>CM057339.1:43260534-53260534 GCA_030015575.1 Agapanthus africanus
ACCTGTGCACTACATTGATAAAATCTTTGAATGGTTGGTGTTGACTTTTGGTCTTTGTAAAGTTTTATATTGACCAATAACTTTACCCCCCTCTTTATAATTTTAAACGTTTAATACCATTTTACTCTAGTTTGGGGGGGAGGAATCTTTTGGCTCTTGAAAGAAATTTTTTACTAAATTATGAACCAAAAATAAGTTTGGGGGTGTATTTCACTGTCATTATTTCTTATCTCCTTTAATAACTTTTCCTCCCAAGTCTACAGGTTTTAGAAAAAAAAGTTAACAGATGACATCAGTGAGGACACTGCTGTAAACAGGTTTAGAGGAGATTTGTGCTTATTCACGCATTATTTTGCATTATCATAAATATAAGCACAAAAACTTTTTGATAATGAAAGTTAGAAAGTGAAAAATTTACATATGAAAGATAGGAATAATTTAAGAAAATCTAGAAAATTAGATGTTTTCTTAAACAAAGCTAGTAATAAGTAGTTATGAGACGTTGTCCCAAGGGTTAGTAAGATAAAGAAAATTACTAATTTGGGGATAAAAATAAGTCTGAAAAATAGTCCCTATTTTTAAGTCCAAACATTTGAACGTTAATACCCTACTATATGCACTATCATAAATCTTGAAATTTGGGATAGTAGAGGATACCTTGAAATGCTCTTGTCTAAAAGCCTTAGTATGAAGGAAAATAAAAGAAAAAGAAATATAAATGGTGAAGAAAAAATGAACACTGGTTTTGTAATTGGTTAAGGCCGCATAAATAAAAATATAACGAGGGTGCTTCATCACTTAGTGCCTTAGACCAACTGGTTTGGGAGCCACTGCTAAGCCTTAGGAGTTGCAAGACGAGAAATTACGCCTAAATGAGCGAGCACATTTGGTAATCGGTCGGTTAGTACCTCAAGAAGTATTAACGGTCGTATGAAGAATGTGTGAGCAATTCCATCTAAAATTATTCACCGACTATAAAGTACTAAGGAAGATGGACAATAGTATGATAGCTTGAATTGAATTATCTAAGTATAGGGATGTCTTTTACACACACGTAGGGGTATATGATCGATATTTGGATGAATGATAGGGAGGAAGACTAAAGGCGATGTTTTATTGAGGGATGATGTGATTTCTAACATTTTTTCACGACCATTAAGATAGGGCCCATGGCAACTGAAAAGCTGGTGTAGTTGGAAACTCTTATTTTCAAGTTCTTTCTTTTATAGTTCTTATCTTTGTATGTAACTTTCATCTTCTTTCTTTTATTATAGAATTTTGTGGGTGTAATCCACAGAAAACCCTCAGGAGACAACACTTCTCCTACTAGGGACACCTAGAGGTTTAACGGCTTGTTACACGTGCTCAGTGCAATCGTGTTGCCTACGAAAGTGTGCTACTTAGGTTTTTCTTTTTTCTTTCTTTCTGTCTCTTGAATAAATAATTTGCCCGGGACGATCAAAGTTAAGTTTGGGGGCATTTGTTCAGTCGAAAATATCGTGCATCTGATATAATATTTTTCTTACTTTTCTTAAATATCTAAAGGTGTTTATTATAAATATAGAACATATTTGGGTTTATCTGCAAAATACTATTTACCAAATATTTATATATTATAATTAACATTATGAAGGAAAATATATGCATATAATATTTATATAATATTTTTATTATGTATATCATATCAAATATTCCAATCAAGATTCTTTAAAAGATATAACATCATACAAATGGTTAAAATAATATCTCTATAACAAATATTACTAACATTATTCATGGAGATATTGTGCAAGATTTAGTTCAGGTCAGAAGTGTTTCCCTAATTAGAGAGCAAAGCTCTGTTCAAAATTTGAAATTTGAACTGAGGCAGCGCGTCACGTGCAAAGCACGAGAGCGCGAGCGCCAGGAGCGCCAAGCGCTAAGAGTCAAAGACTCTAAAGCAGCGCCTCACGTGCAAAGTACGAGAGCGCCAGCGCCAAGAGTCAAAGACTCTGAGGCAACGCCTCAGGTGCAAAGGACGAGAGCGCCAGTGCTAGAACTAAATGTTCTCTACTCTTGGATCAAAAATCCAACGAAGATAATAAATCATCAAATTACAGAATTAAATTCTGTTGAGAAAATACTCCTCAAATCTTTCCAAATAAGAAAGATTGTACTCTATACATCAGAGCACCGTTGGATCAAAAATTCAATGGTGATTAAAAATCACCGAGATACAGAATAAGTTATGTATGGGAAAATATTTTCCCAATCTTGCTAAAAACAAGAAATATGTCTTCTGTAAAACAGAAGGCCTTGGATCAAAAATCCAACGGTGGGAAACATCCCCAAATCAATTAGAAATCTCTCAATGAGAGATTTCCTTAACTGATTCAACAAATCAGCATCCCCTATATAAAGAACCCAAGACTTCAAGTCTTAGACAGAAGAACCCCCCATAAGTTTCAAGTTCTCAGAGAAGAAAAAGAGAAGAGCAAGCTCTAAGAAGAAGAACCTTCTTCAAGGTAAATAAAAAGAAGAGAGATCATAACATCTCCTCCATATTTGAGAGTTTAACTCTCATATCAGAAGAACTTAGTTTTTTCTCTAGATCACAGATCTATAAGACAAAATCTTTAACAAAAACAGAAGAGATCATAGCATCTCTTCATAAAAGAAGAACTTAGTTTTTAGATCCACGAGACAAAGTCTCTTATAAACGAGAACTTAATTCTCAGAGCACAGAATTGATCAGAACTGCCAAAGAAGCGCTTAAGCGCTCTAAGTCTGGCGTTCAGCGCCAAGCGCTCCACGTGCACCTCACATGGGCGCTATTTTAAAAGAAGCGCCTTAGCGCTCCAAGTCTGACGCTCAGCGCCTAGTGCTCCACGAGCTCCTCACGTGGGCGCTATTTTATAAGAAGTGTCTTAGTGCTCCAAGTTTGGCGCTCAGCGCCAAGCGCTCCACGTGCTCCTCACGTAGGCGCTAAGGAATTACAAAGCGCTCTGTAAATAAAGCCCCAGCGCCATAAAGAGTGTTCAACACTTAATAAAAGGCAAAAAGATACAGGGGTGTCAGAACCCAAATCAATGTTCAGCATTGTTGAATAAAAAGAGACTGAGCCCAAACAAATGTTCAACATTTTATTCAAAACTGAGTGGGCTGAGCCCAAGTTGGCCACAAGTCCCTAATTCAGATTAACCGAGCCCATATGCTCACAATCTTTTTTAATTGGTCTTAGTCCCAAACTTGACTATAGATCTCCCAACAATCATTGGTTCAAGGGTACATCTCTTCATACCTCTGATACATGTCGTTATAATTCTTCAACGTCTTCAAAGAGATGGAGGGTCCCAATAACCAATAACTTTTGGTGCATCCCAAACGGTTAAACCAAAACCTTACAGACTATGATGTCTTTAAACCAGACTATAATGTCTTTAAACCATACAAACTACGATGTCTCTAAACCTTAACTATGAGGTCCTTAAACTCATAGACTGTAATGTCCTTAGACTAACAATGGACCGCAACGTCTTTAAACTAAAACGATAGAGTCCAAATACTCTTTTGCTGGATCTAAATGATCCTAAAACCTTGTTAAGTAGATCTTAGTCTAAAATTAAACTAACGTATCCTTAACAAGCATCTAAGTTAATCTTAATCTCAAATGAGGTTAACGATCCTTAAAACAAACCCAAACCAAATCTATGAAAAAACGGATTTGGACTAATCCACGCCCTACGGGGGAAAATATAAATTAGTCTTCGTATACAATCCACGGGCAACCAAAAATAAAACAAACACACACGGCACGAAGTGAACATCTGGAGAAGGAGAAAGTGGTTATCACTACGCGGTAACGTAATTAACTGCAGGGGCTTGCGCCTGCAAGGAAGAGCGTCCCCATAATAAAAAACCCCTCACAATGAGGGGGAATCTGACGAAGTCTGTTACAACAGCCGCGTCCGTCTAAACCTTCGATACACGGTGCTATAAATCAACTTGGCATCTTCGGAGATATGGACGGATAAAACCAAATAGCATCTGCCGCCAAAATTCAGGCCAGACGTCCCAACGTCCCGGTTGCGTCTTTCGGCGGCGAACAGATTCTGGCACGCCTGGTGGGACATTTTCCTCTTTCCACTCCACACTTCGTGTGTCGTGTTTTTTCATGATTAAATAATCACGATATATATGTTTGTAGTTGCCCTTGGGTGATGGGATACTGAAGTCGGCGTTTTGTCTTTCCGAGAATGGCGTTTGCTTTCACTCACCGCAACTCAGGCTCTGTCACATCTGGCGGAGTCAAGTATGGGTCACTTGCAACCTCAAATCTCTGCAATCCGGCTCTTCAAGAAATCAACGGGCTTCTCCTTGGATTGATGCTCCCACCTCCCACCCTCGGTGCCTCAACGTCGATGGAGGATGCCCAGAGGAAGTCTTTTTTCCACAGGTTGGTTCCCCAAGCTGCAACTTTGCCGACAGAATCAGTCCTCCAACAACTGGCACCTGCCAAGAACCAAGGTCAATGCAGGGGGCAGAATATTTAGGCTCTCAAAGGAAACATGGGGCAAGCTCGGCAAAATCCTGAAGCTAATCAAATCCCAGCCGTAAGAAACGGTCAACGTCGATATCGCATCATACAAAATGAGCTGGGGCAGTTCTGCGTATGGTCCTGTTTCAACCCAGTGGTGAATGTTGTTGTTCCAACCGGGAACAGTTTCAAACTGTTGCGAAGGGCCAGACAAAATTCTCCTACCGCAATATTGAAGAAGTCTCCGCAGCCCATGGAGATCCCACAAGAGCATAAACAAGTTCGCTCCCTGAGACGAATTTCCTCACCTATATATAAGGTGTGGAAGCAGGTGAAGGGGACTCACTCCAAGACGGATCCTGATACAGCGGTTCCTCCCAAAACCAAAGCGTCTTCTCACAAAAAAAAGAGGCCTATTAAAGCTCGAGTGTCCGGAGCAAACTCCAAACACCCCAAGCCTAAGGGCTTGATAATTCATATAGTCTATGTGGTGAATTTCAAAGACGAAGTTCAAACTTCTACTAGTCACCGACCTCAAACTCGGTCCCTGACAAAAGTTCAACTGCAACGTGAAAAGTTGCAGGAGATGCTCGCTCAGGTGGCAACAAACGCTAATCCATCGTATAAGGAAAATCCCGAGGACGCACCCGAAGAAAGAGTAAAGAAGGAGTCGGATATTGATTTCCTAAAGTGCGCTCTGAAAAAAAAGAGATGAAGAAGCGACAGAAATATCCACTAAAATGAATCAGATGGCCCTTTTGATTCATAATATGGCTGGAATGATGGTTCAATCGGAACCACTGGCAGATGAACCGCCGGTAGTCGGTCTTAAAGATAAGGATGACATTTCAAATCCTCTGCAGATATGATCAACGGCTGAGGAGGAAATGATCCCTAAACGAAAAGCTGGACGCATATATCGCTCAGCAAGTCAAAACTCACCATGCTAGTGAAGCATCAAATAGGCCAATCAAGACTAGTCGACCGTATCCGGCGTTCTACTATTAAATACAGTACCCACCAGAATACATATTCTCGACTCCACATATACAAAGGAACTGTGAATCCTTGCCAGCACATTGCGCAATTTAAATCCATGTGTGGAAATGCTGGAGGAAATGACATACTACTCCTCTGACAGTTTGTCAGCGGTCTGGCGGGCATCGCCTTCATATAGTATGCGGAACTCCAAAATAATTTCGTGAAGAGCTTCGACGAAATGGATATGCTCTTCTATCAAGGATTTGCTAATGAGAACGAACGTACTACCTTGACGGCGGTGGTCAACGAAAGAGTTAGACCAAATGAGACTTGGGTTCAATATGTTACACGATGGCGAAATCTCTGGTCAAATGCGAGCAACGCATCGATGAAGTTGCAGCCATGGGAATGCCCATAGCCACACTTGACCCAAATTCAAAGGCGTTCCTGACCTTCCAAGAACTTGATTGATAGAATTTTTTGTTACCGCAATCAAGATGGTGTCGCTTTGCAGCTAGCCGGTTGAGCATGGGTCGATCCGCAGGGAGAGGGTAGTATGTCCGTTCGTGTTTTAGACGAGTCAACAACGAATGAGTCTGTGTATGTTCAAATTCTATCCTAAGTGTTCGTATTTATGTTCAAGTAAGCTTGTTATGATTAAGGTCGGTTAGTAGAGTTTGGATTAGTCTTGTGCTTTTCTTTTGCCATTCTTAAAACGATGTTGGGATAATTGAAAGTAGCAACAGATGTTCTGCATTTTGGCGTAACAATGGAGATTTTGTATCATTTGCGTTATTTTGGACTAGGAACCTGTGGCCTGTAAATATGTAGCAAACACGGATTAAAAGCACCTGCCTATAAAAAACGAGCATAAGAATGGGCGGTATTAAATGCAATATTCTGGTATGAACAAATACCCCCAAACTTAACTTTTGCTAGTCCCGAGCAAAACCAATTATTCACTAAAAGTCCTTACCTCACTTTCGCAGAGAATGCGATTGCACTCACTGAGCTCGTGCAATAAGCCGTTAAACCTCTAGGTGTCTCTAGTAGGAGGAGTGTTGTCTCCTGAGGGTTTTCAGCGGATATTACCCACAAAATCCCGTCAAATTAGTTTCATAAGTTAACGTCGATTCTACTCCTACGGTTTAGTATCTAGGTTAGAAATTCTATTATCCTAAGTTAGAAATATTCAACCCTTATGTTTCACACCTCTAATTTATTCAACTCCAGATCCTATACGTTTTACAGTCTAGAAAGATCTCGGTCTTTCCTGAGTTTTCCTTCTAAAGTGCGGTCTCTAATCAGGGATTTTTATCATCTTTACAGAAAATATAAGCCTTATTCTTTATTCCTATTTTTCCTCCAAACATCGATTGTATACCCCTACGAGTGTGTATTTTTTCACCCCTACACTTAAAAATTCAATTCAAGCTATAGTACCCTTGCCCTAATACCTAATACTACTCCTTTTCATTAATGATGGACGGTGTTGCTCGCACACCTTTCATGCGACTATTAATGCTTCTTGAGACACTAACAGCCGATTATTGAATGAGTTGGCTTTAAAGCGTAAATAGCAGTTTCCAGGTCTTGACTTTATTTATTTTTCTTTTCTTTATTTTTCTTTTTCAGGACCGGATATATTTTTCAATATGCTCTTTTGGTGTTTAGTTTTAAATACTGTTTTTTCTTTCATACTAGGTTTTGAGGCAAGAGTATTTCTAGGTATCCTCTACTATCCCAAATTTCAAGGTGTGTGTATATGCAGTTTGTAAGGTATATACTTTCTAAATTTGGACTCAAAAATAGAAAATATTTTTCAGACTTATCCTTCAGTAAAGCTTTAATACTTTCCCTTCATCTTGACTTAACTCAAGAACTGAACTCAAGATTATTTACATCTAAAAAAAACTGTAAGGACGTATAATTATCAAGGTTAAACAGAGTGAGGGTTATCTTTAGGGTTTTCAATTTCTAAACCTAGGATTTAGTTATTCCTAACCTTTCAACTAAACTTTCGGAATAAAAATCTAAATTACCCTATTAACTAACTTGACGACAAAGTTTTTATATTTTTATAAATTTTTTCAGTTTTTATGGGTTTTAATAAGTATGCAAATGCAACATATACAAATGAATGCGAAGGAAGAAAGCTTACCGAGCACACCCCCAAACTTAAACTTGACAGTGCCCTCACTGTCAGGCTACACCAAGAGAGTCAAAATTGTCGGTGCTCCCCCTGTTTTTTTTCTTTTCTTTTTATATACCAAATAAAAAGCAAACTAAAAATATATATACACAAAAAGGTTCCCCCAAACTTAAGTGAAACAGTATTTCCACTGTTTAAGCGGTGAAGTTCAGGATTAGGGGGAAAGAGAATAGTATCAATCTATATAAGTCCTTACACAGAACAAAAGTGAGCACCAACCATTCAAAAATTTTATCGGGATAAGGCCCGGGCTGGTAAAAGAATGCGGAGAGGAAAGAAATGGAGAATACACGAGGCCGTATTGGGATAGAAGTGGGATTCGGTCTCGGTATATGAGGAGAAGAATGGCGGAAGGGAAAAAGAAATGGAGTACGAACTTGAGGGTGAAAATGGAGTGAATAAATTAGTATAATTTGTGATGACCGATATGTAAAAAACGATTGTACTAATCTATTAATCCATCGAGAAATGGGGTCAAATCCCTCAAGATTCGTGAGAAAACATGGGTAGACCAAACTTGGTAAACCAGACATTGAAAATGAAAGTGAAACGGTTTCTTGCAAGGTCGGAACAAGGATGTAGGGAGGTGATTGAGGAAGGGTATCGGTTAAAGATTCAGGAGGGTGTACGCAGTCAATGAAAGGGATAGGATGAATTGGAAAATCCGACTCATCCAGTAAAAATGCTTCATCCTCAATGCTATCCTCAAAATTCTCCTCAAAAATCAGCTCATCCATGCATGTATCATCAATATCTAGACGCATATGGGGTTCGAGAAAAACAGTTAAAGACCCAGGATGATGAATTGGAGGGAAAAACTCATCCAAATCTGTGGGTTTATCATCCAAAATATCCTCAGCGTCGATATCCTCAATCAAGTGAAAATCTATATTCTCAGACACCTCATCAAAAGCATGGATTTCTATCAATTGTGGTTCTATGATGGTAGTGTAGAGGTCAAAAGGATTCGGTGTGGTTTCACTCGAAAGAGACCCTTCACAATCGGGTAAATCAAACACTACAAAGTCGTACAACTCATCAAACGTTCTATCGACAATTTGTGATTCATTTGGGACACTCGATAGACATTCAAAACCGGAGTTGTGGGATTCAATTTGTAATGGGTAGGTTTGATTTGGATGGGTGTACTGCGCACTCTCACCGCTCAAATTCTCAATCTGTCCTATCGCCTCATTATACATTTGAAAATTTGGAGCTAGTTGGAAACTAGCTACCGGGTCACTAGGTTGTATAAGGGCGGCCATGGACACATTCAAATCCATCATCTGTTGGTACGACGCTAACCAAAAGTCTTCCAACGACTGTTCTAGACTAAACATGGGTTGTGAAGGGGTTTCAGTAAAAGATTCAAAGTTATCTGGATATGTGAAACTCCTAAATGGCTGTGTAGAAGCAATGTCTAGGGAAGGTGCAACAGTTGGGTAGGATGGATAGGAGTTGAACGGTTGGACAGGAGTAGGATCAACATTTGGATAAGAAGGTGAATGGAATTTCTGATCCCATGAATTGGAAGTGGTGAAAGGAGTGAAAGATCGGTTACGAGATTGTTCAATACGTTCAGCAATAGACATGGGTTTCAGAGTTACAACCGGACTCTCAAAAGAGGTATCAACGTAAGAACGGGTGAATGTTTGAAACGGTTGATATGAAGTGGATTGCGGAGTCTAATTGTTTGTCCTAGACGCGTCTATCCGATCTTTCAAAGAAATTTTAGGCATGGAAGGATCGTTCGAGTTTCGGCCAAAGCAAGAACCGTAAGAAGAAATGTCTGGTTGTGGGTACCAAAGTTCGGCAAGAGTTTTTCGAGGTGGGGTACCCATGTTAGAAGAGTGAAAAGGTAGCGAGGGAAGGAAGTGATTTTTTTTAGTTTTAAAAAAAAATTGTTTGTTTTTGGAGTTTTAAAAATTGTATGTTTGGTTTTTGAAAGAATACGGAATTATGGGACTAAACTTTATATAAGCACAATCACAATCACAATATGCACAAACAACACCAAGAGCTAGGGTCTTCAAAGTCCAACTATACCGCTCTTAGATTTCCAAGTGACAAGTTGCAAGATAACCCTCAAATCGCCTTTTCACTGCCAATTGTGGCCAGGTAAGTACAAGTGATATAAGGAGGGTTCCGCTCACGAATCACCGTGAGACGGGCCTTTTAGAATTACCTCCTCACTTATCTAACCTAGGCACTACAAAGTCAAGTTTAGATAAACGACCGATTCCCCGCAACCTTCACTTGACCTAATTGAGCGCAACAAGTCCTTATAGGTTTGGTCTAGATATTTTTTACTAACTCCAGATAATGCGTATGCATTTAGTGATTTGTAGGGTCTTAGGAAGGGTGATGAAATCCCTACCCAATCTTAGTTGGTGTTCAAGCCCCTTAAAGTCCGTATTATTATATGCAAAGCGTATCAACAAACAAAATTTAAAACAACAAAAACTTTATTTGGCGGCGGCGTAATCTGTGCAAAGAAACCTGCATGAAATACGGTATAGTGGAATTCACAGAGGAGATAAAAAGAAAGAGAAAGGGTGGAAAAAAATTCAGACTCAGAAGTCTCAATACAACCGCAGAACCGCCGCTAAATCCCTACTTTGACCGCGGTTCCGCGGTCAAACAGTGGAATTGGAGCTTCAACTTGGGTCCCTACACTCCCCTTGATCTCTATTCCAAAATAAAATGCTATGTTTCTTTAAATGATTACTGTACTTGCTCCAGATACCCTGCATACTTGCACACAAAAAATATCAAAAATAACAAAAAGGGTTTTGTTATATTTATTTATTTATATATTTATTTTTTTTATATATATTTACAAAAAGAATATTAACCTGAATAACAAGAAAGAAAATACATTACCGTCTTCCCCGGCAACGGCGCCATTTGATTGATAGAAGTTTTTGTTACCGCAATCAAGACAGTGTCGCTTTGCAGCTAGCCGGTTGAGCACGGGTCGATCTGCAGGGAGAGGGTAGTATGTCCGTTCGTTTTTTAGACGAGTCAATAACGAATGAGTATGTGTATGTTCAAATTCTATCCTAAGTGTTCGTATTTATGTTCAAGTAAGCTTGTTATGGTTAAGGTCGGTTAGTAGAGTTAGGATTAGTCTTGTGCTTTTCTTTTGCCATTCTTAAAACGATGTTGGGATAATCGAAAGTATCGGGAATTAGGAGGACATAGGAATGCGAATTGTGAGTTTAAGCAATCTTTCCAACGCAAATCCATTCCTAGTGCCCCTTGTCCGTCCGCTAAATACGCTTATTTCCAACCCTCGGCCAAACACCCGCAACCATGTATCCAATTAAGTCACAGCTACATGTCACGTTGTAGTGCGCTTAAAGGAATTCTCGACTTAGGTCGCGGCTATATGTCACATATAGCGAGCCTAAATGAGAGGGTTGCGTTTGTTTGGTCGAGATTCGTTTCAAGATATTTGGCGAAGAGAAGCACAAGGGATTTTTCCGTCCCTCATACCATCTTCCTTAGCCTTAACAAGTGCGGAATTATTCACAAATTATAAAAGAAAATGAAAACGAAACAAGAAGGAAGAAAAGAAGGAAAAGAAAAATACGGTTTACAAGCTAACTCTTGGGTCCTCACCTAAGAAAGGAACTCCATCAAGTATCATCGCTTGGAAATAATACGGATAAGAAGAAAGGAAAAGAGAACAAGTAAGGAAATAACAACAACTACTTTACAACAATAATTAAATTACACTTAGGAATTAAAATACATTGCAAGAATTAAAAGATACAAGTTAAATAAAAACGCTCATCTTCATTTCATCATCCACTCAAGCTCTCACTTACACTTTAATGGAGAATACATGAAGAAGAAGAAGAAGAAGAAAGCTAACCTAAACTAAATCCTAATAAAAAGAAGTATCGTTGGCTTGGCACAAAACTGGACTATTTATAGGCTGAGTGCTGAAACCCTAGGGCAAGATTCTGAGCCCATACAAAGTTACCAAACTACCCCAAAAATCCGAGTTGACACTGAGTCAACTCGGCCGCGGATCAGCCGCATAATGGCCATATTGGCTGCGGATCCGCTGCCATTTGGAGGAGTTAAGTTGTCGTTTTTTGTGGGGTTTCGTGTGTTGCTAAGTTCAGTTGTTCTACATGTTCCAAATTTTAAATTGCTTCCACAATATTTTCAGATCTGCAACAATCTAAAATGGCTTCAAAAATAATTCTTTTGACCTCATCTCCCTCGAGCTCCGCGCACCCATTGATTCTTGTGATGCCCCTCTCGTGCTCTGTGCTTTTTCGAGACACGAATGACCACTGTCATTTGTCTTGTCTCATGAACGGGTACACGGCACTGGACGGATACGGATGACCGGAACCCGGCTTTTATCTCTTGGCAACAGATGTTCTGCATTTTGGCGTAACAGTGGAGAATTTGTACCATTTGCGTTATTTTGGACTAGGAACCTGTAGCCTGTAGTATGTAGCAAATACGGATTAAAATCACATACCTATAAACAAACGAGTATAAGAATGGGCGGTATTAAATGCAATATTCTGGTATTAACAGAACTCATGGATAAAATGGCTCAATTGGATCAAATGGGTCAAGACTCTTTCTCATCCGATGATGATGAGTGATGGCGTTTGTCGCCTATGCTCAACAAAAATAAGCGGCTCTGAAGCAACCTGTTGCCAAAATAGCGACCGCGTGGGTACTCGTTCCCCCCGACATATACACAGGGGGCATATTTCTCACTGGCGGAAGAATCTCTATGTAGAATGGTCCTTTCTTCTCAAAGGACGGGAAGGATATTAAGGGGGTTACAAATAGGTCCTATAATCTAGTGGAATACCCCGCTAAAAAAACAAAAAAAAACGGTACGTCCACAAGAAAAATGGGCACGGATGAAAACCCGAAAGGGCGCCGTGACTAAAAACAGCAGGACTGCCGGTGAGCTTGTGAAAACCCGGAAGGGCGTAATCTTGTTAAAAAAACAAAATGGTACGTCCGCAAGTAAGATGGGCACGGATGAAAACCCGAAAGGGCGCCGTGAGTAAAAACAGCAGGACTGCCGGTGAGTTTGTGAAAACCCGGAAGGGCGCAACCTCATTAAAATAAATACACTTATGAGATCCTCACGACTCGTGAGGAGAATCCCCCCTGTGAGACCCTCACGGCTCATAGGATTCAAAAGCCTTAAGTTACAGGGATCTAGACCTGTTCTTAAGCCGTCATATCTCTCAAATTTCCCTACAGACGGTCCATATTGACCCCTGTATACAATCTAGGGGCACGAATAAATATTTCTTTGCCAAGTTCTGCAAATGGCAAGAAATGTCCCTATATGGTGAATAACACGTGTAGGTCTTTTCGACTTATAAGGAGAAAACACTCTTATGAGATCCTTACGACTTATAAGAGAAAACACCACTTAGAAGTCCTCACGACTTCTAAGGAGAACATACACCTACGAGATCATCACGACTCGTAGGGAGAAATAATTTTATGAGACCCTTACGGCTCATAAAGTCAAAAGTCTTAGTCGACAGGATCCTAACCCTATCCACTAAGCCACCTTTGCCCAAATCGACAGGGGTAAATGATGCTTCGCTCCTGGCACTATCCTAGTTGTAGCGATACCGATGCCTAAACATGTATCAAAATCCAAGTCAACCTTTCCGACAAATGCTGGCCCTACAGCCATCTAATGAAGAAGGGGGCCCCGTTCGTTTAGGATCGTAAATGCCAAAGCGCACTGGACGAAATCAAGCAATATCTGCAGAATCCGCCAGTATTGACCGCTCCAGTCAAGGGAAAGCCTCTCATCCTGTACACAACAACCCTTGAAGGTTCTTTAGGCGTGCTATGGGCATAGGAGAACGACCAAGGAAAGGAGAGAGCCCTCTACTATTTGAGACGAGTTCTACTGGGGGCAGAAAACAACTACTCCCCCATCGAAAAACACTGCCTGGCGTTAATCTTCGCGATAATGAAGCTCAGACACTATGTTTTAGCGCATGAAGTCCATCTCATATCAAAGGTGGATCCTCTCAAGTATTTAATGTTAAGAGCCATACTAACAGGACGACTCGCTAAATGGGCCCTACTCTTAATAGAATTCTCAATAACATATTGACCTCTCAAGGCAGTGAAAGGCCAGGCCATCGCCGACTTCCTTGCTGAGCACCTGATACATGGCAACTCACCTTTAAATTGTGAACTGCTAGACGAGCACACGTTTGACACGATCAACGGGGAGAAAGGAAGGAGTGATACCCGATGGGAACTCTATTTTGACTGAGCATCTTCCATAAAGAAGCGACAACACAACACCCCTATAATCAAATCTGGGGTAGGTCTTATCTTCGTGACTCCGCAAGGAGGGATAATACGCTTTGCCTTTTCCTTAACAGAGCCGAGGACAATCAATGAAGCAGAATATGAAACTTTAATAGCAGGTCTTGAGATCGCTGTCGACATGGGAATCGAAAACTTCCTCATATACGGAGACTCCCAGCTGGTCGTTAGTCAAGTAAACGGCCCCTATCAAACGTGCAAACCAGAGTTGGTAAAGTACGACGAGAGAGTGCAACAATTGCTGACTCAAATCCCTTCCTATGCCCTGGAAAGCATACCGCGAGCGGAGAATAGCAAGGCGGATGCGTTAGCCAAGCTCGCTAAAGAACTGGCTGATGAAAACCTCGATGACGTAAGGATCGTTGTACAAAACCGTCGGGTTCTTGCACCAGCGGAAATATCTCCGGAGTCGTTTGAAGAAAAGGAAGTGACCAAGTAAACAGCCCTACAAATAGAGGACCAGGAAAAGGCTAAGGATTGGAGAGAAGTTTTTATAGACTATTTCAAATCCCGTCGATCACCTGAAGATGCATCCTCAAGACATCATCTCATGAGACGAGCCCTGTCTTTTGCCTTTGTCGGTGATACTCTATATAAGAGATCGTTCGACTCTCTATGGCTGAGATGCCTGGGGCCGGAAGAAGCAAAGAGAGTCATCTAAGAAACTCATGACGGACTCTGCGGTTCTCATCAAGCCGGGCCAAAGATGAAGCTGAAGATCAAAAGGATGGGCTACTATTGGCCCACGATGATTCAAGATTGCCTCGAATATGCGAAGCAGTGCCATTCGTGGAAAATTCATGGAGACTTCATGCACCAGCATCTTAACCCGCTACACCCAACAGTGGCTAGCTGGCCGTTCGAAATGTGGGGAACCGACATAATTGGGCCCATCGAACCAGCGTCATCCAGAGGACATCGGTTCATATTGGCGACAACCGATTACTTCTCTAAGTGGGCAGAAGCAGTACCGCTAAGAGAAATGAAGACCAATAATATTCTCCATTTCTTCAAGACACATGTCATTTATCGGTTCGGCACTCCACAACGGATTATCTCCGATAACGAGCCAGCCTACAGAAGTCACAAAATCAGCCGCTTCGCACAATAGCATAATATAGACCGGAGATACTCTTCGGTCTATAATCCCCAAGCTAACGGTCTAGCTGAGACTTTTAACAAGACGTTGACGAAGATCATAAAGAAGACGGTGTCCAAAAATAAGAAGGACTGGTACGAGAGACTGCATGAAGCTCTCTGGGCGTATCGAACCACATTCAAAACGGCCACAAACACAACGCCGTATGCATTGGTATTCGGCGCTGAAGCAGTACTCCCCTTGGAGATAGAACTACCCTCTCTACAAGTAGCGGTCCATTACAAACTAACAGACGAAGAGAATGATCATCTTCGGCTTGAGGACCTCGATGCCCTCGATGAAACTCGTCTCATAGCGCAGCAAAACTTAGAGGCTTACAAAGAAAAGATGACCCGCTCATATAAGAGATTGACTAGGCTGAGAACGTTTCGCCAAGGAGAACTTGTGCTAGTGGTCAAGAGACCTATGATCCCCAATCGTGCCAAACGGAGGAAATTCGAGCCAAACTATGAGGGCCCGTACATCATAGACAAAGTCTACCAAGGTGGGGCTTACTTGCTCATAGATATGCATGGCGAAAGACCCTTCAGGCCAATAAACGACCGATTTCTGAAAAAATACTACGCCTGACGAGTTACGGCCTAGGTCAACGATAGATGACGACGCCTATGTCCGCTCTCTATCTTCCCAAGCCCAAACTCTATAAGTAGTAGCCAGCGAAACCTTGCCTCAAAATCGCTGCGGACTGAAACGTCCCTAAACTAGCAATGGACCGAAATGTCCTGAAACTAGCTACGGACTGAAACGCCTTTAAACTACTACAAACTGCAGTATCCTTGGGCTGACGCAAAAAACAAATTAAAAAAATAAATTAAAAAAACGGTACGTCCATAAGCAAGATGGGTACGGTTGAAAACCCGAAAGGGCTCCATGAGTAAAAACAGCAGGGCTACCGGCGAGTTTGTAAAAACCCGAAAGGATGCAACTCATAAAAAAATCATGCACACTTGCAAGGTCCGCTCGACCTTGTAAGGAAAAAATACCTGCGTGAGATCCTTACGACTCACAAGGGAGCAACACACTTAGGGATCCCCACGATTCCTGAAGGGAAATTACACTTACGAGATCGTCACGACTCATGAGGAGAACCCTCTTATGAGACCCTCACGACTCGTAAGATTCAAAAGCCTTAAGCTACAGGGATCTAAACCTGTTCTTAAGCCATCACATCTCCCAGACTGCCCTACAAACGGTTCAATATTGACCCTTGTATACAATCCATGAGCACAAATAAACGTCTCCCCCACCAAGTTCCGCCAATGGCATGAAATCCCCCTATTTGGTGAACAACACTTGTAAATCCTCTCGATTTACAAGGAGAAAACACTCTTGCAAGATCCTTACGACTTATAAGAGAGAACACCACTTAGGAGTCCTCATGACTTCTAAGGAGAACATACACCTATGAGATCCTCACGACTCGTAGGGAGAAACACCTTTATGAGACCCTTACGGCTCATGAAGTCAAAAGCCTTAGTCGACAGGATCCTAACCCTATTTGCTAAGCCACCTTTGTTCAAATTGACAGAGGCAAATGATGATTCGCTCCTGGCAATGTCCCAGTGGTAGCGATGTTGATGCCTAAATCAGTATCAAATTCTAAGTCCTTTCACGGCAAATGATGATTCGCTTCTGGCAATATTCCAGTCGCAGCGATGCTGATGCTAAGATTGGTATCAGATCCCAGGTTCCATACTCACGGCGAAAAGTCATCGAGCCATAAATGCATACAAAAATAGCCGAAATGATAGGGCAACTTGCAACAAAATCAGCAAGTAAAATATATGCATACAAAAATAGCCGAAATGATAGGGCAACTTGCAACAAAATCAGCAAGTAAAATATATGCATACAAAAATAGCCGAATATAAAAAGCAGCGAGTAAAAACAAAAATAGCCGAAATGATCGGGCACCGCGAAAAATAGCCGAAATGATTGGGCAATCGCGACTTTCGCGATATAAAAAGCTGAAATGATAGAGTATCGCGGAAAGAAATAAAAAAAAACGAAAGAATGAAACTTTTGCCCTACATGTGAGTCCATACTAACCCCTGTATACAATCCATGGGCATAAACGAAAAGGGAAACCACATTTCCCTAACAAACTTTGTCAAAAGGAAAGTCAGATCTCGACAGCAACATCTGCATCCCAGAAGACCAACAACGGCGTTCCTCCTCATGCCAGCAAGGTACTGACGCGGCACCACCAATCGGAGCCACGACAAATTCCCCAGTTCCAAGACTCTACGGTTCACAGACAACCTAGAGTCAGCCCCGACACCACAGAAAGCGAAAATACGTCTGCAAATGACCTCCATTGTGGAAACACGTCAGCCAATGACCCCGTCGTGGAAACACGTCAGCCAATGACCCCATCGCGGAAATACGTCAGCAAATGACCACCGTCTCGGAAACACGTCAGCCAATGACCCCGTCGCAGAAACATGTCATCAAATGACCTCCGTCTCGGAAATACGTCAGCCAATGACCTCCGTCTCGGAAATACGTCAGCAAATGACCCCATCTCGGAAATACGTCATCCAATGACCCCGTCTCGGACATACGTCATCCAATGACTCCGTCTCGGAAATACGTCAGCAAATGACCCCTTCTCGGACATACGTCAGCAAATGACCCCGTCTCGGCAATACGTCAGCAAATGACCCCGTCTCGGAAATACGGCATCCAATGACCCTGTCTCGGAAATACGTCAGCAAATGAACCCATCTCGAACATACGTTAGCAAATGACCCCGTCTCGGAAATACGTCAGTGATCGCACGCTTTTGGCGTGTCGAGTTTTAAGTTCTAAAGTTTAACCGCGATCAGGACGGTGTCGCTTTGCAACTAGCCGCGATGAGTACGGGTCGATCCACAGGGAGACGGAGCGTTTTACGTTCTTGTTCTTACGAGTTAATGCGTGAGGGCGGAAAGTTCAAATCTAACCTATGTGTTATATGCAAGTATAAAGTTGTTAGGAAAAGATACAAAAGTGTAAGCTAAGGAATCCGCACTAAAACCTTTGAGCCGAACTTAACGATTGAAGCTAGAACAATCGGCAATAACGTGGATTTGGGGATTTAAGCACGGTATTCATGGAATCCGGTTTACTGACCCTTGTCTTTCCGTTCTTATCTCTTGCTTTCACCTCCGGCCAAACCGAACGCAACCGGTCGCGGTTAGGAATCACCGTTACCTTGGTAGGGTAGGGTGCCTAACGGAGCGCTTGCGTAATATTTGGACGGAGTTCAATGGAAAATACAGGAAAAGGAAATGAGCAAAGAAAACCTTAACTTACAATGTCGTATTCTTTACCTAACAACACATAATTACAACCATTCACAAAACAACCCAAAAAGAGAGAACAAAAGAGAAGATAAACAAAGAAAAGAAAAGCACTACAAGAATGTAAATGACAAGCTAATAAATTGCAAGTAAGTAAAGCAAGTATTAAAGTGCAAGAAAGTAAAAAAGCAAGATAGTAACACTAAGAACCATAGAACACAAAACAAGCCATGGGATCAATAACCAATCCTTAAACTTGCAAGCTCAATGAAGATGTTGCAAGTTCAAGAGAAGGGTAAAGAACTCATGTGAAATGAAGGCACAAAAGAGAAGGATTTATTCAACTTCAAGAATGATACAACCCCTTGAGATTAATGACCAAAGCTTAACCTTGCAAACTCAATGAAGAGGTTGCAAGATCAAGTTATGGTAGAGAGCTCAAGGGGGATTAGCTATGTACAAGAAAAGAGAAAAGAAAACAAGAACAAAAGTGTAAAACTTGGACAAAAGTTAGACAAAGTGAGACCATGAACCTTTGCCCACTGCTTGCTATATATAGGCAAAAAAGAAAATAAAATAAACAATAAAAATAGGGCTATGTGGCAGCAAGGAGAGGCCCACAGAAAGATGGAAGCAGTTGGGGGAGATAGGGCCGGCGACCTTGGTTTTGGGAAGGAAGTGCTCGGCCATTTTCCGAGCCTCTAGGCTCGTGCTTGTAGTGTGGTCTTGTGTTGTCCCCTTCAATCCACTGGTGTTGTTTGCTTGGTTAGAAAAATCTCTGGATGCACTCAGGTCTTGGAGGGAAACTTGTAGCAATGAATCACATCAACACTTTATGCATTTATTGCATGTCACACTCATGCCCACTTGCTCTTAGCTATCATGAGTGTGCCATGGCATCCCCCTAGGTCCATGGTCCAAGACCCAAGAGTTAGTGTGTACACATGTTATGTGTTAGACCAAAATGTTGTGCACACACTCGTTTGCAAAATAACTCTTGGGATGTCGGTCGGTTTGCGGTTCTGGTTGCAGTGTCAGCTCACAAATAATATATCCGTGATTTTAAATGTATTTCCAGTATTTTGTCACGGATACTTGTAATCTTTATTACTGAGCAAACACCGGTTAATTATACCGATATATACAAAAAATAGATAATGAATGAGCGGTATTAAAATGCAATATTTGTAGGGTTCCTAGGCACACTCAAGTGGTTCTACAAGGCATCAACCATGCCAAAATAAATTTTTCCGGTGCCAAGAAACCCTAAACTAGATCGTTAACTAGAGTTTAGGCGAAACATACAAGTTAGCAACTTAACTAGATAATGAAAGTGACTACAACCTTTGTAGATCCGGTCTTCCACTTCCTTAGTTCCATGATGATGTTCCTCTGCTGCGATCATCGGATCCCGGACTCTAGCGATGGTTTCGTCGAAGAAATGATCAGGCTAGGTCGTCGACTTCGATACCGAAGATGATCTACGTCGAGGCAACTCAAGATCAAGCTCCAACTTCACCAAGTCATGTAACTTGTGAAGAAAACACCCTATACTACATGGCAAGTGGTAGAGAATGAAGAAATAGGAAGTGGGTTCACTTTAGAATTGGATTTCTCACTCTTTTTCTCAAAGCACCATTGAAGCTAGAATGGTTTCTTCTTCTTGAAGAAGAAGAAGAAGAAGAAAAAGAATAATAATAATGAAAACAAAATCAAGTGATGGTTATCATTAAGCAACCATGGTTAAGTGTAGAGAATAAACTAGGCTTAGGTGAATGGTTAGGTTAGGCAAAAGAAACAAAAATGGTTGAACTTTTCAAAGCTTCATGAAGCTTCAATGTAAATCCAAAAGAAGCAACCATTTCTTTTTCCTTTGCCAAAAAGAATATAGAAAATAAATAAGTAAGTAAATCAAAACCCTAACCATTAACATAACCATGGTTTAATCATACACACCCAAGTTTGCATGTATCATCAAACATGATACAAACTAGTGCACAAAACTATATCATATATACAATGTGCACATCAAGTGAGAAAATCCATCTTAAGTGAACCAATACTAGTTAATGCAAAGTAATATATCAAATATATAATTATACATTAAATCATTAAATCAACACTTGATTTAACGATCCGGTCATATCGCATATGACCGACTAATATCCAATGTATCGACTTATCGAATCAATCATCGATTCGATAACTAGGTTATATCGCATACAACCAATCGATACATTCATCGCGAGAATAGAATACAGTATCACATACTGGTATTATTCTCGGTTCCGCACATATCTCATATGCGCTCCTATTTCGTTTTGCTTGAGCCAGGAAACCTCTGTGTAGGACTCTAAAGACTCGTCAATACGCCAGCAGCAGGTGATGATCATATCAAACACCCACAAGCCGCAAGCGGTCTGCTAAACGTAACGGCCACCCGGGTATTGAGCGATCAGAAGATCAATGAGCAAGCCCGCTCACACTCCTGTGAATCCAACCAGTAACACTTACCGTACAGTCCGGTCTGTTCGTCTGATATGTCGCATATCTTGCCTAGGGGTAGTAAACGTCAGACCTCAATAGCTCGATAAGTCGTGTCGATATGAGGTCTATAACAGTTTGAGAAACTACTGGTAACACTTACCAGTAAATCTCAGCAACCATGGCTAGGGATTTCCGGTTATAGCCAATCGAACACAGCGCAACATCAACTCCCTATACCGGGAGAGACGAATCCCCTCCTATCGCTCATTGCCTCCATGTGATTCGGGACTGTACCCAAAAACCACCGTTTTGCACGCCCTCTTGGACGTGGTAAGGTGGAAATCAAAGCACAGTGGGAATCACACAAGACTCTATGACGATCTCGGGTCAACAGACTACTCTGTACCAGTGTCACCAGACAACTGCCATCTGACATGAGGTATAATACCATCTGGGAGTTCTCGGCGAGTCCGTCCAGTGTACCCAGTCTCCACTGAGCACCCGTATATCATCTCTGATGTCAAACACCAATGGATATGGGATCATCCATCGCCCATCTATATGGGTCGAGAAGGTATACGCTAGTCTACTCTGGTATATCGATGCCCCGTCTCGATACACCCATGACTAGGGACCTTGAAGGATGTACTTATGGACTACCATGTCCCCACTAGTATGATCCGCATCATAGTCCAGGTAGTTAAGTACACATCCTAAGGGCTTTACCAACATGTAACAGAGAGACAATCGGTGTACACGTTAAGATAAAGAGCAACCAGATAGCATACTATCATGTCGAGCAAGAAAGTCCTCCCTATATATGTTCTAGTATCCACTACAATATACATCCTATGTACAGTAATGGCCTCTAGGGCATACATATAACTAACAATCTCCTACTTGCACTAGGGCCATCTGATAGCAGTGGTTGTAGTATCTCATACTCAACCATCCCATAAAAGTCTCTCTCTGGGAAAAGGCCTTTGTGAGTGGATCCGCCGTGTTGTCCTCTGAGTCTACTCTCCTAACCTTGTTCGCCCTGAAGATCAACCATCTCCATGATCAGGTGATACTGCCTTAGAAAATATCTGGATCACTGATGGGACGGGCGTTCCTAGGCATAAGCCACAACTCCATTGTCTCACAATGGTAGGAACGATGTTCATCTCATGAACTGATATACACCCAGACTTCCTCTTTGGTAGCATCTTAAGTAGCGATGTATCCAGCCTTTATCGTCTAGTATGCCACGGTATCTAGCTTGGAACTCTTCCAACATACCGTCCCTTTACTGAGGGTAAAGACAATGCCTGTGACTGACATTCAGTCGTCCTTATCATCCTGGAACCCTTCCAGAGATTCTCCCCAGGATCTATTGATACCATCTCACTACAACTAGTGAGTTTCCTAATATCCAGTTACTTCTATCTCATAGATCAAAACTCAGGATTTAGGAGGTATCACTTTGATCTTATATGGAGAATCATTGTGATAAGCGGAGATTGATCGAGCGTAGCATAGGAAACTCCTTCCCTATCAGGAGTATGACATCCACGTACTCTACGAGGATCACCATACTCCCTACTACCTTTTTGTATATACAAGGTTCATCTACCATTTTGATGAAGTCAAACTCTTTGACTACCACATCAAAACAGATGTTCCAACTCCGCGATGCCTGCTTTATCCTATAAAGCATCTTGCACACGTTTCCGCTGCTCCCACTGTCTACGAAGCCCTCTGGCTGTGTACTTATAGACGCAATCTTCTAAAACATCATTTAGAAAAGCAGTCATGGCACCCAACCGCCAGATATCGTAGTCATAGTATGTAGCCATGGCAAGTAGGATCTGGATGGACTTAAGCATAGCCACTGGAAAAAGGTATCATCATTATCCACGCCTGGTTGATGACGAAAACCTTTAACAAGTATAGCTTTGAAAGTCTCAACTTTTCCATCTACACCAAGTAATCTTCTCAAGATATACTTGCTCCTGATGGGGATTTAACCCTTCAGATATAGCAACCAAAGTCTATACTTTGTTGGTGTACATGGATCCCATCTTAGATCGCTAAGCATCCAGCCATTCTTACAGAGTCCCTACTCTCGATGGCCTGCTCGAAACTAGTTGGGTCATCATCTCATGATGCATTCCTCGCTCCCACTGTCATAGAGAAACCGAAGTATCTCTCAGGCGGATGAGGAACCCTACCAGATCGGCAGAGAGGCTGAGGTTCGTTGGTTGCTATTGAATCCTTTGGTTCTATCAAATCATCAGCTGCAGTTTGTATAGCTGAAACATTTCCAGTTCTACATAACAGATCTTGTCTCGAGCTTGTCCGGATTTTGCTTTTAGACATAGGCCGGACAACCCCAAATCTTAACTGACTTAAGAAATGGGCTCTTCCCTTTCCATATCACATATGAAGTGATAGGCAACTGATTTGATTTGAACCCTATTCAATAGGTATGCAGCTTCTCAAGTGCATAACTCCCAAAAGGAAAATAGGAAACTCAGTAGTACTCATCATAGAGCACACCATATCACATAGGGTGCAATTGCTCCGTCCCGATATACCATCATGCTATGGTGTATACGGAGGAGTAATGCAGAGAGAGAATCTCATTCTCCTTTAGAATAATCCAGGATTTTCGTGCTCAAGAACTCTCCTCCTTGATCACATTAAAGGACATAATACTTATACCCGTTTTGGTTCTCTATTTCTAACTTATATTCTGTGAATATCTCAAAAGCTTCGGACTTGTGTTTCAACAGGAACATATGTCTGAATTTTGAGAGATTATCAGAGAATGTAATGAAATACAAAGAACCGGTCTTGGTATGTTAGACAGGGGACCTACATACATCAACATGTATCATCCCAAGAGTTCACTAACTCTTTCTCTGTTTCCAATAAACAGAGCTATGGTCATCTTATCTCTGTGACATGACTGGCAAGTTTCACAAGATGTAAATTCAAACTAGTTTAAATATGCATCTATATGTAACTTAGCTAGTCGGGTCGTATTGATATGACCTAGTCTACAATACCTCAAGAAGGATCCGTTCATTTCTGAACTCTTCCTCTTGTGTGTGTTCCGTATAATAAGAACTGTAGTTTGATTTAGAACATCAATGCTTTTAGATAACGTGCCTGAACCGATCAACTTTTGATATAGGAAATGTTCAAAACATTATCCAACAATACAAAATTTTATCATATCTTTACTAATAAAGAGACTGATATGAATTTGTATATCAAGTTCGGTATCTAATAACATTCGTTCAGAATCAATGTATTGGTAATACAGGATGACAGTGACCAACAGACTTGGCTGCAACACTTGCCCCGTTTTCTGTCTCATGAAACTTATCACCCGTTCTCAGTTCTCTACCTTTCTGTAGCCCATGTAACGGATTACATTTGCGGGATCCTGATCCAGTATCTAATACCCAGGACGTAAAGAATACTGAGAAACAGTTCTGTATAATAAACACACCCGAAGATGATGCATCAGCATGCACTCTCTTCGTTTGGGCGGCACGGGAATTCTGGTAATCCCCAATTTCCTGCTCTGTCTTATAGCAATTATAAGTTGGAGCGGGACCAACGTTCCCCAGCTCAGTATAACAAGCGGGTTCGGTCAATACATCCGTTTTATTATCTTGATTAAGGCGTGACATGGTCGCTACCTAGAGAGAGAGAGAAAAAAACACTCTGCGTGCGCTCTTGCAAGATCAGATTGGTTATTATTTTATCTAATCAGGATGGCTCCCACTGTTTTTATCAAATCTTCCTTCAAACCCTAAAAGGAAAGACTAGCCGGGATTAATTACACACTACAAGTTCGCCAATCTTTCAGCCAGGCCAGTGTCGGTACTTTGAGGGAGGTTCCCCGTGCTTTCGCACGGACCTAATTAATGTAAACCTCGTTTTCCCAGAGGCGTAACCCCGTTGACACCTTTTTAGACACCTACTTGATCGGCTAATTGTAATGTGTAAAACTCTCCCAGGAGTAACTCTTACTCGCAGTGGGTATCGGGATCCAACTATCTCATAGAAGGTATGCAATCTCATTGCAAATTTCAACACTTAAAATTCCCGATAATATTTTGCCCCTAACCTCCTATGACCTTGACAAAGGCCAACAAACCATAGGAAGCAAGTCAAGTTCAACCCGTCATTTCCTGATTGAATTAAACCCACCCGCACGACCCTTGACAAAGGCCAACAAGGTCGCACGACTACCCTAACCCAATCTGCATCATATGCATAAGCAGATAAGCACCAGTCAGCTACCGCACACTACGCCTTGACAAAGGCCAACAAACGCAGCACGAATACTAACTACTACTTATCTGAAATGACGGAGGGCTACGACAGGTTTTTCTGAAAACCTATTGCGTAATGAACTTGATATCGTTGTAGAATCAAATGATTTTAAAATGGAGTGTTTTCGAGGCTTTTCTAGTTTTGCTAAAGGGGTCACTCCCGGTGAAGGGATCGTCGGCCCTTTCCTCATCGAATAAGGTGCAGGATATATCATATATACCGCTGTGCAAAACAGAAACTATAGAAGCTATCAAAAAACAAACCGAGTGTGTAGCATCTGCCAGTTATTGCTAAAGGGGTCACTCCCGGTGAAGGGATTGTCGGCCCTTTCCTCATCGAATAAGGTGTAGGATATATCATATATACCGCTGTGCAAAGAAGAAACTATAGAAGCTATCAAAAAACAAACCGAGTGTGTAGCATCTGCCAGTTATTGCTAAAGGGGTCACTCCCGGTGAAGGGATCGTCGGCCCTTTCCTCATCGAATAAGGTGCAGGATATATCATATATACCGCTGTGCAAAGCAAGAACTGTATCTACCTGTTTTATTTTTGAAAATTCGATTCCACAACATCATTAGGTTTCTTTTTCTTTCATTAATCATATTAATGAAGTCCCATCATTTAAGTACCTAAACATCACAGATAAATATGACGTACACTTATGCCATCCGCATTCGCCTCGATGTCCCCTCGTACACCGTTAGGTTAGGTAACTAACGGCAGAGCGGGGCAGGGCTAGCGCGGGTGTAAAACATAAGTAACGTCTATATAATATATCGTATATACTATATATAGTATCTATCACAGAACATCACATGATCACATCACAGATATCGCAGCAGAAAAATCATATATGAATATTGGATATACTAGGACGTCCGTGTTTTCAATATGAGCCAGTATAAAACACGGATTCCACGGTCGTGATGAATAGCCAAACCCACACCCCTAGACCCCTACGAGAGCGGCAAGCAACCCTACCAATTCTAGAGTTAGGAGACCCGGACTTGACTCCTCGAGTTGGTCTCCCACTGGACCCTAGAACCCGGTCACTTGTGCTCCCCTCCTTGGGTCTATCCTAGTGCGGAAAAGTAAATAATATACAAATGGTGACATCATCCACAACCTGGAAGTGCCCCAATAAAAGAATATTACATACAAGTTTTTACATGAATGAAAATGAAAAACACTCATCTCACATAAAAAAAAACCCGGCTATTCAAACGCGACGATCCAATATAACATATCTAGCAACACATAACATCACATATCATCAACGTAAGTAAATATGCGCATCCCAATTGTCGTTGACATATAGCAACGAAACCGGCGATATCACATATTACACTTACGGTCACAGAAAAGAAAGTGTAAAACTACAACAGTTGGAATCCGCAAACTCTTTAGACATCGCATGCCTAACCAAATGAATTCCTTAGACATCGCATTCCTAACAGTTATAAACCCCGCATTTTAGTCTCA
Source organism: Agapanthus africanus (assembly GCA_030015575.1). NCBI lineage: Eukaryota > Viridiplantae > Streptophyta > Magnoliopsida > Asparagales > Amaryllidaceae > Agapanthus > Agapanthus africanus. The sequence goes on from CM057339.1 coordinate 43,287,347, forward strand.
ATATCGAAAACACTTTTCAATATAAAGTCGGGCAATTCAACAAGATTCCCGGCATCCAGAACGAATGCTCGTCGCAAACTTTAGTGGACGGCCGCACCCCCGATACCGTCGACGAAGTGCACTAAGGCGGAATACCGCTGCCGCGAGCACCCGAACGGATGCTTTTTGGCGACGGGTTTCTCCTACAGTCACTTGGTCGGGGCTATGGGGTGTAGCTGTCTATTAAGTTTACCGGCGAGTATCCGTGTAATCAACGTGATTGCGACGGACTTTTGATCACATCAAAATCCCGTGGCAACCAATCAAGTGAGGCTAAACTGCTATGTTTATAACATCCAAATCAGTTATCTCATAACTACTTGTGGATTCCAAATATTGTCTCACATTCCGGATAAATAGAAAATGTTAAACTTTCCGATCAAACAATCAAACACCCAATGTTTCCCGAAACAGCTCAACACTTGAAATAAGTTCAAAAACATCCACTTCATGCCTCAGTACTAACGTTCCAGCCGTAGAAGGGTCAAGCCAACGCCTCACATGTGGCACGCCGTACTGCCCCAAACCCTAAGGTTCAAAGGGCAGTTCAAGACGGTCACATAATCGAGTTAAGGTTTGTTGTCTTCTAGAGGGTCCATCGCGTTACTTGCACTACTTAGAACATTCTTAAACTATGGAAAAATCCAACACTTGGAAATTTTCCGACAGGGGAAAAAGTGGGTATTTATATCCGGACGAACTTTTTAACAGTTTCTAAAATATCCGGAAAAACATAAACGAAGTTAAATTATCCGATCAAATTAAGGAGTCCCCAATAAAACCCTAGAAAACTCAACACTTAAGTGGAATTAAAAAATTCCCATAAAAAATTGCCAAGAAAGGACCTAAGAATAAATATATGAAATTTCAGGGACTAAGTCCAAATTTTGGCCGCGGAACTGCCGCCAAACCCTTGGTTTAGCCGCGGTTCCGCGGTCAAATTATTGACTTAGTGGACCGTACTTCACAGTAATTCTTAGTTTTTCCTGCTTGTTTTTCTGAGAATTTTTAATTCACAAAAATCCACTGTTTTGAAAAATGTACAGAGAAGGGTTTTGTCGGGGTTTACGGGTTCGATCGGACTTCTAACTTTTTCTACACTTCGCCTAAAGCTCTAGCTAGGCTCTGATACCACTGTAGGGTTCCTAGGCACACTCAAGTGGTTCCACAAGGCATCAACCATGCCAAATTAAATTTTTCCGGTGCCAAGAAACCCTAAACTAGATGTTAACTAGAGTTTAGGCGAAACATACAAGTTAACAACTTAACTAGATAATGAAAGTGACTACAACCTTTGTAGATCCGGTCCTCCACTTCCTTAGCTCCATGATGATGTTCCTCTGCTGCGATCATCGGATCCCGGACTCTAGCGATGGTTTCGTCGAAGAAATGATCGGGTTAGGTCGTCGACTTCGATGCCGAAGATGATCTACGTCGAGGCAACTCAAGATCAAGCTCCAACTTTACCAAGTCATGAAACTTGTGAAGAAAACACCCTATACTACATGGCAAGTGGTAGAGAATGAAGAAATAGGAAGTGGGTTCACTTTAGAATTGGATTTCTCACTCTTTTTCTCAAAGCACCATTGAAGCTAGAATGGTTTCTTCTTCTTGAAGAAGAAGAAGAAGAAGAAAAAGAATAATAATAATGAAAACAAAATCAAGTGATGGTTATCATTAAGCAACCATGGTTAAGTGTAGAGAATAAACTAGGCTTAGGTGAATGGTTAGGTTAGGCAAAAGAAACAAAAATGGTTGAACTTTTCAAAGCTTCATGAAGCTTCAATGTAAATCCAAAAGAAGCAACCATTTCTTTTTCCTTTGCCAAAAAGAATATAGAAAATAAATAAGTAAGTAAATCAAAACCCTAACTATTAACATAACCATGGTTTAATCATACACACCCAAGTTTGCATGTATCATCAAACATGATACAAACTAGTGCACAAAACTATATCATATATACAATGTGCACATCAAGTGAGAAAATCCATCTTAAGTGAACCAATACTAGTTAATGCAAAGTAATATATCAAATATATAATTATACATTAAATTATTAAATCAACACTTGATTTAACGATCCGGTCATATCGCATATGACCGACTAATATCCAATGTATCGACTTATCGAATCAATCATCGATTCGATAACTAGGTTATATCGCATACAACCAATCGATACATTCATCGCGAGAATAGAATACAGTATCACATACTGGTATTATTCTCAGTCCCGCACATATCTCATATGCGCTCCTATTTCATTTTGCTTGAGCCAGGAAACCTCTGTGTAGGACTCTAAAGACTCGTCAATACGCCGGCAGCAGGTGATGATTATATCAAACATCCATAAGCCGCAAGCGGTCTGCTAAACGTAACGGCCACCCGGGTATTGAGCGATCAGAAGATCAACGAGCAAGCCCGCTCACACTCCTGTGAATCCAACCAGTAACACTTACCGTACAGTCCGGTCTGTTCGTCTGATATGTCGCATATCTTGCCTAGGGGTGGTAAACGTCAGACCCCAATAGCTCGATAAGTCGTGTCGATATGAGGTCTATAACAGTTCGAGAAACTACTGGTAACACTTACCAGTAAATCTCAGCAAGCCTGGCCAGGGATTTCCGGTTATAGCCAATCGAACACAGCGCAACATCAACTCCCTATACCGGGAGAGACGAATCCCCTCCTATCGCTCATTGCCTCCATGTGATTCGGGACTGTACCCAAAAACCACCGTTTTGCACGCCCTCTTGGACGTGGTAAGGTGGAAATCAAAGCACAGTGGGAATCACACAAGACTCTATGACGATCTCGGGTCAACAGACTACTCTGTACCAGTGTCACCAGAGAACTTCCATCTGACGTGAGGTATAATACCATCTGGGAGTTCTCGGCGAGTCCGTCCAGTGTACCCAGTCTCCCCTGAGTACCCGTATATCATCTCTGATGTCAAACACCAATGGATATGGGATCATCCATCGCCCATCTATATGGGTCGAGAAGGTATACGCTAGTCTACTCTGGTATATCGATGCCCCGTCTCGATACACCCACGACCAGGGACCTTGAAGAATGTACTTATGGACTACCATGTCCCCACTAGTATGATCCGCATCATATTCCAGGTAGTCAAGTACACATCCTAAGGGCTTTACCAACATGTAACAGAGAGACAATCAGTATACACGTTAAGATAAAGAGCAACCAGATAGCATACTATCATGTCGAGCAAGAAAGTCCTCCCTATATATGTCCCAGCATCCACTACAATATACATCCTATGTACAGTAATGGCCTCTAGGGCATACATATAACTAACAATATTCTGGTATGAACAAATACCCCCAAACTTATCTTTTGATCATCCCGAGCAAAACAAAATCCTAGCCTCACTTTCGCAGGGAACGCGATTGCACTGAGCACGTGCAACAAGCCATTAAACCTCTAGGTGTCCCTAGTAGGAGGAGTATTGTCTCCTGAGGGTTTTCAGCGGATACTACCTACAAAATCCCGTCAAGCTAGTTCATAAGTTAACGTCGATTCTACTCCTATAGTTTAGTATCCAGGTTAGAAATTCTATTATCCTAAGTTTAGAAATATCCAACCCTTATTTTTCACACCTCCTATCTAATTATCCTTAGATCCTATACGTTCCAAAAAAAGTTTAGAATGATGTTGGTACCTCCTGAGTTTCCTTCTAAAAGTGCGGTCTCAAATCAGGGATTTTTATCAGTTTTATGGAAAATATAAGTCTTATTCTTCATTTCTATCTTTTATCCAAATATCGATTGTATACCCCTACGTGTGTGTAAATTTGCACCCCTACACTCAAAAATTCAATTCAAGCTATAGTACCCTTGCCCTAATACCTAATACTACTTCTTTTCATTTATGATGGACGGTGTTGCTCACACACCTTTCATGCAACTATTAATGCTTCATGAGGCACTAAGGGCCGATTACTGAATGTGTGAGCTTAAAGCGTAAATAGCAGTTTCCAGGTCTTGACTTTGTTTTTTCTTTTTTCTTTATTTTTCTTTTTCAAGACCGGATATATTTTTCAATGATGCTCTTATTAGTGTTTAGTTTTAAATACCGTTTTTCCTTTCATACTAGGTTTTCAGGCAAGAGTATTTCTAGGTATCCTCTACTATCCCAAGTTTCAAGGTGCTTGTATGTGCAGTTTGTAGGGTATATACTTTCTAAATTTGGATTTAAGAGTAGAAACTATTTTTCAGACTTATCCTTCAGTAAAGCATCAATACTTTCCCTTCATTTTGACTTAACTCAAGAACTGAACTCAAGATTACCTATTTCTCAAAAAACTGTAAGGACGTATACTTTCCAAAGTTAAACAGAATGAGGGTTATTTTTAGGGTTTTTAATTCCTAAGCCTAGGATTTAGTTATTTCTAACGTATCAACTAAACTTTCGGAATAAAATCAAAATTACCCTATTAGGTAACATGACGACAAAGTTTTTATATAGCTTTGGAAAATTTTTCGATTTTTATTGGTTTTAAAATAAGTATGCAAATGCAGAATATACAAATAAATGCGAAGGAAGAAAGCTTACCGAGCACACCCCCAAACTTAAACTTGACAGTGCCCTCACTGTCAGGCTATACCAAGAAGGTCAAAATTGTCGGCGCTCCCCAAAGAAAAATTTATACAAAACAAAAAGCAAAACAAAAATATATACACAAAAAGGCTCCCCCCCAAACTTAAGTAAAACAGTGTTTCCATTGTTAAGCGTTGAAGTTCAGGATTAGGGGGGAAAACAGTATCAATCTATACAAGGCCTTACACAGGCCAAAAGTGAGCACCAACCATTCAAAATTTTTATCTCTATAATGTGTAGGTTGGTGGAAGAAGGCGTAGAGAAAAGAGATGGAGAATACGCGAGACCGTATTGGGATAGAATTGGGATACGGTCTCGGTATATGAGAAGAAGAATGGCGGAAGGGAAAAAGAAACGGAGTACGAACTTGAGGGTGAAACTGGAGTGAATAGATTAGCACAATTTGTGATGACTAATGTGTAAGAAGCGTTTGTGCTAATTTATTAACCCAACGAGAAATGGGGTCAAATCCCTCAAGATTCGTGAGAAACCATGGGTACGCCGAACTTGGTAAATCAGACATAGTAAATGAAAATGATACGGTTTCTTGCAAGGTCGGAACGATGGAAAGGATGGAGGGGAGTGATTAAGGAAGGTCATCGGTTAAAGGTTCAGGAGGGTGTACACAGTCAATGAAAGGGATAGGATGAATTGGAAAATCCGACTCATCAAGTAAAACTGGTTCATCCTCAAAACTATCCTCAATATTCTCCTCAAAACACAGCTCATCCATGTAATTCTCATCAAAATCAAGACGCATATGAAATTTGGGAAAAACATTCAATGACTCGGGATGATGAATTGGAGAGAAAAACTCAGCCAAATCTACGGGTTCATCATCTTAAATATTCCCAGCGTCAATATCCTCAATCAAGTAAAAATCAATTTTCTCAGACACCTCAACAAAAGCATGGATATCAATCAATTCAAGTTCTAGAGTGGAGGTGTAGAGGTCAAAAAGATTGGGTGTGGTTTCACTCGAAAGGGTCCTTTCACAATCAGGTAAAGAATAAAACTAGGCAAAAGTTAGACAAAGTGAGACCATGAACCCTTACCCACTGCCTGCTATATATAGGCAAAAAAGAAAAGAAAATAAACAATAAAAATTGGGCTACGTGGCAGTAAGGAGGGGCCCACAGGAAGATGGAAGCAGTTGGGGGAGATAGGGCCGGCGACCCCGGTTTTGGGAGGGAAGTGCTCGGCCATTTTTCGAGCCCCTAAGCTCGTGCTTGTAGTGTGGTCTTGTGTTGTCCCCTTCAGTCCACTGGTGTTGTTTGCTTGGTCAGAAAAATCTCTGGATGCACTCAGGTCTTGTAGGGAAACTTGTAGCAATAAATCACATCAACACTTTATGCATTTATTGCATGTCACACTCATGCCCACTTGCTCCTAGCTATCATGAGTGTGCCATGGCAGCCCCCTAGGTCCATGGTCCAAGCCCCAAGAGTTAGTGTGTACACATGTTATATGTTGGACCAAAATGTTGTGCACACACTCATTTGCAAAATAACTCTTGGGATATCAGTCGGTTTGCGGTTCTGATTGCAGTGTCAGCTCACAAATGATATATCCATGATTTTGAATGTGTTTCCAGTATTTTGTCACGGATACATGTAATCTGTATTACTGAGCAAACACCGGTTAATAGTACCGATATATACAAAAAATAGATAATGAATGAGCGGTATTAAAATGCAATATTCTGGTATGAACAGTCAGCAAACGACCTCTGTCGCAGAAATACATCAGCAAATAACCCCGTCTCGGAAATACGTCAGCAAATGACCCCGTCTCGGAAATACGTCATCCAATGACCCTGTCTCGGACATACGTCAACAAATGACCTTCGTTTCGGAAACACGTCAGCTAATGACCCCGTCACGGAAACACGTTATCAAATGACCTCCGAATCGGAAATACGTCAGCCAATGACCTCCATCTCGGAAATATGTCAGCAAATGACCTCCATCGCGGAAACACGTCAGCCAATGACCCCGTCATGGAAACATATCATCCAATGACCCCGTCGCGGAAACACGCCATCCATTGACCCCGTCGCGGAAATACGTCAGCAAATGACCTTCGTCTCGGAAACACGTCAGTAAATGACCTCCGTCTCGGAAACGAATCAGCCAATGACCTCCCCGTCGGAGCAACGCTGCGACTCGGAAACAAGTTAACTCACCAACCACTTACGAGTCCTCTTGACTTGTAAGGGAGAAAATTCTCTTGTGAGATCTTTACGACTCTCAAGAGAAAACGCACTTAGGAATCTTCACGATTCCTAAGAAGAAATTACACCTACGAGATCCTCTCGACTCATAGGGAGAAAAGTCTTTATGAGACCCTCACGGCTCATAAAGTTGAAACGTCTTAGGTAGCAGACCTGAACCTGTTTCCTAAGCCATCGCTACCCTGCAAGAAGGTTAAGATGGACTGCTATCTACTATCCTAAGGCCATATTTGCTAAAGTAACATGCCAATGACACGGTAAAGAAAAGAAAGCAATAGTACAAGATAAAAAAATGTGTGTCTTTTATTCATGAATTCAATTGAGTACAAGATACATCATATAAAAGAATAAAAAAATGAATAAAGGCATGTTATTCATAAATTACAAATTTTCGGTCGATACAAAAATGGCTACTGAGAAGGAGGAGTCTTTAGCAAATCAGCAAGCCGCTCTCGCACTCCTCTCAATTCTTTTTCACAATCAGCCGCCGCAGCCAACTCCGCTTCAATTCGAGCCTGCTGCTGCAAACAGGATGAAAGCTTCTCATAGATTTCCCGCTGAGTGGCTTCATGACTCTGCGTAACCCGCTCAGTAAAGTCAAGCCTCTTCTTCAGCACCAGCCCGTCAGAAATATATTGTTGAAGGTTTTCAAAAATAGCTTTCAACTGCGCAGCATTTGCTTCGACCTGCGCACGCAATTGGACAGACTCGCTAGAAGTCGCCTCTTGTTCCTTCAGCCTGAGGGTTGCCTCTTGTTCAAAATGGCGAAGGAAAGAAACATTCTGCTCAACCCATGCAGCTCGCTGGGAGTTCAAAGCCGATACTTTCGGAACAGGACGCTTGAGTTCAATCTCATGCAGGAAAGCCTCGATCTTTCTGCAATAATTAACCCATGACTCGACGACGCCTTCATCATGAGAGTTCACAAGCGTCGCCAGCATGGGATTAAACTCAGCAGCCAAGTCTGCAGCAGATGCGAAGGCCTCGGCGTCAAGATCCTCGACGAACTCGCTCAACATTCGCAGGCTCTTCGCAGCACCCCTAGAAGATGGGCATTTAGCAAAGGGCCCTGCCGGCATTGGGATTCGAGACTTGAAGGGAGCTAGAGTCGGTGCGATTGCTGCAAAACAAATTATGGTTAGATGTCGACTCAGGAGGAAAAGAAAATACACGAGCGATGGAGTCTACTATATCGGCTGCGACAGGTGGCAAAATTGGGAGTACCGGAGGCACGGCTATTCTCTCGTCCCCTCCTCCAATCTGTAACGCTGCAATCAATTCAAAGAAGAATTAGTAATGACATGGTTGTCCGTAAAAGAAAGGAAAGGATGTCGGTTAAAAACTATACTCACCGACACCAGCAGGCATGACGATTTCTGACTGGAAGGAGAAATGTGGATTCAACACCTGATACAGATGGTCGAAAAAGACTCCTGCAGAATTGCGAAAATATACTATCAATACTAGGAAGATGGTATCCACAATTTAAATTAAACAAATTACAAACCCATACCTTCCAGCATTTGAGCGGACACGAGAGAAGGCGAAAGGACGGCAACCGTCAGAGCAGTAACTGGTGACGTTTCTTTGGGTGACACAACCTCAGCATTCACCACACCTACACTCAAAACGAACAAAATGTCATCAGGGGGGTTGAAAGGGATTGCGAAATAAAAAGTAAACAGCGACCCAAGGCCTACCTGATGGGTCATCAGCCAAAACCGCGACGGAAGCATCACCAGGCGCAGCGGCTTCTTCACTCTCCTTCAGTGGAATAGTTTCGGCGCCCGTGGCTTCATCCCATGATTCAACGAGGGCCGTCATGACACTCGCAATGCCCGCCGATAGTAGGGAACTACAAGAGGAAAGAGCAGCGGTTTGGGCAGTCCCAGACTCCCGAGAGAGAGTAACCGTTTCAGGCTCTGTAGTCACCGTCATCTCACCTACCGTCTCATCGCCAGGACGTGGCCCTGCAGGATATGGTATATAAGAATTTGAAGATCAATTTCTAATAAAAGACTCAGCGTTACGTTACCTTCGGGCAGCTTTTCGGTTTCTTCCCGAGCCGCGCGCGCAACCAGTCTATGGGCGGTAGACAGGGTAGCTGGAGCATCCTTTGGAGGAATAGCGACAGATGGGGTAGTGATTGAACCTGCACCCATAGCCAAGCTGGCATCGCGTTCCCTCGCCACACGCTTCCTATGCTTCTTTTCGGTCTGAGCGGTGAGAAGCGATCTCCTCAAGACCTCCGTCAAAGGGACCTCATCGTCCGAACCAAGCTCTGCCTCTAGAGCCATTACGGCGTCTGTCATCGGATGCTTAAGTGAAGCCTCCTGCGGTACTGTTGGGGGAGCTGGGGCCGCAATAGCCGGCTCTGGAAGCGTCGCTGTATCACCGCTCAGGATCGGTACCGCACTTGGAATAACCCGAGTCAAGGTAGTCCCGGCAATAAAATAAGAGAGAGGGTCAAACCACGAATAAAGAAAAAGGGAATGAAGGAACAATGAGCCGAAGTATACCAAGGCCCAAAGAAGTATGGAGCCTCTCTTCCTCTTCAAATGTTTTGAGGGAAGCCGTGAGAGTCTCTTCGGCAGAGATACCTGTTGAAGAAGAAAGCGTCAGTAAAAACATAATAAAAAAATAACTACGGAAAGATACGACCGAAGTCTACCTGACTGTACGATACTGATCAGTGTTGCTTCATCGCGAGCCAGTCGCTCGGAAGCCACAAGGGCAGCTTGAAGATCAATATCATCCACAGGCGTGATAAATAGACCCTCATTGGTCCCGTACTCGCACAAGCCTTCGCTGTAGGGAGCATGGGGCTCCTGGTCGAGTACAACGTCAGCAGAAAAGAGCGACTTCTTCTTTTTCTGCGAGCGGGCGCCAGCGGCCGATGACAGAATCTTGCGCTTGGCGGGCCATTTTGGGCGACGAGTCCCGATCTCCGTACCCACGCCAGACTCAGGAGACGCTGCAGCTACCGCTTCTACAGGCATACGAGGTAGAGGCTTATCAGGAAAGGCGCGCGAGACCACAACCGCAACAGCTTCTCTCAAGGAAGGACGAACAATGATCCGTCGTTTCAAAGGGACAGCTGAATTGCCAGCAGGGACAGCACCCTTGCGATCGAGCAGTAACCGCATTTCTTCCCTAATAACAGCACCCATCGCATGCTGGTACCATGCCACGTATACGTTCAAGATTTTTGGGACGCAGCTCGGCTCACTGATAAAAAAGTTGAACCCGGTGTTCAGCCGCATGAAATGATATACAGTCCATCTTTCAAGCTAGTCTCGTCTGAAAGTGAAACGATAGCTTTCTACTAGGTCGTCGCGCTACGGATACCTTCCTCTGTAGTAAGCGACTCGGCTAAAAAGGCCTCAAGCGGGACACCCTGATTGTAGCTTGATTGTTGAGCAAAACGGTGCGGGTTGTATCTCATGAACAGTGCCAAATCGTTCTGCCTAAACACTAAAAAGCCCGGCCTGATTGAATATAAATGAAGAATCTCCCAAGCTTTCAAGGTAGAAGCTCCGTCTTTGAAGGTGTCGCGCAGCGGCTGCACCGTTTTTGTTGATTCCTTGCTGAAGGTTAAGACTTTATCGACGAAGGTTATGCCATTCCCGACCGTACGCGGGCGAAGAACCAGACCCCGAGCCTCTCGCTGAGTCGGTTCCAAAGTGGAAGCGTCAACAAGCCGCATAACCCGAGGAAAGTTATGACTGTCGTAGAAACGGGGCCACTTGTGGACTCCAAAAGAACCGAGCACATGCAGCTCGATCCACGAAGTGAAATAGTGCAGCGGGAAATTTACGGGATGCACCCCCGGCTGAGTGGTGTCTACCACTAAGCTAAGGCCATGATACATGTGAGCCAGCCTAGCGACCCCCGACGGCCACTCGCATCCCAACAACCATTCGGTGAGCCGGGTAGAAGACGGAGGGCCTCATATGGCGAGGGTGCATTGGGAGCATAAACCAACTTAACCATAGCCCGAGAAACCCCAAAAAGAACGCCTCTTCGTCAATGTCTGAAGCTGCGAGCTCTGCAAAGGGGACGATCGGGGTATCCGGGAGAAAGAAATTCCTTTGATCGGCCTCCGCTATTGGCTGGCTGTCCAAGCCAAAACCAAATATGTCGTCAAGATTAGCGAATTTCGCAGCTTGTTTTGATAAGACTTCTGGAAGAAGAAAGTGAGCGATGAAATCCGCGAAGCTGACTCCGTGCCCTCCGGATTCAAGAAACAGACTTTCGTAAATTTTCAACACCTTGATCAAACTTGGAGATTGATGTTTAAAGGCATTCTCCGGGGTAAGGCCCATCACCACTGATTTGGTGGTAAATATGTACTCATCAGGAGGAAGTAGCTCCTCATAATGTTCTCCCTTGACGGGTAAGCCGGAGATCTTCGCGAACTCCTCCAAAGCGATTAAAATTTCCTGATCTGATAGAAGGAAGGTGTAAGCCGGAGTATTCCATTGTTCCAAGAAAGTTTTGACCCACTATACAGGGGACGTGGAATACTAGAAAAGAGAAGCGTAAACTGCAGGGTACAACCCGAGCTTCAGCAGCAGTGATTTCTTGGCCTACAAGATGTATCGAGCCCACTGCAAGTACCCGGCTGGGTGGCGAGGAGTCAATCCTATCATGTATGGTCGTCCCCAAGGGCGTGACTCGTCTTGACATATGTGCCGCCCCAGAATATCCAAAGCCATCGGCGGCTGTACAGGTATCGAGGCCATAAAGGGCTGAAGGCGACCTTCCAAAGTCCAGTTGACCTCCTCTACGGCATAGTTCATTGGGGGGGAGTCGGCGTAGTGATTCACTGAAATAGACTCCGAAGGTACTGCACAAGAAAAACTACGCCGACCCTGGATGATTTGATTGTACCACGACCCCCATAAATGAAGAAATTTCTGCTCTGGGTCGTGATCTTTAGTGAGCGCGGAGACTTTCCTATCCACGGGCGTGTCAGGAAATGCACTCTCCGGAAAAACAAACGGGAAAGAAGTGTCGAAAGATATAGTACCTGCGCGAAAAAGAACAAGGGTTAGTTGTCAATGCTACAGTCCAAATTCTGACACTTGGCACTTTAAATTTGTACCACACTGCAATGCAGTGAAAAGGGACCAAAGGGGACCCACAAAATCAAAAGGACGACTTATCATTGATGAGACAATCACTCATTAAAGAGGAAATCCTAAAAGGATTCTCATTTAATGAGAGATTCCTCGGGCCAAGGAGTTAAACTCCATTGAGAGCAGCGCTCTACAACAGAAGTCACATCTTTCATTATGAGGGGAATAAAAATTCCCCAAAAATTCTAAAGAGCTATGCTCTGTGAAGACGATGGAATAAGCCATCAGAACCCTAAAAAGAAAAGCTTTTTACAGAGGTAAAACCCCAAGATCATTTAAAGATCTGAAATACAAATCTTAGAAACTCTAAAAGTTCTTCATTAATAGGTTAAGAAACCCTAAAAAAGATCCCTTTAGATCTATGTTCTAAGAAAGAGCAAAGCTCTGTCAAGAAACCCTAAAAAAGATTTCTTTAAATCTAGGAAGAGCAAAGCTCTGTTTTAATTAACGGTTTAAAGAAACCCTAAAAAAGATGTTTTAGATCTATGATTTAATAAAAGCAAAGCTCTGTTAATGGGGACGAACATGGTTCTTACCAACCTTTTGAACAAAGTTCTAACTTGAAAGAAATTCTTTAGGCAGATATCTATGTTCTGAAGAGAGAATTAAATTCTCAGAAAAACAAGGAGGAATGAAGATGAAAAGCAGTCATCTCAAGGGCCAAAAGCCCTATTTATAGGCGCTAGAGGTCGATCCAACTTCCAAGTTGATCTAACGATGGAAAGGTTGCCACCGCTGCACTCACATGTAAGCCACGTGAGCGCAATGGTGGGGAGGCATTTGTTTCCCCAATCAGAGAGCAAAACTCTGTTCAAAATTTAAAATTTGAACTGAGGCAGTACCTCACGTGCAAAGCACGAGAGCGCTAGCGCCAGGAGCGCCAAGCGCCAGGAGCGCCAAGCGCTAAGAGTCAAAGACTATGAGTCAGCGCCTCACGTACAAACCATGAAAGCGCCAAGTGCTAAGAGTCAAAGACTCTAAAGCAACGCCTCACGTGCAAAACATGAGAGCGCGCCGGTGCCAAAAGCTCCAGCGCCAAGAGTCAAAGACTCTGAGGCAGCGCCTCACGTGCAAAGCACGAGAGCGCCGGCGCTAGAACTAAATGTTCTCCACTCTTGGATCAAAAATCCAACGAAGATAATAAATCATCAAATTACTGAATTAAATTCTGTTGAGGAAATACTCCTTAAATCTTTCCAAATAAGAAAGATTGTACTCTGTAAATCAGAGCACCGTTGGATCAAAGATCCAATGGTGATTAAAAATCACCGAGATACAGAATAAGTTCTGTATGGGAAAATATTTTCCCAATCTTGCTAAAAACAAGAAAGATGTCTTCTGTAAAATAGAAGCCCTTGGATCAAAGATCCAATGGTGGGAAACATCCCAAAATCAATTAGAAATCTCTCAATGAGAGATTTCCTTAACTGATTCAACAAATCAGCCTCCCCTATATAAAGGACCCAAGACTTCAAGTCCTAGACAGAAGAAACCCCCCATAAGTTTCAAGTTCTCAGAGAAGAAAAAGAGAAGAGCAAGCTCTATGAAGAAGAACCTTCTTCAAGGTAAATAAAAAGAAGAGAGATCATAACATCTCCTCCATATTTGAGAGTTTAACTCTCATATCAGAAGAACTTAGTTCTTTTTCTAGATCACAGATCTATAAGACAAAGTCTTTCACAAAAACAGAAGAGATCATAGCATCTACTCATAAAAGAATAACTTAGTTCTTATATCCACGAGACAAAGTCTCTTATAAACGAGAACTTAATTCTCAGAGCATAGAATTGATCAGAACTGCCAAAGAAGCGCTTTAGCGCTCCAAGTCTGGCGCTCAGCGCCAAGCGCTCCACGCGCTCCTCACATGGGCGCTATTTTAAAAGAAGCGCCTTAGCGCTCCAAGTCTGGCGCCCAGCGCTCCATGCGTTCCTCACGTGGGCGCTATTTTATAAGAAGCGCCTTAGTGCTCCAAGTTTGGCGCTCAGCGCCAACTGCTCCACGTGCTCCTCACGTGGGCGCTAAGAAATTACAAAGCGCTCTATAAATAAAGCCCCAACGCCATAAAGAGTGTTCAACTCTCAATAAAAGATAAAAAGATAAAAGGGGGTCAGGACCCAAATCAATGCTCAGAATTGTTGAATAAAAAGGGACAGAGCCCAAACAAATGTTCACCATTTTATTCAAAACTGAGTGGGCTGAGCCCAAGTTGGCTACAAGTCCCTAATTCAGATTAACCGAGCTCATGTACTCACAATCTTTTTTAATTGGTCTTAGTCCCAAACCTGACTATAGATCTCCCAACCAATATTGGTTCAAGGGAACATCTCTTCATACATCTGATACATGTCGTTGTAATTCTTCAACGTTTTCAGAGAGATGGAGGGTCCCAATAACTAATAACTTTTGGTGCATCCCCAAATGGTTAAACCAAAACCTTACAGACTATGATATCTTTAAACCAGACTATGATGTTTTTAAACCAGACTATGATATCTTTAAACCATACAGACTATGATTTCTCTAAACCTTACGGACTATGAGGTCCTTAAACTCATGGACTGTAATGTCCTTAAACTAACAATGGACCGCAACGTCCTTAAACTAAAACAATAGAGTCCAAATACTCTTTTGTTGGATCTAAATGATCCTAAAACCTTGTTAAGTAGATCTTAGTCTAAAATTAGACTAACGTATCCTTAACAAGTATTTAAGTTAATCTTAATCTCAAATGAGGTTAACGGTCCTTAAAACAAACCCAAACCCAAATTTAAGAAAATACGGATTTGGAATAATCCACGCCCTACGGACGACAACATAAATTAGTCTCCGTATACAATCCACGGGCAACCAAAAATAAAACAAACACACACGACACGAAGTGAACATCTGGAGAAGGAGAAAGTAGTTATCGCTATGCGGTAACGTAATTAACTGCAGAGACTTGTGCCTGCAGGGAAGAGCGTCTCTACAATCAAAAACCCTTCACAATGAGAGGGAATCTGACGAAGTCTGCTACAACGGCCACATCCGTCTAAACCTTCGATATACGGTGCCATAAATCAACTTGGTATTTTCGGAGAGATGGACGGATAAAACCAAATAGCATCTGCCCCCAAAATTCAGGCCAGACGTCCCAACGTCCCGGTCAGGTCTTTCGGCGGCGAATAAGGAGATCGGGATATCGAGATGTCGGGAATCAAAAATCTGCCGATGAAGTTAAATAAAACGAAGAATCAATAGTGGTAGACTCAGGAAACATTTTCAAATTCCAAATATTTAGAAGATCTCCACGTGTCAACATGTATAAGCCCCAGAAAATTGAAGTCCTAACTCCCCTATCCCACCGCGGTTCCGCGGCCAGAGCATTAATATTGCGGCGGATCCGCCGCCGTTCTAAGGAGTTAGCGTTTGGGATTTTTTGGGTAGGAATGCATCAATAAATAACCATATTATGGATCTAGGGTCTCTACTTCCAGGGCTATATAAAGGACTGAGGGCTAAAACTAGAAATCGTCACTTTTTACACGAAGCAAATCACCGTCAAAGAACAAGTGATCCACGACAGGTCGGCGATTCGATATGATAAGGTGACATGAGATTCGACGGAACATCTATTTCCTACGAGGCAGAGATTGAGAGCAACTTCTTCTTCCTCTTGTAATCTAAACTCAAAGAATTATACTTATGAAGTTGATTAATGAAGGTAGATCATTAGATTAATTTTAATTTCTGCATTATGAATTCATTCTCTATCCGTTCTTCTTCTATCTCCATCATGCGCGAGTAATTCTCAGCTTGATAGGGTTCGTAGAATTAGGGTAGAACAATGGATGAGAAAATATTTTAACTTCTTTTAAGTCTTATGAAATTTATAAATTTTAGCAAAAGAATCGTTAACATCCTAATTAGGTGGCTACTAATTTATTACTAGTCTCAACCACGATTTGATATTAGATTAACAATTATTTTGTTAAGAGTTAGACATGAATAGAGATCAATGAAAGGACAGGGGTCAATAGTAGGGAGACCCTAGTTTCTTCAAAGAACCCTGATTCTCATTCATCACTATCAATCTAGTTTTAAATCTATCAAAATATAAAAGGAGTCATCTTTATTAGTCATCCATAACTGCTAAATCCTAACGAACCCTACAAGCCTCTTCTTTATAAATTCTACATCCGTATTTAAACTAGATCTTAAAAATATATGTGTTTTACATCTGTGTTTAACATACATCTAGAATCTAGTCTCAATTCTTCTTTTATTCTAATCAACTCATATAAAGCAAGATTAGAAATTCCAGGCATCCCTGCGGACGACCCATACTCATCTCGGCTAGGTACACGCGACACCGTTATTGATTGTGGTTACAACTACACACTTTCATAGAATCAATCAAGCCTCAGGGAGCCGGAGAAAGTGGATGATTGCCTTGTTCCTTCATAAAAAAAAGAAGATGAGAGAAAGAAAGGGGGAAACTCCCCACTATTCGAGCCTCATGTGTTAAACACGTGAGTGCCTATATGCAAGGCATATAGGCACTTCCATTAAAACTATAAGAATACTAAACAAGCCTTACGTGCCAACACGTGAGCGCCTATAAATAGGCGCTGCAATTAAACTACAACTAGGCTAAACCAGCCTTACGTGCCAACACGTGAGCGCCTAAGCGCTGCAATTAAACCGAAAGCCTCACGTGTTAACATGTGAGGACACCTCCTTGCGTAGAACTAAATTCTACTTAATAACTTAATAAGCCATTGGATCAAGGATCCAACGGTGATTAAACATAGAATTAAATTCCATTGGAGAGAATATTTTCTGTTAAACAGAGAGTTAGTAGATCAAAGAAACAAAATATTTCCTATATCTTTCTAAACAGTGAAAGATTATACTCCACTAAACTGAGCACCCTTGGATTAAAAATCCAATGGTGATTAAAATGTCACCGCTCGATAGAATTTTATTCTATATATGGGAGAATATCCCCAATCTTTTTAAAAACAAGAACAATACCTTCTATAAAAACATAAGTCCTTGGATCAAAGATCCAACGGTGGGTAAATTCCCCAAATCAATTCTGAAACCAATTAAATCAATGGGGATTTCTCAATGAGAGATTTTCTGAGAATTAAAAAAACTTCTCTCCACTATATAAAGAGCCCAAGACTTCAAATCTCAAGGAGGCGGAGAGACATACAGAGAGAGGGAAGACAGAAATAGAGACAGAAAAAAGAGAATTTGATTCTCAGCGAAGATTTGTTTTGTCAGAACATACTAGGTAAAAAGAAAAAAAACCACAGAGATTGTTCCATCCCTTCTTTGCCTCTCTAAAGGTTTAACCCTTCATACAAGAATTTAGTTCTTCCTCTGGTTGAGATCTGCAGAAGCAAATCTCCTCACAAGTTTCTCATTGGGGAGATGCTGTCATGAAGATTCAAAGTCTAGGGGAAAGAACTGAGTACAAAGAATTTAATTTTTACAAAAACAAGAATTTAATTCTTACAAAAACAAGAATTTAATTCTTATATAAACATATGGGAATTTAATTTCTTTGAAAACTAGGGTTTAACCCTATATAAAGAATTTGATTCCTGTACGAACAAGAGGAGAACTTGATCCCTCAGACGATGATAATAATTTGAGACCTTCCAAACCCAAAGTCTAATGACTAGAAATGTCATTAATATGAGATCAAAATCTCCAAGAACACAAAAGAACAGCCTGGTGATTCGTTAGTGTTTAACACTATAACGAGACCTCACGTATTTTCCACGTGAGTACTTCTAATAAATAAATAAAAAAATGCCGAGACCGCCTTACGTGTTTCCTATGCGAGTGCTTAAAATAAGAGCAAGGAGCACCGTTCCCCGCCGAAAACCGGGAAGACAAATGTCTTGCCTGAATTTTGGGGCAGATGCTAATAGGTGCTATCCGTCTACCTCTCCGAAGATACCAAGTTGATTTATGACACCATGTATCGAAGGTTTAAACGGATGCAGCCGATGTAGCAGACTTCGTCAGATTCCCTCTCATTTGAGGGGTTTTTGATTGTGGGGACGCTCTTCCCTGCAGGCGCAAGCCCCTGCAGTTAATTACGCTACCGCATCGCGGTAAAAACTTTCTCCTTCTCCAGATGGTCACTTCATGTCGTGGGTGTTTGTTTTGTTTTTGGTTGCCCGTGGATTGTATACGGAGACTAATTTATGTCGTCTCCCGTAGGGCGTGGACTAGTCCAAATCCATATTTTCTTAGATTTAGGTTTGGGGGTTGGGTTTAAGGATACGTTAGTCTCATTTGAGACTAAGATCAACTTAAACGTTTATTAAGGATACATTGGTCTGATTTTAGCCTAAGATCTACTTAACGGGAATGTTTAGATCCAACAAAAGAGCATTTGGGCTCTATTATTTAGTTTAGGGACATTGCGGTCGATTACCAGTTTAAGGACATGGTGGTCCAATGTTAGTTTAAGGACATCTCGGTTTAATGTTAGTTTAAGGATATCTCGGTCCAAGGTTAAGGACATCATAGTCCGTGAGTTTAAAGACATCACAGTCAAGGTTAAGGACATCATAGTCCATGAGTTTAAAGACCTCATAGTCAAGGTTAAGGACATCATAGTCCATGAAATGTGTGGTTGTCGGGACCCGTCACCTCTCTGAAGACGTTGAAAGATTACAACGACAAATATCAAAGGAGTGAAGAGATGTACCCTTGAACCAAAGTTAATTGGGAGATCTATAGTCCAATTTGGAACTAAGATCAATTAATTAGATTATGAGCACATTGGCTCAGTTAAATCTGAATTGAGGACTTATGGCCAATTTGGGCTAAGTCCAATTAAGTTTGAAATGTTGGCCCTTTGTTGGGCTATTGAACATTTGCCTGGGTTCAGCCCCTCATTATTTAGCAATGCTAAACAAGAGTTTGAAGGCTCTGATAACATTTTGTCTTTGGCCGAGCATTTAAACATTATAGTTCTGGATTTTATGGCTCATTTGAAGGGGAGATTTGCCTCTGAAAAACTTAGCCAATTTGGGCTAAGCTGGTTTGAAAGTAGTGTTAAACACTGGAGGACATCTGGCGGTCACGTGTCCTCACGTGATGTATTTAAAACAGTGTTAAACACTGGAGACAAAATGCTCAAAATAGTGTTAAACACTAGAAAGGAAGGGGTCACGTGGGGTCACGTGAGGCGCCTAAAGATGGGGCCAGACCTCTTTATTTTATTATCAGAATATTCAAATAAGTGTTAAACACTTTTAATCTTCAGGCCATCACGTGTGGGCACTTGATGGGTATCCATGTATTGATTATTAAAGTGTTTATTAGGGGTTACGTGAGGACACGTGAGAGCGCCCAAAATCAGTACTGCCTTTGCCTTTGTTCTCTTTGTTTTGAAGGTCACGTGGGAGCACGTGAGGCATTGCCTCTGGGCTAATTCTTTCTTATTTTGGGGAGTCTGTTTAAGGGTCATGTGGGAATACGTGACCTAGTCTTGTTCCTTCTTTTTTGATTATTCAGGATGGGGGTCGCATGTCACTACGTGACCCGGTTCTTTACGTGCATAGAGAGTTTTAAGTCTCTTATTTTAACAATTAAATTCTCTGTAGGGTTAAACCCTAATTCTGTTTTAGAGAAATTAAATTCCTATGCATGTGGAAGAATTAAATTCTTATATAGGGTTAAATCCCAGTTCTGTTTTAGAGGACTTAAATTCCTATGAATTTGGGAGAATTAAATTCTCATATAGGGTTAAACCCTAGTTCTGTTTTAGAGGAATTAAATTCCTATGAATTTGGGAGAATTAAATTCTCATATAGGGTTAAACCCTAGTTCTGTTTTAGAGGAATTAAATTCCTGTGAATTTAGGAGAATTAAATTCTCATATAGGGTTAAACCCTAGTTCTGTTTTAGAGGAATTAAATTCCTGTGAATTTGGGGGAATTAAAATCCTTAAACTCAAATTCTCCCTCTAGGTCTTGGATCTGCATGGCAGAATTTCCCCGATGAGAATTAAACTCTTAACTTGTGGGGAGATCTGCTTCTGCAGATTTTCAATCAAAGGAAGAACTAAGTTCTTATTTAGAAGAGTTAAACTCTTAAACTTGAGAATTAAATTCTCTTTTATTTTATGGAGCTTAGATCTTTTTCCCCTTTCTCACCTAGGGTTTCTTTTCTCTGAAAGGAACTTCTTTTCTCTAATGAGAATTAAATTCTCCTCTCTTTTCTCTCTATTGTTGTTTTTCTTCAGAAAATCAAAATTCCAAAAGATCTCTTCTCTTCTCTTCTTGGCTCCTATTTATAGGAGAAAGAAAAGAATCAATTTGTTTAGTAAATCTTTCATTGAAAGATTTTGGTTGTTTTTGTAACTAACATGATCTTTTAGATCACTCAGTGAATTTTATTTACCATTGGATTTTTAATCCAACGGTGCTCTATTTTACAGAGCCCCATCTTTTTTTTGTTTGGAAAGATTTAAAAAAATATTTTCTCAGTTAGGGTCTTTGATTTTCCTTAATTAGAATTTAATTCTATTAGTTCAGAAGGTTTTTAAAAGTCTATCACCTGTTGGCACACGATCCCTTTATTTGATTATTAAATAGAATTTAATTTTATTGATTAAAGAGCTTAGGAGCCAATCACGTGTTGACATGTGCCCAGAATTTAATTCTGCTTTTAGGAAGCTGAGGAATCATCACGTGTCAGCACGTGACCCTTGGTCACGTATGAGCACGTGACGCCCCATTGAGGTTTTTCCTTGCTGTTTTTGTTATATTTTGTTTGGCTAGAATTTAATTCTATAAAGTAGAGATCACAGGAACCTATCACGTTTCAGCACGTAACCCTTGGTCACGTGTGAGCACGTAATACCCCATTGGGGAATTTCCTGATATTTTATCAGGAAATAAATGCCCCCACAGCGTTGTTCTCACGTGTTTGCACGTGAGTGCAACGCTGTCACCTTTGTGACCGTTGAATCTGTCTAGAGAACAGGGGAGATGAACCGTTACCCATCACATCCTATAAATGCAGGAGTCCCTTCAGAAGCGCCTCCACTTTTTCCATCTTCTTCCTTGCTTGTTTTTCCTTTGAGAATTTAATTCTCTTTCCCAGAGCTTAGTTCTCTGAGTCAAAATTTTCCAGAGTTCAACTTTGTCAACAAAAGATTTTCTTTTTCAGGTAAGAATCTCGAACGGCCGAAGAACTTTTTGTAGAAATCTTCGTTGGATTTTAAATCCATACCAAGGGTTTTTCCCTTTAACAAGAACCCATCTTTCTAAGTTGAAATAATGTCCAATCTTTAAATAATAAATCTCTTAGGGCTTCTCTGATCTTCAATGATCGATGGTGATGCTTGTCTTCTCTCTGGAATTTAATTCCATTCCAAAGAGCTTTAGCTCCGAAAATGTTTTTCTGGGAATTTAATTCCCCTGTTCAAAAGGAATTTAATTCTTCTAAAGAACTTAGTTCTTTAAAAGAGTATTTCTTGGGATTTTTCTTCCTGAGTTGTTCTTTACAAAAAAAAAGAATTCTAGTAAAGTTTTCTGGGAATTTAATTCCCCTGTTCTGCTTGATTTTCGCAGAGTCCAAGATAGGTTTCTCTTTGGGGGAATGTGTAGAGTCATTTGAAATCCATTGTTCATTTATTGAGAATCTTCCTTTTGTTCTCATAATGATTACTCTGCCTCATTATTAGTGAGCCGCCATCTTGATTTTGTGGGGCCCTTGTATTTTGTAATCAATGGTCTCATAAAATAAGTCTTTTGTCGCTTTCTTCCACTGTCTTTATCTATATATTTATAAATACATATACACGCGTGGGCTTCACTGACAGTTTCCTTTCCTTTGTTTCAGGAGTAATGACTTCTCTCCCATACTTTCCCTTTACTCGCTCGGAGGCGGATTTTCCTCAATCGCCGTCGGACGAAGAGGTGATGGCGATGATCAGGGCCCATGACCCGAATTGCACCAACCTACTTTTATGAGGGACCTGGTACAGTCATATCATCCGTGGTCGCCGCAGTTTTCTTTGCGAGATACAGACAGAGCCGACCTATCCATTTCTACCGATGGATCATCCACGGACTGCCTTTGCTGTGGAGATGCTGAATTGGACCCCTATGGGACGGCTTGAGCCATCAACAACTGGTATTCCGAACCATCCTGTGCCGGCTATAGACATTTTATGGCGCCGCATTTGCCAAGGCGAAGCCCAGCCATAGGGACAGATTTACAAGATAGGGCTTACCCCTCGACATCCCACGGGCTACCTTCTCTGGGCCCGCTATATCCTGTCTGCCCATCGTGCGCGACTGCAGAGGGTCGGACTTTATCAGGCGGTGTATGCGTCTCTTTTCCACTATCAGTCTCCCCAAGTCTGGTGGGTTAAGGCCTTCTTAAACCAATGGAATCTTCCCACCAACACCTTCTTTCTAGGGGACCACGAAGTTTCAATTTTTCTGGAAGAGTTTCGCGAAATCTCAGGGTTGCCGGTCAGGGGACACTCTATGAAGAACTACTGCCTCCCGATGAGTATGTCTTCAAAACCGAGCCTCCCATGCTTGACGGCTTGTCGACCAAGAATGTCGTCCGCCACAAGCGCTCAAGTTTGATCAAGACTCTGGGCATTTTTGAGAAGCTATTCACAGAGTTAGAGGAGCAAGGCGTCACTTTCAAAAGCTTCATCGCTTGCTTCCTTCGCGAAGACGTTCTATCAAAGACGGCTCCGAAGTTCGCAAACATCAACGACCCCTTTGGGTTTGGATTAAATAAGCGGCCTGCTAAAGAAGAGGACTTGCCGCAGTTCTACATTCCCATCATGCCGGCTGTGTCTTTCGAGTCGATCGCAGCTCCTGGTATGGATGAGGAGACTTTCTTCGTGGGCTTCATCTGTGTTTAGCTCAGTTGGTTCGCCATTCCCATGCACCGTCGTTTCATGAGAGCCTCGGCTATTTACCCTGCTCATCACATTGCCGAGGGGACGCGACTAGTTGTGGGTATTGCGGGGCTGGCTCATCTGTATAATGGGCTAAGTGCTGCGGCTAATACCTCAACCCCAGGCGTAGATGTGTCAAAATTTATCTCTTCATTACTTTACGTCCTGGATTGAGATGCATGTGTTGGGGGCATTTGCTGCGCACCAAAGACCCAGTTTTTATGACGCTTACACTTTTCCGCGACTCTTGCGGCTGATGGACGCTTCTGCCCTCGACCCGACTCAGTTCGGAGATATTCGTGTGCTGATTAATCCCTATGCTAATGCGGGTGGGATGGTATTCAACGATCGAGTCCTCTCTGCTCCTTCAAGACCGGTTCAACGGCTCTGCGACTCGTCGAAAGAGGGGGTACCTTCTCTGAAGCCCAGAGAAGCCATGCACCTATATTCGATCAGACCAGGTTATCTGGTATTTCGTCAGAACGGTGTGGCCCTTTTTATGCGGTACAACTCACACCGCTTTGCTCGGCAACTCGGATATGACCAGGGCGTTCCCTTTGAGTCATTTATATTAGAGCCTAGCCCGTCGTCAGAAGTTGTTCGTGACGCCGCTCATCACTTCATGCGGCTGAACACTGCCTCTCGCTTCGTGATTCCTGAAGCTGATCATATTCCTCGATGTGTGGGGTCTTTCACGGGCTGGTACCTCCACCGAGTCAGTCCGATTATTATCGAGGAGAGGAGGGTGCTTCTCGGATTCAGGGCTCCTACTCCGATCCAAGCCACGGGAGTTCCGCCGCAACCGCGTGCAGCGGTTCGCCCTCCCTTGAGAGATACTAGCGTCGTGCTTATTCCGGAGGCGGCGGAAGTGGATTTAACTCCCACAGATGGTATGCCATTGCGTACTAGAGCTCAATCGAGGGCCAATAGGGCGCCAGTAGCAGTGTCATCAACCGCGGTGTCAGCAATGGCCGTGTCGTCATCGGTAGCACCGCCGAGCGAGGACATTGAAGGAGAAGTGGATCAACGCCGTACCAAAGCACCAAGGGGAAGGAAGCGATCGTCTTCGGCGGTTAGTTTTGGGCCTAAGAGGTGGAGGAAGATGGTCACCAATCTGCTCGACTCTTTAGTGGAATCCGAGCCTATCCTCCAAGATGAACCACTAGCCATGCAGGAATCAGATGGTGGTCTACTTTTCCCAGGTTCATCTGCCGAGGAAGCCGCACAATTGGCTGAGGCTATCAGACGCTCACAAGACGAATCCGAGAATGTAAGGATCCCGAAGAGGCCCTATTCTGCCATCATTTTTTACGAAGATCCTCCATCGATACGGCGGCTATTCATTGGCCCTATGGAAGAATGGGGAGAGAGGGCCCCTAAGCAGGTTGTCTCAGCCGACGCCGAAGATGCACTTTCATTGTGGACCGGTGGCCACGAGTCTACTCTCGAACCTCGGCGAGCATACCTCCTCAGGAAGGAGCGTCGGCTTGAAAAAGCTATACCAGAGGCTCCTTTGCGCATCGGTATGTTCATGTATCTCTTTGTAATATTTTGTATTGCTCATATACATACATACATACATACATACATACATATATATATATATATATATATATATATATATAAAATATCCTTATCCTCGTACAAACTTTGCAGGGACTTCGACGATGGCGGAGGATCTGAGTTCGAGTCACGCTTTGATTGTAGACTTCGCCAATATCCCCAATGAAACACTAATTAGTGTGGAGGGGTTCGATGCAACCGTTGCTGATGGAGTTTCCCTCGGTGATTCTCGCTCCCCAAGTGCTTGCACCCTCGGAAGAGGCATCTTCGTTGGTCGCCGATTCAAGGGATCTTTCTGGGGATGGCTCGGAGATTAGGGGACAGGTAGTCGAGGCTACCGTCCTTCCGCTGGAGCCTGCAGTGGCGGCCACTGCTCCTTGCTCAGAAGTTGTTATACCAGCCCACGTCCCCGATGATGTGCCTGGGAGCATGGAGGAGGCCGCCGAAGCTGCTATCCCTCCAGCCCAGAATGGGATAAGCATTGAAGGTAGCCTTCTATATTTTATATTAATAATCTCTCCATTATCTGAACCCTTCTGTCTTTCTAGAATTGCGCAGATTGGCGGCATCTATTGCTGATCTGTCTCCCAGGAAGTCCTTTCAGTGCCTGTTGGAGATGGCCGCTCCGCAGGCGATATCTCCTCAACGCATCGTCCTCTCTTCCGGGCAAGGTTAGTGTCGTTTGCCCTATCCTCACAGCATTATCATTATTTAATATAATGACATTGATGTCTTCTACAGTTCTGGAAGCCGATGACGAGGTTGAGATTCTGGACGGGCCTGGGGAGCCTTCAGATCCTTCTTGCACGACCGTGGGTAAGTAAAGTCTCAACGTTGTTCCATCTGCTCTTTGCTTACAAGTCTCGCTGACTGTTTATAAATCTTAACAGCTTTGCCAGTTCTTACCACGCTGGAATCTCACATCGTCATACCACCCGGCCCCTACGCTCTACGTGCCTCAGAACGGATGGCAAAGCTAAGCCTCCACTCCTTATCATCCCTAATTGAAGACCTTCGTGCTGGCAGTCTGATCACGGCCGAAGCGTTTGCCTCTGAAGCCAACGGTTCTCTTCCCTTTCTTGCCACCTACCATAGTGAAACATTGGTACAAGTCTGGGTTGAGTTTTGTCGGCAGGTGGAGGCTTGCTTGCATATTCTTGAATGTACACGCCTTCCTTCAGAGGTTGTGGCCGCGAAAGCGAGCTTACAGGGGCTGATTGAGCGGTGCGCTGCGAACATGATATCATTCGAGAAGAGCCTCAGCCGCAAGTTTTCGGAGAGGGAGCTGGCTTCCAAAGCGCTGAGGGAGCTTCAAGCCAATCTTACGGCCAAGACCACTAGGGCATATGAACTTTGGCGGGTGCTTCAAAAGGCTATCAAGGAGGTGGTAGCCATTGATAAGGCCGCCGTTTTTACTCGTGAAATGGTCGAAGCCCATAAGGTTACTGAAAAAGAGCTTGAAGGCCGGCTTGCCTCATACCAGGCCCAACAGACTCAAGCGGAGGCCCGTCTTTTGACAATAATAAATCATGAAGCCGAGGCCCAGCGGAAAAAGGGTGAACTGGCAAATCTACTGAATCGTCCGCCGGCCCGAAGAATTGTATATATATTTTTTATTCTTCTTTTGTACATACTCCTGAATGAGAGTATATTTTCTTTTATTCTTTCATAAATTGTACTTTGTATTCATTTTGATTCATGAATAAAAGACATATTTTGCTTCATGATGGTGTGTCCCTTTCAGTAAATGCATTTTGTAGATAATCTATTTTGATTTCTTTGTAGGATAGCGGTGTCTTAGGATTCAGGGTTAAGATCTGTCTTCTAAGACTTTTCAACTTTATGAGCCGTAAGGGTCTCATAAAGAATTTTTTCCCTACAGTTCGAGAGGATCCCGTAGGTGTAATTTCTCCTTAGGAATCGTGAGGATTCCTAAGTGCGTTTTCTTCTGAGAGTTGTAAGGACCTCCCAAAAGAGTTTTCTCCCTTATGAGTCGAGAGGACCCGTAAATGATGGATGAGGTTGACATTATCAGCATTTTACGGGGTCAGGGGTTGCTCTGGCCATTTCCTACGGGGTCAAGATTCACTTTAGCCGTGTTCTATGGGACCAGGATTTGCTCTGGATGCTTCCCACGGGGTCTGATTGACATAGCCGTGTTCTGCGAGGACTAGGCTCCGCTCTGGATGCTTCCCATGGGGTCAGGATTGATATAGCCGTGTTCTGTGAGGACCAGGATCCGCTTTGGACATTTCCCATGGGGTCAGGATTGACATAGGCCGTGTTCCACGTGACCAGGAATTTGCTCTGGATGCTTCCCACGAGGTCTGATTGACATAGCAGTGTTCTGCGAGGACCAGGATCCGCTCTGGACGTTTCCCGTAGGGTCAGGATTGACATAGGCCGCGTTCCAAGTAACCGGGATTTTGCTTTGGATGCTTCCCACGGGGTCGGTTTGACATAGACGTGTTCTGCGAGGACCAGGATCCGCTCTGGACGTTTCCCATGGGGTCAGGATTGACATAGGCCGTGTTCTACGTGACCAGGAATTTTCTCTGGATACTTCCCACGGGGTCTGATTGACATAATCGTGTTCAGCGAGGACCAGGCTCCGCTCTGGACGTTTCCCACATGGTCAGGATTGACATAGGCCGTATTCTACGTGACCAGGAATTTGCTCTGGATGCTTCCCACGGGGTCTGATTGACATAGCCGTGTTCTGCGAGGACCAGGCTCTGCTCTGGATGCTTCCCACAGGGTCAGGATTGACATAGCCGTGTTCTGCGAGGACCAGGATCCGCTCTGGATGTTTCCCACGGGGTCAGGATTGACATAGGCCGTGTTTCACGTGACCAGGAATTTGCTCTGGATGCTTCCCACGGGGTTTGATTGACATAGCCGTGTTCTGCAAGGACTAGGATCCACTCTGGACGTTTCCCACGGGGTCAGGATTGACATAGGCCGCGTTCCACGTAACCAGGAATTTTGCTCTGGATGCTTCCCACGGGGTCAGTTTGACATAACTATGTTCTACGAGGACCAGGATTCGCTCTGGACGTTTCCCACGGGGTCAGGATTGACATAGGCCATATTCCACATGACCAGGAATTTGCTCTGGATGCTTCCCACAGGGTCTGATTGACATACCCGTGTTCTGCGAGGACCAGGATCCGCTATTGTAACACCTTAGGATGTGATTAGTAGCTAATTATATTTTAATATATGGTTTTTAATAAAAAGTTTACCAAATTGATTTTCAAATATTTTATTAAAATTAATGAATATTTTATTAGAATTTTATCAAGCTTGCACACACTTGTGCATGTAAACTAGGGTTAAAATGGGGTTAAACTATGATTAGCAACCATGGTAGACTAACCACTTTCCTTAAGCTATTTTTAAATTTGAATTAAGTCATTTGGGTTTTTAATTAAGTGTGTGTTTCTTTTTTATAAAAAAATGGAAAATCATTTGTGTTAGTTGACTTGGTGAGAGAGAGAGAGAGAGAGAGTGCATGATGGGCATCATGGCATGAGCCCATACTTGCATTAAATGAAGAAAGAGAGAAAGAGGGGGGTTGACTAGCCTTGACTCCCTTTCCTTTGTTGTTTTGCCTCTCATTTCATCACGTCTCTCATTCTCTCACTCTCATACACATACACACACACTCACAACTACAAGCAGCAGCAGAAGATTCAGCAGCAGCAGCACCCAGCAGCATCAGCAGCTAAAGCAACAGCAACAGCATCAGCTTCAGCTCCAGCAGCAACAGCTTCAGCAGCATCAGCAGCAGCTCCAGCAGCAACAGCAGCACCAAGTCCTCTTCTTCTACTCCTTCTCCTACTTTCTAGGGTCTTTTGGGGTATATTTCTAAAACCCAACTCCTTTTGCTAAGCTTATGTGTAGAATTAGCTTCGGTTAGTGATTAAAGTGAGTTTTTATGCTAAATATGATGAATTGTGTGGACTTTTGGTTAGGGGATGATTTTATTGGTTAGACTAACTTAGTTAAGTGTTGTTAGGGCCACTTAAACCTAGTTAAACCCCAGATTTCACTAAAATACCATAGGGTTTCAATTAGTGCTAAAATTAACGTTTTAAAGTGAATTCTTGGCTTTCTGTGATCTGCTTTAGACCCGAGGGTTTCAGATAAAAATTGAGTTAACTGGAACATGTATACTAGGTCTAGATCACACCACCAGAGCACGAGCCCCAGACTCCCAAATCAGGCCGCCAGTTTATTAATTCTGGCCGTAATTTGCGGCCAGACGGGGACTTAGGGGTTAGGGTTTTGGCTATAGGAGTCTGCTATATTTTTAGGGTCTGTGGTATATGCAACTTTATAAGTTTTCACCTGTATCAAAATCTGGAACCATATATCGTTTTTCTAGTACGTTTTGTTTGCGCGATACGCGCGATACGTGAGTGGGTTCTGTGATCCAGCGTGTCGCGGCGTGTGGGGGTAGTTTTAGACGCGTATACACACGATCTAGCGTATCGGACACACTCGCGTTTAGTTCGCGACGCGAGTTTCTTGTTTGATTTCGATATCGCGTTTTGCAAGATATTTTCTTATGTGGATTTTCTATGTGTAAATTTTAGGTTCGTAGGCGGGTACGTCGGACGCAGCAAAGAAAGAGAAGCAGGTGGTCGGCTACGTGTAGCACGTGACCAGGTGAGTAGATTTAACATCTACGGGAAAATCGCCCGTATGGCGTTATGCGTCAGGGCGTTATAGGATATTTTAGTTGTATATGTTCATATATACATACTATAGTAGCATACCATCTCCTGTTGCATATAAAATGGTAAGTATAGAACACTGCACTGTTACTAACGGTTTAAGCTGTACGAGCACTAAATGTATGTTACACTCACGCCGTTAGTGATTGCCATGACACTCACACTATAGGATCACCGCATCATTGATGATTGTCATGACTTGTTGCATATACTTTCATTGATATATCACTACCTGCGCACATGCACCCTTTATATTCACATTAGTGCAGAGCTTCATTGATATATCACTACCTGCGCACATGCACCCTTTATATTCACATTAGTGCATACTTTCATTGATATATCACTACCTGCGCACATAGACCCTTTATATTCACATTAGTGCATACCTTCATTGATATATCACTACCTGCGCACATGCACCCTTTATATTCACATTAGTGCAAACCTATATTGACATCTTCATACCTGCGCACATGCATACTGTATATTCATACCAGTGCACACATATATTGATATGTTCATACTTGCGCACCTGCACACTGTATTTCCATAGTAGTGCTACCCTCATTTTCGCGTATATATCCATTTGCACACCCATACCTATATACATACATACGTTACATACATGGGTGATATTGACATGATTTAAAAACTAAGGGACCGCACGAGATATTTTCCAAACTGGATCTTTTTAAAAGAGCGGTTTTCCCTTTTTACTCTTAATATCATACGACACATTGCATGGATTTACGCATTTACTTTGGATTTATGTGATTTCTGGATTTGGGAACCGGGGTATTATTTTAAGAAAATACGCACTGTTTTAAAAACCCGGTTTTCCTTGATATGATATTTCAGTGCGTCCACCATGCGTTTTCTCGGTTCTGAGACGTGTAACATGTGAACCCGAATCGAGGAGCTGGACGAGGCCGATTGCGGGTACATGGTGGACCCGGTATGGTACCCCGGGGTGAGAACGGATCGCTGTGCAGTAGGCGGTGAGCCTGACAGAGGGACCACTACCTACCGGTGATTGGTTAGATCTGGCGGTTATCCGGAGGATACCGACCAGAGTCGATAGATGGATACGGGACGACACGTACTGCCGGGGCCGATGGCTGATTCCGCAGACGGAGCCCGATACTTGAGGATTTGCGTGTCGATGCTTGACAGGATGATTTTGTGATATTTTCGAGTGCCGATGCTAGGCATTCACGATTCCATGAGCTGTACAGGATTTGAGGGCCAATCAGAGTGACGGCGCCTGAGTTTTACTGAGATTTGGGTGCATTGATAGACACTGGTTATTCGTCCACGTTGACATTCCGTGTAGATGCTATTATTCCCATACTCAGCATTCTTTATTTTGCATCTCATCCTGTAGCTATAGTACCTGATAGAGTACTTTTGCATGATTATTGCATACCCTGCTCATCATATAGATGTTATTAGATTGCATTTGCTATGCACGATTATTGCATACCCTGCTTATCATATAGAGTGTTATTAGATAGCACTTGTTGCATGATTATTGCTTATATAGCCCATCATATAGATGTTATCTGTTGGCATAGGTTAGAGTATCGCAGCACGTGCATACTCGCGATTACCTTTATATGTTATCTACTATTCACGAGTTGGCAACTTACCCCCGTTTTGCCACAGTGTTTGCAGGTTGCCCCTCAGCTTAGTCGCGGTAGGCTGTTTTATTGCATCTTTTGACACAGATACCACTGCAGTTGGCGTGTTAGCCCTTTTGCTGATAGGTAGGTTTTTGCGGTATCTGTTTATTTTTTTCCAGTTGTATACACTGTTGTATCTAGTACTCTCCATCTACTACTTATGTATTGACTTAGAGACCAGTTGTGAGAAAAATGTATAATATTTTGTACTCTGGTGTCGAGCTCGTTGTGAGCCGACTTTATTTTTGCAGTTTTATATTTCATGTTGTCTGCACTTATCTTTACTCATTCTTCGCTACGGCGTTGTATATTTTTATCGTGGTGATTTTTTCCGCCGTTGGGCGTGATTGCTCCCATATGGGATGCTTTATTCTTATTGTATATCATTTTACTTATATATTGTCTTGTACCCGATTTCGGGGCTAGTTTTTATAAAGGAAATGTTGCCAAAATTTTTAAGATAATAACTTGAACTTTAAAGAATTTTACTAAATTACTTAAGGTTTTCTAAACGTTTTAACAAATGTTTCTATTTAATATTTTAAACACTCAATACTTTTAATGGTTTTGATTCTGGGTTTCGGCCTACTTAGTCGCGTTACGCCTGTAGACGTTACGTGGTTAAGTGCCGGTCACGGGCCAAACTTTGGGTCGTGACAAAGTTGGTATCAGAGCGTAGGTTTTACCTTCGAAGTGTAGGATGAACCTGGTATGATGGAGTAGGTAGCTGAAGCAGAGTGGCGTAGCGTGCATATGTTCCACGGCATACTCACAACACGGTACTCCACCTAAGCGACCTTAGGACTTATTGATTGAAATTCCTTCATGATTGTATAGATCCTTATGATTCGATTTTCGTATCCTCATCGAATCCTACTTTCTTTTCAGCCATTATGCCGCCAAAGACTAAGAGGGTGTAGAGAGCAGCCGCGAGATTCGAGTTGACTCGTTCGAGACGAGAACCGATCCGGGCAGTACACCCGTTGTACCAGAGCAGTCTGTTCCACCTCCGACAGACCAGATCGCTAGACTAGTGGCAGAGATATAGGACTTATGCCAGACGATGAGCTCATTGGTTGAGACCGTTCGAGCGCAGCGACAGGAGGTTGTCACCCCTGTTACCCAGTTGTTCCTTGCGATTAGTATGCAGCATTCCGTCACCTACATAGCACCAGTAGATGCAGCCCAAGTTTACGAGACACGTCTTCCAGAGACTTTGAGAGTTCCGGAACAGTGGAGGAATCGTACTGGTGTACCAACCCAGAGTCAGAGGCTTAGTCGTCAGGACAGATTTTGTGACCATCGCGGGAGTAGCAGAGGCTTAGGACAAGGACAGTCATTCAGCTCTCATCCCCATGAGGGTCAGCAGTCAGCGCGTGGATGTTTTCGATGCGGAAGCCTACAACACTTCGTCAGACATTGTTCCTTAGCACCACATAGGGTCATATTCTGAGACGTCATGGACGCGGAGGGTTCGCTCAGAGGGGTCAGTCTAGCAGAGGAGGAGTTCGGCCTGTTGCGGGTAGAGGGCAGACCTGAGAGTTTGCTTCTACTCATCGGGACGTGAGGGCGTCCAATGCAGAGTTTTCAAGTATCCTTAATTCGTATGTTCTTTTGATGTATTTGTTTGTTTTTCACACTTGTGCCGTGGTTGGGACGAGAGTCGTGTTAGGTAGATCAGCCATTTGTTGTGTTAACTTCTGTCAGCGATTCTTTTGCTGTGCGACACATAATTCGGTCGTGTGCCAATTGGATAGGAGATAGAGATTTGTCTGTCGTTTTGATCCTTCTAGAGATGTTGGATTTGGCGTTCTCCTGGGTACGGACTGGTTAGCTACGTGCTAGGCGTTGTGGACTACCGTGAGGAAACAGTCAGGTTTTATTTTCCCCGGCGAGTCGGTTCTTATTGCAGGTGGATAGTTGTGCCGCCTCTCACAGCTTGAATTCAGCCTTCTTTGCTAGTCGGCTTTTGAGGAGATGTCGTGGATTCTTGGCGTTCATTCGTGATACCGTAGCCACAGTTGGTTTGTTGGACCGGTTTTCTTTCGTGCGAGAGTTTTCCGACGTTGATCCAGATGAGTCGGCGAAGCTTAAGGAGCTTAAGGATCTGCTGCAGAGTTGTTTGTTGGGGGGAGTTTCATGCGTCTGAGTGTTTCGTATTAGGAGGCTCCTATGTCTGTTCGTCAAGGAGAAAGACGACAGATTGAGATTGTGTATTGATGGATCGTCAATTGAACCGGCTTACGGTGCGGATAGGTATCCTTTACCTTGCATTGACGATTTCTTCGATCAGCTCCAGAGTGCGAGACATTTTCTAAGTTTGTTTGGGATCAGGTCATCATTGTTACGGGTTCGGAGTGATGACATTCCGAAGACTGCCTTGTGCGTGCTACGGGCTTTGTATGTATTGGTGCATCATTGGATTCACCAATGCCCTAGCAGCATTCGTAGATGTGATGAACCGGATTTCTTCAGGCCGTTCCTCGACCAGTTTTTGTTGTGTTATTTATGACATTCTGGTCTATTTAATGTGTCTTGAAGGACAGGAGTAGCACTTGAGGATTTGTTTTGCAGATACTGGGAGAGCCCCAGCGGTTTGCTAGATTCTCAGAGTGTTCTTTCAGGCTTGTTTGTGTTGACTCCTAGGTCTTGTAGTTACGGGAGACGGTTTTGTATGGTTCCGAGGAAGATCATGGCCGTACAGCTTAGGCCCAGACTTATGAGTAGGATGGAGGTCCGCAGATTTTTTGGGCTTAGCAGGTTTTTACCACAGTTTCGTGCAGGATTGCTAGTGTAGTGCTGCACCGTTGACAGAATTGACCGGAATGGAGGTTTCTTTTCTTTGGACTGAGGCATGTGTGTGGAGTTTCGGCATTTGAAGATTCGGTTAACAACTGCATCAGTTCTTTCTTTGCTTTTTGGTTCGGGCGACTTTGTGGTTTAACTGTGATGTTTCGTGAGTGGGGCTCGAGTGTGTACTGAGGTGACACTATGGAGTTATCGCTTTTGCTTCCCTACATTTAGAGAAAGTACGAGAAGGATATCCCACTCATGATCTGGAGATGGCCGCGGTGGTTTTGCGTTGGAGATTTGAAGACACTACTTGTTCGAGAGTCGTGTCAGATTTTCACGGACCACCAGAGCTTAATGTACATCTTCCTGTAGCGGATTTTGATTATTGTGATAGTCCTCTGCAGATTTACAGTTCTTGTGCGATTGTTGAGTACAGCTTAAGTTCGTCTCTATTGAGGGGACAGCTTACTCACGTCCGCGCCCGACCACTTTTCTTTAATCGCTTTCGCGAGACACTGCCCGCCGACGCTCGTTCGTCAGAGATACTTGAGCCTATTCGGCTGGGTAATGATTCGGAGTCCTTGATTTATGACAAGGGTGTGCTAAGTTTAGGGACGTGTTTGTGTACCTGATATTATTGGGTAGAGACGTGATATCCTTGAGCAGGCACATCGGTCAACTCTCTGTACTCATTCAAGTTCCACCAACATTTAACGTGACTTGTGAGATAGTTGCGGGTGGGCAGGGATGTAAAGAGAAGTCTCGGGTTTCGTTTCAATGTGTCTGTCTTGTTGTATGCTTGGGTTGAGCAACTGAGACCGGCTGGAGAGTTGCAAACTTTAACTGTTCCGAAGTGGGAATGGGAGCAGGTCTCCATGAATTTTGTTATAGTGTCTACCCAGGTTTAGTCAGGGTGTGACTCCATTCGGATGCTTGTCGTCCGATTATACTCAGTTTTCTCAGTTGTTCTTTGTTAAGTTTGTGGTATGTATTAATTGTTGTTGGCAGTTGGGGATCGTCACTCGCCATTGTTAGGGTTCTCCTTCGATAGCTGTTATCAGGAGACACTCCAATTGGCAACCTTTAGGTTTAGGGGTTAGGTCGTGTCGATTACCAGTCTATTTTTCTGACTCTGCGTTGTAGGATTTTTGGACCCCAGCTAGTCTAGAGACTTCGGAGATGATCCAGTTGTTTCAGGTCAGGATGAGAATTGTCCATTTCGGACAGAGGTCATATGCCGACCGAGATGGTCGCAGATTCGAGTTCGCAGTGGCAGATCATGTATTCCTACGGATTTTTCCGATAAATGACGTGTTGAGTTTTGGGAAGCTTATCCCAGGATTGTAGGTCTTTTCAAGATCCTTAAAGCGAGTTAGTTTCGTTGCCTTTAATTTGGCACTTTCGCCCAGATTATTGAGTATTCACCCCGTATTATTTTTTTTATTGTGTCAATACTTTGCAATTACCTTCATGACCTTTTTCACATGATTCGGTACCAGACCATTTAGCTCGAGCACGATCTTTCGTTCACCGAGCAGCCAGTCGTGATATTGGACTGGCAGGTGAAGAAATTTAGATCGAAGGTCTTGCTATCTGTGAATGTGTTTTAGCGCAGCCCAAATGGTGAAGAGATCACTTGGGTGGCCGAGGGTGAGATACGGAAGAAATTCCCTCATCTCTTTGAAGGTATGCGTAGCTTTATATTTTTAAATTCGGGGACGAATTTCTTTAAGGGGGAAGATTGTAACACCTTAGGATGTGATTAGTGGCTAATTATATTTTAATATTTTGTTTTTAATAAAAAGTTTACCAAATTGATTTTCAAATATTTTATTAAAATTAATGAATATTTTATTAGAATTTTATCAAGCTTGTACACACTTGTGCATGTAAACTAGGGTTAAAATGGGGTTAAACCATGATTAGCAACCATGGTAGACTAACCACTTTCCTTAAGCTATTTTTAAATTTGAATTAAGTCATTTGGGTTTTTAATTAAGTGTGTGTTTCTTTTATTTTTTAAAAATGAAAAATCATTTGCGTTAGTTGACTTGGGGTGAGAGAGAGAGAGTGTGCATGATGGGCATCATGGCATGAGCCCATGCTTGCATTAAATGAAGAAAGAGAGAAAGAGGGGGGTTGACTAGCCTTGACTCCCTTTCCTTTGTTGTTTTGCCTCTCATTTCATCACTTCTCTCATTCTCTCACTCTCATACACACACACACACTCACAACTACAAGCAGCAGCAGAAGATTCAGCAGCAGCAGCACCCAGCAGCTGAAGCAACAGCAACAGCATCAGCTTCAGCAGCATCAGCAACAGCTCCAGCAGCATCAGCAGCAGCTCCAGCAGCACCAAGTCCTCTTCTTCTACTCCTTCTCCTGCTTTCTAGGGTCTTTTAGGGTATATTTCTAAAACCCAACTCCTTTTGCTAAGCTTATGTGTAGAATTAGCTTCGGTTAGTGATTAAAGTGAGTTTTTATGCTAAATATGATGAATTATGTGGACTTTTGGTTAGGGGATGATTTTATTGGTTAGACTAACTTAGTTAAGTGTTGTTAGGGCCACTTAAACCTAGTTAAACCCCAGATTTCACTAAAATACCATAGGGTTTCAATTAGTGCTAAAATTAACGTTTTAAAGTGAATTCTTGGCTTTCTGTGATCTGCTTTAGACCCAAGGGTTTCAGATAAAAATTGAGTTAACTGGAGCATGTATACTAGGTCTAGATCACACCACCAGAGCACGAGCCCCAGACTCCCAAATCAGGCCGCCAGTTTATTAATTCTGGCCACAATTTGCGTCCAGACAGGGGACTTAGGGGTTAGGGTTTTAGCTATAAGAGTCTGCTATGTTTTTAGGGTCTGTGGTATATGCAACTTTGTAAGTTTTCACCTGTATCAAAATCTGGAACCATATATCGTTTTTCTAGTACGTTTTGTTTGCGCGATACGCGCGATACGTGAGTGGGTTCTGTGATCCAGCGTGTCGCGGCGTGTCGAGGTAATTTTAGACGCGTATACACACGATCTAGCGTATCGGACACACGCGCGTTTAGTTCGCGACGCGAGTTTCTCGTTTGATTTCGATATCGCGTTTTGCAAGATAATTACTTATGTGGATTTTCTATGTGTAAATTCTAGGTTCGCAGGCGGGTACGTCGGACGCAGCAAAGAAAGGGAAGCAGGTGGTCGGCTACGTGTACCACGCGACCAGGTGAGTAGATTTAACATCTACGGGAAAATCGCCAGTATGGCGTTAAGCGTTAGGGCGTTATAGGATATTTTAGTTGTATATGTTCATATATACATACTATAGTAGCATACCATCTCCTGTTGCATATAGAATGGTAAGTATAGAAAACTGCACTGTCACTAACGGTTTAAGATCCACGAGCACTAAATGTATGTTACACTCACGCCGTTAGTGATTGCCATGACACTCGCACTATAGGATCACCGCATCATTGATGATTGTCATGACTTGTCGCATATACTTTCATTGATAAATCACTACCTGCGCACATGCACCCTTTATATTCACATTAGTGCATAGCTTCATTGATATATCACTACCTGCACACATGCACCCTTTATATTCACATTAGTGCATACCTTCATTGATATATCACTACCTGCGCACATAGACCCTTTATATTCACATTAGTGCATACCTTCATTGATATATCACTACCTGTGCACAGCACCCTTTATATTCACATTAGTGCATACCTATATTGACATCTTCATACCTGCGCACATGCACACTGTATATTCATACCAGTGCACACATATATTGATATCTTCATACTTGCGCACCTGCACACTGTATTTTCATAGTAGTGCTACCCTTATTTTCGCGTATATATCCATTTGCACACCCATACCTATATACATACATACGTTACATACATAGGTGATATTGACATGATTTAAAAACTAAGGGACCACACGAGATATTTTCCAAACTGGATCTTTTTAAAAGAGCGGTTTTTCCTTTTTACTCTTAATGTCATACGACACATTGCATGGATTTACGCATTTACTTTGGATTTATGTGATTTCTGGATTTGGGAACCGTGGTATTATTTTAAGAAAATACGCACTGTTTTAAAAACCCCGTTTCCCTTGATATGATATTTCAGTGCGTCCACCATGCGTTTTCTCGGTTCTGAGACGTGTGACATGTGAACCCGAATCGAGGAGCTGGACGAGACCGATTGCGGGTACATGGTGGACCCGGTATGGTACCCCGGGGCGAGAACGGATCGCTGTGTAGTAGACGGTGAGCCTGACAGAGGGACCACTACCTACCGGTGATTGGTTAGATCTGGCGGTTATCCGGAGGATACCGACCATAGTCGATAGATGGATACGGGACGACTCGTACTGCCGGGGCCGAGGGCCGATTCCGCAGACGGAGCCCGATACTTGAGGATTTGCGTGTCGATGCTTGACACGATGATTTTGTGATATTTTCGAGTGCCGATGCTAGGCATTCACGATTCCATGAGCTGTACCGGATTTGAGGGCCGATCAGAGTGACGGCGCCTGAGTTTTACTGGGATTTGGGTGCATTGATAGACACCGGTTATTCTTCCACGTTGACATTCCGTGTAGATGCTACTTATTCCCATGCTCGGCATTCTTTATTTTGCATCTCATCCTGTAGCTATAGTACCTGATAGAGTAATTTTGCATGATTATTGCATACTCTGCTCATCATATAGATGTTATTAGATTGCTTTTGCTATGCACGATTATTGCATACCCTGCTTATCATATAGAGATGTTATTAGATAGCACTTGTTGCATGATTATTGCTCATATAGCCTATCATATAGATGTTATCTGTTGACATAGGTTAGAGTATCGCAGCACGTGCATACTCGCGATTACCTTTATATGTTATCTACTATTCACGAGTTAGCAACTCACCCCCGTTGTGCCACAGTGTTTGCAGGTTGCCCCTCAGCTTAGTCGCGGCGGGCTGTTTTATTGCATCTTTTGACACAGATACCACTGCAGTTGGTGTGTTAGCCCTTTTGCTGATAGGTGGGTTTTTGCGGTATCTGTTTATTTTTTTTTCCAGTTGTATACACTGTTGTATCTATTACTCTCCATCTACTACTTATGTATTGACTTAGAGACCAGTTGTGAGGACGATATATAATATTTTGTACTCTGGTGTTGAGCTCGTTGTGAGCCGACTTTATTTTTGCAGTTTTATATTTCATGTTGTCTGCACTTATCTTTACTCATTCTTTGCTACGGCGTTGTATATTTTTATCGTGGTGATTTTTTCCGCCGTTGGGCGTGATTGCTCCCATGTGGGATGCTTTATTCTTATTGTATATCATTTTACTCATATATTGTCTTGTACCCGATTTCGGGGTTAGTTTTTACAAAGGAAATGCTGCCAAAATTTTTAAGATAATAACTTGAACTTTAAAGAATTTTACTAAATTACTTAAGATTTTCTAAACGTTTTAACAAATATTTCTATTTAATATTTTAAACACTCAATACTTTTAATGGTTTTGATTCTGGGTTTCGGCTTACTTAGTCGCGTTATGCCTGTAGACGTTACGTGGTTAAGTGCCGGTCACGGGCCAAAATTTGGGTCGTGACAGCTCTGGACGTTTCCTACGGGGTCAGGATTGACATAGGCCGCGTTCCACGTAACCAGGAATTTTTCTCTGGATGCTTCCTACGGGGTCGGATTGACATAGCCGTGTTCTGCGAGGACCAGGCTCCACTCTGGACATTTCCCACGGGGTCAAGATTGACATAGGCCGTGTTCCACGTAACCAGGAATTTTGCTCTGGATGCTTCCCATGGGGTCTGATTGACATAGCTGTGTTCTGCAAGGACCAGAATCTGCTCTGGACTTTTTCCACGGGGTCAGGATTGACATAGCCATGTTCTGCGAGGACCAGGATCCTCTCTAGACGTTTCCCACGGGGTCAGGATTGACATAGGCCGCGTTCCACGTAACCAGGATTTTGCTCTGGATGCTTCCCACGGGGTCTGATTGACGTAGCCGTGTTCTATGAGGACCAGGCTCCACTCTAGACGTTTCCCAAGGGGTCAGGATTGACATAGGCCGTGTTCCATGTGACCAGGAAAGGTTGACTCTCGGTTGTTTGTGCATCGTCGAGTCATGGAACTGGGAATTTTGCCGCAGCTCCGATTTGTTGATGTCGTGTCTGTTGAAATGAGACGGATATTGAGATGATCTCCAGGCTGTCTGTGAACCATTGAGATTTGGCTTCTTCTTCTGATGGAGCCTAGGGAGGGAAGGTGTGATTCCTTCTTTGTTTACGCCCCTGGATTGTATACAGGAATTGATGTGATATCACCTGTAGGGCAAAAGATTTCATTTTATATATTTATCTCTCCGCGATACTCTATCATTTCAGCTTTTATATCATGAAAGTCGCGATTGCCCAATCATTTCGGCTATCTCTTGCGGTGCCCAATCATTTCGGCTATCTCTTGCGGTGCCCAATCATTTCGGCTATTTGTTTTATTTTTACTCGCTGCTTTTTATTACGAATTGCCCAATCATTTCGGCTATTTTTCATGCATACATTTTTACTTGCTGATTTTGTTGCAAGTTTCCCCATTATTTCGGCTATTTCGTAAGCATGTGTGGCTCGCTGGCTTCTCGTTGCAAGCTTGGAATTAGGCACCGATTTCGGCATCAGCACCGCTACAACTGGGATATTTTCAGGAGCGAATCATCATTTGCCTCTGTCGATGTCGAAGAAAGGTGGCTTAGCAAACAGGGTTAAGATCCTGTCGACTAAGGCTTTTGACTTCATGAGCCGTAAGAGTCTCATAAAGGTATTTCTCCCTACAAGTCGTGAGGATCTCGTAGGTGCGTTTTCTCCTTAGGAGTCATGAGGATTCCTAAGTGTGTGGTCTCTTATATGTCGTAAGGATCTTATAAGAGTGCTTTCTCCTTATAAGTCGAGAGGACTTACAAGGGTTGTTCACTGTGCAAACATATCCCTAGTCGCGGATGGGACTTTGTTAGGGAAATGTTTATTCGCGCCCGTGGATTGTATACAAGGGTCGAGACGCTTGTAGGGCAACATTGGAGATTGTGGTGGCCGCTTAAGAACAGGTTCAGATCTCTGTAGCTTAAGACTTTTGAATCTTATGAGCTGTGAGGGTCTCATAAGAGGGTTCTCCTTACGAGTCGTGAGGATCTCGCAAGTGTAATTTCTCCTTAGGAATCGTGGGGATCCCCAAGTGTGTTGCTTCCTTGTGAGTCGTAAGGATCTCACGCAGGTGGTTTCTCCTCACAAGGTCGAGAGGACCTTGCAAGTTTCTTTTAACGAGATTGCGCCCTTTCGGGTTTTCACAAAAACTCGCCGGTAGCCCTGCTGTTTTTACTCACGGAGGCCTTTCGGGTTTTCATCCGTGCCCATTTTACTTATGGACATACCGTTTTTTTCTTTTTTCTTTTATTTTTTTTGTGTCAGCCTTGGGATGCTGCAGTCCACAGTAGTTTATCGACGTCTCGGTCAACAGCCAGTTTTAGGACATAGTGGTCCATCGTTAGTTTAAGGACATTTCGGTCCGATAGCCGGCTACTACTTATAGAGTTTGGGCTCAGGAAGATAGCGAGCGGATATAGTCGTCGTCATCTATCGTTGACCTAAGCCATGACTCATCAGGCGTAGTATTTCTTTAGGAAGCGACCATTTATTAGCCTGAAAGGTCTTTCACCATGCATGTCCATGAGTAGGTAAGCTCTACCCTGGTAGACTTTTTCTATGATATGGGCCCTCATAGGTCGGCTCGAACTTCCCTCGCTTAGCACGATTAGGGATTATGGGTCCCTTGACCACTAGCACGAGTTTGCCTTGGCGGAATGTTCTCGGCCTAGTCAATTTTTCATATGAGCGCGTCATCTTTGCTTTATAAACCTCCAGATTTTGTTGCGCCATGAGCCGGGTTTCATCAAGGGCGTCGAGCTCCTCAAGCCGAAGGTGAGCATTTTCTTCGTCTGTTAGCTCGTAGTGAACCGCCACTCGTAGAGAGGGTAACTCTATCTCGAGAGGGAGTACCGCTTCTGCGCCAAATACCAATGCGTACGGCGTCGTGTTCATGGCAGTTTTGAACGTAGTTCGATATGCCCAGAGAGCTTCATGCAGTCTCTCGTGCCAGTACTTCTTATTTCGAGACACCGTCTTTTTCACGATCTTTGTCAAGTTCTTATTGAAAGCCTCAGCTAGACCGTTAGCTCGAGGATTATAGACTAAAGAGTATCTCCAGTCTATGTTATGCTGTTGTGTGAAGCGGTTGATCTTGTAGCTTCTGTAGGCTGGCCCGTTATCGGAGATGATCCGTCGCAGATTTCCAAACCGATAAATGATGTGCGTCTTGAAGAAATGGAGGATATTCTCCGTCTTCACTTCCCTCAGCGGTATTGCTTCTGCCCATTTGGAGAAGTAATCAGTCGTCGCCAAAATGAATTGATGTCCTCTGGACGATGCTGGTTCGATACGGCCGATTATGTCAGTTCCCCATATCTCAAATGGCCAGCTAGCCACCGTTGGATGCAGTGGATTTGGATGCTGATGAATAAAGTCCCCGTGAATCTGACACGAGTGGCATTGCTTCGCGTATTCGAGGCAGTCCTGGATCATCATGGGCCAATAGTAGCCCATCCTTTTGATCTTCAGCTTCATCTTCGGGCCGGTTTGGTGAGAACCGCAGAGTCCATCATGAGTTTCTTGGACGACTCTCTTTGCCTCTTCAGGTCCCAGGCATTTTAGCCATAGAGAATCAAATGATCTCTTATACAGAGTATCATTAACAAAGGCGAAGGATAGAGCTCGTTTCATGAGCTGATGCCTTGAGGATGCATCTTCAGGTGTTCGACGGGATTTGAAGTAGTCTATAAAGACTTCTCTCCGATCCATAGCCTTTTCCTGGTTTTTTATTTGTAGAGCCATTTGCTCGGTCGCTCCCTTTTCTTTAGACGACTCTGGAGATATTTCTGTCGATGCAAGAACCCGACGGCTCTGTACAATGATCCTCACGTCATCGAGGTTCTCGTCGGCCAATTCTTTAGTAAGTTTGGATAACGCATTTGCTTTACTATTTTCCGCACGCGGTATGCTTTCCAGAATGTAGGAGGGAACTTGAGTCAGCAACTATTGCACTCTCTCGCCATATTTTACCAACTCTGGCTTGCACATTTGATAGTCGCCGTTTACTTGACTAACGACCAGTTGGGAGTCTCCGTATATGAGGAGATTCTCAATTCCCATGTCTATAGCGATCTCAAGACCTGCTATCAAAGCATCATATTCAGCTTCATTGCTCATCCTCGGCTCTGTTAAGGAGAAGGCAAAGCGCATTATCCCTCCTTGTGGAGTCATGAAGATGAGGCATACCCCGGATTTGATTATAGGGGTGCTTTGTTTGCGCTTCTTCATGGAAGATGCCCCATCAAAATAGAGTTCCCACTGGTTATCATCCTTTCTTCTCTCTTCATCGATCTTGTCAAACGCGTGCTCGTCTGGTAATTCGTAGTTCAAGGGAGATTCGGCAGGTATCGGATGCTTACTGAATAAGTCGGCGATGGCCTGGCCTTTCACTGCCTTGAGGGGTCGATAAGTTATCGAGAACTCCATCAAGAGCAGGGCCCATTTAGCGAGTCATCCCGTTAATATATCCTTTGACATTAAATATTTAAGAGGATCCACCTTCGATATGAGATGGACCACATGTGCCAACGCATAGTGTCTGAACTTC
This sequence comes from Agapanthus africanus, assembly GCA_030015575.1. Taxonomy (NCBI): domain Eukaryota; kingdom Viridiplantae; phylum Streptophyta; class Magnoliopsida; order Asparagales; family Amaryllidaceae; genus Agapanthus; species Agapanthus africanus. The sequence goes on from CM057339.1 coordinate 43,330,888, forward strand.
GTTATCGCGAAGATCAACGCCAGTGTTTTTTAATAGGAGAGTAATTGCTTTCTGCCTCCAGGAGAACTCGACTCAGATAATAAAGGGCTCTCTTTTTCCCTTGGTCGTTTTCTTGTGCCCACACGCCTAAAGAACCTTCGAGGGCTGTTGTGTACAGGACGAGAGGTTTTCCTTTAACGGGAGCGCCCAGTACTGGCGGATTCTGCAGGTATTACTTGATTTCATCCAGTGCGCTTTGGCATTTGTGATCCCAGATGAACGGAGTTTCCTTCTTCATTAAGTGACTATAGGGGCGGCACTTGCCGGAGAGATTGGCTATAAATCGCCGGATATATGCGAGCTTCCCTTGGAGAGACCGCAGTTGCTTGAGAGTCCTTGGCAGAGGCATTTCCATAATCGCCTTGAGCTTTGACGGATCTATCTCTATGCCTCGGTGTCGGATGATGAATCCTAGGAATTTGCCCGAGGAAACTCCGAACGCGCATTTGAGAGGGTTCATCTTCAAGTTGTATTGCCGAAGGCGTTTAAATACGATCTTCAGATGCTCTAGATGTTCCTCGTATGATTTGCTTTTAACTACGAGGTCGTCGATATAACATTCAACGATTTCATGTATGTTTCATGTATGAGGTCATCGAAGATCTTCGTCATGGCCCTTTGATAGGTGGAACCGGCGTTTTTTAGTCCGAAAGGCATCACCTTGTAGCAGAATATGCCCAAAGGGGTCCGGAAAGCGGTATGCTTCTAGTTCTCGGGATGCATCTTTATCTGATTGTATCCTGACGAGCCGTCCATGAAGGAGAAAACTTCGTGAGTGGATGTGTTATCTATCATCAGCTCAGTGAATGGTACTGGAAAGTCGTCTTTTGGACAAGCTTTATTGAGATCCCGGAAGTCCACACATATACGCACCGTCCCATTTTTCTTCATTACTGGAACAATGTTGGCGATCCAGTCAGGGTACTGAACCTCTTGGATGAATCCAGAGTCGATTAGCTTCCTGACCTCGGCGTTGATGCTCATCTCAAGCTCGAGCCGCATTCTTCTCGGTGCTTGTTTGATCGGCTTGACGTGCGGAAATATTGCCAATTTGTGTACAGCAATCTCTGGATCTAGTCCTGGCATCTCGGAATAGTTCCATGTGAAGCAATCTTTATGCTGCATGAGCACGTCCTTTAGCGTAGCCACCCTTTCTTCAGACAACAGCTCAATGACGAATGTCGGTCGCGGGTCACTTTCTGTCCCCAAATAAATTTTCTTGAGGTTATCTGCAGTAGTATGTATCCCATCTTCCAGCTCTTTCGGCGCCGGTGGAAACTCTAAGATCACCTCGCCATCATCATTTTCGAAGCACCAGGGGAGATCATCCATATTCTCGGGCTCTTCTTTTGACAGCGTTATCGTGTGACAGGTACGAGATCATTTCCAAGATTGATGTTGATCTGGTTCTACTCTCGCTATACGCGTCGCTTTCAGTTCATGCTTCAGTGGCGGGCTTACCCTCCAACTGCTGGATAGAGCGAACCCGCCTTGTTGATATTAGTCTTCGACCCAGTTCTTGAAGGTGAAGCAGTCTTCGAGAGGATGTCCTATTGCTCAGTGATAGGAGCAATAGTCTGGGTGGGAGATCTCGTTCGCTTGCTGGGGGTGTTTGGATTCCGGGAGTGTCATCATCTGATGCTTTACGATGAGATCGAATATCTTCCTTGTCTTGTCTTGGGGAAAAGAATATTCTCGACCCATCTTCTTTATAAGGGATGGATCCCGGCTGCTCGACTCTTTCTCGCGTGGCTTCTTAGACCCGCTTGGCTGCTGTCGAACGTTTTTTCTGTTCTTTGGTTTATTTTTGCCTCTGCGCTGGGTCTTTTGTATGACGGGCTGGCGACGAGGAGCATTGTCATTCTCCGCGGCCTGCTGAAGGAGGCGTTGCATTCTGGCTTTCTCGTAAATGGCCATTTCACGGTTATGGTCATCCCGGATCTTTTGACCCGCTTCCCTTATTAGCTTGTCCATCCGTTCTTCAAACGACGGAATTGGCATTTTGATGGCAGGATCTCGTTTTGGTTCAGGGTCAGCGTCTTTTAACAGGGCGTCTCCTTCTTCATCGAAGTCATGTATGACGTAGCTGCCATGGACTCGCTCCCGTTTTTTGGATTGAACATATCCAAGCCCGATCGTTTCCATTTTCCCGTTGGGCAACTTTCGCTGAGTTCCGGGGACGTCCCAAATCCTGTTATAGAACCGAGCTTGTCGAGCGGTCTGTTTGAAGGGTACACCTTGGCGCTTCAACAGCCTTCTCAAGCCTTCTGTGTAATATCTAGGCAGACGGATGGGCTGGAGCCTGCCAATTGTAGAATCCGCACCATGCCAAATTTCTTTCTCCACTTTGGTTTCCGTGGATTGATAAAAGAGGATCGCCGTTTCATCTCTTTTCCTGGGAGCAATGTAAAATGTTTGCAGTTCCTTCACACTATAGGTACCAAGCGCGTCGAGCTCTTTGTAATACTCTTGTGGAACCATGGCAATTTGCAAACTCCGATCATTGCTAGCGAGGGATTGCATTGATGGTCGAGCGGGAAATACAGCGTTGACATCATCTTCGGAGTCGCTGCCGAAGATCAACATAGGGGGGACGGTCCTGGCTTGTTGCATTGGGGCGGCCCTAAATAAACTATCTCTTCTTCCTCCTTGGTATCACTCCCGAAGATCGGAATAGTAGTGATGGCTTTGTTCTTCGGTTTGTGAGATCTTTCTGTGTCCTCAAAATTTGGTAAGAAGTATTTTGCATCCTCATATTTGCGAACTTCTTTTACGGAGAATGGGTTTAGCTCCCCTGTTACAGTATACTCAAGACCATCCTTGAAATATTTCATACACTGATGTTGTGTAGAGGAGATGATGTTGTACTCGTGTAACCAAGGCCGGCCGAGTAAAGCGTTATAGTAGGTCTTAGCGTCAATGACGTGAAACTTGATGTTCGTGACAAGCAGCCCAAAGTGTAGTGTCAATATTACATACCCAAGTGTCCGTGATGACTGGGAGTCAAACCCGGAGATTGTGATCTTATCACGAGCGAGGTGTTGAACGCTTATGCAGATTTCCTTCAACACTCTCACATTGAGGAGATTGACGGAGGACCCATTGTCCACCAGGATTTTTCCTATCTTGATATCATGACAGTATCCAGAGACGTAAAGGGGACGGTTGTGCTCGCACGTCCCGAGGACGAGGTCTTTATCGCCGAAGGTGATATCGGCCGTGTGTATTTCTTCCAGCTCGTCCTTTATCTTTTCTTCGGCAAGGAAAGCTTGGAATTGCTCGGGCTCTTGCAGTGCCTTGATCAAAGAATCTCTTGCTTCTTTTGATAACAAGAGGGCATCGAGAATGCTGAGCTGCGAGGGTATCTTCCTCAGGTGTGCAAGAACGTTGTAATCCACCTTACTTTTCTTTGGCGGGTCCTTGGCTGTCAGCTCTTTAATGACTTGGTCATCTAGGGCGATATTCTCAGGGACTTTTTCTTTCCCCTTATCTTTTCTATGCGACCCACTATTCGCGGGCCCGATATTCTTTTCGGGCAGCGTACGATTGCGCAGCTGAATGTTCTCACAGCTCTTTGGTTCTTCCTCTTTTTCTGAGGTGGATTCTTTAAAGAGAGGGCCAAGAGTCATTTCTTCGTCAGAGTCGCTCCCGAAGGTGAGAACTTGCGATCCCCCAGCGTTGACCATGTGACAGTTGTCGGTAGTTCTTTTATACTCCTTGGTCGTATTTCTTTGCTCCCGACGAGTCTTGCGTTTCATCAGCTTGAAATGTTGCCGGTGAGCAACATATCTCTGCCACCATCTTTTAAAAGCGTAGCACTCCTCGATGGAGTGTGCAATCTTTCGATGATATATGCAGTAGCTAGTATGTGTTTTCGCTTCACCAAGAGCGTTCCCTTCGGAGGGTGGCAGCTTCATTCCCATCGATATGGTTTTGGCGAACCTCTTCCTCATCTTGAACCTGCTTCTATTTGCGGTGGATGTACTTTGATCTGGCGGGGGTGTTTCAACCCTTTTGTCCAGTCGCCGGCATTTGGCTTTTTCAAATATGGCCATCTCACGCTCTCGAGCAGCTTTGCTTTTAAGAAGAGCATCGTCCAGGAATGCATCAATTATTTCGTCTGATGGCCCTAGAAGTTCCGGCTCAGGACTTGCCCCCAGTTTCTTTGTGTAAGGAGCTTCTTCATCGTCTATCGACGAGTGAGAGATCACATGACAACTTGCCACATAATCTTCAGATTCATCTGACGGGTCTTCTCCATTGTCATCATCTCCATCCTCAAGGACGTGGCTGAGAAATTCTTGGAGTGTGACTGGAGTCCGCGCTTTTTGATTGTATTCTTCCAGCGCGTCGATATATTTTTGCAGGTCCGTGCGCTTGTCACCAGGCTTCACGGGCTTCCTGGATTTCTTCTTCTTCTTCAAAGACTTTGACGGCTAGGTGTGAGCGCTTTGGCTATCACCACCAATTTTTGGAGTTGGGCGTGGTTTCAGCATTCCCTCGATGATCTCGGGTTCCAGTGGATTTTTCCACCTGATCGCTGGGCATGTTTGGAGATTCTTCAGCATTCTTTTAGTCTTGGCTGAAAGAACGACCTCCCATGGAGCTTCTTCTACGAAAGAACATGATGCCCCCGGTGTGTCCGTCTTCTTGGGAGTGTGTGGCTGTGGCGGGTTCACCTTCCAATTCTCGGACAGGGCAAATTTGCCCTGTTGGTATTGATCTTCGATCCAGCCTTTAAAGACGAAGCAATTTTCAATTGGATGGCTTACCGTTTGATAGTAGGGGCAATAATTGGGACTATTAGCTTCACCAGGTTGCAACGGTCGTTTTGGATTCGGCAGATTGATGAGCCTGTTGCGCACCGCCAGCTCAAAAAATCTCCTCGTTTTGTCCAGGGGAAACGAATAAGGGCGCTTCATCTTCTCATTATAGAATTTCCGTCTCTCGTCTAGTCGATCCGTTAATTTTGGACCACTGGGCTGCTGTTGAGTATTCGTGATGAAGGTTGCCTTCCCTTTACCCTTTTCGTTCCGCGGCTCCGGTTTCGAAGGAGACGGTCTATAACCCATCTGGTCCATTTAGGCCAGTTTGTCGATCAAGGCCTGGAACGTGGTCGGCTTGATGAACATCATGAATTGGGAAATAGTTGCTTCAGGGTCAAGAGTGCCCACGAACATGCCCACTGCTGGCGCTTCCTCGATGCGCTGCTCACATTTTGACCATAAATTTCACCATCATATTGCGTATTGCACCCACGTTTCACCTGGCTTCACTCTGGCATTGATCAATGCCGTTATTGGGGTGTGTTCACTAGCACTCGCGAAACGCTGGGTGAATAGTAGCTCCATCTCTGCAAAAGTTTTGACGGAGTCGTTTGGAAGTTCAGAATACCACTCGAATGCCGTCTCCGGCAAACTACCAACAAACTAGCGGAGCAAAAGTTTATCATCACCCCCGGTGTTGCCGTACAAGGCTCTAAATTGAGCGACGTGCTGATGCGGATTTTCCGTCCCTTTATATACATGAAATTTAGGGATCGTATATCCCGGCGGGTACCTTATTTGGTCATACCAGCCTGGATATGGTCGCCCAGTTTTAACAATTTGGCCGGCCGCTTCATTCGCCTGGTAAGCTTGTATTTGCTGAGCAATGTAATCATCTAGGGCAGCTTTGGAGATGGTCTCCTCTTTGGCTGCTGAAAGAGCCGGAGGAGGGTTCGATGTCTCCCCTCTGTCGTCTTCGATGATAATCGAGGGGTCTTCAGCTGGTGGTTCCGGCTGTAACATCATTCCAGCCATGTCTTGGAACAAAAGAGCCATTCATTTTATATTGGCTGCCTGCTCCGCAGCCTCTTTTTCTTTCCTCTCAAGCATTCTTCAGAGGAATTCAGTATCAGTATCTTGTTCCCGACGCTGCTTTGAGGTTTCAGGATTTTCTTTTGGCCCAGTAAGTGCAGCCATTGTAGTCAGCATCTCCTGAAGTTTCTGCTGCTGTTGTTCCTGAGCCTTCGTTATCGATCGGGTAAGCGGTTGATGACCCGTAAAAGCACGACTTTCCTCTTTTCCGGAAGCCATATAAATAGTATGCACCATCATGCCCACAGACTTGGGGCGTATAGGTTCGGTGTCTTTGCGATTCATCACGGACACGAAGGCTTTCTCCGGCCTCCTTCTCTTTTGAGCGGTTGATATTGAGGGAGCCGTTGCAGCGGACACCCAAAAGGATGACGATTTCTGTGGTACCACGAGATGGCTCTTTTCTTGCTGAGCTTTGAGCTTCTTTGTCCGGCGAGAGTAGTCCTGGTTAATCACCGATTCCCGGACCTGCCGCCAGACTTTATAAATTTTGGAGGACAGCCGCTGAGGGGGCTGCTCCATCTTCTTTTCTGTAGTAATCTCCATAGGTGGAGGAGATCTTTTCAGCACGGTAGTCGGAGAGTTCTTGCGAACCCTCCTAAGCGGTTCAAAGTTGTTCCCAGTTGGAACAGCAGCATTGATTTCCACCATCGGAGCTGGCGGAGTTAGTCCAGAAGGGGAGCTGCCCCCAGCCTTCCTTATTCGGCGCTAGTGGCGACGTCGAGCATGTCGTGCAGATGGGATTGTCTCAGCTGTAGGGGAGACTTCATCATGCCCTCTGTGTTGGCGAAGGGTTGTCGCCGGCGTCAGCCTCTTAAAGACCGATGTCCGTTGAGAGGCAACGTCCAATCTGTCAAAGACAGACCTCTGGGCAGGGGAAGCAGCTTTGGGGACTTCTCCTGGAGTAGGAGCCGGAATGGCCAGCCTTGTGAAGATTGACTTCTTGGCAGAAGAAGCCTCTCCGATAATTTCGTCCGCTTGAACCGGGATGGCTGCTTCAGGTATCGCGGGCTTGTTAGCGTTCTGGCCCAGTCTGCTGAAAACTGAGGCAGTGGAGTTGGGCGACCTGTTGAGAGGGGCCGCGGTAATGGTAAGTCGATCAAAGACCGACTTCTTTGGGGCTTCTTGCGGCAGCATCGGGGCATTGAAGCTCATGGGTAGGATCATAGTCCAAAAGAACAGCCCAGTGGTGGCCTGAGTTACTTGGTCCACCGGCATCGTGAACAGGGAGGCCGCCTGGGGCCCATAAGTTACACCTCCAGATGAGGCAGAACAGGAGTAGCAGCTGGAGCATTTTGTGCGAGTAGAAGCCATTGATCTTTCGTTTTCTGCACAGAGCAATACACCAAATCTTAGTACCTCGAATCCAAGGGCAACCATATCAAACCGCGATTCGTTCGCGAACATGACATACGAAGTGTGGAGTGGAAAGAGGAAAAGGTTCCACTGGGTATGCCAGAATCTGTTCCCCGCCAAAAACCAGGAAGACAAACCTCTTGCCTGAATTTGGGGGCAGATGCTAATAGCTGCTATCCGTCCATCTCTCCTAAGATGCCAAGTTGATTTATGACACCATGTATCGAATGTTTAAACGGATGCGGCCGATGTAGCAGACTTCGTCAGATTCCCCCTCATTTGAGGGGTTTTTGATTGTAGGGACGCTCTTCCCTGCAGGCACAAGCCCCTGCAGTTAATTACGCTACCGCATCGCGGTAACATCTTTCTCCTTCTCCAGATGGTCACTTCATGTCGTGGGTGTTTGTTTTGTTTTTGGTTGCCCGTGGATTGTATACGGAGACTAATTTATGTCGTCGTCCGTAGGGCGTGGATTAGTCCAAATCCGTATTTTCTTAGATTTAGGTTTAGGGGTCGGGTTTAAGGATGCGTTAGTCTCATTTGAGACTAAGATCAACTTAAACGTTTGTTAAGGATACATTGGTCTGATTTTTGACTAAGATCTACTTAACGAGATCGTTTAGATCCAACAAAAGATCATTTGGGCTCTATTATTTAGTTTAAGGACATTGCGGTCGATTACCAGTTTAAGGACATGGCGGTCCAATGTTAGTTTAAGGACATCTCGGTCTAATATTAGTTAAGAACATCTCGGTCCAAGGTTAAGAACATCTCGGTCCAAGGTTAAGAACATCATAGTCCGTGACTTTAAAGACATCACAGTCAAGGTTAAGGATATCATAGTCCGTGAGTTTAAAGACTTCACAGTCAAGGTTAAGGACATCATAGTCCGTGAAATGTGTGGTTGTCGGGACCCGTCACCTCTTTGAAGACGTTGAAGGATTACAACGACAAATATCAAAGGAGTGAAGAGATGTACCCTTGAACCAAAGTTGATTGGGAGATGTATAGTCCAATTTGAAACTAAGATCAATTAATTAGATTATGAGCACATTGGCTCAGTTAAATCTGAATTGAGGACTTATGGCCAATTTGGGCTAAGTCCAATTAAGTTTGAAATGTTGGCCCTTTGTTGGGATATTGAACATTTGCCTGGGTTCAGCCCCTCATTATTTAGCAATGCTAAACAAGAGTTTGAAGGCTCTGATAACATTTTGTCTTTGGCTGAGCATTTAAATATTATAGTTCTGGATTGTAAGGCTCAGTTGAAGGGGAGATTTGCCTCTATAAAACTTAGCCAATTTGGGCTAAGCTGGTTTGAAAGTAGTGTTAAACACTAGAGGACATCTGGCGGTCACGTGTCCTCACGTGATTTATTTAAAACAGTGTTAAACACTAGAGACAAAATGCTCAAAATAGTGTTAAACACTAGAAAGGAAGGGGTCACGTGGGGTCACGTGATGCGGCTAAAGATGGGGCCAGACCTCCTTTATTTTATTATCAGAATATTCAAATAAGTGTTAAACACTTTTAATCTTCAGGCCATCACGTGTGGGCACGTGTTCATATCATAATTTTGCATTATTATATTCCCCATTCTTATTCATTTTACAAATAAATAGGTGCTTTTGATCTATGTCTGCTACATAGTTGCAGGTTACAGGTTCTCGCAACAAAACGGTGAAAATGATGAAAAGACGATACAAAAGTGAGACTACGACCAACAAATAGAAGAATCTTGATCATGCCTACAGTTTGAGAGACAAATGAAGATCAATGAACAATTTCACAAAGTACAAAGGCAGCGCAAGGTTCAAGACTTCAACACGAAGCGAACGGTAAAACTCCACCACATTCTGCACTGTGGAAATCTGGAAGAAATTAGAAGAAATTCTGAAGAACCAAGTGAAGAAAAGTTAAGGAAAATGCAACAGGAAGCAGCCCAGAAGAACACAGCCCAAGACCCCACCATATGGCCGCGGATCCGCGGCCAAACAGGGCATATGGCCGTGGTTCCGCAGCCATGGTGAGCACGTGTCGGTGCAAAAATCGACGGTGTTGGCGGTGTGTTGACTAGGCTTCTCAGGGTAGTTTTGTAAATGTAGATAGGGATCGGATGTAAACCCTAGGGTTTCTATAATCTATAAATAGGAACCCTAAAGCTCTTTGTGGAGCATGCCTCTTCCTATGCCTCTTTTTAATTATCAATTTCAGAATTTCAATTCCTGTAATGTTTGAAGAGTGCATCAAATAAAAAATATAGTAAGTCTTTCTTTTCTTACCTTAGTTAATTTTCCTTTCTGCCCTAGTTAATTTTATTTATCTGCCCTAGTTAATTAGATAGCACTTTTAATTATCTGCTGTAGATTAGATAATTAGGTTATTAAAAAACAATCATAAAAATGAAATCTTTTATCAATTCCCCAATGAGTGAGTAGTTCCTCACTTGTTAGGGTTAGAAGTAGGAAAGGTTTGAGAGATGAAAATCTCTCACCCCTTTCTTGCCCATCATACATTTTAATAGGACTCTATGCATATATACACACACCGCTCACTACGGCATCCTATCCCACGAGATAGCGGTGATACCGTAGTTTAAAAAGACCGGTTGTGTATGTTTTCCATGGAGGTTAGGGTAAGAGTTAAGAAAGGACGGACAAGGACCTAGAGGAAGAAACCTAGTTTCTTCCCGATGGTACTCATCCACTTTGTTAATTATTACTTTAACACCTAAATAGATTTTAATTAGGGCATAGAAAGCGGTGAGAAATATTGAATTTCCAAACTTAAACTAAACCTAACCCTAGCAAGATTTTAATCCTAATCAACTCATTTCAGTTTTTAGTGATAATCAATCCTACCACAATTGGAATTAACTCGTTAGAACAAATAGAAAATACACAAAATCCCTGTGGACCGACCCGTACTCAACCGACTAGCTACCAAGCGACATCGTTCTTGATCGCGGTTAATATTTTTTGATTCATCTTTCGAAAGCGCACGCACGCACATCCAATCAAATGGCGCCGTTGCCGGGGATGGCGTAGTTATTTTCTTTTTAAAATTTCGGGTTAATATAAAACTAAAAAATTCATAAAAACTGAAAAAGAAATATAAAAATTTATCATCTTGTTATTTTTTGAAGGGTGTTTCGTTTGAATTGTGCAGGATCGACGAACGAATTCAGATCTGGAAAAATCCAGAGAGCGAAGCAGAAAACAGAAGATCTGAACAAACAGAGGAGTACCACAATAGAGAAACAGAAAAATATTTGGGATCTGAACCGACATTACAACCGCGGAACCGCGGTCACTTGCTGCTTTGCGCGGCGGATCCGCCGCGCAGTAGTGACGTCATCATTCCAAAAACCCTCTGTAAGCCTTCTTTTCTTCTCTGTAACCCCCTTATCTCCTCTGAAAATTTTTCCTACAGGGTTCTTTGCGCAAAAACTTCTCCCCCTTCTCCAATAACTTGATCTTGTGCAGGATTCTTTGCGCCGCAATAAAAAAAATTGTTTGCAAGTGTTTGATTGTGTTTACTGCTTTGCATATTTAAAATTGACTTTAAGGGGTTTTTTACACCAATCCAGATTGGGTGGGGATTTCATTACCCTTCCTAAGACCCCAAAAATCACATAAAGCATATTGTATTGACCATCGGATTAAATTAAAAAAGATTAGACTCAGCCTTAAGGACTATCGCGCTCAATAGGACAAAGGAATAGTTGTAGGCATCGATCATTTATCTAAACCAGATTTTGTGGTGCCTAGGTTAGACAAGTGGGGAAAGGTAACTTTAAAAGGCCTGCCTCACGGTGATTCATGAGCGGATCCCTCCTTTCTCTACTTGTGCTTACCTGGCCACAATTGGCGGTGAAGAGGCGATTTGAGCCCCTCACAACTTGCCCTTTGGAACAGTTAGGAGTAATCTAGTTGACCTAGGTGACCCTAGATCTAGGATTGATTGTGCATTTTGTGATTGCTTGAACGTGAGTCTAATTAAAAATCTTTTTGCAAAAAGCTCCTTATAAAAAAAACACAAAACGGAAAATTTTTATTAAAACTTTCCACTTGTCGCTAAGAAAGACATTGCACCCCACTTGCACCCACTTCCACCCATTTCTTCTCATTGACATTTTCTTACCCCCACCTTCTGTTTTCACCTTTTGACTACACTACACATCTTTAGTGTATGTCCGGTTGGACTAGGGACACTAGTGCCCGTTTAGTCCGTGTCTCGTTAGTGCCGACTGACGACGCTTTCGACTCCGAAGTCGAAATTCCTTCCACTTCTTTACCTTCACCTTCATATTCTTCGTCTTCTAAGGAGATGTCGGGATTTAATCCTAACAACCCCTTACCCGCGGAACTGATTCCACCTCCGCTAGGTGCGAATAACCCACAACACCCACCTGTTGAAGCGCCCCAACGAATCGTGCTCCAGGATCTTTTCTACCCTATCCGCACCGCTTTACCAACTTTTCTATCACTTCCACCAGCTAATGAGGATAACTTTGAGATTAAACCCTACTTCATCAACATGTTACCTAAATTTCACGGACTGGAATCCGAAAATGCTTATATCTTCATTAACAAATTCCAGAATGTTTGCGCAATGATGAAGACAACACAACTTTCTGATGATGCTATAAGGCTACGTATCATTCCATTCATTTTATGTGACCTAGCCGAGAAATGGTTATATAGCACAGCATCACACTCGATAAAAAATTGGGAAGAGTTTGTTAAAGATTTTCTAAAAAAGTTTTACCCACACCACAAGACTGCGAGAATTCGCAACGAAATTATTCAATTTTCCCAGCTTCCTTCTGAACCTTTTTGGAAGTGTTTTGAAATATTTAAAGACCTACTTGTTCAATGCCCTCACCAGGGTATCGAGAATTGGCAACTTTGCCAAACTTTATACGAAGGATTGAACCGAGCAACTAAGAAGTTGTTGGAAACCATTTGTCAAGATCACTTTCTTACAAAATCTAGCGAGAAAGCTTGGCAGTTTCTCGACGATCTTGCTGAACAAACACTTCAGTGGGAAAGCACTAAGACTATCTCATATTCTTCATCAGGTCATTCTAGGGCAGGCATACATCAACTAGATATGTCGATTGCAATGAAGGCCGAAATGGCAGCACTTACGAAAAAGCTAGAAGCAATTGAGAGCAAATTCTCATCGCCTTCTCCTGCCCCTGATTTACCCCCACGCACTGTTTGCGCTTGTTGTTCGGATCCATCCCATCTTACTGAAGAGTGTCCTTACAATCCACCTATTCAAGGACAAGATCAAGTCAATGCTGCCTTTTAGCAAAGACAAAGAAATGAACCATACTCTTCGACCTATAATCCTGGTCGGAGGAGCCACCCAATTTTTGCTTGGAATCAAAATCAACAATTCCAAGGCAATAACAACTTTCAAAGGCCTCCTCCTCCACAATAACAAGCACCTCAACAAACTCAATACCAGCAACCTTTCTAACCTTACCCAAACCAAATGAACAATTTTGTACCCAACAACTCTTATCCTCAAAATAATTTTGTTCAACCAAATGACGATAAGGTTTCCTCGCTAGAACGAAGTCTAGATGCATTTTTAAAACAATCTACACAATCCGCAGCAAGGTTGGAGACTTCCATTCAATCTTTGGTGCAAAATAGTACTTCACATGATCAAAGTATTAAATCAATCAAGGCCCAAATTGCACAACTAAATACTGCGTTGAGCGAGCGAGAAAAGGGAAAGTTTCCATCTCAACCATTGCCAAATCCCGGTCACATACACAATGCACATGTTGCTTATGAACAACAAAATCATAATGTAAATGCTGTGACCACGTTGAGATCTGGAAGAGTGTTGCACAATAACGTAGGTATTAGTGATGACACCCCTGTCGGTGCTTCTTCTTCATCTTCTTCATCTTCTTCTTCATCTTCATCTTCTTCGTCAGAGCCTGTTCTTCATTCTTCACAAGGCTCTTCTTCTTCTAACTCGAACGGACCCACATCTCACTTCACGAACACACCAACACTGGGATCCGTTCCAACTCCGCAATCTACTCCACAAACATTGGACTCAACAAATTTTCAAAATATTCAATTTCCAAACAGGTTGAGATCCAATAAACCAACTCCCCAAATGGAGAAGATTGTGGAGTTATTCAAACAGCTTAGCATTAACATATCTCTCTTGGAAGCAATCCAACAAGTCCCTTCTTACGCGAAAATCTTAAAGGGCTTATGCACCATGAAGAGAAAATCTCAGGTACCCAAGAAAGTGCTCGTAGCTAGTGCCGTGAGCAATACTATCACCCAACCTCAACCTTTGCCCCAAAAACGAAAGGACCCTGGCTGTCCTACAATTTCAATAACAATTGGAGATAAGAACATCAATCGAGCACTTTTAGATCTTGCTTCCAGTGTTAACCTGCTTCCCTATTCCGTTTATGAGCAATTAGGTGTTGGAGAGTTGAAACCCACTCATTGTACTCTCCAAATGGCTGATCGATCCATCACCCATCCTAGGGGTGAGTTAGAAATAAGCAAATTTTGAGCTCACTTCTTGGGCTAAGTCGAAATAAGGGAAGAGTATTGATATTTTTAATAAAATATAAGTCTGAAAAATAATTCCTAAGCTTAAGTCTAAATTCTGAAAATATATACCCTACAAATTGCACAAACATGAACCTTGAAACTTGAAATAGTAGAGGAGACCTTAAAATGCTCTTGTCTAAAGTCCTTAGTATGAAGGAAAATAAAATAAAAATACAAGGGTGAATAAAGAGATAAAAAAAATGAACACTGGTTTTGTAATTACTTAAGCCTGCATAAAATAAAGAAAATATAGTGAGGGTGCTTTATCACCCAGTGCCTTAGACTAACTGGTTTGGGAGTCACTGCTAAAAGCCTTAGGTTTTACAAAACTAGGAATTACGCCTTAATGTGCGAACACATTTTGTAATCGGTCATTAGTACCTCAAGAAGTATTAACGGTCGCATGAAGGATGTGTGAGCAATTTCATCTAAAAATTCATTAACTAAAAGTATTTTGGACGATGGACAAGAGTATAAGAGCTTGAATTGAATTTCCAAGTGTAGGGGTGATACATACACACACGTAAGGGTATATGATTGGGATTTAAATGAGAGATAGGAATGAAAAATAGGTCTTATATCTTTAGTAGAGATGATAAAAATTCCTAAGTTGAGATGGAACCTTAGAAGGAAAACTCAAATCATACTAAAAGCTAAGTAAATTTACAGAACATATACAATCTTAAGTTAAATAATAAGGAAGCGTGAAAAATACGGGTTGATAATTTCTGAGTCGAAGATAATAGAATTTCTTGTTAGAAAACCGAATTGGAGAATAAAAGTCAATAGGCCGAATTGATAGGATTTTGTGGGTAGTATCTGCTCAAAACCTTCAGGAGACAACACTCCTCCTACTAGGGACACCTAGAGGTTTAACGACTTGTTGCACGAGCTCAGTGCAATCGCGTTTCCCTGCGAAAGTGAGGTTGGGTTTTCTCGAGAATAAAACTACTTTTGCTCGAGGACGAGCAAAAGATAAGTTTGGGGGTATTTGTTCATATCATTATTTTGCATTATTATATTCCCCATTCTTATTCATTTTACAAATAAATAGGTGCTTTTGATCCATGTCTGCTACATAGTTGCAGGTTACAGGTTCTCGGAACAAAACGGTGAAAATGATGAAAAGACGATACAAAAGTGAGACTACGACCAACAAATAGAAGAATCTTGATCATGCCTACAGTTTGAGGGACAAATGAAGATCAATGAACAATTTCACAAAGTACAACGGCAGCGCAAGGTTCAAGACTTCAATACGAAGCGAACAGTAAAAGTCCACCACATTCTACACTGTGGAAATCTGGAAGGAACTAAAAGACATTCTGAAGAACCAAGTGAAGAAAAGTCAAGGAAAATGCAACAGGAAGCAGCCCAGAAGAACACAGCCCAAGACCCCACCATATGGCCGCGGATCCGCGGCCAAACAGGGCATATGGCCGCGGTTCCGTGGCCATGGTGAGCACGTGTCGGTGCAAAAATCGACGGTGTTGGCGGTGCGTTGACTAGGCTTCTTAGGATAGTTTTGTAAATGTAGATAGGGATCGGATGTAAACCCTAGGATTTCTATAATCTATAAATAGAAACCCTAAAACTCTTTGTGGAGCATGCCTCTTCTTATGCCTCTTTTTAATTATCGATTTCATAATTTCAATTCCTGTAATGTTTGAAGAGTGCATCAAATAAAAAATAAAGTAAGTCTTTCTTTTTTTGCCTTAGTTAATTTTCCTTTCTGCCCTAGTTAATTTTATTTATCTGCCTTAGTTAATTAGATAGCACTTTTAATTATCTGCTGTAGATTAGATAATTAGGTTATTAAAAAACAATCATAAAAATGAAATCTTTTATCAATTCCCCAATGAGTGAGTAGTTCCTCACTTGTTAGGGTTAGGAGTAGGAAAGGTTTGAGAGATGAAAATCTCTCACCCCTTTCTTGCCCATCATACATTTTAATAGGACTCTATGCATACATACACACACCGCTCACTACGGCACCCTATCCCACGAGGTAGCGGTGATACCGTAGTTTAAAAAGACCGGTTGTGTATGTTTTCCATGGAGGTTAGGGTAAGAGTTAAGAAAGGACGGACAAGGACCTAGAGGAAGAAACCCAGTTTCTTCCCGATGGTACTAATCCACTTTGTTAATTATTACCTTAACACCTAAATAGATCTTAATTAGGGCATAGAAAGCGGTGAGAAATATTGAATTTCCAAACTTAATCTAAACCTAAATCTAGCAAGATTTTAATCCTAATCAACTCATTTCAGTTTTTAGTGATAATCAATCCTACCACAATTGGAATTAACTCGTTAGAACAAATAGAAAATACACAAAATCCCGGCGGACCAATCCGTACTCAACCGGCTAGCTACCAAGCGACACCGTTCTTGATTGCGGTTAATCTTCTTTGATTCATTTTTCGAAAGTGCACGCACGCAAAAAAAAAACCACATCCAATCAAATGTTGTGCTCCGTAAGCTTTCTTCTGTCGCATTCATATGTATATTTTTGAATTTGCATACTTATTTTAAAACCCATAAAAAATTGAAAATTTTGAAAAATTATAAAAATTGAAAAATTCAATTTTGGCCATAATTGACTTGAGTTTGACTAGAAGGTTAACTAGCTAGGAAAAGCTAGAACCTAGACTTGGTAAATTAAAAATCCTAAAAATAACCTTTCAAAAATTTAATGGTAGAAAATATATGTCTTTGTAGTTTACTTAGAAATAGGCAAATTTTGAGCTCATTTCTTGGGCTAAGTCAAAATAAGGGAATAGTATTGATATTTTTAATAAAATATAAGTCTGAAAAATAATTCCTAAGCTTAAGTCTAAATTCTGAAAATATATACCCTACAAATTGCACAAACACGAACCTTGAAACTTGGAATAGTAGAGGAGACCTTGAAATGCTCTTGTCTAAAGTCCTTAGTATGAAGGAAAATAAAATAAAAATACAAGTGTGAATAAAGAGATAAAAAAATGAACACTGGTTTTGTAATTACGTAAGGCTGTGTAAAATAAAGAAAATATAGCGAGGGTGCTTTATCACCTAGTGCCTTAGACCAACTGGTTTGGGAGTCACTGCTAAAAGCCTTAGGTGTTACAAAACTAGGAATTATGCCTTAATGCGCGAACACATATTGTAATCGGTCATTAGTAACTCAAGAAGTATTAACGGTAGCATGAAAGATGTATGAGCGATTTCATCTAAAAATTCACCAACTAAAAGTACTTTGAGTATATGAGCTTGAATTGAATTTCCAAGTGTAGGGGTGATACATACATACACATAGGGGTATATGATTGGGGTTTAAATGAGAGATATGAATGAAAAATAGGTATTATATCTTTAGTAGAGATGATAAAAATTCATAAGTTGAGATGGAACCTTAGAAGGAAAACTCAAAAGATGCTTAAAGCTAAGTAAATTTACAGAACATATACAATCTTAAGTTAAATGATAAGGAAGCGTGAAAAATACGGGTTGATAATTTCTGAGTCGAAGATAATAGAATTTCTTGTTAGAAAACCGAATTGGAGAATAAAAGTCAATAGGCCGAATTGATAGGATTTTGTGGGTAGTATCCGCTAAAAACCTCAAGAGACAACACTCCTCCTACTAGGGACACGTAGAGATTTAACGGCTTGTTGCACGAGCTCAGTGCAATCGCGTTTCCCTGCGAAAGTGAGGTTAGGTTTTTTCGAGAATAAAACTACTTTTGCTCGAGGACGAGCAAAAGATAAATTTGGGGGTATTTGTTCATATCATAATTTTGCATTATTATATTCCCCATTCTTATTCATTTTACAAATAAATATGTGCTTTTGATCCATGTCTGCTACATAGTTGCAGGTTACAGGTTCTCGGAACAAAACGGTGAAAATGATGAAAAGACGATACAAAAGTGAGACTACGACCAACAAATAGAAGAATCTTGATCTTGTCTACAGTTTGAAGGACAAATGAAGATCAATGAACAATTTCACAAAGTACAACGGCAGCGCAAGGTTCAAGACTTCAACACGAAGCGAACGGTAAAAGTCCACCACATTCTACACTGTGGAAATCTGGAAGAAAGTAGAAGACATTCTGAAGAACCAAGTGAAGAAAAGTCAAGGAAAATGCAACAGGAAGCAGCCCAGAAGAACACAGCCCAAGACTCTACCATTTGGCCGCGGATCCGCGGCCAAACAGGGCATATGGCCGCGGTTCCGCGGCCATGGTGAGCACGCGTCGGTGCAAAAATCGACGGTGTTGGTGGTGCATTGACTAGGCTTCTCAGGATAGTTTTGTAAATGTAGATAGGGATCGGATGTAAACCCTAGGGTTTCTATAATCTATAAATAGGAACGATAAAGCTCTTTGTGGAGCATGCCTCTTCCTATGCCTCTTTTTAATTATCAATTTCAGAATTTCAATTTCTGTAATGTTTGAAGAGTGCATCAAATAAAAAATAAAGTAAGTCTTTCTTTTCTTGCCTTAGTTAATTTTTCTTTCTGCCCTAGTTAATTTTATTTATCTGCCCTAATTAATTAGATAGCACTTTTAATTATCTTTCGTAGATTAGATAATTAGGTTATTAAAAAACAATCATAAAAATGAAATCTTTTATCAATTCCCCAATGAGTGAGTAGTTCCTCACTTGTTAGGGTTAGGAGTAGGAAATGTTTGAGAGATAAAAATCTCTCACCCCTTTCTTGCCCATCATACATTTTAATAGGACTCTATGCATACATACACACACCGCTCACTACGGCACCCTATCCCATGAGGTAGCAGTGATACTGTAGTTTAAAAAGACCGGTTGTGTATGTTTTCCATGGAGGTTAGGGTAAGAGTTAAGAAAGGACGGACAAGGACCTAGAGGAAGAAACCCAGTTTCTTCCCGATGGTACTAATCCACTTTGTTAATTATTATCTTAACACCTTAATAGATCTTAATTAGGGCATAGAAAGCGGTGAGAAATATTGAATTTCCAAACTTAACCTAAACCTAACCCTAGCAAGATTTTAATCCTAATCAACTCATTTCAGTTTTTAGTGATAATCAATCCTACCACAATTGGAATTAACTCGTTAGAACAAATAGAAAATACACAAAATCCCTGTGGACCGACCCGTACTCAACCGGCTAGCTACCAAGCGACACCGTTCTTGATTGCGGTTAATATTCTTTGATTCATCTTTCGAAAGAGCACACACGCAAAAAAAACCCACATCCAATCAGCACGTGATGGGTATCCATGTATTGATTATTAAAGTGTTTATTAGGGGTCACGTGAGGACACGTGAGAGTGCCCAAAATCAGTACTGCATTTGCTTTTGTTCTCTTTGTTTTGAAGGTCACGTGGGAGCACGTGAGGCATTGCCTCTGGGCTAATTCATTCTTATTTTGGGGAGTCTGTTTAAGGATCACGTGGGAACACGTGACCTAGTCTTGTTCCTTCTTTTCTGATTATTAAGGATGGGGGTCACGTGTCACCACGTGACTCGGTTCTTTACATGCATGGAGAGCTTTAAGTCTCTTGTTTTAAGAATTAAATTCTCTGTAGGGTTAAACCCTAATTCTGTTTTAGAGGAATTAAATTCCTATGAATTTGGGAGAATTAAATTCTCATATAGGGTTAAACCCTAATTCTGTTTTAGAGGAATTAAATTCCTGTGAATTTAGGAAAATTAAATTCTCATATAGTTTTAAACCCTAGTTCTGTTTTAGAGGAATTAAATTCCTGTGAATTTGGGAGAATTAAATTACTTAAACTCAAATTCTCCCTGTAGGTCTTGGATCTGCATGGCAGAATCTCCCCGATGAGAATTAAATTCTCAACTTGTGGGGAGATCTGCTTCTGCAGATTTTCAACCAAAGGAAGAACTAAGTTCTTATTCAGAAGAGTTAAACTCTTAAACTTGAGAATTAAATTCTCTTTTATTTTATGGAGCTTAGATCTCTTTCCTCTTTATCACCTAGGGTTTCTTTTCTCTGAAAGGAACTTCGTTTCTCTCTTAAGAATTAAATTCTCCTCTCTTTTCTCTCTGTTGTTGTTTTTCTCCACAAAATCAAAATTCCAAAAGATCTCTTCTCTTCTCTTCTTGGCTCCTATTTATAGGAGAAAGAAAAGAATCAATTTGTTTAGTGAATCTTTCATTGAAAGATTTTGGTTGTTTTTGTAACTATCATGATCTTTTAGATCACTTAGTGAATTTTATTCACCATTGGATTTTTAATCCAACGGTGCTCTATTTTACAGAGCACCGTCTTTTTTTTGTTTGGAAAGATTTTAAAAAATATTTTCCCAGTTAGGGTCTTTGATTTCCCTTAATTAGAATTTAATTCTATTTGTTCAGAAGGCTTTTAAAAGTCTATCACGTGTTGGCACGTGATCCCTTTATTTGATTATTAAATAGAATTTAATTCTATTGATTAAAGAGCTTAGGAGCCCATCACGTGTTGACACGTGACCAGAATTTAATTCTCCTTTTAGGGAGCTGAGAAATCATCACGTGTCAGTACGTGACCCTTAGTCACGTGTGAGCACGTGACGCCCCATTGAGGTTTTTCCTTGCTGTTTTTGTTATATTTTGTTTGGCTAGAATTTAATTCTATAAAGTAGAGATCACAGGAACCTATCACGTGTCAGCACGTGACCCTTGGTCACGTGTAAGCACGTGATACCCCATTGGGAAATTTCCTAATATTTTATCAGGGAACAAGCACTTCCTAAGGCAGTCACGTACTTTGAACGCGACCCCCAATCAAGTGCCTAGCATTTCTGTATAACAGGGGTAATAAAAATCCAAAGAGCATGGCCCGTATTTGGAGTGCCTCACGTGTTTCACACGTAAGCGCCATGAGAACCAAGTGCTTAGCACTTATAAAAAAGGGGAAATAAAACCCAAAGAGCAGAGCCCATATTTGGGGTGCCTCACGTATTCACACGTGAGCGCCTCCAGAGTTCAGTGCTTAACACCGATTCAACGCCTCACGCGGGATACATGTGAGTGCTGCATATACCAGTACTTTGCATTGTTGGGTAACTATAGAGACCCAGACCTAGCCCAAATTGGCTAAGTTTCCCTAAGGTCAAAACCTTTTCGATTTCCAATTAACCAAGCCCCCTGTGCTCATGATTCCCCAAATTGATCTTAGTCCCAAACATGACTAATGATCTCTCATGATGATATCCAAAACGATATTCACCCCATGTCTCCTAAAGTCATCTTAGTCTCAAATATGACTAATGATTCTTAGGTACAAATACGGGATTTGATTTTAAGGGTACATCTCTCCACACCTCTGATATATGTCGTTGTAATTCCCCAATGTCTTCAAAGAGGTGATGGGTCCTGACAACCAACAACTCTTTGGTACACTTCCAAATTGACGTGCACACCTCAAATCAGACCGCACTCCAAATTGGGCACATTCCATATCTCCGTTGTTCACTTCGTCACGTAACAAATACACGTGCGCGCAAGATGAATGATGGACCGAAATGTCCCTAAAATAATATTCGCCTCCAAAATGGTGACAACGGACCGAAACGTATTTAAACTAAAATAATAGAGCCCAGATTCTCTTCTGTTGGATCTGAAATAAAAATGATCCTGAAACCCCGTTAGGTGGATCTTAGTCTCAAATTGGACTAATGTATCCTTAACAAAAAACAAATCGAGCCCCAAAGACTCACATACATTTAAGTCGATATTAATCTCAAACCAGATTAACGATCCTTAAATTAACCCAAACCCAAATCTAAAAATATACGGATTTAGACTAATCCACGCCCTATGGGCGACGACATAAATTAGTCTCCGTATACAATCCACGGGCAACCTAAACAAACAAAAACACACATGACACGAAGTGAACTTCCGGAGCAGGTGAAAGTGGTTATCGCGATGTAATTAACTGCAGGGGCTTGCGCCTGCAGGGAAAAGCGTCCCCATAATTAAAAACCCCTCGCAAACGAGGGGGAATCTGACGAAATCTTCTATAACGGCCGCATCCGTCCAAACCTCTGGTATACGGTACCATAAATCAACTTGGTATCTTCGGAGAGGTGGAAGGATAAATCCAAATAGCATCTGCCCCCAGAATTCAGGCCAGACATCCCGGTCCATCTTCCGGCGGTGAACAGATTCTAGCACGCCCGGTGGGACATTTTCCTCTTTCCACTCCACATTTCGTATGTCGTGTTTCGTGAACAAAATCGCAGTTTGCTATAGTTGCCCTTGGATTTGAGGTACTAAGATTTGGTGTCTTGCTCCTATGCAGGAGGAAGAAGAAAAAAAAGATCAATGGCTTCAAGCTACACAAACTGCAACAGTAACTCCCGCTCTGCCCTAAATGGAGGAGTGATATATGGGCCCAATGCGGCCTCCATCTTTTCAATGTCGGTGGGGCAGGTAACTCAAGCCACCACTAGATTGTTCTTCGGGACCATGCTCCCGCTAGCGAGTTTCAGCGCCCCAGTGTCACCACAGGAAGCTCCCAAGAAGTCGATCTTCGACCGATTTTCAACCACCATGGCCCCTCTTAACGGGTCGTCCAAGTCCGCCACCTCAGTCTTCAACAAGCTGAGCCGAAGCTCAAGTGGGCTCGCAAAGAGGCTCGCGATACTTGAAGAGGCTATCTCAAAACGGATAGTCCTCCCAACTCCTCCGGCAGGTGATGTCGTCAAAAGTGCTTTCCCTACCAGAAAATCGGCCTTCAAAAGATTGGTTGTTCCCTCTCAATGGACGCCAGTCTTCGACAGGCTGGCACCAACAATAGTCGCTCATTGAAGCCGGGGGCATGACGGAGCCGCTTCCACAACTAAAGTGTTCCCTTCTGCAAGAAACGCTCGACGTCGCCACTGGCGCCGGGTGAGAAGAGCTGGGGGCAACTCCCCCTCGAGACTTACTCCACCAGCTCCAATGGTAGAAGTTGACATTGCTGTTCAAACCGGGAACAGTTTTGAACCGCTAAAGAGGGTGCACAAAAACTCCCCAACCATGGTGCTAAAGAAATCTCCCCCACCTGCTGAAAATATGATGCAGGCAAAGCCGGAGCACTCCCCTCAACGGCTCTCTTCCCAAATTCACAGGGTATGGCAAAAAGTCTAGGACTCTGTGATCAACAAAGACCACTCTTGTCGACCGAAGAAATCGAAGGTTCGGCAAGAGGAAGACCATCCCCCACCATACGGTAGGGGACTTCCTCTACACAGGCGCCTGTTACAACGGCTCCTTCAACCTCGACCTCCCACAAAAGGAGGAGGCCGGAGAAAATCCTATTGCCTGCAGCAAATTCCAAAGGCGTTGGATTCAAACGCCCCAAGTCTGGGGGCATGATCATCTATACGGTCTACATGGCTTCTGGGAAAGAAGAAAGCCATGCTTCCGTAGGTCATCGACCGCAAACTCGGTCGTTGACAAAATCTCAGGAGCAACAATAAAAACTCCAGGAGATACTCACGAAAATGGCAGCACTCACCGGACAGAAAGAAAGTCCGGAATCAGCAAGTGAACAGCGCTAAGAGCAGGAAACCGATACAGAGTTCTAGCGAAGGGTGCTAGAAAGAAAAGATAAGGAGGCAGCGGAACAATCTGCTAATATAAAGCAAATGGCGGTTCTGTTCCAGGACACGGTTAGAATGATGATTCAACCAGAACCTCCAACCGAAGATCCACCAATAATCATCGAGGACGACAGAGGGGAAACATCAAACCCTCTTCCGGCTCTATCAGTGGACAGGGAGGAAATGATCTCCAAATCTGCCCTTGACGATTACATATCTCAACAAATACATCTCATCAAGCCAACGAAGCGGCTGGCCAAGTCGTTACAACCGGGCGACCGTACCGAGGTTGGTACGATCAAATCAAGTACCCACCGGGATATACGATCTCTAAGTTCCATGTGTACAAAGGGACATGCAATCCTCATCAGCATGTTGCTCAGTTCAGAGATTTGTGTGGCAATACTGGGGGCGACGACAAATTGCTGCTACGCCAGTTCGTTGGCAGCCTGTCGAAAACAGCATTCAAATGGTACTCGAAGCTCCCAAATGACTTCATCAAAACATTTACAGAAATGGAATTTCTGTTCACATAGCGGTTCACAAGCGCAAGCGAACGCACCCCAATCATAGTATTAATCAATGCCAGGGTGAAGTCAGGAGAGACATGGGTCCAATACGCGATCCGGTGGCGGAACCTATGGTCAAAATGCGAACAGCGCATCGAAGAATCTCCTACCGTGGGCATGTTCATCAGGACCCTTGATCCTCAAGCGACAGTGTCCCAGTTCATGACGTTCTTCAAGCCGACCACCTTCCAGGCGCTGATCGACAAGCTGGCCCAAATGGACCAGATGGGCCACGGCCCTTCCTCCTCAAAAATGGACCCTAAAAATGCCAAGGGTAAAGGGAAAGCAGATTTTGTTGCTAACACTCAACAACAGCCGAGTGACCCAAAGCCAGTTACTCGCCAAAATAACATGCGTCCGCGTATATCCCTGGAAGAAAGGCTAGGACGTGCTTACTCGTTTCCCCGTAATAAGACGAGGAGACTGTTTGAGCTGGCAGTGCGCAACAAACTCATCACATTGCCGGACCCACGACGTCCATCACAACCTGGCGACATCAACAAACCCAATTACTGCTCCTATCACAGGATGGTGAGCCACCCAATTGAGGATTGCTATATCTTCAAAAACTGGGTCGAGGGTCAGTACCAACAAGGAAAGTTTGCGCTATCAGAGAACTGGAGGGTCAAACCACCACATAAGCACGCTCCCCAGAAGGTAGATATGCCGAGGGCATCATGCTTACTCGTGGAAGAAGCTCCATGGGAAGTTGTCCTTTTAGCTAAAACCAAGAGAATGCTGAAGGATCTACAAGCATGTCCGGCGATCAGGTGGAAAAGCCCGCTGGAACCCGAGATTATTGAACGAATGCTGAAACTACGTCCCGCATCGAAAATTGTCGATGAGGGGGAAAACCCTTAGGTCAAGCCTTCAAAGTCTTCGAAGAAAAAGAAGAAGAACAAGAAGCCTGTGCAACCTGCTGAGAATAACGAAAAATGCACAGACTTACAAAGGCACATTGATGCGATGGATGAGTACAACCAGAAGGCACGGACACCGGTCACCCTTGAAGAGTTACTCAAGTATATTCTTGAGGAACGAAGATCGTGACAACGATGAGGAAAACAACTCATCAGAAACCGAAAATTATGTAGCAAGTTGCCACATGGTCTCCCGTTCATCGTTAAATGGGGAAGAAGCTCCCTCGGCATCAGAAAAGAACGCAGAGGAACTAGAGGCAGGATCGGCGCCAAAATCCTTGGAACTGTCAGAAGACCCAATTGATAGGTTGTTAAATGAAGCCTTTCGGAAAAGAAAAGCTGACCGAGAACGCGAAACAACCATATACGAAAAGGCTAAGCGTCAGCGTCAGGATGAAGAAGCTGCGGTAAGGAGTCGTAAAGTACTCCAACCAAGCTAAAGCACACCTGCCATAAATAAGAGAAGGATCAAGACAGAAAAGCGGTTCGCTAAAGCCTTATCAATGGGAATGAAGCTTCCCCCTCTCGTGGAAAACACTCCCGGGGTCATATGCCTTGATGGAGCGGATATACATCCAAACTACTGCCTATATCATCGGAGGGTTACCCACCCCACCGAGGAATGCAGTGCCTTCAAGAAGTGGTGGCAATGATACATTGCCCATCAACAACACATCAAGAGAATGAAACACAAAGGTCGTCGACAGCAAAGAAGTTCGACAAGTGCGCGTGAGAAAACGAATGGCAACTGTCATATGGTTGATCCGATACCCGCCGAATCCCTTTTAAATTATGAGCTACCGGACGAACATGCGTTCGACGCAAAGGAAGAAGAGAATGATATCCGATGGTAACTCTACTTTGATGGAGCATCTTCCATGAAAAGGCGGAAGCATAATACCCCCATAATCAAAGCTGGGGTGGGTCTCATCTTCGTGACTCCGTAAGGAGGGATACTGCGTTATGCCTTCTCCCTGATGGAGCCAAGGACTAACAACGAAGCTGAATATGAACCTTTGATAACAGGTCTCGAGATCGCTGTTGACATCGAAATCAAAGACCTCCTCATATATGGAGACACCCAGCTCATTGTCAGCCAAGTAAATGGCGACTATCAGATATGCAAGCCAGAACTGATCAGGTATGGTGAAAGAGTGCAGCAACTGCTGACACAAATCCCCTCCTACATCTTGGAGAGTATACCGCGTGCAGAAAACAACAAAGCGGATGCATTGGTTAGATTGGCTAAAGAATTGGCCGACGAAGACCTTAATGATGTAAAGATCATCGTGCAAAGCCACCGGGTTCTCACGCCAGCAGGGATACCTTCGGAGGATTTAACATAATCATCCGAAGAAAAGAAAATGACCAAACAAGCAGTCCTCCAGATAGAAGACGAGGAAAAGAGCAAGGATTGGAGGGAAGTCTTCATAGACTACTTCAAATCCTATTGAACGCCCGAAAACGCGTCGTCAAGACATCAGCTCATGAAATGGGCTCTTTCTTTCACTTGCGTCAATGATACTCTATACAGGAGATCGCTTGACGGTTTGTGGTTAAGGTGTTTGGGGCCAGAATAAGCAAAGAGAGTCGTCCAAGAAACTCATGACGGACTCTGCGATTCTCATCAAGCCGAGCCAATGATGAAGCTAAAGATCAAAAGAATGGGTTACTATTGGCCCATTCATGACTGCCTCAAATATGCGAAGCAGTGCCACTCTTGTCAGATTCACGGGGACTTCATCCTCCAACATCAAAATCTGCTACATCCAACGGTAGCTAGCTGGCCGTTCAAAATGTGGGGAAACGACATAATTGGCCCCATCGAACCAGCATCATCCAAAGGACATCGGTTCATAATAGCAATGACCGATTAATTTTCTAAGTGGGCAGATGCAATACCACTAAGGGAAGTGAAGACGGAGAATATTCTCCATTTCTTCAACACACATGTCATCTACCGGTTCGACACTCCGCGATGGATAATCTCGGATAATGGACCATCTTACAAGAGCCATAAAATCATCCGCTTCACAAAACAGCATAAAATAGACTAGAGATACTCTTCCGTCTATAATCCCCGAGCTAACGGTCTAGCTGAAACTTTAAACAAGACCTTGACCAAGATTATAAAGAAAACGGTGTCGAGAAACAAAAAAGAATGGCACGAAAGGCTGCACGAAGCTCTCTGGGAGTACCGGACGACATTCAAAACATCCACGAATACGACCCAATACGCATTGGTATTCGGCACGGAAGCAGTCCTTCCTTTGGAAATAAAACTCTCTTCTCTCCGAGTAGCGGTTCAATATAAGCTAACAGATGAAGAAAACGCTCATCTCCGGCTTGAGGAGCTCGATACCCTCGATGAAACTCGCCTCATGGCGCGGCAAAACCTAGAAACCTACAAGGCAAGGATGACGCGCTCATACGAAAGACTGACGAGGCCGAGAACATTCCGCCAAGGTGAGCTCGCGCTAGTTATCAAACGACCTATGATTCCCAATCGTGCAAAATGGAGAAAATTCGAGCCGAACTATGAGGGCCCATACATTATAGATAAGGTCTACCAAGGTGGGGCCTACCTGCTCATGGATATGCATGGCGAAAGACCCTTCCGGCCAATAAATGGCCGATTCCTCAAAAGATACTACATCTAACGGGTTACAATTCAGGTCAATGTTAGATGACGACGCCTGTGTCCACTCGCTATCTTCCTGGGTCAGAACCCTGAAAGTAGTATCCAGAAGATCCGTTGCCTCGAAAATGGTAACAATGGACCACTACGTCCTTAAACTGGCTATGGACCACTACGTCCTTAAACTGGCCATGGATCGAGATGTCCCTAAACTAACAATGGACCGAGACGTCCTTAAACTAAAACTTCACCTCGAACGGCAATACTGGACCGAGATGTCCCTAAACTAACAATGGACCACTACATCCTTAAACAAGCCATGGACCACTACGTCTTTAAACTGGTCGTGGACCGAGATGTCCCTAAACTAACAATGGACCGAGACGTCCTTACACTAAAACTTTGCCTCGAACGGCAACACTGGACCGAGATGTCCTTAAACTAACAATGGACCACTACATCCTTAAACTGACCATGGACCACTATGTCCTTAAACTAGCCATGGACCACACGTCCTTAAACTGGCCATGGACCGAGATGTCCCTAAACTAACAATGGACCGAGACGTCCTTAAACTAAAACTTCACCTCAAACGGCAACACTGGACCGAGATTTCCCTAAACTAATAATGGATCGGAATGTCCTTAAACCAGCGCGTCGCCTCAAACACGGCGATAATGGACCGAAATGTCCCTAAACTAGTGCTCCGCCTCAAACATGGCGCATCGCCCCTAATACGGCGATATCCTCACTTGAGAGCTATATTGCAATAAAGGCTCCAACGGCGAAGACTGCAACTCAAGTCTCACTGGCTACACAGATACTCCAGCAATGAAGTCACCCCTAAGTCCCATTGGCAAATAGATGGGTCGTTAAAAAAAAGGTATGTCCACAAGCAAAATGGGCACGGATGAAAACCCAAAAGGGCGCCGTGAGTAAAAACAGTAGGAGTACCGGTGAGTTTGTGAAAACCCGGAAAGGCGCGATCTCGTTAAAAAATCGGTATGTCCACAAGTAAAATGGGCACGGATGAAAACCCGAAAGGGCGCCGTGAGTAAAAACAGCAGGGCTACCGGCGAGTGTTTGAAAACCCGAAAGGGAGCAATCTCGTAAAAATTTCACTTATGAGATCCTCTCAAATCGTAAGGAAAACTCCCCCTATGAGACCCTCACGGCTCATAGAATTCAAAAACCTTAAGCTACAAGGATCCAAACCCGTTCTTAAGCCATCAGATTCCCCGAGTCACCCTACAAGCAGTCCGATATTGACCCTTGTATACAATCCACGAGCACCAATAAACACTCTGTTACCAAGTTCTACCAATAGCGAGAAATATCCCATATGGTGAATGACACTTGTAAGTCCTCTCGACTTATAAGGAGAAAACACTTTTGTAAGATCCTTACGAATTGCAAAGGAAAACACCACTTAGAAGTCCTCACGACTTCTAAGGAGAACATACACCTACGAGATCCTCATGACTCGTAAGGAGAAAAATCTTTATGAGAACCTTACGGCTCATAAAGTCAAAAAGTCTTAGTCGAAAGGATCCTAACCCTATTTACTAAGCCATCTTTGTTCAAATCGACAAAGGCAGATGATGATTCGCTCCTGCCAATATTCCGGTGGTAGCGATGTTGATTCCTAAACATGTGTCAAACCCCAAGTCCTTTCATGGCAAATGATGATTCGCTCCTGGCAATATTCCAGTCGTAGCGATGCCAATGCCCAGGTTGGTATCAGGTTCCAAACTCGCAATAAAAATCAGCGAGCAAAAAAAAATATGCGTATGAAACAGCCGAAATGTTTGGGCAACTCACAATAAAAAGAAGCAAGTAAAAATATAAAAATAGCCGAAATGATTGGGCACCGCGATAAATAGCCGAAATGATTGGGCAATCATGACTTTCGCAATGTGAAAAGCTGAAAAGATAGAGCATCTCGGAAATAAAATAAAATAAAATTTCCTCTGCCCTGCAGGTGAGTCTACACCGACCCTTGTATACAATCTATGAGCACAAATGAAAAAAGGGAACCATATTTTACCACCAGGCTCCGTCAAAGGGAGAGCCAGATCTCGACGACAACATCCACATTCTAGAGATCAGTTCGGCGTTCATTCTCATTCCAGCAGGATGCAGACGCAACGTCAATAAAGGCTCCAAACAGCCGGAAAAAAAAGGAGTGACGACAAAATCCCAGCTCCAACCCGACATTCTTCTCGTTACAACAGACGCAATGTCAACAAAGGCTTCAAATAGCCGAAACAAAAAGGAGTGACGGCAAAATCCCAGCTCCAGCTTGACATTCCTTTCGTTACAGCAGACGCAATGTCAACAAAGGCTCCAAATAGCCGAAACAAAAAAGAGTGATGGCAAAATCCCAACTCCAGCTCGACATTCTTCTCATTACAGCAGACGCAATGTCAACAGAGGCTCCAAATAGTCAAATCAAATTGAAGCAATTGCATATTCCTAGCTTCAGGGTCTCGACGGCAAGTCATATAGAGCCTAAGAGACTATCGGAGATCATCCCACACCAGTGCGGAGTGGTTATGACTCATCGGGGCTCCAAACTAAGCCTAACCTCAAGTAAAAAGCGATATGGCAAATTCCTAACCCTTACTTTTCCGACGGTCATATAGCCTAAGGAGATTACTTGAAGACGTCTTGTCCAGCCCCCGAAAGGATCAAAGACACGACAGTCGTGGGGCTACTCGAACAACAGCTTACAGACTGCATATCGAGAAATACATCAGCCAACGCGACGGTACCACGGACCAAAGCCCTAGTACCACAAAACCTAACGGACCTCTGTCACAAAAAGCAGGGTTATCTATATATAACGTTAGGATAAGTTTGCCTGTAAACCCAAGAGAGGTAAACTAAACAAACTCCGAAATGAGTCCATAAACTAAACAAACTCCGAAATGAGTCCATAAACTAGAAACTCCGAAACGAGTGAATAAACTAAAAACTCTGAAATGAGTACATAAACTAGAAATTCCAAAACGAGTGAATAAACTACAAACTCCGAGATGAGTGCGTAAACTAGAGACTCCGAAATGAGTGAATAAACTACAAACTCCACAATGAGTACATAAACTACTTTACGTCAAGTCAAGATATCGAAGGAAAGAGAAGCGCTAGTATGAAATGAAATATGTTTTTTATTCATGAATCAAAATGAATACAAGATACTCTTATTTATGAATCAAAATGAATACAAAAAAAGGAGAATATACAGCAACAAAAATGTCTAAGTCGGCGGACGGTTCAATAAGCCAGCAAGTTCGTCATTTTTCTGCTGGACTTTTGCTTCGAGCTCTTTCAGTGTCGTAAGACGAGTCCCTGCTTGTGTCTGTTGATTCTGGTATGAAGCAAACCTACTCTCAAGCTCTTTCTCGGCGACCTTATGAGCTTCAACCATCTCACGTGTAAAAATAATGGTTTTGTCAAGCGCCACCACCTCTATAATGGCTTCTTAAGCACCCGCCAAATTTCGTATGCATGAGTGGTCTTGACAGTGAGTTGGGCTTGAAGCTCCCCTAAAGCCTTTGAAGCCAACTCCCTTACCGAAAACTTCCGGTTGAGCCTTTTCTCGCACGACTGGAGATTGGCTGCACATCATTCGATCCACCCACGCAGGCTTGCCTTTACAGACAAGATGTCGGAGGGAAAGCGTATGCATTCAATCCCATGTAGACAAGCCTCTACTCTGCGGCGGTACTCAAACCAGGTACGCACCAATGCCTCTTCATGATCAGTGGCAAGAACAGATAAGGAAGCGTTGGCTTCAGCAGCGAATTCTTCGGCCGCGACAGAAGTACCAGCGTGAAATCTTTGATGAGAGCCGCCAAGGAATAAATGCTCTGTTTTGCCATCCTCTCAGATATGCGTCGGGCGTAAAGGCCTGGTGGCTTGGAGATCCGAGACTCTAATGCGGCCAGGGCTGGCAAATCTGTGAAGATATATGTGCGGTCAGTTGTATTTCCAAATATAGAGTAAACAAAATGATGCTAAGGATAAAACGTCTCTTACCCACAGTCATGCCAGGTAGGTTTGAGAGATCCCCAGGTCCATCAAGAATCTCGACTTCATAGTCGGCTTCCAGAACCGTGGTTTAAAATGAAGGGCATATCAGTATCATTATAAAAATGTACAACAGAAAAGCCAAAAGAATACCGACATTGGCCAGAAGAAAGGACTATGCTTTGTGGAGGTATCGCTTGTGGGGCCGCCATATCAAGCAAACGCTGGTAGGTTTTCCTCGGAGAAAGATCCACGATGGAAGCCGCCAGCTCCCGCAATTCTGAAGGAAAGAAAGGTTCAGATAACGGAGGGGTCGTTAAACAAAATGTATATGTATATAAGACTACCTTCGATGCTTCGCCCGCCCTAAACTGTAGGGATGACAGCTTCGGCAGCCTCCTCTACACCCTCAGGTGCATCACTGAGGATATTTGTGAAATCTATAGCCGGCATAGCAGTCTCCAATAGAGGGACAAAATCCGTCGGTGAAGACCCCAAGGCGGGGATAACAATTTCAACAATCTCTTCTACACCCTTCAGTGCGTCACTAGAGATATCCATGGGATCTAT
This sequence comes from Agapanthus africanus, assembly GCA_030015575.1. NCBI lineage: Eukaryota > Viridiplantae > Streptophyta > Magnoliopsida > Asparagales > Amaryllidaceae > Agapanthus > Agapanthus africanus. Next base: position 43,363,040 of record CM057339.1, read on the forward strand.
ATCCGGCAAGACCATCTCTACTGGAGGAGTAGACGCTGAAGGGACAGAAGCCATCACCGGAAGCTCTACAGTGGAGATAGTAGCTTCAGTGATCTCCTCTACACCCTCCGTTGTGTCCCGGGAGATATTCGTAGAATCCACATCCATGGCTCGATCTGGGCTTGAAATTACTCCCGCTGCAAAAGGCCCTACAAATTCTTGTTTAAAAGATAATGCAATGTGAAAGTAATACAAATTATTTGCTGAAAAGGGCAAGAAATATACGTGCTAATGCCCCAAGGAGCCTAAAGGATGTTCTGTTCGAGCCGCTGCGCTTTTTTGTTCAGATGCGCTCGTCGGGTTTCAATCGAAAATGGATCCCTACCCGCTTTCAAAGCAGCTTCATCTTCAGAGGTGTCCGACACCAGCTGTTTCAAAGCACGTTCCCTTTCTAGCGTCAAAGGAATTATCGGCAACATGGCTGGAGCCGGATCGACATCCTGAAATACGACAGCGGGAAGTTTTCCTTTCCGGGAGGGAACGTTTTCAGTCTCGTCTTGTGAACGCTTTAAAGCCTCGGCCAACTGCGCGGCTTCCTCGGCAGACGAACCAGGAAAGAGAAGACCATCGTCTGGCTCCTGCGTAGATATCGGCTCGTCCTGAATAAAAGGTTCGAATTCAAGTAAAGTGTCGAGTAGGCCTGCGACCAATTTCTTTCTCCTTTTGGAGCCTGTGCTAACACTAGCGGAGGAGCGCTTCCTCCCCTTTGGTGCTTTGGCACAGCACTGCCCAACTTCGCCTTCGGTATCACCCTTTGGCGACACCACCGCTGGTGCTTCATCAGGATACGTACCGACATACCAGCAGTATGGGGGACTGATTCTGCTGGAGCGGCTTTAGGGATAAGCACTGGACCACTGTCCCTCAGAGGAGGGCGAACAACCGACCGCGGCCGCAATGGAGTGCTGATAACTTGAGCTGAAGCAGGAGCTTTATACTCAAAAAGCACCCGTCTTTCTTCTGCGATGATGGGACTGACCCTATGGCGATACCATCCCTTGAAGGGTCCCAGGGGCCTTGGAAGATAGTCGGGCTCCGGGATCATGAAAAGAGAGTCCGTATTCAACCGCATGATGTGATGGATAACATCGCGGGCTACCTCCAAAGAGGGAGTAGGCTCAACTATAAAGGCTTTAAGGGGGACGCCCTGGTTGTAGCCTAACTGCTGGGCGAAACGTTGCGTATTATACCGCATAAAGAGGGCAGTATTATTCCGGTAGAACACTAGATACCCTGGCCTGATTGAGTATAAGTGCATGATCTCTTTTGGCTTTAAAGCTGGAACCCCATTCTTTGATAAATCAAACAACTGTTGAACGGGTCCCGCAGGAGCAGAAAGGACTCGATCGCTGAAAACCATCCCATCTTCATTTGAATACGGATTAAGTAATATGCGCAAAGCCTCTAGCTGGGTCGGGTCAGGAGTGGAAGCATCAACCAGACTTATAATCCGTGGGAATGTGTACAACTCATAGAAAGCAGGCCGCCGATGAGCGGCAAACGCCCCTAACACGTGCATCTCGATCCACGACATGAAGTAGTGGAGGGAGAAGTTCACGGTATCCGCACCTGGGTTCGAAGTATTGGCGGCAGTGCCTAACACGTGATATAAATGCGACAATCCCGCAACACCAACAGCTAATCGCGCTCCTTCAGCTATGCGATGAGCAGGGTAGAAGACGGAGGCTCTCATGAAACGTCGATGCATCGACATAGCGAACCAGCTAAGACATAGACTGATAAAACCGACAAAGAAAGTTTCTTCGTCCATGCCAGGGCCACGATCGCTTCAAAAGCCACGGCCGACGAGTTTGGAATATAAAACTGCGGCAGGTCTTCTTCTTTGGCAGGTAATTTCTTCAACCCGAATCCAAAAGGATCTTCAATTTTCACGAATTTTGGAGCCTTCTTGGATAAGACATTCTCGCGGAGAAAGCAAGTAATGAAAGCGTCAAAAGCGACACCTTGCCCTTCCGATGTCATGAAAAGTTTTTCAAAAATACTCAGGGCCTTGATTAGACTCGGGTGCTTATGATGAATGGCGTTCTCAGTCGTCAGGCCATCAAGCATAGCGAGCACCGTAGAAAAGACGTACTCATCAAGAGGCAGTAACTCTTCGTAATGATCTCCCCTGATCGGCAACCCTGAAATTTCACGAAAATCCTCCAGTGAGATCGAGACTTCACGATCCCCTAGCAAGAACGTGTTCGTGGGAAGATTCCATTGGTTCAAGAAAGCCTTGACCCACCAGACGTGAGGAGCGTGATAGTAGAATAATGACGCATATACTGCTTGGTACAACCTAACCTTCTGCAGCCGTGCGCGTTGGGCGGAGAGAATGTATCGATCCCAAGAAAGGTAGCCTATTGGATGGCGCGGGGTAACACCTACCTTATACACCTGCCCTCAGGGTCGAGCTTCACCCTGACATATCCGGCGTCCCAAGATATCAATGGCCACCGTAGGTTAATTAGGTATCCCAGTTGTCGACGGCTCAAGCCGGCCCGTGGGGGTCCAATTAACCGCTTCCACCGCATAAGTCGTGCGCAGATGCTCTATCAATGACATCGAGCGGATAGATTCTGTTGGCACTTCACAAGTAAAGCTACGGCGGCCCCTGATGATATCACCGTACCACACCCCCCACAAGAGAAGACCCATATGGTCCTTGTCTCGCACCCTAATCATCGCCATAACTTCTTCGTCCGATGGCAATTGAGGAAAAGCGACTTCTGAGCGAGTGTAAGGGAAGTCGGGATGTGAGGCCATTGTTCCTGAAATAAGAGAAAGAAAACCTGTTAAAAAAACGTGATGTTTGTTTCATGGGGCCATGGGCTGCAAAATCAATGGACCCCATAAAAACAATATGGCGGCTCACCAATAATGAGGCAAGATAATTATTACGAGAATTAAAAAGGATTCTAATTAAATAGACACTAGAGTTTAAACAACTCTTAGCACCCTAAAAAAATGATGAATGATGAAAATGATGAGTTCTGTTAAAATGCCCAACGAAGTTAAATTTGTGAAAATGAGGTTAAAACCCTAAAAAGAAGATATGCTCAAGAGCACCAGGGAATAAATTTCCCAAAAGGCCTCTAATACTTTCAGAACTAAGCTCTTTAATGAGGAATCAAATTCCTTTCAAACAATGGAATTAAATTCCAGAAACCCCCATGATGGGAAAATGAAGAAACGGAATTAAATTCCAAATATCCTTAAACATCAGAGGAGAAACACCCGATCTTCGAAAACATCAGGGTTTACTACACAAAAAAATTATGTCTTTTTGGATCTCTAAGAGACCAGTTCCAGAAAAGAGCAAAGCTCTTGCGATGGATTTAAAATCCAGAGAAAATTAGAGAAAAAGGTTTCTTGTTCCTAAGAGACAAATGTCGTTCAAGATCTTTACCCAAAAGAGTTCTTTTTGACAGAGTTTAACTCTGAAATTTCAGCGGGCAGAGAACTAAGCTCTGAAAGGAAAATTAAATTCTCAAGAGAAAGACTAAGGAAGAAGACGAAGAAATAGTGGCCATCTCAAGAGCCAAGACCTCGCATTTATAAGACATGATGGGAGCGGTTCATCTCCCCACTCCCTTAGGCAATCCAACGGCTGTAAAAGTGGACAGCGTTGCACTCACGTGCAAGCCACGTAAGAGCAACGTTGTGGGGGAATTTGTTCCCTCATAAAAAAAGAAGATGAGAGAAAGAAAGGGGAAACTCTCCACTATTCGAGCCTCACGTGTTAACCACGTGAGCGCCTATATGCAATGCATATAGGCGCTGCTATTAAAACTATAAGAAGGCTAAACAAGACTCACATGCCAACACGTGAGCGCCTATAAATAGACGCTGCAATTAAACTACAATTAGGCTAAACCGGTCTCACGTACCAACACGTGAGCGCCTAAGCGCTGCAATTAAACAGCAAGCCTCACGTGTTAACACATGAGGACACCTCCTTGCGTAGAATTAAATTCTACTTAATAACTTAATAAACTATTGGATCAAGGATCTAACAGTGATTAAACATAGAATTAAATTCTATTGGAGAGAATATTTTCTGTTAAACAGAGAGTTAGTAGATCAATGATCCAAAATATTTCCTATATCTTCCTAAACAGAGAAAGATTATACTCCATTAAACTGAGCACTCTTGGATTAAAAATCCAATGGTGATTAAAATGTCACCGTTCGATAGAATTTTATTCTATATATTGGAGAATATCCCCAATCTTGTTAAAAATAAGAACAATATCTTCTATAAAAACAGAAGTTCTTGGATCAAAGATCCAACGGTGGGTAAATCCCCAAATCAATTCTGAAACCAATTAAATCAATGGCGATCTCTCAATGAGAGATTTTCTGAGAATTAAACAAACTTCTCTGCACTATATATAAAGCCCGAGACTTCAAGTCTCAAGGAGGCAGAGAGACACACAGAGAGAGGGAAGACAGAAGTAGAAATAGAAAAAAGAGAATTTGATTCTCATCGAAGATTTGTTTCATCAAAACATACTAGGTAAAAAGAAGAAAAACACAGAAATTGTTCCATTCCTTCTTTGCCTCTCTAAGGGTTTAACCCTTCATACAAGAACTTAGTTCTTCCTCTGGTTGAGATCTGCAGAAGCAAATCTCCTCACAAGTTGAGAATTTAATTCTTATTGGGGAGATTCTGTCATGAAGATTCAAAGCCTAGGGGAAAGAACTGAGTCCAAAGAATTTAATTCTTACAAAAACAATAATTTAATTCTTACAAAAACATATGTGGATTTAATTCCTCTGAAAACTAGGGTTTAACCCTATATAAAGAATTTGATTCCTGCACGAACAAGAGGAGAACTTGATCCCTCAGACGATGATAATAATTTAAGACCTTCCAAACCCAAAGCTTAATGACTAGAAATGTCATTAATATGATATCAAAATATCCAAGAATACAGAAGAACAGCCTGGTGATTCGTTAGTGTTTAACACTATAACGAGACCTCACGTGTTTTCCACGTGAGTACTTCTAATAAATAAAAAGAAAAGGCCGAGACTGCCTCACATGTTTTCCATGCGAGTGCTTAAAATAAGAGCAAGGAGCACTTCCTAAGGGCAGTCACTTGCTTTGCACGCGATCCTCAATCAAGTGCCTAGCATTTCTGTATAACAGGGGAAATAAAAATCCAAAGAGCATGGCCCATATTTGGAGCGCCTCACGTGTTTCACACGTAAGCGCCACGAGAACCAAGTGCTTAGCACTTATATAAAAATGGGAAATAAAACCCAAAGAGCAGAGCCTATATTTGGGGTGCCTCACGTGTTCACACGTGAGCGCCTCCAAAGTTCAGTGTTTAACACTGATTCAACGCCTCACGCGGGGTACATGTGAGTGATGCATATACCAGTGCTTAGCACTGTTGGGTAACTATGGAGACCCAGACCTAGCCCAAATTGGTTAAGATTTTCCAAGGTCAAAACCTCTTTGATTTCCAATCAACCGAGCCCCCTGTGCTCATGATTCCCCAAATTGATCTTAGTCCCAAACATGACTAATGATCTCTCATGATGATATCCAAAATGATATTCACCCCATGTCTCCTAAAGTAATCTTAGTCTCAAATATGACTAATGATTCTTAGGTACAAATACGGGATTTGGTTTTAAGGGTACATCACTCCAAACCTCTGATAAATGTTGTTGTAATTTCTCAACGTTTTCAGAGAAATGGCGGGTCTCAAAAACCAACAACTCTTTGGTACACTTCCAAATTGACGTGCACACCTCAAATTAGACCGCACCCCAAATTGGGCACATTCCATATCTCCGTTGTTCACTTCGTCACGTAACAAATACACGTGCGCGCAAGATGAATGATGGACCGAAATGTCCCTAAACTAATATTCGCCTCCAAAATGGTGACAACGGACCGAAACGTCTTTAAACTAAAATATTAGAGCCTAAATGTTCTTCTGTTGGATCTGAAATAAAAATGATCCTGAAACCCCGTTAGGTGGATCTTAGTCTCAAATTGGACTAATGTATCCTTAACAAAAAATAAATCGAGCCCCAAATGCTCACATACATTTAAGTCGATCTTAATCTCAAACCAAATTAACGATCCTTAAATCAACCCAAACCCAAATCTAAAAATATACGGATTTGGACTAATTCACGCCCTTTGGACGACGACATAAATTAGTCTCTATATACAATTCACGGGCAACCTAAACAAACAAAAACACACACGACACGAAGTGAACTTCCGGACCAGGAGAAGGTGGTTATCGCATCAACGTAATTAACTGCAGGGGCTTGCGCCTGCAGGGAAGAGCGTCCCCACAATCAAAAATCCCTCGCAAACGAGGGAGAATCTGACGAAGTCTGCTACATCGGCCGCATCCGTCCAAACCTCTGATATACGGTGCCATAAATCAACTTGGTATCTTCGGAGAGGTGGACGGATAAATCAAAATAGCATCTGCCCCTAGAATTCAGGTCAGACGTCCCGACGTCCCGGTCCATCTTCCGACGGTGAACATGCCTATTTAAGGTAGACAACTAAAACGGGGTTATCAATGATAATTGGCTTGAAAAAAGTCATAAATCCTGCCGTTCATGTGCAGCAGTTACTGATAACTTCAAAACTAATTCAGGACTTCAATTCTGTTTAAGTGTCTGACTCAGTCGGAGTCTCAGTCTAATCTGAAATCAATCTATCCATGTATACAATTCAATATAATTCCAATGCAACATGAATTCTTTTATATCAGAATATAATCTATATCAACATGACTTGATTTGACTGATCCATGGATATACATTTGACTTGTCTACATGACTATCCGTTTATATTCTTATCCGTTTACATGAACAATTGATATCATGGTTTCGGCAAGTCTTATATTTACAAATCACTACAAAACAATACAATAATACATTACGGGGTTTAAAGGGGTAGATTGGTACGGAATGTGTTTAAAGTGCCATAAGACGGTCACTTTAATACACTTAACCTAAATATCCATTGTCGTTGTCCCGTGGGTTTTGACGGGGCCTTGTACTCTTTATACCATAGTCCACAGGGTAAGCTGGACCCCTCTCGTATACACTGGTATATTCTGTACCAAGGTACAAACAACTGTGTTAACATAACTATCAAGATTATACCAGTTATATTCTCATTACCTGTTCAGTCTATTTCCATCTCTCTTTGGGACTTACCAAGCGATTGTTCGCTGACGACATTCCTTTTTAATTCTTTCTTTGGAATATTGTCAGGAGGACCCTACTCTCTGGAGATCGAGCCCAGCTCAGAAGACTTGGAGCAGTTCGTCGACGACCCAGAGCTCTAGACACCTGTGTATACTTTTATTTTCAGTTTCATGCCATTGTTTAGGCACTTCTTTCCAGTCTTGTATTTACTTTTCAGGATTGTATTGTAAAGAATGTTTAATAAATAAAATGTTGTTTTTCATTTACATCTCATGTCTTTCTTGTGTACATTTACATTATATTGCTTATATACGCTTAGCGTGTTTACTTCTGAGTAAATACGTCGCGTGACCCGTCACGTCTCCTTACCGTACTCTGGGAAGCGGGGCGTGACACACGGTGGGTGAGAGGTCGCTTTTTCTAGAGATGGATTGCGCTTGGGAGCTTGCTTTCGACGTTGATAGTGAAAAGCGTTGTGACCAGACTGCTATGATCAATTTTTTGAATCTTCAGACAGATTGCGTTCCTTTATTTGAATACCCAACAGAGAAAGAATGATGGGATGAGATTTGGGGGGAGAATTAAAAGCTGATGTGGTTGAGGTTAATTTTGTACATACATAAGTTTTGGTACCAATGAGCACTAGCTCAGTAGATATGGGCATTTCCCCTCTTGGGGAGAGTGCAGGGTTCGAACCCTGGAACCCCAAGAGGGAAAATGGCCACAAATTAACGCTTTCGGGTAAAATTCATGGATCCCCTGGATGCGTGAGTGTGTTGTGTGTAGGGTGTGTTTAGGTTACGGCTTACGGGCTAGTGCCAAAAAAAAGTTTGGGTGTGGATTTATCAAATAAGAGTTTGACGATATTGCCATCCTATATGAAAAAGAAAAAAATTATAATAAAAAAGATTCTAATGTGTTTTCTTATAGTTTATGATTGTAATTATCCAATGTTTTAAAAGGCTTATATGTAATAGGAAATGGGGTTTTTTTTTTTGGAGCGCATATCTGCATTCATAAAAGAGGTCTGGCAGCATCTAAGAAGACTTATAATTGCGACATGCAAAATTAACCTGAAGCAGAGTTTGAGGTATGAAAATAGATATGATAAAACAAAGATTTTTTTAGAGCGGATGCATTCTTTCGAACCACGGTTTCTTTAAAGTTAGAATTTTAAAATGTTAGTATACAAAATTCAGTATGTAAAACAAGGATTTTGTTGACTTTAATTATTGCATGCAAACACAAATATGGAAGAAAGACAAACATTTAATGGTTTTGGGAAAAACTGACTCTCAAGTTTTGGTCTAACTTAATGCCTAGCAAACTCCTATTCGAAAATTATTTTTCAGTTTTCTAGCACATTTCTTGTAACGACCGCAAAATCTACGTATCTTTATATATTCTTCCTTTAACAAAAGATCGATTTCCTTTCAAACACCCGTGTATATTTAATTCCTACTGAATATGTACATGGTCAATTCTTATATCTATTGGTCAAGTCATTCCACCGTTGTTCCTTGGGCCACATGTTTGAACCCCGAATCTTGCAGTTATTTTTATCAAATTCTTTTTTAAAACCCGAAGATTTATGATGACCATAACCACTCTTTATACTAGTGTTTTGCATTCCATATTGCAAATTGAAGTACCTCCAACTCCAAATCACATGTAAATATTTTAATAAGCTTATCATGCAACATTTAAGAGAGATTGTCTCACTCAATTCATATCAATATAGATCTAAATCTTTGGTGTCCTTGAGGCTATTAACATCATTAAAATATCATTGTGTACATAAACAAAAGCTGAATAAAATTATGCAAAGGTAAAAATGATTCCTTTTATTTTACGAACATTGTTAAAAAATGTTAATTAAAAGAAATTTTAAATATAAGATCTTAAAATAAGATGCATAGAATGTACTTACTTCTTTGCTCATGTTGAACTTCAATTACATAATTTTGTAAACATCTTCATTGCATTACTGTATTGGAAATATTAATTTTCAATGGATTTTTTCCTTTTTGAATGCAACACATTACTGTATTGGAAATATTAATTTTCAATGGATTTTTTCCTTTTTGAATGCAACAGAGAGAGAGAGAGTACACAGGTGGTTATTATTTGGTTGGGAAAGATTGATTTTCAATGGATATTTATTTTTTGCAAGAAAAAAGAAGAAAAAATTATAGCCCTTTATAAAAATGTATTGAAATTGATTCTTAATTTTGGAATCCCCTCCTTTTAGTATTATACCAGTAGACATGGTCAACTTCCTCTTTACTTCTTCATCCTCAAACTCTAGCCCTCTAAAACCTTTTGAAGAGCATTGGTGTTCCCTCATCCTTCGATTCCTCGCTCTCATGAATCGACAATAAGGTTGTTATACCGTATTACAAAACCCGTAAGTCCCCGTTCTCCTTCCTCTCTCTCATGTCACTTTCTCCATGCTAAAATCGCTCTCGGTATTACCTGGAGATAAACTAGATATATGAAATAACCTTAGAGATAAACTATATGTTTTGCTACACCGATTGCCACCGTTTTTCTTTTTATTCGAACTTATAAAATTCATAACTCATGTTTCTGAAATTCAAATGAGATGAAATTATATCCGAGGTGAAACTAGACTTTCATATCAGCCTTTTTATATATATATATATATATATATATATATATATATATACATACATACATACATACGACTTTTCCGAAAACAAATACAAATTGTCCATTCTTGCGCTTAACTTGAACATGTACCAAATCAGGACTGCAATGCATACTGTCGCTAAAACTTGCTTATCTTTTAGATTAAAACTCAGAATTAGTTAAAGTTTACATTTACAATTAAATGGACAGCATTTCCTAAAACTTTGATGTTCACACCTTTGCTAACTGTCGTTTTCTGTATTCCAACGTAACGCACTTTTTTTAAACCTCTATAACTAGCATGTAGAACTCGAATCCCTCTAAGTCTCACATGTATGGATATGGATAACCAACAGAAGACCCTACATTTTCCCTGTAGATCACAAGACCTAGAAATAATAATTACTGCATGACACCTGCACTGCAAGTTACCCCATTTTTCTGTTAAACATCGGTTTTTACGTAGAGTTTCTGGAATCCAAATTGAGTCGAACCAAGTTGGTTTGGTTTGATAACTAGATCGAAAGATCTAACCTTTTTCTAGTTAAACGCTTTTCTTGAAAACTGACAGCAAATATCGAAATCTGCATTCCTAAAACTTGTGACGATTCTGAACAGTTTATGTTCTGCTCGGCAATACCAAAATGCATTTATCTCCTAAATCAATAGTCGAAATTAGGTGAAACTTGAACCCATAGCTGCATAACATGTAGGACTACATTTCTCGTGTTGACACCGCTTTCATAAAAGATACAAAACTATTATTTATCTGCACTTGTTTACGCTGTATCATCTAGTGCTGTATATTTAATCTTATACTACATGATTTATACGTGCCTTATTTCATGCCATTCGATGTAAATGTTTCACGAACCTTCTGATATCTGGATTGTGATATGTACATGCTGCCACGGCTATAGAATTCTTGTTTACGATGTACCTTGAATACACACTTACTTGATTACTTGAACATTCGAATTCTTAACTGAATACTTGAATTTTTGAATATACGAACCTATAAACTTAGCATGAGCTTGAATTTGATTGATCTGGATATCGTATATGGAACTAAGTGCCACGTGGAACTAAGTGTCACGTGGAGCAAAGCGCCATGCCATGTCTAGGTAGGGCAACCTCTTGAATCCACGGGGCCATCTCAAGAATCCATGCACAAATATGAAATGAAACATTGGTTATATGTGGAACAAAATGCCAAATGGAACAAAGTACCGCACAAAGCAAAGTGCACGTCATGACAATGGTAGGGGCCATCTCTTGAGTCCGTGTCGGCTACCTCTTGAATCCGCATAAGATGTGGAATCAACCGGGAGACATCCATGGATACCACACAAACATTATCAGAATAATGAGTTGACCACTGGCCAGTAAGATTACATGTTCCAGATGAACTTAAGTTATATTTAAAAGATTTTCATGCAGCATTTCCTGCATTGTATCATTGCCCCCTTAGTAAACTTTGACATCAAACCTTTGAATAACTGTTGATTTTTCATGCTATTCCTGTTTACATTTGTTATAGTATTGCCATGTTTAAATTACCTTGTTATGTCTTTTCATTTTATCATGTTATTCCTTACACTGCCATGTATAACTCATACCTGCTTATATGTTTCAACGTTAATTTACTATGCTTATAATCCTTTAACTTGGAGACTTACTGAGCGCAAGATCGCTGATGGACATTTTCTTGTTTTGTCTCTATTTTGTTCGTCAGATGATTTAGAGACATGCGAGAAAATAAGGGGAGAGGTTGAACTATGGAAGGTGGATTTCTTGCGGTTATCGTCTCAGGCAGACTATTAGTCACCTATCAGCTTTTATATTCAGTATGCCTACTTGTTAAGGCTTTCTTTTGCTACTTTCAGTTGTAGCAGTTAATTAACTCAGGCTTGTATCAGTTTTGAATCTTGTGATTTTTGAATCTGTAATAAATGTAGTTGGATTTATTTCTTGCTAAAATTCTTGTTTTTATTTAACTTCTTGTTTTGATGTATTTATTCCGCGAAAGATATTTTCTTGGTATAAGTACATCGCGAGCCTAGTCACGTACCTGCCACTGTCTTTTGGAAAGCGGAGCGTGACATTTCTGCTTTGTAATTTAAAATTTGGCTTTGAGCCTATGAAACCAAAATATGTTACCGAAACAAGGCTCGTGATTAAGTTTGGCTTATATGTGTTTTTTTTTTAATTATAGGAACCGGAACAAATCGATAGTAACCTGTGAGTGGTTTGGACCTTAAGAACTATTTGGCTCTAAAAATCGAGGCAGCTCTTTTTAATCTTAAACAGCCAGGTGCAACATTGCCAATGGATTCTTGTTCGGTTCCACATCTATTTGTCATGGACTTGTATTATTAGCATTTTCGTCCTCATCGCTGCCGTCGTGTGTGTCATTGCTCATAACTGGCCAGTGATCTGAGTCTATGACCTATTTGAAGTATGCCTTTGCATCTTCCTTTTGTTATTCTATATTTGTTGAATTTTTCTATAAACGCGCCTTCTTTCTGGCATGCTGAGGTTTTTTTCCTTGTTCTCTTCGATATTTTATGAAGCTATGAACACTATTCAACTTCTTGATAAACAACTGACCATGAAGTTAAATTCTCACCCGCAACTCGAAAGTAAATCATCTCACACCCGTTCAAGGTGAAGAGAAAATCAAAATGAAAAATAATATGGCACGAACAAAATATTGCTTGGAAAATCTCAGAATCGTCTAACGTTTAGTATAAAATAGGTACTTACTCGTTATGCTGGAAACAAAAGAATGGCTACTCTTCTTGCTCATTCATAAATAGAGAACTTCCTTGTGTCTTGTGCCATTTTACCTTTGTTTAGCATTTTAGATTCCTCTCATCTTTTATCAATCAAAGCCTTTAGGAAAAAAGAAAAGGACTCGCGGTTATATCCTTTGTTCTCAAATTTATTTGTTAGCTCTTTATGTTTTTTCAAGGGTAAATTATCAAAAAGCCCCCAGCATACTCAGAACTTGTGTAAAAACTATTGGGCTTTTTGGCCTTGTTTAAAAAACTCGGGCCCAATAAAAATCCTATGGCATACAATTCCCAAATTGTATTTTCGTATATTCACAAAAAACCCCTTGCCCATTGATAGGTAATTTATTAGTCTTATTATTATATTCGCAAGTGCACGGTCATGTTGTAGCACGTGTGCAAGAGCGAATCGATCCCACAAATAAGATGATACTTGTAACGACCCTAAATTTCTTGTACCGACCCTTTCGCTTTAATTAATAAAAGAGGATGTATTCTGTTCTGTTATTGAGTTATAAGTTATTCTTAATAAAAATTATGCAAGAATCTCTTTATGGCCCATTGGTTAAGATTTTCCATTGCTGCCTCATACCCTGCGTGTTTGAATCCCAATAGTACCAATATTTTTTATTGTTTTTCTTTTCGACGTTTTGGAAGTCTAAGGGTCTGCACGAGCATTGCACGGGGTTGCGAAAAGTTTCAAAAGAAAAGATATATGAAAATGGACCAAACAAAGCGACTCAGTACATGGCACGAATCCTAGGGCCAGGCCAGGAGCAGAATTGAGGCTAATAATAGGCCGAGACCGGCCAAGTTGAGGCCAAACGGGCCCCGCCCGGGTTGGTCGGTCCTTTCAGCTCTCGTCTGTTCATTTCTTCACTCTAAACTGCCCCATTCAAACCAAGACTACTCTCTCTCTTCATTTCCTCAATTAAACCTCTTTTTAATGTCTTTAAATTCCTCTTTTTAATTCTCCACTCCCCATTCCTCTTTCTATATAATCTAGACCGTCCTAACTTCCTCTCCCTCTAACATTTTCAGAAAACTCTCTTAAAAAAATCCCTCTCTAAATATTTCTCTCAAGTCCTAATGGAGCCATTATCCGGAGACGTCTAAGTTCCGTTCAAACACCACCGCAGCTACAAACTATCCAACGTGCATGCTTAGCTTCTCGTCGCCATCAACAACGACGTCGCTCACCCGACATCATTGCCGTCGAAGACACCTCAACATCAACGTACCAAACTCTTTTCCGTACAATCAACCGTACTTTCTTTCCATGCACTCGAAGCGTAGCCTACACATTACGGCATGTTAAAAATTAAACAAAATATTAAATCGTTGCAACATAACTTTTTCATTCTAAAATGTTATCTAGAACAATATAAATGTCAAGCTATCATTTTTGTAAATCCATGTCGCTTATAATTTCATATGTGATTTATAAAAGAATTGCCATGTTAATCAATATTAGAAAAGTAACTTAAAAACACCATCTTGTTAAGATAATAGTTTCTATAATATGTTAATCTAGATCATGCATGGGGTAATGACCTACCCCACATACACACTTTGTATTCATAGCACGATCACGCATTTGTAGCGTTTTTATAGAAATGTTTTTTTCATTAAAATTCCCTCAAGTCTTGAAACATAAAATTTTAATCCTAAAACATTTTCCCTTGGCAATTACACCCTACAACCCTATTTAGGGAAGCCCTGTTAAAATATGGTGCGGATTATCGCACATTTTAGGTCTAGTAGGCGGGATCAGAGCTCTTTATGGAGCGCGTTCTCGAAAGAAAAGAAAATATGGGTTTTTGAAGCAAAATAAAACTAATTTAAAATAATTTAAATATCATATATTTGTAAGTTCAAGAAAACAAGTTTGTTAAATTCGATTTTAAATAAAATATTCTAAAATGAAAAGATTATGTTTTATTAAAATATCTTAATGTTTCCAAAATGATAGATTTTCATTAAAATACCATAAACTTTCAAAATCTGGATTTTATCACTAAAATACCAATCAATATAAAATATATTTTTGTTAAAACCCTCGAGATTCTAATTAATATATTTTTTCCTAAAAACACCGTCGAGGTTTATTTGTAAAATGAAATATTTTACATGAAACCCCCTCAAGAAATTTAATGGCTTAAATCATGTAAATACATATAGTATATAACCTATTTAATCTTTCAGATATTTAGATAATAATAGGTTTAAATAGTATCTTTTCTTTTGAGCCTCGGGGAGCCGAAGAAAATGAGTGCTTGCCTGGTTTAGGCAAACTGGTATTTGTTTGGCAATCGTCTTTAAAAATGGCACAAACGCTGCCGGCTATATGCAGTGGTTACCATCTTAAATCACATAAATATCGAATCATATATAATCAAACACATGACATCCTACATGTGTAACAACCCTAAACTTTCTGTACAGATTTTTTTTTTTGAAAAATACCGTAATACCCAGTTCCTTTTGTACGTCAATATCTATATTTAAATAAAGTGTTGTTTACAAAATTTGTTCATTTATATTTTTATTTATTTTCAAAACCCTAATCTATATTTTTACCCAAATAGTTTCCACTAAACAATCCTAACCCAAAACCCAAGTCCATCTTTAATCACATTCTTTTTCTTTCTAAATTTTTCTTGAGTCCAAGCCCAACAAGCCCAACAAGTCCAATAACCCTTCACTTCCTTTTACCCAACAGTTACCTTCTCCCTTTCAAAATTCAAAAAATATTCTAATTTAAAATCCAAATCCTACCCAATCCATTTTTTAACTCCCTAATTAAACCTAATTATTCTATAATAAATCTCCTTTACACTCTCTCATAAAATTTTCCTTTACTTTTATTTTTAAAACTCCCCGCGTTTTCTCTCTCTCAGCCCTCTCTTTGTCTCTCTCCTCTCATCATACATATAGTATACTAAATATTTTCCCCTTGGATCCCAACACCTCCCTTTCTCTCTATTCTCATCTCTCTTCCTCTTTCTCTAATTCTTCTTTCCGCCTTCGTCCCTCCTTCGCGAAACCCGAACCCATGCATCGCCTGCCTTCGCCTCGCCACCTCACGCCGTCGTCACCTCAACCTCGCCTTCACCTCTCTCCTCCTTTCCCGAGAGCTCCACTCCCCGCAACCCACATCACCGCTCCAACCCATCGACCTCGCCTACGCCTCGTTGCCGTCGGAGCTTGCCTCGCCGTCGACACCTTCCTCTATCTTCTCTTTCCCTTCTTCCCTCAAGCCACATCCGAGAACCCCAACAGTCGCATCTCCTTCATCATCACCGGCCACCCGACCACCGTGCCCACCACATCTCCGGCCACCGTCTCCATCATTCACCGACCCTGAGACCCTTGCTGCCGCAGCCCCGTTTCCATCAACTGAGCTCCACCATCGCCGACCCGAGCAACCAGCCGAGTCCAAGCCCCGAAGCCGCACCGAGCTCGAGCCGAGGCTAAACTTTTCGTATTGTCGTGTCATTCCTAGTTCGTGTATGCAACATGCCATGCCGTTTATCACCGTTCGCTGCTGTCGTGTCGTCGATCGTCGTCGTCAGGTAAGTTTCACAACTTGCTTATCATGCTACGATTAGTATTGTGATTAGTTATAGATATAATCAAGTCGTGAATTCGAACTCAATAATGAACATTTGTGCTAATGGTGCTGATGAAGCCCAAATAGGACCTATGTCCAAGCTGGTATTACATGAAAATTTTAGAGATACCAACTAGTTTCGAGTAGTTAAGGAAAACGTGTGTTTTGTTGGATACCGAATGTTTACCTTAGGTGCTCGATGCAAACCCTAGACTAAAAATCCTTTTAAAATGACAGAACTTGGGAATAACGGATTAGCCTAGTGATAATGAATACTGTGTAAAGAATTGACTTGAAAATAGGGACTTTAACCCCGTGAAATACCATCCCCATTTAGATCCGTACGTAAAGTCTGAAACTTTCCGTACCTAAAATTTGTGAAAATCATAGTAAATTGGTTACACACCAAAATGTTTTGTTCGAGGGCTCGTATCGAAGTCGGCTCGACAACCTAGAACCCCATATAATTTATATTTTGTTTATATTTATAACGGTTACGGAAACTGTTCGGGAGTAAGGCTCTGGACTGCAGTCCAGAGCAGCACTGCTTGCCAACACTTGATTAGAAATACTTTTACATCTCTGTGTGAAAATGGTATTATGCGGAACCCTATACCGTAGCGAATATAAATATGTTAGATAACTATTGGAAGTGGTTTCATTCATTTTTACCATTATTTGCTATTTTAATCACATTTTAAACCATCAGTACATACTGCAGTCCCAAGCAGGGACATAACGTATATCCCGACATTATATAATACATAACTCCCAGCACACAGTGGATATTATCGATCCGTCTGATGAGTTGGACTGACAAACCTAAATATTATCCAACTATAGCATCGCCTAATTATGATTCCAACAGGGTGAAAACTGTGTTATGAAATGGACGTTCAGTTCAGGAACTGAACTTCCAGCAGAGAACGCTTAAAATGAAACGACTATAATTTGCAAACCCGAAAGCTGATTGACTTGAAACTAATTTCGTTGAATTGATGATTAAGTTTAATTTTTACCGCTTTTGTATCATTTTACTAAATTCTGAACGTACGATTTAATGCGATTTTTCTAAGTTCATAAGACGCGCAATGACTTGTATTGCATATGATTTGTTTAGTGGCATAATTCATATTTTTACCCGACTGCAATACCTCTAGTGATAGTGCGTGTCCTTATTAATTTTCAGTGTATAATGCATTGTCAAATGAGAATAGTATCGGTTTAAATGTGTCGAATACGCCAGTAAAAGTGAATGATTCATGATAGTGAACAATACAGTGAATAGTGAATAATACAGTGTTATTGATGCGTACTTGTACACAACTAGCCAATACTTATAGATAGTGAAACCTAGGGAAAAAGGGAAAATCGAAATGGAAAGGAACTTGTATTTAGCGAGGTTAGCGATTTTAGAGGATGATCATTCGAACAACGACTCTTATATATATTAGGTTTGGACCCAGCGGTCCGGCTGACAGGGTTATGTCCCGGGCAACAGTGGGCCGTAGTCTCGGGTATGTACGAGACCCTCATTAAACATGATCATTCCTTTCCGAAACTCGATTTCAAAAGTGACTTAGAGACCGATAGGGACACAGATCATACATTGCATTGTTTATTGACATATCGATTACCTGCATTTATTGTCTCCACCGTTATTACTTTATTTTCTTGCCTTATTATTATTATTATTATTATTATTATTATATTGCTATTTCGCCGCCCTGACGACCTGAGTATGCATGCTCAGTGATAGAGGTGGATCCGTCTGATCTAGAGAAGACCGCGAAGATCCAGACCAGTGAACCAGTTGTATCTTTTCCTTGATATCCCTGGTTAGTTGCCCTCTTGTTTACTTCCATTGCTGTTACGCTCAGCTTCCCAGTATACGGGCAAAGAACGCGACGAGACCGCTACGTATTTACTCAGAAGCAAATACGCTAAGCGTAACTAGGCAATATAAAAGAAAATATACACAAGAGATAAGATATAATAAAAACAACAACTTTATTTCTTAACATTCTTTTGTACAATACATGAAAAGGAAATACAACTGAAATAAAAGCGATGCCTAAACAATGGCATTACAGGAAATTAAAGGTACTGAATAGAAAATGTACAATGTTTAGAGCTCAGGGTCTTCGCTGTACTAGTCCAAGTCTTCTGCAGTTGGGTCGATCTCTGAAGGGTCCAAATCACCTGACGACATTCAAAGAAGAAAGAAATAGAATGTCGTCAGCGAACAGGTCGCTCGGTAAGTCCCAAAGATAAGAGGAAAGTAGAATAGACAGAATAAGAAGGTATCTTTTAAAGTTGTATTATATTGTTGTAATGTTGTGTTAACGCTGTTGTTTAGACCTTGGTACAGAAAAATACCAGTGTATACGAGAAGGGTCCCTATATGCTAGGGACCAGGGCAAACGGAATGTACAAGGAACCATTAAGCCACGGTACAACAACAATGGAATATAAGTTAGGTGTCTTAATCTTACTGTCTCGTGCCGCTTTTAACACCTTCCGTACCAATCTACCTCTTAAACCCTGTAGTGTTTTAATTGTATTGTTGTATTGTATTGTATAGGTTGTATAGTTGGATGACAGACAAAAACCATGATATCAGTAACGGATGTAATTGTATAATCATGTAAATAGAATACATATCCATGGTTTGGTTCAGTCAAATTGTATAGATTGGTAGATTGAATATATGGAATAATGGATTCATGTTGAATTGTAATATTGTGGATTGTACTTGAATTATATTCAAGTTGTAGGGTGTTTTTCGTCATCCCATTGAGATGGGAATACGCGCGCGCTTGTCAGGCGTACTACAGATTCCCCCTGCCTAGGGTAGGCCAGGGTTTAATTATTGTAGGGATCCGAATCTCCGGCAGCCGCGGACTAAGCTGCCGTTAATTACCCCTCGCTTTTGGAACGAGAGAACCTCCGATTGACGGGTTAAACTGGTCATGCAAACTCAATGTGCAGTGTACGTGTGTTTTGTTTTGGAGAGGGGGCTTGGATATATCGGGAGCCACGCAGAGTTTTTACGGGGGTCCCTTTACCCGGATAGTGGGCTGGGGGTCTAGGGGGCTAGCAGCCCCCTTGCGGGGTGCGGGGCAGCACTCCGGCCCAAAATTTTTTTGGAGGAGGGACAGTGTTGTGGAGTGTATGTGTATCTATATATATACACATGTATACATATACATAAAAAAGGGAAAAAGCGCCCAAAGGACGCGTGGGGCCAGCGCCTTGAGCGCTGTGCGCTTAGGTGCTATGCGCTTAGGCGATAGCGCACCACGTGTCGGCACGTGTGCGCTTGGCGCTTGAGCGCTGGAGCGCTGAGTGCTCGAGCGCTGAGTGCTCGAGCGCTAGCGCGCTACGTGGGCGCTCGAGCGCTGGCGCGCCACATGGAGCTGGGCACTGGAGCGCTGGGCGCTGGAGCGTTGGGCGCGGGGCGCTGGAGCGCTGGGCGCTTGAGCATTGGGCGCTCGAGCGCTGGCGCGCCACGTGGGTGCTTGGCGCTTGAGCGCTTGGCGCTCGAGCGCCACGTGTCTGCATGTGGGCGCTGGGCGCACGTGTCGGCACGTGGGCGCTTGAGTGCTGAGCGCTCGAGCGCTAGCGCGCCACGTGTCGGCACGTGGGCGCTGGGTGCTCGAGCGCTCGACGCTCGGGCGCTTGGGCGCCGGTGCGAAAGAGGGGATTTTTAGCCTCAGAAATGGGATTTAAAATCCCGAAAGAGGATTTAGGGTGGAGTTAAACTCCTAAGATGTTTTGGAGTTGATGAAAGGGGTTCTTCTTTGGAGCCCTGGGTCTTCCCAAAAATGGGGTTTTCGGAGATGGGCCTCCTTCTTCCTTCTCTGTTGGCAGGATCTTTAAGATCTAGAGATGTGCGATTTTAAAAATCTTTTCTTTTTGAGATCTAATGGAAGATCTGAGTTCCCCTTTATGGGTTTTGTGGTGAAAAACTATTTAGTTTTATAAAATGAAGAGTAAAACTCTTGATTTAATTCAAAAGAAAGGAAAAGGTTTTAGAACCTTAAGGAAGGAGAAAAAATCTCAGATCTAAAATTTTTTTGGAGAGAGAAAAAGTTGTTGGGATATTTTCATTATCCTTTCCTTTATAGGCTATACACTTTACACATAGCCCCTTAGGCTTCACAAAATGGCATTTTGCCTATCCCATGGCTCATGCCATTTCTTTTTGCACATAAGCCATGGGCTTTACAAAAATTTGGTTTTATGCCCATTTCTCTTACATTCATTCGTAAAATAAAATAAAAGAAATAAAATAAAATTATTTATTACAAAATTTTTATCTTGGCATGGGGGGAGGCCGGCCGCTTCATGTTCGGACTCGACCCGAACATGGGCCCACTTGATCTAGGCTTGGGCCCACTTGGCTTGGGGTTGACTTGGTTAACCGGGGTGTAAATTTTTACCCCAACAAATTACCCCCCATCAATAAATGCACACCACACACGTGGGTCGCGTGCATAAGATTGATGGATCTTCTTTCACGTGGAGGCAACTTGATTTAGTTCCCGCTTTTGGGAAGCTAGCACTGCCCTTTTTACGACATGGACGGTCGATTCTGCCCTTTTTACGACTTGGACGGTCGGTGCCGCCCTTTTAGCGACGTGGACGGTCGGTTCTGCCCTTTTTGTGACTTGGACGGTCGGTGCTGCCCTTTTAGCGACACGGACGGTCGGTTCTGCCTTTTTTGCGACTTGGACGGTCGGTGCTGCCCTTTTAGTGACATGGACGGTCGGTTCTGCCCTTTTTGCGATTTGGACGGTTGGTTCTGCCCTTTTTGCGACTTGGACGGTCGGTGCTGCCCTTTTAGCGACGTTGACGGTCGGTTCTGCCCTTTTTGCGACTTGGACGGTCGGTTCTGCCCTTTTTGCGACTTGGACGGTCGGTGCTGCCCTTTTAGCGACGTGGACGGTCGGTTCTGCCCTTTTTGCGACTTGGACGGTCGGTTCTGCCCTTTTTGCGACTTGGACGGTCGGTTCTGCCCTTTTTGCGACTTGGACGGTCGGTGCTACCATTTTAGGGACATGGACGATCGGTTCTGCCCTTTTTGCGACGTTGACGGTCGGTGCTACCATTTTAGGGACATGGACGATCGGTTCTGCCCTTTTTGCGACGTTGACGGTCGGTTCTGCCCTTTTTGCGACTTGGACGGTCGGTTCTGCCCTTTTTGTGACTTGGACGGTCGGTGCTGCCCTTTTAGCGATATGGACAGTCGGTTCTGGATTTGATTTGCTCCGCTTCTTGCGGTGTCAGGGATGAAGTTGACTTGTTTCCGAGGTGGAATTTGATTCTGCTAGGGAGGTCATTGGTTGTTTTGCTTATTTGATGTGATTTGGATTGACATCAGCACCGCTACACTGGAATATGGTACCAGGAGTGAATCATCATTTGCCATGAGAGGATTTGGGGATTTTGGTTTTGGTTTGGCATCAGCATCGCTACACTGGAATATGGTACCAGAAGCAAATCATCATTTGCCATGAGGAAATTTCCCTCGTTCCCAGTTTAACGACTTAGAGGTCATTTGGATTGGAGTTTGGAATTTTGAGGTTAGGGTAGGCATCAGCGTTGCTAACACTGAAGCACATGTGCCAGGAGCAATTCATTATTTGCCTTTTCCTGTTAGGGGAGCGATGGCTTAGGAGACAGGTTTAGGTCCCTATCACCTAAGGCTTTTCAATTTTATGGGCCGTGAGGGTCCCATAAAAGCATTTTCTCCCTACGAGTCGTAAGGATCCCGCAGGTGTATGTTCTCCTTAGGAATCGTGAGGATTCCTAAGTTTGTTTCCCCTTCGTGAGTCATAAGGATCTCATAAAGGTTTGTTCTCCTCATGTATCGTGAGGACACATGAGTGGGTCTTCCAAAACGGAGCATAAGTCCAAGGGCGAAGACCGGCCGCTGGACTGGTGATTGCGGTGGGGCATGGGTATGCTGAGAATTATTTGAACCAGTGGATTGTATACGGTAGTCAAGTTGGGGACTGGCCGTACGGCTGGAGAATTTTGAGAAATTGGATTTTGGTTAGCGTCTACATCGCTACACTGGAATGTGGTACCAGGAGCGACTCATCATTCGCCGTTTGGGAACTTGAAATTTGGATCTTGTTTGGCATCAGCATTGCTGCACTGGAATAATGCCAGGAGAAACTCATCATTTGCCCCGGGAGGACTTGGGATTTGGGTTTTGGTCGGTATCAGCACCGCTAACACTGAAGCTTAACGCCAGGAGCGACTCATCATTTGCCATTTCCCATTGGGGAGCGATGGCTTAAGAGACCGGTTTAGATCCCTATCACCTAAGGCTTTTCAATTTTATGGGCCGTGAGGGTCCCATAAAAGTATTTTCTCCCAACGAGTCGTAAGGATCCCGCAGGTGTATGTTGTCCTTAGGAATCGTGAGGATTCCTAAGTGTGATGCTCCTTTGTGAGTCGTAAGGATCTCACGCAGGGATTTTCTCCTCATAAGGTTGAGAAGACTTTGCGAGTGTATTTCATCTTTTTTTTAACGAGTTTGCGCCCTTTCGGGTTTTCACAAACTCGCCGCTAGTCCTGCTGTTTTTACTCACAGAGCCCTTTCGGGTTTTCATCCGTGCCCGTTTTGCTTGTGGACATACCGTTTTTTTTGGTACTGGTGGGACTTTAAAAGTAGTCTCATCGGCAACATTTGCGAGAGATAGGGGTCGTTTTATGCCCGTGGATTGTATACGGTTTTGCAGGATGTATGATCCGGACCGTAGGGCTGATGTGCTCAATTCGCCTGCAACTTGGAGCATTCACGCGTAGTATTTCTTGAGATATCGTCCATTGATGGGTGGCATGGGCCTTTCTCCCTCGGCACTTATTAGTTGGTAGGATCCTCCGTCAAACACTTTCTCGATGACGTATGGTCCTTCCCAGTTTGGCTCGAATTTTCCCTTGGTATGTCGATTGGGATCATCGGTCTTTTGAGGACCAACACCAATTCGCCTTTCTTGAAAGTGCGGAGACGGGTTATCTTGTCAAAGGCCCGTGACATTTGGGATCGGTATAGTTCCAGATTTTGCTGCACCGCGAGCCTCTTTTCTTCGAGGGCGTCGAGCTCTTCATGCCGAAGGAGCACGTTTTCCTCCTCCGTCAACTCATGCTGAACGGCCATTCTTATGCTTGGTACTTCGACCTCGAGGGGGAGGACCGTCTCCACTCCGAAGAGCAATGAGTATGGAGTGGACTGAGTTGGAGTACGGTGCGTGGTACGATATGCCCACAACGTCTCATGAAGCTTGAGATTCCAGTCTCTCTTGTTGGCTGAAGCATTTTTCCTCAAGAGCTTGCATAGAGTCTTATTGAAGGTTTTGGCTAGCCCATTGGCTCTTGGATTATAGATGGAGGAATATCTCCAGTTTATCTTGTGTTGAGTAGCGAATCTTCAGACTTTGAAGCTCTTGAAAGAAGGCCCGTTGTCAGAAATGATTCTTCTTGGTGTACCGAAGCGGTATAAAATATTATGATGGAAGAACATAAGAATATTTTCTGTCTTGACTTCTTTTAGCGGGACAGCTTCAGCCCATGTGGAGAAATAGTCGGTTGCAGCCAATATAAACCGGTAGCCTTTGGATGACGGAGGATCAATTGGGCCAACAATGTCGGTGCCCCAGACTTCGAAGGGCCACGACGCCACCGTAGGATGCAACGGATTGGAATGCTTGTTAATGAAATCACCATGGATTTGGCAGATATAACATTTCTTTGCATGCTCTCCGCAATCCTGTATCATGGTGGGCCAGTAATACCCAAGCCATTTAATTTGAAGTCGCATCTTGGGGCCAGATTGGTGAGCACCGCAAACGCCCGAGTGAACTTCTTTTATGACCTTTTGGGCTTCGGCCAATGACAGACACCTGAGCCAGAGTTGGTCATATAACCTGCGGTACAGCGTGTCATTTACAAACACGTATCAGAGAGCTCTCTTTTTCAGCTGAACCCTCGCGGATCTTCCTTCGGTCAGCTTGTCGTATCGGAAGTACTCTTTGAAGGGTTCTCTCCAATCGGGCTCGTTTTGAATGATCGAAGCTTCTTCGGCGGGACTACTCTTCTGTTCCGCGCTTTCCTCTTCTCATAGAGAGACAGGGGGTAGAATTTGCCGGCTCCTGACTGTGATCAGAATTTCATCCATGTCAGGATCAGCCAACTCCTTGGCTAAACGAGCGAGTACGTCAGCCTTTCCGTTCAACGCTCTAGGGACTCTCGTTAGTTCAATATGAGTGAACCGTTTCATGAGTTCCACCACCCGGCTTCTGTATCGAGCTAACTCGAGTTTATATATCTTATAGTCGCCGCTTACTTGGTTGACGACAAGCTGGGAGTCACCGTAAACCCGTAGCTGAAGGATTTCCATCTCTATGGCGAGCTCCAAACCAGCTATCAGAGCTTCATACTCGGCCTCGTTGTTTGTGCGAGGCTCGGTGAGAGAAAAAGAACGCCGTAGGGTTCCCATTGATGTCGTGATGAATACCAATCCTATCCCTGCTTTTATCTCCGGAACGCTTGATTTACTGGAGGTCCTTATCGATGAGGCCCCATCGAAGTAAAGCTCCCAACATGGATCGTCATTCTCGAGGTGCAGCACTTGTTCGTCGGATAACTCGCAATTAAGTGGTGACCCTTCTAGTATGGGATGAGCAGCGAGAAAGTCTGCAAGAGCTTGCCCTTTTACTGCTTTCTGAGGAGTATAAACTATGTCAAACTCAAGTAGTATGACAGCCCATCTTGCCATTCTGCCGGCTAGGCTTGCTTTGGTCATTAAGTGTTTGAGCGGGTCGACCTTGGAGATCAGCATAACCCGATGAGCGAGCAGATAGTGCCTCAGCTTCTTCACAGCAAATATCAGAGCCAGGCATTGCTTTTCGATTGGGGACTAGTTGTGTTCCGCCCTGACTAGAGTTCAACTGAGGTAGTAGAGGGCATTTTCTTTTCCCTCCTCGTTATTCTGGGCAAGGAGCGCACCGAGTGACTCATCTAGCGCGGCAGTATAGAGAATCAGCGGTTTATTTGGAATGGGAGTGGCCAGCACTGGAGGGTGCAACAAGTATTGTTTGATGCTTTCGAACGCTACTTGACATTCGGCATCCCAGATAAAAGGAGCTCCTTTCTTCATGAGCTTTGAGAAGGGCCTACATCTTCCCGATAAATTTGAGATAAACCTTCGTATATAAGCGAGCTTGCCTTGAAAAGATCTCAGCTGTGTCAGGCTCTTTGGAGGGGGCATCTCCATGATGGCCTTTATCTTTAATGGGTCAACTTCGATCCCTCGATGTCGGACTATGAAGCCTAGGAATTTTCCCGATGACACGCCAAAAGCGCACTTTAAAGGATTCATCTTCAGATTATATTCCTTCAGTCCGGTGAGAATGGTCCTAAGATCTTGGATGTGGTCGGCCTTGGCTTTAGTTTTGACTACCAGATCATCAACATAGCATTCGACGACTTTATGGATTAGGTCATTAAAGATATTGGTCATTGCCCTTTGATATATAGCACCTGCATTCTTCAGTCCGAACGGCATCACTTTGTAGCAGTATATTCCGATCGGGGTTTGAAATGCTGTATGCTTCTTATCCTCAGGCGACATTTTGACCTGATTATACCTAGATGAGCCATCCATAAAGGTGAACAGTTCGTAATTTGAGGTGTCATCGACCATCATTTCCATGACCGGTAGCGGGAAGTCGTCTTTAGGGCATGCCTTGTTGAGGTCCCTGAAATCGACACAAACTCGGATCTGCCCATTTTTTTTCTTCACTGGGACTATGCATGCGATCCAGTCCGCATATTTTTCTTCCCTCATGAAGCCGGCCTCGATGAGCTTCTTGGTTTCCTCGATGACCTTTTCTTCTAGTTCCCTTCTCATTCTTCGAGGAGCTTGTTTGACTAGCTTAGCATCAGGAGATATGGCTAGTTTATGCACGGCTACTTCAGGGGAAGACCGGGCATTTCTTTGTATGTCTACGCAAAGCAGTCGACGAACTCATGCAGCATGGCAATTATCTGCTCTTTCATTTCCTCCGACAAGAGTGAGCTGATGTAGGTCGGCCTTGGATTATCAGGCGTTCCTAAGTCAATCTCGGTTAACTCGTCAAAGATTGCTTGTCCGCCTTCTTCGAGCTCTTGAGGAGCTTCTTCTGGTTCGGCTATCTCATCATCATCATTTGATCTTTCACTGGCTTCACCAATATGGATCATGTAGCACGCCTTAGACTCAGGATGGATGAAACCTATGCCCCGCCGATCTGGAATTCGTCCATCGATGAGTGTTCGGACCTGAGGTGGATGCCATAACCCTTCATAAAACTTTGCTTCGGACTCCGTTTGATATAACTGGCATCCACACTTTTTAAAGTATTCCCACATCTCGGGGCATAATATCTGGGATTGAGGACGGCTCTTATGCCTCTCTCATATGAAAGGCACGCGACAGACAAATCGTCAGGGTGCACAACGGGGTTTGACCCATAAAACAGGATGCCTTTCTGTCCACTTTTCCTTCCGGGGACGTAGAAAGTTTTCAGCTGGTCCATGATGGAGACTTACAACGCATCGAGCTCATTGCACATCTGCTCTGGTACCCTTGTGACGGTTAGGGACTCTTTTGCAATTTCAAAGGTCTTTCGTAGTTTCACTTGTTGCATGGGGGTCCAATCTGCACCGCTGTTGCACGGCAGGTCCTCTTCCTCTGACTCTTCAGTTTCCCTGCCAAGATGAGGGAGGACTTTGCTGCTAGATGGGGTTTCAGTAACAGATTCGTCCGTATCGCTACCGAAATGAGGGCGAGTTTTACGGAAGGACTGACTTCCAGCGTCAGACTCATCAGTGTCGCTACCGAAACGCGGGCGCACTTGGGCGTTTTTGCTTTTGGAAGTGATAGCCGGCTCAGACTTGCTTTTGAGTTTCGGGGTTGTTCTATCCTCAGTCAGTTGTGGCTTAGCATTTTGGTGGTTCATAAAGTACCGAGAATCTTCATATCGGACTTCATGCACACCGAACGGCTGGATGTCTCCGTCAATGCGTCTTTCTTCGCCATTTTTAGTATACTTCATGCATTGATGGAGAGTTGACGGAACGATACCGTAATCGTGGAGCCACGGCCGTCCCAAGAGAATCTTATAAGACGTGTCGGTGTCGATCACGTATATCTTAACTTCAGTTTGCAGATCCCCGAATTTGATTGGCAAAGTTATAGACCCCAGAACTTGCTGGCAATTTTAGTTGAAGCCTTGAATGACAATCCTTTCCCTTGACAGGTGTCGGACGTCCATTGATAAACTCTTCAGAGTTCGCAAGTTCATGATGTTCACTGAGGATCCCGGATCAATCAATATGCGATTAATCCGATCTCCATCGCTGTACCCGGTCACGTAAAGCGGCTGATTATACTCAGCCGTTCCCAGTAGCAAGTCTTCATCCTTAAACGTGACTGCGGCGGCATGCAGAGTGTACTGAGCTTCTTTCATATTAATTTCTGCAAAGCGAGCCTGATACTGCTCAGGGTTTTGCAGAGCATAAATGAGAACATCTCTAAGCTCTTGAGATAGAACCAAGGCATCATAGATGCTAAGGAGAGACGGAAGCTTTCGGAGGTGAGCCAAGACATTATAGTCTACTGGGGAAGGACTACCAATCAATCTATTCCTAAGCCGATGCTTTGGGTTACTTGCCCTGCTTTCGGGGTGGTCAACTGCCCTACTTGTTCCCCTGCTTTTGGTTCGAATCTTCATGAGCAAGTTCTCTGCCATCTTCTTCATTAGCGACTTGTTTTTCCTTCCCTTTTGGGGCGTTGCCCTGATTTGGCGGTAGAGCCCTGCCGCTTCTGAGCTGGATTTGGTTGGCCTTTGTGGCGAGCTCCTCGTCCTCTTCGGGAAAACAGAGCTCCTCCTTAGAGTCGCTACCAAGATGGATGGCGTAGCAGATCACTACTGGGATTTCTTCATTAGAGTCTTCTTCTAACCCCTCCAGAATTTCAGCTGCTCGTACAGGGAGGAACTTCTTCAATTGAATTAGAGTTCTTTCCTTTTATTCATAATCTTCGAGGGAATCGATATATTTTTGAATGGTCGATCTCCTTGCAGACTCTTTTTCACGCCGAGCTGCACTTTTTTTCTTCTTGAGCTTTTTGGATTTCGAGACTGATGGAGCCGCATTGGCCGCTGGAAAGGTAGGCTTCTTCTGCCCTTCCCATTCCGTCCTGGGCTCTTTCCGAAGTAGCTTTATCATCTTCTTCGTT
Source organism: Agapanthus africanus (assembly GCA_030015575.1). Classification (NCBI taxonomy): domain Eukaryota; kingdom Viridiplantae; phylum Streptophyta; class Magnoliopsida; order Asparagales; family Amaryllidaceae; genus Agapanthus; species Agapanthus africanus. Next base: position 43,391,634 of record CM057339.1, read on the forward strand.
TTATTAGACACGTGCATACTCCACGGAGGCCGCGGTGAGTCCGTTTCATTTCTCAGGGCCGCAGGTTCGGCTGTCTGCTCCCAGAAGGCTTTAGCTTCTGTCTGTATAAAGTTGGTGGTTGCAACTTGATTGTTCACCAACACACTTTTGGACAGCTCGATCTCTCCAGCCTTGTACTGCTTCTCGACCCAGTCCTTGAAGATATAGCAATTCTCGATCGCATGGCTCACTACTCGGGGGTACGGGCAATACAGGGGATTGTCAGTCATTTTTTCTTCTTGAGGTCTTTTCGACTCTGGCACTTGTAGACCGTTGTTCAAGGCATTTTTGAATATCTTGCGGACCTTGTCCCTTCTAAAAGAGTAAACCTTGTTCTTTTTCTCCTCTAGGGAAGGCCCATCTCCTCCCAGCAATGGCTTTCGAGACCGGTTGGTTTTGGATTTGCCCGCCCTTCGCTTTTCTTCATTGTCGGACGCATTGAAGACATTGGTACTGCTGGAACCCCCGCTTCTACGGTTGTCGTCCCGCTTGCTTTTCCAGGTCTTGTCTCTCTGAGAGTCCGGGGTGGACTCTTGCTTCGAGCGTTCCAGCATTTAGACTTTCTTGGTTAGCTCTTGAAACGTCTTGAGGCCTGCTGTACACAAGAAGGGGACCATCCAATTACTGAGGTTCCCAATAAGAAGGCTGACGGACTGGTCCTGCTCCAACGGCGGTTCGCACTTGACCGTGAGATTACGCTATCGGGCAATAAAGTCAGTGTTGCTTTCATTCTTCTCCGGCTTGGTCCTCACAAGGTCAGCAATGGAGATTTTATTACTGACACTCATGAACCTTTGCCGAAACAAAGACTCCATTTGGGCAAAGGAAATGACGGACCCATCTGGTATACTCGCGTACCAGTCGAAGGAAACACCGGTCAGGCTGTTGACAATCCGACGAAGAAGGAGCGCGTCATTGCCCCCTGTATTTCCGCACGATGCTTTAAAGTGGGCGACGTGCTGATTGGCATTTCTCGTTCCGTCAAATCTTCCGAACTTAGGAATGACGTAACCGCTCGGGAATTCGATCAGATCGTACTGTGCGGGATATGGCCGCCCACTACTGCTAATTTCTTTCTGAGTTTCAGCTTCAGCCATCAATGTTTTAACTTTGCTGGTGACCAAATCCATTATCCGATCTTGTGTTAGCGGGATGGTGTCATCTGGGACCAAGGTGTCCCCCGAAGCGGAATGTGGCCGGCTTTCGTGCTGGTCTTGGACCCAAAGGAACAGGCATTGGCTGCTTCGGATTGTCATCACCCGGCTGGTGAGTAGCGACTTGTGCTTGATTAGGAGGTGCTCGAGCAATTTGAGCCGTAAGCTGCATCACAACATTCGTTAGGTCGTCAATTTTCGAATAGAGCTTGGCCATCTCTTTATCTTTGCTCTTGAGCTGTTTTCGAAGCTCTTGAAGCAGCTCTTGCTCCGCGGTCCTGGGGCGGAAAGTCGGCTCTTCCTCGCTGTCCGAGCTTGACTCTGCATGGACTGTGGGGTCTTTCTGCCTATCATCCTCATCGAGAGGGTTTTCTTCATCCAGCGGAGGCAACTGTTCTTGGGCAGCGACAACCATATTCAAGCCAGATTGGGCTTGGGATGTGGTGGCCCCTGTTAGTTATATGTATGCCATAGAGGCCATTACTGTACATTGGATGTATATTGTAGTGGATGCTGGGACATATATAGGTAGGACTTTCTTGCTCGACATGATAGTACGCTATCTGGTTGCACTTTATCTTAACATGTATACTTTCTGTCTCTCTGATTACATGTTGATAAAGCCCATAGGATATGTACTCGACTTCCAGGACTATGATGCAGATCATACTAGTGGGGCCTGGGTAGTCCATGAGTACATCCTTGAAATGTTCCTAGTCGTGGGAATATCGAGACGGGGCATCGATATTCCAGAGTAGACTAGCGCATATCTTCTCGACCCATGCGATGGGCGATGGATGATCCCATATCCATTGGTGTTTGACATCGAAGATGGTATGCGGGTGCTCAGTGGAGACTGGGTACACTGAACGGACTCGCCGAGAACTCCCAGATGGTATTATACCTCACGTCAGATGGCAGTTCTCTGGTGACACTGGTACAGCTTAGTCTGTTGACCCGAGATCGTCATAGAGTCTTGTGTGTCTTCCACTGTGCTTTGGTTTCCACCCTACCACGGCTCTACTGAGGTGTGCAAACAGGTGGTTTTTGGGTACAGTCCCGATTCACATGGAGGCAATGAGCGATAGGAGGGGATTCGTCTCTCCCGGTATTGGGGTTGATGTTGTGCTATGCTCGACTGGCCATAACAGGAAATCCCTGGCCAGGGTTGCAGTGATATACTGGTAAGAGTTATCAGTAGTTTCACGAATGTTATGGACCACAAGTCGGCATGACTTATCGAGCTATTGGGGTCTGACGTTTACCACCCCTAGGCGAGATATGCGACATATCAGACGAACAGACCGGACCGTACGGTAAGTGTTACTGGTTGGATTCACAGGAGTGTGAGCGGGCTTGCTCGTCGATCTTCTGATCGCTCAATACCCGGATGGCCGTTACGTTTAGCAGACCGCTTGCGGCTTGCGGATGTTTGATATGATCATCATCTGCTACCGGCGTATTGACGAGTCTTTAGAGTCCTACACAGAGGTTTCCTAGCTCAAGTGAAACGAAATAGGAGCGCATATGAGATATGTGCGGGACCGAGAATAATGCGTGTATATGATACCGTATTCTATTCTCGCGATCAATATATCGAATGGTTATATGCGATATAACCTAGTTATCGAATCAAGGATTGATTCGATAAGCCGACACATTGGATACTAGCCGGTTATATGCGATATGACCGGATCGTTAAATCAAGTGTTGATTTAATGATTTAATACATAATTATATATTTGATATATTGCTTTGCATTAACTAGTATCGGTTCACTTTAAATGGATTTTCTCGCGCGGATGTGCACATTGTATATTCGATATAGTTTTGTGCACATGATTGTATCATGTTTGATGATACATTCTAGCTTGGTTTTGTGTAAAGTGTTAAACCATGGTTAATTAGTGATTAGGGTTTCTTTTTCATTTACTTAATCATTTATTTATTCCTTTTTTTTATTTTGAAAAAGAAAAGATAAAGAGATAAGAATGGTTGCTAGTTTTTGTTTTTATTTGAAAGCTTCTTGAAGCTTTGAACTTAGTCCACCATTCTTGTCTTTTATCTAACCCTAACCACTCTCTAACCTTAGTTAAAACTCTACACTAAACCATGGTCAAAGAGATGATAAGTATTCATTTATTTTATTTTTCTTTTAAGGAATAACTTATCATATCTTCTTCTTCTTCATCTTCTTCTTCCATGGATGTAGCTTGCTACTCCAATGGCAAGTGTTGAAAAAGTGTGAGAAATCCAAATCTAAAGTGAACCCAACTCCTATTTCTTCATCCTCTACCTCTTGCCAAGTAGTATAGGGTTTTTCCTTCACAAGTTTCCAAAGCTTGATGAAGTTGGAGCTTGTTCTTGCGATACCTCGACGTAGATCATCTTCGGCATTGAACCGACGATCAAGCTCGCCCATTCTTCGATGATGACGACGCTAGAGCCCAAGACATGATTTGGACAGCGAGGGGACTTCATTGCGGAGCCGTGGAGGTGGTGGACCGGATCTACAAAGGTTGTATATCCGTTCCCTTAGTTAAAATGTTAACTAGTTTACATGTTTCGCCTAAATATCTAGTAAACGATCCGTAGTCGGGTTTGTAGGCACCCGTAAAATTTTATTTGTGCATGTTTGATCACTTGTGAGACTTCACTAGAGTGCCTAGGAACCCTACAGTGGTATCAGAGCCTAGCTAGAGCCTTAGGCGAAGTCCAGACGGAGTTTGAAGTCCGAACGACCCGAAATCCCAACCTTAAAATTGCTCTCTGGACGAATTCTAAAATCGGGGTTTTTTCCACATTAAAAATATGCAGAGAAACAAGGAGAATAATCTAAGAGTTACTGTGAATTTTGATGCACTGTTTCAATCATTGAGCCGCGGATCCGCGGCACGAGCATGGCTCGTGCGGCGGTTCCGCGGCCAATCTGTCGTTTTGTGTATTCTTTTTTACACAGTAATTCTCAGATTGCTTTGCTAGTTTTCCTGGGAATTTTTAATATTTATTCAAGAGTTGAATTTTCTGAAGTTGTTTTGGGGATTCGGTGTTTCGATCGGAGTATCAAATTTTGTCTGTGTGGATTTCCGGATAATTTTTAGAATATGTTAAAAAGTTCGACCGGATATAAATACCCAATTTTTCCCCTGTCGGGAAATTTCCATGTGTTGGATTTTTCCGAAGTTTAACGACGTTCTAAGTAGTGCAAGTAACTCGATGGACCCTCTAGAAGACAACAAACTTTAACTCGATTATGTGACCGTCTTGAACTGCCCTTTGAACCTTCGGGTTTGGGGCAGTACGGCGTGCCACATGTGAGGCGTTGGCTTGACCCTTCTACGGCTGGACCGTTGGTACTGAGGCACGAACGGAATGTTGTTAGACTTGTTTCATATGTTGATCTGTATCGGGAAAACTTGGGTGTTCGAATGTTCAATCGGAAAGTTTAACATTTTCTAATTATCTGGAATGGGATACAATAATTGGAATTCACAAAAGTTATAAGATAACTGAATGAATGTTATAAACGTAGCACTTTAGTCTCACTTGATCGGTTGCCACGGAATTTTGATGTGATCAAAAGTCCGTCGCAATCACGTAGCGTACGCGGATACTCGCCGGGTAAACTTAAATAGACAGCTTCACTCCATAGCCCCGACCAAGTGACTGTAGGAGAACCCCGTCGCCGAAAGCATCCGTTCGGGTGCTCGCGGTAGCGGTGTTCCGCCTTGGTGCACTTCGTCGACGGTATCAGGGGTGTAGCCGTCTACTGAAGTTTGCGACGAGCATTCGATCAGGGTGTCGGGAATCTTGTTGAATTGCCCGACTTGATATTGAAAAGAGTTTTCGATAATGAGACTAAAATGCGGGGTTTATAATTGTTAGGCATGCGATGTCTAAGTAATTCATTTGGTCAGGCATGCGATGTCTGAGGTGGTTGCGGATTCCAACTGTTGTAGTTTTACACTTTCTTTTCTGTGACCGTAAGTGTAATATGTGATATCGCCGGTTTCGTTGCTATATGTCAACGACAATTGGGATGCGCATATTTACTTACGTTGATGACATGTGATATTATGTGTTGCTGGATATGTTATATTGGATCGTCGTGTTTGAATAGCCGGGTTTTTTTATGTGAGATGAGTGTTTTTCATTTTCATTCATGTAAAAACTTGTATGTAATATTCTTTTATTGGGGCACTTCCAGGTTGCGGAAGTCGTCACCCGTTGTATATTATTTACTTTTCTGCACTAGGATAGACCCAAGGAGGGGAGCACAAGTAACCGGGTTCTGGGGTCCAGTGGGAGACCAACTCGAGGAGTCGAGTCCGGGTCTCCTAACCCTAGAATTGGTAGGGTTGCTTGCCGCTCTCGTAGGGGTCTAGGGGTGTGGGCTTGGCTATTCATCACGACCGTGGAATCCGTGTTTTATACTGGCTCGTATTGAAAACACGGACGTCCTAGTATATCCAATATTTCATATGTTTCTTCTGCTGTGTTTTATCTGTGATCATGCGATGTTCTGTGACAGGTATTATATATAGTATATATGATATATTATATAGACGTTGCTTATGTTTTACACCCGCGCTAGCCCTGCCTCGCTCTGGCGTTAGTTACCTAACCTAACGGTGCAGACGGGACATCGAGGCGAATGCGGATGGCATAAGCGTACGTTATATTTATCTGTGATGGTTAGGTGGACTTAAATGATGGGATATTCATTAATGAGATTAATGAAAGAAAATAAACCTAATTGATGTTGTGGAATCGAATTTCAAAATAAAACAGGTAGCTACAGTTCTTGCTTTGCATCGCGGTGTTCATTATAGAACATCCTGCACCTTATTCGATGAGGAAAGGACCGAGATCCCTTCACCGGGAGTGACTCCTTTAGCAATAACTGGCAGATGCTACACACTCGGTTTGTATTTGATCGCTTCTATAGTTTCTGCTTTGCACAGTGATATATATGATATATCCCGCACCTCATTCGACGAGGAAAGGGCCGACGATCCCTTCACCGGGAGTGACCCCTTTAGCAAAACTAGAAAAGCCTCAAAAACATTCCATTTAAAAAAACCCATTTGATTCCGCAACGAGATCAAGTTCAAAGCGTTAAAGGTTTTCACAAAAACCATTCGCAACCCTCCGTCATTTTAGGAAGTAGAGTACTTAGTATTCGTGCTGTGTTTGTTGACCATAGTCAAGGCACAGTGTACGGTAGCTAAGTGATGTCTTCCTACACCGCATATGATGCGATTAGTTAGGACAGTCATGTGGCTTTGTTGACCTTAGCCAAGGGTCATGTGGGTGGGTCGAATTAATCACGAAATGACGGGTAGAACTTGACTAGTACCTATGATTTGTTGACCTTAGCCAAGGTCATAGGTGCTAGGGGTAAAAACCATTATCGGGAGTTTCAAGTGTTGAAATTTGCAATGAGATTGCATACCTTCTATATGATAGTTGGATCCCGATACCCACTGCGAGTAATTGTTACTCCTGGGAGAGTTTTGCACTTTGCAATTAGCCGATCAAGTAGGTGTCTAGAAAGGTGTCAACGGGGTTACGCCTCTGGGAAAACGAGGTTTACTGTAATTAGGTCCGTGCGAAAGCACGGGGAACCTCCCTCAAAGTACCGACACTGGCCTGGCTGAAAGATTGGCAAACTTGTAGAGTGTAATTAATCCCGGCTAGTCTTTCCTTTTAAGGTTTGAAGGAAGATTTGATAAAAAACAGTGGGAGCCATCATGATTAGATAAAATATATAACCAATCTAATCTTGCAAGAGCGCACGCAGAGTGTTTTCTTCTCTCTCTCTCCTGGTAGCGACCATATCACGCCTTAATCAAGATAATAATACGGAATATTGACCGAACCTGCTTGTTATACTGAGCTGGGGAACGTTGGTCCCGCTCCAACTTATAATTGTTATAAGACAGAGCAGGAAATCGGGGAATACCAGATTTCCCGTGCCGCCCAAACGAAGAGAGTGCATGCCGATGCATCATCTTCGGGTGTGTTCATCAAACAGAACTGTTTCTCAGTATCCTCCGCATCCTGGGTATATGATACCGGATCAGGATCCCAGATATGTAATCTGTTACATAGGGCTACAAAAGGGTAGAAAAACTGAGAACGGGTGATAAGTTTCATGAGGCAGAAAACGGGGCAAGTGTTGCTGCCAAGTCTGTTGGTCACTGTCACCCTGTATTACAATACATTGATTCTGAACGAATGTTATTAGATACCGAACCTGATATACAAAATCATATCTGTCTCTTTATTAGTAAAGAAACGGTAAAATTTTGTATTGATGGATAATGTTTTGAACATTTCCTATATCAAAAGTTGATCGGTTCAGGCACGTTATCTAAAAGCATTGAAGTTCTAAATCAAACTACAGTTCTTAGTATACGGAACACACATAAGAGGAAGAGTTCAGAAATGAACGAATCCTTCTTGAGGCATTGTAGACTAGGTCATATCAATGTGACCCGACTAGCTAGAGTTACATAAAGATGCATATTTAAATTAGTTTGAACTTACATCTTGTGAAACTCGCCAGTCATGTCACAAAGATAAGATGACCATAGCTCCGTTTACTGGAAACAGAGAAAGAGTTAGTGAACTCTTGGGATGATACATGTTGATGTATGTAGGTCCCCTGTCTACACATGCCAGGAATGGTTCTTTATACTTCATTATGTTCTCTGATGATCTTTCGAGTTTCAGACCTATGTTCTCGTTGAAACACAAGTCCGAACCTTTTGAGATATTCACAGAATATAAGTTAGAAGTAGAGAACCAGAATACGGGTATAAGTATTATGTCCTCTGATGAGATCAAGGAGAAGAATACTTGAGCACGAAAATCCTGGATTATTCTAAAGGAGAATGAGACTCTCTCTCAGAATTACTCCTCCGAATACACCATAGCACGATGGTATATCGGGGCGGAGCAATCACACCCTATATGATATGGTGTGCTCTATGATGAGTACTACTGAGTTACCTTTTTCCTATTGGGTGTTGTGCACTTGAGAAGCTGCATACCTATTGAATAGGGTTCGAATCAAATCAGTTGCCTACCATTTCATATGTGATATGGAAAGGGAAGAGCCCATATCTTAAGTTGGTTAAGATTTGGGGTTGTCCGGCCTATGTCTAAAACCATAATCCGGACAAGTTCGAGGCAAGGTCTGTCATGTAGAACTGGAATAGTTCCAGCTATACAAGCTACAGCAGATGATTTGGTACAACCAAAGGATTCAGTAGATTTCAACGAACCTCAGCCTCTCCGCCGATCTAGTAGGGTTCCTCACCCACCTGAGAGATACTTCGGTTTCTCTATGACAGTGGGAGCGAGGATTGCATCATGAGATGATGACCCAACTAGTTTCGAGCTGGCCATCAAGAGTGAGACTCTGTAAGAATGGCTGGATGTTTATCGATCTGAGATGGAATCCTTATACACCAACAAAGTATGGACTTTAGTTGCTATATCTGAAGGGTTAAATCCCCATCAGGAGCAAGTATATCTTGAGAAGATTACTTGGTTTAGATGGAAAAGTTGAGACTTTCAAAGCTAGACTTGTTAAAGGTTTTCGTCATCGACCATGCATGGATAATGATGAAACCTTTTTCCAGTAGCTATGCTTAAGTCTGTCCAGATCCTACTTACCACGGCTACATACCATGACTACGATATCTGGCGGTTGGGTGCCATGACTGTTTTTTCTAAATACTGATTTAGAAGAGAACGTCTATAAGAACACAGCCAGAGGGCTTCGTAAACAGTGGGAGCAGCGGAAACGTGTGCAAGTTGCTTTACATAAAGAAGCAGGCATCGCGGAGTTGGAACATCTGTTTTGATGGATTAGTCAAAGAAGTTGACATCATCAAAATGGTAGATGAACCTTGTATAAACAAAAAGGTAGTAGGGAGTATGGTGACGATCCTCGTAAAGTACGTGGATGACATACTCTTGTTAGGGAAGGAGTTTCCTATGCTACACTCGATCAATCTCCGCTTATCACAAAGATTTTCCATATAGGATCAAAATGATACCAACTAAATCCTAAGCTTTGGATCTATGAGATAGATCTAAATGAATGTTAGGATACTCACTAGTTGTAGTGAGATGGTATAAATCGATCCTGGGGAGAATCACTGGAAGAGTTCCAGGGTGATAAAGACGACTGAATGTCAGTCACAGGCACTGTCTTTACCCTCAGTAAAGGGACGGTATGTTGGAAGAGTTCCAAGCTAGATACCGTGGCAAACTAGATGATAAAGGCTGGTAACATCGCTATTGAAGATACTACCAAAGAGGAAGTTTGGGTGTATATTGGTTCATAAGATGAACTAGGTTCCTGCCATTGTATGACAATGGAAGTGTGGCTTCGGCCCTGGAACCCTGGTCCCATCAGTGACCCAGACAAATTCTGAGGCAGCATCACCTGATCATGGAGATAGTTGATCTCCAGGGTGATCGAGGTTAGGAGAGAAGACTCAGAGGACAACACGGCGGATCCACTCACGAAGGCCTTTTTCCCAAAGAGAGACAATTTAGGGGATGGTTGAGTATGTGATACTGCAACCACTGCTACAGATGGCCCTAGTGCAAGTGGGAGATTGTTAGTTATATGTATGCCCTAGAGGCCATTACTGTACATTGGATGTATATTGTAGTGGATGCTGGGACATATATAGGTAGGACTTTCTTGCTCGACATGATAGTACGCTATCTGGTTGCACTTTATCTTAACATGTATACTTTCTGTCTCTCTGATTACATGTTGATAAAGCCCATAGGATGTGTACTCGACTTCCAGGACTATGATGCAGATCATACTAGTGGGGCCTGGGTAGTCCATGAGTACATCCTTGAAATGTTCCTAGTCGTGGGAATATCGAGACGGGGAATCGATATTCCAGAGTAGACTAGCGCATATCTTCTCGACCCATGCGATGGGCGATGGATGATCCCATATCCATTGGTGTTTGACATCGAAGATGGTATGCGGGTGCTCAGTGGAGACTGGGTACACTGAACGGACTCGCCGAGAACTCCCAGATGGTATTATACCTCACGTCAGATGGCAGTTCTCTGGTGACACTGGTACAGCTTAGTCTGTTGACCCGAGATCGTCATAGAGTCTTGTGTGTCTCCCACTGTGCTTTGATTTCCACCCTACCACGGCTCTACTGAGTCGTGCAAACAGGTGGTTTTTGGGTACAGTCCCGATTCACATGGAGGCAATGAGCGATAGGAGGGGATTCGTCTCTCCCGGTATTGGGGTTGATGTTGTGCTATGCTCGACTGGCCATAACAGGAAATCCCTGGCCAGGGTTGCAGTGATATACTGGTAAGAGTTATCAGTAGTTTCACGAATGTTATGGACCACAAGTCGGCATGACTTATCAAGCTATTGGGGTATGACGTTTACCACCCCTAGGCGAGATATGCGACATATCAGACGAACAGACCGGACCGTACGGTAAGTGTTACTGGTTGGATTCACAGGAGTGTGAGCGGGCTTGCTCGTCGATCTTCTGATCGCTCAATACCCGGGTGGCCGTTACGTTTAGCAGACCGCTTGCGGCTTGCGGATGTTTGATATGATCATCATCTGCTACCGGCGTATTGACGAGTCTTTAGAGTCCTACACAGAGGTTTCCTAGCTCAAGCGAAACGAAATAGGAGCGCATATGAGATATGTGCGGGACCGAGAATAATGCGTGTATATGATACCGTATTCTATTCTCGCGATCAATGTATCGAATGGTTATATGCGATATAACCTAGTTATCGAATCAAGGATTGATTCGATAAGCCGACACATTGGATACTAGCCGGTTATATGCGATATGACCGGATCGTTAAATCAAGTGTTGATTTAATGATTTAATACATAATTATATATTTGATATATTGCTTTGCATTAACTAGTATCGGTTCACTTTAAATGGATTTTCTCGCGCGGATGTGCACATTGTATATTCGATATAGTTTTGTGCACATGATTGTATCATGTTTGATGATACATTCTAGCTTGGTTTTGTGTAAAGTGTTAAACCATGGTTAATTAGTGATTAGGGTTTCTTTTTCATTTACTTAATCATTTATTTATTCCTTTTGTTTATTTTGAAAAAGAAAAGATAAAGAGATAAGAATGGTTGCTAGTTTTTGTTTTTATTTGAAAGCTTCTTGAAGCTTTGAACTTAGTCCACCACTCTTGTCTTTTATCTAACCCTAACCACTCTCTAACCTTAGTTAAAACTCTACACTAAACCATGGTCAAAGAGATGATAAGTATTCATTTATTTTATTTTTCTTTTAAGGAATAACTTATCATATCTTCTTCTTCTTCATCTTCTTCTTCCATGGATGTAGCTTGCTACTCCAATGGCAAGTGTTGAAAAAGTGTGAGAAATCCAAATCTAAAGTGAACCCAACTCCTATTTCTTCATCCTCTACCTCTTGCCAAGTAGTATAGGGTGTTTCCTTCACAAGTTTCCAAAGCTTGATGAAGTTGGAGCTTGTTCTTGCGATACCTCGACGTAGATCATCTTCGGCATTGAACCGACGATCAAGCTCGCCCATTCTTCGATGATGCCGACGCTAGAGCCCAAGACATGATTTGGACAGCGAGGGGACTTCATTGCGGAGCCGTGGAGGTGGTGGACCGGATCTACAAAGGTTGTATATCCGTTCCCTTAGTTAAAATGTTAACTAGTTTACATGTTTCGCCTAAATATCTAGTAAATGATCCGTTGTCGGGTTTGTAGGCACCCGTAAAATTTTATTTGTGCATGTTTGATCACTTGTGAGACTTCACTAGAGTGCCTAGAAACCCTACAGCCCCATCCTTGCTTTTGCAGCGAAGGTTGTCGCGGGGGCGCCCACCCGCCATATATACCGTATGGATAATATATCCAGCCGTCGTTTTATCATCGGCGGCTGATTTCACAGATCGCTGTCTTGACCCCCTTGTTTCGGTAGCGGGCAGTCGATTGAAGGCGGCTGGCCTGACCAGGTGTCACGCCCTGCTTCCCGGTGTACGGCGATGAGGACGCGACGGGCCCGCTACGTATTTACTCTGAAGTAAATACGCTAAGCGTGTCTGAGCAATATAAATAAAATGCACAAGAGACAAAACATATCAGCAACTTTATTCATTAACATTCTTTTACAGTACATGGAAAAGTAAATACATGGAATAAAGCGATGCCTAAACAATGGCATAACTGAAATAAAAGAAAAATGTATAAGTGAAGCCCAGTGATCGTGCTGCTCAGTGGTCTGCTCCAAAAGCTCCTGGTAGGTCTCGTGCTCCTTAGAGTCGGGTCCTTCTGACGACATTCCAAAGAAAGAATAGAATTAGGAATGTCGTCAGCGAACAATCGCTCGGTAAGTCTCAAAGAAAGAGGGAGAAGAATAGACAGGAAGGAAAATATATCTATTATAATGTTTGATTGTTATGTGGACGTAGTTGTTTGTAGCTTGGATAGACGGATTCATATTGTATGTTGTGAATGGAATACACAGAAAAGAGAGTATATTGTTATAATGTTGTATTTAGTATTAACGCTGTTGTTTGTAGTTTGGTACAGAAGGATACCAGTGTATACGAGAGGAGTCTCTATATGCTAGAGACTAGGGCAAACGGAATGTGCAAGGAACCGTTGGGCCACGGTACAATAGCAACGGAATTTAGATGTCTTAATCTTACTGTCCCGTACCACTTTTAACACCTTCCGTACCAATCTACCCCTTATAAACCCCGTAGTGTTTTGATTGTATTGTTGTATAATATTGTATAGATTGTATAGTTGGATGACTGACCAAAACCATGATATCAGTAAACGGATGTAACTGTATAATCATGTAAATGGAATAACTGGAGAATCACGTAAATGGATGTATATCCATGGTTCGGTTCAGTCAAGTTGTATAGATTGAATATATGGATTCATGTTGAATATTGATTTGAATTGTAATGGTAGTTCACGTAAATGTAAATCTTTTCTTTTTGTTAAGCATGGAATATAATACGTATATAACATTGAGCAAAGCAATTTAAAATGATTCTGTAGAGTCATGACAAGAGGCAAGGAAGAAAAGAGAAACGGAGGGAAAAGGACTTACACATATTAATTAGCAACGGACATTGAAGAAGAAAATATAAAAATATAGAAAAGGAGATAAGGACTTACTTTATCAGGTACTGTCAACTTGTTAACAATTTAAAAGAGAAGCGAGGGGAAAAAGACTTACTTGCTATTAAGAAATAGGGATGAAAGAGAAATCTCTCAGAACCGTCGGTAAAAGTCGTGATACACAGGCGGGCGTACAGAATTGAATCAGGCTATATAAGAACGTGACCGTGCAGGATGAGAACGTCTGCTGGATTGCTCGCCTTTTCGGCGATGGCACGGCTCCGGTGTTTACCGGAAAAATACCGATCAAGAAATTAAAGAGAATAAAACCAAGAAAGGAGAAGAAGAGGGAGGTGAGAATAGTGGTGAGGGAGGTGACAGGATATCATGGGGGGTTATGAATATATAGAGAGAAGAGAGAGAGACGTGAGGGATTGTTTAGTGAGAAAGGGAGAAAGGGAGAAAGAGAGAGTGGGAGTGGGTGAGCCGTAATAAAAAGAAAGAGTGGGTTAGTGAGAGGGAGAGAGCGTGGAAGAGGGAGGAAGAGAGGGAAACGTAAGTTTATAAAAATAATTAATTAATAATATAATATAATATAATATATATATATTATAATAATATATAATATAATATAATATATTTTTATATGATAAACGTATGTGAACAGTGTTTGCATAGTAAAATTAATATAATAATATATAAACTTGGTTTTTAGGCTAAAACAAAAGTACTCCAAAAATTTCCTGGGTTATATCTAAAAATCTAGTTTTAAAATATAAAGAATATACGGACGAGTTAAAACCATAATATGATGTCCGGTTGATAAAAATGTATACCCCCAAGAATGGATGCACGTAAGATGTACGTAGCGATCTAAACAAGTCCATTTCAATAACTATGAAGTGAATATGATGTATTGATGCAACCATAGGGTGCAGGCTACGTGTAGTTGTTGTTCCCAGTTCACATGTTCGATTAATTTGACTTTTCGTTTTACGTGCAGTGCACGTGCAACCTTTTGGGATTCAAAAAAATTTAAAAAAATATGTGGCTGATGTGATTTAAACTCTGGTGCTATGGCTCAGCAGTGCAAGGTCTCCCAATGAGCTACAAGCTCTTTCTTGCTGTTTTAAAGCAAAGCAAACTTATAACTCGTGTTCAGGCTTAGGTGTGCCTTTCTGTATTTTGAAAAAGTTTGTACAGAAAATTAGGGTTGTTACAGCAGGTTCTTGAATGGTGCCGGCGCTTCTTTTCTGGGTTTGCCCCGCTGCTTTCGTGTGGCACAGAGCGCCTGATAGACTCCTGAAGAGACAGTGTCATACTTTTTCTGTTGGGGCCAGGACACGTCTCTTTGTAGAGACGTTCGGACCGCTGTCTTCTTTATTCTGGCGGTCATGACATTTTTCTGAACCCACTTCAGAGGTTCGAAGGAATTGCTAATTTTTACGGCCGATTCAGCCATCGTCGCGGGGTGACCCTGCTCTTGGAACCTCACAAGATTCCACCTGGCCGGAGTCCTGGCCCTCTTGTTGGCTCGATACCTGAGCCACTTCTATCTTAACTTCTCTGTTTTAAGCACTTGGCAGACTTCGGCCTTTCGGGAAGACGCTGTAGACCGATTGATAGAAAGGCCAGAGGAGACGCCGGATCGTGCATTTGATGGAGTCATCGCTTGAGCTCGTCTGCAACGTTTGATGTTTCCCTTTGTACCGGAAGCCTTGCCCCCAGCTGGAGCACCAGAGAGTCGTTCAGGCGCTGTCTTAAGTTTCGGTTGTGGCGCCTTAGCGATCACAACATTCGGCCTCTTGCCCCTTGAGAACGGCTTGGCCACCTGTTTTGACGGGATTTCTGCCAGATGAGCGCTTCCGGCAGGGTAGATGATGACGGAGCCAAACTGGCGGGGCAGTTCCTCCCACTGTCGACTGAGGCTTGCGGGGAGAACCACACGAGCATTGACCTTGACCACGTACGGGATCGGGATTGCGTTGGAAGCTGAACTCGTCTTGGGAGACATTGTCGTCGAAAGTTGATTGCTGCACGAAAAAACATCATTTCAGTATAGGCAATCGATATGTATAATTATTGAGTTCACATGAGTGTTTAACCTGAAATATGGGAGGAGAGAAAGGTCCCACCGGGCGTGCCAGAAATCTGTAGGGTGTTTTTCGTCACCCCATTGAGATGGGAATACGCGCACGCTTGTCAGGCGTACTACAGATTCTCCCTGCTTAGGGTAGGCCGGGGTTTAATGATTGTGGAGATCCAAATCTTCGGCAGCCGCGGACTAAGCTGCCGTTAATTACCCCTCGCCTTTGGAGCGAGGGAACCTCCGATTGACGGGTTAAACTGGTTATGCGAACTCAATGTGGAGTGTACGTGTGTTTTGTTTTGGAGGGGGGCTTGGATATATCGGGAGCCACGCAGAGTTTTTACGGGGGTCCCGCTACCCGGATAGCGGGTTGGGGGTCAAGGGGGCTAGCAACCCCCTTGCGGGGTGCGGGGCGGTGCCCCGGCCCAAAATTTTTTTTGGGGAGGGACAGTGTTGTGAGTGTATGTGTGTATATATATATACATGTATACGTATACATAAAAAAGGGAAAAAGCGTCCAAAGGACGCGTGGGGCCAGCGCCTTGAGCGCTTAGGTGCTGTGCGCTTAGGCGCTAGCGCACCATATGTCGACACGTGGGCGCTTGGGCGCTGGAGCGCTGGCACGCCACGTGTCGGCATGTGGGCGCTTGGCGCTTGAGCGCTGGGCGCAGGAGCGCTGGGCGCAGGAGCGCTGGCGCGCCACGTGTCGGTACGTGGGTGCTGGATGCTTGAGCGCTGGGCGCTCGAGCGCGAGCGTGCCACGTGTCGGCATGTGGGCTCTGGGCGCTTGAGCGCTGAGCGCTCGAGTGCTAGCGCGCCACGTGTTGGCACGTGGACGCTGAGCGCTTGAGCGCAAGACACTCGGGCGCTTGGGCGCCGATGCGAAAGAGGGGATTTTTAGCCCCAGAAATGGGATTTAAAATCCCGAAAGAGGATTTAGGATGGAGTTAAACTCCTAAGATGTTTTGGAGTTGATGAAAGGGGTTCTTCTTTGGAGCCCTGGGTCTTCCCAAAAATAGGGTTTTCGGAGATGGGCCTCCTTCTTCCTCCTCTGTTGGCAGGATCTTTAAGATCAAGAGATGTAAGATTTTAAAAATCTTTTCTTTTTGAGATCTAATGGAAGATCTGAGTTCCCCTTTATGTGTTTTGTGGTGAAAAACTATTTAGTTTTATAAAATGAAGAGTAAAACTCTTGATTTAATTCAAAAGAAAGGAGAAGGTTTTAGAACCTTGAGGAAGGAGAAAGATCTCAGATCTAAAATATTCTTGGAGAGAGAAAAAGTTGGGATATTTTCATTATCCTTGCTTTTATAGGCTAAACACTTTACACATAGCCCCTTGGGCTTCACAAAATGGCATTTCGCCTATCCCATAGCTCATGTGCCATTTCTTTTTGCACATAAGCCATGGGCTTTACAAAAATTTGGCTTTATACCCATTTCTCTTATATTCATTCGTAAAATAAAATAAAAGAAATACAATAAAATTATTTATTACAAAATTTTTATCTTGGCATGAGGGGAGGCCGGCCGCTTCATGTTCGAACTCGACCCGGGCATAGGCCCGCTTGATCTGGGCTTGGGCCCACTTGGCTTGGGGTTGACTTTGATTTTGACTTGGTCAACCGGGGTGTAAATTTTTACCCCAACACATGTCAGATTATAATGAGACTCAAGAGATTGATCCCGCTTAAACCTATATTTACCAGGGTCCTTAGGATAAATTATAGAACATGAGTGGGTTTTATGTAAAAATACTTTTATATACTTTTCAAAATACACCCCAAGTATTTATTAATCGTCTTTAGAGTTTTAATGAATGTAGATTTTATATTGTGATATTTCTAGTGGAAATATCCTAATTTCATGATAAATGGTATTTATTTGTAATATTGGTTTTGTATGGAATTCATGGTATTTTAGTGTAAAATTGATTCTTGTGATTTTTGAAAAGAGTTGGAAAGTTTATATTATAACAAAATAGGTATTTTAATGATAAATATACATATATTTATACAAAAATAATTTTAATATATATTTTATATTCTAAAAATCTCATTTTCTTAAGATGTCGTATTTTAAATCTTTCGAGACCGAATGCTCCTTGCGGAGGTCTAAATCTCGCACTACTAAGCCCGAGAATGCGCGATAATCCGCACCATCCCGAACGGGTTCCCCAAAATGGGTTGTAGCGGCACTTTGCAAAAATTTGTATAAATACTAAATCCTTTAGAAAACGGTTTTATTAAGTAAATGGTATTTATTTGTAAAGATGGCAATTTCCCGTATTCTATGTTTCAGGGTCTCCTAAGTCAACTAAACTGTTCCTAATTGATTCAAAGCGACAAGTTGTGAGATACCTCAAATCGCCTCTTCACCGCCAATTGTGGCCAGGTAAGTACAAGTGAAGAAAGGAGTGATCCGCTCACGAATCACCGTGAGACGGGCCTTTTAAAATTACCTTTCTCACTTGTCTAGCCTAGACACCACAAAGTCAGGTTTAGATAAACGACTGAATGCCCACAACCTTCCTCTGTCCTAATGAGTGCGACAGTCCTTAATTAGCCGAGTCTAGATATTTTTATTATTAGCTCAAAGGTTATTTATTAGTAAAGATGTATTAGTACTAAATCTTTTAGAAATGGTTTTATTAAGTAAAGGGTATTTAAATGAAAATATTTATTTTCCCGTATTCTGAGTTCTCGAGGGTATCGTGTTATGTTGCATATGAGTGTGTGAGGAGGTAGGTCGTTACCTCGTGATCTACTTAAAGGTATAGCAGTTTAATGGAGTTAAATATAGAATTGAAACAATGTGGTATTTAAGTGAAAAATACGATAAATTGAAATAGCCATCATTTTATGAAATGAAACTTGATCAATTTGGTTGTTTTGTGTTTAGTAGTCAACATGAGAGAGTTTAAGCATAATTGTATTAACGAGAATTGAAGTTTTATAAGAAACCGAATCGGAAATCGGATTTGTTCTGATTCCGTCGGGTTTTGTAAATCCGTTTTTTTAGAATAGAAAAGAGAGGTAGAAAATGGGACTTACGGGTTATGGACAACCAAGGGAGTAAGATGTAAGGAGAGGAATCGCTGGTGCGTAGCTTCGTCCCCGAGAGCTCCTAGAACGATCGCCGGAAGTTCGCCGGGAATTTCCCCGTTGCTTCGCTTCGTGCTCGTTTTCAAAGTACACAAGTTTCTTAGAAATTTTTAGAGAGTTGGCTCAGAGTTTTGGGGTGAGAGGGTAGAGGGTAGGGATGTATTTATAGGGTTAGGCTACGGTTAGGGTAGATGAAGGGTTTTAAATAAAAAAAATGTAAAAATGTATTAAAAAAATTCATTAAAAATAGAGTAAATGGTGGTTAATGGGCTCTCTGGAACTGATCTGAGTAATTGGAGTGTGCAGGGGAGTTGAGAAGACAAAAAGCCAGATTTTTCATGTTGATGACTCGGCCGACCAGCCGAGTCCGGCCTGCGGCGCCGGCCCGAGTCGGCCAGTCCACCGGCCGACTCGGCAGAGTCCGGCCGAGTCAGGACCTCGGAAGATGGGGGTCGCCGGAGGTAGTCACTGGCGCATTAACATTTTCATGTGTAGTGGGAAATGTGGGAGTTATCACGTGTGGACTGTTGGGTTTCTATAAAATTTAAAACAAATAAATATTAAAAATAATGTGGGGCATGGGATTTGAACTCTGGTGGTTTGGTTCAGCAGTGTATGGTATTACCAATGAGCTACATGCTCCTTCTTGTAATTATGGAGTGAAATGGATACTTAAAGTGGTAACAATAACAATAAATACTGCAAGTATACTTTAAATTTAAAGCAAATTTATGTACACTAAAAATGGAGTTGTTACAGTCTACCCTCCTTACAAAAAATTTCGTCCTCGAAATTTACAACTTTTATTTGAGGTCTAGTTTACAAAGAGGTGAGGATATCTTGCACGCATTTCATCTTCCCTTTCCCAAGTAGACTCTCCTGGAGTGTCTTTCCTCCACATCACTCGGACAAAGTTAACTTCCTTGTTCCAAAGTGTCTTCACTTTTCGGTCCAGGATCTCCACAGGCTGTTGCTCACAAGACAAGTTGGGCTGTATAGTGAGCTCGGAATGATCAAGAACATAGCTGGGGTCACTCACATACCTTCTGATTTGGGATATGTGGAACACATTATGCACTCCTTCCAATAAGGGTGGAAGCGCTAAGCGGTATGCCACTTCACCGACTCGTTCGAGTATGTCGAACGGTCCAATATATCTCGGACTTAATTTACCCCGTCCTCCGAATCGGATCACTCCGCGGTTCGGAGATATCTTCAAGAATACGTGATCTCCTGGCTGGAACTTCAAGTGTCGTCTCTTTGCATCAGCCCAGTACTTCTGTCGATCTTGGGCTATGCGCATCCTTTCCCTGATAGTACGAACCACATCAACAGTCGCTACTATCATCTTTGGTCTAAGAAGTTCCCTATCTCCGATGTCGTCCCAACTTAATGGCGATCGACACTTCCTTCCATACAATGCTGCAAAAGGTGCCATTCCTATGCTTGCTTGGTAGCTGTTGTTGTACGAAAACTCCACAAGATGTAGGTGATCTTCCCACGATCCTTTGAAGTCTAACATACATGCTCTGAGCATATCCTCCAAGATCTGAATAGTTCTCTCAGACTGACCATCGGTTTGTGGATGATAAGCCGTACTGAAGTTCATACTTGTTCCTAAGCTTGCTTGCAGACTCTGCCAAAATTGCGATCGGAATCTAGTGTCACGATCGGAGACAATGCAGACCGGTACTCCATGAAGTCTCACAATTTCCTGTATGAGTTCATGGGTATCAGAGATAGTATATTATGAAGAGTTTAAATCTTTAAGTATATTATTACCTCCATGTACTTCTTTGCTAGTGTCTCAGTTGATTGGCCAACTCGAAATGGGATGAAGTGAGCCGACTTTGTGAGTCGATCCACAATGACCCATAAGACATCATTACCCTTTGCGCTGCGAGGAAGAGCAGTCACAAAATCCATTGTGATGTGTTGCCACTTCCATTCTGGGATTGGTAACGGTTGAAGTAATCCAGCTGTCCGGTGATGTTCAGCCTTTACTTGCTGACACACCAAGCATTTTGCGACACTTATGGCTACTTCACGCTTCATTCCATGCCACCAAAAATTCTGTCGTAGATCTTTGTACATTTTGGTACCTCCAGGGTGTACTGAATAGGGAGAGCTTTGAGCTTCTTTCATTAACTCATCCCGAACAGAACCTTTTGGTACACACAATCTGCTGCCGTATCTCAAAGATCCGTCTTCATGGATGATTAAGTCTGTTATGAGTCCATTTTCCACTTGTTCTCTGATCTTTTGCAACTTAGCATCACTTGCTTAAGCTGCTTTGATCTGATTGACAATGGTTGATTGAACTTGTAAATTCATCAAACTTGAAGCATTACCTGGCATGACTATTTTAATCTCCATCTGATGCAAGTCTTGTTGAAGCTTCCACTAAGTGGTGAGATTCATCGATAATGGTTGACGACTAAGAGCATCAGGTACCACATTCACCTTTCCTGGGTCCTGGGTGATATTGTAAGTTGATGTCAAAGTCCGCCATGAGTTCTAACCATCTTCTCTGCCGCATATTCAACTCCTTCTGAGTAAACACATATTTCAAACTCTTATGATTTGTGTAGATGTTCACTCGTTCACCAAGTAGATAATGGCGCCAAATCTTGAGAGCAAAAATGACGGCCGCCAACTCCAGATCATGCGTCGGATAATTGCGCTCATGAATCTTCAGTTGTCTTGAAGCATAAGCCACAACTTTACCATGCTGATGTAGAATACATCTTAATCCCTTACCTGATGCATCACAATGCATTTCGAATCCTCCAGATTGATCCGGTATTACAAGAATAGGTTCTGATGTCAACCTTGACTTGAGTTCTACGAAAGCTTGTTCGCATGCTTCTGACCACACAAATTCTTCATCTTTACGTGTGAGCTTGGTCAGGGGTGTAGCTATCTTCGAAAATCCTTCAACGAACCTTCTGTAATATCCAGCTAAACCCAAGAAACTCCGAATGTCCTTCACTGACTTTGGTGTAGGCCATTCGCTGACTGCTGAAACCTTCGCTGGATCCACAAAGATTCTTTCTCCTGATACGATATGCCCAAGAAAACCAACTTGCTTTAGCCAAAATTCGCACTTTCTGTACTTGGCATAGAGCTGATGTTGTCGAAGAGTTTCTAGGACAATTCGTAGGTGCTCTGCATGCTCTTTCCGACTCCTTGAATACACCAGTATGTCGTCGATGAAGATGACACAAACCTGTCTAAGTACTCCCGGAAAACTTGATTCATTAGGTTCATGAATATTGCTGGTGCGTTGGTCATTCCAAATGGCATCACTAGAAATTCGTAATGTCCATAGCGAGTTCTGAAAGCTGTTTTATGAATATTAGCTTCCTTGACCTTCACCTGATGATAACCTGAACGAAGATCCAATTTAGAGAAAACACAAGATCCACTTAGCTGATCGAATAAATCATCGATGCGCGGGAGTGGATACTTGTTCTTTATAGTGACTTCGTTCAAGGCTCTGTAATCGATGCACATTCTGTATGAACCTTCCTTCTTCTTCACAAGTAGTACAGGTGATCCCCAACTTGAAGTGCTGGGACGAATCCATTCTTTTGCCAGTAATTCGTCCAACTGTGTTCGGACTTCCTTCAAACCTTCCGGACTTAAATGATATGGTGCTTTGATCACCGGTTGTGCTCCTGGTACTAAATCAATGCTGAATTCAAGAGCTCGATCGGGAGGCAAACCTGATATATCGTCAGGAAACACATCGTCGAACTCTCGAACCACATCTGGCCTTGATTCTTCCTCCGCTTGAGCTGCTGCAACTACTGCTTCCCTTGGCTTTGCTTTGTAGGTACTTGGCTCCAGGGTACGTTCTCTGCTTTTGAAATAGAAGACCGGATGGTCTGGAATCTTGAATACTACCCTCCTTTGACGACAGTCGATGGTAGCATAAAAAGTTCCAAGTCAATCCATATTTAGAACCACATCGAAGTTCGGTATGTCCAGCACTTTGAAGTCAGCATAAAATTCTCTGCTGCAGACGACTACTGGACACAAGTTGTATCCCATGGTTGCCTTTATAACGCCATTTCCTGAACTGACATTCCAGCTGGATACAAGCGGAGAGATTGGAATCGCATGGGTTCGGACGAACCGTTGCGACATAAAGCAGTGAGATGCTCTAGTATCAAATAGTGCTAGTGCAGATATTGAGGATACTAAGATTGTATCTAAGGTATATGGGATATGTCTTAGGTATAGGAAATATATATAGGATAAATATCAAGACTGAAAGAAATTTTGAGAAAGAAAGGGTTACCAGTGATAACTTGGCCAGTGGCTTCAGCTTCTTCCACTGTCATCATGAAAGCCTGGCGCCTTGGTACATTCCTCCTGGCCTAAGGAGCATTCCTCGGAGCGTTCCTTTGAGCTTGAAGGAACTGACGAGGAGGTGGTGCAACTTGTGGTCCTCTGGATGGTGCAAGTAGTGCAAGTCTTGGAGCAGGGGCTTGGATGGCTGGGCGCTGTGGGTAAGTAATTGCTGGTCTAGGTGCAGCAACTGGGTTTTGTCTTTGGGGACAAGACCAAATATCATAAGCAGCTGAGCCGCAGACTAAGCAAAGACGGTTGGCTCGCTGGCAGTCTTTCATCATATGTCCAGTTCTCTTGCAGTAGGTACAAAAGGCTGGGCTGGGACGATGGTTCGGTACTCCGGGTCGCCTTGGCACAAAAGGTGGCCTGGACGAGGCTCTTCCTACCATCTGATTGGTAGGGCGCTTAAATCCAGCAGATTGAGGTCTTCCCCTCGCCTTTACCACTGCCTCATAACGGCGGGCAGCTTTCAGAGCCAATTCATGAGTCGGAAAATCTCCTGTGGCCAGTGCGGCCTGGATCTCCGAATCCAAATCTTGTTGAAATCGACGGGCTCTGATCTCATCTGTCAGTATCAAGAGTGCCACGAATCTGTTTAAAGGATTGTGTTAGCTGTGTAGTATGTGATATATAAAAATTTGAATTAGTGAGACATATCTTACCGACTGAGCATAGTGAACCCAGCGTCATACTCATCTACTGACTTGGTCCACATCGAACCTTGTTGCAGATGAATGAACTGCTGTTCTATATCGAACCTGGCAGTCTCAGGGAAGTACTTAGCGTCGAACATGTCGCGGAAAGTCTTCCATTTGATGGGTTGTTCAAGACGGCTTTCTTTCTGCCTTCCACCAGTTTCGTGCATTGTCCGTGAGCTGTAATTTTGCAATACGAACCCAAGCTAATTCTGACACTTGTGCCGCTACCAGATCATCCTCGATACTCTTAACCCATTCCTCAGCTTCCAGTGGGCTCTTCTTTCCTGAGAACTGTTTGGGGTGCAAAGCCCTGAATTGCTTCACCTCAGGTGCTTCTGCCTCGGGACGGTTCATTAAGAGACCAGTCTGCTGCTGCTGTCTCTCTAGGAGGCTGCGGATTGCCTCTAGCAGAACCGTTTGCTCGTTGAGTGGAGCAGGGACGACAGATGTGAGTGGTAGTGGTGGAGGTGTGTTGTTGACATTGGTACTGGTGTTGTTCGGGGAATCCATAACCTTGAAGAAAAATTTGGGTTAGGACAGATTCAAAGTACATGAAATGATAAGATTCAAGGAATATGAAATTGTAAGATTCAAAGAACATAAATTGTAAAGAATGTTTTAGTTGCTGGTTCTTGTGTTTTATATTGCTTAGGTTGTTAACGCAGAACAGAACTGCATAGTATGGTTCTATACAGCTCTGACCTGTATGGGCCACCAACAAAACCTGTCACACCCCGCTTCCTAGTATACGGGCAGAGGACGCGACGAGGCCGCTACGTATTTACTCAGAAGCAAATACGCTAAGCGTAACTAAGTAATATAAAAGAAAATATACACAAGAGACAAGGTATAATAAAAACAACAACTTTATTTATTAACATTCTTTTGTACAATGCATGAAAAGGAAATACAACTGAAATAAAAGCGATGCCTAAACAATGGCAGGACAGGGAATTAAAGGTACTGAATAGAAAATATACAATGTCTAGAGCTCAGGGTCTTTGCTGTAGTGGTCCAAGAATTCTGCAGTTGGCTCGATCTCTGACGGGTCCAAATCACCTGACGACATTCAAAGAAGAAAGAAATAGAACGTCGTCAGCGAACAGGTCGCTCGGTAAGTCCCAAAGATAAGAGGAAAGTAGAATAGACAGAATAAGAAGGTATCTTTTAAATTTGTATTATATTGTTGTAATGTTGTGTTAATGCTGTTGTTTGTAGCTTGGTATAGAAAGATACCAGTGTATACGAGAAGGGTCCCTATATGCTAGGGACCAGGGCAAACAGAATGTATAAGGAACCGTTAAGACACGGTATAATAGCAACGGAATATAGGTTAGGTGTCTTAATCTTACTGTCTCGTGCCACTTTTAACACCTTCCGTACCAATCTACCCCTTAAACCCTGTAGTGTTTTGATTGTATTGTATTGTATAGGTTGTATAGTTGGATGACTAACCAAAACCATGATATCAGTAACGGATGTAACTGTATAATCATGTAAATGGAATGTATATCCATGGTTCGGTTCAGTCAAATTGTATAGATTGGTAGATTGAATATATGGAATAATGGATTCATGGATTCATGTTGAATTGTAATATTGTGGATTGTAGATTGTGATTGTAGATTGTAGATTGTACTTGAATCATATTCAAGTCAGATTATAATGAGACTCAACAGATTAGTCCCGCTTAAATCTATATTTACTAGGGTCCTTAGGGTAAATTATAGAATATGAGTGGGTTTTATGTAAAAATACTTTTATATACTTTTCAAAACACACCCCAAGTATTTATTAATCGTCTTTAGAGTTGTAATGAATGTAGATTTTATATTGTGATATTTCTAGTGGAAATATCCTAATTTCATGATAAATGGTATTTATTTGTAATATTGGTTTTCTATGGAATTCATGGTATTTTAGTGTAAGATTGATTCTTGTGATTTTTGAAAAGAGTTGGAATGTTTATATTATAACAAAATAGGTATTTTAATGATAAATATACATATATTTATAAAAAAATAATTTTAATATATATTTTATATTCTAAAAATCTTATTTTCTTAAGATGTCGTATTTTAAATCTTTCGAGACCGAATGCTCCTTGCGGAGGTCTGAATCTCGCACTACTAAGCCCGAGAATGCGCGATAATCCGCACCATCCCGAACGGCTTCCCCAAAATGGGTTGTAGCAGCGCTTTCCAAAGATTTGTATAAATACTAAATCCTTTAGAAAACGGTTTTATTAAGTAAATGGTATTTATTTGTAAAGATGTCAATTTCCCGTATTCTATGTTCTAAGGTCTCCTAAGTCAACTAAACTGTTCCTAACTGGTCCAAAGCGACAAGTTGTGAGATACCTTAAATCGCCTCTTCACCGCCAATTGTGGCCAGGTAAGTACAAGTGAAGAAAGGAGGGATTCGCTCACGAATCACCGTGAGACGGGCCTTTTAAAATTACCTTTCTCACTTGTCTAGCCTAGACACCACAAAGTCAGGTTTAGATAAATGACTGAATGCCCACAACCTTCCTCTGTCCTAATGAGTGCGACATTCCTTAATTGGCTGAGTCAAGATATTTTTATTATTAGCTCAAAGGTTATTTATTGGTAAAGATGTATTAGTACTAAATCTTTTAGAAATGGTTTTATTAAGTAAAGGGTATTTAAATGAAAATGTTTGTTTTCCCGTATTCTGAGTTCTCGAGGGTATCATGTTATGTTGCATATGAGTGTGTGAGGAGGTAGGTCGTTACCTCATGATCTACTTAAAGGTATAGCAGTTTAATGGAGTTAAATGTAGAATTGAAACAATATGGTATTTAAGTGAAAAATACGATAATTGAAATAGCCATCATTTTATGAAATAAAACTTGATCAATTTGGTTGATTAGTGTTTAGTAGTCAACATGAGAGAGTTTAAGTATAATTGTATTAACGAGAAGTGAAGTTTTATAAGAAACCGAATCGGAAATCGGATTTGTTCCGATTCCGTCGGGTTTTGTAAATTCGTATTTTTGGAATAGAAAAGAGAGGTAGAAAATGGGACTTACAGGTTTTGGACAACCAAGGGAGTAAGATGTAAGGAGAGGAATCGCCGGTGCGTAGCTTCATCGCCGAGAGCTCCTAGAACGATCGCCGGAAGTTCGCCGGGAATTTCGCCGTAGCTTCGCTTCGTGCTCGTTTTCAAAGTACACAAGTTTCTTGGAAATTTTTAGAGAGTTGGCTCAGAGTTTTGGGGTGAGAGGGTAGAGGGTAGGGGTGTATTTATAGGGTTAGGCAAGGGTTAGAGTAGATGAAGGGTTTTAAATAAAAAAATGTAAAAATGTATAAAAAAAATCATTAAAAATAGAGTAAATGGTGGTTAATGGGCTCTCTGGAACTGATCTGAGTAATTGGATTGTGCAGGGGAGTTGAGAAGACAAAAAGCCAGATTTTTCATGTTGATGACTCGGCCGACCGGCCGAGTCCGGCCGACTCGAAAGATGGGGGGTCGCCGGAGGTAGTCACCGGTGCATTAACATTTTCATGTGTGGTGGGAAATGTGGGAGTTATCACGTGTGGACTGTTAGGCTTTTATAAAATTTAAAACAAATAAATATTAAAAATAATGTGGGGCATTGGATTTGAACTCTGGTGGTTTGGTTCAGCAGTGCAAGGTATTACCAATGAGCTACAAGCTCCTTCTTGTAATTATGGAGTGAAATGGATACTTAAAGTGGTAACAGCAACAATAAATACTCCAAGTATAGTTTAAATTTAAAGCAAATTTATGTACACTAAAAATGGAGTTGTTATAATTGCGCTCATTTTTCTTTATATCCGATAGTTCCAGTGACTGCATTCTCTCTATCCGTGTTGTATTTTACTGATTACCATATAATGGTAGAAGCCGAATATGACTACGGCAGGATTTTTCCTTGATCGTAGGAGTATGGCTGGCCTAGTCACCATCGTATTCCGTATTTAGGAACCGGGACGTGACAAATACAGAAAGGAGCAACTAAACCTGAGCACAAGTTATAAATTTAAATAGCTTTAGAACAGCAAGAAAGCACTTGTAGTTCATTGGTAAAGCATTGCACTGCTGTGACATAGCCCTTGTATTCAAATCCCCCCATCCACATAATATTTTTATTGATTTTTCTTTTAAACTTTTAGAAGCTCAAAAGTTTGCACGTGCACTGCACGTAAAATAAAAAGTCACAATAAAAACAAACATGTGGAAATTGTTATTTAAACAGTTTAGGACACGTGTCAAAGATCCCATACCCCACCAAGCCAAGATGGCTGGCGAGATGATGGAAATGACCGGCACCGCCGGGTATATCCGTAGGGAATGCCCCTAATTTTTAACCCCGACACCCCTTGGCCTACCCCACTACCCTCATGCTGTTTGATTTCTCTGCACTTATCCAGAAAATGATAAATCCCCTCTTTAATCCATTTTAATGCATATTTTCAATTCATTCTTCAATCCTCAAGACCCTAACTTCTCATGTAAATACAACGCTACACTTTGGCCCTCCTCATTCAAAAATCCATTGCCAAAACTCTCTAAAATTCCTAAGTTCAAAAGTTATACAAGTGGAGTTAGCTCAAGGCAAATTTCCGGCGACGTTTCGGGACAAATCCGGCGACGAAATGACTCCACGACGCCTTCGAAAGTTCTCTCTACCTCTCCCCTTTCCTTTCAATCAGTAAGTCCCTCACTTCTCACCTCTTTCTAGTCTAAAACAATAATCTATTAAAACTCTTCGAAAGTAGAGTTAATCCGACTTCCGATTCTAATTTTCATTAAAAACATAATTTTTCTTAATAACAAATTTACCATCTTTTTACATATTGTTTATTAACCATCAAATAACATTTGGAACAAATTTCAATTCAAAATATAATGTTAAACAACTTTGGTAAAATACCATCTAGTTTACATACGGCATTACTTTATAGTTTGGCTCATATTATCTTTAGAAAACTCATGAGGTAATGAACTATCTTATCACAACAATCATTCTTGACATAGCACGATGACTTTTGGGAACTTTAGTTATGGGATGATTATAAGTTTATATTAAAATACCTTAAACTATCAAAACTCGTATTCTTTAAATTGTTTTAATTAATTCCTTACAAATAAGTCTCTACAACCCATTTTGGGGAACCCGATCGGGATGGTGCGGGTTATCGTACGTCCTCGAGACTAGTAGAGCGAGATGCAGACCTCTTCACGGAGCATTCAATCTCGATGGAATTTTTATTACAATTTTTAAGAAAACGTGATTTCTATTTAATAAATAAATTCTATTTTTATAATTATATATATATATATTATCAAAATATCTATTTTAAAAATAATATATATTCCATGTTTTCTAATCAAAAGAAAAGAATCACAAAAGATCATGAAAATACCATCACATTCAATACAAGTCAAATTATAAGAAAATACCCTATACTATTCAAGTCAGGTTTTTATCCACTAGAATATTTCATTTTATAAAAACTACATCTATGAAAACCCTAAAGACGATAAATAAATATTTGATGTTTATTTTGAAAATATATCAAAACTATTTTTCATAAAACCCTCTCAAGTTATATTAATTTACAATAAGGATCCTAATAAATATAGGTTTAAGCGGGACCAGTTCTCTTAAGCCTCAGAGAGCCGGACAATATGGATGCTTGCCTATCTAAGGTAAACAACCTAAAAATTGTGTTATCGATAGAGTAATTGTCTTGGGAAAAGACACAAATCATGCCGTCTATGTGCAGTAGTTACCGATAACATCAAAACTAATTCAGGACTTCAATTAGTTTTAAAGTGTCTGACTCAGAGTCTCAGTCTAATCTGAAATCAATCAATCAATCTATCCTTGAATATGATTCAAGTATAACTCCATTTCAACATGAATCCATTTATACCAGAATTCAATTTATATCAACATGACTCGACTAAACCGAACCATGGATATACTCTGATTACATGACTATACATTTATATCCATTCCGTTTACATGATATCATGGTTTCGGCAAGTCATACATCCATTAAAAAAAATACAAATCAATACAAAATACATGACGGGGTTTTAAAGGGGTAGACTGGCACAAAATGTGTTAAAAGTGGCACGCGATGGTCATTAAAAGACGTAACTATATATCCATTGCCGTTGTTCCGTGGTTTTATCGACGGAGCCTTGTACTACGGGTTACCATAATCCATGGTATAAGTTGGACTTCTCTCGTATACACTAGCATATTCTGTACTAAGCTACAATCAACTGCGTTAACATAACAAACTCACAATACACCAATTATATTCTCATATTTGTCTATTCATCTATCTATTCTATTCCTACTTTTCTTTGGGGACTTACCGATCGATTGTTCGCTGACAACATTCCTATTTCTCTTCTTTCTTTGGAATGTTGTCAGGAGGACCCGGCTCTGAGGGGTTCGAGACCAGCCAGGAGCACTTGGAGCAGACTACCAAGCATCACGACCATTAGGCTTTACTTGTACTCACTTTACTTTCATGTTCATGCCATTGTTTAGGCATTGCTTTCATCATTGTATTTACTTTTCAGTTGTATTGTAAAGAAATGTTTAATAAATAAAAGTTGCTGTTCATTTATATCTCTTGTCATTTTTCTTGTGTACTTTATTATATTGCTTAGTTACGCTTAGTGTGTTTACTTCTGAGTAAATACGTAGCGGGCCCGTCGCGTCTCCTTACCATACACCGGGAAGTGGGACGTGACAACATGACTTGACTTGAACACTTGAAACTTGATTTAAATCTGAACTTGACTTGAACTCGAATTTGACTTGAACCCGAACATGAATTCTTGAACTTGACATGAATATCTGAACCCAATATCTTCACTTGAATTGACTTGACTCCAACTTTGAGTACAACTTGACATGAATACATAGACACTTGACATGAATACGTGACCTTGATATGAAATCAATCTTGCAACTTAATATATTCATGGAATCGAGCAAGACTTGTAATTTAACCATAATTTTAGATTCGCGGGGTGTTGGGGTAGTTTGAGTATGAATCCAATAAAATATCATGAGTCTCATACTTACATCACGAAATCACGAAATCATGAATTTACGAAAGAGGGCCCATGATTCCTTGCCTCTGGGGCCCTACTCTTGGATTAGGAATACTCTTGAGATTGGTTGACATTCACACTTAAACTTACGTTAATTAGATTAACTTGAAGAGAACTTTTAGAACACTTACATGCACTTCATGTTCACTATACCTACACTAGAAGACTATGCTATACTTGTTTGCTATGCTCATGTTATATTGCCATGCTTACATAGTTTCCATTAACATTGACATGTTATACTTGTTCATTCTTCATTCCATTCATACTATATCACATTACACCCTACATTTCATTTATGTATATCACCCATCCTTTTTGGGGACTTACCGAGCGCAATTTCGCTGATGGGAATTCTACCCATCTTTATTTTCTTGGAATGTCCATCAGATAATCTAGATACGTAGAGGTGGAAGCGACAGCAGAGGACTATGACCAACTCAGCTCACAAGTCGATCCTTAGATTTCTCTTCCAGCATTTGTTTATGTATGCCACTTTTTAGGCACTTTTCTAGTTATCGTACTTTTGTTTCAGACATCATATCAATGAATTAAGCTTATTGAAGTTGAATGTAAATAAAGTTGTTGTTGGATTTTATTCACTTGTCATTTATTTTCACTTTTATATTGTTTATATACGCTTAGCTTATTTGTTTTGAGAAAGGACATTGTAACGATCCTAAATTTTCTGTACAAAATTTTTAAGTACAGAAAGGAGTTTGCAATCCTGAGCACAATTTAAATGTTATTTTGGTGTAAGAACAGCAAGAAATAACTTGTAGCTCACTGGTAAAGCTCTTACACTGTTGTGACGTAGACCCTGTGTTCGAATCCCATCAGCTACATATTATTTTCCTGATTTTTCTTTTAAACTTTTTTGAAGCCCAAAAGTTTACACGTGCACTGCACACAAAACTGAAAAGTTTGGAAAATTAAACATGTGTAAAATGATATTTATACCGAGTAGGACACGTGTACACAATCCAACCCCCCAACTCCTTAGTATGGCCGGCGAGATTTGCTATAGGGCCGGCGACGCCGGACCATTCGTAGGGGATGAGGCCCGTGCTTTGCACACAGCACCCTTTGGCTTACCCCCACTACCCCTGTTCTGTTTGTTTTCTCTTCAATTTAACAGAGAATTAAAATTCATCTTTAATATCATTTTTAATACTTTTTAATTCAATCTTTCAATTCTAAAACCCTAATTTCACCCTATAAATATAACCCCATACCCTAGCCCCTCCTCATTCTGAAATCTCCAGTCAAAATTATCAAAAATTCTCAAGTCCAAGAAGAGTACAAATGGAGTTAGCCTAAGGTCAAATTCCGGCGAGGATTAGAGGCAATTCCAGCAACCCCAGACGTCACGAAGTATACGACATCTTCCTCTACGTCTCCTCTCTCTTCCTAACTTGTAAGTTCCTTCTATTTCCTCCCTCTCTTCGCTAAATTCTCTTTTCAAAATAATGTATCGGGAAGTGGAGTTATTACCGATGTAAATCTTCTAAACTCTATAATCTCACTTTTCATTTACATATTGTTCAATAAACTTTTACACAATATTTGTAACACTATTATAAAGGTTTATAAACAACTTTCACTCTAAAACTCCATGTTAATTAACTTTAATTAAGTTTTTACTTTTAAATACCATGAAGTTTATATACGTTATCTTTTAAACATTTGCTTAGCATACCTTTAGAAATCATCACGAGATAATGACATACTTCTCACATACACACATATTGACATAGCACGATCATCTTGAGACATACCTTTTATGGCAAAATACTACTTTTCATCAAAATACCTTGAACTATAAAACCTCGGTTTTATTTAAATGGTGTTATCAAATTCTTTACGATTATGCCTCTATAACCCATTTCGGGGAACCCGCTATTAGATGGTACAGATTAGCGCACATCCTCGAGCTAGTAGAGCGAGATGCAGACATGCTCACGGAGTATTCAGTCTCGAAAGATTTTTAATACGAATTTTTTAAGAAAAACGAAATTTTCTACTTAATAAATAAAATTAATTTTTAATAATTATATAAATATTATCAAACCATATATTTTTAATATATAATAAAATTCCATGTTTTCTAGAAAATAAAAGAATGATAGGTTTCATTAAAATACCATCAAGTATCAATACAAAACAAGTTACACTAAAATACAATGAACTATTCAAGAAAAGTTATTATTCACTAATATACCCCACTCTTTAAAATTCACATCCATGGAAACCCAAAAGAACATAAATAATTACTCGAGGTTTAATTTGAAAGTATATAAAATATTTTTCATAAAACCCCCTCGAGATATATAAAATTATATTAAGGACCCTAATAAATATAGGTTTAAGCGCGACCAATTCTCTTGAGCCTCAGAGAGCTGGAGAAAGTGGGTGCTTGCCTATTTAAGGTAGAAAACTAAAACGGTGTTATCAATGGTAATTGTCTTGGAAAAAGACACAAATCCTGCCATCCATATGCAGCAGTTAACGATAACTCCTAAACCTAATTCAGGATCCAAATTCTGTTCTAAGTGTCTGACTCAAGTCTGAGTCCAAATCAATCTGAATCCAATCCAAACATGAATCCAATTCAACATGAATCTAATATACCAAACATGAACTTGAATATCAGAACAATACCAAACATGCAAACATGACTTGACTTGACCGAACCATGGCTATGACTTGACTTCATTACATGACTACTTGATACATCCTGAAACCGTTTACATGAACAACTTATACCATTGTCTCGGCAGGTCTGATAATTACCAATCAATATAATATACATTACGGGGTTAAACGGGGTAGACTGGTACGGAATGTATTAGAAATAGAACAAGATGGTCACTAAAAGACACCTACATGAACATCCGTGTCATTGTCCCGTGTATTTTGACGGGGCCTTGTACTTCCGATTACCATAGTCCATGGAGCAAGTTGGACTCCTCTCGTATACTGATACATTCTGTACCAAGCTACAAATAACTACGTTAGCATAACAAACAGATAATTTACTAGTTCTATTCTTTTTACTTATCTATTCCATTCTATCTTTTGGGATTTACCGAGCCCTAGTTCACTGACGATATTCCTGTCTCTTCTTTCTTTGGAATGTTCGTCAGGAGGACCCGACTCTCAGGAGACCGAGCCCAGTCAGGACGATTTGGAGCAGTTCACAGAGGAGCCAAACTTCTAGTCTTTTAGTTATACTTATTTTCTTTTCAGTTCATATGCCACTATTTAGGCATCGTTTTCTATCATTATACTTTTCTTTTCAGTTGTATGTAAAGAAAGAATGTTAATAAAAGTTACTGTTATTATTTCATCTCTTATTATTCTTGTGTATTCATATATTGCTTATTTATGCTTAACGTGTTTACTTTTGAGTAAATACGTTATGGCCCGTCGTGTCTACTTCTTCGTACACTAGGAAGCGGGGCATGACAGACATTCTTGGAATAAATACGTCGTGGGCCTCGTCACATGCCTGCTCCCTTCTTTTGGAAAGCAGGGCATGCCAGGTTTTGTTGGTGGCCCATGCAGATCAGTTCTGCATGAAAGTCGTAAGCAATATGATACAAGAATTATGAAATCCAACTATTATATTCAAATTTTTCTTTGAATCTCAAGCCTATTCCTTAAATCAATCTTGAACTTCACTTCAATTTCCCTGACGATCATCTCTCAATTTTTGAATCCTTAATTCTTATTCACCATTCTTTTTGGCCTATTAGCTCACCTAGTTTGAACATCGATCGAAAGAGCTCAAAGACGATTTGCATGAATTTACCCTTAGCTTCCCATGCATGATGCCTTGTACTCCTCAAGAGAATTTCGGGGACGAAATTCATTTAAGGAGGGTAGACTGTAACGAATGCATTCTTGAATTCTATCCCGTTGAATCTCTTCTTTTTTTCCGACGATCATGACTTGACATAATGGAAACGGATGTGTAAACTTTTAATCGTCATCTCGTTCTTTCTTATAACCATCTTTGTTCCTTGAATCTGGTATAAACATCATTCTTGGGTAATTTCGATGATGAAATTATTTTTAAGGAGGGTAAGATGTAATGACCCTAAATTCTTTGTACCGTTCCTTTTGTTTTAATTTATAAAAGAGAATGTATTCCGTTCTGATATCGAGTTATAAGTTATTCTTGATAAATACCTTGTAAGAATCTCCTTATAGCCTATTGGTTAAGACTCCCCGCTGTTGCCCATAGCTCGCGTGTTCGAATCCCAACAATACCAATATTTTTTTTTTACGTTTTGGAAAACTAAGAGTTTGCACGAGCATCGCACAAAGTTACGAAAAGTTTCAGAAGAAAAGATGTATGAAAATGGACCAAACGAAGCGAATCGAGCACATAGCACAAATCCTGAGGTCAGGAGACGACTTGAGGCCGAAAATAGACCGAGATCGGTAGCCAAGTTGAGTCCAAACAGGCCCCGTCTGGGTTGGTCAGTCCTTTCGACTCCCGTCTGTTCATTTCTCCACTCTAAACTGCCCCATTCAAATCGAGACCGCTCCATCTCTTCATTTTCTCAATTAAACCTCTTTTTAATGTATTTAAATTCCTTTTTTAATTCCCCACATCCCATTCCTCCTCCTATATAATCTAGTCTGTCCTAGCTTCCTCCCCTTTAACATTTTCTGAAAATTCTCTAAAAAAATATCTTTCTAAATATTTCTCTCAGGTCCTAGTAGAGCCATCGCCTGTAAACGTCGAAGTTCTGTTCAAAAACCACCACGGCTACAAATTACCCAATGTGCATCCTCTAGCTTCCCCTCTTCATCAACAACGATCTCGCCGCCACTCGACATCATCGCCATCGAAGAAACCGCAACATCAACGTACCAATGCCTTTTCCGTACAATCAACTGAACCTTCTTTCCATGCACTCGAAGCGTACCCTATTCCTAGTAAGCGGTGAATTGGTTGTTATACTAATTCACACCGTGAGTAAGTCTCCCCCCCTCTCCCTGTTCTCCCCCAACATCAACACACTACGGTATGTTAAAAATTAAACAAAATAAACTAAATACTAAATTTTAATTTGCAACAACATGATTTTTTCATTCTAAAATGTTATCTAGAAGAATATAAATTTCAAGCTATCATTCTTGTAAATCCATGTCCCTTATAATTCCATATGTAGTTTATAAAAGAATTGTTATGTTAATCGATATTAGAAAAGTAACTTAAAAATACCATGCTTAGTTCTTGTTAAAATACTAGTTTCTATAATATGTTAATCTACATCATACATGGGGTAATGACCTACCCCACACGCACACTTTGGATTCATAGCACGATCACGCATTTATAGCATTTTTATAAAAACGTTTTTGCATTAAAATACCCTCAAGTCTTGAAACACAGAATTTTAACCCTAAAACACTTTCCCTTGGCAATTATGCCCCTACAACCCTATTTAGGGAATCCTTATTAAAAAAATTGTATGGATTATCGCACATCTTAGGCCTAGTGGGTGAGATCGGAGCTCTTCTGGGAGCGCATTCTCGAAAGAAAAGAAAATACAGGTTTTTAAAGCAAACAAATTTAAAATATTTAAAATATCATATATTTGTAAGTTTAAGAAAACAAGTTTGTAAAATTCGATTTTAAATAAAACATTCTAAAATGAAAAGATTAAGTTTTGTTAAAATACCTTAATGTTTCCAAAAAGATATATTTTCATTAAAATACCATATATTTTCAAAAGCTAGGTTTTATCACTAAAATACCAATCGATATAAAATATATTTTTATTAAAACCCTCGAAATTCTAATTAATATAAGTTTTCCTAAAAACGCCCTCGAGGTTTATTTTTAAAATGAAATATTTTACATGAAACCCCCTCGAGAATTTAATGGTTTAAATCATGTAAATACCTATAGTATATAACCTATTTAATCTTTCAGATATTCATATAATAACGGGTTTAATCGGTATCTTTTCTCTTAAGCCTCCGGGAGCTGGAGAAAGTGAGTGCTTGCCTAGTTTAGGAAAACTAATATTTGTCTAACAATCATCCTTAAAAAGGGCACAAATGCTGTCGGTCATGTGCAGTGGTTGCCATCTTAAATCACATGAATATCAAATCGTATATAATCAAATACATGATATCCTATATGACTTGACCTGAACATTTGAAACTTGACTTAAACCCAAACTTGACTTGAACTCGAATTTGACTTGAACCTGAACATGCATTCTTGTACTTGACATGAATACCTGAACTTAACATGAACACCTGAACCAAATATCTACACTTGAATTGACTTGACTCGAACCATGAATCCAACTTGACATGAATACACGAACACTTGACATGAATACTTGATCTTGCAACTTGATGTATTCATGGATTCGAGTAAAACTTGTAAGTTTAACTATAATTTTAGATACGCGGGGTGTTGAGGCAGTTTGAGTATGAATTCAATGGAATCTCATGAGTCCCATACTTACATCACGGATTCAAGAATTCACGAGTGAGGGCCCGTGATTCCTTGCCACTGAGGCCCTACTCTTGGGTTAGGAATACTCTTGAGATTAATTAGCATTCACACTTAAACTTACGTTAATTAGATTATCTTATTGAGAAATTTTAGGACACTTACATGCATTTCATATTCACTATACTTACACTATACGGCCATGCTATACTTGTTTTCTATGCTCGTGTTACATTGACATGCTTACATAGATTCCATTAACATTGCCATGTTATACCTTTTCATGCTTCATTCCATTCATACTATTTCACATTACACCTTGCATTTCATTTATATACATCACCCATCTTTTTTGTAGACTTACCGAGTGCAAGTTCGCTGACGGGAAATCCACCTATCTTTGTTTTCTTGGAATGTCCGTCAGATAATCTAAAGACTGTAGAGGTGGAAGCGACAACAGAGGACTACGACCAGCTCAGCTCACAAGCCGATTTTTAGATTTCTCTTTCAGTTTCTGTTTATGTATGCCACTGTTTAGGCACTTTTCCTATTATCGTACTTTTGTTTCAGACATTATATCCATTTATTAAACTTGTTGAAGTTGAATGTAAATAAAGTTATTGGATTTTATTCACTTGTCATTTCTGGTCACTTCTTGTCACTTTTATATTGCTTATATATGCTTAGAGTATTTTTTTCGACAAATGAATTTCTCAGAATAAATACGTCGTAGGACTCGCCACGTGTCTGGTCCCGTCTTTTGGGAAGCGGGGCTTGACAATACTTAATTGAATCTAGGTGAACTAAAGGTAAATATTTTGTGAAGGATGGTTGATTAACACTAATAAAAGGAAAATAAAAATAGAGACTTTTAAGTGATAGTGAGAAATATACCTAAGTTTGAATTCTCTAGATAGACGTTTGCATGGAATAAATCATAATTGTTTTTCCTATTAAATTTTCTATTTATTCCATTAAGAATAATAAAAGAATAAATTATATGATGTCCATTATATTTCATCAATCTTAAGAAAGTATAAATTATAAGGTTTTCAAAATAACTTATCAATTAGATAGATCAATCACAATTTGAAGGATATTTAAATTTCTATGATAACAAATACAATTTTTAATACTATTAAGTTTGAAATATATGCAAGGTAAGATATCCCATCACAATTTACGTACAAAACTTACATTTGCATCATAAAAAATTAATTTTTAATCAACCCTAATTAGCATGACATGGATTAAAAATGTATTGCAATATCTAAGAATAAATTATAAGCATTCACATCATAATTTATCAAAAAGAGTAAACAAAAGAAGAGATTATGTAATGCAAATATTGAATCAATCAATAAAGCACATAGGAAAATCCATCATAAATATTCTAAGCAAAATCTTCCAAAATTCATCAACCTAGGTACATATGGAACTAGATACACATAATTAAAAAGAAA
This sequence comes from Agapanthus africanus, assembly GCA_030015575.1. Lineage (NCBI taxonomy): Eukaryota > Viridiplantae > Streptophyta > Magnoliopsida > Asparagales > Amaryllidaceae > Agapanthus > Agapanthus africanus. The sequence continues at coordinate 43,430,324 of CM057339.1, forward strand.
GCAATACTTATAAAATTCATGATTAAAAGAAACTAAAAATTTCCTTACAAACTTGATCTCCTCTTGCAAACCTTAGATGACTTCTAAAGTCTTGTGAAGAGATAAACACCATAATTAAAATATACCGAAGTATATATACGCTCTCTACTAATTACAAGAGATGAAACACTAAAAATATAAATTCATAAGTCGCCTATAAAACTCCAGAACTTCTTGATGATTAGGCCGCCGATCAGCGCCCTAGGCACACTGAACTGCGCCCATGTAGGACCCACTTAGCCTCAGTCTTGGTCTGGTGCTATCTTCTGGTGTGTTTACTCCTTTGGGCATCTGTTTGATTATTTAACTCGTCTTATATATCATCTCTTTTATTAACTTGATTACGTCAAAAGCACGTACCTTCGTCTTTTCCGTCCTTTCCGTCCTTTTGCAATTGAGACCCTATAATATGCATTTATTAACAAAAGACACCTCGAGCAGCATTAAATATATCAAAATGAGATAAATAAGGATATAAAATGCACAATAAATTACACCTATCAAATACCCCTACACTTACCATTTGCTAGTTCTTGAGCAAAACTAAAAACCACGACTCTAAAAAAATAAAAATTCTAAAAACTAAACTAAACCTATGCTCCTTTTCGCAGGCGTTGCGATTTTACTTAGCAAGTGCAACAAGCCGTTAAATCCCTGGTTATCTTAATGGACGAGTGTAGTCTCGTGAATGTTTTCAGTGGATACTACCCACAAAATGCCCCTCCCCCCCCCAAAAAAAAAATTAAATAAAAGAAAAAAGAAATTAAAGGCAAAGAAAAATGAAAACTAAGCAGAAAGAAAAGAAAAAACAATAAAAGGTAGAATCTTGTTAATTCTTCAGTTTTCAAGAATCATCATTCAAATGTGTCGTTTCAAATCAAGAAATTCTATTCTCCAGTAGACTGTTTTTCGTCACCTATTAAGATGGATGTGCACGTGTCTTAAGCGTGTACAGATTCCACCTGTCTAGGGTAGGCGTGGGTCTATTGATTATGGAGATCTTTTCTCCGGTAGCCACGGGTAAAACTACTGTTAATTATCCCTTGCATTTGATGGGTCGTATAGGTCATGTCATGCCCCGCTTCCCGATGTATAGGTAAGGATACGCGATGAGGCACGCTACGTATTTACTCTGACGTAAACACGCTAAGCGTATCTGAGCAATATAATGAATGCACACAAGAAAAATGACAATAGATGTAACTGAACAACAACTTTTATTTATTAAACATTTTTTTACAAGTACAACTGAAAATGTAAATACATGAATGGAAAGCAATGCCTAAATAATAGCATAACTGAAATGAAAAGTATATACAAGTGCCTACAGCTCTGGGTCGATAGCAAACTGCTCCAAGTCCTCAATACTGGGCTCGATCTCTAGTGAGTCGGATCCACCTGACAAAATTCTAAAGAAAGAAGAAAAGGAATGTCGTCAGCGAACAATCGCTCGGTAAGTCCCAAAGAAAGAGAGAAGTAGAATAGACAGAAAAGAGATTATAACTGTATAATGTATCTTTTGATCTGTTAACGCAGTTGTTTGTAGCTTGGTACAGAATATGCCAGTGTATACGAGAGGAGTCCCACTATTCCGGAGATTAAGCTATATGGAGCATAAGGAACCGTTAAGCCACGGAACAACAACAATGGATATTTAAGTTAGGTGTATTAAAGTGACCGTCTCGTGCCACTTCTAACACATTCCGTATCTATCTACCTCTTTAAAACCCCGTAATGTCTTTTGTATCGATTTTATTGTTTTATAGATGGAAGATTTACCGAAACCATGATATCATGTAAACGGAATGGATATAAATGGATAGTCATGTAATCAGAGTATATTCATGGTTCGGTTCAGTCGAGTCATGTTAATATAGATTGTATAAATGGATTCATGTTGTATTAAAATTATCTTGAATCATATTCAAGAATAGATTGATTTCATATTAGATTGAGACTCTGTCTGAGTCAGACACTTTAAAAGAAATTGAAGTCCTGAATTAGTTTTGATGTTATCGGTAACTGCTGCACACGGCAGGATTTGTGTCTTTTGCCAAGACAATTACCGTGTCGATAACACCGTTGTTAGGTTGTCTACCTTAGATAGGCAAGCACCCATATTCTCCGGCTCATGAGGCTCAAGAGAACTGGTCCCGCTTTAACCTATGTTTGCTAGGATCCTTACTGTAAATTAATATAACTTGTGGGGGTTTTATGAAAAATAGTTTTGATATATTTTCAAAATACACCTCAAGTATTTAATTATCGTCTTTAGGTTTTCATAGTTGTAATTTTTATAAAATGAAATTTTCTAGTGAATAGAACCTATATTTCATTGTATATGGTATTTTAGTGTAATATTGGAATTGAATTGATTTGTAAAGGTAGTTTCATGAATTTTGTGATTCCTTTGATTTAGAAAATATGGAATATATATATAATATATTTAAATTAGATATTTTGATAATATTTATATATCTAATATTTATAAAAATTAGAATTTATTTATTATATAGAAATCATATTTTTCTTAAAAATTGCATTAAAAATTCCATCGAGATCGAATGTGTTGGGATTCCTTAGCACCCTAATGGGTTTTCACAGTAACTACCATGCCAAATTTAAATTTTCTAAGGTGCTAATCAATTCTAAGCTAGGATCAAGCTAGAGTGAAAAGACAATAAAACATGCAATCAAACATTACATAAGAAGTGAACAAGAATACAACCTTTGTAGACCCGGTCCTTCACTTCTAAAGCTCCGTGTTGACGTCCCTTTGCTGTGATCATGGATCTCCCGAACTCTAGTTTGGGTTCCCTCGAAGAAATGAACAAGCTTGCTCGTAGCCTTCGAGGCCGAAGATGATTTACGTCGAGAAGACTCAAACTCAAGCTAACCCTTCACTAGGTCATGAACTTTGTGAAGAGAACACCCTATAATACCCAAGCAAGTGTATAGGATGATGAAATAGGAAGTGGGCTCACTTTAGATTTTATTTTCTCACTCATTTTCACCATTTTTCAAGAAGCTAGAGAGCTAGAGGAAGAAGATGAAGCAAATGAAGAATGAACTCAAGAATAAAATCAAGTGGTGAATTATCCAACCATGGGTGAGTTAATATCATATATTAAACCCATATAGAGACTTAAACCATGTGTTAGGATAATGGTTAGGTTAGTAAATATCTTAAGCAAGACAAATTAGTTGACTTAGTCAATGGATTCTACAAGCTTCTCCATGCTACATCCATAAACTAATTTCCAACTAATTTGATTAACTTAATATAAATAAAACCCTCCATTATCATATAACATGGTGTGAGTCTCATACACCCATGTTGCATGTGGAATCAAGAATGACACAAGTATATATCACATATATACTTAATACATGATCAAGTGAGACAACCAATCTTAAGTGAGCTGATACTAGTCAATGTAAATTAATATATCAAATATATAATTATATATTAAATCATTAAATCAACACTTGATTTAATGATCTGGTCATATCGCATATAACCGACTAATATCATGTGTATCAATTTATCGATCAACACTTGATTCGATAACCCGGCTATATCACATATACCCGGCCGATATCATATATCGCGAGAATACAATACGGTATCACATACACGTATCAGTCTCGGTCCCGCACATATCATATATATTCTCCTACTTCGTTTCGCCTGAGCTAGAAAACCCCTGCGTATGACTCTAAAGACTCGTCAATACGCCGGCAGTAAGTGATGATCATATCAAACACCCACAAGCCGCAAGAGGCGTGCTAAACGTAACGACCACCCGGGTATTGAGCGATCAGAAGATCAACAAGCAAGTCTGCTCATACTCCTGTGAATCCAATCAGTAACACTTACTGTACAGTCCGGTCTCTTCGTCTGATATGTCACATATCTCGCCTAGGGGTGGTAAACGTCAGGCCCCGGTAGCTTGATAAGTCGTGCCGATATGAGGCTCATAACGGGTCGAGAAACTACTGGTAACACTTACCAGTAAATCTCTGAATCAGCCCTGGCCAGGGAATTTCCTGTTATAGCCAATCGAGCACAGCGCAACATCAACCCCCAATACCGGGAGAGACGAATCCCCTCCTATCGCTCATTGCCTCCATGTGACTCGGGACTGTACCCAAAAACCACCATTTTGCACATCCTCTTGAATGTGGTAAGGTGGAAATCAAAGCACAATGGGAATCATACAAGACTCTATGACGATCTCGGATCGACAGACTAACCTGTACCAGTGTCACCAGAGAACTGCCATCTGACGAGAGGTATAATACCATCTGGGAGTTCTCGGCGAGTCCGTCCAGTGTACCCAGTCTCCACTGAGCACCCGTATATCATCTCTGATGTCAAACATCAATGGATATGGGATCATCCATCGCCCATCTACATTAGTCGAGAAGCTATACGCAAGTCTACTCTAGTATATCGATGCCCCGTATCGATACACCCACGACTAGGGACTTTAAAGGATGTACTCACAGACTAACATTGTCCCACTAGTATGATCCGCATCATAATCCAGGTGGTCATGTACACATCCCAAGGGCTTTACCAACATGTAACATAGAGACAATCAGTGTACATGTTAAAATAAAGAGCAACCAGATAGCATACTATCATGTCGAGCATGAAATTCCTCCCTATATATGTCCAAGTATCCACCACAATATACATCTCATGTACAGTAATGGCCTCTAGGGCATACATATAACTAAAAAACTCCCACTTGCACTAGGGTCATCATATAGAACTGGTTGTGGTATCTCATACTCAACCATCCCATAAAAGTCTCTCTCTGGGAAAAGGCCTTTGTGAGTGGATCCACCGTGTTGTCCTCTGAGTCTACTCTCCTAATCTCGATCCCCTGGAGATCAACCATCTCCATGATCAGGTGATACTGCCTTAGAATATGTCTGGATCACTGATGGGATGGGGGTTCCTAGGCCTAAGCCACAACTCCATTGTCACACAATGGTAGGAACGAAGTTCATCTCATGAACTAATATACACCCAGACTTCCTCTTTGGTAGAATTTTAGGTAACGATGTATCCGGCCTTTATCGTCTAGTTTGCCACGGTATCTAGCTTGGAACTCTTCCAACATACCGTCCCTCCACTGAGGGTAAAGACAATGCCTGTGACTGACATTCAGTTGACCTTATCACCCTGGAAGCTATCCAGTGATTCTCCCCAGGATCGATTGATACCATCTCACTACACCTAGTGAGAATCCTAACATTCACTTAGATCTATCTCATAGATCCAAAACCTAGGTTTTAGGAGGTATCATCTTGATCTTATATGGAGAATCCTTGTGATAAGAGGAGATTGACTGAGCGTAGCATAGGAAATACCTTTCCTATCTAGAGTATGTCATCCATGTACAATACGAGGATCACCACCATACTCCCTACTACCCTTTTGTATATACAAGGTTCATCTACCATTTTGATGAAGTCAAACGCTTTGACTACCTCATCAAAACAGATGTTCCAACTCCGCGATGCCTACTTTAACTTGTAAAGCAACTTGCATACGTTTCCGCTGCTCTCACTGTCTACGAAGCCCTTTGGCTGTGTACTTATAGACGCTCTCTTCTAAATCAGTATTTAGAAAAGCAATCGTGACACCCAACCACCAGATATCATAGTCATGGTATGTAGCAATGGCAAGTAGGATCCGGATAGACTTAAGCATAGCTTCAGGAGAAAAGGTTTTATCATAATCCATACTTGGTCAATGACGGAAACCTTTTACAACTCGTCTAGCTTTGAAAGTCTCAACTTTCCATGTACACCAAGTAATCTTCTCAAGATATACTTGCTCCTGATGGGGATTTAACCTTTCAGATAAAGCAACCAAAGTCCATACTTTGTTGGTGTACATAGATTCCATCTCAGATCGCATAGCATCCAGCCATTCTTACAGAGTCCCCACTCTTGACGGCCTGCTCGAAACTAGTTGGGTCATCATCTTATGATGAAATCCTCGCTCCCACTGTCATAGAGAAAACCGAAGTATCTCTTAGGCGGATGTGGAACCCTACCAGATCGGCGGAGAGGCTGAGATTCGTCGGGAACTATTGAATCCTCCAGTTCTACCAAATCATCAGCTGTAGTTTGTATAGCTGGAACTCCTTCCAGTTCTACCTCATGACCACTAATTTCTTTCCAAAATAATTTCCTTTTTCCAAAAAGGTGGCATGCCGAGAAATAAAACACCTTTTGTTCCTTGGTGTGGTAGAAGATATTCCCTTGTGAAAGCTTGAGATATCCAACAAACTTCCATAAAACTGACCTTGCCTCGAGCTTGTCCAGATTTTGCTTTTGATATAGGCCGGACTAAATCTTAACTTTCTTAAGACATGGGCTCTTCCTATACCATATCTCATATGGAGTGGTAGGCACCTGATTTGGTTGGAACGCTATTCAATAGGTATGCAGCTTCACAAGTACATAACCCTAAAAGGAAATAGGTAACTCAGTAGTACCCATCATAGAGCGCACCATATCTAATAGGGTGCGATTGCTCCGTCCCGATACACTGTTGTGCTGTGCTGTATACGGAGGAGTAATGCTGAGAGAGAATCTCATTCTCCTTTAGAATAGTCCAGGAATTTCGTGCTCAAGTATTCTTCTCTCTGATCACATCAAAGGACATAATACTTATACCCATTTTGGTTCTCTAATTCTAACTTATATTCTTTGAATTTCTCAAAAGGTTCAGACTTGTATTTCAACAGGAACACATGTGCGAATCTTGAGAGATCATCAGTGAATGTAATGAAGTAAAACGAACCAATCCTGGCATGTGTAGACAGGGGACTTACATACATCAACTGTATCAATCCCAAAAGGTCACTAACTCTTTCTCTGTTTCTAATAAACGGAGTTATGGTCATTTTATCTTTGTGACATGACTGGCAAGTTTCACAAGATGTAGATTCAAAATGATTTAAATATGCATCTTTATGTAACTTAGCTAGTCGGGTAGCATTGATATGACCTAGTCTACAATGCCTCAAGAAGGATTCATTCAATTCTGAACTCTTCCTATTGTGTGTGTTCTGTACGTTGAGAACTGTAGTTTGATTTAGAACGTTTATGCTTTTAGATAACGTGCCTGAACCGATCAACTCTAGATATAGGAAATGTTCAAAACATTATCCAACAACACAAAATTATATCCTTCTTTACTAAATAAAAAGACTGATATAATGTTGTATATCAGGTTCGGTATCTAATAGCATTGGTTCAGAATCAATGTATTTGGTAATACAGGGTGATAACCGCCAACACTTTGGCTGCAATAATTGCACCGTTTCCAACTCTTGAAATTTTATCACCCGTTCTCAGTTCTCTACCTATCTGTAGCCCATGTAACAGATTACATATGTGGGATCCTGATCCGGTATCACATACCCAGGACATAGAGGATACTGAAAAACAGTTCTCGGTAATGAACATACCCGAAGAAGAAGCATCAATATGCACTTTCTTCGTTTGGGCGGCACAAGAATTCTGGTAATCCCCTATTTCCTGCACGGTCTTATAACGAATATAAGTTGGAGTGGGACCAACGTTCCCCAGCGCAGTATAACAAGCGGGTTCGGTCAATGCATCCATATTATTATCTTAATTAAGGCGTGACATGATCGCTACCTGGAGAGAGAGAGAGAAGAAAACACTCTTCGGGCACTCTTGCAAGATCAGATTGGTTATTATTTTATCTATCTAGGATGGCTCCCAATGTTTTTATCAAATCTTCCTTCAAACCCTAAAAGGAAAGACTAACCGGGATTAATTTGTAAGTCTACGGTAGCGCCCCGACCGTCCATCTGAGGCCAAACGCGGAACAAAAACTTTTACAACTGACGCTATCGCATATTATAACCCGGATCTTGCTACTAACGTTAAACTAGCTAACTACAAAGATGATAGAAAGGCTATACCGATCAATCCGTGTCCTTCGGTCTGTAGCCACCATCACCATCTCCTTGCGGCTGCTCCAAACTCGCTCGATCTCCTATCTCCTCGTCGAGATGGCACCACGTCAACAAATCTTTATACGGACTCCCGCCTCTATACCGAGGCAACTCGGACATCAAGTCTGTTAAAAGAGATGATCAAGATGAAGTAGAGAAAGAGTAGAATATTTTGTCTCATTACACTCTTTGGTTCTCATCACATGAGTGGGCAAGAGTGGAGGTTGAAGAAGATGCTAAGGTTTGGAGAGTGTGAGCTCAAGAAAACTCTAGTGAGCAAACATAACCAAGCACCAAAAATTGGGATGGCTGTCCAAACATTTTGGTGAGAAGATATAATGAAGTTTTGTGACTTTAAACATAGAAAAGATCTTACAAAAATATCCCATAAAAACCCTCAAAAATATCTTACCAAAAACAAAACACCATAAATATCTTACCAAAAATATCTTACAAGAATGTGTCATCCAAATGAGTCACACTTTCCAAATCCAATAATCATTTAAACCAAAATGATTAACCCAAAAAGAAATGCATCTTCTAAAGTAATCTCATAACGGATTACGAGAATACCTCTCACCTGTAAATAGATACCTGTATCCGTATTCCGACCGAATACGAATACGATGAGACAAAAATATTCTGACTCAATATAATACTTGGATCCGGCTTAAACCAAAGTCCACCAGTATTATCTGTCCGAACCATGACACGTGCACAAGAGCACGTGCATGTTCGAACCCTGCCATAAAATCATACGGCCTCTACAACGTTTCGCCCGAACTTGGGAAACTTTTTGTGGGGGACTCTAAAGACTTGTCAATACCCTAGCAGTGGGTTTAACCACAAGCACGTCAGCAGCACTAGCTGTGCGTAATGGCTGCCCATGTACTGACCGAAAGGGAAGCCGATGAGCGAACTCATCTTAGAACCCTACTGAGCCTATCAGTGACAATATCTGTACAGTCCGGTCCGTTCGTCTATGAGCATCGCATATTGGGCCTAGGGAGCTGGTAACGTCAGACCCCCAAAAGCTGTATAAGTCGTGTCGGAGGGTAGCCCTGAACACCCTGAGAAACTACTGGAATATCTACCAATAATTCTCACCTGCCTTGGCTAAGGACTTTGTGTAATAGCTCTCCTAGACACAGCGCAATCTCACCCCCAATACCGGGAGAGACGAATCCCCTGCCGATCCGCTCACTGCCTCTATGTGGCTCGGGACTGTACCCAGCTAAAAACTGTTTGCACGACTCCTTTGAGCCGTAGTAGGGTAGTAATCTAAGCACAGTGGGAACTCATGCGAGACAAATGACGACCTCAGGTCGATGAATTAACCTGTACACATGTCACCAGGGAACTGCTATCTGACGCTAGGTATAATACCAACTAGCAGGTTCCCGGCGAGTCCTGTCCGGTGCATTCATAACCCAATGAGCACCTGTATATATCTTAGGTGAACCAACTGACACCAATGGCTTGTGAGACCGGCCACCGCTCCTCGTCGGGGTCTCGACTGTATACACTAGTCTTCTCCGGAGTATCGATGCCCTGTCTCGAAACTCCCACGACTAGGGACCACTTTTAATGATGTGCTTATGGACTACCCAACTCTCACGTATATGATCGCCATCATACTGCTGGTAGTCAAGCAAGAATCCTAAGGGCTCTATCAACGTGTAATAGTGATCATGTCACCTAAAGGCTGTACACGATGATAAAGATAAACCAGATAGTATACTATCATCTCTAATAAGATTGTCCTACCGGTATAGGTCCTCCTCAATCATTACAATCACGTATCTGCGATCCAATAATTGACTTTGAGGGCACTATATCCAACAATCTTCCACTTGCACTTAAGGCTAATTATTGCGATGTCGCATACTCACAGCCCGTGTGATACCGAACACCCAACTCCTCTACTAATCAGTTTCACAAAGCTCGCTGTAAAACTTTTGTGTTCGAGAAATAGCCTCAATGAGTGGATCCGCCCTGATGTTTCTTTCTATGTCTTTCTTAATCTCAAGTTCGCGGAGAAAACCATCTCCCGAATTGAGTAATACCTGTCTTAGAATATGTCTGGATATCTGATAGGACCTAGTTCATAAATGAACTCCAAATCTAAACTTCTTAGACTGTATCGTCAACTGATCCTAATCAGTTTCCTGCACCATGCCTCCCACAGTATCCTGTTGGACCACCTGTCCAAACTACTGCCCCTCGTCAGAGGGAAAACTATAACTCTGACAATCACTCTGTCATCCATGTTACCTTGGAAGCATAGAATGATAACTATCTCCTAAAGGAGGCTGCCGTTATCAAATCCCTAGAACATCCACTTATGTTCTAAAACTGCTTCCGTATGTTTCTCCAGGATTGGATTAATATAAACTTATTGCATCTAGTGCAAAAACAACATCTGGTGTGGTACTTGACATCTTATGATTGATTCAATTGCCTAAGCAAGTGATATGCCAATCATGCACATCCCTCTCCCTTTTAGTCTGTAAGACACCTTTAGAGAGGGAGACTCCATCACCTGCAGGTACACCACCATACCAGGAGTCGTCCATTCTAAAACACCTTTAGAATACTGTCTAAGTACCCAGATTGGGAAACTAACCAAATCTAGATCTAAAACTATAGATCGAGTAACCAGAATGTCTGATATTATTTCCATATCCTGTGTGGAGAAACAACTGTGTGACAACCAAATATAACCGATCGTAGTATAGGAATTTTACTTCCTACTCTGTGTATGTCATACAAATATCAGGACATCGCACTCTACTACCTTCTTAACAGATCCATCCCTTATTCTGATAAAGTCAAATCCATGACTGTCACATCAAAAACAGATGATCTATCTCCGCTATATCTGCTCTAGTCTACAAACAGACATAAGCTACTTGCCCACTATGCTTCCGCTGCTCCCACTGACCACAACAACCCTCTGGAAGAGTCATATACACATGCACTTATAAAACTAATTTGGAACGACGCTATACTCATCCTCCTGCCGGGTCTCATAGTCTGGAACAACAGTAGTGGCAAGTCTGGGTAAACAAGAACCTTCCTGTCACCATCCTTGAGGCTACTGGAGTACCTCTCGGGTGTCTGAGGTTACCCACCATATCTGCGGAGTGGCTAATGGAATGTCAAACCTGATTGAATCTTTAGGTTGTATTAAATTTTCCGTAATCGTTTGCGGTTCTGGAATCACTTCCAGTTCTACCATACTCCCACTACTATTTTCTGAAAAATCCATTTTACTAAAACCGTGGCGTGTCAAGAACAATATCACTATTGATCTTCCAGATGGTAGAAAATCAACCCTCGACATAGCCCTGTAAGTCTACGGCAGCGCCCCGGCGATCCGAGGCCAAAATGCGGAATCGGAAATTTTGATCGTAAACTTGAAACCGGCACTAACGCAGACTTTAATCCTGGATCGAACAATTAACGCTAAACTAGCAATCTAGAGGAAGTTAGGAAAGGCAATACCGATCGATCCGTGTCCTTCGGTCTTTGGCCACCATCCCAAGCTCCTCGCGGCATCTACGATCTCCGGTCAACTCGTCGGAAGGGCACCACATCAAAGAGCCTTTTACGGGCTCCCGCCTCTGAACCGAGGCAACTCGGACATGAAGTTTGCTAGCCGACGTGTCCAAGATTGCTGTAGAATATACATAGAACACTTTGTCTCAAGGATTAATCGAAGTTGCCTTTGGAGTGGAGAAGGAGAAGAGCAAGAGGAATGAGCTTAGGATTTTTGTTGCAATGAAAATGAATCACCAATCTCATTTTCTCAAAGATGGGGGGCTGTCCAAATTGTGCTCGGCTATGGCTAAAAGGAGAGGAGGGGGTGAGCCTAAGGCAAGAAAGAATGGGTGATCATAAGGAAAAAATATCACACCAAATACCTTTTCAATCCATTCACAATTAATGCATCAATAATGCACAAAAAAAGAAGCCAAGCTCTCTAGAACCTCCAATAAACTGCTGGATCTCCGTAGCCACAGAAAAACCCCCATTTTATAAATCCCCACTTTGCAAATAAGCCTCCTTCAATGAAAAAATCAGCCATGAAGGAAAGAAGGAAAAATGGCCGAAACGGAACGCAAACTGGCAACTTCAAAAAGCGATCCCGTAATAAATTACAGGATAATCCCGAAACTGTATATACATAGCCGCATTTGTATTCCGACCGAATACAAATGCAATGAGACAAAATCTACACAGTATAATATTAGGATCCGGCTTAAACAAAAACCCGCTAGTATTATCCGTCCGAACCATGACACGTGCAGAAGTGCACGCGTACGTTCGAACCCTGCCATAATTCCATACGGCCTCTACAATGTTTCGCCCGAAACTTGAGAAACTGTCTGTGGGGGACTCTAAAGACTCGTCAATACATTGGCTGTGGATTTAACCACTAGCACGTCAGTGGTACTATCTGTACATAACGGGCCACCAGGTATTGACCAAAAGGGAGGTCGATGAGTAAACTCACCCTGACACCCTACTGAACCTGTCAGTGACAATATCCCTACAGTCCGGTCCGTTCGTCTATGAGTATCGCATGTCGGGCTTAGGGGGTTGGTAAAAGTCAGACCCCTAAAAGCGGAACAAGTCGTGTCGGAGTGTAGCCCAGAACACCCTGAGATACTACTGGAATACCTACCAGTAAATCTCCTGCCTTGGCTAAAAACTTCGTGTAATGGCTCTCCTAGACACAGCGCGATCTCACCCCCAATACCGGGAGAGACGAAACCCCTGCCGATCCGCTCACTGCCTCCATGTGGCTCGGGACTGTACCCAACTAAAACCTGTTTGCACGACTCTTTTGATCCGTGGTAGGGTAGTAATCAAAGCACAGTGGGAACTCACACGAGACAAATGACGATCTCAGGTCGATGAACTAACCTGTATACATGTCACCAGGGAACTGCTATCTGACTTTAGGTATAATACCAACTAGCATGTTCCTGGTGAGTCCTGTCCTGTGTACTCATAATCCAATGAGCACCTGTATAAATCTTAGGTGAACCAACTGACACCAATGGTTTGTGAGACCGGCCACCGCCCTCGTCGGGGTCTCGACTGTATATACTAGTCTACTCTGGAGTATCGATGCCCTGTCTCGAAACTTCCTCGACTAGGGACCCTTTAAGGATGTGCTTATAGACCCCAGCTCCCACGTATATGATCACCATCATACTGCTGGCAGTCAAGCAAGAATCCTAAAGGCTCTATCAACGCGCTATAGTGATCTGTAACATCACCTAAAACATGTACACGATGATAAAGATAAACCAGATAACATACTATCATTACGAGTAAGACTGTCCTACCGGCATAGGTCCTCCCTCAATCATTGCAATCACGTGCCTGCGATCCAATAATTGACTTTGAGGGCACTATATCTAACAATCTCCCACTTGCACTCAAGGCTAATTATTGCGATGTCGCATACTCACAGCCCGTGTGATACCGAACACCCAACTCCTCTACTGATCAGTCTCACAAAGCCCGTTTGTGAAATTATTACGTTCGAGGAATAGCCTCAGTGAGTGGATCCGCCATGATGTTTCTTTCTATGTCTCTCTTTATCTCAAGTTCGCGGAGAAACCCATCTCCCGAAATGAGCAATACCTGTCTTAAAATATGTCTGGATATCTGATGGGACCTAGTTCATAAATGAACTCCAAATCTAAACTTCTTAGACTGTACGTCAACTGAACTTAATCAGTATCCTGCACCACGCCTCCCTCAGTATCCTCTTGGACTACCTGTCCAAAATACTGCCCCTCGTTAGAGGGAAAACTATAACTCTGACAGTCACTCTGTCATCCAGGTCACCTTGGAAGCCTGGAATGATAACTGTTTCCCGAAGGAGGCTGCCGTTATCAGATCCCTAGAACATCTACTGTTCTAAAACTGCTTCCGAATGTTTCTCCAGAATTGGATTAATATCAACTTATTGCATCTAGTGCAAAAACAACATCTGGTGTGGTACTTGACATCTCATGATTGACTCAATTGCCTAAGCAAGTGATATGTCAATCATGCACTTCCCTCTCCCTTTTAGTCTGTAAGACACCTTTAGAGAGGGTGACTCCATCACCTGCAGGTATACTACCGTGCCAGGAGTCGTCCATTCTAAAACACCTTTAGAATGCTGTCTAAGTACCCAGATTGGGAAACTACCCAAATCTAGATCTAAAACCATAAACCTAGTAACCAGAATGTCAGATATAATATCCAAGCCCTATGTGGAGAAAACACTGTGTGACAACCACGGTATAACTGATCGTAGTGCAGGAATTTTACTTCCTACTCTGCGTATGTCATCCAAATACCAGGACATCACACCCTACTACCTTCTTAACAGATTCATCCCCTATTTTGATGAAGTCAAACCAATGACTGTTACATCAAAAATAGATGATCAATCTCCGCTATATCTGTTTTAGTCTATAAATAGACGTAAGCTACTTGACCACTATGCTTCTGCTGCTCCCACTGACTACGACAACCCTCTGGCAGAATAATATACACGTGCACTTCTAAAGCCAGTTCAGAACAATGCTATACTCATCCTCCTGCCGGGTCTCATAGCCTAGAACAACAGTAGTGTCAAGTCTGGGTTAACAAGAACCTCCCTGTCACCGTCTTTGAAGCCACCGGAGTACCTCTCGGGTGCCTGAGGTAACCCACCATATCTGCGGAGTGGCCAATGGAATGTCAAACCTGATTGAATCTTTAGGTTCTCATCAAATTTCCAGTAATCGTTTGTGGTTCTGGAATCACGTCCAGTTCTACCATACTCCCACTACTGTTTTCTGGAAAAATCCATTAAAACTGTGGCGAGTCAAGAACAATATCACTATTGATCTTCCAGATGGTAGAAAGTCAACCCTCGTCATAGCCCGGGTCAACCCACAAACTGCCATTACAGAAACGTACCTTGAGTTATCCAGAGTCTGGTTTTAAGCATAAGCCAGAAAACTCCCCGTAGCTTAACAATGTTAAGATATGAACTATTCTATATCCAATATAGAAACAGAGGCACTGATTTAATTGGAACCAGATTCAAATCATGCAGCTGTCTCCAGTGCATGTCAACTAAATGGAGAGAGGCCGATCAGCATTACTCAACTTAGGAGTACATCCAGATATGAGTAACCTGAAAGATAAGCAAGTTCTCATAATCATTACTATCAACTGAATACCATACACAAGTATCTACATCTTCAATCACCTTGAAGAATCCTGATACTTGCGATACCTGATTCTCTACTTTATTCATATACCTATAACTTCTCAAAACTTAGACCTTGCATTTCTACGAAACACTTGTCTAAAACTAGAGAAGTCACAAGTAAATAGAATATAGTATGAGGAGCAACCCCTCTGTCCTAATGGATATTGGAAAACATACAATACTTTGTATAAGTCCGTTGAGTTGAACAACTCAAACCCTGTGCGTCGTAGGTTGAAAACTGTACTATGGTTATGAAGAATTACACCGCTGTTGAATGCTCCTTACCTAACCATCAACTGATATAGGTAAATGTCATGGACATAATTTCAAAATGTTATATCTCACTTTGTAAAAATAAACGTACAGATATATCAATTTGAAATTGGTGCATAACAACGGATATTCAAAACCAAATATTTGCCGTCCGGCAAACAACCCAGGTGATTTCCTCAAATATCACCAATTACAACGAATCGCGATGTAATGAGGATGATCACCCAATTCCCAATAATTTACTCCCACTCATCATCTGTAAAACCATACAGATGCGAGAATCAAAACATGGTAAATACATACCCTGGAGCAAGGGCTAATTGGGAAATCGGTTTTCTGTTAACAACGTACAGTGAGACTGAAACATGAAAATGTTTCGAAAGGGTATCCGGGTATTCCTAGTAATGCCTCTTCCATTATCCAGATTCATGACTGTAACCGTATATTTCTTTACCATCTCTCCAAATCCCTTCATATGTCTTTAGTCGTTACCTTCTGCATACCATCGTTAGGCTAAATGGTTTTCTTCCTTCCCTACCGTTCGGCACCAGCCTATAGTCTGGAAGAAGACTATCCAATAAGCGTAATAGGTGTACTGTTCTAATCCTAGGAGCACTCGCAATGCGAGAGAAGGTAAAGATAAAAGACAACTGAATAAACATTATTCTATTTCTCCTGAACCAGAATCCATCCCCGAACTGGAACAAGTTCCTTCGAGTTCATATATAACCATACGATGGAGTATCCAAATAACTATGGATCTTCGTAGTGATACGGAGTGTTCCGGAGAAATACAAAGGTGAAGTAGGAGTGGTAATGAAATAGTTGGTTTGGTCGTGAATAGCAGTCGCAGTTTACTTTACCCTCTTTCTAATCCATTTATTTGTCTTAACTTATTACCTTCTGTACACCATCGTTAGGCTAATTGGTTTTCTTCATTCCCCACTGTTCGGCACCTGCCTATGGTTTGGAAGAAGACTATCCAATTAGCGTAATAGGTGTATCGTCCTAATCCAAGGAGCACTCGCAACCTGAGAGAAGGTAAAAGGAAAAGACAACTTAACAGTCCTATTCATTTTCTCCAGAGCCGGAAACCATCCTCGAATCTGGAACAAGTTTCTTCGAGTTCGTATATAACCATACGATGGTTTTATCTAATGGAAGTGGATGTTCATAGTAATACGGGGTGTTCTGGAGAAAAAGGGTAAAAGTAGGAGTGGCAATGAGGTATGCAACTCAGACAACCCAAAAGCCAGTGTTTTTAACAAGGTTCGGTTAACTTGGTCACTGAGTCATAGTCTAGGGTCGGGCCATGGTCTCTTCCAAGAGAGAGAGAAAAGAAACAACCTAGATCAGAATGGTTACCAATTTATCTAATCAGGAAACCTCCCACTGTAACCTCAAATTCTCCTCTAAACCTGAAAGAAGAATCAGTCGGGATTACCCGAGGAGTAAACCAACTCATCAGTGGGAATCGGGATCCAACTATCATCGCATGATAATGTGATGGAATCCACTCACGTTATCACACTTCAGAAGGTATGCGCATACCTGGCAAGTTTCAGTTTCTTTAGAAACTCCCGATATGATTTTTACCCCATGCTCTTATGACCTTGACTTTGGCCAACAAATCATAAGTCACATGTCAAGTTCTACCCGTCATTATCCAGGTTAATTTGAACCCATCCGTACCTACCCTTGACTTTGGCCAACAAATCAGTACGACTGTCTCAAACCAACACATCTATCTATGTAACAGAAAGGTAACAAATAGCTACCATACACTATGCCTTGACTTTGGCCAACAAACATAGCATGAATACTAAGTGCTACCCGTCTGAGATGACGGAGGGCTACGAATGGTTTTTGGCAAAAAACCTTTAACGTAATGAACTTGATATCGTTGAAGGAACCGGATAGCTTTTTTATAAATATAGTAGCGAAAACCTTTGCTAAAGAGGTCACTCCCGGTGAAGGGATCTCGGCTCTTTCCCCGTAGAATGAGGTGCAGGATATTCCAAACTGAATACCACGATACAAAGCAAAAAGTAATCGACTATAGTGAAGTTATTATCTTGACGCAAACTTCTGTCTAAGGGGTCACTCCCGGTGAAGGGATCTCGGCCCTTGCCTCGTCGACTGAGGTGCTGGATATTCATAACCGAATACCACTGTGCAAAACAAAAGAGAACGTCCTTGTAATAATAGCTTTTTGAAAAATGTTCTAACAACATCAGAATAGGTTTGTTTAGCTTGCATTGATCTGAATCAATGCAGTCCCATCAATTAATCACACCACAAAAGAACGAAAATATGATGTACGTATATGCCATCCGCATTCGCCACTGGGTCCCGTCATCACCCGTTAGGTTACTTAACTAACGACAGAGCGGGGACTGGATTAGCGCGGGTGTAAAACATATACAACATCTACTAGTATATATATATATATATCAATATATAATAATCGCTCAAGACGTGATAAAATGTAACATCACAGAAATGTAATAAGCATCACAGAACGATACAGATAATCTGGGAGCCCCGGGTTTCATAGAACCGCAACTGAAACCCGACGTTCCCCTGGTCGTGTGGATTGCCTGTGTAATGAAATCCTAGACCCCTATGGGTGCGGCAAGTTACCCGCCAAAACCTGAAATGAGGCAGCCCCCTTCAACAAAGTGAATGGATCGCCCAGCACTTTACGGAATTTGGTAACTTGGGCACCCCTCCTTGGGTCAACCTATACCCCCTACGAGTGCGGCGAATAGCCCGCCAATTCTAGAGTGAAGCCCCCTCCGTCTTAAAGCCATGAGATGCGGGCTCGTTGCCTTCTAGAACACGGCTATCCGTGCACCCCACCGTGGGGTAATCCTAGTACAGAAAAGAAAAATATATACAACGGGTATATCGACCTCAGCCCGGTCGTGCTCCAAAAGAATAATATACAAACAGGCAGTGACAGCAGTCCACATGTCGGACGCTCGCCCCGCAATATCAAATGTACAAATAATACCAAACTGTACTAACATTGCACCAAGCTATCCACCACGACAAATCCGCAACATCACAGCACAACACAGAACATCAACGTGAATGTCATGTTCGCAAATCCGTCTAAAAGAGCTATAGCGATTAGACGAGATTTACCGATCAAATGACATTCACGGTCACAGATATAATGCAACTACTGTAAACTAACTTATTTAAAATTTCGATCGACAAAATTTCCCGAAGTGGGCCCTAAGTACAATTCCAGCACTCAAAATAATCTGGGCCAAAACTAAATTTTCCAGAAACCACAATTCAAAGAGAAAGACCACCAGAAGAAAAATGAAGCTCTGAGCACACATTCCCGCCGCAGATCCACGACAAACATGCCAGTTATGCCGCTGTTCCGCGGCGTAATGATTAGATCGTGCGTTCAAATTTCTACAGGGGACTTAGAAAAGCCTGCACGATTTTCTGACACTGAAAATAATTTTTCGACGACAAAAAAATTTCGACAGAAACTGCTAAAATGGAATCGCGGTTTTTAGAAAATTCGGCCGATCGATATTTTAAACAAGTTAGAACAAGCTAGTAAAGGTTAATGGCGTGTCTTTGATACCATGTAAGTCTACGGTAGCGTCCCGACCGTCAGTCTGAGGCCAAAATGCGGAAACAAAAACTTTTCATAAACTTGAAACCGGCGCTATCGTATACTTTCACCTGGATCGAACCATTAATGCTAAACTAGCTAACTAGAGAAGGGTTAGGAAAGGCTATACCGATCGATCCATGTCCTTCGGTCTTTGGCCACCATCCCAAGCTCCTCGCGGCATTTACGATCTCCGGTCTCTTCGTCGAAAGGGCACCACATTAAAGAGCCTTTTACGGGCTCCCGCCTCTAAACCGAGGCAACTCGGACATGAAGTTTGCTAGCCGACGTGTCCAAGATTGATGTAGAATATACGTAGAACACTTTGTCTCAAGGGTTAATCGAAGTTGCTTTTGGAGTGGAGAAGGAGAAAAGCAAGAGGAATGGGCTTAGGATTTTTGTTGCAATGAAAATAAATCACCAATCTCATTTTCTCAAAGATGGAGGGCTGTCCAAATTGCTCGGCCATGGCTAAAAAGAGAGGAGGGGGTGAGCCTAAGACAAGAAAGAATGGGTGATCATAAGGAAAAAATGTCACACCAAATACCTTTTCAATCCATTCACAATTAATGCATCAATAATGAACAAAAAAAGAAGCCAAGCTCTCTAGAACCTCCAATAAACTGCTGGAGCCCCGTAACCACAGAAACCCCCCCATTTTATAAATCCCCACTTTGCAAATAAGCCCCCTTTCAATGAAAAAATCAGCCATGAAGGAAAGAAGGAAAAATGGTCGAAACGGAACGCAAACTGGCAACTTCAAAAAGCGATCTCGTAATAAATTACAGGATAACCCTGCAACTGTATATACATACCCGCATTTGTATTCTGACCGAATACAAATGCAATGAGACAAAAGCTACACAGTATAATACTAGGATCCGGCTTAAACCAAAACACGCTAGTATTATCCGTCCGAACCATGACACGTGCAGAAGTGCACGCGTATGTTCGAACCCTGCCATAAATCCATACGACCTCTACAACGTTTTGCCCGAAACTTGAGAAACTGTGTAGGGGACTCTAAAGACTCGTCAATACATTGGCTGTGGATTTAACCACTAGCACGTCAGTGGTACTAGCTGTACGTAACGGGCCACCAGGTATTGACCAAAAAGGAGGTCGATGAGTGAACTCACCCTGACACCCTACTGAGCCTGTCAGTGACAATATCCGTACAGTCTGGTCCGTTCGTCTATGAGTATCGCATGTCGGGCCTAGAGGGTTGGTAAAAGTCAGACCCCCAAAAGCGGTACAAGTCATGTCGGAGTGTAGCTTAGAACACCCTGAGATACTACTGGAATACCTACCAGTAAATCTCCTGCCTTGTCCAAGGACTTCGTGTAATGGCTCTCCTAGACACAGCGCGATCTCACCCCCAATACCGGGAGAGACGAAATCCCTGCCGATCCACTCACTGCCTCCATGTGGCTCGGGACTGTACCCAACTAAAACCTGTTTGCACGACTCCTTTGATCCGTGGTAGGGTAGTAATCAAAGCACGGTGGGAACTCACACGAGACAAATGATGATCTCAGGTCGATGAACTAACCTGTACACATGTCACCAGGGAACTGCTATCTGATGTCAGGTATAATACCAACTAGCATGTTTCCGGCGAGTCCTGTCCGGTGTACTCATAACCTAATGAGCACCTGTATACATCTTAGGTGAAAACTGACAACAATGGCTTGTGAGACCGGCCACCGCTCCTCGTCGGGGTCTCGACTGTATACACTAGTCTATTCTGGAGTATCGATGCCCTGTCTCGAAACTCCCTCGACTAGGGACCCTTTAAGGATGTGCTTATAGACCCCAGCTCCCACGTATATGATCGTCATCATACTGCTGGCAGTCAAGCAAGAATCCTAAGGGCTCTATCAACGCGCTATAGTGATCTGTAATATCACCTAAAGCATGTACACGATAATAAAGATAAACCAGATACTATCATTACGAGTAAGACTGTCCTACCGGCATAGGTCCTCCCTCAATCATTGCAATCATATGCCTGCGATCCAATAATTGACTTTGAGGGCACTATATCCAACAAGCCCGGGTCAACCCACAAACTGCCATTACAGAAACGTGCCTTGAGTTATCCAGAGTCTGGTTTTAAGCATAAACCGGAAAACTCCCCGTAGCTTAACATCGTTAAGATATGAACCATTCTATATCCAATATAGAATCTTTGACACTGATTTAATTGGAACCAGATTCAAATCATGCAGCTGTCTCGAGTGCATGTCAACAAAAAGGGAGAGAGGCCGATCATCATTACTCAACTTAGGAATGCATCCAATTATGAGTAACCCGAAAGAGAAACAAGTTTCTCAAAACCATTACTATCAACTGAATACCATACACAAGTATCTACATCTTCGATCACCTTTAAGAATCCCGATACTTGCAACACCTGGTTCTCTACTTTATTCTTTTACGTATAATTTCTCAAAACTTAGACCTTGTATTTTTACGAAACACTTGTCTAAAAACTAGAGAAATCACAAGTAAACAGAACATAGTACGAGGACCAACCCCTTTGTCCTAATGGACACTGGACAACATACAATACTCTGTATAAGTCCGCCGAGTTGAATAACTCAAAACCTGTGCATCGTAGGTTAAAAACCGTACTTATGGTTAAGAACTACTCTGCTGTTCAATGCTTCTTACCCAATCGTCAACTGATATAGATAAATGTCACGGACATAATTTCAAAAAGTTATCTCGCTTTATAAAAATAAACGTACAGATATATCAGTTTGAAATTGATGCACAATAACGGATACTCAAAACCAAATACTTGCCGTCCGGCAAAAACCCAGGCGATTGCCTCAAATATCATCAATTACAACGAATTCCGATATAATGAGGATGATCACCCAATTCCCAATAACTTACTCCCATTCATCATCTGTAAAACCATACGGATGTGAGAATCATACCCGGTAAATACATACCCTGGAATAAGTATCTAATCGGGAAAACAGTTTTCCTTTAACAACGCATAGTGAAACTGAAACATGAAAATATTTCGAAGGGGTATCCTGGTATTCGTAGTAATGCCTCTTCCATAATCCAATTCATGACTATAACCGTATATTTCTTTACCATCTCTCCAAATCTCTTTATTTTTCTTTAGTCGTTACCTTCTGTACACCGTCGTTAGGCTAAATGGTTTTCTTTCTTCTCTACCGTTCGGCACCAGCCTATGGTTTGGAAGAAGATTATCCAGTAAGCATAATAGGTATACTCTCCTAATCCTAGGAGTACTCGCAACCTGAGAGAAGGTGATGATAAAAGACAACTGAATAAAACCTTATTCCATTTCTCCTGAACTGGAGAAAAACAAAGGTGAAGTAGGAGTGGCGATGAACTACGTGGTTTGGTCATGAATGATAGGAATCGCAATTTACTTTGCCCTCTTTCTAATCCCTTTATTTTGTCTTTACTTATTACCTTCTGTACACCCTACTTAGGCTAATTGGTTTTCTTCATTCCCTACCTTTCGGCACCTGCCTATGGTTTGGAAGAAGACTATCCAATAAGCGTAATATGTGTGCTCTCCTAAACCAAGGAGCCCTCGCAACCTGAGAGAAGGTGATGATAAAAGACAACTGAATAAACCAATTCAATTTCTCTTGAACCTGGATCCATCCTCGAATAAGTCCCTTCGAGTTCGTGTATAACCATACGATGGATTTATCCAATGGAAGTGGATGTTCGTAGTAATACAAGGTGTTCTGGAGAAATGCAAAGGGTAAAAGAAGGAGCGGCAATAACTTATGCAACTCAGACAATCCAAAAGCCAGTATTTTAAGAAGGTTCGGTCAACTTGGTCACCGAGTCATAGTCTAGGGTCGGTCAATGGCCGCTGCCAAAGAGAGAGAGAAAAGAAACACTCTGCGTGCACTCTAACCTAGATCAGAATGGTTATCATTTTATCTAATCAGGAAACCTCCCACTGTACCGTCAAATTCTCCTCCAAACCTGAAAGAAGAATTAGTCAGGATCACCCGAAGAGTAAACCAACTCATCAGTAGGAATCGGGATCCAACTCTCATCGCATGATAATGTGAAGGAATCCACTCACGTTATCATACTCCAGAAGGTATGCGCATGCCTGGCAAGTTTCAGTTTCTTTAGAAACTCCCGATGTGGATTTTTGCCCCATGCTCTTATGACCTTGACGTTGGCCAAAATGCCATAAGTCACATGTTAAGTTCTACCCATCATTATCTTGTTAATTTGAACCCACCCGTACATACCCCTGACGTTGGCCAAATGGCAGAACGACTGTCCCAAACCAACTCATCTATCTATGCAACAGAAGAATACCCAGCAGTTACCAAGCACTATGCCTTGGCGTTGGTCAAAATACATAGCTTGAATACTACTGAATACCCAACTGAAATGACGGAGGGCTATGGCTGGTTTCTGGCGAAAAACCTTTAACGTAACGAACTTGATATCGCTGAAGGAACCTGATAGATTTTTACAAAAATATAGTGGCGAAAACCTTCGCTAAAGAGGTCACTCCCGATGAAGGGATCACGGCTCTTTCCTCGTGGAATGAGGTGCAGGATATTCCAACTGAATACCTGGATGCAAAGCAACAAGTAATCGACTATAGTGAAGTTATTACCCTGACGCAAACTTCTGCCCAAGGGGTCACTCCCGGTGAAGGGATCTCGGCCCTTGCCTCGTCGAATGAGGTGCAGGATATTCCAACTGAATACCACTGTGCAAAACAAAAGAAAACGTCCTTGTAATAACACTTTTTGAAAACTGTTCCAACAACATCAAGCAGGTTTGTTTTCCTTGCATTGATCAAAATCAACGCAGTCCCATCAATTAATCACACCAGAAAAGAAAGAAAATAAAATGTACGTATATGCCATCCGCATTCGTCACTGGGTCCCGTCATCACCCGTTACGTTACTTAACTAACGACAGAGCGGGTACTGGACTAGTGTGGGTGCAAAACATATACAACATCTACTAATATATATACCAATATACAATAATCGCTCCAGGTGTGATAAATGCAACATCACAGAAAAGTAATAAGTATCATAGAACAATACAGATAATATGGGATCCCCGGGTTTCACAGAGCGGCAACTGAAACCCGACGTTCCCCTGGTCGTGTGGATAGCCTGTGCAATGAAACCTAGACCCCTACGAGTGCGGAAAGTTACCCGCCAAAACCTGAAGCGAGGCAGCCCCATTCAGCAAAGTGAATGAGCCACCCAGCATTTCACGGAATCCAGTAACTTGAGCACCCCACTTTGGGTCAACCTGTACCCCCTACGAGTGCGGCGAATAGTTTGCCAATTCTAGAGTGAGGCCCCCTGCCTCTCAAAGCCATGAGATGCGGACCCGTTGCCCTCCAGAACTTGGCTATCCGTGCACTCCGTTGCGGGGTAAACCTAGTACATAAATGAAAATATGTACAACGGGTACATCGACCTCAACCCGGTCATGCCCCAAAAGAATAATATACAAACAGGCAGTGACGGCAGTCCACATGTTAGACGCTCACCCTGCAATATCAAATGTACAAATAAATCCAAACTACACTACCATTGCACACAGCTATCCACCACGACAAATCCGCAATATCACAGCACAACACAGAACATAAACGCGAATGTCACGTTCGCAAACCCGTCTAAAAGAGCTATAGCAATTAGACACGATTTACCGCTCGAATGACATTCACGGTCGGAGATATAATGTAAGTACTGTAAACTAACACATTTAAAATTCCGATGGACAAAACTTCCCGAAGTGGGCCCCAAGTACAACTCCAGTACTCAAACAAAATCTGGGCCCAAACAAAATATTCCAGAAACAACAATTCCACATGAAAGACACTCAGAAGAAAAATGGTGCACTGAAGCCCCAAAACGGCGGCGGAACCGCGGCCAATACATGGATTGTGCGGCGGTTCCGCGACGGTCTTGAAGGTTCAGTCGACCAAATTTCTTCCAGAGTCTTTGAAAAGCCTGCACGATTTTCTGACATACCCAAAATAATTTTTAGACCAGTTTAAAAATTCGACAGAAACTTTATCATGAAAAGTGCGGTTTTGGAAATTTCGTTCGATCGATATTTTAAACACGTTAGAACAAGCTAGTAAAGGTTAATGGCGTGGCTCTGATACCATGTAAGTCAACAGTAGCGCCCCGGCCCTCCATCTGAGGCCAAACGCGGAACAAAAACTTTTACAACTGGCGCTATCGATACTATAACCCGGATCTTGCCATTAACGTTAAACTAGCTAACTACTAAGATGATAGAAAGGCTATACCGATCGATCCGTGTCCTTCGGTCTTTAGCCACCATCACCATCTCCTTGCGGCTGCTCCGAACTCGCTCGATCTCCTTTCTCCTCGTCGAGATGGTACCACCTTAACGAATATTTATACGGGCTCCCGCCTCTATACCGAGGCAACTCGGACATCAAGTCTGGTAAAAGAGATGACCAAGATGAAGTAGAGAAATAGTGGAATACTTTGTCTCATTACACTCTTTGGTTCTCATCACATGAGAGGGCAAGAGTGGATGTTGAAGAAGATGCTAAGGTTTGGAGAGTGTGAGCTCAAGAAAACTCTAGTGAGCAAAAATAACCAAGCACCAAAAATTATGATGGCTGTCCAAACATTTTGGTGAGAAGATATAATGAGGTTTTGTGACTTTAAACATAAAAAAGATCTCACAAAAATATCCCACACAAACACTCAAAAATATCTTACCAAAAACAAAACACCATTAATTCTATCATGACTCACTTAGTGACTCATTAGCATGAGTCACTAGTGAACATGCTAGAAGAATGTGTCATCCAAATGAGTCACACTTTCCAAATCCAATAATCATTTAAACCAAAATGATTAACCCAAAAAGAAATGCATCTTCTAAAGTAATCTCATAACGGATTACGAGAATACCCCTCACCTGTAAATACATACCTGTATCCGTATTCCGACCGAATACGAATACGATGACACTAAAATATTCCGACTCAATATAATACTTGGATCCGGCTTAAACCAAAGCCCACCAGTATTATCTGTCCGAACCATGACACGTGCATAAGTGCACGTGCATGTTCGAATCCTGCCATAAAATCATACGGCCTCTACAACGTTTCGCCTAAACTTGGGAAACTTTCTGTGGGGGACTCTAAAGACTCATCAATATCCTGGCAGTGAGTTTAACCACAAGCACGTCAGCGGCACTAGCTGTGCGTAACGGCTGCCCATGTACTGACCGAAAGGGAAGCCGATGAGCGAATTCATCCTGGAACCCTACTGAGCCTATCAGTGACAATATCTGTATAGTCCGGTCCGTTCGTCTATGAGCATCGCATATTGGGCCTAGGGAGCTGGTAACGTCAGACCCCCCAAAAGCTGTATAAGTCGTGTCGGAGGGTAGCCCTGAACACCCTGAGAAACTACTGGAATACCTACCAGTAATTCTCACTTGCCTTGGCCAAGGACTTGGTGTAATAGCTTTCCTAGACACAGCGCGATCCCACCTCCAATACCGGGAAAGACGAATCCCCTGCCGATCCGCTCACTGCCTCTATGTGGCTCGGGACTGTACCCATCTAAAACCTGTTTGCACGACTCCTTTGAGCCGTGGTAGGGCAGTAATCTAAGCACAGTGGGAACTCACACGAGACAAATGACGACCTCAGGTCGATGAACTAACCTGTACACATGTCACCAGGGAACTGCTATCCGACGCTATGTATAATACCAACTAGAAGGTTCCCGGCGAGTCCTGTCCGGTGCACTCATAACCCAATGAGCACCTGTGTACATCTTAGGTGAACCAACTGACACCAATGGCTTGTGAGACCGGCCACCGCCCCTCGTCGGGTTCTCGACTGTATACACTAGTCTACTCCGGGGTATCGATGCCCTGTCTCGAAACTCCCACGACTAGGGACCACTTTTAAGAATGTGCTTATGGACTACCCAACTCTCACGTATATGATCGCCATCATACTGCTGGTAGTCAAGCAAGAATCCTAAGGGCTCTATCAACGTGTAATAGTGATCATGTCACCTAAAGGCTGTACACGATGATAAAGACAAACCAGATAGTATACTATCATCTCGAGTAAGACTGTCCTACCGGTATAGGTCCACCTCAATCATTGCAATCACGTATCTACGATCCAATAATTGACTTTGATGGCACTATATCCAACATAATTACACCCTACAATTTCGCCAATCTTTCAGCCAGGCCAGTGTCGGTACTTTGAGGGAGGCTCTCCGTGCTTTCGCACGGACCTAATTAAAATAAACCTCGTTTTTCTTGGGGGTAACCCCGTTGACACCTTTCTAGACACCTACTTGATCGGCTAATTGTAATGTGCAAAACTCTCCCAGGAGTAACTCTTACTCGCAGTGGGTATCGGGATCCAACTATCTCATAAAAGGTATGCAATCTCATTGCAAATTTTAACACTTGAAATTCCCAATAATTTTGCCCCTAGCATCCTATGACCTTGACGGAGGTCAACAAACCATAGGCTACTTGTCAAGTTCAACCCGTACATTTCATGATTGAATTAAACTCACCCGTACGACCCTTGACGGAGGTCAACAAGGTCACATGACTACCCTAACTCAATCGCATCATATGCTTTTGAATATAAGCATAAATAGCTACCGCACACTACGCCTTGACGGAGGTCAACAAACGTAGCACGAATACTATGAAGTACTTATCTAAAATGACGGAGGGCTATGACAGGTTTTTAAGAAAACCTTTTGCGTAATGAACTTGATATCGTTGTAGAATCGAGTGATTTTGAAAAGGAGTGTTTTTGAGGCCTTTACTAGTTTTGCTAAAGAGGTCACTCCCGGTGAAGGGATCTCAGCTCTTTCCTTATCGAATAAGGTGCAGAATATTTCACAAATACCACTATGCAAAGCAAAAACTAAAAAAGCAATCAAAAGACAATCCGAGATTTTAGCATCTACTAGTTTCACTAAAGAGATCACTCCCCGTGAAGGGATCTCGGCTCTTTTCTTATCGAATAAGGTGCTGGATATTCTACAATGAATACCGCTATGCAAACCAAGAAATAGAGCTACCAGTTTTTAAAACAAGTTTCTACAACATTTTTAGGTTTCTTTTCTTTCATTAATCTTATTAATGAATGTCCCATCATTTAAGTTACCTAAGCATCACAGATAAATACAACGTACGCTTATGCCATCCACATTCGCCTCGATATCCCATCATGCACCGTTAGGTTAGATAACTAACGGCAGAGCGGGGCAGGGCTACTGCGGGTGTAAAACATAAGCAACGTCTATATAATATATCATATATATTATATACAACATCTATCTCAATATATTAAATGATCACATCACAGAATATCGCAGCAGAAAAACAACATATGAAACATTGGATATACTAGGATTTCCGGGTTTTATATTAAGCCTATATAAAATACGGATTCCACGGCCGTGATGAATAGCCAAACCCACATCTCTAGACCCCTACGAGAGCGGCAAGCAACCCTACCAATTCTAGAGTTATGAGACCCGGACTCGACGCCTTGAGATGGTCTCCCACTGGACTCTAGAACCCGGTTACTTGTGCTCCCCTCCTTAGGTCTATCCTAATGCGGAAAAGTAAATAATATACATCAACGGTGACATCTTCCTCAATCCGGAAGTGCCCCAATAAAAGAATATTACATACATTGAATTTTACATGAATGAAAATGAAAAACTCTCATCTCACATAAAAAACCCCGGCTATTCAAACATGACGATCCAATATAACATATCCCAGCAATACATAATATCATATGTCATCAACGTAAGTAAATATGCGTATCCCAATTTTCGTTGACATATAGCAACGAAACCGGCGATACACCATATATTACACTTACGGTCGCAGAAAAGAAAGTGAAAAACTACAAAAATTGGAATCCGCACTGCCCTCAGACATCATAAACCCGGAATATCACATATTCTGGATTTCATGCCTAACAATGCAAATTTTACATTTAGGTCTCAACCATGAAAACACTTTTCAAAGGAAGTCGGGTAAGTCAACAAGATTCCCGATTCTGTCCGAGGCCGAAATGTTAAATTTGCATGCAACTAGATCGATTCCAATTATTGTATCCCATCACATGATATCCAGACGATGTTAAACTTTTCGATCGATTCATCAAAATCCCACAATTTCCCAACAGCTCAACACTTGAGCACAGTTTTAATAATACCCGGAACATGCCGCTGTACCTATGGACCAACCGTAGAAGGGCAAACCCAAGCCTCACTCATGTCGCCACGGAGCTGCGGCAAACTCTAGGGTATGTCCGCGGTTCCGCGATCCAAAAAAGTCGAGTTAGGGCTTCATTTTTCTAGACGGTCCACAGAATTACTTGCATGTTTTTCTGAATACGTTAAACTTGGAAAAATGGGTTTTTGACATTCGATCGAACTTTTTAACTTCGCCTAGATAACTTGTGAAAACCCAAATACAATGTTAAACTACGAATACGAAACACCCTGAATTGTTTATAGTGTAAGATTATATCTCATGCAAAATTAGCAAAAACAAACAACACCTGAAACACCAAAACCCAGGCAATAGAACACTGGAAAAATTTAGAGGAGGGGCTCGGATTTGGCCGAGATGAGGGGGTCTCGCCGGCCAAAAAAATCAGAATGCCCTCAAATTTCACTAGTGTTCATGTTATCACACATATATAATTCTGCACTTGTTTGAAATTTTTTTTTAGGTCAATAAAAAATCGACAGAAACCGTATTTGGTGTTTCGAGTTTCGGAGCAGTTTCGTTTTCGTAATCTAACAAACACCGTCTAATACTCTAGCCCGACTCTAATACCACTGTTGGGATTCCTTAGCACCCTACTGGGTTTTCACAGCAACTACCATGCCAAATTTAAATTTTCTAATGTGCTAATCAATCCTAAGCTAGGATCAAGCTAGAGTGAAAAGACAATAAAACATGCAATCAAACATTACATAAGAAGTGAACAAGAATACAACCTTTATAGACCCGGTCCTTCACTTCTGAAGCTCCGTGTTGACGTCCCTTCTCTGCGATCATGGATCTCCCGAACTCTAGTATGGGTTCCCTCAGAGAAATGAACAAGCTTGCTCGTAGTCTTCGAGGCCGAAGATGATCTACGTCGAAGAGACTCAAACTCAAGCTAACCCTTCACTAGGTCATGAAATTTGTGAAGAGAACACCCTATAATACCCAAGCAAGTTTATAGGATGATGAAATAGGAAGTGAGCTCACTTTAGATTTTATTTTCTCACTCATTTTCACCATTTTTCAAGAAGCTAGAGAGCTAGAGGAAGAAGATGAAGCAAATGAAGAATGAACTCAAGAATAAAATCAAGTGGTGAATTATCCAACCATGGGTGAGTTAATATCATATATTAAACCCATGTACAGACTTAACCATGTGTTAGGATAATGGTTAAATATCTTAAGCAAGACAAATTAGTTGACTTAGTCAATGGATTCTACAAGCTCCTCCATGCTACATCCATAAACTAATTTCCAACTAATTTGATTACCTTAATATAAATAAAACCCTCCATTATCATATAACATGGTGTGAGTCTCATACACCCATGTTGCATGTGGTATCATGCATGACACAAATTATGTACATAAGTATATATCACATATATACTTAATACATGATAAAGTGAGACAACCAATCTTAAGTAAAGCTAATACTAGTCAATGTAAATTAATATATCAAATATATAATTATACATTAAATTATTAAATCAACACTTGATTTAATGATCCGGTCATATCGCATATAACCGACTAATATCATGTGTATCAATTTATCGAATCAACACTTGATTCGATAACCTAGCTGTATCACATATACCCGACCCGATATCATATATCACGAGAATACAATACGGTATCACATACACGTATCAGTCTTGGTCCCGCATATATCACATATGTGCTCCTACTTCGTTTCGCCTGAGCCAAGAAACCTCTGTGTGGGACTCTAAAGACTCGTCAATACGCTGGCAGTAAGTGATGATCATATCAAACACCCACAAGCCGCAAGAGGCACGCTAAACGTAATGACTACTCGGGTATTGAGCGATCAGAAGATCAACAAGCAAGCCTGCTCATACTCCTGCGAATCCAATCAGTAACACTTACCGTACAGTCCGGTCTCTTCGTCTGATATGTCGCATATCTCGCCTAGGGGTGGTAAACGTCAGACCCCAGTAGCTTGATAAGTCGTGTCGATATGAGGCTCATAACGGATCTACAAACTACTGGTAACACTTACCAGTAAATCTCTGAATTAGCCCTGGCCAGGGACTTCTCTGTTATAGCCAATCGAGCATAGCGCAACATCAACCCCCAATACCGGGAGAGACGAATCACCTCATATCGCTCATTGCCTCCATGTGACTCGGGACTGTACCCAAAAACCACCGTTTTGCACATCCTCTTGAACGTGGTAAGGTGGAAATCAAAGCACAGTAGGAATCACACAAGACTCTATGACGATCTCGGGTCGACAGACTAACCTGTACCGGTGTCACCAGAGAACTGCCATCTGACGAGAGGTATAATACCATCTGGGAGTTCTCGGCGAGTCCGTCCAGTGTACCCAGTCTCCACTGAGCACCCTTATATCATCTCTGATTTCAAAAACCAATGGATATGGGATCATCCATCGCCCATCTACATGGGTCGAGGAGCTATACGCTAGTCTACTCTGGTATATCAATGCCCCGTCTCGATACACCCACGATTAGGGACTTTAAAGGATGTACTCACAGACTACCATTGTCCCACTAGTATGATCTGCATCACAATCCAGGTAGTCAAGTACACATCCTAAAGGCTTTACCAACATGTAACAGAGAGACAATCAATGTACATGTTTAGATAAAGAGTAACCAGATAGCATACTATCATGTCGAGCAAGAAATTCCTCCCTATATATGTCCAAGCATCCACTACAATATACATTTCATGTACAGTAATGGCCTCTAGGGCATACATATAACTAACAGAATACTCCTTGCGGAGGTCTGCATCTTGCTCTACTAGGCCCGAGAACGTGCGATAATCTGCACCATCCCGATCGGGGTTCCCAAAATGGGTTGTAGAAGTGCAATTGCACAGAATTAAATAACACACTTTTTAAAGATAACGGTTTTTGAATATTCATGGTATTTAAATGTAAACTCATATTTTTCCCATAAACT
Source organism: Agapanthus africanus (assembly GCA_030015575.1). Taxonomy (NCBI): domain Eukaryota; kingdom Viridiplantae; phylum Streptophyta; class Magnoliopsida; order Asparagales; family Amaryllidaceae; genus Agapanthus; species Agapanthus africanus. Next base: position 43,462,859 of record CM057339.1, read on the forward strand.
AATGTCCCAAGAGTTATCGTGCTATGTCAAAAATGTGTGTTGTGATGAGATAGGTCATTAAATCGTGAGTTTTCTAAAGGGAATATAAAGGAATATGTTGAATTGTATTGAAAGTAAAGTATATGGTATTTAAGATTGTATAATAGATTCTTTTGAGATTAAACTTATTCTAATGTGTTTGTTAATGATTACTAAATAATCTGTTAAAAATTTATAGGTTTTTTTATTAAGAAAAAATTAGATTTTAAAGAAATGAGAATCGGAAGCCGGAATAACTCCGCTTCCGACGAGTTTTGAAAAGGGCAAGTTTTAGAATAGCAAAAGAGGAGGGGAGAAGGGACTTATTGATTGTAATTAGAGAGAAGAGGTAGGGGGAGAGTTTGGGATCCTCGGGAAGTCGTTTCGTCACTGGATTCTTCCCGAAACTTCGCCGGAACTTCACCTCTTGCGAACTCCACTTGTATAACTTTGGGACTTGGAAATTTTAGAGAGTTTTTTTAATGGAATTTTGAATGAGAAGGGGTGAAATGTAGTGTGGTATTTATAGGGAAAATTAGGGTTTAGGGTAATGAAGAATGGAATTAAAATGTGCATTAAAAATGAATTAAAGAGAAAAATTATCACTCTCTGGATGTTTTCAGAGTAAACAAACAACATGGAGGTAGTGGGGTAGGTGAAGGGGTTCAGGAGTAAAAATTTCAGAGCATTACCTACAGGTGGGGCCCGGTGATGCCGGCCCCATAGGCAATCTCGCCGGTCCAATACCGTCGGCCTTGGCTTGGATTTTGGCCACATGTCCCTTTCGCTTGGTATATGATTGAAAAGAATTCTTGATGTGTAGTATAAAATTGTAAAGAAATCACAATCAAAAATTAATTGACCGCAATCAACTACGGTGTCGGATTGTAGTTAGTATATGAGTGCGGATCGTCCTCAGGGAAAGTGTAATCGTTCGTCGTTCGAATTAGATGAGTCGAAACTTTAATGAAAAGAAAACAAAACAATTCATGATTTAAATTTTGTATTTCAAGAAAAAGAAAATATCTAGATCTAAGAAAGCATTAAAAGATAGAATCAAGAATTGATAGTTTGATGATTTTTCCAAACCAAATATCAAGAATCGAAATGAGGCTCGTAGGAATCGATCGGATCAATAGACGTGATGTAATCTTAGAATTACGTATTCTTATCCTTCGATGAATTGATACTAGATCGATGATGATCGATGAGAATTAGAGACTTCTTGTGAAACTAGGGTTTCATCTTATCTCTTGTTCTTTCATTGATATCATTCATATTCTAGCCTCTAGTAGATTCAAGAAACGATAGTAGATCCCTAATTTCGAGCGATCACAATCAAGAAAGCATCGCTACGAAACTAGGTCATCGATTCTTGAACTTGCTAGGGTTTACAAAACTCGTAGGACTTAAAAATCGTATTAAGATTTGTTACATCATCATTCTACAATCGTCTCGACTCCTTCACGAGCGGAGTTTTACTCAAACATCACAACAAGAACAACAATTACAAATTGAGATCTAATCATGATGCAAGAATTAAAAGAAAGCAAGATTAAAGAATTTCACCTTTTATTTATATCAACAATTTAGTTACATTCGCTCAAGAACTACAAGAGGAAGAACTTGATCGTCGATTTGGCTTCGCTCGTCTCCGTGGATCGCGGATCGGCTTGGATCACTTGCCCGATTGAAGATCGGCTCGGCTCCTAAAAGGTTGAAGGCTTCTCGCTTGATTTGGTACTCAAGATCTTGGATTTAGAGTGGAATTAGGGTTAGGGTTTCGCACAAGCTTTGTCACGAAGCTTGTGGAAGAAGATGATGAAGAATGGTCCTAATGATGAACAACCAATAACCATAGGTTTAGGTTCCTATTTATAGATAACTAACCCTAGATCTAGGATTTCAAATTCTAACTTTCCCTCCAAAAGTTTGTTGAGGGAATTCAAATTTCCCTCCAAAAGTTAGTTAGGGGAGAAGGTTCTAGATGTAATTAGTTAGGAGGAGCTTCTAGAATAGGATTAATTAGGAGCTTAATTTAGGATTAGCCTTCTTAATCTTCATTTCTGATCTGTAGTAGCTTCGAGAGAATTCTTGACTTTGAAGTGTCAGAAATCAATGTGGGACCATAGCTGAGGATTTTGCCCAAAAAGTTGACTGATGACGTGGCAGAACCGCCGCGCTTCCGCCGCAGATAAGGGTTTGGGCCGCGGAAGGGCGGCGGATTTGGGGCTTCAGAGCTTGTGCTTTCTGTGGTAGTCTTGGGCTATGTTGTGGGCCTTTATTTTCTATACAGAATTGTCTAATTCCTTCTTCACTGTTACCAGATCTGAAATGATTGAATTGGCTTAATATTGATCAGCTCTTTGGTTTTCTTCCGTATTTTCCTGCACAGACTCAAGACAAGTGTTGCGCAAATACAGAAAAGATGCGATGCCATGAAATGCGGTTAATTTCCTTTAAAGTGTCGGTTTAAAAGTCTAATACATGCAATCTCATATTTTGTGACAGATTTGTTAATATGTAGAATATAAATGCCGAACACTTCTATGTGTATGCAAATGTTAAGGAAATTGCCGGCTAAAATATACAATATTTTCGACTGATCAGTATACTTCAGTGGACCTGTTTGATTACTTTATGACTTTTCATTTTACGTGTTGTGCACGTGCAAACTTTTGAGTTTCTAAAAGATTAAAAGAAAATCAACAAAAAATAATGTGGCTGGGGGGGAATCGATCACAGGAGCTACGTCACAGCAGTACAAGGCTTTACCAATGAGTTACAAGTGCTTTCTTGCTGTTCAAAACCAATTCAAATACTTATAGTGCACACAGTATTACAAATACTCCATTTGTACCTTAAAATTTAATCAAATTTTCTGTACACTGTAACAAAGTTGTTATAGGTCATGCTAACTCAGTGTGCATTATGTGCGTGTTGTGTTTTGAAAATGATTTTGAGGGTGCTTTGAACATATCGGGGGCCTCATAGAGTTTACGGGGGTCCCGCTGTTCGGGAGGGGAGAAGTGTTTTGAGTATGTCGGGGAGCTTTCGACAAGGGGAAAGAGAGAGAGAGAGAGAGAGAGAGTGTTTTGGTGGCCTTTCGATTGAGAGACCTCTTAGGGCAGCCGGGACCCCTTTAGGGGGTCTCGAAAGCGGGACCCATAGAAAAGGAGGTCCCATAGGTAAGAACCCCTTTTCGGGGGGTTCCAAAAGCGAGACCCCAAGAGATGGGGTCTCGACGGCGGGAACCCCCTTTCGGGAGGGTTTCAAGAGCAGGACCCTTGGAGGGGGTCCCAAAAGAGGGAACTTCTTTTGGGGGAGTTCCGAGAGCGGGAATCCCATTTAGGGGGGTTCCGAAGGAGGGAACTCCCTTTTGGGGAGTTCCAGGAGCAGGAACCCCCTTTGGAGGGATTCTGAAAGTAGGAACCCTGGAAAGGAGGTCCCGACAGCAGAACCCCTCATTAGGGGGGTCTCGAAAGAGCTAACTCTCTATAGGAGAGTTTCAGGAGCGGGAACCCTTTTTGGGGGGTTCCGAAGACAGATAACCCCATTTGGGGGTTTTCGAAAGCGGGAACCTCCTTTTAGGGACGTTCTGGTGTTGAACACAGGTATCCCATGTTCAAAAATTGCGAAAAGAATATGGAAGGTTCCATGTTCTCACGGATCTCGCAAGATATCCGGGGTCAAGTGATGAAAGCCTAAGGCTTTAATCGAATCTACATGTCCAAAAATGCTTGCTCCGGGTGAAAGCCATGGACTTTCACTCTGAGAGTCCTTCTTTTCACTTGTTCTTCTAGCGTGATAAAGAAAGATTGCTCCTTTACTTGGTCTTGATCTTAGATCTTGGGTTCTTGGAATGGAGTTTTCCAAAAGAGATGGGTTTTTATGGGTTATATTGCGGAAGAAAAAGATGAAGGAGATGAGAAAGATCCAAAAGGAACTCTCTTTCCTTTTGGAGCACTCTCTCTTTAAGGAAGAAGAAGATGATGAAAAAGAAGACTTGTCTCTTTTGTGGAGGCTCCAAACCCTAGAAAAATTGAGAGAGAATGAATATTGTTATTATTTCCACATATGATTGGCTTTTATAGCCTTTACATTTTATATATAGCCACTTGGGCTTTACAATTTTGGCTTTTTTCCATTCTTTTACACATGTGCATATCTTTTGCACTATAGCCCTTGGGCTTTACAAAAAATTTGATTTTTGACTCTTCCTATTACATGAACTTCCTATTTATTATATTTTAAATCTATCTATTAAATTTTAATTTTTTTTCCTTGCATGAGGCCGGTCCCCATGCCTGAGCTTGGACCCGGCTCGGGCCGGGCTCGGGCCTACTTGACTTAGGTTAAGCTCGGCCTTCGGGTTGACTTTGACCTTTTGACTTTGGTTGAAGGGATATAATTTTTGACCCCAACACCTCCCTTAATAGAACTTAATCATATTCTTCACTCCCCTATTTTCTTTAAATATAACTCCTATACCCCTACGTGTATGTGTAATGCATCTCTTAGTCTTGATATTTCAATTCAAACTATAGTATCCATAGCTCATATCCTCGTATCACACACACACACACACATACCCCTACCGACAACACCTTTAAGTGTGTTCATTAATGTTTCATGAGGCACTAACCAACCGATTACTCAGTGTGTGAGTTTTATCATGTCTTGTTTGCAAACTATCTAGAATACCCATGTATCGAGCTTTCAGCCAGTGCCTCCCAACCATATGGGTTGAGCGCATGATTGGTAGAGATTTCATGATATGATGCGTGTTCTACTTGTTCTACTTACCACAATCAAGTCGATTTCGCTTGGTAGCTAGCCGGTTGAGTACGAGTCGATCCACAGAGAGATGGTATGTATTTTTGTTCTTATTTTAGATGAGTCAAGTAAAGAATATCCAAGTTTGTTTAATTCTATCCTAAGTGTTTATGTTCAAGGGAACTTGTTTGGGTTAGGGTTGGTTAGTAGAGTTAGAAATTATTCTTGTGCTTGTTTTGTGCCATCATTGAAATGGTGTTGGAATAATCGGAAGTGACGGGGATTAGGAGGACATAGAAATAGTATTTGCGGGTTTAAGCAAGCTTTCCAACGCTAAATCCAATTCTAGTTCCCCGCTTGACTTTAACCGCATTCTCACTCTCTTTCCATGCTCTTTCCAACCGCTTGACTTTAACCGCCTTCTCATGCTAATAAAAGACCTTACAGGACGTTCTAAAAGAAGGGAGATATTTCTAACCCTAGGTGAAACATCCACAACAAGTCTCCAATTAGATCGCAACTATATGTCACATTGTAATGCACCTAAAAGAATTCTCAACTTAGGTCATGACTATATGTTACTTATAGCGCGCATAAGGGAAAGGGTTGTGTTTTTTTGGTCTAGATTCAATTCAAGTTGTTTGGTAAAGAGAAACATAAGAGATTTTTCCATCCCTCATATCACCTTTCCTTAACCCTAACAAGTGAGTAATCTACTCACTCTTTATGAAAAATAAATAAAATCGAAAAGAAAAGAAATGAGAAGAAGGGAATAAACTAGTTTCTTGGGATCTCACATAAGCAAGGATCACACTTGAGCATCATCATTTTGCAAATAAAAATCAAAAGAGAAGAGGAGAAGAAGAAGAAATAAAAAACCAACAACTACATATCAAAGAAAAACATAATTATACAGCTAAGAAAATAATAAGAAAGTAATAAAAACTAAACTAACAATAAAAAATATACAGGCTGGATTAAACTCTCATTTTCATTATTCATCCACTCAAAAACTCTTATTACATTATAATGGAGAATAGAGGAAGAGGAAGAGAAAAACTAATCTAATCTAACACTAATCCTAAGGAAAGTAAAGCGTCCTTGGTTTGGCTCAATTCTGGAGTATATATAAGCAAAGAAGTGAAACCCTAGGGCAATATTTTGAGCCCTTGTACAATTACAAAAACACCCCTGAAAATTCATCGCGAGATACAACGGTAAGGCCGCGGATCCGCCGCCTAAATGCCCAAAATTTTGCCTTTCTGCAGTCTATTTAGGGAATTGGATCATCATTTTTCTTATGGGTTCTTGTGTTGCTTTCTTCTTCTGTTTAGTAGGTTCAAATTTGCAAAATAGTTCCAAAATATTCTCAGATTTACAACAGTCCAAAATGACAACTATTTTTGTCTTTGTGCTTTGATCTCACTCGGGCTCCGCGTTGCCACCTTGATCCTTGTGGTGCCTCCCTCATACTCTGTATTTGTCCCAGACACGAATGACCATCGCTTGATCTTGTCCCCTGTACTGGTAAGTGGCACCTCACAGATGTGGATGACCGGAACCCGGATTTTATTTGTTTTCGGCAGTTTTCCTGAATTTGTCATAACTGTAGAGAATGTGCGTGATTTGTGTTGTTCTAGACTGAGAACCTGTAATCTGTAATCATGTAGCAAACACAGATCAAAAACACCTACTTATATACAAATGTGCATAAGAATGAGCGGTATTAAAAGCAATATTCTGATGTGAACAACGCACTAAGTGAGAAAACACTCTAAAAGACTTAATCACTCAAGTATCCTAGGCAATCATAAAACAAAACTTATTTATTATATATACTCTTTTTTTATTGGCACCTGCAGAGTGTTTTTCGTCAATAATTGAGATGGATGCGCATGTGTCTTAAGCGTGTACAGATTCCCCCTGCCTAGAATAGACGTGGGTTTATCGATTGTGGAGATCTTTTCTCCAACTGCCGAGGACAAAACTGCTGTTAATTACCCACAGCTCTTGATGCGAGGGAACCATCAATTAACGAGTCATATAAGTCATGTGAACAAAGTGTGTAATATGTTAGTCATCGGTGCTAGGGCCGCAACACTTGCGGAACGTGGCGGAAACATAGAACAAAAATTTCAAAATACATAGCACCAATCACAAATCCAAAACCATTCAAATACTAATGTTTGCAAGAAATCAAGAAAGCAAAAGCATTAAGTTTAGGGGGCTGCAACCTTTGTAGAGTGCCCAATCTCTATTGGAAGACCCATAGCTAAGCTCCATCGCATCCGGAACAAGTTTGGTGGCCAACCGCCTCGACAATGATGATCCACAGTGAAGGAACCTAACCCGAACTCCCACTTCACTTAGAACACTTCTATGTGAATCTACTAGCTCTTACATTTTGCAAAAATAAGGAGGTAGGAGATGATGTGTGGATTCTCTCTTTTTCTTTCTCTTTCCTTTTTTTCTCTAGAATAATGAAGAAGATGAGGAAGAAGCAACTGTCTTTCTTTTCTTTTCTTTTTCTCTAAAAAGAATAATGATTAAAAATAAAAGAATAAATCTCATCACTTATGCCATCCTTTTTCTCTCTCTTAAGTATTGTCATGCAAAGAGAGGGCTAACCCCACTACTTCACATGCACCTTTTTCATCTTATGACTTTGTGTATATGTATAAAATGCATATACACCCATGTATTAAATACATGAATAAAAGAGTGAGAGAGAGCATGAGTATATGTATCACATACATATACAATTCCATATATATATATAGATATTAATCAAGAGAGAGAATACATGTATCATATACATAATATATTACGTATCATATACATAATAATACATTAGTATCAAATACTAATGAGAGAGAGAAAGAGAGTGTGTATCATATACACAATACTAGCAACCATATTACATATATGGATATTAAATCAACACTTGACTTAATAATCAGGCTTATAAATAAACCGGCTAGTATTATCAAACGCCCGATTAAATCAAGTATATCAAATACACGTATTTAATTGAACTCTCGTACGTATCGTCATATGCATGCCATATCATCATTTCGTCCAGGCAGGCACTTTCGTTGTGAGACTCTAAAGACCTGACAATACGCTGGCAGTAGATTAAACAGGATCGTATTCGATTGAATCTGAAAAAATTTCAGATCAATCCTCTCACGGGTTAACCTACAAGCTCGTCAACGGTACTAAATACATGTAACGGTTACCCATGTATTGATTAAGAGGTAGGTAGACGAGCATGTTAGTTATATGTATGCCCTAGAGGCCATTACTGTATATGAGATGTATATTGTAGTGGATGCTGGGACATATATAGGTAGGATTTTCTTGCTCGACATGATAGTAGGCTTTCTGGTTGCTTTTTATCTTAACATGTATACCTGCAGTCTCTCTATTACATGTTGATAAAGCCCTTAGGATGTGTACTCGACTTCCTGGACTATGATATAGATCATACTAGTGGGGCCTGGGTAGTCCATGAGTACATCCTTCAATGTTCCTAGTCGTGGGAATATCGAGACGGGGCATCGATATTCCAGAGTAGACTGGCGTATATCTTCTCGGCCCATGTGATGGGCGATGGATGATCCCATATCTATTGGTGTTTGACATCAGAGATGGTATGCGGGTGCTCAGTGGTGACAGGGTACACTGAACGGACTAGCCGAGAACTCCTAGATGGTATTATACCTCACGTCAGATGGCAGTTCTCTGGTGACACTGGTACAGCTTAGTCTGTTGACCCGAGATCGTCATAGAGTCTTGTGTATCTCCCACTGTGCTTTGATTTCCACCCTACCACGGCTCTACTGAGTCGTGCAAACAGGTGGTTTTTGGGTACAGTCCCGATTCACATGGAGGCAGTGAGCGATAGGAGGGGATTCGTCTCTCCCGGTATTGGGGGTTGATGTTGCGCTATGCTCGACTGGCCATAACTGGAAATCCCTGGCCAGGGTTGCACTGATTTATTGGTAAGTGTTATCAGTAGTTTCATGCTTGTTATGGACCTTACATCGGCATGACTTATCGAGCTACTGGGGTCTGACGTTTACCACCCCTAGGCGAGATATGCGACATATCAGACGAACAGACCGGACTGTGTGGTATGTGTTACTGGTTGGATTCGCAGGAGTGTGAGTAGGCTTACTTGTTGATTTTTTGATCGCTCAATATCCGGGTGGCCGTTACGTTTAGCAGACCGCTTGCGGCTTGTGGGTGTTTGATATGTCATCACCTACTGCCGGCGTATTGACGAGTCTTTAGAGTCCTACACAGGGGTTTCCTGGCTCAAGCGAAATGAAATAGGAGCGCATATGAGATATGTGCGGGACCGAGAATAATACCAGTATATGATAGTGTATTCTATTCTTGCGATTTGTATCATTGGACGGTTATATGAGATATAGCCGGTTACCGAATCAAGTGTTGATTCGATACACTGATACACTAGATATTAGTCGGTTATATGCAATATGACCGGATCATTAAATCAAGTATTGATTTAATGATTTAATGTATAATTATATATTTGATATATTACTTTACATTAACTAGTATTTGTTCACTTAAGATTGATTTTCTCACTTGATGTGCACAAGTTGTATATATGATATATGTTTGTGCACTAGTTTGTATCATGATTGATGATACATGCAAACTTGGGTGTGTGTATGACTTACACCATGTTTAGGTTAATGGCTGGGTTTTATTTATTTATTTATTTATTTTTGTAAAACTAAATGGTGGCTTTTCTTGTTTTGGCTTCAAGTTTCATGAAGCTTCTTAGCATCTTTGAAAAATTCTAACCATTTTGTTTTGTTCTTTGACCTAACCATCAACCTAAACTCTAGTTTACTCTCTACAAAAGTTAACTCACCCATGGTTGCAAGATGATAGACTTCACTTGATTATTCATTTTTCATAATTGATTATTCATTCTTTTCTTTTTTCTTCTTCTTCTTCAAGAAGAAGAAAGCTTGCTTGAAATTTTTTAAGTGAAGATTTAGAGTGAGAAATTCAAATCCAAAGTAAACCCACTTCCTATTTCTTCATCCTCTACTACTTGCCATGTAATATAGGGTGTTCTCTTCACAAAGTTCTTGACCAAGTGAAGGAATAGCTTGAGTTTGAGTCTCCCCGACATAGATCATCTTCGGCCTCGAAGTCAATGACCTAGCCCGCTCATTTCTCCGATGAAACCAACGCTAGGGTCCGGGATCCCGATGATCGCAGCGAAGAGACGTCAACACGGAGCTTTAGAAGTGAAGGACCGGATCTACAAAGGTTGTAATCCCTTTCACTTGTAGTTAAAGTAGTTTACTTGCTTGCTTTCGCCTTACCTCTAGTAAACGATCTTGATTAGGGTTTCTCGGCACATAGAAAAATTTGATTTTCGCATGGTTGATGCCTTGTGGAACCTCTTGAGTGTGCCTAGGAACCCTACAGTGGTATCAGAGCCTAGCTAGAGCTTTAGGCGAAATGTAGACGAAGTTAGAAAGCCGATCGAACCCCGAAACCCTAATCGATACCCTTCTCTGTACATTTTCTGAAACTGTGGATTTTCCCAAATTAAAAATATCCAAAAAATTCAGCAGGGTTTTCTAGGAATTACTGTGGAGCACGTGACCCTAAGTCGACTAATGCGCTGCGGAACCACGGCCCCACCCTGGCTTGCGCGGCGGTTTCGCGGCCATAAAGATGAATCATTAGTCATAGTTTGCACAATAATGCCCGTATGTAATTTTTGTGTTTTCTGGGTATTTTTAATTTATACTCAAGAGTTGAGTTTTCTGGGTTGTATTGGGGACTCGATGATTTGATCGGATTATTTAACTTTGTTTATTTTGTTTTTCCGTGTATTTTAGAACGTGTTAAAATGTTCGACCGGATATCAATATCTCACCTTTTCCCCTGCCGGAAAATTTCCAAGTGTTGGATTTTTCCGTAGTTTAAGAACGTCTAAGTAGTGCAAGTAACGCGATAGACCCTCTAGAAGACAACAAACCTTAACTCGATTATGTGACCGTCTTGAACTGCCCTTTGAACCTTAGGGTTTGGGGCAGTACGGCGTGCCACATGTGAGGCATTGGCTTGACCCTTCTACGGCTGGACCGTTGGTACTGTGGCATGAAGTGGATGTTTTTAAACTTATTTCAAGTGTTGAGATTTTCGGGAAAACTTGGGTGTTTGATTATTCGATCGGAAAGTTTAACATTGTCTATTTATCTGGAATGTGATACAATATTTAGAATCCACAAGTAGTTATGAGATAACTATTTTGAATGTTATAAATCTAGCAGTTTAGTCTCACTTGATCGGTTGCCACGGGATTTTGATGTGATCAAAAGTCCGTCACAATCACGTTACGTACACGGATACTCGCCGGTAAACTTAATAGATAGCCATGCCCCATAGCCCCGACCAAGTGACTGTAGGAGAACCCCGTCGCCGAGAGCATCCGTTCGGGTGCTCGCGGCAGCAGTGTTCCGCCTTAGTGCACTTCGTCAACGGTATCGGGGGTGCGGCCGTCTACTAAAGTTTGCGACGAGAATTCGTTCAGGATGTCGGGAATCTTGTTGAATTGCCCGACTTGGTATTGAAAAGTGTTTTCGATAATGAGACTAAAATGTGAGGTTTATAATTGTTAGGCATGCGATGTCTAAGAAGGTTGCGGATTCCAACTGTTGTAGTTTTACACTTTCTTTTCTGCCACCGTAAGTGCAATATGTGATATCGCCGGTTTCGTTGCCATATGTCAACGAAAATTGGGATGCGCATATTTACTTACGTTGATGACATGTGATGTTATGTGTTGCTGGATATGTTATATTGGATCGTCGTGTTTGAATAGCCGGGGGGTTTTATGTGAGATGAGAGTTTTTCTTTTTCATTCATGTAAAAATTTGTATGTAATATTCTTTTATTGGGGAACTTCCGGGTTGAGGATGATGTCACCATTGTATATTATTTACTTTTCCGCATTAGGATAGACCCAAGGAGGGGAGCACAAGTAACCGGGTTCTAGGGTCCAGTGGGAGACCATCTCGAGGAGTCGAGTCCGGGTCTCCTAACTCTAGAATTGGTAGGGTTGCTTGCCGCTCTCGTAGGGGTCTAGGGGTGTGGGATTGGCTATTCATCACGACCGTGGAATCCGTATTTTATACAGGCTCAAAATAAAACACGGACGTTCTAGTATATCCAATATTTCATATGATATTTTCTGCTGCGTTATCTGTGATGTGATCATGTGATATGTTCAGATTGATACTGTATATACTATATATGATATATTATATAGACGTTGCTTATATTTTGCACCCGCGCTAGCCCTGCCCCGCTCTGCCGTTAGTTACCTAATCTAACGGTGCAGACGGGACATCGAGGCGAATGCGGATGGCATAAGTATACGTTGTATTTATCTGTGATGTTTAGGTGGACTTAAATGATGGGAAATTCATTAATGAGATTAATGAAAGAAAATAAACCTAAAAGATGTTGTGGAATCGAATTTCAAAAAATTTAGGTAGCTCTAGTTGTTGTTTTGCATAGCGGTGTTCCTTGTAGAACATCCAGCACCTTATTCGATAAGGAAAGAGCCGAAAATCCCTTCACCGGGAGTGACCTCTTTAGCAATAATTAGCAGATGCTACAACCTTCGGTTTGTCTTTTGACTGCTTTTCTAGTTCTTTCTTTTCACAGTGGTATTTTGAATATCCTGCATCTCATTCGACGAGGAAAGAGCCGAGATCCCTTCACTGGGAGTGACCTCTTTAGCGAAACTAGCAAAAGCCTAAAAAACACTCCATTTAAAAACCATTTGATTCCACAACGAGATCAAGTTTAAAGCGTTAAAGGTTTTCTTAAAAACCATCCGCAACCCTCCGTCATTTTAGGAAGTAGAGTACTTAGTATTCGTGCTGTATTTGTTGACTATAGTCAAGGCACAGTGTACGGTAGCTAAGTGATGTCTTCCTACACCGTATATGATGCGATTAGTTAGGAAAGTCATGTGGCTTTGTTGACCTTAGCCAAGGGTCATGTGGGTGGGTCTAATTAATCACGAAATGACGGGTAGAACTTGACTAGTGCTTATGATTTGCTGACCTTAGCCAAGGTCATAGGTGCTAGGGGTAAAAACCTTTATCGGGAGTTTCAAGTGTTGAAATTTGCAATGAGATTGCATACCTTCTATATGATAGTTGGATCCTGATACCCATTGCGAGTAATTGTTACTCCTAGGAGAGTTTTGCACTTTACAATTAGCCGATCAAGTAGGTGTCTAGAAAGGTGTCAACGGGGTTACGCCCCTGGAAAAACGAGGTTTATTTTAATTAGGTCCGTGCGAAAGCACGGGAAACTTCCCTCAAAGTACCGGCACTGGCCTGACTGAAAGATTGGCGAACTTGTAGAGTGTGATTAATCCCGGCTAGTCTTTCCTTTTAAGGTTTGAAGGAAGATTTGATAAAAACAGTGGGAGCCATCCTAATTAGATAATATATATAACCAATCTAATCTTGCAAGAGCGCACGCAGAGTGTTTTCTTCTCTCTCTTTCCAGGTAGCGACCATGTCACGCCTTAATCAAGATAATAATATGGATGTATTGACCGAACCCGCTTGTTATACTGAGCTGGGGAACGTTGGTCCCGCTCCAACTTATAATTGTTATAAGACCGAGCAGGAATTAGGGGAATACCAGGATTCCCATGCCACCCAAACGAAGAAAGTGCATGATGATGCATCTTCTTCGGGTGTGTTCATTACAGAGAACTGTTTCTCAGTATCCTTTACGTCCTGGGTATTAGATACCGGATCAGGATCCCGCATATGTAATCTGTTACATGGGCTACAGAAAGGTAGAGAACTGAGAACGGGTGAAAAGTTTCATGAGACAGAAAACGGTGCAAGTGTTGCAGCCAAGTCTGTTGGTCACTATCACTCTGTATTACCAGAATACATTGATTCTGAACAAATGTTATTAGATACCGAACCTGATATACAACATCATATCAGTCTCTTTTACTAAAGAAGGATACAATTTTGTATTGTTAGATAATGTTTTGAACATTTCCTATATCAATAGTTGATCGGTTCAGGCACGATATCTAAAAGCATATACATTCTAAATCAAACTACAGTTCCTTACGTACAGAACACACATAAGAGGAAGAGTTCAGAAATGAATGAATCCTTCTTAAGGTATTGTAGACTAGGTCATATCAATGTAACTCGACTAGCTAAGTTACATTTAGATGCATATTTAAATCAGTTTAAATTTACATCTTATGAAACTTGCCAGTCATGTCACAAAGATAAGATGACCATAGCTCTGTTTACTGGAAACAGAGAAAGAGTCAGTGAACTCTTGGGACTGATACATGGTGATGTATGTGAGTCCCCAGTCTATATATGCCAAGACTGGTTCTTTGTACTTCCTTACATTCACTGATGATCTCTTAAGATTCGGACACATGTTCCTGTTGAAACACATGTCTGAAGCTTTTGAGAAATTCAAAGAATATAAGTCAGAAGTAGAGAACCAATACAGGTATAAGTATTATGTCCTATGATGAGATCAGGGAGGAGAATACTTGTGCATGGAATTCTTGGACTATTCTAAAGGAGAATGAGATTCTCTCTCAGCATTACTCCTCCGTATACACCACAGCACGTAGGCGTATCGGGGCAGAGCAATTGCACCATATAGGATATGGTGCGCTCTATGATGAGTACTACTGAGTTACCTGTTTCCTTTTTGGGTTATGCACTTAAGAAGCTGCATACCTATTGAATTAGATTCCAATCAAATCAATGCCTACCACTCCATATGAGATATGGTATGGGAAGAGCCCATCTCTTAAGCAAGTTAAGATTTGGGGTTGTCCGGCCTATGTCAACAGCAAAATCCGGACAAGATCGAGGTAAGGTCAGTTCTGTAGAACTGGAAGGATTTCCAGCTATACAAACTACAGCTGATGATTTGATAGAACCAAAGGATTCAATAGTTTCCGACGAACCTCAGCCTCTCCGCCGATCTAGCAGGGTTCCTCATCCGCCTGAGAGATACTTCGGTTTCTCGATGACAGTGGGAGCGAGAAATGCATCATGAGATGATGACCCAACTAGTTTCGAGCAGGCCATCAAGAATAGGGGACTCTGTAAGAATGGCTGGATGCTTAGCGATTTGAGATGGAATCCATGTACACCAAACAAAGTACAGACTTTGGATGCTATATCTGAAGGGTTAAATCCCCATCAGAAGCAAGTATATCTTGAGAAGATTACTTGGTGTAGATGGAAAAGTTGAGACTTTCAAAGCTAGACTTGTTAGTGGTTTTCATCATCGATCAGGCGTGGAAAATGATGAAACCTTTTCCAGTGGCTATGCTTAAGTCCATCCGGATCCTAATTGCCACGGCTACATACCATGACTACGATATCTGGCGGTTGGGTGTCGTGACTATTTTTCTAAATACTGATTTAGAAGAGAACGTCTATAAGTACACAGCCAGAGGGCTTCGTAAACAGTGGGAGCAGCGGAAACGTGTGCAAGTTACTTTACAGATTAAAGCAGGCATCGCGGAGTTGGAACATCTGTTTTGATGTGGTAGTCAAAGAGTTTGACTTCATCAAAATGGAAGATGAACCTTGTATATACAAAAGGGTAGTGGGGAGTAAGGTGATCATCCTCGTATTGTACGTGGATAACATACTCTTGATAGGAAAAGAGTTTCCTATGCTACGCACGGTCAATCTCCTCTTATCACATGGATTCTCCATATAGGATCAAAGTGATACCTCCTAAATCCTAGGTTTTGGATCTATGAAATAGATTTAAATGGATATTAGGATTCTCACTAGGTGTAGTAAGATGGTATCAATGGATCCTGGAGAGAATCACTGGAAAGGTTCCAGGGTGATAAGGATGACTGAATGTCAGTCGCAGGCATTGTCTTTACCCTCAGTGGAGGGACGGTATGTTGGAAGAGTTTCAAGCTAGATACCGTGGCAGACTAGACGATAAAGGCTGGTGACATCGCTATCAAAGATACTACCAAAGAGGCAGTTTGGGTGTATATTAGTTCATGAGATGAACTAGGTTCCTACCATTGTGTGACAATGGAGGTGTGGCTTTGGCCCAGGAACCTTGGTCCCATCAGTGACCCAGACATATTCTGAGGCAGCATCACCTGATCATGGAGATAGTTGATCTCCAGGGTGATCGAGGTTAGGAGAGTAGACTCAGAGGACAACATGGCGGATCAACTCATAAAGGCCTTTTCCCAGAGAGAGCCTTATATGGGATGGTTGAGTATGTGATACTGCAACCACGGCTACAGATGGCCCTAGTGCAAGTGGGAGATTGTTAGTTATATGTATGCCCTAGAGGCCATTACTGTACATGAGATGTATATTGTAGTGGATGCTGGGACATATATAGGTAGGACTTTCTTGCTCGACATGATAGTAGGCTATCTGGTTGCTCTTTATCTTAACATGCATACTTGAAGTCTCTCTATTACATGTTGATAAAGCCCTTAGGATGTGTACTCGACTTCCTGGACTATGATGTAGATCATACTAGTGGGGCCTGGGTAGTCCATGAGTACATCCTTCAATGTTCCTAGTCGTGGGAATATCGAGACGGGGCATCGATATTCCAGAGTAGACTGGCGTATATCTTCTCGACCCATGTGATGGACGATAGATAATCCCATATCCATTGGTGTTTAACATCAGAGATGGTATGCGGGTGCTCAGTGGTGACTGGGTACACTGAACGGACTCGCCGAGAACTCCCAGATGGTATTATACCTCACGTCAGATGGAAGTTCTTTGGTGACACTGGTACAGCTTAGTCTGTTGACCCGAGATCGTCATAGAGTCTTGTGTGTCTCCCACTGTGCTTTGATTTCCACCCTACCTCGGCTCTACTGAGTCGTGCAAACAGGTGGTTTTTGGGTACAGTCCCGATTCACATGGAGGCAATGAGCGATAGGAGGGGATTCGTCTCTCCCGGTGTTGGGGGTTGATGTTGCGCTATGCTCGACTGGCCATAACTGGAAATCCTTGGCCAGGGTTGCACTGATTTACTGGTAAATGTTATCAGTAGTTTCATGCTTGTTATGGACCTTACATTGGCATGACTTATCGAGCTAATGGGGTCTGACGTTTACTACCCCTAGGCGAGATATGCGACATATCAGACGAACAGACCGGACTGTGCGGTAAGTGTTACTGGTTGGATTCGCAGGAGTGTGAGCAGGCTTGCTCGTTGATCTTCTGATCGCTCAATACCCGGGTGGCCGTTACATTTAGCAGACCGCTTGCGGCTTGTGGGTGTTTGATATGATTATCACCTACTGCCGGCGTATTGACGAGTCTTTAGAGTCCTACACAGAGGTTTCCTGGCTCAAGCGAAACGAAATAAGAGCGCATATGAGATATGTGCGGGACCGAGAATAATACCAGTATGTGATACTGTATTCTATTCTCGCGATTTGTATCATTGGACGGTTATATGAGATATAGCCGGGTTACCGAATCAAGTGTTGATTCGATACACTGATACACTAGATATTAGTCTGTTATATGAAATATGACCGGATCATTAAATCAAGTATTGATTTAATGATTTAATGTATAATTATATATTTGATATATTACTTTACATTAACTAGTATTTGTTCACTTAAAATTGATTTTCTCACTTGATGTGCATAAGTTGTATATATGATATATGTTTGTGCACTAGTTTGTATCATGATTGATGATACATGCAAACTTGGGTGTGTGTATGAATTACACCATGTTTAGGTTAATGGTTGGGTTTTATTTATTTTGGTAAAACTAAATGGTGGCTTTTCTTGTTTTGGCTTCAAGCTTCATGAAGCTTCTTAGCATCTTTGAAAAATTCTAACCATTTTGTTTTGTTCTTTGACCTAACCATCAACCTAAACTCTAGTTTACTCTCTACAAAAGTTAACTCACCCATGGTTGCAAGATGATAGACTTCACTTGATTATTCATTTTTCATAATTGATTATTCATTCTTTTCTTTCTTCTTCTTCTTTAAGAAGAAGAAAGCTTGCCTGAAATTTTTAAAGTGAAGATTTAGAGTGAGAAATACAAATCCAAAGTGAACCCACTTCCTATTTCTTCATCCTCTACTACTTGCCATGTAGTATAGGGTGTTCTCTTCATAAAGTTCTTGACCAAGTGAAGGAATAGCTTGAGTTTGAGTCTCCCCGACGTAGATTATCTTCGGCCTCGAAGTCAACGACCTAGCCCGCTCATTTCTCCGATGAAACCAACATTAGGGTCCGGGATCCCGATGATCGCAGCGAAGGGATGTCAACACGGAGTTTTAGAAGTGAAGGACCGGATCTACAAAGGTTGTAATCCCTTTCACTTATAGTTAAAGTAGTTTACTTGCTTGCTTTCGCCTTAGCTCTAGTAAACGATCTTGATTAGGGTTTCTCGACACATAGAAAAATTTGATTTTGGCATGATTGATGCCTTGTGGAACCTCTTGAGTGTGCCTAGGAACCCTACAGAGCAAATTCATCCGAACCCAACAAAACCTATCAGTGACAAATACCGTACTGTCCGGTCTCTTCGTCAAAGAGTATCGCATACCAGGTTTGGGGGTGGAAACTGTCAGACCCCCAATAACTCAATAAGTCATGCAGACATACAGTTCATAACCATTAGAGATATAACTGACAACACTTATCAGTTTATCTCAACTACCATGGCCAGGGATTTCTGGTTATAGTCATGTCATGCACAACACAATATCGACTTCATATACTGGGAGAGAAGAATCCCCTCGACTGCTCACTGCCTCCATGTGCTTCGGGACTGTATCCAACTAAAACCTGTATGCATGGCTCTTTAAAACCATTGTTGGTTAGTAATCAAAGTACAGTATGAACACACACAAAACACTATGGCGATCTCAGGTCAAAAGACCACCTTGTACTATCATCACCAGAGAACTGCTATTTGACAATGGTTTAATATCATCTAGGAGTTCTCGCCGAGTCCGTTTAGTGTACTCATTATCCAATGAGCACATGTATACAATATCGGTGTCAAACACCAATGGCTGTGGGGCCATCCATCGCTCTCCAACCGGGTCAAGAAACGTATACACTAGTCTACTATAGAGTATCGATCCTAGTCTTGATACTCTTACGATTAGGAATATTTAAGGATATGCTTATGGACTACCCTTGCCCCACTAGTATGATCCCCATAATAATCCTGGTAGTTAAGCAAAGATCTTAAGGGGTTTATCAACATGTATTAGAGATACATAATAACAAGTAAAATATATACACATGAATGATAAATTCAAACCAGATAGCATAATAGCACGTCGAGCAAGAATGTTCTATCCATATAGGTCATGTACAATTACAATAATTGCTTTTAAGGCACCAATATCCAACAATCTCCCACTTCCACTCAAGGACAATTATAGCAGTATCACATACCAAACTTCTCTAATATAAGTTTCACAAATTTTATTTGAGAAACAGTCATAGTGAGTGGATCCGCTACAATGTCTCTTATTTCTTCTCTTTTTACCTTAATCTCGCGGAGATCAGTTATCTCCGAATCGAGCGATACTTGCCTTAGAATTTGTTTGGATATCTGATGGGACCAATTCATAAATGAACTTATTTATCCAAATAGCTTCTAAGGTTATATCAATTGCTGAGTCATACTCAGTATCTAGCGTCGCGTCTGCCTCATTATCTTGCTTGGAACCATTCCAATATACCGCTCCTCAAAAGAGGGTAAATTCATACCCATGACAGACTCTCTATCATATGTCACCTTAGAACCTGGAATCAGTAATCACCTCCATTTGGAGGCTGTCGTTACCATACAGCAAGAAAATCCTTTTAGTGCTA
Source organism: Agapanthus africanus (assembly GCA_030015575.1). NCBI lineage: Eukaryota > Viridiplantae > Streptophyta > Magnoliopsida > Asparagales > Amaryllidaceae > Agapanthus > Agapanthus africanus. Next base: position 43,482,609 of record CM057339.1, read on the forward strand.
CATAAGTACTTGAGAATGTTCTTCACTGATATTCTTTTGTTTCTCCAGGATTGGATTGATATCTGCTTACTACGGTTAGTATATAAGCTACATCTGGTAAGGTACTTAACATTGCATGATTGATTCCACTGGCGAAACATGTGGAATGTTATTCACGCGAGTCTCTCTCCTCATCAGTCTAGAAGACATCTCTTAAAGAGGGTGACTCCATAATCTGCGGATACACTACCGCTTTAGGAGTCTTCCATTCTAAACCCCTTTTGAATGGTGCCAGAGTACTCAGATTAGAACAATCCCTATATCCATCTAGATCTATTTCTATAAATCTAGTCGCTATAACGATTGATATATTACCCAAATCCTATATGGAGAAACCTTTGTGACATCCATAGTTTGACCGAATTGTAGCATATGAATATCATTTTCTATCAAGAGGGTGTCATCCACATACAATATAAGGAATGTGACGATACTCTCTACATTCTTCTTACAAATACTAGGTTCATCTATAATTTTAATGAAGTCGGACTCTTTAACCGTCACATCAAAACAGATGATCAATCTCCGCAATGCCTGCTTTAATCCATAAATAGATTTAAGCTACTTGCCACCTTTCCACTGCTCCCACTGACTACAATGCTGTCGTGCCCTGCTTCCTAAAATACGGAAATACGATAACGTAACCCGTCCAGCCATACTATCTATGGTAAGGAACTATCCTCCCACAGTCAGTTTAAGGTTTCTTGCAGTATATCAAGCGACATAAAAATATCAATAATTCTAATACATGTTCATTGCCACACCAAATAACGATAATGAAAGCAAATACTGGAATAACAAAAGTCTTAAATCTCATACCGGTCCAAATAATAAATGAGTAAATGGTACAAAAGTCTTAGTCCCTTATGAGCTCACAAAAGGAATCTAATGAAATAAAGTGCAGTACTGGAATAAACTAAAGCAACCTAATGACCTAGATAAGTGAAGATGTGCCTCAAAGCTTGGCTAACTTCTCAGAATACTCTTGATCCTGTTGTTCTACTGGCAATGGATCTGGGCTATGTATAACCCAGAAGTCAGAGTGTATAAAATAGTATGATAATAATAATGGAATGAATGCGACATGATAGATCGTTATACTAGGAACTAGTGGCGTGTAGACAAACAATAAATAATAACAAGAATAACATGTAATATAATGGCCGAAAAATGGTAAATTAACATATCATGTGAAACCTAGATGTCAATATCACTAAGTCTTGTCCATCCTAATGGTATTTGAAATTAGTTAATGAAATCTTCCTCGTTACTCAACAGGATACCATGCGTGCCCGAGACAATAGTAATATACCACCGGGGCTGAATCACAAGTCGTGCCACTAAGCACTAAATCCTATAATGTCAAGTACAATCGAATGATATTAGCATCATCATTTCGGAACACAGAGGCCCCTCTCGAATGGTCAGTCTCTAAAATCTAAGTTCTCTTAAGTTGATTTCGGTTCAATTTTTTGATTTCCTCTTTCCTTGGTTTTATATTCATGTCAAGTGTCAATCTAATCCTTACTAAATACCAACTCTAAAACAATCACGTAATATATCATGTCAAGTAAAGTCAAGAAGTGAAATAATCAGTAAGCAGTATCATGAATTCGTTAGTATTGGATAACAGTTAAATTGTAAGAATATCCTGATATGGTAACAAGTAAACAAGTTCAAGTATGGGTACATGTAAGCAATCAATATAAATAGCTTTATCAGAAATAACATAATCACATCAATAACAATGAATAAGTTGTATCTATTGGTCATGCACATGGAAGTTCAGTTCTAGAATTTCAACAGCATCCTGATTTTTAAAATACTTTAAAAATAGCAAACGATCTCTAAAAATGACAAATCAAAAGCCAAAATGAAGCTAAATCGATAAGGTTTAAATAGATATATGTTAGAGAATCCCAGATTATTTTTAAAGAGAGTTATGGATGTTCGAAATTGGAAGTTTGGGTCCGAAACTTTCCTGCACAGCACGTCAAAGGTGTGTTTCTTTGTCGTTTATGACAATTAAAAAATTTACCCAGCAGTAATTTTTTTAACAGATATAAGGTATTCTGAGTTAGTTTCGAAACGAGGTAAAGAACATCTGCTAACTATTTTTTTGCAATTTATAATGAATTTTTCAATGCAAATGGTGCAGTTAATTTCAGAATTGTCATCTCCGCTTGGTGACGACATTTCATGTATAAAAATACAATATCTTTCACCTATATTTTGTAACAAAGATTATTTGACAGAATATATGTTTCCCCTAATAAAAGAGCAAAGCTCTTTTCAAAATTTAAGAGACAACGCCTCACATGGGTTCCACGAGAGCGCCAGCGCCAGAGTTAAAAACTCTTATATTGGCGCTGCTCGTGCTCCTCACATGGGCGCCAATGTGCAAAGCACATAAAGGAATTAAAACTTTAATTAGCGTCCATGTGCACAACACGTGAGCGCCGGCATCCAGGTAGAATTAAATTCTATTCTCTGTTAAACAGAGCCGTTGGATCAAAGATCCAACGGAGATGATAAATCATCAAGACTCAGAATTAAAATTCTGTTGAGAGAAAATATTCCTCAAATCTTTCTAAAACAAGAAATATACTTCCGGTGTGATCGTAGAATAAAATTCTATGCCCACTGTAAAACAGAGGATCGTTGGATTAAAATCCAATAGTGATTAAAAAATCACCGTTTTACAGAATAAATTCTGTGAAAGGGAAAATATTTCCCCAATCTTGTTCTGTAAAACAGAAACCCTTGGATGAAAGATCCAATGGTGGTTAAAATCCCCAAATCAATTAGGATCTTTTAATGAGAGATTTCCTCAATTAGTCAACAGACCTGCCTCTACTATATAAAAGACCCAAGATTTCAAGTCTAAGAAGGAGGAACCCCCCCATAAGCTTCTAAAAAATCAAAGCAGAAAGCTCCAAAAAGGAACAAAGAAGAAGATCTTCCTTCTCAGAAAAAAAACTCTAGGTAAATAAAAAGAAAAGAGATCAAAACATCTCATTTACCTATTAAAGGTTTTAACCTTGTTAAAAGAACTTAATTCTTTCTCTGAATCTGAGATCTACAAGATAAGTCCCTCACAAGTTGAGAATTTAATACTCATCGGGAAGAACTTATTCTTGAGAATCAAAGATTCAGAATGGAACTAGGAAATCGAATTCCTCAAAACAAAGCATATAAGGAAAAAGCCTAGCGCCCAACGCCTCATGTGCTCCTCACGTGGGCGTCATAAAAAGTGCTTAGCACTTCATATACAGCCACAACGGCCAAGTGCTTAGCACTGTTGGGTAATTATGGAAATCCAATCTCAGCCCAAATTGGCTAAGTTTCCTGAGGTTAGACCTCTTTGCTCATGTTTTTCCAAACCGACCTTAGTCTCAAAAATGACTAGTGGTTTCCCATTGATGATATCCAAAATGCTATTCATCTTATATCTCCCAAGATAATTTTTGTCTCAAACATGATAAACATTTCTTAGGTCTACAACACATCCATCTTTTCCCTCAAATACGGGATTTGGTTTAAGGGTATATCTCTCTACATCTCTGATATATGTCATTGTAATTCCTCAACATCTTCAGAGAGGTGGCGGGTCCCGACAACCAACAATTCTTTGGCGCACTTCCAATTGACATGCACACCTCAAATCAAAATTGTGCCTCAAATTGGGCACATTCTATATCAACATTGTTATTCATCTCATCACGTAACAAATACACGTGCGCGTAAGATGGATAACGGACCGAAATATCCTTAAACTAACTGTTGCTTCCAAAATGGGAACAACGGACCAAAATGTCCTTAAACTAAAACTCTCACCTCTAAAATGGTGATCAACGGACCGAGACGTTCTTAAACTAAAATCTCACCTCCAAAATGGTGATCAACAGACCGAGATGTCCTCAAACTAGAAATTCTCCTCGAAAATGGCGATAATGGACCGAAATGTCCCTAAACTAAGACGACAGAGCCCAAACGCTCTTTCGTTTGATCTGAAACAAAATTGATCCCGAAATCCCGTTAAGTAGATCTTAATTTCAAATTGGACTAACGTATCCTTAACAAAAGACTAACCGAGCCCTAACTACTCACATACATTTAAGTCGATCTTAATCTCAAACCAGATTAACGATCCTTAAATAAAACTAACCCAAATCTAAGATATACGGATTTGGGCTAATCCATGCCTTACGGGTGATAACATAAATTAGTCTCCATATACAATCCACGGGCAACCAAAAAAACACATATGACACGAAGTGAACTTCCGGAGCAGGAGAAAGTGGTTAACGCGATGCGATAACGTAATTAACTGTAGGGGCATGCGCCTCCAGGGAAGAGCGTCCCCACAATAAAAAAAAACCTCTCGCAAACGAGGGGGAATCTAACAAAGTCTACTAAACGGCCGCATTCGTCCAAACCTCCGATATACGGTGCCATAAATCAACTTGGCATCTTCGAAGAGGTGGATGGATAAAACCCAAATAGCATCTGCCCCCAAATTCAGGCAAGATGATCTATCCCAGTTCGTCTCTTTTTTCGGCGGTGAACAGATTCTGGCATGCCCGGTGGGACCTTTTCCTCTTTCCACTCCACACTTCGTGTATCATGTTTCGCGAACAAAATCACGGTTCGCTATGGTTGCCCTTAAATTCGAGGTACTAAGATTTGGTGTCTTGTTCCTATGCAGAAAGAAGAAGTGAACATCAATGGCTTTCAGATGCACAAATTGCAACAACAACTCCCACTCCGTCCCGACTGGAGGAGTGACATACGGGCCTAATGCAGCCTCCATCTTTTCATTGCCGGTTGGGCAGGCGACTCAAGCCACCACAGTATTGTTCTTTGGGACCATGCTCTCGCCAGCAAGTTTCAGCACCCCAGTGCCACCACAGGAAGCTCCCAAGAATTCGGTCTTCGATCGACTTGCAACCACCACGGCCCTTCTCAACGGTTCATCCAAGTCTGCCACCTCGGCCTTCAACAGGATGAGCCAAAGCTCAAGTGGGCCCGCAAAGAGGCTCGCGATACCTGAAGGGGCTATCCCAAAATGGATAGTCCTGCCAACTCCTGCTGCAGGTGAATTCGTCAAAGGTGTTTCCCCTGCGAGAAAATCGGCCTTCGAAAGATTTGACTTTCCCTCTCAACGGACGTCGGTCTTCGACAGGCTGGCACTAGCAGCAGCCCCTCATCAAAGCCGGGAGCATGACGAAGCTGCTTCCACAACTGAGGTAATCCCTTCTGCAAGACACGCTCGACGTCATCACTGGTGCCGAGTGAGAGAAGCCGGGGGCAAATCCCCTTCTGGACTCACCCCACCAGCTCCAATGGTAGAAGTTGACGCTGATGTTCCAACCGGGAACTGCTTTGATCTGCTTAAGAGCGTGTGCAAGAACTCTCCAACCACGGTGCTGAAGAAATACCCATTTCCTGCTGAAAATATAACGCAGGCAAAGCCGGAGTAGCCCCCTCAGCGGTTGTCCTCCCAAATCCACAGGGTCTGGCGGAAAGTCCAAGATTTTGTGATTAACAAGAACTACTCTCGTCAACCAGAGAAAATGAAGGTTCGACAAGAGGAAAGTCATCCCTCCACCATACAGCGAAGGTCTTCTTTCACAAAGGCGCCTGTTACAATAGCTCCTTCAGCCTTGACCTCCCTCAAAAGGAGGAGGCCGGAGAAAATCTCATTGCCTGCGGCAAATTCCAAAGGTGCTGGACAAGTCTGGGGGCATGGTTGTACACATGGTCTACATGTCTTCTGGAAAAGAGGAAAGCCATACTTCCATGGGTCATCGACCGCAAACTCGGTCATTGAAAAAAGATGAGGAGAAGCAACAAAACCTCCCGGAGATGCTGATGAAAATGCCAACACTCACCGGGAAGAAAGAAAACCCGGAAGCGGCGTCTGAACAGTGCCAGGAGCAGAAGACCGATACAGAGTTCCTGCGAAGGGTGCTGGAAAGAAAGGATAAGGAGGCCGCAGAACAGGCTACTAATATAAAACAGATGGCACTTTTGTTCCAAGATATGGTTGGAATGATGATCCTGCCAGAACCTCCTGCTGAAGACCCGCCGATAATCATCGAGAACGAAAGAGGGGAAACATCAAACCCTCTTCCAACTTTATCAACAGCCAGGGAGGAAACGATCTCCAAAGCTGCCCTTGATAATCACATAGCTCAACAGATACGAGCTCATCAGGAAAGTGAAGCGACTGGCCAAGTCGTCATAACCGGGCGACCGTATCCAGGCTGGTACTTTCAAATCAAATACCTGCCGGGATATACGATCCCCAAATTCCATGTGTACAAAGGAATAGGCAATCCACATCAGCACATCGCTCAGTTGAGAGCTTTATGCGGCAATACTGGAGGCGACGGAAAATTGCTGCTTCGCCGGTTCGTTGGCAGCCTGTCAAAGACGGCGTTTGAATGATACTCGGAGCTCCCAAATGACTCTGTCAAAACATTCACGAAAATAGAATTTCTATTCACGCAGCGGTTCACCAACGCAAGAGAGCACACCCCGATCATGGCGTTAATCAACACCAGGGTAAAGCCGGGAGAGACCTGGGTTTAATACGCAATCCGGTGGCGGAACCTATGGTCAAAATGCGAATAACGCATTGAAGAAGCTCCGGCCGTAGGCATGTTCATTGGGATTTAAGATCCTCAGGCGACTATGTCCCAGTTTATGACGTTCTTTAAGCCGACCACCTTCCAGGCTCTGATCGACAAGTTAGCCCAAATGGACCAGATGGGCCACGAGCCTTCCTCTTCAAAAATAGACCCTCGGAATGCAAAGGGTAAAGGGAAATCGGCCTTAGTTGCCAAACTCAACAACAACCGAGTGAACTGAAACCGGTTGCTCGCTAAAACAACGCGCGACTACGCCAATCCCTGAAAGAGAAGATAGGATATGCTTATTCGTTTCCTTATGATAAAACGAGGAGATTGTTCAAACTGGCAGTGCGCAACAAACTCATCACTCTGCCGGACCCAAAACGTCCGCCGCAGCCCGGTGATGTCAACAATCCCAACTACTGCTCCTATCACATAATGGTGAGCTACCCAATTGAAGATTGCTACGTCTTCAAAAATTGGATCGAGGACCAGTATCAACGGGGGAATTTACGCTTTCTGAGAACTGGAAGGTGAACCCGCCACAGAGGCATGCTCCTAAAAAGGTGGATACACTGGGGGCATCATGTTCGTTTGTGGAAGAAGCTCCGTGGGAAGTCGTCCTTTCAACTAAAACCAAAAGAATGCTGAAGGATCTTCAAGCATGTCCGGCGATCAGGTTGAAAAGCCCGCTGGAGCCCGAGATCATTGAGGGGATGCTGAAACCGCGTCCTACACCGAAAACTGCTAATGATGGAAAAAAACACTCTGGTCAAGCCTTCAAAGTCTTCGAAGGGACAGAAGAAGACCAAGAAGCCCGTGCAGCCTGACGAAAAGCGTACGGACCTGCAAAAGTACATCGACGTGCTAGATGAATACAGCCAGAATGCGTGGAAACCAGTCACCTACGAAGAGTTTTTCGACTATATACTTAAGAACGGAGATAGTGGCGATGATGAGGGAAATGGATCGTCAGGAGAAACCGAAGATTATGCAGCAAGTTTCCACATGATTTCTCATTCATCGTTAAATAACGAAGAAACTCCCTCGGCGTCGGAAAGCAACACAGAGAAACTGGGGGCAGGATCAGTGCCAATATCCCCGGAGCTGCCAGAAGGCCTAATTGACAGGCTGCTAAACGAAGCTTTTCAAAAGAGTAAAGTTGACCGAGAATGTGAAACGGCCATATACGAAAATGCCAAGCATCGACGTCAGGATGAAGAAGACGCAGCGAGGAGGAGTCGCAAAGTACTCTAAATAGACCGAAGCACATCTACGGCAAACAAAAGCAGTTTTAAGATAGAGAAACGGTTCGCCAAAGCCCTTTCAATGGGAATGCAGCTGCCATCTCTTAAGGGAAATATTCCCGGGGCAACATGCCTCAACGGAGAGATTTCACATCCGAACTATTGCCTATATCATCGAAGGGTCACCTACCCCACCGAAGAGTGCAATGCCTTCAAGAAGTGGTGGAAAGGATACGTCGCCCACCGACAACACTTCAAGCGGATGAAACACAAAGCTCGTCGACAGCAAAGAAGCGTGACGGATGAGCACGAAAGAACGGTTGGCAACTGTCAAATGGTTGATACCAGTTCAACAAAAGGAAAATCTCAAATTATTACATTCGGGAGTGATTCTGAGGAAGAAATAACCCTCGTCCCTCTCTTTAAAGAATCCACCTTCGAAAAAGAAGAGGGGGAGAAGAACTATGAGAACATTCAGCTGCGTAGCCGCACGCTGCTTGAAAAGAAACTTGAACCTACAAATAAGGGTTCGAGCAAAAAAGACAAAGGGAAAGAAAAAAATCCATGAGGAAATTGCCCTTGACGAAACTCGCCTTATAGCACACTAAAACTTGGAGGCTTATAAGGTAAGGATGACACGGTCATAGGAAAGACTGACCAGGCCAAGAACATTCCGCCAAGGCGAACTCGTACTAGTCGTTAAAATACCAATGATCCCCAATCGTGCAAAACAGAGGAAATTCGAGCCGAACTATGGCCCGTACATCATAAACAAAGTCTACCAAGGTGGAGCTTACCTGCTCATGGATATGCATGGCGAAAGACCTTTCCGGCCAATAAACGACCGATTCCTCAAGAAATACCACGCTTGACGAGTCACGCCTTGGGTCAATGATAGACGAAGATGCTCGTATCCGCTCACTATCTTCCTGAGTCAAAACTCTAAGTGGTATTCGGAAAAGATTTCACCTCAAACATGGCGATAAGGGACCATAATGTCCTTAAACTAAAGCCTCACCTCAAAAATGGTGATAATGGACCACTACGTCTTTAAACTGACAATGGACCTAGATGTCTCTAAACTAACGATGGACCGGAATGTTCTTAAACTAGCACGTCGCCTCAAATACGGCGACAATGGACCGAGATGTCCATAAACTAACAATGGACCGTAATGTCCTTAAACTAAAGCTTCACCTCAAAAATGGTGATAATGGACCACCGCGTCCTTAATCTGGCAATAGACCGAGATGTCCCTAAACTAACGACGGACCGGAATGTTCTTAAACTAGCACGTCGCCTCAAACACGGCGATAACGGACCAAAATGCTCTTAAACTAGTGCTCCGCCTCAAACATGACGCATCGCCCTAAATATAGCGATATCCTCTATTGAGATCTATATTGCAATCAAAGCTCCAATGGCGAAGACTGCAACTCAAGTCCTATTGGAAAAACAGATGGGTAAAAAAACGGTACGTCCACAAGAAAAATGGGTACGGATGAAAACCCGAAAGAGCGCCATGAGTAAAAACAACAAGGATACCGGCGAGCTTGGGAAAACCTGAAAGGGCGCAATCTCATTTTTTTAAAAACAGTACGTCCACAAGCAAAATGGGTACGGATGAAAACCCGAAAGGGCGCCTTGAGTAAAAACAGCAGGCGTACCGGCGAGCTTGTGAAAACCCGAAAAGGCGCAATCTCATAAAATTTTCACTTACGAGATCCTCTCGACGTAAGGAGAACCCCCCTACGAGACCCTCATGGCTTATAGAATTTGAAAGTCTTGAGTTACAGGGATCCAAACCAGTTCTTAAGCCGTCGTATTCCCCAGGTTGCCCTATAAGCGGTCCAATATTGGCCTTTGTATACAATCCACGAGCAAAAATAAACGAGTTCCCCTACCAAGTTCCACCAACGACGAGAAATGTCCTCATATGGTGAACGACACTTGTAAGTCCTCTCGACTTATAAGGAGAAAATACTCTTATGAGATCCTTACGATTTATAAGAGAACACATACTTAGGAATCCCCACGATTCCTAAGAAGAAAAAATGCATATGAGATCCTCACGACTCGTAGGGAGAAATAACCTTATGAGACCCTTACGGCTCATAAAGTCTAAAAGTCTTAGTCGATAGGATCCTAACCCTGTTTACTAAGCCATCTTTGTTCAAATCGAAAAAAGCAAATGATGATTCGCTCCTGGCAATGTTCTATTAGTAGCGATGCTGATGCGTAAACAGGTATCAAACCCTAAGTCCTCTCGAGGCAAATGATGATTCGCTCCTAGCAACACCCCAGTAGTAGCGATGTTGATGCCAAGATTTGTACCAGACCTTAAAGTCCATATTCGCAACAAAAATCGGCAAGCAAAAGTATATGCATATGAAATAGCCGAAATGATGGAGCAACTCGCAAGAAAATTCAGTGAGCAAGATATATGCATATGAAATAGCTGAAATGTTTGGGCAACTCGTAATAAAAAAACAACAGTGACTAAAAATAAAAAATATACATAGCCGAAATGATTGGGCACCGCAATAAAAATCCGAAATGATTGGGCAATCGCGACTTTCGCGATATAAAAAGCTGAAATGATAGAGTATCGCGGAAAAAAAATAAAAACATATCAAAATGAAACCTTTTTGCCCTGTAGGTGAGTCTACACCGACCCCTGTATACAATCAATAGGCACAAAGACAAAAGGGAACCATGTTTTCCCACCAGGATCCATCAAAGGGAGAGCCAGATCTTGACGGTTAATATACAACCTAGAGACAACAACGGCGTTCCTTCTCACTCCAGCAGGATGCAGACGTGACGTCAACAAAAGACCCCAGGGTCGAAACAAAACAGAGCCATGGCAAAATTCCTAGCTCCAAATCTTGACGGTTCGTAAAACAACCTAAAGACTATCCCGACATTCTTCTCGTTACAGCAGATATAATGTCAACAAAGGCTCAAAAATAGCCAAATCAAAAGGAAGCGAAGGAAAAATTCCTAGTTTCAGGGTCTTGAAAAATAGCTAAATCAAAAGGAAGTGAAGGCAAAATTCCTAGTTTCAGGGTCTTGAAGGTAACACAAATAAAACCTGAAAGACTATCAGAGATCATCTCATACCATTGCGGAGTGGTTATGAATCATCGGGGCTCCCAAACTGAACCTAATCTCAAGTAAAAACGGCATGGCAAAATTTCTACCGCTTGCTCTTCCGACGGTCAAACCGCCTAAGAATATTACTTGAAGACGTCTTGTCCAGCCCCCGAAGGGATCAGAGACACAACAGTCGTGGGGCTACTCAAACAGCAGCGTAGAGACTGCATATCGGGGAATACATCAGCCAATGAGACGGTAGCACAAACTAAAACCCTAGTACCACAAAACCTAACAGACCTCTGTTGCAAAGAGTAGGGGTTATCTATGACGTTAGGACAAGTTTGCCTATAAATCTAAGAAAGGTAAACTAAATAAACACCGAAATGAGTCCATAAACTAGAAACTTCAAAACGAGTGAATAAGCTACAAACTCCGAAATGAGTCCATAAACTAGAAACTTCGAAACGAGTGAATAAACTACAAACTCCAAAACAAGTAAATAAACTAATCAACGCCATATCAAGACACAGATAAGCGGATGTAAAAGAAAAATGTATATTCTTATTCATGAATCAAAATGTTTAAGAGATACAATTAATACAAAAAGGAGAATACAATTACAATTGTTAAGAATGCGGGGCTTTTGACAAGTTGGCAAACCGCTCACGCGCTCCCCGCAGCTCCACCTCGCGTGCTTCTACTGTGGCCAACTCCGTTTCAATTTAAGCCCGTTGTTGCAAGCATGATGAAAGCCTCTCAGCGATTTTCTGTTTGGCAACTTCGCAATCTTGCATGCCCCGCTCGGTAAAGTCCAACTTCTGTCTCAGTGCCAACCCATTAGAAATACATTGTCGGAGGTTTTCGAAGATGGCTTGCAGCTGCGCGGTATTCGCTTCAAGCTGGGCACGCAATTTGATGGATTCACCAGAAGCTATCTCCTGTTCCTTCCGCTACAGGGCCAACTTTTGTTCAAAATGTTGAATAAAATTGGCACTCTGCTTGATCCACGCGATCCGCTGAGCCTTCAAATTCAATATTTCAGGAGCGAGCGAGGCGCATGAGCTCGACCTTATGCAAACAAGCCTCGATATTCTTACAATGATCGACCCAAAAGCGAACAAAATCTTCGTTGTGGAAATTCGCAAGCGTCGTCAACATAAGGTTAACTTCGTCAGCGAAATACATAGCAGAGGTGAGAGCCTCGACATCAAAATCCTCGATAAATTCGCTTAACATCCGCTTGCTCGTCATCACGCCCCTAGAAGATTGACATTTGGCAAAAGGCCCTGTAGGCATAAGAATGCGGGACTCGAAAGGAACCAAAACCGGTGTAATCGCTGCAAAATGAATCACGCACGAACGAAGGTCAGATTTTGATTTAACAAAATATATATATATATAAAGAAGATGGCTGATGGAGGATATCTACCGTACCATCTATTAAAGGCGGCACGACAGGGAGCACAGGAGACTCGGTTATCCCTTCACTTCCTCCCTCGAGCCGTGGTACTGTGGTCAATATGGGGAAAGCTTAGCGACGGCAAGGAGTATACTAACTAATGCCGGAGAGAGGAACGAATGCCGACTGGAAGGTAAAATGCGGGCTTAACACCTGGTGTAAGCGATCAAAGAGCACTCCTGTAGGATTGCAACAATGAATGGTCAGTACAGGAAAATGGTATGTATACTGAAGCAAAGAAATGAGAAATCATCACCTTCCAGAATTCGGAGAGGCGCCGAAGAAAGGGATGGAATCGTGGCAATCAGAGCAATGACCGGCGGCAATTCTTCAGCCAGTACAGCTTCAGAGTTTATTGCACCTATGTTCAGGACAAAGGAAATATCATCAGAAAAGGTTAGCAGGATTAAAAACTCAAAGATAATAACCCAAGAAGTACCTGACAGGTCAAAAACTGAAACCGTGCCCGAAACGTCACCGGTTGTGACGGCTTCCTCGGTTTCCATTGGGAGAATGGATTCAGCACCCACGGCTTCATCCCCTGACTCGAAAAAGGCCGTCGTAACACTTGCGTCACCTTCCGATATCAAGGATCCACAGGGAGAAGGAGCAGCGGTTGGAACGGTCCTAGATTCTAAAGAAAGATTGGCCACTTCAGGCTCTTTAATTGCCGGCACATCACCTGTCAGGCCGTTACCCAAATCTGGCTCTGTAAATAAAAAATGTGTATGTTATGATAAAAAAAAGGCTGCTACTAAGAGTTGGGCGTTGTTCTACCTTGAAGCAGTCGTTCACCCTTTTCACGAGCTGCACACGCAACCTATCTATGGACAGTAGACAGGGCAAAAGGAACGTCCACCGAATGAATGTCAGCTGGTGGAACATTGCTCGAACCTGCACCCGCGGCCAAGACAGCTTTGCGTTCCCTCGTAGTATGCTTTCTACGCTTCCTCTCAGCCTGGACCATGAGAACTGACCTCCTTAAAACTTCCGACATGGGGACGTCGTCGTCCGAACCGAGCTCGGCCTCCGTAGCCGCTACGGCATCCATTATCGGCTGCTTCAGCAACGCCTCCTGTGGTGGCTTTGTGAGGGCCTCGGCCACGGTCGATGGCTCTGGAAGCTTTCCTGCATCACCATCTGGGATTGGCACTGCATTCGGAATAACCTAGGTTCTGGTGGTCCCTGTAATAGGATAAAGAAAGGGAGTCAGACCATGAATAAAAGGAATTAAAAAGGGGTAAAGGTGTAATGAAACGAATTATACCAAGGCCCAAAGTAGCGTGGAGCCTCTCTTCCTCCTCAAACGTCCTGAGGAAAGCTGCGAAAGCCTCTTCAGCAGAGATACCTGTTAAGGAGGAGAGTGTTAATAAAGCATAATAAGGGACGGGATACATGCAAAAAAGTGTAAATGAAGTATACTGACTCCATAATAGAAACCAACGCTGCTTCTTCACAGGCCAGTTGTTTGGAAGCATCAATGGCAGCCTGAAGGTCAGTATCGGTCGCAGGCGCATCAAATAAACCCTCGTTGGTGTCATATTCACACAAACCCTCGCTATAAGGGGCGTGAGGCTCCTGTTCGAATACGACGTCAACAGAAAATAGGGACTTCTTCCTTTTCTGCGAAATGACGCCCACCGCCGACGATAAAAGCTTTTGCTTAACGGGTTTTTTCGGACGACGGGTCCCGATCACTGAACAGATGCCCGAGTCCGGAGACGCCATGGCTACCACAGTCGCAGGAACATCCGGTCGAAGCTTATCAGGAAAAGCTCGTGGGATTACAGCCATAGTGATTTCTCTTAAAGAAGGACGAACAGTGGTCCGTCGCTTCAGCAGAACCGATGGATTACCGGCTGGGACGGCATCCTTGTGGTCGAGTAGAAGCCGCCTCTCCTCCCTGATAACAGCACCCGTCGCATGCTGGTACTACGCGACGTAAGCATTCGAAACTTTTGGCACATAGCTTGGCTCGCTGATAAGGAAATGGAACCCCGTATTTAATCGCATAAAATGATGCGCCTCCGAAGAATTGGAGAATCCGCTTGATTGCAGAAGGCTGGACGAAGAAGTACATTGCGCTGCGAATACCCTCCTCCGTAGCAACTGGCTCAACTAAGAACGCCTCAAGAGGAACACCTTGGTTATAACCCAATTGTTTGGCAAAACGATGCAGGTTGTACCTCATAAACAGCACTGAGGCGTTCTGTCTAAATACTAAGAAGCCCGGCTTTATCGAATACAGGTGCATAACCTCCCGATCCCTTAAGGCAGAAGCCCCGTCCTTGAAAGTATCATGCAACGGTTAGACCACCTTGGAAGATTATTTGCCGATAGTCAGGACTCTATCAACAAAGGTCATACTGTCCCCAACCATGCGTGGGCGAAGGAGCAGCCGCCGAGCCTCTCACTGTGATGGATCTGGAGCAGAAGCGTCGAATAGATGCATGACCTGGAGGAAGTTATAGCCTTCGTAGAATCGAGGTCGTTTATGAACACCAAAGGCGTCCAGCATGTGCATCTCGATCCATGATGTGAAGTAGTGCAATGGGAGATACACGAGCTTTACGCCCGGTTGAGTGGTGTCAGCAGCTAAGCTCAGGCCATGATACAAATGAGCCAACCCCGCAATCCCAACGGCCACACGCGTCCCTGTGACGATGCGATGAGCCGGATAAAAAACAGATGGCCTCATGTAGTGGGGGTGCGTCGGAAGAGCAAACCAACTCAGCCAAAAGCCAATAAATCCTAGAAAGAATGTCTCTTCATTAACATCCGGGGCAGCAATCTCTGGAAAGGGGATGACTGGAGTATCTGGAATAAAGAATTTCTTCAGATCCTCCTCCGCGGTCAGAAAGTTATCCGAACCAAACCCGAACGGGTCGTCAAGTTTGGCGAATTTCGCAGCCTATTTAGACAGAACTTCCAGACGAAGGAAGCAAGCAATAAAATATGCGAAGCCAACTCCGTGCCCGCCAAACTCCAGGAATAAACTCTCGTACATGTTCAACACCTTAATCAAGCATGGGAACTGATGTTGAATGGTGTTCTCCAGAGTAAAGCCCATTACCACTGATTTGGTGGCGAAGACATACTCGTCGGGGGGAAGTAGCTCTTCATAGTGCTCCTCTCTGACAGGTCGGCCGGAGATCTCCGCAAACACCTCCAGTGAAATCGAAACCTCCCGATCTGATAGGAGAAAGGTATGGGTCGAGATGTTCCATTGTTTCAAAAAGGATTTGATCCACCACACATGAGGAGAGTGGTATTGAAAGAGGGACGCGTAGATCGCGGGATACAACCCGGTCTTTAATAACAGCGATTTCTTAGCCGACAGGATATATCAGGCCCACCGTAGATAACCGGCCGACTGACGAGGAGTCGTTCCTATCATATAAACTTGCCCCAAAGGATGCGATTCTCCCTGGCAAATGCGTCACCCCAAAATATCTAAGGCCATTGGCGGCTGCACTGGTATTGAAGCCATAGAAGGCTAAAGACGACCTTCCGAGGTCCAGTTGACCTCTTCTACTGCGAAGGTCACCGGCGGCGAATCAGCATAATGGATCGCCGGGACCAGCTCCGAAGGCGCTGCGTAAGTAAAACTACGCCGACCCGAATAATTTGACTATATCATGACCCCCATAGATGAAGAGACTTTTGCTCTGGGTCATAGTCCCGGATAAGTGCGAAGACTTCCCAATCTATGGGCGCGTCGGCAAAGGCACTCTCCGAACGAATGAAAGGAAATGAGGAATCGAAAGCCATAGTACCTGCATTAAAAGGGAGGGGTCAGCTATTGACACAATGTTCAAGGCTTTAGCATTCTTTTACACTTAAATATGTACTGCGCCGAGTTCAAAAAAGAAAGGGACAGGGCCCCCACAAAATCAAGGTAACGCCCCATCAATGATAGGGCGGCCATTCATTAAAAATGAAGTCCAAAAGGATTCTTAATTAATGAGAAAACATCATTAAACTCTGGAGTTGAACTCCCTCGAAAACTGTGTTCTGCAAACAGATTTCAAATCTTTCAAGAAATTATGAATGGAATAAAATTCCCAAAGAATTTCTTTAAGAAATTCTTCAGAACCAAGCTCTGTAGAACAATAGGATAATATCCCAGAATTCCACTCGAGAAAGGGGAATTAAATTCCAAATAACCTTAAAAAAACAAAATTTCTAACAGGGTAAAACCCTGAAAGATCAAGATCTTTAAGATCTACGATCTACTCAAGTAAAAAAATTTTAGATCTGTTACAGATCATTGTAAAAGAAGAAAAAAGCTCTGTTAATGGGTTAAAAACCCTAAGATATGAAGAGATTCCTTAAACATTAGAATATGGTCATGGTTCTTACCAAAATTTGACAGAGTTTTTGACTCTAAAAAAGTTTCTTTGAACAGATATCTGAGCTCTGAAAAGAAAATTAAATTCTCAAGATAGAAGAAGGTTAGAAAGAATATGAACATTAGCCATCTCAATGGCCAATGGCCTTATTTATAAGACTTTAAGAGACGGTTCAACTCCCTAGTAGATCGAACAGTGGAAAAGGTGTCACCGCTGCACTCACGTGTGAGCCACGTGAGCGCAACGATGGGGGCATTTGTTTTCCCAATAAAAGAGCAAAACTCTGTTCAAAATTTAAGAGGCAGTGCCTCACGTATCTTTCACGAGGGCGCCAGCGCCAGAGTTAAAAACTTTTATATTGGCGTCGTACGTGCTCCTTACGTGGGTGCCAATGTGCAAAGCACATAAAGGAATTAAAACCTTAATTAGCGCCCACGTGCAAAACACCTGAGCGCCGGCGCCCAGGTAGAATTAAATTTTACTCTTTGTTAAACAGAGCCGTTGGATCAAAAATCCAATGGAGATGATAAATCATCAAGACTTAGAATTAAAGTTCTGTTGATAGGAAATATTCCTCAAATCTTTTTAAAAAAAGAAATATACCTTCGGTGGGATCGTAGAATAAAATTCTATGCCTTCTATAAAACAGAGGACCGTTGGATTAAAATCTAATGGTAATTAAAAAATCACCGTTTTACAGAATAAATTCTGTGCAAGGGAAATTATATCCCCAATCTTGTTCTGTAAAACAGAAACCCTTGGATCAAATATCCAATGGTGGATAAAAATCCCCAAATCAATTAGATCTCTTAATAAGAGATTTCTTCAACTAATCAACATACTTGCTTCTACTATATAAATGACCCAAGACTTCAAGTCTAAGAAGGAGGAACCCCCCATAAGCTTCTAAAAAAACAAAGCAGAAAGCTCCAAAAAGGAACAAAGAAGAAGATCTCACTTCTCAGGAAAAAAAAACTCTAGGTAAATAAATAGAAGAGAGATCAAAATATCTCATTTACCTATTGAGGAGTTTAACCCTTTAAAAAGAACTTAGTTCTTTCTCTAGATCTGAGATCCACAAGACAAGTCTCTCACAAGTTGAGAATTTAATTCTCATCGGGAAGAACTTGTTCTTGAGAATCGAAGATTCAGAATAGAAACAGGAAATCGAATTCCTCAAAACAAAGCATATAAAGAAAAAGCCTAGCGTCCAGCGCCTCATGTGTTCCTCACGTGGATGCCATACAAAGTGCTTAGCACTTCATATACAGCCACAACGGCCACTGTTGGGTAATTATGGAAACCCAATCTCATCCCAAATTGGTTAAGTTTCCTGAGGTTAGACCTCTTTGCTTATATTTTCCCAAACTGACCTTAGTCTCAAAAATGACTAGTGGTCTCCCATTGATGATATCCCAAATACTATTCATCTTATATCTCCTAAGATAATTTTAGTCTCAAACATGACCAACAATTTTTTGGTGCACTTCCAAATTGACGTGCACACCTCAAATCAAAATCGTGCCTCAAATTGGGCACATTCCATATCAATATTGTTGTTCATCTCGTCATGTAACAAATACACGTGCGCGCAAGATGGATAACGGACCGAAATTTCCTTAAACTAACCGTTGCTTCCAAAATGGCAACAACGGACCGAAATGTCCTTAAACTAACTGTTACCTCCAAAATGGAAACAACGGACCATAATGTCCTTAAACTAACTGTTTCCTCCAAAATGGCAATAACAAACCGAAATGTCCTTAAACTAAAACTCTCACCTCTAAAATGGTGATCAACGGACTGAGACGTCCTTAAACTAAAATCTCACTTCCAAAATGGTGATCAACAGACCGAGATGTTCTAAAACTAGAACTTCGCCTCCAGAATGGCGATAATGGGCCGAAATGTCCCTAAACTAAGACAACAGAGCCCAAACGCTCTTTTGTTGGATCTGAAACAAAAATGATCCCGAAACCCCGTTAAGTAGATCTTAGTCTCAATTGGACTAACGTATCCTTAATAAAAGACTAACCGAGCCGCAACTGCTCACATACAATTAAGTTGATCTTAATCTCAAACCAGATCAACGATCCTTAAATAAAACAAACCCAAATCTAAGATATACGGATTTGGAATAATCCACGCCCTACGGGCGATAACATAAATTAGTCTCCGTATACAATCCACGGGCAACCAAAACAAACAAAAACACACACGACATGAAGTGAGCTTCCGGAGCAGGAGAAAGTGGTTATCGCGATGCGATAACGTAATTAACTGCAGGGGTTTGCGCTTGCAGGAAAGAGCATCCCCACAATTAAAAAACCCCTCGCAAATGAGGGGGAATCTGATGAAGTCTGCTACAATGACCGCATCTGTCCAAACCTCCGATATACAGTACCATAAATTAACTTGGCATTTTCGGAGAGGTGGACGGATAAAACCCAAATAGCATCTGCCCTCAAATTCAGTCAAGACGATCTATCCCAGTTCGTCTCTGTTTTCGACGGTGAACAATATAAACTAATAATCAAAACAGGGATTCAAATAAGGGTTTCATTTGCGTCACGCCCCGCTTCCCAAAATACACTAAAATACGGGATGTAACTCGGCCAGTCATGCTACCTACGGTAAGAAATCATCGTTCTATAGTCACATTAAGACTGTCATGCAGTAATCAAGCACAATAATATATATCTAAGACTAAACATGTCCAATGCCACAATAAACAATATAAAAATAGTGGAAGCAATAATATGTCATCAAGTCTCAAGATCCAAGAAACAAATAAAAACAATAATCAATGCCAGTCCCTTAAGGGTTCACAAGAAATCCAAGTAGTTCAATACTGGAAAAAAACTTAAAACCATAATAACTAGATAACTGGATTAAAAGATTACGCCTCACCGTTCAGCGATCTTCTCGAAATACTCCTTATCCCGGGACGCTAAAGTCAAGAAATCTGGGCCACGAAAACCCAAATGTCAGAGTGTCGAATATAATGTCATCATGATACTAACAAAATATGAGATATAATATAACATTATACAAGGAATTAGTGTCATTTGAGCATATAACAACAGTTGCAATAATAAGCACATGATATAATAACAAGACAATCATGTATGTGGGTCCTATGGGTCAATGACGCTAAGTTATCTAAACTAATGGTATTTGAACCAATGAGTGGAATCTTCCTCCTCGTAACTCAACAGTTATCCTGTACACGCCCAAGACCATAGAACATGGCAGTATATCCCGTACACGCCCAGGAAAACGGTACATGTCAGTTATCCCGTACTTTCCAGGGAAAACAGTACAATTCAATTATCCTATTGAGTTATGATTTAAGTTCCATTCTTTATTTCCCAATAATAAGCATGTGATATAACAACAAGACATAGCAAGGCAATCATGTCATGTGGGTTCTATAGGTCAATGACTCTAAGTTATTTAACCTAACAATATTTGAAACCAATGAGTGGAATCTTCCTCCTTGTAACTCAACAGTTATCCCGTACACGTCCGGGACCACAAAACATGGCAGTATATCCAGTACACGCCCGCGAAAATAGTGTAAGTCTGCGGCGGCGCCCCGGCCGTCGATCCGACGCCGGAAACGCGGAAACGAAAAACTTTGCAAACTAGCAAATCGGCACCACCGCGCACTTTTATCCCGGATCGGGCCATTAACCTAGCAACTACCAAACAAGAAAAGAGTATAGAAGCTATACCAAGCGATCCGTGTCCTTCGGTCTTCGTCTCCACTCCGATCTCCCGCGGAATCTCCATCCGTCACCTCCTCGTCGGAAAGGGCACCACGTAGCCGGATTCTTTTACGGGCTCCCACCTCCGGACCGAGGCAACTCGGGCGCGAAGTTGGCTAGCCGACGCATCCAAGGTTTGCTGTAGACTAGTGTAGAAACCATTGTCTCTTTGGGTAGAGAAGTTGCCATTTGATGTTGTGGAGGAATGGAGAATGAACAATAGAGAGAGGTTTGGAATTTTGGCAAGCCAAGAATGAAATGAGATGAATCAATTCCCACACATAATGAAACCCTCTCTCTTTTTCTCTCACCAAAAGTGGCCGGCCCCCTTTAATCAAAATGGTGGAGGAATGAACAAAAACATCAAGGGAGGTGATGGTAGGAAAAGTAGAGGGTGACCACATCCAAAAGGCAATGATACCATCAACAAATCAACTTTCATCTCATTTCTAATCTCAATTAAAGTAAAGAGTGGATGGAAAAAGAATCTCATCATGATGCTACCAATTTACAAAGGACCCCCTCCACAAATGTTATTTGCACACTTGCAAATAACCCCCTCCAACTGAAAAGTCCGGCCGGGAAGGAACAATGGAAAACTGGCCGGAACGGAATGCAAACTGGCAACTTCAGAAAACTGATCCCGTAATAAATTACAGGAAAACCCCGTGACTGCATATACATGCCCGCATTTGTATTCCCACTGAACACAAATGCAAAGAGACAATATCTACACTATCTAATACTAGGATCCGGCTTAAGCCAAAGCCGGCTAGTAAAATCCGTCCGATCACGATCCGTGCAATACCGCACGTATCTGATCGAACCCTGCCATATCTCCATACGGCCTCTACAGCGTTTCGCCCGAAACTTGAGTAACTGTGTGTGGTGGACTCTAAAAACTCGTCAATACTTTGGCTGTGGATTTAACCACTAGCACGTCAGAAGTATCAGCCAATACGTAACGGGCTACCAGGTATATGAGCGAACTCATCCTGACACCCTACTGAGCCTGTCAGTGACAATATCCGTACAGTCCGGTCCATTCGTCTATGAGCATCACATGGCGGGCCTAGGGGGTTGGTAAAAGCCAGACCCCCAAAAGCGGTACAAGTCATGTCGGAGATCAGCCCAGAACACCCTGAGATACTACTGGAATACCTACCAGCAAATCTCCTACCTTGGCCAAGGACTTTTCATGTTCTGGCTCTCCTAGACACAGCGCGACCTCACCCCCAATACCGGGATAGACAAACCCCTGCAGATCCGCCCACTGCCTCCATGTGGCTCGGGACTGTACCCAACTAAAACCTGTTTGCACGTCTCCTTTGAGCGTGGTAAGGTAGTTATCAAAGTACAGTAGGAACTCACACGAGACAAATGACGATCTCAGGTCGATGAACTAACCTGTACACATGTCACCAGGGAACTGCTATCTGACGTCATGTATAATACCAACTAGCAGGTTCCAGGCGAGTCCTGTCCGGTGTACTCATAACCCAATGAGCACCTGTATACATCTTAGGTGAACCAACTGACACCAGTGGCTTGTGAGACCGGCCACCGCCCCTCGTCAGGGTCTCGACTGTATACACTAGTCTACTCTGGAGTATCGATGCCCTGTCTCGAAACTCCCACGACTAGGGACCTTTTAAGGATGTGCTTATAGACTCCAGCTCTCACGTATATGATCGCCCTCATACTGCTGGTAGTCAAGCAAGAATCATAGGGGCTCTATCAACGTGTAATAGCGACTCGTAAGGTCACCTAAAGCAGTACACGATGATAAAGATAAACCAGATAGCATACTATCATCTCGAGTAAGACTGTCCTACCGGCATAGGTCCTCCCTCAATCATTGCAATCACGTGCCTGTGATCCAATAATTGACTCTGAGGGCACTATATCCAACAAATAGTACATGTCAATTTCTCCTTTTCCCATAGGTTTTATGTTTCATGTCGATATCGATATAATATTTACCTAATTCCAATACTGGAAATGTTATATACATGTAGGGTCAATCAAGACAATCAGGTCAATGAAATCAATATCATGGATTTATTGGCATTATGGTAAACATTACATTACAAGTATAATTGACATGATCACAACAACAATGCAATATTAATAACAGGATAACATTGATACTTGTAATCAATCCGTATACTAGCATGGTCAAGAAGAGCATAAAATATCGGAAATCATGTCATATTGCATGTCAGGTAACAAGTCTCACCTATATAACGTGATCTAGCATATCAAGTACATATCAGGATGAAACATGAGTTAAATATCAAGTTGGGATGACTCAGGGATGTCTTAAATGACTCACAAGTTGTCCAGAATAAGCATTTCTTCTCAGGTCTTAAGAAACGGCTCATGATCATCTTGAGCCGGCTCGAATCTTTCTTTGAGACGGCTTAGAGTTATATTGAGCTAGCTCACGATGTGCCGGGAATTACATATTTCGTCTCCGTTCTTATGAGACGACTCGAGGTAATGTTGAGCCAGCTCAAAGTCCCTTTTCTGAGACGATCAGATTATTTAAAGTTTCGAAGCATTTAAATTCGATACATACAAATTTATATACAACTGCAGATTAACCATCCAACAACCTAGACTGGAATACAATGAACTGCCTAACCATAAAGATTACAACTTTAGGGTTTAATGATGCATATTACATTCAAATCAGATTTATTGATGCATATTCACACATATCAAAAATATCGATACATCGTGATTCAGATCTCGATGTATTGTTGGTTTTATTTAATGACAATATATATAACAAAACAATAATTAAACTATGATACAACAGGATCTAATCTTGCTGTGTTAGCATGTTAAGCAAGTATCGAATACTTGGCTCGATGACGGATATCACGATAGAATGAGGATGAGACCACGATACTTGAAACCCATGCAAGATTTACACTTGAGTGCTCGGTAACGATGATGATGGTGACGTTGATGATCCCGCAACTATGATGAACACACTTCAAGAGGAAGAAGATGATGACGATGCTGATGGTGATGATGACGATCGGCGGTGACGTGCTCGGTTTAGGGTTAAGGCTTGGTTTTGAGAGAGAGAAAGAAGGTAGATTGGCTAGGGTTTTTTGAGAGGAAAATAATATCAAAACTAGGGTTTGCATGAAGGTCATGGGGTTTATATAGTATAGGTTATAAACATGGGCTGGATAAACTGCATATCAGGTTGAGACGACTCATATATTGCTTGAGCCGGCTCACAAAACACTTGGAACGTTGTTTTCTTCTTTGTTTGTTTGAGACGGCTCATATGTATGTTGAGACGACTCAAAGCCCTTGAATTAACATTTAATTATCTCAAAACCAAACATATCTTTTATCAATTAATTATTCACCAACCCTATAAAACATAATTACCCAATAATAATAACCAAGAATAAACCCCAAGAAATTATAACACCCATAAATATCATTTTATTCAGGAAAAATACCATACAATCATTCTAGGGTGTTACATTATACCCAACTACAAAAGAATTTCGTCCTCGAAATTCACGGAAAAACATGAAAGGACAAGAACAATGGAAAAATAATAAGAAGAAGTAATCTCGGATTCACGGAAACAAATTCGAGAATTTCTGTCAAATCCTATCTTCACATTCCCAAATAGATTCTCCATGTGATTGTTCCCCCAAAATTTAAATAATATAAAAAGAGCTAAGCTTTGTTGAATTTTAATGAGATAGCGCCTCATGTGCTCTTCACGAGGGCGTCAGCGTCAATCTTGTAGGATTAAATCCTATGATGGCGCCACACGTGCTACTCACGTGGATGCCAATATGCAAAGCACATGAGCGCTTATTATATAAGAATTAGATTCTTATATGGCGTCGCACGTGCTCCTCACGTGGGTGCCAATGTGCAAAGCACAGAAACGCCTATCATAAATAAGAATTTAATTCTTAAGCAATGCCCACGTGCACAACACGTGAGCGCCGACGCCCAAGTTTACACCAGTAGAATTAAATTCTACATTTCCCTAACAAAAAGTTGGGATATTCTCTGTTAAACAGAGCCGTTGGATCAAAGATCTAATGGTGATGATAAATCATCAAATAATAGAATTAAATTCTATTCTGGGGAATATTTTTCCTCAATCTTTACAAACAAAGAAGATTTCTCTCTGTAAAATAGAGAACCCTTCAAAAATCTATTGGTAATTAAAAATCACCGTTTGACAGAATAAAATTCTGTATATGGGAAAATATTTTCCCAATCTTGTTAAAAACAAGAAAACATATTCTGTAAAACAGAAATACTTGGATCAAAGATCCAACGGTGGGTAAAATGCCCCGAACAAATTTTAAGACCAATTAAATCAATTGAAATCTCTTAATGAGAGATTTTCTCAAAACTAATTAACAATTTGCCTCTATTATATAAAGGACCCGAAACTTCAAGTCTCATATAGAGGGAACCCCCTATAAGCTTCTGCAAAAATACAGTGAGCTCTAAAAAAGAACAGAGCATTCAATTCTCAAAGAAGAAGATGTTCCTTCTCAAAACCTTAGGTTAAGAAAAAATGTTATGCCCTGCTTTCCAGAGTACGCTAAGATAGGCACGTGACATAGCCAACCATGTTACCTGTGGATAGGAAATATCCTTCCACAGTCACATTACGGCTGTAGAGATATCAAGAACAAGAAAGAAAACTAAACTATCTAGTACATGTCCATGAGCCAGAATAAATGAGTCAAGAAATGATATAATATACGGAAGCAAAAGATCCAATAAATAAAACACCTGGAAAGTAAAACTGGATATGTAAGTGCACGGCGGCGCCCCGGCCTCCATCCCGAGGCCAAATGCGGAAGCGATGGTTAACTTTAATTTTTCAAACCGGCACCACCGCGCACTAAAATCCGAATCAGGCCATTAACTAGTTCTAGCTAACTACAAGATGGGGAAGAGAGATATACCGAGCGATCCGTGTCCTCCGGTCTTCTCGTCGTCGTCCCGATCTCCCGCGGAATGTCCGGTCTCCACCTCCTCGCCGGAAAGGGCACCACGTCGCCGGCTTCTTTTACGGGCTCCCACCTCTATACCGAGGAAACTCGGGCACGAAGTTGGCGAGTCGACGTGCCCAAGATTTGCTGTAGAATGTGTAGTGAGCTATTTGTGTCTCTAGAGGTTTAGGGAGTTGCCATTGGTGGAGGATATGAGATAAGCTTTTGGAGGAGGAGCTAAAA
The DNA here is from genome assembly GCA_030015575.1 of Agapanthus africanus. Lineage (NCBI taxonomy): Eukaryota > Viridiplantae > Streptophyta > Magnoliopsida > Asparagales > Amaryllidaceae > Agapanthus > Agapanthus africanus. The sequence goes on from CM057339.1 coordinate 43,508,459, forward strand.
AGACTTTTGCCTAGCCAAATGAGCAACAACTTCACCCCACCAAATTGGGACAGCCCCTCTAAGAGCTTGGCCGGCCACAAGAGGTGAGGGGAAGGAGAGAATGAGAGTATGTATCAAAAAAATGAGAGAGGCCACACAATAATGCATGAGGGAATCAAGTGAAATCATGAAAGAACATGATCACAAACACATCCACACTCAACCACAACAATCATCAAACCACAAGTCAAACCATGATGACAAGAAGAAGTCAAATGGTGGTGCAAGTATCATGATACAATAATATGCAAAGACCCCCCTCCACAAATACTTATTTGCACAAATGCAAATAAGCCCTCCTCCACAAATCTTCGGCCAATGAAGGATACAAAGAAATATGGCCGAAATGGAAAGCAAACTGGCAACTCCAGAAAACTGGTCCCGTAATAAATTACAGGAAAACCCCGATACTGTGTATACACACCTGCATTTGTATTCCGACCGAATACAAATGCAATGAGACAAAATCTACACTGTACAATACTAGGATCCGGCTTAAACTAAAGCCGGCTAGTAATATCCGTCCGATCCTGATCCGTGCAATACCGCACGTATCTGATCGAACCCTGCCATATCTCCATACGGCCTCAGCTCCCACGACTAGGGACCTTTTAAGGATGTGCTTATAGACCCCAGCTCCCACTTATATGATCGCCCTCATACTGCTGGTGGTCAAGCAAGAATCCTAGGGGCTCTATCAGTGTGTAATAGCGACATGTCAGGTCACCTAAAGCAGTACACGATGATAAAGGTAAACCAGATAGCATACTATCATCTTGAGTAAGACTGTCCTACCGGGATAGGTCCTCCCTCAATCATTGCAATCACGTGCCTGTGATCCAATAATTGACTCTGAGGGCACTATCTCCAACAATCTCCCACTTGCACTCAAGGCTAATTATTGCGATGTCGCATACTCACAGCCCGTGTGATACCGAATACCCAACTCCTCTACTAGTCAGTCTCACAAAGCCCGTTTGCGAAACTATTGCGTTCGAGGAATAGCCTCAATGAGTGGATCCGCTTTGATGTTTCTTTCTATGTCTCTCTATATCTCAAGTTCACGGAGAAAGCCATCTCCCGAAATGAGCAATACCTGTCTTAGAATGTGTCTGGATGTCTGATGGGACCTAGCTCATAAATGAACTCCAAATCCAAACTTCTTAGACTGTATCGTCAACTGAACTCAATCAGTATCCTGCGCCATGCCTCCCTCAGTATTGCCTTGGACCACCTGTAAAAAATACTGCCCCTCGTCAGAAGGAAAACTATAACTCTGACGACCACCCTGTCGTCCAGGTCACCTTGGAAGCCTGGAATGATAATTGTCTCCTGAACGAGGCTGTCGTTATCACATCCCTAGAACATCCACTTATGTTCTAAAGCTGCTTCCAACTGTTTCTCCAGGATTGGATTAATATCAACTTATTGCATCTACTGCAAGAATAACATCTGGTGTGGTACTTGACATCTCATGATTGACTCAATTGCCTAAGCAAGTGATCTGCCAATCATGCACATCCCTCTCCCCTTTAGTCTGTAAGACACCTTTAGAGAGGGTGACTCCATCATCTGCAGGTACACTACCGTGCCAGGAGTCGTCCATTCTAAATACTCTTAGAATGCTGTCTAAGTACCCTTAATTAGGAAACCACCCAAATCTAGATCTAAAACCATAGATCTAGTAACCAGTATGTCTGATATAATGTCCAAGTCCCATGTGGAGAAACCACTGTGTGACAACCAAAGTATAACCGATCATAGTATAGGAATATCACTTCCTACTCTGTGTATGTCATCCAAATACCAGGACATCACACCCTACTACCTTCTTAACAGATCCATCCCCTATTCTGATGAAGTCAAACCTATGACTGTCACATCAGAAATAGATGATCTATCTCCGCTACATCTGCTTTAGTCTATAAATAGACACAAGCCACTTGTCCACCAATGCTTTCGCTGTTCCCACTGACCACGACAACCCTCTGGCAGAGTCATATAGACGTACACTTCTAAAGCCAGTTTAGAACGACACTATACTCATCCTCCTGCCGGGTCTCGCAGCCTGGAACAACAGCAATGGCAAGTGTGGGTAAACAAGAACCTCCCTGCCACCGTCCTTGAGCATACCGAAGTACCTCTCGGGTGCCTGAGGTTACCCACCGTATCTGCGGAGTGGCCAATGGAATGTCAAATCAGATTGAATCTTTTAGGTTCCTATCAAATCTTCAGTAATCGTTTGTGATTCTGGAATCACTTCCAGTTCTACCATACTCCCGCTACTGTTTTCTGAAAAAAAATTCCATTTTTAATAAAACTGTGGCGAGTCTAGAACAATATCGCTATTGATCTTCCAGATGGTAGAAAATCAACCCTCGTCATAGCCTGGGTCAACCCACAAACAGCCATTACAGAAACGTGCCTTGAGTTGTCCAGTGTCTGGTTTTAATCATAAACCGGACAACTCCCCGTACCTTAACATCGTTAAGATATGAACTGTTCTATATCCAATATAGAACCAGAGGCACTGATTTAATTGAACCAGATTCAAATCATGCAACTGTCTCCAGTGTATTTCAACTAAATGGAAGAGGGCCGATCAGTGTTACTCAACTTAGGAATGCTTCCAATTATGAGTAACCTGAAAGAGAAGCAAGTTCTCTTAATCACTACTATCAACTGAATACCATTGACAAGTATCTACATCTTCGATCATCTTGAAGAATCCCGATACTTGCAATACTTGGTTCTCTACTTTACTCTTATACCTATAACTCCTCAAAACTTAGACCCTGTGTTTGCACGAAACACCTGTCTAAAAACTAGAGAAGTCATAAGTAAACCGAATATAGTACGAGGACCAACCCCTCTGTCCTGATGGACCCTGGACAACATACAATACTCTGTATAAGTCCCTTGAGTCTGATAACTCATTCACTGTGTGTCGTAGGTTGAAAACTGTACTTATGGTTAAGAAGAATTACACCGCTGTTTAATGCTTCTTACCTAACCATCCACTGATATAGGTAAATGCCACAGACATAATTTCAAAAAGATATATCTCACTCTATAAAAATAGACGTACAGATATATCAATTTGAAATTGGTGCATAACAGCGGATATTCAAAACCAAATATTTGCCGACCGACAAACAACCCAGGTGACTTCCTCAAATATCACCGATTACAACGAATCCCGATATAATGAGGATGATCACCTAATTCCCACTAACCTACTCCCACTCATCATCTTTAAAACCATTCAGATGTGAGAATCATACCTGGTAAATACATAACCTGGAGTGAGGACTAATTGGGAAATCAGTTTTCCTTTAACAGTACACAGTGACACTGAAACATTGAAATGTTTCGATGGGGTATTCCGGTATTCCTAGTAATGCCTCTTCCAGATTCACGACTGTAACCGTATAATTCTTTGCCACCTCTCCAAATCCCTTTATATATCTTTAGTCATTACCTTCTGCACACCCCTTAGGCCAAATAGTTTTCTTCTTTCCCTACCGTTCGGCACCAGCTTATGGTTTGGAAGAAGACTATCCAATAATCATAATGGGTGTACTTTCCTAATCCCAGGAGCACTCGCAATGCGAGAGAAGGTGAAGATAAAAAACAATCGAATAAACCTTATTCCTATTTCTCCTGAACCAGAATCCATCCCCGAACTGGAACAAGTTCCTTTCGAGTTCGTATATAACCATACGATGGAGTATCCAATAAACTGTGGATCTTCGTAGTGATATGGAGTGTCCTGGAGAAATACAAAGGTGAAGTGGGAGTGGTAATGAAATACCTGGTTTGGTTGTGAATATCAGTTGCAATTTACTTTGCCCTCTTACAAATCCCTTGCTTTGTCTTAACTTAGTACCTTCTGCACACCATTGTTATGCTAATTGGTTTTCTTCATTCCCCACTGTTCGGTCAACTTGGTCTCTGAGTCATAGTCTTAGGGTCGGGTCAATGGTCGCTGCCGAAGAGAGAGAGAAACGAAACACTCAGCGTGCACTCTAACCTAGATCAGAATGGTTACCAATTTATCTAATCTGGAAACCTCCCACTGTACCGTCAAATTCTCCTCCAAACCTGAAAGAAGAATTAGTCGGGATCACCCGAGGAGTAAACCAACTCATCAGTGGGAATCGGGATCCAACTATCATCGCATGATAACGTGACGAAATCCGCTCACGGTGTCACACTCCAGAAGGTATGCGCATATCTGGCAAGTTTCGGTTCTTTTGAAACTCCCGATGTGATTTTTACCCCATGCTCTTATGACCTTGACATTGGCCAACAAATCATAAGTCACATGTCAAGTTCTACCCGTAATTCTCCAGGTTAATTTGAATCCACCCGTACCTACCCTTGACTTTGGCCAACAAGGCAGTACGACTGTTCCAAACCAACGCATCTATCTATGCTGCATATGAATAACCAACAGCTACCAAACACTGTGCCTTGACTTTGGCCAACAAACACAGCTTGAATACTATTGACTATCCATATGAAACGACGGAGGGCTACGAATGGTTTCTGGCGAAAACCTTTAACGTAATGAACTTGATATCGTTGAAGGAACGGATAGCTTTATAGAAAAATATAGTGACGAAAACCTTTGCTAAAGAGGTCACTCCCGGTGAAGGGATCTCGGCTCTTTCCCCGTAGAATGAGGTGCAGGATATTCCAACTGAATACCACGGTGCAAAGCAAAAGTAATCGGCTATAGTGAAGTTATTGCCCTGATGCAAACTTTTGTCCAAAGGGCCACTCCCGGTGAAGGGATCTCGGCTCTTTCCCCGTAGAATGAGGTGCAGGATATTCCAACTGAATACCACGGTGCAAAGCAAAAGTAATCGGCTATAGTGAAGTTATTGCCCTGACGCAAACTTTTGTCCAAGGGGTCAATCCCGGTGAAGGGATCTCGGCCCTTGCCTCGTCGACTGAGGAGCAGGATATTCCAATTGAATACCACGGTGCAAAACAAAAGTGAACGTCCTTGCAATAACAGCTTTTTGAAAAGTGTTCCAACAACATCAGATTAGGTTTGTTTTTAACTTGCATTGATCCTAATCAACGCAGTCCCATCAATTGATCACACCAAAAAGAACGAAAATATACTGATGTACGTATATGCCATCCGCATTCGCCACTGGGTCCCGTCATTACCCGTTAGGTTAGCTAACTAACGACAGAGCGGGGACTGGACTAGCGCGGATGCAAAACATATACAACATCTACTAATATATATATCAATATATAATTTTCGCTCAAGGCGTGATAAAATGCAACATCACAGAAATGTACAGCATCACAGAACAATACAGATATCTGGGATCCCCGGGTTTCACAGAGCCACTACTGAAACCCGACGTTCCCCTGGTCGTGTGGATAGCCTGTGCAATGAGAATCCTAGACCCCTACGGGCGCGGCAAGTCACCCGCCAAAACCTGAAGCGAGGCAGCCCCCTTCAGCAACATGAATGGACCACCCAGCACTTCACGGAATCCGGTAACTTGGGCACCCCTCCTGGGTCAACCTGTACCCCCTACGAGTGCGGCGAATAGCCTGCCAATTCCAGAGTTAAGCCCCCTCCGTCTCAATGCCATAAGATGCGGGCCCGTTGCCCTCTAGAACCCGGCTATTCGTGCACCCCTCCATGGGGCAATCCTAGTACAGAAAGTAAAATATACATACAACGGGTACATCGACCGCAACCTGGTCGTGCTCCAAAATAATAATACAAACAGGCAGTGACGGCAGTCCACATGTCGGACGCTCGCCCCGCAATATCAAATGTACATAATACAACAAAACTGTACTACCACTGCAACCAGGCTATCCCCCACGACCGATCCGCAACATCACAGCAATACACAGAACATCAACGTGAAAGTCACGTTCGCAAATCCTTCTAACCGGGCTATAGCAGTTAGACAGGATTTACCGATCAAGTGACATTCACGGTCGCAGATATAATGTAAATACTGTGAACTAATGTGTTTTAAATATCCGATCGATCAAATTTACCAAGTGGGCCCCCAAGTACTACTGTAGCACATCAAGAAATCTGGGCCCAAAAAAATAACATTCCAGAAAACCTATTTTCCACTCAGGAGCATTCTGTAGAATTTTGGGGAATTGAACAGTTCAAGTCGCGGCGGAACCGCGGCCCAAGCATGGGTTTGGCCGCGGTTCCGCGGTGGTTTGGACTGTTCACGAGCTCAAATTTTCACAGAACTCTTAGAATGTCCTACACATCATTCTGAAACAACCTGAAAAATTTTTGGACTTCAAAAAATTTCGACAGAAACTGATGTGAAGAAAAATACGGTTTTTGGAAAATTGTTCGATCGGAAATGTAAAACACATTAGACAAAACTAGACTATGTTAATGGTGAGGCTCTGATACCACTGTAAGTGCATGGCGGCGCCCCAGCCTCCATCCCGAGGCCAAATGCGGAAGCGATGGTTAACTTTAATTTTTCAAACCGGCACCACCGCGCACTAAAACCCGGATCGGGCCATTAACTAGTTCTAGCTAACTACAAGATGGGGAAGAGAGATATACCGAGCGATCCGTGTCCACCGGTCTTCTCGTCGTCATCCCGATCTCCCGCCGAATGTCCGGTCTCCACCTCCTCGCCGGAAAGGGCACCACGTCGCCGGCTTCTTTTACGGGCTCCCACCTCTATACCGAGGAAACTCGGGCACGAAGTTGGCGAGTCGACGTGCCCAAGATTTGCTGTAGAATGTGTAGTGAGCTATTTGTGTCTCTAGGGGTTTAGGGAGTTGCCATTGGTGGAGGATATGAGATAAGCTTTTGGAGGAGGAGCTAAAAAGACTTTTGCCTAGCCAAATGAGCAACAACTTCACCCCACCAAATTGGGACAGCCCCTCTAGGAGCTTGGCCGGCCACAAGAGGTGAGGGGAAGGAGAGAATGAGAGTATGTATCAAAAAAATGAGAGAGGCCACACAATAATGCATGAGGGAATCAAGTGAAATCATGAAAGAACATGATCACAAACACATCCACACTCAACCACAACAATCATCAAACCACAAGTCAAACCATGATGACAAGAAGAAGTCAAATGGTGGTGCAAGTATCATGATACAATAATATGCAAAGACCCCCCTCCATAAATACTTATTTGCACAAATGCAAATAAGCCCTCCTCCACAAATCTTCGGCCAATGAAGGATACAAAGAAATATGGCCGAAATGGAAAGCAAACTGGCAACTCCAGAAAACTGGTCCCGTAATAAATTACAGGAAAACCCCGATACTGTGTATACACACCCGCATTTGTATTCCGACCGAATACAAATGCAATGAGACAAAATCTACACTGTACAATACTAGGATCCGGCTTAAACTAAAGCCGGCTAGTAATATCCGTCCGATCCTGATTCGTGCAATACCGCACGTATCTGATCGAATCCTGCCATATCTCCATACGGCCTCTACAGCGTTTTGCCCGAAAACTTGAGCAACTGAATGTGGGGGACTCTAAAGACTCGTCAACACCTTGGTTGTGGATTTAACCACTAGCACGTCAGAGGTATAAGCCAATACATGACGGGCTACCAGGTATTGACCAAAAGGGACATCGATGAGCGAACTCATCCTGACACCCTACTGAGCCTGTCAGTGACAATATCCGTACAGTCCGATCCGTTCGTCTATGAGCATCGCATGGCGGGCCTAGGGGGTTGGTAAAAGTCAGACCCCCAAAAGCGGTACAAGTCGTGTCAGAGATCAGCCCAGAACACTCTGAGATACTACTGGAATACCTACCAGTAAATCTCCTGCCTTGGCCAAGGACTTTTTATGTTCTGGCTCTCCTAGACACAGCGCGACCTCACCCCCAATACCGGGAGAGACGAACCCCCGAAGATCCGCTCACTGCCTCCATGTAGCTCGGGACTGTACCCAACTAAAACCTGTTTGCACGTCTCCTTTGAGCGTGGTAGGATAGTAATCAAAGTACAGTGGGAACTCACACGAGACAAATGACGATCCCCAGGTCGATGAACTAACATGTACACATGTCACCAGGGAACTGCCATCTGACGTCAGGTATAAGACCAACTAGCATGTTCCCGGCGAGTCCTGTCCGGTGTACTCATAACCCAATGAGCACCTGTATACATCTTAAGTGAACCAACTGACACCAGTGTCTTGTGAGACCGGCCACCGTCCCTCGTCGGGGTCTTGACTGTATACACTAGTCTACTCTGGAGTATCAATGCCCTGTCTCGAAACTCCCACGACTAGGGACCTTTTAAGGATGTGCTTATAGACCCCAGCTCCCACTTATATGATCGCCCTCATACTGCTGGTGGTCAAGCAAGAATCCTAGGGGCTCTATCAACGTGTAATAGCGACATGTCAGGTTACCTAAAGCAGTACACGATGATAAAGGTAAACCAAATAGCATACTATCATCTTGAGTAAGACTGTCCTATCAGGATAGGTCCTCCCTCAATCATTGCAATCACGTGCCTGTGATACAATAATTGACTCTGAGGGCACTATCTCCAATAGGATACCCACAGGATCATCACCGCTCGGTCTAACAGCGGCAGTACTCCTGATCAGTCTGCAACAAAGGTAGAGGATCTGGGCCATGCAAAACCCAGACGTCAGTGCGTCATAATATCAAGCAATTAAATAAACAGGGGTAGCAAGACATACAGGTATGTGTATGAACAGTAAAACAGGTATAACAGTAATATAAATAAGGACAGTGAAGGGTAGCGTGCAGTGAGAAATCTAAACTGGTCTACTGTGTTAACTACTCTCAAGTCTTTGAAATCAATTTGATGAATCATCGATGTAACTCAATAGTATCCCGTGCGTGCCCGGGATCACGGTCTATGACTCTCGGGCTGAATCCGAGACGTGCCGCAAGGCAGTAAAGGGTGGTAGGTAATGACGAGTGATGTCAGCAGCATCACCCCAGGGCTGGCCTAGCCCGTAAGACTGATCAGAAAAGGTATAGAATTGTCGAGTTACAAGTCAGCTTTCATCATTGATTTCCCCATACCCCCAAGTTATATGTGCTCAAGTCAGGTATTAAATAGTCTGAAGCTAATGCCAACACGGGATCAGGCAGGTACAGGTTTGTCTGGATAGACAACAGGAAATGTCCGTAAGGACAACAGGTCGGGTTTGTTGGCATTAGTCACAAGATCAGGTAACAGGTAAAGCCATGGTACATCAGGTCAAGTCAGGTAGTGTATATAAATCCAATCATGTCAAGAAGTGCACGGTACCAAGTTGTGTCAAGTAATAGTATATCAAATCAGGTCATGGGGTGCACAAATGTCATGTGGGTGCTCAAAATCAAACTATAATAAGCATGGGTACACAAAAACAAATATGGGATACCAATGTAACAATAAAATGGAATATTGTGATGTTATATGCAAATAAGTACAGATTAAAGTATATGGATGCGCAGTTATCGATTTGGGTTAAGGGGATAGTTCCAACATTAATTAAATACAGTTTATCGAATATGGAATGTTAAAATCACATTAATATGTATTAAATGATCTTGGGATGCAATTGAATATATATATTAGGCTAGATGGATGCAAACGGGTTTCCGAAAGGTTATAAACTATTAAAAGAGTACTATGGGCTGTACAAATAATCATTATGTGATTTAAATATGGACGTGGGTACCACGTATTGTAAACTAATATGCAACATGATATGTTTCAAGTTCTAGATCTAAAATGATATATTGGAACATCGAATGGTAAAATGTAATATAGGGCACTAAATTCAAACTTCATGCTTAATATATATCTAAATAAATATGAAATATTATAAATAGCATGTAGCAAGTTTTACTTGCCTCGAACGGAACAAGAACGGATGTGTACGGAACGTCCTACGTCGGCGAAATATCGCGACGCGCGCACGGTACACGAAACGGGTCCCAATAACGCACGAGGGTGATCACGCAGGTCAGGTACGTCGTCTGGATCGTCGGCGTCACGTCCGGCTCCGACGATTGCTGGAAATACAGAAATCAAGAAAGTGAAGAAAAGGGAAAAGGAAAGAAGAGGAGAAAGAAGAAGAGGGAATGTTTCTTACTGGGGTTGTAGGTGCACAGGGGTCAGAAAATGCGAGAGGACGACGATGAGATCAACGGATCTCTGGCAATGGGGTTTTTCCGGTGAGGCAGAGGGTTTCTTGATTAGGGTTTACTTGACATCAGGGCATTGGAGAGGTGTAGAAAAGATCTGGTGTTGATGAGAAGAGAGTAGAGGAAGAGGAGAGAAGGTTGTGATGATGAGGTACGGCCGACGGCAAGGTGGTTGGACCTCCGGCGAGCTGCGGGGGAAGTGAGGTGTAGGTTACTGGGTTCTTGGTTGTGAGGTTTGGTGTGCAGGGTCGGGTTCTGGGTTGGCCGAGAAAGGAGAGGAGGCGGAGGAGATGTCGAGGTGATAAGGATGGTCGGAGCTAGGGTCAAGGTTAGGGTTTCGGTGGGATCTCGTCGCGGGATGCAGGGTGCTCGGTGACGAGGGAAGGTGTGGGGTTTCAGGGTTGGTGTCGAAGTGGAGGTGGAGACGAGGGTGATGATGTCAGGGAGATGGCGAGGCGGCGATGGGAGCGACAACGGCCACGAGGAGGAGAGCTATGGTCTTGGGTTCGCGAGAAAGAAAAAATGAGAGGAAGGGAGGAAGAAATAATATATATGGGAGAGAGAGAATAAGCGAGAGGAGAGAAAGAGATTCATATAGAGAGAGGAGATCGAGAGGAGAGAGAGAGAGACGCGTGAACAGTGAGGAGAGATAGATTTGGCGTTTAGTGGAAGAGAGAGAAAGGGAGAGGGGAGGAGAGAGAGAGGTAAAGAAAACAGAGAGAGAAAGGAAGAGTGTGCTGTGTTTGGTAATTAATGATATATAAATATATAATATATATTATATATAATAGAGATGGGGAGAGAGAGAGAGAGAGAAAGATACGAGTGGTTAGAAATAGGTTAGGAAAAAATATAATATGTATGCACACAGTTAAGAGAGAGAGAGAGAAGTGCAGTTAGTATTTTGAAAATATATTTGAACTGTTAGAGTTAGTTTTGGTGATGAAATATAACGAATATATTTTAATAGGATAATATTAAATGAATATAATATTAGTCCGTTTTGAGATTTTGGCAAATACAAACTTACTCCAAAATATGTCCGGGTCGGGTCTAAAAATCCGATTTTAAAATATGAAAAATATATGCGACTTCCAAATTTCAAAATGAATGCTCAGGTAACGAAAATGTATACCCCTAAGAACGGATGCACGTACGTGCGCGTAGCCATCCAAACACGTCCGTTTCACTGAACGAGACAAGAACAAGATGCATGGATACTACCATGGGGTTAGGGGTATCAAGCAGGCTATGAAATGCAATTTTAATTTATTTTTCCGTGACTTTAAATGTTATATGGTGAAAGATGCCATGCCAGATAAAATGCCAGTATGCGATAAAGTTAAAATGCACAAGTCTACATAACAAGTCAGAGTGATTCATAACTATGAATCAAACAAGTTTCAAGCAAGCGGGTCGGGTCGAATGCAATGTAAATTGTAAAATACCATTCACACCCAAAAATACGCTAAATCAAGAAATATCACGAATAAAGGAATACGAGAACTGGAATTGGTATAAATGAACTCGGGTGTTACATTATACCCAACTACAAAAAGAATTTCGTTCTCGAAATTCCAAGAACAAGAAAGGATAAACAATTAAGAAACTATAAGAATATATGTGGAAACTTCTGCCGGATTTCATCTTCTCGTTCCCTAGTTGATTCTACATGCGAGCGATTTCCCCAAGAAAGAAGCACAAGAGAGATAACGTTGTTCCTAAGAACCTTTTCTCTTCGATCCATAATCGACATCGGTCGCTCCTCAAAAGTCAAATCTTCTCGTACAATCAGCTCCGAATGATCCAACACATGTGTTTCATCTCGAACATACTTACGGAGTTGAGGTATGTGAAACACGTCATGAACATTCTCCAAAGATTGTGGTAACGCCAAACGATATGCCACTTCTCCAACACGCTCCAAAATCTTAAAAGGTCCGATGAATCGAGGACTAAGCTTGCCTCGACTCCCGAAATGAATAACTCTTCTAGTTGGTGATATCTTCAAAACTCCAATTCACCAACCACGAACTCCAGAGATCTTCTCGATGTATCTGCCCAACCCTTTTATCGGTCTTGTGCTGCTTTCACAGAATTTCGGATAGTGTTAACCTTCTCAACTGTTTGCACGATCAAATCCGGTCCCAAAAATCTTCGTTCTCCAACATCGTCTCAACAAACAGGTGAACGACACTTGCGACCATATAAAGCTTCGGATGGAGCCATCTGAATAGTCGCCTGGAAACTGTTATCGTTCGAAACTCCTCCAAGTGTAGATGATCCCATGAACCCTTGAAGTCTAACATGCAAGTTCTCAACATGTCTTCAAGAGTTTGGATCGTTCTCTCCGACTGGCCATCTGTCTGAGGATGATTAGCTGTGCTAAACTTCAATCGAGTCCCCACTTTCCTGTAAGCTCCTCCAAAAGTGTGATACGAAATGAGTGTCACGGTCAGACACGATGCTCACCGGTACTCCATGCAATCTTACAATCTTCTGCATTACCGTTATGCCAAAGTTTCTGTTGATTGACCAACTCGAAAAGGTATGAAATGAGCTGCCTTGGTCAATCGATCAACAATCACTCAAACTGTATTATTGCCTTTTTGGACTCCGAGGTAAAGCCGTCACGAAATCCGTAGTTATATGTTCCCACTTCCATTGAGGAATTGAAAGTGGTTGCAATAAATCAGCAACCCTTTGGTGTTCAGCCTTAACTTGCCGATACACCAAGCATATTGCCACAAAGCGGCAATCTCCCATTTCATGCCTTCCCACCAGAAATGTTGTCGTAGATCTCGGTACATCTTTGTGCCTCCTGAATGTACGGAATACGCAGAACTGTGTGCCTCTTTCATAACTTCTTCGTGAATATCCTTTTGGCACACACAAACGGCTACCATACCGCAAGGAACCATCTTCATGAATTAACAAGTCCGTTCGAAGTCCAGCTTCAACCTGTTCTCAAAACTTTTGCAATCTTAGGTTCTTCGACTGCTCTGCTTTAATACTCTCGAACAATGACGACTGTTCTTGCAGCTGCATCAACTGTCCTGAAGAATGCGGTAGCACGATCTCCAACTCGAATCTCCGAAAGTCTTCCATAAGCTCCTTCTGTGCAGTCAACATCTGAATTGCTGGCAACCGAATAAGCGCATCCGGTACAACATTAACTTTTCCCGGATGGTACTTAAGACCAAGATCGTAGTCAGCCATCAGCTCCAACCATCTATGCTGCCTCATATTAAGCTCTTTCTGTGTGAACACGTACTTCAAGCTTTTGTGATCAGTGAAAACTTCGACCCTTTCGCTCAATAAGTAGTGTCTCCAAATCTTCAAAGCGAAAATCACAGCTGCTAGCTCCAAGTCATGAGTTGGGTAATTCTTCTCATGGGTCTTCAACTGTCTCGATGCGTAAGTTGTAACCTTCCCATGCTGCATCAAAACACATCCCAATCCTTTCTCAGGTGTGTCGCTGTGAATCACCAATCCTCCGGAATTGTCTGGCACGGTCAGAATAGGAGCGATTATCAAATTTTGCTTCAGTACCTCAAAAGCTGACGCACACTTATCCGTCCACGCAAATGGTACTTCCTTGCGCGTAAGCTTGGTCAAAAGCTCAGCCAAACGAGCAAAATTGTCCCCGAACCTTCTGTAATATCTTGCAACTCCAAGAAAACTTCTGATCTCTGCAACGTTTTTCGGAATCGTCCAATCTCGAACTGCTGAAATCTTTTCAAGATCAACGGTGATTCCATCTCTGGACACGACATGCCCCAAAACTTCATTTCTTCAAGCCAAAACTCGCATTTGCTCATCTTTGCATACAATCTTTCTTGCCTCAATGTCTGCAGTGCAATTCTCAAGTGTTCTACATGCTCTTTAATACTCATTTGAGTAGACCAGAATATTATCAACGAACACCACTATCAACCGGTTCAAGAATGGTGAAAAGATTCGGTTCATCAAGTCCATAAATATCGCCGGTGCATTCGTGACTCCGAATGGCATCACTAAATACTTGTAATGTCCATACCGAGTTCGGAACACAGTCTTGCAAATATCTTCTGATTTAACTCGGACCTGATGATATCCAGATCGCAAATCTAGTTTTGAGAGTGCCCTCGCGCCAATAAGTTGTTCAAATAATTCACCAATGCGAGGGTCGGGTATCTGTTCTTAATAGTTACCCGGTTTAATTCTCGATAATAGATGCACATCCTCCTTATGACATCTTTCTTCTTTACTAGAAGAACTGGAGCTCCCCAAGATGAATTGCTGTTGCGAAACCAACCCTTCTCTAGCAATTCAGTAACCTGCTTCTTGACTTCTTCCAACTCCACTGGTGCCATTGGATAGTACGCCTTTGAGACTGGCGATGCACCAGGAACAAGATCGATCGCAAACTCCACATCTCGTTTTGACGATAAACCCGAGATGTCTTCGAATACATCCATGAACTCTCGGACTACAGATGGCGCTTCATCCCTATCAACTTCTATCGACGAAAGAACATTGTTTGTCGGCCTAACCCTAAACTCGACTGGCCCGACAGAACTGCTTCCTCCAGCAAAACAAACTCTGGATGTCCGGGAATCTGGAGAATCACTTTCCTTTCCTTACAATCAATATAAGTATGGAAAGTGCCGCGAAAATCCATTCCCAAGACAACAACAAACAAAGGGATGCACTAGAATTGAATAATTCTAATGCGGGAAAACATGAACACGTAAGATACCGAGATGACTTCATCCGAAGTCAAGATACTGAAGAGAATTAAGCACGGTAAACATGATTGAAGCTGGCGATAAAACAAGAACTGGTAAGCAATGAAACCGAGAGAAACAAGGTAATATAACGATCATAAAACAAGGAAATGAATCAAAACTAGAATTCCAAGTTACTTAAATAGAGTACCGCATTGTAACCATGCTGCAGTTCATAGTTACAATCACATAACTCCACTCAAGTCGCCCAAATCCTAGTATCAGAATCAAGAAACAGGGAGAAGCAATAGAGAACCAAAAAGGTTTCAAGTCGAGATGCAAAGTGGTTTTCATATCATCAAGGCAAAGGATAAGAGAAAGATATGATTCAAGAATCACGATAACAAGGTGGCAGGACATGTTCCTAATCATGAGTATTCTGATTCGTGTATTGGGTCCAATACCCATCTACAAAAGAATCAAACTCGATTAACCTATATCCTATGGCTCTGATACCAAAAGAACCATGTCACGCTCCGCTTCCCAGAGTACGCTAAGATAGGCACGTGACATAGCCAACCATGTTACCTGTGGATAGGAAATATCCTTCCACAGTCACATTACGGCTGTAGAGATATCAAGAACAAGAAAGTAAACTAAACTATCTAGTACAGGTCCATGAGCCAGAATAAATGAGTCAAGAAATGATATAATATACGGAAGCAAAAGATCCAATAAATAAAACACCTGGAAAGTAAAACTGGATACCCACAGGATCCTCACCGCTCGGTCTAACAGCGGCAGTACTCTTGATCAGTTTGTAACAAAGGTAGAGGATCCGGGCCATGCAAAACCCAGACGCCAGTGCGTCATAATATCAAGCAATTAAATAAACAAGGGTAGTAAGACATACAGGTATGTGTATGAACAATAAAACAGGTATAACACTAATATAAATAAGGACAGTGAAGGGTGGCGTGCAGTGAGAAATCTAAACTGGTCTACTGTGTTAACTACTCTAAAGTCTTTGAAATAAATTTGATGAATTATCGATGTAACTCAATAGTATCCCGTGCGTGCCCGAGATCACGGTCTATGACTCTCGGGCTGAATCCAAGACGTGCCGCAAGGCAGTAAAGGGTGGTAGGTAATGACGAGTGATGTCAGCAGCATCACCCCGGGGCTGGCCTAGCCCGTAAGATTGATCAGAAAAGGTATAGAACTGTCGAGTTACAAGTCAAGTTTCATCATTGATTTCCCCATACCCCCAAGTTATATGTGCTCAAGTCAGGTATTAAATAATCTGGAGCTAATGCCAACACGGGATCAGGCAGGTACAGGTTTGTCTGGATAGACAACAGGAAATGTCCGTAAGGACAACAGGACATGTTTGTTGGCATTAGTCACAAGATCAGGTAACAGGTAAAGCCATGGTACATCAGGTCAAGTCAGGTAGTGTATATAAATCCAATCATGTCAAGAAGTGCACAGTACCAAGTCGTGTCAAGTAATAGTATATCAAATCAGGTCATGGGGTGCACAAATGTCACGTAGGTGCTCAAAATCAAACTATAATAAGCATGGGTACACAAAAATAAGTATGGGGTACCAATGCAACAATAAAATGGAATATTGTGATGTTATATGCAAATAAGTACAGATTAAAGTATATGGATGCGCAGTTATCGATTTGGGTTAAGGGGATAGTTCCAACATTAATTAAATACAGTTTATCGAATATGGAATATTAAAATCACATTAATATGTATTAAATGATCTTGGGATGCAATTGAATATATATTAGGCTAGATGGATGCAAACGGGTGTCCGAAAGGTTATAAACTATTAAAAGAGTACTATGGGCTGTACAAATAATCATTATGTGATTTAAATATGGACGTGGGTACCACGTATTGTAAACTAATATGCAACATGATATGTTTCAAGTTCTAGATCTAAAATGATATATTGGAATATCGAATGGTAAAATGTAATATAGGGCACTAAATTCAAACTTCATGCTTAATATATATCTAAATAAATATGAAATATTATAAATAGCATGTAGCAAGTTTTACTTGCCTCGAACGGAACGAGAACGGATGTGTACGGAACGTCCTACGTCGGCGAAATATCGCGACGCGCGCACGGTACACGGAACGGGTCCCAATAACGCATGAGGGTGATCACGCAGGTCAGGTTCGTCGTCTGGATCGTCGGCGTCATGTCTGGCTCCGGCGATTGTTGGAAATACAGAAATCAAGAAAGTGAAGAAAAGGGAAACGGAAAGAAGAGGAGAAAGAAGAAGAGGGAATGTTTCTTACTGGGGTTGTAGGTGCACAGGGGTCAGAAGAGGCGAGAAGACGACGATGAGGTCAATGGATCTCCGGCAATGGGGGTTTTCCGGCGAGGCAGAGGGTTTCTTGATTAGGGTTTACTTGACGTCAGGGCATTGGAGAGGTGTAGAAAAGATCTGGTGTTGATGAGAAGGGAGTAGAGGAAGAGGAGGAGAAGGTGGTGATGATAAGGTACGGCCGACGGCGAGGTGGTTAGACCTCCGGCGAGCTGCGGGGGAAGTGAGGTGTAGGTTACTGGGTTCTTGGTTGTGAGGTTTAGTGTGCATGGTCGGGTTCTGGGTTGGCCAAGAAAGGTGAGGAGGCGGAGGAGATGTCGAGGTGACAAGGATGGTCGGAGCTAGGGTCAAGGTTAGGGTTTCAGTAGGATCTCGTCGCGGGGTGCAGGTTGCTCGGTGACGAGGGAAGGTGTGGGGTTTCAGGGTTGGTGTCGAAGTGGAGGTGGAGACGAGGGTGATGATGTCGGGGAGATGGCGAGGTGGCGATGGGAGCGACGACGGCCATGAGGAGGAGAGCTGTGGTTTTGGGTTCGCGAGAAAGAAAAAATGAGAGGAAGGGAGGAAGAAATAATATATATGGGAGAGAGAGAATAAGCGAGAGGAGAGAGAGATTCATAGAGAGAGAGGAGATCAAGAGGAGAGAGAGAGAGAGACGCGTGAACAATGAGGAGAGATAGATTTGGCGTTTAGTGGAAGAGAGAGAAAGGGGGAGGGGAGGAGAGAGAGAGGTAAAGAAAACAGAGAGAGAAAGGAAGAGTGTGCTGTGTTGGGTAATTAATGATATATAAATATATAATATATATTATATATAATAGAGATGGAAAGAGAGAGAGAGAGAGATACGAGTGGTTAGAAATAGGTTAGGAAAAAATATAATATGTATGCACACAGTTAATAGAGAGAGAGAAGTGCAGTTAGTATTTTGAAAATATATTTGAACCGTTAGTGTTAGTTTTAGTGATGAAATATAACGAATATATTTTAATAGGATAATATTAAATGAATATAATATTAGTCCGTTTTGAGATTTTGGTAAATACAAACTTACTCCAAAACATGCCCGGGTCGGGTCTAAAAATCTGGTTTTAAAATATGAAAAATATATGCGACTTCCAAATTTCAAAATGAATGCTCAGGTAACGAAAATGTATACCCCTAAGAACGGATCCACGTACATGCGCGTAGCCATCCAAACACGTCCGTTTCACTGAACAAGACGAGAACAAGATGCGCGAATGCTACCACGGGGTTAGGGGTATCAAGCAGGCTATGAAATGCAATTTTAATTTATTTTTCCGTGACTTTAAATGTTATATAGTAAAAGATACCATGCCAGATAAAATGCCAGTATGCGATAAAGTTAAAATGCACAAGTATACATAACAAGTCAGGGTGATTCATAATTATGAATCAAACAAGTTTCAAGCAAGCGGGTCGGGTCGAATGCAATGTAAATTGTAAAATACCATTCGCACCCAAAAATACGCTAAATCAAGAAATATCACGAATAAAGGAATACGAGAACTGGAATTGGTATAAATGAACTCGGGTGTTACAAAAAAGAAAAGATCAAAATATCTTCTTTACCTATCATATCACATCTAAGGGTTTAACCCTTTTAAAAGAACTTAGTTTTTTCTCTGGATCTGAAATCCATAAGGCAAGTCTCCCATAAGTTGAGAATTTAATTCTCATCGGGGAGATCTTATTCTTTAGAATCAAACATTCAGGAAAGAACAAGTTTAAAAAAAGAGAAGATGGAGTCCATAATATACCATGAACTTAGTTACTTAAAATCAAGAACTTAGTTCTTTAAAAACTTAACCCAAAATCCTTAAAAATAGTGATTTTTAGTGATCGTTAATGGTCAAAATACCATTGACAAAGGTTTAACCTCTCTGAAAACATCATGTCACGCCCCGCTTTCCAGTATACGGAGAAGGAGAAGTGACGAGGTCTGCGACGTATTTACTCAGAAGTAAACACGTTAAATGTAAATAAGCAATATAATAAAACAACAACTTTTTATTGATAAACATTCTTTACATACAACTGAAAAGTAAATACAATCCTGGAAAGCGATGTCTAAACAATGGCATATGAACTGAAAGTAAAGTAAGTACAAGTAGATCTAGAACTCTGTATCTTTAGTGAACTGCTCCAAATCGTCCTGACTGGACTCGATCTCCTGAGAGTAGGGTCCTCCTGACAACATTCCAAAGAAAGAAGAAATAGAAATGTCGTCAGTGAACTAGCGCTCGGTAAGTCCCAAGATGTAGAATAGAAATAGACAGGTAAGAGAATAGAATAGTTAACTTATATGTTTGTTATACTAACGTAGTTATTTGTAGCTTGGTACAGAATATGCCAGTGTATACGAGAGGAGTCCAACTTGCTCCGTAGACTAAGGCAACATGTAAGTACAAGGCCCCATCAAAACCCACGGGACAACGGCAGAGGATGTTCATGTAGGTGTCTTTTAGTGACTATAATCGTGCCACTTTTAACACATTTCGTACCAGTCTACCCCTTTAAAACCCCGTAATGTATATTGTTTGTTTGTAAATATAAGACTTGCCAAGACCATGGTATAAATTGTTCATGTAAATGGATCAGAATATAAACGGATAGTCATGTAGTCAAGTTCAAGATATATCCATGGTTTGGTCAAGTCAAGATATGTTGCATGTTTGTATAGCTCTGGTATTCATGTTCAAGTTCAAGTATTCATGTTTTGATATATTGGATTCATGTTGAGTTGGAGTTATATTTGGATTGTATTCATGTTTAAATTGTATTCAAATTAGACTGAGACTCAGATTGAATCAAACACAAACAGATTTGGGTCCTGAATTAGGTTTTGGAGTTATCGGTAACTGCTGCACATGGACGGCAAGATTTGTGACTTTTTCCAAGCTAATTACCATTGATAACCCCATTTTAGTTTTCTACCTTAAATAGGCAAGCACCCACTTTCTCCGACTCTCTAAGGCTCAAGAGAATTGGTCCCGCTTAAATCTATATTTACTAGGGTCCTTAATGTAAATTTAATATAACTTGAGGGGGTTTTATGAAAAAATATTTTTAGTATACTTTCAAAATAAACCTCAAGTATTTATTTATCGTATTTAGGATTTTCATGGATGTAATTTTTAAAAGTGAGGTATTCTAGTGAATAAATACCTAGCTTGAATAGTACATGATATTTTAGTGTAAAATTGACTTGTATGGATTCTTGATGGTATTTTCATGGAACTTGTTATTCATTTATTTAGAAAATGTGGAATTTAATAATATCTTAAAGATATGTATTTTGATAATATTTATATATTTATTGAAAGATAACTTTTTATTATTAAATAGAAAATCACGTTTTTCTTAAAAATTGCATTAAAAATTCCATCGAGATCGTATGCTCCGTGAGGAGGTCTGCATCTCGCCCTACTAGTCCGATAGATGTGCGATAACCCACACCAACCGAATCGGATTCCCCAAAAGTGGATTGTAGAGGCACAATCGTAAGGAATTTAAATAACACAATTTAAAGAATACGGTTTTTTAATAGTTTATGGTATTTTGATGTAAAAGTCGTATTTACCACAAAATTGTTATTCAAGGAAATCATGCTATGTCAAGATGCGTGTTTGTGAGAGGTAGATCAATACCACGTGAGATTTTTTCTAAAGGTAATATAAGCAAGAATGATTAAACAATGCCATACATAACTTCATGATATTTAAGCGTAAAAGCTTAATACAAATTGTTTTACAAGGAGTTTTAAGTTGAAACTTGTTTTTAAAAATTGTTTAATGATTAACAAGCTAGGTTTGATAATTTGGATAATTGTTTCTTAAGAAAAATTACAATTCTAAAGAGAATAGAATTTAATGATTGGTATAACTCCACTTACCGATGTGATTTGAAAAGGTGAAGTTTTATAATAGAAAGAAGTATAGAGGTAGGACTTACTAGTTGTTTGGTTTAAGAAAAGAGAGAGGAAGGGTTTTGAAGTCGTTGTGGCATCGCGGAGTCGCCGGAAACGTCTCGAATTTTCGCCGGAACTTGACCTAGTGCTAACTCTACTTGTACTCTTCTTTGACTTAGAAATTTTTTGAGAATTTTTAACAAGAGATTTCAAAATGAAAAGGGCTAGGGTATGGGTTTGCATTTATAGTGTAAAATTAGGATTTTGAGAGTGAAGAGAGAATTAAAAATGTATTAAAATAGGATTAAAGAGGCTGATATCAAATACCGACTAATATCTCATTTACCGATTTATCGAATCAACACTTGATCCGATGACCCGGCTGATATCAAATATCGCGAGAATATAATACGGTATCTCATATCGCATTATCCTCAGTCCTGCACATATCACATATGTACCCCTACTTCGTTTTGCCTGAGTCAAGAAACCTCTGTGTAGGACTCTAAAGAATCGTCAATACGCCGGCAGTAGGTGATGATCATATCAAACACCCACAAGCTGCAAGCGGTCAGCTAAACGTAACAGCCACCCAGGTATTGAGCGCTCAGAAGATCAACAAGCAAGCCTGTATATAATCCTGCGAATCCAATCAGTAACACTCCTGTACAGTCCGGTCTCGTCGTTTGATAAGTCGCATATCTCGTCTGGGGGTGGTAAACGTCAGACCCCAGTAGCTTGATAAGTCGTGTCGATATGAGGTCTATAACAGTTCGAGAAACTACTGATAACACTTACCAGTGAATCTCAGCAACCCTGGCCAGGGATTTCCAGTTATAGCCAATCGAACACAGCACAACATCAACTCCCTATACCGGGAGAGACGAATCCCCTCCTATCGCTCATTGCCTCCATGTGATTCAGGACTGTACCCAAAAGCCACCTTTTGCACGCCCTCTTGGACGTGGTATGATGGAAATCAAAGCACAGTGGGAATCACACAAGACTCTATGACGATCTCAGGTCAACAGACTACTCTGTACCAGTGTCATCGGAGAACAGCCATCTGACGTGAGGTATAATATCATCTGGGAGTTCTCGGCGAGTTCGTCCAGTGTACCCAGTCACCACTGAGCACCCTACACCATCCTTGATGTCAAACACCGATGGATATGGGATCATCCATCGCCCATCATATGGGTCAAGATGCGTATACGCTAGTCTACTCTGGTGTATTGATGCCCTGTCTCGATACACCCTCGACTAGGAACAGTTATAGGATGTACTCGTCGACTACCGTGGCCCCACTAGTATGATCTCATCATAGTCCCAGTAGTCGAGTACTTATCCTAAGGGCTTTATCAACATGTAACATAGAGTCAATCAGAGTACATGTTAAGATAAAGTACAACCAAATAGCGTACTATCATGTCGAGGAAGAAAGTCCTCCCTATTTATGTCCAAGCATCCACTACAATATACATCGTATGTACAGTAATGTCCTCTAGGGCATACATATAACTAACACAAACCTGATCACTCCCCTCGTCGGTGATATCTTTAAGAACACGTGATCACCAATTCTAATAGTCTGCTTCCTATATTAGCCCAACTTTTTGTAAGTCCGTGTTGCCCATCCCGGTGCTTACGGGAGGCGGAAAACATAATAAAAAACGGATTTTTAATGACTTAGGCAACATGGACTATGCTTGTGAGGATCTTTGCTAAACATAAACTAGCTAACTCTAACTACAAAGTAGCTAAGTGATGAAAGGTTATACCTTTGGTCTTTAGTCCTTCTCTCCTTGCTCCTAGGTATGGTAGAAAGAGTTCACCTTGCTTGTCTTCTCCCGTCAAAGAAAGATCCACTTGAAAGCCACCACCTTTAGCTTCAACTCCAAGCTAGGAGTAACTAGAGTGCAAGAAATGCTAAGACTTGAACCCTAGAAGTGAGAAGAGAAGATCAAGAGAGGGTTTTTCTCAAGCTTTTTGTTTCTCAACACATGAGAGGGAGAGAGCTTGAGGGAGAGGATGAGCAAGAGAGAGAAATGAAATGATAGAATGAATTATTTTGTGAGCCTTTCTCACTAATATGTGTGTATAATTTTAATTGTATAATTAGCTTGAAAATTGTCATGGTAAATCATGAAATGACCATTATCATTTCAATTTTGCAAAGATCAAAGAGCATCTTCCAAAACAAATGATGATGGTCAAAGTGTCAACCATGGTCAACAAGTCAATGAAGTCAATAGGTCAACAACAACAACCATGCACAATGATTAAGCTAATTATCAATTAACAATAATACACACAAAAGCAATAGGGTTAATAAAATGACAAAAGCCATTAACCCTAAACAAGGTCATCTCCCCCAATCTCAAGCAACTGTGCATACGCACCCGCATTCGTGATCCGAGGAACACGAATACCCTGAGAAAAACCAATCTCAAATCATATACTAGGATCCGGCTTAAACCAAAGCCCGCTAGTATAAACTGTCCGGACAGCAAACGTGCACAAGTGCGCGGATGCGAACGAACCCTGTCGCAAAACCATGCGACCTCTACTCGTTTTGCCTAAAGGCGAATAGCTCTCTGTGTGGGACTCTAAAGACTCGACACTACGCTGGCAGTGGGTTTAACCACAGACCGCAAGCGGCACTAGCTGTACGTAACGGTCCCCAGGTAGATGTCGATAAGAAGACTGACGAGGTGAACCCCATCTGCACTCCTACTGAGCCTGTATGTGACAATCTCCGTACAGTCCGGTCTGTTCGTCTGATACATCGCATGGCGGGCCTAGGGGGGCGGTGAACGTCAGTCCCCTAATAGCGGTACAAGTCGTGTCGGAGTGTAGCCCAGAACACCCTGAGATAACAATGGAAACCTACCAGTATATCTCGCTTGCCCTGGCCAGGGACTACTCGTGTAATGGCTCTCCTAGACACAGCGCGATGTCAACCCCCAATACCGGGAGAGACGAATCCTGTCTAACCGTCACTGCCTCCAAGTGCTTCGGGACTGCACCCAAAAACTACCTGTTTGCACAGCTCCTTTGAGCCGTGGTAGGGTAGTAATCAAAGTGCAGTGGGAACACACTCGAGGCGAAGTGACAGTGTCAAGTCAGCGGACTAAGCTGTACTCATGTCACCTGGGAACTGATAACTGACGATAGGTATATTACCAACCAACAGTTCCCGACGAGTCCTGTCCAGTGTACTCGTAACCTAACGAGCACCCGCATACTATCCCAAGTACGACGTACTAACGGCTGTGGGACAGACCGTCTCCCACACTGGGATGAGAAGCGCATACGCTAGTCTACTCCGGAGTATCGATGCCCTGTCTCGATAGTCCAACGACCAGGGACCTGTATAAGGATGTGCTTATAGATTACCCAGCTCCCACGAGTGCGAGCGCCATCACAACGCTGGTAATCAAGCAAAGATCCTAAGGGCTCTACTAATATGTATACCAGCAATATGCTAAAAGAAACACATGCACATATTAAAGCAGAGACAAACCAAGTAGCATACTACCATTTCGAGCAAGATTGTATATACAACTGTGAATATCCCAAGCTTCCATTAAGTAATATACAAACTAGTATGATACAGTAATGGCCTCTAGGGCATATACACTAACACTTTTCTGCTGATCTTGCGCTATCATTATATGTTCTCGAATCAATCGAACCTTATCCACGGTTTGCACAATCAATTCCAGCCCCAATAATTTCCTTTCTCCAACATCGTCTTAACATACCGGCGAACGACATTTACAACCGTACAATACTTCAAATGGAGCCATCTGAATTCTCACTTGGAAACTGTTATTGTACGAAAACTCCATCAAATGGAAATGATCCTCCCACAAACCCTTGAAGTCTAACATGCACGCTCTCAACATATCTTCAAGAGTTTGGATAATCCACTTGGACTGTCCATCTGTCTTTAGATAATATGTCGTACTAAACATCAATCGAGTTTCCAAACTTTCCTGCAAACTCCTCCAAAAATGTGATAGAAAACGTGTGTCACGATCAGACACGATACTAACCGGCACTCAATGCAATCTCACAATCTCATGGATATACTTTTCTGCTAGAGCCTCCATCGATTAACCAATCAGAAACGGTATAAAATGAGCTGCCTTGGTCAGACGATCCACGATCACCCATACAGTATCATTTTCCTTTGGATTTCACGGTAGAGCAGCCATGAAATTCATGGTGATATGCTCCCATTTCCGCTGAGGAATCAGAAGTGGTTGCAACAAACTGACAACCCTTTGATATTCAGTCTTTACTTTCCAACACACCAAGCATTTAAACATGAAGCGAGCAATCTTTTTTTTCATATCTTCCCATCAGAAGTGTTGTCGCATATCTCTATACATTTTAGTACCTTCTGGATGCACCGAATATGCCGAACTGTGTGCTTCATTTATAACTTCTTCATGAATCTCTTCTTTTGGCACACACAAGCGGCTCCCATATCTTAGCGACCCACCTTTATGAATTAACAAATCTGTTTTAAGACCCTCCTCTACTTGATCTTGAAACTTCTGTAATTGAGCGTCTTACAACTATGCAGACTTGATGCGATCTATCAATGATGATTCAACTTGTAGTTGCATCAACTGCCCTGAAGAATTCGGTAACACCAGCTCTAATTCAAGTTTCTGAAAATCAGCTGTAATCTCCTTTTGCGAAGTCAATATTATCACGCCTGGCAATCGACTTAAAGAATCCGGCACTACGTTCATCTTTCTCGGATGATACTTCAAATCAAATCATAATCAACCATCAGCTCCAACAATTTTCGCTGCCTTATGTTGAGTTCTTTCTGAGTGAACACATAATTAAGGCTCTTATGGTCGGTGAATACCTTGACCTTCTCGCCTAATAAGTAGTGTCTCCATAATTTTAATGCGAATATCACTGAGCTAATTCTAAGTCATGCGTCGGATAATTCTTCTCATGTGTCTTTAGCTGTCTAGAAGTATAAGCTATCACACGTCCATGCTGCATAACACATAGCCCATATCTTTTCCCGATGCGTCGCTGTGAATAACTAACCCTCCAGAACCATTTAGCACGGTTAGAATAGGAGAAGTCGTTAGCTTCTGCTTCAATGAATCAAAAGCTCACGTACACTTCTCGGACCAAATAAACGGTTCTTTCTTTTGAGTCAACTTGGTCAATGGTTTTGCTATCTGAGCAAAGTCTTGTAAAAATCTCTTATAATAATCAGTGAGTCCAAGGAAATTCCGAACTTCTGCTACTGTCCTCGGAATCGGCCAATCATGCACTGCTATAATCTTTTCTGGGTCTACTGCTATACCATCTCCTGATATGAAATGACCCAAGAACTTTACTTCATTAAGCCAAAACTCACACTTAATCAACTTGGCATACGGTTTCTCTTTTCATAGCATCTGAAGTGCAATCCTTAAATGTTATTCGTGCTCTACCTTGCTCTTCGAATAAACCAAAATGTTGTCAATGAACACTACCACGAACCGATTTAGATATGGTGAGAAGACTCGGTTCATTAAATCCATGAATATAGCAGGAGCGTTCGTAACCCCAAACGGCATAACTAAGAATTCGTAATGCTCGTATCGAGTTCGAAATGTCTTCTTGCATATGCCTTCTGGCTTCACCCGAACTTGATGATAACTCGATCGAAGATCTAATTTCGAGAACACCCTTGCGCCACTAAGTTGATCAAATAGCCCGCATATGCGAGAAATTGGGTAATGGTCACCCAATTTAACTTTCGGTAATCAATGCACATGCATCGAGTGCCATCTTTCTTCTTGACCAATAGAATTGGAGCTCCACAACGTGAACCACTGGTGTGAATGAAACCCTTCTCTAATAGGTCCAAAACTTGTTTCTTTATTTCTTGTAGTTCAACTGGTTCCATCAGATAATTAGATTTAGAAATTGGCGATGTTCCAGGAATTAAGTTAATTGCAAATTCCACATCTCGCTTTGGCGGTAAACCAGAGATGTCATCGGGGAAAAAATCCAAGAATTCACGAACTACTGCCGGTGCTTTTACATCTATCAAAGATTAGATAGCATCAGCCGGCTTGGCTCTAAATTCAACCGGCCCAACGGGTCTGCTGCCTCCCAAGAATTCAAACTATGGATGACTAGAAATTTAGAAAATCACCTTCTTTGCTATGCAATCTATGTGAGCGTGAAATGTGCCAAGAAAGTCCATCCCCAAAACTACATCATAACTGCCGGTATCAATAACTAGAAAATTCACAAACAATTTCCGACCGCATACTACGACACGACACTCCCTATATTCCATGCTAGAAATAATCTTCCCATTCCCAGTGTGTATTTTCCAGTTTCTAGATAAAGCTGTGTGTGGGATAGAGTGGGTACTAATAAACTTGGAAGATATAAAATAATGGGATACACCAGAATCAAATAGTTCTAATGCCAGAAAACTACAAAAGGGTAGAATACATGTAACCACATCCTCTGAAGCCTCTACCTCTTCGGTCGTCACGGTGAAAGCCCATCCCTGATTTGGCTCTTGAGTAATTTTCCTCTGTTCATAAGCCTTCTTCTACAGTATGAGCGGTGCCCTCATACCATCACCTTTCAGCTGAACCCTCTATGGACAAGTGCTGACCAGGTGGTCAGTAGCTCTACAAACTAAACACTGTCCATTCTTCCTCCGACATTCTCTCTGAACATGGCCCAGTCGTTGCCAGAAATAACAAATCACGTTCTACTTCTGAGCTGAAATAAAAGGTCGCTTCATGGGAACTTTTCCTTGTCTCCTGACAGGAATACCCCTTCACCTTGAAACTCTGGTTGGCATCTGTACCGCCTTTCGTGTCAGAACATCCTGCTGAAGTGTACCCTTTTCTTTCTTTATAAACTACTACTGTTCTCTAGCCGCCGTAAGAACTTGAGAAAAGGTAGTTAGTCCCAACTAAGTAATATGCCACTAGATCTCCACATCAAGACTTCGTAGGAAACACCTTGCTCTGTCTGCTTCATTAGCCACCAAAGGTCCTACAAATCGACTGAGTCGGGTCCACTGAGCCGTGTGCGCATCTACAGATCCTCCATTCTGCTTCAGACCGCGGGAAGAACTTCTCTAAGAAACTCTGAGTGAAAGCCGCCTAGCTAATCGGCTCTGTCAGATGGGTCTCTTCTACAAGCCACAATTCATGAGCAAAGTTCACAAGTTGTATGCATACCACATCCACTCTCTTCTCGTCGGGAATCTAAGCAGCGATCAACAAATTTTCCATATCCACACGCCACTGCTCTGCCTAAAGTGGTTCTCCAATCCCATAAAAGTTGTAAGGAACGTCGTGCTCACTGGACGGGTTTTTAAAACGTTGCAGAAGCAAAAAAAACAAAAATTCCTAGTGAGAAAAACATTCTTAAACCTAGAATCAACACCATAGACACATATCATGCAAACTAAATGATACTAGAACAAGGAGATACAACTTTTGAAACACCTTCATATGCTCTAATGAATGATCTTGGACTTCTTGCTAGGCTCCGAGACGCTCTGGATTGCGCTTGGTCTCTGATCGGCTTCATCGAATATGATCCATGTGCGGCTTCCGATTCTAGCTTCAACTTCAACAACTTGAAGTAACTCTCATTTCCATTTGCTAAACATGAAGATGAAGGCGATGTAGAAAAGAATGTGTACTCTCTTGCTCTTTTTCTTGTATTCTCTAGCCATTTTTCTAGAGCTATGAAAAAATGAAGAGAGAGAAAGGAAAGTGTAGAATAAGACATCCATCCCAGTGAAATGAGAACTCATCTCATGCTCATACAACCTTTCTTCTCTCCTCTTACATTTGTCATCCAAATGAGAATGAATAAGCACATATGTTTCCACTATCTCATATATGGCTAATAAAGAGAATAAAATAATTTATATAATCTCATTATACAAATACATAATAAGTACATGACATGAAACATGCACAAATATCATATTAAAAGAGAATAAGAATAATACTAGTTTATATATGTATCATCATATATAAGCAATATCATTAAATCAAAACTTGATTTAATAACCCGGTTCAATCATAAACCGGCCAGCATTATTATCCGTCCGATTAATACACGTAGTATCACATACACATATTTAATTGGACCCCCGCACGCATCACCATACATGCATTATATCATTTTTCTAGAACCGGAAAACCCTCTGTGTGGGACTCTAAAGACTCGACAATACGCTGGCAGTAGATCAGGATTATATCTGATTGATCCAAAACACTTTCAAATCAATCCTTAATTGGGTTAACCTACAAGCACATCAGCGGAACTGGTTGTACGTAATGGCTACCTAGGTATTGAATGAAAAGACAGTCGAAAAGTAAACCCGTCCGTACCCTGCTAAAGCCTATCAGTGACATTCACCGTACAGTCCGGTCTATTCGTATAAGATTGTCGCATACCTGGTCTGGAAGGTGGAAAACGTCAGAATCCCAATAACTCGATAAGTCGTGCTGACGTCAAGCTCATGACCATCTGAGAAACTACTAATAACACTTATCAGTAAACTTCAACTTCCTTGGCCGAGGATTTAAGCTCATAGCCAGCTGTGCACCATGCGACATTAACTCCCTATACCGGGAGAGACGAGTTACCTTGACCGCTCACTGCCTCTATGTGCTTCGGGATACCCAACTAAAACTTGTTTACATAGCTCTTTAAATTCTTGGTAGGGTAGTAATCAAAGTACAGTGGGAACACACACAAGACACTATAGCGATTTTGGGTCTGGGGACAACCATGTACTCATGTCACTAGAGAACTACTATCTGATGATTTGTATAATACCATCTAGAAGTTCTCAGTGAGTCTGTCCAGTGTACCTCATCTAATGAACATTTGTATACAACCTTCGGTGTCAAACACCAATGGCTATGTGATCAACCATTACCCCTTACGAGGTCAAGAAACATATACACTAGTCTAAACTGGAGTATCGATGTCCAGTCTCGATACTTCTACGACTAGGGACTTTTAAGGATGTGCTTATAGACTGCCCAGGCCCCACTAGTATAGTCCTCATCATAATTCTGATAGTTAAGCAAAGATCCTATGGGCTTTATTATCATGTATTAGTGATACATTATAACGAGTAAAACATATGCTCATGAATGATAAACACAAACCAGATAGCATACTATCATCTTGAGTAAGACTGTTTTTGGTATAAGTCCTCATCGAATTCAGTAATTGCATTCCTGAAACTACGATAATTTCCTTGAGGGCACTTATATCCAACAATCTCCCACTTGCATTCAATGCCAATTATTACGGTATCGCATACCCATATATCATGTGCTATCACGTACCCAACTTCTCTAGTAACAGTTTGATAATCCGTGTTCAAGAAAACAGCCTTAGTGAGTGGATCTGCTACAGTATTTCTATCTTTATCTCTCTGATTCTCAACTTTGTGGAGATCAACTATCTCCCAAAATGAGTAATACTTCCCTTAGAATTTTTTTCGATAGCTGATGTGACCATGTTCATAAATGAACATATTTATCCAAACAACTACTTATGATGTATTTTTTTCTGAGTCACAATCAGCATCTAGCGCCTTGACCACCTCAGTATCATGTTTAGAACTCTTCCAATATACTGCACCTCAGAAGAGGGTAAACTAATAACTCACGACAGACAATTTGTCTTCCTTGTCATCTCGGATGCTTGAATTGGTAATCCTTTTCCCGAAGGAGTCTGCCATTACCGTACACCAAGAACATCTCATAGGTTCTTCACTTCTTTCTTTGTTTCTCCAGGATTGGACTAATATTTTCTTACTACACCAATTGTAAAAGCAACATCTGGTCTGGTATATAATATCTCATGATTGGCCTCACTGTCGAAACATGTCGAATGTCATTCATGCGAGTCCTTCTCTTCATCGGTCCCAAATGACATCATTTTAGAAAGGGTGACCCCACTACTTGCGGGTACATTACCTCACTAGGATTAGTCCATTCTAAACCACTTTAGAATGGTGTAAAGATACCTGAATTAGAAAAATCCCAAAACCCTTTCTAGATCTATTTCTGTAGACCTAGTCATCAGAATCAATGATATATATTATCCAAATCCATAAAGGAGCAACAAATGTGACAACCAATGTTTGACCGAATCGTAGTATAGGAACATCACTTCCTATCAGAAGAATGTCATTAATATCCGATATGAATTCTTTGACATTCCACCCTACCACCTTATTATAAATATCAGGTTCATCTCTTATTTTGATAAAGTCAAATACTTTGACTGAAACATCAAAAACAGATGATTCATCTCCGCTATGCCTGATTTGTTCTATAAATAGACTTAAGAAATTTGCACACTTTCCGCTGCTCCTACTGACTACGACAACCCTCTGGTAGAGTCATATACACGTACACTTCTAAATTCAATTTAGAAAAGATATTATAGTCATCCTTATACCATATATCATAGTCATGAAAACAGCAGTGGCAAGTTATATCCGTATGGACTTCAGCACAGATACTGAAGTAACAGTATCATCACAATCCACATCATGTATTTGATGAATACATGTTTACTATAAGTCTAACCTTATTAGGTATTCCATTTGCACTGATCTTGGAAGTTCTGCTTGATCCTTATGGGTTTTACCCATTTCAAGAGCACACACCAAAATCTATAATTTGTTGTAGTGTATGGAGTCTAATTTGGATAACTCGGCATCCAGGCATCAGTCGGAAGTTACCACTTCCTTTGACCTACTGATAACTAGTAGGGTCATCATCATTTGATGCAAGCCTCCTAGTCACCGTCAACGAGAAAACCGAAGTATCTCTCGGGTGGATGAGGTCACCTACTAAATCTGCAGAGTAGCTATGGTCTGTCAGGGTCAATTGGATATTCAGGTTCTACTAAAATTTTAGTAACCGTTTGCAGTTCTGCAATCACTTCCAGTTCTACTATATTCCCACTAATTTCTTTTGCAAGAAATTCCTTTACCAAGAAGATGGCGAGTCAAGAACAAAACGCTTTTGAACTTGAAAATGGTAGAAACTATCCCTTGCAAAAGCTTGGGATAACCCTCAAACTGCTATTACCGAAATGTGTCTCGAGTTTATCCGGATTATGTTTTTAAGCACAAACTGTATAACTCAATATCTTAACAAACCTAAGATGAACACTATTCTATATCATATATAGAAACAGATATTGGTGATTTGTGCTCACTCTACATCGAAGTAAAAAGGCAGAATCCACAAAAAATTAAATTTTTAAGTAAGCACAACTAACTTAACCCAAGTAATCAAACCATAACCCTAAACTAGCAGCTACCAAGAGTTTTATCTACTATGAGAGAAGGTTATACCAAAAGATCAGTGTCCTTCGGGTCTTCACTCCTCTTCATAAGTTCCTAGGGATCTCCTAGATCAACCTTGAAGACCGGCCTTCTTGGGCCTAGATGATCTACCTGAGAGTTTGTAATCCAAACTTAGCTACACCAATAAAGCAACTCGACAATCTAGTTTGCTAATCTAGGTTGCCAATATGGTGTAGTGAGTTTTCTAGTATATTTCTATCTCTCTTCCTCTCTTAATTCTCAACTCTTGAGATGGTAGGGAGGAAGATGAAGAAGAAGGTGGAGAAACTCAAGAAAGGAAAGAAAGGAGAGAGATGCTCATGGTGAGAATGAAAAAATCATCACATGAAAACAATAATGCAATCATGGTTTTATAAAACATATTTTTCAATATAAATATACCAACCATACTTGAATAGTTTGCACAAATGAATTATAAATTCATTTTTCAAGACTATTCAAGCATGGTTCTCACCATATCTCTTCTTACTACCTTTACACCTCATTTCGATTTAAAAGAATAAATGGATAAATAAAAAATGAGGTGTCCACATTCTAGAATGTTTTTCGTATAAATATGGAATACATTCTACTGTATATACATACCCGTATTCGTACCAAAATATGAATACCCAAGAGATAGAATAATACCACTAATATAATACTAGCATTAAATCAATATCTGATTTAACAAACCGGCTTAATCCTAAGCCTGCTAGTATTATCAACTGTCCGATCGAAAACCTGGATAAAACTAGAATATACATATCGAAATATGTATATGTAAATTATTAAATCAATACCTGATTTAATAATCCGGTTTAATTCTAAGCCGGTTAGTATTATCGTTAGATCGAAAACCTGCTCGATCAAAAACCTGGATGACACTAGAATATACATATCAAAATTTGTATATATAAATTATTAAATTAATACCTGATTTAATAATCTGATTTAATCCAGAGACGGCTAATGATATCATTCGATCGAAATCCTGCACATATAAATATATGGCCACCACATCGTTTTCCCTGGATTAGAAAAACCCTCTGTGTGGGACTCTAAAAACTCGACAGTACGCTGGCAGTGAGTTTAATCACAAGCACGTCAGCGGCACTAGCTGTACGTAACGGCAACCCAGGTACTGTTGGGTTTCATCTCTCCCGGTATTGGGAGTTGATGTTGCGCTATGTTCGATTGGCTACAACAGCAAGTCCCTGATCAGGGCTTATGAGATTTACTGGTAAGTGTTATCAGTAGTTTCTCGAAAGGTTATAGGCCATACATCGGCATGACTTATCAAGTTAGTAAGGGTTTGACGATTCCACCCCCAGACTCAATATGCAACATATCAGACAAAGAGACCGGACTGTACGGTAAGTATTGCTTATAAGCTTTACAGGAGTTTAGACAAGCTTGCTTGTTGATCTTCTATTCGTTAAATACCTAGGTAGCCGTTACATCCAGCTAGTACCGCTGACGGCTTGTGGGTATCTGATGTGATCATTACCTATTGCTGGTGTATTGACGAGTCTTTAGAGTCCCACACAGAGATTTCCTAGCTCAAGCGAAACGAAGTAGGGCACATATGGAGATATGTGTGGGAGCTTGATTAAATACGAGTATGTGATACCGTATTCTAATCTAGCGATAGTTGATATCGGTTAGGTTATATGTGATATAACCGGATTATTGAATCAAGTGTTGATTCAATGATTTGATATATGTATATATATTTGATATTGACCGGTTATATATAATATGCCCGTATTATTGAATCAAGTGTTGATTTAATATCTAATATTGAATATTAGTCGGTTATATGTGATATAACCGGATAATTGAATCAAGTGTTGATTTAATGTTTTGATATATATATATATATATATATATATATGATATTAGTCGGTTATATATGATATAACTGGATTAATAAATCAAGTGTTGATTTAATAATATGATATATATTTATATATATTAACTAATATCAAAGCTCACTAAAGATTTTATTCTCTTTATATATATATATATATATATATATATATATATATTTGCTTTTGTATCATGGTTGATGATATATAGAACTAGGATGTATGAGAATTACATGAAATGAGAAAATTATAAACATTTTTGAATTAAAAGAATTGTAGAATGAGTCATGCTTTAAAGATGCTTGTGGAAGCTTTGGGAAGCCATGACTCACCTCTTATTCTTAGCTTATTCAAAGATATTTATCTCTCTCATTCTTATCACTTCTCATAACATAAGACATGGTTCATTGAACCTCATTCTTCTATCATCCAAGTTCATCTCTTCTTCATCCTCTCTCTAGGATTTTCTTGAGTTGGAGAAAAGAAAAGAGAAAAAGATTTCTAGTAAGCAAATCTCCTACTTCATTAATCTAAACTAATCTAGCCCATTAGTTTAGGTTGTTTACTTCACTAATATCTTGATTAGTGAAGAGTGAGCTTGAGTTAGAGAGACTTCAAGGTGGATCATCTTCGGTCTCGAAGACAACAAGTAAGCTTGATCCTTTCTCAAGTGGAGTCAAAGAAGAGTTCTAGGGACTACTATTTGGAGCTTTAGAAGTAAAGGACCGGTCTATAAAGGTTGTAAACACTCTTCACTTAGTTTAGATCTTGTTTGCTTACACTAAAACCCTAATTCTCTAGTTAGATTCTAGGTTAGTATGACTTAGCACTCCAGATTTTTTATAATTGCATACTTGATGCTTGAAGAAACCAAGTAGATGTGCTAAGACATTTTTTCATGGTATCAGAGCCAAACTAGAGACTTAGGTGAAATCTAGACGACGTTAAAGTGTTCGATCGAAGTTTCGAAACCCGATTTTTGGCATGTTTATGTCCATTTTTCAAAGTTCATGTTTTTTACAATTAAAAATTCTCAAAAAATCATGCAGGTAATTCTATTGAGCCACAAGAAGTATGAGGGCTTAACTCCTCGGTGTGGCCGCGGATCCGCCACCTAAGCCATTGTTTGGCCACGGTTCCGCCGCTAACTTGAAGAGTTGAGGACTCATCTGCTGCTTCATTGTGACATTTCTGATTGATTAGTATAAAATATTGCACATTTAAATGAACATTTTCCCTCTTATTGTTAAGCACTAAAAGGTGTTTATTGTAATTATAGAACATATGAGGGTTTATGTGTAAAAAATTTATTATCATATGTTTCTACTTTATAATTAATATAATGAGGGAAAATACATGCATATAATATTTATATGAAATATGAGTAATTAAAATATGCATATCATATCAAATATTTCTAATCAATATTCTTTAAGATTTAATATCATATAAAACGGTTAGGATAATATCTCAAAAATACCAAATACTACTAAAATTATGACTTGAGATATTGTGCAGATTAGCTGAGGTCTAGAATCCAAGAGATCCGGGATAAATCAAGATGTCGGAATCAAATCTGCCAAAATATTGAAGCAAATCGTAAGATCTAGCAGCGGCAGAGACTCGGTTCATTATTATTTTCAGAATATAGACATCTAGAGAATCTCCACATGACGATATAAAACACCAGAAAAAATCCCAAAAATTGAAGCCACCAAGATGCGGCGGATCCGCGGAAAATATAGGCAATATGCGGCGGTACCATGGCAGTTTAATAGCCGTAGGATTTGATATTTTGGTGATTTGATCGTATCTGCATATATCATTATATGGAATCTAGGATTTCTAGTTTCTGTGAGTATATATAGGACCGAGAGCTTCACATAAAAAATAATCACTGAAGAGATCAAGTGGTCCAAAACGATCCAAACATCCGAGTGATCATCAACTAGTCATCCACTTTCAACAAAATAGAGATCTAGAGCAACTAGGGTTCTTGTACTCTACTTTCAAAAATTGTATGCAATAGTTGATTAATAAAGATAGTGTCTTTATTATTCTTTTTGCAATTATTTTCCGCACTTATTTTCCGCACTTACTTTCTGCATCTTAATCATGCTTTCATTCTTCTTCATCCTTTCTTCTAAATCTCAAATCATGAGTGAGTAATTCGTAGCTTGCTAAGGTTCGTAGGATAGGGTAGATCAATGGATGATAAAATATTTTAACTTTTTATATACATTTTAAAGTCTATAATTTTAGCAAAATAAATGTTAACATCCTTATCGGCGTGCTACCAATTTATTACTAGTCACAACCGCGATTTGAGATTGGTATAACACTTATTTTGTTAAGGGCTAAATATGAATAAAGATCAATACAAGGACAAGGATTAGTAGTGGGGAAACCCTAGTTTCTTCCCAAATAGAACCCTAATCTACATTCATCACTATCAATTTAGTTTTAAACTATTAAAAGATAAAATGAGTCATTTTAAATTAGTCATCCATTATTACTCAGTCCTATGAACCCTACGAGCCTTTTCTTTATAAATCTTATATCCGTAACGACAAACAATCACCCTTCTTCAATCAACTCGTCAAAAACAAGAAAAACATTCACGTTTCCCTGCGGACGACCCGTACTCATCGCGGCTAGCTACTAGCGACACATCTTGATTGTGGTTAGTTTATGAACAAACACTTTTTAGAAACGAACCAATCAAATGGCGCCGTTGACGGGAAAACGGCTGTAATTTTTTTCTTGTTATTCGGGTTGATTTCTTATAAAATCCAGCAAACATATTATAAACGAGAACCAAAACCGCATCTTGTATATTTAAAGATTATTGTGTGAGTTTTGCAGGGGAATTTGGAGTAACTGGAGCAAGGAAACAGAGATTCAGAGACTTTCAACGTAGCCCAAAAGAGCAGAGGGGAGCACTGAAGAAAATTTGGCAACCGACCCTACCAACTTGTGGTGGAACCGCAGAAGGAACAAAGAATTTGCGGCGGAACCGCGGCACCTTAGCGGATTTGGGCCTCCAAAATCTTCAGGTAATTTCCTAATATCTTTCTCTCTCCTCTAAGATCTAATAATCTGATCTTTCCTGCATGATTCTTTGCAAAAAGCGCCACTCATAAATCTTTTTGCGTGTTTTGATATCGGTTTGTTTTTGCATACCTAAACCGGACATTAAGGAGAAATAACCCAAATCCAGATTAGGTAGGGATTTCATCACCCTTCCTAGGCCCCACAAATCACAAAACGAGCATACTTTCACCCTACATTAATTAAAAAATATCTAGACCAAGTCTCTAAGGACCGTCGCGCTCAATTAGGACAGAGGAGGGTTGTGGGTAATTTATCGCTTATCCGCATTTCTCTTGTGGTGTCTAGGCAAGTGTGACTAAAGAAAGCGGTTATTTAATTAGGCCCGCTATTTCATTGATTCTTATAGCGGATGTCTCCCACTTACCTGGCACTTACCTGGCTACAAGAGTAATAAAAAAGTGGTAGATGATTGATCCTGCAACTTGTTCTTTAGAAATCTAGAAGTGGTCTAGTGACTTGACCTAGGTGACTCTAATTCTAGAGATTGATTGTGCATTTTGTGATTTGTTGAGTCAAGCCTCACGTCCGACACTTTTTCAAAACAATCCTTCTAAAAATCACTCACACACGCTGCCACGTATGCTAAACCCGCTTTGTGCTTGATCGGCTGGACACGGGATTGTAGTGCCCATCTTGTCCGCGTTTTTTCTATCAACTTCGAAGTCGGTACTTCTTCATCTTTTATTTCCCCTCCACCCAACACATCTCCCGAAATGGACGGATCTCCATCGGGATTTCACGATATCACACTGCCACCACCCGTAGGTGCGCAGAATCCACCGCACATCCTCTCCAAGAAAGATGTTACCCCATATGTGGGCCCCTTCCTACTTGTCTTTCTTTTCCACCGGCCAATGGAGGAAATTTCGAAATTAAACCCCACTTCATCAACTTGTTGCCCAAATTCCACGGGCTTGAATCCGAAGACGCATACGTTTTCATAACCAAATTCGAGAACGTATGTGCAATGATGAGCACAACCCAACTGTCTGTGGATGCTATGCGATTATGTCTTCTTCCTTTTACCCTGTGCGATCTAGCAGAAAAATGATTTTATAGCACTGCTGCACATTCTATCACAAAATGGGACGAATTTGTTATAGCATTCCTTAAGAAATTTTATCCCAATCACAAAACCGCCAGTGTTAAAAGCAAGATTAACCAGTTTACCCAACTTTCCAATGAACCATTCTAGAAATACTTTGAACGGTTTAAAGATCTTCATGTCCAATGCCCCCATCACGGAATTGATAGATGGCAACTTTGACGAATTATATATGAGGTTGTTAATTTAGCGACAAAACAAATGCTTGAAATCACTTGTCAATGCCATTTCATATCAAAAGACGATGGCGAAGTTTGGCAATTTCTGACAGATCTCGCCGAACAAACTTCACAATAGGAGAGCATTAGACCAACATCATCTTCATCTAGGGCAGGTATCCATCAGCTCGACGTTTCCATCACAGTGAAAGCCGAAATAGCCGCGATACAAAAGAAACTCAAAGCTATCAAAAACAAAGTCTCTCCAACCTCTCTAAACCAAGTTACGCTCTCCAAAACTGTGTGTGGTTATTGTTTTGACCCATCACATTTAACGGAAGAATGTCCTTTGAATCCTCCGTCTCAAGCTCATGAACAAACCAATGCTGATTTTCAGCAACAACTTAGAAATGACCTTTATTCATCTACTTATAATCAGGGATGGAGGAATCACCCTAATTTCGCTTGGAACTAAAACTAGTCTCAAAATCAAAATCGGTTACCAAGCCAAAATAATTATCAAAGGCTTCCTCCACATCAACAGCAGCCACCACAACAAAGTCAGCACCCTTTTCAACTGCATTCTTTTCAAAATCTGGCCAACAACTTTGCACCTTATAATAATTCTTTCCCAACGGTCGGTACCGATAAAACCTATGCTCTTGAACGATACTTAGAAACATTCATTAAACAATATAAGCAAACAACGGCTAATTTAACATCTTCTATCCAAACGTTAGTGCAACACACTGCTTCCCATAGTGAAAGTATAAAATCAATAAAAGTACAACTTGCACAGTTAAATGCAACAATGAGTGAGAGAGAGAAAGGGAGACTTCCATCTCAACCTCTACTAAATCCCGGCCACACACAAAGCGCGAATATCATACTTCAAAGTCATATTGTGAGTGTCGTAACTACGTTGAGATCGGGAAGAGTGCTGAATAACAATGTTGGTGAACAAGTTGAAGTCGATGATATTGCTGAAACCCCGGCTAATACTTCTACTCCTATTTCGTCTAATCCAACATCCTCTTATAAGCCTATTCTCCGTTTTCTACTAGGCTTGAACTCTCAGCCCATTTCCTTAAAGGAATTACCATCTACGACGATCCCAAATCCAATTTTGGGATCCATTCCATCCCCACAAACTTCTCCTCAAATTTTGGACCCAACCCTTATTGATAAAGCTCTTTTTCCACACAGGTTGAGGGCCAACAGACCAAGTGTCATGCCCCGCTTCCCAGTGTAAGGAATAGGACACGGCGAGACCTACTACGTATTTACTCAGAAATAAACACGCTAAGAGTAACTAAGCAATATAAAGTAAAGTACACAAGAGACATGAATGTAAATGAACAACAACTTTATTTATTAAATATTCTTTTACAAATACAACTGAAATGTAAATACACGAGTAGAAAGCGATATCTAAACAATGGCATAACTAAAATGAAAAAAAATATGTACAAGTGTCTAAAGCTCCGGATCAAAAGCAAACTGCTCCAAATCCTCAGTACTGGACTCGGTCTCTAATGCGTCCGAAACACCTGACAACATTCCAAAGAAAGAAGAAAAGGAATGTCATCAGCGAACAATCGCTCGGTAAGTCCCAAAGGTGAGTAGAGATAGAATAGACAGAAAGGGAATATATTTTATAATGTTTGATTATATTATTAACGTTGTTGTTTGTAGCTTGGTACAAAAAATGCCAGTGTATACGAGAGGAGTTCCACTATTCCGGAGACTAAGGTATACGGAGCACAAGAAACCGTTCAGCTACGGTACAACGGCAATGGATATTCAGGTTAGGTGTATTATGGTTACAGTCTCGTGCCACTTTTAACACCTTCCGTACCAATCTACCCCTTATAGACCCCGCGATGTCTTTTGTATTGATTGTATTATTTGTTATATAGATGGATAACTTGCCGAAACCATGATATCAGTAAATGGAATGGATGTAAATGGATAGTCATGTAAACGGAATATATCTATGGTTCGGTTCGGTCAATATAGATTGATATAGATTGAATAGACAGATTCATGGATTCATGTTGTATTGTAGTTTATACTTGAATCACATTCAATTCAGATTGATTAGATTGAGACTCAGTCTGAGTCAAATACTTTGAAAAGAACTTAAAATCCTGAATTAATTTTGATGTTATCGGCAACTGCTGCACATGGACGGCAGGATTTGTGTCTTTTTCCAAGACAATTATCGTGTTGATAACACCGTTTGTAAGATTTTCTACCTTAAATAGGCAAGCACCCATATCTCTGGCTCCCTGAGGCTCAAGAGACTGGTCCTACTTAAATCTATGTTTACTAGGGTCCTTATTGTAATTTAGTATAACTTGAGAGGGTTTTATGTAAAAAATAGTTTGAAATATTTTCAAAATACACCTAGTGTTTAATTATTGTCATTAGGGTTTTCATAGATGTATATTTTATAAAAGTGAAATTTCTAGTGAGTAAAACCT
Organism: Agapanthus africanus; assembly: GCA_030015575.1. Lineage (NCBI taxonomy): Eukaryota > Viridiplantae > Streptophyta > Magnoliopsida > Asparagales > Amaryllidaceae > Agapanthus > Agapanthus africanus. The sequence continues at coordinate 43,549,805 of CM057339.1, forward strand.
AATTTCATAATATATGATATTTTGTTGAAATATTGGTATTGTTTTGTATTTGGATGGTATTTTCATATAAAGGTGATTCTTCTAATTTATAAAACTTGGAATATTTATATAATATAATTAAAATAGATATTTTGATAATATATATATATATTATGAAAATAATTTTATTTATTTTCTTGTAAAAATCCCATTTTCTAAAGAAAAAATGCATTAAAATTCCATCGAGATCGAATGCTCCTTTCGGAGGTCTGCATCTCGCTCTACTAGGCCTGAGCATGTTCGATAAGCCGCACCATCCCGAACGGGATCCCCAAAAGTGGGTTGTAGAGGCGCAATTGTAAGAAATTATTTAATACACCTTTCTAAAGAAATGGTTTTATAAGTTGATGGTATTTATTTGTAAAGTCGTGTTATCCCATAAAAATATTCCTAAAACTTCATCGTGTTATGTCAAAGATGTGTATTGTGATGAGGTAGGTCATTATCTCGTGAGTTATCTAAAGGTAATACAAGTTTTGTGTTGTTTTATGTCGAAACTAAAGTATGTGATATTTTACTGTAAAAATACAACAAAATTGCATAAAAGAATATTTTGAGATGAAACTTTTTTCAAGGTGTTTTTTAATGTTTGATAAACATTATGTGATAGTATAGAATTTTATTGATTAAGAAAAGTAGGATTTTATAGAAAAAACCGAATCGGAAGTTGGATTAACTCCGCTTCCGTCGGGTTTTAGACTTGTAAGATTTTAAAGAAGAAGAAGAGGGGGAGAGGGGACTTACTGGCTTTTGAACTAGAGGAGAGAGAGAGATGAAGCTACGGAAGGTCTCGGGGCGTCGTCTCATCGCCGGAAACTCCTTGGAACGTCGCCGGAATTTCGCCCTTTGCTAATTCCACTTGCATACTAAAGGGACTTGAGAATTTTGGAGGGTTTTGACAGGGAATTTCTGAGTGAGGAGGGATGAAATATGGTGTGGTATTTATAGGGGAAATTAGGGTTTAGGGGGTGAAAGAATGCATTAAAATTTTGATTAAATGGGGTTTTATTGTTCTCTGGAAATGTTCAGAGAAAATAAACAGTATGAGAGGAGTGGGGTAGCCGAAGGGGTGAAGGGGCAAAAATTCAAGGCATTACCGACGGTCAAGCCTGGTGGTACCGGTCTTTTTGAGCTTTTCGCCGGCCAAATTCCGGTGGAATTTGCTTGGATCGTCGCCACGTATCCCTGTCGCTTGGTTTAACCCAGTGCACGTGTTTGTTTTATTTATGACCTTTCAGTTTATGTGTAGTGCACGTACAAACCCTTGGGCTTCTAAAAGATTAAAAGAAAATTAAATAAAAAGATAATGTGGCTGAGATGATTTAAACACAGGGGCTGCGTCACAGAAGTGCAAGGTTTTACCAATGTGCTACAAGTACTTTTCTTGCTATTCTAAATTAAAACAAATACTTATAGTATACACAGGATTGCAAATACCCAAATTATATATTAACTTTTAAACAATTTTCTGTACATTAAAATTGGAGTTGTTACAGTCTACCCTCCTTACAAAAATTTCGTCCTCGAAATTTACAATTTATTTTAAGGACTAGTTTACAAATAAATGAGAATATTATGCACGCATCTCAACTTCCCTTTCCCATGTTGATTCTCCAGGTGTGTCCTTTCTCCACATCACTCGAACCAAGTTGACTTCCATGTTCCGAAGCGACTTCACATTTCTATCCAAGATCTCAACAGGTTGTTGCTCACAAGATAAGTCTGGCTGTACAGTGAGCTCAGAGTGATCAAGAATATGGCCGGGGTTACTCACATACCTTCTGAGTTAGGATATGTGGAATACATTGGGAACTCCTTCCAATGAAGGTGGAAGTGCCAAGCGATAAGCCATTTCATCGACTCGTTCGAGTATGTCGAACGGTCCAATGTACCTTGTACATAGCTTACCCCTTCTTCCAAAACGAATCATTCCACGGTTCAGAGATATCTTCAAAAATACACGTTCTTCTGGTTTAAACTCTAAGTGACGGCGCTTTGTATCAGCCCAGTGCTTCTGTCGATCTTGGGCTATGCGCATTCGTTCCCTGATAGTACGAACCACGTCGACAGTTGCTACTATCATCTCAGGTCCAAGGAGTTCTCTATCTTCGATGTCGTCCCAACTTAATGGCGATCGACACTTCCTTCCATAAAGCGCTGCAAAATGTGCCATTCCGATACTTGCTTGGTAGCTGTTGTTGTATGAAAACTCCACAAGATGTAGGTGATCTTCTCACGATCCTCCGAAGTCTAGCATATACGCTCTGAGTATATCTTCTAAGATCTGAATGGTTCGCTCAGACTGACCATCTGTTTGTGGATGATAAGCCGTGCTGAAGTTCAGACTTTTCCCAAGCAAGCTTGCAGACTTTGCCAAAATTGCGATCGAAATCTAGTGTCACGATCGGAGACAATGCAAACCGGTACTCCATGTAATCTCACGATTTCCTGTATGAGTTCATGGGTATCAGAGATAGTACATTTTTGAAGATTTAAAATCTTACTTAAATTCTTACCTCCATGTACTTCTTTGCTAGTGTCTCAATACATTAGTCAACTCGAAATGGAATAAAGTGAGCTAACTTTGTGAGTCGATCCATGATAACCCATACCGCATCGTTACCTTTTGTGCTGCAAGGAAGTGCAGTCATGAAATCTATTGTGATGTGTTTCCACTTCCATTCTGAGATAGGTAACGGTTGATGTAATCCAGCATTCCTATGATGTTCAGCCTTTACTTGCTGACACACCAAGCATTTAGCGATGCTTCTGGCTACTTCATGCTTCATTCCATGCCACTAATAATTTTGACGTTGATCTTTATACATCTTTGTACCTCCGGGGTGTACTGAATAAGGAGAGTTATGAGCTTCTTTCATCAACTCTTCTCACACAGGACCTTTAGGTACACACAATCTGCTGCCGTATCTCAAAGATCTACCTTTATGGATGATGAAATATGTTCGAAGTCCATTTTCCACTTGTTCTCTGATCTTTTACAATGTAGTATCACTTGCTTGAGCTGTTTTGATCTGATTAATAACAAAATTGCCACGCCCCGCTTTCCAGTGTACGGGAAAAGGACACGGCGAGGCCCGCTACGTATTTACTCAGAAGTAAACACGCTAAGCGTAACTAAGAAATATAAAGTAAAGTACATAAGAGACGGGAATGTAAATGAACAAAAACTTTATTTATTAAACATTCTTTTACAAATACAACTGAAATGTAAATACATGAGTAGAAAGCGATGCCTAAACAATAGCATAACTGAAATGAAATAAATATGTACAAGTGTCTAAAGTTCCGGGTCAAAACCAAACTGCTCCAAATCCTCAGTGCTGGACTCGGTCTCTAATGCGTCCGAAACACCTGAAAATATTCTAAAGAAAGAAGAAAAGGAATGTCGTCAGCGAACAATCGCTCGGTGAGTCCCAAAGGTGAGTAGAGATAGAATAGACAAAAAGGGAATATATCTTATAATATTTGATTATATTGTTAACGCTGTTGTTTGTAACTTGGTACAGAAAATGCCAGTGTATACGAGAGGAGTTCCACTATTCCGGAGACTAAGGTATACGGAGCACAAGGAACCGTTCAGTTATGGTATAATGGCAATGGATATTCAGGTTAGGTGTATTATGGTTACAGTCTTGTGCCACTTTTAACACCTTCCGTACCAATCTACCCCTTATAAATCCCGCGATGTCTTTTGTATTGATTGTATTGTTTGTTATATAGATGGATGACTTGTCGAAACCATGATATCAGTTAATGGAATGGATGTAAATGGATAGTCATGTAAACAGAATATATCCATAGTTCGGTTCAGTCAATATAGATTGATATAGATTGAATAGACGGATTCATGGATTCATTTTGTATTGTAGTTTATACCTTAATCATATTCAATTCAGATTGATTAGATTGAGACTCAGTCTGAGTCAGACACTTTAAAAAGAACTTGAAATCCTGAATTAGTTTTGATGTTATCGGTAACCGCTGCACATGGACGGCAGGATTTGTGTTTTTTTCCAAGACAATACCGTGTTGATAACACCGTTTGTAAGATTGTCTATCTTAAATAGGCAAGCACCCATATCTCCGGCACCCTGAGGCTCAAGAGACTGATCTCGCTTAAACCTATGTTTACTAGGGTCCATATTGTAATTTAGTATAACTTGAAAGGGTTTTATATAAAAAATAGTTTGATATAATTTTCAAAATACACCTCAAGTATTTAATTATCGTCTTTAGGGTTTTCATAGATGTATATTTTATAAAAGTGAAATTTCTAGTGAGTAAAACCTAATTTCATAATATATGGTATTTTGTTGAAATGTCGGTATTGTTTTGTATTTGGATGGTATTTTCATGTAAAGGTGATTCCTTTGATTTAGAAAACTTGAAATATTTATATAATATAATTAACATAGATATTTTGATAATATATATATATATATATTATCAAAATAAATTTTATTTATTTTCTTGTAAAAATCTCATTTTCTAAAGAAAAAATACATTAAAATTCCATCGGGATCGAATGCTCCTTTCGGAGGTCTGCATCTCGCTCTATTAGGCCTGAGCATGTGCGATAACCCGCACCATCCCAAACGGGGTCCCTAAAAGTGGGTTGTAGAGGCGCAATTGTTTAATACACCTTTTTAAAGAAATGGTTTTATAAGTTGATGGTACTTATTTCTAAAGTCATGTTATCCTATGAAAATATTCCCAAAACTTCATCGTGTTATGTCAAACATGTGTGTTGTGTTAAGATAGGTCATTACCTCATGAGTTATCTAAAGGTAATACAAGTTTTGTGTTGTTTTATGTCGAAAATAAAATATGTGGTATTTTACTGTAAAAATACAACAAAAATTACATAAAAGAATATTTTGAAATGAAACTTTTTTTAAAGTGTTTGATGTTTGATAAACATTATGTGATAGTATGGAATTTTATTGATTAATAAAATTAGAGTTTTATAGAAAAAACCGATTCGGAAGTCGGATTAACTCCGTTTTCGTTGGGTTTTAGAATTGTAAGTTTTTAAAGAAAAAGAAGAGGGGGGAGAGGGGACTTACTGGGTTTTGAACTAGAGGAGAGAGAGATGAAGCTACGGAAGGTCTCGGGGCGTCGTTTCATCGCCGAAAACTCCTTGGAACGTCGCCGGAACTTCACCCTTTGCTAACTCCACTTGCACACTAAAGGGGCTTGAGAATTTTGGAGAGTTTTGACTTGGAATTTCTGAGTGAGGAGGGATAAAATATGGTGTGGTATTTATAGGGGAAATTAGGGTTTAGGGGGTGAAAGAATGCATTAAAATTGCGTTAAAATTTTGATTAAATGGGGTTTTATTGTTCTCTGGAAATGTGCAGAAAAAATAAACAGTGTGAGAGGAGTGGGGTAGCTGAAGGGGTGAAGGGGGAAAAAATTCAAGGCATTACCGACGGTCAAGCCTAGTGATACCGGTCTTTTTGAGCTTTCGCCGGCCAAATTCCGGTGGAATTGGCTTGGATCGTCGCCACGTGTCCCTGTCGCTTGGTATAACCCAGTGCACGTGTTTGTTTTATTTATGACCTTTCAGTTTATGTGTAGTGCATGTGCAAACTCTTGGGCTTCTAAAAGATTAAAAGAAAATTAAATAAAAAGATAATGTGCTTGAAGGGATTTGAACACAGGGGCTACGTCACAGCAGTGCAAGATTTTACCAATGTGCTACAAGTACTTTTCTTGTTGTTCTAAATTAAAAAAAATACTTTTAGTATACACAGGATTGCAAATACTCCAATTGTACATTAATTTTTAAACAATTTTCTGTACATTAAAATTGGAGTTGCTACACCAAGTCCCCAAATGGAGAAAATTATGGAAATTTTTAAACAATTTAACATAAATATTTCTCTTCTAGATCCTATCAAACAATTTCTTTCTATGCGAAAATTTTAAAGGAATTGTGCGCTTGGAAAAGAAAAATTCAAGTGCCTATAAAAGTTTTCTTAGCGAGTAATATGAGCAATTTTCTTACCCAATTGGTACCCATGAAACGTAAAGACCCCGGTTATCCTACTATATCTATAACTATTAGGATAAAAATATCAATCGTGCTCTACTCGATTTAGATGCTAGTGTTAACTTACTACCGTATTCTGTTTATGAGCAATTAGGCATAGGAGAGTTAAAACCTACGCATTGCACTCTCCAAATGGCCGATCGATCTATCACCCAACCTTAGGGTGAGCTAGAGAATGTGTTAATCAAAGTCGGGGAATATATATTTGTAACATTTCAGAAAAATAAAATATTATTTTTGGGAAGTTAAATAATTAAAATAATAAATATTATGAATATTTTAATGTGTGGAGATTAGCTTTAATGATATGGTATAATGATATACCGATAAATTGGGAAATATTTGGAAATTTATATTAATTATTGATTTTTGTAGAATGTATGAAGATTGGGGATTTTACAATTTAGTATAAAATTTATTTTTTATAGATTATTACTAAACTTGATTAGCATTCTGTAAATTGCATTAAGAGTATTATGTGCATGTGGCATGCAACAAATCATGTCATAAATACTTGTTACATTTTCTTTTGAAACATGATTTCAAGTCTTCATTTGTGCATGGCTTCATTTTTAGTTTTTACAATTGAGTTATAAAATACAAAGGAATTTAAAGAAAAGAAAAGAAATTTAAAATGTGACATGGAGGCATGGTGGAAGCATGGGCAAAAGGAGAGAGAGGGGGGATGAGGGTTTTTTTTACCTTAGCTCATTTGTTCCTTCACTTGATTTTCTTCATCATTACTCTCCTTCCTCATCTCCATGGCTGCCCTCTCCCTCCACCTCCTATAGCTCCTCACAACACCACTAAAACTACATCAAAACCTTGCATTCTCTTCACAAAATTCATGCACAAGCTCACTACAAGCATGGAAGACCAAGCAAGTTAGGATTTTAACCACTTGGGGCAACTCAAGAATTTTCTTGAGTTGCCAAATGAGGTAATTTTTTTACCATTACTGTAGTAATTGGTTTACTTTAACTTCTATTTTAGTTTAGAAGCGATTAAGTAAGGTTTAGTGATCTTGGAAAATTCCAAGTTGGGGTTAGGGTTTGATTTGAGTTGTAATGGTGCAAGTGAGTGTTATTGGTGACCACAAACCCCCCCTTAGTGTTAAAAACCCAGATCAAATAGATCCTAAACCCAAAACTTGAATTAGATGTTTCAATGTCGGTTTTGTGTATAAATTGTGCCTATAGGGAATCTGGAATGACCTAAGACCTTTACGAGAAAAACTAGCAACTCTATTGACCTAGAAGTAACACTAGGAGACCATCCTGAGAAGACGAGACCCTAACTTATTACTATGGACGGCCAGATCGGTTTTTGGGGTGATCTCATTGGGTCATCTGTGGGATTTGGTGTTGGAATTGGTTCTGTAGCTCATATACCCCATATATAACCCCACCGCATTGCTTGTTTAGCCTAATTTCACCTGAACAAAAATCTGGAATCATTTTATTGAGTTGCTATTTTGGTTTCATGATTGTTAATGACTTGAACTTTGGATATTGTGTTTTGCCTCTGTCACTTAACGTTTGTACATCTATATCGGGTGTTGTTTGGCTCTTTTGCATGAGTAGGCCATAGGTTTTAACCTATGTACGATTCGTGTGTCGTTTTGGTTTTCGTGCGCGATTTCTGTTTACGATACCATGTGTTATATTTGTAGGCACCCTCGCGTAGACTTTGGATAACAAGGCGGAGCATGGCGACATCGACTTTGGTAAGTAAGGATCAAGGTGAGTAGATGCATATCTACAGGGGAAGTCGGGTGGATGGCGTATAGCACCCCCGCAGTTTCGTAGTGTAGCATGCGAATATGTTAGATATATATAAATATGTGTATTGTAAGACGTGAGTAATTAGAAGATAGTGCTTTTAGTTAGTTTCTTGGTCGCGACCCCTAGAGTAAGGTTGACACACACATACACATGCACACACGTGATATGTTTTTGGTGTATATGATATATGTATATATGTGTATGTGTGTTTGTGTGTGTATGTGTGGATGTGTTGATACACACACACACACATACACACATATACGTATACACGGATGATGAGGATAATATATTATACTCGGAGGAGAGTCGATATGATCGGGCATGATGCCGTAAGATCGGGTATGTGATTTGTGTCGTGTTATGATATACGACATGATATTATAGTGGATCAATGGGCCATGTGTTTTCATACACATGTGGATATATGTTGATGGTATTGGAATGTACTAGATTTTATATCAGTATCCCCAGTTCATGATTTTATGATAACAATACCATATGAATAATGAGGTATATGTGATAATTGACCCGTACCCCGATTTTGGGATGTCGTACAATAGATTTTACCGTACGAAGTATAATTATGATGATCGATCCGCACTCTTGACTCGAGGATATCGTATTATATATTTTATCGTACGTGACTCTATTGAGGCGGGATCGCCGACTACTAGATATATCGACTCGGATTTTAGGTGGATTTCTTACCCCTTTCAACTAGTTCTTTAGTTTATTCTTTTAGTTGATTAGAAAGAGGTTGGACCAGGCTTGAGTCATACTTATTTTCAAAGACTAACGTATCGTGAGTATTTTCAAAAGATTACCCGAGAGATATTATGGATTTTCAAAGGGCGTTCCTTTTCATAAAAACACCGTAACCCTATTTTCCAAAAACCATGATTCGTACTATTTTAAATGCCAAAACGGTATGACTCGTATATAGAATTGTATATTCTTCATTGTTGCGTTTACTATTCATTCTCCGTCATATTCATGTTCTCATTTCATTGCATGTTCATACATGTGTTTCCTTAACTATTATGAACTCGTTGTCAGGACACCAACACCATTACCGATAATGCGCATGTCTACGAACACTTGCTTGCCGGCTCACACACATCATTATTGGTAATTGCCATGACACGTACACTTTAGAGATTATTATTTCATTGATATAACTTGCTAGTTGATAGTTCCAATACGTTATTACTATGCTAGTTAGATATTGCATCCTTTACTTAGATATCCATGCATGTGTATATTCATTTGTCATGCAATATTATGGGGTTTTATGCCGGTATTCACAGTTTATTGACTCTTGATTTTGGATTCAGATTTTCCATGAGATTTCTGGATTTGGAGAAACCGCAAGGATTTATAAACTCTTTATCATTTCTAAAAATAGAAATTTGCGGTTTTCTCATGATATGATATTTATGATGTCCACCATGGGTTTTCTCGGTTCTTGATCGGTATCATACACCCAATTCGAGGTAGGGGAGGGACCGTCTATGGGTGCATGGTGGACCCGGTGCAGTACCCTTGGGCAAGAAGATCGTATAGAAAAACGTTGAGCCCGGCAGGGGAGCACTATCGACCGATGATTGTATGGAAACTCGACAGATCTCCGGAGGATACCGTTCGGAGTTATAGGCCAATCCTGATTATGCGGAGCCCGAGATAAGAGAGATGGATATGGGTCGATCCTGATTATGCGGAGCCCGATATTTGAGTATTATGTGTCACGGTTGGACACGGACTTCATGATGTTTTAAGTGTTGATGCTGGGCACTTGGGTTTTATCATGATTTGTTTGTCGTTGCTGGACACACGTTGGATGATGCATTAGTACATATCATGCATCGATATATTAATACTCTTGACACGGACACAAGTGCTTGGGTATTGTTCAGTCGAAAATATTATGCATTTGATATGACATTTCCTTACTATTTCTATATAATAAAAGGTGTTTATTATAAATATGACACATATAAGGGTTTATCTGTAAAAATACTATTTTCATGTGTTTATATATTATAATTAACATTATGAAGGAAAATGTAAGCATATAATATCTATATAATATTTAGTCCATTTAAATATGCTTACCTTATCAAATATCATTAACCAATTCTCTTAAAACAATAATATCATATCAAATGGTTATGATAATATCTCAATAAAAACAAATTATACTAACATTATTTGTTGAGATATTGTGCAGAAATTACATCAGAATTGGAATCAAGGAAATCCGAGTTATCGAGATCAAATCTGCATAAATCTTAAAGTAAATCGAAGAAATCAATTCTGGCAGACACTCAGAGAAGATTTTCAGATTCCGGATATCAAAATGGTCTACAGGTGTCACCAGAAGAGTCCACTAGAGAAATGAACCCAAGATCCCTTTACCCCACCGCGGATCCGTGGCCAAACCCACCCAATAGCCACGGTTCCGCCGCAATATTGAGGAGTTGGGATTTTGGATTTTTACAGTAGGATCCTAACAACTGGTTACCATATTAGGAAACTAGGGTTCTGGCTCTGTGACTATAAATAAGGACCGAGAGCCTTTTGGAAAAATCATCAAACCGACGTGATCACGAAGTCCACGACGGCTCAAAAATCCTGGTTGATCATCGACAGTTCATCTACCTTCTTAAGAAGAGGTCGAGAAGCAAACTAGGGTTTTGTAATCATTTTCTAAAGGAACAAAGTGTACTTGATTTTGTTGATTAATAAAAAAAGTTTTATTCTATTGCATTTTATTTTCTTCATGATTTCTATCTTTTCTTTTCCCAATATGCACGAGTAATTCTCCGCTTGTTATGGTTCGTAGGATTATGTTAGATTAATAGATGATGAAGATCCTTACACTTTTTTACGTCCTATAAAGTTTATACTTTATCAAAAGAATAGTTAACATCTTAATCGGGTGCGCTATCAATTCATTGATATTCACGACCATGATTAGAGTTTAGATTAACAATTGTTTTGGTAAAGGCTAGACATGAACGGAGATCCATGTCAAGGTAGGAGTTAAGAGTGGGAACCATTTTCCCTCCAGAAACCCTAATCTACATACATCACTGTCGATCTAGTTTTAAATCTATTAAATGATAAGAGGAGTAATCTTTAATTAATCATCCATGACTACTAAATCTTAACGAACCCTACAAGCCCCCTTCTAATATAAAACCTACATCCGTAGTTAATCTAGATCTATATTCTACATCCGTGTTTAACGTAGATCTAGAAACTATTTCTACTATTCATCATTCTTCCTCTTTTCCTAATCAACACGGCTAAAGTAAGATTAAAAGATTCAATGTTTCCCTGAGGACGACCCGTACTCATCTCGATCTAGCTACACGCGACAACGTTATTGATTGCAGTTACTGCACACACTTTACAGAATAATAAAATGGCGCCATTGCCGGGAATACGTGCGTAATATTTTTTTTCTTACCATTCGTGTTGAATTCTTATTCGATCCATATCATAAACAAAACAAAACCGCATCTTGTATATTTAACGAATAGTGTACGAATTTTTTTTTGCGAGGGAATCTGGAGTCACTGTAGCAAGGAATCAAGATTCAGAGACTTTCCAAGTATTCCAGAGGAGCATAGAAGGGAATGGAAACAATTTTTTTCAAATGGTCCCACTAAAGCGCAGCGGAACCGCCGCAAAATTGAGCATTTAGCCGCGGAACCGCGGCCACTTGGTGGACTTGACTTCCAATATTTCTCCGGTATCTTTCTCTGTACTTTCTCTCTCATCTTAAAATCCTATAATATATTTTTCTGCAAGATTCTTTGCAAAATATCGCCGCTCAAAAAAATTTTTGCGGGTTTTATTTTGCGGGTTGTTTTTGCATATTTTAATACGGACTTTAAGGGGCAAAAACCAAATTCAGATTAGGAGGGGATTTCATTACCCTTCCTAGGCCCCACAAATCACAAAACGAGCATCTGCATCACCCTACATTAATTAAAAAATATCTAGACCAAGACTCTAAGGACCGTCGCGCTCAAATAGGACAGAGGAAGGTCGTGGGTAATCTATCGCTTATCCACATTTCTTTTGTGGTGTCTAGGCAAGTGTGTCTAGGCAAGTGGTTACTTAATTAGGCCCGCTATTTTCGGTGATTCGTATAGCGGATATCTCCCACTTACCTGGCACTTACCTGGCCACAAGAGTAATAAAGAGATGGTAGAGAATTGATCCTGCAGCTTGTCCTTTGGAAGTCTAGGAGCGGTCTAGTGCTTCAGCTAGGTGACCTTAGTTTTAGGATTTGCTTGTGCATTTTGTGATTTGTCAAGTCAACCCTCAAGTCCCACTTTCAAAGCAAAACATTCCAACTAGAGCTTAAATCTTTCCACCCTCCTTCCTCTTTTCACTTTTTTATAATGGGCAACCCAAATAAAAGAACTCTTGCCGAGTTTTGCTATCCAGAACCAGATATTTCTTGTTATCGTAATCGCTTCGGTATACCATCTGACTCTACCATGTCTTTAAGAGATCTGATAGGGCAAACGGAAAGAAACAGTTGGCCACCTCACTCCAGGTCCTGTCAACCACATCCAAATTCTACATCTTCTTATGTTGATACTCCGAGTGAAGGAATTCCTAAACACATATCCATCGCTGAGCATATAGCGAGGGCTAACGGCCAAAGTTTCAATCCAGTCAAACCATTAGGACAACAAAGACCACCACTTTCTAAAGAAGATTTTCATACTCAGTTTGTGGCGTATATGATGTCTATTGAAAATCGCCAACCAACCAACCAATATCAATATTCTTCTTATCACAATGTTGATCTTACTCCTGCCCAATTTTCACAACCATTCAATTCCTATCAATCCTACCCAACTTTTATATTTTCTCTAGACAGTCCTTCTAATCAGTTATTTGGGAGTTTTACTTATCCACAAGAATTTCAATCTTATGCTGAAACCCCTTACCGACCCATGTCTAGTCTTGAACGGACTGTGGAAGAATATGTGGTAGCGTTGCGCCGCACCAGAGATGAATTAAAAGAGTGCATGGCCATTCTCAATAAACAAAACGAATGAGCAACTAGTTTCAAACCAGCTCAAAATTTTCCAACATATGATACGGCCATAGGACAAATTGAGAATTTGGGTAGTGAGAGAGAGTGGTACACCCTTCCAAATCAAAACTCCCCATCTCAAATTGAAATCAACACCTCCAGTTTCACAGATCTATCGAGTACACCAAATGATTCACCAATTGAAGATAGAATGTCTGATGAGTTGTGTGACTTTGTAGTGTTTGATTTACCCGATTGTGAAGGGTCCATTTCAAGTGAAGCCACATCCAACAATTGTGATCTCTACACCTCCACTCTAAAACCTCAATTGATTGAAAACCCTGCTTTTGATAAGGTGTCTGAGACTTGTAACCTTCACTTGATTGAGGATATTGATGTTGGGGATATATTGGATGTGGAACTCGAAATTTTGGATGAGTTTGTCCCACCATTTCATCAAGTCCTTTAACTCCCGTGTTGTCATCATCTCGATCCTTTAACTATTCTTCCCGAACCCTATATGCGTCTTGAAATTGATGATAAATGTATGACCGAAAAGCAGAACGAAATTCAACCTTCATTTCCCACATCTGGTTCAGCGATGCTCGACACACCAGTTTGTTTACCCATTTCATCTCCCACTTTCTCTGGTTCTTCTTCTAATCAACCTTTACTTTTAGCGAGTGTTGATAAATCACAATCCGTTATTTTGAGTTCGATAATTCTAGAAAGACAACTTGATTTAGATACTTTTAAGAATGAGGTAGATAAGCTTTTCGCGTTTCCTACCTCCATAATTTTTGACAAATCAAGTGTGTTAAATTCTGGCGCGACACTTATTGACATTGAAACGTTCAATCGGACCATCGATGAAAGTTTCGAAGATATTTTCGCCGACGAACTCGCGTTCCTAAATGACACGGATTTTGTGATTAATCAAGCTCCACCTGAAGAAGTTGAACCACCACCATTTCTTCTTATCCCATACGAGAATGTGACCATTCTTTCCATTCTTAATCATCCACATTCTCTTTTCCGTTCACCATTATTGTTTCGTCTCTATCAACCGAGACGTAAACCATATTGCCTCCTATCTCCCCATTTTTTCAAATCTCTAATTTTCCACCAACCAGTGCGTTACATCGATAAAATTTTTGAATGGTTGGTGTTGACTTTTGGTCTTTGTAAGGTTTTACTTTAACCAATAATTTTAACCCCCCCTCCCATCCCCCAATAATTTTAAATGCTTAATACTATTTTACTCAAGTTTGGGGAGGAGAAAAATATTTTGGCTCTTGAAAATAAGTTTTTACAAAATTACGAGCCAAAAATAAGTTTGGGGGAGAATTTTACTTTCACTATTTCATGTCCCCGTTACTAACTTTTTCTCCCAAGTCTACAGTTTTTTAAGGTTAACAGATGACATCAGTGAGGACACTGCTGTAAACAGGTTTGGGGGAGGTTTGTGCTTATTCACGCATTATTTTGCATCATACTATATATAAGCAAAAAAAAATGATAATGATAGTTTGAAAGTGAAAATTTACATATGAAAGATAGGAATAGTTTAAGAAAAGCAAGAAAGTTAGATGTTTTCTTAAATGAAACTGGTAATAAGTAGTTATGAACCGTTGTCCCAAGGGTTAGTAAGATGAAGGAAATTACTAATGTGAGGATAAAATTAAGTCTGAAAAATAGTCCTTATTCTTGACGCCAAATATTTGAACGTTGATACCCTACTATACGTACTTACACACATCTTGAAACTTGGGATAGTAGAGAATATCTTGAAATGCTATTGTCTGAAAGCCTTAATATAAAAAAAAGTATAAATAGGGAAGAAGAAAAAATGAACACTGGTTTTGTAATTACCAAGGCAGCATAAAAAAATATAGCGAGGGTGCTTTATCACCTAGTGTCTTAGACCAACTGGTTTGGGAGCCACTGCTAAGCCTTAGGTGTTGCGAAATGAGGAATTACGTCTAAATACGCAAGCACATTTTGTAATCGGTCGATTAGTACCTCAAGAAGTATTAACGGTCGCATGAAGAATATGTGAGCAATTTTATCTAAAATATTCACCAACTATAAACTACTTTGGAAGATGGACAAGAGTATGATAGCTTGAATTGAATTCTTTAAGTGTAGAGATA
Source organism: Agapanthus africanus (assembly GCA_030015575.1). Taxonomy (NCBI): domain Eukaryota; kingdom Viridiplantae; phylum Streptophyta; class Magnoliopsida; order Asparagales; family Amaryllidaceae; genus Agapanthus; species Agapanthus africanus. The sequence goes on from CM057339.1 coordinate 43,564,922, forward strand.
CCTTTTACACACACATAAAGGATAAATGATCAATGTTTGGAGGAAAGATAGGGAGAAAAACTAAATGCGGTGTTTTATTGAGGGATGATGTGATTTTTAACATTTTTTTCATGACCATTAAGATAGGGCTCATGACAACCGAAAATTGGTGTAGTTGGAAACTCTTATTTTCAAGTTCTTTCTTTTATAGTTCTTATATTTATATGTAATTTTCACCATCTTTCGTTTATTATAGGATTTTATGGGTGTAATCCGCTGAAAACCCTCAGAAGACAACACTCCTCCTAGTAGGGACACCTAGAGGTTTAACGGCTTGTTGCACGTGCTCAGTGCAATCGTGTTGCCTACAAAAGTGTGCTGCTTAGGTTTTCTTTTTCTTTTTCTCCTTCTCTTGAATAACTAGTTTGCTCGGGACGATCAAAATTAAGTTTGGGGGTATTTGTTCAGTCGAAAATATTGTGCATTTGATATGATATTTTCCTTACTATTTCTATATAATAAAAGGTGTTTATTATAAATATGACATATATGAGGGTTTATCTGTAAAAATATTATTTTCATGTGTTTATATATTATAATTAACATTATGAAGGAAAATGTAGGCATATAATATCTATATAATATTTAGTCCATTTAAATATACTTACCTTATCAAATATCATTAACCAATTCTCTTAAAACAATAATATCATATCAAATGGTTAGGATAATATCTCAATAAAAACAAATTCTACTAATATTATTTGTTGAGATATTGTACATAAATTACATCAGGACTGGAATCAAGGAAATCTGAGTTATCGAGATCAAATCTGCAGAAATCTTAAAGTAAATCGAAGAAATCAATTCTGGCAGAGACTTAGAGAAGATTTTCAGATTCCAGATATCAAAATAGTATACAGGTATCACCAGAAGAGACCACCAGAGAAATGAACCCAAGATCTCTCTACCCTACCGTGGATCCGGGGCCAAACCTACCCAATGGCCGCGGTTTCACCGCAATATTGAGGAGTTGGGATTTTGGATTTTTACAGTAAGATCCTAACAATTAGTTACCATATTAGGAAACTAGGATTCTGGATCTGTGACTATAAATAAGGACCGAGAGCCTCTTGGAAAAATCATCAAACCAACGCGATCACTAAGTCCACAACGGCTCAAGAATCCTGGTTGATCATCGACAGTTCATCTACCTCCTTAAGAAGAGATCGAGAAGCAAACTAAAGTTTTGTAATCATTTTCTAAAAGAACAAAGTGTACTTGATCTTGTTGATTAATAAAGATAGTTTTATTCTATTGCATTTTATTTTCTTCATGATTTCTATCTTTTCTTTTCCCAACATGCGCGAGTAATTCTCCGCTTGTTAGGGTTCGTAGGATTATGGTAGATTAATAGATGATGAAGATCCTTACACTCTTTTTACGTCTTATAAAGTTTATAAATTTTATCAAAAGAATAGTTAATATCCTAATCGGGCGCACTATCAATTCATATATATTCACGACCACGATTAAAGATTAGATTAACAATTATTTTGGTAAATGCTAGATATGAACGAAAATCCATGTCAAGGTAGGAGTTAAGAGTGGGAACCCTTTTCTCTCCGGAAACCCTAATCTACATGCATCACTGTCGATCTAGTTTTAAATCTATTAAAGGATAAGAGGAGTAATCTTTAACCAATCATCCATGACTACTAAATCTTGACGAACCCTACAAGCCCCCTTCTAATATAAAACCTACATCCGTAGTTAATCTAGATCTATATTCTACATCCGTGTTTAACGTAGATCTAGAAACTATTTCTACTATTCATTATTCTTCCTCTTTTCCTAATCAACACGTCTAAAGTAAGATTAAAATATTCAACGTTTCCCTGATGACGACCCGTACTCATCTCGGTCTAGCTACACGCGACACCGTTATTGATTGCGGTTACTACACACATTTTACAGAACAATCAGGTATCACACTTATGATGCAGTCACCCTTGTTAATATATATATGTGTATTTTTATTGTATAGCCTAGAAGAGAGTCATACATGCGATTTCTTCTCGGTGATGTTTTCTACTCACGAGTTGGCAACTCACCCCCGTTGTGCCACAGTTTCTTGCAGGTTTGGCCGTACAGATTTCATTGCGGCTTGCTGGCACACTGCTTCCTTCTGGGTGATTGCTTTGGTATGTGGGTTCACTTGCATCGTGACCACCGCTGTACTTTTATTTATTTCAGTTGTATCTAGTAAACTCCATCAAGACTTGTATATTTGATAGACTTAGAAGACCAGTTGTATATTCTTTCGACCTTAGAGTCGCGCGCTTATATTATTACGTTTCTCTATGGTTTTCTTAAAGATGTTGGTTTTCTTTCTGAGTTTTGATCCTCGCCCTACGGTGTTGTATATTATATTGCATTGCATGGTTGTTTCCGCCAATTGGAGAAGAGCTAGCTCCCGCTTGGGGATGCCTTTATTCATTACTTGTATATTCCTGTTTGTACCCGTTTGGGGCCTGTATTTATAAAGGAGACTCTGCCAAAATTTTCGGGAAAATATGACGTTGCTTTTAAATGTTTAATGCTACTTATTTTATTAAAACCACTTACTTTAAAACAAGTTTTCCTTCACTTTTTCTTTAAAATGGTTTAGATTTCTGGGCTTGAATTAGGTAGGGTCCTATAGATTTCACATGATTCAAGTGTCAGTCACGTGCTATTTCGGGTCGTGACAATATTCCCTGTGGACTTTATAATTATAGATACGTAACCTGTAGCAAACCCACGGAACCAAATTTCGGTGATTCTAGGTCGGCCTTTTCTAGCAATTTCTAACGCGATAATCAATTGTCGTAACGGTTCTATGAACCTGTCCTTTGGGAAATTGATAATTGAGCTTAAACATCTACAAACTAGGAAGTCAACCCTCTGAACCCTATGCTTAGATAGTTAATGTATGTTCTGTCGAAAAGATAGCTTCCGACAGTTGCGAATTTGAGGAGCTTCACGATACTGATCTTGATGCCACTTGTGCGTTATGGTTTGATCCTACTATTTATTATACACATGAAGACCCTTCTGTCGACAAGTCCACACTTAAGTCCGAACCCTTTGACTTGTCGAATGATTTAGTCGAGCTATCCGAGTCTCATAACTTCCTTTTCGATGAGATTATCATTCGGAATCTCGATGAAAGTTTTGAAGAATGTTTTGCCGAAGAACTCGCATTTCTAGAAGATTTGAGAGTTGTGATGAATCAAATCCCACCCAAAGAAGTAGAACCACTACCCCTTCTTCTTATTAAGAACGAGAATGCGGGTGGTGCACCATCACTATTTCTTCTCTACCAACCAAGACGAAAACCCGATCAATTATGTTTCTTATCTCCCCACTTCTTCACATCTATGATCTTCCACCAACTATGTTGTTACATCGATAAAATATTCGAATGGTTGGTGTTAACCTTTGGTCTTTGTAAAGTTTTGCGTAGACCAATAATTTTACCCCCCTCTTATAATTTTAAATGCTTAATACTATTCCACTCAAGTTTGGGGTGGTGGAGGAGGGAATGTTTTGGCTCTTGAAAGAAAAATAATTTTTTACGAAATTGAGAGCCAAAAATAAGTTTGGGGAAGGATTTCACTGTCATTAATTCTTGTCCCCGTTACTAACTCTTCCTCCCAAGTCTACAGTTTTTATGCTTAAAAGATGACATCAGTGGGGACACTGCTGCAAATAGGTTTGGGGGAGGTTTGTGCTTATTCACGCATCATTTTTCATTATACTAAATAATAGCACAAAAAAATTTTGATAATGAAAGTTAGAAAGTGAAAAATACATATGAAAGATAAGAAGAAGTTTAACAAAGGCATGAAAATTAGATGTTTTAAAATGAAACTAGTAATAGGTAATCATAAGTTGTTGTCCTAAGGGTTAGTAAGATGAAGGAAATCACTAATCTGAGGATAGAAATAAGTCTGAAAAATAGCCTTTATTCTTGAGTCCAAACATCTGAACGTTGATACCCTACTATATGCACTTGCACACATCTTGAAACTTAGGATAGTAAAGGATACCTTGAAGTGCTCTTGTATTAGTATGAAGAAAAAATATATATAAACAAAAATATAAATGAAATAAAAAAATGGTGAAGAAAAATGAATACTGGTTTTGTAATTACATAAGGCAGCATAAAAAAATATAGTGTAGGAGACTTATCACCAAGTTCTTTAGACCAACTGGTTTGGGAGCCACTGCTAAGCCTTAGGTGTTGCAAGACTAGGATATTGCTAATTACGTCTTAATGAGTGAGCACATTTAGTAATCGGTTGGTTCGTACCTTAAGAAATATTAACGGTCGCATGAAAAATGTGTGAGCAATTCCATCAAAAATATTCACCGACTAAAAGGTACTAAAGAAGATGGACAAGAGTATAATAGCTTGAATTGAATTCTCTAAGTATAGGGATATCTTTTACAAAAACGTAGGGGTATATGATCTATTTTTGGAAGAAAGGTAGGGAGGAAAACTAAAAGCGATATTTTATTGAGGGATGAAGTGGTTTCTGACATCTTTTCATGACTATTAAGATAGGGCTCATGGCTACTAAAAAGCTATTGTAGTTTGAAACTCTTATTTTTCAAGTTCTTTATCTTTGTATGTAACTTCATCATCTTTCTTTTATTATGAGATTTTATGGGTGTAATCCGCTGAAAACCCAAGGGAGACAACACTCCTTCTACTAGGGACGGCTAGAGATTTAAAGGTTTGTTGTACGTGCTCAGTGCAATCGTGTTGTCTATGAAAGTGTGCTAGGTTTTTCTTTTTCTTTTTCTTTTTCTTTCTCTCTTTAATAACTAGTTTGCTCGGAACGATCAAAGTTAAGTTTGGGGGTATTTGATTAGTATAAAATATTGTACATTTGAATGAACATTTTCTCTAGGCCTTTGTATGACCGTCTTCCCTTCCTGTCTATCTCCTTCGGTCAAGTAGTTCTGCTTCCGGTACCGGAGGAGCAGGGTGGGATAGAAGTGTAGTTTCAGAGTGCGAGATGTCTGGGCTTGGAGGTTCCGCTTCTCGTCTTTCCTTTATATGAATAGATCTTCACCCCTAGACTAAAAGGTGTTTATTGTAATTATAAAATATATGAGAGTTTATGTGTAAAAAGTTTATTATCATATGTTTCTACATTATAATTAATATAATGAGGGAAAATATATGCATATAATATTTATATGAAATATTAGTAATTAAAATATGCATATCATACCAAATATTTCTAATCAATATTTTTTAAGATTTAATATCATATAAAATGGTTAGGATAATATTTCAAAAATACTAAATACTACTAACACTATGACTTGAGATATTGTGCAGATTAGCTCAGGTCAGAAATCCAAGAGATCCGGGATAAGTCAAGATGTCGGAATCAAATCTGCTAAAATATTGAAGCAAATCGTAAGATCTAGCAACAGAATAGACTCAGTTCATTATTATCAGAATATAGACATCTAGAGGATCTCCACATGACGATACAAAACACCAGAAAAAATCCTAAAAATTGAAGCCACCAATATGCGGCGGATCCGCGGCAAATATAAGCAATATGCGGCGGAAGCGCGACGGTTTAATGGCCGTAGCATTTGAGATTTTGGTGATTTGATCGTATCTGCATATATCATTATATGGAATCTAGGGTTTCTAGTTTCTGTAACTATATATAGGACCAAGAGCTTCATATCAAAAATAATCACCGAAGAGATCAATAGGTCCAAAATGATCCACGCATCCGAGTGATCATCAACTAGTCATCTACTTCCAACAAGATAGAGATCTAGAGCAACTAGCGTTCTTTCACTCTACTTTCAAAAGTTGTATGTAATAGTTGATTAATAAAGGTAATGTCTTTATTATTCTTTTTGCAATTATTTTCCGCACTTACTTTCCGCACTTACTTTCTGCATCTTAATCATGCTTTCATTCTTCTTCATCATTTCTTCTAATTCTCAAACCATGAGTGAGTAATTCGTAGCTTGTTAGGGTTCGTAGGATAGGGTAGATCAATGGATGATAAAATCTTTTAACTTCTTTTATACATTTTAAAGTCTATAAACTTTAGCAAAATAAATGTTAATATCTTTATCGGACACGCTACCAATTTATTGCTAGTCACGACCGCGATTTGAGATTGGTATAACACTTGTTTTGTTAAGGGCTAGACATGAATACAGATCAATGCAAGGATAAGGGTTAGTAGTGGGGAAACCCTAGTTTCTTCCAAAAGAGAACCCTAATCTACATTCATCACTATCGATCTAGTTTTAAACTATTAAAAGATAAAAGGAGTTATTTTTAATTAGTCATCAATTACTGCTATATCTTATGAACCCTACGAGCCTTTTCTTTATAAATCTTATATCCGTAATGACAAATAATCACCCTTCTTCAATCAACTCATCTAAAATAAGAACAAGATTCACGTTTCTCTGCGGACGACCCGTACTCATCGCGGCTAGCTACTAGCGACACCATCTTGATTGCGGTTACTTTACGAACAAACACTTTTTAGAAACAGACCAATCACTGATTTTCTAGGTATTTTTGGTGAGGCTCAAGTTGTTGAGGTCTCTGTGAATTGGTTTTAATTGAAACATCGATCGAAATGTTTAATATCGTCTAGATAGATTTAGATATGTGATACAATTTTTGAATCCATATTGATTAGTTTTGTGAAAACTAGTTAACGATTTTAGGAGAACCCTATGGCCAAAAGTATCCGCTCGAATGCTTGCGACCACGGTATTCCGCTCAAGTGCACTTCGTTGACGGCATCGGGGGTGCGTCCATCTACTAAACTTCCCGACGAGCATTCGATTATGTAATCGGGAATCTTGTTGAATTGCCCGACTTATTTTTGAAAAGTGTTTTCAATTCGAGACTTAAATGCAAGGTTTATAGGGTTAGGCATGAAATCCGGATTATGTGATAATCCGGGTTTATGATATCTAAGGATGATGCAGATTCTAATTATTGTAGTTTTCATTTCTTTTCTGTGACCGTAAGTGTAATATGTGGCAGTATCCCCGATCTCGTTGCTATACGTCAATGACATTAGGGATACGCATATTTACTTACGTTGATGACATGTGATATTATTGTGTTGCTGGTTGATATGTTATATTAGACCGTCGTGATTGAATGATCTGGGGGTTTTGCGTGAAATGAGAGTTTTTCAATTTTCATTCATGTAAAAATTTGTATGTAATATTCTTTTATTGGGACACTTCCGGGTTGAGGTTGTTGTCACCATTTGATATATATTATTTACTTTTCCGTATTAGGATAGACCCAAAGTAGGGAGCACAAGTAACCGATTTCTAGAGTCCAGTGGGAGGCCATCTCGAGGAGTCGAGACCGGTCGCCTAACTCTAGAATTGGTAGGATTTCTTGCCGCTCTCGTAGGGGTCTAGAGGTGTGGTCTTGGCTATTCATCATGACTGTGAAATCCGTGTTTTTCATTACTGGCTTAATCTAAAACACGGATCTCCTAGTATATCCTATATTTCATATGTTTACTTCTGTTGTTTCTGTGATATGATGTGATCATATAACTGCGTGAGACGGTTATTTGAAAAAAAAAAAGAAGCAGACTATGACTTACCCGACAAGGAATTTCGCTACCTTAAGACCGTTAATGTTACTTATATATATGATATATTAGTAGACACTATATATGTTTTGCATCCGCGCTAGTCCTGACCCCGCCCTGCCGTAAGTTAAGTAACCTTAGGTGAAGACCCGGGTCCCTGTGTCGAATGCGGATGGAATATATGTGTGTTTTATTTTCATTTCTTCTGTGATGTTTAGGAAACATAAATGATAGGACGTCATTAATAAGATTAATGAAAAGAAAAGAAACATAAAGATATTTTAGAATCAAATTTTTCAAAAAGGTAGCTCTAGTTCTTGTTTTGCATAGCGGCATTCCATTATGAATATCCATCATCTCATTCGATAAGGAAAGAGCCTAGATCCCTTCACCGGGAATGACCTCTTTAGCAAAATTAGCACATGCTACAACTCACTCGGTTTGTTTTGAAAACTACTCGATTTTAAAGCAGAGTTTAAACCACTCCTTTTCAAATCACTAGATTCTACAACGATATCAAGTTCATTATGTTAAAAGTTTTCTTCAAAACCGGTTGTAGCCCTCCGTCATTTCAAATAAGTACTATTTAGTATTCGTGCTGTGTTTGTTGACCATAGCTAAGGCGTAGTGTGCGGTAGCTGATTAGTGCTTATCTGCCGTATATTGATGCGATTGGATTAGGGTAGTCGTACGACCTTATTGACCATAGCCAAGGGTCGTGCGGGTGGGTTTAATTCAATCACAAAATAACGGGTTGAACTTGACTAGCGCTTTTGATTTTTTGACCATAGTTAAGATCAAAAGTCGTTAGGGGTAAAAACAGATATTGGGAATTTCAAGTGTTGAAATTTGCAATGAGATTGCATACCTTCTATATGATAGTTGGATCACGATACCCACTGCGAGTAAGTGTTACTCCTGGGAGAGTTTTCCACTTTACAATTAGCTAATCCAGTAGGTGTCTAAGAAAAGTGTTAACGGGGTTATGCCCTTGCGGAAACGAGCTTATTTAATTAGTTCTATGCGAAAGCACGGGGAGACTCCCTCGAAGTGCTAACACCTGCCTGGCTGACCGATTGGCGAACTTGTAGGGTGTAATTAATCCCGACTAATCTTACCTTTTAGAGTTTGAAGGAAGATTTGATAAAAACAGTGGGAGCCATTCTGATTAGATAAGATAATAACCAATCTAATCTTACAAGAGCGCACGCTAAAGTGCTTTCTTTTCTATCTCCAGGTAGCGACCATGTCACGCCTTAATCAAGATAAAAATATAGATGTATTGACCGAACCCGCTTATTATACTGGGCTGGGGAACGTTGGTTTCGCCCTATCTTATGACAACAGTCATAAGTCTGGGCAAGGGATAGCGGAATGTAAGGATTCCCACGCAACCCGAATGAAGAAAGAGCATTATGATGTATCTTCTTCGGGTGTGTTAGTTACTAAGAATCGTTTCTCAGTCTACTCTACGTCTTAGGTATTAAATACCGGATCAGGATCCCACATTTGTAATATGTTATAAGGGTTAAGGAGAAGTAGAGAACTGGGAAAAGGTGATATGTCTCTCAAAATAGGGAATGGAGCAATTGTTGCTGCTGAAGCTATCGGCGAATATCACCTTGTATTACCAAATGGTAACACATTGATTCTGAATGATTGTTATTACGTTCCATCGATGATGTGCAATATAATATCCGTTTCTTTATTAGATAAAGAAGGATATAACTTTGCAATAGAGAAAAATGTTATGAACATTTTCCTGAATCAAGTGTTGATTAGGTTTGGTATGTTGTGTAATAGTATATACGTTGTAAATCAAAACACAGTTCTAAATATACAGAACACACACAAGAGAAAATTTTCAGAAATGAAGAAAGCCTTCTTGTAGCATTGTAGACTTGGTCATATTAATGCGACTAGACTAGCAAAGTTGTATAAAAATGGATATTTAAATCCGTTCGAATTTACATCTTATAAAACTTGTCAGTCATGTCTCAAAGGCAAGATGACCAAAACTCCATTTGCGGGGCACGGAGAAAGAGCTAATGAACTCTTGGAACTGATACATAGTGATGTATGCGGTCCTATGCCTACACATGCCAGGAATGGTTTCTCGTATTTCATTACATTCACCGATGATCTCTCAAGATTCGGACATGTATTCCTGTTGAAACACAAATCTGAAACTTTTGAGAAATTCAAGGAATATAAATGCGAAGTAGAGAACCAAATCTGATCGAGGAGAAGAATACTTAAGCACGGAATTTCGATATTATCTAAAAGAGAATGGGATTCTCTCTCAGCTTACTCCTCCGTATACACCACAGCACAATGGAGTATCGGAGCGGAAGAATCGCACCCTATTAGATATGGTGCGCCTTATGATGAGTATTGTTGAGTTACCTATTTCCTTTTAGGGTTATGCACTTGAGGCAGCTGCATACCTATTGAATAGGATGCCGACCAAATCCATGCCTACCACTCCATATGAGATATGGTATGAGAAGAGACCATCTCTTAAACGAGTTAAGATATGGGGTTGTCCGGCCTATGTTAAAAAACAGAATCCGGGCAAACTCGAAGCACGATCAGTTCTTTGCAAGTTTGTGGGATATCCAAAGAATTCATATGGATATATCTTCTACCACAACGAGGAACAAAAAGTGTTCGTTTCTCAATATACCACCTTTTTAGAAAAGGAATTTCTTGTGAAAGAAATTAGTGGTAATAAAGTAGAGCTGGAAAGAGTTCCAGCTACACAAACTACAACTGATGATTTAGTAGAACCAGAGGATTCAATAGTCTCCGACGAACCTCAGCCACTCCGCAGATCTAGTAGGGTTCCTCATCCACCTGAGAGATATTACGGTATTCTCATAGACAGTGGGAGCGAGGATTGCATCATGGAAGATGATGACCCAACTAGTTTCGAGCAGGACATCACAAGTGGGAACTCTGTGAAATGGATGGATGCTATATGATCTGAGATGGAATCCATGTATACCAATAAAGTATAGACTTTGGAAGTTGCTCCTGAAGGGGTAAAACCCATTGGAAGCAAGTGGATCTTTAAGAAAAAAATTGGTGTAAATGGAAAAGTTGAGACCTTCAAAGCTAGACTTGTAGCAAAAGGTTTTCGTCAACGACCAGGTGTCGACTATGATGAAACCTTTTCTTCAGTGGCTATATTTAAGTCCATCAGGATTCTACTTGCCATTGCTGCATACCATGACTATGAAATCTGACAGATGGACGTCAAGACCACTTTTCTAAATGGTGATTTAGAAGAGAGCATGTATATGACACAGCCAGAGGGCTTCGTAGACAGTGGGAACAGCGGAAAGGTGTGCAAGCTGCTTAAATCAATCTACGGATTAAAGCAGACGTCGCGGAGCTGGAACATCTGTTTTGTTGTAGCACTTAAAGAGTTTGACTTCATCAAAAACGTAAATGAACCTTGTATATATAAAAAGGTTGTAGAGAGTAAGGTTGTCTTCCTCGTATTATATGTGGATGACATACTCTTAATAGGAAATGATGTTCCTATGCTGCACTCGGTCAAACTCTTCCTATCACAAAAGTTCTCCATGAAAGATCTGGGTGATGCCTCCTACATTCTGAGGATAAATATCTATAGAAATAGATCTAAAAGGATGTTGGGATTGTCCCAATCCAAGTACATAGACACCATACTAAAGAGGTTTAGTATGGAAGATTCTAAGCGTGGTAATTTACCCGCTTGTTGAGGAATCACTCTCTCCAAAGTGATGTCTCCCAAGACTGATTTGGAGAGGGCCCGCATGTACATGATACCCTATGCTTCTGCAGTTGGGTCTATCATGTACGCGATGTTATGCACCACACCGGTTGTAGCTTACGCACTTAGTGTGGTAAATAGATATCAATCAGACCCAGAGAAGAAGCACTAAACAGTTGTGAAGAACATTCTTAAGTACTTGAGAAGGACTAAAGAAATGTTCTTGGTGTATGGTAACGGAGAACTCCAGGTGGAGTCCTTTACCGATTCAAGCTTCCAGAGTGATAAGGACGATAGCAAGTCTGTCTCAGGTTTTGTCTTCACCCTCAATGGAGGGGCGGTATATTGGAAGAGTTTCGAGCAAGATACCTTAGCAGACATGACGATGGAGGCTGAATATATGGCCGCTAACGATGCTGCCAAAGAGGTTGTCTGGATAAAAAAGTTCATTACTGAACTTGGCGTGGTTCCATCCATTAAGTATTCAATACCCTTGTATTGTGATAACAATGAAGCTATGGATTTGGCCAAGGAACCCTAGTCCCATCAGCGATCCAGACATATTCTGAGGCGGTATCACCTGATCCGGGAGATAGTTGATCGCCGGGAGATCGAGGTCAAGAGAGTAGATACGAAGGGCAACACGGCGGATCCACTCACGAAGGCCCTCCCCCAGACGTAGTTTGAGAGACTTTTTGGGATGTTGGGTATGCGATACTACAACAACTGGCCTTAATGCAAGGGGGTGATTGTTAGAAATATGTATGCCCTAGAGGCCATTATTGTATGATATAGTAGATGCTTGGACATATATATAGAGGACTTTCTTGCTCGACATGATAGTATGCTATCTGTTTGTTCTTTATCTTAACATGTACACTTGTATTAGTTTACTGTCTCTCTGATACATGTTGATTGATCGTGAAAAAGTGTTTGTAGAATAACCGCAATCAATAACGGTGTCGTGTGTAGCTAGCCGAGATAAGTACAGGTCATCCTTAGGGATTCCTGGAACTTTTAATCTTGCTTTAGACATGTTGATTAGAAAAGAGGAAGGAAAATAGAGAATAGTGAAGAATAGATTCTATGGTAAATACGGATGTAGAATATATATTTTTCAGATCTAGTTTAAATAAGAATATAGAATATATAAGAAGAAGGCTTGTAGGGTTCGTTAGGATTTAGTAGTCATGGATGACTAATAAAAAATACTCCTTTATCTATTGATAGATTTAAAACTAGATTGATGGTGATGAATAAGGATTAGGGTTCTTGTAAGAAACTAGGGTTTCCACACTATTGACCCTTGTTCTTTCATTGATCTCTATTCATGTCTAGCCCTTAACAAAACAATTGTTAATCTGATCTCAAATCGTCGTTGAGATTAGCAATAAATTGGTAGCGCACACGATTAGGATGTTAACGATTTTTTTGGTAAAGTTTATAAACTTTATAAGACTTAAAAGAAGTAAAAATATTTTCTTATCCATTGTTCTACCCTAATCCTACGAATCCTAGCAAGTTAGGAATTACTTACGCATGTTGTAAGAAGAAGAAGAAAGGATAGAGAATGAGATCAAAATTAAAATACAGAAAGTAAAAATACAGAAAATAAATAATTAAACAAAATGATCTACCTTTAATAATCAACTTCACAAGTACAAATTCTATGAATTTAGATTACAAGAGGAAGAAGTTGCTCTTGATCTCTGCCTCGTAGGAAGTAGATGCTCCGTCGATTTTCACGTCGCCCTATCACGTCAAATCGTGGACCTGTCATGGATCTCTTGTTCTTTAACAATGATTTACTTAGTGTAAAGGTGATGAGTTTTAATTTTAGCCCTCAAATCAGAAATCCTAGATCTCATCGGTTTAGACTTGCCATAAAGATCAACTTTCCAAGTTTTCAGATTCTATGATTTTATTCGCAGATTTTTTATCCTGACATTTTGAATATCTTGATCTCTTGACCTGAGCTAAATCTGCACAAAATCTCCATGAATAATGTTAGTAATATTTATTAAATTAGAGAGAGTATCTTAATTACTTTATATAGTAATAAATCTTTAAGAAACTTGATTAAGAATATTTGGTAAGATATGCATCTATTAATTACTAATATTATGCATATATTTTGAAATTTTATTCTAACCATTTGTATGATATTATATCTTTTAAGAATCTTGATTAGAATATTTGATATGATATGCATATTTTAATTACCAAAATATTATATATATTTTTTGAAATATTATTCTAACCATTTGTTTGATATTGTATCTTTTAAGAATTGTGATTAGAATATTTGATATGGTATGCATATTTTAATTACCAAAATATTATATGCATATATTTTCCTTCATAATGTTAAATATAATGTATAAACATATGGTAAATATTATTTTGTAGATAAACCCAAATATGTTCTATATTTATAATAAACACCTTTAAATATATAAGAAAATTAAGGAAAATGTTATATCAAATGTTCAATATTTTCGACTGAAACTTAAGTTTGATCGTCCCGAGCAAACTATTTATTCAAGAGAGTGAAAAAAAGAAAAGAAAAAGAAAAACCTAACGAGCACACTTTCGTAAGCAACACGATTGCACTGAGCACGTGCAACAAGTATTTAAACCTCTAGGTGTCTCTAGTAGGAGGAGTGTTGTCTCCTGAGGGTTTTCAGCGGATTACACCGACAAAATCCCATAGTAAAAGAAAGATGGTGAAAGTTACATACAAAGATATGAAAATATAAAAGAAAGAACTTGAAAAAAAGAGTTTCCAACTATACTAGCTTTTCGGTTGCCATGAACCCTATCTTAATGGTCGTGAAAAGATGTTAAAAATCACATTATCCCTCAATAAAATATTGCCTTTAGTCTTCCTCCCTATCTTTCATCGAAACATCGATCATATACCCCTACATGTGTGTAAAAAACAACCCTACACTTATAGAATTCAATTCAAACTATCATACTCTTGTCCATCTTCCAAAGTACTTTATAGTCGGTGAATATATTAAATGGAATTGCTCACACATTTTTCATGTGACTGTTAATACTTTTTGAAGTACTAACCAACCGATTACAAAATATGCTCACGCATTCAGGCGTAATTTCTCGTCTTGCAACACCTAAAACTTAGCAGTGGCTTTCAAACCAGTTGGTCTAAGGCATTAGGTGATAAAGCACCTTCGCTATATTCTTTATGCTGCCTTAAGTAATTACAAAACCAGTGTTCATTTTTTTTCCACCACTTATACCTTTTTATTTTTATTTTATTTTTCATACTAAGGATTTTAGACAAAAGCATTTCAAGGTATCATCTACCATCCCAAGTTTCGAGATGTGTTTAAGTGCGTATAGTAGAGTATCAACGTTCAAATGTTTAGACTCAAGAATAGAGAATATTTTTCAGACTTATTTTTATCCTCAGAATAGCAATTTCCTTTATCTTACTAACTCTTGGAACAATGGCTCATAACTACTTATTATTAGTTTCGTTTAAGAAAACATCTAATTTTCTTGCTTTTCTCAAACTATTCCTATCTTTCATATGTAAATTTTCTCTTTCAAACTTTCATTATCAAATTTTTTTTGTGCTTATATATATGATAATGCAAAATAATGCGTGAATAAGCACAAACCTCCCCCAAACATGTTTGCAGCAGTGTCCTCACTGATATCATCTGTTAAGCTTAAAAAACTGTAGACTTGGGATGAAAAGTTAGTAATGGAGACAATAATTAATGAAAGTGAAATTCTCCCCCAAACTTATATTTGGCTCATAATTATGTAAAAAAATTCTTATTGTTCAAGAGCCAAAATATATCCCCCCAAACTTGAGTAAAATCGTATTAACCATTTAAAATTATGAGGGGGTTAAAATTATAGGTCAAAGTAAAGCCTTATAAAGATCAAAAGTCAACACCAACCATTCAAATATTTTATCGATGTAACGCACTGGTTGGTAGAAGATCAGATATTTGAAGAAGTGGGGAGATAGGAGGCGGTATGGTTTACGTCTCGGTTGATAGAGACGAAACAATAATGGTGAATGAAAACGAGAATGTGAATGATTAGGAGTGGGAAGAATAGTCACATTCTCGTATGGAATAAGAAGAAATGGTGGTGGTTCAACTTCTTCAGGTGGAGCTTGATTAATCACAAAATCCGTGTCGTTTAGGAATGCGAGTTCGTCGGCGAAAATATCTTCGAAACTTTCATCGATGGTACGATTGAACGTTCCAATGTCAATAAGTGTCGTGCCAGAATTCAACACACTTGATTTGTCAAAAATTATGGAGGTAGGAGACTCGAAAAGCTCATCTACCTCATTTTCAAAAGAGTCTAAATCAAGTTGTCTTTCTAGAATTATCGAACTCGAAATATCGGATTGTGATTCATAAACACTCTCTAAAATTAAAGGAAGAATAGAAGAAAAACCAGAGAAAGTGGAAGATGAAATGGGTAAACAAATTGGTGTGTCGAGTATTGCTGAACCAGATGTGGGAAATGAAGGCTGAATTTCGTTCTGCTTTTCGGTCATACATTATCATCAATTTCTAGACGCATATGGGATTCAGGAAAAACGGTTAATGGTTCGAGATAATGTTCACACGGAAGTGAAAGGACCTAATGAATTGGTGAGAAAAATTCGTCCAAAACAGTGGGTTCATCATCCAATATATCATCAGCGTCAATATCCTCAATCAAGTGAATGTTACAATTCTCAGACACCTCATCAAAAGCATGGTTTTCAATCAATTTCGGTTCTAGAGCGGAGGTGTAGAGATCACAAGGATTGGGTGTGGTTTCACTTAAAATGGACCCTTCACAATCGGGTAAATCAAATACTAGTGTTCCCCTCCGAAAGACGGCCATGACGCAGGGACGTCTTGCCTAAGATTCGGGGCAGATGCTAATTGGTTCTATCCGTCCACCTCTCCGAAGATGCAAAGTTGATTTATGGAACCGTATATCGAAGGTTTAAACGGATGCGTCCGATGTAGCAGACTTCATCAGATTCCCCCTCGCTTGAGGAGTTTTTGATTGTAGGGACGCTCTTCCCTGCAGGCGTAAGCCCCTGCAGTTAATTACGTTACCGCATTGCGGTAACAACTTTCTCCTTCTCCAGATGGTCACTTTGTGTCGTGTGTGTTTCTTTTGTGTTTGGTTGCCCATGGATTGTATATGGAGACTGAGTTATGTCGTCGTCCGTAGGGCGTGGACTAGTCCAAATCCGTATCTTTCTTAGATTTGGGTTTTGGGGTTTGGGTTTAAGGATACGTTAGCCTCATTTGAGACTAAGATCAACTTAAACGTTTGTTAAGGATACGGGATCGTTTAGATCCAACAAAAGAGCAATTAGGGGAGCCCTGTTGTTTAGTTTAATGACATTGCGGTCAATAGGTAGTTTAAGGACATTGCGGTCCAATGTTAGTTTTAAGACGTTGCGGTCAAGGTTAAGGACATCATAGTCTGAGGATTTAAGGAATCCACAGTCCGGCGTTAGTTTTAAGACATCACGGTCAAGGTTAAGGATATCATAGTCCATGGGTTTAAGAACTCCACAGTCCATCGTTAGTTTTAAGACATCACGGTCAAGGTTAAGGACATCATAGTCCTTGGGTTTAAGGACTCCACAGTCCATTGTTAGTTTTAAGACATCCCGGTCAAGGTTAAGGACATCATAATCCGTTGTTAGTTTTAAGACATCCCGGTCAAGGTTAAGGACCCCATAGTCCATGGGTTTAAGGACTCCACAATCCGTATCAATGTGTGGTTGTCGGGACCCGTCACCTCTTTGAAGACGTTGAGGAATTACAACGACAAGTATCAAAGGAGTGAAGAGATGTACCCTTGAACCAAAGTAGATTAAGTGATCTGTAGTCCAATTTGGAAACAAGACCAATTTATTAGGTTATGAGCCCATTGGCTCAGTTGGGTTTGAATTGAGAACTTATGGCCTTCTTGGGCTAAGTCCAATCATGTTTGAAATATTGGCCCTCTGTTGGTCCATTGAAGGAGAGCCTTTGCCTCTAGAAACTTAGCCAATTGGGCTAAAACTAGTGTTAAACACTAAAGACCAACAGTGTTGAACACTGGGAATAATATTAGTAAATTAGTGTTAAACACTAAGAAAAAAGATCAGTGTTAAACACTAGAAACTGGGCTTTCAAATTAGTGTTAAACACTAAAGCAAATCAGTGTTAAACACTGGGAACAGGGTTTTCAAATTAGTGTTAAACACTAAAAAAATCAGTGTTAAACACTGCAAATAAGGTTTTCAAATTAGTGTTAAACACTAAAAAAATCAGTGTTAAACACTGCAAATAAGATTTTCCAATTAGTGTTAAACACTAAGAAAATCAGTGTTAAACACTGCAAATAAAGATCTCAGATTAGTGTTAAACACTAAGAAAATCAGTGTTAAACACTGCAAATAGAGTATTCAAATTAGTGTTAAACACTAAGAAAATCGGTGTTAAACACTGGGAACAAAGATCTCAGGTTAGCGTTAAACACTAAGGAGAGAGGGGTCACGTGTGGACACGTGAGAGTGCCCTGATTCCCCTTATTTTATTCTGCCAAAAGTATTGAATACTTTGTATAATTGATTTTGAAGCATCACGTGCTGTCACGTGATGGGAATGTGGGTATTTGGCTGTTAAAGCTTTTGCCAAGGGGTCACGTGGTAGCACGTGAGGGCGCCCATAGCTTCTGTTTCTTTTGCTTTTTCTTTGTGTGCTTCAGGGGTCACGTGGGGCACGTGAGGCATTGCCTCAAAGTTCTTTTTCTGTGGATCTTTGCAGGGGTCATGTGGTAGCACGTGACCCTGGTTCTTTGCTTTTTTAATGATCTGTTCATCTCTTAAGGATTAAATTCTTCATAGGGTTAAACCCTAGAAATAACTTCAAAAGAATTAAATTCCTACTTTCTTTTGAAGAATTATATTCTTAGATAGGGTTAAACCCTAATTTCTTTTCTGTAGGAATTAAATTCCCCATTAAGTTCTGGCATAGGGTGAAACCCTAATTTCTTTTTTAAGGGAATTAAATTCCTGTGAGTTTGAGATAATTAAGTTCTCAATTAGGGTTAAACCCTGGTTCTATCCATTTTGAAGGAATTAAATTCCTATAATATAGGGTTAAACCCTAATTTTATCTCAAAGGAATTAAATTCCTATAACTTTGTGAGAATTAAATTCTCAAAACTCAATTCCTCCTCTATGTTTAGATCTGCATGGCAGGATCTCAACCCAATGAGAATTAAATTCTCAATTTATGGGGAGATGTGCACTTTGCAGATCTTCAACCAGAGAAAGAACTAAGTTCTTTTCTTTTTATAAGAGTTAAACTCTTTTGAGAATTAAATTCTCTTTTTGAAGCCTCTCTTTTCTTACCTTGGATTTTTCTTTTCAAAGAATCAAATTCTTCCTTCTGAATTTTCAAGATTCCAAGGCTCTATATCTCTCTCTCTTTTTCTCCCTTCTTCCTTTTTTTTTAACTCTCTCCCTTGGCACCTATTTATAGGAGAAGGAAGAGAATCAATCTGTTTAGTGAATCTTTCATTGAAAGATTTCATTTGTTTATTGAGAGATTTGATTTATTTTCATTATTGATCCGGGCCTTTAAATTATTAGGTGAATTTTATTCACCATTTGATCTTAAATCCAAAGATATTCTGTTGTTATTTCGGTTGGATTTAGGGGGAAATCTTCCCATGTCTTCCATAAATTGGTGATATTTAATCACCTTCAGATTCTTGATCCAACGGTTTCAGATAATTCTTCTCCATTTTAGAAAGATTTGAATGATCTCTCCTCAGAATTTAATTCTGTTAAAGAATAAGGCTTTTAAAGCCGGTCACATGTGGCCACGTGACCGTTGGTCACGTGTGAGCACGTGACCCCTGGTCACGTGTATGTACGTGACCCCTGGTCACGTGTAAGCACGTGACCCCTAGAATGGGCTTCTCTTTTCTGCGTTGTTTTCTTTGCCGCTGCTTTGGTCATCACGTGCCGACACGTGACCACTGGTCACGTGTGAGCATGTGATGCCTCTTCTGAAACTTTTTCCTGATTTTTAATCAGGGAACAAATGCCCCCACAGCGTTGCTCTCACGTGTCTGCACGTGAATGCAACGCTGTCACTTTTGTGATCGTTGGATCTGCCTTGGAAGTAGGGTAGATGAAACGTTTTCTATCCCATCCTATAAATGCCCATGTCCTTTCAGAAGAGCCTCCACTTTGCTTCATCTTCCTTCTTGCAAACTTTTCTTCTTGAGAATTTAATTCTCATTTCCAGAGCTTAGTTCTCTGCTCCACAATCTTCAGAGTTTAACTCTGTTCAGGGAAAACCCATCTTTTTAGGTAGTGATCTTTGAATGATCGAGGAACTTTCATATCTCTCTAGATTTTATATCCATAGCAAGGGTTTTTACCCTTTTTAACAAGAACCCATTTTTCTTCAAACAGAAAACTATTTAATCTTCAAACAGTAGATCTCTTAGGGTTTCTCTAATCTCTTAGGAGATGATGGTGTCGGTTGTCTCTTCCATGGAATTTAATTCCATCCCCAAAAAAAACTTTGGTTCTGGAAAGTGTCACTGGGAATTTGATTCCCCTTTCTTAACAAGGAATTTTAATTCCTATGAAGAACTCAGTTCTTCTCAGGGGACTTCTTGGGTTTTCCTTCCCCTGAGTTCTCTTTCTCAACCGAGAGGAAGAAGTTTGTAATGAATTTCCATGATCGTTATTTCAGGTATCATGGATGCCCATTTGTATGATCTTGACGAGATCATTTCTTACGGGAATATTCGTGCACTGGGCCGCAGCCAGAACCAGGAGTTCACCAATGCTCAATGTGCTGACATCATGAGCCGCTTCGATGAGTACAATGGTCGGCTACTCCCTCGCCGCTCTTCTCTTCTGAGACTCATTATGATGGCGATCTAGGAGGCGCTCCCTCTCTTTTGCACCGGCGTACCGCTCAGGGCATTGGACACCGCCGAGGATAAGGTACATTCGGTGTACCTGATGAGCCTAATCTCGAAGAGGAGGTGAGACAACCTCATTGACCTCTTGCACCGGGCTTTTCAGCAGTCAGCCATACTTGCTGCCTATCGGAGGGTGGAGGACATTCGTGAGGACCCTGACGCTTATGATCGCGAGAGAAAACATACTAAGATGGTTCGAAATGCCTGGAAGATCTTGGACAAAGTTACGTTCGAGTTTCTCAATCCATGCCCCGCGTCTGAGGTCTTGTCGTTGTAATCGTTTCTTTTTATTTTGTATGAACTTTAAAAGTCTGAGTGATAAGTTTTATCGTATCCTTCTGTGTTTGCATGCCCTTTTGTGGGATTTTGTCATTTTTGCTATTGTTGCTGCTAATGTGTTTAGCGTGTAGGGCACTATTTCACTTTTCAGTACACACCAAGCATGGTGCTCACGTGCTCCACACGTGGGGCCCTTTTATGGGGCTATTTAATTTTTCATGCCACATTTTCTGTGTATGGCATTAGACGCAGAAAAGGAGCCTTGGAAATAGTTCCCTTTCCTTGATTTTCAATGCCTTCCCCTTTTTGGGCCTTGGAAATAGTTCCATCACGCAATGTTCTCCGCGCCTAGCATTTAATGCTCCTCTTTATAGTCTTGAGGCCATAGCCTATTTTTTCTTCACAGAGAAATCTATTCTCACTTTGGTGTGATTTGTCTTGAGAAACAACTGAGTGCCATGGCCTGCAACCGCTCTCATGCTCGTCGACAGCCATAGGAAGTGCCTATCGAGGAGATGATCCCTCGCTTTGCCGCACGATTGGTGGATCCCCTCCTTACCGACGACGAATGCAACTCAGCGGCATATGAACTCTTGACCCGTAGGGGGTTCCCCCTCCCAATGGGCTCCCTCTGGCTCCGGATGATTCTTGCTGCCGTGCTTGCTGACGCCCCTCCTCACCCGGCGGAGATGACCTTGGCGATGCTTGACACGGCTGAAGAAAAGCTCGAGGGTTTTCATGAGGCGTGCCTGATTACTCGGGCTTTGAAAGATCGCTCAGTCCATCTGTTGAGCCAAATAAGAGCTCGGCGAGCCGTTATGTCTGCTTTTGCGGACGAACATGGGGCCAATCGGTGGGGAGCGACTCCTCACGAGAACCGTCGCTTTGATGTGTTGGAGAAAGCAGAGAGAGAGATGGAGAATTTTGTTCTTTGTTTTGTTAACCCTTGTGCTACCGATCCTTTGTTTGGTGACATTTTCCCGCTAGCGTAGTATATTCAAATTAATGTACTCCTTTTATCATTAGCGTTTTACATGCTTTCTGTTGAATTTTCATGTTTATCAGATTGTCGTACGTGTGTCTTGCTTGCGTAAATGAGCTTCCTGTTTTTCTAATGGGAATTTTCTTTAATTGCGAGCACCATCGTTACGTTGCATGCACATTAGTGCCTCGGGTAAAATTTCCTTTTAAACATTCGTAAGTTGCAAATGCGCGCCTGATAGGATATAGATCAGAAACTTTCCTTGTTATCTCCCATATCGGGTGGTTTGTGCTAGTTTTAGATCGAGTATTGTCGTCGAAGGAAGGCTTGTATATATATAGTCTTGAGTGTACGCGCCTTCCTTCAGAGATTATGGCCGCGAAGGCGAGCTTACAGGGCTTAATCGAGTGGTGCGCGGCGAACATGGTGTCGTGCGAGAAGAGGTTCGGCCACAAATTCTCGGAGAGGGAGCTGGCCTCTAAAGCGCTGCACGAGCTCCAAGCCAACCTTACAGCCAAAGCCAACAAAGCGTATGAACTCTGGAGAGTACTTCAGGAGTCTATCAAAGAGGTGGTGGCCCTCGATAAAGCTGCCGTGTTCGCTCGCGAAAGAGTTGGGGCTCACGAGGCTACCGAGAAAGAGCTCGAAGGCCGGCTTGCCTCGTATCAGGCCCAGCAGGCTCAGGCGGAGGCCCGTCTTCTGGCGATACTGAATCACGAAACCGTGACCTAGCAAAAGAAGGATGAGCTAGTAAAATTGCTAAATCTCCCGCCGGCTTGAAGACTTGTATCTTTTCCTTTCTTTTGTACATACTCCTGAATGAGAGTGTATTCTTTTTGTTTTTTCATGAATTGTACTTTGTATCCATTTGGTTTATGAATAAAGACATATTTTTCTTCTCAATGATATATCGCTTTTTTATTGAATGTGTTCTGCGGACAATTTATCTTGGTCTCTTTGCAGGGCAGCAATGGCTTAGGATTCAGGGTTAAGATCTGCCTCCTAAGACTTTTGAGCTTTATGAGCCGTGAGGGTCTCATAAAGAGTTTTTCTCCCTACAGGTCGAGAGGATCCCGTAGGTGTAAGTTCTTCTTAAGAATCGTGAGGATTCTTAAGCGGGTTTTCCCTTGGGAGTCGTAAGGATCTCACAAGAGAGTTTTCTTCCTTACAGGTCGTGAGGACCCGCAAGTGCCGGGTGTGGTCGCCCTTATCCGTGTTTCACGGGGTCAGGGGTTGCTTTGGGATGTTTTCCAGGATACCGTAGTTTAAAGACATTGTGGTCAAGGTTAAGGACCTCATAGTCCGTGGGTTTAAGGACTCCACAGTCCAAGATTAGTTTTAAGACATCACGGTCAAGGTTAAGGACATCATAGTCCGTGGATTTAAGGACTCCACAGTCCGACGTTACATCACGGTCAAGGTTAAGGACATCATAGTCCGTGGATTTAAAGACTCCACAGTCCAATGATAGTTTTAAGACGTCGCGGTCAAGGTTAAGGACATCATAGTCCGTGGATTTAGGGACTCCACAGTCCGATGTTAGTTTTAAGATATCCCGGTCAAGGTTAAGGACATCATAGTCCGTGGATTTAAGGACTCCACAGTCCGATGTGTGGTTACCGGGACCCGTCACCTCTTTGAAGAAGTTGAGGAATTACAACGACGAATATCAAAGGAGTGAAGAGATGTACCCTTTAACTAAGGTAAATTTAGTCTAGAATCATGGTGGTTGATCGTTAGTTTTAAGACATTACGGTCGAGATTAAGGACATCATAGTCCGTGGATTTTAAGGACTCCACGGTCCGATACTTGCTCTGGATGCTTCACACGGGTTCACTGCCATGTTCGGCGAGGTCCAGGCTCCGCTCTGGGCATTTTCCGCGGGGTCAAAGAGTGACGTTATCCACGTTCCACGTGACCAGGAATTTTGCACTAGATGATTCACACGGGTTCACTGCCGTGTTCGGCGAGGACTAGGCTCCGCTCTGGATGCTTCACACGGGTTCACTGCCGTGCTCTGCGGGGACCAGGATCCGCTTTGGACGTTTTCCACGGGGTCAAAGAGTGACGTTATCCGCGTTCCACGTGACCAGGAATTTTGCACTAGATGCTTCACACGGGTTCACTGCCGTGCTTGGCGAGGACTAGGCTCCGCTCTGGACGTTTTCCATGAGGTCAAAGAGTGACGTTATCCGCGTTCCACGTGACCAGGAATTTTGCTCTGGATGCTTCCAACGGGTTCACTGCCGTGTTCTGCGGGGACCAGGCTCCGCTCTGGACGTTTTCCACGGGGTCAAAGAGTGACGTTATCCGCGTTCCACATGACCAGGAATTTTGCACTAGATGCTTCACACGGTTTCACTGCCGTGTTCGGCGAGGACTAGGCTCCGCTCTGGATGCTTCACACGGGTTCACTGCCGTGCTCTGCGAGGACCAGGATCTGCTCTGGACGTTTTCCACGGGGTCAAAGAGTGACGTTATCCGCGTTCCACGTGACCAGGAATTTTGCACTAGATGCTCCACACGGGTTCACTGCCGTGTTCGGCGAGGACTAGACTCCGCTCTGGATGCTTCACATGGGTTCACTGCCGTGCTCTGCGAGGACCAGGATCCACTCTGGACATTTTTCATGGGGTCAAAGAGTGACGTTATCCATGTTCCATGTGACCAGGAATTTTGTTCTGGATGCTTCCCACGGGTTCACTGCCGTGTTCTGCGAGGACCAGGCTCCGCTCTGGACGTTTTCCACGGGGTCAAAGAGTGACGTTATCCGCGTTCCACGTGACCAGGAATTTTGCTGATTATATCCACATTTCACGGAATGGGGGTTTGACTTTTGGTGATCTGTATATCGCCGAGTCATGGAACTGGGAGTTGCCGCTGTTCCGCTTTGCTTGATGTTGTGTCCGTTGTGACGAGAAGAATGTTGAGATGATCCCTGGGCTACCTGTGGCCCGTCGAGATTTGGCTTCTTCTTTTGATGAAACCTGGGGGGGAGGAGTATGATCCCTTCTTTGTTTGCGCCCCTAGATTGTATACAGGGATTGATGTAACATCACATGTAGGGCATAAATTTCATTTTTATTTTATTTCTTTTTCCACGATGCTCTATCATTTCAGCTTTTATATCGCGAAGGTCGCGATTGCCCCATCATTTCGGCTATTTTTCGCTGTGCCCAATCATTTCGGCTATATATTTTATTTTTTTTTACTCGCTGCTTTTTTATTGCGAGTTGCCCAATCATTTCGGCTATTTTTCATGCATACATTTTTACTTGCTGATTTTGTCGCAAGTTGCCCCATCATTTCGGCTGTTTCATATGCATGTGTGGCTTGCTGGCTTTTCGCTGCAAGCTTGGATTTAGACACCGATTTCGACATCAGCACCGCTACAACTGGGATGTTGCCAGGAGCGAATCATCATTTCCTATGTCGATGTTGAACAAAGGTGGATTAGTAAACAGGGTTAAGGGTCCTGTCGACTAAGGCTTTTGACTTCATGAGCCGTAAGGGTCTCACAAAGGTATTTCTCCCTACAAGTCGTGAGGATCTTGTAGGTGTGTTTTCTCCTTAGGAATCATGAGGATTCCTAAGTGCATGTTCCCCTGTAAGTCGTAAGGATCTTACAAAAAGGGTTTTCTCCCTGTAAGTCGAGAGGGTTTACAAGTGTTTATTCACCGTACGAACATATCCCTAGTCACGGATGGGACTTGGTTAGGGAAATGTTTATTCGCGCCCGTGGATTGTATACAAGGGTCAGTATTGAGCCACTTGTAGGGCAATATCGAAGGTTGTGGGGGGGTTTGCTTAAGAACGGGTTCAGATTTCTGTAACTTAAGACTTTCAAATCTTATGAGCCGTGAGGGTCCCATAAGAGAGTTCTCCCTACGAGTCGTGAGGATCTCGCAAGTGTAATTTCTCCTTAGGAATCGTGAGGACTCCTAAGTCTGTTGCTCCCTTGTGAGTCGTAAGGATCTCATGCGGGTGGTTTCTCCTTACAAGATCGTGAGGACCCTGCAAGTGTCCTTCAACGAGGTTGCGCCATTTCGGGTTTTCACAAACACTCGCCGGTAGCCCTGCTGTTTTTACTCACGGAGCCCTTTCGGGTTTTCATCCGTGCCCATTTTTCTTATGGGCATACCGTCTTCTTTTTTTTATTCTTTTTATTCTTCTTCTCTCTTTTTTTTACGAGGCCGCGCCCTTTCAGGTTTTCACGAACACTCGCCGGTAGCCCTGCTGTTTTTACTCACGGAGCCCTTTCGGGTTCTCATCCGTGCCTATTTTGCTTATGGACATACCGTTTTTTTTTTTTGTTTTTTTTATTCTCTTTCTTTTTTTTATTCTCTTTCTTCTTCTTTTTATCGACTTTGGTATGCTGCAGTCCACCGCAGTTTATCGATATCTCGGTCAACGGCTAGTTTTAAGACATAGTGGTCCGTTGTTAGTTTAAAGACGTTTCGGTCCGCTGTTAGTTTAAGGACATTTCGGTCAACTGTTAGTTTAAGGACGTTTCGGTCCGCTGTTAGTTTAAGGACGTTTCGGTCCATTGTTAGTTTAAAGACATTTCAGTCCGTTGTTAGTTTATGGACGTTTCGGTCCATTGTTAGTTTAAGAACGTTTCGGTCCGTTGTTGGAGAAGGCCTGTCACTACTTTATAGAGTTTAGGCTTAGGAAGATAGCGAGCGGACATAGTCGTCGTCTTCTATTTTTGACCCGGGCCATGACTTGTTAGGAGTAGTATTTCTTCAGGAAGCGACTGTTTATTGGCCTGAAAGGTCTTTCACCATGCATATCCATGAGTAGATAGGCTCCACCCTGGTAGACCTTGTCTATGATGTACGGGCCTTCATAGTTCGACTCGAATTTTCTCCGCTTGGCGCGATTGGGGATCATAGGTCTTTTGACCACTAGCACGAGTTCTCCTTGGCGGAATGTCCTCGGCCTGGTCAATCTTTCATATGAGCGCGTCATCTTTGCTTTATAAGCCTCCAGATTTTGTTGCGCTATGAGCCGGGTTTCATCAAGGGCGTCAAGCTCCTCAAGCCGAAGGTGAGTATTTTCGTCGTATGTCAGCTCGTAATGGACTGCTACTCGTAGAGAGGGTAACTCTATCTCGAGGGGGAGTACTGCTTCCGTACCGAATACCAACGCGTACGGCATTGTGTTTTTGGCTGTCTTGAACGTAGTTCGATACGCCCAGAGAGCTTCTTGCAATCTCTCGTGCCAGTCCTTCTTGTTTCGGGACACCGTCTTCTTCACGATCTTCGTCAAGGTCTTGTTGAAAGCCTCAGCTAGACCGTTAGCTCAAGGATTATACACTGAGGAATATCTCCAGTCTATGTTGTGTTGTTGCGGAAGAAGACGTTGCGTCCTAGCTTTCTCATAGATGGCCATTTCGCGATTATGGTCGTCCCGAGCCTTTTGACCCGCTTTCCTGATAAGCTTGTCCATTCGTTCTTCAAATGACGGACTCGGCACTTTGATTGCGGGATCTAGTTTTGATACGGGGTCGGCGTTTTCTGACAGGGCATCCTTTTCTTCATCGAAGTTATATATGGCGTAGCTACCGTGGACTCGTTCCCGTTTCCCGGATCTCACATATCCAAGCCCAAGCGTTTCCATTCTCCCGTTGGACAATTTGCGCTGAGTCCCAGGGACATCCAAATCCTATTGTAGAACCGAGCTTGTCGAATAGTATGTTTTAAGGGTACCTCTTGGCGCTTCAATAGCCTTTTTAGTCCGTTCGTGTAATATCTGGGCAAACGGATGGGTTGGAGCTTGTTAAGTGTAGAATCTGTGACATGCCAGATTTCTTTCTCCATTCTTGTTTCCGTGAATCGGTAGAATAGGATCACCTTTTCACCTCTTCGCCTGGGAGGGACATAAAATGTCTGCAGGTCTTGCACATTGTAAGCTTCAAGTGCGTCAAGATCTTTGTAGTGCTCTTGTGGAACCAAGGTAATTTGCAAACTCTGATCACTACTGGGGAATTCTTGTATAGGCGGCCGACTGGAGAACACAGCATTAACCTCATCTTCCGAGTCGCTTCTGAAGATCAATATGGGGGCGGACGGTCCCAGGTTGTTGCGTCGAGACGGCCCAGCGTAAACTATCTATTCTTCTTCTTTGGTATCACTCCCGAAAACAGGAATGGTGGCGGCGTCTTTGTTCTCCGGTTTGCGACACCTCTCTGTATCCTCGAAATCTGGCACAAAGTACTTTGCATCTTCGTATTTGTGGACTTCGTTCACGGAGAATGGGTTCAGCTCGCCTGTTACGGTGTACTCGAGACCATCCTTGAAATACTTCATACACTGATGTTGTGTAGAAGGGATGATGTTGTACTCGTTTAACCAAGGACGACCGAGCAAGGCGTTGTAGCAGGTCTTGGCGTCAAAGACATGAAACTTAATGTCCGTGACGAGTAGTCCAAAGCGTAATGTTAGTATCACCGATCCGAGAGTCCGTGATGACTGAGAATCGAAACCGGAGATGGTAATTTTATCACGAGCGAGGTGCTGAACGCTCATGCAGATTTCCTTCAACACCCGAACATTAAGGAGATTGACGGAGGATCCATTATCAACCAGGATTTTGCCTATCTTGATATCGTGGCAGTATCCAGAGACGTATAGGGGACGGTTGTGGTCGCACGTTCCAAGGAGAAGGTCTTCATCACCGAGCGTGACATCGGCTGTGCGCACTTCTTCCAGTTCATCCTTCATCCTTTCTTCGGTGAGGAAGGCTTGGAATTGCTCGGGCTCTTGCAGCGCCTTGATTAATGAATCTCTCGCTTCTTTTGATAATAAGAGGGCGTCAAGAATGCTGAGCTGCGAGGGTAGCTTCCTCAGGTGCGCTAGAATGTTGTAGTCCACCTTACTCTTCTTGGGCGGGTCCTTGGCAGTCAGCTCTTTCATGACTTGGTCGTCTAAAGCGATATCCTCAGCGACCTTTTCCTTTCCCTTATCTTTTCTAGTTGCGGGTCCGAGATTCTTTTCCGAAAGCTTGCGATTGCGCAGCTGAATGTTTTCGCAGTCCTCTGGTTCTTCCTCTTTCCCTAAGATGGATTCTTTAAAGAGAGGGCCCAGAGCCATTTCCTCGTCAGAGTCGCTCCCAAAGGTGAGAACTTGTGATCCTCCGGCGTTGACCGTGTAACAGTTACCGGTAGTTCTTTTGTGCCCTTCGGTTGTACTTCTTTGCTCCCGACGAGTTCTGCGTTTCATTCGCTTAAAATGTTGCCGGTGAGCAACATATCCCTGCCATCATATCTTAAAAGCGTCGCACTCCCCAGTGGGGTGCGAAATCTTCCGATGATATAAGCAGTAATTAGGATGCATTTCCATTCCATTGCGAGTGTTCTCTTCCGAGGGCGGTAGCTTCATTCCCATTGATAGGGATTTGGCAAACCTTTTCCTCGTCTTGAATATGTTTTTATCCGCATCGGATGTCTTTTGATTTGGCGGGAGTGCTTCGACTCTTTCGTTTAGTCACCTGCGTTTGGCTCCTTCTGATGCGGCCATTTCACGCTCCCGATCGGCTTTACTTTTCAGACGAATCTCATCCAAAAAAGCGTCGATCATTTCGTCTGACGGCCACACAAGTTCCGGTTCAGGATCTGCCCCCAGTTTCTCAGTGCCAGGAGTTCTTCACCGTCCGTAAACGAGTGGGAGATCACATGACAACTCGCCACGTATCCCTCGGATTCATCCGACGAGCTCTCTCCATTATCTTCTTCCTGGAAGACGTGGTTGAGGAACTCTTGGAGCGCGATGGGAGTCCGCGCCTTTTGATTGTATTCCTCCAGCGCGTCAATCTATTTCTGCAAGTCTGTGCATTTATCGCCAGGCTTCACGGGCTTCTTGGATTTCTTCTTCTTTTTCTTTGAAGATTTTGACGGCTGGTTATGAGTGCTCGGGCCATCACCACCGATCTTTGGAGCTGGGCGCGGCTTCAGCATCCCTTCAATGATCTGGGGTTCCAGTGGGTTCTTCCACCTGACTGCCGGGCATGTCTGGAGCTCATTCAGCATTCTTTTGGTTTTTGCTGAAAGCACGATTTCCCATGGAGCTTCTTCAATGAAAGAACAAATTGCCCCCGGTGTGTCCGTCTTCTTAGGAGTGTAAGGTTGTGGCGGGTTCACCTTCCACTTCTCGGACAGCGCAAACTTGCCCTGTAGGTATTGATCTTCAATCCATCCTTTGAAGAAGAAGCAATCCTCAATCGGATGGCTTACCGTTTGATGGTAAGGGCAGTAATTGGGGTTATTCACCTCACTGGGTTGCGGCGGTCATCTTGGATTTGGCAAGTTGATAAGCCTGTTGCGTACCGCCAGCTCGAATAGCCTTTTCGTCTTATCCCGCGGGAATGAGTAGGGGCGCTTCATTTTCTCATTATAATACCGCCGTCTTTCTTCCAGTTGATCCGCCAGTTTTGGGGCACTGGGTTGTTGCTGAGCGTTCGCAACGAAGGTTGCCTTCCCTTTACCCTTGTCATTCCGAGGTTCCGGCTTCGGGGGAGACGGTCTGTGACCCTTCTGGTCCATCTAGGCCAGCTTGTCGATCAAAGCCTAGAACGTGGTTAGCTTAAAGAACATCATGAACTGTGAGATAGTTGCATGAGGATCTAGGGTACCCATGAACATGCCCACCACGGGCGCTTCCTCAATGCGTTGTTCGCATTTCGACAACAAGTTTCGCCAGCGTATAGCGTACTGGACCCGCGTCTCGCCTGGTTTCACCCTGGCATTAATCAACGCCGTTATCGGGGTGCGTTCGCTGGCGCGTGCGAATCGCTGAGTGAATAGCAACTCCATTTCAGCGAACGTCTTGACAGAATCGTTCGGGAGTTCAGAATACCATTCGAACGCCGTTTCTGACAAGCTGCCGACGAATTGGCGAAGCAAAAGCTTATCGTCGCCGCCAGTGTTGCCACAAAGTGCCCTGAACTAGGCAACATGCTGGTGGAGATTGCCCGTCCCCTTGTAGACATGGAATTTTGGTATTGTATAGCCCAGCGGGTACTTGATCTGATCATACCAGCTCGGATATGGTCGTCCCGTTCTGACGACTTGACCGGCTGCCTCGGTCGCCTGGTGAACCCGTATCTGCTAAGCTATATATTCGTCCAAGTCAGCTTTGGAGATTGTCTCCTCCTTGGCTGTTGACAGAGCCGGTGGAGGATTTGACGTTTCTCCCCTGTCATCTTCAAGGACGATTGGAGGATCTTCAGCAGGAGGATCTTGTTGGATCATCATTCCCACCATGTCCTGGAATAGGAGGGCCATTCGCTTTATGTTGGCTGCTTGTTCCGCAGCCTCTTTATCCTTCTTTTCCAGTATCCTGTGAAGGAATTCCGCGTCAGTTTCTTGCTCCTGGCGTTGATCCGAGGAAGCTTCGGGGCTTTCTTTTGGCCCAGTGAGTGCGGCCATCGCGTTCATCTTTTCCTGGAGCTTCTGCTGCTGCTCCTGAGCTTTAGTCACCGATCGCTTGAGCGGTCGATGACCTGTAGATGCATGGCTGTCTTCCTTCCCGGACGCCATATAAACGGTATGCACCACCATGCCCCCAGACTTAGGGCGTTTAGGCTTACTGTTTTTGACGTTTGCTGCAGGCGTGGGGGCCTTCTCCGGCCTTCTTCTCTTTTGAGTAGTCGACGTGGAGGGAGCCGTTGCAGCGGGCACCCAAGTAGTTGTCGTCCTTTGTTGTTTGACAGGACAGTTCTTTTCTTCCCGAACCTTCACCCTCTTCTGCCGGCGAGAGTGATCTTGAATGATTACCGAGTCTTGGACCCGTCGCCAGACCTTGTAAATCTTGGAGGACAGCCGTTGAGGGGGCTGATCCGGCTTTGCATCTGTAACACTCTCCGCAGGTGGAGGAGATCGTTTTAGCATGGCAGTCGAAGAGTTCTTGCGTACCCTCCTTAGCGGTTCAAAGCTGTTCCCAGTTCGAACAGCAGCATTAACTTCCACCATTGGAGCCGGTGGAGTTAGCCCTGAGGGGGAGTTGCCCCCGGCCTTCCTTACTCGGCGCCAGTGGCGACGTCATGCGTGTCAAGCTGTTGGGGCTGGTCTGATGATGGGAGTGGTGTCGTCTTGCCCCCTGTCTGGATGAGACGCCGCTGGTGCCAGCTTCTTGAAGACTGACATCTTTTGAGTGGCGGTGTCCAATCTGTCAAAGACAGACCCTCGAGCAGGAATGGGAGCCGGAATAGTCAACCTTGAAAAGACCGACTCTTTAGCAGGAGAAGCTGCCTTGACGACTTCAGGAGCAGAGATGGCTATCTTCTTTGCGATGGCCACGTCAGGGGTCATGGGCTTCTTGGCAGGCCCATTAGAGTTCAGGTTCAGCCTGGTAAAGACCGAGGATGCCGGCTTGACATTGGACGACCCGTTGAGAGGGGCCGTTGGAGCAGTGAGCCGATCGAAGACCGACTTCTTTTGCGCTTCCGGTGCGGGCACTGGAATGGTGAAGCTTGCAGGCGGGAGCATGGTCCCGAAGAATAGACCGGTGATGGCCTGAGTCACCTGTTCCACTGGCATGGCAAGGATGGAGGCCGCTTGAGGCCCATTGGCTACACCTCCAGGTGAGGCGGAGCGTCTGTTGCACTTGCATTTCGAGCAGCTCGAGCAGTTGGATGCCATTGATGTTTGATTTCTGTGCCAGGAAAAAGTCCAAATCTTAGTAACTTGAAACCCAAAGGCAACCATTAACAAATCGCGATTCGTTCGCGAAGACGACACACGAAGTGTGGAGTGGAAAGAGGAAAAGGTCCCACCGAGCGTGCCGGAATATGTTCCCCTCCGAAAGACGGCCATGATGCAGGGATGTCTTGCCTGAGATTCAGGGCAGATGCTAATTGGTGCTATCCGTCCACCTCTCCGAAGATACCAAGTTGATTTATGGCACCATATATCAAAAGTTTAAACGGATGCGTCCGATGTAGCAGACTTCGTCAGATTCCCCCTCGCTTGAGGGGTTTTTGATTGTGGGGACGCTCTTCCCTACAGGCGCAAGCCCCTGCAGTTAATTACGTTACCACATTACGGTAACAACTTTCTCCTTCTCCAGATGGTCACTTCGTGTCGTGTGTGTTTGTTTTGTGTTTGGTTGCCCGTGGATTGTATATGGAGACTGAGTTATGTCGTCGCCCGTAGGGCGTGGACTAGTCCAAATCCGTATCTTTCTTAGATTTAGGTTTTGGGGTTTGGGTTTAAGGATACGTTAGCCTCATTTGAGACTAAGATCAACTTAAACGTTTGTTAAGGATACGGGATCGTTTAGATCCAACAAGAAAGCAATTAGGGGAGCCATGTTGTTTAGTTTAATGACATTGCGGTCAATAGGTAGTTTAAGGACATTGCGATCCAATGTTAGTTTTAAGACATTGCGATCAAGGTTAAGGACATCATAGTCCGAGGATTTAAGGAATCCACAGTCCGGCGTTAGTTTTAAGACATCACGGTCAAGGTTAAGGACATCATAGTCCATGGGTTTAAAGACTCCACAGTCCATCGTTAGTTTTAAGACATCACGGTCAAGGTTAAGGACATCATAGTTCATGGGTTTAAGGACTCCACAGTCCATTGTTAGTTTTAAGACATCCCGGTCAAGGTTAAGGACATCATAGTCCGTTGTTAGTTTTAAGACATCCCGGTCAAGGTTAAGGACCTCATAGTCTATGGGTTTAAGGACCCCACAATCCGTATCAATGTGTGGTTGTCGGGACCCGTCACCTCTTTGAAGACGTTGAGGAATTACAACGACAAGTATCAAAGGATTGAAGAGATGTACCCTTGAACCAAAGTAGATTAAGTGATCTGTAGTCCGATTTGGAAACAAGACCAATTTATTAGGTTATGAGCCCATTGGCTCAGTTGGGTTTGAATTGAAGACTTATGGCCTTCTTGGGCTAAGTCCAATCATGTTTGAAATATTGGCCCTCTGTTGGTCCATTGAAGGAGAGCCTTTGCCTCTAGAAACTTAGCCAATTGGGCTAAAACTAGTGTTAAACACTAAAGACCAACAGTGTTGAACACTGGGAATAATATTAGCAAATTAGTGTTAAACACTAAGAAAAAAGATCAATGTTAAATACTAGAAACAGGGCTTTCAAATTAGTGTTAAACACTAAGAAAAAAGATCAGTGTTAAATACTAGAAACAGGGCTTTCAAATTAGTGTTAAACACTAAAGCAAATCAGTGTTAAACACTGGGAACAGGGTTTTCAAATTCGTGTTAAACACTAAAAAAATCAGTGTTAAACACTGCAAATAAGGTTTTCAAATTAGTGTTAAACACTAAAAAAATCAGTGTTAAACACTGCAAATAAGGTTTTCCAATTAGTATTAAACACTAAGAAAATCAGTGTTAAACACTGCAAATAAAGATCTCAGATTAGTGTTAAACACTAAGAAAATCAGTGTTAAACACTGCAAATAGAGTTTTCAAATTAGTGTTAAACACTAAGAAAATCAGTGTTAAACACTGGGAACAAAGATCTCAGGTTAGCGTTAAACACTAAGGAGAGAGGGGTCACGTGTGGACACGTGAGAGCGTCCTGATTCCCCTTATTTTATTCTGCCAAAAGTATTGAATACTTTGTATAATTGATTTTGAAGCATCACGTGCTGTCACGTGATGGGAATGTGGGTATTTGGCTGTTAAAGTTTTTACCAAGGGGTCACGTGGTAGCACGTGAAGGCGCCCATAGCTTCTGTTTCTTTTGCTTTTTCTTTGTGTGCTTCAGGGGGCACGTGGGGCACGTGAGGCGTTGCCTCAAAGTTTTTTTTCTGTGGATCTTTGCAGGGGTCACGTGGTAGCACGTGACCCCGGTTCTTTGCTTTTTTAAAGATCTGTTCATCTCTTAAGAATTAAATTCTTCATAGGGTTAAACCCTAGTAATAAATTCAAAGGAATTAAATTCCTACTTTCTTTTGAAGAATTATATTCTTAGATAGGGTTAAACCTTAATTTCTTTTCTGTAGGAATTAAATTCCCCATTAAGTTCTGGCATAGGGTGAAACCCTAATTTCTTTTTTAAGGGAATTAAATTCCTGTGAGTTTGAGATAATTAAGTTCTCAATTAGGGTTAAACCCTGGTTCTATCCATTTTGAAGGAATTAAATTCCTATAATATAGTGTTAAACCCTAATTTTATCTCAAAGGAATTAAATTCCTATAACTTTGTGAGAATTAAATTCTCAAAATTCAATTCCTCCTCTATGTTTTAGATCTGCATGGCAGGATCTCAACCCAATGAGAATTAAATTCTCAATTTATGGGGAGATGTGCACTTTGCAGATCTTCAACCAGAGAAAAAACTAAGTTCTTTTCTTTTTATAAGAGTTAAACTCTTTTGAGAATTAAATTCTCTTTTTGAAGCCTCTCTTTTCTTACCTAGGGTTTTTCTTTTCAGAGAATCAAATTCTTCCTTCTGAATTTTCAAGATTCCAAGGCTCTATATCTCTCTCTCTGTTTTTCTCCCTTCTTCCTTTTTTTTAACTCTCTCCCTTGGCACCTATTTATAGGAGAAGGAAGAGAATCAATCTGTTTAGTGAATCTTTCATTGAAAGATTTCATTTGTTTTTTGAGAGATTTGATTTATTTTCATTATTGATCCGGGCCTTTAAATTATTAGGTTAATTTTATTCACCATTGGATCTTAAATCCAAAAATATTCTTTTGTTATTTCGGTTGGATTTAGGGGGAAATCTTCCCATGTCCATGATTTTTCCATAAATTGGTAATATTTAATCACCTTCAGATTCTTGATCCAACGGTTTCAGATAATTCTTCTCCATTTTGGAAAGATTTGAATGATCTCTCCTCAGAATTTAATTCTGTTAAAGAATAAGGCTTTTAAAGCCGGTCACATATGGCCACGTGACCGTTGGTCGCGTATGAGCACGTGACCCCTGAAATGGGCTTCTCTTTTCTGCGCTGTTTTCTTTGCCGCTGCTTTGGCCATCACGTGCCGACACGTGACCACTGGTCACGTGCGAGCACGTGATGCCTCTTCTGAAGCTTTTTCCTGATTTTTAATCAGGGAACAACTACAAAGCCACACAACCCATCAAACTTTCTATCTTCAATTGGTGAACCATTTGGTGTACTCGATAGATCTGTAAAACTAGAGTTGTGGATTTCAATTTGGGATGGAGAGGTTTGATTTGGAAGGGTGTACCTCTCTCTCTCTCTCACTATCCAAATTCTCAATTTTTCCTCGTGCGGTATCATAAGTTGGAAAATTTTGAGCTGGTTGGAAACTAGTTGCTTGTTCGTTTTGTTTTATGAGGACGGCCATGGACGAATTCAATTCCTCTATGGCGCGGCGCGACGCTACCCGATATTCTTCCACGGTCTGTTCAAGACTAGACATGGGTCGGTAAGGGGTTTCAGATTGAAATTCTTGTGGATAGGTAAAACTCCTAAATGACTGATTAAAAGAAATGTCTAAAGAAGGTGTAAAAGTCGGGTAGGATTGATAGTAATCGAATAGTTGTGAAAATTGGGCAGGACTAGGATCAACATTGTGATGAGAAGAACATTGATATTGGTTGGTTGGTTGACGACTGGCAACAGATGTCATATACGTCTTAAAACGAGTAGCAATATCTTCCTCAGAAAGTGGTGGTGTTTGTTGTTCTAACGGTTTGATCGGATTGAAACTTTGGCCGTTATCCCTCATTATATGCACAGCGATGGACATGTGTTTAGGAGTTTCTTCACTCGCTGTAAATGGAATATCAACATAAGTAGAATTTTGAGGCGGTTGATAGGACCTGGAGTGAGGTGGCCAAGTGTTTCTTTCTGCTTGCTCTATCCGATCTCTTAAATACATGGTAGAGTCGGACGGTATACCGAAGCGATTATGAAAACAAGAAATATCTGGTTGTGGATAGCAAATCTCGGCAAGAGTTCTTCTATTTGGGTTATCCATTATAAGAAGGAAAGAGGAGAGGAAAGATTGAAGTTCTATTTGGATTGTTTTGCTTTGAAAGAAGAACTTGAGGGATGACTCAACAAATTACAAAATCCATAAGCAACTAGAACTAAGGTCACCTAGGTCAAGCACTAGACCGCTCCTAGACTTCCAAAGGACAAGCCGCAGGATGAATCCTCTACCACCTCTTTATCGCTCCTATGGCCAGGTAAGTGCCAGGTAAGTGGGAGGTATCCGTTATACGAATCACCGAAAATAGCGGGCCTAATTAAGTAACTACTTGCCTTAGTCACTCTTGCCTAGACACCACAAAAGAAATGCGGATAAGCGATAGATTACCCACGACGTTTCTCTGTCCTATTTGAGCGTGACGGTTCTTAGATTCTTGGTCTAGATATTTTTTAATTAATATAGGGTTATGCGGATGCTCGTTTTATGATTTGTGGGGTCTAGGAAGGGTGATGAAATCCCCACCTAATCTGAATTTTGGTCTTGCTCCTTAAAGTCCGTATTAAAATATGCAAAAACATCTCTCAAAACAAAACACGCAAAAAGATTTTTGAGCGGCGATATTTTGCAAAGAATCCTGCAGAAAAATATATTATTGGATTTCTAGAGTAGAGAGAAAGAGTTGAGAAATATACCAGAGAATTTTAGAGGCACAACTCCCCAATTCCGCTGTGGTTCCGCCGTGCTTCGCATGCAATGGCCGCGGTTCCGCCGCGCTTTAGGGGGTTCTTTGTTTAATTTTTTCACTGTGGCCTCCTTTTCTCCTCTGGGTCTTGATGAATGTCTCTGAATCTTTATCTCCTCACTAAAGTGACTCCAGATTCCCTCATAAAAATCGCACACTAATCGTTAAATATACAGTTTGCTGTTTTATTTTATTTTATGATATGGATCGAATAAGAATTCAACACGAATAGCAAGAAAAAAATTACGCACGTATCCCCGGCAACAGCGCCATTTGATTGATCGTGAAAAAGTGTTTGAAGAATAACCGCAATCAATAACGGTGTCGCGTGTAGCTAGCCGAGATGAATACGGGTCGTCCTCAGGGATACGTGGAACTTTTAATCTTGCTTTAGACGTGTTGATTAGAAAAGTGGAAGGAGAATAGAGAATAGTGAAGAATGGATTCTATGGTAAATACGGATGTAGAATATATATTTTTCAGATCTAGTTTAAATAAGGATATAGAATATATAAGAAGAAGGCTTGTTAGGTTCGTTAGGATTTAGTAGTCATGGATGACTAATAAAGATTACTCCTTTTATCTATTGATAGATTTAAAACTAGATTGATAGTGATGAATGAAGATTAGGGTTTTTGAAAGAAACTAGGGTTTCCACACTATTGACTCTTGTCCTTTCATTGATCTCTATTCATGTCTAGCCCTTAACAAAACAATTGTTAATCTGATCTCAAATCGCTGTCGAGACTAGCAATAAATCGGTAGCGCGCCTGATTAGGATGTTAACGATTCTTTTGCTAAAGTTTATAAACTTCATAAGACTTAAAAGAAGTTAAAATATTTTCTTATCTGTTGTTCTACCATAATCCTATGAACCCTAACAAGCTGGGAATTACTCACGCATGTTGTGAGAAGAAGAAGAAAGGATAGAGAATGAGATCATAATTAAAATGCAGAAAGTAAAAATACAGAAAATAAATAATTAAACAAAATGATCTATCTTTATTAATCAACTTCACAAGTAAAATTTCTACGAATTTAGATTACAAGAGGAAAAAGTTGCACTCGATCTCTGCCTCGTAGGAAGTAGATGCTCCGTTGATTTTCACGTCGCCCTATCATGTCGAATCGTGGACCTGTCATAGATCTTTTGTTTTTTGACGGTGATTTGCTTAGTGTAAAGGTGATGAGTTTTAATTTTAGCCTTCGGTCCTTTATATAGCCCTCAAATCAGAAATCCTAGATCTCATAAGTTTAGACTTGCCATAAAAATCCACTTTCCAAGTTTTCAGATCCTACGATTTTATTCGCAGATTTTTTATCCTGACATCTTGAATATCTTAATCTCCTGACCTGAGCTAAATCTGTACAAAATCTCCATGAATAATGTTAGTAATATTTATTAAATTAGAGAGAGTATCTTAATTACTTTATATGGTAATAAATCTTTAAGAAACTTAATTAAGAATATTTGGTAAGATATGCATCTATTAATTACTAATATTATGCATATATTTTGAAATATTATTTTAACCATTTGTATAATATTATATCTTTTAAGAATCTTGATTAGAATATTTGATATGATATGCATATTTTAATTACCAAAATATTTTATATATATATATATATATATATATATTGAAATATTATTCTAACCATTTGTATGATATTGTATCTTTTAAGAATTGTGATCAGAATATTTGTTATGATATGCATATTTTAATTACCAAAATATTATATAAATATTATATGCATATATTTTCCATCATAATGTTAAATATAATGTATAAACATATGGTAAATAGTATTTTGCAGATAAACCCAAATATGTTCTATATTTATAATAAACACCTTTAAATATTTGAGAAAATTAAGGAAGTTGTTATATCAAATGTTCAATATTTTCAACTGAACACATGTTGATAAAGCCCTTAGAATGTAGGCTTGACTACCAGGACTATGATGCAGATCATACTAGTGCGGCTTGTGTAGTCCACAAGCACATCTTTTAACAGTTTCTAGTCGAGGGAGTATCGAGATAGGGTATCGATATCCCATAGTAGACTAGTGTGTACAATTCTTAACCCTGTATAGGGCGATAGTTGATCCCACAACCATTGGTGTTTGACATCAAAGATTGTGCACAGATGCTCATTAGAGAATGGGTACACCGAAGAGGACTCGCCGAGAACTCTAAGATGGTACCATACCTATCGTCAGATAGCAGTTCTCTGGTGACACTTGTACAGGTTGGTCTGTAGACCCGAGATCGTCATAGTGTCTTGTGTGGTTCCCACTGTGCTTTGATTTCCTCCCTACCACGGCTCGAAGGAGTCGTGAAAATAGGTGGATTTTGGGTACAGTCCCGAGTCACATGGAGGCAGTGAGCGATAAGATGGATTTCGTCTCTCCCGGTATTGGGAGTTGATGTTACGCTATGCTCGATTGGATATAACAGCAAGTCCCTGGCCAGGGCTGATGAGATTTATTGGTAAGTATTATCAGTAGTTTCTCGAAAGGTTATAGTCCATACATTGGCATGACTTATCAAGTTAGTGGGGGTCTGACAATTCCACCCCCCAGAATCGATATGCGACATATCAGACGAAGAGACCGGACTGTACGGTAAGTGTTGCTTATAGGCTTTACGAGAGTTTGTAAAAGCTTGCTTGTTGATCTTCTATTCATTCAATACCTGGATAGCCGTTACATCCAGCTAGTACCGCTGACGGTTTGTGGGTATCTGATATGATCATTACCTACTGCTGGCGTATTGACGAGTCTTTAGAGTCTCACACAGAGGTTTCCTAGCTCAAGCGAAATGAAATAGGGCACATATGGAGATATGTGCAGGAGCTTGATTAAATACGAGTATGTGATACCGTATTCTAATCTAGCGATATTTGATATCGGTTAGGTTATATATGACCGGATTATTGAATCAAGTGTTGATTCAATGATTTGATATATGTATATATATTTGATATTGGCCAGTTATATATGATATGGCCAGATTATTGAATCAAGTGTTGATTTAATATCTAATATTGAATATTAGTCGATTATATGTGATATAACTGGATAATTGAATCAAGTGTTGCTTTAATGTTTTGATATACATATATATATGATATTAGTTAATTATATATGATATAACCGGATTATTGAATCAAGTGTTGATTTAATAATATGATATATATTTATATATTTGATATATTTATATATATTAACTAATATCAAAGCTTACTAAAGATTTTATTCTCTTTATATACATTTATATATATATATATATGTATGTATGTATGTATTTGCTTTTGTATCATGGTTGATGATACATAGAACTAGGATGTATGAGAATCACATGAGAATGAGAAAATTATAAACATTTTTTAATTAAAAGAATTGTAAAATGAGTCAGGGTTTAAAGATGCTTGTGGAAGCATTGGGAAGCCATGACTCACCTCTTATTCTTGGCTTATTCAAAGATATTTATCTCTCTCATTCTTATCACTTCTCATAACTTGAGACATGGTTCATTGAACCCCATTCTTCTATCATCCAAGTTCATCTCTTCTTCATCCTCTCTTTAGGATTTTCTTGAGTTGGAGAAAAGAAAAGAGAAAAAGATTTCTAGTGAGCAAAGCTCCTACTTCATCAACCTACACTAATCTAGCCCATTAGTATAGGTTATTTGCTTCACCAATACCTTGATTAGTGTAGAGTGAGCTTGAGTTAGAGAGACTTCAAGGTGGATCATTTTCGGTCTCGAAGACAACAAGTAAGCTTGATCCTTTCTCAAGCGGAGTCGAAGAAGAGTTATAGGGACTACTACTTGGAGCTTTAAAAGTGAAGGACTGGTCTACAAAGGTTGCAAACTCTCTTCACTTAGTTTAGATCTTGTTTGCGTACACTAAAACCCTAATTCTCTAGTTAGATTCTAGGTTAGTATGACTTTGCACTCTAGATTTTTTTAAATTGCATATTTGATACTTGTAGAAACCAAGTAGAGGTGCTAAGACATTCTTTCATTTCAACCATGCATGAATAGTGCACCCAAATGATTTTATCAATATAAAATCCAAACCATACTTCTCTATATGTATTCACCGCTGAAAGACTGGACCGGGACGTTTGGGACGTCTGGCCTGAATTTTGGGGGCAGATGCTATTTGGACCTATTCATCCACCTCTCCAAGGATACCAAGTTGATTTATGACACCATATATCGATGGTTTGTACAGATGCAACCTTTGTAGAAGACTTTATCATATTCCCCCTCATTTGTAAGGGGTTTTTGATTGTGGGGATGCTCTTCTCTGCAAGCGCAAGCACCTACAGTTAATTACATTATCGCATTGCGATAACCACTTTCTCCTGCTACAGCAGTTCACTTCGTGTCGTGTATTATTTTGTTTATTTTGGGTTGATCATGGATTGTATACGAAAACTTGTTTATGTCATCACCCATAGGGTGCGAATTAGTCCAAATCCGTATATTTTAGATTTGGGTTTTGAACTTAGGTTATATATTCCTTTAGTTCAAAAATATTTTGTTTTGTTTAAGAACCGTTAATCTAGTTTGAGATTAAGATTAAGCTCAATTTATTTTTAAATAACAATACATTAGCCATATTTGAGACCAAGATCAACTTAGCAAAATTTTAAAGAACATTTTTATTTAAGATCCAACAACAGAGTATTTGGGCTCAGCTGTAAGAAAACTTTTCAAAGAGACTTAACCAATTTGTGCTTAGTTTGCTCAGTCTATATTTTGTTCAAAAGTGCTAAGCACTTATTTGGGCTTTGTTTGATCAGCCCCCTTTTTAGGCAAAAGTGTTGAGCACTTGTTTGACACTCTGGCGCTCACATGGGTATCATGTGAAGCCTTCACTCATGGGCGCTACCCAATTGTGGTAAGCACTCAGTTATATATATAGTGCTAAGCACTTTTTTTATGGCGTCCATATGAGGAGCACGTTCGGTGCTGGGCGCTGCCCAATTTATGCTAAGCACTTAGCCATTTTGGCTATATATGGAGTGCTAAGCACTTTTTGTGTGGTGCCCACATGAAGAGCACGTGAGGCGCTGGGCACTGGCCAATCAGTGCTTAGCACTTAGCCGTTTTGGCTGTATATGAAGTGCTAAGCACTTTTATTCAGCGCCGACGTGTGTTTCACGTGAGACGCTGGCCTTCTGCTTTGGGCGCCCGCGTGTTTTCACTTAAGGTGCTGGGCGCTATTGGGAGGGCGCCCACGTGGAAAACATGTGAGGCGCTAATCTCTTTTCTTTTTTAGAGATCAAATCTTTGTAAATGTCATTTTGGCCATTAATGATTATCAAGATCTCTATTTTGAGGACCTTGGATCGTTTTTTCTTCATTGGAGAACTATGTTCTTATTTTCTTTTTATAAGAACTAAGTTCTTTATGTAGTGTTAAACCCTAATTTCGGAGGAATTAAATTCCCAGAAAACATGTTCTTTTTTTTTTCTTTCTTTTTAATCTAGTTCTTTTCTGAATCTTTGATTCTCAAGAACAATATCTTCCCGATGAGAATTAAATTCTTAATTTGTGGAGACTTGTCTTGTGGATCTCTGATCAAGAATAAGAACTAAGTTTTTTGAGAAGGGTTAAACCCTCAAATAGGTAAAAAGAGATATTTTGATCTCTGTGTTTTCTTTACCTAGGGTTTTGAAGAGGCAAGTCTTCTTCTTTTCTTAAGAATTAAATTCTCTGTTATTTTTTTAAAAGCTTTCTATATTTTTTTCAGAAGCTTATGGGGGGTTCTCTTTATATGAGACTTGAAGTCTCAGGTCTTTTATATAGTAGAGGCAAGTTTGTTAATTAGTTTTTGAGAAAATCTCTTATTGAGATATTCTAATTGATTTAATTAGTCTCAAATTGATTTGGCGAATTTTACCCACCGTTGGATCTTTGATCTAAGTGTTTCTGTTTTACAGAATATTTTTTCTTGTTTTTAACAAGATTAGGGAAATATTTTCCCATATACAGAATTTTGTTCTGTCAAGCAGTGATTTTTAATCACCATTGGATTTTTAATCCAAGAGTTCTCTGTTTTACAGAGAGCAATTTTCTTTTTTTATAAAGATTAAGGATAAATATTCCTCAAAATAGAATTTAATTCTATTGTTTGCTGATTTATCATCACCATTAGATCTTTGATCCAACGGCTCTATTTAACAGAGATTATCCCAACTTTTGTTAGGGAAATATTCTCATGTAGAATTTAATTCTATTGGTATAAACTTGGACGCCGGCGCTCACGTGTTGTGCACGTGGGCTCCACTTAATGATTAAATTTTTATTTATGATAGGCGCTTCTGTGCTTTGCACATTGGCGCCCACATGAGTAGTACGTGCGGCGCCATATAAGAATCTAATTCTTATATAATAAGCGCTCATGTGCTTTGCACATTGGCGCTCACGTGAGGAGCATGTGCGGCGCCACCATACGATTTAATCCTACAAAATTGGCGCTGGCGCTGGCGTCCTCGTGGAAAGCACGTGAGGTGCTGCCTCATTAAAATTCAACAGAGCTTAGCTCTTTTTATATTGTTTAAATTTTGGGGGAACAA
This sequence comes from Agapanthus africanus, assembly GCA_030015575.1. Lineage (NCBI taxonomy): Eukaryota > Viridiplantae > Streptophyta > Magnoliopsida > Asparagales > Amaryllidaceae > Agapanthus > Agapanthus africanus. Next base: position 43,608,827 of record CM057339.1, read on the forward strand.
TATGTTTTCACCCATGCCTCATTACACCTCATTTCCTTTTATTTTTCTAAATAGAAAAATAAATATGAGGTGTCTTTCTTCTATAAGCATTCCCGTATAAATTCGGAATACTTCACAAGGTATACGTATCGCTACATATATACGTATCCGTATAAAAATACAGATAGCACCAAAGAAAGAAAATAAATAGTGAACAATAATACTAAATTATATGTATCAAAATACATACATAAATTATTAAATCAGAACCTGATTTAATAATCCGGTTTAATCCTAAACCGGCTAGTATTATCAACCGTCCAATTAAAATCCATGTATCCTCATACACGTATTTAATCGAACCCCTGCAAGTACCAACATACGGCTCCTACATCTATCGCCTGAACCGGCAAAACTCTCTATGTGGGACTCTACAGACTCGACAATATGCCGGCAGTGGGTTTAACCACAAGCACGTCAGTAGCACTAGCTGTACGTAACGGCAACTCAGATACTTGTCGAAAGAGGGCTCGACAATCAAGTGCGTCCTTACCCTACTGAGCCTGAATGTGACAATTTCCGTACAGTCCGGTCTCTTCGTCAAAGAGTATCGCATTTCGGGTCTAGGGGTAGATAACGTCAGATCCTACTAACCCGATAAATCGTGTCTGAGTCAAGCTCATCACCAACAGAGATACTACTGATCAACCATCAGTAAATCTCATCCACCATGGCCACGGATTTCTGGTGATAGCCAATTGAACACGGCGTGACATCGACTCCTAATACCAGGAGAGACGAATCCCTGACAGTCGACCAGTACCTCTATATGGCTCGGGACTGTACCCAACTAAAATCTGTTTGCATGACTCTTTTGAGCCGTGGTAGGATAGTAATCAAAATACAGTGGGAACTCACACGAGACAAATGACGATTTCAGGTCAAAGAACTAACCTGTACTCATGCCACCTGAGAACTTCCATCTGACGATAGATATAATATCATCTAGAAGTTCTCGGCGCGTTCGTCCAGTGTACTCACCTCCAGTGAGCACATGTATACTATCTTAGGTGACACAACACCAATGGCTTATGAGACCGGCCACCGCCCCTCGTCGGGGTCTAGAAGCGTAGACACTAGTCTACTCCGGAATATCGATGCCCGGTCTCGATACTCCCACGACTAAGGACATTTAAGAATGTGCTTATGGACAACCCAGCTTCCACATATATGATCGCCATCATAATGCCTGTTGTCAAGCAACAATCCTACGGGCATTATCAATGATGAGGACAAACTAGATAGTATACTATCATCTCGAGTAAGATTGTTATACCTGTATAGGTCATCCCTCAATTATCATAATCGCCTACTTTTAATCACAATAATTTTGATGGAACTATATCCAACAATCTCCCACTTGCACTTCAGGCCAATTATTGCGGTATCGCATACCCACAGCTCGTGTGCTACCGAATACCTAACTTCTCTACTAATCAGTTTCGCAAACTATGTTTGTGAAACTTAATTTGTTCGAAAAATAGCCTCAGTGCGTAGATCCGCTACAATGTTCCAACTTCATCTCTCTATATCTCAACTTTGCGGAGATCAACAATCTCTCAAACTGAGCGATACCCTGCCTCAAGAATTTGTCTGGATACTTGATGGGACTAAGTTCATCAATGAACAACTCTAATCCAACAAACTTCTTGGGTTGTATTCTCTGTTGAGTCATAACCAGCATCCTGCACCATGATTACCTCAGTATCCCTATTGGAACACTATCCAATACACTGATCCTCAGAAGAGGCTAAACTCAAAACTCTGACAGTATCTCTGTCATCCAGGTCACCTTGAAAGCCTGAGCTAATAAATGCCTCCCACAGGAGGCCGTCGTTATCTTATACCAAAAACATCCTCTTATGTCATGATAGCTCCCCTTTGTTTCTCAAGGATTAGATTAATATATGCTTATTACAACTAGTGCAAAAGCAATATCTGGTGTTGTACAAGATATTGCATGATTGACTTAATTGCCTAAGCAAATGATATGTCATTCATGCCAGTCTCTCTCCTTATCAGTTTAGAAGACATCCTTTTTAGAGAGGGTGACTCCATTCCCTGCGGGTACACTACCACGCCAGGAGTTGTCCATTCTAAAATACTTTTAGAATGTTATCCAAGTACTTGATTAGGAAACTTTCCAAATCAAGATCTAAAACCATAATCCCTAATATATTATCTATCTGGTTTTGTACAAGACATTGCATGATTGACTCAATTGCCTAAGCAAATGATATATCATTCATGCCAGTCCCTTTCTTCATCAGTTTAGAAGACATCTCTTTAGAGAGGGTGACTCCATCACCTACGGGTACACTACCATGCCGGGAGTCGTCCATTCTAAAATACTTTTAGAATGCTGTTTAAGTACCCGATTTGGGAAACATCCTAAATCTAGATCTAATCACTAGAATTCCTGATATACTACCCACATCCAACAAGAAAACATTATGTGACAACCAAAGTTTGACCGATTGTAGTACAGGAACATCACTTCCTATCTGGAGTATGTCATCCAAATCCAGGACAGTACTCCCTACATCTTTTGTTTTGATGAAGTCAATCACCTTGATTGTCACATCAAAACAGATGATCCATCTCCGCTATCTATGCTTGAGTTTACGAATAGACATAAGCAACTTGCACACCTTTCGCTGCTCCCACTGACTACGATAACCCTCTGGCAGAGTCATATACACATGCACCTCCAAATTCCTATTTAGAAAGACGTTATAGTCATCCACCTGCCAAATATCATAGCCATGAACCGCATCAGCGCCAAATCATATCCATATGGATTTCAGCGTAGACACTGAAGTAAAAGTCACATCACAATCCACAACGGGTATTTGATGAAAACTCTTTATAACAATTCTAGAATTATTAGGTTAGTACCTTTCCACCTGCACAGATCTCGAAAGATTTACTCGCTCCTAATGGGTTTTACCCCTTTAGAAGCACCCAGCAAAGTCCAAAATCCATGATTTGCTGAAGTGCGTGGAGTCCATCTTGGGTATGAAATACCTGGTCACCTGGAAGTTACTACTTCTTATGACCTACTGATAACAAGTAGGGGGAACAGCAGTGTCAAGTCATATACATAGGGATTTCATTATAGACACTGAAATAAAAGTCTCATCACAATTCACAACGGGTATTTGATGAAAACTCTATACAACAAGTCCAGCCTCATTAGGTTAGCACCTTTCCACCTGCACATATCTCGAAAGATCTACTTACTCCTAATGGGTTTTACCCCTTCATGAGCACCCAGCAAAGTCTAAAATCCATAATTTTGCTGAAGTGCGTGGAATCCATCTTGGGTATGAAATACCTGGTCACTTGAAAGTTACCACTTCATATGACCTGCTGATAACAAATAGGGGAACAACAGTATCAAGTCATATCCGTACGGACTTCAGTATAGACACTGAAGTAAAAGTCTCATCACAATCCACAACGGGTATTTGATGAAAACATTATACAACAAGTCTAGCCTCATTAGGTTAGCACCTTTCCACCTGCACAGATCTCGAAAGATCTACTTGCTCCTTGTGGGTTTTACCCCTTTAGAAGCACCCAGTAAAGTCTAAAATCCATAATTTTTCTAAAGTGTGTGGAGTCCATCTTGGATATAAGCATCTGGTCACCTGGAAGTTACCACTTCCAACGACTTATTGACAACTAGTCGGACCATCATCACCATGATACTGACCTCTCTGTCACCGTCTATGAGAAAACCAAAGTATCTCTCGGTTGACTGAGGTCACCTACTAAAATTGCGGAGTGGCTAATGGTTTGTCAAGTCCAATTGAATTCTTAGGTTTTACTAAATTTTCGGTAACCGTTTGTGGTTTTGGAATCACTTCCAATTCTACCATACTCCTGCTAGTTTCTTTTGCAAAAAGATCCTTTTATAAAATGGTGGCAACTCAAGAACAATGTAATTATTGATCTTGAAAATGGTAGAAATAAAATCCTAACGAATACTTGGGATAATCCACAAACCGCCTTTACCGAAGCATACCTCGAGTTTGTCCGGATTCTGCTTTTAAACAGAAACCAGATAACTCCATATCTTAATAAGCTCAAGATATGTAGCCATTCTATGTTCTTATAGAATTAAGGCACTAATTTAAATGGAACCAGATTCAAATGTCATACAATTGTTTTAGAGAAGGGCCAATACAGTATTACTTATTATGGAGCGTGTCCACGGATGAGTAACCTCTAAGAGAATCAAATTCTCCATATTACTATGATGGAATACCTAGCATAAGTATCTAAATCTTTGATCACCTTGAAAAATCCCGATACTTCCAACGTATGGTTGTCACGCCCCGCTTCCCGGTATATGGCGAAGGGGACGCGACTGGTCCACTACGTATTAACTCTGAAGTAAATACGCTAAGCGTATGTAAGCAATATAAAGTAAATACAAGAGACAAGAGATATAAACTGAACAGCAACTTTATTTATTAACATTCTTTTGTACAATGCATGAAAAGTAAATACATCTGATGAAAACAATACCTAAACAATGGCATAACAGAAAAAGAAAAGTACTGGAATGAAATGTGTACAATGAAGCTAGAGCTCTGGGTCTTCAATAATCTGGTCCAAGTCCTCGATGCTGGGCTCTGTCTCCAGAAGGTCCGAAACACCTGATGAGATTCAAAGAAGAAAAAAGGAGAATGTTGTCAGCGAACAAATCGCTCGGTAAGTCCCAAAGATAAGGGAGAAGTAGAAGAGAAGAAAGAGAGAGTGTAGTTTTTAAAGTTGTATTATATTGTTATAATGTTAATGCCGTTATTATCGTAAGTTCAAGGGTGAATATCAACTAGTCTCAAGAGTGTTCTCAAACCCAACAGGCCACAGTCCAGGGGTAGGGAACCACGGGCCCAAATGATATGTTAGTAGCGGGACTTCGACCGTCGTCGAAGTATTTCAAGCTCAACAGGCCACAGTCCAGGAGCATGGAAACACGGGCCCTCATGATTGCTTACTTGTGTTAGTAGACATGGATTCATGATCTAGGGAGACTCTTGAGATTATGTTGGATTCACGAATGAACTACCCCAATACCCCGTATAATTATTGTATTGATAGTATTGTATTGCATTGTAATGTCTTGTAAATTGAATTGTATAATTGGATGACTTGCCGAAACCATGATATCAGTAAACGGATGTAACTGTAGAATCATGTTAACTGGATGATCATGTAAATATAATGTATATCTATGGTTCGGTTCGGTCAAGTTGTATAGATTGATAATTGGATTCATGGATTCATGTTGAATTGGAATATTGTAAATTGTAGATTGTAGATTGTACTTGAATCAAATTCAAGTCAGATATAATCAGACTCAAACCCGAGTCAGACAATTAGAAATGTAAATCGAAGTCTTGATTATTTCTTAAACCTATATTTACTAGGGTCCTTAGGGTAATTTATAAAACTTGAGGGGGTTTTATGTAAAAATATTTTTATATACTTTTCAAGATACACCCCAAGTATTTATTAATCGTCTTTAGAGTTGTAATGATTGTAGATTTTATATTGTGATATTTCTAGTGAAATTATCCTATTTCCATAATAAGAGGTGTTTATTTGTAATATTGATTTGTGTGGAATTCCTGGTATTTTAGTGTAAACTTGATTCTTGTGACATTTTTAGAAAAAGGTAGAATATTTATATCATAACAAAATAGATATTTTACTGATAAATATACATATATTTATACAAAAATAATTTTAATATATATTTCATATTCTAAAAATCTCATTTTCTTAAGATGTCGTATTTTAAATCTTTCGAGACCGAATGCTCCTTGCAGAGGTCTAAATTTCGCACTACTAAGCCCGAGGATGTGCGATAATCCGCACCATCCCGAACGGGTTTCCCAAAATGAGTTGTAGCGGCGCTTTGCAAAGATTTGTATAAATACTAAATCCTTTAGAAAACGGTTTTATTAAGTAAATGGTATTTATTTGTAATGATGTCGTATTTTCCGTATTCTATGTTCTAGGGTCTTCTAAGTCAACTAGACTGCTCCTAACTGGTCCAAAGCGACAAGTTGTGAGATACCTCAAATCGTCTCTTCACCGCCAATTGTGGCCAGGTAAGTACAAGTGAAGAAATGAGGGATCCGCTCACGAATCACCGTGAGACGGGCCTTTTAAAGTTATCTTTCTTACTTGCCTAGCCTAGACACCACAAAGTCAGGTTTAGATAAACGACTGATGTCCACAACCTATCATATTTTCATAAGGAGTGGTATTTATTTAAAAAGTGTATCAATACTAAATCTTTTAGAAATGACGTTATTTAGTAAAGGGTATTTAAATGAAAATGTTTGTTTTCCGTATTTTGAGTTCTCGAGGGTATCGTGTTAGGTTGTATATGAGTGTGTGAGGAGGTAGGTCGTTACCTCGTGATCTACTTAAAGGTATAGCAAGGTTTAATGAAGTTAAATGTATAATTGAAACAATATGGTATTTAAGTGAAAAATACGATGAATGGAAATAGCTATCATTTTATGTAATGAAACTTGATCAATTTGTGTGATTAGTGTTTAATAGTCAACATGAGAAATTTTAAGTATGATTGTATTAGTGAGAAGTGGAATTTTATAGGAAATCGAATCGGAAATCGGATTTTTTCCGATTCCGTCGAGTTTTGTAAATCCATATTTTTAGATAGAAGAGATAGGTAGAAATTGGGACTTATGGGTTTTAGGATACACAAGAGGGTGAGAGGGAAGTAGTGGAATCATCGATGTGTTGCGTCATCGCCGGGAGTTCCTAGAACGATCGCCGGGAGTTCCGCCGGGAATTTGTCGGAGCTTCGTCTCGAGCTCGTTTTCAAAGTGCACAAGATTCTTGGAAATTTTTAGAGAGTTGGCTCAGAATTTTGGGGTGAGAGGGTAGGGGGTATGGGTGTATTTATAGGGTTAGGCTAGGGTTAGGATAGATGAAGGGTTTAATTGAAAAAAATGTAAAATTATATAAAAATGTATTAAAAATTGGAGTAAATGGGACTTTCTGACTTCTCTGGAACCGATCTGGGAATTTAAAGTATGCAGAGGAGTAGGGGAGAAGAAGAGCCACGACTTTTCTGTTGACAACTCGCCGGAATCGGCAACTCCGGCCGGCGGCGGCGGGCCGAGTCGGCCGGTCCGCCGGCCGAGTTGGCCGATCCGGGCCGAGTTCGATGGTCGGAGTGTGCGCCGTCAGTTCATCTAGCCTCTGGTACTTTCAGTTTTTAATGGGTAGTGGGAAAGTTTGGAGTTATCACGTGTTGACTATTGGGCTTCTATAAAATTTAAAACAAAATAAATACAAAAAATAATGTGGGGCATGGGATTTGAACTCTGGTGGCTTGGTTCAGCAGTGCAAGGTATTACCAATGAGTTACAAGCTCCTTCTTGTAATTATGAAGTTATTTAATTACTTAAAGTAGTTACAGAAAATGTAAATACCCCAAGTATACATTAATTTTTAAGAAAATTTTTGTACACTAAAAATGGAGTTGTTATATTCTTTTAACTTGTAATTAAAAAGCAAAATAATTACTTATAACTTGTGCTCAGGTTAAAATACCCCTTTATGAATTTTTGAAAAAATATTTTGAAAAAATTTGTATAGGAAATTTGGGGTTGTTACAATGGTTCTCTACTTTATTCTTATACCTACAAACTTCTCAAAATGTTTGGACCTTGCATTTCAACGAATGCGTGTCTAAAACCAGAGAACTCATAAATAATCCTGAATGAAGTAAGAGTACCTACCCCTTGTCTTGAAATACACTGGACAACATACATTTTCATGTATAAGTCCCAAGAGTATACCAACTCAAATTCTGTGTTTTGTAAATTAAAAATTGTAACTTGATTAAGAATGTCTTACACCATTATTCAATGCACCTTATTTTATCCTCAACTGATAAAGGTAAATGTTTACAACACAATTTTCAAAATGTATATCTCACTTTATAAAATAAAGGTACAGATATTTCATTTTAAAATTTTGTGCATAACAACAGTTATTCGAAACTAAATACTTGCCGTCAGGCAAAACCCAGGCGATTTAATCCAATATCATCAATTACAACGAATTCCGATCTTGGGGATCAAATCTCCCATTTCCCAATACTCTACTCCTTCTCAACATCTGTAACACCATATAAATGTGAGATCCAAATCTGGTAAACACATACTCTGGAGTCAGAATTAATTGGGAAAACAACTCTCTTTTACATGTACACAGAAAAACTGAAACATGAAAATGTTTCAAAAGGGATGGTCAGGTATTTCCAGTAATGCCTTTTCCATTATCAAGATTCATGACAGTAGTCGCAATTTCCTTTGCCCTACTTCATTCTCTTTATATGTTTCTACATCTTACCTTCTGCACACCGTCCTTAGGCTAATTGATTTTTTTTCTTCCTTATCTTTCGGCACCAGCCTAAGATTTGGAAGAAGACTATCCAATAAGCGTAACAGGTGTACTCTACTAATCAAGGAGCTATCGCAACCTGAGAGAAGGTAAAGGAAAGAGACAACCAAATTATCTTATTCAGTTTTTCCAGAACCTATGGCCATCCTCGACTGAAGTAACTTATTCGAGTTCGTATGTAACTATACGATGGCTGTTCCAAGCAATATAGATCATCGTAGTGATACGACGTGTTCTGAAAAAATGCAAAAGGTAAAGTAGGAGTGACAGGGATATATGTGACTTTGTCGTGAATCAAGATAAGCCAAAACCAAAGGGTGTAAGAAGGTTCGGTTAACATGGTTCATGAGTTTTTAAGATAAGTCATGGGTCGTTGTACCAGAGAGAGAGAAAAGAAACACAGCGTGCACTCTATCAAGATTATATTGGTTTTCACTTTATCTTATTAGGATGGCTCCCACTTTTTTCTCGAATTCTCCTTCAAACCCTAAAAGGAGAACTAGTCGAGATCATTTACACTTTACAAGTTCGCTAACCGTTCAGCCAGGCCAGTGTTGGTACTCCGAGAGAGGTCCCCCGTACTTTCGCACGGACCCAATTAATAACTCCGTTTCCGCAGAGGCATAATCTCGTTAACACTTTTTAGACATCTAATAGGTTAGCTAATTGTGAAGTGAAAAATCTCCCGAGCAGTAATACATACTCATCAGTGAGAATCGGGACCCAACTATCATTGTGTGATAAATTTGACGAATGCTGACCAAAATTACCACACTCCAAAAGGTATGCACAAACCAGGAAAGTTTCCCGTATATTTGAAACTCCCAATATGGTTTTTGCCCCTAAGATCCAAGTGACATTGACAAGGTTAACAAGTCAAAGGGTCCTAGTCAAGTTCAACCCGTCACTATCCTGATTACATTATACCCACCCGCACAGACCTTTGATAAGGTCAACAAGGTCGAACGACTGTCCTAACCAATCCATATATCTATATGATAGAAAAGTATTACAGAGCAACCTCACACTACGTCTTGACAAAATCAATAAATGCAACACGAATACTAAGCAATACTAATTTGAAATGACGAAGGTCTACGGCTGGTTTTTGGTGAAAAACCTTTAACGTAATGAACTTGATATCGTTGAATGAACTCGAGTGGATTTGAAATGGAGTGGTTTAAGCTCCGCATATTAAAACTATTAACATAAAATTTTGCTTAAGAGCGAACCCCCAATGAAGGGATCAAGACTCTTCCCTCATAAGATGAAGTGCGGGATATTCCTAACCGAATATCTTTATATGACTTTGAGTTTTGAAGAAAACCGAGTAGTTTTAAAATTTGGTTCCGACAATATCATTTAGGTTTATTTTCCTTGCATTTTATGTTTCCAAGCCATAAAAGAAACAATCAAAATAACATACTTTTTATATGACATCCGCATTCACCACGGGGCCCCGTCATGCACCGCCATGTTACTTAACTAACGGCAGAAGGGGGGCAAGACTAGCGTGGATGTAAAATATATAGAAGTATCTACTAAATATATATAATATATATATCAATATCGCAGGCAGATAATAGTCATCACAAGCAGATAAAAATCATCAACAATATGGAATAGCGGATAATCTAGAAGTCCCGCGTTTTATTTGAGCCAAAAATGAAACGCGACGTTCCCAGATCGTGTGGATAACCAGTGCAATGAAGAACCTAGACCCCTACAAGTGCGGCAAGTTACCCGCCAATCCTCGAAGTGAGGCAACCCTAATCAAAAAAGTGAATGGACCACCCAGCACTTCACGAAATCCGGTATCTTGAGCACCCCTCCGTGGGTTAACCTATACCCCTTACGAGTGCAGCGAATAGCCTGCCAATTCTAGAGTAAGGCCCCCCGGTCTCAACGCCATGAGATGCGGGCCCGTTGCCCTCTAGAACCCGGCTATTCGAGCACTCCTCCGCGGGGTAATCGTAGTACAGAAAAGAAAATATATATACAATGGTGACATCGACCTCAATCCGGTCGTGTCCCAATAAAAGAATATACAAACTGGCAGAAACGGTAATCCACATGTCGGACGCTCGCCCCACAATAATGAATATACAAATGAATCTGAACTGTACATCTAATATTGCATACAAGGCTATCCATCACAACAATCCATCCATAATATTAGTGCAATATAGAATATCAACGTGAATATCATGTTCGTAAACCCATTTAATTGTACATGTAGCAACCAGTCGGATTGTACCGCGCTATGATATTTACAGTCGCTGAAACTAACAAATGCACTGAAAACCACGAATTCAAAATTTTAATCGATTAAAACTTTCCGCATTGGCCCCAAGCACAAACCAGTACTCAAACAAATCTGGGCCAAAACCAAATATCCCAAAAATCACATTTCCATAATCTAGAGCACCAGAAAAAATTTGGGGCATAACGACCCAAATTGGACCGTAGAACCGCGGCCAAATGGCATGTTTGGCGGCGGTTCCGCGGCCAAATTTTGGGCTCATGTGCCCAAAATATTTTCTGGCCTCTAGTTTTGCCTGCACATAATTTTAAAGCAACCAAAACAATTTTTTGAACAACTATAAAATTCGAACAGTGGGCATGTGAAATGAAAATGCGAATCGGAAAATTTCATCGATCGAAACTCTAAACTTATGCAAACTAGCTAGTTAAGGTTTACGGAGTAGCTCTGATACCATGTTGGGTTTTGGTGCCCACGCCGCGGAAAGCACGACCGATGTGAAAGCGAAAACAAAAACTTTTGCGAGCACTGAATGCCCGTAAAACCTAAGATACGGTCCAATAACCTAAACTAGATAACTAAGAGTGTAAGGGTTGAAAATCTACAACCTTTTTTGCATGTCCACCCAATTGTGGAAGGCCCCTCTAAGCTCGTAGCTACCAGGATCGCGCTTGAAAATCGACCACCCTCGCCGAAGACAATCCACCCGAGGGAAACCGGAGGGGGCTCTAACCGATGATCCATACTTGCTAGGTGTGGATGGTCGATTATGTAGGAATACTTTACTAAAAAAATTTCTCTAGAATCTATGCTCAAGTGAGAGTAAGAAGAAGAAGGAGAAGAGATGAGGATGATGGTTGCTCAAGCTAGCAACCATGAAGCATGTTGGATGAGATGAATAAAATCATCAAGTGTAGAAAAAGAAGATGGCTTGCATTTTTCAACCATGAATGAATAGTGCACCCAAATGATTTTATCAATATAAAATCCAAACCATACTCTTCTACATGTTTTCACCCATGCCTCATTACACCTCACTTTACACTTCATTTCCTTTTATTTTTCTAAATAGAAAAATAAATATGAGGTTTCCTTCTTCTCGAAGCATTTCCGTCTAAATACGGAATACTTCACCCGGTATACGTATCGCTACATATACGCGTAACTGTATAAAAATACGGATAGCACCAAAGAGAGAAAATAAATAGTGAACAATAATACTAAAATATATGTATCAAAATACATACATAAATTATTAAATCAAAACCTGATTTAATAATCCGGTTTAATCCTAAGCCGGCTAGTATTATCAACCGTCCAATTAAAATCTGTGTATCTCGTACATGTATTTAATCGGACCTCTAAGCTACCAACATACGGCTCCTACATTTATCGCCTGAACCGGAAAAACCCTCTGTGTGGGACTCTAAAGACTCGACAATATGTTGGCAGTGGGTTTAACCATAAATACGTCAGCACTATCTGTACGTAATGGCAACCCAGATACTTGTCGAAAAGGGAGTCGACAATCAAGTGCGTTCTTGCCCTACTGAGCCAGAATGTGACAATCTTCGTACAGTCCGGTCACTTCTTCAAAGAGTATCGCATAGGTCTAGGGGGTGGATAACGTCAGACCCCTACAAACCCGATAAGTCGTGTCTGAGTCAAGCTCATCACCAACAGGGATATTACTGATCAACCATCAGTAAATCTCATCCACCGTAACCATAGATTTTATGGTGATAGCCAACTGAACACAGCGCGACATTGACTCATAATACTAGGAGAGACGAATCCCTGACAGTCGACCACTGCCTCCATGTAGCTCCGAACAGTACCCAACTAAAACTTGTTTACACGACTCCTTTGAGTCGTGGTAGGATAGTAATCAAAGTACAGTGGGAACTCACACGAGACAAATGACGACTTCAGGTCAAAGGACTAATCTGTGCTCATGCCCCTAGAGAACTTCCATCTAACGATAGATATAATACCATCTAGAAGTTCTCGGCGAGTCCATCCGGTGTACTCACCTTTAGTGAGCACATGTATACTATCTTAGGTGACACAACACCAATGGCTTGTGAAATCGGCCACCGCCCCTCGTCGAGGTCTAGAAGCGTATACACTAGTCTACTCCGGAATATCGATGCCCAGTCTCAATACTCCCATGACTAAGGATATTTAAGGATGTACTTATGGACAACCCAGCTCACGCATATATGATCGCCATCATAATGCCTGTTGTGAAGCAACAATCCTACGGGCTTCATCAATGATGAAGACAAACCAGATAGTGTAGTATCATCTCGAGTAAGACTGTTATACCTGTATAGGTCCTCCCTCAATTATCATAATTGTCTATTTGCAATCATAATAATTGCCTTGAGAGCACTATATCCAACATGTATCTGTCGAAAAGGAAGGCCGATGAGCAAGCTCGTCCGTATCCTTACTGAGCATATCCGTGACAATCTCCGTACAGTCATGTCTCTTCGTCTAAGAGTATCGCATACCGGGTCTAGGGGATGGTAAACGTCAGACCCCTACTGACCCGATAAGTCTTGTCAATTTAGTTCAGGACTAATCCGAGAAACTACTGATCTAACTATCAGTAAATCTCAACTGCCTTAGCCAAGGCCTTATAGTTCTAGCCAACCGGACTTAGTGTGATATCGACTCCAAATACCGGGAGAGACGAATCCGTGACAATCACTCACTGCCTCCATGTGACTCGGGACTGTTGTTAGTACATGTTGCATGCTCCCACAACTCTTGTGAGGCGGTGGAAGCGATAAACGAAATTTTTTTTGCATACAACACGCACTTAATCCAAGATCTTGTCTAAACCATAACTAGAAAACCCTAACTAGAGATCTTATCTACTATGTTAGGGATTATACCTTGATGATACGGTCCTTCAGGTTTTCTATTTGATGCAACTACTTTGCTCCTTGTCTTCTTTTTTGATGAACTCCTTAGCTCCTTTGGATGTTGCCATTGTCCTCGATATCCGGCCACCTCAAGACCTAGATGATCCATGCAAGAGCTATTGTGCAAGCTACAAACTCTTCACGAGAGTTTAACCTAGAGACCAAGTTTTCTAGAAGAGATCACTAGGATGATGTAGAGATATGTGTATTGGATTATCTTTAACCCTAAGATTTTGATTCACATCACATGTGAAGGGTAAAGCTTAGGATGAAAGAGGAGGAGAGAATAAGGAGAGAGAAAGTTTTTTTGATAATGAGAGAAAAATCAAGCATGGTGAAGGATATGGCTCAAATGAAATAATTGAAGCATGCATTATAAAATTAGCACCATGCTTCAATAGTAACTCCAAAACAATAAAATATAATACAAGTCATTCTTACAACCATGCTTAGACTTTCTTAATATCCATCTCATATTTTTATTTTCTCAAAATAAATAATGTAATTATGAGGTGGCACCTTCTAAAAGGTATTCTTGTAACAATTACAAGAATACCCCTCCTCCGTATACCGTATACCGTATACGTATACCCGTATCCGAATTCCGAAAAATACAAATACATGTAATCTAATAATATAATACCGGTATCCGGCTTAAACCAAATCCTACCAGTATTATCCTTCCGATCATTATTCCTGTAATAATTACACGAACATGATCGAAACCCTGCCGTAACACCTTACAGCTACCGTAACAAGTTACGACCTCTACATCTTTCACCTAAACGAGAGAACCCTTTGTGTAGGATTCTAAAGACTCGATAGTACAATGGCAGTGGGTTTAACCATAAGCACGTCAGCGGCACTAGCTGTGCGTAACGGCTACTCAGGTATATGACGAATAGGTGGTCGATGAACAAACTCATCACAAGCCTAACGAGCCTGTAAGCAACACTTACCGTATAGTCCGGTCCTTTCGTCTGATACGTCGCATATGAAGTCTAGGGGTGGTCAATGTCAGACCTCGGTAACTTTATAAGTCATGCTGATCTACGGCCCATAACGGTTCGAGAAACTACTGATAACACTTATCAGTAAATCTCGAGAACCCTGGCCAGGGATTTGCTGTTATGGCCGAACAAGCATAGTGCGACATCAACTCCCTATACCGAGAGAGACGAAACCCCTCCTATCGCTCACTGCCTCTATGTGATTCGGGACTGTACCCAAAATCCACCTGTTTGCATGACTCAGTAGAGTCGTGGTAGGGAGGAAATCAAAGCACAGTGGGAACCACACAAGACACTGACGATCTCGGGTCTACAGACTAACCTGTACAAGTGTCACCAGAGAACTGCTATCTGACAATATGTATATATACCATCTAGGAGTTCTCGGCGAGTCCTGTTCGATGTACCCATTCTCCAATGATCACCTATGTACAATCTTTGATGTCAAACACCAATGGATATGGGATCATCCATCGCCCTCTAAGGGTCAAGAAACATATACACTAGTCTACTCTGGTAATATCGATGCCCTGTCTCGATATACCCTCGACTAAGAACAATTAAAGGATATGCTTGTAGACTGCCCAGGCCCCACTAGTATGATCTCCATCATAATCCTGGTAGTCAAGCATAATCCTAAAGGCTTCATCAACATGTATATAAAGATATGAAATACAACACATCACACGTTAAGATGAAGACAAACCAGATAGCATACCATCATTTTAAGCAAAGATTGTTTCTGTACATATACATGCCTAGCATCCTATACAATACAGGCCTCTAGGGCATACATATCTAACAACTGTACCCAACCAAAACCTATTTGCACGACTCAGTGGAGCAGTGGCAGCGTAGTGATCAAAGCACAATGGGAACTCACACGAGATAAATGATAATCTCAGGTCCTAAGACTAACATGTACTCATGTCACCCGAGAACCGCTATCTGACGATAGGTAAAATACCATCTAGAGGTTCTCGGCGAGTCCGTCCAGTGTACTCATCTCCAGTGAGCACCTGTATACAATCTTAAGTAATCACACTAATGGCTGTAGGACCAACCACCGCCTCTCGTCTGGGTCTAGAAACGTATTAGCTTTCATAGGGGCGTGCTTTTACGGCGGATCTACCCTCTAATTATCTGATAACACAAACTTTCCCTGCTAATACCGGTCCTCGAACCAGTTTTTAAAGACATAACAGTCTTCAATTGGATAGCTTACCACCCAATGATAGGAGCAGTAGCCTGGATTATTGACATCACCCGTCTGTGTGGGTCGCCACGCTCAGGCAGTGTTATCAAATTATTCTTCTTAGCAAGCTTGAACAATCTTTTCATCTTGTTGTGAGGGAAGGAATATGCATGTCCCGTTCTTTCTTCTAAGGTAGGACGAGTGTGGTTGTTGTCTTTGCAAGTGATTGCTTTCGGGTCGTTCTGCTATTGCTGCATATTAGCAACAAAGGTCGCCTTTCCCTTGCCTTTACTGTTTCAAGAATCTCCGCCTAAAGAGGAAGGGCTATGGCCCATCTAATCCATCTGGGCTAGTTTAGCGATGAGCGTCTGGAATGTGGTAAGCTTGAAGAAGGTCATAAATTGGAATACGGTCGACTGAGTATCGATGGTCCTTATGAACATTCCCACAGCCGGGGCCTCCTCAATGTGTTGTTCGCATTTGGACTATAGGTTCCGCTATCGGATCGCATACTGAACCCATGTCTCGCCTGGTTTGACCCTCGAGTTGATTAGCGCGGTGATTGGAGGGCGTTCACTCGCGCTGGAGAATCTATGAGTGGACAACAATTCCATCTCTGAAAATGTCTTGACGGAGTCGTTTGGGAGCTTCGAGTACCATTCGGAAGCCGTCTCTGATAGACTTCCAACAAATTGGTGAAGTATCAGCTTATCATCGCCCCCAGAGTTGCCATATAACTTATCAGTATCTGTCTCCTATTCTTAGCGCTCTTCTAGCTCCTTTTCCGGACTTTATTTAAAGTTAGCGAGTACTGCCACTTTGGCGAGCATATCCTAGAGCTTTTCTTGTTGCTCCTGATCCTTCGTCAATGACCGAGTATGCGGTCTGTGATAGACAGAGGTGTGAATTTTGTCTTTGATGCCTGCTATATAGATTGTGTGGATCAATATGCCCCCAGACTTGAGGTGCTTGGAACTTTGGCCTTTGGATTTTGCCTCAGGCGTGCGAACCTTTTCCGGACTCGCTCTTTTATGGGAAGCCATCATAGGAAGAACCGTCATGATAGGAATCACCTTGTGAGAAGTCCCCCACCGTATGGCAAGGGAGTTTTCATTTTCTTATCGACACTTGAACTTTATCGACCGACGGAAGTAGTTGTCATCAATGACAGAGTCTTGGACTTTCTTCCAGACTCTGTGAATTTTCGAAGAGAGACGCTTATATGAGTGTTCCAACTTCGGCTGATTTGGTGCCTCTGCAGGAGGTAGTGATTTCTTCAGTATAGCAGTGGGCGAGTTTCGGTGCACCCTTTTAAACAGTTTGAAGCTATTCCCGATTGGAAAAGCAGCATCGACAGCCTCCACGGGAGCTGATGGAGTCAGTTCGGAAAAGGAACTGCCCCAAGCTTTTCTTACTTGATGCAAATGGCAACGTTGAGCATGTTTTATAGCAGGAACCTCCTTAGCATCAAAGGCTTCTTCGCTATGCCCCTGCATTGTTTGGGGATTTCACCAAGTGTCGGTCTATGAAAGACTGACGCCTTCGGTTGACCAGAAGCAGGGGAGGCCAGTCTGTTGAAGACAGACTATCTTGGGGGTGAAACACTCTTATTTGCTTCCAGTGGAGCAGGAGCTGAGATGGCCAGTTGCTTAGGGAAAGCTCTCTTAGGGATCGTGGGCTTCTTAGTGGGGCCCGCTAAGCTTCTCTTCATCCTGTTGAAGACTGAAACTTTGGAACTGGAAGGCTTGTCTACAGAGCCCGCCGAGATGGTTAGCCGATCAAAGACCGACTTTTTTGGAGCTTCTTCCTTTGGCGTTGAGGCACCAATGGTGAAGGATAGGGGCATGGTCTCAAAGAAAATCCCAATCATATTTTGAGGAGTAGGGACACGGAGAACTGAGGTCTCTTGCGATCCGTGTTGGACTCTGCCAGACGGGGTGGAGTCGGCCTGAGACTTATTGCAGTCGGTGCAGGTGAAAGCCAATGAATCTGCATAGAAGTGAAACACCAATTTTTAGTGTCCAAAACTTTAAGAATAACCATAAATATAGCGAACCACGATTTCGTTCGTGAAACACGACACACGAAGCGTGGAGTGGAAAGAGAAAAAGGTCCCATCGGGCATGCCAGAATCTGTTTACCGCCGAAAACTAGACCGAGACACGGGGAGCGTGTCGGTCCTGAATCTGGGTTCAGATGCTATATGAAACATATCCGTCCACCTCTCCAAAAATATCAAGTTGATTTATGGCACCGTATATCAGAGATTTGAATGGATGCGACCGTTGTACCAGATTTTTCATATTCCCCCTCAATGATGAGAAATTTTTAATTATGGGGACACTTTTTCCTGCAGGCGCAAGCCCCTACAGCTAATTACGTTATCGCCAAGCGATAACAACATTGTCATTCTCCATAAATATTACTTCGTGTCGTGTTATACATATTGTTTATTTTGGGTTGCCCTTTGATTGTATACGGTGACTAATATTATCGTCGTCCATAGGGCGTGAATTAGTCCAAATTCATATATATCGGATTTGGGTTGAAACTAGGCCATATGTTCCATCGGTTCAGGGTATTTGTCTAAGGACTATTAGACGTATCTGACTAAGATCAACTTAAAAGTATGGTTAAGGATAGTTAATCTTGTTTTAGATTAAGATCAACTTAACAAATATAGGCTAAGGACCGTTAGTCATCTTTGAGACTAATATCAACATAAATTTATTGATATTTTGACCAATGGATCATACATGAGAATCAAAAGCTTCTATACTTGGTTTAGTTTTGACTAAGTAATCAACCAATAGCTTGTCGTTCCAAGTGCGCATGTACATTTAAGGTGCACGTGTATATTTATTCTTTTTGAAAAAGGTATGCACGTGCATATCACGTGTTTGCGCACTTGTCATCAAGTCAAGTCTTTATGTACGCATGTCTATATATGTGCATCTGACTAAGTCAACGTCTTTCATTTGTGCATACGTGCATGTCACGTGACGCACATATGCTCGTGGGAAAGTTTTATCATCTGCGCTCATGTGGATATCACCTGACATGCATGCATTCATCAACAGTATTCATCAAGCGCGCACACGTGCATATCACGTGATGCGCACATCTCCAGGGCCATTATTTTCGCATGCGCGCACGTCTGTATCATGTGATACAGAAGTCTGTATAATTTTTTATCAAGTGCGCACTTGGTTTGGTTGCGCGCGTCTTAATCAGAAAGCAAAGGCTTTCAAAAAGAAGCGATGGCTTCTGTTTTTTATGTTTTTCTTTTCCTTTTCTCTTTCTTTATTTTTCCAAGAAGCAAAAGCTTCAATTTTTTTAATGCATAGGCATCCTTAATTAGGATTTCTTAAATTTTAGGCTTAATCTCTCGCAAAATTAAAAATTTTGTAAAAAGAGGGATCGACTCTAAGATCTCTTAATTTTTTTCATAGTGAATCGATGGATTCATGAAAAGAAGCAAAGCCTTCTGTCTAAAGAAAAAGCTTTATTATTATTTTTTTATTCAAAGTCATAGATTTTTGAGAAAAGAGAAGTCTTCTTTTTCTTTTTTACTTGATTGAAGGAAGAAGAAGAGAGTTTCTTTTTTTTTGAGCTTATGGGGGATCTACGGTATATGATTTCTATGAGTGGGGCTCCTATTTATAGAGGAAAAATTAGGATTTGTTAGATCTGTTTTGATCTCAATCTGATATTAGATTGATTTAATTGATTCATCTCAATTAAAGATGGCATGCACATCATTGGATTAAGATCCATGGATCTGTTTGCTAAGATATTTTAACCAATAGAAGATTTTTAACAAAATTTATTTTGTTTTAAAAGCGTCTGTTTCATGGGGTCCGCACTTGTTGTGATTGATTTTGTGATGCATAAGCACCGTTGGATCTTTAATCACAAATTTATTTTTTATTATCATTTATTTATTTATCTATTTTTTATTTGATGGGACCGGCTATGGTCAAGGTGCGCATGCGCACGTACGTTGCATGTGTCGCATGTCTCAAAGATGGGACTTTGCCACTTGCAAAGATACTAAAATCGCATCTTAAAGATCTAGCACATGCGCTCGTGCTTTGCACACGCGCATGGAACTCGGTGATTTTTGCTAAGTGCGCATGGCAAAGATGCACGGACGTGCTGCGCATGTGTCATTGCCTGTCTCATGTATTAGGCTTCATATGCGTACGTATATAAGCGCGCATGTCACCAAAGTCATTTTTCTATCAAGGCGCACTTGATATTGATGTGCACTTGTCTTTAGCCATTTTGTTATAAGTGTGCACTTGATATTGAAGCGCACTTAAATATGTGCGAACACAAGGCACGTGCGCATCGCATGCGATGCGACACGTGCAAAGCATGTGTGCATGGCTTAAGGCCATCTCATGCGATGTGATAATATGCATAGCATGTGCTCATAGCTTAAGGCCATTGCATGAGATGCAACACGTACAAAACATAGGCGCATGGGAAAGGCCATCGCATGAGATGTGAATACAGGCAAAACACATGCGCATGCATTATCAGTGCGTATATGCTTGGTTAAGCCATCTTTAGAAGAAAATCTTTTATAAATTAACAAACTTAACAAAACAATCAAAATTGATTTGGGATCAACGATCCAGTAGTGCGCAAGCACCCTAAATTGATATAAATCAATTTAAATCTGTTTGTTCATAAAAAATATGACAAATCAAACAAAATTGATCTTTGGATCAACGATCCAATGGTGCGCATGCACCCATAAATTGATATAGATCAATTAAAATCAAATTGAGATAAAAACTCACCTGATAGTTGGGAACAAACCCTATCAATTATTCTCTTATAAATAGGAACCCCCTCACAATGAAGAAAATGACTTTTTTTGGAGGATTCGAAGTCTGATCTTTTTTGCTCTCCTCATCTTCTCTGCTAAAAACTGAAGCTTTCTTCGAAGAAAACCCCAGTTAACTAGGTAATCAGAAAAAGAGAGGAACTTCTCTTTTCATAAAAGCTATTGCTTTTTCATAATAAAGCTAGTGCTTCCCTAAAATAAAGATCAAACGATCTTAGAGTTTATCTCTTTCATACAAAAAGCCACTGCTTTTCATGAGAGATCTATTCTAAAGTCCAAGACTTTGGACAAAACCTATATTAAAGGATGATCACAAACATATAAATCGAAGCTAGTGCTTCTCCTGAAAGTTTTTACTTTCATCAAATTTAAATATGCTATGTGAATGCACTTTAAATCAAACAACAGAGATCTCAATCTCTTTGAAAGCTAAAACTTTCTGCATTATTGTATGCACCCTGGATTAGGGTGTGAACTATTAATCTATACATCATGTGATATACACGTGAGCGCACGTGGAGGATTTGTCCACATTGACTCGCGCATTATGCACATGCGCACTACTTGAACCCAATCAAGTGCGCATCTCGTGATATATGCATGCACATCTTACCCTATTCTGATTCGCATCGCATACAGACGCGCATCTCACCCTATTCTGATTCGCATCCAATGCGCACCTAACCCAGATGCACACCATATATAAATGTGCATCCCATACTCATATATACCCCTCCAAAAGGGAAAGCATGAATGCGCCATGCGAATCACGTGCGCACTTCATGATGCACATGCGCACTTGACCAGCAAGTCATAGCTTGGATACTTAGTCAATATACATTATGTATAGAAGCTTATGCTTCATGTGTATGAATATTTAAGTCGATCTTAGTCTACAACAAGGCTAACGATATTTATATGAAAACAAAAATCCTCTTCAACTGATGGATCTCATTCATATAAGAAATGCGACCTAAGTTCACCCCAAATCTAATATGTACGGATTTGGACTAATCCGCGTCCTATGGGCGACGATATATTAGTATCTGTATATAATCCAAGGGCAACCCAAAATAAACAAACCATAACACGACACGAAGTGATATACTTGAAGTAGAGAAAGTTGTTATCGCTTTGTGATAACGTAATTAACTGCAAGGGCTTGCGCCTGCAGGAAAAAGCGTCCCCACAATCAAAAAACCCTCACATATGAGGGGGAATACGAAAATTTTAGCTACATTGGTCGCATCCATCCAAACCTCCGATATACGGTGTCATAAATCAACTTGGTATCTTCGGAGAGATGGATAGATATGTTTCATATAGTATCTACCTCCGTATTCAGGCTATACGTGCTCCCCACGCCTCAGTCCGGTTTTCGGCGGTTAACACTGGTGTTTCGTCTATATACAGAGATCAATGGGTTTCACTTGTACTAACTGCAATTTAGGCTTTACCACATCCGGTGGAGCCAAGTACGGGCCATTCGCAGTCTCAACTCTCTGCATTGCGGTTCCTCAGGAAATGAATGGGTTTTTCTTTGGTTCAATGCTCCCACCTCCTACCCTCGTTGCCTCAATGTCGAAGGAGGAAGTCCAAAAGAAATTTGTCTTCTACAGACTGGCTCCTCAAGCTTCAACTCTGCAAAAGGTGTCGACCTTCCACCAATTGACTCCAATCGAAGGCCCCAATCTATGTAAGGGGCATGATGAAGAAACCATATAAGAAAAAAAAGGTGCTTTCCACGAGAAATGCCCAACGTCTCCATTGGTGTCGAGTAAGACAAGCTGGAGGCAGTTCCCTAACAGGGTTGACCCCTGCTCCAACTCCAATGGTGAATGCTATTGTTCCAACCGGGAACAGTTTTGAATTGCTGCGAAAGGTCAAGCAAAATTCCCCCACCGCGGTATTGAAGAGGTCTCCGCGGCCGATGGAGATTCAAGGAGAGCAGAAGCCAGTTCGCTCTCCAAAAAGACTTTCCTCATCTATATATAAGGTGTGGAAAGCGGTGAAGAACTCCTTCGTTGTCTGTAGCTTTTCTCCTAGGTTCAAACAAATGAAGCATCAGCCAAACACTGACAACTCCCTTTCCAAAAACAAGAAGACTCATCCGAAGGTGGTTCCTGCTATATGGTTCCACCTAAAACGGCTTCTTACAAAAGAGAGAGGCCGGAGAAACTCCAAGCGTCCGAAGCAAACTCCAAGAGTCGAGATTCTAAAAGCCCCAAGACTGGGGGTATGGTAGTTCATACTGTCCATATGGTGAACTCTAAAGTTGAAAGCCATTATTTTTTTAGTAACAGAACACTTACTCGGTCTCTGACGAAAGGTAAGCAGCAACAAGAAAAGCTGCAAAAGATACTTGCTCAAGCAGCAGAACTCATTAATCCACCGCCTAAGGCAAACCTCAAGGACGCACCCGAAGAAAAGACAGGGTAGGATTCGGATACTGAAATCCTAAAGCGCGTTTTCGAGAAGAAAGATGAAGAAGCGATAGAGATGTCCGCTAAGTTGAACAAGATGACCCTCTTGATCCAAAATATGGCTAGAATGATGGCTGAATCCCAATCACCAGTACATGAATTGCCAGTGGTTGTTATTAATGATAAATGAGATACTTCCAATCCTATCCAACCGCCTTCAGCGGAGAAAGAGGAGGTGATCACAAAAGCAAAGATGGACGAATATATAGCCCAGCAAATTAAAGCTCACCAGGCCAGCGAAGCGGCAAATAAGTTGGTCAAGACCAGTCGTCCATATCTAGCATGGTATGACCAACTGCAATACCCTGCGGGATATGTAATCCCGAGGTTCAAAATCTATAATCGAACAGGAAATCCCCATCAACATATCACGCAGTTTAGAGCTATGTGCGATTATATCAATAGTGAAGACCTGTTGCTTCTCCTTTAATTCGTCGGCAGTCTGACGGGAACCGCCTTTGAATGGCACTCGAAGCTCTCAAATCACTTCATTAAGACCTTCATTGAATTGGAAGTGCTCTTTACACACAAGTCCGTTAGTGCAAGTGAACGCACTACGGTCTCTACGTTAGTTAATGAAAGGGTGAAATCCAATGAGATGATGGTCCAATACGTCATTCGATGGAGGAATCTCTGGACCTCTCGATCTACAAGGAGAAAACACCTGCGTGAGATCCTTACAATTGACAAAGAAAAAACACACTTAGGAATCCCCACGATTCCTAAGGAGAAGATACACTTACGAGATCCTCTTGACTCGTAAGAAGAAAATATCCTTATGAGACCCTCGCGGCTCATAGAATTCAAAAGCCTTCGGTTACAGGGATCTAAAACTGTTGCTTTAGCCATCATATCCCTAAAATTGCCCTACAAGTAGTTCAGTACCAACTCTTGTATACGATCCACGGACGTAAACAAATATGTTTCAACTAAGTCCCACCAAAGACGAACAATACTTCCCGTATGGTAAACAACACTTGTAAATCCTCTCGACTTGTAAAGAGAAAATACTCTTGTGAGATCCTTACAACTCATAAGGGAAATCCACTTAGGAGTACTCATGACCTCTAAGGAGAAAATGCACCTATGAGATCCTTTCGACTCATAGGGAGAAAACAACATTGTGAGACTCTCATGGCTCATAAAGATTGAAAAGACTTAGATTAAGGGGATCTAAACCTGTTTTATAAGCCACCTTTGTCCAAATAGGTAATAGAAAGTGATGAGTTGCTCCTGGCATTACACTGCAGTGTTAGCGATACTGTTGTCGAACGACATCCAAAATCCCGAGTTTCAAACTGTCGACCTCTAAGTCGTTAAACTGGAGGGAAAATAAATAAAAAGCTGAAATGATGGGACAACTCACAATAAAAAGTAGCGAGTAAGATAAAAAAAATATAGCAAAGTGATTAGGCAACTCGCAATAAAAATCAGCTAATAAAAGTAAAATGAAATAGCCGAAATGATTGGGCACCACGAATAAATAGCCGAAATGATTGTAATCGCGACTTTCACGATAAAAAAAGCTGAAATGATAAAGTAATCGCGGATAAAAAAAGAAATATATGTGGAATTTTCGCTCTACAAGTAGTTCAATATCAACTCTTGTATACAATCCATGGGCACAAACAGATGAAAATGAGCAATGTTGCTTCATCAAAGGCTACCAAGCAAAAGAATTCATCAGCAACGGTTCAAGTCTCAATGACATCATATGCAAACCCAAAGACCACCATGAGCTACTTCATCCCTGCAGGATTTAGTTGCAACTTACCAAAATTCAATAGAGTGGGATGTCAATAAAGCGAGATGAGCCAAAGCTAAAGTGGAGTGACAACATCTCCTAACTCCTAGTCTTAATGGCACACATACAGCTTAGAGATTATTTGGACATCCCTCTTACTCCAGCATAGTACAGACATGGTGTCAATAAAGTTCTAAGGAGCCAAAAAAAAGTGGAGTGATGGAAAATTCATAGCTTCAGATTTCAATGGCAATACATACAGCCCAGAGACCATATGAATGTCTAGCCTACTTCAGTCAAGAATCGACGCGACATCATCAAAGAAAAAGCACAGTGACGACATATTCCTAACTCTAGGTCTTGAGAGCAGGACACGTGAATGCATAAAGACCACTTGATGTCATCCCACCTCAGAAGGGTGCAGTTATGATTTCGCTGAGACTCGAAGAATAGAGTCTGACCTCAAGGTAAAGCGCCATGGACACGCCTAACACTGAATCCTCCGACGGCAACACGGATACCCCGACCTAGGAATATTACTTGGGATGTTGTATTCCCGCCTCAGAAGTGATTGGAAATACAGCAAGTGCGTGGCTGTTGGAACCGCATTCTGAAGGAACGCAAACCGAGAAGAAGTTAGCTAATGCAATGGTACAACGGACTGAACCCGGTACCACAAAAATAATGGACTCCTATGATAAAAGGGGTTATATATGTTTAACGTTAAGCCGAATTTATCTACACCTGAGGGGAAAGTAAACTGAATGCTCTGGAACGAGTAAATAAAGTAATGTAAGCCATTCCAGCACAAACAGCGAGGAAAAGAAGCCACTTACAGATCCTCTCAACTCGTAAGAAGAAAATACTCTTGTGGGATCCTTACGAATCATAAAAAAGGACACTTAAGATTCCTCATGACTCCTAAAGAGAAGATATACCTACGGGATCCTCTCAACTCGTAGGGAGAAAGTACTTTTATGAGACCCTCACGGCTCATAAAATTGGAAAGCCTTAGGCGACAAAGACCTAAATCTGTCTCCTAAGCCTGTTTACCGTCGAAAGTTGCGACCGAGACGTTAGGACGTCTGGCCTGAATTTTGGGGGCAGATACTATTTGGTTTTATCCATCCACCTCTCCGAAGATACCAAGTTGATTTATGGAACTCTGTATCAGAGATTTGGACAAATGCGGCCGTTGTAGCAGACTTCATCAGATTCCCCCTCATTTGCGAGGGGTTTTTGATTGTGGGGACGCTCTTTCATGCAGGCGCAAGCCCGTGCAGTTAATTACGTTACCGCGTAGCGATAACCACTTTCTCCTTCTCCAGATATTCACTTCGTGTCGTGTGTGTTTGTTTTGTTTTAGGTTGCCCGTGGATTGTATACGGAGACTAATTTATGTTGTCGCCCGTAGGGCGTGGATTAGTCCAAATCCGTATTTTCTTAGATTTGGGTTTAGTTGATTTAAGAATCGTTAACCTCGTTTGAGATTAAGATCAACTTAAATGTTTGTTAAGAATATGTTAGTCTAATTTTAGACTAAGATCTACTTAACAAGGTCTTAGGACCATTTAGATCCAACGAAAGAGCATTTGGGCCCTATCATTTTAGTTTAAGGACGTTGCGGTCCGTTATTAGTTTAAGGACGTTGTGGTCCATTGTTTAAGGGCATCATAGTCCATGGTTTAAGGACATCATAGTCCATAGAGTTTAGTTTATGGACGCTGCGGTCCATAGGGTTTAAGGACATCATAGTCCATGGAATTTAAGGACATCATAGTCCATGTTTAAGGACATCATAGTCCGTAGTTTAAGGACATCACAGTCCATGTTTAAGGACATCATAGTCCATAGGGTTTTTAGTTTAAGGACATCATAGTCCGTGTTTAAGGACATCATAGTCCGTGGGGTTTGGCTCATCAGTTTGAGGGTGTGCCAAGAGTTATTGGTTATTGGGACCCTCCACCTCTCTGAAGACGTTGAAGGATTACAACGACATATATCAGAGGTGTGGAGAGATGTACCCTTAAACCAGATTCCAAATCGAGGAGTTGTGTGGGATGAACATCATTTTAGATGTCATCTGTTAGGAGAACATTAGTCATTTTTGGGACTAGGATTGGTTTGGGGAGACCTGAGCATGAGGGCTCGGTTGATTGGTGACCAAAAAGGTCTTGGCCTCAGAAGACTTGGCTAATTTGGGTCAAGGTTGATTTCCCCTAGTTACCCCACAGTGCTAAGCACTGAATCAGTATTAAACACTGGACTTTGGAGGCGCTCACAAGTGAACACGTAAGAGGCCCCGGAGTGGACGCTGTTCTTTGAGTTTATTCCCTCTTATATATATAAAAGTGCTGAGCACTTGGCTCACGTGTGAGCACGTGAGGCGCCCGAGATGAAACTATTCTCTGGATTTTATTCCTCTTTCACTTATAAGTACTAAGCAGTTGGTTCATCAAACGGTCACGTGCGGACACGTGAGGAGCATTCAAAATGTGAGCGCTGTCTTTGGAATTTCCCCCCTTTTTATATACAACTGTTCGGGGGTCACATGGGAACACGTGAGACGCCCTAAAATTGAAACTGTCTTTGGGTTAATTCTTTTTTTCATGTAATTGCTGAGCGCTCACTTTAAAGGGTCACATGGGAGTACGTGATTCAGTCTTAGTCATTCTTTTTGTTCATCAAAGGTGCTCAAGTGGGAACACGTGCGCTTTGTTATGTAGCGTTGAACGCTAATGAATCACCAGGCTGTTCTTCTATGGTTCTGAGGAATCAGGTTCTCCTTTTGTTCTTTGCAGAGATTAAATTCTTTTTAAAGGGTTAAACCCTAGTTTCAGAGGAATTAAATTCTCATATGTTTTGTAAGAGTTAAACTCTTTTGGATTCAGTTCTTCCCCTAGGTTTTGAATCTGCATGACAGAATCTCCCCGATGAGAATTAAATTCTCAACTTGTGGGGAGATCTGCTTCTGCAGATCTTAACCAGAGGAAGAACTAAGTTCTTTGAGAAGAGTTAAACTCTTGGTTTGAGACTTAAATTCTCTTTTTGTGGGAGCTTTTGGAAAGGGTTCCTCTTCTTTAGAGAATTTAGTTCTCTCTCTATTTTTCTTCCCCTCTCCTTCTTTTTTTTTTTTTACTCCTCTCCTTACTCCTATTTATATGAGAAGAAAAAGAATCAATTTGTTAAGGGAATCTCTCATTGAGAGATCGTGATTGATTTCATGATCTTTAGATCAATCGGTGAATTTTATTCACCGTTGGATTTTTAATCCAAAGGCTCTCTGTTTAACAGAGAAGATTTCTTGTTTGTTTAACAAGATTATGAATATCTTGTTAGTTTTAACAAGATTAGAATTTTATTCTATCATATCTTTTCAGTTTAACAATATCAGAAATATATTTTCTTAATATAGAATTTAATTCTATCATATAGATATCTTGTTAGTTTAATAAGATTAGAATTTTATTCTAACATAGAATTCTGATCATATGAATATTTTGTTAATTTAACAAGATTAGAAAAATATTTTCCTATGATAGAACTTTATTCTACCAGATGATCTCCGTTGGATCTTTGATCCAAAGGTCCTCTGTTTAACAAAGAAGATTTTTTTAGTTTGAGAAAGATCGGGAAAATATTTTCCAAAATAGAATTTAATTCTAGAATTTGATAGGAGCATTTTAAATTAGGGTGCTCACATGCTTTGCATGTGAGAGGCAAGAGAACTCGTGTGTTTAACACGTGACCCCTGCTGTGGGTTTTAGCCTGTTTATGTTCAGCGCTCATATGCTCACGTATTTTACATGTGAGACTTGTTTGGCCATTGGTGATTTATGTTCAGCGCTTATATGCTTTGCATATGAGCGCTCACGTGTTTTACACATGAACCATGTTTGGCCCTTTAAGTTTATTTTATTCAGCGCTCATACGCTTTGCATATGAGCGCTCACGTGTTTTACACGTGAGGCCTGTTTGGCCATTAATTATTTTATTCTCAGCGCCCATATGCTTTGCATATGAGCGCCCATGTGTTTAACACGTGAGGCCAAATTTTGAGGACTCCCCCCCTTTTTATAAAAGAACAAGTAGCTCTTGGCCGAAAATTTTGGCGGGAACAAATGCCCCCTACTTTTCCTACGTATGTATGTACGTATGTGAAGTAGTGCAATGTAATGTGTGACCATAGAATTGAGGGCTTAGGGGACAAGTTTGGAGTCCTTGTAGCCTAAGACTTTCCAACTTTATGAGCCGTGATGGTCTCATAAAGACTTTTCTCCCTACGAGTCGAGAGGATCCCGTAGGTGTATTTTCTCCTTAGGAATCGTGAGGATTCCTAAGTGTGTATTTTCCCTTGAGAGTTGTAAGGATCTCACAAGAGAATTTTTCCTCCTTACAAGTCGAGAGGACTCGTAAGTGGTCATTTCCTTTCTTATCGAGATTCGACTTTGGAGAGTGTGGCCCATGAATAGTATGTAATGGCCCATCTTGGACTGACTTGCAGGGCCCCAGTGCTTAGGAAACAGGTCCTTATCCCCATTGCCTAAGGCTTTCCCCTACGAGTAGAGACGAATCGAGGGATTATTGGTTGACTTGATTCCGAGATGGAGCGTTGTTCCGGCGGGGATGTCATTGGTTGACTTGTTTCCTAGACGGAGCATTGCTCCGACGGGGAGGTCATTGGGTGACTTGTTTCCGAGTCGAAACATTGCTCCGACGGGGAAGTCATTGGGTGACTTGTTTCCGAGTCGAAGTATTGCTCCTACGGAGAGGTCATTGGGTGACTTGTTTCCGAGTCGAAGCATTGCTCCGACGGGGAGGTCATTGGTTGACATGTTTCCGAGTCGCAGCATTGCTCCGACGGGGAGGTCATTGGGTGACTTGTTTCCGAGTCAAAGCATTGCTCTGACAGGGAGGTCATTGGGTGACTTGTTTCCGAGTCGAAGCATTGCTCTGACGGGGAGGTCATTGGGTGACTTGTTTCCGAGTCGAAGCATTGCTCTGACGGGGAGGTCATTGGGTGACTCTAGGTTATCTGTGAACCATAGAGTTTTAGAAATGGGGACTTTGTCGTGGCTCCGATTGGTGATGTTGCATCCGTATCCTGCTGGAATGAGGAGGAACGCCGTTGTTGGTCTCCAGGCTGTAGATGCGGCCGTCGAGATTTGGAACTAGGGATTTTGCCATGGCTCCGCTTCGTTGCGACTCTGAGGTCGGTTGTTGACGTCACGTCTGCATCCGGTTGGAGTGAGAAGAAACGTCGTTGTTGATCTTTAGGCTGTAGATGTGGTCGTCGAGATCTGACTTCCCTTTGACGCAGCTCGGTGGGGAAATGTAGTTCCCTTTTCACTTATGCCCATGGATTGTATACAGGGGTTACTATGGACTTACCTGCAGGGAAAAAGTTTCATTTTATTTTTTTTGTTTTCTTTCCGCCATGCTCTATCATTTCAGTTTTTTATATCATGAAAGTCGCGATTGCCCAATCATTTCGGCTGTTTTTCGCGGTGCCCAATCATTTCGGCTATTTTTCTTTTTACTCGCTGCTTTTTATTGCGAGTTGCCCAATCATTTTGGCTATTTTTATATGCATTTTTAGCTCGCTGATTTTGTTGCAAGTATAGACTTGAGACCTGATACCAATCTTAGCATCAGCACCACTGCAACTGAAATAGTGCCAGGAGAGAATCATCACTTGCCGTGAAAAGACTTGGAATTCGTTACCGATTTAGGCATCCGTATCGCTACTACTGGAAAGTTTCCAGGAGCGAATCATCATTTGCCTTCGCCGCTATCGAACAAAGGTGGCTTAGTAGACAGGGTTAGGGACCTGACGACTAAGGCTTTTGACTTCGTGAGCCGTAAGGGTCTCGTAAAAGGTTTCTCCCTACGAGTCATGAGGATCTCTTAGGTGTAATTTCTCCTTAGGGGTCATAAGGACTCCTAAGTGTGTTTTCTCTTGAGAGTCGTAAGGATCTCATAAGAGCATTTTCTCCTTACAAATCGAGAAGACCTATAAGTGTTGTTCACCAGATAGGGGAATTTCACGCCATTGGTGGAACTGGGCGAGGGAAACCCTTATTTATGCCCGTAGATTGTATACAAGGGTCAATATTGACTGCCTGTAAGGTAGTTTGGGGATATGACGGCTTAAGAACAAGTTCAAGTCCCTGTATCTTAAGACTTTTGAATCCTGTAAGCCGTGAGGGTTTCATAGGGAGGACATTCTCCTTACAAGTCGTGAGGATCTCGTAAGTGTAATTTCTCCTTAAAGATCGTGAGGATTTCTAAGTGTTTTGCTCCCTTATGAGTCATAAGGATCTCACGCGGGTATTTTCTCCTTAGAAGGTCGAGAGGACCCTGCAAGTGCACAAGAAATTTTTACGAGTCTGTGTCCTGTCGGGTTTTCACAAACTCGCTGGTAACCCTACTGTTTTTACTCACGGAGCCCTTTCGGATTTCCATCCATGCTCATTTCGCTTATGGACATACCTTTTTTTGTCGCGTTAGCCTAAGGATCCAGCGGTTCATAGTAGTTTAAGGACGTTACGGTCCGTAGCTAGTTTCAAGACAGTTCGGTCCGTTGTTGGTTTAGGGACGTTTCGGTCCGTAGCTAGTTTCAGGACATTGCGGTCCGTAGCTAGTTTCAGGTAGGTAGTTTAGGGATGTTTTGGTCCATCGTTAGTTTAGAAACATTTCGGTCCGTTGTTAATTTAAGGACGTTTCGGTCCATAGTTGGTTTAAGGACATCATAGTCCATGGAGTTTAGTTTAGGGACGTTGCGGTCCATTGTTGGTTTAGGATCGTTTCGGTCCATAGATGGTTTAAGGACGTCATAGTCTATAGAGTTTAGTTTAGGGACGTTTCAGTCCATTATTAGTTTAGGGACGTTTCGGTCCGCAGCTAGTTTAAGGACGTTGCGGTCCAATGTTAGTTTAGGAACGTTTCGGTCCATTGAGTTTCGAGGCGAGATTTCGCCGGATACTACTTATAGAGTTTAGACTCGGAAAGATAACGAGCGGACATAAGCGTCGTCATCAATCATTAACCTGGGCTGTGACTCGTCAAGCGTAGTATTTCTTAAGGAATCTGTGGTTTATTGGCCGGAAGGGTCTTTCGCCATGTATATCCATGAGCAAGTAAGCCCCATCTTGGTAGACTTTTTCTATGATGTATGGGCCTTCATAGTTTGGCTCGAATTTCCCCCGTTTGGCACGATTGGAGATCATAGGTCTTTTGACAACTAGCACGAGTTCGCCTTGGCGGAATGTTCTTGGCCTAGTCAATCTTTCGTATGAGCGCGTCATCCTTACTTTGTAAGCTTCTAGGTTTTGCTATGCCATGAGACGAGTTTCATCAAGGGCGTCGAACTCCTCAAGCCGAACATGAGCATTCTTTTCATCTATTAATTCGTAATGAACTGCCACTCGTAGAGAGGGTAGCTCTATCTCTAAGGGTAGTACTGCTTCCGCGCCGAACACCAATGCATACGACATTGTATTCGTAGCCATTTTGAACGTAGTTCGATACGCCCAGAGAGCTTCATGCTGTCTCTCGTGCCAGTTCTTTTTATTTTTGGACACCATCTTCTTTATGATCTTTGTCAAGGTTTTGTTGAAAGTCTCAGCTAGACCGTTAGCTCGGAGATTATAGACTGAAGAGTATCTCCGGTCTATGTTATGCTGCTGCGCGAAGCGGCTGATTCTATGACTTCTGTAGGCCGACCCGTTATCGGAGATAATCCATCGCAGAGTGCCGAACCGATAGATGACGTTTGTCTTGAAGAAATGGAGGATGTTCTCCGTCTTCACTTCTCTTAGCGGTATGGCTTCTGCCCACTTAGCGAAGTAATCAGTTGTCGCCAATATGAACCGATGTCCTTTGGATGACGTTGGTTTGATGGGCCCAATTATGTCGGTTCCCCACATTTCGAACGGACAGCTAGCCACTGTTGGGTGTAGCGGGTTTGGATGCTAGTGGATGAAGTCTCCATGAATTTAGCATGAG
This sequence comes from Agapanthus africanus, assembly GCA_030015575.1. Classification (NCBI taxonomy): domain Eukaryota; kingdom Viridiplantae; phylum Streptophyta; class Magnoliopsida; order Asparagales; family Amaryllidaceae; genus Agapanthus; species Agapanthus africanus. The sequence continues at coordinate 43,641,822 of CM057339.1, forward strand.
TAGCATTGTTTCGTGTATTCAAGACAGTCCTGAATCATCGTGGGCTAATAGTAGCCCATTCTTTTGATCTTCAGGTTCATCTTTGGCCCGGCTTGATGAGAACCGCAGAGTCCATCGTGAGTTTCTTGGACGACTCTCCTTGCTTCTTCCGGTCCTAGGCATCTCAGCCACAGAGAGTCAAACGATCTCTTATATAGAGTATCATTGACGAAGGCGAACGACAGCGCTCGTTTCATGAGCTGATGTCTTATGGATGCATCTTCCGGTGTTTGACGAGATTTGAAGTGGTCTATAAAAACTTCTCTCCAATCTTTAGCCTTTTCCTGGTCCTCTATTTGTAGGGCTATTTGTTTGGTCGCTTTCTTTTCTTCAGACGACTCCGGAGATATTTCTGCTGGTGCAAGAACCCGACGGTTTTGTACAATGATTCTTACGTCATCGAGGTTTTTGTCAGCCAGTTCTTTAGCGAGTTTGGCTAATGCATCCGCTTTGCTATTTTCTGCACGCGATATGCTTTCTAGGACATAGAAGGGAATTCGACTTAGTAACTGCTGCACTCTTCTGCCGTACTTTACCAACTCTGGTTTGCACGTTTGATAGTCGTCGTTTACTTGGCTAACGACCGGGTGGGAGTCTCCGTATATGAGGAGGTTTTCGATTCCCATGTCGACAGCGATCTCAAGCACTGCTATCAAAGCCTCATATTCTGCTTCATTGTTTGTCTTCGGCTCTGTAAGGAAAAGACAAAGCGCATTATCCCTCCTTGTGGAGTCACGAAGATGAGGCCTACCCCAGATTTAATTATGGGGGGATGTGCTCTCGCTTCTTCATGGAAGATACCCTATCGAAGTAGAGTTCCCATCGGATATCACTTTCTCTTCTTTCCCCGTCGATCGTGTCAAACGCATGCCCGTCTGGCAATTCGCAATTTAGGGGTGAATCGGCAAGTATCAGATGCTCAGCGAGAAAGTCGGCGATGGCCTGGCCTTTCACTGCCTTGAGAGGTCGGTATGTTATCGAGAATTCCATTAAGAGTAGGGCCCATTTAGCGAGCCGTCCCGTTAGTATGGCTCTTGACATCAAATATTTGAGAGGATCCACTTTTGATATGAGATGGACCTCATACGCCAAAGCATAATACCGAAGCATCGTTATAGCGAACATTAACGCCGGGCAGTGTTTTTCGATAGGGGAGTAGTTGTTTTCTGCGCCCAGGAGAACTCGACTCAAATAGTAGAGGGCTCTCTCCTTCCCTTGGCCGTTCTCCTGTGCTCATAGCGCATCTAAAGAACCTTCAAGGGCTGTTGTGTATAGGACGAGGGGTTTTCCCTTGACTGGAGCGGTCAGTACCGGCGGATTCTGCAGGTATTGCTTGATTTCGTCCCGTGTAATTTGGCATTTCTGATCCCAAACGAACGGTGTCCTCTTCTACATTAGATGGTTATAGGGACAACACTTGCCGGGGAGGTTGACTTAGAGTTTGACACCTGTTTAGGCATCAGTATCGCTATAACTGGGATATTGCTAGGAGCGACTCATCATTTGCCCCTGTCAATTTGGACAAAGGTGACTTAGTCGACAGGGTTAGGATCCTGTCGACTAAGACTTTTGACTTTACGAGCCGTAAGGGTCTCATAAAGGTATTTTTTCCTACGAGTCGTGAGGATCTCGTAGGTGTAATTTCTCCTTAGAAGTCGTGAGGATTTCTAAGTGGTGTTTTCTCTTATAAGTCGTAACGATCTCATAAGAGTATTTTCTCCTTATAAGTCGATAGGACCTACAAGTGTTATTCACAATATGGGGACATTTCATGCCATTTGTAGAACTTGGCAAAGAAATATTTATTCGTGCCCATAGATTGTATACAAGGGTCAATATGGAATTTAAGAAATATGACGGCTTAAGAACAGGTCTAGATCCCTGTAACTTAAGGCTTTTGAATCCTATGAGCCGTGAAGATCTCACGAGGGGGATTCTCCTCACGAGTCGTGAGAATCTCGAAAGTGTATTTATTTTAACGAGGTTTCGTCCTTCTGGGTTTTCACAAGCTCGCCGGCAGTCCTGCTGTTTTTACTCACGGTGCCCTTTCGGGTTTTCATACATGCCCATCTTGCTTGTAGACATACCATTTTTTTAATGAGTTTTCACAAGCTCTCCGGAAGTCCTACTGTTTTTACTCACAGCGCCCTTTCGGGTTTTTATCCGTGCCCATTTTGCTTGTGGACATACTGTTTTTTTCTTTTTCTTTTTCTTTTTTTAAGCGGGGCATTCCACCAGATTGTGGGACCTGTTTGTAGGCCCCTTAATATCCTTCCTGTCTTTTTAGAAGAAAGGACCATTCTACATAGAGATTCTTCCGCCAGTGAGGAATATGCCCCCTGTGTATATCTCGGGGGGAACAAGTACCCACGCCGTCGCTATTTTGTCGACAGGTTGCTTCATAGACGCTTATTTTTATTGAGCGTAGGCGACAAACGCTATCTTGCCTCCGCTTTTTTACTCGTCATCATCGGATGAGAAAAAGTTTTGACCCATTTGATCCAATCGAGCCATTTTATCCATGAGTTCTTAGAAAGTCGTCGGCTTGAAGAGGGTCATATACGAGAACGCCTTTGATTTAGGTCAAGGGTGGCTATGAGCATTCCCATGGCTGTAACTTCATCAATGCTTTGCTTGTATTTGACCAGAGATTTCGCCATCGGGTAACATATTGAACCCGAGTCTCATTCGGTCTAACCCTTTCATTGACCAGCGCCGTCACGGTAGTATATTCATTCTCATTAGCGAATCCCTGACAGAATAGCATATCCATCTCGTCGAAGGTATTCACGGAGTCATTCGGGAGTTCCGCATACCATTCGAAGGCAATGCATGCCAGACAGCTGACGAACTGTCAGAAAAGAAGTATATCATTCTCTCCAGTGTTACCGCACATGGATTTAAATCATGTGATGTGCTAGTGAGGATTCTCGATTTCTTTATATATATAGAGTTGGAAGTATGTATTCTGGCGGGTATTGTATTTGATCGTAGCACGCCGGATACGGTCGACCAGTCTTGATTGGCCTATTTGAGGCTTCACTGGCATAGTGAGTTTTGACCTGCTGAGCGATATATGTGTCCAGCTTTGCTTTTGGAATCATTTCCCCTTAGGCTATTGATGAGACTCATAGAGGATTTGAAATGTCACCCTTGTCTTTAAGAGCGACTACCGGCAGTTCACTTGCTTATGATTCCGATTGAACCATCGTTCCGGACATTTCTGTCACTTCTTCATCTTTCTTTTTGAGAGCGTGATTTAGGAAATCAATATCCAACTCGTGCTCTGTTCTTTCTTCAGGTGCGTCTTCAGGATTTGCCTTAGACGATGGATTAGCGAGTGATGCTGCCTGAGCAAGCATCTCCTGCAGCTTTTCACGTTGTAGTTGAACTTTTGTCAGGGACCGAGTTTGAGGTCGGTGAGTAGTAGAAGCTCGAACTTCATCTTTGGAATTCACCACATAGACTATGTAAACTACCATGCCTCCAGGCTTGGGGTGTTTGGAGTTTTGGCCTTTGGAGTTTGCTTCGGGCACTTAAGCTTTATTGGACCTCTCTTTTTTGTTAAAACCCGCTTTGGTTTTGGGAAGAACCGCTGTATCAGGATCCGTCTTGGGATGAGTCCCCTTCACCTGCTTCCACACCTTATATATAGATGAGGAAAGTTGTCTCAAGGAGCGAACTGGTTTCTGCTCTCATGAGATCTCCATGGGCTGCGGAGATTTCTTCAATATTGCGGTAGGAGAATTTTGTCTAACCCTTCGCAACAGTTTGTAACTGTTCTCAGTTGGAACAACAACATTCACCACTGGGGATGAAACAGGACCATACGGAGAACTGCCCCAGCTCATTTTGTACGATACCGATATCGACGTCAACCGTTTCTTACGGCCGGGATTTGATTAGCTTCAGGATTTTGCCGAGCCTGCCCCATGTTTCCTTTGAGAGCTTGAATATTCTTCCCCCAGCATCGCCCTTGGCCCTTGGCAGGTGCCAGTTGTTTGAGGACTGATTCCGTCGGCAAAGCTGCATCTTAGGGAACCGGCTTGTGGAAGACAGACTTCTTCTGGGCTTCCTCCATCGGCGTTGAGGCACCGAGGGTGGGATGTGGGAGTATCGACCCAAAGAGGAGCCCGTTGATTTCTTGAAGAGACGGATTGCAGAGATTTGAGGCTGCAAGTGGCCTATACTTGACTCCACCGGATGTGACAGAGCCTGAGTTGCTAGGGAGCAAACACCATTCTTCCTATAGACGCAACGCCGGCTTCAGTATCCTATCACCCAAGGGAAACCACAAACATATATTCCACGATTATTTGATCGCGGAAAAATACGACATACGAAGTGTGGAGTGGAAAGAGAAAAAGGTCGCACCGGGCGTGCTAAAATCTGTTTACCGCCGAAAGACGCGACCAGGACGTTAGGACGTCTGACCTGAATTTTGGGGGCAGATGCTATTTGGTTTTATCTATCCACCTCTCCAAAGATGCCAAGTTGATTTATGACACCGTGTATCAGAGGTTTGGATAGATACGACCGTTGTAGCAGATTTCGTCAGATTCCCCCTCGATTGCGAGGGTTTTTGATTGTGGGGGCGCTCTTCCCTGCAGGCGCAAGCCCTTGCAGTTAATTACGTTACCGCATAGCGATAACCACTTTCTCTTTCTCCAGATTTTCATTTTATGTCGTGTGTATTTGTTTTGTTTTAGGTTGCCTGCGGATTGTATACGGAGACTAATTTATGTTGTCGCCCGTAGGGCGTGGATTAGTCCAAATCCGTATTTTCTTAAATTTGGGTTTGGTTGATTTAAGGATCGTTAATCTCGTTTGAGATTAAGATCAACTTAAATGTTTGTTAAGGATACGTTAGTCTAATTTTAGACTAAGATCTACTTAACAAGGTTTTAGGATCATTTAGATCCAACGAAAGAGCATTTGGGCCCTATCATTTTAGTTTAAGAACGTTGCAGTCCGTTATTAGTTTAGGGACGTTGCAGTCCATTATTTAAGGACATCATAGTCCATGGTTTAAGAACATCATAGTCCATAGAGTTTAGTTTAGGGACGCTGCGGTCCATAGGGTTTAAAGACATCATAGTCCATGGAATTTAAGGACATCATAGTCCATGTTTAAGGACATCATAGTCCATAGTTTAAGGACATCACAGTCCATGTTTAAGGACATCATAGTCCATAGGGTTTTTAGTTTAAGGACATCATAGTCCGTGTTTAAGGACATCATAGTCCGTGGGGCTTTTAGTTTAAGGACATCATAGTCCGTGGGGTTTTGGCTCATCAGTTTGAGGGTGTGCCAAGAGTTATTGGTTATTGGGACCCTCCACCTCTCTGAAGACGTTGAAGGATTACAACGACATATATCAGATGTGTGGAGAGATGTACCCTTGAACCAAATTCCAAATCGAGGAGTTATGTGGGATGAACGTCATTTTAGATGCCATCTGTTAAGAGAACATTAGTCATTTTTTGGAATAGGATTGGTTTGGGGAGACCTGAGCATGGGGGCTCGGTTGAATAGTGACCAAAAAGATCTTGGCCTCGGAAGACTTGGCTAATTTGGGTCAAGGTTGATTTCCCCTAGTTACCCCCACAGTGCTAAGCACTGAATCAGTGTTAAACACTGGACTTGGGAGGCGCTCACGTGTGAACACGTAAGGGTCCCCGAAGTGGGCGCTGTTCTTTGAGTTTATTCCCTCTTATATATATAAAAGTGCTGAGCACTTGGCTCACGTGTGAGCACGTGAGGCGCCCGAGATGAGAACTGTTCTCTGGATTTTATTCCTCTTTCACTTATAAGTGCTAAGCACTTGGTTCATCAAACGATCACGTGCGGACACGTGAGGCGCCTTCAAATTGTGAGCGCTGTCTTTGGAATTTCCCCCCCTTTTTATATACAACTGCTCGGGGGTCACGTGGGAACACGTGAGACGCCCTAAAATTGAAACTGTCTTTGGTTTTTTTTCTTTTTTCATGTAATTGCTGAGCACTCGCTTTAAAGGGTTACGTGGGAGCACATGATTCAGTCTCAGTCATTCTTTTTGTTCATCAGAGGTGCTCATGTGGAATACATGATTCAGGATGTTCTTCTATGGTTCTGAGGAATCAAGTTTTTTACCCCCAATTAGAGCAAAGCTCTGTTTGAAATTTAAATTTTGAAATGAAGCAACGCTTCAAATGCAGCGCCAAGTGCGCTGCGCCCCAAGCAGTGCACCACGTGCAAAGCACGTGTGTGCTAGCGCTAGGTGCGCTCTAAGCAGCGCACCACGTGCAAAGAACGGATGCACTAGAGATAGGTGCGCCGCGTTCTAAGCAGCGCACCACGTGTAAAGCACGGATGCGCTAGCGCTAAGTGCGCTGCACTCTAAGCAGCGCACCACGTGTAAAGCACAGGTGCACTAGCGCTGGAATTAAAAGCTCCCCACCGTTAGATCAAAAATCTAATAATAATGATGAATCATTAATTGATCAGAATTAAATTCTGTTAAGAAAAGATTTCTTAAAATCATTCCAAATAACAAGATTGTGCTCTGTAAATTAGAGCACCGTTGGATCAATGATCCAATGGTGATTAAAAATCACTAAAAATACAGAATAAATTCTGTTTAGAAGATTTCCCAGTCTTTTTTAAAAACAAGAAGATTGCCTTCTGTAAATCAGAAGCCCTTGGATCAAAGATCCAACGATGGGAAATTCCCCAAATCAACTAGAGAATAGATCTCTTTAACTGATTGAACTGATCAGCTTGCCCTATAAAAAGGCCCCTAAACTTCAAGTCTGGGATATACAGAAGTATAGAGAGAAACCTCCTCATAAACTTTGAGAAATTCAAAAAAAAGAGCAAGCTCTTAGAAGAAGAAAACTTTCTTCAAGGTAAAAAAAATGATGATGAACATAGAGATGAAACATCTCATAATTAAAAAGAAGAACTCACTTCTTTAAAGATCATAGATCTACAAAAACCAAGGTCTTTTCAAAAGAGATCAAAAGATCCCATCATAAAATAAAAAGAAGAATATAAATCTTCTCACAGATCATAAATCTACAAAGACCAAAGTCTTTTCAAAAGAGATCAAAAGATCCCATCATAAAATTAAAAGAAGAATATAAATCTTCTCACAAATCATAGATTTACAAGACTAAGGTCTTTTACAAAATGAGAGCAATACATCTCAACATAAAAAGAGGGGGGAGAATTATTCAATTCTCTTTGGATCATAGATCCATAAAGGCAAAGCCTTTCACTAAAATAAGAGATTAAAATATCTCCTACAAAATAAGAACTTTTGTTCTTAGAATCTTGAAACAAACTCTCTTATAAACGAGAGTTTATTTCTCAGATCATAAAATTGATCAAATGCGCTTTGCGCTCTTGAACTGCGCTTCTGCGCTCTTGGACTGGCACTCAGCGCCAAGCGTGACACGTGTCCCTCACGTACGTACCACTTAACAGTTAGCGCTTCACGCTCTTGAAATAGCGCACTACGCTCATGGGCTGGCGCTCAGCGCCAGACGCACCACGTGTTATTCACGTGTGCGCCACTGAACTAATAGCGCAATGCGCTCATAAATTAGCGCTCTGCGCTCATAAACTGGCGTAATGCGCCCATCATCTGGCGCTTAGCACCAAGCGCGACACGTGTCCTTCATGTGTGCGCTACTCAGCAGAAGCACATTGCGCTCTTTGACTGGCGCAAAGCGCCAAGCACACCACATGCCCCTCACGTGTGCGCTGATAGAACATAAATTGTTCTTTAATAAGCCCAGAGCTATGAGGAATGCTCAGCATTTGGTAAAAGACAAAAAACACTGTCAGGGCTAAGCCCAAATAAAGGCTCAACGGCCCAAAATAAATGTTAAACATTTTAACTTAATTGGACTTAGCCCAAGATTGGCCATAAGTCCTCAACTCAGATTCATTGAGCCCACATGCTCATAAATCTTTTAACGAATCTTAGTCCCAATTGGACTATAGATCTACCAACCAAAATTGGTTGAAGGGTACATCTCTGAACCCCTCTGATATATGTCGTTGTAATCCTTCAACGTCTTCAGAGAGGCGAAGGGTCCCGAAAACCATTCCACAGACTATGACGTCTTTAAACTGGACTGTGAGGTCCTTAAACTCACGGACTATGATGTCCTTTACCTTGGACTGTGGGGTCCTTAAGCCCATGGACCGAGATGTCCTTAAACTAATATTGGAACGAGATGTCCTTAAACTAATATTGGACCGAGATGTCCTTAAACTAACATTGGACCACCATGTCCTTAAATTGTTAATCAACCGCAATGTCCCTAAATTAAACAATAGAGCCCAAATGCTCTTTTGTTGGATCTAAATGATCCTGTTAAGTTGATCTTAGTCTAAAATTAGCCTAACGTATCCTTAACAAATCGTTAAGTTGATCTTAGTCTAAAATTAGACTAACGTATCCTTAACATACGTTTAAGTTGATCTTAGTCTCAAATGAGACTAACGTATTCTTAAACCTAACCCCCAAACCAAAATCTAAGAAGATACGGATTTGGACTAATCCACACCCTATGAGCGACAACATAAATTAGTCTCCGTATACAATCCACGGGCAACCAAAAACAAAACAAACACCCACGACACGAAGTGACCATCTGGAGAAGGAGAAAGTGGTTACCGCGATGTGGTAGCGTAATTAACTGCAGGGGCTTGCGCCTGCAGGGAAGAGCGTCCCCACAATCAAAAACCCCTCATCATAAGGGGGAATCTGACGAAGTCTGCTATATCGGCCACATCCGTCTAAACCTCCGATCCACGGTGCCATAAATCAACTTGGTATCTTCGGAGAGGTGGACGGATAGCACCAATTAGCATCTGCCCCGAAGTTCAGGCAAGGCGGACCCGCACAGTCGCGTCGCAGTGTTTCGGCGGAGAACAGATTCTGGCACGCCCGGTGGGACCTCTTCCTATTTCCACTCCACACTTCGTGTGTCATGTTCGCGAACGAATCGCGGTATAATATGGTTGCCCTTGGGTTCGAGGTACTAAGATTTGGTTTCTTGCTCTGTGCAGAAAACAAAAGATCAATGGCTTCAAACTGCTCTAGCTGCAACTGCAACTCCCATTCCGCCTCATCTGGAAGTGTAACCTATGGGCCCCAAGCGGCCTCCCTTTTCACAATACCAGTGGAGCAGGTAACTCAGGCCACTACTGGGTTATTCTTCGGGACCATGCTCCTACCCGTGAACTTCAATGCCCCAATGTCGTTGCAGGAGGCCCTAAAGAAGTCGGTCTTTAATCGACTTACCACTACTGTGGCCCCTCTCAACGGGTCGCCCAACCCTACTGCCTTAGTTTTTAACAGACTAGGCCAGAGCTCCAACGGGCCCATGAAGAAGCCCGCAATACCAGAAAGGGTTATTCCAAAAAGGATAGCCATCCCTGCTCTCGAAGTCATCAAAGCGGCTTCTCCTGCCAAAGAGTCGGTCTTCACAAGACTAACTGTGCCGGCTCCCGCTTCAGGAGAAGTCCCCAAAGCTGCTTCCCCTGCCCAGAGGTATGTCTTTGATAGATTGGACGCCGCTTCTCAACGGGCATCGGTCTTCAAGAGGCTGACAATGACAACTCCCTGCCCAAACAGGGGGCATGAGAAAGTCACCCCTACAGCTGAGACAATCCCAACGGCTCGACATGCTCGACGTCACCACTGGCGCCGAGTAAGGAAGGTTGGGGGCAACTCTCCTTCTGGACTGACTCCGCCGGCTTCAACGGTGGAAATCGATGCTGTTGTTCCAACTGGGAACAGGTTTGAACCGCTTATAAGGGTTCGCAAGAACTCTCCGACTGCCATGCTGAAAAGATCTCCTCTACCTGTGGAGAGTGCTACAGAGAAGAAGCCAGAGCAGCCCCCTCAGCGGCTGTCCTCCAAAATTTACAAAGTCTGGCGACAGGTCCACGAATCGGTGATTGACCAGGATTACTCTCGCCGATCAAAGAAGATTAAAGCTCGGAAAGAAAAGAGCCACCCCGTGGTACCACAGAAGATGTCATCTGTTTGGGTGCCCGCTGCAACGGCTCCCTCAATGTCAACCGCTTACAAGAGAAGGAGGCCGGAGAAAGCCCATGTGACCGCGGCGAACCACAAGAATGCTAAACCTAAACGCCCCAAGTCTGGGGACATGGTAACACACACCGTTTATATGACTTCTGGAAAAGAGGAAAGCCGTGCTTCTACGGGTCATCGACCGCTTACCCGATCGATAACAAAGGCTCAGGAGCAACAGCAGCAAAAACTTCAAGAGATGCTGACTGCAATGGCCGCACTCACTGGGCCAAAAGAAAATCCAGAAATCTTAGAGTAGCGTCGAGAACAAGAAACTGATACTGAATTCCTCCGAAGAATGCTCGAGAGAAAAAGAGGCCGCGGAACAGGCGGCCAACATAAAACGAATGACTCTTTTGTTCCAAGACATGGCCGGGACAGCCGGAACCTTCAGCTGAGGACCCCCCGATTATCATTGAAGATGACAGAGGAGAGACATCGAACCCTCCTCCGACTCTTTCAGTAGCCAAGGAGGAGACCATCTCCAAGGCTGCTCTGGATGATTACATTGCTCAACAAATACGAGCTCACCAGGAGAATGAAGCGGTCGGGCAGATCATTAAGACTAGACGACCTTATCCAGGCTGGTATGACCAAATAAGGTACCCGCCGGGATATACGATCCCCAAATTCCACGTATATAAAGGGACGAGCAATCTGCATCAGCATGTCACTCAGTTCAGGGCCTTGTGCGGCAACACTGAAGGCGATGACAAATTGTTGCTTTGCCAATTCGTTGGTAGCTTGTCGGAAACGGCGTTCGAGTGGTATTCTGAACTTCCAAATGACTTTATCAAGACATTTGCGGAGATGGAGCTGCTGTTCACCCAGCGTTTCGCGAATGCTAGTGAACGCACCCCAATAACGGCATTAATTAACGCCAGGGTAAAACCAGGTGAAACGTGGGTGCAATACGCAATACGATGGCGGAATCTATGGTCGAAATGCGAGCAGTGCATCGAAGAAGCACCGGCAGTGAGCATGTTTGTGGGCACTCTTGACCTTCAGGCAACTATTTCCCAATTCATGATGTTCTTCAAGCCGACCACGTTCCAGGCCTTGATTGACAAACTGGCCCAAATGGACCAGATGGGCCACATGCCTTCCTTTTTGAAGCTGGAGTCACGGAATGAAAAAGGAAAAGGGAAAGCGACCTTCGTTGCCAATGCTCAACAGCAGCCCAGTGGTCCAAAATTAACGGATCGCCTAGACGAGAGACGGCGATAATATAATGAGAAAATAAAGCGCCCTTATTCGTTTCTCCGGGACAAAACGAGGAGATTGTTCGAGCTGGTGGTGCGCAACAGGCTCATTAATTTGCCGCATCCAAAACGCCCATTGCAACCCGGTGAAGCTAATAGTCCTAATTATTGCCCCTACCATCAAGCAGTAAGCCATCCAATTGAAGATTGCTTCATCTTTAAAGGCTGGATCGAAGACCAATACCAACAGGGCAAGTTCGCACTGTCCGAGAATTGGAAAGTAAGCCCGCCCCAGCCGCACGCTCTCAAAAAGACGGACACTCCGGGGGCATCATGCTCTTTTGTAGAAGAAGCCCCATGTGAGGTCGTTCTTTCAGCCAAGACGAAAAGAATGCTAAAGGATCTCCAAACGTGCCCGGCAATCAGATGGAAAAATCCACCAGAACCCGAGATCATCGAGGGAATGCTGAAACCGCGCCCAACTCCAAAAACTGGTGGTGATGGTCAAAGCGCTCACATCCAGCCGTTAAAGTCTTCGGAGAAGAAAAAGAAATCCAAGAAGCCCGTGAAGCCTGGAGACAAGCACACGGACCTGCAAAAGCAGATTGACGCGCTGGAAGAATATAATCAGAAGGCGCGGACTCCAGTCACACTTCAAGTGTTTCTCAGCCACGTCCTTGAGGACGGAGATGACGACAATGGAGAAGACTCGTCGGATGAATCTGAGGATTATGTGGCAAGTTGCCATGTGATCTCTCACTCGTCGATAAATGATGAAGAAGCTCCTTACGTAGAGAAACTGGGGGCAGATCCTGAGCCGGAACTTCTAGGGCCATCAGACGAAATGATTGATGCATTCCTGAACGAAGCTCTTCTTAAAAGCAAAGCTGATCGAGAGCGCGAGGTGGCCATATTTGAAAAGGCCAGACGCCAACGAATGGATGAAAGGGTCGAAGCACCCCAACCAGACCGAAGCATGCCCGCAACAAATAAAAGCAGGTTCAAGACGAGGAAAAGGTTCGCCAAAGCCATATCGATGGGAATGAAGCTGCCACCCTCTGAAGGAAACGCTCCTGATGAAACAGATACACATCCTAGCTACTGCTTATATCATCGAAAGATTGCGCACCCCACCAAAGAGTGCCACGCTTTTCAAAATTGGTGGCAAGGATATGTTTCCCACCGACAACATTTCAAACGAATGAAACGTAAAACTCGTCGGGAACATAGAAATACAACCGAAGAGCGCAAAAGAACGACCAGCAACTGTCACATGGTCGACGTTGGGGGATCGCAGGTTCTCACCTTTGGGAGTGATTCTGATGAAGAAATAGCTCTTGGCCCTCTTTTCAAAGAATCCACCTCAGGAAAAGAAGAAGAACCGAAGAGCTGCGAGAACATTCAGCTGTGCAATCGCACATTACCTGAAAAAAATCTCGGACCCGCAAACAAGAGATCGAATAAGAAGGATAAGGGGAAAGAAAAGGTCCCTGAGGATATCGACCTCGATGATCAAGTCGTTAAAGAACTGACAGCCAAAGACCCGTCAAAGAAAAGTAAGGTGGACTACAATGTTCTGGCACACTTGAGGAAGCTACCTTCGCAGCTAAGCATTCTCGATGCACTCTTGCTATCAAAAGAAGCAAGAGACTCTCTGATCAAGGCGTTAAAAGAGCCTGAACAATTCCAAGCCTTCCTCGCCGAGGAAAAGATGAAGGACGAGTTGGAAGAAGTGCACACAGCCGATATCACCTTCAATGATGAAGATCTCCTCCTCGGGACGTGCGAACATAACCGTCCCCTTTATGTCTCTGGATACTGTCATGATATCAAGATAGGCAAAATCCTGGTTGACAATGGGTCCTCCGTTAACCTCCTCAATGCGAGAGCATTGAAGGAAATCTGCATGAGCGTTCAACACCTCGCTCGGAATAAGATCACTATCTCCGGGTTTGACTCCCAGTCATCACGGACGCTCGGGTCTGTGATACTAACGCTGCGTTTTGGGATAATAGTCACGGACATCAAGTTTCACGTCATTGACGCTAAGACTTGCTAAACGCTTTGCTCAGCTGGCCTTGGTTAAATGAGTACAACATCATCCCTTCTACACAACATCAATGTATGAAGTACTTCAAGGATGATCTCGAGTACACTGTGACAGGAGAACTAAACCCATTCTCCGTGAACGAAGTCCGCAAATATGAGGATGCCAAATACTTCCTGCCTGATTTCGAAGACACAGAAAGATGTCGCAAACCGAAGGACAAGAACAAAGCTATCACCACTATTCCAGTCTTCGAGAGTGATACCGAGGAGGAAGAAGAAATAGTTTATTCAGGACCGCCCCAATGTAACAAGCCGGGACCGTCAACTCCTATTCTGATCTTTGATAGTGACTCTGAAGACGGGGTCAACGCAGTATTCTCGGCTCGTCCATCAGTGCGAGCCTTCGTTGGAGATGATCAGAGTTTGCAGATCGCCATAGTTCCGCAAGAGCATTACAAAGAGCTTGACACACTTGACACCTACAGTGTGCAAGTACGGCAGACATTCTACGTCCCTCCCAGGCGAAAAAGTGAAAAGGCGATCTTATTCTACCGATCTGGAGAAACCAAAGTGGAGAAAGAAGTCTGGCATGGTGCTGACTCGACACTTGATAGGCTCCAGCCCATCCGTTTGCCCAGATATTACACAGACGGATTAAAAAGACTGTTGAGGCGCCAAGGCGTACCCCTCAAACAGACTGTTCGACAAGCCCAGTTTCATAACAGGATCTGGAACGTTCCTGGAACTCAGCAAAAATTGCCCAACGGGAAAATGGAAACGATCGGCCTTGGGTATGTTCAATCCAAGAAACAGGAGCAATTCCACGGCTGCTACGTCATACATGACTTCGATGAAGAAGAAGATACTCTGTGGGAAGATGCTAACCCTGAACCAAAACGAGCTCCCGTCGTGAAAATGCCAAGCCCGTCGTTCAAAGAACAAATGGACAAGCTTATAAGGGAAGCGGGTCAAAAAGTTCGAGACGACCATAATCACGAAATGACCATCTACGAGAAAGCCAGAACGCAGCGCCTCCTTCAGCAAGCTACGGAAAGTGACGATGCCCTTCGTCACCAGCCCGTCATACAAAGGACCTGGCGCAGAGGCAGAAATAAACCCAAGAGCGGAAAAAGCGTTCGACAGCGACAAAGAGGGATCAAGAAGCCACGCGATCGAGAATCGAGCAGCCAGGATGCGTCTTTTGTAAAAAAAAATGGGTCGAGCATACTTTTTCCCCCAAGACAAGACACAAAAAATATTCGATCTTGTCGTAAAATATCAGATGATGACGCTCCCGGAGTCCAAGCACCTCGAGCAAGCAGGTGAGGTTCGTCATCCAGACTATTGCTCCTATCACCGAGTAATAGGACATCCTCTCGAAGACTGCTTCACATTCAAAGACTGGGTAGAAGACCAGTATCAATGGGGAAAGTTTGCTTTATCCAGCAGTTGGAGGGTAGCCCCGCCGCAAAAGCATGACCTCAAAGCCACGAGAATAGAACTGGACCAACATCGGTCTTGGAAGCGATCTCGCACCTGTCACATGATAACGATGTCAGAGGAAGGAACATGCAAAGATATGGCTGATTTCCCCTGGTGCTTCGAAAACGATGATGATGAGGTGATCTCCGAGTTTCCACCGGCGCCAAAAGAGCTGGAAGATGGGATACATACTACTGTAGATGACCTCAGAAAAATCGACTTGGGAACGGCAAACGACCCACAACCGACGTTCGTCAGTGAACTGTTGTCTGAAGAAAAGGAGGCTACGTTAAAAGACGTGCTCATGCAGTATAAAGATTGCTTTGCATGGAACTATTCAGAGATGCCCGGATTGGATCCAGAAATAGCCATCCACAAATTGGCAATTTCTCCAGACATTAAGCCGATCAAACAAGCACCGAGAAGAATGTGGCTCGAGCTTGATATGCGCATCAACGCCGAAGTCAAGAAGCTAATCGACTCCGGCTTCATCCAAGAGGTTCAATACCCTGACTGGATCGCCAACATTGTCCCAGTAATGAAGAAAAATGGGACGGTGCGCATATGCGTAGATTTTCGGGATCTCAACAAGGCTTGCCCGAAGGACGACTTTCCAGTACCGGTCACTGAGCTGATGATAGATAATACGTCCACTCACGAAGTTTTCTCCTTCATAGACGGCTCATCAGGATACAATTAGATAAAGATGCATCCTGAGGACCAGAAGCATACCGCTTTTCGGACCCCTTTGGGTATATTCTGCTACAAGGTGATGCCTTTCGGTCTAAAGAACGCCGGTGCCACCTATCAGAGGGCCATGACGAAGATCTTCGATGACCTCATACATGAAATCGTAGAATGCTATATCGACGACCTCGTGGTTAAAAGCAAATCGTACAAGGAACATTTAAAGCATCTGAAGATCGTGTTTCAGTGCCTTCGGAAATACAACTTGAAGATGAACCCTCTCAAGTGTGCGTTCGGAGTTTCCTCGAGTAAATTCCTAGGATTCGTCGTCCGATACCGAGGCATCGAGGTAGACCCGTCAAAGATTAAGGCAATCATGGAAATGCCTCCGCCCAGGACTCTCAAGCAGTTGCGGTCTCTCCAAGGAAAGCTCGCATATATCCGACGATTTATAGCTAATCTCTCAGGTAAGTGCCGCCCCTACAGTCACTTGATGAAGAAGGGAACCCCGTTCATTTGGGATCGCAAATTCCAAGACGCACTATACAAAATCAAGCAATACCTACAGAATCCTCCGGTGCTAACTGCTCCAATCAAGGGGAAACCCCTCGTCCTGTATACAATAGCCCTCGAAGGATCTCTAGGCGCATTATGGGCACAAGAAAACGACCAAGGGAAGGAGAGGGCCCTCTACTATTTGAGTCGGGTTCTTCTGGGGGCAGAAAACAATTACCCCCATTGAAGAACACTGCCTGGCGTTGATCTTCGCGATAACGAAGCTCAGACACTATGCATTGGCACACGAGGTCCATCTCATATCAAAGGTGGATCCTCTCAAATATTTGATGTCAAAGGCTATATTAACAGGGCGGCTCGCTAAATGGGCCATGCTCTTGATGGAGTTCTCGATAACTTATCGACCCCTCAAGGCAGTGAAAGGCCAGGCCATCGCTGACTTCCTCGCTGAGCATCCAATACCCGTCGATTCTCCTTTGAACTGCGAATTGCCCGACGAGCACACTTTTGACACGATCGATGGGGAGAAAAGAGAGAATGATACCCAGTGGGAACTCTATTTCGATGGAATATCTTCCATGAAGAAGCGCGAACAAAGCACCCCCATAATCAAATCCGGGGTGGGCCTCATCTTCGTGACTCCACAAGGAGGGATAATGCGCTTTGCCTTCTCCTTAACAGAGCCGAGGACAAACCATGAAGCTGAGTATGAAGCTTTGATAGCAGGTCTTGAGATCGTTGTCGATATGGGAATCGAAAACCACCTCATATATGGAGACTCCCAACTGATCGTTAGTCAAGTAAATGGCGACTATCAAACGTGCAAGCCAGAGCTGGTGAAGTACGGCGAAAGAGTGCAACAATTACTGACTCAAATTCCCTCCTACATGTTGGAAAGTATACCGCGTGCGAAAAATAGCAAGGCAGATGCATTGGCCAAACTCGCTAAAGAACTGGCCGACGAGAACCTCGATGACGTGAGGATCATTGTGCAAAGCCGTCAGGTTCTAGCACCGGCAGAAATATCTCCAGAGCCGTCCGAAGAAAAGGAAGCTACCGAGCAAACAGCCCTACAAATAAAGGACCAGGAAAAGGCTAGGGATTGAAGAGAAGTCTTTATAGACTACTTCAAATCCCGTCGAACATCTGAAGACACATCCGCAAGACATCAGCTCATGAAGCGAGCTCTATCCTTCGCCTTTGTCAATGATACTCTGTATAAGAGATCATTTGATTCTCTGTAGCTAAGATACCTGGGGCCCGAAGATGAAGCTAAAAATCAAAAGGATTGGCTACTATTGGCCTACGATGATCCAGGACTACCTCGAATACGTGAAGCAATGCCACTCATGCCAGATTCACGGAGATTTTATCCATCAGCATCCAAATCCATTACATCCAACGGTGGCTAGCCGGCCGTTCGAAATATGGGGGGCTGACATAATCGGCCCCATCGAACCAGCATCGTCCAGAGGACATTGGTTCATTTTGCCAACAACTGATTACTTCTCCAAATGGGCAGAAGCAGTACCACTAAGGGAAGTGAAGACGAAGAATATTCTCTATTTCTTCAAGACACATGTCGTTTATCGGTT
Source organism: Agapanthus africanus (assembly GCA_030015575.1). Lineage (NCBI taxonomy): Eukaryota > Viridiplantae > Streptophyta > Magnoliopsida > Asparagales > Amaryllidaceae > Agapanthus > Agapanthus africanus. The sequence continues at coordinate 43,659,486 of CM057339.1, forward strand.
TGGCACTCCGTGACGGATTACCTCCGATAACGGGCCAGCCTATAGAAGCCACAAGATCAGCCGCTTCGCACAACAGCATAACATAGATTGGAGATACTCTTCGGTCTATAATTCCCGAGCTAACGGTCTAGCTGAGGCTTTCAACAAGACCTTGACGAAGATCGTGAAAAAGACGGTGTCTCGAAATAAGAAGGACTGGCACGAGAGACTGCATGAGGCTCTCTGAGCGTATCGAACTACGTTCAAAACAGCCACGAACACAACGCCGTATGCATTGGTATTCGGCACAGAAGCGGTACTCGCCCTCGAAATAGAGTTACCCTCTCTACGAATGGCCCTTCACTATGGGCTAACAGACAAAGAAAATGCTCACCTTCGGCTTGAGGAGCTCGACGCCCTTGATGAAACCCGGCTCATGGCGCAACAAAATATGGAGGCTTACAAAGCAAAGATGACGCGCTCATATGAAAGATTGACTAAGCCGAGAACATTCCGCCAAGGCGAACTCATGCTAGTAGTCAAAAGACCTATGATCCCCAATCATGCCAAGCGGGAGAAATTCGAGCCAAACTATGAAGGGTCGTATATCATAGACAAAGTTTACCTGGGTGGAGCCTATCTACTTATGGACATGCATGGTAAAAGACCTTTTAGGCCAATAAACGGTCGCTTCCTAAAAAAATACTATGCTTGACGAGTCACGGCCTAGGTCAACGATATATGACGACGACTATGTCCGCTCGCTATCTTCCTGAGCCCAAATTCTATAAGTAGTAGCCGGCTATCGGACCGAAACGTCCTTAAACTAACAATGGACCACTATGTCCTAAAACTGGTGTCGGACCGAAACGTCCTTAAACTAACGATGGACCACTATGTCCTAAAATTGGGTATTGACCGAAACGTCGATAAACTACTACGGACCGCAGCATCCCAAGGCTGACACAAAAAAATATAATAAAAAAAAGGAAAAAAAAAAAAAGAAAACGGTATGTCCATAAGCAAAATGGGCACGGATGAAAACCCGAAAGGGCTCCATGAGTAAAAACAGCAGGGTTACCTGTGAGTTTTGTGAAAACCCGAAAGGACGCAAGCTCGTTAAAAGACACTTGTAAGGTTCTCTCGACCCTGTAAGGAGAAACCACCTGCGTGAAGTCCTTACGACTCACAAAGGAGCAACACACTTAGGGATCCCCACGATTCCTAAGGAGAAACACACTTACGAGATCCTCACGACTCGTAAGGAGAACCCTCCTTTGAGACCCTCACGGCTCATAGGACTCAAAAGTCTTAAACTATAGGGATCTGAACCTGTTCTTAAGCCATCACAACCTCCAATGCTGCCCTACAAGCGTCTCGATATCGACCCTTATATACAATCCACGGGCGCGAATAAACATTTCCCTAACAAAGTCCCACCAGAGACTGGGGATATGCTCATATGGCAGAAGACACTTGTAAGTCCTCTCGAATTATAAGGAGAAAGCACTCTTGTAAGATCCTTACGACTTATAAGAGACCATACACTTGGGAATCCTTACGATTCCTAAGGAGAAACGCACCTATGAGATCCTCACGACTCGTAGGGAGAAATACCTTTATGAGACCCTTACGGCTCATGAAGTCAAAAGCCTTAGTCGACAGGATCCTAACCTTGTTTGCTAAGCCACCTTTGTTCGACATCGACAGAGGCAAATGATGATTCGCTCCTGGCAATATCCCAGTTGTAGCGATGCTGATGCCTAAATCGGTATCAAATTCCAAGTCCTTTCATGGCAAATGATGATTCGCTCCTGACAATATTCCAGTCGCAGCGATGCTGATGCTAAGATTGGCACCAGATTCCAAGTTCCATACTCGTGGCAAAAAGTCAACAAGCCAAAAATGTATATGAAATAATCGAAATGATGGGGCAACTTGCAACAAAATTAGCAAGTAAAAGTGTATGCATGCAAAATAGCCGAAATGATGGGGCAACTTGCAACAAAATCAGCAAGTAAAAGTGTATGCATGCAAAATAGCCGAAATGATTGGGCAACTCGCAATAAAAAGCAGAGAGTAAAAATAAAACAAATAGCCGAAATGATTGGGCACCACGAAAAATAGCCGAAATGATTGGGCAATCGCGACTTTCGCGATATAAAAGCTGAAATGATAGAGCATCGCGGAAAGAAAAATATATAAAATGAAACTTTTTGCCCTACAGGTGATATCACATCGATCCCTGTATACAATCTGTTGGATATAGTGCCCTCAAAGTCAATTATTGGATCGCAGGTACGTGATTGCAATGATTGAGGCAGGACCTATACCGATATGACAGTCTTGCTCGTGATGATAGTATGCTATCTGGTTTTTCTTTATCATCGTATACATGCTTTAGTTCACTATTGCATGATGATAGAGCCCATAGGATTCTTGCTTGACTGCCAGCAGTATGATGGCGATCATATACGTGGGAGCTGGAGTCTGTAAGCACATCCTTAAAGTGTCCCTAGTCGTGGGAGTTTCGAGACAGGGCATCGATACTCCAGAGTAGACTAGTGTATACAGTCGAGACCCCGACGAGGGGCGGTGGCCGGTCTCACAAGCCATTGGTGTCAATTGGTTCACCTAAGATGTATACAGGTGCTCATTGGGTTATGAGTACACCGGACAGGACTCGCCGGGAACATGCTAGTTGGTATTATACATATCGTCAGATAGCAGTTCCCTGGTGACATGTGTACAGGTTAGTTTGTCGACCTGAGATTGTCATTTGTCTCGTGTGAGTTCCCACTGTGCTTTGATTTCTACCTTACCACGCTCAAAGGAGACATGCAAACAGATATTTTTTGGGTACAGTCCCGAGCCACATGGAGGCAGTGAGCGGATCGTCGGGGATTCGTCTCTCCCGGTATTGGGGGTTGATGTCGCACAATGCACGGGTGGCCATCACTAGAAATCCTCGGCCGAGATAGTGGAGAATTACTGATTTGGATCAGTAGTTTCTCAGGTGGTGATGGGCTTCATACCGACACAAATTATCGCGTTATTAGGGGGTCTGACTTTATCCACCCCCTAGACTCGATATGCGATACTCTTTAGACAAACGGACCGGACTGTACGTATATTGTCACTGTCAGGCTCAGTAGGGTTTATGGATGAGTTCGCTCGTCAGCTTCCCTTCCAATCAATACATAGGCAACCGTTACGTACAGCTCGTACCTCTGACGTGCTAATGGTTATACCCAGTGCCAGTGTGTTGATGAGTCATTAGAGTTCCCCACAGACGGTTTCCCAAGTTTGGGCGAAACGTTGTAGAGGCCGTATGGTTTTATGGCAGGGTTCGGAAAATGCACGTGCGTTTTCGCACGTGTCATATTTCGGGCATATAATACTGGTCGGCTTTGGTTTAAGCTGGATCCGAGTATTATACTGTGTAGATATAATATCTTTGTCTCAGTTGCATTTGTATTCGGTCGTAATACAAATACGGGTATGTTTATACTGATACAGGGTTATCCTGAAATTCGTTTCAGGATCACTTTTGGAAGTTGCCAGTTTCCAGTTTTCTATCGGCCGTATTTAACATTCGGTTAAATGCGGATTTATCTTTTCTTTATGAGGGTGAGTTATGAGGTGAGTCATGAGTGGAAGCTTCTAGAAGAGGTGACTAGGTTTGTGACTCATTACTTGCATTAATGAGTTGATGAGGTGTTTTAAATGAGTCATCTTTTGCATTAATGAAGTTTTGTAAAGCTTAGGATATTTCTTCTTGATCTTTATTCCTTGTGGTCACCTCCCCCTCTCCTACACTCACCTCCTTCCTCCTTATAAGTGGCCGGCCCTTTCTTTTGGGTATGATGGATTTGGAAAAAAGATTATGGTTGTAGGAAAAAGATTATAGTAGTGGTTCATGGAAATTTCATATACCAATTTCTCATTTCATTCGACTACAAATGGCAACTTCCTTAACCGTTCGTCCATGGCTTTTGACGAAGCGAGACAAAATGTTCTACTCATTCTCTAAATCATCTTGGTCATCTCTTTTAGCAAACTTAATGATCGAGTTGCCTCGGTTTAGAGACGGGAGCCCGTTTAAAGATCTGTCGACGTGGTGCCACCTGGACGAGAAGACTGGAGATTCAGGAGATCGGAGCAGCCGCAATAAAGCGTGGGATGATGGTTGAAGACCGAAGGACTCGGATCGTTCGGTATAACATTTCTACCCATTTTGTAATTTGTTAGTTTAGTTTTAATGGCAGATCCGGGTTACAGTACGCGATAGCGCCAGTTGTAAAAGTTTTTGTTCCGCATTTGGCGTCTGTTAGACAGCCGGGGCGCTACCGTGGACTTACAGTGGTATCAGAGCCTCACCATTAAGCTTTACTAACTTGTGCTAACGCGTTTAAAATATCGATCGAACCGAATTTCAAAAACTACATTTTTTCTGTTCAATGTTTCTGTCGATTTTAAATCAGGTTTAAAAATTATTTTGCATATCACAGAAAATTGAGCAGGGTTTTTTAAGAACACTGGAGAAAATTGACCATGTGATCTCACTGTACGGCCGCGGATCCGCGGCCAAAGCTAGGGTTTGGCCGCGGATCCGCCGTTATATTGGGAGATCAGTAAGCCAAATTTCTACAGTTGCTTCTACACAGTAAATTGTGGTTTTTGGTATGTTTCCTTTGGGCCCATATTTTGTTACTGTACAGCAGATATAGGTGGGACCCACTTCGGGAAATTTTGTCGATCGAAATTTTAAACTTGTTAGTTTACAGTATTTACATTATATCTCCGATCGGGAATGTCATTCGAGCGGTAAACCGCGTCTAATTGCTATAGTCCTTTTAGACGGGTTTGCGAACGTGATATTCGCGTTGATGTTCTGTGTTGTGTTGTGATGTTGCGGATATGTCGTGGTGGATAGCAGGGTGCAATGACAGTGCTGTTTGGATTTATTTGTACATTTGATATTGCGGGGCGAGCGTCCAACATGTGGACTGCCGTCACTGCCTGTTTGTATAATATTCTTTTGGGGCACGACTAGGCTGAGGTCGATGTACCCGTTGTATATATTTTTCTTTTCTGTACTAGGATTATCCCGCGACGGAGTGCACAGATAGCCGGGTTCTGGAGGGTAACGGGTCCGTATCTCATGGCTTTGAGAGGGACCTCACTCCAGAATTGGCAGACTATTCGCCGCATTCGTAGGGGGTATAGGTAGACCCAAGGAGAGGTGCTCAAGTTACCGGATTCCGTGAAGTGCCGGGTGGTCCATTCACTATGCTGTAAGGGGCTGCCTCGCTTCAGGTTTTGGCGGGTAACTTGCCGCACCCGTAGAGGTCTAGGTTTCATTGCACAGGCTATCCACACGACCAGGGGAACGTCGGGTTTCAGTAGCTGTTCTGTGAAACCCGGGAATCCCAGATTATCTGTATTGTTCTGTGATACTTATTACTTTTCTGTAATGTTGCATATTATCACGCCTGGAGCGATTACTGTATATTAGTATATATACTATTAGATGTTGTATATGTTTTACACCCGCGCTAGTCCAGTCCCCGCTCTGTCGTTAGTTAAGTAACCTAACGGGTGATGACGGGACCCAGTGACGAATGCGGATGGCATATACGTACATTTTATTTTTCGTTCTTTTCTGGTGTGATTGATTGATGGGACTGCGTTGATTCTTATCAATGCAAAGGAAAACAAACCTATATTTGATGTTGTTGGAACAATTTTAAAAGGTGTTATTACAAAGACGTTTCTTTTTGTTTTGCATAGTGATATTCAGTTTAGAATATCCTGCACCTCATTAGACGAGGCAAGGGCCGAGATCCCTTCATCGGGAGTGACCCCTTGGGCAGAAGTTTGTGTCAGGGTAATAACTTTACTATAGTCGATTACAAGTTGCTTTGCATCGCGGTATTCAGTTGGAATATCCTGCACCTCATTCCATGAGGAAAGAGCGAGATCCCTTCACCGGGAGTGACCTCTTTAGCAAAAGGTTTTCGTCACTATATTTTTTATAAAAAGCTATCAAGTTCCTTCAACGAGATCAAGTTCATTACGTTAAAGGTTTTTCGCCAAAAACCAACCATAGCCCTCCGTCATTTCTTTTGGGTATTCAGTAGTATTCAAGCTATGTATTTTGACCAACGCCAAGGCATAGCGTTTGGTAGCTGCTGGGTATTCATCTGTTGCATAGATAGATGAGTTGGTTTGGGACAGTCGTTCTGCCATTTTGGCCAACGTCAAGGGCATGTGCGGGTGGGTTCAAATTGACCTGGATAGTGACGGGTAGAACTTGGCATGTGACTTAAGAAATTTTGACCAACGCCAAGGTCATAAGAGCATGGGGCAAAAATAATATCGGGAGTTTCAAACATAATGAAACTTGCCAAGTATGCGCATACCTTCTGGAATGTGATAACTTGAGTAGCTTCCATCAAGTTATCATGCGATGATAGTTGGATCCCGATTCTCACTGATGAGTTGGTTTACTCTTCGGGTGATCCTGACTAATTCTTCTTTCAGGTTTGGAGGAGAATTTGAGATTACAGTGGGAGGTTTCCTGATTAGATAAAGTGATAACCATTCTGATCAACGTTAGAGTGCACGCAGAGTGTTTCTTTTCTCTCTCTCTCTCTCTTTGGCAGCGACCATTAACCGACCCTAGACTATGACTCGGTGACCAAGTTGACCAAACCTTCTTATAATACTGGCTTTTGGATTGTCTATAGTTGCATAAGTCATTGCCGCTCCTTCTTTTACCCTTTGTATTTCTCAGAACACCTCGTATTACTACGGACATCCACTTCCATTGGATAGATCTATCGTATGGTTATATACGAACTCGAAGGGACTTTTTCGAGGATGGATCCAGGTTCAGGAGAAATAGAATTGGTTTATTCAGTTGTCTTTTATTATCACCTTCTCTCAGGTTGCGAGGGCTCCTTAGTATAGGAGAGTACACCTATTACGCTTATTGGATAGTCTTATTCCAAACCATAGGCAGGTGCCGGAAGATAGGGAATGAAGAAAACTAATTAGCCTAAGTAGGGTGTGCAGAAGGTAATATGTAAAGACAAAATAAAGGGATTAGAAAGAGAGCAAAGTAAATTGCGACTGTTATCATTCACGACCAAACCACGTACTTTATCGCCGCTCCTATTTCACCTTTGCTTTTTCCCCAGTTCGGGAGAAATAGAATAAGGTATTATTCAGTTATCTTTTATCATCACCTTCTCTCAAATTGCGAGTACTCCTAGGATTATGAGGGTACACCTGTTATGCTTACTGGATAGTCTTCTTCCAAACCATAGGCTGGTGCCGAACGGAAGGAAAGGAAGAAAACCACTTAGCCTAATGAAGGTGTACAGAAGGTAATGAATAAAGACAAATAAAAGGATTTGGAGAGATGGCATAGGAAATATATGGTTAAAGTCATGAATTGGATTATGGAAGAGGCATTACTAAGAATACCAGGATACCCCTATGAAACATTTTCATGTTTCAGTACATTGTTAAAAGGAAAACTGATTTCCCGATTAGATGCTTACTCCAGGGTATGTATTTACCAGGTTTCATTCTCATATCTGTATGGTTTTACAGATGATGAGTGGGAGTAAGCTATTGGGAATTAGGTGATCATCCTCATTATATCGGAATTCGTAGTAATTGGTGATATTTGAGGAAATCGCCTGGGTACAGTTTTCAACCTACGATGCACAGGTTTTGAGTTATTCAACTCAGCGGACTTATACAGAGTATTGTATGTTGTCCAGTGTCCGTCAGGACAAAGGGGTAGGTCCTCATACTATGTTCTGTTTACTTGTGACTTCTCTAGTTTTTAGAAAAGTGTTTCGTAGAAATACAATGTCTAAGTTTTGAGAAGTTGTGGGTATAAGAATAAAGTAGAGAACCAGGTATCGCAAGTATCGGGATTCTTCAAAGAGATCGAAGATATAGATTCTTGTGAATGGTATTCAGTTGATAGTAACGGTTTTAAGAAACTTGTTTCTCTTTCAGGTTACTCATAATTAGATGGATTTCTAAGTTGAGTAATGCTGAGTAGCCTCTCTCCATTAAGTTGAAATGCACTGGAGACAGCTGCATGATTTGAATCTGATTCCAATTAAATTAGTGCCTCTATTTCTATATTGTATATAGAATGGTTCATATCTTAACGATGTTAAGATACGGGGAGTTGTCCAGCTTATGCTTAAAACCAGACACTGGATAACTCAAGGCACGTTTCTGTTTTGGCTGTTTGTGGGTTGACCCTGGCTTTGACGAGGGTTGACATTTCTACCATCTGGAAGATCAACAGTGATATTGTTCTAGACTCGCCACAGTTTTATTTAAATGGACTTTTTCAGAAAACAGTAGTGGGAGTATGGTAGAACTGGAAGTGATTCCAGAACCGCAAACGATTACGGAAAATTTAATAGGACCTATATATTCAATCAGGTTTTGACATTCCAATAGTCACTCCGCAGACATGGTGGGTAACCTCAGACACCCGAGAGGTACTCCGGTAGCCTCAAGGACGGTGACAGGGAGGTTCTTGTTTACCCAGACTTGACACTACTGTTGTTCCAGACTATGAGACCCGGCAGAAGGATAAGTACAGCGTCGTTCTAAACTAGTTTTAGAAGTGTGCGTAGATATTATTCTGCCAGAGAGTTGTCATAGTTAGTGGGAGCAGCGGAAGCATAGTGGACAAGTAGCTTATGTCTATTTATAGGCTTGAGCAGATATAACGGAGAGAAGATCATCTAATTTTGATGTAACAGTCATGGCTTTGACTTCATCAGAATAGGAGATGGATCTGTTAAGAAGGTAGTAGGGTGTGATGTCCTGATATTTGGATGACATACATAGAGTAGGAAGTAAAATTCCTATACTACGATCGGTTATACTTTGGTCGTCACACAGTTGTTTCTCCACAAAGGATATGGATATAATATCAGACATTCTGGTAACTAGATCTATGGTTTTAGATCTAGATTTGGGTAGTTTCCCAATCTGGGTACTTTGACAGTATTCTAATGGTATTTTAGAATAGATGACTCCTGGCATGGTGGTGTACCTGCAGGTGATGGAGTCACCCTCTCTAAAGGTGTCTTATAGACTAAAGGGGAGAGGGATGTGCATGATTGGCAGATCACTTGCTTAGGCAATTGAGTCAATCGTGAGATGTCAAGTACCACACCATGTTGTTTTTGCACTAGATGAGATACGTTTATATTAATCCAATCCTGAAGAAACATAAGGAAGCAGTTTTAGAACATAAGTGCATGTTCTACAGATTTGATGACGGCAGCCTCCTTCAGGAGACGGTTATCATTCCAGGCTTCAAAGGTGACATGGATGACAGAGTGATTGTCAGAGTTATAGTTTTCCTTATGACGAGGGACAGTATTATGGACAGGTGGTCCAAGAGGATACTGTGGGAGGCATGGTGCTGGATACTGATTAGGTTCAGTTATCAATAAAGTCTAAGAAGTTTGGATTTGGAGTTTATTTATGAACTAGGTCCCATCAGATATTCAGACATATTCTAAGACAGGTATTACTCTGTCACGCCCCGCTTCCCAGAATACGCAAGATTGGGCACGTGACATAGCCAACCATGCTACCTGTGGGTAGGAAGTATCCATCCACAGTCACATTACGGCTGTAGAGATATCAAGAACAAGATAAAAACTATCTAACACATGTCCAAATCCAGAATAATAAGAGTCAATGATAAATAAGTGCGGAAGCAAATGATCCAATACAATAATAGAAAAGTATGTCCCATAATGCGGGCTCACATCTGGAAAAAAGAAATGCAGGAAATAAAACTAATCACTACGGAACTCACAAATCAGCCTACTGGCTGAAGTACTCCTGCTCGGTCAGCGACAGTGGTAAAGAATCTGGGCCATGCAAAACCCAGACGTCAGCGCGTCATGTCAATCAATAATATAATATGAACATGGTAATAAGCAATGCAGAAATAAACATGAATAAAGCAATAGTATGAAACAAGCAGTGCAGGGTAGTGTGCAGTGGGTAACTAAACTGTTCTATCGGGTTTCTATTCTAAAGTCCTTGAAATCAATTCGAGTAATCCTCCATGTAACTCAAAGGATATGTCCCGTTACCCCCCGGGACCACGGATCAGGAAGATGGGAACCAATAATGGTTCTGTCCCGTTGCCCCCCGGGACCACGGATCAGGAATGTAAGAGTCACGAATGGCTCTGTCCCGTTACCTCCCGGGACCACGGATCAAGTAATACCCTTTTAAGTTACACTTCAGATTACCCGTTTGATTTCCCCATACCCCCAGGTTATATGTGTCAGGTCAGGTATTCAGTAGTCAAGGACTAATGCCAACACAGGATCAGGTAACAGGTCAGATTTGTCTGGATAGACAACAGGAATGGTCCATGAGGACCCCAAGTCAGGTTTGTTGGCATTAGGCTTGAGATCAGGTAACAGGTCAGGCCATGGTACATTAGGTTAAGTCGATAGTAAAGGGTACCATGTCCGGTGCATCGGTATGTATACATGTCATGTGTAGCAAGGTCAGGTCAATATGTAACACAATCGAGGGTGTGCTCACAACAAGCATAAAATTGAACAAGGAATAGCAGCAGGAAATAAACAATGAATTTAACAACAATAAGCAATTTATTTAGTCACATTAGTGCATTAATATAGTGTAGTCGTATTATCATATTAACAGGTTTGAGCACCCTTGCGGTGCAATAAATCACATGACTGTGCAATACCGTTATATCAATATCAGAATGTAATAGAGCTACAAGTGTAAGGTTACCGTCCTTTAAACGGTAAATGTGATTAACGGGTAACTTTGTTATTAGGGTTAAAGTGGCAAAATGCGGTTTTAGGTTAACTGTATCATGATATAAGTCATATTTCGTCCAAATGAGAAAAGTAGCTACACCTAGTTAATTTTGCAAGTTTAATGAGTCAAACACATTTAATTTGTATAGCATAGCATGTAGCAAGTAATACTTGCCTCGACGGATCAAGACCGGGAGTACGGAACGACTCACGTCGGCGGAAAACGTCGCGACGCGCGCACGGCACACGGAAAGAGTCCAAACAACGCACGATGGAAACATACGGGTCAAGGGTCCCTGCTGGGTCGTCGGGAAACATCGCCGGCACGGTCGGATTCCGGCAGCCCAAAGCAACAGTGAAAACCACATAATGAAATGCCACTAGAAGCGTCGTAGGGGAGAAAGAAGAAGATCTTACAGTGGTTTAAGCGTTCTGGGATTCCAGGGAAGTCAGCCAAGGGGCGACGGCGGCGGGGTTGGTCGGCGTGGTGGTTTTCCGGCGAAGGGCAGTGGGTTGCCCGAGTGCTGTTGAGGTCGGGGGTTTGCAGAGGGTGGAGGTAGAGGCTTGTTATGTCGGGAAGTGGAGAGGGAGGTGAGGAGGATGACGACGGCTAGTCACCGGAGAGGTGGGGCTCGCCGGAGGTTGCAGTAGGTGGCATCGTCGAGGTGCAAAGGGTTCTCGGGGATCGTCTGAAGAAAGGGATGAGAGAAGGAGGTGGAGGGAGTGGTCTTGGTGAGGTGAGGAGGTCAGGGCGCATGCGATGGTGGTGCCGGCGTGGGGCTGCAGTGGTGAAGGGACGAAGCTAGGGCAGCGACGACGATGAGGCTCTGGTGGGTTGCAGGTGCACGGGGAAAAATGGCGAGGGTCGTGGTCGAGACGAAAAGGCGCGGGCGAGGGTGGCGGTGGCGCCGGCGACGAGGTTGCGGCGGGGACGGGGAACAAGGCTGGGCTAGGGTTGCGATGGGGGGTTCTCGTGGTGGTTTATTCTTCTGCGCGTGGGTTCCGGGAGAAAAAGGAGACGAGGAGAATATATAGGGATAGAGAGAGAGGGTTAGAGAGAGAGAGAGAAAGAGAAATTAGAGAGAGAGAGAAAGACGTGAGGAAGAGAGAGATAGAGACAGTGAAAGAGAGAGGAGAGATAGAGAGGTAGAGAGAGGGTTATAAGGCAGGGGGCCCACGAGGTTTAACCCTCGTGATTGGCTGCACAAGATTTTAGAGGTTTAAAAAAATTCAAGGGATTTAATATAACAGTAAAATATATACTAAGGTAACAGTAAGATTCGTGTATATATTATGTTTTTAGAATATATTATTAAATTGGGATTTTGGCGCTAAATGAAGCATTTCCAAATCGCGCCCGGGTTGCGCCCAAAAATTTGAAATTTAAATAATAGGATTTTAAGCGGGTTCCAAATTTTAAAATGAGATGTTTTATGATTAAAAAGCATGCCCCCAAGTCGGACACCTGTACGCGCGCGTAGTCGTCCAAACTCGCCCGTTTCATCAAACGGGATGAGAACTCGACGCACGGACGTTACCACGCGGCTAGGGGTGACGTGTAGGCCAATATAGATATTTTTAATTTTACTTTAGGTGTTAAAATTTGTTATATGCAAACTGACTTAGCCGGTTAAAATTTTGCAGTGAGACCCAAACAGGCAAGATAAATGAAATGAGCAATGTCAAACACTCAACCAGTAACAGAAATAGTAGTATTGGGCTCGGGTGTTACATCATACCCAACTACAAAAGAATTTCGTCCTCGAAATTCCAAGAATACAAGATAGAAAAACTACAGGAAAAGGTGAGGAAACTTCTGCCGGATCTCGTCTTCTCGCTCCCAAATGGATTCTCCATGCGATCGATTACCCCAAGAAAGTAGCACAAGGGGGATAACCTTGTTCTTAAGAACCTTTTCCCTTCGATCCTTGATTTCAACCGGTCGCTCCTCAAAAGTTAGGTCCTCCCGTACAGTTAACTCCGAATGATCCAAGACGTGGGTTTCATCTCGAACATACCCTCGTAGTTGAGATACATGAAACACATCGTGCACACCTGCCAAGGACTGTGGTAACGCCAAACGGTACGCTACCTATCCAACATGCTCCAATATCTCGAAGGGTCTAACGAATCGAGGACAAAGCTTTCCCCGACTCCCAAAACGAATCACTCCTCTAGTCGGTGATATCTTCAAGAATACCAAATCACCCACGGCGAACTCTAGAGGTCTTCTTGACGTGTCAGCCCAACTTTTCTGTCTGTCTTGAGCTGCCTTCATAAGCTTTCTGATGGCGTTAACCTTCTCAACTGTCTGTACCACCAAATCTAGTCCCAATAATCTTCGTTCACCAACGTCATCCCAACAAACAGGTGAACGGCACTTACGACCATATAAAGCTTCAAACAGAGCCATCGGAATAGTCGCTTGGAAACTATTGTTGTAAGAAAACTCCACCAAGTGTAGGTGATCCTCCCATGAACCCTTGAAGTCCAACATGCATGCTCTCAACCCGTCTTCAAGAGTTTGGATCGTTCTCTCCGACTGACCATCAGTTTGAGGATGATAAGCTGTGCTAAACTTCAATCGAGTCCCCAAACTTTCTTGTAAACTCCTCCAGAAGTGTGACAAGAACCGAGTGTCCCTATCGGACACGATGCTCACCGGTACGCCATGCAATCTTACAATCTCCTGCATGTACCGTTCTGCCAAAGTCTCCATTGATTGACCAACCCGAAAAGGAATAAAGTGAGCTGCCTTGGTCAACCGATCGACAATCACCCATACTGCATTGTTGCCCTTTGGACTCCGCGGTAAAGCCGTCACGAAATCCATGGTTATATGTTTCCACTTCCACTGAGGAATCGGAAGTGGTTGCAACAAACCCAGCAACCCTTTGGTGTTCAGCCTTGACTTGCTGACATACCAAGCATTTAGCCACGAAGCGAGCAATCTCCCGTTTCATGCCTTCCCACCAGAAATGCTGTCGAATATCTCGGTACATCTTTGTACCTCCTGGATGTACAGAGTAAGCTGAACTGTGTGCCTCCTTCAAAAGCTCTTCACGCATATCCCCCTTTGGCACACACACACGGCTACCATACCTCAACGAACCATCTTCGTGGACCAATAAATCTGTTCATAGTCCAGCTTCAACCTGCTCTCGAAACCTTTGCAGTCTAGGATCCTGCGATTGTGCCACTTTAATCTTCCCAACTAAGGACGACTGTACTTGCAACTGCATCAACTGTCCCGTAGAATGTGGTAGCACAACCTCCAAGTCAAATCTTCGAAAATCCGCAATGATCTCCCTCTGCGTAGTCAATACCTGAATCGCTGGTAACCGACTAAGCGCATCCGGCACGACGTTAACTTTTCCCAGATGGTACTTAAGATCAAGGTCGTAGTCGGCCATCAGCTCCAACCATCAACGTTGCCTCAAGTTCAACTCCTTCTGAGTGAACACATATTTCAAACTCTTGTGATCTGTAAAAACTTCGACTCTCTCACCCAACAGGTAGTGTCTCCAAGTCTTCAAAGCGAAGATCACAGCCGCAAGCCCCAAGTCATGAGTCGGGTAATTCTTATCATGGGTCTTCAGTTGTCTTGATGCGTAAGCTACGACCTTCCCATTCTGCATCATAACACATCCCAATCCTTTTCCAGATGCGTCGCTGTGAATCACCAGTCCTCCGGAATTGTCTGGTACGGTCAGGATAGGGGCGGTTATCAACTTCTGCTTCAACGTCTCGAAGGCCAATGCACATCTATCCGTCCAAATAAAAGGTACTTCCTTGCGTGTAAGCTTGGTCAACGGTTCTGCTAAACGAGCGAAGTTCTCCACAAATCTCCTGTAGTATCCGGCCAAACCAAGGAAACTTCTTATCTCAGCCACATTTCTTGGAATAGGCCAATCTCGAATTGCTGCAAACTTTTCGGGATCGACGGCGATTCCATCGCCCGACACGATATGCCCCAGAAACTTCACTTCTTTCAGCCAAAATTTGCACTTACTCATCTTCGCATACAATTTCTCCTGTCTCAGTGTCTGCAGTGCGATCTTCAATTGCTCAGCATGCTCCTCCGGACTCTTCGAGTAAACCAGAATATCGTCAATGAATACCACAATAAACTGGTCCAAGAATGGTGAAAAGATTCGGTTCATCAAATCCATGAATATTGCCGGCGCATTCGTTACTCCGAAGGGCATCACTAGATACTCGAAATGTCCATACCGAGTTCGAAACGCCGTCTTGCAAACGTCTTCTGCTTTTACTCGGACCTGATGATATCCGGATCGCAAATCCAGTTTCGAGAATACCCTCGCGCCACTAAGCTGCTCAAAAAGTTCTCCAATGCAAGGGATCGGGTACTTGTTCTTGATAGCCACCCGGTTTAATTCTCTATAATCAATGCACATCCTTCCCGTGCCATCCCTCTTCTATACTAGAAGAATTGGAGCTCCCCAAGGCGAGTTGCTGCTTCGAATCCAACCCTTCTAAAGCAATTCACCAACTTGTTTCTTAACTTCTCCCAATTCCACTGGTGCCATTGGATAGTAAACTTTAGATACTGGCGCTGCACCAGGAATAAGGTCAATCGCGAACTCCACGTCTCGCTTCGGCGGTAAGCCCGATATATCTTCAACTACGTCCATGAAAACGTGAACCACCACCGGTTCTTCACAACCATCAACTTCCGTAGCTGCAAGAATACAGTTTGTCGGCCTAGCCCAAACTCGACTGGCCCGACAGAACTGTTTCCTTACCGCAATTGATGTCTGCATCGTTGGTCGCGAAAGGTCCAGCGAAACTACTGAGTCTCGTCCATTTTGCTGCATGCACGTCCACGGGCACTCCATTCTGCCTTAGTCCGATGAACTCCTCTTCCATTTCCTCCCGTGCAGTCCGCGGGAAGAATTTCCCCAAGAAACTCTTAGATAAATCCGCCCAACTGATCGGCTTGGGCAAGCGGGTCTCCTCCACAAGCCACCACTCTCGGGCGTAATCTATTAGCTGAGTGCGCACCACATCAACTCTTTTGTCATCTGAAAACTGTGCCGCAATCAGCAAATTCTCCGTGTCACTAGCCACTGCTCGGCTGACAACGGCTCCTCCAAATCAGTGAATGTAGTCGGACCCAAACGTCCGAAATCTGCCACGGTCCCTACTCGGTCAACTGGTTTAGCTCCATCATTGTTTACAGACTACCGAACAATATGCAAACCTTCCTGAAACGAATCTGCTTGCTGCTGGATCAGCTCAGTATGCCTCTTCTGATTCTCCAACATTCCACGTATCACTCCCAACATGGCGGCTTCATCCACGCGCCTCTGATACGTCTTGAAATTCTTATCTGCCATAAATCCTGAACTCAAAACACCCAACATTAGCATGATGATAGATTCTGAATATGGATCAAGGCTAGAACTCCAAGATACTTAAATAGAGTACCGCATTGTAACTATGCCGCGGTATCATAGCCACAATTACTTAACTCCACCCAAGTCGCCTAAGTCCTAGAGATAACAAGAAATCAGGTTTTCGAGTTGACATGCAAAGTAAGTTTGCGCGTCGATATAATCCGGAAGAATGTGATTCAAGAATGGTAAAACGGTCAAGGTGGTAGGACATGTTTTCCTAAGCACGGGTATTCTGATTCGTGTATCGGGTATAATACCTAGCTACAAAGAATCAACCCAACTAACCTATGGCTCTGATACCAAAAGAATCATGTCACGCCCCGCTTCCCAGAGTACGCAAGATTGGGCACGTGACATAGCCAACCATGCTACCTGTGGGTAGGAAGTATCCATCCACAGTCACATTACGGCTGTAGAGATATCAAGAACAAGATAAAAACTATCTAACACATGTCCAAATCCTGAATAATAAGAGTCAATGATAAATAAGTGCGGAAGCAAATGATCCAATACAATAATAGAAAAGTATGTCCCATAATGCGGGCTCACTTCTGGAAAAAAGAAATGCAGGAAATAAAACTAATCACTACGGAACTCACAAATCAGCCTGCTGGCTGAAGTACTCCTGCTCGGTCAGCGACAGTGGTAAAGAATCTGGGCCATGCAAAACCCAGACGTCAGCGCGTCATGTCAATCAATAATATAATATGAACATGATAATAAGCAATGCAGAAATAAACATGAATAAAGCAATAGTATGAAACAAGCAGTGCAGGGTAGTGTGCAGTGGGTAACTAGACTGTTCTATCGGGTTTCTATTCTAAAGTCCTTGAAATCAATTCGAGTAATCCTCCATGTAACTCAAAGGATATGTCCCGTTACCCCCCGGGACCACGGATCAGGAAGATGGGAACCAATAATGGTTCTGTCCCGTTGCCCCCCGGGACCACGGATCAGGAATGTAAGAGTCACGAATGGCTCTGTCCCGTTACCCCCCGGGACCACGGATCAAGTAATACCCTTTTAAGTTACACTTCAGATTACCCGTTTGATTTTCCCATACCCCCAGGTTATATGTGTCAGGTCAGGTATTCAGTAGTCAAGGACTAATGCCAACACAGGATCAGGTAACAGGTCAGGTTTGTCTGGATAGACAACAGGAATGGTCCATGAGGACCCCAAGTCAGGTTTGTTGGCATTAGGCTTGAGATCAGGTAACAGGTCAGGCCATGGTACATCAGGTTAAGTCGATAGTAAAGGGTACCATGTCCGGTGCATCGGTATGTATACATGTCATGTGTAGCAAGGTCAGGTCAATATGTAACACAATCGAGGGTGTGCTCACAACAGGCATAAAATCGAACAAGGAATAGCAGCAGGAAATAAACAATGAATTTAACAACAATAAGCAATTTATTTAATCACATTAGTGCATTAATATAGTGCAGTCGTATTATCATATTAACAGGTTTGAGCACCCTTGCGGTGCAATAAATCACATGACTGTGCAATACCGTTATATCAATATCAGAATGTAATAGAGCTACAAGTGTAAGGTTACCGTCCTTTAAACGGTAAATGTGATTAACGGGTAACTTCGTTATTAGGGTTAAAGTGGCAAAATGCAGTTTTAGGTTAACTGTATCATGATATAAGTCATATTTCGTCCAAATGAGAAAAGTAGCTACACCTAGTTAATTTTGCAAGTTTAATGAGTCAAACACATTTAATTTGTATAGCATAGCATGTAGCAAGTAATACTTGCCTCGACGGATCAAGACCGGGAGTACGGAACGACTCACGTCGGCGGAAAACGTCGCGACGCGCGCACGGCACACGGAAAGAGTCCAAACAATGCACGATGGAAACATACGGGTCAAGGGTCCCTGCTGGGTCGTCGGGAAACATCGCCGGCACGGTCGGATTCCGGCAGCCCAAAGCAACAGTGAAAACCACATAATGAAATGCCACTAGAAGCGTCGTAGGGGAGAAAGAAGAAGATCTTACAGTGGTTTAAGCGTTCTGGGATTCCAGGGAAGTCAGCCAAGGGGCGACGGCAGCGGGGTTGGTCGGCGTGGTGGTTTTCCGGCGAAGGGCAGTGGGTTGCCCGAGTGCTATTGAGGTCGGGGGTTTGCAGAGGGTGGAGGTAGAGGCTTGTTATGTCGGGAAGTGGAGAGGGAGGTGAGGAGGATGACGACGGCTAGTCACCGGAGAGGTGGGGCTCGCCGGAGGTTGCAGTAGGTGGCATCGTCGAGGTGCAAAGGGTTCTCGGGGATCGTCTGAAGAAGGGGATGAGAGAAGGAGGTGGAGGGAGTGGTCTTGGTGAGGTGAGGAGGTCAGGGCGCATGCGATGGTGGTGCCGGCGTGGGGCTGCGGTGGTGAAGGGACGAAGCTAGGGCAGCGACGACGATGAGGCTCTGGTGGGTTGCAGGTGCACGGGGAAAAATGGCGAGGGTCGTGGTCGAGACGAGGAGGCGCGGGCGAGGGTGGCGGTGGCGCCGGCGACGAGGTTGCGGCGGCGACGGGGAACAAGGCTGGGCTAGGGTTGCGATGGGGGGTTCTCGTGGTGGTTTGTTCTTCTGCGCGTGGGTTCCGGGAGAAAAAAGAGACGAGGAGAATATATAGGGATAGAGAGAGAGGGTTAGAGAGAGAGAGAAAGACGTGAGGAAGAGAGAGATAGAGACAGTGAAAGAGAGAGGAGAGATAGAGAGGTAGAGAGAGGGTTATAAGGCAGGGGGCCCACGAGGTTTAACCCTCGTGATTGGCTGCACAAGATTTTAGAGGTTTAAAAAAATTCAAGGGATTTAATATAACAGTAAAATATATACTAAGGTAACAGTAAGATTCGTGTATATATTATGGTTTTAGAATATATTATTAAATTGGGATTTTGGCGCTAAATGAAGCATTTCCAAATCGCGCCCGGGTTGCGCCCAAAAATTTGAAATTTAAATAATAGGATTTTAAGCGGGTTCCAAATTTTAAAATGAGATGTTTTATGATTAAAAAGCATGCCCCCAAGTCGGACACCTGTACGCGCAAGTAGTCGTCCAAACTCGCCCGTTTCATCGAACGGGATGAGAACTCGACGCACGGACGTTACCACGCGGCTAGGGGTGACTTGTAGGCCAATATAGATATTTTTAATTTTACTTTAGGTGTTAAAATTTGTTATATGCAAAACTGACTTAGCCGGTTAAAATTTTGCAGTGAGACCCAAACAGGCAAGATAAATGAAATGAGCAATGTCAAACACTCAACCAGTAACAGAAATAGTAGTATTGGGCTCGGGTGTTACATACTCGATTCGGGAGATGGCTTTCTCCGCGAACTTGAGATTAAGAGAGACATAGAAAGAAACATCAGGGCAGATCCACTCACTGAGGCTATTTCTCGAACACAAAAGTTTTACAAACTAGCTTTGTGAAACTGATTAGTAGAGGAGTTGGATGTTCGGTATCACACGGGCTGTGAGTATGCGACATCGCAATAATTAGTCTTAAGTGCAAGTGGGAGATTGTTGGATATAGTGCCCTCAAAGTCAATTATTGGATCGCAGGTACATGATTGCAATGATTGAGGCAGGACCTATACCGATATGACAGTCTTGCTCGTGATGATAGTATGCTATCTGGTTTGTCTTTATCATTGTATACATGCTTTAGTTCACTATTGCATAATGATAGAGCCCATAGGATTCTTGCTTGACTGCCAGCAATATGATGGCGATCATATATGTGGGAGCTGGGGTTTGTAAGCACATCCTTAAAGTGTCCCTAGTCGTGAGAGTTTCGAAACAGGGCATCGATACTCCAGGGTAGACTAGTGTATACAGTCGAGACCCCGACGAGTAGCGGTGGCCGGTCTCACAAGCCATTGGTGTTAGTTGGTTCACCTAAGATGTATACAGGTGCTCATTGGGTTATGAGTACACCGGACAGGACTCGCCGGAACATGCTAGTTGGTATTATACATATCGTCCGATAGCAGTTCCCTGGTGACATGTGTACTGGTTAGTTTATCGACCTGAGATCGTCATTTGTCTCGTGTGAGTTCCCACTGTGCTTTGATTTCTACCCTACCACGCTCAAAGGAGACTTGCAAACATGTATTTTTTGGGTACAGTCCCTAGCCACATGGAGGCAGTGAGCGGATCGTCGGGGATTCGTCTCTCCTGGATTGGGGGTTGATGTCGCACAGTGCACGGGTGGCCATCACTAGAAATCCTCGGCCGAGATAGTGGAGAATTACTGATTTAGATCAGTAGTTTCTCAGGTGGTGATGGGCTTCATACCGACACGAATTATCGCGTTATTAGGGGTCTGACTTTATCCACCCCCTAAACTCGATATGCGATACTCTTTAGACAAACGGACCGGACTGTACGTATATTGTCACTGTCAGGCTCAGTAGGGTTTATGGATGAGTTCGCTCGTCAGCTTCCCTTTCAATCAATACATAGGAAACCGTTACGTACAGCTCGTACCTCTGACGTGCTAGTGGTTATACCCAGTGCCAGTGTGTTGATGAGTCATCAGAGTTCCCCACAGACAGTTTTCCAAGTTCGGGCGAAACGTTGTAGAGCCCGTATGGTTTTATGGCAGGATTCGGAAAATGCACGTGCGTTTTCGCACGTGTCATATTCAGGCAGATAATACTGGTCGGCTTTGGTTTAAGCCGGATCCGAGTATTATACTGTGTAGATATAATATCTTTGTCTCAGTTGCATTTGTATTCAGTCGTAATACAAATACGGGTATGTTTATACTGATACGGGGTTATCCTGAAATTCGTTTCAGGATCACTTTTGGAAGTTGCCAGTTTCCAGTTTTCTATCGGCCGTATTTAACATTCGGTTAAATGTGGATTTATCTTTTATTTATGAGGGTGAGTCATGAGGTGAGTCATGAGTGGAAGCTTTTAGAAGAGGTGACTAGGTTTGTGACTCATTACTTGCATTAATGAGTTGATGAGGTGTTTTAAATGAGTCATCTTTTGCATTAATGAAGTTTTGTAAAGCTTAGGATATTTCTTCTTGATCTTTATTCCTTGTGGTCACCTCCCCCTTTCCTACACTCACCTCCTTCCTCCTTATAAGTGGCCGGCCCTTTCTTTTGGGTATGATGGATTTGGAAAAAAGATTATGGTTGTAGGAAAAAGATTATAGTAGTGGTTCATGGAAATTTCATATACCAATTTCTCATTTCATTCCACTACAAATGGCAACTTCTTTAACCGTTCGTCCATGACTTTGGACGAAGCGAGACAAAATATTCTACTCATTCTCTACATCATCTTGGTCATCTCTTTTAGCAAACTTCATGATCGAGTTGCCTCGGTTCAGAGGCGGGAGCCCGTTTAAAGATCCGTCGACGTGGTGCCACCTGGACGAGAAGACTGGAGATTTAGGAGATCGGAGCAGCTGCAACAAAGCGTGGGATGATGGTTGAAGACCGAAGGACTCGGATCGTTCGGTATAACATTTCTACCCACTTTGTAGTTTGTTAGTTTAGCTTTAATGGCATATCCGGGTTACAGTACGCGATAGCGCCAGTTGTAAAAGTTTTTGTTCCGCATTTGGCGTCTGTTAGACGGCCGGGCGCTACCGTGGACTTACACAATCCAGGGGCACAAACAAAGAAGGAATCACACCTTCCCTTCCAGGCTCCATCAGGAAAAGAAGCCAAGTCTCGACAGTTCACAAACGGCCTGGAGATCATCTCAACATTCGTCTCATTACAACAGACGCAACATCAGCAAAGCAGAACCGTGGCAATTCTCAGTTCCATGACTCGGCGGTGCACAGACAACCGAGAGTCAACCCCCGATTCCGTGAAATGTGGATAAAGTCAACCTATCCTGGTTTCGTAGAACACGGCCTATGTCAATCCTGACCCCGTGGGAAACGTCCAGAGCGGGGCCTAGTCCTCGCAGAACACGGCTATGTCAATCCTGACCCCGTGGGAAGCATCCAGAGCAAATCCTGGTTTCATAGAATACGGCCTATGTCAATCCTGACCCCGTGGGAAACGTCCAGAGCGGAGCCTGGTCCTCGCAGAACATGGCTATGTTAATCCTGACCCCGTGGGAAGCATCCAGAGCAAATCCTGGTTTCTTAGAACACGGCCTATGTCAATCCTGACCCCGTGGGAAACGTCTAGAGCAAATCCCGGTTTCGCAGAACACGACTATGTCAATCCTGACCCCGTGGGAAGCATCCAGAGCAAATCCTGGTCTAGTGGAACACGGCCTATGTCAATCCTGACCCCGTAGGAAGCGTCCAGAGCGGAACCTGGTCCTTACAGAACACGGCCTATGTCAATCCTGACCCTGTAGGAAGCATCCAGAGCAAATCCTGGTCTGGTGGAACACGGCCTATGTCAATCCTGACCCCGTGGGAAGCGTCCACAACGGAACCTGGTCCTTGCGGAACACGGCCTATGTCAATCCTGACCCCGTGGGAAGCATCCAGAGCAAATTCTGGTTTCGTAGAACACGGCCTATGTCAATCCTGACCCCATGGGAAACGTTCAGAGCAAATCCTAGTTTCGCAGAACACGGCTATGTCAATCCTGACCCTGTGGGAAGCATCCAGAGCAAATCCTGGTCTAGTGGAACACGGCCTATGTCAATCCTGACCCCGTGGGAAGCGTCCAGA
Source organism: Agapanthus africanus (assembly GCA_030015575.1). Lineage (NCBI taxonomy): Eukaryota > Viridiplantae > Streptophyta > Magnoliopsida > Asparagales > Amaryllidaceae > Agapanthus > Agapanthus africanus. The sequence goes on from CM057339.1 coordinate 43,682,414, forward strand.
GTGGAACCTGGTCCTTGCGGAACATGGCCTATATCAATCCTGACCCCGTGGGAAGCATCCAGAGCAAATCCTGGTCTAGTGGAACACGGCCTATGTCAATCCTGACCCCATGGGAAGCGTCCAGAGCGGAACCTGGTCCTTGCGGAACACGGCCTATGTCAATCCTGACTCCGTAGGAAGCATCCAGAGCAAATCCTGGTCTAGTGGAACAGGACCTATGTCAATCCTGACCCCGTGGGAAGCGTCCAGAGCGGAACCCGGTCCTTGCGGAACACGGCTATGTCAATCCTGACCCCGTGGGAAGCATCCAGAGCAAATCCTGGTTTCGTAGAACACGGCCTATGTCAATCCTGACCCTGAGGGAAGCATCCAGAGCAAATCCTAGTTTCGTGGAACACGACTTATGTCAATCCTGACCCCGTGGGAAATATCCAGAGCGGATCCTAGTCCTTGCGGAACACGGTTATGTCAATCCTGACCCCGTGGGAAGCGTCTAGAGCAAATCCTGGTCCCGTGGAACATGGACAAAGTCAATCTTGACCCCGTAGGAAGCGCCCAGAGCAACCCCTGACTCCGTGAAATGCGGATAATGTCAAGCTCATCAGTCACTTATAGATCCTCTCGACTCGTAAGGAAGAAAATTCTCTTGTGAGATCCTTACGACTCCCAAGAGAAAATACACTTAGGAATCCTTACGATTCCTAAGGAGAAAATACACCTACGAGATCCTTTCGACTCATAGGGAGAAAAGTCTTTATGAGACCCTCAAGGCTCATAAAGTTGAAAAGTCTTAGGCAGCAGATCTTAACCTGCTTCCTAAGCCATTGCTACCTCTCGAAGAGTTCAAGACGGAATGTTCTCTATCATCTACAAACTACGCTTGCTAAAGGTGACATGCCGGCAACACAGAAAAGACAAGAAAGCAAGAGATAACACAAGATAGTGCGACAGAAATGTATCTTTTATTTATAAAATCAAATTGAGTACAATTTACATCATATGAAAGGATAAAAAAAAATGGATACATTTTATTCAAAAAATTACAAATGGTGCAAAAACAATTATTGGGAGGGAAGCGTTTTCAATAGACCATTTAGCTGCTCGCGCACTCCCCTCAGCCCCTTTTCACGGTCAGCTGCCGCAGCCAGCTCTGCTTCAACCTGAGCTCGTTGCTGCAAGTAAGATGAAAGTTGCTCATCAATGACCCGCTGAGCTGCCACACGACTCTGCGCATCCGGCTCAATGAGGTCGAGCTTCTGCCTCAGCATTAGCCCGTCAGAAATATATCGTAGAAGGCCCTCAAAGATAGCTTTCAGCTGTACAGCGTTTGCATCAACTTGAGCGTGCAGCCGGGCAGATTCGCTTGAAGTCTCTTCACACTCCTTACGCTTTAAGGCCGCCTCTTGTTCAAGATGACGGAAGTAGGAAGTGCTCTGCTCGACCCATGCAGCCCGCTGGGAGTTCACTGCCAGGACCTCGGGAGCAGGACGTCCGACCTCGAGCTCATGCAGACAAGCCTCAATTTTCCTGCAGTGATTAACCCAAGACTCAACGACGCCCTCGTTATGAAATTGCACGAGCGTTTCCAGTATGGGATTAACCTCAGCAGCAAAATCTACAGCAAGGGCAGGAGTCTCTGCGTCAAGCTCCTCGAGGTGATTGCTTAACATACGCAGACTATTCACAGCGCCTTTTGAAGATAGATGTCTGGAAAAGGGGCCCGCTGGCATTATGATTCGAGACTCAAATGAAGCTGAAGTCGGTGTCACCGCTGCAAAATAAATCATAGTCAAATAACGGTTCAAGAAATAGATAAGCTACATGAACAATAGAGTTTACTATACCAACTGCGGCAGGTGGCAAGGCTGGGAGTACTGGTGGCGCAACTATTCTTTCGTCTCCTCCTTCAATTTGTAGTGCTGCAGTCCAAACAAAGAAGAATTAGCAACGACTTGGCTGCCCGTAAAAGAAAAGAGAAGACATCAGCTAGGTTGTACTCACCAACGCCACTGGATGAAGCCATCTCCGACTGGAAGGAGAAATGTGGGTGCAACACATGATACAGATGATCAAAAAGAACTCTTGAAAGGGTGTAATAATGCAATGTCAGTACTTAAAGTATACTGCCTACAATGAAACTGATGGGTCACAAATCCGTACCTTCCAGCATTTGAGAGGATACGAGAGAAGGCAAAGGGGGGGCCACAGTCAAAACAGTAACTGGAGATGCTTCCTCGGGTGGCACAACCTTAATGCTCACCACACCTGCATCTGAAACAAGAGAAGTACTGTCAGAAGAGATTGAAAAGGGATTGCAGAATGAAATGGAAAGCAATGACCCAAAATCTACCTGGTGAGTCGCAGATTGAAACTGCTACAAGGGCGTCACTAGATGCAGCGACTGCTTCACCCTCCTCCACCGGAATGGTTTCGCCACCCGTGGCCTCATCCCCCGACTCCACGAGAGCCGTCGTAACACTCGCGATGCCAGGAGAGGGCATAGAACCGCAGGCGGAAAGAATGGCGATTGGGGCAGTGCCAGACTCTTGAGAAAGAGTGGCTACCTCAGGCTCGGTGGTTGCCGCCATCTCACCTACCACTACCGCATCAAGACTTGGCCCTGCAAGATAGGATATATGAGAATCTGAAGATTAAAACTTTGACAAAGGAACTCAATGTTACGTTACCCCGGGTCGGTCTTTCAACTGCTTCCCGGGCCGCACGTGCTGCCTGTCTGTGGGCGGTAGACAAGGCGGCCGAAGCATCCTCTGAAAGAGTTGGGGTAGGGGTAGCAGCGCTCGAACCTGCACCCGCGGCCAAGACGGCGTTGCGCTCCCTTACTGCGCGCATTCTACGCTTCCTTTCTGCCAGGGCCGTGAGAGCGGATCTTCTCAAGACCTCCGTCAATGGGACGTCATCGTCCACGCCAAGAGCTACCTCTGGAGCCGTTATGACATCCGTCACCAGTCGCTTAAGTAAAGCCTCTTTTGGTAGTGCTGGGGAGGCCGGGACTTCGATAGTCGGCCCTGGAAGCATATTCGTATCACCCTGTGGGATTGGTATTGTGGTCCCTGCGATAAGATAAAAGGAGTCAGATTGTCTATAAGAAAGGCGAATGAAGACGCAATAAGCCGAAATATACCAACGCCCAGCGAAGCGCGAATCCTCTCCTTCTCCTCAAAGGTCCTAAGGGAAGCCGCGAGAGCCTCTTCAGTGGAAATGCCTATTAAAGAAGGAAAAGTGTCAGTCAAAACATGATATTAAAAATATAATGCAATGACAAAAAGTACGGCTGATGTTTACTTGATTGCGCGAGGATGGCCAATCCCGCTTTGTGGCTTGCCGATCGCATAGAAGCTGCAATAGCAGCCTCCAGATCAGTATCATCCGGCGCTATGAATAGACCCTCATTGGTCCCATATTCACCCAAGCCCTCACTATAAGGAGCATGAGGCTCCTGGCCGAATGCAACATCGGTAGAGAGAATTGACTTCTTCTTCCTCTTCTGCGAGCGAGTATCGGTCGCTGCTAACACAAGCTTACGCTTGGTGGGCATCTTGGGACGACGAGTCCCGATATCTGAACCCACACCATACTCGGGGGACGCCACGGTCACCGCTTCCACGGGAGCACAGGGCATCGGTAGTTCGGGCCTATCATGCGGGACTTCGACCGCAGCAACTTCTCTTAAGGGAGGACGGACAATGGTCCGTCGCTTCAGAAGAACGTTTAGATTACCAGCCGGAGCGGTACCCTTGCGATCGAGCAGCAATCGCTTCTCCTCCCTAATGACGGCACCCATCGAGTGTTGATACCACGCCATATACACATTCAGGGCCTTCGGAATACAGCTCGGTTCGCTGATAAAGAAGTTGGACCCTGTGTTCAAGCGCATAAAATGATCAGCGCGCTTCGCATTCCCTCTTCGGTAGCAGCAGGTTCTGCCAAGAAAGCCTCAAGCGGGACTCCCTGATTATAGCTCAGCTGCCGGGCGAAACGATGTGAGTTGTATCTCATGAATAACGCCGCATCATTTTGCCTAAACACTAGAAAGCCCAGTCTGATGGAATATAAATGAAGAATTGCCCGAGCTTTCAAAACAGAAGCTCCATCTTTAAAAATGTCCTGCAATGGCTGCACCGTTGTCACGGACTCTTTGCCGATAGTCAGAATCTTATCGGTAAAAGTCATGCCATCTCCAACCGTACGAGGACGAAGGAGCAAACCCCTAGCTTCCCGCGGTGACGGATTTACAATGGATGCGTCAACTAGCCACATAATCTAGGGGAAGCCACACCTGTCGTAGAAGGAAGGCCTTTTATGGATACCGAAAACGCCAAGTGCATGTAGCTCGAGCCATGACATGAAGTAATGCATCGAGAAGTTCACATGCTGCACTCCTGGTTCAGTAGTATCCGCCGCTTGGCTGAGGCCGTAATACAAATGAGCTAACCCGGCAACCCCGACAGCCACTTTCACCCCAATAACCATTCGGTGAGCTGGGTAGAAGACAGACGGCCTTATACGGCGAGGGTGCATCAGAAGCGCAAACCAGCTTAACCATAACCCAAGAAACCCCAAAAAGAACGTTTCCTCGTCGATCCCAGGGACTGCAACCTCTGCAAAAGAAACGACTGGGGTGTTGGGAAGGAAGAAACTCTTCTGATCTGCCTCCGCCGTTGGCAGTTGTCCAAACCTAAGCCGAAAGGATCGTCAAGTTTGGCGAATTTAGCGGCCTCCTTCGAAAGGACTTCCGAGTGGAGAAAACGAGCAATGAAATCCATGAAATTAACCCCACGGCTCCCAGATTCGAGGAAAAGACCCTCATAAATATTCAACACTTTGATCAAACTAGGGAATTAGTGTTGAATGGCGTTCTCTGGAGTAAGGCCTGTCATTACTGACTTGGCACCAAAAACGTATTCATCCGTAAGAAGCAGTTCCTCATAATGCTCCCCTATAACCGGTAAGCCAGAAACTTCTGTAAATTCCTCTAAGGAGATTGATACTTCTCGATCCAGCAAGAGGAAGGTGTGAGTAGGAATATTCCACTGCTCCAGAAAGGCCTTAACCCACCAGGCAGGAAGCGTAGAATACTGGAAAAGAGAAGAATAAATTGCGGGATACAACCCAAGCCTCAGCAACTGCGACTTCTTCGCTGACAGAATATAGCGGGCCCATTGCAGATAGCCAGCTGGATGACGAGGAGTTAGGCCAATTATATATGGTTGTCCCCACAGGCGCGACTTGCCTTGACAAATACGTCGCCCCAGGGTATCTAAAGCCATTGGAGGCTGAACGGGTATCGATGCCATAGCAGGCTGAAGAAGACCTCCCGTAGTCCAGTTGACTTCTTCCACGGCATAGTTCACCGAGGGTGAATCGGCGTAATGGGTCGCCATGATGGGCTCTGAGGGTACCGCGCACGAAAAGCTCTGCCGACCCTTAATAATTTGATTGTACCATGTCCCCCAGAGATGAAGATTCTTATGTTCCGGGTCATGATCTCTGATCAATGCTAAGACTTCCCGGTCCGCAAGCGCTCCAGGGAATCCTCCCTCTGAACGAACAAATGGGAAAAAACGATCGAAAGACATGTCACCTGCGCGAAAAGGGACAAAAGTCAATCTTCAGTGCTATAATTTAAATCCTGACACTTGATACTTTAAAATTCGTACCGCACTGTAATGCAGTAAAAGGGGGCAAAGGGGGACCCACAAAATCTAGATGACAGTTCATCATTAATAAAACAGCCTCTTCATTTGATGAGACTGTCAATTAAATGAGGAAATCCTCAATTGATTCTCATTTAATGAGAAATCCCTCGGGCTAAGGAGTAAATCTCCCCTTAAGAGCAGTGGTCTGTGACAGTATGACACCTGTCAAGTTCTAATGATGAAGGAATAAAAATTCCTCAAGAGCCTGGCTCTGTAAAAATGATAAAAAAATCCATCAGAAAAATTGAAATCAATTTTTATATGAATTACAATTCTGAGATCTCCAAGATCTATGAACAAATTCTGTGAGTTCTTCATAAGAGATTAAAAAATCTCCATTATTCAAAAGAGCAAAACTCTGTTAATGGGTCAAAAAACCCTCAGAAGGTTTTCTTTAGATCTAAAGATTTATGAAGAGCAAAGCTCTGTTAATGGGTAAAACCCTAATAACATTTTTTGTAGATCTAAGATCTATGAAGAGCAAAGCTCTGTTAATGGGTGAAACCCTATATTATTAAAGTTTTAATCTTTATCTAAATTTTGACAGAGTTCTGTCCTTAAGAAAGTTCTTAAGCCAAAGAGCTATGCTCTGCAAGAGAATAATAATTTTCAGAAGGAAGAAGATGAACATAAATCATCCTAAGGGCCAAGGGTCCTATTTATAGGCATTGAAATGCCTTTTCAGCTTCTGAGTTGATCTAAGGGCGCAGATGTTGCCACCGTTGCACTCACATGCGGGCCACGTGAGCGCAACGGTGGAGGAGCATTTGTTTCCCCCAATCAGAGCAAAGCTCTGTTTGAAATTTAAATTTTGAAACGAAGCAACGCTTCAGATGCAGCGCCAAGTGCGATGCGCCCCAAGCAGCGCACCATGTGCAAAGCACGGATGCGCTAGCGTTAGGTGCGCTGCGCTCTAAGCAGCGCACCACATGCAAAGCACGGGTGCGCTAGCGCTGGAACTAAAAGCTCCCTGCCGTTAGATCAAAAATCTAATAATAATGATGAATCATTAATTGATCAGAATTAAATTCTGTTAAGAAAAGATTTCTCAAAATCTTTCCAAATAACAAGATTGTGCTCTGTAAATTAGAGCACCGTTGGATCAATGATCCAATGGTGATTAAAAATCACTAGAAATACAGAATAAATTCTGTTTAGAAGATTTCCCAATCTTTGTTAAAAACAAGAAGATTGCCTTCTGTAAATCAGAAGCCCTTGGATCAAACATCCAACGATGGGAAATTCCCCAAATCAACTAGAGAATAGATCTCTTTAACTGATTGAACTGATCAGCTTACCCTATAAAAAGGCCCCTAAACTTCAAGTCTGGGATATACAGAAGCATAGAGAGAAACCTCCTCATAAACTTTGAGAAATTCAAAGAAAAAGAGTAAGCTCTCAGAAGAAGAAAACTTTCTTCAAGGTAAAAAAAATGATGATGAATATAGAGATGAAATCATCTCATAATTAAAAAGAAGAACTCACTTCTTTAAAAATCATAGATCTACAAAGACCAAGATCTTTTCAAAAGAGATCAAAAGATCCCATCATAAAATAAAAAAAAGAATATAAATCTTCTCACAGATCATAGATCTACAAAGACCAAGGTCTTTTCAAAAGAGATCAAAAGATCTCATCATAAAATAAAAAGAAGAATATAAATCTTCTCACAGATCGTAGATCTACAAGACTAAGGTCTTTTACAAAACGAGAGCAATACATCTCAACATAAAAAGATGGGGAGAATTATTCAATTCTCTTAGGATCATAGATCCATAAAGGCAAAACCTTTCACTAAAATAAGAGATTAAAATGTCTCCTACAAAATAAGAACTTTTGTTCTTAGAATCTTGAGACAAAATCTCTTATAAACGAGAGTTTATTTCTCAGATCATAAAATTGATCAAATGCGCTTTACGCTCTTGAACTGCGCTTCTGCGCTCTTGGACTGGCGTTCAGCGCCAAGCTTAACACGTGTCCCTCACGTACGCGCCACTTAAAAGTTAGCGCTTCGCGCTCTTGAAATAGCGCACTGCGCTCATGGGCTGGCGCTTAGCGCCAGGCGCACCACGTGTCATTCACATGTGCGCCACTGAACTAATAGCGCAATGCGCTCATAAATTAGCGCTCTGCGCTCATAAACTAGCGCAATGCACCCATCATCTGGCGCTTAGCGCCAAGCGCGACACGTGTCCTTCATGTGTGCGCTACTCAGCAGAAGCGCATTGCGCTCTTTGACTGGCGCAAAGCGCCAAGCACACCACGTGCCCCTCACGTGTGAGCTGATAGAAATCTTTAATAAGCCCAGAGCTATGAGGAATGCTCAGCATTCAGTAAAATACAAAAAACACTGTCAGGGTTAAGCCTAAATAAAGGCTCAACAGCCCAAAATAAATGTTAAACATTTTAACTTAATTGGACTTAGCCCAAGATTGGCCACAAGTTCTCAACTCAGATTAATTGAGCCCACATGCTCATAAATCTTTTAACAGATCTTAGTCCCAATTGGACTATAGATCTACCAACCAAAATTGGTTCAAGGGTTCATCTCTGAACCCTTCTGATATATGTCGTTGTAATCCTTCAACGTCTTCAGAGAGGCGACGGGTCCCGACAACCATTCCACAGACTATGACGTCTTTAAACTGGACTGTGAGGTCCTTAAACTCACGGACTATGATGTCCTTAACCTTGGACTGTGGGGCCCTTAAGCCCATGGACCGAGATGTCCTTAAACTAATATTGGACCGAGATGTCCTTAAACTAACATTGGACCACCATATCCTTAAATTGGTAATTGACCACAAGGTCCCTAAATTAAATAATAGAGCCCAAATGCTCTTTTGTTGGATCTAAATGATCCTGTTAAGTTGATCTTAGTCTAAAATTAGACTAACGTATTCTTAACAAATCGTTAAGTTGATCTTAGTCTAAAATTATACTAACGTATCCTTAACATACGTTTAAGTTGATCTTAGTCTCAAATGAGACTAACATATCCTTAAACCCAACCCTCAAACCTAAATCTAAGAAGATACGGATTTGGACTAATCCATACCCTACGGGCGGCAACATAAATTAGTCTCCGTATACAATCCACGGACAACCAAAAATAAAACAAACACCCACGATACGAAGTGACCATCTGGAGAAGGAGAAAGTGGTTACCGCGATGCGGTAGCGTAATTAACTGCAGGGGCTTGCGCCAGCAGGGAAGAGCGTCCCCACAATCAAAAACCCCTCATCATGAGGGGGAATCTGACGAAGTATGCTACATCGGCCGCATCCGTCTAAACCTCCGATCCACGGTGCCATAAATCAACTTGGCATCTTCGGAGAGGTGGACAGATAGCACCAATTAGCATCTGTCCCGAAATTCAGGCAAAGCGGACCCGCGCGGTCGCATCACAGCGTTTCGGCGGGGAACAAAGTTCTCCTTTTATTCTTTGCAGGAATTAAATTCTTTTTAAAGGGTTATACCCTAGTTTCAGAGGAATTAAATTCCCATATGTTTTGTAAGAGTTAAACTCTTTTGGATTCAGTTCTTTCCCCTAGGTTTTGAATCTGCATGACAGAATCTCCCCGATGAGAATTAAATTCTCAACTTGTGGGGAGATCTGCTTCTGCAGATATTAACCAGAAAAAGAACTAAGTTCTTTGAGAAGAGTTAAACTCTTAGTTTGAGAATTAAATTCTCTTTTTCTGTGAGCTTTTGGGAGGAGTTCCTCTTCTTTAGAGAATTAAATTCTCTCTCTATTTTTCTTCCCCTCTCCCTCGTTGTCTTTTTTTTTTCCTCCTCTCCTTACTCCTATTTATATGAGAGAAAAGGAATCAATTTATTAAGGGAATCCCTCATTGAGAGATCATGATTGATTTCATGATCTTTTAGATCAATCGGTGAATTTTATTCACCGTTGGATTTTTAATCCAAAAGCTCTCTGTTTAACAGAGAAGATTTCCTATTTGTTTAACAAGATTATGAATATCTTGTTAGTTTTAACAAGATTAGAATTTTATTCTATCATATCTTTTCAGTTTAACAATATCAGAAATATATTTTCTTAATATAGAATTTAATTCTATCATATAGATATCTTGTTAGTTTAATAAAATTAGAATTTTATTCTAAAATACAATTCTGATCATATGAATATCTTGTTAATTTAACAAGATTAGGAAAATATTTTCCTATTATAGAACTTTATTCTACCAGACCATCTCCGCTGGATATTTGATCCAAAGATCATCTGTTTAACAGAGAAGATCTTTTTAATTTGAGAAAGATCAGGAAAATATTTTCCAAAATAGAATTTAATAAGAGTATTTTAAATTGGGGCACTCACATGCTTTGCATGTGAGACGCAAGAGAACTCGTGTGTTTAACACGCGACCCATGCTGTGGGTTTTAGCCTATTTATGTTCAGCGCTCATAAAGCATATGAGCGCTCATGTATTTTACACGTGAGGCTTGTTTGGCCATTGGTGATTTATGTTCAGCGCTTATATGCTTTGCATATGAGCGCTCACGTATTTTACTCGTGAGGCTTGTTTGGCCCTTTAAGTTTATTTTATTCAGCGCTCATACGCTTTGCATAGGAGCGCTCACGTGTTTTACACGTGGGGCCTGTTTGGCCATTAATTGTTTTATTCTCAGCGCCCATATGCTTTGCATATGAGCGCCCACGTGTTTAACACGTGAGGCCAAATTTTAAGGGCTCTCCTCCCTTTTTTATAAGGGAACAAGTAGCTCTTGATCGAAAATTTTGGCGAGAACAAAGCCATCACTGCCCTGCGGACATTCTTAAAATTGACTACTGTATATTATCCATAGGCCATTTACAACAAAAACATCCACCATTGGCTAACCAAGATACTAATGAGGAGAAGAAGCCACTTACGTGTCCTCTTGACTCATAAGAAGAAAACACTATTGTCGGATCCTTACGACTCACAAGGGGAAAAGACACTTAAGGGTCCTCACGATTCCTAAAAGGAAAATACACCTACGAGATCCTCTCGACTCGTAGGAAGAAAAGACCTTTATGAGATCCTCACGACTCATAAAAATTAAAAAGTCTCAAATGACAGGGATCTAAACCTGTCTCCTATGCCATCAAGTGTCCAACGGTACTAAGCCTAACACCATTGCACTCACGTGCAAAACACGTAGGCGCAGTAGTGGGGGGTATTTGTTCCCACCAAAAATGACAGCGCCCACGTGCAAAATATGTGAACGTCAACGCCATGCATATGGCACCACCCACAAGCGAGCCACGTGAGCGCTGAGGCCAAGTGTATAGCAGCATCCACGTACATGGAACGTGAACGCCAATGCCACCCTTGGCAGCGCCCACATGCAAAACACGGAAGCGCCACCATCAAGATTTGAAGCGCTTGCTTCAGATAGAATTAAATTCTGTATGGGAAAATATCTCCCTATTTTTCTAAAACAAGAAAGATTTGTTTGTAAAAAAGAGAACCGTTAGATCAAAGATCTTACGGTGACTAAAAATCACTACTCAATCATAAGATATAATTAAATTCCACATATGGAAAATATTTTCCCCAGTCTTGTTAAAAACAAAAAAATATACTCCGTTAAATAGAGGACCCTTGGATCAAAGATCCAATGGTGATTAAAAAATCACATCCGGATTATGAAATCAATTAAAATCTCCAAATGAGAGATGTTTTGAACTAATTGATAGTTCTTTTGCTCCTATAAATAGGACTCTAAGAGATTGAATCTGATACATAGACCTCCTACAAGTTTCTGCCTTGCAACCGAGAATTAAATTCTCTTAAGAAAGAAGATCATCTTACTCCTCCCAAAACCCTAGGAGAAAAACATCTACTTTTACCCATCTTCTATATAAAAAAGGGCTTAACCCTTCATAAGAACTTTGTTTTTTTTTCTGGATCTGAGATCCATAAGACAAGTCTCTGATGAAAAAGAGAGAAATATATTTTCACAGAGGGATCTTGATCTTAAACTTGAGATCTAGAGAAAAATACATTGGTGTGTTGCCTACCATCATAAAAAGAGGAGAGAAAAGAGAAAGGAGGAAAAAGAAAAGAGAAGATAGAACTTTTAACTCCTGGAAGTTAGTTCCCACGAAACATATCAAGAACTAAGATTCTACATGAACCAGATCTTAAAGAAGGAAAAATTTGATGGACCAAGGAGATATTATATCTTTTGAAAGATTTAATCTTTCGAAACAGAGGTTAATCTCTGCAAAAAATATATAAGGCAATGCCGCACGTGTTAAACAAGTGAGCGGGGCACGTGATGAACACGTGCGTGCCTGAGCGTCAGCGGCCCACGTGATGAACACTTGAGCGCCAAGCCTCAGTGGCCCCATGTGATGAACACGTGAGCGCCAAAGCTTCATTAGCGCTGCACGTGACACTCACACGGTCGAGTGCTTAAACATTGTTTGGTGATATAAAATCCCAATACTTGGTCTTAAATGAACTGAGACCCTGAAGTTCTAAACTTTTTTTTATTTTTTTAAATCAACCGATCCTATATACTCATAATATCTAAGTTTATCTTAGTTCCAAACAAGACTGACGATACTTAGATGAAATATAAGTTCGCCAAGAAATCTTTTTGGCAAATTGAACCTTAAGTTTCAACATGTTCTCTTCTCTCATAAACGGGATTTGGTTTAAGAGTACATCCTTTCACACCTCTGATGTACGGCGTTGTAATTCCTTAGCGTCTTCAGAGAGGTGGTAGGTCTTAACAACCAACGAGCCCTCTTTCCTCGTCTCCTCCTCTTAAAACTCCGGCTTCATTGAGTTTTGAATCTATTGAAAAGTAAGGTTTTCTTGAAAGACATGAATTTTCATTAAAACAGGGAACACCCTAACTCTAGACGCACACCATAAAGTGCACGGCATCAAAACAAAAAACAACGAAGCCTTGGTTCTACGAAAACATACATATATGTATATGTATATATCTTTGGAGGAAATATAAATGCCTACAAATTGGACCGCACTCCAATATTGGGCGCATCCCATTTAGATGTTCACATCAAGCACTTTGCCACGTGATATACACATGCACGTAAGCTGAAAGAAGCCTTTATGAGGACATACGCATTACGTGCCATATACGTGCGTATCGTCAGGGCATAAGTGCCAACCCCTGTCTCATGGCAGACCATGCGAAGAATGCGCACCTCGTGCTATGCACGTGCGCTGATGCCTTGCGCATCTATAGTGAGCAAGCGCACCTGATAACAAGCCAAAGCTTGGAATTTAGCCAAAATATGCTAAGTATAGAAGCATATGCTTCATATGCAATTAAATGATCAATTGAGCCCATATGCTCAAACCCTCTAAGTTGATCTTAGTCTCAAACAGGACTAACGACCCTTAGATGAAATTCAAATACCCCGTGAACCAACAGACCTCATCGATATGAGAAATACGTCCTAAGTTCAACTCCCGTTGGCAAACAAAAACACCAACGTGGACCCAAACCTATAATATGTACGGATTTGTACTAATTCGTACCCTACGGGCGATAACATTAGTCTCCGTATACAATCAAAGGGCAACCCAAAATAAAGAACCTATAACATGACATATAAAGGAATAGACCTGGAGTGCAGAAAGTTGTTATCACTTGGTGATAACGTAATTAAGTGCAGGGGCTTGCGCCTGCAGGAAAAAACGTCTCCACAATCAATAAACCCTTCATTCGTGAAGGGGAATCTGAAAGTTAGATACAACGATCGCATCTATCCAAATATTCGATATATGGTGCCATAAATTAACTTGGTATTTTCAGAGAGCTGGATGGATATATCCAAATAGTATCTTCCTCCGGATTCAGGCAACGGTTTTCGGCAGTAAACAACGGTTTCAAGCGGGCTGACAGTCCTTTACAGCTGGATTTAAAGAAGCTGTAGTATAAAGGAGCTACCTATAATATTTGAAAACTTGCTTATAACATCTATTATGTTTTCATTTTTTCTTCCAAATATACTTTTTTCCCATAAAAAAATTAATTTCCCATCAAATATCTAATTTCTCGCCAAATATACTTCTTCCCCCCCAACCGCCAAAAGGCTCTAAAATATCTAAGTAGTTGCATGTAATACCTAATCAATTGCATGTAATATCTAATCAGTTGCCTGTAATATCTAAGCACATCATGTAATATCTAAATAGTTGCCTGTAATATCTAAGCAACACCTAGGGGAGGGGTATTTTTGTAATTCCATTTAATATAGAATATAAAGCTTAATTGAAATACAGCCCATAGGTTCACAAAGATCTTGAACAGCAGACACTTCCCAACAATTTTGAAAATACCAGAGATTTTAGACACTCCCGAACGGGGGCCCTGTTTTTCAAAGATTATAAGCAAAACTCATTTATCAACCAACCTCAAGTGCGTGCCTTGTGAACGTTGACAATTACATCTGATCCGACCCGGCCCAATAACACACTTGCGTTTCCTCTCTCCCCCTCGTTTTTCTGATCGAGCGAAACCCTAAAACGCGCCTCTCTCTCTCTCTCAAAAACTCGTCGCGATCGCGATGCGGAGAGTTCGATCTATTGTCGATCTCGGAGGCGTCTTCGATCCACAAAATTGTGAGCAGGTGCGCAACGGCGGCGACTGAGGGTTAGATATCTCGACGATCAACTCGACGAAGGAGTTGAAGGATGATGAGTTGTTCCCCCTTCGATTCGAAGAAATCGAGTTCTGATCTCTCTTCGAACAATCGTACGATCCTCAAATTGTTCCTAGGTAAGCTGAAATTTTTGTATTTCTGATTTATTCGATAATCTTGTTGTGAAATGTACATTATTACCTTTCCAATTAGGTAATTTATCCATATATGTAAAGATTATGAATTAGGAATAATATATCTTTACCAAGTTAATTTTTTTATTAATGAAATCCCCCTTTCAACTCAGTTTCAAGTTATTGGAGAAAAGGATAAATATAAACTAGCTAAGATAAGAGAAACGAAGAATAGAGACCTAAGTAACTTTACATGTATTAAGAGCGAAGATGTAAGAGTTTTAGTAAAAGGTGTCAAAATTAAAGAAAGATGGAGAAGTTACTTTCATAAATTATTTAATAAAAATAATAATCACAAACTTAAGGTAGAAACAGGCTATGCAGGTAATAATAGGGACATTTTGTATTGTCATAAAATCAGACTTAATGAAGTAAATAAAGCTTTAAAGAAATGAAAATAAGAAAAGTAGCTGGACATGATGACAATCCTATCGAAGTTTGGAAGTTTTTAGGAGATATAGGTCTAATACGGTTAACTAACTTATTTAATAAAATAATGGATACAAAGAAAATACCCGATGAATGAAGTATAAGCATCTTGATATCTATTAAGCAAAAATAAAGGAGATATATAAAATTCAAATTATCGTGGAATTAAGTTTATTAGTCATACAATGAAACTATGAGAAACAGTAATCAAACATAGATCAAGGAAAGAAACATCCATATTGGAAAATCAATTTGGTTTTATTGCCAGAAAGGTCTAATATTGAAGCGATCTATTTAGATGGAGATATACAGAGAAAAGATACCTACATATGGTTTTTATCGACTTCGAAAAAGCTTATGACAGAGTCCCTAGAAATATATTATGGTGGGTTTTAGAAAATAAACTAGCGTCTCATAAGTATATCGACGTAATTAAAGATATGTATGATGGAACATTTACTGAAGTGAGAATATTTGGAGAGACAACCATTTTCTATCACCATAGGTTTAACCCAAGAATCTGTATTATGTCCTTATATTTTTGCGTTAGTTATGGATCAACTTAGTAGACATATTCAAGATGACGTGCTATGGTGTATGCTATTTGCTGACGATATTGTTCCAATTAATGAATCTAAAAATGGATAATTACTAGAGTAGAATGATGGAGAGGCTTTAAATCGAAAGAATTTAGAATTATCATAACAAAAATTGAATATATGAAATGTAATTTTAGCAAAATAGTGCGAAAGAATGAGCGTTCAGTCAAATTGATGGCCATGAAATATTTAGGAAGAACCATTTTCGTTATTTAGGATTTTACAATTAATCATGATGGGGGATTTCGGAGGATGTAACTTATAGGAACAAAGCGGGATGGTCGAAATAGAGAAGTGTTTCAGAAGTGTTATGTAATCGTATGGCTTCTTTGAAATTAAAAGAATTTTTTTTAAAAGATGGCAATAAGACTTGCTTTACTTTATGGGTCAGAATGTTAGGCAATTAAGATACATGCCCAATAATGTATGTGGCTAAACAAGGTTGTAAAAAGCGCTAGATGGAGCTGAGCCGTTGGTGTACCGCCTACTGGCTAGGCGCTGCTTAAGCGCCGTCTAGTCAGTTTTTTAAATTTGAGTTAAAATTATATTTAAAGTATACACATATTAAAATTTCAGCGGTATATTGACATTTCATCATAGAAAACAACATTTTGAAATTTCAGCAGTAGAAATAGAAATATATTGATAATTCGACATAATAATCAGTATCATATTGATGTTTTAACTGTAAAAGTCGGCAAAAAATAGATTTTGATCTATATAACCGAAAAGTTATTAGAAAAAGGGGACAAAATTGACAAACTTTTATTTCATTAAGTATAGATTTGTGTCAGATATGGTGCAAAGAGAACAAACCCGACCCATCATACTTCAAAAATGACTAAATTTGATTCCATTAAGTGGGATGGGTCTACTTAAGCGCCCGCTTAAGCGGTCTGGACGGCTTACGTGTTTATTAAGTGCTTAAACTGCTTAATTAAGCTGTCTAGGGATAAATCAGAGCGGTTTCTCACCACTTCCGTCTAGTTGGCCGTCTAGTTGGCCGTCTATACCGCTTTTAGAACACTGGATTGAAATACAAATGTTAATGTAGATGCGTGATAATACACTAAAAGATAGGATAATAAATAAGTGTATTCGTAATAAGACAAAGGCAGCCCCATTGATGAGAAGATGTGAGAGATGCGATGGTTTGAACATGTACAACGAAGACCGGTTGATACCTCGGTTAGAAAAAAGTGACAAAATCATAGTTCTTGCCATAACTAAGGGTAAGGGTAGACCCAAACAAACATGGATATAGGTTATAAATATGATATGTTAATTGTTAATTTAATAGATGAAATGACCTTTGAAGAGCAGAATAAGAAAGAAAGATTCATATAGCCGACCCTAAACATTTGGATGAATGCTTGTTGTTGTTGTTAGAGGATGAGGAGGAGAAGGATCCTGCCTTCTGTATGAATAAGTCCAGCTTTTGTTGCATTATTTATTGATAGCATTTGAAGGATTTTTAGAATATCTGCTCGATTATTAAAAATAAAAATGTATATGTACTGAAAAATATACAAAAATGTGATTATGGGAACATGGGTATTAAGTTAATAAATAATCCTTAATCATCACAAAAATCACATAAAAAGATGTTAAGCAAAGCATGGTAGAATGGCACTCAATACCCCGCCCTTGTACTGATAGAGCAGATCTTAATTTTCTCTCTGAGCCCAAAACATGTATTACCTCAGCTGCCCAAAACTTGCCACGACAACCGCGGCGGATGCGGAATTGAAAAACAAAAAATTTATGTGCAGTGCTAGAAACTAATTCCCAGCGATCGTTCCAAACACTAAACTAGAATACAAACATGGAAGGTTTAGGGATTACAACCTTTTATACATGTTTACCCAATCGTGGAAAACCCTTCTAAGCTTCTCATAGGCTGTCGGGAACAAGCTTGAGAAGCGACCGCTCTTGCTGAAGATGATCCATCCAAGAGAACCGATCCAAGCTTCAGTTTCACTCAGTGAATCAATTGACACTCCAAGCTCGCTAGGAATGGAGAGTGGAGATGTAGGAATTTTTCACTATAATTTTCTCACTAAAAATCAAGCTCAAGAGAGCATGCAAGGAGAAGAGAATGGAGAGGTAACATGTCATAAAAATGAGCTAAGGTTGAATGAATGAAAAGAATAGAATGGTTTCATAATTTTTCACACTAAAAAATATCACAACCATTTTTACATAAACAAATGAAACTCATCTCTCTCCACAATCCACAATCATACCCAAATGCCACCTCACCCTCCACATTATATATGATTTTCCTAAAATGAAAATCAACAAATGATGTGTCCTTTTATAAGTATTTCTGTATAAATACGGAATACTCCCCGGTATACGCATCGAAATACATATACGCGTATCCGTATAAAAATACGAATAGCCAAGAGAGAGAAAATGAATAGTGAACTAATACTAGAATATTATATATATATATATATATATAAATTATTAAATCAAAATTTGATCTAATAATCCAGCTTAATTCTAAAACGGCTAGTATTATCAACCATCTGATTGAAGTCCGTGTAGCTTGTATACGTATTTAATCGAATCCCTATATATACCAACATACGTCATCTACATTATATCACCTGAATCGGAAAAACCGCTGTGTAAGACTGTAAAGACTCAACAATACGCTGGCAGTGAGTTACTGGATAAATCCATAACCACAATTATATCAGCGGCACTAGTTGTACGTAACGGCTATCCAGGTATATGCCGAAAGAGAGGTCGACAATCAAGTTCGTCCGTATCCTACTGAGCCTAAATGTGACAATCTTCGTATAGTTCAGTCTCTTCGTCTAAGAGTATCGCATACCGGGTCTATGGGGTGGATAACGTCAGACCCCTAATAACCCGATAAGTCGTGCCGGAGTCAAGCTCATTACCAATCGAGAAACTACCGAATTCCTATCAGTAGATCTCATCCACCGTGACCACGGATTTAAGGAGATGACCAACCGAACACAGTGCGACATCGACTCCTAATACCAGGAGAGACAAATCCCTGACAATCGCTCACTCCTCCATGTGGCTCGGGACTGTACCCAACTAAAACCCGTTTGCACGACTCTTTTGAGCCGTGGTAGGGTAGTAATCTAAGTATAGTGGGAACTCACACGAGAAAAATGACGATCTTATGTCAAAATACTAATTTGTACTGTCTCTAGATAGATATAATACCATCTAGAAGTTCTAGACGAGTCCGTCCGGTGTACTCACCTCTTTTGAGCATCTGCATACTATCTTAGGTGACACAACACCAATGGCTTGTGAGACCGGCCACGGTCCCTCATCGAGATCTAGAAATATACACTAGTCTACTTCGGAATATCGATGCCCAGTCTCGATACTCTCTCGACTAGAGACATTTAAGATGTGCTTATGGATTACCCAGCTCCTACGTATATGGTCGCCATCATAATACTGGTAGTCAAGCAAGAATTTTATGAGCTTCATCATTATGTATTAGCGACACATAATAACAAGTAAAATGTATACACATCAATGATAAAGACAATTAGATAACATACTATTATTTCGAGTAAGACCGTTCTATCTGTATAGGTTCTCCCTCGATGATCATAATTGCCTACATGCAATTACAATAATTGCCTTGAGGGCACTATATCCAACAGTTGAGTCCCGGGCATGTCTCAAATCCTTTTATAGAATTGGGCTTGTCAGACAGTTTGTTCCAAAGGTATACCCTGATGCTTTAATAACATCTTTAATCCCTTTGCATAATACATTGGCATGTGGATCGGCTGAAACTTGTTAAGATTTAGATCGGCTCCATGCCAGATTTATTTTACCTTGCTCTCCTTAGATTTATAAAAGAGGATTGTCTTTTCATCTTTATGTTTCGGAGGCACGCAGGAAGTTTCCCATTCTTGTACGCTACAGGTACTGAGTGCGTCAAGCTCCTTATAATGTCGAGACGGAGTCATCATAATATGTAGATTCTGGTCCGTTTCGGTAAGAGTCCGCGTTGGTAGACGAGTGGAGAACACCGCATTAGTCTCGTCTTGGGAGTCGCTGTCAAAGACCATAATTAGGGACGATAGACCAGATATATTTTTTCCCTATGAGGTTGTCCCGAATACACTATTTGTTCATCTTCTTCAGCATCGCTTTCGAAGATCGGGACAGTGGTGATTTATTTTTGTTTATTTTCCGGTTTATGCCATCTTTCAGTGTCTTCGAAATCTGGCTGAAAGTACTTTGCATTTTCATACTTCTGCATCTCGTTTACTGAGAAGGGGTTGACCTCTCCCATGACGGTGTACTCTTGGCCATTCTTGTAATACTTTATACACTGATGTTGTGTAGAAAGGATGGTATTGTACTCGTGCAGTCAAGACCTACCGAGTAGAGTATTGTAACACGTTCTGGCGTCAATGACATGGAACTTGATATCAGTGACGAGTTGTCCGAAGCAGTGTCAATATTACGGACCCAAGCATTCGTAACGACTGCGAGTCGAATCCTGAGATGGGAATTCTGTCCCGAGCAAGATGCTAAACATTTATATATATCTCCTTCATTACCCTCACATTGAGAAGGTTGACAGAAGATCCATTGTCGATAAGGATTTTTCCTATCCTGATGTCGTGGCAGTATCTGGTAATATACAGTGGTCGATTGTGTTCGTATGTCTCAAGAAGGAGATCTTCTTCGTTGAAGGTAATATCGGTGGTGTGGACTTCTGCGAGTTCATTCTTCATTTTCTCTTCCATAAAGAAAGCTTGAAACTGATCAGGTTTCTTTAGGGCCTTGATCAAGGAGTCTCGCGCCTCTTTAGATAGGAGTATGGCATCCAATATACTCAGTTGTGAGAGTATATTTCTCAAATGCGTAAGGATGTTATATTCCACCTTGACTTTCTTGGATAGGTCCTTTACGCCGAGCTCGCCGGCGAATTCTTTATCGACCTCGATATCCTCGAGCATGTTCTTTTTTCCTTTATCTTGTTTATTCGGATCCTTGTTTGTGGGCCTAAGGTTCTTCTCAGGCAAGGCATCGTTGCACAGCTGAATGTTCTTGCAATCATTTTCTATTTCTAAAGTGGAGTTTTCGAAGAGAGGGTTGAGAGACATTTCGTCCTTGGAATCACTCCCGAATGTGAGAATCCGAGAGCTTTCTCCTTTTGGGCCGGTATTGGCCATATAACAGCTGCTGGTTGCTTCCTTGTTTGCTGCATTCTTGTTGCTCTCGTATCGATGAGCGCGAGACTTATGCTTTTCCTTCTTAAAATGTCTTCTGTGAGCAATATATCCTTGCCACTACTTCTTGAAGGCGTTGCACATGGGTAACTCTTTGGTGATACAGACACTACTTTAAGCGTTCCTCTTCACCATCGAAGTACGAAACCCACGAGTATACATCATGAGAGGCGGTGGTTTCATCCCTATTGATAGGGCCTTGGCGAACCGCTTCTCGGTTTTGGTCCTGATTTTATTCTTTGTAGTCTTGATTCGGTCCGGTCAGAGAGCTACATAACTCGTCTCTACCGCAGCTTCTTTTTTCAGACGCTGTTGCTTGGCTTTTCATATACGGCCATCTCGCGCCTTTGATCTCCTTTGCTCTTCTGGAAAGCTTCTTTTAGCAGCCTTTCGATCGGATCTTCTTCTGGCAGTTTTGGGATATTTGGCGCCGATTCTACCCCCAGCTTGTCTATGTCGATTTCTGACACTGGCGGAGCCTATTCATCATATATGGATGAATGGAAGACCATATGGCAGCTTTCCACATGTTCTTCTGCTTAATCCGATGAGTTGTTTTCCTCATTGTCATCACTGTCCTTGTCCACGAGAATATGCCGGAGGAACTCTTCAAGTGTGACCAGTGTTCGTACTTTCTGATTATATTCTTCCAGCGCGTCATTATACTTTTCCAGATCTATGCGGCTGTCGACATATTCGGCGGGCTGCACGGGTTTCTTGGTCTTCTTATTCCTAGAAGACTTAGAAGGCTTGCCTTAGGGGCTTTTCCCCCATCAACGATTTTTGGTGTAGGACGCAGGTTCAACATCCTTTCTATAATCTCGGTCTCAAGCGATCTTTTCCACTTGATTGCAAAGCATGCTTGTAGATCCTTTAGCATTCTTTTGGTCTTTGCCGAGAGAACCACTTCCCATGGAGCATCTTCTAGGAACGAGCAGGATGCCCCCTGCGCATTAGCTTTCTTAGGGGCGTGCTTTTACGACGGATCTACCCTCCAATTATCTAACAGCACACACTTTCCCAGTTGATACTTGTCCTCGACCCAGTTTTTAAAGACATAACAGTCTTCAATTGGATGGCTTACCACCCGATGATAGGGTCAGTAGCCTGGATTATTGACATCACTAGTCTGTGCGGGCTGCCGCGGCTCAGGCAACGTTATCAAATTATTCTTCATGGCAAGCTCGAACAATCTTTTCGTCTTGTCGCGAGGGAAGGAATATGCACATCCCATTCTTTCTTCCAAAGTAGGACGAGTGTGGTTATCTTGGCGAGCGGCTGCTTTCGGGCCATTCTGCTATTGTTGCATATTAGCAACAAAGGACGTCTTTCCCTTGCCTTTACTGTTTCAGGAATCTCCGCCTAAAGAGGAAGGGCTATAGCCCATCTGGGCTAGTTTATTGATGAGCGCATGGAATGTGGTAAGCTTGAAGGTCATAAATTGGAACACGGTTGACAGAGTATCGATGGTCCCTATGAACATTCCCACAGTTGGGGCCTCCTCAATGTGTTGTTCGTATTTGGACTACAGGTTCCGCCATTGGATCGCACACTGAACACATGTCATCTAGTTTGACCCTCGAGTTGATCAGCATGGTGATTGGAGTGCGTTCTCTCGCGCCGGCGAATCTCTGAGTGGACGACAACTCCATTTCTGAAAATGTCTTGATGGAGTCGTTTGGGAGCTTCAATTACCATTCGGAAGCTGTGTCTGATAGACTTCCGACGCATTGGCGAAGTATCAGCATAGCATCGCCCTCAGTGTTTGCCGCACAAGGCTTTAAACTGTGCAACGTGCTGATGAGGGTTACCCGTTCCGTTATATATATTGAACATCGGGATCATATATCCCGGAGCGTATTTCATCTGGTCATACCATGCTGGATATGGTCGACCAGTCTTGATCGGCTGATTGGTTGCCTTATTCGCCTAATAAGCTTTTGATCTGTTGGGTGATGTAGTCATCTAACGCCGCCTTCGAGATCGTTTCTTCTTTGGTCGTCGATTGGGATTGAGGAGGGCTTGAAGTTTCCTCCTTATCATCAATAATCACCGGTGGTTTTTCGGTCGGCAGTTTTGGCTGGAACAGCATTCCAACCATGTCCTGAAATATGAGAGCCATCTGCTTCATATTAGCAGCTTATTCTACCGCCTTCTTATCTTTCTTTTCGAGCACTCGTCTCAAGAAATCAGCATTGGTCTCCTGTTCTTGGCGCTCTTCTAGCTCCTTTTCCGGACCTTCTTTAGAGCCAGCGAGTACTGCCACTTTGGCGAGCATATCCTAAAGCTCTTCTTGTTGCTCCTGATTCTTCGTCAATGACCGAGAATGCGGTCTGTGATTGACAGCGGTGCGACCTTCGTCTTTGATGCCAGCCATATTAGACCGTGTGGATCATTATGCCCCCAGACTTGGGGCACTTGGAACTTTGGCCTTTGGATTTTGTTTTAGGCACTCGAACCTTTTCCGGTCTCGCTCTTTTGTGGGAAGCCGTCATAGGAGGAACTGACATGATAGGAACCGCCTTGTGACACTGTATGGCAGATGAGTTTTCATTTTCTTGTTGACCCTTGTACTTTATCGGCCAACGGAAGTAGTTGTTATCAATGACAGAGTCTTGGACTTTCTTCCAGACTGTGAATTTTCGAAGACAGGCTCATATGAGTGTTCCGTCTTCGACTGATTTGGTGCCTCTGCAGGAGGTAGCGATTTCTTCAGTATAGCGGTGGGCGAGTTTTGGTGCACCCTTTTAAACGGTTCGAAGCTATTCCCGATTGGAAAAGCAGCATCGACAGCCTTCACGGGAGCCGGTTCGGAAAAGGAACAGACCCCAGCTTTTCTTACTCGACGCCAATGGCGACGTCGAGCATGTTTTATAGCAGGAACCTCCTTAGCATAAGAGGCTTCTTCGCGATGCCCCCTGCATTGTTTGGGAATTTCACTAAGTGTCAGTCTATGAAAGACTGACGCCTTCGGTTGGGCAGAAGCAGGGGAGGTAGTCTGTTCAACAGACTGTCTTGAGGGTGAAGCACTCTTATTTGCTTCTAGCGGAGCAGAAGCTGGGATGGCTAGTTGCTTAGGGAAAGCTCTCTCAGGAATCGTGGGCTTCTTAGTGGGGCCCACTGAGCTTCTTTTCAGCCTGTTGAAAACTGAAACTTTGAAACTGGCAGGCTTGTAAGCAGGGCCCGCTGAAATGGTTAGTCGATCAAAGACCGACTTTCTTGGAGCTTCTTCCTTTGGCATTGAGGCACCAAAGATGAAAGATGGGGCATGGTCTCAAAGAAATTCCCAGTCATATTTTGAAGGGTAGGGACACAGAGAACCGAGGTCTCTTGCGATCCGTATTGGACTCTGCCAGACGGGGTGGAGTTGGCCTGAGACTTGTAGCAGTTGGTGCAGGTGAAAGCCATTGAATCTGCACAGAGGTGAAACACAAATTTTTAGTGTTCCAAACTTTAAGAGCAACCATAAATATAGCGAACTACGATTTCGTTCGTGAAACACGACACACGAAGTGTGGAGAAGAAAGAGAAAAAGCTCCCACCGGGCGTGCCGGAATCTGTTTACCGCTGGAAACTGGACCGAGGTGCGGTGAGCGTGTCTAGCCTGAATCTGGGGTCAGATGCTATATTGAACATATCCGTCCACTTCTCCGAAGATATCAAGTTGATTTATGGCACCGTATATCGGAATTTGGATAGATGCGACCGTTGTAACATATTTTTCTTATTCCCCCTCAATGATGAAAGATTTTTAATTGTGGTAACACTTTTTCCTGCAGGCGTAAGCCCCTGCAGATAATTACGTTATCGCCAAGCGATAATAACTGTCATTTTCCATAGATATCACTTTGTGCCGTGTTATATATATTGTTTATTTTGGATTCCCCTTGGATTGTATACGGTGATTAATATTGTCATCGTCCATAGGGCGCGGATTAGTCCAAATCCGTATATATCAAATTTGGGTTGAACGTAAGCCATAGGTTCTATCAGTTCAGGGTACATGTCTAAGGACTGTTAGTCGTATCTGACTAAGATCAACTTAGAAGTATGGTTAAGGATAGTTAATCTTGTTTTAGATAAAGATCAACTTAATAAATATAGACTAAGGACCGTTAATCATCTTTGAGACTAATATCAACATAGATTTATTGATATTTTGACCAATGGATCATATATAAGAATCAAAAGTTTCTATACTTGGTTTAGTTTTGACTAATTAATCAAGCAATAACTTGCAGTTCCAAGTGCGCATGTACATTTGGGATGCACATGTATATTTATTCTTTTTGAAAAGGGTGCGCACGTGCATATCACGTGTTTGCGCACTTGTCATCAGGTCAAGTCTCTATGTGCGCATGTCTATATATGTGCATCTGATTAAGTCAACGTCTTTCATTTGTGCACACGTGCATGTCACGTAACACATATATGCTCGTGGGAAATTTTTATCATCCGCGCTCACGTGGATATCACGTGACATGCATGCCTTCATCAACAGTATTCATCAAGTGCGCACACATGCATATCATGTGATGCGCACATCTCCAGGGCCATTATTTACCCATGCGCGCATGTGTGTATCATGTGATACGCAAGTCTGTACAATATTTTATCAAGTGCGCACTTGGTTTGGGTGCGCACGTCTTGATCAGAAAGCAAAGGCTTTCAAAAAGAAGCAATGGCTTCTTTTTTTTGTTTTTCTTTTCCTTTTCTCTTTTTTTATTTTTCCTAGAAGCAAAAGCTTCAATTTTTTTGATGCATAGACATTCTCGATGGGGTTTTCTTAAATTTTAGGATTAATCTCTGATAAAAGTTGAAGCTTTTGTAAAAAGATGGATCAACTCTAAGATCTCTTAATTTTTTCATGGTGAATCGATGGATTCATGAAAAGAAGCAAAGGCTTCTGTCTAAAACAAAAGCTTTATTATTATTTTTTTATTCAAAGTCATAGCTTTTTGAGAGAGAAGTCTTCTTCTTCTTTTTTACTTGATTGAAGGAAGAAGACGGGAGTTTCTTTTTTCTTTTTTAGCTTATGGGGGTCTGCGGTGTATGATTTCTGTGAGTGAAGCTCCTATTTATAGGAGAGGAAAAATTAGGGTTTGTTAGATCTGTTTTGATCTCAATCTGATATTAGATTGATTTTATTGATTTATCTCAATTAAAGGTGGTATGCGTATCATTTGATTAAGATCCATGGATCTGTTTCTTAAGTTATTTTAATCAACGGAAGATTTTTAACAAGATTTATTTCGTTTTAAAGGCGTCTGTTTCATGGGGTACGCACTTGTTGTGATTGATTTTGTGATGCATACGCACCGTTGGATCTTTGATCCCAAATTTATTTATCATCATCATCTATTTATTTATTTTTTATTTGATAGGACTGGCTATGGTTAGGGTGCGCGTGCGCACGCGCGTTGCACACGTCGTATGTCTCAAAGATTGGATTTTGCCATTTGCAAAGATACTACATGCGCATCTTAAAACTCAGTGATTTTTGCCAAGTGCGCATGGCAAAGATGCACGCACGTGTCATTGCTTGTCTCATGTACTAGCCTACATATGCGTATATATGTAAGTGCGCATGTCATCAAAGTCATTTTTGTATCAAGTGCGCACTTGATATTGATGCGCACTTGCTTTTAGCTGTTTTGTTATAAGTGCGCACTTGATATTGAAGCGCATTTAAATAGATGCGAACACAAGGCACGTGCGCATCGCATGCGATGTGACACGTGCAAAGCACGTGCGCATGGTTTAAGGCCATCGCATGCAATGTGATAACATGCAAAGCATGTGCTCATAGCTTAAGGCCATTGCATGTGATGCAACACGTGCAAAACATGTGCGCGTGGGAAAGGCCATCGCATGCGATTCGAATACAGATAAAACACATGCGCATGTATTATCAGTGCGCATCTACTTGGATAAGCCATCTTTAGAAGAAAATCTTTTATAAATTAACAAACTTAACAAAACAATCAAAAATGATTTGGGATCAATGATCTAGTGGTGCGCAAGCACCCTAAGTTGATATAAATCAATTTAAATCTGTTTGTTCATAACAAACATGACAAATCAAACAAAATTATCTTTGGATCAACGATCCAAGGGTGCACATACACCCATAAATTGATATAAATCAATTAAAATCAAATTGAGATAAAAACTCATCTAATTGTTGGGAACAAATCCTAATAATTATTCTCTTATAAATATGAACCCCCTCACAATGAAGAAAATGACTTTTTTTTGGAGGATTCGAAGTCTGATCTTTTTTGCTCTCCTCATCTTCTCTGCTAAAAACTGAAGCTTTCTTCGAAAAAAACCTTAGAGTTTATCTCTCATACAAAAAGCCATTGCTTGTCATGAGAGTTCTATTCTAAAGTCCAAGACTTTGGACAAAACCCATATTTAAGGATAATCACAAACATATAAATCGAAGCTAGGGCTTCTCCTGAAATTTTTTACTTTCATCAAATTTAAATGTGCTATATGAATGCACTTTAAATCAAACAACACTCGTTGAAAGCCAAAACTTTCTGCATCATAATGCGCACCCTGGATTAGGGTGTGAACTATTAATCTATGCATCACGAGATATACACGTGAGCGCACGTGGAGGATATTGTCCACATTGACTTGCGCATCATGCACATGCGCACTACTTGAACCCAATCAAGTGCGCATCACATGATATGCGCATGCACATCTTACCTTATTCTGATTCGCATCGCATACAGACGCGCATCTCACCCTATTCTTATGCGCATCCAATGCGCCCTTAACCCAGATGCACACCATATATAAATGCGCATTCCATACGCATATATACCCCTCTAAAAGGGAAAGCATGAATGTGCCGTGCGGATCACGTGCACACTTCATGATGCACATGCGCACTTGACCAGCAAGTCATAGCTTGGATACTTAGTCAATATACATTATGTATGTATAGAAGCTTATGCTTCATGTGTATGAGCATTTAAGTTGATCTTAGTCTACAATAAGGCTAACGATATTTAGATGAAAACAAAAATCCCCTTGAACTGATAGACCTCATTTATATGAGAAATGCGACCTGAGTTGACTCCAAATCTAATATGTACGGATTTGGACTAAATCGCGTCTTACGGACGACGATATATTAGTCTCCGTATACAATCTAAGGGCAACCCAAAATAAACAAACCATAACACGACACGAAATGATATACTTGAAGTAGAGAAAGTTATCGCTTTGCGATAACATAATTAACTGCAGGGGCTTGCGCCTGCAGGAAAAAGCGTCCCCACAATCAAAAACCCCTCACATATGAGGGGGAATATGAAAATTTTAGCTACATTGGTCGCATCCATCCAAACCTCCGATATACGGTGTCATAAATCAACTTGGTATTTTCGGAGAGGTGGATAGATATGTTTCATATAGTATCTGCCTCCGTATTCAGGCTATACGTGCTCCCCGCGCCTCAGTCCGGTTTTCGGCGGTAACACTGGTGTTTCGTCTATATACAGAGATCAATGGGTTTCACGTGTACTAACTGCAATTTAGGCTTTACCACATCTGGTGGAGCCAAGTATGGGCCATTCGCTGTCAACTCTCTGCATTGCGGCTCCTCAGGAAATGAATGGGTTTTTCTTTGGGTCAATGCTCCCACCTCCTACCCTCGTTGCCTCAATGTCGAAGGAGGAAGTCCAAAAGAAGTTTGTTTTCTACAGACTGGCTCCTCAAGCTTCAACTCTGCCGATGGTGTTGGCCTTCCACCGATTGACTCCTACTGAATGTTCCAAACTATGCATGAGGCATTATGAAGAAACCACGTAAGAAAAAGAGGTGCCTGCCTTGAGAAATGCCCGTCGCCATTGGCGTCGAGTAAGACAAGCTGGAGGCAATTCTCTATCAGGGTTGACTCTCCTGCTCCAACGCCAATAGTGAATGCTGCTATTCCAACCGGGAACAGTTTTGAACTGCCGCGAAAGGTCAGGCAGAATTCCCCCACCGCAGTATTGAAGAGGTCTCCGCAGCCTGTGGAGATCCAAGGAGAACAGAAATCAGTTCGCTCTCCAAAAAGACATTCCTCATCTATATATAAGATGTGGAAGGAGGTGAAAAACTCCTTCGTTGTCTGTAGCTCTTCTAAGTTCAAACAAATGAAGCGTTAACCAAACACTGACAATTCCCCGTTCGAAAACATGATGACTCATCTGAAGGTGGTTCCTGCTATATGGTTCCACCTAAAAAGGCTTCTTACAAAAGAGAGAGTTCGGAGAAGCTCTAAGCGCCCAAAGTAAACTCCAAGGGCCGAGATTCCAAAAGCCCCAAGCTTGGGGCATGGTAGTTCATACAGTCCATATGGTGAACTCCAAAGTTGAAAGCCATTATTTTTTTAGTAACTGAACACTTACTCGGTATTTGACGAAAGGTCAGCAACAATAAGAAAAGCTGCAAGAGATACTTGTTCAAGCGGCAGAACTTATTAGTCTACCGCTTAAGGCAAACCCCGACGACGCACCCGAAGAAAAGACGGGGTAGGATTTGGATACTGACATCCTGAAGCGCGTTCTCGAGAAGAAAGATGAAGCAGTGGCAGATATGCCCGCTAAGAGGAACAAGATGACCCTCTTGATCCAGAATATGTCTGGAATGATGGTTCAATCCCAATCACCAGTAGATGAACCGCTGGTGGTTGTTATTGATGATAAATGAGATACTTCCAATCCTATCCAACCCCCTTCAGCGGCGAAAGAGGATGTGATCACAAAAGCAAAGATGGAAAAATATATAGTCCAGTAAATTAAAGCTCACCAGGCTAGCGAAGCGGCAAATAAGTTGGTTAAGACCGGTCATCCATATCCAGCATGGTATGACCAATTGCAATACCCTGCAGGATATGTAGTCCCGAGGTTCAAAAGTTACAATGGAACAGGAAATCCCCAGCAACATATCGCGCAGTTTAGAGCTTTGTGCGGTAATACCGGTGGTGAAAACCCGTTGCTTCTCCGTCAATTCGTCGGCAATCTGACGGGAACCATCTTTGAATGGCACACGGAGCTCCCAAATGTCTCTGTTAAGACCTTCATCGAAATGGAAGTGCTCTTTACACGGGTTCGTTAGTGCAAGTGAACATATTACGGTCTCTACGTTGGTTAATGAAAGGCTGAAATCCAACGAGATGATGGTCCAATACGTCATTCGATGGAGGAACCTCGGGTCTAAGTGTGAACAACGCATTGATGAAGGAACAACTGTGGGAATGCTCATAGGTATCTTTGATCGACAATCAAAGATGTACCCATTCTTGGCTTTTGCAAAGCTGACCACCTTTCAAGAGCTCATCAATAATATGGTGGAACAGATTAGCCAGTCTTCTTCCTCTTCAGATGGAGACTCATGAAATAACAAAAGTAAATGCAATGTGGTGTTTGTCGCCAAAACTCAACAACAAACGAGTGGCTCTAAAGCACATAGTCGCCAAAATAATGACCGTACGGGTCCCACCTTTGAAAAGAGATTGGGACGCGAACACTTATCCCCCCGGGACAAATACGAGGAAGTTGCTCGAGCTCGCCATGAAGAACATACTGACGTTTTCCGAGCCACAGCGACCAGCACAAGCCGGTGTAGTTAATGAGCCAAACTACTGCCCCTATCATCGAGTAGTAATCTACCCGATCGAGGATTGTTACGTCTTTAAAAACTGGGTCAAGGACTAGTATAAACAGGGAAAGTTCATGTTGTCAGATAACTGGAGAGTGAATCCGCCTCAAAGACACTCCTAAAAGAGCTGATACGTAGGGGCATCCTGCTCGCGAGTCACAGAAACTCCATGGGAGACGGCCCTTTCATAAAAAAAAAGGATGTTAAAAGACCTACAAGCGTGTCCTGCAATCAATTGAAAAAGCCTGCTTGAACCAGAAATTATGGAAGGGATGTAGAAGCCATGTCCCACGCCGAGAACAGATGATAAAGGGAAAAGCCCCCAAGTCATGTTAATTCTTCCAAGACCAAGAAACCCGTGCAGTCTGCCGAATATATGGACAGTCGTGCGGATTTATAGAAGTACATCGACGCCCTTGAGGAATATAAACAGAAAGCACAATCGCCAATTACACTTGAAGAGTTTTTTAAGCATCTTTTCGAAAATGGCGATGTCGTGGAAGAAGAAAACTCAGCAGCAGAAGAAAAGGAGCATGTGGGAAACTGCAACATGATCTTTCATTCCTTCGTATATAAAGATGCTCGGTCGGTGTCAGAAAGGGACACAGATGAGCAGGGGTAGGTACCGTGTAAAGTGCTCTGTATTTCCCGCAAGACGACCCGATTGACACGATGATAAAAGAAGCAATCCAAGAGGGTGAAAATAGCCTAATGTGTGAAATGACCATTTATGAAGAGACCAGGCAACAACAGCTAAATAAGCATGTAGCGGAAGGGACAAGTTATGAACTTCCTGACTGAAACAAACGAGATGGACTGCTATGTCCCTAAGCTGGCGTTCTGCCCTATGGCTGATCTCCAAATTGGTCACTGTATACAATCCACGGCTACAAACAATGTGACCCTATACTATATTTCCAATGGACCGCTACGTCCCTAAACTGGCATCTTGTCCTACGGCATGGATCATACAACCAACCGTATACAATCCATGAGTATAAACAATCTATATCCCACATATGTTCTCCATGTCTTCCATGGACCGCTATGTCATTAAACTGGCATCCTGCCATACGGTTAGTTTCTAAATTGACTATCGTTTACTATCCACAGACTAACCATTACGAAGTTGTTCCTTTAAGTCCTACCGGTTATGTAGCTCTATCAGCTATGTAGTTCTCCCCAAGCCCCGCCGGCAAACGATGTTGGGTCATCCGCAGCGAAGCTACGTCTTAAAGTTCCAAAAAAATGGTACGTCTACCAGCAAAATGGACACATATGAAAATCTGAAAGGGCTCCATGAGTAAAAACAGCAGGACTACCGGCAGGCTTGTGAAAACCCGAAATCGCACATAACTCGTAAAAAGGAAAAAATGCACTTGCAAGGTCCTCTCGACCTACAAGAAGAAAACACCCGCGTGAGATCGTTACGACCGACAAAGAAAAACACACTTAGGAATCCCACGATTCCTAAGGAGAAATGCACTTATGGGATCCTTTTGACTTATAAGGAGAAAATACCCCTATGAGACCCTCGCGGCTTATAAAATTCAAAAGCCTTAAATTACAGGGATCTAAAATTGTTGCTTTAGCCATCATATCCCTAAAATTGCTCTACAAATAGTTCAGTACCAACTCTTGTATACAATTCACGGGCGTAAACAAATATGTTTCAACCAAATCCCACCAAAGACGAACGACACTTGTAAGTTCTCTCGACTTGCAAAGAGAAAATATTCTTGTGAGATCCTTACAACTCATAAGGAAAATACATTTAGGAGTCCTCACGACCTTCAACGAGAAAATGCATCTATGGGATCCTCTCGACTCATAGGGAGAAAACAACTTTGTGAGATTTTCACGGCTCATAAAAGTTGAAAAGCCTTGGATTATGGGGATCTAAACCTGTTTTCTAAGCCACATTTGTCCAAATGGGTAATAGATAATGATGAGTCGCGCCTAGCATTATGTTGCAGTGTTAGCGATACTGGTACTGAACGACACCCAAAATCTCGAGTTTCAAACTCCCGACCTCTAAGTCGTTAAACAGGGGGAAAAAATAAATAAAAAGCCGAAATGATGGGGCAGCTCGCAATAAAAAGCAGCGAGTAGGATAAAATATATAGCTGAAATGATTGGGCAATTCGCAATAAAAATCAGCTAGTAAAAGTAAAATGAAATACCCGAAATGATTGGGCACCACGAATAAATAGCCGAAATGATTGGGTAATCGCGACTTTCGCGATAAGAAAAGCTGAAATGGCAGAGCAATCGCGGATAAAAAAAAGAAATATATATTGAATTTTTGCCCTACAAGTAATTCAATATCAACTATTGTATATAATCTATGGGCACAAACAGATGAAAACGAGCAATGTTGCTTCATTAAAGGCTACCAAGCAAAAGAATTCGTCTACAACGGTTCAAGTCTCAATGACATCATATGCAAGCCCAAAGACCACCATGAGCTACTTCGTCCCTGCAGGATTTAGTTGCAACTTCCTAAAATTCAATAGAGCGGGGATGCAACGTCAATAAAGCGCAATGAGCCAAAGCTAAAGTGGAGTGACGACATCTCCCAACTCCTAGTCTTAACGGCACACATACATCCTAGAGACTATTTGGACGCCCTTCTTACTCTAGCAGAGTATGGACGTGGTGTCAACAAAATTCTAAGGAGCCAAAACAAAAGTAGAGTGATGGAAAATTTCAGCTTCAGATTTCAATGGCGATACATATAGCCTAGAGACCATATGGATGTCTACCCTATTTCAGTCAAGAATCCGCGCGACATCATCAAAGCAAAAGCGTAGTGACGACATATTCCTGAACTCCAGGTATTGATAGCAGGACACGTGAATGCATAAAGACCACTTGATGTCATCTCAGCTCAAAGGGTGCAGATATGATTTCCCTGAGACTCGAAGAATAGAGTCCGACTTCAGGTAAAGCGCCATGGAGACGCCTAACGCTGAATCCTCCGATGACATGTATACCCCGGCCCAGGAATATTACTTGGGACGTTGCATTCCCGCCTCAGAAGGGATTGGAAATACAACAAGTGCGTGGCTGCTCGAACCGCATTATGAAGGAATGCAAACTAAGAAGAAGTTAGCTAACGCAATGGTACAACGGACTGAACCCGGTACCACAAAAATAACGGACTCATATGATAAAAAGGGTTATGTATGTTTAACGTTAAGCCGAGTTTATCTACACCTAAGGGGATGGTAAACTGAACGCCCTGGAACGAGTAAATAAAGTAAGGTAAGCCATTCCAGCACAAACAGCGAGGAAAAGAAGCCACTTACAGATTCTCTCAACTTGTAAGAAGAAAATACTCTTTTGAGATCCTTACTACTCATAAAAGAAAGGACACTTAAGAGTCCTCACGACTCCTAGCAAGAAGATACACCAACGGGATCCTTTCAACCCGTAGGGAGAAAATACTTTTATGAGACCCCCACGGCTCATAAAATTGGAAAGCCTTAGACGACAGAGACCTAAATCTGTCTCCTAAGCCATCATTGCCATGTGGCCGTTCTTAAAATTGACCACCGTATACTATCCATGGGCCATTTACAACAAAAACATCCACTATTGACTAACTAAGATACCAATGAGAAGAAGCCATTTATGTGTCCTCTCGATTCGTAAGAAGAAAACATTCTTGTCAGATCCTTACGACTCACAAGAAGAAAAGACATTAAGGGTCCTCACGATTTCTAAAGAGAAAATACACCTACGAGATCTTCTAGACTCGAAAAAAGACCTTTATGAGATCCTCACTAATAAAAATTGAAAAGTCTGAAATGACATGGATCTAAACCTGTCTCCTATGCCATCTAGTGTCCAACGGTGATAAGCTTAACACCGTTGCACTCATGTGCAATGCATGTAGGTGCAGCGGTAGGGGTATTTGTTCCCATAAAAAATGACAGCGCCCACGTGCAAAATACGTGAACGTCAACACTATGCATATGGCACCGCCCACGAGCGAGCCACGTGAGCGCCGAGGCCAAGCATATAGCAGCACCCACATACATGGAACGTGAACGTTAATGCCACCCTTGGCAGTGCCCACATGCAAAGCACGTAAGCGCCACCATCAAGATTTGAAGCACTTGTTTCAGATAGAATTAAATTCTATATGGGAAAATATCTCCCTATCTTTCTAAAACAAGAAAGATTTGTCTGTTAAAAAGAGAACTGTTGGATCAAAGATCTTATGGTGACTAAAAATCACTGCTCAATTATAAGTTATAATTGAATTCCATATATGGAAAATACTTTCCCCAGTTTAGTTAAAAACAAGAAAAATACTCTGTTAAATAGAGGTCTTTTGGATCAAAGATCCAATGGTGATTAAAAAATCACATCTTGATTATGAAATCAATCAAAATCTCCAAATGAGAGATGCTATGAACTAATTGATAGTTCTTTTGCTCCTATAAATAGGAGTCTAAGAGATTGAATCTAATACACAGACTTCCTATAAGCTTCTGTCTTGCAACCGAGAATTAAAATTTCAGAAAGATCATCTTCCTTCTTCCAAAACTCTAGGTAAATAATGGAGAAAACATCTCCTTTTACCTATCTTCTATATAAAAAAGGGCTTAGTCCTTCATAAGAACTTTGTTCTTTCTCTGGATCTGAGATCCAGAAGACAAGTCTTATGAAAAAGAAAGAATTATATTTTCGCAGAGGGATCTTAATCTTAAACTTGAGATCCAGAGAAAAAAACACTGGTGTGTTGCCTACCATCATAAAAAGAAGAGAAAGGAGGAAAAGAAAAGAGAAGATAGAACTTTTAACTCCTGGAACTTAGTTCCCACGAAACATATCAAGAACTAAGATTCTACATGAACCAGATCTTAAAAAAGGAAAAATTTGATGGACTAAGGAGATATTATATCTTTTGAAAGATTTAATCTTTCGAAACAGAGCTTAGTCTCTGCAAAAAATATATATGACAGCGCCACACTTAAACACGTGAGCGGGGCACGTGATGAACACGTGAGCGCCTGAACCTCAGCGGCCCACGTGAAGAACACGTGAGCGCTAAAGCTTCATTAGCACTGCACGTGACACTCATATGATCGAGTGTTTAAGCATTGTTTGGTGATATAAAAACCCAATATTTGGTCTTAAATGAACTGAGACCATGAAGTTCTAAACATCCTTTATTTTTTTAAATCAACCGAGCTCATATACTCATAATATCTAAGTTGATCTTAGTCCCAAACAAGACCGACGAACCTTAGATAAAATATAAGTTCGCCAAGAAGTTTTTTTGGCAAATTGAAGCTTAAGTTCCAATATGTTCTTTTCTCTCATAAATGGGATTTGGTTCAAGAGTACATCCTTCCATACCTTTGATGTACGGCGTTGTAATTCCTTTGTGTCTTCAGAGAGGTGGTGGGTCCCAACAGCCAACGAGCCCTCCTTCTTCATCCCATTCTCTTAAAACTTCGGCTTCATTGAGTTTCGAATCTATTGATAACTAAGGTTTTCTTGAAAGACATGAATTTTCATCAAAACAGAGAACATCCTAATCCTAGATGCACACCATAAAATGCATGTGCACCATCAAAACAAAGAACGGAGCCTTGGTTCAACGAAAGTATACATATATGTATATGTATATATCTTTGGAGGAAATATAAATGTCTGCAAATTGGATCGCACCCCAATATTGGGCGCATCCTATTTAGATGTTCGCATCATGCACTTCGCCACGTGATATACACATGCGCGCAAGCTGAAAGAAGCTTTTATGAGGACATATGCACTATGTGCCATATACGTGCGCATCGTAAGGGCATAAGTGCCAACCCCTGTCTCGACCATGCGAAGAATGCACATCCCGTGCTATGCACGTGCGCTGATGTCTTGCGCATCTATAGTGCGCAAGCGCACCTGATGACAAGCCAAAGCTTAGATCTTAGCCAAAATATGCCAAGTATAGAAGCGTATGCTTCATATGCGATCAAATGATCAATTGAGCCCATATGCTCAAACGCTCTAAGTTGATCTTAGTCTCAAACAGGACTAACGGCTCTTAGATGAAATTCAAATACCCCGTGAGCTGACAGACCTCATCGATATGAGAAATGTATCCTAAGTTCAACTCCCGTTGGCAAACAAAAACACCAACGTGGATCCAAACCCCCAAATCTAATTTGTACGGATTTGAACTAATCCGCGCCCAACGGGAGACAACATTAGTCTCCGTATACAATCTAAGGGCAACTCAAAATAAAGAACCTATAACACGACATATAAAAGAATAGACCTTGAGTGCAGAAAGTTATCATTTGGTAATAATGTAATTAACTGCAGTGGCTTGCGCTAGCAGGAAAAAACGTCTCCACAATCAATAAACCTTTAATCCGTGAAAAGGAATCTGAAGTCAGATACAACGATCGCATCTATCTAAACATCCGATATATGGTGCCATAAATCAACTTGGTATCTTTAGAGAGGCGGATGAATATGTCCAAATTGCATCTTCCCCCAGATTCAGGCAACGGTTTTCGGCAGTAAACAGCGGTTTCAAGCGCTGACCGTTTACTTTAAAAATTGTTCCGATTTTTGGATTTTCTATTTCAATTGCTCCATGAGAGAGATTTTTTTACGATAAAAGGCCATGTCCATCTAGATTTATGTTTTCCAAGAAATAAAAGCAATATAGAGTCATATAAGAGTACTTTTTGGCCTATTATGAAAACTTTTCTAATTATAGATTTATCATGGAATACCTTTGTTTTCGCTTTATATATTTTTGCATTTTCACATAAGTCGTTTCTAATTTCGTCTAACTCATTAAGTTGAAGATTTCGTGTTTCACCGGCTTTTTCAAGATCAAAATTTAAATTTTTATTTGCCCACATAGCACGGTGTTCTAGTTCAACAGGTATATTGCAAGCTTTATAAAAAAACAAGTCTATAGGGAGACATTCCTAAATTAGTCTTATAAGCCGTTCTATAGGCCCAAGGTGCACCAAGTACCTTTGTCGACCAATCTTTTCTATTCTTATTGACCGTCTTCTCTAAGATTTGTTTTATTTGTCAATTTGATACTTCTACTTGTCCACTTGTTTAAGGATGATAAGAGGTTGCAAGTTTGTGACTTACTGAATATTTTTTCATTAAAGTTTCAAATGTCCTATTGCAAAAGTGTGTTCCATTATCGTTAATAATGGAGCGTGGTGTGCCAAACCAAGAAAATATATTATGTTTTAAGAATTTGACAACAACTTTGTTGTTATTAGTTTTGCATGCTATTGCTTCAACCCACTTTAACACGTAATGAACAACCACTAAGATATAAACATTCCCAAATAAATTTGGGAAGGGCCCTATAAAATCGATGCCCAATACATCAAAGATTTATACAAGTAGAATAGATTGCAGTGGCATCATGTTCTTATTTATTTTACTCATGTGTTGACAGCGATCACAAGTTTTGCATAAGTTATAAGCATATTTAAGGAGTGTGGGCCAATAAAATCCACTTTTCAAAACCTTTTCAGCTGTCTTTTACGCCTCAAAGTGTCCCCCATAAGCTTGGCCATGGTAAAACGATAGAACGCTCCTCATTTCTTCGTTAGGAACACATCTCCTAAGATTTGGTAACAATATTTAAATAGGTAATCCCAATGGAAATACTTCACTTGGGAGAAAAATTTATATTTATCTTGTTTTGACAAATGTGAAGGTGTTCTCTTCATGATAAGATAATTTACGATATCGGCAAACCAAGCCTCACTCGATTGCAAACAGTTGTTCATCAGGAAAGTGTTCATTTATAGGAAGTCCTATTGTAGGTGCATTGGGGAGACGAGATAAATGATTGGCCAGAACATTGTCGGCTCCTTTCTTAACTTTAATTTCAATCAAACTCTTGTTGTAAATAGATCCAACGAATAAATTAGGCTTTGGCATCTTTCTTTGCAAAAAGATACCGAAGTGCTGAATGGTCAGTATAAACAATAATGTGAGAACCGATCAGGCAGGATCTTAAATTTTCAAGTGCAAAAAGAACAGCTAACAGTTCTTTCTTAGTTGTAGAATAATTTAGCTGTGCATCGTTTAGAGTCCTACTAGCATAATGGATAACGTGTGGTATCTTATCAATATGTTGTCCTGAGACGGCTCCATAGCAAAATCTGATACATCACACATCAACTTCAAAGTCTTATTCTAATCTGATGAGTGGAGTATTGGGGAGGACGTAAGCTCCTTTAAACGCTCGAATGAAACGAGAAAATCAGAACTAAACTTGAAAGGTACGTCCTTGGCAAGCAGATTCGTCAAGGGTTTAGCAATCTTGCTAAAGTTCTTGATAAAGCGTCTATAAAATCCGCATGTCCTAAGAACGACTTAATATCTTTAACTGATTTGGGAGGTGGTAGGTTAGATATTATGTCTATTTTAGCCTTATCTATCTTAATGCCTTTTTGTGAAATGATGTGTCCTAGCATAATACAAGGTTGACCATGAAGTGATATTTCTTCCAATTGAGTGCTAAATTTTTATCTTTACAACGTTGGAGAACTAGCTCCAAATGATGTAAACATAGCCGAAGATCAAGAAGTCATCTATAAATACCTCGAGATATCTCTTCACCATATCAGAAAATATACTGATCATGCGCTGCTGAAAAGTAGCTGGTGCATTACATGGTCTTAATGACATCCGTCGGTAAGCAAAAGTACCGAAAGGGCATGTAAAGGTGGTCTTCTCTTGATCTTCGGGTGCTATAGGAATCTGATTATAGCAGGAGTAGCCATCAAGAAAACAATATTACTCATTTCCGGCTAATCTCTCTAACATTTGATCAATAAAAGGCAAAGAAAAGTGATCTTTCCTAGTTGCCGTATTCAGTTTCCTATAGTCTATATACACACGCCATCCAGTTGGCGTGCGGATGGGAACAACCTCATTCATGTCGTTTTCAATAACAGTAATACCGGATTTCTTTGGTACAACATGAATAGGGCCTACCTACGCACTATCAGAGATAGGATAAATGATTCCACTATCAAGACATTTAATAATGTCATTTCTTACCGCTTCTTTCATTATAGGGTTTAGCCTGCATTGAGCATCTCTAACGGTCTTGGCATACTCTATCAAGTGGATTCTATGTTGCACAATTTTTGGACTTATCCCCTTGTGCCACACCCCGCTTTCCAAAAAAGCGGTAAATGCACGTGACAAACCCGCGACGTATTTATTTTGAGAAGGTCATTTCCCGAAACAAATACGCTAAGTGTATGTAAGCAATATAAAAATGACAAGAATGACATGAAAAGAAATCCAACTTTAACTTTACAGAGTTAAACTGATATAAGAACATAAAATGAAAGGTGCAATGAAAATGCCTAAACAAGTGGCATACATAAATTGAAATTGAAAAGGAAATTCATGGATCAGCTTGTAAGCTGAGCTAGTCGTATTCCTTTGCAGTAGATTTCACCTCTTCAGTCTTTAGATTTTCGGACGAACATTCCAAAGAAACAAAAGATGGGTGGAATGCCCGTCAGCGAACTTTCGCTCGGTAAGTTCCTAAAAATAATAGAAATGTGAATGTGGTAAAGAACAACATGTAAATAGAATATGAATTCTAATGTGGTTATGTAACGGTGTCAATTAAACCTAGCAACTATATACACATGGTAAGGTATCATGAGTATGACAATATGTATATAAGCATAGCAATATAACATGAGCA
Organism: Agapanthus africanus; assembly: GCA_030015575.1. Classification (NCBI taxonomy): domain Eukaryota; kingdom Viridiplantae; phylum Streptophyta; class Magnoliopsida; order Asparagales; family Amaryllidaceae; genus Agapanthus; species Agapanthus africanus. Next base: position 43,722,643 of record CM057339.1, read on the forward strand.
TGGCAAACAAGTATAGTATGGCCGTGTAGTGTAGATATAGTGAGTATGTAACAAGTAAAAGTGTAATGAATAGCAATGTGTCCTAAAGAGGTCACTAAAAAAGTAAGCTAACTAACGTGGGTTCAAATGTGGATGTCAACCAATCTCAAGAGTATTCTCGAATTCAAGGGTAGGACCCTAAGAGCAAGAAATCATAAGCCCGGATCAAGAGTGTTAGTAACGGGATTTCGACCGTCGTCGAAATATTCCAAACCCAAAAGTAGAGCCCCAGAGGCTTGGAAACACATGCCCTTATGATAGATTGTTTATGTTAGTAGACATGGATTTATGAACTAGGGGGACTCCTGAGATTTCGTTGGATTCACATTTAAATTATCCCCACATCCCGTGTATATTAGTTTATGATTAAATTACAAGCCTTGTTTGAATCCATGAATACAAAAGGTAATGTAATATCAAGATTGAGTTCATGTAGTCATGTCAGGTGCAATTCATGTCATTTGTATTCATAATTCGAGTTAAGTTGATTTCAGATATACTGTATGAGTTATATTCATGTCAAGTTTCACGTATTCATGTCAAGTTATACTCATAGTTCGAGTCAAGTCAAGATTATTCATGTCAAATGATATTTCATGATTCAAGTTAATTCAAGTATATCATGCAATGGTTTGTGTACAAGTCTTTGTAGATGCAATAAACAAGCGGTGCATAGCTTGTGATGAGACAGGTATAATGTTCAAGTAACAAGAAACAATACTTTAAAGAAGTGTTATGTACAACTAATTACCCAAGTCATTTGCATTCAGAATATAAACGGGAAAATATCCCTATGTTTTATGCAAACATGAGTTGAAGTCTCAACTAAATACGACTACCGGTTTGAGAGATATACCCGTTTTCGCATCGTCGCGCAGAACTGATTAGAATTTGTCCAACACAGTCGTATATTTTTAAAACAAAATTTGAGTTAATTTCTGTCGGTTTTTAGTTTTCAAATATTATTAGAAACTTGTAGATATTTCGATGTAATCCAAAACACCAAGGTTCGCGCGATTTGGATTCCTGAAACTCTAGTTATGGTCGTTTTAGTATCAGAATTTAAAACAGAAATTCTAATTTCTGAACAACAACTATATGCTGTATTGTAGGGCATATATCTGGTTCTTCTATGTATTTCTGGGTCACCGAGTATATCATAAATTCTAGGTTTATTAATTTTCCATCTATAAATCTAAAGTTTTCCATGAACGGATATCGGGAGTTTGAGTTATGTCCAATTTAAAAACAGTATGCGAATCAGGACAGTTCATGTCCAGATTCGTCACTTAATTTTGTAACGCGGTTTTCTATATTTTAAGTCGATTTTCAGAAAATTAGTATAACTGATAAAATCTAGGTCATTCGATGTAGATGTCCAAAACACTTGATTTTGATCAATTTGGACATCGGTAGACCAAATTATGTATCCTTGAAATTGACCGATAAAATCAGTTTTCAGATTTTAGAAAAACAGGACTAAAAGTGTCATAAATCCCAAACCGTTGTTCGGTTCGATATAACTTTTTTACTATAGACCTGAAATTCTATCCAGTATTTATCTTAATTTTTCCTAAGATTTTTAGAAGTGAAAATTAATTTTTAAAAATTATTTTAACAATAAAGGTATTTAGGATCGTATTTGAAAGCGATAAAACCATGGTATTAGTCTGCAACGTTGTTTTTTTTCTATAGTTACAACATAATACTTAAGAATATACATGAGAAAATACATCAATAATTCTATAAAAATCATATTGTGAATTGAAGGATGTCATCGATATTTCAAGTATGCAATCGGGTTATACACAGATATTCATACGAATTGACCTTTCATAAAACTACCATAACACTTTTCACATATATATCATTTCATGAAATTCTTATAAGTTTTTATCTAAAACGTTAATAACATGCGACGATTACTATAGATTATGCACAAATACTACAAGCATAAAAAACATATAGATTATAGAGACAACCATTCATGTAATATTATGTATAGTTAATTTTTATTTTAATTAAAAATATTTAAACATGGGCTAATAGCATCATGCAAGTCCAAACGAAAGGGGAAGGAAAATAAAGAGAGGAACATGGGAAAAAGATGAGAGGGGGGCTTACATGCACAAGCCAGTATCGTCCGGCGATAGCCTCGCGTTACCAACGAGACTTTTTTTTGGAGCTTCTTCGTGTTTTTTTAGAGGGCTTTAGATGAAGAGGCAGAAGGAGATGAATGATATTTGTAAGGAAGAATAGAATAAGAGAAGTTCTTCTCGCTCATTTTTTTAAAAGAATAAAAATAAAAGAGTAAAATGAATATATACAAAGTTATGTCATATTAATTCAAATTGATATGAATTTATAATGGGAGTTGGGGAGAAAATGAAAGGGTCACCATTTATTTGTGAGTTAAAGAAAATGAAATGTCTCATTTCTAGGTTATGAGAAGGGTATAAAAAATGATAAAAATAATTGTAAGACTGGGGTTCGAACATGCAACTTATGGAATAATAATGTAAGGACTTAACCAATGAGCTATAAGGTTCATGCACATATTTAATAAGAATTAAATATATATTGCTTGAAAAGAAAATGGGCTAAGAAAAAAGAAAAGAAAGAAATCAAATGAAACTGTTTGGCTTAGGTTTTGGGATTTGAAAAATTATAGAATAGACAAAATAGAATGAAGGATAAACTAATACATTTAATAGAGAATAAAATATACGGGGATACCCAAAAACAAATAAATACAGTATTTTATAAAAAAAAGAATGATATGAAAGTATATGAATTTTAGAATCGTTACATTCTATCCTCAGAAAAATTTCATCTTCAAAATTTACATAAAGTGGATGCAGCAAGATAGCCAAGAAACAATGTTAGGATAAGACAGTTGCGTTTTCGTAATTACAACCGAAAGGATGAGGAGTTTCGAAGATCGGAATAGATAGTATTAGGATAAGCAAGTGTAGTTCTCAAGAATGCTACGAGCAAACACTCGAATAGAAGAAAAAGTAAATAGGGATTGGATTGTCATGAATGATACAAAGATAAAGAATGAAAATCAAATCAGGGAAGGATATAAGTTAATAAAGAATATGCGGTAGAATATAGCTAAATCAAGTGGAAAGAGAATCAAACGCAGAACTCCAAGTCACTCAACTAGAGTACCGCGTTGTAACTATGATGCAGTTTATAATTACAATCACGTAACTCCATTTAAGTCAGCCAAATCCTACAATCAAAGTCAATGAGATAAGATTTAAGAAGACAGTAAGGAATCAAGAAAAATAAGATCAAACGAAGTTGAAGAGTTTGCAATTTTGTTTAGTTCATGTCGAGACATGATTATCGTGGAAAGCAAGAAAAGTTTCAAATAGATGAACTGACGGTGCGGACGTTACACCTTGATATCTGCCATTGTCTCTCCTATAGCTTATTATTTTTAAAACTAATAATAATGGCTCATGTTGCTCTTTCGAAAGATTAGATGCAATTATAACAGGGAGCATCTCACTGTTAGGTAGTATTCATACGTTAGGTGTGAGGGTAGAGGTTTAAGCTCTAGACAAGATGGCTCCTCGATGGATGGATGAAGAATTGACGTAGATTTTATCGATAAAGGTTCAGGAGGATGTACCCGATCAAAGTGACGAACTTCATGAATGGATGGTTCACATTCATATAAATTAACGGGTTCTTTCTCAAAAAGTCCTCCTAAGCTTGTTTCCACACTATCGCCCTCAAAGTCAACTTCTCCTCCTTTAGACATATCATTGGCTGCATTGACTTCAAGTGGCTCGTCATAAGGGTCATTAGGTTGGCGCCCTAAGTTGAAAATATTTAATCAATTGATATATTTCCAAAAGATAACTTCATTGAACCGTTACGAAAATTGATTAAAGCATTTGATGTCGCTATGAAGGGCCTTCCCAAGATTACATGAATTTGACCTCGTGAGTTAGTTACAGGAAGTGTCTCTAAAACGATAAAATCAACCGGGAATATAAACTCTCCCACTTTAATTAACACATCCTTAACTTCCCCTTTAGGAACTTTCAAGGAACGATCAGTAAAGCGACCATAGTTGGCATAACTTCTTTTAGACCTAGTTGTTCATAAACCGAATAGGATGGTAAGTTAACACTTGCACCTAATTCGAGTAAGGCTTTTTTGATACTCCTGTCCCCTATCACACATCTAATAGTTGAACAACCAAGATCCTTATATTTAATATGTATGGATTGAGATAAGGCTTCACTAATATTTGCTGTGAGAAAGGCCTTTTTGGGCACACTAGTCTTCCTCTTTTGAGTGCACATATCCTTTAAAATTTTTGCATAAGAAAGGATTTGCTAGATAGCATCTAAAAAAGGATATTTACCTTTACTTGCTTAAAGGTTTCAAACACCTTCTTCATTTGAGTTGATTGCTTATTACCTCTTAACCGGTGTGGATATGGGGCCGATAGCTCAATAGGCTGCTCCTTTTGTAGAGGTGGAAGTATAGGTCTAGGAATATGATCAATATCTGCTTGCCCACTTTCTTCATCGGTGGGTGGCGTCGCGTCCGTCGATTCTTCAGGCATCTCCACATGATTGTTGATCTGTTTTTCTGATCAAAGCGTATGAATTGCATTCATTCAGGCGGGATGAGCTCTAGAATCTTTAGGATTAGTGACATGTTGGCTAGGGAAGGTTACCTTTTCTCTTTCTCCCATTGACACTGCCATTTGACTAATTTGCACTTCTAATCTTGTAAAAGCTTGTGAGTTAGCATTACATGTTTGATTAACACTTTATAACATTGATGTTATAGTAGTCAAGGTTTGAGCAAATATTTTCATGTAGGCATCTGAAGTTTTTTCTAAGTTATTGACTCCCTTATCATTCTCTTGTCCAAATACAGGAGGTGCAAAATTGGTATTGGGTTGGATTTGGTTGGTTGAAGGATTCACCTTTTGATTTTGATAATTAGGGAATTGTTGGCTTGTATTTTGGTTATTAAAACCTTGATTCCAAGAAAAGTTAGGATGACTCTTCCAATCAGGATTATAAGTTTGAGAATATGGATTGTTTTGGCGTCTTTGAAATGCCTCGTTAGCTAACTGTTGACCTTGGGAGCCACTAACAAAGGGACATTCTTCAATGAGATGATTGGGATCTTGACATGTGGCGCAAGAAGTAGAAGAAGCTTGATTAACGGTGGCTAATGTTTTCATATCCATGACCTCTAATTTGTGCATGATAACTGCAAGCCTTGCTTCTGTGGCGATAGCCGTGTCAATTGGATGCATCCTTCCCTTTGATGGATTCATCTTTTCATTGGATGTCTTCCACCGCTTGGTTTTTTCAGATGGATCTTCTAAGAATATCCACGTTTCATCCTCTCCTTTCTTCATAAAATCTCCTTGACATATGGATTCTAACACGGTCTTTGAGTTATATTCTAACCTTTCATATACTATTTGGCACAATTCGCTATCCCATGATAAGGACATTTAATTAAGAGATCTTTAAATCTTTCAAAAGATGACTAAAAAGACTCATCCTCTATTTGAAGAAATATCCTTATTTCGTTTCTATATTTAGCTGTTTTATAGTTGGGGTGGAATTTTTTTAAGAAGATTTTTATAAAATGCTCCCAAGTGTGGATATTGTTGCTTCTTCATCATTTGGCACATCTTCTCAAATTCCCTAATAAAGACAAGCGTCTTCCGTGTCAAGATCGTGAAACTTGGGAAGTGAATTAACGAAATGTGGTTTAATTTCAAAATTATTATCTACGGTAGGAGGCAAAACAATGAAAGAAGATAAAGCATTACGAACTGGACAGCAGGTTATGCAGGGACAACGCCATCAATTTTAGAAGTACTAGCGTCAAGTCGAACTAAGCGGTTTGTGTCGTCCCTAAACCAATCAGACAAGCACTAGTCAACTAAGAATATAACGAGTTATATTATTTTTCTTTTAAAATAAATGCAGGAATTAAAAACTAAAATTTAAACTAGTTACTTAAAAAAAACTACTAACTAATCTTTCTAAAGTCTAGGCCTAAAGATTGCGATACGACGTGCATCGCTAAGGATCGTAGACCATAGACGATGGAAACATGAATCACTGCAAATAGGTAAATGGAAGTGTTGTAGATTTGCTTCGTGTTCGTGATAGACTTCACACTTCATCATGAAAAAAAAACTTTGGAACATAGAATATACTAATAATTCAAAAAGAAAGTTCCCAGAAAAATATCAAAGTGATCTGGAGAACAGGGGGCCCTAATCAGCGGCTGGGGGTGCTGTTTGGCGGTTACTTCCTCGATTTTCGTGCTCAGCCTTTTCCTGTGGCTCTATGTATCTTTAAAGTTCCTGATATTGAAACAAAAAAAAGAGTAAAATAAAACTAAAATTAATAAAACTATGGAAAAACTTAATTCGTTAAATTCAATTAAATAAACCGTCTTTCCTGGTAACGGTGCCAAAAAACTTGATAGGTAATTTATTAGTCCTATTATTATATTCGCAAGTGCACGGTCGCGTTGTAGCACGTGTGCAAGAGCGAGTCGATTCCACAGAGAAGATGATACTTAATTAAATTTAGGCGAACTAAAGGTAAATATTTTGTGAAGGAAGGTTGATTAATACTAATAGAAGGAAAAAAATAGAGACTTTTAATTAATAGTGAGAAATATACCTAAGTTTGAATCCTCTAAATAGAAGTTTACATAGAATAAATATAATTTGTTTTCCTGTTAAATTACCTCTTTGATACATTAAGAATTATAAAAGAATAAATTATATGATGTCCATTATATTTCATCAATCTTAAGAAAGTATAAATTATAAAGTTTTCAAATTAACTTATCAATCAGATAGAACAATCACAATTTGAAGGATGTTTAAATTTCTATGATAACAAATACAATTTCTAATACTATTAAGCATGAAATATATGCAAGGCAAGATATCCTATCATAATTTGCATACAAAACTTATATTTGCATCATAAAAACTTAATTTTTAATCAACCCTAATTATCATGGCATGGATTAAAAACATATTGCAATATCTAAGAATAAAGTATAAGTATGCGCATCATAATTTATCAAAGAGAGTAAACAGAACAGAACATGTAATGCAAATATAGATCAATCAATAAAGCACATAGAAAAATTCATCATATATATTCTAAGCAAAACCTACCTAAATTCATCAACCTAGATACTTATGAAATTAGCTACACATAATTAAAAAGCAATGCATAGAAAATTCATAATTAAAAGAAAATTAAAAAAATCCTTACAAACTTGATCTCCTTTGGCAAAACCTAGGTGGTTTCCAAAGTCTTGTGAAGAGATAAAAAAACCCTAATTAAAATATACAAAAGTATATATAGGCTCTCTGCTGATTACAAGAGATAAAAACCCTAAAATATAAATTCATGAGTCACACGTAAAACTCCAGAACCAATCTTGATGCCAGAGTCCCTAGAAATATATTATGGTGGGTTTTAGAAAATAAACTAGCGTCTCATAAGTATATCGACGTGATTAAACATATGTATGATCGAACATTTACTAAAGTGAGAATAGTTGGAGGAGAGACAAAACCATTTCCTATCACCATAGGTTTAACCCAAGGGTCTGTATTATGTACTTATATTTTTGCGTTAGTTATGGATCAACTTAGTAGACATATTCAAGATGACGTGATATGGTGTATGCTGTTTGCTGATGATATTGTTCCAATCGATGAATCTAAAAATGGATAATTACTAGAGTAGAATGATGGAGAGGCTTTAAATTGAAAGAATTTAGAATTATCATAATAAAAATTGAATATATGAGATGTAATTTTAGCAAAATAGTGCGAAGAAATGAGCGTTCAGTCAAATTGATGGCCATGAAATATTTAGGTTGAACCATTTTCGTTATTTAGGATTTTACAATTAATCATGATGGAGGGATTTCAGAGGATGTAACTTATAGGATCAAAGCGGGATGATTGAAATAGAGAAGTGTTTCATAAGTGTTATGTAATCGTATGGCTTCTTTGAAATTAAAAGAATTTTTTTATAAGATGGCAATAAGAGTTGCTTTACTTTATGGATCAGAATGTTAGGTAATTAAGATACATGTCCAAAAATGAATGTAGCTGAACAAGGTTGTAAAAAGCGATAGGTGGAGCTGAACGGTTGGTTTATCGTCTACTGGCTAGGCGTTGCTTAAGCGCTGCCTAGTCGGTTTTTTAAATTTGAGTTAAAATTATATTTAAAGTATATACATATTAAAATTTCAGCGGTATATTGATATTTCAGCATAGAAAACAACATATTGAAATTTTAGCAGTAGAAATAGAAATAATGATAATTCAACATAATAATCGGTATTATATTGATGTTTTTATTGTAAAAGTCAGTAAAAAATAGATTTTGAACTATATAACCGAAAAGTTATTAGAAAAAAGGAACAAAATTGACTAACTTTTATTTCATTAAGTATACGTTTGTGTCAGATATGGTGAAAAGAGAACAAATCCGACCCATGATACTTCAAAAATGACTAAATTTTATTCCATTAAGTGGGATGGATCTGCTTAGGCGCTCGCTTAAGCGGTCTGGACGGCTTACGTGCTTATTAAGCGCATAAACTGCTTAATTAAGCCGCTTAGGGATGAATCAGAATGGTTTCGCACCACTTCTGTCTAGTTGGCTGTCTAGACCGCTTTTAGAACACCAGGTTGAAATGCAAATGTTAATGTAGATGAGTGATAATACACTAAAAGATAGGATAATAAATAAGTGTATTTGTAATAAGGCAGAGGCAACCCCTATTGATGAGAAGATGTGAGAGATGCGATGGTTTGAACATGTACAACGAAGACCAGTCGATACCCTGGTTAGAAAAAAGTGACAAAATCATAGTTCTTGCCGCAACTAAGGATAGGGATAGATCCAAACAAACATGGATATAGGTTATAAATATGATATGTTAATTGTTAATTTAATGGATGAAATGACCTTTGAAGAGCAAAATGAAAAAGAAAGATTCATATAGCCGACCCTAAACATTTGGGATGAAGGCTTGTTGTTGTTGTTGGAGGAGGAGGCGGATCCTGCCTTCTGTATAAATAAGTCCAGCTTTTGTTGCATTATTCATTGATAGCATTTGAAGGATTTTTAGAACATCTGCTCGATGATTAAAAATAAAAATGTATATGTATTGAAAAATATACAAATATGTGATTATGGGAACATGAGTATTAAGTTAATAAATAATCCTTAATCATCACAAGAATCACATAAAAAGATGTTAAGCAAAGCATGGCAGAATGGCACTCAATACCCCGCCCTTGTCCTGATAGAGCAGATCTTAATTTTCTCTTTGAGCCCAAAACAGGTATTACCTCAGCTGGCCAAAAAAAAAAAAAAATCTCGCCTAAGTGTGATGAAAGGGTCTGAATCGAAATAACATAATTTATTTTTCTAATGTGTTTGCTATAGACTAGACATTGATTTAATTCTGTGCACTCCAAGACGTTTATGCTTCAAACTTCATAGAGTTATAGTTGAATACCTATGATCATCTTGTAGACATTGTTTACAACCAGTTGACATCCTGTAAAACATTCCTCTAGTTTAGAAGTATAGAAGCAAACTTCCATCAAACATGAAGATGATATGTATTTCTAGAGCCCATGCAAACCATTTTTGTTCTAACCAACTTGAGCCTTTTATATGCTAAGCTAACTTTGTTTAGCTACTTTTCTAGTTCTTTTCTTGAATCACTTTAATACATTGATCAAAATTTAGTTCACGACAGTAGCCATTACAAAAAATTCCATTACAATTCTTCAGTGAAACTCATTAATTAGCCTACACCTTTTCCATGCAAGGAAGGAATTTTAAGGGAAACATGGTGATCTATATACAAAATTTTCTTTCTATTTCATGTTTGGATTTTATCGAGACCGTATAGACAGACCCACATTATAAATATCTGTTTTATACTATACGAGCCGAGCTTGACGCCCTACTTATCTCTTCAAGGGGATCAACAGATGGGACATATCTTTTATCTGTTAATGATTTCATCATATATTTATTTCCAGGTGCTAATTGAGTCGGTTGAGAGACACTAAGATTATTACACCCAAACAATGAATTATGTACTTAATCATGAGTACCATGCTTAGAATATGTTTTATTTCTCCTATAATTTTTTTGTTAAATTTGTTAAGTTTTTATTGCATTAACAACATTATTACCATCTTAGTTGAGTAGATATTACCCCATGACACAATAAGATAATTACAATTTAATACAAGGGATTTTGCGTAAGACTCAATACTCTTGACTCAACTTTTTACAGACCAAAGAGCGGAAGGCAGAGATTCTGCTGTCTAAAGCAATATCTACATTGTTGTTATTCTAAGGTCAAAATCTGTCCCTCCCTAGATTGCTATAAGTCGTTGCAGTTAGTATACCTTGTGTATGTGGAGCTTCCTTTGCTTAGTGACAAGAGTTTTATAATCAGCAGTAGAATTTAAATCATGTTAACCTTCTTAGGAATTTTGGCATGAGAACTACACTTTTTAACCATTACAAGGTATTTTTTGGTCAGAGTGGGCACCATAATATTCTTTGGTCAAGTGAATAATTCAACATAATACTATATAATAACCATTACATAAACAAGACAATAATTTAAACTAATTTAGTCATACATTATAATAATATTCTTTACAGTAATATTTTGTGATGTTTCATATCTTGAAAACGTTGCATGATAGCTTCATTATCAATGATATCAAATATATCTCTTTCGATATATGTCACCAAACAATCATTTATCAAATAACAAGCATATTCTTTAGATCTTCTCTCTTTCCGTCGTATTGGAAGAAATGCTAGCTAACACATTTTTTAACTTTGTATCGATAGAAAGCTCATCTTGACCAAGCTGTATCAAATGTGAGGACAACATTTTGAGATGATTCATCATTATTTGGACATTTGTGTAGATGAACCTTCATTAGGTTTTAATTTTTTTGGAAAACCTTTCTATATCTGTTCCAAAATTAAACATTCATAAATTTAAAAATAAGAATATTTGTAAACTAGTAGTAGTAGTAGTAGTGTTTTTAATACCAAAATCCAGGGGGGTCACGTGCCCCCCCCCGGCCCCTTGGTGGGTCTGCCCATACTCATAAGAAGACTAGTTTCCTTGAAGTATGTTACGTTTACCAATGTACATGCAACATATTAAAGGCTTGCAAGTGTCTAAATATAATAGATAGTCAAATTGGGTGTTATTAAAGCTAAGTTTTGAAGATTCCATTGCAGTCTTTTATAATATATCAATTTCATATGATTGCATTAGGCTTTGAATTTCTTCATATTCATAATTGTTGTGGTTAATTTGAATTTTTTTCTAAATTGAGAGTTGGTAGCAATACAAGGAGAAGAGGTATAATTAGATAAAGAAAAGGAATCCATTTTTTATCAGAAGACCACTTGTACCATTTTGCCATGAAAAATATGTCTTTCATCTAAGGATTTCAAAAGCGTGGCTATTAAGATCATCTTGTGGAGAAAGGTTTTAAGTTGAGAGGCATAAGGGTTGTTCTAAGGCTAACACAAAGGTTGAGGGATTGCCTCCATAAGGGTTTTGTACTAATATTTAGGGAATGCATATGATGAGGCACTGTTCAATTAATATTTATTATCGTAGCTGATTCTCTTTGGCTCTCCTGGTAGGGCTATATCTGTTGGCGTACTACATAATCACTATCTCCTTCTTGTTGGTTATCTTCCTTGCATTGTGGTTTGCTTCCATTACTATTTGCATCTATGATTGATTTTCATAAACAGGTCCATAAAGTTTTGCTGCCTTCACCAACAGTAATGGCTGTTAAAACTACTTAATAAAAAAATCATCTCGATTGAAAAATATTATCCTTACGTAATCACCATCAAACCTTGTCATTTTCTTATAAATCGTGAATCTATGTTATTTTAAATTTACATTTTTCCCTAGTTGAAAGAAATCTGGGAGGGGAAAGGCCCGGTAACGTCAATAGATCTTAAAATAGTGTTGGGCTTGATTCAAGGTCTCAGGAGAAACAATGGTTTAGATTTAACATGTTTGAGTTGAAGATACAATTATGTGATTTGTCTGGTTGTTATAGCAAATGGATTTTTTCAGGTGTTCTTCTCCCGCAGGGTTATATGTTTGGGAAATGGATGTGTTTATTATGGTTTGCTTGTTGCTAAAAATGTACATTTGGGTAGTTTAAGTGTTCAAAGTATAAGAATCTTTTTGATTGAGCGAAAATAATAGAAGTAGAAGAAAAGGCATTACTTTATCAAAGGAAAGGTAATTTGGACCACGAAATTCCCTAGAATTGTTGGATTTCCCAATTCCAGAGGTGTCCCGGACGAAAAACATCACAGTACAAGGCACCATGGATGCATAATATGCTGCACAGATTCATTTTTGAGAAGACCTATCTGTATGAATTTGTATTGCATTTGTTCAGTTTTCGTTGAGGAACTTGTGCATCTCTTTCTGAAATATTTGAAAATTTGTATTGTAAACTTAGTATCTCGAACATGTATAAATAGCTAAAACACCGACAATTTATGCATAAACTCAAATAAATTTTCTGTTTTTTTAGATTAGACTTGCTAAAATTATAACCCTTTTGTTATTTTATGTGTTTGTGTGTCTATATATATGTATGTTCATGTATATACGTGTATATGGTATATATATGTGTGTACATGTATATGTATGTGTGTATAAACGTGTATACGTATATGTATACGTGTGTATATATGTATGTATATACGTGTATATATATGTATGTATATAAATCTATATACATACATACATATATGTTCCCGCCAAAAGTGACAGCGTCCACGTGCAAAATACGTGAGCGCCAACGCTATGTATATGGCAGCGCCCACGAGCGAGGTACATAAGCGCTGAGGCCAAGCATATGGCGGCGCCCACATGCATGGCACATGAGCGCTAATGCCACTCTTGGTAGCGTCCATGTGCAACACACGTGAGCGCCACCATCAAAATTTGAAGCACTTGCTTCAGATAAAATTAAATTTTATATGGTAAAATATCTCCTTAATCTTTCTATAACAAGAAAAATTTGCTCTGTTAAACAGAGAATCGTTGGATCAAAAGATCCAACGGTGACTAAAAATCACTGCTTAATCATAAGATAGAATTAAATTCTATATATGGAAAATATTTTCCCAATTTTGTTAAAAATAAGAAAAATATATTCTGTTAAACAGAGGGTCCTTGGATTAAAGATCTAACGGTGAATAAAAAGCACCGATTGATTCTATGATCAATCTGATCAATTCGATCAATTAGAGATCTTTTAAATGAGAGATTCTCTCAAACTAAATGATCTCTCTCATTCCCTATATAAAAAAACTCTAAGATATTATATCTCACACAATAAGACCCCCATAAGCTTCTGAGCAGAAAACCCTTGGTAAGGTGCAACCGAGAATTAAATTCTCTGTTAAGAACATCTTCCTCCTTTCAAAACCCTAGGTAAATAATGGAGAAAAACATCTCCTTTAACCTATCTTCTATATAAAAAAAGCTTAGCCTTTTCATAAGAAATTTGTTCCTTCTCTGGATCTGAGATCCATAAGACAAGTCTTTCATAAAAAAAGAGGAAATTATATTCTCATAGAGAGATCTTAATCTTAAATTCGAGATCCAGAGGAGAACATTGGTGCTTTTCCCACCCCTATAAAAGAAAAGAGAAGAAAAAGAAAAAGGACAGAGTCTTTACCTTCAAGAACTTAGTTCTCTCAAAATAGATCGAGAACTAAGATTTTACATGAACAAGATCTTAATGAAAGAAAAATGAACGATGACTTTGATCGACCAAGAAGAGATTATTCCTCTTAAAAGATTTAATCTTTTAAAAAGGAGCTTAATCTCTGCAAAAAAAATATATGATACAGCGCCGCACGTGTTAAACATGTGAGCGGCCTATGTGATGAACACGTGAGCGTCGGAGTCCCAGTGGCCCACGTGATGAGCACATGAGCGCCAAAACTTCATCGGCGCTGTACGTGACCCTCACATGGTCGAGTGCTTAAGCAATGTTGGGTGATATACAAACCTAATACTTGGTTTTAAATGAACTGAGACCCTGAAGTTCTAAACTTCATTGATTTTTTAAATCAACTGAGCTCATATGCTCAAAATATCTAAATTGACCTTAGTCCCAAACAAGACCAATGATCCTTAGTTAAAATATAAGTTCGCCAAGAAGTTTTTTTGGCAAATTGAAGCTTAAGTTCCAACATGTTCTCTTCCTTCGTAAACGGGATTTGGTTCAAGGTTATATCCTTTCACACCTCTGATGTACGACATTGTAATTTCTCAGTGTCTTTAGAGAGGTTGTGGGTCCCAACAACCAACGAGCCATCCTTTCTCGTTCTATCCTCTTAAAACTTTGGCTTTATTAAATTTCGACTCTATTGAAAACTAAGGTTTTCTTAAAAGATATGAACTTTCATTAAAACAGGGAACACCCTAATCCTAGACGCACACCATAAAGTGCATGTGCACCATCAAAACAAAGAACAGAGTCTTGATTCTACGAAAGCATATATATATGTATATGTATATATCTTTGGAGGAAATATAAATGCTTGCAAATTGGATCATCCTAATATTAGGCGCATCCCATTTAGATGTTTGCATCATGCGTTTCGCCATGTAATATACACGTGCGCGGAAGCTGAAAGCCGTCTTTGTAAGGACATATGCACCATGTGCCATACATGTGCGCATCGTTAGGACATAAGTGCCAACCCCTGTTCCATGTCAGACCATGCGAAGCATGCGCATCCCGTGCTATGCACGTGCGCTGATGCCTTGCGCATCTATAGTGCGCAAGCGCACCAAATGACAAGCCAAAGCTTGAGACTTAGCTAAAATATGGTAAGTATAGAAGCCTATGTTTTATATGCGATTAAATGATCAATTGAGTTCATATGTTCAAACCCTCTAAGTTCATCTTAATCTCAAACAGAACTAATGACCCTTAAATGAAATTCAAATACCCCGTGAACTGACGGGCCTCATCGATATGAGAAATGCGTCCTAAGTTCAACTTCCATTTAATTAAAATATTAGCCAAACTATGTAGCTTATGCTATTTGCGTTTTTTGTTATTTGGTAGCGGAGAACTATGCGTTACGCTGTTGCTATTTTCAACATTACTTAAGAGTTACTATTTTTCTTATTTGTCCTGTTGTCTTAGGGCAAGGGTGCAATGTGTAGCTTAGAAACTTCGTGTGTGCATGGTTATTAGTTTTTTCTGTTTCCATTGTTCCTCACCATTCTGGTGTCAGAAATTATTGGACCTTCACTTTTCAGTTCCTTCTTATGTTCATATATGAAAATTTATAAGATCGTATTATTTACTCATTGTGGTGTAGCATGCACGGGAATAAAATTGAAATATATGTGAGAACATGAAACATATCCCTTTGATTATTGGAATATCTATTTAATATTTTGAAATCTGTTATATTGGTCCATATTGGATATATATTTAGTGTTCTTTTACTATGTTTTAATATTTGATGCTGCATGCTGCAGATTGCATTGATTGAGCTTTGATTGGGTCCTATCTACAAACAGAACCTGGGACTGTGACTTGGACTATATTTACACCACAGGTGCATGAATCTTTCATTCATAATTTGTTCTTATCATCCAACTATTACAAAATAATGTCAGTTTCCACTGTCTGTATCAATTTTGCGTGCCTTCACTCTTCAGAATCCAACGTTAACACTAGAGTAACAACTCCTTCTAGCCTTCTATTTTGCGCATGTTTTGTATTACTTTTTACTATCTCAATTCCATTCATTCTTTTAACTTGTTGAAAAGGTATGGACATAATGGCTGCCATTCATGTGGTCGTATTCAACTTAAAGACCATACAATGGTTTGGCGAAAAAAGGTTTTGCATGTTACAATCATGGTTTAAAATCTCATCCAATCCCGATCCGAGATGGCCAATTCACGACCCCAAAACTTACCATCCGAGTTCCAAGACTTATATGGTCCGATACCAAGTATCATTGGGTTTACCATTTTATTACTGTGGTTTCCGACTCTTTGTATTATGTTTACTAATGGTTAACTGGTTAATGGCTTCATTAATGGTTTTATGGGTTTATTACATGTCGATATTGTTAGTTTGACATCGTTAATACTCTTTAGACATAATTGATTGCAAAAGAATTTGTTAAATTGTTTATAGTTACTTGACTGTTTTTTGGAATTTTTTTTTCCTAATTTAAAATATTCTTTTCCTCAACCAATATATAATCTGATATTTCGGTCCTAGATGGCTGATACTGCCAAGATTGCCAATTCTGATCCTTGTCTGATACCGATCCGGACTCCGAGATTTTAAACGTTGGTTATGCTAGGCCAAATCCTAATATCATCTGCATTTTTTTTGGAAAAAATCTATATAGAAATTGTACCCAGGCATTTGTGAACTTTATAACACAGCAACAAAATTGATTATGTTTATAGGTCCACCTTGGCATATGGCATACGAATATGATAGAAGTTTCATTTCTAAATGCACGAGTGTGCAAATTAATATATATCCATGATATCAGATGTGATGTCATCTTTTTCGGATCTTGTGTGAGCATGTTGCAGATGGCAACTGTGACCAGAGCTACCAATAAATTGTTGAGGAAATGCATATATATATTTTTTTTGTAGGAAGAGGATATGGATTGATATGGTAATTTTACATGTTGCATGGTGTGGTTCTAACTAAAATACGAAAAGTTTGAAAGATCAGTTGATTCATAGGATAAGAGAGAACTATGACCACAAGAGAAAACTGTTGATTTTTCTAAGAAAATGATTTTGCTCATGTTTTAAAGTCTGTTCCAAGTTTTATAGGTAATCTCATATCAAGCATGTACAACAATTTTTTGAGTTACATGAAAGCCACTTGCGATTCCTATTTTCAGTGTCTTTTTGTTAGAGTCGAATCTGTCATTTCAAAATGTGCATCCATCCTTAACTTCCCCCCCCCCCCCCACCACACACACACCACACACACACACACACCCCTCATCCCTTCTTTTGGGTGTTTAATGAAACAATTTTATTGTGATATCTAGATGATTGCCATTTATATTTGTGTACAATCTATAACAGCATTCTTTTTATAGCTTTATTCATAATTTTGTATGGTGGAACTCATCATTACACACATTCTCACACAATCAATCTTTGGATACCATTGGCCGTTTAAAGTTGAATTGTTTGTTTTAAAATTAAATATTTGATACAAAAACAAAGTCCTAAAACGATCGCAGAGACTCGTCCGATCTATCTCTCTATCTAATAGCTTTTTTTCATCGCTCTCTACCCAAGTTCTCATTATCTCACATATTGAATCTCTTTCTGGGTTCTAAAAGCATTCATTATTTCTGATGATCATTTAGGATGAATCTAAAAATTACCTGGGCATCAGTTTAGCACCTTATTAGAGTTGCTGTGTTCCATGGAAAATAACCCTAGACTAAGTGTAGGTTGAGGAATTTGTACCTTAATGCAGATGAGTGAACTTAAGCTATCAACGTTGCTATGAAAAAACTTGAAGGTTGGTCTTCGGATAGCAGCTCACTAACGAAGGTTGGTCTCGGATGGCCCCCCGTTTCTAAGTCAATTTTTCTTAGATTGTCCGCTGTGGTATGTATTCCATCTTTCAGCTGTGGTATGTATTCCATCTTCCAGCTCTGTTGGTGCCGGTGGAAATTTTGAAATCTCCTCGCCATCGTCTTCGTTTTCGAAACATTTGAAGAGGTCATTCATATTCTTATCCTCTTCCTGTTTTGAGTCTTATCTTGTGGCAGGTATGAGCCCGCTTCCGTTTGGTCGAGCAGGTCCGAACCTGATGGCATAAGTTTTCTTCGGCTCTTGCTTTTGTGGCGGATTTATCCTCCAGCTATCGGACAATATGAACCTATCTTGTTGATATTGGTTTTCCACCCAATTCTTGAATGTGAAACAGTCTTCAAATAGGTGACTTATTACTCGATGGTAGAAGCAATAATCTGGATGATTGACTTCATTTACTTGCTCGGGATGCTGAGACTCCGGAGTGATCATCTGGTGTTTCATAACAAGGCGAGCTGTTGGCCGCTTGTTAGGTGAGTATGGAAGCTACTCAGGGAGGTCTCTGATAGGTCGGGTGTGTCCTCGGAGACGAGGTGCGTCTCCAAGGCATCATATTTACTCAAGCTCCCTAGCCTTTCATTTATTAGGTGTCATAATATGGAGAATTCCCACTTCTGAGTATCATCATATATCCTCTATGATTATTTTTTTTTGCGATTTGCATCCATCTTCATCTTTATCTTGGAGATGAACTGATACAAACCAATGAAGTGAAAAGGAAAGAAAGGCAAATGAATGAGAGGATAAAGATGTGGCTTTGCATGCATGTGAATGTGATGGATACAATATTTTTGTCTAAATGGTCACAAGGGGAAACTTTAGGATGTTTTCTGGGCATATCGTCATTTTCTGGGGTCCAAAGACAGCTATTTCCAGATGGCAACATGGTATCAAAGTTTTGCCAATGAACTTGGTATCAAGGTTGTTCCACTATTGTTGAGGAACGGATGCATTGAATACAGGTGGTGATTTGACATGTCCCATGGTGTGGTCCTGAATTATTAATGTTTCGACAGATGGATGTGTTATAGTTACTATAGATGTTTATATAAAACATAGCCTTTTAGGGATTAGAATATAATAGAGTTGTAGGCGCAATTTTTAAAACGTGATAAAATTACGAGTCTAATTTTGTTAGCATTTAAGGGTATGCAAAATATTGACTTGATAAATAATTTTAGAGAATTTGCCACATGCATTCTAATGTTTGGTATTATACTTGTAAGGGTAGAGACAGAGACCACACAGTAGAAGACCTCTGCCATTGTATATGGAAAGTTTATATGCTTTGATAAGGATACGATCAATCAGTTTCAACATAGATAAACATGTCATAAAATATAAATCTAAAAGAGCATTCTTATGGAGACATCGATAAGATTCAATTATTCTATCGTTTAATACGATAATTTGTGGGCTTTATCCCAATTTAACCCACAAAAAACGGGTTTAAGCAAGTGTTCAAACACATAAAGCGGACAAAAAACGGTATTTCAAGCCTCTAAAGCAGCATGAAGGCTTTATTATACCGTTTTTTGCATAAGCGGCGCTCCTCGCGACTACTTTTCGCTAAAGCAGGGATTTTGCAGACTTTTATGGGTTTTTACAATAATGATAACACCTGTTTGATAACTAGTTCATCAAGTTTTATAGAGTTTTTTTAGTTTCTTTCCAAAACCAAACTTTTGATGCTATACCATAACGAACTTTTGGGGATGCTATGGTATGGTGTGGCATGGATAGTTGTTGATATATTTTCTGCGTTTTCTCTTGTGGTATGAATATGGTAGATTTCTAGCATATATATTTAGTGAAAACGTGGGCATATATTGCCACTACAGTAAATCTTTTACATTGGCCCTCGAAAAGTCAATCATCTGTCGATCTTACAACCAGCATCAATCATCTTGATCTTCATGCCGTCAAATACAAACAACATACTCTCTGTAAGTCGATGTCGCTCACTCCACGGGGTTTGTAGAGAGAAGCAATTAACAAAAAACAATTTTATAGCAAGCAATATCGACTAAATTAAGCCCTAACTAACAAAACTCACAAAGGTTCTAATTTACTATGAAGTCATTTATACCTTTATGATTCAAGTCCTTCGGGTCTTCTTATCCTCTTCTTGAGCTTCTCTTTCGTCGGGATCAAGCTTGGTCGTCGGTCTCCTTGAGTCGAAGACGATCCATCCGAGAGTCTATGGTTCAAGTTTTAACCTCAAAAATGAGCTAACTAAAATATCTAGTTTGCTAATCTAGGTAGCTTAGAAGATATAAAGTGTTAATTGGACTAATTTATCTCAATAATCCTAGATTTCAACACATGAGAGTGTTAGGGTTTGAGGAAGAAGAAAAGAGCAAAAGAGGAGAGAGAATGTCAAGTATAGAATAAAGTAAAGAATGGCTAAGCTCAAAACCATCAAGCATTTTATTTTCAATAAAATATAGTAGCCATGCTTGAATAGTAATGACAAATGAATAAAGAAAAGAAATAACCATACTGCATACCATGCTTTGAAAAATCTCATCCCTCCACCTCATTATCTATTTTCAATAAATAGATATAACAAAAAATGAGGTGTCTTCTTTTATAAGCACTCTTGTGAAATTATAAGAATGCTCTCACCGTATATATATACCCGTTTCGTACTGTAAAAAATACGAATACCAATAGATAAAAATTAATCCAATAATATAATAGTAGAATGCGGCTTAATTCTAAGCCCACTAGTATTATCCGTCCGAACAAAATCTGTGTAGCCAGTACATGTATATGATCAGAATCGTTTCCCCTCAGAAAAATTCTCTGTGTGGGACTCTAAAAACTCGACAGTATGCTGGCGGTGGGTTTAACCAAAAGCTCGTCAGTGGCACTAGCTGTACGTAACGGATACCCAGTTACTTGTCGAAAAGAAGGCCGATAAACAAACTCATCCGAACTCCTACTGAGACTATCCGTGACATTCTCCATACAGTCTGGTATGTTCATCTTAGAGTATCATATGCGGGGTGTAGGGGTGGAAAACATCAGACCCCTAATAACCCGATAAGTCGTGCCGATGTGGCTCAAGACCATCCGAGAATCTACTGATTTAACTACCAGTAATTCTCAATCCGTCATGGCTAGGGACTTATGGCATTGGCCAACCGAACACAACGCGACATTGACTTCTTATACCAAGAGAGACGAATTCCCAACAATCGCTCACTGCCTCCATGTGGCTCGGGACTGTACCCAACTAAAATCTGGTTGCACGACTTAGTAGAACCGTGGTAGGATAGTAATCAAAGGACAGTGGGAAATCACACGAGATAAATGACGATCTCAGGTCGACAGATTATCTGCACCCATGTCACCAGAGAACTGCTATCTGACGATAGGTATAATACCATCTAGCCAGTTCTCGGCGAGTCCGTCCAGTGTACTCACCCCTAATGAGCACTTGTATACAATCTTAGGTGCAACACACCAATGGCTGCGGGACCAACCATCGCCCCTCGTCAGGATCTAGAAATGTATACACTAGTCTACTCTGGAGTATCGATACTCAGTCTTGATACTCCCACGACTAGGGACATTTAAGGATGTGCTTATCGACTACCCAGCTCTCACAAGTATGATTGCCATCATAATATTGGTAGTCAAGCAATGATCCTAAGGGTTTTATCAACATGTATAAGCGATATGAAATAACAAGTAAAATATATACACATGTTAAGATAAAGATAAACTAAATAGCATACTATCATATCGAGCAAGATTGTTCTGTACATGCATATCCCTAGCATCCTATACAATGAAGGCATCTAGGGCATACATATTCAACACACTCTTCCTCCCACTCACTCAGTGCCTTTATGTGGCATATAGTTGATATATTTTCCGTGTCTGCGTTTTCTTATAGTTTGAATGTGCTAGTTTTCAGGGATATATATGTAGAGAAAACATGGGCTTATATTGCCCCCGTAAGAAATTTTCTACATTGACTCTTAGAAAGTCAACCATCTGTCGATCTTTTTGATGACTGACATCAACATCTTGATCTTCATGTCATCAAATACAACAACACATATTCTCTCTCTCTCCACACACACATAGAGTGCCCTTTGTTGTTGTTGTTGTATATAATATAATGCCCTACTTCAATCTTTTGAGCTTGATCAAACTTTTGGTTTTTCCGAATTTGCCCTTAATAATTTGCTTCAATGCCTTTTTGGTCCTCA
Source organism: Agapanthus africanus (assembly GCA_030015575.1). NCBI lineage: Eukaryota > Viridiplantae > Streptophyta > Magnoliopsida > Asparagales > Amaryllidaceae > Agapanthus > Agapanthus africanus. The sequence goes on from CM057339.1 coordinate 43,744,689, forward strand.
ACTTTAAAACAAATCATTCTTGTAATTCTCTTTAGCTCCTCTTTGGACTTTAGCTTTATACGTGGTCCCTCAACTTTCGTTCTTAGTTTGTCGTAATTTGATACATCCCTTTTTGGGGTTTAAATTTGTATTTGGTCCCTTAGCTTATATCTTGGGTTTACTATAATCTTTCTTTGTTTTTAATTAACAATTAGATTCAAATTGGATCTGATGAGATCTCATTACTTTTATTATGAATTTGTCTTATTTTATATTTCCTTTAATGAAATCTCATAAGTCATAACATTGTAGAGAAACTTATGCATTTTTTATTTTTTTTATATAAATTTTGCATAGTTATAATTGTTCATCAAGCTACTTTATATGTGTAAGTTTTTTCATATTTGATGATATCTCATAATTCATAACCTTGTAACATTTTTTTAAAAAAGTAACGTTGTTTGTGAATAGATTTAAAAAAACAATGCCTCAGTTTTTTATTAATAAGAGGAATTATAGTCTCCACATAAAACAAATCTATGAATTTTCAAATGCTACCCAGCATCCATTTAATAATGCAAAAAAATGAACAAAACTGTAAAGTCTAAGAGACACTTATACAATTGTTTTCACAGAAAATAAAAGAATTTTTCAAAATTGTTTTGAGAGAATTTTGGTAAGCTTCGATAAAAGTGTAAAGTTAGAGATTTTTTCCAAATTGTTTTCAAAGAAAATAAAGAAATTTTCCAATTTGTTTTAAGAGAATTTGGGTAAATCTTCAAAGAGTAGCGAGAAGTGGATTTTAGTTGAAATATTGATTATTACCGTAATAACACATTTCTTGAATTTTTGGATGACTTTGTGTGCCCGTGTATGGCACGGGGGCAGTGCTAGCATGTATGTATATCCATCTTATATCGATTTTCTTGTCCTTGCACAAATATCCAATTCCTTCGTCCACAGAGACTCCATGAAAGAATCTCAATCATGCTCTGGAACTCCATTCCAAATTCTCCTCACCATCGAGTACTCTGGTTTGCACAAGGTTTGTGTTTTTCACTCCCTCAATCTCCGTTCATTGCAACTTGTCTAAGGTTCACTGAACTCACTGTAGCGATTTGGACATTTAGTGCGCTTGCCCGTTTCCAAATTAAACACGAGGCAAATTACAACTCTAGGGATCCCATATAAGATTATTAAAATTGATGGTTGTTTTGTCCCCACATGTGAATTGGATTTAGTATAAACGGTCACGTGGGCAAATTAACATGTATCATGCCAATTCTATGATGTCATCTTTGTGTGCACTTGGGTAAGCTTGAGACATCGGAGACAAAATTCTATGGACCTTATATATCTCTGGTGGGAAATAGTTGAGATTTGATTTATGCATTCATTTAATGATTTTATATGCCTAATGGTCAGCACTAGGAATAATTTTCTTTGTATCATTTGGTTGTTATAAAAAGAAGTGGCGTTGTAATGCAGCAATACAGATAAATCTTTTATCTGATGGTGATATATGTCCGGCCATAGAAAAAAAAAAGCATATAGTTTTTCAGCGGATTGCTTATTTCATTGAAATCGTGAAGAATGTAGATCCTTGGATTTGGTTTTGGGTAGCCTAGAAAAACCTAATTTGAGATCACCTGCGCCTACGCACCTGCAAATTGTCTTGTCTGCTGCAAATCAAATATAAAAAGATAAATGAATAAAAAATGTGCATCTTTTTGCCACCAATCATAATCATTGCTCTCTAATAAACATAGTACATGGAGACAAGAAGTCTTTCAGCTAGACCAAGATAGTTTTACTTCGACTTTTAATTCGAGAGGCATAGCCTCAACTTTTAATTCGGGATGCTGTAGATAGAATAATTAGTTTCTGTTGAATTCAATATATTCTAGGTCCGGTCCCAGGTACATGTCGCATAAAAAAAATTTAGGGCTTTTTTATACCTTACACACAATATTTCAATATTTTCAAATTTTACCTCCAAAATCTAGCATTTCCAAATTTCACTCCAAAAACTATTAAGTTGTCTAAATTTCATCCCGAAAATCTAAATTTCACTCTCAAAACTATTAAGTTGTCCAAATTTCATCTTCAAAATCTATTATTTGCAAATATCATCCTAGAACCATTAAGTTGTCCAAATTTAATCCCAAATGGTCATTTTCTTCTTTCTTATGTTAAAAAGGGACTAGAGTTTTAGATTTCTCATAATTTCAAAATTAGAAATTCTCTTGAAGGCGAAATTTAGGACATTTCGCCTTTATCCAATACTTGTCATTTTAATAGATAAAATCAAGCTCTTTTGTGGCTTTGCCGAAACAGTTACGACAACTTGAAGTATCAATATGAGTTAGAGTTGCTCATATGCAAGTGATGGTTTAATTCAAGTACTTTGCGGCTCGGGTATCATAGACTGAGCTCAATGATCTTGGAAAAAGGGTTGACAACAAAATGGAGAAAATTAAGAAACATTTTGCAAAAATGAAATTTTATTTATTGATGGCTTAATGATTTTGGGGGTGAAATTTGGAAATACTAAATTTTAGGGATGAAATTTGGACAACCTAATGGTTTTGTGGGTGAAATTTGGATAACTTAATGAAATTTGGAAATGCTAGCAAGATTTTGGGGGTGAAATTTACAAATATTGAAATTTTGGGGGTGAGATATAAAAAACCCAAAAACTTATCCAATAAATCAGGACCGTTCAACGTTATCCGATTATTTAAGAAACGGTTAAAATCCAATGGTCCTTATTTAACCGCTACTTAAAGTAGCGGTTAACATTAAAATTTAATTTATCCAACAAATCTGGACTGTGCAAACTCAGCCACTATTTTAAGAAGCGGTTAAGATCCAACGAGTCTTATTTAACCGCCAGATAAAGTAGCGGTTGAAAATAAATATCAAACCGCTATTTAAGTATTTTTTTCTAGCGGTTGTGGAATATATCACTGTTTACCCCCGAAAACCGGACTGAGACGTTTGGAGCGCGTCTAGCTTGAATACAGGGCAGATGCGATACGGAACATATCCGTCCACTTCTCCGAAAATACCAAGTTAATTTATGGCATCGTATATCAGAGGTTTGGATTGATGCGACCGTTGTTGCTGAACTTATCAGATTCCCCCTCATATGTGAGAGGTTTTTGATTGTGGGAATGTTTTTTTCCTGCAAGCGCAAGCTCCTACAGTTAATTGCATTATCACCACGTGATAACAATTTTCTCCTTCTCCATAGATATCACTTCGTGTCATATTGTATATATTGTTTATTTTGGGGTTGCCCTTGGATTGTATACGGAGATTAATTTTGTCATCGCCCGTAAGACGCGGATTAGTCCAAATCCATAAATCTCAGATTTGCGATTGAACTTAAGTTATATCTGCTATCAATTCAGAGGTTTAAGAATCGTTAATCTTGTTTTAGACTAAGATCAACTTAAAATATGGTTTATGACTGTTAATCCTTTTTTAGATTAAGGCCGACTTAAACATGTGAGCATATGGGCTCAAAAAAGTTTAAACTTCACAAACTTAACCAATTTGGGGGCTAAAATTGGGTTTCTGTATCACCCAGTAGTGCTAAGCATTCAAATGTATGCCGCTCATATGTATATCATGTGAGGCACAGAGTCTCAGGTGCCCACGTGGACATCATGTAAGGAGCACCCTCCTTCAGGCGCTCACGTGAATATTACGTGATGCACACTTTCTTTAGCTTCAAGCACTCACGTGGATATCACGTGAAGTGCACTCTATTTGGCTTCAGGCACTCACGTGCGTATCACGTGAGACTCTAAGTATCTGGTGCTTACATGCCTTTCACGTGAGACGCTGTTTGCTTGGGTGCTCACATGTCTTTCACGTGAGACTCTGTTTCCTCGGGTGTTCACGTGCTTTTCACGTGAGACTCTGTTCTTTGAGTGCTCATATGTTTTCACATAAGACATTGTTCTTTTATTTTTTTCCTTAGCGCTCACATGCATATCACGTGAGGCGCTTCATCCTTAAAGATTTAATCTTTGTTTATTTTTGAAATTTAAGTTTCAGAGAAGTTTAAGTTTCTGTTAATAATATTTTAACCATTAACGATCACCGAGATCGATATTTGACGATTTAGGATCAAGGGAAAACAAGTTCTTTAAGAACTTGAAGATCTTGTTCATATAAAATCTAAGTTCTTGATTATTGGAGGGAACTAAGTTCCTGGAGATAAAACTCCGTCTTTCTTTCCTCTTTTTTTTATTATGATGGGAAAACATCAAAATTCTTCTCTGGATTCTAAGTTTAAGATCAAGATCGCTTTGTGAGAATTAAATTCTCTTTTTGTGGGGGGACCTGTCTTATGGATCTTAGATCCAGAGAAACAACTAAATTCTTTGAACGGTTAAACCCTCTTTTTATATGCATGATAGGCAAAATGATACATATTTCTTCATTTTTTACCTAGGGTTTGAGAGTTTGCAAATGATCTTCTAGGAGAATTAAATTTTCTGTTTTTTGTGGAAACTTATTGGGGTCTCTCTTATATGAGATTTAATCTCTTGGGTCCTTTATATAGGAGAAAAGAAAAATCAATTTGTTTGAGTAAATCTCTCATTAAGAGAACTTGATTGATTTAATAATCAATTGGAGATATTTAAATCACCGTTGGATTTTTGATCCAGCGACTTTCTGTTTAACAAAAGATATTTCTTGTTTGTTTTAATAAGATTAGGAAAATATTTTTCTAACATATAATTCTATCAGATGATCTGATCGGTGATATTATAATCACCGCTGGATTTTAAATCCAACCGCTCTCTATTTAACAGAGCGTATCTTTCTTATTTAAGAAAAATCCTGGGCCCCAAGTAGAATTTAATTCCACCTGAAGCAAACTGCTTCGACATTGGACGCCAGTGCTCACGTGCTTTGCACATAAGTGCTTACGTGTTTAACACGTGGGGTGCTACTATAGGATTTAATCTTAACTGCAACAGGTGCTCGCGTGCTTTGCACGTGAGTGCTCACATGTTTAACACGTGGATGCCGCCTTCTATTTTTTTTATAAGGGAACGAATGTAAGTTTTGAGCCAAATTTTTTTGCGGGAACAAATGTCTCTTACTACTTTGGCCACGTAAGTATGTATGTAGGTTAAGTAGTGCAAAGTAATACAACGTCATAAATTTGAAGGCTTAAGAAACACGTTTAAATCCCTGTCGTCCAAGGATTTTTCAATTTTCATGAGCCGTAAGGATCTCATAAAGGCATTTCTCCTTATGAGTCAAGAGGATCTCATAGATGTATATTCTTTTTAGGAATCGTATCGATCCCTAAGTGGATTTTGCCCTTGTGAGTCATAAGGATCTCACTTGGGTATTTTCTCTTTACGAGTTGAGAGGACATGTAAGAGGCTTCTTCTCCTCATTGGTATCTTAATTAGCCAATGGAGGATATCTTTGATGCAATTTTGCCATACGTGGCCCATGAATAGTTTACTGTAGGCTGTATGGAGATAGTCTGTAGGGAAACGATGGCTTATGAAACAAGTTTATATCCCTATTACTTAAGATTTTTCAATTTTATGAGCTGTGAGGGTCACATAAAAGTATTTCTCCCTATGAGTTGAGAGGATCTCGTAGGTGTATATTCTTCTTAGAAGTCATGATGACACCTAAGTATCTTTTTTCTTGAGAGTCGTAAGGATCTCACAAGAATGTTTTCCTCTTATGAGTCGAGAGGACCCATAAGTGGCTTTTTCACTCTATCGTTTGTGCTGAAATGACCTGACTTAGTTTATTTACTCATCCTGGAGCGTTCAGTTTACCCTTCCCTTAGGCATACAGATAAACTCATCCTAACGTTAAACATACATAACCCTTATTATCATATGCGTCCATTAGGTTGGTGGTGCTGGGTTTAGTCTATCACACAGTTACATCAGCCGATATCTTCTCGATCCACGTCCACTCGGGTCGCTGGCTCGAGTAGCCGTTTACCTGCTGTATCACCCAACCCTACCGCTGTAGGATACAATGTTTCAAATAACCTTTCTAGGCCGGTATGTCCGTATTGCCGTCAGATGGTTCAACGTTAGGCCCTACCGTAGCGTTTTACCTTGAGGTCAGACTCTTTTCTTTGAAGAGTCCCAGGGAAGTCAGAGCCGCATCCGTCCAAGATGGGATAACATCCAATTGGTGTTTAGGCTTTATATGTATTTCCATCAAAACCTGAAACTAGGAATATGCTGTCATTTCACTTTTGCTTTGATGATGTGCCGATTTTTCACTGGAGTAAGGTAGACATCCATATGATCTCTGGGTTCTATATACTGCCATTCAGATCTGGAGCTAGGATTTTTCCATCACTCCACTTTTTCTTTGACCCTTTGGTCCTTGTTGACGTTGTGTCTGTATTTTACTGGAATAGGAAGAAATGCCGAAATAATCTATAGGTTGTACGAGTTGGCATCAAGATCTGAAGGTAGGATTTTGCCATTACTCTGCTTTTGATTTGCTTGAGAAGCTGCAACTAAATCTTTTGGAGGACGAAGTAGCTCTTGGTAGTGTTTGGGCTTATATGGCACTGCGGAAACTCGAATCCTTGCTGAAGCGTTCCTTACTTGGTATGTGTTTTTCAATCATGCTCTGGAATTCCATTCATGCTCTGGAAATTCCATTCAAAATTCTTCTCACCATCGAGTACTCTGGTTTGCACAAGGTTTGTGTTTTTCACTCCCTCAATCTCCGTTCATTGCAACTTGTCTAAGGTTCACTGAACTCACTGTAGCAATTTGGACATTTAGTGCGCTTGCCCGTTTTCAAATTAAACACGAGGCAAATTACAACTCTAGGGATCCCATATAAGATTATTAAAATTGATGGTTGTTTTGTCCCCACATGTGAATTGGATTTAGTATAAACGGTCACGTGGGCAAATTAACATGTATCATGCCAATTCTATGATGTCATCTTTGTGTGCACTTGGGTAAGCTTGGGATATCGGAGACAAAATTCTATGAACCTTATATATCTCTGGTGGGAAATAGTTGAGATTTGATTTATGCATTCATTTAATGATTTTATATGCCTAATGGTCAGCACCAGGAATAATTTTCTTTGTATCATTTGGCTGTTATAAAAAGAAGTGGCGTTGTAATGCAGCAATACAGATAAATCTTTTATCTGATGGTGATATATGTCCGGCCATAGGAAAAAAAAGCAATATAGATTTTCAGCGGATTGCTTATTTCATTGAAATCGTGAAGAACGTCGATCCTTTGGATTTGGTTTTGGGTAGCCTAGAAAAACCTAATTTGAGATCACCTGCGCCTACTCACCTGCAAATTGTCCTGTCTGCTGCAAATCAAATATAAAAGATAAATGAATAAAAAATGTGCATCTTTTTGCCACCAATCATAATCATTGCTCTCTAATAAACATAGTACATGGAGACAAGAAGTCTTTCAGCTGGACCAAGATAGTTTTACTTCGATTATTAATTTGAGAGGCATAGCCTCGACTTTTAATTCGAGATGCTGTAGATAGAATAATTAGTTTCTGTTGAATTCAATATATTCCAGTTCCGGTCCAAGGTACAAGTTCATCGCATAAAAAAATTTTGGGCTTTTTTATACCTTACACACAATATTCCAATATTTTCAAATTTTACCCCCAAAATCTAGTATTTTCAAATTTCACTCTAAGAACTGTAAAGTTGTCTAAATTTCATCCCGAAAATCTAAATTTCACTCTCAAAACTATTAAGTTGTCCAAATTTCATCTCCAAAATCTATTATTTGCAAACTTCATCCCAGAACCGTTAAGTTGTCTAAATTTCACCCCAAATGGTCATTTTCTTCTTTCTTATGTTAAAAAGGGGCTAGCGTCTTAGATTTCTCATAATTTCAAAATTAGAAATTCTCTTGAAGGCGAAATTTAGGATATTTCGCCTTTATCCAATACTTGTCATTTTAATAGATAAAATCAAGCTCTTTTATGGCTTTGCTGGAACAGTTACGACAACTTGAAGCATCAATGTCACGTCCCGCTTCCCAGTGTACGCGCAGGGGGCGCGACGAGAGCGCTACTTATTTACTATGAAGTAAATACGATAAGCGTATCTAAGCAATATAAAAATAAATGCACAAGAGACAAGATATAATAAAACATTAACTTTATTTATTCACATTCTTTCTGTACAATGCCTGGAAAAGTAAATATAACTGAATGAAAGCAATGCCTAAACAATGGCATAACAGAAAAGGAAAAGTACTGAAATAAAAGTGTACAATGAACTAAAACTCTGGGTCTTGAATGAAGTGGTCCAAGTCTTCATTAGTGGGCTCGATCTCCGGAGTGTCCAGATCACCTGACGACATTCAAAGAAGAAAGAAAGAGAATATCGTCAGCGAACAAATCGCTCGGTAAGTCCCAAGGATAAGGGAAAAATAGAATAGACAGAGGGAGAGAGAGTAACTTTTAATGTTGTATTATATGGTTAACGCTGTTGTTTGTATCTTGGTACAGAAGAATGCCAGTGTATACGAGAGGAGTCTCTCTATGCTAGAGACTAGAGGCAAGTGTAGTACAAGAAACCGTTTATGCCGCGGTACAACAACTGGATTTAGGTTAGGTGTATTAAATTTTATTGTCTCGTGCCACTTCTAACACCTTCCGTACCAATCTACCCTTTAAACCCCGCGGTGTCTTGATTGTATTGTTTGTATTGTAACTTGTAATTGAATTGTAATATATAGATTGTATAATTGGATAACTTTCCGAAACCATGATATCAATAAATGGATGTAACTGGAGAATCATAGATGTAACTGGAGAATCATGGAAGTATATCTATGGTTCGGTTCAGTCAATACAAATTGAATAGATTGAATATGTGTATTCATGAATTCATGTTGAATTGTAGATTGTACTTGAATCATATTCAAGTCAGATTATTATAATGAGACTCAGTTTGAGTCAGAACAATTATAAAAGAAATTGAAGTCCTGTTTGTTTTGATGTTATCGATAACCGCTGCACATGGACGGCAGGATTTGTGTCTTTTTCAAAGACGATTACCGTGTTGATAACACCGTTATTAAGTTGTCTATCTTAAATAGACAAGCACCCACTTCTCCGGCTCCCCGAGACTCAAGAGATTGGTCTCGCTTAAACCTATATTTATTAGGGTCCTTATTGTAATTTATAGAACTTGAGGGTGTTTTATGTAAAAATACTTTTGTATAATTTTCAAAATACACTCCAAGTATTTATTTATCGTCTTTAGGGTTGTAATAAATGTAGATTTTATATTTTTGATATTTCTAGTGAAGATAACCTAATTTCATAATATAGGGTATTTAATTGTAATATTGACCTTGTATGTATTTCATGGTATTTTAATGTAAAGTGATTCTTGGAATATTAAAAAAATTGGAATATTTATATTATCACAAAATAGATATTTTAATGACACACACATACACACATACACACACACATATATATCTAAAAATAAATTTTAATATATATTATATTTATAGAAATCCCATTTTCTTAAGATTTTCGTATTTTAAATCTCTCGAGACCGAATGCTTCTTGCGGAGGTCTGCATCTCGCACTGCTAAGCCCAGGGATGTGCGATAATTCGCACCATTCCAGTCGGGTTTCCTAAAATGGGTTGTAGCGGCACTTTGCAAAGATTTATAAAAAAGTATTTAATCCTTTAGAAAATGGTTTTATTAATTCATGGTATTTATTTGAAATATTTCGTTTTCCCGTATTCTATGTTCCCAAAAGGTATTGTGCTATGTTGCATATGAGTGTTGTGAGGAGGTAGGTAATTACCTCGTGATCTACTTAAAGATATAGCAAGTTTGTGATGTTTAAATGTCGAAATGAAACTATAGGGTATTTTAGTGAAAAAGTACGATAAAAGTTACAAAATAAATTAGATTGTCATGAAACTTGTTTAACATGTTTATTAATGATTAATAGTCAACATGTAAGGGTTTTGTGTGATTGTATTTAAGAAAATGTTGGATTTTTAGAAAGAACCGAATCGGAAATCGGTTTAACTCCGATTCCGTCGGGTTTTGAAATTTCGTATTTTTTAGAACAAGATTAGAGAAGAGGGAGGTGGACTTACGGGTTTAGATATTATAAGAGAGGAAGAGGGAGCAGACGCAACTTCCGGTGCGTCGTTTCGTCGCCGAGAACTCCTAGGGTTGTCGTCGGAAACTTGCCGAAGTTTTCGCCCTTAGCTACTCCAAAAATACACTAAACTTCTAGGAAATTTCTTGAGAGTTTTGCTCAGAATTTCGGAGTGAGGGGTGTGTGTTTAAGGGTTGTATTTATAGGGTTAGGCTAGGGTTAGGGTAGGTGAAAGGTTTAATTGAAAAAAATGTAATAAAATATGATAAAATGTATTAAAATGGAGTAAATAGGGGTTTTAAAGAGTTCAGGTACTGGTCTGAGGATTTAAACCATACAGGGGTGCAGGGGAGCTGAAAAGACAAAACATTGGTGTTGATGACTCGACGGTCCGGTCGAGTCCGGCCGGCGGCGGCGGCCCGAATCGGCCAGTCGGACGGCCGATTCGGCCGAGTCCGGCTGAGTCAGGTGGCCGGAGAGCTCCTGGTCGGTTCACTAGTCCCCTGGTACAGTTAGTTTTCCATGTGTAGTGGGGTTTTTGTGAGTTATGCACGTGTAAACCCTTGGTATTCTAAAAATTCAAAATAAAACAATATTAAAAATAATATGGGGTGTGGGATTTGAACTTTGGTGGTTTGGTTCAGCAGTGCAAAGTCTTACCAATGAGCTACAAGCTCTTGCTTGCTATTAAAAAGCAAAACAAACTTATATCTTGTGTTCAGGCAAAAATACCCCTTTCTGTATTTTGAAATAAAATTGTACAGAAAGTTTAGGGTTGTTACAATCAATATGAGTTAGAGTTACTCCTATGCAAGTGGTGGTTTAATTCAAGTACTTTGCGGCTCGGGTATCATAAACTGAGCTCAACGATCTTGGAAAAAAGGTTGATAATAAAATGGAGAAAATTAAGAAACATTTTGCAAAAATGAAATTTTAATTATTGATAGCTGGTTTTGGGGATGAAATTTGGAAATACTAAATTTGAAGGATGAAATTTAGACAACCTAAAGGTTTTACGGGTGAAATTTGGAAATACATGATTTAGGGGGTGGAATTTAGATAACTTAATGAAATTTGGAAATGCTAGCAAGATTTTAGGGGTGAAATTTAGAAATATTGAAATTTTGGGGGTGAGATATAAAAAAACCTAAAACCTTATCCAATAAATCAGGACCGTTCAACATTATCCGATTCTTTAAGAAACGGTTAAAATCCAACGGTCCTTATTTAACCGCTACTTAAAGTAGCGGTTAACATCAAAAGTTAATTTATTCAACAAATCTGGATTGTGCAAATTCGGCCGCTATTTTAAGAAGCGGTTAAGATCCAACGGGTCTTATTTAACCGCCAGATAAAGTAGCGGTTGAAAATAAATATTAAACCGCTACTTAAGTAATTTTTTCTAGCGGTTGAGGAATATATCACTGTTTACCACCGAAAACCGGACTGAGACGCTCGGAGCGCGTCTAGCTTGAATACGGGATAGATACGATACAGAACATATCCGTCCACCTCTCCGGAGATTCTAAGTTAATTTATGGCACCGTATATCAGAGGTTTGGATTGATGCAACCGTTGTTGCTGAACTTATCAGACTTCATATGTGAGAGGTTTTTGATTGTGGGGGCGTTTTTTCCTGTAAGCGCAAGCCCCTATAGTTAGTTGCATTATCACCACGTGATAACAATTTTCTCCTTTTCCATAGATATCACTTCGTATCGTATTGTATATATTTTTTATTTTGCGGTTACCCTTGGATTGTATACGGAGATTAATTTTGTCATCGCCCGTATGGCGCAGATTAGTCCAAATCCGTAAATCTCATATTTGCGATTGAACTTAAGCTATATCTGCTATCAGTTCAGAGGTTTAAGATTCGTTAATCTTGTTTTAGACTAAGATCAACTTAAAATATGGGTTATGACCGTTAATCCTTTTTTAGATTAAGGTCGACTTAAGCATGTTAGCATATGGGCTCAAAAAAGTTTAAACTTCACAGATTAAGCCAATTTGGGGCTAAAATTGGATTTCTGTATCACCCAGCAGTGCTAAGCACTCAAATGTATGTTGCTCATGTGTGTATCATGTGAGGCACAGAGTGATAAGCACTCAAATGTATGTCGCTCATGTGTGTATCACGTGGACATCCTGTAAGGAGCACCCTCCTTCAGGCGCTCACGTGGACATCCTGTAAGGAGCACCCTCCTTCAGGCGCTCACATGAATATTACGTGATGCACACTTTCTTTAGCTTCAGGCACTCACGTGGATATCACGTGAAGTGCACTCTCTTTGGCTTCAGGCACTCGTGTGCGTATCACGCGAGACTCTAAGTATCTGGTGCTTACGTGCCTTTCACGTAAGACGCTGTTTGCTTGGGTGCTCACATGTCTTTCACATGAGACTTTGTTTCCTCGGGTGCTTATGTGCTTTTCACACGAGACTCTGTTCTTTGAGTGCTCATATGTTTTTCACATGAGACATTGTTCTTTTATTTTTTACCTTGGCGCTCACGTGTATATCACGTGAGGCGCTTCATCCTTAAATATTTAATCTCTGTTTATTTTTTAAACTTAAGTTTTAGAGAAGTTTAAGTTTCTGTTAATAGTATTTTAACCATTAACGATCACCGAGATTGATATTTGACGATCTAGGATCAAGGGAAAGCAAGTTCTTTAAGAACTTAAGATCTTGTTCATATAAAATCTAAGTTCTTGATTATTAGAGGGAACTAAGTTCTTGGAGATAAAACTCTGTCTTTCTTTCCTCTTTTTATTATTATGATGGGAAAACATCAAAATTCTTCTCTGGATTCTAAGTTTAAGATCAAGATCTCTTTGTGAGAATTAAATTCTTTTTTTGTGGGGGAGTTGTCTTATGGACCTTAGATTCAGAGAAACAACTAAATTCTTTGAACGGTTAAACCCTCTTTTTATATGCATGTTAGATAAATTTTTACATATTTCTCCATTTTACCTAAGGTTTGAGAGTTTGCAAATCATCTTTTAGGAGAATTAAATTCTCGGTTTTTTGTGGAAACTTATGGGGTCTCTTTCATATGAGATTTAATCTCTTGGGTCCTTTATATAGGAGAAAAGAAAAATCAATTTGTTTCTCATTAAGAGATCTTGATTAATTTAATAATCAATTGGAGATATTTAAATCACCGTTGGATTTTTGATCCAACGACTTTCTGCTTAACAGAAGATAATTTTTGTTTGTTTTATAAAGATTAGGAAAATATTTTTCTAACATATAATTCTAACAGATGATCTGATCGGTGATATTATAATCACCGTTGGATTTTAAATCCAACAGCTCTCTGTTAACAGAGCATATCTTCTTATTTAAGAAAAATCCTGGGCCCCATGTAGAATTTAATTCCACCTGAAGCAAACTGCTTCGACATTGGATGCCAGTGCTCACGTGCTTTGCATATAAGTGCTTACGTGTTTAACACGTGGGTGCTACTATAGGATTTAATCTTAACTGCAGCAGATGCTCGCGTGCTTTGCATGTGAGTGCTCACATGTTTAATACGTGGATGCTGCCTTCAATTTTTTTATAAGCAAACGAATGTAAGTTTAGAGCCAAATTTTTTTGTGAGAACAAATGTCTATCACTACTTTGCCCACTTAAGTATGTATGTGGGTTAAGTAGTGCAAAGTAATACAACGCCATAAATTTGAAGGCTTAAGAAACAAGTTTAAATCCTTGTCGTCCAATGATTTTTCAATCTTCATGAGCCATAAGGATCTCATAAAGGCATTTCTCCCTATGAGTCAAGAGGATCTCATAGATGTATATTCTTCTTAGGAATCGTATGGATTCCTAAGTGGATTTTGCCCTTGTGAGTCATAAGGATCTCACTTGGGTATTTTCTCCTTACGAGTCGAGAGGACACATAAGTGGCTTCTTCTCCTCATTGGTATCTTGGTTAGCCAATGGAGGATATCTTCGATGCAATTTTTCCATACGTGGCCCATGGATAGTATACTGTAGTCGGTATGGAGATAGTCCGTAGGGAAACGATGGCTTATGAAACAAGTTTATATCCCTGTTAAGGTTTTTCAATTTTATGAGCCGTGAGTCACATAAAAGTATTTCTCCCTACGAGTCGAGAGGATCTCGTAGGTGTATATTCTTCTTAGAAGTCATAAGGACTCCTAAGTATCTTTTTTCTTGAGAGTCGTAAGGATTTCACAAGAATGTTTTCCTCTTATGAGTCGAGAGGACCCATAAGTGGTTTTTTCACTCTATCGTTTGTGCTGAAATGACCTGACTTAGTTTATTTACTTGTCCTGGAGCGTTCAGTTTACCCTTCCCTTAGGCATACAGATAAACTCATCCTAACGTTAAACATACATAACCTTTATTATCACATGCGTCCATTAGGTTGGTGGTGCTGGGTTTAGTCTATCGCACAGTTACGTCAGCCGATATCTTCTCAATCCACGTCCACTCAGGTCACTGGCTCGAATAGCCGCATACTTGCTGTATCACCAAACCCTACCGCTGTAGGATAAAATGTCTCAAATAACCTTCCTAGGCCGGTATGTCCGTATTGTCGTCAGATGGTTCAACGTTAGGCGCTACCGTGGCGTTTTACCTTGAGGTCAGATTCCCTTCTTTGAGGAGTCCTAGAGAAGTCAAAGCTGCATCCGTCCAAGCTGGGATAACATCCAATTGGTGTTTAGGCTTTATATGTATTGCCATCAAAACCTGAAACTAGGAATATGCTGTCATTTCACTTTTGCTTTGATGATGTGCCGATTTTTCACTGAAGTAGGGTAGACATCCATATGATCTTTGGGCTCTATATACTGCCATTGAGATCTGGAGCTGGGATTTTGCCATCACTTCACTTTTTCTTTGACCCTTTGTTCCTTATTGACGTTGTGTCTGTATTTTGTTGGAATAAGAAGAAACGCGGAAATAATCTATAGGCTGTACGAGTTGGCATCAAGATCCGAAGATAGGATTTTGCCATTACTCCGCTTTTGATTTGCTTGAGAAGCTGCAACTAAATCTTTCAGGGGACGAAGTAGCTCTTGGTAGTGTTTAGGCTTATATGACACCGCGGAAACTCGAATCTTTGCTGAAGCGATCCTTACTTGGTAGCATTCAGTGGATCACATTGCTCATTTTTATCTGTTTGTGCCCGTAGAATGTATACACGAGTCAGTATTGACATACTTGTAGAGCAGAGAAATTTTCTTTTTTTCCTTTTTTCTTTTTCTTTTTCATTTTCCGCGATGCCCTATTATTTCAGTTTTTCATATCGTGAAAGTCGCAATTGCCCAATCATTTCGGCTGTTTATTTGCGGTGCCCAATCATTTCGGCTATTTCATTTTAAAATACTCGCTAATTTTTATTGTGAGTTGCCCAATCATTTCGGCTTTTTCATTTTATTTTTACTTGCTACTTTTTATTGCAGTTGGGAACTAGGAGTCTGATACCAGCTTCAGTATCAGTATCGCTACAACTGAAATATTGCCAGGAGCGACTCATCATTTTCCATTGCCTATTTGGACAAAGGTGGCTTAGAAGACGGGTTTAGATCCCTACCAGTTCAGGCTTTTTGATTTTATGAGCCGTAAGGGTCTCATATAGGTATTTCTCCCTACGTGTTGAAAGGATCTCGTAGGTGTATATTCTCCTTAAGAATAGTATGGATTTCTAAGTGTGTTTTCCTCTTGTAAGTTGTAAGGATCTTACAAGAATATTTTCTTCTTGTAAGTCGAGCGGACTCACAAATGTCGTTCACCATGTTGGGAATATCGATTGCCTTTGGTGGGACTTTGTTGGAATATATTTTGTTTGTGCCCGTAGATTGTATACAAGAGCCAATATCGAACTACTTGTAGGGCTTTTTTAAAATGTTATATGATGGCTTAGAAACGGGTTCAGATCTGTAACCAAAGCCTTTTGAATTCTATAAGCCATGATGGTCTCATAGAAGGGTGTTTTTTTCCTTACGAGTCGAGGGGATCTCGACAGAGTATATTCTCCTTGAAAATCGTGGGTATTTTTAAGTGTCTTTCACCTTTGTGAGTCGTAAGGATATCACTTAGGTTTTCTCCTTGCAAGTCGAGAGGACTTTGCAAGTGTATATTCTCATTTTTAACGAGTTTGCGCCCTTTCGGGCTTTCGCAAGCTTGGCGGCAGTCTTAATGTTTTTACTCACGGAGCCCTTTCGGGTTTTCATCCGTGCCCATTTTGCTTATGGACATATCGTTTTTTTTACGAAGCTTCGTAGATGGTGGCTCAACATCGCTTGTCGGTGGGACTTGGAGATAACTTCATCGCTGGAGTAGCCGTGTAGCCGGTGGTGACTCGATATATAACGTTGCCAGTGGAACTTGGTGAAGATATGGATTATTTATGCCTGTGAATTGTATACGGTAGTCAATTTGGAGACTGTCTGTAGGGCAGCAAATATTAGTTTAGGGACATTTCGGTCCAACATCCCCGTGTTTGGGGTGACGTGCTAGTTTAGGGACAATCCGGTCTATCATTCCCGTGTTTGGGGCAAAGTACTAGTTTAGGAACATTTCGGTCCAACATCCCTGTGTTTGGGGTGACGTGCTAGTTTAGGGACATTTCGGTCCATATTTCCAGTTTCGGTTGGGGAATTACATAACTCGTCCCTTCCACTACTTGCTTGCTTAGGTGTTGTTGCCTGATCTTTTCATAAATGGCCACTTCACACCTTAAACTATCTTCACCCTCTTAGACTACTTCATCATCGCGGCAATCGGGTTGTCTTGAGGGAAATACCAAGCACTTTAAAAGGTACCTGCTCACTGCCCATCATAGTCGCTTTCTGACGCTGACGGAGTATCTACTTCATATACGAAAGAACGAGATATCATGTCACTCGTTCTGATGTATCTTTTTCTTCTTCAGAATCCTTATTTTGAAGAGACGCTGAAGACATTGATGAGCGCCTTTTGGTTATATTTCTCTAGCGTGTCGATATATTTTTCATATTCATCCGGTTGTCTGCATATTCGGCAAGCTGGACTAGTTTCTTCGTCTTCTTCTTTTCATTAGAAGAGCAAGATGCCCTCCGTGTATGTTTCAGGGGAATAAATATCCGCGCCCCAATCTTTTCAAGGGTGGGACCCGCGCGGTCGTTGTTTTCATTAGAAGAGCAAGATATGAATCAATACTATTCAAGACGAGGTTCTGGTGGCGATGGCAGTGGTGCGGATTACTGAGGTACGTATAATTATTATTTACAGAAATTTGAGCATACAATTAAACTGTGTTGGGTTTTGATGTTTAAAACTCATATTGTATATTTGTAAGGTTCTTATAAGTTAATGGCGAAAGGATTATGTTTTGGTGATGAAAGTGGCGGGAGTTAGTGAGGTACGCATGTGTGTATGTGTGTGTGTGTAGCTAACGTTATTTTGAAGATTATGATTTGAGTTCACGTATTTATTTGTTTGAATTCACATGGTTGAGTGAGCTGGGATTGCGCGTGATTTGGAGATTTTTTCGTATTGTTGGACATATATATAGCGTATGTATTGTGTTTGTATTCAAAACAATTTAGTTCATGTATGCTTGTTTATCAAGATTTTAGTTCATATGCGTTCGATTGAGTTGTTGATATTGGTGGATATATCGTGGATAGTGTTTATATGTTGATTTGTATGCGTATGTGTTCGTTTGAGTTGTTGATATTGTTGGTTATATTGTGGATTGTGCATATATGTTGATTTGTATGCGAAACGTTGTTGTGGCGTAATATATTGTGATTTTGTATATTATTGTATGAAATATAGGATTTTTCTATAATTTTTTCTTCAAAAAAAAAAGGTATTGGTGACCGTTCTAGTTACGGTCGCTAATACCATTATTAGCGACCATTCGCTGATATTAGGAACCATTAATATCGTCGGGAAGTCCACGTGTCGCCTTATAGGCGACAGGCATGAATGGTCGCTGACACCTATATTAGCGACTGTTCATGAACAGTCGCCAATACACATATCAATTACCACCCAATCAACGACCGTGTATTAGCTACCGTTTACAATATGAACGGTCGCTAATACACATTAACGACCGTTAATTAATTTTTAGAGACCGTTTCATACAGTCTCTAATATTAATTGTATGTAGTGGTGGTGACTTAAGAAAATTACTTTTGATACCATGTATAGAACTAACAAATATTAAATGCCCTTTGCCCCATTCACCGGTGTTGATCATCATTATAAATCACAAATATTTGGTTTGGCGTTACCACAGAATGAGTCTAAAAAGTCTTTCATCTGGTTCTTTCAGCAGTGGTTAATTATAATGAATAATATGGCACCGCCATCTATAATCACCGATCAAGATCATGCTATGATAAATGCTATTGCCAAGGTATTTCCAAATACAAGACATCATTATTGCATATGACACATTAGTCGGAAATATTCTGAGAAATTACAGAGTTTATATCATCGGTATACAGGTTTTCAAAACGATTTCAAATGCTGCGTAGATAAAATTTGACAGTTGAGCAATTTGAAGATAAGTGGTTTGCACTAAATGAAAAGTACCAAGTTAGTAGGCATAAGTGGATTTCAATAATGTACGGTATAAGGGAGAAATGGATACCGGATTATACAACAATAAAATTTTCTGCAAGAATACGAACAACGGGATGTAATGAGAGCATGAATGCTTTTTTTATGCTTATCTTAGTTGGAACACCACAATTAAAAAGTTTGTTATAAAAATGAGAAGTGCATTATAAATGCATTATGATCGCGAAAAAAATGGATTTTGATATGCTATGCAAAAATCGTATGTGTGCAACAAATATGCCACTGGAATTAGACGATTCCAAAATTTACACCAAAAGCATTTTTGAAAAGATTCAAGTAGAGTTTCAGAAATCTCAATCATTTAATATCCAGAAAGTTTCAAAAGTCGATAGGACAACCAGATATAAAGTCCACAACGTGCTGTTTGGTCCAAAGAAAGACAATTGACGAATATATTATGTCCAATGTACGAAAAATGGCAATTTTCTAAGTGTATTTGCAATTATTTTAAATCAATCGGACTATTTTGTAGGTATATATTCAAAGTTTTTGTATCTAACAGTGTGAATAGTATATCGTCTTAATATATCTTGCTAAGAAGGACGAGAAATGTTGATCAAAATATTGTCATGAAGAGTATCGTACCACTTTTGGTACAAATGACTGAAACGTCGCAGTATAGTCATTTATGCAACGAGTTCAATCTAATTGCCATGAAAGGTGCTGCGTCAGAGAATGTATATAAAATTATACATGCGGAATTGTCCAAACTTGCGATATGAATATAAAAACTTCCAGTTGAATTACCGAATGTGAAAGAAGACTTGGTAAATGAAATAACAAATGATTTGAAATCAGTGAAATATGATATTTCAAAAATACAAAATCGTTTGTAATCTAACAGGAAGGGTCGTAAAAAGAATCGGATTAAATCTTGGATCGATAACAAAAATAGTGATGGGAAAAAAAATAAGAGGGTATGCACAGAATGCAACCAATTAACATTTCATAACAAAAAAACTTGTCCGAGAATACAAACACAACATGTAGAAGACATACATTCTGGTTAACCGACTTTTATGTGTTTTGAGCCGTCATGGGACTTGAACCAACCGTTTGGTTGGTCAGAATAGTTTATTGTAAATGAATGATATTTGATATAAATGAATGATTTTTTATGTAAATAAATGATGTTTGATAAAGTATAACATATTTTTTGGTAAATGAATGTCATTTGTTGTAAATGAATGATATTTGATGTAAAAAAATAATATTTGATGCAATATTAGTTGTTGATATTGGTTGTGTCAATTAATGATTTTGTTAAATGTGTTGATATTGATTGTCATTCAATACTGTTTTTAAATTTGTTGGTGCAGAAAAAATAACCGCTACTTAAATCAACGGTTAAATAGTGGGCTCAAAATTTAACTGCTAGTTTAAGTAGCGGTTAATTATTACCTAGAGTGAGCCCAAAATATAACCGCTATTTAAAATAGTGGTTTAATAGTGTGCTCTCTATTGCTGGAGTAAGCTCAGAATTTAACCGCTATTTAAAATAGCGATTTTATTTTGAGCTCATATAGCCCAAACATTCCCTTTGTAATGTACCAAACAAACAAAATTTGACCGCTACTTAAATCAGCGGTTAAATAGACAAGCAATCCATGTATTTCATTGCAAATACACCGCAATCGAGTGATCCAGTGTCTTGTCTCGGATGACCCTCATTCTCACCAAATTTCCAAGCCTTTGTTAAAACAATTTTCCTGGGATTGGGTACACCTTTCAGCTATACATACCAAAATAATTTTGCTGCAAAAAAATTATTGAGCTAAACAAATTATTATAACTTATAAGCAAATGAAAATAATAGTTGTTTTAAAATTGGATTAACCACTGCTTCACATATAAGCTTATACAAAATACTGACATCGATGAATATTGGATTATATATCACAAACATTCCTTTTGTAATGTACTAAACACACAAAATTCAATGATCTTCGTGATGCATAAGAATATAAACCCGGGATTAAAATTTTAATTCATCATTATATATCGTATTTGTTGCAAATAAAATGAAAATGAGAAAAATAAAATACAGACTTACCGTTTCATGCTCTAGTATAGACTTCTGGAAAGGATTTTTCCATTTGACCCATTCTAGTAAACTAGATCTGCACTTGTGGTTTCTCTTTACTTTCTCTGCTGTGTACCCGTGATAACAATAACGGAGCATCGTTTAGAAAATAAAAAATAGAATGAACAACATGATATTGCATATTATTTAGTTGATGTACAAAACCTATTGAATGCCAATGGTTTACACAAAATTCAGGCTTAAAGAAGAAGCTAGTGGCGGAAGATTTGCGTCTAGATAACAAATCGATGTAAGCCGTTATCATTTCTCCTCTAATGTGCTCTCCAAATCACAGTGAGAGATAGTCGGAAAAATATACAACTTCTCCTTCTCTTTCACGAAGAAATTCAACTTTTCTGAAGGTTATCAAAACATAAATATTTTGTATTTAACTTTTAAATATAAAATTATAATTAATTCATTAAAGTTTACAAAATTTGTTTTCCTTTTCTCGTCAAAGTGTTGGATCTAAAATTTCGCCCGCACGTACTTTTTTTCCGATTCTGATATGTGATATTTAATTCCTTGTACGACTTTCTTTTCTTTCTTTTTCTTCTTATCTGGATTTGTGTACGGCGAGAGCAAGAAAGAACATAACTTCTTTTGTCTTTTCAAATCTTCCATTGCTTCTCTTAAAATGTCTTGCATCACTTCTTCACTCGGATCTATACCCATCTCACAGAGACTTTTAAATATAGAATCATCTTCTATTTCTTCCACGGCGTTTGTCCGACTGCCCGGGGACGGCAAATCCATCTCTGTCGGTAATTCTTTAGGTATACCCATCGCCGCTTCAATTTCTTCAATATGTTTTTCTACTTCAACTGCGAGGGTTATATCTTCCAAACCTATGTTCAAATTTGTATCGGCGACGACACATATATCAACCTCAAAATCTTCATTAAAAAAGATCTCCTCTTCTTTATTTGCAACCGTCTCATTAACACGTTCATCGTCGGGAATTTCAGCCTCAAGATTTTAATCCCCCACCTTCTTTCTAATGGTCTCCTCCCCCTCATTTGGCTCAACGACCTTCTGAACGTTTTCAACATCGGGTTTCTCAGTCTGAACATTTTCAGTTGGCTCAACGGCTTTCTCAACATTTTCAACCTCGGGTTCTTTAGTCTCGACATTTTCAATTGGCTTAAACGGCCTCCTCAACATTTTCACCCTCAAGTTCTTCAGCCTCGACAATTTCATTCCTTTCTGAAGCTTCATCCCCCTTTTCATCAATCTCACCCTTTAGAACTTATTCGATCTCTTCATGTAATCTCTTGAGATTGTTGTCATCTAACAAAAATTTATTAAGTTCAACTGAGTTCACTTATAAATAATAAGTAATAAATATCAATAATTGGATCTAATATATTAAAAGTGATATAAAACAAAAACTAAACATAAACAATACTTATATAATCGAGAAGTAATTGATGGCTAATCTTGATGTTAGGCTCGTATATCGTAATTGGTTAACTGCCGGGGGGTGTATTACCTTCATGGTAATAGTAGTGTACCAAGCGAAGTAATCGCTAGCCACATCCTGACCTTCTCCTGTACTAGCATCAAATTCAACTCCTTTTGTTTCGACATCAATTTGGTTTTCGTCCCACAAATTGATATACTCTGAAATCACATCGGATATTGATTTCTTCTTGGTTGGCTCTCCTTCTCAGTTTGTATAGGCTGAACGTCAATGGGTACACTATGAATGCCTCCAAACTGTCGGGTTATCCTTTCGGAATATTGCCTCTGGACAATATCGAAACAAATGAGAGAAACTCGTAACAGTCCAACGTATCTACTGAGAAGGAAAAGTCTTCTTTTGCACCAATATACTCAGTGTATAGATCCCATGTGAACTGTCATTAAAGAAACAATTGAAAATATTTATC
The DNA here is from genome assembly GCA_030015575.1 of Agapanthus africanus. Lineage (NCBI taxonomy): Eukaryota > Viridiplantae > Streptophyta > Magnoliopsida > Asparagales > Amaryllidaceae > Agapanthus > Agapanthus africanus. Next base: position 43,767,410 of record CM057339.1, read on the forward strand.
ATTATTCATAAAGAATTAAACAAATGTCGTTAAATTAAGTAATGAAATAGTAATTACCTTTAGTTCATTCAAATTATCAAGCATTTCCTGATAGAAAGTTTTATGATGATGGGGAAATCGATGTATGCGTACACCCTATTGTCTAGCAAAGGGTCTAATCTCCTTGATGCTATAGTATCGAAGATAGGCTAGATGACCGAGATCCTCGTATATGCCCAACATTGAATAAAATTTAATTGTTAAATTCGCTACAATTATCTTTAAAATAAAAGAAAATAATTATACAACTAATATGATATCTAAAAAACTGTAAGGCAACTCTTTATCGCTCTCGCATTTGACAGTGCCTCTTTGTTCAATTCGTTTATCAAATACGAAAAAAACCCGCCCCTCAAGCATATATGGAGATAAGTTCGTCCTTGCGCAATAATTGAAGCCATTTTGGATGAACCAGGTTCTTGGAGCATGTAGGGAATAATGCTATGCAAATATTGTACAAAACATAAGTTTTTGTACATTGAACAATTTTCTTCTGATCGACATTACTCTCGAGACTATTAAATGTCTCATACACCTACGTCGCAAGTACGGTACCGTATTTTCTCTTCTCCTTCGGGGGATCAACTCCTAATATGTCATCAAAATGTATGAAGAAACTCATACATTTTTTATAAACAACCGGATAACCTGTGACCGGGAGTCCGAGAATCCATGCTACGTCTTCAAGAGTGATCGGCGTCTTTTCAATGGGTAAATGAAAAGTTTTCGTCTCGGGTCTCCATCTCTCAACTAATGTAGATATCAACGGTAGATCTTGTTTTTGGTGGCCAACTTTACGATACTCACCGAAACCTCGTTCGTCTAATAATTCAATCTGTAGATCAGTCAGAGCCCATTACACAAATATGCTCGTAGATTTGAGCGCAATAAGACTTCCCTTATCTTTACCGCTCCATTCACCTTTGATTGTAATTTTCTGAAACGTGATTTGCTTGATTATACAATACTGCATTATTCAAGGGGCCAGAGTTGTATTGAAAGGATGATGTCTTGGATGCCGATGGCCGGGTAGGATTGACTACATTCACTTTTGATTTTTTTTTTTTTTACGTTCTTGGAGTTCTTTACGAATATTTTTTGGCGGAGGAGAAGAAGGAGAAGGAGGAAGGGTAGGTTTAGCCCTCTTTATGTATTCTTCTTCAGTGTAGCACTCTTGGGTGTATATTTATATTTACCGACCATTATAACTATATAATAAACTCAAAAATCCTAAATATATTAACAAAAAACCCTACAAAAATAAGATCAAACCCTTAACTAAAGAACTAATTGATTTATGTTATAAAATCGATCCAAGAAACAATAGAATACCTACCAACAATCGTAATTCAAATCATATGAAAAAATACCCAATTTACATCTGAAAACCCTCATAAAACCCTCAATAAATAACAAAGCCTATAGTATTTAAAGTAATTAACTTACCTTATGAGATCGATCCATGAAGGTGCGTGAATTCCAACAAGAATTGCAGTTCAAATCACAGCAAAAATTGCCCAATTTCTTTCAATCTCTAACCATTAAACTGCTGATGCAGTGTTGAAGCTACTCAGACGGTAGCTGTTTTTATTAAATGGTAACCGGTAGTTAAAGTAGAGGTTAAATCTGAGCAATTCGATTTTAACCGCTATTTTAACCAGCGGTTACCATTAATGGCTCAAATTTGTTGGATAAATCAATTTATCCAACGCTGTAAAATATTCCGTCCCGATGTATTCTTAATTTGTAGCACCTTTCCCTTTTCAGTGCTTCATCTACAACAAATTTTCACCTGCAACATAGATGATGCCGCTCCCACCAAACCGTAGCTCTCAGCCTGTTTGATGTCACATTTGGTTCCCTTGCCGCTTTATAGCCACACTAGTATGGATTCTGATTCCAAAGGTCAGTGCAAATGTTGAACAAGTATTTTTTTTTGAAGGTAAGAGCGGGACTCAAAATAAGTCCGTCCCATAAACTTTATTAAAAACAGAACAAAAATGTTACAGATTTACGGGAAATAAGGGAACAAGACAACAACAGTCTCCACCTATGCATACATGCACACCTCAGGAAAAAAACAACAATAGAAAAAAAGAATTACAAAGTCAAGTAACAGTGGAGGGGGCTGTAAAGAGAATGGGAGAAATGGGGAGCAGCTTGAAAATAGCAATGAATGCATGTTTCTTCTAATTTTGAAGGCCCTGTTGTGCTTTTTGATCATCCTTGGTTTTAATCACAGCAAGCCATCCTTGATTTTAATCACAGCAAGCCCAAACAATTGTCTGCAATCTACATAATTATTGCCTACAAAAACAACAATACACCAACCAGTAAAGTATTTTTATGTATGGTTCTGCAATTGATAACAAATATTTTACAAGACAAGGAGATAAAGATTGTATGTTGTATGTTGATATTATTCAAAATGCTTCAGTTAAAGAAGAGGTTCTGAATGTAACCAAAGTTGATTACAGAAAAGCAGGAATAAACTATAAGTCTTAGGAGAAATCAATTTCAAGACCCCATAAAAACAGCAGGACAAGTAGGTACATTATGTGTGAAAAATAGCATATGCGAAAAATAAAACCATCATTGAAAACAGTCCAAGATACCAGATATAAAACATATCACCCTGATAAAAAGTAAAAACAGGTTAATGAAAAGTGACTCAGGTAAAAACTAACACTAGTTTTTTAACATCATCGGCAAATATCAATCAGCACATACAACACAGGATGCAAGTAAATTATATGGATAGCTTTTATGCAAGTACTAACATCGCCAGTATATAGAGCTTTGACACTATTGAAATCCATGGTGTTAGTAGCTTTGTCCTAAATTTTATTAGTAATGCCCCCAATCCAAGTAAAGAAATGATACGGTATAGTATTCAGCATCTGAGTATAGGGAATATGAATATCATTAAAAAAATTGTTATTTCTAACTAACCAAATATTCCAACAGATAGAATATAACAATATAAGCCATAAATGATCAATATTCTTATGTACATTAGGCTCCCTCCAAGTGTTAAAACAAGGTTCATTTTAATGATTTTGGTAATTTCACCCTTGCTGTTATATCATATTTATATTTCGTTCTATAGGTTTTCAAAATGGGTGTTAGAAAATATTTATATAATTAGAAAAGAGGATAATGGAGAAAAGATGCCATAGGAGAGAATTTTCTCCTATGATGTCGAAAAAATACAACCTCCAGAATTTTTTCGACGATCGGCATCCATCATAATCATCTAAGATGCGGATACACCAAATTTTATGTGATTTTAACACATTTTCACCGTTGATTTAGCTATGTAAAAAATTCTATTGTCGGTAAACCGTTAAATTTACATCCACTAAATCAAAGGTGAAAAAGTGATGGAATCACATGAAGTTTGGTATATCCACATCTTTAGATGATGATCGTCAAAAAAAATGGTGGAGAGTGTATTTTTTTGCGCCACGTGAGCCTCTTCCCCCCTCTCCCCGCTCTTTCTTTCTCTCTCTCTATACTCTCTCTCTCTCTCTATATATATATAGATAGAGAGAGAGAGAGTAATGAAAGAAAGATTCTAGGAGGCTTTTTACGTTAGGTGGCACCAAAAAACACATTATCCATTATTTTATTCGACGATCAGCACCGACCACTTGATCTTCATCATCTAATATATCGATACACCACCTTTTATGTCATTCTAACACCTTTCCACCATTGATTTAGTGTGTGCGCGTGTATGCTCACACGTGTATGTATATATACGCGTGCACACATACAAAGAAAGAATGATGGTGAAAAGAGGCCCTAGGAGGCTTGTTTCGTAAGATGGCGGCAAATCTGATGATCGACATCGGCCATTTTGATTTTCATCGTCTAATATGTCAATACAGCAAATTTCATATAATTCTAACACCTTTTCACCATTGATTTAGAAATGTAAAAAGTTCTATTGCCGATAAACCGTTAATTTTGCACCCACTAAGTCAACAGTGAAAAGATGTTAGAATCATGAAATTTGGTGTATCGACATATTAGACGATGATGATCAAGAAGCTCGATGTAGATCGTCGACTAAAATGGTGGAGGGTGTGTTTTTTGATGCCATGCGACGAAATAAGCCTTCTAAGGCCTTTTTCCTCCATTATATATATATATATATATATATATATATATATATATAGAGAGAGAGAGAGAGAGAGAGAGAGAGAGAGAGTAATGAAGAAAAGAGGCCTTAGAAGGCTTTTTCGTTAGGCGGCGTCAAAAATCTATATTTTCAACGAATTTTTTCGACGATTGGCACCCATCATCATCATCTTTATCATTTAAGATGTGAATGCACCAAAATTCATACGATTCCACCACTTTTCCACCTTTGAATTAGCAATGTTAAAAGTTCTATTGTCGGTAACTGTTAATTTTGCACCCACTAAATCAATGGTGAAAATGTGGTGGAATCACATGAAATTTGGTGTATCCACTTCTTACATAGTAAAGATGATGATCGGTGCCGATCGTCCAAAACAATCGTGGAGGGTGTATTTTTCCTACGCCATAGGAGGAAATTTGCTCCTATGGCGTCTTTCCTCCATTATCCTTAAATATAGAAATTTGGTGTATTCATATTTTCCATGGTAAAGATTATGATAATAGACACCGATCGTCCAAAAAAATCATAAAGGGTGTATTTTTTAGACGCCTTAGAAGGAAATTCCCTCCTATGGCATCTTTCCGCCCTTATCCTCTCTCCCTTACACACACACACAGATATATACAAGGATATGTGAGGAAATGTGTTATAGGATGGAATTTCTTTCTATGGCGTCGAAAAAATACACCATGTACGATTGTTTTGGACGATCAGCATCTATCATCATCGTCTTTATCATGTAAGATGTGGATACACCAAATTTCATATGATTTCACTATTTTTTCACCGTTAATTCAATAGGTGCAAACTTAACGGTTACCGACAATAGAACTTTTTATATTGTTTATTCAATGGGGAAAAGTTGTGGAATCATATGAAATTTGGTGTATTCACATCTTACATGATAAAGAAGATGACGGGCGCCGATTGTCGAAAAAATTCATGGAGGATATAGATATTTTGACGCCACCTAACGAAAAAGCCTCCTAGGACCTGTTTTCTACGTTACTCTCTCTCTCTCACTCACTACTACAAAGATAGAATGCCCCTACGGTTATGATCGTGGGGACAAGTCACCGTCCCTACGGTGGTAACCGTAGGGGCTAAATCAGTAACCATGTAGGAAAAAGTCGAGAGGGAAAGTATATACCCCATGGTTGAAAATTTGCCCCTACGGTTTATTCGGTAGGGGCATTTTTTATTTTCAAATTTTCTGGAAAAAATAGTAATATGTTTTCCTTATGGCGTAGTCCGTAGGGGAAAATACGTGCCCCTACGGATTAAACCGTAGAGGCTAATTTTTAAAAAAAAATTAATTTATTTAAAAAAAATTAAAATGCCTTAAGGGTTAGAACCGTGAGGGCAAGTAAATGCATCTACGGTTGTAACCGTAGGAGCTAAATATCATAAAAAGTAGGGGATAAAATATTAGAAAACCTGATATTTAGCCCTTACGGTTACAACCGTAGGGGCATCACTTTCCCCCACGGTCATAACTATAGGGGCATATAAAATTTATTTTTAAAAAAAATTCTTCTCCTGTTTTTGTCCACTTTATACAGGATAATATATATACCACATGAATATAGAAATATTTATCCAAAACACCTCACGCATAATATATATATAACGAAATAACCAAACAAAATGCAAAATCAGAATAAAAAATCAAAATATGTAAGAAACAATATCCAAGATATACGATACATATCAAATATAGTACATACATCACACAAAAATGAAAAAATATAAATACATCGCTACTGGCTCGGTCCAGGTGCTCCATCTCCAAGTATCTGGGAAATCCGACCCAGCTGGTCTTCGCTGTAGTCCCAGGCCAACAAAACCTGGAAAACTGGATCATCAGGAGTGGGGGTGGACTGCGATGTCGAACTAGTGGGATGCACAGCCGAAGCAGTGGCTTGCGGAGCCGAAGGAGTAGCCTGCGCAGTCGCAGCCGAAGTAGTGGCTTGCGGAGCCACAGCCGCAACAGTGTCCTACCGAATCTGTAAAATTTAAAAGTTTGTGTAATTTAGGGTTTAGGGTTATGGTTTGGATTTGTTTATATGTGTGTGTCCGAGTGTATATGTGTGTGTTTGTGATTATGCGTGTGTGCACGTGTGTCTGTGTGTGCTCTTGCGCATGTGTATGTGTGTATGTATGTGTATGTGCGCGCACGCGCGCGCGTGTGTATGTGTGTGCATGCGTATGTATGTGCACACCCCTAACTATTGTTGTTTTTCACTAAAATATCTTGAAAATTTAACTAAATCCATCTTCTAAAATTAACTAAATTGGCATAAATTTCACTAAAATACCCTTAACCATTGTTGTTTTTCAGTAAACTATCATTAAATTTTTAATAAAAAAACTGCTCAATTTTATTTATTTAAACTAAAATACCCTTAACTATTGTTACTTTTCACCAACTACCTGCCGAATCTTAGATATAAGTGTACTTTCTTAAAAGTTTAGGGTTTTTTCTTAAGTATCTCATTTTGGAAATCTTGTTTTTTTAACTAATTAACTTGTACCTTATTAACAAATTGTAAATAAAAATCCTAACCATAGATTTCACAAACAATATAGAATTTCTTCGTGTGTGTGTGAGGTGGCCATTACCTCATGTGGTGTCATCTAAATTATTTTTAACATATTCTAAATTCATATCAAAACATAATATGGTAGGGTTGGATTTGACAAGAGTTCAATGTAGACGAGAATGATGATTAATTACGGTTTGGTCTTGTTTTTTTGTGTCTGTATGTGTATGTATGCTTCTCTGTGTGTGTGTGTGTGTGTGTGTGTGTGTGTGTGTGTGTTTATGTGTGTGTGTGAATGTGTGTGTATACGTATCATTGATTCCTAAAAAGCATAGAATTCGACGGTCATCTCGTCCAACCGCTGCTTCAGACATTGCTCGCGTGGGGTACCAAAAGTCGACGCCGGAGAGGAAGTCAACTTCAGGCGGGATCTGCTGGGAACAGATCCCTAGCATCTTTCCCAACCACCATGGTGCCCTCCATATACGCGGTCTAGGATAAGGGTCAGCACGGCCAGATCGGTCTCTGTTCTGAAATCAATCTCTGATGCTTCTGCTTCCTGCATCACCCGCGCCTACACCATGTAAATCATTCAAACGTAAATAAACCATTTAAATTTAAACTTATCAAAAACAAATTTTCATTCGAATTAGAACAAATATTAACACTTATGCAATACTCCTGAGTACCAGCGTCGGGATATCGAAGCTCGCCCATGATCGGATCTTTAGATGAAGTGCGGATGGAAAGATAATCCGTCAACATGCTCGTAGTGCCACCTTGAGCCACGGACCGAGTTCTCTGCAATTCACCAAATACACACATATATAACCTAAATTTTCATATTGCATTATATCAAAACAGATATTGTAATTTACCTTTGTCTCCATAGCCCGATTCACGTTCCTCGAGCCACCGGTGCAGGTTGGACGACCCCTCTTCGTCGACCTACGATTCTCCTTATTTTGTGCGGCCTATTTCAACTTGGCTCAGACGCCCAAAACTCGCACAAGAGAGGCTATGTCTCTAAATCAATGTCTGCAAAGACCGGAGAATGTAGGAGAGCCGTCATCTCCGCCTCGGGGGTCGCCAACCATATATCGTAGCAATCAGACTTCATCTTACCCTTATTATACCGGATATGACCCTGCATGCTGATCGTGAGGCCCCGATAAACAGTCTGAAGATCGAGTCCTCTATAATGGTCATCAGAATCGAGGGTCTAAAAGTCGTAATCGATCTGCAAATACAAGAAATTAACATCGTTAAATTATAAGTGCCGAATGATGGTAAATTTATTTTGATAAATCAAATAAAAATATTTAATAATACTTGAGCCTGCTTAAAGAAGAGGTCAAAGGAGCGCTTGTGCTGATCGCCCCATTCAAGGTGAAAGGGATACTTCTTGAAGTGATGGCTCCAATCCCTCATATACCGGCCGAACTTCTCTGCATAATGGTAATGGCCACTGGGTCAACATATGAAGGTAAATATGAAGGGGAATGGTCCTTGGCCCTTAGCGGCATCAGGTTTCAGTTTATGGGAGTGAGTCGGCCCTTGAGTCTTAAAGATAGACCGTGGCTGCCCTGCATCTATAAAATATATACATATACATGCAATATCAAGACAAAACAAATTACACATACAATAATCAATAAAATAAGGATATATACCTGGGGCGATAACAACACGAGCCTGAGCCCATGCAGCAACACAAGCGGGTCGATAGTTCCTTTTTTGAGGAACAACCGGTTGTCCGGACATGGATGAATCCCTCTAACTAGATGATAAACAATGACGATATAAGTAACTTATGAATAAAATAAAATATGATCAATTTGAAGGATTATATATGTAAAGAATACCAACATGCAGACTGCGCGGAAGGTACGGATGGTGTGGGTGCGGCCTATGCCCCGGATGTGGAGGCACCCCATCCAACTAGACAAAAAATAACTATATAAGTAATTTTGAAATGCGTATGCATGTATATCTATAATATAACAATCAAAATGAATATGCGTGCAATATAGAATATATAAACATACCTGATTCAGGTGTGGTATTTAGGTGCACCCCGGATGTGGAGGCACCCCCAACAACTAGATAATAAAAAATGACCGTATAAGTAACTTCGAAATGAATACGCGTGTATATCTATAATATAACAATCAAAATGAATATGCGTGCAATATAGAATATAAAAACGTACTTGCTGCAGGTGTAGGATCTAGATGCGCCCCGGATGTGTAGGCACCCGCTACAACTAGACAATAAAAAATGATTACATAAGTAACTTTAAAAAGAATATACGTGCATATCTACAATTTATCATTCAAAATAAATGAATATGCGTGCAATATACCCGTTGGTGCTAACGGTATGGACGGAGGGGGTACGGATGAGGGTGCAATACCAGCCCTCTAGAGCTCCCTACGCAGATCTTCGGGTGCAAGAGTCACTCTACCCTTTCCACCCTTGGAGCAGCCTCCGCCGTTGCTTCTGCTTTCGCCCCTGCCCCTCGCTGCTCCCGACATCTCCATCACCCCTAGATGCATAGCTGGTTGCAATCATTACATATGCATGCAATATATGTATATAAAAGAAATAATAACAACACTACATGTATGGATCATATAAAATGTAAAGACATAACATAATATTAATGATAACCTTTTTCGTTTTGTAGACATAGTATATGCAGTAAGAATATCTACTTTGATTTCATTATCAATATCATTCCTAATCCAAGTAACTTCACACTCAGCCGAAGACAATCCGTCTACGGAGACAGAAGGTTGGAGCGCTCTAAGAATTCTTTTTTCTTCCTACTCATCGCCTGCGTCCATTCGATCCTTGAATTCCGAGACATCATAAATATCCCTGAGTTTCCATCGGCATACGACACTCCATCCCGGATGCTTCAAGAACTTTGAGTAGCATACTTGAAATGCTTGATGCGCAAAGATGAACGGATCATCCTCACAGCAAAACCGACAAGTGTTTACACTAGTCAATTCATATTCATCTTTCCAAGTCTCGGGGTTGTCTCTCCTCCTATTCGTATTGGTTCGTGTATCATACCAAATACACTGAAATATATAAATCGGTTCTGATCGTTCTGGATATTGGATATAAGTATGTAATCTAAGTACCCATAATAAACCACACTGTTCGTTCCTACGGTTACAACCCCACTATTTTGGCTGATTCGAGATTTTTCCATGTCCTTAACTTTAAATTTGTATCCAAAGACATTATAATCCTTTGTAGTATGCAACCTCCATGCTAAGATACTGAGCTAGACTTCTTGCGTCTTTCTCTAAAGATAAAAAAAATGTCCGGATCTTGGATCTGACAAAATAAATTATGCGGCAAATACATAACAATATAAGTATAGATTGACACTACTCTTAAAAACATGAGATTCGAACATGTTACATGATCTGCAAACTAGTCGTAAAAATTTTCCTGATGATATTTATCCAATCGATCATCAGTCTAATTAGGATACTCCGTGTTGGCTATAGTGCCATCAAGACAATTATTGTAATCAAAAGTAGACGGTTATGATAATTGAAGGAGGACCTATACAGGTAGTACATTCTTGCTCGATATGATAGTATGCAATCTGGTTTGTCTTTATCATTGATGTGTATATGTTTTATAGGTTATTACATGTTAATACATAATGATAAATCCCGTAGGATGTTTGCTTGACTACCAAAATTATGATGGCGATCATATTTGTAAGAGCTTGGTAGTTCATAAGCACATCCTTTAAATGTCCCCAATCATGGGAGTATCGAGACTAAGCATCGATATTCTAGAGTAAACTAGTGTTTACGTTTCCAGTTCTCGACGAGGGGCGGTGGCAGGTCTCATTGCCATCGATGTGTTGCACTTAAGACTGTATACATATGCTCACTGGAGGTGAGTACACCGGACGAACTCGCCGAGAACTTTAAATGGTATTATACCTATTGTCAGATAGTAGTTCTCAGATGACATGAGTACAGATAGTCTGTTGATATGAGATCTTCATTTCTCTCATGTGAGTTCCCACTGTATTTAGATTACTTCCCTACCACGGCTCTACTAAGTCGTGCAAACAGGTTTTAGTTTGGTACAGTCCCGAGCCACATGGAGACAGTGAGTGATCGTCAGTGATCCGTCTCTCCTGGTATAGGGAGTCGACGTCGTGCTGTATTCGGTTGACTATCACCATAAGTCCCTGGCCAGGGCGGATGAGATTTACCGATTGGAGGTCAGTAGTTTCTAGGTTTGGTAATGGGCTTGACACCGACACGACTTATTGGGTTATTGGGGGTCGGACGCTATCCATCCTCTTGATCCAATATGCGATACTTCTAGACAAAGAGACTGAACTATACAGAGATTCTCATTTACAGGCTCGGTAGGGATACAGATGAGTTTTTGGTCGACCTTCCTTTCGTTCAATCCTGGATAGCCAATATGTACAGTTAGTGCCGTTGACGTACTTGTGGTTAAACCCACTGTCAGCGTATTGTCGAATCTTTAGAGTCCCACACAGAGAGTTTCCTGGTTCAGGCGAAACAATGTAATATATGCGTATTTTGATATGCACTCAGATTCGATTAAATACGTGTATTTAGTGCACGTATTTTAATTGGGCGTCTTGATAATACTGGTAGGTTTGAAAGATAGCCGGATCATTGTGAGCTAGTATTATATCTCTCATTATCTTTTTTTTTGAGTATTTGTATTTTTATAAAGATTTGAAGAAAAGTAGAGATGTGAAGAGAGTTGAGAAGTATAAAATGGGTAAAAAGGAAGTTAAGAAAGCTGTTCGGGAAGCTAATCTAAGGTCTACAAGGAGGTGTACGAGAAATTAGACACTAAAGAGGCTGAAAATGATATATACCGGATTGCTCGGATGCGGGAAAGGAAGACTAGAGACTTATGTGCGGTGAAGTGTGTCAAAAATGAAAATCAGAAGGTTTTAGTTCGAGATGAGGATATCAAAGAAAGATGGAGAGATTATTTTGACAAATTGTTCAATGAGAGCTTTACTAAGAATTTGGATGGACTTGTCATTCAATCTCAAGATATAAACCGTGATTTCATGAGTAAAATAAGACTATCTGAGATTAAAGAAGTTTTGAACAGAATGAGTTTAAAAAAAGCGGTTGGTCCTGACGGGATTCCTATCGAGATTTGGAGATGCTTAGGAGAAATAGGCGTTAAATGGCTGACAGATATGTGTAATAAGATTTGGCAGACAAAAAAGATGCCAAATGAATGGAGGAAAAGTATCCTTGTACCTATCTACAAGAACAAGGATGCCATTCAAAGTTGCTCAAACTACTGTGGAATAAAACTTATGTGTCACACCATAAAACTTTGGGAGAGAGTGATTGAACACAGGCTAAGGAAGGATATTAAGATAACAGAGAACCAGTTTGGGTTCATGCCTGGACGATCGACGACAGAGGCTATTCATTTGCTTCGTCAACTTGTTGAGCATTTTTGAGAGAGGAGAAGAGATTTGCATATGATATTTATTGATTTAGAAAAAACGTACGACAAGATACCTAGAGAGGTATTATGGGGGACAATGATGAAGAAGGGGGTCCTTGTCAAGTATATTGACATTATCAAGGATATGTACGATGGAGTAGTGGCAAATGTCAGAACTTGCGGCGGCTTAACGAGCGATTTTCCGATTACAATTGGTTTACATCAAGGATCTGCATTAAGTCCATTCCTATTTACCATCGTGATGGATGAGCTTATTAGAATTATCCAAGATGAGGTACCTTGGTGTATGCTATTCGTTGATGATATTGTTTTAGTAAATGAGACGAAAGCAGGGGTTAATACCAAATTGGAATTATGGAGGCAAACATTGGAATCTCGGGAATTCAGATTGAGAAGGTCCAAGACAGCATATATGCATTGCAAATTTAGTAATCAGGAAAGTCAAAACCATATTGGTATAACATTGGAAGGGCAAGAGATATTACCGAGCGACCAGTTTAGATATCTAGGTTCCATCATCCAAAAGAATGGGGAGATCGATAGTGATGCTAATCAAAGGATCCAAGCTGGTTGGTTGAAATGGAGGAGTGCAACAGGGATTTTGTGTGATCGTAACTTTCTGTTAAAATTGAAAGGAAGTTTTATCGGAGTGCTATTCGGCCTGCCTTATTATATGGTACAGAATGCTGGGCTCCTAAGAAGCATCATACACAGAAGTTGCACGTAGCGGAGATGCGCATGCTTCGTTGGATGTGCGGTAACACTAGAAAAGATAAGGTGCGAAATGAGGATATTCATGCAAAAGTTGGTTTAGCACCTGTGGAGGAGAAGATATGGGAAAACCGGTTAAGATAGTTTGGTCATGTGCGACGCAGACCTATGAAAGCACCGGTTCGACGAATAGATACTCTCGATATGGGCAATGACAAAATGGCAAAAGGGAGACCGAAGAAAACATGGATGGAGGTAATACGAAACGATATGGTTGCCAAAGGACTCAATGAAAGTATATTGTTCGATAGGAGTGAGTGGAGGTGAAGGATTCATGTGCTGGACCCGGCGTGATTCTCATGTTGGTTCATGTAGCCTACCCCATATGCTTGGGATAAAAGGCTCAGTTGTTGTTGTTGTTTTGTTTGTATTTTGATACGAATATGATATTTATACGAATACAAATATTTGTATAAATACGGGTTTTTGTATCTTAATACGAATACAAGTATTTTATCTTGATACGAATATGGTATTCGTATTTTGATAAAAATACAGGTATATGTATTTTGATACATATTTGGATTTTTGTATATATGTGTATGTGTGTGTACATACACATTTTCCACATAAATTTAGAAGCTTTGTGAAGAGCGTGGATGGGTGACTCGTTGGTGTGAGTCACCCATCCACCCACTCTTCACAATTAAAAAGAAGAGAGAGGAAAAGAAAATGGTTAATGGATTTTTTCGTAACTCATTCTTCTCTTCCTCCTCATCTTGAGCTTTGCTTCTATTTTTTGAGTATTGAAAATTTGTAAAGAGAGAAAACCATAAGAGAACCACCAGTACATCACTCTTACAGTCCATTCTTAGCAAGTTTAGTTGTGAGTTGTTTCACCTGCCTTGCTAGATGTGAAGCAAAAGCTTGATTCAGACTCTTTTAGGTGGATCATCTTCGACGAGGAAAATCGGCGCCTAAACTTGTTCCTAACGAATTCGGAGCCTTACGAGAGTCCATGAAGAGCTGTAGGGGTCTTCCGCAATTGTACGGTCACGCTACAAAGGTAGCCAGCCCCCTACTCTTACTAGTTTAGTTTTCTAGCTTAGTGTTTGGAATAGATTTTAGGGTTATGATCTCTAGTGCTTGCTTTAAATTTTTGTTTTCGCTCCCGCCTTACCCGCGAGTCTTGCGGTGCGAGCACTAGGATCCTTACAACGGTATCAGAGCCATGCCAAACACTTTAACTAGTTGTAAATGACACAAACATTTTGAAACTGAAATTTTAACCACATTCATCACCAAAATCTAGTTTTTGTAAAAAATTTAAAACGGCACCTGAAATTTTTTTAAACAATTACAGAGGACTCTTATTTTAAAATAAACCATGGAACAAAATTTGAAGGGATTCAGCCGCCACAAATTTAATTAGGTATTACTCTTATTTTCACTTCACAACTAGCAGAAACGAGGTTATTTAATTAGGTCCGTGCAAAAGCACGGGGAACCTCCCTTGGAGTACCAATATTGATCTTGCTGAATGGTTAGCGAACTTGTAAGGTATAAATGATCATGATTAGTTTTCCTTTTAGGGTTTGAAGGAGAATTCGAGAAAACAGTGGGAGCCATCCTGATTAGATAAAGTAATTAATCAATCTAATCTTGATAGAGTTCACGCTGAGTGTTTCTTTTCTCTCTCTCTCTCTCCTTGGCAGCGACCCATGACTGAGCTTAAACTAAAACTCATAAACCACGTTGGCCGAACTTTTTTTACAAACTTTGGTTTTGGATTGTCATGATTCACGATAAAACTGCATATATCCCTGCCACTCCTACGTTACCCTTTAACTTCTCCAGAACACTCCGTATCACTGTGGATTTCCATATTGCTTGGAATGACCATCTCGTATAGTTATATATGAACTCGAAGAAATTTATTTCAGTCTGAGGATGACCACAGGTTGCAGAGAAATTGAATTGTATAATTCAGTTGTTTCCCCTTCTTCATCTTCTCTCAAATTGAGAGCTTCTTATATTAAGAGAGTGTACCTGTTACGCTTATTGGATAGTCTTTTTATAAACCTTAGGCATGTGCCGACAGTAGGGAAGAAAGAAAGCCAACTAGCCTAAGTATGGTGTACAGAAGGTAAGATGCAGAGGCATATAAAGAGATTGAAGTGAGGGCAAAGGAAATTGCAACTACTGTCGTAAATCCGAAGATTGGAAAAGCATTACTAAGAATATCCAGCTACCCTTTGAAACATTTTAAATGTTTCGGTTTTCCTGTATAGTTATTATTGAAAATTGTTTTCCCAGTTACATTCTTATTCCAGGGTATGTATATACCGGTTAAGATACTCACATCTGTATGGCGTTACAGATGATGGATGGGAGCAGACTATTAGGAATTGGGTGATTAGATGCTCAATATCAAAATTCTTTGTAATTGGTAATGTTTGAGGAAATCACCTGGGTTTGCCTAAACGACAAACATTTAGTTTTTTGAACAGCCATTGTTGTGTACCAAATTTTAAAATGAAATATCTGTATCTTTATTTTATAAAGTGAGATATGAATTTTGAAAATATGTATTGGACATTTACCTCTATCAGTTGAGGATAAAGTAAGATACATTGAATAACGATATAGTCATTCTTGACCAAAATATAGTTTTCAACTAACGACACACAGATTTTGAGTTAGTAAAACTCTTGGAACTTATACATTGTAATGTATGTTTTCTAGTGTCCATAAGGACAAGGGGTTGGTACTCGTACTATATTCCGTTTACTTATGACTTCTCTGATTTTAGACACGCATCAATTGAAATACAAGGTCCATAGAATGGTAGCATATCTTATGGTCGTTAAGATATGGAGTTATCCAGTTTTTGTTTAAAAGCAGAATCTGAATGAACTCAAAGCACGCTTCAGTTGTGACAGTTTGTGGGTAATCCCAAGCTTTTGCAATGGTTTAACTTTTACCATTTGCAAGATCAACAGTTGCATTGTTCTTGACTCGCCACCTTTTTATAAAAGGATTTCTTTGCAAAAGAATTTAGTGGGAGTATGGTAGAACTGAAAGTGATTCTAGAACCACAAACGGTTACTGAAAATTTAGTAGAACCTAATAATTCAATTGAATTAGACAAACCATATCCACTCCGCGGATTTTAATAAGTAACCCCAGCCATCCGAAAGGTACTTCGGTTTCCTTACAGATGGTGATAGGGAGGTTTGCATCATGATTATGATGGCCCTACTAGTTATCAGCTGGCTATTAGGAAGTGGTGACTTTCGGATCATGTCAAGATGCCAGATATCTAAGTTGGACTCCATGCATTTCAGCAAATTATGGAATTTGTTGGGTGCTCCTGAAAGGGTAAAACCCATTAGAAAAAAGTAGATCTTTCGAGATTAATGCATGTGGAGAAGTAGTAACCTAATAAGACTTGACTTGTAGTAAAGAGTTTTCATCAAATACCAACTGTGGATTGTGATAAAACTTTTTCTTCAATATCTGTGTTGAAGTCCATACGGATATTATCTGCCACTGCTGCCATTGACTATGAGATCTGGCAGGTGGATGACTATAATGTCATTCTAAATGGGAATTTGAAAGTGTACATGTATATGACTCTACCATAGGGTTGTCGTAGTTAGTGGAAACAGCGGAATGTGTGCAATTTGCTTCTATCTATTTATAAACTAAAGCGGGCATTGCGGAGGTGGATCATCTGTTTTGATAGGACAGTCAGTGTGTTTGATTTCATCAAAAATAACATATGAACCTAGTAAGAAAGATGTAGGGAGTACTGTCCAGGTATTTGGATGACATACTCCTAATAGAAAGTGATGTTCCTATATTATAATCAGTTAAATTGTGGTTGTCACAAAAATTTCTTCATGTTGGATCTGGATGATATATCAGGGATTCTGGTAACTAGATCTATGTTATTAGATCTAGATTTAGGAAGTGTCCCAATTTGGGTATTTAGACACCATTCTAAAGGATTTTAGAATAGAGGACTCCTGGCGTGGTAGTGAACCCGCAGGTGATGGAGTCACCATCTTTAAAGAGATATCTTCTACACTGATGAGGAGAGAGACTCGCATGAATGACATACCAATTGCTTTGACAATTGGGTCAATCATGCAATATCAAGTACCAGACCAGAAGTTGCTTTTACACTTAGTGTAGTAAGCAGATATTAATCCTGGAGAAACAAAGGGAAGCAGTGAAAAACATATCAGGGTGTTCTTAGAGTATGGTAATGGCAGCTTCCTTCAGGTGGCGATTACCAGTTTTAACTTCCAAAGTGACCTGAATGACAGAGTGGCTGTCAGAGTTATATTTATCATCTTCTGAGGAGCAGTATGTTGGACGGAGTTCCAAGCAGAATACTGAGGTAGATAAGGCGCGGGTTGCTGATTATGATCAATAGACGATACATCCCAAGAAGTTTATTGGATAAAATTGTCTATTTATGAACTTAGTCCCATCATGTATCTAGAAAAATTCTAAGGCAGGGCGTCTCTCAGTTCGGGAGATATTTGATCTCTACGAAATTGAGATATAGAGAGAGAAAATTAGAAGTATTGTAGCGGATCCACTCATTGAGGCTATTTCTCGTACACACGAGCTGTTAGTAGGGAAGTAGGGTATTCGGTAGCACACGAGCTGTGGGTATGCGATATCGCAATAATTGGTCTTAAGTGCAAGTGGAAGATTGTTGGCTATAGTGCCTTCAAGGAAATTATTATAATCGAAATTATGCTATTATGATAATTGAAGGAGGACCTATAAAGGTAGAATAGTCTTTCTCGATATGATAGTATACTATATGGTTTGTCTTTATCATTGATATGTATACATTTTAAAGGTTATTACGTGTTGTTAATACATAATGATAAAGCCCATAGGATTTTTGCTTGACTACCAAAGTTGTGATGGCGATCATAGTTGTGAGAGCCTGGTAGTCCATTAGCACATCCTTCAAATGTCCCTAATCATGGGAGTATTGAGACTGTGTATCGATATTCCAGAGTAGATACATTTTTAGATCCCGACGAGAGACGGTGGCAGGTCTCATAGCCATTGGTGTGTTGCACTTAAGACTGTATACAGGTGCTCACTGGAGGTGAGTACACTGGACGGACTCGCCGAGAACTTCTAGATAGTACTATAACGATCGTCAGATAGTAGTTCTTAGATGGCATGAGTACAAATAGTCTGTTGACTTGAGATCGTCGTTTGTCTCGTGTGAGTTCCTACTGTACTTAGATTACTTCCCTACCGCGGCTTTATTGAGTTATGCAAACATGTTTTAGTTGGGTACAATCCCGAACCACATGAAGGCAATGAGCGATCGTCAGGGATTTGTCTCTTTCGGTATAGAGAGTTGATGTCGCGTTGTGTTCAGTTGTCCATCATTATAATTTCCTGGCCAGGGCGGATGAGATTTACTGATTGGAGATCAATAGATTCTTGGTTTGGTAATGAGCTTGACACCGACACGACTTATCAGGTTATTAGGAGTCTGACGTTATCTACCCTTTAGACCCAGTATGCAATACTCTTAGATGAAGAGAACAGACTGTATAGAGATTGTCACTTACAGGCTCAGTAGGGATACAAATGAGTTTTCTTGTCGACCTTCCTTTCGTTCAATACCTGGGCAGACGTTACGTACATGTAGTGCCGCTGATGCGCTTATGGTTAAACACACTACCAGAGTATTATTGAGCCTTTAGAGTCCCACACAGAGATTTTCCTGGTTCAGGCGAAATGATATAGTATGTGCGTATTTTGATACGTATTCAAGTTCGATTAAATACGTGTATTTAGTGCACGTACTTTAATCGCGCGTCTTGATGATACTGATAGGTTTGAAAGATAGCCGGATCATTGTGAGCTACTATTATATCTCTCATTATCTCTCTTTTGGGTATTCGTATTTTTATATGAATACGTGTATTTGTATTTTGATATAAATACTGTATTTATATGAATACGAGTATTTGTATAAATATAGGTATTTGTATCTTACGGGTATTTTTATCCCGATACGAATACGGGTATTCGTATTTTTATACGAATACAGTATTTTTATTTTGATAAAAATACGGGTATATGTATTATATTTGGGTTTTTGTATATATATACATGTGTGTGTGTGTATACATACACATTTTCCACATAAATTTAGAAGCTTTGTGAAGAGCGTGAATGGGTGACTTACTGGGGTGAGTCACCCGTTCACTCACTTTTCACAATTAAAAAGAAGAGAGGAAAAGAAAATGGTTAATGGATTTTTTTCATAACTCATTCTTCTTCTTCCACCTTTTCTTAAGGTTAGTTTCTACTTTTTGAGTATGGAAAATTTGTAAAGAGAAAGAACCATCATTACATCACTCCTACAATCCATTCTTAGGAAGTTTGGATTGTGAGTTATTTCACTTGTCTTGCTAGATGTTAAGCAAAACCTTGATTTGGACTCCTTCGGGCGGATCGTCTTCGACGAGAAAGATCGGTGTCTAAGCTCATTCCCGACGACTTCAGAGCCTTACGAGAGTCCACGGAGAGGTGTGGGGTGAAAGGCTCCTTAGCACCCTCACTACGTTTTCTAGGGCATCAAGAATGCAATTTTAAAAAAACCTAGAGTGCTAAGCAAGCCATAACCAATGATCTGACTAGAGGATTAGGGTTATAACTAAGAAAGTAAACAACTTTACTTTAAGTGAACAAGGAATACAAACTTTATAGACCGGTCCTTCACTTCTAAACTCCGTGTAGTAGTCCCTTTGCTCTAAGAAGTGGTCTCCCGAACTCTCTTTTGGCTCCACTAGGTGAAAGGAACAAGCTTGCTCAAGGATCTTCGAGGCCGAAGATGATCTACATCGAAGAATTTTTAACTCAAGCTATCTCTTCACTAATTGATGAACTAGTGAAGAAACAACCTATACTAAATGGCTTGTTTGGTATAGATTAGTGAAGTATGAATTTTGCTCACTTTAGAATTATTTTTCTTTCTTTCTTTTTCTTCACCGAAAGCTAGAGAGTAATGGAGGAGATGAAGAAAATGATCTCAAGTGATCAACTAATGAACCATGGGTGAGAAAATATCATATATAACTCATGCAGAGACTTAACCATGGCTAAAGATAATGGTTAGGTAAATAAATATTTAGAGTAAAACAAAATTAGTGGACTAAGTCAATGGTTTCTATAAGCTTCTCCAAGCTTCAAGCCATGACTAATTACTACCAAATTTTGATTTTCCCTTAATAATTAAAACCCGCATTATCTTAAGTATGGTATGAGTCTCATATACCCAAGTCCAATGTATCATTTAGCATGACACAAAATAAATACATTAACATATATCACATATATATTAAATGTATAATGAGAAAAACATTTTATTAAGTTAGCTAATATTAGTTAATGTATATTAATATATAAAATATATAAATATACATTAAATTATTAAATCAACACTTGATTTAATAACCCAGTTGTATCGCATACAACCGACTAATATCATTTATATGCATATCACATATACATATAACATATCTTGAATCAACACTTGATTCAACAATTCGGTTATATCACATATAATTTATATCACGAGATTGGAATACGGTGTCACATACACGTATTAATATCGGTTCCGCACATATCACATATGTGCCCTACTTCGTTTCGCATGAACTAGGAAACCTCTGTGTATAACTGTAATGACTCGTCAATACGCCGGCAGTAAGTGATGATCATATCAGTCACCCATAAGCCGTCAGCGGTACTTGCTGGACGTAACGGCTATCCGGGTATTGAGCGATCAGAAGATCAAAAAGCAGCTTGACCATACTCCTGTGAATCCAATAAGTAACACTACCGTACAGTCCGGTCTCTTCGTCTGATATGTATCTAGTCTAGGGGTGGTAAATGTTAGACCCCAGTAACTTGATAAGTCATGCCGATGTGAGACTCATAATGGGTCGAGAAACCACTGACAACACTTACCAGTAAATCTCCGTATCAGCCATGTCCAGGGACTTCCTGTTATGGCCAATCGAGCACAGCGCAATATCAACCCCCCAATACCGGGAGAGACGAATCCCCTCCTATCTCTCATTACCTCCATGTGACTTGGGACTGTACCAAAAACCACCGTTTTGCACGCTCTCTTGAACGTGGTAAGATGGAAATCAAAGCACAGTAGGAATCACACAAGACTCTATGATGATCTCGGGTTTACAGACTAACCTGTACCGGTGTCACCAGAGAACTGCTATCTGACGTCGGGTATAATACCATCTAGGAGTTCTCGGCGCGTCCTGTTCAGTGTACCCAGTCTCCACTGAGCACCCGTATACCATCTTTGATTTCAAACACCAATAGATATAGGATCATCCATCGCCCATCAAATGGGTCAAGAAGCGTATACGCTAGTCTACTCTGGAATATCGATGCCCCGTCTCGATACACTCTCGACTAGGAACAATTAAAGGATGAACTTATGGACTACCCCTGGCTTCATTAGTATGATCTCCATCATAGTCCTGGTAGTCAAGTACACATCCTAAGGGCTTTATCAACATGTGAGAGAAAGACAGTATCACAATACAAGTCTACATGTTAAGATGAAGAACAACTAGATATCATACTATTATATCGTGCAAGAAAGTCCTTTCTATATATGTCCAAGCATCCACTATAATATACAAACATGTACAATAATGTCCTCTAGGGCATACATACAACTAACAATCTCCCACTTGCACTAAGGCCAGTTGTTGTAGTTTCTCATATTCAACATCTCGAAAAGTCTCTCAAATTGTATCTGGGGTATGGCTTTTGTGAGTGGATCTGCCGTGTTATTCTTTGTGTCAACTTTCCTGAACTCGATTGCCTAGAGATCAAACATCTTCCTGATCAGGTGATACTGCCTAAGAATATGTCTGGATTTCTGATGGGACTAGGGTTCCCATGCTTAAGCCACAACTCCATTGTCACCACATTGGTAGGAACGAAGTTCATCTTATGAACACCTATACCCAGACAGCCTCTTTGGTAGTATCGTTGGTAGCGATGTATTTACCCTTTATCGTTGAATCTGCCACGGTATCTAGCTTGGAACTCTTCCAACGTACCGTCCCTCCACTGAGGGTAAAGACAAAACCCGAGACTGTCTTACAGTCGACTTTATCATTCTGAAAGCTCGAATCGGTAAAGGACTTCACTTGGAGTTCACCGTTACCAAACACCAAGAACGTTTCTTTAGTGCTTCTCAAGTACTTAAGAATGTTCTTCATAGCTATCCAGCGTTTCTCCCCAGGATCTGATTGACACCTACTCACTACACCTAGTGAGTATGATAAATCCTCTTAGATCTATCTCCATAGATTTTAATCACTGGATGTAGGAGGCATCACCCAGATCCTCCATGGAGAAAATATTGTGATAAGAGGAGCTTGACCGAGTGTAGCATAGGAACACCATTTCCTATCAAGAGTATGTCATCCACGTACAATACGAGGAAGACATCCCTACTCCCTACAACATTCTTGTATATATAAGGTTCATCTACCTTTTTTATAAAGTCAAACTCTTTGACTGCCACATCAAAACAGATGTTCCAACTCCGCGATGCCTAGTTAACCCATAAACTGATTTAAGTAACTTGCACACCTTTCCGCTGCTTCCACTGTCTACGAAACCCTCTAGCAGTGTCTGTTAGTTATATGTATGCCCTAGAGACCATTATTGTACATATGATGTATATTATAGTGGATGCTTGGACATATATAGAGAGGACTTTCTTGCTCGACATGATAGTATACTATCTGGTTGCTCTTTGTCTTAACATATGGACTTGTATTGTTATACTGTCTAGCTCTCACATGTTAATAAAGCCCTTAGGATGAGTACTTTGACTACCAGGACTATGATGGAGATCATACTAGTAGGGCCAGGGTAGTCCAGAAGTACATCCTTTGATTGTTCCTAGTCTAGGGTGTATCGAGACAGAGCATCGATATTCCAGAGTAGACTAGCGTATAAGACCCATATGATGGGCGATGGATGATCCCACATCCATAGATGTTTGACATCAAAAATGGTATACGGGTGCTCAGTGGAGACTGGGTACAGTGAACGGACTTGCCGAGAACTCTTAGTTGGTATTATACCTATCGTCAGATAGCAGTTCTTTGGTGACACTGGTACAGGTTAGTCTGTAGACCCGAGATCGTCATAGAGTCTTGTGTGATTCCTACCGTGCTTTGATTTTCACCTTACTACATTCAAGAGAACGTGCAAAACGGTGGCTTTTGGGTATAGTCCCGAGTCACATGGAGGCAATGAGCGGTAGGAGGGGATTCGTCTCTCCCGGTATTGGGAGTTGATATTTCATTGTGCTCGATTGGCCATACCAGGAAGTCCCTGGCCAGGGCTGATACGAAGATTTACTGGTAAGTGTTATCAGTAGTTTCTCGACCCGTTATGAGTCTCATATCGACACGACTTATCGTTTACTGGGGTCTGACGTTTACCACCCCTAGACTAGATATGCGACATATCAGACAAAGAGACTGGAATATACGGTAGTGTTACTGACAGGCTTTGCGGGAGTTTAGACAAGCTTGCTTGTTGATCTTCTGATCGCTCAATACTCGGGTAGCCGTTATGTCCAGCTAGTACCGCTGATGCCTTGTGGGTGACTGATATGATCATCACCCACTGCCGGCGTATTGACAAGTCTTTAGAGTCCTACACAGAGGTTTCCTAGATCATGAGAAACGAAGTAGGAGCACATATGTGATATGTGCGGGACCGAGATTAATACGTGTATGTGATACCGTATTCTATTCTCGCGATATGTGATATCAGTCGGTTATATGTGATATAGCCGGGTTATCGAATCAAGCGTTAAATCGATAAGTTGATACATATGATATTAGTCAGTTATATGTGATATAGCCGAATTATTAAATCAAGTGTTGATTTGATAATTTAATGTATAATTGTATATTTGATATACTAGTTTACATTAACTAATATTAGCTCACTTATGCATTTCTTTTTCTCACTATTGCACACTTAATATATATGTGATATATATTATTGTGTTATGCTTGTTGATACATGATACATGGGTGTATGAGACTCACACTACGGTTATGATAATGAGGGGTTTATTTATTTAAAGTAAATCAAAATTAGTTGGAAATTAGCATATGGGTGAAGCTTGTGAAAGCTTGTGGACCCATTGACCTAGTCCACTAGTTTTGTCTTACCTTAGATATTTATTAACCTAACCATTATCTAAACCCATGGTCAAGTCTCTACATGAGTAATATGAGATATTTCTCACCCATGGTTGCCATAACAATTAGTGGCTTCATCTTCTTAATCAACAAGAGAGAGCTCTCTAGGTTTTGAGGATGTGAGGAAAATTAGAGAGAAAAATATTTCTAAAGTGAGCAAAAATCCTACTTCATCATCCTCTACTAGATTAGTCATTTAGTTTAGGGTGTTAGCTTCACAATTAGTGAAGAGGTAGCTTGAGTTAGTGTCTCCTCGACGTAGATCATCTTCGGTCTCGAAGACTTCAAGCAAGCTTGTTCCTTTCATCTTGTGGAGCCTTTCTAGAGTCCGGGAGTTCACTACTTTGAGTGAAGGGACTACTACACGGAGCTATTGAAGTGAAGGACCAGTCTACAAAGGTTGCATTCCATATTTACTTAGATGTAAAGTTTTTTACATGTTGTATTGTCTAATTCTCTAGTTAAGATTGTTGGGCTAGGGCTGTTTAGCACGACAATTTTTGAAAACGGCATGGATGATGTCTCCCGAAATATTGCTGTCGTGCTAGGCATCCCTACAGTGTCATGTACACGCTCCCTTCTAAATCACCATTTAGAAAAGCGGTCTTGACGTCGATCTGCCAGATTTCGTAGTTATGATATGCAGCAATGGTAAGTAGGATCCGGATGGACTTAAGCATAGGCACAGAAGAAAAGGTTTCATCAAAATACACACCTGGGTATTGAAGACAACCTTTTGCAATAAGTCTAGCTTTGAAAGTCTCAACTTTTCTATCTACACCAAGAATCTTCTCAAGATACACTTGCTCCCGATGGGTTTTACCCCTTCAGGTGCAACTTCTAAAGTCATACTTTGTTGGTGTATATGGATTCCATCTCAGATTGCATAGTATCCAGCCATTTCACAGAGTCCCCACTTGTGATGGCTTGCTCGAAGCTAGTTGGGTCATCATCTTCCATGATGCAATTCTCGCTCCCAATGTCATTTAGATAACCGTAGTCTCTCTCAGGCGGATGAGAAATTCTACTAGATCTGTGAAGAGGCTGAGGTTCGTCGGGAACTATTGAATCCTCCGGTTCTACCAAATCATCAGTTGTTAGTTTGTCTAGCTGGAACTCCTTCCAGTTCTACCTCATGACTACTAATTTCTTCCATAAGAAATTCATTTTCTAAAAAGGTGGCATGCTGAGAAACAAAACACCTTTTGCTCCTCAGTGTGGTAGAAGATATACCGTCGCGAATGTTCGGGATATCCAACAAACTTATACAGTACTGACCTTCCTTCGAGTTTGTCCGGATTTTTCTTTTCAATATAGGCCAGACAACCCCATATCTTAACTCATTTAAGAGATGGTCTCTTCCCATTCCATATCTCATATAGAATGGTAGACCCTGATTTGGTTGGAACCCTATTCAATAGGTATGCGGCTTCTCAAGCGCATAACCCCAAAAGGAAACAGGCAACTCAGGGTTACTCATCGTAGAGCGCACCATATATAATAGGGTGTGATTACTCCGCCCCAATACACCGTTGTGTTATGGTGTATATAGAGTAGTAAGCTGAGAGAGAATCCAATTTTCTTTTAGATAATCCAGGAACTCCATGATCAAGTATTCTCCTCCCCGATCACATCGAAGGACTTTAATACTTCTACCCGTCTGGTTCTCTACTTCGTACTTATATTTCTTGAATTTGTCAAAAGCTTCAGACTTGTATTTCAACAGGAACACATGTCCGAATGTTGAGAGATCATCGGTGAATATAATGAAGTACGAGGAACCAACCCTAGCATGTGCAGACATAGGGCCGCATACATCACTATGTATTATTTCCAAGAGTTCAGTAACTCTTTCTCCGTGTCCAGTAAACGGAGCTTTAGTCATTTTACCTTTGAGACATGACTGACAAGTTTCATAAGATGTAAATTCAAACAGATTTAAATATCCATATTTATGTAACTTAGCCTATCGTGTCGCATTGATATGACCTAGTCTACAATACCAAAAAAAGGATTCGTTCATTTCTGAACTTTTTCTCTTGTAGTGTTCTGTACGTTGAAAACTGTAATTTGATTTAGAACATATATGCCATTATATAACGTGCCTGAACCAATCAACTTTTGATTCAGGAAAATGTTCATAACATTATCCCGCAATACAAAATTATATCCTTCTTTTTAATAAAGAAACTGATATAATATTGCATATCAGGTTCGGTATGCAATAACATTCGTTCAGAATCAATGTATTCCTATTTGGTAATATAAGGTGATATTCACCAACTGCTTTCTGCAATACTTGCACCATTCCCTACTCTTTAGAGAATGATCACCTTTTCTTAGTTGTCTACCTTCCTTTAGCCCATGTAACATATTACATATGTAGGATCCTGATCCGGTATCTCAAACCCAGGACGTAGAGTGTACTGAGAAACAGTTTTTGGTAATGAACACACCCGAAGAAGATGCATCAACATGCTTATTCTTCGTTTGGGTCGCGTAGGAATCCGGATATTCCTCTATTTCCTGCTCAGACTTATAACAATTATAAGGAAGAGCGGAACCAACGTTCCCTAGCTCAGTATAACAAGCGAGTTCGGTCAATACATCCATATTATTATCTTGATTAAGGCGTGATATGGTCGCTGCCTGGAGAGAGAGAAGAAAACACTTAGCGTATGCTCTTGCAAAATTAGATTGGTTATTATCTTATCTAATCAGGATGGCTCCCACTGTTTTTATCAAATCTTCCTTCAAATCCTAAAAGGTAAGACTAGCCGGGATTAACTACACCCTACAAGTTCGCCAATCTTTTAGCCAGGCCAGTGTCGGTACTTTAAGGGAGATTCCCTATGCTTTCGCACGGACCTAATTAAAATAAACCTCGATTTCCCATGGGCGTAACCCCATTGACACCTTTCTAGTCACCTACTTGATCGGCTAATTGTAAAGTGCAAAACTCTCTCAGGAGTAACTCTTACTTGCAGTGGGTATCGGGATCCAACTATCCCATAAAAGATATGCAATCTCATTGCAAATTTCAACACTTGAAATTCCCAATAATATTTTGCCCCTAAAGTCCTATGACCTTGACAAAGGCCAACAAACCATAGGCCGCTAGTCAAGTTCAACCCGTCATTTCCTGATTGAATTAAACCCACCCGTATGACCCTTGACAAAGGCCGAAAAGTTCATACGACTACCCTAATCCAATCGCATTACATGCTTTGCAGATAAGCACCAATCAGTTACCGCACACTACGCCTTGACAAAGGCCAACAAACACAGCACGAATACTAAATAGTACTTATCTAAAATGACGGAGGGCTACGACAGGTTTTTAAGAAAACCTTTTGCGTAATGAACTTGATATCGTTGTAGAATCGAGTGATTTTGAAAAAGAGTGTTTTTAGGTTTTTACTGGTTTTGCTAAAGAGGTCACTCCCGGTGAAGGGATTCCGGCTCTTTCTTCATCGAATGAGGTGCTGGATATTCAGTAATACCACTATACAAAGCAAGAACTAGAGAAGCAATCAAAAAACAAAACCGAGTGGGTTGTAGCATCGACTAGTCTCTCCAAAGAGGTCACTCTCAGTGAAAAGATCTCGGCTCTTTTCTCATCGAATGAGGTGCTGGATATTCATCAAGGAATACCACTATGCAAAGCAAGAACTAGAGCTACCAGTTTTTAAAACAGGATTCTTCAACATATTTAGGTTTCTTTCCTTTCATTAATCTCATTAATGAAGTCCCATCATTTATGCTTCCTAAGTATCACAGAAGAAACGAAAATACTTATACAACATACGCTTATGCCATCCGCATTCGCCACGGGGTCCCGTTATGCACCGTTAGGTTAGATAACTAACGGCAGAGCGGAGGCATGACTAGTGCGGATGCAAAACATAAGCAACGTTTATTATATATCATATATATAATATTAAGCATTCGTCTCAGGCAGTCATATCATCTCATCACAGAATATTACAGCAGAAGTCAACATATGAAATATTGGATATATTAGGAGGTCCGTGTTTTAAGTTAAGCCAGTAAAGAAACACGGATTCTACAGTCGTGATGAATAGCCAAACCCACATCTCTAGAACCATACGAGAGCGGTAAGCAACCCTGCCAATTCT
The DNA here is from genome assembly GCA_030015575.1 of Agapanthus africanus. Classification (NCBI taxonomy): domain Eukaryota; kingdom Viridiplantae; phylum Streptophyta; class Magnoliopsida; order Asparagales; family Amaryllidaceae; genus Agapanthus; species Agapanthus africanus. The sequence goes on from CM057339.1 coordinate 43,795,848, forward strand.
AGAGTCAGGAGACCCGGACTCGACTCCTCCAAATAGTCTCCCACCGGACTCTAGAACCCGGTTACTTATGCTCCCTGGCTTGGGTCTATCCTAATGCGGAAAAATAAATAATATACAACAATGGTGACATTATCCTCAACCCGGAAGTGTCCTAATAAAAGAATATTACATACAAGTTTTTACATGAATGAAAATGAAAAACTTTCATCTCACGCCAAAACCCCCGGCTATTCAAACATGACGATCCAATATAATATATACCAGCAACACATAACATCACATGTCATCAACGTAAGTAGATATGCGTATCCCAATTGTCGTTGACACATAACAACGAAATCGGAAATACACCACATACTACACTTACGGACGCAGAAAAGAAAGTGAAAACTACAACAATTGGAATCCGCAACCACCTTAGATATCATAAACCCGAAATATCACATACTTCGGATTTTATGTCTAACCAAATGAATTCCTTAGACATCATAAACCCGGAATATCTCATATTCCGAATTTCATGCCTAACCTTATAAACACCGTATTTTAGTCTCAATATCGAAAATACTTTTCAATAACCAGTCAGGTAAATCAATAAGATTTCCGACAATCTGATCGAATGCTCGTCGGAAACTTTAGTAGACGGCCACATCCCCGATGCTGTCGACGAAGTGCACTTAGGCGGAATACCGCGGACGCGAGCACTCGGGAGCATGCTTTTGGCAACGAGGTTCTCCTACAGTCACTTGGTCGGGGATATGTGGCGTGGCTATCTTGTAATGTTATCCGGCGAGTATCCCCATACACTACGTGATTGCGACAGAATTTTGATCCATATCAAAACCCCGTGGCAACCGATCAAATGAGACAAAATTGTTAGGTTTACAAAATTCAAACTAGTTTTCATAAAACTAATTATTGTGGATTCCAAATATTGTATCACATATATAAACCCAAAACGATGTTAAAATTATGAATACGAAACACTTCGAATTGCCATTACAGAAAGATAACATTACATGCTATCTTTAGCAAAAACAAACAATACCTAAAACACCAAACCCTAGAGACTGGAACACCAGAGAAAAACGAAGCCAAAATGCCATCACAAAACCGGCCAGGCCGGTTTTGTGATGGGTTTCGCCAGGTCAAATCCGGTGGAATTGGCTCGTTTTCCTCTGGTGTTCATATTACATGACATGTAACATTCTGCACTTGTTTAAATAATTTTCAGAGAAATTTTAAAAAATGACAGAAACTAGGGATTTTGTTTCGAGGTTTTAGAGTTGTTTTAGTTTCGTAGTTCAATTAACATCGTCTAATTCTCTAGCTTGGCTCTGATACCACTGAAAGTTTCCTTAGCACCCTCACTATGTTTTCTAGGGTATCAAGCATGCAATTTTAAAAAAGCTAGAGTGCTAAGCAACCCATAACCAAGGATCTGACTAGAGGATTAGGGTTATAACTAAGCAAGTAAACAACTTTACTCTAAGTGAATAAGGAATACAACCTTTGTAGACCGATCATTCACTTCTAAAGCTTCGTGTAGTAGTCCTTTTGCTCCAAGTAGTGGTCTTCCGGACTCTCCTTTGGTTCCATTAGGTGAAAGGAACGAGCTTGCTCAAGGATCTTCGAGGCTGAAGATGATCTATATCGAAAAATCTTTAACTCAAGCTATCTCTTCACTAATTGATGAACTAGTGAAGAAACAACCTATACTGAATGGCTAGTTTGGTATAGATTGTTGAAGTAGGAATTTTGCTCACTTGAGAATTATTTTTCTCTCTTTCTTTTTATCCTCACTCAAAGCTAGAGAGCAATGGAGGAGATGAAGAAAATGATCTCAAGTGATCAACTAATGAACCATGGGTGAGAAAATATTATATATAACTCATGTAGAGACTTTACCATGGCTAAAGATAATGGTTAGGTTGATAAATATCTAGAGTAAAACAAAATTAGTGGACTAAGTCAATAGTTTCTACAAGCTTCTCCAAGCTTCAAGCCATGACTAATTAACACCTAATTTTGATTTTCCCTTAATAATTAAAACCCACATTAGCTTAAGTATGGTATGAGTCTCATACACCCAAGTCTAATGTATCATCTAGCATGACACAAAATAAATACATTAACATATATTACATATATATTAAATGTATAATGAGAAAAACATTTTCTTAAGTTAGCTAATATTAGTTAATGTATATTAATATATCAAATATATAATTATATATTAAATTATTAAATCAACACTTGATTTAATAACCCGTTTGTATCGCATACAACCGACTAATATCATTTATATGCATATCACATATACATATAACATATCATTGAATCAACGCTTGATTCAACAATCCGGTTATATCACATATAATCTATATCGCGAGATTGGAATACGGTTTCACATACACGTATTAATCTCGGTCCCGCACATATCACATATGTGCCCTACTTCGTTTCGCATGAACTTGGAAACCTTTGTGTAGGACTCTAATGACTCGTCAATACGCCGGCAGTATGTGATGATCATATCAGTCATCCATAAGCCGTCAGCGGTACTAGCTGGACGTAACGGCTACCCGGTATTGAGCAATCAGAAAATCAATAAGCAAGCTTGTCCATACTCCTGTGAATCCAATAAGTAACACCACCATACAGTCTGGTCTCTTCGTCTGTTATGTCACATATCTAGTCTAGGAGTGGTAAAAGTCAGACCCCAGTAACTTGATAAGTCATGCCGATGTGAGGCTCATAACGGGTCGAGAAACCGCCAATAACACTTACCAGTAAATCTCCGTATCATCCCTGGCCAGAGACTTCCTGTTATGGACAATCGAGCACAGCGCAACATCAACCCCCAATACCGGGAGAGAAGAATCCCCTCCTATTGCTTATCTCCTCCATGTGACTCGGGACTGTATCTAAAAACCACCGTTTTGCACGCTTTCTTGAACGTGGTAAGGTGGAAATCAAAGCACAGTGGGAATCATACAAAGACTCTATGACGATCTCGGGTCTACAGACTAACCTGTACCAGTGTCACCAGAGAACTGCTATCTGACGTCAGGTATAATACCATCTAGGAGTTCTCGGCGAGTCCTGTTCAGTGTATCCAGTCTCCACTGAGCACCCGTATACCATCTTTGATGTCAAACATTAATAGATATGGGATCATCCATCGCCCATCAAATAGGTCAAGAAGCGTATACGCTAGTCTACTCTACAATATCGTTGCCCTGTCTCGATACACTCTCGATTAGGAACAATTAAAGGATGAACTTATGGACTACCCTGGCCCCACTAGTATGATCTCCATCATAGTCCTGGTAGTCAAGTACACATCCTAAGGGCTCTATCAACATGTGAGAGAAAGTCAGTATCCAATACAAGTCTACATGTTAAGATAAAGAACAACCAGATAGCATACTATCATGCCGAGCAAGAAAGTCCTCTCTATATATGTCTAAGCATTCACTATAATATACAATCATGTACAATAATGGCCTCTAAGGCATATATACAACTAACATAGGGGTCATCCGCAACTGCGCGGATACATTACAAAGGTAGCTAGTCCCTTACTCTTGATAGTTTAGTTTTCTAGTTTAGTGTTTGGAATCGATTTTAGAGTTATGGTCGCTAGTGCTTGCTTTAAATTTTTGTTTTCGCTTCCGTCTTCGCCGCGAGTCTTGAGGCACGAGCGCTGAGGTCTTTACACTCCTCACGTACTTCATTATTATGAATTATGTTATCAACATTAAATTTTGATGTCAACATTATATTATTTCATATGTTTACATATATAAAGTAAAATTAATGCAAAACATACTAACTCTCTAATTTTATCAAAACATCCGCTATTGAGGAGGAAAAACTGATATATTTTGTTAATAAACAAGGGTTCTACTTTCTTGTAATCAGTTTTACCATATGTCCCGTCATGAATTCTCCGAGGCCTGTTATGTTTCGTCTCAATGTCTTCGTCCAGATATCAGGAACAAAATATAGTTACTTTCTTTAGGAGATAACTTTGTATGATAGAACCCTCTGGTCAATTTCTATTGCGTAGATATTTTTTTAGAGTATAGAAGCACCTAAAAAAACATATGTTAAATAAAGAAATACCAGCATATATATAAGATAGCAAAAATTTTATAAAATGCATGAACTGAAAAATTCAAGGTATCTTTCGACGGTATACATCTATCTATATTGTACCGGTCCGGCAAACTTGCCCTCGGTTGCAAGATGAATCTTCAGGTATATTATGATATTGAAGAATGACAGCGGGAACATCCGCTCAAGCTTGCACAGTATCAAGGGGATCACAGTTTCTATCTTCTCAAGCACCACAAAATCGATGTTTTAAGCGCATAATTCCCTAAAGAATCAGCAAAGATCGTTGAGTACTAGACCGACCGATTCAGGAAGGGAAGTCCTAAGGGCTAATAGGAGAATATGCTCCATAATAATATGGTGATCATAACTTTTTAGCCCATCGATCTCGCCTTTCACAATCTTTATTTTCTTACTAAATGATCCCGAGAAACTTGTGAGAACTTTCAAATCATGCAATACATGCAGCAACCTTTTCTTCTCCGGTTTTGAAATTTGATACGCGGTATTGGGAAGTACAAACTTTCCTTCTTTACCTGCTATCAGTTTAGAATGCAATTCACTTCTAATTTCCCGGTCCTGAAGATCCATCCGAGCACGGAGTTTGTCTTTCGATTTTCTGTATTTACAAAGAAGCGAGTTAAGTACGTACTTTATTGTTAGGATACGTGCGTGTTCAAGTTCTAGTTTAAATACCGCAATCAAGACGGTTTCGCTTGTAGCTAACCGGTTGAGTACGGGTCGTCCGCAGGGAGATGAGAGTCTTTTCAAAGTGTTTTAACGAGTTAAGTCCTGTTTTCATATTTTGTTGGATTATCTAAGTGTTGAGTTGATATTTAAAGAGAGCTTGTTAGGGTTAGGATTAGGTTAGTTTGAGTTAGGAGTCTCCACATCTTTCGTTGCCCCTCTTAATATCGGTGTTACGGTAATCGGCAACAACGGGGATTAGCACGACTAGGAAGGAACTTGCGAGTATAAGCTAGGCTTTCCAACGCATAGTCCTTCCTTTTGGTGCTTGTCCGTCCGTTCTTGGCTCTTATCCATAACCTCCGGTTAATTCAACCACAACCGGTCTCACTACGGAATCACCGCTATCATGTAGGATAGGGTGCCGTAAGGAGCGGATTGTGGTTTAATTAACGGGAGTCGATTTAAGTTGTTGGGCAAGGAAAGAGTGAGAGAGATTTCCTTCTCTCAAACTTCCCTTATCCTACCCTAACAAGTATAAAACTACTCACACTTCATGATAAGGAAAAACAAAACAAAACAAAAGAGGAAGATAGAAAGAAGGAGATTAGAAGAATACGACTAACTATTTGCGACCTCACCTTGGCGAGGATCGAGCGTAAGTATCATTGTCGTATGAATGATAAAGAAAAAGAGAGAAGAAAGAAACAATCAAGCAAATAACAACAACTACTTAACAATTAAAATTACAACAAATTACAACAAGTAAAGAAAGAGACAAGCATGATAATAAAAATGGTCTTCTTTATTCATCACTCTTCACTCAAAAGCTCACTACAAGTTTAATGGAGAAGAGGTGAGAAGAGGAAGAAGAACAACACTAAAACTAGGGAAAATGAAAATACAAGAATATATGGACCCTTCCTTCTCAAACTTCTGGGCTATTTATAGGCTGGAGAATGGAAATCTAGGGCAACCACCAGACACTTGTACAATGACCAAAATACCCCCCAAAAACCCTGCGCATGTGGCGCCAGTACGGCCGCGGATCCGCGGCCTAGACCCCACTTTGGCCGCGGATCCACGGCGCTTTGGAGGAATTGGGGCATGCGTTTTCTTGTGGTCCCCTGGTTTGCTGTGCTCTGTTCTCTGGTTCATATATTTTCTGAAAATACTTCCATATTTCTTCCAGAATTTCTGTTGAGGGAAAGGTGGACTTTTTGTCAAGATTTTGTCATGATTGCCTCGAGCTCCGCGTAGATTTCTTGGAAGTTGTTGTTGCCATTGAGCCTTGTGCATGAAGGTGACATTGATTTGACATTTTGTCTTCCTAAACTGGTATCTGGCAACATACGGATAAAGAGCGGAGACCGTGTTTTATCTGTGGTTGGCAGGAACCCGGATTTTGTCGTGTTTTCCATGAATTTCACCGTTTTAGAACCGAGAACCTGTATCCTGCAATTGACTAGCAAACACGGCTCAAGAGTATCTACCGATATGCAATGTGACAAAAATTGGGCGGTATGAAAATGCAAAAATCTGATATGAACAAATACCCCCAAACTTATCATTTGCTCGTCCCGAGCAAAGCCCATTTATTCACAAAAAATTTCCTAACCTCACTTTCGCAGGGAACGCGATTGCACTGAGCATGTGCAACAAGCCGTTAAACCTCTAGGTGTCCCTAGTAGGAGGAGTGTTGTCTCCTGAGGGTTTTCAGCGGATACTACCCACAAAATCCGGTCAAGTTGGTTTTGTAAAATAACTAAGCTTCAAACCCTAAAGTTTTGTTTTAGAAAATAACAATTCTATAATCCTAAGTCTAGACCATCGAACCTTTATTTTTCACACCTCGCTTCTTATTTAACTACAGATTTTATATGTCTTTACGTGCAGTGCAAATAGTGTCGTTAAGTTCCCGAAAGGTCGAATAAAGTCATCATGTCGCACAATAAAGCCCAGATAACAATTTTAAAAGGATCACATAAGTTTTATAAAGAGTTAAGCATTTTTCAAGTTTCGTTTTCCAGTAAGGTTTCAACTTCAGAATTTCTATCTTCCATAACAGGAAACTAAGTCGTATTTTTCACTCCACATTTTTCTTGTTTTCATTTCATACACACCTCTGTGAACGTGCAATAGTCTTTATCATAGAATAAAACCTTCATATCTCCGCTAAATTTTTTTATAAAAACCTGTCTTTTATCAAGATTATTCTCACACAAAGAACCGTTAGGAATTTTAACTCGGAGAGAACACTTGCTTGACTTTGTTTTAAAACTGGACTTTCTAGGCTTCTTAGCGAGCTTTGGGCCAATGCACCCAAACCAGTTGGTTTTAGGGCATTAGGTGTAGAAACACCCCAGCGGACTTAATTACTCAAGTTACCTAGGTCCAAAAACAAAAGACAGTTTGGCGTGAAAATCAGATGATTTAATACGAACGGAGATATAACCGGCAGTTCAATTATTTTTTTGGATAAAAGACGTGTTTAGTGGGTTTGGTGTGTAATCATTCCAATCAAGTTTCCGATGGGTTATTTTTCAGACTTAGCTCCAATTATGGCATCAATAACATTCCTTCATATTCGCTTTACTTCATAAACTATTCTTGACATTACTTATTTCAGAACAAACCTATTTGATCCTCAGAAAATCATTTATCTGTTTAAAAGTTTAAACATGAAAGACTTGTCATCTAATTCCCAAAATCTTACGACACGTGTAGTGTGATGTAAAGACGTATATCAGCTATAGTTAACTTCAAAGGAGAGTTATCTTTCAGGTTTTCAAAATCCAAACATAAGATTTAGTTATTCCTATTTTTTCAAACAAAAACCATCGAATGTTGAATCAGAGTTCTTCCACAAGCTAACTTGACAAAAAAAAGTTTTTATATTTTTAGAAAATTTTCAGATTTTTATGGATTTTATGGATATTAATATGCAGATGCAAAATATACATATGAATGCGAAGGTAAGAAATGTGTACCGAGCGTACCCCCAAACTTAAACTAGACAGTGTCTTCACTGTCGTTGCATGAAGAGATAATTTGAAGGGTCAAAATTGTCGGTTAGCGATACACAAATTTTTATTTGTTTTTTTTTTTTTTAAAGAAAAGAAAAGGAATATACACAAATATATACAAAATGGTTTGTACATACCCCCAAACTTATTTGGAACAGTGTCCGCTGTTCTTGGCTGGATAACCGAAGTTTGGAAGTAAGCAGAGGAAGATCATGCAGGGTAAACCGGCTCCTGTAAGAACAGGAGCTCCTCTGTTGGTTCGGCGCTAAGGTACGGTTTGCATCGGTGTCCGTTTACTTTGAAAAGTGAACCATCCTTTGGATTCTCCAAATCCACAGCGCCCTGCGGATACACATTCCGCACAAAATACGGCCCTTTCCAGCGAGATCTCAGCTTTCCAGGATGGAAGTGAAGTCGGGTGTCGTAAAGCAGTACCTGCTGACCAGGTACGAAGGTTTTGCGCAAAAGGTGTTTATCGTGAAACACCTTCGTTCGATTCTTAACGACAACCGCGTTATCGTAAGCCTCATCCCTAAGCTCGTTCAGTTCGTTCAGCTGCAACTTCCGATGGCTGCCCGTGTCCTCAAGAGACAGATTCAGCTCCTTTATCGCCCAAAATGCGCGATGCTCGATTTCGACAGGAAGGTGGCAGGCTTTTCCGTACACAAGCCGATAGGGAGACATGCCAAGGTCGGTCTTATAAGCGGTTCTAAATGCCCAAAGGGCATCAGTGAGTTTCAGAGACCAATCCTTACGGTTCTTGGAAACCGTCTTCTCCAGTATCTGCTTGATTTGCCGATTTGAAACTTCGGCCTGCCCGCAGGTTTGGGGGTGGTAGGGCGTAGAGAGCTTATGATTAATGGAGTATTTCCGCATCAAGGCCTCGAAGGTTTTGTTGCAGAAATGACTTCCATTGTCGCTAATGATCGCTCGGGGGTGCCCAAACCGTGAGAAAATGTTTTCTTTAAGGAACCTAACGACAACCTTGTTGTCGTTAGTTCGGCTGGGCACAGCCTCGACCCATTTAGAGACGTAATCAACAGCGAGAAGGATTTACAAGTTCCCAAAAGAGCTGGGAAACGGCCCCATGAAATCTATCCCCCAAACATCGAAAATCTCCACAACCAAGATCGGTTGGAGCGGCATCTCGTTCCTCCGGGATATCCGGCCCATGTGTTGGCACCGGGAGCAAGTCTTGCAATAGTCGTGAGCGTCTTTGAAAAGTTGTGGCCAGTAGAAACCACATTGCAAGATCTTCTCAGCTGTCTTTCTGGGCCCAAAATGCCCGCCACACGCTTGATCGTGGCAAAATGACAGCACACTCTTGAATTCCTCATCAGGGACACACCGACGAATAATCTGGTCGGGACAGTACTTGAACAAGTAGGGTTCGTCCCAGTAAAAGTGTTTTACTTGGGATAAGAAGCGAAGTCTGTCCTGACTCGACCATTCAGTCGGTAGTAATCCCGTGGCCAAATAGTTCATAATATCTGCGAACCAGGGTTCGCATGATACTGTCAAGAGCTGTTCATCCGGGAAAACGTCGTTGATTGGAATTGGAAGCGAAGGCGAAGAAGGAAGTCGTGAGAGATGGTCGGCAACTACGTTTTCACATCCTCGTTTGTCCTTAATGACAAGGTCAAACTCTTGAAGCAAGAGGATCCAACGTATTAACCGAGATTTGGCATCTTTCTTCGCAAAAAGATGGCGCAGAGCTGAATGGTCTGTGTAGACAATGACTGGAGAGCCGATGAGGTAGGGCCTGAACTTTTCTAAAGCAAATACAACAGCTAAGAATTCCTTCTCAGTTGTTGTATAATTAAGTTGGGCGTCGTTCAGGGTCCGGCTCGCGTAATAGATTACGTGCGGCATCTTGTTGATGTGCTGTCCAAGGACAACACCGATGGCAAAGTCGGATGCATCGCACATAATCTCGAATGGGTGCGTCCAGTCAGGTGAAGAAAGAACGGGAGCAGAAGTGAGTGAGCGTTTCAGTGACTCGAATGCAGTCACACAGCTCGAGTTGAAGTCGAAAGGCGTGTCCTTGGCCAGCAAAAGCGTCAAGGGCCTAGCAATCTTGCTAAAGTCCTTGATAAACCGTCTATAGAAACCGGCATGGCCAAGGAAGGCTCGGATATCTCTGACGCATCCGGGAGGAGGCAGATTGGAAATGACCTCAATCTTAGCTTTGTCAACCTCTATGCCATTTTGCGAGATGATACGTCCTAAGACAATACCTTCGCACACCATGAAGTGGCATTTCTCCCAGTTCAAAGTGAGATTCTTGTCCTTACATCGGGTAAGGACAGCGTCAAGATGCAGCAAACACTCGTCAAAGGAGTCGCCGAAGATGGAGAAGTCATCTATGAAAATCTCCAGAAATTTTTCCACCATGTCCGAGAAAATACCCATCATACACCGCTGGAAGGTAGCGGGCGCATTGCATAACCCAAAGGGCATGCGTCGATATGCAAACGTGCCGAAAGGACAAGTGAAAGTGGTCTTGTCCTGGTCTTTTTCGGCGATGGGAATTTGATTATAGCCAGAGTAGCCATCTAGAAAGCAATAGTACTCATGTCCGGCCAATCGTTCAAGCATTTGGTCAATGAAAGGTAGCGGAAAGTGGTCTTTCCGCGTTGCGGCGTTGAGTTTTCTGTAATCAATGCAAACTCGCCACCCAGTTTGGGTGCGAGTAGGGATTAACTCGTTCGCCTCGTTAGTGATGACCGTGATGCCCGACTTCTTGGGGACAACATGAATGGGGCTAACCCACTGGCTATCAGAGATAGGGTAAATGATACCACTATCTAGACATTTGACGATCTCCTTCTTCACAGCCTCCTTCATGACTGGATTAAGACGTCTTTGTGGATCCCGGGCTGGTTTGGCATCATCCATCAGATGAATGTGATGCTCAACGATGAGGGGACTAATCCCCTTGATGTCCGCCATGGACCAGCCAAAAGCTTGCCTGTTGCTGTGCAAGACCGCGAGAAGGGCTTTCTCTTGCTCGGGAGCTAGAGAAGCCGAGATGATGACAGGTAGGGTCTCGTTCTCACCTAAGTAAGCGTACTTAAGGTGAGACGGCAAAGGCTTGAGTTCGAGCGTTGGAGGTGAAACGATGGAAGGCAAGACCGGTGTAAAGGTCTCGAACTCAAAGGACTCCAGCAAAGGTTCAAAGCGAGTGTAAGCAACCGAGTTGGATGGTTCAGGTAACTCATCCGGAAATTCAAAAGATTCAAACTCGGGTTGTGCGCGGCTAAGATCGTTCAAGAACGTGAAACACTCGTATTCGTTGTCGGGCGCAGAAACAGCAACAGGTTCGAAGAGAAACGCACTAGTGGCGTCAAGATTATCGTGTTCAAACAGAAACTCCTCGAATTCACACTCTTCGGGGGTGATCTCCTGGATCGAGCAGACGTCCAGTATATGAGCATTAGGTTCGGCGGGCTGATTCCCCAACCTAAAAATGTTGAGTTCAATCGTCATATTTCCAAAAGAGAGGTTCATCGAACCATTGCGACAATTGATCACAGTATTTGAGGTTGCGAGAAATGGGCGACCGAGTATCACCGGAATTTGATTCCGGGGGTTAGCTACAGGCTGTGTATCTAATACAATGAAGTCAACGGGGAATATGAAGTCCCCGACTCTTATCAACACATCCTCTAGCTCACCCCTAGGATGGGTGATCGATCGGTCGGCCATTTGGAGAGTGCAGTGTGTGGGTTTCAACTCTCCGACGCCTAATTGCTCGTATACTGAATACGGAAGCAAGTTAACACTGGCACCAAGATCTAATAGTGCGCGGTTGATGTTCTTATCCCCAATAGTAATTGAAATCGTAGGACAGCCAGGGTTCTTCCGTTTTTGTGGTAAAGATTGGGTAAGGGCATCACTCACAGCACTGGCCAAGAAAACTTTCTTGGGTACCTGAGACTTCCTCTTTTTCGTGCACAAGTCCTTTAAGATTTTCGCGTAAGACGGGACTTGTTGGACAGCATCTAAAAGAGGAATATTAATGTTAACTTGCTTAAATAACTCCAGAATCTTCTCCATTTGTGGATTTTGTTTGTTAGACCTCAACCGGTTTGGAAATGGAACATTTTGAAAATTGGTTGAGTCTAAAGCTGGAGGAGGAGATTGTGGAGTTGGAACGGATCCCAGAATAGGTGTCTTCGTGGAGTGAGAAGTGAGTCCGTTCAGAGCAGAAGAAGAGGGAGGAGAGCCTTGTGAAGAACGGAGAATAGGCTCAGAAGACGAAGAAGAAGAAGAAGAAGAAGAAGAAGAAGAAGAAGAAGAAGAAGAAGCGGCCGGGGTGTCATCGTTGATCCGTTTGCCAGTGTTGTTTTGCAGCATCCTCCCTGATCTCAGTGTGGTCACGGCACTCACATTATGGTTTTGTTGTTCAAGAGCAACATGTGCATTATGTGGGTGACCGGGATTTGGAAGTGGCTGAGACGGGAGCTTCCCCTTTTCTCGCTCGCTTAAGGCCGCGTTCAGCTGTGCAATCTGGGCCTCGATGGTCTTGATGTTTTGCCCGTGTGCGGCAGTGTGTTGCACTAAAGATTGAATCGAAGACTGGATGTTGGCGGTGGATTGAGTCGATTGTTTAACAAACGCCTCCAGACTTCGCTCGAGCGAGGAAACCTTATCGTTGTTTGACGGAACAAAGTTGTTTGGTGGAAAAGAGTTGTTGGGTGCAAAGTTGTTCGTCTGGTTTTGGAAAGGTTGGGGTTGGAAGGGCTGCTGATATTGATGTTGAGTTTGTTGTGGCGCTTGTTGTTGCGGTGGAGGGGCCCTTTGGAAATTGTTGCCTTGGAATTGATTCTGATTCTGATTCCAGGCGAAATTGGGGTGGTTCCTCCAACCGGGATTGTAGGTGGAAGAGTATGGATCATTCCTCGGTCTTTGCTGGAAGGCAGCATTAACCTGATCCTGTCCTTGCAAGGGTGGATTGTAAGGACACTCTTCGGTCAATTGGGAAGGATCGGAACAACAAGCGCAGATGGTACGAAGGGGGAGAACAGGGGCGGGGGCGGGAGCAGAAAATTTGCTTTCTATCGCTTCAAGCTTTCTTGTTATAGCAGCCATTTCAGCCTTCATCGCAATAGAGACGTCAAGTTGGTGGATTCCTACCCTAGACTGACCGGTAGAAGTGGAGGTAGAAGAAGAAGAAGAAGAAGAAGTCGGTCTGGTGCTCTCCCACTGTAGCGTTTGCTCTGCAAGGTCGTCAAAGAACTGCCACGCTTCCTCGTCAGATTTGGATAGGAAGTGGCCCTGACAGATGGTTTCCAGCAACTGCTTCGTTGCTGGGTTCAGTCCCTCATATAAGGTTTGGCAGAGCTGCCATTTCTCTATACCGTGGTGAGGGCACTGAACAAGAAGGTCTTTGTACCGGTCAAAGCACTTCCAGAAAGGTTCAGAAGGAAGCTGGGAGAATTGGTTGATTTCATTTCGAATCCTTGCGGTCTTATGATTCGGATAAAATTTCTTTAGAAACGCTTTAACAAACTCGTCCCAGTTGGTGATTGAGTGGGAAGCGGTGCTATACAGCCATTTTTCAGCGAGATCGCATAAAGTGAACGGAATGACCCGTAGACGTATAGCATCGTCCGACAGCTGGGTGGTTTTCATCATGGCACAGACGTTTTGAAATTTATTGATGAAGATATAGGCATCTTCAGATTCAAGCCCATGAAAACGTGGAAGCATGTTGATGAAATGGGGTTTAATTTCAAAGTTGTCCCCATTGGCCGGAGGAAGAGAAAGGCAGGTGGGAAGTGCAGAACGGGTGGGATAGAAACGATCCTGGAGCGCGATTCGCTGCGGCGCTACAACAGGCGGAGGTGGTGGAAGATTGGTCTCCGTAGGAGGTGGAGCCAATCCAGCGGTGGTCAAAGAGATGTTCGGATTAAATCCCGACATCGCGGAAGAAGAGGTTGGTGAAGGTGAAGATGTATGAACAGAATTCCGGTCAACGTCGGAGTTGGCCGGCAAAGGAAGGGGTGAAAGAGGAGTGGACGGAGTATCGATTTCGGAGTCGATCGCGTAGTCGGTCGCGACTAACGTAACGCGGACTAGACGGGCGCTAGTGTCCCGAGTCCAAGCGGACATACACTAAACGAGTTTAGTATAGTCAAAGCGGAGAAGGTGAGGGTAAGAAAACGTCAATGGAGAAAGACGATGGGTGGTGGGTGAAAAAATGGATTTGGCGACAAAGGGCTAGTTTTTATAAAAGTTTTTGATTTTTTGCTTTTTTTTTCTTTTTTTCTTTTTAGAAAGATTTTTACAGAAATATGTACAGAAATACGGCTTAAGCAATTACAAACAAGATATGCACAATCACACCTAGATCTAGGGTAACCTAGGTCTACTAGACCTACTCCTGAACTTGATTGTCGAAGTTAAACAATGTCGAGAAATGGGCTTAAAAATACACTGATCACGAGGCCAGGTAAGTGCAGAGATAAGGGGAGGTTGTCCAACGCTTTCGCGAAGTTCCTTAATTAAATAACCCTTTCTCTTTCGGCGGTTGCGCCTTTAACACTTTCCTAGACACCCCGTAAACAATATACGGTTAAGCGAGGTTCTAAACACGGTTTATCTTCTCCTAATGAGCGCGAAGTCCTTAGGTCTGAAGTCTAGTATTTTTTAATTTACAATGGACAATGCATATGCTTTAGTGATTTTTGGGGTCCTGGGAAGGGTGATGAAATCCCCACCCAATCTGGATTGGTTTCAAGCCCCTTAAGTCCGTATTAAAGAATGCAAAACAGTAACAAATTAACTGCAAACAATTTTTATTTTGCGGCGCAAAGAATCCTGCACAAGAACAGTTTATTGGAAGGGGGAGAAGAATTTGCGCAAAGAAGGCTGCAGAAAACACAGTTTATTGGAGTTCAGAGGAGTGGGGAAGGAGAAAGGAGGACTTACAGAAAATTGGAGACCCTGACTGCAATGAATGGCCGCGGTTCCGCGGCCAAACACCTGATTAGGCCGCGGATCCGCGGCTAGGTAGATGAATTAGAGCTCTGAAAAAATTTGGGTGTCCTCTGTTGGGTGTCCTCTGCTTGTCTGGATGTCCTGAATTTGAACTTACTCACTGTATCTACACCAGATTTTTACAGTAGACCGTTTGCTTGGTTTTGATCCGTCGCGGTGTAGCCGCGAAATGTGGGTCTATCTTCCCACGTCTTTGGCACTGTACTTGAACTCCGTATTATCCGACGTCTTTGGCATCGATCTTGAACTTCGTATTTTCCTGCACACTTGCACTAAAGCTAATCAAAAACAACAAGATGGTTTTTTTACAATGTATGTATTTTTTTTTCGTTTTTTTTTTACTTACAAATTAACCCGAAATTACACAAGGAAATAAACTACCGTCTCCCCGGCAACGGCGCCATTTGATTGTTAGGATACGTGCGTGTTCAAGTTCTAGTTTAAATACCGCAATCAAGACGGTTTCGCTTGTAGCTAACCGGTTGAGTACGGGTCGTCCGCAGGGAGATGGGAGTCTTTTCAAAGTGTTTTAACGAGTTAAGTCCTGTTTTCAGATTTTGTTGGATTATCTAAGTGTTGAGTTGATATTTAAAGAGAGCTTGTTAGGGTTAGGATTAGGTTAGTTTGAGTTAGGAGTCTCCACATCTTTCGTTGCCTCTCTTAATATCGGTGTTACGGTAATCGGCAACAACGGGGATTAGCACGACTAGGAAGGAACTTGCGAGTCTAAGCTAGGCTTTCCAACGCATAGTCCTTCCTTTTGGTGCTTGTCCGTCCGTTCTTGGCTCTTATCCATAACCTCCGGTTAATTCAACCACAACCGGTCTCACTACGGAATCACCGCTATCATGTAGGATAGGGTGCCGTAAGGAGCGGATTGTGGTTTAATTAACGGGAGTCGATTTAAGTTGTTGGGCAAGGAAAGAGTGAGAGAGATTTCCTTCTCTCAAACTTCCCTTATCCTACCCTAACAAGTATAAAACTACTCACACTTCATGATAAGGAAAAACAAAACAAAACAAAAGAGGAAGATAGAAAGAAGGAGATTAGAAGAATACGACTAACTATTTGCGACCTCACCTTGGCGAGGATCGAGCGTAAGTATCATTGTCGTATGAATGATAAAGAAAAAGAGAGAAGAAAGAAACAATCAAGCAAATAACAACAACTACTTAACAATTAAAATTACAACAAATTACAACAAGTAAAGAAAGAGACAAGCATGATAATAAAAATGGTCTTCTTTATTTATCACTCTTCACTCAAAAGCTCACTACAAGTTTAATGGAGAAGAGGTGAGAAGAGGAAGAAAAACAACACTAAAACTAGGGAAAATGAAAATACAAGAATATATGGACCCTTCCTTCTCAAACTTCTGGGCTATTTATAGGCTGGAGAATGGAAATCTAGGGCAACCACCAGACACTTGTACAATGACCAAAATACCCCCCAAAAACCCTGCGCATGTGGCGCCAGTACGGCCGCGGATCCGCGGCCTAGACCCCACTTTGGCCGCGGATCCGCGGCGCTTTGGAGGAATTGGGGCATGCGTTTTCTTGTGGTTCCCTGGTTTGCTGTGCTCTGTTCTCTGGTTCATATATTTTCTGAAAATACTTCCATATTTCTTCCAGAATTTCTGTTGAGGGAAATGTGGACTTTTTGTCAAGATTTTGTCATGATTGCCTCGAGCTCCGCGTAAATTTCTTGGAAGTTGTTGTTGCCATTGAGCCTTGTGCATGAAGGTGACATTGATTTGACATTTTGTCTTCCTAAACTGGTATCTGGCAACATACGGATGAAGAGCGGAGACCGTGTTTTATCTGTGGTTGGCAGGAACCCGGATTTTGTCGTGTTTTCCATGAATTTCACCATTTTAGAACCGAGAACCTGTATCCTGCAATTGACTAGCAAACACGGCTCAAGAGTATCTACCGATATGCAATGTGACAAAAATTGGGCGGTATGAAAATGCAAAAATCTGATATGAACAGTACTCTTTCAGGAACTTGAGAAGTATCATAATTGACTTGTTGCTTCATTTATTTAGGCACTTAATCTGGAAAAGATGGACGAACCATGATAATGTTGAGTACTTTGCATCCTCATAGATTGGTCTCCTAGATCATTCATGTATTTCTCATATTTATCCACACGAGAAACTTGACCAGAAGGAGGATTACTATCATCGAGAGCAGTCTTCACCATATCCTCCATTTACTCTTCTGGAAACAATTTATCTTCTTCTTCCACCGCATTAACATCATCATCATCACCATCATCATCTTCTTCTTCTTCTTCCCTGTGATATAACTAAGTTGAATAAAATCTGGTAAAACCATGCTTAACAATTTGAAGCTCTATCACTTCTACGTTCTGCCAATACTTATTCCTACATCTATGGCATGGACAAAGGATCTTCTCCAAGATTTCCTTATGATGTTTGCGTGCAAATTTGATGAAAGCAGCGACTCCGTCGATGAACTTAGGGTTCATGCGTTGATGCAAATCCACGTATACCCATTCCTTAACTCTGATGTACTAATGGGCCATGTTAGACTGTATGACATATAAATTGTAAGTTATGGAAGTTCGTTTTTTATGATGATTTAAGAAATCTAAGAACGAGATGGTTATTGACAAAAAGGAGAATGGGAAGGGAAAGTTTATCGTTGATTTCAATTTTTGATTTCGCTTAAGTGTAGGGTTGTTATTGTGTACGTCTTGGTGTATGTGTGTGCTGTGTATGTGTGTTGTATGTGGGTGTTTCGACTGTTGGAGGTAAGACTTCTATCCCATTAAGAATGTATAGAGCAGACACTCATTTGCTTGTGGTTTCATCCGTTTCGAGAAAATTTCGGCAGCACCTCCCCGCTGTTCTCCGAGTACACTGTAATAGAAAATATGATTATTTCAATGCCGTCAAACAATATTGAAACGAACATCTAATCTATCGTTGTACACGGAGAACCAGCGGAAAGATACCGACGAAATAACTCGAAACGAATTAAAAACACAAGTGAATGCAGGTGTTTTCTTTATACATTCTTAACTTGTACACAAGGGACAAATCTATCAGTTATCATACGATTGAATATTCTCGTCATATAGATTACGCGACGGTTGTTAGAAACCGAAAGATACCTTCCGATATTTAACAACCTTCGTGTAGTTTTATGTCACGACGAATATCGAACGTATGTTAACTGATAGATGGGAACTAAGTCACATTTTGATTTTCACATATAATTATCGATGATAATATGAAAAATTCATATTATCATCGAGTATCATATATACACTTAACGTAAGATTTAACTTGAATTGGTTGGGATCATCTAAAATCACCCGAAGAGTAAACCAACTCATCAGTGGGAATCGGGATCCAACTATCATCGCGTGATAATTTGATGGAATCCACTCAAGTTATCACACTCCAGAAGGTATACTCATGCCTGGCAAGTTTCAGTTTCTTTAGAAACTCCCGACGTGATTTTTACCCCATGCTCTTATGACCTTGACTAATGCCAACAAATTATAAGTCACATGTCAAGTTCTACCCGTCATTGTCCAGGTTAATTTGAACCCACCCATACTCTCCCTTGACTAAAGCCAACAAGGCTGTACGACTGTCCCAAACCAATGCATCTATTTATGCAACAGAAAAGTAACAAATAGCTACCATACACTATGCCTTGACTAAGGCCAACAAACATAGCATGAATACTAAGTGCTACCCGTCTGAAACGACGAAGGGCTACGAATGGTTTTTAGCGAAAAACCTTTAACGTAATGAATTTGATATCGTTGAAGGAACCGGATAGCTTTTTACAAATATGTAGTGGCGAAAACCTTTGCTAAAGAGGTCGCTCCCGGTGAAGGGATCTCGGCTCTTTCCTCGTGGAATGAGGTGCAGGATATTTCAACTGAATATCTCGATGCAAAGCAAAAAGTAATTGACTATAGTGAAGTTATTACCCTGACACAAACTTCTGCCTAAGAGGTCATTCCTGATGAAGAGATCTCGGCTCTTGCCTTGTCGAATGGGGTGCTGAATATTCATAACCGAATACCGCTGTGCAAAAAAAAAAAAGAAAACGTCCTTACAATAACAGCTTTTGAAAATTGTTCCAACAACATCGAATAGGTCTTTTTCCTTACATTGATCAGAATCAACGCAGTCCCATCAATTAATCACACCTGAAAAGAACGAAAATATGATGTACGTATATGTCATCCGCATTCTCCACTGGGCCCCGTCATCACCCGTTAGGTTACTTAACTAACGACAGAGCGTGGGCTGGACTAGCGCGGGTGCAAAACATATACAATATCTACTAGTATATATATAACAATGTCACGACCCACCCCCAAACAGAGATGGTATTGTCCACTCTGGCCGAAGCCGCACGGTTTTGTCCCTTTGAATGAACCCGGGGCTACTTTCCAGTAGGTCACCCATCCAAGAATTTCTCTGGCTCAAGCACGCATAACTACGGAGTTTTTCAACCTCCGGAGTTCCAATTCATCCAAAAGGCGTCTCTGTGTTATAAGAGTGGTATCATTCCATTTATAGTTCAGATCGTGCTCTCTTTCGGAATGGAATTCGATACTCCCCATTGTTCTAGTGGGTCCCCGTGTTCATCCGTATCGGTTACATCCCCACCTCGATACCGGATAACATCTCACTTCTCACGGGGTAGGTGGTATTCGGCCCCAACTCCCCTGGGGTATTACATCCCCCCTACTTAGAACAATGGTTCGTCCTCGAACCACAGACCTACTTTTGAGGGACCGGCTCTGATATCATATTTGTTACGACCCACCCCCAAACAGAGATGGTATTGTCCGCTCTGGCCGAAACCGCACGGTTTTGTCCCTTTGAATGAACCCGTGGCTACTTCCCAGTAGGTCACCCATTCCAGAATTTCTCTGGCTCAAGCACGCTTAACTACGGAGTTTTTCAACCTCCGGAGTTCCGATTCATCCAAAAGGCGCCTCTGTGTTATAAGAGTGGTATCATTCTATTTATAGTTCAGATCGTGCCCTCTTTCGGAATGGAATTCGATACTCCCCATTGTTCTGGTGGGTCCCCGTGTGCATCCGTATCAGTTACATCCCCACCTCGATACCGGATAACATCTCACTTCTCACGGGGTAGGTGGTATTCAGCCCCAACTCCACCTGGGGTATTACAAACAATATATAACAATCGCTCCAGGCATGATAAATGCAACATCACAGATAAGAGATAAACATCACAGAACAATACAGATAATCTGGGAGTCCCGGGTGTCCTTTGAGCCGCAAGTGAAACCCGACGTTCCCCTGGTCGTGTGGATAGCCTGTGCAATGAAAACTTAGACCCCTACGAGCGCGGCAAGTTATCTGCCAAAACCAGAAGTGAGGAAACCTCCTTCATCAAAGTGAATGGGCCACCCGGCACTTCACGGAATCCAGTAACTTGAGCACCCCTCCTTGGGTCAACCTGTACCCCTTACGAGTGCGGTGAATGGCCTGCCAATTTTAGAGTGAGGCCCCCTCCGTCTCAACGCCATGAGATGCTGGCCCGTTTCCCTCTAGAACTCGGTTATCCGTGCACTCCATCGAGGGGTAATCCTACTACAGAAAAGAAAAATATGTACAATGGTGACATCGACCTCAACTCGGTCGTGCCCCAAATAAATAATATACAAACAGGCAGTGACGACAGTCCACATGTCGGACGCTCGTCCCGCGATATCAAATGTACAAATGAAACTAAACTGTACTAATATTGCATCCAAGCTATTCTCCACGACGATCCTACCACAATCACAACACAACACAAAATATCAACGTGAATGTTACGTTCGGAAATCCGTCTAAAAGAGCATATAGTAATTAGACTAGTTGTACCACTCTAATGACATGCACGGTCGCAGATAGTAATGTATGTACTGAAAACCACGACATTAGAATTCCGCACGCAATTAGCAAACTAAACTAATTTCCAAAACCATGAAAAAACAGTGATCTAAAGTTCCAAAAACCGACCGTTTAAAGCCAATTAGGAAGTCCGAATCAAAACAAATCGCGCCCGAACCTTCGTAGGGAGTTAGAGTACGAAATTAATTTCGAGTCGGGGGCCTAAAGGGGGTACCCCACCCCTGAGGCCACCACGAGGTGGCCAGGGGGTGAGGCAGACCTGAAACTGCTCAAGGTGTGGCAGTTTTGGGTCTCCACTACCAAGACCACCTTGTGGTGGTCTTGAGGAATGGGCCCAGCTGTTCGATCCCCTCCGGGGGTTCCCCGGGGTGCCCATGCACCACCCCGCGGCTTCTCAGTTCAAACCGTGAGTCCACGGGGTGTGCAAATATCTCAAACTTTCAGTTTTGGAACTGTTTTGTCGGCAGTTTTTGCGCGATAAAAACGGCGGATTTCTAATGTCGCAAAGAGTTAACTAAGGCTTATGGAATGGCTCTGATACCATGTTGGGTTACGGCAGCGCCCCGACCATCAATCCGTGACTAAATGCGGAACAAAAATTTATAAAACTTGGCGCTACTACAACCAATTACCCGAATCTACCTATAAGCCCTAGATAACAAAACATGCAAAGGAGTTAGAATGGTTATACCGAATAGATCTGTGTGCTTCGGTCTTCAACCATCATCCAAAGCTCCTAGGGGCTTCCTTGATCAAGCTTGATCTCCGATCTCCCTCCATCGAAGATGATCCACCCGAGAGTCTATGCAACGAGCTCCAACCTCATATCCGAGACAACTAGGACACCTAGATCGCTACTCTAGATACCGTAGATAAAGTAGAGAGTGACGAATGATTAATTTGTCTCAAGACACCCAAGGATTCTCAACTCATGAAAGGGTTTGGGTGGAGCTAGTGGAATAAGAAGATGCCATGAGAATGAGGTGTTGAGAGCAACTCAAGAAAGAGAAAAAGAAATAGACAATGGCTTGTTCTTTTGTGTGTTGTGAGTGTTGATTAAAAATAATAGAGCCATCACAATAAATATGCCAAGTCTTCAAAATATCTAGAGTCAACAAAAATATCTCAAGTCAACAAACAAAAACCCTAAGCATGCTTGAATAGTAACCATGGGTCACTAATTAGCCATGCCACCAAAAATGCAATAAACACATCATCCTACACCTTAATAACCTTTTAATCTAAAAAGGTCTAAACCATGATGAGGTGTAATCTTCTAAAAGTAATCTTGTAATAAATTACAAGAATACCCCTCAATCGTATATACATACCCGCATCCGTATTCCGAAGAATACGAATACAATGAGACGAAAATAATCGAACAATATAATACCAGGATCCGGTTTAAACCAAAGCCCACTAGTATTATCCATCCGAATCATGATACGCGCACAAGTGCACGTAGATGATCGAACCCTGCCATAAAACCATACGGCCTGTACATCGTTTCGCCCGAAGCAGGGAAACCCTCTGTGTGGGACTCTAAAGACTCATCAATACACTGACAGTTGGTTTAACTACAAGCACATCAGCGGCACTAGCTGTACGTAACGGTTACCCAGGTATTGATTGAAAGGGAGGCCGACGAGCAAACTCATCCTGAACCCCTACTAAGCCTGACAGTGACAATATCCGTACAGTCCGGTCCGTTCGTCTATGAGTATTTCATATCGAGTCTAGGGGGGTGGATAAAGTCAGACCCCTAATAACGCGACATTTAGTGTCGATATGAAGCCAATCACCACATGAGAAACTACCGATCCTAGATCAGTAATTCTCGACTCTCTTGGCTAAGGATTTCCGGTGATGGCCACCCGTGCTCAACCGCAACATCAACCCCCAATACCGGGGGAGTCGAATCCCCCGACGACCCGCTCACTGTCTCCATGTGGCTCGGGACTGTACCCAACTAAAACCTGTTTGCACGACTCCTTTGAGCCGTGGTGGGGTAGTAATCAAAGCACAGTAGGAACTCACATGAGATAAATGACGATCTCAGGTCGATAGACTAACATGTACACATGTCACCAGGAAACTGTTATCTGACAATAGATATAATACCAACTAGCATGTTCCCGGCGAGTCCGTCCGGTGTACTCATAACCCAATGAGCACCTGTATACATCTTAGGTGAACCAACTAATACCAATGGCTTGTGAGACCGGCCACCTCCCCTTGTCGGGGTCTCGATCAGTATACACTAGTCTACTCTTAGAGTATTGATGCCCAGTCTCGAAACTCCTATGACTAGAGACATTTTAAGGATGTGCTTATAGACCACCCAACTCTCACGTATATGATCGCCATCATACTGCTGGTAGTCAAGCAAGAATCCTATGAGCTCTATCAACATGTAATAGTGATCTGTAATGTCACTTAAAGTATGTACACGATGATAAAGACAAACCAGATAACATACTATCATCTTGAGTAATATTGTTCTATCGGTATAGGTCCTCCCTCAATCATTGCAATCACGTTCCTGCGATCCAATAATTGACTTGATAGCACTATAGCCAACAGTCCACACGGGATAAATCTATCAGATATCATACGATTGAATATTCTCGTTATATAGACTACGCGACGGTTTTAAGAAACCGAAAGATATCTTCCGATATTTAACAACCTTCGTGTAATTTTATGTCATGACGAATATCGAACATATGTTAACCGATAGATGGGAACTAAGTCGCGTTTTGATTTTCACATATAATTATCGACGATAATATGAAAAATTCATATTATCATCGAGTATCACATATACACTTAGCGTAAGATTTAACTTGAATTGGTTTTAGGGCTTACATTTCAATTACACGATTTATTATTTAAGGTAAAGTTTTTAACGTTTAGGGTTTTCTTAATCAAGTTTAAGTTGTTAGATTTAGTTCAGTTAATGAAATAAGAGATGAAGATTTAATGTCATGCCCCGCTTCTCAGTAAACGGAAACGGTAACGTGGTAAGCCCACAACGTATTTACTATGAGAATACTTTAAGCGTATGTAAGCAATATAACAATGTGCAAGAATAACAAGAGTAATAAAATCCAACATCGATATATTACATTCAAGATTTCATAATTTTCAACTGTTATAATATGTCTGAACAATAAACATAAGATGAAGGTAAAGAGCCTAAAAATGTGGTATACTGAAAGGAAAACTATAATAATCGCGAAAATGAACAAAACTATTCGTTCACTTGAGATGTGAGATGAAAATACTCTTCGTTGACTGCTTATAAATTTTCTGTCCTAAATTCACCTGATGAACATTCCAAGAAACAAAGAGATAGGTGGAATGCCCATTAGCGAACTAGCGCTCGGTGAGTCCCAAAAAAGAGGTGTAATATATAAATTGAGTACAAGATAACATGTAATATAGTATAAATGAAAATCGTAATATGTGAACAAATATGGTAATGTATATGGCAACTATGTAAGCATGAAAATGGAATATGAGCATAGCAAACAAGTATAGAAATGGCTGTGCAGTATAGGCATAGTGAATATGAAGTGAATGTCAATGTGTAAGTATGATTATTCTAACGTGCTTATTTGTAGTTTGATAAAAAATTTATTCATGTATACGAGAGGAGTCTAACTTACCCCGTAGACTAAGATAACATGTAGTACAAGGCCCCGTTATAACCCACGGGACAACGGCATGTGAATTCATATAGGTGTCTTTTAAAGTGACCTCTCGTACCACGATATACGTTCTGTATCAATCCACCCCTTATCCTCACGTATTGTAGTGTATAGTTCAAGTTATAGGTCTTGACCGAATCCATGAATATAAAGAACACTAGTTCAGATTCAAGTTGTATTCAGGTATTCATGTCAAGTTCACTCAAGTTATATTTATGGTTCGGTCAAGTCAAGTCTGATATGCAATTGGATTATATCAAATATATAATATCTAATTATATCTTCATGTATATGCAACAATTTAAAGATTCGAGAAAAATAAGATAAACATGTTTGAATAGCATGAAATGAGTCAAGTATATTATTCAAATAACGACAATAAACAATGTTGTATAGAAATATTGTGTATGACTAATTAATCAAGTCAATCAAATTAGAAATATAAAAAAATATAGATTTAAGTGTTGTGTACGCGTGAGTTCCAGTCGCGCCTAAATACGACTACCGGTTTGGTAGATATACCCATTTTCGTTTTATCGTGCAGAACAGATAAGAATCTGTCCAGCACCGTCGCATATTTTTAAAATATAGTTTGGGTCCATTTCCATCAGGTTTCAAGTTACAAAAATTATTAGAAAATTATAGATCTTTCGATATAATTATCCAAAACACTAAGATTCACTCGGTTTGGATTTCTGAAGCTGTAGTTATAATTATTTTAACATCGGCGTTTAAAACAGAAATTCAGATTTCTGGACCGCAATTATATGTTATATTGCAAAACCTATATCGGATTGTTTCATGCATTTCCAAGTAATCTAATATACATGAAATTATAAATTTATCAATTGTGTATCTACATATCTAAATTTTGTCACAAATGGACATTGAGAGTTCGAGTTATGTCCTATTTAAAAACAGTGTGCGAATCATGACAGATTCTGTCCAGATTCGTCGCTTAATATTGTAACGCGGTTTTCTATATTTTACGTCGGTTTTCAGTAAAAATTTAAAACTAAGAAAATTTAGATGTTTCAATTTAGATGTCCAAAACTGCTTATTTTGCTCAATTTGGATATCGGTAGAACAAATTATTTGTCTTAGAAATTGACTGATAAATGTAGTTTTCTTTTTTTACGAACAGTGAATAAAAACGATATAATTCCTAAACCGTTAAGCGATTCGATCTGAAATTTTTATAGCGTGTACAAAATAATATATTCTATCATAGATAAATTTCTTGAAATTTTCAGAAGTAAAAATTAATTTCTAAAGATTAATTTAAAAGTAAAGATATTGATGTGTCATATGTGGGAATGAGAAAACCATGGTATTCATTCGTAACTTCAATTTTCTTTTACAAAAATTTAAATAAAATAATTTAAAATACAACGACAAACGATGTATACTAATTGGTCTCTGCAATCTTAATATCTAAATTGCGAATAGCGATAAAAATTATACAAAACTTATTTTCTTAAGAACTTATATATGAATGTGTATCATGCCATATCATTTTCCTCTAGATTCAAGGTATTATTAATTAGGGTAAATCTATATGCAAGCCATGGAGGAAAGTTATAATACAATTAAACGGCAACGTAATTTGAATAAGTGGCAATCACAATTATAATCGAAATTATATAAATATATGTATTTATTTTTGGTGTGTTTCCAATATTTATATATATAACACTATTTTTATTCATTTAGGAACTATAATATGATAAGGGGAGATTTTCATAGCAATATGACAAGAGAAAGAGATGGAGGGAGAGAAAGAGAGAAGGGACTTATATTTACAAGCCGATATTGTCACCGGACGTCTCTATCCGACGATAGCCTCACGTTTCTAGTGAGATTGTTTGAAAGCTTCTTTCTCACTAGTAAAAACTGTATGCATTAAAGAAAATTTATTAGAGACCGTGTAAATATATACGGTCCCTAATAAATTATTAGAAAATGTATATATTATATGGTCTCTAATAAACGGTCGCCAATATATTGATGATCGTTCACATAATATTAGCAACTATTCTAAACGGTCGCTAATATATCAATCAGATAAGAGCCGCGATGGCTCTTTATTCCTTCTCATTCCCCCAAAAATTTCCCCGAAAGGTAATTATTTTCTTTCTTTTTCTCAAATTTTTCGGAAAAATTATGAAATCTAACCGCAATTTCTTTTGTAGGTGTTATTGTTGTAGTTGGTGGTATAGAAGCTTGCGATCATTCGTATTCTTTTCAAATCCGGACCAAGTTTGGTGTTTTCTCCTCCTAATCCTAATTCTTTCAATTAGATTATTAAATTTGGAAATTAGGTGATTATAATATGTGATTTGTGTTGGTTTTGATATATTAAATATGCTTAATGGTGAATTGAATCGGTTGTAGAATGATGGGTTTGAAATTAAGATTTGAAATTTATTTTGATTTTGGGGTTGATGGGTTTTATCATTAAAATATAATTGACGAAAATTGTTTTAGATAGTTTTTAGAATTGAAAATTGATGATAAATTGAAATATAAATTTGGTAATTTATGTTTAGAGTAGAAGATATAAGAATTATAGGTAATCGATGAATTTACTTGTTAGATTAATTTAGGATAAGATTGATTATAGGATTATGTTAAATGAATTTAAGGGAAAATATATTATACTTAATTAAAGGGGTGCGTTCACACATGTGTGTTTGTGAGTATGTGTAAATGTTTGTTCGCACGAACGTATGTGAGAAAGTGTGTGTGTGAGTGAGTGAGTGTATGTTTGAGCGTTTGAGTGCGCGCGCGTATGTGTGAGAGTGTGTAAGTGTATGTGTTTGTGCGTGCGCTCCCGCATATGAAATATTTCAAAAATATATTCATCCTAAGTTCTAGCTTGTATTTTATAAATTTAATGATTCGATATCTTTTATTTTGTAAATTTAATAATTTGATATCTTGTTGCTTATGATTTATTGCATAAATTTTTTAATTGTAGCATAATTTATAAACCAAATCAAAATAAAAATCAAATCCTTTAATACCAATTAAACTATAGTAGATGCATAAATAAAAACTAAAATCAAATTGATTAAGAAAAATTAACACTAATTAACATATAACATTAATTATATTAATTAAGAAATCTTAATTAAGACCAGATAATAGTGAACCGAGACCCTGATTAAAAAACGATTAAATAGAAAGTTAAGAGATACCCTAAAATTTCGATTAAAAACGTAACTAGGGTTTTATGCTTTTATTTAATTAGTAAGTTTAAGATTGAAAGGTTCTAAACTTGTTTAGAATCCACCTATAGTTTCCCGTGTGACAGTTGGTGTGTGTCAAATTTTTTTCCTATCGAATTGATAGGATCACATTATATATTTGTAAGAGTTGAGCATCATGTTCAATTTTTTCAAATATATATGTGGTATTCGACGAGAGGATTTGACATACAGTAATTGTCGGATTTGTCCAGTTTCGACATGTTACGAATGCAACAAGACCCACGTCTCACATTCTCCTGTATTTTCGTCCATTTCGAGAAGTTTCGACGGTGCTTTTCACTTGTTCCCCGTGTACAGATTTATGTACGAACACGGGGAACAGGGGGAAAGTGCTGCCGAAATTTTCTCGAAATGAAAGAAAAACAGGAGAATGTAAGATGTGAGTGTTGCATTCGTAATGGGAATTAAGACCTTTATCCTTGATAGCCGTGAAACTAATTATCCGTCCCGACCTTTTGCCCTGAGTACTTATGAAAATTTTAAATGCGTTTAGATGGTTTGATGCGTTCACATCATGAAATTTAATTTAAGACTTGAAAATTTATTTAATGATGAGCTTGTAATAAACTCATAAGATATGTTAAACTTATATTATTATCTGTGTTATAACAGACGAGAATTCTTCCGGATAAATCGTTTATGCATATTGGGAAAAAAGATAGGTATAGTTTGAGAGACACCCGATTTAAATATAGGCTTAAACCCTTTTTAGATTACGCAGAGATGAATCCAAAGCGTAGCTGAGACAGACTCTTATTCTGTCCTTGTAAGAAATGTAAGAATAAATCCCGATTTCATCGTGAAATGATAGAAAAACATATGTTGTAGAGGGTTTTGAACCGAACTACATATATTGGTTACACTAAAATGAAAAACTTTGCAGTTGTAAGCAATTGTAATCAATTGATATATATTATAAAGTTTGCAGTTGTAAAATCTTATAATCACTTGCATGTAAATGATATATGAAAAACCTAGCAGTTCTAATCACTTGTAATATATTGATTTGTTAGCTTAATTATTTATGCATATTATATATTTTGTATCGTCGTTGCTCTTATATGAAACAGATGTGACGAAAAGGTATATTCGGAAAATTTACCAAAATATTTTCTTCAAAGAAAAGAGATCGAGATACTGAATTTTCGACAAAGCCTGATACTGAGCGTAGAGGTATATATTACGAGTTTTAAATAATCATCAACCGCATTATTTTATTCAAATAACTATTACATTAATTATAATAAATTAAAATGTGTAGGTATATCTGATCAGGATGATACAGGTCCATCAGTGCAGCATGATCTGTAAGTTGATGCCATGCACCCCACGTGTTCACGGAGAGACGGAGTTTGCAAAAAACGATTTATATAAGCTTCGTAATATCGACTAAACTCCAGGATCGATACTAAACCCTAACTAACCGATATGCAAAGAGATTTAACTACAAAGTGAGAAAGGTATACCTCAAGTTACTGTCCTTCTTCTTCGTCTCGCTGTCCATCTTCTCGTCGTGAGCTCTTTGTCGGGAGAATGGATCATGCCTCCTCGTCGACTTCTCAAAGTCGTAGAAGATCTATCCGAGAGTTTCAACCTTGAGCTTATCCTCCAAGAAGAGGTAACTAGGTCACTAGGTGTGCTAAACTAAGTAACCTAGAATGAATAGAGAGTGTTAAAGGATTTAGTTATGTCTCAAACCCTAGGATTCTTAACTCATGAGACAATTAGAGTTTGCTTTGAGGAAGATGAAGAGAGTGAGCTTGAGAGGAGAGAGAATATATTTTTGATAATGATAATAATAAATCAAGCATGGCATCTATTTTAACTCTAATGAGAGATAAAAATATCTCTCACAAATATCTCATAAATATCAAAAAAATATCTAAGTCTTCTACTCTCACAAGAATCCAAAAGAGTCAACATAATGCTATGCTCAATTTCACTAAAATACCATGAAGTTTCCCTCCTCTCAATTATCCACCTCATTAAGCATTTAACCTAAAATGCTAAAACAAATAATGAGATTTAATCATCTTAAAGCAAACTTGAACAATTATAAGAATGCCCCTCGCAACTGTATATACATACCCGTATCCGTGTTCCGAGAAACACGAATACAATACGACACAATTAATCCAATAATCAAATACTAGGATCTGGCTTAAACCAAAGCCCACTAGTATTGTCCGCTTGAACATCATATACGTATAAGTACACGTATGTGATCGAACCTTGTCGTAAAACCATACGACCTCTACACGTTTCGCTCGAAGCTGGGAAACCCTTTGTGTGGGACTCTAAAGGCTCGACAGTACTCTGGAAGTGGGTTTAACCACAAGCGCGTCAGTGGCACTAGCTGTACGTAACGGCTACTCAGGTATTTGTTGATAAGAAGGTCGACAAGAAAACTCATTCGTACCCCTACTGAGCCTGTCTGTGGCAATCTTCGTACAGCCCGGTTTGTTCGTCTAAGAGTGTCGCATATCGGTCCTAGGGGGCGGCAAGCGTCAGGCCCCTAATAATGTAATAAGTCGTGTCGGAGTGCGGCCAAAAACACCCTGAGAAACTACTGGAATTCCTACCAGCAAATCTCGCTTGCCCTGGTCAGGGACTTTGTGTAATGGCTTTCTAAACACAGCACAGCATCAACCCCTAATATAGGGAGAAACAAATCATATCTAACCGCCACTGCCTCCAAGCGCTTCGGGACTACACCCAACTACTACCTGTTTGCACAACTCAACAGAGCTGTGGTAGGGTAGTAATCTAAGAACAGTGGAAACACACTTGAGGCGAAGTAGTAATGTTAAGTCAACGGACTAAGCTGTACTCATGTCACCTGGAAACTGCTACCTGATGATAAGTATATTACCAACCAGCAGTTCCCTATGAGTCCGTCCAGTGTAACTCATAACCCAATGAGCACCTGCATACTATCTCTAGTACGACGTACTTATGGCTGTGGGATAGACTATCTCCCCTGCTGGGAAGAGAA
The DNA here is from genome assembly GCA_030015575.1 of Agapanthus africanus. Classification (NCBI taxonomy): domain Eukaryota; kingdom Viridiplantae; phylum Streptophyta; class Magnoliopsida; order Asparagales; family Amaryllidaceae; genus Agapanthus; species Agapanthus africanus. The sequence goes on from CM057339.1 coordinate 43,826,593, forward strand.
GTGTATACACTAGTCTACTCTGGAGTATCGATGCCTTGTCTCGATAATCCTGCGACTAGGGACCTGTGTAAGGATGTGCTTGTAGACTACCTAGCCCCCACTAGTGTGACTGCCATCACAATGCTGGTAGTCAAGCAAAGATCCTAAGGGCTCTATCAATATGTATCAGCAATACGTTAAAAGAAACATATACACATATTAAGATAGATACAAACCAAGTAGCATACTACTATATCGAGCAAGACTGTCATAAATCCATGTATATATCCCAAGCTTCCAAAATGTAATATACAAACTAGTACTATACAATAATAGCCTCTAGGGCATATTACACTAACATGATCTGTATGCACATCTAGACGAGCAGTGCGTAGACTTGAGCAGGGAACCTCGGGCGTTGCCGATGAATGGATTCATGCATTGCCTCTTCTTCGCGATTTACAAAATAAAAAACTGTATCGCGATAGGGATAATGCGAAGGCAATGGCGCGGTGGGCTGCTGTTCGACCTTAAATCGATATGATGATAGAGACAACAAACACGAGTATTGATGAGACATGGGCTACGGGGGATAATCTGGCCCGGTTTGAACACAACGGAAGAGGTGTTGCAAACGAAATTATGAAATACGGTATGCATGGAAAAAGGGAAATTCTGCAATGGGTAGGTGGGGAGCTCATAGGTTCGGGTATGTGGACTACACATTTCCACGGTTATATCGGTATTCTCGTCCGCAACACTGACTTCTTGAACGTGGGCTTCACATTTGCATATAACCCCCGAGAAGCATATGTATGGACTTGGCGCTCACTCTTAGTAATGTATAACTCAACTATATTTCAACATTACATACATGCCTATTATATGCTATAAATTTATTAAATAATATATTTATTAATTTGTATTACATAAACATTTTGTTTTAGAAGATGATATAGACGGACAGTGGACGCATATCCGGTATGAGATGTCACACATATTCAAGAGATGGCGTCAAAGATTGAAGAAAAATTCAAACAGTCGAAGAAATTTACGGATGATTGGAAATGTTTTGCCGCTCTTCCCTCCATCATCCCTAGAGATCAGTTTGCGTTTCTCCTATTGTATTGGGATACATCCGAAACAAAGATAATTAAATATATACTTAAATAATTTGAATACCAAATTTAGAATAAATTACATTTAGAGATATTATCTTCTGAATAAGCAGGAAGTATCAGAAATGAATAAGCAGAACCGAGAGAGCCACAGATGACTATTATGGTGGATCGGTTCCTATTGATCAGTATAGAGCTACTTTGGTTAGTTTATTTTTAATTACATAAATGTTCGATTTTTTAATTTTATCTTTACATATCTTCACATATAAATAAATCAAATATCCGTTACAGGAGAAGGCTGAGAAAAAGCCGAGCCACCCCGAGACTTAGAAGGCATTGCATATGAGAGAAGGCATGCCAGAAGAAAGGATGGATATAGGCACTCAACATGTGGTAAACTTGCATTTTTCAATTCTTTTAAGTAAATTAATTACACTTGTTAACTTCGTAATGAAAATTAATTATTGTTTTATTTATTGAAGGAGGATTTCGAGGAGGCGGAGAGGAGGTATCGGGAATCAAATCCCGAATATCTGGCCGATGATCATCTTTCTATGGAGGCTGAGGTATCCATTATAGAGCAGTTTTTCCCTCAGTCGTGGGGACACAGTCGTATTCCCCTATACGGTGATCCTGTTAGTATTTCGTGATCCGGTTCCAAAAGAAGTATTTCAAGTTCATCGACCGCTCACTCAACCAACAATCGACTGAGGCATAATGGTTCAATGAGCTAGAGGAGCAACTCAGGAGGAGGGATGAAGCAGATAAGAAGAGGGCGGAAGATGAAGCGGCTTGGAGAGATCAAATGGAGGTGCAGTTGGAACAATTCTCGCAACAATACGTTCCGCCTCCGCAATCGTAGTTAGCACAGGGTCTATTCCCACCGTAGCCGGCATATTACCCTCCTCCGACGCAGCGACCGTATTACCCCCCCCCCCCCACAGGGAATGCCGTATTATCCTTATCCACCACCTCCACAATCATAAGGAGGGTATTATCCTCCGCCTCCGCCACAGGATCCTTATTATCCTAACTCTCCGCCACAGGAACCGTATAACCCTGATCAGCCAATCCCATAAGGAGGGTTATTAGGTAACTTTTTTTGCAGGAGGACTTCGACGATATGAATCGATACTATTCAAGACGAGCTTCTGGTGGTGATGGTAGCGGTGGGAGTTAGTAAGGTACGTATAGTTGTCATTTACATAAATTTGAGCATACAATTAAACCGTGTCGATTTTTGATATTTAAAATCCATGTTGTGTATTCGCACGGTTCTTATAAGTTAACGGCGAAAGGATTATGTTTTGACGATGGAAGTGGCGGAAGTCAATGAGGTAAGCATATATGTGTGTGTGTTATATAGTATAGCTAATATTGTTTCGAAAATTATGATTTGAGTTCATATATTTATATATTTATTTGTTTCGATTCACAGGGTTGAGTGAGCTGCGATTGCGAGTGATTTGGAGATTTTTTCTTATTGTTGGACATATATACAGCGTATATATTGTGTTGTCCATATTCAAAACAATTTAGTTTATGTATGCTTGTTTATTAAAAATTTAGTTCATATGTGTTTGATTGAGTTGTTTATATTGGTGGATATATCGTGGATAATATTTATATGTTGGTTTGTATGCGTATGTGTTCGTATTTGTTATTGATCTTGTTGGATATGTTGTGAATTGTGCATATATATTGATTTGTATGCGAAACACTATATTGTGGCGTAATATATTGTAATATTATGTATTATTGTATTGAATATAGAATTTTCTGCAATTGTTTCAGGAAAAATAGTTATTAGCGACCGTATAAGCTATAGGAACAGTCGCTAATATCTCATCAGAGATCGTTCGCTGATATTAGGAAACATGTAAATTCGTTGAGATGTCAACGTGTCTGCTTATTAGCGATCGGTGGAAACGGTCCCTGATACATCTATCAGCGACCGTTCTTATTAGAGACTGTTTATTAACGGTCGCTAATATATGTATCAGCGACCACTCAATCAGCGACTGTATTTTAGCGACCGTTTAAAATATAAACGGTCGCCAATATACATTAAAGACGGTTCATTATTTTTTGGAGACCGTTTCATATAGTCTCTAATAATTACTGTATGTAGTAGTGCATGATCTTCTTCGAGGACTCTATATGAAAAGGAAGAAGGAGATAAATACTATTTTGTGAGGAAAAAAGAAAGGAGAGGAGTTGTTCTTCTTTCTAATTATTTTTAAGAAAAAGAATAATAATAAGGTAAGACGAGTATATAAAAAAATTATGTCATATTAATTCAAATTAATATGAATTCATAATGGGAGTTAAAAAGAAATTGAAAGAGTGCCTATTCATTTAGAAGTTAAAGAAAATGAAAGGTCTCATTTGTAAACTATAAGAGAGTAAAAGAAATAGATAAGAATGATTGCAATACCTAAAATTCGAACATGTGTCCTATAGAATAATAATATAAGGATTTAACCAATGAGTTACAATGCAATTCATGCACAAATTTAGTAAGAATTAAATATATGTTGTTACTTGAAAAGAAAGTGGGTTTTTGGGCTCATAGTTTTATAAAAGAAAAATGAAAATGAGAATGGGCTGGGTTAGGTCTTGTGTTTAAATTGAAAAAGGTTAAAATTTAATTTTAAAGAAATGTGTTTAGGAAAAATAGATGGAATAATAAAATAATATATTTAATAAGAAACAAAATATACGGAAAATGTTAAGAATAAATAAATACAATATTTTACTAAATAAATAAAATATGAATATATAGTAATATTAGGGTCATTACATTTTGGTTTGGGGTTAGGGTTATTTTGACAAGAGTTCAATGTAGAGAAGAATGATCATGATGAATTAAGATTTGATCTTGTTGGATCTGTGAGATCATCGTCATTATCACACACACACACATTTGAATTGCTATAAAATACCTTCAAATTCTTCATTGAACTACCCTTAGCTATTTTTTTTCACTAAACCCTAAACCTAACCAAAATCTTAACCTTGATCCTAACCTTAATCCTAAACCTACTCCTAACCCTAATCAAACCAAACCATAGCCTACAACCAATCTTCTTCTTCCCCTCACCACCACCACCAATCTTATCTAAAATTACTTTTCTCGTCTCCTCACCCTACCTACCCGGTCACCGTCGACCTTCCTCGATCCTTTCCCCACCACCACAGACCACAGCCACCACCACAACCGCCGTCGTCCACATCCCCAAACAACCCTAAATTAAAGACCACCCACGACCACCGCCATCACCACCCATCACCACCACAATCCAAAATCCCCAAATTAATATTAACCCACAAATTAAAGTCCTATCCAACAAATTCAATTTAGGAAAATAAAATTTTAATTTTAATAAATTAACTTACCGGTTGAGAATTTTGACATTGATAAGGAAGCAGGGGAAGAGCTCGATGTTGATGAGAAAGATGACGATTGATCGAGAAAGCGTTGGAGGTAATGGAGGACGCTAGAGGTCGGAGGAGACGACGAGGGAGAAGGCGACGAGGTCGGAGGAGGTGATGATGGCGCTAGAGGTCGGAGAAGATGACGAGGTCGGAGGAGGTGACTCAATGTCGGAGGAGGCGATGATGGCGCTGGAGGTTGGAGGAGGCGACGAGAGGGTGGAGAAATTTTGGGGGGAAATATATTTAGGGAATTAGGGTACTGTGGTAATAGGAAGAAGAAAATTTTGGTTTCTATTTTTTTTAAATGCCCGACTTTACCTCTACAGTTAAAACCGTAGGGTTTTTTCTTACAGCACCGTAGGGGCAACCACATATATTAAATTTTTACATGTTTCTATGTATATATCAATACGGTCTAAATCGTAGGGACATTAGTTGTCCTTACGGTAGGAACCGTAGGGGCAACCTAAAATTGCCCTTACAGATTTTTCCATCCGTAGGAGCAAGTCATTTTTGTACTACTCTCTCTCTTTACACACACATATAGAGAGAGAATAATGGAGGAAAGATGCCATAGGAGGGAATTTACTCCTATGGCGGTAAAAAAATACATCCTCCCTCGTTTTTTCCGACGATCGACACCCATCATCTTCATTGTTATCATTCAAGATGTAGGTATGCCAAATTTTATGTGATTCAATAATTTTTCACCGTTGATTTAGTGGGTTCAAGATTAACGGTTTACCGACAACATAACTTTTTGTTTTGCTAAATCAACGGTGAAAAGGTTATAGAATCACATGAAATTTGGTGTACCCACGTCTTAGATGATAACGATGAAGATGGTGGGTGCCGATCGTCGGAAAAAACGAGTGAGGGTGTATTTTTTCGACGCCATAGGAGGAAATCCCCTCCTATGGCCTCTTTCCTCCATTAACCTTATAAAAAAATACACCCTCACTCGTTTTTTCCGACGATCGGCACCCACCATCTTCATCGTTATCATCTAAAACGTGGGTACACCAAATTTCATGTGATTCTACAACCTTTTCACCGTTGATTTAGTGGGTTCAAAATTAACGGTTTATCGACAATATAATCTTTTACATTGCTAAATCAACGGTGAAAAAGTTGTAGATTGCGTATGCGAGTTATAAAATGTTGGTATACTGGAATATGATTTGTAAGGAAAAAAATTGGAGGCCTTGTCGATCTTAATTTAAGAGATTTTAATGCTAGATTTTTGGAAAATGGGTATGGAGGATTGTAAATGGCGGTAATGTGCTATGGATTAGCTGTTGGACGTCATATCATCCTCTTTGGAGGGCTACATAATGAAAATGATATTGTGTTGGGTTTGGATGTGTGTTATAGGTTTGGATGAGATATTATTTTATATTGTTTATGGAAAATAGGAAATTGTACAACGATAAAGATATTTTCTTCCCTAAGACATTGTTTATTGTTGAAGTCCATATCAATTTGGAGGGCCGTTTGACAACTGACAAATTGTTTATTGTTGAAGTCCATATCGAACAAAATGAAAGATGATTAAAGATAGACAAGCAACTATTCGGATGTATCAAAATGAAAAGTTCGGTTTAAATGTCATAACCAACTTCAAAATACAATAACTACATAATACATATAAGTTCGTACCGGACCAACCGGTTTCGGTACAGGTAGCGAGCAAATGCAGTTGTCAATGAAATTTAATTTTTTCAAACTGCTCGTTTTTAGATTTAAAAACAGTCTAATCAAAACCATCTAATATGAAAATCATAAATGTTTTGACCACCATTTTTTACGTGTCAAATGCCGTCAAGTGATAAATGCTCCGGATCTTAACCGACCCGTCGCACTACCCTAGCCACATTCTGTTCTTCCACAATAGGATTGGCTCGAGATCCGCAAAATCGGAGACAGCCAATGAAGGAAGTTGCCCTTTAATTTTATTATAGCAGAAATTTTATTATACACAATTGAAATAAAAGGCCGAACTCTGAACACAACCAACCAAAGACTTACCGATTGATATATAATTTTTAATTAACTATGCACAAAACATCAGCTCTTCTCCATTTTTGCAAGAAGTGCAAACTTCAAGCTATCTTCTTCCTCAAACACTAAAGGCAATCTGACCATCACATCCTGCAAGGTCACTTCCTTCACGTTTGACACGCTGGCATGAAGAACTTTTATCTCCAAATCCCTCAACGCCCCCATCAGCCTCGCTATCGGGTAACTCAAATTCTCCGACTGCACCCTAACGAGCGCGTCGCCCCCTAGCAGTTTCACTTCGAGCTCCATGGTCATCGACCCGGATCTGACACTGGTAGCGACGCTAGCCGGCCCCATCTCATCCAGCGTTCCCTTCTTCAGTCGTTTCGCTTTCTGCTCCAGCTGGTCCACCTTCGCCCTCAGCTCTTTGATATAGGACACCGCGTCCGCGAGCAACGACGCCTTGTCCATCCTCGAAACGTTCGGGACGACGGAACGGAGAGTGTAGAACTGGTGGTTGAGCTTCTCTCTCCGCTGCCGCTCCGCTTCCACGTGATTTACCGGGATCTCTCTCCCCGTCCCGGGCTTCCTCCCTCGTTTCTTGGGTCTGATGTTCTCGGCCATCACCGGTCTCTCTTCGGAATCCGAATGGTCGGAAATGACGAACTTCGTATCAGACGCCCCGAACAAAGCCTTTACTTGCTGTACCAGAACCAAGTTCTCGAATATCGTATCGGACGAACCCAGTTCCAGCACGCCAATATTACCGACGGGCACGCAAACCAGCGTCTCGATCCCGTGAAGTTGGGCCTCGCGTGCCCGGTCGCACCCGAAGCCCTGCAACGCGTTCCCTCCCGTCAGCCAGACGGGCGCGACCGACCCGTAAGCCCGCGCGGGGGCAGCGGGCTCGCCGGCCGTAAACGAACGGGTCAGGGACAGCACGTAGAACCACTCCGCCTCGTCCCCGTCGGGGGCCGGCCTCGGGTTATAGGCGATGGCGTCTTTGCGGTCGAGGTCGGGATTGCCACGGAAATGGCCGTTGCCAAAGGTGAGGTGGTGGTCGAGGGAGACGCTCCAGAAGATGGCGTAGGACCACCACTCGGGGCGGGAGTCGAGGAGGCATTGGAGACGGTACTCGAGGGTCGATGGAGCCGAGGAGAGCTTTTGTATTGACTGATGAGAGCAAGATGAAGATGGTGGTGAAGAGAGTGACATTAGCTTCTCCATCATCATCTTGTTGTTGTTGTTGTTGTTGTTATTATTTTTTGGAGGGGTGCGGGATTGGGATGGGGGTTTGTTTTGGTTAAGGGAAAGTAGTGCTGTGTGAGTTTTGCTGTTAATACTTTCGGTGGGGATGAGGAGGGGATTTTATGGGGGGAGTTGAGGAAATGATCATGTGTGGGCATAGTTGTCCGTACAATTATTGAGTTGGGCGTGGCGTGCTCTGCTGTTAACTTTGCCATTTTTTTTCTGTTGGTGGGGTCCATGGATAGAAGACGAAGATACGTATTGGATACTTCATGAGGAGTTTCTCGCTGCGGGCAAGAACGGATGCCAGAAATTATCATCAAATACTGACCGTACATAACGTGTTTCTGTCCAAAGGTTAAATTAAACAGCTTCTTTTGCCTGCGGTGCAGGTGCTCAAATAGAAACTATGACGCGGATCGAATCACGTCAAGATGTTACCTTCCATTGATCTGCTGTTGGCGATGATGGACGGCCGATATTTGAGTTCGAGGATAGCTCCTGAAGTGTGTGGATCTCTGGGTTTGAGGTTGTTGGGGCCGAGCTACCTGCAAGGAAGTCCCGGGATGGTTGTACCACCGAGAACCCTCCGACGATCAAGTTAGACAGGAAATCCGAGCAGAGTAACGGCCTAGTGAGTGGAAAAATGACTTACTTGAGTCGCCTGAAAGAGGGGTTTATGTAGCGGTGGCAACAAGCAGGCAGGTGCGAGAATCACGCCGGTCGTTGCGTCTCCGACGTCACGCCCGCGTGATAGGCGGGATCTCCCATTAATGGCGAGACAAGCTCGTTAATGGGGATCGTGATGGCGTGGAACGTGGGATCGTGGGCAGCGGATATCTCGCGTATGGCGAGATTCGCGGAGGCGAGACGGAAGCACCTGCGAATGATTCCGTCGGTCGGTCGAAGGGGCCGAGGAAGATGAGCTCGGCGGGGGCTCGGGACCGAGTGGAATGCCGAGCTATCTTGGTTCTGTGATAGCCCGGAGGCGAGCTGAGAGGGCCGAGGAGGCCAATTGTGCAGGGGGCTCGGAGGTGAGCCAGCGGTTGTTTGTAGGACGGGTATAGGAGTGGTCTGATCGGCCACTGCAGGTCCTTTTTTGCACGCTTCGGGACACGTCATCTGCCATGTGTCATGATCTGGGAGATCGCCGATATCGAGCATCATCATTAGCCCCCCACTCTCGTCTCGACCTGCTCACGGGTCGGGTCGAGAGTGGTTTGCCGGGTCACCCGAGGTGAGCTCCTTGTCGTAGATATCGTGAGTATGTATTCCTGGGCATCCAACTGTATCTCCTTGGAGACGTCAGCGGATCATGGGCCAGACCTCGCATTAAAGAGGATGCGCCGGATCGTGCGTATGTTCACCGAAGCGACAGCCCACGTGTCGGGCGCTGGTTGGCTGACGCGGCGGGCCGCAGACTTCTGGCGTCTGATGGGATACGACCAATGCGCGTGCGACAGGTGGAGCGATTGTGGCCGTCGAATGCACTGAGCCGTTTCGGCGGGAGATGACTGTCGCCGTAGGATGTGTACGCCGGCAGCTATAAATAGAGGTGGGGTCCCCATCAAGACCCATACCTCTACAACTTTTCCTCGTCCCGAGTCTCGTCAGCTCGGCGCTCTCCTTTTTAGGTCGGATCTTTGCGTTTTCTCTCCCGAGGACTTCTCTCCATCATGTTAGGTGTCTTCTTCTGAGGAGTCCGTAGAAATAGTTCGGGTAGAGTCTAGGGAGCACCCCGTAGATTCTTCCTTTTCTTTCTTCTGCTTTTTCTCCTTCTGAGTCGAGCCTGCCTCTCCCTTTGGCAAGACAAATGGATCGATTCAGGACTTTTGGTGCCTTCGGTGCTCTGTCCTCGGGGAGGGGGGGGGGGGCGGCGGTGCGGCCGCGCCTCCGGCTGACCCGAGCCCCGTACTAAATGTGCCACCGGCGGCGGGGCTATCTGCCTTGTCATGAGCTCCCGATGATTGCCCCGGCGGCGGCCAAAGGCGTCCACGGGTTCCCAAGCCCCGGACGAGGGATGAAGGAGAGGATGAAAACGGGGTTCCTCTTAAGAGGCAAAGGACGGTCTCTCGCACTCCATCGACGGAGATTCCTGAGGGGATTCCTGTGCAGGAGGGGGACGCTCGTTTCGTAGTCCCGTCCGGGCTTTTCGTTGCTGCCAGCCTGCTTGCTGGTATGGAAGAGTCGGACGGGGGCAAGATTCCGCGGGGGACCCTGAGGGCCCAAATGGCGGCTATAGCTCAGGAGGCGGTGCAGGTATGTACTCCCTCATGTGATATTTCGAGCGCCCTTTCTTTAGTTTGAGTGTCTCTAAGTCTCTTTGCTGTTTGTCGTCAGGTCCTTCAGCACTGCGCCCTCGTTACTCGGATGGAGGTCGAAGGGGCTATCCATGCTACGAGGCCGGCATGAGAGTCTTCTTCGGAGACCGAGAATCTGCGACTTGAGCTGCGTTTGGAGAGGGAAAGGATGGCCGTCCTTGAAGCCCGATCGGCCGCCGCGGAGCTCGCCGTCTCAAAGTGTCGGGAGTCCTATCACCGCCTAAATGAGTCCCACCGAGTCAACGAGGCGAAGTTGATGGAACTGGCCGATCGCTTTGCAGCAATGAAGAGGGCGAGGGATACCGGCAGGCGGGATGCCGAGGCGGCGCTTCAAGCGGCGGAGGTTGTCGAGATTCGGGCTAGAAAGGCGGTGACTGATTACAAGGGGTCAGATCAGTTTTACGTCGACCTCGAAGAGGCCTCCGCCATTGCATGGAACAAAGCTATTGATGCCGTCAAGGATCAGTTTTCGAAGTTTGCCGACGGTGAGCTCCGTGCTCGGGTCCCACTTTTGGTGGTCATGCCTCCGGCCGATGGTGATGAGGGAGGTGAGTCTAGGCAGGGCTTGCGGCCCGAACTTTTTGGCTTTTCCTCCTCTCTCTTTTGTAAGCCTCCGGGTAATTTGATAAGGCTGGGGAGCCCACAATACCCTTGTAAAGACTTTTGGCTTTGTGAATAAAAACTTTTTGCAGTAGTATTTGCACGCGTATTTTCCTTTGTCGGTAAACACTTGTATTTTGACAGTACTGCCTTCGTGTTAGGCCCGTTTTTCGTCTAGCGATCACACGTCGAGTTGAATCTGTTCATTTGCCAAGTGTGCAAAGACCAGTGGGGAGACGGTATCTCCATGGCCCCGAAGTCGAGGTGGAAATCGCTCAGACATAGATAGACCGGATGCCTCTTGATGAAGGCTTTGTTCCTTAGTCGCGGGAGGCGCGGTAAGGTATGCTAAGGACGGGCCGAGCAGGGTAGTTGCCTGGTGCTTCATGGTGAGGGCTTAGATCCCTTGAGTTGTGGGGTAGGGAGCTACCAGCCAGGGATAACCAAGTAAGGGCGGACCTGGTTGCCTCTTGGCGAGGGCTTTGATCCCTAGCGTTGTAGGGTAGGGAGCTACCAGTCAGGGATAACCGAGTAAGGGCGGTCCCGGTTTCCTCTTGGCGAGGGCTTTTGATCCTTAGCGCGGGAGGGGCCGTAAGAGGCCTACTAAGGACGGGCCGAGCAGGGTTGCTGCCCGGTGCTTCTTGGTGAAAGCTTTGATCCTTAAGGACGGGGCCGGGCAGGGTTGCTGCCCGGTGCCTCTTGGCGAGAGCTTTGATCCCTGGCGTTGTGGGGGAAGGGATCTACTAGTCAGGGATAACCGAGCAAGGGCGGACCCGGTTGCCTCTTGGTGAGGGCTTTTGATCCTTGGTGCGGGAGGTGCCGTAAGAGGCCTACTAAGGACGGGCTGAGCAAGGTTGCTGCCCGGTGCCTCCTGGCGAGGGCTTTGATCCTTAAGGACTGGGCCGAGCAGGGTTGCTGCCCGGTGCCTCTTGGCAAGGGCTTTGATCCCTGGCGTTATAGGGTAGGGAGCTACCAGCCAGGGATAGCTGAGCAGGGTAGCCGCTCGGCTGCTTCTTGGTGAGGGCTTTGATCCCTGGTGTTGTGGGGGTAAAGAGCTACCAGCCAGGGATAACCGAGCATGGTAGCCTCTCGGCTGCCTCTTGATGAGGGCTTCGATCCTTAGCGCGAGAAGGGCCGTAAGAGGCCTACTAAGGATGGTCCGAGCAGTGAAGTTGCTTGGTTGCCTCTTGGCGAGGGCTTCGATCCCTGGTGTTGTGGGGTAGGGAGCTACCAGCCAGGGATAACCGAGCAGGATAGCCGCTCGGCTGCCTCTTGATGAGGGCTTCGATCATTAGCGCGGGAGGGGCCGTAAGAGGTCTGCTAAGGATGGTCCGAGCAGTGAAGCTGCACGGTTGCCACTTGGCGAGGGCTTCGATCTCTGGCGCTGTGTGGCAGTGAACTACCAGCCGGGGATAGCCGAGCAGGGTAGCCGCTCGGCTGTCTCTTGATGAGGGCTTCGATCCTTAGCGCGGGAGGGGCCGTAAGAGGCCTGCTTAGGATGGACCGAGCAGGGTTGTTGCCCGGTCGCGCAAGGGTTTGACCGACCTTCCTGACGTGTGAGCATCGGGAAGGGTAATTGTAACATTTCAGAAAATATAAAATATTATTTTTGGAATTTAATATTAAAATAATATTTTTCCTGAAAACTGCCCGATCTGCGAAATTGGGGTTTCGAAAAAGGGTATAAATATATACCAATAATTATGAAATAAATGGAAATGAAAATGATTTATTCATTTAATAATATATTTAAAGGATTTGGTATTTTTAAAATTTATTATATGCAGTTTCGATAAAAACCCGATTAATGCACTGCTAATCGCGATTATGCCAAATCCGTATTTCTACAGTTTTCCATGGCTAGTACACCATTTCATATTTCATTTGGTTACATGTTGCATTTGTATTGTTTTATGGGTATTATGTGATTTGGTTTTGAAATTTAAAAGAGAAAAGAAAAAGGAATGAAAAGGGGTTAAAAAGGTGAATGATTGGAGATAGAGTGTGTGCGAGAATAAGTGAGTGAGAGGGGGGGCTGCTGCCATGTTTCCTTTACCCCATCATTTTCTTCTCCTTCTTCATCTTCCTCACCCTCATCTCCCTCCACTTCTAACCCTAGATCCATCTCCAAATAATCCCCAAAACCTTAAACTCCCTTCACAAATATTAATCCCCTTCTCTTCCTCTACACATTGGACCAAGCAAAGTGGGATTTTGACAACTTTGGGACTTCTTGGGTTTGCTTAAGTGACATCCATGAGGTATAATTTCTTCCATTAGTTTAGTTTCAAGTTTTCCTAGCCTTTTGGTTTAAGTGTAGAGTTCGTTTAGTGATGGATTGGTGATACTTAGAAATCCTAGTGAGGGTTTGAGTGATATTGTGGATTGGTGATGAATGAGTGGCTGTTGAGTGGCTGTTTAAGACCTGGAATTTAGTATAGAAACCAAAATACAGATTTAGGATTTTGTCCATGTCGGTTTTGTGAGGATATAGGGTGTGCAGGGAAATCTGGAGCAACCCGGGGACTTTCTGAGCTTAGCAAACAACTCCAGGGACCAAATTAGGGTACTAGGAGACCATCTTGACGAGACGGACCCCATCTGAGCAGGGGGAATCGAGCTCACCGGATTTTGTGGGGTTGTGGTCGGCCCCATGTGTGTATTTGAGTTCTAGGTTGGTCCAGTAGCTCATATACTTCATGTACAACACCTTAGACTTGTTTGTGCAACTCCTTTTCACTTGAGTCAAAATCTGGGAGCACATTAGTGTGATTTTTGGATATGTTTTCCGTATTTCGAATGATGAGTTTTGATATTTGGATTTGTTTTTGGTTGTTGAATGTTTGTACATCAACAACTAGGGGTAATTTGTTGGTTTTGCATACATGGGCTATAGGTTCTAACCTATAGACGGTCCGTGTGCCGTTTTGGTTTCTGGACTTGATATTAATAGCGATTGCGATTGTTTATTATTGTAGGTACCCTTGCGTGGATTCCGAGACGGCGGAGCATGGCGTCATCGACTTCAGTAATCGAGGATCAAGGTGAGTAGATCTATATCTATGGGGGAAGTCGGGTGGATGGCGTATAGCACCCCCGCACACTTTGATGGAAACCGATTCATAATATGTGGTTAAGAAAACCTAGATTAGGAATCTAGGGTTAGAGTTAAAAGATTGTTCGTGAAACCATATTATAAACTAAAGGGTAGTTAGAAGTGTTTGATACGACTAATATGTGATGACGGAATTTGAGAATGACGTTTGACGATATTGCCGTTTAGGGTACTATAGGACTAGCTAGTCGACGTAGATGCGTCATCCGAACCATACTTATTTCTAAACTGAAGTATCATATACATCTTTTAAACAGATACCTTGAGGGACGTTACGGATTTTCAAATGATATCTTTTCTTTAAAAATATCGTAGCCCCTACTTTCAAAATTACGACTCGCATCTTTCAAAAACTGTTTGTATGGTTCGGATGTGTATGTTAGATTAGATACTTATGCTTATAGTAAAGGTGGAATGTATTTGTAATATTGACTTGATGAAGGATATAAATGTGATGAAAAGGATATATGACGCGATATGATGATTTGGTGACATGTTGGTATACAGATGCGAGTCGATTGAGATAATTTATACCCTGCTGGTCCCTTAATATGAGATTGTCATGGATATGACCTGGGACATAGGTATATAGAGATATTTATATGTGTTGTGAGTCATGAGTTTTAGCCGTACGTGACGTTAGGTCCGTACTCTCCTCATCTTATAGTTTGATAGGATCCCTGATAGCTTCATACCGCCGTACGATGATTTTCCGTGCGTGATGAGTTTGACTTGATGATTGATCCATATTCTTGACTAGAGGTTGCCGTACGATGGATTATACCGTATGCGATGTTTTTAGACTGGATGCCGATTGATAGATTCACCGACTCGGTCTTGTAGACACGTATACCTTATAGCTTTTGGCTGACGTATTACCTTATGCTGCATTTCATGCTATTCTCATTGCATCATGTATATTTTCTTATGCTAGTACACCTGCACCATTATCAATGATGCGTATGTTACACGTACACAGATTTGCCGGCTCATACACTTCATCATCGATAATTGCCATGTCACTACACAGTAGGATTGCTGCATGATGATATGACTCCTTACACCCATATTGGGGCACACATACATTGGTACATCCATACTTGCGCATATACACATTGCATACCCATATTGGCGCATATACATATTGGTACCTCTATACTTGCGCATATGCATATTGTACCTACATAGATAACTGGTTTTATTGAGAATTGGGAACCACATGTTATATTTTAAAAACTGGAATCATTTAAAAGAGCGGATTTCCCTTAATATGTCATATCACTGTTCTATGTTGCATGATATACGGATATGCTTACATTTCCATTATATGTCGCATACATCATGCTCCATGAGTTTACGCTTTGAGATATGCTGTTTTCATGAGATTTCTGGATTTGAGAACCGTGGACATTTTAAAAGAGATTATGTGTTGTTTTAAAAACCCGGTTTCTCTTGATATGATATTTCAGTGCATCCACCATGCGTTTTCTCGGTTCTGAGACGTGTGACTTGTGAAACCCGATTCGAGGAGATGGATGAGGCCGATTGCGGGTACATGGTGGACCCGGTATGGTACCCAGGGGCGAGAACGGATTGCTGTGCTACATACGGTAAGCCTGGCAGTGGGACTACTATCTACCGGTGATAGTATTTAGGCTCAGCGGATATCCGGAGGATACCGACCAGAGTCGAGAGATGATATGGGCCGATCCGGACTGACGGAGCCCGTGGGCCGATCCGGACTGACGGAGCCCGAGATATGAGAATTTACGTGTCGATGCTAGACACGGGTTTCATGATGTTTTCGGGTGTCGATGTTGGACACTCAGGTTCCATGATTTTGATGTGTCGCGAGGGACACCGTTGATTTATATCCTCATACTTTCACGCATACTCTTTTATGATATTTACGTGCATACAGACATTGATCATATGGTTGGACGGGATCCACATGCATACATATATTGATTATTTGGTTGGATGATATCCACATTCATATAGGTGTTGATTACATTGTTGGCACATATACGACCCGGTCACCCTGGATATCATAGTATTACCTTTATGATATAGTTGACCTATGAGTCGTTGTTTATTCGATTTCTGCTTGTAGATGTTTTTCTTCTCACGAGTTGCCAACCCATCCCCGTTGTCCCACAGTTCTTGCAGGTTGACCGCACGGATCAGTAGCGGCTTCGCTGGCACATAGTTGTTTTTTGGGTGGTTTGCTTGGTAGGTGGGACTTTTGTATCGTACTCACTCTTGTATTTACTATTTCACATTGTATCTAGTCAACTCCATCAATCAAATTTAGTAATTGTATAAGTAATGAGACTTAGTGAGACTTATGGTTGCGAGACTTAGAGCGAGGGATTTTCCGCTACTTGTGGTTTTGATGTCTTACTTATTTCTTTATCTTTTGTGGTGAACTTCGCTGTTGGGCGCCGTATACTTATTTTTATGCTTTGCGTAGTTGTGATCCGCCAGTTGGCGAAGTGCTAGCTCCCGCTTGAGGATGCTATTATTCGTGTTATGTATTTGTGGTTTTGGATCAAAATATACAAATGAGGTGCAGCCCAAATTTTTCAAAGACGAAACATGTTTTCAAACTAGCAATTTCACTTGCATTTTCATGTTTCTTTTCTATGCATTAAGAAAACTTGATTTCATTATACCTTTATTTCAAAACTTCACCTCCTTTATTTTCTTAAAAAGGTTTAGATTTCTGGGGTTTCAGCTTACTTGAATTACGTTACGCCTTTAGACGTTGCGTGGTTTAAGTGCTGGTCACGAGCTAATATTTCGGGTCGTGACAAAATTGGTATCAGAGCGCTAGGTTTAATCTTGGTCCAAGTCTATGTTTGACTATGCGGAGTCTAGTGCGGGTATGTATTTCGGAACCTAGGCTTGACCTTACGGAACTTAGACTTGAACGGGGGGGTATTAGACCCAAACTTTCCTTTCATAGGCTGACCCTGATTGATGGAGTAGGTAGCTTGAGTAGAGTGACGTACCGTATGTATGTTCTGTGGCATATTTACGATACGATACTCCACTTAAGAAACCTTAGGATGTAAATAGTTTGAGATACTTGATTTTATTCATTCCGTGATCATACTCTGATTGATGCCGTTCCTTCTTATGATCATGTATCCATTCTGGATCCGTCGTTTCCTTTCATGCCGTTGATCTGCTTTCTTCGATACTCGATTGAGGTTCCTGTCACCATGTTTGAGCGTAGATTGAGCTGCCGCTAGTGTATGGTCAGGGAGGGCTCTTCTGGTACGAGGGCTGACCATTGTGTTGTCTGGTGACTTGGGAAGGTCTCGATGTAGTGTTTGTGTTGTGACTTCTTGTTGAGGCGAGTGTTTGGTTTTACACCGGATGATCGGGCCATTGTTAGAGTTGCCAATTGCAAAAGGACTGTTGATGTACAACGTACCTTAGAGATTTTGATATCGCCTACCGTGCAGATAGATGACCCAGCTGTTGCTGAGATTGATAGGATGTCGCTTCCAGAGCTTACGAGCTGAGATCGCTGGAGCTTCCAGGCAGAAATGCGACAGGTGATAGCTAGTCCATCCCGAGTTGAGAGACGAAGGTGATTCGTCAGATTGATGCGCTGACGCAGGCCTAGTTGAGTTGAAGATTTCCAGTGTGGAGAGTCTTACTCAGATCTAGAGCAGACCAATCCAGAGATGACCGTTGATGCACTGTATTTTCCTAGAAGATTGAGGCATTCTTTAGCGTGCGGACGAAGGGTATTCACGTGTCGCCTAGGCGAAGCTAAAAAGTTTGAGCGAGTGTCAGAAACCTATTTTTCCTAAGTTTAAAGTGTTCGGAGGAACATGCAGGTAATTCTGTGGACTCTCTAGAAGAATGAAACCCTAACTCGACATGATGACCATGGAACTGCTTTTGAACCTTAGGGTTTATGGCAGTTTAGCGGTGCCATCAGTGAGGCTTGGGTTTGCCCTTCTACGGCTGGTCCAGAGGTACTGTGGTATGTACCAGATATTTTTAGAATTTGCCCGGGTGTTGAGCCTTCGGGAAATTTTAGGACCTCGATGACTCGATCGAAAAGTTTTGACGTCGTCCAGATATCATGTGAAAAGAGATCAGCAAGCTGACCAGCTTCGGATAGAGGACCTCACCCAGATGAGTTGTGAGTTGATTGAGAGCGGACGAGTAGAGAGTATTCCTTCGATGGTTGGGACGAGTTCCCGAGGACGTGTTCGGCCAGATATTTTCTACAGAGTGATGAAGATACAGAGTTACGCGATTTTGAGTCCGTGTGAGAGATTTCGGATTGACCGTGGCCGAGAACAGTAGCAGTATGCAGACAGCAAGACGTGACGTCGAAGCGGATGATGATAAAGACGAGTGGAGCCAGAGGTTCATGCGAGATGCTGATGAGCTGTTGCTACTCCCCGTCGAGATTAGAGATCTGATATGCATACAGAGGCGTTGGGTTACGGCCGGTTCCCGAGGAAATGTGTCCGGAACATGCAGATGTCCAGAAAACGAGAAAAGATTATGTAAGAGTACCGGCCTCCGTACAGTTCGGCATAGGCGAGATCGGAGGAGACCTTGAGCAGGATTCCTTCCAGGTCACTGCTGCAATGAGATTTGCACCTAAGATCAGTTGTGTCACGTGTATTCCGAGGACCAGAGGCCGACGCCAGTAACGTGCTGCTTTACGAGTGGTCGTGATGATTGGCCGAGGGATGACCAGAGAAGTGCTAGAGCGGAATCGTTCCTGTTAGCACACCTGACCAGGCCGATAAGCCGATGGATTGAAAGATTGGTGAATCTGCAGAGAAGATAAGGACCCAGAGACTGAGGATGCCAGACCGTGAGAAGGAAGCAAGCGGATGCTCTTGTTCTGCTGGTTTTAGGCGCACTGGTTTATTCTTCGGCATTGTAGGAGGTGTACCTCAATGTCATTTGTTGCGATTTGCGTTGTGATCCGAGTATCACATGTATATCGCTTGGATTTGAGTTTTGATGATTGAGTTTCATGACATTGATTTCGTGCACCATGGTTGCACCTGCTGAGTATTTACATGTTTGGGCATGGTTATTGCACTTGAGATATGTTTTTATACACCGTTATGTAGGTTTATGATTTGTGCATATATATTGCACTTGATATTGATTTTGTGCCTTGGCTTCCCATGTTTATGATTTCATGGATTTCATACGGTTGATTTGATTTTGTGCGTGTGGTATGCACTCGATTTAATTTTGCACTCGGTATAGCTTACATGTGCTTGCAGTGCATTGTTACGTGTTTTGTGCACGCAGTTGCACGCGTTTACGATTTTATACACCCTGGTACACTCGGTGTTGCTTTTATACGCATTTGAGTTATGGATTTGTATTTTGTGCACTGGATGCACTGTATTCGTATTTCGTACGCTGGATGCACTGTATTCGTATTTCGTGCGCTGGATGCACTGTATTCGTATTTCGTGCGCTGGATGCAATGTATTCGTATTTCGTACATTTGCTGCACCAGATCCGTATTTCGTACATTAGTTGCACTAGATTTGCATTTTTTGCATTTTTTGCACCGGACGGGTATTTGTGCATTTGCCGCACTGTATTTATACTCCGTATCTTGGTTGCACCCGATTTATGTCCTTGAGCATTCGTTTGACCCGATTTGTATTTTCATGCGCATTTGTACTTGACGTTCGTTTTCGTGCATGCTAGGCAGTAGATATTTCTTACGAACCTGACGCGCTTTAGTTGGATTTTTGCGCATATTAGGCGTTTGATTATGGATTTTTATGTGCATCGGATGCACTTGAGTGAGATTTTACTCGTGCATGTTGGATGCACTTGATTTAGATTTCTTTCGTGCATGATGGATGCACTTGATTTGTATTTTCGCTCATGTTGGGCGCATGATATGAGATGTGGTTTTGTTCACACTGGATGCACTCAATTAGGATTTTCATTCGCGCATGTTAGTTGCACTAGATGCACTCTAGATATACTTGATATTGTTGTCGTGCACACTCGTTGCGCTGGACAGATGGTTTCGTGCACACCCGTTGCACTTAGTTTTGGCTTTTGTGCATATGGTAGCACCTGTATTTGGATTTGATTTCCGTGCGCACCAGACGCACGTGATTATTAGACATGCCTTTTGAGGCTGATTTTGCTTTTGAGCACCTTGTTTTCATGATGGGCACTATGTTATGTAGTAGCCAAACGGGACTGATCTTGAGACAATACCTGAGTACTTTGCATGCATTAAAAGTTTACCAAGAAGTTTTGAAAAAGAGCTATAGTCTCGCTATTTTCCTACGTGTCCGTAGGTTACACGAACTTTTATAAAGGAAAACCTTTTTAGGATATTTTAAAATGGACGGGACGTATATCTGAGCAAAACATATACGAGAATATATTTATTATTTTACAAATGAGCGTCTGTCACTTATGCCGTGTGTTACGCATCACATAGCGATTCAGAAAGATTTTGCATGTATTTTATTTAGAATTTGAAAGTTTTCCAAAGATACGTACTATACACGTAATATAGTATTTGACTAGTATATATTGGATTTCTATAGTGGATTTTGAGATCTGTATCTTCATTGTAACTCCGAAGATATGCGTGCAAATCCGATGATTGTGTGACGTTTGACGGAATTCAATGTTGAGCTTTATACTCGTTTTCATGCACACTTGATGCGCTGTATTGTTTCTGCATCTTCCGTGATTTCGGAGCCCCGTTGATTTGAACTGATTATTGAAATGTTTTAGATTTTGGGGGTTTAAATTTAAATTCGGGGACCGAATTTCTTTAAGGGGGGAAGAATGTAACATTTCAGAAAATATAAAATATTATTTTTGGAATTTAATATTAAAATAACATTTTTCCCGAAAACTGCTCGATTTGCGAAATTGGGGTTTTCGAAAAAGGGTATAAATATATACCAATAATTGTGAAATAAATGAAAATTAAAATAATTTATTCATTTAATAATATATTTAAAGATTTGACATTTTTAAAATTTATTATATGCAGTTTCGATAAAAACCCGATTAGTGCACTTCTAATCGCGATTTGGCCAAATCCGTGTTTCTACAGTTTTCCATGGTTAGTGCACCATATCATGTTATATTTGGTTATATGTTATTGCATTTGTGTTGTTTTATGGGTATTATGTGATTTGGTTTTGAAATTTAAAAGAGAAAAGAAAAAGGAATGAAAAGGGGTTAAAAAGGTGAATGATTGGAGAGAGAGAGAGAGAGTGTGTGTGAGAATAAGTGAGAGAGACCCGGGGGGGTACCATGTTTCCTTTACCCCATCATTTTCTTCTCCTTCTCCATTTTCCTCACCCTCATCTCCCTCCACTTCTAACCCTAGATCCATCTCCAAATAATCCCCAAAACCTTATACTCCCTTCACAAATATTAATCCCCTTCTCTTACTCTACACATTGGACCAAGCAAAGTGGGATTTTGAAAACTTTGGGACTTCTTGGGTTTGCTTAAGTGACATCCATGAGGTATAATTTCTTCCATTAGTTTAGTTTCAAGTTTTCCTAGCCTTTTGGTTTAAGTGTAGAGTTCGTTTAGTGATGGATTGGTGATACTTAGAAATCCTAGTGAGGGTTTGAGTGAAATTGTGGATTGGTGATGTATGAGTGGCTGTTGAGTGGCTGTTGAAAACATGGAATTTAGTATAGAAACCAAAATATGGATTTAGGATTTTTTCCATGTCGGTTTTGCGAGGATATAGGGTGTGCAGGGAAATTTGGAGCAACCCGGGGACTTTCTGAGCTTAGCAAACAACTCCAGCGACTAAATTAGGGTATTAGGAGACCACCTTGATGAGACAGACCCCATCTGAGCAGGGGGAACCGAGCTCACCGGATTTTGTGGGGTTGTGGCCGGCCCCATGTAGGTATTTGGGGTCTAGGTTGGTCCAGTAGCTCATATACTTCATGTACAGCACCCTAGACTTATTTGTGCAGCTCCTTTTCACCTGAGTCAAAATCTGGGAGCACATTAGTGTGAATTTTGGATATGTTTTCCGTATTTCGAATGACAAGTTTTGATATTTGGATTTGTTTTTGTTTGTTGAATGTTTGTACATCAACGACTAGGGGTAATTTGTTGGTTTTGCATACGTGGGCTATAGGTTCTAATCTTTAGGCGGTCCATGTGCCGTTTTGGTTTCCGGACTTGATGTTAATAGTGATTGCGATTGTTTATTATTGTAGGTACCCTCACGTGGATTCTGAGGCGGCGGAGTATGGCGTCATCGACTTCAGCAATCGAGCATCAAGGTGAGTAGATTTATATCTACGGAGGAAGTCGGGTGGATGGCGTATAGCCCCCCCGCACACTTTGATGGAAACCGATTCATAGTATATTGTTAAGAAAATCTAGATTAGGAATCTTGGGTTAGAGTTAAAAGATTGTTAGTGAAACCATATTATAAACTAAAGGGTAGTTAGAAGTGTTTGATACGACTAATATGTGATGACGGAATTTGAGGATGACATTTGACGATATTGCCGTTTAGGGTACTATAGGACTAGATAGTCGACGTAGATGCGTCATCCGAACCATATTTATTTCTAAACTGAAGAATCGTATACATCTTTTAAATAGATACCTTGAGGGACGTTACGGATTTTCAAATGATATCTTTTCTTTAAAAACACCGTAGCCCCTACTTTCAAAACTACGATTCACATCTTTCAAAAACTGTTTGTATGGTTCGGGTGTGTATGTTTGATTAGATACTTATACTTACAGTAAAGGTGGAATGTATTTGTAATATTGACTTGATGAGGGATATAAATTCGATGAAAAGGATATATGACGCGATATGATGATTTGGTGATATTTTGGTATACAGATGCGAGTCGATTGAGATAATTTATACCCTGCCGGTCCCCTTATATGAGATTATTGCGGATGTGACCTGGGACATAGGTATATAGAGATATTTATATGTGTTGTGAGTCATGAGTGTTAGCCGTACGTTACGTTAGGTCCGTACCCTTTTCATCTTATAGGTTGATTGGATCCCTGATAGCTTCATACCGCCGTACGATGATTTTCCGTGCGTGATGAGTTTGACTTGATGATTGATCCATATCCTTGACTAGAGGTTGTCATACGATAGATTATACCGTACGCGATGTTGTTAGGCTGGATGCCGATTAATAGATTCACCGACTCGGTCTTGTAGACACGTATACCTTGTAGCTTTTGGCTGACGTATTACCTTATGCTGCATGCTATTCTGATTGCATCATGTATATTTTCCTGTGCTAGTACACCTGCACCATTATCGATGATGCGTATGTTACACGTACACAGATTTTTCGGCTCACATACTTCATCATCGATAATTGCCATGTCACTACACAGTAGGATTGCTGCATCATGATATGACTCTCTACACCCATATTGGTGCACACATATATTGGTACATCCATACTTGCGTATATACACATTGCATACCCATATTGGCACATATATACATTGGTACCTCTATACTTGCGCATATGCATATTGTACCTACATACATAACTGATTTTATTGGGAAATTGGAAACCGCATGTTATATTTTAAAAACTGGAATCATTTAAAAGAGCGGTGTTCATAACAGAATACTGCATTTTATACCGCCCATTCTTACGCTCGTGTGTTTATAGGTAGGTGCTTTTTATCCGTGTTTATCACATATTTGCAGAATACAGGTTCTCGGTTCTAAAACGGTGAAATTCATGGAAAACACGACAATATCCGGGTTCCTGCCAACCACTGATAAAACACGGTCTCCGCTCTCTATCCGTGTGTTGCCAGATATCAGTTTAAGAGACAAAATGTCAAATCAATGTCGTTTTCAGGCACAAGGCTCAATGGTAGCACAAGATCCAAGAGATCTACGCGGAGCTCGAGGCAATCATGACAAAAGCATCCACAAAAGTCCACCTTTCCTCAACAGAAATTCTGGAAGAAATGTAAAAGTATTTTCAGAAAATATGTATACCAGAATAAAGGGGACAGAGAACCAGGAACCCACAAAAAAGCCCACTTCCCAATTCAACTTTACGGCCGCGCATGCGCGGCCAATATGGGGTATTGGCCGCGCTTGCGCGGCAAGGTGGGGCCCACTCTCTGACAAATTTCAGGGTTATTTTTGGTACTCCATCTCTGGTCTGCTGGTTGCCCTAGAACTCCATTTCCCTGCCTATAAATACAGCAGAACTGAGCTCAACCAAGGGTCATTCTTTGTATTCTTTTGTTCCTCTTTCTTTTGTAGTTTTTAGTTCTTTTTCTTCTTCTTCTTCATTCCTCTTCCATGAATTGTAGTGAGAGCTTTTTATGGATGTGAATAAAGATGAGGGTTTTGTATCATTCTCTTGTGCTTCTTCTTCCCCTTTGAGATTTTTGCTTTCTCTTGCTCATTCAACCTCTTCATTGAGCTTGAATGGTTAAGGGTTAGTTATTGATCTCAAAGGTCGTATTTTCTCCCGGGACTAGTTCTTCACTTCACATGCGTTTTCTACCCTTCCCTTGATCTTGCAACCTCTTCATTGAGCTTGCAAGTTTAAGGGTTGGCTATTGAGCACATGCTTGGCTTGGGTTCTACTTCCGTGTTCTTTTCTTGTTCTTTTTATTACTCGCTTTTTATTACTTGTCTTTTTATTACTTGCAATTTTATTCATGCACTTTAATACTTGTATCTTTTCTTTTCTTTGTTCTTTTCTTTTTGTTCTCTTTTGTTTATTTTGTGAATGTTGTAATTATTGTTGTTGTTAAGAATTAATACGGTTTTATAAGTTAACATTTCCTTCTCATTTCCTTTTCCCGTTATTTTCCTTTTGAACTCCGCCCAAACCATACGCAAGCGCTCCGTTAGGCACCGTACCCTGACAAGGTAACGGTGATTCCTAACCACGACCGGTTGCGTTCGGTTTGGCCGGAGGCGAAGGCAAGAGACAAGAACGGAAGGACAAGGGTAAATAAGCCGGATTCCTCGAATACCGCGCTTAAATCCCCTAATCCACGTTGTTGCCGATTGCTTAGCTTCAATTGGTCAAGACTCGGCTCAAAGGTTTTGAGTACGGATTTCTTAGCTTATAATTTCGTATTTTCTTAACAACTTTATACTTGCAGATAAACACATAGGTTAGAACAAACAAACATACAAGATTCTTTATTGACTCGTCTAAAGCAAGAAGGTAAGATAACACCATCTCCCTGTGGACCGACCCGTGCTCAACCGGCTAGCTGCAAAGCGACACCGTCCTGATCGCGGTAAACTTTAATTCTTTCATCCGACACGCCCAAAGCGTGCGATCAAGCGGTTTTTCCTTAATATGTCATATCATTGTTCCATGTTGTATGATATACGGATATACTTACATTTCCATTATATGTCGTATACATCATGCTCTATGAGTTTACGCATTGAGATATGCTGTTTTCATGAGATTTCTAGATTTGAGAACCGTGGACATTTTAAAAGAGATTATGTGTTGTTTTAAAAACCTGATTTCTCTTGATATGATATTTCAGTGCGTCCACCATGCATTTTCTCGGTTTTGAGATGTGTGACTTGTGAAACCCGATTCGAGAAGATGGATGAGGCCGATTGCGGGTATATGGTGGACCCGGTATAGTACCCCGGGGCGAGAACGGATTGCTGCGCTGCAGATGGTGAGCCTGGCAGTGGGACTACTACCTACTGGTGATAGTATTTGTGGCTTGGCGGATATCCGGAGGATACCGACCAGAGTCGAGAGATGATATGGGCCGATCCAGACTGACGGAGCCCGTGGGCCGATCCGGACTGATGGAGCCCAAGATATGAGGATTTACGTGTCGATGATGGACACAGGTTTCATGATGTTTTCGGGTGTCGATGTTGGACACCCAGGTTCCATGATTTTGATGTGTCGCGAGGGACACCGTTGATTTATATCCTCATACTTTCATGCACACTCTTTTATGATATTTACGTGCATACAGACATTGATCATATGGTTGGACGGGATCCACATGCATACATATATTGATTATTTGGTTGGATGATATCCGCATTCACATAGGTGTTGATTATATTGTTGGCACATATACGACTCGGTCACCCTAGATATCATAGTATTACTTTTATGATATAGTTGACCTAGGAGTCGTTGTTTATTCGATTTCTTCTTGTAGATATTTTTCTACTCACGAGTTGGCAACTCACCCCGTTGTACCACTGTTCTTGCAGGTTGACCGCACGGATCAGTAGCGGCTTCGCTGGTACACAGTTGTTTTTGGGTGGTTTGCTTGGTAGGTGGGACTTTTGTATTGTACCCACTCTTGTATTTACTATTTCACATTATATCCAGTCAACTCCATCAATCAAATTTAGTAATTGTATAAGTAATGAGACTTAGTGAGACTTGTGGTTGCGAGACTTAGAGCGAGGGGTTTTCCGCCACTTGTGGTTTTGATGTCTTGCTTATTTCTTTATCTTTTGTGGTGAACTTCGCCGTTGGGCGTCGTATACTTTTTTTTATGTTTTGCGTAGTTGTGATCCACCGGTTGGCAAAGAGCTAGCTCCCACTTGGGGATACCATTATTCTTGTTATGTATTTATGATTTTGGTTCAAAATGTACAAAGGAGGTGCTGTCCAAAATTTTTAAAGACGAAACATGTTTTCAAACTAGCAATTTCACTTGCATTTTCATGTTCCTTTCCTATGCATTAAGAAAACTTGATTTCATTATACCTTTATTTCAAAACTTCACCTCCTTTATTTTCTTAAAAAGGTTTAAATTTCTGGGTTTCAGCTTACTTGAATTACGTTACGCCTTTAGACGTTGCGTGATTTAAGTGCTGGTCGCGAGCTAATATTTCGGGTCGTGACAGTAATAGTCACGGACGACAAGTGTCAGGAATATACGGGGAAAGGTAGAACGTTTCGGGAAACCGTGTCGGTTTCGCCTCGTGGCTGCGTGGCATTGGATTAGTTGCTGCGATTCCCAAGATTCGCACTGGTGCGCGCGAGAATCCGGGTCTTTGATGATACTATTTGGAGTTATAAATAGGGAAGGAGATAGTGGCTCTTTCCGCGCTGCTTACTTTCGAGATGACTGCGCGCATGTATTTGATCGAAGAAATTATCACCCTTGGTGATGTCTCCTTGTACGACCAATCTATGGCCGAGGAGGAGTACCGGAGAGTGGTTCAACGCCTCGAGGATCACTTCGGCCGGCTTCTCCCTCGGCGTTCGTTTTTGCTTCAGATGTTGATGTACGCGATCTGGAGGAGGTCCCCGGGGTTGGACAACCCATTCACTGAGGAACTTCTCGACAAGGCACTCGATAAGGTGCATTCGATCTTCCTGTTCGGCCTCATCTCGAAAGCTAGGAACGACCGATCCTTGGCTATGATTCTAGATTGCTTCAAGATGAGGTACTTTGTGGGCCAAGGCACAGAGGGCGGAAGGTCGAGTGCTTCCGTAGCGTCCCGGGTCCGCGTGCAGCGTCGGATGGAGCGGGCTGGAATGGCTAGGGCCCGGCTGACTGAAATCTACTCTGAGTATCACCAGGAGTACTTCCTTGATCCCGTTCCACCTATGTTGTAACCTCTTTTTTTTGTAAGGCCGAGGAGCCGATAGTACCTTTTTGAATGAATAAAATTCTTCTTTTTGCAATGTTCTAGCGTTCCCTTCGTATTATTAAATAGAAAGGACTTTAGCAGAGTTTATATTGTTCTTGTGAAAGAAGAAATACACACTCGTGGATATTCTCTTCACCGGTATATCTTGAGTTTCTTAGCGTTGTAAGGACATGGAAACTTGTGTCCGTCCGCGTCTTGCAATCGGTAGGCTCCACCGGGAAGGACCTCGAAGACGAGGAAGGGGCCATCCCATTTAAGGGAAAGCTTATGCAGCCTGCCTTAATTGACGAACTCGTTTCGCCTCAGGACTAGGTCTCCGGTCTTGAAGAAGCGGCGCTTAACTCGTGTATTGTAGTATCGGGCGGTTTGCTGCTGATAAGCGGCAGCTCTGATCTGAGCCTGGTCTCGTTTCTCCAACAAGATATCTAGGTTGGTCCGGAGGGCCGTGATGTTGGCTTCGTCGTCAAAGTGTTCGACCCGGTGACTGGGTATCCCGATCTCCGCTGGGACTATTGCCTTAGTCCCGTAGCAGAGGCTGAAAGGGGTTTCCCCGGTGGGGGTCTTTTTGACGTGCGCAGGGCCCATAAGACCCAGGGTAATTTCTCGACCCAACTGCTCTGGCGTCCTTCTAGGCAGGTCCGGAGACCTCAGAGGACGTCCCGATTAGCGGCTTCGGCTTACCCGTTGCATTGGGGATGCGCAACCGCGGCGAACTTCATGAGGATGTGATACTCATTGCAGAATTCCTTCACTCTCTCGTTCTCGAAGTTTGTTCCATGGTCGGTGATGATACACCTTGGGATGCCGAACCGGAGTATCACGTTGTTCTGCAGGAACTTGATGGTCGTGGTGGCATCTGGTTTCCTGATGGGGACGGCCTCAATCCATTTCGTGAAGTAATCTACCGCGACGAGGACATACTTGTGCCCGCCCGTATCGGTAGGGAACTGGCCTATCATGTCTAATTCCCACTGGGCGAACGGCCACGGGGAGGTAAGGGCGGTCAGCTCGGTAGCCGGAAGGCGAGGTATGCTTCCGTGGAGTTGGCAACTTTTGCATCTTCTGACGAGCTTCTGGGCGTCTTGGTGAATAGTTGGCCAGTAGTACCCCTGAAGCAATGCCTTCTGGATCAAGGTGTGGGCCCCTTGGTGTGCACCGCCGACCCCTTAGTGGATTTCGTGGAGGACGTAGTCGGCTTCGCGGGTGTCGACGCACCGGAGCAGGGGTTGAGTGAAAGACTTCTTGTAAAGGTTCCCATTGCCCCAGACGAAGTGACGGGCTTTGGCTCGGAGACGGCGGGCTGCTTTCCGATCTTCTGGGAGCGTGCCTTCCCTTAGGAATTCTACGAGGGGCTTTCTCCAGTCTCGGTCCTCTTCCTGGGCTGTGTACACATGAAGCATTGTCGCCCCGTCTTCCACGCTAGGCCGTGGCAGGGTCTCGAAAAGGATAGATCGCTTGTTGTTGGCCGAGTAGGATGAAGCCAGCTTACTCAGGACGTCGACTTGGGCATTGAGCTGTCTGGGTATTTGCTCTTCCTGGACCTCGTCTAAGTTCTTCCGAAGTCTTCTTACCTCGGCGAGATACTTCACCATTAGAGGTTCCCGGGCTTCGAAATGGCCGGTCACTTGGCCAACGACTAGGGCTGAGTCACTGCGGATCCGAATTGTTTTCAGCCTCAGCCCGGAGGCTATGTGAAGTCCAGCCAGCAGGGCCTCGTATTCTGCCGCGTTGTTTGAGGCCTTGAACCTGAGCTTCAGAGAATACTCCATTTCTGTCTCATTCGAGCCTCGAATGATGAGGCCGGCTCCACAGCCTTCCTCGGTCGAGGACCCGTCGACGTAAATAATCCACTCAGGGACTGAGTCAGGCCCCCCTCGATCGAGGGTTGAGCCGCGAGGGTCGGCGTGGACTCCGGATCCTTACTGGAGATGGTGCATTTGACGATAAAATTGACCAGGGCATGTGCTTTGATGGCCTGCCTCGGGCGGTATTTTATGTCAAATTGGGACAGTTCCTACCTCCACTTCTCTAAGCGGCCCGAGAATTCGGGTGACGCGAGGATAGCCCCCAGCGGGCGCTCGGTAAGAACGAGGATGGTATGCGCCTGGAAGTAGTGTCGTGGGTTCCTTGAGGCCACAATGAGCGCCAGAACGATCTTCTCTATAGCTGGGTACCTCGTTTTTGCGTCTTTGAAAATGTGGCTCACGTAGTACACCGGCTTCTGCACTCCGTCGACCTCTCGGACGAGAACTGAGCCTGCTGCTTGGTCGGATACCGCCAGATACAGTGATAGCTCGTCTCCTTCAACTGATCGGGTGAGCAGCGGCGGCGTCGCAAGGTGCCTCTTTAATTGATCAAAGGCGGTCTGCCACTCCTCTGACCACTCGAACCTCGGGATCTTCCTTAGAGCTTTGAAGAATGGGAGGCGCTTCTCCCCAGACCTCGACATGAAACGACCCAGAGCGACCCTCCTTATTAGTCGCATGATCTCGACGTTGGTCCTGGGCGCGGTCATGTTGAGGATAGCGTCGATTTTTTCTGAGGTAGCTTCGATTCCACGTTGGGTGACCATGAAACCGAGGAACTTTCTCCCGGTGACCCCGAATGCACACTTTGCGGGGTTCAGCTTCATCTTGAACTTGTGGAGTACTCCGAAGGCCTCGCCCAGGCCCTTGGCGTGGTCGGTCGACAAGACTGATTTGAAGAGCATACCGTCGACGTAAACTTCCATGTTCCTGCCGATCTGTGGCTTGAATATGCGGTTGACTAATCGTTGGTACGTAGCTCCTGCGTTCTTGAGGCCGAAGGGCATCACCTTGTAGCAGTATACCCCCCGGTCTGTTGTAAATGCGGTAAGATCTTCGTCTGCCGGATTCATACGGATCTGATTATAGCCGGAGAAGGAATCAATGAAGCTCAATAGCTCGTGGCCAGCCGAGCTGTCGATGAGCTGATCTATCCGAGGGAGGGGATAGTTGTCTTTGGGGCAGGCCTTATTGAGGTCGGTGAAGTCGACGCACATGCGCCACTTCCCGCTTGGCTTCTTAATCAGAACTACGTTTGCCAGCCACTCCGAATAGGGTACATTCCGAATGAAGTTGGCGGCGAGGAGCCGATCCATCTCGTCTTCGATAGCCTTCTGTTTGACCAGGGCGAAGCTTCGCTTTTTCTGCCTGACGAGTCGGGCCGTAGGATGAACCCCAAGCTTGTGAGATATGATTTTAGGGTCGATCCCAGGCATGTCAGCAGGCGCCTAAGCGAAAACGTTGGAGTTGTTCCTGAGGAAATTAACCAGGCCATCTCGCTGAGTTCCTACCAGAAGCGATCCGATCTGGACGATCTTTTCGTCGTCCCCTTCTATCACGGGGACCTCTGTCAGTGGTTCGACCGGGGTTCCTTGGACCTCTTTTTGCTCATCTCGAGTGTCTTGAGAACCCCTGATGTCGCCTTCACCCTCGACATCGTCGGCTGGCTGCTCGGACGAAGATGTTGCAGTGAAGCATACCTTTGCAATCTGCTGGTCTCCATAGACCTAACCTATCCCGCCTTAATCGAGAGGGAACATCATCGCCAGGTGGTAGGTCGATATCTGGGCCCGAGAGAGTTCAGCGTTGGGCAGCCGAGGAGAATGTTGTAGGCCGATGGGATTCTTGGTACGATGAATTCCACGAGCAATGTTCGCGTGCGGCCGGCCTCCCCGACGTTAAACTGCAGAGTGACTATCCCTTCCACCGGGATGGAGTGGTTGGTGAACCCTGAAAGGACGTGGGAGGTCGTCCTTAGGTCTGCTGGGGTAAGCCCCATGCGCAAAAAGCAGTCGTAGAAGAGAATATCCGCTGAGCTACCCGAGTCAAACAGTATCATGTGCACCTCGTATTGGTGGACCTCGTATTGGTGGACTCGAGCCGTGATCACCAGAGGGTCGTTGTGGGGCAGGGATATGCCGTAGAAGTCCCCGTCGTCAAAAATGATCGGCTCGTTATCCTTGGCCTTCTTTTTCAGGCGGCTGTCGGCCTTTACTACCGGCATGGGGTGCTGAGTCTCGTAGGTGCTCGACGGACCCCCTGCTGACATGACCATGATTTTTGATGAGCCTTGGTTCCTTTCGGCGAGGTCCCTTAGGTCTCTAGCGAGGTCGTTTTTGAGCTGCCGTGGCGAGTCTCGCATGCGCGACCCCATTGAGGGAAGGGTACTGGTCGTGCCTTGGAGCAGGCGAGCTGACCGCCACCGCCTCGAGAGGGACAGGGGTGCGACGAGACTCAGGGCGAAGCTCTCTGACGTGAGACCTCGAAGTCAAATAGGTCGGCCTGAGGGACCTGCGACTGTTGGAGACAGCGAAGCGATGACCGGTTGTGCCGACACGAGCAGAGTCTTCTCTCCTTCTGTAGGGGTCCTGGTCCCAAGGTGGGGGAGCGGCAACCCGGGGAGCTTGCCCCGCCGTTTGGACACGGACGAGCACGTCCACGACGGACATGAGTCGATCTATCCGGGCGGCTAGGGCGTTGATGGCGTTCGGGGGAGGAGATTCGTCTGCGCCTCCGTTGTGGGGGAAGTGACGGCTAGTGCTTGGATCGTCGTGGTGACCGCTCGTCATTTGGTTGAGATCGGAAGATGAACTTTATTGAGTGAAATCAAGAGTTTCCCACAGACGGCGCCAGCTGACGCTGGTCGAATTGCATCAAGATGTTACCTTCCGTTGATCTGCTGTTGGCAATGATGGATGGCCGAGATTTGAGTTGGAGGATAGCTCCTGAAGTGTGTGGATCTCAATGGGTTTGAGGTTGTTGGGGCCAAGCTACCTTCAAGGAAGTCCCGGGATGGTTGTATCACCGAGGACCTTCCGACGATCAAGTTAGACAAGAAATCCGAGCAGAGTAACGGCCTAGTGAGTGGAAAAATGACTTACTTGATTCGCCTGAAAGAGGGGTTTATGTAGTGGTGGCAACAGGCAGGCAGGTGCGAGAATCACACCGGCCGTTACGCCCCCGACGTCACTGTTCCCCGCCGAAAACCGGAGACGCGATAAACGTCTTGTCTGAATTTCGGGGTAGATGCTAATTGGTGCTATCCGTCCACCTCTCCGAAGATGCCAAGTTGATTTATGACACCACGTATCGAAGGTTTAAACGGATGTGGCTGATGTAGCAGACTTCGTCAGATTCCCTCTCATTTGAGGGGTTTTTTTTATTGTGGGGACGCTCTTTCCTGCAGGCGTAAGCCCCTGCAGTTAATTACGCTACCGCATCACGGTAACAACTTTCTCCTTCTCCAGATGGTCACTTCGTGTCGTGGGTGTTTGTTTTGTTTTTGGTTGCCCGTGGATTGTATACGGAGACTAATTTATGTCGTCGTCCGTAGGGCGTGGATTAGTCCAAATCCGTATTTTCTTAGATTTGGGTTTGGGGTTGGGTTTAAGGATATGTTAGTCTCATTTGAGACTAAGATCAACTTAAACGTATGTTAAGGATACGTTAGTCTAAGTTTAGACTAAGATCAACTTAACGGGATCGTTTATATCCAACAAGAGAGCATTTAGGCTCCGTTGTTTAGTTTAGGGACATTGCGGTCAATTGTTAGTTTAAGGACATTACGGTTCAAGGTTAAGGACATCATAGTCCGTGGTTTAAAGGGACCCCACAGTCCGAGATTAAGAACATCATAGTCCATGAGTTTAAGAACCCCACAGTCCAGTTTTAAGACGTCATAGTCTGCGAAATGTGTGGTTGTCGGGACCCGTCACCCCTCTTAAGACGTTGAAGGATTACAATGACAAATATCAAAGGAATGAAGAGATATACCCTTGAACCAAAGTTGATTGGGGGATCTGTAGTCCAATTTGGAACTAAGATCAATTAATTAGGTTATGAGCACATTGGCTCAGTTCAATCTGAATTGAGGACTTATGGCCAATTTGGTCTAAGTCCAATTAAGTTTGAAATGTTGGCCCTTTATTGGACTATTGAACGCTTGTCTGGGTTCATCCCCCCATTATTTAGCAATGCTAAACAGGGGTTTGGGGGGTTTCTGACAACATTTTCTGTCTTTGGCTGAGCATTAAACCTTTCATTATAGCTCTGGGTTTTACTGCATGTCATATGAAATGATCAATTTTGAGATTCAGTTGAAGGAGAGACTTGCCTCTGGAAAACTTAGCCAATTTGGGCTAAGATTGGCTTTAAAATAGTGTTAAACACTAGAGGACACTTGGTGGTCACGTGTTCGCACGTGATACGTTTAAGATTAGTGTTAAACACTAGGGATGAAGCATTTAAAATAGTGTTAAACACTAGAAAGGAGGTAGTCACGTGGGGTCACGTGAGGCATCTGAAGATGGGGCCAGACTTCCTTTATTTTATTCTCAAATCTGCAAATAAGTGTTAAACACTTTTAGTTTTCACGGCCATCACGTGTGGGCACGTGATGGGTACTCATGCATTGATTTATTATAGTGTTTATTAGGGGTCACGTGAGGACACGTGAGAGCGCCCAAAATCAGTACTGCCATTGGCTTTGTTCCCTTTATTTTGAGAGTCACGTGGGAACACGTGAGGCATTGCCTCTGGGCTAATTCCTTCTTATTTTGAGTATTCCATTAAAGGGTCACGTGGGGGCACGTGACCTAGTCTTGTTCGCTCTTCTAATTATTGAGGATGGGGGTCACGTGTCACCACGTGACCAAGTTCTTTATGTGCATGGAGAGCTTTTAAGTCTCTTGTTTTAAGAATTAAATTCTCTGTAGGGTTAAACCCTAATTCTGTTTTAGAGGAATTAAATTCCTATTTATGTGGAAGAATTAAATTCTTATGTAGGGTTAAACCCTAATTTTATTTAGAGGAATTAAATTCTTATGAATTTGGGAGAATTAAATTCTCATGCAGGGTTGAACCCTCGTTTTATTTGGAGGAATTAAATTCCTATGAATTTGGGAGGATTAAATTCTCAAAACTCAATTCTCCCTCTAAGTTTTGGATCTGCATGGCAGAATCTCCCCGATGAGAATTAAATTCTCAACTTGTAGGGAGATTTGCTTCTGCAGATCTTCAACCAGAGGAAGAACTAAGTTCTTATTCAGAAGAGTTAAACTCTTAGATTGAGAATTAAATTCTCTTTTTGTTTTATGGAGCTTAAATCTCTTTCCCCTTCCTCACCTAGGGTTTTTTTTCTTGAGAATTAAATTCTCCTCTCTTTTCTCTCTGTTGTTGTTTTTCTTCAGAAAATCAAAATTCCAAAGATCCAAAGATCACCCCTTCTCTTCTCTTCCTGGCTCCTATTTATAGGAGAAGGAAAAGAATCAATTTATTTAGTTAATCTTTCATTGAAAAATTTTGGTTGTTTTTGTAACCAACATGATCTTTTAGATCACTCAGTGAATTTTATTCACCATTGGATTTTTAATCCAGAAGATATTCTGTTTGTTATTCTTGGTGAATTTCAGGAAAATCTTTCCTTGTATAAAATCTTTCCATAAATTGGTGATTTTTAATTACCATCGGATTTTTAATCCAACGGTGCTCCACTTTACAGAGCATAATCTTTTTTGTTTGGAAAGATTTAAAGAAATACTTTTCCAGTTAAGGTCTTTGATTTCCCTTAATTAGAATTTAATTCTATTAATTCAGAAGGCTTTTACAGCCCATCACGTGTTAGCATGTGACCCTCTTGATTAAATATTTTATTCAGAATTTAATTCTGCCTTTTAACAGAGCTAAGGAATCATCACGTGTCAGCACGTGACCCTTGGTCACGTGTGAGCACGTGATGCCCCCATTGGGGTTTTCCTTAGTGTCTTATTACATCTTTTTAATCCCTTTTGGTGGGTTTTAAAGGCCCATCACGTGACGGCACGTGACTTCACTAATTGCCTGCTTGGTTATAATTTAATTCTATTACAATAGAGCTCCAGGAAACCATCACGTGTCAGCACGTGACCCTTGGTCACGTGTGAGCACGTGATACCCCATTGGGGAATTTCCTGATATTTTATCAAGGAACAAATGCCCCCATAGCGTTATTCTCATGTGTTTGCACGTGAGTGCAACGCTGTCACCTTTGTGACCGTTGGATCTTTCTAGGGAATATGGGAGATAAACCGTTCCCCATCACATCCTATAAATGCAGGGGTCTGTTCAGAAGCGCCTCCACTCTTTCATCTTCTTCCTTGTTCATTTTCTTTTGAGAATTTAATTCTCTTTCTCAAAGCTCAGTTCTCTGTTCCAAAATTTTCAGAGTTTAACGCTGTCCAAGAAAGAATCCTTTCTTCAGGTAATGGTTTTGAACGACCGAAGAACTTTCATATATATATATATATATAAAACTCTTTGGATTTTAAATCCACACCAAGGGTTTTCTCCTTCAAAGAACCCATCTTTCTAAGTTCTTCAAAGATGTCCAATCCTTAAATAATAAATCCCTTTCATTAGGGTTTCTCTGATCTTAAGGAATTGAAGATGAAACTTGTCCTCCCTCTGGAATTTAATTCCACTTCCAAGAGCTTAGCTCTGCCAATTTTCTGGGAATTTAATTCCTCTGCTCAAAAGGAATTTAATTCCTCTAAAGAATTTAATTCTTTAAAAGAAGACTTCTTGGGATTTTTCCTCCTGAGTTTTTTTTACAGAAAAAAGAATTTCAGTAAAGTTTTCTGGGAATTTAATTCCCCTGTTCTGCTTGATTTTCTCAAAGTCCAAGATGGGTTTCTCTTTGGGGGAATGTGTAGAGTCATTTGAATTCATTGAGAATCTTCTCTTTATTCTCATGATGATTGCTTGGCCTCATTATTAGTGAGCCGCCATCTTGATTTTGTGGTACCCATGTGTTTTGTAACCAATGGTCCCATAAAATAAGTCCTCTGTCACTTTCTTCCACTGTCTTTATATATATATATATACATTTATAAATATATATATATATATATATATATATATATATATATATACACGTGTTGGTTTATTTAACATTTTCCCCTTCTTTTATTTCAGGCACAATGACTTCTGTTCCATACTTTCCTTTTACCCGCTCGAAGGCTGCCTTTCCTCAGTCACCGTTTGACGAAGAGGTGATGGCGATGATCAGGGCTCATGACCCGAATCGCACCAATCTACTTTTATAGAGGACCTGGTACGGTCACATCATCCGCGGTCACCGCAGTTTTCTTTACGAGATACCGACAGAGCCTACCTATCCATTCTGCCGATGGATCCTCCATGGATCACCTTTGCTGTAGAGATGCTGAATTGGACCCCTATGGGACGGCTTGAGACATCAACAACTGGTATTCCGAACCATCCTGTGCCGGCTATAGACATTTTAGGGCGCCGCATTTGCCAAGGCGAAGCCCAACCCTGGGGACAGATTTACAAGATAGGGCTTACCCCTCGACATCCCATGGGCTAGCTTCTCTGGGCCGGTTATATCCTGTCCGCCCATCGTGCGCGACTACAGAGGGTCAGAATTTATCAGGCGGTATAAGCGTCTCTTTTCCACTATCAGTCTCCCCATGTCTGGTGGGTTAGGGCCTTCTTAAACCAATGGAATCTTCCCACCAACACCTTCTTTCTAGGGGACCGTGAAGTTTCAATTTCTCTGGAGGAGTTTCGCGAAATCTCAGGGTTACCGGTTAGGGGGACGCTCTATGAAGAACTATTGCCTCCCGATGAGTATGTCTTCGAAACCGAGTCTACCATGCTTGGCGGCCTGTCGACCGAAAATGCCGTCCGCCACAAGCGCTCAAGTTTGATCAGAGACTCTGAGCATTTTTGAGAAGTTATTCGCAGAGTCAGAGGAGCAGGGTGTCACTTTCAAAAGCTTTATCGCCTGCTTCCTTCGCGAAGATGTATTATTAAAGACGGCTCCGAAGTTCGCGAATATCAACGACCCCTTTGGGTTCGGTTTAAATAAGCGGCCGACTAAAGAAGAGGACTTGCCGAGTTCTACATTCCCATCATGTCGGCCGTGTCTTTCGAGTCGATCGCAGCTCCTGGTATGGATGAGGAGACTTTCTTCGTATGCTTCATCAGTGTTCGGCTCAGTTGGTTCGCCATTCCCATGCATCGTCGGTTCGTGACTAGCTGTGGGCATTGTAGGGCTAGCGCATCTATATCATGAGTTAAGCGCCACAACCAATACCTCAACTCCAGGCATAGATATGGTAAATTTCTCTCTTCATTACTTTACGTCCTGGATTGAGATGCATGTGCTGGGAGCATTTGCTGTGCACCAAAGACCAAGCTTTTATGACACTTACGCTTTTCCGCGACTCATGCGGCTGGTGGACGCGTCTGCTCCTGACCCGACTCAGTCTGGGGCTATTCGTGTGCTGGTTAATCCCTATGCTAATACAGGCGGGATGGTATTCAACGATTGAGTCCTCTCTGCACCCTCAGGACCGGTTCAACAGCTCTGCGACTCGTCGAAAGAGAGGGTACCTTCTCTGAAGCCCAGGGATGCCATGCACCTATATTCGATCAGTCCAGGTTATCTGGTATTTCGTCAGAACGGTGCAGCCCTTTTTATGCGGTACAACCCACACCACTTTGCTCGGAAACTTGGATATGACCAGAGCGTTCCTTTTGAGGCATTTATGGTGGAGCCTAGCCCGTCGCCAGAAGTTGTTCGTGATGCCGCTCATCATTTCATGCGGCTGAACACTGGCTCCTGCTTCGTAATTCCTGAAGCTGATCATATTCCTCGATGCGTGGGGTCTTTCACGGGCTGGTACCTCCACCGGGTCAGTCTAATTATTGCTGAGGAGAGGAGAGTGCTTCTCGGATATAGGGCTCCCACTCTAATCCAAGCCACGGGAGTTCCGCCGTAACCGCGTGCAGCGGTTCGCCCTCCGTTGAGAGATACTAGTGCCGTGCTTATTCCGGAGGCGGCGGAAGTGGATTTAACTCCCACAGCTGGTATGCCACTGTGTACTAGGGCTCAATCAAGGGCCAATAGGGCGCCAGTAGCAGTGTCATCAGCTGCGGCGTCAGCAATGGCCGTGTCGTCATCGGTAGCACCACCGAGCGAGGACATTGAAGGCGAAGTGGGTCAACGCCGTACAAAAGCACCATGGGGAAGGAAGCGATCATCTTCGGCGGTTAGTTCTAGGCCCAAGAGGCGGAGGAAGACGGTCACTAATCTGCTCGACTCTCTAGTGGAATCAGAGCCTATCCTCCAAGATAAGCCACTAGCCATGCAGGAATCATATGGTGGTCTACTTTTCCCGGGTTCATCTGCCGAGGAAGCCGCACAATTGGCTGAGGCTATAAGACACTCACAAGATGAATCCGAGAACGTGAGGATCCCGAAGAGGCCTTATCCCACCGTCATTTTTTACGAAGACCCTCCGTCGATACGATGGCTATTCATAGGCCCTTTGGAAGAATGGGGTGAGAGGGCCATTAAGCAGGTTGTTTCAGTCGACACCGAAGACGCACTTTCATTATGGACCAGTGGCCACGAGTCTACTCTTGAACCTCGGCGAGCATATCTCCTCAGGAAGGAGCGTCGGCTTGAACAAGCCATATTAGAGGCTCCCTTGCGCATCGGTATGTTCATGTATCTCTTTGTAATATTTTGTATTGCTCGTATACATACATATATATATATATATCCTTATCCTCGTACAAACTTTGCAGGGACTTCGGCGACGACGGAGGATCTGAATTCGAGTCGCGCTTTGACTGTAGACTCCGCTAATATCCCCAATGAAACATTAATCAGTGTGGAGGGGGTCGATGCAACCGTTGCTCCTGCGATGGAGCCTCCCTCGGTGATTCCCGCTCCCCAAGCGCTTGCTCCCCTGGGAGAGCTACCTTTGTTGGTCGCCGATCCGATGGATCTTTCTGGGGGTGGCCCGGAGATTAGGGGACAGGTAGTCGAGGCTACCGTCCTTCTGCTGGAGCCTGTAGCGGTGGCCACTGCTCCTCGCTCGGAAGTCATTACACTGGGCCGCGTCCCCGATGATGTGCCTGGGGGCACGGAGGAGGCCGCCGAAGCTGCTATCCCTCCAGCCCAGAATGGAAGAAGCATCGAAGGTAGCCTTCTATATTTTACATTAATAATCTCTCGATTATCTGAACCCTTCTGTCTTTTCAGAATTGCGTGGATTGGCGGCGTCTATTTCCGATCTGTCTCCCAGGAAGTCTTTTCAGCGCCTGTTGGAGATGGCCGCTCTGCAGGCGATATCTCCTCAACGCATCGTCCTCTCCTCCGGGCAAGGTTAGTGTCGTTTGCCCTCTCCTCGTGGTGTTATTATTATCTCATATAATGACATTGATGTCTTCTACAGTACTGGAAGCTGATGACGAGGTTGAGATTCTCGACGGGCCTGGGAGCCTTCAGACCCCTCTTGCATGACTGTGGGTAAGTAAAGTCTCAACGTTGTTCTGTTTGCTCTTTGCTTACAAGTCTCGATGACTGTTTACAAATCTGAACAGCTTTGCCAGTTCTTACCACGCTGGAGTCTCACATCGTCATGCCACCCGGCCCCTATGCTCTACGTGCCTCGGAACGGATGGCAAAGCTAAGTCTCCACTCCCTGTCAGTCCTAATTGAATACCTTCGTGCCGGCAGTCTGATCACGGCCGAGGCGTTTGCTGCTGAAGCCAATGGTTCTCTTCCCTTTCTTGCCACCTACCATAGTGAGACATTGGTGCAAGTTTGGGTTGAGTTTTGTCGGCAGGTGGAGGTTTGCTTGCATATTCTCGAATGTACACACCTTCCTTCAGAGGTTGTGGCCGCAAAGGCGAGCTTACAGGGGCTGATTGAGCGGTGTGCTGCGAACATGATATCATGCGAGAAGAGGCTCAGCCGCAAGTTTTCGGAGAGGGAGCTGGCTTCGAAAGCGCTGAGGGAGCTTCAAGCCAATCTTACGGCCAAGACTATTAAAGCATATGAACTTTGGCGGGTGCTTCAAGCGGCTATCAAGGAGGTGGTAGCCATTGATAAGGCCGCCGTGTTTACTCATGAAATGGTCGAAGCCCATAAGGTTACTGAAAAAGAACTTGAAGGCGGCTTGCCTCATACCAGGCCCAACAGGCTTAAGCGGAGGCCCGTCTTTTGACGATAATGAATCATGAAGCCGAAGCCCAGCAGAAAAGGGACGAACTGGAAAATCTACTAAATCGCCCGCCGGCTTGAAGAATTGTATATATATATTTTTATTCTTCTTTTGTACATACTCCTGAATGAGAGTATATTTTTTTTGTTCTTTCATAAATTGTACTTTGTATTCATTTTGATTCATGAATAAAAGACATATTTGCTTCATGATGGTGTGTCCTTTTTAGTAAGTGTATTCTGTGGATAGTTTATTTTGATTTCTTTGTAGGACAGCGATGGCTTAGGATTCAGGGGTAAGATCTGCCTCCTAAGACTTTTCAATTATATTAGCCGTGAGGGTCTCATAAAGAATTTTCTCCCTACAGGTCGAGAGGATCCCGTAGGTATAATTTCTCCTTAAGAATCGTGAGAATTCCTAAGTGTGTTTTCTCTTAAGAGTCGTAAGGATCTCATAAGAGAGTTTGCTCCTTTACGAGTCGTGAGGACCCGTAAGTGATGGGTGAGGTTACCATTATCCGCATTTCACGGAGTCAGGAGTTGCTTTAGATGCTTCCCACGGGGTCGGTTCGATATAGCCGTGTTCTGCGAGGACCAGGCTCCGCTCTGGATTCTTCCCACGGGGTCAGAATTGACATAGTCGTGTTTTACGAGGACCAGGATCCGCTATTGACGTTTCCCACGGGGTCAGGATTGACATAGGCCGCGCTTCACGTAATCAGGAATTTGCTCTGGATGCTTCCCATGGGGTCATAGCCGTGTTCTGCGAGGAGTAGGCTCCGCTCTGGATGCTTCCCACGGGGTCAGGATTGACATAGGCCGTGTTCAGCGAGAACTAGGATCCACTCTGGATGTTTCCTACGGGGTCAGGATTGACATAGGCCGTGCTCTACGTGATCAGGAATTTGCTCTGGATGCTTCCCACGGGGTCTGATTGACATAGCCATGTTCTGTGAGGACCAGGCTCCGCTCTGGATGCTTCCCACGGGTTCAGGATTGACATAGGCCATGTTCAGCGAGGACCAGGATCCGCTCTGGACGTTTCCTACGGGGTCAGGATTGACATAGGCCGTGTTCCACGTGACCAGGAATTTGCTCTGGATGCTTCCCATGGGGTTTGATTGACATAGCCGTATTCTGCGAGGACCAGGCTCCACTCTGGATGCTTCCCATGGGGTCAGGATTGACATAGGTCGTGTTCAGCGAAGACCAGGATCCGCTCTGGACGTTTTCCATGGGGTCAGGATTAACATAGGCCGTGTTTCACATGACCAGGAATTTGCTCTGGATGCTTCCCACGGGGTTTGATTGTCATAGCCGTGTTCTGCGAGGACCAGGCTCCGCTCTGGACGTTTCCCATGGGGTCAGGATTGACATAGGCCGCGTTCCACGTAACCAGGAATTTGCTCTGGATGCTTCCCACGGGGTCATAGCCGTGTTCTGCGAGGACCAAGATCCGCTTTGGACGTTTCCCACGGGGTCAGGATTGACATAGGCCGTGTTCCACATGACCAGGAATTTGCTCTGAATGCTTCCTACGGGGTCTGATTGACATAGCCGTGTTCTGCGAGGACCAGGCTCCGCTCTGGGTGTTTCCCACGGGATCAGGATTGACATAGGCCACGTTCCATGAAACCAGGAATTTGCTCTGGATGCTTCCCACTGGGTCTGATTGACATGGTCGTGTTCTGCGAGGACAAGGATCCTCTCTGGACGTTTCCCATAGGGTCAGGATTGACATAGGCCGTGTTCCACGTGACCAGGAATTTTGCTTTGGATGCTTCCCACGGGGTCTGATTGACACAGCCGTGTTCTGCGAGGACCAGGCTCCGCTCTGGATGTTTCCCACGGGGTCAGGATTGACATAAGACATGTTCCACGAAACCAGGAATTTGCTCTGGATGCTTCCCACAGGGTCTGATTGACATAGCCGTGTTCTGCGAGGACCAGGATCCGCTCTGGATGTTTCCCACGGGGTCAGGATTGACATAGGCCACGTTCCACGAAACCAGGAATTTGCTCTGGATGCTTCCCACGGGGTCTGATTGACATAGCCGTGTTCTGCGAGGACCACGATCCGCTTTGGACGTTTCCCACGGAGTCAGGATTGACATAGGCCGTGTTCTACGTGACCATGAATTTTGTTTTGGATGCTTCCTACGGGGTCTGATTGACATAACCGTATTCTGCGAGGACCAGGCTCCGCTCTGGACGTTTCCCACAGGGTCAGGATTGACATAGGCCGTGTTCTACGAAACCAGGAATTTGCTCTGGATGCTTCCCACGGGGTCTGATTGACATGGCCGTGTTCTGCGAGGACCAGGATCCGCTCTGGACG
The DNA here is from genome assembly GCA_030015575.1 of Agapanthus africanus. Lineage (NCBI taxonomy): Eukaryota > Viridiplantae > Streptophyta > Magnoliopsida > Asparagales > Amaryllidaceae > Agapanthus > Agapanthus africanus. Next base: position 43,869,458 of record CM057339.1, read on the forward strand.
TTTCCCACGGGGTCAGGATTGACATAGGCCATGTTCCACTTGACCAGGAAGGGTTGACTTTATCCGCATTTCACGGAGTCGGGGTTTGACTCTCGGTCATCTGTGCGCCGCCAAGTCACGGAACTGGGAATTAACCCGCGGTTCCGCTTTGCTTGATATTGCGTCTGTTGTAATGAGACGAATGTTGAGATGATCTCCAGGCTGTCTGTGAACCGTTGAGATTTGGCTTCTTCTTCTGATGGAGCCTGGGGAGGGAAGGTGTGATTCCCTCTTTGTTTGTGCCCCTGGATTGTATACAGGGATTGATGTGATATCACCTGTAGGGCAAAAAGTTTTATTTTATGTATTTTTATTTCCGCGATGCTCTATCATTTCAGCTTTTATATCGCGAAGGTCGAGATTGCCCAATCATTTCGGTTATTTTTCGTGGTGCCCAATCATTTCGGCTATTTGTTTTATTTACTCGCTGTTTTTTATTGCGAGTTGCCCAATCATTTCGGTTGTTTTGCATGCATACATTTTTACTTGCTGATTTTGTTTGCAAGTTGCCCCATCATTTCGGCTATTTCGTATGCATTTGTGGCTCGCTGGCTTTTCGCTGCGAATTTTGGAATTTGACACCGATTTCGGCATCAGCATCGCTACAACTGGGATATTGCCAGGAGCAAATCATCATTTGCCTCTGTCGACATCGAACAAAGGTGGCTTAGTAGACAGGGTTAGGATCTTATCGACTAAGGCTTTTGACTTCATGAGCCGTAAGGGTCTCATAAAGGTATTTCTTCCTATGAGTCGTGAGGATCTCGTAGGTGTAATTTCTCCTTAGAAATCGTGAGGATTCCTAAGTGTGTGATCTCTTATAAGTCGTAAGGATCTTACAAGAGTGCTTTCTCCTTATAAGTCGAGAGGACTTACAAGGGCTGTTCCCTACGCAAACATATCTCTAGTCACGGATAAGACTTTATTAGGGAAATGCTTATTCGCGCCCGTGGATTGTATACAAGGGTCAGCATTGAACCGCTTGTAGGGCAGCATTGGAGGTTGTGGTGGCCGCTTAAGAACAGGTTCAGATCCCTGTAGTTTAAGACTTTTGATTCTTATAAGCCGTGAGGGTCCCATAAGAGAGTTCTCCTTACGAGTCGTGTGGATCTCGTAAGTGTAATTTCTCCTTAGGAATCGTGGGGATCCCTAAGTGTGTTTCTCCCTTGTGAGTCATAAGGATCTCACGCAGGTGGTTTCTCCTCACAAGGTCGAGAGGACCTTGCAAGTGTCTTTTAACGAGGTTGCGCCCTTTCGGGTTTTCACAAAAACTCGCCGGTAGCCCTGCTGTTTTTACTCACGGAGCCCTTTCGGGTTTTCATCCGTGCCCATTTTGCTTATGGACATACCGTTTTCTTTTTCTTTCTTTTTTTTGTGTCAACCTTGGGATGCTGCAATCCACAGTAGTTTAGCGACGTCTCGGTCAACAGCCAGTTAGTTTCAGGACGTTTCGGTCCGTCGCTAGTTTTAGGACATAGTGGTCCATTGTTAGTTTAAAGATGTTTCGGTCTGTTATTAGTTTAAGAACGTTTCGGTCCGTTGTTAGTTTTAGAACATTTCGGTCCGACGAAAAGGAAGCCGGCTACTACTTATAGAGTTTTAGGCTTAGGAAGATAACGAGCGGACATAAGTGTCGTCATCTATCGTTGACCTAGGCCGTGACTCGTCAAGCGTAGTATTTCTTTAGGAAGCGACCATTTATTGGCCTGAAAGGTTTTTCACCATGCATGTCCGTGAGTAGATATGCTCCACCCTGGTAAACTTTGTGTATGATATACGGGCCTTCATAATTCGGCTCGAACTTCCCCCGCTTGGCACAATTGGGGATCTTAGGTCTTTTGACCACTAGCACGAGTTCGCCTTGGCGAAATGTTCTCGGCCTAGTCAATCTATTATATGAGCGCGTCATCTTTTCCTTATAAGCCTCCAGATTTTGTTACGTCATGAGCCGGGTTTCGTCGAGGGCATCAAGTTCCTCAAGCCGAAGATGAGCATTTTCTTCGTCTGTTAGTTCGTAGTGAACTGCCACTCGCAGATAGGGTAGCTCTATCTCGAGGGGGAGTACCACTTCCGTACCGAATATCAGCGCGTACGGCGTTGTGTTCGTGGCCGTTTTGAACGTAGTTCGATACGCCCAGAGAGCTTCATGCAGTCTCTCGTGCCAGTCCTTCTTATTTCGAGACACCGTCTTTTTCACGATCTTCGTCAAGGTCTTGTTGAAAGCCTCAGCTAGACCGTTAGCTCGAGGATTATAGACTGAAGAGTATCTCCAGTCTATGTTATGCTGTTGTGCGAAGCGGCTGATCTTGTGGCTTCTGTAGGCTGGCCCGTTATCGGAGATAATCCGTCGCGGAGTGCCAAACCGATAAATGACGTGTGTCTTGAAGAAATGGAGGATATTCTCCGTGTTCACTTCCCTTAGCGGCATTGCTTCTGCCCATTTGGAGAAGTAATCAGTTGTCGCCAAAATGAACCGTGTCCTCTGGACGATGCTGGTTCGATGGGGCCGATTATGTCAGTTCCCCACATTTCGAATGGCCAGCTAGCCACCGTTGGATGCAGTGGATTTGGATGCTGATGGATAAAGTCCCCGTGAATTTGGCACGAGTGGCACTGCTTCGCGTATTCGAGGCAGTCCTGGACCATCGTAGGCCAATAGTAGCCCATTCTTTTAATCTTCAGCTTCATTTTTGGGCCGGCTTGGTGAGAACCTCATTCTCTCTTCTCTCCCCGTCAATCGTGTCAAACGCATGCTCGTCTGGCAATTCGTAATTCAAGGGAGAGTCGGCAGGTATCGGATGCTCAGCAAGGAAGTCGGTGATGGCCTGGCCTTTCACTGCCTTAAGAGGCCGATAAGTTATCGAGAACTCCATCAAGAGTAGGGTCCATTTAGCGAGCCGCCCCGTTAATATGGCCTTTGATATCAAATATTTGAGACGATCTACCTTTGATATGAGATGGACCTCGTGTGCCAACGCGTAGTGTCTGAGCTTCGTTATTGCGAAGATCAACGCCAGGCGGTGTTTTTCAATGGGAGAGCAATTATTTTCAGCCCCCAGGAGAACTCGACTCAGATAATAAAGGGCTCTCTCTTTCCCTTGGTCATTCTTTTGTGCCCACAGCATGCCCAAGGAACCTTCGAGGGCTGTCGTATATAGGACGAGAGGTTTTCTTTTACCAGGAGCAGCCAGTATAGGCGGATTCGGCAGATATTGCTTGATTTTGTCGAGTGCGCTTTGACATTTGCGATCCCAGACGAAAGGGTTTCCCTTCTTCATTAAGTGACTGTAAGGGCGGCACTTGCCGGAGAGATTGGCTATAAATCACCGAATATACGCGAGCTTCCCTTGGAGAGACCGCAGTTGCTTGAGAGTCCTTGGCGGAGGCATTTCCATAATCGCCTTGATCTTTGACGGATCTATCTCGATGCCTCGGTGTCGGACGATGAATCCTAGGAATTTGCCCGAGGAAACTCCGAACGTGCATTTGAGAGGGTTCATCTTCAAGTTGTATTGCCGAAGGCGTTGAAATACGATCTTCAGATGCTCTAGATGTTCCTCGTATGATTTGCTTTTAAGTACGAGCTCGTCGATATAGCATTCGACGATTTCATGTATGAGGTCGTCGAAAATCTTCGTCATGGCCCTCTGATAGATGGCACCGGTGTTCTTTAGACCGAAAGGCATCACCTTGTAACAGAATATGCCCAAAGGGGTCCGGAAAGCTGTATGCTTCTGGTCCTCGGGATGCATCTTTATCTGATTGTATCCTGACGAGCCGTCCATGAAGGAGAAAACTTCGTGAGTGGATGTGTTATCTATCATCAGCTCAGTGACTGGTACTGGAAAGTCTTCTTTCGGGCAGGCCTTATTGAGATCCCGAAAGTCCACACATATGCGCACCGTCCCATTTTTCTTCATCACCGGGACGATGTTAGCGATCTAATCAGGGCACTGAACCTCTTGGATAAAGCCGGAGTTGATTAGCTTCTTGACCTTGGCATTGATGCTCATCTCAAGCTCGAGCCGCATTCTTCTCGGTGCTTGTTTGATCGGCTTGACGTCCGAGGATATTGTCTATTTGTGTAAAGTAATCTATGGATCTAGTCCTGGCATCTCGGAATAGTTCCATGCGAAGCAATCTTTATGCTGCATGAGCACGTCCTTTAGCGTAGCCACCCTTTCTTCAGACAACAGCTTACTGACGAGTGTCGGTCACGGGTCACTTGCCGTCCCCAAATCAATTTTCTTGAGGTTATCTGCAGTAGTATGTATTCCATCTTCCAGCTCTTTTGGCGTCGGTGGAAATTTTGAGATCACCTCGCCATCGTCGTTTTCGAAGCACCAGGGGAGGTCATCCATATTCTCGGGCTCTTCTTTTGACAGCGTTATGTGTAACAGGTACGAGATCGTTTCCAAGATCGATGTGGATCTGGTTCTATTCTCGTTATACGCGTCGTTTTCGGTTCATGCTTCTGTGGCGGGCTTACCCTCCAACTGTTGGATAGAGTGAACCTGCCCTGTTGATATTGGTCTTTGACCCAGTTCTTGAAGGTGAAGCAGTCTTCGAGAGGATGCCCTATTGCTTGGTGATAGAAGCAATAGTCTGGGTGAGAGACCCCGTTCGCTTGCTCAGGGTGCTTGGACTCCGGGAGTGTCATCATCTGATGCTTTACGACGAGATTGAATATCTTCTTTGTCTTATCTTAGGGAAAAAAGTATTCTCGACCCATCTTCTTTATAAGAGACGGATCCCGGCTGCTCGACTCTTGCTCGCGTGGCTTCTTAGACCCGCTGGGCTGCTGTCGGATGTTTTTTTCGTTCTTTGGTTTATTTTTGCCTCTGCGCTGGGTCTTCTGTATGATGGGGTGGCGACGAGGAACATTACCATTCTCCATGGCTTGCTGAAGGAGGCACTGCGTCCTGGCTTTCTCGTAAATGGCCATTTCACGGTTATGGTCAGCCCAGACCTTTTGACCCGCTTCCCTTATTAGCTTGTCCATCCATTCTTCAAACGACGGACTCGGCATTTTGATGGCAGGATCTCGTTTTGGTTCAGGGTTAGCGTTTTTTAACAGGGCGTCTCCTTCTTCATTGAAGTCATGTATGACGTAGCTACCATGGACTCGTTCCCGCTTCTTGGATTGGACATATCCAAGCCCGTCCGTTTCTATTCTCCCGTTGGGCAACTTTCGCTGAGTTCCGGGGACGTCCCAGACCCTGTTGTAGAACCGAGCTTGTCTAGCAGTCTGTCTGAAGGGTACCCCTTGGCGCTTCAATAGCCTTTTCAAGCCTTCCGTGTAATATCTAAGTAGACGGATGGGCTGGAGCCTGTCAAGTGTATAATCCACACCATGCCAAATCTCTTTCTCCATTTTGGTTTCCGTGGATTGGTAAAATAGGATCGCCTTTTCATCTTTTCGCCTGGGAGGGACGTAGAATGTCTACAGTTCTTGCACACTATAAGTTTCATGTGCGTCGAGCTCTTTGTAATGCTCTCGCGAAACCATGGCGATTTGCAAACTCCGATCATCATTAGCGAGGGCTTGCATTGATGGCCGAGCAGAGAATATGGCATTGACCTCATCTTCCGAGTCGCTGCCGAAGATCAACATAGGGGTGGACGGTCCCGGCTTGTTGCATTGGGGCGGCCCTGAATAAACTATCTCTTTTTCCTCCTCGGTATCACTCCCGAAGACCGAAATAATGGGGATAGCTTTGTTCTTCGGTTTGTGACATCTTTCCGTGTCCTCGAAATCTGGTAAGAAGTATTTTGCATCTTCGTATTTTCGGACTTCGTTCAAGGAGAATAGGTTCAGCTATCCTGTTACTGTGTACTCGAGACCATCCTTGAAATATTTCATACACTGATGTTGTGTAGAAGGGATAATGTTGTACTCGTGTAACCAAGGCCTGCCAAGCAATGCATTATAGCATGTCTTGGCGTCAATGACATGAAACTTAATGTCTGTGACAAGCAGCCCAAAGCGTAGTGTCAATATTACAGACCCAAGTGTCCTTAATGACTGTGAGTCAAACCCGGAGATGGTGATTTTATCACGAGCGAGGTGCTGAACGCTCATGCAGATTTCTTTCAACACTCTCACATTGAGGAGATTGACAGAGGACCCATTGTCAACCAGGATCTTGCCTATCTTAATGACATGACAGTATCCGGAGACATATAGGGGACGGTTATACTCACACGTCCCGAGGAGGAGGTCTTCATCGCCGAAGGTGATATCGGCTGTGTGCACTTTTTCCAGCTCGTCTTTCATCTTTTCTTCGGTAAGGAAAGCTTGAAACTGCTCGGGCTCTTGTAGTGCCTTGATCAAAGAATCTCTCGCCTCTTTGGATAGCAAAAGGGCGTCGAGAATGCTTAGCTGCGAAGGTAGCTTTCTCAAGTGTACCAGAACATTGTAATCCACCTTACTTTTCTTTAGCGGGTCCTTGGCTGTCAGCTCTTTGACGATTTGGTCTTCTAGAGTGATGTCCTCAGAGACCTTTTTTTTTCCTTTATCCTTTTTGTTTGAAGCTTGGTTGGCAGGCCCGAGATTCTTTTCAAGCAGCGTGCGATTGCGCAGCTGAATGTTCTCGCAGTTCTTCGGTTCTTCCTCTTTTCCCGACGTGGATTCTTTGAAGAGAGAGCCAAGAGTCATTTCTTCGTCAGAGTCACTCCCAAAGGTAGGAACTTGCGATCCCCCGTAGTCAACCATATGACAGTTGCTGGTAGTTCTTTTACGCTCCTCGGTCATATTTCTTTGCTCCCGACGAGTTTTGCGTTTCATCCGCTTGAAATGTTGCCAGTGAGCAACATATCCCTGCCACCATCTTTTAAAAGCGTTGCACTCTTCGGTGGGGTGCGCAATCTTTTGATGATATAAGCAGTAGCTAGGATGTATTTTCGCTTCATCAAGAGTGTTTCTTTCGGAAGGTGACAGCTTCATTCCCATCGATATGGCTTTGGCGAACCTCTTCCTCGTCCTGAACCTACCTTTATTTACGGCGGATGTACTTTGATATGGCGGGGATGTTTCAACCTTTTCGTCCAGTTGCTGGCGTTTGGCTTTTTCGAATATGGCCATCTCACGCTCTCGATCGGCTTTGCTTTTAAGAAGAGGTTTGTCCAGGAATGCATCAATCATTTTGTCTGACGGCCCCAGAAGTTCCGGCTCAGGATCTGCCCCCAGTTTCTTTGTGTAAGGAGCTTCTTGATCGTCTATCGACAAGTGAGAGATTACATGGCAACTTGCCACATAACCTTCAGATTCATCCGACGAGTCGTCTCCATTTTCATCATCTCCGTCCTCAAGGACGTGGCTGAGAAATTCTTGGAATGTGACGGGAGTCCACGCTTTTTGATTATATTCTTCCAACGCGTCAATCTGTTTTTGCAGGTTTGTGTGCTTGTCACCAGGCTACACGGGCTTCTTGGCTTTCTTCTTTTTCTTCGAAGACTTTGCCGGCTGGGTGTGAGTGCTTTGGCTATCATCACCAATCTTTAGAGTTGGGCACGGTTTCAGCATTCCCTCGATGATCTCGGGTTCCAGTGGATTTTTCCACCTGATCGCCGGGCATGTGTGGAGAATCTTCAGCATTCTTTTTGTTTTGGCTGAAAGAGCGACCTCCCATGGAGCTTCTTCTACAAAAGAACACGATGCCCCCAGTGTGTCCGTCTTCTTGGGAGCGTGTGGCTGTGGTGGGTTCACTTTCCAGTTCTCGGACAGGGAAAATTTTCCCTGTTGATACTGGTCTTCAATCCAGCCCTTAAAGACGAAGCAATTTTCAATTGGATGACTTACCGTTTGATGGTAAGGGAAATAATTGGGACTATTAGCCTCGCCGGGTTGCAACGGTCGTTTTGGATTCGGTTGATTGATGAGCCTGTTGCGCACCGCCAGTTCGAACAATCTTTTCGTCTTGTCCCAGGGAAATGAATAAGGACGCTTCATCTTCTCATTATAGAATTGCCGCCTCTCGTCTAGGCGATCAGTTATTTTTGGGCCACTGGGTTGCTGTTGAGTATTTGCGATGAAGGTCGCCTTCCCTTTACCCTTTTCGTTCCGCTGCTCCAGCTTTGGAGGAGACGGTCTATGACCCATCTGGTCCATTTGGGCCAGTTTGTCGATCAAGGCCTGGAACGTGGTCGGCTTGAAGAACATCATGAATTAGGAAATAGTTGCCTGAGGGTCCAGAGTGCCCACGAACATGCCTACTGCTGGCGCTTCTTCGATGCGCTGCTCAGATTTTGACGATAAATTTCGCCACCGTATTGCTTATTGTACCTAAGTTTCGCCTGGCTTCACCCTGGCGTTAATTAATGCGGTAATCGTGGTACGCTCGCTAGCGCTCATGAATCTCTGCGTAAACAGCAGTTCCATCTCCGCAAATGTCTTGACAGATTCATTTGGAAGTTCAGAATACCACTCGAATGCCGTCTCCGACTAGCTGCCAACAAACTGGCAGAGCAGAAGTTTATCATCACCCCCGGTGTTGCCGCACAAGGCTTTGAATTGAGCGACATGCTGATGTGGATTCCCCGTCCCTTTATATACGTGGAATTTAGGGATCGTATATCCCGGCGGATACCCTATTTGGTCATACCAGCCTGGGTAAGGTCGACCAGTCTTAACAATCTTCCCAGCCGCTTCGTTCGCCTGGTGAGCTCGTATTTGCTGAGCGATGTAGTCGTCCAAGGCGGCATTAGAGATTGTCTCTTCTTTGGCTGCTGAAAGAGCCGGAGGAGGGTTCGATGTTTCCCCTCTGTCGTCTTCAATGATGATCGGGGGATCTTCAGCTGGAGGTTTCAGCTGTAACATCATCCCAGCCATGTCTTGGAACAAAAGAACCATTCGTTTTATATTGGCTGCCTGCTCCGCAGCCTCTTTTTCTTTCCTCTCGAGCATTCTTCGGAGGAACTCAGTATCAGTTTCTTGTTCTCGACGCTGCTCCGAGGTTTCTGGATTTTCTTTTGGCCCAGTGAGTGCGGCCATTGTAGTCAGCATCTCCTGAAGTGTCTGCTGCTGTTGTTCCTGAGCCTTCGTTATCGATCGGGTAAGCGGTCGATGACCCGTAGAAGCACGGCTTTCCTCTTTTTCGGAAGCCATATAAACAGTATGTATTACCATGCCCCCGGACTTGGGGCGCTTAGATTCAACGTCCTTACGGCTTGCCACATTCACGGGGGCTTTCTCTGGCCTCCTTCTCATGTGAGCAGTTGAAGTCGAGGGAGCCGTTGCGGCGGGCATCCAGATGGATGACGTCTTCTGTGGTACCACGAGATGGCTCTTTTCTTGCTGAGCTTTGAGCTTCATTGGTTGACGAGAGTAGTCCTAGTTAATCACCGATCGCTGGACCTATCGCCAGACTTTATAAATTTTGGAGGATAGTCGCTGAGGGGGCTGCTCCGGCTTCTTTTCTGTAGTAATCTCCATAGGTGGAGGAGATCTCTTTAGCACGGCAGTCGGAGAGTTCTTGCGAACCCTCCTAAGCGGTTCAAAACTGTTCTCAGTTGGAACAACAGCATTGATTTCCACCATGAGAGCTGGCAGAGTTAATCCAGAAGGGGAGCTGCCCCCAGCCTTCCTTACTCGGCGCCAGTGACAACGGCGAGTATGTCGTGCGAATGGAGCTGGTTCAGCTAAAGAGATGGCTTCGTCATGCCCCCTGTCTTGACGGAGGGTTGTCGCTGGTGTCAGCCTTTTGAAGACTGACGTTCGCCGAGAAGTAATGTCCAACCAATCGAATACCGACTTCTGGGCAGAGGTGACTTCGCCTGGAGCGGGAGCCGGAGTGGCCAGCCATGTGAAAACCGACTTCTTGTCAGGAGAAGCCTTTCCAATAATTTCGTCCGCTTGAGCCGAGATGGCTATCTTTAGGATGGCTGCTTCAGGTATTGCGGGCTTGTTAGCGTTCTGGCCCAGTCTGCTGAAAACTGAGGCAGTGGAGTTGGGCGACCCGTTGAGAAGGGCCGCACTAGTGGTAAGTCGATCAAAGACCGACTTCTTCGGGGCTTCTTGCGGGAGCATCGGGGCATTGAAGCTCATGGGTGGGATCATAGTCCCAAAGAACAACCCAGTGGTAGCCTGAGTTACTTGGTCCACCGGCATCATGAACAGAGAGGCCGCCTGGGACCCGTAGGTTAAACTTCCAGATGGGGCGGAACGGGGGTTGCAGTTGCAGCTGGAGCATTTTGTGCAGATAGAAGCCATTGATCTTTCGTTTTCTGCACAGAGCAAGACACCAAATCTTAGTACCTCGAATCCAAGGGCAACCATATCAAACCGCGATTCTTTCGCGAACACGACACACGAAGTGTGGAGTGGAAAGAGGAAAAGGTCCCACCGGGCGTGCCAGAATCTGTTCCCCGCCGAAAACCGGAGACGCGATAAACGTCTTGCCTGAATTTCGGGGCAGATGCTAATTGGTGTTATCCTTCCACCTCTCTGAAGATGCCAAGTTGATTTATGACACAACATATCGAAGGTTTAAATTGATGCGGCCGATGTAGCAGAATTCGTCAGATTCCCCTTCATTTGAGGGGTTTTTGATTGTGGGGACGCTCTTCCCTACAGGCGCAAGCCCCTGCAGTTAATTACACTACCACATCGCGGTAACAACTTTCTCCTTCTCCAGATGATCACTTCGTGTCGTGGGTGTTTGTTTTGTTTTTGGTTGCCCGTGGATTGTATACGGAAACTAATTTATGTCGTCGCCCGTAGGGCGTGGATTAGTCCAAATCCGTATTTTCTTAGATTTGGGTTTAGGGTTGGGTTTAAGGATACGTTAGTCTCATTTGACACTAAGATCAACTTAAACGTATGTTAAGGATACGTTAGTCTAATTTTAGACTAAGATCAACTTAACGGGATCGTTTAGATCCAACAAGAGAGCATTTGGGCTCTGTTGTTTAGTTTATGGACATTGCAGTCAATTGTTAGTTTAAGGACATTACGGTCCAAGGTTAAGCACATCATAGTCCATGGGTTTAAAGGGACCCCACAGTCCGAGGTTAAGGACATCATAGTCCATGAGTTTAAGGACCCCACAGTCCAGTTTTAAGACGTCATAGTCTGCGAAATCTGTGGTTGTCGGGACCTGTCACCCCTCTGAAGACGTTGAAGGATTACAACGACAAATATCAAAGGAGTGAAGAGATGTATCCTTGAACCAAAATTGATTGGGGGATCTGTAGTCCAATTTGGAACTAAGATCAATTAATTAGGTTATGAGCACATTGGCTCAGTTCAATCTGAATTGAAGACTTATGGCTAATTTGGGTTAAGTCCAATTAAGTTTGAAATGTTGGCCCTTTATTGGACTATTGAACGTTTGTCTGGGTTCAGCCCCCATTATTTAGCAATGCTAAACAGGGGTTTGGGGGGTTTCTGACAACATTTTCTGTCTTTGGCTGAGCATTAAACCCTTCATTATAGCTCTGGGTTTTACTGCATGTCATATGAAATGATCAATTTTGAGATTCAGTTGAAGGAGAGGCTTGCCTCTGGAAAACTTAGCCAATTTAGGCTAAGATTGGCTTTAAAATAGTGTTAAACACTAGAGGACACTTGGCGGTCACGCGTTCCCACGTGATGCGTTTAAGATTAGTGTTAAACACTAGGGACGATGCATTTAAAATAATGTTTAAACACTAGAAAGGAGGTAGTCACGTGGGGTCACGTGAGGCATCTGAAGATGGGGCCAGACTTCCTTTATTTTATTCTCAAATCTGCAAATAAGTGTTAAACACTTTTAGTTTTCACGGCCATCACGTGTGGGCACGTGATGGGTACTCATGCATTGATTTATTAGAGTGCTTATTAGGGGTCACGTGAGGACACGGGAGAGTGCTCAAAATCAGTACTGCCTTTGGCTTTGTTCCCTTTATTTTGAGAGTCGCGTGGGAACACGTGAGGCATTGCCTCTGGGCTAATTCCTTCTTATTTTGAGGAGTCCATTAAAGGGTCACGTGGGGGGACGTGACCTAGCCTTGTTTGCTCTTTTCTGATTATTGAGGATGGGGGTTACGTGTCACCACGTGACCAAGTTCTTTATATGCATGGAGAGCTTTTAAGTCTCTTGTTTTAAGAATTAAATTCTCTGTAGGGTTAAACCCTAATTCTGTTTTAGAGGAATTAAATTCCTATGTATGTGGAAGAATTAAATTCTTATGTAGGGTTAAACCCTAATTTTATTTAGAGGAATTAAATTCTTATGAATTTGGGAGAATTAAATTCTCATGCAGGGTTGAACCCTAGTTTTATTTGGAGGAATTAAATTCCTATGAATTTGGGAGGATTAAATTCTCAAAACTCAATTCTCTCTCTAAGTTTTGGATCTGCATGGCAGAATCTCCCCGATGAGAATTAAATTCTCAACTTGTGGGGAGATTTGTTTCTGCAGATCTTCAACCAGAGGAAGAACTAATTTCTTATTCAGAAGAGTTAAACTCTTAGATTGAGAATTAAATTCTCTTTTTGTTTTATGGAGCTTAAATCTCTTTCCCCTTCTTCATCTAGGGTTTCTTTTCTTGAGAATTAAATTCTCCTCTCTTTTCTCTCTGTTGTTGTTTTTCTTCAGAAAATCAAAATTCCAAAGATCCAAAGATCATCCCTTCTCTTCTCTTCTTGGCTCCTATTTATTGGAGAAGAAAAAGAATCAATTTGTTTAGTGAATCTTTTATTGAAACTTTTTGGTTGTTTTTGTAACCAACATGATATTTTAGATCACTCAGTGAATTTTATTCACCATTGGATTTTTAATCCAGAAGATATTCTGTTTGTTATTCTTGGTGAATTTCAGGGAAATTTTCCTTGTATAAAATCTTTCCATAAATTGGTGATTTTTAATCACCATCGGATTTTTAATCCAACGATGATCCACTTTAAAGAGCATAATCTTTTTTGTTTGGAAAGATTTAAAGAAATACTTTTCCAGTTAGGGTCTTTGATTTCCCTTAATTAGAATTTAATTCTATTAATTCAGAAGGCTTTTACAGCCCATCACGTGTTAGCACGTGACCCTCTTAATTAAACATTTTATTCATAATTTAATTCTGCCTTTTAATAGAGCTAAGGAATCATCACGTGTCAGCACGTTACCCTTGGTCACGTATGAGCACGTGATGCCCCCATTGGGGTTTTCCTTAGTGTCTTATTACATCTTTTTAATCCCTTTTGGTGGGTTTTAAAGGCCCATCACGTGGTGGCACGTGACTCCACTAATTGCCTGCTTGGTTATAATTTAATTCTATTACAACAGAGCTTCAGGAAACCATCACGTGTCAGCACGTGACCCTTGGTCACGTGTCAGCACGTGATACCCTATTGGGGAATTTCTTGATATTTTATCAGGGAACAGTCGCGCCCGCGTGATAGGAGGGATCTCCCATTAATGGTGAGACAGGCTCGTTAATGGGGATCGTGATGGCGTGGAACACGGGATCGTGGGCAGCGGATATCTAGTGCATGGCGATGTTCGCGGAGGCGAGGCGGAAGCACCTGCGAATGATGTCGTTGGTCGGTCGAAGGGACCGAGGAAGATGAGCTCTGCGGGGGCTCGGGACCGAGCGGAATGCCGAGCTATCTTTGTTTTGTGGTAGCCCGAAGGTGAGCTAAGAGGGCCGAGGAGGCCAATTGTGCAGGGGGCTCAGAGGTGAGCCAGCGGTTGTCTGTAGGACGGGCATATGAGTGGTCTGGTTGGCCACTGCAGTTCCTTTCTTGCACGCTTCGGGACACGTCATCTGCCATGTGTCATGATCTGGGAGATCACCGATATCGAGCATCATCAAACTATGTTTAATTTTTTCTGATGAGAAGATTAAAAATTACATGCTGCCGGTGGGGGTAGTTAATTTGTTTTCAAAATCATTCATAATGATTCTAATAATTATTTAAGATCAGTAAAGATGATTGTGGTTTTAATTGACTCAGTTGATAATTGTATTTATTAAATATTTCTTAAAGAAAATTCTATATTTAATTCTTTTATTGCTAATGTGCTGCTATTTGAGATTATGTTAGACCGCCAAATTGAAATCGATTTGAGTACTCTTAAGTTTTGTGGTTATAATAGTAAAGAAGTTATTAGATTTTAAGCACGTGCGGAGCACATGATTGGTAAGTTAGCATGTGATGGAGCTTCCGATCTTCTTCAGATGTTGTCCTCCGTCGATCCTGTGATGGCGGTCTTTGACGGCTGAGATTTGTTTTTGAGAGTTGTTGAGTGTGGATCTCAATGGGTTGGTGTTGGACGCCGAGCAACCTGCAAAGAAGTTCCGGGGTGGGTAACCACCATATGACCCTCCGACGATCAAGTTAGAGCCGAGGTATAAGTGCAAAGTTGCACCGTATTGAAATAAATTCGAGTTACCTGAGTCGTATGAGAGAGGGGTTTATATAGGGGTCACGTGGAGCGAGCGGGCACGAGATCATCACCGTCAGTTATGCCCTAGCGTTATCCTCACCTTGAATGGCGGGATGCACCCATTAATGGGGAGATGCGCTAGCGTGGGACGCAAATCGTGGGGAGGCGGATATCTCGCCGTGGCGATATACACGGAGCCATTATGGGGCGCATGGGATCCGTGCTCTTGGTTGATCAGGGGATGCAGATGAAGCTCGGTACGTCTGGGACTCGGAGACGAACCGAGAGACCGAGGAGGCTCGGTACGTCAGGGGCTCGGAGACGAGCCGGGAGACTGAGAAAACTCGGAGATGTGCTGTTGGTAGTTTCCTAGGTGATGGTGGAATGTATTCAGGGAGGTCTCCTAAAAGGTCTGATACATTCCTCGGGACAAAGTCCCGAGGAATCCTCCTAACGCAACTTATTTATTCCACCTCTGTAGCCTTCGGGACACGTCATCCTCCATATGTCGTAATCTGAGGAGATACCACTTGTGAGCATCATCATTAGCCCCCCACACTCATTCCGACCTATTCATGGGTCGGGTCAAGAGTGGCGGTTTTTCTTTTGCTCATTTTGGCGCCAAGACTCATAACGTGGATCGCTCGGAAATGTTAAGGCGTTTGGGGTTGCGCTGTTTCGATCTTTGGGCCCACATGTCGTCTCGTCGTGCACCTGAATCTTCATGCGTATCCCTGATGGCGTCAGCGGATCAATGAAATGATCGTGCTTTAAAGAGGGGGTACCGTTTCAGCCGATCGCCAGTTGGGATACGGACCATGTATCGGTCATCGGTTGGCAGAAGTGACAGGCTGTCTCTGACTCCTACAGTCGAAAAGACGTCCCCAATGGCCGATCGCCATGTGGAGCCCCATCGGTCGCTGGGCGCGATGTTTCGTTTTAGCGGGAATCAATCGGGGCCGTAGGATGTTCTCCTTTAGGGTGTATAAATAGGAAGGGACCATCCTAGGGCTGACACTTTACTCAAATTATCTTTCATTGTTGAGGATTGCCCGGCGCTCCTTCCTTTAGACCGGATCCTCTTTTGATTTCTCCTCGGTGAGTCCCTTCCTTTGAATCAGGTTCGATATCTTCATCTGAGGAGTCAGTAAAGATAGCAAGGGTGGAGTTGGAGATGAGGCACCGTTGTTAGGTCCGAGTCTAGTGCATCTTCCTCCTTTTTGGCTTCAGATAGCCAGGTGGGTTCTTCTTCTTCATCCGAATGTCTGCTCACTATGTAAGGTCCTCGAACCTTAATTATGCAAGTACTTTTAGCTCATAGGTCTTTACATCTCGCAAGTACTTCTTAGCTCGTTGGTCTACCCTTCCCGCACTTATCAACTGTTCATCGAGTAGTGTCGAACGATTGCCAAGTGCCGGAAGGTCGGTATCCTCCATTTCCCCTGAGTTGAGGTGGCTATCGCGCGTCGATGGCCAAGCATATGAAGGTCGGTATCTTCCTTTCTACTCAGTTGCCTCGTGGTGAGGGCTTTGATCCACAGCGTTGTTGGGCAAGAAGCTACCCGCTACGGACGGAAGGAGATGAAGAAAATGATCAAGTGATCAACTAATCAACCATGGATGAGAAAATATCATATATCACTCATTTAGATACTTAACCAAGGCTAAAGATAATAGTTAGGTTAATAAATATCTAAGATACAACAAAATTAGTAGACTAAGTCAAGGTTTCTCCAAGCTTCACTAGCCATGACAAATTTCCACCTAATTTTGATTTTCCCTTAATAATTAAAACCCCACATTATCTTAAGTGTGGTATGAGTCTCATACACCCAAGTCCAATGTATCATCTAGCATGACACAAAATAAATATATTAGCATTTATCACATATATATTAAATGTACAAAGAGAAAACATTTTCTTAAGTGAGCTAATATTAGTTAATGTATATTAATATATCAAATATATAATTACACATTAAATTATTAAATCAACACTTGAATTAATAATCCGGCTGTATCGCATACAACCGACTAATATCATTTATATGTATCACATATACATATAACATATCATTGAATCAACACTTGATTCAACAATCCGGTTATATCACATATAACCTATATTGCGAGATTAGAATACTGTATCACATACACGTATTAATTTCGGTCCCGCATATATCACATATGTGCCCTACTTTGTTTCGCATGAGTTAGGAAACCTCTGTGTAGGACTCTAATGACTCATCAATACGCTGGCAGTAGGTGATGATCATATCAGTCACCCACAAGCCGTCAGCGGTACTAGCTGGACGTAACGGCTACCCGGGTATTGAGCGATCAGAAGATCAACAAGCAAGCTTGTCCATACTCCTGTGAATCCAACAGAAACACTACCGCATAGTCCGGTCTCTTCGTCTGATATGTCGCATATCGAGTATAGGGGTGGTAAACGTCAAACCCCAGTAATTTGATAATTCATGCAGATGTGAGGCTGATAACGGGTCGAGAAACTACTAATAACACTTACCAGTAAATCTCAGTATCAGCCTTGGCTAGGGACTTCCTGTTATAGCCAATCGAGTACAGCATAACATCAACCCCCAATACCGGGAGTGACGAAACCCCTCCTATCGCTCATTTGCTCCATGTGACTTGGGACTGTACCCAAAAGCCACTGTTTTGCACACTTTTTTGAACGTGGTAAGGTGGAAATCAAAGCAAAGTGGGAATCACATAAGACTCTATGATGATCTCGGGTCTACAGACTAATCTGTACCAGTGTCACCAGAGAACTGCTATCTGACGTTAGGTATAGTACCATCTAGGAGTTCTCGGTAAGTCATGTTCAGTGTACCCAGTCTCCACTAAGCACCCGTATACCATCTTTGATGTCAAACACCAATGGATATGGGATCATCCATCGCCCATCAAATGGGTCAAGAAGCGTATACGCTAGTCTACTCTGGAATATCGATGTCCCTTCTCGATACACCCTCGACTAGGAACAATTAAAGGATGAACTTGTAGACTACCCTGGCCCTACTAGTATGATTTGCATCATAATCCTTGTAGTCAAGTATACATCCTAAGGGCTTTACCAACATGTGAGAGCAAGACAGCATCACAATACTAGTCTACATGTTAAGATAAAGAGCAACCAGATAGCATACTATCATGTCGAGCAAGAAAGTCCTCCCTATATATGTCCAAGTATCCATTGTAATATACAATCATGTACAACAATGGCCTCTAGGGTATACATATAACTAACACTTTTGATCCACAACGTTGCTGGGCAGGAAGCTACCCGCTGAGGATGGACCGAGCAGGAAGCTACTCAGTAGCCTCGTGAGGAGGGCTTTCGATCCATAGTGTAGTTGGGCAGGAAGCTACCCGCTGTGGATGGACTGAGCAGGAAGCTGCTCGGTGGCCTCGTGAGGAGGGATTTTGATCCACAGCGTAAATTGGGCAGGAAGCTGCCCGCTGCGAATGGACCGAGCAAGAAGCTGCCCGGTGGCCTCGTGAGGAGGGCTTTTGATACACAGCGTTGCTGGGTAGGAAGCTACCCGCTGAGGATGGACCGAGCATGAAGCTTCTCGGTGGTTTCGTGAGGAGGGCTTTTGATCCACAGCGTAAGTTGGGCAGGAAGCTGCCCGCTGCGGATGGACCGAGCAGGAAGCTGCTCGGTGGCCTCGTGAGGAGGGCTTTCGATCCACAGCGTAGTTGGTGTAATAACCGGTCTCATTTTGTACTTAAATCCGTATTTAAAAAAAAATTCAAATATTCTTGTCTAAATTTTTTCCTACTTTTTCTAATCCTTAAACTCTAGCTCTTTTTCTTAAATTATATTCTTAGTACTTTAACCCACACCCAAACACAGGCCCGACCCACATCTCTTTCCCCAAGCCCAAACAATTTTCCCTTCCCTTTTCTTTTTGAATTCCCACAAATCCAAATCGAAATCTCCACCATAATTTCCCATTAATCACAATTAATCCCCTCATTATATCCTATTAATTCTTATCAATCCTTTTAATCTCATCTTACTCTCTCTCATTTACTTTTCCTTGAAATTAAAAAAAAAACCTTACGTTCACACACACCCTCTCTCTCTCACCGCGTTCACTCTCTCTCTCCTCTCGAACACTCTTTCTCTCTCCTCTCTTTCTCTTCTCCCCGCTCGTCGCCCTCCTCTCCCCTACGAGAACCCACGCCCGAGAACCTTAGAGCTCACCTCTCGCCGCCACCACGCCCTTGCCTCCACCTCCAAGCTCCATCCACCGCAACCCACCGCCGGTGCCATCACGACCTCGCCACTCTCACCAACACCCCACTGCCTCCCTCTCTCCACTGCACCGTAATCACCAAGCCTCCCCTACCTCCATCGACGTCCACTTCTCCGACCTTCATTACCACCGCCGGCGACCCCTTCCACTCTCCTCCCGGAGCTCCCGACCTCCCTCTACCACCGAGCTTGACCCTGCACCAAGCCCCCAATAAGCCCATCACCGAACACTCTGCACCCATCGCCTGCATCCTCGCCGGAAAACCATCACCGACGACTTCTCCTCTCTCAACACCAAGCTCCATCCCTCGCCATCACTACAGCAACCCACCACCTTCCTCCTCTCACCCTCCAAGCTCCAAGCCGAGCCCCACGTTTGCCCGAGCTCCTCACCTAATCGAAGCCGTCTTTGGACCACCGGCGACCTTGCCAATGGCACACCGTGCTCATCGTCACTGCCACCGTTGCATCACCTGACCCTTAGTCGCTGCCGAGCCGTCGAACCCAAGCTCGAGCCGAGGCCAAACCCTTGGTGGTGTTGCTGCGTTTCCATACCATGCCCGTGCGATCCGTTTCCATCATCGTCATTGTCGTGACTATCGATACATCGTCAGGCAAGTTCAAATACTTGCATACGTGCTATATTATGTTTATTTTCGATCGTGTACGAATTATGTCGAGAATTACTATTGCGATTTAATATTGAGCCGTATCTTAATCTTAGTACTAATGTTTGATATATAATCCAGTCTAGAAGCTAGTGATGACGTTATGAGAAAATTGTAGTATCAATATTGTTTATTGGTTGAAACAAACGAGCGTTTCGGTGGCAAATCAAATGTTTATAATAGGTGCTCGATGCAAATTGTTGGGAATTCACCCGCGCGCAAACGCGTATGTTTTGAAACCGATATGATATTAAAGACCGGAATGCGCATGCAAGATCGTTCTCATTTTAAATATTTATAAGCCGCAAGTGCACGGCGCGTTGTAGCAAGTCGGCAAGTACGGGTCGATCCGCAGGGAATTGTGATTAGGTTTTGTGGTTTAAAGTTCAACAAATAATGAATTGGGTTGGTTGTCACAAAAAATGGAAAATACAAAAACAAGGAAAACAAGCAAATAGGTTAAGAAAGAAGTTGGACGTGGCATTGGTTCGGAAGATCGAATCGCGACGATTCCTTCGACGCTCCCTCGATCATGAGTTGTCCGTTCTTGCGTCGATCCTGGTACGAAGCATGAATCGTCAAAGCGGTTGCGAAGCACGAATCATCAAGTTGCCGATATTTTCCGCAAAACACGAAACGAGTCCGTTTGTTCCCTTACCGTTTGTATGTCCAAGCTTGAGGTATTAACACTAAACACAAAGGTTAGCAAGCATACATCAACACCAAAGATACAAGTTAGTGAGTGAGAGCAAATGATTTGAGTGTTAACTTTGCTAAGGGGTTGTGATAGTATACGGTATATGAAAACCGAGGGTTTGTCAAGCTCTTGGTTACAAAATACCGTATCTAAACTTAGCAAACTTAACACCAATTTGATTTTAACTTAAACATTGTGAAATAGGGAAGGGGAGTGAATATGGTATTTGAAGTGGATAAAAAGTAGCCATGGGTTCAAAATACCATATCACATCAATATATAAAACAATCCTTAAGTTATAATCATGTTAAAGCACATTAAACATAAACAGGAGGAGGAGGAGGCAAAACCTTTCATCTCACTTCCTTACCATTACCAACACAAGAAGATTAGTTAAGTATGATAAAGAAAAGCAAGTAAAAAAAGAAGCAAGTAATAAAACAAACAACAATATTATTAACACTTGAGAAAGAGATATAAGATTTTGGTTACTTGTTCAACCTCCTTAATGATGCTCTCCAAGGAAAGCTTTAAGAGGAAAGAAGAAGAAAAAACCAAGTTGAAGCCCACTCACTCTCAAGCCTAAACCAAAAATGAACTAAAACAAAACAAAAAGATAGAATATGTGCATATATATGACCCTCTTCCCTTGCTCACTGGTTCTGCTTCTATAGGCACAAAAGAAAAATAAATAAGCAATAAAATTAAGATGACGTGGCAGTAAGGGAGGGACCATAGAAACTTGGAGGTCAATAGGGCTAAGGGGCCGGCCTGCTCGGCCATATAGGGTATGTGGCCGGTCTTGATCCGAGCTCTTGAGCTCGTATTTGTTTGTGCTGTCATGTGTGCTCCCCAATATCACTCTGGTGCTGCTAGATTTCTCAATAAAGGCCTGGGTTGCACTCAAGGATTTGGAGGGAACAAAATGCCATACATCACATCAAATCTTTATGCATTTATTAGCCATGTCCCCCCATGTGCCCACTTCATCATGTATTGTATTCCATGGGCAGCCCCACCTAGGTCCAAGAACCAAAGAGCCATGTGCACACATATGTTATGTTGGATCAAAAATGTCTACACATGATTATTTGCAAAAGAGATCTTTGGATATCGGTCGTTTTTCTGTTCCATTTGCAGTGTCAGCTCCCAAACATTATATCCGTGATTTTGAGTGTGTTTCTAGTCTTTTATCATGAATACCAGTAATCTGTAATTACTGAGCAGACACAGGTTTAAAAGTACCGATAAATAACAAAATAGATCATGAATGAGGGTATTAAAATGCAGTTTTCTGAGACGAACACAAATCCTAAGCTAAAAACCCTCTTAAAATGACGAAACTTAGGTGTAACGGATTACCTTAGTGATAATGAATACTGTGTAAAGATTTGGTTCGAAAATATGGATCCTAACACCGTGAAATGTCATCCCCATTTAGATCCGTCAAACCTGAAACCTTCCGTACCTGAAATTTGTGAAAATCACAGTAAATTGGTTACACACCGGAATATGGTGTTCAAGGGCTCATATGGAAGATGACTCGATAACCTAGAACCCCATATAATTTATATTTTGTTTATATTTCACAGCGGTGACAGAAACTTTTCGGGAGTGCGTCTCTGGACTGCAGTCCAGAGCAGCACTGCTTGTCGATACTTGATTTGAAATGCTTTTACATCTCTGTGTGAAAATGGTATTATGCGGAACCTTATATCGTAGCGAATATTAATCTGTTAGGTAACTATTGGAACTGATTTCATTCGTTTTTACCGTCGTTCTCTATTTTAATCATGTTTTAAATCGTCAGTACATACTGCAGTCCCAAGCAGGGATAGAACGTATATCCTGACTTTAAATAATGTATAACTCCCAGAACACAGCGTATATTATCAATATGTCTAGTGATTTGGAAACATAACTGACAAACTTAAATATTGTCCAACTGTAACGTTGCCAAATTTTGATCCCAACAGGGTGAAAACAGTGTTACGAAATAGACTTTCAGTTCAGGAACTGAATTTTCAGCAGAGAACACTTAAAAAGAAATGACTGTAGTTCGCGAACCTAAAACCCGTTTGACATGAAACTAATTTTTCTGAACTTCTGACTAAGTTTACTTTTTACCGCTTTTGTATCATTTTACATAGTTCTGAACGTACGATTTAATGCGATTTTTATAAGTTCATAAGACTCATAATGACTTGTATTGCATATGATTTGTTTAGTGGCATAATTCACATTTTCACCCGACTGTAATACCTCTAGCGATAGTGAGCATCCTTATTAATTCTCAGTGTATAATGCGTTGTCTAACGTAAATGGTATCGGTTTAGTTGTGTCGAGTACGCCAGTAAAAAGTGAATGATTCGTGATAGTGAACCACACAGTGAGTAATGAATAAAGCAGTGTTATTGGTGTGTACTTGTACACAACTAGCTAGTACTTATAGAAAGTGAAACCTGGGGGAAAAAGGAAAATCGAAGCGGAAATGAACTTATTAAGCGAGGTTAGCGATTTTAGAGGATGATCATTCGAACAACGACTCTTATATATATTAGGTTTAGACCTAGCGGTCCGGCTGACAGGGTTATGTCCCGGGCAACAGTGGGCCGTAGTCTTGGATACGTACGAGACCCTCGTTAAATATGACCACTCATTTCTGCAACTTGATTTCAAAAGTGACTTAGAGACCTATAGGGACACAGATCATACATTGCATTGTTTATTGACATATCGATTACCTGCATTTATTGTCTCCACTGTTATTACTTTATTTTCTTGCCTCAATGTTATTATCATAATATTGCTATTGTGTCGCCCTGACGACCTGAGTATGCATGCTCAGAAATTGGAGAGGACCCAGTTCAGGAGTCAGACCCGCTATTCGAGCTCGCAGAGATCTAGACGGTCATGCCTTCAAGTGCTTTTACCGCTTTCCATAAATCAACCTTATATTCGCACTTGGTTAGTAGTTTCTTTTTCTTTCGAACTATTGTAAACTGTGAACAATGAAATTTGGTGTAATAAACTAGTGACGTGTTTCCTTTATTTCTGTGTTGTGTTTACTGACTACCATGTAATGTTAGAAGCCGAAGTGTGACTACGGCGGGATTGTTCTCTGACCGTAGGAGCAAGGCTGGCCTAGTCGCCTCCCATATTCCGTATTTTAGGAAGCGGGGCATGACAGTTGGGCAGGAAGCTACCCGCTGAGGATGGACCGAGCAAGAAGCTACTTGGCCGCCTTGCGAGGAGGGCTTTTGATCCACAACGTAAGTTAGGCAGGAAGCTACCCGCTGAGGATGGACCGAGCAGGAAGCTACTCAGTGACCTCGTGAGGAGGGCTTTCAATCCACAACGTAGTTGGGCAGGAAGCTACCCGCTGAGGATGGACCGAGCAGGAAGCTTCTCGGTGGCCTCGTGAGGAGGGCTTTTGATCCACAGCGTAAGTTGGGCAGAAACCTACTCGCTGAGGATGGACCGAACAGGAAGCTGCTCGGTGGCCTCATGAGGCGGGCTTTCGATCCATAGCATAGTTTGGCAGGAAGCTACCCGCTAAGGATGGACCGAGCAGGAAGCTGCTCGGTGGCTTCGTGATGAGGGCTTTTGAGCCACAGCGTAAGTTGGGGAGGAAGCTGCCTACTGCGGATGGACCGAGCAGGAAGCTGCTCGGTGGCCTCGTAAGGAGGGCTTTCGATCCACAGCGTAGTTGGGCAGGAAGCTACTCGCTGAGGATGGACCGAGCAGGAAGCTACTCAAACGCCTCGCGAGGAGGGCTTTTGATCCACAACGTAAGTTGGGCAGGAAGATACCCGTTGAGGATGGACCAAGTAGGAAGCTACTCGGTAGCCTCATGAGGAGGGCTTTCGATCCATAGCGTAGTTGGGCAGGAAGATACCCGCTGAGGATGGACCGAGCAGGAAGCTAC
This sequence comes from Agapanthus africanus, assembly GCA_030015575.1. Lineage (NCBI taxonomy): Eukaryota > Viridiplantae > Streptophyta > Magnoliopsida > Asparagales > Amaryllidaceae > Agapanthus > Agapanthus africanus. The sequence goes on from CM057339.1 coordinate 43,893,441, forward strand.
TCGGCAGCCTCGCATGGAGGGCTTTCTAGACTCCCTTGCACCTTAATGGGGTGTCGTTCAACCTTCTGTGGTCCGCATTGGCGGAAGTGAGGGCGTCGTTCAACCTTCCGTGGGCCGCACAACCGCTCGTGAAGACCGGCATGGCCAACACGTGGTAGTTCTATATCGGGAAATTGAGAAATCCCGTGATTCGCGTCGCTTTGCGAGTAAATTTCGGCTGATGGATGATTTTTGTTGAGGCTATAAATAGCGAAGGCATGTTGGTTTCTTTCAAGCATTGTGTCTCTGAAGATAGCCGGGCGCATTTTTACCATCCGGGAGATCATCTCTCAAGACGATGTGTACCTTTACAGCCTCGATCGCTCCAAGCAGACATACGAGGCGGTGATTGACCGTGTGGAGGGCCACTTTGGACGCCTACTTGCCCCGCAATCTGCTCTCCTCTAAGTGCTCATTTAGGCGATCTGGAGGATGTCCCCAGGTCTGCACAACGTCCTGTGTCCACAGCTGAGGGACAAGGCACTTGACAAGGTGTACACGATTTACCACCTCGGTCTAATCTCGAAGAGCAGGCGGGAACGATCAGTGCGTATTCTTCTGGAGTGTTTCCAGAAAAGGCTGATCGTGGATAGGCTCCCCAGTGCTTCCGTGGCCTCTACGGTCTGCGGGCCCCGTTAGAGGGAGCGGCCTGAGGAAGGTAGGGCTCAGCTGGAGGAGATTTCATCGGAATACCATCAACAGTGCTTCCTTGATCCTCGCCCCCTCTATTGTAACTATTGTAAGGCTAGGGATCCCATAATACCCCTTCATATATAAATCATGTTTTTGGCAGTAGTGTGTTGTCTCTTTTTTTCTTTTTCCTTCGTGCATTCTATGGACTTAACTAAACGGCAACAGGAATTATATTATTTCAAAAGAGAATACATTTTTTTTTACTTATACAACTTGAGCTTTTCTTTGTTGTAAGGCCGAGGAAAGTTATGCCCCCTGGCGTCTTGCAGGCGGTATGCCCCACCGAGAAAAACCTCTGTGACGAGGAATGGTCCATCCCACTTCGGGGAGAATTTATGTAGTCTTTCTTGGCCCACGAACTCGTTTCTTCGTAAGACCAAATCTCCCATCTTGAAGGCCCGATATTTAACTCGGGCATTGTAGTAGCGAGCGGTTTGTTGTTGATAGGTGGCTACTCTGATTTGCGCTCGGTCCCTCTTCTCTAGTAAAATGTCCAAGTTGCTTCGGAATGCAGAGGTGTTGGCTTCGTCGTCGAAATGTTCGACCCTGTAAATGGGCAGTCTGATCTCTATGGAGACCATTGCCTCGGTGCCGTAGCAGAGGCTGAAGGGAGTTTCTCCCGATCTGTGGTTTGAACAGTTTGTTAATGTCACGCCCCGCTTCCCAGTATACGGGTAAGAAGACGCGACGAGACCTGCTACATATTTACTCAGAAGTAAACACGCTAAGCGTAACTAAGCAATATAATGTAAATATATGAAAGAAGACATTTAATGTAAATGAACAACAACTTTTATTGATTAAACATTTCTTTACAATACAACTGAAAAGTAAGTACAATACTGGAAAGCAATGCTTAAACAATGGCATGAACTAAAAGTAAAGTAAGTACAAGCAAAGCCTAATGGTCGTGCTGCTCAGTGGTATGCTCCAAGTGCTCCTGGCTGGTCTCGAACTCCTCAGAGTCGGGTTCTCCTGCCAACATTCCAAAGAAAGAAGAGAAATACGAATGTCGTCAGCGAACAATCGCTCGGTAAGTCCCAAAAAGAGATTGAAATAGAATAGACAGATAAGAAGATGTAACTAGTATAATATTTGATTGTTATGCTAACGTAGTTGTTTGTAGCTTGGTACAGAATATACCAGTGTATACGAGAGAAGTCCAACTTATACCATGGACTTCGGTAACCCGTAGTATAAGGCTCTGTCGATAAAACCACAGAACAACGGCAATGGATGTATAGTTACGTCTTTTAATGACCATCTCGTGCCACTTTTAACACATTCTGTGCCCGTCTACCCCTTTAAAATCCCGTGATGTATTATGTATTGATATATATTGTTTTGTTTAATAGATGTAAGAATTGCCGAAACCATGATATCATGTAAACGGAATGGGTATAAATGGATAGTCATGTAATCAGAGTATATCCATGGTTCGATTCGGTCGAGTCATGTTGATATAGATTGAATTCTGGTATAAATGGATTCATATTAAATTGGAGTTATACTTGAATCATATTCAAGAATAAATCGATCGATCGATTAGACTGAGACTTTTCCTGAGTCAGACACTTAAACAGAATTGAAGTCTTGAATTAGTTTTGGAGTTATCGGTAACTGCTGCACATGGACGGCAAGATTTGTGTCTTTTTCTAAGACAGTTACCATATTGATAACACCCTTTTTAGGTTTTTTACCTTATATAGGCAAGCATCCGTATTCTTCGGCTCCCTGAGAATCAAGAGAATTGGTCCCGCTTAAACGTATGTTTACTAGGGTCCTTATTGTAAATTAATATAACTTGAGGGGCTTTTATGAAAAATAGTTTTGATATATTTTCAAAATAAACCTCAAGTATTTATTTATCGTCTTTAGGGTTTTCATAGTTGTAATTTTTATAAAATGAGATATTCTGGTGGATATAAACCTAAATTGAATAGTATGTAGTATTTTCTTGTTATTTGACTTGTATTGATGTGATAGTATTTTCATGATCTTTTGTGATTTTTTTTTTATTAGAAAACATGGAATATATTATATATTTAAAATAGATATTTTAATAATATTTATATATAAATAATTATAAAAAATAGAATTTATTTATTAAATAGAAATCACGTTTTTCTTAAAAATTGTAATAAGAATTCCATCGAGATCGAATGCTCCATGAGGAGGTCTGCATCTCGCTCTACTAGTCCCGAGAACGTGCGATAACCCGCATCATCTTGATCGGGTTCCCCAAAATTGGTTGTAGAGGCTTATTTGTAAGGAATTAATTAAAACAATTTAAAAAATATGGGTTTTGATAGTTTAAGGTATTTTAATGTAAATTGTGTTTTGTCCCACAAAAATTGTTACAAAAGCCATCGTGCTATGTCAAGATGAGTGTTGTGATAAGGTAGGTCATTAGCTCGTGCAATTTCTAAAGGTAGTATGAGCCAAACTATAAAGTAATGTCATATGTAAACTAGATGGTATTTTACCGTAAAAATTAAATAAAAGTTGTTTAACAATATATTTTGAATTGAAACTTATTCTAAATGTTATTTAATGGTTAATAAACAATATATAAAATGTTAGTAAATTTTTTATTAAGAAAAATTACGTTTTTGATGAAATTAGAATCGGAAGTCGGAATAACTCCGCTTCCGACGTGTTTTGAAAATAGGATTCTATTTACTAGAAAGAGAAGAGGGAAGAGGGGACTTACTGATTGAAATAAGAGGGAGGAGGTAGAGGGAATATTCGAAGGCGTCGTAGAGTCGTTTCGTCACCGGATTTGTCCTGAAACGTCGCCGGTATTTTGACTTGAGCTAACTCCACCTGTACAACTTTTGGTCTTAGAAAATTTGGAGAGCTTTGGCAATGGATTTCTGAATGAGGAGGCTAGGGTGTAGTGTGGTATTTATAGAAGAAATTAGGGTTTAGGGTAATGAAGAATGAATTAAAAATATGCATTAAAATTGGATTAATGTCTCATTTTAATTCTCTGTAAATGTGCAGGGAAATCAAATGGGATTAGTGGGGGAGTCTAAGAGGTGCAGGGTTAAATTTTGGGAGCATTTTCCATGGGGGAGAGGGGGGCGGCGCCGTCCTCAAGCATCATTTCGCCGATCTTCTAGGGGGTGGAGGGCTCTGGATTGAAGACACGTGTCCTAGTCGCTTCATATGGCTCAGTGCACATATTTATTTTCTGTGTGACTTTTCATTTTACGTGTAGTGCAGTGCAAACTTTTGAGCTTCTAAAAATTTAATAGAAAAATCAATAAAAATAATATGTAGCTGATGGGATTCGAACACAAAGGCTATGTCACAGCAGTGCAAGGCTTTACCAGTGAGATACAAGTACTTTTTTGCTGTTCAAAAGCAATTTAAATTTATAGCTTGTGTTCAGACTAAGGTATTCCTTTCTGTATTTTGGAAAAAAATATGTACAGAAATTTCAAGGTTGTTACAGTTGACCAGACTATCTCCTCGGGGACTATTGTCTCGGTGCCGTAGCAGAGGCTGAAGGGGGTTTCTCCCGATCTGCGGTTTGAACAGTTTGTTGACCAGACGCTGATACGTTGCCCCAGCATTCTTGAGACCGAAGGGCATCACTTTTTAACAGTATACCCACCGATCCGTGGTTAACACGGTAAGTTTTTCGTATGCTGGGTTCATCTGGATCTAATTGTAACTGGAGAACGCATCCATGAAGCTAAGTAATTCATGGCCGGCTGAACTGTCCACTAGCTAGTTTATTTAAGGGAAGGGATAGTTGTCTTTGGGGGCAGGCCTTTTTCAAATCCATGAAGTCGACGCATATGCACCATTTCCCATTCGCCTTTTTGACCATGACCACGTTCGCCATCCAATCTGAGTAGTCCAGGTTTCTGATAAAGTTGGTTGCGAGCAATCGGTACACTTCGCCTTCTATCGCCTTTTGCTTGGCCGGCGCAAAACTTCTCTGCTTTTGTCAGACAGGCTTTACTTCTGGATTGACCCTTAGCTTGTGGGAGATCACTTTGGTGTCGATCCCGGGCATGTCCGTGGTGGTCCAAGCGAACACGTCCGAGTTATCTCGGAGGAACCGTATCAAGTCCTCGCGGTGGTCCCGTGTTAAGAGAGAGCCAATTTGGATGGTCCGGCCCTAAACCCCTTCGACGAGGCAGACTTCCTTCAATGCTTCCACCGGGGATCCTTAAACTTCCTTTTGGCCGTCGCGCGTATCCAAAGACCCCTGAAAATCACACGCATCTTCATAATCGTCGCCCGGGTCTCCGACGGGTGACGTGGAGGTGAGACAAACCTTAGCAATTTGTTGGTTCCCGTAGGCCCGGCCTATCCCCTTGATCCAAAGGGAATTTGATTGCGATGTGATAAGTCGAGATTTGAGCCCGGAGGACATTTATGGTTGGACGACCCAGGAGGATGTTGTAGGATGAAGAGACCTTAGCGACGATGAATTTCACCGGTATGGTCCTTATATGGCATGCTTCTCCAATGTTGAGGAGGAGGGTGACCATTTTTTCGGCCGGGATGGAGTGATTGGTAAACCCAGAGAGGACATGGGAGGTCGGTTGTAGGTCGGATGGTCCTAACCCCATACGTTGGAAACAGTCATAGAAGAGAATGTGTGCCAAGCTCCCGAAATCGACCAATATTCTCTGTACCTCGTAACGGTAGACCCAGGCCGCTATCATGAGAGGGTCGTTGTGAGGCAGGGATATACCGTGGAGGTCTTCATCGGTGAAGATGATGGGCTTGTCCTTCCCGCACTTCATCTGGGGTGGATCGCCTACACCCTCGCGGGAGGAGGCAGTGGTTTCCACCAGCTTCCCGAGTAGGATCCGAAGTAACGACCATGATTTGCCCAATCATTAACTCTCCGGGTGGGGGATGGTTCTCTTGCTCCCATTCTGCCTACCGGTTGTCCTGCAAGTACTTCGCCAGGTGGCCGGAGCAGATCAACTCCTCGATATGGTCACGGATTTGTTTGCAGTTTTCGGTCGGGTGGCCCTGTGACCTATGGAAGGCGCAGTACAGGTCTCGGAGACGCTTGCCCGACCTCTGGGTAACTAGCGGGAGCTTGAAGAGCCTCTCGCCGTTAGTCTTCTCCAGCAGCTCGGCCTTGGAGATGTTAAGAGGAGTGTACTCCTGGAACTTCGGGGAGTAAGGTTTTGGTTGGTCGACTCTCTTTTTCTCTTCTCTGCCCCACTTCTTTTGGTCAGTTTGGTCGTCTCTGGGCAGATTTGAGTTCACCTCCGACTTGAGTTGAATCTCCCGCTCGGTCCGGGCTTTTACTTCGACAATGGTATTAGGTTGCGCTAATGCAAAAGAGCAGAGCCACTCTTTGTGCCTAAGATCCGACCTCAGCACGGTGATGACTGTTTCATCGCGGTGCTCGGGGACCTCCAAGAGAGCATTGTAGAAACAAGTGACATACCTTTTGAAGGATTCTTTGTCTCCGCTCTTGATGGTGAACAGGTAGTCGACCGTCCTTTTCTGTCGTTGATTCCCGACGTAGTGACCGAGGAATTTGGTAGCTGGTTCGTCGAAGGTCGAGATGGAGCATGGCGTAAGTCCTCGGAACCAGTCCCAGATGAGGGTGGGGGGAAAGCTCGGTATTGAGCCATGTCGGAGTTATCCTGGAAGCTCATACCTGCCGTAAATGTGTCTAGATGGTCCTTCAAGTCGGATTTCCTATCGAAAAGGGGCCACTTTTGGTGGCTTGTTCCTGGACGAGACATGCTCGGCTAGCAGCTCCTCTGTGAAGGGCTTCGTTAGTGAGTCGGCGGAGTACCTGGCCCTTTTGCCAGACATGTGGCTATCCCCTCGTGTGCATTTGATCTTCTTCTCGAGGGCTTCAAGTCAGTGGTGGTACACCGAGGATTTTGCATAGTCGGAGTGGTGGCTACCCCTACTCTGAGTCTGTGCGATGGTGTGGCTTCGATTTCGCTCTATCAAGTGCCTCAAATCCTCAGGTGAGCCCTTTTTCGAGTAGTTTCTGTGCTCGTCGTTCGCGCGGTCCCAGCGAGAGTGGGGGTGTTGGTCGTTCCGGGAAGCAGGTGAGCTGACCGACACCTCCTCAGGAGGAGAGAACGAGCGACGGCCCAGTCTTCCCTGGGACCATAGCGTGGAGCTTTTCGGCATCCAGCGAGTTATGGAATCAATCACCGCATGACGGTTAAGGTGGCTGGAGTCGGCCCGCCGGTGCTCGGTGGTGCTGTGATGAGGGTGAGGGAGATCGAGGGTTCAGGTGTGCCCGTCCGTCCTTCGGCGGACGTCGTTATCCCGAGGAGGGGGAGCCACGGTCAGGTGGGTAGGGCCCGCCGTTTGAACACGAACAAGGGCATCCACCAGTGATGTGAGCCTGTCTATTCGAACGGACAAGACATGGATGGCATTGGGAGGAGGAGACGAGCCACTCCCGCCTTCGTTGTGGTGGCTTGTATTTAGACCGTCGCGGTTGTCGCTCGCCATCTGGTCGAGAGCGAAAAATCAACTTTTATGGTGAAACAAAAAAACAAGTCTTTCCTTCCCACAGACGGCGCTAACTGATGGAGCTTCGGATCTCCTTCAGATGTTGTCCTCCGTCGATCCTGTGATGGCGGTCTTTGACGGCTGAGATGTTTTTTTGAGATTTGTTGAGTGTGGATCTCAATAGGTTGGTGTTGGACGCCGAGCTACCTGCAAAGAAGTCCTTGGGTGGGTGACCACCGTAGGACCCTCCGAAGATCAAGTTAGAACTGAGGTATAGGTGCAGAGTAGCGGCGTATTGAAATAAATTCGAGTTACCTGAGTCATCTGAGAGAGGGGTTTATATAGGGGTCACGTGGAGCGAGTGAGCGTGAGATGATCGCTGTCAGTTACGCCCCAGCGTTATCCTCGCCTTAAATGGCGGGATGCGCCTGTTTAGTCGAAAATATCGCACGTTTGATATAACATTTTCCTTACTTTTCTTAAATATCTAAAGGTGTTTATTAAATATAGAACATATTTTGGGTTTATCTGCAAAATACTATTTACCATATGTTTATATATTATAATTAATATTATGAAGGAAAATATATGCATATAATATTTTTATTATGCATATCATATCAAATATCCCTAATCAATATTCTTAAAATATAATATCATATAAAATGGTTAGGATAATATCTCAAAAACACCAAATATTACTGGCACTTTGATTTGAGATATTGTGCAGATATTAGCTCAGGTCTGGAATCAAGGAGATCCGGGTTAAATCAAGATGTCGGAATTGAATCTTCCAAAATATTAAAGCAAATCACGAGATCTAGCAACGACCGAGATCCAGAGCATTATTTTCAGAATCTAGATATCTAGGGGATCTCCAAATATCAACACAAAATATCAAAAAAAATCCCAAACCCTAACTCCACCAAATCGCGGTGGAAGGGCGACTAAATAGAGGTAAACGCGCGCTTTGGTGGCCATACGATGTGAGATTTCAGGATCATGATCTTAACAGAATATTTTAACTTATGGAATCTATGGTTTCTGGTTTTGGGACTTATATAAAGGACCGAAAGCCTCATTTGGAAAATCATCAAGCCGAAGAGATCACAAAGTCCAAGTCGACTCACGCATCCAGGTTGATCAATCAGCTGTTCATCTACCTCCTTTATGATAGATAGAGAAGCAAACTAGGGTTTTATATTCCACTTTCTAAACGAACAAAAAGTGTAATTGATCAAGTTGATTAATAAAGGTAGTTGTTTTATTCTTATTATATTTTTTTCCATTATGATCTCTATCCGTTCTTCTTCTATTTCCATCATGCGTGAGTAATTCTCCACTTGTTAGGGTTCATAGGATTATGATAGAACAATGGATGATAAAATATTTTAACTTCTTTTAAATCTTATGAAATTTATAAATTTTAGCAAAAGAATCGTTAACATCCTAATCGGGCGCGCTATCAATTTATTAATAGTCTTGACCGTGATTTGAGATCAGATTGACAATTGTTTTGTTAAGGGCTGGACATGAATAGAGATCAATGAAGGGACAAGGGTCAATAGTGGGGAAACCGCTAGTTTCTTCAAAGAACCCTAATCCTCATTCATCACCGTCTATCTAGTTTTAAATCTATCAATAGATAAAAGGAGGCATCTTTATTAGTCATCCATGACTACTAAATCCTAACAAACCCTACAAACCTCTTCTTTATAGATTCTACATCTGTATTTAAACTAGATCTTAAAACTATATATATTCTGCATCCGTATTTAATATAGATCTAGAATTTATTCTTTATTCTTTCATCTTTTTAATCAACTCGTCTAAAGTAAGATTAAAAGATTCGGGGCATCCCTGCAGACGACCTGTACTCATCTTGGCTAGCTACATGCGACACCGTTATTAATTGCGGTTACTAAAACACACTTTCACAGAATCAATCAGCGTCCATTAATGGGGGGATGTGCTAGCGTAGGTGTCACGCCCCACCTCCAATACAGAGAGTATTGTCCGCTCTGGCCGAAACCGCACGGTTTTGTCCTTCGGGGCAAACCGGACCCGACCAGGGGCCACTTCCCAGGAGGTCACCCATCTAAGAACTTCCCTGGCTCGAGCACGCTTAACTGCGGAGTTCTCAAGCTCCTGTAGTGCCGGTTCGTTTAAAAGGGGCCTCTGTATTGAAGTATGGAATCATTCCATTTATAGTACAGATCTACCATCTTTCGGAATGTATTCCGAAGAGTCCCCATTGTTCTACAGTAGGTCCCACGGACTCAAGAGGTGGCCCCCACGGATTCAAGAGGTGGCCCCCGCCCACTTAACACGACAGTTTGGCGTGGCACTTTGCTCCGTGAGCAAGAACCGGGTCCCGACATTCTCCCAACCTTTGAACAACGGTTCGTCCTCGAACCACAGACCTACCTATTGAGGGACCAACTCTGATACCATTCTGTCATGCCCCACCTCCAATACAGAGAGTATTGTCCGCTCTGGCCGAAACCGCATGGTTTTGTCCTTTGGGGCAAACCAGACCCGACCAGGGGCCACTTCCCAGGAGGTAGCTATCCCAGAACTTCCCTGGCTCGAGCATGCTTAACTACGGAGTTCTCAAGCTCCTGTAGTGCCGGTTCACTTAAAAGGCGCCTCTGTATTGATGGGTGGAATCATTCCATTTATAGTACAGATCTGCCATCTTTCGGAATGTATTCTGAAGAGTCCCCATTGTTCTACAGTGGGTCCCACGGACTCAAGAGTTGTCCCCTAGGATTCAAGAGGTGGCCCCCACCCACTTAACACGACACTTTGGCGTGTCACTTTGTTCCGTGTGGCACTTTGCTCCGTGAGCAAGAACTGGGTCCCGACAGTAAGACGCGGATCGTGGGGAGGCGGATATCTCTCCCCGGCGATATACGCGGAGTCGTTATGGGGCGCATGGGATCCACGCTCTTGGTTGATCAGGGAAGGCCGATGAAGCTCGGCACGTCAGGGGCTGGGAGACGAGCCGGGAAGCCGAGGAAGCTTGGCACGTCAGACGGCTTAGAGAAGAGCAAAAAGACTGAGAAAGCTCGAAGACGAGCTGTTGGTAGTTTCCTAGGTAAAGGTGGAATGTTTTCAGGGAGGTTTTCTGAATGGTCGGATATGTTCCTCAGGACAAAGTCCCGAGGAATTCTCCTAATGCAACTCATTTATTTCACCTCCGTAGCTTTCGGGACACGTCATCCACCACTTGTCGTAATCTGAGAAGATACCACTCGTGAGCATCATCAGCATGGAATTATTAAAGAAACATGCGTAAAATAATAGATATTGAGATGGGCTATGTATAATTTTACATTTCAAATTCTAATATGTATGCATGCTTTTTTGGAAGAGGAAAGAGAGAATTCACAATGCTGGAGATAGAAAGAGAGAACATGAAATGATTTGTTCTAATTCTTAGACAACGATGTGACTTTTTCTTAATTTTTGGAATTATTTTTTGTTTAAAAAAAGGCATGACATATGGACCCTTATGTTTTAGTTTCAAAATTAATAAAGGGGGAGATATAAAATTTGACAGTTAATTTGAAAAGCGTAACAAAATTGTAATTTAATTATCATTACAAATAAAAATAAAAACTTTTTCTGAAAATGCAACAAATTTGTAATTTAATTATCATTATAAATCAAAGGAAAAAAAACTTTTCCTGAAAAGTGCAAAGAAATTTATATCCATTTAAATTTATTATAAATGGCAATTGTATGGAAAATAGAAATTGAACCGTTAACCTTTTCTTGGGAATCAAATCACATAACCAATTGAACTTAAGCGTAGTTGTTTCTTGCTGCCGACTATGTGTTTTCGTGTATGTCTGATGATACTCACAAGTGGTATCTTCTCGGATTACGACATGTGGTGGATGACGTGTCCTGAACACTACGGAGGTGGAATAAATGAGTTGCATTCTGAGAATTCCTCAGGACTTCGTCTCGAGAAACGTATCCGACCTTTCAGGAGACCTTCTTAAATACATCACACTTTCACCTAGGAAACTACCAACCGCTCGCCTTCGACCTATCTCGGTCTCTAGGCCCGTCTCTGAGCCTCCGACGCGCCGAGCTTTCTCGGCCTCCAGGCTCGTCTTCGAGCCTCCGACTTGCCGAGCTTCCTCGGCCTCCAGGTTCCTCTTCGAGTCTCCGACGTGCCGAGCTTCCTCGGCCTCCAGGAGGTTCCTTGGCCTCCCCCGATCTATCAGGACCGTAGATCCCATGCGCCCCACAACGGCTCCGCGTATATCGCCAGGGCGAGATATCCGCCTCCCTACGATCCGCGCGCATCCTTCCATTAATGGGCGTATCCCGCCATTCAATGCGAAGATAACGCTGAGGCGTAACTGACGGCGGCGATCTCGCGTCCGCTCGCTCCACGCAACCACTATATAAACCCCTCTCTCAGACGACTCACGTAACTGGAATAATCTCGATACGCCGCTACTCTGCTCCTATTCCTTGGCTCTAACTTGATCGTCGGAGGGTTCTATGGTGGTTGCCCACCCTGGGACTTCTTTGCAAGTAGCTCGGTGTCCAACACCGACTTATTGCACCCAACAACACCAAAACCAAATCCCAGCCGTCCAAAACGGCCATCGCAGGATCGACGGAGGACAGTATCCGAAGGAAATCCGGATGCTCCATCAGTTGGCGCTGTCTGTGGGAACGAAAGACTTATTTTGTTCCACCAAAAAAAGTTGATCTTCCGCTCTCGATCAAATTGCGAGCGATGACCGCAACGATACAAACACAAGCCGCCACAACGGAGGCGGGAGTGGCTCGCCTCCCCCCTCCTAATGCCATCCACGCCTTGTCCGCCCAGATAGACCGGCTTACGACGCTGGTAAATGCCCTCATCCCCGTTTAAGCAGTGGGCCCTAACCACCAGAGCGCGGCTCCGCCTCCCTGGATAACGACGTCCGTCGAAGGACGGACGGGCACACTCAAGCCCCCGATTTACCTCACCCTCGTCATAGCGCTACTGAGCACCGGCGGGCCGATTCCAGCCACCTCAACGTACATGTAATGACTGATTCCAAGACCCGATGGGTGCCGGACAGCTCCATGCCATGGTCACAGGGAAGACTGGGCCGTCGCCTTAATGCCCGTCGTGCGTTGTCTCCTCTAGAGGAGGTGTCGGTCAGCTCGCCTGCTTCCAGGCATTACCGACGCCCCCACTCTCACCGGGATCGCGTGAATGACGAGCACATGGACCACTCGAGAAGGGCCTCGCCCGAGGATCTGAGACAACTGATAGAGCGGAATCGAAGCCGCACCCTGGCGCAGACCCAGAGCGGGGATAGCCACCACTCCGACTGTGCAGAATCCTCAGGTTACCACCACCGAATCGAGGTCCTCGAGAAGAACATCGAGGGCATACGCCGGGATGTCCAAGCGTCCGACGAAGGGGTCCAATACTCCATCGATTCGCTGACGAAACCATTTACGGAAGAACTGCTGGCTAAGCACGTCTCATCCAGAAACAAACAGCCCAAGATGGCCCTCTTTGATAGGAAATCCGACCCGAAGGACCATCTAGATGCATTTACGGCGGGCATGAGCTTCCACGATAACTTCGACGAGTCCCAATGCCGAGCCTTCCCTACCACCTTCATCCGGGATGGACGGGATTGGTTTCGAGGACTTAAGACATGCTCCATCTCGACCTTCGACGAGCTGGCCACCTAATTCCTCGGTCACTTCGTCGATAATCGATGGCAGAAGAGGACAGTCGACTATCTGTTCACTATCAAGAGCGGAGAAAAAGAATGCTTCAAAGGATATGTCATCTACTTCTACAACGCGCTCCTTGAGGTCCCTAAGCACCGCGATGAAACGGTCATCACCGAGCTGAGGTCGGGACTTAGTCACAAACAGTGGCTCCGCTCTTTTGCATTAGCGCAACCTAACACCATGGCTGAGGTAAAAGCCTGGACCGAGCGGGAGATCCAACTTGAGTCTGAGGTGAACTTGAATCTTCCCAGAGGTGACCAAACCGACCAAAAGAAGCGGGGAAGAGAAGAGAAAAAGAGAGTCCACAGACCAAAACTTTACTCCCCGAAATTTCAGGAGTACACTCCTCCTAACATTTCCCAGACCGAGTTGCGAGAGAAGGCAAAGGGCGAGAGGTTCTTAAGGCTCCTACCGGCTACCCGAAGCACGGGCAAGCGGCTCCGAGGCGCGTATTGTGCCTATCACCGGATGCAAGGACATCCAACCGAGGATTGTAAACAGCTGTGCGATTACATCGAGGAGCTGATCCATTTCGGTCACTTGGCAAAGTACCTGCGAGATAAATGTCAAGCCGATCAAATTAAAGACGGAGAGCTAACGATCGGACAGATCATGGTTATCGCCGACTGACCCAAATCCGAGCAATAAGGACACCTACTAAAATTTATATTCAATACCGTGGAGTGTTTTTCATCACCCCATTGAGATGGGAATACGTGCCATGGTTATCGCCGACTGACCCAAATCCGAGCAATAAGGACACCTACCAAAATTTATATTCAAAACTGTAGGGTATTTTCATCACCCCATTGAGATGGGAATACGCGCATGCTTGTCAGGCGCATTACAGAATCCCCCTGCCTAGGGTAGGCTGGGGTTTATTGATTGTGGGGATCCGAATCTCCGGCAGCCGCGGACTAAGCGGCCGTTAATTACCCCTCGCCTTTGGAACAAGGGAACCTCCAATTGACGGGTCAAACAAGCCATATAAACTCAATGTGCAGTGTGCGTATATTTTGAAAGGGGAATTGGATATATCGGGGGCCCCGTAGAGTTTTTACGGGGGCCCCGCTGGATAGCGGGCTGGGGGTCAAGGGGACTAGCCCCTTGCGGGGTAGCGCCCCGTTAGAAAATTTTTCCTAACGGGGACAGTGTTGTGGAGTATGTGTGTATATATATACAAATATACATATATATAAAAATTGGGAAAAGCGTCCAAAGGACGCGTGGGGGCCAGCGCCTCACGTGCGTGGCACGCAGGCGCTGGGCACCAGCGCCCCACGTGCGTGGCACACAGGCGCTGGGCGCCAGCGCCCCACGTGCGTGGAGCTAGCGCGCTGGGCGCCAGCGCCCCACGTGCTTGGTACGCGGGTGCTGGTGCCCCACGTGCTTGGCACGCTGGCGCTGGGCGTCTGCAGAAAAAGGGACTTGGTCCCTGCACTAGGAGTCGTGCTCCCGATTTGACTTCTCTAAAAAGAGACTAAATTATGAAGTTAAACTCCAACAGATCTTGAATGGAGTTAAACTTCTAGAAATCTTTGGAAATGATCAAAGGGGGCCCCTTTGTTTCTCTCCCCTTTGGTCCTGGATCTTCCCAAGATGGGATTTTTGAAGATGGGTCTCCTTCTTCTTCCTCTCGGTTGACCGGATCTTGGAGAATGGGTTTGAGATTTAAAAATCTACCCTTTTTGAGATCTGATGGAAGATTTGAGCTCCGCTTTGTGGGTTTTGTGGTGAAAAACTATTTAGTTTTGGAAAAGGAAGAGTAAAACTCTTGATTTAATTGAAAAAAGGGAAGAAGGTTTAGAACCTTGAGGAAGGAAAAGAAGACACAAAAACCCTATATTTTTTAGGGAAAAAAGTCTCTTTTATTTCATCATCATGTTGCCTTATATTGACTTACACATTTACATATAGCCCCTTGGGCTTTACAAATTGGCATTTTGCCCATCCCATGCCTAATTTGCTCTTTTCTTTTGCACATGAGCCATTGGTTTTACAAAAATTTGGCTTCATGCCCATTTCTTACATTTATGCATAAAAAATTACATCAAAATTATTTATTACATGATTTTTTATTTCGGCATGGGTGAGGCCGGCCGCGGGGCTCGACTTGGGTATGGGCCCACTTGCTTTGTCTTGGACCCGCTTACTTGGGGTTGACCTCGACTTTGACTTGGTCAACTTGGGTGCAAATTTTGACCCCAACAAAGTGCCCACAATCAATGAATGCACATCGCACATGTGGGTCGTGTGCATGAAATTGATGGATCTTCTTTCATGTGGAGGCGACTTGATTTGGTTCCCGCTTTTTGGGAAGCTGGCACTGCCCTTTTTACGACATAGACGGTCGATACTTGATGTGTCTCCGAGATGGAGTGTCGGTGGTTGACGTGTCCCCGAGGCGGAGTGTCTGGTTGTCTTGATTCCAAGGTGAAGCATAATTCCGATGAGGAGGTCGATGCTTCCCTTTTAGCGACTTGGACGGTCGATGCTTCCCTTTTAGCGACTTGGACGGTCGGTGTTGCCTTTTTAACGACGTGGATGGTCGATGCTGCCTTTTTAGCGACGTGGACGGTCGATTCTGCCCTTTTAGCAACTTGGACGGTCGGTTCTGCCCTTTTTGCGACTTGGACGGTCGGTTCTGCCCTTTTTGCGACTTGGACGGTCGGTGCTGCCCTTTTAGCGACGTGGACGGTCGGTGCTGCCCTTTTTGCGACGTGGACGGTCGGTGCTGCCCTTTTTGCGACGTGGATGGTTGGTGCTGCCCTTTTAACGACTTAGACGGTCGGTGCTGCCGTTTTTGCGACGTGGACGGTGGGTGCTGCCCTTTTAATGACTTGGACGGTCGATGCTGCCCTTTTAACGAGTTGGATGGTCGGTTCTTCCCTTTTTGTGACTTGGATGGTCGGTGCTGCCCTTTTAGCGACGTAGACGGTCGATACTGCCCTTTTTACGACGTGGACGGTCGGTGCTGCCCCTTCTGCGACGTGGACGGTCGATGCTGCCCTTTTAGCGACTTGGACGGTCGAGGCTACCCTTTTTGCGACGTGGACGTTCGGTGCTAGATTTGACTTGCTCTGCTTCTTGCTGTGTCAGGGATGAAGTTGACTTGTTTCCGAGGTGGAGCTTGATTCTTCTAGGGAGGTTGTTAGTTGTCTTGCTAACTTGATATGATTTGGGTTGACATCAGCACCACTACACTGGAATATGGTACCAGAAGCGAATCATCATCTGCCATGGTAGGATTTGGGGATTTTTGTTTTTGTTTGGCATCGGCATCACTTCACTGGAATATGGTACCAGGAGCGAATCATCATTTTCCATGAGGAGATTTCCCTCGTTCCAAGTTTAACGACTTAGGAGTCATCTGTTTCCAGTTTAACGACTTAGAGGTCATTTGTTTCCAGTTTAACGACTTAGAGCTCTTCTGTTTCCAGTTTAATGACTTAGAGGTCATCTATTCCCGGTTTAAAGACCTAGGGGTCTATTGGATCGGAAGCTTGGTTGGGGTAGGGGTCGACATCAGCGTTGCTAACACTGAAACACAGGTGCCAGGATCAATTCATCATTTGCCTTTGGCTGTTGGGGAGCGATGGCTTAGGAGACAGGTTTAGGTCCCTATCACCTAAGGCTTTTCAATTTTATGAGCCGTGAGGGTCTCATAAAAGCGTTTTCTCCCTACGAGTCGAAGGGATCCCGTAGGTGTATTTTCTCTTTAGGAGTCGTGGGGACTCGCAAGTGTATTTTTCCTTTGTGAGTTGTAAGGATCCCACGAAGGTGTTACGAGTCGTGAGGATCCCGTAAGTTTGTTCTCCTCATGTATCGTGAGGACACATGGGTGGGTCTTCCCAAATGGAGCATAATTCCAAGGGCGGAGACCAGCCGCGTAACTGATGATCGCAGTGGGGCATGGGTATGATGAGAATTATTTGAGCCCGTGGGTTGTATACGGTAGACAATTTGGGGACTGGCCGTAGGGCCGGGAGAATTTGGATTTTGGTTAGCGTCTGCATCACTGCACTGGAATATGGTACCAGGAGCGACTCATCATTCGCCGTTTGAGAATTTGGATTTTGGTTGGCGTCTGTATCGCTGCACTAGAATATGGTACCAGGAGCGACTCATCATTCGCCGTTAGTACATTCAAAGTTCGGTTGGCGTCTGTATCGCTGCACTGAAATATGGTACCAGGAGCGACTCATCATTCTCCGTTTTTTTTTGTTTTTTTTGTTTTACCGCGATTGCTTTATCATTTCAGCTTTTCTTATCGCGAAGGTCGCGATTACCCTATCATTTCGGGTATTTATTCACGGTTGCCCTATCATTTTGGCTTTATTTTCATCTTTATTTTTACTCGCTGATTTTTATTACGAGTTGCCCCATCATTTCGTCTTTTTATTTATTTTTTATTTATTTTTGTTTTAGTTACACATTTTTACACCCCCAGTTTAACGACTTAGAGGTTGATTGTTCGCAGTTTAACGACGTGGTGGTCATCGGTTCCTAGTTTAACGACGTGGTGGTCGGTTGTCCCCCAGTTTAACGACGTGGTGGTCGATTGTTCTCAGAGAAAGGCAGATGTCTAAGAGAATAAGTTTCACGAAGGACTTCAGTTTCCGTTTGTATGAAATTGGCGGTCGCAGCTTAACTGTTTGTTAACACGCCTTTAGACAGTTCTATCTCTCCTGCCTTATATTGCTTTTCGACCTAATCGTTGAAGACGAAGCAGTCCTCAATGGCATGACCTATCACTCTGTGATAGGGACAGTATTTGAGGTCATCGGTCATATTCGCTTCTTGCGGTCTTTTTGATTCTGGCAATTGTAGACCGTTTCTTAGGGCGTCCTTGAATATCTTGTGGACTTTGTCTCTTCTAAAAGAATAGACCTTATCAAGCCTCTCTTTCAGTAGAAATTCTCCTCTCTCTCCGAACACTGGCTTCCGAGGCCGGTTGGTATTAGACCCGCTCATCCCTTGCTTATTTCGGTTAGCCGAAGTGTTGAAAGATTCAGTATCGTCGGAACTTCCGCCTTTACGATTATCGTCCTTTCGGTTTCTCCAGGACCTATTTTTATTTTGGGAATCAGAGAAAGACTCCTGCTTTGAGCGCTCCAACATCTAGACTTTTCTGGTCAGCTCTTGAAATGTTTTGAGACCCACGGTGCATAGAAACGGGGCCATCCAATTATTGAGATTTCTGACGAGGAGACTGACAGATTGGTCCTACTCTATCGGCGGTTCATATTTAACAGAGAGATTGCGCCATCGGGTTATAAAATCCATGCTTCTTTCGTTGTTCTTTGGCTTGGTCCTTATGAGATCAGTAATGGTAATCTTATCGCTGACACTCATGAACCTTTGTTGGAACAGAGACTTCATTTGGACGAAAGTTGTGACGGAGCCATCCGGTATGCTAGCGTACCAGTCGAAAACAACATTGGTCAAGCTATTAACGAACAGGCGGAGAAGAAGCGCATCATTGCCCCCAGTATTCCCGCATGAGGCTTTAAAGTGGGCGATGTGCTGATTCATATTTCCCATCCCATCGAATCTTCCGAATTTAGGGATGACATAGCCGTTAGGAAATTCTACCAGATCATACTAAGCAGGATATGGTCTCCCATTATTGCTAACATCTTTTTGCGCTTTGGCTTCGGCCACCAATGTTTTGACTTTGTTGGCAACCAAATCCACGATTTGATCTTGAGTTAGTGGGCTACTTTCATCGGTAGCCGAGATATTTCCCGAGATAGGATACGATTGACTTTCATGCGGTCCGCCCACCTTTGGATTTGAGGGAATAGGCGTCGGCTGCCTCAGGACACCGTTTCCCGGTTCATGAGCAGAGCCCTACGCTTGATTGGACGGCTGAAAGGCAAGTTGGGCCGTGATCTGTAAGACGACATTTGTCAAGTCGTCCATTTTTGAGTAGAGCTTGGCCATCTCCTTATCTTTGTTTCTGAGCTGCTTTCGGAGCTCATGGAGAAGTTGCCGCTTTGCGATCTTAGGATGGAAAGTTGGCTCATCTTCGCTTTCTGAGCCCGACTCCTCATGAACTGAGGGCTCTCTCTGCTTATCGGCCTCATTGGAAGGGTCTTCATTACCTTCCAGAGGAGGCTAGTCTGGGAATGTGGCAGCCATATTCACACCAGATTAGATTTTAGATGCGGTGGCCCCATCATTGCTTTTGCTGCGAAGGTTGTCGCTGGGACACGTGCCCACCATGTAGACGGTGTAGATAACACATTCAACCATCCTTTCATCACTGGCAGCTGATTTCGCGGAGCGGTCCGGGCTTTGGAAATTCATAAATTTTAACATGGCCAGAGCCCTAGCCCTTTTGTTGGCTCTATATCTGAGCCACTTCTGCCTCAGCTTCTCTGCCTTGAACGCTTGGCAGGCTTCTGCTCTTCGGGAAGCCGCCATAGGCTGACTGATGGGGAGGTTTGAGAAGACATCCATCCACGTTTCTGTTGAAGGTATCGCCTGGGTTTGCCCACGACGTCTGGCAATTTCTTTTGTTCTGACGGCATTGCCCCCAGCTGGGGCCATGGAGAGCCGTTTGAACACCGACCCGCGTTTAGGTTGTGGAGCCCTCGAGATCACCTACATTTGGCCTCTTTCTTTTCGAGCCCGGTTTGTCGGTTACCGGAGCTTGAAGAGCAGGGACGTCATTAGCTGGCACGAATAGAATAGAGCCAAATGGTAGGAGTGGCTCCTCCCACTGTCGCCCGAGACTGGACGGAAGGACCGTCCTGGCGTCCATCTTCATCGTGTAGGAGATGAGAGCTGTGTCGAGAGCTGAGTTTGTCCTTGGAGACATTTTGTTGCGTCCGAAGATTGCGATTGGAAAACGTTAACCTGCATAAAAAAGCATGATTTCAGTATAGGCAATTGATATACATATTAATTGAGATCGCATGAATTCTTAACCCGAAATATGGGAGGAAAGATCGGTCCCACCGGGTGTGCCAGAATCTGTAGGGTGTTTTTCGTCACCCCATTGAGATGGGAATACACGCACGCTTGTCAGACGCATTACAGATTCCCCCTGCCTAGGGTAGGCTGGGGTTTATTGATTGTGGGAATCTGAATCTCCGGCAGCCGCGGACTAAGCTGCCGTTAATTACCCCTCGCCTTTGGAGCGAGAGAACCTCCGATTGATGGCTCAAACAAGCCATGTGAACTCAATATGCAGTGTGCGTATGTTTTGAAAGGGGAATTGGATATATTGGGGGGCCCGCAGAGTTTTTACGGGGGAAAAGTGTTGTGGAGAGTGTGTGTATCTATATATACACACACATATACATAAGTATAAAAAGGGGGAAAAGCGTCCAAAGGACGCGTGGGGGCCAGCGCCTCACGTGCGTGGCATGCAGGCGCTGGGCGCCAGCGCCCCACGTGCTGGACTCCAGCGCCCCACGTGCTTGGCATGCGGGCGCTAGGCGTCAGAAGAAAAAGGGACTTGGTCTCTGCATTGGGAGCTGTACTCCCGATTTGACTTTTCTGAAAAGAGACTAAATTATGGAGTTAACCTCCAACAGATCTTGAATGGAGTTAAATTCCTAGAAATCTTTGGAAATGATTAAAGGGAGCCCCTTTGTTTCTCTCCCCTTTGGTTCTGCATCTTCCCAAGATGGGATTTTTTAAGACGGGTCTCCTTCTTCTTTCTTTCGGTTGACCGGATCTTGAAGAAAGGGTGTGAGATTTAAAAATCTCCCCTTTTTGAGATCTGATAGAAGATTTGAGCTCCCCTTTGTGGGTTTTGTGGTGAAAAACTATTTAGTTTTGGAAATGGAAGAGTAAAACTCTTGATTTAATTGAAAAGGGAAAGAAGGTTTAGAACCTTGAGGAAGGAGAAAGAGACACAAAAACCCTAGATTTTTGAGGGAAAAAAGTCTCTTTTATTTCATCATCATGTTGCCTTATATAGACTTACACATTTACATATAGCCCCTTGGGCTTTACAAAATGGCATTTTGCCCATCCCATGCCTAATGTGCTCTCTTCTTTTGCACATGAGCCATGCGTTTTACAAAAATTTGGCTTCAAGCCCATTTTCTTTCATTCATGCATAAAAAATTATATCAAAATTATTTATTACATGATTTTTTATTTCGGCATAGGGGAGGCCGGTCGCGGGGCTTGACTTGGGTATGGGCCCACTTGCTTTGGCTTGGGCCCGCTTACTTGGGGTTGATCTTGACTTTGACTTGGTCAACTGGGGTACAAATTTTGACCCCAACAAATACATGAAAATTTAAATTGAATCACAAAATCTTTAATTTATTCAATAATAAAGATTCTTTCTTCCCTGCAATTTGAAATACTTCTCTTTGTTTCCGTGCTAAAGCTCCCTGCAGGGCCGACGAATACCTTCCCTGCCCAGTCCATCCGCAGTGGATAGCTTCCTGCCAACTACGCTGTGGATCGAAGCCCTCCTCGCGAGGCAACTAAGTAGCTTCCTGCTCGGTCATCCCTAGCGGGTAGCATTCTACCCAACAATGCTAAGAATCAAAAGCCCTCCTCTCAAGGCCACCGAGCTGCTTCCCTTCCCGGTTCATCCGCAGTGGTTAGCTTCCTGCCCAACTACGCTGTGGATCAAAGCTCTCTTCGCGAGGCGAACGAGTAGCTTCCTGCTCAGTCATCCCTAGCGGGTAGCTACCTACCCAACAACGCTAAGGATCAAAAGCCTTCCTCTCGAGGCCACCGAGGAGCTCCCTGCTTAGTCCATCTACAGTGGATAACTTCTTGCCCAACTACGTTGTGGATCGAAGCTTTCCTCGCGAGGCAACCGTGTAGCTTTCTGCTCGGTCATCCTAGTGGGTAGCTTTCTACCCAACAACTCTAAGGATCAAAAGCCCTCCTCTCGAGGCCACTGAGCAGCTTCCCTGTCCGGTCCATCGGCAGTGGGTAGCTTCCTGCCACTACGCTGTGGATCGAAGCCCTCCTCGCGAGGCGACCGAATAGCTTCCTGTTCGGTCATCCCTAGCGGGGAGCTTCCTACCCAACAACGCTAAGGATCAAAAGCCCTCCACTCGAGGCCACCGAGCAGCTCCCTGCTTAGTCCATCTGCAGTGGGTAGCTTCCTGCCCAACTACGCTGTGGATGAAGCCCTCCTCGCGAGGCGACCAAGTAGCTTCCTACTCGGTCATCCCTAGCGGGTAGCTTCCTACCCAACAACGCTAAGGATCAAAAGCCCTCCTCTCGAGGCTACCGAGCAGCTTCCCTGTCTGGTCCATCCGCAATGGGTAGCTTTCTGTCCAACTACGCTGTGGACCGAAGCCCTCCTCGCAAGGCGACCGAGTAGCTTCCTGCTCGGTCATCCCTAGCGGGCAGCTTCCTACCTAACAACGCTAAGGATAAAAAGCCCTCCTCTCGAGACCACCGAGTAGCTTTCCTGCCTGGTCTATCCGCAGTGGGTAACCTCCTGCCCAACAACGTTGTGGATCCAAAGCCCTCCTCACGAGGCGACCGAGTAGCTTCCTGCTCAGTCATCCACCAGCGGGTAGCCTCCTGCCCAACAACGCTGTGGATCCAAAGCCCTCCTCACGAGGCAATCGAGTAGCTTCCTGCTCAGCCATCCACCAGCGGGTAGCCTCCTGCCCAACAATGCTGTGGATCGAAAGCCCTTCTCATGAGGTGACCGAGTAGCTTCCTACTCGGTCATCCACCAGCGGGTAGCCTCTTGCCCAACAACGCAATGGATCCAAAACCCTCCTCATGAGGCGACCGAGCGTCTTACCTGTCTGGTCCATCCCTAGCGGGTAGATTCCGACCCATCAACGCTAAGGATCTAAAGCCCTCCTACAGAGGCCACCATGTGGCTTACCTGCCCGGTCCATCCCTAGCGGGTAGCTTCCTACCCATCAACGCTAAGGATTTAAACCCCTCCCACGGAGGCTACCGTACAGCTTATGTTGGGTTCCCTAGGGCGGCAACAAGGTTTCGGGAGGCATCATCCATGCTAATTTCAAAAATTTTCCGCGCTAAAGAACCCTAACCAAGAATCTTATCTAGAGACTTAGATGAACCTAGCAAGCAAACAACTTTGCATACAAAGTGAATAAGGAATACAACCTTTGTAGACCGGTCCTTCACTTCAATAGCTCCGTGTAGTAGTCCCTTCGCTCTAAGTAGTGAACTTCTGGACTTTAGAAAGGCTCCACAAGATAAACGGAACAAGCTTACTTGAAGTCTTTAAGGCCGAAAAAGATCTACGTCGAGGAGATACCAACTCAAGCTATCTCTTCAATGGACACATCAAGCTTCTCCAAGCTTCTAGCCATGAAAAATTTCCACCGATTTGTGAATTACTAAAATAAATAAAAACCTTAGGATTATCATAAGCATGGTGTGAGTCTCATAAACCCATGTAGCATGTATCATCTAGCATGACACAAAATAATGTACATTAATATATATCACATATATACTAAGTGTACACAAGTGAGAAAAAGAAATGTTTAAGTGAGCTAATATTACTTAATGTAATTCAATATATCAAATATATAAATATACATTAAATTATTAAATCAACACCTTATTTAATAATCCGGCTATATCACATACAACCGGTTAATATCAAATATAACAACTTATCGAATCAACACTTGATCCGATAACCCGGCTATATCACGTATAACTGACCGATATCACATATCGTGAGAATAGAATGCGGTATCACATACGCGCATTAGTCTCGGTCGCGCATATATCACATATGTGCTCATACTTCATTTCGCATGAACCAGTAAACATCTGTGTAGAACTCTAAAGACTCGTCAATACGCCGGCAGTGGGTGATGATCATATAAAACACTCACAAGCCGCAAGCGGTCTGCTAAACGTAACGGCCACCCGGGTATTGAGCGATCAGAAGATCAACAAGAAAGCCTGCTCATACTCCTACGAATCCAATCAGTAACACTACTGTACAGTCCGGTCTCTTCGTCAGATATGTCGCATATCACAGCCTGGGGGTGGTAAAACGTCAGACCCTAATAGCCTGATAAGTCATGCCAATACAAGGTCCATAACGGTTCGAGAAACTACCAATAACACTTACCAGTAAATCTCAGCAACCCTGACCAGGAACATCAACCGCCAATACCGGGGGAGACGGATCCCCTCCTATCGCTCATTGCCTCCATGTGACTCGGGACTGTACCTAAAAACCACCTTTTTTCACGATCTCTTGAACGTGGTAAGGTGGAAATCAAAGCACAGTGGGATCACACAAGACTCTATGACGATCTCGGGTCGACAGACTAATCTATACCAGTGTGACCAGAGAACTGCTTTCTGAAGATAGGTATAATACCATCTAGGAGTTCTCGGTGAGTCCGTTCAGTGTACCCAGTCTTTACTGAGCATCCGTATACCATCTCTGATGTCAGACACCAATGGATATGGGATCATCCATCGCTCATCATATGGGTCGAGAAGCGTATACGCTAGTCTACTCTGGAATATCGATGCCCCGTCTCGATAGTCCCACGACTAGGAGCATTTGAAGGATGTACTTACCGACTACCTCTGCCCCACTAGTATGCTCTGCATCATAATCCTGGTAGTCAAGTACTCATCCAAAGGGCTTTATCAACACGTAATAGAGAGACAATAAGTGTACATGTTAAGATAAAGTGCAACCAGATAGCATACTATCATGTCGAGCAAGAAAGTCCTCCCTATATATGTCAAAGCATCCACTACAATATACATCACGTGTACAGTAATGGCCTCTAGGGTATACATGTAACTAATAATCTCCCACTTGCACTAAGGCCATTTGTTGTAGTATCTCATACTCAACGTCCTATAGAAGTCTCTCTAGGGAAAGGCCTCTGTGAGTGGATCCGCCGTGTTATCTTTCGTGTCAACTCTCCTAACTTCAATCTTTTGGAAATCAACCATCTCCCTGATCAGGTGATACTGTCCTCAGAATATTTTTGGATCGCTAATGGGATCGGTGTTTCTAGGACAAAACCACAACTCCATTGTTGTCACAATAACAGTTATTAGACGCTCAATGGTAGGAACTATGTTCATCTCATGAACAAGAATTATCCAGATATTCACTTTGGTAGCATCGTTGGAAGCGATGTATTCAGCCTTTATCGTCTAGTTTGCCACGGTATATAACTTGGAACTCTTCTAACATACCGTCCCTCCACTGAGGGTAAAGATAAAGCCTGTGACTGACTTTCAGTCGATCTTATCACTCTGGAAGCCAGAATTGGTAAATGACTCCCACTGGAGTTTACCGTTACCAAACCCAAAGAACATTTCTTTTGTGCTTCTCAAGTACTTAAGAATGTCCTACACAGCTATCCAGTGATTCTTTCAAGATTCGATTAATTCCTAATTACTACACCTAGTGAGTTAGCTACATCTGGTTTGGTACATAACATCGCATACATGACAGAGCCTACTGCCGAAGCATAGGGTATCCCTTGTACGCGAGCTCTCTCCAAATCAGTCTTGGAAGACATATTTTTGGAGAGAGTGATTCCTGAGTAAGTTGGCGAACCACCATGCTTAGAATCTTCCATACTAAACCCCTTTAGTACGGTGTTAATGTACCTGGATTTGGGACACTCCCATCATCCACTTAGATCTATCACCATAGATCATAATCTACAAGATGTAGTAGGTATCATCCGGATCTTCCATGGAGAATCCTCGTGATAAGAGAAGCTTGACCGAGTGTAGCATAGGAAACCATTTCCTATCAAGAGTATGTCATCTACGTACAATACATGGAAGGCAGCCTTACTCTCTACTACCTTCTTTTATATACAAGGTTCATCTACCATTTTGATGAAGTCAAACTCTTTGACAACCACATCAAAGTAGATGTTCCAACTCAGCGATGCGTGCTCTAATCCTGATGGACTTAAGCATAACCACTGGAGAAAATGTTTCGTCATAAACCACACCTGGTTATTGACAATAGCCTTTTACTACAAGTCTAGCTTTGAAAGTCTCAAATTTTCCATCTACACCAAGAATCTTCTCAAGATCCATTTGCTCCCAATGGCTTTTACCCCTTCAGGTGCAACATCCAAAGTCATACTTTGTTGGTGTACATGGATTCCATCTTTGATAGCATAGCATCTAGCCATTTCGTAGAGTCCCCACTCGTGATGGCCTGCCTGAAGCTAATTGGGTCATTATCAACCATGATGCAATCCTCGCTCCTACCGTCACCGAGGAAACCATAGTATCTCTCAGGTAGATGAGGAACCCTACCAGATTCCCGGAGAGGCTGAGGCTCGTTGGAAACTATTGAATCCTTTGGTTTCACCAAATCATCAGCTGTTAGTTTGTCTAGCTGGAACTCCTTCCAGTTCTACCTCATGACCACAAATTTCTTCATAAGAAATTCCTTTTTCTAAAAATGTGGCATGCTGAGAAACAAAACACCTCTTGCTCTTCAGAGTGGTAGAAGATATTCCCTCGCAAATATTTAGGATATCCAACAAAGTTATACAGAACTGACCTTGCCTCGAGTTTGTCCGGATTTTGTTTTTCAATATAGGCCGGACAACCCCATATCTTGACTCGTTTAAGACATGGTCTCTTCCCATACCATATCTCATATGGAGTGGTAGGCATTGATTTGGATGGAACCTCATTCAATAGGTATGCAGCTTCTCAAGTGCATAACTCCAAAAGAAAACAGGTAACTCAGTAATACTCATCATAGAATGCACCATATCTCTTAGGGTGCGATACCTCCGCCCCGATACACCGTTGTGCTATGGTGTATACGAAGGAGTAAGCTGAGAGAGAATCTCATTCTCCTTTAAAAAACTCCAGGAACTCTATGCGTAAGTATTCTCCTCCTCTACACATCGAAGGATTTAATACTTCTACCCGTCTGGTTCTTAATTTCAAGCTTATATTCCTTGAATTTCTCAAAAGTTTCAGACTTGTGTTTCAACAGGAACATATGTCCGAATCCTGAGAGAAGATCGGTGAATATAATGATGTACAAAGAACCAACCTTGGCATTTATAGACATAGGACCGTATACATCATCATGTATCCGTCCCAAGAGTTCAATAGCTCTTTCTCTGTTTTTAGTAAATGGAGTGTTGGTCATTTTACCTTTGAGACATGACTGGCAAGTATCATAAGATGAAAATTCGAACATATTCAAACATTCATCCTTATGTAACTTAGCTAGTCGTGTCGTATTGATATGACCTAGTCTACAATGCCACAAGAAGGATTCGTTCATTTCGGAATTACTCCTCTTGTGTGTGATCTATATACTTTGAACCGTGGTTTGATTTTGAACGTATATGCTATTATATAACGTGCCTGATCCAATCAATTCTTAATTCAGGAAAATGTTCCCAACATTATCCTCAATACAGAATTATATTCTTCTTTTACTTAATAAAGAAACTGATGTAATTTTGTATATCAGGTTCGGTATGTAATATATCTTTTCAGAATCAATGTATTTACCATTTGGTAATACAAGGTGATATTTGCCAACTGACTTGGCTGCAACAATTGCACCATTCTCTAACACTTAGAGACATATCACCTATTCCCAGTTCTCTACCTTTCTGTAGCCCATGTAACAAATTACATATATGGGATCCTAATCTGGTATCTCATACCTAGGACGTAGAGGATACTGAGAAACGGTTCTTGGTAATGAACACACCTGAAGAATATGCATCAACATGCTTATTCCTCGATCGGGTCTCGTAGAAATCCGGATATTCCCCTATTTCCTGCTCGGACTTATAACAATTATAAGATAGAGCGGAACCAACGTTCCCCAGCTCATTATAATAAGCAGGTTCGGTCAATGCATCCATATTATTATCTTGATTAAGTTGTGGCATGGTCGCTACCAGGAGAGAGAGAAGAAAATACCCAGCGTATGCTCTTGCAAGATCAGATTGGTTATTATTTTATCTAATCAGGATGACTCCCACTGTTTTTATCAAATCTTCCTTCAAACCCTAAAAGGTAAGATTAGCCAGGTTTAATTACATCCTACAAGTTCGCCAATCTTTCGGCCAGGCCAGTGTCGGTACTTTGAGGGAGGTTCCCCGTGCTTTCGCACGGACCTAATTAAAATAAACCTCGTTTCCCAAGGGTGTAACCCCGTTAACACCTTTCTAGACACCTACTTGATCGGTTAATTGTAATGTGTAAAACTCTTCCAGAAATAACTCTTACTCGCAGTGGGTATCGGGATCCAACTATCTCATAGAAGGTATGCAATCTCATTGCAAATTTCAACACTTAAAATTCCCGATAATATTTTACCCTTAGCGTCCTATGGTCTTGATGCAGACCAACGAACCATAACCCGCTAGTCAAGCTCAACTCGTACATTTCATGATTGAATTAAACCCATCCCCACGACCCTTGACGCAGGCCAACAAAGTCACACGACTACCCTAATCCAATCGCATCGTATGCAGCAGATAAGCACTAAATATCTACCGCACACTACTCCTTGACGCAGGACAACAAACGTAGCACGAATACTAAATATTACTTATCTAAAATGACGGATGGCTACACAGGTTTTTAAGAAAACCTTTTGCGTAATGAACTTGATATCGTTAGAGAATCGAGTGATTTAGAAAAGGAGTGTTTTTTAGGCTTTTACTAGTTTTGCTAAAGAGGTCACTCTCGGTGAAGGAATTTCCGCTCTTTCCTTATCGAATAAGGTGCAGGATATTTCATAAATACCACTACGCAAAACAAGAAATAGAAAAGCAATCAAAAGAAAAAACCGAGTGGGTTATAGCATCTGCTAGTTTCGCTAAAGAGATTACTCCCGGTGAAGGGATCTCGGCTCTTTCCTTATCGAATATGGTGCTAGATATTCTAGAAGGAATACCGCTATGCAAAGCAAGAACTAGAGCTACCTGTTTTCGAAACAAGATTCCACAACATCTTTATGTTTCTTTTATTTCATTAATCTCATTAATGAAGTCCCATCATTTATGCTTCCTAGGCATCACAGAAGAAACGAAAGCAGTAATATTTATTATATATCATATATATAAAATATAAGCATTCGGCTCAATATATAAAGTGATCACATCACAGAATATCAGCAGCAGAAAAACACATACGAAATATTGGATATATTAGGAATTCTGTGTTTTCATTAAGCCAAATAAAAAATGCGGATTTCACGGTCGCGATGAATAGCCAAACCCACATCCCTAGACCCCTACGAGAGCGGCAAGCAACCCTACCAATTCTAGAGTTAGAAGACTTGATCTTGACTCTTCGAGATGGTCTCCCACTAGACTCTAGAACCCGGTTAATTGTGCTCCCCATCTTGGGTCTACCATAATACAGAAAAGTAAATATTATACATCAATGGTGAAATCATTCTCAACCCGGAAGTGCCCCAATAAAAGAATATTACATACAAGCTTTTACATGAATGAAAATGAAAAACTCTCATCTCACATAAAAAACCCCGGCTATCCAAAACACGACGATCTAATATAACATATCACAACAACACATAACATCACATGTCATCAACGTAAGTAAATATGCGTATCCCAATTGTCGTTGACAGATAGCAACGAAACCGGCGATACACTACATATTACATTTACAGTCGCAGAAAAGAAAGTGAAAAACTACAACAATTGGAATCCGCAACCGCCTTAGATATCATAAACCCAATGTATCACATACTTTGCATTTTATACCTAACCAAATGAATTCCTTAGACATCACACACCTAACAATTATAAACCCGCATTTTAGTCTCGATATTAAAAACACTTTTCAATAACCAGTCGGTTAATTCAACAAGATTTCCGAAAATCTGATCGAATGCTCGTCGGAAAATTTACTAGACGGCCGCACCCCCGATGCCATCGACGGAGTGCACTTAGACGGAACACCGCGGCCGCGAGCACCCGAACGGATGTTTTTGGCGACGGGGTTCTCCTACAGTGACTCGGTCGGGGCTATGGGGCGTGGCTATCTAATAAGGTTACCCGACGAGTATCCGCGTACGCTACGTGATTGCGATGGATTTTTGATCAACATCAAAATTCTGTGTTAACCGATCAAATGAGACTAAACTGCTAGATTTATAAAATTCAAATTAATTTTCACAAAACTAAATATGTGGATTCCAAATATTGTATCACAATCAAAGATAGCTAGACGATATTAAACTTTTCAATCGAATTAACAAACACCCAAAATTTTCCAAAGAGCTCAACACTTGAGCGGAGTTTAAAAAATACCCAAAACTTGCCACAACACCTATGAACCATCCGTAGAAGGGCCGACCCATGCCTCACTCATGTCGCCGCGGAACTTCCGCAAACCCTAGGGTATGACCACGGTTCCGTGATCTAAAAAGTCGAGTTTGGGTATCGTTCTTCTAGAGGGTCCACAGAATCGCTTGCATGATTTTCTGAAGATCTTTAACATGAAAAAATCCAACACTTGGAAAATTTTCAGCGAGGGAAAAATGGGTTATTGATATCCGTTCGAATTTTTTAACTTCGTCTAAATAACCCGAAACAATGTTAAAATTACGAATATGAAACACTCCGAATTGCTAATACAGTAAGACCACATCATATGCAATCTTAGAAAAAATAAGCAACACCTGAAACACCAAAACCCAGAGATTGGAACACCGAAAAATTTTGAAGCCTAAATCCCACAAATAATCCGGCGAGCTCGGAAATTCTCGTGTTGTCGCCGGCCAAAATCCGGCGAGGGGGGGTTAAATTTTTGTGGTGTTCTTGTTATATTACATACAACATTCTGCAATTGCTTAAAAAAGTTTTAGAGGCCATTTAAAAGTTGACAGAAAATAGATTTCATTGTTTCAAGTTTCGGAGTAGTTTCGGTTTTATAATCTAACAAATATGGTCTAATTCTCTAGCTTGGCTCTGATACCACTGTTGGGTTCCCTAGGACGGCAGCAAGGTTTCGGGAAGTATTGTCCATACCAATTTTAAAAATTTGCCGCGCTAAAGAATCCTAACCTAGAATCTTAATTAGAGATTTAGACGAACCTAGCATGCAAACAACTTTGCATACAAAGTGAACAAGGAATACAACCTTTGCAGACCGGTCCTTCACTTCAATAGCTCCGTGTAGTAGTCTTTTCGCTCCAAGTAGTGAGCTCACGGACTCTAGAAATGCTCCATAAGATGAACGGAACAAGCTTGCTTGAAGTCTTCGAGACCGAAGATGATCTACGTCGAAGAGACACCAACTCAAGCTATCTCTTCACTAATGTGGAATTACTGAAGCAAACACCCTAAACTAAATGGCTAGTATAGTAGAGGATGATGAAGTAGGAATTTTGCTCACTTTAGATTTATTTTTCTCCCAATATTTCATCACCTTGAGAAAAGCTAGAATGCTTTCTCTTGATGAAAAAGAAGATGAAGTGGAGAAGAGAATGAAAAAGTGAGGATAGCAATCATGGGTAAGTTTATGTCATACACTAACTCATGTAGAGACTAAACTATGGCTAAGGATAATGTTTAGGTTAATAAATATTTTAAGTAAAACAAATTAGTGGACTAAGTCAATGGACACATCAGGCTTCTCCAAGCTTCTAGCCATGAAAAATTTCACCAATTTGTGAATTACTAAAATAAATAAAAACCTTAGGATTATCATAAGCATGGTGTGAGTCTCATACACCCATGTAGCATGTATCATCTAGCATGACACAAAATAATGTACATTAATATATATCACATATATACTAAGTGTACAAAAGTGAGAAAAAGAAATGTTTAAGTGAGCTAATATTAATTAATGTAACTCAATATATAAAATATATAAATATACATTAAATTAATAAATCAACACTTGATTTAATAATCCGGCTATATCACATACAACCGGCTAATATAAAATGTAACAACTTATCGAATCAACACATGATCCGATAACCCGGGTATATCACATATAACCGACCGATATCACATATCGCGAGAATAGAATGCAGTATCACATACGTGCATTAATCTCGGTCCCGCATATATCACATATGTGCTCTTACTTCGTTTTGCATAAACCAAGAAACCTCTATGTAGGACTCTAAAGGCTCGTCAATACGCCGGCAGTAAGTGATGATCATATCAAACACACACAAACCGCAAGCGATTTGCTAAACATAACGGCCATCCAGGTATTGAGTGATCAGAAGATCAACAAGCAAGCCTTCTCATACTCCTGCGAATCCAATCAGTAACACTACCGTACAGTCCAGTCTCTTCGTCAGATATGTCGCATATCACAGCCTGGGGGTGGTAAAACGTCAGACCCCAATAGCCTGATAAGTCATGCCGATACAAGGTTCATAACGGTTCGAGAAACTGCTGATAACACTTACCAGTAAATCTCAGCAACCCTGACCAGGGATTTCCTGTTATGGCCAATTGAGCATAGCGCAACATCAACCCCCAATACCGGGAGAGACGGATCCCCTCTTATCGCTCATTGCCTCCATGTGACTCAGGACTGTACCCATAAACCACCGTTTTGCATGACCTCTTGAACATGGTAAGGTGGAAATCAAAGCACAGTAGGAATCATACAAGACTCTGTGACCATCTCGGGTCGACAGACTAACCTGTACCAGTGTCACCAGAGAACTGCTATCTGACGATAGGTATAATACCATCTAGGAGTTCTCGGCGAGTCCGTTCAGTGTACCTAGTCTACACTGAGCACCAGTATACCATCTCTGATGTCAGACACCAATGGATATGGGATCATCCATCGCCCATCATATGGGTCGAGAAGCGTATACGCTAGTCTACTCTGGAATATCGATGCCCCGTCTCGATACTTCCACGACTAAAAAAATTTGAAGGATATACTTACCGACTACCTCTGCCCCACTAGTATGATCTGCATCATAATCCTGGTAGTCAAGTACTCATCCTAAGGGTTTTATCAACATGTAATAGAGAGACAATAAGTGTACATATTAAGATAAAGTGCAACCAGATAGCATACTATCATTTCGAGTAAGAAAGTCATCCCTAGATATGTCCAAGAATCCACTACAATATACTTCGCATGGACAGCAATAGCCTCTAAGGCATACATATAGCTAACAATCTCCCACTTGCACTAAGGCCATTTGTTGTAGTATCTCATACTTAACGTCCTATAGAAGTCTCTCTAAGGAAAGGCCACTGTGAGTGGATCCGCCGTGTTGTCTTTCGTGTCAACTCTCCTAATCTCGATCCCTTGGAGATCAACCATCTCTCTGATCAGGTGATATTGTCCTCAGAATATGTCTGGATCGCTGATGGGACCGATATTTCTAGGCCAAAACCACAACTCCATTGTTGTCACAATAACAGTTATTGGACGCTCAATGGTAGGAACCATGTTCATGTCATGAACAAGAATTATCTAGACATTCACTTTCGTAGCATCGTTGTCAGCGATGTATTCAGCCTTTATCGTCTAGTTTGCCACGGTATATAGCTTGGAACTCTTCCAACATACCGTCCCTCCACTGAGGGTAAAGACAAAGCCTGTGACTGACTTTCAGTCGACCTTATCAATCTGGAAGCCCGAATTGATAAAGGACTCCCACTGGAGTTTACCGTTACCAAACCCCAAGAACATTTCTTTAGTACTTCTCAAGTACTTAAGAATGTCCTACACAGCTTTTCAGTGATTCTCCCAAGATCCGATTGATTCTTAATCACTACACCTACTGAGTTATCTACATCCGGTCTGGTACATAACATTGCATACATGATAGAGCCTACTGCCGAAGCATAGGGTATCCCTTGCACGCAAGCTTTTTCCAAATCAGTCTTGGAAGACATCTTTTTGGAGAGTAAGTCGGCGAACCACCACACTTAGAATCTTCCATACTAAACCCCTTTAGTACGGTGTTAATGTTCCTGGATTTGGGACACTCCCAATATCTACTTAGATTTATCACCATAGATTATAATCCACAAGATGTAGTAGGTATCATCCAGATCTTTCATGGAGAATCCTCGTGATAAGAGAAGCTTGACCGAGTGTAGCATAGAATTTCCTATCAAGAGTATATCATCTACGTACAATACGTGGAAGACAGCCTTACTCTCTACTACCTTCTTTTATATACAAGGTTCATCTACCATTTTGATGAAGTCAAACTCTTTAACTACCACATCAAAACAGATGTTCCAACTCCGCGATACGTGCTCTAATCCTGATGGATTTAAGCATAGCCACTAGAGAAAAGGTTTCATCATAAACCACACCTGGTTATTGACGATAGCCTTTTACTACAAGTCTAGCTTTGAAAGTCTTAACTTTTCCATCTACACCAAGAATCTTCTCAAGATCCATTTGCTTCCAATGGCTTTTACCCCTTCAGGTGCAACATCCAAAGTCATACTTTGTTGGTGTATATGGATTCCATCTTTGATAGCATAGCATCCAGCCATTTCACAGAGTCCCCACTCGTGATGGCTTGCCTGAACCTAGTTGGGTCATCATCAACCATGATGCAATTCTCGCTCCCACCGTTACCAAGGAAACCGTAGTATCTCTCAGGTGGATAAGGAACCCTACCAGATTCGCGGAGAGGCTGAGACTCGTTGGAAACTATTGAATCCTTTGGTTTCACTAAATCATCAGCTCTTAGTTTGTCCAGCTGGAACTCCTTCCAGTTCTACCTCATGACCATAAATTTCTTCATAAGAAATTCCTTTTTCTAAAAAGGTGGCATGCTGAGAAACAAAACACCTTTTGCTCCTCAGAGTGGTAGAAGATATTCCCTCGCAAATATTTGGAATATCCAACAAACTTATACAGAACTGACCTTGTCTCAAGTTTTTCCGGATTCAACATAGGACGGACAACCCCATATTTTAACTCGTTTAAGATATTGTCTCTTCCCATACCATATCTCTTATGGAGTGGTAGACATTGATTTGGATGGAACCCCATTCAATAGGTATGCAGCTTCTTTAGTGCATAACTCCAAAAGGAAACAGGTAACTCAGCAATACTCATCATAGAACATGCCATATCTCATAGGGTGTGATACCTCCATCCCGATACACCGTTGTGTTATGGTGTATACGAAGGAGTAAGCTGAGAGAGAATCTCATTCTCCTTTTAGAAACTCCAGGAACTCTATACGCAAGTATTCTCCTCCTTGATCACATCGAAGGACTTAATAGTTCTACCCGTCTGGTTCTTAACTTCAAGTTTATATTCTTTGAATTTCTCAAAAGTTTCAGACTTGTGTTTTAAGAGGAACATATGTCCGAATTCTGAGAGAAGATCAGTGAATATAATAAAGTACGAAGAACCAACCTTGGAATTTGTAGACATAGGACCGTATACATCATCATGTATCCGTCCCAAGAGTTCAATAACTCTTTCTCTGTTTCTAGTAAACGGAGTGTTGGTCATTTTACTTTTGAGACAAGACTGGTAAGTATCATAAGATGAAAATTCGAATAGATTCAAACATTCATCCTTATGTAATTTAGCTAGTCGTGTCGTATTGATATGACCTAGTCTACAATGCCGTAGGAAGGATTCGTTCATTTCTGAACTACTCCTCTTTTGTGTGATCTATATACTATGAACCGTGGTTTGATTTAGAACGTATATGCTATTATATAACGTGCCTGATCCAATCAACTCTTGATTAAGGAAAATGTTCACAACGTTATCCTCGAATACAGAATTATATCTTTCTTTAACTTAATAAAGAAACTGATATAATGTTGTATATCAGATTCGGTATGTAATATATCTGTTCAGAATCAATGTATTTACCATTTGGTAATATAAAATGATATTTGCCAACTGATTTGGCTGCAACAATTGTATCATTCTCTAACACTTAGAGACATATCACCCATTTCTAGTTCTTTACTTTTCTGTTATCCATGTAACAAATTTCAGTGTTACTAAGTCTACACCCAACAACCCCAAAACCAAATCTCAGCCGTTCAAGGCCGCCATCGCAGGATCGACGGATGACAGCATCTGAAGAAGATCCCGACGGTCCATCAGTGTCCAAAAAATCATAAACACTCATTCGTAATCAAGATTAGTCTTTTTTTATCCTCGCAAATTTCAGTGTGCCAGGTGGCCCTTCTAGTCTTTAAGTGGATACGCCCCATGGCCATGGCTATAACTATAGGCCACACATACACAATGTTCGAGAATTTTTTTATTTCATTTCAATTTTCTTTTATTTTTTTTAATTTTGGGGTTGATGAAAGCAAATAGGGGTGAATTGTATGGATAAAATTAATGGCTAAAGATGAAGGAGCTTCGAAATTGGAGAGGGTACTAGTTTGAACCTTCGTGTCTCTATATCAATAGGACTTAAGTTAGGAGGATACATGCATGTTGCTATTTGATTGTAAAATGTTTTCAAGTAAGTTTTCAAATGGTAACATACACTACTATAATAATGGGTTGTTCTACGGATTTAGGGGCAAACCACTGTCTTTACAGATATCTCCGTAGGGACATAAAACTCCACCGTAGGTCCAAAGGCCGCAGGTGCAAGTTTTCGTCCTGAACATGCCTCTACGTCTAACTCTGTAGGGGCATTTATCCCTACGGATTAATCCGTAGGGACATAATCTTTATTTAATTTATTGGTTTATAAATTAAAATATTTGCCCCCACGAATTTATCCGTAGGGTCTAATAGATTCCCCTATGGATTTATTTGTAGGTCCAGATAAATGCCCCTACGGATTAATCCGTGAGAGCAAGTTTTACCCCTGTTACTGAGTCTATAGGGATAAAATATCAGGTATAGGGACAAAATATCAGGTATTTTGTCCCTACGACGAACTGTGTAGGGGCAAACATTGTACTTACGGATTAATCCGTAGGTGCAATAGATGGGGAAAATATATCAAGGTTTTTTTTTATAAAAATGAGCTTCCTTTTTCTTTTCCGCCCTGTGCACAATAATATATACATCATATAACAAAATACAGAAATATTCATAATCAACATCTCACGCATAATATATAAAAGAAATAAACAAACAGAATACGATAACAATCTAAATCATCGTGAACAAGCAAACAACCACCAATATCGTCCAAAATATATACAATATGTATCAGATTAGTACATACATCCTATAAAATATAAAAAAGATACCCTATCTCGGTCCAGCTCCTCCATCTTTGATAATCGCCGTAATCTAACGCATTTGCTCTTCGGTGCAGCCCGGAGTCATGAAAAACTCGATAAATGAAGGAGCGGACTGTGCGGGAGTTTGAGCGGACTATAGAGCTGCAGGAGTGGTCTGCGCAACTGCAACCGAGATAGTGGCTTGCGGAGCCGCAGCCGAAAAAGAAGCATGTGGAGCCGCAGCCGAAATAGCCTGTCGAATCTGTTAAATTTTGTGTGTAATAAACGAGTAAGAATGATGTATTAGATTTTAGTCGAATTCGTATCATTATTAAGTTATTGCGAAACCCCGATCTAAGAATACTCAGGGACTTAGGCTTCATTTTGGTATCTAGTTTGGAAAACCGTAGTTTATTTGAATTAGATAGTTTTATATAAGTATGATTAATCAAAGCTAAGTCTACAACCAAATAAGCTCCTGCTAAAAATATTGCATATGTTATTATTTATAATGTGATATAATATTTTACTATTAAATAATATACGTACCAAAATTTCCTTCAATTCCTTGACAGTGGTCTTCAAGATGTCAACATTATGCTCCAGATGTCGTTCATTGAGGGAAAGGGAAGTAACCGTCGGAGTGGAGACCAACCTCATATGGGCCCTGCTAGGACCTAGTCCCTGGCCTCTCTCCCAACCTCTGTGGTGCCCTCTGTGTGCGGCGTCTGGGACTGGGGTCAGTAGCATCGGATTGACCTATTCACTAAAATCGATCCCCGATACCTCCGCCTGCTCCACCACCCGCTCCTACACCCACATTAACCATTAAAATATAAGTATATCATTTAAATTTGAACTTATCAAAACAAAAATTTTATTCGAATTAGAATAAATATTCACACTTACGTAATACTCCTGGGTAGCGGTGTCGGGGAATCGAAGCTCGCCCGTAGCGGGATCTGTCGAGATGCCGTGGACGGCAAAATATGCGGTCAACACGCTAGGTGTACCACCCTACACCAGGATCTGAGTTCTCTGCAATTCGCCAAAAATTTACATATATTATAAAATAACTCTTAATATTACATTATATCAAAATAGATCTATTATAATTTACCGAGAGCTCCATCGCACGAGTAATGTTCCTCGAGCCACTTGTATAAGTGGGGTGACCAATTCCCCGACTTCCTATTCTCTTTATTTTGATCGACCTGTTTCTGCACAACACATTCAGATTTAGTTTTCTAATTAAGCAACACAAAAAAATAAATTCTATACTAAACAATGAATTACATTTATATTACAAACTTGTTTGCGCTGAGAGTCGTAATATTGGCACAAGAGAGGCTATGTATCTGCGTCGACTCTCGCAAAGGTTAGAGTATGTAGAAGAGCCGCTCTCTTTGCCTCGGGGGTCGCCAGCCATACCAAATAGCAGTTGATCTTCAGCTTGTTCCTATTTTATCGGACCTTTGATTGCATGTTCTTCATCAGGCCCAGGTACAGAGCGTGAAGATCGAGCACTCTCTCAGGGTGATCAGGATCGGGTATAGGCTGAATGTCGTAATCCAACCGCAAATACAAAAAAATAATGTATTTAAATTGCATGTGTTAAATAATAATAAATATATTGGATAAGTCAAATGAAAATATATATTAATACCCGAGCCTGATCCAAGAAGAGGGCAAATGAACGCCGATGCCGATCGCCCCACTCAACGTGAAGTGAATACTTCTTTTGGATGCAGATCCCATCCCCCATATACCGGCCGAAACTCTCGGCATAATCGCCGGTATAGCGATAATCGGGGGTAAAAAAGAGGAGAAATGGTGCCCCCCCTTAGTTCTATCGGGCCTCAGCCTATGAGACTAATTCGGCCCCCGAGTCCCCCTCTCGGGATGGGGTTGCCCTGCATCTACAAGAAATATCAAGACAGGAAATATTAAAACAAAATGGTATCACGAAGTCAAGGATTAATGAAAATTGGAGTGCGATATATACCTCCGGCGACAGCAGCACGAGCCTGGGCCCGGACAGCAGCACAAGCGAGACGATAGTTCCTCCAGTGAGGAACAGCCGGTGACCCGGTCGTGGACGCATCCCCTCCTATTAGAAAATAAATATTGATGATAAAATTACATGAAATTCATGTTTATTCTTAGAGAATATGTAAAATGAATAAATATTTTATATTTATTCATACTAACGTACAGACTGAGTGGAGGGTACGAAAGTGGCGGGAGTGGCCTCTGTGCCAGATGTGGATGCACCACCTATAATTAGACAATTAAAAATAGATTATATAAGTAATTGCAAAAAGATTATGTATATCAATAATTTAACATTCTAAATCAATATGCATGCAATATAGGATATATAAACATACCCGCAAGTGCGGCCTCTGCCCTAGATGTGGAAGCACCACCTACAGCTAAACAATCAAAAAATGATTATCTAAGTAAGAGCAAAAAGAATGTGTGTATATGTATGATATAACATTTTAAATCAATATGCATGCACTATAGGATATATAAACATATCTGTAGATGCGGTAGTGGCCTCTGCCTCTGATGTGGACGCACTACCAACAGCTAGATAATTAAACATTGACTAGATAAGTAATTTAGAAATAAATATGCGTGTATATCTATAATATTACATTCAAAATGAATATGCGTGCAATATACCTGGAGGTGTGGCAAAGTCCACATGGAATGAGTTATCCGAAAGGAATACCGATCGGGGTGCAAGACCAGCCCTCTAAAGCTCTCTACGCGGCTCTTGGGGTGGCAGAACCGCTCTGCCTCTAACTCTGCCGCAGCTGGTGCTTCTGCTGTCCCTCGCTTCTCCGGGCGTCTTCATCAAACCTAGATAAGAGTAAAATCATTACATATGCATGCAATATATGCATAGATCGTAGAAATGTGAAGTAATAATATAACATTACTGATAACCTTTGTCGTTTCGTGGACGCATTAGACATATCTACTTGAATTTCATCATCGATATCATTTCTAACCCACGTAACTTCACGATCAGCCGAAGACAACCTGTCTTTTAAAATAGATGGTCGGAGCACTCTAAATCTTCTCTATTCTTCATCCTCATCGCTGTCCTCCATACGATCTTCGAATTCTGGGATATTATAAACATCCCTGGTTTCCAACGGCATACGACACTCCATCCCGGATGCTTCAAGCACTGTGAGTAGTATACTTAGAATACTTGGTTCGGAAAAATAAATGGATCGTGCTGACCGTAAAATTGAAGTGTGTTTACACTAATTAATCCATATTCATCTTTCCAAGTCCTGAAATTGTTTCTCCACTTATCTGTATCGGTTCGTTTATCGCACAAAGTACATTGAAATTTATAAAACGGTCCTGATCGTCCGGAATATTGGATGCCAAGTATGCAATTTAAGTATCCATAATAAATCACACCATCCGATCCCACCGTCGCAGTCCCACTATTCTGAATGGTTCGAGATATTTCTATGTTCTTAATTTCAAATTTGTATCTAAGGACACCGAATCCTTTATAATATGTAACCTCCATGCTAGGAAACTGAGCTAAACATCTTGAATCTCTCTCTAATGATGCAAACAAGTTCGGATCGTGGATCTGACAAAACAAATTTTACGGCAAATACATAACGATATAAGTTTAGATTAAGACTGATAGCAATAA
This sequence comes from Agapanthus africanus, assembly GCA_030015575.1. Taxonomy (NCBI): domain Eukaryota; kingdom Viridiplantae; phylum Streptophyta; class Magnoliopsida; order Asparagales; family Amaryllidaceae; genus Agapanthus; species Agapanthus africanus. Next base: position 43,934,247 of record CM057339.1, read on the forward strand.
CATGCCATTCGAACAACTTTCATGATCTGCAATCTAATCGCAAAAATTATCCTGATGATATTTTTCCATTCGTTCATCATTCCAATCAGGATGCCTCTCACGTACTTCATCAATATGAATTCTGTTCTTAACGATAAATTATGACATTAATATTATATCATTTAATACACACACAAACACAAATATAACAATTAATCCAAAAAAATTAATCTCTAATTTTTTCAAGACATACGCTATTGAGGAGGATAAATCTATATATCTTGTTGATAAACATAGGGTCTACTCTTTTATAATCAGTTTTACCATATGACCCATCTTGAATTCTCCGTGGCCGGTTAAGCTTCGTTTCAATATTCTCGTCCAGATAGTGGAACAAAATGTGGTTACTTCATCTAAAAGATAGCCTTGCATGATAGAACCCTATGGTCGATTTCTATTGTGTATATATACTTTTTTAGAGTGTAGAGATACTTAAACAAAAATATGTTAAATAAATAAATACGGGTATATAGGACAACAATAATTTTACAAAATATGTGAAACGAAAAATTCCACGTACCTTTCGACGGGATACATCCATCGATATTAACCGGTCCGGCAAATTTAGCCTAGGTTCCAAGATGAACCGCGAGGTGTATTATTATATCGAAGAATGACGGTGGAAAAATACGCTCAAGCTTACAAAGTATCGATGAAATAGATTTTTTTAAATTCTCCTGCGTCACAACATCCAAGATTTTAGCGCGCAATTTTATAAAAAAGCAACAAAGGTCATTGATTACTAGACCAACCGATTCGGGAAGGGAAGTCCTGAGGGCTAATGGGAGAAGGTGCTTCATAATAATATGGTGATCATGACTTTTTAGCTCATCGATCATGCCTTTCACAATTTTTATCTTTTTTCTAAATGATCCTGAGAAATCCGTGGGAACTTTGAAATCATGCAACACCTGCAGGAACCTTTTTTCTCAGATCGTGACATATGATACGCGGTATTGGAAAGTACAAACTTGCCTGCTTTACCCGCTGTCGGTTTAGAATGCAATTCACTTCTAATTTCCCAGCCCTGAAGATCTATCTGAGCACGAAGGCTGTCTTTCGATTTTTCGTCTTTACAAAGAAGCAAGTTGTTACGACCCGAAATAGCACGTGACTGGCACTTGAATCATATGAAGTCTATAGGACACCATCTAATTCAAGTAAACCAAAAGCCCAGAAATCTAAAACCATTTTAAGGAGTAAATAAAGAAAACTAGTTTTTTAAGAAGTAAGGAAAACATGTTTTAAAAACAAGGTTTTTAAATAAGTAAGCCGAATGTGCATTTTTAAAATCTATAGTCTTTTTCTGAAAATTTCGGCAGAGTTTCTTTTGTAAATACTGGCCCCAAACGGGATACAACATGAATAATATATATATGATGATAAAAGGCATCCCCAAGCGGGAGCTAGCTCTTCGTCAATCGACGGTCATAACCACGCAAGCAGTATAATATACAACGCCGAATGACGAGGATCAAAACTCAAAGGAAAACTCAAAATCAGGATGAAAACTATAATACTACAATGCGCGACTCTAAGGCCGAAATAATACACCTCTGGTTTTCTAAGTCTGAAACAATATACAAGTTTTGGCTGATGGAATTACTAGATACAATTGAATAATATATGTACAATGGTGGTTCTGATGTAAAAGAACCCACCTACCAAAGCAAATCACCCGTAAGGGAAGCAGTGTGCCAGAAGCCGCAATGGAACCTGTACGGCAAAACCTGCAAGAACTGTGGCACAACGGGGGTGAGTTGCCAACTCGTGAATAGAAAATATCACAGAGCAGAAATCGTATGTATGACACAATCCTAGGTCAATACGATCAGATATATATATATATATATATATAAACCTCAAATGAATAAGTCTGAAGCATGATAAGGTGGCAATGTAACCTCTATACATGAGTGTAGTGCCAAGTGCTCGTGCCAGTGCCTCAGGTAATATCATATCATAAATATGAGGTATGATCAATATCGACTATATCATGAAATCTATGAATATGTGGATATCATCCAACTATGTGATCAATATCATTAATGTCAACTATATGTATATGGAAATTATCCACGTGTCACCCAATAACAATAAGCATCATGCATGTAAATATCATAAAGCATATGCATGGAGATATGAGAATATAATCAACATGTGTCCCTCACGACACATCAAAATCATGGAACCGGAGTGTCCAGCATCGACACTCGAAAACATCATGAAAGCTGTGCCCAGCATCGGCACGTAAATCCTCATATATCGGGCTCCGTCAGTCCGGATCGGCCCACGGGCTCCGTCAGTCCGGATCGGCCCATATCATCTCTCGACTAAGGTCGGTATCCTCCGGATATCCTCCGAGCCCAAATACTATCACCGGTAGGTAGTAGTCCCTCTGCCAGGCTCACCGTCTACCACACAGCGATCCGTTCTCGTCCCGGGGTACCATACCGGGTCCACCATGTACCCGCAATCGGCCTCATCCGCCTCCTTGAATCGGGTTTCACATGTCGCTCTCAGAACCGAGAAAACACATGGTGGACGCACTGAAATATCATATCAAGGGTAACCGGGTTTTTAAAACAATTACACTCTCTTTTGAAATACCCACGGTTCCCAAATCCAGAAATATCATGGAAACAACATATCTCAATACGTATAATCAAAAAGCATGATGTATGCGACATGTAAAAGAAATGTAAGCATATCAGTATATCATGCAACATGGAATAGTAATATGCACATATTGAGGGAAACCACTCTTTTAAAATGAATCAGTTTTAAGATATATCTTGCGGTTCCAAATCTCTTATCAAGCCAGAATCATCTATGTATGTGCAAATACTTATGTATGCAAGTATGGGTGTACAATATGCATGTACACAAGTATGCCCTGTGTCACGTCCCGCTTCCCAGTGTACGGCGAAGTGGACGCGACGAGGCCCACTACGTATATACTCAGAAGTACATACGCTAAGCGTAACTAAGCAATATAAAGTAAATCACAAGAGACGAATGATATAGAAATAACAACCTTTATTAATAACATTCTTTGTACAATACATGGAAAGGAAAAATACAACTGAAATAAAGATGCCTAAACAGTGGCATAACAGGAAATGAAAATACTGAAAAGAACAAGGTACAATGAAATTATACTGCAGGGTCTTCGACAAATTGCTCCAAATCTTCTCCGGTGGGCTCAATCTCAGCTTGGTCCAACGCACCTGACGACATTCAAAGAAGAAAAAAACAGAATGTCGTCAGCGAACAGATCGCTCGGTAAGTCCCAAAGATAAGGGGAGAAATAGAATAGACAGAGAGTAAGAGAGAGAGAGAGTAGCTTTTAATGTTGTATTGTATTGTCATATTATAGTAGTATGGTGTTAACGCTGTTGTTGTAGCTTGGTACAGAAAGATGCCAGTGTATACGAGAGGGGTCTCAGTATGCTAGAGATCAGGGCAAATGGAAGTACAAGGCTCCGTTATACAACCCGGAACAACGGCAATTGGATTCAGGTTAAGTGTCTTAATCTTACCATCTCGTGCCACCTTTAACACCTTCCGTACCAATCTACCCCTTAAACCCCTCGATGTCTTGTTAGTATTGTTATCTTATAAACTTGTATTGGTTGCATGATAGAATGACTGACCGACTGACCGAAACCATGATATCAGAAAACAGTTATAACCGTAGAGTCATGTAAATGGAATAATGGGAAACATGTAAAAGGAATATCCATGGTTCGGTTCGGTCAAGTTATATAAAATGTTAACTGGATTCTGGGATTCCTGTGTTCTTATTGAGTTGGAATATTAAAGAATATAGATTGACTTGAATCATATTCAAGTCAGAAATAGTCAGACTCTAACCCGAGTCAGACTAAAAGAAAGGTAATTTGAAGTTCATTAGTTGTTAGGGGCCTTATTGTAATTTATAAAACTTGAGGGGGTTTTATGCAAAAAGTACTTTTGTATAGTTTTCAAATTACACCTCAAGTATTTATTATTCGTCTTTATAGTTATAATGAGTGTGAATTTTATTTGTGTTATTCTAGTGAATATATCCTAATATAAGTATTAATTGTTTTATTTGAGATTCATGGTATTTTAATGTAACTTTTAATCTTGTAATTTTAGAAAAATGTGGAAACTTTATCTTATGATAAAATAGGTGTTTAAATGATAATTAAATATATTTTAATACAAAAATAATTTTTAAATAAATATTTTATTTTTCCAAAATCACATTTTTCTTAAATACCGTATTTTAACCCTTCGAGACCGAATGCTCCTTGCGGAGGTCTGAATCTCGCACTACTAGCCCGCGGGTGCACGATGAACCGTACTATCCCTAACGAGTTCCCCAAAAGTGGGTTGTAGTGGCACTTTGCTTAGGTTTAACAATTACTATTCATTTAGGAAAACGGTTTTATAAATAAAAGGTATTTATTTGTAAAAGAGTATAGTTTTCCGTATTTTAGTTTGTAGGGTTTCCTAAGCCAACTAGCCTATTTCTAAGGTCTAAACGACAAGTCATTAGAAGCCTCAAATCACCTCTTCACCGTCAATTGCGGCCGGGTAAGTGCCAGGTAAGTGGGAAGGAACCACAGTAGTGGGCCTAATTAAAAACCACTAGCCTTAGACACATTTGCCTAGACACCACAAGACAGTTTAGATAAACGATCGATGTCCATGACCTATCGTGCTTTCATTTTAAAAGATTTTATTTAGAATTGTGTACAACTTAAAACTTTCAAAAAAGGTTTATAAAGAATATGGTATTTTAGTGAAAAGTCCTGTATTTTCGTATTCTATGTTTTGACGTTTATCAATTAGGGTTATATTTGTGTGTGTGTAGAGGTAGGTCATTACCTCGTGACTTATTTTAAGTTTTAATGAAGTTTTAGAGGTTAAACATGATATATTGAACTTGAAAGTATTAAAGCGCAAGAATACGGTATTTGAAAACGTTATCATTTTATATGTGAAAATTCATTCAAATTGATTTCTACAAGTATAGTGATCAAGATAAACATATTTAGGAATGAGGGAATTAATTAAACGAAGAAAAATAAACTTCATGGTATTTTTATGAAAAGAATACGGTTTTACAAGTAAGCTATCATTTCATGTGAGAAACTTAATTTAAATTGGTTTCTATGTGGTTAATGGTCATCATGGATATGTTTAAGTATTATAGATTAGGTGACAAGTGGAATTTTGTAGAAAAACTGAATCGGAAATCGGTTTGTTCCGATTTCCGTCGGGTTTCAAAAAGTCGTATTTTCTATTAAAAGAAAAGAGAGATAGAAGAGATGGGACTTACGGGTTTGGACAAGCTAAGGAGGCTAAGGAAGGTGGCGGTTGTTGGCGCGTCGAAAACGTCGCGAAGATTCTAGTACGATTGCCGGAATTCTTCGTCGGTTTCGGCAGCGCTTCACTTCTCGCTCTTTTTCTAACGTACAGAGTTCTCTTGAGAATTTGGAAGAGTGGACTTAGAGTTGTAGGGTAAAATGGTAGAGGGTAGGGCTGTTTATATAGGGCTAGGCTAGGGTTAGGGTTTGGATTAAAAAAAATATTAAAAAAATAAAAATTCATTAAAGTTTCATTAAATTTAGGATTAAAAGAGGTTTAATGAGAAAATGATAACTGTTCTGAAAAATTGAAGTATGCAGGGGTGAAGACCAAGTCAACACGAATTTTTTTCGTGTTGACGACTCGGCCGACCGGCCGAGTCTGGCCGGCGGCGCCGGCCGAGTCGGCCGAGTCGCCGGCCGACTTGGCCGAGTCAGGGCCGAGTCAGGTCTCGTTGGGTGGGGAATTTTCTGGGGGGATTTATGGTGTACTTTATTTTTTATATAATGTATTAAATTGTGAGTTATGGCTGTTTGACCGTTTGACTTCCCAAAAATTTAAAACAAAAAGATATAAAAATAGTGTGGGGTATGGGATTCGAACTCTGGTGGCTTGGTTCAGTAGTGCAAGGTATTACCAATGAGCTATAAGCTCCTTTTTGTAATTATTGTGTTATTTAATTATTTAAAATGATAGCAGCAAGAGAAAATACTCCAAGTAAACATTAAATTTTAAAGTGATTTCTTGTACACTAAAAATGGAGTTATTTCATTCTCGTAGCTTGTAATTAAAAACAAAAATAATTAGCTAAATCTTGTGCTCAGGCTAAAATACCCCTTTGTGGATTTAAAAAATATTTTGAAAAAAATTTGTATAGGAAAAAGTGTATAAGAAAATTAGGGTTGTTACACCCTGCAAGGGGTCATACCCTGAATGCGACAGTCCTACAGTGTAGTAATATGGCAATTATCGATGATGAAGTGTGTGAGCCGGCAAGCAGGTGTACGTGGAACATATGCATCATCGATAATGGTGCTGGTGTCCTATCAGCATGGTTTTAACATAACAATAAACATATGTAACATGCAATGCGATGCGAACAGCAAGAATATGCAGCAAATGAATAATAAACACAACAGTGCAGAATCTACATCAATGTATCTATGTCATACTGTTTTGCCATTTGAAAGAGAACGAATCGGGGTTTTTAGGAATATAAGGGCTACGGTGTTTTTAAGAAAAGATGGGTCTTTTGAAAATATCCGTAGAATCTCTTTTCCTGTCTTTAAAATACTCTCGATTCGTTCATTTTTGAAATAAGTATGACATCGGCCTAGCCTAACATCTACTAGCAAAACTACAGCTCTAACTAACAAGTCAATCAGGAGGGGTATGGAAACCACCTAAATCTGAGTCGATATATATATATATATATTAGTCGGTGATCCCGCCTCAAAGGTACCGCGTACGATACAATATCATATGACATCCTCGAGTCATGAATGCGGATCTATCATCAAATAAAGCTCGTACGGTAAATCGTCATACGGCATCCCAAATATGGGTACGGGTCAATATCATATTCATCTCATCAATTATCTGGTATCCTTATCATCATATCTCATGATCTGGGGTACTGATCTAAGTCTAGTACAAATCGATACCATCTATATAAATATAAATGCGTGTGTGAAACACACGTCCAAAGGCCCGCTAAAATCTTATGTCGTATCCCAAATACAAATCACATTATATCACCGATCTCATAGAACTATACCCAATCTCATCGACTCAACTCCAAATATCGTCCACTATCCTCATCAAAAGCATGAGTGTGCGTGTGGGTGTAAACCTATTCTAGGGTTCGCAATTAGGAACTATACTAGTTTACTTCTAAACCCTAATCTAACCATAGTACACCTACTCACAACCTGAAGGTCCATGCCACGCATAACGCTATCATATAAATATAGTATACTAAATATCGAACTGCGGGGGTGCTATACGCCATCCACCCGACTTCCCCCGTAGATATAATCTACTCACCTTGCATTCTGCATGTCGGTGTCGATGTCGCCTTCATCTTCTTCATCGTATGAAGCCCTCGAGAAGGTACCTACACGATAACACAATCGCAAATGAAATCTTAAAATCACATCGAGAAAACAAAACGACGCGCTAAGGCCTATAGGTAAGAACTTATGGACTACGCTTTCAAAATCATCAAACAATCCTCGATATCGTCGTACAAACGTCAAGTGATCGAGGTAAAACACAAACACGCAAATCCATAATTTCAAATACGAGAAACGACACTCCGAATCAAAACAGCAACTCAGGAAAAAGGTCCCAGATTTCTCCCTAGGTCAAATTGGTCAATTTTGCATATGCCAAGGGTCTATTTTACAGATCAAAGGACCACAGAACCAAAACGAGGCCAAATGGCCCAGGTCTGGCCGCAAATTGCGGCCAGACAGAATAAATCTGCGGCCAAGCTAGGGAGATAGGGGCTGGGGTTTTGGTGGTATGTTCTTAATCACCTGCATGCATCTCTGTGTATGCAAAATAAATTTCAGAGTCTCCGAGTGATAGCAGATTCCAATTAACCCTCACAGATTCCACAATTTCCCGATATCGGCTTTTCTAAATCCGTATTCCGGTGTTCTAGTCTCTGTTTTAGGCCTGAATTCTAGCACTAAGGGGTTTGTGTGGCCTCTACTGAGCTTAATTACCCATCACCACTCTCAATTTCCAAAAACCCTAACTAGAATTCTTCTAAGTCCACCAAACCACTCAATATCGACATGAAACATGTATGGATGCATAAAGAATTAAAACACTACACTAATGGTGCAGAAATTACCTCCTTTGGCAACTCAAGATTTTTCTTGAGTTGTCCAAAATCCTCAAAATCTCTTCTTTCTTGGTCCAATGTGTTTCCCTTGAGCTTGTGCATCTTTTTAAAGAAATGGGATTTGGGTTTTGAGTTGATTTTTATGGTGTTTTTGGGGGGTTAGAAATGGAGGAGGAGAGAAGAGGCGGCAGCAGCAGCAACTTGAGGAGAGGGGTGAGAAATGAGTGAGGAAATGGAGAAGGAATGGCTCAAGACTTGGGTCAAAGTTAAACCCTCACCTTTCTCTCTCTCACCCATACCTATTATACTCTTTTTCTTTTCTTTTCTTTTCTTTTCTTTTCTTTTCCCCTCTCTAATAAATCAATTACCATGCTATAAAACATGTAGGAAAGCCATGGAAATAAATGTAAAAAGTGTAAAAATGGAATGGTGCATGTTTTGCACAAAACCCGCTTAAAATCCGATTAGCTATTTTTAATCGCGATTAGCACTAAATTAGCATATAATTACTCATAAAACTTAAAATTTGCATAATTTACATAAAACACCCTCTTTTAAATAATTTCCATAATTTTCCAAAAATTTTCCCCAATTATCGGTATTTAATTATACCGCCCTATTAAAATATTCAATATTTTATTATTAAATTATAAAAATTCCCAAAAATAATATTTTATTTTTTTGAAATGTTACAATCTTCCTCCCTTAAAAAAATTCGGTCTCCGAATTTAAATTTTAAACCCCTCAAATACTAAAACATTTCAATAAAAAGTCCAAGTCGTCGGGGCTCCGAAATCATCAATACATAAACGTATCATAGCGCAATGCATGCGCATGAATAATGAGCAGATAACTCAAAATCAAAACTCTGTCAAGCATCCCGCAATCATCGGAGTTATAGTGAAGACACAAAGGTCAAATTCAAAACAAAACCGATATGATATACATCATAATTATACATGTAGACATCAAATCTATACATGTAAATAACTGAAAGAAATGCATGCCAAATATATCCAGGTATTGTCCTCTGACTAGTCCTGCTCAGTACGAAAACATAGAGCAAATATCATAAAAACGTACTGGTCCATAAGGAATAAATCCCAAAATGTATATAAAAATACCCTGTGCGTCTGGTACGCACGGAAATCAAAATCCATATATGTGTCATACATGTGCACAGAAACAACATTTAGGTGCAACGGGTGTGCACGAAATATCTGTCATAGGCAACGTGTGTGCCTGACAGCAAAATCAGGTGCATCTGACATGCACGAAGAATCCCAATTTAGTGCATCTGGTGTGCACCAAAATCGCATCTCAAAACATGCGCTCAACACGCGCGAAATCCAAATCAAATGCACGGAGTGCCAGAAATCAACATCAATAATAGAATCAAAATCGACAGTATACAATACGACTCAATCAAAAATAGGTATACCGCGGTATATAACCTCACAACCATGTGCATCAACGTGCACAAATCAAATCTAAGCACAAAAGTGCATGAAACTATGCTGAAAGAATAAATTAAATCGCATGCATAATATAGGCATGAAATCAAAATCAACATATCGAATGACATCAAATCAGAGTCAGGTGCAACTGTGGTGCACAAAATATAAATCCGGTGCAACAAAGGCACGAAATATAAATCTGGTGCGATAAACGCACGAAACATAAAGCTGGTGCATCCAATGCTAGCAGCGCAAGATATCTACTTGCCTCTTGCTCATGGTCTGGCGTTCTCTGTCTCTGGGCCCTTATCTTCTCTGTGGATTATAAATCTCACGATCCATTGGCTTATCGGCCCTATTAGGTATGCTAACGGGGACGATTCCGTTTTGGCTCTTCTCTGGTCATCTCTCGGTCAATCCTCGCGGCCACTCATAAAGCAGCACATCACTGGCACCGACCTCTGGTCCTCTGAATACACATTACACATCTGATCCTGGGTGCAAATCTTATCACGGCAGTGTCCTGGAAGGAATCCTGCTCAAGGTCTCTTCCTATCTCGCCTATTCCGAACTGTACGGAGGATGGTACTCTTGCATAATCTTTTCTCGCTCTCTGGACATCTGCGTCCTCAGCACAGTATTTCCTCGGAAACTGGTCGCATCCCAACGCCTCTGTAGGCATATCCGACCTTTAATCTTAACGGGGTGCAACAACAGCTCGTCAGTATCCCGCACGAACCTCTTGTCCCACTTGTCTGTATCATCGTTCACTTCGACGTCACGTCTCTATCTGCGCACTGCAAATTTTCTCGGCTATGGTCAATTCGAAGTCTCTCACACGGACTCGAAATCATGAACTCGGTATCTTCATCACTCTGTGGAAGATATCTAGCCGAACACGTCCTCAGGAACTCGTCCCTACCTGCGAAGGTATACTCCATACTCGTCCATTCTTGATCAACTCACCAAGCATCTGGTTGAGGTCCTTTATCCGAACCTGGTCAACTATCTCGTCGACGATGCCGGACTCTGGCCTGCTGGGTGCGCAATATGACCATTCCTGGGTCCAAGTCTTCTCGTGTAGTATTCCAGAAAGGTCCTGTCGAGGTCTCTCTCTAATCTCGTTTCTGCCGAATTGGCCGGAGGTTATCATCTTTTCTATATCTGTTTCTTGTTCCGGAACGGCTGTATGCTCATCGCGACTCCTTCTGGAAGGTATATCCACAATCAACGCCTCTGCATGCGTATCACATCTCTGGTGTCAGCGAAGTGGCACGTCATCTCGTCGAAATCTCGTGCGAACTCTTTACTCCACTATTTTCCAATGTTGACTGATTCGGACTCGTATTCTCGTGGCTGCATGGACTGCGCTCCAACGGCTATACTCGTATTTGGAGTCTCCCAAGCAATGTGTCCCATCACATGATATCCGAATGATGTCGAACCATCCGATCGATTCGTCAGAACCTCATAATCCCCCAAGAGATCAACATCATGAGTACAGTTTAATAGTATTCCGGTACATGCCACAGCACCTGTGGACCAACCGTAGAAGAGCAAACCCAAGCCTCACAAATGGCACCGCTAAACTGCCGTAAACCCTAAGATTCAAAGGCGTTCCATGGTCATTACGTCGAGTTAGGGTTTCATTCTTCTAGAGGGTCCATAGCATTACTTGCCTTGTCTTCCGAATACTTTAAACTTGGAAATGGCTCCTGACATCCGATCGTCTCTATCGACTCTCAACGAATCTGGATGAAGTCGTCTCTAGCTGGAATCAATCTATCTGATGACCTCGCATCAGGGTAAGCAAACGAACCACATGTCCTAGTCGTTCCTCCTTGGGTGACTAGCGACTTTCCATCATATCTCTAAGTATATACTCATGCTGCAGTAGCTTCAACATCTGGGCGATATCTCGTCATTTGCAGCAGCAACTGGCTCATTCGTCTGTACGCTGAACAGCGCCTCAATCATCATGAATAAGCGATATATCAGTGGTCATCACATTCTGGCTGGCCTCTAGCGATAGCCTGATCCTCTGGTGCTGATCTGCACGTCCGAGAAATCTCGTAAAAGCGATCTGTCAAATGCTCATGGCGCGAAAACACGCTAAAACGACGTCTCTCTATGCAATCGTACGTCCATGGAATCATGCCTTGGTCAGTCCTCGTTCGTGATGAGCTCAAGCTGACGTAACTCTAGCCATAGCTCTCTCTACCCATGCAACCATGGCAGCAAAATCATAACCAATATCGATGAGGATAGATCATAGGTATGAATATAATACTGTGCAAGGAAATGTACATCCTAAGGTTTCTTAAACGGAGTAGCGTATCGTAAGTATGCCGTGGAACATATGTACGGTACGTCACTCTACTCAAGCTACCTACTCCATCAACCAAGGGCCATCCTACGCGATGAAAGTTTGGGTATAATACCCCCTCGACTAAGTCTAAGTTCCGTAAGGTCAAGCCTAAGTTCCATATATATATAAACACTCTAGGCTCCGCATAGTCAAACTTAGACTCGAACCAAGGTTAACCAAGCACTCTGATACAAACTTTGTCACGACCCGAAATAGCACGTGACTGGCACTTGAATCATATGAAGTCTATAGGACCCCATCTAATTCAAGTAAACCAAAAGCCCAGAAATCTAAAACCATTTTAAGGAGTAAATAAAGAAAACTAGTTTTTTACGAAGTAAGGAAAACATATTTTAAAAACAAGGTTTTTAAATAAGTAAGCCGAATGTGCATTTTTAAAATCTATAGTCTTTTTCTGAAAATTTCGGCAGATTTTCCTTTGTAAATACTGGCCCCAAACGGGATACAACATGAATAATATATATATGATGATAAAAGGCATCCCCAAGCGGGAGCTAGCTCTTCATCAATCGACGGTCACAACCAAACAAGCAATATAATATACAACGCCGAATGACGAGGATCAAAACTCAAAGGAAAACTCAAAATCAGCATGAAAACTATAATACTACAACGCGCGACTCTAAGGCCGAAATAATACACATCTGGTTTTCTAAGTCTGAAACAATATACAAGTTTTGGTTGATGGAATTACTAGATACAACTGAATAATATATGTACAATGGTGGTTCTGATGCAAAAGAACCCACCTACCAAAGCAAATCACCCGTAAGGGAAGCAGTGTGCCAGAAGCCGCAATGGAACCTGTACGGCAAAACCTGCAAGAACTGTGGCACAACGGGGGTGAGTTGCCAACTCGTGAATAGAAAATATCACAGAGCAGAAATCGTATGTATGACACAATCCTAGATCAATACGATCATATATATATATATATATATATAAATCTCAAATGAATAAGTCTGAAGTATGATAAGGTGGCAATGTATTCTCTATACATGAGTGTAGTGCCAAGTGCTCGTGCCAGTGCCTCAGGTAATATCATATCATAAACATGAGGTATGATCAATGTCGACTATATCATGAAATCTATGAATATGTGGATATCATCCAACTATGTGATCAATATCATCAATGTCAACTATATGTATGTGGAAATCGTCCACGTGTCACCGAATGACAATAAGCATCATGCATGTAAATATCATAAAGCATATGCATGGAGATATGAGGATATAATCAATATGTGTCCCTCGCGACATATCAAAATCATGGAACCGGAGTGTCCAGTATCGACACTCGAAAACATCATGAAAGCTGTGCCCAGTATCGGCACGTAAATCCTCATATATCGGGCTCCGTCAGTCCGGATCGACCCATATCATCTCTCGACTACGGTCGGTATCCTCCGGATATCCGCCGAACCAAAATACTATCACCGGTAGGTAGTAGTCCCTCTGTCAGGCTCACCGTCTACCACACAGCGATCCGTTCTCGCCCCGGGGTACCATACCGGATCCACCATGTACCCGCAATCGGCTCTATCCTCCTCCTTCAATCGGGTTTCACATGTCGCTCTCAGAACAGAGAAAACACATGGTGGACGCACTGAAATATCATATCAAGGGTAATCAGGTTTTTAAAACAATTACACTCTCTTTTGAAATACCCACGGTTCTCAAATCCAGAAATATCATGGAAACAACATATCTCAATGCGTATAATCAAAAAGCATGATATATGCGACATGTAAAAGAAATGTAAGCATATCAGTATATCATGCAACATGGAATAGTAATATGCACATATTGAGGGAAACCGCTCTTTTAAAATGAATCAGTTTGAAGATATATCTTGCGGTTCCCAAATCTCTAATCAAGCCAGAATCATCTATGTATGTGCAAATACTTATGTATGCAAGTATGGGTGTACAATATGTATGTACACAAGTATGCCCTGCAAGGGGTCATACCCTGAATGCAACAGTCCTACAGTATAGTAACATGGCAATTATCGATGATGAAGTGTGTGAGCCGGCAAGCAGGTGTACGTGGAACATATGCATCATCGATAATGGTGCTGGTGTCCTATCAGCATGGTTTTAACATAACAATAAACATATGTAACATGCAATGCGATGCGAACAGCAAGAATATGCAGCAAATGAATAATATACACAACAGTGCAGAATCTACATCAATGTATCTATGTCATACTGTTTTTCCATTTGAAAGAGAACGAATCGGGGTTTTTAGGAAAATAAGGGCTACGGTGTTTTTAAGAAAAGATGCGTCTTTTGAAAATATCCGTAGAATCCCTTTGCCTGTCTTTAAAATACTCCCGATTCGTTCGTTTTTGAAATAGGTATGACATCGGCCTAGCCTAACATCTACTAGCAAAACTACAGCTCTAACCAACAAGTCAATCAGGAGGGGTATGGAAACCACCTAAATATGAGTCGATATATATATATATATATATATATATATATATATAATAGTCGGTGATCCCGCCTCAAAGGTACCGCGTACGATACAATATCATATGATATCCTCGAGTCATGAGTGCGGATCTATCATCAAATAAAGCTCGTAAGGTAAATCGTCGTACGACATCCCAAATATGGGTACAGGTCAATATCACATTCATATCATCAATTATCTAGTATCCTTATCATCATATCTCATGATCCGGGGTACTGATCTAAGTCTAGTACAAATCGATACCATCTAAATATAAATGCGTGTGTGAAACACACGTCCGAAGGCCCGCTAAAATCTTATATCGTATCCCAAATACGAATCACATTATATCACCGATCTTATGGCACTATACCCAATCTCATCGACTCAACTCCAAATATCGTCCACTATCCTCATCAAAAGCATGAGTGTGCGTATGAGTGTAAACCTATTCTAGGGTTCGCAACTAGGAACTACACTAGTTTACTTCTAAACCCTAATCTAACCATAGTACACCTACTCACAACCTGAAGGTCCGTGCCACGCATAACGCTATCATATAAATATAGTATACTAAATATCGAACTGTGGGGGTGCTATACGCCATCCACCCGACTTCCCCCGTAGATATAATCTACTCACCTTGCATTCTGCGTGTCGGTGTCGATGTCGCCTTCATCTTCTTCATCGTATGAAGCCTTCGAGAAGGTACCTACACGATAACACAACTGCAAATGAAATCTTAAAATCACATCGAGAAAACCAAACGACGCGCTAAGGCCTATAGGTTGGAACCTATGGACTACGTTTTCAAATTCATCAAACAATCCTCGATATCGTCGTACAAACGTCAAGTGATCGAGGTAAAACACAAATACGCAAATCCAGAATTTAAAATACGAGAAACGACACTCCAAATCAAAATAGCAACTCAAGAAAAAGGTCCCAGATTTCTCCCTAGGTCAAATTGGTCAATTTTGCATATGCCAAGGGTCTATTTTACAGATCAAAGGACCACAGAACCAAAACGAGGCCAAATGGCCCAGGTCTGGCCGCAAATTGCGGCCAGATAGAATAAATCTGCGGCCAAGCTAGGGAGATAGGGGCTGCGGTTTTGGTGGTATGTTCTAAATCACCTGCATGCATATTTGTGTATGCAAAATAAATTTCAGAGTCTCCGAGTGATAGCAGATTTCAATTAACCCTCACAGATTCCACAATTTCCCGATATCGTCTTTTCTAAATCCGTATTCCGGTGTTCTAGTCTCTGTTTTAGGCCTGAATTCTAGCACTAGGGGGTTTGTGTGGCCTCTACTGAGCTTAATTACCCATCACCACTCTCAATTTCCAAAAAGCCTAACTAGAATTCTTCTAAGTCCACCAAACCACTCAATATCGACATGAAACATGTATGGATGCATAAGGAATTAAAACACTACACTAATGGTGCAGAAATTATCACCTTTGGTAACTCAAGATTTTTTTTGAGTTGCCCAAAGTCCTCAAAATCTCTTCTTTCTTGGTCCAATGTGTTTTTCTTGAGCTTGTGCATCTTTTTAAAGAAATGGGATTTGGGTTTTGAATTGATTTTTATGGTGTTTTGGGGGTGTGTGTGTGTGTGTGGAAATGGAGGCGGAGAGAAGAGGCAGCAGCAGCAGCAACATGAGGAGAAGGGTGACAAAATGAGTGAGGAAATGGAGAAGGAATGGCTCAAGACTTAGGTCAAAGGTAAACCCTCACCTTTCTCTCTCTCACCCATACCTATTATTATACTCTTTTCCTTTTCTTTTCTCCTCTCTAATAAATCAATAACCATGCTATAAAACATGTAGGAAAGCCATGGAAATAAATGTAAAAAGTGTAAAAATGGAATGGTGCATGTTTTGCACAAAACCCGCTTAAAATCCGATTAGCGATTTTTAATCGCGATTAGCACTAAATTAGCATATAATTACTCATAAAACTTAAATTTTGCATAATTTACATAAAACACGCTCTTTTAAATAATTTCCATAATTTTCTAAAAATTTTCCCCAATTATAGGTATTTAATTATACCGCCTTATTAAAATATTCAATATTTTATTATTAAATTATAAAAATTCCCAAAAATAATATTTTATTTTTCTGAAATGTTACACAAGTTGAGTACGTGCTCAGATACTCACTTCTCTATGTGCATGATGTCCAGACAATGATGTACTAAATTTGCTGATCTGTTCGGAAGCTCATAGAAAATGCTTAATTTGTTCCAGTAGGATGGTTTGATCTATTTTGCCGGATCTATCCCGAAGGTCACATTATTGTAACCACCCCACTGAGCAGTCACGTCCTATTCGGACAATGAGGCTAGAGCCCCAAGAAGCTCCTGATGACCGTTAAAGTGAGTAGCGTCTAACTTGTAGGGATAGACTAGTGGCAGGAAACGCCGATGACCGCAATAACAAACTTTCCTGCTAAAATTCAACCATTTCGATATTGTATATTGATGGAAATAAGGGCATGCTTTGTGACCATGTACGGACCAACCTAATAGCATTTCATATGCAGGAAAGTCATTAATTGTCCACATTAAAGCCGCACACATTGTGAAGGTTGTATCTGTGTTTGTATCGTAAGTCTTTACATCATCAATGAATAAAAAATTTAATTCATTGATCAGAGGTCGAAAATAGACGTCGATATTGTTTTCCATTGAGTTTGGTCCGTTAATAATAAGAGACATCATAAAGTAGGATTGATCCATAACCAACCAAGGCTAAAGATTATAAAATATCATTACAACGGGCCATGTGCTGTGGTTTCCAGTCATATAGTTGAATGGACAGAAACCATCACTAGCGAGTCCGAGCCTGACATTGCGAGAATCACTACTGAATATTTCGTGCCTTCTATCGAAATCCTTCCATTCCGGTGAATATCTCAGATGACTCATTTTTCCATCTTTGTTTGG
The DNA here is from genome assembly GCA_030015575.1 of Agapanthus africanus. Lineage (NCBI taxonomy): Eukaryota > Viridiplantae > Streptophyta > Magnoliopsida > Asparagales > Amaryllidaceae > Agapanthus > Agapanthus africanus. Next base: position 43,951,761 of record CM057339.1, read on the forward strand.
AGCAGCACGGTGATGCCAAATCATTGCCTCGGTTGTTTTCTTGCACATGAATATGCTCTGCAGCCTCCGTGTTATGAGAAAGTTTCGTGCTATCTTGATAGGTATATCGGGCTTCTTATCAGATTCTTTCGGCTTATACCTGACATCTCCGCATGTTGGACACTCTTTCAAATCTGAATTTTCTTTCCGGTACAACATGCAATCTTTGGGACATGCATGAATCTTCTCACACTTCAGACCAAAATCAGATATCATTTTCTGGGCTTCGTACAAGCTGTTGGGCACGTTATTTTCCGGGGGCATAGAATTTTTCAGGAACTTTAGAAGTATCTTGAATGACTTGTTACTCCATCCATTTAAGCACTTAATCTGGAAAAGTTGGACGAACCATGATAGGGTGGAATACTTTGCATTCTTATAAATTGGTCTTCTAGTATCATTCATGAACTTTTCATACTTATCCGCACGCGGTCCTTGAGAGAAAAGAATGTCATATTCGGTAGGAATACTTTCACCGAGGACAACCTCTACCATATCCTCCATTTTTCCTCTTGGAAAGAAGTTATCGTCTTCTTCTTCTTCTGCCGCATTACTGTCTTCTCTTTCTTCTTTTGCCGAATTGCCGTCTTCTTCTTATCCTTCCCCGTGATATAGCCAAGTTTTATAAAGTCTAGTAAAACCATGTTTAACGATTTGAAGCTCTACGATTTCTATCTTTTACCAGAACTTATTCCCACATCTATCGCACGGATAGAGAATCTTCTCTAACACGATCTTATTATGTGCGCGTGCAAATTCAATGAAAACAGCAACTCCTGCGAAGAACTTAGATTGCATGCGTTTTTGCCAATCCACGTACATCCAGTACTTAACTCTGATGTACTCATGGACCATGTTAGACTGTATAACATATAAATTGTAAGTTATGGTGACTATATTGAGAAATCTAAGAACGAGATGGTTACTGATAAAGAAGAAAATCCGTAAAGGCAAGTTTGTCGTCAAAAAGAATAAATTATCGATTAACAAAGTTAGATTTGAAGATACCCAAATATGAGTTGTATTCTGTGTATGCGTGTTTCAATTTATGATTTCGCTCAGGTGTAACGTTGTTAGTGTGTATGTGTTTTTTGTGTGCGTTTGTTATGTATTCGTGTTGTATGTATGTGTTTCGACTATCGGGGGTATGGTTTTTATCCCATTAAGAATGTACAGAGCAGACACCCATTCGTTTGTGTTTTCATCTATTTCGAGTAAATTTCGGCAGCACTTCCCCGCTGTTCTCCGAGTACACTGTAATAGAATAGATAATCATTTCAATACTGTGAAATAACGTTGAAATGAGCATCTAATTTATCTTTGTATACGGAGAACCAGCGGAAAAGTACCGACGAAATAACTCGAAACGAATGAAAATACAAGTGAATGCAGGTGTTTACTTTATACATTCCTAATTTGTCCATACTGGACAAATCTAGCGGTTATCATACGATTGAATCTTCTCGTCACATAGACTACACGACGGTTGTTAGCACTGAACTATACCGTCCGATATTTAACAACCTTCGTATAGTTCTATGTCATGACGAATATCGAACGTATGTTAACTGATAGACAAGGACTAAGTCCCGCTTTGATTTTCACATATGAGTATTGATGAGAATATGAAAGTTTCATATTAGCATCGAGTATCATATATTGGTTTGAACTTGAACATTTAATTTGAATAGGTTTTACGTTTACGTTTCGTTTTTAAGGGTTTGAAGTTTTTAGTTAAGGGTAAAGTTTTTTTACGTTTACGAAAAAATTGTACGTTTACGTTATCATCGAGTATTCTACTGAAAGAACTAGATCACCGTAAACCCTAACCCTAATTAACCCAAATTAACCCAATTAACTGAAATTAACCTTAATCATCACCCTAATTCAAATTATCCCTAATTAACTCAAAATTAAGCTAATTAAACTAAATTAACCCTTATCATCACCCTAACCGAAATTATCCCTAATTAACCCAAAATTAAGCTAATTAAACCAAATTAATCCTAATCAACATTCTAACACAATACACTCTATTTTACCTAATTAACCCAAATTAACCCTAACTCAAACCTTAACCCCAACTTAACCCTACTAATCTCTCAAACCCAAACCCAAATTAACTCTAGCCCAAACCAAAATTAAGCCTAATTAATCTAATTAAGCCTAACCCTAACCCTAATCATCACCAATCCTATTTTGCCTAATTAACCCAAACTAAACCTAACCCTAACCTTAAACATCAACCAAACCCTAACCCTAACCCTAAGCCTAAGCCTAATCAACCCTAACCCTAACCCTAAGCCTAAGCCTAATCATCACCCAAACCCTAACCCAAATTAACCCCCAATTAATCCGGCCCTATAATCCTAACCCTAAACCTAAAATCAACAACAATAACACAAAAGGCAGCATAATTATAAATTAAACTCGAAATTAACTCATCTCAGTAGTCACCGGCCGGCGGCAAAGAGCTTGACGAGGTGGAGGAAGCCGGGAAGATAGAGCTCGAAGAGGTGGTCGCAGCGAGAGTGTGGCGGCGACGACTAGAGTGTGGCGGCGATGAGGAAGTCGACGACGATGGGTGTGATGGCGACGATGCGCGGATGCTCGATCGGGAATTAGTGGGAAATTTTGGGGACGGAGAAAAATTACTTAGCTTTATTTTTTTTATAAATAACCTTTTGTTACCCCTACGGATTAATCCGTAGGACTTTCTTTTGCGGCACCGTAGGACCAAATAAAAGATTGAATTTTAATATTTTTGAATTTATTTATGTCCCTACTGTGGGCACCGTAAGGACAAACAGATGGCCCTACGGATTAATCCGTAGGGGCAATAAATAATTGCCCCTACGAATTTCTCTATCCGTAGAGGCAACCCCTCATTGTAGCAGTGACATAAAGATAAGATGAAAACGGACATAAGAACGTTCTTAGGCCCATTTTCCTCTTAAAATGTATAACCCTCCGATTAAACATTAATGTTGAGACAATAGAACAAACGCTCTTCCTCACAAGTAAATATTTTGAAGCATTTGTGGGACCTTCATTAGTTCATTTTTTTGTATGCTTGAGCTGTATGCATGCAGTGCTCTCAAATTCCACAAATTAAGTCTCATTATTTTGTTTTTGGATCTTTCTTTAAATTTTTCCTAAAGTTTTGCTGTCATCATAGCCCTATCGCTATTTTTAAGGCACAGGGATCTAGTTATAGGGATTCAATAAGGTCACATGCATGAGAGGAGAGCTATGCAAATTTATTATAAACATGCATGGAGACTCAATTTGGTTGGTGCTCGAGCTAAAGATTTATATAAAGGAAAAAAATTAACCTACGTATTATCAATGTTGTGAAGATAACAATGACAGAGGACACAAATTAGGCTTTACAGCAAAAAATGTTAGGACTTCTTAAAATAATAGAAACATATCGAATCGTTTTAAGACGACTTCAGTAAACATGCCCTAATTAAGGTCTAAAAATATTATGTAGATTAGATAAATATGAGATTGTTCTATTGATCTCTCATTTCATAGAATAATTTGCATTATTTAATGGAATGACTCATTAAAAAGAGAGTTAAAGGGATGTTTTAAACACATAAAGAAGGTCAAAACGGGGGTTCAAGCTTCCAAAACAACACAAAAGCTTTATGCTATTGTTTTATTCAAAGGTGAAGCGTCTTGTGGTTGCTTCCAGCTAAAGCGGGCTTTAGCAAAGCTTATTACATCATTGCAAATAGGAATAAGAGCCATTCTTTTTTCTCTACGGCGGCGTTGAGTTGCAAATTGCTGATTCTTCAAACACTCAGTATAAAGGAAGGGACACTACCTTTTATATATTTTGGTCTTCCACTTTCTTTCAAAAGTCTTATTGCTACTATGTACCAACCACTTATAAATAAGATAATAACTCGACTTAGCGGATGTATTCAAGTTTCTCTTAATGGATGGACGTTTTGAGTTTTTTCGATCGACTCTTCTCATTTAACAAATGTATTGGTCACAAGTTTTCAACCTTACGAAAGAGTTTTAAAAAAAGTGGAATTTATTTGTCAGGGATTTTTATGAGGTAACTCAAAACTTTCTACAATTAAATGGAATGATATTTGCAAACCAAAAAAGCAAGGTAGCTTGGGCATTTTTAGCCCTCTTGATTACAATCTTGCATCACATCTAAAAGTTTGTAGGAAAAATTTTCACAAAGAGGGTTTATGGGTTTTATGGACTCATTGGGTATTTGTTGCAGCTTCAAAGAGAAATAATTTTCAAACTTTTTGGACCACTTCGTCGTCGTGGAGATTATCTATCATGAGAAATATTTTTCATATAAGAGATCTATTTTAAGAGGAAGTCGAATATCGGAATCATGATAGGACTTCAACTAATTTTTTGTTATCCTTAGGTTGAGGGAAAATCTCTGTTCGATGTTTTTGGAGAGTAATTAGTATATGATTTCGGTGTCCCATTTGATGCCAAACTTTCTGTTTTTATTCATGATGGAGAATAATTACTAGCTCAATTTACTTCACCGAGTACAATGAGGGCATTGGAGTTGATTAGATCGATCAATATTGATAGATCTATTACCGGCGACACTTTATTTTGGATGCCTTACCATGTGAGAAAATTCACAATAAAATCGGCGAAGTTATCACTTCTAACACAACCTTCTTTCATATATGCTTAGACTAATTTTTGTTTGGTTTGACTAATCCATTCTAAATTTTTTTTTTATTCTTGTTTATGGCAAACAACATTTGAAAAATTTGAAAACTCTCGAATATACTTCAAACAAGAAGTATTGGTCAAGGAAAACAATAAATTCTTTGAAAAGCCCAATTCGGGAGGCATAAACATCTAATCTTTGAATGCCAATTCTCTAGTTGGATGATAGGAGTATCTTTTGCACATTGCGGCATTTGCAATATATCTTCTAATTTTCATGACATTATGGATTTTATCCAATTGAAGTTCTCGAAATCAATCAGACCACTATTCTGTATGGTGGTTGCAACTGTTATTTTGGTATTGTTTGGAAAGAATGGAACCATAGAATTTTTAGGTTAAATGTAGACCTAAAATGATTGTTCTTCAGGATGTGATATATCTCCAATTCTTGAATCAGGATTGGCAAGTTTTTTTTATGTGAAGGATTTTGGTAGTGAGTCAATTGTTCGAAATCAGAGTGTATTACTTTTTTTTTTTAAAGTTCGATTTTGAGCTATTGATTTGTGATAATTTTGATCGTGGTTTTTTGTGCTCTATTTTCTTTTTGTAACTATAATTTTATTTTAATATATAAAAATTTCGACTTTTTACCTAGCCTTTGGCTAAAAAAAAATTGGCAAAGATTGTCAATTTTTATACATGACAAAATTCCATTATAATACCATGAACTAATTAATTAGTATAAAGGTTTTGAGTTACAATTAAATATCATCAACTATTGCCTCTTCTAATTTACTAGTGATGATGCTCGTAACAAGAAATTCTTTACCAGTGACGTGTCATCCACGTAAATCCGTTAGATTCCTGAGAATTACAGAGCTGGAATAAATATGATGCATTGGGGATATTCCTCAGGACCTCGCCTCCGAGGCTGCACCGGACCTTCTAAGAAGACCTTCCCGGAATATCTTCCCCCTTCGGCTGACCGTCAGCTAATAGCTCGTCTCCAAGCTATCCTATAACCGAGACTTCTCAGCTCATCTGCTTGTCTCCGAGCTAGCCTATATTTGAGATTCCTCAGTGCCCCTGTTTGGCCGGGAGCACGGAGCCTAAGCGCCTTCCGTAACAGCTCCGTGTATCTCGCCACGACGAAATCTCTGCCGCTCCACGTCCCGCATCCCACGCCAGCGTATCTCACCATTAATGGGCGTATCTCACCATCAATACGAACGTGAACGGACGCCGAGAATCTCGCATCGCCTCGCTCCACGCGACCGCTATATAAACCATTCTCCCACACAATTCAGGTATCTCGAACTCTTTCCAATATGCCATTACCCTGCCATTATTCCTCGGTACTAACTTGATCGTCGGAAGATCCTACGGTGACTTCCCATCCCGGGACTTCCCTTGCAGGGTAGCCAAGCGTCAACAACAACCAACAACGCATTGAGATCTATCCGTTCAGCTGACATCTCAAATCTCAACCGTTCGATACCGCTGGCCCCAAGATCGAACAAGAGGGAGAAATCGATCTCCCTCAAATAGTATGTAAATTACCTTCTTGCTTTGTCATGGTGCTTCTGTACAGTCTATAGATTTTGATACTTGTCTGATACTCCATGATATTTTAGTAAAATTTATAGTATTTATCTGGATTCGTTGTTCCGACCTGATTACGATCTACCTTAAGCTGACATGAGAGGACTTACGTCTCCCAACCAATAGTTGACTAGGGTTTCACTGTACTTAGGGAGGACCGGTGTGAACCCAAGTACATTTTTCTTGAATAATTGCGGCCTATTTACATATTGGATGTAGTTTTGCCTAAAATAGTGGGTCATATTCAAATTATAATTGTACCCATTCCGGTGCACATTCTTATGTAACTTATGTAACAAGTACATTAACTTAAAACTACATATACTTACACGAGTAAAGAAAAGCTTCATATATATATATATATCGTAAAAATGAATGTCTATATCCATCTAGTGAAATAGATTTCTCAATTACGCCAAGAAGTAATGCATTTATATTTCATCTTACAATCTCAACAGCTAAAATTAAGGGCTAATGTTTGTGACTGATGATGCTCACAGCGATGGAGGTCCTTTTTGGGTCTCCTTCAGATGTTGTCTTCCGTCGATCTTCCGGTGGATTCTGGAGGTGATCTCCTGTTGCGTGTGGGTCTCAATGGGTTTGGAGGAGATTGGTGACTTGGGGAGTTTAGCGCCGAATATCTGCAAAGAAGTCCCGGGGTGGTTTGGTACCACCGAGGACCTTCCGACGATCAAGTTAGTATTAGATCCGAGCAGCGTAACGGCTAAGTGGAGTAAAAAACGGCTTACTTGACCCCTCTGTGATGGAGGTTTATATAGCGGTGGTAGCACGCAGCAGCAGGCACAAGAATCTCACCGGCAGTTACGCTCCCGACGTCACGCCCGCGCGGAGAGCGCATCGTCCATTAATGGGGATCGTGATGGCGTGGAACGTGGGATATTGCTCGCGGAGAATCTGTGCATGGCGGGATTTGCGGAGCGGTGGTTATGCCTATGAGCGGTGGAGTTGGTCTGAGGACCGAGGAGGACGTCCTCGGCTGGGGAGCTCGGGGGCGAGTGAGAAGGCCGAGGAGTCTTGGTCTTGTGGCAGCTCGCGGCGAGCTGAGGGGCCGAGGAGGCCCATTTGCAGGGGGCCCCGAGGAGGGCCAGCTCGCGCGTGCAGGTCGGGTATTGGGGTGGCCTGGTCGGTCCCTGTAGGCCCTTTCTTCTGAGTTCTGGGACACGTCATCTGCCATGTGTCCTGCTCTTGGGGGTCGCCAATATTGAGCATCACCATTAGCCCCTCACTCTTGTCCCGACCAGCTGGCGGGTCGGGTCAGGAGTGGACTGCCGGACCGCCCGAGGTGAGCTCCCTCTTAAGGTTTCGCCGGGACGCGTCACCGGGCCGTAAGCTGTCTTTTCTGCCAGCGAATCAGGGCAAGGTCTATGCATTTAAGGAAGGTGCACCGGTTTGTGCATCTTGCCTTTGAAGCGACGGTCCACGTGTCAAGCGTCGCTTGGCTGACGTGACGTGTGCAGGCCTGCGACGCCTGAAAGGGTGCGGTCCAGTGTGAGAACGACAAGTGGAGCAACCGGAGCCGTTGGACGCGAGGAGGCGTTTAGGCAGGAGATGAAGGGTGCCGTTGGATGAGGTCTCTCGTAGTGATAAATAAGGGTGGGGCCTGTTCCAGGGCCCCTACTCCTTCATATTTCCTTTCTTCTAAGTCTTGGCTACTCGGCGCTCTTCTTCTTTGGGATACATGGTTCGTTCCCACTCTTTGGGTCGCTCGTTCTAGAGGGAGGCCAGCGACGCGGCCGTGCCCCTGGTTGGCCCATGTCCTGCGTCGAACGTTTTGCCGGCGATAGGGCTGTCACGCCCCGCTTCCCAGTGTACGGCGAAGTGGGCGCGACGAGGCCCGCTACGTATATACTCAGAAGTACATACGCTAAGCGTATCTAAGCAATATAAAAATAAATCACAAGAGACAAGAGATATATAGATAACAACAACTTTTATTTATTAACATTCTTTGTACAATACATGGAAAGGAAAATACAACTGAAATAAAGATGCCTAAACAGTGGCATAACAGAAAAAGGAAAGTACTGAAAAGAAAAGTGTACAATGAAATTATACTGCTGGGTATTCGGCAAATTGCTCCAAGTCTTCTTGTGTTGGCTCTACTTCTGCCGGGTCCAAGTCACCTGACGATATTCAAAGAAGAGAGAACAGAATGTCATCAGCGAACAGATCGCTCGGTAAGTCCCAAAGGTAAGAGGGAAGTAGAGAAGACAGAATAAGAAGATACATTTTTAAAGTGTAAACTATTGTTGTAATGTTATGTAACGCTGTTGTTTGTACCTTGGTACAGAAGAATGCCAGTGTATACGAGGGGAGTCTCACTTGCCAGAGACTAAGGCACGTATAATACAAGAAACCGTTATGCCACGGTACAACAGCAATGGGATTCAGGTTAGGTGTATTAATCTGACCACCTCGTGCCACTTTTAACACCTTCCGTACCAATCTACCCCTTAAACCCCGCGATTTCTTGTTTGTATTTTTATCTTGTAAACTTGTACTGATTGCATAATTGACTGATTGACTGACCAAAACTATGATATCAGAAAACGGTTATAACCGTAGAGTCATGTAAATGGCATACTGGGAAACATGTAAAAGGAATATATCCATGGTTCGGTTCAGTCAAGTTGTGTAAATTGATAATTGTATTCATGGATTCATGTGTTCATATTGACTTGGAATCTTGAAAATTTATATGGTACTTGAATCATATTCAAGTCGGATTATGATCAGACTCAAACCCGAGTCAGACCATAGAAATGTAAATCGAAGTCCTATAATTGCTAGGGTCCTTAGGGTAATCACTACTACAAATAAGGGTTGCCCCTACGGATTTATCCGTAGGGGCAAACCACTGCCCCTACGGATATATGCGTAGGGGCGAAAAAATACCCCGTAGGTGCAAAGGCCGCAGGTGCAAGTTGAGGCCCTGAACTTGCCCCTACGGACAAATTCTTGCTCCTACGGATTTCTGTGTAGGTCCTAGTGTCCCTACGGATGAAGCCGTAGGGTAAAAAAATTTATATTATTTACGATTTTTTTAATATTTTAAGTGTCCCTACGGATATGTCCGTAGGTCCAAGTTATATACCCTACGGATAACTGCGTAGGTACCTATCCGTAGGGGCACAATATCAGGATTCCTGATATTTTGCCCCTACGGATATCTTCGTAGGGGAGAGGCTGTAGCCCCTACGGATATGTCCGTAGGGGCACTTCCAACCCCTGGTACTGAGATCAAGGGGCAAATATCAGTTACTGCTGACATTTTGCCCCTACGGATATATCCGTAGGGGCAACATGTGTGCCTACGGATTAATCCGTAGGTACATATTGTCTGTATTTTTATTTTAAAAAAGTGCTGCCTGATTTTTTCCCGCCCTGTGCACAATAATATATACATCAATCAAATATAAAAATAATCATCACACAACATATATCACAGTATTCATAATCACATCTCACGCATATAATATACAAAAGAAATCCAAAAACTGAATATGATATAAATATAAACCAATATCGATATCGTTTCAAAATGTAGTACAATGTGTATGATATAAATAAATACATGTTTCAAAAAATAAGAACCAAAAAGCTACCCTAGTTCGGTCCAGCTCCACCTCTGAATAACGATAGAATAACGCGCGCCTGCTCCTCGGTCAATAAACTCTGCAATTCGGCACGAGCGGGAGTCTGAGCGGCCTGTGGAGCTGGCGATGTGGTCTGCGCAGCCGCCGTCGAGGTAGTCGCTTGCGGAGCCGCGGCTGCGGGAGTCTGAGTGGGCGGTGGAGCTATAGGAGCTGTCTGCGGAAGCGCAGCCGATGTAGTGGCTTGCGGAGCCGCAGCCGAAGGAGATGCATGTGGAGGCTCGGCCAATGTACCCTGTCGCGTCTGGACCTAACGTGTGTGATAAGCGTGTAAGAACTGTGTATTATTCGAATTCGTATCATTATTAAGTTATTTCGAAACCCCGTTTGGATATCTAGTTTGTTATTTATTTTAATTACATCTGTATGTATGATTAATCAAACTTAAGTCTAAAACCAAATAAGCTCAAGCTACGTACTAATTATGGATATATTGATATCTATATAATATGACATGATATTTTACTATAAAGCAGTATACATACCAGCATCTCCTTCAACTCCTGAACGGTGGCCCTCAAGCTCTCCAGTTCCTGATGGACACGTCAGTCACCGGAGACGGAGGAAGTAACCGCCGGGGTGGAGTCCAACCTCATATGGGCCCTGCTAGGGCCCAGTCCCCGGCCTCTCTCCCAACCTCCGTGGTGCCCTCCGTGTGCGGCGTCCAGAACTGGGGTCAGCAGCCTCGGATCGCTCTGTCCGGTAAAATCGATCCCCGAGGCCTGGGCCTGCTCAACCGCCCGCTCCTACACCCACATTAAGCAGTAAAGTATAAGTATAAGATTTAAACTTGAACCTTCCAAAACTAAAATTTCAAATTTGGGTAGAAAAAATATTAACACTTACGCAGTACTCCTGAGTAGCGACGTCGGGATATTGAACCTCGCCCGTGGCGGGATCTATCGAGGTGCCGTGGACGGCAAGATATGCTGACAGCACGCTCGGTGTACCATCTGACGCCACGGTCCGAGATGTCTGCAATATTAGAAAGTAACTCTTAATATTAGAAATATTAGAAAATAACTCTTAATATTGCAGAATATCACAAACGTTGGTCTATTGTAATTTACCGATAACTCTATGGCTCGAGTAATGTTCCTCGAGCCACCTGTGTAAGTGGGGTGACCCCTCTTTGCCGACTTCCTGTTCTCTGTATTCTGAGCGGCCTGTTTCTGCACAACGCATTAACATTTAGTTTTTTAATTAAGAAACACAAAGAAATAAATTATATCATAAATAATGAATTACATTTAAAATACATACCTGTTTGCGTTGGGAGTCGAAATAAGCGCACAATAGAGGCCATGTCTCTACGTCGACTCTCGCAAACGCCGGAGTAGATAGGAGGGCCGCTCTCTCTGCCTCGGGGGTCGCCATCCACAGGGAGTAGCAGTCGGCCTTCAGCTCATTCCTGTTGTATCGGATCTTGGCCTGCATGTTCTTCATCAGGCCATTGTACAGAGCATGAAGGTCGAGCACCCTCCCCGGATGATCAAGGTCGGCTACAGGCTGAAAATCGTAATCCAACTGAAAATACAAAAAAACATTGTTATTAGATTGCAAGTGTTAATAATAAATATATTGGATAGATCAAATGAAAATATATATTAATACATACCCGAGCCTGATCAAAGAAGAGGGCGAATGAGCGCTGGTGCTGCTCGCCCCACTCAACGTGAAGTGGATAGTTCTTCACGAGCCGGCTCTCGTCCCCCAAATACCGGCCGAACCTCTCGGCATGAGGACTGGTATAGCGATAGTCAAGGGTAAAAAAAAGGGGGAATGCTGCCTCCCCCCTAGCTCTGTCAGGCCTCAGCCTATGGGACTGATTCGGGCCTCGAGTCCCCCTCTAAGGATGGGGAGGCCCTGCGTCTGCACGAAATATCAAGACAATCAATAATAAGACAAAGTTGTATTAAGAAATCAAGGTTAAATGAAAATTCAAGTGTGATATATACCTCCGGTGACTATCGCACGAGCCTGGGCCCGGGCAGCAGCACGAGCAGGACGATAGTTCCTCCGGTGAGGAACAACCGGGGTCCCGGATGCGGACGCATCCCCTCCAACTAGAAAATAAACATCGACGCTAAATTTCCATGAAGTTCATATTTATTCTATAGAGCATATGTAAAATGAGTAAATATTATAAATTTATTCATACTAACCTGCAGACGATGCGGAGGGTATGGAAGCGGCAGGAGTGGCCCCTGCGAAAGATGTGGACGCACCACCTATAATTAGACAATTAAAAATAGATTATATAAGTAATTGCGAAAAGAATGTGTAGATCAATAATATAACGTTCTAAATCAATATGCATGCACTATAGGATATATAAACATACCCGCAGGTGCGGTGGTGTCACCACCTACAGCTAGACAATAATAAAAATTGCTAAGTAAGAGCAAAAGGAATGTGTGTATTTATGATATAGCATTCTAAATCAATATACATACACTATATGATATATAAACATACCTGGAGGAGCGGGGGTGGCCTCTGTCCCAGATGTGGACGCATCACCAACAACTAGACAATCAAACATTGACAGTATAAGTAATTTTGACATAAACATGCATGAATATCTGTAATATTACATTCAAAATGGATATGCGTTCAGTATACCTGGAGGTGTGGCAAAATCCACACGGAAGGAGGCATCCGAAGGGGTCTCCGATCTAGGTGCAAGATCGGCCCTCTGAAGCTCCCTGCGGAGCTCTCCGGGCAGCAGAACCGCTCTGCCTCTGCCTCTGCCTCTGCCGCGGCTGGAGCTCCTGCCGTCCCTCGCTGCTCCCGACATCGTCATCAAATCTAGATAAACGGTTCGGGGACGCATTAGACAATCATTAAAAGTATTGACTATATATGTATAGAGCGTAAAATGTGAAGTAATAATATAATATTACTGATAACCTTTTTCGTTTCGTGGGCGCATCATACATATCTACTTGGATTTCATCGTCGATGTCATTTCTAACCCACGTAACTTCATGATCGGTCGAAGACAACCCGTCCTTCGAAACAGACGGTCGGAGCACTTTAAGCCTTCTCTCTTCTTCGTCCTCATCGCTGTCCTCGTATTCTGGGACATCGTAGACATCTCTGGGTTTCCATCGGCATACAACACTCCACCCCGGATGCTTCAAACACTGTGAATAGTATACTTAGAACGCTTGGTTCGGAAAGATAAACGGATCGTCCTGACCGTAAAATCGAAGTGTGTTCACACTGGTCAATCCATATTCATCTTTCCAAGTCCCAAGACTGCTTCTCCACCTGTCCGTATCGGTTCGCGGATCGTACCAAGTACACTGGAATATATAAAAGGGTTCTGATCGTCCGGGATAGTGGATGCCGAGTATACAATTTAAGTACCCATAGTAAATCACACCGTCCGATCCTACCGTCGCAATCCCACTATTCTGAGTGGTTCTAGATGTTTCTATGTCCTTAACTTCGAATTTGTATCCAAGGACACCAAATCCTTTGTAATATGCAACCTCCATACTAGGAAATTGAGCTAAACATCTTGAATCACTCTCAAATGATGCAGACAAGTTCGGATCGTGGATCTAACAAAACAAATTTTACGACAAATACATAACGATACAAGTTTAGATTAAAACTGATAGCAATAAAATGTAATTCGAATAACTTACATGCTCTGTGACCCAATCACAAAAATTATCCTGATGGTATTTTTCCAAACGTTCTTCGTTCCAATTAGGATGCCCCTCACGTACCTCGTTAAAATGAGTTCTGTTTTCGACAAATAATTGTGACATTAATATTATGTCATTTCATACACACACAAACACAGATATAACAATTAATCCAAAAGAACTTACTCTCTAATTTGTTCAAGATATGCGCAATTAAGCAAGATAAACCGGTATATCTTGTTGATAAACATAGTGTTTACCCTCTTATACTCGGCTTTACCATATGGCCCGTCTTGAATTCTTCATGGTCGGTGAAGCCTTGTCTCAATGTTCTCGTCCAGATAGCGGGAACAAAATGTGGTTGCTTCATCAAGAAGATAACCTGCATGATAGAACCCTCTGGTCGATTTTTATTGCGTATATACTTCTTAAGAGTGTAAAGGTACCTAATGAGAATATGTTGAATAAATAAATACGGGCATACAGGACAACAATAAATTTATAAATTGCGCGAAACGAAAAATTACACGTACCTCTCGACGGGATACATCCATCGATATTGTACCGGTCCGGCTAGCTTCGCCTCAGTTGCAAGATGAACCGTCAAGTGTATTATGATATCGAAGAATGACGGTGGGAAAATACGCTCAAACTTGCAAAGTATCAATACAATAGAATTTTCTAGTTTATCCAGCGTCGCAACCTCCAGTGTTTTAGCACACAACTCCCTGAAAAAACAACATAGGTCATTGATTACTAGACCAACCGAGTCGGGGAGAGAAGTCCTGAGGGCTAATGGAAGAAGGTGCTCCACGATAACATGGTGATCATGACTTTTCAGCCCATCGATCTTGCCCTTCACAATTTTTATTTTCTTACTGAATGATCCTGAGAAACCTGTGGGGACTTTCAAATCATGCAACACCTGCAGGAATCTTTTCTTCTCCGGTTGTGACATATGATAAGCGGCATTGGGAAGTACAAACTTGCCCGGTTTACCCGCTACCGGTTTAGGGTGCAGTTCACTTCTTATTCCCCACTCTTGTAGATCCATCCGAGCATTCATGTTGTCTTTCGATTTCCCGTCTTTACACAGAAGCAAGTTAAGTATGTGCTTTGATACTCCCTTCTCTATATGCATGACGTCCAGACAATGACGCACTGAATTTGTAGACCAGTACGGAAGCTCGAAGAAAATGCTTAACTTGTTCCAATATTGTGATTTGACCTGTTTCGTCGGATCCATCCCGAAGGTCACGTTATTGTAACCATCCCATTTAGCAGTCACGTCCTCTCCGGACAATGGGGATGGAGGTCCAAGAAGTTCTTGATGACCATCAAAGTGAACCGTGTCTAACCTATAAGGGTGGTCTAGAGGCAGAAAACGTCGATGGCCGCAATAACAAACCTTCCTGCTAAAATTATAAAATTTTGATGTTGTGTGTTCATGGCAATGAGGACATGCTTTGTGACCATGTACGGACCAACCTGATAACATTCCATACGCAGGAAAGTCATTAATTGTCCACATTAAAGCCGCACGCAGTATGAAGGTTGTATTTGTGTTTGAATCATATGTCTCTACACCATCAATGAACAAAGTTTTCAGCTCCTCGATCAGAGGTCGGAGATAGACGTCAATATTGTTCCCCGGTGAGTTTGGTCCGTCGATAAGAAGAGGCATCATAAAGTATGATTGGTCCATAGCCAACCAAGGCGACAGATTATAAATTATCATTACAACGGGCCATGTACTGTGGCTTCCAGCCATATAGTTGAATGGGCAGAAGCCATCGGTAGCCAGTCCGAGCCGGACATTGTGAGGATCGCTACTGAATATTGCGTGCCTCCTATCGAAATCCTTCCATGCCGGTGAATTCTTGGATGGCTCATTTTTCCATTTTCGCTTGGAGGAGCACGGTGATGCCAAATCATTACCTCGGCTGTTTTCTTGCACCTGAATAGCCTCTGTAGCCTCTGTGTTATGGGAAAGTATCGTGCTATCTTCACAGGTATATCAGGCTTCTTATCAGAATCTTTCGGCTTATACCTGGCCTCTCCGCATGTTGGACACTCTTTCAAATCTGAATTCTCTTTCCGGTACAACATGCAATTTTTAGGACATGCTTGAATCTTCTCGCACTTTAGACCCAAATCAGACATCATCTTCCGGGCTTCGTACCAGCTTTCGGGCACATTATTTCCCGGAGGCATAGAATCTTTCAAGAACGAAAGAAGTATTGTGAATGATTTGTTGCTCCATCCATTTAGGCACTTAATCTAGAAAAGTTGGACGAACCATGAGAGGGTGGAATACTTCGCATTCTCATAAATTGGTTTCCTAGCATCATTCATGAAATTTTCATATTTATCCGCACGCGGTCCTTGACCGGAAGGAATGTCATCTTCGGTATGAATAGATTCATCTAGGGCAGCCTCTACTATATCCTCCATTTCTTCTGATGGAAATAAATTTCCGTCTCCTGCCGTATTACCGAATTCTTCTTCTTCTCCTGCCGCATTATCGTGTTCTCCTTCTTCTTCTACCGCAGTACTGCATTCTTCTCCTTCCCCGTGATATTTCCAAGTTGAATAAAGTCTAGTAAACCCATGTTTTACAATATGAAGCTCTGCCAATTCTACCTTCTACCAGTACTTATTGCCACATCTATCGCACGGACAGAGAATCTTCTCTATTATGATCTTATTATGTGCGCGTGCAAATTCAAGGAAAGCAGCAACTCCTGCGACAAACTTAGGTTGCATATGTTGTTTCCAATCCACATACATTCAGTCCTTAATTCTGACGTACTCATGGGCCATGTTAGACTGAATAACATATAAATTGTAGGTTATGCTGACTATATTGAGAAATATAAGAACGGGATAGTTACTGACAAAGAAGAAAATCCGTGTATATGCTTTGTGTGTGCGTTTGTCGTTGAAAAGAATAAATTATCGCACGTATGTTAACCGATAGACGGGGACTAACTGGCGCTTTTAGTTTCATATATGAGTATCGATGGGAATATGAAGGTTTCATATTATCATATATTGGTTTTAACCCGAACATCTCGAATCGCTCTATAATTATGCGTTTGTATGTGTGTGTTCCGGCTGTCGGGGGTAGGCTTCTATCCCATTAAGAATGTATAGAGCGAACGCCCATCACTTGTGCTTTCAACCGTTTCGAGTAAATTTCGGCAGCACCTCCCCGTTGTTCTCCGAGTACACTGTAATAGAATAGATAATCATTTCAAAGCTGTGAAACAACGTTGAAATGAACATCTAATCTATCTTTGTACACGGAGAACCAGCGGAAATGTACCGATGAAATATCTCGAAACGGATGAAAACACAAGTGAATGAAGGCGTTTTCTTTATACATTCTTAACTTGTCCACACGGGACAAATCTATGGGTTACCATACGATTGAATTTTCTCGTCGCGTAGACTATACGACGGTTGTTAGTATCGAGCTATACTGTCCGATATTTAACAACCTTCGTATAGTTCTAGGTCACGACGAGCATAGCACGTATGTTAACCGATAGACGGGGACTAAGTGGCGCTTTTAGTTTCATATATGAGTATCGATGGGAATATGAAGGTTTCATATTATCATCGAGTATCATATATTGGTTTTAACCCGAACATCTTGAATCGCTCTCTAATTATGCGTTTGTTGTGTATTCTTGTTGTATGTGTGTGTTCCGGCTGTCGGGGGTAGGCTTCTATCCCATTAAGAATGTATAGAGCGAACGCCCATCACTTGTGCTTTCAACCGTTTCGAGTAAATTTCGGCAGCACCTCCCCGCTGTTCTCCGAGTACACTGTAATAGAATAGATAATCATTTCAAAGCTGTGAAACAACGTTGAAATGAACATCTAATCTATCTTTGTACACAGAGAACCAGCGGAAAGGTACCGACGAAATATCTCGAAACGGATGAAAACACAAGTGAATGAAGGCGTTTGCTTTATACATTCTTAACTTGTCCACACAGGACAAATCTATGGGTTACCATACGATTGAATTTTCTCGTCGCGTAGACTATACGACGGTTGTTAGTATCAAGCTATACTGTCCGATATTTAACAACCTTCGTATAGTTCTAGGTCACGACGAGCATCGCACGTATGTTAACCGATAGACGGGGACTAAGTGGCACTTTTAGTTTCATATATGAGTATCGATGGGAATATGAAGGTTTCATATTATCATCGAGTATCATTTATTGGTTTTAACCCGAACATCTCGAATCGCTTTCTAATTATGCGTTTGTTGTGTATTCTTGTTGTATGTGTGTGTTCCGGCTGTCGGGGGTAGGCTTCTATCCCATTAAGAATGTATAGAGCGAACGCCCATCATTTGTGCTTTCAACCGTTTCGAGTAAATTTCGGCAGCACCTCCCCGCTGTTCTCCGAGTATACTGTAATAGAATAGATAATCATTTCAAAGCTGTGAAACAACGTTGAAATGAACATTTAATCTATCTTTGTACACGGAGAACCAGCGGAAAGGTACCGACGAAATATCTCGAAACGGATGAAAACACAAGTGAATGAAGGCGTTTGCTTTATACATTCTTAACTTCTCCACATGGGACAAATCTATGGGTTACCATACGATTGAATTTTCTCGTCGCGTAGACTATACGACGGTTGTTAGTATCGAGCTATACTGTCCGATATTTAACAACCTTCGTATAGTTCTAGGTCACGACGAGCATCGCACGTATGTTAACCGATAGACGGGGACTAAGTGGCGCTTTTAGTTTCATATATGAGTATCGATGGGAATATAAAGGTTTCATATTATCATCGAGTATCATATATTGGTTTTAACCCGAACATCTCGAATCGCTCTCTAATTATGCGTTTGTTGTGTATTCTTGTTGTATGTGTGTGTTCCGGCTGTCGGGGGTAGGCTTCTATCCCATTAAGAATGTATAGAGCGAACGCCCATCACTTGTGCTTTCAACCGTTTCGAGTAAATTTCGGCAGCACCTCCCCGCTGTTCTCCGAGTAACTGTAATAGAATAGATAATCATTTCAAAGCTGTGAAACAACGTTGAAATGAACATCTAATCTATCTTTGTACACGGAGAACCAGTGGAAAGGTACCGACGAAATATCTCGAAACGGATGAAAACACAAGTAAATGAAGACGTTTGCTTTATACATTCTTAACTTGTCCACACGGGACAAATCTATGGGTTACCATACGATTGAATTTTCTCTTCGCGTAGACTATACGACGGTTGTTAGTATCGAGCTATACTGTCCGATATTTAACAACCTTCGTATAGTTCTAGGTCACGACGAGCATCGCACGTATGTTAACCGATAGACGGGGACTAAGTGGCGCTTTTAGTTTCATATATGAGTATCGATGGGAATATGAAGGTTTCATATTATCATCGAGTATCATATATTGGTTTTAACCTGAATATCTCGAGTTGCTCTCTAATTATGTGTTTGTTGTGCATTCGTGTTGTATGTGTAACATGATTTTAAACCAATGAGATCAGGATTGATAGAACTGATCATCCTATATTGCAATAGCATTCATCAACCAAAAACTATTATTGCAATGGTATTCATCTATAACAATCAACAATTAAAACTATAAATGTAGGATACTGATATCATAAAGCGTTATACGCAACATTGATAGAACTGATAAATAAAAAAACGAAACACAAACCGTATCAAGATTTAACAACTTTGATTATGTCATATACGCGGGCCGATATTTTCATATTAGCCAATAGGCAAAAATAGATTGCGGTCTGGATATGGCATATTGGCAGATGTTACCTATATGCATACATGCATGTTGTCTTCCCATTTTTTCATAAATCAAACCAACTACATACATCAAACTAGTCCATGCCACCAATCGGAAACTCCACTATGTCTTTGAATTATTATTTTTCCAAATAGCATTGAGCTCCTATTGACATTGTCCCATCTAACAAATTTGTTGTGCTTGCCTCGACCTTCATCTAGCTTTCACATGCCATACATATTAGATGAGTAATATAGTTATAAATTATGGTATTTTGTTGTCATCAATCCACCTAACCCTAACCCCAAGTTGCTCTCTGAAAGCACATAGAACCATCCTCCCTAGTCAAGCATAGCTTTCTCTGTGCAATTGTTCTCATTCTTAATTTCTCACATTCATTACTCTCTCATTTTCTTGTCAACAAATTTGTTGTGCAATTGTTCTCATTCTTAATTTCTCACATTCATTACTCTTTCATTTTCTTGTTTTTTTCCAACTCCCCACTGTTAACCCCAACCTAACCCTAGCCCCAGCCCCAGCCCCAGCCCCAGCCCCAGCCCAGCCCAGCCCCAACCTAACCTTAACCCCAGCGCGGCCAGCTAAATCCCAACACCAACCCTAAGGCAAACCCTAACCCCAGCCCCAGCAGCAGCAGCAGCCGAACCCCAACCCCAACCCTAACCCTAACCCCGACCCCGACCGCGACCCCTGCCGAACCCCAACTCGTGCGCGCAACCCCAGACCCAGCCATGAACCCTAAGCCCAAAATAATCAAAAAATTCTTTAATTTACCTCAAGATTTACTCACCTGAACGGCGGTGGCGACGACCTGAACGGCGGTGGCGATGAGAACGGCGGTGGCGACGAGGAGAACGGCGGCGATTTGGGGATTTTTTTCGCGCGCGATCGAGAGAGAGAGAAAGAAAGTGAGCATAGGCGATCGATCTGTGCCTTTATTAAATCGATATTTAGTTGCCCCTACCGATATACCAGTAGGTCCTTTGTTTGCGGCTCCGTAGGGGCAAACACCAAATTAAGAATTAATATTTTTATTCTTGGACGTCTGGGCCCGTAGGGAAAACCTTTTAGCCCTACGGATTAATCCGTAGGGCCAAGTTAAATCTGCCCCTACGGATTCCAATATCCGTAGGGGCAACCCCCTATTTTACTAGTGAATTTATAAAACTTGAGGGGGTTTTATGTAAAAATATTTTTGTATAGTTTTCAAAGTACAACTCAAGTATTTAATTATCGCCTTTATGTATATACAACAATTTAATGATCAAGATAAATATGTATACATGTTCGAATAGTATGAAATGAGTCAAGTATATTATACGAGTAACTACCAAAAACAATGCTGTAAAGAAATATTATGTACGACTAATTAATCAAGTCAAACGAATGAGAGAACATAAACAAAAATATGGCTCTAAGTGTTTTGCATGCGTGAGTTCCAGTTTCACCTAAATACCACTACCGGTTTGAGAGAGATATATGTTTTCGTATCGTCGCGCAAAACAGATCAGAATCTATTCGGCACCGTCACATATTTTTAAAATGCAGTTTGAGTTAATTTCCATTGGTTTTCAGGTTATGAAAAGTATTAGAAAATTGTAGGTATTTCGATAAACTTATTGAAAACACCAAGATTCACATGATTTGGATTTCTGAAGCTCTATTTATGATCATTTTAACATCAGCGTTTAAAACAGAAATTCAGATTTCTGGACAGCAACTATATATTCCACTGCAAAGCCTATATCAGGTTGTTTCATGCATTCCTAAGTAATATAATATACATAAAATTATAGTTCTATCAATGGTGCATCTACACATCTAAATTTTGTCACAAACGGACATTGGGTGTTCGAGTTATGTCCAATTTAAAAACAGTGTGCGAATCGGAACAAATTCTGTTCAGATCCGTCACTTAATATTGTAACACAGTTTTCTTTATCTTAGATGGGTTTTTAGTAAAACTATAAAACTAAGAAAATCTGGATCATTCGATGTAGATATCAAAAACACCTGAGTTTGCTCAATTTGGATACCGGTATACCAAGTTATGTGTCCTAGAAATTGACCGATAACTGCAGTTTTCTGTTTTACGATCAGTGAATAAAAATGATGTAATTCCTAAACCGTTATGCGGTTCGATCTAAAATTTTTACAGCGTGTACAAAATAATATATTCTACGTCCCCTTCGTTGGCGCCTCCTGGTGATTATTCCGGCTCCGGTCAAGGACGCCCACGGTCATCCGAGCCCCAGGCGGGAGACGGAGGGGAGGGCGAGGACGGGGTCCCCCTTAAGAGGAAAAGGATAATTTCTCGTACGCAGGGGATCCCCGTGCAGGAGGGTGATGCCGTCTTCATGGTTCCGTTTGGGCTTTCCATCACTGCCGTCCTGCTCGTCGGGATGGAAGAGTCGGCAGGAGGAAGACTTCCGTATGGCACCCTGAGGGCCCAAATGGAGGCCATAGCCCAAGAGGCGGTCCAGGTACGAACTCTTCCACGCGTTGTTTTTGGTCTTCCTTTATTCGGCCCGAGCGCCTCCCAGTTTCTCATCCGCTTCCCGTCAGGTCCTTCAACACTGCGCCATCGCTACCCGTTTGGAGGACGAGGGGGCGTTCCACGCACCGAGGCCGGTAGGGGCGTCTCCTTCGGAGGTCGAGGACCTGTGGCGTGACCTGCGTCTGGAGAGGGCTAGGGCCGATGTCCTGGCAGCCCGTGCGGAGGCTGTGGAGCTCGCCAATTCAGCGAATCGGGGCGTCCATCGTCGCCTGAGTGCGTCCCTCCGGGTTGCCGAGAGGAAGCTGGCGGACCTGGCCGATCGCTTCGCGGCCATGAAGAAGGAGAGAGGTGCCAGCAGGAGGGATGCCGAGGTGGCGCTTCTAGCGGCCCAGACTGCCGAGGTTTGGGCTAAGAAAGCAGTGGCCAATTACAAGGTGTCAGAGCAGTTTTACACCGAGCTTGGTGAGTACTCCGCCGTAGTGTGGAATAAGTCTCTAGATGCCGTGAAGGGGGAGCTTCCTGAGTTCGCCGATGGTGAGCTCCGTGCTCGGGTCCCACTCCCGGTGGCAAGGCCTCTGGCCGACAATGATGAGGGAAGTGAGGTGCGCCCCTGGTGGCAAAACCTCCGGTGGTGAATCCCCCAGTGATAAGGGAAGCGAGGTGTGCGGGGGGGGGGGGGGAGGGGGTTTGCGACTTATGCTTTTTTTGATATTTCCTCGTCTCTCTTTTGTAAGCCTTCGGGCAGTTTGTAAGGCTGGGGAGCCTGAAATACCCTTTGTAAAGACTGTGCGCTTGATAATAAAACTTCTTCTTTGGTTTCATCGGTCCGCACTTTGTCTTCTGTTTGTGAAGAATGCTTGTAAAATATCCCTGCTTGCGCTGTTGGGCTTTCATGTCAGGTCGGCCATCTGTTTGGCGATCGTTCGTCGAGTTGATTTCGATCACTTGCCAAGCGTGCCAAGCGCCGCTGAGAAGGAGGCGTCTCCATAGCTCCGAAGTCGAGGGGAGATCGCTCGCGACTTGGATAGACCTGATGCCCCTTGTTGGTGGCTCGGATCCTTTGCATGCGACGGGCAGAGGGCTGTCCGCCTTATTTGTGCCGAGGGTGGGTGGAAGCTGCTCCGTTGCCCTTTGGCGAGGGATTCTAGTTTCTGGCATCGTGGGTAGGCAACCACCATCCTGGGATGACCGAGCGGGGTAGCCGCTCGGAGGCCTCTTTCGAGGGCTTCGATCCCTGGCGTCATAGGTGGGGAGCTATCAGCTGGAGTTGACTGAGCAGGGCAGCCGCTTGGTTGCCACTTGCGAGGGCTTCGATCCTTCAGGACGGGGACCGAGAAGGATTACTTCCCGGTGCCTCTTGGCGAGGGCTTTTGTCCCGAAGGATAGCTGAGTGAGGGATCCTCGGGCTCGATTGCCTCTGGGAGGGCTTTCTGATCCCAGGCGTTACGGTAGGGAAGCTACCCGCCGTGGATAACTGAGCAGGGATGACAGGGCAGTGAAGCTGCGCGGTTGCCTCTTGGCGAGGGTTTCGATCTCCGGCGCCATGGGTAGGCAACTACCAGCCTAGGATGACCGAGCGGGGTAGCCGCTCGGACGCCCTTGCGAGGGCTTCGATCCCTGGCGTCATGGGTAGGAAGCTACCAGCCGAAGATGACCGAGCAGGGTAGCTGCCCGGTTGCCTCTTGCGAGGGCTTTGATCCTTCAGGATGGGAGACCGAGTAGGGTTACTACCTAGTGCCTCTTGGCAAGGACTTTGATCCCTGTCGGTTGTGGTAGGAAGCTACCAGCCGGGGATAGCCGAGCAAGTACTCGACTGCCTCTGGGAGGACTTTAGTCCTTGGCGTGGGAGAGGCTGTAGAAGCCTACCAAGGACCTTGGCCGGGCAGGGTTACTGCCCGGTGCCTCTTGGCGAGGGCTTTTGTCTTGAAGGATAGCCGAGCGAGGGATCCTCGGGCTCAAGCTACCCGCCAGGGATAGCCGAGCGACGGATGGTCTCGACTGCCTCTGGGAGGGCTTTCCGATCCCTGGCGTTGCGGTAGGAAGCTACCTGCCAAGGATAGCCGAGCGACGGATGGTCTCGACTGCCTCTGGGAGGACATTCTGATCCCTGGCGTTGCGGTAGGGAAGCTACCCGCCAGGGATAACCGAGCAGGGTAGCTGCGGGTTGGCTCTTGGTGAGGGCTTTGATCTCTGGTGTCATGGGTAGGCAACTACCAGCCTGGGATGACCGAGCAGGGTAGCCGCTCGGATGCCTTCTGCAAGGGTTTCGATCCCTGGCGTAATGGGTAGGGAGCTACCAGCCGGAGATGACCGAGCAGGGCAGCCGCTCGGTTGCCTCTTGCGAGGGCTTTGATCCTTCGGGATGGGGACCGAGCAGGGTAGCTGCTGGATTGCCTCTTAGGAGGACCTTGATCCTTAGCGTTGGAGGGGCTGTAGGAAGTCCACTAAGGATGACCGGGCAGTGAAGCTGCGCGGCCGCCTCTTGGCGAGGGCTTTGGATTGTAAAGACAGAAATTTATTCGAGATGTTCCAACTTTTCTTTATTCGAATGGACAGGATTTTTAGAGAACATTTACATCATCTTTGCGAAGAAAAAAAGGGGGGTACACACATGCTGGCCTTGACCTCATTGGTATAGCTTGAGTTTCTTGGCGTTGTAAGGCCGCGGGAGCTTGCGTTCGTCCGCGTCTTATAGGTGGTAGGCTCCGCCGGGGAGCGCCTCAGAGACCAGGAAAGGACCATCCCACTTCGGGAAGAACTTATGAAGCCGGCCTTGGTCAATGAATTCGTTTCGCCGTAGGACCAGATCCCCGGTCTTGAAGGAGCGGTGCTTGACCCGAGCGTTGTAGTATCGGGCCGTTTGTTGTTGATAAGTGGCAGCCCTGATCTGAGCCCGGTCTCTCTTCTCCAACAGGATGTCCAGGTTGGTCCGTAGCGCCGAGGTGTTTGTATCATCATCGAAGTGCTCAACCCGGTGACTGGGTAGCCCGATCTCTGCTAGGACCAATGCTTCGGTCCCGTAGCAGAGGCAGAAGGGGGTCTCCCCGGTGGGAGTCTTCTTTGACGTGCGCATGGCCCATAAGACCCGGGGTAGTTCTTCGACCCAACTGCCTTGTTGCCCTTCTAGGCGGGTCCGGAGATCTCGGAGGACGTCTCGGTTAGCGACTTCGGCCTGCCCGTTGCATTGGGGATGCGTGACCGCGGCGAACTTCATGAGGATATGGTATTCTTTGCAGAAATCCTTCACTTTCTCGTTCTCGAAGTTCGTCCCGTGGTCGGTGATGATATATCTCGGGATGCCGAACCGGAATATCTGTAACAACCGAGTCCAATTCTACAAATTTCAGTTACCGTATGTATGGTGTGTGGTATTCATTTCATTTAATCTTGCTTGACTGTTGCCAATTATAGTTTGCACCGACATGTCATATTCTGCAAATAACAATTTAAGTCATCTAAAATTAAATTAAAAATACTTTTCATGGCCTGCTCGATACCCCTAACCCTGTGGTAGCGTCCTTGCATCATGTTCTCGTCCCGTTCAGTGAAACGGACGTGTTTGGACGTCTATGAGCACGCGCGTGCGTCCGTTCTTGGGGGTATGCTTTTTAATTACAAAATACTTCATTTTAATTTTTGGAACCTGCCAATAAATTTCATATTTCAAATTCAAATTTTTGGACTCGACCCGGGCGCATTTCTGAAATATTTTGCAATTACGCCAAATCCTATTTTCTAATATTTTTTTAAACCAGCGAAATTAAAATTCATACAACCAGAAAATATTTTTTCCCATTCTTTAAAAATCCTTTTAAAGTTTTTCCCTAACCAATCAAACCCTATAAATCTTTATCAAAATTTTTCCCCTAACTCCCTTAGCCAATCGCAGCCTCCCATTTTCTCTCCTGGGACCCACACGTCGCTCTCTCCCTCTCTCCTTTCTCTTTCTCTCTCTTCTCTCTTCTCTCTTCCTCTCTCCTTGCATAACGACGAATTTCTTTCTCCTCTCCACTTTCTCTCTCATCTCGATCTCTCTCTTCCTCTCTGTCTCTCTCCTCTTCTCTCCCCCCCCCCGCGATTCTCTCTCTCTCCCTGTGTCTCTCTCTCTTCTTTCCTTTATATTTTCTTTCTCCTTCTTCATTATTTAACAGAACCCATCCCAGAAAAAAAACCTAGCCGCCTTCCTCCCTCGCCTCTTCCTAGCGCCGACGACGCCGCACAAGCCTCGTCGCCCCTCAACCCTCGTCGCAGCCGCCTCTACCCTCTCTCCTTCCTCCTCTCCCCGAACACCCTGCACGAGCAGCCGTGCACCCCTGCACACCTCTGCACCGCCGGGAATCGCTGTCAGTGACCTCGTCCTTGTGCCCCAGATCACCCGACAACCCAGTAAGCCTGCACCTTTACTTCCTCCCTTCTTCTTTCCCTCTTCCTTGCCTCTCTGTTCGTCAGTTTTATCATTGCCGATGTTCTCTGCAGTTGTTCGCCAGAGCCTCATCGACGCCATCGACCACTTCGCGGTTGTTGAGGATCTACAGTGAGTCTCTTCCCTCCTCTCCATCCTCCTCCCCCTCTTCTCTTCTTCTTCCTTTTAGCATTTTTTCTTTGGATTGCTTACTGTGTTTGTGCTTTGCCGGAATCCGACCGTGCCGACGATGTTTCCCCGATGACCCAGCGAGGATCTGCGACCCGTGTGACTCCACTGTTCGTCGTTTGGGTTCATTCCATGAACCGTGCGCGCGTCGCGATTTTTCCCCGCCGACGCATAACGTTCCGTTTTCCGTTTCGCGACCCGTCGAGGCAAGTAAAACTTGCTACATGCTATTTTAAATTATTCATATACTAAATTATTTATTTCCTGTTAAATCTTTAAATAGAATCGAAAGAATTGGATTTCAAGTTAACCGTATGAAATTCCGTTAGACATTTATGATCCCGAACTTGAAACTTAAATTTTGCATCTAATTATCTATACCTAGGAATCACCTGTAAGTGATAGACCACACGATCATAATTGTTTATAGCCATGATACCCTTTTATCCAGTTTTAACCTATCAGACATCCATGTGCAACTTTAACCGGTTTAATTGCAACTGCATCCATTGAACAGATTATGCATGTCGTCGCATCCCTAGATTACTCGATACTTATTAACCTGGTTTTCAGCATTCACATCTATCATACTGTATTCTTATAATGCTGACACTGTCTGTTAAACATAACTGATAACTGTACGGCTAATTAATTAAATCTGCTTTATTGCCTAACCTAATATATATGCCATTTTATTGTGTTGATACCCATGCTTGATTATTTAAAACCAGGATTATGAGCACACCCATGATATCTTTCACAACCTGTTATGACTTGCTACACACAAACTACTTGACCCGACATGGTACCGTACACTACTTGACTTGACCTGATGTACCATGGCTCGACCTGTTACCTGATCTTGTGTCTAATGCCAACAAACCTGACATGTAGTCCTCACGGACCGTTCCTGTTGTCTATCCAGACAAACCTGCTCTTACCTGATCCTGTGTTGGCATTAGTTCTTGATTACTGAATACCTGACTTGAACACTTATAACTTGGGGGTATAGGGAAATCAATGATGAAACCTGACTTGTAACTCAACAGTTCGATACCTGTTCTGATCAGTCTTACGGGCTAGGCCAGCCCCGGAGTGATGATGCTGACATCACTCATCTGTACTTGCTACTTTCTACTGCCTAGCGGCACGTCTCGGATTCAGCCCGAGAATCTTGACCGTGGTACCGGGCACGCACGGGATACTATTGAGTTACATCGATGATTCATCAAATTGATTTCAAAGACCTTAGAGTAGAAAACCCAATAGACCAGTTTAGTTTACTCACTGCACACTACCCTGCACTGCCTGATTTATATTATTGTTACACCTGCTTTTCATTCATGTTTATATTTGCATTGCCTGTTACCCTGTTTATATTTTATCACTTGATGACATGACGCGCTGACGTCTGGGATTTGCATGGCCTAGATTCCGTACCTTTGCTGCAGCCCGAGCAGGAGTATTTCAGCCAGCAGGCTGAGCAGTGAGGTTTCTGTATTAGTTAGTTCTTTTATTTCCTGCATTTTATTCCTGATGTGAGCCCGCATTATAGGACGTACATTCCAGTTATTTGTATTGGTTCTTTTGCTTCCGCACTTTTATTATTCTTGACTCATTTTATCTTGGCTTATAGACATGTATTAGATAGTTACATTTTGTTCTTGATATCTTTACAGCCGTAATGTGACTGTGGATGGATATTTCATACCCACGGGTAGCATGGTTGGCTATGTCACGTGCCCAATTTAGCGTACTCTGGGAAGCAGGGCGTGACATGGTTCTTTTGGTATCAGAGACATAGGTTAGTCGGGTTGATTCTTTTTGTAGTTGGGTATTGTACCTAATACACGAATCAGAATACCCGTGTTTAGGAAACATGTCCTGCCACCTTGCCGTTTACCGTTCTTGAATCAAGTTCTTCCTGATTATATCTTTTACGATGTGCAAACTTCCTTTGCATATCGATTCGAAACCTGAATCCTTGTTATCTCTAGGACTTAGGCCACTTGGGTGGAGTTATATAATTGTAGCTATGATACCGCGGCATAGTTACAATGCGGCACTCTATTTAAGTAACTTAGAGTTCTAGCCTTGATCTATAATTTGAATCTGTTATCATGCTAATCTTTGGGTGTTTTGGTTTCAGGAGTATGGCAGACAAGAATCTGAAGACGTACCAAAGGCGTGTTGACGAAGCCGCTATGCTTGGAGTGATACGGAGAATGCTGGAGAATCAAAAAAGGCAGACCGAGCTGATCCAGCAGTAAGCTGAATCGTTTCAGGAAGGTTTGCGGACCATTCAGCAGTCCGTGAACAATGTTGGAGTTAAGCCAGTTGATCGTGTAGGGAACGTAGCAGATTTCAGGCGCTTGGGACCGTTTGCCTTTACCGGTTTGGAGGAGCCGTTGCCAGCAAAGTAGTGGCTAGTTGACAAGGAGAACTTACTTATTGCGGCACAGATTCCAGATGATAAAAGAGTGGACGTGGTGCGCATTCAGTTAGTGGACTACGCCCGTGAATGGTGGCTTGTGGACGAGACCCGCTTGCCCAAGCCGATCAAGTGGGCGGATTTTTCGAAGAGTTTCCTGGGAAGTTCTTCCCACGGACTGCACGGGAGGAAATGGAAGAGAAGTTCATCGGTCTGAAGCAGAATGGTGCGGCCGTAGATGTACATGCAGCTGAGTGGACACAGCTCAGTAGATTTGCTGGACCTTTAGTTGCCAACGATGCAGACAAGGCAAGGAGGTTCATGCGCAGCTTGGATGTGGACATCCAGAGGCAGATTATCTCCTTGGGTTTGACCACTTTCTCACAGGTACTTACGACAGCCCGAGAACAGCAGAGCTTATCGGGGAAGACTGGGGGTTCGTAGCAGTCAGCAGTTACAGTAAGGAAGCCGTCATTTGTACCAAACCGAGCTCATGGACGCAGAGGTATTCCAGTGGACCGTCGTGGCGTAACACCGATGAAGAAGCCTGTTGTCGTTGATTGAAGAGGGAGCGTGATTTGTGACTACTGCCATTTACCTGGACACATGCAAAAGGATTTTCGAAGGAGGCAGGGACTCTGTTTAGTTTGTGGAGCGGCAGATCACACTGTCAGTGCTTATCCGTCGAAGCTTCATACGAGGGATGATATTCGGAAGCCTCTGCAGAAACCATTTCAGGGACAGAATCAGCTGACTCAAGGACCTAATCAGGCTCGAGCATTTACCTTGATGGCTGAGGAAGCTAAGGCGTCAGGAGAAGTGGTTTCAGGTATTCTAGTCGTTCATGGTTTTCCCGTATTAGCGTTATTTGATTTTGGTGCATCCCATTGTTTTATGTCGTCCAAGTTTATAGCTACACACTCGATTACCTGCACGATCTTGTCTAGTTTCTGGGACATACACACTGGGAATGGGAAAATCATATCTAGTAGAGAGTATAAAGATTGTACAGTTGTTGTTTGCAGACGGGAGCCTTTTGCAGATTTCTTGGTGATTGATACGGGCAGCTACGAAGTCTTCTTGGGAATGGATTTTCTTGGCACTTTCCACGCTCACATTGATTGTAGGGCAAAGAAAGTAATTTTCCAGATTCCCGGACATCCCGAGTTTACCTTCACTGGAGGAAGCGGTTCTGTCAGGCCAGTCGAGTTTAGGGCTAGGCCGACAAATAATATTCTTGCATCAATGGAGGTTGATGAAAATGAAGAGCCAGCTGTTGTCCGCGATTTTATGGACGTGTTTGAAGATATATCGGGATTACCGCCGAAGCGAGACGTGGAGTTCGCAATTGATCTTATTCCTGGTGCAGCGCCAGTATCTAAAGCGTATTATCCAATGATACCAGTGGAGTTGGAAGAAGTCAAGAAACAGGTTGCTGAATTGCTTGAGAAGGGTTGGATTCGAAGCAGTAACTCGCCGTGGGGAGCTCCAGTTCTTCTAGTTAAGAAGAAAGATGGCATAAGAAGGATATGCATCGACTATCGAGAATTAAACCGGGTGACTATTAAGAACAAGTACCCGATCCCTCGCATTGGCGAACTATTTGAGCAGCTTAGTGGCGCGAGGGTATTCTCGAAGCTGGATTTTCGATCCGGATATCATCAGGTCCGAGTGAAAGCAGAAGATATTTGCAAGACGGCGTTCCGAACTCGGTATAGACATTACGAGTACTTAGTGATGCCCTTCGGAGTAACGAATGCACCGGCGATATTCATGGACTTGATGAACCGAATCTTTTCACCATTCTTGGACCAGTTTATTATGGTGTTCATTGACGATATTCTGGTCTATTCGAAGAGTTTTGAAGAGCATGCAGAACATTTGAAGATGGCACTGCAGACGTTGAGACAGGAGAAGTTATATGCGAAGATGAGCAAGTGCGAGTTTTGGCTGGAGGAAGTAAAGTTTTTAGGGCATGTTGTGTCTGGAAATGGAATCGCCGTCGATCCCGAAAAGATTGCCGCAGTTCGAGATTGGCCAATTCCAAAGAATGTTGCGGAGATAAGAAGTTTTCTTGGACTCGCTGGGTATTACAGAAGATTTGTGGAGAAATTTGCTCGTCTGGCGGAGCCGTTGACCAAGCTTACGGGCAAGGAGGTACCTTTTGTGTGGACGGATAGTTGTGCGTCAGTTTTTGAGACGTTGAAGCAAAGATTGATAACCGCTCCTATTCTGACCGTGCCAGACAGTTCCGGAGGATTAGTGATTCACAGCGACGCATCTGGAAAAGGATTGGGATGTGTTTTGATGCAGCATGGGAAGGTTGAAGCGTACGCATCGAGACAGTTGAAGACCCATGAGAAGAATTACCCAACTCACGACTTGGAGCTTGCGGCTGTGATTTTCGCTTTGAAGATTTAGAGACACTATCTTTTGGGCGAAAGGGTCGAAGTTTTCACGGATCATAAGAGTTTGAAGTATGTGTTCACGCAGAAGGAGCTTAATATGAGGCAACACAGATGGTTGGAGCTGACGGCTGACTACGATCTTGATCTTATTACCATCCGGGAAAAGTTAATGTTGTGCCGGATGCGCTCAGTCGGTTACCAGCAATTCAGATGTTGACCGCACAGAAGGATCTCATTGAAGACTTTCGAAGATATGATTTGGAGGTCGTGCTACCTCATTCTTCGGGACAGTTGATGCAGCTGCAGGTACATTCGTCGCTGATCGGGAATATTAAAGCAGCGCAATCGCAGGACCCTAGATTGCGAAAGTTTCGAGAACAGGTTGAAGCCGGACTACGAATAGATTTATTAATTCACGAAGATGGTTCGTTGAGGTATGGTAGCCGTTTGTGTGTGCCAAAGGGAGATGTTCGCGAAGAGCTTATGAAGGAAGAACACAGTTCAGCTTATTCCGTACATCCCGGAGGCACGAAGATGTACCGAAACTTACGACAGCATTTCTGGTGGGAAGGCATGAAACGGGAGATCGCTCGCTTTGTGGCAAAGTGCTTGGTGTGTCAACAAGTTAAGGCTGAACATCAAAGGGTTGCTGGTTTATTCAACCACTTCCGATTCTTCAGTGGAAGTGGGAACATATAACCATGGATTTTGTGACAGCTCTACCGCGGAGTCCAAAAGGCAACAATACAGTATGGGTGATCGTTGATCGATTGACCAAGGCAGCTCATTTCATTCCCTTCCGGGTTGGTCAATCAACAGAGATTTTGGCGGAGCGGTAGATGCAGGAGGTTGTAAGATTGCATGGGGTACCGCTGAGCATCGTGTCCGATCGTGACACTCGGTTCTTATCGCACTTTTGGCGGAGCTCACAGGAAAGTTTGGGGACTCGATTAAAATTTAGCACAGCTTATCATCCTCAAACTGCTGGCCAGTCGGAAAGAACGATTCAAACTCTTGAGGATATGTTGAGAGCATGCATGTTGGACTTCAAGGGTTCTTGGGAGGATCATCAACATTTGGTGGAGTTTTCTTACAACAACAGTTTCCAGGCAACTATTCAGATGGCTCCATTTGAAGCTTTGTATGGTCGCAAATGCCGTTCACCTGTTTGTTGGGACGTTGTCAGTGAACGAAGATTGTTGGGACCAGATTTGGTTGTGCAGACAATAGAGAAAGTTAACACTATCAGAAATCATATGAAATCAGCTCAAGACAGACAGAAGAGTTGGGCAGATACGTCGAGAAGGCCTCTAGAATTCGCCGTGGGTGATTTGGTGTTCTTGAAGATATCACCGACTAGAGGGGTGATTCGTTTTGGAAGTCGAGGGAAGCTCAGTCCTCGATTCGTTGGACCCTTTGAGATCTTGGAGCGTGTTGGCAAGGTAGCGTATCATTTGGCGTTACCGCAGTCCTTGGCGAATGTGCACGATGTGTTTCACGTATCTCAACTCCATAGGTATGTTCGAGATGAAACACATGTGTTGGATCATTCAGAGCTGACGGTACGAGAAGACTTGACTTTTGAGGAGCGACCGGTTGAAATTGTGGATCGAAGGGAAAAGGTTCTTAAGAGCAAGGTTATCTCTCTTGTACTTGTTTCTTGGTGTAATCGCTCACATGAAGAGTCCACTGGGGAACGAGAAGATAAAATCCGGCAGAAATTTCCTCATCTTTTCTTATAGTTTGATTTTCATCTATCCTTTGTATTCTTGGAATTTCGAGAACGAAATTCTTTTTGTAGTTGGGTAAAATGTAACAACCGAGTCCAATTCTACAAATTTCAGTTACCGTATGTGTGGTGTGTGGTATTCATTTCATTTAATCTTGCTTGACTGTTGCCAGTTATAGTTTGCACCGACATGTCATATTCTGCATATAACAATTTAAGTCATCTAAAATTAAATTAAAAATACTTGTCATGGCCTGCTCGATACACCTAACCCTGTGGTAGCGTCCTTGCATCATGTTCCCGTCCCGTTCAGTGAAACGGACGTGTTTGGACGTCTACGCGCACGCGAGTGCGTCCGTTCTTGGGGGTATGCTTTTTAATTACAAAATACTTCAATTTAATTTTTGGAACCTGCCAATAAATTTCATATTTCAAATTCAAATTTTTGGACTCGACCCGGGCGCAATTCTGAAATATTTTGCAATTACGCCAAATCCTATTTTCTAATATTTTTTTAAACCAGCGAAATTAAAATTCATACAACCAGAAAATATTTTTCCCCATTCTTTAAAAATCCTTTTAAAGTTTTTCCTTAACCAATCAAACCCCATAAATCTTTCTCAAAATTTTCCCCCTAACTCCCGTAGCCAAACGCAGCCTCCCATTTTCTCCCCTGGGCCCCACACGTCGCTCTCTCCCTCTCTCCTTTCTCTTTCTCTCTCATCTCTCTTCTCTCTTCCTCTCTCCTTGCACAACGACGAATTTCTTTCTCCTCTGCACTTTCTCTCTCCTCTCGATCTCTCTCTTCCTCTCTGTCTCTCTCCTCTCGTGATTCTCTCTCTCTCTCCCCGCGTCTCTCTCTCTCTCTTCTATCCTTTATATTTTCTTTCTCCTTCTTCATTATTTAACAGAACCCATCCCAGAAAAGAAACCTAGCCGCCTTCCTCACTCGCCTCTGCCTAGCGCCGATGACGCCGCACAAGCCTCGTCGCCCCTCAACCCTCGTCGCAGCCGCATCTACCCTCTCTCATTCCTCCTTCCTCCTCCCCCCGAGCACCCTGCATGAGCAGCCATGCACCCCTGCATACTTCTGCACCGCCGGGAATCGCCGTCAGTGACCTCGTCCTTGTGCCCCAGATCACCCGACAACCCAGTAAGCCTGCACCCTTACTTTCTCCCTTCTTCTTTCCTTCTTCCTTGCTTCTCTATTCTTCAGTTTTATCATTGCCGATGTTCTCTGCAGTTGTTCGCCGGAGCCTCATCGACGCCATCGACCACTTCGCGGTTGTTGAGGATCTAGAGTGAGTCTCTTCCCTCCTCTCCATCCTCCTCCCCCTCTTCTCTTCTTCTTCCTTTTAGCATTTTTTCTTTGGATTGCTTACTGTTTTTGTGCTTTGCCGGAATCCGACCATGCCGACGATGTTTCCACGACGACCCAGCGAGGACCTGCGACCCGTGTGACTCCACTGTTCGTCGTTTGGGTTCATTCCGTGAACCGTGCGCCCATCGCGATTTTTCCCCGCTGACGCGTAACGTTCCGTTTTCCGTTTCGCGACCCGTCGAGGCAAGTGAAACTTGCTATATGCTATTTTAAATTATTCGTATGCTAAATTATTTATTTCCTGTTAAATCTCTAAATAGAATCGAAAGAATTGGATTTCAAGTTAACCGTATGAAGTTCCGTTACACATTTATGATCCCGAACTTGAAACTTAAATTTTGCATCTAATTATCTATACCTAGGAAACACCTGTAAGTGATAGACCACACGATCACATTTGTTTATAGCCATGATACCCTTTTATCCAGTTTTAACCTATCGGACATCCATGTGCAACTTTAACCAGTTTAATTGCAACTGCATCCATTGAACAGATTATGCATGTCGTCGCATCCCTAGATTACTCGATACTTATTAACCGGGTTTTCAGCATTCACATCTATCATACTGTATTCTTATAATGCTGACATTGTCTGTTAAACACAACTGATAACTGTATGGCTAATTAATTAAATCTGCTTTATTGCCTAACCTAATATATGTGCCATTTTATTGTGTTGATACCCATGCTTGATTATTTATAACCAGGATTATGAGCACACCCATGATATCTTTCACAACCTGTTATGACTTGCTACACACATACTACTTAACCCGACATGGTACCGTACACTACTTGACTTGACCTGATATACCAAGGCTCGACCTGTTACCTGATCTTGTGTCTAATGCCAACAAACCTGACATGTAGTCCTCACGGACCGTTCCTGTTGTCTATCCAGACAAACCTACTCTTACCTGATCCTGTGTTGGCATTAGTTCTTGATTACTGAATACCTGACTTGAACACTTATAACTTGGGGGTATGGGGAAATCAATGATGAAACCTGACTTGTAACTCAACAGTTCAATACCTGTTCTGATCAGTCTTACGGGCTAGGCCAGCCCCGGAGTGATGATGCTGACATCACTCATCTGTACTTGCTACCTTCTACTGCCTAGCGGCACGTCTCGGATTCAGCCCGAGAATCTTGACCGTGGTCCCGGGCACGCACGGGATACTATTGAGTTACATCGATGATTCATCAAATTGATTTCAAAGACCTTAGAGTAGAAAACCCAATAGAACAGTTTAGTTTACTCACTGCACACTACCCTGCACTGCCTGATTTATATTACTGTTACACCTGCTTTTCATTCATGTTTATATTTGCATTGCCTGTTACCCTGTTTATATTTTATCACTTGATGACATGACGCGCTGACGTCTGGGTTTTGCATGGCCCAGATTCCGTACCTTTGCTGCAGCCCGAGCAGGAGTACTTCAGCCATCAGGCTGAGCAGTGAGGTTTCTGTATTAGTTAGTTCTTTTATTTCCTGCATTTTATTCCTGATGTTAGCCCGCATTATGGGACGTACATTCCAGTTATTTGTATTGGATCTTTTGCTTCCGCACTTTTATTATTCTTGACTCATGTTATCTTGGCTTATGGACATGTATTAGATAGTTACATTTTGTTCTTGATATCTCTACAGCCGTAATGTGACTGTGGATGGATATTTCCTACCCACAGGTTGCATGGTTGGCTATGTCACGTTCCCAATTTAGCGTACTCTGGGAAGCGGGACGTGACAATATCAGATTGTTTTGCAGGAACTTGATGGTTGTGGCGGCGTCCGATTTCTTGATGGGGACGGCCTCGATCCATTTGGTGAAGTAGTCTACCGCGACGAGGACATACTTTTACCCTCCTGTACCGGTAGGGAGCTGGCCGATCATATCCAATCCCCACTAGGCGAACGACCTTGGGGATGTTAGGGCAGTCAGCTTGGTAGCGGGGAGGCGAGGGATGCTGCCGTGGAGCTGGCAGCTCTTGCATCTCCTGACTAGTTTCTGGGCGTCCTCGTGAATAGTAGGCCAGTAGTACCCCTGGTGCAACGCCTTTTGGATCAAGGTTTGGGCCCCTTGGTGCACACCGCCAACCCCTTCATGGATTTCCCAAAGGACGTAGTCGGCTTCGTGTGAGTCGACGCACCGGAGCAGGGGCTGAGTGAAGGCCTTCTTGTAGAGGTTCCCATTGCTCCAGACGAAGTGGCGGGCCTTAGCCCGGAGACGGCGGGCGGCTTCCCAATCTTCTGGGAACGTACCGTCCTTAAGGAATTCCATGAGGGGCTTCCTCCAATCTTGGTCGCCCTCCTGCGCCGCATATACGTGGAGTGTTGTCGCTCCTTCTTCTACGCTGGTCTGAGGCAAGGTTTCGAAGAGGATAGACCGCTTATTGTTGGCCGAGTATGACGAAGCCAGCTTGCTCAGGTCGTCGGCTTGGGCATTCAGCTGCCTGGGTATTTGTTCTTCTTGGACTTCGTCAAAGTTCCTCCGGAGTTTCCTCACCTCGTCTAGGTACTTCATCATCAGGGGCTCCCGAGCTTCAAACCGGCCGGTCACCTGACCGACAACAAGGGCCAAGTCGCTGGAGATTCGAATTATCTTCAGTCCCAGCCCGGCGGCCATGCACAGTCCGGCCAGGAGGGCCTTGTACTCTGCCGCGTTCTTCGAGGCCTTGAAACCGAGCTTCAGAGAGTACTCCATTTCTGCTTCGTTCAGGCCCCGGATAATGAGGCCGGCATCTCAGCCTTCCTCGGTTGAAGACCCATCAATGTAGATTACCTACTCAGGAACTGAGCCAGGCCTTTCCGCGATGGGACACTGAGTTGTGAGGGGCGCCGTAGACTCCGGTTTCTTGCTAGGGATGGTGCATTCAACGATGAAATCGGCCAAGGCTTGCGCTTTGATGGCCTGCCTCGGGCGATATTTTATATCAAACTGAGATAGTTCCCACCTCCACTTTTCTAAGCGGCCCGATGATTCTGGTGATGCAAGGATAGCCCCCAACGGGCGCTCGGTGAGGACGATGATGGTGTGTGCTTGGAAGTAGTGCCTCAGCTTCCTTGAGGCCACCATGAGGGCTAAGTCAATCTTCTCTATGGTAGGGTACCTCGTTTCTGTGTCCTTAAATACGTGGCTCACATAGTATACCGGCTTCTGCGCTCCATCAGCCTCCCGGACGAGCACCGAGCCTGCTTCTTGGTCGGATACCGCCAGGTACAGTGACAGCTCGTCTCCTTCAACTGGTCGGGTGAGCAGTGGTGGGGTCGCGGGGTGCTTCTTCAATTGGTCGAAGGCGGCTTGGCACTCCTCCAACCACTCGAACCTCGGGATCTTCCTCAGAGCCTTAAAGAACGGGAGGCATTTCTCCCCTGACCTGGACATGAAACGGCTCAGAGCGGCGACTCGTCCCGTGAGCTGCATAATCTCGACGTTGGTCTTGGGCGCGACCATGTTGAGGATAGCGTCGATTTTCTCTGGGTTAGCTTCGATTCCACGGTGAGGGACCATGAACCCGAGGAACTTTCCTCCGGTGACTCCGAATGCGCACTTAGGGTTTAGCTTCATCTTGAACTTGCGGAGCACTTCGAAGGCCTCGCCCAGATCCCTGGCATGGTCGGCTGACGAGAAAGATTTGACGAGCATGTCGTCAACGTAGACTTCCATATTCCTGCCGATCTGTGGCTTGAACATGCGACTGACCAACCGTTGGTAGGTGGCCCCGGCGTTCTTGAGGCCGAAGGGCATCACCGTATAGCAATATATCCCCCGGTCCGTTGTGAATGCGATGAGATCTTCATCTTCTGGATTCATGCGAATTTTGTTGTAGCCGAAGAAACCATCCATGAAGCTCAACAGCTCGAGGCCGGCCGAGCTGTCGACGAGCTGATCTATCCGAGGGAGTGGATAGTTGTCTTTGGGGCAGGCCTTATTGAGGTCGGTGAGTAGGGTACATTTCTGATGAGGTTGGCGGCGAGAAGAAGATCAACCTCCTCTTTGATAGCCTTCTGTTTGACTGGGGCGAAGCTCCTCTTCTTCTGTCTGACGGGTCGGGCTGCAGGATCAACCCCGAGCTTGTGGGAGATGATTTTGGGATCAATCCCAGGCATGTCAGCAGGCGCCCAGGCAAAGACGTCGGAATTATTTCTGAGGAATCGGACCAGTTCATCTCGTTAAGTCTCCGTCAGGAGTGATCCGACCTGGACGGTTTTTTCCTGGTCCCCTTCTGTCAAGGGTACCTCGGGCAGAGGTTCGACCAGCGTCCCCCGGACCTCCTTCCGCTCGTTTCGGGTGTCCAAGGAACCCTTGATATTGTTATTTACCTTAGAGTCGTCGGCCGGCCGCTCGGACGAAGACGTTTCGGTAAGGCATATCTTCACGACCCGCTGGTTCCCGTAGGCCCGACCCATCCCGCCCTGATTGAGAGGGAACTTCATCGCCAGGTGGTAGGTCGATATCTGGGCCTGGAGGGAGTTCAGCGTCGGACGACCGAGGAGGACGTTGTAGGGCAAGGGGACTTTTGCTACGATGAAGTCCACCGGCAACGTTGTGCGGCTGGGCTCCCCGATGCTGAACTGCAGGGTGACCACCCCTTACGCCGGGATGGAGTGGTTAGTGAACCCCGAAAGGAAGTGAGAGGTCGGTTTCAAGTTTGCTGGGGTGAGACCCATGCGCAGAAAGCAATCGTGGAAAAGGATGTCTGTCGAGCTACCTGAGTTGAAGAGTATCCGGTGGACCTCGTACCGGTGGATTCGGGCCGTGATCACCAGTGGGTTGTTGTGGGGCATGGATATGCTGTGGAGGTCTCCGTCGCCAGAGGTGATGGGCTCGTGGCCTCTAGCCTTTTTGCTCGGGCGGCCGTTGGCGTCTGTTGCCGGCGTGAGGTGCCGAGCCTCGCGGGTGTTCGACTGGCTCCCTTTCGTCATAACCATGGTTCTTGATGGGCCTTGGTTCCCTCCGTGGGGTCCGCGAGGCAGCGGCCGGTGGAGGAGCTGATGACATTCGGTTGAGGTTCTCCCGCGCCTCCGTTGAGGGGGAGGTGGCGGCTGGTACCCGGATTCTAAGGGCGATTACTTGCCATGTGGATGGAGATCTGAAGGCCAACTTTGTTTTTGTGGAGTTTGCGTTCCTACAGACGGCGCCAACTGATGGAGGTCCTTTTTGGGTCTCCTTCAGATGCTGTCTTCCGTCGATCTCCCGGTGGATTCTGGAGGTGATCTCCTGTTGCGTGTGGGTCTCAATGAGTTTGGAGGAGATTGGTGACTTGGGGAGTTTAGCGCCGAGTATCTGCAAAGAAGTCCCGGGGTGGTTTGGTACTACCGAGGACCCTCCGACGATCAAGTTAGTACTAGATCCGAGCAGCGTAACGGCTAAGTGGAGTAAAAAATGGCTTACTTGACCCCTCTATGATGGGGGTTTATATAGCAGTGGTAGCACGCAACAGCAGGCACGAGAATCTCGCCGGCAGTTACGCTCCTGATGTCACGCCCGCGCGGAGAGCGGATCGCCCATTAATGGGGATCGTGATGGCGTGGAACGTGGGATATTGCTGGCGGAGAATCTGTGCATGGAGGGATTTGCGGAGCGGCGGTTACGCCCATAAGCGGTGGAGTTGGTCGGAGGACTGAGGAGGACGTCCTCGGCTAGGGAGCTCGGGGGAGAGCGAGAAGGCCAAGGAGTCCTGGTCTTGTGGCAGCTCGGGGCGAGCTGAGGGGCTGAGGAGGCCCATTTGCAAGGGGCCCCAAGGAGGGCCAGCTCGCGCGTGCAGGTCGGGTATTGGGGTGGCCTGGTCGGTCCCTATGGGCCCTTTCTTCTGAGTTCTGGGACACGTCATCTGCCATGTGTCCTGTCTTAGGGGTCGCCAATATTGAGCATCACCTGTGGTAAAAATTTCTTAGATTACGACACGTGGCGGATGACGTGTCCTAGGACTACGAAGGTGAAATAAACAAGAAGCATTAGGGACGTTCCTCGGGACTTCGTCTCCGAGGATGCATCCGACCTTTCGGAGACCTTCCTGAGTACCTTCCATACTCATCTAGCAAACAGCCATCGGCTTACCTTCAAGCAATGCTACAACCGAGCTTCTTCGGCCTCCCTGCTCGTCTCCGAGCTGTTGCAAGGCCTGAGCTTTCTTGACCTCCCGGCTCGCCTCCAAGTCATCTGACAGGCCTGAGCTTCCTCGGCCTCCCAGTTTGTCTTCGAGCCATCTGACAGGCCGAGCTTCCTCGACTTCTCTGATCAACCGAGAGCGCGGAGCCCAAGCGCCTCCGCAAAGGCTTCGCATATCTCGCTAAGGCGAGATATCCACCGCCCCATGTTCTGCGTCCCACGCTGGCGCGTCCCCTCATTAATGGACGTATCCCGCCCTTAATACGGGATAACGCAGGGGCGTAACCGATGGAGAGAATCTAACGTCGACTCGCTCCACGCAACCAATATATAAATATCTCTTTTAGACGACTCAGGTAACTCGAACTCATTCCAATAGGCCGCTACATTGCTCTGATTTTCCGGTACTAACTTGATCGTCGGAGGGTCCTACGGTGGTTTCCCACCCCGAGACTTCCCTTGCAGGTAGCTCGGCCTCAGCAACTTCCAACAATCTATTGAGATCCACATGCTCAACAACCTCCAAAACAAATCTCAATCGTTCAAAACCACTTGCTACCAGATTGACGGTGGACAACATCTGAGGGAGATCACGACCTCCATCAGTTGGCACCGTCTGTGGGAACAGCAGAAGCTTCTCCACCCATAAAGTTGATCTTCACCCCTCGACCCGATGGCGAGCAACAACCACGACGATCCCAAAATGAGCCACCCCACCATCCACAACGGAGGCGGGAGCGGTTCTCCTTCCTCTTCTAACGTCGTCGGCACCTTATCCTTCCGAATCGAAAGACTCACAACTATGGTGGATGCGCTCCTCCACGTTCAAGCAGCGGGCCTTACCCATCAAGCCACAGTTCCTCATCCCCGGGATAACGACGCCCGCAGAAGGACATATGGGCAAGCTCAGGCCCTCGATCTCGCCCACACTCATCTCAGCGTCACTGAGCGCCGGAGTGTCGACTCCGGCAACCATTACCCGCGTGCGGTGAATGATTCCGTGACCCGCTGGGCACCGGACAGCTCCACACCCCGACCTCAGGGGAGACTAAGCCGTCGCCCCGACGTTCGCTGCATGCTCTCACCCCCTGAGGAGATATCGGTCAGTTCGCCTGCTTACAGGCATGACCGACGCCCCCACTCTTGCTGAGGCCGTGCAAACAGCGAATGTCGGGATTACTCAAGAAGGGCCTCGCCCGAGGATTTAAGAGATATGATAAAGCGGAATCAAAGTCGCTCCATTGCGCAGATCTGGAGCGGAGATAGCCACCACTCCGACTGTGCAGAATCCTTGGGGTACCCCTACCGGCTTGAAGCCCTCAAAAAGAAAATCGAAGGCATACGATGAGATGGCCACATGTCCGGCAAAGGGGCCAAGTATTCCGTTGATTCACTCACAAAGCCCTTTACAGAAGAGCTGCTGGCCGAGCACGTCTAGCTCAGGAACAAGCGGCCCAAAGTGACCCTTTTCGACGGGAAGTCCGACCCGAAGGACCACATGGATGCATTTACAGTGGGCATGAGCTTCCAAGATAACTCGGACGTAGCTCAATGCCGAGCTTTCCCCACTACCCTAATTCGGGCTGGCCGAGACTGGTTTCGAGGGCTTGCGCAACGCTTTATCTCAACCTTCGATGAGATGGCTATCCAATTCCTCGGTC
The DNA here is from genome assembly GCA_030015575.1 of Agapanthus africanus. Lineage (NCBI taxonomy): Eukaryota > Viridiplantae > Streptophyta > Magnoliopsida > Asparagales > Amaryllidaceae > Agapanthus > Agapanthus africanus. The sequence continues at coordinate 43,994,040 of CM057339.1, forward strand.
ATTTCATCGGAAACCGACGACCGAAAAGGGCGGTCGACTACTTAATCACTGTCAAGAGCGGAGACAAGGAATCCTTCAAAGGGTATGTCACTCACTTCTACAATACCCTCCTGGAGGTACCCGAGCACCGCGACGAAACAGTAATCACCGCGCTGAGTTCGGGCCTTAGGCTCAAAGAGTGGCTCTGCTCTTTTGCATTGGCGCAACCTAAGACCGTGGACGAAGTGAAGGCATGGACCGAGCGAGAAATCCAACTTGAATCCGAGGTGAACTCCAACATGCCCGGAGGCGACCAAGCAGATAGGATGAAGAGAGACAGGGAAGACAAAAGGAAAGTCGATCGTCCAGAACCTTATTCCCCGAGGTTCCAGGAGTACACCCTTCTGAACATTTCCTAAGCTGAGCTGTTGGAGGAAGCTAAGGACGAGAGGTTCTTTAAGCTCCCTCCAGCTACCCGAAGGACGGGCAAACGGCTCTGAGGCCCGTATTGTGCCTATCATCTGATGCAAGGACATCCGACCGAGAATTGTAAACATCCACACGATTACATCGAGGAGCTAATCCGCTCCGGTCACTTGGTAAAATACCGAGAGAAAAACGTTGAGCAGATAGGGGCCAAGCCGACCAACTTGAAGCTGGAGAGCAGATGATCGGGCAGATTATGGTTGTCATCGACTGAAAAACAAAGACACCCTCAGAATTCAGTCATTCAACGCAGGAAAGTTTAAACTGGCCGGCGGGTAGCTTCCTGTCCGTCAAGCAAATACCATCCCTTTACTCAAGTAAATGAAGCTCAGATGTGCCTATAGGCAACCGAACAAAGCCCTCCTTATAAGGCCACCGAGTAGCTTCCTGCTCGGTCCATCCACAGGGGGTAGCTTCCTGTCCAACAATGCTATGGATCCAAAGCCCTCATCGCGAGACCACCGAGCAGATTCCTGCTCGGTCCATCCACAACGGGTAGCTTTATGCCCAATAAACGATGTGGATCCAAATCCCTCCTCACGAGGCCACCGAGTAGTTTCCTGCTCGGTCCATCCACAGCGGGTAGCTTCCTGTCTAACAACGCTGTCGATCTGAAGCCCTCTTCGCGACCTACCGAGTAGCTTCCTGCTCGGTCCATCTACAATGGGTAGCTTCCTGCCCAACAACGCTGTGGATTTAAAGCTCTCTTCGCGAGGCCACCGAGTAGCTTCCTGCTCGGTCCATCCACAGCGGGTAGCTTCTTGCCCAACAACACTGTGGATCTAAAGCCCTCATCGCGAGGCCACCGAGTAGATTCCTGCTTGGTCTATCCACAGCGGGTAGCTTCCTGCCCAACAACGCTGTGGATCTAAAGCCCTCCTCATGAGGCCATCAGGTATATTCTTGTTCGGTCCATCCGCAGTGGGTAGCTTCATGCCCAACAAACGTTATGGATCCAAAGCCTTCACCGTGAGGCGGCCGGGTAGCTTCCTGCTCGGCTCATCCACAAGCGGGTAGATTCCTGCCTTACAAAGAAGTGGATCTAAAGCCCTCCTCACGAGGCCGTCGAGTAGATTCCTGCTTGGTCCATCCAAAGCGGGCAGCTTCCTACCCAATAACGCTATGGATCCAAAGCCCTCATCGTGAGGCCATTAAGTAGATTCCTACTCGGTCCATCCATAGCGGGTAGCTTTCTACCCAATAACGCAGTAGATCTAAAGCCCTCATCGCGAGGCCACCGAGTAGATTCCTGCTCGGTCCATCCACAGCGGGTAACTTCCTGCCCAACAACGTTGTGGATCCAAAGCCCTCATCACGAGGCGGCCGGGTAGCTTCCTGCTTGGCTCATCCACAAGCAGGTAGATTCCTACCCAACAACACTGTGGATCCAAAGCCCACACCGTGAGGCGGCCGGGTAGCTTCCTGCTCGGCTCATCCACAAACGGGTAGATTCCTACCCTACAACGCTATAGATCCAAAGCCCTTACCGCGAGGAGGCCGGGTAGCTTCCTGCTCGGCACATCCACAAGCGGGTAGATTCCTTCCCTACAAAGAAGTGGATCTAAAGCCCTCCTCACGAGGCCACCGAGCAGATTCCTGCTCGGCCCCATCCGCAGCAGGCAGGTTCCTGCCCAAAAAACGCAGTGGATCTAAAGCCCTCATCGCGAGGCGACCAGGTAGAATCGAGTGACGCCAACCTTCCTACACTTGGCTATCGTTCAATTCATACTCGATGCGCGATCGCCACCTCGACTTCGGGGAAAGGGAGGATACCGACCTTCCTACACTTGGCCATCATTCGACTCATACTCAATGAACGATCGCCACCTCGATTACGAAAAAGGGAGGATACCGACCTTCCTACACTTGGCTATCGTTCAACTCATATTCAATGAACGATCGTCACCTAGAAAGGGTGGACACCGGCCTAACACTAGCAAGATAAAGAGACTTACGAGCTAAAAGTACTTGCAAGATGAAAATACTTATGAGCTGAAGTGCTTGCAAGATGAGAAGACTTACGAGCTAAAAGTACTTGTAGGATGATCAGACATTTGAGCAAAGGAAAATGTATACTTTATTTATAATCAAAGTTATATACAAAGTATTATAGGCTCCTCAGCCTTACAAAAATGCCCGGAGGCTTACAAAATTCTAAAAAAAATTGTGGAGGGGGATAGCTCAGACCGCCCGCTCGGTCGGGATCTCACTCTGCTCGACGCCACCACCGGGGGCTAAAACGACGACCTCAAGGTTGGCGCTTCCGCCGACAGCCTTGTCTCCTACAACCAGCTCGGCGCCTCCCCCCTGCGGCGCTTCCTCAGTGAAGGGGAACTTAGCGCGAAGCTCGCTGTCGACGAACTCCGGCACAGATTCCTTGACGGCGTCGAGGGCCTTGTGCCACCTGACAGCCGCGGATTCAGCGAGATCAAGGTAAAATTTGATCAGACGTCTTGTTTTCCTCCATAGCCTTCTTCGCCTGGCTCTCAGCAAGCTTCACCGTGTCTAAAGCCGCCCGCGCATCCTTCTTAATGGCGTCCTTCGACCTTTTCATAGCATTCTAAATGCCGTTCGTCTCATTCATCTTGGCTTAGATAGCCCGGTTGGACTCATTTAGAAGCCGGTGAGACCATTTCAGCTTTGAGATCGTCAGCCCCTCGGCGACTAATCTCGAGTCAAGGAGGGCCGCCTTCTCCTCCGCTTGCTGCAATTGAAGGCGAAGCTCTTCCTCCCACGAGGAGGATTCACCCACCTTCTGTTCTCTGATAAAAACTGAATAAAAAAAAACAAACGGAGCATCATGTGCCCATACGTGATAGGCACCGCGCTTAACAAAATAAGTTGAAACTGAGCCTCACGTACAGACACGTGACCCCTATATACAAAGTATATGAGCGCTTATCTAAAACAAACAATTGGCCAGATAAAAAACCCACGTGATAGCACATGACGCTATTTGGTATGCTTAATTTGGCGAGGTCACGTGCTACACGTGATGGGCTCTTAAGCCTTCTGAACCAATAAAATTAAATTCTAATTAAAAGGAATTAAAAACTTTATGCTTAATTTGGTAAGGTCACGTGCTACACGTGATGGGCTTTTAAGCCTTCTGAATCGATAGAATTAAATTCTAATTAAAAGGGTTCAAAAGCCTTATTGGGAAAATATTTCCTTAGATCTTTCTAAAGAAGAAAGATTACACTCTGTAAAACAGAGCGCCGTTGGATTAAAGATCCAATGGGGATTAAAAAATCACCAATCTACAGAAAACTTCTGTGCAAGGAAATTTCTTCTTAAACTTGTTAAGAATAACAAAAGAAATATCTTCTGTAAAACAGAAGTTCTTGGATCAAAAATCCAAGGATGAGTAAAATGCACCGAATGATCTAAAAGATCATGTTGGTTGATTATAAAATCAATTAAAATCTCTCAATGAGAAATTTTCTAAATAAATTGATTCTTTTCTTTCTCCTATAAATAGGAGCCAAGAGACAGAAGAACTAAAGAGGAGAAAGGAGAGAAAGAATTCCCCTCGTAACCAAAAGAAAAGAGAATTTATTCTCTAGAGAGAAAAAGATCTCCTCAAAGATAAGAAGAAATGCTGGGTAAATGAAGAAACAAAATATAGAACCTTTTACCTCTTCTTCACCTTCACAAGAGTTCAACTCTTCTAAAAAGAACTTAGTTCTTCCTCTGGTTGAAGATCTGCAGAAGCAGATCTCCCCATAAGTTGAGAATTTAATTCTCACCGGGAAGATCTGTTATGCAGATTCAAAACCTAGGGGGGAATTAAGTTCAAATAATTTAATTCTTACAACAAAGCATATAGGACTTTAATTCCTCTAAATAAAACTAGGGTTTAACCCTATAAAAGAATTTAGTTCTTATTAAACAAGGGGATTGAAAGTCTCAAAACTCAAAATCACCATGCACGTAAAAAAAGAGATTAGCACCCAACATGATAGATCACGTGAGCCCACGTGAGCACCCTTGTTGAACAAAAGAGAACAATTGAAATCAGGTCACGTGATCCCATGTGACCCATGAACAAGCCTTTCAAGAAAGGAGAATAAACTCAAAACAACTTCTATTTTAAGGGGCGTCTCACGTGATCTCACGTGACCCCTTAACAGTGCTTAGCACTTTCAGAAGAAAGGGAAAATAAATCAAAGGCAGCTTTCAGTCTTTGGGGACGCCTCACGTGATCCCACGTGACCCAATAGTGCTCAGCACTCAGAAAAGAAAAAGGGAACAAATCCAAAAAAGCTGTGCCAAATCTCAGGCACCTCACGTGACCTCATGTGAGCGCCTCAGATTTTCAGTGTTTAACACTTCTTCAAGCGCCTCTTGTGACCCTACGTGAGCGCTTCAAATTTTCAGTGTTTAACACTGCTTCAAGTGCCTCACGTGACCCCACATGAGCACTTCAAATTTTCAGTGTTTAACACTGCTTCAAGCGCCTCACGTGACCCCACATGAGTGCTTCAAATCTTCAGTGTTTAACACTACTTCAAGCGCCTCACGTGATCCCACGTGAGTACTTCAAATCTTCAGTGCTTATACAATACTTTAAGACCTCACGTGGGAGCACGTGAGCGCCGAACATATTCTAGTGTTTAACACTATGATAGGCCAACCTTAGCCCAAGTTAGCTAAGTCTCCCAAAGCCAAAACCTTGTTTTTTAACCGAGCCCTAATTATGTTCAGGTCTTCCAAAATTAATCATCTCAGATGGCATTTACAATAATGTTCATCCCATTGCTTCTCAATCTGGCATTTGGTTCAAGGGTACATCTCTCCACACTTCTGATACATGTCTTTGTAATTATTCAACGTCTTCAGAGAGGTGGTGGGTCCTGACAACCAACAAGCTCTGGACCGTAATGTCCTTAAACTAACTATGGACCGCAACGTCCCTAAACTAAACTCTATAGACTATGATGTCTTTAAACTATGGACTATGATGTCCTTAAACCATGGACTATGATGTCCTTAAACTCTACGAACTATGATGTCCTTAAACCATGGGCTATGATGTCCTTAAACTCCACAGACTATGATGTCCTTAAACAATGGACAATGATGTTCTTAAACTCCGTGGACTATGACGTCCTTAAACTCCACGGACTATGATGTCCTTAAACTCCATGGACTATGATGTCCTTAAACCCAATGGACCGCAACGTCCCTAAACTAAGACGACAGAGCCCAAATACTCTTTCGTTGGATCTAAATGATCCCAAAATCCCGTTGAGTAGATCTTAGTCTAAAATTAGACTAACCTATCCTCAACAAACATTTAAGTTGATCTTAATCTCAAACAAGGTTAACGATCCTTAAATCAATCAAACCCAAATCTAAAAAAGTATGGATTTGGACTAATCCCCGCCCTACGAGCGACAACATAAATTAGTCTCGTATACAATCCACGGGAAACCAAAAAATAAAACAAACACACACGACACGAAGTGACCGTCTAGAGAAGGAGAAAGTGGTTACCGTGATGCGGTAGCGTAATTAACTGTAAGGGCTTGCGCCTGTAGGAAAGAGCGTCCTACAATCAAAAACCCCTTGTAAACGAGGGGGAATCTGACGAAGTCTGCTACAACATCCGCATCTGTCCAAACCTCCGATATACGGTGTCATAAATCAACTTAGAATCTTCGGAGAGGTGGATGGATAAAACCAAATAGTATCTGCCCCCAAATTCAGGCAAGACATTTTTCTTCGCGTCTTTTGGCGGCGAACAGATTCTGGTATGCCTGGTGGGACCTTTTCCTCTTTAAACTCCACACTTCATATGTCGTGTTCGCGAACAAATCGTGTTCTGCTATGGTTGCCTATGGATTCGAGGTACTAAGATTTGGTATTTTGTTCCGTGCAGAAGAGAAAATGGCTTCCAACTGCACCAACTGCAACAACTCCCACTCTGTCTTCGCTGGAGGGGTGACCTATGGGCCCTAAGCGGCCTCCATCTTCGCCATGCCAGTGGAACAGGTGACTCAGGACAGCACTGGACTGTTCTTTGGGACAATGATCCCACCGGAAAGCTTCAACGCTCTAGTACCATCACAAGAAGCTGCGAAGAAGTCGGTTTTTGATCGGCTTGCAACCACCACGACTCCTCTCAGCGGGTCGTCTAGCTTCGATGCCTCAGTCTTCGACAGGCTGGGTCAAAGCTCAAGTGGGCCCGCAAAGAGGCTCGCAATACCAGAGAAGGCTACTCCAATTCCTGCTACAATTGAAGTTGTCCAAGCTTCTCTCCCTACCCGAAGGTCGGCTTTCGACAGGTTGACCATTTCCTCTCAGCGGACGTCTGTCTTTGACAGGCTGGCGCCAACAACAGGCTCTCATCAGAACAGGGGGTATCGAAAAGCTGATCCAACAATGGAGATGGTCCCGGCCACTCGCCATGCTCGACGTCGCCACTGGTGCCGAGTGATGAAAGCTGGGGGTAGCTCCCCCTCTGGACTTACCCTACCAGCTCGAACGGTGGAAGTTGACGCCGCTGTTCCAGTTGGTAACTTTGAACCACTCATGAGGGTCTGCAAGAATTCTCTGACCGCTGTATTAAAAAGATCTCCTCTACCTGTGGAGAATGTTACAAAGGCAAAGTCGGAGCAGCCCCCTAAACGGCTGTCTTCCAAAATCCATAAGGTTTGGCAGAGAGTCCAGGATTCTGTGATCGAAAATGACTACTCCTGCCGACAGAAGAAGATGAAGACTCAACAGGAAGAGGACCATCCCTCTGCCATGCCATGCAAAGTATCGTCTGCTCAGGTGCCTACTGTAGTAAACCCCTCAACTTCGATCGCTCAAGAGAAGAGAAGGCCGGAGAAGATCCCTGTGTCTGCGACAAATCTCAAGGGTGCTGAATCCAAACGCCCTAAGTCTGGGGGTATGGTAGTGCACACCATTTATATGGCTTCTGAAAAATAGGAAAGTCGTGCCTCTGGGGGTCATCGACCACTCCCCCGATTGGTAACAAAAGCTTAGGAGCAATAATAGAAGCTCCAGGAGATGTTGACAAAGATGGCTGCACTCACGAGACATAAGGAAATCCACGAAGCATCGTCGGATCAGCGCCAGGAACAGGAAACCAATGTCGAGTTTCTCCAGAGGATGTTAGAAAAGAAAGATCAAGAGGCAGCGGAACAAGCAGTCAATATAAAACAAATGGCGCTATTGTTCCTGGATATGGTGGGCATGATGATCCAGTCGGACCCTCCAGCCGAAGATCCGCCAATAATAATCGAAGACGATAGAGGGGAGACATCAAACCCTCTTCCGGCCTTTTCAGCAGCAAAGGAGGAAACAATCTCGAAGGCTGCGCTCGATGATTATATAGCCTCAACAGATATGATCTCATCAGGCAAGTGAAGCTACTGGCTAAGTCGTCAGAACTAGGCGACCATATCCTAGCTGGTACGATCAGATTAAATACCCGCCAAGATACACGATTCCTAAGTTTCACGTATACAAGGGGACATGCAATCCCCATCAACATGTCGCTCAGTTCAGGGCTCTGTGCGGCAACACTGAAGGTGACGATAAGCTACCGCTTCGTCAATTCGTCGGCAGCTTGGCGGAAACGGTGTTCGAATGGTATTCAGAGCTTCCTAACGATTCCTTCAAAACTTTTACAGAGATGGAGTTGCTATTCACCCAGCATTTCGCAAGCGCTAGCGAACGCACCCCAATCACGATATTGATCAATGCCATGGTGATGCTGGGAGAAACATGGGTTCAGTACGCGATACGATGACGGAACCTATGGTCGAAGTGCGGACATCGCATAGAAGAGGCTCCTGCAGTGGGCATGTTTATGGGAACCCTCGATCCACAGGAGACCATATCCTAATTTATGATGTTCTTCATGCCGACCACTTTCCAGGCCTTGATTGACAAGCTGGCCCAAATGGACCAGATGGGCCATAGGCCTTCTTCTGCAAAGACGGAGCCTCGGAATGAAAAGGGAAAAGGGAAAAGGGAAAGCGACTTTCGTCGCCAATGCTCAGCAACAGTCGAATGGTCCAAAACTAGCTGATCTCCAAAATGACAGACAACGATTCGTCAATGAAAAATTAAAACTTCCCTACTCGTTTCCTCGGGATAAAACGAGAAGACTGTTCGACCTGGCGGTGTATAATAAGCTCATCAATCTGCCGGATCCGAGACGTCCGTTGCAGCCTGGTGACGTCAACAATCCAAATTACTGCCCCTACCACCGAGTAGTAAGTCATCCAATCGAAGATTGCTTCATCTTCAAGGGCTGGATTGATGACCAATACCAACAAGGCAAATTTGCACTGTCCAAGAATTGGAAAGTAAGCCCGTCCCAGCCGCACGCTCTTGAAAAGGTGGACACGCCGGGGGGCATCGTGTTCTTTTATAGAAGAAGCTCTATGGAAGGTCTCTCTTTCAGCCAAAACAAAACGAATGATGAAGGATCTTCAAATATGCCCGGCGATTAAGTGGAAAATTTCGTTGGAACCTGAGATCATTGAGGGAATGCTGAAACCGCGCTCGACACCAAGAATTGGTAGTGATGGTCAAAACGTCCAGGCCCAGCTGTCAAAGTCTTTGAAGAAGAAGAAGAAGGCCAAGAAGCCCGTGCAACTTGATGACAAGCATACGGATCTGCAGAAACATATAGATGCACTGGAAGAATACAACCAGAAGGCGTGAACCCCGGTCACACTCCAAGAATTTCTCAACCATGTCCTTAAGAGTGGAGATAACGACGATGGCGATGGAGATGACTCGTCAGAAGAACCCGAAGATTATGTAGCAAGTTGTCACATGATCTCTCATTCACCAAAAAATAATGAAGGAGCTCACTCGGCAGCAGAAGATAATGTAAAGGAGCTGTGGGCAGAATCAGTGCCGTCAGACGAGATGATCAACATGCTACTGAACGAACCCTGTCAGAAGAGCAAAGCTGATCAAGTGCGTGAAATGGCCATATTCGAAATGGCCAGGTGTCGGCGTCAATTTGAAGAAATCGTGGTAGGGATGGGTCGCAAAACGCTACAACCAGATCAAACCACATCCGCGGTAGACAAAAGCAAGCTCAAGACGAGGAAACAGTTCGCCAAAGCCTTCTCCATGGGAATGAAGCCGCCATCTTTCAAAGGGAATACTCCCAGTGATGTGCACCTTGACGAAGCTGATGTGCATCTTAACTACTGCTTATACCACCAGAAGATTGCACATCCTACTGAAGAGTGTATGGCCTTTAAAAAGTGGTGGCAAAGGTACGTCGCTCACCGACAACATTTCAAGCGGATAAAGCGCAAAGCTCGTCAAGAACGGTTAATCACAACAGATGAGCATAAAAGAGCTGCCGGCAACTGTCACATGGTCGATGCCGGGGGATGGCAAGTTCTTACCTTCGGAAGTGATTCTGACGAAGAATTATCTCTCGCCCTTCTCTTCAAAGAATCCACCTCAGGAAAAGAGGAAGAGACGAAGAACTGTGAGAACATTCAGCTGCGTAACCGCACGTTACCTGAAAAGAATCTCGGACCCACAAATAAGAGATTGAACAAAAAAGATAAGGGAAAGGAAAAAGTCCCCGAGGATATCTCCCTCGATGAGCGAGTCGTCGGAGAGCTCGCAGCCAAGGATCTGCCAAAGAAGAGAAAAGTGGATTACAATGTCCCGGCACACCTGAGAAAGATACCCTCATAATTAAGCATCTTGGATGCCCTTCTTTTGTCTACAGATGCACGAGATTCTCTAATCAAGGTGTTATAGAACCCTGGGCAGTTTCAAGCCTTCCTTGCCGAAGAAAAGATGAAGGACGAGATGGAAGAAGTGCACACAGCCGACATCACTTTCAGCGACGAGGACCTCCTCCTCGGGATGTGCGAGCACAATCGTTTCCTATATGTCACCGGGTACTGCCACGACATTAAGATAGGGAAGATTCTAGTTGACAACGGGTCCTCCGTCAACCTTCTGAATGTGAGGGTGTTAAAAGAAATCTTCATGAGCATTCAGCATCTTGCGCGTGATAAAATCACCATCTCTGGTTTTGACTCCCAGTCATCACGGACGCTCGGGTCCGTAATACTAACATTACACTTCGGGTCGCTCGTCACTGACATCAAGTTTCACGTCATCGATGCCAAGACTTGCTACAATGCTCAACTCGGCAGGCCTTGGTTATACGAATACAACATCATCCCTTCTACACAACATCAGTGTATGAAGTACTTCAAAGATGGTCTCGAGTATACCGTGACAGGGGAGCTAAACCCATTCTCCGTGAATGAAGCCCGAAAGTACGAAGATGCAAAGTATTTCTTACCAAACTTTGTAGACACGGAAAGATGCCATAAGCCGGAGAATAAGTAAAAAGCTATCACCACTATTCCGGTCTTCGGAAGCAATCCCAAAGAGGAAGAAGAGATAGTCTATTCGGGGCCGCTCCAATACAACAAGCCCGGACTGCCTACCCCTATGTTGATCTTCGGCAGCGACTCTGAAGATGAGTTCAATGCAGTATTTTCTGTTCAGCCATCAATACGAGCCTTCACTGGTGATGAACGGAGTTTGCGAATCGCCATGGTTCCGCAAAAATATTACAAAGAGCTCGACGCACTTGATACCTATAGTGTACAAGAATTGCAGACATTCTACGCCCCTCCCAGGTGAAAAGATGAAAAAGCGATCCTCTTTTATCGATCCGCGGAAATCAAAGTGGAGAAAGAAATCTGGCATGGTGCCGATTCTACACTTGATAGGCTCCAGCCCATCCGTCTGTCCAGATACTACACAGAAGGATTAAAAAGGCTGTTGAGGCGCCAAGGCGTACCCTTCAAACAGACTGCTCGACAAGCTCAGTTCTACAACAGGATATGGAACATCCCCGGAACTCAGTGAAAATTGCCCAACAGGAGAATGGAAACGATCGGGCTTGGATATGTTCAATCCAAGAAATAGGAGCGATTCCATGGCTGCTACATTATACATGACTTCGATGAAGAAAGAAATGCTCTGTTAGAAGACACTGCAATTGAACCAAAATGAGATCCTGCTATAGAAATGCCAAGTCCGTCGTTTGAAGAACACATGGACAAGCTAATAAGGGCAGCGGGTCAAAATGTCCGGGATGACCACAACCGTGAAATAGCCATTTACGAGAAATCCAGGACGCAGCGCCTCATTCAACAGGCTATGGAGAATGATGATGCCCTTTGTCGCCAGCCCGTCATTAAGAAGACCCGACGCGGAGGCAAAAACAAACTAAAGAACGAGAAAAGTTCGACAGCGGCAAAGCGGGTCCAAGAAGCCACGCGATCGAGAATTGAGCAGCCGGGATCCGTCTCTTATAAAGAAGATGGGTCAGGCATATTCTTTTCCCCAAGACAAGACAAGGAAGATATTCGATCTTGTCATGAAACATCAAATGATTACGCTCCCGGAGTCAAAGCACCCCGAACAAGTAAACGAAGTCTGTCACCCGGATTATTGTTCTTATCACCGAGCGGTAGGACATCCTCTTTAAGACTGCTTCACCTTCAAAGACTGGGTTGAAAACCAGTATCAACTTGGCAGATTCACTCTATCTGACAGTTGAAGGGTAACCCCACCACAAAAACAGGAGCCAAAAGCAACGTATGTGGAAAGAGTAGAACCATATCAACATCGGTCCTGGAAACGATCTCGTACCTGTCACGTGATTACGCTATCAGAAGAAGGAGTGCTCGAGAACATGGATGACCTCTCTTGGTGCTTCGAGAACGAGGATGAAGAGGAATTGATCTCAGAATTTCCACCGGCGCCAAAAGAGTTGGAAGATAGAATACATACTACTGCAGATAACCTAAGGAAAATTGACTTGGGGATGGAAAACGACCCGCGGCCTATGTTTGTCAGCGAGCTGCTGTCTAAAGAACAGGTAGCTATGCTAAAATACGTGCTCATGCAGTATAAAAATTGCTTCGCATGGAATTACTCTGAGATGCCGGGACTAGATCCAGAAATAGCCGTCTACAAATTGGCAATATCTCCAGACGTCAAGCTAGTCAAACAAGCACCGAGAAGAATGCGGCTTGAACTTGAAATGAGCATCAACGCTGAGGTCAATAAGCTAATCGACTGCGGCTTCATCCAAGAGGTTCAGTACCCTGACTGGATCGCCAATATCATCCCAACGATGAAGAAAAATAGGTCGGTGCGCATTTGCGTAGACTTTCGGGACCTCAACAAAGTCTATCCGAAGGATGACTTTCCCGTACCGGTCATCAAGCTAATGATAGACAACACGTCCACTCACTAAGTCTTCTCCTTCATGGACGGATCATCAGGGTACAATCAAATAAAGATGCATCCCGAAGACCAAAAGCATACCGCTTTCCGGACCCCGCTGGGCATATTCTGCTACAAAGTGATGCCTTTCGGTCTGAAGAACGCCGGCGCTACCTACCAGAGGGCTATGACGAAGATCTTCGATGACCTCCTACATGATATTGTCGAATGTTATATCGACGACCTTGTAGTGAAAAGAAAATCACATGAGGAACACTGGGAGCATTTGAAAATAGTGTTCCAACGTCTTCGTAAGTACAACCTGTTCCCCTCCGAACACAGAGACACGACCGCGCAGGTCTGTCTTGCCTGAAATTCAGGACAGATGCTAATTGGTGTTGTCCGTCCACCTCTCCGAAGATGCCAAGTTGATTTATGGCACCATGTATCAAAGGTTTAAACGGATGCGGCCGATGTAGCAGACTTTGTCAGATTCCCCCTCGTTTAAGGGGTTTCTGATTGTGGGGACGCTCTTCCCTGCATACGCAAGCCCCTGCAGTTAATTACGCTACCGCATCGCGGTAACAACTTTCTCCTTCTCCAGATGGTCACTTCGTGTCGTGGGTGTTTGTTTTGTGTTCGGTTGCCCGTGGATTGTATACGGAGACTAATTTGTGTTGTCGCCCGTAAGACGTGGATTTGTCCAAATCCGTATCTTTCTTAGATTTGGGTTTGGGGGGTTGTGTTTAAGAATACGTTAGCCTTATTTGAGGCTAAGATCAACTTAAACGTTTGTTAATGACACGTTAGTCTAATTTTAGACTAAGATCAACTTAACGGGATTGTTTAGATCCGGCAAGAGAGCAATTGAGCTCTATTGTTTAGTTTAATGATATTGCGGTCGATAATTAGTTTAAGGACATTACGGTCCAATGTTAGTTTTAAGACATTACGGTCGAGATTAAGGACATCATAGTCCGTGGATTTAAGGACTCTACAGTCCGACGTTAGTTTTAAGACATCACGGTCGAGGTTAAGGATATCATAGTCCGTGGATTTAAGGACTCCACAGTCCGACGTTAGTTTTAAGACATCACGGTCGAGGTTAAGGACATCATAGTTCGTGGATTTAAGGACTCCACAGTCCGATATTAGTTTTAAGACATCACGGTCGAGGTTAAGGACATCATAGTCTGTGGATTTAAGGACTCCACAGTCCGATATTAGTTTTAAGATATCACGGTCGAGGCGAAGGACATCATAGTCCATGAGTTTAAGGGCCTCACAGTCCGTAGCGATGTGTGGTTGTCGGGACCCGTCACCTCTCTGACGATGTTGAAGGATTACAACGACAGATATCAGAGGAATGAAGAGATGTACCCTCGAACCGGGTGTAAATTCATTGGAAGAGCAGATGTGCTCGGTTCAATTTAAATTGAGGACTTATGGCCAGAATTAGGCTAAGTCCAGTTAAAAATGTTTAACATTTTATTTTTGTTCTGCTTGTTAGGCCTTTGTTTGGGCTCTGCCCTTTTAATAATGCCAGGCATTGGGCTCTGACATTATTTGTCTTATAATGCATAGCATTTATCAGAACAAAGTGTATTCTGACAGCGCGCCACGTAGCGCGCTGTCAGAATACACTTTGTTCTGATAAATGCTATGCATTATAAGACAAATAATGTCACTAGGCGCTTTGCGCCAGTCAAAGAGCGCATTGCGCTTCTGTCGGTTAGCGCACATGAGGAGGACAAGTGTCGCTTAGCGCTAAGCGCTAATTTGTTAGCGCACTGCGCTTTTAATTTATAAGCACGCTGCGCTAGGTCATGCGTGCGCCAGTGAGTGACACGTGGCGCGCTTGGCGCTGAGCGCCAATCCACGAGCGCAGTGCACTGTTTTCAGGAGCGCAAAGCGCAGATCGTGTCTATGGTTGACATGTGGCATGTTATGGCGCTGAGCGCCAGTCTAAGAAGCGCAAGAGCGCAGTTCATGAGTGCAAAGCACTGTCTAGTAGCGCAAAGCGCATTTGGATCAATTTTAAGATCAAAGAACAAACTTATGTACTTCAAAAGAGGCCTTGCCTCAAGATCCAAGAACAACAGTTCTTGTTTTTATTAAAAGACTCTGCCTTTATAGATCAGAAGATCTGTGAAGTAAAAATACTTCTTTTTATATATTTTTTTGATTAGGTCTTTTGATTTTTTCTTTTTCATCAAAGACCTTGGTCTTTTTATAGATCTAAGATCTTTTTAGAAGAAGTTTCTTCTTTTTACGAGATGTTTTCATCTCTGTTTTTCAAGAATCAATTATTTACCTTTCTTTTCCTTTGAGTTCTTCTCAAAGTTTGCAGAGAGTTTTTTTTTGAGACTTGAAGTCTTGGGGCCTTTTATATAGGGCCAATTGATTTGTTAAATCAATTGAAGAGATCTTTCTCTCGATTGATTGGGGAATATTTCCCACCGTTGGATCTTTGATCCTAAGGCTCCTGTTTGACAGAAGATAATCTTCTCGTTTTAATAAGATCGAAAAATCTTTCCATGCAGAATTTGTTCTGTTTTTGGTAATTCATTATTTACCATTGGATCATTGATCCAGCGGTGCTTAAAGCACAATCTTGTCGTTTGGAAAGATTTTGGAGAAATCTTTCTTTAACAGAATTTAATTCTGGTTAATTAATGATTTATCATTACTATTAGATCCTTTGATCTTACGGTGGGAATTTTAATTCCAGCGCTGGCGCTCCTACGTTGGACACATGGCGCGCAGTGCAGAGTGCAGCGCAACACGTGGCGCGCAGCGCAGAGCGCAGCGCAACTGTGCTAGCGCACCCGTGCTTGACACGTGGTGCGCAGTGCAGAGCGCAGCGCAACTGCGCTAGCGCACCCGTGCTTGACACGTGGTACGCAGTGCAGAGCGCAGCGCAACTGCGCTAGCGCACCCGTGCTTGACATGTGGTGCGCAGCGCAACTGCGCTTGCGCACCCGTGCTTGACACGTAGAGCGCAGCGCGGAGCGCAGCGCGGAGCGCAGCGCCCCCGTGCTTGACACGTGGCGCGCAGCGCGGAGCGCTTGATCTGAAGCGTTGCCTCAACTTTTTTAATTTTTGAATTTTGAAAACAGAGCTATGCTCTGATTGGGGTGCGCTGCCTCGGGCTCAGCGCTCTTGACGCAGGCGTGTCTGCTTTTGACACGTGGCGCGCAGGATCTGAAGCGTTGCTTCAATTTTTGAATTTTGAAATTCAAAACAGAGCTTTGCTCTGATTGGGGAAACAAATACCCCCCACCGTTGCGCTCACGTGGCGCACACGTGAGTGCAGCGGTGGCAATATCTAAGCCCTTGGATCAACTCAGAAATTGAAGAGGCAGTTCAGTACCTATAAATTGGACCTTTGGTCCTTTAGATGATTATCATCTTCTTCTTGAGAATTTTCATTCAGAGCGCAGCTCTTTTGTTAAGAACTTTCAAGAGTAAAAAAATCTTAGGTAAAATTTAGAAATTTTAATTTTAACAAATTAGGGTTCTTACCCATTAACAGAGCCTTGCTTTTCATAGATCCTTAATCTAAGAAAAACCCTTTTAGGGTTTCATTAATAGAGTCTTGCTCTCATGAACCCATAGATCTAAACAGATTTTTTCTTGGGGTCTCTCATCCCATGAATCAGAGCTCTACTCTTTTGATAATACATAGATCTTTTGATCTTTTGATGAAGAACTCTTAAGAGTTTTTTCATGGATCTTTAAGATCCCAGAATTTTAATTCTTAAGAATTAATTTTTCATTAATCTTTGATGGATTTTCCATCATCATTACAGAGTTAGGCTCTTTAAGGAATTTTACTCCATCGTGACCAGAGTTTGACAAGTGTCACTCTGTTATAGAGCTTTCCTCTGAAAGGGAGATTTTCTCCTTCTCCCGAGGGATTTCTCATTCAATGAGAATATTCTTAGGATTTCCTCATTAATTGACAGTCTCATCCAATGATGAGACTATTTTAGTAATTGATGCACTGTCATCTGGATTTTGTGGGTCCCCCTTTAGTCCCCTTTCCACCGCATTGCAGTGTGGTACAAATTTTAAAGTACCAAGTGTCAGAAATTAAGAATTGCAACACTGACAGTTGATTTCCGTCCCCCTTTTTTTATAGGCAGCATGTCTTTCGATACTTCATTCCCATTCGTTCGTTCAGAGGGGGGATTCCCTGGAGCACCCGTAGACTGGGAGGTCCTAGCTTTAATCAGAGACCATGATCCGGAACATAAGAATCTTCACCTTTGGGGATCATGGTACAATCAGATTATCAGGGGTCGACAAAGCTTTTCATGCGCGGTGCCTTCGGAGCCTATCACGGTGATCCATTACGCCAGCTCACCCCCAGTGAATTACGCCGTGGAGATGGTCAATTGGACTTCAGAAGGCCTTCTTCAACCCACTATAGCTTCGATTCCCGTTCAGCCTCCCATGGTTTTAGATACCTTGGGACGCCGTATTTGTTAAGGCGAAGCGCGGCCATGGGGGCAACCATATAATATAGGTCCGATTCCCCGTCATCCGACCGATTATCTGCAATGGGCCCGCTACATTCTGTCAGCGAAGAAGTCGCAGTTGATGAGGCTTGGGTTGTATACCACTGTTTATGCTTCTATCTTCCAATACCCTATGCTTCCCACCTGGTGGGTTAAGGCCTTTTTGGAGCAGTGGAATATCCCTACTCACACCTTCCTTGCACTGGACCGGGAAGTGTCAATCTCTTTAGAGGAGTTTACAGAAGTTTCCGGCTTACCAGTCATAGGGGAGCATTACGAGGAGCTGCTTCCCACGGACGAATATGTTTGCGGTGCCAAGCCAGTGATAATGGGCCTTACCCCGGCGAATGCTATTCACCATCAGTTTCCCAGTCTGATCAAAGTGTTGAATATCTACGAGCGTCTTTTTCTCGAATCTGGGAGTCGCGGGGTTAGTTTCGAGGATTTCATCGCTCGCTTCCTCCACCCGAAAGTCTTCTCGACGGAAGCCGCTAAATTCGCTATGCTTGATGACCCTTTCGGCTTAGGTTTGGACAACCTGCCAGCGACGGAGGTAGATCAGAAGAGTTTCTTCCTTCCTAACTCCCCGGTTGTTCCTTTTGCGAAGATTACAGTCCCTGAGATGGATGAGGAAGCATTCTTTTTGGGGTTTCTTGGGCTATGGTTGAGCTGGTTCGCGCTCCCGATGCATCTTCGCCGTATGAGGCCATCTGTCTTTTACCCGGCTCACCGGATGACTATTGGGGTAAAAGTGGCTGTCGGAATCGCCGGCTTAGCCCATCTTTATCGTGGCCTTAGTCAAGCGGCGGATGCTACTGAACCTGGAGTACCGCATGTGATCTTCTCGATGCATCACTTCATGTCATGGCTCGAGCTACATGCACTTGGCGTTTTTGTTATCCACAAAAAGCCTTCATTCTATAACAGGTGCAGCTTCCCTCGGATTATGCGATTGGTCGGCGCCTTAATTGTAAATCCGTTGCCACGGGACGCCAGAGGTTTGCTCCTTCGTCCCCACACAGTTGGAGATGGGATGACCTTCACCGACAAGGTGTTAACCATCGGAAAGGCGTCTACCACAACAGTGCGGTCATTATAGGATATTTTCAAAGATGGAGCCTCAGTTCTAACAGCTCGGGAGACCCTCCATTTATATTCTATCAGACCGGGCTTCCTGGTGTTTAGGCAAAATGATGCGGCACTCTTCATGAGATATAATCCGCATCGTTTTGCCCAACAATTGAGCTATAATCAAGGAGTGCCGTTGGAGGCTTTCTTGATGGAACCTACTGCCACTGAAGAGGGGATGTGGAGCGCGCTGCATTACTTCATGCGTCTGAATACGGGCTCTCACTTTTTTATCAGCGAACCGAGTTGTGTCCCATGGCTCCTTAATACATATACGGTATGGTACCAACATTCGACGGGCGCCGTTATTAAGGAAGAAAGGCGTTTGCTGCTTGATCGTAAAAGTGCACCTCCTGCCGGTGATCTTAAAATCCCTTTGAAGCAACGGATCGCTGTACCCCCTCCGCTAAGAGAGGTTACTGCAGTTGATCCTCCACGTGCGCTAAGCCCCACGCGTGGATTGCCTCATGCTCCTGTAGAGACGGTGAATGTGCCTTCGGTTCCTCGTGCTCCCGTGGAGACGGTAAATGTAGCTTCCCCCGAATCTGGTGTGGGCTCGGATATCGGGACTCGCCGTCGCAAAGTGCCTACGAAGCGCAAGCTGGTTCTGGCCGCTACTGGAACTCGCGCACAGAATAAGAAGAAGAAATCGGTCCTTTCCCTTGATGCCGTACTCAGCCTAGAGCCTCAGGTTCCTTTTACCGAAGGCCTAAGTGAGTATGGAACCAATAAGGGTCTTTTCATAGCGCCAGCAGACACTAATCTCGATGCCGCTATTGCTACTTCTGAGCGACTCGCGAGGCACCAAGCGAAAATAGCCGCTCTCGTGCAATCAAGTAAATACTAGTCGCACTTTGTCATTGTGTTATATCTTTATTTTTATTATCATGTCTTGACTGATATTCTTCCTTTTGTAACAAGCTTTACTACTGAAGAGGCTCTGGCGGCTTCCCTCAGGACTTTCGAAGAGGAGGAGAGGAATCGTGCTCTATTGGGTATTGGTATGTTTCGGCTCATTGAGTTTTCATTCTCCTTTTTGTGGACAATCTAACCCTTTCTTTACCTCATCACAGGGAACACAATGTCTGTCCCGCAAGGTGATGTGGAGACTCATCCCGAGCCAGCCACTGAAGTCCCGGCCTCTTCGATACTACCGAAGGAGTCATTGCTCAAAAAACCGATAATGGATGCCTTGATGGCTCTGGAGGTAACCCTGAATGCGGACGACGACGCCTTGCTAAAGGAGGCTTCTAAAAGGTCTGTTGTGACAGCCCGGGAGGAAAGGAAACGCCTGAGGCGCGCAGCAAGGGAACGCAGTGCTGCTTTGGCTGTGGGGGCGGGTTCAAGCGCCGTTACTCCCGCTGCTACTCCTTCAGAGGAGTTCCCGGTTGCCTTGTCTACTGCTCATAGATGGGCGGCACGTGCAACTCGGGAAGCCAATGGTAAATTGACCCCAGGTAATATGCTTTGAGGCTTCGTTGTCAAACCTTTAAACTATCAGTTCTTATATATATTTTGTCTTGCAGGGCCGAGCCTTACTGAAGGAGTGGCGGCGACCGTTGAGCCTGAAGGGGCGGTGGAGGAGGTAGCTGCTGAACCCGGGGCGACGGTAGGCGATGTAACCATAATTGCCGAGCCCGAGATAGTGGCTGACGAGACAGTCACGACTGCTATGCCCAAGGTAGCTACCACTGCCGAACGCGAGGTGGCGACGGATGAGAAGGCTACTACGGCTGAGCCTGAGGCAGCGGTGGATAAGACGGCTGCGATCGCTGAGCCCAAGGCAGTGGCGAGCGAAACGGGTACGATCGCTGGGCCCGAGATGGCCGCTCGTTCTCAAGAGTCGGGGACCGCCCCGATCATCACTCTTCCCGCTTACGGTTCTTTGCCGTATCCTGGCGTCGTAAGTGTGACGACGGCTCTCATGGAGTTAGGGGACGAGGCGACGGGGGGTGAGACCACCCCGATGGAGGAGGGAGACACCGTTGTTGAATCAAGTGACGCCCTCGTCGCGGCTCCGGCTGGTGACTCTTCTGGTAGATCTTAGGTTACCGCCCTTCTTTTTATTCCGCAATCTTTCTTAACAAAGTTTATCTTATTTTTAATGCAATGCGGCTAGTGCAGATGTCGAACTACTTGAGACAGCACCGTCAGTTACCGCCCTGACGGTAACCACCTCTTTGCCTTCTCTCGTACCGTCGCAGATGCTGGAAGGTACGGATTTATGACCCATTAGTCTTTCTTCTCAGCTGTATAATTCATGTACTGACATTGCGTTATCGCATTTTTGCAGGAGTCCTTTTTGACTACCTGTACCAGGTGCTGCATACCCACTTCTCTTTCCCATCGGAGATTGCTTCATCCAGTGGTGCTGGTGAATACAGTTTTCAATTAATGCTCTTTCTTTTACTGACCATGAAATCATTTCTGAGCCTTTTTTGCCTTGATTGCAGTGCTACAGATTGAAGGAGGAGATGAGAGATCAGTTGCGCCACCGGTCCTCCCGACTTTGCCACCTGCTGCAGCTGGTATAGTGAATCCCATTGTTCATGAATCTCCTATATTTCTTGATCCGTTATCTGATTGTGACTTGTTTCGCAGCGGTCACTTCAACTCCGGCCTCTTTCGAATCTTGCATTATGATGCCGGCAAGCCCCTTTTCCAGACGTCCATCCTCAAAGGGTACTGTGACGAGTCTGCGCATGCTGAGTGAATATGTCGAAGAGCTTGACGCAGAAGCTTCTACATCTACCGCAGATTTCGCTGCCGAGGTCAATCCGATGCTGGCGACGCTTGTAAATTTCCATAATGAAGGCGTCGTCGAGTCTTGGGCTAATCACTGCAGGAAGATTGAGGCCTGCCTGTATCAGCTTGAACTTATGCGTCCTACCCCTGAGACACGGGCTTTGAATTCCCAACGGGCCGCATGGGTTGAGCAAAGTGTTCCGTTCTTTCGCCATTTCGACCGAGAGGCAACCCTTAAGCGAAAGGAACGTGAAGCGACTGCTGCTGAATCTGGCCAACTGCGTGCTGAGGTTGCAGCTAATGCTGCCCAGCTGAATGCCATTTTTGAAAACTTTCAACGATGTATCTCAGACGGGTTGGTTTTGAGGAAGAAGCTTGATCTTAACGAGCAGGTCGTGCAGAGTCAGGAGGCTGCCCTGCAGGAAGTTGATCAGAAGCTCTTATCCTATTTGCAGCAACGGGCCTAAGTTGAAGTAGAGTTGGCCGCGGCGGCTGATCATGAGGAGGAGTTGAGAAAAGTGCGCGATCAGCAAGCCGGTCTATTAAAGGCGCCTCCCTCCCGATAACTATTTTAATATAGGTTGGACACTTGTAATCTTTAAATAATATGTATCCATTTTTTTATATGACGTATTTTGTATCCAATTGAGTTCATGAGTGAAGCCACATTTTTTGTTATACTGTTGCTTTCTTCTCCTTGCTGTGTTGTTGCCATGTGATTTTAGCAAGTGCGATCTGTATGTAGCATATAGCTGTCAATCTTGGACTCTTTGTAGGGCGGTGGTGGCTTAGAAAACAGGGTTAGAATATGTTACCTAAGACTTTTCAATTTTATGAGCCGTGAGGGTCTCATAAAGAATTTTCTCCCTACCGGTCGAGAGGATCCCGTAGGAGTAATTTCTCCTTAAGAATCGTGAGGATTCCTAAGTGCGTTTTTTCTTGAAAGTCATAAGGATCTCACAAAAGAATTTACTCCCTTACGAGTCGTGAGGACCCGCAAGTGATGGGTGAAGTTGTCCTTATCCGCATTTCACGGAGTCAGAGGCTGCTCTGGATGCTTCCCATGGGTTCACTGCTGTGTTTGGCGAGGACCAGGCTCCACTCTGGACGTTTTCCACGGTACCGTAGTTTAAAGACATCACGGTCGAGGTTAAGGACATCATAGTCCATGAGTTTAAGGACCTCACAGTCCAATGTTAGTTTTAAGACATCACGGTCGAGGTTAAGGACATCATAGTCCATGAGTTTAAGGACTCACAGTCCGACGTTAGTTTTAAGACATCGCGGTCGAGGTTAAGGTCATCATAGTCCATGAGTTTAAGGACCTCACAGTCCAATGTTAGTTTTAAAACATCACGGTCGAGGTTAAGGACGTCATAGTCCGTGGATTTAAGGACTCCACAGTCCAATGTTAGTTTTAAGACATCACGGTCGAGGTTAAGGACGTCATAGTCCGCGGATTTAAGGACTCCACAGTCCAATGTTAGTTTAAAGACATCACGGTCGAGGTTAAGGACGTCATAGTCCGTGGATTTAAGGACTCCACAGTCCAATGTTAGTTTTAAGACATCATGGTCGAGGTTAAGGACATCACAGTCCATGGATTTAAGGACTCCGCAGTCCAATGTTATGGGTGGTTGTCGGGACCCGTCACCTCTTTGAAGACGTTGAGGAATTACAACGACAAATATCAATGGAGTGATGAGATGTACCCTTGAACCAAGAGAAATTAGCTTAAGGACATTACAGTCCATTGTTAGTTTTAAGAGATCACGGTCGAGGTTAAGGACATCATAGTCCATGGATTTAAGGACTCCACAGTCCGATATTAGTTTTAAGATATCACGGTCGAGGTTAAGGACATCATAGTCCATGAGTTTAAGAACCTTACAGTCCGATATTTGCTCTGGATGCTTCCCACGGGTTCACTGCCGTGTTTGGTAAGGACCAGGCTCCGCTCTGGATGCTTCACACGGGTTCACTGCCGTGCTCTGCAAGGACCAGGATCCACTCTGGACGTTTTCCATGGGGTCAGAAGTGACGTTATCCGCGTTCCACGTGACCAGGAATTTTGCTCTGGATGCTTCCCACGGGTTCATTGCCGTGTTCGGCGAGGACCAGGCTCCGCTTTGGATGCTTCACACAGGTTCACTGCCGTGCTCTGCGAGGACCAGGATCCGCTCTAGACGTTTTCCACGGGGTCAGAAGTGACGTTATCAGCGTTCCACGTGACCAGGAATTTTACTCTAGATGCTTCCTACGGGTTCACTGCCGTGTTCGGCGAGGACTAGGCTCCGCTCTGGACGTTTTCCACGGGGTCAGAAGTGACGTTATCCGCGTTCCACATGATCAGGAATTTTGCTCTGGATGCTTCCCACGGGTTCACTGCCGTGTTCGGCGAGGACCAGACTCCGCTCTGGACGTTTTCCATGGGGTCAGAAGTGACGTTATCCGCGTTCCACGTGACCAGGAATTTTGCTCTGGATGCTTCCTACGGGTTCACTGCCGTGTTCGGCGAGGACCAGGCTCCGTTCTGGATGCTTCACACGGGTTCACTGCCGTGCTCTGCGGGGATCAGGATCTGCTCTGGACGTTTTCCACGGGGTCAGAAGTGACGTTATCCGCGTTCCACGTAACCAGGAAATTTGTTGATTATATCCGCATTTCACGGAGTCGGGATTTGACTCTCGGTCATCTGTACACCACCGAGTCATGGAACTGGGAGTTGCTGCTGTTCCGCTTTGCTTGATGTTGTATCTGCCGTAATGAGACGAATGTTGAGATGATCTCCAGGCTATCTGTGACCCGTCGAGATTTGGCTTCTTCTTCTGATGAAACCTGGGGAGGAGGAGTGTGATTCCTTCTTTGTTTTCGCCCCTGGATTGTATACAGGGATTGACATGATATCACCTGTAGGGCATAAATTTCATTTCATTTTATTTTTTTTATTTTTTTAATTATTTACGCGATGCTCTATCATTTCAGCTTTTATATCGCGAAGGTCGCGATTTCCCCATCATTTCGGCTATTTTTCGCGGTGCCCAATCATTTCGGCTATTTGTTTTATTTTTACTCGCTGCTTTTTATTGCGAGTTGCCTAATCATTTCGACTATTTTGCATGCATACATTTTTACTTGCTGATTTTGTTGCAAGTTGCCCCATCATTTCGGCTATTTCAGATACATGTGTGGCTCGCTAGCTTTTTGCCGCAAGCTTGGGATTAGACACCGATTTCGGCATCAGCACCGCTACAACTGGGATATTGCCAGGAGAGAATCATCATTTGTCTCTGTCGATGTCAGACAAAGGTGGCTTAGTAAATAGGGTTAAGATCCTGTCGACTAAGGCTTTTGACTTCATGAGCCGTAAGGGTCTCATAAAGGTATTTCTCCCTGCGAGTCATGAGGATCTCGTTGATGCATTTTCTCCTTAGGAGTCGTGAGGAATCCCAAGTGTATGATCACTTGTAAGTCGTAAGGATCTTGCAAGAGTGTTTTCTCCTTATAAGTCGAGAGGACTCACAAGGGTTGTTCACCATGAGAACATATCCCTAGTCACGGATGGGACTTGGTTAGGGAAATGTTTATTCGCGCCCGTAGATTGTATACAAGGGTCAGTGTTGAACCGCTTGTAGGGAAGTATTGGAGGTTGTGGGGGCTGCTTAAGAATAGGTTCAGGTCCCTGTAGCTTAAGACTTTTGAATCTTATGAGCCGTGAGGGTCTCATAAGAGGATTCTCCTTACGAGTCGTGAGGATCTCGCAAGTGTAATTTCTCCTTAGGAATCATGAGGATTCCTTAGTGTGTTGCTCCCTTGTGAGTCGTAAGGATCTCAAGTAGGTGGTTTCTCCTCACAAGGTCGAGAGGACCCTGTAAGTGTCTTTTAACGAAATTGCGCCCTTTCGGGTTTTCACAAACACTCGCCAGTAGCCCTGCTGTTTTTACTCACGGAGCCCTTTCGGGTTTTCATCCGTGCCCATTTTGCTTATGGACATACCGTTTTCTTCTTTTTTTTATTTTCTTTTTTTTTCTAACGAGGTTGCGCCCTTTCGGGTTTTCACAAGACTCGCCGGTAGCCCTGCTGTTTTTACTCACGGAGCCTTGTCGGGTTTTCATCCGTGCCCATTTTGCTTATGGACATACCGTTTTCTTTTTTTTATTCCTTTTTTTTAATTTAGTATCAGCTTTGGGATGCTGCAATCCACCATAGTTTATCGACATCTCGGTCAACAGCTAGTTTTAGGACATAGTGGTCCGTCGTTAGTTTAAGGACGTTTCGGTCCATCGTTAGTTTAAGGACATTTCGGTCCGTTGTTAGTTTAAGGACGTTTCGGTCCATCGTTAGTTTAAGGACATTTCGGTCCGCTGTAAAGGAAGCCGGCTATTACCTACGAAGTTTAGGCTTAGGAAGATAGCGAGCGGACATAGTCGTCGTCATCTATCATTGACCTAGGCCATGACTCGTCAAGCATAGTATTTCTTCAGGAAGCGACCGTTTATTGGCCTGAAAGGTCTTTCACCATGCATGTCCATGAGTAGATAGGCCCCACCCTGGTAGACCTTGTCTATGATGTACGGGCCTTCATAGTTTGGCTCGAATTTCCCCCGCTTGGCGCGATTGGGGATCATAGGTCTTTTGACCACTAACACGAGTTCACCTTGGCGGAATGTCCTCGGCCTGGTCAATCTTTCATATGAGCGCGTCATCTTTGCTTTATAAGCTTCCAGATTTTGCTGCGCCAGGAGCCGGGTTTCATCAAGGGCATCAAGCTCCTCAAGCCGAAGGTGAGCATTCTCTTCGTCCGTTAGCTCATAATGGACTGCCACTCGTAGAGAGGGTAACTCTATCTCGAGGGGGAGTAACTCTTCTGTACCGAATACCAACGCGTACGGCGTTGTGTTCGTGGCCGTCTTGAACGTAGTTCGATACGCCCAGAAAGCTTCATGCAGTCTTTCATGCCAGTCCTTATTTCGGGACACCGTCTTCTTCACGATCTTTGTCAAGGTCTTATTAAAAGCCTGAGCTAGACCGTTAGCTCTGGGATTATAAACTGAGGAGTATCTCCAGTCTATGTTGTGCTGTTGTGCGAAACGGATGATCTTGTGGCTTCTGTAGGCTGGCCCGTTATCGGAGATGATCCATCTCGGAGTTCCAAACCGATAAATAACGTGTGTCTTGAAGAAGTGAAGGATATTCTCCGTCTTCACTTCCCTCAGCGGTACTTCTTCTGCCCATTTGGAGAAGTAATCAGTCGTCGCCAAAATGAATTGATGTCCTCTGGACGATGCTGGCTCGATGGGGACGATTATGTCAGTTCCCCGCATTTTGAACGGCCAGCTAGCCACTGTCGGGTGTAATGGATTTGGGTGCTGATAGATAAAGTCCCCGTGGATCTGGCATGAGTGGCATTGCTTCGCATACTCGAGGCTGTCCTGAATCATCGTGGGCCAGTAGTAGCCCATCCGCTTAATCTTCAACTTCATCTTCAGGCCAGCTTGGTGAGAACCGCAGAGCCCGTCGTGAACTTCTTGGACGACTCTTCTTGCTTCATCAGGTCCCAGGAATCTTAACCACAGAGAATCAAACGACCTCTTGTACAGAGTATCATTGACGAAGGCGAAAGATAGGGCTCGCTTCATGAGCTGATGTTTTGAAGACGCATCTTCAGGCGTTCGACGGGATTTGAAGTAGTCTATGAAGACTTCTCTCCAATCTTCAACCTTTTCTTGTTCTTTTACTTGTAGAGCCATTTGCTCGGTTGCTTCCTTTTCTTCGGATGACTCTGGAGATATTTTGGCTGGAGCAAGAACCCGACGGCTTTACACAACGATTCTCACGTCATCGAGGTTCTTGTCGGCCAGTTCTTTAGCGAGCCTAACTAGTGCATCCGCTTTGCTATTTTCTGCACACAGTATGCTTTCCAAGACGTAGGAAGGTATTTGTGTCCGCAGTTGCTGTATCCTTTCGCCGTACTTTACCAGTTCTGGTTTGCACTTTTGATAGTCGCCGTTTACTTGGCTAACGGCCAGTTGGGAGTCTCCGTATATGAGGAGGTTTTCAATTCCCATGTCGATGGAGATCTCGAGGCCTGCTATCAAAGCTTCATACTCGGCTTCATTGTTTGTCCTCGGCTCTGTTAAGGAGAAAGCAAAGCGCATTATCCCTCCTTGTGGGGTCACGAAGATAAGGCCTACCCCTGATTTGATTATAGGCGTGTTCTGTTTGCGATTCTTCATAGAAGACGCTCCATCAAAATAAAGTTCCTATCGGGCATCACCACCGTCGATCGCATTAAACGTATGTTCGTCTGGCAGTTCGCAATTCAAGGGAGAATCGGCCGGTATCGGATGTTCGACGAGGAAATCGGTGATGTCCTGGCCTTTCACTGCCTTAAGAGGCTGATAAGTTATTTCGAACTCCATTAAGAGCAAGGCCCAGCCGACCTGTCAATATGGCCTTTGACATCAAATACTTGAGAGGATCCACCTTCGATATGAGACGGACTTCATGTGCCAACGCATAGTGCCGGAGTTTCGTTATCGCGAAAATCAACGCCAGGCAGTGTTTTTCGCTGGGAGAATAATTGCTTTCTGCCCCCTGGAGAACTCGACTAAAGTAATAGAGGGCTCTCTCCTTCCCTTGGTCATTCTCTTGTGCCCATAATGCGCCTAAGGAACCTTCGAGGGCTCTTGTATAAAAAATAATGGGCTTTCCCTTGACCGGAGCGGCCAGCACTGGCGGGTTCTGCAGATACTGCTTGATTTCGTCCAGCGCGCCTTGGCATTTGTGATCCCAGACAAACGGGGTTCCCTTCTTCATCATATGACTATAAGGACGGCACTTGCCAGAGAGATTGGCTATAAATCGCCGGATATACGCGAGCTTCCCTAAGAGAGACCACAATTGTTTGAGAGTCCTGAGCGGAGGCATTTCCATGATCGCCTTGATCTTTGACGGATCTATCTCGATACCTCGGTGTCGGACGATGAATCCTAGGAATTTACCTGAGGACACCCCGAACGCACATTTGAGAGGGTTCATCTTCAAGTTGTATTGCCTAAGGCGTTGAAACACGATCTTCAGATGCTCGAGATGTTCCTCGTATGATTTGCTTTTAACCACGAGGTCGTCGATATATCATTCGACGATTTCATGTATGAGGTTATCGAAGATCTTCGTCATGGCCCTCTGATAGGTGGCACCGGCGTTCTTTAGACCGAAGAGCATCACCTTGTAGCAGAATATACCCAAAGGGGTCCGGAAAGCGGTATGCTTCTGGTCTTCGGGATGCATCTTTATCTGACTATATCCTAATGAGCCATCCATGAAAGAGAAAACTTTGTGAGTGGACGTGTTATCTATCATCAGCTCAGTGACTGATACTGGGAAGTCGTCTTTCGGGCAGGCTTTATTGAGATCCCGAAAGTCCACACATATGCGCACTGTCCCATTTTTCTTCATCACCGGGACGATGTTGGCGATCCAGTCAGGATACTGAACCTCTTGGATGAAGCCAGAGTCGATTAACTTCTTGACCTCGGCGTTGATACTCATCTCAAGCTCGAGCCGCATTCTCCTTGGTGCTTATTTGATTGGATTGACGTCTGGGGATATTGCCAATTTGTGGACAGCAATCTCTGGATCTAGTCCTGGCATTTTGGAATAATTCCATGCAAAGCAATCTCTATCCTGCATAAGCACGTCTTTTAACGCAGCCACCCTTTCTTCAGATAGCAGCTCACTGACAAATGTCGGACGCGGGTCGCTTGTCGTCCCCAGATCAATTTTCTTGAGGTTATCTGCAGTAGTGTGTATTCCATCTTCCAGCTCTTTCGGCGCCGGTGGAATCTCTGAGATCACCTTGTCATCATTGTTTTCGAAGCACCAGGGGAGGTCATCCATATCCTCAGGCTCTTCTTTTGATAGTGTTATCATATGACAGGTACGAGCTCGCTTCCACGACCGATGTTGATCCGGTCCTACTCTCGCTGTATGCACGGCTTTTGGTTCGTGTTTCTGTGGTGGATTTATCCTCCAACTACTGGATAGAGCGAACTTGCCGAGCTGATATTGGTCTTCGACCAGTTCTTGAAGGTGAAGCAGTCTTCAATAGGATGTCTTATTGCCTTATGATAGGAGCAATAGTCCGGGTGAGAGACTTCGCCTGCTTGGTCGGGGTGTTTGGACTCCGGAAGTGTAAGCATTTGATGTCTTATGGCAAGATCAAGTATCTTCTTTGTCTTGTCTTGAGGAAAAGAGTATGCTCGACTCATCTTCCTCATAAGGGACAAATCCGGACCGCTCGATTCCCGATCGCGTGACTTCTTGGTCCCGCTTTGTCGCTGTCGAACGCCTTTTCCGCTCTTTGACTTGTTTCTGCTTCTGTGTCGGGCTTTTTGTACAACAGGTTGACAGGGAGAGGCATTTTCATCTTTCGCAGCCTGTTGAAGAAGGTGTTGTGTCCTGGCTTTCTCGTAGATGGCCATTTCGCGATTATGGTTGTCTCGAACCTTCTGACCTGCTTCCCTTATAAGTTTTTCCATTTGTTCTTCGAACGACGGACTGGGCATTTTCACGTCGGGGGCTCCTTCTGGTTCAAGGTTAGCATTCTCCCATTGAGCATCCCCTTCTTCATCAAAGTCCTGTACGACGTAGCAGTCGCGGAGTAGCTCCCGTTTCTTGGACCGAACATATCCAAGCCCGATCGTTTCCATTCTCCCATTGGGCAACTAGCGCTGAGTTCCGGGAACGTTCCAAATCCTGTTATAGAATCGTGCTTGTCGCGCAGTTTGCTTAAGAGGTACGCCTTGGCGCCTTAACAGCCTTTTTAGTCCGTTCGTGTAATATCTGGGCAAACGGATGGGCTGGAGCTTGTCAAGTGTACAATCCACACCGTGCCAGATTTCTTTCTCCACTTTAGTTTCCCCGGATCGGTAAAATAGGATCGCCTTTTCACCTTCTCGCATGGGAGGGACGTAAAATGTTTGTAGCTCTTGCATGCTATAAGATTCAAGTGCGTCGAGTTCTTTATGATGATTGGGTGGAATCATAGTAATTTGCAAACTCTGATTATCACCAGCGAATGCTTTTATTGGTGGCCGAGCGGAGAATATAGCATGGACCTCATCTTTCGAGTCGCTGCCAAAAATCAACATAGGAGCGGACGGTCCCGGCTTGTTGTACTGGGGTGGACCTGAATAAACTATCTCTTCCTCTTCCTCGGTATCACTCCTAAAGACAGGAATGGTAGTGATAGCTTTGTTCTCTGGTTTGTGACATCTCTCTGTGTCCTCGAAATCTGGCAAAAAGTATTTTGCATCTTCGTACTTGCGGACTTCGTTCACGGAGAATGGGTTCATCTCTCCTGTTACGGTGTACTCGAGACCATCCTTGAAATACTTCATACACTGATGTTGCATAGAAGGGATGATGTTGTACTCGTGTAACCAAGGCCGGCCGAGCAAAGAGTTATAGCATGTCTTGGCATCAATGACGTGAAATTTAATATCTGTGACGAGCAGCCCGAAGCGCAGCGTTAGTATCACAGATCCGAGAGTCCGTGACGACTGGGATTCGAAACCGGAGATGGTAATTTTATTGCGAGCGAGGTGCTCAACACTCATGCAGATTTCCTTCAACACTCGCACGTTGAGGAGATTAACGGAATACCCATTATCGACCAGGATTTTGCCTATCTTTATATCGTGGCAGTATCCTGAGACATAGAGGGGACGGTTGTGTTCGCACGTCCCAAGGAGGAGGTCTTCGTCGCTGAAGGTGATATCGGCTGTGTGTACTTCCTCCAGCTCGTCCTTCATCTTTTCTTCGGCGAGAAAAGGTTGGAATTGCTCTGGCTCTTGTAGCGCCTTGATCAATGAATCTCTCGCTTCTTTGGATAGTAAAAGGGCGTCGAGAACGCTGAGCTGCGAAGGTAACTTCTTCAAGTGTTCCAGAACGTTGTAGTCCACCTTACTTTTCTTTGGCGGGTCCTTGGCGGTCAGCTCTTTCATGACTTGGTCATCCAGGGCGATATCCTCGGAGACCTTTTCTTTTCCCTTATCTTTTCTACTCATGGGTCCGAGATTCTTTTCTGGAAGCGTGCGATTGCGCAGCTGAATGTTTTCACAGGTCTTCGGCTCTTCCTCCTTCCCCAAGGTGGACTCTTTAAAGAGAGGGCCCAAAGCCATTTCCTCATCAGAGTCGCTCCCAAAGGTGAGAACCTGCGATCCCCCGGTGTTGACCATGCGACAGTTACTAGTAGTTCTTTTATGCTCCTCGGTCGCACTTCTTTACTCCTGACGAATTTTACGTTTCATCCGCTTAAAATGTTGCCGGTGAGCAACATATCCCTGCCACCATCTTTTAAAAGCGTCGCATTCTTCGTTGGGGTGCGAAATCTTTCGATGATATGAGCAGTAGCTAGGATGCATCTCTACCTCACCGGGAGTGTTTCCTTCGGAGGGTGGTAGCTTCATTCCCATCGATATAGCTTTAGCAAACATTTTCCTCGTCTTGAACTTTTTTTTATCCGCGATGGATGTTCCTTGATTCGGCGGGAGTGTCTCGACTTTTTCGTCTAGTCGTCGGCGTTTGGCTCTTTCAAATATGGCCATCCCATGGTCCCGATTGGCTTTACTTTTCAGATGAATCTCATTCAGGAAGGCGTCGATCATTTCGTTTAACAGCCATAGAAGTCCCGGCTCGGGACCTGCCCCCAGTCTCTCTGTGCAAGGAGCTTCCTCATCATCTGTAGACGAGTGAGAGATCACGTGACAACTTGCTACGTACTCTTCAGATCCATCCGACGAGTCTTCTCCATCATCTTCGTCCTCAAGGACATGGCCGAGGAACTCTTGAAGCGTGATTGGGGTTCGCGCCTTCTGGTTGTACTCTTCCAGCACGTCAATCTATTTCTGTAGGTCCGTGCGCTTGTTGCCAGGCTTCACGGGCTATTTGGATTTCTTCTTCTTTTTCGAAGATTTCGGCGACTGGGTGTGAGCACTTTGGCTATCACCACCAATCTTTAGAGTTGGGCACGGCTTCAGCATCCCTTCGATGATCTGGAGTTCCAGCGGATTCTTCCACCTGATCGCCGGGCATGTCTGGAGATCATTCAGCATCATTTTGGTTTTGGTCGAAAGAACAACCTCCCATGGAGCTTCCTCAACAAAAGAGCAAGTTGCCCCCGGTGTGTCCGTCTTCTTAGGAGTGTGCGGTTGTGGTGGGTTTACTTTCCATTTCTCAGACAGCGTAAACTTGCCTTGTAGGTACTGATCCTCGATCCATCCCTTAAAGATGAAGCAATTCTTGATCGGATGGCTTACCGTTTGGTAGTAAAGACAATAATTGGGATTATTCACTTCGCTGGGTTGCGGTGGTTGCCTTGGATTTGGCAAATTGATAAGTCTGTTGCGCACCGCCAGCTTGAACAGCCTCTTCGTTTTATCCTGCGGGAATGAGTAAGGGCGCTTCATTTTCTCATTGTAATAACGTCGTCTCTCTTCCAAGTGATCCGTTAGTCTTGGAGCACTGGGCTACTGTTGGGTGTTCACAACGAAGGTTGCCTTCCCTTTCCCCTTTTTGTTCCGCGGCTCCGGTTTCGGAGGAGACGGTCTGTGACCCATCTGATCCATCTGGGCCAACTTGTCGATTAAAGCTTGGAACGTGGTCGGTTTGAAGAACATCATGAACTGTGAAATAGTTGCATGAGGGTCTAGGGCACCCATGAACATGCCCACTGCTGGTGCTTCTTCGATACGCTGTTCGCACTTCGACCACAGATTTCGCCATCGGATTGCATATTGAACCCAAGTTTCGTCCGGCTTTACCCTCGCATTGATCAATGCTTTTATCGGAGTGCGTTCACTTGTGCTCGCGAATCGCTGGGTGGACAATAACTCCATTTCTGCGAAAGTTTTGACGGAGTTGTTTGGAAGTTCGGAGTACCACTCAAACACCGTTTTCGACAAGCTGGTGACGAATTGACGGAGCAAAAGCTTATCATCGCCCCTGGTGTTGCCGCACAGAGCTCTGAACTGGGCGACATCCTGGTAGGGATTGTCTGTCCCCTTGTATACGTGGAATTTGGGGTATCCCGGCGGGTATTTTATCTGATCATACCAGCCTGGATACGGTCGCCCAGTTTTGACGATTTGGCCGGCCGCTTCATTTACCTGGTGAGCTCGTATTTGCTGAGCTATATAATCATCAAGCGCAGCTTTTGAGATGGTCTCCTCTTTGGCTGCTGAAAGAGTCGGAGGTGGATTTGATGTTTCTCCTCTGTCGTCTTCGAGGATAATCGGAGGATCTTCAGCTGGAGGGTCCTGCTGGATCATCATCCTGACCATGTCTTGGAAGAGAAGTGCCATTCACTTTATATTAGTTGCTTGCTCTACATCTTCTTTGTCCTTCTTTTCGAGGACTTTACGGAGGAAGTCAACATCGGTTTCTTGTTCATAACGCCGCTCCGATGATGCCTCCGGGCTTTCTTTTGGTCCGGTGAGTGCGGCCATTGCAGTCAGCATCTCCTGAAGCTTCTACTGCTGTTTTTCCTGAGCTCTTGTGATGGATCGGGTGAGTGGTCGGTGCCCCGTAGAAGCGCGGCTATTATCTTTCTCGGATGCCATATAGACGGTATGCACTGTTATGCCCCCAGACTTAAGGCGTTTGGGCTCAGTGCCTTTGACATTTGTCGCAGGCATGGGGATCTTCTCCGGTCTCCTCTTCTTATGAGCGGTTAAAGTTGAGGGGGCCGTCACAGTGGGCGCCCAGATAGCTTTTCGTAGCTTGGAAGGATGGCTTTCTTCTTGTTGAACCTTCGCTCTTTTCTGTCGGCGAGGGTAATCTTGATCAACTACTGAGTTCCAAACCTGCCGCCAGACTTTGTAGATCTTGGAGGACAGCCGCTGAGGGGACTGTTCTGGCTTGGCTTCCGCTACATTCTCCACCGGAGGAAGAGATCTTTTCAGTACGGCGATGGGAGAATTCCTGAGCACCCTATTCAGCAGCTCAAAATTGTTCCCGGTTGGAACAGCAGCATTAATTTCCACTGTTGGAGCTTGTGGAGTTAGCCCAGAAGGGGAGTTGCCCTCGGCCTTCCTTACTCTGCACCAGTGGCGATGTCGAGCATGTCAAGCTGATGGAGTTGGCTCAGTGACGGGGATGGCTTTGTCTTACCCCCTGTTCAGGTGAGAGGTTGTTGCTGGCGCCAGTCTGTTGAAGACTAATGTCCTTTGAGTAGCAGGAGCGGGAGTGGGAGTTAGGACAGTCAGTCTTGTAAAGACCGATCCCTTAGCAGGAGAAGTCGCCTTGAGGACTTCGGGAGAAAGGTTGGTTACTCTCTTCGGAATAACCTTTTCTTGAGGTGCAGGCTTGATCATGGACCCCCCTGAACTTTGGCCTAATCTGGAGAAGACCGAGGCGCCGGTGCTGGACGACCCGTTGAGAGGGGCCGCAGTAGCTGTGAGCCGATCAAAGACCGACCTCTTGGGAGCTTCCGGTGTCGGCATAGGGGCGGTGAAGCTCGTTGGTGGGAGCATGGTCCCGAAAAACAACCCTGTGGTGGCTTAAGTGACCTGTTCTATGGGCATCGTGAACAGGGAAGCCGCTTGGGGCCCGTAGGTTATGCCCCCAGTTGAGACAGGACGTGGGTTGCAGCTGCATGTGGAACACTTTGAGCAGGTGAATGCCATTGATCCTTTGCTTTCTACACCAAGCAAAACGCCAAATCTTAGTACCTCGAAACCCATGGGCAACCATTAACAAACCGCGATTGGTTTACGGACACGATACACGAAGTGTGGAGTGGAAAGAGGAAAAGGTCCTACCGGGCGTGCCAGAATCTGTTCCCCTCCGAATCACGGAGACGAGACCGCGCAGGTCCGTCTTGCCTGAAATTCGGGGAAGATGCTAATTGGTGCTATCCGTCCACCTATCCAAGATGCCAAGTTGATTTATGGCACCATGTATCGAACGTTTAAACGGATGCGGCCGATGTAGCAGACTTCGTCAGATTCCCCCTCGTTTGAGGTGGTTTTGATTATGGGGACGCTCTTCCCTGCAGGCGCAAGCCTCTGCAGTTAATTACGCTACCGCATCGCGGTAACAACTTTCTCCTTCTCCAGATGGTCACTTCGTGTCGTGGGTGTTTGTTTTGTGTTCGGTTACCCATGGATTGTATACGGAGACTAATTTGTGTTGTCGCCCATAGGACGTGGATTAGTCAAAATCCGTATCTTTCTTAGATTTGGGTTTTTGGGGGTTGTGTTTAAGGATACGTTAGTCTTATTTGAGGCTAAGATCAACTTAAACGTTTGTTAAGAACACGTTAGTCTAATTTTAGACTAAGATCAACTTAACGGGATCGTTTAGATCCGGCAAGAGAGCAATTGGGCTCTATTGTTTAGTTTAATGATATTGCGGTCGATAATTAGTTTAAGGACATTACGGTCTAATGTTAGTTTTAAGACATTGCGGTCGAGGTTAAGGACATCATAGTCTGTGGATTTAAGGACTCCACAGTCCGACGTTAGTTTTAAGACATCACGGTCGAGATTAAGGACATCATAGTCCATGGATTTAAGGACTCCACAGTCCGACGTTAGTTTTAAGACATCACGGTCGAGGTTAAGGACATCATAGTCCGTGGATTTAAGGACTCCACAGTCCGATATTAGTTTTAAGACATCACGGTCGAGGTTAAGGACATCATAGTCCGTGTATTTATGGACTCCACGGTCCGATATTAGTTTTAAGACATCACGGTCGAGGTTAAGGACATCATAGTCCATGAGTTTAAGGACCTCATAGTCCGTAGCGATGTGTGGTTGTCGGGACCCGTCACCTCTCTGACGACGTTGAAGGATTACAATGACAGATATCAGAGGAATGAAGAGATGTACCCTCGAACCGGGTGTAAATTGATTGGAAGAGCAGATGTGCTCGGTTCAATTTAAATTGAGGACTTATGGCCAGAATTGGGCTAATTCCAGTTAAAAATGTTCAACATTTTATTTTTGTTCTGCTTGTTAGGCCTTTGTTTGGGCTCTGCCCTTTTAATAATGCCAGGCATTGGGCTCTGACATTATTTGTCTTATAATGGATAGCATTTATCAGAACAAAGTGTGTTCTGACAGCGCGCCACGTGGCGCACTAGGCGCTTTGCACCAGTCAAAGAGCGCATTGCGCTTCTGTCGGTTAGCGCACACGAGGAGGACACGTGTCGCATAGCGCTAAGTGCTAATTTGTTAGCGCACTGCGCTTTTAATTTATGAGCGCGCTGCGCTAGTTTATGGGTGTGCCAGTGAGTGACACGTGGCGCGCTTGGCGCTGAGCGCCAATCCAAGAGCGCAGTGCGCTGTTTTCAGGAGCGCAAAGCGCAGATCGTGTCTATGGTTGACACGTGGCATGTTATGGCGCTGAGCGCCAGTCCAAGGAGTGCAAGGGCACGGTTCATGAGTGCAAAGCACTGTCTAATAGCACAAAACGCATTTGGATCAATTTTAAGATCAAAGAACAAACTAATGTTCTTCAAAGGAGGCCTTGCCTCAAGA
The DNA here is from genome assembly GCA_030015575.1 of Agapanthus africanus. NCBI lineage: Eukaryota > Viridiplantae > Streptophyta > Magnoliopsida > Asparagales > Amaryllidaceae > Agapanthus > Agapanthus africanus. The sequence goes on from CM057339.1 coordinate 44,030,710, forward strand.
TCCAAGAACAACAGTTCTTGTTTTTATTAAAAGGCTCTGCCTTTATAGATCAGAAGATCTGTGAAGTAAAAATACTTTTTTTATATATTTTTTATAATTAGGTCTTTTAATCTTTTCTTTTTCATTAAAGATCTTGGTCTTTTTATAGATCTAAGATCTTTTTAGAAGACGTTTCTTCTTTTTACGAGATGTTTTCATCTCTGTTTTTCAAGAATCAATTCTTTACCTTTCTTTTCCTTTGAGTTCTTCTCAAAGTTTGCAGAGAGTTTTTTTTTGAGACTTGAAGTCTTGGGGCCTTTTATATAGGGCCAATTGATTTGTTAAATCAGTTGAAGAGATCTTTCTCTCGATTGATTGGGGAATATTTCCCACCGTTGGATCTTTGATCCTAAGGCTCATGTTTGACAGAAGATAATCTTCTTGTTTTAATAAGATCGAAAAATCTTTCCATGCAGAATTTGTTCTGTTTTTGGTAATTCATTATTTACCATTGGATCATTGATCCAGCGGTGCTTAAAGCACAATCTTGTCGTTTGGAATGATTTTGGAGAAATCTTTCCTTAACAGAATTTAATTCTGGTTAATTAATGATTTATCATTATTATTAGAACCTTTGATCTAACGGTGGGAATTTTAATTCCAGCGCTGGCGCTCCTACGTTGGACACGTGGTGCGCAGCGCAGAGTGCAGCGCAACTGCGCTAGCGCACCCGTGCTTGACACGTAGCACGCAGCGCAACTGCGCTAGCGCACCTGTGTTTGACACGTGGCGCGCAGCGCGGAGCGCTGGATCTGAAGCGTTGCTTCAACTTTTTTAATTTTTGAATTTTGAAAACAGAGGTTTGCTCTGATTGGGGTGCGCTGCCTAGGGCTCAGCGCTCTTGGCGCTGGCGTGTCTGCTTTTGACACGTGGCGCGCAGCGCACAACACGCAGGATCTGATGCGTTGCTTCAATTTTTGAATTTTGAAATTCAAAACAGAGCTTTGCTCTGATTGGGGAAACACAACCTGAAGATGAACCCCCTGAAATGCGCGTTTGGAGTTTCCTTAGGCAAATTCCTAGGGTTCATCATACGACACCGAGGCATTGAAGTAGATCTATCGAAGATTAAGGAGATTATGGAAATGCCTTCTCCAAGGACTCTAAAACAATTGCGGTCTCTCCAAGGGAAGCTCGCATATATCCGACGATTCATAGCCAACCTCCCTGGCAAATGTCGTCCCTACAGTCACTTGATGAGGAAGGGAATCCCGTTCGTTTGGGATCGTAAATGCCAAAGCGCACTGGATGAAATTAAGCAGTATTTGCATAATCTGCCGGTACTGGCCGCTCCGGACAAGGGAAAGCCTCTCATACTATACACAACCGCCTTTGAAGATTCCTTAGGCAAGTTATGGGCACAGGAGAATGACCAAGAGAAGGAGAGAGCTTTCTAATATTTGAGCCGAGTTCTACTGGGGGCAGAAAACAACTATTCCCTTATCGAAAAACACTGCCTAGCTTTGATCTTTGTGATAATGAAGATTTGGCATTACGCCTTGGCGCATGAGGTCCATCTTATATCAAAAGTGGATCCTCTAAAATATTTGATGTCGAGAGCCATACTAACGGGACGGCTCGCTAAATAGGCCCTACTCTTAATGGAATTCTCGATAACATACCGACCTCTCAAGGCAGTGAAAGGCCAGGCCATCGCCGACTTCCTCGCTGAGCATCCGATACCTGCCGATTTACCCCTAAATTGTGAATTGCCGGATGAGCACACGTTTTACACGATCGACAGGGAGAGAGGAGGGAGTGATACCTAATGAGAACTTTACTTCGATGGGGCATCTTCCATGAAGAAGAGAAAGCACAACACCCCTATAATCAAATCTGGGGTAGGCCTTATCTTCATGACTCCGCAAGGAGAGATAATACGCTTTGCCTTTTCCTTAACAGAGCCGAGGACAAATAATGAAGCGAAATATGAGGCTTTAATAGCTGGTCTTGAGATCGCTGTCGATATGGGAATTGAAAACCTTCTTATATACGGAGACTCCCAACTGGTCGTTAGTTAAGTAAACGACGACTATCAAACGTGCAAACCAGAGTTGTTAAAGTACGGCAAGAGAGTGCAACAATTGCTGAATCAAATCCCTTCCTACATCTTAGAAAGCATACCGCGTACGGAAAATAGCAAGGCGGATGCATTAGCCAAACTCGCTAAAGAACTGGCTGACGAAAACCTCGATGATGTAAGGATCATCGTGCAAAGTCGTCGGGTTCTTGCACCAGCAGAAATATCTCCGGAGTCGTCTAAAGAAAAGGAAGCGACCAAGCAATTGGCCCTACAAATAGAGGACCAAGAAAAGGTTAAGGATTGGAGAGAAGTCTTTATAGACTACTTGAAATCCCGTCGAACACCGGAAGATGCATCCTCAAGACATCAGCACATGAAACGAGCTCTGTCTTTCGCCTTCATCAATGATACTTTGTATAAGAGATCGTTCGACTCACTATGGCTGAGATGCCTGGGACCGGAAGAAGCAAGAAGAGTCGTCCAAGAAACTCATGACGGACTCTGCGGTTCTCATCAAGCCGGGCCAAAGATGAAGCTGAAGATCAAAATGATAGGCTACTATTGGCCCATGATGATTCAGGACTATCTCGAATACACGAAGCAGTGCCACTCGTGCCAAATCCATGGAGACTTTATCCACCAGAATCTAAATCTGCTACACCCAACAGTGGCTAGCTGGCCGTTCGAAATGTGGGGACCGATATAATTGGGCCCATCGAACCAGTGTCATCCAGAGGACACCGGTTCATATTGGCGACAACCGATTACTTTTCTAAGTAGGAAGAAGAAGTGCCGCTAAGAGAAGTGAAGACGGAGAATATCCTCCATTTCTTCAAGACTCATGTTATCTATCGGTTCAGCACTCTGCGACGGATTATGTTCGATAATGGGCCGGCCAACAGAAGTCACAAAATCAGCCGCTTCATACAGCAGCATAATATAGACTGGAGATACTCTACGATCTATAATCCCCGAGCTAACGGTCTAGCTGAGGCTTTCAACAAGACCTTGACAAAGATCATAAAGAAGACGGTGTCCAGATACAAAAAAGACTGGCATGAAAGATTGCATGAAGCTCTCTAGGCGTATAGAACCACGTCCAAGATGGCTATGAATACAACACCATACGCATTGGTATTCGGCACCGAAGCGGTACTCCCGTTGGAAATAGAGCTACCTTTTCTACGAGTGGCAATTCATTGCGAGCTAACAGACGAAGAAAATGCTCACCTTCGGCTTGAGGAGATTGACGCCCTCGATGAAACTCGGCTCATAGCGTAACAAAACCTGGAGGCTTACAAAGCAAGGATGACACGCTCATATGAAAGATTGATTAGGCCGAGATCATTCCGCCAAGGCGAACTCGTGCTAGTCGTTAAAAGACCTATGATCCCCAATCGTGCCAAATGAAGGAAATTCGAGCCAAACTATGAGGGCCCGTACATCATAGACAAAGCCTACCAGGGTGGAGCTTACTTGCTCATGGATATGCATGGCGAGAGACCCTTCAGGCCAATAAACGGACGGTTCCTGAAAAAATACTACGCCTGACGAGTCACGGCCTAGGTCAACGATAGATGACGACACCTATGTCCGCTCGCTATCTTCCCAAGCCCAAACTGTATAAGTAGTATCCAGCAAAACTGTTGTCTCCAAAATGGCAACAACGGACCGAAACGTCCCTAAACTAACAATGGACTGTAATGTCCTAAAACTATCTATGGACCGCAATGTCCTAAAACTAACGACGGACCGAAACGTCTCTAAAACTACTACAAACCGTAGCATCCTAGGGCTGATGCAAAAAAAAGGCGGTACATCCACAAGCAAAATGGGCATGGATGAAAACCCGAAAGGCTTCGTGAGTAAAAACAGCAAGGTTACCGGCGATGTTTGTAAAAACCCGAAAGGGCGCAGACTCGTTAAAAAAAGGCGGTACGTCCACAAGCAAAATAGGCACGGATGAAAACCCGAAAGGGCCCCGTGAGTAAAAACAGTAGGGTTACCGGCGAGTTTGTGAAAACCCGAGAGGGCGCAGGCTCGTAAAAAAAAAATTCGTGCACACTTGCGAGGTCCTCTCGACCTTGTAAAGAGAAAACACCTGCGTGAGATTCTTACGACTCACAAAGGAACAATACAGTTAGGGATCCACATGATTCCTAAGGAGGAATTACACTTACGAGATCCTCACGACTCGTAAGGAGAAGCCTCTTATTAGACCCTCAAGGCTCATAAGATTCAAAAGCTTTAAGCTACAAGGATCTGAACCTATTCTTAAGCCATCACATTTCCCAGACTGCCCTACAAACGGTTCAATGTTGACCCTTGTATACAATCCACGGGCACAAATAAACGTTTCCCCCGCCCAGTTCCACCAATGGCGCGAAATGCCCTTATGTGGTGAACGACACTTGTAAGTCCCCTAAACTTATAAGGAGAATACACTCTTGTAAGATCCTTACGACTTATAAGAGAACACACACTTAGGAATGCTCACGATTCCTAAGGAGAAAATGCACCTACAAGATCCTCATGACTCGTAGGGAGAAACACCTTCATGAGACCCTTACGGCTCATGAAGTCAAAAGCCTTAGTCGACAGGATTCTAACCGTGTTTGCTAAGCCGTCTTTGTTTAAATTGACAAAGGCAAATGATGATTCGCTCCTGGCAATATCCCAGTTGTAGCGATACTGATACTTAAATCGATAACAAATTCTAAGTCCTTTCAAAGCAAATGATGATTCGCTCCTGGCAATATTCCAGTCGCAGCGATGCTGATGCTAAGATTGGTATCAGGTCTTGAGTGCCATACTCGCAACAAAATTGGCGGGCCAAAAATGCATATGAAATAGCCAAAATGATGGGGCAACTCGTAACAAAATCGGCGAGTAAAATATATGCGTATAAAATAGCCGAAATGTTCGGGCAACTCGTAATAAAAAGCAGCGAGTAAAAAGAAAAAAATAGCCGAAATGATTGGACACCACAAAAAATAGCCGAAATGATTAGGCAATCGCGACTTTCGCGATATAAAAAGATGAAATGATAGAGCATCGCGGAAAAAAATAAAAAAAATGATGAAACTTTTGCCCTACAGGCGAGTCCATACTGACCCTTGTATACAATCCATGGGCACAAAAGAAAAAGGAACCGTATGTCCCCCACCAGACCCTGTCAAAAGGGAAAGTCAGAGCTCGACAGCAACATCTGCATCCCAGAAGACCAACAACGGTATTCCTCCTCCTGCCAGCAGGGCATGGACGCGACACCGCCAATCAGATCTACGGCACAATCCCTAGTTCTAAGACTCCGCGGTTTATAGACAACCTAGAGTCAACCCGACACCGCAAAAAGCGGGGTACGTCAAGCAACGTTTCGACTCGGATACATGTCAACCCCTGACCTCCCTGTCATCAAGCAACGCTTCGACTCGGATACATGCCAACCCCTGACCTCCCTATCTTAAAGCAACGCTTCGACTCAGATACATGTCAACCCCTGAATTCCTTGTCGTCAAGTAACGCTTCGACTCAGATACATGTCAACCCCTGACCCCCCTGTCATCAAGCAACGCTTCGACTCGGATACATGTCAACCCCTGAACTCCCTGTCGTCAAGCTACGCTTCAACTTGGATACATATCAACCCCTGACCTCCCTGTCATCAAGTAATGCTTCGAATCGGATATATGTCAACCCCTGACATCCCTATCGTCAAGCAACGCTTCGACTCGGATACATGTCAACCTCTGACCTCCCTGTCGTCAAGCAACGCTTCGACTCGGATACATGTTAACCCCTAACCTCCTTGTCGTCAAGCAAAGCTTCAACTCGGATACATGTCAACCCCTGACCTCCTTGTCGTAAAGAAACGCTTCGACTCGGATACATGCCAACCCATGACCTCCTTGTCGTCAAGCAACGCTTCGAATCGGATACATGTTAACCTCTGACCTTCCTGTCATCAAGCAACGCTTTGACTCAGATACATGTCAACACCCTGACCTCCTTGTCGTAAAAGCAATGTTTCGACTCGGAAACATATCAACCCCTGACCTCCTTGTCGTAAAGCAATGCTTTGACTCGTAAACATGTCAACCCCTAACCTCTCTGTCGGAGCAATGCTTCGACTCAAAAATAAGTCAACATACGAACCTATCAACCCATAAAAAGAAATTCCTCTTGTGAGATCCTTATGATTCTCAAGAGAAAACGCACTTAGGAGTCCTCACGACCTCTAAGGAGAAATTACACCTACGAGATCCTCTCGATTCGTAGGGAGAAAAGCCTTTATGAGAACCTCACGGCTCATAAAGTTGAAAAGTCTTAGACAACTGACCTGAATCTGTTTCCTAAGCCATCGCTACCCTACAAAGAAATCAAGATGGACTGTTATCTACCAACTACAAGCCATATTCGCTAAACCTAATACACTAATAACACAACAAAGAAGAGAAAGTGACAACATAAAATGAAATATTTCTTTTATTCATGAATCCAAATGAATACAAGATACATCTCATAAAAGAATTGAAATTAATACAATTTTTTTTTATTATGGATAAAAAAAAGAGATAATAAAAGAAATACAATAAAAGAAAAGTCTTTAAGCCGGCGGGTGACATAGTAAGCTCGTCAATTCATCACTCTTCCGCTACGCCTCGGCTTCAAGCTTCATTATTGCCACAAGACGAGTCTCTGCCTGACACTGTTGGGTTTGATACGAAGCAAACCGGCTCACGAGCTCCCTTTCAGTGGCCTTATGAGCTTCAACCATCTCACGGGTAAAGATGACGGCTTTGTCGAGAGCGACCACTTCAGTGATAGCTTCTTGAAGTACTCGCCAGATTTCGTATGCATGAGTGGTCTTGGTAGTGAGTTGAGACTGGAGTTCTCCCAAAACATTCGAGGCCAGTTCCCTCTCCGAGAATTTGCGATTGAGCCTCTTCTCACATGATTGTAGATTCGCGGCGCATCGTTCAATCAGCCCCCGCAAGCTCGTCTTTGCAGCTACGACTTCTGAGGGAAGGCGTGTGCACTCGAGAACATGTAAGCAAGCCTCCACTCGACGACAAAACTCGACCCAGACATGCACCGATGTTTTATCATAGTAAGTGGAGAGAAAGGGCAGAGAAATGTTGGCTTCAGCAGCAAATTCTTCGGCTGTGATCGAACTACCAATATGAAAATCTTCGATAAGTGCCGACAAGGAGTTAATGATGTGCTTCGCCATCCGTTCAGATGCGCGCCGGGCATAAGGGCCTGATGGCATAATGATGCGGGATTCCAGCGGGGTAAGAGCGGGCAAGGCTGGCAAGGTCCATGAACAATCTGTGAGATTTACACCCAAAGGATATATAAAACAACGTCAAAATCTTACTTACCCGCAGTCATGTAAGAAGGGTTGGAAATATCCCTACGTCCGTCGAGGATCTCGACTTTGTCATCAGCTTCCAGAATTGCAGAAGACATCAGCATCGTTATACGAAATAATGATAATACAATGTAGGGGTCAAATAACACCAACCTTACCCAGAAGAGAGGACGAAGCTTTATGGGGATATTGCCTGTGGGGCGGCCATCTCAAGCAGACGCTGAAAGGACTTCTGGGAGATAAATCCACGATGAACGCCACCAATCCTTGCAATTATGAAAAGACGGAGATTCAAATAATGGAGAGATTATTAAAGCAAAATATAGAAGACTACCTTCGATGCTCCTCCCGCTTTGAATTAGAGGGATGGCAGCTTTGGCAGCCTCCTCCGTGCCTTCAAGCACATCATCGAGGATGTGTGCTGGCATAGCAGCCTCCAGTTGTGAAACGATATCTGCCATTTCGGGCTCCAAAGAGGGAACAGTGGCCATGGCGGTGCTTTCTACAACCTTCGAAGCACCTCCAGAAAGATCCATCGGGTCTATGATCAGCAAGGTCGCCTCTGCGGAAAGTATAGACGATGGAGAAGTGGAGGCCATCACCGGGCACTCCATGATAGAGCCAACTTTTTCGACAATATCTTCTACATCTTTCGGTACGTCATCAGAGACATCCATAGGATCTATGACCAATGGGGCTACCTCCACTGAAGGAATTGACACCGAAGGGACAAAGGCTATCATCGGAAGCTCCGCAACAGGCATAGCATCTATAACGATCTCCTCCACACCTGCCGGTGCCTCATCTGAGACATTTGTAGAACCTACAGTCGGGGCATGAATTGAGCTCAAATCTTCTGTCATCGCTGAAGTCCCTCCAAAGTGTTACGAAGATAAGAAGATATGAAAAAAGCGAAACAAATTACTTGCCAAAGAAAAATGCTGAAAACATGCATACCAATACGCTAGGGTGCCTCTAATATGGCTTTTTCAAGCCGTCGTTCCTTCCTCAAGAAATGTGCTCGCCGGGCGTCAAAGGTAGACTCATGCCCATCGGTCTTCGCTGCAAGCTCATCTTTGGAGGTGGCTGAAATGGGCTGCTTAAGGGCTATATCGTCTTCCGGTCGCTGGGGACCCATATGCACCCTCCGCAGTGATGGGGGATCTTCGTAAAAGATAACCGGAGGGTAAGGCTTCTTCGGGATGTGCACATTCTCGGTCTTATCTTGTGAATGCCTTATAGCCTCAGCCAATTGTGCGGCTTCCTCGGTAGATGAACCCGGAAAGAGAAGACCATCATCCAGTTCTTGCATAGATATTGGTTCGTCCTGAACAATAGGCTTAGATTCCAGCAAAAGGTCAAGCAGACCGGTGACCGTCTTCTTTCTCCTCTTCGACCCGGAACTAACGCTGGAAGAAGGTCGCTTCCTTCCTTTCGGCGCTTTAGCGCGATGTTGGCCCACTTCGCCTCCATAATCCCCTTTTAGCGACACCACCGCTGATAGCATCGCTGCTGATGGCACTGCCGCGGGCGCCTCGGTGGAGGGCTTTTCCTGAGCTCTGGTGCGCACCGGCATCCCTGCAGTGGGAGGAATCGATTCGGTTTCTGCGGCTTGCGAGATAAGGACCATGCCACCATCTCTTAAGAGAGGGTGAATGACTGACTGCGGGCGTAATGGAACGCTGGCAGCCTGGGTTGGAGCAGGAGTCTTATACTCGAAGAGTGTACCCGTCTTTCCTCAGCAATAACAGGACCAACCCGGTGGTGATACCAGCCTACAAAAGACCCCACAGATCTTGGGAGGTAGTCAGGTTCTGGGATCATGAACACAAAGCCAGTGTTCAGCCGCATGAAGTGATGAATGATGTCGCGAATAACTCCCAAAGATAAAGTAGGCTCAACCAAAAAACTTCGAAGGGGACGCCCTGGTTATAGCTCAATTGTCGAGCGAAGCAGTGCGAATTATACCGCATGAGGAGATCCATATCATTCCGACGGAACACCAAATAGCCCGACCTAATCGAATACAGATGCATAATCTCCTTAGGCTTTAAAGATGGTGCTCCCCCTTTCGACAAGTCGAATAGCTGTTGGATGGGCCCCGCCAGAGCAGAAAGAACGCGATCAATGAACACCAACCCTCCCTCATTAGCATATGTATTGAGCAAAACACGGAGGGCCCCTAATTGAGTCAAATCGGAAGCGGAGGCATCCACCAATCTCATAACTCGAGGGAGGTGTAGGAGTCATAGAAGTTCGGCCGTCGATGTGTTGCGAATGCCTCTAGCACATGCATTTCGATCCAAGATGTGAAGTATTGAAGGTGGAGATTCACAACATCTACACCTGGAGTCGAAGTGTTAGGTGCAACACTTAACCCATGATAAAGGTGTGATAATTCCGCAATACCAACGGCCAACCTTGCCTCTTCAGCTGTACGATAGGCGGGGTAGAAGGAAAAAGCTCTCATGAAGCGGCGGTGGGTTGGTATCGCAAACAAACTGAGCCAGAGGCTAATAAAGCCGACGAAGAAGGTCTCTTCGTCTACGTCGGGGGCCGCAATTGCATCAAAAGACACGGCCGACGTGGTCGGAATGTAGAACTGCGGTAAATCTTCTTCCTTGGCCGGTAGTTTGTCCAACCCAAACTCAAAAGGGTCGTCGATACTCGCAAACTTCGGGGCATCCTTGGATAGAGCATCTTCCCGGATGAAGCAGGCGGTTAAACTCTCGAAAGTGCCGTCCTGCCCCTCTGACTTCGCAAACAATATGTCGAAGATACCCAGAGCCTTGATTAGATTAAGATACTTATGACGGATAGCAGTTTCGGGCGTCAGGCCGTCAAGCGTAGCCGGCCTGGTGGAGAAAACATATTCATCTGGAGGTAACAACTCCTCGTAATGCTCACCCATGATTGGCAACCCCGAAATCTCACGAAACTCATCCAATTAAATAGACACCTCTCGATCCCCTAGCAGAAAGGTGTTGGTAGGCAGATTCCATTGGTTTACGAAAGCTTTGATCCACCAGAAGTGAGGAGCCTGATAGTAGAATAGCGACGCGTATACTTCCTGATACAGTCCGACCTTTTGCATTCTTGCGCGATAGGCGGAAAGAATGCAGCGAGCCCAAATAAGGTAGCCCACCGAGTACCGGGGAGTGACACTCACTTTATAAACTTATCCCTAAGGTCGAGCTTCACCTTGGTAAATCCGACGCCACAAGATGTCTATAGCCGGCAAGGGCTAATTAGGTATCCTAGGTGTAGAGGGCTCCAGCCGACCTGAAGGAGTCCAATTGGTCACTTCCACTGCATAAGCAGCTTGTGGGCGTTCCATCGGCAGTATAGGGCAAAGAGGTTCCGCTGGCTCTTTGCAAATAAAACTTCGGCGACCCCGGATGATGTGGCCGTACCAAGTGCCCTATAAGATTAGACTTTTTCGGTCTTTATCATGAGCTTTGATCATCGCCATTGCTTCCTTATCTGACGGCGATTGTGGAAAGGCGGCATCTGAGCGGGTGTAAGGGAAATAAGGAAGAGAAGCCATTATGCCTGAGATAAGGAAAAGGGGAAACATTAGTGAAACTCATGCGCGCGCGCGCGCGCACACACACACACACACATATATATATATATAATAATAAAAAAAGAAAACACCAGGATGTCTATTTTGTGGGACCACTGCCTACAAAACACATGGACCCCATGTTTCCCCAATCAGAGCAAAGCTCTGTTCAAATTTTGAAATTTGAAATGAAGCAGCGCTTCATAGCAGCGCCAGCGCTAAGAGTCAAAGACTCTGATGCAGCGCTCACGTGCAAAGCACGAGAGCGCCAACGCTCGCAACGCCAGCGCTGAGAGTCAAAGACTCTGGGGCAGCGCTCACGTGCAAAGCATGTGAGCGCTAGCGCTAAGAGCGTTGCACTCTAAGCAGCGCACCACGTGCAAAGCACGTGAGCGCTAGCGATAGAACAAAATGTTCTCGGCCCTTGGATCAAAGATCCAATGAACATGATTAAAAATTATCAATTGACCAGAATAAAATTCTGTTAAGGAAACATTCATCAGAATCTTTCCAAACAGGAAAGATTATGCTCTGAAAATCAGAGCACCGTTGGATCAATGATCCAATGGTGATTAAAAATCACCAAAATACAGAATAAATTCTGTATGGGAAAAGATTTTCCAATCTTATTAAAAACAAGAAAATTGCCTTCTGTAAAACAGATACCCTAGGATCAACGATCCAACGGTGGAAAACATCCCCAAATCAATTAGAGAAAAGATCTCTTCAACTGATTCAACAAATCAGCCTACCCTATATAAAGGTCCCAAGATATCAAGTTTGATAGAGAGGAACCCTCCACAAACTTTGAGAAACTTCAAAGAGAAAAGTAAGCTCTCGGGAGAAGAAGAATTTCTTCAAGGTAAAATAAAGAGATCAAAATATCTCATCAGAAAAAGAACTTAGTTCTAATGCTAGATCATAGATATATTAGGAAAATTTCTTTCACAAAGAGATCAAAATATCTCATTATAAAAGGGGGGAGAATAATTCAATTCTCTTAGGATCACAGATCCATAAAGGCAAAGCCTTTCACCAAAAACATAAGAGATTGAAATATCTCCTATAAAATAAGAACTTTGTTCTTAGATCCATGAGACAAAGTCTCTTATAAGAGAGAATTTAATTCTCAGAGAGCAGAGTTGCATAAAAAGAGCTCTAGCGCTCCAATTAAAAGAAGCACTTCAGCGCTCCAAAATCTAGCGCACAGCGCTGCAGAGCCTTAGCGCTCCAAATTTAAAGAAGCACCTCAGCGCTCTAAGTCTGGCGCACAGCGCTCTAAGTCTGGCGCACAGCGCTAAGCGCGCCACATGCTCCTCACGTGTGCGCTATTTCACAAGAAGCTCTCTGCGCTCATTGACTAGCGCCAAGCACGCCACGTGCTCCTCACATGTGCGCTGCTTAACAGAAGCGCTCTACGCTTATTGACTGGCGCTCAGCGCCAAGCGCACTACGTGCTTCTCACGTGTGCGCTGAGGGAACATTAACTGTTCTTTAAATAAAGCCTCAGAGCTATGATAAGTGCTCAGCACTCAATAAAAGACAAAAAGGCTGTCAGAACCCAAATCAACGCTCAGCATTGTTAAATGTTCAACATTTTAACTAAATGGGTCGAGCCCAAATTGGCCACAGAACCCTACCTCAGATTAATTGAGCCCACATGCTCATAAATCTTTGATCTTAGTCCCAAATTGGACTACAGATCTCCCAACCAACATTGGTTCAAGGGTACATCTCTTCATACCTCTGATATATGTCGTTGTAATCTTTCAACGTCTTCAGAGAGGTGACGGGTCCCAACAACCAGACATTCCATAGACTGTGGGGTCCTTAAACTCATGGACTATGATGTCCTTAAACTTTACAGACTATGATATCTCTAAACTACTATGGACTATGGGGTCCTTAAACTCATGGACTATGATGTCCTTAAACTTTACGGACTGTGAGATCCTTAAACTCATAGACTATGATGTCATTAAATTTTACAGACTATGACGTCTTTAAACTGTCATGGACTATGATGTCCTTAAACTTATGGACCGCAAAGTCCCTAAACTAAAACAATAGAGCCTAAATGCTCTTTTGTTGGATCTGAATGATCCTGTTAAGTTGATCTTAATCTAAAATTAGACTAACGTTTCCTTAACAAACGTTAAGTTGATCTTAGTCTAAAAATTAGACTAACGTGTCCTTAACAAACGTTTAAGTTGATCTTAGTTTCAAATGAGATTAACGATCCTTAAACCCAAACCAAAACCCAAATCTAAGAAAATATGGATTTGGACTAATCCACGCCCTACGGGCGACAACATAAATTAGTCTCCGTATACAATCCACGGGCAACCAAAAATAAAACAAACACACACGACACCAAGTGACCATCTGGAGAAGGAGAAAGTTGTTACCGCGATGCGGTAGCGTAATTAACTGTAGGGGCTTGCGCCTGCAGGAAAGAGCGTCCCCACAATCAAAAAACCCTCACAATGAGGGGGAATCTGACGAAGTCTGCTATATCAGGCGCATCTGTCTAAACTTCCGATACACGGTGCCAAAAATCAACTTGTCATCTTCGGAGAGGTGGACAGATTATATGGCATCCGGGAAAGATGATAGCCGTATCTCTACGGGCCATCGACCACTCACCAGATCAGTAACAAAGGCCCAGGAGCAACAACAAAAGCTCCAGGAAATGTTAACATAGATGGCTGCACTTACTGAGCCAGAAGAAAGCCCAAAGATATCGTCAGAGCAGCGTCATGAATAAGAAACCGATGCTGAGTTCCTTCGTAGAATCCTCGAGAAGAAGGAAAAAGAGGCAGCGGAACAAGCTGCCAACATAAAAAGAATGACGCTTTTATTCCAAGACATGGTCGGGATGATGTTACAGCCAGATCCTCCAGCTAAAGACCCTCCGATTATCCTTGAAGACGATAGGGGAGAGACATCGAACCCTCTTCCGGCCTGTTCAGCAGCCAAGGAAGAGACCATTTCCAAAGCCGCGCTGGATGACTATATCGCTCAACAGATACGAGCTCATCAGGCGAATGAAGCAATCAGCCAAATCGTCAAGACTGGACGACCCTATCCGGATTGGTACGATCAAATAAAGTACCCGCCAGGATATACGATCCCTAAATTCCATGTATATAAGGAGACGGGGAATCCACACCAGCCCGTTGCTCAATTCAAAGCCTTGTGCGGTAATAATGGGGGCGACGACAAACTGCTGCTTCGCCAGTTTGTTGGTAGCTTATCGGAGACAGCTTTTAAATGGTACTCCGAGCTCCCGAACGACTCCGTTAAGACATTTGCAGAAATGGAGTTACTGTTTACGCAAAAATTCGCAAGCGCTAGCGAACGCACCCTAATCACGGCAATGATCAATGCCAGGGTGAAGCCGGGAGAAACATGGGTTCAGTACGCAATCCGGTGGCGGAACCTATGGTCGAAATGCAAACAACGCATTGAAGAAGCTCCTGCAGTAGCCATGTTCGTGGGTACTCTTGATCCGTAGGCGACTGATTGGTACGTGAAAGTGTTTTTTTAGTTTTTAACCGCAATCAGAACGGTGTCGCGTGTAGCTAGACCGAGGTGAGTACGGGTCGTCCTCTGGGAAACGTGGAACCTTTTACTTTTACTTTAGATGTGTTGAGAAAGAGAAGAGGGATAAAGAATTTTATAGAATGGTTTCTAGATCTACGTTAAACAAGAATGTAAAATATAGATCTAGATTATTTTAGAGACTTAGATAATATAATAAGAAGGCTTGTAGGGTTCGTTAGGATTTAGTAGTTATGGACGATTAATTAAAAGTTACCCTTTTTATCCATTAATAGATTTAGAACTAGAACGACGGTGATGCGTGTAGATTAGGGTTTCTGGAGGGAAAAGGAATCCCACTCTTAACCCTTATCTCGACACGGAACTCCGTTCATATCTAGCATTTACCAAAACAATCATTAATCTAATCTCTAATCGCGGTCGGAACTAGCAAAGAATTGCTAGCGCGCCCGATTAGGATGTTAATGATTCCTTTGATAAAGTTCCTAAACTTTATAGGACTTAAAAAGGGTTTAGTTATTTTCATCATCCATTAGCCTACCCTAATCCTACGAACCCTAACAAGCGGAGAATTACTCGCGCATGTTGGGAGAAGAAGATGAAAAGAAAGAGAGGAAAAACATAATGCAAAAAGAATTAAATAAAATAACTACCTTTATTAATCAACTTGAACAAACTATACTTTAATCCGTAGAAAATGATTATAAACTAGTTGCTTCTCGATCTTTCCTAAGGAGGCAGTCGAACAGTCGATGATCAGCCTGGATGCGTGAGCGTCGGGAGCTTCGTGATCTCTTCGGCTTGATAGCTTTTCCAAGAGGCTCTCGGTGCCCTTTTATAGTGCAAAGCCAGAATCTTCTTGTTGAAAACTTGGTAAAATATAGCTTTGATTCACCCCACAAAATCTTGTCTTCCAACTCCTTAAGATTGCGGCGGATCCGCGGCCCAAGGGGGTTTGGCCGCGGTTCCGCGCTCAATGGTGAGGATCTCTTCATCAAAATTCTTGGGCTTGCTTCTTGTAACATGTGGCAATCCTAGGCACCTTTAGAATTCATAAATCTTCTCTCGATTGCTTCCAGACTTGGTCTCCAAGTTTTGCTTCTTAATTTGGCAAGTTTTCTTCAACAAATTGATTCGTTTGATAAATTCTGCATAACAACTTGGAAAATTCTGCACAATAATCTCAAATAATATTTAGTAGGCTTATTTCTACTAGGATTTGGTCAATAGATTTATTTGCAGACATTTTCCTACCAAATGCTAATTAAAATATATTAACACATGGAAAATGGTGTTTTAACACATAAACCCTCATATGTATAATATATTATATTAAAATCCTTTTTTACTATGAAAATGGTAGGAAAAATGTAATACAAATGCGCAGTTTTATCAACTGAACAAACACCCCCAAACTTATCTTTGATCGTCCCGAGAAAACTAGTTTATTTAATAGGAGAAAAAAGAAAGGAGAAAACTAAGCACACTTTCGTAGGCAGACACGATTGTACTGAGCACATGCAATAAGCCGTTAAATCTCTAGGTGTCCCTAGTAGGAGGAGTGTTGTCTCCTGAGGGTTTTCAGCGGATTACACCCACAAAATCCAATAACAAAAGAAAGATGGTGAAATTTACATATAAAGATAAGAACCATAAAAGAAAGGCCTTGAAAAGAAGAGTTTCCAACTATACTAGCTTTTCAGTTGTCATGAGCCCTATCTTAATAGTCATGAAAAAATGTTAGAAATCACATCATCTCTCAATAAAACATCATCTTTATTCTTCATTCCTTCTTTTCATCCAAACATTGATCATATAACCCCATGTGTGTGTAAAGAACATCCCTACACTCGGAGAATTCAATTCAAGCTATCATACTCTTGTCCATATACCTTAGTACTTTTTAATTTGATGAATATTAAGATTTTCTCACACATTTTCATGCGACCGTTAATACTTCTTGAGGTACTAACAGACCGATTACTCGTGTGCTTGCTGATTAGGTGATAGTATTTTCCTCGTCTTGCACCACCTAAGGCTTAGCAGTGACTCCCAGACCAGTTGGCCCTAGGGCACTAGGTGAAGAGGCACCCTCACTATATTTTTTTATTGCTGCCTTGGCGATAACAAAACCAGTGTTCATTTTTCTCTTTTCACCATTTTATATTTTCTTCATTTTTTTTATTTTTTTTATTTCCTTCATACTTTGGTTTTTAGACAAGTGCATTTCAAGGTATCCTCTATTATCCCGAGTTTCAAGACGTGTGTAAGTGCATATAGTAGGGTATCAACATTCAAATGTTTGGCTTCCAGAATAGAAACTATTTTTCAGACTTATTTTTATCCTCAGATTAGTGACTTCCTTCATCTTACTAACCCTTGGGACAACAGCTCATAACTACTTATTACTAGTTCGTTTAAGAAAACTTCTAATTTTCTTGGTTTTCTTAAACTATTCCTATCTTTTGGATGTAATTTTTCACTTTCTACTCTTATGTTATCAAAGAATTTTTTTTTATAAAATTGTTGAAAATGTTGTGCTTATGCAGAATATGATGCAAATTGATGTGTAAATAAGCACAAACCTCCCCCAAACCTGTTTACAGCAGTGTCCTCACTGATGTCATCCGTTAAACTCAAAAACCTGTAGACTTGGGAGGAAATTATTAATGGGGGCAAGAATATATGAAAGTGAAAATCCTCCCCGAAACTTATTTTAGGCTCACAAATTTGTAAAAATCATTTTCTTTTCAAGAGCCAAAATATACCACACCCCCCCAAACTTGAGTTAAACAATTTTAATCTTTTAAAATCACACGAGGGGGTCAAGGTTATTGGTCAATGCCAAGCTTTCCAAAGACCGAAGGTCAACACCAACCATTCAAAAATTTTATCGATGAAGCACCAAGGTTGGTGGAAGAACATGTCACCTTTCGACGTGAAGAAGTGGGGAGGTGATAAGAGGTGTAATGGAAAAGGATTGCGTCTCAATTTAGAGAGACGACACAGTGATAGTAATGATGGATTACTCGCATTATCATGATTGTCCAAAAGAAGGGGTGGAGGTCCAATTTCTTCATCTTGGAGTTGATTCATCTCAACACCCGTATCTTTTAAAAATGCGAGTTCATCAGCGAAAATTTCCTCAAAGCTTTCGTCGATACCCCGAAGAATAATGTCATCAGAAAAAATGGGGTGATCGTCCGACTCTATAAAAAGTTCCTCATCAGCGTTAGATGTTGACCCGGACAACTCGGTGGAAGAGTCCGTGTCAAGCAACAACATATGAAAAGAGTCAGTATCATGAGGTTGATCAAATTCGCTGCTGTCGATATCCATTAATTCGACAGAACACACATGAGCATAGGGTTCGGAGGGTTCACTTCCCAACTTGTAAATGTTAAGCTCAATTGACTTCTTTCCAAAAGATAGGGTCATAGAGCCGTTTCTACAATTGATTACTGCGTTGGAAGTGGCCAAAAAGGGTCGACCGAGTATCACCGGAATTTGATTGCGTGGGTTTGCCACAGGTTGTGTATCTATAACGATAAAGTCCACAGGGAATATGAATTCCCCGACTTTGATTAACACATCCTCTAGCTCACCCCTTGGTTGGGTGATAGATCGATCGGCCATCTGAAGAGTGCAATGCGCAGGTTTTAACTCTCCGATCCCTAATTGCTCATAAACAGAATACGGAAGCAAGTTAACACTAGCACCTAGATCGAGTAGAGCACGATTGATATTTTTACCCCCAATAGAAATAGAAATTGTTGGACTTCCGGGGTCCTTTCGTTTCTTGGGTAATTGTTGTGTAAAAGCTGTGCTCACATTACTTGCAAGGAAAACTTTTTTAGGTACTAGAACTTTTCTCTTCCTAGTGCACAAGTCCTTTAGGATTTTCGCATATGACGGAACTTGTTGAACAGCATCTAGTAGAGGAATGTTTATGTTAACTTGCTTAAAAATTTCCACAATCTTCTCCATTTGTAGACTTGGTTTGTTGCCTCTTAACCTGTTTGGATAAGGTGCTTTATCAATAAGGGTTTGGTCCAACATTGGAGAGGATTATGGGGACGGATTCGATCCCAAAACTGGAGTGGGAATCGACTTAGATAGTTTTGGCGAAATGGGCGAAGGGTTCGAGCCTTGGGGAAAACGAAGAATAGGCTCGGGTGAAGGTGGGAGACTAGACGAATTAGGGGGGAAGAAGAAGAAGCTGGGGTATCAAATGTGTCACTAACATCAAACTGCTCACCCACTCGGTTACTCAGCTCTCTTCCCGATCTCAACGTAGTAACGGCATTCACATTATGATTTTATGAATGGTCAGGATTCGATAGGGGTTGAGATGGGAGTTTCCCTTTCTCTCTCGCACTCATTGCGGCGTTTAACTGTACGATTTGGTTTTCTATTGATTTGATACTCTCCCCATGGGAGGAGGAGTTTTTCGTTAGGGTATCAATAGAAGAATTCATCTCAGCCGAAAATTGCATGGATTGTTTCATGAACATATCCAAAGTTTGTGCAAGTGAAGAGTCAGTACCGGCCAATTGTGGTGTAGAGGTGTTGGCCGGATTTTGGAAATTCTGTGACTGAAAGGGGGGCTGATTCTGTGGTTGTGGTTGCTGTGGAGGAGGTCTTTGATAATTGCTTTGTTGGTTTTAGTTCCAAGCAAAGGTAGGATGATTCCTCCATCCTTGATTGTACGTGGAAGAATAAGGGTCGTTTCTAGGTCGCTGCTAAAAAGCAACATTAGCTTCAAACGATGCATTCATAGGACATTCTTCCGTTAAGTGTGAAGGATCCGAACAGCAACCACAGACGGTCTTAGGAAGCGTGACCTGATTTAGGGAGAATGATGAAAATTTGTTCTCAATAGCGTCGAGTTTCTTCTGTATCGCTGCCATTTCGGCTTTTACTGCGATTGAAACATCGAGCTGGTGAATACCTCCCCTAGATGAAGGTGGTCTTACGCTTTCCCACTGCAAAGTGTGTTCAGCGAGGTCTTCCAGATACTTCAAGGCTTCACCGTCATCTTTAGACATGAAATTGTATTGACACATTGTTTCAAGCATCTGCTTTGTCGCTGGATTAATGCCCTCATATATAATTCGACATAAATCCCATCTTTGTATTCCGTGATGGGGGCATTGGAAAAGCAGATCTTTGAAACGTTCAAAGCACTTCCAAAATGGTTCATTGGGAAGCTGGGTGAACTGGTTGATCCCGCTCCTAATATGGGCAGTCTTTTGATTTGGGTAAAACTTCTTAAGAAATGCTATGACGGATTCGTCCCAATTAGTGATAGAGTGTGCGGCAGTATTATAAAGCCATTTTTCTGCCAAGTCGCACAGTGTGAATGGGAGAAGACGTAAGCGCATAACATCTAAAGTCAATTGTGAAGTACCCATCATTGCGCATACGTTTTCGAATTTGGTGATGAAAACGTACGCGTCTTCCGACTCAAGCCCGTGAAATTTGGGCAGCAGATTGATGTAGTAGGGTTTAATTTCGAAATTATCCCCGTTAGGTGGTGGAAGAGATAGACAAGTGGGAAGAGGACCACGGATAGGATAGCATCTCTCTTGGAGAGAGATGCGCGGTGGATTCTGCGCACCTATAGACGGTGGCAGCGTGGTGGTGTAATCTGATGGAGTGCCGTCCATCTCGGTCGTGGTGTGTGGTGGGGGAAAAGAAGATGAAGAAGTACCGACTTCGGCGTCGATAGCAAGAACGCGGACAAGACGGGCACTAGGATCCCGTGTCCGGCCGAGCATGCACTAAGCGGGTTTAGTGCAAGTGGCAGCGTGTGTGTGATTTAAAATTGGCTTGTTTTGAAAAATGTGGGACTCAAGACAAATCACCCTAAGATGCACATGCAACCCTAGAACTAAGGTCACCTAGGTCCAGTCTCTAGACCGCTCCTAGACTTCCAAAAGACAAACCGCAGGATAAATCCTCTACCGCCTCCGTACTGCCCTTGTAGCCAGGTAAGTGCCAGGTAAGTGGGAAGAAACCACAGTAGTGGGCCTAATTAAAAACCACTAGCCTTTGACACACTTGCCTAGGCACTACAAAAGTAATGCGGATAAACGATAGATTACCCACGACCTTCCTCTGTACTTATTGAGCGCGACAGTCCTTAGAGTCTGGTCTAGATATTTTTTAAATTAATGAAGGGTAGATCTAGATGCTCGGTTTGTGATTTGTGGGGCTTAGGAAGGGTGATGAAATCCCCACCTAATCTTGATTTGGTCTTTGCCCCTTAAAGTCCGTATTAAAATATGCAAAACAAAACCAATCACAAAACTTTTGCAAAAAGATTTTTGAGCGGCGCTATTTTGCAAAGAATCCTGCAAAAGATAGATTTTATTGGATTTGAGAGGAGAGAGAAGGAGTTGAGAATCTTACCAGAGAGTTCTGTAGCCCTAATCCCTCTAACTTGCCGCGATTCCGCCGCCGGAAGGGTATTTTTGCCGCGGTTCCACCGCGTGGCAGAGGGATTACTTGATGAAATTTTTTGTACAGTCTTCTGTGCTCCTCTGGATCTCTAAAAATGTCTCTGTCTTCTGTTTTCCTCAATTCTATAACTCCAGATTTCCTCGCAAAATTCACGCACAAATCGTTAAATATGCAATTTGCAGTTTGTGTTAATAATGATATGAATCGTCTAAGAATTCAACACAAATAGTAAAAATAAAAAATTACGCACGTATCCCCGGCAACGACGCCATTTGATTGGTACGTGAAAGTGTTTTTGTAGTTTTTAACCGCAATCAGAACGGTGTCGCGTGTAGCTAGACCGAGGTGAGTACGGGTCGTCCTCTGGGAAACGTGGAACCTTTTACTTTTACTTTAGATGTGTTGAGAAAGAGAGGAGGGATAAAGAATTTTATAGAATGGTTTCTAGATCTACGTTAAACAAGAATGTAAAATATAGATCTAGATTATTTTAGAGACTTAGATAATATAATAAGAAGGTTTGTAGGGTTCGTTAGGATTTAGTAGTTATGGACGATTAATTAAAAGTTACCCTTTTTATCCATTAATAGATTTAGAACTAGAACAACGGTGATGCGTGTAGATTAGGGTTTCTGGAGGGAAAAGGAATCCCACTCTTAACCCTTATCTCGACACGGAACTCCGTTCATATCTAGCCTTTACCAAAACAATCATTAATCTAATCTCTAATCGCGGTCGGAACTAGCAAAAAATTGCTAGCGTGCCCGATTAGGATGTTAATGATTCCTTTGATAAAGTTCCTAAACTTTATAGGACTTAAAAAGGGTTTAGTTATTTTCATCATCCATTAGCCTACCCTAATCCTACGAACCCTAACAAGCGGAGAATTACTCGCGCATGTTGGGAGAAGAAGATGAAAAGAAAGAGAGGAAAAACATAATGCAAAAAGAATTAAATAAAATAACTACCTTTATTAATCAACTTGAACAAACTACACTTTAATCCGTAGAAAATGATTACAAACTAGTTGCTTCTCGATCTTTCCTAAGGAGGCAGTCGAACAGTCGACGATCAGCCGGGATGCGTGAGCGTCGAGAGCTTCGTGATCTCTTCGGCTTGATAGCTTTTCCAAGAGGCTCTCGGTGCCCTTTTATAGTGCAAAGCCAGAATCTTCTTGTTGAAAACTTGGTAAAATATTGCTTTGATTCACCCCACAAAATCTTGTCTTCCAACTCCTTAAGATTGCGGCGGATCCGCGGCCCAAGGGGGGTTTGGCCGCGGATCCGCGCTCAATGGTGAGGATCTCTTCATCAAAATTCTTGGGCTTGCTTCTTATGACATGTGGCAATCCTAGACACCTTTAGAACTCATAAATCTTCTCTCGGTTGCTTCCAGACTTGGTCTCTAAGTTTTGCTTCTTAATTTGGCAAGTTTTCTTCAACAAATTGATTTGTTTGATAAATTCTGCATAACAACTTGGAAAATTCTGCACAATAATCTCAAATAATATTTAGTAGGCTTATTTCTACTAGGATTTGGTCAATAGATTTATTTGCATACATTTTCCTACCAAATGCTAATTAAAATATATTAACACATGGAAAATGGTGTTTTAACACATAAACCCTCATATGTATAATATATTATATTAAAATCCTTTTTTAATATGAAAATGGTAGGAAAAATGTAATACAAATGCGCAGTTTTATCAACTGAACAGCGACCATATCCCAGTTCATGATGTTCTTCAAGCCAACAACTTTCCAGGCCTTGATTGACAAGCTGGCCCAAATGGATCAGATGGGTCATAGACCATCATCTTCGAAGCTAGAATCTAGAAGCGAAAAAGGGAAAGAAAAAGCGACTTTCGCCACCAATGCTCAGCAGCAGCCCAGTGGTCCAAAACCAACTAGCCAAGATGATAGACGGCGATTCTTCAATGAGAAACTAAAGCGCCCTTATTCATTTCCCCGGGATAAAACGAGGAGACTGTTCGAGCTGGCGGTGCGCAACAGGCTCATCATCTTGCCAGATCCAAAACGTCCATTACAGCCCGGCGATGCCAACAATTCTTATTACTACCCTTACCACCGAGCAGTAAGCCATCCAATCGAAGATTGCTTCGTCTTCAAAGGCTGGATTGAGGACCAGTACCAGCAAGGCAAATTTGCGTTGTCTGAGAATTGGAAGATAAGCCCACCATAACCACACGCTCCTAAAAAGGTAGACACGCCGAGGGCATCGTGCTCTTTTATAGAAGAAGCTCCATGGGAGGTCGCTATGTCAGCCAAACGAAAAGAATGCTGAAAGATCTCCAAGCATGTCCGGCGATTAGGTGGAAAAGCCCTTTGGAACCCAAAATTATTGAGGGTATGCTGAAGCCGAGCCCAACGCTGAAAATTGGTGAAGGTGGACAAAACGTTCAGGCCAAGGCTCCAAAGTCTTTAAAGAAAAAGTAGAAGGCAAAGAAGCCCGTCTAACCCGAAAATAGCCGTACAGGTCTGCAGAAATATATCGATGCACTGGATGAATATAAGCAGAAGGCACGGACCCCAATCACGTTGAAAGAATTCTTTAAGCATGTTCTTGAGAATGAAGACGATGACGCTGATGAAGGAAACGATTCTTCAGAAGGGCCTGAAGACTATGTGGCGAGCTGCCACATGATCTCTCACTCGATAAATGGCAAAGAAGATCCTGATACAGAGAAACTGGGGGCCGATCCTGAACCGGAACTCCTAGGACCGTCAGACGAGATGATCAACGTATTCCTGAACGAAACTCTTCTGAAAAGCAAAGCTGACCAGGAGCGTGAAATCGCCGTATACGAAAAATCAAAACGTCGGCGACTGAACGAAAGGATTGAAATACCCCAACAGGATAGGAGCACTTTGGCCACCAGCAAAAGCAAGTTCAAGACAAGGAAAAAGTTCGCCAAAGCCATATCGATAGGAATGAAGCTGCCACCCTCCGAAGGAAACACTCCTGATAGGATACACCTTAACGAAGAGGATGCACATCCAAACTACTGCTTGTACCATCGGAGGACCACACACCCTACTGAAAAATGCAACGCCTTTAAAAATTTGTGGCAGGGATACGTTGCTCACCGGCAGCATTTCAAGCGGATTAAACGCAAAACTCGTCGGGAACAAAGAAGCACGACAGATGAGCATAAAAGAATTGCCGGTGAATGTCACATGGTTAATTCAAAGGGATCACAAGTTATCACCTTCGTAAGCGACTTTGACAAAGAAATAGCCCTCAACCCTCTCTTCAAGGAATCCACCTCCGACACAAAAGATACAAAGACTCGCGAGGACATCTAGCTGCATAATCGTACATTGCCCAGGAAAAATCCCGGACCTACGAACAACGGACCGAAACGTCTTTAAACTACTACAAACCCCAGGCATCCCTAGGCTGACGTGGTAAAAAAAATGGTACGTCCACAAGCAAAATGGGCACTGATGAAAACCCGAAAGGGCGCCGTGAGTAAAAACAGCAGGACTACCGGCGATGTTTGTGAAAACCCGAAAGGGCACAAACTCGTATAAAAAAAGAAAAAAAACAGTATGTCCACAAGCAAAATGGGCACAGATGAAAACCTGAAAGGGCGCCGTGAGTAAAAACAGCAGGGCTACCAGCGAGTTTGTGAAAACCTTAGAGGGCGCAAGCTCGTAAAAAAATTCGTGCACACTTGCGAGGTCCTCTCGACCTTGTAAGGAGAAAACACTTGCGTGAGATCCTTACAACTCACAAAGGAGAGACACACTTAGAAATCCCCATAATTCCTAAGGAGAAATTACACTTACGAGATCCTCACGACTCGTAAGGAGAACCCTCTTATGAGACCCTCACGGCTCATAAGATTCAAAAGCCTTAAGCTGCAGGGATCTAAACCTGTTCTTAAGCCATCACCTTTCTCAGATTGCCCTATAAGCGGTTCAATACTGACCCTTGTATACAATCCACGGGTATAAATAATCATTTCCTTGCCGAGTCCCACCACCAACAAGGAATGCTCACATTTGATGAACAAACACTTGTAAGTCCTCTCGACTTATAAGAAGAAAACACTTTTGTAAGATCTTTACGACTTATAAGAGAATACACACTTAGGAATCCTCACGATTCCTAAGGAGAAAATGCACCTACAAGATCCTCACGACTCGTAGGGAGAAACACCTTTATGAGACTCTTACGGCCCATGAAGTCAAAAGCCTTAGTCGACAGGATCTTAACCCTGTTTGCTAAGCCACCTTTGTTCGAACCGATGAAGGCAGATAATGATTCGTTCCTGGCAATATCCCAGTTGTAGCAATGTTGATGCCTAAATCGGTATCTAATTCCAATTCCTTTCATGGCAAATGATGATTCGCTCTTGGCAACATTTCAGTTGTAGCGATACTGATACCTAGATTGGTATCGGATTCCAAGCTCCATACTCGTGATAAAAAATCAGCGAGCCAAAAATGCATATGAAATAGCCGAAATGATGGGGCAACTTGCAACAAAATCAGCAAGTAAAACATATTTATACAAAATAGCTGAAATGGTTGGGCAACTCGCAATAAAAAGTAGCGGGTAAAAAAAGGAAAAATAAATAGCCGAAATGATTGGGCACCGCGAAAAATAGCCGAAATAATTGGACAACCACAACTTTCATGATATAAAAAGATGAAATGATAGAGTATCGCAGAAAGATTTAAAAAAATGAAATAAAACTTTTTGCCCTGCAGGTGAGATCACACCGATCCCTGTATACGATACAGCGGCACAAACAAAAAGGGAACCATGTCATCCCACCGGGCTCCATCAGAAAGAGAGCCAAGTCTCGACGGCCACATCTGCAGCCTGGAGACCCCACAACAGCGTTTCTCCTCATTCCAACAGGATTCGGACGCGACAATCAATCTCGGAGCCACGGCAGAGTCCCTAGTTCCAAGTCTCGACGGCCACATCTACAGCCTGGATACCCACAACAGCGTTCCTCCTCATTCCAGTAGGATTCGGACGCGACAATCAAGCAGAACCATGGCAAAGTCACTAGTTCCAAATCTCGATGGTTCACAGACAACCTAGAGACCACCTCGACATTCGTCTCATTACAGCAGATGCAACGTTAGCAAAGCGGACCCATGGCAAAGCCCCTAGTTCCAAATCTCAAAGGTTCACAGAAAGCCTAGAGACTATCTCGGAGCAGCAGCAAAGTTCCCAGATCCATGACACAGCAGTGCACAGAAAACCTAAAGTCAATCCTGACCCTGTATGGCTAAAGTCAATCCTGACCCCATACGGCCAAAGTCAATCCTGACCCCGTACGGCCAAAGTCAATCCTGGCCCCGTACGGCCAAAGTCAATCCTGGCCCCGTACGGCCAAAGTCAATCCTGACCCCGTACGGCCAAAGTCAACCCTGACCCCGTACGGCTAAAGTCAACCCCTGACCCCGTGGAACACGGTTAAAGTCAATTCTAACCCCATGGAAAACGGCCAAAGTCAACCCTCGACCTCCCCATCAAAGCAATGCTTTGATTCGGGAGCAGGTT
Organism: Agapanthus africanus; assembly: GCA_030015575.1. NCBI lineage: Eukaryota > Viridiplantae > Streptophyta > Magnoliopsida > Asparagales > Amaryllidaceae > Agapanthus > Agapanthus africanus. Next base: position 44,057,290 of record CM057339.1, read on the forward strand.
AACTCATCAATCACTTACGAGTCCTCTCGACTTGTAAAGAAGAAAATTCTCTTGTGAGATCTTTACGACTCTCAAAAGAAAACATACTTAGGAATCCTCACGATTCCTAAGGAGAAAATATACCTACGAGATCTTCTCGAGTCGTAGGGAGAAAAAACTTTATGAGACCCTCATGGCTCATAAAATTGAAAAGTTTTAGACGGCAGATCTGAACCTGTTTCCTAAGCCATCGCTACCCTGTAAAGAGTCCACGATGGATAGCTACCTACTATCTACAGGCCACACTTGCTAAAATCATATGGCGACAACACAGCAAAGAGAAGAAAGCAACAGTGAAAGATAAAAAAATGTGTATCTTTTATTCATGAATTCAATTGAGTACAAGAAGAATCATATAAAAGAATAAAAAAATGGATACATGTTATTCAAAGATTACAAATGTTTAATTGATACAAAGGTAGTTACTGAGAAGGAGGTGTTTTCAATAAGTCAGCCAGTTGCTCGCGCGCTCCTCTCAACTCCTTTTCATGGTCAGCTGCTACGGCCAGCTTCGCTTTGACTCGAGCCCGTTGCTGCAAGCCATACGAAAGTTTCTCATCGATTTTTCGTTGAGCAACTTCACGATTTCGTGTAATCCGCTCCAGAAGGTCAAGCTTTTGCCTTAGTGCTAGTCCATCCGAAATGCATTGTCGCAAATTGTCAAAGACAGCCCTCAATTGCGCAGCGTTTGCTTCAACTTAGGTGTGCAGCCGGGCGGATTCACCTGAAGCCTCCTCGCGTTCTTTCCGCCTCAAGGTCGCTTCTTGTTCGAAATAGCAGAAGAAGGGAACGCTCTGCTCAACCCATGCAGCCCGTTGAGAATTCAAAGACAACATTTCTGAAACGGGACGCCTGAGCTCAATGTTATGCAAACAGGCCTCGATCTTCCTGCAGTAGTTAACCCAAGACTCAACGACGCCCTCGCTATGGAAGTTCACGAGCATCGCCAACATGAGATTAACTTCGGCAGCAAAATCTGCAGCAGATGTAAAGGCCTCGGCGTCAAGGTCCTCAACGAACTCTCTTAACATCCTCAAGCTATTCGCAGCACCCTTGGAAGAAGGGCGTTTAGCAAACGGACCTGCCGGTATGGGAATCTGAGACTCGAAGGGAGCTGGAGTCGGTATGATTGCTGCAAAACAAATCATAGTCAGATATCGGCTTAAGAGATAAAGAAGATGCAAAAGCGACAAAGGCTACTATACCGACTACGACAAGTAGCAGAGCTGGGAGTACTGGTGGAGCGACGATTCTCTCGTCCCCTCTTTCAATTTGTAGTGCTGTAATCAATTTAAAGTTAACAGCGGCAGGGTCACCCGTTAATGAAAAGAAAGGACGTCCGTTAGAAAAGATATTCATCGGCACCAGTAGGCGAAGCAACTTCCGACTGGAAGGAGAAATGTGGCTTCAACACCTGATAAAGATGATCGAAGAGAACTCCTGTAAGGTTGCGACGATGCATGGTCAGTACAAAAGAGATGGCATCCACAATTTAAATTAGACAAATCGCAAACCCATACCTTTCAGCATTTGAGAGGACACGAGAGAAGGCGAAGGGTCGGTGACCATCAGAGCAGCAACCGGTGATGCTTCTTTGGGTGGCACGACCTCAACGCTCACACCTGCATTAGAAACAAAAGAAATGCCGTCAGAAGGGATTGAAAGGGATTGCGGAATAAAAAGGAAAACAATGACCCAAGGTCTACCTGATGAGTCGCCAATCGAAACCGCGATAAGAGCATCACTAGGCGTAGCGACTGCTTCGCTCTCCTCCATTGGAAGGGTTTCGCCGCTCGTGGCTTCATCCCCCGATTCTACGAGAGCCGTCGTGACACTCGTAATGCCAGGCGATGGCAGGGAACTGCAAGGGGAAAGAGTGGCAGTTGGGGCAGTCCCGGACTTCTGAGAAATAGTGGCCACTTCGGACTTGGTGATTGCCGTCATCTCACCTACCACCTCCTCACCAGGACTTGGCCCTGTAGGGTATGATATATGAGAATCTGAAGATTAAACTCTAATAAAAGGATCCAGTGTTACGTCATCTTGAGACGACCTTTCAATTGCCTCCTGAGCCGCGCGTACCGCCTGTCTATGAGCGGTAGACAGGGCAGCCGTAGCACCCTCTGGTGAAATAGGGACAAGGGAAGCAGTGCTCAAGCCTGCACCTACAGCCAAGGCGGCATCACGTTCTTTCGCTGCACGCCTCTTGCGCTTCCTTTCAGCTTGAGCCATGAGAGCTGATCTCCTCAAGACTTCCGATAAAGGTAGACCATCATTTAAACCAAGTTCTGCCTCCAGCGTCATTACGACGTCCATCATCGGCTGCTTCTGCGAGACCCCTGGTGGCGATTTAGGGATAGCCGTGGCTGCAGTGGCCGGCGCTAACGATGCCGCTGCATCACCACTCGCGATCAGCACTGCACTTGGGATAACCTGAGTCGAGGTAGTCCCTACAATAAGATGAAAAGGAAGAGTTAGTTTACCCATAAAAAAGGAATGAAGGCACGGTGAGTCGAAATGTACCAATGCCCAAGGAAGCGCGAAGCCTGTCTTTTTCTTCAAAAGTCGTGAGGAAAGCTGCGAGAGCCTCTTCGGTAGAGATACCTATTGAAGAAGAAAGCGTTAGTCAAAGCATAATAGTTAAAATAGCCGCAGAAAAATATGATTGAAGGATACCTGATCGTTCGATGGTGATTAATGCTGCTTCATCGCGAGCTAGTTGCTCTAAAGCCGCGAGGGCGGCTTGAAGATTGGTATCATCCCCAAGCTTGATAAATAGACCCTCATTGGTCCCGTATTTACTCAAGCCCTCGCTATAGGGAGCGTGGGGATCCTGGCCGAGTACGATATCGACAGAAAACATCGACTTCTTCTTTTTCTGTGAGCGAGTGCCAGCAGCCGACAACACGAGCTTGCGCTTGGAGGGCAATTTGGGGCGACGAGTCCCGATCTCAGTACCCATGCCAGACTCGGAAGACACCACAGCTACCGCTTATACAGGTACGCAGGGTAGGGATAGCTCAGGCATAACACGTGGTACCACAACCGCAGCAGCTTCCCTCAAAGGAGGACGGACAATAGTCCGTCGCTTAAAAGGAACGGCTGGATTACCAGCCGGGGTGGTGCCCTTGCGATCAAGCAGTAATCGCTTTTCTTCCCTAATAACGGCGCCCATCGAATGTTGATACCATGCCACATATGCGTTCAAGATTCGCGGGACACAACTCGGCTCGCTGATAAAGAAATTGGAGCCGGTGTTCAAACGCATAAAATGGTGCAATGCATTTCGAATACCTTCTTCTGTGGCAGCTGGCTCAACTAGGAAGGCTTCGAGTGGGACACCCTGATTATAACTTGATTACTGGGCAAAACGGTGCGGGTCTTACCTCATGAACAACGCCGAATCATTCTGCCTAAACACAAGAAAGCCTGGCCTGATGGAGTATAGATAAAGAATCTCTCGAGCTTTCAAGGTAGAGGCCCCGTCTTTAAAAGTGTCCCGCAGTGGCTGCACTGTTTTTGTGGACTCTTTGACGATGGTTAAAATCTTATCGACAAAGGTCATGCCATCTCCAACCGTACACAGACAAAGGAGCACACCCCTAGCCTCCCGCTGTGTCGGATTTACAACGGACGCGTCAACTAGGCGTATAATCCGAGGCAAGTTGTAACTGTCATAGAATCGAGGTCGTTTATGGACACCAAAAGCGCCAAGTATGTGCAGCTCGATCCATGACATAAAATAATGCAGCGAGAAAGTGACGGGCTATACCCCTGGCTGAGTAGTGTCAGCCGCTAAGCTGAGACCATGGTACATGTGTACTAACCCAGCAATTCCAATAGCCACTTGTATTCCCGCAACTATACGATGGGTTGGGTAAAAGACTGATGGACTTATATAACGAGAGTGCAATGTAAGAACGAACCAGTTCAGCCATAAGCCAATGAACCCCAGCATGAACGTCTCTTCGTCAATGTCCGGAGCAGCAAGTTCCACGAAGGAAACGACAGGAGCAGCCAGAATAAAGAAACTTTTTAAGTCCGCCTCCGCCGTGGGTTGGTTATCCAAACCAAAGCCAAACGGATCATCAAGCTTGGCGAACAACACAGCTTGTTTCGATAAGGTTTCCGGACGAAGAAAGCGAGCGACAAAGTCTGAGTAGCTGACTTCATGCCCTCCGGACTCCAGAAATAGACTTTCATAGATATTCAACACCTTGATCAAACTCGGGAATTGGAGTTGAATGGAATTCTCTGGGGTGAGACCCATTACCACTGATTTGGTGGCAAAGATGTACTCGTCCGGAGGAAGCAGCTCCTCGTAATGTTCTCCCCTAACGGGTAATCCAGAGACCTCTGCAAACTCATCCAAAAATATTGAGACTTCTTGATCTGACAGAATGAAGGTGTGGGTCGGAATATTCCATTGCTCCAGAAAATCCTTGACCCACCATGCAGGAGGCGTGGAATACTGAAAGAGAGAAGCGTAAAACGCAGGATACAACCCCAGCTTCAGCATCTGTGACTTCTTATCCGACAACATGTAGCGGGCCCACTGTAAATACCCGGCTGGATGGTGAGGAGTTAGCCCTATCATGTACGGCTGCCCCCAAGGGCGCGACTCGCCCTGACATATGCGCCGCCCTAGAGTGTCCAAAGTCGTCAACGGCTGTACGGGTATTGCAGCCATAGCAGGCTGAAGGAGGCCCTCTGAGGTCCAGTTGACCTCCTCCACGGCATAGTTCACCGGAGGTGCGTCAGTATAAGGGATCGCCGAAATACGCTCCGAAGGTGCCGCACAAGAAAAGCTCCGTCAGCCCCTGATGATTTGACTGTATCATCTATCCCATAGATGAAGATTCTTTCGCTCTGAGTCATGATCTTTGATCAGCGTGAAGACTTCCCTATTCACAGGCGCTTCGGAGAATCCACCTTCCGAACGGACGAACGGGAAAGAAATGTCGAAAGACATAATATCTGCGCGAAAAAGAACAAAATTTTTAGCCGTCAATGCTACAGTTTAAGTTCTATCACTAAGTACTTTAAATTTTTACTGCACTGCAATGCAGTGGAAAGGGACCGGGGGGACCCACATAATCTAGATGACGGCTCACGCAACAAAAACAACAACTGAGCCTTTTATCCTAAGCATATGGTAGGCTACATGAACCAACATGAGAATCACGCCGGGTCCAGCACATGAATCCTCCGCCTCCACTCACTCCTATCGAACAATATACTTTCATCGAGTCCTTTGGCAACCATATCGTTTCGTATCACCTCCATCCATGTTTTCTTCGGTCTCCCTTTTGCCTTTTTGCTATTGCCCATATCGAGAGTATCTATTCGTCGAACCGGTGCTTCCATAGGTCTGCGTAGCACATGATCAAACCATCTTAGCCAGTTTTCCCGTATTTTCTCCTCCACAGGTGCTACACCAACTTTTGCACGAATATCCTCATTTCACACCTTATCTTTTCTAGTGTTACCGCACATCAAACGAAGCATGCGCATCTCCACTACGTGCATCTTCTGTGTATGATGCTTCTTAGGAGCCCAGCATTCTGTACCATATAATAAGGCAGGCCGAATAGCGCTCCGATAAAACTTCCCTTTCAATTTTAACGGAAAGTTACGATCACACAAAATCTCTGTTGCACTCCTCCATTTGAACCAACCAGCTTAGATCCTTTGATTAACATCACTATCGATCTCCCCATTCATTTGGATGATGGGACCTAGATATCTAAACTGGTCGCTCGGTGATATCTCTTGCCCTTTCAATGTTATACCAATATGGTTTTGACTTCTCTAGTTACTAAATTTGCAATGCATATATGCTGTCTTGGACCTGCTCAATCTGAATCCCCGAGATTCTAATGTTTGCCTCCATAATTCCAATTTGGCATTAACCCCTGCTTTCGTCTCATTTACTAGAACAATATCATCAGCGAATAGCATACACCAAGGTATTTCATCTTGGATAGTTCTAATAAGTTCATCCATCATGATGGTAAACAGGAATGGACTTAATGCAGATCCTTGATGTAAACCAATTGTAATCGGAAAATCACTCGTTAAATCGCCGCAGGTTCTGACATTTGACTATGTCAATATACTTTACGAGGGCCCCCTTCTTTATCATTGTCTCCCATAATACCTCTCTAGGTACCTTGTCGTACGCTTTTTCTAAATCAATAAATATCATATGCAAATCTTTTCTCCTCTCTCGAAAATACTCGACAAGTTGACGAAGCAAATGAATAGCCTCTTTCGTCGATCGTCCAGGCATGAACCCAAACTGGTTCTCTGTTATCTTAATATCCTTCTTTAGCCTGCGTTCAATCACTCTCTCCCAAAGTTTCATGGTGTGACACATAAGTTTTATTCCACGGTAGTTTGAGCAACTTTGAATGTCACCCTTGTTCTTGTAGATAGGTACAAGGATACTTTTCCTCCATTCATTTAGCATCTTTTTTGTCTGCCAAATCTTATTAAACAGATCTGTCAGTCATTTAACGCCTATTTCTCCTAAGGATCTCCAAATCTCAATAGGAATCCCGTCAGGACCAACCGCTTTTCTTAAACTCATTCTGTTCAAAACTTTTTTAACCTCAGGTAGTCTTATTTTATGCATGAAATCACGGTTTATATCTTGAGATTGAATGGCAAGTCCATCCAAATTCTTAGTAAAGCTCTAATTGAACAATTTGTCAAAGTAATCTCTCCATCTTTCCTTGATATCTTCATCTCGAACTAAAACCTTCTGATTTTCATTTTTGACACACTTCACCGCACATAAGTCTCTAGTCTTCCTTTTCCGTATCCGAGCAATCCGGTATATATCATTTTCAACCTCTTTAGTGTCTAATTTCTCGTACACCTCCTTGTAGACCTTAGATTTAGCTTCCCGAACAGCTTTCTTAACTTCCTTTTTAGCCATTTTATACTTCTCAAATCTCTCCACATCTCTACTTTTCTTCAAATCTTTATAAGAATTCCTTTTAATTTTAATAGCTGCCTTTACTTCTTCATTCCACCATGATGTGTCCTTAGATGGTGGAGCACCACCTCTCAACTCACCAATTAGATCTCTAGCTACCTTCTTGATACAATTAGCCATTTTGTTCCATGTTCTGTCTGAATCATCTTCCGACTGCTAATCCGCTTCTTGGACTACACGATCCATAAAAGCCTTTTGGTTACCTTCTTTCAATCGCCACCACTTAATTTTAGGCTCTACCTTACATCTAATCTTCCTAAGTCCTCTTCTAAATCGAAAGTCTAGAAACAAAAGTCTATGTTGAGTGGTTACACTCTCACCTGGCACTACCTTACAATCGATACAACAACCTCTATATATTCTTCTCGCCCGAAAAAAGTCTATTTGATTAGCACTTGATCCGCTCCTAAAAGTGATAAGGTGGGACTCTTTTTTCCTAAACCAGGTGTATGCTAAGATCAAGTCATAAGATAAGGCAAAATCTAGAATCGAGTCACCTACTTCATTCCTTTGTCTAAAACCAAAACCTCCATGGATAGTATCAAACCCATTATGACTAGTACCTACATGTCCATTAAGATCACCATCAATAAATAACTTCTCTCCACTAGGTATACTTTGCACCATCTCGTCTAAATCCTCCCAGAATAGACGCTTACTAGTATCATCAAGACCTATCTGTGGCGCATAAGCACTAATAATATTAAGGATCTCTCCACCTAAAATAAGCTTAACCAATAAAATTCTATCACATTTTCTCCTAATCTCAACTACAACCTCAAGCAACCGTCTATCTATGATTATGCCTACGCCATTACGATTTTTATCTCTACCCGTATACCAAAACTTATAACCCCAAGGCTCTATGACTCTACTCTTTTGACCAACCCACCTAGTTTCTTGCAAACACATAATACCAACTCTCCTCCTAATCATCATCTCCACTAATTCTATTAGTCTACCCGTAAGGGAACCTATGTTCCAGAAAACTAGACGGATCCTATGAAACCCTTGCTTATTTGTCACTACACCCGGGGTCCGATGTAGCGCACCGTTTCTGGACGACGACCCTTGCTTATTTGTCACTACACCAGGGGTCCGATATAGCGCGCCGTTTCTGGACGACGACCCTTGCTTATTTGTCACTAAACCCGGGGTCCGATGTAGCGCGCCGTTTCTGGACGACGACTTAGAAGCCCTTGCATACTTAACACTACACCCGGGATCCAATGTAGCGCGTCGCTGAGTAGGGAACGCCCCAACGATATTCTTATTATGGTTCATGTCATAGAATGTGACAAAGTTTTACGTTGGCTGTCACAAGCCTACCACAACCCTCACCCTTTCTCATCCGGACTTGGGACCGGCAATGATGGGTTTAATCTAGATGATGGCTCATCATTAATAAAACAGTCTCATCATTTGATGAAACTGTCATTAAATGAGGAAATCCTAAAAGGATTCTCATTTAATGAGGGCCCTCGGGCCAAGGTGTAAATCTCCCATTGAGAGCAGCGCTCTACAACAAGAGTGACATCTGTCAAATCTGATGATGAAAGGAATAAAACTTCCTCAAGAAAAAATCTGAAGAGCCGTGCTCTATAAAGATGATGGAATAACCCATCAGAAAACTTAAAGTAAAGCTTTTAATGAATTAAAAATTCTGAGATCTTCAAGATCTATGAACAAACTCTAAGAGTTCTTCATAAAAGATTAATAAATCTACATGATTTGAAAGAGCAAAGCTCTGTTAATAGGTTAAGAAACCCTAAGAAAGATCTCTTTAGATCTATGAAGGGCAAACTCTATTGAGAAACCCTAAAAATCTATATGATTTGAAAAGAGCAAAGCTCTGTTAAGAGGTGAAACCCTAGATTATAAAATAATCTCTTCAAAAGATTTGATCTTTACCTAAAAATTTGACAGAGTTCTGTCTCTAGGAGAGTTCTTAAAACATAGAGCTTTGCTGTAACAACCCTAAATTTCATATACAAGTTTTTACAAAAAAAATTCAAAAATCCATAAAGGGGTATTTATTACCTGAGCACAAGATTTAAGTAATTAATTAGAAATTTAATTATAAGAAGGAGCTTATAGCTCATTGGTAATACCTTACACTGCTGAACCAAGCCACCAGAGTTCAAATCCTATACCCCACATTATTTTTAATATTATTGTTTTAAATTTTTAAGAAGCCCAACAGTCAACACGTGATAACTCCAAATTTTCCCACTACACACACAAATGTAAATATACCAGAGGCTTAACCAGGAGACCCCCCACCTCCCCAGTCCCTGACTCGGCCCGACTCGACCGGCGGACCGGCCGACTCGAGCGGGTGCCGCCGGCCGGACGGCCGAGTCTCCAACTACAAAGTTGGGACTTTTGGACTTCTTGACCCCCCCTGCATGCTTTAATTATTGAGATCGTTTCCAGAGAGCCTTTAATACCACCTTTACTCCATTTTTAATGAATTTTCATACATTTTTACATTTTTTATTTAAAACCCTTCATCTATCCTAACTCTAGCCTAACCCTATAAATACCAACCCTACACACTACCCTCTCACCCGAAACTCTGAGCCAACTCTCTAAAATTTCCAAGAAACCTTGTGTACTTTGAAATCGAGCACGAGGCGAAGCTACGACGAATTTCCCGGCGAACTTTCGACGATCATTCTAGGAGCTCCCGACGACGAAGCGACGCACCGGCGACTCCTTCCGATCAATCACCCTCTTCTTGTTTTCCTAAACCTGTAAGTCCCCAAATTCTACCTCTCTTTTCTTTTCTAAAATACGGATTTACAAGCTCGACGGAATCGGAACAAATCCGATTTCCGATTCGGTTTTCTTATAAAACTTCATTTCTCGTTAATACAATTATGCTTAAACTCCCTCATGTTGACTATTAAACACTAATCAACCAAATTGATCAAGTTTCATTTCATAAAATGATGGCTATTTCACTTTATCGTATTTTTCATTTAAATATCACATTGTTTTAATTATACATTTCACTTCATTAAACTTACTATACCTTTAAGTAGAACACGAGGTAATGACCTACCTCCTCACACACTCATATGCAACATAACACGATACCCTCGAGAACTTAGAATACGGGAAAACAAACATTTTCATTTAAATACCCTTTACTTAATAAAACCATTTCTAAAAGATTTAGTATTGATACATGTTTACAAATAAATAACCTTTGAGCTAATAAAAAAATATCCAGACTCAACCAATTAAGGACTGTCGCACTCATTAGGACAGAGGAAGGTTGTGGGCATTCAGTCATTTATCTAAACCTGACTTTGTGGTGCATAGGTTAGACAAGTGGGAAAGATAACTTTAAAAGGCTCGTCTCACGGTGATTCGTGAGTGGATCCCTCCTTTCTTCACTTGTACTTACCTGGCCACAATTGGCGGTGAAGAGGCGATTTAAGAGATATCTCACAACTTTTCGCTTTGGACCAGTTAGGAGCAGTCTGGTTAACTTAGGAGACCCTAGAACATAAAATACGGGAAACCGACACTTTTACAAATAAATACCATAATTAATAAACCGTTTTTCTTTAATGATTAGTATTTATACAAATCTTTGCAAAGCGCCGCTACAACCCAATTGGGAAATCCGTTAAGGATGGTGCGGATTATCGTACATCCTCGGGCTTAGTAGTGTGAGATTCAGACCTCCGCAAGGAGCATTTGGTCTCAAAAGATTAAAATACGACATCTTAAGAAAACGAGATTTCTAGAATATTATAGATATATACAAAAAAAATTATTTTCATATAAATATATGTATATGTAACATAAACTTATCTATTTTTGAAGTATTATAAATATTCCACCTTTTCTACAATATCACAAGAATCAATTTTACACTAAAATACTATGAATTCCATGCAAAACCAATATTACAAATAAATACCATTTATTATGAAATTAGGATATTTTCACTTGAAATATCACAATGTAAAATCTACATTCATTACAACTCTAAAGACGAATAATAAATACTTGGGGTGTATTTGGAAAAGTATATAAAAGTATCTTTACTTAAACCCCCCTCAAGTTCTATAAATTACCCTAAGGACCCTAGTAAACATAGATTTAAGGGGGACCAATCTCTTGAGCCTCAAGGAGCCAGAGAAGTGGGTACTTGCCTATCTAAGGTAGACAATCAACAACCGGTGTTATCAACATGGTAATCGTCTTTGAAAAAAACACAAATCATGCCGTCCATGTGCAGCGGTTACCGATAACATCAAAACAATCAGGACATCAATTTACTTTACTAATTGTCTGACTCAGTTAGAGTCTCATTATAATCTGACTTGAATATGATTCAAGTACAATCTACAATCTACAATGTACAATTTACAATATTACAATTCAACATGAATCCATTATTCAATCTATCAACTTGACTTAACCGAACCATGGATATACATTCAATTTACATGATTCTCCAGTTACATCCATTTACCTGATTCTAGGGTTACATCCGTTTATTGATATCATGGTTTTGGTCAGTCAATCAATTATATAAGTTATAATACAATACAATACAAACAAGACATCTCGAGGTTTAAGGGGTAGACTGGTACGGAATATATTAAAGGTGGCACGAGGTGGTCACTTAAGACGTAATTACATCCATACCGTTGTTCCGTGGTATTATCGACGGAGCCTTGTACTACGGGTTACTAAAGTCTCCGGTGTAAGTGGGACTCCTCTCGTATACACTGCATCTTCTGTACCAAGCTACAAACAACAGCGTTAGTACAACATTACAACAATATAATACATCTTTAAAAGATACCTTCTTATTCTGTCTATTCTACTTTCCTCTTCTCTTTGGGACTTACCGAGCGACCTGTTCACTGACGACATTCTATTTCTTTCTTCTTTGAATGTCGTCAGGTGATTTGGACACATCAGAGATCGAGCCTACTGCTGAAGACTTGAACCAGTTCAGTGAAGACCCCGAGCTCTAGTCATTGTACACTTTCTATTCAGTACTTTTATTTCTGTTATGTCATTGTTTAGGCATTGCTTTTATTCAGTTGTATTTACTTTTCATGCATTGTACAAAAGAATATTAATAAATAAAGTTGCTGTTCAGTTTATATATCTTGTCTCTTGTGCTTACTTTTATATTGCTTAGATACGCTTAGCGTATTTACTTCACAGTAAATACGTAGCGGATCAGTCGCGTCCCCTTCGCCGTATACCGGGAAGAGGGGCGTGACATTTGCTCTAAAAGAGAATTAATTCTCATAAAAACAAGAAAGGAGATGAACAGAGGTCATATCAAAGGCCAAAAGCCCTATTTATAGGCACTGAGAGCCGTTTCAACTTCTGAGTTGATCCAATGGCATAGATGCTGCCACCGCTACACTCACGTGTAGGCAACGTGAGCACAATGGTGGGGGGGCATTTGTTTTCCTAATCAGAGCAAAGCTCTGTTCAAATTTTGAAATCTGAAATGAAGCAGCGCTTCATAGCAGCGCCAGTGCTAAGAGTCAAAGACTCTGATGCAGCGCTCTCGTGGGTTCGCGCTTGCAGCGCCAGCACTGAGAGTCAAAGACTCTGAGGCAGCACTCACGTGCAAAGCACGTGAGCGCTAGCGCTAAGAGCAGTGCACCATGTGCAAAGAACGTGAGCGCTGCACTCTAAGCAGCGCACCACGTGCAAAGCACGTGAGCGCTAGCGATAGAACAAAATGTTCTCGCCCCTTGGATCAAATATCCAACGAAAATCATCAATTGACCAGAATAAAATTCTGTTAAGGAAACATTCCTCAGAATCTTTCCAAATAGGAAAGATTATGCTCTGAAAATCAGAGCACCATTGGATCAATGATCCAATGGTGATTAAAAATCACCAAAATACAGAATAAATTCTGTATGGGAAAACATTCCCAATCTTGTTAAAAACAAGAAAATTGCCTTCTGTAGAACAGAAGCCCTAGATTCAAAGATCTAACGGTGGGAAACATTCCTAAATCAATTACAAAAAAAATCTCTTCAACTGATTCAAAAAATCAGCCTACCCTATATAAAGGCCCCAAGACTTCAAATCTGATAGAGAGGAACCCCCCTACACACACACAAACTTTGAGAAAGTTCAAAGAGAAGAGCAAGTTCTCGGCAGAAGAGGAATTTCTTCAAGGTAAAATAAAGAGATCAAAGTATCTCATCAGAAAAAGAACTTAGTTTTTATCCTAGATCATAGATCTATAAAGAAAATGTCTTTCACAAAAAGATCATAACATCTCATTATAAAATCGGGAGAATAATTCAATTCTTTTAGGATCACAGATCTATAAAGGCAAAGCCTTTCACAAAAAATATAAGAGATTGAAATATCTCCTATGAAATAAGAACTTTATTCTTAGATCCATGAGACAAAGTCACTTATAAGAGAGAATTTAATTCTCAGAGAGTAGAGTTGCATAAAAAGAGCCATAGCGTTCCAATTAAAAGAAACGTTTCAACGCTCCAAAATCTAGCGCATAGCGCTGCAGAGCCTTAGCGCTCCAAATTTAAAGAAGCGCCTTAGCGCTCCAAGTCAAGAGCACAGCGCCAAACGCGCCACGTGCTCCTCACGTGTGCGCTATTTCACAAGAAGCGCTCTGCACTCATTGACTGGCGCACAGCGCCAAGCGCGCCACGTGCTCCTCACGTGTGCGCTACTTAACAGAATCGCTCTGCGCTCATTGACTGGCGCTCAGCGCCAAGCGCACCACGTGCTCCTCACGTGTGCGCTGAGGGAACATAAACTGTTCTTTAAATAAATCCCCAGAGCTATGATAAGTGCTCAGCACTCAATAAAAGACAAAAAAGTTGTCAGAACCCAAATCAACGCTCAGCATTGTTAAATGTTCAACACTTTAACTAAATGGGCTGACCCCAAATTGGCCACAGAACCCTACCTCAGATTAATTGAGCCCACATGCTCATAAATCTTTGATCTTAGTCCCAAATTGGACTACAGATCTCCCAACCAACATTGGTTCAAGGGTACATCTCTTCATACCTCTGATATATGTCGTTGTAAGCATTCAACGTCTTCAGAGAGGTGACGGGTCCCAACAACCAGACATTCCACGGACTGTGGGGTGCTTAAACTTATGGACTATGATGTCCTTAAACTTTACAGACTATGATGCCTCTAAACTACCACGGACTGTTGGATCCTTAAACTCATGGACTATGATGTCCTTAAACTTTACGGACTGTGAGATCCTTACACTCATAGACTATGATGTCTTTAAACTTTACAGACTATGACGTCTTTAAACTGTCATAGACTATGATGTCCTTAAACTTATGGACTGCAAAGTTCCTAAACTAAAACATTAGAGCCTAAATTCTCTTTTGTTAGATCTAAATGATCCTGTTAAGTTGATTTTAGTCTAAAATTAGACTAACATGTCCTTAATAAACGTTAAGTTGATCTTAGTCTAAAAATTAGACTAACGTATCCTTAACAAACGTTTAAGTTGATCTTAGTCTCAAATGAGATTAACGGTCCTTAAAAACAAACCAAAACCCAAATCTAAGAAAATACAGATTTGGACTAATCCACGCCCTACGGGCGACAACATAAATTATTCTCCGTATACAATCCACGGGCAACCAAAAATAAAACAAACACACATGACACGAAGTGACCATCTGGAGAAGGAGAAAGTTGTTACCGCGATACGGTAGCGTAATTAACTGCAGGGGCTTGCGCCTGCAGGGAAGAGCGTCCCCACAATCAAAAACCCCTTACAACGAGGGGGAATCTGACGAAGTCTGCTACATCAGCCGCATCTGTCTAAACCTCCGATACATGGTGCCATAAATCAACTTGGCTTCTTCGGAGAGGTGGACAGATAAATCCAAATAGCATCTGCCCCCAAAATTCAGGCCAGACGTCCTAACGTCCCGGTCGCGTCTTTCGACGGAGAACACCCTATGAAATCAATATGGCGGCTCACTAATGATAAGACAGGGCAATCATTGTGAGAATCAAGAAGATCCTCATTAAACAGACATTGGAATTCAAATAATTCTTGGGAAAATAACCTCTGTTAAGGACCCTAATAAATTCAAATTTGTGTGAATAAGGGTAAAACCCTATGAAAAGATTTTCAAGAAAAACCAGGGAACAAAATTCCCAAAGGGTCATCTTGATCTTGCAGAGCTAAGCTCTTCGCCTAGGGAATTAAATTCCTTTTATGTGATGGAATTAAATTCCAGAAACTTATAAAAAATATAAATGATCTCATTAAACATCAAAAAACAGAGGTGAATGTTCGAAATATGGAGGTTTACTGCTCAAAGATCATATCTTTGGATCTCTAAGCGAATGGGTTTCTGAAGAGAGCAAAGCTCTCATGATGGATTTAAAATCCAGAAATTTTTGTTCAAAAAGAAAAAAAAATTATGATGTACAGGACCTTTACCTAAAAAGGGTTTCTGTTTGACAGAGTTAAACTGTGGAATTATAATGGCAGAGAACTAAGCTCTGAGGAGGAGAATTGAATTCTCAAAGAAAACGAAAGAAGAAGACGTGATAAGGGCGGTTCATCTCCCCATTCCCCTAGGCAATCCAATGGCTGTAATGGTGACAGCGTTGCACTCACGTGCAAATCACGTGAAAACAACGCTGTGGGAGGCATTTGTTCTCTGATAAAAACTGAATAATAAATAAAAAGCAATGGAAAAAAAACCAAATGGAGCATCACGTGCCTACACGTGATAGGCGCTGCCCTTAACAAAATAAGCTGAAACTGAGCCTCACGTGCAGACACGTAACCCCTATATACAAAGTATATGAGCGCTTATCTAAAACAAACAATTGGCCAAAGAAAAAACCCATGTGATAGCACGTGACGTTCTTTGGTATGCTTAATTTGGTGAGGCCGCGTACTACACGTGATGGGCTCCTAAGCCTTCTGAACCAATAGAATTAAATTCTAATTAAAAGAAATCAAAAGCTTTAAGCTTAATTTGGTGAGATCACGTGCTACACGTGATGGGCTCCTAAGCCTTCTGAATCGATAGAATTAAATTATAATTAAAAGGAATCAAAAGCCTTATTGGAAAAATATTTCCTTGGATATTTCTAAATAAGAAAGATTACACTCTGTAAAACAGAGCGCCGTTGGATTAAAGATCCAATGGTGATTAAAAATTCACCAATCTACAGAAAACTTCTGTGCAAGGAAATTTCTTCTTAAACTTGTTAAGAACAACAAAAGAAATATCTTTTGTAAAACAGGAGTTCTTGGATCAAAAATCCAATGGTGAGTAAAATTCACCGAATGATCTAAAAGATCATGTTGGTTGATTATAAAATCAATTAAAATCTCTCAATGAGAGATTTTCTCAACAAATTGATTCTTTTCTTTCTCCTATAAATAGGAGCCAAAAGACAGAAGAACTAAAGAGGAGAAAGGAGAGAAAAATTCCCCTCGTAAGCAAAAGAAAAGAGAATTTAATTCTCCAGAGAGAAAAAGATCTCCTCAAAGATAAAAAGAAACCCTAGGTAAGGGAAGGAACAAAATATAGAACCTTTTACCTCTTCTTCACCTTCACAAGAGTTCAATTCTTCTAAAAAGAACTTAGTTCTTCCTCTGGTTGAAGATCTGCAGAAGCAGATCTCCCCATAAGTTGAGAATTTAATTCTCACCGGGGAGATCTGTTATGCAGATTCAAAACCTAGGGGGAAATTAAGTTCAAAGAATTTAATTCTTACAACAAAGCATATAGGAATTTAATTCCTCTAAATAAAACTAGGGTTTAACCCTATAAAAGAATTTAGTTCTTATTAAACAAGGGGCTTGAAAGTCTTAAAACTCAAGATCTCGATGCACGTAAAAAAAGAGATTAGCACCTAACATGATAGATCGCGTGCGCACACGTGAGCACCCTTGTTGAACAAAAGAGAACAATTGAAATCAGGTCATGTGATCCCACGTGACCCCTGAACAAGCCTTTCAAGAAAGGAGAATAAACTCAAAACAGCTTCTATTTTCAGGGGCGTCTCACGTGATCTCACGTGACCCCTTAACAGTGCTTAGCACTTTCAAAAGAAAGGGAAAATAAATCAAAAGCAGCTTTTAGTCTTTGGGGACGCCTCACGTGATCCCACGTGACCCAATAGTGCTCAGTGCTCAGAAAAGAAAAATGGAACAAATCCAAAGAAGCTGTGCCAAATCTCAGACTTTCAGTGTTTAACACTGCTTCAAGCGCCTCACGTGACCCCATGTGAGCGCTTCAAATTTTCAGTGTTTAACACTGCTTCAAGCGCCTCACGTGACCCTACGTGAGCGCTTCAAATTTTTAGTGTTTAACACTACTTCAGACGCCTCACGTGACTCCACGTGAGCACTTCAAATCTTTAGTGCTTATACAATACTTTAAGACCTCACGTGGGAGCACGTGAGCGCCGAACATATGCTAGTGTTTAACACTATGATAGGCCAATTTTAGCCTAAGTTAGCTAAGTCTCCCAAAACCAAAACCTTGTTATTTAACCGAGCCCTAATTATGTTCAGGTCTTCCAAAATTAATCATCTCATAAAGCATTTATAATAATGTTCATCCCATTGCTTCTCAATCTGGCATTTGGTTCAAGGGTACATCTCTCCACACCTCTGATACATGTCGTTGTAATTATTCAATGTCCTCAGAGAGGTGGTGGGTCCCGACAACCAACAAGCTCTGGACCTTAATGTCCTTAAACTAACTATGGACCACAATGTCCCTAAACTAAACTCTATAGACTATAATGTCCTTAAACTCCACGGACTATGATGTCCTTAAACCATGGACTATGATGTCCTTAAACTATGGACTATGACGTCCTTAAACTCCATGGACTATGACGTCCTTAAACTCCACGGACTATGATGCCCTTAAACCCAATTGATCGCAACGTTCCTAAACTAAGACGACAGAGCCCAAATACTCTTTTGTTGGATCTAAATGATCCTAAAATCCCGTTGAGTAGATCTTAGTCTAAAATTAGACTAACGTATTCTCAACAAACATTTAAGTTGATCTTAATCTCAAACCAGGTTAACGATCCTTAAATCAATCAAACTCAAATCTAAAAAAATACGGATTTGGACTAATCCCCGCCCTACGGGCGACAACATAAATTAGTTTCCGTATACAATCCACGAGCAACCAAAAAATAAAACAAACACACACGACACGAAGTGACCATCTGGAAAAGGAGAAACTGGTTACCGCGATGCGGTAGCGTAATTAACTGCAGGGGCTTGCGCCTGCAGGGAAGAGTGTCCCCACAATAAAAAAAAACCTCGTAAACGAGAGGGAATCTGACGAAGTCAGCTACAACGGCCGCATCTGTCCAAACCTCCAATATACGGTGTCATAAATCAATTTGGCATCTTTGGAGAGGTGGACGGATAAAACCAAATAGTATCTGCCCCCAAATTCAGGCAAGACATTTGTCTTTGCGGTTTTCGGCGGAGAACACCTTCTTCATCACCGGGGCTATTTCCTCGGATTCCATGGCGACGAGGAGAGCACAGTGCTGAAGGACCTGAGGAAAACAACAAGCGTGTTAAAAAGCTAAAACAGAGGAAATAAAACTTAAGGAATTTTCAAAGAAAGCTAGATACCGACCTGAACCGCCTCCTGCGCTATTGCGACCACCTGGGCTTTCATGGTGCCCCGAGGAATCTTGTGCCCGGCTTCCTTCTCTATGTCCGCCAACAAGCTGTCGGCCACTGATAGCCTTGAGGGCACCTTAATGCAAAAGTCGCCTTCCTACACTTGGATCCCGGTAGGGGGCGGCCGAGAGACCACCCGCTTCTATTTCTTAAAGGGGACTTCCTTGGCGGGGGAGACTCCTCCTCCCATGCCCGGGGTGCCGGGTCTCGCACGTGCTTCTGACCCCCTCCCCCGCGGTGCTCCTTCGGAACTGGGGGTGCTGCGGAAGGCTTGGCCGGAGGAATTTGCTTAGGGGCCACGCTTGGACAGGGTCGGGACGAGCTTGCGCCACCGGTCTTTCTTTGGGCCTTGGTGGCTATAGCAGCGATGATTTTTGATCGGTCCATGGACTCTGCAAAAAAGAACACATAGGAGAAAAGATCGGCGAAGTGGAAACGACGAAGAAAATTTAGCAAAGTCTAAACAGATCGTCAAAACCCCTAACTTACCCAAAAAACACGAAGGACTGAGCCCAGCCCAGCTCAGTACCTGCTTGGAAAGCAGGACATCAACCTGGATCAGTTCCCACTGGGACACCACCCTCGCCTCGGGGGAGGTCGACTGCTTCACCCTCGGGAAGTCGACCATGTGCCACTGTGTGGGCATATGCCAATCATCGCCCTCCGGTGGCCCGATGAAGACATACTTCTCCTTCCATTCATGGATGAAAGAATGGACACCACTACCCCCGACCCGGCCATTCCATCCTTACATTTTTTAAACGAAAAGTACACCCAGCTCGGCTCTTACTTACTAATACCAGGGTGATTTTTATAACAAAGAAAAGACAAGAGGAGGGTCAAACTGAAGTGGATCCGATCAAATTTTAACTGGACCAGAAACCCGAGGAGGATCCTCCACGATTTCGGCGCTAGCTGGCCGGGAGGAAGACGGAAGCAATGAAGCACCGCACGAACCTCGAGTGAGAATGGCAAACGCATTCCTGCCTGGAATGCTTCTAGATACAGAACAATTTTCTTGCCCCGCACCTGGTATACCTGCTCACCCTCTCTGGATAAACGGGGTGAATAGTTAGAGGGGACATGGAATCGAGTCCAAATGTCGGAAAGCTCGACCATGCGATTTAAAACAGAGGGCACATCGGGGTGTTCCTGATGTGCACCTTGGGAGCCCTTGTCGCCGCCCGACGGCGTATGATAAGGGCGGCCCTAACTTTAGGGGCGGGCCCGACGCAGAAGAAGAAGAACCCTCTCGGCTATCTGAAGCCGAAAAGGAGGAAAACCCACTGGACTCGGCCCCGCAACTGGAGCCTCATCGCCCGACTCTACCCCAACCACATCTACAGACTCCTCGGAGGAGGACATCTAACCTGATTCAATGAAAGGGACTCGCCAAGGGAAATTCGACAGAAGATCCGATCTAAGCGGAGGTGTGCCGAGCAATCTTCAAACAATGAAAGAGATTTAAGGCAAAGTGTTGGCCCTAGGATGGTCCCCTCCTATTTATACACCCCAAGGTTAGCATCCTACGGCTCAGATCGATTCCCGCCAAAACGAAATGTCACGCCTAGCGGCCGTCGAGGCTCCACATGGCGGTCGACCATTGGGGACGTCTCTTCGTTGCAGGAGTTAGAGACAGTCTGTCGCGCCCGCCAACCGACGTCGGACACGTGGCCTGTAGCCCAACTGACGATCGAGTAAAACGGCGCCCCCTCTTTAAAGTGTAATCATTTTACTGATCCGCTGACATCATCAGGGATACGCACGAAAACTTAAGCGCGTGATGAAACGCCACGTGTACTTAAAGATAGAAATGACACAACCGCTAAACGCCATGTCGTTCCTGGACAGTCCACCATGAAGAATTCTCGGCACCAAGCTGAGCAGAGAAAACCTAGCGGGCTACTCTCGACACGACCCATAAATAGGTCGAAATGAAAGTGGGGGGCTAATAATGATGCTCATAAGTAGGAATTCCTCAGATTACGACACGTGGCGGATGATATGTCCCAGGGGCTACGGAGGTGGAATAAACAAGATGCATTAGGGACGCTCCTCGGTATTTCGTCTCCGAAGATGCATCCGACCTTCCAGAAACCTCCCTAAGTACCTTCCATACTCACCTAGCAAACAACCATCAGCTCACATTCGAGCAATGCTGTCACGCCCCGCTTCCCAGTGTACGGCGAAGTGGATGCGACGAGGTCCGCTACGTATGTACTCAGAAGTACATACGCTAAGCGTAGCTAAGCAATAAATACACAAGAGACAAGAGTATAAAAAGAACAGCAACTTTTATTTATTAACATTCTTTGTACAATACATGGAAAGGAAAATACAACTGAAATAAAGATGCATAAACAGTGGCATAACAGGAAATGGAAAGTACTGAAAAGAAAAGTGTACAATGAAATTGTACTGCAGGGTCTTCGGCAAATTGCTCCAAGTCTTCTTGTGTTGGCTCAACTTCTGCCGGGTCCAGGTCACCTGACGACATTCAAAGAAGAGAGAAACAGAATGTCGTCAGCGAACAGATCGCTCGGTAAGTCCCAAAGGTAAGAGGGAAGCAGAGAAGACAGAATAAGAAGATACATTTTAAAGTGTAAACTATTGTTGTAATGTTATGTTAACGCTGTTGTTTATAGCTTGGTACAGAAGGATGCCAGTGTATACGAGGGGGGTCTCTATATGTTAGAGGCCAGGGCAAATGGAAAGTACAAGGAACCGTTATGCCACGGTACAACAGTAATAGGATTCAGGTTTGGTGTCTTAATCTGACCACCTCGTGCCACCTTTAACACCTTCCGTACCAATCTACCCCTTAAACCCCGTAGTGTTTTAACAGTATTGTTGTATTGTATTGTGTAAGTTGGGTGACTGACCAAAACCATGATATCAGTAAACATGTTGTAACTACATAATCAGGTAAATGGAATAACAGGATAATGGATGTATATCCATGGTTTGATTCAGTCAAATTGAATAGATTGTTAACTGTATTCTGGGATTCATGTGTTCATATTGAGTTGGAATATTACAGAATATGGGTTGACTTGAATCATATTCAAGTCCGAATTAGTCAGACTCTAACCCGAGTCAGACTAAAAGAAAGGTAATTTGAAGTTCTGTACTTGTTAGGGGCCTTATTGTAATTTATAAAACTTGAGGGGGTTTTATGTAAAAAGTACTATTGTATAGTTTTCAAAATACACCTCAAGTATTTATTATTCGTCTTTATAGTTATTATGAGTGTAAATTTTATTTGTGTTATTCTAGTGAATATATCCTAATAAAAGTATTAATTGATTTATTTGGAATTCATGGTATTTTAATGTAACTTTTAATCTTGTAATTTTTTTAGGAAAAGGTGGAAACTTTATCTTATGATAAAATAGTTGTTTAAATGAAAATTATATATATATTAATACAAGAATAATTTTATATAAATATTTTATTTTCCAATTTCTCATTTTTTTAAATGTCGTATTTTAAACCTTTTGAGACCGAATGCTCCTTGCGGAGGTCTAAATCTCGCACTACTAGGCTCGAGGGTGCACAATAAACCGTACAATCCCTAACGAGTTCCCCAAAGGTGGGTTGCAATGGCGCTTTGCAAAGATTTAATAAATACTAATCATTTAGAAAACGGTTTTATAAGGTTAAGGTATTTATTTATAAAAGGGTATAGATTTCCGTATTTTAGTTTCTAGGGTTTCCTAAGCCAACTAGCCTATTTCTAAGGTCTAAACGATAAGTCATTAGAAGGCTCAAATCGCCTCTTCACCGCCAATTGCGACCAGGTAAGTACCAGGTAAGTGGGAAGGAACCACAATAGTGGGCCTAATTAAAAACCACTAACCTTGACACACTTGCCTAGACACCACAAAGTCAGGTTTAGATAAACGATCGATGTCCATGACAAATCGTACTTTCTTTTTAAAAGATTTTATTTAGAATTGTGTACAATTTAAAGCTTCCAAGAAAGGTTTATAAGAAAATGGTATTTTAGTAAAAAGTCTTGTATTTTCGTATTCTATGTTTTGATGTTATCAACTAGAATTATATTTGTGTGTGTATAGAGGTAGGTCATTACCTCGTGACTTATTTTAAGGTTTAGTGAAGTTTAGAGGTTAAATATGATAAATGGAACATGAGGGTATTTAAGTGTAAGAATACGGTATTTGTAAAAGTTATCATTTCATGTGTGAAAACTCATTCAAATTGATTTTTACAAATTTAGTAATCAAGATGAACATGTTTAGGAATGAGGGAATTGATTAGAAGAAGAAAAAATAAATTTATGGTATTATTGTGAAAAGAATACGATATTACAAGAAAGTTATCATTTCATGTGATAAACTTTGTCCACTTTGATTTTTATATGATTAATAGTCATCATGAATATGTTTAGGTATTATGGATTAAGTGACAAGTGGGATTTTGTAGAAAAACCGAATCGGAAATCGGTTTGTTCCGATTTCCGTCGGGTTTCAAAAAAGTCGTATTTTCTTTCAAAGAAAAGGAAGATAGAAAGAGTGGGACTTAAAAGTTTGGACAAGCTAGGGAGGCTAAGAAAGTAGTAGGTTATCGGTGCGTCGAAACGTCGCGAAGGGTCCTAGTACAGTCGCCGGAATTCGTCGTCGGTTTCGGCAGCGCTCGCTTTTCGCTCTTTTTCTAACGTACCAAGATCTCTTGAGAATTTTAGAGAGTGGACTTAGAATTGTAGGGTGAAATGGTAGAGGGTAGGGGTGTTTATATAGGGGTAGGCTAGGGTTAGGGTTTTGATTAAAAAAATATAAAAATAATTAAGAAAAACATT
The DNA here is from genome assembly GCA_030015575.1 of Agapanthus africanus. NCBI lineage: Eukaryota > Viridiplantae > Streptophyta > Magnoliopsida > Asparagales > Amaryllidaceae > Agapanthus > Agapanthus africanus. The sequence goes on from CM057339.1 coordinate 44,080,861, forward strand.
AAAAATCATTAAATTTTGGAATAAAAGAGGTTTAATGAGAATTTGATAACTGTTCTGGAAAAATAAAGTATACAGGGGGGTTGACCAAGTCAACACGGAAAAATTCCGTGTTGACGACTCGGCCGGCCGGTCGAGTCCGGCCGAGTCGGGACACCGTTGGGTGGGTAATTCCATGGGGGGATTTTTGGTATACTTAACTTTTTATGTGCAGTATTAATTTTGAGAGTTATGGCTGTTTGACTGTTGACCTTCCCAAAAAATTAAAACAAAATGATATAAAAAATATGTGGGGCATGGGATTCGAACTCTGGTGGCTTGGTTCAGCAGTGCAAGGTATTACCAATGAGCTACAAGCTCCTTCTTGTAATTATTGTAGGGAAATAGATACTTAAAGTGTTTTCAGCAATATTAATACTCCAAGTATACTTCAAATTTAGGTATACAAAAATTGGAGTTGTTACAATCTACCCTCCTTACAAAAATTTCGTCCTCGAAATTTACAACTTTTATTTGAGGACTAGTTTACAAAAAGGTGCGGATATCTTGCACGCATTTCATCCTCCCTTTCCCACGTAGATTCTCCTGGAGTGTCTTTCCTCCATATCACTCGAACCAGGTTAACTTCCTTGTTCCGAAGTGTCTTCACTTTCCTGTCCAGGATTTCTATAGGTTGTTGCTCACAAGACAAGTCAGGCTGTATAGTGAGCTCGGAATGATCAAGTACATGGCTGGAGTCACTCACATACCTTCTGAGTTGAGATATGTGGAACACATTATGCACTCCTTCCAATGAGGGTGGAAGCGCTAAACGGTATGCCACTTCACCGACTCGTTCAAGTATGTCGAACGGTCCAATATATCTCGGACTCAACTTTCCCCGTCTTCCAAATCGGATCACTCCGCGGTTCGGAGATATTTTCAGGAATATATGGTTTCCTGGCTGGAACTCCAAGTGTCGTCTCTTTGCATCAGCCCAGTGCTTCTGTCTATCTTGGGCTATACGCATTCTTTCCCTGATAGTACGAACCACATCAACGGTCGCTACTATCATCTCTGGTCGAAAGAGTTCCCTATCTCCGATGTCGTCCCAACTTAATGGCGAACGACACTTCCTTCCATATAATGCTGCAAAAGGTGCCATTCCTATACTTGCTTGGTAGCTGTTGTTGTACGCGAACTCCACAAGATGCAGGTGATCTTCCCACAATCCTTTGAAGTCGAACATACATGCTCTGAGCATATCCTCCAAGATCTGAATAGTTCGTTCCGACTGACCATCTGTTTGTGGATGATAAGCCGTGCTGAAGTTCAGACTTGTTCCCAAGCTAGTTTGCAGACTCTTCCAGAATTGCGATTGGAATCTGGCATCACGATCGGAGACAATGCAGACCGGTACTCCATAAAATCTCACAATTTTCTGTATGAGTTCATGGGTATCAGAGATAGTACATTATAAAGAGTTTAAATCTTAATTAGATTATTACCTCCATGTACTTCTTTGCTAGTGTCTCAGTTGATTAGCCAACTCGAAATGGGATGAAGTGAGCCGACTTTGTGAGTCGATCCACAATGACCCATATCGCATCGTTACCCTTTGTGCTGCGAGGAAGAGCAGTTACAAAGTCCATCGTGATGTGCTGCCACTTCCATTCTGGAATTGGTAACGGTTGAAGTAGTCCAGCTGTCCTGTGATGTTCAGCCTTTACTTGCTGACATACCAAATATTTTGAGACGCTTCTGGCTACTTCACGCTTCATTCCATGCCACCAATAATTCCGACGTAGATCCTTGTACATTTTGGTACCTCCAGGATGTACTGAATAGGGAGAGCTGTGAGCTTCTTTCATTAACTCTTCCCGAACAGGACCCTTTGGTACACACAATCTGCTGCCGTATCTCAAAGATCCGTCTTCATGGATGATAAAATCTGTTCTGAGTCCATTCTCCACTTGTTCTCTGATCTTTTGCAACTTAGCATCGCTGGCTTGAGCTGCTTTGATCTGATTGACAATGGTTGATTGCACTTGTAGATTCATCAAACTTGAAGCATCACCTGGCATGACTAGTTCAATTTCCATCTGATGTAAGTCTTGCTGAAGCTTCCACTGGGCGGTGAGATTTATTGATAATGGTTGGCGACTAAGAGCATCAGGTACTACGTTCACCTTTCCTGGGTGATATTGCAAGTTGATGTCAAAATCCGCCATGAGTTCTAACCATCTTCTCTGCCGCATATTCAACTCCTTCTGAGTAAACACGTACTTCAGACTTTTATGATCTGTGTAGATGTTCACTCGTTCACCAAGTAAGTAGTGGCGCCAAATTTTGAGAGTAAAGATGAAGGCTGCCAACTCCAGATCATGCGTCGGATAATTGCGCTCATGAGTCTTCAGTTGTCTTGAAGCATAAGCCACAACCTTACCGTGCTGATGTAGAACACATCCTAATCCCTTACCGGATGCATCGCAATGCACTTCGAATCCTCCAGATTGATCCGGTATTACGAGAATAGGTGCAGATGTCAGTCTTGACTTGAGTTCTACGAAATCTTGTTCGCATGCTTTTGACCACACAAATTCTTCATCTTTTCGTGTGAGCTTGGTCAGGGGTGTTGCTATCTTCGAAAAGCCTTCAATAAACCTTCTGTAATATCCAGCTAAACCCAAGAAACTTCGAATATCCTTCACTGACTTTGGTGTAGGCCATTCGCTAACTGCCGAAACTTTCGCTGGATCCACAGAAATTCCTTCTCCTGATACGATATGTCCAAGAAAACCAACTTGATTTAGCCAAAACTCGCACTTACTGTACTTGGCATAAAAATTATGTTGTCGAAGAGTTTCCAGGACAATTTGTAGATGCTCTGCATGCCCTTTTCGATTCTTAGAATATACCAGGATGTCGTCGATGAAGATGACAACAAACCTGTCTAAATACTCCCGGAAAACTTGATTCATAAGGTTCATGAAGATTGCTGGTGCATTGGTCACTCCAAATGGCATCACTAGAAATTCGTAATGTCCATAGCGAGTTCTGAAAGCTGTTTTGTGAATATCAGCTTCCTTGACCTTCACTTGATGATAACCTGAACGAAGATCTAGTTTAGAGAAGACACAAGATCCACTTAGCTGGTCGAATAAATCGTCGATGCGCGGGAGTGGATACTTGTTCTTTATAGTAACTTCGTTCAAGGCCCTATAATCGATGCACATTCTGTATGAACCTTCCTTCTTCTTCACCAATAGTATAGGTGCTCCCCAACTTGAAGTGCTGGGACGAATCCATCCTTTCGCCAGTAATTCGTCCAACTGTGTTCGTACTTCCTTCAAACCTTCCGGACTTAGTCTATAAGGTGCTTTGATCACTGGTTGTGCTCCTGGTGCTAAGTCAATACTGAATTCAAGAGCTCGATCGGGAGGCAAACCTGATATATCGTCAGGAAATACATCATCGAACTCTCGAACTACCTCTGGTCTTGATTCTTCTTCTGCTTGAGCTGCTGCAACTACTGCTTCTCTTGGCTTCGCTTTGTAGGTACTTGGCTCCAGGGTACGATCTCCACTCTTGAAATAGAAAACTGGATGATCTGGAATCTCAAATACTACCCTCTTTTGACGACAGTCAATGGTAGCATAAAAAGTTCCAAGCCAGTCCATTCCTAGAACCACATCGAAGTTTGGTATGTCCAGTATCTTGAAGTCAGCATAAAACTCTCGACTGCAGACGATGACTGGACACATGCTGTATCCCATAGTTGCCTTTAGAACACCATTTCCGGAACTGACGTTCCAGCTGGATACAAGCGGTGAGACTGGAATCGCATGGGTTCGGACAAACCGTTGTGACATAAAGCAGTGGGATGCTCCAGTATCAAACAGTGCAAGTGCAGGTAGTGAAGCTACTAGGATTGTACCTAAGGTATATGTGATAGGTTTTAGGTATAGGGAAAGTGTGTAGGTAACCAAGACTAAAAGATAAGTTTGAGAAGGAAAGTTTACCAATAATGACTTGGCCAGTGGCCTCAGCTTCTTCCACAGACATCATGAAAGCCTGGCGTTTTGGCACATTCCTCCTGGCCTGAGGAGCATTCCTCGGAACGTTCCTTTGAGCTTGATGGAACTGACGAGGAGGTGGTGCAGCTTGTGGTCCCCTGGGTGGTGCAGGCAGTGCAAGTCTGGGAGCAGGTGCCTGAAGAGCTGGTCGCTGCGGATAGGTATTTGCTGGCGTGGGTGCAGCAACTGGGTTCTGTCTTTGGGGACAAGACCCAATACCGTGAGTAGCTGAACTGCAAACTAAGCAAAGGCGGTTGGCTCGACGGCAGTCCTTCATCAAATGTCCAGTTCTCTTGCAGTAGGTGCAAAAGACTGGGTTAGGACGATGGGTTGGTACTCCGGGTCGTCTTGGCACGAAAGATGGTCTGGACGAAGCTCCACATGCCATCTGGTTGGCAGGGCGTTTGACTCCTGCAGACTGAGGTCTGCCCCTCTCTTTTATTACGGCCTCATAACTGCGGGCAGCTTCTAGAGCTTCCTCATGAGTCAAAAACTTTCCTGTGGCTAAAGCCGCCTTAATCTCTGTGTCCAAACCTTGTTGAAAGAGACGGTCTCTGATCTCGTCCGTCGGTATCAAGTGTGCCGCGAATCTGTTTAAAGATTGTGTTAGCTGTGTAGTATGTGATAATTAAAAATTGAACTATTGCGACATATCTTACCGGCTCAACATGGTGAATTCAGCGTCGTATTCATCTACCGATTTGTCCCACATTGATCCTTGCTGTAGATGAATAAACTGCTGCTTCATTGCAAACCTGGCAGTCACAGGGAAATATTTCGCGTCGAACTTCTCGCGAAATGTCTTCCATTCAATCGGCTGTACCAGACGGCTTTCTTCCGCCTTCCACCAATTGCGAGCATTATCCGTGAGCTGTAGCTTTGCTACACGGACCCAAGCGTTGTCTGGCACTTGAGCTGCTGCCAGATCGTCTTTGATGCTTTGTGCCCATTCTTCCGCTTCAAGAGGGCTTCCTTTACCAGAGAAATTCTTTGGGTGCAAAGCTCTGAATTGCTTTACTCCCGGTGCATCGGTCTCAGGACGATTCAGAAGTTGTTGCTGTCCCTCAAGAAGACTGCGGATCGCCTCAAATAGCATCGTTTGCTCAGTGGGTGGTGCAGCAACAGCTGGTGTGGGAGGTAGTGCTGAAGGAGTGTTGTTGACGTTGGTGCTGGTGTTGTTCGGGGAATCCATAACCCTGAAGAAAAATTCGGGTTAGGACAGATTCAAATACATGAAATGATAAGATTCAAGGAATAGAAATTTGCAAGATTCAAGGAATATGAATTGTAAAGAATGTTTTAGTTGCTGTTTCTTGTGTTATATTGCTTAGGTTGTTCACGCAGACCAGAACTGCATGACAGGGATTCATACAGCTCTGACCTGCATGGGCCACCAACAAAACCTGTCACGCCCCGCTTCCCAGTGTACGGCGAAGTGGACGCGACGAGGTCCGCTACGTATGTACTCAGAAGTACATACGCTAAGCGTAGCTAAGCAATAAATACACAAGAGACAAGAGTATAAAAAGAACAGCAACTTTTATTTATTAACATTCTTTGTACAATACATGGAAAGGAAAATACAACTGAAATAAAGATGCCTAAACAGTGGCATAACAGGAAATGGAAAGTACTGAAAAGAAAAGTGTACAATGAAATTATACTGCAGGGTCTTCGGCAAATTGCTCCAAGTCTTCTTATGTTGGCTCAACTTCTGCCGGGTCCAGGTCAACTGACGACATTCAAAGAAGAGAGAAACAGAATGTCGTCAGCGAACAGATCGCTCGGTAAGTCCCAAAGGTAAGAGGGAAGTAGAGAAGACAGAATAAGAAGATACATTTTAAAGTGTAAACTATTATTGTAATGTTATGTTAACGCTGTTGTTTGTAGCTTGGTACAGAAGGATGCCAGTGTATACGAGGGGGGTCTCTATATGCTAGAGGCCAGGGCAAATGGAAAGTACAAGGAACCGTTATGACACGGTACAACAGCAATAGGATTCAGGTTAGGTGTCTTAATCTGACCACCTCGTGCCGCCTTTAACACCTTCCGTACCAATCTACCTCTTAAACCCCGTAGTGTTTTAACAGTATTGTTGTATTGTATTGTGTAAGTTGGGTGACTGACCAAAACCATGATATCAGTAAATATGTTGTAACTGCATAATCAGGTAAATAGAATAATAGGATAATGGATGTATATCCATGGTTTGATTCAGTCAAATTGAATAGATTGTTAACTGGATTCTGGGATTCATGTGTTCATATTGAGTTGGAATATTAAAGAATATGGGTTGACTTGAATCATATTCAAGTCCGAATTAGTCAGACTCTAACCCGAGTCAAACTAAAAGAAATGCAATTTGAAGTTCTGTACTTGTTAGGGGCCTTATTGTAATTTATAAAACTTGAGGTGGTTTTATTTAAAAAGTACTATTGTATAGTTTTCAAAATACACCTCAAGTATTTATTATTCGTCTTTATAGTTATAATGAGTGTAAATTTTATTTGTGTTATTCTACTGAATATATCCTAATAAAAGTATTAATTGATTTATTTGGAATTCATGGTATTTTAATGTAACTTTTAATCTTGTAATTTTTTTAAGAAAAGGTGGAAACTTTATCTTATGATAAAATAGTTGTTTAAATGATAATTATATATATATTAATACAAGAATAATTTTATATAAATATTTTATTTTCCAATTTCTCATTTTTTTAAATGGCGTATTTTAAACCTTTCGAGACCGAATGCTCCTTGTGGAGGTCTGAATCTCGCACTACTAGACTCGAGGGTGCACGATAAACCGTATAATCCCTAACGAGTTCCCCAAAGGTGGGTTGTAGTGGCGCTTTGCAAAGATTTAATAAATACTAATCATTTAGAAAACGGTTTTATAAGGTTAAGTATTTATTTGTAAAAGGGTATAGATTTCCGTATTTTAGTTTCTAGGGTTTGCTAAGCCAACTAGCATATTTCTAAGGTCTAAACGATAGGTCATTAGAAGTCTCAAATCGTCTCTTCACCGCCAATTGCGGCCAGATAAGTGCCAGGTAAGTGGGAAGGAACCACAATAGTGGGCCTAATTAAAAACCACTAGTCTTGACACACTTGTCTAGACACCACAAAGTCAGGTTTAGATAAACGATCGATGTCCATGACTAATCGTACTTTCTTTTCAAAAGATTTTATTTAGAATTGTGTACAATTTAAAGCTTCCAAGAAAGGTTTATAAGAAAATGGTATTTTAGTGAAAAGTCTTGTATTTACGTATTCTATGTTTTGACGTTATCAACTAGGGTTATATTTGTGTGTGTGTAGAGGTAGGTCATTAGCTCGTGACTTATTTTAAGGTTTAGTGAAGTTTAGTGGTTAAATATGATAAATGGAACATGAGGGTATTTAAGTGTAAGAATACGGTATTTGTAAAAGTTATCATTTCATGTGTGAAAACTCATTCAAATTGATTTTTACAAGTTTAGTGATCAAGATGAACATGTTTAGGAATAAGGGAATTGATTAGAAAAAGAAAAAATAACTTTATGGTATTATTGTGAAAAGAATACGATATTACAAGAAAGTTATCATTTCATGTGATAAACTTTGTCCACTTTGATTTTTATGTGATTAATAGTCATCATGAATATATTTAGGTATTATGGATTAAGTGACAAGTGGGATTTTGTAGAAAAACCGAATCGGAAATCGGTTTGTTCCGATTTCCGTCGGGTTTCAAAAAATTCGTATTTTCTTTCAAAGAAAAAGAAGATAGAAAGAGTGGGACTTACAAGTTTGGACAAGCTAGGGAGGCTAAGAAAGTAGTAGGTTGTCGGTACGTCGAAACGTCGTGAAGGGTCCTAATACGGTCGCCGGAATTCGTCGTCGGTTTCGGCAGCGCTTCGCTTTTCGCTCTTTTTCTAACGTACCGAGTTCTCTTGAGAATTTTAGAGAGTGGACTTAGAATTGTAGGGTGAAATGGTAGAGGGTAGGGGTGTTTATATAGGGCTAGGCTAGGGTTAGGGTTTTGATTAAAAAAAATATAAAAATAATTAAGAAAAACGTTAAAAATCATTAAATTTTGGAATAAAAGAGGTTTAATGAGAATTTGATAACTGTTCTGGAAAAATAAAGTATACAGGGGGGTTGATCAAGTCAACACGGAAAAATTCCGTGTTGACGATTCGGCCGGTCCGCCGGCCGACTCGGCCGAGTTGGGTGGGTAATTCCATGGGGAATTTTTGGTATACTTAACTTTTTATGTGCAGTATTAATTTTGTGAGTTATGGCTGTTTAACTGTTGACCTTCCCAAAAAATTAAAACAAAATGATATAAAAAATATGTGGGGCATGGGACTCGAACTCTGATGGCTTGGTTCAGCACTGCAAGGTATTACCAATGAGCTACAAACTCCTTCTTGTAATTATTATAGGGAAATAGATACTTAAAGTGTTATCAGCAACATTAATACTCCAAGTATACTTCAAATTTAAATCAAATTTAGGTATACAAAAATTGGAGTTGTTACAAATGCTACAACCGAGCTTTCTCCGCCTCCTTGCTCGTCTCCGAGCTGTTGCAAGTCCTGAGCTTCCTCGATCTCCCGGCTCGTCTCTGAGCCATCTGACAGGCCTGAGCTTCCTCGGCCTCCCGGCTCGCCTCCGAGCCATCTGACAGACCGAGCTTCCTTGGCTTCTCTGATCAACCGAGAGCGCGGAGCCCAAACGCCCCCGCAACGACTCCGAGTATCTCTCCAAGGCGAGATATCCACCGCCCCACGTTCTGCGTCCCACGCTGACGCGTCCCTCCGTTAATGGGCGTATCCCGCCATTAATACGGGGATAACGTAGGGACGTAACTAACGGCGAGGATCTCGCGCCGGCTTGCTCCACGCGACCACTATATAAACCCCTCTTTCAGACGATTCAAGTAACTCGAATTCATTCTAATAGGCCGTTACGCTGCTCTGATTCTCCGGTACTAACTTAATCGTCGGAGGGTCTTACGATAGTTTTCTACCCCGAGACTTCCCTTGCAGGTAGCTCGGCCTCAGCAACTTCCAACAACCCATTGGAATCCACACGCTCAACAACCCTCAAAACAAATTTCAACCGTTCAAAACCGCTCGTTACCAGATCGACGGAGGACAACATCCGTGTGAAATCACCACCTCCCTGTGACTTTCAGAAATTTCTTTCTGTTTGACGTTACTATCATGGTAGATTCAATTTCCTCCCTCCTATGTCCACATCATTCAAAGTCAAAGACCTGTGGGAGTTCCCATTGATAAGTCAATGCATGATTAGTTAACATTTGGAGTTCATCTTAGTCAAACCAAAAGAAAAAAAGAAAAAGAAAAAAAGAAAAAAAAATAAACAAAAAAGAAGAAAGAAAGTTTGGAGTTGAGACAATATCTATTGATTACGAAATGCATTAAATTTTTGCACACATTGTTAACGTTGAATTCATTTTGGTGCTAAGGGACGATGAATCTAGCATAGATAAGCATGCAGTGAACTTGCATAAAATATTCTAGAGGTCTGTGTCGCATTTTGATTCTGATTAGTTTTGGAAGCTTTTTGACACGTGCAATGGATGTCATAATGAAAGGAATAAATTGATGTGGTGCTAGCTTTATTTTTCTTTGTTTTTATTATGTGATAAAAGGGGTAGAGTTCAGTCATCGGTTAATTTTTTAAAATTATCTCTAGTTTGGTATTATGACTTGTATGTAGGGTCAAATATGAGGGTTGCATATTTGTTCCCACTTGTCTTGGAAGAGACCATGTAGCTTGATCCAACTTCCTCCTCTCTTCCATGCCTATAAAGCAAACCGTCCATATATAAATGATGGCAGGGATAAAACCGGACTGGATTTGGATGGGTTTTGATAAATTTTATATCCATCCGAAATTAAAACCTAAATCCAAAATGCGTCTGAACCTGACATGTTTACAATGTGTTAAATCCGAACTTGCAATTTCGGGATTCGGATTGGTTTCGGGTTTAGATGGACAGGTTGTTTTTTACAGGCTTTGCCCGTATCGAAAAATCGAAATTATAATACTTAGGATGAGTTCTGCCAATTAATATGCACAAAATTTATACTTTTACAATATTATATAAATAATACATGATATATTACACATAAAAATTGTATTAACTAGATATAGTACAACAAATTACAATACGTACAGTATAATAATTAGAATTAAATGTCTATGTAATATATCGAGTTGCATCGGACATAGGATGCGAGTTTGGTTTAGACCGGGTTTAGGGACGGACATATTTAATACCATATGCATATCCAAACTGATTTTTTTTAATCTAATCTTCAACCTGTCCGATCGGGTTCGGATGGATATGAGATGTCTAAAAAAACCTGGAAAAATCAGGTCGGGTCAGGTCAGGTTCGGGGAAACCCAACCCCTCTAAATGATGGTCAATTAAGGTGCTACTACTATATTCTACGATCTTACTCACCATATATATTTTGTAAAACATGTTAGAAAATTAAGTTTCTCTTCAAGTAATTGAATTTGCATGCATTTGCAATTATATTGTATTTCTAACAACAACCAGCCAAACAATAGACATGTCTTTGATGTACGACGAACATAACCTTACTAGATTTTCCAGTAGATTAAGCTAATAGAATGAATTAAGATCGAAAAAAAGTTCCTCTCCTCCAATATACCTACAGATAAGAGTGGTGCATTGTTAGAATATAAAATCATATCAATGTCATCACAAATTTTGGAGTTTCAAGAAAAACTCATATTTTTCAACCTTATGTGATTTCCAGCCAAGTTGGTTTGCTTCAGTACTTTACCATTTGCAATCTGTTTTTCTGTCTTTCTTTCTTTGTTATAAAAAATGGTAAATTGCTTAATAATACCATAATATTTCACTCTTTCTGCAGATTAATATCACAATATTTTTTTCCAGCAACTAAATACCACAATGTTTTGCATCATTAGCAATATGATACCTTTCGTTAACTGGCCATTAGAAAAGTTGCACACGTGACTAGCACGCAGGCATTCACTACTACAATAATGGGTTGCCCCTACGGATATAGCCGTAGGGGCAAACCACCGCCCCTACGGATATGTCCGTAGGGGCAAACCACCGCCCCTACGGATATGTCCGTAGGGGCAAACCACCGCCTCTACGGATATGTCCGTAGGGGCATAAAATTCCCCCATAGGTGCAAAGGCCGCAGGTGCAGAGACCGCAGATGCAAGTCTTCGTCCTGAACATACTTCTATGGAGTAATAATTGCCCATGCGGTTTAATCCGTAGGGACATTTATCCTTACGGAGTACTCCGTAGAGACATAATCTTTATTTAATTTATTGGTTTATAAAATAAAATACTTTCCCCTACGAATTTATCCATAAAGCCTGATACTTACCCCTACGGATTTATCCGTAGGTCCAGATAAATGCCCCTATGGATAAATTTGTAGGGGCAAGTTTTACCCCTATTACTGAGTCCATAGGGACAAAATATCAGGTATCCTGATATTTTGTCCCTACGGAGAACTGTGTAGGGGCAAACTTTGTATCTACGGATTAATTCGAAGGTGCAACAGATGGCCCTACGGATTAACCGTAGGGACAAAATATCAGGATTTTTTTGTAAAAAAGGGCTTCATGTTTTTCCCTTGTCCTGTGTACAATAATATATACATTATATAACCAAATACAGAAATATTCATAATTAACATGTCACACATAATATATAAAAGAAATAAACAAACAGAATACGATATCAATCTAAATTATCATGAACAAGTAAATAACAACCAATATCGTCCAAATTATATACAATATGTATCAAATAAGTACATACATCCTCAAAAATATAAAAAAGCTATCCTATTTCGGTCCAGCTCCTCCACCTCTGATAAATGCCGTAACCTGGCGTATCTGCTTCTCGGTGCCGCCCTGAGTCGTCAAAAACTCGACTGATGAAGGAGCGGACTGTGCGGAAGTCTGAGAGGGTTGTGGAGCTGCAGGAGCGGTCTGCGCAACCACAGCCGAGGTAGTGGCTTGCGGAGCCGGAGCCGAAGAAGATACACATGGAGCCGCAGCCGAAGTAGCCTGTCACATCTGTTAAATTTTGTATGTAATAAACGAGTAAGAACAGTGTATTAAATTTTAGTCAAATTCGTATCATTATCAGGTTATCATGAAACCACAATCTAAGAATACTTAGGGACTTGGGTCTCGTTTGGATATCTAGTTTGGAAAGCCGTAGTTTATTTTAATTAGATAGTTTTATGTAAGTATAATTAATCAAAACTAAGTCTACAATCAAATAAACTCAGGCTACTAATATTACATATGTTACTATCTATAATGTGATATAATATTTTACTATTAAGTAGTATACGTACCAATATTTCCTTCAACTCCTCGACGATGGTCTTCAAGACAGCAACATCATGCTCCAGACGTCGCTCACGGAGAGTAGGGGAAGTAACCGCCGGAGTGGAGACCAACCTCATATGGGCCTGCTAGGACCCAGTCCCCGGCCTCTCTCCCAACCTCCGTGGTGCCCTCCGTGTGCAGCGTATAGGACTAGGGTCAGTGGCATCGGATCAGTCTGCCCACTAAAATCGATCCCTGATACCTCCACTTGCTCTACCACCCGCTCCTACACCCATATTAACAATTAAAATATAAGTATATCATTTAAATTTGAACTTTTCGAAACAGAAATTTCATTTGAATTAGAATAAATATTAACAATTACGCAATACTCCTGGGTAGCGGTGTCGGGGAATCGAAGCTCGCCCATGACGGGATCTGTCGAGGTGCCGTGGACGACAAGATACGCGGTCAGCACGCTCGGTGTACCAACCTGCGCCAGGGTCTGAGCTCTCTGCAATTCGCCAAAAATTTACATATATTAGAAAATAACTCTTAATATTATATTATATCAAAATAGATCTATTGTAATTTACCTATACCTCCATGGCATAAGTAATGTTCCTCGAGCCACCTGTATAAATGGGGCGACCCCTCTTCGCTGACTTTCTATTCTTCTTATTTTGATCGGCATGTTTCTGCACAACACGTTCAGATTTAGTTTTCTAATTAAGCAAAAATAAATAAATAAATTATATGCTAAAAAATAAATTACATTTAAATTACAAACATGTTTGCACTGAGAGTCGAAATATTGGCACAAGAGAGGCCATGTATCTACGTCGACTCTCGCAAAAGCCAGAATATATAGGAGAGACGCTCTCTTTTCCACAGGGGTCGCCATACATAGGGAATAGCAGTCGATCTTCAGCTCGTTTCTATTGTATCATACCTTTAATTACATGTTCTTCATCATGCTATGGTACAGAGCGTGAAGATCGAGCACTCTCTTAGGGTGATCAGGGTCGGATATAGGTTGAAAGTCGTAATCCAACTGCAAATACAAAAAAATAATATGCTTAAATTGCAAGTATTAAATAATAATAAATATATTGGATAAGTTAAATGAAAATATATATTAATACCCGAGCCTGATCCCATAAGAGGGCAAATGAGCCTCGGTACTGATTGCCCCACTCAACATGAAGTGGATACTTCTTTAGGATGCGGCTCTCATCCCCCATATACCGGCCGAACCTTTCGGCATAATCGTCGGTATAGCGATAATCGGGGGTAAAGAAGAGGGGGAATGATGCCTCCCCCTTACTCGATCGGGCCTCAGCCTGTGGGACTGATTCGGCCTTTGAGTCCCCCTCTCGGGATGGGGCTGTCCTGCATCTAAAAGAAATATCAAGACAAGAAATATTAAGACAAAGTGGTATTAAGAAATCAAGGATTAACGAAAATTGAAGTGCGATATATACCTCCGGCGACAGCAGCACAAGCCTGGGCCCGGGCAGCAGCATGACCAGGACGATAGTTCCTCCGGTGAGAAACTGCCGGTGACCCGGACGTAAACGCGTCCCCTCCAACTAGAAAATAAATATTGACGATAAAATTATATGAAGTTCATGTTTATTCTTAGGGAATATGTAAAATGAATAAATATTTTATATTTATTCATACTAATCTACAAACTGAGCGGAGGGTACGGAAGTGGGGGGAGTGGCCTTTGTGCCAGATGTGGACGCACCACCTATAATTAGACAATTAAAAATAGATTATATAAGTAATTGCAAAAAGAATGTGTATATCAATAATATAACAATCTATATCAATATGCATGCAATATAGGATATATAAATATAGCTACAAGTGCAGTGGTGGCCTCTGCCCGAGATGTGGACGCACCATCTACAACTAGACAATAAAAAATTGATTATCTAAGTAAGAGCAAAAAGAATGTGTGTATATTTATGATATAACTGTAGGGTGTTTTTCGTCACCCCATTGAGATGGGAATACGCGCACGCTTGTCAGACGCATTACAGATTCCCCCTGCCTAAGGTAGGCTGGGGTTTATTGATTGTGGGGATCCGAATTTCCGGCAGCCACGGACTAAGCTGCTATTAATTACCCCTCGCCTTTAGAGAGAGAGAACCTCCGATTGATGGGTCAACTAGTCATGCAAACTCAATGTGCAGTGTTGTGTTTTGAAGGGGTTTGGGATATATCGGGCGCCCCGTTAGAAAAATTTTCCTAACGGGGGATGTGTTTCTGGTATGGAGTGCATGGAAAATGAGGGGTGAGGAGCGTCTTAAAGATGCGTACATGGCACATGAGCGCTGGGCACCCGCGGGTCACGTGCCTGCCGCGTGAGCGCTTGGCGCCCGCGGTTCACGTGCGCTACACGCGACCGCTGGGCGCTGAGCGCCCGCAGGTCGCGTGAGACGCATGTAGGCGCTTAACGCCTGTGGGTCACGTGCCCTACACACGACCACTGGCCCTCGCGGGTCACGTGCGCTGCATGCGACCGCTAGGCACTGAGCGCCCGCGAGTCGCGTGAGGCATACGTGGGCGTTTAGGGCCCGCGGGTCACGTGCCCTGCACGTGACCGCTGGGCTCCCGTGGGTCACATGTGCGGCACGCGATCACTGGAAACACTAACAGAAAAGTGGCTTATCCCTTGGGTTAGGAGTTATACTCCCGATGGATTATGTATAGAATTGGAGTTAAACTCCTAAAAAGGGGTTTGATTTATGAAGTTAAATTCCAACAGATCTTGAATGGAGTTAAACTCTTAGAGATCTTTGGATCTTCTTTTAAGTCTCAGATCCTCGTGGAATGGGATTTTTGGAGATGGGTATTCTTCTTCTTCCTCTATGTTTGCTGGATCTTGGAGGAAAAAGGGGTGAGATTCAAAATCTCCCCTTTAGAGATCTGATAGGAGATTCAAGCTCCCCTTTGTGGGTTTTATGGTGAAAAATTATTTCTTTTTGAAAAAAGAAGAGTTAAACTCTTACTTTAATTCAAAAAAGGGAAGAAGGTTTAGAACCTTAAGGAAGGAGAAGAAGGCACAAACCCTAATTTTTGGGGAGAATGAATTGTTTCTTCTTTTTTTTATTCCATTATCATGTTGTCTTTTATAGGCTTACAAACTTACATATAGCCCCTTGGGCTTTACAAAATGACATTTTGCCCATCCCATGACTCATGTGCTCATTTATTTTGCACATGGGCCATGAACTTTACAAAAATTTGGCTTTATACCAATTTTTCTTACAATCATGCATAAAAAATTACATCAAAATTATTTATTACATGATTTCATTTTGGCATGGGGGAGGCCGGCCGCGGGGCTCGACTTGGGCATGGGCCTGCTTACTTGGGGTTGACTTTGACTTAGTCAACCGGGATGTAATTTTTGACCCCAACAATAACAATCTAAATTAATATGCATGCACTATAGGATATATAAACATACCTGCACGTGCGGTGGTGGTCTCTGTCTCTGATGTGGACGCACCACCAACTGCTAGACAATTAAATATTGACTATATAAGTAATTTTGAAATAAATATGCGTGTATATTTATAATATTATATTCAAAATGAATATGCATGCAATATATTTGGAGGTGTGGCAAAGTCAATACGGAAAGAGTCATCCGAAGGGGATACCGATCGGGGTGCAAGACCGGCATTCTGAACCTCCTTACGTAGCTCTCCAGGCGGCAGAACCACTCTGCCTCGACCGCTGCCGTGGCTGGTGCTCCTGCCGCTACTCGCTGCTCCGGTCGTCGTCATTAAACCTAGATAAGAGTACAATCATTACATATGCATGCAATATATGTATAGATCGTAGAAATATGAAGTAATAATATAACATTACTGATAACCTTTTTCGTTTCGTGGATGCATTAGACATATCTACTTGGATTTCATTATCGATATCATTTCAGTCGAAGAAAACCTGTCACAGCCCGTAATTTAGCACGTGACCGGCACTTAAATTACGCAACGTCTAAAGGCGTGACGTAAATCAAGTAAGCCGAAGGCCAGAAAATCTAAATCTTTTTGAAGAAAAATAGTGGAGGTGCAATTTTGAAATAAAGGTATAATGAATCATGTTTTCTATAAATGCATAGCTAATGAAACATAAAAATGCAAGTGGATTATACTAGTTGAAGACATGTTTCGTCTTTTTATAAAAAAATTGGGCAGCACCTCCCTTGTATATTATGATCCAAAACCATATACAAAACAATATATAGGCATCTCCAAACGGGAGCTACCTCTTCGCCCAGTGGCGGAATCACAACCACGCAATTACATATATACGACGCCCAACGACGAAAAATCAACCCAGAAAGAACAAATAAAAAAGAAAGACATCAAAACTCAAGAAAGCGATCATAAACCCTTCGCTCTAACTCTCGCACAATACCCAAGTCTGACTAGATCTACCAATATACATA
This sequence comes from Agapanthus africanus, assembly GCA_030015575.1. Lineage (NCBI taxonomy): Eukaryota > Viridiplantae > Streptophyta > Magnoliopsida > Asparagales > Amaryllidaceae > Agapanthus > Agapanthus africanus. Next base: position 44,097,771 of record CM057339.1, read on the forward strand.
TTCTAGTCTCTGATTTGATCTGATCTGATGGAGTTTATCTAGATACAAAGGAGTATAAGTACGAGAGTAGTCACGATCCAACATGTGTCTTACCTACCAAAGCAAAACACCCTGTAAGAAGCTGTATGCCAGCGATACCGCAACTGATACCAAGCGGTCAACCTGCAAAGACTGTCGTACAACGGGGGTGGGTTTCCAACTCGTGAGTAGAAAACATCAACAAGTAGAAATCGAATAAAACAACGATTTCCTAGGTCACTATATCCTGAAGGTAATACTATGATATCTAAGGTGACCACAAATGCATATATGTCAACAATCGAGTCAATGCAATGACATATATAAATAAACATCTGACATCATATGCCTGTAAGCATGTGGATATCATCCACGTGTCTATCAACGACACAAATAATATCATGGAACCTGAGTGTCCCACACCGACACTCGAACATCATGAAAACATATGCCTGTATATATATATATATATATATATATGAGGATATCAACCACGTGTCCATCAACGACACATTAATATCATGGGACCTGAGTGTCCAATATCGACACTCGAAACATCATGAAAACATATGCCTGTATGTGTGTGTGTGTGTATAAGGATATCAACCACGTATGTCCATCAACCACACATCAAAATCATGGAATCTGAGTATCCAACATCGACACTCGAAATATCATGAAAACCCGTGTCCAGCATTGACACGTAAATCCTCATATCTCTAGCGCCGCATACTCAGATTGGCCATCATATCTATCTCATCTCAGGCACCACATCCTCAGAACGGTCCTCATATCCATCTCATATCATAACTCCAAAACGGCATCATCCGGATATCCGCCGAGTTCTATACAATCACCGGTAGGTAGTGCTCCCCTTCTAGGCTCACCGCCTAACAATACGAGTCTTCTTTCCCCGGGATACCTTACCGGGTCCACCATGTACCTGCAGACGGTGCCTACCGCTCCTCGAATCGGGTATACTCACTGCTCAGAACCAAGAAAACTCATGGTGGACACCTCGAAATATTATATCAAGAGAAACCGCGTTTTAAAGAAATACATAATTCCCTTTGAAATATAATTGCGGTTCTCAAATCCAGAGATCTCATAAAAATAACATCTCAATGCATATAACCATAAAGTATGATTTATGTAACATAGAGTAGTAATATGAGCATATAGAGTATATCATGCAAGCATGTCAAGTGATAGTACAGAACAATGAATGTACTATTACGGTTAAGAATAATATCATGATAGGGCAGTTCTACTGTGTAAGTGGCATGTAATTACTGATGATGAATGTGTGTGAGCCAGCGAATCTGTGTAAGTGTAACATGCGCATCAACGGTAATTGTGCAAGTGTACTAGCAGTTAATATCATATAATATTAAATACTGGAAACATGATAGGTATCACACGAAGAATAATCTAACAAAAATATGAACTATAATAAGGTAGCCTCTTATGTCAACTATCCTGTCTTATAGTATCAAGTGTCGCAATATTCTCGATCATCATTCTCAATTCATGAGCATGGATCAAACATTCGGTAAACGCATCGCGTACGGTAATCCATCGTACGGTGTCACAAACAGAGTAGGGAATCTATCATCCTATTCACCAGCAAAGGTACGGATCTATAATCTCGTACGGCATACCTTATCAATCACATAATGCATTTATAACAATCTTATATCATGTCATCTTACATATACGTCATATCTTGTTAATCTCAATTCATATCGATCTCGATCTCATATCCTGTCATTTTCAATTCATACTTGTCCTATTTCAATTCATACTTATCATGATTCACTTTCTCATTTCATATTCTCATAAATCAATTAGTGTCAACTTTTATCATATCATATCTTACTAAATACTATAATCATGTTATTTTAAGTTCGTAGCATATCCTTTATTAAATTATAACTGATAAAATAATCTTCCATAACAATGGTTGTGGGGGCGTTATACGCCATCCACCCGACTCCCCGTAGATATAAATCTACTCACCTGCTAAACTCCTCGTTTAACCGAAATCGATGTGCTTCGTCGTCTCGGAAGTCCACACGAATGTGTAGGGTGTTTTTCGTCACCCCATTGAGATGGGAATACGCGTGCGCTTGTCAGGCGCATTACAGATTCCCCCTACATAGGATAGACTGGGGTTTATTGATTGTGGGAATCCAAATTTACGACAGCCGCAGATTAAGCTGCCGCTAATTACCTCTCGCCTTTGAGGCAAAGGAACCTCCTATTGACGGGTCAAACAGGTCATGCGAACTCAATGTGATATATTGGTGTGTTTGTGTGTGTATTTTTTTAACATATAACAATGAAGACGTGTTCATTTTTTTGTTCCATTTGTAAGAAATATATATATATATATATATATAAAGAAAAAATAAATAAATAAATAAATATTTAGAGAAATGTTTTTTTTTTTTTAAAATATTATTTATAATTTATTTAATATTTTTTTTATAAATAAAAAGATTAGAAGAAGGAAAAGAACGAAGAACGAAAGAAATTAAAAAATATATAAAGTGGGAAAGAGGCCCCCATTTAATGGGAGCCCTCCCCTCATGTGACCTCACGTGAGGGGTCCTTTCACGTAAGGTCACATGAAGGGGGCCGAAGGGCTCCCATTAAATGGGAGCCCTCCCCTCACGTGACCTCACGTGAGGGGGGAGGGGAAAGCTCCTACTGATGGGAGTCTCCCCTGTTGCGCTCCGAAATTAAAAAAAAATTATTACATAGAGTTCAACTCCAAAAGAATATTTTTGTGGAGTTAAACTCCAAAAGAATTTTTATGGAATTCAACTCTAAAAGATTTTTATTGCGGAGTTAAACTTCAAAACAATTTTAAATGGAGTTGAACTTCCAAAAAAATTTAATGCGGAGTTAAACTCCCCAAAAAGAATTTTATTGTTGAGTTAAACTCCAAAAGAATTTTAAATATGGAGTTAAACTCTAAAAGAATTTTATTTGTGGAGTTAAACTCCAAAATATTTTCTCCTTTCTCTCTTGAGAAGAAACCCAAAATGGGTTCTCTTGAAACTCCAAGATCTAGATTTTGGATGATAAAAAAAGAGACCCTTTTTTCTTCTCTTGATGAAGTCTTGGGAGATGGGCTTATGGTAAAACTTTATTTAGTTTAAAAAAAGGAAGAGCTAAACTCTTGATTTAATTGGAAAATAAAGGAAGAAGAAGAACTTGGAAAAGAGATGATGGAGGCACAAAACCTGGTTTTTGGGGAGAATGAATTGTTATGCTTTATTTCATTGTCATGTTGCCTTATATAGGCTTACACATTTACATATAGCCCCTTGGGCTTTACAAAATGGCATTTTGCCCATCCCATGCCTCATGTGCTCATTTCTTTTGCACATAAGCCATGGGCTTTACAAAAATTTGGCTTTATGCCCATTTTTCTTACATTCATGCATAAAAAAAATTACATCAAAATTATTTATTATATGATTTTTATTTTGGTATGGAGGAGGCCGGCTATGGGGCCTGACTTGGACATGGGCCCATTTGATCTGGGCTTGGGCCTGCTTACTTGGGGTTGACTTTGATTTTGACTTGGTCAACCGAGATACATTTTTTGACCCCAACAAAGTGCCCCCATCAATAAATGCACACCACATATGTGAGTCCTGTGCATGAAATTGATGGATCTTCTTTTGCGTGGAGGCGACTTTCTTTGGTTCCCGCTTTCTGGGAAGCTGGCACTACCCTTTTTACGACATGGACAATCGATGCTTGACGTGTCTCCGAGACGGAGTGTCGGTAGTTGATGTGTCCCCAAGGCGGAGTGTCTGGTTGACTTGATTACAAGGCGGAGCATAATTTCGACGAGGAGGTCGTTACTGCCCTTTTAGCGACTTGGACGGTTGATGCTGCTTTTTTAGCGACGTAGACGGTCGGTGCTGCCCTTTTAGCGACGTGGACGGTCGGTGCTGCCCTTTTAGCGACTTGGACGGTCGGTGCTGCCCTTTTAGTGACGTGGACGGTCGGTGCAGCCCTTTTAGCGACTTGGACGGTCAGTGCTGCCCTTTTAGCGACTTGGACGGTCGGTGTTGCCCTTATAGTGATGTGGAAGGTCGATGCTGCCCTTTTAGCGATTTGGACAGTCGATACTGCCCTTTTAGCGACGTGGGCGGTCGGTGCTGCCCTTTTAGCAATGTGGACGGTCGGTGCTGCCCTTTTTGCGACGTGGACGGTCGATACTTTGATTTGACTCGCTCCGCTTTCTGCGGTGTCGGGATTTGACTTGTTTCCGAGGTAGAGCTTGATTCTGCCAGGGAGATTGTTGGTTGTCTTGCTGACTTGATATGATTTGGGTTGACATCAGCACTGCTATACTGGAATGTGGTACCAGGTGCGAATCATCATCTGCTATGACAGAATTTAGGGATTTTGGTTTTGGTTTGGCATTAACATCGCTACATTGGAATATGGTACCAGGAGCAAATCATCATTTGCCCTGAAGGGATTTCCCTCGTTCCCAGTTTAACGACTTAAGGGTCATCGGTTCCCAGTTTAACGACTTAGAGGTCATCTGTTCCCAGTTTAAAGACTTAGGGGTCTATTGGATCAGAAGCTTGTAATTTTGGGTAGGGGCTGGCATCAGCGTTGCTAACATTGAAGCACAGGTGCCGGGAGCAATTCATCATTTGCCTTTCCCTGTTGGGGAGCGATGGCTTAGGAGACAAGTTTAGATCCCTATCACCTAAGACTTTTTCAATTTTATGAGCCGTAAAGGTCCCATAAAAGCATTTTCTCCCTACGAGTCGTAAGGATCCAGCAGGTGTATTTTCTTCTTAGAAGTCGTGAAGACTGCCAAGTATGTTTTTCCTTTGTAAGTCGTAAGGATCTCACGAAGGTGTTTTCTTACGAGTCGAGAGGATCTCGTAAGTTTGTTCTCCTCATGTATCGTGAGGACGCATGAGTGGATCTTCCCAAATGGAGCATAATTCCGAGGGCGGAGACCAGTCGCGTAACTGATGATTGCGGTGGGGCATGGGTATGATGAGAATTATTTGAGCCCGAGGATTATATACGGTAATCAATTTGGGGACCAACCATAGGGCTGGAAGAATTTTTGGAAATTGTCGGCTTCTGCATCGCTGCACTGGAATATGGTATCAGGAGCGACTCATCATTCGCCGTTTTTTTACCGCGATTGCTCTATCATTTCATCTTTTCTTATCGCGAAGGTCGCGATTAACCTATCCTTTCGGCTATTTATTCGTGGTTGCCCTATCATTTCGGCCTTTTATTATTATTATTATTATTTATCTTTTTTGTTTTATTTACACATTTATACATCCCCAGTTTAATGACTTAGAGGTCGATTATTCCCAGTTTAACGACGTGGTGGTCGGCTATTTCCAGTTTAACGACTTAGTGGTCAACTGTTTCCAGTTTAACGATGTGGTGGTCATCTGTTTCCAGTTTAAAGACTTGGAGATCTATTGTTTCCAGTTTAACGACTTAGAGATCATATGTTTTCAGTTTAATGACGTGGTGGTCATCTGTTTCCAGTTTAACGACTTAGTGGTCATCTGTTTCCAGTTTAATGACGTGGTGGTCATCTGTTTCCAGTTTAACGACTTAGAGGTCACCTGTCGGGGAGCTAAGAGAAGATACCCGATTGAGCAGTTGTCAGGGGCACCGCTGGAGCTTGCCCGAGATGCCTTATTACTTTGTCGGCGTTGATGGCCTTGCCCCTAGCTGGGGCCAAGGAAAGTCGTTCAAATACCGACTTGTGTTCGAAGATTGCAGTCGAAAGTCGTTAACCTGCACAAAGAAGAATGATTTCAGTATAGGCAATCAATATATATGTTGATTGAGTTCGCTTGGATATTTAACTCGAAATATGGAAGGAAAGATAGGTCCCACCGGGCGTGTCAGAGACTGTAGGGTGTTTTTCGTCACCCCACTGAGATGGGAATACGCGCGCGCTTGTCAGGCGCATTACAGATTTTCCCTGCCTATGGTAGGCTGGGGTTTATTGATTGTGAAGATCCAAATCTGCGGCAGCCGCGGACTAAGCTGCCGTTAATTACCCCTCGCCTTTGAGGCGAAGGAACCTCCGATTGACAGGTCAAACAGGTCATGCGAACTCAATGTGATGTATTGGGTGTGTGTGTGTGTGTGTGTTTTCTTAACATATAATAATGGAGACGTGTTCATTTTTTTGTTTCATTTGTAAGAAAAAAAGATAAATATATATATATATATATATTTATATTTATATAAAAAAAAGCAAAAATAAATAAATAAATAAATATTTAGAGAAATGTTATTTTATTTTAAAAATATATTATTTATAATTTATTTTTATTTATTTAATATTTTTTTATAAATAAAAAGATTAGAAGATGGAAAAGAACGAAGAAAGAAAGAAATTAAAAAATATATATAAAGGGGGGCCGAAAGGCTCCCATTTAATGGGAGGGAGGGCCCCCATTAAATGGGAGCCCTTCGGCCCCCCTCACGTGACCCTATGTGAAGGGGGCCAAAGGGCTCCTATTTAATGGGAGCCCTCCCCCACACGTGACCTCACGTGAGGGGGGAGGGGAAGGCTCCCACTGATGGGAGTCTCCCCTGTGGGGCTCCAAAACTAAAAAGAATTATTACATGGAGTTCAACTTCAGAAGAATATTTTTATGCAGTTAAACTCCAAAAGAATTTTTATTGAGTTCAATTCCAAAAGATTTTTATTGCGGAGTTAAGCTCCAAAAGTATTTTAAATGGAGTTGAACTCCCAAAAAGATTTAATATGGAGTTAAACTCTCCAAAAAGAATTTTATTGTGAAGTTAAACTCCAAATGAATTTTAAATGTGGAGTTAAACTCCAAAAGAATTTTATTTGTGGAGTTAAACTCCAAAAGATTTTCTCCTTTCTCTCTTGAGAAGAAACCCAAAATGGGTTCTCTTGAAACTCCAAGATCTAGATCTTGGATGATAAAAAAAGAGACCCTTTTTCTTCTCTTGATGAAGTCTTGGGAGGTGGGTTTATGGTAAAACTTTATTTAGTTTAAAAAAAGGAAGTGCTAAGCTCTTGATTTAATTGGAAAATGAAAAGGAAGAGGAAGAACTTGGAAGAGAGATGATGGAGGCACAAATCCTAGTTTTTGGGGAGAATGAATTGTTATGCTTTATTTCATTGTCATGTTTCCTTATATAGGCTTACACATTTACATATAGCCCCTTGGGCTTTACAAAATGGCATTTTGCCCATCCCATACCTCATGTGCTCATTTCTTTTGCCCATGGGCTTTACAAAACTTGGGCTTTACAAAAATTTAGCTTTATGCCCATTTTGCTTACATTCGTGCATAAAAAAAATTATATCAAAATTATTTATTACATGATTTTTATTTTAGCATGGAGAAGGCCGGCCATGGGGCCCAACTTGGACATGGGCCCACTTGATCTGGGTTTGGGCCCGCTTATCTGGGGTTGACTTTGATTTTGACTTGGTCAACCAGGGTGCAATTTTTGACCCCAACAAAAGGTACCTACAATCAATACACAATCGCAATTCTATTAAAACCAATATCTGAAAACCGATACGGCACACGAATTGCTCATAGGTTAAAACCTATAGCTTACGCATGAAAAATCAACCAAACAACCTTCATCGTTGACGTACAAACTTCCAACAACCAATTCAAATTCAAATACCAAAACCACGAATTCAAATATCGGAAACAATAGCCAAAGCACTCGCAACCAACTCCCAGATTTTGGCTTAGGTCAATTAGGACTAAACAAACAAGTACAAGGGATAGTTTATAGGGAGTGTGAGTTACAGGCAAAACCATAACACCATAGGAATTAGGGGGTCCAGCGAGAACATCAAATTTCCCGGCTTCGCCGGTCAAAGTAGGAGCAAAAGGGCTCGTACTTCAGAGATGTTCTTCTAGTGGTCTATCTAGCTTAATGGACTTGTTTGATTTTCTTAGAAATATCATAGATAGCTCCAGATACCCTATAGGCTAACAAACTCCACAAAACCGACACGGGACAAATTCTAAGTTCGTGTATCGGGTTCTAAACTCATTTCCAGGTCCGAAAATCATCTCTAAAGTCTTACAAACACTCACTACACCTCAATTAACCACTTAACAGCAACTTGTAAATTCCAAGATCACATAACCTAACTAATACGAAATCTAAACTAACTAGGCTACATAAACACGATTACTAATCTAAAAGTGAAGAGATTACCTCATTTGGGAACTTAGGAAAATTCTTGAGTTGCCCAAAGTCTTCAAAATCCACACTTGATTGGTTTAAAGGGTTTAGAATAGGTTTGTGTATATTTTATGTGAAGGTGGCAAAGGGTTTTGAGAAGGAATTGGAGATGATGCATGGAGGTAGAGTGAGAATGAAGGAGATAAAGAAAAAAATGAAGAAAACAGTGGGAAAATGATAAAGGGCAGCCAAGTCTCACTCACTCTCTCTCTCTTATCCTCACTCTCTCTTACCCTCACACTCTCTCAAAATATCTATTTTGTTTCTTCTCACAAAAAAATCTCATGGCATCTAATTCTATTCTTTTCACACTCAACTCTTTTCTCTTTTTTTCACTAACTCACAATTCACAAACACATACACAACATGCACATGACATGGTGCACTAGCCATGGCAAAATCTAAAAATACGGATTTGGCTTAATCGCGATTAGTAGTGCATTAATCAATTTTAATCGAAATTTGCATATAATTATTTATAAAAATGCCAAAATCTGATAAATATTATTATAATAAATAAATCATTTTAATCTCCACTTATTTTCCAAATATTGGTATATAATTATACCATTTTACGAAAAGCCCCTATTCACAAATCAAATAGTTTTTGTGAAATATATTATTTTAATATTAAATTTTCAAAAATAATATTTTATATTTCTGAAATGTTACACAACCCGTTTTGTGAAACAATCGGTTGAATCACTCTAAGTCTTCTCTCTTTTTCATCCCCATCGCTGTCCTCCATACGATCCTCGAATTCTGGGACATCATAAATATCACTGGGTTTCCAACGGCATACGACACTCCATCCTGGATGCTTCAAGCATTGTGAGTAGTATACTTGGAACGCTTGGTTTGGAAATATAAATAGATCATCCGGACCGTAAAATCGAAGTGTGTTCACACTAGTCAATCCATATTTTTCTTTCCAAGTCCTGAGATTGTTTATCCACTTATCCGTATCGGTTCCTGTATCATACCAAGTACACTGAAATATATAAAACGGTTCTGATCGTCCGGGATATTGGATACCAAGTATGCAATTTAAGTATCCATAATAAATCACACCATCTGATCCTACCGTCGCAATCCCACTATTCTGAATGGTTCGAGATGTTTCTATGTTCTTAACTTCAAATTTGTATTCAAGGACACCGAATCCTTTATAATATTCAAGCTCCATACTAGGAAACTGAGCTAAACATCTTGAATCTCTCTCTAATGATGCAAACAAGTTCGGATCGTGGATCAGACAAAACAAATTTTACGACAAATATATAACGATATAAGTTTAGATTAAAATTGGTGGCAATAACATATTATTCGAACAACTTAAATGATCTGCAACCCAATCGTAAAAATTATCATGATGATATTTTTCCAATCGTTTATCATTCCAATCAGGATGCTCCTTACGTACCTCATTAATATGAATTCTGTTCTCAACAATAGATTATGACATTAATATTATATCATTTCATACACACAGAAACACAAATATAACAATTAATCCAAAAAAACTTACTCTATAATTTCTTCAAGAAATACGCTATTGAGGAGGATAAACCGATATATTTTGTTGATAAATATAGTGTCTACTCTCTTATAATCAGTTTTACCATATGGCCCGTCCAGAATTCTCCGAGGCTGGTTAAGCTTCGTCTCAATGTTCTCATCCATATAGCGGGAACAAAATGTGGTTACTTCATCTAGAAAATAATCTTGCATGATAGAACCCTCTGGTCGATTTCTATTGCGTATATACTTTTTTAGAGTGTAGAGGTACCTAAAAAAATATGTTAAATAAATAAATACGGGCATATAGGATGACAATAATTTTACAAATTGCGTGAAATGAAAAATTCACATACTTTTCGACTGGATACATCCTTCGATATTGTACCGGTCCGGCTAATTTAGCCTCGGTTGCAAGATGAACTGTCAGGTGTATTAAGATATCGAAGAACGACGGTGGGAAAATACGCTCAAGCTTGAAAAGTATCAATGAAATAGAATTTTCTAGATTCTCCAGCGTCACAACATCAAAGGTTTTAGCGCACAATTCTCTAAAAAAGCAACAAAGGTCATTGATTACTAGACCAACCGATTCGAGAAAGGAAGTCCTGAGGGCTAATGGGAGAAGGTGCTCCATAATAACATTGTGATTATGACTTTTCAGCCTATCGATCTTGCCTTTCACAATTTTTATCTTCTTGCTAAATGATCCTGAGAAACTTGTGGGAACTTTCAAATCATGCAACACCTGCAGAAACCTTTTCTTCTCCAGTTGTGACATATGATACGCGGCATTGAGAAGTACAAACTTGCCTGGTTTACCTGCTATCGGTTTAGGATGCAATTCACTTCTAATTTCCCAGTCCTGAAGATCCATTCGAGCACGGAGGTTGCCTTTCGATTTTCCATCTTTACAAAGAAGAATGTTGAGTACGTACTCGGATACTCCCTTCTCTATGTGCATGACGTCCAGACAATGACACACTAAATTTGTTGACCAGTATGGAAGCTCGTAGAAAATGCATAACTTGTTTCAGTAGGGTGGTTTGACCTGCTTTGCTGGATCTATCCCAAAAGTCACATTATTATAACCATCCCACTGAGCAGTCATGTCCTTTCCGGACAATGAGGCCGGAGGCTCAAGAAGCTCCTGATGACCATTAAAGTAAGCAGCGTCTAACCTATAGGGATGGTCTAGTGGCAGGAAACGCCGATGACCGCAATAACAAACATCCCTGCTAAAATTCAACCATTTCGATGTTGTATATTGATGGCAATAAGGGCATACTTTGTCACCATGTACAGACCAACCTGATAGCATTCCATATGCAGGAGAGTCATTTATTTCTACATTAAAGTCGCACGCATTGTGAAGGTTGTATCCGTGTTTGCATCGTAAGTCTCTATACCATCAATGAATAAAGATTTTAACTCATCGATCAGAGAATAGAGATAGACGTCGATATTGTTTCCCGGTGAGTTTGGTCCGTCAATAAGAAGAGGCATCATACAATAAGATTGATCCATAACTAACCAAGACGACAGATTATAAATTATCATTACAACGGGCCATGTGATATAGCTTCCAGCTATATAGTTGAATGGGCAGAAGCCATCACTAGCGAGTCCGAGCCTGAGATTGCGAGGATCACTACTAAATATTTCGTGCCTCCTATCGAAATTCTTTCATGTCGGTGAATCTCTTGGATGACTCATTTTTCCAACTTCACTTGGAGCAGCACGGTGATGCCAAATCATTGCATCGGCTATTTTCTTGCACCTGAATAGCCTCTGTAGTCTCTGTGTTATGGAAAAGTATCATGCTATCTTGACAGGTATATTGGGCTTTTTATCAGATTCTTTCGGCTTATACCTAGCCTCTCCGCATGTTGGATACTCTTTCAAATCTGAATTCTCTTTCCGGTACAACATGCAATTTTTAGGACATGCATGAATCTTCTCACACTTCAGACCTAAATCAGACATCATCTTCTGAGCTCCATACCAGCTGTCGGGCATGTTATTTCTCGGAGGCATAGAATCTTTCCGGAACTTCATATGCATCGTGAATGACTTGTTACTCCATCCATTTAGGCACTTAATCTGGAAAAGTTATACGAACCATGATAGGGTGGAATACTTTGCATTCTCATTAATTGGTTTTCTAGTATCATTCATGAACTTTTCATACTTATCCGCACGTGGTCCTTGACCGGAAGGAATGTTATCTTTGGTAGGAATACTATCACCTAGGGCAGCCTCTACCATATCCTCCACTTTTTCTCCTAGAAAGAAGTTTTCATCTTCTTATTCTTCTGCCGCATTACCTTCTTCTCCTTCTTCTTCTACCGCATTACCGTCTTTTTCTTCTCCTTTCCCGTGATATAGCCAAGTTGTATAAAATCTAGTAAAACCATGTTTAACGATGTGAAGCTCTAGATTTGTACCTTCTGCCAGAATTTATTCTCACATCTATCGCACGGGCAGAGAATCTTCTCTCATACAATCTAATTATATGCGGGTGCAAATTCAATGAAAGTAGCAACTCCTGCGACAAACTTAGATTTCATGCGTTGTTGCCAATCCATATACATCCAGTCCTTAACTCTGATATATTCATGGGCCATGTTAAACTTTATAACATATAAATTGTAGGTTACAGTGACTATATTGAGAAATCTAAGAATGGGATGGTTACTGACAAAGAAGAAAATCCGTAGAGGCAAGTTTGTCGTTGAAAAGAATAAATTATCGAAAAATAAAGTTAGATTTGAAGATACCGAAGTATGAGTTGCATTCTGTATATGTGTCTTTCAATTTATGATTTCGCTTAAGTGTAGGTTTGTTATTGTGTATGTTCTTTGTGTGTGCGTTTGTTGTGTATTCATGTTGTATTTGTGTGTTTCGGCTGTCGGGGTTAAGGCTTCTATCCCATTAAGAATATATAGAGCAGACACTCATTCGCTTGTACTTTCGTCCGTTTCGAGTAAATTTCGGCAGTATCTCCTCGCTGTTCTCCGAGTACACTATAATAGAATAGATAATCATTTCAATACTGTGAAACAACGTTTAAATGAACATCTAATCTATCTTTGTACACGGAGAACCAGCGGAAAAGTACCGACGAAATAACTAAAAACGAATGAAAACACAAGTGAAGGTGTTTGCTTTATACATTCCTAACTTGTCCACACTGGACAAATCTATCGGTTATCATAAGATTGAATCTTCTCGTCACATAGACTACACGGCGGTTGTTAGTACCGAACTATACAGTCCAATATTTAACAACCTTCGTATAGTTCTATGTCATGACGAATATCTAACGTATGTTACCCGATAGAAGGGGACTAAGTCACGCTTTGATTTTCACATATGAGTATCGATGAGAATATGAAAGTTTCATATTATCATTGAGTATTATATATTGGTTTTAACTTGAATATTTAATTTGAATAGGTTTTACGTTTACGTTTCGTTTTTAAGGGTTCGAAGTTTTTAGTTTAGGGTAAATTTTTCTTGCGTTTACGGTAAAATTGTACATTTACGTTATCATTGAGTATCCTACTGAAGGAACTAATGCACCCTAAATCCTAACCCAAATTAAGCCTAATCATCACCCTGACTCAAATTATCTCAAATTAACCCAAAATTGACCCAATTACCCCAAATTAACCTAATTAACCCTAATCATCACCCTAACTCAAATTATCCATAATTAATCCAAAATTAAGCTAATTAACCAATTTAACCCTAATCAACACCCTAACACAAATACACTCTATTTTACCTAATTAACCCAAATTAACCCTAGCCCAAACCCTAACCCAAATTAACCTAACCCTAATCATCATCCAAATCCTAACCCAAATTAACCCTAGCCCAAACCAAAATTAACCCTAATTAATTTAATTAACCCTAACCCTAATCATCACCAACCCTATTTTATCTAATTAACCCAAATAACCCTAACCCTACCTAATTAACCCTAAACCGAACCCTAACCCTAACCCTAACCTTAATTAACCCGGCCTAGCTATTACCCTAGCCCTAGCCCTAAAATCAACAATAACACAAAAAAATTCCAAATTTTAAGTTCAAAATAGAAATTAACTCACCTCAGTAGTAGTTTTGCTGGCGGCAAAAAGCTCGATGAGGTGGATGAAGCCGGGGATGGAGCTCGACAAGACTGTGGTGGCAGCAAAGAGCTTAACCAGCTTGTGGTGAGACTGTGGTGCCAACGACGACGAGAGTGTGGTGGCGCACAACGAGGAAGTCGATGATGATGGGTGGCGACGAGGAAGATGTCAACGGATGTGGTGGCGACAAGGTGCGCGCGGGTGATCGATCGATCGCGGGAGAGTTGGTGGGAAAATTTGGGGCTGTAGGAAATTGCTGAGCTTTATTTTTTTATAAATAACCCTTTCTTGCCTCTACGGATTAATCCGTAGGGCCTTCTTTTACGGTTCCGTAGGGTCAAATAAAAGATTACATTTAAATATGTTTTAATTTATTTATTCCCCTACGGTGGGCACCGTAGGGGCAAATCATTGGCCCTACGGATTAATCCGTATGGGCAATAAAAAATTTTCCCTACGAATTCCAATATCCGTAGGGGCAACCTCTTATTGTAGTAGTGATTTTTGGACAATTTTGCCCTTGGCTTTTCAAATTTAAAAAAGACAAGAGAAAAAACCTAATAAGCCATCTTCTTCCTCTAGCTTTTTTAGATCCTCAGAGTGCTAGAAGTGGTGGTGATGGGGAGGAGGTGGTGGTGATGGTGGCCATGAAGGCAAGGTGGAAATTGATGGTGGCCATGAGAATGATGGGGAGGTAGCGGCGACAATAGGGAAGAGGCGGAGGTGGTGGTGGCCATGAAGGCGGGATGGAGGTTGATGGTGCGCATAGGGTGGAATGGTAGTGAAGATAGGAAAGAGGCGGAGGAGGTGGAGGCCATGGAGGCGAGGTAGAGATTTATGGTGGCCATGGGCCGGAGCGGTGGTGAAGATGATCACTATAATAACCGGTTCTTTTGTACGTGTAATTCCGTATTTGAATAAATTTATTTCCCTATTTAATTTTATGTCCAAATATCTCTTCAAAATTCTTCCTAAATCCTTCCGGTCAATTTTCTTTTTTTTCCTTTTAAAACTTTACCTTCTCCTTCTAGCTAAGGCTCGCCCCTTCCTACTCACTCTTCTTCTTTTCTTTCTTCTCTATTTTAATTTCTCCCTGGCCAAGGCCCAACCGAGCAAGCCAGCCCCCTTTCCTTCTCCTTTCTTCCTTTTCATCTTCTTCATTTCCTTTCTTTTAAATTTTCCTCATATTCTTTTCCCTTAAATACCTCAACTAAAATTATCATTCAATTCACTCATAACAACACTTTAATACTTTCTTAAATCTTCTTAATTTCCCATGATCTTTCTTTCTCTCTTTCATTTTAAAAACAACATCCTTTCATTATCTCTCTCTCTCAATCCCTCCCCCTCTCACAATATCACACTCTCTCCACTACCAAGCTCTCCCACTCCACCTCTCATAACTCCAAGAACCACCCTAATACATCACCAAGCCCTCTGCAATCATCACCGGAGCCACCATCGCCTTGCCATAGCCGTTGCAGTCGCCGGAGCTTTAGACACATCCACCGCTAAGGCACCCACCGCGCACGCGCCACACACCATTTCCAGCACCGTACCGTATCGTCGCCGTCTCATGTGTCAAGACGAGTCCCTACGTCATGTCACTTCTAATTCAGCGATCTAAGGCAAGTGATCCATCACTTTCTGTCATGCTAAATATTTAGACTATATGTATTATAATCAGAATGTAATTATAGATATATGTCGTATTTGTGATCGATTAGAATTTAATTGTGAATATTGATGTTGTGAACTGTGATGAACTGAGCACATAATGGGTCCAATACCCCGTGTTAAACATATAGAAGTTACAGGGATCAAATCCCGTTCGAATCAATTAGATAAAACCGTAATTCCTAAAATTATCGTTTTATATGCTAAGTGTTCGATCAAATGTCTTGAACCAAAACCTTAATTTAAAATGATCAAATTTAAGATTAATAGATTCGGTTAAGTATTGTGTAGAAAGTTGGGTTTAGAATATCGAAGTTTTGAACGTGAAATGCTGTCCCCAAGAGGTGACGACAAACCTAAATATTTTTGTATATATTGCCTTGTGAAAATTATAATAATTCACAGAAAAATCATCTTGTAACATTTGTGAGCCCTCAATGACAGTTTAGCGAGCCCCCTTCGCTTTATGGTACATTCGAGTGGGGGTCAAGTTAATCAATCTAGGCTATCAAGGCGCCGATGTATCTAAACCCTGGTATGTTGATCGAATCTTCTTTCGCATTCAGAAGAGAGGCCCGAGAGAGTGCTTCAGGTGACTACTGGAGTCATATATACTAAACACCTGTAATAAATTTTTCTGAAAAATAAGTGATTGCAATACCGTAAATTGGGGAGAAACACGGCTCTGGACTGCTGCCCAGAGCAGTGTTCTTCATTGACGTCTATTTTGAAACCCTGATATACTCTTTTATAAACATACTGATATGTAGAGACCTATATCGATGAGTAGATAAATAAGTTAGCTATCATTTGACACTGGTTTCATTAATTTTCATTACTGTTTGATATTTTAATGCATTTTATATTGCTGACGTGTTCTATTGTTTTTCTGCATTGATGATTATACCTATCGACCTTACAATGACTATAATTCTCTGTACGCACATGATAATAATTTCTCTGTGTGCTACGTTGGAAAGTTAATTGTAAAATATAGAATTCATCGAACTGTAGCCTAAATTCCGAGCATGACTTATAGTAAATAACATTCGAACTTGGATTTCCAGTTCTAAAACTGGAATTCCAACAGTGTTCATATAATTTCAAATGAGTATATCTCCCTAACCAGATAACGTATCGGAATGAAACAAATTTTATTGATTAGCTGAACAAGTTTACTTTATGCATCTTTTATATTGTACTACATGATTCTGATCATATGTATTTTTAATAAATTTCGTGAACTAATTGATCCTGGTTGTCCATTAATGGTTAAGGTTTATTTAATGTATTTTTACCATGATGTATGATTGCTTTACACTCATGTTTAGTACCCACTTATATTGACACGCTAGTGACTGTATTGCATTGTCGAGTGGGATGTGTGAGTGATTTAGATTGTGGCAAGTACGTTAGTGCATAAGTGATTAAAAGCAAGACTGTTATATGTGAAAACGTGAATGAATAATGGAAATCACACGTACTTGTATACGATTAACCTGATTCATGAACATATTCTTTAACCCGAGAAAATAGGAAAATCGAGGGTGGAACCGAACTCGTATTTAGTGAGATTTACTGATTTAGAGAGTGATCATTTAATATTAGTGATATTGATATATTTTAGGTAGTTCTGCCTAGCGGCACTGTTGGGGTCAAAAATTATACCCCGGTTGACCAAGTAAAAGTTAGTCAACCCCCAGCCAAGCGGGCTCAAGCCCAAGTCAAGACCAAGCATGGAAGGGGCCGGCTCCATGCCAAGAATGAAGCAATAAATTAGTTCAATGCAATTTTTTAGAAATAAATGTATGAAAAATGGGCAGAAAACCAAAATTTTGTAAACCCCATGGCTTATGTCCAAAAAGAAATAAGCACATACGGCATGGGGTGGCACAAGTGCTATTTGGTAAAGCCCAAGGGGCTATATGTAAAGTGTGTAGCCTATAAAAGCAAACATGATAAAAAATCAAGAGGAACTTTTTCACTCTCTCAAAAATTAGGGTTCTGTGCCTCCTTCTCCTTCCTTAAGGTTCTGAACTTTCGTCCTTTTTTTTGAATTAAATCAATGTTTTAACTCTTCTTTTTCCAAAAAAAAACAGTTTTTCGCCATAAAAACCATGAAGGGGAGCTCAGATATTTCATCAAATCCCCAAAAGGGGAGATTTTTAAGTCTCATCCCCTTTTCTCCAAGATCCAGCCAACAGAAAGGAGGAGGAAGGAGACCCATCTCTAAAAACCCCACTTTGGGAAGATCCAAGGCTCAAAAGAATATTCAGGGTTAAAGGGGAGATGAAAAGGGTCCCCTTTGATCATCTTTAAAGATTTCTAGGAGTTCAACTCTATTTGTCAAGATCTTTTGGAGTTTAACTCCAAAGATAAAACCCTTTTAGGAGTTTAACTCCATTCAAAATCTTTTAGAGTTTAAATCCATAAATAAAACCTCTTTTAGGAGTTTAACTCCATTCAAAATCTTTTGGAGTTTAACTCCATAAATAAAATTCCTTTTTGGGAGTTTAACTCCACTCAAAATCTTTTGGATTTTAACTCCATAGATAAAAATCCTTTTCAGGAGTTCGACTTCTATTTCCGGGGCTACACCCCGTTTTCTGGGTGCTGGGCAGGCATCCAGCGCCCACGTACCGGGCGCGTGAGGCGCCGGCACCCAGCGCCCATGTGTCGGGCACGTGAGGTGCTGGCGCCTAGCCCTTAGCACCCAGGGCCCATGTGCTGGGCACGTGAGGCGCTGACACGTAGTTCCCAGCGCCCACGTGTCGGGCACGTGAGGCGCTGGCGCCCAGCGCCCACACGTCCTTAGGACGTTATTCATACCATTTTTTCTTTTCTTTTCTTTTTTCTTTTTTTTTATACACTCCACACTCAAAACACGTCCCCCGTTAGAAAGCTCTACGAGGCCCCCGATATACCCAAAACCCCTCAAGACATACACATATGCACAGTGCACATTGAGTTCGTATGACTAGTTTGACCCGTCAAGTTGAGGTTCTTTCGCTTCAAAGGCGAAGGGTAATTAACGACAGCTTAGTCCGCGGCTGCCGGAAATTCGGATCCCCAAAATCAATAAACCCCAGCCTACCCTAGGCAGGGGGAATCTGTATACACCCGACAAGCGACACATATTTCCCATCTCAATGGGGTGACGAAAAATACCCTACAGATTCTGGCACGCCCGGTGGGACCTTTTCTCTTCTTCCATATTTCGAGTTAAACGTTCATGCGAACTCAATCAACATATATATCAATTGCCTGTACTGAAGTCATTTTTTTGTACTGGTTAACAAGTTTTCAGTCACAATTTTGAATTCAGCAATCATGTCTCCCAAGCCGAGCTTCGTTTCTTACATGACTCCGATTCCCTACGTGGTCAAAATCAATGCCTGCGTAGTTCTCCCTGCAAGTCTCAGCCAATAATGAGAGGAGTCACCCCACCAATTTGGTTCCGTCATCATCTACCCTGCCGGAAACGCTCATCTGGCAGAAATCCCGGCAAACCATGTGGCCAAGCCGGTCTCAAGAGGCAAGAGGCCGAACGTTGTGATCGCTAAGGCACAATAACCCAAACTTAAGACGGTGTCCGAACGACTCTCTGGTGCTCCAGCTCAGGGCAAGACTTCCGGTACAAAAGGCATCATCAAACGTTGCGGATGAGCTCAGGCGATGACTCCAACAAGTACACAATCAGGCATATCTCCTAAGCCTTCCATCGCCTAGTCTACGGTGGCTTCCCGAAGAGCCATAGCCAGCCAAGTGCTCAAAATAGAAAGGTTGAGACAGAAGCAGTTCAGGTATCGAGCCAACAAGAGGGCCAGGACTCTGGCTAAATGGAATCTTGTGATGTTCCAAGAGCAGGGTCACCCTGCGACGATGGCTGAGTCGGCCGTAAAAGTCATCAATTCCTTCAAACCTTTGAAGTTGGTTCAGAAAAATGCTATGACCGCCAGAATCATGAAGATAGCTGTTTGAATGATGCTACAAAGAGACGTATCCCAACCCCGATAGAGAAAGCATGGCACCGTCTCTTCAAGAGTCTATCAGGCACTCTGTGCCACGAAAACAGCGGGGCAAAGCCAAAAAGGAAGCGCCAGCACCATTCAAGAACTCGGTCAGACCAGCCGTCTTCAGTCGATTGCCCGTTACCGAAAAAGAAGGTCCACGATATCAGTCCACATAATCAGCTGCCAATAATAAAAAGATGGCTGGATATCTTATCCATACGGTCTATATGGCTGGCGCGCGTCCTAGCGACAACTTGCGCAGCAAAAGTAAGGATGGGGCCACCACATCCCAAGCTCGCTCTGGCTGGAATGTGGTTGCCATTTCCCAAGATCAGCCACCTCTGCTGGATGATGAAAACCCTCTCGATGAGGCCGCTAGGCAGAAGGACCCCTCAGTCTATATGGCATCAAGCTCGGACAGTGAGGAAGAACCAACTTTCCGCTCCAAGACCGCAGAGCAAGTGCTGCTTCAAGAGCTTCGAAAGCTGTCACGCCCCGCTTCCCGGTATACGGCGAAGGGGACGCGATGGGACCGCTACGTATTTACTCTAAAGTAAATACGCTAAGTGTATCTAAGCAATATAAATATAAATGCACAAGAGACAAGATATAATAAAACAACAACTTTATTTATTCACATTCTTTTTGTACGATGCATGGAAAAGTAAATACAACTGATTGAAGGCAATGCCTAAACAATGGCATAACAGAAAAGGAAAATACTGAAATGAAATGTGTACAATGAAGCTAAAGCTCTCGATCATAAGCAAGCTGATCCAAGTCCTCGCCGGTAGGCTCGATCTCCTGAGTGTCCATATCACCTGACAACATTCTAAAGAAGAAAGAGAAGGAATGTCGTCAGCGAACAATCGTTCGGTAAGTCCCAAAGATAAGGGAGAAGTAGAATAGGAAGAGAGGGAGAGAGTATAGCTTTTCAAGTTGTGTTATTTTGTTATATTGCTGTATTTAGTGTTAATGATGTTGTTAACGTAAGTTTAAGGGTGAATGTCAATCAATCTCAAGAGTGTTCTCAAACCCAACAGGCTCCAATCCAGGGGTAGGGAACCACGGGCCCGAATCAAATGTTAGTAGCGGGACTTCGACCGTCGTTGAAGTATTCTAAACTCAACAGGGCACAATCCAGGAGCATGGAAACACGGGCCCTCATGATTTTTTGCTTGTGTTAGTAGACATGGATTCATGATCTAGGGGTCTCTTGAGATTCTGTTGGATTTACGCATGAACTACCCCAATACCCCGTGTATTTATTGTATTGATAGTAATGATTGTATTGATAATATTGTATTGTATTGTATTGTATTGTAAATTGAATTGTATAGATGACTTGCCGAAACCATGATATCAGTAAATGAATGTAACTGGAGAATCATGTAAATGGATGTAACTGGAGAATCATATAAATGGAAGTATATCCATAGTTCGGTTCAGTCAAGTTGTATAGATTGTATAGATTGAATAGTTTGAATATATGGATTCATGTTGAATTGTAGTTTGGATACTTGAATCATATTCAAGTCAGATTATTAAGAAGGGACTCAATTTGAGTCAGAACAATTAGAAAGGAAATTGATGTCTTGATTATTTTGATGTTATCGGTAACCGCTGCACATGGGCGGTAGGATTTGTGTCTGTTTCAAAGACGATTACCGTGTTGATAACACCGTTGTTAAATTTTCTACCTTAAATAGGCAAGCATCCACTTCTCCGGCTCCCTGAGGCTCAAGAGATTGGTCCCGCTTACACCTATGTTTACTAGGGTCTTTAGGGTAATTTATAGAACTTGAGCGGGTTTTATGTAAAAATACTTTTGTATAATTTTCAAAATACACCCAAAGTATTTAATTATCGGCTTTAGAGTTTTAATAATTGTAGATTTTATATTTGTGATATTTCTAGTGAAAATAACTTACTTTCATAATATATGGTATTTGTTTGTAAAATGTTGGACTTGTATGGAATTTCATGGTATTTTCATGTAAGGTGATTCTTGTGATTTTTAGAAAAGGTTGGAATATTTATATTATTATAAAATAGATATTTTAATGATACATATACATATACATATATATATATATATATATTTATATAAAACTAAATTTTAATATATATTATATTTCTAGAAATATCATTTTCTTAAGATTTTCGTATTTTAAATCACTCAAGACCGAATGCTCCTTGCGGAGGTCTGCATCTCGCACTACTAAGCCCAGAGATGTGCGATAATCCGCACCATCCCAGTCGGGTTCCCCAAAATAGGTTGTATCGGCGCTTTGCAAAGATTTGTGTAAAATACTACATCTTGTAAAAAATGGTTTTATTAGTAAATGGTATTTATTTGAAATGTTTCGTTTTCCCGTATTCTATATTCCCGAAAGGTATTGTGCTATGTTGCATATGAGTGTTGTGAGGAGGTAGGCCATTAACTCGTGATCTACTTAAAGGTATAGCATGTTTGTGATGTTTAAATGTCGAAATGAAACTATATGGTATTTTAATGAAAAAGTACGGTAAAAGTTACAAAATGAATTAGATTGTCATGAAACTTGATTAACATGTTTTTTAATGTTTAATAGTCAACATGTAAGAGTTTTGTGTGAATGTATCTAAGAAAATGTTGGATTTTTAGAAAGAACCGAATCGGAAATCGGTTTAACTCCAATTCCGTCGGGTTTTGTAATTACGTATTTTTAGAACAAGAATAGAGAAGAGGGAGGGGGACTTACTGGCTTAGAAGTTAGGGATGAGGAAGAAGAAGCGGGAGGAGGCGCCGGTGCGTCGTTTCGTCACCGGGAAGTCCTATGGTTGTCGCCGGAAAAATCGTCGGAGCTTCGCCCTTCGCTACTTCAAAGTACACCAAGGTTCTAGGAAATTTCTTGAGAGTTTTGCTCAGAATTTTGGAGTGAGGAGGGTGTGTGTAGGGGTTGTATTTATAGGGTAAGGCTAGGGTTAGGGTAGGTGAAAGGGTTAAATGGAAAAAATGTGATAAAATGTATTAAAAGTGGAGTAATTAGGGTTTTAAAAGAGTTCTGTTACTGATCTAGGGATTTAAACTATGCAGGTGTGCAGAGGAGATGAAAAGCCACAACTCTCATGTTGGGGACTCGGCGGTCCGGCCGAGTCCGGCCGGCGGAGGCGGCCCGAGTCGGCCGGTCCGCCGGCCGATTCGGCCGAGTCTGGCCGAGTCAGGTGGTCGGAGTGCTCCTTTTCGGTTCATTAATCCTCTGGTACAGTTAGTTTTCCATGTGTAGTGAGGTTTTTACGAGTTATGCATGTGTAAACCCTTGGTATTCTAAAAATTCAAAATAAACAATATTAAAAATAATGTGGGGTGTGGGATTTGAACTCTGGTGGCTTGGTTCAGCATTGCAAAGTCTTACTAATGAGCTACAAGCTCTTGCTTGCTATTAAAAAGCAAAATAAGCTTATATCTTGTGCTTAGGCAAAAATACCCCTTTCTGTAATTTTGAAAAAAAATGTACAGAAAGTTTGGGGTTGTTACAGAAACAGCTCAGGAGCAAAGATAAAGAGATGGACAAGCTCTACTCAAAAATTGATGAACCGACGAATGTTGTGATGCAGCTCACGGCTCAAATTGCTCGGGCGCCTTCCAATCAGGCACATGTCTCTACTCATGAGCCGGATGATGACAACCCGAAAGAACCGATGCCTGTCCCCTTGGGTCCAAGATTGGGTGAGCCGCATGAAAGCCGGCTACATTCTGCTTCTGGGGACGCCTTGGCCCTAGATAGCACTATCCCGCTAACACAAGATCGGATAATGGATTTGGTCACCAGCAAGGTTAAAACATTGGTGTCCTAAGTGGAAGCCCAGAAAGAAATTGGCAGTAGTGGGCGGCCATATTTTGCACAGTACGATTTGATCGAGTTCCCGAGCGGCTACGTCATTCCTAAGTTCGGAAGATTTGACGGGACAGGAAACGCAAATCATCACGTTGCCCACTTTAAAGTGTTGTGCGGAAATACAGGGGACAATGATGTGCTCCTTCTTCGTCAGTTTGTCAATAGCCTGACCGGTGTCGCTTTCGACTGGTACTCAAGTATACCAGACGGGTTCGTCATTACTTTCGCCTAAATGGAGTCTCTGTTTCGGCAAAGATTCGTGAGTGTTAGTGACAAAATCTCCATTGCTGACCTCGTAAGAACCATGCCGGGGACAAACGAAAGCAACACGGACTTTATTGCCCGATGGCGCAACCTCACTGTTAACTGCAAACTGCCGCTACAGGACCAGTCCGTCAACCTCCTCATTGGGAACCTCAGCAATTGGATGGTCCCATTCTTATGTACAGCAGGCCTCAAGATGTTTCAAGAGCTGAACAAGAGAGTACAAATGTTGGAATGCTCGAAACAACAGTCTACCCTGGAATCTCAGGATGACAAGTCTTGAAAGAGCAGAAAAGACGACAACCGTAAAAGTGGGAGCTCCAACAAGACCAACGCCTTCAATGCGTCTGACAATGAAGATAAGAGAAAGGTGGGCGGGTTAAAAACAGACTAGGCCTGAAAGCCAATGCTAGGAGGAGAAGGGCCTTCTCTAGAGGAGAAAAAGAACAAATTCTACTCTTTCTGGAGGGACAAGGTCTGTAAGATATTCAAGGATGCCCTTAACAACGGTCTACAATTTCCGGAGTCGAAGAGACCTCACGAAACAAAAATGACCGACAATCCCCTGTATTGCCCGTACCACAGAGTAGTGAGCCATGCAATCGAGGATTGCTACATTTTCAAAGACTGGGTCAAAAATCAATACAAGACCGAAGAGATCGAACTATCCAAGAGTGTGTTGGTGAAAAACCAAGCTGTAACCACTAACTTTATACAGACAGAAGCTAAAGCCTTTTGGGAGCAGACAGCTGAATCCGCTGCCTCGAGAAATGAATACGACTCGCCGCAACCTCCATAGAGCATGCACATGCCCAAAAAGATGAAGAATATGCTAAAACTACTTCAGAAAGAGCCCAAAACAGAATGGGAGGGGAAGAAGGGGCCTACCGTTCCGGCTACCACTTTGGCACAATCAGGCTCAAAATCTAAAAACTCAAGAAAAAGAAAAGTGCAGTTCGACGTGAAAAAGAGTCTGTAGAAAGATCGACCATTCAAAAATATATCGATTCCCTTGAAAACTATGAATAAAAGGAAAGAACTCTAATTCAATTGAAGGAGTTCTTCCCCATAGAAGCGGCAGAGATTCTGGAGGAGTTAGAAGAAGACTCCGATGACGAGATCCTTATAGTAACTGTTCTACGCCGAAAGACCGGGAAAGACTGACGTCTTGCCTGAATTTGGGGGCAGATACTATTTGGTTTTATCCATCCACCTCTCCGAAGATACCAGGTTGATTTATGGCACCATATATCGGAGGTTTAGACGGATGCGGCCGTTGTAGCAGACTTCGTCAGATTCCCCCTCCTTTGAGGGGTTTTTGATTGTGGGGACGCTCTTCCCTGCAGGCGTAAGCCCCTGCAGTTAATTACGCTATCGCATCGCGGTAACAACTTTCTCCTTCTTCAGATGGTCACTTCGTGTCGTGTGTGTTTATTTTATTTTTGGTTGCCCGTGGATTGTATATGGAGATTAATTTATGTTGTCGTCCGTAGGGCGTGGATTAGTCCAAATCCGTATTTTCTTAGATTTGGGTTTTGGTTTGGGTTTAAGGATACGTTAGCCTCATTTGAGACTAACATCAACTTAAACGTTTGTTAAGGATGCGTTAGTCTAATTTCAGACTAAGATCAACTTAACCATTTGTTAAGGATACGTTAGTCTAATTTTAGATTAAGATCAACTTAACAGTTTGTTAAGGATATGTTAGTCTAATTTTAGACTAAGATCAACTTAACAGGATCATTTAGATCCAACAAAAGAGCATTTGGGCTCTATTGTTTTAGTTTAGGGACTTTACGGTCCAAAATTTTAAGGACATCATAGTCCGTGAAGTTTAAGGACATCAAAGTCCAGTTTAAAGACGTCATAGTCTGTAAAATTTAAAGACATCATAGTCTATGAGTTTAAGGACCCCACAGTCCGTGGAATGTCTGGTTGTCGGGACCCGTCACCTCTTTGAAAACGTTGAAGAATTACAACGACAAATATCAGAGAAGTGAAGAGATGTACCCTTGAACCAATATTGGTTGGAAGATCTGTAATCCAATTTGGGACTAAGATCAAAGATTTATAAGCACATGGGCTCAGTTGATCTGAATTAGAGATCTGTGGCCACTTTGAGCTCGGCCCATTTAATTAAGATGTTGAACATTTAACAATGTTGAGCATTGGTTTGGGCTCTGACAATCTTTTTGTCTTTTATTGAGTGTTGGGCACTCATCATAGCTCTGGGGCTTTGTTATTTAAAGAATAATTTATATTCTCTTAGCGCACACGTGAGGAGCACGTGGCGCTCTTGGCGCTATGCGCCAGATAATGAGCACAGTGCGCTTCTGTCAAGTAGCGCACACGTGAGGAGCACGTGGCGCGCTTGGAGCTATGCACCAGATAATGAGCGCAGTGCGCTTCTGTCAAGCAGCGCACACGTAAGGAGCACGTGGCACGCTTGGTGCTATGCTCCAGATAATGAGCGCAGTGCGCTTCTGTCAAGTAGCGCACACGTGAGGAGTATGTGGCGCGCTTGGCGCTGTGCGCCAGACAATGAGCGCAGTGCGCTTCTTTAAATTTGGAGCGCTAAGGCTCTTTTTAGGCAGCTTTGCGCTCTGAGAATTAAATTCCCTTTCTTATAAGAGACTTTTTCTCATGGATCTAAGAACAAAGTTCTTATTTTTTATAGGAGATGTTTCAATCTCTTATGTTTTTGGTGAAAGGCTTTGCCTTTATGGATCTATGATTCTAAGAGAATTGAATTATTCTCCCCCCTTTTATAATGAGATATTATAATCTCTGAAAGACAATTTGTCTTATAGATCTATGATCTGATGAAGATTAAGTTCTTCCCTTTATTTTTTATGATGAGATACTTTGATCTCTGTTGTGAAAGACCTTGGTCTCATAGATCTGTGATTTTAGAAAAAGAAGTAAATTCTTCTTTTTATATGAGGTGATTTTGTCTCTCTGTTCTTGTTTACCTTGAAGAAAATTTTCTTCTTCTGAGAGCTTGCACTTTGTCTTTGAAATTTCTCAAAATTTAGAGGGGGGGAGGGGGAAGGGGGTTCTTCTCTTTCAGACTTAAAGTCTTGGGGCCTTTATATAGGGCAAGCTGATTTGTTGAATTAGTTGAAGAGATATTTTCTCTAATTGATTTTGGGATTTCCCCATCGTTGGATCTTTGATCCTAGGGCTTCTGTTTTACAGAAAGCAATCTTCTTGTTATTAACAAGATCGAGAAATCTTTTCTCATGCAGAATTTATTCTGCACCATTATAATTTTTTAATCACCATTGGATCATTGATCCAACGGTGCTCTGATTTTCAGAGCACAATCTTTCCTGTTTGTACAGATTGCGAGGAATGTTTCCTTAACAGAATTTTATTCTGGTCAATTAATGATTTTTAATCATGTTCGTTGGATTTTTGATCCTACGGTGAGGAACATTTAGTTCAAGCGCTAGCGCTCACGTGCTTTGCACGTGATGCGCTACTTAGAGTGCCGCGCTCTTAACGCTAGCGCTCACGTGCTTTGCACGTGAGCGCTGCCTCAGAGTCTGACTCTTGGCGCAAGCGCTCTCGGCGCAAGCACTCTCGTGCTTTGCAGGTGAGGCGCTTCCTCAGAGTCTTTGACTGCTAGCACTCTCGTGCTTTGCACGTAAGGCGCTGCTTTTTTACTGAGGGTATCTTTTCACCGTTTTTCTCCGCTTTTCCTGAGTCAAATTTCTCTTTCCCAGAACTTGGAAATAGTTCCATCAAACACAGCATTTTCTGTGCCTAGACTTAAATGTCTGCCTTTATAATTTGAAGCAATGCTTCTCTTCTCTTTCATTTTCAGAGAATCATTTTAACAGAGAAGAGCTATGGCTTATAATCACCCACATGCTCGCCCTCAGCCATGGGAAGTGCCTATTGAGGAAATTGTTCCTCGTTTTGCTGCGCGCTTGGTGAATCCTACTCTTATGGATGACCAATGCGACACGGTGTTGTATGAGCTCTTAACTCGTATAGGATCTCCTCTCCCCATCGGCTCCATTCGGCTCCGGATGGTTTTCTTATCTGTGATCAATGATATTCCCCTCCTCCGGCGGAGATGACTCCGGCAATGCTCGACGCCGCGGAAGACAAGATTGAGTACTTCTACGAGGCACTTTTGATCACCACAGCTCTGAGGGATCGCTCTGTCCGGCTGCTAAGCCAGATACGGGCTCAGCAGGTTGTCATGTCTGCCTTTGCTGATGGGTGCGGTGCTGACCGATGGGTAGCTACTTCTCGTGAAGATCGTCGCTTTGTCATGGTGGAGAAGGCAGAGAGGGAGTTAGAGAATTTTATTCATAGTTTTGTGAATCCCTGTACTTTCGATCTCATATTTGGTGATCTATTTCCTGTAGAATAAAATGTTCAATTAAATACTTTGTTTTTGTTGTTGAACACCTGTTCTTCCTCTGATGTGTGCATGTGCGTACATGAATGAGCCTGGTTTCACACATATCTATAAACGAAACTTAAGCCGGCATAAACAGAAACTAATGGCTCTTGGCCGAAGATTTTGGCGGGAACAAATGCCCCCCACTACTTTGCCCACGTAAATATATACGTGGGTGAAGTAGTGCAGAGTAATTCATAGCGTATGACCAGTTTCGAGTTGGTATATAACTTTCAGAATCTTGATCTGAGAAGATAACGAGCGGACACAAGCGCCGTCATTTATCATTGACTCAAATCTCGACTCTTAAGAGATATAGTTCCAAACCCTCAGATCCATGAGCCGCACCCTTCTATTTCTTTATGTCTTACTCTGGCGTGAAGTAGTTTATATGCTCATGAATAACTTCTCCATTTCAGTGGCATGTAGCTTTGGCAAGTGTGGCCCATAGATGATAGATAACAGTTCATCTTGAACTCTTTATAAGGTAGCGATGGCTTAGGAAACAGGTTCAGATCTGCCGCCTAAGACTTTCCAACTTTATAAGCCATGAGGGTATCATAAAGATTTTTCTCCCTACGAGTCGTGAGGATCTCATTGGCGTATTTTCTCCTTAGGAATCATGAGGATTCCTAAGTGTGTTTTTCTCTTAAGAGTCGTAAGGACCTCCCAAGAGAATTTTCCCGCTCACAAGTCGAGAGGACTCGTAAGTGGTTGTTTCCCTCCTTTTCGAGATTCGACTTTGGAGAGTGTGGCCCGTGAATAGTATGCAATAGTCCATCTTGGACCGACTTGCAGGGCCCCAGTGCTTAGAAAACAGGTCCTTATCCCCATTGCCTAAGGCTTTTCCCTACGAGTCGAGACGAATCGAGAAGTTCTCTCAAGGACACTAATTTCCTCACGAGTCGAGATGAATCAAGAAGTTCTCGCAAGAATGTCGTAACATCACAGTTAACCTCTTCTCTTTACGACAAAGGTCCGTTAGGGTTTGTGGTACTAGGTTTTACCCGTCGTATCGTCATGTTGGCTGATTTATTCCTCGATAGGCAATTTTGCTGTTCGGGTAGCCTTGCGACTGTTGTGTCTCTGATCCCTTCGGGGGCTGGACAAGACATCTTCAAGCAATCTTCCTAGGTGATTTGAAGAGCAAGCGTTAGGAATTTTACCATACCGCTTTTTACTTGAGGTTAGGCTCAGTTTGGGGAGCCCCGATGAATCATAACCACTCCGCGCGGGTGTGGGATGATGTCCGATAGTCTTTCAAGTTTTATATGAGTTACCGTCAAGACCCTGAAGCTAAGAATTTAGCCTTTACTTCGTTTGCTGGCATTGCGTCTACTGTATCGAGACGAATGTTGCGGTTGTCTCTAGGTTGTTTGTGAACCGTCGAGGCTTGGAACTAGGGATTTTTCCATGGCTCCGTTGTTTTGACCTTAGGGTCAGTTGTTGACGTTGTATCTACATCCTGCTGGAGCTGAGAAGAAACACCTCTGTTGATACTGCGTCTGCTGTAACGAAACAAATGTCGAGGTGGTATCTAGGTTGTCCGTGAACCGTTGAGACTTAGAACTAGGGATTTTGCCGTGGCTCTGTTTTGCTGACATTGCATCTGCTGTATCGAGTCGAATGTCGAGGTGGTCTCTAGGTTGTTTGTAAACCATCGAGATTTAGAACTAGGGACTTTTCCATGGCTCCGCTTTGCTGACGTTGCGTCTGCTGTATCAAGACGAATGTCGATGTGGTCTCTAGGTTGTTTATGAACCGTCGAGATTTGGAACTAGGGACTTCATCGTGGCTCCGCTTTGCTGACATTGTGTCTGCTGTATCGAGACGAATCTCGAGGTGGTCTCTAGGTTGTTTGTGAACCGTCGAGATTTGGAACTAGGAACTTTGCCGTGGCTCCGCTTTGCTGATGTTGCGTCTGCTGTATCGAGACGAATCTCGAGGTGGTCTCTAGGTTGTTTGTGAACCGTCGAGATTTTGAACTAGGGACTTTGTCGTGGCTCCGCTTTGCTAACGTTGCGTCTGCTGTATCGAGACGAATGTCGAGGTGGTCTCTAGGTTGTTTATGAACCGTCGAGATTTGGAACTAGGGATTTTGCCGTGGCTCCGCTTTGCTAACGTCCTATATTCCTGCAAAGACACTGATTTCTCTACGGGTTGACACGAATCGGGATGCTCTCGTCAAGGATGCTGATTTACCTGAATAGAGGTTTTTGCCAAGGACGCTGATTTCCCTGGGGGTTGAGACGAATCGAGGTATTCCTGCAAAGACACTGATTTCCTTGCGGGTCGACGCGAATCGAGATGCTCTCGTCAAGGATGCTGATTTCCCTGAATTGAGGTATTTGCCAAGGACACTGATTTTCTCGGAGTTGATACGAATCGAGGTATTCCTGCAAAGACACTGATTTCCTTACGGGTCGACACGAATCAAGATGCTCTCGCCAAGGACGCTGATTTCCCTGAATCGAGGTATTTTCCAAGGACACTGATTTTCTCGGGGTTAGTTGACTTGTTTCCGAGACGGAGCGTTGATCCGGCGGGAAGGTCATTAGTTGACACTAGGTTGTCTGTGGATCGTAGAGTCTTGGAACTAGGGACTTTGCCGTGGCTCTGTTTGGTGATGTTGCTTCCGAATCCTGTTAGAATGAGGAGGATCACCGTTGCTGATTTTTAGGCTATAGATATTGCCGTTAAGATTTGGATCTAGGGACTTTGCCATGGCTCCGTTTCGTTGTGTCGCTTCCGTGCCCTGCTGGCATAAGAAGGTACGCCGTTGTTGGTCTTTTGGGATGCAGATGTTGCTGTTGAGATCTGAATTTTCCTTCTTGACAGGATCTGGTGGGGGACATGTGGTTTCCTTTTTGTTTATTCCCATAGATTATATACAGGGGTCAGTATGGACTCGCCTGTAGGGCAAAAAGTTCATTCTTTCATTTTTTTTATATTTTTTTTGTTTTCTTTCCGTGATGCTCTATCATTTCTGCTTTTTATATCGCGAAAGTCGCGATTGCCCAATCATTTCGGCTATTTTTTGTGGTGCCCAATCATTTCGGCTATTTTTGTTTTTTTACTCGCTGCTTTTTATTGCGAGTCGCCTAATCATTTCGGCTATTTTTGTATGCATATATATTTTTACTTGCTGATTTTATTGCAAGTTGCCCCATCATTTCGACTATTTCATATGCATTTTTGGCTCGCTGATTTTTTACCGCGAGTATGGAACTTGGAATCTGGTGCCAATCTCAGCATCAGTATCGCTGCGACTGGAATATTGGCGGGAGCGAATCATCATTTGCCGTGAAAGGACTTAGAATTTGATTTTGATTCAAGCATCAGCATCGCTACAACTGGGACATTGCTAGGAGTGATCATCATTTGCCTTTATCGATTTAAACAAAGATGGCATAGCAAACAGGGTTAGAATCCTGTCGACTAAGGCTTTTGACTTCAAGAGCTATAAGGGTCTCATAAAGGTGTTTCTCCCTACGAGTCGTGAGGATCTCGTAGGTGCGTTTTCTCCTTAAGAATCGTGAGGATTCTTAAGTGTGTGTTCTCTTATAAGTCGTAAGGATCTTACAAGAGTGTTTTCTCCTTGCAAGTCGAGAGGACCTACAAGTGTTTGTTCACCGTGTGAGCATATCCCTAGTCGCTGGTGGGACTCTGTTAGGGAAATGTTTATTCGTGCCCGTGGATTGTATACAAGGGTCAATATTGAACCGCTTGTAGGGCCGTCTGGGAAATGTGATAGCTTAAGAACAGCTTCAGATCCTTGTAGTTTAAGGCTTTTGAATCCTATGAGCCATGAGGGTCTCAAAGGGGAATTCTCCTTGCAAGTCGTGAGGATCTCGTAAATGTATTTTCTCCTTAGGAATCGTGAGAATTCCTAAGTGTGTTGCTCCCTTGTGAGTCGTAAGAATCTCACACAGGCATTTCCTCCTTACAGGGTCGAGAGGACCTTGCAAGTGTCTTTCAACGAGATTGCGCATTTTCGGGTTTTCACAAACTCGTCGGTAGTCTTGCTGTTTTTACTCACGGAGCCTTTTCGGGTTTTCATCCATGCCCATCTCACTTATGGACATACCATTTTTTTTTACGAGTCGGCGTCCTTTCGGGTTTTCACAAACATCGCCGGTAGTCCTGCTGTTTTTACTCACGGCGCCCTTTCGGGTTTTCATCCATGCCCATTTGGCTTGTGGACATACCGTTTTTTATGAGTCTTTGCCCTTTCAGGTTTTCACAAACATCGCTGGTAGTCCTGCTTTTTTTACTCACGTCGCCCTTTCGGGTTTTCATCTGTACCCATTTGGCTTATGGACATACCTTTTTTTCGTCAGCCTTGGGATGCTGCGGTCCGTAGTAGTTTATAGACGTCTCGGTCAATTGCAAGTTTTAGGACATTATGGTCCATCGTTAGTTTAAGGACATTTCGGTCCATTGTTCGTAAGTCCGAGATTTTTTGGGGCAACGTACGATTACGCAGCTAGATATCCTCAGAAGTCTTCGTATCTTTCGTGTCAGAGGTGTATTCCTTGAAGAGAGGGCTGAGAGCTATTTGTTCATCAGAGTCGCTTTCAAAGGTGAGAACTTGCGATCTCTTGTTGTCAACTATGTGACATTTGCCGGCAGTTCTTTTGCGTTCATCTGTTGTGCTTCTCTGTTTCCGACGAGACTTGCGCTTCACTCGCTGGATGTGTTGTCGGTAGGCAACATATCCCTGCCACCAGTTTTTAAAGGCTGCACACTCTTTGGTAGGGTGTATAATCCTCTGATGGTATAAGCAGAAGTTAGGAAGTACGTCCGCTTCATTAAGATGTATATCGCCAAGAGTATTTCTTCTAAAAGAAGGAAACTTCATTCCCATTGACAGGGCCCTAGCGAATCGTTTCCTTGCTTTAAGCTTGCTTTTTCTAGTGATAAGGATGCTTCGACCCGGTTGGGGTACTCCACGGTTTCTCAATACCGGAGCTTCTTCAACTCGACGCAGATGCTTGGCCCTCTCATATATGGCTGTTTCCCGCTCTCTGTCAGCTTTGCTTTTCTGAAGAGCTTCGCTTAGCAGTCTGTCAATCAATTCGTCCGATGGCTCCAGGGATTTTGATTCCGGTTCTAGATCTGCCCCCAGTTTCTCTGTATCAGGAGCTTCTTCACCATTTATTGACGAGTGAGAGATCATGTGGAAGCTCACCACATAATCCTCAGATTCATCTGATGAGTCTTCTCTCACATCTTCATCGCCATCTCCATTTTCAAGGATATGGTTGAGGAATTCTTGGAGTGTGGCTGGAGTTCGCGCCTTCTAGTTATATTCTTCCAGCGCGTCAATATGTTTTTGCAGGTCCGTGCGCTTTTCATTAGGCTTCACGGTCTTTTTAGTCTTCTTCTTCTTCTTTGAAGACTTTGACGGCTGGGCATAGGCGTTTTGACTATCATCACCAACTTTCAGCGTTGGGCGCGGCTTCAGCATCCCCTCAATAACCTCGGGTTCCAGCGGACTTTTCCACCTGATCGCTGGGCATGCTTGGAGATCCTTCAGCATTCTTTTCGTTTTGGCTAAAAAAGCGACCTCCCATGGAGCTTCTTCTATAAAAGAGCACGATGCCCCCGGCGTGTCCACCTTTTTAGGAGCGTGCAGCTGAGGCGGGCTTACTTTCCAATTCTCAGACAGTGCGAATTTGCCTTGTTGGTATTGGTCCTCAATCCAGCCTTTGAAGACGAAGCAATCTTCGATCAGATGGCCTACTGCCCGATGGTAGGGGCAGTAATTAGGATTGTTGGCCTCACCGGGTTGCAATGAGCGTTTCGGATCCGGTAAGGTGATGAGCCTGTTGCGCACTGCCAACTCGAACGATATCCTCGTTTTATCCCGGGGGAACGAATAAGGACGTCCCGGTCTTTCCTTGAGGGATTGGCGTGAACACACGTTGTTTTGGCGAACAACCGGGTTTAAGTTGCTCGGCTGTTGTTGAGTATTGGCGACAAAGGTCGCTTTCCCTTTACCCTTTTCGTTCCACGGTTCTGTCTTTGAAAAGGAAGGCTTATGACCTATCTGGTCTATTTGGGCCATCTTATCAATCAAGGTCTGAAAGGTAGTTGGCTTGAAAAATATCATAAATTGAGATATGTCGCCTGCGGATCAAGGGTACCTACGAACATGCCTACTGCAGGTGATTCTTCGATGCGCTGCTCGTACTTCGACCATAGATTTCGCCATCGTATCACGTACTGGACCCATGTCTCGCCCGGATTCACTCTGGCATTAATTAATGCTGTGATTGGGGTGCGTTCGCTAGCGCTCGCGAAACGTTGGGTGAACAGCAATTCCATCTCCGTAAAAGTTTTGACGGAGTCGTTGGGCAGCTCTGAATACCACTCAAAGGCCATTTCCGCCAAGCTGCCGACGAATTAACGAAGTAACAATTTGTTGTCACCTCCGGTATTGCCGCAGAGAGCCTTGAACTGAGCGACATGTTGATGGGGATTTCCTGTCCCCTTGTATACGTGAAACTTAGGAATCGTGTATCTTGGCGGATACTTGATCTGATCGTACCATCCTGGATATGGTCGCCCAGTTCTGATACTTGGCCGTTTGTTTCATTCGCTTGATGAGCTCGTATTTGTTGAGCTATATAATCATCGAGCATGGTTTTGGAGATGGTCTCCTCCTTGGCTGCTGACTGAGCCGGCAGAGGATTTGATGACTCACCTTTATCATCTTCAATTATTACCAGAGGATTTTCGGCTGGAGGGTCCGGCTGGATCATCATGCCCACTATATCTTGGAATAGGAGGGCCATTTGTTTTATATTGGCCACTTGTTCCGCAGCCTCTTTGTCCTTCTTCTCAAGCATTCTACCAAGGAATTCAACATCTGTTTCCTGCTCACGACGCTGCTCCGATGATGTCTTCGGTCTTGCTTTTGGTCCCGTGAGTGTGGCCATGGCTGTTAGCATCCCTTGGAGCTTTTGTTGTTGTTGCTTTTGAGCCTTAGTCACTGATCGCGTAAGCGGTCGATGACCTGTGGAGATACAGCTATCCTCTTTTCCGGATGCCATATAGACGGTATGCACCACCATGCCCCCAGACATAGGGCGTTTAGGCTCAGTGCCCTTGACATTTGTCGTAGACACGGGGATCTTCTCCGGCCTTCTCTTTTTGTGGACTGGTGACGTTGAGGGGGTCGTTGCACCGGGCACCCGAGTGGACAACACCTTTTGTGGCTTGACAGGTTGGTCCTTCTCTTGCCGAACCTTCATTTTCTTTTATCGGCGGGAATAGTCTTGATCAATCACCGAGTTTTGGACCTGTTGCCAAACCTTATGAATTTTAGAGGACAGCCGCTGAGGGGGCTGCTCTGGCTTTACCTTTGTAATGTTCTCCAGAGGTGGAGGAGATCTTTTCAGCACAGCAGTCGGAGAATTCTTGCGGACCCTCCTGAGTGGTTCAAAGCTGTTCCCAGTTGGAACAGCGGCAGCAATTTCTATCGTTGGAGCTGGCGGTGTTAGTCCAGAAGGGGAACTGCCCCTAGCATTCCTCACTCGGCGCCAGTGGCGACGTCGAGCATGTCGTGCGGCCGGGATCACATCCGCTGTTGGATGAGCTTCCTCATGCCCCCTGGTTTGAGGAGAGGCTGTTATTGGCGCTATCCGGTCGAAGACTGACGTCCGTTGAGAGGGGATAGTCAGTCTTGCGAAGGCCGACTTTTGAACAGGAGAAGCAGCCTTCGTGACTTCGCGTGGAGTGGGAGCTGAAACAACCAGTCTTGTGAAAACCGACCCTTTAGCAGGAGAAGCTGCCTTGACGACTTCAGGAGCAGGAATGGCTATCCGCTTCGGGATGGCCGCTTCAGGTATCGCAGGCTTCTTCACGGGCTCACTTGAGCTTTGGTCCAGTCTGTTGAAAACTGAGGCACTGGATTTGGGAGACCCGTTGAGAGGGGCCACGGTAGTTGTAAGCCGATCAAAGACCGACTTCTTCGGAGCTTCTGGCGACGGTAATAGGGCGTTGAAGCTCATTAGTGGGAGCATGGTCCCAAGGAACAGTCCAGTGCTGGCCTAAGTCACCTGTTCCACCGGCATTGTAAAAAGGGAGGCCGCTTGAGGCCCGTAGGACACTCCTCCGACGAGGACGGAGTGGGAGTTATTGCAATTAGTACAGTTTGAAGCCATTGATCTTCTGTTTTTCTTGAACGGAGCGAGATACCAAATCTTAGTACTTCACATCCAAAGGCAACCATGTAAAACCGCGACTTGTTCGCGAAACACGACACACGAAGTGTGGAGTGGAAAGAGGAAAAGGTCCCACCGGGCGTGCCAGAATCTGTTCTCCGCCGAAAGATCGGGAAGGACTGATGTCTTGCCTGAATTTAGGGGCAGATGCTATTTGGTCTTATCCGTCCACCTCTCCGAAGATGCCAAGTTGATTTATGGCACCATATATCGGAGGTTTAGACGGATGCGACCGTTGTAGCAGACTTCGTCAGATTCCCCCTCGTTTGAGGGGTTTTTGATTGTGGGGACGCTCTTCCCTGCATTCGCAAGCCCCTGCAGTTAATTACGCTACCGCATCGCGGTAACAAATTTCTCCTTCTCCAGATGGTCACTTCGTGTCGTGTGTGTTTGTTTTATTTTTGGTTGCCCGTGGATTGTATACGGAGACTAATTTATGTTGTCGCCTGTAGGGCGTGGATTAGTCCAAATCCGTATTTTCATAGATTTGGGTTTTGGTTTGGGTTTAAGGATACGTTATCCTCATTTGAAACTAAGATCAACTTAAACGTTTGTTAAGGATACGTTAGTCTAATTTTAGAATAAGATCAACTTAACCATTTGTTAAGGATACGTTAGTATAATTTTAGACTAAGATCAACTTAACAGTTTGTTAAGGATACTTTAGTCTAATTTTAGACTAAGATCAACTTAACCATTTGTTAAGGATGCGTTAATCTAATTTTTAGACTAAGATCAACTTAACAGGATCATTTAGATCCAACAAAAGAGCATTTGGGCTCTATTGTTTTAGTTTAGGGACTTTGCGGTCCAAAAGTTTAAGGACATCATAGTCCGTGAAGTTTAAGGACATCATAATCCAGTTTAAAGACGTCATAGTCTGTAAAGTTTAAAGACGTCATAATCTGTAAAGTTTAAAGACATCATAGTCTATGAGTTTAAGGACCCCACAATCCGTGGAATGTCTGGTTGTCGGGACCCTTCACCTCTCTGAAAACGTTGAAGGATTACAACGACAAATATCAGAGGAGTGAAGAGATGTACCCTTAAACCAATATTGGTTGGAAGATCTGTAGTCCAATTTGGGACTAAGATCAAAGATTTATGAGCACATGGGCTCAGTTGATCTGAATTAAGATGCTGAATATTTAACAATGCTGAGCATTGGTTTAGGTTCTGAAAATCTTTTTGTCTTTTATTGAGTGCTGGGCACTCATCATAATTCTGGGGCTTTGTTATTTAAAGAACAATTTATGTTCTCTTAGCGTACACGTGAGGAGCACGTGGCGCGCTTGGCGCTATGTGCCAGATAATGAGCGCAATGCGCTTCTGTCAAGGAGCGCACACGTGAGGAGCACGTGGCGCGCTTGGCGCTATGCGCCAAATAATGAGCGCGGTGCGCTTCTGTCAAGTAGCACACACGTGAGGAGCACGTGGCGCGTTTGGTGCTATGTGCTAGATAATGAGCGCAGTGCGCTTCTGTCAAGTAGCGCACACGTGAGAAGCACGTGGCGCGCTTGGCGCTGTGCGCCAGACAATGAGCGCAGTGCGCTTCTTTAAATTTAAAGCGCTAAGGTTCTTTTTAGGCAGCTTTGCGCCCTGAGAATTATATTCTCTTTCTTATAAGATACTTTGTCTCATGGATCTAAGAGCAAAGTTCTTATTTTTGATAGGAGATGTTTCAATCTCTTATGTTTTTGGTGAAAGACTTTGCTTTTATGGATCTATGATCCTTAGAGAATTGAATTATTCTCCCCCCTTTTATAATGAGATATTATAATCTCTGAAAGACAATTTGTCTTATAGATCTATGATCTGAAGAAGATTAAGTTCTTCCCCTTATTTTTTATGATGAGATACTTTGATCTCTGTTATGAAAGACCTTGGTCTCATAGATCTATGATCTTAGATAAAGAAGTAAATTCTTCTTTTAATATGAGGTGATTTCTTCTCTCTGTTCTTGTTTACCTTGAAGAAAATTTTCTTCTTCTGAGAGCTTGCTCTTTGTCTTTGAAATTTCTCAAAGTTTATGGGAGGGTCCCTCTCTTTCAGACTTAAAGTCTTGGGGCCTTTATATAGGGCAAGCTAATTTGTTGAATCAGTTGAAGAGATTTTTTCTTTAATTGATTTGGGGATTTCCCCATCGTTGGATCTTTGATCTTAGGGCTTCTGTTTTACAGAAGGCAATCTTTTTGTTTTTAACAAGATTGAGAAATCTTTTCTCATGCAGAATTTATTCTGCACCATTGTGATTTTTTAATCACTATTGGATCATTGATCCAACGGTGCTCTGATTTTCAAAGCACAATCTTTCCTGTTTGTACAGATTACGAAGAATGTTTCCTTAACAGAATTTTATTCTGGTCAATTAATAATTTTTAATCATGTTCGTTGGATCTTTGATCCAACGGTGGGGAATATTTAGTTCCAGCGCTAGCGCTCACGTGCTTTGCATGTGGTGCGCTGCTTAGAGTGCAGCGCTCTTAACGCTAGCGCTTACGTACTTTGCACGTGAGCGCTGCCTCAGAGTCTTTGACTCTTAGCGCTCAGCGCTCTTGTGCTTTGCACATGATGCGCTACCTCAGAGTCTTTGACGGCTAGCGCTCTCGTGCTTTGCACGTGAGGCGCTACCTCTTTACTGAAGGTATTTTTTCACCTTTTTTCTCCGCTTTTCCTGAGTCAGACTTCTCTTTCCCAGAACTTGGAAATAGTTCCATCACACACATCATTTTCTGTGCTTAGACTTAAATGTCTGCCTTTATAATTTGAAGCAATGCTTCTCTTCTCTTTCATTTTTAGAGAATCATTTTAATAGAGAAGAGCTATGGCTTGTAATCGCCCACATGCTCGCCATCAGCCATGAGAAGTGCCCATTGAGGAAATTGTTCCTCATTTTTTTGCGCGCTTGGTGAACCCTACTCTTACGGATGACCAATGAGACACGGTGTTGCACGAGCTCTTGACTCGTATAGGATCTCCTCTCCCCATCGTCTCTATTTGGCTCCGGATGGTTTTCTTATCTGTGATCAATGATATTCTTCCGGCGGAGATGACTCCGGCAATGCTCGACGCCGCGGAAGACAAGATTGAGTGCTTCCACGAGGCACTTTTGATCACCACAGCTCTAAGGGATCGCTCTATCCAGCTGTTAAGCCAGATACGGGCTCAGTAGGTCGTCATGTCTGCCTTTGCTGATGGGTGCGGTGCTGACCGATGGGTAGCTACTCCTCGTGAAGATCGCCGCTTTGTCATGTTGGAGAAAGCAGAGAGGGAGTTAGAGAATTTTATTCATAGTTTTATGAATCCCTATACTTTCGATCCCATATTTGGTGATCTATTTCCTGTAGAATAAAATGTTCAATTAAATGCTTTGTTTTTGTCATTGAACACCTGTTCTTCCTCTGATGTGTGCATGTGCGTACATGAATGAGCCTAGTTTCACACATATCTATAAACGAAACTTAAGCCGGCATAAACAGGAACTAATGGCTTTTGGCCGAAGATTTTGGCGGGAACAGTGACCTGCTATGTCTCCATCTTGGTTGCAACTCTGAGGAAGAACTTTGTTTTCCTGACGTGGACGAGGAGCTCGCCATGAAGGCCAACCAAATCTATCTCAGAAGCGGCAAAGCTCTACCGCCAAATTAAGGCAACGCCCTAAAAGAAAAGGAAAAACAAGCCGCTAATGAAGAAGATGGCAGAGAGCTTGCTCATGGATACTTGAGTCCTTCCCCAGTGGACTATAATGTTTTGGCTCATCTCCGGAAGCTTCTGTCTCTCTTAAGCATCTATGATGCTCTGGTCCTGTCCAAGGATCTCAGAGATATTATCATTCATGCTCTACAAAACCCCGAGCGGTACCAGGCTCGCTTTGCGGAAATTAATATGAAAGAGGCCCAGTACGCTCTGCATACAGCCGCGGTCACATTTAAGGATGAAAACCTGTTACTGGGAACAGATGAGCACAACCAACCACTTTACATGACAGGGTACAGCGACGGAAATCGGATTAATCGCATATTGATTGATTCAGGGTCCTCAGTGAATATCATGAACTTGCGGACTCTACAGAGTTTATCAATGGATATCCGACACCTGTCAAGAGGGAGGATTTTCATCCAGGGCTTCAATCAAAACTGCCAGCAAGTTCTGGGATCCATAACTTTATCGATCAGGTTTGGGGACCTGCAAACCGAAGCTAAGATATACGTGATTGACGCCGACACATCCTATAAGATCCTCCT
Organism: Agapanthus africanus; assembly: GCA_030015575.1. Lineage (NCBI taxonomy): Eukaryota > Viridiplantae > Streptophyta > Magnoliopsida > Asparagales > Amaryllidaceae > Agapanthus > Agapanthus africanus. The sequence goes on from CM057339.1 coordinate 44,138,453, forward strand.
GGGACGATCGTGTCTCCTTGGTTATGACATTGTTCCGTCAACTCTCCATCAGTGCATGAAATATACCAAAAATGGCGAAGAAAGACGCATTGACGGGGACATCCAACCGTTCGGTGTGCATGAAGTCCAATACGAAAATTCTTGGTACTTTTTGAACCTCCAAAGTGTTGAGCCACAGATGACCAAAGACAGAATGTCCCCGAAACTCAAAAGCAAATTTGAGCCGGCTGTCACTTTCAAAAGCAAAAAAACCCATGTGCATCCGCGTTTTGGCAGTGCACTGATGAGTCCGACGCTGGAAGTCCGTCCTTCTATAAAACCCACCTTCATTTCGGTAGTGATACGGTTGATTCTGATATTGAAGACTCATCCGGTAGCAAAATTCGCTCTCGTTTAGGCAGTGACACTGAAGAATCAGAAGAAGAGGATCCGTCTTGCAACAGCTATGCAAATCAGGCTCTCATGCAAAAATTAAAGCTAAGAGAGTCCTTCGAAGTTACGGAAGGGTCCCTAGCCGTCCCAAGGGTGCCGAAGTAGATGTGCAAAGAGCTCGATGCATTGTCAGTCTCCACCGTGGACCAGCTGAAGACCTTCTACGTTCCCGGAAGAAAGAGTGGACAAAAGAGCATCTTATTTTATGGGTCATATCCTGTCGTGCACCCGTACGATTTGTATGTCATGTGCTTTCCTTATAAAATAGGCATAAGAGCTATCCTAAACCCCAGATATTATGCGCCCAAGATGCTGGAATATTTTAAAAAGTGCGGATCTCGGTTATATCAAACAGACTCCGAAGCGAAGTTTTATGAGGGGTTGTGGCACCCGCCTCTGGTCCAAGCACTCATCAATGGACGAATCCCAGATAGACGGGGCATAGGTTTCATTCAACCTGACATCAAGGCATGCTACATGATCCATATTAGTGAAGCCGGCGAAGAGTCAAATGATGAAGACGAGCTAGCCGAGCCAGAAGAAGCCGCTCAAGAGTTCGAAGATGGCGGACAAGCAACCTTCGACGAGCTAACCGAGGTTGATTTAGGAACGCCCGATAATCTAAGGTCGACCTACATCAGCTCACTCTTGTTAGAGGAATTGAAAGAGCAGATAATTGCCCTGCTGCATGAGTTCGTCGACTGCTTCGTGTAGACATACAAAGAAATGCCTGGCTTCTCTCTTGAAGTGGTCGTGCATAAGCTGGCTATATCTTCTGATGCCAAGCCAGTCAAATAAGCTCCTCGAAGAATGAGAAAAGAACAGAAAGAAAAGTTCATCAAGGAAACCCAGAAATTCATGGATACCGGTTTCATCAGAGAAGAGAAATATGCGGACTGGATTGCATGCATCGTCCCAGTGAAAAAGAAGAATGGGCAGATCCGAGTCTACGTCGATTTCAGAGACCTTAAAAAAACATGCCCTAAAGATGATTTCCCGCTACCGGTCATGGAAATGATGGTCGACGATACCTCAAATTACGAGTTGTTCACCTTTATGGATGGCTCGTCTGGATATAATCAGATCAAGATATCCCCCGAGGTTGAGAAACACACACCGTTTCGAACTCTAATCGGGATATACTGCTACAAGGTGATACTGTTCGGACTGAAGAATGCGGGCGCCAAATATCAAAGGGTAATGACTAAAATCTTTGATGACTTAATCCATAAGGTCATCGAATGTTATGTTGATGATTTTGTCATCAAGACAAAAGCCAAGGCCGATCACATCCGAGATCTTAAGACCGTTTTCATCAAGAAAAAACCCAGACGTCAGTGCGTCATGATATCAACTAATAATAAATGAATAGGATACACGAGATATGCAGGCATGAATCATAAACAGTAGCATGAATGTAATAAGTAAACACGGATATAGAACAGTGAAGTGTATCAATATATGTGACGTGCAGTGATCAATCTAAACTGTGCTACTGGGTTATCTATTCTAAAATTGTTTGAAATCAATTAATGTAATCCTCCATGTAACTCAAAGGATATGTCCCGTTATCCCTCGGGACCACGGATCAGGTAGTGGGAGTCATGAATGACTCTGTCCCGTTATCCCCCGGGACCACGGATCAAGTAAGAATCACGAATGATTCTGTCCCGTTATTCCCCGGGACCACGGATCAAGTAATACCCTTGTAAGCTACACTTTAGTTTACACTTTTGATTTCCCCATAAGCCCAAGGTTATGTGTTCAAGTCAGGTATTGATAAATAAGGAGCTAATGCCAACACAGGATCAAGCAGGTACAGATTTGTTTAAATAGGCAACAGGATAGGTCCGTAGGGACAAAAGGTCAAGATTGTCGGTATTAATAACAAGATCAGGTATCAAGTCAAGCAGTGGTGCATCAAGTCAAGTCAGGTAGTACACATGTGTCAAGCGGATGCTCATAATAACTGTAGCAAGTACGGATGAACGATAAAATCATGGATTCACAAATATTTATCAGGGGTTACATCATGACTATGTAGGATGCACATTATCAAGCATGGGGTATTACTATAACAATATTATGAATTAATATGACATGGCATGCAACTAGATATAAAGAATTAATGGTATGGGTACACAATAAAACATGGATGCATGAATAACTGTTAGGGATTGCAACTATAGCTCTATTACTATGTAGGATGCACATTTTCAAGCATGGGGTGTTAATGTAGCAGTAATATGAAATAACGTGACTTGAATGCAAATAGATATATAATTAATGGTATGGATGCACAATTATCGATTAGGGTTATATTTACAGTTCCAAGACTAAGTGGGATGCACATTATTAAGCATAGGGTGTTACTACAATAATAATATGAATTAATGTGATCTATAGATGCAGTTATATATATTTTAAATGATATGGATACAAACGGGTATCTGAAAACTGTAAAATTGTAATATGGATGCACAACTAAACAATATATAATACTATTATTCAAATGGATGTAGTATATTGTAGTATAGCATGTAGCAAGATTAACTTGCATGCACTAGATACGAAATAAATTGTACGGATGCTAACGGACGTCGTAAAACTGTAAAACTATAACATGGGATGCATGATTTAAAATACAAGTGTTATATTTATTCAAATAGATGTAAATACAGTAACATAGCATGTAGAAAGATAAACTTGCCTGAACGGATCTAATGACGGATGTAAATGCAACGTCCGAAGTCGGTAAAAGTCTCGATGCACGCTCGCGCGTACGGAATAGGACTAGGAAATGCAAGAGAGTGACCACGCTGGCTAGGAACGTCCACTGGGTTGCTCGAATCATCGGCAGTGGCACGGCTCCGGCGATCACCGGAAAATATGGATCAAGAAATGAAATGTAAAGAAGAAGAAAGAAGAAGAAGAGCAAGAAGAAAGAAAAGGGAACTAGGGTCCCTGGTATGGCTCTGGGTTTGGGTTCATGGATCAAAGAAGGCAGCGAGGGGCGAAGACGAGGTAGTGGGTCATCGGCGATGGGGTTTTCCGGCGAGGCAGTAGGTGTGGAGTGAGGGTTTTTTGGGTTCTTGGGATTCAGTGCATGGGTCGTGGGCTTGCAGGGGAGGAGATGAGAGAGGTGTTGGTGAGGTGAGGCTGACGGAGTGAGGATGAGGTGAAGACGACGTGGTTGCCGGCGGTGAGGCGGGGTGTGCGGGCGAGGCCAGGGATGCTAAGGTTGAGGGTTACAGGGTTCTTGTTAGGGTTGAGGGCGAGGAGGAGAGAGGAGAGAGGGGAGAAGACAGATGGGGTCGAGGAGGCGACGACAAGGTCATCGGTGGCGAGGTGCAGGAGCAGGGAGATGGGTGCGAGCAAGGGCAGTCGGGGATCTTGGGTTTGGGGCTCGGGATCTTGGGGAGAAGGAGAGAGGAAGGTGAGGAGGTGGAGAGGAGGAGGCGAAGGGGTCAGTGGTGATGACGAGAGATCGCCGGTGTGATGACGAAGACGACGAAGGTGATGGGTTTGTGTGGGTTGTGGGTTCTGAGCAGGCTCAGGGAAGTGAAGGTGACGACGAGGAGGTGGTAGAGAAGAGGGGAGGCCGACGAGGTGGTCGGCGGTGAGGAGACGAAAGGTCGCCGGCACGAAGGCAACGGCGAGGTAGGGGCTGGGTTCTCGTGGCGAGAGGCGGGAAGAAAATAAAGAACGAAGAAGCTGAGGGATAGAGGAGACGTGGGAAAAATAATGATTAGGTTAGTAAAAATATATATATATATATATATATATATATAAAGAAAGAGAGAGATAGGGAACTGTGTGAAAGAGAGAGAGAGAGAGAGATCGAGAGGAGAGAGAGTTGTTTGGATTTTGGATTTTAAAAATAAATAAATATATATATATATATATATTGTAAACAGTTATATGTATAAAAGGATTAAAATATTATTAAATTTGAGTTTTCTGGCTAATGCAAAAATAGTCCAAAACACGCTCAGATCGGGTCTAAAAATCTAGTTTCAAAATACGGATAATATACGTGTCAACCAAAACTAAAATTTGTTATCCAGGTAACGAAAATGCATATCCCCAAGAATGGATGCACGTACGTGCGCGTAGCCATCCAAACAAGTCTGTTTCACTGAACGGGACGAGAACAAGATGCGCGGTTACTACCACAGGGTCAGGGGTATCATGCAGGCCTTGCAATGTATTTTTAAAATATTTTATGTGACTTAAAATGTTATAGTGTAAAAATGCAAATGCTAGATAAAATGCCAGTATGCAGGATGTATAAATTAGAATGAAAGTGCACGAGTCTACATAATAAGTCAGGATAGATCATAAACATGAATCAAGACAGGATTCAAGCAAACGGGTCGGGTCGGATGCAATCCAATTTCAAAAACACTATTCGCACCAAAAACACAGTAAATCAGGAAAATACCGTAAATAAAGAAATACATGAACTAGAACTGGTATAAATGAACTAGGGTGTTACACTTGCCCTAATGCCTAATACTACTTCTTTCGTTAATGATGGAAGGTTTTGCTCACACACCTTTCATGCGATTATTAATACTTCTTGAGGCAATGACAGCCGATTTCTGAATGCGTAAGCTTAAAGTGTAAATAGCAGTTTCCAGGTCTTGACTTTATTTATTTTTTTCTTTTCTTTATTTTTTCTTTTTCAAGACCGGATATATTTTTCAATGATACTCTTTTGGTAGTTAGCTTTAAATACCGTTTTTTCTTTCATACTAGGTTTTTAGGCAAGAGTATTTCTAGGTATTCTCTACTATCCCAAGTTTCAGGGTGCGTGTATATGCAGTATGTAAGGTATATACTTTCTAAATTTGGACTCAAGAATAGAATTATTTTTCAGACTTATTCTTCAGTAAAACTTTCAATACTTTCCCTTCATCTCGACTTAACTCAAGAACTGAACTCAAGATTACCTACTTTTATAAAAAAAACTGTAAGGACGTATAATTACCAAGGTCAAATAGAAGGAGGGTTATTTTTAGGGTTTTCAATTTCTAAGCCTAACATTTAGTTATTTCTAACGTATCAACTCAACTTTCGGAAATAGAAATCTAAGTTACCTTATTAGCTAATTTGACGACAAAGTTTTTATATTTTTGTAACCTTTTCGATTTTTATGGGTTTTTTAATAAGTATACAAATGCAAAATATACATATGAATGCGAAGGTAGGAAAGCTTACCGAGCACACCCCCAAACTTAAACTTGACAGTGCCCTCACTGTCATGCGATACTAAGAGGGTCAAAATTGTCGGCGCTTCCCTATTTTTGTGTTTTTTATTTCTTCTTTTATACAAAAAAAATGGCAAACCAAAAATATATACACAAAATGATCCCCCCAATCTTAAGTGAAACAGTGTTGCCACTGTTAAGTATTAAAGTTCAGAGTTAGGGGGAAAAGAATAGTATTAATCTATATAAGGCCTGACACAGGTCAAAAGTTAGCACTAAGCATTCAAAAAATTTATTGGGATAAGGTTCGGGCTGGTGAAAGAATGCGGAGAGGAAAGAAATGGAGAATACGCGAGACTGTATTGGGATAGAAGTGGTATACGGTCCCGGTATATGAGGAGAAGAATGGCGGAAGGGACAAAGAAATGGAATACGAATTTGAGGGTAAAAATGGAGTGAATAAATTAGTACAATTTGTGATGATCGATGTGAAAAAAGCGATTGTACTAATCTATCAACTCGTCGAGAAATGGGGTCAAATCCCTCAAGATTCGTGAGAAAACAAGGGTAGACTGAACTTGGTAAACCAGACATAAGAAAAAAAGATAATACGGTGTTCTGCAAGGTTGGAACGATGGAAAGGATGGAGGGGGTGATCAAGGAATGGTATCGGTTAAAGATTTGGTGTACGCAGTCAATGAAAGGGATTAGATGAATTGGAAAATCCGACTCATCAAGTAAAACTGTTTCATCCTCAAAAATTTTCTTGATATTTTCCTCAAAAATTATCTCATCCATGCATTTATCATCAATATTTAGACACTTATAAAGTTCGGGAAAAACAATTAAGGACTCAGGATGATGTCCACACGGAAGTGAAAGGACATGATGAATTGGTGAGAGAAACTCATCCAAAATTGCGGGTTCATAATCCAAAATATTCCCCGCTTCGATATCCTCAATCAAGTGAAAATCAATATTTTCAGACACCTTATCAAAAGCATGTATTTCTATCAATTGTGGTTCTAAAATGGAGGTGTAGAGGTCAAAAGGTCTGGGATTGGTTTTACTTGAAATGGACCCTTCACAATCTGGTAAATCAAACACTACAAAGTCGCACAACTCATTAAACGTTCTATCTTCAATCGGTGAATCGTTTGGGACACTTGATAGACTTTCAAAACCGGAGTTGTGGAATTTAATTTGCAATGGGTAGGTTTGATTTGGAAGGGTGTACCGCTCACTCTTACTACTCAAATTCTCAATCTGTCATATCGCCTCATCATACATTGGAAAATTTAGAGCTAGTTGGAAACTAGCTACCAGGTCAATAGGTTGTATGGGGGCGACCATGGATGCATTCAAATCCATCATCTGTTAGTATGACGCTACCCGAAAGTCTTCTAACGACTGTTCCAGGCTAGACATGGGTTGTGGATGAGTTTCTGTAAAAGATTCAACATTGGTTGGATACATGAAACTCCCAAATGGCTGTGTAGAAGCAATGTCTAGGGAAGGTGCAAAAGTTGGATAGGATATATAGGAATCGAATGGTTGGACAGGATGATGATCAACGTCAGGTGAAAGGAACTGTTGTTCAAAAGAATTTGCAGTGGTGAAAGGAGTGAAAGATCGACTACGAGATTATTCAATACGTTCAGCAATAGACATGGGTTTTGGAGTTGCAACAGGACTCTCAAAAGGGGTATCAACGTAAGAAGGTAGGGAAGGTTGAAATGGTTGATACAAGGTGGATTGCGGAGTCTAATTGTTTGTCCTAGACGTGTCTATCCGATCTTTCAGAGAAAGTTTGGGCATAGAGGGATCGTTCGAAGTTCGACCAAAGCAAGAATCGTAAGAAGTAATGTCTGGTTGTGGGTACCAAAGTTTGGCAAGAGTTTTTCTAGGTAGGGTACCCATGATTTGAAGAGAAGAAAAAGAAGAAGAGAAAAGGAGGGGGAAAAGAATGTGATTTTTTTTAAAAGTTAGTTATTAACAAAAGAATGAAATAAACACAAAAAAATAATCACGACACAAAATACCACACACCTAATCGGTCTAGGGTTCTCCTAGGTCAACTAGACCTGCTCAAGAACTTGATTGTCGAAGTAAAACTGTGTCGAGAAACAGGCTCAAGATATACTGATCACGATGCCAGATAAGTGCAGAGATAAGGGGAGGTTTTCCAATTCTTTCGTGAAGGTCCTTAATTAGATAACCCTTTCTCTTTTGGCGGTTTCACCGTGAACACTTTCCTAGACACCCTATGAATGGTATACCGTTAAGCGGTGTTCTAAACACAATTAACTTCTCCTAATAAGCGCGAAGTCCTTAAAGGGTTAAAGTCTAATTTCTTTAAAAATTTGTGTGGGTAAACGTTATACTCAATTTCGTGATTTTTGGGTCACGAAAAAGGTGATGAAATCCTTTACCGTATGTTGTGGGGTTCGCTTGCCCTTAACTCCGTATTAATGGATGCAATGCGCAAATCTATGAAAAGGTTGTTAAAAACCAAAAAAAAATCGATTTTTATGTTTAAGCATGGCACTGCAACAAATACGGGTTAGTCAATTAGCGTTTTCCAGCAAACATGCAAAGAATCCGGCAAAGATAGTATATTGGATGCGTCGGATTTGAGAAAGAATGTCTTAGTAAAGTACGTACCAATAAATTTTTGGGTTAAGAAACCCTCATTGAATTGAATCTTGCTAGCTTGAAAGGTTCGCTTGCGCGGGTCAAACTATCCGGATTTTTGGTACTGTACTTCGCAATCACCTTAATTTTGAATGTACACTTTGCTCTATACGATCGTAGTTCACAAATCCGTAAAAATATGAAAATGTCGGAAAATGGATATTTAGTGCGAAATAGCGATATGAATGCCCAAACTCCCGCACCTATATAATTAAAAAAATCAAACAATAAAATTGGAACAATAACAGAACACTGGAGCAAACAAACAAAATTGGGAGCAAAAGGGGGCAACTTGGCCAGGGGCGCCGGAATTATGGAGCAAGTCGCCGGTTTTCTCTGTGAGTTGGGGCTCCAATTTTCTTCTGCTATCTCAGTGTTCTACTAATGTTTCAATGTTATTGTTTATCTTTTCTGTTTAGTTCCAAAATGGTGGCAGGTCAAAAATCCAAAGAACAAAATGTTAGCAATGTCAATTTGTTGGGTTTTTTTTTGAAATTTTTAGTTTGCTTTTAAGAATGGTGTTAGATGATATAAACAAGATTAACCCGAAATAAAAAGAATAAAAACGTTACCGTCTCCCCGGCAACGGCGCCATTTGATTGACACGCTTTTGGCGTGTCGTATTTTAAAGTTCTAAAGTTAACCGCAATCAGGATGGCATCGCGTGTAGCTAGCCGTGATAAGTACGGGTCATCCGTAGGGAGACGGTGTGTTCTTGGTTCTTGTTATAACGAGTTAATACGCGTGGCGTAATTGTTCGTATCTAACCTATGTGTATATATGCAAAGTATAAGTTGTTAGGAAAAGATAAGATAGTGTAAGTTGGTGGATTCCGTACTCAATCCTTTGAGCCGAGCTTGACCAAATGAAGCTCGGCAACAACGTGGATTATGGTACTTAAGCATGGTATTTATGAAATCCGGCATATTGACCCTTGTCTGTCCGTTCTTGTCGCTTGGCTTTCGCCTCCGGCCAAACCGAATGCAACCGGTCGCAGTTAGAAATCACTGATACCTTGGTAAGGTAGTGTACCTAACGGAGCGCTTGCGTAAAATTTGGGAGGAGTTCAATGGAAAATATCGGGAAAAGAAACTGCGAAATGAAAACCCTAACTTACGCAACCATTCTATCTCCTAACAACACAATATTCACAAACCAAAGCAACAAAAAGAAAGAGCAAATGAAAAGATAGAAAGAAAAGAAAAGAACAATATTACATGTAAGTAAATTGCAAGGTAATAAAATACAAGTAAATGGCATGGAAATAAAAAAGCAAGTAAGTAAAGTAAGAAAGTAAACGAGATAGAAATACTAAGAACCAAAAGCGATGTTACAAGCCATGGGTTCAATAACCTAAACTTAAATTTGCAAGCTGAATGAAGAGCTTGCAAGATCAAGAGAAGGCAAATAACTCAAAGTGAAATGAAGGCAAAAAGAAAGCTTTATTGATCTTCAAGTAATGATACAAACCTTGAGATCAATAACCAAAACTTAAATTCGCAAGCTTAATGAAGAGGTTGCAAGATCAAAAGAAGGCAAATAGCTCAAGGTGAAACTAAGCTATGTACAAGAACTAAAAGAGAACAAAAAGAGTATGAAGTATTGGACAAAAGTATACAAAGTATGACCCCCTTCCCTTTCTCACTGATCTGCCTTATATGGGCACAAAATCATATTAAACAAGTAATAAAAATATGATGACGTGGCAGCAAGGGAGAGCCAGAATAAAAATGGGACTCATTGGGGCTAGGGGGCCGGCGAGATCAGCTTTTTCAAGGGTGTCGCCGGTTTTATGTTGGACAATGGGGTTCGTGATTTTTGTGTTATGTTGTGTGCTCTCCACCATTCCACTGGTATTACTTGATTTCTTTGTAGAAACCTGAATTGAACTCAGTAGATTGGAGGGAGACATGATGTTTTATATCACATCACAACTTTTTGCATTTATAACTCTTGTCCCCTATGTGCCCAATTCATCATATCATGTGTGCCATGGGCAGCCCCACCATGGTTCATGCCATCAAAGAGCTAGTGTACACTTGCTATGTGTTGGACCAAAATGTGTGTACACTTATTTATGTGCAAAAACTCTTTGAATATCGGTCGGTTTCCAGTTCCAGTTGCAGTGTCGGCTCACAAACGTTATATCTGTGATTTTGAGAGTATTTCTATTATTTTGTCACGGATACCTGTAATCTGTAATTACTGAGCAGACACTGTTAATAGTACCGATATATACAAAAAATAGATAATGAATGAGTGGTATTAAAATGCATTTTTCTGAGATGAACAGTCCTCAAAAGGTCGATCATCCCCAATCGACATGCCAAGAGAAAATTTGAGCTAAACTGGGAAAGACCATACGTCATCGAGAAAGTGTTCGACGGAGGATCTTACCAGCTAATAAGTTATGAGGGAGAAAGGCCTATGCCATTCATCAATGGCCGATGTCTCAAGAAATACTACGCATGAATACTCCAAGTCATGGACGAATTGAGCACTTCGGCCCTACGGTCTGGATCATACATCCAGTAAAACCGTATATAATCCACGGGCATAAACAACCCTTATCTCTCCCAAGTCCTACCGACGAGACTATATTTAAGGTCCCACCGGCGATGAAGTTAAAAAAATGGTATGTCCACAAGCGAAACGGACACGGATGAAAACCCGAACGGGCTCCATGAGTAACAAGGCAAACATGATAAAAAAATCAAGAGGAAATTTTTCACTCTCTCAAAAATTAGGGTTCAATACCTCCTTCTCCTTCCTTAAGGTTCTAAACTTTCTTTCTTTTTTTGAATTAAATCAAGAGTTTAACTCTTCTATTTCCAAAAGGTAGCAGTTTTTCACCATAAAACCCTTGAAGGGGAGCTCAGATCTTCCATCAAATTCCCAAAAGAGGAGATTTTTAAGTCTCACCCCCTTTTCTCCAAGATCCAGCCAACAGAGAGAAGAAAGAAGGAGACTCATCTCCAAAAACCCTACTTTTAGAAGATCCAAGGCTCAAAAGAAGATCCAAGGCCAAAAGGAAGAAGAAATGGATCCCTTTTGATCATCTCTAAAGATTTCTGGGAGTTCAACTCCATTTGTCAAGATCTTTAGGAGTTTAACTCTATAAATAAAACTCTTTTAGGAGTTTAACTCCATTCAAAATCTTTTGGAGTTTAACTCCATAAATATAATTCCCTTTTAGGAGTTTAACTCCGTTCAAAATCTTTTGGAGTTTAACTCCATAAATAAAAATCCTTTTTAGGAGTTTAACTCCGCTAAAAATCATTTGGAGTTTAGCTCCATAGATAAAAATTCTTTTTGGGAGTTCAACTCCAATTTCTGGGGGTAACCCCGTCTTTATGCAGGCGCCCACGTGCCGGACGTGTGAGAGCCGGCGCCCGGCGCCCATACGTCCTTAGGATGTTACTCATACCATTTTTTCTTTTCTTTTCTTTTCTTCTTTGTTTTTTTCATACACTCCACACTCAAAACACGTCCCCCGCTAGAAAAGATTTCTAACGGGGCGCTGCCTCGCACCCCATAAGGGGGCAGCTAGACCCCTTAACCCCAAGCCCACTATCCGGGTAGCAGGACCCCCATAAACTGTAAGTCTATGGTAGCGTCCCGGCCGTCAATCCGAGGCCAAATACGGAAACAAAAACTTTTTAGGAAACTGGCGCTATAGTAGTCTTTCACCCGGATCGAACCATTAACGCTAAACTAGCTAACTACTAAGAAGCGAGAGTGGCTATACTGATCGATCCGTGCACTTTGGTCTTTGGCCACCATCCCAAGCTCCTCACGGCATCTCCGATCTCCGGTCTCCTCGTCAGAAGGGCACCACATCAATGAGTCTTTTCACGGGCTCCCGCTTCATCCGAAGCAACTCGAACATGAAGTTTGCTAGCCGACATGTCCAAGGTCATGTAGAGAATGTGTGTGATAACTTTATCTCAAGTATCCATTGATTCTCAACACATGAGAGTGTATGGATGGAGGTTGGAGATGATGCCATTAGTGGAATTTGTGAGCTAGAGGAAGAAGAAGAAGAAGAGGCTTGCTTTGTTATTGTGTTGGAATGATAAAATGAGAGCAAGAAGATAATACAAGAGCTAACCCCAAGCCATATGGCTGCCTTCTCTCTCTCCATCCATCAATTCAACACAATAAACAAATCCTAATGTGACATTAGCACAAATAAAGAGACCGTGAGTCACTAAACATGTCCATGTCACATTAATGCGTCTCATCATGAAATCCACTCACAATTTCCACCATTTGTAAACATTAACCTAAATGTTTTGTCCAAATAAAAAGAACGACATCGTCTAAAGTAAACTCGTTACGGATCACAAGAATACCCCTCACCTGTATATACATACGTGCATCCGCATTCCGACTGAATGCGAATGCGATGAGACTAAAGTAATCCAACAAATCTAATACTAGGATCCGACTTAAACCAAAGCCCACTAGTATGATCCGTCCGATCATGATCCGTGCACTACTGCACGTATATGATCGAACCCTGCCATAGTATCATACGGCCTCTACAACGTTTCACCCAAAACTTGAGAAACAGTCTGTGGGGGACTCTAAAGACTCGTCGATACTTTGGCTGTGGATTTAACCACTAGCACGTCAGTGGTACTAGCTGTACGTAACGGGCTACCAGGTATTGACCAAAAGGGAGGTCGATGAACGAACTCATCCTGACACCCTACTGAGCCTGTCAGTGACAATATCCGTACAGTCCGGTCCGTTCTTCTATGAGTATCGCATGTCGGGCCTAGGGGTTGGTAAAAGTCAGACCCCTAAAAGCGGTACAAGTCGTGTTGGAGTGTAGCCCAGAACACCCTGAGATACTACTGGAATACCTACCAGTAAATCTCCTGCCTTGGCCAAGGACTTCGTGTAATGGCTCTCCTAGACACAGCGCGATCTCACCCCCAATACCGGGAAAGATGAAACCCCTGCCGATCTGCTCACTGCCTCCATGTGGCTCGGGACTGTATCCAACTAAAACCTGTTTGCACGACTCTTTTGAGTCGTGGTAGGGTAGTAATCAAAGCATGGTGGGAACTCACATGAGACAAATGACGATCTCAGGTCGATGAACTAACCTGTACACATATCACCAGGGAACTGCTATCTGACGTCAGGTATAATACCAACTAGCATGTTCCCGGCTAGTCCTGTCCGGTGTACTCATAACCCAATGAGCACCTGTATATATCTTAGGTGAACCAACTGACACCAATGTCTTGTGAGACCGGCCACCGCCCCTCGTCTGGGTCTCGACTGTATACACTAGTCTACTAATGGAGTATCGATACCCAGTCTTGAAACTCCTACGACTAAGGACCACTTTAAGGATGTGCTTATAGACTACCCAACTCTCACGTATATGATCACCATCATACTGCTGGTAGTCAAGCAAGAATATTAAGGGCTCTATCAATGTGTAATAGTAATCTGTAAAGTCACCGAAAACTGTACACGATGATAAAGATAAACCAGACAGCATACTATTATCTTGAGTAAGAATGTCCTACCGGCATAGATCCTCCCCCAATCATTGCAATCACGTGCTTGCGATCCAATAATTGACTTTGAGGGCACTATATCCAACAATCTCCCACTTGAACTCAAGGCTAATTATTGCGATGTCACATACTCTCAGCCCATATTATACCGAACACCCAACTCCTCTACCGATCAGTCTTACAAAGCCCGTTTGCTAAACTATTGCGTTCGAGGAATAGTCTCAGTGAGTGGATCCACCCTGATGTTTCTTTCTATGTCTCTCTTTATCTCAAGTTCGCGGAGAAAGCCATCTCCCGAAATGAGCAATGCCTGTCTTAGAATATGTCTGGATATTTGATGGGACTTAGTTCATAAATGAACTCCAAATCCAAACTTCTTAGACTGTATCGTCAACTGAACTTAATCAGTATCCTGCGCCATACCTCTCTCAGTATCCGCTTGGACCACCTGTCCAAACAACTGCCCCTTGTCAGAGGGAAAACTATAACTCTCACAGTCACTCTGTCATCCAGGTCACCTTGGAAGTCTGGAATGATAACCGTCTCCCGAAAGAGGCCGCCGTTATCAAACCCCTAGAACATTCACTTATGTTCTAAAACTGCTTCCGAATGTTTCTCCAGGATTGGATTAATATCAACTTATTGCAGCTAGTGTAAAAACGATACCTGGTGTGGTACTTGACATCTCGTGATTAACTCAATTGCCTAAGCAAGTGATATGTCAATCATGCACATCCCTCTCCCCTTTAGTCTGTAAGACACCTTTAGAGAGGGTGACTCCACCACCTGCAGGTTTACTACCGTGCCAGGAGTCATCCATTCTAAAACACCTTTAGAATACTGTCTAAGTACCCAGATTGGGACACTTCCCAAATCTAGATCTAAAACTATAGATCTAGTAACCAGAATGTCTAATATAATATCCAAGCCCTATGTGGAGAAACCACCGTGTGACAACCAAAGTATAACCGATCGTAGTATAGGAATTTCACTTCCTACTCTGTGTATGTCATCCAAATACCAGGACATCATACCCTACTACCTTCTTAACAGATCCATCCCCTATTCTGATGAAGTCAAACCTATGATTGTCATATCAGAATTAGATGATCTATCTCCGCTATATCTGCTCTAGTCTATAAATAGATATAAGCTACTTGTCCACTATGTTTCCGCTGCTCCCACTGACTACGACAACCCTCTGGCAGAGTCATATACACGTACATTTCTAAAGCTAGTTTAGAACGACGCTATACTCATCCTCTTGCCGGGTCTCATAGCCTGGAACAACAGTAGTGTCAAGTCTGGGTAACCAAGAACCTCCCTGTCACTGTCCTTGAGGCTACCGGAGTACCTCTCGGGTGCCTGAGGTTACCCACCATATCTGCGGTGTGGCCAATGAAATTTCAATCCAGATTGAATCTTTAGGTTCTTATTAAATTTTCAGTGATCGTTTATGGTTCTGGAATCACTTCCAGTTCTACCATACTCCCACTACTGTTTTCTGAAAAAATCCATTTTTATTAAAACTGAGGCGAGTCAAGAACAATATCACTATTGATCTTCCAGATGGTAGAAAGTTAACCCTCGTCATAGCCCGGGTCAACCCATAAACAGCCATTACAGAAACGTGCTTTGAGTTATCCAGAATCCGGTTTTAAGCATAAGCCGGACAACTCCATATACCTTAACATCGTTAAGATATGAACCATTCTATATCTAATATAGAAACAGAGGCACTGATTTAATTGGAACCAGATTCAAATCATGCAGCTGTCTCCAGTGCATTTCAACTAAATAGAAGGAGGCCGATCATCATTACTCAACTTAGGAGTGCATCCAAAACATGAGTAACCTGAAAGAGAAACAAGTTTCTCAAAACCATTACTATCAACTGAATACCAAACACAAGTATCTACATGTTCTATTACCTTGAAGAATCCTGATACTTACAACACGTGGTCCTCTACTTTACTCTTATACCTATAATTTCTCAAAACTTGGACCTTGTGTTTCTACGAAACACTTGTCTAAAACTAGAGAAGTCATAAGTAAACAGAATATAGTACGAGGACCAACCCCTCTGTCCTAATGGACACTGGACAAAATACAATACTCTGTATAAGTCCCTTGAGTTGAATAACTCAAGCTCTGTGTGTCGTAGGTTGAAAACTGTACTATGGTTATGAAGAATTACACCGCTGTTGAATACTCCTTACCTAACCATCAACTAATATAGGTAAATGTCATGAACATAATTTCAAAAAGTTATATCTCACTTTATAAATATAAACGTACAGATATATCAATTTGAAATTGGTGCATAACAACGGATATTTAAAACCAAATATTTGCCGTCCGGCAAAAACCCAGGTGATTTCCTCAAATATCACCAATTACAACGAATCCCGATATAATGAGGATGATCACATAGTTCCCAATAACTTACTCCCACTCATCATCTGTAAAGCCATACAGATGTGAGAATCAAACCTGGTAAATACATACCCTGGAGTAAGGGCTAATTGGAAAATCAGTTTTCTTTTAACAATACACAGTGAAACTGAAACATGTAAATATTTCGAAGAGGTGTCCTGGTATTCCTAGTAATGCCTCTTCCATTATCAGATTCACAACTGTAACCGTATATTTCTTTGCCATCTCTCAAATCTCTTTATATGTCTTTAGTAATTACCTTCTGCACACCACCTTTAGGCCAAATGGTTTTCTTTCTTCCCTACCGTTCGGCACCAGCCTATGGTTTGGAAGAAGACTATCCAATAAGCATAATGGGTGTACTCCCCTAATCCTAGGAGCACTCGCAACGTAAGAGAAGGTAAAGATAAAAGACAACTGAATAAACCTTATTCCTATTTCTCTTGAACCAGAATCCATCCCCGAACTGGAACAAGTTCCTTCGAGTTCGTATATAACCATACGATGGAGTATCCAAATAACTGTGAATCTTCGTAGTGATACGGGGTGTTCTGGAGAAATACAAATGTGAAGTAGAAGTGGCGATGAAATACTTGGTTTGGTTGTGAATAGCAGTCGCAATTTACTTTGCCCTCTTTCTAATCCCTTTATTTGTCTTAACTTATTACCTTCTGTACACCATCGTTAGGCTAATTGGTTTTCTTCATTCCCCATCGTTCGGCACCTGCCTATGATTTGGAAGAAGACTATCCAATTAGCGTAATATGTGTACCGTCCTAATCTAAGGAACACTCGCAACCTGAGAGAAGGTAAAAAGAAAAGACAACTGAATAGTCCTATTCATTTTCTCCAGAACTAGAAACCATCCTCGAATCTGGAACAAGTTCCTTCAAGTTCATATATATCCATACGATGGTTTTATCCAATGGAAGTGGATGTTCGTAATACGGGGTGTTCTAGAGAAAAGGGTAAAAGTAGGAGTGGCAATGAGGTATGCAACTCTGACAATCCAAAAGCCAGTGTTTTAAGAAGGTTCGGTTAACTTGGTCACTGAGTCATAGTCTAGGGTCAGGCTATGGTCGCTGCTAAAGAGAGAGAGAAAAGAAACACTCTGCGTGCACTCTAACCTAGATCAGAATGGTTATCACTTTATGTAATCAGGAAACCTCCCACTGTATCCTCAAATTCTCCTCCAAACCTGAAAGAAGAATTAGTCGGGATCACCCGAGGAGTAAACCAACTCATCAGTGGGAATCGGGATCCAACTATCATCGCATGATAACGTGATGGAATCCACTCACGCTATCATACTTCAGAAGGTATGCGCAAGCCTGGCAAGTTTCAGTTTCTTTAGAAACTCCCGATGTGATTTTTACCCCAAGCGGTTTATGACCTTGACTTTGGCCAACAAATCATAACCCGTAAGTTAAGTTCTACCCGTCATTGTCCTGATTGATTTAGACCCACCCGCACACACCCTTGACTTTGGCCAACAAAGTGGTACGACTGTCCTAAACCAATGCATATCCATGCAATGGACAAGCAACAAACAGCTACCGCACACAATGACTTGACTTTGGCCAACAAATATCGCACGAATACTATGCACTACTTATCCGAAATAACGGAGGGCTACGGCTGGTTTTTGGCGAAAAATCTTTAACGTAATGAACTTGATATCGTTGAAGGAATCAGATAGCCTTTTATAAAATATAGTAACGAAAACCTTTGCTAAAGAGGTCACTCCCGGTGAAGAGATCTCGGCTCTTTCCCCGTAGAATGAGGTGCAGGATATTCCAACTGAATACCACGATGCAAAGAAAAAAGTAATCGACTATAGTGAAGTTATTATCCTGACGCAAACTTGTTAGTGTATGTGCCCTAGGGGCCATTATTGTATTATACTAGCTTGTATATTACTTAATGGAAGCTTGGGATATTCACAGTTATATAACAGTCTTGCTAAACATGGTAGTATGCTACTTGGTTTTATCTATCTTAATATGTGTATACGTATTGATAAAGCCCTCAGGATCTTGCTTGACTACAAGCGTTGTGATGGCAGTCACACTAGTGGAGGCTGGGTAGTCTATAAGCACATCCTATTTCAGGTCCCTAGTCGTAGGATTATTGAGACAGGGCATCGATACTCCGGAGTAGACTAGTGTGTACGCTTCTCATCCCAGTTGGGGAGATGGTCTGTCCCACAGCCATCGGTACGTCGTACTGGAGATAGTATACAGGTGCTCGTTGGGTTACGAGTACACCAGACAGGACTCGCGGGGAACTGTTGGTTGGTATTATACCCGTCATCAGTTAACAGTTCCCAGGTGATATGAGTACAGCAGAGTCCGCAGACTTGAGACTGCTGCTTCGCCTCGAGTGTGTTCCCACAGTTCTTAGATTGCTACCCTACCACGGCTCAAAGGAGTCGTGAAACAGGTAGCAGTTGGGTGCAGTCCCGAAGCACTTGGAGGCAGTGGCGGTTAGACAGGATTCGTCTCTCCCGGTATTGGGAGTTGATATCGCGCTGTGTCAGAGAGCCATTACACAAAGTCCCTGGCCAGGGCAAGCGAGATTTACTGGTAGATTTTCTAGTAGTTTCTCAAGGAGTAATGGGCTTCGCTCCGACACGACTTATAACGCTTTTAGGAGACTGACGCTTGCCGTCCCCCTAGGCCCGATATGCGATAGTCCTAGATGAACAGACCGGACTGTACGGAGATTGTCACATCAGGCTCAGTAGGAGTTCGGATGGGTTTCCTCATCGGCCTTCTTATCGACATCTACCTGGGGACCGTTACGTACAGCTAGTGTCGCTTGCGGTCTGTGGTTAAATCCACTGCCAGCGTAGTACTCGAGTCTTTAGAGTCCCACACAGAGAGTTTCCCTGCTCCGGGCGAAACGATATAGAGGTCGTATGGTTTTACGACAAGGGTTCGGACGCATATGTGTGTTTACGCACGTTCGCTGTTCGGACAGTTTTTACTAGCCGGTTTTGGTTTAAGCCAGATTCTAGTATCGGATTATTGGATTTATACGGTCTAAAGTTTTTCTGTGTTTTCACGAATAGGAGGGGAGTTCTCGTAATTTGGTGAGAAGCTTCTAGAAGGATGATGACTTGGGGGTTAAGGTGGCATAAGCATTTATTGATTTAGTGACTCATTTGTGTGATTCATTCATGTAGTTAATGGTGCATTAAATGGCTAATGACTCGTGAGATGAATCACACATAATGAATAAATGAAGCATGATGATAAATCATTTGATTTATTCATTTAATAAATCATTATGCTTCATATATTCAAGAAGAGTTATTATTTCATTATCATTCTCATGCTCACCTTCTCTCTCCTCAAGCTCTCATCTTCAAACCCTAATCCTACACTCTCATGTGTTGAGATTAAGGATTAGCAAGACTCATTAATCCATAATCATACTCTATATTTCCTAGGTGACTTTGATTAGCAATTAGAGTAACTTAGTTACCTCAAGATTAGAGGCAAAACTTGGAGTAGAAGCTCTCGGGTGGATCGTCTATTACAAAGAGGAGGCCGACGAGGAGGTGGATAACGAGAAGAAGAAGGACTTGGTTCATTAGGTATAATCTTCTTTCATAGTAGTTAATTACTCCTATGTTAGTGTTAGTTATAGTTTAGCAAAGATCCTTTCGGTTAGTCGATGTTTATTCAAAGAAAAAGATTGTTTTTCATATTTCCGCCTCCCCTCAACTCGTGGGGTGTAATACATTGACTTACAGTGGTATCAGGGTCTTGCTAAACAATAACTAACTTATTAGCAAAGTCGTTAGAATTTCGTACGCAAAACGAACCGGAAAAATCATCAAATCTATCAAGTTTCTTTCGAATTTAAAACGAGGTCTAAAAATTTTTCAGGGACCTTTAAAAATACATGCAGGAAAATATAATAATACTGGAGAAATTTGGGTTCATGAATTGGCCACGACGCCGCGGAACCGCGGCTGATCCAAGCGATCGGCCGCGGATCCGCTGCCGAGTTAGGGCCGATTCAACCCAAAATTCCCCAGAACTCTTCTGTGATGTTTTTGTTCTTTCTGGAATGCTTAGTTTCTGCTCAAGTCTCAGGTGCACAGAGAAGTTTTTGGAGTAGAATCTATTGTGTTTGCTCGATCGAAATTATACGATGTTTGGCTAATTAGATTATATCTGTGAATTGTATAATGTGTTCGTAAACCTCCCCTAACTGCTAGTATGTCGGTTGGCAGGGGGTTGCATATTTCTGTAATGATTTTACTGTTTGTGCTTATGAACTTGATTGGATCGTTGTGATGATTAGCCGGGGTTTGAGATGGGTTTCTATATTCATTCATTCGACGTAATTGTAAATTGTTGTAATATTATTTTGCGGGGCACATCCAGGTTGCGGTTGTAGTCACCGTTGTATTATTTCATTTTACTGATTTTTGCTCCTAGGATAGACCCAAGGTGGGGTGCACAAACTACCGGGTACTTTGAAGTGTTTAGTGGCCTACTCACGTTGTTGAGGGAGACCGCTTCACCTCGGGTACTTGGCGGGTAGTTTGCCGTACTCGTAGGAGTCTAGGGTGGGGTAATGGCTATTCATCACAACTGTGTAAATCGTCTTTCGTTGCAGGCTCAAAAGAAACGCGGATTGCTTGTATATCCAATAATGTTCATCTGTGATCTGGAATGCCTATTATTGCGTCTGACGAATGTACAATATCTATATATGATAGCTATTTAGACGTCACTTATGTTTTACACCCGCGCTAGCCCAGCCCCCGCTCTGTCGTTAGTTAAGTAACCTAACGGGCGATGACGGGACCCCGTGGCGAATGCGGATGGCATAAGAGGACGTTGTATTTTCGTTGTTTTCTGCAATGATAGGTTAATGATGGGACGCATTATTATTAATGCAAAGAAAATAAACCAAAGTTGAATCGTTGGAACAGTTTAAAAGAAACCACTCGGATATTTTTAAAACAGAAGATATTTTTAATTACGGAGCTTTAACTACTCCTTTTAAAAGCTATCAGGTTCCTTCGATCATATCAAGTTCACTACGTTCACGGTTTCGCCAAAACCATTCGCAGCCCTCCGTCATTTCATTTGGGTATTCAGTAGTATTCAAGCTATGTATTTTGACCTAACGCCAAGGCATAGTGTTTGGTAGTTGCTGGGTATTCATTTGTTGCATAGATAGATAAGTTAGTTTGGGACAGTCGTATTATCATTTGGCCTACGTCAGGGGTATATACGGATGGGTTCAAATTAACAAGATAATGATGGGTAGAACTTGACATGTGACTTATGACATTTTGACCTAACGCCAAAATTTATATCGGGAATTTCTAAAGAAACTGAAATTTGCAAAGAGATGCATACCATTTGGAGTGTGATGAATGTTGGTAGGATTTCTTCAGCATTATCACACGATGATATTTGGATCCTGATCCTACTGTGAGTGTATACTACTCATCAGGAGATTCGTCACTTAACGATCAATGATATAAACCAAGTAGGTGTCTAGAAAAGTATCAGCGGGACTACACCCCCAGAGAAAAGAGGTTACTTAATTAAGGAACTTCGCGAAAGCGTTGGAAAACCTCCCTCGAAGTATCGACACTGGCCTGGCTGAACGGTTAAGCAAGTATTATACGGTGAGAATAGTCTTGGCTAGTTCTTCGTTTTTGGTTTGAGGAGGGATTCGAGAAACAGTGGGAGCCATCCAGTTTAGATAAACTAAAAACCACTCTAAACTTGCAAGAGTATCATGCTAAAGTGTTTCTCTCTCTCTCCTAATTGCAGCAACCCAGATAATGACAGGACTTAAGTTACTATTAGAAAAAATATACTGATAGGGCCAAACTATAAAGATTGGCTGCGGAATGTCAAAATGGCTTTGACCTATGACAAATTGGGGTATGTCCTCACCGCTAAGGCACCTGCTGTCCCTGGTCCTAAATCCAGTAATGCGGATAAGGAAATCCGCAAAAGCTGGGAGTTAGATTGCGCGAGGGCCAAGTGCATCGTGCTTGCCTCGATGAATAATGAACATCAGAGGAGACACGAGGATATGGATCTTGATGCCATATTTCTCCATACAAAGGAACTTTATGGAGAGCAATCTCGTATAGCAAGATACGAGACCTCAAAGAACTTGTTTCAGGCGAGGTTGGCCGTCGGATCATCGGTAGGAGAACATGTCCTAAAGATGATTGGCTATATAGAAGAGCTCGCAGACCTTGGGACGACTTTGGAGAACGAGCTCTATACAGACTTGATTCTCTAGTCCCTTCCTTCCACCTACGCCCGGTTTATTCTGAATTTCAACATTCAAAGAAAAGAAGTTGAACTTCCAGAACTCCTTAACATGTTGAGGAGTGCAGAGGCCACCTTGCAGAAGGTAAGGGATACACCCGCTATGTTTGTTCGCGGTGCTTCTTCTTCTGGGTCCAAGGCTAGGGCCAAAGGAAGGAAGAATAAGGCCGCCACCAAACCTAAAGGAGGTGTTAGTAAGGTGGGAGCAAAGGGAAAGAAAAAGATTGCGGTGCCAGTAGTGGCCAAGGATGAGTGCTTCCATTGTCATAGGAAAGGACACTGGAAGAAAGATTGCAAGGCGTGGAACGCCAAGAACCAGGAACCGAAGCAAGCTGTGGCTTCGACTTCAGGTGTGTTTGTAATTGAGAATTGTCTGTCAATCAACTCTACTTCCTGGGTATTGGATACCAGATCAGGATCTCATATATGCAATTCATTGCAGGCACTGAGAAACCGTAGAGTGCTGAAGGATGGTGATATGACCCTAAAGGTTGCTAACGGAGCTAGCGTGGGAGCTGTGTCCATCGGGGATTATCACCTGGGATTGACGAGTGGACATATTTTGGTTTTACATAACTGTTTTTGTGTACCTAGTTTAACGTGTAATATCATATCAGTTTTCTTGTTATCAAATAAAGGTTATGATTTCACGTTTGTAAGCGATATTGTTAACATCTACCTTAATCATAGTTTGATTGGATCCGGTACACTGGATAACGGTATATATGTCTTAAACCAATTACAGATTTTCAATATCCAGAACACACTAAAAAGAAAGTCTCCAGATTTAAATAAGGCTTTCTTATGGCATTGTAGACTAGGTCATATCAATGAGACAAGGTTAACTAAGTTACATAGAGAAGGATATTTGGACTCGTTCGAATATCAATCTTATGCTACTTGTCAATCATGTCTCAAAGGAAAGATGACAAAGACTCCATTCACTGGACATGGAGTAAGAGCGAGCGAGCTCTTAGGACTCATACACAGCGATGTATGTGGTCCAATGTCTACACATGCAATAGGTGGTTTTTCATATTTCATTACTTTTACGGATGATTACTATAGGTACGGATTCATTTTCTTGATGAAACATAAATCCGAGGCTTTTGAGAAATTCAAAGAGTATAAGAATGAAGTAGAAAACCAAACCGGCAAAATTATCAAGACACTAAGATCTGATCGAGGTGGTGAATACTTAAGTGCCGAGTTCCTAGGTTATCTAAAAGAGAAAGGAATTCTCTCTCAGCTTACTCCTCCATACACTCTACAGCATAACAGTGTATCGGAGAGACGGAATCGAACCCTATTAGATATGGTACGTTCCATGATAAGTAATGCTGAGTTACCGTGATCTTTCTGGGGTTATGCACTAGAATCAGCAGCATATCTTTTGAACAGGGTTCCTACCAAGACTATGCCTACCACGCCATATCAGATGTGGAGTGGGAAGAAACCCTATCTTCAGTATCTGAAGATATGGGGGTGTCCAGCTTTTATTAAAAAGCAGCATGCGGACAAGCTCGAGGCACGATCAGTACAGTGTAAGTTTATGGGATATTCAAAGAACTCCAGGGGGTATCTATTCTATTACGCAGAGGAACAAAAGGTTTTTGTTTCTCGTAATGCCCATTTTCTAGAACAGCAGGTTTTAGAAAAGGAAACAAGTGGGAGCGAAATAGAACTGGAAGAAATTCCAGAACCACAAACTACTACTGAAAGTTTGGTAGAACCAGTAGTTCAAGAAGAACAGGACATTCCCGCACCCCTCTGCAGGAGTAGTAGGCCGTCTCATCCGCCTGAGAGATACTACGGTTTTCTCATAGATGGGGATAGAGAGAATTGCATCATTGATGATGATGAACCTACTAGCTTCCAGCAGGCCATCCTGAGCGGCGACTCGGTACGATAGCTAGATGCAATGCGGAACGAAATGGAGTCTATGTACACCAACAAAGTATGGACTTTGTACTTTGCTCCAGATGGGGTAAAACCCATAGGATGCAAGTGGATCTTCAAGAAAAAGATTGGTGTAGATGGGCAGGTGGAAACCTATAAGGCTAGACTTGTTGCAAAGGGTTTTCGTCAAAGACCTGGTTTGGACTATGACGAAACTTTTTCTCCAGTGGCTATGCTCAAATCCATTCGTATCCTTCTTGCCATTGCTGCCTTCCATGATTATGAAATTTGGCAGATGGACGTAAAGACGGCTTTTCTGAATGGTAATTTAGAAGAGTGCGTCTATATGGATCAGCCAGAAGGTTTCAATCAGAGTGGGAGCAGCGGGAAAGTTTGCAAGTTGCTTAAGTCCATTTATGGACTGAAGCAGGCATCGCGAAGTTGGAACATCTGTTTTGATGAAACGGTCAAAGAATATGACTTTATCAAAAATCCAGATGAACCATGTGTATATAGTAAAATTGTAGCACAAACTGTCGTATTCCTCGTCTTGTATATAGATGACATTCTATTGATAGGAAATGACATTCCTGTGCTACAATCTGTCAAAGGATTCTTGTCACACATGTTCTCCATGAAAGACCTGGGTGATGCCTCTTACATTCTGGGGATCCGGATCTATCGTGATGGATCCAAGAGGATGTTGGGACTTTCGCAGTCCAGGTATATCAACACTATACTGAAAAGATTCAGTATGGAAGATTCTAAGCACGGTAATCTACCGGCTTGTCACGGAATCACCCTATCCAAAGAGATGTCTTCCAAGACTGATATGGAAAGCGATCGCATGTCTATTATAACCTATACTTCTGCGGTAGTCTCTATAATGTATGCTATGTTGTGCACCAGACCAGATGTAGCTTACGCACTGAGCGTGGTAAGCCGGTATCAGTCAGACCCAGGGGAGAAGCACTGGACAGCAGTGAAGAACATTCTCAAGTACCTGAAAAGGACTAAGGAGATGTTCTTGGTTTACGGCGGAAAAGACCTCAAGATCGAGGCCTTTGCTGATTCCGGCTTCCAGAGTGATAAGGATGACTCCAAGTCCATGTCAGGTTATGTCTTTACCCTCAATGGAGGGGCGGTGTGCTGGAAGAGTTCCAAGCAGGACACCGTTGCTGACTCGACGATGGAAGCGGAGTATATTGCTGCTTGTGATGCCGCAAAAGAAGCGGTCTGGATAAAGAAGTTCCTAACAGAACTTCAGGTGGTTCCTACCATTGTTGATCCAATACCTCTGTATTGCAACAACAACGGAGCTATAGCTTTAGCAAAGGAACCAAGGTCCCATCAGAAGTCCAGACACATCTTAAGGCGGTATCACCTGATCAGGGAGATCATAGATCGCCGGGAGATCGAGGTCCGGAGAGTTACTACAGAGGAGAACATTGCTGATCCATTCACAAAGGCCTTACCTCAGATTCAGTTCGAGAGGCTACTCGAGATGATCGGTCTTCGATATGCCAGTACATGGCCCTAGTGCAAGTGGGTGATTGTTAGTGTATATGCCCTAGGGCCATTATTGTATCATACTAGCTTGTATATTACTTAATGGAAGCTTGAGATATTCACAGTTATATAACAGTCTTGCTAAACATGGTAGTATGCTGCTTGGTTTTATCTATCTTAATATGTGTGTACGTATTGATAGAGCCCTCAGGATCTTGCTTGACTACCAGCGTTGTGATGGCAGTCACACTAGTGGGGGCTGGGTAGTCTACAAGCACATCCTTTTTCAGGTCCCTAGTCGTAGGATTATCGAGACAGGGCATCGATACTCCAGAGTAGACTAGTGTGTATGCTTCTCATCCCAGTTGGGGAGTGGTCTGTCCCACAGCCATCAGTACGTCGTACTGGAGATAGTATACAGGTGCTCGTTGGGTTACGGGCACACCGGACATGACTCGCGGGGAACTGTTGGTTGGTATTATACCCGTCGTCAGTTAACAGTTCCCAGGTGACATGAGTACAGCATAGTCCGCAGACTTGACACTGTTGCTTCGCCTCGAGTGTGTTCCCACTGTTCTTAGATTGCTACCCTACCACAGCTCAAAGGAGTCGTGCAAACAGGTAGCAGTTGGGTGCAGTCCCGAAGCACTTGGAGGCAATGGCGGTTAGACAGGATTCGTCTCTCCCGGTATTGGGAGTTGATATCGCGCTGTGTCAGAGAGCCATTACACAAAGTCTTTGGTGAGGGCAAGCAAGATTTACTGGTAGGTTTTCCAGTAGTTTCTCAAGGTGTAATGGGCTTCGCTCCGACACGACTTATACCGCTTTTAGGGGACTGACGCTTGCCGCCCCTAGGCCTGATATGCGATAGTCCTAGACGAACAGACCGGACTGTACGGAGATTATCACATCAGGCTCAGTAGGAGTTCGGATGGGTTTCCTCATCGGCCTTCTTATCGACATCTACCTGGGGACCGTTACGTACAGCTAGTGCCGCTTGCGGTCTGTGGTTAAACCCACTGCCAGTGTAGTACTCGAGTCTTTAGAGTCCCACACAGAGAGTTTCCCTGCTTCGGGCGAAACAATATAGAGGTCGTATGGTTTTACGACAAGGGTTCGGACGCATACGTGTGTTTACGCACGTACGA
Organism: Agapanthus africanus; assembly: GCA_030015575.1. NCBI lineage: Eukaryota > Viridiplantae > Streptophyta > Magnoliopsida > Asparagales > Amaryllidaceae > Agapanthus > Agapanthus africanus. Next base: position 44,165,647 of record CM057339.1, read on the forward strand.
TGTTCGGACAGTTTTTACTAGCCGGCTTTGGTTTAAGCCAGATTCTAGTATCGGATTATTAGATTTATACAGTCTAAAGTTTTTCCGTATTTTCACGGATATGAGGGGCGTTCTTGTAATTTGGCGAGAAGCTTCTAGAAGGATGATGACTTGGGGGTTAAGGTGGCATAAGCATTTATTGATTTAGTGACTCATTTGTGTGATTCATTCATGTAGTTAATGGTGCATTAAATGGCTAATGACTCATGAGATGAATCACACATAATGAATAAATGAAGCATGATGATAAATCATTTTACTTATTCATTTAATAAATCATTATGCTTCATATATTCAAGAAGAGTTATTATTTCATTATCATTCTCATCCTCACCTTCTCTCTCCTCAAGCTCTCTCTCTTCAAACCCTAGTCCTACCCTCTCATGTGTTGAGATCAAGGATTAGCAAGACTCATTAATTCATAATCATACTCTATATTCCCTAGGTGACTTTGATTAGCAATTAGATTAACCTAGTTACCTCAAGATTAGAGGCAAAGCTTGGAGTAGAAGCTCTCGGGTGGATCGTTTATTACAAAGAGGAGGCCGACGAGGAGGTGGATAACGAGAAGAAGAAGGACTTGGTTAATTAGGTATAATCTTCTTTCATAGTAGTTAATTACTCCTATGTTAGTGTTAGTTATAGTTTAGCAAAGATCCTTTCGCTTAGTCGATGTTTGTTCAAAGAAAAAGATTGTTTTTCATATTTCCGCCTCCCCGCAACTCGTGAGGTGTAATACATCGACTTACAAAACTTCTGCCCAAGGGGTCACTCCCGGTGAAGGGATCTCGGCCCTTGCCTCGTCAAATGAGGTGCTCGATATTCATAACCGAATACCACTGTGCAAAACAAAAGAGAACGTCCTTATAATAACAGCTTTTTGAAAATTGTTCCAACAACATCGAATAGGTTTGTTTTCCTTGCATTGATCAAAATCAATGCAGTCCCATCAATTAATCACACCAGAAAAGAACGAAAATATGATGTACGTATATGCCATCTGCATTCGCCACTGGGTCCCATCATCACCCGTTAGGTTACTTAACTAACGACAGAGCGGGGACTGGACTAGCGCGGGTGTAAAACATATACAACATCTACTAGTATATATATAAATATATAATAATCACTCATGGCGTGATAAATGCAACATTACAGAAAAGTAATAAGTATCATAGAACAATACAGATAATCTGGGATCCCCGGGTTTCCTTTGAGCCGCAAGTGAATCCCGGCGTTCCCCTGATCTTGTGGATAGCCTGTGCAATGAAAACCTAGGCCCCTACGGGCTCGGCAAGTTATCCGCCAAAACCTGAAGCGAGGCAGCCCCCTTCAACAAAGTGAATGGACCACCCAGCACTACACGGAATCCGGTAACTTGAGCACCCCTCCTTGGGTCAACCTATACCCCTTACGAGTGCGGCGAATAGCCCGCCAATTCTAGAGTAAAGCCCTCTCCGTCTTAAAGCCATGAGATGTGGGCTCGTTGCCCTCTAGAACCCGGCTATCCGTGCACTCCACCTTGGGGTAATCCTAGTACAGAAACTAAAAATATATACAACGGGTACATTGACCTCAACCCGGTCGTACCCCCAAAAGAATAATATACAAACAGGCAGTGACGGCAGTCCACATGTCGGACACTCTCCCCGCAATATCAAATGTACAAATGTAATCAAACTGTAATACCATTGCTCCAGGCTATCCACCACGACAAATCCGCAACATCACAACACAACACAGAACATCAACATGAATGTCACGTTCGCAAATCCGTCTAAAAGGCTATAGCGATTAGACAAGATTTACCGATCAAATGACATTCACGGTCACAGATAGTAATGTAAGTACTGTGAACTAATGTATTTAAAATTCCGATCGACAAAACTTCCCGAAGTGGGCCCCAAGTACAATTCCAGCACTCAAAATAATCTGGGCCAAAACTATATATCACAAAAATCATATTTCCATGAACTAAACCCTCAGAAAAAATTTAGGGCACTGTAGCCCAAAAAGGGCCGCGGAAGGGCTGCCAAATGTAACATTTAGCGGCGGTTCCGCGGTAGAATTTTGGACTTAGGTCTCCAAACTTTTTTTGTAGCTTTATAAATGCCTGCATGTATTTTTAATATGCCTAAAATAATTTTTTGAACAACTTTTAAATTCGACAGCAAGCACACTGAAATGAAAATACGATTCGGAAATTTCGATCAATCGATGTTTCAAACACGTTAGAACAAGTTATTAAAGGTTAATGGCGTGTCTCTGATACCATGTAAGTCTACGGTAGCGCCCCGGCCGTTAATCCGAGGCCAAATGCGGAAACAAAAACTTTTTAGGAAACTGGCGCTATCGTAATCTTTCACCCGGATCAAACCATTAACGCTAAACTAGCTAACTACTAAGAAGCGAGAGTGGGTATACCGATCGATCCGTGTACTTCAGTCTTTGGCCACCATCCCAAGCTCCTCGCGGCATCTCCGATCTCCGGTCTCCTCGTCGGAAGGGCACCACATTAATGAGTCTTTTTATGGGCTCCCGCTTCATCCGAAGCAACTCGAACATGAAGTTTGCTAGCCGACATGTCCAAGGTGATGTAGAGAATGTGTGTGATAATTTTGTCTCAAGTATCCATTGATTCTCAACACATTAGAGTGTATGGATGGAGGTTGGAGATGATGCCATTGGTGGAAGTTGTGAGCTAGAGGAAGAAGAAGAAGAAAAGGCTTGCTTTGTTATTATGTTGGAATGATAAAATGAGAGCAAGAAGATAATACAAGAGCTAACCCCAAGCCATATGGCTGCCCTCTCTCTCCATCCATCAATTCAACATAATAAACAAATCCTAATGTGACATTAGCACAAATAAAGAGACCATGAGTCACTAAACATGTCCATGTCACATTAAATGCATCTCATCATGAAATCCACTCACAATTTCCACCATTTGTAAACATTAACCTAAATGTTTTGTCCAAATAAAAAGAACGGCATCATCTAAAGTAAACTCGTGACGGATCACAAGAATACCCCTCACCTGTATATACATACCTGCATCCGCATTCCGACTGAATGCGAATGCGATGAGACTAAAGTAATCCAACAAATCTAATACTAGGATCCGGCTTAAACCAAAGCCCACTAGTATGATCCGTCCGATCATGATCCGTGCACTACTGCACGTATATGATCGAACCTTGCCATAGTATCATACGGCCTCTACAACGTTTCACCCGAAACTTGAGAAACAGTCTGTGGGGGACTCTAATAACTCATCAATATTTTGGCTGTGGATTTAACCACTAGCACGTCAGTGGTACTAGCTGTACGTAACGGGCTACCAGGTATTGACCAAAAGGGAGGTCAATGAGCGAACTCATCCTGACACCCTACTGAGCCTGTCAGTGAAAATATCCGTACAGTCCGGTCCGTTCTTCTATGAGTATCGCATGTCGGGCCTAGGGGGTTGGTAAAAGTCAGACCCCTAAAAGCGGTACAAGTCGTGTTGGAGTGTAGCACAGAACACCCTGAGATACTACTGGAATACCTACCAGTAAATCTCCGGTCTTGGCCAAGGACTTCATGTAATGGCTCTCCTAGATACAGCGCGATCTCACCCCCAATACCGGGAAAGACGAAACCCCTGCCGATCCGCTCACTGCCTCCATGTGGCTCGGGACTGTATCCAACTAAAACCTGTTTGCACGACTCCTTTGGGCCGTAGTAGGGTAGTAATCAAAGCACGGTGGGAACTCACACGAGACAAATGACGATCTCAGGTCAATGAACTAACCTGTACACATGTCACCAGGAAACTGCTATCTGACGTCAGGTATAATACCAACTAGCATGTTCCCGGCGAGTCCTGTCCGGTGTACTCATAACCCAATGAGCACCTGTTTATATCTTAGGTGAACCAACTGACACCAATGGCTTGTGAGACCGGCCACCGCCCCTCGTCGGGGTCTCGACTGTATACACTAGTCTACTAATAGAGTATCGATGCCCAGTCTCGAAACTCCCACGACTAGGGACCACTTTAAGGATGTGCTTATAGACTACCCAACTCTCACGTATATGATCGCCATCATACTGCTGGTAGTCAAGAAAGAATCCTAAGGGCTCTATCAATGTGTAATAGTGATCTGTAAGGTCACCTAAAGCTGTACACGATGATAAAGATAAACCAGACAGCATACTATCATCTTGAGTAAGACTGTCCTACCGGCATAGGTCCTCCCTCAATCATTGCAATCACGTGCCTGCGATCCAATAATTAACTTTGAGGGCACTATATCCAACATAAACTCTGCGAGGCCCCTGATATACCCAAAAACCCTCAAGACACATACATACGCACACTGCACATTGAGTTCATATGACTTGTTTGACCCGTCAATCAGAGATTCCTTTGCTTCAAAGGTGAAGGGTAATTAACGGCAGTTTAGTCCGCGGCTTCCGGAGATTCGGATCCCCACAATCAATAAATCCCAACCTACCCTAGGTATGGGGAATCTGTATACACCCGACAAGCGACGCATATTTTCCATCTCAATGGGGTGATGAAAAACACCCTACAGGCACAGCTGCAGGGTTATGTCTCGGGAACAGTTGACCGTAGTTTTGGGCATACACAAGATCCTTGTTAAACACGAGAACTCTTTTCCACCGATCAATTTCAAATGACCTAATGACGGTTAGATTTAGTAACATGTATATTATCTTAGACTATTGCCATGAGTCACAAATTATACTACGTACGTGTTCATATTATTTTGCACTCTTGTGTCATTGCTTTATAATATTTAGTTCATGCTTATGGTTCCTGCACATATTATTTATTTTTGTATTATTATATTGTGTCGCCCTGAAGACCTGAGTGTTCATGCTTAGAAGAAGAAGTAGACCCAGCCTCAAAACAGGACCTGCCCTATTTCGATGAGATCGCGGAGATCTAATCTAGCGACATCAGCTTTATCGTTTATTTCTGTTTTCAATAAAAGAACAATTGTTATCATTTGTTAGCTGTCTCATTTGTTGTTTAAAGACTTGTATCCGTTGAAATTTTATTTGTTTAAATGTAATAAATTAGTGACTGTATTTCTCTTTATCTGTGCTTGAGTACTGTTTGCCATGTAACTGAAATAATCCTAGAGGGGCGTGAATATGATTATACTAACAATATCCATAAATTAAAAAAATCTACTTACAAGATAAGATAAACACAAATATATCACAAGATAATATGCAAGTAAGAAATGGCATGAGAGAATCAAAACGCAAGCACAAGTAATTTAGAGTGGTTCAGGAGATCCCTTGGTCCTCTTTCTTTAGGCGATAAGCCCGTTCCACTTAAATCACGTCTCTACTGAGACAACACGTTTTGCACCCGGAACAACACGTCACTCGACACACGAGTGACCCTCTTCACTACACTTATCCTCACTTGCAAGAATTCTCCTGTGAGGATGAACTCAAAGAATGAATGCAATTTTTCAGAATTGTTGTTGTGCAATAACTATACAAAAATCCTATTATAACCCCAACCAAAAATCACACAAGTACAGGCATTTAATACGTCTTAGGCAGAGAAATAGACGTCTAAAGGCAAATGCGACAGACGTCTGAAGGAAATATAAAACAAGCTGTTATAGCATTAAATGGACGTAACAGTAATATTTTTCAAACAAATAAAGTTTCAGACGTCTGTTGTCATGAGCTTCAGACGTCTGCCGTGGTTTTCAAAACATGACCAATGAAAGAATAGAAATCAACCAGACGAATGAAGGCAAAGTGACACACGTCTGAAGAACAAAAAAAAGTTTCCAAAGTTTTAAACCTTCAGATGAGTGTTCAAGTAAGGTTCAGAAGTTTGTTCTCATAAGTTGTTTGAAAGTTATAAAAACACAAAGAACAACCAGACGTCTGAAGAAGATTTGATAGACATTTGTTCCATAAAAAATTTCAAGCTAATGAAAATCCAGAGAACAAACAGATGTATGAAAAAGCCAAGACAGACGTTTGTTCTATCAAAAGTTTAAAACAATGAAAAACCATAGAACAATTAGACGTTTTTTCTGGCATGCTTCAAACATAGAAGAAACTGATATTTCAAGACTTGCGCATGTTTTGCAATAAATACCATACGTCTGAAGAAGACTTGGATAGAAGTCTGAAGAAGGAATGCACAGAAAATTTTGAGCTTGAAATAGAAAAATGTTTTGAATGAAAAACTTTGCCAAGTTTTGCCCAAAGATCTCATATATGCAAAGTGAATGTGTTTTGAGTTTTTCATGCTATTCTTATAAACCATAAAGTACTTATATTGATTTCCTATGTCGATATCGTTTCTTTGTAAATCTTGAATCTTCCGCTATCTTGACACGAGCTCTTGAATCTTGATTTCTTAAATTTTTTTGAACTTGGACTTTGTCTCCTTAGCTTCATGAAGCTTGAATGTGATATTTGAGGAGCTCTAGTCTATTAACCTCCAACCTCTAATAGATTTATCGTTTAAGCTCAATTGCTTCCATCCTCCATCATAAGCTTGTGTCGGTTTGATATCCTGAAATCTTTCTCAAATACGACCAAGCATCATATACAGTGTTAAAAAATATGCAATATGAAACAAATGTATAGATCTATTAATATTGTATAATATCATCAAAACTAAATAGTAGGATTATGAGAATCCATAAACCATCAATCTCCCCCTTTTGATGATGTCAAAATATTAATAGAAGATATCGATATATTGAAAATCAAACGTTTGAATAATCTTCATTAATCGATAAATGACTAATATACTAAAATTAAACGTTTGAATAATTTCAATATATTGATACAAACCTATTACTCTCCTCTTTTTTGACATAATCAAAAAGGGTGCTCTAGGAAATAAAACATTTGAATTACTCCCCTAGACACATGCGTATACAAAAACTAAGTTAAACGTTTGAATAACTCCCCCTAACGAATGCATATGAGACTAATAAGAGTTAAAATTAAACGTTTGAGTAATTTTGAAAAGCAAGTATTTGGCTCATCTCAAGAAGCATGTATAAAATATAAGCAATAGTAAGTGATACATGCAAGATAACCATATGCAACATATAAGAAAGTTGTACTATCATATAGTTGAAAAGATGAGATAAAGATATAGTAAAATAGGGTTTTCTCATCTTTAGTGTCGGCAAACCCGTGAAGACCCTAAACACACTCCTCTAAATCCTAAGATATGTTATAAATAACAAATCCATAATTGGGTTCCCCTAACGAGGGTTGCGGAGACCATTTTGGCAAAATGATACTTAAATACAACATCACTCAATTGAACACATATTAAGCTCTCCTCGAATATAAGCAAAACGTGTAACATCAAGGGGTTTGGCAAAAATATCGGCCAAGTGGTGTTTTGTAGGTATGCGCTCTATAATGATATCCCTCTTTTCATGATGATCACGAAGAAAGTTGTAGCGGACATCAATGTGTTTGGTGCGGCTATGTTGATTTACATTTATCGTCATGTGCACCGTGCTCGTGTTATCACAAAGAATAAGGATATGATCTACAAGCATATCAAAGTCTTCTAGTGTATGCTTCATCCATAAGATTTTAGCATAACAAGCACCCGCGGCAATATATTCTGCTAGCAATCAAGTTTTGTTTCTTGGATGACCAAGAAACTAGACAATTTCTAAGAAATTGACACGTTCCACTCATTCTCTTACGCTCTATTTGGCTCCCCGCATAGTCTGCATCCAAATAAGATTTAAAATCGAAAATTTTATTTTTCACATACCACAAACCTAAACCAGTTGTTCCCTTAAGATATCTAAATATTCTTTTTATTGCACTTAGATGTGATTCCTTAGGACATGATTGAAAATGAGCACACAACCAAATACTAACCATTATATCGGGTCTACTAGCGGTTAAGTAAAGTAAACTACCAATCATACAGCGATATTTAGTGATGTCCACATCTTTACCGGTTTCATCTTTTGAAAGATTTATGGTAGTGGCCATAGGAGTGTTGTTTAACTTCACATCTTCAAGATCAAACATCTTGATGAGCTTCTTTGTGTACTTGGCTTAATTTATGAAGATATTGTTGGATATAGTGCCCTCAAAGTAATTATTGTGATCGCAAGTAGGCGATTATGATAACTAAGAAAGGACCTATACATGTATAACAGTCTTACTCGAGATGATAGTATACTATCTGGTTTGTCTTCATCATTGATGAAGCCCTTAGGATTGTTGCTTGACAGCCAGCATTATGATGGCGATCATAAATGTGGGAGTTGGGTTTTCCATAAGCACATCCTTAAATGTCTCTATTCGTGGGAGTATCGATACTGGGCATCGATATTCCGGAGTAGACTAGTGTATACGCTTCTAGACCCCGACGAGGGGTGGTGGCCGGTCTCACAAGCCATTTGTGTTGTGTCACCTAAGATAGTATACTGGTGCTTACTGGAGGTGAGTACACTGGACGGACTCACCGAGAACTTCTAGATGGTATTATATTTATCGTCAGATGGAAGTTCTAAGGTGGCATGAGTATAAGTTAGTCCTTTAACCTGAAATAGTCATTTTTCTCGTGTGAGTTCCCACTGTACTTTGATTACTACCCTACCATGGCTCAAAAGAGTCGTGCAAACAGATTTTAGTTGGGTACAGTCCCGAGCCACATAGAGGCAGTGGTCGACTGTCAGGGATTCATCTCACCTGGTATTAGGAGTCGATGTCGCGCTATTTTCAGTTAACTATCACCAGAAATCCATGGCCATGCTAGATAAGATTTACTGATAGTTGATTAGTAATATCTCTATTGGTGATGAGCTTGACTCAGACATGACTTATCGGGTTAGTAGGGGTCTGACATTATCCACCCCTAGACCCGATATGCGATACTCTTTGACGAAGAGACCGGAGTGTACGGAAATTATCACATTCAGGCTTAGTAGGGTAAGGAAGTTCTTAATTGTCGACCCCCCTTTCGATAAGTACCTGGGCAGCCGTTACGTACAGCTAGTGTCGCTGACGTGCTTATGATTAAACCCACTGCCAGTATATTGTCGTGCCTTTAGAATCCCATACAGAGAGTTTTGCCAGTTCAGGAGACAGATGTAGAAGCCGTACGTTTCTACATGCAGGGGTCTGATTAAATACGTATACGGGATACAAGGACTTTAATTGAGCGGTTGATAATGCTAGCCGGCTTAGGATTAAGCCGGATTATTAAATCAGGATTTGATTTAATAATTTATATATGTATTTTGATACATATATTTTAGTATTATTGTTCACTATTCATTTTCTCTCTTTGGTGCTATCCATATTTTTATACGGATACGTGTATATGTAGCGACATTTAGACCGGGTAAAGTATTCCAAATTTATACGGGAATGCTTCTAGAAGAAGGACACATCATATTTGTTTTCTTTTTAGAAAATTAAATAGAAATGAGGTGGAAAGTGAGGAGTTATGAAGCATGGTTCTTTGCATATAGAGAGGTATGGCTTGGGGATTTTATATTAGTAAAATCATTTGTGTTCACTTTTGAACCATGATTGTAAAAAAGGCAAACCATTCTCATTTTCTACACTTGATTTTTTTTCATACTTGAGCTTCATGCTTCATAGTTTCATCCTCATCTCTTTTCCTTCTTCTTCTTCTTTCTCTTATTTTGAGCATGGATTCTAGAGAGAAATATTTAGTGAAAAATTCCTACATCATCAACCATCCATACTTAGTAAGTTTGGATTATTGGCTAGAACCTTCTCCGGTTTCTCTCGGGTGGATCGTCTTCGGCGAGGGTGGTCGATCTTCAAATGCGATCCCGGCGGCTACGAGCTTGGAGAAGTCTTCAACTATTGGGGGAAAACGCGACAAAAGGTTGTAGTTTTTCAACCCTTGCACTCTTAGTTAGCTAGTTTAGATTATTAGACCATATCCTGGGTTTTACGGGTGTTTGGTGCTCGTAAAAGTTTTTTTTGCTTCCATCTCGGCCGCAGCCTCTGTGGCGCGGGCACTGAAACCCAACATGGTATCAGAGCCATTCCATAAAGCTTAACTAGCTAGTTTGCACAAGTTTAAAGTTTCGATCGACAGATTTTTTCCGGAGCGCATTTTCATTTGCATGCCAGCTGTTCGAATTTTAAAATTGTTCAAAAAATTATTTAGATTACCTTAAAATCATGTGCAGGCATTTCTAGAGGGTAGAAAGAAATTTGGGCACATGATACTAAATTTTGGCCGCGGAACCGCCACCTAACATGCTCTTTGGCCGCGATTCCGCGGTCTAATTTGGGCTGTTGTGCCCTAATATTTTTGTTGTGCTCTAGGTTATGGAAATGTGATTTTTGGGATGTTTGATTTTGGCCCAGATTTGTTTGTGTTAGTTACATGTATGCCCTAGAGGCCATTATTGTACATGAGATGTATATTATAATGGATGCTTGAACATATATAGAGAGGAATTTCTTGCTCGACATGATAGTATGCTATCTGGTTGCTTTTTATCTTAACTTGTTGACTTGTATAAGTGATGCTGTCTTGCTCTCATATGTTGATAAAGCCCTTAGGATGTGTACTTGACTACCAGGACTATGATGTAGATCATACTAATGGGGCCAAGGATAGTCCACAAGTACACCCTATAATTGTTCCTAGTCGTGGGAGTATCGAGACAGGGCATTGATACTCTAGAGTAGATTAGCGTATGCGCTTCTCGACCCATATGATGGGTGATGGATGATCCCATATCCATTGGTGTTTGACATCAGAGAAGGTATACGGGTGCTCAGTAGAGACTGGGTACACTGGACGGACTCGCCGAGAACTCCTAGATGGTATTATACATATCGTCAAATAGCAGTTCTCTGGTGACACTGATACAGGTTAGTCTGTCGATCCGAGATCGTCATAGAGTCTTGTGTGATTCCCACTGTACTTTGATTTCCACCATACCACGGTCAAGAGATCGTGCAAAAAGGTTGTTTTTGGGTACAGTCCCGAGTCACATGGAAGTAATGAGCGATAGGAGGGGATTCGTCTCTCACGGTATTTGGAGTTGATGTTGCGCTATGCTCGATTGGCCATAACAGGAAATCCCTGGCCAGGGTTGCTGAGATTTACCGGTAAGTGTTATCAGTAGTTTCTCTAACCGTTATGGACCTTGCATCGGTATGACTTATCAGGCTATTGGGGTCTGACGTTATACCACCCCCAGGCTGTGATATGCGAAATATCTGACGAAGAGACCGGACTGTATGGTAGTATTACTGATTTGATTCGCAGGAGTATTAGAAGGCTTGCTTGTTGATCTTCTGATCACTCAATACCTGGGTGGCCGTTACGTTTAGCAGACCGCTTGCGGCTTGTGGGTGTTTGATATGATCATCACCTACTACCGGCGTATTGACAAGTCTTTAGAGTCCTATAATGAAGTAACCTGGTTCATGCGAAAAGAAGTAGGAGCACATATGTGATATGTGTGGGACAGAGATTAATGCGCGTATGTGATACCGCATTCTATTCCCGCGATATGTGATATCGGTCGGTTATATGAAATATAGCCGAATTATCGGATCAAGTGTTGATTCGATAAGTTGATACATTTTATATTAGTCGGTTGTATGTGATATAGCCGGATTATTAAATCAAGTGTTGATTTGATAATTAATAAATAATTATATATTTGATATATTAACTTACATTAACTAATATTTGCTCACTAAACATTTCTTTTTCTCACTTGTGTGCATATAGTATATATGTGATATATATTAATGTACATTTTATTGTGTCATGCTTGATGCCACATGCAACATGGGTGTATGAGACTTACACCATGATTATGATAATACTAAGTTTTTTATTTATCTTGGTAATTCACAAATTAGTGGTAGTTGCGTCTCATTTATGGCTCAAATGAAACGCAGGGCTCTTAGATTATCCGCTATTCCATATTGTTGTTTGTATGCTTATGATGATATTTATCTGCCTGTGATGACTATTATCTGCCTGCGTTGTTGATTTATATATATATATATATATATATATATATATATATATATAGTAGATGCTTCTATATGTTTTACATCCGCGCTAGTCCTGCTCCCGCTCTGCTGTTAGTTAAGTAACCTAACGGTGCATGACGGGGTCCCATGGCGAATGTGGATGTCATATAAAAAGCATGTTATTTTGGTTGTTTCCTTTGTGGCTTGGAAACATAAAATGATGGGAACACATTATCTGAATAATGTAAGGAAAAATAAACCTAAATGATGTTGTCAGAACCAATTTTAAAACTACTCGGCTTTCTTCAAAACACATAGTCGTATTCTTTTGCTTTGCATAGAGGTATTCGGTTAGGAATATCCCACACCTTATTCTATGGGAGAAGAGCCTTGATCCCTTCATTGGGAGTTCGCTCTTAAGCAAAGATTTAGATTACTAGTTTTAAAAAGCGGAGTTTAAGCCACTCCATTTCAAAGCTACTCGAGTTCCTTCAACGATATCAAGTTTATTACGTTAAATGTTTTTCACCAAAAACCAGTCGTAGCCCTTCGTCATTTCAGATTAGTATTATTTAGTATTCATGCTGCATATGTTGACTGTGTCAAGGCGTAGTGTACGGTGGCTCTGTAATGTTTTTCTGTCACATGGATATGTGGATTAGTTAGGACAGCCGTGTAACTATTTTGACTGTGTCAAGGGTATTATATGGGTGGGTTTAATGCAATCAAGATAATGACGGGTTGAATTTGACTAGGACCCTTTGATATGTTGACTATGTCAAGGTCACTTGAGTCCCAGGGGCAAAAACCATTTCGGGGGTTTCAAACATACGAGAAACTTGCCAGGCATGCGCATACCTTCTGGAGTGTGGTGACTTGAGTGGATTCTGTCAAGCTATCACATGATGATAGTTGGGTCCCGATTCCTATTAATGGGTATGTATTACTCCTCGGAAGATTTTTCACTTCACAATTAGCTAACCTATTAGGTGTCTAGAAAGTGTTAACGAGATTACGCCTCTATGGAAATGGGATTATTAATTGGGTCCGTGCGAAAGCACAGGGTACCTCCCTCGGAGTACCAACACTAGCCTGGCTGAACGATTAGCAAACTTGTAAAGTGTAAATGATCCCGACTAGTTCTCCTTTTAGGGTTTGAAGGAATATTCGAGGATACCGTGGGAGCCATCCTGATTTGATAAAGTGAAAATCAATCTAATTTTGATAGAGTGCACGCTGAGTGTTTCTTTTCTCTCTCTCTGGTACAGCGACCCATGACTTACCTTAAAAACTCATGAACCAATTTGACCGAACCTTTTTACACCCTTTGGTTTTGACTTGTCATGATTCACGACAAAATCGCATATATCCCTGCCACTCCTACTTTACCCTTTGTATTTCTTTAGAATACTTCGTATCACTACGATGATCGATATCACTTGGAACGTCTATCGTATAGTTACATACGAACTCGAAAAAGTTGCTTTGGTCGAGGATGGCCATAGGTTCTGGAGAAATTGAATAGAATTATTCAGTTGTCTCTTCCATTTACCTTCTTTCAGTTTGCGGGAGCTCCTTGCATTAAGAGAATACCCCTATTACTCTTATTGGATAGTCTTCTTCCAAGCCTCAGGCTGGTGCCGAAAGATAGGGAAGGAAGAAAACCAGTTAGCGCAGGCACGGTGTGCGAAAGATAAGATGTAGAGACATATAAATGGATTAAAGTGAGGGCAAAGGAAATTACGACTACTGTCATGAATCTGGATAATGGAAAAGGCATTACTGGGAATAACTGACCATTCCCTATGAAACATTTTCATGTTTCAGTTTTTCTGTGTACATATAATAGAGAACTGTTTTCCCAATCAACTCTGACTCCAGGGTATATATTTATCAGATTTGGATCTCACATCTGTACGGTGTTACAGATGATGAGTAGGAGTAGAATATTGGGAAATGGACGATTTGATCCTCAATATCGAAATTCGTTGCAATTGGTAATATTGGATTAAATCGTCTGGCTTTTGCCTGACGGCAAATATTTGGTTTCGAATAACTATTGTTATGCACCAAATTTTAAAATAAAATATATGTACCTTTATTTTATAAAGTGAGATATACATTTTGAAAATTGTGTTGTAAATATTTACCTTTATCAGTTGAGGATAAGGTAAGGTGCATTGAATAACGGTGTAAGATATTCTTATCCAAGATACAGTTTTCAATTTACAAAACACAGAATTTGAGTTGGTATACTCTCGGGACTTATACAAGAAAATGTATGTTGTCCGGTGTCCTTTAGGACAAGAGGTTGGTACTTTTACTTCATTCAGGTTTTCTTATAAGTTTTCTAGTTTTACACGTGCATTTGTAGTAACACAAGGTCAAAAATTTTAAGAAGTTTATAGGTATAAGAATAAAGTAAAGAACCATATGTTGGAAGTATCAGGATTTTCGAGGTGATCGAAGATGTAAATAATTATGCTAGGTATTCTATCATAGTATTGAGAACTTGATTCTCTCACAGGTTGCCCATCCGTGAGTGTGCTCCTTGATGAGCAATGCTGTATTAGCCTTTTTCCATTAGGTGATATGCACTGGGAACAGCTGTATGACATTTGGATATGGTTCCATCTAAATTAGTGCCTTGATTCTATATAGACATAGAATGGTTATATATCTTGAGGTTGTTAAAATATGGAGTTATCTGCTTTCTGTTTAAAAGAAGAATCCGGACAAATTTGAGGCACGCTTCGGTAATGGCGGTTTGTGGATTATCCCAAACATTCGCTAGGATTTTATTTCTACCATTTTCAAGATCAATGGTTATATTGTTTTTGCCTCACCACCATTTTATAAAAGGATCTTTTTTGCAAAAGAAACTAGTAGGGGTATGGTAAGATTGGAAGTGATTCTAGAATCACAAACGGTTACCGAAAATTTAGTAGAACCTAAGTATTCAATTGGACTTGACAAACCGTTAACCATTCCACAGATTTTAGTAGGTGGCCTCAGACACCCGAAAGATACTTCAGTTTTCTCATAGACGGTGATAGGGAGGTCAGCATCATGGTGATGATGACCCTACTAGTTATCAATAGGTCATAAGAAGTGGTAACTTCCAAATGACCAGATGCTTATATCCAAGATGGATTCCACGCATTTCAGCAAAATTATGGATTCTGGACTTTACTGGGTACTCCTGAAGGGGTAAAATCCATAAGGAGCAAGTAGATCTTTCGAGATTTGTACATGTGGAAAGGTACTAACCTAATAAGGCAAGACTTGTTGTAAAGAGTTTTCATCAAATACCCGTTGTGGATTGTGATGAGATTTTTATTTCAGTGTCTATACTGAAGTCCATACGGATATGACTTAACACTTCTGTTCCTCCTACTTGTTATCAGCATGTCATAGGAAGTGGTAACTTTCAGGTGACCAGGTATTTCATATCCAAGATGGACTCCACGCATTTCAACAAATCATAGATTTTAGACTTTATTGGGTGCTCCTGAAGGGGTAAAACCTATTAGGAGTAAGTATATCTTTCGAGATCTGTGCAGGTGGAAAGGTACTAACCTAATAAGGCTAGACTTATTGTAAAGAGTTTTCATCAAATACCCGTTGTGGATTGTGATGTGACTTTTACATCAATGTCTACGCTGAAGTTCATATGGATATGATTTGGCGCTGATGCAGTTCATAGCTATGATATCTGGCAGGTAGATGACTATAACGTCTTTCCAAATGGGATTTTGGAAGTGCACGTGTATATGACTCAAGCAGAGGGTTATCATAGTCAGTGGGAGCAGCGGAAGGTGTGCAAGATACTTATGTCTATTCGTAGACTAAAGTAAGGATAGCGGAAACGGATCATCTGTTTTGATGTGACAGTCAAAGTGATTGACTTCATTAAAACAAAAGATAAACCTAGTAAGAAAGATGTAGGGAGTACTTTCCTAGATTTGGATGACATACTCCAAATAGGAAGTGATGTTCCTATACTACAATCGGTCAAAGTTTGGTTGTCACACAGTGTTTTCTCTATGTTAGATGTAGATAGTATATTAGGAATTCTGGTGACTAGATCTAGATTTGGGAAGTTTCCTAAATCAGGTACTTAGACATCATTCTAAAACTATTTTAGAATGGACGACTCCTGGCATGGTAGTATACCGACAGGTGATGGAGTCATCCTCCCTAAAGAGATGTCTTCTAGAATGATGAGGAGAGGGACTGGCATGAATGACATATCATTTGCTTAGGCAATTGAGTCAATCATACAATGTCTTGTACAAAACACGATGGATAATGTATTAGGGATTCTGGTTTTAGATCTAGATTTGGGAAGTTTCCCAATCGGGTACTTGGACAGCATTCTAAAAGTATTTTTAGAATGGACGACTCCTGACGTGGTGGTATACCCGCAGGTGATGGAGTCACCCTCTCTAAAAGAGATGTCTTCTAGCCTGATGAAGAGAGGGGCTGGCATGAATGACATATCATTTGCTTAGGCAATTGAGTCAATCATTCAAAGTCTTGTACAACACCAGATATTGCTTTTGCACTGGTTGCAACAAGCATATATTAATCCAATTCTCGAGAAACAAAGGGAAGCAGTAAAGAACATAAGAGGATATTCTTGGTATAAGATAACGACAGTCTTCTCTGGGAGGCGGTTATCAGTTAAGGCTTCCAAGGTGACCTGGATAACAGAGATGCTGTCAGGGTTTTAAGTTTTGCCTCTTCTGAGGATCGGTATATTGGATAGTGTTCTAATAGGGATACTGAGGTAATCATAGTGCAGGATGCCTATTATAACTCAACAAAGGATACAACCCAAGAAGTTTTTTAGATGGAGTTATTCATTTATGAACTTGGTCCCATCAAGAATCCAGACAAATTCTTAAGGCGGGGTATCGCTCAATTTGGGAGATTGTTAATCTCCACGAAGTTGAGATATAGAGAGATGAAGTTGGAACATTGTAGCGGATCCACTCACCGAGGCTATTTCTCGAGCAAATTGAAAATGATGAGTAGAGAAGTTGGGTATTCGGTAGCACACGGGCTGTGGGTAAATGATACCTCAATAATTGGCCTTAAGTGCAAGTGGGAGATTGTTGGATATAGTACCTTCAAGGAAATTATTGTGATCGCAAGTAGGCGATTATGATAATTGAGGGAGGATCTATACTGGTATAACAGTCTTACTCGAGATGATGGTATGCTATCTGGTTTGTCTTCATCATTGATGAAGCCCATAGGATTGTTTCTTGACAGCCAGCATTATGATGGCAATCATATATGTGGGAGCTGGGTTGTCCATAAGCACACCCTTAAATGTCTTTAGTCGTGGGACTATCGAGACTAGGAATCGATATTCCGGAGTAGACTAGTGTATACGTTTCTAGACCCTGACGAGGGGCGGTGGCCGGTCTTACAAGCCATTGGTGTTGTGTCACCTAAGATAGTATACAGGTGCTCACTAGAGGTGAGTACACTGGATGGACTCGCCGAGAACTTCTAGATGGTATTATATCTATCGTCAGATGGAAGTTCTCAGGTGGCACGAGTACATGTTAGTCCTTGACCTGAAGTTATCATTTGTCTCGTATGAGTTCCCACTATACTTTGATTACTACCCTACCACGGCTCAAAGGAGTCGTGCAAACAGGTTTTAATTGGGTACAGTCCTGAGCCACATGGAGGCAGTAGTCGACTGTCAGGGATTCGTCTCCTGGTAATAGGAGTCGTTGTCGCGCTGTGCTCAGTTGGTTATCACCAGAAATCCATGGTCACGGTGGATGAGATTTACTGATAGTTGATCAGTAGTATCTCTATTGGTGATGAGCTTGACTCAGACACGACTTATCGGGTTAGTATGGGTCTGACGTTATCCACCCCTAGACCCGATATGTGATACTCTTTGACTAAGAGACCGGAGAATACAGAGATTGTCACATTCAGGCTCGGTAAGATAAGGACTTACTTGATTGTTGACCCTCCTTTCGACAAGTACCTAGGCAGCCGTTACGTACAGCTAGTGCCGCTGACGTGCTTGTGGTTAAACCCACTGCCAGCGTATTGTCGAGTCTTTAAAGTCCCATACAGTGGGTTTTCCCGGTTCAGGCGACAGATGTAGGAGCCGTACGTTGGTACGTGCAGTGGTCCGATTAAATACATGTATGGGATTCACGGACTTTAATCGGGCGGTTGATAATACTAGCCGGCTTAGAATTAAACCGGATTATTAAATCAGGATTTGATTTAATAATTTATATATGTATTTTGATACATATATTTTAGTATTATTGTTCGCTATTCATTTTCTCTCTTTGGTGCTATCCCTATTTTTATACGGATACGCGTATATGTAGCGATATATATACCGGATGAAGTATTCCATATTTATACAGGAATACTTCTAGAAGAAGGACACTTCATATTTGATATACTTTTTAGAAAATTAAATAGAAATGAGGTGGAAAGTGAGGGGTTATAAAGTATGGTTCTTTGCATGCAGAGAAGTATGGCTTGGAGATTTTATATTGGTAAAATCATTTGTGTTCACTATTGAACCATGGTTGTAAAAAAGGAAAGCCATTCTCATTTTCTACACTTGATTTTTTTTTCACACTTGAGCTTCAAGCTTCATGGTTTCATCGTCATCTTTTTTCCTTCTTCTTCTTGCTCTCATTTTGAGCATGGATTCTAGAGAGAAATATTTAGTAAAAAATTCCTACATCACCGACCATCCATACTTAGCAAGTTTAAATTATCGGTTAGAGCCTCCTCCGGTTTCTCTCCGGTGGATCGTCTTCGGCGAGGGTGGTCGATCTTCAAGCGCGATCCCGGCTGTTACGAGTTTGGAGGGGTCTTCCACAATTGGGTGGACACGCGACAAAGGTTGTAGTTTCTCAACCCTTACACTCTTAGTTAGTTAGTTTAGGTTATTGGACCATATCCTGGATTTTACGGGTGTTCGGTGCTCGTAAAAGTTTTTGTTTGCGCTTCCGCCTCGGCCGCGGCCTCCGCGGCGCAGCACCGAAACCCAACAGATATCATCCTTGAGTTGCTTGATTTTGAGTCCAAGAAAATAATTGAGTTCTCCCATCTTGCTCATTTCAAATTCTTTTTGCATGCTATGTGCAAATTCCTTGCATAAAGATTCATTAGTGAATCTAAAAATAATATCATCAATATAAATTTGAATGAGCAAAATCTCATTATTTTTCTTGTTGATAAAATGTGTGGTGTCGACCTTGCCCTTTGTAAAACCTTTTTCAATTAGAAAAGTGCACAATCTAGCATACCAAGTTTTAGGAGCTTGTTTCAAACTATACAAAGCCTTATGGAACTTGAAAATATGATTAGGATATTTAAAATCTTGAAAACCGGACGGTGGTTTCACAAAAACTTCCTCCTCAATAACACCATCCAAAAAAGCACTTTTAACATCCATTTGATAAACTTTGAAATCTTTAAAACATGCATATGACAATAAAATGCGAATGGCTTCTAATCTAGCTACCGGAGCAAAAGTTTTATCGAAATCAATATCTTCCTCTTGATTGTAACCTTGTACTATGAGCCTTGCTTTATTCCTAGTGATCACACCAAATGCATCAAGCTTGTTCTTAAAGACCCATTTTGTACCTATGATGTATCGATCACTAGGTCTAGAAACCAACATCCATATATTGTTCCGCTCAAATTGAACAAGCTCCTCTAGCATATCACAAACCCAATTCTAATCCATGATAGCTTCTTTAGCATTCTTAGGTTCAATATGAGACAAGAAAGTCATGTTAGCAAAGAAATTTGGATTATGAGAATGAGTGGTTACCCTCTTTGTCACGTCACCCATGATTTGAGTTGGTGGATGATTTTTATTGTATCTCCAATATTTTGGTAGGATCGGTACTGATTCATCATCTATATCGACTACTGCACTTGATATGTCAAGTTCCTCCAAGCAAGATCGAACCACTTCATCATCTTTCTCAACTACTACAACATTTTTGGTAAAAGAATTAGTTTTATCAAACTTAACATGCATACTCTCTTCCATAGCGTTAGAGGTTTTATTGAAAATACGATAAGCTTTACTAGTGGAAGAGTAGCTACGAAAGATACCCAAGTCACTTTTTGCATCAAATTTACCAAGAGGATACTTGGTATTCAAAATTTAACGTTTGCTTCCGAAAACTTTAAAATAGCCAATATTGGGTTTTTTACCATAGTATAATTTGTAAGGAGTTTTCTCAAGTTCTTTTCGAATAACAACTCTATTTATAATATACGATACAATATTAACCGCCTCGGCCCAAAAATAGTGAGATAAACTATGTTCATTTAATATTGTCCTAACCGTTTCTTGAAGAGATCGATTCTTCCGTTCAACGACTTTATTTTGTTGTGGAATTCCAGGACAAGAAAATTCATGTTTAACCCCATGATCGTTACAAAAATTTTCAAAGAAAGCATTTTGAAATTCGCCTCCGTGATCACTACGAATTTTCACAATGGAAAGATGTTTTTCGTTTTACACTTTGTTAAAGAAAGTTTTGAAAGCAACAAAGGTATCACTTTTGTTTGCAAGAAAAAAACCCAAGTAAATCTCGAAAAATTATCAACAATCACAAAAGCATAAGATTTACCACCAAAACTCGAAGTCCTTGAAGGACCAAATAAATCCATATGTATTAACTCAAGAGGGTTAGAAGTTGATACCCTAACTTTCGGCTTGAAAGAGCTTTTTGCTTGCTTACCCATTTGGCACGCATCACATAGCTTGTCTTTTACAAATTTGAGGGTTGGCATGCCAATGACCAAGTCCTTATTTGTGATGTTTGAGAGTAGGTTCAGGAAAGCATGTCCAAGGCTTCAGTGTAATAGCCAACTATCATTCTCTACAACACTTAAACACTCAAAAATTTTATTAGAGATATCACAAGCGTCAATAGAATAAAATATTGCCACTTCTTATACCACAAAGTATCATCTCATCTTTAGGATCAAAAACTTTTACAAACTTTCATCAAAAACAACTTTAAAACCTTTATCATAAAATTGACTAATATTAAGAAGATTATGTTTTAAACTATCAACAAGAAAAACATCTTCTAAAGTAGTAGTGTTAAATTTGATATTACCTTTACCGATAATTTTACTTTTACCATCTTCTCCAAAGGTGGCCATGCCACCTTTCTCTCTTGATAGGGTTGCAAAGCACTTAAATTTGTCGGTTATATACCTTGAACAACAACTATCAAGATACTATTGATCTTCACGTCTTGACTTATGGTGTACCCATAGAAGATGTAATAAATGTAACTTTTGGTACCTAAGTATTAGTGGGTCTACGAGAGTTAGTTTTGGGAACCCAAATCAAATTCATTGAAGATCTAGCTTTGCAATGATAATAGATATACCCAACATGCCCACAATAGTTACACACAGTATTGCTAGTTCTAGAATGTGTATGTGCATGTATGTGTTTGACATGATGATGATGATAATGATGTGAAGTATGTGTCTTAGCATGAAGGGTTCAAGCAAAGGTTTTTCTAACACTTAGAACATGAGCAAATCTAACACTACTATCATAAGATATATAAGCATATACATGATGAGCATGATGATCATAAGAAGTAGATGCATGAGAAGAAATAGCCTTAACAAAAGTAGACTTAAATGAAGCCTTATCATATGTTGGTTTGAGGCTACTAGTATGAGAAAGAGATGCATGTTGAAAACCAATTCCATTTTTCTTATTGGAAACATTCAAATTTCCTATCATGCTATCAAGACTAATCTTGTTAGTGGCAAACTTGTGAAGAGTGGAATCAAGATCATTAATCTTAAACTTCATTTTATCAACATCTAGCAACATAGCATTATGAGTGATGGACAAAGAATCATATTTGCATTTGAGAGAAGTAAAAGCGGATGTGAGTCTCTTATTTTTCAAATTAGCATCTTCAATAGAACTATTTAAAGGAGCAATTTTAGACAAAAGTTTTTCGTTCTCAAGTTTTAAACTCTCATATCCACAAGATTTAGAAGAATTTTCATTTTCAAGAAATGCAATTTTCTTTTCGGCAATGGAATACTTAGTTCGAAGAGTAGAATAAATATCATGCAAGGATCCAAACGTTTTAAGAAGTTCTTTGAAATTTGACAAGTTTGGATCATCTATTACCTCATCCTCATGTGTCATGAAGCA
The DNA here is from genome assembly GCA_030015575.1 of Agapanthus africanus. NCBI lineage: Eukaryota > Viridiplantae > Streptophyta > Magnoliopsida > Asparagales > Amaryllidaceae > Agapanthus > Agapanthus africanus. The sequence continues at coordinate 44,187,944 of CM057339.1, forward strand.
CATGTTTGCTATTTCTTGATCGGACGGTCCCTCTTCGTTCTCGCTTCCTTCCGAGTCGTCCCATATTCTAGCATTGAAGGCTTTCTGATAAAGTTTTTGTGGAGCTTCCTTTTCATTATTTAAGGGGCAATCGGTGACGAGATGACCGGGATTCATACACTTAAAGCAATGTCCAATATTTTGTGGAGCTTCCTTGTCATATACTAGGCTGTTCTGGCTATCTTTTGTGAATTATTACAGATAACAGGGGTTGGAAGAAAAAGGAAGAAAAACTGTCCTAAAAGAAGGATTACGTGCGTCCAATGGAGACTTAAAAGAATTATTCAGAAAATCAAAAGAAAATTTGCAAATTTGGAACAAATTTGGGAATATCATTACAAATCAGTAAAGGTTGTAACAAATAGAGGTGAATCAATCATCACAACAACAAATCAGTTGGAGAAACCAAATCAAATCAAAAGCAACAAATCAACCTGTCTAATTATATGCCAAATTTGGGAACAATTTGGAGATCTACACAACTACAGAGATACAACGAAATATTCAAGATTTTATGTGCTAAAAAATCATCTAATTGACGATAAAACCACAGAAAAAATCTAGAGCCACGAAACCAAAAAACGGCGGCGGATCAGCGGTCGATTTTGGGCCGTTCGACGAGATTTTTTATGGGCATGATCGTATATCCATATAAATTAATATGAGATGTAGGGCTTCATCTTTTGAAGATTCTGAAGGCACGTAACAATATTCAACAGTGCAATTAGATTATACTATCATAGTTGTTAGGAAGTAGATTCTTTTATATCTTATATTACTTGTTCTCCAATCTTCATTAGTCTTATAAAAACACTAGTATAACCTTAGGGTTTCATATCTTTCTCATCTCTCTCATAGGCTTTTCATTAGGGTTTTCAAGGAGAAGAGATCAAGTTTATTGTAAGTACTCTTGATTATGAATAAAATTTATTTTTCTTTTATAAACATGAGTAACTAATTCTTTTCTATGGTTTTGTTTGTATTTATTTTGTGGGCATGATCGTATTTTCACATAAATTAATATGAGATGTAGGGCTTCATCTTTTGAAGATTCTGAAGGCACGTAATAATATTCAACAGAGCAATTAGATTAGACTATCATAGTTGTTAGCAAGTAGATTCTCTTATATATTATATTACTTGTTCTCCAATTTTCCTTAGTCTTATATAAGCACTAGTATAGCCTTAGGGTTTCATATCTTTCCCATCTCTTCCATAGGTTTCTCATTAGGGTTTTCAAAGAGAAGAGATCGAGTCTATTATAAGTACTCTTGATTATGAATAAGATTTATTTTTCTTTTATAAACATGAGTAACTAATTTTTTTCTATAATTTTGTTTGTATTTATTTTGTAGTTGAGTAATCTTTTATCTCTTCTTTTCTATACTTTTATGATGAATGTCTTATTATTTAATTATTCTCTTTATAGTTTTTCACCTAATAAACTAATTTTATAATGAAAGTTGGCGTCTAGAATAAAATTAGGGAAGGGTGATAACACCAATAATCTAATTAGGTTAAGAAAAGTTTTACAAACTAGGAACTTAATTAGGGAAGGTAAGAAAATAATTTAATCACAAGATATTCAATCTATGTAGTTAAACTAGATTAATCGATAAGACATTAATTGTATACTCATAACCTACATGTTTTGTGGAAAATTAAAACTAGGTTACTTCCAATTAACTAGAACTATGGTTTTAATATGATCTAGATGATGTTATAATTTTGATAGGCTATGTCTATAATTTAAATATAACCTATGCTTATTTATAATTAATGGAAATATATTAGAATTAGATTAGAAAAGATGATGAATCTTTTAAACCAACCATAGAAATAAAGCAAATAAAAACCCTAGATTTTTCTCTCTCTTGAAAACCAACTTTTATTTTATTTTGCATTTAAATTTTTAAATTTTAAAAACAACTCAATTTTAACTTAATTTAAAAATAGTTAACACATCTCTCTGTGGGAACGATTCTTAAATACGACTGCGATAAGCTGTATATTTGCGGTTAAAATTAGAGGACTAATAAAATCCACATTAGCGATCTGTTGGGAAGTTGCCTCTTTTGAAATTTCTTCGAAGCTTGAGAAATTTGTGGAATTGTCTCGTCACAAGAGCGATATCATTGTCATCTCCACTCAACTCATTATCGTCACAAAGTTTGGATGGTGCATTTGATCTTGACAGAGCTTTGGAGGTAGCCTTGAGAGTCATGTTGTTTAGCTTTTCTTTCTTCTCCACTTTCTCGTCTTCCATGTCATACGCTTTAAGTTCAATCTCATAAGTTCTGAGATTTCCTTTAAGCTCTTCAAAGGACACGACTTCAATGTTGACTATCCCTTTAAGAGTGGTCGCTTTTATTTGCCATTTTTTTGTGAGTGATCGAAGAATCTTCCTCACCTTTTCTTCATTCTTCATGGGATTATCTAATAAGGAGCCAAGAGAAATAGTGATGTAAATAAAACGACTAAATATGTCATCAATATTTTCATCGGGCAACATTCTCAAATTTTCATATTCTATTTTCAATAGATTAATTTTAGCCTTCTTAATATTGGAACCCCCTTCATGAGCAACTAAAAGAATTTTTCACATGACAAAAGTACTTTTACATTTGATAACACGAGCCAAATCATTTTCATTAAGATAAGAGAAGAAAGCAAACTTGGCTTTATGATTAGCTTCATAAGCCTTTTTATCAACTTCACTCTAGCTCTCCTCATCGGTGGTGGGTACCCATACTCCTTCAAAAAGGTGTATCTCCACACATCTCTACCTTATGATTTTAAAAAGGACTTCATCTTAACTTTCCAAATGGCCGAATTAATACCATCTAAGTATGGTGAAATAGTGATGGATTGGGAGTATCCCATACTATGTGAAAAGGATGATGCCATATGATCTCTTTAGGGTGTTAGTCCTAACAAAAAGAGCACCTCGCTCTAATACCAATTGAAATAATCCTAGTGCGGGTGAATAGGATTATACTAACAATACTCACAAATTAAAAAAAATCTACTTGTAAGATAAAATAAAACACAAACATATCATTAGATAATATGCAAGTAAGAAATGGAAAGAAAGAATCAAAACGCAAACACGGGCAATTTAGAAAGGTTCAGGAGATCTCTTAGTCCTCTTTGTTTAGGCGACGAGCTCGTTCCACTTAAATCACCTCTCTACCCAGATAACACATTGCGCACCCACAACAACATATCACTCGACACACGAGTGACCCTCTTCACTATACTTCTTTTCACTTATAAGAATTCTCCCGAACTCAAGAGATTCCAGACAAAGAGAGAAGAAGAAGATTACAATCCAATATACTCTTATTAAGAGTTTACAATTGAAGCTCTAGTATACTTCAATGGAGTATAAGATTTGCAATTAAAGTTCAAGTGTTTTCTTTTTCTTTTGGTGGGTGGGGATGGACTCAAAGAATGAATAAAAATTTTCAGAATAGTTGTTGTGCAATAACTACACAAAAATCATTTTATAACCCCAACCAAAAATCATACAAGTACAAGCATTTAATACGTCTCAGGCAGAGAAACAAATGTCTGCAGGCCAATAGGACATACGTCTAAAGGAAAAATAAAACTAGCCGTTATACTATTAAATACACGTAATGGTAATATTTTTCAAACAAATAAAACTTCAGACGTCTACCGTGGTTTTCAAAACATGACCAATGAAAGAACAGAAACCAACCAAACGTATGAAGGCAAACTGACACACGTCTGAAGAACAAAAAGCTTCCAAAGTTTTAACCCTTTAGACGTGTGTTCAAGTAAGGTTCAGACGTTTGTTCTCATAAAAAATTTGAAAGCTATGAAAATACAGAGAACAACCAGACGTCTGAAGAAGATTTGACAGACGTTTGTTCCATAGAAAATTTCAAGTCAATGAAAATCCAGAGAACAAACAAACGTATAAAGAAACCAAGACAGACGTTTGTTGACGTTTGTTCTGTCAAAATGTTTAAAACAATGAAAAACCAGAGAAGAACCAGATATTTGTTCTGGCATGCTTCAGACGTAGAAGAAATTGATATTTCAAGACTTGTGCATGTTTTGCAATAAATACCTGACGTCTGAAGAAGACTTGAACAAATATCTGAAGAAGGAATGCACAAAAATTTTGAGCTTAAAATAGAAAAACATTTTGAATGAAAAACTTTGCCAAGTTTTGTCTAAAGATCTCATGCATGCAAAGTGAATGTGTTTTGAGCTTATTCATACTATTCTTATAAGTCATGAAGTACTTACATCGATTTCCTATATCGATATCATTTGTTTGCAAATCTTGAATCTTTCAATATCTCAACACGAGCCTTTAAGTCTTGATTTCTTGAATTCTTTTAAACTTGAACTTTGGCTCCTTAGCTTCATGATGCTTGAATGTGATATTTGAGGAGCTCTAGTCCATTAACCTCCAAGATCCAATAGATTTTCCGTTTAAGCTCAATTGTCTCCATCCTCTATCATAAACTTGTGTTGGTTTCATACCCTGAAATTTTCATACCCTGAAAATTTTCTCAAACACGACCAAGCATCATATACGGTGTTATAAAATATACAATATGAAACACATGTATAGATCTATTACTATTGTATAATATTATCAAAACTAAATAGTAGGATTATGAGAATCCATAAGCCATCAATAACGTAAGAAGCCGAAGTGTGACTTCGGCGGGACTTTTCCTTGATCGTAGGAGCATGACTGACTTACTCACTCCCCGTATTTTAGAAAGCGGGACGTGACATGCGGAGGCGGAGGAGGTAGCGGCTATAGGAGTAACGGGGAGGAGACGGTGGCGAAGGGGGAGTTGGTGGCGGTTGATGTTGGCCATGCGACGATGGTGGCCATGGGGCAAGGTGGAAGCTGAGGTGGCCATCGGGCGAGGCAGAGGTGGCGGCTGTTGGTTTGGATTAAGTTTATCTTATTAGGGTTAGGGTTAGCTAATTAAGGTGAAGGTTAGGATTAGGGCTAAGTAATTAGGGTTAGGGTTAATTTTTTCTTCTTTAAGTTCAAATATAACTAGGGTTAGTCTGGTCATTTTGTCTCGGCTGTTAACACCGTCATGGTAGTATTCTGCAATTTAAAACATTGTGATATTTAAGTGTTGCAAAAAAAACATTGTGGTATCATTCTGCAGAAAGTTTGAAACATTGTGTTATTATTAAGCAATTTACCCATAAAAAATCACTGTCACACTTGATAAACTAAAATCTGTAAGTAATACAAGGCTTGTCCACTGATAATTTTGTCCAAGAAATTAAGAGCCCAACAGATTACTTAAAAATGCTAATATCAAACATCCAATGGGCTTTAGCCTACAAGGGACCAACCAGTTATAAGAGAAAATTATACTGAGTGTCACCAGATGCAATTTTTGTTTGAATCTTAAGTACTCTGTTAAATAAAAATGAGAAGAAAGTTTTGGTAGTTCTTTTTATATTATCACTCCCTTTTTTAGTTGTTTCTATCTAATGGGATGTAAAAACTATATTTGTAACAAGTATATTTAGAATTATAAGTGGGTAGTAATATCATTAATATATTTTATTTATTATATTATCTATCTATTTATTTATGCATTCACAAATGCTCAGTGAAAATGCATGTCTTCTGGAATGCTAAACAGAAAATTAAATGCATTTGTATGAAAATTCTGAAATTGAAAAATATCAATTAAAGCATGTTTTGAATTAATTAGTAAAGGCTTCAGAATTCCTAAAGAAGAAGCACTAGTACATGCTATGTGGAATTCAAAAAAGGTAATTAAATCATACCTAGACTAATCACAATGGTTTACATAATTTTGAAGAGCAAATATGATAATATGATATACGAAATTCAAGAAAAGGCAATTAAGTAAAATGGCAATTGTCATATGGTAATAATTCAATTGTCAAAATTAAAAATACTTCTATTTTTGGTTCAATTTAATTTTATAAATCTCTCACCTGACAGTAAATTCAAATAGAATTTCTTTTCTTATCTTTGGAGAATAAATATGGATGCAAATTAAATATATGCTAATTAATAAATGAAAAAAGTCTATCATGAGAATAATAATTATCTCAGAATTTAATATATAATGTGGTGTACAACTCCTATAACTCATGAGATGGTTCAAGTTCTTGTATTAACTCGTATTAATCTCTACTATTATATCCACAAAACTTGAGAATGGCTAAATTGAGTGAAAATTTCAACTAACCATGCCTATCTTTATTTCTACTGTTATCAAAAGTTAAAACCTCACAAAACCACCTGCATGTGTAAAAAAAATATAAAAAACAAAAATCTAAAAGAGAAACGTACGATCATAACAAACTTCAAAAGATACATGGTAAAAAAGAGGGAAAAAACAACAAGAAAAAACATGATCTTAACAATCTCTCAACTCCCAAAGATGCACAGTAAAAAAGAAAAAAAGAGAGAAAGCAATAAGAGAAAACAACGATCTTGATAACCTCCTAGAGATACATGGTAAGTTAAAAAAAAGGTTTACAAAATCAATCCGCCACGATCACATATCTCTTCTCAACCGTCTCAGATTTCTCAAAAGATATCATCTTCTTAACATTACCGGAAGAAGAAGAAATAGAACAAAGAAGATAAATAAATAAAAAAGGACTAGAAGAGAAGGTAAACGGGACTGATCATTTTTGCTATATATTTATTTTGGTGTGTATATATATGTTCTTTATACTAATTATGATGGTGTATATGGATTCATATGTAAACATGATCTTTTGTGCTATGTATTCATTTTGGTATATGTTCTTTATACTTAATTGATCAATTACAATATATATAATTTCCCCTTCACTTCATTCTTTCCGGATGTTGAGTTGAAAATGATATTTTGGATATGTCGCATTTAATACATTTTGATTTCAGGTTAGGTGCAAAAAATAAGAATTGTAGAGTGGTTGATAACCCTTTCATTCATATATTTTGCACTGGTTTTGTTCATATTTTTTCATTCATCTCCTTTCTTCTGTATTTATTATTTTTGGAGTAAATATTTTGAAGTTATTATATCTTACAATTTATAAACAGAATTTTTTCTATGGAGAAATCTATTTTCGTTTCTACTTCTTAATTATGCAAAGGAGTTTTTAATCGCATCCAATATTCTTCTTTTGCAGACAAGCTAGCAAAGGAGTTTTAATTGCATCAACAACATTGGGTATCTATTTTGGTAGGTGGTGTTTTTAATTATTTTTTGTTGGTATGATATGCATCATGAAATTTCACTTACATTTTGGTCTATGTCATTTCAATGCATTACTTTAATCTGGTTTTGTTAGATTCGACAACACCTGATGGAGGCTCCTTCAAATGCTGTCCTCCATCGATCTGTAGCGAGCACTGTTGAACGACTGAGATTTTGTTTGAAGGTTATTTTCTTAGACGTGTGGATCTCAATAGATTGATTTTGAGGTGAAGCCAAGCTATCTGCAAAAAAGCCCCGTGATGGGTGACCACCGTAAGACCCTCCGACGATTAAGTTAGCCGAGCAAAATGAGCAGAGCAGCGGCTTGTTGGATTAAAATTGCCTTGTCTGAGTCATCTGAGAGAGGGGTTTTTTAAGTGGTCGCATGAAGCGAGCAAGCGCGAGATTTTCGCCTTCGGTTACGCTCCTGACGTTACACCAGCGTGAATGATAAGATCCCTCTATTAATGGCGGGATACACCCATTAATGGGAGGATGCGCCAGCGTAGGACGCGGGACGTGAGACGGTGGATATCTCGTTTTGGCGAAATACGCGGAGCCGTTGCGGAAGCGCTAGGGCCTCGCGTTCTCGTTTGTCCGGGAGAGCTGGGGAGGTTTAGCTCGGCGTGAGGCTTGGAGACGAGCCAGGAGGCCGAGGAAGCTCAGCTCCGCAATAGCTCGGATACGAACACAGAAGGATGGGCACTAGGTCGCTCTTGGGTAAGAGGCGGAGTGTAAGCTCAGAGACGAACCGAGGAAGGTCATCAGTACTCCACACTGATTTTGCCTCGGTAGCGCCCCACGAATCTAGTGAGTTGTCGCGGATGACGCGTCATTCGCTACGTGTCGTGATCTGAGAAATTCTCACTTATAAGTATTATCATTAGCCCCCCACTCTCGTTCCGACCTATTTATGGGTCGGATCGAGAGTGGCCTGCTTAGTTTGTCTCGCTCAGTCTGTTGCCGGGAATCCTCGGTGCGGATTTTCCGGGGCGACGTGGTGTTGGGCAGTTGCGTCGTTCAGATTTCTGGACCCACGTGGCGTATCCCCCAGCGCTTGGATCTTCGGGCGTATCTCCGATGGTATCAACGGATCGGCGAAATGATCGCGCATTAAATAGGGAGCACCGATTCGCTCGTTCGTCTGTTGGGTCACAGGCTACGCGTTTGAAGCGGGTTGGTAGACGCGACAGGCTGTCGCTATCACCTGCGATCAAAGAGACGTCCCCAATGGTCGTTTGACATGTGGAGATTTGACGGCTGGCAGAAACGACGCTTCGTTTTGGCGGGAATTGATCCGGGTCATTGGATGTCTTTTCTGCAGTGTATAAATAGGAGGGGACCCCCTTAGGGCCAATACTTTCCGTTATAATTTCCCTTCGTTGTCAAAAATTGCTCGGCGCTCCCTTCGTTAGACTGGATCCTTTGTGCTTTTTTCTCGGAGAACCAATCCCATTGAATCAGGTTAGATGTCTTCTTCTGAGGAGTCTGTAGAAGTAATTAGGGTTGAGTTGGACGATGAGGTTCCAGTTTTTAGAGCCGAGTCTAGAGAGTCTTCCACCTCTTTGGCAGCTGGCAGCCAAGAGGGTTCTATTATTGCTTCCTCTGTGTTGGGCTCGCTCCAAAGAGCCAGGCCTACCCGCGTCGCTAGCCGTCCGGTGGCGACAAGGGCCCCTAAGGTGCGCATCGGGAACGCCCCCGATGCGCCCTCCGTCTTGAGGCATGTGGGCGAGCTTGCCGAGATTCGAGCTCGTTTTCATATCCCTTATAACTATTCACTCCGTTTGGCTAAAGAGGGCGAACGGGCGGACCAAGTGCAGAGGAAGGAGATTGCCTTATATTTGGATGCATTCCGAGCAGGAATGCACCTGCCCTTTCCAACTGAGGTATGTGGGATATTTCGTTGCTTCCATTTCTCCCCGGGCTAGCTAGCGCCGAACTCGCGGAGAATCCTTCTTGGATTTCTGGTTTGGTTGAAACTTGAGAACATCCCCTTCAACTTGACTCTTCTTACTTCCTTTCTCTGCTATAAGAATCATCCCGGTACTAGCAAGAACGAGTCGAACTGAGTGTATTTTTTCTTCAAAAAACGCAAGGGCGGAGTGGCTTGGTCGGGTGTGGTAGTCGTTCCTTCTTCCATTCATGAATGGAAGGAGAAGTTTGTATTCGTCGGGCTACCCGAGGGTAAGAATTGGCCCATACTTACACAGTGGCACATGGCCGACTGCCCGAGGGAGAAGCAGTCATCCTCGCCTGAGGCAGGGGCGGTATCCATATGGGAGCCAATCCAGCAGACCGACGTCCTGCTTTCCGAGCAGGTTCTTAGCTAGGCCAGGCTAAGCCCCGCTTGTTTCATGGGTAAGTTAGGTCTTTGGACGATCTATTTAGACTTAAATGATTTCTTTTACCCTTCTAGCATCACTAACTCTTTTGTGTATTCTCCTTTCGCAGGACAAATGGACCGATCCAAGATCTTAGCTTCCATAGCTGCTACGTCCCAGATGAAGGCCGGGGGCGTGAGCTTGTCCCGAGCCGGCCCAAGCTCAGCTCCGAGACCATCTCCACCGACGAGGCCTTCCATAGTGCCCCGAGCCCCCGATGACTGCCACGGGGGCAGCCAGCAGCATGCGCGAGACCCGGCGCCCCTAGCGAGGGGGGAAGAGGAGGGTGTCGAGGTTCCCCTCAAGAGGAAAAAGACGATCTCCCGCCCATCGTCCACTGAGATTCCCGAGGGGATTCCCATGCAGAAGGGGGACGTCTGCTTTGTGGTCCCCTAGGGGCTTTTCGTTGCCGATAGCTTGCTCTCCGACATAAAGCAATCGGCCGGGGGTAAAATTCCCTGGGAGACCCTAAAAGCCCAAGTGGTCGCCATCGCTCAGGAGGCAGTTCAGGTCGGTATCTGTTTCCTTTAAGGATTCTGTTAAGTGCTCTTTCTTAATTTGAATGTTTCTAACAGGTTCTGCTGCTTTCCTCAGGTTCTTCAACACTGCGCCCTCATCGTAAATATGGAATCCGAGGAGATTGCCCCGGCCATGAGGAAGGCGGGGGAATCGTCTTTGCGGGAGGAGTATCTACGCCTTGAGCTGCAGTAGGAGAAAAAGAAGACAACCGCCTTCGAAACCCGGTTGGCCACTGAGACGTTAACGGTCTCCAAGTGCCAGGAGTCCTAACGACTTCTGAGTGCGTCCAACCAAGCCGTTCAGGTTAAGTTGGAGGAGTTGGGCAAGCGCTATGCTACAATGAAGAAGTCGAGGGATGCCAACAAAAGGGAGGCCGAGGCGGCACTTGAGGCGGCGAAGATTGCTGAGCTCCGAGTCTCGAAGTCGGTGGAGAAGAATAAGGCGTCAGACCAGTTCTACGCCGACATCGCCAAAGTCTCGTCCATCATTTGGCACGAGGCTCTTGATTCCGTCAAGGCGTTGATGCCGGAGTTTGCCGACGGTGAGCTCCGCACCAGAGTCCCGCTCTCGGTGGATATGCTGCAAGTGGCTGGCGCTGGGGCGGCTATCGGGGGAGAGAAGATTGCGGAGGTAGAAGCCCGGCCCCTGAGAACGGTGCCAAGCAAGGTGAGACCCGGGCGGAGCCCGCAGCATGAGCCTTTTTGCCTTGTGCGTTTTTTGTTTTTCCTCCTTTTTTTCAAATTTTGTAAGCCTCTAGGCACCTTTTTGTAAGGCTGAGGAGCCCAAAGTACATTGTAAAAATTTCTGGAACATAAATAAAGCTGAGCTTATTTTCCTCTGCATGACTATGTGTTTTCTGCATGAGTACTTCAGCTTGCCAATCTTTTTTTCGAATCAAGTGTTAGGCTGTAGGTCGATGACCGGCCTTTTAGATGACGATCACGCGTCGAGTGTAAGTCAATTGACCACCAGGTGTAGGAAGGTCGGTGCCTTTCCATTGGTGCCCTTCTACTTCCCGGAGTCGAGGTGGAGATCATTCATTTAGGATGAATCAACAGATATCCAAGTGTTAGAAAGTCGGTACTAGTCAATTCTCAGATCCGGGTTGACGACCACATCTCTTCGTAGGGTAGGAATCTACCCGTCGGAGAGTAACCTGCACGGTGGCCTCTTTAGAAGGGCTTTAGATCCTTAGCGTAAATGAGTAGTAATCTACCTGCTAGGGATGGACCGGGCAGGGAAGCAGCTCGGTGGCCTCGTGATGAGGGCTTTGATCCTTGGCGTAGATGGGTAGGAATCTACCCGCCAGGGATGGACCCGGCATGGAAGCTGCTCGGTGGCTTCGTGAAGAGGGTTTCGATCCTTGGCGTAGATGGGTAGGAATCTACCCGCCAGGGATGGACCCGGCATGGAAGCTGCTCGGTGGCTTCATGATGAGGGTTTCGATCCTTGGCGTAGATAGGTAGGAATCTACCCGCCAGGGATGGACCGGGCAAGGAAGCTGCTCGGTGGCCTCGTTATGAGGGCTTCGATCCTTGGCGTAGATGGGTATGAATCTACCCGCCATGGATGGACCGGGCAGGGAAGCTGCTCGGTGGCTTCGAGATGAGGGCTTTTTAGACCTCCCTTTGCCTTCATGGGGCGTCGTTCAATTTTCCATGACTCGTAAAATTAGGAAGAGTGACCGTCACGGATAACGTGTGGCAGAAGCGTGCCGGTGGGGTGTGATACTCCGAGATTCGTGTCGTTCAATCTTACATTGACTGTTTAGGGGTTCGTGAGGATCGACATGGTCGCCACGTAGCAGCTCTGTATTAGGATTTTGAAAATATCCCGCGATTCGGGTCGCTGTGCGTGTAAATTTCGGCCGTTGGAAGATTTTTGTTGAGGCTATAAATAGCGAAGGCATGTTGGTTCCCTTGGGTCGGATTTCCCGTCAAAGAGGACCACCTTGGGCGGTTTGTTCTTGGACGAGACGTGCTCGGCCAGCAGTTCCTCCGTAAAGGGTTTTTTCAGTGAATCGGCGGAGTATCGGGCCCCTCCGCCGGACGCCTGGCCATCCCGGTGTATGCCCTCTATTTTCTTCCCGAGGGCCTCGAGGCGGTTATAGTTCCCTAAGGATTTGGCACAGTTAGAGTGGTAGCCATTTTCGCTCCTGGTCTGCGCGGTATTGCGGCTTCGATTCCTTTCTATCAAATTTCTCAGATCCCCAGGCGACATCCTTTTGGAGCAGCCTTGACGCGAGTTGTTTGTGTGGTCCCGACGAGGGAGAAGGTGTCGGTCGCGCCTGGAAGCGGGCAAGCTGACCGACACCTCCTCAAGTGGAGCGGGAGCGCGATGGGCATTACGGCGATGGTCTCTTTCCCGGGACCTCGGCGTAGAGCCGTGCGGCACTCAGCGGGTCATTGAATTGGTCACTGTGTGGGAGCTGCGGTTTTTGGAGTTGGCACGCCTGTGTTCGGGGGCATCGAGAGGAGTTATGTTATTCGCTCTTCTGCCGATGTCGTGATCCCTGAGAGGGGGAACTATGATCTGAGGGGCTGGGCCAGCCGTTTGAACACGAATGAGCGCGTCCACCATCAATGTGAGTCTGTCGATCCGGACGGATAAGGCGACAATGGCATTGGGAGGCGGAGACGAGCCGCTCCCGCCTCCGTTGTAGGTGAGGCGACGTCTCATACTAGGATCGCCACGGTTCTCGCTCGCCATTAGGTCGAAGACAGAACATCAATTTTGATGGGGGGAAGAAACTTACAAGGGTTCCCACAGATGACACCAACTGATGGAGGCATGATCTCCTTCAGATGCTGTCCTCCGTCAATCTGTAGCGAGCGCTGTTGAACGACTGAGATTTTGTTTGAATGTTGTCTTCTTGGGCGTGCGGATCTCAATGGGTTGATTTTGAGGTGAAGCCGAGCTATCTGCAAAGAAGCCTCGGGGTGGGTGACCACCGTAGGACCCTCCGACGATCAAGTTAGCCGAGGAAAATGAGCAGAGTAGCGGTTTATTAGATTAAAATTACCTTACCTGAGTCGTCTGAGAGAGGAGTTTTTATAGTGGTCGCTTGGAGCGAGTAGGCGCGAGATCTTCGCCTTCGGTTATGCCCCTGACGTTACGCCAGCGTGAATGACGAGATCCCTCTATTAATGGCGTGATACGCCCATTAATGGGGGGATGCGCCAACGGGGGACGCGGGACGTGGGGCAGCGGATATCTCACTTTGGCGAGATACGCAAAGCCGTTGCGAAAGCACCAGGGCTTCGCGTTCTCGTTTGTCCGGGAGAGCTGAGGAGGTTTAGCTCGGCGTGAGGCTCGGAGACGAGCCGGGAGGTCGAGAAAGCTCAGCTCCGCAATAGCTCGGAGACGAGCACAGGAGGATGGACGCCAGTTCAGCGGCTAGGTAGCTCTTGGGTAAAAGGCGGAGTGTAAGCTCGGAGACGAACCGAGGAAGGTGATCAGTGCTCCACACTGATTTTGCCTTGGTAGCCCCCCAAGAATCTAGTGAGCAGTCGCGGGTGACGCGTCATTCACCACGTGTCGTAATCTGAGAAATTCTCACTTATAAGCATCATCAATACTGGATATTGATTTTGGCACGTGTTGTTTTTATTAATTATTTTTTAATATAAATGATGATATACACCAAGAAATTTCGTTTATGAATATGTTATTTCGATGGATTTTTCGACAAGAGTTAAATATCTGATCATTGAAGTTGCCAAGTTGCCGATATATTATTTTTACATAGATTTTCATGCAAATAATATGAAATGACTTTCGGTGATTTTCTCGGATTCTAATGTATTACTCATCAGTACTATATTTGTAGACAATAACTTAGGTCGATTATCAAGTTAATTTGTTGGGTGAATTTTTTTTAACTGACCTATAAGCTTAAAACATGCACACAACACACGCACACAGTACACACACAAACACACAACACATCCGGGGGACTCATGCGCATCCTGAAAAATCTCTAGATAGAGAGGCCTTTTTTTCTTTCATGAAACCTTATAATCTATATTCAATCATTAAAATAAATTACAGGATGAATATATGGATTACACGTGAATTAGGAACCATCCCATATAAAAAATTACCAACAATGAATACCTATCGCTCCTAGAAACTGTGGGAACTAGAGACGGGATATTAACGACCGTTAAATTTATACGGTCTCTAATATAGTATTAGAGACCGTATATAATTATACATTCACTAATACACGGTCGTCAATATCCGGCTCGTATTGGCGACCGTTATATCAGTATTAGTGACCGTATAGATACGGTCGCTAATACCATGACCGAAATAATATCATGAATGGCCTTCTCTCCTTCACTTCTTCCAATTCCCCTATGGCATTTTATTCCCCAAATTCGCCTGCGAACTTTCCCAAATTCCCCAAATTCCCCCGCCTGACAACAAGCGCCAAACCTGCTGCTGTCGCCACCGCCAAGCCTGCTCGCCATCGCCTTCCTCACTCAACAACCGGTTCAAGATTAGGGTTTCCCCCCTCCAATTGTTATTTTTTGCAATTAAATCATGCAACTGTGAAGTTAGGTTAAGAAAATCTTTGATTTTGATTGCAATATATTAATTGATTAAAAAGGCTAATTTGTATAAAAATTGACAAAGAATATTCTGAAATTGCCTTGATTAATTTGTGTTGTGTACATGAGCTTTTATAAAGTACATACAATTATTGTTTAGAAGGAAACTAAAATAAATTAACTATACAAGGAGAGTATCAATCAATTAAGATTTGACCATATCAACTATGATTGGGCTAATCAACGTGGAAAAGGAACCTATTAATAATTTAACACAATTAAGATTTAACCAAATCAATTATGATTGGGCAAATCAATGTGGAAAATGAATATATCAATAATTTAACACACCCTCTCAAATTGGAGCATGCAGATCAACAATGCCTAACTTGCTTAGAAGAAATCCGAATTGTTGTCGTCCAAGAGTTTTCGTTAACAAATCGGACGATTGTAGCTTTGTAGGAATGTGCCGCAAAAGGATCTCCCGAGTTTGAACCTTGTCACGAATGAAATGACTATGCACTTCTATGTGCTTTGTTCGTTCATGGAAAACCGGATTATTTGCAAAGTGAATAGCAGATGTGTTGTCACAATAAAGAAATATTGGTCGAGTATGTTGGACATTAAGAGTAATTAAAATCCGCTTGAGCCAAACTAGCTCGCTCGTAGTATCTGCCATAGATTTTATTCCGCTTCAGCTGATGAGAGGGAGACTGTGGTATGCTTCTTTGTCTTACAAGAAACGGGAGATAAGCCAAGAGTGATAAAATATCCAGTCAATGAGCGCCGTGTCATAGGACATGTGGCCCAGTCAGAATCACGATATGCTTTTATAATAAGATCATTAGAAGAGCGTATCAGAATACCTTGTCCTGGACTAGACTTCAAATAGCGTAACATACGCATGGCCACATCCAAGTGAGGTTGATGAGGATCATGCATAAAATGGGTTAGAATGTGTACAGGATAGGTGAGCTCTGAACGAGTGATCGTAAGATAAATGAGACATCCAATGAGACGTCTATACTGTGAAGGATCTGCAACCTGTGTTCCTTCATTTACCCGAAGACGATGTTGTTGCTCCATTGGAAAAGAAGTTGCTTTGTAACTTAGCATCTCTGTCTCAGACAAATGTCCAACGTATATTTACGTTGACGTAAGAAAAGACCCTCATGGCTGCGTGCTACTTCAACCCCCAAAAAATATTTAAGATGACCAAGATACTTTATGCTGAAACAACCATTCAAATATCTGTTGACGAGTTGGCAATTGGAGGAACCATTTCCATTAAAGATAAGACCGTCCACATAAACACGGATGGCCATAAACATTGTTCCCTTCTTGTATATAAAAAGAGAATGATCCAAAGAAGATTGGACAAATCCATACCGTTGCAATGCATGAGATACCTTAGAAAACCATTTCCTGGATGGTTGACGTAAGCTATAAAGAGACTTCCTTAGGCGGCAGACCACCCCCTGTGTGGAAGGAGAATAACCGGGAGGGAGAGACATGTAGACCTCCTCATCAAGATCTCTATGAAGAAATGCATTGTTCACATATAATTTATGCAATTCCCACTTTCGAGCAGTGGCTATGGCCAGAAGATAGCGGACAGTTACCAACTTTGCAACAGGAGCAAACGTCTCATGAAAGTCCACGCCTTCTTCTATGTATACCCATTTGCTATAAGTCGGGCCTTATATCTTTCAATAGTTCCATCGGCACGATAGTTAATCTTGTGGACCCATTTGCATCCAATGGGTTTCTTCCGAGGAGGAAGTGGCTCCAAGGTCCATGTATGATTAAACTCAAGAGCCTTAATCTCTTGAGACATGTCATTTCTCTAATGAGGATCCCGAAATGCCTAAGAATAAAATCGTGGCTCGTCATTGGAAGTGATGGCCATTAGAAAAGATCGATGTGAGGAGGAAAAATGGTCATAACCAACAAAATAAGATAAAGGATGCAAAGTACCTGAAGAAGCCGATGAAGTAGTGGTAGAGTGGCAAATGTAGTCATGTAAATAAATGGGTTTCCTATGTATGCGAGTCGGGCGAGAAGGTGGTGGAGATGAATGAGAGCTGGGGATTATATGTCCATCAGTGGTAGTTTGGTTGATTTGATATTTATTAGGAGTATCAGGAGGGGTTTCATTGGTGATAGGTTGAACGTTTTGGTGTTCATCAGCGACTGGCTTATTGATAACTTGAGCAATCGTCAAACATGGAATGTCAGACTATTCTTCAAGAATTGTGCAGGGTATCACAGAGGTAACAAGATTTAAGTGTTCATTATTGTCATTATGAAATGGAAAGATATTTTCATAAAAGACTACATCACACGAAGCGAAAATTTTCTTAGATGACAAATCATAAACTCTCCATCCTTTTCTACCAGAGAGGCAACCAAGAAAGATACATCGAGAAGCTCTGGGGTCAAATTTATGAAGAGCTATGTACTGATCCTAAATCCCATGTATCATCCCTTTCGTTCTATTATGATTTTGAGTTATAAGAAAATTCTTGTGAAATAAGTACAAGAAACTTCTTATAGCTTACTGGTTAAGACTCTCCTCTACTGTCCTATAACCTACGTATTCGAATCCCATCAGCCCCAATATTTTATATTATTTTACTTTTTAACGTTTCAGAAGCGAAGCCCAAGAGTTTGCACAAGCATTACACAGAGATACGAAAGTTGCAACAGAAAATAAGTATTTAAATGAGTTATTTAAACCTGGTGGAGTAAATGGCACCAACCCAGAGGAATTTTTCCACAACTAGGCCGCTACTTTTTAAAAACCGGCAACCCATGTTGCCACAAAACCCTCTATCTTTTGCACATGCATCTCTTCAGCTTCCCTCAACCCCTTTTGATACTTTAAAACCCATGAATTTAACATGAGAACAGCAGGCCTTTCGATTACCCCATTAATCACTTTTAATTCATTTTAATTCATCATATTCTTATCTATCATTCCCTATAAATACATACCATATTCACTGGTACTCCCCTCAAAATTATTCTAAACAAATTACTCGCAAGTTCTTCTCTCAAGTCCTGTTAGAAGCTACGTCTTTTTCGAAGCAAGAAAACCATCAAGCTCGCCTTCATCTAATGACGTTCGATCTCGGTTCTACCAACCAAGCATCCTTCTTCTCCTACACTCCATCTAGCACAAGAACAAACTGTAGGCCCCTCTCCGTTGCTTCACCAGTTGCAATTAGGACGTTAGAAGATCGAGCTTATTATCGTATTCGAATATCAGTCTCGGTTCTTCAAACCGAGGCTACTCTCTCTTTTCATCTATCGCCGTATTCGTAAGAGCGGAAAATTCGTAATTCCCTCTCTCTTTCATCTCCTTTAAACTCTTTAGGATTTGTAACCTCTAAGTCTCCCTCCTCCTCTTCTTCTTCTATTGAATCAAATCCTTTTTCTTGTCACCATATTTTTCCCCACTAAAATAATATTCTTTAAATAAATATACTCACTATGAAAACATAAACTACTTTCATGAAAACTTATTAATTCAATTTGATAACTAATACACCTCATGTTTCTAATCATCGCCTATCAAATCATGCGTTAACTTGTAACCCATACTTTATTTAGAATCATATTCACGCAAAGCTATTACATACATTTGTTTCATGTAACATCTAATATTTCTCATGCTTAAACATGAAGTTATGAATATTGTTAAATATAGTTTAGTGGTGACGTACGGGGTAATGACCTACCCCACTCACGCGCACTTGGAAACATGGCACGATCATTGATTGTCACAAGAAACATATTTCGCTAAAATACCCTCAAGTAAAATACAAATTTTATCATTTGCAAATATGGCTCTGCAACTCTCGTTAGGAGACCTGTTTATGGATAGTGTGGATTATCGCACATCTTGTAGATAGTAGAGTGAGATGCAGAACTTCTTACGGAAAATCCGACCTTGAAAGGAATAAAATACGTTTTTTTTAAAGAAAATACAAATTTTTAAAGCAAAGTTAAACAAATTGAAATAAGTTAAATTATATATTCATAATTTCAAAGAAAAACAAATTTATGAAAATTAGATTTTATAAATACTTTAAAATGAAAAGATTAAACTTTTAAGAAAATACCCTCAAGTTTCCAAAAGATAGATTTTCATTAAAATACCATAAACTTTTAAAAGTTAGGTTTTAACACTAAAATACCATAAAATATAAAATAATTTTATAAAAACTCTTGACATTTTAATTAATATATATATTTTACCAAAACACCCTTGAGGTTATTTTCAACTAGACTATTTTACATAAAATCTTCTCGAGCAATTCAAAACATGCAATTATTTATAATAAACAACTTGATAAATCCTTAAGGACTTTAGATTAATAATGGGTTTAAGCGGTATAATTTCTCTTGAGTCTCAGGGAGCAAGAGAAATTGGATGCTTGCCTGTCCAAATAAAACTGCAAAATAACGGAATTTTCATTGGCAATTGTTTTTGAAAAAGTCACAAATCCTGTCACCCATGTTCAGTGATTGCCTGATTATTTACAAATTTAAGAAGTTCTCAAAAGATACAATTCTTCTTAAATATAAAATATAACATCATTTCAATCAAATAATATGGATACATGAACTCAAACTCAAAACTTGAACTTGAAACTGAACTCATACTTGAATTTTAATACCTGAAGCTTGACATGAATATACGAACTCAATAAATATACCTAAAACTAACTTGACTCGAGCCATGAATACAAATTACATGACTTGCACTTGACATGACTACATGAACTCCATCTTGATATACATCTCCTTTTGTATTCATGGACTCGATCAAGACTCGTAACCTTAATCATAGACTAGTATATGCAGGGTGTTGGGGTAGTTTGAGTATGAATCGAATGGAATCTCATGAGTGCCATACTTACGTCAAGAAATCACGAATTTAGGAAGAGGGCCCATGGTTCCTTGCCCTTGGATTACAGCCTGTTAGGTTCAAAAATACTCCAGAGATACATTGACATTCACACTTAAACTCATGTTAGTTAGATTATCTTTTAGTGACCTCTGTAGGACATATTGACAGTACACTTCATGTTCATGATACCTTCACCATACGGTCATACTATACTTATTTGCTATGCTCATGTTATATTGCCATACTTACATAATTTCCTTTAACATTGCCATGTTATACTTGTTCATACTTCATTCTATCCATATTATATCACATTACACCTTACATTTTATTTATATACATCACCCATCATTTTTGGGACTTACCGAGCGAAATATCGCTGATGGGCATTCTACCCATTTTTCTTTCTTTCTTTCTTGGAGTGTTCGTCAGATAATCTAGAGACTAAATAGGTGGAACAGACTTCAGAGGACTACTCATAGTTTGAAGCCCATACGGACTACTAGTCCTTCAGCAATTATTTCTTTTCATTCCAGTAAGTCACATATTTAGGTTTTTATGTTTTTGTTTCTCGTTCAAACCTTTGTAATCAGTTTGAAACTTATGAAATTTGAATGTAAATAAAATTGTTGTTGGAAATTTCAGTTTAATGCTTATTCTTGTGTCATTTTATATTGCTTATATACATATTTGTTTCGAGAAAGGACCTTCTCGGAATAAATATGTCGTGGGCTTGTCACGTGCCATTACCGTTTTTTGGGAAGTGGGGCGTGACAGGTTATATTGGTGGCCCCATACAGGTCATTTATGCATGAATTCATAAGCAATATGATTCAAGAATATGAAATCCAACAACTTTTACATTCCTTTTATTTCAATTCCTTTGAATCTAATAGAATCCTTCTTTTCTTTAAGATGGTGGCTTCTTCCAACCACACCAAGTCAACAGCGAAACACCACCACCACCTACTGCTGCAAACCTAATCAGTGAACATACAGTGTTTTTAGAGGCCATCAAGAGCCTACTTGAGGGTCAACAGGGTCAGACTGCTCTCCTTCATCAAGGACTAGTCCGTCCTAAAACAAAAACACCGAGAGTGAAACAATTCCGAGTACACATCCAAAGAAATTCTCTGGAAAGAGAGCCTGCTAGAATATGAGGAATGGGCTCAGGGTATTGAAGATGACCTGACAGCAGCCCAAGTTCCAAAAGGGGGTTGGGTTCGAGTTGCGAAATTCCAGGTTACTGACAATGCCAGGGTCTAGTGGAAAGCCAAAGAAAGTCGGATTATCCAGCCTATCGAGTGGAAGAACTTTCGTGAGCTTTTTTACGCTAAGTACTTTCCTGAGATTGCCCGTTTTGAGATGGCTCAAAGATTTGTCCACTTATAACAAGGATCCATGTGGGATAAGTTGGTGGATGAATACGATACCAATTTCACTATACTCGGCAGGTCCGCTGCCCATATGATTCCTATCGTCGAGATCCGTGCTATACGTTTTCAGCAGGGTCTAGATCTCGACATCCAGGCTGCTCTAGCAACGGAAGATTTTTCAACTCATGAAGCAGTTTTGAAGGCAGCCTGTCGCTATAAAGCTCTTATCAAGAAGAAGGTAAGGCCACGGTCGGCCGGAGAAAAACGCCCAGTTAACTTGATTACTGGAGGAGCCTCCTCGGGCCGGAATCTATAGTGCCACACAGGAGGCTGGGAGGGTTGTTTTACAACTATAGATCAATCTTCTGCAACTACTCCAAGAAGTTGGGGCACCTGATGAAAAATTGCAGACGAGCTAACGGTCTTTGTATGATTTGTGGATCGTTTAAGCACACTTTAAGAACATACCCAAAATACTGAGCTGACGCAACCCCCGCACCAAGACCGACTATACAAGCTCCACCTACCCTCTTAGCACTATCTGCATCACCTCTACGCGGACCACCTTTACTTCGTCAGCCATCAATATACCAGTAGGCACAGAGAAAAGTACCGAGACGCTAGGCTTTCATTGTCGGTCGTCGAGGCCGAAGCCATGGAATTTCCCTTATAATTTTTTTCTACCATTTCAAATTCTTGCATTCTTTTGTTCCTTCTTCCCACGCAACTTCGGTACATTATTCCTTGCACCAGCTTCACGACTGCTCCAACCTAAAATTTTCTTTGAATCTGTTATAATATCCTCTTTGTGTAAATTTCGAAGATGAAATTTTTTTATGGTGGGTAGGATGTAATGACCCTAAATTTCATGTACCATCCATTTCGTTTTATTTCATAAAAGAGAATGTATTCTGTTTTGATTTCGAGTTATAGGAAAATTCATGTGAAATAAGTTCAAGAAACTTCTTGTTGATGGTTAAGACTCTCCACTGTTGTCCCATAGCCCGCGTTTTTGAATCCCATCAGCCCCAATATTTTATATTATTTTTCTTTTTAACGTTTCGGAAGCACAGAGTTTGCACGAGCATTACACAGAGATACGAAAAGTTGCAACAGAAAAGAAATTTGTAAATGAGTTATTTAAACCCGGTGGAGTAAATGGCACGAACCCAGAGGAATTTTTCCACAACTTGGCCGCTACTTTTTCAAAACCGGCGGCCTATCTTGCCCTAAGACCTTCCATCTTTTGCACGTGCATCCCTTCAGCTCCTCTCAACCCTTTTTGATACTTTAAAACCCCTGAATTTAATATGATAACAACAGGCCTTTCAATTACCTCATCAATCTCTTTTAATTCTTTCTAATTCATCATATTCTTATCTATCATTCCCTATAAATACATATCTATCATTCACTATAAATACATACCTTATTCCCTAGTGCCTGCCTAAAAATTATTCTGAAAAAATTACTCACAAGTTGCTCTTTCAAGTCCTGTTGGAAGCTACGTCTCTTTCGAAGCAAGAAATCCCTCAAGCCCGTATTCATCTTACGACATTCGATCTCGGTTCTACCAATCGAGCATCCTTCCTCTCCTACACTCTCTCTTGCATAAGAGCAAACTGTAGGTCCCTCTTTGTCCCTTCACCAGTCGCAATTAGGATGTCAGAAGATCAAGCTCATTATCGTATTCGAATATCGGTCTCAGTTCATCAAACCGAGACTTCTCTCTCTTCATCTATCGCCGTATTCATAAGAGCGGAAAATCCGTAAGTCCCTCCCTCCTTCATCTCCTTTAAACTCTTTAGAATTCGTAACCTTTAAGTCTCTCTCCTCTTTTTCTTCTTCCATTGAATCAAGCCCTCGTCTTGTCATCGTATTTTCCCCCACTAAAATAATATTCTTTAAATATATATACTCACTATGAAAACATAAACTACTTTCATGAAAACTTATTAATTCAATTTGATAACTAACACATCTTATGTTTCTAATCGTCATCTATCAAATCTTGCGTTAACTTGTAACTCACACTTTGTTTAGAATCATATTCATGTAAAGCTATTACATACATTTGTTTCATGTAATTTCTAATATTTCTCATGTTTTAACATGAAGTTGTGAATATTGTTAAATATAGTTTAGTGATAACGCCTTGGGTAATGACTTAACCCACGCACGCGCACTTGGAAAAATAACACGATCATTGTTTGTCACAAGAAACATATTTCACTAAATATCTTAAAATACGAATTTTATCCTTTATAAATACGCCTTTACAACCCTCGTTAGAGGACCCGTTTATGGATAATACAAATTATCGCACATTCTGGAGATAGTAAAGTGAGATGCAAAACTTTTCTCAGAGAATTCGGTCTCGAAAAGAATAAAATACGGATTTTAAAGAAAATACGAATTTTAAAAGCAAAATTAAACAAATTGAAAATAACTTAAATTATATATTCGTAATTTCAAAGAATTTTTCTTTTGAAAATTAAATTTTATAAATACTCTAAAATGAAAATATTAAAGTTTTAAAAAAATACTCTCAAGTTTCCAAAAGATATATTTTCATTAAATTACCATAAACTTTTAAAAACCAGGTTTTAACATTAAAATACCAAAAAATATAAAATACTTTTATAAAAACTCTTAATATTTTAATTTATATATATATATATATATATATATATATATATATATATATATATATATATATATATATATTACCAAAACACCCTCGAGATTATTTTCAACATATATATTACCAAAACACCCTCGAGATTATTTTCAACTAGACTATTTTACATAAAAAAAAAACCTCGAGAAATTCAAAACATTTAATTATCTATAATAAACAACTTGATAAATCCTTAAGGACTTTAGATTAATAATGAGTTTAAGCGGTATAATTTCTTTTGAATCTCGGGGGGCCAAAGAAAGTGGGTGCTTGCTTGTCTTGATAAAACTGCAAAATAACGGAATTTTCGTCGGCAATCGTTTTTGAAAAAGTCACAAATTCTGCCGCCTATGTGTAGTGGTTGCCCGATTATTCCCAAACTTAAGAAGTTTTCAAAACATAAAATTCTTCTTAAATATAAAATGTAACATCACTTGAATCAAATCATATGGATACATGAACTCAAACTCAAAAATTGAACTTGAAACTGAACTCGCACTTGAATTTGAATACCTGAAACTTTACATGAATACACGAACTCAATAAGTATACCTGAAACCAACTTGGCTCGAACCATGAATACAAATTACATGATTTGCACTTGACATGACCACATGAACTCCATCTTGATATTACATCCCCTTTTGTATTCATGGACTCGATCAAGACTCGAAACCTTAATCATAGACTAATATATGTGGGGTATTAGGATAGTTTGAGTATAAATCGAACGGAATTTCATGAGTCCCATACTTACATCACGAAATTACGAATTCACAAATTTACGAATGAGGGTCCGTGGTTTCTTGCCCCTGGATTACAACCTATTGGGTTTGAGAACACTCTTGAAAAACGTTGACATTCACACTTAAACCCACATTAGTTAGATTCTCTTTTAGTGATCTTTGTAGGACACATTGATAGTACACTTCATTTTCACGATACCTTCACCACACGGCCATGCTATACCTGTTTGATATGCTCATGTTACATTTCTATACTTACATAGTTTCTTTTAATATTGTCATATTATACTTGTTCATACTTCATTCCATCCATATTATATTACATCACACTTTGCATTTTATTTATATACATCACCCATCCTTTTTAGGAATTTACCGAGCGAAAGTTCATTGACGGGCATTCCATCTATCTTTCTTTCTTTTTTGGAATGTTCGTTAGATAATCTAGAGACTAAGGAGATGGAACCAACTTCAGAGAACTACTCGCAGTTTGAAGTCCAGGCCGACCACTAGTCCTTCAGCAGTTATTTATTTTCATTCCAGTAAACCATATAGGCTTTTATGATTTTGTCTCTCGTTTAGAACTTTGTAATCAATTTGAAACTTATGAAATTTGAATGTAAATAAAATCGTTGTTGGAAATTTTAGTTTCATGTTTATTCTTATGTCATTTTATATTGATTATATATGCTTAGCGTATTTATTTCGAGAAAGGACTTTTTCTGAATAAATACAGGGCGGGCTTGTCACGTGTCGTTACCGTCTTTTATGAAGCGGGGCGTGATAAGCTAGATGATGAAGATGAGCATAAAATAGTCAACCAAAAATGCAAAGATGGATATATGTGGATAGCTTCCCAAAAATCATCTCATAAGGGGGTATTTCCTAATAATAGAGGTGATGGAGTGTAATTAAGCAAATATGCCGCTGTAAGAACAACTCCCCCCAAAAACATAATGGAAGATTGGATTGAAAACATAAGGCACGGGCAACATCAAGTAAGTGTCTATGTTTTCTTTCCACTCGACCATTTTGTTGAGGGGTGTTAACATAGGAAGTTTGATGAAGAATCCCCTCTTGACGAAAAAAGTTTTGAATGGAGTGAGAAGTAAACTTGGTTCTATCATCACTGCGAACCTTTTGAATAGCATAACTAAATTGAGTTTGAATCATTTTGCAAAAGGTTGTAAGCAAATTACAAGTTTCATTTTTGCGAGCCATCAAATATACCCATGTTGCACGACTGTATCATCCACAATGGTAAGAAAATAATTAGCATTATACAGATAAGAGTAAAGACCCCAAACATCACAATGAATTAAATCAAAAGGACGAGTAACTTTATTATGATTTAAAGGAAAACTAGAACAAGTTTTCTTGGAACGATGACATATATCACAACAGTTCAAGCGATCCTTATTATGAAAAATAAAATCAGAAATAAAAGAAAAATTCGAAAGAGAAGCATGTCCAAGACGCCAATGGTAGGTGGTGACTAGAATAAATTGTACCACCGGACACACTAGAGAGGAAGCCACTCACTGCAGGTAATACACACCATCTCATAAATCACCTGCTCCAATCGACTTTTTCGAGACCCGATCCTGAATCACACAATAAGAGGAAAAGAAAGTTACAAAATAATCCAAGTCTGTAGTGAGCTTGTGAATGGAAATAAGATTGTATTGAAAATTAGGAATGTGGAGAACATCAATAAGAATAATGTTAGAATAATGTAGTAAGCAAATTTTCCAAATGGAAGAGATGCTTCATTAGGAAGTCGAATGTTATGTCCGGGGATCAAAGGTGGTGGATCATGTGATGAAGATGGTAATATAATCATATGATTTGAGGCATCATTATCAAGGATCCATTCATTGGAAACACGAGAAATAAATGCCTTACCAGACATGAAATCAATGGTTTTAGAAGAGCTCAAGCTTAAAATGGATAAAAGTTGAGTGTATTAATCTACAGAGAGTCTGGGAATAGGAGAAGGACTGGCCGAGACGTTATTGGCGACTACAGAGGCCTACATCATTTTATTTCCATCAGTAGAGGTTTTCTTGCCGCCTTCCTTCATCGGCCAATTTTGTGGGTAACCATGCAACTTGAACCAATGAGCTTTTTCATGGCCGGACTTTCCACAGTGTGTGCGCATTAAAATAGAACTTTGACCATCTTTTGGAATAGACTTTGCAATGGCCGCAGTAGCCTCCACAATGTGCAATGCGGCCGAATCAACTTTTGGCTGCCAGTTGATAGACAAAGACCGTTGCTTTTCTTTTTGGACAACAAGTGCATAAACATTGTTGAGGTTCGGCATAGGCTCCATGCTAAAGATGTGAGAACGAGCAGTATTATAATTATCAATGAGGTCCATAATAAATTGGTGTACCTTTTCAATTTCCTGCTCTTGTTCCAGATGCTTGGAGGCACCACATATGCACTTGGGAATGGTGGAATATGCCAAAAGCTCATCCCATAAAGCCTTGAGTTTGGTAAAATAAGTGGATACCTACAAAGCATCTTGTTGAAAAAGTCTCAGTTCATGCCTGATTTGATGTACACTTAGGGCGCTGCCTTGGGAAAAATGCTCCTCCAGATCTACTCACATATCCCTTGCCGTATCAGTATAAGCAACGCTGTCGTGGAGGGATTTCGCCAAAGAGTTGAAAAGCAATGAGATAACCATGGATTTGCATTTCTCCGATGCAGAGGCATCCATGGAAGATGAATCTGGACGAGGAAAATATCCATCCACAAAGCCAACCTTGTTTTTGGCACGCGAAGCATTAGACATGGCTCGAACCCATATTGGATAGTTCTTACCATTCAGCAAATATGTAACCAAGATAGTTCCTGCATTATTTGAATTTTGAATGACTGCAAAAAAAAGAGAAGACGAATCCATGGAAGAGTTGGAAATAAAGGAAGAATCATCATCCGCCATGGAAAAAAAATGAAGGCAAGAAATTATGCTAAATCTTGCTCTGATTCCATATAAAAAATGAGGAAGAATATTTGAAATTGCCTTGATTAATTTGTATTGTGTACATGAGCTTTTATAGAATACATACAATTATTGTTTATAAGGAAACTAAGACAAATCAATCATACATGGAGAGTATCAATCAATTAAGATTTGACCAAATTAACTATTATTGGACAAATCAATGTCGAAAAGGAATGTATCAATAATTTAACACAATTAAGATTTGACCAAATCAACTATGATTAGGCAAATCAATGTGGAAAATGAATGTATCGATAATTTAACAATTTGTAGGATTGTTTGTTGTTCCTTATGAGGAAAAATGAGGGAGCTAGAGAGGAGAAGAGACAGCAAATTAATTACCTCATTTGAATTCAAATGACCTTAGATTTAATTTGAATTTTATTTTCCATTTTAATGCTTTCAATTGCTAATCTTCATTTTGGAACTAAATTGTGTGTGCACTACTATAAGTAATTTCGCAATTTTAATAATTAGAAGAGGTTTTTTTATTTTAATTCCAATGCCATGGATATTTTGGCCTTCTACCTTGTATATAATAAGAAAATGTGAATATATCATGCATTTGCTATGTTGAATCTCGATTCACTTATTGATTAATTTTTTATAATTTTTGTTTTCTTTATCCATCTCATTATTTTAGGTTAATTAAACATGAAATGTCTTAGCTTTAAAGGACTTTAATTACATGGAAAGGGATATTGGTTTCATATAAGAGAATAATGGAGGAAAGAGGCCATAGGAGGGGATTTCCTCCTATGGCGTGGAAAAAATACAACCTCCATAATTTTTTCCGACGATCGGCACCCATCATCATCATCGTTATCATCTAAGATGTGAGCACACCAAATTTCATGTGATTCCACAACTTTTTCACCGTTGATTTAGTGGGTTCAAAATTAACGGTTTACCGACAATAAAACTTTTTACATAGCTAAATCAACGGTGAAAAAGTTGTGGAATCACATGAAATTTGGTGTACTCACATCTTAGATGATAACGATGATGATGATAGGTGCCGATCGTCGAAAAAAATGATGAAGATTGTATTTTTTCCACGCCATAGGAGAAAATCCCCTCCTATGGCCTCTTTTCTCCATTATTCTCTTCATATAATTATGTCATTGTCAGATGTGAATTATTTTGAGAGCTTTAATTGCAAGCAAGAAAGAAAGAAAGAAAGTTAAAGTGAGCTAAAACTTCCTTTCCATATCGAGAGTTATTAGATTAAATTTCAAAAATGTTCTAGTTGTTAAAAAAAAATGAAGAATAAGACGCAAATGCATTCCTACCTTGGAGATCGGAGCTATTCAAAACATAAGTCACATATTTGCCAAGAAGAAACAAAAGCACTTGCTTCCCCATCCCTCCTCTCTAACATCAAGAACACTGAATACGCTTGACAAATCGATCATCGTCTTTTCTATCTGCCAATAAACCTTCTTCAGATATAGTAAGGTTTTTTTATTTTCCAAAACTTCCCCTTCTTTAAACTCAAGCTCTTCCATCACTACAATTGAAAAAGAGATGCAACATGCGAAGCTCAGTTTGTACTAATTTTCTCTTCAATGTGATGGGTTGTAAGTATTTTTGGCACTGGTGAGGTTGCAAGTTATAAACTTGAAGATGGTCGAATTAACAAACATGGGATGGACCAACTTATAAAATTTTAATGCTCTATCTTCTGGCATTAAAACAATGCATTAAAACAATGCAAAATGCCGTTCTCAAGTTTTTAATTTGACAATTAATAATACTTCATTAATTAATACATTTTTGATATACCTATGATTATTCTTTGGTGTTCCATGTTCTGCATTCTAGGTTTTCATTTATTTGGATATTAGAAGAATATGGAAAGAACAAAACGAAGAATGGAACATGTAAGTAGTTACTTAAAACATATATATTTTTGATCATTTCTTTACTGTGATATATGCTCATTCTTTATATATCTTTTATATCATTTCATTACTGTGATACATATTCTTCTATTGTATTTTTAAATTTATTTTCACCACCTTACTACAATTGAAACAAAATAAGTTTTTGTGTCATATAATATTGTTGTACTTAACAATTAGTTTAAGTTTTAGATCAGTTGTAAACAAGTTTTCATTCGAAATTAAAGCAAAAAAATAAAACCTTTTCTTAATATGGTTGAATTGACCATTATGTAGAAGAATAGATTATGTGACATGGGAAAAAAACAAATTAGCTTGCGCGATTAAAAGAAAATATATTTCAAGATCAAAGCTTGGAAAAGGAACAACACCATTTCTTCTTAACAATGAAGGAACTTCTTTCAAAAAGCGCCATGACATACAATGAAGGAGCAAAACCGACTACATGTATTAAATTGTACTGGGAATGTCTTTTATGCTATTATTTGACATATTTTTCCCTTTTTGTTATATAGGTTTGAGGATCATGTAATGAGAAACTACAACAAAATACATGTTATTTGTAAATTTGTACATATAAAAAAAATATTCAATCATGTAAAAAATAGGCTGTGTTTTGTTTAATTAAACATGAAGTATTGTAATGTTTTCTGTTCGTATTGTAGTTGACTGCCGATATTTTTCTTTGTACCACAATATAAGATTATAAGATACGTTCAACACATTGTCAAAATATACATTCTTCTCACATACAATTAGATTCTTATATGTTCAACATGCTGTTTTCAATATATGTGATGAAAATGAACCAATTAGCTGATTGATATGCTTTCTTTTGTATATTAGTGCATAGCACATGCACAGTACTAGTGCTATTTAATTTCAGCATTTGGAAGAGCTCTCTAATTTCTCTATATCTACAAGTTATGTACTTTATTTTTTTTTATCATAGTTATCATATGAAATCACTCATGTTCCTCTCATGTTCGTTCTCAATCTTTACATCTATTTCTTTTTGTAATCTTTATTAATCAATTGATGGTTAGTGTTTTGTTGTAAATCTAAATTTTCTTTAAAATACCATTTATCACATCTAATTTCTTTTTCCCTCTGTTTTTCTTTAATGTTCCAGGAAGCAGCAGATTCAATCAAATCCAGATGTCACTACTACAATGAGGGGTTACCCCTACGGATAGAAAAATTTGTAGGGGCAACATTTTATTGCCCCTGTGGTTTACTCCGGAGGGGTTAAATCCGTAGGGGCACAAATAAATTAAAAAAAAAATTTAAAATGCAATAATTTTATTTGGTCTTACGGTGCCGCAAAAGAGAGCCATACGGATTAATCCGTAGGGGTAAAAAAGGTTTATTTAAAAAAATATAAAGCTAAGAATTTTCCCACCGTTCCCCAAAATTTCCCACCAATCCGCGCCATAAGCATCGTCATCCATCATCGCCCATCGTCGCCGAGTTCCTCCTCCATCGTCGTTGATCGAGCTCGTCGTGGAGTTCCTCGTCGCTGTCAATTGACCTCGTCGCCGCCTCCACCACTTCGAGCTCTATTTTCTCTGCCTCCTCCACCTCGTCGAAGCCTTGCTCTCCATGTAACGCCCAAGCTCAATAATACTATGTATATTACTAGTTGAGGGTTATTTATCGCTCTTTCCAATTTTCCTGATTTTCTGGTGTTTATTGCTAAATTTTACCCGGTTAAGTCATTTTGGCACATAACAAATTTTAACTCCGAAAATGAAATTTTAGATGTCCATGTTAGCCTACTCGTCGCCACTAGTCGCGTGGTAGCGTCCGCGTGTCGAGTTTCCGTTCCGTTTGGCCGAACGGGCAAGTTTGGGCGACTACGCGCGCGTGCAAGTGTCCGACTTGGGGGCATGCATTTTAATCATTAAACACCTATTTTCAAAATTTGGAACCCGCTTAAAATCTTATAATTTGAATTTGGAACATTTGGGCGCAACCCGGGCGCGATTTGGAAATGTTTCATTTCGCGCCAAAAAGGGCCCGTTTAAATTTAGTATCTAATTAATATATATATTTTCTAATTCATTCCTAACAGCTTATCCACTAAAATCCTTCACGAATCCCACCTCAGCCAATCACGAGCTCACAGTTGAGCTCGTGGGCCCCGCTCCTGTTTCCTCATCTCTCTCTCTCTCTTCTCTCAAATCTCTCTCTCTTCTCTCTAATCCCTCTCTCTCTCTTCCTCTATATATTTAACATGCAGCAGCCGCCTTCACCCCACGCGACCACGAGAACCCCCACGTTAACCCAAACCCTAGCATCGAGATCTCACCGACGACTCCCCGCGACTTCGCCGTCGCCGCCACCATCCCGTCGATCTCACAGCACCCTCCTCCTCTCTCTCTCCCGCTCTTCCCCGCACCTGCACGCAACCCCGGCCCCGTCTCCATCCCTCGCGACCTCGCCGTCGACGTCGCCTCCGACCGTCGAAGCCTCCCACGACCCCCTTTCACCCTCCTCGTCGAGACCTCGCCGTCACCCCTTCCTCTCCTCGCCGGACCACCTTCAGACCCGAGCCCCACACCTGCACCATCTCCAGGTCGCCGGAAATCGCGCCGACGACCTCGTCGACGCCACCTCCGACCACCTCCCTCTCTCCCACAACCACCAGTGCCGACCACACTCTTCCCCACTCACCGCAGCACCCTATTCCGCGCACACCCGAAGCCTCCATCCTTGCTGCAGCCGCCGCCGTCGCTTCGCCGGCGATCCATCGCCGTCGGCCTCATCACAGTTGCCCCTGTTCCTCCTCTGTAAGCATTCCTTTACTTCCTTTGGTGCAAACCCCACTGATCTTGCATGTTTATCGTATTGCTAACTTCGCTCTTTTGTCGTTGCCGGAATCCGACCGTGCCGTCTGACGAACCCGACGCTCCAGCGAAGTCCCCTGGTCCGTGTGATCCCGCTGATCTCTGTTGGGACTCGATTCGTGGCCCGTGCTTCCGTATCACAGTTTCTGCCGACACCGCATCCGTGTTTCGGTTTGCGGAACCGCCGAGGCAAGTATCTGAATACTTGCTTAACATGCTACAACTTAACCATCATATTATAACCACACAATTAATATAATATCGATACCTGTTATAACTTAGAATTGCTAGCCACGATTATTCGTAACTTTAAATCAATGGAAACATTGCTCGCTTTAACCGGTCTGCTATTAATTCATACTTAACTAATCAAACCAAGTAGATCATCCCCACTTCATTGGTTAAAATCACTCCTGAGACAATTATTATGCTTAGTTCAAATTCATATAACTCCATTGTGTATACTATCGATATTGTTTCATTTTGTGGCTCTTGCACCTCAAAGGTGCGTGAACCGGATTAATATGAAAATACAAACATCACTGTGTTCACCTAGAATAATATTTGCTATTTACTGTTTCCTGCCACTGTTCATTACTTGTTACTATACCTGTTATCATCATATACCTGATTGCATTACATATTGACCGATCTTGATATACCTGACTCATGTACTGATACACCGGACATGACATCCTGTGCATATCGACTCTACCTGTTGAAAGTAACCTGACCTGTTACCTGATCTCAGGCCTAATGCCGACAAACCTAACCATTCCTGCTGTCGATCCAGACAGACCTACCTTTACTTGACTTGTGTTGGCATTAGTCCTTGACCATTGAACACCTGACTGACATACATAGCTTGGGGGTATGGGGAAATCAAAGGTGAAACCGACTTGTAACTCAACAGTTCGACACATTGTTCTGATCAGTCTTACGGGCTTGGCCAGCTCCGGAGTGTTAATGCTGACATCACTCATCTATCCTACTACCTTTTACTGCTTAGCGGCATGTCTCGGATTCAGCCCCGAGAATCATGACCGTGGTCCCGGGCACGCACGGGATACTATTGAGTTACATCGACGATTCATCAATTGGTTTCAAAGACTATAGGGTAGAAAACCTGATAGGACAGTTTAGTCACCACTGCACCTTACCCTGCTTGTTACCTCTTATTACTGCTTTATTCATGTTCATGCTTGCATTGTTTATTACCATGTTTTTGCTATATACTTGATATCATGACGCACTGACGTCTGGGTTTTGCATGGCCCAGATTCCGTACCTTTGTCGTCGACCGAGTAGGAGTACTTCAGCCAGCAGGCTGAACTGTGAGTTCTTTAGAGTTTAGTTCATTTATGTCATTTCATTTCCAGATGTGAGCCCGCATTATGGGACATACTGTTTATTCATTGTATTGGATCATTAGCTTCCGCACTTATTGTTTATTGATTCTTGTTATTATGGATTTGTACATGTATTAGTTTAGTTTATTTTACTGTTCTGGATATCTTTACAACCGTAATGTGACTGTGGATGGATACTTCCTACCCACAGGTAGCATGGTTGGCTATGTCACGTGCCCAAATCTTGCGTACTCTGGGAAGCGGGGCGTGACATGGTTTTATGGTATCAGAGCCATAGGTTAATTGGGTTGATTCTTTGTAGTTGGGTATTGCACCCGATACACGAATCAGGATACCCGTGATTAGGAAACATGTCCAGCCACCTTGACCGTTTTACCCTCCTTGAATCCTTCTTCCGGATCATGTCGACATGCAAACTTACTTTGCATTGTCAATTCGAAAACCTAACTTCTTGTTATCTCTAGGACTTAGGCGACTTGGGTGGAGTTAAGTAATTGCGGCTATGATACCGCGGCATAGCTACAATGCGGTACTCTATTTAAGTATCTTGGAGTTCTAGCCTTGATCCACATTCAGAATCTATCATCATGCTAATGTTGGGTGTTTTGAGTTCAGGATTATGACAGGTAAGAAGTTGAAGACGTACCAGAGGCGTGTGAACGAAGCCGCCATGCTTGGAGTGATAAGAGAAATGCTGGAAATCAAAGAAACAGACCGAGCTGATCCAGCAGCAAGCGGACTTGTTTCAGGAAGGTTTGCAGATCGTTCAGCAGTCTGTAAACGATGTTGGAACTAGACCAGTTGACCGAGTAAGGACCGTAGCAGATTTCAGACTTTTGGATCCATCTACTTTCACTTTTCTGGAGGAGCCGTTGCCAGCCGAGCAGTGGCTAGTAGACACGGAGAATTTACTGATTGCGGCACAGATCCCAGACGACAAGAGAGTTGATGTGGTGCGCATTCAGCTGGTGGATTACGCCCGAGAGTGGTGGCTGGTGGAGGAGACCCGCTTGTCCAAGCCAATCAGTTGGGCGGATTTCTCTAAAAGTTTCTTGGAAAAGTTCTTCCCGCGGACTGCACGGGAGGAAATGGAGGAGAAATTTATCGGACTAAGGCAGAATGGAGCAACCGTGGACATGCATGCAGCGGAGTGGACGAGACTCAGTACTCTCGCTGGACCTTTCGCGGCCAACGATGCAGACAGCAGTTGCGGTAAGGAAGCAGTTCTGTCGGGCCGGTCGAGTTTAAGGCTAGGCCGACGAACAATGTTCTTGCGGCTATGGTAGTGGATAGTAATGAAGAGCCGGCAGTTGTCCGCGACTTTATGGATGTATTTGCAGATATTTCGGGCTTACCGCCAAAGCGAGATGTGGAGTTCGCGATTGACCTTATTCCTGGTGCAGCGCCAGTATCAAAAATCCTATTATCCGATGACACCGGTGGAATTGGAAGAAGTTAAGAAACAAGTTGGTGAATTGCTCGAGAAAGGATGGATTCGAAGCAGCAACTCACCTTGGGGAGCTCCAGTTCTTTTAGTGAAGAAGAAGGATGGCACGAGAAGGATGTGCATTGATTATCGAGAATTAAACCGGGTGACTATTAAGAACAAGTACCCGATCCCTCGCATTGGAGAACTTTTTGAGCAGCTTAGTGGCGCGAGGGTATTCTCGAAACTGGACTTGCGATCAGGATATCATCAGGTCCGAGTGAAGGCAGAAGACATTTGCAAGACGGCGTTTCGGACTCGGTATGGGCATTTCGAGTATTTAGTGATGCCCTTCGGAGTGACTAATGCGCCGGCAATATTTATGGACTTGATGAACAGGAACTTTTCACCGTTCTTGGACCAGTTTATTGTGGTATTCATTGACGATATTCTGGTGTACTCGAAGAGTCCGGAGGAGCATGCTGAGCACTTAAGGATCGCACTGCAAACGCTGAGACAGGAGAAATTATTCGCGAAGATGAGTAAGTGCGAATTCTGGTTGGAAGAAGTGAAGTTTCTGGGGCAAGTCGTGTCAGGCGATGGAATCGCCGTTGACCCGAGAAGATAGCAGCAGTTCGAGATTGGCCGGTTCCAAAAAGTGTTGCAGAGATAAGAAGTTTCCTTGGACTCGCCGGTTACTACAGAAGATTTGTGGAGAACTTCGCTCGTGTAGCTGAGCCGTTAACCAAGCTTACGCGTAAGGAGGTACCGTTTGTTTGGACAGATGGATGGGCATTGGCCTTCGAGACGTTGAAGCAGAAGTTGATAACCGCCCCTATCCTAACCGTACCGGATGATTCAGGAGGACTAGTGATTCACAGCGACGCATCTGGAAAAAGGATTGGGATGTGTTTTGATGCAGAATGGGAAAGTCGTCGCTTACGCATCGAGACAACTGAAGACTCATGAGAAGAACTATCCGACTCATGACTTAGAGCTTGCAGCCGTGATCTTCGCCCTGAAGATTTTGGAGACACTACCTTTTGGGCGAGAGAGTTGAAGTCTTTACGGATCACAAGAGTTTGAATTATGTGTTCACTCAGAAGGAGTTGAACATGAGGCAACGCAGATGGTTGGAGCTGATGGCCGACTATGACCTTGATCTTAAGTACCATCCGGGAAAAGTTAACGTCGTGCCAGATGCGCTGAGTCGGTTACCAGCAATTCAGATATTGACTGCACAGAGAGAGATCGTTGCGGATTTTCGGAGATTTGACTTGGAAGTTGTGCTACCCCATGCTACAGGACAGTTGATGCAGTTGCAAGTACAGTCGTCCTTAGTTGAGAAGATTAAAGCGGCGCAATCGCAGGATCCTAGACTGCAAAAGTTTCGAGAGCAGGTTGGAGCCGGACTACGAACCGATCTACTGATCCATGAGGATGGTTCGTTGAGATATGGTAGCCGTCTATGTGTGCCAAAAGGAGATGTGCGTGAAGAGCTTATGAAGGAGGCACACAGTTCAGCTTACTCTGTACATCCAGGAGGGACAAAGATGTACCGAGATATTCGACAGCATTTTTGGTGGGAAGGTATGAAACGGGAAATCGCTCGCTTCGTGGCTAAGTGCTTGGTGTGTCAGCAAGTCAAGGCTGAACACCAAAGGGTTGCTGGTTTGTTGCAACCACTTCCGATTCCTCAATGGAAGTGGGAACATATAACCATGGATTTCGTGACGGCTTTACCGTGGAGTCCAAAGGGCAACAATGCAGTATGGGTGATTGTCAATCGGTTGACCAAGGCAGCTCACTTTATTCCGTTTCGGGTTGGTCAATCGACAGAGACTTTGGCAGAGCGATACATGCAGGAGATTGTCAGATTGCATGGAGTACCGGTAAGCATCGTGTCCGACCGGGACACTCGGTTCTTGTCACACTTTTGGAGGAGTTTACAAGAAAGTTTGGGGACTCGATTGAAGTTCAGCACAGCTTATCACCCCCAGACTGATGGACAATCAGAGAGAACGATCCAGACCCTTGAGGATATGTTGAGGGCTTGCATGTTAGACTTCAAAGGTTCTTGGGAAGATCATCTACACCTGGTGGAGTTTTCGTACAACAACAGCTTCCAAGCAACAATTCAGATGGCCCCGTTCGAAGCATTGTATGGTCGTAAGTGCCGTTCACCTGTATGTTGGGACGATGTGGGTGAACGAAGGTTGCTAGGGCCAGATTTAGTGGTACAGACAGTTGAGAAGGTGAATACAATCAGAAAGCATATGAAGGCAGCTCAAGACAGACAGAAAAGTTGGGCCGACACGTCAAGAAGACCTCTAGAGTTCGCCGTGGGTGATTTGGTATTCCTGAAGATATCACCGACTAGAGGGGTGATTCGCTTTGGAAGTCGGGGAAAGCTTAGTCCCCGATTCGTTGGACCCTTCGAGATATTGGAGCATGTCGGAGAGGTATCGTACCGGTTGGCGTTACCGTCGTCATTAGCAGGAATTCATGATGTATTTCATGTGTCTCAACTACGGAGGTATGTTCGTGATGAGACCCATGTTTTGGATCACTCGGAGTTGACCGTTCGGGAAGACCTGACTTTTGAGGAGCGACCAGTCGAGATCAAGGATCGAAGAGAAAAGGTTCTTAAGAACAAGGTTATCCCTCTTGTGCTAGTTTCTTGGGGTAACCGATCGCATGGAGAATCTACTTGGGAGCGAGAAGACGAGATCCGGCAGAAATTCCCTCATCTTTTCCAGTAGTTAGTTATCTTGTATTCTTGGAATTTCGAGGACGAAATTCTTTTGTAGTTGGGTATGATGTAACACCCGAGCCCAATAATACTATGTATATTACTAGTTGAGGGTTATTTATCGCTCTTTCCAATTTTCCTGATTTTCTGGTGTTTATTGCTAAATTTTACCCGGTTAAGTCATTTTGGCACATAACAAATTTTAACTCCGAAAATGAAATTTTAGATGTCCATGTTAGCCTACTCGTCGCCACTAGTCGCGTGGTAGCGTCCGCGTGTCGAGTTTCCGTTCCGTTTGGCCGAACGGGCAAGTTTGGGCGACTACGCGCGCGTGCAAGTGTCCGACTTGGGGGCATGCATTTTAATCATTAAACACCTATTTTCAAAATTTGGAACCCGCTTAAAATCTTATAATTTGAATTTGGAACATTTGGGCGCAACCCGGGCGCGATTTGGAAATGTTTCATTTCGCGCCAAAAAGGGCCCGTTTAAATTTAGTATCTAATTAATATATATATTTTCTAATTCATTCCTAACAGCTTATCCACTAAAATCCTTCACGAATCCCCTACTAAATCTCTAATTTGATTTTCCTTTATCACCTCAGCCAATCACGAGCTCACAGTTGAGCTCGTGGGCCCCGCTCCTGTTTCCTCATCTCTCTCTCTCTCTTCTCTCAAATCTCTCTCTCTTCTCTCTAATCCCTCTCTCTCTCTTCCTCTATATATTTAACATGCAGCAGCCGCCTTCACCCCACGCGACCACGAGAACCCCCACGTTAACCCAAACCCTAGCATCGAGATCTCACCGACGACTCCCCGCGACTTCGCCGTCGCCGCCACCATCCCGTCGATCTCACAGCACCCTCCTCCTCTCTCTCTCCCGCTCTTCCCCGCACCTGCACGCAACCCCGGCCCCGTCTCCATCCCTCGCGACCTCGCCGTTGACGTCGCCTCCGACCGTCGAAGCCTCCCACGACCCCCTTTCACCCTCCTCGTCGAGACCTCGCCGTCACCCCTTCCTCTCCTCGCCGGACCACCTTCAGACCCGAGCCCCACACCTGCACCATCTCCAGGTCGCCGGAAATCGCGCCGACGACCTCGTCGACGCCACCTCCGACCACCTCCCTCTCTCCCACAACCACCAGTGCCGACCACACTCTTCCCCACTCACCGCAGCACCCTATTCCGCGCACACCCGAAGCCTCCATCCTTGCTGCAGCCGCCGCCGTCGCTTCGCCGGCGATCCATCGTCGTCGGCCTCATCACAGTTGCCCCTGTTCCTCCTCTGTAAGCATTCCTTTACTTCCTTTGGTGCAAACCCCACTGATCTTGCATGTTTATCGTATTGCTAACTTCGCTCTTTTGTCGTTGCCGGAATCCGACCGTGCCGTCTGACGAACCCGACGCTCCAGCGAAGTCCCCTGGTCCGTGTGATCCCGCTGATCTCTGTTGGGACTCGATCCGTGGCCCGTGCTTCCGTATCACAGTTTCTGCCGACACCGCATCCGTGTTTCGGTTTGCGGAACCGCCGAGGCAAGTATCTGAATACTTGCTTAACATGCTACAACTTAACCATCATATTATAACCACACAATTAATATAATATCGATACCTGTTATAACTTAGAATTGCTAGCCACGATTATTCGTAACTTTAAATCAATGGAAACATTGCTCGCTTTAACCGGTCTGCTATTAATTCATACTTAACTAATCAAACCAAGTAGATCATCCCCACTTCATTGGTTAAAATCACTCCTGAGACAATTATTATGCTTAGTTCAAATTCATATAACTCCATTGTGTATACTATCGATATTGTTTCATTTTGTGGCTCTTGCACCTCAAAGGTGCGTGAACCGGATTAATATGAAAATACAAACATCACTGTGTTCACCTAGAATAATATTTGCTATTTACTGTTTCCTGCCACTGTTCATTACTTGTTACTATACCTGTTATCATCATATACCTGATTGCATTACATATTGACCGATCTTGATATACCTGACTCATGTACTGATACACCGGACATGACATCCTGTGCATATCGACTCTACCTGTTGAAAGTAACCTGACCTGTTACCTGATCTCAGGCCTAATGCCGACAAACCTAACCATTCCTGCTGTCGATCCAGACAGACCTACCTTTACTTGACTTGTGTTGGCATTAGTCCTTGACCATTGAACACCTGACTGACATACATAGCTTGGGGGTATGGGGAAATCAAAGGTGAAACCGACTTGTAACTCAACAGTTCGACACATTATTCTGATCAGTCTTACGGGCTTGGCCAGCTCCGGAGTGTTGATGCTGACATCACTCATCTATCCTACTACCTTTTACTGCTTAGCGGCACGTCTCGGATTCAGCCCCGAGAATCATGACCGTGGTCCCGGGCACGCACGGGATACTATTGAGTTACATCGACGATTCATCAATTGGTTTCAAAGACTATAGGGTAGAAAACCTGATAGGACAGTTTAGTCACCACTGCACCTTACCCTGCTTGTTACCTCTTATTACTGCTTTATTCATGTTCATGCTTGCATTGTTTATTACCATGTTTTTGCTATATACTTGATATCATGACGCACTGACGTCTGGGTTTTGCATGGCCCAGATTCCGTACCTTTGTCGTCGACCGAGTAGGAGTACTTCAGCCAGCAGGCTGAACTGTGAGTTCTTTAGAGTTTAGTTCATTTATGTCATTTCATTTCCAGATGTGAGCCCGCATTATGGGACATACTGTTTATTCATTGTATTGGATCATTAGCTTCCGCACTTATTGTTTATTGATTCTTGTTATTATGGATTTGGACATGTATTAGTTTAGTTTATTTTACTGTTCTGGATATCTTTACAACCGTAATGTGACTGTGGATGGATACTTCCTACCCACAGGTAGCATGGTTGGCTATGTCACGTGCCCAAATCTTGCGTACTCTGGGAAGCGGGGCGTGACACTCCACCTTCTCGAGAAACTTTACTCGTCGGCAGTGAGTTAATTTTGATTTTAATTTATAATTTTGTTGTTTTAAATTGGTGTTATTGTTGTTGATTTTAGGGTTAGGGTTAGGGTTACCAGGTCGGGATAATTGGGGTTAGGTTTAGGTTTTGGGTGATGATTAGGGTTAGGGTTAATTAGGTAAAATAGGGTTAGGATTAGGGTTATAGGGCCGGGTTAATTGGGGGTTAATTTGGATTAGGGTTAGGCTTTGGGTGATGATTAGGATTAGGGTTAGGGTTAATTAGGTAAAATAGGGTCAGAGTTAGGGTTTGGGTGATGATCAGGGTTAGGGTTAATTTAGGTTAATTAGGTAAAATAGAGTTGGTGATGATTAGGGTTAGGGTTAATTAGATTAATTAGGGTTAATTTTGGTTTGGGCTAGGATTAATTTGGGTTAGAGTTTGGGTGATGATTATGGTTAATTTGGGTTAATTACGTAAAATAGGGTTAATTTAGGTTTGGGTGATAATTAGGGTTATGGTTAGGGTTAATTTGGGTTAATCAGCTAAAATAAGATTAATTTGGGTTAGGGTGCTGATTAGGTTTAATTAGCTTAATTTTGAGTTAATTACGGATAATTTGAGTTAGGGTGATGATTAGGGTAAATTTGGGTTAATTAGGGTTATGGTTTAAGGTGCATTAGTTCTTTCAGTAGGATACTCGATGATAATGTAAACGTAAAATTTTACCGTAAATGTAAGAAAATTTTAGCCTAAACTAAAAACTTCAAACCCTTAAAAACGAAACGTAAACGTAAAACCTATTCAAGTTAAATGTTCAAGTTAAAACCAATATATGATACTTCATGATAATATGAAACTTTCATATTCTGTAACAACCCTAAACTTTTTGTACGATTTTTTTTCAAAATACAGAAAGGGATAACTGAACCTGAGCATAAGTTATAAATTTAATTTGCTTTTGAACAGTAAGAAAACACTTGTAGCTCATTGGTAAAGCCTTGCACTGCTGTGACGTAGCCCCTGTGATCGAATCCCCCCAGCCACATTATCTTTTTATTTTAATTTTTTTAATCTTTTAAAAGCCCAAGGGTTTGCACATGCACAGCACGTAATATGTTAAGTTACTGACTATTTAAACATGTGCACCGAAGAATACCAAATGACACCAACACGTGGCCTAAACCCTAACCCCCTCCGTCGATAAAGACCCAGCGAGATGAAGCAAAATCCCTGCGCCGCCGGTCTAACCCGACGGTATTGCCCCCATCTCTTCACCCCTGCAA
This sequence comes from Agapanthus africanus, assembly GCA_030015575.1. Classification (NCBI taxonomy): domain Eukaryota; kingdom Viridiplantae; phylum Streptophyta; class Magnoliopsida; order Asparagales; family Amaryllidaceae; genus Agapanthus; species Agapanthus africanus. The sequence continues at coordinate 44,229,981 of CM057339.1, forward strand.
CCTTTGGCCTACCCCACTAACCCCATATTGCTTGTTTACTCTGAATTTATCCAGAGTGCAATAAAATGCCCCTTTAATATAATTTTAATGCATTTCTTTCACCCCCTAAACCCTAATTTCCCCTATAAATACCACACTCTATTTTCACTCATCCTCACTCAAAATTCTATTATAAAAACTATACAAAATTCTCAAGTCCTCTAGTATAAAGTGGAGTTAGCAAAAGGGTGAAGTTCCGACGACGATCTAAGAAGTTTCCGGCAACTAAACGACGCCCCGAAGACTTCTTTAGCTCTCTCTCTCCCTTCTCTTATCCTAAAGCCAGTAAGTCCCCTCTCCCCCTCTTTTCTTCTACTTTAAAAAATATTCATTTCTAAAACCCGACGGAAGTGGAGTTAATCCGACTTCCGATTCGGTTTTTCTGTAAAATGTTATTTTTTTAATCAATAAAATTCCATACTCTCACATATTGTTTAACAAACATAAACAAATCTATTAAAACAAGTTTTATCTTAAAATATTCTTTATTGCAATTTTTATTGTACTTTTAAGGTAAAATACCACATATTTCATTTACGACATAAAATAACATAAAATTGTATTACCTTTAGATACTCCATGAGGTAATGACCTACCTCATCACAACACACATCTCTAATATAACACGATAGAAATTTGGGAATATAGTTATGGGATAAAACGACTTTACAAATAAATACCATCAACTTATAAAACCATTTCTATAAAAAGATGTATGAAACAATTCCTTGCAATTGCGCCTCTACAACCCACTTTTGGGGACCCCGTTCGGGATGGTACAGATGATCGCACATTCTCGGGCCTAGTAGAGCGAGATACAGACCTCCGAATGGAGCATTCGATCTCGATGGAATTTTTATGCATGTTTCTTTAGAAAATGAGATTTCTACAAGAAAATAAATAAAATTATTTTCATTAAATATATATATATATAACTATTATTAAAATATCTACTTTACTTTTATTATTTAAATATTCTAAGTTTTCAAAAGAAATCACCATTACATGAAAATAACATCCAAAATACAAAACAATACCGATATTTCAATAAAATACCATATACTATGAAAATTAGGTTTTACTCACTAGAAATTTCACTTGTATAAAATATACATCTATGATAACCCTAAAGATGATAATTAAATGCTTGAGGTGTATTTTGAAATTATACCAAAATTGTTTTTATATAAAACCCCCTTAAGTTATACCATATTACAATAAGGACCCTAGTAAACATAAGTTTAAGCGGAACGAGTCTCTTGAGCCTCAGGGAGCCGAAGATATGGGTGTTTGCCTATTTAAGGCAGACAATCTAACAAACGGTGTTATCAACACGGTAATTGTCTTGAAAAAAGACACAAATTAATCCCGCCGTCCATGTGCAGCAGTTACCGATAACATCAAAACTAATTTAGGATTTCAAGTTCTGCTAAAAGTATCTGACTCAGACCGAGTCTCAATCTAATCAATCTGACTTGAATATGATTCAAGTATATACTACAATACAACATGAATCTATGAATTCGTTTATTCAATCTATATCAATCTATCTTTGACTGAACCGAACCATGGATATACTTCGTTTATATGACTATCCATTTACATCCATTCCATTTACTGATATCATGGTTTCGGCAAGTCATCCATCTATTATAAGACAATACAATACAATCAGTACAATCAATACAATCAATATAATAAGACACTACGGGGTTTATAAGAGGTAGACTTTTACGGAATATGTTAAAGGTGACACGAGGTGGTCACTTAAGACGTAATTACATCCATGTCATTATTCTGTGGTATTTTCAACGGAGCCTTATACTACGGGTTACCAAAGTCCACGGTGTAAGTTTGACTCCTCTCGTATACACCGGCATCTTCTGTACCAAGGTACAAACAACTGCGTTAACCTAACAATCAAATATTATATTAGTTATACTATTTTCTGTCTATTCTACTCCTCTCTTTCTTTGGGACTTACCGAGCGATTGTTCGCTGACGACATTCTTATTTCTTTTCTTCTTTGGAATGTTATCAGGTGGATCGGATGCACTAGAGCTCGAGACCAGTCACAAGCATTTGGAGCAGTACACTGAAGACCCCGAGCCTTAGTCACTTGTACATACTTTTCATTTCAGTTATGCCATTGTTTAGGCATCGCTTCCCATCTATGTATTTACATTTCCAGTTGTACCTGTAAAAGAATGTTTAATAAATAAAGTTGTTGTTCATTACATTCCTGTCTCTTGTGTACTTTACTTTATATTGCTTAGATACGCTTAGCGTGTTTACTTCTGAGTAAATACACAGCGGGCCTCGCCACGTCCCCTCCCCGTACACCGGGAAGCGGGGCGTGACATATTCTCATCGATATTCATATGTGAAATCAAAGCATGAATTAGTCCCCGTCTATCGGTTAATATACATTCGATGTTCATCGTGACATAGAACTATACGAAAGTTGTTAAATATCGGACGGTATAGTTCGGTGCTAACAACCGTCGTGTAGTCTACGTGACGAAAAGATTCAATCGTATGATAACCGATAGATTTGTCCTGTGTGGACAAGTTAGGAATGTATAGAGCAAACACCTGAATTCACTTGTGTTTTCATTCCTTACGAGTTATTTCGTCGGCACTTTTCTGCTGGTTCTCCGTGTATAAAGATAGATTAGATGTTCATTTCAACGTTGTTTCACAGCATTGAAATGATTATCTATTCTATTACAGTATACTCGGAGAACAGCGGGGAGGTGCTGCCGAAATTTACTCAAAACAGATGAAAGCACAAGCGAATGGGTGTCTGCTCTATACATTCTTAATGGGATAGAAGCCATACCTCCGACAGCCGAAACACACACATAAAATACGAATACATAACAAACGCACACACAAAGCACATACACACTAACAACCCTACAGTTAAGCGAAATTATAAATTGAAACACACATACACAGAATACAACTCACACTTGGGTATCTTCAAATCTAACTGTCACGCCCCGCTTCCCAGTATACGAAGACGGAGACGTAGCAGGCATGCGACATATTTACTCAGAAATAAATACGTTAAGAGTAAATAAGCAATATATGACATGCACAAGAAATGACAAGAGATATAATGTAAACAACAACTTTTATTAACATTCATCTTTATAATATATTGCTTTGAAAAGGAAAGTACAATGATATAAAGCAATGCCTAAACAATGGCATATGAAATAAAAATAAGTACAAGGAAAAGCTAGAAGTCCTACTGCTCGGTGAACTGGTCCATGTCCTTCTGGCTAAGCTCGATCTCGAGAGAGTCCGGTCCTCTTGACGAACATTCCAAAGAAAGAAAAGACATGAATGTCGTCAGCGAACTAGCACCCGGTAAGTCCTAAAAGAAATGAAGGAATACAATAAGTAATGTGGAAGGAAACTGTTAAGTTATACATGTATCAGTTTATTATTCTAACGTAATTGTTTGTTGCTTGGTACAGAAAGTATCAGTGTATACGAGAGGAGCCAACTTGCTCTATGGACTATGGTAACAGGTCGTACAAGGCCCCGTCAAAACCTACGGGACAACGGCACGAGAGTTCATGTAGGTGTCTTTTAGTGACCATCTCGTTCTATTTCTAATACATTCCATACCAATCAACCCCGTTAACCCTGTGTAATGTTTTATATATATTATAATTATCAGACTTGCCGAGACCATGGATACAAATTGTTCATGTAATTGGTTTCAGGATATAAACAAGTAGTCATGTAATCAAGTCAAGTTATAGCCATGGTTCGGTCAAGTCAAGTCATTTTTGTATGTTGATATTGTTTTGGTATTCAGGTTTAGATTCAAGTATACATGTTAGAGTTTGGATTCATGTTTGAATTGGATTCTGGTTTAGGTTTGGATTCATATTTGATTTAGACTCAGACTGAATCAGACAGTTGCAACTGATTTAGATCCTGAATTAGGTTCGGGAGTTATTAGTAACTGCTGCACATGGACGGCAGTATTTTTGTCTTTTCCCAAGACAATTACCATTGATAACACCGTTAGGTTTTTCTACCTTAAATAGGCAAACAATCACTTTCTCCGGCTCCCTGAGGCTCAAGAGAATTGATCCCCCTTAAACCAATATTTACTAAAATCTTTAAATGTAATTTTATATAACTCGAGAGGGTTTTATGAAAAATATTTTTAAAGATATAGTTCAAAATAACCTTAAGAAATTATTTATATTATTTAGGCTTTCCATGAATGTGAATTTTAAGAATTGAAGTATTTTAGTGATAATAGCTTAACTTGAATAGTTCATTTTACTGTAAAACTTGATTTTCATTGGTATCTTGATGGTATTTTGATGAAATTTATAATTCTTTCCTTTAAAAAAAATATAAGGTTATTTTATTTTGAAAATATATGGATTTTATAATATTTATATAATTATTAAAAATTAATTTTATTATTAAGTAGAAAATTTTATTTTTCTTAAAAATCGTATTAAAAACCTTTCGAGGCCAAATGCTCCGTGAGGAGCTCTGCATCTCGCTCTATATTCAGTCGAAAATATTGCACATTTGATGGAATATTTTTCTTACTTTTATTAAGTACTTAAAGGTGTTTATTGTAATTATGGAACATATATGGGTTTATCCGCAAAATACTCTTTATCATATCTTTATATATTATAATTAACATTATGAAGGAAAATATATGCATATAATATTTATATGATATTTTCATAATTTAAATATGCATATCATATCAAATAATCCTAATCAATATTCTTAAAATATCATATCATATTAATGGTTAGGATAATATCTCAAAATAAATAATAAATATTACTAATACTATGAATTGAGATATTGTGCAGATATAAGCTCAGGTCTGGAGATCGAGATATTCGAGATATTGGGAATAAAATTTGCCGATAAAGTTGAATAAGATCATAAACACAGATACTCAGAGGAAGATATAAAGAATCCAGGTATCACAATAATCTCCACGTGTCAACATGAGACAGCACCAGAATTTTGAAGACCTGATCCCACCATACTGCTGCTCAACCGCGGCCAAATCCCTATATATGTGACGGATCCGTAGCCCTCTGATGGCCGTAGGATCTGAGATTTTGTGGGTGTGATCGTATCATCAAATAACAATACATGAGATCTAGGGTTTCTGCTTCTAAGGCTATTTAAAGGACCGAAAGCTTCAGATGAAAATTATCTCGAAATATATCACTAAAATCATCACCTTATAGATCACTGACAAGATCAAGAGATCCAAGACAGGTCCATCAATCGACGTGATCAATCGACGCATCATCTACTTCCTATGAGATAGAGATCGGGAGCATAAACTAGGGTTCTTGTACTCTAAATTCGACGGATTTGTAAATGATAGTTGATTAATGTAACAATCCTAAACTTTCTGTACGATTTTTTTCAAAAATACAGAAAAGAACACCTGAGCCTGAGCACAAGTTATAAATTAAATTTGCTTTTGAACAGCAAGAAAACACTTGTAGCTCATTGGTAAAGCCTTGCACTGCTGTGACGTAGCCCCTGTGATCGAATCCTCTCAGCCACATTATCTTTTTATTAAATTTTTTTTAATCTTTTAAAGCCTAAGGGTTTACACGTGCACTACACGTAAGATGATAAGTTACAGATTAATCAAACACGTGCACGAGGGTATATGAGACGACAGGGACACGTGGCGTGAATCTGATCCCCATAGCACCGGATCCAACCGGCGAGATTGTTTCAAATCCCGGCAACGCTGGCCCCTCCGTAGGGGATGATCCCCATCTCTTCACCCGACATCCTTTGACCTAAACCACTTCTCCCATATTGTTTGATTTGTCTACACATTGGCAGAGGGATTAAAATCACCCTTTAATCCCTTTAAATGCAAATTTTTAATTCTCCAATTCAATACACTAAACCCTAATTTCTCCTATAAATACCACACTCCATTTCACCCCTCCTCATTCGGAATTTCCTCACAAAAACTCTAAAAAATTCTCAAGTCCTTATAGTGTGTAAGTGGAGTTAGCAAAGGGTGAAGTTCCGGCGAAGTTCCGAGGAGATTCCGGCAGCCCGCGCCCCAACACCTTGCTTAGCTTCCTCTCTCTCTTCTTTTATTTTATAGCCTGTAATTCCCCTCTCCCCCTCTCTTCTCCTATTATAAAAAATTTCATTTCTAAAACCCGACGGAAGCGGAGTTAATTCGACTTCCGAATCGGTTTTCCTTTAAAAATTCATTTTTTTTAATTAATAAAATACCATACTCTCATATAATGTTTAACAAACATTAACAAACACATTAAAACAAGTTTCATTTCAAAAGAATCATTTATGCAACTTTTAACGTATTTTTACGGTAAAATACCACATAATTTAGTTTCGACACAAATCAACATAATACTTGTATTACCTTTAGATAACTCACGAGGTAATGACCTACCTCATCACAACACATATTTTTGACACATCACGATGAAAGTTTGGGACATTAGTTATGAGATAATACGATATTACAAATAAATACCATCAACTTGCAAAACCATTTTTTTAAAAAATGTATTAAATAATTTCTTGCAATTGTGCCTCTACAACTCACTTTTGGGGACCCCGTTCGGGATGGTGCGGATTTTCGCATATCCTCGGGCCCAGTAGAGCGAGATGCAGACCTCCGAAAGGAGCATTCGATCTCGATGGAATTTTAATGCATTTTTCTTTAGAAAATGAGATTTCTACAAAAATAAATAAATTTATTTTTATTAAATATACATATATATATATAACTATTATCAAAATATCTATTTTAATTATATAAATATTCCAAGTTTTCTAAAATAAAGGAATCACCATTATATGAAAATACCATCCAAATACAAAACAATTCCAATATTTCAATAAAATACCATATACAATGAAAACTAGGTTCTACTCACTAGAAATTTCACATTTATAAAATATACATCTATGAAAATCCTAAAGATGATAATTAAATACTTGAGGTGTATTTTGAAAACATATCAAAACTATTTTTTATATAAAACCCCCTCAAGTTATGCTAAATTATAATAAGGACCTTAGTAATTATAGGTTTAAGCGGGACCAATTCTCTTGAGTCTCAGGGAGCCGGAGAATGTGGGTGCTTGCCTATCTAAGGTAGACAATCTAACAAACGGTGTTATCAACAGGGTAATTGTCTTTGAAAAAGACATAAATCCTGCCGTCCATGTGCAGCAGTTACCGATTATATCAAACTAATCAGCACTTCAATTTTTCTTAAAAGTCTGACTCAGTTCGAGTCATGGTCAATCTGACTTGAATATGATTCAAGTATAACTCCATTTCAATATGAATCCATGAACTCCAGAATACAATCTATAACAACATGAATATGACCGAACCGAACCATGGATATATTCCGTCTACATGACTATCCATTTATATTCATTCCATTTACTGATATCATGGTTTCGGTAAGTCTTCCATTTATTACAAGACAATACAATACTATCAGTACAATCAATATAATCAATATAATAAAACATTACGTGGTTTATAAAGGGGTAGAATGGTACATAACATGTTAAAGGTAGCACGAGGTGGTCACTTAAGACGTAATTACATCCATGCTGTTGTTCCGTGGTATTTTCGACGGAGCTTTGTACTACGGGTTACCAAAGTCCATGGTGTAAGTTGGACTCCTCTCGTATACACTGGCATATTCTATACCAAGCTACAAACAACTGCGTTAACATTATAATCAAACATTACTAGTTATACTATTTTTTGTCTATTCTACTTCTTCCTTTCTTTGGGACATACCGAGCGATTGTTCTATGACGACATTCCTATTTCTCTTCTTCTTTCGAATGTTGTCAGGTGAATCGGATGCACTAGAGATCGAGACCAGCGAGGAATACTTGGAGTAGTTCACAGAAGACCCGAAGCATTAGACTTTACTTGTACATACCTTTCATTTCAGTTATGTCATTGTTTAGGCATTGCTTTCCATCCTTATATTTACATTTCAGTTGTACCTGTAAAAGAATGTTTAATAAATAAAATTGTTGTTCAGTTATATTCCTGTCTCTTGTGTACAATTTACTTTATATTGCTTAGATACGCTTAGCATGTTTAGTTCGGAGTAAATACGTAGCGGGTCTCGCCGTGTCCCTTCCCCGTATATTGGGAAGCGGGGCGTGACAGATTTTGTTGGTGCCATGCAGGTCAGTGCTGCATGGAACCCTACCATGCAGGACAGTTCTGCATGGACATACGGGTCTATTCTGCATGAAGTCTTAAGCAATATAACATAAGAATCAACAACTAAAAACATTCTTTACATTTCATATTCCTTAAAACTTAGAATTTCATATATGCTGAATCTGTCTTAATCCTATTTTTCTTTCAAGGTTATAAATTCTCCAAACAACACCAGTACAAACTTCAACAACACACCACCACCTCTACCGCTTACGCCTACCGTCGCTGCTCCGATCAATGAGCAGACGGTACTGCTTGAGAAAATCCGCAGCCTCCTGGAAGGACAGCAGCAGCAGGCTGCTATTCTAATGAACTTTCCAGAAGCGGAAGTGTCCAGAGTAAAACAATTTCGGGCACTGCACCCTTAGAAGTTTTCTGGGAAAGAGAGCCCTCTAGTAGCTGAGAAATAGGCTCAGAGCATTGAAGATGATCTTGCAGTGGCACAAGTGCCAGAGATCACTTGGTTTCGAATTGCGAAGCTGCAACTCACCGACAATTCCCGAGTATGGTGGAAGGCGGAAGGAAACCGTCTTGACCAACCTATCGAATGGAGGACTTTTCGCGACATGTTCGACACGAAATACTTTCCACAGACTGCCTAATTTGACATGGAACAACAATCCATCTACAATAGGGTTCTATGTGGACTAAATCTGTGGATGAGTATGACGCCGAGTTTACCATACTCAGTAGGTAAGATATGTCTCAATATTCGATTTTCAAATATCACATACTTCACAGCTAACACAAGACCGCAACAGGTTTGCGGCACACTTGATACCGACTGTTGAGATCCGGTCAAGACGATTTCAGCAAGGGTTGGATCCGGAGATCCAAGATGCTTTATCTACAGGGGATTTCCCAACCCATGACCTAGCTCTGAAGGTTGCCCGTAGATATGAGGCAGTGGTGAAGAAAAAAGAAAGACCTCAATCTGCCGGTGTGAAACGTCCTGCTACCCAAATGGCAGGAGAAAACTCTTCAACACCAACTTTTTCATCCAGGAGACAGGAAGAAACAATTAACCGGCCAAGTCCAGATTTTTGTTTCTACTATAAGAGGGATGGACACCTGTGGAAGGACTATAGGCACGCAAAAGGCCTGTGCCTAATTTGTGGCGCATCTAATCATGGAATTGGAACATATCCTTATAAACGCAACCCAACTTCAACACACACCAACTATCCGCAGCGGCCAGCTATTCAGGCTCTTGCAGCTTGTCTTGCTCTTTCAGCACCACTTCCACGTGAACCTCTTGCACAGCCTAATCGCCAATTCCATCAGGAAATGATGAACATTTCTCGAGGGCAGAGAAACATGCCCCAAGGACAGAGGAATGTGCCTCCAGCTAGGAGGAATGTACAACGGTGTTAGGCTTTCCTTTTAGCGACCGAAGAAGCCGAGACTGTGGAGTAAGGTAACCCTGGTAATTCCTTTACAACTTTCCAAAACTTTTGTGTTTTTTCGTTCTTCCAAATATTTTTCATGCACTAACAATAGTTCTATTATCAAACTTTTCTTGAATCCGTTATACTTTCCTGCTACAAATTTCGAGGAAGAAATTTTTTATAAGGTGGGTAGAATGTAACAACCCTAAACTTTCTGTTCGAATTTTTTCAAAAATACAGAAAGGAACATGTCACGGCCCGCTTCCCAGTGTACGGGTAGAGGACGCGGTGGGTTACGCGACGTATTTACTCAGAAGTAAACACGCTAAGCGTATTTAAGCAATATAAAATGAAATGTACGTAAGAGACAAGATGCAAATAAACATCAACTTTATTTATTAAACATTCTTTTTACAATACAACTGAAATGAAAATACATGGAATGAAAGCAATGCCTAAACAATGGCATAACAGAAATGAAAATGAAATATACAAGTAAACTAGAGCTTCGGGTCAAAGGCTAGCTGATCCAAATCCTTGCTGGTGGGCTCTGTCTCCAGAAGGTCCGTTCCACCTGACAACATTCCAAAGAAAAAAGAAAGGAATGTCGTCAGCGAACAATAGCTTGGTAAGTCCCAAAGAATAGGTAGAGATAGAGTAGACAGAAGAAGAATGTAACTTTTAAAGGTGTATTATATTATCAACGCTGTTGTTTGTAGCGTGGTACAGAAAATGCCAGTGTATACGAGAGGAGTCCTACTATCCCGGAGACTAAGGTATACGGAGTACAGGGAACCGTTCAGCCACGGTACAACGACAATGGATATTCAGGTTAGGTGTCTCATGGTTGCAGTCTCGTGCCACTTCTAACACCTTCCGTACCAATCTACCCCTTATAAACCCCGCGATATCTTGATTGTATTGATTGTATTGTATTGTCTTGTTGTATAGATGGATGACTTGCCGAAACCATGATATCAGTAACAGAACGAATATAATGGATGAACATGTAGATGGAATATATCCATGGTTCGGTTCAGTCAATATAGATTGATTAGATTGAATAGACTGATTCATATTGAATTGTAGTTTTATTCTTGAATCACATTCAAGTAACATTGATTATATTGAGACTCAGTCTGAGTCAGATACTTTAAAAAGAACCTGAAATCCTAATTGTTTTGATATTATTGGTAACTGCTGCACATGGACGGCAGGATTTGTGTCTTTTTCAAAGACAAGATAACACCGTTTATTAGATCGTCTACCTTAGATAGGCAAGCACCCATATCTCCAGCTTCCCGAGGCTCAAGAGACCGGTCCCGCTTAAACCTATGTTTACTAGGGTCCTTATTATAATTTAGTATAACTTGAGGGGGTTTTATGTAAAAATAGTTTGGTATAATTTCAAAATGCACCTCAAGTATTTAATTATCGTCTTTAGGGTTTTCATAGATGTATATTCTTATACAAGTGAAACTTCTTGTGAGTAAAACCTAATTTCATAATATATGGTATTTATTTGTAATTATGGATATTGTTTTGAATTATCATGGTAGTTTCATGTAATATTTGAATTCTATTCTTGAGTTTTAGAAACATGGAATATTTAAATAATTAAAAATAGATATTTTGATAATATATATATATATATTTAATGAAAATAATTTATTTATTTTCTTGTAGAAATCTTATTTTCTAAAGAAAAATTTATAAAAATTCCATCGAGATCGAATGCTCCTTGCGGAGGCCTGCATCTCACTCTACTAAGCTTGAGAATGTGCGATAATCCGCACCATCCCGAACGGGTCCCCAAAAGTAGGTTGTAGAGGCGCAATTGTATGGAAATGTTTAAATACATCTTTTAAAGAAAATAGTTTTATAAGTTTAAGGTATTTAATTGCAAAGTAGTATTTTCCCGTATTCTATTATCCCAAAATTCATCATGCTATGATAGAGATGTGTGTTATGATGAGGTAGGTCATTACCTCATGAACTATCTAAAGGTATAGTAAGGAATTATGATGATTTATATCGAACTAAAGTATATGGTATTTTCTGAAAAAGTGCGATAAAAGTTACAAAAATGATTATTTTGATGTGAAACTTGTTTAATATATTTTGTTAATGTTTAATGATCATGATATGAGAGTTTGGTATTATTGAGTTTAAGAAAAATAGAACTTTTTAAGGAAAACCGAATCGGAAATTGGATTAACTCCACTTCCGTCGGGTTTTAGTTTTGAACGTTTTTAGAATAGAGAAAAGAAGAGAAAGAGGGACTTACTGTTTTGTTAGACTAGATGAGAGAGAGGGGTCCTAAAAAGAGCTTCGGGGCGTCATTTCGTCGCTGGAAACTCCTCATATCGTCGCCGGAACTTCGTCGGAGCTTCGCCCTTCGTTAACTCCACTTGCACAATATAAAGACTTGGGAATTCTTGAGAGTTTTGGCTGGGATTTGTGAGCGGGTAGGGGTGATATGAGGGATGGTATTTATAGGAAAAGCTAGGGTTTAGTGTAGTGAATGAGTGTATTAAAATTTGTAATAAAAATGAATTAAATATGAATTTTATTATTCTCTGTAAATGTACAGAGAATACAAACAGTGTAGGGGGGTGGGGTAGGCCAAAGGTTGCAGGGGTTTAAATATGGGAGCATTAGGGACGGGGGAGACCGGCGGCGCCGGGGTTTTGGGGTGTGTCGCCGGGTCATTCCCGACGAATGTGGGTAGGGTTTGGGCCACGTGTCCTTGTCGCTTTGGCTTATTCAGTGCACATGTTTATTTAGACCGTGTCTTTTCAGTTTACGTGTATTGCACGTGCAAACCCTTGGGCTTCTAAAAGATTAAAAGAAAAATAATTAAAAAAATAATATGGCTGATGGGATTTGAACTCTGGTGCTTTATAACAGCCTTGCAAAGCTTTACCAATGAGCTATAAGTGCTTTCTTGCCGTTCTAAAGCAAAACAAATTCTTATAGCATTCACAGGATTGCAAATACCCCAATTGTACATTAACTTTTAAACAATTTATGTACACAAAAATTGGAGTTGTTACAGTCTACCCTCCTTACAAAAATTTCGTCATCGAAATTTACAATTTATTTTAAGGACTAGTTTACAAATAAATGAGAATATCTTGCACGCATCTCATCTTCCCTTTCCTATGTCGATTCTCCTGGTGTGTCTTTTCTCCACATCACTCGAATCAAGTTGACTTCCTTGTTCCGAAGTGACTTCACTTTTCTGTCCAGAATCTCAACAGGTTGCGCTCACAAGATAAGTCGGGCTGTATAGTGAGCTCGGAATGATCAAGAATATGAATGAGATCACTCACATACCTTCTGACTTGGGATATGTGGAACACATTGTGCACTCCTTCTAATGAAGGTGGAAGTGCCAGACGATATGCCACTTCACCAACTCGTTCGAGAATGTCGAACGGCCCAATGTACCTTGGACTTAGCTTACCCCTTCTTCTAAAACGTATCACTCCGCGGTTTGGAGATATCTTCAGAAATACATGATCTCCCGGCTGGAACTCCAAATGACGCCGCTTTACATCAGCCCAATGTTTCTGTCTATCTTAGGCCATGCACATTCTTTCCTTGATAGTACGAACCACATCTATGGTTTCTACTATCATCTCTGGTCCCAAGAGTTCTCTATCTCCAATGTCTTCCTAACTTAATGGCGATCGACACTTCCTTCCATAAAGTGCTGCAAAAGGTGTCATTCCTATGCTTGCTTGGTCGCTGTTGTTGTATGAAAACTCTAAAAGATGTAAGTAATCTTCCTTCGATCCTCTGAAGTCTAGCATACACGCTCTTAGCATATCTTCTAAAATCTGAATAGTTCGCTCAGACTGAACATCCGTTTGTGGATGATAAACCGTGCTGAAATTCAGACTTGTTCCTAAGCTTGCTTGCAGACTTTGCCAAAATTGCGATCGAAATCCAGTGTCAGGATCGGAGACAATACAGACCGGTACTCCATGAAGTCTCACGATTTCATGTATGAGTTCATGTGTATCAGAGATAGCACATATTTGAAGAGTTTAAAATCTTACTCAGATTCTTGCCTCCATGTACTTCTTTGCTAATGTCTCAGTAGATTGGCCAACTCGGAATGGGATGAAGTAAGCCGACTTTGTGAGTCGATCCACAATAACCCATACCGTATCGTTACCCTTTGTGCTGCGAGGGAGTGCAGTCACAAAATCCATTGTGATGTGTTGCCACTTCCATTCTGGGATAGGTAACGGTTGAAGTAATCCAGCAGTCCTATGATATTCAACCTTTACTTGCTAACACACTGAGCATTTAGAGACGCTTCTGGCTACTTCACGCTTCATACCATGCCACCAGTAATTTTGGGGCAGATCCTTGTATATCTTTGTACCTCCAGGATGTACTGAGTAGGGAGAGCTGTGACCTTTTTTCATCAACTCTTCCCGAACAGAACCTTTTAGTACACACAGTCTGCTGTCGTATCTCAAAGATCTATCTTCATGGATGATGAAGTCTGTTCTGAGTCCATTCTCTACTTGTGCTCTGATTTTTTGCAACTTAGCATCACTTGCTTGAGCTGTTTTGATCTGATTGACAATAGTAGATTGAACTTGTAAGTTCATCAAACTTGAAGCATTATCTGACATGATCACTTCAATCTCCATCTGATGTAAGTCTTGTTGAAGCTTCCACTGTGCGGTGTGATTCAATGCTAATGGTTGGCGACTAAGGGCATCAGGTACCACATTCACCTTTCCCGGATGATATTGCAGGTTGATGTCGAAGTCCGCCATGAGTTCTAACCATCTTCTCTGCCGCATGTTACGCTCCTTCTGAGTAAACATATATTTCAGACTCTTGTGATCTGTGTATATGTCCACTCATTCACCAAGAAGATAATAGCGCCAAATCTTAAGAGTAAAGATAACGGCTGCCAATTCCAAATCATGCGTCGGATAATTGCGCTCATGAATTTTCAGCTGTCTTGAAGTATAAGCTACAACCTTGCCGTGCTGGTGTAGAACACATCCTAACCCTTACATGATGCATCGCAATGCACAACGAAACCACCAGATTGGTCCGGTATGACGAGAATAGGCGCTGATTTCAACCTTGACTTGGGTTCTACGAAAACTTGTTTGCATGCTTCTGACCACACAACTTCTTCATCTTTACGTGTAAGATTGGTCAGGGGTATTGCTATCTTGGAAAAGCCTTCAATGAACCTTCTGTAATATCCAGCTAGACCCAAGAAACTTTGAATGTCTTTTATCGACTTTGGTGTCGGCCATTCGCTTGCTGCCGAAACTTTTGCTGGATCCATAGAGATTGCTCCGCCTGATACAATATGTCCAAGAAAACCAACTTGATCTAGCCAAAACTTGCATTTGCTGTACTTGGCGTAAAGTTGAAGCCGTCGTAGCGTTTTCAGGACAATTCGTAGGTATTTGGCATGTTCTTTCCAACTCTTTGAATATACCAGGATGTCATCGATGAAGATGACAACAAACCTGTCTAGGTATTCCCGGAAAACTCGATTCATTAGGTTCATGAATATTGTTGGTGCGTTGGTCACTCCAAATGGCATTACAAGAAATTCGTAATGACCATAGCGAGTTCTGAATGCCGTTTTATGGATATCAGATTCCTTGATCTTCACCTGATGATAACCTGAACGAAGATCTAACTTGGAGAAAACACAAGATCAACTTAGCTGATCGAATAAATCGTCGATGTGCGGTAGTGGATACTTGTTTTTTATCGTTACTTCATTCAAGGCTCTATAATCAATGCACATTCTGTATGAACCTTCCTTCTTCTTTACAAGCAGTACTGGTGATCCCCAACTTGACATGCTAGGACGAATCCATCTTTTCGCCAATAATTCGTCCAACTGATTTCAGACTTCCTTTAAACCTTCCGGACTTAATCGATAAGGTGCTTTGATCAACGGTTGTGTTCCTGGTACTGAATCAATGCTGAATTCAAGAGCTCGATCAGGAGGCAAACCTGATAAATCGTCAGGAAACATATCGTCGAACTCTCGAACTACTTCTGGCTTTGATCCTTCCTCCGTTTGAATTGCCGCAATCACTTCCTTCTTTGGTTTCACCTTGTATGTACTTGGCTCCAGGGTATGGTCTCTACTTTTGAAATAAAAGACCGAATGCTCTGGAATCTCGAATACTACCCTCCTTTGACGACATTCGATGGTAGCATAGAATGTTTCAAGCTAATCCATACCCAGGACAACGTCGAAGTTCGGTATGTCCAGTACCTTGAAGTCAGCATAGAATTCTCTGCTGCAGACGACCACTGGACACATGTTGTATCCCATTGTTGCCTTTAGAACGCCATTTGCTGAACTGACGTTCCAGCTGGATACAAGCGGTGTGAATGGAATCGCATGAGTTCGGACGGACCGTTGCGACATAAAGCAATGAGATGCTCCAGTATCGAATAGTGCGAGTGCAGGAAGTGATGCTACTAATATTGTACCTAAGGTATGTAGGATATGTTTTAGGTATAAGGGAAAATGTATATAGGTATATCTATGGACTGAAAGAGAATTTGAAAGAGAAGTGTTATAAGTAATGACTTGGCCGGTGGCTTCAGCTTCTTCCACGGTCATTGTGAAAGCCTGTCGCCTCGGCACATTCCTCCTTACCGGAGGAGCATTCCTCTATCCGTTCCTTGGTCCTTGAGGGGGGTTCCTTTGAGCTTGATGGAACTGACGGGAAGGAGGTGTAGTCGGTCTACGAGGAGGTGGAGCAGGTAGTGCAAGTCTCGGACCAGGTGCCTGGATGGCTGGGTGCTGCGGGTAAGTGATTGTTGGCCTGGGTGCCACATTTGGGTTATATCTACGAGGACAAGACCCAATGTCATGAGTAGCTGAGCCGCAGACTAAGCAAAGTCGATTTGCACGCTGGCAGTCTATCATCAAATGTTCATCTCTCCTGCAGTATGTGCAAAAGGCTGGGCTAGGCCGGTTGTCCGGTACTCCCGGTCTCCTTGGCATAAAAGGTGGCCTTGAAGAGGCTCCTCTTGCCATCTGGTTAGCAGGGTGCTTCATCCTGGCAGACTAAGGTCTGCCCCTCATCTTCACCACTGCCTCATATCGGCGAGCAGCTTTCAGAGCCGATTCGTGGGTCGGGAAATCTCCTGTGGCTAATGCAGCCTGGACTCTGGATCTAACCCTTGTTGAAATCGTCGGGCTCTGATCTCATCCGTCGGTATCAGGTGTGCCGCAAATCTGTTAAGGTATGGTGTTAGCTGTGTAGTATATGATATTTTAAAATCGAAATATTGAGACGTATCTTACCGACTGAGTATGGTAAACTCAGCATCGTACTCATCTACTGATTTGGTCCACATTGAACCCTATTGTAAGTGAATGAACTACTGTTCCATGTCGAATCTGGCAGTTTCGGGGAAGTACTTTGCGTCGAACATATCGCGGAAAGTCCTCCATTAGATAGGCTGGGTGAGACGGCTTTCTTCCGCCTTCCACCAGACCCGTGCATTGTCTGTGAGCTGCAGCTTTGCAACTCGAACCCAAGTGACCTCTGGAACTTGTGCTGCTGCCAGGACATCTTCAGTACACTGAGCCCATTCCTCAGCTTCTAGAGGGCTCTCTTTTCCTGTAAACTGCTTAGGGTGCAAGACCCTGAATTGCTTCACCCCAGGTGCTTCCGCTTCCAGTTTATTCATTAGAATAGCAGTCTGCTGCTGCTGCTGTCCCTCCAGGAAGCTGCGGATTGCCTCAAGCAGTACCGTCTGCTCATTGATCAGAGCAGCGACGGCAGGTGTAATCGTTAGGGGAGGTGGAGTGTTGTTGAAGTTGTTGCTGGTGTTGTTTGGGGAATCCATAACCTTGAAAGAAAAAATTTGGGTTAGGACAGATTCAAAATATATGAAATGGAAAGATTCAAGGAATATGAATTGTAAAGAATGTTTTTAGTTGCCGATTCTTGTGTTATATTGGTTAGGTTGTCCACGCAGAATTGACCTACATGGGCCACCAACAAAACCTGTCACACCCCGCTTCCTAGTGTACGGGCAGAGGACGCGACGGGTCACGCGACGTATTTACTCAGAAGTAAACACGCTAAGCGTATCTGAGCAATATAAAATGAAATGTACACAAGAAACAAGATGTAAATAAAAAGCAACTTTATTTATTAAACATTCTTTTTACAATACAATTGAAATGAAAATACATGGAATGAAAGCAATGTCTAAACAATGGCATAACAGAAATGAAAATAAAATGTACAAGTAAACTAAAGCTCCGGGTCAAAGGCGGGCTGATCCAAATACTCGATGGTGGGCTCTGTCTCCAGAAGGTCCGATCCACCTGACAACATTTCAAAGAAAAAATAAAGGAATGTCGTCAGCGAACAATCGCTCGGTAAGTCCCAAAGAATAGGTAAAGACAGAGTAGACAGAAGAAGAATGTAACTTTTAAAGTTGTATTATATTGTCAACGCTGTTGTTTGTAGCTTGGTACAGAAAATGCCAGTGTATACGAGAGGAGTCCTACTATCCCGGAGACTAAGGTATACCGAGTATAAGGAACCGTTCAGCCACAGTACAACGATAATGGATATTCAGGTTAGGTGTCTTATGGTTGCAGTCTCGTGCCACTTTTAACACCTTCCGTACCAATCTACCCCTTATAAACCCCGCGATGTTTTGATTGTATTGATTATATATTGTCTTTTTGTATATATGGATGACTTGCCGAAACCATGATATCAGTAATGGAACAGATATAATGGATGAACTTGTAGATAGAATATATTAATGGTTCTGTTCAGTCAATATAGATTGATTAGATTGAATAGACTGATTCATATTGAATTGTAGTTTTATACTTGAATCACATTCAAGTCAGATTGATTATATTGAGACTCGGTCTGAATCAGATACTTTAAAAAAAACTTGAAATCCTGATTGTTTTGATATTATCGGTAACTGCTGCACATGGACGGCAGGATTTGTGTCGTTTTCAAAGACAATATTGATAACACCGTTTATTAGATCGTCTACCTTAGATAGGCAAGCACCCATATCTCCGGCTCCCTGGGGCTCAAGAGACTGGTCCCGCTTAAACTTATGTTACTAGGGTCCTTATTGTAATTTAGTATAACTTGAGAGGGTTTTATGTAAAAATAGTTTGGTATAATTTCAAAATACACCTCAAGCATTTAAATATCGTCTTTAGGGTTTTCATAGATGTATATTTTTATACAAGTGAAATTTCTAGTGAGTAAAATCTAATTTCATAATATATGGTATTTATTTGCAATTATAGATATTGTTTTGAATTATCATGGTAGTTTCATATAATATTTGAATTCTTTTCTTGAGTTTTGGAAACATGGAATGTTTAAATAATTAAAAATAGATATTTTGATAATATATATATATATATTTATATTTAATGAAAATAATTTATTTATTTTCTTGTAGAAATCTCATTTTCTAAAGAAAATGTATAAAAATTCCATCGAGATCGAATGCTCCTTGCGGAGGTCTGCATCTCACTCTACTATATCCGAGGATGTGCGATAATCCGCACCATCCCGAACGGGGTCCCCAAAAGTGGGTTGTAGAGGCACAATTGCATGGAAATGTTTAAATACATCTTTTAAAAAAACGGTTTTATAAGTTTAAGGTATTTAATTGCAAAGTCGTATTTTCCCGTATTCTATTGTCTCAAAATTCATCGTGCTATGATTGAGATGTGTGTTGTGATGAGATATGTCATTACCTTGTGAACTATCTAAAGGTATAGCAAGGAATTATGATGATTTATGTCAAACTACCGACGGATGTGGGTAGGGTTTGGGCCACGTGTCCTTGTCGCTTTGGCTTCTTTAGTGCACATGTTTATTTAGACTGTGTCTTTTCAGTTTACGTGTATTGCACATGCAAACCCTTGGGCTTCTAAAAGATTAAAAGAAAAATAATTAAAAAATAATGTGGCTGATGGGATTTGAACTCTGGTGCTTTATAACAGCTGTGCAAACCTTTACCAATGAGCTACAAGTGCTTTCTTGCTATTCTAAAGCAAAACAAATTCTTATAGTATTCACAGGATTGCAAATACCCCAATTGTACATTAACTTTTAAACAATTTATTGTACACAGAAATTGGAGTTGTTACAGAACACCTGAGCCTGAGCAAAAGTTATAAATTAAGTTTGCTTTTGAACAGCAAGAAAACATTTGTAGCTCATTGGTAAAGCCTTGCACTGCTGTGACGTAGCCCCTGTGATCGAATCCCCTCAGCCACATTATCTTTTTATTAAAATTTCTTTTAATCTTTTAGAAGCCCAAGAGTTTACATGTGCACTACACATAAGATGATATAGTTACAGATTAATCAAACACGTGCACGAGGGTATATAAGACGACATGGACACGTAGCGTGAATCCGAGCCCCATAGCACCGGATCCAACCGGCGAGATTGTTTCAAATCTCGGTGATGCCAGCCCCTCTATAGGGGATGATCTCCATCTCTTCACCCGAGCACCCCTTGGCTTACCTCACTTCCCCTATATTGTTTGATTTTTCTGCACATTGCAGAGGGATTAAAATCACCTTTTAA
This sequence comes from Agapanthus africanus, assembly GCA_030015575.1. Taxonomy (NCBI): domain Eukaryota; kingdom Viridiplantae; phylum Streptophyta; class Magnoliopsida; order Asparagales; family Amaryllidaceae; genus Agapanthus; species Agapanthus africanus. The sequence continues at coordinate 44,250,319 of CM057339.1, forward strand.
TCCTTTTAAATGCAAAATTTTAATTCTCCAATTCAATACACTAAACCCTAATTTTTCCTATAAATACCACACTCCATTTTACCCCTCCTCATTCAGAATTTCCTCACAAAAACTCTCAAAAATTCTTAAGTCCTTATAGTGTGCAAGTGGAGTTAGCAAAGGGTGAAGTTCCGGCGAAGTTCCGAGGAGATTCCGGCGACGAAACGGCATCCCGACACCTTCCTTAGCTTCTTTTCTTTCTTATCTTATTCTATAGCCTGTAAGTCCCCTCTCCCCCTCTCTTATCCTATTATAAAAAGTTTCATTTCTAAAAATCCCGACGGAAGTGGAGTTAATCCGACTTCCGAATCGGTTTTCCTTTAAATATTCATTTTTATTTAACAATAAAATACCATACTCTCATATAATGTTTAACAAATATTAACAGACACATTAAACAAGTTTCATTTCAAAAGAATCATTTATGCAACTTTTATCGCATTTTTACGGTAAAATACCGCATACTTTAGTTTCGACACAAATCAACATAATACTTGTATTACCTTTAGATAACTCACGAGCTAATGACCTACCTCATCACAACACACATCTTTGACATAGCACAATGAAAGTTTGGGACAATAGTTATGGGATAATACGATATTACAAATAATTACCAACAACTTGCAAAACCATTTCTTTAAAAAGTGTATTAAACAATTTCTTACAATTGCGTCTCTACAACCCACTTTTGGGGACCCCGTTCGGGATGGTATGGGTTATCGCACATCCTCAGGCCTAGTAGAGTGAGATGCAGACCTTTGAAAGGAGCATTCGATCTCGATGGAATTTTAATGCATTTTTCTTTAGAAAATGAGATTTCTACAAAAATAAATAAAATTTATTTTTATTAAATATACATATATATAACTATTATCAAAATATCTATTTTAATTATATAAATATTCCAAGTTTTCTAAAACAAAGGAATCACCATCATATGAAAATACTGTCCAAATACAAATCAATTCCAATATTTCAATAAAATACCATATACAATGAAAACTAGGTTCTACTCACTAGAAATTTCACATTTATAAAATATATATCTATGAAAACCTTAAAGACGATAATTAAATACTTTAAGTGTATTTTGAAAACATATCAAAACTATTTTTACATAAAACCCCCTCAAGTTATGCTAAATTACAATAAGGACCTTAGTAATTATAGGTTTAAGAGGGGTCAATTCTCTTGAGCCTCAGTGAGCCGGAGAATGTGGGTGCTTATCTATCTAAGGTAGAAAATCTAACAAACAGTGTTATCAACACGGTAATTGTCTTTGAAAAAGACATAAATCCCGCCGTTCATGTGCAACGGTTACCGATACCATCAAAACAATCAGGACTTCAATTTTTCTTAAAATTCTGACTCAATTCGAGTCATGGTTAATCTGAATTGAATATGATTCAAGTATAACTCCATTTCAATATGAATCCATGAACTCCAGAATGCAATCTATAACAACATGAACATAACCGAACCGAACCATGGATATATTCCGTCTACATGACTATCCATTTATCTCCATTCCATTTACTGATATCATAGTTTCGGCAAGTCTTCCCTTTGTTACAAGACAATACAATACCATCAGCACAATCAATATAATCAATATAATAAGATATTGCGGGGTTTATAAAGGGGTAGAATGGTACGGAACATGTTAATGGTGGCACGAGATGGTCACTTAAGACGTAATTACATCTATGTCGTTGTTCCGTGGTATTTTCGACAGAGCCTTGTACTATGGGTTACCAAAGTCCACAGTGTAAGTTGGACTTCTCTCGTATACACTAGCATATTCTGTACCAAGTTACAAACAAATGCGTTAATATTATAATCAAATCTTACTAGTTATACTCTTTTCTGTCTATTCTACTTCTTCATTTCTTTGGGACTTCGATATTCCTATTTCTCTTCTTCTTTGAAATGTTGTCAGGTGGATCGGACGTACTAGAGATCGAGACCAGCGAGGAACACTTGGAGCAGTTCACAGAAGATCCGGAGCATTAGACTTTACTTGTACATACTTGTCATTTCAGTTATGCCATTATTTAGGCATTGATTTCCATCCATGTATTTACATTTCAGTTGTACCTGTAAAAGAATGTTTAATAAATAAAGTTGTTGTTCAGTTATATTCCTGTCTCTTGTGTACAATTTACTTTATATTGCTTAGATACGCTTAGCGTATTTATTTTGAAGTAAATACGTAACGGGCCTCACCGCGTCCCTTCCCTGTATATTGGGAAGCGGGGCGCGGCAATTAATAAAAATGTAGATCTTTAGTTTAATTGTTTGCATTTTACTTTCTTCATTTACTTTCTGCATTATTTTCTGCATTTACGTTATGATTTCCTTCTCTATCCTTTCTTCTTCTATCTCAACCATGCATGAGTAATTCTACGCATACTAGGGTTCGTAGCATTTGGGTAGATTAATGGATGATAAAATCTCTCAACTTTTTTTTATATCTTTTAATATTTATAAACTTTAGCAAAATAATTGTTAACTTCTTTATCGGGCGCGCTACCAATTTATTGATAGTCTCGACCGCGATTTGAGATTAGATTAACACTTGTTTTGGTAAAAGCTAGACATGAATAGAGGTCAATGAAAAGATAAGGGTTAAGAGTGGGAACCTTATTCCCTCCAAAAACCTTAATTTTTATTTATCACTATCAATCTAGTTTTAAATCTATTAAAAGATAAAATGAGTTATTTTTAATTAATCATCCATTACTACTAAATTCTATAAACCCTACAAGCCTCTTCTTCATAAATTCTACATCCGTGTTCAACATAGATCTAAAAACTATTCTCCCTATTTTCAATCAACTCGTCTAAAGCAACATAAAGCTTCGACGTTTTCCTTAGGATGACCCGTACTCATCTCGGCTAGTTACGAGCGACACCGTTATTGATTGTGGTTACTTTATTCACAAAACACTTTTCCAAATTCAGAATCAATCAAATAGCGCCGTTGCTAGGGATACGTGCGTAATTTTTTTGCTGCTATTCGTGTTGAATTTTTATAAAATCCAGTAAACATATTATAAAGAGAACTAAAACCGCATCTTGTGTGATTATTGTGCGACTTTTGCGAGAGAATCTTAAGTCACTGGAGCGAAAAAATAGAGATTTAGAGACATCAAACAAAGCCCAGAAGAGAATATGAGGCTACTGAAGAAACATCAGCAGACGAACTCGCCATAGCGCAGTGGAACCGCGGCAATAGTAGGCATTTGGCCGCGGAACGGCGGCGGCTTCGGGGATTTGTGCCTCCAAAATCTTCAGGTATCTTTCTCTGATTCTTCTCTCTCCTCTAGAATCCAATAATCTAATATTTTCTGCAGGATTCTTTGCAAATATCGCCGCTCAAAAATCTTTTGCATGTTTTGATATTGGTTTGTTTATGCATATTTTAACCGGACTTTAAGGGGCAATAACCCAAATTCAGATTAGTTGGGGATTTCATCACCCTTCCTAAGCCTCACAAATCACAAAACGAGCATACTTTCACCCTACATTAATTAAAAAATATCCAGACCAAGGCTCTAAGGACCGTCGCGCTCAATTAGGACAGAGGAGGGTCGCGGGTAATCTATCGCTTATCCATATTTCTCTTGTAGTGTCTAGGCAAGTGTGACTAAGGAAAGTGGTTACTTAATTAGGCCTGCTATTTTCGGTGATTTTTATAGCGCATACCTCCCACTTACCTAACATTTACCTGGCCACAAGAGCGATAAAGAGGTGGTAGAGGATTGATCCTGCGACTTGTCCTTTGGAAGTCTAGGAGCGATCTAGTGCTTGACCAAGATGACCTTAGTTCTAGGGTTGATTATGCATTTTGTGATTTGTTGAGTCAAGCTTCACGTCCGGCACTTTTTCAAAACAAACCATTTAAAAATCGTTCTCACACACGCTGCCACATGCGCTAAACCCGCTTAGTGCATGATCGGCTGGACATGGGATTCTAGTGCCCGTCTTTTCCGCGTCTTTGCTATCGACTCTGAAATTGGTACTTCTTCATATTCTATTTCCTCTCCACCCAACACATCTCCCGAAATGGACGGATCTCCATCGGGATTTCACGATACCACCCTGCTACCACCCGTAGGTGTGCAGAATCCACTGTGCATCTCTCTCCATGAAAGATGCTACCCTGTGCGTGGACCCCTTCCTACTTGTCTATTTATTCCACCGTCCAATGGGGAATTTCGAAATTAAACCCCACTTTATCAACTTGTTGCCCAAATTTCATGGGCTTGAATCCGAAGACGCATACATTTTCATAACCCAATTCGAAAACGTCTGTGCAATGAGGAACTACATAACTTTCTGTGGATACTATGAGATTACGTCTTCTCCCTTTTACCTTGTGTGATCTAGTAGAAAAATGGCTTTATAGCATTGCCACACATTTTATCGCCAAATAGGATGAATTCGTGATAGCATTCCTGAAGAAATTTTATCCAAATCATAAGACCGCCCGTGTTCGAAGCGAGATTAACCAGTTTACCCAACTTTCCAATGAACCATTTTGGAAATGTTTTGAACGGTTCAAGAATCTTCTTCTACAATGCCCCCATCACGGAATTGATAAATGGCAACTTTGCCGAATTATATATGAGGGTGTTAATCCCACCACAAAACAAATGCTTGAAACCATTTGTTAATGCCATTTCATGTCTAAAAACGATGGCGAAACTTGGCAATTCCTGGAAGATCTCGTCGAACAAACCTTACAGTGGGAAAGCGTTAGACCAACTTCATCTAGGGCAGGTATCCATCAGCTCGATGTTTCCATCGCAGTGAAAGCCGAAATGGCCGCAATGCAAAAGAAACTCAAAGGTATAGAAAACAAATTTTCGTCAGCCTCCCTAAATCAAGTTACGCTCCCCAAAACCGTGTGTGGTTGCTGTTCTAACCTATCACATTTGACGGAAGAATATTCTTTGAATCCTCCGTTTCGAGGTCAAGAACAAACTAATGCTTCTTTTCAGCAACGACCTAGAAACGATCTTTATTCTTCCACATACAATCAGGGATGGAGTAATCATCCTAATTGTAACGTTTTAAAAATAAATAAATAAATAAATAAATAAAATCTTTTTGGTAAATTTTCTGATAATCGGTAAAATAAACTGTATTTTCCGTAAAACTTAACTATAATTATTTTTCATCATAAATTTAAAAACACCTATTTTAACTATGTAATTGCTAGTATTTGGTATTTATTTAGTCACTTATAAATTATTAGTTTACTTAAATATTTTTCCTTAATTAATTATTTTAAATAATATTTTAAGTTTTCAATTATACATTAAATTAGTATAAATTACAAATTGGAATGGGTTAATCATACACTAATGAACCATGACAACTTGATAACAAGTTTGTAACATGCTCATGCTTTCTTAAATTATGTATCCAAGTTTCTAGAGATTTCTAGGATTAAGATAATAAGAAATGAAAATTAATAATTATGAAATGAATTAATATGTGATATGATGGAGGGGCTTCTACACACAACCACACACACACCTCACTCCCACTCTCCCCTCCTATTGTGGCCGAGCCCAATAAGTGGCAGCCCCCCCTTTTCTCTTCAATAATTCTCATCTCATTCTCATTCAAAAAGAAAAAGAAAAAGAAAATTAAAAGGGGGGAGGTTAATATATGTAATAAATGGGGAAGTTTCTACATTCATCCACCACTTATCTCTCTCCCTCATCCTCCCATATTGCTGGCCGAAATATTTGCTGCCCCATTCCCATTGTTCCCCATTTCAAAGATTAAAATGAAAGGAAATTAAATAATTAGAAAAAGGAGTTAAAAGAGGTGTTAAGTATGGAAGTTTCTATATTTATCTACCCACCCCCAAACTCACTTAACCCTTTCACTGCAGAATTTCCGAGCCATCCTCCTCCTGCTGCTGCCTCTCATTTTCCCATCTCTTTTCTTATCCAAAAGCATCATAAATCCATCAAAAATTCAAATAAAAACTCACAAATTCAAAGCAAATTCCTCATCCAATTCTCCTTAGCCTATTCTAGCTTGGAATCTTGAAGCATCCAATTCGTTTAATAGCCTATCGATCGGGTTTTTTGGCAGTTCCGAGAATTTTAGCATTGATTCTTTCCTCAGTTCCTCTACATTGTTTTCTGATGCTGAGGGAGTTTCTTCGTCATTGAACAATGAATGTGAGACCATGCGGCAACTTGCTACACAGTCTTCGGTTTCTTTTGATGAGTCATTTTCCTCATCGTTGTCATTATCTTCGTTCTCAAGAATATGCTTGCGGAACTCTTCGAGGGTAACCGGTATCCACGCCTTCTGGTTGTACTCCTCTAGCGTGTCCATGTACTTTTGTATGTTTGTGCGCTTATCATCATACTCGGCAGGTTGCACATGCTTCTTGGTCTTCTTCTTTTCTTCGAAGACTTTGAAGGCTTGACTCAGGGATTTTGCCCTTTGTCAACAATCATCGGTACGGGAAACGGTTTCAGCATCCTTTCGATGATTTCAGGTTCAACTGGGCTTTTCCGCCTGACTGCCGTGTTGGGGTCGAAAATTACACCCCGGTTGACCAAGTCAAAGTCAAAGTCAAAGTCAACCCCAAGTAAGCGGGCCCAAACCCAGATCAAGTAGACCCATGCCAGAGTCGAGCCCCGCGGCCGGCCTCCCCTATGCTAGAATGAAATCATGTAATAAATAATTTTGATGTAATTTTTTATGCATGAATGTAAGAAAAATGGGCATAAAGCCAAATTTTTGTAAAACCCATGGCTTATGTGCAAAAGAAATGAGCACATGAGGCATGGGATGGGTAAAATTCCATTTTGTAAAGCCCAAGGAGCTATATGTAAATTTGTAAGCCTATAAAAGGCAACATGATAATGAAATAAAGTATAAGAATTCATTCCCCCAAAAATTTAGGGTTTCTGTGCCTCCTTCCACTTCCTCAAGGTTCTAAAACCTTCTCCTCTTTTCTTTGAATTAAATCAAGAGTTTAACTTTTTCTTTTCCAAAATCAAATAGCTTTTCACCATCAAATCCTTGAAGGGGAACTCAGATCTTTCTTCAGATCTTAAAAAGGGGAGATTTTTAAATCCCACTCCCTTTTTTGCAAGATCCGACTAACCGAGAGGAAGAAGAAGGAGACCCATCTCCAAAAATCCCATCTTGGGAAGATCCAGGGCCAAACGGGAGAAAAAAAGGCCCCCCTATTTCCAAAGATTTCTAGGAGTTTAACTCCATTCAAGATCTATTAGAGTTTAACTCCATAAATTAATCTGTTTTTAGGAGTTTAACTCCAGAAGTCAAATCAGGAGCACAACTCCCAGTGCATGGACCAAGTCCCCTGTTCTGCGGGCGCCTAGCACCCACGTTCCAGGCATGTGAGACGCTGGAGCCCAGCGCCCATGCGCCAGGCATGTGAGGCGCTGGCACCTAGCTCCATGCACGCGTCTTTAAGACGCTTCCCCCCTCATTTTATATGCACTCCACACTAAATTTATCTCCCCCGCTAGAAAATTTTTTCTAACGGGGCGCTGCCTCGCACCTCGCAAGGGGGCTGCTAGCCCCCTTGACCCCTAGATTCCGGCACGCCCTGCTGGAGTTAAACTTCTGGCCATCCGAACTCAATCTGTAGGGTGTTTTCATCACCCCACTATGATGGGAATACACACACGCTTGTCAGGCGTACTACAGATCCCCCCTGCCTAGGCTAGGCGGGGTTTATTGATTGTAGAGATCCGAATCTCCGGCAGCCGCGGACTAAGATATTGTTAATTACCCCTCACCTTTGGAGTGAGAGAACCTCCGATTGACGGGTCAAACTGGTCATGCGAACTCAATGTGCAGTGTACGTATGTTTTGAAAGGGGTTTTGGATATATCGGGGGCCTCGCAGATTTTACGGGGATCTCGCTACCTGGATAGTGGGCTGGGGGTCAAGAGGGCTAGCAGCCCCCTTACGGGGTACGGGACATGTTAGTTATATGTATGCCCTAGAGGCCATTATTGTACATACTATGTATATTGTAGTGGATGCTTGGACATATATAGGGAGGACTTTCTTGCTCGACATGATAGTATGCTATCTGGTTGCTCTTTATATTAACATATACACTGATTGTCTCTCTATTACATGTTGATAAAACCCTTAAGATGAGTACTTGACTACCAGGATTATGATGCAGATCATACTAGTGGGGACAGAGTAGTCGGTAAGTACATCCTTCAAATGTTCCTAATCGTGGGTGTATCGAGACAGGGCATCGATATACCAGAGTAGATTAGCGTATAGCTTCTCAACCCATGTAGATGGGCGATAGATGATCCCATATCCATTAGTGTTTGACATCAGAAATAGTATACGGGTGCTCAGTGGAGACTGGATACACTGGACGGACTCACCGAGAACTCCCAAATGGTATTATACCTCACGTTAGATGGCAGTTCTCTGGTGACACTGGTACAGGTTAGTCTGTAAACCCGAGATCGTCATCGAGTCTTGTATGATTATCACTGTGCTTTGATTTCCACCTTACCACGTTCAAGAGAACGTGCAAAACGGTGACTTTTGGGTACAGTCCCGAGTCACATGGAGGCAATGCGCGATAGAAGGGGTATCGTCTCTCCCGGTATTGGGGGTTGATGTTGCACTGTGCTCGATTGGCTATAACAGGAAGTCCCTGGCCAGGGCTGATTCTGAGATATACTGGTAAGTGTTATTAGTAGTTTCTCGACCCGTTATAAACCTCATATCGGCACGACTTATCGAGTTACTAGGGTCTGACGTTTACCACCCCTATACGAGATATGCGACATATCAGACGAAAAGACCGGACTGTACGGTAGTGTTACTGATTGGATTCACAGGAGTATGAGCAGGCATGCTTGTTGATCTTCTGATCTTTCAATACCCGGGTGGCCGTTACGTTTAGCAGTCCGCTTGTGGCTTGTGGGTGTTTGATATGATCATCACCTACTGCCGGCGTATTGACGAGTCTTTAGAGTCCTACACAGAGGTTTCCTAGCTCAAGAGAAACGGAGTAGGAGCACATATGTGATATGTGCGGGACCGAGATTAATACGATATGTGATACCGTATTCTATTCTCGTGATTTGTGACATCGGTCGGTTATATGTGATATAGCCGGGTTATCGAATCAAGTGTTGATTCGATAAGTTGTTGCATTTGATATTAATCGGTTATATGTGATATGCTGGGTTCCATAGCACCCTAACTAGGATTTTTAGGGCATCAAGTATACAATTTTAAAAAACCTAGAGAGCTATACAACTGATTGAATGAATTTCTCGTTGTGTGTTGGTTTTGAGAAAATTGTATATAGAAATCACAACCAAAAATATTTTGACCGCAATCAATAACGGTGTCGAATGTAGCTCGTTAGTAAGTGCGGATCGTCCACAGGGAAAGTGTAATCGTTCGTCTTTCGAATTAGATGAGTCGAAACTTTAAGGAAAAGAAAACAAACAATTCATGATTTGTAATTGAAGTTCAAGAATTAGAAAAATCTAGATCTAATAAGAAAACGATAGAATCAAGAATTGAGAGTTTGATGATTTTTCCAAACCGAATATCAAGAATCGAAATGAGGCTCGTAGGAATCAATCGGATCCATAGATGTGGTGTAATCTAGAGATGACATATTCTTATCCTTCGAAGAATTGATACTAGATCGATGATGATCGACGAGAATTAGGGATTTCTTGTGAAACTAGGGTTTCATCATTTATCCCTTGTTCCTTCGTCGATATCATTCACATTCTAGCCTCTAGTAAATTCAAGAATTGATTGTAGATCCCTAATTTCGAGCGATCACAATCAAGAAAGCATCTCAACGAAACTAGGTCATCGATTCTTCAATTTGCTAGGGTTTACAAAACTCGTAGGACTTAAGAATCATTTTAAGATTTGTTACATCATCATTCTATCGATCGTCTCGACTCCTTTACGAGCGGAGTTTTACTCAAACATCACAACAAGAACCACAATTACAAATTGAGATCGAATCATGATGCAAGAATTTAAAGAAAGCAAGATTCAAGAATTTCACCTTTTATTTATATCAACAATTTCGTTACAATCGCTCAAGAACTACAAGAGGAAGAACTCGATCGTCGATTTGGCTTCGCTCGTCTCCGTGAGTCGCGGATCGGCTTGGATCACTTGCTCGATTGAAGATCGGCTCCGCTCCTAAAAAGGTTGAAGGCTTCTCACTTGATTTGGTACTCGGGATCTTGAATTTGGATGGGAATTAGGGTTAGGGTTTCGCACAAGTCGTGTCACTCAACTTGTGGATGGAAGATGAAGAGAGAATGATGAGAAATTGAACAACCTCTTAACCCTAGATCTAGGCTCCTATTTAGAGACCATCAAAACCCTAGATCTAGGATTTGAATTTTGAATTTCCCTCCAAAAGTTAGTTAGAGGAGATTTGAATTTCCCTCCAAAAGTTTGTTGAGGAGAAGCTTCTAGATGATGTTAGTTAGGAGGGAGCTTCTAGAAATAGTTTGTTAGGAGCTTAATTAGGATTAGTTTAATTAATCATCTTTGCTGATCTGGCAGAAGCTTCGAGGGTTTTCTAGAGATTGACATATATTTCTGAGCTGTAGCCACTGAGAGAAGAGTTATGCACCAAAATTCAAGTGATGACGTGGCAGAAGAGCCGAGGATCCGCAGCGCAAGCAGGCTCCTACCGCGGATCCGCGGCGTAATTGAAGCTTTATGGCTTGGGCTCTCTGTTACATGTTTGGGCTAATACTTGGGCCTTTTTCTGATATGTTGAATTTAATATTTCCCTCTAGATTGCTACCAGCTTTCAGGTCTTTGAGTTGGCGTAATGTTTGATCAGCAAAATGACAATTTTGGCTTTTCTTCTGGATTTTCCAGCACAATTTCTCGAGACAAGTGTTGCGCAATATAGGGATGATGCGATGCCATAAAATACAGTCAATTTCCCTAGAAATACCGGTTTTAGTATACAGTACAAGTAATCTGATATTTAACAACTGTTTTGATAATATGTGAAATATGAATACCGAACACTTCTAAATGAGTGCAAATGATAGGGAAATTGCCGGTTAAAAGATGCAGTATTTTCGACTGATCAACAACCCAAGCCAAGGATCTAACTAGAAAATTAGGAGTAAAGCTAGCATGTAATCAAACATTACAACTAAGTGAATGAGGAATACAACCTTTGTAAACCGGTCCTTCACTTCTAAAGCTCCTTGTAGTAGTTCCTTCGCTCCAAGTAGTGAACATCCGAACTCTAGTAAGGGTTCACATGAAGAAATGAACATGTTCGCTCGAAGTCTTCGAGGCCGAAAATGATCTACGTCGAGGGGACTCAAGCTCGTGCTACCTCTTCAATAATATGTGAATTAGTGAAGCAAACACCCTAAACTAAATGGCTAATAGTAGAGGATGATGAAGTAGGAAATGAGCTCACTTTAGATTTAATTTTCTCACAATATTTTCTCACTTAGAAAAAGCCAGCAAGCTTTTTCTCTCATGAAGAAGAAGATGAAGAATGGAGATGCGAGAATGAACTCATGAGGTGAGAATAGCAATCATGGGTGAGTTAGTGTCATACACTAACTCATGTAGAGAATAAACCATGGCTAATTAATAATGGTTAGGTTAATAAATATCTGCAAGTAAAACAAAATTAGTGGACTTTGGTCAATGGTTCCACAAGTTTCTACAAGCTTCAACCATGTGACTTATTTCCACTAATTTGGTTTACTTTAAATAAATAAAAACCTTACATTATATTAAGCATGGTGTGAGTCTCATACACCCATGTTGCATATGGCATCTATCATGACACAAAATAATGTACATTAATATATATCACATATATACTAATTGTACACAAGTGAGAAAAAGAAAAGTTTAAGTGAGCTAATATTAGTTAATGTAAATTAATATATCACATATATAATTATACATTAAATTATTAAATCAATACTTGATTTAATAATCCGGTTATATCACATATAACCGACCGGTATCACATGTCGCGAGAATAGAATAGAACGCGGTATCACATACGCGCATTAATCTCGGTCCCACACATATCACATATGTGCTCTTACTTCGTTTCGCATGAACTAAGAAACCTCTATATAGGACTCTAAAGACTCGTCAATACGCCGGCAGTAGGTGGTGATCATATCAGACATCCACAAGCCGTAAGCGGTCTGCTAAACGCAACGGCCACCCGGGTATTGAGAGATCCGAAGATCAACAAGCATGCCTGCTCATACTCCTGCGAATCCAATCAGTAACACTACCGTACAGTCCGGTCTCTTCATCTGATATGTCGCATATCTCGCCTAGGGGTTTTAAACGTCAGACCCCAATAGCTTGATAAGTCATGCCGATGTAAGGTCCATAACGGGTTGAGAAACTACTGATAAGACTTACCAATAAATCTCATCTACCCTGGCCAAGGATTTTCAGTTATGACCAATCGGGCATAGCGCAACATCAACCCCCAATATCGGGAGAGACGAATCCCCTCCTATCGCTTATTGCCTCCATGTGACTCGGGACTGTACCCAAAAACCACCTGTTTGCACGACTCAGTAGAGCCGTGGTAAGGTAGAAATCAAAGCACAGTGGGAGACACACAAGACTCTATGACGATCTTGGGTCAACAGACTAACCTGTATCAGTGCCACCAGAGAACTGCTATCTGACGTAAGGTATAATACCATCTAAGAGTTCTCGGCGAGTCCGTTCAGTGTACCCAGTCACCACTGAGCACCCGTATAACATCTCTGATGTCAAACACCAATTGATATGGGATCATCCATCGCCCATCATATGGGTCGAGAAGATATACGCTAGTCTACTCTGGAATATCGATGCCCCGTCTCGATATTCTTGCGACTAGGAACATTGAAGGATGAACTCATAAACTACTCAGGCCCCACTAGTATGATCTGCATCATAATCCTAGTAGTCAAGTACACATCCTAAGATCTTTATCAACATATAACAGAGAGACAATAAGTGTACATGTTAAGATAAAGAGCAACCAGATAGCGTACTATCATGTCGAGCAAGAAAGTCCTCCATATATATGTCCAAGCATCCACTATAATATACATCTCATATAATAATGGCCTCTAGGGCATATATACAACTAACATGACATAGCCGGATTATTAAGTCAAGTGTTGATTTAATAATCTAATGTATAATTATATATTTGATATATTAAGTTACATTAACTAGTATTATTTCACTTAAGATTTATTTTCTTACTTGATTTGTGCACATAGTATATATGTAATATATATTAGTGTACAAGATTTTGTGTCATGCTTGATGATACATGCAACTTGGGTGTGTGTGTGACTTACACCATGCTATGTATAATGAAGGGTTTTTATTTATTTTGGTAAATCAAAATGGTGGCATTTTTGTCATGGCAAGAAGCTTTGAGAAGCTTGGATTTGCATTGACTAAGTCCACAAGTTTTGTTTTGCCTAAGATATTTATTAACCCAACCAATTATCCTAGCCATGGTTAAGTCTCTACAAAGGTTAACATATAATGTTAACTCACCCATGGTTGCCATTCTTAACTTGATAATTATCATGAGAGATTTTTCTTCTTCTTCTTCCTCCTAAAAAGCTTTCTAGCTTCAATAGAGATATGAGAAAATTATTTCTAAAGTGAGAAAAAATCCTACTTCATCATCCTCTACTACTTGCCATTTAGTATAGGGTGTTTGCTTCACTAATTCCACAATTAGTGAAGGGGTAGCTTGGGTTAGTGTCTCCTCGACGTAGATCATCTTCGGCCTCGAAGACTTCGTGCAAGTTTGCTCATTTCTTCAGGAGAACCCTTTTGAGAGTTCGGGCGTTCATGATTTGCAGTGAAGGGACGACTACACGGAGCTATTGAAGTGAAGGACCGGTCTACAAAGGTTGTATTCCTTGTTCACTTCTTATGCAAAGTTGTTTGTATTATGTTTCGTCGGATTTTCTAGTATACGATTCTGGATTAGAGTTAGCTAGTACGGCTAAAATTTTAATTTGGTATAGAAGATGCCCCCCGAAACCTTGCTGCCGTGCTAGACAACCCTGCAGGACAGCGCCCTGTTAGAAAAAAATTTCTAGCGAGGGAGGTAAATTTAGTGTGGATTGCATATAAAATGAGGGGGAAGCGTCTTAAATACGCATGCATGGAGCTAGGCACCAGCGCCTCACGTGCCGGGAGCGTGGGCGCCGGGCGCTAGCGCCTCACGTGCCCGGCGTGTGGGCGCCGGGCGCCAGCACCTCATGTGCCTACCGCGTAGGTGCTGGACGCCCGCAGAAGAGGGGACTTAGTCCCTGCACTAGGAGCCATGCTCCTGATTTGACTTCTTGAGTTAAACTCCTAAAAAGAAATTAATTTATGGAGTTAAACTCCAATAGATCTTGAATGGAGTTAAACTCCTAGAAATCTTTGGAAATGATCAAAGAAAGCCTCTTTTTTTTCTCTTCTTTGGCCCTGGATCTTTCCAAGATGGGATTTTTGGTGATAGGTCTCCTTCTTCCTCCTCTCGGTTGGCCGGATCATGGAGAAAGGGGGTGAGATTTAAAAATCTCTACTTTTTAAGATCTGATGGAAGATCTGAGTTTCCCTTCAAGGATTTGATGGTGAAAAACTATTTATATTTGAAAAAGGAAGAGTTAAACTCTTGATTTAATTTAAAGAAAAGGAGAAAAGGTTTTAGAACCTTGAGGAAAAGGAAGGAGGCACAGAAACCCTAAATTTTTAGGAGAATGTATTCTTATGTTTTATTTCATTATCATGTTGTCTTTTATAGGCTTACAAATTTACATATAGCCCATTGGGCTTTACAAAATTACATTTTGCCCATCCCATGCCTCATGTGCTCACTTCTTTTGCACATGAGCCATCAGCTTTACAAAATTTCGGCTTTATGACAATTTTTCTTACATTCATGCATAAAAAATTACATCAAAATTATTTATTACATGATTTCATTCTGGCATGGGGGAGGCCGGCCGTGGGGCTTGACTTGGGAATATGTCCACTTGATTTGGGCTTGGACACGCTTACTTGGGGTTGACTTTGACTTTGACTTGGTCAACCAGGGTATAATTTTCGACCCCAACATGCTAGACATGCCTGGAGATCCTTCAACATTCTTTTGGTTTTAGCTGAAAGAACGACTTCTCATGGAGTTTCTTCCATGAGTGAGCATGATTCCCCCGGTGCATCCACCTTTTTGGGAGTGTGCTTCTGTGGCGAGTTCACCCTCCAGTTCTCAGATAGTGCGAACTTCCCTTGTTGATACTGGTCCTCGACCTAGTTCTTGAAGACGTAGCAATCCTCAATTAGGTGGGTCACCATTCTGTGATAGGAGTAGTAGTTGGGGTTGTTGACATCGCCGGGCTGCGGTGGACGCCGTGGGTCTGGTAATGTAATGAGTTTGTTACGCATTACCAACTCAAATAGTCTCATCATCTTATCGCGGGGAAATAAGTAAGCGCGTCCTAGCCTTTCTTCCAGAGATAGATGTGGACGTGCATTTTTTTGGCGAACAGACGGTTTTGGATCGCTCGGTTGTTGTTGAGTGTTGGCGACGAAGGCCATTTTCCCTTTACCCTTGGCATTTCGAGGATCTATATTTAAGGAGGAAGGCCCGTGGCCCATCTGGTCCATTTGGGCCAGTTTATCCATCAGAGCTTGGAAGATTGTTGGTTTGAAGAACGTCATGAACTGGGGCTTCGTTTGAGGATTTAGGGCCCCGATGTACATGCCCACGGCAGGAGATTCATCGATGCGCTGTTCGCACTTTGACCATAGGTTCCACCACCGGATCGCGTATTGGACCCAGGTTTCTCCCGGCTTTACCCTGGTATTGATTAATGCCGTGATCGGGGTGCGTTCGCTTGCGCTGGTGAACCGCTGTGTGAACAGCAGCTCCATATCTATGAATGTCCTCATGGAGTCATTTAGGAGCTCCAAGTACCATTCAAAGGCTGTCTCTGACAGGCTGCCAACGAACTGGCAAAACAACAGTTTGTCATCGCCTCCAGTGTTGCCGCACAGAGCTCTGAACTGCGCGACGTGCTAATGTGGGTTGCATGTCCCCTTGTACACATGGAACTTGGGGATCGTATATCCCGGCGGGTACTTGATTTGGTCATACCGACCTGGATACGGTGGCCCAGTTCTGACAGTTTGGTCGACCGCTTCATTTGCTTAATGAGCTCGTATTTTTTAAGCGATGTAATCATCAAGAGCAGCCTTGGAGATCATTTCCTCCTTGGCCACTGATAAGGCCGGAAGAGGGTTTGATGTTTCCCCTCTGCCATCCTCGATGATTATCGGTGGATCTTCGGCTGAGGATTCTGGCTGGATCATCGTTCCAACCATTTCTTGGAACAAGAGAGCTATCTGCTTTATATTAGCATCCTGCTCTGCGGCTTCCTTGTCTTTTATTTCAAGCACCCTTCGTAGGAACTCTGTATCGATTTCCTGCTCCTGGCGCTATTCGGCTACTAGTTCCGGACTTTCTTTCTTCCCGGTAAGTGCTATCATTTTGGTCAACATCTCCTAGAGATTTTGTTGTTGCTCCTGAGCTTTTGTTAGTGACCGAATTTGCGGTTGATGACCTACGAAAGCACGGCTTTCTTCTTTTCTGGAAGCCATGTAAACCGTGTGTGCGATCATGCCCCTAGACTTGGGACGTTTGTGTCCATCACCTTTGGAATTTTCCGCTGCGGTGGGATTTTCTCCAGCCTCATCCTTTTGTGGGAGATCAAAGTTGAAGGGGCCGTTGTAACAGGCACCCGTGTGGAAGAAGTCCCTTGTTGTATAGTCGAGGGATGGTCTTCCTCTTACTGAGCCTTTGATTTCTTCGGTTGATGAGAGTAATCTTTGATGATCACAGAGTCTTGGACTTTTCGTCAGACTTTATGAATTTAGGAGGAGAGCCATTGATGGGGGCGCTCCGTCTTTGCCTGCACTATGGCTTTTGCAGGAGGGGGAGATTTCTTTAGCACCGCCGTTGGAGAGTTCTTGCATACCCTCCTGAGCAGATCAAAGCTATTCCCAGTTATAACAGCAGCGTCAACTTCCACCATTAGAGTTGGTGGAGTACGTCCAGAGGGGAAGTTGCCCTCATCTTTTTTCACTCGGCGCCAGTGAAGAGGTCGAGCGTGTCTTGCAGACGGGGCCGCTTCAGTTTTGGAAGCGACTTCTTCTTGTCCCCAGCTTTGGTGAGGGGCTGCTATTGGTGCCAGCCTGTTGAAGACTGATGTCCTTGGTAGCTTGAGGAGGATCGACCAATCTTTCGAAGATCGACTTTTTGGTAGGGGAAGCACCTTTAACAACTTCACCTGCAGGAGGAGTTGAGAGGGCTATCCATTTTGGGGCAGCCCCTTTAGATATCACGAGCCTCTTTACGGGCCCGTTTTGGTTCTGGCTCAGCATGTTGGAGACTAAGATGTCTGAGTTTTGGATCAGCCTGTTGAAGATTGAGGCATCGGATTTGGATGGTCAATTGAGAGGGGCCGTTGTGGTTGCAAGTTGATCGAAGACCGACCTCTTGGGAGCTTCTTCATACGCGTTGGGGCGCTGAAACTTGTTGGTGGGATCATGGTCCCGAAGAACAATCCGGTAGTGGCTTGAGTCACTTTCCCTACCGGCATTGAAAAGATGAAGGCCGCATTGGGCCCATAAGTCACTCCTCTAGTTGGGGCGGAGCGGGAGTTGTTGTTGCAAGTTGTGCACCCAGAAGTCATCGATATTCTCTTCTTCTGCACAGGAACAAGACACCAAATCTTAGTACCTCGAATCCAAGGGCAACCATAGCGAACCGCAATTTTTGTTTACGGACATGACACACGAAGTGTGGAGTGGAAAGAGGAAAAGGTTCCACCGGACGTGCCAAAATCTGCTTACAACCGGAAATGGAGACGAATAGGGATGGATCGTCTTGCCTGAATCTGGAGGCAGATACTATTTGTATTTATCTGTCCACCTCTCCAAAGATACCAAGTTGATTTATGGCACCATATATCGGAGGTTTGGACGGATGCGGCCATTGTAGCAGACTTTATCATATTCCCCCTCATTTATGAGGGGTTTTTAATTGTGGGGACGCTCTTCCCTGCAGGCGCAAGCCCCTGCAGTTAATTACATTATCGCATTGCGATAACCACTTTCTCCTGCTTCGGAAGTTCACTTCGTGTCATGTGTGTTTTTGTTTGTTTTGGTTTCCTGTGGATTGTATACGGAGACTAGTTTATGTCATCGCCCATAGGGCACGGATTAGTCCAAATCCGTATATTTTTAGATTTGGGTTTGGTTTATTTAAGGACCGTTAATCTGATTTGAGATTAAGGCCGAGTTAAACATATAAGCATTTGGGCCCAATTATTTTTGTTTAAGGACATCAATGTCCATTATTGCCATGTTTGAGGCGAATATTAGTTTAGGGACATTTCGGTCCAACATTCCTATTTTGGGGACGAATGTTAATTTAGGGATATTTCGGTCCATTATCGCCATGTTTGAGGCGAATAATTAGTTTAAGAACTTCTCGGTCTGGCATTCATCTTGCACGCACGTGTATTTGTTACGTGACGAAATGAACAATGTTGATATGGAATGTGCCCAATTTGGGGTATGGTCTGATTTGAGGCATGCACGTCAATTTAGAAGTGCACCAACGAAAGAAGTTGTTGGTCGTCGGTGTTTACCCCAATCAGAGCAAAGCTATGTTCAAATTCCAAGGCGGGAGATGAAGCAACGCTTCTGATTCCCCCCAATCAGAGCAAAGCTCTACTTTGAAAATTTAAATTTTAATAAATGAAGCAACGCTTCAGATCCTCTGCGCTGCGTGCAGGGCGCCACGTGTCGAAATCGGACACGCCAGCACAGGGAGCGCAGCGCCCAAGGCAGCGCGCCCAATCAGAGCAAGGCTCTATTTAAAATAAAATTAAAGGAAGCAACGCTTCAGTTGCGCAAGCACTGCGCTGCGCGACATGTGGCAGCGCAGTTGTGCTGCGCTGTGCGCTGCGTGCCACGTGGCAGCGCAGTTGCGCTGCGCTGCGCGGCAGCGCCGCGCGATACGTGGCAGCGCAGTTGCGGTGCGCGGCAGCGCCGCGCGACACGTGGCAGCGCAGTTGCGCTGCGCTCTGCGCTGTGCGACACGTGTCAAGCGCTGGTGCATCTGCGCCAAACAGAATTAAAATTCTAGTAAGATCATTCTGTTCTTGTTAAAACAAGAAGATTGTGTTCTGTAAAACAGAAGCCCTTGGATCAAAGATCCAACGGTGGGGAAAATTCCCCAAATCACTCAGAGAAAGATCTCTTCAACAAATTTAACAAATTAATGGGCACTATATAAAGGCCCCTAGACCCCAATTCAAAATAGATGAACATCAAGATCAAAAAACAACAACACAGAGAATAGAGAGAGCTCTGAAAAATTGTGAAAAAAACTCAAGAAGAGAAAAAAGGTAAAAACCTTTATAAAAAAAGAAGAATTTCTTCTGAATAGATCATTGATCTAAGAACAAGATCAAAGATCTTCAATAAATAAATAAAATAAAATAATAACAGTGCCTTGCACTTTTTTATGAACCATTGGTTCTGGAATCTTAAAGATTCTTTTCTTGAATCCAAAATTGGATCAAGTTATTGAACAGTGCCCTGCACTTGCAAAATATGCACTATTGCGCTCCTGGGTTGGCGCAAGCCTCCAGAAAGCGCCACGTGTCAGCTCCAAGACCACTTGCGCTGTGCGCTTTTAAGATAGAGTATTACTCTCTGAAGTTGGCGCAACTCACCAGAGCGCGCCACGTGTCAGCAGCGCAACAGCGCAGCGCACTGCGCTATTGCGCTTGCGCTCACCCAAGCATGACACGTGTCATCTCCATATGCGCTTGCGCTCTATAATTGGCGCAAAGCGCCTGATAGGCCACATGGCCACTGTCAGTTTGATTAATGCACTGCATTATTTACAGAAGGGCCAAGCCCAATTAAAAAAGGCCTAACAGGCCAAATTAAATGCAATGCATTGTTTTAAAGAGGGGCAGAGCCCAAACAGATGCTTTGCATCATTTATAAAGGGACAGAGCTCAAATAAAAAAGGCCTAGCAGGCCAGAATAAAATGCAGTGCATTATTAAACAAGGGCAAAGCCCTAGCATAGGCCTAATAGGCCGGAAATAAAAACGTTAAATATTCTCAACTGGACTTAGCCCAATCATGGCCGTAAGTCCTCAAATTAAATTGACTGAGCAAGACTACTCTCTTAAATCAATTTACATCAGGTTCAAGGGTACATCTCTGAACTCCTCTGACACCTATCGTTGTAATCCTTCAACGACGTCAGAGAGGTGATGGGTCCCGACAACCACACATCGATACGGACTGCGGGGTCCTTAAACTCGTGGACTGAAACGTCCTTAAACTAATATTCGTCCCAAAATGGGAATGATGGACCGAAACATCCTTAAACTAATATTCGTCCCAAAATGGGAATGTTGGACCGAAATGTCCTTAAACTAATGTTCGTCCCTAAATGGGAATGATGGACCACCATGTCCCTAAACTGGAACATGGACCACTATGTCCCTAAACTGGAACAATAGAGCCAATTGCTCTCTTATCGGATCTAAACGATCCCGTTAAGTCGATCTTAGTCTGGAGATTAGACTAACGTATCCTTAACAAAAGTTTAAGTTGATCTTATCCTTAAATAGGGCTAACGTATTCTTAAACAAAAACCTCAAACCCAAATCTAAGAAAATACGGATTTGGACTAATCCACGTCCTACGGGCGACGGCATAACCTAGTCTCCGTATACAATCCACGGGCAACCACAAACAAAACAAACACACACGACACGAAGTGAAATTCTGGAGAAGGAGAAAGTTGTTACCGTGACACGGTAGCGTAATTAACTGCAGGGGCTTGCGCCTGCAGGGAAGAGCGTCCCTACAATCAAAAACCCCTCAAGCGAGGGGGAATCTGACGAAGTCTGCTACATCGGCCGCATCCGTCTAAACCTCCGATACACGGTGCCATAAATCAACTTGGAATCTTTGGAGAGGTGGACGGATAAAACCAAATAGCATCTGCCCCGAATCACAGGCAAGGCGCCCATGTCTTGGCCGCCGTTCGGAGGGGAACAGATTCTGGCATGCCCGGTGGGACCTTTTCCTCTTTCCACTCCACACTTCGTGTGTCGTCTTCGCGAACGAATCGCGGTTTGTTAATGGTTGCCTTTGGATTTCAAGTTACTAAGATTTGGTCTTTTTCCTGGCGCAGAAATCGAGCATCAATGGCCTCCAACTGCTCGAGCTGTTCGAAGTGCCAATGCAACCGACGCTCCACCTCGCCTGGAAGTATAGCTTATGGGCCTCAAGAGGCCTCCATCCTTGCCATGCCGGTAGAACAGGTGACCCAGGCGACCACCGGCCTGTTTTTCGGGACCATGATCCCGCCTGCAAGCTTCACCATGCCAGTGCCCGCACCAGAAGCGAACAAGAAGTCGGTTTTCGATAGGCTCACTGCTACAACGACCCCTTTCAACGGGTCGTCCAATATCTAACCCGCAGCCTCTGTCTTTGCCAGGCTGGATCAGAACTCTGATGGGCCCGCCAAGAAGCCTATAAACCTTAAAGTGGCTGTCCCAAGGAAGGAAACAATGGTTGCTCCTGAAGTCGCCAAGGCGGCTTCTCCTGTCAAAGAGTCAGTCTTTTCAAGGCTGACTATTCCGGCTCCTGCTCCCGCTCGAGGATCTGTCTTTGACAGATTGAATATCGCCACTCAAAGGACAACATCAGTCTTTAAGAGGCTGACACCAGCAGCACCTCATTCGGACAGGGGGCAAGAAGAAGCTGTCTCTGTCGCCGAGCCAGCCCCAACTGCTCATCATGCTCGACGTCGCCACTGGCGCTGAGTAAGGAAGGTTCGGGGCAACTCCCTCTCAGGGCAACTCCCCCTTAGGGCTAACTCCACCTGCTCCACTGGTGGAAGTTAATGCTGCTGTTTCAACTGGGAACAGCTTTGAACCACTTAGGAGGGTACGTAAGAACTCTCCAACTGCTGTGCTAAAAAGATCTCCTCCACCCGCGGAGAGGGTTCCAGAAATGAAGCTGGAGCAGCCCCCTCAGCGGCTATCCTCTAAAATTTATAAAGTTTGGCGAAGGGTTCAAGACTCCGTAATTGACCAAGGTCACTCTCGTCAGCAGAAAAGGGCGAAAGTGCAAGAAGAAAAGAACCGTCCGGACAAACAGCAAAGGATGACCACCACCAGGGTGCCCGTTGCAACGGCCCCTTCAACTTCAATGGCCCACAAGAGAAGGAGGCTGGGGAAAATTCCCACGCCTGCGGCAAATGTCAAAGGCGGCGAGCCCAAATGCCCTAAGTCCGGGGGCATTGTAGTCCATACTGTATACATGGCGTCGGGGAAGGAGGACAGCCGTGCATCTACGGGTCATAGACCGCTTACATGGTCAGTGACCAAAGCTCAGGAGCAACAGCAAAAGCTCCAAGAAATGATGAACGCGATGGCCGCACTCACTGGGCCAAAAGAAAGCCCTGAAGCGTCCTCGGATCAACGCCAGGAACAAGAAACTGACGCTGAATTCCTTCGCTGGATATTGGAGAAGAAGGATAAGGAGGCCGCTGAACAAGCGGCCAACATAAAGCGAATGGCCCTCCTGCTCCAGGACATGGTGGGAATGATGATCCAGCAAGATCCTCCTGCTGAAGAAGATCCTCCGATCGTCCTTGAAGACGACAGGGGAGAAACGTCAAATCCTCCACCGGCTCTGTCAACAGCCAAGGAGGAGACAATCTCCAAAGCTGACTTAGACGAATATATAGCCCATCAGATACGGGTTCATCATGCGACTGAGGCAGCCGGTCAGGTCGTAAAAACAGGACGACCATATCCGAGCTGGTACGATCAGATCAAGTACCCGCCGGGCTATACGATACCGAAATTCCATGTCTATAAGGGGACGGGCAATCCCCATGTTGCCCAGTTCAGAGCACTTTGCGGCAACACCGGCGGTGATGATAAATTGTTGCTTCGCCAGTTCGTCGGCAGCTTATCAGATACAGCATTCGAGTGGTACTCCGAGCTCCCAAACGACTCTATCAAGACATTTGCGGAGATGGAACTGCTGTTTACCCAGCGTTTCGCAAGCGCCAGCGAACGCACCCCGATGACGGCATTGATTAATGCCAGGGTGAAGCCAGGCGAGACATGGGTCCAATACGCGATACGGTGGCGGAACTTATGGTCAAAATGCGAACAACGCATCGAAGAGACGCCTGCGGTAGGCATGTTTGTGGGAACTCTTAATCCGCAGGCGACCATATCCCAATTCATAATGTTCTTCAAGCCGACTACCTTCCAGGCCCTGATCGACAAGCTAGCTCAGATGGACCATAGACCTCCCCCTCCAAAGCCGGACTCTCGAAATATGAAGGGGAAGGGAAAAGCAATTATTGTCGCTAATGCTCAACAACAGCCGAGCAGCTTGAAACCGGCTGTTCGTCAAAATAATATGCGTCCATACCTGTCCCTCGAGGAGAGGCTGGGACGTCCTTACTCGTTTCCCCGAGATAAAACGAGAAGATTGTTCGAGCTGGCCTTGCGCAACCGACTCATAAATCTGCCGGATCCCAGACGTCCGTCGCAGCCAGACGACGTCAATGATCCCAATTACTATCCTTATCATCGAGTACTGGGTCATCCGATCGAGGACTGCTACATCTTCAAAAATTGGATTGAGGACCAGTACCAACCGGGCAAGTTCGCGTTGTCTGAAAGATGGAAGGTGAACCCGCCGCAACCTCATACCACTAAAATGGTGAATACGCTGGGGGCAACGTGCTCTCTCGTTGAAGAAGCTCCATGGGAGGTCGTACTATCAGCTAAAACAAAGAGGATGCTGAACGATCTTCAAACATGCCCAGCGATCAAGTGGAAGAACCCGTTGGAATCTCAGATCATTGAAGGGATGTTGAAGCCGTGTCCAACTCCAAAGACCGATGGTGGTGGCCCAAGCGCTCACAACCAGCTGTCAAAATCTTCAAAAAGGAAGAAAAAGAAATCCAAGAAGCTCGTGAAGCCTGGCGACAAGTGCACAGACTTACAAAAACAAATTGACGCACTGGAGGAGTACAACCAAAAAGCACGGACTCCCATTACACTCCAGGAGTTCCTCAACCACGTCTTTCAAGAGGAAGATGAGGGAGAGAGTTCGTCGGATGAATCCGAGGAATACATGGCGAGCTGTCATATGATTTCCCATTCATTTACAGACGATGAGGAAACTCCTTGCACTGAAAAGCTGGGGGCAGATCCTAAACCGGAAATTCTGGGGCCATCAGATGAAACAATTGACGCATTCCTCAAAGAAGCTCTGTTGAAAAGTAAAGCTGATCGGGAACGTGAGATGGCCATATTTGAAATAGCCAAGCGACAGCGACTTGACGAAAGAGTTGAGACACTCCCGCTAGAGCAAAGTACGTCCACCGCAGATAAAAGAAAATTCAAGACGAGGAAAAGGTTTGCTAAAGCCATGTCAATGGGTATGAAGCTACCATCCTCTGAAGGAAGCATTACTGGTGAAGCGGAAATGCACCCCTTCTACTGCTTGTATCATCGGAAGATTTCGCACCCCACCGAAGAGTGCAAAGCTTTCAATAAATGGTCGCAGGGATATGTCGCTCACCGGCAACATTTTAAGCGGGAAAAGCGCAAAACTCGTCGGGAGCGAAAAAGTACGACCGAAGAGCTTAGAAAAACTACCGGCGATTGTCGCATGGTTAACGCCGGGGAAGCGCAAGTTCTCACATTCGGGAGCGACTCTGACGAGGAAATGGAGCTTAGCCCTCTCTTTAAAGAGTCCACCTCGGGAAAAGAAGAAGAGGAGAAGGTCTGTGAAAATATCCGGCTGCGTAATCGGACGCTACCCGAAAAGAATCTCGGACCCTCAAACAAAAAAGATAAAGGGAAAGAAAATGTCTCTGAGGATATCGCCCTAGATGACCAAGTCCTGGAAGAGCTAACTGCCAAGGACCCGCCGAAGAAAAGTAGGATGGATTACAACGTTCTAGCGCATCTGAGGAAGCTACCCTCACAGCTCAGCATTCTTGACGCCCTTTTACTATCAAAAGAGGCAAGGGATTCGTTAATCAAGGCACTACAGGAGCCGGAACAATTCCAAGCTTTTCTCGCCGAAGAAAAGATGAAGGACGAGCTGGAGGAAGTACACACAGCCGATGTCACTTTTGGCAATGAAGACCTTCTCCTTGGGACGTGCGAACACAATCTCCCCCTCTATGTCTCAGGATACTGCCATAATATAAAGATAGGCAAAATCTTGGTTGACAATGGATCTTCCGTTAATCTCCTCAATGTGCGGGTGTTAAAGGAAATCTGCATGAGCGTCCAGCACCTTGCTCGGGATAAGATCACCATCTCCAGGTTCGACTCCCAATCATCGAGAACTCTCGGGTCCGTGATACTGACGCTACGCTTTGGGCTGCTCGTCATAGATATTAAATTCCATGTCATAGACGCCAAGACATGCTACAATGCTCTGCTCGGCCGACTATGGTTACACGAGTACAACATCATCCCTTCTACACAGCATCAGTGTATGAAATATTTTAGGGATGGTCTCGAGTATACCGTGACGGAAGAACTGAACCCGTTTTCCGTGAACGAAGTCCACAAATATGAAGATGCCAAATACTTCTTGCCGGATTTCGAAGACATGGAGAGATGTCACAATCCGGAGAACAAAGCTAACGCCACCATCCCTGTCTTCGGGAGTGATACCGAGGAGGAGGAGGAGATAGTTTATTCGGGTCCGCCCCAATACAACAAGCCAGGACCATCCGCTCCTACGTTTATCTTTGGTAGTGATTCGGAAGATGAGGACCATACTTTATTCTCTGCTCGGCCTTCAATACAAACGTCCGCTGATAAAGAGCAAAGTCTGTAAGTCACCATGGTGCCGCTTAAACATTATAAAGAACTGGATGCACTCGATATCTAAAGAATAGAGGAACTGCGGACATTCTATGTCCCTCCTAGGCGAGTAGGCGAAAAAGCAATTCTATTCTACCGCTCTGAGGAAACCAAAGTGGAGAAAGAAATCTGGCACGGTATGGATCCTACGCTTGACAGGCTTCAGCCCATCCGTCTCCCCAGATATTATACGGAAGTCTTGAAGAGGCTGCTAAAGCGCCAAGGGATATCCTTTAAACAGACCGCTCGGAAAGCCAAATTCTATGACAGGGTCTGGAACGTCCCCGGAACTCAACACAAGTTGCCTAGTGGGAGGATGGAAACAATCGGGCTTGGATACATTCGACCCAAGAAACAAGAGCTACTCCGCGACTGTTACGTCGTACATGACTTCAATGAAGAAGCGGATGCTCAATAAGAAGACGCTAATCCCGAACCGGTAAAAGTTCCTGATGCAAAAGTGCCCAGTCCGTCGTTCGAAGAACAAATGAACAGGCTCATAAGGGAAGCTGGTCAAAAAGTCCGAGATGACCATAACCGCGAAATGGCCATCTATGAGATAGCCAAAACGCAACGCCTCCTCCAACAGGCTGTCAAAGATGAAAATGCCGCTCCCTGTCAACCTGTTATAAAAAAGGCTCGACGCAGAGGCAGAAATAAGTCGAAAGGCGAAAAAGGCGCTCAACAGCAACAAAGCGGGAGTAAGAAGCCACGCAAGCGGGAATCGAGCGGTTCTGATCTATCCCTCATGAGGAAAATGGGTCGAGCGTTCTCTTTTCCTCGGGACAAGACGAAGAAGATACTTGACCGAGCTATAAAATACCAGATGCTTACACTGCCAGAGTCTAAGCACCCTGAGCAAGCAGGCGAAGTCTCAAACCCGAACTATTGCTCTTATCATCGAGTAATAGGCCATCCTCTCGAAAATTGCTTCACCTTCAAGAATTGGGTCGAAGATCAGTATCAGCTTGGCAAGTTCGCTCTGTCTGACAACTGGAGGGTAACGCCGCCATGGAAGCATGAACCCAAAGCCATGAAAGTAGAACCAGCTCCACATTGGTCTTGGAAGCGAATTCGTACTTGTCACATGATAACAATATCAAAAGAAGAGCCCGAGAACATGGATGACCTTCCCTGGTGCTTCGGAAACAGCAACGATGAGGTGATCTCAGAATTTCCACCGGCACCGAAAGAGCTGGAAGATAGAATACATACCACTGCAGATAACCTCAAGAAAATTGAGTTAGGGACGGCGAACGACCCGCGACCAACATTTGTCAGCGAGCTGCTATCTGAAGAAAGGGTGTCTGCGTTAAAAGATGTGCTTGTACAATATAGAGATTGCTTCGCATGGAACTATTCCGAAATGCCGGGACTAGATCCAGAAATTGCTGTGCACAAATTGGCGATATCCCCGGACGTCAAGCCAGTCAAACAGGCGCCAAGAAGAATGCGGCTCGAGTTTGAGATGAGTATCAATGCCGAGGTCAAGAAGCTAATCGACTCTGGCTTTATCCAGAAGGTTCAATATCCTAAATGGATTGCTAACATCGTCCCGGTGATGAAGAAAAATGGGACGGTGCGCATATGTGTAGGCTTTCGGGATCTCAATAAAGCCTGCCCGAAGGACGATTTCCCAGTGCCAGTCACTGAGCTGATGATAGACAATACGTCCACTCACGAGGTTTTCTCCTTCATGGACGGATCATCAGGGTATAATCAGATAAAGATGCATCCCGAAGACCAGAAGCACACCGCTTTCCGGACTCCTTTGGGTATATTTTGCTACAAGGTGATGCCCTTCGGTCTAAAGAACGCCGGTGCCACCTACCAAAGGGCCATGACGAAGATCTTCGATGACCTTATACATGAAATCGTCGAATGCTATATCGACGACCTCGTGGTTAAAAGAAAATCATACGAGGAACATCTCGAGCATCTGAAGACCGTATTTCAACGCCTTCGACAATACAACTTGAAGATGAATCCTCTCAAGTGCGCATTCGGAGTTTCCTCGGCAAATTCCCGGGATTCATCGTCCGACACCGAGGTATTGAGATAGATCCGTCAAAGATTAAGGCGATCATGGAAATGCCCCCACCAAGGACTCTCAAACAATTGCGGTCTCTCCAAGGAAAGCTCGCGTATATCCGGCGGTTTATAGCCAATCTCTCTGGAAAATGCCGTCCTTACAGTCACCTGATGAAGAAGGGAACCCCGTTCGTCTGGGATCATAAATGCCAAGGCGCGCTGGATGAAATCAAGCAGTATCTGCAGAATCCGCCAGTGTTGGCTGCTCCGGTTAAGGGAAAGCCTCTCATTCTTTATACAACTGCCCTCGAAGGTTCCTTAGGCGCATTATGGGCACAAGAGAACGACCAAGGGAAAGAAAGAGCACTCTACTATTTGAGTCGGGTTCTACTGGGGGCAGAAAGCAACTATTCCCCCATTGAAAAACACTGCCTGGCATTGATCTTTGCGATAACAAAGCTCAGGCATTATGCGTTGGCGCACGAAGTCCGTCTCATTTCGAAGGTGGACCCCCTTAAGTATTTGATGTCAAAGGCCATATTAACAGGTTGGCTCGCTAAATGGGCCCTGCTCTTGATGGAGTTCTCGATAACCTATCAACCTCTCAAGGCAGTGAAAGGCCAGGCCATCGCCGACTTCCTCGCTGAACATCCGATACCTGCCGATTCTCCTCTGAATTGCGATCTTCCAGACGAACATGCGTTTGACACGATCGACGGTGGTGATACCCGATGGGAGCTTTATTTCGATGGAGCATCTTCCATGAAGAGACGCAAACAAAGTATGCCCATAATCAAATCGGGGGTAGGCCTCATCTTCGTGACTCCACAAGGAGGGATAATGCGCTTTGCTTTCTCCTTAACAGAACCGAGGACAAACAATGAAGCCGAATATGAAGCTTTGATAGCAGGCCTCGAGATCGCCATCGATATGGGAATTGAAAACTTCTTCATATACGGAGACTCCCAACTGGTCGTCAGCCAAGTAAATGGCGACTACCAAACGTGCAAACCAGAATTGGTGAAGTACGGCGAAAAGGTGCAACAAATCTTGACCCAAATTCCTTCCTACACCTTGGAAAACATACCGCGCGTGGAAAACAGCAAAGCGGACGCATTAGCCAAGCTCGCTAAAGAACTGGCTGACGAGAATCTCGATGACGTCAGAATTGTGGTACAAAGCCGTCGGGTGCTTGCCCCAGTAGAAATATCTCCGGAAACATCTGAAGAAAAGGGAGTGACTGAGCAGACGACCCTGCAAGTAAAAGATCGGGAAAAGGCTGAGGATTGGAGAGAAGTCTTCATAGACTACTTCAAATACCGTCGAACGCCCGAAGATGCGTCCTTAAGGTATCAGCTTATGAAACGAGCTCTGTATTTCGCCTTCGTCAATGATACTCTATACAAGAGGTCATTTGATTCTTTGTGGCTGAGATGCCTGGACCTGACGAGGCGAGAAAAGTTGTTCAGGAAGTTACGACGGACTCTGCAGTTCTCACCAAGCAGGCCCGAAGATGAAGTTGAAGATTAAACGGATGGGTTACTACTGGCCCATGATGATCCAGGACTGCCTCGAATATGCGAAGCAATGCCACTCATGCCAAATCCATAGGGACTTCATCCATCAGCACCCAAATCCACTACATCCGACAGTGGCTAGCTGGCCGTTCGAGATATGGGGAACTGACATAGTCGGCCCCATCGAACCAGCATCTTCTAGAGGACATCATTTCATCCTGGCGATGACTGACTACTTCTCCAAATGGGCAGAAGCAGTACCGCTGAGGGAAGTGAAGACGGAAAATATCCTCCACTTCTTCAAGACGCACGTTATTTATCGGTTTGGAACTCCGCGACGAATCATCTCCGATAACGGGCCAGCCTACAGAAGCAACAAGATCAGTCGCTTCACGCAACAGCATAATATAGACTGGAGGTATTCCTCAGTTTATAATCCGTGAGCTAACGGTCTAGCTGAAGCTTTCAACAAGACCTTGACAAAGATCATAAAGAAGACGTTGTCCCGAAATAAGAAGGACTGGCACGAGAGACTGCAAGAAGCTCTCTGGGCATATCGAACCACGTTCAAGACGGCCATGAACACAACGCCATACGCGTTGGTATTCGGTACAGAAGCAGTACTCCCCCTCGAGATAGAGTTACCCTCTCTAAGAGTGGCGGTCCACTATGAGCTGACGGACGAAGAAAATGCTCACCTTCAGCTTGAGGAGCTTGATGCCCTTGATGAAACCCGGCTCATAGCGCAACAAAATCTGGAAGCTTATAACGCAAAGATGACGCGCTCATATGAAAGATTGACCCGGCCGAGGACATTCCGCCAAGGAGAACTCGTGCTAGTGGTCAAAAGGCCTATGATCCCCAATTGCGCCACGCGGGGAAAATTCGAGCCGAACTATGAAGGCCCGTACATAATAGACAAGGTCTATCAGGGTGGAGCCTATCTACTCATGGATATGCACGGTGAAAGGCCTTTCAGGCCAATAAACGGTCGCTTCCTGAAGAAATACTACGCTTGATGAGCCACAGCCTAGGTCAATGATAGATGACGACGACTATATCCGCTCGTTATCTTCCTAAGCTCAAGCTCTGTAAGTAGTAGCCGGCCTTCTCCTGACGGACCGAAACTTCCTTAAACTAATAATGGACCGAAACGTCCTTAAACTAATAACGGACCGAAACGTCCTTAAACCACTACCGCAGCATCTTTAGTCTGACGAGATGAATATAAAAAAAAATAATAAAAAATAATAATAATAAAAATAAACGGTATGTCCATAAGCAAAATGGGCACGGATAAAAACCCGAAAGGGCTCCGTGAGTAAAAACAGCAGGGCTGCCGGCGAGTGTTCGTGAAAACCCGAAAGGGCGCGACCTCGTTAAAAAAAAAAGAGAATAAAAAGAAAAATAAATAATAAACGGTATGTCCATAAGCAAAATGGGCACGGATGAAAACCCGAAAGGGCCCCGTGAGTAAAAACAGCAGGGCTACAAGCGAGTGTTTGTGAAAACCCGAAAGGGCGCAACCTCGTTAAAAGACACTTACAGGGTCCTCTTGACCTTGTAAGGAGAAACCACCCGCGTGAGATCCTTACGACTCACAAGGGAGTGTAGGGTTGCCATGCACGCGCACAAGGGTCTACGAGGCATCAACCATGCCCGATTAAAAATTTAGCCGTGCCGAACAACCCGAATACGGATCTTTAAACTAGAGATTAGGCGAAAACTAACATGTTAACAACTTTAATACTAAGTGAGAGGGATTACAACCTTTGTAGATCCTGTCCTTCACTTCATATGCTCCATGTTGTGGTCCCTTCGCTGCGATCATCGGGTTCCGGACTCTCGAGAGGTTCCACGAAGAGAAAGATGCAACCTTTGCTTCCGATCTTCGATACTAAGATGATCTACCTTGAAGTTTCGTTAACACAAGCTAACACTCATGAAATGATGTGAACACCCTCATCTAAATGGCAAGGGAAGATGAGGATGATGAAGTAGGATTTTTGCTCTCTTTATTAATCTTTTTCTCATATTTATTCATCACATTGAAAAAAGCTAGCAAGCTTTTTCCATGAAGAGAATGAAGGAAGAAGATGAACAATAATTGAATTGTGATTTGTGATGAATAATGCAAAGAAGATAATGATGAATTATGCAAGCATGGTTAACCAAACCATTGTAGAGATTTAACCAAGGGTGTAGGGTTTGGGTTAGGTTAAGGATGAGTCATAACAAAATATCTTTCACAAAACAAAACTAAACCTTCTAGAATCATCTAGAAAGCATTAACCCAAATCAAACCCTAATCTTGTTTAATCTCTACTAAACATGTTGCATTATTTATCATATCATGTTACAATATTATATATCACATATATAATATTTATTGTAACCAAATAAAATAATACTATTAACATATATCGCATATATATCAATGTATTATTCGAGTGAGAAAAAGAATCTTTTAGTGAGCTAATATTAGTTAATGTCATTTAATATATCATATATATTATTATACATTAAATTATTGAATCAACACTTAATTCGACAATCCGGCTATATCGCATATAACCGACTAATATTTATCCGTACCGATTCATCGAATCAACACTTGATCCGATGACCCGGTTGATATCAAATATCTGTTAGTGTATATGCCCTAGAGGCCATTACTGTATCATACTAGTTTGTATATTACTTAATGGATGCTTGGGATATTCACCTTGTATATACAATCTTGCTCAAAATAGTAGTATGCTACTTGGTTTGTTTCTACTTCAATGTGTACTCGTGTTTATTTCAGTATATCACTTATACGCATTAGTGGAGCCCTTAGGATCTTTGCTTGATTACCAGCGATGTGATGGCCGTCACACTAGTGGGGCTGGGTAATCTATAAGCACATCCTTATGCAGGTCCCTGGTCGCAGGACTATCGAGACAGGGCATCGATACTCCGGAGTAGACCAGCGCATGCGCTTCTCATCCCAGTGTGGGAGACGGTCTGTCCCACAGCCGTCAGTACGTCGTACTTGAGATAGTATGCGGGTGCTCGTTAGGTTACGGGTACACTGGACAGGACTCGTCGGGAACTGACTAGTTGGTATTATACCTATCGTCAGTTATCAGTTCCCAGGTGACATGAGTACAGCTTAGTCCGCTGACTTGACACTGTCACTTCGCCTCGGGTGTGTTCCCACTGTACTTTGATCACTACCCTACCACGGCTCAAAGGAGTCGTGCAAACAGGTGGTGGTTGGGTGCAGTCCCGAAGCACTTGGAGGCAGTGACGGTTAGACAGGATTCGTCTCTCCCGGTATTGGGGGTTGACATCGCGCTGTGTCTAGGAGAGCCATTACACGAGTAGTCCCTGGCCAGGGCAAACGAGATATACTGGTAGGTTTCCAGTGTTATCTCAGGGTGTATTGGGCTTCACTCCGGCACGACTTGTACCGCTATTTGGGGACTGACGTTTACCGCCCCCTAGGCCCGCCATGCGATGTATCAGACGAACAGACCGGACTGTACGGAGAATGTCACACTCAGGCTCAGTAGGAGTTCAGATGGGTTTCGCCTCGTCGGTCTTCTTGTCGGCATTACCTGGGGACCGTTACGCACAGCTAGTGCCGCTTGCGGTCTGTGGTTAAACCCACTGCCAGCGTAGTGTCGAGTCTTTAGAGTCCCACACAGAAAGCTTTTCGCCTTTAGGCAAAAGAGTAGAGGTCGCATGGTATTGCGACAGGTCGCATGGTTTTGCGACAGGGTTCGGTCACATCCGTGCACTTGTGCACATACAGTGTCCGGACAGTTTACACTAGCGGGCTTTGGTTTAAGCCAGATCCTAGTGTACCTTATGGGATTGGATTTATCCAGTTTGCATTCGTGTTCCTCGGAACGCGGATGCGGGTGTGTATGCACAGTTGTCAGGGAGGCAGAGGCAGCGGATTCTCATTAGGGTTGTTGACAGTTGACCGTTGACTTTTTGACTTTATGCTCAACCCTAATGAGAATATGATATGTGATTAACTATTATATTAATTAAGTATTATGGTGATATGGTTGTTGACTTGTTGACTTTTGTTGACTTGTTGACTTTGGTGACTTGTTGACTTTTGTTGACTTGTTGACCGGTTGACTAGGCTTGACTAGTTGACCATCATGATAACCATGGTTATCATTTCATGCCAAAGACTTTTTCTTGCTTGTTCATTTGAGTAAAATGAGTGCATGACATGATAAGGTTATGGTTACTTCAACCATCACATAAGACTTTTGTTGATATGATGAGTTATCATTGCTTTGGATTATGAGAGGGTGAGAGACAAAATACTTGCTCATTCTTTCTTGCTCATTCTCTCTCTTGTTCTTGAGCTCTCCTCTTGCTCTCACCCTCAACCTCTTGCTCCCTCTCTTGATCTATGGTTCTCTTGTCTCATGAGTTGAGAATCAAGAACCATAGATAAAATCCCATTCTTTTTCCTCTCTACTCATTCTAGTTCACTAGGTTTAGCAAACCAAGTGAACTAGTTTCTTCAAAGAACGAAGAAGGAGCTAAAGGTTGGAGCTTTCAGGTGGATCTGTCTTTGGCGTACGGAGACGACGAGAAGAAGCCATCGGACCACCATCGGAGCTTTGAAGACGAAGGAGTTCAAGACAAGCTAGGTATAACCATCTTCATCCGAGTAGCTAAATATCTTTAGCTTAGTTTGCTAGTTTTAGTTTAGGTAAAGATCCCGACCTAGCTTAGTCCATGTTGCCTCTTGCGTTAAAATTTTGATTTTATACCGTTTCCGCCTCCCCGTAAGAACCGGGGGTCGCAACGTGGACTTACAGTGGTATCAGAGCCTAACTAAACTTAAACTAGCTTGGTAGTGAAGTGTAACGAAGTTCGGAACCGGAAAAATCCAAAAACCAAACTTTTACTAAAACTGAGTTTCTGTTGAAATTTTTTCTGGTCAAAATGAAAAACTTTATACTCCTAAATTCGGCTCAGGTTTTTGTGAGAACACCCAAGAAAAACGATGCAGTAATTCCTCTAAACCGCCGCCCATCCGCCGCGTGATCCTGGTATCCGCCGCGGAAGCGCCGCGCGTTGTAGTCCTCTGTGCATCGTTTTTCGTGCAGTGTGCGTCTGTGTTGGTTTTGGGATTTTTGGAATATATTATATGTGCCCAGATTTTCCATAAAAGAAATTTCCTTTTGGGGTCCTATAATTCCGTATTTTTCCGAACTTCACTGCACTTTGACTATGATGGTTATATCTGTAATGTTTGCATGTATTGAACGTCGGCTTATCGCTATAAGTCGATTGGTCGGGGTTATACATGATCTGTAATGTGCTGGAATGTGTATATAAATATGTTGGATTGTCGCGGGTGAATAGCCGGGGGTTGTGAGACGAGAGTTTTCTTTTCTTGCAATTCATGTAAATTTGTAAATTGATGTAATAATTATTTGTATGGCCGCACAACCGGGAAGGGGTTGTAGCCGTCATTGTATAATTTCTTTTTACTGTTTTTGCTCCTAGGATAGACCCATGGAGGGGTGCACAAACTACCGGGTATGCCGAAGTGTCGAGTGGCCTACTCATGGAGATGAGGGAGGTTGCTACGCTTCGGGTACTTGGCGGGTAGTTTGCCGCACCCGTAGGGGTCTTGGGTGGGGTTTTGGCTATTCACCGCGACCGTGTTATCTGTTTTTGTTACAGGCTCGTACAAATTACAGATTGCTAGTATATCCAATGTATTTATCTGTGATCTGAAATGTTTATCATTGCAGTATATCTATATATGATATTATTTAGGCGTTGCTTATGTTTTACAGACGCGCTAGCCCAGCCCCCGCTCTGTCGTTAGTTAAGTAACCTAACGGGTAATGACGGGGCCCCGTGGCGAATGCGAATGGCATAAGCGTACGTCATATTTTGGTTGTTTTCTGCAATGGTAGGATTAAATGATGGGACGCATTAAAAGAACTAATGCAAGAATATCACGCATTAAAAGAACTAATGCAAGATAATAAACCAAGTTAAAGTCGTTGGAACACTTTCGAAAAACCATTCGGTTCTTTTCAAAACAACTTTTAAATACGGAGCTTGAGCCACTCCTTTTAAAAGCTATCTCGTTCCATCGACCAAATCAAGTTCACTACGTTCACGGTTTTGCCAAAACCATCCGTAGCCCTCCGTCGTTTCACATGAATAGTCAATAGTATTCAAGCTGTGTTTGTTGGCCAAAGTCAAGGCACAGTGATTGGTAGCTATTGGGTATTCATGTGCAGCATAGATAGATGCGTTGGTTTGGAACAGTCGTACTGCCTTGTTGACCAAAGTCAAGGGTAGGTGCGGGTGGATTCAAATTAACCTGGAGAACGACGGGCAGAACTTGACATGTGACTTATGATTTGTTGGCCAAAGTCAAGGTCATAAGAGCATGGGGCAAAAATCCACATCGGGAGTTTCATAAGTACTGAAACTTGCTAGATTTGCATACCATTTGGAGTGTGATGATTCTGGTAGGATTCCTTCAGTTTCGTCACGCGATGATATTTGGATCCCGATCCTACTGTGAGCATATGCTACTCCTCGGGAAATTTCTCACTTAACGATCAATGCTATAAACCTAGTAGGTGCCTAGAAAGGTGTTAGCGGGGCTACGCCCCCAGGGAAAAGAGGTTCTTTAATTAAGGAACTTCGCGAAAGCGTTGGAAAACCTCCCTCGAAGTACCGACACCGGCCTGGCTGAACGGTTAAGCAAGTATTGTACGGTGGGATTGATCCTGACTAATTCTTCCTTTATGGTTTGAGGAGGGATTCGAGAAACAGTGGGAGCCATCCTGTTTAGACAAACTAAAAACCACTCTAAACTTGCAAGAGCATCATGCTGAGTGTTTCTTCTTCTCTCTCCTAATTGCAGCGACCAATCAATATGACTGGACTTAAGTTACTCCTAGATAAAAACAAAATGACAGGGCCAAACTACAATGATTGGCTCAGGAATGTCACGATAGCAATCACTTATGACAAGCTGGGGTATCTTCTTACCACCAAAGCTCCCCCTGTCCCTGGTCCAACTTCCAGTGTCGCGGATAAGGAAATCCGCAAGACTTGGGAGATTGATAGCGCGAAGGCCAAGTGCCTCCTGCTTGCCTCGATGGACAACGAACATCAGAGGAGGCATGAGAATATGGACATAGAGTCCATATTGCTCCATACAAAAGAACTGTATAGAGAGCAATCACGTATCGCAAGATACGAAGCGTCGAAAAAGTTATTTTCGACAAGAATGGCCGTCGGATCATCAGTAGCCGAGCATGTGCTAAAGATGATCGGCTTCATTGAGGAGCTCGCTGACCTAGGGATCACATTGGAGAGTGAGCTATATACGGATATAGTTCTCCAGTCCCTTCCTTCCACTTACGCCCAGTTTATACTGAACTTCAACCTACAAGAAAAAGAGGTTGAACTATCAGAGCTCCTCAACATGCTGAGGAGCGCAGAGGGCACCCTACAGAAAGGTAGGGAAACATCCACTTTGTTTGTAGGAGGATCATCTTCTTCTAGGTCCAAGGCGAAAGCCAAGGGAAAGAAGAAGAAGGCCCCCGCCAAACAAAGGGGCGGTGTTGGTAAAGTGGATACGAAGGGAAAAGGCAAAGCAACAAAGATAGCGGGGAAGCTTGTGGATAAGGAAGAATGCTTCTATTGTCATAAGAAAGGACACTGGAAGAATGATTGCAGGGCCTGGAAGGCCAGAACACAGGAATTGAAGCAGGTTGCAGCTTCAGCTTCAGGTGTGTATGTTATTGAAAACTGTCTTTCAATAAACTCTACTTCCTGGGTATTGGATACCGGATCAGGATCTCATATCTGTAATTCTTTGCAGGCGTTGAGAAACCGTAGTGTTTTGAAGGCAGGTGACATGACCCTCAAAGTTGCGAACGGAGCTAGCATGGATGCTAAAGCCGTGGGGGACTATCACCTGGGAATGTCAGATGGACATATTTTGGTTTTGCGTAATTGCTTTTTTGTACCCAACGCAACTTGTAATATCATTTCTGTATCTTTAGTTTCTAAAGAAGGTTATGAATTTGCGTTTGTAAGTAATGTTGTAAACATTCACCTTAATCAAGTTTTGATTGGGTCAGGTACATTGAGTAATGGTATATACGTGTTAAACCAACCACAGATTTTCAACGTCCAGAATACACACAAAAGAAAGTCTCCGGAAATGAATCAGACTTTCTTATGGCATTGTAGATTGGGTCACATCAATGAGAGAAGGTTGACTAAGTTACATACAGAAGGATATTTGAATGCGTTCGAATATCAATCGTATGCCACTTGTCAATCTTGTCTCAAAGGAAAGATGACAAAGACTCCGTTTACTGGACAAGGAGTAAGAGCGAGCGAGCTCTTAGGACTCATACACAGTGACGTGTGCGGTCCAATGTCTACACATGCCCGAAGCGGACATTCTTACTTCATTACTTTTACGGATGATTTCTCAAGGTACGGTTATGTCTTCTTGATGAAACATAAGTCCGAGGCCTTTGGAAAATTCCAGGAGTATAAGAATGAAGTAGAGAAACAGACCGGCAAAAGTATTAAGATTCTAAGATCGGATCGAGGAGGAGAATACTTAAGTGCCGAGTTCCTGGACTATTTAAAAGAGAACGGAATTCTCTCTCAGCTTACTCCTCCATACACCCCGCAACATAACG
This sequence comes from Agapanthus africanus, assembly GCA_030015575.1. Classification (NCBI taxonomy): domain Eukaryota; kingdom Viridiplantae; phylum Streptophyta; class Magnoliopsida; order Asparagales; family Amaryllidaceae; genus Agapanthus; species Agapanthus africanus. Next base: position 44,288,712 of record CM057339.1, read on the forward strand.
GTGTATCGAAGAGACGGAACCGCACCCTATTGGATATGGTGCGGTCCATGATGAGTAACGCTGAGTTACCGCGATCATTCTGGGGATATGCGCTAGAATCAGCCGCATACCTTTTGAACCGAGTACCTACTAAGACCGTGCCTACTACACCATATGAGATGTGGTGTGGGAAGAGACCCTATCTTAAGCACATTAAGACATGGGGATGTCCGGCTTTTGTCAAAAAGCAGCATGCGGACAAGCTCGAGGCACGCTCAGTACAGTGCAAGTTTGTGGGGTATCCAAAGAACTCAAAAGGATATTTCTTCTACTGTGAAGAGGAACAAAAAGTTCTTGTTTCTCGTCATGCCTACTTCTTGGAAACTGAGTTTTTGGAAAACCAGATAAGTGGGAGCACAGTAGAACTGGAAGAAATTCCAGAACCACGGACTGTTACTGAAAGTTTAGTGGAACCAGAAGGTTCGGAAGAACAGGACATTCCTACGCCGCTCCGCAGAAGTAGTAGGCAGTCTCATCCGCCTGAGAGATACTACGGTTTTCTCATAGACGGGGATAGAGAGGATTGCATCATAGATTATGATGAGCCTACTAGCTTCCAGCAGGCTGTTCAGAGCGTTGACTCAGTGAAATGGCTGGATGCAATGCGGACCGAAATGGAGTCCATGTACACCAACAAGGTATGGACGTTGGACATTTCTCCAGACGGGGTAAAACCCGTAGGATGCAAGTGGATCTTCAAAAGGAAGATTGGTGTAGATGGACAGGTTGAGACCTATAAAGCTAGGCTGGTAGCAAAGGGTTTTCGTCAAAGACCTGGCTTGGACTACGACGAAACCTTTTCTCCAGTAGCCATGCTGAAATCCATTCGGATCCTTCTTGCCATTGCTGCCTTCCACGATTATGAGATCTGGCAAATGGACGTAAAGACAGCTTTTCTAAATGGAAATTTAGAGGAGTGTGTCTATATGGACCAGCCAGAGGGTTTCATTCAGAGTGGGAGCAGCGGAAAGGTGTGCAAGTTGCTTAAGTCCATCTATGGACTAAAGCAGGCATCGCGGAGTTGGAACATCTGCTTTGATGAGACGGTCAAAGAATTTGGCTTTATCAAAAATCCAGATGAACCATGCATCTATAGTAGATTTGTAGCGAGAACTGTAGTATTCCTCGTTTTATACGTGGATGACATTCTCTTAATAGGAAATGACATTCCTATGCTACAATCTGTCAAGGGGTTCTTGTCACACAGGTTCTCCATGAAAGACCTGGGTGATGCCTCGTACATTCTGGGTATCCGGATCTACCGTGACAGATCCAAGAGGATATTAGGACTTTCACAGTCCAGGTACATCGACACCATACTGAAGAGATTCAGTATGGAAGATTCCAAGCGCGGTAACCTACCGGCTTGTCACGGGATCACCCTCTCTAAAGAGATGTCTCCCAAGACTGATTTGGAGAGGGATCGCATGTCTATTATACCCTACGCTTCTGCGGTAGGCTCTATAATGTATGCGATGTTGTGTACCAGACCGGATGTAGCTTATGCACTGAGTGTGGTAAGCCGGTATCAGTCAAACCCTGGGGAGAAACACTGGATAGCGGTAAAGAACATTCTCAAGTACCTGAGAAGGACTAAGGAGATGTTCTTGGTGTATGGCGGAAAAGACCTCCAGATCGAGGCCTTTGCTGACTCCAGCTTCCAGAGTGACAAGGATGATTCCAAGTCCATGTCGGGTTTTGTCTTTACCCTCAATGGAGGGGCGGTGTGTTGGAAGAGTTCCAAACAAGAAACCGTTGCAGACTCGACGATGGAAGCGGAATACATCGCTGCATCTGATGCCGCAAAAGAAGCTGTCTGGATGAGGAAGTTCTTGAAAGAACTTCAGGTGGTTCCGTCCATTGTTGATCCAATACCTCTGTATTGCGACAACAACGGGGCTATAGCTTTAGCGAAGGAACCCAGGTCCCATCAGAGATCCAGGCACATCTTGAGGCGGTATCACCTGATCAGGGAGATCGTGGATCGCCAGGAGATCGAGGTTCGGAGAGTCGCTTCAGAAGATAACACTGCAGATCCATTCACCAAGGCCTTGCCCCAGACTCAGTTCGAGCGGCTGATCGAGATGATAGGTCTTCGATACGCCAGTACATGGCCTTAGTGCAAGTGGGAGATTGTTAGTGTATATGCCTTAGAGGCCATTACTGTATCATACTAGTTTGTATATTACTTAATGGATGCTTGGGATATTCACCTTGTATATACAATCTTTCTCAAAATAGTAGTATGCTACTTGGTTTGTTTCTACTTCAATGTGTACTCGTGTTTATTTCAGTATATCACTTATACGCATTAGTGGAGCCCTTAGGATCTTTGCTTGATTACCAGCGATGTGATGGCCGTCACACTAGTGGGGCTGGGTAATCTATAAGCACATCCTTATGCAGGTCCCTGGTCGCAGGACTATCGAGACAGGGCATCGATACTCCGGAGTAGACCAGCGCATGCGCTTCTCATCCCAGTGTGGGAGACGGTCTGTCCCACAGCCGTCAGTACGTCGTACTTGAGATAGTATGCGGGTGCTCGTTAGGTTACGGGTACACTGGACAGGACTCGTCGGGAACTGACTAGTTGGTATTATACCTATCGTCAGTTATCAGTTCCCAGGTGACATGAGTACAGCTTAGTCCGCTGACTTGACACTGTCACTTCGCCTCGGGTGTGTTCCCACTGTACTTTGATCACTACCCTACCACGGCTCAAAGGAGTCGTGCAAACAGGTGGTGGTTGGGTGCAGTCCCGAAGCACTTGGAGGCAGTGACGGTTAGACAGGATTCGTCTCTCCCGGTATTGGGGGTTGACATCGCGCTGTGTCTAGAAGAGCCATTACACGAGTAGTCCCTGGCCAGGGCAAACGAGATATACTGGTAGGTTTCCAGTGTTATCTCAGGGTGTATTGGGCTTCACTCCGGCACGACTTGTACCGCTATTTGGGGACTGACGTTTACCGCCCCCTAGGCCCGCCATGCGATGTATCAGACGAACAGACCGGACTGTACGGAGAATGTCACACTCAGGCTCAGTAGGAGTTCAGATGGGTTTCGCCTCGTCGGTCTTCTTGTCGGCATTACCTGGGGACCGTTACGCACAGCTAGTGCCGCTTGCGGTCTGTGGTTAAACCCACTGCCAGCGTAGTGTCGAGTCTTTAGAGTCCCACACAGAAAGCTTTTCGCCTTTAGGCAAAAGAGTAGAGGTCGCATGGTATTGCGACAGGTCGCATGGTTTTGCGATAGGGTTCGGTCACATCCGTGCACTTGTGCACGTACAGTGTCCGGACAGTTTACACTAGCGGGCTTTGGTTTAAGCCAGATCCTAGTGTACCTTATGGGATTGGATTTATCCAGTTTGCATTCGTGTTCCTCGGAACGCGGATGCGGGTGTGTATGCACAGTTGTCAGGGAGGCAGAGGCAGCGGATTCTCATTAGGGTTGTTGACAGTTGACCGTTGACTTTTTGACTTTATGCTCAACCCTAATGAGAATATGATATGTGATTAACTATTATATTAATTAAGTATTATGGTGATATGGTTGTTGACTTGTTGACTTTTGTTGACTTGTTGACTTTGGTGACTTGTTGACTTTTGTTGACTTGTTGACCGGTTGACTAGGCTTGACTAGTTGACCATCATGATAACCATGGTTATCATTTCATGCCAAAGACTTTTTCTTGCTTGTTCATTTGAGTAAAATGAGTGCATGACATGATAAGGTTATGGTTACTTCAACCATCACATAAGACTTTTGTTGATATGATGAGTTATCATTGCTTTGGATTATGAGAGGGTGAGAGACAAAATACTTGCTCATTCTTTCTTGCTCATTCTCTCTCTTGTTCTTGAGCTCTCCTCTTGCTCTCACCCTCAACCTCTTGCTCCCTCTCTTGATCTATGGTTCTCTTGTCTCATGAGTTGAGAATCAAGAACCATAGATAAAATCCCATTCTTTTTCCTCTCTACTCATTCTAGTTCACTAGGTTTAGCAAACCAAGTGAACTAGTTTCTTCAAAGAACGAAGAAGGAGCTAAAGGTTGGAGCTTTCAGGTGGATCTGTCTTCGGCTTACGGAGACGACGAGAAGAAGCCATCGGACCACCATCGGAGCTTTGAAGACGAAGGAGTTCAAGACAAGCTAGGTATAACCATCTTCATCCGAGTAGCTAAATATCTTTAGCTTAGTTTGCTAGTTTTAGTTTAGGTAAAGATCCCGACCTAGCTTAGTCCATGTTGCCTCTTGCGTTAAAATTTTGATTTTATACCGTTTCCGCCTCCCCGTAAGAACCGGGGGTCGCAACGTGGACTTAAAATATCGCGAGAATAGAATACGGTATCTCATATCGTATTATCCTCGGTCCCGCACATATCACATATGTGCTCCTACTCCGTTTTGCCTGAGCCAAGAAACCTCTGTGTAGGATTCTAAAGAATCGTCAATACGCCGGCAGTAGGTGATGATCATATCAAACACCCACAAGCTGCAAGCGGTCAGCTAAACGTAACAGCTACCTAGGTATTGAGCGCTCAGAAGATCAACAAGCAAGCCTGTACATTCTCCTGTGAATCCAAACAGTAACACTCCCGCACAGTCCGGTCTCGTCGTCTGATATGTTGCATATCTCGCCTAGGGGTGGTAAACGTCAGACCCCAGTAGCTCGATAAGTCGTGTCGATATGAGGTCTATAACAGTTCGAGAAACTACTGATAACACTAACCAGTAAATCTCAGCAACCCTGGCCAGGGATTTCTGGTTATAGCCAATCGAACACAGCACAACATCAACTCCCTATACCGGGAGAGACGAATCCCCTCCTATCGCTCATTGCCTCCATATGATTCGGGACTGTACCCAAAAGCCACCTTTTTGCACACCCTCATGGACGTGGTATGATGGAAATCAAAGCACAGTGGGAATCACACAAGACTCTATGACGATCTCGGGTCAACAGACTACTCTGTACCAGTGTCACCGGAGAACTGCCATCTGACGTGAGGTATAATACCATCTGGGAGTTCTCGGCGAGTCCGTCCAGTGTACCCAGTCTCTACTGAGCACCCGTACACCATCCTTGATGTCAAACACCGATGGATATGGGATCATCCATCGCCCATCATATGGGTCAAGATGCGTATACGCTAGTCTACTCTGGTGCATCGATGCCCTGTCTCGATATACCCTCGACTAGGAACAGTTATAGGATGTACTCATCGACTACCGTGGCCCCACTAGTATGATCTCATCATAGTCCCAGTAGTCGAGTACATATCCTAAGGGCTTTATCAACTTGTAACATAGAGACAATCAGAGTACATGTTAAGATAAAGTACAACCAGATAGCATACTATCATGTCGAGCAAGAAAGTCCTCCCTATATATGTCCTAGCATCCACTACAATATACATCGTATGTACAGTAATGGCCTCTAGGGCATACATATAACTAACAATCTCCCACTTGCACTAGGGCCATCTGTTATGGTATCACATACCCAACAATTAGCTGCGGTTGAAGTATCCCATACTCAACCATCCCATAAAAGTCTCTACTGGGAAAAAGGCCTTTGTGAATGGATCCGCGCTGTCGTCCTCTGTCTCTGCTCTCCTAACCTCGGTCTCCCTGGAGATCAACCATCTCCATGATCAGGTGATACTGCCTAAGAATTATATCTGGATTTCTGATGGGACGGTAGTTCCTTGGCTAAAGCCACAACTCCATTGTCACACAATGGTAGGAACGAAGTTCATCTCATGAACTTATATGTATCCGGACTGCCTCTTTGGTAGCATCCTTGGTAACGATGTTTCTTGCCTTTAATCATCTAGTATGTCACGGTATCTAGCTTGGAACTCTTCCAACATACCGTCCCTCCACTGAGGGTATAGACAATGCCTGCGACTGACATTCAGTCGTCCTTATCACCCTGGAACCTTTCCAGTGATTCTCCCCAGGATCGATTAATACCATCTCACTACAACTAGTGAGAATCCTAACATCCAATCAGATCTATCTCATAGATCCAAAACCCAGGATTTAGGAGGTATTATTTCGATCCTATATAGAGAATCCTTATGATAAGCGGAGAATGACCGAGCGTAGCATAGGAAACTCCTTCCCTATCAAGAGTATGTCATCCACGTACTCTACGAGGATCATCACCATACTCTCTACTATCTTTTTGTATATACAAGGTTCATCTACCATTTTGATGAAGTCAAACTCTTTGACTACCACATCAAAACAGATGTTCCAACTCCGCGATGCCTGTTTTATTATATAAAACATCTTTCACACGTTTCCGCTGCTCCCACTGTCTACGAAGCCCTCTGGCTGTGTACTTATAGATTCTCTTTTCTAAAACATCATTTAGAAAAGCAGTCATGACACCCAACCACCAGATGTCGTAGTCATGGTATGTAGCCGTGGCAAGTAGGATCTGGATGGACTTAAGCATAGCTTTGAAAGTCTCAACTTTTCCATGTACACCAAGTAATCTTCTCAAGATATACTCGCTCCTGATGGGGATTTAACCCTTCAGATAAAGCAACAAAAGTCCATACTTTGTTAGTGTATAAGGATTCCATCTCAGATCGATAAGCACCCAGCCATTCTTACAGAGTCCCACTCCTGATGGCCAGCTCGAAACTAGTTGGGTCATCATCTCATGATGCAATCCTCGCTCCCACTGTCATAGAGAAACCGAAGTATCTCTCAGGTGGGTGAGGAACCCTACTAGATCGGCGGAGAGGCTGAGGTTCGTTGGAAACTATTGAATCCTTTGGTTCTACCAAATCATCAGCTGCATTTTGTATAGCTGGAACATTTCCAGTTCTACATAACAGACCTTGCCTCGAGCTTGTCCGGATTTTGCTTTTAGACATAGGCCGGACAACCCCAAATCTTAACAAACTTAAGATATGGGCTCTTCCCTTTCTATATCACATATGAAGTGGTAGGCAACTGATTTGATTTGAACCCTATTCAATAGGTATGCAGCTTCTCAAGTGCATAACTCCCAAAAGGAAATAGGAAACTCAGTAGTACTCATCATAGAGCACACCATATCAAATAGGGTGCTATTGCTCCGCCCCGATATACCATCGTGCTATGGTGTATACGGAGGAGTAATGCTGAGAGAGAATCTCATTCTCCTTTAGAATAATCCAGGAATTCCATGCTCAAGTATTCTCCTCCTTGATCTCATCAAAGGACATAATACTTATACCCGTATTTTGGTTCTCTACTTGTAACTTATATTCTGTGAATATCTCAAAAGGTTCGGACTTATGTTTCAACAGGAACACATGTCTGAATCTCGAGAGATTATCAGAGAATGTAATAAAGTACAAAGAACCGGTCTTGGCATGTATAGACAGGGGATCAGCATGTATCAACCCCAAGAGTTCACTAACTCTTTCTCTGTTTCCAATAAACAGAGCTGTGGTCATCTTATCTTTGTGACATGACCGGCAAGTTTCACAAGATGTAAATTCAAACTAATTTAAATATGCATCTAAATGTAACTTCAGCCAGTCGGGCGCATTGATATGACCTAGTCTACAATGCCTCAAGAAGGATTTGTTCATTTCTGAACTCTTCCTCTTGTGTGTGTTCCGTATACTAAGAACTGTAGTTTGATTTAGAACGACAATGCTTTTAGATAACGTGTCTGAACCGATCAACTCTTGATATAGGAAATGTTCAAAACATTATCCAACAATACAAAATTATATCCTTTCTTTACTAATAAAGAGACTGATATGATTTTGTATATCAGGTTCGGTATCTAATAACATTTGTTCAGAATCAATGTATTCTGGTAATACAGGGTGACAGTGACCAACAGACTTGGCTGCAACACTTGCACCGTTTTCTGTCTCATGAAACTTATTACCCGTTCTCAGTTCTCTACCTATCTGTAGCCCATGTAACAGATTACATATACGGGATCCTGATCCGGTATCACATACCCAGGACGTAAAGGATACTGAGAAACAGTTCTGTGTAATGAACACACCCGAAGATGATGCATCAACATGCACTTTCTTCGTTTGGGCGGCACGGGAATTCTGGTAATCCCCAATTTCCTGCTCTGTCTTATAACAATTATAAGTTGGAGCGGGACCAACGTTCCCCAGCTCAGTATAGCAAGTGGGTTCGGTCAATATATCCGTATTATTATCTTGATTAAGGCGTGATATGGTCGCTACCTGGAGAGAGAGAGAAGAAAACACTCAGCGTATGCTCTTGCAAGATTAGATTGGTTATATAATATATCTAATCAGGATGTCTCCCACTGTTTTAGTCAAATCTTCCTTCAAACCCTAAAAGGAAAGACTAGCCGGGATTAATTACACGCTATAAGTTCGCCAATCTTTCAGCCAGGCCAGTGTCGGTACTTTGAGGGAGGTCCCCCGTGCTTTCGCACGAACCTAATTAAAGTAAACCTCGTTTTCCCAGAGGCATAACCCCGTTAACACCTTTCTAGACACCTACTTGATCGGCTAATTGTAATGTGAAAAACTCTCCCAGGAGTAACTCTTACTCGCAGTGGGTATCGGGATCCAACTATCTCATAGAAGGTATGCAATCTCATTGCAAATTTCAACACTTGAAATTCCCAATAATATTTTACCCCTAGCGTCCTATGACCTTGACGGAGGCCAAACTACCCATAGCCCGCTAGTCAAGTTCGACCCGTCATTTCCTGATTGAATTAAACCCACCCGCACGACCCTTGACGGAGGCCAAACAACGCCGTACGAATACCCTAATCCAATCGCATCATATGCTAGCAGATAAGCACTAGTCAGCTACCGTACACTACGCCTTGACGGAGGCCAAACTACCGCAGCACGAATACTAACAAGTACTTATCTGAAATGACGGAGGGCTACGACAGGTTTTTAAGAAAACCCTTTGTGCAATGAACTTGATATCGTTGTAGAATCGAGTGATTTTAAATGGAGTGTTTTTGAGGCTTTTCTAGTTTTGCTAAAGGGGTCACTCCCGGTGAAGGGATCGTCGGCCCTTTCCTCATCGAATAAGGTGCAGGATATTTCATAAATATCACTATGCAAAGCAAGAACTATAGAAGCAATCAAAAGACAAACCGAGTTTGTAGCATCTGCCAGTTATTGCTAAAGGAGTCACTCCCGGTGAAGGGATCTCGGTCCTTTCCTTATCGAATAAGGTGCTGGATGTTCTACAAGGAACACCGCTATGCAAAGCAAGAACTAGAGCTACCAGTTTTTATTAAACAAGTTTCTACAACATCTTAGGTTTCTTTTATTTCATTAATCTCATTAATGAAGTCCCATTTTATTATGCTTCACAAGCATCACAGTTGAAACGAAATCTGCAATATAACATATATCTCATATATATAATATAAACATTCGTCTCAGGCAGTAATATGATCTCATCACAGAACAATGCAGCAGAAGAACATATATGAAATATTGGATATACTAGGACGTCCGTGTTTTCAATACGAGCCTATATAAAACACGGATTCCACGGTCGCGATGAATAGCCAAACCCACATCCCTAGACCCCTACGAGAGCGGCAAGTAACACTGCCAATTCTAGGGTTAGGAGACCCGGTCTCGACTCCTCGAGATGGTCTCCCACTGGACCCTAGAATCCGATTACTTGTGCTCCCCGTCTTGGGTCTACCTAATGCGAAAAAGTAAATAATATAAAACGGTGACATCTTCCGCTACCTGGAAGTGCCCCAATAAAAGAATATTACATACAAATGAATTTTACATGAATGAAAAAGAAAAAACTCTCATCTCACATAAAACCCCCGGCTATTCAAAACGCGACGATCCAATATAACATATCACAGCAACACATAATATCTCATATCATCAACGTAAACAAGTATGCGTATCCCGATTGTCGTTGATGTATAGCAACGAAGCCGGCGATACACCACATACTACGCTTACGGTCACAGAAAAGAAAGTGTAAAACTACAACAGTTGGAATCCGCAACCTCCTTAGACATCACATGCCTAACCAAATGAATTCCTTAGACATCACATGCCTAACAATTATAAACCCCGCATTTTAGTCTCATTATCGAAAACTCTTTTCAATATCAAGTCGGGGAATTCAACAAGATTCCCGACGTCCTGATCGAATGCTCGTCGCAAACTTTAGTAGACGGCCGCACCCCCAGATGCCGTCGACGAAGTGCACTAAGGCGGAACACCGCTGCCGCGAGCACCCGAACGGATGCTTTCGGCGACGGGGTTCTCCTACAGTCACTTGGTCGGGGCTATGGGGCGTAGCTGTCTATTAAGTTTACCCGGCGAGTATCCGCGTACGCTATGTGATTGCGACAGATTTTTGATCACATCAAAATTCCGTGGCAACCGATCATTTGAGACTAAACTGCTATGTTTATAATATTCAAATTAGTTATCTCATAACTACCTGTGGATTCCAAATATTGTATCACATTCCAGATAAATAGACAAAGTTAAACTTTCCGATCGAATCTTCAAACACCCAAGATTTCCCCAATATATCTCAACACTTGAAATCAGTTTAAAAACATCCATCACATGCCACAGTACCAATGGTCCAGCCGTAGAAGGGTCAAGCCAACGCCTCACATGTGGCACGCCGTACTGCCCCAAACCCTAAGGTTCAAAAGGCAGTTCAAGACGGTCACATAATCGAGTTAAGGTTTGTTGTCTTCTAGAGGGTCCACCGCGTTACTTGCACGACTTAGAACATTCTTAAACATGAGGAAAAATCCAACTTTTGAAAAATTTTCCGACTGGGGAAAAAGTGAGTTATTGATATCCGTTCGAACTTTTTAACAGTTTCAAAAATTATCCGGAATCCACATAGACAAAATCTGATAATCCGATCAAATCATCGAATCCCCAAAACAATCCAGAAAATTCAACTCTTGAATAAATATTAAAAATTCCCATAAAACTCAGCACTGTGAAAGAGGAATTACTGTGCAAAATAGGAAGGGTGACGTCATCAAATGGCCGCGGAACCGCCGCAGAAGCCAGGCTTCTGCAGAAGCCAGGCTTCTGCCGCGGTTCCGCCGCACTTTTGACGAATTAGCCCCACGAATTTCACAGTAATTCTAATAAGACCCTGCTGAATTTTTTAGAAATTTTTAATCTGGAAAAAACCCAGTTTTCAGAAAAAGTCCAGAGAGCATATTCGGGTTAGGGTTTTGATTCGATCGGGTTTCAAACGTCGTCTAGACTTCACCTAAAGCTCTAGCTTGGCTCTGATACCACTATAGGGTTGCTATGCACGGGCATAAGGGTCTACGAGGCATCAACCATGCCTGATTAAAAATTTAGCCGTGCCGAACAACCCGAATACGGATCTTTAAACTAGAGATTAGGCGAAAACTAACATGTTAACAACTTTAACACTAAGTGAGAGGGATTACAACCTTTGTAGATCTTGTCCTTCACTTCATATGCTCCGTGTTGTGGTCCCTTCGCTGCGATCATCGGGTTCTGGACTCTCGAGAGGTTCCACGAAGAGAAAGATGCAACCTTTGCTTCCGATCTTCGATATTAAGATGATCTACCTTGAAGTTTCGTTAACACAAGCTAACACTCATGAAATGACGTGAACACCCTCATCTAAATGGCAAGGGAAGATGAGGATGATGAAGTAGGATTTTTGCTCTCTTTATTTATCTTTTTCTCATATTTATTCATCACATTGAAAAAAGCTAGCAAGCTTTTTCCATGAAGAGAATGAAGGAAGAAGATGAACAATAATTGAATTGTGATTTGTGATGAATAATGCAAAGAAGATAATGATGAATTATGCAGCCATGGTTAACCAAACCATTGTAGAGATTTAACCAAGGGTGTAGGGTTTGGGTTAGGTTAAGGATGAGTCATAACAAAATATCTTTCACAAAACAAAACTAAACCTTCTAAAATCATCTAGAAAGCATTAACCCAAATCAAACCCTAATCTTGTTTAATCTCTACTAAACATGTTGCATTATTTATCATATCATGTTACAATATTATATATCACATATATAATATTTATTGTAACCAAATAAAATAATACTATTAACATATATCGCATATATATCAATGTATTATCCGAGTGAGAAAAAGAATCTTTTAGTGAGCTAATATTAGTTAATGTTATTTAATATATCATATATATTATTATACATTAAATTATTGAATCAACACTTGATCTCCGGCTATATCGCATATAACCGACTAATACTTATCCGTACCGATTCAACGAATCAACACTTGATCCGATGACCCGGTTGATATCAAATATCGCGAGAATAGAATACGGTATCTCATATCGTATTATCCTCGGTCCCGCATATATCACATATGTGCTCCTACTCCGTTTTTCCCGAGCCAATAAACCTCTGTGTAGGACTCTAAAGAATCGTCAATACGCCGGCAGTAGGTGATGATCATATCAAACACCCACAAGCTGCAAGCGGTCAGCTAAACGTAACAGCTACCCAGGTATTGAGCGCTCAGAAGATCAACAAGCAAGCCTGTACATTCTCCTGTGAATCCAAACAGTAACACTCCCGTACAGTCCGGTCTCGTCGTCTGATATGTTGCATATCTCGCCTAGGGGTGGTAAACGTCAGACCCCAGTAGCTCGATAAGTCGTGTCTGAAAGGTTCCTAGGCACCCTATAGAGGTCTCACAAGGCATCGAACATGCCAATTTTTAAAAATTATGGGTGCCGCGAAACCCTAACGCGGATCTTAGACTAGAATTCTAGGCGAAACACAAAACTAGTTAACTACTTAACTAGAAGTGAGAAGCTACAACCTTTGTAGATCCGGATTTCCACTTTCTTAGCTCCACGTGGGTGTCCTCTCGCTGTCCATCATGAATCCCGAACCCAATCGTCGGCTTCATCGGAGAAACGGGCGAGCTAGGTCGTCGGCTTCGTGTCAAAGACGATCTACGTCGAGGTTGCACTAGTTCAAGCTCCGACTTCACAAAGTTGTGAAACTTGTGAAGAAAACACCCAAAACAACTTGGCAAGAGGTAGAGGGTGAAGAAATAGGAGGTGGGTTCACTTTAGAATTGGATTTATCTCACTAGAACTCAAGTTGCCATTAAAGTAGCAAGCTTTTTCCTTTTTGAAGAAGAAGATGATGAAGCTAGTTATGATAAGTTCTATTTTAAAATGAAAAGAAAATACAAACTTATCATAACTTTAACTAGGGTTAAGTGTAGAGAATAAACCATGGTCATTTGAGTGGGTTAGGGTTAAGCATGAAGACAAGAATGGTTAGCAAAGTCAAAGCTTCATGAAGCTTCAATATGAAACAAAAATTGCCACCATTTTCATCTTAAAGTTTATCCAAATAAATGAATAAACAAATAAATGAATAAATGCATAATCAAAACCCTAATCTCAAGTTAACTATGGTTTAATTCTATACACTTAACCATATGATCAAGTATCATCAAACATGATACAAATATGTGCACAAAAGTATATCACATATACAATGTGTAAATCAAGTGAGAAAAATCCGTTTAAAATGAACCAATACTAGTTAATGCAAAGTAATATATCAAATATACAATTATACATTAAATCATTAAATCAACACTTGATTCAATGATCCGGTCATGTCGCACATAACCGACTAGTATTCAATGCATCGATTTATCGAATCAATGATTCGATAACTAGGTCATATCTCATACAACCAATCGAAACATTAATCGCGAGAATCAAATACGGTATCACATACACACATTATTCTCGGTCCCGCACATATCTCATATGCACTCCTATTTCGTTTCGCTTGAGCTAGGAAACCTCTGTGTAGGACTCTAAAGACTCGTCAATACGCCGGTAGCAGATGATGATCATATCAAGCACCCACAAGCCGCAAGCGGTCTGCTAAACGTAACGGCCACCCGGGTATTGAGCGATCAGAAGATCGACGAGCTAGCCCGCTCACACTCCTGCGAATCCGACCAGTAACACTTACCATACAGTCCGGTCTCTTCGTCTGATATGTCGCATATCAAGTCTAGGGGTGGTAAACGTCAGACCCCAATAACCCGATAAGTCGTGCCGATGTGAGGCTCATAACGGGTCGAGAAACTACTGGTAACACTTACCAGCAAATCTCTGATCAGCCCTGGCCAGGGACTTCCCTGCTACGGCCAATCGAGCACTGCGCAATATCAACCCCCAATACCGGGAGAGACGAAACCCCTCCTATCGCTCATTGCCTCCATGTGACTCGGGACTGTGCCCAAAGACCACCGTTTTGCACGCCCTCATGGACGTGGTAAGGTGGAGATCAAAGCACAGTGGGAATCACACAAGACTCTATGACGATCTCGGGTCTACAGACTAACCTGTACAAGTGTCACCTGAGAACTGCCATCTGACGTGAGGTATAATACCATCTGGGAGTTCTCGGCGAGTCCGTCCAGTGTACCCAGTCTCCACTGAGCACCCGTACACCATCTCTGATGTCAAACACCAATGGATATGGGATCATCCATCGCCCATCTCATGGGTCGAGAAGCGTATACGCTAGTCTACACTGGTATATCGATGCCCCGTCTCGATACACCCACGACTAGGGACCTTGAAGGATGTACTTATGGACTACCATGTCCCCACTAGTATGATCTGCATCATAGTCCAGGCAGTCAAGTACACATCCTAAGGGCTTTACCAACATGTAACTATAAGACAGTTTAAAGAGACAAGTGTACATGTTCAGATAAAGAGTAACCAGATAGCATACTATCATATCGAGCAAGAAAGTCATCTCTATATATGTCCAAGCATCCAATATAATATACATCATCTGTACAATACTGGCCTCTAGGGCATACATACAACTAACAATCTCCCACTTGCACTAGGGCCAGCTGCTGTAGTATCGCATACCGAGCATCCCGAAGAGTCTCTCAAACTGTATCTGGGGAATGGCCTTCGTGAGTGGATCCGCGGTGTTGTTCTTCGTGTCAACCCTCCTGACCTCGATCTTCCGGCGATCAACTATCTCCCGGATCAGGTGATACTGCCTCAGAATATGCCTGGATCGCTGATGGGACCTGGGTTCCTTGGCCAAAGCCACCGCTCCATTGTTATCGCAATACAAAGGTATTGGATGCTCAATGGATGGAACCACTCCAAGTTCAGTAATGAACTTCTTGATCCAGACAGCCTCTTTGGCAGCATCGTTGGCAGCGATGTATTCAGCCTCCATCGTCGAGTCTGCCACGGTTTCCTGCTTGGAACTCTTCCAGCTAACCGCCCCTCCGTAAAGGGTAAAGACAAAGCCCGACTGCGACTTAGAGTCGTCCTTATCACTCTGGAAGCTCGAATCGGTAAAGGACTCCACTTGGAGCTCTCCGTTACCATACACCAAGAACATATCTCTAGTCCTTCGCAAGTACTTGAGAATGTTCTTCACAGCTGTCCAGTGACTCTCTCCAGGATCTGCTTGATACCGACTCACTACACTTAGTGAGTATGCAACATCGGGTCTGGTACATAGCATCGCATACATGATAGAGCCTACTGCCGAAGCATAGGGTATCCCTTGCATGCGAGCTCTCTCCAAATCAGTCTTGGGAGACATCTCTTTGGAGAGAGTGAGTCCAGTGATCGTGGGCAAGTTCCCACGCTTGGATTCTTCCATACTAAACCTCTTTAGTATGGTGTCAATTTACCTGGATTGGGACAATCCCAGTATCCGTTTGGATCTATCTCTATAGATCCTGATTCCTAATATGCAGGAGGCATCACCAAGATCTTTCATTGAGAATCTTTGTGATAAGAAGAGCTTGACCGATTGCAGCATAGGAATATCATTTCCTATCAAGAGTATGTCGTCCACGTACAATACGAGGAATACAACCTTACTCTCTGCTACCTTCTTGTAGATACAAGGTTCATCTGGATTTTTGACGAAATCAAACTCTTTGATAACGATGTCAAAGCAGATGTTCCAACTCCGCGATGCTTGCTTTAATCCATAAATAGATTTAAGCAGCTTGCATACCTTCCCGCTGCTCCCACTATCTACGAAGCCCTCTGGCTGAGTCATGTACACGCACTCTTCTAAATCACCATTTAGAAAGGCGGTCTTAACATCCATTTGCCAGATTTCGTAGTCATGATATGCAGCGATGGCAAGCATGATCCGGATGGATTTAAGCATAGCCACTGGAGAAAAGGTCTCGTCATAGTCCACACCTGGTCTTTGACGAAAACCCTTTGCTACAAGTCTAGCTTTAAAAGTCTCCACTTTCCCATCTACACCAAGTTTCTTCTTGAAGATCCACTTGCTCCCGATGGGTTTTACCCCTTCAGGAGCAACTTCCAAAGTCCATACTTTGTTGGTGTACATGGATTCCATCTCGGACCGCATAGCATCCAGCCATTTCACTGAGTCCCCACTCGTGATGGCCTGCTCGAAGCTAGTTGGGTCATCATCCTCCATGATACAATCCTCGCTCCCACCATCCATGAGAAAACCGTAGTATCTCTCAGGTGGGCGAGGAACCCTACTAGATCGGCGGAGAGGCTGAGGTTCGTCGGAAGCTACTGAATGCTCTGGTTCCACTAAATCTTCTGTTGTGTTTTGTTCAGCTGGAACCTCTTCTAGTTCTACCTCAGAGCCACTAATTTCTTTTGCAAGAAATTCCTTTTCTAAAAAGGTGGCATGTTGAGCAACAAATACTCTTTGTTCCTCACTGTGGTAGAAGATATACCCTCGCGAATGTTTGGGATATCCAACAAACTTACACAAAACAGATCTTGCCTCGAGTTTGTCCGGTTTTTGTCTTTTGACATAGGCCGGGCAACCCCATATCTTTATAAAATTAAGATATGGTCTCTTCCCTTCCCATATCTCATTTGGTGTGGTAGGCACAGATTTGGTGGGAACCCTGTTCAGTAGGTATGCTGCCGTTTCCAGTGCATATCCCCAGAAGGAAACAGGTAACTCAGCTACACTCATCATAGAGCGCACCATATCTAATAGGGTGCGGTTTCTCCGCTCTGATACACCATTGTGCTGTGGTGTATATGGAGGAGTTAGCTGAGAGAGAATCCCATTCTCTTTTAGGAAGTCCAGGAATTCAATGCTCAAGTATTCTCCTCCTTGATCAGATCGTAGGATTTTAATACTTTTTCCGGTTTGGTTCTCAACTTCTTGTTTATATTCTCTAAATTTCTCAAAAGCTTCTGATTTGTGTTTCATCAGGAACACATATCCGAATCTAGAGAGATCGTCAGTGAACGTAATGAAGTACGAAGAACCATCCCTGGCATGTGTAGACATGGGACCGCATACATCACTATGTATAAGTCCCAAGAGTTCGGTAACTCTTTCTCCGTGTCCCTTAAACGGAGTTTTGGTCATCTTTCCTTTGAGACATGACTGGCAAGTGTCATAAGATGAAAATTCGAAAGGTTTCAAATATCCATCCTTATGCAACTTAGCCAGTCGTGTCACATTGATGTGACCCAGTCTACAATGCCACAAGTAAGATTCGTTCAGTTCTGAACTCTTCCTCTTGTGTGTGTTTGTTATGCTTAGAACTGTTGATTGATTTAGAACATAAATGCCATTGCATAACGTGCCTGATCCAACCAACTTTTGGTTACGGAAAATGTTCATAACATTGTCCTGTAATACAAAATTATATCCCTCTTTACTTAATAAAGAAACCGATATAATGTTGCATATCAGGTTCGGCATGTAATAGCATTCGTTCAGAACCAATGTATTACCAGTTGGTAATACAAGGTGATATTCCCCGACAGTCTTAGCTGCAACAATTGCACCATTTCCAACTCTAATGTCTTTATCACCTTCTCCAAGTTCTCTACCTTTCCTAAGCCCATGTAACTGATTACATATATGGGATCCTGACCCGGTATCTAATACCCAGGACGTAGAGCAAATGGAGAAACAGTTCTCTGTAACGAACACACCCGAAGAAAATGCATCAACATGTACTTTCTTCAATCGGGTGGCATGGGAATCCTGGTATTCCCCTATTTCCTGTTCATTCCTATAACTCTTATAAGATAGAACGGAACCAACGTTCCCCAGCACAGTATAACATGCGGGTTCGGTCAATACATCCATATTATTATCTTCATTAGGGCATGAAATGGTCGCTACCTGGAGAGAGAGAGAAGAAAACACTTTAGCGTATGCTCGTGCAAGATCAGATTGGTTATTATCTTATCTAATCAGGATGGCTCCCACTGCTTTTTATCAAATCTTCCTTCAAACCCTAAAAGGAAAGACTAGCCGGGATTAATTACACACTACAAGTTCGCCAATCTTTCAGCCAGGCCAGTGTCGGTACTTTGAGGGAGGTCCCCCGTGCTTTCGCACGAACCTAATTAATGTAAACCTCATTTTCCCAGAGGCGTAACCCCGTTGACACCTTTCTAGACACCTACTTGATCAGCTAATTGCAATGTGTAAAACTCTCCCAGGAGTAACTCTTACTCGCAGTGGGTATCGGGATCCAACTATCTCATAGAAGGTATGCAATCTCATTGCAAATTTCAACACTTGAAATTCCCGATAATATTTTGCCCCAAGCATCCTATGACCTTGACGGAGGTCAACAAACCACAGGGTGCAAGTCAAGTTCAACCCGTCATTTCTCGATTGAATCAAACCCACCCGCACGACCCTTGACGGAGGTCAACAAGGTCGTACGACTACCCTAATCCAATCTGCATCACATGCATAAGCAGACAAATACTAGTTAGCTACCGCACACTACGCCTTGACGGAGGTCAACAAACGTAGCACGAATACTAAGTAGGATTTATCTGAAATGACGGAGGGCTACGTCGGGTTTTTCTGATAACCTATTGCGTAATGAACTTGATATCGTTGTAGAATCAAATGAAGTTTTAAAAATGGAGTGATTTTGAGGCTTTTCTAGTTTTGCTAAAGGGGTCACTCCCGGTGAAGGGATCGTCGGCCCTTTCCTCGTCGAATGAGGTGCGGGATATATCATATATATCACTGTGCAAAGCATAAACTATAGAAGCAATCAAAAGCAAACCGAGTGTGTAGCATCTGCCAGTTATTGCTAAAGGAGTCACTCCCGGTGAAGGGATCTCGGTCCTTTCCTCATCGAATAAGGTGCAGGATATATCACATATACCGCTGTGCAAAGCAAGAACTGTAGCTACCTGTTTTATTTAAAATTTGATTCTACAATATCTTAGGTTTCTTTTCTTTCATTAATCACATTAATGAAGTCCCATCATTTAAATACCTAAACATTACAGATAGATATGACGTACACTTATGCCATCCGCATTCGCCTCGATGTCCCCTCGTGCACCGTTAGGTTAGGTAACTAACGACAGAGCAGGGCAGGGCTAGAGCGGGTGTAAAACATAAGTAACGTCTATATAATATATCATATATACTATATACTATATCCATCACAGAATCACAACACAGATATCGCAGCAGAAGAAACATATGAAATATTGGATATTCTAGGACGTCCGTGTTTTCAATACGAGCCAGTATAAAACACGGATTCCACGGTCGTGATGAATAGCCAATCCCACACCCCTAGACCCCTACGAGAGCGGCAAGCAACCCTGCCAATTCTAGGGTTAGGAGACCCGGACTCGACTCCTCGAGTTGGTCTCCTACTGGACCCCAGAACCCGGTTACTTGTGCTCCCCTCCTTGGGTCTATCCTAATGCGGAAAAGTAAATAATATACAAAAGGTGACATCTTCCGCTACCTGGAAGTGCCCCAAATAAAAGAATATTACATACAAGTTTTTACATGAATGAAAATGAAAAACACTCATCTCACATAAAAACCCCCGGCTATTCAAACACGACGATCCAATATAACATATCCAGCAACACATAACATCACATGTCATCAATGTAAGTAAGTATGCATACCCCAATTGTCGTTGACGTATAGCAATGAAACCGGCGATATGAACATACTACACTTACGGTCACAGAAAAGAAAATGTAAAACTACAACAATTGGAATCCGCAACTTCTTTAGACATCACATGCCTAATCAAATGAAATACTTAGACATCACATGCCTAACAGATATAAATCCCGCATTTTAGTCTCATTATCGAAAACACTTTTCAATACAAAGTGAAACTAAACCGCTAGATTTATAACATTCATTCAGTTATCACATAACTGTTTGTGAATTCCAATTATTGTATCACATTCCAGATAAACAGAAAATGTTAAACTTTCCGATCGAACAGTCGAATACCCAAGTTTTCCCGATACAGCTCAACACATGAAATAAGTCTAACAACATTCAGTTCGTGCCTCAGTACCGACGGTCCAGGCGTAGAAGGGTCAAGCCAACGCCTCACATGTGGCACGCCGTACTGCCCCAAACCCGAAGGTTCAAAGGGCAGTTCAAGACGGTCACATAATCGAGTTAAGGTTTGTTGTCTTCTAGAGGGTCCATCGCGTTACTTGCACTACTTAGAACGTCGTTAAACTACGGAAAAATCCAACACTTGGAAATTTCCCGACAGGGGAAAAATTGGGTATTTATATCCGGTCGAACTTTTTAACATATTCTGAAAATTATCCGGAAATACACAAAAGACGAAATTTGATAATCCGATCGAAATACCGAATCCCCAAAACAACCCTGGAAAATTCAACTCTTGAATAAATATTAAAAATTCCCAGGAAAACCACCACAGAAAAATAAGAATTACTATGAAAATTAAAATGCACAAAATGACAAAGGCGCCGCGCATCCGCCGCACGAGCCATGCTCGTGCCGCGGATCCGCGGCTCTTTGATGGAATTAGTCCATCGAAATTCACAGTAACTCTTAGATTAGCCTGCTGATTTTTCTGCATATTTTTAATGTGGAAAAATCCCCGATTTTAGAAAAAGGACAGAGAGCATGTTTGGTTTGGGGTTTCGGGTTCGTTCGGGCTTCAAACACCATCTAGACTTCGCCTAAGGCTCTAGCTAGGCTCTGATACCAGTGAAAGGCTCCTAGGCACCCTATAGAGGTCTCACAAGACATCGAACATGCTAATTTTTAAAAATTATGGGTGCCGCGAAACCCTAACGCGGATCTTAGACTAGAATTCTAGGCGAAACACAAAACTAGTTAACTACTTAACTAGAAGTGAGAAGCTACAACCTTTGTAGATCCGGATTTCCACTTCCTTAGCTCCACGTGGGTGTCCTCTCGCTGTCCATCATGAATCCCGAACCCAATCGTTGGCTTCATCGGAGAAACGGGCGAGCTAGGTCGTCGGCTTCGTGTCAAAGACGATCTACGTCGAGGTTGCACTAGTTCAAGCTCCGACTTCACAAAGTTGTGAAACTTGTGAAGAAAACACCCAAAACAACTTGGCAAGAGGTAGAGGGTGAAGAAATAGGAGGTGGGTTCACTTTAGAATTGGATTTCTCTCACTAGAACTCAAGTTGCCATTAAAGTAGCAAGCTTTTTCCTTTTTGAAGAAGAAGATGATGAAGCTAGTTATGATAAGTTCTATTTTAAAATGAAAAGAAAATACAAACTTATCATAACTTTAACTAGGGTTAAGTGTAGAGAATAAACCATGGTCATTTGAGTGGGTTAGGGTTAAGCATGAAGACAAGAATGGTTAGCAAAGTCAAAGCTTCATGAAGCTTCAATATGAAACAAAAAATGCCACCATTTTCATCTTAAAGTTTATCCAAATAAATGAATAAACAAATAAATGAATAAATGCATAATCAAAACCCTAATCTCAAGTTAACTATGGTTTAATTCTATACACTTAACCATATGATCAAGTATCATCAAACATGATACAAATATGTGCACAAAAGTATATCACATATACAATGTGTAAATCAAGTAAGAAAAATCCGTTTAAAATGAACCAATACTAGTTAATGCAAAGTAATATATCAAATATACAATTATACATTAAATCATTAAATCAACACTTGATTCAATGATCCGGTCATGTCGCACATAACCGACTAGTATTCAATGCATCGATTTATCGAATCAATGATTCGATAACTAGGTCATATCTCATACAACCAATCGAAACATTAATCGCGAGAATCAAATACGGTATCACATACACACATTATTCTCGGTCCCGCACATATCTCATATGCACTCCTATTTCGTTTCGCTTGAGCTAGGAAACCTCTGTGTAGGACTCTAAAGACTCGTCAATACGCCGGTAGCAGATGATGATCATATCAAGCACCCACAAGCCGCAAGCGGTCTGCTAAACGTAACGGCCACCCGGGTATTGAGCGATCAGAAGATCGACGAGCTAGCCCGCTCACACTCCTGCGAATCCGACCAGTAACACTTACCATACAGTCCGGTCTCTTCGTCTGATATGTCGCATATCAAGTCTAGGGGTGGTAAACGTCAGACCCCAATAACCCGATAAGTCGTGCCGATGTGAGGCTCATAACGGGTCGAGAAACTACTGGTAACACTTGCCAGCAAATCTCTGATCAGCCCTGGCCAGGGACTTCCCTGTACGGCCAATCGAGCACTGCGCAACATCAACCCCCAATACCGGGAGAGACGAAACCCCTCCTATCGCTCATTGCCTCCATGTGACTCGGGACTGTGCCCAAAGACCACCATTTTGCACGCCCTCATGGACGTGGTAAGGTGGAGATCAAAGCACAGTGGGAATCACACAAGACTCTATGACGATCTCGGGTCTACAGACTAACCTGTACAAGTGTCACCTGAGAACTGCCATCTGACGTGAGGTATAATACCATCTGGGAGTTCTCGGCGAGTCCGTCCAGTATACCCAGTCTCCACTGAGCACCCGTACACCATCTCTGATATCAAACACCAATGGATATGGGATCATCCATCGCCCATCTCATGGGTCGAGAAGCGTATACGCTAGTCTACACTGGTATATCGATGCCCCGTCTCGATACACCCACGACTAGGGACCTTGAAGGATGTACTTATGGACTACCATGTCCCAACTAGTATGATCTGCATCATAGTCCAGGCAGTCAAGTACACATCCTAAGGGCTTTACCAACATGTAACTATAAGACAGTTTAAAGAGACAAGTGTACATGTTCAGATAAAGAGTAACCAGATAGCATACTATCATATCGAGCAAGAAAGTCATCTCTATATATGTCCAAGCATCCAATATAATATACATCATCTGTACAATACTGGCCTCTAGGGCATACATACAACTAACAGTGTCGATATGAGGTCTATAACAGTTCGAGAAACTACTGATAACACTTACCAGTAAATCTCAGCAACCCTGGCCAGGGATTTCTGGTTATAGCCAATCGAACACAGCACAACATCAACTCCCTATACCGGGAGAGACGAATCCCCTCCTATCGCTCATTGCCTCCATGTGATTCGGGACTGTACCCAAAAGCCACCTTTTTGCATGCCCTCATGGACGTGGTATGATGGAATCAAAGCACAGTGGGAATCACACAAGACTCTATGACGATCTCGGGTCAACAGACTACTCTGTACCAGTGTCACCGGAGAACTGCCATCTGACGTGAGGTATAATATCATCTGGGAGTTCTCGGCGAGTCCGTCCAGTGTACTCAGTCTCTACTGAGCACCCGTACACCATCCTTGATGTCAAACACCGATGGATATGGGATCATCCATCACCCATCATATGGGTCAAGATGCGTATACGCTAGTCTACTCTGGTGCATCGATGCCCTGTCTCGATATACCCTCGACTAGGAACAGTTATAGGATGTACTCATCGACTACCGTGGCCCCACTAGTATGATCTCATCATAGTCCCAGTAGTCGAGTACATATCCTAAGGGCTTTATCAACATGTAACATAGAGACAATCAGAGTACATGTTAAGATAAAGTACAACCAGATAGCATACTATCATGTCGAGCAAGAAAGTCCTCCCTATATATGTCCTAGCATCCACTACAATATACATCGTATGTACAGTAATGGCCTCTAGGGCATACATATAACTAACAGGGAGCAACACACTTAGGGATCCTCACGATTCCTAAGGAGAAACTACACTTACAAGATCCTCACGACTCGTAAGGAGAACTCTCTTATAGGACCCTCACGGCTCATAAGATTTGAAAGTCTTAAATTACAGAGATCTGAACCTGTTCTTAAGCAACCCCTAAAACCTTCGATATTGCCCTACAAGTGGCTCAGCACTGACCCTTGTATACAATCCACGGGTGCGAATAAATATTTCCCTAACCAAGTCCCATCCGTGACTGGGGATATGTTCGCATGATGAACGACCCTTGTAAGTCCTCTCGACTTATAAGGAGAAAACCCTGTTGTAAGATCCTTACGACTTGCAGAGGAACATACACTTAGGAATCCTCACGATTCCTAAGGAGAAAATACACCTACAAGATCCTCACAACTTGTAGGGAGAAATACCTTTATGGGACCCTTACTGTAGGGTTCCTAGGCACTCTCAAGAGGTCTCACAAGGCATCAACCATGCCAATTTAAAATTTTATGGTGCCGAGAAACCCTAAACTACGGATCGTTGGCTAGATGTCTAGGCGAAAAAGCAACTAGTAAACTACTTTACTAAGAGAATACGGAAATACAACCTTTGTAGATCCGGTGCTCCACCTCCATAGCTCCGCAATGAAGGCCTCTCGCTGTCCAAACAAATTCCGGGCTCTAGCGTCGGCTTCATCGGAGAATAGGCGAGCTAGGTCGTCGATGTCCATCCCGAAGATGATCTACGTCGAAGCATCGCTAGATCAAGCTCCAACTTCACCAAGTCAAGAAAACTTGTGAAGGAAACACACTCTACTACTTGGCAAGAGGTAGAGGATGAAGAAATAGGAAGTGGGTAGACTTTAGAATTGGATTTCTCACTTGTTTTCATCAATCACCATTGATGAAGCTTGGTTTTCTTCTTGAAGGAGAAGAAGAAGAAGAAGATAATTCTTATGATAAGTTGTTTTTCAAAAAGAAAATTAAAAGAATACTTATCATCATGAAACCATGGTTTAGTGTAGAGTATTAATCATGGTTGAAAGGAATGGTTAGGGTTAAGCATGAGACAAAATGGTCACAAGGTCAAAACTTCATGAACCTTCATGAATAAAACAAAGAAGGCCACCATTTCATCTTATGTTAATATTTTTCCAAAAAAATAAACAAATGAATAAATGAATAAGCAAATAAAAACCCTAACCATTTCTTTAACCAAGGTTTAATTCTTTACACAAACCCTAATGAGCATGTATCATTAAACATGATACAAACAAGTGCACAAAATCATATCGCATATGTAATGCGCACAACCGAGTGAGAAAATCCATCTTAAGTGAACCAATACTAGTTAATGCAAAGTAATATATCAAATATATAATTATGCATTAAATCATTAAATCAACACTTGATTTAACGATCCGGTCATGACGCACACAACCGACTGGTATCATTCGTAACAACTTATCGAATCAACACTTGATCCGATAACCCGGCTATATCGCATATAACCGATCAATGTCACATCACGAGAATCGAACACAGTATCACATACTGGTATTATTCTCGGTCCCGCACATATCTCATATGCGCTCCTATTACGTTTCGCTTGAGCCAGGAAACCTCTGTGTAGGACTCTAAAGACTCGTCAATACGCCGGCAGCGGATGATGATCATATCAAACATCCACAAGCCGCAAGCGGTCTGCTAAACGTAACGGCCACCCGGGTATTGAGCGATCAGAAGATCGATGAGCAAGCCCGCTCATACTCCTGTGAATCCAACCAGTAACACTACCGTACAGTCCGGTCTGATCGTCTGATATGTCGCATATCTCGCCTAGGGGTGGTAAACGTCAGACCCCAATAGCTTGATAAGTCGTGTCGATATGAGGTCTATAACATTCGAGAAACTACTGGTAACACTTACCAGTAAATCTCAGCAACCCTGGCCAGGGATTTCCGGTTATAGCCAATCGAACACAGCGCAACATCAACTCCCTATACCGGGAGAGACGAATCCCCTCCTATCGCTCATTGCCTCCATGTGACTCGGGACTGTACCCAAAAACCACCGTTTTGCACGCCCTCTTGGACGTGGTAAGATGTAAATCAAAGCACAGTGGGAACCATACAAGACTCTATGACGATCTCGGGTCAACAGACTACTCTGTACCAGTGTCACCAGAGAACTGCCATCTGACGTAAGGTATAATACCATCTGGGAGTTCTCGGCGAGTCCGTCCAGTGTACCCAGTCTCTACTGAGCACCCGTATATCATCTCTGATGTCAAAAACCAATGGATATGGGATCATCCATCGCCCATCTGTATGGGTCGAGAAGGTATACGCTAGTCTACTCTGGTATATCGATGCCCCGTCTCGATACACCCTCGACTAGGGACTTTGAAGGATGTACTTATGGACTACCATGTCCCCACTAGTATGATCTGCATCATAGTCCAGGTAGTCAAGTACAGATCCTAAGGGCTTTACCAACATGTAACAGGGAGACAATCAGTGTAAACGTTAAGGTAAAGATCAACCAGATAGCATACTATCATGTCGAGCAAGAAAGTCCTCCCTATATATGTCCCAGCATCCACTACAATATACATCCTATGTATAGTAATGGCCTCTAGGGCATACATATAACTAACAATCTCCCACTTGCACTAGGGCCATCTGATAGCAGTGGTTGTAGTATCTCATACTCAACCATCCCATAAAAATCTCTCTCTGGGAACAGGCTTTTGTGAGTGGATCCGCTGTGTTGTCCTCTGAGTCTACTCTCCTAACCTCGATCTCCCTGGAGATCAACCATCTCCATGATCAGGTGACACTGCCTTAGAATATGTCTGGATCACTGATGGGACGGACGTTTCTTGGCATAAGCCACAACTCCATTGTCACACAATGGGAGGAACATAGTTCATCTCATGAACCAATATACACCCAAACAGCCTCTTTGGTAGCATCTTAAGTAGCGATGTATCCTGCCTTTATCGTCTAGTATGTCACGGTATCTAGCTTGGAACTCTTCCAACATACCGTCCCTTTGCTTAGGGTAAAGACAATGCCTGTGACTGACATTCAGTCGTCTTTATCACCCTGGAACACTTCCAGTGATTCTCCCCAGGGTCGATTGATACCTTCTCACTACAACTAGTGAGAATCCTAACATCCATTTAGATCTATCTCATAGATCCAAAACCTAGGATTTAGTAGGTATCACTTTGATCCTATATGGAGAATCATTGTGATAAGCGGAGATTGACCGAACGTAGCATAGGAAACTCCTTCCCTATCAAGAGCATGTCATCCACGTACTCTACGAGGATCGTCACTATACTCCCTACTACCTTTTTGTTTATACAAGGTTCATCTACCATTTTGATGATGTCAAACTCTTTGACTAACACATCGAAACAGATGTTCCAACTCCGCGATGCCTGCTTTATCATATAAAACATCTTGCACACGTTTCCGCTGCTCCCACTGTCTACGAAGCCCTCTGGCTGTGTACTTATAGACTCCCTCTTCTAAAACATCATTTAGAAAAGCTGTCATGACACCCAACCACCAGATATCGTAGTCATGGTATGTAGCCGTGGCAAGTAGGATCTGAATGGACTTAAGCATAGCCACTGGAAAAGGTTTCATCATTATCCACGCCTGGTCGATGACGAAAACCTTTAACAAGTCTAGTTTTGAAAGTCTCAACTTTTCCATGTACACCAAGTAATCTTCTCAAGATATACTTTCTCCTGATGGGGATTTAACCCTTCAGATATAGCAACCAAAGTCCATACTTTGTTGGTGTATAAGGATTCCATCTCAGATCGCTAAACATCCAGCCATTCTTACAGAGTCTCACTCCTGATGGCCAGCTCGAAACTAGTTGGGTCATCATCTCATGATGCAATCCTCGCTCCCACTGTCATAGAGAAACAGAAGTGTCTCTCAGGTGGGTGAGGAACCCTACTAGATCGGCGGAGAGACTGAGGTTCGTTGGAAACTATTGAATCCTTTGGTTTTATCAAATCATCTGCTGTAGTTTGTATAGCTGGAACCTTTCCAGTTCTACATAACAGATCTTGCCTCGAGCTTGTCCGGATTTTGCTTTTCAGACATAGGCTGGACAACCCCAAATCTTAACTAACTTAAGAGATGGGCTCTTCCCTTATCATATCAAATATGAAGTGGCAGGCAACTGATTTGATTTGAACCTAATTCAATTGGTATGCAGCTTCTCAAGTGCATAACTCCCAAAAAGGAAATATGTAACTCAGTAGTACTCATCATAGAGCACACCTTATCATATAGGGTGAGATTGCTCTGCCCCGATATACCATCGTGCTATGGTGTATACGAAGGAGTAATGCTGAGAGAGAATCTCATTCTCCTTTAGAATAGTCCAGGAATTCCGTGCACAAGTATTCTCCTCCTTGATCACATCAAAGGACATAATACTTATACCCGTATTAGTTCTCTACTTCTAACTTATATTCTGTGAATACCTCAAAAGGTTTGGACTCATGTTTCAACAGGAACATAGGTCTGAATCTCGAAAGATCATCAGAGAATGTAATGAAGTACAAGGAACCAGTCTTGGCATGTGTAGACAGGGGACCTACATACATCAACATGTATCATCCCAAGAGTTCACTAACTCTTTCTCTGTTTCCAATAAACAGAGCTGTGGTCATCTTATCTCTGTGACATGACTGGCAAGTTTCATAAGATGTAAATTCAAACTGATTTAAATATGCATCTAAATGTAACTTCAGCCAGTCGGGTCGCATTGATATGACCTAGTCTACAATGCCTCAAGAAGGATTTGTTCATTTCTGAACTCTTCCTCTTGTGTGTGTTCCGTGTACTAAGAACTGTAGTTTGATTTAGAACATCAATACTTTTAGATAACGTGCCTGATCCGATCAACTTTTGATATAGGAAATGTTCAAAAACATTATCCAACAATACAAAATTTTATCATTTCTTTACTAATAAAGAGACTGATATGATTTTGTATATCAGGTTCGGTATCTAATAACATTCGTTCAGAACCAATGTATTGGTAATACAGGGTGACAGTGACCAACAGACTTGGCTGCAACACTTGCCCCGTTTTCTGCCTCATGAAACTTATCACCCGTTCTCAGTTCTCTACCTTTCTGTAGCCCTATGTAACAGATTACATATCTGGGATCCTGATCTGGTATCAAATACCCAGGACGCAGAGGATACTGAGAAACAGTTCTTTGTAATGAACACACCCGAAGATGATGCATCAGCATGCACTCTCTTCATTTGGGCGGCACGGGAAATCTGGTATTCCCCAATTTCCTGCTCTGTCTTATAACAATTATAAGTTGGAGCGGGACCAACGTTCCCCAGCTCAGTATAACAAGCGGGTTCGGTCAATATTCCGTATTATTATCTTGATTAAGGCGTGATATGGTCGCTACCTGGAGAGAGAGAGAGAAGAAAACACTCAGCGTGCGCTCTTTCAAGAATAGATTGGTTATTTTTTTATCTAATCAGGATGGCTCCCACTGCTTTTTATCAAATCTTCCTTCAAACCCTAAAAGGAAAGACTAGCCGGGATTAATTACACACTACAAGTTCGCCAATCTTTCAGCCAGGCCAGTGTCGGTACTTTGAGGGAGGTCCCCCGTGCTTTCGCACGAACCTAATTAATGTAAACCTCGTTTTCCCAGAGGCGTAACCTCGTTAACACCTTTCTAGACACCTACTTGATCGGCTAATTGTAATGTGCAAAACTCTCCCAGGAGTAACAATTACTCGCAGCGGGTATCGGGATCCAACTATCTCATAGAAGGTATGCAATCTCATTGCAAATTTCAACACTTGAAATTCCCGATAATATTTTGCCCCTAACCTCCTATGACCTTGACAAAGGCCAACAAACCATAGGATGCTAGTCAAGTTCAACCCGTCATTTCCTGATTGAATCAAACCCACCCGCACGACCCTTGACAAAGGCCAACAAGGTTGCACGACTACCCTAACCCAATCTGCATCATATGCATAAGCAGATAAGCACCAGTTAGCTACCGCACACTGCGCCTTGACAAAGGCCAACAAACGCAGCACGAATACTAACTACTACTTATCTGAAATGACGGAGGGCTACGACAGGTTTTTCTGAAAACCTATTGCGTAATGAACTTGATATCGTTGTAGAATCAAATGATTTTAAAATGGAGTGTTTTTGAGGCTTTTCTAGTTTTGCTAAAGGAGTCACTCCCGGTGAAGGGATCGTCGGTCCTTTCCTCGTCGAATGAGGTGCGGGATATATCATATATATCACTGTGCAAAGCAGAACTCTTAAAAGCTATCAAAAGACAAACCGAGTGTGTAGCATCTGCCAGTTATTGCTAAAGGAGTCACTCCCGGTGAAGGGATCTCGGTCCTTTCCTCATCGAATAAGGTGCAGGATATATCACATATACCTCTGTGCAAAGCAAGAACTGTAGCTACCTGTTTTATTTTGAAATTCGATTCTACAACATCTTAGGTTTCTTTTATTTCATTAATCACATTAATGAAGTCCCATCATTTAAGTACCTAAACATCACAGATAAATACGACGTACACTTATGCCATCCGCATTCGCCTCGATGTCCCCTCGTGCACCGTTAGGTTAGGTAACTAACGACAGAGCGGGGCAGGGCTAGCGCGGGTGTAAAACATAAGTAACGTCTATATAATATATCATATATACTATATACTGTATCTATCACAGAACATCACAAGATCACATCACAGATATCGCAGCAGAAGAAACATATGAAATATTGGATATACTAGGACGTCCGTGTTTTCAATACGAGCCAGTATAAAACACGGAT
Organism: Agapanthus africanus; assembly: GCA_030015575.1. Lineage (NCBI taxonomy): Eukaryota > Viridiplantae > Streptophyta > Magnoliopsida > Asparagales > Amaryllidaceae > Agapanthus > Agapanthus africanus. The sequence goes on from CM057339.1 coordinate 44,319,685, forward strand.
TCCACGGTCGTGATGAATAGCCAAACCCACACCCCTAGACCCCTACGAGAGCGGCAAGCAACCCTACCAATTCTAGAGTTAAGAGACCCGGACTCGACTCCTCGAGTTGGTCTCCCACTGGACTCCAGAACCCGGTTACTTGTGCTCCCCTCCTTGGGTCTATCCTAGTGCGGAAAAGTAAATAATATACAAAAGGTGACAACTTCCGCAACCTGGAAGTGCCCCAATAAAAGAATATTACATACAAGTTTTTACATGAATGAAAATGAAAAACACTCATCTCACATAAAAACCCCCGGCTATTCAAACACGACGATCCAATATAACATATCCAGCAACACATAACATCACATGTCATCAACGTAAGTAAATATGCGCATCCCAATTGTCGTTGACATATAGCAACGAAACCGGCGATATCACATATTACACTTACGGTCACAGAAAAGAAAGTGTAAAACTACAACAGTTGGAATCCGCAACCTGCATAGACATCGCATGCCTAATCAAATGAATACCTTAGACATCACATGCCTAACAATTATAAACGCCGCATTTTAGTCTCAAAATCGAAAACTCTTTTCAATATCAAGTCGGGCAATTCAACAAGATTCCCGACATCCTGATCGAATGCTCGTCGCAAACTTCAGTAGACGGCCGCACCCCCGACGCCGTCGACGAAGTGCACCAAGGCGGAACACCGCTACCGGGAGCACCCTAACGGATGCTTTCGGCGACGGGGTTCTCCTACAGTCACTTGGTCGGGGCTATGGAGTGAGGCTGTCTATTAAGTTTACCCGGCGAGTATCCGCGTACGCTACGTGATTGCGACGGACTTTTGATCGCATCAAAATTCCGTGGCAACCGATCAAGTGAGACTAAAGTGTTATGTTTATAACATTCATTCAGTTATCTCATAACTCATTGTGAATTCCAATCATTGTATTCCATTCCAGATAAATAGAAAATGTTAAACTTTTCGATCGAACAGTCAAACACCCAAGTTTTCCCGATACAGATCAACACATGAAACAAGTCTAACAACATTCAGTTCGTACCTCAGTACCAACGGTCCAGCCGTAGAAGGGTCAAGCCAACGCCTCACATGTGGCACGCCATACTGCCCCAAACCCGAAGGTTCAAAGGGCAGTTCAAGACGGTCACATAATCGAGTTAAGGTTTGTTGTCTTCTAGAGGGACCATCGCGTTACTTGCACTACTTAGAACGTCTTTAAACCACGGAAAAATCCAACACTTGGAAATTTCCCGACAGGGGAAAAATTGGGTATTTATATCCGGTAGAACTTTTTAACATATTCTACTATTTATCCGGAAAGCCACTTAGACAAAATCTGATACTCCGATCGAAACACCGAATCCCCAAATCAACCCAGAAAATGAAACTCTGGAATAAATATTAAAATATTCCCAGGAAAACCAGCATTGATAATTATTGATTATGGTGCAAATTTCGATGAACAATACGACAAAATGGCCGCGGATGCGCCGCACGAGCTATGCTCGTGCCGCTGATCCGCGGCGGAATAATGGAATTAGGTCATCAAAATTCACCGTAACTCTTATAATTTCCTGCTGATTTTTCTGCATATTTTTAATGTTGAAAAATCCACGATTTTAGAAAATGTCCAGAGAGCATGGAAATTTTGGGGTTTCGGTTCGTTCGGACTTCAAATTCCGTCTAGACTTCGCCTAAGGCTCTAGCTAGGCTCTGATACCACTGTAGGGTTCCTAGGCACTCTCAAGAGGTCTCACAAGGCATCAACCATGCCAATTTAAAATTTTATGGTGCCGAGAAACCCTAAACTACGGATCGTTGGCTAGATGTCTAGGCGAAAAAGCAACTAGTAAACTACTTTACTAAGAGAATACGGAAATACAACCTTTGTAGATCCGGTGCTCCACCTCCATAGCTCCGCAATGAAGGCCTCTCGCTGTCCAAAAAAATTCCGGGCTCTAGCGTCGGCTTCATCGGAGAATAGGCGAGCTAGGTCGTCGATGTCCATGCCGAAGATGATCTACGTCGAAGCATCGCTAGATCAAGCTCCAACTTCACCAAGTCAAGAAAACTTGTGAAGGAAACACACTCTACTACTTGGCAAGAGGTAGAGGATGAAGAAATAGGAAGTGGGTAGACTTTAGAATTGGATTTCTCACTTGTTTTCATCAATCACCATTGATGAAGCTTGGTTTTCTTCTTGAAGGAGAAGAAGAAGAAGAAGATAATTCTTATGATAAGTTTTTTTTCAAAAAGAAAATTAAAAGAATACTTATCATCATGAAACCATGGTTTAGTGTAGAGTATTAATCATGGTTGAAAGGAATGGTTAGGGTTAAGCATGAGACAAAATGGTCACAAGGTCAAAACTTTATGAACCTTCATGAATAAAACAAAGAAGGCCACCATTTCATCTTATGTTAATATTTTTCCAAAAAAATAAACAAATGAATAAATGAATAAGAAAATAAAAACCCTAACCATTTCTTTAACCAAGGTTTAATTCTTTACACAAACTCTAATGAGCATGTATCATTAAACATGATACAAACAAGTGCACAAAATCATATCGCATATGTAATGCGCACAACCGAGTGAGAAAATCCATCTTAAGTGAACCAATACTAGTTAATGCAAAGTAATATATCAAATATATAATTATGCATTAAATCATTAAATCAACACTTGATTTAACGATCCGGTCATGACGCACACAACCGACTGGTATCATTAGTAACAACTTATCGAATCAACACTTGATCCGATAACCCGGCTATATCGCATATAACCGATCAATGTCACATCGCGAGAATCGAACACAGTATCACATACTGGTATTATTCTCGGTCCCACACATATCTCATATGCGCTCCTATTTCGTTTCGCTTGAGCCAGGAAACCTCTGTGTAGGACTCTAAAGACTCGTCAATACGCCGGCAGCGGATGATGATCATATCAAACATCCACAAGCCGCAAGCGGTCTGCTAAACGTAACGGCCACCCGGGTATTGAGCGATCAGAAGATCGACGAGCAAGCCCGCTCATACTCCTGTGAATCCAACCAGTAACACTACCGTACAGTCCGGTCTGATCGTCTGATATGTCGCATATCTCGCCTAGGGGTGGTAAACGTCAGACCCCAATAGCTCGATAAGTCGTGTCGATATGAGGTCTATAACATTCGAGAAACTACTGGTAACACTTACCAGTAAATCTCAGCAACCCTGGCCAGGGATTTCCGGTTATATCCAATCGAATACAGCGCAACATCAACTCCCTATACCGGGAGAGACGAATCCCCTCCTATCGCTCATTGCCTCCATGTGACTCGGGACTGTACCCAAAAACCGCCGTTTTGCACGCCCTCTTGGACGTGGTAAGATGGAAATCAAAGCACAGTGGGAACCACACAAGACTCTATGACGATCTCGGGTCAACAGACTACTCTGTACCAGTGTCACCAGAGAACTGCCATCTGACGTAAGGTATAATACCATCTGGGAGTTCTCGGCGAGTCCGTCCAGTGTACCCAGTCTCTACTGAGCACCCGTATATCATCTCTGATGTCAAACACCAATGGATATGGGATCATCCATCGCCCATCTGTATGGGTCGAGAAGGTATACGCTAGTCTACTCTGGTATATCGATGCCCCGTCTCGATACACCCTCGACTAGGGACTTTGAAGGATGTACTTATGGACTACCATGTCCCCACTAGTATGATCCGCATCATAGTCCAGGTAGTCAAGTACAGATCCTAAGGGCTTTACCAACATGTAACAGGGAGACAATCAGTGTACACGTTAAGGTAAAGATCAACCAGATAGCATACTATCATGTCGAGCAAGAAAGTCCTCCCTATATATGTCCCAGCATCCACTACAATATACATCCTATGTATAGTAATGGCCTCTAGGGCATACATATAACTAACACTTACGGCTCATAAAGTCAAAAGCCTTAGTTGACAGGACCTTAACCCTGTTCGCTAAGCCACCTTTGTTTGACATCGACAGAGGCAAATGATGATTCGCTCCTAGCAACATCCCAGTTATAGCGGTGCTTATGCCGAAATCGGTGTCTAATTTCAGGTTTACGGCGGAAAGCCAGTAGGCCACACATGCATACAAAATAGCCGAAATGAAGGGGCAACTTGCAATAAAAAGCAGCAAGTAAAAACGTATGCATACGAAATAGCCGAAATGATTGGGCAACTCTCAATAAAAAGCAGCGAGTAAAAATAAAATAAACAGCCGAAATGATTGGGCACCACGAAAATAGCCGAAATGATTGGGCAATCACGACCTTCGCGATATAAAAGCTGAAATGATAGAGCATCGCGGAAATAAAAAAACAATAAAAAAATGATAATGAAACTTCTGCCCTACAGTTAAGATCACGTCAATCCCTGTATTCAATCCAAGGCCGCAAACAAAGAAGGAACCATACCCTCCCAACAGGCTCCGCCAGCAAGCGAAGCCAAATCTCGACGGTTCACCAACAGCCTAGAGACAACCGTGACATTCGTCTCGATACAGCAGACGCAATGCCAGCAAACGAAGCGAAGATCCAATTCCTAGCTTCAAGGTTTTGACGGTAACTTATATAAAACCTGAAAGACCACCACAAATCAGTTTCGACTCCAGGGAAATCAGTGTCCTTGGCAAATACCTCAATTCAGGGAAACTAGCGTCCTTGATGAGGGCCTCCTGATTCGCGTCGGCCCACAGAGAAACCAGTGTCTCCGCAGGAATACTCCGATTCGTTTCAACCCCGAAGAAACCAGTGTCTTCGGCAAAATCCTTCGACTCAGGGAAACCAGTGTCCTTGACGAGAAAATCCTGATTCGCGTCGACCCGCAGAGAAACTAGCGTCTTTGCAGAAATACATCGATTCGTTTCAACCCCAGGGAAACCAGTGTCCTTGGCAAATGCCTCAATTCAGGGAAACTAGCGTCCTTGATGAGAGCCTCCTGATTCGCGTCGGCCCGCAGAGAAAACAGTGTCTCTGCAGGAATACTCCGATTAGTTTCAACCCCGAAGAAACCAGTGTCTTCGGCAAAATTCGACTCAGGGAAACCAGTGTCCTTGACGAGAAAATCCTAATTCACATCGACCCGCAGAGAAACTAGCGTCTTTGCAGGAATACATCGATTCGTTTCAACCCCAGGGAAACCAGTGTCCTTGGCAAATGCCTCAATTCAGGGAAACTAGCGTCCTTGATGAGAGCCTCCTGATTCACATCGGCCCGCAGAGAAACCAATGTCTCCGCAGGAATACTTCGATTCGTTTCAACCCCGAAGAAATCAGTGTCTTCGGCAAAATCCTTCGACTCAGGGAAACCAGTGTCCTTGACGAGAAAATCCTGATTCGCATCGACCCGCAGATAAACTAGCGTCTTTGCAGGAACACATCGATTCGTTTCAACCCCAGGGAAACCAGTGTCCTTGGCAAATGCCTCAATTCAGGGAAACTAGCGTTCTTGATGAGAGCCTCCTGATTCGCGTCGGCCCGCAGAGAAACCAGTGTCTCCGCAGGAATATTCCGATTCATTTCAACCTCGAGGAAACCGGCGTCCTCGGCAAAATACTTCAACTCAGGGAAATTAGTGTCCTTGATGAGAACTGCTCGATTCGTCTCGGCCCGCAGAGAAACCAGTGTCTCCGCAGGAATATCCGGATTCGTTTCGACTTGGAAGATAAAGCCTTAGGCAGCAGGGATTAAAAAACTGTTGGCGATAGTGCCCTCAGAGTCAATTATTAGGTCACAGGTACGTGATTGTAATGATTGATGGATGACCTATCCCGGTAGGACAGTCTTACTCGAGATGATAGTATGCTATCTGGTTTACCTTTATCATCGTGTACTGTTTTAAGTGACTTGACACGTCGCTATTACACGTTGATAGAGCCCCTAGGATTCTTGCTTGACCACCAGCAGTATGAGGGCGATCATATAAGTGGGAGCTGGGGGTCTATAAGCATATCCTTAAAAGGTCCCTAGTCGTGAGAGTTTCGAGACAGGGCATCGATTCTCCATAGTAGACTAGTGTATACAGTCGAGACCCCGACGAGGGGCGGTGGCCGGTCTCACAAGCCACTGGTGTCAGTTGGATCACCTAAGATGTATACAGGTGCTCATTGGGTTATGAGTACACCGGACAGGACTCGCCGGGAACATGCTAGTTGGTCATATACCAGACGTCAGATGGCAGTTCCCTGGTGACATGTGTGCAGGTTAGTTCATCGACCTGGGGATCGTCATTTGTCTCGTGTGAGTTCCCACTGTACTTTGATTACTACCCTACCACGGCTCAAAGGAGTCGTGCAAACAGGTTTTAGTTGGGTACAGTCTCGAGCCACATGGAGGCAGTGAGCGTATCTTCAGGGGTTCGTCTCTCCCGGTATTGGGGGTGAGGTCGTGCTGTGTCTAGGAGAGCCATTACACGAAGCCCTCGGCCGAGGCAAGGAGATTTACTGGTAGGTATTCCAGTAGTATCTCAGGGTGTTCTGGGCTACACTCCGACACGACTTGTACCGCTTTTGGGGGTCTGACTTTTACCAACCCCCTAGGCCCGCCATGAGATGCTCATAGACGAACGGACCGGACTGTACGGATATTGTCACTGACAGGCTCAGTAGGGAGTCAGGCTGAGTTCGCTCACAGACGTCCCTTTTGGTCAATACCTGGTAGCCCGTTATGTATTGGCTTATACCTCTAACGTGCTAGTGGTTAAATCCACAACCAAGGTGTTGATGAGTCTTTAGAGTCCCCCACATTCTGTTACTCAGCTTTCGGGCGAAAGGTTGTAGAGGCCGTATGGAGATATGGCAAGGTCCGATCAGATACGTGCGGTATTGCACGGATCAGGATCGGACAGTTTGTACTATAGGCCGTATGGTTATATGGCAGGGTTCGATCAGATACGTGCGGTATTGCACGGATCAGGATCGAACAGATATTACTAGCCGGTTTTGGTATAAGCCGGATTCTAGTATAGTACAGTGTAGATTTTGTCTCATTGCATTTGTATTTCGGTCGGAATACAAATGCGGGTGTGTATGCACAGTATCGGGGTTGTCCTGTAATTTATTACGGGACCAGTTTTCTGGAGTTGCCAGTTTGCTTTCCGTTTCGGCCAATTTCCATTGTTCCGTTCATTGGCCGAAGATTGGTGGAGGATGGCTTATTTGCATTGTTGCAAATAAGCATTTGTGGAGGAGGTCTTTGCATATTATCATGTCATGATACTTGTCCCATCATTTGACTTCATAAACTCATGATTGCTTGACTTTCTTTATCATCATGGTTTTGATGATGGTTGTTGATGATGAGAGATGGTTGTTAGTTGAGTGTTGGTTTTCCTTTGTTATCATTGGTTCATATGATAACCATTCCTCTCTCTCTCTCTCTTGCTTGATATGAGAAAGACTCCCATTATTTTTGATACTCTCTCATTTCACTCCCTCCCTCATCTAGCATGGCCGGCCACTCTCTTGATGGGGGCTGTCCAAACATTTTGGTAAGGGGTTTTTGGTTCATTTCATGTTGGAAAATCCCTTTAGCTCCTCCTACAAAAGCTTGTATCATCCCTCCACCAAAATGGCATCTCCATGAACCCCAAAGTGAGACTTGAGGACTACATATTCTACAGCGAACCTTGGGCACGTCGAGTAGCCGGCTTCGTGCCCGAGTTGCCTCGGCATTGAGGTGGGAGCCCGTAAAAGAAGTAGGCGATGTGGTGCACTTCCGGCGACGAGGAGGAGACGGGACATTCCGCAGGAGATTGGGACGACGACGAGAAGACCGGAGGACTCGGATCTGTCGGTATATCTCTTTCCCATCTTATAGTTAGCTAGGACTAGTTAATGGTTCGATCCGGGTATTAGTGCGCGGCGGTTTGCCAGTTTAAGAAAATTAAAGTTTATCACCGTTTCCGCATTTGGCCGTCGGATTGACGACCGGGGCGCCGCCGTGCACTTACAGTGGTATCAGAGGCTCGCCATTAACTTAGTCTAGCTTTCCTTAATGTGTTTTGCGTTTCCGATCGACCAAAATTCCAAAATCTACATTTTTACTTGCATCAGTTTTCTGTTGAATTTTTTTGGTGTCGAAAATTTTTTCAGGTTACAGAAAAGTGATGTACTGGAAAATCTAAGAGTTCTGTGAAAATTCGATGCACTAAGTCCACTGTTGGAGCGCGGATCCGCGGCCAAACACCCTTTTGAGCCGCGGATCCGCCGCACACTGTTGGGTTCCCTGCACCAAATTTCTACAGTTCCTTTCTGGGGTTAAAATTGGGGTTTTGGAATATTAATATTGGGCCCAGAATTTCCTGATCTGCTACAGTAATGCTTGGGGGCCCACTTGTTAAAATTTGATTGATCGGATATTTTAAATACATTATTTCACAGTATTTACATTATATCTGCGACCGTGAATGTCACTTGATCGGTAAATCCGGTCTAACTGCTATAGCCCGGTTAGACGGATTTGCGAACGTGACTTTCACGTTGATGTTCTGTTCTTGCTGTGATGTTGCGGATCGGTCGTGGGGGATAGCCTGGATGCAATGCTAGTACAGTTGTGGTTGTATTATGTACATTTGTTATTGCGGGGCGAGCGTCCGACATGTGGACTGCCGTCACTGCCCGTTTGTATTATTATTTTGGGGCACGACCTGGTTGCGGTCGATGTACCCGGTGTATGTATATTTTACTTTCTGTACTAGGATTGCCCCGCGGAGGGGTGCACGGATAGCCGGATTCTAGAGGGCAACAAGCCCGCATCTCATGGCATTGAGACGGAGGGGGCTTCACTCTAGGATTGGCGGGCTATTCGCCGCACTCGTAGGGGGTACAGGTTGACCCAGGAGGGGTGCCCAAGTTGCCGGATTCCGTGAAGTGCCGGGTGGTCCATTCACGTCGCTGAAGGGGGCTGCCTCGCTTCAGGTTTTGGCGGGTGACTTGCCGCGCCCGTAGGGGTCTAGGATTTCATTGCACAGGCTATCCACACGACCAGGGGAACGTCGGGTTTCAGCGGCTCTGTGAAACCCGGGGATCCCAGATATCTGTATTGTTTCTGTGATGCTGTACATATCTGTGATGTTGCATTTTATTCACGCCTTGAGCGAAATATAATATATTGGTATATATATTAGTAGATGTTGTATATGTTTTGCATCCGCGCTAGTCCAGTCCCCGCTCTGTCGTTAGTTAGCTAACCTAACGGGTAATGACGGGACCCAGTGGCGAATGCGGATGGCATATACGCACATCAGTATATTTTCGTTCTTTTTGGTGTGATCAATTGATGGGACTGCGTTGATTCGGATCAATGCAAGTTAAAAACCAAACCTAATCTGATGTTGTTGGAACACTTTTCAAAAAGCTGTTATTGCAAGGACGTTCACTTTTGTTTTGCATCGTGGTATTCAGTTGGAATATCCTGCTCCTTAGTCGACGAGGCAAGGGCCGAGATCCCTTCACCGGGAGTGACCCCTTGGACAAAAAGTTTGCGTCAGGGCAATGACTTCACTATAGCCGATTACTTTTGCTTTGCACCGTGGTATTCAGTTGGAATATCCTGCACCTCATTCTACGGGGAAAGAGCCGAGATCCCTTCACCGGGAGTGACCTCTTTAGTAAAGGTTTTCGTCACTATATTTTCTAAAAAGCTATCCGTTCCTTCAACGATATCAAGTTCATTACGTTAAAGGTTTTCGCCAGAAACCATTCGTAGCCCTCCGTCGTTTCATATGGATAGTCAATAGTATTCAAGCTATGTTTGTTGGCCCTAGTCAAGGCACAGTGTTTGGTAGCTGTTGGTTATTCATATGCAGCATAGATAGATGCGTTGGTTTGGGACAGTCGTATAGCCTTGTTGGCCGTAGTCAAGGGCTTGTACGGGTGGGTTCAAATCAACCTGGACAATGACGGGTAGAACTTGACATGTGACTTATGATTTGTTGGCCTTAGTCAAGGTCATAAGAGCATGGGGTAAAAATCACATCGGGAGTTTCAAAAGAACTGAAACTTGCCAGAAATGCGCATACCTTCTGGAGTATGACACCGTGAGCGGATTCCGTCACGTTATCATGCAATGATAGTTGGATCCCGATTCCTACTGATGAGTTGGTTTACTCCTCGGGTATTCCCGACTAATTCTTCTTTTAGGTTTGGAGGAGAATTTGAGGTACAGTGGGAGGTTTCCAGATTAGATAAATTGGTAACCATTCTGATCTAGGGTAGAGTGCACGCTGAGTGTTTCTTTTCTCTCTCTCTTTGGCAGCGACCATTGACCCGACCCTAAGATTATGACTCAGTGACCAAGTTGACCGAACCTTCTTTAACACTGGCTTTTGGATTGTCAGAGTTGCAGACCTCATTGCCACTCCTACTTTTGCCTATTTCTCCAGGACACCCCGTATTACTACGAACGTCCACTTCCATTGGACAAAACCATCGTATGGTTAGATACGAACTCGAAAGAATTTATTCGAGGATGGTTTCCGGTTCTGGAGAAAACGGATAGGATTATTCAGTTGTCTTTTCCTTTTACCTTCTCTCAAGTTGTGAGTACTCCTTGGTTTAGGAGATAGTACACCTATTACGCAAATTGGATAGTCTTCTTCCAAACCATAGGCTGGTGCCGACTGGTAGGGAATGAAGAAAACCAATTAGCATAACGATGGTGTACAGAAGGTATTAAGTTAAGACAAAGCAAGAGATTAGTAAGAGGGCAAAGTAAATTGCAACAGATATTCACGACCAAACCAAGTATTCCTTCGTCAATCCTAAATCACCTTTGTATTTCTCCAGGACACTCCGTATCACTACGAAGATCCACAGTTTATTGGATACTCCATCGTATGGTTATATACGAACTCGAAAGGAACTTGTTCCAGTTCGGGGATGGATTCTGGTTCAGGAGAAATAGGAATAAGATTTATTCAGGTGTCTTTTATCTTCACCTTCTCTCGCATTGCGAGTGTTCCTAGGATTAGGACAGTACACCCTTTATGCTTATTGGATAGTCTTCTTCCAAACCATAGGCTGGTGCCGAACGGTAGGGAAGGAAGAAAACCATTTGGCCTAAAGAGGTGTGCAGAAGGTAATGACTAAAGACATATGAAGGGATTTGGAGAGGTGGCAAAGAACTATACGGTTACAGTTGTGAATTTGGAAGAGGCATTACTAGGAATACCAGAATACCCCATCGAAACATTTCGATGTTTCAGTCTCACTGTGTACTGTTAAAGGAAAACTGATTTCCCAATTAGTCCTTACTCCAGGGTATGTATTTACCAGGTACGATTCTCACATCTGTATGGTTTTACAGATGATGAGTGGGAGTAAGTTATTGGGAATTGGGTGATCATCCTCATCATATCGGGATTCGTTGTAATCGGTGATATTTGAGGAAATCACCTGGGCTGTTTGCCGGTCGGCAAATATTTGGTTTTGAATATCCGCTGTTATGCACCAATTTCAAATTGATATATCTGTACGTCTATTTTCATAGAGTGAGATATACCTTTTGATATTATGTCGATAACATTTACCTATATCAGTGGATGGTTAGGTAAGGAGCATTAAACAGCGGTGTAATTCTTCTTAACCATAAGTACAGTTTTCAACCTACGACACACAGTGAATGAGTTTTCAGACTCAAGGGACTTATACAGAGTATTGTATGTTGTCCAGGGTCCATCAGGACAGAGGGGTTGGTCCTCGTACTATATTCGGTTTACTTATGACTTCTCTAGTTTTTAGACAGGTGTTTCGCGGAAACACAGGGTCTGAATTTTGAGAAGTTATAGGTATTTGAATAGAGTAGAGAACCAAGTATAGCAAGTATCGGGATTCTTCAAAGTGATTGAAGATGTAGATACTTGTATATGGTATTCAGTTGATAGTAGTGATTAAGAGAAATTGCTTCTCTTTCAGGTTACTCATAATTGGAAGCATTCCTAAGTTGAGTAACGCTGATCGGCCTCCTTCCATTTAGTTAACATGCACTGGAGACAGCTGCATGATTTGAATCTGGTTCAATTAAATCAGTGCCTCTGGTCCTATATTGGATATAGAACAGTTCGTATCTTAACGATGTTAAGGTACGGGGAGTTGTCCGGCTTATGATTAAAACCAGACACTGGACAACTCAAGGCACGTTTCTGTAATGGCTGTTTGTGGGTTGACCCAGGCTATGACGAGGGTTGACTTTCTACCATCTGGATGAACAATAGCAATATTGTTCTAGACTCGCCACAGTTTTATTAAAAATGGATTTTTTCAGAAAACAGTAGTGGGAGTATGGTAGAACTGGAAGTGATTCCAGAACCACAAACGATTACTGAAGATTTGATAAGGAACCTAAAGATTCAATCTGGATTGACATTCCATTGGCCACTCCGCAGATAAGGTGGGTAACTTCAGCCACCCGAGAGGTACTACGGTAGCCTCAAGGACGGTGACAGGGAAGTTCTTGTTTACCCACAATTACCATTGCTGTTGTTCCAGGCTGCGAGACCCGGTGGGAGGATGAGTATAGCGTCGTTCTAAACTAGTTTTAGAAGTGTACGTCTATATGACTCTGCCAGAGGGTTGTCGTAGTCAGTGGGAGCAGCGGAAGCATTGGTGGACAGGTAGCTTATGTCTATTTATAGACTAAAGCAGATGTAGCGGAGATAGATCATCTATTTCTGACGTGACAGTCATAGGTTTGACTTCATCAGAATAGGGGATGGATCTGTTGAGAAGGTAGTAGGGTGTGATATCCTGGTATTTGGATGACATACACAAAGTAGGAAAGGAAACTCCTATACTACGATCGGTTATACTTTGGTCGTCACACAGTGGTTTCTCCACAAAGGAAATGGATTTTATATCAGACATACTGGTTACTGGATCTATGGTATTAGATCTAGATTTGGGTGGTTTCCCAATCAGGGTACTTGACAGCATTCTAAGAGTATTTAGGATGGACGACTCCTGGCACGGTAGTGTACCTGCAGGTGATGGAGTCACCCTCTCTGAAGCTGTCTTACAGACTAAAGGGGAGAGGGATGTGCATGATTGGCAGATCACTTGCTTAGGCAATTGAGTCAATCATGAGATGTCAAGTACCACACCAGATGTTGTTCTTGCACTGGATGCAATAAGTTGATATTGATCCAATCCTGGAGAAACAGTCGGAAGCAGTTTTAGAACATAAGTGGATGTTCTAGGGATATGATAACGACAGCCTCATTCGGGAGACAGTTATCATTCCAGGCTTCCAAGGTGACATGGACGACAAGGAGGTTGCCAGAGCTATAGTTTTTCCTTCTGACGAGGGGCGGTATTTTGGACAGTTGGTCCAAGGCAATACTGAGGGAGGCATGGCGCAGGATACTGATTAAGTTCAGTTGACGATACAGTCTAAGAAGTTTGGATTTGGAGTTCATTTATGAGCTATGTCCCATCAGACATCCAGACACATTCTAAGACAGGTATTGCTCATTTCGGGAGATGAGTTTCTCCGCGAACTTGAGATATAGAGAGACATTGAAAGAGAAAACAAAGCGGATCCACTCTCTGAGGCTATTCCTCGAACGCAATAGTTTCGCAAACGAGCTTTGTGAGACTGACTAGTAGAGGAGTTGGGTGTTCGGTATCACACGGGCTGTGAGTATGCGACATCGCAATAATTAGCCTTGAGTGCAAGTGGGAGATTGTTGGAGATAGTGCCCTCAGAGTCAATTATTAGGTCACAGGTACGTGATTGTAATGATTGATGGAGGACCTATCCCGGTAGGACAGTCTTACTCGAGATGATAGTATGCTATCTGGTTTACCTTTATCATCGTGTACTGTTTTAAGTAACCTGACACGTCGCTATTACACGTTGATAGAGCCCCTAGGATTCTTGCTTGACCACCAGCAGTATGAGGGCGATCATATAAGTGGGAGCTGGGGGTCTATAAGCATATCCTTAAAAGGTCCCTAGTCGTGAGAGTTTCGAGACAGGGCATCGATTCTCCATAGTAGACTAGTGTATACAGTCGAGACCCCGACGAGGGGCGGTGGCCGGTCTCACAAGCCACTGGTGTCAGTTGGATCACCTAAGATGTATACAGGTGCTCATTGGGTTATGAGTACACCGGACAGGACTCGCCGGGAACATGCTAGTTGGTCATATACCAGACGTCAGATGGCAGTTCCCTGGTGACATGTGTGCAGGTTAGTTCATCGACCTGGGGATCGTCATTTGTCTCGTGTGAGTTCCCACTGTACTTTGATTACTACCCTACCACGGCTCAAAGGAGTCGTGCAAACAGGTTTTAGTTGGGTACAGTCCCGAGCCACATGGAGGCAGTGAGCGTATCTTCAGGGGTTCGTCTCTCCCGGTATTGGGGGTGAGGTCGTGCTGTGTCTAGGAGAGCCATTACACGAAGCCCTCGGCCGAGGCAAGGAGATTTACTGGTAGGTATTCCAGTAGTATCTCAGGGTGTTCTGGGCTACACTTCGACACGACTTGTACCGCTTTTGGGGGTCTGACTTTTACCAACCCCCTAGGCCCACCATGCGATGCTCATAGACGAACGGACCGGACTGTACGGATATTGTTACTGACAGGCTCAGTAGGGAGTCAGGCTGAGTTCGCTCACAGACGTCCCTTTTGGTCAATACCTGGTAGCCCGTTATGTATTGGCTTATACCTCTAACGTGCTAGTGGTTAAATCCACAACCAAGGTGTTGATGAGTCTTTAGAGTCCCCCACATTCTGTTACTCAGCTTTCGGGCGAAAGGTTGTAGAGGCCGTATGGAGATATGGCAAGATCCGATCAGATACGTGCGGTATTGCACGGATCAGGATCGGACAGTTTGTACTATAGGCCGTATGGTTATATGGCAGGGTTCGATCAGATACGTGCGGTATTGCACGGATCAGGATCGAACAGATATTACTAGCCGGTTTTGGTATAAGCCGGATTCTAGTATAGTACAGTGTAGATTTTGTCTCATTGCATTTGTATTTCGGTCGGAATACAAATGCGGGTGTGTATGCACAGTATCGGGGTTGTCCTGTAATTTATTACGGGACCAGTTTTCTGGAGTTGCCAGTTTGCTTTCCGTTTCGGCCAATTTCCATTGTTCCGTTCATTGGCCGAAGATTGGTGGAGGAGGGCTTATTTGCATTGTTGCAAATAAGCATTTGTGGAGGAGGTCTTTGCATATTATCATGTCATGATACTTGTCCCATCATTTGACTTCATAAACTCATGATTGCTTGACTTTCTTTATCATCATGGTTTTGATGATGGTTGTTGATGATGAGAGATGGTTGTTAGTTGAGTGTTGGTTTTCCTTTGTTATCATTGGTTCATATGATAACCATTCCTCTCTCTCTCTCTTGCTTGATATGAGAAAGACTCCCATTATTTTTGATACTCTCTCATTTCACTCCCTCCCTCATCTAGCATGGCCGGCCACTTTCTTGATGGGGGCTGTCCAAACATTTTGGTAAGGGGTTTTTGGTTCATTTCATGTTGGAAAATCCCTTTAGCTCCTCCTACAAAAGCTTGTATCATCCCTCCACCAAAATGGCATCTCCATGAACCCCAAAGTGAGACTTGAGGACTACATATTCTACAGCGAACCTTGGGCACGTCGAGTAGCCGGCTTCGTGCCCGAGTTGCCTCGGCATTGAGGTGGGAGACCGTAAAAGAAGTAGGCGATGTGGTGCACTTCCGGCGACGAGGAGGAGACGGGACATTCCGCAGGAGATTGGGACGACGACGAGAAGACCGGAGGACTCGGATCTGTCGGTATATCTCTTTCCCATCTTATAGTTAGCTAGGACTAGTTAATGGTTCGATCCGGGTATTAGTGCGCGGCGGTTTGCCAGTTCAAGAAAATCAAAGTTTATCACCGTTTCCGCATTTGGCCGTCGGAATGACGACCGGGGCGCCGCCGTGCACTTACAAAAACTTGTTTCCTAAGCACTGGGATCCTGCAAGTTGGTCTAAAACGGTCTCTTGCATACTATCCACGGGTCTCACTCTCCAAAGTCGAATCTCGACAAAGAGGGAAACAACCGCTTACGAGTCCTCTCGACTCGTAAGAGGGAAAATTTTCTTATAAGATTCTTACGACTTATAAGAGAAAACGCACTTAGAAATCCTTACGATTCCTAAGGAGAAAATCCACCTACGAGATCCTCTCGATCCGTAGGGAGAAAAGTCTCTATGAGACCCTCACGGCTCATAGAGTTGAAAAGTCTTAGGCGGAAGATCTGAACCTGCGGCCTAAGCCATCGCTATCTCTTGAAGAAACCAAGATACTTACTCTATTATCTGTCAACCACGTTTATCAAGGCAGCATACTGACAATAAAAGAAAGAAGAAAGCGACAGAAAGAACATCCGATTTGCATTTGATCAAGCGTTCGAGACACACTCATTCATGCATGGGCAAAAGACTCAGAACGAGAAGTAAGACAAGCTGGAATAAAAATTTTCCATTCATATTGCCAAAATTTCTTACAATCATGAAAGCAATAAACGAAAAACATTATTCAAATTATTACAATGGTATAACCTCAGATCCAGGGCACGGATTGAGGAATTCAAAAGTAAGGCCATCTAGAGTTCTTCTGGCCTTTCTGATTATCCTCGTGCGCAGCCTCTCGCGCTTACGTGTGTCAAGATCTTCGGCAAGCCCCCCATCCTTCGATAAGCAGCGATTATCGTCGTCTGCTGGAAAATTTGATGCAGAATGTCGATGAGGCTATCCCGCCGTTTCTTCGAGATCAGCCCCGACAGGTATACTGAATGCACCTTGTCTTCGGCATCATCCAGCGCATTGAGCGGCATTGCCTCGTGGAACCCCGGGAGTGCTCTCCAGATTGCTCCCAGCATGACTTTCAAGAGAGCAGAACGGCGAGGGAGCAGCCATCCAACGTGTGCATTCAGACGACCTATGACTTCCGCACACTGGGCATCTGTAAACTCTTGGTTTTGTTGACGACCCTGTACACGGATATCCTCGTAGGTGATGAATTCATGCAAACTGTATAGACATACCGCCATAATGCCTGGAGGAAACATCATGGGAAGATTAGCGATAAAAAAAAACAGAGAGTTAAACTCCTCGAGAGCAATGTTCTGCAAACAGCAGTGACTGTCAAAATCCAATAACGAGGGGAATTTAAAGAAATTCCCTGAGAACTCTGAGAGCCTTACTATTAAAAGATGATATAATCCATTAAAGACAAAACTCCATTTTTAATCTTCATTATCCATATTCAAACTCTTAAGAGTTCATCTTTTTTTGTTTAGATCAAAGAGATCTATGTTTTGCCAAAGAGCAAAGCTTTGTTCATGGGTTAAGAAACCCTGAAACAGATTCTTGAGAGCAAGGCTCTGTTGATGAAACCCCAAAGGGGTTTTCTTTAGATCAAAAGATCTATGAGAGCAAGGCTCTATTAATTGAAATTAATTTAATTCAAGATTAATTTTTACCTAAAAAGTTTCTTTTGAAGAAAATCTAACTTTGGGAGTTCTTAAAGGCAAGAGCAAAGCTCTGAAGTTTTGAAAGTAAAAATCTTAAAGATGATAATTATCTGTTGAGGACCAAAGGTCCTATTTATAGGCATCAAATGCCCTTTCAACTTCCCAAAGTTGCCGCAACGATTGGAATTCTACCACCGTTGCGCTCGCGTTTGGGGCCACGTAAGCGCAACGGTAGGGGGGGCATTTTTTTACCCCAATCAGAGCAAAGCTCTGTTCAAATTCTAAGGCGGGAGATGAAGCAACGCTTCTGATTCCCCCCAATCAGAGCAAAGCTCTACTTTGAAAATTTAAATTTTAATAAATGAAGCAACGCTTCAGATCCTCTGCGCTACGCGCAGGGTGCCACGTGTCGAAATCAGACACGCCAGCGCAGGGAGCGCAGCGCCCAAGGCATCACGCCCAATCAGAGCAAGGCTCTATTTAAAACAAAATTAAAGGAAGCAACGCTTCAGTTGCGCAAGCACTGCGCTGCGCGACACGTGGCAGCGCAGTTGCGCTGCGCTGTGCGCTGCGCGACACGTGGCAGCGCAGTTGCGCTACGCTCTGCGCTGCGCGACACGTGTCAAGCGCTGGTGCATCTGTGCCAAACAGAATTAAAATTCTAGTAAGATCTTTCTGTTCTTGTTAAAACAAGAAAATTGTCTTCTGTAAAACAGAAGTCCTTGGATCAAAGATCCAACGGTGGGGAAAATTCCCCAAATCACTCAGAGAAAGATCTCTTCAACGAATTTAATAAATTAATGGGCACTATGTAAAGGCCCCTAGACCCCAATTCAAAATAGATGAACATCAAGATCAAAAAACAACAACACAGAGAATAGAGAGAGCTCTAAGAAAAGAACTCAAGAAGAGAAAAAAGTAAAAACCTTTATAAAAAAAGAAGAATTTCTTCTGAATAGATCAATGATCTAAGAACAGGATCAATGATCTTCAATAAATAAAAAAAATAAAATAATAAAAGTGCCTTGCACTTTTTTATGAACCATTGGTTCTGGAATCTTAAAGATTCTTTTCTTGAATCCAAAATTGGATCAAGTTATTGAATAATGCCCTGCACTTGCAAAATCTGCACTGTTGCGCTCCTGGGTTGGCGCAAGCCACCAGAGAGCGCCACGTGTCAGCTCCAAGACCACTTGCGCTGTGCGCTTTTAAGATAGAGCATTGCTCTCTGAAGTTAGCGCAACTCACCAGAGCGCGCCACGTGTCAGCAGCGCAACAGCGCAGCGCACTGCGCTGTTGCACTTGCACTCACCGGAGCATGACACGTGTCATCTCCATATGCGCTTGCGCTCTATAATTGGCGCAAAGCGCCTGACAGGCCACATGGCCACTGTCAGTTTGATTAATGCACTGCATTATTTACAGAAGGGCCAAGCCCAATTAAAAAAGGCCTAACATGCCAAATTAAATGCAATGCATTATTTTAAAGAGGGGCAGAACCCAAACAGATGCTCTGCATCATTTATAAAGGGACAGAGCCCAAATCAAAAAGGCCTAGCAGGCTAGAATAAAATGCAGTGCATTATTAAACAAGGGCAAAGCCCTAGCACAGGCCTACACAACAACAACAACAACAACAACTGAGCCTTTTATCCCAAGCATATGGGGTAAGCTACATGAACCAACATGAGAATCACGCCGGGTCCAGCACATGAATCCTCTGTCTCCACTCACTTCTAGCACAGGCCTAATAGGCCAGAAATAAAAACGTTAAATATTCTCAACTGGACTTAGCCCAATCATGGCCGTAAGTCCTCAAATTAAATTGACTGAGCAAGACTGCTCTTTTAAATCAATTTACATCCGGTTCAAGTGTACATCTCTGAACTCCTCTGACACATATCGTTGTAATCCTTCAACGACGTCAGAGAGGTGATGGGTCCCGACAACCACACATCGATACGGACTACGGAGTCCTTAAACTCGTGGACCGAAACGTCCTTAAACTAATATTCGTCCCAAAATGGGAATGATGGACCGAAACGTCCTTAAACTAATATTCATCCCAAAATGGGAATGTTGGACCAAAATGTCCTTAAACTAATGTTCGTCCCCAAATGGGAATGATAGACCATCATGTCCCTAAACTGGAACATGGACCACTATGTCCTTAAATAGGAACAATAGAGCCAATTGCTCTCTTATCGGATCCAAACGATCCCGTTAAGTCGATCTTAGTCTGGAGATTAGACTAACGTATCCTTAACAAAAGTTTAAGTTGATCTTAGCCTTAAATAGGGCTAACGTATCCTTAAACAAAAACCTCAAACCCAAATCTAAGAAAATACGGATTTGGACTAATCCACGTCCTACGGGCGACGGCATAACCTAGTCTCCGTATACAATCCACGGGCAACCAAAAACAAAACAAACACACACGACACGAAGTGAAATTCTGGAGAAGGAGAAAGTTGTTACCGCGACACGGTAGCATAATTAACTGCAGGGGCTTGCGCCTGCAGGGAAGAGCGTCCCCACAATCAAAAACCCCTCAAGCGAGGGGAAATTTGACGAAGTCTGCTACATCGGCCGCATCCGTCTAAACCTCCGATACACGGTGTCATAAATCAACTTGGCATCTTCGGAGAGGTGGACGGATAAAACCAAATAGCATCTTCCCCGAATCACAGGCAAGACGCCTATGTCTTGGCCGCCGTTCGGAGGGGAACAGTCGGGACCCGCCACCTCTTTGAAGACGTTGAGGAATTACAACGATATATATCAGAGGTGGTGTGGAAAGATGTACCCTCGAACCAAATCCCATATTTGAGAGAAAAGATCATGGTGGATCTTCTAAGAATCATTAGCCTTATTTGAGATTAAGATTACCTTAGGAGATATGGGATGAATATCATTTTGGATATCATCAATGAGAAATCATTAGTCATGTTTGAGACTAAGATCAGTTTGGATATCAGTTTGGATATCATGAATATAAGCTTAGCCAATTTGGGCTAATATTGGGTTTCTGTAACACCCAACAGTGCTAAGCACTCAGCTGCATATAGCGTTCACGTGTATATCACGTGAAGCGCTCCAATAGTGCTAAGCACTAACATTTATGGCGCTCACGTATATTTCACGTTAGGAGTTATATAACTTGGTCTTGAGCGCTCACGCGCTTTTCATGTGAGGCGCTGAGTTCTTTTGGAGATTTAATCTCTATTGATATTTTTAGAGAACTTAAATCTCTGTAAATGGCATTTTTACCATTAACGATCACCAAGATCATTATTTTGAAGATCTGGGATCATGTTCTTTAAGAAATAAATTCTTGATTTGAAGAAACTAAGTTCCTGGAGTGTTATAAACTCCATGTTTTCCATGTTCATATTTTCAGAGAGGTTAAACCTCTTTTAATGGTGTTTTGACTATTAAGGATCACCAAGATCACTATTTTGAGGATCTTGGATCGAGTTCTTTAAAGAACTAAGTTATTGATTTGGAGTAACTAAGTTCCTGGAGTATTATAGACTCCATTTTCTCCACGTTCTTTTATTTATGTTCCCCTCTGAATATTTGATTCTCAAGAACAAAATTTTTCCGTTGAGAATTAAATTCTCAACTTGTGGGAGACTTGTCTTGCAGATCTATGATCCAGAGAAAGAACTAAGTTCTTTTAAAATGGTTAAACCCTTAGATATGATATATTAGGTAAAAGAGATATTTTGATCTCTTCTTTTTCTTTACCTAGGGATTTTAGGAGGGAGATCTTCTTCTTTAAGAGAATTAAATTCTCTGTTGTTTTTTTTGAGCCTTCTGTATTTTTACAGAAACTTATGGGGGGTCTCCTCTCCTTTTTTCCTCTCCTCCCTTTGATTAATCTCTTTGCTCTTATTTATAGGAGAAGAAAAAAATCAATTTGTTGAGAAAAACTTTCATTGAGAGATCATGATTGATTTCATGGTCAATCAAAATGATTTTTTAGATCAATCAATAAATTTTATTCACCATTGTATTTTTAATCCAAAAACTCTCTATTTAATAGAGAAAATTTCGTGTCTGTTTAACAAGATTAGGAAAATATTTTCCTAAGATAGAATTTTATTCTATCATATGAATATCTTGTTAGTTTAACAAGACTAGGAATATATTTTCCTAACATAGAATTTAATTATGTTATATGAATATCTTGTTAGTTTAACAATATTAGGAATATATTTTCCTAAGACAGAATTTTATACTATCAGATGATTTAATTGGTGATATTTTATCACCATTGAATGTTAAATCCAAGATTCTCTGTTAGAGAAAGATCTTTCCATATTAAAAAAATCAAGGAAAATATTTCCTATATAGAATTTAATTCTATCATTTGATGATTTTAAAGCACCGTTGGATCTTTGATCCAACGGCTCTCCGTTTAACAGAGAATATTTGATCAGGGAGATATTTTGTCCCTAATAGAATTTAATTCTATCATTTTAATGATTTATTATCACCATTGGATTTTTGATCCAACGGCTCTGTTTAACAAAGAATATCCCAGATTTTAGAAAAATATTCCCCATGTAGAATTTAATTCTACCCTCTTTAATTTGGGCGCCGACGCTCACGTGCTATGCACGAGAGCGCCGACGCTCACGTGCTATGCACGAGAGCGCCGCCTAAGAATTTAATTTTTTTATAAGTAGTCACTCTCGTGCTTTGCACGTCGGTGCCCACGTGTGTTCCACGTAAGACGCCAATATAGAATTTAATCTTAACAGAGGCTGGGGCTGGTGCTCACGTGGGAAACACGTGAGGGCTCAAGGATTTAATCCTATCTAAGGCGATAGTTACATGCTTTGCATGTGGGTACATATGTTTAGCACTTATAGCTTTCCTTTTATTTTTATAAGGGAACAGCAAGCTCTGAGCCAAAATTTTTTTGCGGGAACAGGGAGAGCATAAATTAAATCATTAAATCTGTATTTTCTTTATCATTAAAATTCTTGCTTCCCTGCAATCTGAACTGCTTCTCTCTTTTTCCTACTGTAACTTATTGCAGGGCTGCCATGCAGCTTTCTGCTCAGTCCATCTACAGCGGGTAGCGTTCAGTCGAAAATATTGCAATTTTTAACATAACAATTTCCTTACTTTTCTAAACATCTAAGAATGTTTGTTATAAATATAACACGTATTACAAGTTCGTCTGGAAAATATCAAATACCACGTGTTATACATTATAATCAATATTTTGGAAGGAAATTGTGTGTTTATTATTTCACGCATGATATTGTCTATCTCAACAATCTTCATTGAGATTTTTGTGCAGAAAATTATTTCAGGACAGATATCAGAATCGCAAATTCGCCGACAAAAAAGCAGAAAATCAAAGAGTTCAAATACTGGAAGAAATTTAGAAGATTCCAGATATCACATAAAGACTCAGAGATCAACAGAATAATACCACAGAAGTTTAAAGCAACGAGCTCACCAATCGGCCGCAGAACCACGGCCGAGTCAGGCCGAATCGCCGCGGATCTGCGGCCGATTCAGGGACATAGGGTTCAGGTATTCTCTTGAAGCTTCTTTGTAACAACCCAGCTTGTTAGAAAAGTTTCTTTGTAATAACCTAGTTTGTTCTAGAATCTTCTTTGTAACAACCTAGCTTGTTGAGAAAGTTTCTTTGTAACAACCTGGCTTGTTCTAGAAACTTCTTTGTAACAACCCAGCTTTTTAGGAAAGTTTCTTTGTAACAACCTAGCTTGTTCTAGAAGTTTCTTTGTAACAACCTAGTTTGTTGATGACGCTTTTTTGTAACAACCTAGCTTGTTCTAGAAACTTCTTTGTAACAACTTAGCTTGTTAGGAAAGCTTCTTTGTAACAACCTAGCTTGTTCTAGAAACTTCTTTGTAACAACCTAGCTTGTTAGGAAAGCTTCTTTGTAACAACCTAGCTTGTTCTAGAAGTTTCTTTGTAACAACCTAGCTTGTTGGGGAAACTTGATTAGGGGCTATAAAAAGGGACCTAAGCCTACATTAAAAAGGTTGTTGTTGATGGTAGTTGATTTCTAGTACACAATCCAAAACTAAATCCAATTCAATTCCAAATCAAGATCCAAATCAAGAATCGTTGAGAACAATATCGAGCGACGACATTCAAGATTTTTTACGCGAAGCCGTTCGTCATCAAGAGCACGTGATCCGCGATAGATCCAAGATTCACGGTGATCGAGGAAAGCGAAATTCGACGGAATAGTTACCTCTTCAAGGGAGCGATCAAGAACAATTTTTGTAACCTCGGATTGAAGGAAAGTGTAATTAGAAGTTGATTAATAAAGGTGATCATTTGTTAATTCTCGCTTTCATTAAATTTTCGCATTATAAAATTTCTAATTCTTGATTCTTTTATTTTCATGATGCGTGAGTAAATCTCCGCTTGCTAAGAATTCGATGGAATTCGGTAGATCAAATGGTGATGAAATCCTATACGCATCTTAAGTCTTATGAGAATTATGTATTTTAGGAAAAAGAATCGTCAATGACCAAATTTGGAATGAAATCACTGTTCTTGATAATTTCGTTGCAATTTGGGATTAAATGATTAATGATTTTCTTTGCTAAAAGCTAGAATTGAATGGTGATCAATGAAAAGATAAGGGATAGTGAAGGAGGAACCCTAGTTTTTCAATAAATCCCTAATCTTCATTCATCACCATCGTTCTAGCTATAATTTATCAATAGATAAGATGAGTCATTATTAGTATTCATCATTGCTACTAATTCCTATCGAATTCTACAAGCTATTCTTCAATTTTCTTGATATCTAAAATTGATATTGGAAACTTTCTTGATTACTAAATCTTAAACTTTTCCTTAATTCTCTTGAAATGATAAACTCAATTAAATCTTGAAATCTCATTTTCTTGAATTTTCTTTACTATTTTCTTTCGGCTCAACTAAAGCAAGAACGAATAAATACACGAATCTTAGTGGACGACCCGTACTCATTAACGAACTACATCGACACCGTTATTGATTACGGTTATAAATTCTTTGATTGTGATTATACTTTTCATTTCAACCAATCAAAATCTTATCAATCAAATGGCGCCGTTGCCGGGGATTTGTGCATAATTTGTTCTTTCTTGTTATTTGGGTTGAAATATTATTATTCCATCAAAATTCGAATCAAAAACGCATCATGTGCCTAATGATTAGTGTTTGAATTTTTGCGAGAGAATTTGGCATCACTGTAGCAGAGAGATCAAGATTCAGAGACGTTCTGAAGATTTTAGAGGAGTAAAGGAGGCTACAGTAAAAACAACATCACATAACTCCTCCTTTCCACCGCTGAACCGCGGCGGATTCAAGGTTTTTGCGGCGCATCCACCGTTGAGTTGGTGATTCACTGCTTCAAATTTCTGGTATATTCTATACTTTCTTATCTCTTCTCTGATCTGTCCAATAATAACTTTTCTGCAGGATTCTTTGCAAAAATTCGCCACTCAAAAAAATAAAAATTTGTTGCATGTTTTGATATTGGTTGTTTTTGCATATTTTAATACGGAAATTAAGGGGCAAAGACCAAATTCAGATTAGATGGGGATTTCATTACCCTTCATAAGTCCCAAAAATTACAAAACGAGCATTTGCATCACCCTCATTAACTAAAAAACATCTAGACAAGACTCGAAGGACCGTCGCGCTCAATTAGGACAGAAGAATGTCGTAGGTAATCTATTGCTTATTCGCATTTCTTTTGTGATGTCTAAGGAAAGTGTGTCTAAAGTAAGTGTTTACTTAATTAGGCCTGCTACTTACGTAGCGGATACCTCCCACTTACCTGGCCACAGGAGGGATACAGAGGTAATAGAGGATTTATCCTGCGATTTGTCTTCTGGAAGTCTAGGAGCGGTCTAGTGACTTGACCTAGGTGACCGTAGATCTAGGGTTGATTGTGCATTTTTTGTTGTGATTTTTCAAAATCCGTCTTTTTCAAAACAAACCAAAAACTAAAACAAACCACTTTCTCTAATTATCACATACGCTGCCACTTGTGCTAAACTCGCTTAGTGCATGCTCGGCTGGACATGGGATTCTAGTACCCGTCTTGTCCACGTCTCTTCTATCGACTCCGAAGTCGGTATTTCTTCATTTTCTTTTTCCCCACCACCCACCACATTGACCGAGATGGACAGTTATCCATCGAATTTCAATAACACCACTTTGCCACCATCAGCAGGTGCGCAGAATCTACCACGCATCTCTCTCCAAGAGAGATGCTATCCTATTTGTGGCCCCCTTCCCACTTTTCTTTCTATTCTACCAGCCAATGGGGATAATTTTGAAATCAAACCGCAATTTATCAAACTGTTGCCAAAATTTCACGGGCTTGAATCCGAAGACGCATACATTTTTATAAACAAATTTGAAAACGTATATGCTATGATGGGCACTTCACAACTTTCTGTGGATGCTATGCATTTACGTCTTCTCCCTTTTATTTCGTGCGATTTAGCCGAGAAGTGGCTTTATAACACAACCGCACATTCTATTTCAAAATGAGACGAATTCGTTGTAACATTCCTTAAGAAATTTTATCCCAATCATAAGACCGCCCACATTCGAAGCGAGATCTACCAATTTACCCAACTTCCTAATGAACCATTTTGGAAATACTTTGAACGATTTAAGGAACTTCTTATCCAATGTCCTCATCACGGAATCAGTAGATGGGATCTTTGCCGCATTATATATGAGGGCATTACTCCTTCGACAAAGCAAACGCTTGAAATCATGTGTCAAGGCAAGTTCATGACTAAAGACTGTTAGTTATATGTATGCCCTAGAGGCCATTACTGTACATAGGATGTATATTGTAGTGGATGCTGGGACATATATAGGGAGGACTTTCTTGCTCGACATGATAGTATGCTATATGGTTGCTCTTTACCTTAACGTGTATACTGATTGTCTCTCTGTTACATGTTGGTAAAGCCCTTAGGATGTGTACTTGACTACCTGGACTATGGTGCGGATCATACTAGTGGGGACATGGTAGTCTATAAGTACATCCTTCAAGGTCCCTAGTCATGGGTGTATCGAGACGGGGCATAGATATACCAGAGTAGACTATCGTATACCTTCTCGACCCATACAGATAGGCGATGGATGATCCCATATCTATTGGTGTTTGACATCAGATATGATATACGGGTGCTCAGTGGAGACAGGGTACACTGGACGGACTCGCCGAGAACTCCCAGATGGTATTATACCTTACGTCAGATGGCAGTTCTCTGGTGACACTGGTACAGGTTAGTCTGTAGACCCGAGATCGTCATAGAGTCTTGTGTGATTCCCACTGTGCTTTGATTTCCACCTTACCACGTCCAGGAGGACATGCAAAACGGTGGTTTTTGGGTACAGTCCCGAATCACATGGAGGCAATGAGCGATAGGAGGGGATTCGTCTTTCCCGGTATAGGGAGTTGATGTTGCACTGTGTTCGATTGGCTATAACCGGAAATCCCTGGCCAGGGTTGCTGAGATTTGCTGGTAAGAGTTACCAGTAGTTTCTCGAACTGTTATAGACCTCATCGACACGACTTATCGAGCTACTGGGGTCTGACGTTTACCACCCCTAGGCGAGATATGCGACATATCAGACGATCAGACCGGACTGTATGGTAAGTGTTACTGGTTGGATTCACAGGAGTGTGAGCGGGCTTGCTCGTCGATCTTCTGATCGCTCAATACCCGGGTGGCCGTTACGTTTCGCAGACCGCTTGCGGCTTGTGGGTGTTTTGATATGATCATCACCTGCTGCCGGCGTATTGACGAGTCTTTAGAGTCCTACACAGAGGTTTCCTGGCTCAAGCGAAACGAAATATGAGTGCATATGAGATATGTGCGGGACCGAGAATAATGCGTGTATGTGATACCGTATTCTATTCTCGTGATGAATGTATCGATTGGTTGTATGCGATATAACCTAGTTATCGAATCAAGGATTGATTCGATAAGCCGATACATTGAATATTAGTCGGTCATATGCGATATGACCGGATCGTTAAATCAAGTGTTGATTTAATGATTTAATGTATAATTATATATTTGATATATTACTTTGCATTAACTGGTATTGGTTCACTTAAAATAGATTTTCTCACTTGATGTACACATTGTATATGTGATATATTTTTGTGCACTTGATTGTATCATGTTTGATGATACATGCAAACTTGGGTATATGTTTGGTTTAAACTATGATTAGGTTAATGGTTAGGGTTTTCATTTACTCATTTATTTACTTTATTCTTTCTTTTGGCAAAAGAAAATAAAATGGTGGCCTGTTTGTTTTATCTTTGAAGCTTCAAGAAGCTTTGACCATTTTGTTTCTTTTGTTTAACCTAACCATCCACCTAACCCTAGTTTATTCTCTACACTTAACCATGGTTGCATACTGATAACCATCACTTAATTTTTCTTTTTGGAATTAATTCATAATTCTTTTTGATTCTCTTCTTCTTCTTGAGAAAGAAAAGAAAAGCTTGCTTCAAAAATTCTAAGTGATGAATCCAAGTGAGAAATCAAAATCCAAAGTGAACCCACTTCCTATTTCTTCATCCTCTACCACTTGCCATATAGTATAGGGTGTTTTCTTCGCAAGTTTCATGACTTGGTGAAGTTGGAGCTTGATCTTGAGTTGCTTCGACGTAGATCACCTTCGGCATCGAAGTCGACGACCTAGCCCGCCCATTTCTCCGATGAAGCCGACGCTAGAGTCCGGGATCCGATGATCGCAGCGAGGGGACATCTTCACGGAGCTAAGGAAGTGGAGGACCGGATCTACAAAGGTTGTAGTCACTTCCCTTTTAGTAGTAAAGTTGTTTACTACTTGTAGATTCGCCTATTCTCTAGTTAACGATCTATATTAGGGTTTCTCGGCACCGGAATTTTTTGAAATCGGCATGGTTGATGCCTTGTGGGACCTCCTTAGTATGCCTAGGAACCCTACAGTGGTATCAAAGCCTAGATAGAGCCTTAGGCGATGTGTAGACGATGTTAGAAACCTGATCGAACCCGATACGTCCAAGTTTACCCCCTCTCTGTACAATTTTCAAAACTGTGGATTTTTCCCAATTAAAAATGCTCAGAAAATAGTGCAGGGAAATATAAGATTAACTGTAAAAAAACGAGACTGTAACTCAGTTAAACGGCCGCGGAACCGCGGCAAGGACATGCCATTGGCGGCGGTTCCGTGGCTAAATTGTTGAGTTAGGGTTTCAATTTTATACCGTTTCCCCCGTATGTGATTCCTGATGTTTCTGGGCACTTTTAATTATACTCAACAGTTGAGTTTTCTGGGGTGAATTGGGGACTCATTGATTCGATCGGATATTTTTTAACCTCGTTTATGGTTTTCCGGGTAATTTAAGAATATGTTAAAAAGTTCGACCGGATAAAAATACCCACTTTTTCCCCTGCCGGGAAATTTCCATGTGTTGGATATTTCCGTGGTTTAATAACGTTCTAAGTAGTGCAAGTAACGCGATGGACTCTCTAGAAGACAACAAACCTTAACTCGATTATGTGACCGTCTTGAACTGCCCTTTGAACCTTAGGGTTTGGGGCAGTACGGCGTGCCACATGTGAGGCGTTGGCTTGACCCTTCTACGGCTGGACCGTTGGTACAGAGGCATGAACTGGATGTTTTTAAACCTATTTCATGTGTTGAGCTGTTTCGGGAAAATTTGGGTGTTTGATTGTTCGATTGGAAAGTTTAACATTTTCTGTTTATCTGGAATGGGATACAATATTTGGAATCCACAAGTAGTTATGAGATAATTAATATGAATGTTATAAACATAGCACTTTAGTCTCACTTGATCGGTTGCCACGGAATTTTGATGCGATCAAAAGTCCGTCGCAATCACGTAGCGTACGCGGATACTCGCCGGATAAACTTAATAGACAGCTATACCCCTTAGCCCCGACCAAGTGTCTGTAGGAGAACCCCTTCGCCGAAAGCATCCGTTCGGGTGCTTGCGGTAGCAGTGTTCCGCCTTGGTGCACTTCGTCGACGGTATCGGGGGTGCGGCCGTCTACTAAAGTTTGCGACGAGCATTCGATCAGGATGTCGGGAATCCTGTTGAATTGCTTGACTTGATATTGAAAAGTGTTTTCGATAATGAGACTAAAATGCGGGGTTTATAATTGTTAGGCATGTGATGTCTAAGGAATTCATTTGATTAGGCATGCGATGTCTAAGGAGGTAGCGGATTCCAACTGTTGTAGTTTTATACTTTCTTTCTGTGACCGTAAGTGTAATATGTGATATCGCCGGTTTCGTTGCTATATGTCAACGACAATTGGGATACGCATGTTTACTTACGTTGATGACATGTGATGTTATGTGTTGCTGGATATGTTATATTGGATCGTCGTGTTTGAATAGCCGGGTTTTTTTTATGTGAGATGAGTGTTTTTCATTTTCATTCATGTAAAAACTTGTATGTAATATTCTTTTATTGGGGCACTTCCAGGTTGCGGAAGATGTCACCTTTTGTATATTATTTACTTTTCCGCACTAGGATAGACCCATGGAGGTGGGCACAAGTAACCGGGTTCTGGAGTCCAGTGGGAGACCAACTCGAGGAGTCGAGTCCGGGTCTCCTAACTCTAGAATTGGTAGGGTTGCTTACCGCTCTCGTAGGGGTCTAGGGGTGTGGGTTTGGCTATTCATCGCGACCGTGGAATCCGTGTTTTATACTGGCTCGTATTGAAAACACTGACGTCCTAGTATATCCAATATTTCATATGTTTCTTCTGCTGCGTTATCTGTGATGTGATCATGTGTTGTTCTGTGATAGATACAGTATATAGTATATATGATATATTATATAGATGTTACTTATGTTTTACACCCGCGCTAGCCCTGCCCCGCTCTGCCGTTAGTCACCTAACCTAACGGTACACGAGGGGACATCGAGGCGAACACGGATGGCATAAGTGTACGTCGTATTTATCTGTGATGTTTCGGTAACTAAAATGATGGGACTTCATTAATGTGATTAATGAAAGTAAAAGAAACATAAAGATGTTGTAGAATCGAATTTCAAAAATAAAACAGGTAGCTATAGTTCTTGCTTTGCACAGCGGTATATATGATATATCCTGCACCTTATTCGATGAGGAAATGGGCCAACGATCCCTTCACCGGGAGTGACCCCTTTAGAAATAACTGGCAGATGCTACACCCCTCGGTTTGTCTTTTGATTGCTTCTATAGTTTCTGCTTTGCACAGTGATATATATGATATATCCCACACCTCATTCGACGAGGAAAGGGCCGACGATCCCTTCACCGGGAGTGACCCCTTTAGCAAAACTAGAAAAGCCTCAAAAACACTCCATTTTAAAATCATTTGATTCTACAACGATATCAAGTTCATTACGCAATAGGTTTTCAGAAAAACCTGTCGTAGCCCTCCGTCATTTCAGGTAAGTCCTACTTAGTATTCGTGCTACGTTTTTTGACCTCCGTCAAGGCGTAGTGTGCGGTAGCTAACTAGTATTTATCTGCTTATGCATATGATGCAGATTGGATTAGGGTAGTCGTGCGCCCTTGTTGACCTCCGTCAAGGGTCATGCGGGTGGGTTTGATTCAATCAAGAAATGACGGGTTGAACTTGACTAGTAGCCTATGGTTTGTTGACTTCCGTCAAGATTATAGGGTGCTAGGGGTAAAATTATCGGGAATTTCAAGTGTTGAAATTTGCAATGAGATTGCATACCTTCTATGAGATAGTTGGATCCCGATACCCGCTGTGAGTAAGAGTTACTCCTAGGAGAGTTTTACACATTACAATTAGCCGATCAAGTAGGTGTCTAGAAAGGTGTCAACGAGGTTACGCCTCTGGGAAAACGAGGTTTACATTAATTAGGTTCGTGCGAAAGCACGGGGGACCTCCCTCAAAGTACCGACACTGGCTTGGCTGAAAGATTGGCGAACTTGTAGTGTGTAATTAATCCCGGCTAGTCTTTCCTTTTAGGGTTTGAAGGAAGATTTGATAAAAACAGTGGGAGCCATCCTGATTAGATAAAATAATAACCAATCTGATCTTGCAAGAGCATACGCTGAGTGTTTTCTTCTCTCTCTCTCCGGGTAGCGACCATGTCATGCCTTAATCAAGATAATAAAACGGATATATTGACCGAACCCGCTTGTTATACTGAGCTGGGGAACGTTGGTCCCGCTCCAACTTATAATTGTAAAAGACCGAGCAGGAATTAGGGGAATATCAGAATTCCTATGCCGCCCAAACGAAGAAAGTGCATATGATGCATCTCCTTCGGGTGTGTTCATTACAAAGAACTGTTTCTCAGTATCCCCTACGTCCTGGGTATTGGATACCGGATCAGGATCCCGCAAATGTAATCCGTTACATGGGCTAAAGATAGGTAGAGAATTGAGAACGGGTGATAAGTTTCATGAGACAGAAAACGGGGCAAGTGTTGCAGCCAAGTCTGTTGGTCACTGTCACCCTGTATTGCAAATACATTGATTCTGAACGAATGTTATTATATACCGAACCTGATATACAAAATCATATCAGTCTCTTTATTAGTAAAGAAATGATAAAATTTTATATTGTTGGATAATGTTTTGAACATTTCCTATATCAAAAGTTGATCGGTTCAGGCACGTTATCTAAAAGCATTGATGTTCTAAATCAAACTACGGTTTTTAGTATATAGAACACACACAAGAGGAAGAGTTCAGAAATGAACGAATTCTTCTTGAGGCATTGTAGACTAGGTCATATCAATGCAAACCGACTGGCTGAAGTTACATTTAGATGCATATTTAAATTAGTTTGAATTTACCTCTTGTGAAACTTGCCAGTCATGTCACAGAGATAAGATGACCATAGATCCGTTTACTGGAAACAGAGAAAGAGTTAGTGAACTCTTGGGATGATACATGTTGATGTATGTAGGTCCCCTGTCTACACATGCCAAGACCGGTTCTTTATACTTCATTACATTCTCTTTTAATCTCTCGAGATTCAGACCTATGTTCCTGTTGAAACACAAGTCCGAAACTTTTGAGATATTCATAGAATATAAGTTAGAAGTAGAGAACCAAAATACGGGTAAAAGTATTATGTCCTTTGATGTGATCAAGGAGGAGAATACTTGAGCACGGAATTCCTGGATTATTCTAAAGGAGAATGAGATTCTCTCTGAGCATTACTCCTCCGTATACACCACAGCACGTCGGTGTATCGGGACGGAGCACTCACACCCTATATGATAAGGTGTGCTCTATAATGAGTACTACTGAGTTTCCTATTTCCTTTTGGGAGTTATGCACTTATGAAGTTGCATACCTATTGAATAAGGTTCCAATCAAATCAGTTGCCTACCACTCCATATGAGATATGGTAAGTGAAGAGCCCATCTCTTAAAGTCAGTTAAGATTTGGGGTTGTCCGGCCTATGTTTAAAAGCAAAATCCGGACAAGCTCAAGGCAAGGTCTGTTATGTAGAACTGGAAATGTTTCAGCTATACAAACTGCAGCTGATGATTTGGAAGAACCAAAGGATTCAATAGTCACCCGACAAACCTCAGCCTCTCCGCCGATCTGGTAGGGTTCCTCATCCGCTTGAGAGATACTTTGGTTTCTCGATGACAGTGGGAGTGAGGATTGCATCATGAAATGATGACCCAACTAGTTTCGAACTGGCCATCAGGAGTGGGACTCTATAAGAATGGCTGGATGCTTATCAATTTGAGATGGAATCCTTATACACCAACAAAGTATGGACTTTGGTTGTCTTATCTGAAGGGTTAAATCCCCATCAGGAGCAAGTATATCTTGAGAAGATTACTTGGTGTAGATGGAAAAGTTGAGACTTTCAAAGCTAGACATGTTAAAGGTTTTCACCATCGACCAGGCGTGGATAATGATGAAACCTTTTTTAGTGGCTATGCTTAAGTCCATCCAGATCCTACTTGCCACGGCTACATACCATGACTACGATATCTGGCGGTTGGGTGCCATGACTGCTTTTCTAAGTGATGTTTTAGAAAAGAGCGTCTATAAGTACACAGCCAGAGGGCTTCGTAGACAGTGGGAGCAGCGGAAACGTGAGCAAGATGTTTTATATGATAAAGCAGGCATCGCGGAGTTGGAACGTCTTTTTTGATGTATTAGTCAAAGAGTTTGACATCATCAAAATGGTAGATGAACCTTGTATATACAAAAAGGTAGTAGGGAGTATGGTGGTGATCCTCGCAAAGTACGTGGATGACATACTCTTGATAGGGAATGAGTTTCCTATGCTACGCTCGGTCAATCTCCGCTTATCACAATGATTCTCCATATAGGATCAAAGTGATACCTACTAAATCCTGGGTTTTGGATCTATGAGATAGATCTAATTGGATATTAGGATACTCACTAGATGTAGTGAGATGGTATCAATTGATCCTGGAGAGAATCACTGGAAAGGTTTCAGTGTGATAAGGACGAATGAATGTCAGTCACAGGCATTGTCTTTACCCTCAGTAAAGGGACGGTATGTTGGAAGAGTTCCAAGCTAGATACCGTGGCATACTAGACGATAAAGGCTGGATACATCGCGACTTAAGATGCTACCAAAGAGGCTTTCTGGGTGTATATTAGTTCATGAGATGAACTTAGTTCCTTCCATTGTGTGATAATGGAGTTGTGGCTTATGCCAAAGAACGTCCGTCCCATCAGTGATCCAGACATATTCTAAGGCAGTATCACCTGATCATGGAGATGGTTGATCTCTAAGGAGATCAAGGTTAGGAGAGCAGACTCAGAGGACAACACGGCGGATCCACTCATAAAGGCCTTTTCCCAGAGAGAGACTTTCATGGGATGGTTAAGTATGAGATACTACAACCACTTCTACAGATGGCCCTAGTGCAAGTGGGAGATTGTTAGTTATATGTATGCCCTAGAGTCCATTACTGTACATAGGATGTATATTGTAGTAGATGCTGGGACATATATAGGGAGGACTTTCTTGCTCGACATGATAGTATGCTATCTGGTTGCTCTTTACCTTAACGTGTATACTGATTGTCTCTCTGTTACATGCTGGTAAAGCCCATAGGATATGTACTTGACTACCTGGACTATGATGCGGATCATACTAGTGGGGACATGGTAGTCCATAAGTACATCCTTCAAGGTCCCTAGTCGTGGGTGTATCGAGACGGGGCATCGATATTCCAGAGTAGACTAGCGTATACCTTCTCGACCCATACAGATGGGCGATGGATGATCCTATATCCATTGGTGTTTGACATCAGAGATGATATACGGGTGCTCAGTGGAGACTGGGTATACTGGACGGACTCGCCGAGAACTCCCAGATGGTATTATACCTTACGTCAGATGGCTGTTCTCTGGTGACACTGGTACAGGTTAGTCTGTAGACCCGAGATCGTCATAGAGTCTTGTGTGATTCCCACTGTACTTTGATTTCCACCTTACCACGTCCAAGAGGGCGTGCAAAACGGTGGTTTTTGGGTACAGTCCCGAATCACATGGAGGCAATGAGCGATAGGAGGGGATTCGTCTCTCCCGGTATAGGGAGTTGATGTTGCACTGTGTTCGATTGGCTATAACCGGAAATCCCTGGCCAGGGTTGCTGAGATTTGCTGGTAAGAGTTACCAGTAGTTTCTTGAACTGTTATAGACCTCATATCGACACGACTTATCGAGCTACTGGGGTCTGACGTTTACCACCCCTAGGCGAGATATGCGACATATCAGACGATCAGACCGGACTGTACGGTAAGTGTTACTGGTTGGATTCACAGGAGTGTGAGCGGGCTTGCTCGTCGATCTTCTGATCGCTCAATACCCGGGTGGCCGTTACGTTTAGCAGACCGCTTGCGGCTTGTGGGTGTTTTGATATGATCATTACCTGCTGCCGGCGTATTGACGAGTCTTTAGAGTCCTACACAGAGGTTTCCTGGCTCAAGCGAAACGAAATAGGAGCGCATATGATATATGTGCGGGACCGAGAATAATGCGTGTATGTGATACCGTATTCTTTTCTCGCGATGAATGTATCGATTGGTTGTATGCGATATAACCTAGTTATCGAATCAAGGATTGATTCGATAAGCCGATACATTGAATATTAGTCGGTCATATGCGATATGACCGGATCGTTAAATCAAGTGTTGATTTAATGATTTAATGTATAATTATATATTTGATATATTACTTTACATTAACTAGTATTGGTTCACTTAAAATAGATTTTCTCACTTGATGTACACATTGTATATGTGATATATTTTTGTGCACTTGACTGTATCATGTTTGATGATACATGCAAACTTGGGTATATGTTTGGTTTAAACTATGATTAGGTTAATGGTTAGGGTTTTCATTTACTCATTTATTTACTTTATTCTTTCTTTTGGCAAAAGAAAATAAAATGGTGGCTTGTTTGTTTTATCATTGAAGCTTCAAGAAGCTTTGACCATTTTGTTTCTTTTGCTTAACCTAACCATTCACCTAACCCTAGTTTATTCTCTACACTTAACCATGGTTGCATAATGATAACCATCACTTCATTTTTCTTTTTGGAATTAATTCATAATTCTTTTTGATTCTCTTCTTCTTCTTGAGAAAGAAAAGAAAAGCTTGCTTCAAAAATTCTAAGTGATGAATCCAAGTGAGAAATCAAAATCCAAAGTGAACCCACTTCCTATTTCTTCATTCTCTACCACTTGCCATGTAGTATAGGGTGTTTTCTTCACAAGTTTCATGACTTGGTGATGTTGGAGCTTGATCTTGAGTTGCCTCGACGTAGATCATCTTCGGCATCGAAGTCGACGACCTAGCCCGCACATTTCTCCGATGAAGCCGACGCTAGAGTCCGGGATCCGATAATCGCAGCGAGGGGACATCTTCACGGAGTTAAGGAAGTGGAGGACCGGATCTACAAAGGTTGTATCCACTTCCCTTTTAGCAGTAAAGTTGTTTACTACTTGTAGATTCGCCTATTCTCTAGTTAACGATCTATATTAAGGTTTCTCGGCACCGAAATTTTTTGAAATTGGTATGGTTGATGCCTTGTGGGACCTCCTTAGTGTGCCTAGGAACCCTACAAAGACGATGGTGAAGCTTTGAAATTCTTGGAAGATTTTGCTAAAAATACTATGCAATGGGAAAGCGTTAGACCACCATCATCTGGGGAAGGTAACCATCAGCTCGATATTTCCATCGCATTGAGAGCCGAAATGGCTGCGATACAAAGGAAACTCGATGCTATAGAAAACAAATTCTCTTCAGCCTCCCTAAATCAATTCACATTCCCCAAAACCGTGTGTGGTTACTGTTCCAACCCATTACATTTGACGGAAGGATGTCCTTTGAATGTACCATTTCAAGGTTAAGAGCACACTCATGCTGCTTTTCAGCAACGACCTAGAAACGATCCTTATTCGTCCACTTATAATCAGGGTTGGAGGAATCACCCTAATTTTGGTTAGAACCAACACCAAAATCAAAACCAGTTCCAAAGCAATTATCAAAGACTTCCTCCACCACAACATCAACCACCACAACTGAGTCAGCACCCCTTTCAATGCAACCTTTACAAAACCCAGCCAATAACCTTGATCATTCTTCTGCCGGTACCGATAAACCCTCTGCACTCGACATGTTCATTAAACATTCCATGCAAACGAATGATATTTTAACATCTTCTATCCAAACGTTATTTCAAAACACTATCTCCCACGGTGAGAGTATTAAATCGATAGAAACACAAATAGCACAGTTGAATGCTACGATGACTGCTAGAGAGAATGGGAAACTTCCATCTCAACCCTTATCGAATCCAGGGTACTCACAGTATAATGTGAGTGCCATTACAACGTTGAGATCTGGAAGAGTGCTAAATAACCAAGTCGGTGAACAGTTTGATACTGATATTGATATTGAGGAATCAATAAATGATACCCCGGCCTCCACTTCCACTTCCACTTTCACTTCCACTTTAACTTCCACTTCTCACCCTATTTCATCTTCTTCCGAGCCTATTCTCCGTTTTCCACAAGGCTCGAACTCTCAGCCCACTTCTTCTAGTCAACTAAAGATGATCCCCACTCCAATTCTAGGATCTGTTCCACCCCCACAAACTTCTCCACATATGTTGGACCCCACCATTATTGATAAAGCTCCATTTCCAAACAGATTGAGGGCAAACAAAGCTAACACACAAATGGAGAAAATTATGGATATGTATAACCAGGTTAACGTAAACATCCCTCTCCTAGATGAGATTCAACAAGTTCCGGCTTATGCGAAAATACTTAAGAACTTGTGCACTGGGAAGAGAAAAACTCAATTACCCAAAAAGGTATTCATGTCGAGTAATGTAAGCACAGCTTTTACACAACAATTACCCAAGAAACATAAGGACCCTGGCAGTCCTACAATATCCATTTCTATTGGGGGTAAAAATATCAATCGTGCTCTACTTGATTTAGGTGCTAGTGTTAACCTGCTTCCATATTCTGTGTATGAGCAATTGGGAATCGGAGAGTTAAAGCCCGCGTATACAACTCTACAGATGGCTGATCGATCTATCACCAAACCTAGGGGTGGGCTTGAGGATGTGTTGATAAAAGTTGGGGAATTTATATTCCATGTGGACTTTATTGTTATAGATACACAGCCTGTAGCAAACCCACGGAACCAAATTCCAGTGATTCTTTTTGGCCACTTCCAACGCTATAATCAACTGTCGAAACGGCTCTATAAACCTATCCTTCGGGAATAGCTCAATTGAGCTTAACATTTACAAGTTGGGAAGTCAACCATCTGAACTTCATACTCGAGTATGTTCTGTCGAATTAATGGATGTCGACAGCAGCGAATTAGAACTGCTTCACGATACTGATTTAGACCCCCTCAATACGTTGTTGTTTGACCCAGTGATGTATTATACACATACGGACCCTTCTTTCGAATTGTACAGGTCAACATCTAACACTTATTATGAACCTGTTATGGAGTCTGAGTATCATCCCGTTCTTTCAAATGAGAATATTTTTTGGGGTATCGATGAAAGCTTTGAAGAAATTTTTTCTGATGAACTCGCATTCTTAGCAGACACGGGAGTTGTGATGAATCAACCCCAAACCAAAGAGGTTGCACCATCCATTCTTCTTAACAATTATGAGAATGCGAGTAATCCATCATCATCGTTGTTTCGTCTCTCCAAATTGAGACGTAAACCCGTTCTATTACACCACTTATCTCTGCCCCACTTCTTCTTGGCTTTATATAACATGTTCTTCCACTAACCGGTGCATTACATTGATAAAATCTTCGAATGGTTGGTGTTGACTTTTGGTCTTTGTAAAGCTTTGTATTGACCAATAACTTTACCCCCCTCTTATGATTTTAAAAGCTTACTATTGTTTAACTCAAGTTTTGGGGGGTATATTTTTGGCTCTTGAAAATAATATTTGTACACAAAATTGTGAGCCAAAAATAAGTTTGGGGGAGGATTTTCACGTTCATTTATTCTTATCCCCGTTAATAATTTTTCCTTCCAAACCTACAGGTTTTTGAGATTTAAAAGAGACAACCGTAAGGATACTGCTGTAAACAGATTTGGGAAAGGTTTGTGCTTATTTACGCATCACTTTCCATTACATTTTGCATAAGCACAAAATTTTCAAATTTTTTTTTTTATAATGAAAGATTAGAAAGTGAAAAATTACATTTAAAAGATTGGAAGAATTTAAGAAAACCAAGAAAGTTAGATGTTTTCTTAAACAAAACTAGTAATAAGTAGTTATGAGCCGTTGTCCCAAGGGTTAGTAAGATGAAGGAAGTCACTAATATGAGGATAAAAATAAGTCTGAAAAATAGTTCCTATTCTAGAAGCCAAACATTTGAACGTTGATACCCTACTATGCGCATTTACACACGTCTTGAAACACAGGATAGTAGAGGATACCTTGAAATGCTCTTGTGTAAAAGCCAAAGTACGAAAAAAATAATAAATGAAGTATAAAAGTATAAAATGGTGAAGAAAAATGAACACTGGTTTTGTAATCACTAAGGCAGCATAAAAAAATATAGTGAGGGTGCTTCATCACCTAGTGCCTTAGACCAACTTGTTTAGGAGTCACTGCTAAGCTTTAGGTGTTACAAGACGAGGAAATTGCTAATTACGCCTAATCTGTGAGCACATTTAGTAATCGGTCGGTTAGTATCTCATGAAGTATTAACGGTCCCTTGAAGAATGTATGAGCAATTCCATCTAAATTATTCACCGACTAAAAAGTACTGAGGTAGATGGACAAGAGTATGATAGGTTGAATTGAATTCTCCGAGTGTAGGGATATCTTTTTCACACACGTAGGGGTATATGATCGGTGTTTGGAAGAAAGGTAGGGATGAAGAATAAAGGCGATGTTTTATTGAGGGATGATATGATTTCTAATATCTTTTCATGACTATTATGATAGGGCTCATGACAACCGAAAAGCTAGTGTAGTTGGAAACTCTGATTTTCAAGTTCTTTCTTTTATAATTCTTATCTTTATATGTAAATTTCATAGTCTTTCTTTTATGATAGGATTTTGTGGGTGCAATCCGCTGAAAACCCTTAGGAGACA
Source organism: Agapanthus africanus (assembly GCA_030015575.1). Lineage (NCBI taxonomy): Eukaryota > Viridiplantae > Streptophyta > Magnoliopsida > Asparagales > Amaryllidaceae > Agapanthus > Agapanthus africanus. The sequence continues at coordinate 44,359,887 of CM057339.1, forward strand.
ACACTCCTCCAACTAGGGACACCTAGAGATTTAAAGGCTTGTTGCACGTGCTCAGTACAATCGTGTTGCCTACGAAAGTGTGCTAGTTAGTTTTTCTTTTTCTTTCTATTTTCTCCTTTCCTTGAATAAAAGAAGTTTGCTCGAGACGATCAAAGTCAAGTTTGGGGGAATTTGTTCAGTCAAAAATATTGCAATTTTTAACACAACAATTTCCTCACATTTCTAATCATCTAAGGATATTTGTTATAAATTTAACATGTATTACAAGTTCGTCTAGAAAATATCAAATACCACGTGTTATACATTATAATCAACATTTTGGAAGGAAATTGTGTGTTTATTATTTCACGCATGATATTGTCTATCTCAACAATCATCATTGAGATTTTTGTGCAGAAAATTATTTCAGGACAGATATCAGAATCGCAAATTCGCCGACAAAAATGCAGCAAATCAAAGAGTTCAAATACTGGCAGAAATTTAGAAGATATAAGAAGATTCCAGATATCACATAAAGACCCAGAGATCAATAGAATAATACCACAGAAGTTTGAAGCAACGAGCTCACCAATCGGCCGCGGAACTGCGGCCGAGTCAGGCCGAATCGCCGCGGAACCGCGGCCGATTCAAGGACTTGGGGTTCAGGAGTTCTCTTGAAGTTTCTTTGTAACAACCTAACTTGTTAGGAAAGTTTGTTTGTAACAATCTAGTTTGTTCTAGAAATTTCTTTGTAACAACCTAGCTTGTTGAGAAAGTTTCTTTGTAACAACCTAGCTTGTTATAGAACCTTCTTTGCAACAACCTAGCTTATTAGGAAAGCTTCTTTATAACAAGCTACCTTGTTCTAGAAACTTCTTTGTAACAACCTAGCTTGTTGAGGACGCTTCATTGTAACAACCTAGCTTGTTCTAGAAACTTCTTTGTAACAACCTAGCTTGTCAGGAAAGATTCTTTGTAACAATCTAGTTTATTCTAGAAGCTTCTTTGTGACAACCTAGCTTGTTAGGAAAGCTTCTTTGTAACAACTTAGCTTGTTCTAGAAGTTTCTTTGTAACAACCTAACTTGTTGGGGAAACTTGATTAGGGGTTATAAAAAGGGACCTAAGCCTACATTAAAAAGGTTGTTGTTGATGGTAGTTGATTTCTAGTACAAAATCCAAAACCAAATCCAATTCAATTCCAAATCAAGATCCAAATCAAGAACCGTTGAGAACGATATCGAGTGACGACATTCAAGATCCTTTACACGAAGCCGATCGTCATCAAGAGCACATGATCCGTGATAGATCCAAGACTCACGGTGATCGAGCAAAGCGAAATTCGACGGAATAGTTATCTCTTCAAGAGAGCCATCGAGAACAATTCTTGTAATCTCGGATTGAAGGAAAGTGTAATTAGAAGTTGATTAATAAAGGTGATCATTTGTTAATTCTCGCTTTCATTAAGTTTTTGCATTATGAAATTTCTACTTCTTGATTCTTTTATTTTCATGATGCGTGAGTAAATCTCCGCTTACTAAGGATTCGAAGGAATTCAGTAGATCAAATAGTGATGAAATCCTATACGCATCTTAAGTCTTATGAGAATTATGTACTTTAGGAAAAAGAATCGTCAATGAACAAATTTGGAACGAGATCACCGTTCTTGATAATTTCGTTGCAATTTAGGATTAAATGATTGATGATTTTCTTTGCTAAAAGCTAGATTTGAATGGTGATCAATGAAAAGATAAGGGATAGTGAAGGAGAAACCCTAGTTTCTTCAATAGATCCCTAATCTTCATTCATCGCCATCGTTCTAACTATAATTCATCAATAGATAAGATGAGTCATTATTAGTATTCATCATTGCTACTAATTCCTATTGAATTCTACAAGCTATTCTTCAATTTTCTTGATAACTAAAATTGATATTGGATACTTTCTTGATTACTAAATCTTAAGCTCTTCCTTGATTCTCTTGAAATGGTAAACTCAATTAAATCTTAAAATCTCATTTTCTTGAATTTTCTTTACTATTTTCTTTCGGCTCAACTAAAGCAAGAACGAATAAATACACGAATTTCATCGGAAGACCCGTACTCATTAACGAACTACATCGACACCGTTATTAATTACGGTTTTAAATTCTTTGATTGTGATAACACTTTTCATACGGTAGCTTACTGCCCAACAACGCTGTAGATTCAAAGCTCTCATCCTGAGGCTACCGAGTAGCTTCCTGCTCGGTCCATTCGCAGCGGGTAGCTTCCTGCCCAACACCACTGAAGATCCAAAGCCCTCATCTCAAGGTCACCGAGTAGCTTCCTGCTCAGTCCATCCGCAACGGGTAGCTTCCTGCCCAGCAACGCTATGGATCCAAAGCCCTCGTCTCGAGGCCACCGAGTAGCTTCCTGCTCAGTCCATCCGCAACGGGTAGCTTCTTGCCCAACAATGGTGTGGATCCAAAGCCCTCGTCCTGAAGCCACCGAGTAGCTTCCTGCTCGTTCCATCCGCAGCGGGTAGCTTCCTGCCCAACAACGCTGTGGATCCAAAGCTTTTATCCCAAGGTCACCTAGTAGCTTTTTTCTCGGTCCATCCACAATGGGTAGCTTCCTGCCCAACAATGCTGTGGATCCAAAGCTCTCGTCCTGAGGCCACCGAGTAGCTTCTTGCTTGATCCATCCATAGAGGGTAGCTTCCTGTCCAACAACGATGTGGATCTAACGCCCTCGTCCTGAGGCCACCGAGTAGCTTCCTGCTCGGTCTATCTGCAGCGGGTAGCTTCTTATCCAACAATGCTTTGGATCTAAAGCCTTCGTCCCAAGGCTCATACTCGATGCGCGATCACCACCTTGACTCCGAGCAAAGGGAGGATACCGACCTTCCTACACTTGGCCATCGACTGATTCATACTCGACGCGCGATCGCCACCTCGACTCCGGGGAAAGGGAGGATACCGTTCTTCCTACACTTGGCCATCGACCGATTCATACTCGATGCATGATAGCCACCTCGACTTCGGGGAAAGGGAGGATACCGATCTTCCTACACTTGGCCATCGATCGATTCATACTCGACGCGCGATCGCCACCTCGACTCCCGGGAAAGGGAGAATACTGACCTTCCTATGCTTGGCTACCGCGCCTAAAAATACTCGCAGAAAATGTGGACACCGTCCTAACACTCGCAAGATAAAGAAACCTACGAGCTAAAAATACTTGCGCAATGAAGATTCAAACAATGAAAAGTATATGAACTAAAGTATTTGCGCAGTGAGCAGACATTTGGGCAAAGGTAAAAGGAATACTTTATTTAAAATCAAAGATAAAAACAAGGTATTCTGGTCTCCTCGGCCTTACAGAAATGCCCGGAGGCTTACAAAATTTTAATGGGTTATTTCAAACGAAAAAAATCTTCAAGGGAGGAAAGCTCAGGACGCCCGCTCGGCAGAGATCTCACCCTGCTCGAGGCCACCATCAGGGACCAAAACTGCGACCTCGGGGTTGGCTCTTCCGCCGACAGCCTCACCCCCAACTTATTAGTTATATGTATGCCCTAGAGGCCATTACTGTACATACGATGTATATTGTAGTGGATGCTTGGACATGTATAAGGATGACTTTCTTGCTCGACATGATAGTATGCTATCAGGTTGTACTTTATCTTAACATGGACAGTGATTGTATATTGTTACATGTTGACAAAGCCCTTAGGATGAGTACTTGACTATCAGAACTATGATGGAGATCATACTAGTGGTGCCAAAGGTAGTCCACAAGTACATCCTATAACTGTTCCTAGTCGAGGGTGTATCGAGACAGGGGGTATCGATACTCTAGAGTAGACTAGCGTATACACTTCTCAACCCATATGATGGGCGATGGATGATCCCATATCCATTGGTGTTTGACATCAGAGAAGGTATGCGGGTGCTCAGTGGAGACTGGGTACACTGGACGGACTCGCCAAGAACTCCCAGATGGTATTATACCTCACGTCAGATGGCAGTTCTCTGGTGATACTGGTACAGGTTAGTCTATAGACCTGAGATCGTCATAGAGTCTTGTGTGATTCCCACTGTGCTTTGATTTCCACCTTACCACGTTCAAGAGAACGTGCAAAACGGTGGCTTTTGGGTACAGTCCCGAGTCACATGGAGGCAATGAGCGATAGGAGGGGTTTCGTCTCTCCCGGTATAGCGAGTTGATGTTGCGCTATGCTCAATTAGCCATAACAGGAAATCCCTGGCCAAGGTTGCTGAGATCTGCTGGTAAGTGTTATCAGTAGTTTCTCGAACCGTTATGGACCTTACATCGGCATGACTTATCAGGCTATTGGGGTCTGACGTTACACCACCCCCAGGCTGTGATTTGCGACATATCAGACAAAGAGACTGGACTGTACGGTAGTGTTACTGATTGGATTCGCAGGAGTACGAGCAGGCTTGCTTGTTGATCTTATGATCGCTCAATACCCGGATGGCCGTTACGTTTAGCAGACCGCTTGCGGCTTGTGGGTGTTTCTTATGATCATCACCTACTGCCGGCGTATTGACTAGTCTTTAGAGTCCTATATAGAGGTTTTCTGGCTCAAGCGAAACGGAGTAGGAGCACATATATGATATGTGCAGGAACGAGATTAATGCGATATGTGATACCACATTCTATTCTCGCGATGTGTAACATGATTAGTTATATATGATATAACCGAGTTATCGGATCAAGTGTTGATTCAATAAAATGTGACATTTGATATTAGTCGGTTATATGTGATATAGCCGGATTATTAAATCAAGTGTTGATTTAATAATTTAATGTATAATTATATATTTGATATATTACATTACATTAACTAATATTAGCTCACTTAAGATTACTTTTTCTCACTTGATGATACATTGATATATTTGTGATATATGTTAATTGTATTATTTTTTTTGTTGCAATATATTATATATGTGATATGTAATATTGTAACATGCAAGGTTATAAATGCAACTAGGGTTTATGAGATTAACATCATGGCTAGGTTTATGTTTAGGTTAGTTATCTTAATTAGTTCTAAATTGTGGATTAAAGTTATGATATTTTGTCATGGATGACTTGGTCCACTTTTTAGATATTTATCAAGATATTTGTTAACCTAACCCTAACCCTAGCCTATGGTTTATTCTCTACATGAGTTAGCCATGATATTATTTGACCATGGTTGCATTTGTAACCTCATGAGTTTATCTCTTTGTTCATCACTTCATCTTCTTCATTCTCATTTTTGAGCTCTCTTGATTTTTGATAAGTGATAAAACCTTGGGAGAAAATAAAATCTTAAGTGAGCCTACTACCTTCTTCATCATCCTCTACTACTTGCCATTTAGTATAGGGTGTTTGCTTCAATAATTCCATAGTTAGTGAAGAGATAGCTTGGGTTAGTGTCTCCTCGACGTAGATCATCTTCGGCCTCGAAGACTTTGAAGCAAGCATGCTCGTTTCTTCATCGGAACCTCTCTAGAGTCTGGGACTTCATGATCGCAGCGAAGGGATGACTACACAGAGCTAATAAAGTGAAGGACCGGTCTACAAAGGTTGTATTCCTTGTTCACTTCTTATTCAAAGTTGTTTGCATTACTTTCCGTCCGATTTCTAGTATACGATTCAATGTTTAAGGTTAGCTAGAACGGCAAAAATTTGAATTTGGCATGGACGATGCCTCCTGAAACCTTGATTCCGTGCTAGGTAACCCTGCAGCAACTGCCGCCTCGGTGACTTCCCCTTGGGGCGCTTCCTCGGTCAGGAGGTACTTAGCGCGGAGCTCGCTGTCATCGAACCCTGGCATAGACTCCTTAATGCCATCGAGGGCGCTGTGCCACACGACGGCCGCGGATTCGGCAAGATCGGCGTAAAATTGGTCGGACGCCTTGTATAACAACCCTAAAATTCTGTACAAATTTTTTCCAAAATACAGAAAGGAATACCTAAGCCTGAGCACAAGTTATAAATTTGATTTGCTTTTGAATAGCAAGAAAGAACTTGTAGCTCATTGGTAAAGCCTTGCACTGCTGTGACATAGCCCCTGTGATCGAATCCCCGCAACACATATATTTTTAATTGATTTTTCTTTTAATTTTGTAGAAGCCCAAAAGTTTGCACGTGAACTACATCTAAAATGAAAAGTCGTAGATTAAACAAACATGTGTACTGAGATATACCAACTGACCTTGACACGTGGCAAGCATCCGAGCCCCCACCCTATAGAGATGGCTGGCGAGATTCGACTTGGGGCCGGTGCCGCCGTTCCCCCCTGGCTAATGCCTCAAAATTTTTACCCCTGAACCCCTTCGCCTACACCATTACCTCCATATTGTTTGTTTACTCTCAAAACATCCAGAGAGTGATAATTCCTCCCTTTAATTCATTTTTAATGCAAATTTTAATTCCATTCTTCATTACCCTAAACCCAAATTTTTCCTATAAGTACCACACCACATTTCACCCCTCCTCACTCAGAATTTCATAACAAAAACTCTCTAAAATTTCTAAGTCCTAAGTTGTACAAGTGGAGTTAATAAAGGGCGAAGTTCCAACGAAGTTTAGAGGAGAATTCGGCGAAGAAACGACGCCCCGATGGTTCCAATAGCTTCCCCTCTCTCTTCTCTTATTTTCCAATCAGTAAGACCCCTCTCCCCTTCTCTTTTGCTATTCTAAAACTTCTCCTTTTCAAAACTCGTCGGAAGCGGAGTTATTCCGATTTCCGACTCTCTTTTCTTTCAAAACACAATTTCTCTTAAACAATAAATTACCATATCTTCTTATAATGTTTAATAAACATAAATAAACACCTTAGAATAAGTTTCATCTCAAAATAATTCATGTTGCAATTTTTATTTCACTTTTACAGTAAAATACCATCATGTTATATACAACTTGTAAATATTCAATTTAACCGTATTACCTTTAGATAACTCACGAGGTAATAACCTATCTCATAACAACACACATTTTGGATATAGCACGATGAATTTTAGGACTCTAGATTATGGAAAAATACGCTTCTACGAATAAATACCTTGAACATTCAAAACCGTTTTCTTTAAAAAGTGTGTTATTTAAATTCTTTGCAATTGCATCTCTACAACCCATTTTAGGGACCCCAATCGGGATGGTGCCGGTTATCGCACATCCTCAGACCTAGTAAAGCGAGATGCAGACCTCCGCAAGGAGCATTCGATCTCGATGGAATTTTTGATGCAATTTTTAAGAAAATAAGATTTTTACAAAAAGAAATAAATTTTATTTTTATTAATATATATTTATAACTATTATCAAAATATCTATTTTAAAATATATTATAAATATTCCATGTTTTCTAAATCAAAGGAATCACAATTTTATGAAACTACCATTACAATTCAATACAAATTCCAATATTTCACTAAAATACCATATACAATGAAAACTAGGTTCTACTCACTAGAAAATTTCACTTTTATAAAATATACATCTATGGAAACCCTAAAGACGGTAATTAAATACTTGAGGTGTATTTTGAAAATATATCAAAACAATTTTTCATAAAACCCCCTCAAGTTATATTAATTTACAATAAGGACCCTAGTAAACATAGGTTTAAGCGTGACCAGTTCTCTTGAGCCTCAGGGAGCCGAAGAATATGGGTGCTTGCCTATCTAAGGTAGACAATCTAAAAACGGTGTTATCAACACGGTAATTGTCTTGGAAAAAGACAAAAATCCTGTCGTCCAGTAGTTACCGATAACTCCAAAACAACCAGGACTTCAATTCTGTTTAAAATTCTGACTCAGTTTGAGTCATGGTCAAATCTGAAATCAATCCGACTTGAATTTGATTCAAGTATAACTTCATTTCAATATGAATCCATGAATGCCAGAATACAATCTATAACAACATAAACATGACCGAACCGAACCATGGATATACTCTGATTACATGATTATCCATTTATATCCATTCCGTTTACTGATATCATGGTTCCAGCAAGTCTTCCATTTACTACAAGGCAATACAATGCAATCAGTATAATCAATACAATCAATACAAAATACATTACGGAGTTTATAAAGGGGTAGACTGGTACGGAACATGTTAAAGGTGGCACGGGGTGGTCACTAGAAGGCGTAATTACATCCATGTCGTTGTTCTGTGGTATTATCGACAGATCCTTGTACTACGGGTTACCAAAGTCCACAGTGTAAGTTGGACTCCTCTCTTATACACTGGCATATTCTATACTAAGCTATAACAACTACGTTTGTATAACAAATATAACATTATCTACTTCACCTGTTCTATTCTCTGTCTATTCTTCTCCTTCTATCTTTGGGACTTACCGAGCGATTGTTCACTGAAAACATTCTTATTTCTCTTCTTCTTTGGAATGTTGTCAGGAGGACCCGATTCTGAGGAGTTTGAGACCAGCCAGGAGCACTTGGAGCAGTTCACAGAAGACCCTGAGCATTGACTTTACTTGTACTTACTTTTCATTCAGTTCATGCCATTGTTTAGGCATTGCATTTCAGACTTGTATTTACTTTCTAGTTGTACCTGTAAAAGAATGTTTAATAAATAAAGTTGCTGTTCATTATATTCATGTCTCTTGTGTAAATTTTACTTAATATTGCGTAGATACGCTTAGCTTGTTTACTTCTGAGTAAATACGTCGTGGGCCTCGCCGCATACCTTACCCGTACACCAGGAAACAAGACGTGACATGTTTTGTTGGTGGCCCATACATGTCAGTGCTGTATAAAACCCTACCATGCAGATCAGCTCTGCATGGACATGCAGGTCAATTCTGCATGAAGTTCTAAGTAATATAACACAAGAATTAGCAACTAAAAATATTCTTTACATTTCATATTTCTTGAATCTTACAATTTCATATACTTTGAATCTGTCATAACCTTATTTTTCCTTCAAGGTTATGGATTCTCCAAACAACACCAGCACCAACTTCAACAACGCACCATCACCATAACCAAATTGTTTTGAATCTGTTACACTTTCCTTCTATTAATTTCGAGGATGAAATTTTTATAAGTAAGCTAGAATGTAATAACCCTAAACTTTCTGTACAAAATTTTTCCAAAATACAGAAAGGAATAGCTAAGCCTGAGCACAAGTTATAAATTTGATTTGCTTTTGAACAGCAAGAAAGCACTTGTAGCTCATTGGTAAAGCCTTGCACTGCTGTGACGTAGCTCCTGTGATCGAATCCCCCCAGCCACACATATTTTTAATTGATTTTTTCTTTTAATCTTATAGAAGGCCAACAGTTTGCACGTGCACTATACGTAAAATGAAAAGTTACAGATTAAACACGCGTACACTGAGATATACCAACAGACCCTGACACATGGCAAGCATCCGAGCCCCTACCCCATAGAGATGGCCGGTAAGATTCGACTTGGGGCCGGCGCTACCGGTCCCCCCATGGCTAATGGCTCAAATTTTTTACCCCTGAACCCCTTCGCCTACCCCACTACCCCCATATTGTATGTTTACTCTGAAAACATCCAAAGAGTGATAATTCCTTCCTTTAATTCATTTTTAATACAAATTTTAATTCCATTCTTCATTACCCTAAATCCTAATTTTCCCTATAAATACCACACCACATTTCACCCCTCCTCACTCAGAATTTCATTACAAAAACTCTCTATAATTTCCAAGTCCTAAGTTGTACAAGTGGAGTTAGCAAATGGCGAAGTTCCGACGAAGTTTCGAGGAGGATCAGGCGATGAAACGACGCCCCAACGTTTCCAATAGCTTCCCGTCTCTATTCTCTTGTTTTCCAATCAGTAAGTCCCCTCTCTCCTTCTCTTTTGTTATTCTAAAACTTCTCCTTTTCAAAACTCGTCGAAAGCGGAGTTATTCCGATTTTCGACTCTCTTTTCTTTCAAAACACAATTTCTCTTAAACAATAAATTACCATATTTTCTTATAATGTTTAATAAATATAAATAAACACATTAGAACAAGTTTCATCTCAAAATAATTCATGTTGCAATTTTTATTTCACTTTTACAGTAAAATACCATCATGTTATATACAACTTGTAAATATTCAATTTAACCGTATTACCTTTAGATAACTCACGAGGTAATAAACTACCTCATAATAACACATATCTGGGACATAGCACGACGAATTTTAGGACTCTAGATTATGAGAAAATACGCTTCTACGAATAAATACCTTGAACATTCAAAACCGTTTTCTTTAAAAAGTGTGTTATTTAAATTCTTTGTAATTGCGTCTGTACAACCCATTTTGGGGACCCCAATCGGGATGGTGCCGGTTATCACACATCCTTGGTCCTAGTAGAGCGAGATACAGACCTCCGCAAGGAGCATTCGATCTCGATGGAATTTTTGATGCAATTTTTAAGAAAATAAGATTTTTACAAAAAGAAATAAAATTTATTTTTATTAATATATATTTATAACTATTATCAAAATATCTATTTTAAAATATATTATAAATATTCCATGTTTTCTAAATCAAAGGAATCATAATTTCATGAAACTACCATTACAATTCAATACAAATTCCAATATTTCACTAAAATACCATATACAGTGAAAACTAGGCTCTACTCATTAGAAAATTTCACTTTTATAAAATATACATCTATGAAAATCCTAAAGATGATAATTAAATACTTGAGGTGTATTTTGAAAATATATCAAAACTATTTTTCATAAAACCCTCTCAAATTATATTAATTTACAATAAGGACCCTAGTAAACATAGGTTTAAGTGGGACCAGTTCTTTTGAGCTTCAGTGAGACGGAGAATATGGGTGCTTGCCTATCTAAGGTAGAAAATCTAAAAACGGTGTTATCAATACGGTAATTGTCTTGGAAAAAGACAAAAATCCTGCCGTCCATACGCAGTAGTTACCGACAACTCCAAAATAACCAGGACTTCAATTCTGTTTAAAATTCTGACTCGGTTCGAGTCATGGTCAAATCTGAAATCAATCTGAGTTGAATTCGATTCAAGTATAACTCTATTTCAATATGAATCCATGAATGCCAGAATACAATCTATAACAACATGAACATGACCGACCGAACCATGGATATACTCTGATTACATGATTATCGAACATTCCGTTTACTAATATCATGGTTCCAGCAAGTCTTCCATTTACTACAAGACAATACAATACAATCAGTATAATCAATACAATCAATACAAACTACATTACAGGGTTTATAAAGGGGTAGACTGGTATGGAACTTGGTAAAGGTGGCACGAGGTGGTCACTAGAAGACGTAATTACATCCATGTCATTGTTTCTTGGTATTATCGACAGAGCCTTGCACTACGGGTTACCAAAGTCCACGGTGTAAGTTGGACTCCTCTAGTATACACTGGCATATTCTGTACTAAGCTACAACAACTACATTAGTATAACAAATATAACATTATCTACTTCACCTGTTCTATTCTCTGTCTATTCTTCTCCTTCTTTCTTTAGGACTTACCGAGCGATTGTTCGCCGACGACATTCCTATTTCTCTTTTTCTTTGGAATGTTGTCTGGAGGACCCGACTTTGAGGAGTTCGAGACCAGCCAGGAGCACTTGGAGCAGTTCACAGAAGACCCTGAGCATTGACTTTACTTGTACTTACTTTTCATTCAGTTTATGCCATTGTTTAGGTATTGCATTTCAGACTTGTATTTACTTTCCAGTTGTACCTGTAAAAGAATGTTTAATAAATAAAGTTGATGTTCATTATATTCATGTCTCTTGTGTACATTTTACTTTATATTTCTTAGATACGCTTAGCGTGTTTACTTCTGATTAAATACGTTGCGGGCATCGCTGCGTCCCTTACCCGTACACCAGGAAGCGGGGCGTGACACCTTATATCCCTCCACGGCCTTCGTCGCCCGGCTCTCGGCGAGCTTCACCGCGTCCATAGCCACCCAGACATCCCTCTTGAGGACGTCCCTCGACTACTTCATCAAGTTGTAGAGGTTTTTCACCTCCTCCGACTTGGCATGGATAGCCCGGTTGGACTCATCCAGAAGCCGATGAGACTCCTTTAGCTTGGAGTACGTCAGCCCCTCGGCGATCAGTCGAGTGTCGAGGAAAGCCGCCTTCTTCTCCGCCTGCCGCAGTTGGAGGCGGAGTTCCTCCTCCCGCGAGAAGGATTCGCCTGTCTTTTTCATGGCCGGGGCTACCTTCTCGGATTCCATGGCGATGAGGAGAGCACAGTGATGAAGGACCTGAGAAAAGCAACAAACGGGTTAGAAAGCTCAAACCGAGAAAACAAGACTTAAGAAATTTTAAGGAAAGTCAAGTATCGACCTTAACTGCCTCCTGCGCTATGGCGGCCACATGGGCCTTCATGGTCCCCCGGGTAATCTTGCCCTTTACTGCTTGCTCCATGTCCGAAAGCAAGCAGTCGGCGACGGAGAGCCTCGAGTGCACCTCAATTCAGAAGTTTCCCTCCTGCACTGGGATCCCGGTAGAAGGTGGCCGAGAGATCGTCCGCATCAGCCTTTTGAGGGGGATTTCGGCGGGCTCATCCTCCTCTTCCTTTCTTGCCCGGGGCGCCGAGTCACGCGCGTTCTTATGACCCTCCCCCCACGGCGTTCTTCTGGGGCTCGGGGAGCGGCGGAAGGTTTGGTCGGTGGAGTTGGCCTCGGGGCCGTGCTCGAACCGGGTCGGGACGAGCTTGCTCCCCTAGCCTTCTTTCCTTGGTTCTTGGCGGCCATGGAAGCTAAGATCTTTGATCAGTCCATGGGCTCTGCAAAAAATAGAACATGCGAATAAAGGGGGGTTAGTGACACCGAAACGTCAAAGGAAATTTAGTAAAGTCTAAATGGGTTGTCGAAGGCCCTGACTTACCCAGAAAACGCGCAAGACTGAGCCCAGCCCAGCTCAGTGCCTGCTCGGATAGTAGAACATCCGCCCGCTGGATGGTTCCCAGTGGGATACCACCCTCGCCTTGGGGAAAGTTGACTGCTTTGCCCTCGGACGGTCGGCCCTGTGCTATTGTGTAGGCACACACCAATCATCGTCCTCAGGTGGCCCAACGAATACAAACTTCTCTTTCCATTCGTGGATGGAAGAAGGGAAGACTACTACCTCCGACCCGGCCGCCCCGCCTTTATATTTTTTATACGAAAAATACACTCAGCTCGACTATTCCTTGCTGGTGCTAGGGTGATTTTTATAACAAAGGAAAGACACGAGGAGGGTCAAACTGAAGGAGATCTGATCTAATTTCAACCGGACCAGAAACCCGAGGAGGATCCTTCACGAGTTTGGTGCTAGCTGGCCCGGAGCAAGATGAAAGCAACGAAGCACCCCACAAACCTCGGTTGGGAAGGGCAAACGCATTCCTGCTCGGAAATCTCCCAAATACAGAGCAATCTCTTTGCCCTGCATCTGGTCCGCCCGCTCACCCTCTCTAGCTAAAGGGATGGAATAGTTAGAGGGGGTGTGGAATCGAGTTCGAATTTCGGAAAGCTCATCCAGACTCTTCAAAACGGAGGGCACATCACGGGTGTTCCCGATACGCACCTTGGGAGCCCTTGTTGCCACCCGACGGCAAGTGACAAGGGTGACCTTGATCCTAGGGGCGAACCCGGCACAGAAGATGAAGAAGAAGAAGAACTCTCTTGCCTATCTGAAGCCGAAGAAGAGGAAGACCCACATGACTCGGCTCCAGAAACTGAGGCCTCATCGTCCGACTCTACCCATAATACCTCTACAGACTTCTCGGATGAAGACATCTAACCTGATTCAAAGGAAGGGACTCACCGAGGAAAAATCAACAGAGGATTCAATCTAAGAAGTGGAGCGCTGGGCAATCTTCAGCAATGAAAGAGAATTAGAGCAAAGTGTCGGGCCTAAGATGGTCCCCTCCTATTTATACACCCCAAAATAGAACATCCCACGACCCAGATTGATTCCCGCCAAAACGAAACGTCACGCCCAAGTGGCAGTCAAAGCTCCACGTGACGACCGGCCAATGGGGATGTTTCTTCAACTGCAAGAGTCAGGGACAGCCTGTCGCTTCCGCCAACCGACGTCCAACACCTGGCCCGTATCCCAATTGGCGAATCGAATAAAATGGCACCCCCTCTTTAAAAGCACAATCATTTCACTGATCCGCTAACGCTATCGGAGATGCGCGTGAAAATTCAGGCGCACGACGAGACGACACGTAGGCCCAAAGATCAAAATGATGACACTGCCAAATGCCATGTCGTTCCCAGGCGATCCACATTCTGATTCTCTGTGCCAAACTGAGCCGAAGAAAAACCGAGTAGGCTACTCTCGACCCAACCCATAAATAGGTCGGAACGAGAGTGGGGGGCTAATAATGATGCTCACAAGTGCTATTTCCTCAGATTACGACACGTGGCGGATGATTTGTCCCGAAAGCTACGGAGGTGGAATAAATGAGTTTCATTAGGGGCATTCCTTAGGACCTCGTCTCGAGGAAGTGTTCGACCTTTCAGGAGACTCCCTGAGTACTTTCCACCTTGACCTAGCAAACTACCAATAGCTCATCTCCGAGCTTCTTCGGTCTCCTTGCTCATCTCCGAGCCATCTGTCAGGCCGAGCTTCCTAGGCCTCACTTCTTGTCTCTGAGCCATCTGACAGGCCGAGCTTCCTCGGCCTCACTACTCATCTCCGAGCAATCTGACAGGCTGAGCTTCCTTGGCTTCCCCAATCAACCGAGTGGATAGAACCCAAGCGCCCCCGCAATGGCTGTCTGGCCTTTCAGGAGACCTCCCTGAGTACTTTCCACCTTCACCTAGTAAACTACCAACAGCTCGTCTCCGAGATTCCTCGGTCTCCTTGCTCGTCTTCAAGCCATCTGTCAGGTCGAGCTTCCTCGGTCTCACTGCTCGTCTCCGAGCCATCTGACAGGCCGAGCTTCTTCGACCTCACTGCTCGTCTTTGAGCCATCTGACAGACTGCTCGTCTCCGAGCAATCTGACAGGCCGAGCTTCCTTGGCTTCCCCAATCAACCGAGAGGATGGAACCCAAGCTCCCCAGCAATGGCTCCGCCTATCTCGACAGGGCGAAATATCCGCCTCCCCATGTTCCGCGTCCTACGATTGCGCGTCCCCTATTAATAGGTGTATCCTTCCATTAATATGAGGATAACGCAGTGGCATAATTGACGGCGACGATCTCACGCCCGCTCACTCTACGCGATCACTATATAAACCCCTCTCTCAGACGACTCAGGTAACTCAAAATCACTTCCAATACGCCATTACTCTACACATATTCCCCGGCACTAACTTGATCATCGGAGGGTCCTACGATGGTCACCCACCCCGAGACTTCCTTTGCAGATAGCTCGGCGTCAATGCCAACCTATTGAGATCCACACACTCAACAACTACCAAACCAAATCTCAACCGTCAAAGACCACCATCACGGGATCGACGGAGGACAACATCTGAAGGAGATCACGCCCTCCATCACAGTCATTTCGGGTCGGCTTCTGGCGAGAAAAGGAAATTCGAGCTGACGGCATTGCAATTTCTTGGAATCATTAGAAAGCTTGAGGCTCATTAAATACTTGACTGTCTACAGCTCTTGCATTTTCGTATCGGGTCTTAGATACCGACCCCCGCTTTATTATCTGATGGAGTGGCCAAGGCCGCTCAAATCTATCGCAAGCTTGTAAAGCTTGGCGCTTCGATAAGAGTGATTGATATCGGAGGCAGGTTAAGGATCGATTATGACGGGTCTCGTTCGGATCGATCCGATATGTCTGTAGACTACAAACTTGAAGAGTATGCATCATCAGTAGTGAAATATACTCAAACTGCATGCGATCGGAAAAGAATCGATCACCCCATCATCTGCAGCGAGAGTGGGCGAGCTCTGGTGTCTCACCACTCTATTCTAATCTTCAAAGACATTTTAAACGCCATCGAGCGACAGTTACCGATCAGTCCCAATCTCGCCTATCTATTAGATGAGCTAATGGATGAAGCTCGAGATAAGTACCGAAATCTAATAGGATCCGCTCTCTACAGAGACCACCACTTGTGCGGTATGTTTACAAAAAAGCTGAAACAGACATGCGTCGATCAGTTTAGAGACAGTTCGCTTTCGCTTAGACACTTGGCTTGCGCAGATGTGCTATGCGACTTAGTATTGAAAAAGACCAGAGGAACCGATCCAATTCATACTTACGACATCAACCTCTCGATTTTTACGTCTATGCCAGATTTATGGGCAATCGGTCAGCTATTTCCTATAATGTCGGTCCATTGACTGAACGAAAGACAAGTTACCCCCGCGGTTTTATCTGATCTCACGTGCAACAGCGATGGTAAGATAGACTGGTTCATCAGGGACAAGTCGTGCCTTCCGTTGCATGAAACTAATGGTGGGAAGTACTATCTGGGCATGTTCCTGTATGGGGCGTATCCAGAATCATTTGGCGAGGCCCACAACCTGTTCGGTGGGCCCAGCATGGTGAGGGTCTCGGCTGGTGGCATGGATAATAGCTTCGCTATGATGCGGGAGGAGCACGGGGTGACATGTACGGAGGTGTTGAGGGCGATGCGGCATAAGCCGGAGATCATGCTCGAAGGCTGAAAGGGAGGGTCGATGATTGCGTTGAAGGCGGAGATGGTCACTACTATTTTAGACCCACCCGTATGACCCTTGGAAAAGGTTAAAACAGTTATACGACTCTCTTAATTATTCGCATCAACATGCAACAGAAAAGCAATACTTAACTACCGAACACTGCGCCTTGGCAAAGGTCAATAAACGCGGCACGAATACTATGTACTACTAATTTGAAATGACCGAGGACTATGGCTGGTTTTTGGCGAAAACCTTTTAACGTAATGAACTTGATATCGTTGAAGGAACCGAGTAGTTTTGAAAATCAGTGGTTTAGGCTCCACTTTTGAAAACTAGTGGTTTTGAAGAAAACCGAGTAATCTATAGGAACATAAACTTTTGCTCAAGAGGTCACTCCCCGTGAAGGGGTCTAGGCTTTTGCCTCTTCGAATGAGGTGCTGAATATTCCTAACCGAATACCACTATACAAAGCGAAAGAATATGACTATAGTTTTTCAAAAATTTATTCCAACATCTTTTAGGTTTCTTTTTCGTTGCATAAATTAAAATTAATGTGGTCCCATCAATTAAATCCTATCACACCAGAGAAGAACGAAAATAAAATGTACGTATATACCATCCACATTCGCCATGGGGCCCCGTCATGCACTGTTAGGTTACTTAACTACCGGCAGAGCGGGAGCAGGACTAGTGAGGATGCAAAACATATACAACATCTACCGGTATATATAAATATATATATAACCATCTGTCTCCGGAATGATATATAAGAAAATTCACAGAACAACAATAACTAACACAGAATAACGGATAATTTAGGAGCCCTGGGTTTCATTTAAGCCGCAAATGAAACTCGACGTTCCCCGATCGGGTGGATAGCCCATGCAATGAAAAACTAGACCCCTACGAGCGCGGCAAGCTACCAGCCAATCCTGAAAATGAGGCAACCCTAATCAACAAAGTGAATGGGCTACCCAACACTTCATGGAATCCGGTAACTTGAGCATCCTTCCATGGGTCATCCTATACCCCCTGCGAGTGCGCAAACATCCCGTCAGTTCTAGAGTAGGCCCCCTCCGTCTCAATGCCATAAAATGCAGGCCCGTTGCCCTCTAGAACCCGGCTATTCGAGCACTCCTCCGTGGGGTAATTTTAGTATAGAAAAGAAAATTATATATACAAACGGTGACATCAAATTCAATCCGGCCGTGCCCCAATAAAAGAATATACAAACTGGCAGAGATGACAGTTCACATGTCTGATGCTCGCCCCACAATAATGAATATACAAATGAATCTAAACTGTACATCTACCATTGCACTAGGGACTATCCAACATGACAATCCGAACAAGATATCACAGATTTAAACATCACAGCTGTTCTCTGATAAAAACTGAATAATAAATAAAAAGCAACGGAAAAAAAACCCAAATAGAGCATCATGTGCCCACACGTGATAGGCACAACGCTTAACAAAATAAGATGAAACTGAGCCTCACGTGACCCATATATACAAAGTATATGAGCGTTTATCTAAAACAAACAATTGGCCAGAGAAAAAACCCACGTGATAGCACGTGACGCTCTTTGGTATGCTTAATTTGGTGACGTCACGTGCTACACGTGATGGGCTCCTAAGCCTTCTGAACCTATAGAATTAAATTCTAATTAAAAGGAATCAAAATTGGTGAGGTCACGTGTTACACGTGATGGGCTCCTAAGCCTTCTGAACCGATAGAATTAAATTCTAATTAAAAGGAATCAAAAGGTTTATGCTTAATTTGGTGAGGTCACGTGCTACACGTGATAGGCTCCTAAGCCTTCTGAATCGATAGAATTAAATTCTAATTAAAAGGGATCAAAAGCTTTATTGGGAAAATATTTCCTTGGATTTTTCTACATAAGAAAGGTTACTCTCAGTAAAACAGAGCGCCGTTGGATTAAAGATCTAAAGGTGATTAAAAAATCACCAATCTACAGAAAAATTCTGTGCAAGGAAATATCTTCCTAAACTTGTTAAGAATAACAAAAGAAATATCTTCTGTAAAATAGAAATTCTTGGATTAAAAATCCAACGGTGAGTAAAATTCATCGAGTGATCTAAAAGTTCATGTTGGTTGATTATAAAATCAATCAAAACCTCTCAATGAGAGATTTTCTAAACAAATTAATTCTTTTCTTTCTCCTATAAATAGGAGCCAAGAGACACAAAGAAAAAAGGGAGAAAAGAGAAAAAAAAAATTCCCCTCGTAAGCAAAAGAAAAGAGAATTTAATTCTCTATAGAGAAAAAGATCTCCTTGTTCTCCGCCGAATACCGAGACGGAACCACGTAGGTTCGTCTTGCCTGAATTTGGGGGCAGATACTATTTGGTTTTATCCGTCCACCTCTCCGAAAATGCCAAGTTGATTTATTGCACCGTGTATCGGAGGTTTAGACGGATGCGGCCGTTGGAGCAAATTTCGTCAGATTCCCCCTCGTTTCAGGGGTTTTTGATTGTGAGGACGCTCTTTCCTGCGAGCGTAAGCCCCTGCAGTTAATTACGCTACCGCATCGCGTTAACCACTTTCTCCTTCTCCAGATGGTCACTTTGTGTCGTGTGTGTTTGTTTTATTTTTGGTTGCCCGTGGATTGTATACGGAGACCAATTTATGTTGTCGCCCATAGGGCGTGGATTAGTCCAAATCCGTATTTCTTAGATTTGGGTTTGGGTTGGGTTTAAGGATCGTTAATCTTATTTGAGACTAAGATCAACTTAAACATTGTTGAGGATACGTTAGTCTAATTTTAGACTAAGATCTACTCAGTATGATCATTTAGATCCAACAAAAGAGCATTTGGGCTCTATTGTATTAGTTTAGGGACGTTGCGGTCCATAAGTTTAAGAACATCATAGTCCATAGAGTTTAAAGATATCATAGTCTGTAAAGTTTAAAGACATTATAGTCTATGAGTTTAAGAATCTCACAGTCCATAAAATTTAAGGACATCATAGTCCATGAGTTTAAGGACCCCACAGTCCGTAAAGTTTAAGGACATCACAGTCTAGTTTAAAGACGTCATAGTCTATGTGGTTTTGATTCAACCGTTTGGGGATGTGCCAAAAGTTATTGGTTATTAGGACCCTCCATCTCTCTGAAGACGTTGAAGAATTACAACGACATATATCAGGGGTATGAAGAGATGTACCCTTGAACCAATGTTGGTTGGGAGATCTATAGTCATATTTGGGACTAAGATCAGTTAGAAGATTTATGAGCATATGGGCTCAATTAATTTGAATTAAGGATCTGTGGCCAACTTGGGCTCGGCCCACTCAGTTAAAATGCTGAACATTTATTTGGGCTCGACCCTTTTTATTTAACAATGCTGAGCATTGGTTTGGGTTCTGACAATTTTTTTTGTCTTTTGTTGAGTGTCGAACACTCATTATGGCTATGGGGATTTATTAAAGAACAGTTTATATTCTCTCAGCGTACACGTGAGGAGCACGTGATGCGCTTGGTGCTGAGCGCCAGTCAATGAGTGCAGAGCGCTCTTTATAAAATAGCGCCCAAGTGAGAAGCACGTGGTGCGCATAGCGCTGAGCGCCAACCAATGAGTGTGGAGCGCTCTTTATAAAATAGCGCCCACGTGAGGAGCACGTGGTGCGCTTGGCGCTAAGCACCAACCTTGAAGCGCTGAGCACTTCTTTTAAAATAGTGCTTGAAGCGTTGGGGTGCTTCTTTAAATTAGAGCGCTAGGAGCGCTTTACGTTAGTCTTGGAGAGCTGAGGCGCTTCTTTAAATTGGAGCGCTAGGAGCGCTGCGGCGCTGTGCGCCAGTCTTGAAGCGCTAAGGCACTTCTTTTTAATTTGGAGCGCTAAGGCTATTTTTTAGGCAACTTTGATCAGTTCTGCACTCTGAGAATTAAATTCTTGTTTATAAGAGACCTTGTCTCGTGGGTCTAAGAACAAAGTTCTTATTTTTATAGAAGATGTTACAATCTCTTATTTTTTGTGAAAGGATTTGCCTTTATGGATCTGTGATCTTAAGAGAATTGAATTCTTCTTCCCCCCTTTTTATGATGAGATGTTATGATCTCTTTTGTGAAAGACGTCTGTCTCATAGATCTATGATCTAGAAAAAGAAACTAAGTTTCTCTTCATTTGATGAGATACTTTGATCTCTCTATTTTATTTACCTTGAAGAAATTCTTCTCCTTCCGAGAGCTTGCTCTTCTCTCTGAAATTTCTCAAAGTTTGTGGGGGATTCCTCTATGCAAGACTTGAAGTCTTGGGTCCTTTATATAAGGGAGGCTGATTTGTTGAATCAGTTAAGAAAATCTCTCATTGAGATATCTCCAATTAATTTTTGGAATTTATCCACCGTTGGATCTTTGATCCAAGGGCTTCTATTTTACAGAAGACAGTTTTCTTGTTATTAACAAGATTGGGAAAATATCTTCCCATACAGAATTTGTTCCGTATCTTGGTGATTTTTAATCACCATTGGATGTTTGATCCAACGGTGCACTGATTTACAGAGCACGATCTTTTCTGTTTGGAAAGTTTCAACAGAATTTTATTCTAGTAATTTGATGATTTTTAATCATGTTCATTAGATCTTTGATGCAAGGGCCGAGAACATTTTGTTCTAGCGCTAGCACTCTCGTGCTTCACACTTGAGGCGCTGCCTCAGAGTCTAGCGCTCTTAGCGCTGGCGCTCCCGGCGGTGGCGCTCTCATGCTTTGCATGTGAAGCGTTGTCTCAGAGTCTTTGACTCCTAAAGCTGGCACTCTTGGCGCTAGCACTCCTCAAAGTCTTTGACTCTTCAGCATCGGCGCTCTTGGCGCGGGCACTCTCGGCGCTTGCGCTCTCGTGCTTTGCGTGTAAGGCACTGCCTCATTATTAAAGGTGTCTTTTCACCTTCTTTCTCCACTTTTCCTGAGTCAAACTTCTCTTTTCCAGATCTTGGAACCAGTTTCATCGTGCACAGCATTTTCTGTGCCTAGACTTAAATGTCTCACTTCATAATCTGAAGCAATGCTTCTCTTCTTTCTCACTTTTTAGAGAATCATTTTGACAGAGAAGAGCTATGGCTTGTAATCGCCCACATGCTCGCCGGCAACCATGGGAGGTGCCTATTGAGGAAATTGTTCCTCGTTTTGCCGCACGCTTGGTGAACCCTAATCTTACGGATGACTAATGCGACATGGTGCTACACGAGCTCTTGACTTGTATAGGATCTCCTCTCCCGATCGGCTCCATTTGGCTTCGGATGGTCTTCTTGTCCGTGATCGATGATATTCCCGCTCCTCCGGAGGAGATGACTCCGACAATGCTCGACGCCGCGAAGGACAAGATCGAGTGCTTTCACGATGCACTTTTGCTTACCACTGCTCTGAGGGATCGCTCTGTTTGGATGCTAAGCCAGATATGGGCTCAGCGGATCATCATATCTTCTTTCACTGATGGGTGCGGTGCTGACCGATGGGTAGCTACTCCTCGTGAAGGTCGCCGCTTTGACATGGTGGAGAAGGAAGAGAGGGAGTTAGATAATTTTATCCATAGTTTTGTAAATCCATGTAATTTCGATCCCATGTTTGGTGATCTATTTCCTGTAGAATAAAATGCTTAATTAATTAAATGCTTTCTTTTTGTCGTTCGCCATGAAATGCTTCTTTTCTAACACCTGGTCTATCTCTGATGTGTGCATGCGCATATATATGAATGAGCCTGATTTCACACATATCTGTAAACGCAACTTAAACTGGTATAAACAGGAACAAATAGCTCTTGACCGAAGATTTCGGCGGGAACACCATACAGAACTTATTCTTTATCTTGGTGATTTTTAATCACCAATAGATCTTTGATCCAACGGTGCTCTATTTTTCAGAGGTAATATGATGATTTTTAGTCATCTTTGTTGGATCTTTGATCTAAGGGTGGTGAACATGTAGTTGCAGCGCTAGCGCTCTCGTGTTTTGCACGTGAGCGCTGCATTAGAGTCTTTGACTCTTGGCGCTGGCGCTGCTAGCGCGAGCGCTCTCGTGCATTGCACGTCAACGCTGCGTCAGATTCTTTGACTCTTAGTGCTGGCGCTGCTTGCGCTAGCGTTCTCGTGCTTTGCACGTGAGCGCTGCATCAGAGTCTTTGACTCTTAGCGCTGGCGCTGCCAGCGCTGGTGCTGCCAGCGCTTTGCATGTGAGCGCTGTATCAGAGTCTTTGACTCTAAGCGCTGACGCATTTAGCGCTAGTGCTTTTATAAAGCGCTGCTTCATTTCAAATTTCAAAATTTGAATAGAGTTTTTCTCTGATTGGGGAAACACTCCTCAAAGACAAAAAGAATCCCTTGGTAAGGGAGGGAACAAAACACAGAACCTTTTACCTCTTCTTCACCTTCACAAGAGTTCAACTCTTTTAAAAAGAACTTAGTTCTTTCTCTGGTTGAAGATCTGCAGAAGCAGATCTCCCCATAAGTTGAGAATTTAATTCTCATCGGGGAGATGTGTTATGCAGATTCAAAACTTAGGAGGAGAATCGAGCCCAAAGAATTTAATTCTTACAACAGAACATCTAGGAATTTAATTTCACTAAATAAAACTAGGGTTTAACCCTACAAAAGAATTTAATTCTTATTAAACAATGGACTTGAAGGTCTCAAAACTCAAGATCTCCATGCACGTAAAAAAGAAGATTAGCACCCAAACATAATCACGTGTTCCCACGTGAGCACCCGTGTTGAACGAGAGAAAACAAATGAGATCAGGTCACGTGCTCCCACGTGACCCCTGAACAAGCCCTTCAGAAGAAAATGGGGGAATAAACCCAAGGCAGTTTCTTTTTTAGGGCGCCTCACGTAACATCACGTAACCCCTTAACAGTGCTTAGCACTTTCAGAAGAATGGGAGAATAAATCAAATGCAGTTTTCATCCTTTGGGGGCGCCTCAGGTGACCCCACGTGACTCTTTAACAGTGCTCAGCAAAAAGAAAAAGGGAATAAATCTAAAGGAGCTATGTGTAGGGTTGCTATGCATGCTCACAAGGTTCTACGAGGCATCAACCATGCCCGAATAAAAATTTAGCCATGCCGAACAACCCAAACCTGGATCTTTAAACTAGAGTTTATGCGAAAACTAACATGTTAAACACTTTAACCACTAGTACAAATAAAGGTTGCCCCTACGGATAAATCCGTAGGGGAAACCCACTGCCCCTATGGATAACTCCGTAGAGGCAAAAAAATACCCCGTAGGTGCAAAGGCCGCAGGTGCAAGTTGAAGCCCTGATCTTGCCCCTACGGGCAAATTCTTGCCCCTATGGATTTCTGTGTAGGTCCTGTTGCCCCTACGGACTAGGCCGTAGGGTAAAAAAATTTATATTATTTACGGTTTTTTTAATATATTAAATGTACCTACGGACATGACCGTAGGGCCAAGTACTACCCCCTACGGATATATACGTAGGTACATATCCGTAGGGGCAGAATATCAGGAATCCTGATAATTTGCCCTTACGGATAACGCCGTAGGGGCGAGGCCGTGGCCCCTACTGATATGTCCGTAGGGGCACTCCCAACCCCCTGGCACTGAGATTAAGGGGGAAATATCAGTTACTGCTGATATTTTGCCCCTACGGATATAGCCGTAGGGGCAACATGTGTACCTACGGATTAATCCGTAGGTACATATTATCTGTATTTTTTTTATAAAAATGGGCTGCTTGATTTTTTCCCGCCCAGTGCACAATAATATATACATCAATCAAATATAAAATTAATCATCACACAACATATATCGCAGTATTCATAATCACATCTCACGCATATATATAATATACAAAAGAAACCCAAAAACTGAATATGATATAAATATAAACCGATATAAATATAAACCAATATCAATATCGTTTCAAAATGTAGTACAATGTGTTTGATATAAATAAATACATGTTTCAAAAAATAAGAACCAAAAAGCTACCCTAGTTTGGTCCAGCTCCACCTCTGAATAACGATAGAATAACGCGCGCCTGCTCCTCGGTCAATAAACTCTGCAATTCGGCGCGAGCGGGAGTCTGAGCGGCCTGTGGAGCTGGCGATGTGGTCTGCGCAGCCACCGTCGAGGTAGTCGCTTGCGGAGCCGCGGCTGCGGGAGTCTGAGCGGGCGGTGGACGTTAGGAGCTGTCTGCGGAACCGCAGCCGATGTAGTGGCTTACGGAGCCACAGCCGAAGGAGATGCATGTGGAGGCTCGGCCGATGTACCCTGTCGCGTCTGGACCTAACGTGTGTAATAAGCGTGTAAAAACTGTGTGTTATTCGAATTCGTATCATTATTAACTTATTTTGAAACCCCGTTTGGATATCTAGTTTGTTGTTTATTTTAATTACATCTATATCTATGATTAATCAAACTTAAGTCTAAAACCAAATAAGCTCAAGCTACGTACTAATTATGGATATGTTGATATCTATATAATATGAAATGATATTTTACTATAAAGTAGTATACATACCAGCATCTCCTTCAACTCCTGAATGGTGGCCCTCAAGCTCTCCAGTTCCTGATGGACACGTCGGTCACCGGAGACGGAGGAAGTAACCGCCGGGGTGGAGTCCAACCTCATATGGGCCCTACTAGGGCCCAGTCCCCGGCCTCTCTCCCAACCTCCGTGGTGCCCTCCGTGTGCGGCGTCCAGAACTGGGGTTAGCAGCCTCGGATCGCTCTGTCCGGTAAAATCGATCCCCGAGGCCTGGGCCTGCTCAACCACCCGCTCCTACACCTACATTAAGCAGTAAAGTATAAGTCTAAAATTTAAACTTGAACCTTCCAAAACTAAAATTTCAAATTTGGGTAGAAAAAATATTAAAACTTACGCAGTACTCCTGGGTAGCGACGTCGGGATATCGAAGCTCGCCCGTGGCGGGATCTGTCGAGGTGCCGTGGACGGCAAGATATGCGGACAGCATGCTCGGTGTACCACCTGACGCCACGGTCCGAGATGTCTGCAATATTAGAAAGTAACTCTTAATATTAGAAATATTAGAAAATAACTCTTAATATTGCAGAATATCACAAAGGTCGGTCTATTGTAATTTACCGATAACTCCATGGCTCGAGTAATGTTCCTCGAACCACCTGTGTAAGTGGGGAGACCCCTCTTCGCCGACTTCATGTTCTCTGTATTCTGAGCGGCCTGTTTCTGCACAACGCATTAACATTTAGTTTTCTAATTAAGAAACACAAAGAAATATATCATAAATAATGAATTACATTTAAAATACATACCTGTTTGCGTTGGGAGTCGAAATAAGCGCACAATAGAGGCCATGTCTCTACGTCGACTCTCGCAAACGCCGGAGTAGATAGGAGGGCCGCTCTCTCTGCCTCGGGGGTCGCCATCCACAGGGAGTAGCAGTCGGCCTTCAGCTCATTCCTGTTGTATCGGACCTTGGCCTGCATGTTCTTCATCAGGCCATGTACAGAGCATGAAGGTCGAGCACCCTTCCCGGGTGATCAGGGTCGGCTACAGGCTGAAAATCGTAATCCAACTGAAAATACAAAAAAAACATTGTTTTTAGATTGCAAGTGTTAATAATAAATATATTGGATAGATCAAATGAAAATATATATTAATACATACCCGGGCCTGATCAAAGAAGAGGGCGAATGAGCGCTGATGCTGCTCGCCCCACTCAACGTGAAGTGGATAGTTCTTCACGAGCCGGCTCTCGTCCCCCAAATACCGGCCGAACCTCTCGGCATGAGGACCGATATAGCGATAGTCAAGGGTAAAAAAAGGGGGGAATGCTGCCTCCCCCCTAGCTCTGTCAGGCCTCAGCCTATGGGACTGATTCGGGCCTCGAGTCCCCTTCTGGGGATAGGGAGGCCCTGCGTCTACACGAAATATCAAGACAATCAATAATAAGACAAAGTTGTATTAAGAAATCAAGGTTAAACGAAAATTCAAGTGTGATATATACCTCCGGTGACTATCGCACGAGCCTGGGCCCGGGCACAGCACGAGCGGGACGATAGTTCCTCCGGTGAGGAACAACCGGGGTCCCGGATGCGGACGCATCCCCTCCAACTAGAAAATAAACATCGACGCTAAATTTCCATGAAGTTCATATTTATTCTATAGAGCATATGTAAAATGAATAAATATTTTAAATTTATTCATACTAACCTGCAGACGAGGCGGAGGGTATGGAAGCGGCAGGAGTGGCCCCTGCAGAAGATGTGGACGCACCACCTATAATTAGACAATTAAAAATAGATTATATAAGTAATTGCAAAAAGAATGTGTAGATCAATAATATAACGTTCTAAATCAATATGCATGCACTATAGGATATATAAACATACCCGCAGGGGCGGTGGTGTCACCACCTACAGCTAGACAATAATAAAAATTGCTAAGTAAGAGCAAAAGGAATGTGTGTATTTATGATATAGCATTCTAAATCAATATACATACACTATATGATATATAAACATACCTGGAGGAGCGGGGGTGGCCTCTGTCCCAGATGTGGACGCATCACCAACAACTAGACAATCAAACATTGACAATATAAGTAATTTTGACATAAACAGGCATGAATATCTGTAATATTACATTCAAAATGGATATGCGTGCAGTATACCTGGAGGTGTGGCAAAATCCACACGGAAGGAGGCATCCGAAGGGGTCTCCGATCCGGGTGCAAGACCGGCCCTCTGAAGCTCCCTACGGAGCTCTCCGGGCGGCAGAACCGCTCTGCCTCTGCCTCTGCCGCGGCTGGAGCTCCTGCCGCCCCTCGCTGCTCCCGACATCGTCATCAAATCTAGATAAACGGTTCGTGGACGCATTAGACAATTATTAAAAGTATTGACTATATATGTATAAAGCGTAAAATGTGAAGTAATAATATAATATTACTGATAACCTTTTTCGTTTCATGGGCGCATCATACATATCTACTTGGATTTCATCGTCGATGTCATTTCTAACCCACGTAACTTCATGATCGGTCGAAGATAACCCGTCCTTCGAAACAGACGGTCGGAGCACTTTAAGCCTTCTCTCTTCTTCGTCCTCATCGCTGTCCTCGTATTCTGGGACATCGTAGACATCTCTGGGTTTCCATCGGCATACAACACTCCACCCCGGATGCTTCAAACACTGTGAGTAGTATACTTGGAACGCTTGGTTCGGAAAGATAAACGGATCGTCCTGACCGTAAAATCGAAGTGTGTTCACACTGGTCAATCCATATTCATCTTTCCAAGTCCCAAAACTACTTCTCCACCTGTCCGTATCGGTTCGCGGATCGTACCAAGTACACTGGAATATATAAAAGGGTTCTGATCGTCCGGGATAGTGGAGGCCGAGTATACAATTTAAGTACCCATAGTAAATCACACCGTCCGATCCTACCGTTGCAATCCCACTATTCTGAGTGGTTCTAGATGTTTCTATGTCCTTAACTTCGAATTTGTATCCAAGGACACCAAATCCTTTGTAATATGCAACCTCCATACTAGGAAATTGAGCTAAACATCTTGAATCACTCTCAAATGATGCAGACAAGTTCGGATCGTGGATCTAACAAAACAAATTTTACGACAAATACATAACGATACAAGTTTAGATTAAAACTGATAGCAATAAAATGTTATTCGAATAACTTACATGATCTGTGACCCAATCACAAAAATTATCCTGATGGTATTTTTCCAAACGTTCTTCGTTCCAATCAGGATGCCCCTCACGTACCTCGTTAAAATGAATTCTGTTTTCGACAAATAATTGTGACATTAATATTATGTCATTTCATACACACAAAAACACAGATATAACAATTAATCCAAAAGAACTTACTCTCTAATTTGTTCAAGACATGCGCAATTAAGCAAGATAAACCGGTATATCTTGTTGATAAACATAGTGTCTACCCTCTTATACACGGCTTTACCATATGGCCCGTCTTGAATTCTTCATGGTCGGTTAAGCCTTGTCTCAATGTTCTCGTCCAGATAGCGGGAACAAAATGTGGTTGCTTCATCAAGAAGATAACCTTGCATGATAGAACCCCCTGGTCGATTTTTATTGCGTATAT
The DNA here is from genome assembly GCA_030015575.1 of Agapanthus africanus. Taxonomy (NCBI): domain Eukaryota; kingdom Viridiplantae; phylum Streptophyta; class Magnoliopsida; order Asparagales; family Amaryllidaceae; genus Agapanthus; species Agapanthus africanus. The sequence continues at coordinate 44,388,578 of CM057339.1, forward strand.
ACTTTTTAAGAGTGTAAAGGTACCTAATGAGAATATGTTGAATAAATAAATACGGGCATACAGGATAACAATAAATTTATAAATTGCGCAAAACGAAAAATTACACGTACCTCTCGACGGGATACATCCATCGATATTGTACCGGTCCGGCTAACTTCGCCTCAGTTGCAAGATGAACCGTCAAGTGTATTATGATATCGAAGAATGACGGTAGGAAAATACGCTCAAACTTGCAAAGTATCAACGCAATAGAATTTTCTAGTTTATCCAGCGTCGCAACCTCCAGTGTTTTAGCACACAACTCTCTGAAAAAACAACATAGGTCGTTGATTACTAGACCAGACGAGTCGGGGAGAGAAGTCCTGAGGGCTAATGGAAGAAGGTGCTCCACGATAACATGGTGATCATGACTTTTCAGCCCATCGATCTTGCCCTTCACAATTTTTATTTTCTTGCTGAATGATCCTAAGAAACCTGTGGGGACTTTCAAATCATGCAACACCTGCAGGAATCTTTTCTTCTCCAGTTGTGACATATGATAAGCGGCATTGGGAAGTACAAACTTGCCCGGTTTACCCGCTACCGGTCTAGGGTGCAATTTACTTCTTATTCCCCACTCTTGTAGATCCATCCGAGCAATCATGTTGTCTTTCGATTTCCCGTCTTTAAAAGAAGCAAGTTAAGTATGTGCTCTGATACTCCCTTCTTTATATGCATGACGTCCAGACAATGACGCACTGAATTTGTAGACCAGTACGGAAGCTCGAAGAAAATGCTTAACTTGTTCCAATATTGTGGTTTGACCTGTTTCGTCGGATCCATCCCGAAGGTCACGTTATTATAACCATCCCATTTAGCAGTCACGTCCTCTCCGGACAATGAGGATGGAGGTCCAAGAAGCTCCTGATGACCATCAAAGTGAACCGTGTCTAACCTATAGGGGTGGTCTGGAGGCAGAAAACGTCGATGGCCGCAATAACAAACCTTCCTGCTAAAATTCAAAATTTTTGATGTTGTGTGTTCATGGCAATGAGGACATACTTTGTGACAATGTACGGACCAACCTAATAGCATTCCATACGCAGGAAAGTCATTAATTGTCCACATTAAAGCCGCACGCAGTATGAAGGTTGTATTTGTGTTTGAATCATATGTCTCTACACCATCAATGAAAAAAGATTTCAGCTCCTCGATCAGAGGTCGGAGATAGACGTCGATATTGTTCCCCGGTGAGTTTGGTCCGTCGATAAGAAGAGGCATCATAAAATATGATTGGTCCATAGCCAACCAAGACGACAGATTATAAATTGTCATTACAACGGGCCATATACTGTGACTTCCAGCCATATAGTTGAATGGGAAGAAGCCATCGGTAGCCAGTCCGAGCCGGACATTGCGATGATCGCTACTGAATATTGCGTGCCTCCTATCGAAATCCTTCCATGCCGGTGAATCTCTTGGATGGCTCATTTTTCCATTTTCGCTTGGAGGAGCACGGTGATGCCAAATCATTGCCTCGGCTGTTTTCTTGCACCTGAATAGCCTCTGTAGCCTCTGTGTTATGGGAAAGTATCGTGCTATCTTCACAGGTATATCAGGCTTCTTATCAGAATCTTTCGTCTTATACCTGGCCTCTCCGCATGTTGGACACTCTTTCAAATCTGAATTCTCTTTCTGGTACAACACGCAATTTTTAGGACATGCTTGAATCTTCTCGCACTTTAGACCCAAATCAGACATCATCTTCTGGGCTTTGTACCAGCTTTCGGGCATATTATTTCCCGGAGGCATAGAATCTTTCAAGAACGAAAGAAGCATTATGAATGACTTGTTGCTCCATCCATTTAGGCACTTAATCTGGAAAAGTTGGACGAACCATGAGAGGGTGGAATACTTCGCATTCTCATAAATTCGTTTCCTAGCATCATTCATGAAATTTTCATATTTATCCGCACGCGGTCCTTGACCGGAAGGAATGTCATCTTCGGTACGAATAGATTCACCTAGGGCAGCCTCTACCATATCCTCCATTTCTTCTGATGGAAATAAATTTCCGTCTCCTGCCGCATTACCGAATTCTTCTTCTTCTCCTGCCGCATTATCGTGTTCTCCTTCTTCTTCTGCCGCAGTACTACATTCTTCTCCTTCCCCGTGATATTTCCAAGTTGTATAAAGTCTAGTAAACCCATGTTTTACAATATGAAGCTCTGCCAATTCTACCTTCTGCCGGTACTTATTGCCACATCTATCGCACGGACAGAGAATCTTCTCTATTATGATCTTATTATGTGCGCGTACAAATTCAAGGAAAGCAGCAACTCCTGCGACAAACTTAGGTTGCATACGGTGTTTCCAATCCACATACATCCAGTCATTAACTCTGACGTACTCATGGGCTATGTTAGACTGTATAACATATAAATTGTAGGTTATGCTGACTATATTGAGAAATATAAGAACGGGATAGTTACTGACAAAGGAGAAAATCCGTGTATATGCATTGTGTGTGCGTTTGTCGTTGAAAAGAATAAATTATCACATATGTTAACCGATAGACAGGGACTAAGTGGCGCTTTTAGTTTCATATATGAGTATCGATGGGAATATGAAGGTTTCATATTATCATATATTGATTTTAACCCGAACATCTCGAATCGCTCTCTAATTATGCGTTTGTTGTGTATTCTTGTTGTATATGTGTATTCCGGCTGTCGGGGGTAGGCTTCTATCCCATTAAGAATGTATAGAGCGAACGCCCATCACTTGTGTTTTCAACCGATTCGAGTAAATTTCGGCAGCACCTCCTCTCCGAGTACACTGTAATAGAATAGATAATCATTTCAAAGCTGTGAAACAACGTTGAAATGAACATCTAATCTATCTTTGTATACGGAGAACCAGCGGAAAGGTACCGACGAAATATCTCGAAACGGATGAAAACACAAGTGAATGAAGGCGTTTGCTTTATACATTCTTAACTTGTCCACACGGGACAAATCTATGGGTTACCATACGATTGAATTTTCTCGTCGCGTAGACTATACGACGGTTGTTAGTATCGAGCTATACTGTCCGATATTTTACAACCTTCGTATAGTTCTAGGTCACGACGAGTATCGCACGTATGTTAACCGATAGACGGGGACTAAGTGGCGCTTTTAGTTTCATATATGAGTATCGATGAGAATATGAAGGTTTCATATTATCATATATTGGTTTTAACCCGAACATCTCGAATCGCTCTCTAATTATGCGTTTTTTGTGTATTCTTTTTGTATGTGTGTGTTCCGGCTGTCGGGGGTAGGCTTCTATCCCATTAAGAATGTATAGAGCGAACGCCCATCACTTGTGTTTTCAACCGTTTCGAGTAAATTTTGGCAGTACCTCCCCACTGTTCTCCGAGTACACTGTAATAGAATAGATAATCATTTCAAAGCTGTGAAACAACGTTGAAATGAACATCTAATCTATCTTTGTACACGGAGAACCAGCGGAAAGGTACCGACGAAATATCTCGAAACGGATGAAAACACAAGTGAATGAAGGCGTTTGCTTTATACATTCTTAATTTGTCCATACGGGACAAATCTATGGGTTACCATACGATTGAATTTTCTCGTCGCGTAGACTATACGACGGTTGTTAGTATCGAGCTATACTGTCCGATATTTAACAACCTTCGTATAGTTCTAGGTCACGACGAGTATCGCACGTATGTTAACCGATAGACGGGGACTAAGTGGCGCTTTTAGTTTCATATATGAGTATCGATGGGAATATGAAGGTTTCATATTATCATCGAGTATCATATATTAGTTTTAACCTGAATATCTCGAATCGCTCTCTAATTATGCGTTTGTTGTGCATTCGTGTTGTATGTGTAACATGATTTTAAACCATTGAGATCAAGATTGATAGAACTGATCATCCTACATTGCAATAGCATTCATCAACCAAAAACTATTATTGCAATGGCATTCATCTATAACAATCAACAATTAAAACTACAAATGTAGGATACTGATATCATAAAGCGTTATACGCAACATTGATAGAACTGATAAATAAAAAAACGAAACACAAACCATATCAAGATTTAACAACTTTGATTATGTCATATACACGGGCCGATATTTTCATATTAGCCAATAGGCAAAAATAGATTGCGGTCTGGATATGGCATATTGGCAGATGTTACCTATATGCATACATGCATGTTGTCTCCCCATTTTTTCATAAATTAAACCAACTTTTCTATACATGCTAGTAATTACTGGATACATTCAGGTTAAATGCATAGAGCTAGCCGTAATTTCCTCTACGGTAAACTTTCATCAATGCAACACTTTGGTTCGCCTAACTAGATCGCCATTCACGAACACAATCTATTTATATGGCATGATTTTATACACTTAATTTTACCATATTTAATGAAAATGAATCATTCATGATATGATACATGTATATACATCGATACCCAACCCCAACCTAACCCTAGCCCCAGCCCAGCCCCGCCCCAGCCCCAGCCTAACCCTAGCCCCAGCCCCAGCCCTAGCCCTAGCCCAAGCCTAACCCTAGCCGCAGCCCAAACCCCAACCCAGCCCCAGCCCAGCCCCAGCCCAGCCCCGCCCTAACCTAACCCTAACCCTAACCCTAAGCCAAACCCTAACCCCAACCCTAAGCCAAACCCTAACCCCAGCCCTAGCCGCAGCCGAACCCCAACCCTAACCCTAACCCCAACCTCGACCCCGACCCCGACCGCAACCCCTGCCGAACCCCAACTCCAACCGCAACCCCAAACCCAGCCATGAACCCTAGCCCTAAATAATCAAAAATTTCTTTAATTTAGTTGAAGATTTACTAACCTGAACGGAGGTGGCGACGACCTGAACGGCGGTGGCGACGACGAGAACGGTGGTGGCGAAGAGAACGGCGGTGGCGACGAAAACGGCGGTGGCGGCGAAGAGAACGGCGGTGGCGATGACGAGAACGAAGGTGGCGATTTGGGGATTTTCTTTCCCGCGCGATCGAGAGAGGAAGAAAGAGAGCGTAGGCGATCGATCTGTGCCTTTATTAAATCGATATTTAGTTGCCCCTACGGATTTGTCCGTAGGTCCTTGGTTTGCGGCTCCGTAGGGGCAAACACCAAATTAAGAATTAATATTTTTATTCTTGAACGTCTGGGCCCGTAGGGGCAACCTTTTAGCCCTGCGGATTAATCCGTAGGGCCTACTTAAATCTGCCCCTACCGATTTCAATATCCGCAGGGGCAACCCCCTATTTTACTAGTGAACACTAAGTGAGAGGGATTACAACCTTTGTAGATCCGGTCCTTCACTTCTAAAGCTCCGTGTTGAAGTCCCTTCGCTGCGATCATCGTGTTCCGGACTCTTGAGAGGTTCCACGAAGAGAAAGATGCAGTCTTGCTTCCGATCTTCGATACAAAGATGATCTACCTTGAAGTTTCGTTAACACAAGCTAACACTCATAATATGAAGTGAACACCCTCATCTAAATGGCAAGGATAGATGAGGATGATGAAGTAGGATTTTTGCTCTCTTTTGTTTTCTATTTCTCACTCACTTTCATCACAAATATCAAAGCAAGAAAGCTTTGCAAAGGAGGAGGAAGAAGAAGAATAAATCAATTTCTTTGTGATGAATAATGCAAAGTAATCATAAGGTTAGAAATGCAACCATGGTTCAAGTAACCATTGTAAGGAATTAACCAAGGTTAAAGAGTGTGGTTGGGTTAAGGAAATATCATGCAAAAATATCTAAACAAATATCTTTGCACAAAACAAAAAGAAAGCTTCTAGAAACTTCTAGAAATGCTTAACCCTAATCAAACCCTAACCATGTTTAATCTCTACTAAACATGTTGCATTAATAACCATCTCATGCTACAATATTATATATCACATATATAATATTTATCGTGACAAAATAAAATAATACAATTAACATATATCGCATATATATCAATGTATTACCCGAGTGAGAAAGAGAATCTTTTGGTGAGCTAATATTAGTTAATGTAATTTAATATATCATATATATTATTATACACTAAATTATCAAATCAACACTTGATCCGAAAATCCGGCTATATCGCATATAACCGACTAATATCTCATTTACCCGATTCATCGAATCAACACTTGATCCGATGACCCGGCTGACATCAAATATCGCGAGAATAGAATACGGTATCACATATCGCATTATCCTCGGTCCCGCACATATCATATATATGCTCCTACTCCGTTTTGCCTGAGCCAAGAAACCTCTGTGTAGGACTCTAAAGAATCGTCAATACGCCGGCAGTAGGTGATGATCATATCAAACACGCACAAGCTGCAAGCGGCCAGCTAAACGTAACAGCCAGCCAGGTATTGAGCGCTCAGAAGATCAACAAGCAAGCTTGCACATTCTCTTGTGAATCCAAACAGTAACACTCCCATACAGTCCAGTCTCGTCGTCTGATATGTCGCATATCTCGCCTAGGGGTGGTAAACGTCAGACCCCAGTAGCTCGATAAGTCGTGTCGATATGAGGTCTATAACAGTTCGAGAAACTACTGATAACACTTACCTGTAAATCTCAGCAACCCTGGCCAGGGATTTCCGGTTATAGCCAATCGAACATAGCACAACATCAACTCCCTATACCGGGAGAGACGAATCCCCTCCTATCGCTCATTGCCTCCATGTGATTCAGGAATGTACCCAAAAGCCACCTTTTTGCACGCCCTCTTGGACGTGGTATGATGGAAATCAAAGCACAGTGGGAATCACACAAGACTCTATGACGATCTCGGGTCAACAGAATACTCTGTACCAGTGTCACCAGAGAACTGCCATCTGACGTGAGGTATAATACCATCTGGGAGTTCTCGGCGAGTCCGTCCAGTGTACCCTGTCTACACTGAGCACCCGTACTCCATCCTTGATGTCAAACATCGATGGATATGGGATCATCCATCGCCCATCATATGGGTCAAGATGCGTATATGCTAATCTACTCTGGTGCATCGATGCCCTGTCTCGATACACCCTCGACTAGGAACAGTTATAGGATGTACTCGTCGACTACCGTGGCCCCACTAGTATGATCTCATCATAGTCCTAGTAGTCGAGTACATATCCTAAGGGCTTTATAAACATGTAATATAGAGACAATCAGAGTACATGTTAAGATAAAGTACAACCAGATAGCATACTATCATGTCGAGCAAGAAAGTCCTCCCTATATATGTCCAAGCATCCATTACAATATACATCATATGTACAGTAATGGCCTCTAGGGCATACATATAACTAACAATCTCCCACTTGTACTAGGGCCATCTGTTGTGGAATCGCATACCCAACAATTAGCTGCGGTTGAAGTATCTCATACTCAACCATCCCGTAAGAGTCTCTACTGGGAAAAAGTCCTTTGTGAGTGGATCCGCGCGGTTGTCCTCTGTGTCTACTCTCCTAACCTCGATCTCCCTAGAGATCAACCATCTCCAAGATTAGGTGATACTGCCTAAGAATTATATCTGGATTTCTGATGGGACGGGGGGTTCCTTGGCCAAAGCCATATCTCCATTGTCACACAATGGTTGGAACGAAGTTAATCTCATGAACTTATATCTATCCAGACTGCCTCTTTGGTAACGATATATCTTGCCTTTAATCGTCTAGTGAGTCATGGTATCTAGCTTGGAACTCTTCCAACATACCGTCCCTCCACTGAGGGTATAGACAATGCCTGCGACTGACATTCAGTCGTCCTTATCAACCTGGAACCTTCCAGTGATTCTCCCCAGGATCGATTGATACCATCTCACTACAACTAGTGAGTATCCTAACATACAATTAGATCTATCTCATAGATCCAAAACCCAGGATTTAGGAGGTATCATTTTGATCCTATATGGAGAATCCTTATGATAAGCGGAGATTGACCGAGCGTAGCATAGAAAACTCCTTCCCAATCAAGAGTATGTCATCCACGTACTCTATGAAGATCACCTCCATACTCTCTACTACCTTTTTGTATATACAAGGTTTATCTACCATTTTGATGAAGTCAAACTCTTTGACTACCACATCAAAACAGAGGTTCCAACTCCGCGATGCCTGCTTTATCACATAAAACATCTTGCACACGTTTCCGCTGCTCCCACTGTCTACGAAGCCCTCTGGCTGTGTACTTATAGACGCTCTTTCTAAAACATCATTTTAGAAAAGCAGTCATGACACCCAACCGCCAGATATCGTAGTCATGGTATGTAGCCGTGGCAAGTAGGATCTGGATGGACTTAAGCTTTGCTTTGAAAGTCTCAACTTTTCAATGTACACCTAGTAATCTTCTCAAGATATACTTGCTCCTGATGGGGATTTAACCCTTCAGATAGAGCAACCAAAGTCCATACTTTGTTTGTGTATAAGGATTCCATCTCAGATCGATAAGCATCCAGCCATTCTTACAGAGTCCCACTCCTGATGGCCAGCTCGAAACTAGTTGGGTCATCATCTCATGATGCAATCCTCGCTCCCACTGTCATAGAGAAAACCGAAGTATATCTCAGGTGGGTGAGGAACCCTACTAGATCGGCGGAGAGGCTGAGATTCGTTGGAAACTATTGAATCCTTTGGTTCTACCAAATCATCAGCTGCAGTTTGTTTAGCTGGAACCATTCCAGTTCTACATAACAGACCTTGCCTCGAGCTTATCCGGATTTTGCTTTTAGACATAGGCCGGACAACCCCAAATCTTAACCAACTTAAGATATGGGCTCTTCCCTTTCCATATCACATATGAAGTGGTAAGCAACTGATTTGATTCGAACCCTATTCAATAGGTATGCAGCTTCTCAAGTGCATAACTCCCAAAAGGAAATAGGAAACTCAGTAGTACTCATCATAGAGCACACCATATCACATAGGGTGCTATTGCTCCGCCCCGATATACCATCATACTATGGTGTATACGAAGGAGTAATGCTGAGAGAGAATCTCATTCTCCTTTAGAATAGTCCAGGAATCTCCGTGCTTAAGTATTCTCCTCCTTGATCTCATCAAAGGACATAATACTTATACCCATATTTGGTTCTCTACTTCTAACTTATATTCTGTGAATATATCAAAAGTTTTGGACTTATGTTTCAACAGGAACACATGTCTGAATCTTTAGAGATTATCAGAGAATGTAATGAAGTACAAAGAACCGGTCTTGGCATGTGTAGACAGGGGACCTTCATACATCAGCATGTATCAATCCCAAGAGTTCACTAACTCTTTCTCTGTTTCTAATAAACAGAGTTATGGTCATCTAATCTTTGTGACATGACCGGCAAGTTTCACAAGATGTAAATTCAAACTAATTTAAATATGCATCTAAATGTAACTTCAGCTAGTTGGGTCGCATTGATATAGAAAATGTTCAAAATATTATCCAACAATACAAAATTATATCCTTTCTTTACTAATAAAGAGAGTGATATGATGTTGTATATCAGGTTCGGTATCTAATAACATTCGTTCAGAATCAATGTATTCTGGTAATACAGGGTGACAGTGACCAACAGACTTGGCTGCAGCACTTGCACCGTTTTCTGTCTCATGAAACTTATCACCCGTTCTCAGTTCTCTACCTATCTGTAGCCCATATAACAAATTACATATGCGGGATCCTGATCCGGTATCTCATACCCAGGACGTAAAGGACATTGAGAAACAGTTCTCTGTAATGAACATATCCGAAGATGATGCATCGGTATGCACTTTCTTCGTTTGGGCGGCACGGGAATTCTGGTAATCCCCAATTTCCTGCTCTGTCTTATAACAATTATAAGTTGGAGCGGGACCAACGTTCCCCAGCTCAGTATAACAAGCGGGTTCGGTCAATTCATCCGTTTTATTATCTTGATTAAGGCGTGATATGGCTGCTACCTGGAGAGAGAGAGAGAGAGAGAGAAGAAAACACTCAGCGTATGCTCTTGCAAGATTAGATTGGTTATCTAATATATCTAATCAGGATGTTTCCCACTGTTTTAATCAAATCTTCCTTCAAACCCTAAAAGGAAAGACTAGCCGGGATTAATTACACGCTACATGTTCGCCAATCTTTCAGCCAGGCCACTGTCGGTACTTTGAGGGAGGTCCCCCGTGCTTTCGCACGAACCTAATTAAAGTAAACCTCATTTTCCCAGGGGCGTAACCCCGTTAACACCTTTCTAGACACCTACTTGATCGGCTAATTGTAATGTGTAAAACTCTCCCAGGAGTAACTCTTACTCGCAGCGGGCATCGGGATCCAATTATCTCATAGAAGGTATGCAATCTCATTGCAAATTTCAACACTTGAAATTCCCAATAATATTTTACCCCTAGCGTCCTATGACCTTGACAGAGGTCAACAAACCATAGGCTGCTAGTCAAGTTCAACCCGTCATTTCCTGATTGAAGTAAACCCACCGGCACGACCCTTGACAGAGGTCAACAAGGTCGCACGACTATCTTAAATCAATCACATCATATGTTTATACAGATAAGCACTAATCAGCTACCGCACACTACGCCTTGACAGAGATCAACAAACGCAGCACGAATACTAAATACTACTTATCTGAAATGACGGAGGGCTACGACAGGTTTTTAAGAAAACCCTTTGCATAATGAACTTGATATCGTTATAGAATCGAGTGATTTTAAATGGAGTGTTTTTTAGGCTTTTCTAGTTTTGCTAAAGGGGTCACTCCCGGTGAAAGGATCGTCGGCCCTTTCCTCATCGAATAAGGTGCAGGATATTTCACAAATATCACTATGCAAAACAAGAACTATAGAAGCAATCAAAAGACAAACCGAGTTTATAGCATCTGCTAGTTTCACTAAAGAGGTCACTCCCGGTGAAGGGATCTCGGCTCTTTCCTTATCAAATAAGGTGCTGGATGTTCTACAAGGAACACCGCTATGAAAAGTAAGAACTAGAGGTACCAGTTTTTAAAAAAGTTTCTACAACATCTTAGGTTTCTTTTAGTTTCATTAATCTCATTAATGAAGTCCCATTTTATTATGCTTCACAAGCATCATATTTGAAACGAAATCAGCAATATAACATATATCTCATATATATAATATAAACATTCGTCTCAGGCAGTAATATGATCTCATCACAGAATATTGCAGCAAAAGAACATATATGAAATATTGGATATACTAGGACGTCCGTGTTTTTAATGCGAGCCTGTATAAAACACGGATTCCACGGCGCGATGAATAGCCAAACCCACATCCCTAGACCCCTACAAGAGCGGCAAGCAACACTGCCAATTGTAGGGTTAAGAGACCCGGTCTTGACTCCTCGAGATGGTCTCCCACTGGGCCCTAGAACCCGGTTACTTGTGCTCCCCGCCTTGGGTCTACCTAATGCGGAAAAGTAAATAATATACAATGGTGACATCATCCTCAGCCCGGAAGTGCCCCAATAAAAGAATATTACATACAAATGAATTTTACATGAATGAAAAAGAAAAAACTCTCATCTTACATAAAACCCCCGGCTATTCAGAACGCGACAATCCAATATAACATATCACAACAACACATAATATCTCATATCATCAACGTAAGCAAGTATGCGTATCTCAATTGTCGTTGATGTATAGCAACGAAGCCGGCGATACACCACATACTACGCTTACGGTCACAGAAAAGAAAATGTAAAACTACAACAGTTGGAATCCGCAACCTCCTTAGACATCGCATGCCTAACCAAATGAATTCCTTAGACATCGCATGCCTAACAATTATAAACCCCATATTTTAGTCTCATTATCGAAAGCTCTTTTCAATATCAAGTCAGGCAATTCAACAAGATTCCCGACATCCTGATCGAATGCTCGTCGCAAACTTTAGTAGACGGTCGCACCCCCGGATGCCGTCGACGAAGTGCACTAAGGCGGAACACCGCTGCCGCGAGCACCCGAACGGATGCTTTTGGCGACGGGGTTCTCCTACAGTCACTTGGTCGGGGCTTTGGGGCATGGCTGTCTATTAAGTTTACCCGGCGAATGTCCGCGTACGCTACGTGATTGCGACGGACTTTTGATCACATCAAAATTCTGTGGCAACCGATCATCTGAGACTGAACTGCTAGATTTATAACATTCAAATTAGTTATCTCATAACTACCTGTGGATTCCAAATATTGTATCACATTCCAGATAAATAGACAATGTTAAACTTTCCGATCGAATAATCAACCACCCAAGATTTCCCCAATATATCTCAACACTTGAAATCAGTGTAAAAAACATCCATCACATGCCACAGTACCAATAGTCCAGCCGTAGAAGGGTCAAGCCAACGCCTCACATGTGGCACGCCGTACTGCCCCAAACCGTAAGGTTCAAAAGGCAGTTCAAGACGGTCACATAATCGAGTTAAGGTTTGTTGTCTTCTAGAGTGTCCACCGCGTTACTTGCACGACTTAGAACGTTCTTAAACTCGAGAAAAAATCCAACTTCTGAAAAAAAATTCGACAGGGGAAAAAGTGGGTTATTGATATCCGTTCGAACTTTTTAACAGTTTCAAAAAATTACCCGGACAAACTAAAAAAAGTTAAATTATCTGATCGAAACAACGAGTCCCCAATACAATCCAGAAAACTCAACACTTGAGTAGAATTAAAAATTCCCAGAAGAATCAGGAATCACATACGGAGGTTACTGTGCAAAATTGAAAACATGAGGCAACTTTTTGGCCGCGGAACCGCCGCCAATACCATGGTACGGCGGCGGTTTCACGGCGCTTTAGAAGAATTGGAGGCACCTGCTTCACAGTAACTCATGTAATTCCCTGCTGATTTTTTTGAGTATTTTTAATATGAAAAAATCACAGTTTTTGAAAAATTTCCAGAGAAGGGGTTTTATCGGGGTTCTCGGGTTCGATCGGAGTTTAAACTTCGTCTATGTAACATTTCCAAATAATAAAATATTATTTTTGGGAATTTTTATAATTTAATATTAGTTTAATGAAATTTTAATATTCCGGTATAATTAAATACAAATAAATGGGGGAAAATTAAGGAAAATTCTAAAATAGGGTATTTTATGGAATTATGCCATTTTAAAGTTTTTATGTTTAGTTTGACACTAATTTAGTGCTAATCGCGATTAAAAATCGCTAATCGGATTTTTGGCATTTTTGTGCAAAACATGCACATATCATTTTGGACTTGTGTTACATTATTCTTACCATGGATTTTACTTTGTGTCTACTATTTGAATGAGAAGGTTTTGGAAAAGAAAAGAAAAGGATTTTGAATAAAGAAATAGGTATGGTGAGAGTGAGGGTAGGTGAGGGTGTTGACCTAGCCATTCCCTCTCATTTCTTCATAATATTTCTCTCTCCCTCCTCTCTAGAGCTGCTGCTGCTCCTGCTCTTCCCTTTCCCTCCATCATCTTCAATCCCCCAAAACACTACAAAAATCATCTCAAAACCCCATTCCCTCTTCACAAAACATGCTTACAAGCTCGAGAGGAACGCATTGGACTAAGCAAGAGTGGATCTAGAGGACTTTGAGCAACTCAAGAAAGTTCTTGAGTTGCCAAAGGAGGTAAATTCTGTAACCTTAGAGTAGTATTTCATTTCCTTGTGCATCTATGCTAGTTTCATATCGATATGGTGTCGTTTGGTGGATTTGTGAAACATCAAGTTAGGGTTTAGGGTTTGATCTGAAATCAAAGTGAAATTGAGGCTTGTGGTGACCCTAGAACCCCTTGTGTGATGTTATATTGGACCAAAACCTGGAACTATAACTAGAATACGGATTTATAGAATCGATATCGGGGAAAACTGGAAATCTGTCACTGTTTTTATTGATCTGCTTTAACCCGAGACACCTGAAAATAAAATTGACTTGACAGAGAGATGTGCAGGCACCCTGGAACCAACACCCAAAACCCTAGCCCCTATCTCTTTCCCCAGGCCGCAGATTTAGTCCTTCTGGCCGCAATTTATGGCCAGAGCAGGAGGGTTTTGCCTCGTTTTTTGTGCAGGGCCTTATCTCCAGTTAACTTGACCCCTGGCATGTATAGATTTGTCTAATTTGACCTAGGGTGAAATCTGGAGCCTATTTCCTATGTTGCTGTTTTGGATTCGTGTTTTCGTATATCTGTATTTCCGTATTGTGAATTCTGAGTTTGGGTACTCGACTACTTCGCGTTTATACAACGATATCGAGGGTTGTTGATGGTTTTGGAAGCGTTGTCCATAGGTTCTCACCTATAGATCATAGCGTATCGTTTTGGGTTTCGTATGCCGTTTTAGTCTTGAATTGGTTTTGATACGCATTTGCGATACGTTAATGTGTAGGTACCCATGAAGACTTCGGGACGACAAGCAAAAGCATGGTGACGTCGACGGATAAAGACACAAGGTGAGATGATTTATATCTACGGGGAGAAGTCGGGTGGATGGTGTATAGCACCCCCGCAGTCCGTGGTGATGTATACGAATACGTATACACACATATATTTATTATGCATTGTTTGGAATTATTGATGATTATGATGCATTGGTGTAGTATAGTGCGAAACCATAGAGTAGCGGTTGCACTCACACATACACGTACACATATACTTGCATACATTCTTTCATTTATCTGTGCGCATATGGAGGTGCGTATATCTACACATGGGTATGGGACTATGTGTTCATATACGGGATTGAGATGAGTCGATGATGTTTGATTGAGGCCGTGAGATTCGGCGATATGACCGAGTACGTATTTGAGATGCGACATGTTGGCTTTAGCGGGCCTTTAGGCATGTGTTTTACCCCGCATTCATATTTATATAGATGGTATCGATGGTTCTAGACTTAGACTCGTACCCTAGATTATGTGATATGATGGTAGTGATACCTGATATGTGATGAGATGAATGTGATATTGACCCGTACCCAGCTATTGGGATGTCGTACGACGATTTACCGTATGAGCTTTATATTGATGTTAGATCCGCACTCATGACTCGAGGATGTTATATGATATATCGTATCGTACGTGATACTATTGAGGCGAGATCACCGACTATTGAATATATATTTGTATATCGACTCAGATTTAGGTGGTTTCCATACCCCTCCCGATTGACTTGATAGTAGGGTCCGTAGTTCGCATAGTAGGCGTTAGACTAGACCCGAGTCATACCTATTTCAAAACTAACGAATCGGGGATATTTTAAAGATAGGCAAAAAGGGATTCTACGAATATTTTCAAACGTAGCATCTGTTCTTAAAACACCGTAGCCCTTATTTTACCAAAAACCCCGATTCGTCTTATTTCAAAAGGCAAGGCTGCTTGATATAGTTTTTGAGGTAGATTCTTTACTGTTGCGTTGATTGTTCGATTCCACATACTCATGCTATTTGCATTACATTGCTTGTGTTTATTGTTATATATTACAGTCATGGTGCTAGGACACCAGCACCATTATCGATGATGCGTATGTTCCACGTACACTTGTTGCCGGCTCACACACTTCATCATCGATAATTGCCATGTCACTATACTGTAGTACTGTTGCATTCGGTATATGATTCTTGTATGACAGACTGATATGCATACATTTCTTTTACATGTCATATACATAATGCTTTCTGATTATACGCATTGAGAGTTGCTATTTCCATGATATTTCTGGATTTGGGAACCGTGGGTATTTCAAAAGAGAATATGTCATTGCTTTAAAAACCCGGTTACCCTTGATTATGATATTTCAGCGCGTCCACCATGTGTTTTCTCGGTGCTGAGAGCGACATGTGAAACCCGATTCGAGGAGCGGACGAGCCGATTGCGGGTACATGGTGGACCCGGTATGGTTCCCCTCGGCAAGATGATCGAAGGATTTTGCCGATTGAGCCTGGAGGTGGGCGAGTACCTACCGGTGATTGGTTGGACCTGGCAGTTATCCGGAGGATACCGACTAGTGTCGATATATGGATATGGGCGTACTGCTGGGGCCGAGGGCCGATTCTGCAGATGGAGCCCGTGGGCTGGTCCGGACTGACGGAGCCCGTTATATGAGGATTTTCGTGCCGGTGCTGGGCACAGTTTTCTTGATGTTTTCGAGTGTCGATGCTGGACACTCCGGTTCCATGATTTTGACGTGTCGCGAGGGACACAGGTGGTTTATATCCTCATATTTCCATGCATATGCTGATGATATTTACGTGCATGATGGTTATTGTCATTGGGTGACGAGTGGACAGGATCCATGTACATGCAGATTTGATTACACTGATTTTACCTCACATTTATGATATGCTATTACCTGAGGCATTGGCATGAGCACTTGGCACTACACTTATGTATAGAGATTACATTGCCAGTTTAGCATGCTTCAGACTTGTTCATATTGAGGTTTATGTTTATCTGATTGTATTGACCTAGGATGGGTCATACATTCGATCTCTGCTTGTAGATATTTTCTATTCACGAGTTGGCAACTCACCCCCGTTGTGCCACAATTCTTGCAGGTTTTTGCCGTACAGATTCCATAGCGGCATTTCTGGCACACTGCTTACACATGGGTGACTTGCTTGGGTAGGTGGGTTCTCTTGTATCAGAACCGCCATTGTTTCGGTATTATTCATTGTATCTAGAAATTCCATCAACCAAAACTTGTATATTTTTTCAGACTTAGAGACAGTGATGTATTATTTTGACCTTAGAGTCGCGCCTTTAGTATTACGGTTTTCTGGCTGTTTTGAATTTCTTTTTGGGTTTTGATCCTCGCCCTTGGCGTTGTATATTATTATTGTTTGCGTGGTTGTGACCGTCGATTGACGAAGAGCTAGCTCCCGCTTGTGGATGCATTTTATCACTTCATATATATTATTCTTGTTATACCCCGTTCGGGGCCAGTTTTTACAAAGGAAACTCTGCCGAAATTTTCAGAAAAGACTACACATTTTTTAAAAAATGTATATTCGGCTTAGTTATTTAAAAGCTTGATTTCAAAACATGTTTCTTTACTTATTAAAAACCAGTTTCCTTTATTTACTCCTTAAAATGGTTTTAGATTTCTGGGCTTTTGGCTTACTTGGGTCAGATGGAGTCCTATAGACTTCATATGGTTCAAGAGCCAGTCATGTGCTCTTTCGGGTCGTGACAAAGTTGGTATCAGAATGCTAGGTTGACCTTGGTTCGAGTTTAAGTTTGACTATGTGGAGCCTTGGGCGTTATCTATACACGGAACTTAGGCTTGACCTTACGGAACTTAGACTTAGTCGAGGGGGTATTATACCCGAACTTTCATCGCATAGTATGACCCTTGGTTGATGGAGTAGGTACTTTGAGTAGAGGGACGTACCGTACGTATGATCCGCGGCATACTTACGACACGCCACTCCGCTTAAGAAACCTTAGGATGTACATTTCCTTGCACCGTATTATATGTAGGGTTCCTAGGCACACTCAAGAGGTTCCACAAGGCATCAACCAAGCCAAACAAAAATTTTCCGGTGCCGAGAAACCCTAATAAAGATCGTTAACTAGAAGTTAAGGCGAAAAGCAACCAACTAAACAACTTTATTGCTAAGTGAAAGGGATTACAACCTTTGTAGATCCGCTCCACCATTTCTTTAGCTCCGTGTTGATGTCTCTCCGCTGTGATCATCAGATCCCGGACTCTAGAAATGGTTTCGTCGGAGAAATGATCGGGCTAGGTCATTGACTTCGAGGCCGAAGATGATCTACGTCGGGGAGACACAAACTCAAGCTATTCCTTCACTCGGTCGAAAACTTTATGAAGAGAACACCCTATACTACATGATAAGTAGTAGAGAATGAAGAAATAGGAAGTGGGTTCACTTTAGAATTGGATTTCTCACTCTTTTTCTCATGATGCCATTGGAGCTAGCAAGCTTTTTCAAGCTTGATGAAGATGAAGAAGAAGAAAGAATCTCATATGAATTATGAAAACTTATCCAAATGAATAATGGCACC
This sequence comes from Agapanthus africanus, assembly GCA_030015575.1. Lineage (NCBI taxonomy): Eukaryota > Viridiplantae > Streptophyta > Magnoliopsida > Asparagales > Amaryllidaceae > Agapanthus > Agapanthus africanus. Next base: position 44,406,583 of record CM057339.1, read on the forward strand.
ATGGTTGAGTTAAACCCTCATGCTTAACTCATGTAGAGATTTAACCAAACCATTAGGTTAAAGGTTAGGTTAAAGAATATCAAAAGAAATGACAAAAGAGTGGACTTTGTCAAAGCTTCTCCAAGCTTCTTCAAGCTTGATAACTTTGACTAAGTTAATCCCTTTTGTTAAATCTTAAGATGAAACAATAACCCTAATCTTTACCCTAATCTTGGTATGAATCTCATACACACAACTTGTTTGTATCATGAAGCATGATACAAATATGTACACTTGCAAATATCATATATAAACAATGTACACTTCAAGTGAGAAAACAAATCTTAAGTGAACCAATACTAGTTAATGTAAAGTAATATATCAAATATATAATTATACATTAAATCATTAAATCAACACTTGATTTAACGATCCGGTCATATCGCATATAACCGACTAATATCTATAGTAACAACTTATCGAATCAACACTTGATCCGATAACCCGGCTATATCGCATATAACCGATCAATGTCACAAATCGCGAGAATAAAATACAGTATCACATACTGGTATTATTCTTGGTCCCGCACATATCTCATATGCGCTCCTATTTCATTTCGCTTGAGCCAGGAAACCCCTGTGTAGGACTCTAAAGACTCGTCAATACGCCGGTAGCAGGTGATGATCATATCAAACACCCAAAGCCGCAAGCGGTCTGCTAAACGTAACGGCCACCCGGATATTGAGCGATCAGAAGATCAACGAGCAACCCCGCTCACACTCCTGTGAATCCAACGAGTAACACTACCGTACAGTCCGGTCTGTTCGTCTGATATGTCGCATATCTCGTCTGGGGGTGGTAAACGTCAGACCCCAATAACTCGATAAGTCGTGTCGATATGAGGCTCATAACGGGTCGAGAAACTACTGGTAACACTTACCAGTAAATCCCTAAAGCTGCCTTGGCCAAGGACTTCCTGTCATAGCCAATCGAGCACTGCGCAACATCAACTCCCTATACCGGGAGAGACGAAACCCCTCCTATCGCTCATTGCCTCCATGTGATTCGGGACTGTACCCAAAAGCCACCTTTTTTCATGCTCTCTTGGACGTGGTATGATGGAAATCAAAGCACAGTGGGAATCACACAAGACTCTATGACGATCTCGGGTCTACAGACTAACCTGTACCAGTGTCACCAGAGAACTACCATCTGACGTAAGGTATAATACCATCTGGGAGTTCTCGGCGAGTCCGTCCAGTGTACCCAGTCCCTACTGAGCACCCGTATATCATCTCTGATGTCAAACACCAATGGATATGGGATCATCCATCGCCCATCTATATGGGTCGAGAAGGTACACTCTAGTCTACTCTGGTATATCGATGCCCCGTCTCGATACACCCATGACTAGGGACTTTGAAGGATGTACTTATGGACTACCATGTCCCCACTAGTATGATCCGCATCATAGTCCAGATAGTCAAGTACACATCCTAAGGGCTTTACCAACATGTAACAGAGAGACAATCAGTAAACACGTTAAGGCAAAGAGTAACCAGATAGCATACTATCATATCGAGCAAGAAAATCATCCCTATATATGTCCAAGCATCCACTATAATATACATCCTATGTATAGTAATGGCCTCTAGGGCATACATATAACTAACATTATATTCCTTCCTATGATCTATCCTTATCGATACTGGTTATGGTTTTGCTGCCACGATTGCACAGGCAGATTGAGCTACGGCTCGAGTTGCGTCAGCATGAGCTCGTCATGGACGAGGACTGACCAGGACATGTTTCCAGAGACATACGATTGCATGTTGAGGCGTCGTCTTATTGTGCTTTCGCGCCATGAGCGTTGGACTAATCGCTTTTGCGAGATTTCTCGGGCGTACCGATCGGTACCGGAGGATTGAGCCACTGATAAAGGCCAGCCAGGATGTGATGAACATTGATATGTTGCTTCTTCATGATGATTGAGGCGCTGTTCAGCGTACGGACGAATGAGCCAGTTGCTACTGCGAATGATGAGATATCGTCCGGATGATTGGAGCTACTACAGCATGAGCATATACTTAGAGATATGATGTGAGTCGCTAGTCACCGAGGATGAATGACTAGGACATGTGGTTCGTTCGCTTACCTCGAGGCGAGGTCATCAGGTAGATTGATTCCAGCTAGAGACGACTTCACGTAGATTCGTTGAGAGTCGATTGAGACGATCGAATGTCAGGAACCCATTTTTCAAGTTTAAAGTATTCGGAAAGACATGCAAGCGATTCTATGGACCCTCTAGAAGAATGAAACCCTAACTCGACATAATGACCGTGTGAAAGCCTTTGAACCTTAGGGTTTGCGGCAGTTCCGCGGCGCCATTAGTGAGGCTTGGGTTTGCCCTTCTACGGCTGGACCACCGATGCTGTGGTATGTACTCAATACTATTAAACTGTACCCAAGGTGTTGAGCTCTTGGGGGATTATAAGGTTCTGACGAGTCGATCGGATGGTTCAACATCTTTCGGATATTGTGATGGGACACACTGTTTGGGAGACTCCAGATACGAGCATAGCCGTTGGAGCGCAGTCCGTGCAGCCACGATGGGATGAGTCCGAACCAGTCGATATTGAAGCAGAGTGGAGTAAAGAGTTCGCATGAGATTTCAACGAGATGATGTTCCACTCTGCTGACATCAGAGATGCGATATGCACGCTGAGGACGTGTTCCGCTAGATATCTTCTACTGAGTGATGAAGATACCGAGTTCGTGATTTTGAGTCCGTGTGAGGGACTTCGGATAGACCGTAGCCGAGGACATTGCAGTGCGCAGATAGAGACGCGATGTCGGAATGGACGATGATACAGACAAGCGGGACAAGAAGTTCATACGAGATGCAAACGAGCTGTTACTACTCCCCGTTAAGATTAAAGGTCGGATATGAATACAGAGGCACTGGGATGCGACCAGCTTTCGAGTAGATGTTGTACTGAGGATGCAGATGTCCAGAGAGCGAGAAAAGATTACGCCAGAATACCAGCCTCCGTACAGTTTGGCTTAGGCGAGATCAGAAGAGACCTTGAGAAGGATTCCTTCCAGTACACTGCTGCAATAAGATTTGCACCAGGAGCAGATGTGTGATGTGCATTCAGAAGACCAGAGGTCGGCGTCAGAGATGTGCTTCTTTACGAGCGGTCATGAGGATTGACCGAGAGATGACCAGAGAAGTGCCAGAACGGAATTGTCCTCGTTAGCACACCTGACCGGGACGATGAGACGATGGATTGCGAGATTGGTAATCCACGGGGAAGATAAGGAACCAGAGACAGAGGACGCCAGCCGCGAGCAAGAGGCAAGTAGATATCTTGCGCCACTAGCATTGGATGTACCGACACCTTCTCGACTTCGAAGGAGGATATACCGACAATGGTATTTATGATTTGTGATTTTGTGGTTTGATTATCACGTATCCGTCACTTTGGATTTCGGTATTTTGGGCGATCTATTTGCATGATTTAGTCTTGATGACTGAGTTCCATGATATTTGATTTTTGTGCACTATGGTTGCACTTACTGGGTATTTATACCTTGCGTATAGTTATTATTCTTGAGGTATTGATTGTGATTTCATTCCTACTTTATGCCGTTGATTCGATCTACGCTTCCAGCATAGTTTTCATGCACTTCTAGTATTTTGATTTGATTTGTGCACGCTGATGCACGCGGTTGTGAGATTTTCCATCGCGCTACACCTGATTTTTTTATTGAGCCGAATTATATCGTCGATTTTGACCCTGATATTGATGATTGATTCTTGCACTCCGTGCTTTTGATTGGACTTACGCATGTTCGGCATTGCTATTGGATTTCGTGGTTCCGTGCATGTTGAGTGCGCAGGGTTTAGATTTTCATTCGTGCACGATGGATGCACCGATTTGGATTTTCGCGCATGTTGGGCGCATGTTTTGGGATACGATTTTGGGTGCACACCAGATGCACTAAATCGAGATTCTTCGTGCATATCAGATGCACCTGGTTTTGCTGTCAGGCACACCCGTTGCCTATGACAGATACTTCGTGCATGCCCGTTGCACCTAGATATCGTTTTGTGCACCTGTATGGCACATATATGGATTTTGATTTCCGTGCGCACCAGACGCACAGGGTGGTGTTATGTGCATTTTGGGATTTATTCTTTTTGGAGCAGTACATCTTTATGATATTTGATATTCGTTTTGTACTGAGCAGGACTAGTCAAAGGACAGTACCTGGATATATTTGGCATGCATTTACATCAGCTATTCACATGTATAGATTGGATGTCTACATGTATAGTTCTGATCTATATCATATTGGTTTTGTTTTGGATTTGACATTTGTGTCTTACCATGACTCCGATGATTGCGGGATGCTTGACGGAGTTTTGCTTTTGAGTTATCTGCTCATTGCTCATGCGCATGCATTGCGCTATGATGTTATATGTATTGATGATTCGGAGCCCCGACGGCTTGGAATTTGTATGGAAATGTTTTAGTATTTGGGGATTTAAATTTAAATTCGGGGACCAAATTTCTTTAAGGGGGATAGATTGTAACATTTCCAAATAATAAAATATTATTTTTGGGAATTTTTATAATTTAATAATATTTTAATGAATATTTTAATATTCCGGTATAATTAAATACAAATAAATGGGGGGAAATTAAGGAAAATTCTAAAATATGGTATTTTATGGAATTATACCATTTTAAAGTTTTTATGTTTAGTTTGACACTAATTTAGTGCTAATCGCGATTAAAAATCGCTAATCGGATTTTTGGCATTTTTGTGCAAAACATGCACATATCATTTTTGACTTGTGTTACATTATTCTTACCATGGCTTTTACTTTGTGTCTACTATTTGAATGAGAAGGTTTTGGAAAAGAAAAGAAAAGGATTTTGAGTAAAGAAATAGGTATGGTGAGAGTGAGGGTAGGTGAGAGTGTTGACCTAGCCATTCCCTCTCATTTCTTCATCACATTTCTCTCTCCCTCCTCTCTAGAGCTGCTGCTGCTCCTGCTCTTCCCTTTCCCTCCATCATCTTCAATCCCCCAAAACACTACAAAAATATCTCAAAACCCCATTCCCTCTTCACAAAACATGCTTACAAGCTCGAGAGGAACTCATTGGACTAAGCAAGAGTGGATCTAGAGGACTTTGAGCAACTCAAGAAAGTTCTTGAGTTGCCAAAGGAGGTAAATTCTGTAACCTTATAGTAGTATTCCATTTCCTTGTGTATCTATGCTAGTTTCATATCGATATGGTGTCGTTTGGTGGATTTGTGAAACATCAAGTTAGGGTTTAGGGTTTGATCTGAAATCAAAGTGAAATTGAGGCTTGTGGTGACCCTAGAACCCCTTGTGTGATGTTATATTGGACCAAAACTTGGAACTAGAACCAGAATATGGATTTATAGAATCGATATCGGGGAAAACTGGAAACCTGTCACTGTTTTTATTGATCTGCTTTAACCCGAGACACCTGAAAATAAAATTGACTTGACAGAGAGATGTGCAGGCACCCTGGAACCAACACCCAAAACCCTAGCCCCAATCTCTTTCCCCAAGCCACAGATTTAATCCTTCTGGCCGCAATTTGCGGCCAGAGCAGGAGGGTTTTGCCTCGTTTTTTGTGCAGGGCCTTATCTCCAGTAAACTTGACCTCTGGCATGTATAGATTTGTCTAATTTGACCTAGGGTGAAATCTAGAGCCTATATCCTATGTTGCTGTTTTGGATTCGTGTTTCCGTATTTCCGTATTGTGAATTCTGAGTTTGCGTACTCGACTACTTGGCGTTTATACGACGATATCGAGGGTTGTTGATGGTTTTGGAAGCGTTGTCCATAGGTTCTCACCTATAGATCATAGCGTATCGTTTTGGGTTTCGTATGCCGTTTTAGTCTTGAATTGGTTTTGATACTCATTTACGATACGTTAATGTGTAGGTACCCATGAAGACTTCGGGACGACAAGCAAAAGCATGGTGACGTCAATGGATAAAGACACAAGGTGAGTAGATTTATATCTACGGGGAGATGTCGGATGGATGGCGAATAGCACCCCCGCAGTCCGTGGTGATGTATACGAATACGTATACACACATATATTTATTATGCTTTGTTTGGAATTATTGATGATATTGATGCATTGATGTAGTACAGTGCGAAACCATAGAGTAGTGGTTGCACTCACACATACATGTACACATATACTTGCATACATTCTTTCATTTATCTGTGCGCATATGGAGGTGTGTATATCTACACATGGGTATGGGACTATGTGTTCATATACGGGATTGAGATGAGTCGATGATTTTTGATTGAGGCCGTGAGATTCGGCGATATGACCGAGTTCATATTAGAGATGCGACATGTTGGCTTTAGCGGGCCTTTGGGCATGTGTTTTACCCCGCATTCATATTTATATAGATGGTATCGATGGTACTAGACTCAGACTTGTACCCTAGATTATGTGATATGATGGTAGTGATACCTGATATGTGATGAGATGAATGTGATATTGACCCGTACCCAGCTATTGGGATGCCGTACGACGATTTACCGTACGAGCTTTATATTGATGTTAGATCCGCACTCATGACTCGAGGATGTTATATGATATATCGTATCGTACGTGATACTATTGAGGCGAGATCACCGACTATTGTATGTATATTTGTATATCGACTCAGATTTAGGTGGTTTCCATACCCCTCCCGATTGACTTGATAGTAGGGTCCGTAGTTCGCATAGTAGGCGTTAGACTAGACCCGAGTCATACCTATTTCAAAACTAACGAATCGGGAATATTTTAAAGATAGGCAAAAAAGGATTCTACGAATATTTTCAAACGTAGCATCTGTTCTTAAAACACCGTTGCCCTTATTTTACCAAAAACCCCGATTCTTCTTATTTCAAAAGGCAATGCTGCTTGATATAGTTTTTGAAGTAGATTCTTTACTGTTGCGTTGATTGTTCGATTCCGCATACTCATGCTTTGTGCATTGCATTGCTTGTGTTTATTGTTATATATTACAGTCATGGTGCTAGGACACCAGAACCATTATCGATGATGCGTATGTTCCACGTACACTTGTTGCCGGCTCACACACTTCATCATTGATAATTGCCATGTCACTACACTGTAGTACTGTTGCATTCGGTATATGATTCTTGCATGACAGACTGATATGCTTACATTTCTTTTACATGTCATATACATCATGCTTTCTGATTATACGCATTGAGAGTTGCTATTTCCATGATATTTCTGGATTTGGGAACCGTGGGTATTTCAAAAGAGAATATGTCATTGCTTTAAAAACCCGGTTACCCTCGATTATGATATTTCAGTGCGTCCACCATGTATTTTCTCGGTGCTGAGAGCGACATGTGAAACCCGATTCGAGGAGCGGACAAGCCGATTGCGGGTACATGGTGGACCCGGTATGGTTCCCCTCGGCAAGATGATCGAAGGATTTTGCCGATTGAGCCTGGAGGTGGGTGAGTACCTACCGGTGATTGGGTGGACTTGGCAGTTATCCGGAGGATACCGATCAGAGTCGATATATGGATATGGGCGTACTGCTGGGGCCGAGGGCCGATTCCGCAGATGGATCCCGTGGGCTGGTCCGGACTGACGGAGCCCGTTATATGAGGATTTTCGTGCCGGTGCTGGGCACAGTTTTCTTGATGTTTTCGAGTGTCGATGCTGGACACTCCGGTTCCATGATTTTGACGTGTCGCGAGGGACACAGGTGGTTTATATCCTCATATTTCCATGCATATGCTGATGATATTTACGTGCATGATGGTTATTGTCATTGGGTGACGAGTGGACAGGATCCATGTACATGCAGATTTGATTACACTGATTTTACCTCACATTTATGATATGCTATTACCTGAGACATTGGCATGAGCACTTGGCACTACACTTATGTATAGAGATTACATTGCCAGTTTTGCATACTTCAGACTTGTTCATATTGAGGTTTATGTTTATCTGATTGTATTGACCTAGGATGGGTCATACATTCGATCTCTGCTTGTAGATATTTTCTATTCACGAGTTGGCAACTCACCCCCGTTGTGCCACAGTTCTTGCAGGTTTTTGCCGTACAGATTCCATAGCGGCATTTCTGGCACACTGCTTACACATGGGTGACTTGCTTGGGTAGGTGGGTTCTCTTGTATCAGAACCGCCATTGTTTCGGTATTATTCATTGTATCTAGAAATTCCATCATCCAAAACTTGTATATTGTTTCAGACTTAGAGACAGTGATGTATTATTTTGACCTTAGAGTCGCGCTTGTAGTATTACGGTTTTCTGGCTGTTTTGAGTTTCTTTTTGGGTTTTGATTCTCGCCCTTGGCGTTGTATATTATTATTGCTTGCGTCGTTGTGACCGCCGATTGACGAAGAGCTAGCTCCCGCTTGGGGATGCCTTTTATCACTTCATATATATTATTCTTGTTGTACCCCGTTCGGGGCCAGTTTTTACAAAGGAAACTCTGCCGAAATTTTCAGAAAAGACTACACATTTTTAAAAAAATGCATATTCGGCTTAGTTTTTTAAAAGCTTGATTTCAAAAAATGTTTCTTTACTTATTAAAAACCAGTTTCCTTTATTTACTCGTTAAAATGGTTTTAGATTTCTGGGCTTTTGGCTTACTTGGGTCAGATGGAGTCCTATAGACTTCATATGGTTCAAGGGCCAGTCACGTGCTCTTTCGGGTCGTGACAGTCTAGACATCGCCTAAAACTCTAGCTTGGCTTTGATACCACTGTAGGGTTGCTATGCACGCTCACAAGGTTCTACGAGGCATCAACCATGCCCGTATAAAAATTTAACCATGCCGAAAACCCAAAGCCGGATCTTTAAACTAGAGTTTATGCGAAAACTAACATGTTAAACACTTTAACACTAAGTGAGAGGGATTACAACCTTTGTAGATCCGGTCCTTCACTTCTAAAGCTCCGTGTTGAAGTCCCTTCGCTGCAATCATCGTGTTCCGGACTCTCGAGAGGTTCCACGAACAGAAAGATGCAGTCTTGCTTCCGATCTTCGATACAAAGATGATCTACCTTGAAGTTTCGTTAACACAAGCTAACACTCATAATATGAAGTGAACACCTTTATCTAAATAGTAAGGATAGATGAGGATGATGAAATAGGATTTTTGCTCTCTTTTGTTTTCTATTTCTCACTCACTTTCATCACAAATATCAAAGCAAGAAAGCTTTGCAAAGGAGGAAGAAGAAGAAGAAGAAATCAATTGCTTGTGATGAATAATGCAAAGTAATCATAAGGTTAGAAATGCAACCATGGTTCAAGTAACCATTGTAAAGAATTAACCAAGGTTAAAGGGTGTGGTTGGGTTAAGGAAATATCATGCAAAAATATCTAAACAAATATTTTTGCACAAAACAAAAAGAAAGCTTCTAGAAACTTCTAGAAATGCTTAACCCTAATCAAACCCTAACCATGTTTAATCTCTACTAAACATGTTACATTAATAACCATCATGTTACAATATTATATATCACATATACAATATTTATCGTAACAAAATAAAATAATACAATTAACATATATCGCATATATATCAATGTATTACCCGAGTGAGAAAAATAATCTTTTGGTGAGCTAATATTAGTTAATGTAATTTAATATATCATATATATTATTATACATTAAATTATTGAATCAACACTTGATCCGAAAATCCGTCTATATCGCATAGAACCGACTAATATCTCATTTACCGATTCATCGAATCAACACTTGATCCGATGACCCGGCTGACATCAAATATCGCGACAATAGAATACGGTATCACATATCGCATTATCCTCGGTCCCGCACATATCACATATGTTCTCCTACTCCATTTTGCTTGAGCCAAGAAACCTCTGTGTAGGACTCTAAAGAATCGTCAATACGCCGGCAGTAGGTGATGATCATATCAAACACCCACAAGCTGCAAGCGGTCAGCTAAATGTAACAGCCACCCAGGTATTGAGCGCTCAGAAGATCAACAAGCAAGCCTGCACATTCTCCTGTGAATCCAAACAGCAACACTCCCATACAGTCCGGTCTCGTCGTCCGATATGTCGCATATCTCACCTAGGGGTGGTAAACGTCAGACCCCAGTAGCTCGATAAGTCATGTCGATATGAGGTCTATAACAGTTCGAGAAACTACTGATAACACTTACCAGTAAATCTCAGCAAGCCTGGCCTGGGATTTCCGGTTATAGCCAATCGAACACAGCACAACATCAACTCTCTATACCGGGAGAGACGAATACCCTCCTATCGCTCATTGCCTCCATGTGATTCGGGACTGTACCCAAAAGCCACCTTTTTGCACGCCCTCTTGGACGTGGTATGATGGAAATCAAAGCACAGTGGGAATCACACAAGACTCTATGACGATCTCGGGTCAACAGACTACTCTGTACCAGTGTCACCGAAGAACTGCCATCTGACGTGAGGTATAATACCATCTGGGAGTTCTCGGCGAGTCCGTCCAGTGTACCCAGTCTACACTGAGCACCCGTACACCATCCTTGATGTCAAACACTGATGGATATGGGATCATCCATCGCCCATCATATGGGTCAAGATGCGTATACTCTAGTTTACTCTGGTGCATCGATGCCCTGTCTCGATACACCCTCGACTAGGAACAGTTATAGGATGTACTCGTCGACTACTGTGGCCCCACTAGTATGATCTCATCATAGTCCCAGTAGTCGAGTACATATCCTAACGGCTTTATCAACATGTAATATAGAGACAATCAGAGTACATGTTAAGATAAAGTACAACCAGATAGCATACTATCATGTCGAGCAAGAAAGTCCTCCCTATATATGTCCAAACATCCATTACAATATACATCATATGTACAGTAATGGCCTCTAGGGCATACATATAACTAACACTATGACAACTTTGAACGCCTCTCGTGGCCCCACGTGAGCGCTTCAACTTTTTAGTGTTCAACGCTACTTTGAGCGCCTCACGTGGGAATACGCGAGCGCCAAACATACTCTATTGTTTAACACTATAAGAGGCTAATCTTAGCCCAAATAAGCTAAGTCTGCTAAAGCCAAAATCCCTTTTAATTGAGCCCACATTATACTCAGGTCTTCCAAGATTAATCATCTCAGATGGCATTCAAAATAATATCCATCCCATTCCCTTTCAATCTGATATTTGGTTCAAGGGTACATCTCTTCACACATCTGATACATGTCGTTGTAATTCTTCAACGTCTTCAGAGAGGTGGTGGGTCCCGACGACCAATAACTATCTGGTGCGTTTCCAAACCCATGGTTGCATCTAAACTGCGGACCGTAATGTCCTTAAACTAACTTTGGACCGTAACGTCCTTAAACCAACCTTTATGGACTATGATGTCCTTAAACTAAAAACCCCACAGACTATGATGTCTTTAAACATCACGGACTATGACGTCCTTAAACTCACGGACTATGATGTCCTTAAACTTATGGACCGCAACGTTCTTAAACTAGCTATGGACCGCAACGTCCTTAAACTACAACGGACCGAAACGTCCTTAAACTAACAATGGACCGCAATGTCCCTAAACTAAAACGATAGAGTCCAAATACTCTTTCGTTGGATCTAAATGATCCAAAAGTCTTGTTAAGTAGATCTTAGTCTAAAATTAGACTAACGTATCCCTAACAAGCATTTAAGTCGATCTTAATCTAAAAACATGGTTAACGATCCTTAAACCAACCCAAACCCAAATCTAAGAAAATACAGATTTGGACTAATCCACGCCCTACTGGTGACAGCATAAATTAGTCTCCGTATATGATCCACGGGCAACCAAAAATAAAACAAACACACACGACACGAAGCGACCATCTGGAGAAGGAGAAAGTGGTTACCGCGAAGCGGTAGCGTAATTAACTGCAGGGGTTTGCGCCTGCAGGGAAGAGCGTCTCCACAATCAAAAAACCCTCGTAAACGAGGGGGATTCTGACAAAGTCTGCTACAACGGTCTCATCTGTCTAAACCTCTGATATACGGTGCCCTAAATCAACTTGGTATCTTTGGAGAGGTGGACGGATAAAACCAAATAGCATCTGCCCCCAAAATTCAGGCCGGATGTCCCAACGTCCCGGTCGCGTCTTTCGGTGGAGAACAGATTCTGGCACGCTCGGTGGGACCTTTTCCTCTTTCCACTCCACACTTCGTATGTCATGTTTCGCTAACGAATCGCGGTTTAGTATGGTTACCCCTAGATTCGAGGTACTAAGATTTGGTGTCTTACTCCGTGTAGAAGAGAAAATGGATTCCAACTGCACCAACTACAACAGCAACTCCCACTACGTCCTCGCTAGAGGAGTGACCTATGGGCCCTAAGCGGCCTCCATCTTCGCCATGCCAGTGGAACATATGACGCAGGCCACCACTGGACTATTCTTTGGGACCATGATCCCATCGGCAAGCTTCAACGTTCAGATACCATCACAGGAAGCTGCGAAGAAGTCGGTCTTTGATCGTCTTGCAACCACCACGGCCCCTCTCAGCGGGTCATCCAACTCTAATGCCTCAGTCTTCGATAGGCTGGGTCAAAGCTCAAGTGGGCCCGCAAAGAGGCTCGCAATACCAGAGAAGGCAACTCCAACTCCTGCTACAGTTGAAGTTGTCCAAGCTGCTCTCCCTACTCAAACGTTGGCTTTCGACAGGTTGACCATTCCCTCTCAGCGGACGTCTGCCTTTGACAAGCTGGAGCCAACAACAGGCTCTCATCAAAACAGGGGGCATGGAAAAGCTGATCCAACAATGGAGATGGTCCCGGCCGCTCGCCATGCTTGACGTCACCACTGGCACGTAATGAGGAAAGCTGGGGCCAGCTCCCCCTCTGGACTTACCTTACCAGCTCCAACGGTGGAAGTTGACGCCGCTGTTCCAATTGGGAACAGCTTTGAACCAATCAGGAGGGTCCGCAAGAATTCTCCGACCGCTGTATTGAAAAGATCTCCTCCACCTGTGGAGAATGTTACAAAGGCGAAGCCGGAGCTGTAGGGTTACTAGGCATTCTAATAAGGTTCTACAATGCATCAACCATGCCCGTTTAAAATTTTATCTTTACCGAATAACCCTAAGCAAGATCGTTGCTAGAAAATTAGGGTTTCATATGCTAGTAAACAACGTTTACGACTAAGTGAATACAAAATACAACCTTTGTAGATCGGTCCTTCACTTCTATAGCTCCTTGTTGAAGTCCCTTCGCTGCGATCGTGGTTCTCCTGGACCCTTGCATGGCTTCACGAGGAGAAAGACGCGTCCTTGCTTGAAGTCTTCGAGGCCGAAGATGATCTACGTCGAGGGGATGCTAACTCAAGGTTATACTTCACTAACTTGAGAATTAGTGAAGCAAACACCCTAAACTAAAGTGCTAGTCTAGTAAAGGATGGAGAAATAGGAAGTGGGTTCTCTTTAGAATTTTATTTCTCACAATCTTTCTCACTTTGGATCAAACCCTAGCAAGCTTTTTCTTTTTAACAATGAAGAAGAAGAACAAAAGAAAGAGATGAGGATAATGATCAAGTGAGAAAGCTAACCATGGTGAGTGAGTATCATATACTAACTCTTGTAGAGACTTAACCCATGGCTAACCCTTATGGTTGGGTTAAGAAATATCCATAGTAAAAACAAATTTAGCGGAATTAGTCAATGCTTCCACAAGCTTCCACAAGCTTCAAGCATTTAGCTAATCCTGCACTAATTTTGTAATTACTTAAAATATAAAAAACCCAACATAATAGATAGCATGGTGTAAGTCTCATACACCCAAGTCATGTGTATCATCAACCATGATACAATAAGAAAACACATTTTTAATATATATCATATATACATTAAAGTTGTGCTCATGTTAGAAAAACCCTAAAGTGAACAAGTGTTACTTAATGTAAACTAGTATATCAAATATACAATTATACAATAAATTATTAAATCAACACTTGACTTAATAATCCGGTCATATCACATATAACCACTAACATCCAATGTATCAACTTATCGAATCAACACTTGATTCGATAACCCGGCTATATCATATATAACCGACCGATACAAAAAGTCGCGAGAATAGAATACGGTATCACAAAGATGCATTATTCTCGGTCTCGCACATATCACATATGCGCTCCTATTTCGTTTTGCTTGAGCCAGTAAAACCTCTGTGTAGGACTCTAAAGACTCGTCAATACACGGGCAGTAGGTGATGATCACATCAAGCATCCACAAGCTGTCAGCGGTACTAGCTGGACGTAACGGCTACCCGGGTATTGAGCGATCAGAAGATCAGCAAGCAAGCCCGCTCCAACTCCTGTAAAAGCCTGCTGGTAACACTTCACGTACAGTCCGGTCTCCTCGTCTGATATATCGCATATCAAGTCTAGGGGTGGTAAACGTTAGACCCCAATAACCGATAAGTCGTGCCGATGTGAGGCATATAACGGGTCAAGAAACTACCGGTAACACTTACCAGTAAATCTCTAAATCAGCCCTGGCCAGGGACTTCCCTGTTACGGCCAATCGAGCACAGCGCAACATCAACCCCCAATACCGGGAGAGACGAAACCCCTCCTATCGCTCATTGCCTCCATGTGACTCGGGACTGTACCCAAAAACCACCGTTTTTCACGCCCTCATGGACATAGTAAGGTGGAAATCAAAGCACAGTGGGAATCACACAAGACTCTATGACGATCTCGGGTCTACAGACTAACCTGCACAAGTGTCACCAGAGAACTGCCATCTGACGTGAGGTATAATACCATCTGGGAGTTCTCGGCGAGTCCGTCCAGTATACTCAGTCTCCACTGAGCACCCGTATACCATCTCTGATGTCAAACACCAATGGATATGGGATCACCCATCGCCCATCTCATGGGTCGAGAAGCGTATACGCTAGTCTACACTGGTATATCGATGCCCCATCTCGATACACCCACGACTAGGGACCTTAAAGGATGTACTTATGGACTACCATGTCCCCACTAGTATGATCCGCATCATAGTTTAGGTAGTCAAGTACATATCCTAAGGGCTTTACCACCATGTAACTATAAGACAGTATCAAGAGACAAGTATACATGTTAAGATAAAGAGCAACCAGATAGCATACTATCATATCGAGCAAGAAAGTCCTCTCTATATATGTCCAAGCATCCAATATAATATATATCATATGTACAATACTGGCCTCTAGGGCATACATACAACTAACAATCTCCCACTTGCACTAGGGCCAGCTGCTGTAGTATCGCATACCAAGCATCCCGGAGAGTCTCTCGAACTGTATCTGGGGAATGGCCTTCGTGAGTGGATCCGCTGTGTTGTTCTTCGTGTCAACCCTCCTGACCTCGATCTCCCGGCGATCAACTATCTCCCGGGTCAGGTGATACCGCCTCAGAATATGCCTGGATCGCTGATGGGACCTGGGTTCCTTGGCCAAAGCCACCGCTCCATTGTTATCGCAATACAAAGGTATTGGATGCTCAATGGATGGAACCACTCCAAGTTCAGTAAGGAACTTCTTGATCCAGACAGCCTCTTTGGTAGTATCGTTGGCAGCGATGTATTCAGCCTCCATCGTCGAGTCTGCCACGGTTTCCTGCTTGGAACTCTTCCAGCTAACCGCCCCTCCGTAAAAGGTAAAGACAAATCCCGACTGCGACTTAGAGTCGTCCTTATCACTCTGGAAGCTCGAATCGGTAAAGGACTCCACTTGGAGTTCTCCGTTACCATACAGCAAGAGCATCTCCTCAGTCCTTCGTAAGTACTTGAGAATGCTCTTCACAGCTGTCCAGTGACTCTCTCCAGGATCAGCTTGATACCTACTCACTACACTTAGTGAGTATGCTACATCGGGTCTGGTACATAGCATCGCGTACATGATAGAGCCTACAGCCGAAGCACAGGGTATCCCTTGCATGCGAGCTCTCTCCAAATCAGTCTTGGGAGACATCTCTTTGGAGAGAGTGAGCCCTGAGATCGTGGGTAAAAACCCACATTTGGACTCTTCCATACTAAACCTCTTTAGTATGGTGTCAATGTACCTGGATTGGGACAATCCTAATATTCTTTTTGATCTATCTCTATAGATCATAATTCCCAATATGCAGGAGGCATCACCAAGATCTTTCATTGAGAATCTTTGTGATAAGAAGAGCTTGACCGATTGCAGCATAGGAATGTCATTTCCTATCAAGAGTATGTCGTCCACGTATAATACGAGGAAGACAACCTTACTCTCTGCCACCTTCTTGTAGATACAAGGTTTATCAACGTTTTTGACGAAATCAAACTCTTTGATAACGACGTCAGAGCAGATGTTCCAACTCCGCGATGCTTGCTTTAATCCATAAATAGATTTAAGCAGCTTGCACACCTTCCCGCTGCTCCCACTATCTATGAAGCCCTCTGGCTGAGTCATGTACACGCACTCTTCTAAATCACCGTTTAGAAAGGAGGTCTTAACATCCATTTGCCAAATTTCGTAGTCATGATATGCAGCGATGGCAAGTATGATCCGGATGGATTTAAGCATAGCCACTGGAGAAAAGGTTTCGTCATAGTCTACATCTGATCTTTGACGAAAACCCTTCGCAACAAGTCTAGCTTTGAAAGTCTCTACTTTCCCATCTACACCAAGTTTTTTCTTGAAGATCCACTTGCTCCCAATGGGTTTTACCCCTTCAGGAGCATCTTCCAAATTCCATACTTTGTTGGTGTACATGGATTCCATCTCGGACCGCATTGCATCCAGCCATTTCACTGAGTCCCCACTCGTGATGGCCTGCTCGAAGCTAGTTGGGTCATCATCAACCATGATGCAATCCTCGCTCCCACCATCCATGAGAAAACCGTAGTATCTCTCAGGTGGATGAGGAACCCTACTAGATCGGCGGAGTGGCTGGGGTTCATCGGGAACTACCGAATCCTCTGGTTCTACCAAATCTTCTGTTGTGGTTTGTACAGCTGAAATCTCTTCCAGTTCTACTTCAGAGCCACTAATCTTTTTTGCAAGAAGTTCCTTTTCTAAAAAAGTGGCGTGTTGAGCAACAAACACCCTTTGTTCCTCACTGTGGTAGAAGATATACCCTCGCGAATGCTTGGGATATCCAACAAACTTACACAAAACAGACCTTGCCTCGAGTTTTTCCGGTTTTTGTCTTTTGACATAAGCTGGGCAACCCCATATCTTAATAAAATTAAGATATGGTCTCTTCCCCTCCCATATCTCATATGGGGTGGTAGGCACAGATTTGGTAGGAACCCTATTCAGTAGGTATGCTGCTGTCTCCTATGCATATCCCCATAAGGAAATAGGTAACTCAGCTATACTCATCATAGAGCGCACCATATCTAATAGGGTGCAGTTCCTCCGTTCCGATACACCGTTGTGCTGTGGTGTATATGGAGGAGTTAGCTGAGAGAGAATCCCATTATCTTTTAGGAAGTCCAGGAATTCATTGCTCAAATATTCACCTCCTCGATCAGATCGAAGGATTTTAATACTTTTCCCGGTTTGGTTCTCGACTTCTTGTTTATATTCTCTAAATTTCTCAAAAGCTTCTGATTTGTGTTTCATCAGGAACACATATCCGAATCTAGAGAGATCGTCAGTGAATGTAATGAAGTACGAAGAACCATCCCTGGCATGTGTAGACATGGGACCGCATACATCACTATGTATCAATCCCAAGAGTTTGGTAACTCTTTCTCCGTGTCCCGTAAACGGAGTTTTGGTCATCTTGCCTTTGAGACATGACTGGCAAGTGTCATAAGATGAAAATTCAAATGGATTTAAATATTCATCCTTATGCAACTTAGCTAGTCGTGTCGCATTGATGTGACCCAGTCTACAATGCTACAAGAAGGATTCGTTCATTTCTGAACTCTTCCTCTTGTGTGTGTTTGTTATGCTCAGAACTGTTGATTGATTTAGAACATAAATGCCATTGCACAACGTGCCTGATCCAACCAACTTTTGGTTAAGGAAAATGTTCATAATATTATCCTGTAATACAAAATCATATCTCTCTTTACTCAACAAAGAAACTGATATAATGTTGCATATCAGGTTCGGCATGTAATAGCATTCATTCAGAATCAATGTATTACCAGTTGGCAATACAAGATGATATTCCCCGACGGTTTTAGCTGCAACAATTGCACCATTTCCAACCCTTATGTCTTTATCACCTTCTCCAAGTTCTCTACCTTTCCTAAGCCCATGCAACTGATTACATATATGGGATCCTGACCCGGTATCTAATACCCAGGACGTAGAGCAAATGGAGAAACAGTTCTCTGTAACGAACACACCCGAAGAAAATGCATCAACATGTACTTTCTTCATTCAGGTGGCATGGGAATCCTGGTATTCCCCTATATCCTGTTCAGTCTTATAACTTTTATAAGAAAGAACGGAACCAACGTTCCCCAGCACAGTATAACATGCGGGTTCGGTCAATACATCCATATTATTATCTTTATTAAGGCATGATATGGTCGCTACCTGGAGAGAGAGAGAAGAAAACACTTTAGCGTATGCTCTTGCAAGATCAGATTGGTTATTATTTTATCTAATCAGGATGGCTCCTACTGTTTTTATCAAATCTTCCTTCAAACCCTAAAAGGAAAGACTAGCCGGGATTAATTACACCCTACAACTTTGCCAATCTTTCAGCCAGGCCAGTGTCGGTACTTTGAGGGAGGTTCCCCGTGCCTTCGCACGGACCTAATAAAGTAAACCTCGTTTTTCCAGAGGCGTAACCCCGTTGACACCTTTCTAGACACCTACTTGATCGGCTAATTGTCCTGTGTATCACATTCCAGATAAATAGACAGTATTAAACTTTCCGATCGAATAATCAAATACCCAAGATTTCCTAAATAGCTCAACACTTGAGCGGAGTTCAAAAATTCCAGAATACGTCACAGTAGCAACGGTCCAGCCGTAGAAGGGTCAAGCCAACGCCTCACATGTGGCACGCCGTACTGCCCCAAACCCTAAGGTTCAAAAGGCGGTTCAAGACGGTCACATAATCGAGTTAAGGTTTGTTGTCTTCTAGAGGGTCCATCGCGTCATATGCACGTTTTTCCGAAAGATTTAAACCCGAGAAAAATTCAACACTTGAATGTTCTTCGTGCCGGGAAAAATTGAGTTAATGATATCCGTTCAAACATTTTAATACTTTCTAAATTATCCGGAATAACATAACAAAATTAAATTCTCCAATCGAATCGACGATTACAAAATAAACCCCAAAATACTCAACACTTGAGTCAGTTTAAAAATACCCAGAAAATAGCACTATCATATATTAGTATTACTGTGCAAAAACCAAGTCAAACACTCACAGTACGGCCGCGGATCCGCGGCACAAGCAGTCTATTGCCACGGTTCCGCGGCCGTCCGTACGGCTTACGTCACCGTTTTGCACAGTAATGCTTAGAAAACCCTGCTGAATTTTTTAGGTATTTTAATACTGAAAATACACAGTTTTGAAAAAATGTACAGAGAGGGGTTTAACTTTGACGTATTCGGGTCCGTTCGGAGTTTTAACTTCGTTAACACATCGCCTAATGCTCTAGCTAGGCTCTGATACCACTGTAGGGTTACTAGGCACTCTAATAAGGTTCTACAATGCATCAACCATGCCCGTTTAAAATTTTAGCCGTGCCGAATAACCCTAAGCAAGATCGTTGCTAGAAAATTAGGGTTTCATATGCTAGTAAACTACGTTTACGACTAAGTGAATACGAAATACAACCTTTGTAGATCGGTCCTTCATTTCTATAGCTCCTTGTTGAAGTCCCTTCGCTGCGATCGTGGTTCTCCTGGACCCTTGCATGGCTTCACGAGGCGAAAGACGCGTCCTTACTTGAAGTCTTCGAGGCCAAAGATGATCTACGTCGAGGGGATGCCAACTCAAGGTTCTACTTCACTAACTTGAGAATTAGTGAAGCAAACACCCTAAACTAAAGTGCTAGTCTAGTAGAGGATGGAGAAATAGGAAGTGGGTTCTCTTTAGAATTTTATTTCTCACAATCTTTCTCACTCTGGATCAAACCCTAGCAAGCTTTTTCTTTTTAACAATGAAGAAGAAGAAGAACAAAAGAAAGAGATGAGGATAATGATCAAGTGAGAAAGCTAACCATGGTGAGTGAGTATCATATACTAACTCTTGTAGAGCCTTAACCCATGGCTAACCCTTATGGTTGGGTTAATAAATATCCATAGTAAAACAAATTTAGTGGAATTAGTCAATGCTTCCACAAGCTTCCACAAGCTTCAAGCATTTAGCTAATCCTCCACTAATTTTGTAATTACTTAAAATATAAAAAAAAAACCCAACATAATAGATAGCATGGTGTAAGTCTCATACACCCAAGTCATGTGTATCATCAACCACGATACAATAAGAAAACACATTTTTAATATATATCATATATACATTAAAGTTGTGCTAATGTGAGAAAAACCATAAAGTGAACAAGTGTTAGTTAATGTAAACTAGTACATCAAATATACAATTATACAATAAATTATTAAATCAACACTTGACTTAATAATCCGGTCATATCACATATAACCGACTAACATCCAATGTATCGACTTATCGAATCAACACTTGATTCGATAACCCGGCTATATCATATATAACCGACCGATACAAAAAGTCGCGAGAATAGAATACGGTATCACATACACGCATTATTCTCGGTCTTGCACATATCACATATGCGCTCCTATTTCGTTTTGCCTGAGCCAATAAAACCTCTATGTAGGACTCTAAAGACTCATCAATACGCCGGCCGTAGGTGATGATCACATCAAGCACCCACAAGCCGTCAGCGGTACTAGCTGGACGTAACGGCTACCCGGGTATTGAGTGATCAGAAGATCAGCAAGGAAGCCCGCTCCAACTCTTGTAAAAGCCTGCCGGTAACACTTCCCGTACAGTCCGGTCTCCTCGTCTGATATATCGCATATCAAGTCTAGGGGTGGTAAACGTCAGACCCCAATAACCGATAAGTCGTGCCGATGTGAGGCTCATAACGGGTCGAGAAACTACTGGTAACACTTACCAGTAAATCTCTAAATCATCCCTGGCCAGGGACTTCCCTGTTACGGCCAATCGAGCACAGCGCAACATCAACCCCCAATACCGGGTGAGACGAAACCCCTCCTATCGCTCATTGCCTCCATGTGACTAGGGACTGTACCTAAAAACCACCGTTTTTCATGCCCTCATGGACGTGGTAAGGTGGAAATCAAAGCACGGTGGGAATCACACAAGACTCTATGACGATCTCGGGTCTACAGACTAACCTGTACAAGTGTCACCAGAGAACTGCCATCTGACGTGAGGTATAATACTATCTGGGAGTTCTCGGCGAGTCCGTCTAGTGTACCCAGTCTCCACTGAGCACCCGTATACCATCTCTGATGTCAAACACCAATGGATATGGGATCAACCATCGCCCATCTCATGGGTCGAGAAGCGTATACGCTAGTCTACACTGGTATATCGATGCCCCGTCTCGATACACCCACGACTAGGGACCTTGAAGGATGTACTTATGGACTACCATGTCCCCACTAGTATGATCTGCATCATAGTTCAGGTAGTCAAGTACACATCCTAAGGGCTTTACCAACATGTAACTATAAGACAGTATCAAGAGACAAGTATACATGTTAAGATAAAGAGGAACCAGATAGCATACTATCATATCGAGCAAGAAAGTCCTCTCTATATATGTCCAAGCATCCAATATAATATACATCATCTGTACAATACTGGCCTCTAGGGCATACATACAACTAACAGGAGCAACCCCCTCAGCAGCTGTCTTCCAAAATCCACAAAGTCTGGCGAAGAGTTCAAGACTCTATGATCGACAAAGACTACTCCCGCAGATAGAAGAAAGTGAAAGTTATGCAAGCGAAGGACCGCCTCGTCGTACTAAAGAAGGTATCGTCTGTATGGGTGCCCACTGTAACGGCCCCCTCATCTTCGACCGCCTATAAAAGGAGAATGCCGGAGAAGATCCATGTGTCTGCGACAAATCTCAAGGGTGCTGAATCCAAACGCCCCAAGTCTGGGGCATGGTAGTGCACATCATCTACATGGCTTCCGGGAAAAAGGAAAGATGTGCCTCTGGGGGTCATCGACCACTCACCTGATCGGTAACAAAAGCTCAGGAGCAACAACAGAAACTCTAGGAGATGTTGACGAAGATGGCTGCACTCACGGGATATAAGGAAAGCCCCGAAGCATCGTCCGATCAGCGCCAAGAACAGGAAACCAATGCCGAGTTCCTCCGGAGGATGCTAGAAAAGAAAGACCAAGAGGCAGCGGAACAAGCAGCCAATATAAACCAAATGGCGCTACTGTTCCAGGATATGGTGGGCATGATGATCCAGCCGGACCCTCCAGCCGAAGATCCACCAATAATAATCGAAGACGACAGAGGGGAGACATCAAACCCTCTTCCGGCCTTTTCAGCAGCAAAGGAGGAAACAATCTCGAAGGCTGCGCTCGATGATTATATTGCTAAACAGATACGAGCCCATCAAGCGAACGAAGCTGCTGGTCAAGTGGTCAGAACTGGGTGACCATATCCTAGCTTGTACGATAAGATTAAATACCTACCAGGATACACGATTCCTAAGTTTCATGTATACAAGGGGACAGGCAATCCCCATCAACATGTCGCTCAGTTCAGGGCTCTGTGCGGCAACACTAGAGGTGACAATAAGCTACTGCTTCGCCAATTCGTCGGTAGCTTGGCAGAGACGGCGTTCGAATGGTATTCAGAACTTCCCAATGATTCCGTCAAAACTTTTACGGAGATGGAGTAGCTATTCACCCAGCGTTTCACAAGCACTAGCGAATGCACCCCAATCACGGCATTGATCAATGCCATGAAGCTGGGAGAAACATGGGTTCAGTACGCGATACGGTGGTGGAACCTATGGTCGAAGTGCGAACATCGCATAGAAGAGGCTCCTGCAGTGGGCATGTTTGTGGGAACCCTCGATCCGCAGGCGACCATATCCCAATTCATGATGTTCTTCAAGCCGACCACTTTCCAGGCCTTAATTGGCAAGCTAGCCCAAATGGAACAGATGGGCCATAGGCCTTCCTCTGCAAAGACGGAGGCTCAGAATGAAAAAGGGAAAAGGAAAGCGACCTTCGTCGCTAATGCTCAGCAACAGCTGAATGGTCCAAAACCAGCTGATCGCCAAAACGACAGACAGCGATCCGTCAACGAAAAAATTAAAACGTCCCTCCTCGTTTCCTCGGGATAAAATGAGAAGACTGTTCGACCTGGCGGTGCATAACAGGCTCATCAATCTGCCGGACCTGAGACGTCCGTTGCAGCTTGGTGACGTCAATAATCCAAATTACTGCCCCTACCGCCGAGTAGTAAGCCATCCAATCGAAAATTGCTTCATCTTCAAAGGCTGGATTGTGGACCAATACCAACAGGGCAAATTCGCACTGTCCGAGAATTGGAAAGTAAGCCCGACCCAGCCGCACGCTCTTAAAAAGGTGTACACGCCGGGGGCATCGTGCTCTTTTATAGAAGAAGCTCCATAGGAGGTCGCTCTTTCAGCCAAAACAAAACGAATGCTAAAGAATCTTCAAACATGCCCGGCGATTAAGTGGAAAAATCCGCTGGAACCTGAGATCATTGAGGGAATGCTGAAACCGCGCCCGACGCCAAGAATTGGTAATGATGGTCAAAACGCCCAGGTCCAACCGTCAAAGTCTTCGAAGAAGAAGAAGAAGACCAAAAAGCCCGTGAAGCCTGATAACAAGCACACGGACTTGCGAAAACTTATTGATGCGCT
The DNA here is from genome assembly GCA_030015575.1 of Agapanthus africanus. Lineage (NCBI taxonomy): Eukaryota > Viridiplantae > Streptophyta > Magnoliopsida > Asparagales > Amaryllidaceae > Agapanthus > Agapanthus africanus. The sequence goes on from CM057339.1 coordinate 44,430,550, forward strand.
ATAGGAATACAGCCAAAAGGAACGAACCCCGGTCACACTCCAAGAATTCCTCAACAATATCCTTGAGGGCGGAGATAACGACAATGACGATGGAGATGACCCATCAGAAGGATCTGAGGATTATGTGGCAAGCTGTCACATGATCTCTCATTCTTCTCTAACTAACGAAGAAGCTCACCCAGCGTCAGAAAATAACATAGAGGAGCTGGGGGCGGGATCGGAGCCAAAACACTTAGAACCGTCTGACGAAATGATCGACATGCTGCTGAACGAAGCCCGTCAAAAGAGCAAGGATGATCAAGAACGCGAAATGGCCATATTCGAAAGGGCCAGGAATCGGTGTCAATTTGAAGAAGTCGCGTTAGGGATAGGTCACAAAACACTTAAACCAGATCAATGCACATCCGCGACAGAAAAAAGCAAGCTCAAGACGAGGAAACGGTTCGCCAAAGCCTTGTCCATAGGAATGAAGCTGCCATCTTTCAAAGGGAATACTCCCGGCGATGTGCACCTTGACGAAGCGGATGTACATCTTAACTACTGTTTATACCACCAGAGGATTGCACATCCTACTGAAGAGTGTATGGCCTTTAAAAAGTGGTGGCAAGGGTACATCGCTCACCGACAACATTTCAAGCAGATAAAGCGCAAAGCTCGTCGGGAATGGAGAATCACGACAGATGAGCATAAAAGAGCTGCCGGCAACTGTCACATGGTCGATGCCAGGGGATCGCAAGTTCTCACCTTCGGAAGTGATTCTGACGAAGAAGTATCTCTTGGCCCTCTCTTCAGAGAATCCACCTCAGGAAAAGAGGAAGAGACGAAGAACTGTGAGAACATTCAGCTGCGTAACCGCACGTTACCTGAAAAGAATCTCAGACCCACAAATAAGGGATCGAACAAAAAAGATAAGGGGAAGGAAAAAGTCCCCGAGGATATCGCCCTCGATGAGTGAGTGCCGAAGAGCTCGCAGCCAAGGATCCGCCCAAGAAGAGCAATGTGGATTATAATGTCCTGACACACCTGAGGAAGATACCCTCGCAACTGAGCATCTTGGATGCCCTTCTTTTGTCTGAAGATGCATGAGATTCTCTAATCAAGGCGTTACAGGACCCTAGGCAGTTTCAAGCCTTCCTTGCCGAAGAAAAGATGAAGGACGAGCTGGAAGAAGTGCACACAGCCGACATCACCTTCAGCGACGAGGACCTCCTCCTCGAGACGTGGGAGCACAAACGTCCCCTATATGTCACCGGGTACTACCACGACATTAAGATAAGGAAGATTCTAGTTGACAATAGGTCCTCCGTCAACCTTCTGAATGTGAAGGTGTTAAAAGAAATCTGCATGAGCGTTTAGCATCTGGCGCGAGTTAAAATCACCATCTCTGGTTTTGACTCCCAGTCATCACGGACGCTCGGGTCCGTAATACTAACATTACGCTTCAGGTCGCTCGTCACTGACATCAAGTTTCACGTCATCGACACCAAAACTTGCTACAATGCTCTACTCGGCAGGCATTGGTTACACGAATACAACATCGTCCTTTCTACACAACATCAGTGTATGAAGTATTCCAAAGATGGTCTCAAGTACACAGTGACGGGGGAACCGAACCCATTCTCCATAAACGAAGTCCGCAAATACGAAGATGCCAAGTACTTCCTTCCCGACTTCGAAGACACGGAAAGATACCATAAATTGGAGAACAAGCAAAAAGCTATCACCACTATTCCGATCTTTGGAAGTGATGCTGAGGAATATGAGGAGATAATCTATTCAGGGCTACCCCAATGCAACAAGCCCGGACCATCTACCCTTATCCTGGTCTTTGGCAGTGACTCCGAAGACGAGGTCAACATAGTATTCTCGGTCCGCCCATTGATGCAGGCCCTCATCGGAGATGATCAGAGTTTGAAAATCGCAATGGTCCTGCCAAAGCATCATAAGGAACTCGATGCACTCGATACCTATACCGTGCAAGAGCTGCAAACATTTTACGTCCCTTCCAGGCGAAGAGACGAAAAGACGATCCTCTTTTACCGCTCCACGGAGACTAAGGTGGAGAAAGAAATCTGGTATGGTGCTGATTTGGCACTTGACAGGCTCCAACCCATCCGTCTGCCCAGATACTACACAGAAGGATTAAAAAGGCTATTGAGACGCCAAAGTGTACCATTCAAACAAACTCCTCGACAAGCTCAGTTCTACAACAGGATTTGGAACGTCCCCGGAACGCAGCGAAAATTGCCCAATGGAAAAATGGAAACGATCAGGTTTAGATATGTCCAGTCCAAGAAACAGGAGCAGTTCCATGGCTGCCATGTCATAAAAGACCTTGATAAAGAAGAGGATGCTCTTTTAAAATACGCTGACGCTGAACCAGAACGAGGTCCTACCATAAAAGTGTCGAGTCCGTCATTTGAAGAACAAATGGACAAGCTAATAAGGGAAGCGAGTCAAAAGGCTCGGAACAATCATAGCCGTGAAATGGCCATTTACGAGAAAGCCAAAACGCAACGTCTCCTTCAGCAGGCTACGGGGTATGACAATACCCTTCACCGTCAGCCCGCCGTGCATTCCCAAGAAAAGAAAAAAGCCCGACGCAGAGGCAAAAACAAGTCAAAGAACGGAAAAAACGTTCGGCAGCAGCAAAACGGATCCAAAAGACCACGCAACCAAGAAAAGGTCAGCCGGAATTCATCGTTGATAAAGAAGATGGGTCGAGTATATTCTTTCCCCCAAGACAAGACAAGGAAGATATTCGACCTTGTCATGAAACATCAAATGCTTACGCTTCCGGAGTCCAGGCACCCCAATCAAGCAAGCGAAGTTCATCATCCAGATACTATTCCTATCACCGAGCGATAGGACATCCTCTTGAAAACTGCTTCACCTTCAAAAACTGGGTTGAAGACCAATATCAACTCGGCAGGTTCGCTCTATCCAGCAGTTGGAGGGTAACCCCACCACAGAAGCATGTACCAAAAGCCACGTACACAGCGAGAGTAGAACTAGATCAACATCAGTCTTGGAAGCGATCTCGCACCTGTCACGTGATAATGATGTCGGGAGAAGGAGAGCACGATAATATGGGTGACCTCTCCTAGTGCTTCGAAAATAGGGATGAAGATGAGTTGATCTCAGAATTTTCACCGGCGCCACAAAAGTTGGAAGACGGGATACACACAACTGCGGTCAACCTAAGAAAAATTGACTTAGAGACGGCAAATGACCCACGGCCTACGTTCGTCGGTGAGTTGCTGTCTAAAGAACAGGTGACTACGATAAAAGATGTGCTTATGCAGTATAAAGACGGCTTCGCATAGAACTACTCCGAGATGCTGGGACTAGATCCAGAAATATCTGTGCATAAATTGGCAATATCTCTGGACATCAAGCCAGTCAAACAATCACCAAGAAGAATGCGGCTTGAACTTAAAATGAGTATCAACGCCGAGATCAAAAACTTAATTGACTCCGGCTTCATCCATGAAGTTCAATACCCTAACTGGATCGCCAACATTGTCCCAGTGATGAAGAAAAATGGGACGGTGCGCATCTGTGTGGACTTCCGAGACCTCAACAAAGTCTGCCTGAAGGACGATTTTCCTGTGCCGGTCACCGAGATGATGATAGACAACACGTCCACTCACGAAGTCTTCTCCTTCATGGACGGGTCTTCAGGATACAATCAAATAAAGATGCATCCTGAAGACCAGAAGCATACCGCTTTCCGGACTCCTCTGGGCATATTCAGCTACAAAGTGATGCCTTTCGGTCTGAAGAACGCCGACGCTACCTACCAGAGGGCCATGACGAAGATCTTCGATGACCTCCTATATGAGATTGTCGAATGTTACATCGACGACCTCGTAGTGAAAAGCAAATCGCACGACGAACACTGGGAGCATTTGAAAATAGTGTTCCAACGTCTTCCTAAGTACAACCTGAAGATGAACCCCCTGAAATGCGCGTTTGGAGTTTCCTCAGGCAAATTCCTATGGTTCATCATACGACACCGAGACATCGAAATAGATCCATCGAAGATCAAGACGATTATGGAAATGCCTGCTCCAAGGACTCTAAAACAATTGCGGTCTCCCCAAGGGAAGCTCGCGTATATCCGACGATCCATAGCCAATCTCTCTGGCAAATGCCGTCCCTACAGTCACTTGATGAAGAAGGGAACCCCGTTTGTTTGGGATCGTAAATGCCAAAGCGCACTGGACGAAATCAAGCAGTATTGGCAGAATCCGCCGGTACTGGCCGATCTGGTCAAGGGAAAGCCTCTCATACTATACACAACCGCCCTTGAAGGTTCCTTAGGCGCATTATGGGCACAGGAGAATGACCATGAGAAGGAGAGAGCTCTCTACTATTTGAGCCGAGTTCTACTGGGGGCAGAAAACAACTACTCCCCTATCGAAAAACACTACCTGGCTTTGATCTTCGCGATAACGAAGCTTCGGCATTACGTTTTGGCGCATGAGGTGCATCTTATATCAAAAGTGGATCCTCTCAAATATTTGATGTCGAGATCCATACTAACGGGACGGCTCGCTAAATGGGCCCTACTCTTAATGGAATTCTCGATAACATACCGACCTCTCAAGGCAGTGAAAGGCCAGGCCATCGCCGACTTCCTCGTTGAGCATCCGATACCTGCCGATTTACCCCTAAATTGTGAACTGCCGGACGAGCACACGTTTGAAACGATAGACAGGGAGAGAGGAGGGAGTGATACCCGATGGGAACTCTACTTCGATGGGGCATCTTCCATGAAGAAAAGAAAGCACAACACCCCTATAATCAAATCTGGGGTAGGCCTTATCTTCGTGACTCCGCAAGGAAAGATAATGCGCTATGCCTTTTCCTTAACAGAGCCGAGGACAAATAATGAAGCGGAATATGAGGCTTTAATAGCAGGTCTTGAGATCGTTGTCGACATGGGAATCAAAAACCTTCTTGTATACGGAGACTCCCAGCTGGTCGTTAGTCAAGTAAACGGTGACTATCAAACGTGCAAACCAGAGTTGGTAAAGTAAGGCAAGAGAGTGCAACAATTGCTGATTCAAATCCCTTCCTACATCTTAGAAAGCATACAACGTACGGAAATAGTAAGGCAGATGCATTAGCCAGACTCGCTAAAGAACTGGCTGACGAAAACCTCGATAACGTAAGGATCGTTGTACAAAGCCGTCGGGTTCTTGCACCAGCAGAAATATCTCTGGAGTCGTCTGAAGAAAGGGAAGCGACCAAGCAAACGAACTTACAAATAGAGGGCCAAGAAATGGTTAAGGATTAGAGAGAAGTCTTCATAGACTACTTCAAATCCCGTCGAACACCTGAAGATGCATCCTCAAGACATCAGCTCATGAAACGCGCTCTGTCTTTCGCCTTCGTCAATGATACTCTGTATAAGAGATCGTTCGACTCTCTATGGCTAAGATGCCTGGGACCGGAAGAAGCAAGGAGAGTCATCCAAGAAACTCACGACGGACTCTACGGTTCTCATCAAGCCGGGCCAAAGATGAAGCTGAAGATCAAAAGAATGGGCTACTATTGGCCCACGATGATCCAGGACTGCCTCGAATATGCGAAGGAATGCCACTCGTGCCAAGTTCACAGGAATTTCATTCACCAGCATCCAAACCCGTTACACCCAACAGTAGCTAGCTGGCCGTTCGAAATGTAGGGGACCGATATAATCGGGCTCATTGAACCAGCGTCATCCAAAGGACATTGGTTTATATTGGCGACAACCTATTACTTCTCTAAGTAGGCAGAAGCAGTACCGCTAAGGGAAGTGAAGACGGAGAATATCCTCCATTTTTTCAAGACACACGTCGTCTACCGGTTCGGCACTCTACGACGGATTATCTCTGATAACAGGCCGGCCTACAGAAGTCACAAAATCAGCCACTTCGCACAGCAGCATAATATAGACTGGAGATATTCTTCGATCTATAATCCCGGAGCTAACGGTCTAGCTGAGGCTTTCAACAAGACCTTGACAAAGATCATAAAGAAGACTGTGTCCAGAAACAAAAAAGACTGGCATGAAAGATTGCATGAAGCTCTCTGGGGGTATCGAACCACGTTCAAGACGGCTACGAATACAATGCCATACGCATTGATATTCGGTACCGAAGCGGTACTCCTCTTGGAAATAGAGCTACCTTCTCTACGAGTGGCAATTCATTGCGAGCTAACAGACGAAGAAAATACTCACCTTCAGCTTGAGGAGCTTGACGCCCTCGATGAAACTCGTCTCATAGCGCAGCAAAACCTGGAGGCTTACAAAGCAAGGATGGCACGCTCATACGAAAGATTGATTAGGCCGAGATCATTCCGCTTAGGCGAACTCGTGTTAGTCGTTAAAAGACTTATAATCCCTAATCATGCCAAACGAGAGAAATTTGAGCCAAACTATGAGGGCCCGTACATCATGGACAAAGTCTAGCAGGGTGGAGCTTACTTGCTCATGGACATGCACGGTGAAAGACCCTTTCGGCCAATAAACGGTCGATTCCTTAAGAAATACTACACTTGACGCGTTGCAACTCAGGTCAATAATAGATGACGACGCTTGTGTCCGCTAGCTATTTTTTTGAGTCAAAACTCTTAAAGTAGAACCAAACAAAATTTTATCTCAAACATGGCACTGTGGACCGCAATGTCCTAAACTAGTGACGGACCGAAACGTCCTTAAACTACTACAAACCACAGCATCCTTGGGCTGACAAAAAAAAAGGTACGTCCACAAGCAAAATGGGCATGGATGAAAACCCGAAAGGGCCCTGTGAGTAAAAACAGTAAGGCTACCGGCGATGTTTTTGAAAACCAGAAAAAGCGCAGACTCGCAAAAAAAAAGGCGGTACATCCATAAGCAAAATGGGCATGAATGAAAACCCGAAAGGGCTACGGGAGTAAAAATAGCAGGGCTACCGGCGAGTTTATGAAAACCCGAGAGGGCGCAGGCTCGTAAAAAAATTCATGCACACTTGCGAGGTCCTCTCGACCTTGTAAGGAGAAAACACCTGCATGAGATCTTTATGACTCACAAGGGAGCAACACACTTAGGGATCCACACGATTCCTAAGGAGGAGTTACACTTATGAGATCCTCACGACTCATAAAGAAAAACCTCTTATGAGACCCTCACGACTCATAAGATTCAAAAGCCTTAAGCTACAGGGATCTGAACCTGTTCTTAAGCCATCACATTTCCCAGATTGCCCTACAAGCGGCTCAACACTGACCCCTGTATACAATCCACGGGCACAAATAAATGTTCCGCCATCCAGTTCCACCAGTAGCGCGAGATGTCCTCATGTGGTGAACGACACTTGTAAGTCCTCTCGACTTATAAGGAGAAAACACTCTTGTAAGATCCTTACGACTTATAAGAGAACACACACTTAGGAATCCTCACGATTCCTAAGGAGAAAATGCACCTACAAGATCCTCACGACTCATAGGGAGAAACACCTTCATGAGACCTTTACGGCTCATGAAGTCAAAAGCCTTAGTCGACAGGATTCTAACCCTGTTTGCTAAGCTGTCTTTGTTTAAATCGACAAAGGAAAATGATTATTCGCTCCTGGAAATATCCCAGTTGTAGCGATGCTGATGCTTAAATCGGTAACAAATTCCAAGTCCTTTCAAAGCAAATTATGATTCTCTCCTGACAATATTCCAGTCGCAGCGATGCTGATGCTATGATTGGTATCAGGTCTTGAGTGCCATACTCGCAACAAAATCGGCGAACCAAAAATGCAAATGAAATAGCCGAAATGATGGGGCAACTCGCAACAAAATTGGCGAGTAAAATATACGCATATAAAAATAGCCGAAATGTTTGGGCAACTCACAATAAAAAGCAGCGAGTAAAAAGAAAAAATAGTCGAAATGATTGGGCACCGCAAAAAATAGACGAAATGATTGGGCAATCGCGACTTTCGCGATATAAAAAGATGAAATGATAAACATCACGGAAAGAAATTAAAAAAATGATGAAACTTTGCCCTACAGGTGAGTCCATACTGACCCCTATATACAATCCATAAGCATAAATGAAAAGGAAACTACCTGTCCCCCACCAGACCCTGTCAAAAGTGAAAGTCAGAGCTCGACAGCAACATCTGCATCCCAGAAGACCAACAACGGCATTCCTCCTCATGCCAGCAGGGCACGGACGCGACACCACTAATCAGAGCTAAGGCACAATCCCTAGTTCTAAGACTCCGCGGTTCACAGACAACCTAGTGTCAACCCGACACCGCAGAAAGTGGGGTACATCAGAAAATGACCCCGTCGCGGATACATGTCAACCCCTGACCTCCCTGTCGTCAAGCAACGCTTCGACTCGGATACATGTCAACCCCTGACCTCCCTGTCGTCAAGCAACGCTTCGACTCGGGTACATGTCAACCCTGACCTCTCTGTCGTAAAGCAATGCTTCGACTCAGATACAAGTCAAACCCTGACCTCCCTGTCATAAAGCAATGCTTCGACTCGGATACATGTCAAACCCTGACCTCCCTGTCGTAATGCAATGCTTCAACTCGGATACATGTCAACCACCTGACCTCCCTGTCGTAAAGCAATTCTTCAACTCGGATACATGTCAACCCCTGAACTCCCTGTCGTAAAGCAAAGCTTCGACTCGGATACATGTCAACCCCTGACCTCCCTATCGTAAAGCAACACTTCGACTCGGATACATGTCAACCCCTGACCTCCCTGTCGTCAAGCAATGCTTCGACTCGGATACATGTCAACCCCTGACCTCTGTTTATATCATAATTTTGCATTATTATATTCCCCATTATTATTCATTTTACAAATAAATAGGCTCTTTTGATCTATGTCTGCTACATAGTTGCAGGTTACAGGTTCTCGGAACAAAAACAGTGAAAATGATGAGAAGACACTACAAAAGTGAGACTACGACCAACAAATAGAGAATCTTGATCATGCCTACAGTTTGAGGGACAAATGAAGATCAATGAACAAGTTCACAAAGTATAAAGGCAGCGCAAGGTTCAACACTTCGACACGAAGCAAAGGGTAAAAGTCCACAACATTATGCACTGTGGAAATCTGGAAAAGACTAGAAGGCATTCTGAAGAACCAAGTGAAGAAAAGCCAAGTAAAAAGCAACAGAAAGAACCCCAGAAGATTCCAGCCAGAGAATCCACCATACGGCCGTGGATCCGCGGCCAAACAAGGCATATGGCCGCGGATCCGCGGCCGTGCTAAGCACGTGTCGGTGCAAACTTTGACGGTGGCGGCGGTGCGTTGACTAGGCTTCTTAGGGTAATTTTGTAAATGCAGATAGGGATCAGATGTAACCCTAGGGTTTCTATAATCTATAAATAGGAACCCTACAACTCTTTTTGGAGTATGCCTCTTTTTATTCATCTATTTTAAAATTTCAAATCCTGTAATGTTTGAAGAGTGCATCGAGTAAAAGTAAGTCTTTTTCTTTACCTTGCCTAAGTTAATTTTCCTTTCTGCCCTAGTTAATTTTATTTATCTGCCCTAGTTTAGCACTTTTATTTATCCGCCGTAGATTAGATAATTAGGTTATTAAAAACAATCATAAAAATGAATTCGTTTAACAATTCCCTAATGAGTGAGTAGTTCCTCACTTGTGAGGGTTAGAAATAGGGAAGGTTTGAGAGATGAAAATCTCTCACCCCTTTCTTGCCCATAATATATTTTTTATAGGACTCCATACATACATACACACACCGCTCACTACGGCACCCTATCCCAAGAGGTAGCAGTGATACCGTAGTTTAAAAGACCGGTTGTGTATGTTTTCCATGGAGGTTAAGGTAAGAATTAAGAAAGGACGGACAAGGACCTAGAGGAAGAAACCTAGTTTCTTCCCGATCATGCTAATCCCCTTTATTAATTATTAACTTAACACCTAAATAGATCTTAATTAGGGCATAGAAAGCGGTGAGAAATATTGAATTTCCAAACTTAACATAAACCTAACCCTAGCAAGGTTTTAATCCTAATCTAAATCAACTTTAGTTTTTAGTGATAATCCAATCCACCACAATTGGAATTAACTCGTTAGAACAATTAGAAAATACACAAAATCCTTGTGGACCGACCCGTACTCAACCGGCTAGCTACCAAGCGACGCCGTTCTTGATTGCGATTAACTATTCTTTGATTCATCTTTTAAAAGCGTAAGCACGCATCATAAAATCTCTCTCAATCAAATGGCGCCGTTGCCGGGGATGGCGTGGTTTTTTTCTTTTTGTAATTTCGGGTTAATATAAAATTAAAAAAATCATAAAAACTGAAAAAATATAAAAAAAATATAAAAATTTTATCATCTTGTTATTTTTTGAAGGGTATTCGTTTGAATTGTGCAGGATCGACGAACAAATTCATATCTGGAAAATTCCAGTGAGCAAAACAGCAAACAGCAGATCTGAACCTACAGAAGAGAAGCATAACAGAGAAACAGAAGAAGTTTGGGGATCTGAACCAACCGATTGACTGCGTTTCCACCGCAGAAGCAGCCCTTCGACCGCGCTTCCGCGGCTCCTTGGTGACGTCAGCAGGTGGAAACCCCTCTGTAAGCCTTCTTTTCTTCTCTGTAATCCCCTTATCTCCTCTGAAAAATTTTCCTGCAGGGTTCTTTGCGCAAAAATTTCTCCCCTTCTCCAATACCTTGATCTTGTGCAGGATTATTTGCGCCGCAATAAAAAAAATTTGCAAGTGTGATTTATGTGTTTACTGCTTTGCATCTTTAAAATTGACTTTAAGGGGCTTGAACACCAATCCAGATTAGGTAGGGAATTCATTACCCTTCCTAGGACCCCAAAAATCACAAAAAGTATATTGCATTGACCATCGAGTTAATTAAAAAAGATTAGACTCAGCCTTAAGGACTGTCGCGCTCAATAGGACAAAGGAATAGTTATAGGCATCGATCGTTTATCTAAACCAGAGTTTGTGGTGCCTAGGCTAGACAAGTGGGGAAAGGTAACTTTAAAAGGCCCGTCTCACGGTGATTCGTGAGCGGATCCCTCATTTCTCTACTTGTGCTTACCTGGCCATAATTGGCGGTGAAGAGGCGATTTGAGGTCCTCACAACTTGCCCTTTGGAACAGTTAGGAGCAGTCTAGTTGACCTAGGTGACCCTAGATCTAGGCTTGATTGTGCATATTGTGATTGATTGAACGTGTGTCTAAGTTTTTTATTGAAAATCTTTTTGCAAAAAGCTCCTTATAAACGGAAAAAATTTTACAAAAACTTGCCACTTGTCGCTAAGAAATCCATTGCACCCCACTTACACCCACTTCCTTCCATTGACGTTTTCTTACCCCCCACCTTCTGTTTTTACCTTTTGACTACACTACCTCTTTAGTGTATGTCCGGTTGGACTAGGAAATTTTATACCCACTTACACCCACTACGCCATTGCCGGGGATGGCCTGATTAGTCTGTGTCTCGTTAGTTCCGACTGACGATGCTTTCGACTCCAAAGTCGAAATTCCATCCACTTCTTTACCTTCATCATCATATTCTTCGTCTTCTAAGGAGATGTCAGGATTAAATCCTAACAACCCCTTATCCACGGGACTGATTCCACCTCCGCTAGGTGCGAATAACCCACAACACCCACCTGTTGAAGCGCCCAACGAATCGCGCTCCAGGATCTTTTCTACCCTATCTGCACCGCTTTACCCACTTGTCTTTCACTCCCACCGGCTAATGGGGATAACTTTGAGATTAAACCCCACTTCATCAACATGTTGCCCAAATTTCACGGGCTGGAATTCGAAGATACCTACATCTTCATAAACAAATTCCAGAATGTTTGCGCAATGATGAAGACAACACAACTTTCTGATGATACAATAAGGCTACGTGTCATTCTATTCACTTTATGTGACCTAGCCGATAAATGGTTATATAGCACAGCATCACACTCGATAAAACATTGGGAAGAGTTTGTTAAAGCTTTTCTAAAAAAGTTTTACCCACACCACAAGACCGCGAGAATTCGCAACGAAATTATTCAATTTTCCCAGCTTCCTTCCGAACCATTTTGGAAGTGTTTTGAAAGATTTAAAGACCTACTTATTCAATGTCCTCACTACGGTATCGAGAATTGGCAACTTTGCCAAACTTTATACGAATGATTGAACCCAGCAACTAAGCAGTTGTTGAAAACCATTTGTCAAGGTCACTTTCTTACAAAATTTAGCGAGGAAGCTTGACAGTTTCTTGACGATCTTGTTAAACAAACACTTAAGTGGGAAAGCACTAAGACCACCTCATCTTCTTCATCAGGTTAGTCTAGGGCAGGCATACATCAACTTGATATGTCTATTGCAATGAAGGCCGAAATGGCCGCACTTACGAAAAAGCTAGAAGCAATTGAGAGCAAATTCTCATCGCCTTCTCCTGCCCTTGTTTTACCCCCACGCACTGTTTGCGCTTGTTTTTCGGATCCATCCCATCTTACTGAAGAGTGTCCTTACAATCCACCTGTTCAAGGACAAGATTAAGTCAATGCTGCCTTTCAGCAAAGACAAAGAAATGATCCATACTCTTCAACTTATAATCCTGGTTGGAGGAGCCACCCAAATTTTGCTTGGAATCAAAATCAACAATTCCAAAGCAATAACTTTCAAAGGCCTCCTCCTCCACAACAATAAGCACCTCAACAAACTCAATACCGGCAACCTTTCCAACCCCAACCTTACCCAAACCAAATGAAAAATTTTGTACCCAACAACTTTTATCCTCAAAACAATTTTGTTCAACCGAATAACGATAAGGTTTCCTCGCTAAAACAAAGTCTAGATGCATTTTTAAAACAATCTACACAATCAGCAGCAAGGTTGAAAATTTCAATTCAGTCTTTGGTGCAAAACAGTGCTTCACATGATCAAAGCATCAAATCAATTGAGGCCCAAATTGCACAACTAAATGCTGCGTTAAGCGAGCGAGAAAAGGGAAAGCTTCCGTTTCAACCATTGTCAAATCCTGGTCACACACACAACGCACATGTTGCTTATGAACAACAGAATCATAATGTAAATGCTGTGACCACGTTGAGATCTGGAAGAGTGTTGCGCAATAATGTGAGTAATAGTGATGACACCCCTGCCGGTGCTTCTTCTTCATCTTCATCTTCTTCAGAGCTTATTCTTCATTCTTCACAAGGCTCTACTTCTTCTACTTCTAACGGACCCACATCTCACCTTACGAACACACCAACACTGGGATCCGTTCCTACTCCGCAATCTACTCCACAAACATTGGACTCAACAAATTTTCAAAATGTTCCATTTCCAAACAGGTTGAGATCCAATAAACCAACTCCACAAATGGAGAAGATTGTGGAGTTGTTCAAACAGGTTAGCATTAACATACCTCTTTTGGATGCAATCCAACAAGTCCCTTCTTATGCTAAAATCTTAAAGGACTTATGCACCAAGAAGAGGAAGTCACAAGTACCCAAGAAAGTTTTCGTGGCTAGTGCTGTAAGTGATGCTCTTATCCAACCTTTACCACAAAAACATAAGGACCCCAGCTGTCCTACAATTTCAATAACACTTGGGGATAAGAACATCAATAGAGCACTTTTAGATCTTGGTGCTAGTGATAATTTGCTACCCTATTCAGTATACGAACAATTAGGCATTGGAGAGCTTAAACCCACTCATTGTACTCTCCAAATGGCCGACCGATCCATCACCCATCCTGGGGGTGAGTTAGAGGATGTGTTAATTAAAGTAGGGGAATTCATTTTCCCCGTTGATTTCATTGTTATGGATACACAGCCTATAACTAACCCCCGGAGTCAAATTCCGGTTATACTCGGTTGACCATTCCTTGCGACTTCTAATGCTATGATCAATTGTCGAAATGGTTCGATGAACCTATCTTTTAGAAACATGACAATTGAACTCAACATTTTTAAGTTGGGGAATCAGCCCTCCGAGCCTAATGCTAGTATACTTGATGTTTGCTCGATCCACGAGATCACGCAGGAGGACTGTGAGCTCGAAAAATTTCTGTTCGATCACAGCAGTTTTGACGCCTCTAGTGCGTTCCTCCTAGAATCTGACACAGCTTTCACATCGGATAACGATTACGATTGTTTCACTTTTTTGGACAATTTTGAAGACTCACCACCCGAGTTTGAGTCCTTTAATTTTTCGGATGAGTTAGTTGAACCATCCGACTCAGTTGCTTACACTCGATTTGAACCATTGTTAGAATCCTTCGAGTTCAAGACAGTTTCACCAATGTTACCTTCAATTGTTTCACCTCCGAAACTCGAACTCAACTTTTTGCCATCTCACCTTAAATACGCTTACTTAGATGAGAATGAGACCCTTCCTGTTATCATATCGGCCTCTCTAGCCCTCGAGCAAGAGAAAGCCCTTTTAACGGTCTTACAAAATAACCGGCAACCTTTTGGCTGGACTATGGCGGACATCAAAAGGATTAGTCCCCTTATAGTTGAACATCATATACATATGATGGATGATGCCAAGCCAGTGAGGGATCCACAAAGACGCCTCAACCCCATAATGAAAGAGGCTGTCAAGAAGGAGATTGTAAAATGTCTTGATAGTGGTATCATTTACCCTATCTCCGATAGTCAGTGGGTTAGCCCCATTCACGTTGTCCCAAAGAAATTATGCATAACGGTCATAACCAATGACGCGAATGAGTTAATACCTACTCGCACCCAAACTAGGTGGCGAGTTTGCATCGACTATAGAAAACTCAATGCCGCGACAAGGAAAGACCACTTTCCGTTACCTTTTATTGACCAAATGCTAGAACGATTGGCTGGGCACGAATTTTACTGCTTTTTGGATGGCTACTCCGGCTATAATCAAGTTCCCATCGCTGAAAAGGATCAAGACAATACCATATTTACTTGTCCTTTCGGTACATTAGATTACCGTCGCATGCCCTTTGGGTTATGCAATGCACCCGCTACTTTCCAGCAGTGTATGATGGGGATCTTTTCTGACATGGTGGAGAAATTTTGGAGATCTTTATGGATGATTTCTCCATTTTCGGCGACTCCTTCGATGAGTGTTTGCTACACTTAGACGCAATTCTTACCCGCTGTAGGGATAAGAACCTCACTTTAAATTGGGAGAAATGTCACTTTATGGTATGAGAGGGCATTGTCTTAGGAAATGTCATCTCGCAAAACGGCATAGAGGTTGATAAATCCAAGATTGAAGTCATTTCCAATGTTCCTCCTCTTAAATGCATCAAAGACATCCGAGCCTTCCTTGGCCATGCCGGTTTTTATAGACGGTTCATCAAGGATTTTAGCAAGATAGCTAGACCCTTGACTCTTTTATTGGCCAAGGACACAACTTTTGATTTTGACTCAACCTGCATGGAAGCATTCAAGTTATTGAAACACTCACTTATTTCTGCGCCCATTCTTTCATCTCCTGACTGGACGCATCCATTTGAAATTATATGCGATGCATCTGATTTCACCATTGGTGCTGTCCTTGGACAGCACATTAATAAGATGCCACACGTAATTTATTACACTAGTCGAACATTAAATGAGGCCCAATTGAATTACACAACAACAGAAAAAGAATTCTTAGCCGTTGTGTTTGCACTTGAAAGATTCAGGCCCTATTTAATCGGCTCTCCAGTGATTGTTTACATGGACCACTCAGCTCTTCGCCATCTTTTCGCGAAGAAGGATGCTAAATACAGGCTAATACGTTGGATCCTCTTGCTACAAGAGTTTGACCTTGTCATAAGGGACAAAAGAGGATGTGAAAACGTAGTTGCCGACCACCTTTCACGACTTCCTTCTTCACCCACACTTGAAATTCCTATTAAAGATGTTTTTCCCGATGAGAAACTCTTGACCGTGTCATGCGAATCTTGGTTCGCTGATATAGTAAATTACTTGGCCACCGGACTGATACCAAAAGATTGGTCGAAATAGGACAAACTCTGATTCCTGTCCCAAGTAAAACATTTTTACTGGGATGAACCGTATCGCTTTAAATACTGTTCCGACCAAATCATTCGTCGGTGTGTCCCTGAAAACGAGTTTAAGAGTGTGCTGTCTTTTTGCCACGATCAAGCGTATGGCGGGCATTTTGGCCCCAAGAAGACAGCAGAAAAAATATTGCAGTGTGGCTTCTACTGGCCACGACTCTTTAAAGATGCATACGAATACTGTAAGACATGCTCCTGGTGCTAACACTTGGGCTGGATATCGCGGAGAAATGAAATGCCGCTCCAACCAATTTTGGTTGTTGATATTTTTGATGTTTGAGGAATAGACTTCATGGGACTATTTCCTAATTCCTTTGGGAATATGTATATTCTATTGGCTGTTGACTATGTGTCAAAATGGGTCGAGGCTGTGCCCAGCCGAACGAATGATAACAAGGTTGTTGTTCGATTTCTTAAAGAAAACATTTTTTCTCGGTTTGGGCATCCTCGAGCGATTATAAGTGATAATGGATCTCACTTCGGTAATATGACTTTTGAGTCCATAATGTGCAAATACTCCATTACTCACAAGTTGTCAACACTATATCATCCCCAAACTTGTGGGCAATCCGAGGTTTCGAATCGGTAGATTAAACAAATTTTGGAGAAAACGGTTTCCAAAAACCGTAAAGATTGATCAACAAAACTGATTGATGCACTATGGGCATTCCGTACTGCCTATAAAACCGATCTTGGCATGTCTCCATACCGGCTTGTTTATAGGAAGGCTTGACACCTTCCTGTTGAAATTGAGCACAAGGTATTTTGGGCGATTAAAGAGTTGAACTTATCCATAGGCGATGCGGGCAGCAATAGAAAGCTGCAATTGAATGAATTGGATGAGCTGTGGGATGAGGCCTATAAAAATGCGGTAATTGTTAAAAACCGAATGAAGGTGTTCCATGATAAACACCTTATGCGCAAGACTTTCAAATCTGGTCAACAGGTTTTGCTTTATAACACTCGGTTACACTTCCATCCCGGCAAGCTCAAATCTAGATGGAAAGGGCCGTTTTTGGTATGAACCGTTTATCCGCACGGTATGGTAGATCTTGAAAACCCGGAGGACGGTATATTATTTAAAGTAAATAGACATCGATTTAAACCGTTCCTCAATGCGGACCCGTCGAAGGAGCTCCTGTTTTTGCAGGAGCCGATTTACACTGACCGATCTTCCTCCATTTACCCCCAAATTTTCGATCATTTAGCCAAAACATTGTTTCAAACAAGTTTGGGGGTATGTATCATTTATAAATACAAAATAACATAAAAAATTTAAAAAATTTAAAAAAAAATTTAGGTTTTTTTGTAAATTTCCAGATTAAATAAATAAAAAATTTATTTGCAAATAATTTCCACTTTTTAGAGGGGTATATTTGCAAATAACCAAACACTCCCCTATATAAAGAACCCGACACTCTCTGTGTTTTAATAAACCTAAAAACAAAAACTCCACAGCAAACCCTAGCCGCCGCCGCTTTTCTGTAGAGCGATCTCTCCATAGCGCCGCCCAACCACTGCAGGAACCCCGTTCTCGCCGCTGATCCGCCGCGCCCTCTGGTCTTCACCCCCTGATTTTTTCAGGGGAGGTTCGATTTCTGTAAACCCTCTCTGTTTTTAAATTTTTAGATCTGTAGCTATCTGATGGCACCCAATATGCAACTAGAGCGAGACTTTTCACAAATTTTTTCACACACTGTATATGAAAGTTATTTTGCGAATGAGATAGCACGTAGGGGCTGGAACTTTCTGATATATAATCACCCAAACGCCTATGCCCTTCCGGAATTAGTCACTCGTTTTTACGAGTGCATGGAAGATGGGTGTCTCGCCCAATACGGCTTTATAAAATTACAGTGGGATGATAAGGAAATTATCATCGATAGGGACTTCATACATGAAGTCACCTTAATCCCTCGGATGCCCGCTCATGATCAACCATTACAGTTTGAGGATTACATGCCCTTGATGGGCAATGATTGCTCAAGGGAACCGCGGAAGGGGATCCAAGCGAGAACCCTTTTCGCCAATGTTTTAACTGTGTGCCGGTGGGCACAAAACAATATTTTTGGTAGTTCCCACAATACCACATTTTTTACACCCTCGCTGCATATTGTGCACACACTCATGACAAGAAACCCTCGTTTCGACATGTGCACGGTTTTACTGAACTCTATTGGTGCGGGCAAAAGAGCCGCAAACTACCCTTGCCCAATACTTGTGACACAACTGTGTCGATATTTCCTCCCCATAGAGGAGTTCGAATTTTACATGCTTGGAGGCATACCCATCAGGCCTCTCATTGAGGGCGTTTCTACGTCCTATACACGATTGACGGATGCGTGGTCAAGAACTGAACCGGCAGAGCACGTACCCGCCCGCACACCTAGCTCCAGCTCGACCGCGAGCGAAGGAGAACTAACCCCTTCAGAACATGCAAATTTGATGCGAAGAACTGTTAAGGGGATAGATGAGTTGAGGGGGATAGCTAGGGAGCATGATAGGCGGTTGACTGAAGTAGAGCAGGGGATCCGAACCCTGCTGGATAGGGAGGAGCGTTCCCGTTCATGCTCAAGGGCGTGGCATAGGGCCGAGCAGTGAGGGCACTGCTCGTGGTAAGTTTGGAGGAGTTGGTGGTTATAAATAGTTATCATTTGCATTGCATATTTTTTTCAAATTTTTGTAAATATATTTTTCTTTTTCTTTTGCATGTTTAAATTCTGCATTGCATCTTTATAAAAAATCATAAAAATAAAAAATTGAAAATAAAAAAATTATAAAAAGAAAAATCAAACAAAAACTGAAAAATTTGAAAAATTATAAAAATTGAAAAATTCAATTTTGGCAATAATTGACTTGAGTTTGACAAGAAGGTTAACTAGTTAGGAAAAACTAGATCCTAAACTTAGTAAATTAAAAACCCTAAAAATAACCTTTCTTAAAATTTAACGGTAGAAAATATGTCTTTGTAGTTTACTTAGAAATAGGCAAATTTTGAGTCCACTTCTTGGGCTAAGTCAAAATAAAGGAAGTGTATTGAAATTTTTATTATAATGTAAGTCTGAAAAATAATTCCTAAGCTCAAGTCTAAATTCTAAAAATATATACTCTACAACTTGCACAAACACGAACCTTGAAACTTGGAATAGTAGAAGAGACCTTGAAATGCACTTGTCTAAAATCCTTAGTATGAAGGAAAATAAAATTATAAGTGTGAATAATGAGATATAAAAAAAATGAACACTGGTTTTGTAATTACTTAAGGCTGCGTAAAATAAAAAATATATAGCGAGGATGCTTTATCACCTAGTGCCTTAGACCAACTAGTTTGGGAGTCACTGCTAAAGCCTTAGGTATTACAAGATGAGAAATTACGCCTTAATGCGTAAACACATTTTGTAATCGGTCGTTAGTACCTCAAGAAGTATTAACGGTCGCATGAAGAATGTGTGAGCAATTTCATCTAAAAATTCACCAACTAAAAGTACTTTGGACGATGGACAAGAGTATAAGAGCTTGAATTGAATTTCCAAGTGTAGGGGTGATGATTGGGGTTTGGATGAGAGATAGGAATGAAAAATATGACTTATATTTTTAGTAGAGATGATAAAAATTCCTAATTTGAGATGGAACCTTAGAAGGAAAATTCAAAAGATGCTAAAAGCTAAGTAAATTTACAGAACATATACAATCTTAAGTTAAATGATAAGGAAGCGTGAAAAATACGGGTTGATAATTTCTGAGTTGAAGATAATAGAATTTCTTGCTAGAAAACCGAATTGGAGAATAAAAGTCAAATAGACTGAATTGATAGGATTTTGTGGGTAGTATCCGCTGAAAACCCTCAGGAGACAACACTCCTCCTACTAGGGACACCTAAAGGTTTAACGGCTTGTTGCACGAGCTCAGTGCAATCGCGTTTTCCTGCGAAAGTGAGGGTAGGTCTTTTTCGAGAATAAAACTAGTTTTGCTCGAGGACGAGCAAAAGATAAGTTTGGGGGTATTTGTTCATATCATAATTTTGCAATATTATATTCCCCATTATTATTCATTTTACAAATAAATAGGTGCTTTTGATCCATGTCTGCTACATAGTTGTAGGTTACAAGTTCTCGGAACAAAAACAGTGAAAATGATGAGAAGGCGCTACAAAAATGAGATTACGACCAACAAATAGAGAATCTTGATCATGCCTACAGTTTGAGAGACAAATGAAGATCAATGAACAAGTTCACAAAGTACAAAGGCAGCGCAAGGTTCAAGACTTCGACAAGAAGCAAAGGGTAAAAGTCCACGACATTATGTACTGTGGAAATATGGAAGAGACTAGAAGACATTCTGAAGAACCAAGTGAAGAAAAGCCAAGTAAAAAGCAACAGAAAGATCCCCAGAAGATTCCAGCCAGAGAATCCACCATACGGCCGCGGATCCGCGGCCAAACAGGGCATATGGCCGCGGATCCGAGGCCCTAAGCATGTGTCGGTGCAAACTTTGACGGTGGCGGCGGTGCGTTGACTAGGCTTCTTAGGGTAATTTTGTAAATGCAGATAGGGATCAGATGTAACCCTAGGGTTTCTATAATCTATAAATAGGAACCCTACAGCTCTTTTTGGAGCATGCCTCTTTTTATTCATCTATTTTAGAATTTCAAATCCTGTAATGTTTGAAGAGTGCATCGAATAAAAGTAAGCCTTTTTCTTTACCTTGCCTTAGTTAATTTTTCTTTTTGCCCTAGTTAATTTTATTCATCTGCCCTAGTTTAGCACTTTTATTTATTCGCCGTAGATTAGATAATTAAGTTATTAAAAACAATCATAAAAATGAATTCGTTTAACAATTTCCTAATGAGTGAGTAGTTCCTCACTTGTTAGGATTAGGAATAGGGAAGGTTTGAGAGATGAAAATCTCTCACCCCTTTCTTACCCATCATACATTTTTTATAGGACTCTATGCATACATACATACACCGCTCACTGCGGCACCCTATCCCAAGAGGTAGCGGTGATACCGTAGTTTAAAAGACCGGTTGTGTATGTTTTCCATGGAGGTTAAGGTAAGAATTAAGAAAGGACGGACAAGGACCTATAGGAAGAAACCTAGTTTCTTCCCGATCGTGCTAATCCCCTTTATTAATTATTACCTTAACACCTAAATATATCTTAATTAGGGCATAGAAAGCGGTGAGAAATATTGAATTTCCAAACTAAACCTAAACCTAACCCTAGCAAGGTTTTAATCCTAATCTAAATCAACTTTAGTTTTTAGTGATAATCCAATCCACCACAATTGGAATTAACTCGTTAGAACAATTAAAAAATATACAAAATCCCTGTGGACCGACCCGTACTCAACCGGCTAGCTACCAAACGACGCCGTTCTTGATTGCGGTTAACTATTCTTTGATTCATCTTTTAAAAGCGCAAGCACGCATCATAAAATCTCTCTCAATCAACCTCCCTGTCGTAAAGCAATGCTTCGACTCGGATACATGTTAACCCCTGACCTCCCTGTCGTCAAACAATGCTTTGATTCGGATACATGTCAATCCCTGACCTCCCTGTCGTAAAGCAACACTTCAAACCTGACCTCCCTGTCGTAAAGCAACGCTTCAACTCGGATACATGCCAAACCCTGAACTCCCTGTCGTAAAGCAATGCTTCGACTCGGATACATGTCACCCCCATGACCTCCCTATCGTAAAGCAATGCTTCGACTCGGATACATGTCAACCCCTGACCTCCCTTTCGTAAAGCAATGCTTCGACTCGGATACATGTCAACCCCTGACCTACCTGCCGTAAAGCAATGCTTCGACTCGGATACATGTCAACCCCTGACCTCCCTGTCGTAAAGCAACGCTTCGACTCGGATACATGTCAAACCCTGACCTTCCCTATCGTAAAGCAATTCTTCGACTTGGAAACATATCAACCCCTAACCCCCCTCGGAGCAATGCTCCGTCTCGAAAGTACATCAATCCATGATCTCCCTGTCGTAAAGCAATGCTTCGACTCGGAAATAAGTCAACACACGAACCTATAAAAAGAAAGTTCTCTTGTGAGATCCTTACGACTCTCACAAGAAAAGGCACTTAGGAGTCCTCATGACTGATCAGTTCAAAATACTACATTTTTATTACGTCAATTTCCCTAGCATTTGCACTCATATAGAAGTGTTCGGTATTCATATTGCACATATTAGAAAAACATCTCTGAAATACCAGATTGCATGTGTTAGACTTTAAAACCGGCACTTTTAGGGAAATTGTGTGTTTATCATGACATCGCATCATCCTTGTATTGCACAACTCTTGTCCCGAGAAATTGTGCAGGAAATTGCAGAGACCGAGCCAGAATTGTGAAAACAGTGCTGATAAAATACGCCAACTCAAAGGCTAGAGATCTGGTAGCAATCTAGAGGGAAACATGAAATTCAACATATCAAAACAAGGCCCATAAATCAGCCCAAGCCCATAGAAGAAATTCCAAGCCCTAAGGCCTCCAAAGCACCGCGATTCCGCGGCGGGAGCCGGCTTGCGCCGCGGAACCGCAGCTTGGTGACGTCATCAGGAGGTCAAATTTTTAGCACGTGCTTCAGCTAACGGCACAAGCTTCCAGAACATTGTAGAATTTCCACGTGGCTTATCTAGAAGGCTCGGCTTAACAAAGTATTTCTAGAAGGCTCTCTTAACAAACTTTTGGAGGGAAATTCAAATCTTTTGCTAACAAACTTGTGGAGGGAAAATTCAAATTTGAAATCCTAGATCTAGGGTTTTGAAGTCTATAAAAGAGAGCCTAGATCTAGGGTTGAGGGAGTTCATTAGTTAGTTCAATTCTTCATCTCTCTCTCTTCCACCCACAAGTTGAGTGACACGACTTGTGCCAAATTCCAATTCAAAATCAAGATCAAGATCCCGAGTGCAATTCAAGCAAGAGAGCCTTCAACCTTTAGAAGCGACGCTGGATTTCAATGGAGCAAGAGATCCAAGCCGATCCACGACTCAAGGAGCCGAGCGAAGCCGAAATCGACGATCTAGTTCCTTCCTTTTGTAAATTCAATAGAGTTGTAACGAAATTTGTCGATAAATTAAGGTGAAATTTCTTTAATCTTGCTTTCTTTAAATTCTTGTATCATGATTCGATCTCAATTTGTGATTGTGGTTCTTGTTGTGATGTTTGAGTAAAACTCCGTTCGTATAGGAGTTGTGACGATCAATAGAATGATGATGATTTAGATCTTTTTACAATTCTTAAATTCTATAATGATTGTAAATTCTAGCGAATCAAATGATCAATGACCTAGTTTCGGGATGATCCTTTCTTGATTGTGTTCACTCGAAACTAGGGAACAACGATTGATCATTTGATTAACTAGAAGCTAGAATTTGAATGAGATTCATTGAAAGGATAAAGGATAAGACGAGGAAACCCTAGCTTCTTCGCAAGATCCTTAATCCTCGATGAATGATCATCGATCTAGTATCAATTAGTTAATGGATGAGAACGTGAAATCATTAGATCCCATCACATCTATAGATCCGATCTACTCCTACGAGCTACACTTCGAATCTTGATTGTTGGTTGAAAATCATCACAAATTACCACTTCTTGATTTTAATGATTTCTTAGATCTAAATTTTTCTTTTTCTTGAAATGCAATTTTAAATCATGAATTGTTTTCTTTTCTTTTCTCTAAATTTTCGACTCATCTAATTCGAAACACGAATGATTACACTTTCCCTGTGGACGATCCGCACTTACTAACGTGCTACATCCGACACCGTTATTGATTGCGGTCAAAATAATTTTTAGTTGTGATTTCTATACAAATTTTCCAACTTAAACACAATCGAAAAATTGTTTCAATCAACGACCCCTAAGTAGAAATTGCACCTACGAGACCCTCTCGACTCGTAGGGAGAAAAGTCTTTATGGGACCCCCACGGCTCATAAAGTTGAAAAGTCTTAGGCGACAGATCTGAACCTGTTTCAGAAGCCATCGCTGCCCTACAAGAAAACCAAGATAAACTACATATGGACCACATCCACCAAAGCTACATGCAAGAATGAGATAAAAAAAAATATATGTCTTTTATTCATGAATTCAAAATGAATACAAGATACATCTCATAGGAGAATCAAAATGAATACAAAACCCAAGTAGCCTCAAATTCACCCAACAACGCCTGGCTATTTATGTTTTTATTCATAAGTGGATAAAAAAAATGATAATAAAGAAAATACAATGAAGAAAAAAGTCTTTAAACTGGCAGGTGACATAATAAACTCCTCAATTCATCGCTCTTCCACTGGGCCTCGGCTTCAAGCTTGGTTATTGCCACAAGAAGGGTCTCCGCCTGAGACTGTTGGGTCTGATATGAGACGAACCGGCTTTCGAGCTCTCTTTCAGTTGCCTTATGAGCTCCAACCATCTCACGAGTAAAAATAACGGTTTTATCAAGAGCTACCACCTCCATGATAGCTTCTTGAACTACCCGCCAAAGTTCGTACACACAAGTGGTCTTAGAGATTGGCCGCGCACCGTTCGATCCATCTTCGCAAAACTTGATTCATGACGTCGGAGGAAAGGCGGATGCATTCAAGGCCGTGCAGGCAGACTTCCACTCGGCAACAATACTCAACCCAAAACACGTGCAAATCATATGCTATGTAAGGCAATGAGGAGAGTCCTTGGTATACACCCCATTAAGCATGCATTTGCAACTATATACATGCTTAAATAAAAATGGAATCCAAAACGTGCTGATTTACGGGCAACACGACAATAGCGCTCGCACTTAAAGAAAATCCCTACGGGAAAAGTGTAAAGCTCATGTACACAGGAGGGATGCACGTATGAATATATGACGAACAGAAAAATTCAACAGAAGAACATTCAACAGTCAATGATAGGAGAAATACATTGATTTAAATATACTACTCTACAGGGAAAAGGTCACAAAATATGGAATTGGAGATACAAGGGTTAACAAAACAAAATACAAAGCTCTCTAATTCCCTCTCCACCTTCTCCAACATGTCGAAGCGACAATTTTCCCGAAAAGTCGCTCCCCGCTGGTTAGCACCGTGCTCATCAGCAAAAACGAACAAGATGGCCCGCCGAGCTCTTATTTGACTCAGTAAATGAATCGAGTGATCCTTTAGAGGCTGGGTAATTAAGCATGCCTCGTGAAAACACTCGATTTTGTCCTCCACCGCATCGAGAATCGCCTGGGTCATCTCTGTCGGATGAGGAAGGATGTCGGCAAGCACGGATAAAAGGATCATCCGGAGCCAAATGGAACCCATAGAAAGAGGAGAACCGCTACGAGTTTGGAGTTCGTACATCACTGTGTCACATGCAGTGTCGGTGAAATGGGGATCCACTAGCCGCGCAGCAAAGCGAGGAATCATCTCCTCGACGGGCACTTCCCATGGTTGCCGACGAGCGTGAGGGCGGTTGCAAGCCATAAGCTTTGGCATGTTTCTCAAAATGATCACCCTAAGGCTTAAATAGGTTTCTCTTTGAAGAGAGGAAGAAAAGGCACGGTTTCAGGTTATAAAGAGAAGCATTCAAAGTTGTGCACAGAAAATATTGCGCATGGTGGGACTATTCCCAAGGCATAGAAAAAGGGATAGCATGGGAAATAAAAGAGGTGACTCATTGGAATCAGAATAAGGAGATGAAACAACCTCATCAGCAGAGTCTTACGGGCATGGCACGTGAGCACCCGCGTTGATCCATTCTGAAAATTAAAAAAGCACCGCACATGCATAACACGTGATCAGGCGCTAATGTAGGATTGAAATCCCCAGCAGTGCCTCATGCGCGAAACACGTGAACACCTACAACGGTATCACAAAACTTCATATAGAACACATGTAAACGTAAAAAAATGGGGAAAGGAAAGTTTTGTCATTCATACTCCGAGATTTCATACAAAAATAAAAGAAAATGTTTACAACGGTAAAACATTAAATTCAGGACACGAGTTAAGAAATTCGGAAGTAAGACCATCTAAAATGCTTCTGGCCTCTCTGACCATTCTCACGTGCATCCTCTTGCTAATGCAAGCGTCAAGATCCTCGCTAATGTCCTCCACCCTCTGATAAGCAGCGATTATCGTCGTCTGTTGGAAAATTTGATGCAAGATATCAACAAGATTATCTCATCGTTTCTTCGAAATCAGACCCATCAGATATACTGAGTGCACCTTATCTTCAGCATCGTCCAGAGCCTTAAGCAGCATGGCTTCGTAAAAACCAAGAAGTGCGTTCCAAATTGCTCTCACGACGAGCTTCAAAAGATCAGACTGACGAGGAAGTAGTCGACCATTGTATTCATCAAAACGACTAATAATCTCAGCACATTGAGCATTTGTGAACTCCTGGTTTTGACAATGGCCTAGTGCGCGAATGTCTCCATAAGAAATAATTTCGTCAAGATCGTACAGATGGGCGGCCATAGTGTCTGGAAGGAAAATCAGGGAGAGTTTAGTGGTCAGACTGATCAAGAAAATGCTTATTGCAACAGACACGGGAATTTTAACAACTCTTGATATCCTCATGGAGAAAACAAGTTCTGTTAAGTTACCAAAAAATTCAAATTTGTGTGAATAAGGGTAAAACCCTATGAAAAGATTTTCAAGAAAAACCAGGGAACAAAATTCCCAAAGAGTCATCTTGATCTTTCAGAGCTAAGCTCTTCGCCTAAGGAATTAAATTCCCTTTATGTGATGGAATTAAATTCCAGAAACTCATAAAAAATATATATGATTTCATGAAACATCAAAAAAACAGAGGTGAATGTTCGAAATATGGAAGTTTACTGCTCAAAAATCACATCTTTGGATCCCTAAGCGAATGGGTTTCTGAGGAGAGCAAAGCTCTCATGATGGATTTAAAATCCAGAAATTTTTGTTCAAAAAGAAAAGGTTATTTTATGATGTGCAGGACCTTTACCTAAAAAGGGTTTCTTTTTGACAGAGTTAAACTCTGGAATTACAATGGCAGAGAACTAAGCTCTGAAGAGGAGAATTGAATTCTCAAAGAAAACGAAGGAGGAAGAAGATGAAGAAACAGCGGCTGCTTAAGGAACCCAACCCTCGCATTTATAAGACGTGACAAGGACGGTTCATCTCCCCATTCCCCTAGGCAATCCAACGGGTGTAAAGGTGACAGCGTTGCACTCACGTGCAAACCACGTGAGAAAAACGCTGTGGGGGCATTTGTTCTCTGATAAAAACTGAATAATAAATAAAAAGCAACGGAAAAAAAACACCAAATGGAGCATCACGTGCCCACACGTGATAGGCACTACGCTTAACAAAATAAGATGAAAGTGATCCTCGCGTGCAGACACGTGACCCCTATATACAAAGTATATGAGCGCTTATCTAAAACACACAATTGGCCAGAGAAAAAACCCACGTGATAGCACGTGACGCTCTTTGGTATGCTTAATTTGGTGAGGTCACGTGCTACACGTGATGGGCTCCTAAGCCTTCTAAACTGATAGAATTAAATTCTAATTAAAAGAAATCAAAATTGGTGAGGTCACATGCTACACGTGATGGGCTCCTAAGCCTTCTGAACCGATAGAATTAAATTCTAATTAAAAGGAATCAAAATCTTTATGCTTAATTTGGTGAGGTCACGTGCTACACGTGATGGGCTCCTAAGCCTTCTGAATCGATAGAATTAAATTCTAATTAAAAGGGATCAAAAGCCTTATTGGGAAAATATTTCCTTGGATCTTTCTAAACAAGAAAGGTTACGCTCTGTAAAATAGAGCGCCGTTGGATTAAAGATCTAATGGTGATTAAAAAATCACCAATCTACAGAAAAAATCTGTGCAAGGAAATATCTTCCTAAACTTGTTAAGAACAACAAAAGAAATATCTTCTGTAAAACAGAAGTCCTTGGTTTAAAAATCCAACGGTGAGTAAAATTAACCGAGTAATCTAAAAGATCATATTAGTTGATTATAAAATCAATCAAAATTTCTCAATGAGAGATTTTCTAAACAAATTGATTCTTTTCTTTCTCCTATAAATAGGAGCCAAGAGACACAAAGAAAACAGGGAGAAAAGAGAAAAAAATTCCCCTCATAAGCAAAAGAAAAGAGAATTTAATTCTCCAGAGAGAAAAAGATCTCCTCAAAGACAAAAAGAAACCCTAGGTAAGGGAAGGAACAAAACACAGAACCTTTTACATCTTCTTCACCTTCATAAGAGTTCAACTCTTCTAAGAAGAACTTAGTTCTTATTCTGGTTGAAGATCTGCAGAAACAGATCTCCCCATAAGTTGAGAATTTAATTCTCATCGGGAAGATCTGTTATGCAGATTCAAAACTTAGGAGGAGAATCGAGTCCAAAGAATTTAATTCTTACAACAGAACATCTAGGAATTTAATTCCTCTAAATAAAACTAGGGTTTAACCCTACAAAAGAATTTAATTCTTATTAAACAAGGGACTTGAAGTCTCAAAACTCAAGATCTCCATGCACGTAAAAAAGAAGATTAGCACTTAAACATGATCACGTGTTCCCACGTGAGCACCCGTGTTGAACGAGAGAAAACAAATGAGATCAGGTCACGTGCTCCCACGTGACCCCTGAACAAGCCCTTTAGAAGAAAAAAGGGGAATAAACCCAAAGCAGTTTCTTTTTTAGGGCGCCTCACGTGACATCACGTGACCCCTTAACAGTGCTTAGCACTTTCAGAAGAAAGGGAGAATAAATCAAATGCAGTTTTCATCCTTTGGGGGTGCCTCACGTGACCCCACGTGACTCCTTAACAGTACTCAGCACTCAGAAAAGAAAAGGGAATAAATCTAAAGGAGCCGTGACAACTTTGAGAGCCTCTCGTGACCCCACGTGAGCGCTTCTACTTTTTAGTGTTCAACACTACTTTGAGCGCCTCACGTAGGAACACGCGAGCGCCAAACATACTCTATTGTTTAACACTATAAGAGGCTAATCTTAGCCCAAATCAGCTAAGTCTGCTAAAGCCAAAATCCCTTTTAACTGAGCCCACATTATACTCAGGTCTTCCAAGATTAATCATCTCAGATGGCATTCAAAATAATATCTATCCTATTCCCTTTCAATCTGATATTTGGTTCAAGGGTACATCTCTTCACACCTCTGATACATGTCGTTGTAATTCTTCAACGTCTTCAGAGAGGTGGGGGGTCCCGACGACCAATAGCTATCTGGTGCATTTCCAAACCCATGGTTGCATCTAAACTGCGGACCGTAATGTCCTTAAACTAACTTTGGACCGTAACGTCCTTAAACTAACCTTCATGGACTATGATGTCCTTAAACTAAAAACCCTACAGACTATGATGTCTTCAAACTTCACGGACTATGACTTCCTTAAACTCACGGACTATGACGTCCTTAAACTTATGGACCGCAACGTTCTTAAACTAGCTATGGACCGCAACGTTCTTAAACTCCAACGGACCGAAACGTCCTTAAACTAACAATGGACCGCAATATTCCTAAACTAAAATGATAGAGTCCAAATACTCTTTCGTTGGATCTAAATGATCCAAAAGTCTTGTTAAGTAGATCTTAGTCTAAAATTAGACTAACGTATCCTAAACAAGCATTTAAGTTGATCTTAATCTAAAAACATGGTTAACGATCCTTAAACCAACCCAAACCCAAATCTAAGAAAATACAGATTTAGACTAATCCACGCCCTATGGGCGACACCATAAATTATTCTCCGTATACGATCCACGGACAACCAAAAATAAAATAAACACACACGACACGAAGTGACCATCTGGAGAAGGAGAAAGTGGTTACCGCGATGCGGTAGCGTAATTAACTGCAGGGGCTTGCGCCTGCAGGGAAGAGCGTCCCCACAATCAAAAAATCTCTCGTAAATGAGGGGGAATCTGACGAAGTCTGCTACAACGGCCGCATCTGTCTAAACCTCCGATATACGGTGCCATAAATCAATTAGGCATCTTCGGAGAGGTGGACAGATAAAACCAATAGCATCTGCCCCCAAAATTCAGGCCGGACGTCCCAACGTCCCGGTCGCGTGTTTCGGCGGAGAACAACAGCAGTATAAGCAAATATGTGTTATCCCGTCTAAATGACATATAGCAAATAGACGATATTTGAAAACACATACACAATATTATAGAAATCAACGATGCAAAAGTTTCAAGTTTTAAACTTTCCGAGTTGCCCCAAACCAAAGATAACATTAGGTGAACTCTGGGGAAAATCAAACAAGACTAAAAATCCTAATTTTCAAAATCCAAGACACTGGATGGAAATGAGGAGAAGAAGGCACAATAAAACTACCCATAACAGGCCAAAAGGGATTTCTGGCGGTTTTAGTACGGCCAAATTTCCTTGTTTTCATTGTGTGTCATAAACATATTAAGAGTAATCCTCTGTACTTATTTAAAAAAAATCAGAGACCAAAAAATTTCATAGACAGAGAATGGGTTTTGAAACCGGAATTTTTCGGTTTTTGAAACTAATGCAGTGTCTACTGCTAGTTTCTAATGTTTGGGTGGCTCTGATACCATGTTGGGATTTTTAGTGCCCTGGCCGCTAATTGCGGCCATTGCGAAATGAAAAACTTTGACTTTTAAAACTTTGATGTTAGAAAACACATCCTAAAATCTAACCAAATATCGAAACTAGCAAGCTATATGAGTTGTAACTACCGTGACAGAATTTTATACCTAAGATCTGTATCCTTCGGGTTTTCACTCCTCTTTTCAAGCTCCTCAAGGTCTCCTAGATCAAACTTGTTGTCCGGTCTCCTCGGTCCTAGATAATCCATCTGAAGGTTCTTGATTCATGCTCCTACTTCAAAAGGAAGCAAACTAAACAAACTAGTTTGCTAATCAGTTTGCTTAGATGATGTGGTTATATTTAGTAGTAGTTTTCTATTTCAAATCCTTTGGTTCTCAACACATGAGAATGATAAGGATTTAACTTGAAGATGAACTCAAGAAGAAAAGAGTGAGAGAGCAAGTGAAAAAGAATAACATGAAGAATGGCTATCAAGAAAACTATGTGAAGAATGGCTCACCCTTTTTCTATAAAGCATTTTTCTTTTTATTAAAAAACACAAACATACTTCAATAGTGTTTGCAATAAATACCATAACCATACTTCATGCCATGCCTCCCTTTTCCACCTCATTTTCTATTTTCAATAAAATAGAAAAATGCATAATGAGTTGTCATCTTCTAGAATGTATTTTGTATAAATAAAAAATACTTTCCACTGTATATACATACCCGTATTCGTACCAAAATACGAATACCCAAGAGATAGAATAATACTACTAATATAATACTAGTATTAAACCAATATCTGATTTAACAAACCGACTTAACGCTAAACCCGCTAGTATCATCAACCGTCTGATCGAAAACCTGGATAACACTAGAATATACATATGTATATGTAAATTATTAAATCAGTACCTGATTTAATAATCCGGCTTAATCCTAAGCCGGCTAATATTATCATTTGATCGAAACCCTGCATATAAAAATATACGACCACTACATCGTTTCGCCTGAATCAGAGAAACCCTCTGTGTGGGACTCTAAAGACTAGACAGTACGCTGGCAGTGGATTTAACCACAAGCACGTCAGCGGCACTAGCTGTATGTAACGGCTACTCAGGTACCTGTCGAAAAGAAGGCCGACGAGCAAGCTCATCCGGACTCCTACTGAGCCTATCCATGACAATCTCCGTACAGTCCGGTCTCTTCGTCTAAGAGTATCGCATACCGGTTCTAGGGGTGGTAAACGTTAGACCCCTACTGACCTGATAAGTCATATCGATTTGGCTCAAGACAATCCAAGAAACTACCGATCTAACCATCAGTAAATCAAAACTGGCTTAGCCAAGGTCTTATGGCTCTGGCCAACCGGACACAGTGCGATATCGACTTCCAATACTGAGAGAGATGAAGCCCTGACAATCACTCTCTGCCTCCATGTGGCTCGGGACTGTATCCAACCAAAACCTATTTGCACGACTCAGTAAATCCGTAGTATAAGTCGATGTCGTGCACCCCGTGGGTTCGCGGGGAGGCAAAATTTACAAAAATGATTTTTCAAAGCTTCGCAACACCGAATAAACTCCAGGATCTTTATGGAAACCTTAACTAGCTATACTACTAGGAGGTTCTAACTACTATATTAGGATTTATACCTCTTTGAACCATGTCCTTCGAGTCTTCTTCGCCTCCTCTCTTTGAGCTCCTTGAAGATCCAGATTGCGCTTAATCGTCGGCCTCCTCGTGTCAAAGATGATCCACCCGAGAGTCTATACCTCAAGCTCCAACCTCTAAACCGAGATAACTAGGGTACCTAGTTTGCTAACCTAGGTAGCCTAGAAGATATAGAGTATCTAATG
Source organism: Agapanthus africanus (assembly GCA_030015575.1). Taxonomy (NCBI): domain Eukaryota; kingdom Viridiplantae; phylum Streptophyta; class Magnoliopsida; order Asparagales; family Amaryllidaceae; genus Agapanthus; species Agapanthus africanus. Next base: position 44,463,017 of record CM057339.1, read on the forward strand.
GAGTATTTTATCTCATGAGACCCTAGGGTTCATAACTCATGTGAGGGTTAGGGTCTTTGAGGAATAAGGAGAGAAAAATTGGAGAAAGAAGGCTAAGTTGCAAATGAGCTAGTGATGTGCAAGTGTGGAGAATGGCTCATACTCATCAATCATGAAGCATGGATTATTTTCACATAGAAAATAGCAACCATGCTTCAATAGTGTAGCCAAACTAATAAACAAATGTATAATCCATGCTTCACACCCATGCCACAAATATCTCCAATTTCTACCTCGCTAATCTATTTCTCAAAATAGATAAATCAAATAATGAGGCGTCCCCTTCTAGAAGTATCTCTTGTGAAATTACAAGAATACCCTCACTGTATATACATATCCGTATTCGTATTCCGAAAAATACGAATATAATGAGATAATAATAATCCAATAATATAATACTAGGATCTGGCTTAGACCAAAGGCCACTAGTATTATTCGTCTGAACAACATCCATGTAGCCAGTACACGTATTGATCGGAACCCTGCCGTAAAACCATACGGCCTCTACATCGTTTCGTCCGAAGCAGGGAAACCCACTATATGGCACTCTAAAGACTCGACAGTACACTGGCAGTGGGTTTAACCACAAGTCCGTCAGCGGTACAAGCTGCACGTAACGGCTACCCAGATATCTATTGATAAGAAGGCCGATGAGAAAACTCATCTGAACTCCTACTGAGCCTATCTGTGACAATCTCCGTACAGTCTGGTCTGTTCGTCTAAGATACTCGCATATCGGGCCTAGGGGATGGTAACCGTCAGACCCCTACTAGCGCAATAAGTCGTGCCGGGTAGAGCCCAATACATCCTGAGAAACTACTGGAGTACCTACCAGTAAATCTCGCTTGCCCTAGCCAGGGACTTTGTGTAATGGATTTCCAAACACAGCGCGATATCAACCCCCAATACCGAGAAAGACGAATCCTATCTAACCGCTACTGCCTCCAAGTACTTCGGGACTGCACCCAACTACTACCTGTTTGCACGACTCCTTTGATCCATAGTAAGGTAGTAATCTAAGTGCAGTGGGAACACACTTAAGATGAATAGTGATATCAAGTCAACGGACTAACCTATACTTATGCCACCCGAAAACTGCTACCTGACGATAGGTATAATACCAACCAGCGGTTCCCAATGAATCCGTCCAGTGTAACTCATAACCCAATGAGCACTTGTATATTATCTCCGGTACGTATACCAATAGCTGTAGGACAGACCATCTCCCCTGCTGGGATGAGAAACGTATACACTGGTCTACTCTGGAGTATCGATGCCCCATCCCAATAATCCTACGACTAGGTACCTGTATAAGGATATGCTTATAGACTACCTAGCCCCCACTTGTGTGACTACCATCACAATTCTGGTAGTCAAGCAAAGATCCTAAGGGCTCTACCAATATGTATAAGCGATATGCTAAAAGAAACACATGCACATATTGAGGTAGAATCAAACCAAGTAGCATACAATCATTTTGAGCAAGACTGTTATTATAACTATGAATATCCCAAGCTTCCAATATGTAATATACAATCTAGTGTGATACAATAATGGCCTCTAGGGCATATATCACTAACACGTGGTAGGGTAGAGATCAAAGCACAGTGGGAACTCACATGAGACAAATAATGATCTCAGGTCCGAAAACTAATTTGTACTCATGTCACTTGAGAACCGCTATGTGACGATAGGTATAATAACATCTATAGGTTCTCGGCGAGTCCATCCAATGTACTCACCCCCAGTGAGCATATGTATACAATCTTAGGTGATCACACAAATGGCTGTAGAACCAACCACCGCCCCTCATCGGGGTCTAGAAACGTATACACAAGTCTACTCTGGAATATCGATACCCGGTCTCGATACTTTTGCGACTTAGGACCTTTAAGGATGTGCTTATGGGCTGCCCAGCTCCTACAAGTATGATCGCCATCATAATACTGGTAGTCAAGAAAAATCCTACAGGCTTTATCAACATGTATCAGCCATATGTGATATCGAGTATAACATAAGCACATGTTAAGATAAAGTCAAACCATAATAGTATACTACTGTATCGAGTCTTTATCAATATGTGTAAACAATATAAAGCAACAAAAGAAAGAAATACACATATTAAGACAAAGACAACTCAAATAATATACTATATACAACTGAGCAAGATTGTCCTGTACATACAGATCCCTAGCATCCTATACAATACAAGCATTTAGGGCATACATATCCAACATGGTACAGTCCCGAATCACATGGAGGCAATGAGCGATAGGAGTGGTTTCATCTCTCTTTATCTTCCGGGTACAGGCTTAGATCCAAATACCGGTATTGGGAGTTGATATTTTGCTATGCACGATAGGCTATAACCGCAAGTACCTGGGCAGGGTTGTTGAGATTTACTCATAAGTATTATCATTAGTTTCTCGATTGGTTATAGGCCACACATCGGCATGACTTATCGGGTTATTAGGGTCTGATGATACCACCCCTAGACTTGATATGCAACATATCAGACAAAGAGATCGGACTGTACGGTAAGTGTCGCTTTTAAGCTCTGTTGGATTTTGGACAAGTTAGCTTGTTGATATTCCTATTCATTCTATACCTGGGTCGTCCTTATGTACAGCTAGTGACATGCTTGTAAGTATTTGATAAGATCATTACTTACTACCGGTGTATTGATGGGCCTTTAGAGTCCCACACAGAAATTTCCTAGCACAAGCAAAATGAAGTAGGGCATGCATAGCGATATGTGGGGGAGCTCGATTAAATACGGGTATACGATACCGTATTTTAATCTAAAGTTATTTAATATTAGCCGGATTATATATGATATAACCGGATTATTAAATCAAGTGTTGATTTAATAATTTGATATATATTTATATATGATATATATTAACTAATATTATGCTCACTTTATTTTTCCTTCTCTTTATATATTATTTATATATGAAATAAATAATATATCATTTGTCATGGTTGTGTATACACATTAGATGTGTGTATAAGAATCACATAAGATTCAAAGATAAGAATAAAATATATTTGCTCATTTAAATAACTGAATCAATGAGTCATTTGTTAGAATGGTGTAGAATATTGTTAACTTATTATGATTTATTATTTAAATAAGTTATGATATTTTTGTTCTCATCTTAAGAATCTTTAGCCATTCTTATCTTCATCTTCTTCCTCTTGATTTATTTTTCCTGCAAGAGTGAAGTAAAAGAAAAGAAAAATAAGTGAGCAAAAATCCTACTTCATCAATCTAAACTATATTAGCAAATTAGTTTAGCTTGTTTTCTTCACTACTAGATTGTTTAGTGAAGTGAAAGCTTGTGTTTGTGTTATCTCAAGATGAATCATCTTTGGCAGGGTTCATCAACCTAGCTTGTTCAAGAATTCAAGTGGATCTTTAGAAGACGAAGGACATGCTACAAAGGTTGCATTTCTATCCAAGTAATTAAAAAGCTCTCATTTTTGTTGCCAAGTTTAATTTTTCAGCCTTGATTCTTTGGTTTGTGGAATTTTTGCTCTCTTGGTTTTTTGGAAACCGTTCTAGTATGCTTCTAAATTCACATTAAATTGCTAAAACTCCATCACCATACTCACCGTGGCTGGTTTATGCGATACCGTGTTGATTGAGATAATTAGGAAACATTAAAAGACAATTTTTAACATCAATCACCGGTGAATGTTTTACTACATATGCAGAATAAGTAATAATTTCATCCATTTAAATGTCCGAAATTAAATTTAATCTAACTGATCTAACTTATGTAAATTATGAACAACTCGTACAAAAAAAACTCGAGCAGTCGAATCCTGAGTTGTCGGCCGATAGAATCGAATAAAAACAGAGGCGCACTTTCGCCACTTGGTGTAGACAAGAAGTCGATGGACAATTGAACGTGGAGAGCAGATTAAAAAAGAGTTTCACAACTTTTTAAGAGGTCCAATTACTACAGCTACGTTTTAAAACGGTAAGGGGTTTCCGACTACAAATTTGAGATTGAAAGGACGGAACGTATTAGAGCTACACAAAATAGCGGCATTGCAAACGTTGACGACAAAGGAAAACCCTACTTTAGTGTTCTTGAGGAAGTTATAGTGATCTCATACATGCATAAATGTCACGACCCGAAAATGGCATGTGACCGGCACTTGAATCACATGACGTCTATAGGACCCCACTGTAACCCAAGTAAGCCGAAAATCAGGAATCTAAACCTTTTTAAGAAAATAGTGGAGATGAAGTGTTGAAAAAGGGTATCGATGAAATCAAGTTCTTTCCTTTCAAGTATAAGTAAAATTCATTTGAAAGGCAAGTGGATTATATACTATAATTTTAAAAAAAATCGTCATTTGAAATTTGGGCAGCACCTCCTTTGTAAATTTTGATCAAAACAGTACATAAACAATAATAATAGTGGCATCCCCAAGCGGGAGCTAGTTCTTCGCCAAACGATAGAAACACAACCACACAAGTACGTATACGACATCCAAGGAGAAGATCTACTCAGAAAAGAAAGTAAAGAAAACAAAATATCATCGAACTCATGTATAAAGAATATATACAAATCTCACTCTAAGTCAAAAAGAATATACAAGTCTCTGGTTTCTAAGTCCATAATGTACATAGTCTAATTGATGGAGCTTTTAATTAGAAATATACAATGGTGGTTACGATCTGTAGTATAACCCACCTACAAAGCAAATCATCCAAAAGAAAAATGTGCCAGCAAGCCGCTACTGGTCCAAGCTGTCAATCTTACAAGAAAACTATAGCACAACAGGGGTGAGTTGCCAACTCGTGAGTAGAAGACATCATCAGATAGAAATCAAATGCATAACGATTTACTTAGGTCATACTGTAATATAATAATATCACATACAGTATGGCATCGAAGGTGATCGTGTATACATATGTATAAAAATATATAATATCATGCATGTATCAATATATGGTATCGTATCACCCATATCATGTGTGTGTATCATCCGAGGAGTGTCCATCAACAACACTCGAAATCATCATAAAACCCTGAGTGTCCAATATCGACACTCGAAATCATCATAAATCCCGTGTCCAGTATTGACACGTAATTTCTCATATCTTAGGCGTCGTCTTATCGGATCGGCCCTCATATCTCAGGAACCCTCTCATCAGATCAGTCCCCATATCTATCTATCTCATATCACTCCGGTCGGTATCCTTCGGATATTCACCGAGTCCAATACCGTCACTGATACGTAGTGTTCCCCAGCCAGGCTCTAACGCCTTTCTATACGATCTTCTTGTCTTGGGGTATTGTACCGAGTCTACCATGTATCCGCAATCGGTCTCTCTCCTTCTGCCTCGATTCGGATAATAATCATAGCTCAGAACTGAGAAATCTCATGGTGGATACCGAAATATCATATCAAGAGAAAATCGCATTTTTAAAACACTCACAAGTTTTAAAATAATATTTGCGGTTTCTCAAATCCAGAAATCTCATGAAAACAGAATCTCATAAGAATATGACAATAATAAAAAGATATATGCAGGCAAAGAACAATACTATAATGCATAGCAAGTGTGTTCATATAAGCGTGTCGTATAGCATTGTAAAGAAAGTACTAAAAGAATCTGACATGCTAACAGGTATAGCGTGATGCGGTGCATAGCGAGTTCTATCTGTGTACGTGGTATGACAATTACCGATGATGTGTGTGTGAGCATGCGAGTATATACACGTGCAACATGTAAATTATCGGTAATGGTGCATGTGTCCTAGTACAAGTTCAAGTAAAACTAAAGTACAAACGCGATATACATCGTAAAAGATCAAAGTGCGAGCATATGCAGAAATAAGAAATCGAAATGCGACCATAAACAGGATAAAGAAATATTAACATGAACAAGTATAAAAATATGCAACTACGTATAAGCCATACAGTTATAGTTTAAAATAGTACGAAATGTTGTTTTAGAAAATAGGAGCTACGATATTTTTGAAGAAGATACCATTTGAAAAAGCCGTAGAGTCCCCTTTTTGCTATCATTTAAAAGTTCGTAACGATTCGTTAGTTTTAAAAGTAGGTATGACTCTAAACACTATATAATATCTACTTATGATTTTAGAACAAGATTTCTCGAGTCGAAAATAAATATCGGCGATCCATCCTCATCATATCATGTACGGAATATCTATTGTACGATATCATCAAATCAATAGTACGGATCTATAGTCGCGTATATCGTCTCAACTCATATCATATCATATTGTATCATCTCATATCATCTTGTATCATATCATATCACATCGACTCATATCATCATATCGTATCATATCGACTCATATCATCATATCGTAAATATCCTTATATCATCAGTAAACCTATATTATATAAGGTAATCATATGTATATATATACTTAAATAAGTAGATATACCTCATAGGCTATGAAATAGTACTAAGGGTATATCTTTCTACTAAGTATAGACTTATATGAATATGGTAATCTAGCAAAACCTATAGACTAAGTATACTATTTTAAAATCTATATCGTATCCTAATTCTACGTTTGCAGGGGTGCTATACGCCATCCAACCGACTTTCCCCATAAATATACATCTACTCATCTCAACACGCCTCGCCATAGTCGATTCCGACGGATGCCTTGCCCTTCTTCGTCGTCCCGAAAATCCACGCGAAAGTACCTACAATCGAAACTATAACCAAAACCTCTTAAAAACTCAATTCGAATTTGAAATTACGAGCGAAGGGCACATATGTTGGAACCTATGATCAACGCGTGCTAAAACAACAAAATACTTCCCGACGTCGACGTACGAATGTCAAACGACCGAGTCAAAACATAAATAACCAAAAACCAAGTTTCACATATCGCAAAACATTGCTGCTAGAAATCATGTAAAACAACTCCAGATTTTTCTTTATGTGATTTGAGAATTTTTAGCATATAGGGTAGTCTTAGTTATCTAGTGATTGAGCTACAGAACAAAAACCACGACCTAACTCCAAATTTGAACCGACATTTGCGGTCGAAGGCATTAAATTTGCGACCAAGAGTTGGATTTGGGGGCTCGGGCTTCTACGGTGGCTTTTTACTAGTCTATACATCTATCTGTATTCTCTAATAAATTTTTAGAGTTCCTAAGTAATACCAGATTCCACTTGATCCTCAAATCTCAAAGAAAAACCAATATCGGAAAATTCTAAACTCGTCTTAGTCATGGTTACTTGCACTAGCAGGCCCTTATCTATCCCTTTATAGGGTTGTGGTCACTAAACAACCCTTATCTACACAACTACTACAAGTTTCATCCATCAAAAGCTCACTTAGAAAACTCAAGTTTAGAAAAACCTACATTTTAAGCTCTAAAACTAATTCTAACTAATCGTGAGGTTAAGAAATCTAAAGACTTGATAAAATGTGAGAGTTTTGTCTCAAGAGGTGACTCAAGAAAATTCCAAGATGGCCACAAGAGCTCAAAACAAAAACTTGATCATTCCAGGATGCTTAGTATGAGATTAGGAACGCTTTTAGTGAAGGCTATGTGATGTTTTGAGATGATTTGGATGGTGGTTTATGGTGGTAGAGGATAGTGGAGGAGATGGAGAAAATGAAGAAGAAAGAGATGAAGAAATGAGGATGAAGGAATGCAACAAATGGTTGATGCACCATGACTCCCTCTCTCTCACACACTCTCTTCTAACCATATCTTCATGTCCCCCTCATTTTCGTTTCCTTTCCTTTTCTTTTCTAAAAACACAAAACCAAACATAGAAAACCAAATGTAAAATGTGTTAACTCTTACAAATAAATGTGTCATAGCACATTAAAACATAGTTAACAAAATGGACTTGGTTTAATGCATAATTAGGAAAACACTAATTAATTTTTAACATTAAACTTGTATGGAAAAAATTATATTAATTTATAAAAGGCCCAAATCAAATAAATGCTTTTATAATTAATAATTCATTTTAAATCCCAATTATTTTCCAAAAATATAGGTATGTAACTATACCAATCTACGAAAACTCAAATCTATATCATATGATATCCGTAAAATTCATTATTTTATTATTTAAATTCCAAAATAATATTTTCCATTTTCTGAAATGTTACAATCTTCCTCCTTAAATAAATTTGGTCTCCGAATTTAAATTTAAACCCTCAAATCTTAAAACATTTTAGTAAATCAAATCAAGTCAACGAGACTCCGAAATCATGAATAAGCTAAAAATATCATAGCGCAACGCGTGCGCATGAAAACAAGTGCAAAATTCAATAATCGAAACTCTGTCAAGCGTCATGCAAATTATAAAAACTACGATGAAAAATGCAATTTGCGAAATCTACTGTTTAAATCAAGCACAATATAATCATGGCTACAATACGTATATGATATACATCCATGTAAAATCATTTAAGTAGCTGAAATATGTATGAAAAATCCTTTTCAAATCGCTGTGTGATACGTATATCACGGTACAAGTAGCGGACGTTCATTTTTGAAGATATATATATATATGTGTGTGTGTGTGTGTGTTTTGCTTAAGATATACGTCTCGCTTTTTTCGAAAGTGATTTAGAAGGGTTTTCTTTTTATAAAAACTTGTGTCGCCCACTGACACGTAGGAAAGTAGTGGGACTATAGCTATTTTTTTAAAACCTCTTCAGTAAATATCGATGGATGCAAAAATACTCAGGTACTGTCCGCAGACTAGTCCTGCTCTATTATTATATAATATAGTATATGTCATAAAAACGTGATGCTCGAAAGAAATCAATCTCAATAGGTGTACACGAAAACCAACCCACATGCGTCTGGTGCGCACAAAAATCGAAGTCAAATTCAAGTGCCACGAATGTGTGCAAAACGAAAATTGAGTGCACGGTGTGCACAAAAATATCTATCAAGTGCAACAGGTGTGCATGAAAGCATCTGTAATACCCAGTCCCTTTGTATTTATTATCCGCATTTCAATAATAATTCTTTATATTTTTTATTTAATTTATTCCATATATGTATTCTTCATCAAAAATATTTTTCCTAACTCTTTTGCTACCTAACTTAATACTTAAAATCCTAACCCAGGTCCATCCTTTAGTCCTACTCTTTTCCTTCTAAACTTTTCCTTAGCCCAAAGCCCATACCTAATTTTTTTTCCTTTTAGCCCAAATCTTCCACTTTTTCCCCTAACAAACACTTTCTCTCCTTTTCAAATTCAAAATTATTCACATTTAAAATCCAAATTCTATCCCAATCAATTTCATTAAATCCCTAATTAAAACCTAATTATTATATATTAATTTTTACCCGTTACACTCTCTGCTTCTTCTTTATTTTTCCATTATTAAATTTTAAAACCCCCACGTTTACTCTCTCTCTCTCTCCCTCCACGTTCACTCTTTCTCTCCCCTCTCGATCACGCTCTCTTTCTATCTCTCATCTCGTTCCCTCTCCTTCTTCTCCCAAGCTCGAGCCCCTCCTCCCTTCACCATCGCCCTCATCTCCGCGCAGCGGCCCTCGCCACCGAACTCAACAACTCCGACGAGCCCCAGCGCCACATCACCACCATCCTCCCCTTACGGGTTTCTTCTTATCTCCCTCCAACACCCAACCGAGCACCCATCACTGCCTCCGGCCAACCCCAGCACCCCCACGACCTTCTCACACCACCACGACCACCAGAGCTACGCCGCAACTACCTCCATCAACCTCCGCCATCATTGACCTCCTCTCTGAGCTCGCCGCTTCCTCTCTCCCTCAAACCCAACAATCACCTACAGCGCAGCGCCACCGCCTCCTCCGACCTCACAACACCACCTTCAACCGCCGCCGACATCTTCTCGCCGCCTGCTGCTGCCATCGCCACTGTAGCTCCAAGCAACCACCGCACCACTAAGTCCCCACGAGCCTCAACCTTCACCCTCCATCAAGCGCAAGTCGAGCCTCCACTCGCTGTCGCTGCCTCCGCCGCATCCACATGTGCCGTCAGGCCCTCGTCGACGACCACCCTGCACAACACACTCCAGCCAAGGACCAAGGTCAAAACCGCGCCAAGCTCGAGCCGAGGTCGAGTTTGCTGTGTCGTGCCTAGCCGCGCTTGCTTCGTGATCGCGCCGTGCCGTGCCGTTGCTATTGTCGTAGATCACCGCTTTTGCCGCATCGCTGCCATATCGTCATCGATGCATCGTCGGGCAAGTTCAAATACTTGCTACATGCTATAATATATTTATTTCGGTTGTGAATCAAATGTTTATCATAGGTACTCAATGCAAACCCTAAGCTAGAAACCATCATAAAATGGCGGAACTTAGGTGTGATGGTTTACCTTAGTGATAATGAATATTATGTAAACAGTTGGGTTGAAAATACGGATCCTAACACCGTGAAATGTTATCCCCATTTAGATCCGCCAAATCTAAAATTACCCGCACATAACTTGAGAAAATCGTAATAATTTGGATATATACTGGAATGCAGTGTTTGAGAGCTCGTATCAAATCTGACTCGACAACCTAGAACCCCATATAATTTATATTTTGTTTCTGTTTTAAAGCGGTGACGGAAACTGTTCAGGAGTGCGGCTCTGGACTGCAGTCCAGAGCAGCACTGCTTGTCGACACTTGATTTTGAATGCTTTTACAACTCTGTGTGAGAATGGTATTATGAGGAACCCTATACCGTTGCGAAGATTAATCTGTTATATAACTATTGGAGGTGGTTTCATTCGTTTTTACCGTCGTTTTCAATTTTAATTATATTTTAAATCATCAGTACATAATGCAGTCCCAAGCAGGAACAGAACGTATAAACCGATCTTAAATAATGCATAACTCCCAGCACACAGTGAATATTATCAATCCATCTGATGAGCTGGAAATCTAACTAATAAACCTAAATATTATCCAACTGTATTGTCATCTAATTGTGATCCCATCAGGGTGAAAACTGTGTTACGAAATGGACTTTGAGTTCAGGAACTGAATTTCCAGCAGAGAACACTTAAAAAGAAATGACTGTAATTCGCAAACCCGAAACCCGATTGACTTAAAACTAATTTCGTTAAATTGATAATTAAGTTTACTTTTTACACCTTTTGTATCATTTTGCTTAATTCTGATTGTACAATTTAATATGATTTTTCTAAATTCCAAAGACGCGTAATGACTTGTATTGCATATGATTTGTTTAGCAGCATAATTCACATATTTACCCAACTGCGATATCTCTAGCGATGGTGAACATTCTTATTAATTCTCAGTGTATAATACATTATCGAACGTGAATGCTATCGGTTTAGTTGTGTCAAGTACGCCGGTGAAAAGTGAATGATTCGTGATAGTGAACAGCACAGTGAATAGTGAATAAAACAGTGTTATTGGTGCGTACTTATATACAACTAGCCCATACTTATAGATAGTGGATCCTAGAGAAAAAGGGGAAATCGAAGTGGAAAGGAACTTGTATTTAGCGAGGATAGCGATTTAGAGGATGATCATTCGAACAGCGACTCTTATATATATCAAACAGCGACTCTTATATATATATATTAGGTTTGGACCTAGCGGTCCGGCTGACAGGGTTATGTCCCGGGCAACAGTGGGCCGTAGTCTCGGGTATGTACGAGATCCTTGTTGAACATGATCATTTCTTTCCGCAGCTCGATTTCAAAAAATTGACTTAGAGACCGATAGGGACACAGATCATACATTGCATTGTTTATTGAAATATTGTGTCACACCCCGCTTCCCAGAGTGCGCTAAGGTTAGCACGTGACAGAGTCAACCATGCTACCTGTGACTAGGAAACATCCATCCACAGTCACATTACGGCTGTCCATAAGATATCAAGAACAGTAAAATAAAATAAACTATCTAGTACATGTCCATATGCCAGAATAAACGAGTCAAGAAATAATATGCGGAAGCAATAAATCCAAATAACAACAACAATCTGGAATGTACGTCCCAAATACGGGCTCACATCAGGAAATGAAAATGCTGAAAGAAAACTAAACTAAAATACTAATAGGATCCTCACTGCTCGGCCTGTCGGCTAAAATACTCCTGGTCAGCCTGCGGTAAAGATAGAGGATCTGGGCTATGCAAAACCTAGACGTCAGTGCGTCATAATATCAAACAATAAAAATATAATCAGGAGGTAACAAGATATGCAGGCATGAGTATGAACAGTAATAAGGGTATAACAGTAACATGAGTATGGAACAGTGAAGTGTATCAGTGTATGTGATGTGCGATGAGTAATCTAACTATATTACTGGGTTATCTACTCTCAAGTCTTTGAAATCAAGTTGATGGAATCGTCGATGTAACTCAATAGTATCTCGTGCGTACCCGGGACCACGGTCCAGACTCTCGGGGCTGAATCCGAGACATGCCGCTAAGCACAAACAGGAAACATGTACAGAAGAATGATGTCAGCAACATCATCCCGGGACTGGCCTAGCCCCCAAAACTGATCAGTATAAGCGTCGAACTGTTGAGTTACAGATCATGTTTCATCATTGATTTCCCCTTAACCCCAAGTTATGTGTTCAAGTCAGGTATTGATAAATATGGAGTACAGGTTTGTCTATACAGACAATAGGATATGTCCATCGGGACAACATGTCAGGATTGTCGGCATTAGGAACAGGATCAGGTATAAAGTCATGCAGTGGTGTATCAGGTCATGTCAGGGGGTGCACAGTGTATCAAATGGGTGCCTAATGTAGCAAGTATCGAATCGGGGTAAAAGTACGGATGTACGGTAAAAGTATGGATGCACAAATATCTATTAGGGGTTACATCATGACTATGTAGGATGCATATTATCAAGCATGGGGTACTAATGTAATAGTAATATGAATTGATATGACATGGCATGTTACTAGATATGTAAAATTAATGGTATGGATACACAATAAAACATGGATGCATAAATATCTATCAGGAGTTACATCTACAGCTCCATGACTATGTAGGATGCACATCATCATACATGGGGTGTTAATACATCAATAACATGAAATAATATGATCTACAGATGCAGCTACATATATAATAAATGATATGGATGCATACGGGTATCCGAAAACAGTAAAACATTAATATGGGTGTACAGTGCAATCAACATGTGGTATTTTTATTCATATGGATGCAAAATAAGATACATAGCATATAGCAAGATGAACTTGCATGCGACTAGATATGTAAATAACGGCATGGATGCATACGGGTATCGAAAAACTGTAAAATTGTAATATGGATGCACAATGAAATAAACATGTAATATTTCTATTCATATGGATGCAACATATGCATCATAGCATGTATCAAGATAAACTTGCCTGAACGGATCTCACGACGGGGTGTATACGCCGCATACGATGTCGGTAAATGCCACAATAACCATACGCGCGCACGGGACAGGACTAGGCAAAGCAAGAATACGACCACGTTGGCTGGGAACGTTCACTGAGTTGGCCGGATCGTCGGCGACAGGCACGGCGATGACCGGAAACAAGAAACCAAGAAAAGAGAAAAGTAGAAGAAGAAGAAGAAGAGAGGGTTGTTCTCTGGCTTGGGTGCTCTGGGGTCAGAGGTGAGGCGAGGGAGTCGGCGGTGGCAACGAGGTGGTCGGAGCTCCGGCGAGGTGAGGACAGAGGCAACGATGGGTTTTGGGTTCTTTGGGTTGGGTTTGGTGATCGGGCTTGGTGCAGGGGTCGTGGGCTTGCAGGGGAGGAGAAGAGAGAGGAAGGTGGAGACGTGGGGAGAGGTTGACAGCAATGATCGGATCTCCGGCGAGGTGTGCAACTGAGGCCGGGGCTTGGTTTGGGTTCGGGTTAAGAGTGATGGTGGTGATGGTTGTGGTCATGCGAGGAGGCGGAGGAAGAGAGGAGAAGGGGGTGGTAATGACGAGGGGTCGAGGGAGTCGGCGGTGGCGAGAGGCGAGCGCGAGGCGAGGCTAGGGCTTCGTGAAGGTGAGAACTGTGTGAGGGGAGATGAGGACGTGGGGAAAAGTAGGGTTTTTTTTATAAGTATAATATTTAATTTAGATATATATAAGAGAGAGAGTGAGAGGTGGGGATATCTGTGAGTTAGGATTAGATTTAGGATTTTATTTAAAATATTTAAAATATAATTTTTCGTTATAAAATTTTATATAAACGGTATATATATATTAGAATATAATATTAGTTAAATTTGAGATTTTGGTTAATACAAAATTACTCCAAAGCGCGCCCGGGTCTGGTCTAAAAATTTAGTTTTAAAATACGGAAAATATACGTGTCGACCAAAACCAAAACAGAATATCCGGATCATGAAAAAGCATACCCGCAAGAACGGATGCACATAGCATGCACGTAGCTATCCAAACGAGTCTGTTTCACTGAACGGGACGAGGACACGAGGTGCGGATGCTACCACAGGGTCAGGGGTATCATGCAGGCCATGCTAGATATTTTAAAAATATTTTATTTGACTTTAAATGTTATATTAAAAAATGCAGATGCCAGATATAATGCCAGTATGCAGTATATATAAAAATATGAAAGTGTACGGATCCACGTAACTAGCCGGGATAAATCATAAACAGGAATCAAGACGGGTTTCCAGCAAGTGGGTAGGGTCGGATGCAAATACAGATGTCAAATACACTTTCGCACCCAAAACACAATAAATCGGGAAAATACCATAAATAAAGAAATACTCGAAATAGAACTGGTATAAATGAACTAGGGTGTTACATATTGATTACCTGCATATATTATCTCCACCATTATTACTTTATTTCTCGCCTAATTATTATTAACATAATATTGCTATTGCGTCATCCTGACAACCTGAGTATGCATGTTCAATGATAGAAGTGGATCCGTCTGATCTCGAGAAGACCGCAGAGATCCAGACCAATGAGCCATTTGTATCTTTCCCTTAATATCTCTGGTTAGTTGCCCCCTTGTTTACTTCCATTGTGCTCAGTTTTATTTATATATGATTGTTCCAGTGACTGCATTCTCTTTATCCGTATTTTATTTTACTGATTACCATATAATACTAGAAGCCGAAATGTGACTACGGCAGGATTTTTCCTTAATCGTAGGAGCATGGCTGGCCTAGTCACCCTTGTATTCCGTATTTTGGGAAGCGGGGCGTGACATGGTTTTGTTGGTATCAGAGCGCCGGATTTAGAATAAGATTGCAATTCAATTTAGGGATCCCTTGAACTATACTTTGTTTCATTGCTTTCACTTCCATATACTACTTATGCATCACCACTCAAGTTCATGTTTTTGAATCTTATATACCTTACCGTTTCCTCATGTTCTGCATCATTCGCTGTTATTTTCCTTCGTGTTCTACTATTTGATCATGACCTTTACTTTTCAGGCCATGGCCAACCATAGGGCAGCATCGCTTATTGATGAGGACATTCGGTCCTGCATTTCTTACGACTATATATTAGTGAATTCAGACGACAAGGTCGATGGCCCACATATTATTTTCGATGACAGCGAATCCAAGGACAAGGGAGTCGATGTCGCGGCTCCAGAGATCAATATGATTAATGATTCTGACGATGAAGAGGAGGACACAGAAGAAGACTCTGAAGAGGAGGATCCCGAAGAAGACCTGATAGAAGGGGATCCACAGGAAAATACAGTGGAAGGGATCAAGAAAAAGACCCTGAAAAGGAGGATCCCGAAGGAGACCCGATAGGAGAGGATCCACAAGAAAATGTAGTAGAAGAGAATCCAGATGAGGATCCTGAATAGGAGAATCCTGAGGAAGACCCTATGAAAGAGGATCCAGAAAGGGGCCCGGAAGAGGCGGAGCATATGGAGGAGGATTCCGATGAGGAAGCTCCCGCCGAAGAGGAAGAGCTAGGAAAAGAAAACCATATAGGGGAGGAATCTGAAGACGAAGCTCCAGCCGAGAAGGAGTCGGAGGATGAAAGCTCGGGTGAAGAGGAACTCGAGGCTGAAGAACCTCAAGCAGATATCCCGGCAAGGCACTATGGGAATGGACGCCCCTATCTTAGCGCAAGAACTTATCGCTACATGTTGAACTTCCACAATCATGATTGACGCGACTTATTTTCTTTTCTTCGGGCTAAATAAAAACGATGTATAGTTTAGGTCCACGTTTATCTCTCAATTGTACTCTGTCAAGATTTTCTGAATAATAAAGTTTTGGTTCGATTAAATTTTTCCTAAAGTATTATACCCTTAAAGCCCGCTTAATGCATTAATTGATCCTTCTTACAAAATTTCTTTCCCTTATTATAAGTAATTACTTTATCTCATCCTTGAACCTTGTAATCAGCTGACCCCCAATTTAGCTGATACGGAAGGAAGTGCCTTACATATGGACATAGGAATGTACTAAGGGTTTTGAGACACTGAAACAAAAGTTGACCACGGCCTATATTCTTACAGTGCCAGATAATTCAGGTAGTTTGGTGATACACAGCGATACTTCAGGGAAAGATTTAGGCTGTGTTCTGATGCAGCACGGTCGGGTAGTTGCTTATGCCTCACGGCAGCTGAAGAATCATGAGAGGAACTACCCAACACACGACTTGGAATTAGCTACAGTGGTTTTTGCATTGAAGATCTGGAGACATTACCTATTAGGCAAAAAGGTAGAAGTGTACATATAACACAAGAGTCTGAAATACGTGTTCACTCAGAGAGAATTGAATATGAGACAACGATGGTGGCTAGAACTAATAGCGGACTACGTCTTGGACTTACAGTATCATCCGGGAAAAGTAAATATCGTACTCGACACTCTCAGTTGCAAGCCAGCGGGCATGATGTTGACCAGCGAGAGAAACATCATTGAGGACTTTCATAAGCTCGAACTAGAGATTGTTACACCGAGTGCAACCGGGCAGTTTTGGAAGTTGCAGGTGCAGTCTTCACTCGTAACTCGCATTAAGGCTGCACAGGCTAATGATCCTCGATTGCAGAAGTTTATAGGGCAGCTGGAAGCCGGACTAAGGACAAACTTGCTCATACATCGAGACGGTTCTTTGAGATTCGGTAGCAGACTTTGCGTTCCCAAGGGGGATGTTCGAGAAGAAGTACTAGCTGAAGCTCATAATTCAGCTTATTATGTGCATCCGGGAGGCACAAAAATGTATCGAGATCTGAAGCAGCACTTTTGGTGGAACGGGATGAAGTGAGAGATTGCACGGTTTGTATCCAAGTGCTTAGTATGCCAGCAAGTAAAGGCAGAACACTAGAGAACTGTTGGACTATTGCAACCGCTTCCGATACCCAAATGTAAATAGGAGCACATCACTGTGGATTTTGTGACTGATTTACCACGGAGTCTAAGAGGAAACAACACCGTTTGGGTTATCGTCAACCGTCTTACGAAAGCAGCACACTTTATACCCTTCCAAGTGGGAAAGTCGACAGAGTCGCTTGCGAAGAAGTACATGCAAGAAGTAGAGAGGCTTCACGGAGTCTCGGTCAGCATAGTATCAGATAGAGACACCAGTTTCGTTTCACATTTTTGGAAGAGCTTGAGGGAGAGTCTGGGTACACGTCTCAAGTTCAGCACGGCTTACCATCCACAGACAGACGGACAGTCCGAGCGTATTATTCAGACGCTCGAGAACATGTTGAGGACGTGCATTCTAGAATTTCAAGGCTCTTGGGAGGATCACCTCCATCTAATGGAATTTTCTTATAACAACAGTTTCCAAGCTAGCATCCAGATGGCTCCATTCAAAGAACTTTACGAACGGACATGTCAATCCCCTGTTTGTTGGGATGACGTGGGTGAGCGAAAATTACTGGGCCCCGAACTTATAGTCCAGACGGTAGACAAGATCCAGATGATCAGATGGCGGATTAAGATGGCTCAGGACCGACAGAAGAGTTAGGCAGATGCCAGCAAGAGATCACTAGAATTCAAAATTGGTGATCATGTGTTTCTGAAGATTTCACCTACCCGCGGTGTTATCAGGTTTGGGAGTCGTGGGAAACTCAGTTCTCAATTCATCGGACCATTCAAGGTATTGGAGCGAATAGGAGAAGTGGCTTACTGTCTTGCCTTACCCCCTTCGTTAGCGGGCATACACAACACATTTCATGTGTCACAGTTGCGGCGCTACGTTCGAGACAACAGTCACGTTCTCGATCATTCAGAATTGACTCTAGGTACCGATTTAACTTATGTGGAGCAGCCTACTACTATACTCGATCGTAGAGAGAAGGTGCTGAAGAATATGTTCATTCCGTTAGTCCGAGTATCTTGGGGTGGTCACTCACCTGGGGAATCTACCTGGGAACGTGAGAAGGATATCCGTTCGCAGTTTCCACATCTTTTCGAGTAGCCATTTGTATCGTCGCTTTCTTTTTCATCCTTTTAATTTCGATGATAATTTTAAGGGTGGTATGATGTAATACCCAGTCCCTTTGTATTTATTATCTGCATTTCAATAATAATTCTCTATATTTTCTAATTAATTTATTCCATATATATATTCTTCATCAAAAATATTTTTCCTAACTCTTTTGCTACCTAACTTAATGCTTAAAACCCTAATCCAGGTCTATCCTTTAGTCCCACTCTTTTCCTTCTAAACTTTTCCTTAGCCCAAAGCCCATACCCATTCTTTTTCCTCTTAGCCCAAATCTTCCACTTTTTCCGCCAATAGATACTTTCTCCCCTTTTCAAATTCAAAATTATTCTCATTTAAAATCTAAATCCTACCCCAATCAATTTCATTAAATCCCTAATTAAAACCTAATTATTATATATTAATTTTTACCCATTACACTCTCTGCCTCTTCTTTATTTTTCCATTATTAAATTTTAAAACCCCTACGTTTACTCCCCCCCCCACATTCACTCTCTCTCTCCTCTCGATCACTCTCACACTCTCTCCCCTCTCGATCATGCTCTCTCTCTCTCTCTCTCTCTCTTATCTCGTTCCCTCTTCTTCTTCTCCCAAGCTCGAGCCCCTCCTCCCTTCACCATCACCCTCATCTCCGCGCAGCGACCCTCACCACCGAGAACTCGTCCATTCAATTGGAGAAATATGCATTGCTCGTCCTCTCTCGATCGACTCATTCCAGATCTGAGCAAGACCCTTCTACTGAAGCTGGTCAATTCAACTGATCTTACATCGGGGAATTCAAAAGAACGAAATATCCTAGTCATCCTATCCAGGAATGATTAAGGATCCTCTGTCATATCCCTGCCCGTAAACTCATATAGCTTTAACTTCGTGAACTCTAGAAGCGATATCTCATCAATCTCAGCAACATCTGATACATCTATCTGCACAGTGGACAACACAACGATCTCTGAAGTAGGTCGTACGTCAACAGTTCTCTCAATCCATCTGGCTTCAAGAAATGACCCGTCCATCTGGTGCGGATCCAGAACACCGATCTCAAACGAGAAATCCAAGCATAAACGAGAAATCAATATGTTCCCGTGTCACCAGAATAACACCATGGTCAGTCATCGTCCCGGATGAGCTCGCTCTGTCCGCATCTCTAGCCGTAGCCCTCTCGACTTTCGTAGCCATGGTGATAGGAACCACAAACAAACATCGATGAGGTAGATCATAAGAACGAATAGAAATACGGATCTTAAGATATGTACATCTTAAAGTTACTTAAGAGGAATATCGTATCGTAAGTATACCGCGGAATATACGCATGGTACGTTACTCTACTTGAGTTACCTACTCTATCAAAGAAGGTCAACCTAGGTAACGAAGGTTCGGGTCTAATACCCCCTCGGTCAAGTCTATGTTCCATAAGGTCTAGCTTAGGTTCCGAAATATACGCCCTAGACTCCGCATAGTCAAACTTAGACTCGAACAAAGGTTAAACCTAATGCTCTGATACCAACTTTGTCACGACCTGGAAATAGCACGTGATCGGCACTTGAATCACGTGAATTCTATAGGACCCCACCGTAACCCAAGTAAACCGAAAACCAGGAATCTAAACCTTTTTAAGAAAATAGTGGAGGTGAAGTGTTGAAAAGGGGTATCAATGAAATCAAGTTCTTTCCTTTTAAGTATAAGTAAAATTCGTTTGAAATGCAAGCGGATTATATACTATAATTTGAAAACATTTTCATCATTTAAAATTTGGGCAGCACCTCCTTTGTAAATTTTAATCAAAACAGTACATAAACAATAATAATAATAGTGGCATCCCTAAGCGGGAGCAAACTCTTCGCCAATCGGCAGAAACACAACCACACAAGTATACGATGCCCAAGACGGAGATCAACTCAGAAAAGAAAGTAAAGAAAATGAAAATATCATCGAACTCAAGTATTAAGAATATATACAAATCTCACTCTAAGTCCAAAAGAATATACAAGTATCTGGTTTCTAAGTCCATAATATATATAGTCTAGTTGATGGAGCTTTTAACTAAGTACAATGAATATAAAATATACAATGGTGGTTATGATCTGTAGTGTAACCCACCTACCAAGCAAATCATCCAAAAGAAAAATGTGCCAGCAAGCCGCTACTGGTCCGAGCGGTCAGTCCTGCAAGAAAACTATGCCACAACGGGGGTAGGTTACCAACTTGTGGGTAGAAAATATCATCAGGTAGAAATCGAATGCATAACGATCTACCTAGATCATACTGTAATATAATAATATATCATACCGTGTGGTATCGAAATTGATCGTGTATACATATGTATATAAATATATAATATCGTACATGTATCAATATAAATATATATATATATATATCATCCGAGGAGTGTTCATCAATGATGCTCAAAATCATCATAAAACCCCGAGTGTCCAGTATCGACACTTGAAATCATCATAAATTCCGTGTCCAGTATTGATACGTAAATCCTCATATCTCAAGTGCCGTCTTATCGGATCGACCCTCATATCTCAGGCACCGTCTCATCGAATCGGTCCTCATATCCATCTGTCTCATATCACCCCGGTCGGTATCCTCTAGATATTCACCAAGTCCAATACAGTCACCGGTAGGTAGTGTTTCTCAGCCAGGCTCAACGTCTTTCTATACGATCTTCTTTCCCGGGGTACCGTACCGGGTCCACCATGTATCCGCAATTGGCCTCTCTCCCCCTATCTCGATTCGAATAATATTCATAGCTCAGAACCGAGAAATCTCATGGTGGACGCCGAAATATCAAATCAAGAGGAAAACCGCGTT
This sequence comes from Agapanthus africanus, assembly GCA_030015575.1. Taxonomy (NCBI): domain Eukaryota; kingdom Viridiplantae; phylum Streptophyta; class Magnoliopsida; order Asparagales; family Amaryllidaceae; genus Agapanthus; species Agapanthus africanus. The sequence continues at coordinate 44,484,287 of CM057339.1, forward strand.
TTTAAAATATTCACACGTTTTAAAATAATATTTGCGGTTTCTCATGAAAACAGAATTACATAAGAACATGACAATAATGAAAAGATATATGCAGGCATAGAAAAATACTGTAATGCATAGTAAGTGTGTTCATATAAGCGTGTCGTATAGTATTGTAAAGAAAGTACTAAAAGAATCTAACATGCTAACAGGTATAGTGTAACGCGGTAGCATAACAAGTTCTATCTGTGTACGTAGCATGGCAATTACCGATGATGTGTGTGAGACTGTGAGTATGTGCATGTGCAACATGTAAATCATTAGTAATGGTGCATGTATCCTAGTGTCCTAGTACAAGGTCAAGTAAAACTAAAGTACAAACGGGATATACATCGTAAAAAATCAAAGTGCGAGCAAATGCAGAAATAATAAATCGAAATGCGAGCGTAAACGGGATAAATAAATAGTAACGTGAACAAGTATAAAAATATGCAATTACGTATAAGCCATACGTTATAGTTTAAAATGGTACGAAATGTTGTTTTAGAAAATAGGGGGTTACGATATTTTTGAAAAAGATACCATTTGAAAAAGTCATAGAGTCCGCTTTTTGCTATCATTTAAAAGTTCATAATGATTCGTTAGTTTTGAATGTAAGTATGGCTCTAAACACTATATCATATCTACTTATGATTTTAAAACAAGATTTCTCGAGTCGAAAATAAACATCGGCGATCCATTCTCATCATATCACATACGGAATATCTATCGTACGATATCATCAAATCAATAGTACGGATCTATAGTCGCGTAAATTATCCCATCTCGTATCATCTCATGTCATCTCGTATTATATCATATCATATCATATCGCTTTATATCATTATATCGTATCATATCAACTCATATCATCATATCGTAAATATCCTTATATCATTAGTAAACATATATCATATAAGGTAATCATATGTATATATATACTTAAATAAATAGATATAGCTCATAGGTTATGAAATAGTACTAAGGGTATATATTTCTACTAAGTATAGACTTATAAGAATATGGTAGTCTAGAAAAACCTATATAGACTAAGTATACTATTTTAATATCTATATCGTATCCTAATTCTATGGTTGCGGGGGCGCTATACGCCATCCACCCGACTTCCCCCGTAGATATACGTCTACTCACCTCAACACGCCTCATCCTAGTCGATTCCGACGGATACCTTTCCCTTCTTCGTCGTCCCAAAAGTCCACGCGAAAATACCTACAATCGAAATTATAACCAAAACCGCTTAAAAACTCAATTCGAATTTGAAATTATGAGCGAAGTGCACATAAGTTAGAACCTATGATCAATGCGTGCTAAAACAACAAAATACTTTCCGACGTTAACGTACGAATGTCAAACGACCGAGTCAAAACACAAATATCCAAAAACCAAGTTTCACATATCGCAAAACATTGCTAGAAATCAAGTAAAACAGCTCCAGATTTTTCTTTAGGTGATCTGAGACTTTTTAGCGTATAGGGTAGTCTTAGTTATCTAGTGATTGAGCTACAGAACAAAAACCATGCCCTAACTCCAAACTCGAACCGACATTTGCAGTCGAAAGCATTAAATTTGTGGCCAAGAGTTGGATTTGGGGGCTCGGATTTCTACGATGGCTTTCTACCAATATATACATTTCACTGTATCCTCTAATAAATTTTCAGAGTTCCCAAGTAGTACCAGATTCCACTTGATCCTCAAATCTCAAAGAAAAACCGATATCGGAAAATTCTAAACTCGTCTTTGTTTACCGCCGAAAACAGAAACGAATCGCGTAGGTCGTCTTGCCTGAATTTGGGGGCAGATGCTATTTGGATTTATCTGTCCACCTCTCCGAAGATTCCAAGTTGATTTATAGCACCGTATGTCGGAGGTTTGGATGGATGCGGCCGTTTGTAGCGGACTTCGTCAGATTGCCCCTCATTTGTGAGGGGTTTTTAATTGTGAGGACGCTCTTCCCTGCAGGCGCAAGCCCCTGCAGTTAATTACGTTACCGCGTAGCGATAACAACTTTCTCCTACTCCAGAAGTTCATTTCGTGTCGTGTGTGTTTTTTTTTATTTTTTGGTTGCCCATGGATTTTATACGGAGACTAATTTACGTTGTCGCCCGTAGGGCGTGGATTAGTCCAAATCCGTATTTCTTAGATTTAGGGTTTGGGTTGATGTAAGGATCGTTGATCTGTTTTGAGATCAACATCGACTTAAATGTATACAAGCAATTGGGGGCTCGATTGGTTTTTTTGTTAAGGATACGTAGTCCAATTTGAGACTAAGATCCACTTAACGAGATTTCAGGATCCAGCAAAAGAGCGTTTGGGCTCTATTATTTTAGTTTAAGGATGGTTCAGTCCATTATCGCCATTTTGGGGGGGGCGAATATTAGTTTAGGGACATTTCAGTCCATTGTAGTTTAAGGACGTTTCGTTCCGTTGTTAGTTTAGGGACATCTCGGTCCATTGTTCATCTTGCGTACATGTGTATTTGTCACGTGACGAGATGAGCAATGATGATATGGGACACATCCAGTTTAGGATGTGGTTTGATCTAGGTTGTGCACGTTAATTTAGGAAGTGTATCGGAAAGCAGTTGGTTGTCAGGACCCGCCTCCTCTCTGAAAACGCTGAGGAATTAAAACGACATATATCAGAGGTATGAAGAGATGTACCCTTAAACCCAAATCTCGTATTTGAGGGAGAAGGTCATGGTGGATCATCTAAGAATCAGTAGTCATTTTAGAGACTAAGATTAACTTAGGAGGTGTGGGATGAACATCATTTTGGATGTCATCAATTGACAGACCATTAGTCATATTGTGGACTAAGATCAATTTCGGTGAATGATGACCACAGAGGGGTCTTGACTTTGGAAGAACTTAGTCAAGTTAGGCTAGGTCTGGGTCTCTATAATTACCCAACAGTGGGCACTGGAATAGTGTTAAACACTAGATTTCTGTGGCGCTCACGTGGCGCACGTGAGGTGCTCAATTATGGGCGCTGCCCATTTATTTATGTCTTTTTATATAAGTGTTGAGCACTTGGTTCTTGGGGGCGCTCACGTATGAAACACGTGAGGCACTCCAAAGTAAGGTTCTGACTTTTGGCTTTATTGACTTTCCCTTTATGTAAGTGCTAAGCACTTAGTTCCCATAGCGCTCATGTGTAAAACACATGAGATGCCTCAAATAGGGTAATGCCCTCTTGGCTTTATTGTCTCTCCCTTTATATAAGTGCTAAGCACTTGATTGGGGGTCGCGTGCAAAACACGTGACTGCCTTAGGAAGTGCTCCTTGCTCCTCTTTTAAGCACCCACATAGGAAACACGTGATGCAGTCTCAGGCGTTTCTTTTTGTTCATTAGAAACACTCACGTGAAGTCTAGTTATAGTGTTTAACACTAACAAATCACCAGGCTTTTCTTCTGTAGTTCTTAGGGATCAAGTTCTCCTTTTGTTTCTTTGCAAAAATTAAATTCTTCTCATGGGGTTAAACCCTAGTTTTTTAGAGGAATTAAATTCCCATATGTGTTTTTTTGTAAGAGTTAAACTCTTTGAACTCAGTTCTTTCCCCTAGGTTTTGAATCTGCATGACAGAATCTCCCCGATGAGAATTAAATTCTCAACTTGTGGGGAGATATGCTTCTGCAGATCTCAACCAAAGAAAGAATAAAGTTGTTCGATGAAGGGTTAAACCCTCAGAGATGCAAAGAACAGTCTTTTGTCTTTTCCTTTACCTAGTGTTTCAAGGAAACAAGTCTCCTCTTCTGAGAATTGAATTCTCTCCCTGTATATTCTTTAAGTCTCTGGGGAGCTCTCTCTCTCTATCTCTCTTTTTCTTCTTCTTTCTCCTCCTTTTTTCTTTCTTCTTTTTCTTCCTCCTTTTTCTTCCTCCCTCCCCTCTTTTTTTTCCTGAAGTCATGGGTTCTTTTATAGTGGAGAGAAGTTTGTTGATTAGTTTTAGAAAATCTCTCCTTGAGAGATCCTAGTTGATTTTGGGGGTTTTACCCACTGTCGGATCTTTGATCCAAGAGTTTTTGTCTTACAGAACATATTTTCTTGTTTCTTAAACAAGATTAGGAAAATATTTTCCCATACAGAATTTATTTTGTAGGTTGGTGATTTTTAATCACCGTTGGATTTTCAATCCAAAGGTGCTTGGTTTAATGGAGCACAATCTTTCTTTGTTTAAAAAGATATGAAAAATATTTTCCAATTTATGGGATCTTTGACCCGCCAACTTTTTGTTTAACAGAAAATATCATTTCTTATTTAAAAGTTCAATAGAATTTAATTCTATACTTAATCACCGTTGGATTGGTTCCTTATTGAGTAGAATTTAATTGTACGTAGAGAAGTGCCCTAACGTGTTTAACACGTGAGGCTTATTAGCCTAGCAATTGTTTTAATTGTAGTACCTATATGCGTTGCATATAGGCACTCACGTGTTAAACACGTAGGGCTGTTTTAGCCTAGCAATTGTTTTAATTGCAGTGCCTATATATGTTGCATATAGACACTCACGTGTTAAACACGTGGGGTTGTTTTTAGCCTAGCAATTATTTTAATTGCAGTGTCTATATGCGTTGCATATAGGCACTCACGTGTTAAACACGTGGGGCTGTTTTAGCCTAGCAATTGTTTTAATTGTAGTGCTTATATGCGTTGCATATATGCACTCACGTGTTAAACACATGGGGTTGTTTTTAGCCTAGCAATTGTTCTAATTGTTGTGCCTATATACGTAACATATAGGCACTCACGTGTTAAACACCTGGGGCTGTTTTAGCCTGGCAATTGTCTTAATTGCTATGCCTATATGCGTTGCATATAGGCACTCACGTGTTAAACACGTGGGGCTGTTTTAGCCTAGCAATTGTTTTAATTACAGTGCCTATATGTGTTGCATATAGGCACTCACATGTTAAACACGTGGGGCTGTTTTTAGTGGGGAACTTTCCTTCATCCCTGAACATTTGCCCTCCTTTCGTTGCGCTCACGTGGCTCGCACGTGAGTGCAGCGGTGGCATCTTTTCTAACGGTCGTGAAGTGCTGGAATCGGTTCACCTTCTTACTCTGATTCCTATTGGTCAACTATCTTCTTTCCTCATGCCCTTTTTCTCGGCCTTGGAAATAGTTCCGCTATGCACAGAATTTTCCGTGCCTAGATTTGAATGCTTCTCTTTATAACCCGAATCTATTCCTTCCTCCTTCTTCTCAAAGAGAAACCTATTTATATTAACAGAACTCAAGGTGAACCATTTTCCAAAGGAACAAACCAAGAGCTATGGCTTGCGATCGTTCTCACGCTTGTCGGCAACCATGGGAGGTGCCCATCGAGGAGACCATTCCTCGCTTTACTGCGCGGCTCGTGGATCCCCTTCTCACTGATGCTCAATGTGACGCGGTGATATATGAGCTCCTGACTCACAGGGGCTCTCCTCTTTATGGGCTCCATTTAGCTCCAGATGATTTTCCTATCCGTGCTTGCTGACATCCCCCCTCATATGGCAGAGAAGACTCCGACGATTCTCGATACAGCGGAAGACAAGATCGAGCGCTTTTACGAGGCACGTTTGATTACCCAGTCTTTGAGGGATTATTCAGTTCAGTTGCTAAGCCGGATACGGGCTCAGCGGGATATCATGTCCGCCTTCGCTGATGAGCACGGCGCTAATCTATGGGGAGCAACTCCTCGTGAAGACCGTCGCTTCGATATGGTGGAGAGGGCAGAGAGGGAATTGGGAAACTTTGTTTATTATTTTGTTAACCCCTGTATCTCTGATCCTATATTTGGTGATCTTTTCCCTGTATAGTAGTATGTTTATTTCAATGTTTATTTCAATGCATTTCCTCTTCATCATATATTCGTATGTATATCTCGCCTCTGCGCATGAGCTTTATACTTTACCCTTAGGAATTTTTGCTAAGTGCGAGCGCCATTGTTGTATCATGCGCTAATCCTTCTCACACATATAAATCAGCACGCTTTGAACACTATTTCCATTTAAGTACGTATGCAGTTGTGAATGAACGCTTAGTCGGGTGTGAATCAAATACTCTCCTTACTACCTTACATAGTACACAGTTGAAGCTCATGGGTTGCGCCTTTCTGTCCTGACTTGACGTGAAGTAGTTTATATACTCATTTCGGAGTTTGTAGTTTATTCACTCATCCCGGAGTCTCTAGTTTATGAACTCATCTTGGAGCTTGTAATTTATTCACTCATTCCGGAGTCTCTAGTTTATGGACTCATTTCGGAGTTTGTAATTTACCTTCCTTGGGCTTGTAGGCAAACCTATCCTAACGTCACAGTTAACCCCTGCTCTTTACGACAGAGGTCCGTTAGGGTCTATGGTACTAGGGTTTTGTCCGTTGTTCAGTTGATAAAACTTCATATTTGTTATTACATTTTTCCTACCATTTTCATATTAAAAAGGACTTTATTATAATATATCATGCATGTGAGGGTTTATGTGTAAAAACACTATTTTCCATGTGTTAATATATTTTAATTAGCATTTGGTAGGAAAATGTATGCAAATAAATTCATTGACCTAATCCTAGTAGAACTAAGTCTACTAAATATTATTTAAGTTGTTGTGCAGAATTTTTCCAAGTGGTGCAGAATCTTTCAAGACTAGAATCAAGGAAATCAAGTTGTTGAAAAAGACTTGCCTAATTAAGAAGCAAAACTTGGAGACCAAGTCTGACAGCAACCACGAGAAGATTTCAAAGATAAAAAAAGTTCCATAGAAGTCCACATGTCACATAGAGAAACATCCCAAAATTTGATCAAGGGATGAGATTAAACGGCCGCGGATCCGCGGCCATACCCCCCCTTAGGCCGCGGATCCGCGGCAATATTACAAGATTGCGTTCTGAAATTTTGTGGGATAAATCTTTTCTATATTTTTCCTAATATGAAAGCAAATTATTCTGGCTTTGCACTATAAAAAGGCACCGAGAGCCTCTTGGAAAATTCATCAAGCCGACGAGATCACGAAGTCCCAGACGGCTCATGCATCCAGGATGATCATCAACTGTTCGTCTAGCTCCTTAGAAGAGATCAAGAAGCAACTAGAAATTGTAATCATTTTCTAAGGATTCAAGTGTAATGAATATTATTGATTAATAAAGGTAGCTTTCTTTTTCTTATTCTATTTTTTCGTAGTTTAATTATGCAATTTCTTTCCATCTCTTTTTCTCCCAACATGCTCGAGTAATTCTCCACTTGTTAGGGTTCGTAGGATTAGGGTAGGCTAATGGATGATGAACATCCCTAAACCCTTTTTAAGTCCTATAAAGTTTATGAACTATATCAAAAGAATCATTAACATCCTAATCGGGCGCGCTAACAATTCTTTGCTAGTTCCGACTGCGATTAGAGATTAGATTAATGATTGTTTTGGTAAAGGCTAGATATGAACGGAGTTCCGTGTCGAGATAAGGGTTAAGAGTGGGATTCCTTTTCCCTCCAGAAACCCTAATCTACACGCATCACCGTCGTTCTAGTTTTAAATCTATTAATGGATAAAAAGGGTAACTTTTAATTAATCGTCCATGATTACTAAATCCTAACGAACAAGCCTTCTTATTATATTATCTAAATCTCTAAAATAATCTAGATCTATATTTTTGCATTCTTGCTTAACGTAGATCTAGAAACTTTTCACAAAATTCTTATTTCCTCCTCTCTTTTTCAACACATCTAAAGTAAGAGTAAAAGGTTCCACGTTTCCCTGAGGACGACCCGTACTCATCTCGGTCTAGCTACACGCGACACCGTTATTGATTGCGGTTAAACTACAAACAAACACTTTTTCGTATCAATCAAATGGCGCCGTTGCCGGGGATACGTGCGTAATTTTTTTTTTACTATTTGTGTTGGATTCATAGACGAGTCATATCATTATTAACACAAAACTGCAAATTGCATATTTAACGATTTGCGCGTGAATTTTTGCAAGGAGATCTGGAGTCACAGAATTAAGGAGAACAGGGAACAGAGACATTTTTAGAGATCCAGAGGAGCACAGAAGGCTATACAAAAATTTTTATCAAGTGATCCCTCTGCCACGCGGCGGAACCGCGGTAAAAGCACCCTATCTGCGGCGGAATCGCGGCAGGTTAGAGGAATTAGGGCTTCAATCTTCTCTGGTATTTTTTCTCAACTCCTTCTCTCTCCTCTCAAATCCAATAAAATCTATTTTCTGCAGGATTCTTTGCAAAATAGCGCCGCTCAAAAATCTTTTTGCAAAAGTTTTGTGATTGGTTTTGTTTTGCATATCTTAATACGGACTCTGAGGGGCAAAGACCAAATCAAGATTAGGTGGGGATTTCATCACCCTTCCTAAGCCCCACAAATCACAAACCGAGCATCTGCATCAACCCTTCATTAATTTAAAAAATATCTAGACCAGACTCTAAGGACTGTCGCGCTCATTAAGGACAGAGGAAGTTCGTGGGTAATCTATCGTTTATCCGCATTACTTTTGTAGTGCCTAGGCAAGTGTGTCAAAGGCTAGTGGTTTTTAATTAGGCCCACTACTGTGGTTCCTTCCCACTTACCTGGCACTTACCTGGCTACAAGGGTAGTACGGAGGCGGTAGAGGATTGATCCTGCGGCTTGTCCTTTGGAAGTCTAGGAGCGGTCTAGAGACTAGACCTAGATGACCTTAGTTCTAGGGTTGCTTGTGCATTTTAGAGTGATTTGTCTTGAGTCCCACTTTTTTCAGAACAAGCCAATTTTAAATCACACGCACGCTGCCACTTGCACTAAACCCACTTAGTGCATGCTCGGCAGGACACGGGATCCTAGTGCCCGTCTTGTCCGCGTTCCTGCTATCGACTCCGAAGTCGGTACTTCTTCATCCTCTTTTCCCGCACCACACACCACGACCGAGATAGACGGCACTCCATCAGAATATAACACCACGCTGCCACCGCCCGTAGGTGCGCAGAATCCACCGCGCATCTCTCTCCAAGAGAGATGCTATCCTATCCGTGGTCCTCTTCCCACTTGTCTATCTCTTCCACCACCTAATGGGGATAATTTCGAAATTAAACCCCACTACATCAATCTGCTGCCCAAATTTCACGGGCTTGAGTCGGAAGACGCGTACGTTTTCATCACCAAATTCGAAAACGTATGCGCAATGATGGGTACTTCACAATTGACTTTAGATGCTATGTGTTTGCGTCTTCTTCCATTCACACTGTGCGACATGGCAGAAAAATGGCTTTACAATACTGCTGCACACTCTATCACTAATTAGGATGAATTCATCATAGCATTTCTTAAAAAGTTTTACCCAAACCATAAGACTGCCCGTGTTAGAAGCGAGATCAACCAGTTCACCCAGCTTCCCAATAAACCATTTTGGAAGTACTTTGAACGTTTCAAAGATCTACTTGTCCAATGTCCTCATCATGGAATCAATAGATAGGATTTATACCGAATTATTTATGAGGGTATTAATCCAGCGACAAAACAGATGCTTGAAACAAATTGTCAATGCAATTTCATGTCTAAAGACGACGGTGAAGCTTGGAAATATCTGGAAGACCTTGTTGAACACACTTTGCAGTGGGAAAGCGTAAGACCACCTTCTTCTAAGGGAAGTATTCATCAGCTCGATATTTCCATCGCAGTAAATGCCGAAATGGCAGCGATACAGAAGAAACTCGACGCTATTGAGAACAAATTCTCATCATTCTTCCTAAATCAGGTCACGCTTCCTAAGACCGTCTGTGGTTGTTGTTCGGATCCTTCACACTTAACGGAAGAATGTCCTATGAATGCATCGTTTCAAGCTAATGCTGCTTTTCAGCAGCGACCTAGAAACGACCCTTATTCTTCCACGTACAATCAAGGATGGAGGAATCATCCTAACTTTGCTTGGAACCAAAACCAACAATGCAATTATCAAAAACCTCCTCCATAGCAACAACAACCACAGAATCAGCTCCCCTTTCAGTCACAGAATTTCCAAAATCCGGCCAACAATTCTACACCACAAGTGGCCGGTACTGACAACTCACTTGCACAAACTTTGGATATGTTCATGAAACAATCCATGCAAATTTCGACTGAGATGAGGTCTTCTATTGATACCATAACGAAAAACTCCGCCTCCCATGGTGAGAGTATTAAATCATTAGAAAACCAAATCGCACAGTTAAACGCCGCAATGAGTGCGAGAGAAAAAGGGAAACTCCCATCTCAACCCATACCTAATCCTGGCCACTCACAAAGTTATAATGTGAGTGCTGTTACCACGTTGAGATCGGGAAAAGTGCTGAATAACCGAGTGGGTGAGCAATGTGATGATAGTGACACCAATGATACCTCAGCTTCTTCTTCTTCCCCTAATTCGTCTAATCTCCTACCTTCACCCGAGCCTATTCTCCGTTTTCCCCAAGGCTCGAACCCTTCGCCCATTTCGCCAAACCTATCTAAGTCGATTCCCACTCCAATTTTGGGATCGAATCCGTCCCCAAAATCCTCTCCAATGATGGACCAAACCCTTATTGATAAAGCATCTTATCCAAACAGGTTAAGGGGCAACAGACCAAGTCCACAAATGGAGAAGATTGTGGAAATTTTTAAGAAAGTTAACATAAACATTTCTCTCCTAGATACTATTCAATAAGTTCCGTCATATGCAAAAATCTTAAAAGACTTGTGTACTAGGAAGCGAAAAGTTCAAGTACCTAAAAAAGTTTTCCTTGCGAGTAATGTGAGCACTGCTTTTACACAACAACTACCCAAGAAACGAAAGGACCCCGGAAGTCCTACAATTTCTATTTCCATTGGGGGTAAAAATATCAATCGTGCTCTACTCGATTTAGGTGCTAGTGTTAACTTGCTTCCATATTCTGTTTATGAGCAATTAGGGATAGGAGAGTTAAAGCCTGCGCATTGCACTCTTTAGATGGCCGATCGATCTATCACCCAACCTAGGGGTGAGCTAGAGGATGTGTTAATCAAAGTCGGGGAATTCATATTCCCTGTGGATTTTATCGTTATAGATACGCAACCTGTAGTAAACCCACGCAATCAAATCCCGGTGATACTCAGTCGACCCTTTTTGGCCACTTCCAACGCAGTAATCGATTGTAGAAACGGCTCTATGACCCTATCCTTTGGAAAGAAGTCAATTGAGCTTAACATTTACAAGTTGGGAAGTGAACCCTCCGAACCCTATGCTCATGTGTGTTCTGTCGAATTAATAGATGTCGACAGCAGCGAATTTGATCAACCTCATGATACTGACTCTTTTCATATGTTGTTGTTTGACCCAACCATGTACTCTTCCACCGAGTTGACCGGGTCAACATCTAATGAGAAACCTTTTATAGAGTCTGACGATCACCCTATTTTTTCTGATGACATTATTCTTCGGGGTATCGATGAAAGCTTTGAGGAAATTTTTGCTGATGAACTCGCATTTTTACAAGACACGGGTGTTAAGATGAATCAACTCCAAGATGAAGAAATTGGACCTCCACCCCTTCTTTTGGACAATCATGATAATGCGAGTAATCCATCATCACTATCACTGTGTCGTCTCTCCAAATTGAGACACGATCCTTTTCCATTACACCTCTTATCACCTCCCCACTTCTTCACGTCGAAAGGTGACATGTTCTTCCACCAACCTCGGTGCTTCATCGATAAAATTTTTGAATGGTTGGTGTTGACCTTTGGTCTTTGCAAAGCTTGGCATTGACCAATAACCTTGACCCCCTTGTGTGATTTTAAAAGATTAAAATTGTTTAACTCAAGTTTGGGGGGTGGTATATTTTGGCTCTTGAAAGAAAATGATTTTTACAAAATTGTGAGCCAAGAAATAAGTTTGGGGGAGGAGTTCACTTGCATTATTTCTTGTCCTCTTTTTCCTCCCAAGTCTACAGGTTTTTGAGCTTAACGGATGACATCAGTGAGGACACTGCTGTAAACAGGTTTGGGGGAGGTTTGTGCTTATTTACACATCAATTTGCATCATATTTTGCATAAGCACAACATTTTCGAAAATTTTAAAAATTTTCTTTTATAACAAAAGAGTAGAAAGTGAAAAAATTACATCCAAAAGATAGGAATGGTTTAAGAAAACCAAGAAAATTAGAAGTTTTCTTAAACGAACTAGTAATAAGTAGTTATGAGCTGTTGTCCCAAGGGTTAGTAAAATGAAGGAAGTCACTAATCTGAGAATAAAAATAAGTCTGAAAAATAGTTTCTATTCTGGAAGCCAAATATTTGAATGTTGATACCCTACTATATGCACTTACACACGTCTTGAAACTCGGGATAGTAGAGGATACATTGAAATGCTCTTGTCTAAAAGCCAAAGTATGAAGGAAGTGAAAAAATGAAGAAAATATAAAAATGGTGAAAAGAAAAAATGAACACTGGTTTTGTATCGCCAAGGCAGCAATAAAAAAATATAGCGAGGGTGCCTCTTCACCTAGTGCCCTAAGGCCAACTGGTCTGGGAGTCACTGCTAAGCCTTAGGTGGTGCAAGACGAGGAAAATATTATCACCGAATCAGCAAGCACATAAGTAATCGGTCGGTTAGTACCTCAAGAAGTATTAACGGTCGCATGAAAATGTGTGAGCAAATCTAAATATTCATCAAATTAAAAAGTACTAAGATAGATGGACAAGAGTATGATAGCTTGAATTGAATTCTCCGAGTGTAGGGATGTTCCATACACACACGTAGGGGTATATGATCAATGTTTGGAAGAAAGATAGGAATGAAGAATAAAGACGATGTTTTATTGAGAGATGATGTGATTTCTAACATTTTTTCATGACTATTAAGATAGGGCTCATGACAACTGAAAAACTAGTGTAGTTGGAAACTCTTATTTTCAAATTCTTTCTTTTATGGTTCTTATCTTTATATGTAAATTTCACCATATCTCTTTTGTTATTGGATTTTGTGGGTGTAATCCGCTGAAAACCCTCAGGAGAAAACACTCCTTCTACTAGGGACACCTAGAGGTTTAACGGCTTGTTGCACGTGCTCAGTGCAATCGTGTCTGCCTACGAAAGTGTGCTTAGTTTTCTCCTTTCTTTTTCTCCTCTTGAATAAACTAGTTTGCTCGGGACGATCAAAGATAAGTTTGGGGGTATTTGTTCAGTTGATAAAACTGCACATTTGTTATTACATTTTTCCTACCATATTCATATTAAAAAAGAACTTTATTATAATATATCATACATATGAGGGTTTATGTGTAAAAACACTATTTTCCATGTGTTAATATATTTTAATTAGCATTTGGTAGGAAAATGTATGCAAATAAATTCATTGACCTAATCCTAGTAGAACTAAGTCTACTAAATATTATTTGAGTTGTTGTGCAGAATTTTTCCAAGTGGTGCAGAATCTTTCAAGACTAGAATCAAGGAAATCAAGTTATTGAAAAAGACTTGCCTAATTAAGAAGCAAAACTTGGAGACCAAGTCTGGCAGCAACCACGAGAAGATTTCAAAGATAAAATAAGTTCCATAGAAGTCCACATATCACATAGAGAAACATCCTAAAATTTGATCAAGGGATGAGATTAAACGGCCGCGGATCCGCGGCCATACCCCCCCTTAGGCCGCGGATCCGCGGCAATATTACAAGATTGCGTTCTGAAATTTTGTGGGATAAATCTTTTCTACATTTTACCTAATATGAAAGCAAATTATTCTGGCTTTGCACTATAAAAAGGCACCGAGAGCCTCTTGGAAAATTCATCAAGCCGACGAGATCACGAAATCCCAGACGGCTCACGCATCTAGGATGATCATCAACTGTTCGTCTACCTCCTTAGAAGAGACCGAGAAGCAACTAGAAATTGTAATTATTTTCTAAGGATTCAAGTGTAATGAATATTGTTGATTAATAAAGGTAGCTTTCTTTTTCTTATTCTATTTTTTCGTAGTTTAATTATGCAATTTCTTTCCATCTCTTTTTCTCCCAACATGCGCGAGTAATTCTCCGCTTGTTAGGGTTCGTAGGATTAGGGTAGGCTAATGGATGATGAACATCCCTAAACCCTTTTTAAGTCCTATAAAGTTTATGAACTTTATCAAAAGAATCATTAACATCCTAATCGGACGCGCTAACAATTCTTTGCTAGTTCCAACCGTGATTAGAGATTAGATTAGTGATTGTTTTGGTAAAGGCTAGATATGAACGGAGTTCCGTGTCGAGATAAGGGTTAAGAGTAGGATTCCTTTTCCCTCCAGAAACCTTAATCTACACGCATCACCGTCGTTCTAGTTTTAAATCTATTAATAGATAAAAAGGGTAACTTTTAATTAATCGTCCATGACTACTAAATCCTAACGAACCCTACAAGCCTTCTTATTATATTATCTAAATCTCTAAAATAATTTAGATCTATATTTTTGCATTCTTGCTTAACGTAGATCTAGAAACTTTTCACAAAATTCTTATTTCCTCCTCTCTTTTTCAACACATCTAAAGTAAGAGTAAAAGGTTCCACGTTTCTCTGAGGACGACCCGTACTCATCTCGGTCTAGCTACACGCGACACCGTTATTGATTGCGTTTAAACTACAAGCAAACACTTTTTCGTATCAATCATCCGTCATACCGTCGCATTGGCTGATGCATTTCCCGATATGCAGACTTTACGCTGCTGTTCGAGTAGCCCCGCGACTGTCGTATCTCTGATCCCTTCGGGAGCTGGACAAGACATCTTCAAGTAATCTCCTTAAGTCATATTACCGTCGGAAGAGCAAACGTTAGGAATTTTCCATAACGCTTTTTACTTGAGGTTAGGCTCAGTTTGGGACCCCCGATGAGCCATAACCACTCCGGGCTGGTATGGGATGATCTCCGATAGTCTTTCAGGTTTTATTTGAGTTGTCGTCAAGACCCTGAAGCTAGGAATTTGGCATTCGCTTCCTTTGTTGATACCGCGTCTGCTGTAATGAGACGAATGTCAAGGTGATCTCTAGGTTGTTTATGAACCGTCGAGATTTGGAACTAGGGACTTTGTCGTGGCCCCTCTTTTTTGGCATTGGGGTCGCTTGTTGATGTCGTGTCTGCATCCTACTCGAGTGAGAAGAAACATCGTTGTTGATCTCTAGGCTGTCTGTAAACCGTCGAGATTTGGAACTAGGGACTTTGCCATGGCTCCGTTTTGTTGACGTCGTGTCTGCTGTAACGAGACGAATGTCGAGGTGATCTCTAGTTTGGCTGTGAACCATTGAGACTTGGAACTAGGGACTTTGTCATAGCTCCGTTTCGTTGACGTTGCGTCTGCTGTAATGAGACGAATGTCGAGGTGGCTCTAGGTTGTTTGTGAACCGTCAAGACTTAGAACTAGGGACTTTTCCATGGCTCCGCTTTGCTGACCCTGGGGTCGCTTGTTGACGTCACGTTGCATCCTACTGGAGTGAGAAGAAACGCCGCTGTTGATCTCTAGGCCGTAGATGTTGCCGTCGAGACCTAGCTCTCCTTCTGATGGAGCCTGGTGGGAAATTGTGGTTCCCTTTTCGATTGTGCCCATGGATCATATACAGGGGTCGATGTGGACTCATCTGCAAGGCAAAAGTTTCATTTTCATTCATTTTTTCATTTTATTTTTATTTTTTTCCGCGATGCTCTATCATTTCAGCTTTTTATATCGCGAAAGTCGCGATTGCCCGATCATTTCGGCTTTTTATCGCGGTACCCAATCATTTCAGATATTTTTATATTTTTACTCACTACTTTTTATTGCGAGTTACCCAAGCATTTCGGCTATTTCTATATGCATTTTTTGCTCGCTGATTTTTATTGCGAGTTGCCCCATCATTTCGAATATTTTTATATGCATATTTTTTGCTCGCTGATTTTTATAACGAGTATGGAGCTTAAGATCTGATACAAATTTTGGCATCAGCATCGCTGTGACTGGGATATTGCCAGGTGCGAATCATCATATGCCGTGAAAGGCCTTGGAATTTGATACTGATTTAGGTATCAGCATCACTACAACTGGGATATTGTCAGGAGCGAATCATCATTTGCCCTTGTTGATTTGAACAAAGGTGGCTTAACAAACAAGGTTAGGATCCTGCCGACTAAGGCTTTTTGACATTATGAGCCGTAAGGGTCTCATAAAGGTATTTCTCCCTACGAGTCGTGAGGATCTCATAGGTGTGTTTTCTCCTTAGGAATCATGGGGATTCTTAAGTGTGTGTTCTCTTATAAGTCGTAAGGATCTTACAAGAGTGTTTTCTCCTTATAAGTCGAGAAGACTTACAAGTGTCGTTCACCCTATGAGGACATTCCTCGTGATTGGTAGAACTCGGTGGGGGGAAACGTTTATTTGTGCCCGTGGATTGTATACAAGGGCCAATATCGGACCGCCTGTAAGGCAGTTTGAGGAATACGATGGCTTAAAAATAGGTTCAGGTCCCTGTAGCTTAAGACATTCAATCCTATGAGCCATGAGGGTCTCATAGGGGGAGTTCTCTTTACGAGTCGAGAGGATCTCGTAATTGAAAATATTACGAGATTGCGCCCTTTCGGGTTTTCACAACCTCGCCGGTAGCCTTACTGTTTTTACTCACGATACCCTTTCGGGTTTTCATCCGTACCCATTTCGCTTGTGGAAGTACCCCATTTTTTCCTTTTTTTTCTTTTTTTAACAACTAGATTGCGCCCTTTCATGTTTTCACAAGTTCGCTGGTAGCCCTGTTGTTTTTACTCACGACGCCCTTTCGGATTTTCATCCGTGCCCATTTCGCATGTGGACATACCATTTTTTTAACAATGAGATTGCGCCCTTTCGGGTTTTCACAAGCTTGCCGGTAGCCCTGCTATTTTTACTCACGGTGCCATTTTGGGTTTTCATCCGTGCCCATTTTTCTTATGGACGTACCATTTTTTTTACCCCTCTGTTCGCCAACTTATGGGGAACTTCGTCACCAGGGCAGCTGTGCAGCTAGCGGGACTTGAGTTGCAGTCCTCGCCGCTGGGACTTGTGGACTTGAATTCCACTATTGTTGTGTTTGAGGCGGCGTATTTAGTTTAAGAACATTACGGTCCATTGTTAGTTTAGGGACATCTCGGTCTAAGGCCAGCTTCGAGGCGAAGTTTTGCCGGATACTACTTATAGAATCTTGGCTCAGGAAGACAGCGAACAGACACGAGCATCGTCATCTATCATTAACCTGAGCCGTGACTTGTCAAGCGTAATATTTCTTAAGGAACCGGCCGTTTATTGGCCGGAAGGGTCTTTCTCCATGTATATCCATGAGCAAGTAGGCCCCACCTTGGTAGACCTTGTCTATAATGTACGGACCCTCATGGTTCGGCTCAAATTTCCCCCGCTTTGCAAGGTTGGGGATCATAGGTCTTTTTACGACTAGCATGAGTTCACCATGGCGGAATGTTCTTGCTCTGGTTAATTTTTCGTATGAGCGTGCCATCCTTACTTTGTAAGCTTCCAGGTTTTGCTGCGCCATGAAACGAGTTTCATCGAGGGCATCAAGCTCCTCAAGACAAAGATGGGAATTTTCTTCATCCGTCGTCTCATATCGAACTGCCACTCGTAGAGAGGGTAGCTCTATCTCCAAGAGGGTACTGCTTCAGTGCCGAATACCAACGCGAATGGCATTGTATTCATGGCCGTCTTGAATGTAGTTTGATACGCCCAGAGGGCTTCATGAAGTCTCTCGTGCCAGTCCTTTCTGTTTCTGGACACTGTTTTTTTTATGATCTTCATCAAGGTCTTGTTGAAAACCTCAGCTAGACCGTTAGCTTGGGGATTATATACTGAAGAGTATCTCTAATCTATATTATGCTGCTGTGCGAACCGGTTGATCCTATGGCTTCTGTAGTCCGGCCCATTATCCGAGATGATCCGTCGCAGAGTGCCAAACCGGTAGATGACATGTGTCCTGAAGAAATGGAGGATGTTCTCCGTCTTCACATCCCTTAGTGTAAGCCCGCGGGGGCGCCCCGGCCGTCGATCCGACGCCGGAAACGCGGAAAACAAAAACTTTGCGAACTTTGCAAAACGGCACCACCGCGGACTTTTTACCCGGATCGGGCCATTAACCTAACTAGCTAGCGAAAAGAAAAGAGTAGAGATGCTATACCAAACGATCCGTGTCCTTCGGTCTTCGTCTCCACTCCGATCTACCGCGGAATCTCCGTCACCTCCTCGCTCGTCGGAAAGGGCACCACGTAGCCGGAATCTTTTACGGGCTCCCGCCTCTTGACCGAGGCAACTCGGGCGCGAAGTTGGCTAGCCGACGCGTCCAAGGCTTGCTATAGAAATAGTGTAGTGAGTTGTCTCTTTAGGGTTTATGGAAGTTGCCTTGATGGAGGGATTTGAGGAGGAGAATGAATGAATGAGAGAAGCTTGGGATTATTGCAAGCACAAAAGCATGAAATGAGATGATGAATAAACATATCACCAATCAACCTCCCTCTCTCTCCTCACAAAAGTGGCCGGCCTCTCTAAGGATGAGAATGGATTGGAGAGAGAAAAAACAATATATCAAAAAGATAATATAAACCTCACATCCTTTCTCACTCATCTCACAAATCAATCCTTTTTCTAAACCATCAAATGAAAAGCCATCAAATGGACAAGAAAGGAATAACATCATGAAGCAAGTCCCATCATAATGCACAAGTGTAAGAAAACCCTCCACTAAATGTTAATTGCAAAATTGCAATTAACACTTTCCAACAAGAAAGTCCGACCGAGAAGGAATGAAGGAAAACCGGCCGGAACGGAATGCAAACTGGCAACTTCAGAAAACCGATCCCGTAATAAATTACAGGAAAACCCCACTACTGCAAATACATGCCCGCATTTGTATTCGCACTGAACACAAATGCAAAGAGACAAAACTACACTATCTAAAACTAGAATCCGGCTTAAGCCAAAGCCGGCTAGTAAAAACTGTC
Source organism: Agapanthus africanus (assembly GCA_030015575.1). Classification (NCBI taxonomy): domain Eukaryota; kingdom Viridiplantae; phylum Streptophyta; class Magnoliopsida; order Asparagales; family Amaryllidaceae; genus Agapanthus; species Agapanthus africanus. The sequence continues at coordinate 44,503,256 of CM057339.1, forward strand.
CGATCGCGATCCGTGCAATACCGCACGTATCTGATCGAACCCTGCCATATCTCCATACGGCCTCTACAGCGTTTCGCCCGAAACTTGAGTAACTGTCTGTGTGGTGGACTCTAAAGACTCGTCAATACAATGGCTGTAGATTTAACCACTAGCACGTCAGAGGTATAAGCCAATACGTAACGGGCCACCAGGCATTGACTAAAAGGGACGTCGATGAGCGAACTCATCCTGACACCCTACTGAGCCTATCAGTGACAATATCCGTACAGTCCGGTCCGTTCGTCTATGAGCATCGCATGGCGGGCCTAGGGGGTTGGTAAAAGTCAGACCCCCAAAAGCGGTACAAGTCGTGTCGGAGTGTAGCCCAGAACACCCTGAGATACTACTGGAATACCTACCAGCAAATCTCCTGCCTTGGCCAAGGACTTTTCATGTTCTGGCTCTCCTAGACACAGCACGACCTCACCCCCAATACCGGGAGAGACGAACCCCTGCAGATCCGCTCACTGCCTCCATGTGGCTCGGGACTGTACCCAACTAAAACCTGTTTGCACGACTCCTTTGAGCCGTGGTAGGGTAGTAATCAAAGTACAGTGGGAACTCACACGAGACAAATGACGATCCCAGGTCGATGAACTAACCTGTACACATGTCACCTGGGAACTGCTATCTGACGTCTGGTATATCCCAACTAGCAGGATCCCGGCGAGTCCTGTCCGGTGTACTCATAACCCAATGAGCACCTGTATACATCTTAGGTGAACCAACTGACACCAGTGGCTTGTGAGACCGGCCACCGCCCCTCGTCGGGGTCTCGACTGTATACACTAGTCTACTGTGGAGAATCGATGCCCTGTCTCGAAACTCCCACGACTAGGGACCTTTTAAGGATGTGCTTGTAGACCCCCAGCTCCCACTTATATGATCGCCCTCATACTGCTGGAAGTCAAGCAAGAATCCTAGGGGCTCTATCAACGTGTAATAGCGACTTGTCAGGTCACCTAAAGCAGTACACGATGATAAAGATAAACCAGATAGCATACTATCATCTCGAGTAAGACTGTCCTACTGGGACAGGTCCTCCCCTCAATCATTGTAATCACGTGCCTGTGATCCAATAATTGACTCTGAGGGCACTATCTCCAACAATCTCCCACTTGCACTCAAGGCTAATTATTGCGATGTCGCATACTCACAGCCCGTGTGATACCGAACACCCAACTCCTCTACTAGTCAGTCTCACAAAGCTTGTTTGCGAAACTATTGCGTTCGAGGAATAGCCTCAGTGAGTGGATCCGCTTTGATGTTCCTTTCTATGTCTCTCTATATCCCATGTTCGCGGAGAAAGCCATCTCCCGAAATGAGCAATACCTGTCTTAGAATGTCTGGATGTCTGATGGGACCTAGTTCATAAATGAACTCCAAATCCAAACTTCTTGGACTGTATCGTCAACTGAATTTAATCAGTATCCTGCGCCATGCCTTCCCTCAGTATCCACCTGGACCACCAGTCCAAAATACTGCCCCTCATCAGAGGGAAAACTATAACTCTGACAGCCACTCTGCCATCCAGGTCACCTTGGAAGCCTGGAATGATAACCGTCTCCTAAAGGAGGCTGCCGTTATCAATTCCTTAGAACATCAACTTATGTTCTAAAACTGCTTCCGACTGTTTCTCCAAGATTGGATTAATATCAACTTATTGCACCTACTGCAAGAACAACATCTGGTGTGGTACTTGACATCTCATGATTGACTCAATTGCCTAAGCAAGTGATCTGCCAATCATGCATATCCCTCTCCCCTTTAGTCTGTAAGACACCTTTAGAGAGGGTGACTCCATTACCTGCAGGTACACTACCGTGCCAGGAGTCGTCCATTCTAAATACTCATAGAATGCGGTCAAAGTACCCAGATTGGGAAACCACCCAAATCTAGATCTAAAACCATAGATCTAGTAACCAGAATGTCTGATATTATATCCAAGTCCTATGTGGAGAAACCACTGTGTGACGACCAAAGTATAACCGATCGTAGTATAGGAATATCACTTCCTACTCTGTGTATGTCATCAAATATCAGGACATCACACCCTACTACCTTCTTAACAGATCCATCCCCTATTCTGATGAAGTCAAACCTATGACTGTCATATCAGAAATAGATGATCTATCTCCGCTATATCTGCTTTAGTCTATAAATAGACATAAGCCTGATGTCCACCAATGCTTCCGCTGCTCCCACTGACTACGACAACCCTCTGGCAGAGTCATATAGACATACACTTCTAAAGCTAGTTTAGAACGACGCTATACTCATCCTCCTGCCGGGTCTCACAGTCTGGAACAACAGCAATGGCAAGTCTGGGTAAACAAGAACCTCCCTGCCACCGTCCTTGAGCATACCGAAGTACCTCTCGAGTGCCTGAGGTTACCCACCGTATCTGCGGAGTGGCCAATGGAATGTCAAACCAGATTGAATCTTTAGGTTCTTATCAAATCTTCAGTAATCGTTTGCGGTTCTGGAATCACTTCCAGTTCTACCATACTCCAACTATTGTTTTCTGAAAAAAAATCCACTTTTAATAAAACTGTGGCGAGTCTAGAACAATATCACTATTGATCTTCCAGATGGTAGAAAGTCAACCCTCGTCATAGCCCGGGTCAACCCACAAACAGCCATTACAGAAACGTGCCTTGAGTTGTCCAGAGTCTGGTTTTAAGCATAAGCCGGACAACTCCCCGTATCTTAACAATGTCAAGATATGAACTGTTCTATATCCAAGAAACAGAGGCACTGATTTAATTGAACCAGATTCAAAACATGCAGCTGTCTCCAGTGCATGTCAACTAAATGGAAGAGAGGCCGATCAGCGTTACTCAACTTAGGAGTACTTCCAATTATGAGTAACCTGAAAAAGAAGCTAGTTCTCTTAATCATTACTATCAACTGAATACCATTCACAAGTATCTACTCTTCGATCACCTTGAAGAATCCCGATATTTGCAACACCTGGTTCTCTACTTTACTCTTATACCTATAACTCCTCAAAACTTAGACCCTGTGTTTCTACGAAACACATGTCTAAGAACTAGAGAAGTTAAAAGTAAACAGAATATAGTACGAGGACCAACCCCTCTGTCCTAATGGACGCTGGACAATATACAATACTCTGTATAAGTCCCCCGAGTCTAGTGACTCATTCACTGTGTGTCGTAGGTTGAAAGCTGTACTTTTGGTTAAGAAGTACACCGTTATTCAATGCTCCTTACCTAAACATCCACAGATATAGGTAAAGGTCATAGACATAATTTCAAAAAGTATATCTCACTCTATAAAAATAGACGTACAGATATATCAATTTGGAATTGGTGCACAACAACGGATATTCAAAACCAAATATTTGCCGACCGGCAAACAACCCAGGTGGCTTCCTCAAATATCACCAGTTCCAACGAATCCTGATATAATGAGGATGGTCACCTAATTCCCAATAACTTACTCCCACTCATCATCTGTAAAACCATACAGATATGAGAATCCAACCTGGTAAATACATACCCTGGAGTAAGTGTCTAATTGGGAAATCAGTTTTCTTTTAACTATACACAGTGAAACTGAAACATTGAAATGTTTCGATGGGGTATCTTGGTATTCTTAGTAATGCCTCCTCCATTATCCAGATTCACAACTATAACCGTATAATTCTTTGCCATCTTTCTAAATCCCTTTACATGTCTTTAGTCATTACCTTCTGTACACCCCTTTAGGCCAAATGGTTTTCTTCCTTCCCTACCGTTCGGCACCAGCCTATGGTTTGGAAGAAGACTATCCAATAAGCATAATGGGTGTACTGTCCTAATCCGAGGAGTACTCGCAATGCGAGAGAAGGTGAGGATAAAAGACAACCGAATGTACTTAATTCTTAGGTGATTTAGGATTGACAAAGAAGTACATGGTTTGGTCGTGAATAGCAGTCGCAATTTACTTTGCCCTCTTACTAATCCCTTGCTTTGTCTGAACTTAATACCTTCTATACACCGTTTAGGCTAATCGGCTTTCTTCATTCCCTACCGTTCGGCACCAGCCTAAGGTTTGGAAGAAGACTATCCAATTTGCGTAATAGGTGTACTATCTCCTAAACCAAGGAGTACTCGCAACCTGAGAGAAGGTAAAAGGTAAAGACAACTGAATAGTCCTATTCGTTTTCTCCCGAACCAGAAACCATCCTCGAAGTCCTTCGAGTTCGCATATAACCATACGATGGTTTTGTCCAATGGAAGTGGACGTTCGTAGTAATACGAGGTGTCCCGGAGAAAAGAGTAAAAGTAGGAGTGGTAAAGAGGTATGCAACTCTGACAATCCAAAAGCCAGTGTTTAGAAGGTTCGGTCAACTTGGTCACTGAGTCATAATCTAGGGTCGGGTCAATGGTCGCTGCCAAAGAGAGAGAGAAAAGAAACACTCAGCGTGCACTCTAACCTAGATCAGAATGGTTATCACTTTATCTAATCTGGAAACCTCCCACTGTAACGTCAAATTCTTCCCCAAACCTGAAAGAAGAATTAGCCGGGATAACCCGAGGAGTAAACCAACTCATCAGTGGGAATCGGGATCCAACTCTCATCGCATGATAACGTGACGGAATCCGCTCACGTTATCACACTCCAGAAGGTATGCACATATCTGGCAAGTTTCAGTACTTTTGAAACTCCCGATGTAGATTTTTACCCCATGCTCTTATGACCTTGGCGTGAGGTCAAAATATCATAAGTCACATGTCAAGTTCTACCCGTCATTATCCTGGTTAATTTGAACCCACCCGTACATACCCTTGACGTAGGCCAAAATAGTAGTACGACTGTCCCAAACCAACGCATCTATCTATGCAACAGATAAATACCCGGCAGCTACCAAACACTATGCCTTGGCGTGAGGTCAAAATACATAGCTTGAATACTACCGAATATTTAACTGAAATGACGGAGGGCTACGAATGGTTTCTGGCGAAAACCTTTAACGTAATGAACTTGATATCGTTGAAGGAACGGATAGCTTTTTAGAAAAATATAGTAACGAAAACCTTCGCTAAAGAGGTCACTCCCGGTGAAGGGATCTCGGCTCTTTCCCCGTAGAATGAGGTGCAGGATATTCCAAATGAATACCACGATGCAAAGAAAAAGTAATCGGCTATAGTGAAGTTACTGCCCTGACGCAAACTTTTGTCCAAGGGGTCACTCCCGGTGAAGGGATCTCGGCCCTTGCCTCGTCGACTGAGGAGCAGGATATTCCAACTGAATACCACGGTGCAAAACAAAAGTGAACGCCCTTGCAATAACAGATTTTTGAAAAAGTGTTCCAACAACATCAGAATAGGTTTGTTTATCTTGCATTGATCCGAATCAATGCAGTCCCATCAATTGATCACACCACAAAGAACGAAAATATACTGATGTACGTATATGCCATCCGCATTCGCCACTGGGTCCCGTCATCACCCGTTAGGTTAGCTAACTAACGACAGAGCGGGGACTGGACTAGCGCGGATGAAAAACATATACAACATCTACTAATATATATATAATATATAATTTTCGCTCATGGCGTGATAAAAAGCAACACAGAAATGTATAACAATACAGATCAATACAGATATCTGGGATCCCCGGGTTTCACAGAGCCGCTGCTGAAACCCGACGTTCCCCTGGTCGTGTGGATAGCCTGTGCAATGAAATCCTAGACCCCTACGGGCGCGGCAAGTTACCCGCCAAAACCTGAAGCGAGGCAGCCCCCTTCAGCAACGTGAATGGACCACCCAGCACTTCACGGAATCCGGTAACTTGGACACCCCTCCTGGGTCAACCCTATACCCCCTACGAGTGCGGCGAATAGCCTGCCAATTCTAGAGTGAAGCCCCCTCCGCCTCAATGCTATGAGATGCGGGCTTGTTGCCCTCTAGAATCCGGCTATCCGTGCACCCCTCCGCGGGGTAATCCTAGTACAGAAAGTAAAATATACATACAACGGGTACATCGACCGCAACCAGGTCGTGCCCCAAAATAATAATACAAACAGGCAGTGACGGCAGTCCACATGTCAGACGCTCGCCCCGCAATATCAAATGTACATATAAAACAGAACTGTACTACCACTGCAACCAGGCTATCCTCCACGACCGATCCGCAACAACACAGTACAATCACAGAACATCAACGTGAAAGTCACGTTCGCAAATCCGTCTAACCGGGCTATAGCAGTTAGACCGGATTTACCGATCGAGTGACATTCACGGTCGCAGATATAATGTAAAAACTGTGAACTAGCATGTTTAAAATATCCGACCGAACAAAATTATCAAAGTGGGCCCCCAAAAAGAACTGTAGCACTTACAGAAAACCTGGGCCCAAATAAAATATCCCAAAAGCCCTATTTCTATACCACAAGCTTACTGGGAAAATTTGGTGCCACAATTCCTCTTATCCGCCGCGCAAGCGCGGCCAAATCAGGGTTTTGGCCGCGCTTCCGCGGTGGAACTGAGGAATTGGTGGATCGTATTTTCCCAGATTTCTTATAATTGCTTTTACATGCCTCTGCAACAACCTGAAAAATTTTAGGAGCTCAAAAAATTTCAACAGAGAACACATGTGCACAAAAATACGGTTTTTGGGGATTTTGTTCGATCGGGTTCTAAACGCGCTAGAGCAAGCTAGGCAAGGTTAATGGCGTGGCTCTGATACCATTGTAAGCCCGCGGGGGCGCCCCGGCCGTCGATCCGACGCCGGAAATGCGGAAAACAAAAACTTTGCGAACTTTGCAAAACGGCACCACCGCGGACTTTTTACCCGGATCGGGCCATTAACCTAACTAGCTAGCGAAAAGAAAAGAGTAGAGATGCTATACCAAACGATCCGTGTCCTTCGGTCTTCGTCTCCACTCCGATCTACCGCGGAATCTCCGTCACCTCCTCGCTCGTCGGAAAGGGCACCACGTAGCCGGAATCTTTTACGGGCTCCCGCCTCTTGACCGAGGCAACTCGGGCGCGAAGTTGGCTAGCCGACGCGTCCAAGGCTTGCTATAGAAATAGTGTAGTGAGTTGTCTCTTTAGGGTTTATGGAAGTTGCCTTGATGGAGGGATTTGAGGAGGAGAATGAATGAATGAGAGAAGCTTGGGATTATTGCAAGCACAAAAGCATGAAATGAGATGATGAATAAACATATCACCAATCAACCTCCCTCTCTCTCCTCACAAAAGTGGCCGGCCTCTCTAAGGATGAGAATGGATTGGAGAGAGAAAAAACAATATATCAAAAAGATAATATAAACCTCACATCCTTTCTCACTCATCTCACAAATCAATCCTTTTTCTAAACCATCAAATGAAAAGCCATCAAATGGACAAGAAAGGAATAACATCATGAAGCAAGTCCCATCATAATGCACAAGTGTAAGAAAACCCTCCACTAAATGTTAATTGCAAAATTGCAATTAACACTTTCCAACAAGAAAGTCCGACCGAGAAGGAATGAAGGAAAACCGGCCGGAACGGAATGCAAACTGGCAACTTCAGAAAACCGATCCCGTAATAAATTACAGGAAAACCCCACTACTGCAAATACATGCCCGCATTTGTATTCGCACTGAACACAAATGCAAAGAGACAAAACTACACTATCTAAAACTAGAATCCGGCTTAAGCCAAAGCCGGCTAGTAAAAACTGTCCGATCGTGATCCGTGCAATACCGCACGTATCTGATCGAACCCTGCCATATCTCCATACGGCCTCTACAGCGTTTCGCCCGAAACTTGAGTAACTGTCTGTGTGGTGGACTCTAAAGACTCGTCAATACAATGGCTGTAGATTTAACCACTAGCACGTCAGAGGTATAAGCCAATACGTAACGGGCCACCAGGCATTGACTAAAAGGGACGTCGATGAGCGAACTCATCCTGACACCCTACTGAGCCTGTCAGTGACAATATCCGTACAGTCCGGTCCGTTCGTCTATGAGCATCGCATGGCGGGCCTAGGGGGTTGGTAAAAGTCAGACCCCCAAAAGCGGTACAAGTCGTGTCGGAGTGTAGCCCAGAACACCCTGAGATACTACTGGAATACCTACCAGCAAATCTCCTGCCTTGGCCAAGGACTTTTCATGTTCTGGCTCTCCTAGACACAGCACGACCTCACCCCCAATACCGGGAGAGACGAACCCCTGCAGATCCGCTCACTGCCTCCATGTGGCTCGGGACTGTACCCAACTAAAACCTGTTTGCACGACTCCTTTGAGCCGTGGTAGGGTAGTAATCAAAGTACAGTGGGAACTCACACGAGACAAATGACGATCCCAGGTCGATGAACTAACCTGTACACATGTCACCTGGGAACTGCTATCTGACGTCTGGTATATCCCAACTAGCAGGTTCCCGGCGAGTCCTGTCCGGTGTACTCATAACCCAATGAGCACCTGTATACATCTTAGGTGAACCAACTGACACCAGTGGCTTGTGAGACCGGCCACCGCCCCTCGTCGGGGTCTCGACTGTATACACTAGTCTACTGTGGAGAATCGATGCCCTGTCTCGAAACTCCCACGACTAGGGACCTTTTAAGGATGTGCTTGTAGACCCCCAGCTCCCACTTATATGATCGCCCTCATACTGCTGGAAGTCAAGCAAGAATCCTAGGGGCTCTATCAACGTGTAATAGCGACTTGTCAGGTCACCTAAAGCAGTACACGATGATAAAGATAAACCAGATAGCATACTATCATCTCGAGTAAGACTGTCCTACTGGGACAGGTCCTCCCCTCAATCATTGTAATCACGTGCCTGTGATCCAATAATTGACTCTGAGGGCACTATCTCCAACACTTAGCGGCACTGCTTCGGCCCACTTAGAGAAATAGTCAGTCGTTGCCAGTATGAATCGATATCCTTTGGATGACGCTGGCACAATGGGGCCAATTATATCGGTTCCCCACATTTTGAACGGCCAGCTACCTACTGTTGGGTGTAGCGGATTTGGATGCTGCTGGATAAAGTCCCCATGGATTTGGCACGAGTGACATTGCTTCGCATATTCGAGGCAGTCCTGAATCATGGCGGGCCAGTAGTAACCCATTATTTTGATCTTCAGCTTCATCTTTGGTCCGGCTTGATGAAACCCGCAAAGTCCGTCATGAGTTTCCTGGATGAATTTTCTTGCTTCTCCTGGTCCCAAGCATCGTAGCCATAGAAAGTCGAATGATCTCTTATATAGAGTATCATTGATGAAGGCGAAAGACAGAGCTCGCTTCATGAGCCGATGTCTTGATGATGCGTTTTCGGGCGTTCGATGGGATTTGAAGTAGTCTATAAAGACTTCATTTCAGTCCTTGCCCTTTTCTTTGTCTTCTATCCGAAGGACCGCTTGTTTGGTTGTTTCTTCTCCTCTAGACGACTCCGGAGATATTTCTGCTGGCGTGAGAATCCGGCGGCTTTGCACAATGATCCTCACGTCATCGAGGTTTTCGTCGGCAAGTTCTTTAGCGAGCTTGGCTAATGCATCCGCTTTGCTGTTTTCCGTAAGCGGTATACTTTGCAGGATGTAGGAGGGGATTTGTGTCAGTAGTTGTTGCACTCTCCTGCCATATTTTATCAACTCTGGTTTGTATATCTGATAGTCGCCATTTACTTGTCTAACGACCAGCTAGGAGTCTCCATATATGAAGAGGTTTTCAACTCCCATATCGACAGCGTTCTTAAGACCCGCTATAAAAGCTTCATATTCATCCTCGTTGTTTGTTCTTGGCTCCGTTAAGGAAAGGGCGAAACACAGTATTCCTCCTTGTGGAGTCATGAAGATGAAGCCTACTCCGGCTTTGATTATAGGAGTATTATGCTTCCGTTTCTTTATAGAAGACGTCCCGTCGAAGTAGAGTTTCCATTGGACATTCTTTTCTTCCTTTTTCCCTTCGATTATGTCGAATGCGTGTTCATCTGGCAATTCGCAATTTAAGGGGGAATCGGCTGGTATTGGATGCTCCGAAAGTCGGCGATGGCATGGCCTTTCACTGCCTTGAGGGATCGATACGTTATCGAGAACTCCATCAAGAGGAGGGCCCATTTGGCCAGCCTTCCCGTTAGTATGGCTCTTGACATCAGATATTTGAGAGGATCCACCTTTGATATGATATGGACCTCATGTGCCAAGGCGTAGTGCCTGAGCTTCGTTATCGCGAAGATCAGTGCCAGACGGTGCTTTTCGATGGGGGGTAATTGTTTTCTGCCCCCAGGAGAACTCGACTCAAATAGTAGAGAGCTCTCTCCTTCACCTGGTCATTCTCTTGTGCCCATAGCGCGTCTAAAGAACCTTCAAGGGCTGTTGTATACAAGATAAGGGGCTTTCCCTTAACCGGAGCGGTCAGTACTGGTGGGTTCTGCAGATAGTGCTTGATTTCATCCAGTGCACTTTGACATTTATGATCCCAAATGAACGGGGTCCCCTTCTTCATTAGATGGCTATAGGGGCGGCATTTTCCGAAGAGGTTAGCTATGAACAGTCGGATATATGCGAGCTTTCCTTGGAGAGACCGCAATTGTTTTAGAGTTCTTGGCATGGGCATTTCCATAATTGCCTTGATCTTTGATGGTTCTATTTTGATGCCTCAGTATCGTATGATGAAGCCTAGGAATTTTCCTGAGGAGACTCCAAACGCACATTTCATAGGATTCATCTTCAAATTGTACTTCCGAAGACGCTGGAACACTATGTTCAAATGCTCCCAGTGCTCCTCATACGATTTGCTTTTCACCACGAGGTCGTCGATATAACATTAGACAATCTCGTGTATGAGGTTATGCACTTGTGAAGCTGCATACCTATTGAATAGGGTTCCAATCAAATCAGGTTCATGCCACTCCATATGTGATATGGTATGAGAAGAGCCCATCTCTTAAGGATGTTAAGATTTGAGGTTGTCCGGCCTATGTCTAAAAGCAAAATCCGGACAAGCTCGAGGCAAGGTCAGTTCCGTGGAAGTTTGTTGGATATCCCAAACATTCGCAAGGGGATATCTTCTACCACACTGAGGAGCAAAAGGTGTTTTATTTCTCAGCATGCCACCTTTTTAGAAAGGGAATTTCCTGTGAAGAAATTAGTGGTCATGAGGTAGAATTGGAAGGAGTTCCAGCTATACAAACTGCAGCTGATGATTTGATAGAACCGAAGGATTCAATAGTTCCCAACGAACCTCAGCCTCTCCACCGATCTAGTAGGGTTTCTCACCCACATGAGAGATACTTCGGTTTTCTCTATGACAGTGGGAGCAAGAATTGCATCATGAGATGATGACCCAACTAGTTTCGAGCAGGCCATCAGGAGTGGGGACTCTGTAAGAATGGCTGGATGCTAAGCGATATGAGATGGAATCCATATACACCAACAAAGTATGGACTTTAGTTGCTTTATCTGAAGGGTTAAATCCCCATCAGGAGCAAGTATACCTTGAGAAGATTACTTGGTGTACATGAAAAAGTTGAGACTTTCAAAGCTAAGGCTTGTTTTAAAAGGTTCTCGTCATCCACCAGGTGTGGATAATGATGAAACCTTTTCTAGTCCCTATGCTTAAGTCCATCCGGATCCTACTTACCATTGCTACATACCATGACTACGATATCTGATGGTTGGGCGTCATGACTGTTTTTCTAAATAGTGATTTAGAAGAGAGCGTCTATAAGTACACAGCCAGAGGGCTTCGTAGGCAATGGGAGCAGCGGAAACTTATGCAAATTGCTTTATGGAATAAAACAGGCATCGCGGAGTTGGAACATCTATTTTGATGTAGTAGTCAAAGCGTTTGACTTCATCAAAATGGTAGATGAACCTTATATATACAAAAAGGTAGTAGGGAGTATGGTGGGGATCCTCGTATTGTACGTGGATGACATACTCTTGATAGGAAAGGAGTTTCCTATGCTACACTCGGTCAATTTCCTCTTATCACAAGAATTTTCTATATGGGATCAAGGTGATACCTCCTAAATCCTGGGTTTTGGATCTATGAGATAGATCTAAGTGGATGTTAGGATTCTCAGTAGGTGTAGTGAGATGGTATCAATCGATCCTAGGGAGAATCACTGGATAGCTTCCAAGGAGGTAAGGACGACTGAATGTCAGTCACAGGCATTTTCTTTACCCTTAGTAGAGGGACGGTATGTTGGAAGAGTTCCAAGCTAGATGTCATGGCAAACTAGACGATAAAGGCTGAATACATTGCTACCAAGGATGCTACCAAAAAGGTAGTATGGATGTATATAAGTTCATGAGATGAACTTCGTTCCTAACATTGTGTGACAATGGAGTTGTGGCTTAGCCCTAAGAACCCCCGTCCCATCTATGATCCAGACATATTCTTAGGCAGTATCACCTGATCATGGAGATGGATGATCTCCAGGGAGATCGAGATTAGGAGAGCAGACTATAGAGGACAACACGGCGGATCCACTCACAAAGGCCTATTCCCAGGAGAGATTTTTATGGGATGGTTGAGTATGAGATACTTCAACCACTGCTGATTGTTGGGTATGAGATACTACAACAGATGGCCCTAGTGTAAGTGGGAGATTGTTAGTTATATGTATGCCCTAGAGGCCATTACTGTACATACGATATATATTGTAGTGGATGCTTTGACATATATATGGAAGACTTTCTTGCTCGACATGATAGTATGCTATCTGGTTGCTCTTTATCTTAACATGTACGCTGATTGTCTCTATGTTACATGTTGATAAAGCCCTTAGGATGAGTACTTGACTACCAGGATTATGATGCAGATCATACTAGTAGGGACAGTGTAGTCGCTAAGTACATCCTTCAAATGTTCCTAGTCATAGGTGTATCGAGACAGGGCATCGATATACCAGAGTAGACTAGCGTATAGCTTCTCGACCCATGTAGATGGGCGATGGATGATCCCATATCCATTGGTGTTTGACATCAGAGACGGTATACGGGTGCTCAGTGAAGACTGGATACACTGAACGGACTCGCCGAGAACTCCCAGATGGTATTATACCTAACGTCAGATGGCAGTTCTCTGGTGACACTGGTACAGGTTAGTCTGTAGACCCGAGATCGTCATAGAGTCTTGTGTGATTCCCACTGTGCTTTGATTTCCACCTTACCACGTTCAAGAGAACGTGCAAAACGGTGGCTTTTGGGTACAGTCCCAAATCACATGGAGGCAATGAGCGATAGGAGGGGTTTCTTCTCTCCCGGTATTGGGGGTTGATGTTGCGCTGTGCTCGATTGGCTATAACAGGAAGTCCTTGGCCAAGGCTGCTTCAGAGATTTACTGGTAAGTGTTATCAATAGTTTCTTGACCCGTTATGAGCCTCATATCGACACGACTTATCGAGTTACTGAGGTCTGACTTTTACCACCCCTAGACGAGATATGCGACATATCAGACGAAGAGACCGGACTGTACGGTAGTGTTACTGATTGGATTCGTAGGAGTGTGAGCAGGCTTGCTTGTTGATCTTCTGATCGCTCAATACCCGGGTGGCCGTTACATTTAGCAGACCGCTTGTGGCTTGTGGGTGTTTGATATGATCATCACCTACTGCCGGCGTATTGATGAGTCTTTATAATCCTACACAAGGCTTTCCTGGCTCAAGAGAAATGGAGTAGGAGCACATATGTGATATGTGCGGGACCGAGATTGATACGATATGAGATACTGTATTCTATTCTCGCGATATGAGATATCGGTCGGTTATATATGATATAACCAGGTTATCGGATCAAGTGTTGATTCAATAAGCTGATTCATATGATATTAGTCGGTTATAAGTGATATAGCCGGATTATTAAATCAAGAGTTGATTTGATAATCTAATGTATAATTATATATTTGATATATTACATTATATTAACTAGTATTAGCTCACTTATGATTTCTTTTCTCACTTTGGATACATTGATGTATATATGATATATGTTAAATGTATCAAGCTAGGTTACAAATGCAACTAGGGTTAATGAGGGTTATACCATGCTAGGGTTAAGATTAGGGTTTAAATTTATCATTAAGTAATTCAAATATTTTGGATATTTTTCATGGTTAATATTTGTTGAAAGCTTGTAGAAGTTTGTAAGCATCTTTGACTTTGTCCATTTTCTTTGTCTAGCTTAAGATATTTTTTGACCTAACCTTTAACCCTAGCTCATGGTTAACTCTCTACAAGGGTTAAGCATGACATGCTTAACCCTTGGTTGCATTTCTAACCTCACACAATAATTCATATGATGAGTTCATTCTTCTTCTTCTTCTTCTTCCTCAAAACTTTCTAGCTTAAATGGAGGTATGAGAAAAGGTGTGAGAAAATCAAATCTAAAGTGAGCCCACTTCCTACTTCATCATCTTCTACTACTTGCCATTTAGTATAGGGTGTTTGCTTCACTAATTCCATGATTAGTGAAGAGATAGCTTGGTTTAGTGTCTCCTCGACGTAGATCATCTTCGGCCTCGAAGACTTCGAGGCAAGCATGTTTGTTTCTTCATTGGAGCCTCTCTAGAGTCCGGTGTTCACGATCGTAGCGAAAGAGACTACTACATGGAGCTATTGAAGTGAAGGACCGGTCTACAAAGGTTGTATTCCTTGCTCATTAGACTTGCAAAGTGTTTGCATTTATATTTCCGTCGATTTCTAGTTAACGATTCGATGTTAGGGTTAGCTAGAACGGCAAATTTTTGAATTTGGCATGGACGATGACTCCCAAAACCTTGCTGCCATGCTAGGTAACCCTGCAGTGGTATCAGAGCCATGCTAGAAATTTATACGGATTTTGTTAAGATTACGAAACCGAAACAACTCCGAAACATGCAACGCGAAACCCTAGTTTCTGTCGTTTTTAAAAGTTGTTCAAAAAAGTTTTAAACAAGTACAGAGTGATGTATGAGATATATAATGAACACAGTCAAAATTTCAGGGCATTCTCAAAAATTTTGGCCGGCCACCAACACCCACATCTCGGCCAAAACCAAGCACCCCTGGTGAAAATTTTTGTGTGTTCCAGTGACTTGGTTTTGATGTTTCAGGTGTTGTTAGTTTTTGCTAATTTTGCATGTGATGTAATTTTACACTATAAACAATTAGGAGAGTTTTGTATTCGTAGTTTTAACATTATTTTGAGTTATTAACATATTGTCTAGGCGAAATTAAAAAGTTCGATCGAATGTCAAAAACTCATTTTTCCAAGTTTAACGTATTCGGAAAAACATGCAAGTAAGTCTATAAACCCTCTAGAAGAATGAAACCTTAACTCGACTTTTTTGGATCGCGGAACCACGGTCAAATCCTAGGGTTTGCCGTAGTTCCGTGGCGACATGAGTGAGGCTTGGGTTTGCCCTTCTACGGCTGGTGCATAGGTACTGTGGCATATTCTGGGTATTATTAAAACTGAGCTCAAGTGTTGAGCTGTCGGGAAATTGTGGGACTTTGATAAATCGAGCGAAAAGTTTAACGTTCATCCGGATATTATGTGATGGGATACAATATTTGGAATCCATAAGTAGTTATGAGATAACTAGTTTGAATGTTATAAATCTAGCAATTTGGTCTCATTTGATCGGTTGCCACGGGATTTTGATATGATCAAAAGTCCATCGCAATCACGTAGCGTATGCGGATACTCGCCAGGTAACCTTTTTAGATAGCCACGTCCCATAGCCCTGACCAAGTGACTGTAGGAGAACCCCGTCGCTAAAAGAATCCGTTCGGGTGCTCGCGGCAGCGGTGTTCCACCTTAGTGCACTTCATCGACGGTATCGGGGGTGCGGTCGTCTACTAATGTTTCCGACGAGCATTCGATCAGGATGTCGGGAATCTTGTTGAATTGCCCGACTAGATATTAAAAGGTGTTTTCAATATCGAGACTAAAATGTGGGGTTTATAATTGTTAGGCATGCGATGTCTAAGGAATTCATTTGGTTAGGCATGAAATCCAAAGTATGTTATACGTTGGGTTTATGATGTCTAAGATGGTTGCAGATTCCAATTGTTGTAGTTTTTCACTTTCTTTTCTTCGACCGTAAGTGTAATATGTGGTGTATCGCCGGTTTCGGTACTATATGTCAACGACAATTGGGATACGCATATTTACTTCGTTGATGACATGCGATGTTATGTGTTGCTGTGATATGTTATATTGGATCGTCGTGATTGAATAGCCGGGGGTTTTATGTGAGATAAGAGTGTTTTTATTTTTATTCATGTAAAATTCATTGTATATAATATTCTTTTATTATGGCACTTCCGGGTTGAGGATGATGTCACCATCGTATATTATTTATTTTTCCGCATTAGGATAGACCCAAGGCGGGGAGCATAAGTAACCGGGTTCTAGGGTCCAGTGGGAGACCATCTCGAGGAGTCGAGACCGGGTCTCCTAACTCTAGAATTAGTAGGGTTGCTTGCCACTCTCGTAGGGGTCTAGGGGTGTGGGATTGGCTATTCATCACGACCGTGGAATCCGTGTTTTATATAGGCTTAATTTAAAACACGGAAATCCTAGTATATCCAATATTTCATATGTTTGTTCTGCTGCGATATTCTGTGATGTGATCGTTGATTATATTCTGAGATGAATGCTTATATTATATATATATATATATATCATATATATTATATATTACTGCTTTCGTTTCATATGTGATGCTCGGGAAGCATAATCAATGGGACTTCATTAATGAGATTAATGAAATAAAAGAAACCTAAAGATGTTGTAGAAACTTGTCTCGATAACTGGTAACTCTAGTTCATACTTTGCATGGCGGTATTCCTTATAGAATATCCAGCACCTTATTCGATAAGGAAAAAGCTGAGATCTCTTCACCGGGAGTGACCTCTTTAGCGAAACTAGCAGATACTACAAACTCGGTTTGTCTTTTGATTGTTTTTATAGTTTTTGCTTTGCATAGTGGTGTTTGTGAAATATCCTACACCTCATTCGACGAGGAAAGAGCCGAGATCCATTCACCGATAGTGACCTCTTTAGCAAAACTAGTAAAAGCCTCAAAAACACTCCATTTAAAATCACTCGATTCTACGACGATATCAAGTTCATTACGCAAAAGGTTTTCTTAAAAACCTGTCGTAGCCCTCCGTCATTTCAGATAACTAATAGTTAATATTCGTGCTGCGTTTGTTGACCTCTGTCAAGGCGTAGTGTGCGGTAGCTGATTAGTGCTTATCTGCATAGCATATGATGTGATTGATTTAGGGTAGTCGTGCGACCTTGTTGACCTCTGTCAAGGGTTGTACGGGTGGGTTTACTTCAATCAGGAAATGACGGGTTGAACTTGACTAGCAGCCTATGGTTTGTTGACCTCTGTCAAGGTCATACGAAGCTTGGGGCAAAACATTATCAGGAATTTCAAGTGTTGAAATTTGCAATGAGATTGCATACCTCCTATGAGATAGTTGGATCCCGATACCCACTGCGAGTAAGAGTTACTCCTAGGAGTGTTTTACAATTAGCTTATCAAGTAGGTGTCTAGAAAGGTGTCAATGGGGTTATGCCTCTAGGAAAACGAGGTTTATTTTAATTAGGTCCATGCGAAAGCACGGGAAACCTCCCTCAAATTACCGATACTGGCGTGGCCGAAAGATTGGCGAACTTGTAGGGTGTAATTAATCCCGGCTAGTCTTTCTTTTTAGGGTTTGAAGGAAGATTTGACTAAAACAGTGAGAGCCATCCTGATTAGATAAAATAATAACCAATCTAATCTTGCAAGAGCATACGCTGAGTGTTTTCTTCTCTCTCTCTCCAGGTAGCGACCATGTCACGCCTTAATTAAGATAATAATACGGATGTATTGACCGAACCCGCTTGTTATACTGAGCTGGGGAACGTTGGTCCCGCTCCAACTTATAACTGTTATAAGACCGAGCAGGAAATAGGGGATTACCAGGATTCCCGTGCCGCCGAAACGAAGAAAGTGCATGATGATGCATCTTCTTCGGATATGTTCATTACAGAGAACTGTTTCTCTGTATCCTTTACGTCCTGGGTATGAGATACCGGATCAGGATCCCACATATGTAATATGTTACATGGGCTACAGATAGGTAGAGAACTGAGAATAGGTGATAAGTTTTAAGAGTTGGAAACGGTGTAAGTGTTGTAGCCAAGTTGTTGGCAGTTATCACCCTGTATTACCAAATACATTGATTTTGAACGAATGTTATTAGATACCGAACCTGATATACAACATCATATCAGTCTCCTTATTCAGTAAAGAAGGATATAATTTTGTATTGTTGGATAATGTTTTGAACATTTTCCTATATCAAGAGTTGATCGGTTCAGGCACGTTATCTAAAAGCATATACGTTCTAAATCAAACTACAGTTCTTAACGTACAGAACACACACAACAGGAAGAGTTCAGAAATGAACGAATCCTTCTTGAGGCATTGTAAACTAGGTCATATCAATGCGACCCGACTAGCTAAGTTACATAGAAATGCATATTTAAATCAGTTTGAACTTATATCTTGTGAAACTTGCCAGTCATGTCACAAAGATAAGATGACCATAACTCCGTTTATTGGAAACAGAGAAAGAGTTGGTGAACTTTTCGGATTGATACATGATGATGTATTGTAACATTTCTAAAAAAAAATAAAATATTATTTTTGGGAATTTTTATAATTAAATAATAAAATATTGAATATTTTAATAAGGCGGTATAATTAAATACCGATTAATTAGGGGGGAAAATTTGAAAAATTATGGGAATTACTAAAAGAGGGTGTTTTATGTGAATTATGAAAATTTTAAGTTTTTATGATTAATTACACACTAATTTAGTGCTAATCGCGATTAAATATCGCTAATCGCGCATTAAACTTGTTTTGTACAAAACATGCACCATATCATTTTTACACTTGTGTTACATTTTCCTACATGATTTTTGGGTGTATGGTTGTTTGTTTTGGGTTTACTATTGAGGAGAGAAGAAAATAAAATGAAATGAAAAGAAAAAGGAATATGAATAAAGAAATGGGGTATGGGTGAGAGAGAGAAAGGTGAGGGGTTAACATTGACTTGGTTATTCTCTCATCTCACCATCTTCATCACATTCTCTCCTCTCCCTCACTCTTTTGCTGCTGCTACTGCTGCTCTCTCCCTCCCTTTGCCTCACTACCTCCTCACAATCCACCATTAAAAACACCTCAAAACCCAATACCCATTTCATTAAAAGTGTGCACAAGCTCATGGAAAACACTTTGGACCAAGAAAGGAAAGGTTTTGGAGACTTGGGGCAACTCAGGAAAGTTCTTGAGTTGCCAAATAAGATAATTTCTGCACTATTGGTATGGTATTTAGATTTCCTTAGCACCCATATAAGTTTTGAGATGTTTTATATCGGTTTAGTGAACCTTGAAGTTTTCTAGTGAGGGTTAAGGTTTAATTGAGTTGTGGTTGTGCAATTGAACTCTTATGGTGACCTTAAACCCCCTTAGATGTTAAAAAATCCCGAACCAAACACAATACCAAACCTAAAATGAAAAACAGAAACTTTGCATGTCGGTTTGTGAGGTATTGGTGTGTGCAGAGAAATCTGGGATGACCTGGGGGATTTTCAAGATTAGCAAACAACTTCAGGAGCTTAGATTGACCACCAGGAGACCACCCTACAAAAACGACACCCTAACTCCCTACCAGGGCCGAGGTCGACGGAATTTTAGGGTAGGAGGCCGGCCACATTGTGGATTCAGCGGTCCTGGTTGCTTCCATAGCTCATATACACTTTATACATCACACCAGTATTGTTTTGAAACATTGTTTGGACCTTAATAAAAATCTGGGACTGAATACATATGTTGCTGTTTTGATTCGAGGCTATATTTTTCATATTTCGATTTCTGGATTTTTGTGTTTGTGTTTTATCTCAATCGCTTGACGTTTGTACGTCTATATCGAGTGATATCAGGTTGATTTACGAGAGCTAACCATAGGTTTTGACCTATGTGAGTTTCGTGCGTCGTTTTGGCTTTGATTTGGATTTTAATACGGCACGATACGTTATAATGTGTAGGTACCCCCACGATGATTCGAGACGATGAAGAAGAGGATGGCGACATCGACAAGCAAGGTCAAGGTGAGTAGATTATATCTATGGGGGAAGTCGGGTGGATGGCGTATAGCACCCCCGCAGTTCGATGCATAGTATGTTATATATATATATATACTATATATATTTGATATCTTTTAAGTGTGACATGGATATTCAAGATATATTTAGGTGTTCAATGGTTAGAGTAGGATTATTAGAAGTGAACTAGTATAGCTTCTTAGTCGCGAACCCTAGAATAGGTTCGCACCCATACGCACGCACATGCATGCTTGTTATACTTGTGCGTATTTAGGGATAGATACATATATATACACACATGGGTATGGAACTATGTATACATATACACATATACCTACACATGGATGATGAGGATCGTATATGATATGTGGAAATGAGTCGATGAGATTGGGCATGGTGCCATGAGATCGGAGATATGATGTGGTTCGTATTATGAGATACGACATGAGATTTTAGTGGGCCTTTGGACATGTGTTTACACACGCATATATATATATATGGTATCAGTTTGTACTAGACTTAGATCAGTACCCCAGTTCATGAGATATGATGATAAGAATACCAGATAATTTATGAGATAAATGTGAGATTCGACCCGTACCCAGATTTGGGATGACGTACGATGGATTTACCGTACGCGCTTTATATTGATGATAGATCCGCACTCTTGACTCGAGGATTTCATATTGTATATTGTATCATATGTGATACTATTGAGGCAGAATCACCGACTATTATATTTATGTGTATATCGACTCAGATTTACGTGGTTTCCCTTACCCTTTCGATTAGCTTGTTAGTTAGATCTGTAGTTTACTTAGTAGATACTAGACTAGACCCGAGTCATACCTATTTTCAAACTAACGAATCATGAGTATTTTAAAGACAGGCCAAGGGATTCTACGGATATTTTCAAAAGACGCATATTTTCTTAAAAACACCATAGCCCTTATTTTTTTCTAAACACCACGATTCGTCTTATTTCAAATGGAAAAACTGTATGACATATATATATATTGATGTAGATTCTTCACTGTTGTGTTTATTATTCATTTTCCACATATTCTTGCTATTCGCATCACATTGCATGTGTAAATGTGTTTATTGTTATATTAAACATATGCTGTCAGGACACCAGCACCATTATCGATGATGCGTATGTTCCACATACACCTACTTGCCGGCCCACACACTTCATCATCGATAATTGCCATGTCACTATACAGTAGGATTGGTGCATCAGGATATGACTACTTGTACATCCATATTGGCGCACAGACATATTGTACACTCATACTTGAGTATATACCTACTTGTACATCCATATTGGCGCACAGGCATATTGTACACTCATACTTGCGTATATACCTACTTGTACATCCATATTGGCGCACAGGCATATTGTACACTCATACTTGAGTATATACCTACCTATAAATTCATATTGGTGCACAGGCATATTGTACACTCATACTTGAGTATATACCTACTTGTACATCCATATTGGCGCACAGGCATATTGTACACTCATACTTGCGTATATACCTACTTGTACATCCATATTGGCGCACAGGCATATTGTACACTAATACTTGCATATATACCTACTTATACATCTATATTGGCGCACAGACATATTGTAAACCCATACTTGCATACATACGTATTTGCACATACATAGATGATTCTGGCTTTATTTTCGAGATCTAGGAACCGCAAGATATATTTTAAAACTGGATTCATTTAAAAGAGCGGTTTTCCCCTCGATATGTGCATATTACTGTTTTATGTTGCATGATATACGGATTGCTTACATTTCTATCATATGTCGCATACATCATGCTTTATGATTTTACGCATTGAGATACACCATTTTCATGATATTTCAGGATTTGAGAACCGTGGTCATTTTAAAAGAAAGTATGCATTGTTTAAAAACCCGGTTTCTCTTGATATGATATTTCAGTGCATCCACCATGCGTTTTCTCGGTTCTGAGACATGTGACATGTGAAACCCGATTCGAGGAGCTAGATGAAGCCGATTGCGGGTACATGGTGGACCCGGTATGGTACCCCGGGGCAAGAAAGGGATGCTGTGTATACAGACGGTGAGCCTGGAAGAGAGACTACTACCTACCGGTGATAGTATTTGGGCTCGGCGGATATCCGGAGGATACCGACCAGAGTCGAGAGATGATATGGGCCGATCCGGACTGACAGAGCCTGATATATGAGAATTTATGTGCCGATGCTGGGCACGGGTTTCATGATGTTTTCGAGTGTCAATGCTGGACACTCAGGTTCCATGATTTCGATGTGTCACGAGGGACATACGTTGATTTATATCCTCATACTTTCATGCATATGCATTATGATATTTACATGCATGATGTTTTGTGTCATTAGTTGACACGTGGACGAGATCCACATGCATACAGACATTGATTACATAGTTGGATGATATCCACATACTTATAGACTTCAGGATATAGTTGACACTGATTCATATTGATTACATTGATCATACCTCATATTTATGATATGTTGCTACCTGAGGCACTGACACGAGCACTTGGTATTATATTGATGTATAGATGTTTACCATTGCCACCTTATCATGCTTCAGACTTATTCATTTGAGGTTTATATATATCTGATCGTATTGACCTAGGATTGAGTCATACATATGATTTCTGCTCTGTGATGTTTTCTAGTCACGAGTTTGCAACCCACCCCCGTTGTGCCACAATTCTTGCAGGTTTTTGCCGTACAGGTTTCATTGCGGCTTTCTGGCACACTGCTTTCTTTCTGGGTGATTGTTTTGGTAGGTGGGTTCACTCGCATCATGACCACCCTTGTATTTATTTTAATCTGTTGTATCTAGTAATTCCATCAACCAGACTTGTATATTTATTTCAGACTTAGAAACCAGTTGTGTATTATTTCGACCTTAGAGTCGCGCGTTGTAGTATTATGGTTTTCTTGATGTTTCGAGTTTCTTTTGAGCTTTGATCCTCGCCCTTCGGCGTTGTATATTATATTCCTTGCGTGGTTGTGACCGTCGATTGACGAAAAGCTAGCTCCCGCTTGGAGATGCCTTTTATCATTATGCATATATTATTCTTGTTGTACCCCGTTTGGGGCCAGTATTTACAAAGGAAACTCTGCCGAAATTTTCAAAAAAGACTTGAGGTTTTAAAAATGCATACTCGGCTAACTTATTTAAAAACCTTGTTTTTTTTAAACATGTTTCTTCACTTTCTTAAAACTAGTTTTCCTTCATTTATTATTTAAAATGGTTTTAGATTTCTGGGATTTTGGCTTACTTGAATTAGATGAGATCCTATAAACTTCATATGATTCAAGGGCCAGTCACGTGCTATTTCGGGTCGTGATAAAATTGGTATCAGAGCGGTAGGTTAACCTTGGTTCGAGTCTCAGTTTGACTATGCGGAGCCTAGAGCGTTTGTATATATTCGGAACTTAGGCTTGACCTTACGGAACTTCGACTTAGTCAAGGGGGTATTAGACCAGAACTTTCATCGCATAGGTTGACCTTGGTTGATAGAGTATGTGACTTCAGTAGAGTGATGCACTGTGTGTATGTTCCGGGGCATACTTACGATACGCCACTCCGGTTAAGGAGCCTTAGGATGTACATTTCCTTGCATAGTATTATATTTATTCCTATGATCTATCCTCATCGATATTGGTTATGGTTTTGCTGCCACGATTATGGGAAGAGTGGGCTACGGCTAGAGTTACGGTCAACACGAGCTCGTCACGGACGAGGACTGACCAGGGCGTGATTCCAGGGATATACGATTTGCATAGATGCGCCGTGTTATTGTGTTTTCACGCCATGAGCGTTTGATGGATCGCTTTTATGAGATTCTCGGACGTGCAGATCAGCACCAGAGGATTGAGCCACTGATGGAGACCAGCAAGAATGTGATGACCATTGATGTATCGCTTATTCCTGATGATTGAGGCATTGTTCTGCCTGCAGACGAATGAGCCAGTTGTTGCTGCAAATGACGAGATATCACCCAGATGTTGGAGCTACTGCAGCATGAGTATATACTTAAAGATATGATAGAAGGTCGCTAGTCACCCGAGGATGAATGACTAGGACATGTGGTTCGTTCGCTTACCCCGATGCGAGGTCATCAGATAGATTGATTCCAGTTAGAGACGACTTCACGCAGGTACGTTGAGAGTCAATAGAGGCGATCGAATGTCAGGAATCCATTTCCAAGTTTAAAGTATTTGGAAGACAATGCAAGTAATTCTATGGACCCTCTAGAAGAATGAAACCCTAACTCGACGTAATGACCATGGAACGTCTTTGAACCTTAGGGTTTGCGGCAGTTTAGCGGTGCCATTTGTGAGGCTTGGGTTTGCCCTTCTACGGTTGGTCTACAGATGCTGTGGCATGTACTGGAGTACTATTAAACTGTACCCAAGATGTTTAGCTCTTGGGGGAATTATGGAGCCTTGACAAATCGATCGAAAGGTTCGACATCTTTCGGATATCATGTGATGGGATGCATTGCTTGGGAGACTCCAGATACGAGTATAGTCGTTGGAGCACAGTCCATGCAGCCATGAAGAGACGAGTCCGAAGCGGTCGACATTAGAGAAAAGTGGAGTAAAGAGTTCACACGAGATTTCGACGATATGACGTTCCACTCCGCTGACATCAGAGATGTGATACGCATGCAGAGGCGTTGTATATGGATATACCTTCCAGAAGGAGTCGTGATGAGTATGCAGCCGTTCCGGAACAAGAAATAGCTTTAGTAAAGGACGATGACTTCCGGGCAGTTTGGCAGAAGCGAAATTTGAGAGAGACCTCGACAGGACCTTTCTGGAATACTACGAGAAGACTTGGACCCAGGAGCGGTCATATTGCGAACACCCAGCAGGCCAGAGTTCGGCATCGTCGACGAGATAGTTGGCCAGAGATCTGTAGAGGATGTGCCAGAGCGGGACTGTTTCCGTCGTTATTCTATGTTGGGTCGTTGAGCCGAGGAGTTATATATTTAGCAATACACAGTGAGAGACAAGAGCCTAAAAGCACCAGGCGCCAGATCATGAACAGGAGGCAGGTAGATATCTTGCTCTGCTAGCATTGGATGCACCGACACCTTCTCGACTTTGAAGGAGGAAATATCGACGATGGTATTTATGATTTGTGATTTGATGATTCGATTATCACGCATCCGTCACCTTGGATTTCGGTATTTTGGGCGATCTATTCGCATGATTTAGTCTTGATGACTGAGTTTCATGATATTTGTTTTTATGCACCATGGTTGCACCTACTGGGTATTCATATTTTGTGCATAGTTATTACCCTTGAGATATGCTTTATACACCGTTGTGTTGGTTTATGATTTGTGCACAGTGATTGCACTTAATATCGTTTTGTGCCTTGGTCGCACATGTTTATGATTTCATGGATTTCATACAGTTGGGTTGATTTTGTGCACATGGTGATCAGTCGAAAATATTGCATTTTTAACACATCAATTTCCCTACTATTTGCAATCATCTAGAGGTGTTCGGTATTAATATAGCACATATTAGCAAAACATCTGTAAAATACCAAATAACATGTGTTATATATTAAAACCGACATTTTGAGGAAAATTGAGTGTTTATCATTGCATTGCATAATCTTTGTGTAGCGCAACACTTGTCTCGAGAATCTGTGCAGTAAATTCCAGGAAAAGAACCGAAACTGCTAAAAGTGCTGAGAAAAATACGCCAAGTCCAAGAATTGAGACCTGTCAATGAACTAGAGGGAATTATAAGATTCCAGATATAAGAAAAGTGCCACAAAGTCAGCCCAAGAGTTACCTGGAAAATTGATGCACTGAGGCACCTAAAGGGCCGCGGATCCGCGGCCATAGCAGCCTTCCCGCGGCGGATCCGCGGCCACGTGATGATGACGTCAGCGTCGCTTCGCTTCAGAATTCTCCTTTCAAGGCCCACACTCATTTCAGCCACTGCAAACTCCAGAGAACTCCAAAAGCTTCTGTCCGAACAGCAAAGCTATTTGTTCAAGCTAAACACTCTCAAGCTTCTCAAGCAAGCCTCTCAAAGCCTAGAAGCTTCTCCCTAACCTCCAAGCTTATGAAGGAAGCTAGCCCTAACTAACTAACTCTAGAACCTTCTACCTAACTACCAAGCTTACAAGTGAAGCTAAACTAAACCTAGCTTCTAAGGGAAGCTAATCCTAATTAAGCTTCTAGGGGAAACTAAAGGAGAGGGCTATAAAAGGATACCAAAGGCTTCATCTCAAAGGTTGTTCTCCAATTCCAAACACAAGTTGAGTGACACAACTTTTGCACCCAAACCTTAATCCAATCACTAAAGCCAAATTCAAGATCTCCGAGTACAAATCAAGCAAGAAGCCTTCAACCTTTTATAAGCGACGCCGATCTTCAACCGAGCAAGTGATCTAAGACGATCCACGACTCACGGAGACGATGCGAAGCTAATTCGACAATCGAGTTCTTTCCTCAATTCTTATAGTTCTTGAGCGAATTGTAACGGAATTGATGAATAATAAAAGGTGAAATTTCTTTATCTTGCTTTCTTTACATTCTTGCATTGTGATGAGATCTCAATTCTTGATTGTGTTTCTTGTTATGATGCTTGAGTAAAAACTCCGCTCGTGGAGGAATCGAGAAAATTGATAGTTGATGATGATTAGATTCTTGTACGATTCTTAAGTCCTATGAGTTTTGTAAACTCTAGAAAATTGAATCATCGACGACCTAGTTTCGAGCGAGATACTTTCTTGAATGTTTTCGCTCTTAATTAGTGATCAACGATCGATGTTTGAATTTCCTAGAGGCTAGAATGTGAATGAAAATCAACGAAAGGACAAGGGATAGATGATGAAACCATAGTTTCTGCAAGAGATCCCTAATTCTCGTTGATCGTCATCGATCTAGCAACAAATCATCAAAGGATAAGAATACGTAATCACAAGTCTTCATCCCCACTATCGATTCGATCGATTCCTACGAGCCTCATTACAAATCTTGATAACTAACTCAATTGGATGATTCTTGATTCTTGATTTTGAGTATTCTTGATATTAGATCTAGATTTTGATAATTCTTGAAATTCACTTTTAAATCTTGAATCGAATTCTCTTTTCTTTTATCTTTTAAATTTTCAATTCATCTAAAACAAATACGATCAAATCTCACTTTCCCTGTGGACGATCCGCACTCGCTAACGAACTTACATCGACACCGCTATTGATTGCGGTTTATAAATTTCTTTGGTTGTGATTTCTATACATTTTCTACCCACACATCGAGAACTCATTCAATCACATGATATGCACACGATTTGGTTTTTGCACTCGGTATAGCTTATATGTGCTTGTAGTGCATTGATATATGTTTTGTGCATACAGTTGCACACGTTTATGATTTTACACCTTGGTACACTCGGTGTTACTATTTACGCATTTGAGTTATTGTTTGGTATTTTGTGCACAGGATGCACTGGATTGGTATTTTGTGCACAAGATGCACTGTATTGGTATTTTGTGCACTAGATGCACTGGATTTGTATTTTGTGCACGGGATGCACTGTATTGATATTTTGTGCACTAGATGCACTGGATTGGTATTTTGTGCACAGGATGCACTGTATTGGTATTTTGTACACTAGATGCACTGGATTTGTATTTTGTGCACAGGATGCACTGTATTTGTATTTCTTGCACAGGATGCACCAGATTTATATTTCGTGCATTTGTTGCATCCGGATTTATATTTTGTGCATTTGTTGCACTGGGTTTACATTTTGTGCACCACGGTTGCACCTGACTTCGATTTGACTTCGATTGGTTAAATTGCCCGACTAGATATTAAAAGGTGTTTTCAATATCGAGACTAAAATGTGAGGTTTATAATTGTTAGGCATGCGATGTCTAAGGAATTCATTTGGTTAGGCATGAAATCCAAAGTATGTTATACGTAGGGTTTATGATGTCTAAGGTGGTTGCGGATTCTAACTGTTGTAGTTTTTCACTTTCTTTTCTTCGACCGTAAGTGTAATATGTGGTTTATCACCGGTTTTGGTACTATATGTCAACGACAATTGGGATACGCCTATTTACTTCGTTGATGACATGTGATGTTATGTGTTGCTGTGATATGTTATATTGGATCATCTTGATTGAATAGCCGGGGGGTTTATGTGAGATGACAGTGTTTTTATTTTCATTCATGTAAAATTCATTGTATATAATATTCTTTTATTGGGGCACTTCCGGGTTGAGGATGATGTCACCATTGTATATTATTTATTTTTCCGCATTAGGAAAGACCCAAGGCGGGGAGCACAAATAACCGGGTTCTAGGGTCCAGTGGGAGACCATCTCGAGGAGTCGAGACCGGGTCTCCTAACTCTAGAATTGGTAGGGTTGCTTGCCGCTCTCGTAGGGGTCTAGGGGTGTGGGATTGGCTATTCATCACGACCGTGGAATCCGTGTTTTATATAGGCTTAATTTAAAACACGGAAATCCTAGTATATCCAATATTTCATATGTTTTGTTCTGCTGCGATATTCTGTGATGTGATCATTGATTATATTCTGAGATGAATGCTTATATTATATATATATGATATAAATTATATATTACAGCTTTCGTTTCATATGTGATGCTCGGGAAGAACAATAAATGGGACTTCATTAATGAGATTAATGAAATAAAAGAAACCTAAAGATGTTGTAGAAACTTGTCTCGATAACTGGTAACTCTAGTCTATACTTTGCATGGCGGTATTCCTTATAGAATATCCAGCACCTTATTCGATAAGGAAAGAGCTGAGATCTCTTCGCCGGGAGTGACCTCTTTAGCGAAACTAGCAGATATTACAAACTCGGTTTGTCTTTTGATTGTTTTTATAGTTTTTGCTTTGTATAGTGGTGTTTGTGAAATATCCTGCACCTCATTCGACGAGGAAAGAGCCGAGATCCCTTCACCGGGAGTGACCTCTTTAGCAAAACTAGTAAAAGCCTCAAAAAAACTCCATTTAAAATCGCTCGATTCTACGACGATATCAAGTTCATTACACAAAAGGTTTTCTTAAAAACCTGTCATAGCCCTCCGTCATTTCAGATAACTAATAGTTAATATTCGTGTTGCGTTTGTTGACCTCTGTCAAGGCGTAGTGTGCGGTAGCTGATTAGTGCTTATCTGCATAGCATATGATGTGATTGATTTAGGGTAGTCATGCAACCTTGTTGGCCTCTGTCAAAGGTTGTGCGGGTGGGTTTACTTCAATCAGGAAATGATGGGTTGAACTTGACTAGCAGCCTATGGTTTGTTGACCTCTGTCAAGGTCATAGGAAGCTTGGGGCAAAATATTATCGGGAATTTCAAGTGTTGAAATTTGCAATGAGATTGCATACCTCCTATGAGATTGTTGGATCCCGATACCCACTGCAAGTAAGAGTTACTCCTAGGAGAGTTTTACACATTACAATTAGCCGATCAAGTAGGTGTCTAGAAAGGTCTTAATGGGGTTATGCCTCTGGGAAAACGAGCTTTATTTTAATTAGGTCCATGCGAAAGCACGGGGAACCTCCCTCAAAGTACCGAAACTGGCGTGGCCGAAAGATTGGCGAACTTATAGGGTGTAATTAATCCCGGCTAGTCTTTCTTTTTAGGGTTTGAAGGAAGATTTAACTAAAACAGTGGGAGCCATCCTGATTAGATAAAAAAATAACCAATCTAATCTTGCAAGAGCATACGCTGAGTGTTTTCTTCTCTCTCTCTCCAGGTAGCGACCATGTCACGCCTTAATTAAGATAATAATACGGATGTATTGACCGTACCCGCTTGTTATACTGAGCAGGGGAACGTTGGTCCCGCTCCAACTTATAACTGTTATAAGACCGAGCAGGAAATAGATGATTATCAGGATTCCCGTGCCGCCCAAACGAAGAAAGTGCATGATGATGCATCTTCTTCGGATATGTTCATTACAGAGAACTGTTTCTCAGTATCCTTTACGTCCTTGGTATGAGATATCGAATCAGGATCCCACATATGTAATATGTTACATGGGCTACAGATAGGTAGAGAACTGAGAATGGGTGATAAGTTTTCAGAGTTGGAAACGGTGTAAGTGTTGTAGCCAAGTTGTTGGCAGTTATCACCCTGTATTATCAAATATATTGATTTTGAACGAATGTTATTAGATACCGAACCTGATATACAACATCATATCAGTCTCTTTATTAAGTAAAGAAGGATATAATTTTGTATTGTTGGATAATGTTTTGAACATTTTCCTATATCAAGAGTTGATCGGTTCAGGCACGTTATCTAAAAGCGTATACGTTCTAAATCAAACTACAGTTCTTAACGTACAGAACACACACAACAGGAAGAGTTCAGAAATGAACGAATCTTTCTTGAGGCATTGTAGACTAGGCCATATCAATGCGACCCGACTAGCTAAGTTACATAGAAATGCATATTTAAATCAGTTTGAACTTATATCTTGTGAAACTTGCCAGTCATGTCACAAAGATAAGATGACCATAACTCCGTTTATTGGAAACAGAGAAAAAGTTGGTGAACTCTTGGGATTGATACATGATGATGTATTGTAACATTTCAAAAAAAATAAAATTTTATTTTTCGAAATTTTTATAATTAAATAATAAAATATTGAATATTTTAATAAGGCGGTATAATTAAATACCGATTACTTGGGAAAAAAATTGAAAAATTATGGGAATTACTAAAAGAGGGTGTTTTATGTGAATTATGAAAATTTTAAGTTTTTATGATTAATTACACACTAATTTAGTGCTAATCGCGATTAAATATCGCTAATCGCGCATTAAGCATGTTTTGCGCAAAACATGCACCATATCATTTTTACACTTGTGTTACATTTTCCTACATGATTTTTGGGTGTATGGTTGTTTGTTTTGGGTTTACTATTGAGGAGAGAAGAAAACAAAATGAAAAGAAAAGAAAAAGGAATATGAATAAAGAAATGGGGTATGGGTGAGAGAGAGAAAGGTGAGGGGTTAACATTGACTTGGTTATTCTCTCATCTCACCATCTTCATCACATTCTCTCCTCTCCCTCACTCTCTTGCTGTTGCTGCTGCTCTCTCCCTCCCTTTGCCTCACTACCTCCTCATAATCCACCATTAAAAACACCTCAAAACCCAATACCCATTTCATTAAAAGTGTGCACAAGCTCATGGAAAACACTTTGGACCAAGAAAGGAAAGGTTTTGGAGACTTGGGGCAACTCAAGATAGTTCTTGAGTTGCCAAATGAGATAATTTCTGCACTATTGGTATGGTGTTTAGATTTCCTTAGCACCCATATAAGTTTAGAGGTGTTTTATATCGATCTAGTGAATCTTGAAGTTTTCTAGTGAGGGTTAAGGTTTAATTGAGTTGTGGTTGTGCAATTGAACTCTTGTGGTGACCTTAAACCCCCTTAGAGGTCAGAAACCCCCGAACCAAACACAATACCAAATCTGTAACGAAAAACAGAAACTTTGCATGTCGGTTTGTGAGGTATTGGTGTGTGCAGAGAAATCTGGGATGACCTGGGGGATTTTCAAGATTAGCAAACAACTTCAGGAGCTTAGATTGACCACCAGGAGACCACCCTATAAACACGACACCTCAAATCCCTACCAGGGCCGAGGTCGCCGGAATTTTAGGGAAGGGGCCATCCACATTGTGGATTCAGGGGTCCTGGTTGCTTCCATAGCTCATATACACTTTATACATCACACCAGTATTGTTTTGGAACATTGTTTCCACCTTAATCAAAATCTGGGACTGAATACATGTGTTGTTGTTTTGATTCGAGTTTATATTTTTTGTATTTCGATTTCTGGATTTTTGTGTTTGTATTTTATCTCAATCGCTTGACGTTTGTACGTCTATATCGAGTGATATCGGATTGATTTGCGAGAGCTAACCATAGGTTTTGACCTATGTGAGTTTCGTGCGTCGTTTTGGATTTGATTTGGATTTTAATGCGGCACGATACATTATAATGTGTAGGTACCCCCACGATAATTCGAGACGATGAAGAAGAGGATAGCGACATCGACATCGGCAAGCAAGGTCAAGGTGAGTAGATTATATCTACGGGGGAAGTCGGGTGGATGGCATATAGCACCCCCGCAGTTCGATGCATAGTATGATATATATATATATATATACACACTATAAATATTTGATATCTTTTAAGTGTGACATAGATATTCAAGATATGTTTAGGTGTTCAATGGTTAGAGTAGGGTTATTAGAAGTGAACTAGTATAGCTTCTTAGTCGCGAACCCTAGAATAGGTTTGCACCCACACGCACACACATGCATGCTTGTTATACTTGTGCGTATTTGGGGATAGATACATATATACACACACATAGGTATGGGACTATGTATATATATATACGTATACCTACACATGGATGATGAGGATCGTATATGATATGTGGAAATGCGTCGATGAGATTGGGCATGGTGCCATGAGATCGGAGATATGATGTGGTTCGTATTATGAGATACGACATGAGATTTTAGCGGCCCTTTGGACGTGTGTTTACATACGCATATATATATATATGGTATCAGTTTGTACTAGACTTAGATCAGTACTCCAGTTCATGAGATATGATGATAAGGATACCAGATAATTGATGAGATAAATGTGAGATTCGACCCGTACCCAGATTTGGGATACCGTACGATGGATTTACCGTACGTGCTTTATATTGAAGATAGATCCGCACTCTTGACTCGAGAATGTCATATTGCATATTGTATCGTATGTGATACTATTGAGGCGGGATCACCGACTATTATATTTATGTGTATATCGACTCAGATTTAGGTGGTTTCCCTTACCCTTTCGATTAGCTTGTTAGTTAGATCTGTAGTTTACTTAGTAGATGCTAGACTAGACCTGTGTCATACCTATTTTCAAACTAACGAATAGTGAGTATTTTAAAGACAGGCCAAGGGATTCTACGGATATTTTCAAACGACGCATGTTTTCTTAAAAACACCGTAGCCCTTATTTTTCTCTAAACACCATGATTCGTCTTATTTCAAATAGAAAAACTGTATGACATATATATATTGATGTAGATTCTTCACTGTTGTGTTTATTATTCATTTTCCGCATATTCTTGCTATTTGCATCACATTGCATGTGTAAATGTGTTTATTGTTATATTAAACCCATACTATCAGGACACCAGCATCATTATCGATGATGCGTATGTTCCACGTACACCTACTTGCCGGCCCACACACTTCATCATAGATAATTGCCATGTCACTACACAGTAGGATTGTTGCATCAGGATATGACTACTTGTACATCCATATTGGCGCACAGGCATATTGTACACTCATACTTGAGTATATACCTACTTGTACATCCATATTGGTGCACAGGCATATTGTATACTCATACTTGCGTATATACCTACTTGTACATCCATATTGGTGCACAGGCATATTGTACACTCATACTTGAGTATATACCTATTTGTACATCCATATTGGCGCACAGGCATATTGTACACTCATATTTGCGTATATACCTACTTGTACATCTATATTGGCGCACAGGCATATTGTACACTCATACTTGCGTATATACCTACTTGTACATCTATATTGGCGCACAGACATATTGTACACCCATACTTGCATACATATGTATTTGCACATACATAGATAATTCTGGCTTTATTTTGGAGATCTGGGAACCGCAAAATATATTTTAAAACTTGATTCATTTAAACGAGCGGTTTTCCCCTCGATGTGTGCATATTACTGTTTTATGTTGCGTGATATACGGATATGCTTACATTTCTATCATATGTCGCATACATCTTGCTTTATGATTTTACGCATTGAGATACGTTGTTTTCATGAGATTTCTGGATTTGAGAACCGTGGTCATTTTAAAAGAATGTATGCATTGTTTAAAAACCCGGTTTCTTTTGATATGATATTTCAGTGCGTCCACCATGCGTTTTCTTGGTTCTGAGACGTATGACATGTGAAACCTGATTCGAGGAGCTGGATGAGGCCGATTGCGGGTACATGGTTGACCCGGTATGGTACCCCAGGGCAAGAAAGGGATGCTGTGTATACAGACGGTGAGCCTGGCAGAGGGACTACTACCTGCCGGTGATAGTATTTGGGCTCGGCGGATATCCGGAGGATACCGACCGAAGTCGAGAGATGATATGGGCCGATCCGGACTGACGGAACCCGTGGGCCGATCCGGACTGACGGAGCCCGATATATGAGGATTTATGTGCCGATGCTTGGCACAGATTTCATGATGTTTTCGAGTGTCGATACTGGACACTCAGGTTCCATGATTTCGATGTGTCGCGAGGGACACACGTTGATTTATATCATCATCCTTTCATGCATATGCATTATGATATTTACATGCATGATGTTTTGCGTCATTGGTTGACACGTGGACGAGATCCACATGCATACAGACATTGATTACATAGTTGGATGATATCCACATACTTATAGACTTCAGGATATAGTTGACAATGATTCATGTTGATTACATTGATCATACCTCATATTTATGATATGTTGCTACCTGAGGCACTGACACATGCACTTGGTATTACATTGATGTATAGATGTTTACCCTTGTCACCTTATCATGCTTCAGACTTATTCATTTGAGGTTTATATATATCTGATCGTATTGACCTAGGATTGAGTCATACATACGATTTCTGTTCTATGATGTTTTCTACTCACGAGTTGGCAACTCACCCCCGTTGTGCCACAGTTCTTGCAGGTTTTTGTCGTACAGGTTTCATTGCGGCTTTCTGGCGCACTGCTTTCTTTCTGGGTGATTGCTTTGGTAGGTGGGTTCACTCGCATCGTGACCACCCTTGTATTTATTTTAATCTGTTGTATCTAGTAATTCCATCAACCAGACTTGTATATTTATTTCAGACTTAGAAACCAGTTGTGTATTATTTCGACCTTAGAGTCGCGCGTTGTAGTATTATAGTTTTCTTGATAATTTCGAGTTTCTTTTGAGCTTTGATCCTCGCCCTTCGGCGTTGTATATTATATTGCTTGCGTGGTTGTGACCGTTGATTGACGAAGAGCCAGCTCCCGCTTGGGGATGCCTTTTATCATTATGCATATATTATTCTTGTTGTACCCCGTTTGGGGCCAGTATTTACAAAGGAAACTCTGCCGAAATTTTCAGAAAAGACTTGTGGTTTTAAAAATGCATACTCGGCTTACTTATTTAAAAACCTTGTTTTTTTTAAACATGTTTCTTCACTTTCTTAAAACTAGTTTTCCTTCATTTATTATTTAAAATGGTTTTAGATTTCTGGGCTTTTGGCTTACTTGAATTAGATGAGATCCTATAGACTTCATATGATTCAAAGGCCAGTCACGTGCTATTTCGGGTCGTAACATGTATATAGGTTCCCTGTCTATACATGCCAGGACTGGTTCTTTGTACTTCATTACATTCACTGATCATCTCTCAAGATTCGGACATATGTTCCTGTTGAAACACAAGTCTGAACCTTTTGAGATATTCAAAGAATATAAGTTAGAAGTAGAGAACCAAAAATGGGTATAAGTATTATGTCTTTTGATGAGATCAGAGAGGAGAATACTTGAGCACGGAATTCCTGGACTATTCTAAAGGAGAATGAGATTCTCTCTCAGCATTACTCTTCCGTAGACACCACAGCAAGTTGGTATATCGGGGCGGAGCAATCGCACCCTATGTGATATGGTGTGCTCTATGATGAGTACTACTGAGATGCCTATTTCCTTTTGGGGTTATGCACTTGTGAAGCTGCATACCTATTGAATAGGGTTCCAATTAAATCAGGTGCCTGCCACTCCATATGTGATATGGTATGGGAAGAGCCCATCTCTTAAGGATGTTAAGATTTGAGGTTGTCTGGTCTATGTCTAAAAGCAAAATCCGGACAAACTCGAGGCAAGGTCAGTTCCATGGAAGTTTGTTGGATATCCCAAGCATTCGCAAGGGAATATCTTCTACCACACTGAGGAGTAAAAGGTGTTTTATTTCTCAGCATGCCACCTTTTTAGAAAGGGAATTTCCTGTGAAGAAATTAGTGGTCATGAGGTAGAACTGGAAGGATTTCCAGCTATACAAACTGCAGCTGATGATTTGATAGAACCGAAAGATTCAATAGTTCCCAACGAACCTCAG
Organism: Agapanthus africanus; assembly: GCA_030015575.1. NCBI lineage: Eukaryota > Viridiplantae > Streptophyta > Magnoliopsida > Asparagales > Amaryllidaceae > Agapanthus > Agapanthus africanus. Next base: position 44,539,697 of record CM057339.1, read on the forward strand.
CCTCTCTGCCGATCTAGTAGGATTCCTCACCCACATGAGAGATATTTCGGTTTTCTCTATGACAGTGGGAGCGAGAATTGCATCATGAGATGATGACCCAACTAGTTTCGAGCAGGCCATCAGGATGGGGACTCTGTAAGAATGGCCGGATGCTAAGCGATCTGAGATGGAATCCATATACACCAACAATGTATGGACTTTGGTTGCTTTATCTGAAGGGTTAAATCCCCATCAGGAGCAAGTATATTTTGAGAAAATTACTTGGTGTACATGAAAAAGTTGAGAATTTCAAAGCTAAGGCTTGTTTTAAAAGGTTCTCGTCATCCACCAGGTGTGGATAATGATGAAACCTTTTCTAGTCACTATGCTTAAGTCCATCCGGATCCTACTTGACATTGCTACATACCATGACTATGATATCTGGTGGTTGGTTGTCATGACTGCTTTTCTAAATAGTGATTTAGAAGAAAGCGTCTATAAGTACACAGCCAGAGGGCTTCGTAGACAGTGGGAGCAGTGGAAACTTGTGCAAGTTCCTTTATGGGATAAAACAGGTATCGCGAAGTTGGAACATCTGTATTGATATGATAGTCAAAGCGTTTGACTTCATCAAAATGGTAGATGAACCTTGTATATACAAAAAGGTAATAGGGAGTATGGTGGTGATCCTCGTATTGTACGTGGATAACATACTCTTGATAGGAAAGGAGTTTCCTATGCTACACTCGGTCAATCTTCTCTTATCACAAGAATTCTCTATATAGGATCAAGGTGATACCCCCTAAATCCTGGGTTTTGGATCTATGAGATAGATCTAATTGGATGTTAGTATTCTCACTAGGTGTAGTGAGATAGTATCAATCGATCCTGGGGAGAATCACTGGATAGCTTCCAAGGTGGTAAAGACGACTGAATGTCAGTCACAGGCATTGTCTTTACCCTCAGTAGAGGGATGGTACGTTGGAAGAGTTCCAAGCTAAATGTCGTGGCAAACTAGACAATAAAGGCTGAATACATTGCTACCAAGGATGCTACTAAAGAGGTAGTCTGGATGTATACAAGTTCATGAGATGAACTTCGTTCCTACCATTGTGTGACAATGGAGTTGTGGCTTAGGCCTAGGAACCCCCGTCCCATCTATGATCCAGATATATTCTTAGGTGGTATCACCTGATCATGGAGATGGATGATCTCCAGGGAGATCAAGATTAGGAGAGCAGACTACAGAGGACAACACGGCGGATCCACTCACAAAGGCCTATTTCCAGGAAAGAATTTTATGGGATGGTTAAGTATGAGATACTTCAACCACTGCTAATTGTTGGGTATGAGATACTACAACAGATGGCCCTAGTGCAAGTTGGAGATTGTTAGTTATATGTATTCCCTAGAGGCCATTACTGTACATAAGATGTATATTGTAGTGGATGCTTGGACATATATATGGAGGACTTTCTTGCTCGACATGATAGTATGCTATCTGGTTGCTCTTTATCTTAACATGTACACTGATTGTCTCTATGTTACATGTTGATAAAGCCCTTAGGATGAGTACTTAACTACCAGGATTATGATGCAGATCATACTAATAGGGACAGTGTAGTCGCTAAGTACATCCTTCAAATCTTCTAGTCGTAGGTGTATCGATACAGGGCATCGATATACCAGAGTAAACTAGCGTATAGCTTCTCAACCCATGTAGATGGGCGATGGATGATCCCATATCCATTGGTATTTGACATCAGAGACGGTATACGGGTGCTCAGAGGAGACTGGATACACTGAACGGACTCGCCGAGAACTTCCAGATGGTATTATACATAACATCAGATGGCAGTTCTCTGGTGACACTGGTACAGGTTAGTCTATAGACCCGAGATCATCATAGAGTCTTGTGTGATTCTCACTGTGCTTTGATTTCCACCTTACCACGTTCAAAAGAACATGCAAAACGGTGGCTTTTAGGTACAGTCCCGAATCACATGGAGGCAATGAGCGATAGGAGGGGTTTCATCTTTCCCGGTATTGGGGGTTGATGTTGTGCTGTGCTCGATTGGCTATAACAGGAAGTCCTTGGCCAACGCTGCTTCAGAGATATACTGGTAAGTGTTATCAGTAGTTTCTCGATCCGTTATGATCCTCATACCAACAAGACATATCGACTTACTGGGGTATGACGTTTACCACCCCTAGATAAGATATGCGACATATCAAACGAAGAGACCGAACTGTACGGTAGTGTTACTGATTGGATTCGCAGGAGTGTGAGCAGGCTTGCTTGTTGATCTTCTGATCGCTCAATACCCGGGTTGCCGTTACGTTTAACAGACTGCTTGCGGCTTGTGGGTGTTTGATATGATCATCACGTACTACCGGCGTATTGACGAGTCTTTAGAGTCCTACACAGGGGTTTCCTGGCTCAAGCGAAATGGAGTAGGAGCACATATGTGATATGTGCAGGACCGAGATTGATACGATATGAGATAACGTATTCTATTCTCGCGATATGAGATATCAGTCGATTATATATGATATAGCCGGGTTATCAAATCAAGTGTTGTTCGATAAGTTGATTCATATGATATTAGTCAGTTATATGTGATATAGCCGGATTATTAAATCAAGAGTTGATTTAATAATCTGATGTATAATTATATATTTGATATATTACATTACATTAACTAGTATTAGCTCACTTATGATTTCTTTTCTCACTTTGGATACATTGATGTATATGTGATATATGTTAAATGTATCAAGCTAGGTTACAAATGCAACTAGGATTAATGAGGGTTATACCATGCTAGGGTTAAGATTAGGGTTTAAATTTATCATTAAGTAATTCAAATATTTTGGATATTTGTCATGGTTGATATTTGTTGAAAGCTTGTAGAATCTTGTAAGCATTTTTGACTTTGTCCATTTTCTTTGTCTAGCTTAAGAATTTTTTGACCTAACATTTAACCCTAGCTCATGGTTAACTCTCTACAAGGGTTAAGCATGACATGCTTAACCCTTGGTTGCATTTCTAACCTCACACATTAATTCATATGATGAGTTCATTCTTCTTCTTCTTCCTCCTCCTCAAAGCTTTCTAGCTTCAATGGATGTATGAGAAAAAGTGTGAGAAATCAAATCTAAAGTGAGCCCACTTCCTACTTCATCATCCTCTACTACTTGCCATTTAGTATAGGGTGTTTGCTTCACTAATTCCATGATTAGTGAAGAGATAGCTTGGGTTAGTCTCTCCTCGACGTAGATCATCTTCGGCCACGAAGACTTCAAAGCAAATATGTTCGTTTCTTCATCGGAGCCTCTCTAGAGTCCGGAGCTCATGATCGCAGCGAAAGGGAGTACTACACGGAGCTATTGAAGTGAAGGACCGGTCTACAAAGCTTGTAGTCCTTACCCACTAGACTTGCAAAGTGTTTGCATTTATATTTCCGTCGATTTCTAGTTAACGATTCGATGTTAGGGTTAGTTAGAATGGCAAATTTTTGAATTTGGCATGGACGATACCTCTCGAAACCTTGCTGCCCAGCGCTGAGTGCCCCATGTGCCCCCCACATGGGTGCTGGTTACTAAAGAGTGCTTAGCACTCCGTGGTTGGCGCCCAGCGCCAAGCGCCCCATGTGCCCCTCACGTGGGCGCTGCTCAACAAGTAATGCCTAGCACTCAGTGGTTGGTGCCCAGCGCCAAGTTCCCCACGTGTTCCTCACGTGGGTACCATAAGGAGTGGTCAACACTCTATAAAAAACAGAAAAAAGGTGAACGTCAGAGCCCGTATCAATGCTCAGCATTGTTTGCACAGAAAAGGGACCGAGCCCAAACAAGTGTTTAACACTTTATTCAAAGACTGAGTGGACAAAGCCCAAGTTGACCAAAAGTCCCTAATTCAGATCAACCAAGCCCATGTGCTCACAATTTTTCCCAATTGGTTTTAGTCCCAAACACGACTATTGATCTTCCAACGGACATCAGTTCAAGGGTACATCTCCTCACACCTCTGATAAATGTCGTTGTAATTCTTCAGCGTCTTCAGAGAGGTGGTGGGTCCTGATAACCAACAACTCCTTAGTGTACTCTCAAATGGACGGACACATCCCAATACGTACCGTAATGTCCTTAAACTCTCTGTGGACCACAACGTCCTTAAACTAACAACGGACCATAACATCTTTAAACTAAAACGATAGAGCCCAAATGCTTTTTCATTGGATCAAAAATGATCCTAAAACCCCGTTAAGTAGATCTTAGTCCAACATCGGATTAACGTTTTCTTAACAAATATTTAAGTCGATCTTAATCTTAAACAAGGTTAACGAATCTTAAATTAAACCAAACCCAAATCTAAGAAAATACGGATTTGGACTAATTCACACCCTACGGGCGACAACACAAATTAATCTCCGTATACAATCCACGGGCAACCAAAAAATAAAACAAACACACACGACACGAAGTAACCTTCTGGAGCAGGAGAAAGTGGTTACCACGATGCGGTAACGTAATTAATTGCAGGGGCTTGCGTCTGCAGGGAAGCGCGTCCCCACAATCAAAAAACCCTCACAACAAGGGGGAATCTGACGAAATCTGCTACAACGGCCGCATCCGTCCAAACCTCCGATACACGGTGCCATAAATCAACTTGGCATTTTCGGAGAGGTGGACAGATAAATCCAAATAGCATCTGCCCCGAAAATTCAGGCCAGACGTCCTAACGTCCCGGTCGTGTCTTTCGGCGGTAAATAGATTCTGGCATGCCCGGTAGGACCTTTTCCTCTTTCCACTCCACACTTCGTGTGGCGTGTTCGTGAACGAATCGTGGTTTAATATGGTTTCCCCTGGATTTGAAGTACTAAGATTCGGTCTCTTGCTCTGTGCACAAGAGAAAATGACATCGATGGCTTCCAACTGCACCAATTGCAACAGCAACTCCCACTCCGTCCCTGCTGGAGGAGTGACTTATGGGCCCCAAGCGGCCTCCATCTTCGCAATGCCGGTGGAACAAGTGACTCGGGCCACCACTGGACTGTTCTTCGGAACCATACTCCCGCCAATGAGCTTCAATGCTTCAAAGCCATCATAAGAAGCCCCAAAGAAGTCGGTCTTTGATCGGCTCGCAACCACCATGGCCCCTCTCAACGGGTCATCCAAGTCTTCCGCCTCAATCTTCGATAGGCTGAGCCAAAACTCCGCTGGGCCCGCAAAGAGACCCGCAATACCTGAAGGGATTATCCCGAAACGGATAGCCATTCCAGCTTCGGTAAACGAAGTCGTCAAAGGGGCTTCTCCTGCTTTTTCAGTTAAAGCTAAGGGATCGGTCTTCGTAAGACTGGCCGTTCCAATTCATACTACGGGTGAGGTCGTTACAAGTGCTTCCCCTATTCTAAAGTCAGTCTTTGACAGATTAGACGTTCCCTCTCAACGGACGTCAGTCTTCGACAAGTTGGCACCAACAGCAGCCTCTCATCAAAGCAAGAGGCATGACGAAGCCACTCCCGTAACTGAACCAGTCCCATCTGCAAGGTGTGCTCCACGTCGCCATTAGCGCCGAGTGAGGAAAGCTGGGGGCAACTCTCCCTCTGGACTTACTCCACCAGCTCCAACGGTGGAAGTTGATGTCGTTGTTCCAACTGGGAACAGCTTTGAACTACTCGGAAGGGTGCGAAAAAACTCTCCAACCGCCATATTGAAGAAATCTCCTCCGCCTGTTGAAAGCATGACACAGGTGAAGCCAGAACAACCTCCTCAGCGGTTGTCCTCCAAGATCCACAGAGTCTGGCGGAAAGTCAAAGGCTCTGTAATTGAAGAAGAATACTCTCGACGGCTGAAGAAGACGAAGGCTCGGCAAGAGGAGGACCATCCTTCTGCCTTACCACGAATGGTATCGTCTGCATAGGTGCCTGCCGCAACGGCCCCCTCAACTTCGACCTCCTATAAGAGGAGAAGGCCGGAGAAGATCCCCCTACCCGCGGCAAATTTCAAAAGCAGTGGACCCAAACGCCCCAAGTCTGGGGCATGGTTATACATACCGTCTACATGGCATCCGGAAAAGAGGATAGTCGCGCTTCCGTGAGTCATCGACCACTCACTCGGTCTGTGACGAAAGCTCAGGAGCAACAACAAAAGCTCTAGGAGATATTGACAAGGATATCCGCACTTACTGGGCAGAAAGAAAGCCTGGAAGTATCGTCGGAACAACGCCAGGAGCAGGAGACCGACACCGAATTCCTATGGAGGGTGCTCGAAAAGAAAGATAAAGAGGCCGCGGAACAAGCGGCTAATATAAAACAGAGGGCGCTGCTATTCCAAGACATGGTTGGGATGATGATCCAGCCGGATCCTCCAGCTGAAGACCCTCCAATAATAATTGAAGACGACAGAGGAGAGACATCGAACCCTCCTTCGGCTTTGTCAGCAGCCAGGGAGAGGACGATCTCCAAAGCTACCCTTGATGACTACATAGCTCAACAAATACGAGCTCATCAAGCGAACGAAGCGGCAGGCCAGGTCGTTAGAACTGGGCGACCTTATCCAGGTTGGTACGACCAAATTAAGTACCCGCCAGGATATATGATCCCCAAATTCCATATGTATAAGGGGACGGGAAATCCGCATCAGCACGTCGCTCAATTCAGAGCTTTGCGTAGTAATACTGGGGGTGATGACAAACTGTTGCTCCGCCGGTTTGTTGGCAGCTTGTCAGAGACGGCATTTGAATGGTACTCCGAGCTCCCAAATACTCTGTCAAGATATTTACAGAGATGGAACTACTGTTCACACAGCGGTTTGCAAGCGCAAGCAAGCGTACCCAAATCACAACATTAATCAACGCCCGAGTGAAACCGGGAGAGACCTGGATTCAATACGCAATTCGGTGGCGTAACTTATGGTCAAAGTGTGAACAGCACATAGAAGAAGCTCCTGCTGTGGGCATGTTCATGGGGACCCTTGAGCCTCAGGCAACTATATCCCAGTTTATGATGTACTTCAAGCCGACCACCTTCCAGGCCTTGATTGACAAACTAGCCCAAATGGACCAAATGGGCCATAGGTCGTCCTCTTCAAAGACAGATCCTCGGAATGAAAAGGGCAAAAGGAAAGAGACCTTCGTCGCCAACGCTCAACAACAACCGAGTGACCCGAAACCGGTTATTTGCCAAAACAGCAAACCGTGAGCCCTCGAAGAGAAGTTGAGACGTCCTTACTCGTTTCCCCAGGATAAAACAAGTAGGTTATTCGAACTAGCGGTGCGCAACAGGCTCATCACTCTGCCAGATCCGAGACGCCAACTGCAATCGGGTGACGTCAACAATCCCAATTACTGCCCATACCACCGAATAGTGGGCCACCCAATCGAAGATTGCTACGTCCTTAAAAACTGGGTCGAAGACCAGTACCAGTAGGGCAAGTTCGCGCTATCTGAAAACTGGAAGGTGAACCCGCCGCAGCAGCATGCTCCTAAGAAGATGGATATGCCAGGGACATCATGCTCATTTATAGAAGAAGCTCCGTAGGAAGTAGTCCTTTCAGCTAAAACTAAAAGAATGTTGAAGGATCTTTAAGCATGTCCGACGATTAGGTGGGAAAGCCCGCTAGAGCCTGAAATTATTGACGGAATGCTAAAACCATGCCCAACGCTGAAAGTGGGTAACGATGGGCAAAACCTCCAGGCCAAGCCTCCGAAATCTTCAAAGAAAAAGTAGAAGGCCAAGAAACCCGTGCAGCTCGACGGCAATCGTATGGGTCTGCAAAACTACATCGACACACTGGAGGAATACAACCAAAAAGCGCGGACCCCAGTCTCACTGGAAGAGTTCTTCAAGCATATTCTTGAAAACGGAGACAGTGGCATTGATGAAGGAGACGACTCATCAGAAGAACCCGAGAACTATGTGGCGAGCTGCCACATGATCTCCCACTCGTCGATAAACGGCAAAGAAGCTCCTGACGTAGAAAAACTGGGGGTAGATCCAGAATCAAAACCCATGGTACCGTCAGATGACCTCATCGATATGCTGCTGAACAAAGCTTTTCAAAAGAACAAAGCTGATCGAAAACGTGAAGCGGCCATTTATGAAAAGGCCAAGTGCCGGTGTCAGGCTGAAAAAGCTCCGGTGATGAGAAGCCATAAAGTACCTCGACCGGATCAAAGTGCCTTTGCCACCAGCAGGAGCAGAATCAAGATAAGGAAGCAGTTTGCCAAAGCTCAGTCAATAGGAATGAAGCTGCCACCTTCCAAAGAAAATACTTCCGGGAATACGTGCCCCGACGAACCGGATGTCCATCCGAAATACTGCTTCTATCATCGGAGGGTCACACACCCTACCGAAGAATGCGATGCCTTCAAGAAGTGGTGGCAGGGATACGTTGCCCACCGACAACACTTCAAGCGGGTAAAGCGCAAAGCCCGTCAGGAGCAGAGAACACGACAGATGAGCTTGAAGGAACAGCCGGTAACTGTCATATGGTTGATGCCATCCCGACAAGAGAAAAACCTCAAGTTCTTACCTTCGGGAGCAATTCTGATGAAGAAATAACCCTCGGCCCTCTCTCCAAGGAATCCACCTCTGAAAAAGAAGAGGAGATGAAGAACTGTGAGAACATTCAACTACGTAACCGTACGTTGCCTGAAAAGAATCTCAGACCTTCAAACAAAGGTTCGGGCAAAAGGGACAACATAAAGGAAAAAGTCCCTGAGGAGATTGCTCTCGATGATAGAGTTGTCAGAGAGCTCATAGCTAAGGACCCGCTCAAGAAGAACAAGGTGGATTACAATGTCCTGGCGCAACGGAGAAAGATGCCCTCATAATTGAGTATCTTGGATGCCCTTCTCCTGTCTAAAGAGGCATGAGATTCCCCGATCAAGACGTTACAGGAGCCCGACCAGTTTCAAGCTTTCCTGGCGGAAGAAAAGATGAAGGACTAGCTAGAAGAAATCCACACGGCTGATATCACCTTCAGTGACGAAGACCTCCTTCTCGGAACGTGCGAGCACAACCATCCGCTGCATGTAACTGGGTATTGTCACGATATCAAAATATAAAAGATCCTGATCGACTGTAACAACCCTAAACTTTCTGTACAACTTTCTATAGAATTTTTTTTCAAAAATACAGAAAGGAGTACTTTTGCCTGAGCATAAGTTATAAGTTTGTTTTGCTTTTTAATAGCAAGAAGGAGCTTGTAGCTCATTGGTAAGACCTTGCACTGCTGAACCAAAGCACCAGAGTTCAAATCCCATCACCCACATTATTTTTTATATAGTTTTCTTTTAATATTTTTAGAATCCCAAGAGTCTACACGTGCTAAACTCGTAAAACCAAAAGTTATAAATAAAACAAACAGGACCACGAGGTAGACCAAGCGACGGGGAGCACATAGCGGCCGAACTCGGCCTGAATCGGTCGGCGACTCGGCCGAATCGGCCGGCGCCGCCGGCCGATTCATCGCAAAATCTGATTTGGTCTTCTAGGATTTTGTGCCTTTTGGTATTCTTAAAACCCTGTATACTTTAAAATACCTGCACATTAACAGAGCTTTTTAAAACTCCATTAAACCACTTTTTAATACAAAATCTAATACAATTTCTCACACCCTTTCATCTAACCCTAACCCTAACCTTATCCTATAAATATCACCCCTAAACACACCCTCCTCACCCTAAATCTCTGTCCAAAACTCTCAAGAAAACTCTCTAGAATTTTGTGTACAAGTGGAGTTAGCGAAAGGGCGAAGCACCGGCGAATTTCTGACAACGATCCGAGGAGCTCCCGGTGTCGAAACGACGCACCGGCAAATCTTACTTCCTCCTTTTCCTCTTCTCTAACCTAACAACAAGTAAGTCCCACCTCCCTCTTCTCTATTCTATTCTAAAAATTTGTAAAACTAAAATCCGACGGAAGCGGAGTTAATCCGACTTCCGATTCGGTTTTTCTTAAAAAGTTCAACTTTCTTCAAATATAACCATACCAAACGCTTACATCTTGACTATTAATCAGTAATAAAACATATGGAACAAATTCCATTTCAAAAGAATGTATATTTTAATTTTTATCGCACCTTTCAGTAAAATACCATGTAGTTTAGTTTCGACTTTAAAATATCATTAATCTTACTATACCTTTAAATAGATCACGAGATAATGACCTACCTCTTCATAAAACTCATATGCAACATAGCACGATACCTTTAGGGAACATAGAATACGGGAATATGAATTTACAATTAAATACCTTTTACTATTAAACCCATTTTCTACAAGATTACGTATTTTTAATTAAATCTTTGCAAAGCGCCGCTACAACCCATTTTGGGAAACCCGTTCGGGATGGTGCGGATTATCGTACATCCTCGGGCTTAGTAGTGCGAGATGCAGACCTCCGCAAGGAGCATTCGGTCTCGAGAGATTTAAAAATACAAATATCTTAAGAAAATGAGACTTCTAGAAATATAATATATAAAAATTATTTTTATATAAATATATATATGTATATGTATCATAAAAATATCTATTTTTGATAAAATATAAATATTCCAACTTTTCTAAATCAAAACAATCACTTGATATGAAAATACCATGCAATTCTATACAAGTTCAATTCTTTACAATTAAATAACTTATATTATGAAAAATATATTTATCTCACTAGAAATATCACATATATAAAATCTACATCTATGAAAACTCTAAAGACGATAATAAAATACTTGAGGTGTATTTTAAAAATTATACAAAATTATTTTTACATAAAACCCCCTCAAGTTTTATAAATTAAAATAAGGACCTTAGTAAATATAGATTTAAGTGGGACCAGTCTCTTGAGCCTCAAAGAGCCGGAGATATGGGTGCTTGCCTATTCAAGGTAGACAACTTAATAAACGATGTTATCAACACGGTAATCGTCTTTGAAAAAGACACAAATCCTGCCGCCCATATGCAGCGGTTACCGATAACACCAAAACCTAATTCAGGACTTCAATTTCTTTTCTAATTACTCTGACTCAGACTGGGTCTCATTATAAATAAGCTAACTTGAATATGATTCAAGTACAAACTACAATTCTATATGAATCTATATATTCAAACTATTCAATCTGTATTGACTGAATCGAACCATGGATATACATCCATCTACATGATTCATACATCTACATGATTCTCCAGTTACATCCATTTACTGATATCATGGTTTTGGAAAGTCATCATCTGTACAAGCTATAATACAAGACATTACAATTTACAATACAATTCAAACAATACAATCAAGATATCGCTGGGTTTAAGGGGTAGATTGGTATGGAAGGTGTTAGAAGTGGCAAGAGACTGCAAGATTTAAGACACCTAACCTGAATTCAATCGCCGTTATTCCGGGCATTCTAACGGAGCCTTGTACTCTATATTCCGTTGCCTTAGTCTCTGGCATACTGAGACTCCTCTCGTATACACTGGCGTCCTTCTGTACCAAACTATAAACAACAGCGTTAACACTAAATACAACATTATGACAATATAATACAATTTTAAAAACTACACTCTCTCTGTATATTCTACTTCTCCCTTATCTTTGGGACTTACCGAGCGATTGTTCGCTGACGGCATTCCTTCTCTTTCTTCTTTGGAATGCTGTCGAGTGGATCGGACGCACTAGAGCACGAGACCATTCAGGAGCATTCGGAGCAGGCCCTTGAGCAGTACACTGAAGACCCTGAGCCATAACCACTTGTACTTAATTCATTTCATTTCTATATTTCCATTTCTTGTTATGCCACTATTTAGGCATTATCTTTCATTCAGATGTATTTACTTTTCCATGCATTGTACAAAAGAATGTTAATAAATAAAGTTGTTGTTTCATTACATTTGTCTCTTTTGTATATTTCTTTTATATTGCTTAGTTACGCTTAGCATATTTACTTCAGAGTAAATACGTAGCAGCCTCATCGCGTCCTCTGCCCGTATACCGGGAAGCGGGGCATGACAGGTTTTGTTGGTGGCCCATGCAGGTCAGAGATGTACGGAACGCTACCATTCAGTTCAGTTCTGTGTGAACAACCTAAGCAATATAACACAAGAACCAGCAACTAAAACATTCTTTACAGTTCATATTCCTTGAATCTTATCATTTCATATATTTTGAGTCTATCCTAACCCAAATCTTTCTTCCAAGGTTATGGATTCCTCAAACAACACCAACACCAACTTCAATAACACTCCACCTTCCCTACCGATTACACCTGCTATAGCTGCTCCGATCAATGAGCAGACGGTATTGCTTGAGGCGATCCGCAGCCTCCTGGAAGGACAGCAGCAGCAGACTGCTATTCTCTTGAACCGTCCAGAAGTGGAAGCTGTTAGTTATATGTATGCCCTAGAGGCCATTGCTATACATAGGATGTATATTGTGGTGGATGCTGGGACATATATAGGGAGGACTTTCTTGCTCGACATGATAGTATGCTATCCGGTTACTCTTTACCTTAACATGTATACTGATTGTCTCTCTGTTACATGTTGGTAAAGCCCTTAGGATGTGTACTTGACTACCTGGACTATGATGCGGATCATACTAGTGGGGACATGGTAGTCCATAAGTACATCCTTCAAAGTCCCTAGTCGTGGGTGTATCAAGACGGGGCATCGATATACCAGAGTAGACTGGCGTATACCTTCTCGACCCCTACAGATGGGCGATGGATGATCCCATATCCATTGGTGTTTGACATCAGAGATGATATACGGGTGCTCAGTAGAGACTGGGTACACTGGACGGACTCGCCGAGAACTCCCAGATGGTATTATACCTTACGTCAGATGGCAGTTCTCTGGTGACACTGGTACAGAGTGGTCTGTTGACCCGAGATCGTCATAGAGTCTTGTGTGGTTCCCACTGTACTTTGATTTCCATCTTACCACGTCCAAGAGGGCGTGCAAAATGGTGGTTTTTGGATACAGTCCCGAGTCACATGGAGGCAATGAGCGATAGGAGGGGATTCGTCTCTCCCGGTATAGGGAGTTGATATTGCGCTGTGTTCGATTGGCTATAACCGGAAATCCCTGGCCAGGGTTGCTGAGATATACTGGTAAGTGTTACCAGTAGTTTCTCGAACTGTTATAGACCTTATATCGACATGACTTATCGAGCTATTGGGGTCTGACATTTACCACCCCTAGGCGAGATATGCGACATATCAGACGACGAGACCGGACTGTACGGTAAGTGTTACTGGTTGGATTCACAGGAGTGTGAGCGGGCTTGCTCGTCAATCTTCTGATCGCTCAATACCCGGGTGGCCGTTACGTTTAGCAGACCGCTTGCGGCTTGTGGGTGCTTGATATGATCATCATCTGCTACCGGCGTATTGACGAGTCTTTAGAGTCCTACACAGAGGTTTCCTGGCTCAAGCGAAACGAAATAGGAGCGCATATGAGATATGTGCGGGACCGAGAATAATGCGTGTATGTGATACCGTATTCTATTCTCGCGATGATTGTATCGAATGGTTGTATGCGATATAATCTAGTTGTCGAATCGAGGATTGATTCGATAAGCCGATACATTGTATATTAGTCAGTTATATGCGATATGACCGGATCGTTAAATCAAGTGTTGATTTAATGATTTAATGCATAATTATATATTTGATATATTACTTTGCATTAACTAGTATTTGTTCATTTTAAATGGATTTTCTCACTTTTTGTGCACATTGTATATGTGATATACTTTTGTACACAAGTTTGTATCATATTTGATGATGCATGCTAACTTGGGTTTGTGTAAAGACTAAACCATGGTTATATGAATGGTTAGAGTTTTGTTTTCTTTTTCATTTATCTTATTTAGTTATTCATTTTGAAAATGATAAGCATAAAGAGAAAGAATGGTGGCTTTATTTGTAGTTTAGTTGAAGCTTCATGAAACTTTGACCTAGTCCACCATTCTTGTCTCTTGCTTAACCCTAACCATCATATCTAACCATGGTCTATTCTCTACACTAAACTAAGGTTAGTATTATGATAAGTATTCATTTTCCTTTTCATTTTAATAACTTATCATAATATTCTTTCTTCTTCTTCATCTTCTTCAATGAAGAAAGCTTGACTTCATCAATGGTGACTTGATGAAATGAGTGAGAAATCCAATTCTAAAGTGAACCCACCTCCTATTTCTTCATCCTCTACCTCTTTCCAAGTAGTAGAGTATGTTTTCTTCACAAGTTTCATGACTTGGTGAAGTGGGAGCTTGATCTTGTGATGCCTCGACGTAGATCATCTTCGGCACGAAGCCGACGACCTTGCCCGCCCATTTCTCCGATGAAGCCGACGCTAGAGCCCGGGATTCCATTTGGACAGCGAGGAGACTTCATTGCGGAGCTATGGAGGTGGAGGACCGGATCTACAAAGGTTGTATTTCCGTACTTTTAGTTATATTGTTAACTAGTTGCATCTTTCGCCTAAAATATCTAGTTAACGATCTAGTCTAGGGTTTCTCGGCACCGTAAAATTTGAAATTGGCATGGTTGATGCCTTGTGAGACCTCTTGAGAGTGCCTAGGAACCCTACAGTGGTGTCAGAGCCTAGCTAGAGCCTTAGGCGAAGTCCAGACGACGTTTGAAGTCCGATCGAACCAAAACCCCAATTCAAAACGGCTCTCTGGACATTTTCTGATTTTGTGGATTTTTGAGAATTAAAAATATGCAGAAAACTAAGCAGGAAGTTCTAAGAATTACTGTGAAGCCCGACCACCTGAATCGATAGAAGAGCGGCGGAACCGCGGCAATAGCATGCCTATTGCGGCGGTTCCGCGGCCATATGGACCCTTCAGACAATAATTTCTGCACAGTAATTCTTACATTTTGTTGCTATATTTTCTGGTAATTTTTAATCTGAATTCAAGAGTTGAATATTCTGGGTTGTATTGGGGACTCGGTGTTTCGATCGGATTGTCTAATTTTGTCTGTGTGCTTTTCCGGGTATTTTTAGAATATGTTAAAAAGTTCGACCGGATATAAATACCCAATTTTTCCCCTGTCGGGAAATTTCCAAGTGTTGGATTTTTCCGTAGTTTAACGACGTTCTAAGTAGTGCAAGTAACGCGATGGACCCTCTAGAAGACAACAAACCTTAACTCGATTATGTGACCGTCTTGAACTGCCCTTTGAACCTTCGGGTTTGGGGCAGTACGGCGTGCCACATGTGAGGCGTTGGCTTGACCCTTCTACGGCTGGACCGTTGGTATTGAGGCATGAAGTGAATGTTTTTTAAACTTATTTCATGTGTTGATCTGTATCGGGAAAACTTGGGTGTTTGAATGTTCGATCGGAAAGTTTAACATTTTCTAATTATCTGGAATGGGATACAATAATTGGAATTCACAAGTAGTTATGAGATAACTAAATGAATGTTATAAACATAGCAGTTTAGTCTCACTTGATCGGTTGCCACGGAATTTTGATGCGATCAAAAGTCCGTCGCAATCACGTAGCATACGCGGATACTCGCCGGGTAAACTTAATAGACAGCCTCACTCCATAGCCCCGACCAAGTGACTGTAAGAGAACCCCGTCGCCGAAAGCATCCGTTCGGATGCTCGCGGCAGCGGTGTTCCGCCTTGGTGCACTTCGTCGACGGTACCGGGGGTGCGGCCGTCTACTGAAGTTTGCGACGAGTATTCGATCAGGATGTCGGGAATCTTGTTGAATTACCCGACTTGATATTGAAAAGTGTTTTCGATAATGAGACTAAAATGCGGGGTTTATAATTGTTAGGCATGCGATGTCTAAGTAATTCATTTGGTCAGGCATGCGATGTCTGAGGAGGTTGCGGATTCCAACTGTTGTAGTTTTACAGTTTCTTTTCTGTGACCGTAAGTGTAATATGTGATATCGCCGGTTTCGTTGCTATATGTCAACGACAATTGGGATGGACATATTTACTTACGTTGATGACATGTGATGTTATGTGTTGCTGGATATGTTATATTGGATCGTCGTGTTTTAATAGCCGGGGGGTTTTTATGTGAGATGAGTGTTTTTCATTTTCATTCATGTAAAAACTTGTATGTAATATTCTTTTATTGGGGCACTTCCAGGTTGCGGAAGATGTCACCTTTTGTATATTATTTACTTTTCCGCACTAGGATAGACCCAAGGAGGAGGGCACAAGTAACCGGGTTCTGGAGTCCAGTGGGAGAACAACTCGAGGAGTCGAGTCCGGGTCTCCTAACTCTAGAATTGGTAGGGTTGCTTGCCGCTCTCGTAGGGGTCTTGGGGTGTGGGTTTGGCTATTCATCGCAACCGTGGAATCCGTGTTTTATACTGGCTCGTATTGAAAACACGGACGTCCTAGTATATCCAATATTTCATATGTTTCTTCTGCTGCGATATCTGTGATGTGATCATGTGATGTTCTGTGATGGATACTGTATATAGTATATATGATATATTATATAGGCGTTACTTATGTTTTACACCCGCGCTAGCCCTGCCCCGCTCTGCCGTTAGTTACCTAACCTAACGGTGCACGAGGGGACATCGAGGCGAATGCGGATGGCATAAGTGTACGTCGTATTTATCTGTGATGTTTAGGTACTTAAATGATGGGACTTCATTAATGAGATTAATGAAATAAAAGAAACCTAAGATGTTGTGGAATCGAATTTCAAAATAAAACAGGTAGCTACAGTTCTTGCTTTGCACAGCGGTATATATGATATATCCTGCACCTTATTCGATGAGGAAAGGACCGAGATCCCTTCACCGGGAGTGACTCCTTTAGCAATAACTGGCAGATGCTACACACTCGGTTTGACTTTTGATTGCTTTTAAGTGTTTTTGCTTTGCACAGTGATATATATGATATATCTCGCACCTCATTCGACGAGGAAAGGACCGACGATCCCTTCACCGGGAGTGACTCCTTTAGCAAAACTAGAAAAGCCTCAAAAGCACTCCATTTCAAAATCATTTGATTCTACAACGATATCAAGTTCATTACGCAATAGGTTTTCAGAAAAACCTGTCGTAGCCCTCCGTCATTTCATATAAGTACTAGTTAGTATTCGTGCTACGTTTGTTGACTATGTTAAGGCGTAGTGTGCGGTAGCTAATTAGTGCTTATCTGCATAAGCATATGATGTGATTAGATTAGGGTAGTCGTGCGACTTTGTTGACTATGTTAAGGGTCGTGCGGGTGGGTTTAATTCAATCGGGAAATGACGGGTTGAACTTGACTAGCACTTATGATTTGTTGACTATGTTAAGGTCATATAGCTTCTAGGGGCAAAATATTATCGGGAATTTCAAGTGTTGAAATTTGCAATGAGATTGCATACCTTCTATGAGATAGTTGGATCCCGATACCCGCTGCGAGTAAGAGTTACTCCTGGGAGAGTTTTACACATTACAATTAGCTGATCAAGTAGGTGTCTAGAAAGGTGTCAACGGGGTTACGCCTCTGGGAAAACAAGGTTTACATTAATTAGGTTCGTGCTAAAGCACGGGGGACCTCCCTCAAAGTACCGACACTGGCCTGGCTGAAAGATTGGCGAACTTGTAGTGTGTAATTAATCCCGGCTAGTCTTTCCTTTTAGGGTTTGAAGGAAGATTTGATAAAAAAAAAGCAGTGGGAGCCATCCTGATTAGATAAAATAATAACCAATCTATTCTTGACAGAGCGCACGCTGAGTGTTTTCTTCTCTCTCTCTCCAGGTAGCGACCATATCACGCCTTAATCAAGATAATAATACGGAATATTGACCGAACCCGCTTGTTATACTGAGCTGGGGAACGTTGGTCCCGCTCCCACTTATAATTGTTATAAGACAGAGCAGGAAATTGGGGATTACCAGAATTCCCGTGCCGCCCAAACGAAGAGAGTGCATGCTGATGCATCATCTTCGGGTGTGTTCATTACAAAGAACTGTTTCTCTGTATCCTCTACGTCCTGGGTATGTGATACCAGATCAGGATCCCAGATATGTAATCTGTTACATAGGGCTACAGATAGGTAGAGAACTGAGAACGGGTGATAAGTTTCATGAGGCAGAAAACGGGGCAAGTGTTGCAGCCAAGTCTGTTGGTCACTGTCACCCTGTATTACCATTACATTGATTCTGAACGAATGTTATTAGATACCGAACCTGATATACAAAATCATATCAGTCTCTTTATCAGTAAAGAAATGATAAAATTTTGTATTGATGGATAATGTTTTGAACATTTCCTATATCAAAAGTTGATCGGTTCAGGCACGTTATCTAAAAGCATTGATGTTCTAAATCAAACTACAGTTCTTAGTATACGGAACACACACAAGAGGAAGAGTTCAGAAATGAACAAATTCTTCTTGAGGTATTGTAGACTAGGTCATATCAATGCGACCCGACTAGCTGAAGTTACATATAGATGCATATTTAAATCATTTTGAATTTACATCTTGTGAAACTTGCCAGTCATGTCACAAAGATAAGATGACCATAGCTCCGTTTACTGGAAACAGAGAAAGAGTTAGTGAACTCTTGGGACTGATACATGATGATGTACGTAAGGTCCCATGTCTACACATGCCAGGACTGGTTCTTTTTACTTCATTATATTCTCTGATGATCTTTCGAGTTTCAGACCTATGTTCCTGTTGAAACACAAGTCCGAACCTTTTGAGATATTCACAGAATATAAGTTAGAAGTAGAGAACCAAAATACGGGTATAAGTATTATGTCCTTTGATGAGATCAAGGAGGAGAATACTTGAGCACGGAAATCCTGGATTATTCTAAAGGAGAATGAGGTTCTCTCTCAGCATTACTCCTCCGTATACACCATAGCACGATGGTATCTCGGGGCGGAGCAGATACACCCTATTTGATATGGTGTGCTCTATGATGAGTACTACTGACTTACCCTTTTCCTTTTGGGTGTTATGCGCTTGAGAAGTTGCATACCTATTGAAAAGGGTCACGATCAAATCAGTTGCCTACCACTTCATATGTGATATGGAAAGGGAAGAGCCCATATCTTAAGATGGTTAAGATTTGGGGTTGTCCGGCCTATGTCTAAAAGCAAAATCCGCACAAGATCGAGGCAAGGTCTGTAATGTAGAACTGGAAAGGTTCCAGCTATACAAACTACAGCAGATGATTTGGTAGAACCAAAGGATTCAGTAGATTCCAACGAACCTCAGCCTCTCCGCCGATCTAGTAGGGTTCCTCACCCACCTGAGAGATACTTCGGTTCCTCTATGACAGTGGGAGCGAGGATTGCATCATGAGATGATGACCCAACTAGCTTCGAGCTGGCCATCAGGAGTAAGACTCTGTAAGAATGGCTGGATGCTTAGCGATCTGAGATGGAATCCATATACACCAACAAAGTATGGACTTTGGTTGATATATCTGAAGGGTTAAATCCCCATCAGGAGCAAGTATATCTTGAGAAGATTACTTGGTGTACATGGAAGAGTTGAGACTTTCAAAGCTAGACTTGTTAAAGGTTTTCATCATTGACCAGGTGTGGATTATGTTGAAACCTTTTCTAAGGATCTATGCTTAAGTCCATCCAGATCCTACTTGCCCCGGCTACATACCATGACTACGATATCTGGTGGTTGGGTGTCATGACAGCTTTTCTAAATGATGTTTTAGAAAAGAACGTCTGTAAGTACACAGCCAGAGGGCTTCGTAAACAGTGGGAGCAGCGGAAACGTGAACAAGATGCTTTATAAGATAAAGCAGGCATCGCGGAGTTGGAACGTCTGTTTTGATGTCGTAGTCAAAAAGTTTGACTTCATCAAAATGGTAGATGAACCTTGTATATACAAAAAGGTAGTAGGGAGTATGATGGCGATTCTCGTAGAGTACATGGATGACATACTCTTGATAGGGAAAGAGTTTCCTATGCTACGCTCGATCAATCTCCGCTTGTCACAATGATTCTCCACATAGGATCAAAGTGATACCTACTAAATCCTGGATTTTGGATCTATGAGATAGATCTAAGTGGATGTTAGGATACTCACTAGTTGTAGTGAGATGATATCAGTTGATCCTGGGGAGAATCACTGGAAGTGTTCCAGGGTGATAAAGACGACTGAATGTCAGTCACAGGCATTGTCTTTACCCTCAGTAAAGGGACGGTATGTTGGAAGAGTTCCAAGCTAAATACCGTGGCATACTAGACGATAAAGGCTGGATACATCGCTACTTATGATGCTACCAAAGAGGCTGTTTGGGTGTATATTGGTTCATAAAATGAACTAGGTTCCTACCATTGTGAGACAATGGAGTTATGGCTTATGCCAAGGAACGCAGGTCCCATCAGTGATCCAGACATAATCTAAGGCAGTATCACCTGATCATGGAGATGGTTGATCTCCAAGGAGATCGAGGTTAGGAGAGTAGACTCAGAAGATAACACGGCGGATCCACTCACGAAGGCCTATTCCCAGAGAGAGACTCTTAAGAGATGGTTGAGTATGAGATACTACAACCACTGCTATCAGATGGCCCTAGTGCAAGTGGGAGATTGTTAGTTATATGTATGCCCTAGAGGCCATTGCTATACATAGGATGTATATTATGGTGGATGCTGGGACATATATAGGGAGGACTTTCTTGCTCGACATGATAGTATGCTATCCGGTTACTCTTTACCTTAACATGTATACTGATTGTCTCTCTGTTACATGTTGGTAAATCCCTTAGGATGTGTACTTGACTACCTGGACTATGATGCGGATCATACTAGTGGGGACATGGTAGTCCATAAGTACATCCTTCAAAGTCCCTAGTCGTGGGTGTATCGAGACGGGGCATCGATATACCAGAGTAGACTGGCGTATACCTTCTCGACCCATACAGATGGGCGATGGATGATCCCATATCCATTGGTGTTTGACATCAGAGATGATATACGGGTGCTCAGTAGAGACTGGGTACACTGGACGGACTCGCCGAGAACTCCCAGATGGTATTATACCTTACGTCAGATGGCAGTTCTCTGGTGACACTGGTACAGAGTAGTCTGTTGACCCGAGATCGTCATAGAGTCTTGTGTGGTTCCCACTGTGCTTTGATTTCCATCTTACCACGTCCAAGAGGGCGTGCAAAACGGTGGTTTTTGGGTACAGTCCCGAGTCACATGGAGGCAATGAGCGATAGGAGGGGATTCGTCTCTCCCGGTATAGGGAGTTGATGTTGCGCTGTATTCGATTGGCTATAACCGGAAATCCCTGGCCAGGGTTGCTGAGATATACTGGTAAGTGTTACCAGTAGTTTCTCAAACTGTTATAGACCTCATATAGACACGACTTATCGAGCTATTGGGGTCTAACGTTTACCACCCCTAGGCGAGATATGTGACATATCAGACGACGAGACCGGACTGTACGGTAAGTGTTACTGGTTGGATTCACAGGAGTGTGAGCGGGCTTGCTCGTCGATCTTCTAATCGCTCAATACCCGGGTGGCCGTTACGTTTAGCAGACCGCTTGTGGTTTGTAGGTGCTTGATATGATCATCATCTGCTACCGGCGTATTGACGAGTCTTTAGAGTCCTACACAGAGGTTTCCTGGCTCAAGCGAAACGAAATAGGAGCGCATATGAGATATGTGCGGGACCGAGAATAATGTGTGTATGTGATACCGTATTCTATTCTCGCGATGATTGTATCGAATGGTTGTATGCGAACCTAGTTGTCGAATCGAGGATTGATTCGATAAGCCGATACATTGTATATTAGTCAGTTATATGCGATATGACCGGATCGTTAAATCAAGTGTTGATTTAATGATTTAATGCATAATTATATATTTGATATATTACTTTGCATTAACTAGTATTGGTTCATTTTAAATGGATTTTCTCACTTTTTGTGCACATTGTATATGTGATATACTTTTGTACACAAGTTTGTATCATGTTTGATGATGCATGCTAACTTGGGGTTGTGTAAAGACTAAACCATGGTTATATGAATGGTTAGGGTTTTGTTTTCATTTTCATTTATCTTATTTAGTTATTCATTTTGAAAATGATAAGCATAAAGAGAAAGAATGGTGGCTTTATTTGTAGTTTAGTTGAAGCTTCATGAAACTTTGACCTAGTCCACCATTCTTGTCTCTTGCTTAACCCTAACCATCATATCTAACCATGGTCTATTCTCTACACTAAACTAAGGTTAGTATTATGATAAGTATTCATTTTCCTTTTCATTTTAATAACTTATCATAATATTCTTTCTTCTTCTTCTTCATCTTCTTCAATGAAGAAAGCTTGACTTCATCAATGGTGACTTGATGAAATGAGTGAGAAATCCAATTCTAAAGTGAACCCACCTCCTATTTCTTCATCCTCTACCTCTTGCCAAGTAGTAGAGTGTGTTTTCTTCACAAGTTTCATGACTTGGTGAAGTGGGAGCTTGATCTTGTGATGCCACGACGTAGATCATCTTCGGCACGAAGCCGACGACCTTGCCCGCCCATTTCTCCGATGAAGCCGACGCTAGAGCCCGGGATTCCATTTGGACAGCGAGGAGACTTCATTGCGGAGCTATGGAGGTGGAGGACCGGATCTACAAAGGTTGTATTTCCGTACTTTTAGTTATATTGTTAACTAGTTGCATCTTTCGCCTAAAATATCTAGTTAACGATCTAGTCTAGGGTTTCTCGGCACCGTAAAATTTGAAATTGGCATGGTTGATGCCTTGTGAGACCTCTTGAGAGTGCCTAGGAACCCTACAGAAGCACCTGGGGTGAAGCAATTCAAGGCTTTGCACCCCAAACAGTTCTCAGGAAAAGAGAGCCCACTAGAAGCTGAGGAATGGGCTCAGAGCATGGTGCCAGAAATAGCTTGGGTTCATATTGCAAAATTATAGCTCATGGACAATGCACGGGTCTGGTGAAAGGCGAAAGAAAGCCGTCTTGATCAACCCATCGAATAGAAGACTTTCCGCGACATGTTCGACGCAAAGTACTTCCCTGAGACTGCCAGGTTCGACATAGAACAGCAGTTCATCCATCTACAACAAGGTTCAATGTGGACCAAATCAGTAGATGAGTATGACGCTGAGTTCACCATGCTCAGTCGGTAAGAAATGTCTCAATAAATTTGATTTTCAAAATATCATATACTACACAGCTAACATAAGACCGTAACAGGTTTGCGGCCCATCTCATACCGACCGCTGAGATCAGAGCTAAAAGATTTCAGTAAGGGTTGGACTCGGAAATCCAAGCTGCTCTAGCTACAGGGGATTTCCTAACCCATGATTTGGCTTTGAAGGCTGCCCGAAGATACGAGGCAGTAGTGAAGAGGAATGGCAGACCTCAATCTGCCGGTTTAAAGCGCCCTGCCACTCAAATGGCAGGAGGAGCCTCTTCCAGGCCATCGTTCGAACCCAGGAGAACTGAAGAAATTACTAACCAGTCGAGTCCAGACTTGTGCTGCTACTGCAGGAGAAAGGGACACTTGTGGAAGGACTGTAGGCGCGCAAAAAGCCAGTGTCTAATTTGTGGCGCATCCAATCACGGAATTACAAACTGTCCTTATAGAAGCAACCCAGATCACTCACCCACCAACAACCTGCAGCAGCCAGTTATCCAGTCTCCTGCACCTTGTCTTGCACTCACAGCTCCACCACCTGCACTGCTTACTCGCCAATTCCAACAGGCAATGAGGAACATGCCTCGAGGGCAGAGAAACATGCCCCAAGGACAAAGGAATGTGCCTCCAGCTAGAAGAAACGTACCCGGCTACAGGCTTACACCTTAGCAGCCGTAGAAGCCGAGACAGCTGACCAAGGTAACACTAGTAATTCTCTTTCACATTTTTAAAACCCTTTTATCACTTTGTTATTTTTCATACACTATCAGTACTTCAGCCACCAAACTTTCCTTGAACCTGTTACACTTTCCTTTTACAAATTTCGAGGACGAAATTTTTTAGGGTAGAATGTAACAACCTTAAACTTTCTGTACAACTTTCTGTACAATTTTTTTTCAAAAATACAGAAAGGGGTACTTTTGCCTGAGCACAAGTTATAAGTTTGTTTTGTTTTTTAATAGAAAGAAGGAGCTTGTAGCTCATTGGTAAGACATTGCACTGCTGAACCAAAGCACCAGAATTCAAATCCCATCACCTACATTATTTTTTATATTATTTTCTTTTAATATTTTTAGAATCCCAAGAGTCTACACGTGCTAAACCCGTAAAACCAAAAGTCACAAATAAAACAAACTGGACCACGAGGTAGACCAAGCGACGAGGAGCACATGGCGGCCGAACTCGGTCTGAATCGGCCGGCAACTCGGTCGAATCGACCGGCGCCGCCGGTCGATTCATCGCAAAATCCAATTTGGTCTTCTGGGATTTTGTGCCTTTTGGTCTTCTTAAAACCCCTGTATACTTTAAAATACCTGCACATTAACATAGCTTTTAAAAACTCCATTAAACCACTTTTTAATACAAAATTTAATACAATTTCTCACACCCTTTCATCTAACCTTAACCCTAACCTTATCCTATAAATATCACCCCTAAACACACCCTCCTCACCCTAAATCTCTGTCCAAAACTCTCAAGAAAACTCTCTAGAATTTTATGTACAAGTGGAGTTAGCGAAAGGCGAAACTCCGGCGAATTTCCGACAACGATCCGAGGAGCTCCCGGTGACGAAACGATGCACCGGAAAATCCTACTTCCTTTTTTTCCTCTTCTCTAACCTAACAACAAGTAAGTCCCACCTCCCTCTTCTCTATTCTATTCTAAAAATTTGTAAAACTAAAATCCGACGGAAGCGGAGTTAATCCGACTTCCGATTCGATTTTTCTTAAAAAGTTCAACTTTCTTCAAATACAACCATACCAAACACTTACATCTTGACTATTAATCAGTAATAAAACATATGGAACAAATTCCATTTCAAAAGAATGTATATTTCAATTTTTATCGCACCTTTCAGTAAAATACCATGTAGTTTAGTTTCGACTTTAAAACATCATTAATCTTGCTATACCTTTAAATAGATTACGAGGTAATGACCTACCTCTTCACAACACACATATGCAACATAGCACGATACCTTTAGGGAATATAGAATACGGGAATATGAATTTACAATTAAATAACTTTTACTATTAAAACCGTTTTCTACAAGATTACGTATTTTTAATTAAATCTTTGCAAAGCGCCGCTACAACCCATTTTGGGGAACCCGTTCGGGATGGTACGGATTATCGCATATCCTCAGGCTTAGTACTGCGAGATGCAAAGCTCCGCAAGGAGCATTCGGTCTCGAGAGATTTAAAAATACAAATATCTTAAGAAAATGAGATTTCTAGAAATATAATATATAAAAATTATTTTTATATAAATATATATATATGTATCATAAAAATATCTATTTTTGATATAATATAAATATTTCAACTTTTCTAAATCAAAACAATTACTTGACATGAAAATACCATGCAATTCTATACAAGTTCAATTCTTTACAATTAAATACCTTATATTATGAAAAATAGATTTATCTTACAAGAAATGTCACATATATAAAATCTACATCTATGAAAACTCTAAAGACGATAATAAAATACTTGAGGTTATTTTAAAAATTATACAAAATTATTTTTACATAAAACCCCCTCAAGTTTTATAAATTACAATAAGGACCCTAGTAAATATAGGTTTAAGCGGGACCAGTCTCTTGAGCCTCAGGCAGCAGGAGATATGGGTGCTTTCCTATTCAAGGTAAACAACTTAACAAACGGTTTTATCAACACGGTAATCGTCTTTGAAAAGACACAAATCCTGACGCCCATATGCAGCGGTTACCGATAACACCAAAACCTAATTCAGGACTTCAATTTTTTTCTAATTACTCTGACTCAGACTGGGTCTCATTATAAATAAACTGACTTGAATATGATTCAAGTACAAACTACAATTCAATATGAATCCATGAATCCATATATTCAATCTATTCAATCTGTATTGACTGAACCGAACCATGGATATACATCCATCTACATGATTCATACATCTACATGATTCTCCAGTTACATCTATTTACAGATATCATGGTTTTGGCAAGTCATCATCTGTACAAGCTATAATACAAGACATTACAATTTACAATACAATTCAAATAATACAATCAAGATATCGCTGGGTTTAAGGGGTAGATTGGTACGGAAGGTGTTAGAAGTGGCACAAGACTGCAAGATTTAAGACACCTAATCTGAATTCAATCGTCGTTGTTCTGGGCATTCTAACGGAGCCTTGTATTCTATATTCCGTTGCCTTAGTCTCTGGCATACTGAAACTCCTCTTGTATACACTGGCATCCTTCTGTATCAAGCTACAAACAACAGCGTTAACACTAAATACAACATTATAAATATATAATACAACTTTAAAATCTACACTCTCTCTCTATATATATATATTCTACTTATCCCTTATCTTTGGGACTTATCGAGCGATTGTTCGCTGACGGCATTCCTTCTTTTTCTTCTTTGGAATGCTGTCAGGTGGATTGGACGCACTAGAGCACAAGACCATTCAGGAGCATTCGGAGCAGGCCCTTGAGCGGTACACTGAAGACCCTGAGCTGTAACCACTTATACTTAATTCATTTCATTTCTGTATTTCCATTTCTTGTTATGCCACTGTTTAGGCATTGTCTTTCATTCAGATGTATTTACTTTTCCATGCATTGTACAAAAGAATATTAATAAATAAAGTTGTTGTTTCATTACATTCGTCTCTTTTGTATATTTCTTTTATATTGCTTAATTACGCTTAGCGTATTTACTTCAGAGTAAATACGTGGCGGTCTCGTCGCGTCCTCTGCCCGTATACTGGGAAGCGGGGCATGACATTGACAACGGGTCATCCGTCAACCTTCTCAATGTAAGAGTGTTGAAGGAGATTTGCATGAATGTTCAACACCTATCTCGGGACAAAATTACTATCTCCGGGTTCGACTCGCAGTCATCACAAATGCTCAGGTCTATAATACTGACACTGCGTTTTGGGCTGCTCGACATCGACATCAAGTTCCATGTTATTGACGCCAAGACTTACTACAACGCTTTGCTCGGCAGGTCTTGGTTACATGAGTACAACATCATCCCTTCTACATAACACCAGTGTATAAAGTCCTTCAAGGATGGTCTCGAGTACACAGTTACAGGGGAGCTGAACCCATTCTCCGTAAATGATGTCCGCAAATATGAAGACGCCAAATACTTCTTACCAGACTTCGAAGACATGGAAAGATGTCACAAACCAGAGAATAAACAAAAAGCCATCGCCACTATCCCGATTTTCGGGAGTAATACCGAAGAAGATAAAGAGATGGTCTACTCGGGACAACCCCAAGGCAATAGGCCAATACCATCTACTCTTATACTGGTCTTTGGCAGTGACTCTAAGGACGAGGCTAACGCGGTGTTCTCCGTCCACCCGTCGATACAGATCTTTGCTGGAGCTGATCAGAGCTTACAGATTACCCTGGTCCCGCAACGGCATTACAAAGAACTTGATGCACTTGGTACGTACAGTATACAAGAGCTGCAGACCTTCTACGTCCCTCCTAAGCAAAGAGGTGAGAAGCCGATCCTTTTCTACCAATCCACGGAGACTAAAGTGGAGAAAGAAGTATGGCACGGTGCCGAACCTGCGCTCGACAGGCTTCAACCAATCCGTCTGGCCAGATACTGAGGGACTGAAAAGGCTGTTGAGACTCCAAGGCGTACCCTTTAAACAAACTGCTCGACAAACCCAGTTCTATAACTGGATTTAGAACGTTCCTGGACTCAGCGGAAGATGCCTAACGGGAGAATGAAGACGACCGGCCTTGGATACGTTTGGTCCAAGAAACGGGAGCGAGTCCCTGGTTGCTTTATCATAAATGGTTCTGGTGGAAAAGAGAATGCCCTTTCGGATAGTGCTGATATTGAAGCAGAGTAAGATCCCGCCGTACGAGTATCAAGTCCGTCATTCGAAGAGCAGATTGACAAGCTAATAAGAGAAGCAGGTCAAAAGGTTCGTGATGACCATAGCCGCGAAATGGCCATTTACGAGAAAGCCAGGACGTAGCGTATCATTCAGCAGGCTACGGAGGATGATGATCTCCTTCACCCTCAACTCGCTGTGCATTCTTGTGGCAAAAAGAAAGCCCGACGTGGCAGCAACAATAAGGTTAAGACCGGGAATGACGTTCGAAAACAGCGAGGCGGATCCAAGAATCTGCGCGATCGAGGAAAAGTCAGCTGGAATCCATCGTTTATGAAAAAGATGGGTCTGGAGTACTCTTTCACTCAAGACAAGACAAGAAAAATCTTCGACCTTTTCATAAAACATCAAATGATGGTGCTCCCAGAGTCTCAGCGCCCCGAACAAATAGATGAGGTCCATCACCCGGATTATTGCTCCTACCACCGAGTAATGGGATATCCTCTTGAAGAATGCTTCACCTTCAAAGACTAGTTGAAGATCAGTATCGGTAAGGCAGGTTTGCTCTATCTGACAGTTAGAAGGTAGCCCCGCCATGAAAGTATGAGCCGAGAGTAACCTACACTGCAAGGAAAAGTCTAGATCAGCATCGAGCTTGGAAACGAGCTTGTACCTGCCATATGATAACATTCTCAAAGGAAGGAGAGTACGAGAATACGAACGACCTCCCTTAGTGCTTCGCAAATGAAGATGAGAACGAGATGATATCAGAATTTCCACCGGCGCCAAAAGAGCTAGAAGATGGGATACACACCACAACAAACAACTTGAGAAAAATCGACTTGGGGACGGCAAACGACCCAAGGCCAACATTCGTCAGTGAGTTGTTGTCTGAGAAACAGGTAGCCATGTTAAAGGACGTGCTTGTGCAGTATAAAGACTGTTTTGCATGGAACTATTCCGAGATGCCGGAATTAGATCCAGAGATAGCTGTGCATAAACTGGCGATATCGCCAGATGTCAAGCCAGTCAAACAGACGCCAACAAGAATGCGGCTCGAGCTTGAGATGAGTATCAATGCCGAAGTCATGAAGTTGATCGACTCCGGCTTCATCCAAGAAGTTCAATACCCTGAATGGATCGCCAATATCGTTCCGGTAATGAAGAAAAATGGGACAGTATGCGTCTGTGTAGATTTTCGGGATCTCAACAAAGCTTGTCCGAAAGATGACTTCCCAGTGCCTGTCACCGAGTTGATGATCGATAACACATCCACCCATGAAGTCTTCTCCTTCATGGACGGATCCTCAGGATACAACCAAATCAAGATGCATCCCGAAGACCAAAAGCACACTTCTTTCCAGACCCCGCTAGGCATTTTCTGCTACAAAGTGATGCCCTTCGGTCTGAAGAACGCTGGCACCACTTACCAGAGGGCCATGAAAAAGATCTTTGATGACCTCATTCACGAGAGTGTCGAATGTTATATTGACGACCTCATGGTGAAAATCAAATAGTATGAAGAGCACTGGGAGCATCTAAAGATAGTGTTCCAGCGTCTTCGGAAATATAATCTGAAGATGAACCCTCTGAAATGCGCATTCGGAGTTTCCTCAGACAAATTCCTAGGATTCATCGTATGACACCGGGGCATCGAAATAGACCCGTCGAAGATCAAGGCGATTATGGAAATGTCTTCTCCAAGAACTTTCAAATAATTGCGGTCTCTCCAAGAAAAGCTCGCGTATATCTGACGGTTCATAGCTAACCTCTCCAGCAAATGCCGCCCCTACAATCATCTAATGAAGAAAGGGATCCCGTTCGTTTAGGATCGCAAATGCCAAAGCGCACTGGATGAAATCAAGTAATATCTGCAGAACTCGCCAGTACTAACCGCTCCGATCAAGGGAAAGCCCCTCATCCTGTACACAACAGCCCTTGAAGGTTCTTTAGGCACGTTATGGGCACAGGAGAACGACCAGGGGAAGGAGAGAGCTCTCTACTATTTGAGTCGAGTTCTCCTGGGGGCAGAAAACAATTACTCCCCAATCGAAAAGCATTGCCTGGTATTGATCTTCGCAGTAACGAAGCTCCGACATTACGCCTTGGCACATGAGGTTCATCTTATATCAAAGGTGGACCCTCTCAAATATTTGATGTTGAGAGCCACATTAACAGGAAGGCTTGCTAAATGGGCCCTCCTCTTGATGGAATTCTCGATAGTATATCGACCCCTCAAGGCAATAAAAGGCCAGGACATCGCTGAGCATCTGATACCTGCCTACTCTCCCTTGAACTGTGAGTTGCCAAACGAACACGCGTTTGACGCAATTGACAGGGAGAAAGAAGGGAATGATACCCAATTGGAACACTACTTCGATGGAGCGTCCTCCCTGAAGAAGCGAAAGCAAAACACCCCCATGATTAAAGCCAGGGTGAGCCTTATCTTTGTGACTCCACAAGGAGGGATAATGCGTTTTGCCATTTCCTTAACGGATCCAAGAACAAACAATGAAGCTAAGTATGAAGCTTTGATAACTGGTCTCGAGATTGCTGTCAACATGGGGATCAAAAACCTCCTCATATATGGAGACTCCCAGCTGGTCGTTAGCCAAGTAAATGACGACTACCAGACATGCAAACCAGAACTGATCAGGTATGGTGAAAGAGTGCAGCAACTGCTAACGCAAATCACCTCCTACACCCTGGAAAGCATACCACATGCGGAAAATAGCAAGGCGGATGCGTTAGCCAGGCTCGCTAAAGAACTGTCCAACGAAAACCTTGATGTCGTAAGGATCATTATGCAAAGCCGCCGGATTCTCGCGCCAGCAGAAATATCTCCGAAGTCGTCTGAAAGAAGGGGAGCGACTGAACGAGCTATCTTCCAAATAGAGGACGAAGAAAGGGCGAAGGATTGAAGAGAAGCTTTCTTAGACTACTTCAAATCCCATCGAACGCCCGAAGACGCGTCGTCAAGACATCAGCTCATGAAGAAAGCCCTGTCTTTCGCCCTCGTCAATGGTACTCTTTATAAGAGATCGTTCTATTGTCTATGGCTGATATGCCTGGGACCAGAAGAAGCAAAAAGGGTCGTTCAAGAAACTCATGACGGGCTCTGCGGTTCCTATCAAGCTGGACCAAAGATGAAGCTGAAGATCAAAAGAATGGGTTACTATTGCCCATGATGATTCGGGGCTGTCTTGAATATGCGAAGCAGTGTCACTCGTGCCAAATTCACGGGGACTTCATCCACCAGCATCCGAATCCGCTGCACCCAACATTGGCTATCTGGCCATTCGAAATGTGAGGAACTGATATAATCGGGCCCATCGAACCAGCATCAGCCAAGGGACATCGGTTCATACTAGCAACAACCGATTACTTCTCTAAATTGGCAGAAGCAATACCGTTAAAGGAAGTAAAAATGGAGAACATCCTCCATTTCTTCAAGACACATGTCCTCTACCGGTTCGGCACTCTACGACGGATCATCTCGGATAACAAATCAGCCTATAGAAGCCATAAGATCAGCCGCTTCGCACAGCAGCATAATATAGATTGGAGATACTCTTCAGTCTATAATCCCCGAGCTAACGGTCTAGCTGAGCTTTCAACAAGACCTTGACAAAGATCATACAGAAAACAGTGTCCAGAAATAAAAAGGACTGGCACAAGAAATTGCATGAAGCTCTCTAGGCCTATCGGACTACGTTCAAGACGGCCACAAACACAACGCCATTTGCGTTAGTATTCGGCACGGAAGCGGTACTTCCCTTGGAGATAGACTACCCTCTTTACGAGTAGCAGTTGGATACGAGCTGACGGATGAAGAGAATGCCCATTTCAGCTTGAGGAGCTAGACGCCCTTAATGAAACTTGTCTCGTGGCACAGCAA
Organism: Agapanthus africanus; assembly: GCA_030015575.1. NCBI lineage: Eukaryota > Viridiplantae > Streptophyta > Magnoliopsida > Asparagales > Amaryllidaceae > Agapanthus > Agapanthus africanus. Next base: position 44,571,558 of record CM057339.1, read on the forward strand.
AACCTAGAAGCTTACAAAGCAAGGATGACGCGCTCATACGAAAGATTGACTAGGCCGAGAACATTCCGCTAAGGCGAACTCGTGCTCGTCGTAAAAAGACCTATAATCCCCAACCGTGCCAAACGGGGGAAATTCGAGCAAACTATGAAGGTCCGTATATCATAGATAAGGTCTACCAGGGTAGGGCCTACTTGCTCATGGATATGCATGGAGAAAGACCTTTCCGGCCAATAAACGGCCGGTTATTTAAGAAATACTATGCTTGACAAGTCACGGCTAAGAATAATGGTGGACGGCGATGCTCGTGTCCACTCGCTATCTCCCTGAGTCCAAACTCTATAAGTAGTATCCAACGGAGCGCAATGTCCTTAAACTATCTGCGGACCGCAACATCCTTAAACTAGCGGTGGACCGAGATGTTCTTAAACTAACATTGGACCGAGATATTTTTAAACTAACAACATCGCCTCTAACACGGCGATAGTGGAATGTAATTCCACAAGTCCCAGCGGTGAGGACTGCAACTCAAATCCCACCGGCAAACGGATGGGTCACATGCGGTGAAACTGTTCTCGGGAGTTTCATCGTGAAAAAAAAGGGTTCGTCCACAAGCGAAATGGGCACGGATGAAAACCCGAAAGGGCGCCATGAGTAAAAACAGCAGGATTACCGGCAAGTTTATGAAAACCCGAAAGGGCGCAATCTCATTAAAATAAAGACACCTGCAAGGTCCTCTCGACCTTGTGAGGAGAAAACACCTGCGTGAGATCCTTATGACTCACAAGGGAGCAACACACTTAGGGATCTCCATGATTCCTAAGGAGAAATTACACTTACGAGATCCGCACGACTCGTGAGGAGAATTCCCCCTATAAGACCCTCATAGCTCGTAGAATTCAAAAAGCCTTAAGCTACAGGGATCTGAACTGTTCTTAAGCCATCACATCCCCCAGTTTGCCCTACAAACGGTTCAATATCGTCCCTTGTATACAATCTATGGGCACAAATAAACGTTTCCCCTACCGAGTTCCACCAATGGTGTGAAATTTCCCCATTTGGCGAACGACACTTGTAAGTCCTCTCGACTTATAAAGAGAAAACGCTCTTGTAAGATCCTTACGATTTATAAGAGAACACACACTTAAGAATCCTCATGATTCCTAAGGAGAAACACACCTACGAGATCCTCATGACTCGTAGGGAGAAACATCTTTATGAGACCCTTACGGCTCATGAAGTCAAAAGCCTTAGTCGACAGGTTCCTAACCCCGTTTGCTAAGCCACCTTTGTTCGATCCGACAAAGGCAAATGATGATTTTCTCCTGGCAATATCCCAGTGGCAGCGATGTTGATGCCTAAATCGATATCAAACTCCAAGTCCTTTCACGGCAAATGATGATTCACTCCTGGCAATATTCCAGTCACAGCGATGCCGATGCTAAGATTGGTATCTGATCTTGAGTTCCATACTCACAGAAAAAATCAACGAGCCAAAAATGTATATGAAATAGCCGGAATGATAGGGCAACTTGCAACAAAAATTAGCAAGTAAAATATATGCATACAAAAAGAGTCGAAATGATTAGGCAACTCGCAATAAAAAGCAGCGAGTAAAGAAAAAGAAAAACAGCCGAAATGATCGGGCACCGCGAAAAATAGCCGAAATGATTAGACAATCACGAATTTCGCGATATAAAAAGCTAAAATGATAGAGCGTCGCGGAAAGAAATAAAATAAAATGAAACTTTTTCCCTGCAGGTGAGATCACATTAACCCCTGTATACAATCAATGGGCACAAATAGAAAGGGAACCATATCGTCCCACCAGGCTTCATCAAAGGGAAGCCAGATCTCAATGGCTACACCTACAGCCTAGAAATCAATGAGGGCGTTCCTTCCCGTTCCAACCAGAAGCAGATACGGCGTTAGTGAAACAGAGCCACGGCAAAATCCCCTAGTTCCAAATCTCGATGGTTCACAGACAACCTACAGACTACCTCGGAGCCATGGCAAAGTCCTTAGTTCCAAGTCTCGACGGCAGCATCCACAGCCTAGAGATCAATGACAGCGTTCTTCCTCCCTCCAGCAGGATACAGGTGCGACATCAACAAACTGAGCCATGGCAAAGTCCCCTAGTTCCAAATCTCTGCGGTTCACAGATAACCCAGAGACAACCTAGACATTCGTCGCAATATTGCAGACACAATGTCAACCAACGAAGCAAAGGAAGATCCCTAGCTTCAGGGTCTTGACGGCAACTCAAATGAGACGTGAAAGACTATCGGAGATCATCCCGCTCCAGTGCGGAGCGGTCATGACTCATCGGGGCTCCCAAACTGAGCCTAACCTCAAGTAAAAAGCGACATAGAATATCCCTAACGCTTGCTCTTCCGATTGTAATATTACCTGAAAGATTACTTAAAGACATCTTGTCCAGCCCCCAAAGTGATTAGAGACACGACAGTCGCGGGGCTACCCGAACAGCAAGATTGCATATCGGGGAATATATCGGCCAACGCAACGGTGCGACGAGTAAAAAACCTTAATACCACAGACCCTAACGGACTTCTATTAGCAGGAGTTAACTGTGGCGTTAGGAAACCCTTGCGAGAACTTCTCGATTCGTCTCAACTCGTGAGGAAATTAGTGTCCTTTCGAGAACTTCTCGATTCGTCTCTACTCGTAGGGAAAAGCCTTAGGCAATGGGGATAAGGACCTGTTTCCTAAGCATTGGGGCCCTGCAAGTCGGTCCAAGGTGAACTATTGCATACTATTCAAGGGCCACACTCTCCAAAGTCGAATCTCGATAAGGAGGGAAACAACCACTTACGAGTCCTCTCGACTTGTAAGCGGGAAAAATTCTCTTGTGAGATCCTTACGACTATCAAGAGAAAACGCACTTAAGAGTCCTCACGACTCCTAAGGAGAAAATACACCTACGAGATCCTCTCGACCCTTAGGGAGAAAAGTCTTTATGAGACCTTCACAGCTCGTAAAGTTGAAAAGTCTTAGGCGGCAGATCTGAACATGTCTTCTAAGCCGTCGTTGCCCTGCAAGGAGATCAAGGTAGACTATCTACAAGACGCATTTGCTAAAGGGACACGCCCATATAAAATGAAATATGTCTTTTATTCATAAATTCAAGTGAATACAAGATACATTTCATAAAGGAATCAAAATAAATACATGTTATTCATAAACCGTAAGTTTACAATAAAAAAAGGGGGTACAAAGACGGTTATTGAGGAGGAGGCGTCTTCAACAAAACAGTAAACCGCTCGCGCGCTCCTCTCTATCCTTTCTCGTGATCAGCCTCCGCAGCCAACTCTGCTTCAACTTGAGCCCATTGTCGTAAACAAAACGAAAGCTTTTCATCGGTGCCTAGCATGACAGCTTCGCAGTCCTGCACGACCCGCTCGGTAGAGTCAAGCGTCCGCCTCAGCGTCAACCCATCCGAAATACATCTTTAGATATTGTCGAAGGCAGCTTTTAACTGCGCAATATTCGCTTCAACCTGAGCGCGTAACCGGGCAGATTCGCTTGAAGCCACTTCATGTTCCTTTTGCCTCAAGGTCGCCTCTTGTTCAAAATGGCGAATGAAAGGAACACTGAGCTCGACCCACGCAGCCTGCTGGGAGTTCGAAGCTAATACTTCATGAGCGAGACACTTGAGCTCAATCTCATGCAGGCAAGCCTCGATCTTTCTGCAGTGATCAACCCAAGAGCCGACGAGATCTTCATCATAGAAGTTCACGAGTGTCGCTAACATTGGATTGACTTCAACAGCAAAATCCATAGCAGAACTGAGGGTTTCGGCATCGAGATCTTTGATGAATTTGCTCAACATTCGCCGGTTATTCGCAGCGCCCCTAGAAGATGTGCATTTAGCAAAGGGCCCTGCAGGCATTGGAATGTGAGACTCAAAAAGAGCTGGAGCCGGTGCAATTGCTGCAAAATAAATTACGGTCAAATGCTGACTCAGGAAATGAAGGAAACATATGATCGATGAAGTTTATTATACCAGCTGTGACAGGCGGCTGGACGGGGAGCGTCGGAGGCACGATTGTTCTTTCACCCCCTCCCTCGACCCGTAGCACTATTGTCACGCCCCGCTTCCCGATGTACGGCGAAGGGGACGCGACTGGGCCGCTACGTATTTACTCTGAAGTAAATATGCTGAGCGTATCTAAGCAATATAAAAGTAAATACACAAGAGACAAGATATATAAACTGAACAACAACTTTATTTATTAACATTCTTTTGTATAATGCATGAAAAGTAAATACAACTGAAATAAAAGCGATGCCTAAACAATGGCATAACAGGAAAGTAAAGTACTGAAAGGAAATGTGTACAATGAAACTAATGCGCTGGGTCTTCAGCAAACTGATCCAAGTCTTCAGCAGTAGGCTCGATCTCTGACGTGTCCAAATTACCGGACGACATTCAAAGAAGAAAGAAAGAGAATGTCGTCAGCGAACAGGTCGCTCGGTAAGTCCCAAAGATAAGAGGAAAGTAGAATAGATAGAATAAGAAGGTATCTTTTAAAGTTGTATTATCTTATTGTAATGTTGTATTAACGTTGTTGTTGTAAGTTGGTACAGAAGAATGCCAGTGTATATGAGAGGAGTCTCTATATGCCAGAGACTAGAGGCAAGTATAGTACAAGGAACCGTTTATGCCACGGTACAACAGCAACTGGATTCATGTTAGGTGTATTAAGTCTTACAGTCTCGTGCCACTTTTAACACATTCCGTACCAATCTACCCCTTAAACCCAGTAGTGTCTTGTTTGTATTGTATTGTATTGTAAATTGTATTAAGTGTATAATTGAAAGACTGACCGAAACCATGATATCAGTAAATAGATGTAACCGTAGAATCATGTACATAGAATGTATATCCATAGTTCGGTTTAGTCAAGTTGTATAAATTGATAATTGGATTCATGGATTCATGTGGAATTGTAATATTGAAGATTGTAGACTGTAAATTGTAGACTGTAGATTGTAGATTGTAGATTGTAGATTGTACTTGAATCATATTCAAGTCGGATTATACTGAGACTCAAACTGAGTCAGGCAATTTAGCAAAGTAAGCCCGAGTATTCAAGTCCTGATTGTTTTTATTAATTTGTCTATCTTAGATAGGCAAGCACAAAATTCTTCGTCTCTCTGAGGCTCAAGAGATTGGTCCTGCTTAAACCTATGTTTACTAAGGTCCATAGGGTAATTTATAGAACTTGAGGGGGTTTTATATAAAAATACTTTTATATACTTTTCAAAATACACCCCAAGCATTTATTATTCGTCTTTAGAGTTATAATGAATGTGGATTTTATATTGTGATATGTCTAGTGAAAATATCCTAATTTCAGAAATAAAGGTATTTATTTGTAATATTGATTTGTATGGAATTCATGGTATTTTAGTGTAAAATTGATTCTTGTGATATTATAGAAAAGGTGGAATATTTATAATACTTCAAAAATAAATATGTTTATGTTACATATACATATATTTATGTGAAATAATTTTTTTGTATATATCTATAATATTCTAGAAATCTCGTTTTCTTAAGATGTCGTATTTTAAATCTTTCGAGACCGAATGCTCCTTGCAGAGGTCTGAATCTCGCACTACTAAGCCCGAGTATATGCGATAATCCACACCATCCCGAACGGGTTCTCCAAATGGGTTGTAGCGGCGCTTTGCAAAGATTTGTATAAATACTAATCATTAAGGAAAACGGTTTTATTAATTATGGTATTTAAATGAAAAAGTGTCGTTTTCCCATATTTTATGTTCTAGGGTCTCCTAAGTCAACTAGACTGCTCCTAACTGATCCAAAGTGACAAGTTGTGAGATATCTCAAATCGTCTCTTCACCGCCAATTGTGGCCAGATAAGTACAAGTGAAGAAAGGAGGGATCCGCTCACGAATCACCGTGAGACGGGCCTTATAAAGTTACCTTTCTCACTTGTCTAGCCTAGACACCACAAAGTCAGGTTTAGATAAACGACTGATGCCCACAACCTTATCATATTTTCATAATAAGTGGTATTTATTTATAAAGATGTATCAATACTAAATCTTTTAGAAATGGTTTTATTAAGTAAAGGGTATTTAAATGAAAATGTTTGTTTTCTCGTATTCTAGGTTCTCGAGGGTATCGTGTTATGTTGCGTATGAGTGTGTGAGGAGGTAGGTCATTACCTCATGATCTACTTAAAGGTATAGCAAGTTTAATGGAGTTAAATGTAGAATTGAAACAATGTGGTATTTAAGTGAAAAATACGATAAATTGAAATAGCCATCATTTTATGAAATAAAACTTGATCAATTTGGTTGATTAGTGTTTAATAGCCAACAAGAGAGAGTTTAAGCATAATTTTATTACAAGAAGTGGAGTTTTATGAAGAAACCGAATCGGAAATCGGATTTGTTCCGATTCCGTCGGGTTTTGTAAATCCGTATTTTTAGATAAAAGAGATAGATAGAAAATGTGACTTACGGGTTTTAGGTCACACAAGAGAATGAAATGGAAGTAGGGGAATCGCCGATGTGTTGCGTCGTCGCCGGTAGTTCCTAAAACGATCACCGGAAGTTCGCCGTAGATTTCGCCGGAGCTTCGCCTTTCGCTCGTTTTCAAAGTACACACGATTCTTAGAATTTTGAGAGAGTGGGCTCAGAATTTTGGGGTGAGAAGGTAGGGTGTAGGGGTGTATTTATAGGGTTAGGCTAGGGTTAAGGTAGGTGTAGGGTTTTAATTAAAAATTATTTTAAAATGTATGAAAAATCATTAAAAATGGATTAAATAGGGTATAAATGTGTCTCTGGAACCGATCTCATAAATTGGAGTGTGCAGGGAGGTAGGGTAGAGAAAAAGACACAATATTGTAGTCCGGCCGACTCGGCCGAGTCGGGCCGAGTCAGGGTGGCAGGAGGTGGGGGGTCGTCGGGTGGGGCCTCTGGTGTATTTAGGTTAGTGGGTATAGTGGGAAATTTGGGAGTTATTGTGTGTGGACTGTTGGGCTTCTATAAAATTTAAAACAAAATAATATTAAAAATAATGTGGGGCAAGGGATTTGAACTCTGGTGGCTTGGTTAAGCAGTGCAAGGTATTACCAATGAGCTACAAGCTCCTTCTTGTAATTATGAAGTGAAATAAATACTTAAAATAGTAACAGCAACATTAAATACACCAAGAATACTTTAAATTTAAATCAAATTTATGTACACTACAAATGGAGTTGTTACAGTCTACCTTCCTTACAAAAATTTCGTCCTCGAAATTTATTACTTTTATTTTAGGGCTAGTTTACAAGGTGGTGTGGATATCTTGCACGCATTTCATCTTCCCTTTCCCAAGTGGACTCTCCTAGAGTGTCTTTCCTCCACATCACTCGGACCAAGTTAACTTCCTTGTTCCGAAGTGTCTTCACTTTCCTATCCAGGATCTCCACAGGCTGTAGCTCACAAGATAAGTCGGGCTGTATAGTGAGCTCGGAATGATCAAGAACATGTCTGGGGTCACTCACATACCTTCTGAGTTGGGATATGTGGAACACATTATGCACTCCTTCCAATGAGGGTGGAAGCGCTAAGCGGTATGCCACTTCACCGACTCGTTCGAGTATGTCGAACGGTCCAATGTATCTCGGACTTAATTTACCCCGTCTTCCAAATCGGATCACTCCGCGGTTCGGAGATATCTTCAAGAATACGTGATCTCCTGGCTGGAACTCTAAGTGTCGTCTCTTTGCATCAGCCCAGTGCTTCTGTCGATCTTGGGCTATGCGCATCCTTTCCCTGATAGTACGAAGCACATCAACGGTCGCTACTATCATCTCTGGTCCAAGAAGTTCCCTATCTCCGATGTCGTCCTAACTTAATGGTGATCGACACTTCCTTCCATACAATGCAGCAAAAGGTGCCATTCCTATGCTTACTTGGTAGCTGTTGTTGTACGCGAACTCCACAAGATGCAGGTGATCTTCCCACGATCCTTTGAAGTCGAACATACACGCTCTGAGCATATCCTCTAAGATCTAAATAGTTCGCTCAGACTGACCATATGTTTGTGGATGATAAGCCGTGCTGAAATTCAGACTTGTTCCCAAGCTTGCTTGCAGACTCTGCCAAAATTGCGATCGGAACCTGGTGTCACGATCGGAGACAATGCAGACCAGTACTCCATGAAGTCTCACAATTTCCTGTATGGGTTCATGGGTATCAGAGATAGTACATTCTGAAGATTTTAAATCTTTAAGTAGATTATTACCCCCATGTACTTCTTTGCTAGTGTCTCAGTTGATTGGCCAACTCGAAATGGGATGAAGTGAGCCGACTTTGTGAGCCGATCCATAATGACCCATACGGCATCATTACCCTTTGTGCTGCGAGGAAGAGCAGTCACAAAATCCATCGTGATGTGTTGCCACTTCCATTCTGGGATTGGTAACGGTTGAAGTAGTCCAGCTGTCCTGTGATGTTCAGCCTTTACTTGCTGACATACCAAGCATTTTGCGACGCTTCTGGCTACTTCACGCTTCATTCCATGCCACCAATAATTCTGACGTGGATCTTTGTACATTTTGGTACCTCCAGGATGTACTGAGTAGGAAGAGCTGTGAGCTTCTTTGATTAACTCTTCCCGAACAGGACATTTTGGTACACACAATCTGCTGCCGTATCTCAAAGATCCATCTTCATGAATGATGAAGTCTGTTCTGAGTCCATTCTCCACTTGTTCTCTGATCTTTTGCAATTTAGCATCACTTGCTTGAGCCACTTTGATCTGATTGACAATGGTTGATTGAACTTGTAAATTCATCAAACTTGAAGTGTTACCTGGCATGACTACTTCAATCTCCATCTGATGCAAGTCTTGCAGAAACTTCCACTGAACGGTGAGATTCATTGCTAATGGTTGGCGACTAAGTGCATCAGGTACTACATTCACCTTCCCTGGATGATATTGCAAGTTGATGTCAAACTCCGCCATGAGTTCTAATCATCTTCTCTGCCGCATATTCAACTCCTTCTGAGTAAACACGTACTTCAGACTTTTATGATCTGTGTAGATGTTCACTCGTTCACCAAGTAGATAATAGCGCCAAATCTTGATAGCAAAGATGACGGCTGCCAACTCCAGGTCATGCGTCGGATAATTGCGCTCATGAGTCTGCAGTTGTCTTGAAGTATAACCCACAACCTTACCATGCTGATGTAGAACACATCCTAATCCCTTACCGGATGCATCGCAATGCACTTCGAATCCTCCAGATTGATCCGGTATGACGAGAATAGGCGTTGTTGTCAATCTTGACTTGAGTTCTACGAAAGCTTGTTCGCATGCTTCTGACCACACAAAATCTTCATCTTTACGTGTGAGCTTAGTCAGGGGTGTTGTTATCTTCGAAAAGCCTTCAATGAACCTTCTGTAATATCCAGCTAAACCTAAGAAACTCCGAATGTCCTTCACTGACTTTGGTGTAGGCCATTCGCTAACTGCTGAAACCTTCGCTGGATCCACAGAAATTCCATCACATGATACGATATGTCCAAGAAAACCAACTTGCTTTAGCCAAAACTCGCACTTGCTGTACTTGGCATAAAGCTGGTGTTGTCGAAGAGTTTCCAGGACAATTCGTAGGTGCTCGGCATGTTCTTTCCGACTCTTAGAATACACCAGGATGTCGTCGATGAAGATGACAACAAACCTGTCTAAGTACTCCCGGAAAACATGATTCATTAGGTTCATGAATATTGCTGGTGCGTTGGTCACTCCAAATGGCATCACTAGAAATTCGTAATGTCCATAGCGAGTTCTGAAAGCTGTTTTGTGAATATTAGCTTTCTTGACCTTCACCTGATGATAACCTGAACGAAGATCCAATTTAAAGAACACACAAGATCCACTTAGCTGATCGAATAAATCGTCGATGCGTGAAAGTGGATATTTTTTCTTTATCGTGACTTCGTTCAAGCCTCTATAATCGATGCACATTCTGTATGAACCTTCCTTCTTCTTCACAAGTAGTATAAGTGCTCCCCAACTTGAAGTGCTGGGACGAATCCATCCTTTCACCAATAATTCGTCCAGCTGTGTTCGGACTTCTTTCAAACCTTCCGGACTTAATCTATAAGGTGCTTTGATCACCGGTTATGCTCTTGGTACTAAATCAATACTGAATTTAAGAGATCGATCGGGAGGCAAACCTGATATATCGTCAGGATATACATCGTCGAACTCTCGAACCATATCCGGTCTTAATTCTTCCTCCGCTTGAGCTGCTGCAACTACTGCTTCCCTTGGCTTCGCTTTGTAGGTACTTGGCTCCAGGATACGGTCTCCGCTTTTGAAATAGAAGACCGGGTGGTCCGGAATCTCGAATACTACCCTCCTTTGACGACAGTCGATGGTAGCATAAAAAGTTCCAAGCCAATCCATTCCTAGAACCACATCGAAGTTCGGTATGTCCATTACTTTGAAGTCAGCATAAAACTCTCTGCTGCAGACGACGACTGGACACAAGCTGTATCCCATGGTTGCCTTTAGAACGCCATTTCCTGAACTGACATTCCAGCTGGATACAAGCGGTGAGACTGGAATCGCATGGGTTCGGACGAACCGTTGCGACATAAAGCAGTGAGATGCTCCAGTATCAAACAGTGCTAGTGCAGGTAGTGAGGCTACTAAGATTGTACCTAAGGTATGTGGGATATGTTTTAGGCATAGGGAAAAGTATGTAAATAAGTAGTAAGATTGAAAAGAAAGGTTTGAGAAGAAAAGTTTACCGGTGATAACTTGACCCGTAGCCTCAGCATCTTCCACGGTCATCGTGAAAGCCTGGCACCTTGGTACATTCCTCCTGGCCTGAGGAGCATTCCTCGAAACGTTCCTTTGAGCTTGATGGAACTGACGAGGAGGTGGTGCAGCTTGTGGTCCTCTGGGTGGTGCAGGTAGTGCAAGTCTTGGAGCAGGGGCTTGGATGGCTGGGCGCTGTGGGTAATTGTTTGTTGGCCTGGGTGCAGCAATTGGATTTTGTTTATGAGGACAAGACCCAATACCATGAGCAGCTGAACCGCAGATCAAGCAAAGATTGTTCGCACGCCGGCAATCTTTCGCCGGATGCCCATTTCTCTTGCAGTAGTTACAAAAGGCTAGGCTGGTCCTGTTGATTGGTGCTCCTGGACGTCTTGGCACAAAAGGTGGTCTGGATGAGGCTCCTCCTGCCATCTGGTTGGCAGGGCACTTAACTCCTGCAGACTGAGGTCTGCCCCTTACTTTTATCACTGCCTCATAACTGCAAGCAGCTTCCAGAGCATCCTCATGAGTTGGAAATTTCCCTGTGGCTAGTGCAGCCTGAATTTCCATATCCAAGCCTTGTTGAAAGCGACGGGCTCTGATATCATCCGTCGGTATCAAGTGTGCCGCGAATCTATTTAAAGGATTGTGTTAGCTATGTAGTATGTGATATTTTAAAAATTGAACTATTGTGACATATCTTACCGACTTAGCATGGTGAATTCAACGTCATACTCATCTACTGACTTGTCCCACATCGAACCTTGTTGTAGATGAATGAACTGTTGTTCCATAGAAAACCTGGCAGTCACAGGGAAGTACTTCGCGTCGAACTTATCGCGAAAAGTCTTCCATTCAATAGGCTGTACAAGACGGCTTTCTTCCTCCTTCCACCAGTTGTGAGCATTGTCCGTGAGCTGCAGTTTTGCCACACGGACCCAAGCTATGTCTGGCACTTGTGCTGCCACCAGATCATCCTCTATGCTTTGTACCCATTCCTTAGCTTCAAGTGGGCTTCCCTTTCCGGAGAACTGCTTGGGATGCAAAGCCCTGAATTGCTTTACCCCAGGTGCGTCAGTCTCAGGACAATTCAGGAGTTATTGTTGTCCCTCAAGGAGGCTGCGGATCGCCTCAAGTAGAACCGTTTGCTCGGTGGGTGGCGCAGGAACAACAAGTGTGAGAGGTAGTGGTGGAGGAGTGTTGTTGACATTGGTGCTGGTGTTGTTCGGGGAATCCATAACCTTGAAGAAAAATTTTGGTTAGGACAGATTCAAAGCACATGAAATGATAAGATTCAAGGAACATGAATTGTAAAGAATGTTTTAGTTACTGGTTCTTGTGTTATATTGCTTAAGTTGTTCACGTAGAACAGAACTGCATGATAAAGTTTCATACAGCTCTGACCTGCAAGGGCCACCAACAAAACCTGTCACGCCCCGCTTCTCGATGTACGGCGAAGGGGACGCGACTGGGCCGCTACGTATTTACTCTGAAGTAAATACGCTGAGCGTATCTAAGCAATATAAAAGTAAATACACAAGAGACAAGATATATAAACTGAACAGCAACTTTATTTATTAATATTATTTTGTACAATGCATGAAAAGTAAATACAACTGAAATAAAAGCGATGCCTAAACAATGGCATAATAGGAATGTAAAGTACTGAAAGGAAATGTGTACAATGAAACTAAAGCGCTGGGTCTTCAACAAACTGATCCAAGTCTTCAGCAGTAGGCTCGATCTCTGACGTGTCCAAATTACCTGATGACATTCAAAGAAGAAAGAAAGAGAATATCGTCAGCGAACAGGTCGCTCGGTAAGTCCCAAAGATAAGAGAAAAGTAGAATAGACAGAATAAGAAGGTATCTTTTAAAGTTGTATTATCTTATTGTAATGTTGTATTAACGTTGTTGTTTATAGTTTGGTACAGAAGAATGCCAGTGTATACGAGAGGAGTCTCTATATGCCAGAGAATAGAGGCAAGTATAGTACAAGGAACCGTTTATTCCATGGTACAACAGCAACTGGATTCATGTTAGGTGTATTAAGTCTTACAGTATCGGGCCACTTTTAACACCTTCCGTACCAATCTGCCCCTTAAACCCCGTAGTGTCTTGTTTGTATTGTATTGTATTGTAAATTGTATTGAGTGTATAATTGAAAGACTGGCCGAAACCATGATATCAGTAAATGGATGTAACCATAGAATCATGTAAATGGAATGTATATCCATGTTTCGGTTCAGTCAAGTTGTATTAATTGATAATTGGATTCATGGATTCGTGTGGAATTGTAATATTGAAGATTGTAGATTGTAGATTGTAGACTGTAGATTGTAGATTGTAAATTGTACTTGAATCATATTCAAGTCAGATTATACTAAGACTCAAACTGAATCAGACAATTTAGCAAAGTAAATTAAAGTCCTGATTGTTTTTATTAATTTGTCTACCTTAGATAGGCAAGCACCCGCTTCTCCGGCTCCCTGAGGCTCAAGAGATTGGTCCCGCTTAAACCTATGTTTACTAAGGTCTTTAGGAGAATTTATAGAACTTGAGGGGGTTTTATGTAAAAATACTTTTATATACTTTTCAAAATACACCCCAAGCATTTATTATTCGTCTTTAGAGTTATAATGAATGTGGATTTTATATTGTGATATGTCTAGTGAAAAAATCCTAATTTCAGAAATAAAGGTATTTATTTGTAATATTGATTTGTATGGAATTCATGGTATTTTAGTGTAAAATTGATTCTTGTGATATTGTAGAAAAGGTGGAATATTTATAATACTTCAAAAATAGATATGTTTATGTTACATATACATATATTTATGTGAAAATAATTTTTTTGTATATATCTATAATATTCTAGAAATCTCGTTTTCTTAAGATGTCGTATTTTAAATCTTTCGAGACCGAATGCTCCTTGCAGAGGTCTGAATCTCGCACTACTAAGCCCGAGTATGTGCGATAATCCGCACCATCCCGAACGGGTTCCCCAAATGGGTTGTAGCGGCGCTTTGCAAAGATTTGTATAAATACTAATCATTAAGGAAAACGGTTTTATTAATTATGGTATTTAAATGAAAAGGTGTCGTTTTCCCATATTCTATGTTCTAGGGTCTTCTAAGTCAACTAGACTGCTCCTAACTGGTCCAAAATGACAAGTTGTGAGATACCTCAAATCGCCTCTTCACGGCCAATTGTGGCCAGGTAAGTACAAGTGAAGAAATGAGGGATCCGCTCACGAATCACCGTGAGACGGGCCTTATAAAGTTACCTTTCTCACTTGTCTAGCCTAGACACCATAAAGTCAGGTTTAGATAAACGACTGATGCCCACAACTTTATCCTATTTTCATAATAAGTGGTATTTATTTATAAAGATGTATCAATACTAAATCTTTTAGAAATGGTTTTATTAAGTAAAGGGTATTTAAATGAAAATGTTTGTTTTCTCGTATTCTAGGTTCTCGAGGGTATCGTGTTATGTTGCGTATGAGTGTGTGAGGTGGTAGGTCGTTACCTCGTGATCTACTTAAAGGTATAGCAAGTTTAATGGAGTTAAATGTAGAATTGAAACAATGTGGTATTTAAGTGAAAAATACGATAAATTGAAATAGCCATCATTTTATGAAATAAAACTTGATCAATTTGGTTGATTAGTGTTTAATAGACAACAAGAGAGAGTTTAAGCATAATTTTATTACGAGAAGTGGAGTTTTATGAAGAAACCGAATCGGAAATCGGATTCGTTCCGATTCCGTCGGGTTTTGTAAATCCGTATTTTTAGATAAAAGAGATAGATAGAAAATATGACTTACGGGTTTTAGGTCAAACAAGAGAGTGAAATGGAAGTAGGGGAATCGCCGATGTGTTGCGTCGTCGCCGGTAGTTCCTAAAACGATCGCCGGAAGTTCGCCGTAGATTTCGCCGGAGCTTCGCCTTTCGCTCGTTTTCAAAGTACACACGATTCTTAGAATTTTGAGAGAGTGGGCTCAGAATTTTGGGGTGAGAAGGTAGGGTGTAGGGGTGTATTTATAGGGTTAGGCTAGGGTTAAGGTAGGTGTAGGGTTTTAATTAAAAATTATTAAAAAATGTATGAAAAATCATTAAAAATGGATTAAATATGGTATAAATGTGTCTCTGGAACCGATCTCATAAATTGGAGTGTGCAGGGAGGTAGGGTAGAGAAAAAGACACAATATTGTAGTCCGACCGACTCGGCCGAGTCGGGCCGAGTCAGGGTGGCAGGAGGTGGGGGGGTCGTCGGGTGGGGCCTCTGGTGTATTTAGGTTAGTGGGTGTAGTGGAAAATTTGGGAGTTATTGTGTGTGGACTGTTGGGCTTCTATAAAATTTAAAACAAAATAATATTAAAAATAATATGGGGCAGGGGATTTGAACTATGGTGGCTTGGTTCAGCAGTGCAAGGTATTACCAATGAGTTACAAGCTCCTTCTTGTAATTATGGAGTGAAATAAATACTTAAAGTGGTAACAGCAACATTAAATACTCTAAGTATACTTTAAATTTAAATCAAATTTATGTACACTAAAAATGGAGTTGTTACAACTATATCCAATATGAAGAAGAATTAGCAACATGTCTAAAAAAAGGAAGAGACGTCAGTTGAAAAATATACTAACCAATACCAGGAGGCGGAATGACTTCCGCTTGGAAGGAGAAATGCGGGTTCAACACCTGGTATAGATGGTCGAAAAGGACTCCTGCAAAGTTGCGATAATTTACCGTCAATACAAGGAGGATGGTACCCATAGTAAAACAGATAAGTCGCTAACCCATACCTTCCAATATTTGAGATGGCACGGGAGAAGGCGAAGGAACGGCAACCGTCAGAGCAGCGACTGGTGACGCTTCTTCAGATGGCACAGCCTCGGGATTCACCGCCCATGTACTCAAGACAAACAAAATATCATTAGAAGGGATGATGATTGATTGATTTAGCGTGCTTGCGCTTTCTAAAAGATAGATCAAAAATATTTGTAACCGCAATCAAGAACGGCGTCGCTTTGCAGCTAGCCGGTGAGTACGGGTCGGTCCACAGGGATGTTGTGAATTTCCTAATCGCGCTAACGAGTTAATTCTGAAGGGTGTTCGGATTGATTATTAAATCTAAAAATTGAAGTTGTATGATACTAGGATTAGAAACTTGCTAGGATTAGGTTTAGGGAAAATTTGGTAAACAAAGATCTACATCTCTTTCCATTGCCTTTAATTAAAGATATCATATTAGTGTTATGGTAAATCTTAACAAAGGGGATTAGGATGATTGGGAAGATTGATTCTTCCTCTAGATCCTTGTCCTTCCTTTCTTAATCTTTACCCTAACCTCCATGGAAAACCTTAAAATTCGGGCCTTTAGACTACGGAATCACCGTTACCTCGTGGGTAGAGTGTCGTAGGGAGCGGAATAAGAAGGTATGCATGGAGTTCTAATTTTCATAAAAGATCGGCAAAGAAAAGAGATGAGAGATCTTCGTCTCTCAAATCCTTCCCCATTCCTAACCCTAACAAGCGAGAAACTACTCACTCATTAGGGAATTGAAAAACATTTATCTAGGGCAGAGAATAAAAATTACCTAGGGCAAGAATTGAAATCTAAACTAGAGCAAGGAATTAAATCTACTTACACATGCATCTCTCCAATCATCAACGCAGGGTTGTCAGATCTGAATTCATGAATTGAAAAGAAACACCGATGCTCTCCATAAAAAATTCTCGATTTATTATTAAAAGGAGGCATGAAAAGAATACAATGATTTGGACTTCTATTTATAGAAGATAGAAACCCTAGGTTACAATTGATTTGCATGTCTACATTTACCAAAATATCCTTAGGAAGACCTAGTCAAAGTAGACTTCAAGCTTTGGTAAAATTTTATGTCTCTTTAAAAGAAAGTATTGGGCCTTGGATCTTTGGGCTTCCTTATTATTTGGTTCTTTATTAAAATAGCTTCTATGTTTCTTCTAGATCTCCAGTGAATAATTGCGGTGGGCTTTTAACCGTTCGCTTTGTAATCTTGGATCTTGCATTGCCTTGTACTTTGTGAATTTTATCTTTGATGTAGGCTTGATCAAGAGTCTTCTGTTTGTTGGTCAAAGTCCACTTTTGCATCGTCTTTTCATCATTTTCACTGTTTTCTGTCCAAGAATCTGTAACCTGTAATATGTAGCAGACATGCGTCAAAAGCACCTGTTTATTTATAAAAAGAATAAGAATGGGGAATATAATAATGCAATATTATCGTATGAACAAATACCCCCAAACTTATCTTTTGCTCGTCCTCGAGCAAACTTATTTTTATTCACTAAAATCCTAACCGCACTTTCGCAGGGAAACGCGATTGCACTGAGAACGTGCAACAAGCCGTTAAACTTCTAGGTGTCCCTAATAGGAGGAGTGTTGTCTCCTGAGGGTTTTCAGCGGATTACACCCACAAAATCCTATCAACTCGGCCCATTGATTTTTGTTCTCCAATTAGGTTTTCTAACAAGGAATTCTATTATCTTTTGACTTGTAGACTATCTACCCATATTCTTCACACTTCCTCATTGTTTAACTTAAGATTATATATATCCTATAGACTTACTTAGCTTTCGGCATTTCCCAAGTTTTCCTTCTAGGTTTTCATCTCCACTTAGGAATTTCTATCAACCCTTACTAAAGATACAAGTTCTATTCTTCATTCCTCTCTCTTATCTAAACTCCAATCACATATCCCTACGTGTGTGTATAAGTCACCCCTACACTTGGAAATTCAAATCAAGCAATTATACCCTTGTCCGTTGTCCAAAGCACTTATTAATTGGTGAATTTTTAATTGAATTTGGCTTACACATCCTTCATGCGACCGTTAATACTTCTTGAGGTACCAACAACCGATTACAAGATACGCTAGCACTTTAAAGCGTACTTCCTAGTTTTGCAACACCCAAGGCTTTAGCAGTGACTCCCAAACCAGTTGGTCTAAGGCACTAGGTGATGAAGCACCCTCGCTAAATATTTTTCTATTTTACAGCCTTAAGTAATCACAAAAACCAGTGTCCATTTTTTTATTCTTTATTCACAATTTTTCTTTTATTTTCATTGTACTAAAGACTTTAGACAAGAGCATTTCAAGGTCTCTTCTACTATTCCAAGTTTCAAGGTGCGTGATTATGCAATTTGTAGGGTATACATTTTCAGAATCTAGACTTAAGTTAGGAACTATTTTTCAAACTTATACTCTAATAAGAACATCAATACTCTTCCCTTCGTTTTGACTTAGCCCAAGAAGTGAACCCAAAATTTGCCTATTTCTAAATAAACTACAAGGCATATATTTTCTACCGTTAAACTTTAAAGAAGATTATCTTTAGGGTTTTTAATTCACTAAGTCTAAGATCTAGTTGTTCCTAGCCAGTTAACCTATTTGTCAAACTCAAGTCAATTAGCCAAAATTGAATACATTAATTTTTATAATTTTTGAAATTTTTCAATTTTTATGGGCTTTCAAATAAATATGCAAATGCAAAAATATGTACAAATGAATGCGAAGGAAGAAACGTACCGAGCATACCCCTAAACTTGAACTTGACAGTGTCCTCACTGTCATGCTAAACCAAGAGGGTCAAAATACCGATACTCCCCTGTTTATTTATTTATAATTTTTTTTTATTTTTTTTTATTTTTTATTTTTTATTTTTTTTATAGAAAAAGAAAACAAAAATATATATACATATATACAACAAAGTTCCCCCCAAACTTAAGCTTGGCCTTACACATGCCAAAAGTTAGCACCAACCATTCAAAAATCTTATCGTGGAAATGGTATAGTTGGTGCAAGAAACTGAGAAGCACGCGAGACCGTGTGGAAAGAAGAATGGTAGAATATGGTCTCGGTGGGGGAGAAGAATGGCGAAAAGAAGAAGGAAGTGGAGTACGATCTTGAGGGTGTAAATTGAGTGAATAAATTAGCGCAATATGTGATGACCGATATGTTATAAGCGATTGCGCTAACCTATCTACTCGTCGAGAAATGGGATCAAATCCCTCAAGATTCGCAAGAAAACATGGGTACGCCGAACTAGGTATAGGAGATGAAGGCGTAACGGTCACTTGCACGGTCGGAACAATAGGAAGGACGAAAGGGAGTGAATTAGGGATAGTCTCATTCTCACCGTAGTAAACTGTGTCGAACTGGAAAGATTCCATCAATGGTTCGAAACGACTGTAAGCAACCGAGTCTGGTGGATTAACTAACTCATCTGAAAATGCAAAGGATGCAAACTCGGGCGGTGAGACTTCAACATCGTCCGAAAAAGTGAAACACTCATAAGTGTCATCGGCTGTGAGAACTGTATCAGATTCAAAGGAAAAGTTTTCAAGCTCATAGTCGTCAAGCGTGAAATGAGGCTTGGTCGGAACGATGGAAAAGAGGGAGGGTGATTTAGGTAAAGGTTCAAGAGGATGAATTGAAAAATCCGACACATCAAAGAAAAATGGTTTAACCTCAATATGATCCTCACTACTCTCCTCAATATTATCCTCATAATTCTCCTCAATATTTAACTCATCCATGCCATTATCATCAAAATCAAGACGCATGTGAGATTCGGGAGAAAGATTTAATAACTCAGGATGATGATTTGAACATAAAATTTCAATTAAATCGACAGGTTCATCATCCGAAATATTCCCGGCGTCTATATCCTCAATCAAGTGAAAATCAATTTCTTTAGACACCTCCTCAAAAGCATGGATGTTTATCAATGTAGGTTCTAGAGTGGAAGTGTAAAGGTCAAACGGATTAGGTGTTGTTTCACTCGAAAGGGGTTCCTCACAATTTGGCAAATCAAACACTACAAAATCACACAACTCGTTTTTATGTTGAACAGGTGAACTATTTAGGGCAATCGATGGAAAACTGGAGTTGTGGGTTTCAATTGGGTAAGGGTAGGTTTGATTTGGAAATCCTCTCACATTCTCATTCTGTCCAACCGCCTCCTCATACATTGAAAAATTTGGGGCTAGCGGGAAACTAGCTACCGGTTCAGCAGGTTGCATAAGGACGGCCACGGACGCTTCCACATTCCTAACCATTTTATTTGTTGCTGCGATATACGCCTCCAACGCCTCTTCCAAGCTAGACTTGGGTGGTAAGGGGGTTTCGGTAAAAAATTCGAAATTGTTTGGATATGTGAAACTCCCTAATGGCTGTGTCGAAACAGTGTCTAGTGAAGGTGGTAAGGTCGGGTAG
Organism: Agapanthus africanus; assembly: GCA_030015575.1. NCBI lineage: Eukaryota > Viridiplantae > Streptophyta > Magnoliopsida > Asparagales > Amaryllidaceae > Agapanthus > Agapanthus africanus. The sequence continues at coordinate 44,591,636 of CM057339.1, forward strand.
GACTGGTAGGAAGTGGGAGATTGGACAGGGGTAGGGTCAACATATGGATAAAAAGGTGAATAGTCTTGTGGATCCCTAGAACTAGATGAGTGGAGAGGGGTGAAAGATCGGCTGCGAGATTGAGCAATATGCTCAGCAATGGACATCGGCTTAGGAGAGACGGTAGGACTTGAAAAAGTGGTATCAACATATGGAGGTGGTAAAGGTTGACTTGGTTGACACAAAGTGGGTTGAAAAGTCAAACTGTTTCCCCTAGACGCCTCTATTTGATCTTTCAAAGATATTTTAGGCAAGGAAGGATCGTCTTTAAATTGATCGAACAAATTGCCGAACGACGCAAAATTAGGTTCGGGATACCAAAGTTCGGCAAGTGATTTGTTATGTGGGGTACCCATGTTAGAAGAAAACGAAGAGAAAGAAGGTAGGTGGTGCAAGGATTTCTTAGCAGCAAAAATTTGCAAGTTGTTTATAACAGATTTTTCCTTTTTCCTTTTTTTTTATTTGTTTGGGCTTTTTGCAAAAAAGATTTTCGATAAAGGGCTAAGACACACTTTCGATCAACCAAAAATGCACAATCAGGCCTAGATCTAGGGTCACCTAGGTCGGCTAGACAGCTCCTAACTAGGATTAGAAATAGGACCTCAAACCGCCTCTTCACCGCCAATTGCGGCCAGGTAAGTGGGAAGGAACCACAGTAGTGGGCCTAATTAAAAACCACTAGCCTTGACACACTTGCCTAGTCACCGCAAAGACAGGTTAGGATAAACGGCCGATGCCTATACTAGTCCTCTGTCCTATTGAGCGCGACGTCCTTAGGGCTGAGTCTAATATTTTTTTAATTAAAGATTGGTCAATGCAAATGCTTTATGTGATTTCTGGGGTCCTGGGAAGGGTGATGAAATCCCCACCCAATCTGAATTGGTCAAAAACCCCTTAAAATCCGATTAAAGATATGCAAAACAGTAAATCACTTTCAATCAAATCTTTTTTTTCCTATGAATTTCAAAGTTTGTAAGTTTTCTAATTAAAATTTTCCTTTTTTCTCTTGCTCTTTATTTGGAAAGATATTTTTAGCAAAAAGATTAAGGATATGCAAATCAGAAAAGATCACTTGCAATCAATTATTATTTTAAGAATATCACAAAGAATCTTTATTTGGAAAAAAAATTGTTGCAAAAAGATATTCGAGAAAAGATATGCAACAAAAAAGATTACTTGCAATCAATTTCTATTTTAAACGAAACACAAAAATCCTGCACAAGATTGTTATTTGGAAAGAAAAAGATTTTTAAAGCGCAAAGATTCCTGCAGGAGATTTTTCAGAAGATATATCGGAGATTTGCAGAGGAGGAGATCAGAAGACTTACAGATTTTATTTTTTTTACCGCGCTTCTGCCCTCTGTTTTTTTTTTTTTTTTTTGAACCGACCAGGCCGCGGCGGTTCCGCGGCCAGAAGTGGTGTCCCGCGGCGGTTCCACGGCCGGAAAGAGCCGCCGGTTTTTTTTTTATTTTTTTTTTTTTATTTTTTTTTTTTGCTGCACCAGATCGCGCGGTTGACTTGTTGACTCGGTCCTCTAAATTTTTTTCTGTTCCTCTGTTGTTGCAATCTTCTGTTGATAGGATCGTCTATTTGCTGTTTCACTTTCTGTAGATTTCCAGATCCGAATTTGTGCGTAGATCCTGCAAAATTCACACAAAGATACCCTTTACAAAAATAACAGATGATATATTTTTATATTTTTTTGTGATTTTTCAGATTTTTATGATTTTTTTTTTAATTTTATGATTAACCCGAAATCGCGAAAAGAAAATTCTACGCCATCCCCGGCAACGGCGCCATTTGATTGATTGATTTAGCGTGCTTGCGCTTTCTAAAAGATAGATCAAAAACATTTGTAACCACAATCAAGAACGGCGTCGCTTTGCAGCTAGCCGGTGAGTACGGGTCGGTCCACAGGGATGTTGTGAATTTCCTAATCGCGCTAACGAGTTAATTCCGAAGGGTGTTCGGATTGATTATTAAATCTAAAAATTGAAGTTGTATGATACTAGGATTAGAAACTTGCTAGGATTAGGTTTAGGGAAAATTTGGTAAACAAAGATCTACATCTCTTTCCATTGCCTTTAATTAAAGATATCATATTAGTGTTATGGTAAATCTTAACAAAGGGGATTAGGATGATTGGGAAGATTGATTCTTCCTCTAGATCCTTGTCCTTACTTTCTTAATCTTTACCCTAACCTCCATGGAAAACCTTAAAATCCGGGCCTTTAGACTACGGAATCACCGTTACCTCGTGGGTAGAGTGCCGTAGGGAGCGGAATAAGAAGGTATGCATGGAGTTCTAATTTTCATAAAAGATTGGCAAAGAAAAGAGATGAGAGATCTTCGTCTCTCAAATCCTTCCCCATTCCTAACCCTAACAAGCGAGAAAACTACTCACTCATTAGGGAATTGAAAAACATTTATCTAGGGCAGAGAATAAAAATTACGTAGGGCAAGAATTGAAATCTAAACTAGAGCAAGGAATTAAATCTACTTACAGATGCATCTCTCCAATCATCAACGCAGGGTTGTCAGATCTGAATTCATGAATTGAAAAGAAACACCGATGCTCTCCATAAAGAATTCTCGATTTATTATTAAAAGGAGGCATGAAAAGAATACAATGATTTGGGCTTCTATTTATAGGAGATAGAAACCCTAGGTTACAATTGATTTGCATGTCTACATTTACCAAAATATCCTTAGGAAGACCTAGTCAAAGTAGACTTCAAGCTTTGGTAAAATTTTATGTCTCTTTAAAAGAAAGTATTGGGCCTTGGATCTTTGGGCTTCCTTATTATTTGGTTCTTTATTAAAATAGCTTCTATGTTTCTTCCAGATCTCCAGTGAATAATTGCGGTGGGCTTTTAACCGTTCGCTTTGTAATCTTGGACCTTGCATTGCCTTGTACTTTGTGAATTTTATCTTTGATGTAGGCTTGATCAAGAGTCTTCTGTTTGTTGGTCAAAGTCCACTTTTGCATCGTCTTTTCATCGTTTTCACTGTTTTCTGTCCAAGAACCTGTAACCTGTAATATGTACCAGACATGCGTCAAAAGCACCTGTTTATTTATAAAAAGAATAAGAATGGGGAATATAATAATGCAATATTATCGTATGAACAGATGACCGGGATTGAAAAACTAGAAAATAACGACCCAGCGACTACCTGATAAATCATAGACTGAAACCATGACGGAGGCGTCACCGGGTGTAACAGCTTCTTCGCTCCCTCTCGGAGGAATAGATTCCGCGCCCATAGCTTCGTCCCCTGACTCGACGAGGGCCGTCATGATGCTTGCGATGCCCGCCGATACCAAGGAGCCATAGGGAGAAAGGGCACCGGTCTGTACAGTCTCATATTCCAGAGAAAGGGTAGCAACTTCGGGCACTATAACCGCCGGAGTTTCACCAGTCGTCGTCCGAACCGAGCTCTACCTCCAGAGCTGTTACGGCGTCCCTCATCGGCTGCTTCAGCAAAGCCTCCTGCGGTAACGTTGGGAGAGCTGGGGCTACAATAGCTGCCTCTGTAAGTTTTGCCGCATCGTTGCTCGCGATCGGCACTACACTTGGAATAACCTGAGTCAAGATAGTCCCTGCAACAAAGTAAAGGAGAGGGTCAGAGCACGAATAAAAAAACAAGAATAAAGGCATAATGAACTGAATTTTACCAAAGCCCAAAGAAGTGCGAAGCCTCTCTTCCTCTTCGAATGTCCGGAGGGAAGCCGCGAGAGCCTCTTCGGCAGAAATACCTATGGAAAAAGAAAGCGTCAATACAAACATAACAAAGAGAAAAGAGATAACCGCGGAAGAACATAACTGAAAGTATACCAGATTTCGCTATAGTAATCAGCGCCGCTTCTGCGAGAGCTAGTCGCTCGGAAGCCACAAGGGCGGCCTGGAGATCAGTATCAACCGCAGGCGTGATGAATAAACCCTCATTGGTTCCATACTCGCATAAACCCCTCGCTGTAAGGAGCATGTGGCTCCTGACCAAATATGACGTCGGCAGAAAACAGCGACTTCTTCTTCTTTTGCGAGCGAGCGCCAACGGCCGATGAAAAGAGCTTGCGCTTAACAGGCATCTTTGGGTGGTGGGTCCCGATTTCCACACCAACGCCAGACTCCGAGGATGCTACAGCTGTCGTTTCTACAGGAACACGGGGTAAAGGCTTCTCAGGGAAGGCGCGCAGGACCACAACCACAGCAGCTTCTCTTAAGGAAGGACGAACGGTAGTCCGTCGCTTCAAAGGAACTGCTGGATTACCAGCTGGGACAGCATCCTTGTGATCAAGCAATAGCCGCCTCTCTTCCCTGACAACAGCACCTGTCGCATGCTGATACCACGCCACGTAGGCATTCGAAGCTTTCGGCACGTAGCTTGGCTCGCTGATGAGAAAGCTAGACCCCATGTTTAGCCGCATGAAGTGGTGAAGCGCGCTGCGGACACCCTCTTCCGTAGCAACCGGCTCAGCTAAGAAAGCCTCGAGCGGGACACCCTGATCGTAACCCGACTGTTGAGCAAAACGGTGCGGGTTATACCTCATGAACAATGCTGAGGCGCCTTTCCTGAACAATAGAAATCCTGTCCTGATCGAATATAAATGCAGAATCTCCCGAGCCTTCAACATAGGAACCCCGTCTTTGAAAGTATCACACAGCGGTTGCACTGCCTTGGTGGATTCCTTGCCGATAGTTAAGACTCTGTCGACAAAAGTCATACTATCCCCGACCATAAGCGGGCGAAGGACCAGATGTCGAGCCTCTCGCTGCAACGGATCTAATGCGGAAGCGTCGACTAGAAACATGACCTGGGGAAAGTTATAACTGTCATAGAAGCGGGGTCATTTGTGGACTCCAAAAGCACCAAGCACGTGCATTTCGACCCAGGACGTAAAGTAGTGCAGCGGAAGATGTACAGGTTTTACTCCAGGTTGAGTAGTATCTGCTGCTAAGCTCAGGCCATGGTATAGATGAACCAGACCCACAATCCCAACGGCCACACGCGTCCCCGCAACCATGCGGTGGGCTGGATAAAAGACGGACGGCCTCATATAGCGAGGGTGCATCGGAAGCACGAACCAGTTCAACCACAAGCCAATAAACCCTAGGAAGAACGCCTCTTCATCGACGTCTGAAGCAGCAAGCGCTGCGAAAGGAACAACCGGGGTGTCCGAAATGAAGAAGCTTTTTAAATCTGCTTTCGCCATCGAATGATTATCCAAACCAAAACCGAACGGGTCGTCAAGCTTGGCGAATTTCGCAGCTTGTTTTGATAAGACTTCCGGACGAAGAAAGCGAGCGATGAAGTCTGTGAAGCTGACTCCATGCCCTCCAGACTCTAGAAATAGACTCTCGTAAATGTTCAACACCTTGATCAGGCTCGGGAATCGATATTGAATGGCATTCTCCGGGTTAAGGCCCATCACCACTGATTTGGTGGCGAAGATGTAATCGTCAGGGGGAAGTATCTCCTCGTAATGTTCCCCTCTGACGAGTAAGCCGGAGATCTCCGCGAACTCCTCCAAGGAGATTGAAACTTCCCGATCTGATAGAAGAAAGGTGTGAGTCGGGATGTTCCATTGTTCTAAGAAATCTTTGACCCACCACACAGGGGCGTGGAATATTGGAAAAGAGACTCATAAATTGCGGGGTACAACCCGGGCTTCAGCAGCAGTGATTTCTTGGCCGACAAGATGTACCGAGCCCACTGCAGATATCCGGCTGAATGACGAGGAGTCAAGCCAATCATGTATACTTGTCCTCAAGGGCGCGACTCGCCATAACATATGTGCCGCCCTAAAATATCCAAAGCCATCGGTGGCTGTACGGGTATTGAGGCCATAGAAGGCTGAAGGCGACCCTCTGAAGTCCAGTTGACCTCCTCTACGGTGTAATTCACCTGAGGCGAGTCAACGTAGTGAATCGCTGAAATAGGCTCTGAGGGTACTGCACAAGAGAAACTACGTCGACCCTGGATAATTTGATTGTACCACGACCCCCACAGATGAAGAGATTTCTGCTCCGCGTCGTGATCTTTAATGAGCGTGAAGACTTCCCGATCCACGGGCGTGTTAGCGAAGGCACTCTCTGAACGAACAAAAGGAAAGGAAGAATCGAAAGCCATGGTACCTGCACGAAAAAAGGCGAGGGTTAGTTGCCAACGCTATTCTGACACTTGGTACTTTAAAATTGTACCCCACTGCAATGCAGGATAAAGGGACCAAGGAGGACCCACAAAATCAAAGTGACGGCTCATCATTGACGACACAGTCACTCATTAAGGAGGAAATCCTGAAAGGATTATCATTTAATGAGAGACTCATTAGGACAAGGAGTTGAACTCCCTCGAGAGCAGTGCTCTACAGACAGAATTTACATCTGTCAATTAAGAAAAGGAATAAAAATTCCCTAAAAATTTCTAAAGAGCTATGCTCTGTAAAAACAATGGTATAATCTACCATAACCCTCAAAAGCAAAGCTTTTTAGAATAAAACCCCAAGATCTTTAAGATCTATACAACAAACTCTTAAGAGTTCTTCATGAAAGATGAACAATGTTCTAAATTAATGGGTTAAAGAAACCCTAAAAATACATCTTAAGATCTACGATCTCAGAAGAGCAAAGCTCTGTCAAGGGGTTCGATTATAATCCTTATCAAATTTTTGGGCAGGGTTCTAACTCTAAAAAGAGATTTCTTTGGACAGAGATATAAGCTCTAAAAGGAGAATTAAATTCTCAGAAGAAGGAAGAACAAAAGAAGATGAACATCAGTCATCTCAGGGGCCAAAGGCCCTACTTATAGGCAGGGGAAACTGATCTAACTTCCAAGAAGATCCAATGGCGGAAAGGCTAATACCGCTGCACTCACATGTAAGCCACGTGAGCGCAACGGGGGGGGGCATTTGTTTCACCCCAATAATAAAAGAGCAAGGCTCTGTTCAAAATTTGAAAAGAGGCAGTGCCTCACGTGCCTTGCACAAGGGTGCCAGCATCAAGAGTTAAAACTCTGAGGCAGCGCCTCACGTGCCTTGCATGAGGGCGCCAGCGCCAAGAGTTAAAACTCTGAGGCAGCGCCTCACGTGCCTTGCATGAGGGCGCCAGCGCCAAGAGTTAAAAACTCTGAGGCAGCACCTCACGTGCCCCGCACGAGAGCACCGGCGCCAGAACTAAAAGTTCTCTGCCGTTGGATCAAAGATCCAACGGAGATGATAAATCATCGAAACACAGAATTAAATGATTGAGGAAATACTCCTCAAATCTTTCTAAATAATAAAGATTCCTCTTTGTAAAACAGAGCACCGTTGGATTAAAAATCCAAGGGTGATTAAAAATCACCAAGCTACAGAATAAGCTCTGTATGGGAAAATATTTCCCTAATCTTTCTAAACAAGAAAGATTATACTCTGTAAAACAGAGCACCGTTGGATTAAAGATCCAATGGTGATTAAAAATCACCAAATTACAGAATAAGCTCTATATGGAAAATATTTTCCCCTGTCTTGTTAAAAACAAAAAAAATATCTTTTGTAAAATAGAAGTCCTTGGATCAAAGATCCAACAGTGGATAAAATCCCCAAATCAATTAAGGATCTCTCAATGAGAGATTTCTTTAACTAAATCACTAAACTTGCCTCCACTATATATAGGCCCTAAGATTTTAAGTCTTGCACAGAGGAACCCCCCCCCTAACTTCGAGTTCAAAAAGAAGAGCAAGCAAAAAAAGAGCTTGAAGAGAGAAGAAGGAAGAAGAACTTTCTTCAAGATAAATAGAGATCATAGTATCTCATCTACATACCCAAGGGTTTAACCCTCATAAAAAACATAGTTCTTTCCCTGGATCTAAGATCCATGAGACAAGTCTCCCACAAATGAGAATTTAATTCTCATGGGGATGAATTTGTTCTTGGGGATTGAAAATCCAGGGGAGAACAAAGACTTGAACTCTTTAGAAAAATGCACAAAGAAAGAAACAGCGACGAGCGTCTCACGTGCCCTCATGTGGACGCTTCTTAATAAAGAGTGCTTAGCACTCAGTGGTTGGCGCCCAGCACCGAGCATCCCACGTGCCCCCTACATGGGCGCTGGTTAATAAAGAGTGCTTAACACTCAGTGGTTAGCGCCAAGCGCCCCACGTGCCCCTCATGTGGACGCTGCTTAATAAAGAGTGCTTAGCATTCAGTGGTTGGCGTCCAGCGCCAAGCGCCCCGTATGCCCCTCACGTGGGCGTTGTTCAACAAGTAGTGCCTAGCACTCAGTGGTTGGCGCCCGGCGCCAACCGCCCCACGTGTCCCTCACGTGGGCGACATAAAGAGTGTTCAACACTCCATAAAAAAAGGGTAAGCGTCAAAGCCCATATCAATACTCAGCATTGTTTGTGCAGAAAAGGAACCGAGCCCAAACAAGTGTTTAACACTTTATTCAAAGACTGAGTGGGCTGAGCACAAGTTGACCAAAAGTCCCTAATTCAGATCAACCGAGCCCAAGTGCTCACAATTTTTCCCAATTGGTCTTAGTCCCAAACACGACTATTGATCTTCCAACGAATATCGGTTTAAGGGTACACCTCCTCACACCTCTGATAAATGTCGTTGTAATTCTTCAGCGTCTTCAAAGAGGTGGTGGGTCCCGATAACCAACAACTCCTTAGTGTACTCTCAAATGGACGGACACATCCCAATACGAACCGTAATGTCCTTAAACTAGCTGTGGACCGCAACGTCCTTAAACTAACAACAGACCGTAACGTTCTTAAACTAAAACGATAAAGCCCAGATCCTTTTTCATTGGATCAAAAATGATCCTGAAACCCCGTTAAGTAAATCTTAGTCCAACGTCGGATTAACGTATCCTTAACAAATATTTAAGTCGATCTTAATCTCAAACAATGTTAACGATTCTTAAATTAAACCAAACCCAAATCTAAGAAAATAAGGATTTGGACTAATTCATGCCCTACGGGCGACAACACAAATTAGTCTCCGTATACAATCCACGGGCAACCAAAAAATAAAACAAACACACACGACATGAGGTGACCTTCTGGAGCAGGAGAAAGTGGTTACCGCGATGCGGTAACATAATTAACTGCAGGGGCTTGCGCATGCAAGGAAGAGCGTCCCCACAATCAAAAACCCCTCACAACGAGCGGGAATCTAACGAAGTCTGCTACAACAGCCGCAGCCATCCAAACCTCCGATACGCGGTACCATAAATCAACTTGGCATCTTCAGAAAGGTGGACAGATAAATCCAAATAGCATATGCCCCCAAAATTCAGGCCAAACGTCCTAACGTCCCGATCGCGTCTTTTGGCAGTAAACAGGGTTACCCTCTAACTGTCGGATAGAGCAAACATGCCTTGCTAATACTGGTCTTCGACCCAGTCTTTGAAAATGAAGCGGTCTTCAAGAGGATGTCCTACTGCTCGGTGGTAGGAGCAATAAGCCGGATGATGGACCGCATTTACTTGTTCGGGGTACCGAGGCTCCGGGAGTGTCATCATTTGATGCTTCATGACAAGGTTGAATATTTTCCTCATCTTGTCTTGAGGGAAAGAATATTCCTGACCCATCTTCTTCGTAAAAGACGGATTCCAGCTGACTTTTTCTCGATCGCGTGGTTTCTTGGATCCACTTCGCTATTTTTGAACATCATTCCCGTTCTTCACCTTGTTGTTGCCTCTGTGTCGGGCTTTTCCTTGCCACGAGAGCACACAGCGGGCTGAGGGTGAAGGGCATTGTAATCTTCTCTTTCCGTAGACTGCTGAGTGGGACGCTGCATCCTGGTTTTCTCGTAAATGGACATTTCGCGGCTGTGGTCATCCCGAACCTTTTGACCCGCTTCCCTTATTAGCTTGTCAATATGTTCTTCAAATGACGGGCTTGGCATTTTTACGGCGGGATTTTGCTCTGGTTCAATGTCAGCGCTATCTGGAAAAACATTCCTTTCCCTACCAGAGTTATTTATGACACGGCAGTCATGGAGTCGCTCCTGTTTCTTGTACCGAACGTATCCAAGTCCACTCGTCTCCATCTTCCCGTTGGGCATCTTTCGCCGAGTCCCGGGAATGTCTCAAATCTTGTTGTAGAACTGGGCTTGTCGAGCGGTTTGCTTGAAGGGTACGCCTTGGCATCTTAATAGACTTTTCAATCCCTCTACGTAATATCTGGGCAGACGGATTGGTTGAATCCTGTCAAGCGCAAGTTCGGCGCCATGCCAGACTTCTTTTTCCACTTTAGTCTCTGTAGATTGGTAGAAAACGATCGCCTTTTCACCTCTTCGCCTAAGAGGGACGTAGAAGATCTGCAGCTCTTGCACGCGGTATGTATCGAGCGCATCAAGTTCCCTGTAATGCCGCAGCGGAACCATGGTAATCTGTAAACTCTGATCAGCTCCAGTGAAGGTCTGCATTGATGGGCGGACGGAGAACACTGCGTTGGCCTCGTCCTCAGAGTCACTGCCGAGGACCAAAATAGGGATAGATGGTCCGGGCCTATTGCCTTAGGGTTGCCCCGAGTAGATTACTTCTTCATCTTCCTCGGTATCGCTCCCAAAGATCGGGATAGTGGCGACGGCTTTTTGTTGGTTCTTCGGTTTATGACATCTTTCCATGTCTTCGAAGTCTGGTAAGAAGTACTTGGCGTATTCATATTTGCGGACTTCATTTATGGAGAACGGGTTCAGCTCCCCTCTAACTGTGTACTCGAGACCGTCTTTGAAATACTCCATACACTGATGTTGTGTAGAAAGGATGATATTGTACTCATGTAACCAAGGCCGGCCGAGCAGGGCATTGTAGCAGGTCTTGGCGTCAATGACATGGAATTTGATGTCGGTGACGAGCATCCCAAAGCGTAATGTCAATATCATGGACCCAAGCATCCATGATGATTGCAAGTTGAACCCGGAGATGGTAATTTTATTCCGAGCCAGGTGCTAAACGTTCATGCAAATCTCCTTCAGAACCTTCACGTTGAGAAGGTTGACGGAGGACCCATTGTCAACCAGGATCTTTCCTATCTTGATGTCATAGCAGTACCCGGTGATGTATAAAGGATGGTTGTGCTCGCACGTTCCAAGGAGGAGATCTTCATTGCCGAATGTAACGTCAGTTGTATGAACCTCTGCCAGCTCATCTTTCATCTTTTCTTCTGCAAGAAAAACTTAGAACTGATCGGGCTCCTGTAATGCCCTGATTAGAGAATCTCTTGCTTCTTTAGACAGGAGGAGAGCATCCAGTATGCTCAGTTGTGAGGGTATCTTCCTCAAATGTGCCAAGACATTGTAGTCCATCTTGTTTTTCTTAGACGGACCTTGGCTGCGGGCTCTTTGACGACTCTGTCATTGAGGGAAATTTCCTCAGGAACTTTTTCCTTCCCCTTGTCTCTTTTGTTTGAACCTTTGTTTGTAGGCCCGGGGTTCTTTTCAGGCAACGTACGGTTATGCAGCTGAATATTCCCGCAGTTCTTCTTCTCTTCTTCTTTTCCAGAGGTGGATTCTTTGAAGAGAGGACCGAGGGTTATTTCTTCCTTAGAATCGCTCCCGAAGATAAGAACTTGAGATTTTGCTCTTATCGAACTGGTATCAACCATATGACAGTTGCCAGTCATTCTTTCACGCTCATCTGTCGTGCTTCTCTGCTCCCGACGGGCTTTGCGCTTCATCCGCTTGAAGTGTTGTCGGTGGGCAACATATCCCTGCCACCACTTCTTGAAGGCATTGCACTCTTCGGTGGGGTGTGTGACCCTATAAGCAGCAGTTTGGATGTACATCCGCTTCATAGAGGCATGTACTCCCGGGAGTGTTTTCCATGAGAGGAGGCTGCTTCATTCCCATTAACAAGGCTTTGGCGAACCGCTTCTCCGCTTTGATCATGCTCTTGTTTGTAGCAGGTGTGTTTTAGGTTGGGTGGAGTACTTTTTGACTCATCCTTACCGCGGCTTCTTCATCCTGACGCCGACGCTTGGGGGTCGGCATCGCCGGATTATGTGGGGGGCCGCCGGTCTTGGTCCGAGCAAAGGAGCTCGTCTTGGCATGGCGGTCTTGTGTCTACTCCAACATCACACTTATACTGCTTGATTTGTCTAAAATAACCTGATATGCATGCAGAGAATTGGAGGGAAACTTGATGCCAATATCACATCAAATCTTTTTGCATTTATTACCCATCACACCACACATGTGCTCACTTGCATGAATTGTGCAAGGGCAGCCCCACTATGGTCCATGTACCAAAGAGCTAGTGTCACACATGTATTGTGTTGGACCAAAAATTGTGTGCACACTTGTTTATTGCAAAAGAGCTCTTTGGATATCGGTCGGTTCTCTGTTCTGATTGCAGTGTCGGCTCCCAAACGCTATATCCGTGATATTGAGTTTGTTTCCAGTGTTCTATCACGAATACCTGTAATCTGTAATTACTAAGCAGACACTGATTAATGGCACCGATATATAACAAAATAGATAATAAATGAGCGGTATTAAAATACAGTTTTCTGAGATGAACAGGTCCATTTTTTAAGAAGGAGGCTCATGGCCCATCTGGTCCATTTGGGCCAGCTTGTCGATCAAAGCCTGGAAGGTAGTCGGCTTAAAGAACATCATGAACTGGGACACACTCGCCTGAGGATCGAGAGTCCCTATGAACATACCCACGGCAAAAGCTTCTTCTATGCGTTGTTCGCATTTCGACCATAGGTTCCGCCACCGGATTGCGTATTGAACCCAGGTCTCTCCTGGCTTCACCCTGGCATTGATTAATGCCATGATCGAGGTGCGTTCACTTGCGCTTGCAAACCACTGTGTGAATAATAGCTCCATTTCTGTGAATATTTTGATGGAGTCATTTGGGAGCTCCAAGTACCGTTCAAATGCCGTCTTCGACGAGCTGCCGACGAACTGGCGAAGCAGCAATTTGTCGTCGCCTCCAGTATTTCTGCATAATGCTCTGAACTGGGCGACGTGCTAATGTGGGTTGCCTGTCCCCTTGTATACATGGAACTTAGGGATCGTATATCCCGGTGGGTACTTGATTTGATCGTACCAGCCTGGGTACGGTCGCTCGGTCTTGACGACTTGGCCAGCCACTTCGCTTGCCTGATGAGCTCGTATTTGCTGAGCTATGAAGTCATCGAGGGCAGCCTTAGAGATCGTCTCCTCCCTGGCTGTCGATAAAGCTGGAAGAGGGTTTGATGTTTCCCCTTTGTCGTCCTCAATGATTATCGGTGGATCTTCGGCTGGAGGTTCTGGTTGGATCATTATTCCAACCATGTCTTGGAACATAAGCGTCATCTGCTTTATATTAGCAGCCTGTTCCACGGCCTCCTTATCCTTCCTTTCCAGCACCCTTCGCAAGAATTCCGTATCAGTCTCTTGCTCCTGGCGCTGGTCGGACACTGCTTCCGAGCTTTCTTTCTTCCCGGTGAGTGCTTCCATTTTTGTCAGCATCTCCTGGAGCTTTTGTTGCTGCTCCTAAGCTTTCGTTAACGATCGAGTTTGCGGCCGATGACTGACGGAAGTACGGATCTCCTCTTTTCCAGAAGCCGTGTAAACTGTGTACACGATCATGCCCCTAGACTTGGGGCGTTTGGATCCCTCACCTTTGGGATTTGTTGCGGAAGGTAGGAGGTTCTCCTGCCTTCTCTTTTTGTGAGAAGTTTAAGTCGAAGGAGCTATTGTAACAGGCACCTGAGAAGTCCCTTGCTGCATGCTAGAGGGATGATTGTCTTCTTGTCGAACCTTCATTTTCTCCGGTCGACGAGAGTAGTTCTTGTTGATCACAGAATCTTGGACTTTCCGCCAGACTCTGTAAATTCGGGAGGACAGCCGCTGAGGGGGCTGCTCCGGCTTAGCCTGTATCATGTTTTCAACAGGTGTAGAAGATTTCTTCAATACCGCGGTCGGAGAGTTTTTTCGCACCCTCCTTAATGGTTCAAAGCTGTTCCCAGTTTGAATAGCAACGTCAACCTCTACAATTAGAGCTGGTGGAGTAAGTCCAGAGGGAGAGTTGCCCCCAGCTTTCCTCACTCGGCGCCAGTGACGACGTCGAGCATGCCTTGCAGATGAGACTGCCTCGGTCATGGGAGTGGCTTCGTCATGCCTCCTGCTCTGGTGAAGGGTGTCAGCCTGTCGAAGATTGACGTCCGTTGAAAGGGGACGAAAAACCTTTCGAAGGCCGACTTTCTGGTAGGGGAAGCATTTTTAATGACTTCACCCGTAGCAGGAGTTGGAACGGCCAATCTTGCGAAGACCGATCCTTTAGTAGGAGAAGCCCCTTTGTCGACTTCACCTGCTGGAGCTAGAATGGCTATCCGTTTCAGGATAACCCCTTCAGGTATTGTGAGCCTCTTTGCAGGCCCACTTGAGCTTTGGCTCAGCTTGTTGAAGACCAAGGTGGTAGACTTGGACGACCTGTTGAGAGGGGCCATGGTGGTTGCAAGTCGATCGAAGACCGACTTCTTTGGAGCTTCCTATGATGGCACTGGGGCGCTGAAACTTGCTGGCGGGATTATGGTCCCGAAGAACAATCCAGTGGTGGCCTGAGTCATCTGTTGCGCTGGCATTGAAAAGATGCTGGCTGCATTTGGCCCGTATGTCACTCCACCAGCAGGGACGGAGCAGGAGTTGTTGTTGCAGGTACACTTGGAAGCCATTAATCTTCTTTTCTCTGCACAAGAGCAAGACACCAAATCTTAGTACCTCAAATCCAGGGGCAACCATAGTGAACCGCGATTTGTTTGCGAACACGACACACGAAGTGTGAAGGGAAAGAGGAAAAAGTCCCACCGGGCGTGCCAGAATCTGTTTACCGCCGAAAACATAGATGAACCGCGTAGGTCGTCTTGCCTGAATTTGGAGGCAGATACTATTTGGATTTATCCGTCCACCTCTCCGAAGATGCCAGGTTGATTTATGACGCCGTATATCGGAGGTTTGGACAGATGCGGCCGTTTATAGCGGACTTCATCAGATTCCCCCTCATTTGTGAGGGGACTTTGATTGTGAGGATGCTCTTCCCTGCAGGCGCAAGCCCCTGCAGTTAATTACGTTACCGCGTAGCGATAACCACTTTCTCCTGCTCCATAAGTTCACTTCTTGTCATGTGTGTTTGTTTTATTTTTTGGTTGCCCGTGGATTGTATACGGAGACTAATTTACGTTGTCGCCCGTAGGGCGTAGATTAGTCCAAATCCGTATTTCTTAGATTTGGGGTTTGGGTTGATTTAAGGATCGTTGATCTATTTTGAAATTAAGATCGACTTAAATGTATACGAGCAATTGGGGGCTCGATTGGTTTTTTTGTTAAGAATACGTTGGTCCAATTTGAGACTAAGATCCACTTAACGAGGTTTCAGGATCCAGCAAAAAAGCGTTTGGGCTCTATTATTTTAGTTTAAGGACGTTTCGGTCCATTATCGCCATTTTGGGAGGCGAATATTAGTTTAGAGACATTTCGGTCCATTGTAGTTTAAGGACGTTTCGGTCCGTTGTTAGTTTAGGGACATCTCGGTCCATTGTTCATCTTGCGTACACATGTATTTGTCACGTGATGGGATGAGCGATGATGATATGGGACGCATCCAGTTTGGGATGTGGTTTGATCTAGGTTGTGCACATTAATTTGGGAAGTGCACCGGAAAGCAGTTAGTTGTCGGGACCCGCCACCTCTCTGAAGACGCTGAGAAATTACAACGACATATATCAGAGGTGTGAAGAGATGTACTCTTAAACCCAAATCCCATATTTGAAGGAGAAGGTCATTGTGGATCATCTAAGAATCAGTAGTCAATTTGGAGACTAAGATTAACTTAGGAGGTGTAGGATAAACATCATTTTGGATGTCATCAGTTGACAGACCATTAGTCATATTGGGGACTAAGATCAATTTTGGTGAATGATGAGCACAGAGGGGTCTTAACTTTGGAAGAACTTAGTCAAGTTGGGCTAGGTCTGGGTCTCCATAATTATCCAACAGTGGGCACTGGAATAGTGTTAAACACTAGATTTCTGTGGCGCTCACGTGGCGCACGTGAGGTACTCAATTATGGGCGCTGCCCATTTATTTCTCTCTTTTTATATAAGTGCTGAGCACTTGGTTCTTGGGGGCGCTCACGTGTGAAACACGTGAGGCGCTCCAAAGTTGGGTTCTGCTTTTTGGCTTTATTGACTTTCCCTTTATTTAAGTGCTAAGCACTTAGTTCCCATAGCGCTAACGTGTAAAACACATGAGACGCCTCAAATGGGGCAATGCCCTCTTGGTTTTATTTTCTTTCCCTTTATATAAATGCTAACCACTTGATTGAGGGTCGCGTGCAAAATACGTGACTGCCTTAGGAAGTGCTCCTTGCTCCTCTTTTAAGCACCCGCGTGGGAAACACGTGATGCAGTCTCAGGTGTTTCTTTTTGTTCATTAGAAACACTCACGTGAAATCTAGTTATAGTGTTTAACACTAATGAATCACCAGGCTTTTCTTCTGTGGTTCTTAGGGATTAAGTTCTCCTTTTGTTTCTTTGCAAAAATTAAATTCTTCTTACGGGGTTAAACCCTAGTTTTTTAGAGGAATTAAATTCTCATATGTGTTTTTTTTGTAAGAATTAAACTCTTTGAACTCAGTTCTTTCCCTTAAGATTTGAATCTGCATGACAGAATCTCCCTGATGAGAATTAAATTCTCAACCTGTGGGAAGATCTGCTTCTGCAGATCTCAACCAGAGGAAGAACTAAGTTGTTCGATGAAGGGTTAAACCCTTAGAGATGCAAAGAACAGTCTTTTGTCTTTTCTTTTACCTAGTGTTTCAAGGAAACAAGTCTTGTCTTCTGAGAATTGAATTCTCTCCCTGTATATTCTTTAAGTCTCTGGGGAGCTCTCTCTATCTCTCTTTTTCTTCTTCTTTATCCTCCTTTTTTCTTTCTTCTTTTTCTTCCTCCTTTTTCTTCCTCCCTCCCCTCTTTTTTTCTTGAAGTCATGGGTTCTTTATATAGTGGAGAGAAGTTTGTTGATTAGTTTTAGAAAATCTCTCCTTGAGAGATCCTAGTTGATTTTGGGGGTTTTACCCACTGTTGGATCTTTGATCCAAGGGTTTCTGTCTTACAGAACATATTTTCTTGTTTCTTAAACAAGATTAGGAAAATATTTTCCCATACAGAATTTATTCTGTAGGTTGGTGATTTTTAATCACCGTTGGATTTTCAATCCAAGGGTGCTTAGTTTAACGAAGCACAATCTTTCTTTGTTTAAAAAGATATGAAAAATATTTTCAACTTATGGGATCTTTGACCCGCCAACTTTCTGTTTAACAGAAAATATCATTTCTCATTTAAAAGTTCAATAGAATTTAATTCTATACTTAATCGCCATTGGATTGGTTCCTTATTGAATAGAATTTAATTCTACGTAGGGAAGTGCCCTCACGTGTTTAACACGTGAGGCTTATTAGCCTAGCAATTGTTTTAATTGCAGTACCTATATGCGTTGCATATATGCACTCACGTGTTAAACACATGGGGCTGTTTTATCCTAGCAATTATTTTAATTGCAGTGCCTATATGTGTTGCATATATGCACACACGTGTTAAACACGTGGGGCTGTTTTTAGCCTAGCAATTGTTTTAAGCACTCACGTATTAAACACGTGGGGTTGTTTTAGCCTAGCAATTGTTTTAATTGCAGTGCCTATATGCGTCGCATATAGGCACTCACGTGTTAAACACGTGGGGCTGATTTTAGCCTAGCAATTGTTCTAATTGCTGTGCCTATATGCGTTGCATATAGTCACTCACGTATTAAACACGTGGGTCTGTTTTAGCCTGGAAATTTTCTTAATTGCTGTGCCTTTATGCGTTGCATATAGGCACTCACGTGTTAAATACGTGGGGCTGTTTTAGCCTAGCAGTTGTTTTAATTGCAGTGCCTATATGCGTTGCTTATAAACACTCACGTGTTAAACACGTGGGGCTGTTTTTAGTGGGGAACTTTCCTTCATCCGTTTTTTATAAGGGAACAGTCTTGACCAAGATTACTTACACTAGCAGGCCCTTATCTATCACTTTATAGGGTTGTGGTCTCTAAACAACCCTCAACCACACCACTATTACAAGTTTCATCCATCAAAAGCTCACTTAGAAAACTCAAGTTTAGAAAAATCTACACTTTAAGCTCTAAAACTAATTCTAACTAATTGTGAGGTTAAGAAATCTAAAGACTTAATAAAAGGTGAGAATTTTTCCTCAAGAAGCAACTCAAGAAAATTCCAAGATGGCCATAAGAGCTCAAAATGAAAACTTGATCATGTCATGATGCTTAATGTGAGATTAGAAACACTTTTGTGACATTTTGAGATGATTTGGGTGATAGTGTATGGTGGTAAAGGGTGGTGGAGGAGGTAGAGAAAATGAAGAAGGAGATGAAGAAATGAGGATGAAGGAATGAAACAAATGATTGATGCACCACCATAACTCCCTCTCTCTCTCACTCTCTCTCTCCTAACCATGCTTCCATGTCCCCCTTGTCTCCCTCATTTTATTTTCTTTTTCTTTTTCTTTTCTTTTCTAAAAACATAAAACCAAACATAAAAAACCAAATGTAAAATGTGTTAACTCTTACAAATAAATGTGTCATGGCAAATTAAAACATTGTTAACAAAATGGACTTGATTTAATACATAATTAGGAAAACACTAATTAAATTTTAACATCAAACTTGTATGGAAATAATTATATTAATTTATAAAAAGCTCAAATCAAATAAATGCTTTCATAATTAATAATTCATTTTAAATCCCAATTATTTTCCAAAAATATAGGTATGTAACTATAGCAATCTACGAAAAATCAAATCTATACTCGTATGATATCCGTAAAATTCATTATTTTATTATTTAAATTCAAAAATAATATTTTCCGTTTTCTAAAATGTTACAATAAAGCTGTCCCATTTTATATATTCCAATGCAGATGGTACGATACCAAGTCTGAACAAGGTATGAAGATTGATGAATACGGTCTCACTTTAGTTAACACCCAGCAAACAACTTACGAATACGATAACTTTATCTTTTCCTCAATGGAAACACAAATATATTGTTCTCGGGACTTGAAGAGGATTGACTGGAGTGTTGTTTGTCGTTGAAAACCAAGAGATTATTATAATGTGCCGATATTGAATGTCTCTGAAAATGAGCGTGACAAGGAAAAGGCGCTAACACGACTTAGTCTTTCTATTGAACTTATCAACGATCAAGAATCTGCGCCGTCGAACAATACGTTAGTAAGACATGATATCGGCCAATTGATTGTCACAGATTAAGATTTTATGAATCCACATAGGGAATCTTCAGCTAACGTACCAAAGAAACATGTTAGATAATGAAATTGAAATAAATGTTTTAAATTATATAATGGTTATAAGTAATGAAATAATATTTAGATATATATGTGGGGTCTGGTGGTAGGTCCAGGCATATCTGGACGTCAGAAGAAAAGAAGTCTAGTCGAGCTTGGCGAGAGCTCCATGCCAGCCCCAGTAGATCCGGCCACCACTGAGAGTGCCCCAGCAGCCCTAGCGGATCCGCCTATTGTTCATATCATAATTTTGCATTATTATATTCCCCATTTTTATTCATTTTACAAATAAACAGGTGTTTTTGATCCATGTCTGCTATATAGTTGCAGATTACAGGTTCTAGGAACAAAACAGTGAAAATGATGAAAAGACGATACAAAAGTGAGACTACGACCAACAAATGGAAGAATCTTGATCATGCCTACAGTTTGAGGGACAAATGAAGATCAATGAACAAGTTCACAAAGTACAAAGGCAGCGCAAGGTTCAAGACTTCGACACGAAGAAAAGGGTAAAAGTCCATGACATTATGCACTGTGGAAATCTGGAAGAAACTAGAAGACATTCTGAAGAACCAAGTGAAGAAAAGCCAAGGAAAATGCAACAGGAAGCAGCCCAGAAGAACACAGCCCAAGACCCCACTAGATGGCCGCGGATCCGCGGCCAAACATAGCTTTTGGCCGCGGTTCCACGGCCATGGTGAGCACGTGTCGGTGCAAAAAATTGACGGTGTGGCGATGCGTTGACTAGGCTTCTTAGGGTAATTTTGTAAATGCAGATAGGGATCGAATGTAACCCTAGGGTTCCTATGATCTATAAATAGAAACCCTAATACTCTTTTTGGAGCATGCCTCTTTTTATTGATAAAAATTCAGAATTCTATGTAATGTTTTGAAGAGTGCATCGAATAAAAGTAAGTAGTTTTTATTTACCTTGCCCTAGTTATTTTCTTTTCTGCCGTAGTTTAGAAATTTATTTATCTGCCCTAGTTAGATTTTATTTATCTGCCGTAGTTTATATAATTAGTCTTTTAAAAACAATCATAAAAAAATGTCTTTTATTATCAATTCCCTAATGAGTGAGTAGTTCCTCACTTGTTACGGTTAGGAATAGAAAAGGTTTGAGAGATGAAAATCTCTCACCCCTTTCTTGCCGATCGCATATTTTTTATAGGACTCCATGCATACATACACACACCGCTCACTACGGCACCCTATCCCACAAGATAGCAGTGATACCGTAGTTTAAAAGACCGGCTGTGTATGTTTTCCATGGAGGTTAGGGTAAGAATTAAGAAAGGACAGACAAGGACCTAGAGGAAGAAACATAGTTTCTTCCCGATCGTGCTAATCCCCTTTATTAATTATTACCATAACACCTAAATAGATCTTAATTAGGGTAAGAAAGCGGTGAGGAAAATTGAATTTCCAAACTTAACCTAAACCTAACCCTAGCAAGGTTTTAATCGTAGTCTAAATCAACCTTAGTTTTTAGTGATAATCCAATCCACCACAATTGGAATTAACTCATTAGAACAAATAGAAAATACACAAAATCCCTGTGGACCGACCCGTACTCACCGGCTAGCTACCAAGCGACGCCGTTCTTGATTGCGGTAATTAATTCTTTGATTCATTTTTTAAAAGCGCACGCACGCAAAACATCAAACAATCAAATGGCGCCGTTGCCGGGGATGGCGTAGTTATTTTCTTTTTGCAATTTCGGGTTAATATAAAATCATAAAATTCATAAAAAATAAAAAATTATAAAAAATTTATCATCTTGTTATTTTTTGAAGGGTGTTTCGTTTGAATTGTGCAGGATCGACGAACGAATTCAGATCAGGAAAAACCTAGAGAGCAAAACTGAAAACAGCAGATCTGAACAACAGAGGGGTACCACAATAGAGCAACAGAAGAAGTTTGCAGGCCTGAGTCAACGAGTCAACCACGGAACCGCCGCTAAAAGGAGCTTTCTGCCGCGCAACCGCGGCGCCTTGCTGACGTCAGCAAGCAAAAATTCCTCTGTAAGCTTCTTTTCTTCTTCTAAACCCCTCGATCTCCTCTGAAAAAAATTTCCTGCAGGGTTCTTTGCGCAAAAAAAGAAACTTCTTCCCTTCTCCAATAACTTGATCTTGTGCAGGATTCTTTGCGCCGCAATAAAAAAAATTGTTTGCAAGTGTTTGATTGTGTTTACTGCTTTGCATTCTTTAAATTGACTTTAAGGGGCTTTTACACCAATCCAGATTGGGTGGGGATTTCATTACCCTTCCTAAGACCCCAAAAACAACATAAAGCATATTGCATTGACCATCAAGTTAAATTAAAAAAGATTAAACTCAGCCTATAAGGACTTCGCGATCAATAGGACAAAGGAATAGTTGTAGGCATCGATCGTTTATCTAAACCAGACTTTGTGGTGCCTAGGCTAGACAAGTGGGGAAAGGCAACTTTAAAAGGCCCGTCTTACGGTGATTCGTGAGCGGATCCCTCCTTTCTCTACTTGTGCTTACCTGGCCACAATTGGCGGTGAAGAGGCGGTTTGAGGTCCTCACAATTTGCCCTTTGGAACAATTAGGAGCAGTCTAGTTGACCTAGGTGACCCTAGATCTAGGCTTGATTGTGCATTTGTGATTGATTGAACGTGTGTCTAAGCTTTTTATTGAAAATCTTTTTGCAAAAAGCTCCTTATAAAAAAATATAACACAAAAACGGAAAAAAAAAATTTACAAAAACTTGCCACTTGTCGCTAAGAAATCCATTGCACCCCACTTGCACCCACTTCCTTCCATTGACGTTTTCTTACCCCCATCTTCTGTTTTTCACCTTTTGACTACACTACCTCTTTAGTGTATGTCCGGTTGGACTAGGGACACTAGTGCCCGTTTAGTCCGTGTCTCGTTAGTACCGACTGACGACGCTTTCGACTCCGAAGTCGAAATTCCTTCCACTTCTTTACCTTCACCTTCATATTCTTCTCTTCTAAGGAGATGTCGGGATTCGATCCTAACAACCCCTTACCCGCGGGACTGATTCCACCTCCACTAGGTGCGAATAACCCACAACACCCACTTGTTGAAGCACCCCAACAAATCGCGCTCCAGGATCTTTTCTACCCTATCCGCACCGCTTTACCAACTTGTCTTTCACTTCCACCGGCTAATAGGGATAACTTTGAGATCAAACCCTACTTCATCAATATGTTGCCCAAATTTCACGGGCTGGAATCCGAAGATGCCTACATCTTCATAAACAAATTCCAGAATGTTTGGGCAATGATGAAGACAACACAACTTTCTGATGATGCTATAAGGTTACGTGTCATTCCATTCACCTTATGTGACCTAGCCGAAAAATGGTTATATAGCACAGCATTACACTCGATAAAAAATTAGGAAGAGTTTTTTAAAACTTTTCTAAAAAAGTTTTACCCACACCACAAGACCGCGAGAATTCGCAACGAAATCATTCAATTTTCCCAGCTTCCTTCCAAACCTTTTTAGAAGTGTTTTGAAAGATTTAAAGACCTACTTGTTCAATGCCCTCACCACGGTATCGAGAATTGGCAACTTTGCCAAACTTTATACGAAGGATTGAACCCAGCAACTAAGCAGTTGTTGGAAACCATTTGTCAATGTCACTTTCTTACAAAATCAAGCGAGAAAGCTTGGCAGTTTCTCGACGATCTTGCTGAACAAACACTTCAGTGGGAAAGCACTAAGACCACCTCATCTTCTTCATCAGGTCAGTCTAGGGAAGGCATATATCAACTAGATATGTCGATTGCAATGAAGGTCGAAATGGCCGCACTTACGAAAAAGCTAGAACCAATTGAGAGCAAATTCCCATCGCCTTCTCCTGCCTCTGCTTTACCCCCACACACTGTTTGCGCTTGTTGTTCAGATCCATCCCATCTTACTGAAGAGTGTCCTTACAATCCACCTGTTCAAAGACAAGATCAAGTCAATGCTGCCTTTCAGCAAAGACAAAGAAATGATCCATACTCTTCGACTTATAATCCTGGTTGGAGGAGCCACCCAAATTTTGCTTGGAATCAAAATCAACAATTCCAAGGCAATAACAACTTTCAAAGGCCTCCTCCTCCACAACAACAAGCACCTCAACAAACTCAATACCAGCAACCTTTCCAACCCCAACCTTACCCAAACCAAATAAACAATTTTGTATCCAACAACTCTTATCCTCAAAACAATTTTGTTCAACCAAATAATGATAAGGTTTTCTCGCTAGAAAGAAGTCTAGATGCATTTTTAAAACAATCTACACAATCCGCAGCAAGATTGGAGACTTCCATTCAATCTTTGGTGCAAAACAGTGCTTCACATGATCAAAGCATCAAATCAATTGAGTCCCAAATTGCACAACTAAATGCTGCGTTGAGCGAGCGAAAAAAGAGAAAGCTTCCGTCTCAACCATTGCCAAATCCCGGTCACACACACAATACACATGTTGCTTATGAACAACAAAATTATAATGTAAATGCCATGACCACGTTGAGATCTGGAAGAGTGTTGCACAATAACGTGGGTAATAATGATGACACCTCTGCCGGTACTTCTTCTTCTTCTTCTTCTCCATCTTTATCTTCTTCGTTAGAGCATATTCTTCATTCTTCATAAGGCTCTACTTCTTCTACTTCTAATGGACCCACACTTCGCTTCACGAACACACCAACACTGGGATCCGTTCCAACTCCGCAATCTACTCCACACACATTGGACTCAACAAATTTTCAAAATGTTCCATTTCCAAACAGGTTGAGATCCAATAAACCAACTCCACAAATGGAGAAGATTGTGGAGTTATTCAAACAGGTTAGCATAAACATACATCTCTTGGATACAATCCAACAAGTCCCTTCGTACTCTAAAATCTTAAAGGACTTATGCACCAAGAAGAGGAAGTCACAAGTACCAAAGAAAGTTTTCGTGGCTAGTGCTGTAAGTGATGCTCTTGTCCAATCTTTACCCCAAAAACATAAGGACCCCGGCTGTCCTACAATTTCGATAGCAATTGGGGATAAGAACATCAATAGAGTACTTTTAGATCTTGGTGCTAGTGTCAATTTGCTATTCTATTCAGTATACGAACAATTAGGCGTTGGAGAGCTTAAACCCACTCACTGTACTCTCCAAATGGCCGACCGATCCATCATCCATCCTAGGGGTAAGTTAGAGGATGTGTTGATCAAAGTAGGGGACTTCATTTTCCCCGTTGATTTCATTGTTATGGATACACAGCCTGTAGCTAACCCACGGAGTCAAATTCCGGTGATACTCGGTCGACCATTCCTTACGACTTCTAATGCGGTGATCAATTGTCGAAACGATTCGATGAACCTATCTTTTGGAAATATGACAATTGAACTCAACATTTTTAAGTTAGGGAATCAGTCTTTCGAGCCTAATGCTAGTATACTTGATATTTGCTCGATCCACGAGATCACACAGGAAGACTGTGAGCTCGAAAAATTTCTGTTCGATCACAGCAGTTTTGACGCCTCTAATGCGTTCCTTCTAGAATCTGACACAGCTTTCACACCGGAAAACGATTACGAGTGTTTCACTTTTTTGGACGATTTTGAAGACTCACCACCCGAGTTTGAGTCTTTTGATTTATCGGATGAGTTAGTTGAACCATCCGACTCGGTTGCTTACACTCGATTTGAACCGTTGTTGGAATCCTTCGAGTTCGAGACAGTTTCACCAATGTTACCTTCAATTGTTTCACCACCGAAACTCGAACTCAAGCTTTTGCCGTCTCACCTTAAATATGCTTACCTGGACGAGAATGAGACCCTTCCTGTTATCATATCGGTCTCTCTAGCCCTCGAGCAAGAGAAAACCCTTTTAATGGTCTTACAAAATAACCGGCAAGCTTTTGGCTGGACTATGGCGGACATCAACGGGATTAGTCCCCTCATAGTTGAACATCATATACATATGATGGATGATACCAAGCCAGTAAGGGATCCACAAAGACGCCTCAACCCCATAATGAAAGAGGCTGTCAAAAAGGAGATTGTCAAATGTCTTGATAGTGGTATCATTTACCCTATTTCCGATAGTCAGTGGGTTAGCCCCATTTATGTTGTCCCAAAGAAATCGGGCATAACGGTCATAACCAATGAGGCGAATGAGTTAATACCTACTCGCACCCAAACTGGGTGGTGAGTTTGTATCGACTATAGAAAACTCAACGCCACGACAAGGAAAGACCACTTTCCTTTACCTTTTATTGACCAAATGCTAGAACGATTGGCTGGGCACAAATTTTGCTGCTTTTTGGATGGCTACTCCGGCTATAATCAAGTTCCCATCGCCGAAAAGGATCAAGACAAGACCACATTTACTTGTCCTTTCGGTACATTCGCTTACCATCGCATGCCCTTTGGGTTATGCAATACACCCGCTACTTTTCAACGGTGTATGATGGAGATCTTTTCTGACATGGTGGAGAAATTTTTGGAGATTTTTATGGATGATTTCTCCATTTTCGATGACTCCTTCGATGAGTGTTTGCTACACTTAGACGCAGTTCTTACCCGCTGTAGAGATAAGAACCTCACTTTAAATTGGGAGAAGTGCCACTTTATGGTACGAGAGGGTATTGTCTTAGGACATGTCATCTCGCAAAATGGCATAGAGGTTGATAAAGCCAAGATTGAAGTCATTTCCCATCTTCCTCCTCCTAAATGCGTCAAAGACATCCGAGCCTTACTTGGCCATGCCGGTTTTTATAGACGGTTGATCAAGGATTTTAGCAAGATAGCTAGACCCTTGACTCTTTTATTGGCCAAGAAAACCACTTTTGATTTTGACTCAACTTGCATGGAAGCGTTCGAGTCATTGAAATACTCACTTATTTCTGCGCCCATTCTTTCATCTCCCGACTGGACGCATCCATTTGAAATTATGTGCGATGCATCTGATTTCGCAATTGGTGCTGTCCTTGGACAGCACATTAATAAGATGCCGCACGTAATTTATTACGCTAGCCGAACATTAAATGAGGCCCAACTGAATTACACAACAACGGAAAAAGAATTTTTAGCCGTTATGTTTGCACTTGAAAAATTCCGGCCCTATTTAATCGGCTCTCCAGTGATTGTTTACACGGACCATTCAGCTCTTCGCCATCTTTTTGCGAAGAAGGATGCTAAATCCCAGCTAATAAGTTGGATCCTCTTGCTACAAGAGTTTGACCTTGTCATAAGGGACAAAAGAGGATGTGAAAATGTAGTTGCCAACCACCTTTCACGACTTCCTTCTTCGCCTACACTCGAAATTCCTATTAAAGATGCTTTTCCTGATGAGCAACTCTTAACCGTGTCATGCGAACCACGGTTCGCTGATATAGTAAACTATTTGGCCACCGGACTGATACCTAAAGATTGGTCGAAACAGGACAAACTCTGATTTCTGTCCCAAGTAAAACATTTTTACTGGGATGAACCGTATCTCTTTAAATACTGTTCCGACCAAATCATTCGTCGGTGTGTCCCCGAAAACGAGTTTAAGAGTGTGCTGTCTTTTTGCCACGATCAAGCGTGTGGCGGGCATTTTGGCCCCAAGAAGACAGCAGAAAAAATCTTGCAGTATGGTTTCTACTGGCCACGACTTTTTAAAGATGCATACGAATACTGCAAGACATGCTCCCGGTACCAACACTTGGGCCGGATATCGCGGAGAAATGAAATGCCACTCCAACCAATTTTGGTTGTTGATATTTTTGATGTTTGGGGAATAGACTTCATGGGACCATTTCCCAATTCCTTTGGGAATATGTATGTTCTATTGGCTGTTGACTATGTGTCAAAATGGGTCGAGGTTATGCCCAACCAAACGAATGACAACAAGGTTGTCGTTCGATTTCTTAAAGAAAACATCTTTTCTCGGTTTGGGCATCCTCGAGCGATTATAAGTGATAATGGATCTCACTTCTGTAATATGACTTTTGAGTCCTTAATGCGCAAATACTCCATTACTCACAAATTGTCAACACCATATCACTCCCAAACTTGTGGGCAAGCCGAGGTTTCGAATCGGCAAATTAAACAAATTTTGGAGAAAACGGTTTCTAAAAACCGTAAAGATTGATCACACAAACTGATTGATGCACTATGGGTATTCCGTACTGCTTACAAGACCGATCTTGGCATGTCTCCATACCGGCTTGTTTATGGGAAGGCTTGCCACCTCCTAGTTGAAATTGAGCACAAGGCATTTTGGGCGATTAAGGAGTTGAACTTATCCATGGAAGATGCGGGCAGCAATAGAAGGCTGCAATTGAATGAATTAGATGTGCTGCGGGATGAGGCTTACGAAAATGCGGTAATTGTTAAAAACCAAACGAAGGTGTTCCATGACAAACACCTTCTGTGCAAGATTTTCAAACCTGGCCAACAGGTTTTGCTTTATCATACTCGGTTACACTTCCACCCCGGCAAGCTCAAATCTAGATGGAAAGAGCTGTTTTGGTACGCACCGTATATCCGCACGGTGCGGTAGACCTAGAGAACCCGGAGGACGGTATAATGTTTAAAGTAAATGGACATCGACTCAAACCGTTCCTCACTGCGGACCCATCGGAGGAGCTCCGTTTTTACAGGAGCCGATTTATACTGACTGATCTTCCTCCATTTACCCCCAAATTTTCGATCATCTAGCCAAAACTTTGTTTCAAACAAGTTTGGGGGTATGTATCATTTGTAATTATATAAATACAAAATAACATTAAAAAAAATTGAAAATAAAAAAAATTTAGGTATTTTTGTAAATTTACAGATTAAATAAATAAAATAAATTTTTTATTTGCAAATAATTTCATCTTTTTAGAGGGGTCTATTTGCAAATATCCATAACTCTCCCCTATATAAAGAACCCGACCCCCTCTGTTCTAAACCCTAAAAAAAATTCTGTCCTCCTCGAACCCTAGCCGTCGCCGCTTCTTCTGCAGAGCGATCGCCCTAGAGCACCGCTGATCCGCCGCCAGACCCCGCCTTCGGCCGCGCTTCCGCCGTGCCTCGCTGTCTTCACCCCTTGATTTTTCAGGGGAGGTTCGATCTCTGTAACCCATCTTTGTTTTTAATTTTATAGATCTATAGCTACCTGATAGCACACAGTATGCAAGTTGAACGTGATTTTTCACAAAAAAATTTCACACGATGTGTATGGGAGTTATTTTGCGAACAAGATAGCACGTAGGGGTTGGAACTTTTTGATATATAATCACCCTAGCGCTTATGCACTTCCGGAATTAGTCACCCGTATTTACGAGTGTATGAAAGATGGGTGTCTCACCCAATTCGGCTTTATAAAATTGCAGTGGGGTGATAGGGAAATTATCATCGATAGGGACATCATACATGAAGTCACATTAATCTCTCGGATACCCGCTCATGACCAACCATTACAATTTTAGGATTACATGCCCTTTATGGGCAATGATTGCTCAAGGGAGACGTGGAAGGGGATTCAAGCGAGAACCCTTTTTGCCAATGTTTTAACTGTGTGCCGGTGGGCACAAAACAATATTTTTGGAAGCTCCCACAACACCACATTTTTCACACCCTCCCTGCATATCGTACACACACTCATGACAAGAAACCCTCGTTTCGACATGTGCACGGTTTTACTGAACTCTATTGGTGCGGGCAAATGAGCCGCAAATTACCCTTGTCCCATGCTTGTTACACAACTATGTCGATATTTCCTCCCCGTGGAGGAGTTCGAATTTTACATGCTTGGAGGCATACATGTTAGGCCTCTCGTTGAGGGCGTTTCTACGTCCTATTCATGATTGACGGATGTGTGGTCAAGAACTAAACCGGCGGAGCACGTGCCCGCCCGAACACCCAGCTCTAGCTCAACCGCGAGCGAAGGAGAACTCACTCCTTTAGAACATGCACATTTGATGCGGAGAGCTGTTAGGGGCATTGATGAGTTGAGGGGAATAGTTAGGGAGCATGATAGGCGGTTGACTGGGGTAGAGCAGGGGATTCGAACCCTGCTAGGTAGGGAGGAGCGTTCCCGCTCACGCTCGAGGGCACGGCATGGGGCCGAGCAGTGAGGGCACTGCTTGTGATGAGTTTGGGGGAGTTGGTGGTTGTAAATAGTTATCTTTTGCATTGCATACATTTTAAATTTTTGTATTTTTTTTTTTTGCTTTTTCTTTTGCATGTTTAAATTCTGCATTGCATCAATATAAAAAAAATCATAAAAATTGAAAAAAATCAACCTTAAAAAAAATTAGAAAAATATAGAAAGATCAAATAAAAAACTGAAAAATTAAAAAATTATAAAAATTAAAAAATTCAATTTTGGCCATAATTGACTTAAGTTTGACAAGAAAGTTAACTAGTTAGGAACAACAAGATCTTAGACTTAATAAATTAAAAACCTTAAAAATAACCTTTCTTAAAATTTAACGGTAGAAAATATATGTCTTTATAGTTTACTTAGAAATAGGCAAATGTTGAGTTCACTTCTTGGGCTAAATCAAAATAAAGGAAGAGTATTGAAATTTCTATTAAAGTGTAAGTCTGAAAAATAATCCCTAAGTTTAAGTCTAAATTCTGAAAATATATACCCTACAATTTTGCACAAACACGAATCTTGAAACTTGGAATAGTAGAACAGACCTTGAAATGCTCTTGTCTAAAGTACTTAGTATGAAGGAAAATAAAATAAAAATACAAGTGTGAATAAAGAGATAAAAAAATGAACTCTAGTTTTTGTAATTACTTAAGGCTATATAAATAGAAAAAATATTTAGCCAGGGTGCTTTATCACCTAGTGCCTTAGACCAACTAGTTTGGGAGTCACTGCTAAAGCCTTAAGTGTTACAAGACTAGGAATTACGCCTTAATGTGCAAACACATTTTGTAATCGGTCGTTAGTACCTCAAGAAGTATTAACGGTCGCATGAAGGATGTGTGAGCAATTTCATCTAAAAATTCACCAATTGAAAAGTACTTTGGACGATGGACAAGAGTATAATAGCTTGATTTGAATTTCCAAGTGTAGGGGTGATATATACACACACGTAGGGGTATATGATTGGGGTTTGGATGAGAGATAGGAATGAAAAATAGGACTTATATCTTTAGTAGAGATGATAAAAATTCCTAAGTTGAGATGGAACCTTAGAAGGAAAATTCAAAAGATGCTAAAAACTAAGTAAATTTACAGAACATATACAATCTTAAGTTAAATGATAAGGAAGCGTGAAAAATACGGGTTGATAATTTCTGAGTTAAAGATAATAGAATTCCTTGTTAGAAAACCGAATTGGAGAATAAAAGTCAATAGGCCGAATTGATAGGATTTTGTCGGTGGTATCCGCTGAAAACCCTCAGGAGACAACACTCCTCCTACTAGGGACACCTAGAAGTTTAACGGCTTGTTGCACGAGCTCAGTGCAATCGCGTTTCCCTGCGAAAGTGAGGCCGGGTCTTTTTCGAGAATAAAACTAGTTTTGCTCGAGGACGAGCAAAAGATAAGTTTGGGGGTATTTGTTCATATCATAATTTTGCATTATTATATTCCCCATTCTTATTCATTTTACAAATAAACAGGTGCTTTTGATCCATGTCTGCTACATAGTTGCAGGTTACAGGTTCTCGGAACAAAACAGTGAAAATGATGAAAAGACGATACAAAAGTGAGACTACGGCCAACAAATGGAAGAATCTTGATCATGCCTACAGTTTGAGGGACAAATAAAGATCAATGAACAAGTTCATAAAGTACAAAGGCAGCGCAAGGTTCAAGACTTCGACACGAAGAAAAGGGTAAAAGTCCACGACATTATGCACTGTGGAAATCTGGAAGAAACTAGAAGATATTCTGAAGAACCAAGTGAAGAAAAGCCAAGGAAAATGCAACAGGAAACAGCCCAGAAAAACACAGCCCAAGACCCCACTAGATGGCCGCGGATCCGCGGCCAAACATAGCTTTTGGCCGCGGTTCCGCGGCCATGGTGAGCGTCGGAGCAAAAAAGTGACGGTGTGGCGGTGCGTTGACTAGGCTTCTTAGGGTAATTTTGTAAATGCAGATAGGGATCGAATGTAACCCTAGGGTTTCTCTGATCTATAAATAGAAACCCTAATGCTCTTTTTGGAGCATGCCTCTTTTTATTGATAAAAATTCAGAATTCTATGTAATGTTTTGAAGAGTGCATCGAATAAAAGTAAGTAGTTTTTATTTACCTTGCCCTAGTTAATTTCTTTTCTGCCGTAGTTTAGAAATTTATTTATCTGCCCTGGTTAGATTTTATTTATCTGCCGTAGTTTAGATAATTAGTCTTTTAAAAACAATCATTAAAAAAATGTCTTTTATTATCAATTCCCTAATGAGTGAGTAGTTCCTCAGTTGTTAGGGTTAGGAATAGGAAAGGTTTGAGAGATGAAAATCTCTTACCCCTTTCTTGCCCATCGCATATTTTTTATAGGACTCCATGCATACATACACACACCGCTCACTACGGCACCCTATCCCACGAGGTAGCGGTGATACCGTAGTTTAAAAGACCGGTTGTGTATGTTTTCCATGAAGGTTAGGGTAAGAATTAAGAAGGACGGACAAGGACCCAGAGGAAGAAACATAGTTTCTTCCCGTTCGTGCTAATTCCCTTTATTAATTATTACCATAACACCTAAATAGATCTTAATTAGGGTAAGAAAGCGGTGAGGAAAATTGAATTTCCAAACTTAACCTAAACCTAACCCTAGCAAGGTTTTAATCCTAATCTAAATCAACCTTAGTTTTTAGTGATAATCTAATTCACCACAATTGGAATTAACCCGTTAGAATAAATAGAAAATACACAAAATCCCTATGGACCGACCCTACTCACCGGCTAGCTACCAAGCGACGCCGTTCTTAAAAGCGCACGCACGCAAAATATCAAACAATCACCTATCCCTACTAGTACACCGGCATACCCTATTAGCGCCCCAGCAGATCCGAGTGCCCCAGTCACTTCTAAGCCTGGTATATAGTTTACTCATTTAAAATTTAATACATCATTAGAATGTAGTTATCTATTGAATTTTTAATAATTTATTAAATTCTATTGAATCATCTAACAGTTTAGTATTTGTAGATCAATGTTCTACTCGTGGGATGGCATCGGTTCTAGCAGCACGCCAGGAACATCAGGGGCAGGTATAATCGTTATTGCTTAAAAGCTTATAAATAGCGATTGTAATTTAAAATTTTCAAATGCTATATATATATATACTCTGAATATTATAATATTGTGTCTGTATATCTTTTTGCAAGCTCCAGCATTGCTAGGAGGAGGGGTCATTCTCAGCCCGCCAGCTCCAGGCCTGTCGATGGAACCAAACCCTGGACTCTGATGTTCAATAAGAAGGGT
Source organism: Agapanthus africanus (assembly GCA_030015575.1). Taxonomy (NCBI): domain Eukaryota; kingdom Viridiplantae; phylum Streptophyta; class Magnoliopsida; order Asparagales; family Amaryllidaceae; genus Agapanthus; species Agapanthus africanus. The sequence goes on from CM057339.1 coordinate 44,624,424, forward strand.
GTGCTTGTTGGCGACAAAGCCACCGAGTGGGGGATTATATAGGCCATGAGATCCATATATACCATCGGAACCCGCTTCATCTTATGTGGGACCTGTGCCAGACCGCTAATACCTCGGTCTTTTTTGAGTCAGACACGGTATCACATATCCTTTTAAACATTTCAAATTCAATCATCTTTATATATATATATATATATATATATATATATATATATATATATATATAATTTTGTAATTTCAGACCCGGCGACATTATAGTTTCATCGGCGTTCCTGGCAAGGACGGCGTGCATGTGCCATTCGATGCACATCCCGTCCTTGCCTGGGTTATAGACGAAATGCAGAATATCAAGAGAAGACACCGATGTGACGTAAAGAAGATTCACTATCATGCCTGGGTCGTTGCGACTGAGGAGTAGCGGGGGCAGATGATGGATCAGATAACTCTAGATGTCCCGAGACCCAATTGATCGCGACTGGACGAGTACTTTTCTCGCAACGATGTTAAGGTATAAATTTAATTTTAAAGATTATAACAATATAACATGAAATCATATTATGAAATATAATATAATTTTTTTTATATTTGCAAGGCGGAGTCGGTTCGCAACAAGCAAAACCGAAATAACGGTGTGAGATCCCGTGCTGTCCCGATCCAAAAGAAGACCACACAGGCTAGCGCACAGTACCTCCTCATGAGTACTTCAACGCTTAAAAATATATCTCTTTTTTGTCGTAAATTAATTATTAAAATAAATTCTAATTTTATCGCAAAAAAAGAAATGTAACGTTTTAAAAATCGTTTAGGTTAATTGTCCGATAATTAGTAATACAACACGTGTTTTCCGTAAAACCTAGTTATAATTATTTTTCCATATAAACATAATTAAACCTACTTTAATTATGTAATGGTTTATGTATGGGTGTTTTGTTAGTTACTTATTTAATTGCTAGTTTATTTAATTATTTTCCTTAAGTATTTATTTTAAATATTATTTTAATCATGCACTTACACATTTAATTAATGTTAATTACAAATTAGTAAGGGTTAATTACATATTAGTGCACAATGACAACTTAACACTTATTTTTGTAACATGTTTTTCTTACTAAAAATTTCTCAAGGGTTCTAGACAATTCTAAGCAAAATTAGAAAATAAAAATAAATAATAAATGGGAAATGAAAGATTGGATGTATGTTGTGTGGGGGGGGGGGGGGTTGGTTACTTCTCTCTCTCTCACTCACCTCACTCTCATTTTTCTGGCCGAATTCCAGCAGTCCCTCTCTCTTTTTCTCCATCTCATTTTCTTCTCAAAACCCTCATTTTTTTCCTATCCACAAAAAACCCCACTAATTCCTAGTTAAATCTTCACCAAAATTTCTTGGCCTAAACTAGCTTGGATTTTGAAGCAAGATAGTATTTTTGGGTAGCCAAGTTTGCAAGTTAGATCTCCAAATTGTTGAGCTATAAATCTTAACCCAAATGGTTACTTTGTTGATTAATTGCTTTAATCTAATTTTATTTAGGTGTTAAAACAGTTTTATTTGCAAGGTTGCATTCAAAACCGTGCATGAGACTTGGGTTAAAGTTAGGGTTTTTACTACTTACTATGTTAGCTAAGTGTAGTTTACTATCTAGTGGCTTCACAAATCTAATCTAGTTAATTACCTTGCTAAAGTGGCTTTTAATTATCCTAATTAAGTGTTTATGCAAATAAATTTCATGATTAGTGTGTGTTTATGTGAGATTATATTTAATTAGTGAAGCATAGCTTAATTAATATGTTTACTTGTGATTGTAGCCACTGGGTTGCTAATCCATCTAGTTTGCACTAAAATGGCTTAAGGTTGCTTACTAGGTTTTTAAAAGAAAAGGGTTTTAATTAAGTTTGAGGTTGTGATGATCTACAACCTATTTCCTATAATATTTAGTGTGGTGTGAATACGCGATTGGTACGATTGGATTTTAGGATTGGTGGTTGCCACGTATAGCGACCCCTAGTTGTGATTTTGGCGATGGCGCGCGCGCGTTTTGTGCACCAAGTGCATGCGCGTCTAGTTAGTACACGTTGATTTTCTTGTATCGTTGTTTGTCCGCGTCTATTTAAATGTTTAACCTTATATATATTATTTGTGCGATTCTAGAATCGGTTGCGGAGACGTCGGATGCGGCAAGGAAAGGAAAGGCTGTGATTGGATCAGATTAGCCGAGGCGTCCCAGTGAGTGGATGTACACATCCATGGGGGGATCGTCTGGATGGCGCAAAGCGCCCGATAGTTATGATTTTTAGTAGTTCTTGCATCTATATGCGTAGCCTCAAAGCATCCATAGCATGACATTGCATCTTCTTACACATGATGTTATTACTTAGGACACTTGCATCACTACTATTGTGTCACGCCCCGCTTCCCGGTGTACGGCGAAGGGGACGCGACGAGGCCCGCTACGTATGTACTTAGAAGTACATACGCTAAGCGTAGCTAAGCAAAATAATACACAAGAGACAAGAGTATAAAAAGAACAGCAACTTTTATTAATAACATTCTTTGTACAATGCATGAAAAGAAATTACAACTGAAATGAAAAGCGATGCCTAAACAGTGGCATAACAGAAAATGAAAATACTGGAAAGAACAAGATACAATATCTAGAGCTCGGAATCTTCGTGGAACTGCTCCAAATCTTCACCGGTGGGCTCGATCTCAGCTTGGTCCAACGCACCTGACGACATTCAAAGAAGAAAGAAATAGAATGTCGTCAGCGAACAGGTCGCTCGGTAAGTCCCAAAGATAAGAAGGAAATAGACAGAGAGTAAGAGAGAGAGAGAGAGTAGCTTTTAATGTTTTATTGTATTGTCATATAATAGTAGTATGGTGTTAACGCTGTTGTTGTAGCTTGGTACAGAAGAATGCCAGTGTATACGAGAGGGGTCTCAGTATGGTAGAGACCAGGGCAAATGGAAGTACAAGACTTCGTTATACAACCCGGAACAACGGCAATTGGATTCAGGTTAGGTGTCTTAATCTTACCGTCTCGTGCCACCTTTAACACCTTCCGTACCAATCTACCCCTTAAACCCCGCGATATTTTGTTTGTATTGTTATCTTGTAAAATTATATTGATTGCATAATAGACTGACTGACTGACCGAAACCATGATATCAGGGAACGGTTAAAACCGTAAAGTCATGTAAATGGAATACTGGGAAACATGTAAAAGGAATATCCATGGTTCGGTTCAGTCAAGTTATATAAATTGTTAACTGGATTCAGGGATTCATGTATTCATATTGAGTTGGAATATAAAAGAATATAGATTGACATGAATCATATTCAAGTCAGAAATAGTCAGACTCTAACCCGAGTCAGACTAAAAGAAAGATAATTTGAAGTTCTATATTTATTAGGGGCATTATTGTAATTTATAAAACTTGAGGGGGTTTTATGTAAAAAGTACTATTGTATAGTTTTCAAAATACACCTCAAGTATTTAATATTCGTCTTTATAGTTATAATGAGTGTGAATTTTATTTGTGTTATTCTAGTGAATATATCCTAATAAAAGTATTGATTTATTTGAAATTCATAGTATTTTAATGTAACTTTTAATCTTGTAATTTTTAGGAAAATGTGAAAACTTTATCTTATAACAAAATAGGCGTTTAAATGATAATTAAATATATATTAATACAAGAATAATTTTAAATAAATATTTTATTTTCCGAAATCTCATTTTTCTTAAATGCCGTATTTTAAACCTTTCGAGACCGAATGCTCCTTACGGGGGTCTGAATCTCGCACTACTAGCCCGCGGGTGCACGATGAACCATACTATCCCTAACGGGTTCCCCAAAGGTGGGTTGTAGCGGCGTTTTGCTTAGGTTTAATAGATACTATTCATTTAGAAAAACGGTTTTATAAATATAAGGTATTTATTCGTAAAAGGGTATAGATTTCCGTATTTTAGTTTTTAGGGTTTCCTAAGCCAACTAGCCTAGTTCTAAGGTCTAAACGACAAGTCATTAGAAGCCTCAAATCGCATCTTCACCGTCAATTGCGGCCAGGTAAGTGCCGGGTAAGTGGGAAGGAACCACAGTGGTGGGCCTAATTAAAAACCACTAGCCTAGACACACTTGCCTAGACACCACAAAGTCAGTTTAGATAAACGATCGATGTCCATGACATATCGTGCTTTTATTTTAAAAGATTTTATTTAGAATTGTGTACAACTTAAAGGTTTCAAGAAGGGTTTATAAAGAATATGGTATTTTAGTGGAAAGTCTTGTATTTTTGTATTCTATGTTTTAACGTTTATCAATTAGGGTTATATTTATGTGTGTGTAGAGGTAGGTCATTACCTCGTGACTTATTTTAAGGTTTAATGAAGTTTAGAGGTTAAACATGGTATATTAAACTTGAAGGTATTAAAGCGCAAGAATACGGTATTTGAAAACGTTATCATTTCATATATGAAAATTCATTCAAATTGATTTCTATAAGTTTATTTATCAAGATAAACATATTTAGGAGTGAGGGAATTGAGTAAACGAAGAAAAATAAACTTCATGGTGTTTTTATGAAAAGAATACGGTTTTACATGAAAGCTATCATTTCATGTGAGAAAATTTATTTAAATTGGTTTATGAGTGATTAATAGTCAACATGAATATAGGTGGGTATTATGAATTAGGTGACAAGTGGAATTTTGTAGAAAAAAACGAATCGGAAATCGGTTTGTTCCGATTTCCGTCGGTTTCCAAAAAGTCGTATTTTCTATTAACAGAAAAGAGAGATAGAAGGGATGGGACTTACGGGTTTGGACAAACTAAGGAGGCTAAGGGAAGTGGTGATTGTCGGTGCGTCGAAAACGTCGCGAAGGTTCTACTACGATCACCGGAATCTGTCGTCGGTTTCGGCAGCGCTTCGCTTCTCGCTCTTTGTACCGAGTTCTCTTGAGAATATGGAAGAGTGGACTTAGAGTTGTAGGGTAAAATGGTAGAGGGTAGGGGTGTTTATATAGGGCTAAGCTAGGGTTAGGATTTTAATTAAAAAATATATATAAAAATCATTAAAAATCATTAAACCTAGGAGTAAAAGGGATTTATTGGCCAAATTAAAACCGATCCAGGTATAATAAGTGTGCAAGAGAGTTGACCAAGTCAAGAGCCAACTTTTCTCAGTTGGTGACTCGGCCGTCTGGCCAAGTCCGGCCGGCGGAGCCGGACCAAGTCGGCCGATTCGCCGGCCGGCGGCGCCGAGTCGGGCCGAGTCAAGCTTCCAGTGGCCGGGGATTTTCTGGGGGTACAATTTGGTATATTTACTTTTTGTTGTCCAGTACATATTTTGGGAGTTATGGCCTTTTTACCGTTGACTTCCAAAAAAAATTAAAACAAAATAAATACAAAAATAATGTGGGACATGGGATTTGAACTCCGGTGGCTTAGTTCAGCAGTGCAAGGTATTACCAATGAGCTACAAGCTCCTTCTTGTAATTATTGTGGTTTTTAATTACTTAAACTGATAGCAGCAAGAATAAATACTCCTAGTATACATTAAATTTAAAGTAATTTCTTGTACACTAAAAATGGAGTTATTTCATTCTTGTAGCTTGTAATTAAAAACAAAAATAATTACCTAAATCTTGTGCTCAGGCTAAAATACCCCTTTGTGGATTTTAAAAATATTTTGAAAAAAATTTGTATAGGAAAAAGTGTATAAGAAAATTAGGGTTGTTACATATTGGTTCATGCCGCACGTGCACTATTTATGCGAAGATACACGCCATTGGTAATTGCTATGTCACGAACACTATAGAACTTGCTTAAATCAGTATGTGAGTATTTGCATCATATATGATATGTAAACTTGTAGTTGTATTTTCATTTTATCAGGATGGATACGTAGGATTTCAAGTCATATATATACCTCATTGCATCATCATTCATACGTGGTTTTCTAGTCATACATCGCATGGCATATTATTGATATCATAGACATTCATCATTACCGACATATTCATATATTGTGATTCTTCTTGGAGATTTTAGTGTTTATGAGATTTATGGATTTTGAGGGAAAACCGCAAGAATTTTATGAACCTATTATCATTTTAAAAATGAAAGTTACGGTTTTCTCGTGATATGATGTATGTGGAGTCCACCATGAGTTTTCCTGATTTGAGTTGGTTTTCGAGACCTGATTCGAGGAATAGAATGAACCGTTTCGGGTACATGGTGGACCCGGTGAGATACCCCGGGACGAGAAGCTCATGTTGTAGACGATGAGCCTGGCAGGGGAGCACGACCTACCGGTTATGATTGTTGACTCGGTGGTTATCCGGAGGATACCGACCGGAGTCGTGGAATGTGACAGATTGAGAGCCAATCTAAGAGACGGTTATTGAGATATTGAGATTTTAAGGTATTGAAATATTGAGATATATACATTGTGTCGATACTTGACACGGATTTTCTGTCGATTTCATTGATGATACTCCAGCTATATTATACAAAGGTTTTACTGAGATATGGATATGGATTTTCTCATACCAGATATATCCGGATTTCATGTTGATTATTCATTCATATCGCATTCATACTAGTGCATCGTATCTTAAATTTATATGTAAGGTTGTGACACATTTGCGTGCATAATTACGATAGCCTTATTAGATATTACTTACAACTCACGAGTTGGCAACTCACCCCGTTGTACCACAGTATTGCAAGTCCGACCCGTCAGCATAGTAGCGGCGGGTACATTTCTTCTTCTACTTTCTTTGCATCGACTTGTTTGTAGGTGGGTTGTGAGGATATTTTTATTCCACCATATATATTTCTTTTGTATCTAGTATACTCCGTCTACCCTCGTATATTAGACTGGACAATGAGACTGTGAGACTTGTATTTTTGGTATCTGGTGTCGAGCTCGTGTGAGCCGACTTATATTTTTGGTTTCTGTTTTCTTGCTTTTAAATGTTGGTTTCATTCTTGGATGATATATCTTACTTGTGGTTTTGATTCCGCCATTCGGCGAAGAGCTAGCTCCCGCCATTCGGCGAAGAGCTAGCTCCCGCTTGGGGATGCCTTTGTTCATTACTTATATATATTCATGTTTGTACCCGTTTGGGGCCAGTATTTACAAAGGAAACTCTGCCGAATTTTTTATAAAAACTTGAGTTTATTATAAAAACTTTCAAAGTGATCTTCTATGTTAACTTAACTTTTAAATGAATTTTCATTCACTCTATTTACTTTAAATGGTTTAGATCTTCTGGGTTTTGGCTTACTTAGATTGTGTTACGCCTTTAGACGTTGCGTAATTTAAGTGCCAGTCACGTTCCACATATTCGGGTCGTGACAAGAAAGATCCTGCTAGGTACAATCATGCCGTTGGATGGGCCTCATTATACAAAGGCATCAGTGAGTACATCGTAATTTTCATATAATCAAATCGATTCTGTATTTTAAGTTAATATATATCTATATATACTCTTCATAGAGCCAATTCCAAAAGAGGACGGCCTTTTTATGACTTGGCCCCAACGATCCGATTACTGCCATTGCCCCTGTCTTCGACGAGCTATCCGGCGGGTATCACGGTGGGTATGAGCGCGGGGTTGGTCTTGAAGCCCACCGACTTTTTGCCGGGCATGAGGCCGTCCATGAGTACGCCGTGACCCAGACGCGGACAGATAGGGCGGCAGCGTCGGCAAAGAAGATTCGATTACTCCGCGAGCAGAGCGCGGCAGCAGGAGGTTTGTCAGCAGACGTAGCAGCAGCTGCAGGCGCTTACGGAGCCGGTCGAGCAGCTGATACAGTAGCAGCAGGAGGCTATGCGGCGAGTGTTACGAGACGAGATAGGGAATATCTTCAGGTCACGGAATGACGATGGAGGTGGATCGTCCCAACGACTTTAGATATAAACATTAGTTTTATATTATTTACTTTTCGTATATTATTTAAAATGTATATTATGGATATTTGTATATTATTATCTGTGTTTTTCTGTGTTCTTTCATATTATTTGTTGATTATTATAATTGCGTGTGATTTGGTGATATAATTATTTTGTATTGTTGGTTGTAAATGAAGGCAGCACGTGCACAGTGCGCGCGGGATGTTTCAAGTTTTAAAAAATATATATCTACATATTGGTAATGGTTTCAACAGTTGACGTTACCTCTTTAGTAACGGTTAGAACCGTTATCATAGAGCTTAGTAACGGTTAGTACAAGGATAATGATATCTGAAATATATCAGATCCTGCTACATATTAGAAATGGTTCCAACCGTTACCAATAGGTAGCGGATATCTGATATCATCGACCTATACACCTATGTGGTAACAGTTCCAACCGTTACCAAATGGGGTCAATCATAACGGTTGGAACCGTTACCAAACTTCTGGTGATTAGTCGACTATTCGTAACGGTTGTGTAACGGTTAGAACCGTTATCAGTATGGGTTAACGGTTCTAACCGTTACGAATGACCCCCTCTGTAGCAGTGGGTGGTAGGTCTATTTGCGACATCGTGAGCGCGTTTCGGTTGATGACTTACCTTGTGGGGGATAAGGATGAAGAAGGCCATGATGAGGTTGAGGTTGATGAAGAGAATGCAGGGGAGGTTTGAATGTTCGAGGTAGTTTTGTATTAGGGGGTTGACATTGCTTCATTGGCCCTTGATTTGTTGTGTTTTTAATCAAGAAGTAAAAGATGAACTTGATCAAGTGTTTGGCCTTTTTTTATACTAAAAAAAGATATATCTTTTTTATATTTGGTTTGCTGAATCTTGTTGCACTTGATGAAGTATAATGAATAATGAGTTGGGTGGGGGGGGGAATGGAAAAACAAAAAACATGCATAAGACAGTGACAACATTTGCATTGTTGATAGTTTTTTGATGTGATAGAAATGGATCCGATTTTAAGACAGCCATATTCAAAAATCGGATATTAAATTCTCATCATTTTTGAAATATCGTACATGACAGACGGAGATATCGACAAGATGAAAATGAATAGATTTGTTCAAAAGTACGATATATAACTTGTCTTGTAATTAAATAAATCGTGAACCAACTAGATTCATAGCGAGCTACACTCAAACATGAACATGCCTTGCTATATATGTTTTACATTTGAATCCAAATAAATATAAATGAGAGAATGACCTCAAGGGTGAGCTCAACTCCTTCACCTTGGGACTCAAGAAAGCCGAGCCATGAATAATACGCCTTTGACGTCTCCGCAGCCACGACCGGCCAACAACACCCAATCACACACACACCAAATCGAACGATCTCAAATGAGACACCTCAGCATTTTACAGTGGGTGAAGTTGTTTACAGGTCTTAGTTCCATTTCCAATAATTACACCTCGACATGGTAGAACATATAAGAGCCCAAATCTTTCCTTCGATTTTTTTCCCCATAAAAGACGCGACCTTTTCGAACGACGCCTTTGAATGAGCAGATTGGGAACGGCGAGAATGGCGGAGGAGATCAGAGCGGCAACTGCGGCGTCGCCGGCAGAGGCGGAGAGGCCGGCGGCGTCGAGATGGATTTGGGTGTCGGCGCTTCGATGGATCCCGACCTCCACCGATCACATCCTCGCCGCGGAAAAGCGGCTGCTTTCTCTCGTCAAGTGAGTCGAAAATTTCGATTCGAATTCAATTAGCTTTGTTTTCAATTGGATTGAATTCTATTCTGATGCTAATATCTGTGATTGTAGTCAATTGCCAACAGAATTGAGTTTTTAAATTCTTAGGGTTAGTATGAGCCAATGAGAAATTGAGGTCGTTTTGATTGTGATTCGAGGTGGATCCTGCTGAAACTCGAAATGTTATCTTACCACGCGCTAGTTTTGAGTCAAATAGGTTGTGAGATAGAAGAAAAGGGGGTTAGGGTTGTCTGTTGATTAGAACAATTGGGAAATCAAGATACCAAGAATTGAACCAAACTATAAAGCTTGGTTTAGAAGTGCAGTTAAGCTATGTTTATATGTTAAGGAGGTTAATTTACTTGCTATTAGATTATTAGAAAAAGAACAATCTTGAGGATTTGATGGGGGCATCAGCTAGCTTCGTATCACACAATTTACCATTTGCTAAAAGTTATTTTTTTAAGGTTTTAGAACCCAAATAAAACCTCTTATGGTTCCTGAAAACTCAACATACCATTCACCTGTTTGCACATAGATTTAAGGATCCATTACAAATAGACAGTAGAGGTATATAGAAGCATTGAGTAAGAGGGCTAGGATGAAACATTCCACTTCTCGTATTAGCACTAAATCTCTATATATTTTTTTAATAGAAAAGAACCGGAAAGTTATTGACAAAATCTCCAATAGTCTTGACTAATAAGTCCTTCTTTCTTAGTATTACTACTAAAAAAATATCATTTATGAAGTTTCCAGGTATTTGATGGAAATTTGGAGATCAGACTACATTTTATGCAAGCCTCACCAATGCTTTATGGTCAAAACGGTGGCCCGTTAAGAAGCAACAATGTCAAAACTGAATATTGCTAAAATAACAACGTTGAGATGAATGAGTGGAATAATACTATTGGATAGGAATATAAGAAGTGTCTGCAAGCATAAGAAGGTAGAGGTTGGTTTTTAAATGAGGATTAGATGTTCGAGGACATTGAGATTTTTTCGATGCATGAAACCTGCGAGTTTGTCGGTTAAGAGAGTAAATGAGAGATAATATTAGTTAAAGGGCAGAGATGGATAACATAAATAAATATGAACTGAGGCAGCATAAAAGGATACCAAAGTTTTTACCTTAAATGGGGAGATGGCCTGCAGAGAGCTGTCTGAAAGATTGTAAACTAGAATCTTTGAAATAAATTGCTAAATCCTAGCAATGCTTGTGTATGAAAAAAAAACTAGAATCTTTGCATTGAAATTGCTAAATCCTTGCAAATTTAAAACCTCTTGTGAATTATTTAGATAAAGAAGCTTTAAACTTGTGCTGCCAATATTAGGAAGAGGTCTTCTAATGTTGTAATGAGAAAGTTGTGTCTTATATGCCTATGCGAAAAAAATTAGAAAACAGTGGCTTATATGCCTATGCTGGAAAAAATGATACTTTCCATTGCTCAATATAGAGGCTTGAGCATTTAAAAACCTTTTATGATTTTCCTAGATAGCACCTTAAAAATTTTGTTCCAATAATACAAAGAAATATGGATTTGTTAACGATATATCGAATTAAAACAAATGCATAGAAACTTAACTTTTAATCTCTTTGTCTTGTTTATTTAGTGTAGCATTGATCACATTAATTGAGTTACTAAAATTTCCTCTGTATTGCAGGACTAAATATGTACAGGAACAGATAAATATAGGTTCTGGACCACCTGGGTCAAAAATTAGATGGTTCAGATCTTCCAGTGATGAACCAAGATTCATCAACACGGTAACTTTTGATGGCAAGGAGGACTCTCCAACTCTTGTCATGGTTCATGGCTATGCTACTTCTCAAGGGTTCTTTTTCCGAAACTTTGATGCCTTGGCCAGTTGATTTCGAGTGATCGCTATTGATCAACTTGGGTTAGTTACACAACAAATTTGGAGTTTGGACATATAATAGTTGAAAATCTTCATCTACGATTATCTGTTAAGTTTCTTTTTATATTATTGAGGGTTTTAATTTGTTAAAAATTAAAAAAAAATTTAAAGGATATTGGTCATACCCTTCTGAGCTAATAAATGTTTCCATTATTAGTTATTTTAGAGCATACATGCTTGTATCGATATTGTACAGGCCTGGATTGTCTTCCATAGGTTAGTCCAAGAGCTTACATGCACTAGCGAATTGTTAAATTTGAAAACTCAAATGGCAACAGCTTTGAAGAGCCTAGTTTAAAAAGCATAAATCTTGAAAGGTTATATTAAGTTAAGATGCATAACGATCATTGCTTGAATAATTTTATAAGTCATTATTATATATGAACAGAAAGGAGTTGAGATACCCTTTTCCATCTTGAATGAAGAAAGGTGGAAGAGGAGAGATTCTATTGATAATTATCTGCCATTTTGTGCGAGGTGAAACATGGCTCATGAACATGAGGTCTACTAGAAAATTTATTTAGTACGCATATTTTCTATATAATATATAACATCATCATTTATGGAGATGGCTCACTCTCACCCCCTCTTATACCTAGTTTTGCTTCTATTGAACTTCCCCACGCTTCTCACCCTCTGAACTTGTTCTATATATAAGTTCTCTTAGACATCTTTATAACATTTAGGAAGAGAAGCCATTTTCATCTGAATTATTTAAACTTTTGTTTAACCCTGTAGTATATCTTGGACCCTGTGTAAATTTGATTTGTAACATTTCTCATAGATGATACCCAACGTGGTGCTATTTCTCGTTCTTTATTGTTGAACTATTATAATATTTAGCTTTTGTAGTGGTCACCATGTTTGAGAAACTGTCTGTCATTGTTCTGAGTAATTCTCAGCCATGTCATGAATATTCAAATAGTGATATTTTCTCTTTCTCTTTTCTTCTAATTAATTTACATTCACATGAATGTTAAGGTTTTCATTAGTTTGTTTTTCATGGTAAGTTTGTATATTCTAGAAAACAATTCACTAATGTCTATCCTTCGTTGCAGCTGGGGTGGCTCAAGTCGACCTGACTTCACATGTAAAAGCACAGAAGGTCGGTGAACGTTTCCTCCTTTGTATAAAGTGCTCCTCCTCTGTATAAAGGGCAAACATATGTTTTATTTTTTGCCAAAAGCAAAACATATGTTGTTTCTAAAAGAAACATGGTTAAGTTCAACTTGTTCAACATATATGGGAACATGTGGCATAATTGCTTTACTATATAGTCTTGGGCCTCTTGGCCTATTCTCTAATGGCGTAAATATACCATTGCATTTTGATTGGAAAAGGTTTAAATGGGTTAAGTTAGATATACCTTCTCTTCGTCTCTCTAACTAGTTTAAATGGTACAGAATGTTGGCCTCCTAAAAAACAGTATACATAGAAGATGCACGTAGCAGAGATATGCATGCTTCGTTGGATGTGTGGTAACACTAGAAAAGATAATGCGAAATGAGGATATTCGTGCAAAAGTGTGTGGAGCACCTGTGGAGGAGAAAATGCGGGAAACCGGTTAAGATGATTTGGCCATATACGGCGCAGACCTATGGAAGCACCGGTTCGACGAATGGATACTCTAGATATAGGCAATGTCAAAAGGGCGGAAGGGAGACCGAAGAAAACATGGAAGGAGGTGATACGAAAAGATATGGTTGTCAAAGGCCTCAATGAAAGTATACTGTTCGATAGGAGTGAGTGGAGGCGGAGGATTCATGTGCTGGACCCGGCGTGATTCTTGCCGGTTCATGTAGCCTACCCCATATGCTTGGGATAAAAGGCCCAGATGTTGTTGTTGTCTCTCAGAATATTGGTTACAAAATTTTCTAAGTTGGTATCTTTTTTGCAGGTCAATATGTAAATTATGGTAAACCTATATTGTATTAAAAATCTCTCTTGTGTGATGTTACAGAAACTGAGGCATGGTTCATTGATTCTTTTGAGGAATGGCGCAAGGCCAAAAACCTTAGTAATTTCATCTTGCTTGGACATTCTTTTGGAGTATATGTAGCTGCAAAATATGCCCTGAAGGTGATCTTATTATTTCTACTTCTGTTGTGTTATGTTATAGTATCTATTCTATCAAACTCACTGCTTTTCTTTATATTTTTCAGCACCCTGAACATGTCCAGCATCTAATCTTGGTAGGACCTGCTGGCTTTACATCAGAATCAGAACATAAATCAGAATGGATGACCAGATTTAGAGCCACGTGGAAGGGTGCCCTAGCAAATCATCTTTGGGAATCTAATTTCACTCAGAAGATTATACGGTAAACATTACGTTCTCATAATAATTTATATTTGTTTTAAGTTATATTTGTTTTAAGTTATATTGTGCAGTTGTTTCATCAAATTTTCTTTATTTTTCTTTTTTGTGTTTCTGTCTATTGATAAATTCACAGCTTATTATTACTAAACATAGATTTGATTTCAGTTCTTTTCACATCTAATATGTTGGGTTCTGGTTTGTTCCATTAAAGTTTGGTACTGAATATTTAAGATGTCATGCATAGACTAACCTTAAGAATGCTACAATTTATCTATGTTTACTGTTTCTGTGCACTCCACCCAAAATGAACACTGTTAATATTTGATAATGTGATTGAATCATGTTAGCTGAATGTTTCTGACTAAAGTGTCTCAACCATTATTTTTATATAATAGTTCTGGGGTGTGACAAATCCTGTTGATTTTAGATATCTCCTATTATTGTCTTATGGTACTATTAGATGGCTTTTAGTGTACTAATAAGAATGTTTGTCATGAGATATAAGTTGAATTGGTTTGCTTCTTTAATAATCTCATAATCTTGAGTTTTTTTGGGCTTAGTTGAGGTCTTAAATTTGTTAGCTTTCCATGCTAACCTCAGTAATTTTTCTAGAGTTCTTTTGTTTTGGCCAAACTGTTGCGAACTGCATGCCACCATCATAACTGACCACTTTCTTGATTTAGGTATACATTTTGTGGTATATATTTCTTTTGGGTATGATGTTTAGAAACATAACAAAAGTTATGAACTGTTTACTTTTTAGGCTAAAATCCGATCGTAAATATTTACCTTACATATTATGAGTTGGAGTAGGGAGTTTAAATTTTCGGAAGAACTGTAGATGTACTTTTAGATTTGTCCACATCTATTCCTTTATGAATCATTGGATAAATGGGTCTGTATCTATGAAATTAGTATTTGAGTGATAATGATTTAAAAAAACTGCATGCTTTTGTTACTGGCTAAATGGAATTTCAAAGTAACACCCAGTTGGGACTGCCATTAACGAGAGTGGTTCACAACTTGTTATCTGGACATCAATTTAAATTAAAATACATGTATTTTGGATTCGAAATACATTTATATCAGAACATATATGAAGAAACATTAGACATCAACAATTATAGTCTACGAGATATATTCTAGTGCATGCTAACAGTATTTAATATCAGGTTTCCTTTTTTCCATGTAGAGGGATCCGGTCCCTCGGGCCCAGATTTGGTACGCAGATATACAAGTGCTAGATTTGGTTCTCACTCTACTGGCAGCATTTTAACAGAAGCAGAGTCCACATTGCTCACAGGTAAAATAAAAATACCATATACTGAACTAATGTGTACAGAACAAATTCTACTGCTTTCTTAAACTTGTTCTTACTCAGTCTGTACGTAAGCCTGTTAAGGTAACAATTTTTTCTTTTATTTGTGTTGTTTGAAGATTATGTGTACCACACTTTAGCTGCCGAAGCAAGTGGAGAATTGTGTCTGAAGTATATATTTTCCTTTGGGGCATTTGCACGGAAACCTCTTCTACAAAGGTATGTGATATTCGTTCTTGGTCAATCTTCTAGTACCAAAATCGCTGAAAGTCTTCATTGTTAATGCTCAAGGACAATCCATGAAAAAGATTCTCGGTGACTGTTTTTCTGCAAAGAATATTTTGATTTTCTTTCTTCTCGTCGTCAGTTAAAGTTTTAAATAACAACAACAATAACAACAACAACAAATTATTAATAGTAATAGTTAAATGGCGTGTAACAGTAACAATAGTAATCATTATAGTGATTATAGTAGTACATGTAATTGCAGTAGTAATAATAATATTAATTTATTTAAAGGGTAAAATTATATAAAACGCCATCGGCTTTTCTCCTTTTTTGATATAACACCAATGAACTTTTAATATGCCGTTAACTAAAAAAATAAAGATCATTTCTGGCAAAAAAATGCCCTATTCATTTGGGGGATGTTTGAGTCTAGGTACAAGGCATTTAGGAGTTACTTGGTCTTCTTGTGCCTTGCATGAGTTAACGAAACTAACAATTTCAGAAAGAATTACTAATTCAGAAGGGTTTCATCGTATTTTAAAAGTAAATTGGTTGTCTTAAAAACCCCGGAAAGTCGATGGCGTTCTATGAAATTTACCCTTATCTAAATTATACAAATAATAATTTATAATTCAAGTCAGACCCAAATCTTAATTCCAATCTGAGGGATAGTTGGGGAAGCATGAGAAAGTGGGACAAGTCACAAGTTCAAGTATGCAACCTACACCCCGTGAGGAGATATCAAGGAGTATTGGTTAATTGATATTTAGTCGACTGATTTTGTAAATAGCATTTTTGCTTAGACCGCCAGCATAATTGTCTAACAATTGGTTATTTATCATGAAGGAAAACTTTGACCGCCTTCTTAAGTATTCAAGGTCAACATTGTCAATTCTCATCCGTAGTCATTCACATTTAGCTACATGTGTCCCTTGCTAGGTTTTCAAGATAATTTCAAACTCATTCGATATTTCGTTGTTATGATGCGAATGATATTGAGCGAACCATCTTTATTATGCTGTATCCTTTTTGCAGTGAGGTTTGAATTTTCTTAAAACTCTCTAGATTATCTTAATTAGGAGCTCGAAAGTTTGGATTTGTTTAATTTCTCAGTCGAGTTTTATTAGAATTCAGAATCAAGATCCATAAAAATTCCCATTATATCTGTGAACCCACAGTTAGATGATCAATTTTGTGCAAATAGACGATCATAAATTACTACACCAAATGGATTGACTACCCTGCGTTGCGCATTAACTTTCTTATGCAACTTTATTGAAACGGATTTCATAGAGTTTGAAGCTTGAGAACGCCTGCCAATATTCACTTGAATAGATTTTCCCAATAATTTCCTTATGAAGATTTATATTTTCATCATGTATGCCCATAAACCATAAATCAAATTCTATAGAACTTGGTGTTGCCAATTGCCATAGTAAAGATCAAATAGACATCTTGGGCTTGAAGAAGTTGAAGAACTGAAGATGAAAAGAGCAGAAAATTTTGTAATGAAGCTCAGTGGTTTACAAGGACAGACGTGTGTCTTTCTCTTTGTCCACATGCGGGATAGGACCATTGTCTTGTACGATCTGCTGTCCAAAATTAAAGGTAAAGCCTGGTCTGAACAATGATGGCTTTATGAAGGGTACATAAATTTTTAATTTAGTCTAAATACTGTGCATCCTCTCATACAAGTATTAGAAATACTTGAATGAGCTTTTTAAGAATCGCAGATATGAATTGGAATCAAGAGAAGTGGCAAGGACAGAAAATTGAATTCCATGGTAATGAGAGGACTACAGTAGAAAAAACTTAAGTTGATGTGCACAATAGAGACAACGAGTGTTTTTTTATTTGGTTCTTGCACCGAATTTAGGATGCATTAGCGCTGGTGGTTCCTCAATTTGAACAATCATATTACATCAATTTATAGGATGTGAGACAAACATACAGAATGACAATTGGCATTCTCATGAGTGGCTTTACATGAAGATGGAATAATTTGGACACAACTATTAATTGGTCATCTTGCCTTAATTTGGTAGATGAAGTAGATGGAGGTGTAGCTCCAAAGGGTGGTATGAAGAGATGTGATTTTGTTATAAATCCATGCTTGTAGATATTTAGGTAATGTTAAGCCTGTACTTGTCATGTTAGATTTTTATGCGCCCCCCCTCCCCCCCAGGTTGGTTGGTGGTTGATAAAGGATATAATTTCTACCTTCCCCAAATCAGGGGAGAATATTTTCAAGGAATTATTAGACTGGGCCTCAAGATGGGGACTATTACTATTACAACGAAACACCCCATTAAATGCCGATCTTATTCAAGAAACCAAAAGTTACTGTAGCTCTTGAATTGTTTGTCGACTCTCTGTAATGCGACTGCCTTCATGCGATTTTTCCCTTGGAAACACTTTATATTTTTCTCAATTAATAATTCAAGTTCAAATTTCTTCTATGGTTCAACAAGTGCCAACTTTTGTGTGAACTCTGATCACATAGGTTAGGTCTTCGTGGGTTGTATTATAGTATCTCAAGAACTTCAAAACCCTATAGAAGATATTGGATGAGTTGGTAAAGGCACTTTTCTTGTGCTATGAGTGGTCACATATCCAACTTGACTTTTTGTAAGATACTTTGCTAGGATTTTATCTACAACTGTTGATATTTGAGGCAATTCATGTTTTTTGATGTCCAAAAATTGCGCAGGAACCTGATGTGATTCATATTGACATCTATCAATCTTTAGCCAAAGTTATGCCATCCTTTTTAAATCAGATATGTGAGTGAGTCCAAATCAGATTGTTCACTTGGTGAGAAGACTGAGATGGATCAAAACCTTTGAAGATTGGATTGCCTCTAGAACTCCTAGGCAAAAAATGTATGGTTGGTCTCTTTATTGTTCATGTACCTTTTGTGTGCTAATAACTGCTTGTGAGCAAGGCCACTGAATTCAATGCATGTTCATGCTTCCCTCCACCTCTCTCATAAAATTCTTGCATGATATATATAATACTATTTACTTTTTATGATAGTTTTCCTTTAATCACTTTTACAATTTTTGGAACCATTGTGAGAGCGAAAAGGAGAGGTTGAAAATGTAAAAGATGGGGGGAGTTTTGAAATCTTAAAATTTTAGTCCTCTGAATGACATACATCTGACAACATTTTATTCCTAGTTTTCCCTTGTTCGCATCAAAGGCACGATGGATAGATGATGTGTTTCATATTTACAGTGCTTTGGAGTGGAAAGTCCCTACAACTTTCATCTAGGGCCATCAAGATTGGATGAACTACCGAGGCTCCCAGCTCGCTCGCCAGGACATGAAAGTACCTTGCGAAATCATACGCTTTCCTCAGGTTCATCTCATCTCTCATCCTGAGGTTCTCTACAACTAAAGAACTACATATTTCTCATGTCTTCAAATCATACGCAGGCTGGGCACTTTGTGTTCATAGACACGAATCAAGATTCCACATGGCCGTGTTCCATGCATGCCGCCGGTTTCTCAAGGATCTCAACGACGACCAACCTCGGATGGGAGACCGCCGGCCGGCCGACCGTAACACAATCAATACACATTGTAATTGAAAGGTGTAAAATTGCATTCGACATCTTTCCAACTACATCTATAATGCAATCATACCCAAAAAAAAACATATGTTCAAAATGTACCCTAAATGTTGTGGAAGCCAATTGAATTATTTTGAATAGAATAATAATAAAGAGAGATTTGTATTAATCGTCTGTGTATGTGCATGTGGCCAGTCTCTTCCCGCGGTTCCCGCGTCTGCATGCGGACACTGCTCGGGTGCAGCGACAACAAAACAAGAGCCCTCAACGGTCACCTGTTCCCGCGCTTGTCTCTTGCTCCCTCGATTATTGCGTTCGCACTTCCCAATTCACACAAATCATAAGCAATAATAATAAACAAAACAAAAGGCCAACTGCTCTTTTTTATTCAAGAGAGCAGAAACGATACAGAAAGCAAACAAACAAAGGCAATGGGATTGAATGAATGATGAATTACATCAATTTTGGGTCCCTCTTCAGAATAAAGTTCCTCACATTACAACCGCTCGATCTCAGATGGACGCTCAGGATCTCATGAAAAAGACAGTGCCCAGCTCTCGAGTACAACACCACCCCAACGGCTACTTCTCTTTCCTTTTCAATTCTTTTATTGTTCCTCCTTTTTGGCGCGCTGTCCCTTGACCTTGGTCAAACCTTGACTTCAGGGCCCACATCCCCAACACACTCATCAATGAGCCCCATCATGAAAGGGAAAAGAACCTAAAAAAAAATTGGAGGGAAAATAAAGGAATCAAAACGCTACACAAATGATATCGTAACATATCGGATCGGCGAGTCGACTCAAGCCGGAGACGGCTGGGATGTAGGGTCGGCCGATTCCGGCCCGATCCGGCACCGGTCCAGCATGAACTCCACATCCCCCATCACCGGCCTATCCGCCGGGTCGGGCGCGGTACACAGAAGCCCGACCTTGACACCGAGCAGAAACTCCTCCCACTCCGCAGACTCCGGGTCCAATTCCAGCAAGCCCGGCTCTAGTAGCTCCGCAATCTGCCCTCGCTGCAGCTGACGCTTTACCCACTTCACGATGTCCTCCCCCTCTTCCCCTGCAAACATCCCCGGCCTCCGCCCCGTCAGCAGCTCTAACAACACGATCCCGAAGCTGTATACGTCCCCTTCCTTGGTTGCCTGCCCTGCGGCCGCTGCGTCAGGTGCCACATAGCCTAGGGACCCAACCGGCGTCGACGACGTGGACGCGGCTTCGGCCGCGGCCCCCGCCGTCACCACCATGCTCTCGAGCCCGAAATCGGCCAAGTGGGGCTCGAAATCCGCGTCGAAGAGCACGTTTTGTGGCTTGACGTCGCCGTGTATGACATTGTTTGCATGCAGGAACGCAAGGCCACGAGCCATGCCGAGGGCGATGAGGTGGCGCATCGGCCAGTTTAGAATCTGGCCGTCTTGGTGGGATGCTTCCTGCAGCAAGGTCGCGAGGTTGCCGTTGGGCATGTAGTCGTAGATCAGGAGCCTGACATCTGGGGGTGGCCCCGCATAATAGCCGCGTAGCACTGTTAGATTCCGGTGCTTCAGTTTGCCCAGTGACTCGGCCTCTTTGCGGAAGAAGGCTTCTTCCACTACGATCGCACCATCGGTGGAAGTCGAGGGAAGTCGGAGAATCGATAAGACGGTGCCGTCGGCATAGCAGGCTTTGAATACCAAGCCATGGCGGCCACGACTTAGAACGTTTTCCTCATCGAATTGCCTCGTGGCATCCAATGTCTCGGCATATGTAATCTTGTTGCTGAACATTACTAGTCTCGGACCTCTGTTTTCCGACGACGTCGTGCTCGAGCCACTCCCTCGAGCTGCGGATCGCTTCTTTACACCATTTCGAGCATCTAAGAATCTGCGGCGCCATCGAATCACGCAAAAAGCGCAGCAGCAACAAAGCAGAACTAAGCTCAGAAGCACAATAGCTCCTAGGCTGAGGAACAGGATTAACCTTGTGCTCATCTTCTTTCTCTTTTTGGTACAAGAATTCTCCAGTGGGGGCCCGCAGAGGTCTTTGTTTTTGCTGAAAACAGAAGGGTCGTCAAAGCGGGCCCCGAGAATTGCCGGAATCGGCCCTTCGAGGTCGTTGTTTGATACATTGAGGTAGCTCAGCATGGAGACACGGGCGAGGCTCGAAGGGATCATGCCAGTAAGATTGTTTGACGAAAGATCGATGATATGCAGCTTTGATAGGTTCGAAAGCGAACTCGGAATAGATCCAGAGAGATGATTATTATCGAGTCGGAGAATGTTCAGATTCGAGCATTGCGAGACTTCTGATGGAACTTCGCCTGAGAAAAGATTGTGATCTAAATCAAGCTCGGCCAGACTGTCAAGTCTTGAAAAATCAGCAGGGATCGCACCCGATAGGTTGTTGAAACTCAGCTGAACAATGGTGAGATTAGAGCAGTTTCCGAGCTCCGCGGGTATCGAACCTGAAAGTTCGTTATTCGAAACTGATAGCACTTGCAGAGATTGAAGGTACCCATAAGTCGCTGGAATCGAACCAGAGAACGAATTCTTGGAAAGATTTAAAAACTGCAAGCTCCATAAACTAGTGAAACCTTCAGGGACCTGACCGACAAATGAATTCCCTGCAAGCGAGATCGTCTCAAGACTTGGCAAGCTGAAGAGCTCAGCAGGGATCTCGCCGGAGAGATTTTTCTGGCCGCCAAGATCGAGCGATCGCAAACTCGACAGCCTCCCGATGCTGGCGGGAATCTTGCCCGAAAACCCATTTCTGCTCAAGTTCAAGCGCTGCAGCCCAGTGAGGTTCCCAATGTTGGTCGGAATGTCGCCGGAGATTCCATTCCCAGCGAGATTCAAGAACGTCAGATTACTCAGCCTTAGGATCTCCTCAGGCAATCTCCCGGTCAACCGATTCTCTTCGAGCGAGAGAGACTCCAAGTTGTACAGACCCCCGAAGGTCGCCGGGATCACACCAGAGAACTCGTTCCCGCCAAGAAAAAGGCTCCTCAGCCCGAAAACCCCACCAAGAACCGCCGGAATCGGGCCAGAGAACCGATTCCCTTCAAGATCAAGAACTCTCAAGGACCCACATTGCCCGATCTCAGCCGGAACCGACCCATTCATCAAATTCCTCCCCATCCTCAGCTCCTGCAAGGCCGAAAGCGTCCCGATCTCCGCCGACAACGACCCATTCACAGAATTCCCCGAAAGATCCAACACAGTCAGGCCCTTAAACCCCATCAGCCACCTTGGCATCTCCCCGCCCAACCGATTCTCCCTCACATCAAGCACCTGCAAGACCCCAGCAGAACCGCCGCCCGAAGACGACGACGAAACCGCATCCTCGGCCTCGAACCCCTTAAACCCATTAAACCCCATCTGCACGATCCTCGTCCGGTTAAGGACCGAGTAGGGTATCGGCCCGGAGAGCGCGTTGTGCGCCAGGTTCACCACCTGCAGGGGCCCGATCTCCCCGACCGCGGTCGGCACGATCCCCTGAAGGTCGTTCCCTTGTAAGCTTAAATGCATCAGGGAGGAGCAGTTGGCGATGACGGCGGGGATGGTGCCCTCGAGGAGGTTCCAGTCGAGCCAGAGGTACATGAGGCGGGAGAGCTCCCCGAGGGAAGGCGGGATGGTGCCGCGGAGGCGGTTGAAGGAGAGGTTTAAAAGTTGGAGCCTGGGGGCGTAGGAGGAGATGTTGGGAGGGACGGGGCCGGAGAGGGTGTTGGAGGAGAGGTCGAGGTAGCGGAGGTTGTGGGGGAAGAGGGAGGGGATGGGGCCGGAGAGGCGGTTGTCGGCGAGGTCGAGGACCTGTAAGGAGGAGGAGGAGAGGTTGGAGAGTAGGGAAGGGGGGATGGGGCCGGAGAG
Organism: Agapanthus africanus; assembly: GCA_030015575.1. Taxonomy (NCBI): domain Eukaryota; kingdom Viridiplantae; phylum Streptophyta; class Magnoliopsida; order Asparagales; family Amaryllidaceae; genus Agapanthus; species Agapanthus africanus. Next base: position 44,647,290 of record CM057339.1, read on the forward strand.
GCGGTTGTGGTGGAGGAAGAGGGAGCGGAGGCGGGGGAGGGAGGAGAGGGAAGGGGGGATGGGGCCGGAGAAGGAGTTGGACCGGAGGGAGAGCTTTGAGAGGAAAGGGAGGGAGGAGAGCGGGGTGGATGGGATGGGGCCGGACAGGCGGAGGTTGGGGAGGCGGAGGGAGACGACGCGGAGGGTGGCAGGGGAGCAGGTGACGCCGCGGAATGAGCAGGGGGCGGAGGGGGAGGTGGGGGACCAGGAGGAGAGGGCGTTGAGGGGATCGGAGACGGAGGACTTGAAGGCCATGAGGGCCTGAAGCTCTTGTTGGTTTTGGGAGAGGGAACACATGGGGAGGAGGAGGAAGAGGAGGAAGAAGAAGATGGTGGTGATTTTGGGTGCCATTTTTGGTGTTTGTGTCTTGGAAGACCTGATGTCGGTTGAAGATGATGGTGAAGAAGAAGAAGAGGAGGAGAGAGGGTTTTGGGTTTCTTGAAATGTAGGTTTGAAGAAGAAGAAGTATTTCTTGAATGTGGGGGTGAGAGTGATTTAAATTTTGAAAAGAAAAAAAGCGGATTTTTGAATGCAGATGTGTGTGTGTGAGAGAGAGAGAGAGAGAGGTCAGAAAAAAGAGAGTGGCTTTATGAATGAGAGAGAGAGAGAGAGAGAGAGAGGATGGTTTTGTGCGGGAAACGGAGAAAGAGAAGAGTGGTTTTATGGATGAGAGAGACGAAGAGAGTGGTTTGATGAAACAGAGAAAGAGAGAGAGAGAGAGAGAGATTCTGGGTTTACTTTTTTTGAGGCAGGGTTTAGAGAAATAATGAGGGGTAATGGGGGTAATAATGTGGTTTATTTTAGTGTACTCTATTGAATTTAAATTGATTTTGTTTTTTAGGGTAATTGATTAGGGACAGAGGGGCTGACATTTTTTTCCCCCTTTGGTTAATGTATTAATGGCTGGCTTTTTTTCATTGTTTATTCAGGTGTAATTAAGGATGATGTATAGTGCCAAATATATTACCTGAGAAGGTGAGAATCATCATATCTTGTGAAGTTGATCGTATAATGCATATGCCTAAGTATGCACTTGTGTGTGAAAAGGCTAATATCAAGTTAGTATTTGTATGTTCACGTCACCATTCATTTTTGCTTCCAATAGAATTGTTTCAACCTAATAAATTAATATCTAATGATGCTCGATATTGGCAATCTCCAAGATCAGGACACGTGGCAGGTGACGTGTCCTAGAACTCAGAAGAAAGGGCCCACAGGTGCCGACCAGGTCACCATGTACCCGACCTGCAAACACAAACTGGCTCTCCTCAGGGCCCCCTGCAAATTGGCTTCCTCGGCCCCGTAGATCGCGCCGAGCTGCCACGAGGCTCGGACTCCTCGGCCTCCTCGCTCGTCTCCGAGCTCCTGCCGAGGCCGTCTTCCTCGGCCCTCCGACCAACTCCACCATTCACAGGCGTAACCGCCGCTCCGCGAATCTCGCCATGCGCAGATTCTACGCCAGCAACATCCCACGTTCCACGCCATCACGATCCCCATTAATGGGCGATCCGCTCTCTACGCGGGCGTGACGTCGGGAGCGTAACTGCCGGCGAGATTCTCGCGCCTGCTGCTGCGTGCCGCCACCGCTATATAAACCCCCATCACAGAGGGGTCAAGTAAACCATTCTCTACTCTTTCAAGCCGTTACTCTGCTCGGATCTCATCACTAACTTGATCATCGGAGGGTCCTTGGTGGTACCAAACCATCCCGGGACTTCTTTGCAGGTACTCGGCACCAAACTCCTCACTCCACTCCTTCCTCCAAAACCCATTGAGACCCACACGCAACAGGAAATAATTAACAAAGTCCATCTGGAGATCAACGGAAGACGACATCTGACGGAGACCCGAAAAGGAGCTCCTCAGTTAGCGCCGTCTGTGGGAACATAACTCCACAAAACACAAAGTTGGCTTTCCCATCTCCACCCTCATGGCAAGCAACCATCCTGAAGATCTCGGTACCAGCCGCCGCCTTCCACTCACCGAAGACGGGGATGAACCTCCTCCGATGACCGTCATCAACGCCCTCGCAGGCCGGATAGATCGGCTGCAATCCCTAGTAGAGGCCTTCGTCCGCGTCCAAACGACCGGGCTCAGGCCCCAGATTGCCGCTCCACCGCCTCCGGAAGGCTCTGGCCCTGTCTGGACGGCTGACCACCAGCAGGCTGCGTCCCCTGCCCACCGATCTCTCGAACCGGTACTCCTTGAGGCCCGCTGGGCGCCCCAGGGCTCCACGCCAAGGTCCAACCTCTGTCCCCGGTCCCCCCGCGCGCGTCGATCCCGAGCCTCAGCTCGTAGTATTGGCGGACGAGCGCCTCTGAGCGGGCCAGCCGGTTCGCGGAGATTAGGCTGAAGCACCTCAAAGACCGCAGCTTGCCTACGGCCTCGTCATAGAGCAGCTCAGACAGGGGGTTGTAAAGCCCCAGCGACGCCCTCCAGATGGAGTACATCAGCAACTGCAACAGGGAGGAGCGTCTGGGGAGCAACCAACCGAAATAGTCCTCAATGCTCCCGTAAACCAGCTACACCGTGTCCTCGGTGCAGTACGGGTCGTAAAGGTACACATCTTCAAAGCGGACGATGTCGGGGATGGTAAACGGGAAGTCCTGCATTCTTGACGACTTGTTTACGAAGGATGGAAGGACCAGTACTCCCCCAGCCTTATATAGCCCAGCTCAACAGTCGCCCGCCTTCACCCAAGGAGTCGCCGCCACGCGGCGGCCATCAAGCCTTCTCCAGCGAAATCGAAGCGATGCGCCCCTAGCGCTTCGCCTCCCCCCCGCATTCAATGCACTAGCTACGCGCGCCGTTGCCCCGACCGTTCCCATTCCCCGCACCTACAGCTGGGCAGTCGGGCTACGCCTCGTCAAGATTCAACCCAGCAGCTACCCTGCTCGGTCGCCCCTGGCAAGTAGCTCCCCTACCGCAACGTCAGGGGCCGAAAAACCCTCCCAGAGGCAGTCGAGCCCGAGGACCCTGTTCCCTGATTAAAAAATCAGGAAATATCTCAATGAGGTATCACGTACTCACACGTGACCAATGGTCACGTGTTGACACGTGATGGTTAAAACAGAAGCATAGATAAGCGGCTGAGAAAAGGACTCAATTGGGGGTCACGTGCTCACACGTGACCAAGGGTCACGTGCCAGCACGTGACAGACTTTGAAAGCTTTACAGTTTAATAGAATTAAAATTCTCCATTTCTCTAAATCTTTCCAAATGGAAAAGGATTATGGGGACCGTTGGATTAAAAATCCAGGGGTGATAAAAAATCACCAATTTATGGAAAAATCTTAGACAAGGAAAGATTTCCCTAAATCTCACCAAAAATAACAAACAGAATATCTTTGGATTGAAAATCCAACGGTAAATAAAATTCACTGAATGATTTAAAGGATTATATTAATTATGAAAACAAACAAAATCTTTCAATGAGAGATTTACTAAACAAATTGATTCTTTTCCTTCTCCTATAAATAGGAGCCAGGAGATAGAATTTAAAAGGGAGAATTTTGGGATCTTGAAACTTTCTAAAGGCAAATAGCAGAGAGAAAAGAAAGGAGAATTTAATTCTCGAGAAAGAAAACCCTAGGTGAGAAAAGAGAAAGGGATCAAAGCTTCATAAAACAAAAAAGAGAATTTAATTCTCAATTTAAGAGTTTAACTCTTCTGCAAAAGAATTTAGTTCTTCCTCTGGTTGAAGATCTGCAGAAGCAAATCTCCCCATAAGTTGAGAATTTAATTCTCATCGGGTTGAGATTTTGCCATGCAGATCCAAGACTTAGAGGGAGAATTGAGTTCAGAGAATTTAATTCTCCCAAATCCACAGGAATTTAGGGTTTAACCCTATATGAGAATTTAATTCTCTCAAACTCATAGGAATTCAATTCCTTCAAGATAAAACTAGGGTTTAACCCTATATGAGAATTTAATTCTCTTAAAACTCACAGGAATTTAATTCCTTCATGATAAAACTAGGGTTTAACCCTATATGAGAATTTAATTCTCCTAAAATTACAGGAATTTAATTCCTTCAAGATGGACAAAACTAAGGTTTAACCCTAATTGAGAATTTAATTCTCCCAAATTTACAGGAATTTAATTCCTCTTAAAATGAAATTAGGGTTTCACCCTATACAAGAATTTAATTCTTTTACATATATGGGAATTTAATTCTTCTAAAAAAGAAATTAGGGTTTAACCCTACATAAGAATTTAATTCTTTCACAATAGGAATTTAATTCCTTCAAAATCATAATTAGGGTTTAACCCTACAGAGGATTTAATTCTTAAAAAAAAATAAAGAGACTTAAAAGATCTCCAAGCATGAAAAGAACTGAGGTCACATGTCCCCACGTGACCCTTGAAAGGACCCCCAAAAATGAGAAGGAAAAAGCTCTGAGGCAATGCCTCACGTGCTCCCACGTGATCTCCAAAACACAGAAAGAAAAAGCAAAGGAAATTTAAGCTTTGGGCGCTCTCACGTGTTACCACATGACCCCTTAGCAAACGCTTTAGTGATCAGCGCACAGATATCTATCACGTGCCAACACGTGATCCTCAAAAAATAAAAATAAAAAGTGTTTAACACTTATTTGCAAAGCAAAGTGGGGAGATCTTGCCCCACCTTTGGGCGCCCTCACGTGTCCCCGCGTGACCCATTCCTATTTAGTGTTTAAACACTAATTTAAAGGATTTATTTCCAGTGTTTAACACTGTTCTCCTCTAGTGTTTAACACTAATTTGAGAGCCTTATTCCCAGTGTTTAACAATATTGTTCCCTAGTGTTTAACACTACTTTTAGCCAAATTGGCTAATTCTCCAGAGGCAAAAGTCTCCGCTTCAACTGAATCTCAAAATTGAGTAAAATTCAGAACTATAATGTTCAATGCTCAGTCAAAGATAGAAATATCACCAGAGCCCTCAAACTCTTGTTTAGTATTGCTAAATGATGTGGGCTTGAACCCACACAAATGTTTAATGGTCCAACAAAGGGCCAACATTTTAAATCTAATTGGACTTAGCCCAAGTTGGCCATAAGTCCTCAATTCAGACTTAACTGAGTTATTGTGCTCATAATATAACCAATTGATCTTAGTTCCAAATTGGACTACAGATCACTTAATCCACCTTGGTTCAAGGGTATATCTCTTCACTCCTTTGATATTTGTCGTTGTAATTCCTCAACGTCTTCAAAGAGGTGACGGGTCCCGACAACCACACATCTCACAGATTATGACGCCTCTAACATTGGACTGTGGGGTCTTTAAGCCCATGGACTATGATGTCCTTCACCTCGATCGTGATGTCTTTAAACTAACATTGGACTGTGGGGTCCTTAAACCTATGGACTATGATGTCCTTAACCTCGACCGTGATGTCTTTAAACTAACATTGGACTGTGGGGTCCTTAAGCCCATGGACTATGATGTCCTTAACCTCGACCGTGATGTCTTTAAACTAACATTGGACTGTGGGGTCCTTAAGCCCATGGACTATGATGTCCTTAACCTCGACCGTGATATCTTTAAACTAACAATGGACTATGGGGTCCTTAAGCCCATGGACTATGATGTCCTTAAAATCGACCGTGATGTCTTTAAACTAACAATGGACCGAGATGTCCTTAAACTAAAAATGGACCGCAATGTCCTTAAACTAATCGACCGCAATGTCACTAAACTAAACAATAGAGCCCAATTGCTCTCTTGTTGGATCTAAACGATCCCGTTAAGTTGATCTTAGTCTAAAATGAGACTAACGTATCCTTAACAAACGTTTAAGTTGATCTTAGTCTCAAATGAGACTAACGTATCCTTAAACCCAAACCCTCAAACCCAAATCTAAGAAAATACAGATTTGGACTAGTTCATGCCCTACGGGCGACAACCTAAATTAGTCTCCGTATACAATCCACGGGCAACCAAACACAAAACAAACACCCACGACACGAAGTGACCATCTAGAGAAGGAGAAAGTTGTTACCGCGATGCGGTAGCATAATTAACTGCAGGGGCTTGCGCCTGCAGGGAAGAGCGTCCCCATAATCAAAAACCCCTCAAACGAGGGGGAATCTGACGAAGTCTGCTACATCGGCCGCATCCGTTTAAACCTTCGATACACGGTGCCATAAATCAACTTGGCATCTTCGGAGAGGTGGACGGATAGCACCAATTAGCATCTGCCCCAAATTTCAGGCAAGACGGATCTACGCGGTTGCGTCTCTGTATTCGGAGGGGAACAGATTCTGGCATGCCCGGTGGGACATTTTTCTCTTTCCACTCTACATTTCGTGTGTCGTGTTCGCGAAAAAATCGCGGTTTGCTAATGGTTGCCCTTGGGTTTCGAGATGCTAAGATTTGGCGTTTTGCTTGGTGCAGAAAGCGAAGGAACAATGGCGTCCACTTGCGCAAAGTGTTCCAACTGCAACTGCAATTCACGTTCCGCCTCATCCGGAGGCATAGCTTATGGGCCCCAAGCGGCTTCTCTGTTCACGATGCCGGTGGACCAGGTGACTCAGGCCACCACCGGATTGTTTTTCGGGACTATGCTCCCACCAATGAGCTTCAGCACTCCTGTACCAACACCAGAAGCTTCCAAGAAGTCGGTCTTTGATCGGCTTACAACTACCGCGGCCCCCCTCAACGGGTCGTCCAGCTCCAGCACTTCAGTCTTCGCCAGAGTGGGCCAAAGTTCCAGTGGGCCCATGATGAAGCCTACAATCTCAGGAAAGGTTGTTCCGAAGAGGATAGACATCCCTGCTCCTGAAGTCGTCAAGCCGGCTTCTCCTGCCAAAGGGGCGGTCTTTATAAGATTAACCACTCCGGCTCCTACTCCAAAGTCTGTCTTTGACAGATTAAATCATGTTACTCAATGGACCTCAGTCTTCAAGAGGCTGATACCAACAACAGCCCTTCTCCAAAGCAGGGGGCAAGGCGAAGTCACCCCTCAAGCTGAAACCATCCCAACAGCTCGACGCGTTCGACGTCGCCACTGACGCCAAGTAAGGAAGGCTGGGGGCAACTCCCCCTCTGGGTTAACTCCACCAGCCCCAACGGTGGAAGTCAATGCTGTTGTTCCAACTGAGAACAGCTTCGAACTGCTGAACAAGGTGCGCATGAACTCTCCTACCGCCATACTGAAAAGATAACCTCCTCCGGTGGAGACTGTTACAGAAGTAAAGCCGGAGCAGTCCCCTCAACGGCTGTCCTCCAAAGTTTACAAAGTCTGGCGACGGGTTCAGGAGTCGGTGATTGATCAAGACTATCCCCGTCGACAGAAGAAGTTGAAGGCCCAGCAGGAAGAGAACCGTCCTGACAAGCCGCAAAGGACGACGACCGCCTGGGTACCCGCCGCAACGGCCCCCTCAATGTCGACTGCTCAAAAGAAAAGGAGGCCAGAGAAAGCCCCTATGACTAGGGCACAACGTAAAGACGCTGAGCCCAGACGCTCCAAGTCGGGGGCATAGCGGTACATACGGTTTACATGGCTTCCGGAAAAGAGGATAGCCGCGCTTCTACGGGTCACCGACCGCTCACCCGATCCGTGACAAAAATCCAGGAACAACAGCAGAAGCTTCAGGAGATGCTGACTATAATGGCCGCACTCACGGGACCGAAAACAAGCCCGGAGGCGTCATCGGAACAACGTCACGAACACGAGAATGATGCTGAATTCCTTCGGAGAATGCTCGAAAAGAAAGACAAGGAGGCTGCGGAACAAGCGGCCAACATAAAGGAAATGGCTCTTTTGTTCCAAGACATGGTGGGTATGATGATCTAGCCGGACCCTCCAACTGAAGATCCTCCGATTATCCTCGAAGATGACAGAGGAGAGACGTCGAATCCACCTTCGGCTCTTTCAGCGGCCAAGGAAGAAACTATTTCCAAGGCCGCTCTGGACGACTATATTGCTCAGCAAATACGAGTTCACCAGGCAAATGAAGCAGCCGGCCAAGTCGTCAAAACTGGGCGACCATATCCAGGCTGGTATAATCAGATAAAGTACCCGCCAGGCTACACGATCCCCAAATTCCATGTGTACAAGGGGACAGGCAATCCCCATCAACATGTCGCTCAGTTCAGGGCTCTTTGTGGCAATACCGGTGGAGATGATAAGCTTTTGCTCCGCTAATTCATCGGCAGCTTATCGGAGACGGCATTTGAGTGGTACTCCGAACTTCCAAACGACTCCGTCAAAACTTTCGCAGAAATGGAATTGTTGTTCACCCAGCGATTCGCAAGTGCTAGTGAACGCATCCCAATAACAGCATTGATCAATGCCAGGGTGAAGCCAGGCGAGACATGGGTTCAGTACGCAATCCGATGGCGGAATCTGTGGTCGAAATGCGAACAGCGTATCGAAGAAGCACCAGCGGTGGGCATGTTCGTGGGCACCCTAAACCCTCATGCAACTATTTCACAGTTCATGATGTTCTTCAAACCGACCACATTCCAAGCTTTAATCGGCAAGCTAGCCCAGATGGGTCATTGACCGTCTCCTCCGAAGCCGGAGCCGCTGAACGAAAAGGGTAAAGGAAAGGCGACCTTCGTTGCGAATACCCAACAGCAGCCCAGTGCCCCAAAACTAATGGATCAACTGGAAGAGAGACGACGCTATTATAATGAGAAAATAAAGCGTCCTTTCTCGTTCCCGCAGGACAAAACGAAGAGACTATTCGAGCTGGCGATGCGCAACAGGATTATCAATCTGCTGAATCCAAAGCGACCATTGCAACCCGGCGAAGTGAATAATCCCAATTATTGCCCTTACCACCAAACGGTGAGCCATCCAATCGAAGATTGCTTCATCTTTAAGGGATGGATCGAGGATCAGTACCAACAAGGCAAGTTTGCGTTGTCGGAGAAGTGGAAAGTAAGCCCACCACAACCGCACACTCCTAAGAAAATGGACACACCGGGGGCAACGTGCTCTTTTGTTGAAGAAGCTCCATGGGAGGTCGTTCTTTCGGCCAAAACTAAAAGGATGCTGAATGATCTCCAGACATGCCCGGCGATCAGGTGGAAGAATCCGCTGGAACCCCAGATCATCAAAGGAATGCTGAAGCCGCGCCCAACTCCAAAGATTGGTGGTGATAGCCAAAGTGTTCATACCCAGCCGTCAAAATCTTCGAAAAAGAAGAAGAAATCCAAGAAGCCCATAAAGCCTGACGACAAGCGCACGGACCTGCAGAAGCAGATTGACGCGCTGGAAGAATATAACCAAAAGGCGCAGACTCCAATCACGCTCCAAGAGTTCCTCGGCCATGTCCTTGAAGACGGAGATGATGGAGAAGACTCATCGGATGAATCTGAAGATTACGTAGCAAGTTGCCATGTGATCTCTCACTCGTCGATAGACGATGAAGAAGCCCTTTGCACCAAGAGACTGGGGTAGGTCCTGAACTGGAACTTCCAAGGCCATCAGACGAAATGATCGACGCATTTCTAAATGAAGTTCTTCTAAAAAGTAAAGCTGATCGGGAGCGTGAGATGGCCATATTTGAAAAGGCCAAACGCCGGCAACTGGACGAAAGAGTCGAGACACTCCCGCCGAATCAAAGGACATCCGTCGCGAATAAAAGGGAGTTCAAGACGAGGAAAAGATTTGCTAAAGCCATATCAATGGGAATAAAGCTACCACCCTCCGAAAGAAACACTCTCGGTGAAGCAGAGATGCATCCTAGATACTGCCTATATCATCGAAAGATGGCACACCCCACCGAAGAGTGCAACGCTTTTAAAAGATGGTGGCAGGGATATGTTGCTCACCGGCAATATTTTAAGCGGATGAAACGCAAAACTCGTCGGGAGCAGAGAAGTACGACCGAGGAGTATAAAAGAACTACCGGCAACTGTCGCACAGTCAATGCTGGGGGATCGCGGGTTCTTACCTTCGTGAGCGACTCTGATGAAGAGATGACTCTTAGCCCTCTCTTCAAAGAATCCACCTCGGGAAAAGAAGAAGAACCAAAGACCTGTGAAAATATTCAGCTGCGCAATCGTACGCTGCCCGAAAAGAATCTCGGACCCACGAATAGAAAAGATAAAGGAAAAGAAAAAGTCCCTGAAGATATCGCCCTAGATGACCAAGTCGTCAAAGAGCTGACCGCCATGGACCCGCCAAAGAAGAGCAAGGTGGACTACAACGTTCTGGCACACTTGAGGAAGCTACCCTCGCAGCTCAGCATTCTCGACGCCCTTCTGTTATCCAAAGAGGCAAGAGATTCATTGATCAAGGCGCTACAAGAGCCAGAGCAATTCCAAGCTTTCCTCGCCAAAGAAAAGATGAAGGACGAGCTGGAAGAAGTGCACACAGCCGATATCACCTTCGGCGATGAAGATCTCCTCCTCGGGACGTGTAAGCACAACCGTCCCCTTTATGTCTCAGGATACTGTCACGATATCAAGATAGGCAAGATCCTGGTCGACAATGGGTCTTCCGTCAATCTCCTCAACGTGCGAGTGTTGAAGGAAATCTGCATGAGCATTCAACACCTCGCTCGGGATAAGATCACCATCTCCGGGTTCGACTCTCAGTCATCACGGACGCTTGGGTCTGTAATACTGATGTTATGCTTTGGGCTGCTCGTCACGGACATCAAGTTCCACGTCATTGATGCCAAAACTTGCTACAACGCTTTGCTCGGTCGGCCTTGGTTACACGAGTACAACATTATCCCTTCTACACAACATCAGTGTATGAAGTACTTCAAGGATGGTCTCGAGTACACTGTGACAGGAGAGCTAAACCCATTCTCCATGAACGAAGTCCGCAAGTACGAAGATGCAAAATACTTCTTACCAGATTTTGAGAACATGGAAAGATGTCACAAACGGAGAATAAAGCTATCACCACCATTCCGGTCTTCGGGAGTGATACCGAGGAAGAGGAAGATATAGTTTATTCAGGGCCACCCCAGTACAACAAGCCAGGACCGTCCACTCCTATGCTTATCTTCGGCAGCGACTTGGAAGATGAGGCCCATGCCGTATTCTCTACTCGGCTATCAATACAAACCTTCGCTGATGAAGAGAAAAGTTTGCAAGTTGCCGTGGTTCCGCCCAAGCATCATAAAGAACTAGACGCGCTTGATACCTACAATGTGGAAGAGCTGCAGACGTTCTATGTCCCCCCCAGGCAAGAAGATGAAAAGGCGGTCCTATTTTACCGATCCGGGAAAACCAAAGTGGATAAAGAAATCCGGCACGGCGCCGATTCTACGTTCGACAGGCTCCAGCCTATCCGTCTGCCTAGATATTACACGGAAGACTTGAAAAGGCTAATGAAGCGCCAAGGGGTACCTTTCAGACAGACCACTCGACAAGCTCGATTCTACAACAGGATTTGGGACGTCCCCGGGACTCAACGAAAGCTGCCCAATGGGAGAATGGAAACGGTCGGGCTCGGATATGTCCAATCCAGAAAACGGGAACGAGTCCATGGTAGTTACGTCATATATGACTTCGATGAAGAAGAGGACGCCCTGTTAAAAGATGCTGATCCTGAACCAAAACAAGGTCCGGTCATCAAAGCGCCGAGTCCGTCATTTGAAGAACGATGGACAAGGTAGTAAGGGAAGCGTGTCAAAAGATCCGGGATGACCATAACCGCGAGATGGCCATTTACGAAAAAGCCAGGACACTGCGCCTCCTTCAACAGGCCGCGGAGAATAGCAATGCTCTTCCTTATCAACCCGTCACACAAAAGGCCAGACGCAGAGGCAAAAATAAGTCAAAAAGCGGGAAAGGCGTTCGAGAGCGACAAAGCGGGACCAAGAAGCCACGCAATCGGGAATCGAGCAATCCGGATCCGTCTCTTATAAAGAAGATGGGTCGAGCATACTCCTTTCCTCAGAACAAAACACGGAAGATACTTGATCTCGCCATAAGACATCAAATGATTACACTTCCAGAGTCCAAACACCCCGAGCAAGTCAACGAAGTCTCTTACCCAGACTATTGCTCTTATCACCGAGCAATAGGGCATCCTCTCGAAGACTGCTTCACCTTCAAGAACTGGGTCGAAGACCAATATCAGCTCGGCAAGTTCGCTTTATCCAGCAGTTAGAGGGTAAGCCCGCCACAGAAGTACGAACCGAAAGCCACGCATACAGCGAAAGTAGAACCAGATCAGCATCGGTCTTGGAAGCGAGCTCGTACTTGTTATATGATAACGCTATCAAAAGAAGAGCCCGAGGATATGGATGACCTCCCCTGGTGCTTCGGAAACAATGATGACGAGGTGATCTCAGAGTTTCCACCGGCGCCGAAAGAGCTGGAAGATGGAATACATACCACTGCAGATGATCTCAAGAAAATTGATTTGGGGACGACAAGTGACCCGCGGCCAACATTCGTCAGTGAGTTGTTGTCTAAAGAAAAGGTGGCTACACTAAAAGACGTGCTTATGCAGCATAAAGATTGCTTCGCATGAAACTATTCCGAGATGCCAGGACTAGATCCAGAGATTGCTGTCCACAAACTGGCAATATCCCCGGACGTCAAGCCAGTTAAACAAGCACCGAGAAGAATGCGGCTCGAGCTTAAGATGAACATTAACGCCGATGTCAAGAAGCTGATCGACTCTGGCTTCATCCAAGAAGTTCAGTATCCTGACTGGATCGCCAACATTGTCCCGGTGATGAAGAAAAATGGGACAGTACGCATATGTGTGGATTTTCGGGATCTCAATAAAACCTGCCCGAAAGACGACTTCCCAGTACCGGTCACCGAGCTAATGATAGACAATACGTCCACTCACGAGGTTTTCTCCTTCATGGACGGATCATCAGGATACAATCAGATAAAGATGCATCCCGAAGACCAGAAGCATACTGCTTTTCGGACCCCTTTGGGCATATTCTGCTACAAGGTGATGCCCTTCGGTCTAAAGAATGCCGGTGCCACCTATCAGAGGGCCATGACGAAGATCTTCGATGACCTCATACATGAAATCGTCGAATGCTATATCGACGACCTCATGGTGAAAAGCAAATCATACGAGAAACATCTGGAGCATCTGAAGATCGTGTTTCAACGCCTCCGGTAGTACAACTTGAAGATGAACCCTCTTAAATGCGCGTTTGAAGTTTCCTCGGGCAAATTTCTAGGATTCATCGTCCGACACCGAGGCATCGAGATAGATCCATTGAAGATTAAGGCGATTATGGAGATGCCCCCGCCAAGGACTCTCAAACAATTGCGGTCTCTTCAAGGGAAGCTCGCGTATATCCGGCGATTTATAGCCAATCTTTCAGGGAAATGCCGCCCTTACAGTCACCTGATGAAGAAGGGAACCCCTTTCGTATGGGATCGCAAATGCCAAAATGCACTAGACGAAATCAAGCAGTACCTGCAGAACCCACCAGTGCTGGCTGCTCCGGTCAAGGGAAAACCTCCTATTCTGTATACAACCGCCCTTGAAGGTTCCTTAGGCGCATTATGGGTATAAGAGAACGATCAAGGGAAAGAGAGAGCTCTCTACTATTTGAGTCGAGTTCTGCTGAGGGCAGAAAGCAATTATTCTCCCATCGAAAAACACTGCCTAGCATTGATCTTCGCGATAACGAAGCTTAGGCACTATGCGTTGGCGCATGAAGTCCGTCTCATATCGAAGGTGGATCCTCTCAAGTATTTGATGTCAAAGGCCATATTAACAGGACGACTCGCTAAATGGGCCCTGCTCTTGATGGAGTTCTCGATAACTTATCAGCCTCTTAAGGCAGTGAAAGGCCAGGCCATCGCCGACTTCCTCGCTGAGCATCCGATACCTGCCGATTCTCCTTTGAATTGCGAACTGCCAGACGAACATGCGTTTGACACGATCGACGGAACTGATACCCGGTAGGAACTTTACTTCGATGGAGTATCCTCCATGAAGAAGCGTAAACAAAGCACCCCCATAATCAAATCAGGGGTAGGCCTCATCTTCGTAACTCCACAAGGAGGGATAATGCGCTTTGCCTTCTCCTTAACAGAGCCGAGGACAAACAATGAAGCCGAGTATGAAACTTTGATAGCAGGTCTTGAGATCGCCATCGACATGGGGATTGAGAACCTCCTCATATACGGAGACTCCCAACTGGTTGTTAATCAAGTAAACGGCGGCTATCAAACGTGCAAGCCAGAACTGGTGAAGTACGGCGAGAGGGTACAGCAACTGCTGACCCAGATTCCTTCCTACACCTTGGAAAGTATACCACGCGCGGAAAATAGCAAGGCGGATGCATTAGCCAAGCTCGCTAAAGAACTGGCTGACGAAAACCTCGATGACGTGAGGATCGTTGTGCAAAGCCGTCGGGTTCTTGCACCGGCAGAAGTATCTCCGGAGTCATTCGAAGAAAAGGGAGCGACCGAGCAAACGACTTTACAAATAAAAGACCAGGAAAAGGTTACCGATTGGAGGGAAGTATTTATAGACTACTTCAAATCCCGTCGAACACCTGAAGATGCATCTTCAAGTCATCAGCTTATGAAACAAGCTCTGTCTTTTGCCTTCGTCAATGATACCCTGTATAAAAGATCGTTTGATTCTTTGTGGCTAAGATGCCTGGGACCTAAAGAGGCAAAGAGAGTCGTCCAATACACTCACGACGGACTCTGTGGTTCTCACCAAGCCGGGCCGAAGATGAAGCTGAAGATCAAACGAATGGGTTATTATTAGCCCACGATGATCCAAGACTGCCTCGAATACGCGAAGCAGTGCCATTCGTGCCAGATTCACGGAGACTTTATCCATCAATCCGAATCCACTACATCCAACAGTGACTAGCTGGCCGTTTGAAATGTGGGGGACTGACATAATTGGCCCCATCGAACCAGCATCGTCCAGAGGACATCGATTCATTTTGGCGACAACTGATTACTTCTCCAAATGGGCAGAAGCAGTACTGCTGAGGGAGGTGAAGACGGAGAATATCCTCCATTTCTTCAAGACACACGTCATTTATCGGTTTGGAACTCCGCGACGGATTATCTCCGATAATGGGCCAACCTACAGAAGCCACAAGATCAGCCCACATGCCCGCACGGCCCGCGATCGCGTGCAGCACACATGACCCGCGGTCGTGTGCAGCTCCTGTGACCCGCGGTCGCATGCAAGGCACGTGACCCGTGGGCACTATTGCACCCACGTGCGCCCCACACGACCCGCGGGCGCCTCACGGTCGCGTGATGCGCACATGACCCGCTGGCGCCCAGCGCCCACGTGCTGAGCATGTGACCAGCGGGCGCAAAGCGCTCATGCGCCAGGCATGTGACCTGTGGGCACCATGCGCCCACGTGCCACGCATGCGTCTTTAAGACGTTCCTCCCTCTATTTTTTATGCACTCTACAGTAAACACCATCCCCCGTTAGAAAAAATTTCTAACGAGGCGCTGCCCCGCACCCTGTAAGGGGGCTGCTAGCCCCCTTGACCCCCAGCCCACTATCCGGGTAGCGGGACCCCCGTAAAACTCTGCGGGGACCCCGATATATCCAAAACCCCTTCAAAACACAACACTGCACATTGAGTTTGCATGATCAGTTTAACCCATCAATCGGAGGTTCTCTCGCTCCAAAGACGAGGGGGTAATTAACGGCAGCTTAGTCCGTGGCTACTGGAGATTCGGATCCCCACAATCAATAAACCCCAACCTATCCCGGGCAGGGGGAATCTGTAATGCGTCCGACAAGCGCGCGCGCATAACCATCTTAATGGGGTGACGAAAAACACCCTACAGTGTCATGATCTAGGGAGCTCCCATTTATGAGCATCATCATTTGCCCCCACTCTCGTCCCGACCCATTTATGGGTCGGGTCGAGAGTGGTGCGATCGGTCACCCGGGCTCAGTTCGCAGTTGAAGTCCTCGTCGGCGCGGATTCCCGAGGCGGTTAAGCGTATCCTTCGATGACGTCAGTGGATCAGAGAGGAGATCGTGCATTAAAGAGGGAGCGCCGATTCGATCGTACATTCGTTGATGCGCCAGGGCATGTGTCTTGTTGGCTATAGTGCCCTCAAGGCAATTATCATAGTCGCAGGTAGGTGATTATGATGATTGAGGGAGGACCTATACCGGTAGAACAGTCTTACTTGAGATGATAGTATGCTATCCGGTTTGTCTTTATCATCATGTACAACATTAGGAGGCATTACATATCACTATTACATGTTGATAGAGCCCATAGGATTCTTGCTTGACTGCCAGCAGTATGATGACGATCATATACGTGGGAGCTGGATAGTCTATAAGCACATTGTTTCCCCCAATCAGAGCAAAGCTCTGTTCAAAATTTCAAATTTTGAAATGACGCAGCGCTTCATAGCAACGCCAGCGCTGAGAGAGTCAAAGACTCTGAGGCAGCGCTCACGTGCAAAGCAAACGAGCGCTAGCGCTAAGAGCGTTGCACTCTAAGCAGTGCACTAGCGCTAAGTGCGCTGCACTCTAAGCAGCGCACCACGTGCAAAGCACGGGAGCGCTAGTGCTGGAACTAAATGTTCCCAACCGTTGGATCAAAGATCCAACGAACATAATTAAAAATCATCAATTGACCAGAATAAAATTCTGTTAAGGAAAGATTCCTCAAAATCTTTCCAAACAAAAAGATTGTGCTCTAGAAATCAGAGCACCGTCGGATCAATGATCCAGTGGTGATTAAAAATCACTAAAATACAGAATAAATTCTGTGTGGGGAAAGATTTCCCAATCTTGTTAAAAACAAGAAGATTGCCTTCTGTAAATCAGAAGCCCTTGGATCAAAGATCCAACGATGGGGAAATCCCCAAATCAATTGGAGAAAAGCTCTCTTTAACTGATTGAACAAATCAGCCTTGCCCTATATAAAGGCCCCAAGACTTCAAGTCTCATAGAGAGAAACCCTCCTATAAACTTTGAAAAATCTCAGAAAGAAGATCAAGCTCTCGGAAGAAGAAGATTTTCTTCAAGGTAAAAAGAACAGAAAGACGAAATCGTCTCATATAAAAGAAGAATTTACTTCTGTTTTCTAAGATCATAGATCTATAAGACCAAGGTCTTTCACAAAGAGATCAAAGGATCTCATCATAAAAAAATAAGAAGAAGAACATAATTCTTCTCACAGATGATAAATCTATAAGACTAAGGTCTTTTACAAAAAGAGATCATGAACATCTCATTATAAAAGAAGGGAGGAGAATAATTCAATTCTCTTAGGATCATAGATCCATAAAGGCAGAGCCTTTCACCAAAATAAGAGATTGAAACATCTACTATATAATAAGAACTTTGTTCTTTGAATCTTGAGACAAACTCTCTTATAAGAGAGAATTTAATTCTTAGGTGCACAGAATTGATCAAAGTTGCATAAAAGAAGAGCCTTAGCGCTCCAATTTAAAAGGATCGCTTCAGCGCTCCACATCTAGCGCAAAGCACTGCAGAGCCTTAGCGCTCCTGATTTAAAAGAGATTTAGTGATCCTAATCTAAAAGAGCCTTAGCGCTCCAAATTTAAAGAAGCACCCTGCGCTCAAGACTGGCGCACAACGCCAAGCGCGCCACGTGCTTCTCACGTGTGCGCTAATTAACAGAAGCGCCTCAGCGCTCCGCATCTAGCGCAAAGCGCTGCAGCGCCTCAGCGCTCCAAATATAGCGCACTGCGCTCATTAACTGGCGCTAGCACCAAGCGTGCCACGTGCTCCTCACGTGTGCGCTGATAGAATATAAATTGTTCTTTAAATGATAAATCCCTAGTGCTATGATGAATGCTCAGCATTCAATAAAAGACAGAAAGGCTGTCAGAACCCAAATCAATGCTCAGCATTGTCAAATGTTTAACATTTTAACTGAGTGGGCCGAGCCCAAGTTGGCCATAAACCCCTCATTCAAATTAATTGATCCCATATGTTCATAAATCTCAGATCTTAGTCCCAATTGGACTACAGATCTCCCAACAAAAATTGGTTCAAGGGTACATCTCTTCACTCCTCTGATATTTGTCGTTGTAATCTTTCAACGTCTTCAGAGAGGTGACGGGTCCCGACAACCAGACGTTCCGGTCCTTAAACCCATGGACTATGATGTCCTTAACCTCGGGCTGTGGGGTCCTTAAACCCTTGGACGATGATGTCCTTAACCTCGGACTGTGGGGTCCTTAAACCCATGGACTATGATGTCCTTAACCTCGGACTGTGGGGTCCTTAAACCCATGGACTATGATGTCCTTAACCTCGGATTGTGGGATCCTTAAACCCATGGACCGTAATGTCCTTAAACTAATTATGGACCGCAACGTCTCTAAACTAAACAATATAGTCCAAATGCTCTTTTGTTGGATCTAAACGATCCCGTTAAGTTGATATTAGTCTGAAATTAAACTAACGTATCCTTAACATACGTTTAAGTTGATCTTAGTCTCAAATAAGATTAACGTATCCTTAAACACGACCTCAAACCCAAATCTAAGAAAATACGGATTTGGACTAATCCACGCCCTACGGGCGACAACATAAATTAGTCTCCGTATACAATCCACGGGCAACCAAGAACAAAACAAACACATACGAGACGAAGTGACCATCTGGAGAAGGAGAAAGTGGTTATCGCGATGCGGTAGCATAATTAACTGCAGGGGCTTGCGCCTGCAAGGAAGAGCGTCCCCATAATCAAAAACCCCTCAAGTGAGGCGGAATCTGACGAAGTCTGCTACAACGGCCGCATCCGTCTAAACCTTCGATACATGGTATCATAAATCAACTTGGCATCTTCGGAGAGGTGGACGGATAGCACCTAATAGCATCTTCCCTCGAAATTCAGGCAAGACGGACCTACGCGGTCTCGTCCCTGTTCGGCGGAGAACAGATTCTGGCATGCCCGGTGATACCTTTTCCTCTTTCCACTCCACACTTCGTGTGTCGTGTTTCGCGAACGAATCACGGTTTGACATGGTTTCCCCTGAATTCGAGGTACTAAGATTTGGTGTCTTGCTCCGTGCAGAAAAAAGAAAATCAATGGCTTCAAACTGCACTAACTGCAACTGCAGCTCTCTCTCCGTCCCGTCCGGAAGAGTGACTTATGGGCCCCAAGCGGCCTCCATCTTCGCTATGCCGGTGGAACAGGTGACTCAAGCTACCACTAGATTGTTCTTCGGGACCATGATCCCGCCAACGAATTTCAGCGCTCCTATACCGTCACAGGAAGCTGCAAAGAAGTCGGTCTTTGATCGGCTTGCGGCTTGCAACTACTGCGGCCCCTCTCAACGGGTCATCTAAATCCACTGCCTCAGTTTTCAATAGACTGGGCCGAAGCTCATATGGGCCTATGAAGAAGCCCACAATTCCTGAAGAGGTTATCCCAAAGTGGACAGCCATTTCTACTCCTGAAGTCACCAAGGCGGCTTCTCCTGCTAAGGGGTCGGTCTTCACAAGACTGACTATTTCAGCTCCTACTCCACGTGAAGTCATGAAGGTTGTTTCCCCTGTTCGAAAGTCAGCCTTCGCAAGACTGACAACCCCCTCTCAACGGGTGTCGGTCTTCGACAGGCTAGCACCAATAACAGTCTCTCCTCAAAGAAGGGGGCATGAAGAAGCTCATCCAACAGCGGAGGTGATCCCGGCCGCACAACATGCTCGACGTCGCCACTGGCGCCGAGTGAGGAAATCTGGGGGCAGTTCACCTTCCGGACTGACACCGCCGGCTCCAACAGTGGAAGTTGATGCTGCTGTTCCAACAGGGAACAGCTTTGAACTACTTAACAGGGTGCGCAGGAATTCGCCAACTGCTGTGCTGAAAAGATCTCCTCTACCAATGGAGAACGCTACAAAAGCGAAGCTAGAGCAGCCCCCTCAGCGGCTGTCCTCTAAAATTTATAAAGTCTGACGACAGGTCCAGGACTCCGTGGTAGATCAAGACTATCCCCGCCGACAGAAAAAGATGAAGGTTCGGCAAGAAGAGGACCTCCCTGTCAAGCCACAGAAGGCGATAGCTACTTGGGTGCCCACTACAACGGCCCCCTCAACTTCGACCACTCGCAAGAGGAGAAAGCTGGAGAAAATCCCGGAGTCCGCGGTGAATCGCAAGAACACTGAATCTAAACGCCCCAAGCCTGGGGGCATGGTGGTACACACTGTCTATATGGCATCCGGGAAAGAGGATAGCCGTATCTGTACGGGCCATCGACCACTCACCAGATCCGTAACAAAGGCTCAGGAGCAGCAACAACAAAAACTCCAAGAGATGCTAACAGCTATGGCCGCACTCACGGGACCAAAAGCAGGCCCGGAGACATCTTCGGAGCAGCGTTATGAGCAGGAAACGGATGTCGAATTCCTTCGGAGAATGCTTGAGAAGAAGGAAAAAGAGGCTGCGGAATAAGCGGCCAACATAAAACAAATGGCCCTTTTATTCCAAGATATGGTGGGCCTGATGATCCAGCCGGACCCTCTGGCCGAAGATCCTCCAGTAATAATTTAAGATGATAGAGGAGAGACATCAAATCCTTTGCCGGCTCTATCAACAGCCAAGGAGGAGACCGTCTCCAAAGCTATGCTCGATGATTATATAGCTTAGCAAATACGAGCTCATCAAGCGAATGAAGCAAACGGCCAAGTCATCAGAACTGGGCGACCATATCCAGGATGGTACGATCAGATCAAGTATCCACCAGGATACACGATTCCTAAGTTTCACGTATATAAGGGGACAAGCAATCCCCATCAACATGTCGCTCAGTTCAGGGCTCTTTGCGGCAATACAGGAGGTGACGACAAATTGTTACTTCGTCAGTTCGTCGGCAGCTTGGCGGAAACGGCCTTTGAGTGGTATTCGGAGGTGCCCAACGACTCCGTCAAAACTTTTACGGAGATGGAATTTCTGTTCACCCAACGTTTCGCGAGCGCTAGCGAACGCATCCCAATCACATCATTGATCAATGCCAGGATGAAGCCAGGCGAAACATGGGTGCAATACGCGATACGATGGCGGAATCTATGGTCAAAGTGCGAGCAGCGCATCGAGGAACCACCTGCGGTAGGCATGTTCGTGGGTACTCTTGATCCGCAGGCGACCATTTCGCAATTCATGATGTTCTTCAAGCCGACCACCTTCCAGGCCTTAATTGACAAGTTCCCCCAAATGGACCAGATGGGCCATAAGCCGTCCTCGTCGAAAATGGAGCTTTGAAACGAAAGGGGTAAAGGGAAAGCTATCTTCGTCGTCAACGCTCAACAACAACCGAGTGGCCCGAGACCGGTTGTTCGCCAAAGCAACAAGCGGCAATCCCTCGATGAGAAGTTGAGATGTCCTTACTCGTTTCCCCGGGATAAAATAAGGAAACTGTTTGAACTGGCAGTGCGCAATGGGCTCATCACTCTCCGGGAGTCGAGACACCCACCGCAACCGAACAACGTCAACAATCTTAATTACTGCCCCTACCATCGAGTATTGGACCATCCGATCGAAGACTGCTACGTCTTCAAAAATTGGGTTGAAGACCAATACCAGCAGGGCAAGTTCGCGCTGTCTGAAAACTGGAAGGTAAATCCGCCACAACAGCACACCTCTAAAAGGGTGGACACGCCGGGGGCATCGTGCTCTTTTATAGAAGAAGCCCATGGGAGGTCGCTCTTTCAGCTAAGACGAAAAGAATGCTGAAAGATCTTCACACATTCCCGGCAATCAGGTGGAAAAGCCCGCTAAAGCCTGAGATCATTGAGGAAATGCTAAAACCGTGCCCGACGCCGATAATTGGTAGCGATGGTCAAAACACTCAGGCCCAGCCGTCAAAGTCTTTAAAGAAGAAGAAGAAGCCCGTGAAGCCTGATGATAAGCGCACGGACTTGCAAAGCATATTGACGCGCTGGAGAAATACAACCAAAAGGCGCGAATCCCGGTCACACTCCAAGAATTTCTCAACCATATCCTGGAGGGCGGAGATAGCGACGATGATGAGGGAGACAACTCGTCACAGGAATCAGAAGATTATGTGGCAAGTTGCCACTTGATCTCTCATTCTTTGCTAAATAACAAAGAAGCTCACTCGGCATCAGAAGATAATGTAGAAGAGCTGGGGGCAAGATCAATGCCAAAATCCTTGGAACCGTCAGACGAGATGATCGACATACTACGGAACGAAGCCCGTCAGAAGAGCAAAGCTGATCGAGAACGCCAAATGGCCATATTCAAAAAAGCCAGGCGTCGACGTCAAGTGGAAGAAGTCGCGGTAGGGATGGATCACAAAATGCCCCAACCAAACTAAATCACACCCTAAATGGGTGTATTCCACTTTATTGTTATGTATCCCGTCACGTGACAAATACACGTGCATACAGGATGAATACAGACCGAAACGTCCCTAAACTAACGATGGACCGCAAAGTCCTAAAACTTGCAACTGACCGAGACGACTATAAACTACTACGGACTGCAGCATCCCAAGGCTGACAAAAAAACGGTATGTCCACAAGCAAAATGGGCACGGATGTAAACCCGAAAGGGCGCCGCGAGTAAAAACATCAGGACTACCGGCGATGTTTGTGAAAACCCGAAAGGGCGCAGACTCGTAAAAAAAACGGTACGTCCATAAGCGAGATGAGCACGGATGAAAACTCGAAAGGGCTCCGTGAGTAAAAACAGCAAGACTACCGGCGAGATTGTGAAAACCCGAAAGGGCGCAATCTCATTAAAAGACACATGCAAGGTCCTCTCGACCCTGTAAGGAGAAAATACCTGCGTGAGATCCTTACGACTCACAAGGGAGCAACACACTTAGGAATCCCCACGATTCCTAAGGAGAAAACACACTTACGAGATCCTCACGACTAGTAAGGAGAAACCTCTTATGAGACCCTCACGGCTCACAGGATTCAAAAGCCTTAAGCTATAGGGATCTGAACCCGTTCTTAAGCCATCACAACCCAGATTGCCCTACAAGAGTTTCAATATTGACTGTCACGCCCCGCTTCCCAGAGTGCGCTAAGATAGGCACGTGACAGAGCCAACCATGCTACATGTGGATAGGAAAAATCCCTCCACAGTCACATTAAGGCTGTAGAGATATCAAGAACAGGAAAGTAAATAAACTATCTAGTACATGTCCATGAGCCAGAATAAACGAGTCAAGAAATAATATGCGGAAGCAATAAATCCAAGTAACAATAACATCTGGAAAGTAAGGAAATAACTAACTGGATACTAACAGGATTCTCACTGCTCGGCCTGACGGCGGAAATACTCTTGATTAGCCTGCGACAAAGGTAGAGGATCTGGGCCATGCAAAACCCAAACGTCAGTGCGTCATAATATCAAGCAATAATAAAATCGAATAGCAAGGCATGCAGGTACGAGTATGAACGGTAAAACAGGTATAACAGTAATATAAATAATGACAGTAAAGGGTAAGGCACAGGTGATGTGCAGTGAGTAACCTAAACTGGTCTACTGGGTTAACTACTCTCAAGTCTTTGAAATAAATTTGATGAATCATCGATGTAACTCAATAGTATCTCGTGCATGCCCGGGACCACGGTCAAGATTCTCGGGCTGAATCCGAGACGTGCCGCTAGGCAGTAAAAGGTAGTATGTAACGATGAATGATGTCAGCAGCAGCATCCCGGGGCTGGCCTAGCCCGTAAGACTGATCAGTAAAGGCATCGAACTGTCGAGTTACAAGTCAGGTTTCATCATTGATTTCCCCATACCCCCAGGTTATGTGTTCAAGTCGGGTATTGATAAATCTGGAGCTAATGCCAACACAGGATCAAGCAGGTACAGGTTTGTCTGAATAGACAACAGGAAATGTCCGTAGGGACAACAGGTCAAGATTGTCGGAATTAGTAACAAGATCAGGTAATAAGTCAAGTAGTAATATATCAGGTCAAGTCAGGTAGTGTACATGTATCAAGTCATGTCAAGTAGTGGTGTATCAGGTCATGTTAAGTAGTGCACATGTGTCAAACGGGTGCTCATAATCAAACTGTAGCAAGTATTGAAATAAGGTGAAAGTACGGATGTACAATAAAAGCATGGATGCACAAATATCGATCAGGGGTCACATCATGACTAAGTAGGATGCACAATTATCAAGCATGGTGCACTAATACAACAGTAACATGAAATAATATGGTCTCGGCGTGCAACTAGATATGTAATAAACCGTACGGATACAGACGGATACTATAAAACTGTAAATCGGTAAAATTTGTTGAATATTAAAACACAAGCACTATTATTTATTAAATAGATATTGACATAATAATATTAACATGGATAATATATTCAAACCAATTAATAACTATAAAAGTGGTATTGATTAACCATGCACAAGAAAATTCCGTTCAGAAATTCAGCGTCACCCTGATTGTAAAATAGCTTAAAAATAACAAACGTTCTCCAAAAGGGACGTGTCTTATACCAAAACAAAGATAATTCAATAAGGTTTTCATTTTTTATAAGTATAAGCATTTCAGGTTGTCCCTACAAAAATTTATGAACATTCGAAATTGAAAGTTTGCTGCTGGAATTTCCCTGGACAGCAGTTTAGAGACATTTTCGTTTGCATTTTACATTATTTAAACAATTTATTTTGCAAGTAAATATTTCATAGAGTTATAGTATTCTGAGTTATCTTCGTAATGAACTAAAGAACGTATAATAATGATTTTTCTATGATTTATAATGAATTTTATAAGGTAAGGTGTACGGTAAATTTCAGATTTGTCGTATCCGCTTTACAACGACGTTTCATGTGTAAACTATAATATTTTTAAATGTATAACATTATAAAATACAGATTATAAACTAATTAAAGATAATAATAAGAAATATTACGACGATATATATTTTAAATGATATGGATGCAAACGGGTATCACATAATCGTAAAATGATAAACTAACAAGTGCGGAACATATAACTAAGCAATATGAAATGTAACTATTCAATTTGATGCAGTATATGATAGTATAGTATGTAACAAGATAAGTTTTCATACCCTAGATCTGAAATGATATGAATGAATGCAAACGGAACATCGAAAAGTTATAAAACTAAATATGGGGTGCATGATTTTAAATACAGGTATTCCATTGTTAAAATAGATGCGTCTAAAGTAATGTAGCATGTAATTAAGATTGGTTTGCATGCTCTAGATCTGAAATGCACTATACAAATGTAAACGGAACGTCGAAAGGCTGTAATATGAAACATGCGATGCTTGATTTAAAATACAGGTGTGATATTTATTTAAATAGGTATATAATGAGTTATATAGCATGTAGCAAGATTAACTTGCCTAAACGGAACAAGAACGGATGTGTACGGAACGTCCTTCGTCGGCGAAATGTCGCGACGCGCGCACGGTACACGGAACGGTTCCAAACAACGCACGAGGGTGATCACGCAAGTCAGGTACGTTCACTGGATCACTCGGATCGTTAGCGACGAGCACGGCTCCGGCGGTGATCACCGGAATCAAGAAACAAGATTAAGAAAAAGAAGAAGAAGAAGTAAGAAGAAGAGGCTGTGAATTAAATAAGGAAAGAAAAATAAATAAATAAAATATATATAAATATATATATGCAGAGGAGAGAGAAAAAGGGGTTGTTAGTTTGTTAGGAAATTAGTTTAGATTTAAATTTAAAAAATCTTTTATTAGTTAACTTAATTTTAATTTGTATAAATTTATAAAATTAATATTATATAAATAAAATTTGATATTCTGGTAAATACAAATATAGTCCAAAACATGCACGGGTCGGGTCTAAAATTCAGTTTTAAAATACGAAAAATATACATGTCGACCAAAATAAAAATTGAATGTCCGGATAATGAAAAATGCATATCCCCAAGAACGGATGCACGTACGTGCGCGTTGCCATCCAAACAAGTCCGTTTCATTGAACGGGATGAGAACAAGATGCGCGGATGCTACGACAGGGTCAGGGGTATCATACAGGCCATGCTAGATATTTTTAAAATATTTTACTTGAATTTAAATGTTATATTAAAAAATGCAGATGCCAGATAAAATGCCAGTATGCACTAAACATGAAAATGCACCAGTCTACGTAACAAGTCAGAATAGTTCATAAATATGAATCAAGACAGGTTTCAAGAAAGCTGGTCGGGTAAAATGCAAATACAAATGTCAAAATACTATTCGCACCAAAAAAACAGTAAACCAAGAAACTACCATAAATAAGTAAATACTTGAACTGGAATTGGTATAAATGAACTAGGGTGTTACATTATACCCAACTACAAAAGAATTTCGTCCTCGAAATTCCAAGAACAAGAAAGGATAGACAATCAAGAAACTACAAGAATAGATGTGGAAACTTCTGCCAGATTTCATCTTCTCGTTCCCAAGTTGATTCTCCATGCGAGCGATTTTCCCAAGAAACAAGTACGAGAGGGATAACCTTGTTCTTAAGAACCTTTTCCCTTCGATCCACAATCGACATTGCTCGTTCCTCAAAAGTTAAATCTTCTCGTACAGTCAGCTCCGAATGATCCAACACGTGTGTTTCATCTCGAACATATTTATGGAGTTGAGATACATGAAACACGTCATGAATATTCGCCAAAGATTGTGGTAACGCCAATCGATAAGCCACTTCTCCAACACGCTCCAAAATCTCGAAAGGCCCAACGAATCGAGGACTAAGCTTTCCTCGACTCCCAAAACGAATCACTCCTCTAGTCGGTGATATCTTCAAGAATACTAGATCACCAACAGCGAAACTCTAGAGGTCTTCTCGATATATCGGCCCAACTCTTCTGCCAATCTTGCGCTGCCTTCATATGATTCCGGATAGTATTATTTTTCTCTACGGTTTGCACGATCAAATCCAGTCCCAACAATCTTCGTTCTCCAACACTGTCCCAACAAACACGTGAGCGACACTTGCAACCATACAATATTTCGAATGGAGCCATCTGAATAGTCGCCTGAAAGCCGTTGTTGTACGAAAACTCCACCAAGTGTAGATGATCCTCTCACGAACCCTTGAAGTCCAACATGCAAGCTCTCAACATGTCTTCAAGAGTTTGGATTGTTCTCTCCAACTGGCCATCTGTCTGAGGATGATAAGCTATGCTAAACTTCAATCGTGTCCCCAAACTTTCCTGTAAACTCCTCCAGAAGTGCGATAAGAATCAGGTGTCACGGTCGGACACGATGCTCACAGGTACTCCATGCAATCTCACAATCTCCTGCATATACCGTTCTGCTAATGCTTCTGTTGACTGACCAACTCGAAACGGTATGAAGTGAGCTGCCTTGGTTAATCGATCAACAATCACCCAAACTGCATTGTTGCCTTTTGGACTCCGCGGTAAAGCTGTCACGAAATCCATGGTTATATGTTCCCACTTCCATTGAGGAATCGGAAGTGGTTGCAATAAACCAGCAACCCTTTGATGTTCAGCCTTAACTTGCTGACACACCTAGCACTTTGCTACAAAGCGAGCAATCTCCCTTTTCATGCCTCCCCACCAGAAATGCTGTCGTAGATCACGGTACATCTTCGTGCCTCCTAGATGTACGGAATACGCGGAACTGTGTGCCTCCTTTATAACTTCTTCGCGAATATCTCCTTTTGGCACACACAAACGGCTACCATATTGCAACGAACCATCTTCATGAATTAACAAGTTCGTTCAAAGTCCAGCTTCAACCTGTTCTCGAAACCTTTGCAATCTTGGGTCCTTCGACTGCGCTGCTTTAATACTCTCGATCAATGACGACTGTACTTGCAGCTGCATCAACTGTCCTGAAGAATACGGTAGCACGATCTCCAACTCGAATCTCCGAAAGTCTTCCATAAGCTCCTTCTGTGCAGTCAACATCTGAATTGCAGGCAACCGATTAAGCGCATCCGGCACAACATTAACTTTCCCCGGATGGTACTTAAGATCAAGATCGTAGTCAGCCATCAGCTCTAACCATCTACGCTGCCTCATATTAAGCTCCTTCTGTGTGAACACATACTTCAGGCTTTTGTGATCGGTGAATATTTCGACCCTTTCATCCAATAAGTAGTGTCTCCAAATCTTTAAAGCGAATATCACAGCTGCTAGCTCCAAATCATGAGTTGGGTAATTCTTCTCATGGGTCTTCAACTATCTATATGCGTAGGCTATAACCTTCCCATGCTGCATCAAAACACATCCCAAACCTTTCCCAAATGCGTCGCTGTGAATCACCAATCCTCGGGAACCGTATGGTACAGTCAAAATAGGAGCGGTTATCCATCTTTGCTTCAACGCCTCAAAAGCTGACGCACACCTATCCGTCCATACGAACGGTACTTCCTTACGCGTAAGCTTGGTTAAAGGCTCAACCAAACGAGCAAAATTCTCCACGAACCTTTTGTAATATCCGGCAAGTCCTAGAAAACTTCTTATCTCTGCTACGTTCTTCGGAATCAGCCAATTTTGAACTGCTGCAATCTTCTCGGGATCAATGGCGATTCCATCTCCGGATACGACGTGCCCCAAAAACTTCACTTCTTCAAGCCAAAACTTGCACTTGCTCATCTTTGCATATAATCTTTCTTACCTCAATGTCTGCAGTGCGATCTTCAAGTATTCCGCATGCTCTTCAATGCTCCTCGAGTAGACCAGAATATCATCGATGAACATCACTATAAACTGGTCCAAGAATGGTGAAAAGATTCGGTTTATCAAGTCCATAAATATCGCCGGTGCATTCGTGACTCCGAATGCATCATTAAATACTCGTAATGTCCATACCGAGTTCAGAACGCGGTCTTGCAAATATCTTCTGATTTAACTCGGACCTGATGATATCCGGACCGCAAATCCAGCTTCGAGAATACCCTCGCGCCACTAAGCTGCTCGAACAATTCGCCAATGCGAGGGATCGGGTACTTGTTCTTAATAGTCACCCGGTTTAATTCTTGAAAATCGATGCACATCCTCGTTGTGCCATCTTTCTTCTTTACTAGAAGAACTGGAGCTCCCCAAGATGAATTGCTGCTGCGAATTCAACCCTTCTCTAGCAATCCAGTAACCTGCTTCTTAACTTCTTCCAATTCCACTGGTGCCATGGGATAGTACGCCTTTGAGACTGGCGCTGCACCAGGAACAAGATCAATCGCGAACTCCACATCTCGTTTTGGCGGTAAACCTGAGATGTCCTCGAACACGTCCATGAAATCTCGAACTATAGCTGGCGCTTCTTCCTTATCAACTTCCATCAACGAAAGAACATTGTTTGTCGGCCTAGCCCTAAACTCGACTGGTCCGACAGAACTGCTACCTCCAGCAAAAACAAAACTCCGGATGTCCGGGAATCTGGAAAATCACTTTCTTTGCCCTACAATCCATGTGAGCGTGGAAAGTGCTGAGAAAATCCATTCCCAAGACAACTTCATAACTGCCGGTATCGATCACCAAGAAATCTGCAAAACATAAACTGGTAAGCAATGAAACGGAGAGAACCAAGGTAATAGAACGACCATGAAACAAGGAAATGAAACAAGACCAGGATTCCAAGTTACTTAAATAGAGTACCGCATTGTAACCATGCTGCAGTTCATAGTGACAATCACATAACTCCATTCAAGTCGCCCAAATCCTAGTATTAGAATCAAAGGAATAGGACGGAAGAAACAATAGAGAACCAAAAGAATTTCAACCCGAGATGCAAAATTGTTTGCATATCGTCAGGACCGGGGTCAAGAGAAAGATATGATTCAAGAATCATGATAACAATATGGCAGGACATGTTCCTAATCACGGATTTTCTGATTCGTGTATTGGGTCCAATACCCAACTACAAAAGAATCAAACCCGATTAACCTAAATCCGATGGCTCTGATACCAAACAAACCCTGTCACGCCTCGCTTCCCAGAGTGCGCTAAGATAGGCACGTGATAGAGCCAACCATGCTACATGTGGATAGGAAAAATCCCTCCACAGTCACATTACGGCTGTAGAGATATCAAGAACAGGAAAGTAAATAAACTATCTAGTACATGTCCATGAGCCAGAATAAACGAGTTAAGAAATAATAAGCGGAAGCAATAAATCCAAGTAACAATAACATCTGGAAAGTAAGGAAATAACTAACTGGATACTAACAGGATCCTCGCTGCTCGGCCTGACGGCGGAAATACTCTTGATCAGCCTGCGACAAAGGTAGAAGATCTGGGCCATGCAAAACCCAGACGTCAGTGCGTCATAACATCAAGCAATAATAAAATCAAGGAGTAGCAAGGCATGCAGGTACGAGTATGAACGGTAAAACAGGTATAACAGTAATATAAATAATGACAGTGAAAGGTAAGGTACAGGTGATGTGCAGTGAGTAACCTAAACTGGTCTACTGGGTTAACTACTCTCAAGTCTTTGAAATCAATTTGATGAATCATCGATGGAACTCAATAGTATCCCGTGCATGCCCGGGACCACGGTCAAGATTCTCGGGCTGAATCCGAGACGTGCCGCTAGGTAGTAAAAGGTAGTATGTAACGATGAACGATGTCAGCAGCATTATCCCGGGGCTGGCCTAGCCCGTAAGACTGATCAGTAAAGGCCTCGAACTGTCGAGTTACAAGTCAGGTTTCATCATTGATTTTCCCATACCCCAAGGTTATGTGTTCAAGTCGGGTATTGATAAATCTGGAGCTAATGCCAACACAGGATCAAGCAGGTACAGGTTTGTCTGAATAGACAACAGGAAATGTCCGTAGGGACAACAGGTCAAGATTGTCGGAATTAGTAACAAGATCAGGTAATAAGTCAAGTAGTAATATATCAGGGCATGTCAGGTAGTATACATGTATCAAGTCATGTCAAGTAGTGGTGTATCAGGTCATGTCAAGTAGTGCACATGTGTCAAACGGGTGCTCATAATCAAATTGTAGCAAGTATTGAATCAAGGTGAAAGTACGGATGTACAATAAAAGTATGGATGCACAAATATCGATCAGGGGTCACATCATGACTAAGTAGGATGCACAATTATCAAGCATGGTGCACTAATACAACAGTAACATGAAATAATATGGTCTCGGCGTGCAACTAGATATGCAATAAACCGTACGGATACAGACGGATACTATAAAACTGTAAATCGGTAAAATTTGTTGAATATTAAAACACAAGCACTATTATTTATTAAATAGATATTGACATAATAATATTAACATGGATAATATATTCAAACCAATTAATAACTATAAAAGTGGTATTGATTAACCATGCACAAAAAAATTCCGTTCAGAAATTCAGCGTCACCCTGATTTGTAAAATAGCTTAAAAATAACAAACGTTCTCCAAAAGGGACGTGTCTTATACCAAAACAAAGATAATTCAATAAGGTTTTTATTTTTTATAAGTATAAGCATTTCAGGTTGTCCTTACAAAAATCTATGAACATTCGAAATTGAAAGTTTGCTGCTGGAATTTCCCTGGACAACAGTTTAGAGACATTTTCGTTTGCATTTTACGTTATTTAAACAATTTATTTTGCAACTAAATATTTCATAGAGTTATAGTATTCTGAGTTATCTTCGTAATGAACTAAAGAACGTATACTAATGATTTTTCTATGATTTATAATGAATTTTATAAGGTAAGGTGTACAGTAAATTTCAGATTTGTCGTATCCGCTTTACAACGACGTTTCATGTGTAAACTATAATATTTTTAAATGTATAACATTATAAAATGCAGATTATAAACTAAATAAAGATAATAATAAGAAATATTACGACGATATATATTTTAAATGATATGGATGCAAACGGGTATCACATAATCGTAAAATGATAAACTAACAAGTGCGGAACATATAACTAAGCAATATGAAATGTAACTATTCAATTTGATGCAGTATATGATAGTATAGTATGTAACAAGATAAGTTTTCATGACCTAGATCTGAAATGATATGAATGAATGCAAACGGAACATCGAAAAGTTATAAAACTAAATATGGGGTGCATGATTTTAAATACAGGTATTCCATTGTTAAAATAGAGCGTCTAAAGTAATGTAGCATGTAATTAAGATTGGTTTGCATGTCCTAGATCTGAAATGCACTATACAAATGTAAACGGAACGTCGAAAGGCTGTAATATGAAACATGCGATGCTTAATTTAAAATACAGGTGTGATATTTATTTAAATAGGTATATAATGAGTTATATAGCATGTAGCAAGATTAACTTGCCTAGACAGAACAAGTACGGATGTGTACGGAACGTCCTTCGTCGGTGAAATGTCACGACGCGCGCACGGTACACGAAACGGTTCCAAACAACGCACGAGGGTGATCACGCAAGTCAGGTACGTTCACTGGATCACTCGGATCGTTAGCGACGAGCACGGCTCCGGCGGTGATCACCGGAATCAAGAAACAAGATCAAGAAATAGAAAGAAGAAAGAAGAAGAAGTAAGAAGAAGAGGTTGTGTATTAAATAAGGAAAGAAAAATAAATAAATAAAATATATATAAATATATATATGCAGAGGAGAGAGAAAAAGGGGTTGTTAGTTTATTAGGAAATTAGTTTAGATTTAAATTTAAAAAATCTTTTATTAGTTAACTTAATTTTAATTTGTATCAATTTATAAAATTAATATTATATAAATAAAATTTGATATTATGGTAAATACAAACATAATCCAAAACATGCCCGGGTCGGGTCTAAAATTCAGTTTTAAAATACGAAAAAATTTACATGTCGAGCAAAATAAAAATTGAATGTCCGGATAACGAAAAATGCATATCCCCAAGAACGGATGCACGTACGTGCGCGTTGCCATTAAAAAAGTCCGTTTCACTGAACGGGATGAGATCAAAATGCGCGGATGCTACAACAGGGTCAGGGGTATCATGCAGGCCATGCTAGATATTTTAAAAATATTTTACTTGACTTTAAATGTTATATTAAAAAATACAGATGCCAGATAAAATGCCAGTATGCACTAAACATGAAAATGCACCAGTCTACGTAACAAGTCAGGATAATTCATAAATATGAATCAAGACAGGTTTTAAGAAAGCGGGTCGGGTAAAATGCAAATACAAATGTCAAAATACTATTCGCACCCAAAACACAGTAAACCAAGAAACTACCATAAATAAGTAAATACTTGAACTGGAATTGGTATAAATGAACTAGGATGTTACATTGATCCTTGTGTACAATCCACGGGCACGAATAAACATTTCCCTAACAAAGTCCCACCAACGACTAGGAATAAGCTCACACGGCGAACGACCCTTATAAGTCCTCTCGACTTATATAGAGAAAACACTCTTGTAAGATCCTTACGACTTATAAGAGAACACACACTTAGGAATCCTCACGATTCCTAAGGAGAATATGCACCTACGAGATCCTCACGACTCGTAGGGAGAAATACCTATATGAGACCCTTACTGCTCGTAAAGTCAAAAAGCCTTAGTCAACAGGATCCTAATCCTGCTTGCTAAGCCACCTTTGTTCTATATCGACAGAGGCAAATGATGATTCGCTCCTGGCAATGTCCCAGTGGTAGCGATGTTGATGCCTAAATCGGTATCAAATCCTAAGTCCTTTCACGGCAAATGATAATTCGCTACTGGCAATATTCCAGTCGTAACGATGCTGATGCTGAGATTGGCACCAGATTCCAAGTTCCACACTCGCGACAAAGATTCAGCAAGCCAAAAATGCTTATGAAATAGCCTAAATGATGGGGCAACTTGCAACAAAGTCAGCAAGTAAAAGATATGCATTCAAAATAACCGAAATGATTGGGCAACTCGCAATAAAAAGCAACGAGTAAAAAAGAAAAAATAGCCGAAATGATTAGGCACCGCGAAAAATAGCCGAAATGATTGGGCAATCGCGATTTTCGTAATATAAAAAGCTGAAATGATAGAGCAACGCGGAAAGAAATAAAAAAAATGAAAGAATGAAACTTTTGCCCTACAGGCAGTCCATACTGACCCTTATATACAATCCATGAGCATAAACGGAAAGGGAACCACATGTCCCCCACCAGATCCTGTCAAAAGGGAAAGTCAGATCTCAACAGTAACATCTGCATCCCAGAAGACCAACAACGGCGTTCCTTCTTATGCCAGTAGGGCACGGAAGCGACATCACGAAACGGAGCCATGGTAAAGTCCCTAGTTCCAAATCTTAACGGAAACATCTACAGCCTAAAAATCAGCAATGGTGATCCTCCTCATTCCAACAAGATTCGGACTCAACATCACCAAACGGAGCCACGACAGAGTCCCTAGTTCCAAGACTCTACGGTCCACAGACAACCTAGAGTCAACAAATGACCTTCCCGTCGGATCAACACTTCGTCTAGGAAACAAGTCAACCAACTTCCGAGACATTGGCAAAATACCTCGATTCAAGGAAATCAGTGTCCTTGACGAGAGCATCTCGATTCGCGTCGACCCGCAAGGAAATCAGTGTCTTTGCAGGAATACCTCGATTCGTCTCAACTTCGAGGAAATCAGTGTCCTTGACAAGAAATCTCGATTCAGGGAAATCAGCGTCCTTGGCGAGAGCATCTCGATTCGCGTCTACCCGCAGAGAAATCAGTGTCTTTGCAGGAATACCTCAATTCGTCTCAACCTCCGAGGAAATCAGTGTCCTTGGCAAAAAACCTCGATTCAGGAAAATCAGTGTCCTTG
The DNA here is from genome assembly GCA_030015575.1 of Agapanthus africanus. Lineage (NCBI taxonomy): Eukaryota > Viridiplantae > Streptophyta > Magnoliopsida > Asparagales > Amaryllidaceae > Agapanthus > Agapanthus africanus. The sequence continues at coordinate 44,681,953 of CM057339.1, forward strand.
GCGAGAGCATCTCAATTCGCGTCGACCCACAGAGAAATCAGTGTTTTTGCAGGAATATCTCGATTCGTCTTAACCTTCGAGGAAATCAGTGTCCTTGGCAAAATATCTCGATTCAGGGAAATCATCGTCCTTGACGAGAGCATCTCGATTCGCGTCGACCCGCAAGGAAATCAGTGTCTTTGCAGGAATACCTCAATTCGTCTCAACTCCGAGGAAATCAGTGTCCTTGGCAAAAAACCTCGATTCAGGGAAATCAGCGTTCTTGGCGAGAGCATCTCGATTCACGTCGACCCGTAAGAAAATCAGTGTCTTTGCAGGAATATCTCGATTCGTCTCAACCCCCAGGAAAATCAGCGTCCTTGGCAAATACCTCGATTTAGGGAAATCAGCGTCCTTGACGAGAACATCTCGATTCGCGCCGACCCGCAGAGAAATTAGTGTCTCTGCAGGAATATACGACGTCAGCCAAATGGAGCCATGGCAGAGTCCTTAGTTCCAAGTCTCGACGGCTACATCTACAGCCTGGAGACCCACAACAGCGTTCCTCCTCATTCCAGCAGGATTCGGACATGACAATCAATCTCGGAGCCACGGTAGAGTCCCTAATTCCATATTTCGATGGCGACATCTACAGCCTAGAGATCACCAACAACGTTCCTCTTCATTCCAACAGGATTCAAACGGACAATCAACCTTGGAGCCATGGCAAAATCCCTGTTCCAAACCTCGACGGTTCACAGACAACCGAGAGAGCAAATCCTGACACCATGAAATGCGGATAAAGTCAACCCCTGACATCGTGAAATACGGATAAAGTCAACCCCTCCGACCTCGTAGAACACGGCCAAAGTCAATTTTGACTCCGTGGGAAACAGCCAGAGTAAACTCTCGAACTCCCCGTCAAAGTAATGCTCTGACTCGGGAGCAGATCAACTCATCAACCACTTACAGGTCCTCTCGACTTGTAAAGAAGAAAATTCTCTCGGGAGATCCTTACGACTCTCAAAGGAAAACGCACTTAGGAATCCTCACGATTCCTAAGAAGAAACCAGACCTGCGAGATCCTCTCGATTCGTAGGGAGAAAAGTCTTTATGAGACCCTCACGGCTCATAAAGTTGGAAGGTCTTAGGTGGCAGATCCTAACCCTGTCTCCCAAGCCATCATTGCCTCGCAGAAAGGTCAAAGTAAATTTTCTACAGGCCACACTCTCCGATAAGAAAGGAAACAATCACTTACAAGTCCTCTCGACTCGTAAGCAAGAAAAATTCTCTTGTGAGATCCTTACGACTCTCAAGAGAAAACATACACTTAGGAATCCTTACGACTCCTAAGGAGAAAATACACCTACGGGATCCTCTCGACTCGTAGAGAGAAAAGTCTTTATCAGACCCTCACTGCTCATAAAGTTGAAAAGTCTTAGGCAGCAGATCTGAACCTGTTTCCTAAGCCGTCGCTACCCTGCAAAGAGTTCAAGATGAACTATTATCTACAGACCACCCTTGCCGAAAATTACATGCTAGGAAAATGAAGGTGCTACTCAAGAACGCGTAAACTGCTTCGCGCCAAGTCAAAACAAAAGGCACAGCCTACAGGCGTCAACCACATACCATGCAAGACAATGAAGAGAACATTCGATTCGCATTCAGTGAAGCATTCAGAGCGCGCCCATTCATGTATATATGAGAAGGGTTAATGAAGAAAATAGAAGAACGGAAACACAAAATTTGCCATTCGAACTTCAGAAAATTCTTACATTGATAAAAACAGTAAACAAAAGCATCGTTAAAATGTTTACAATGGCAAGACATTAGATCCAGGACATGGATTAAGAAATTCAAAAGTAGAGCCATCTAAAATGTTTCTGGCCTCTCTGACCATTCTCGTATTCTTCCTCTCACTGTCACAAGCGTCAGGGTCCTCACTGATGTCCTCCGCCCTCCGATAGGCAGTGATTATCGTCGCTTGTTGGAAAGTTTGATGCAGAATATCAACAAGATTGTCTCGCCTTTTCTTTGAGATTAGGCCCATCAGATACACTGAGTGTACCTTATTTTCGGCGTCATCCAATGCTTTAAGCGGCATGCCGTCATAGAATAAAGGAAATGCTTCCCAGATCGCTCTCACAATGAGCTTCAAAAGAGCGGAACGACGAGGAAGCAGTCGACCATTGTATTCATCAAAGCGCCACATGATTTCGGCGCACTGAGCGTTCGTAAACTCCTGGTTCTAGTAGCGTCCTAGTGTGCGAATGTCTCCATAAGAAATGATCTCGTCGAGATCATACAGATGAGCGGCCATGACGTCTGAAAAGGAAAAATCAGTGAGAGTTTAGCTGACAAACTGATCAAAACACGGGGATTCAAACAACTCTTGGTATCCGCATGAAGAAAACAAGTGCTGATTAAAACACCCAACAGATTCAAGTTTGAGCAATTAAGGGGGGATCCTAAAAAGGATTTTCATTTAATAAGAGACTCCTCGAGTCAAGGAGTTAAACTCCTCGAGAGCAACGCTCTGCAGACAGGAGTGACACCTGTCAAAATCAATTATGAAGGGAACAAAATTCCCCAAAAATCCTAAAGAGCAATGCTCTGTAAAAATGATGGAATAACCCCTCAGAAAATTTAAAATAAATTTTTTAATGAATTAAAATTCCGTGATCTTCAAGATCTATGAACAAACTCTAAGAGTTTTCATGAAAGATTAATAAATCTATATGATTCGAAAAGAGTAAAGCTCTGTTGAAGGGTTAGCAAACCCTAAGAAAGATCTATGATCTAACAAGAGCAAAGCTCTGTCGAGAAACCCTAAAAAAAGGTTTTTCTTGAAGATCTATAATCTAAGAAGAGCAAAAGCTCTGTTAATGGGTGAAACCCTAGTTTATTGACTAATCTCTTTAAAGATTTGATCTTTTACCTAAAATTTTGACAGAGTTCTGTCATTTAGAGAGTTCTTAAAACAGAGAGCTATACTCTAAAGGAGAAATTGATTCTCAGAAAACAAGAAAGAAGATGAACAGAAGTCATCTTAAGGGCCAAAGTATTAGTTATATGTATGCTCTAGAGGCCATTACTATACATAGAATGTATATTGTAGTGGATGCTTGGACATATATAGGGAGGACTTTCTTGCTCGACATGATAGTATGCTATCTGGTTACTCTTTACCTTAACGTGTGTACTGATTGTCTCTCTTTTACATGTTGGTAAAGCCCTTAGGATGTGTACTTAACTACCTGGACTATGATATGGATCATACCAGTAGGGACATGGTAGTCCATAAGTACATCCTTCAAGGTCCCTAGTCGTGGGTGTATCGAGACGGGGCATCGATATACCAGAGTAGACTAGCGTATGCCTTCTCGACCCATACAGATGGGGGATGGATGATCCCATATCCATTGGTGTTTGACATCAGAGATGATATACGGGTGCTCAGTGGAGACTGGGTACACTGGACGGACTCGCCGAGAACTCCCGGATGGTATTATACCTTACATCAGATGGCAGTTCTCTGGTGACACTGGTACAGGTTAGTCTGTAGACCCGAGATCGTCATAGAGTCTTGTGTGATTCCCACTGTGCTTTGATTTCCACCTTACCACGTCCAAGAGGGCGTGCAAAACGGTGGTTTTTGGGTACAGTCCCGAGTCACATGGAGGCAATGAGCGATAGGAAGGGTTTCGTCTCTCCCGGTATTGGGGGTTGATGTTGCGCTGTGCTCGATTGGCCATAACAGGGAAGTCCCTGGCCAGGGCTGGTTTAGAGATTTACTGGTAAGAGTTACCCGTAGTTTCTCGACCCGTTATGCGCCTCATATCGGCACGACTTATCGGTTATTGGGGTCTGACGTTTACCATCCCTAGAACTGATATGCGACATATCAGATGAGGAGACCGGACTGTACGGTAGTGCCACTGTCAGGCTTTTGCAGGAGTTGGAGCGGGCTTGCTTGCTGATCTTCTGATCGCTCAATACCCGGGTGGCCGTTACGTCCAGCTAGTACCGCTGACGGCTTGTGGGTGTTTGATATGATCATCACCTACTGCCGGCGTATTGACGAGTTTTTAGAGTCCTATATAGAGGTTATACTGGCTCAGGCAAAAAGAGATAGGAGCGCATATATGATATGTGCGGGACCGAGAATAATGCGTGTATGTGATACCGTATTCTATTCTCGCGATGATTGTATCGATTGGTTGTATGCGATATAACCTAGTTATCGAATCAAGGATTGATTCGATAAGTCGATACATTGATATTAGTCGGTTATATGCGATATGACCGGATCGTTAAATCAAGTGTTGATTTAATGATTTAATGTATAATTATATATTTGATATATTACTTTACATTAACTAGTATTGGTTCACTTTAGATTGATTTTCTCACTTGATGTGCACAAGTTGTAAATGTGATATATTTATGTGCACAAGTTTGTATCATGTTTGATGATACATGCAAACTTGGGTGTGTGTATGACTTACACCATGTTTAGGTTAAAGGTTTGGGTTTTTATTTATTTTGGTAAAATAAAATGATGGATTGCTTTGTCTTTGCTTGAAGCTTCATGAAGCTTTCAAGCATCTTTGACAAAGTCCACCATTTTTGTTTTGCATCACATTTTCATTAACCTAACCATCCACCTAAACTCTAGTTTAGTCTCTACAATGGTTTATCTCACCCATGGTTGCATTATGATAGACATCACTTGATAATTCATTTTGTTTATTATTCTTATTCTTTTCTCTTCTTCTTCTTCTTCATGAAGAAAAAAAAAAGCTTGCTAGAAAATTATCAAGTGATGAATCCAAGTGAGAAATCAAAATCTAAAGAGTACCCACTTCCTATCTCACCATCCTCTACTAGACCAGCACTTTAGTTTAGGGTGTTTGCTTCACTAATTCTATGGTTAGTGAGGTAGAAGCTTGAGTCCGTATTCCCTCGACGTAGATCATCTTCGGCACCGAAGACTTCAAGCTATCCCGTTGCAATTTCCTCATGGAGCCGTTCGAGAGTCCGGGAGTTGGTTGATCGCAGCGAAGGGACGTCGTCACGGAGCTTTGGAAGTGGAGGACCGGATCTACAAAGGTTGTAGTCCCTTTCCTTTAGTGTAAATGTGATTTACTTGCTTTTGATTCGCCTAATATCTAGTTAACGATCTTGCTTCGGGTTGTTAGGCACCTAAATTTTTTAATCCGGCATGGTCGATACCTTGTAGAGCCTCCTTAGTGTGCCTAGTAACCCTACAGTGGTATCAGAGCCTAGCTAGAGCATTAGACGATATGTTAACGAAGTTAAAACCCCGATCGAACCCGAATACGACTTTTCAAACCCCTCTCTGTACATTTTCTGAAATCTGGGTTTTTCCAGAATTAAAAATACCTAAAAAATTCAGCAGGCTAATATAAGAATTATGGTGAAAAACGAGCCCCCAATTCCTCAACATGGCCGCGGAACCGCGGCAACAAGCAACCTTTGGCGGCGGTTCCGCGGCAAGGTAAGGGTATTAGGGACGGATTTTTGCACAGTAATTCTTGTCTCTGTGGTTACTATTTTCTGGGTATTTTTAATCTGACTCAAGTGTTGAGTATTCTGGGGTTTATTTTGTAATCGTCAATTCGATCGGGAATTTTAAATTCATTATTGTTTTCCGGATATTTAGAAAGTATTAAAATGTTCGAACGGATATCAATAACTCAATTTTTCCCGACCTGGAAAATTTCCAAGTGTTGGATTTTTCCGTTGTTTGAGAACGTCTAGATCGTGCAAGTTACGCAATGGACCCTCTAGAAGACAACAAACCTTAACTCGATTATGTGACCGTCTTGAACTGCCCTTTGAACCTTAGGGTTTGGGGCAGTACGGCGTGCCACATGTGAGGCGTTGGCTTGACCCTTCTACGGCTGGACCGTTGGTACTGTGGCATGTGATGGATGTTTTTAAACCCCCCTCAAGTGTTGAGAACCATTTGGGAAAACTTGGGTGTTTGATCATTCGATCGGAAAGTTTAACATTTTCTATTTATCCGGAATGTGATACAATATTTGGAATCCACAAGTAGTTATGAGATAACTGATTTGAATGTTATAAACATAGCAGTTTAGTCTCAAATGATCGGTTGCCACGGAATTTTGATGCGATCAAAAGTCCGTCGCAATCACGTAGCGTACGCGGATACTCGCCGGGTAAACTTAATAGACAGCCATGCCCCAAAGCCCCGACCAAGTGACTGTAAGAGAACCCCGTCGCCGAAAGCATCCGTTCGGGTGCTTGCGGCAGCGATGTTCCGCCTTAGTGCACTTCGTCGACGGCATCCGGGGGTGCGGCCGTCTACTAAAAGTTTGCGGCGAGCTTTCGATCACTTATCGGGAATCTTGTTGAATTGCCCGACTAGATATTGAAAAGTGTTTTCGATATAGAGACTAAAATGCAGGGTTTATAACTGTTAGGCATGCGATGTCTAAGGAGGTTGCGGATTCCAACTATTGTAGTTTTACACTTTCTTTTCTGCGACCGTAAGTGTAATATGTGATATCGCCGGTTTCGTTGCTATATGTCAACGACAATTGGGATGCGCATATTTACTTACGTTGATGACATGTGATATTATGTGTTGCTGGATATGTTATATTGGATCGTCGCGTTTTGAATAGCCGGGTTTTTTTATGTGAGATGAGTGTTTTTCATTTTCATTCATGTAAAAACTTGTATGTAATATTCTTTTATTGGGACACTTCCGGGTTGAGGTTGATGTCACCTTTTGTATATTATTTTCTTTTCCGCACTAGGATAGACCCAAGGAGGAGAGCACAAGTAACCGGGTTCTAGAGTCCAGTGCGAGACCAACTCGAGGAGTCGAGTCCGGGTCTCCTAACTCTAGAATTGGTAGGGTTGCTTGCCGCTCTCGTAGGGGTCTAGGGGTGTGGGTTTGGCTATTCATCGCGACCGTGGAATCCGTGTTTTATACTGGCTCGTATTAAAAACACGGACGTCCTAGTATATCCAATGTTTCATATGTTTCTTCTGCTGCAATATCTGTGATGTGATCATTTGATGTTCTGTGATAAATGCTGTATATATGATATATTATATAGACGTTACTTATGTTTTACACCCGCGCTAGCCCTGCCCCGCTCTGCCGTTAGTTATCTAACCTAACGGTGCACGAGGGGACATCGAGGCGAATGCGGATGTCATAAGTGTACGTCGTATTTATCTGTGATGTTTAGGTATTTTAAATGATGGGACTTCATTAATATGATTAATGAAAGAAAAAGAAACCTAAAAGATGTTGTGGAATCGAATTTTCAAAAACAGGTAGCTACGGTTCTTGCTTTGCATCGCGGTGTTCCTTGTAGAACATCCTGCACCTTATTCGATAAGGAAAGGGCCGAGATCCCTTCACCGGGAGTGACCCCTTTAGCAATGACTGGCAGATGCTACACCCCTCGGTTTGTCTTTTGATTGCTTTTGAGTTTTTGCTTTGCATAGTGATATATATGATATATCCTGCACCTTATTCGATGAGGAAAGGGTCGACGATCCCTTCACCGGGAGTGACCCCTTTAGCGAAACTAGAAAAGCCTAAAAAACACTCCATTTCAAAATCATTTGATTCTACAACGATATCAAGTTCATTACGCAATAAGTGTTCTGAAAAACCTGTCGTAGCCCTCCGTCATTTCAGATAAGTAGTAGTTAGTATTCGTGCTGCGTTTGTTGGCCTTTGTCAAGGCGTAGTGTGCGGTAGCTGACTGCTGCTTATCTGCTTATGCATATGATGCAGATTGGGTTAGGGTAGTCGTGCGACCTTGTTGGCCTTTGTCAAGGGTCATGCGGGTGGGTTTAATTCAATCAGGAAATGACGGGTTGAACTTGACTAGCATCCTATGGTTTGTTGGCCTTTGTCAAGGTCATAGGAGGTTAGGGGCAAAATTATCGGGAATTTCATGTGTTGAAATTTGCAATGAGATTGCATACCTTCTATGAGATAGTTGGATCCCGATACCCGCTGCAAGTAAGAGTTACTCCTGGGAGAGTTTTACACATTACAATTAGCCGATCAAGTAGGTGTCTAGAAAGGTGTTAACGAGGTTACGCCTCTGGGAAAACGAGGTTTACATTAATTAAGTTCGTGCGAAAGCACGGGGGACCTCCCTCAAAGTACCGACACTGGCCTGGCTGAAAGATTGGTGAACTTGTAGCGTGTAATTAATCCCGGCTAGTCTTTCCTTTTAGGGTTTGAAGGAAGATTTGATAAAAACAGTGGGAGCCATCCTGATTAGATAAAATAATAACCAATCTGACCTTGCAAGAGCGCACGCAGAGTGTTTTCTTCTCTCTCTCCAGGTAGCGACCATATCACGCCTTAATCAAGATAATAATACGAATATTTGACCGAACCCGCTTGTTATACTGAGCTGGGGAACATTGCTCCAACTTATAATTGTTATAAGACAGAGCAGGAAATTGGGGATTACCAGAATTCCCGTGCCGCCCAAATGAAGAGAGTGCATGTTGATGCATCATCTTCGGGTGTGTTCATTACAGAGAACTGTTTCTCAGTATCCTTTACGTCCTGGGTATGTGTTACCGGATCAGGATCCCACATATGCTCATATGCTCATATGCTCAAGTTGGTAATAAACCCCTCATTCAAATTAATTGAGCCCATATGCTCATAAATCTCAGATCTTAGTCCCAATTGGACTACAGATCTCCTAACCAAAATTGGTTCAAGGGTACATCTCTTCACTCCTCTGATATTTGTCGTTGTAATCCTTCAACGTCTTCAGAGAGGCGACCGGTCCCGACAACCAGACGTTCCATGGACTGTGGGGTCCTTAAACCCATGGACTATGATGTCCTTAATCTCGGATTGTGGGGTCCTTAATCCCATGGACTATGATGTCCTTAACCTCGGACTGTGGGGTCCTTAAACACATGGACTATGATGTCCTTAACCTCGGACTGTGGGGTCCTTAAACCCATGGACTATGATGTCCTTAACCTCGGACTGTGGGGTCCTTAAACCCATAGACCGTGATGTCCTTAAACTAATTATGGACCGCAACGTGCCTAAACCAAACAATAGAGTCCAAATGCTCTTTTGTTGGATCTAAACAATCCCGTTAAGTCGATCTTAGTCTGAAATTAGACTAACGTATCCTTAACATACGTTTAAGTTGATCTCAGTCTCAAATGAGACTAACGTATCCTTAAACACAACCCCAAACCCAAATCTAAGAAAATACGGATTTGGACTAATCCACGCCCTACGGGCGACAACATAAATTAATCTCCGTATACAATCCACGGGCAACCAAAAACAAAATAAACACACACGACACGAAGTGACTATCTGGAGAAGGAGAAAGTGGTTACCGCGATACGGTAGCGTAATTAACTGTAGGGGCTTGCGCCTGCAGGGAAGAGCGTCCCCACAATCAAAAACCCCTCAAGTGAGGGGAATCTGACGAAGTCTGCTACAACGGCCGCATCCGTCTAAACCTTTGATACATGGTATCATAAATCAACTTGGCATCTTTGGAGAGGTGGACGGATAGCACCTAATAGCACCTGCCCTCAAAATTCAGGCAAGACGGACCTACGCGGTCTCGTCCCTGTGTTCGGCGGAGAACACACATCCTTAAATGTCCCCAGTTGTGGGAGTTTCGAGACTGGGCATCGATACTCCTGAGTAGACTAGTGTATACTGATCGAGACCCTAATGAGGGGGCGGTGGCCGGTCTCACAAGCCATTGGTGTCAGTTTGTTCACCTAAGATGTATACAGGTGCTCATTGGGTTATGAGTATACCGGACGGACTCGCCGGGAACATGCTAGTTGGTATTATACCTATTGTTAAATAGCAGTTCCCAGGTGACATGTGTACAGGTTAGTCTATCGACCTAAGATCGTCATTTGTCTCGTGTGAGTTCCTACTGTTCTTTGATTACTACCCTACCACGGATCAAAGGAGTCGTGCAAATAGGTTTTAGTTGACTTAGGAGACCCTAAAACATGGAATACGGGAAAATTTACATCTTTACAAATAAATACCATTTACTTCATAAAACCGTTTTCTAAAGGATTTGGTATTTTTACAATCTTTGCAAAGCGCCGCTACAACCCATTTTGGGGAACCCGTTCAGGATGGTGTGGATTATCGCACATTCTCGGGCTTAGTAGCGTGAGATTCAGACCTCCGCAAGGAGCATTCGGTTTCGAAAGATTTAAAATACGACATCTTAAGAAAATGAGATTTTTAGAATATAAAAAATATATTAAAATTATTTTTGTATAAATATATGTATATTTATCATTAAAATACCTATTTTGTTATGATATAAATATTCCACTTTTTTCTAAAAATCACAAGAATAAATTTTACACTAAAATACCATGAATTCCAAACAAATCAGTATTACAAATAAATACTTTATTTCTGAAATTAGGATATTTCCACTAGAAATATCACAATATAAAATCTATATTCATTACAACTCTAAAGACGAATAATAAATACTTGGGGAGTATTTTGAAAACTATATAAAAGTATTTTTACATAAAACCCCCTCAAGTTTTATAAATTACCCTAAGGACCCTAGTAAACATAGGTTTAAGCGGAACCAATCTCTTGAGCCTCAGGGAGCCGGAGAAGTGGGTGCTTGCCTATCTAAGGTAGACAAATTAATAAAAACAATCAGGACTTCAACTTACTTTTCTAATTGTCTCATTATGATCTGACTTGAATATGATTCAAGTACAGTCTACAATCTACAATCTATAATTTACAATATTACAATTCAACATGAATTCATGAATCAATTATCAATCTATACAACTTGACTGAACCGAACCATGGATATACATTCCATTTACATGGTTCTCCAGTTATTCTATTTATATGATTCTACGGTTACATCCGTTTACTGATATCATGGTTTCGGTCAGTCATCCAATTATACAATTTATACAGTCACAATACAAGACAAACGATACAATCAAAACACTACGGGGTTTAAGGGGTAGATTGGTATGGAAGGTGTTAAAAGTGGCACGAGACGGTAAGATTAAGACACCTAACATGAATCCAGTTGCTGTTGTACCGTGGCATAAACGGTTCCTTGAGTTCCTGATATCTTAGTCTCCGGGGCAAGTGAGACTCCTCTCGTATACACTGGCATCCTTACCAAGCTACAAACAATAGCGTTAACACTAAATACAACAATATAATAATATAATACAACTGTAAAAGCTACTCTCTTTCTCTCTCTTACTCTCTGTCTATTCTATTCTCCTATTATCTTTGGGACTTACCGAGCGATCTGTTCGTTGACGACATTCTCTTTCTTTCTTCTTTGAATGTCATCAGGTGATCTGGACACTTCAGAGATCGAGCCCACTGCTGAAGACTTGGACCAGTTCAGTGAAAACCCCGAGCTCTAGTCATTGTACACTTTCTATTTTTGTACCTTTTCATTTCTGTTATGCCATTGTTTAGGCATCGCTTTATTCCATATATTTACTTTTCCATGCATTGTACAAAAGAATGTTAATAAATAAAGTTGTTGTTCAGTTCATATCTTGTTTCTTATGATTTTACTTTTATATTGCTTAGATACGCTTAGCGTATTTACTTCAGAGTAAATATGTAGCGGCCTCGTCCCGTCCCCTTCGCCGTATACCGGGAAGCGGGGCGTGACAGATTTTGTTGGTGGCCCATGCAGGTCAGAGCTGTATGGAACCCTAAGCAATATAAAACACAAGAACCAGCAACTAAAACATTCTTTACAATTCATGTTCCTTGAATCTTACAATTTCATATTTCTTGAATCTTATCATTTCATATTTTTTGAATCATATACTTTGAATCCGTCCTAACCCAAAATTCTCTCACCCCTTTTACAATCTTACCAAAACCTTCGCATTCTTTCATTCCTTCACACATTTTTCACATTTTTAAAAATCCTTGCACCACCTTGTTATTTTTTTCACACACTATCAAGTACTCCAGACACCAAACTTTTCTTGAAATTGTTACACTTTCCTTTTACAAATTTCGAGGACGAAATTTCTTTTAAGGAGGGTAGAATGTAACAACCCTAAATTTCTTATACAAGTTTTTACAAAAAAATTTCAAAAATCCATAAAGGGGTATTTATTGCCTGAGCACAAGACTTATGTAATTAATTAGCAATTTAATTACAAGAAGGAGCTTGTAGCTCATTGGCAATACCTTCCACTGCTGAACCAAGCCACCAGAGTTCAAATCCCATACCCCACATTATTTTTAATATTTATTTTGTTTTAAATTTTTTAGAAGTCCAACAGTCATCACGTGATAACTCCCAAATTTTCCACTGCACATGAAAAAGTAAATATATCGGTGTGTACACCAGGAGACCCCCCACCTCCCTGACCCCCGACTCGGCCGAGTCGACAGGCGAACCGGCCGACTCGGGTCGGCGGTGCCGGCCGGACTCGGCCGGACGTCCGAGTCCCCAACTGGAAAGTTGGGACTCTTGGCCTCCCCTACCCCCCTGTATACTCTATTTATTTAGATCGGTTCCAGAGAAGCCATAAAGTCCCCTTTACTCCATTTTTAATGCATTTTAACATATTTTTTACATTTTTTAATTTAAAACCTTTCATCTACCCTAACCCTATAAATACCACCCCTACCCTCTATCCTCTCACTCACAATTTTGAGCCAACTCTTTAAAAAATTTCCAAGAATCTTGTGCACTTTGAAAACGAGCTCGAGGCGAAGCTCCGACGAATTCCCGGCGGAACTTCCAGCGATCGTTTTAGGAACTACCGGCGACGACGCAACATATCGGCGATTCTCCTACTTCCCTCTCACTCTCTTGTGTGTCCTAAAACCCGTAAGTCCCAATTTCTACCTATCTCTTCTATCTAAAATTACGGATTTACAAAACCCGACGGAATCGGAACAAATCCGATTTCCGATTCGGTTTCCTATAAAATTCCACTTCTCACTAATACAATCATACTTAAACTTTCTCATGTTGACTATTAAACACTAATCAACCAAATTGATCAAGTTTCATCACATGAAATGATGGCTATTTCAATTTATCGTATTTTTCACTTAAATACCACATTATTTCAATTCTACATTTAACTCCATTAAACTTGCTATACCTTTAAGTAGATCACGAGGTAACGACCTACCTCCTCACACACTCATATGCATCATAACACGATACCCTCGAGAACCTAGAATACGGGAAAACAAACATTTTCATTTAAATACCATTTACTTAATAAAACCATTTCTAAAAGATTTAGTATTATACACTTTTTAAATAAATATCACTTATTATGAAAATAGGACAAGTTGTGGACATCAGTCGTTTATCTAAACCTGACTTTGTGGTGTCTAGGCTAGGCAAGTGAGAAAGGTAACTTTAAAAGGCCCGTCTCACGGTGATTCGTGAGCGGATCCCTCCTTTCACTTGTACTTACCTGGCCACAATTGGCGGTGAAGAGGCGATTTGAGGCATCTCACAATTTATCGCTTTGGACCATTTAGGAACAGTCTAGTTGACTTAGGAGACCCTAGAACATAGAATACGGGAAAATTTATATCTTTACAAATAAATTCCATTTACTTCATAAAACCGTTTTCTAAAAGATTTAGTATTTTTACAATCTTTGCAAAGTGCCGCTATAACCCATTTTGGGGAACCCGTTCGGGATGGTGCGGATTATCGCACATCCTCGGGCTTAGTAGTGTGAGATTCAGACCTCCGCAAGGAGCATTCGGTCTCGAAAGATTTAAAATACGACATCTTAAGAAAATGAGATTTTTATAATATAAAAAAATATATTAAAATTATTTTTGTATAAATATATGTATATTTATCATTAAAATACCTATTTTGTTATGATATAAATATTCCACTTTTTTCTAAAAATCACAAGAATAAATTTTACACTAAAATACCATGAATTCCAAACAAATCAGTATTACAAATAAATACTTTATTTCTGAAATTATGATATTTCCACTAGAAATATCACAATATAAAATTTACATTCATTACAACTCTAAAGACGAATAATAAATACTTGGGAAGTATTTTGAAAAGTATATAAAAGTATTTTTACATTAAACCCCCTCAAGTTTTATAAATTACCCTAAGGACCCTAGTAAACATAGGTTTAAGCGGAACCAATCTCTTGAGCCTCAGGGAGCCGGAGAAGTGGGTGCTTGCCTATATAAGGTAGACAAATTAATAAAAACAATCAGGACTTCAACTTACTTTTCTAATTATCTCATTATAATCTGACTTGAATATGATTCAAGTACAGTCTACAATCTACAATCTATAATTTACAATATTGCGATTCAACATGAATCCATGAATCCAATTATTAATCTATACAACTTGACTGAACCGAACCATGGATATACATTCCATTTACATGGTTCTCCAGTTATTCCATTTACATGATTCTACGGTTACATCTGTTTACTGATATCATGGTTTCGGTCAGTCATCCAATTATACAATCTATACAGTTACAATGCAAGACAAACGATACAATCAAAACACTACGGGGTTTAAGGGGTAGATTGGTACGGAAGGTGTTAAAAGTGGCACGAGACGGTAAGATTAAGACACCTAACATGAATCCAGTTGCTGCTGTACCGTGGCATAAACGGTTCCTTGAGTTCCTGATACCTTAATCTCCGGGGCAAGTGAGACTCCTCTCGTATACACTGATATCCTTCTGTACCAAGCTACAAACAACAGCGTTAACACTAAATACAACAATATAACAATATAATACAACTGTAAAAGCTACTCTCTCTTTCTCTCTTACTCTCTGTCTATTCTATTTCTTCTCTTATCTTTGGGATTTACCGAGCGACCTGTTCGCTGACGACATTCTCTTTCTTTCTTCTTTGAATGTCGTCAGGTGATCTGGACACTTCAGAGATCGAGCCCACTGCTGAAAACTTGGACCAGTTCAGTGAAGACCCCGAGCTCTAGCCATTGTACACTTTCCATTTCTGTACTTGTTCATTTCTGTTATGCCATTGTTTAGGCATCGCTTTATTCCATGTATTTACTTTTCCATGTATTGTACAAAAGAATGTTAATAAATAAAGTTGTTCAGTTCATATCTTGTTTCTTGTGACTTTACTTTTATATTGCTTAGATACGCTTAGCGTATTTACTTCATAGTAAATACGTAGCGGCCTCATCCCGTCCCCTTCGCCGTATATCGGAAAGCGGGGCGTGACAAAACTGCCAACAAAAACAGTTCCGAAAACTGAAAGTTTGAGATGTTTGCACACCCCGCGGGCTTACGGTTTGAACTGAGAAGCCGTGGGATGGTGCATGATCATCCCGGGGAACCTCTTGGGGGGACCGAACGGCTGGGCCAACTCCCCAAGACCACCACAAGGTGGTCTTGGCAGTGGGAACCCGAAACTGCCCCACCTTGGGTAGTTTCGGGGTCTGCCTCACCTCTTGGCCACCTCGTGATGGCCTCGGGGATAGGGTACCCTCTTTAGGCCCCCCGAATTGAAGTTAATTTCGTGCTCTAACTCCCCGCGAAAGTTCGGGCGCGTTTCGTTTTGATTCGGACTTCCGAATTGTCTTTAAACGGTCGATTTTTGGAACTTTAGCTCACTGTTTTTTTCATGGTTTTGGAAATTGGTTTAGTTTGCTAATTTTTTTCATGGTTTTGGAAATTGGTTTAGTTTGCTAATTGCGTGCGGAATTCTAATGTCATAGTTTTAAGTACATACATTACTATCTGCGACCGTGAATGTTATTAAAGTGGTACAACTCGTCTAACTGCTATATGCTCTTTTCGACGGGTTTTCGACCGTGACATTCACGCGTTGATGTTCTGTGTTGTGCTGTGGTTGTGGTTGGATTGTCGTAGTGGATAGCTTGGGTGCAATGATAGTACAGTTTATTTTTATTTGTACATTTGATATTGTGGGGTGAGCGTCCGATATGTGGACTGCCGTTACTGCCAGTTTGTATATTATTTGTTTGGGGCATGACCGGATTGAGGTCGATGTCACCGTTGTACATATTCTATTCTTTTTTGTACTAGGATTACCCCGCGATGGAGTGCACGGTTAGCCGGGTTCTACAGGGCAACAGGTCCGCATCTCATGGCGTTGAGACGGAGGGGAGTTACTCTAGAATTGGCGGGCTATTCGCCGCACTCGTAGGGGGTACAGGTTGACCGATGGAGGGGTGCTCAAGTTACCGGATTCTGTGAAGTGCTGGGTGGCCCACTCACTTTTTTGATTGGGGTTGCCTCACTTCTGAGATTGGCGGGTAACTTGTCACGCTTATAGGGGTCTAGGTTTTCATTGCACAGGCTATCCATACGACCAGGGAAACGTCGGGTT
This sequence comes from Agapanthus africanus, assembly GCA_030015575.1. Taxonomy (NCBI): domain Eukaryota; kingdom Viridiplantae; phylum Streptophyta; class Magnoliopsida; order Asparagales; family Amaryllidaceae; genus Agapanthus; species Agapanthus africanus. The sequence goes on from CM057339.1 coordinate 44,698,370, forward strand.
TCACTTGCGGCTCAAACGAAACCCGAGGCTCCCAGATTATCTGTTTGTTCTGTGATGCTTATCGCTATTCTGTGATGTTACATATATCATGCCTGGCACGATTTTTATATATATTTTTATATATACTAGTAGATATTGTATATGTTTTGCACCCGCGCTAGTCCAGCCCCCGCTCTGTCGTTAGTTAAGTAACCTAACGGGTGATGACGGGGCCTAGTAGCGAATGCGGATGGCATATACGTACATTTTATTTTCGTTCCTTTTCTGTGGAATGATATGCTTAATTGATGGGACTGCGTTGATTCTGATCAATGCAAAGATAAAACAAACCTATTTGATGTTATTGGAACCAAGGTTTTTAAAAACTGACATTACAGACATTCTCTTTTGCTTTACACAGTGGTATTCGGTTATGAGTATCCAGCACCTCATTCGACGAGGTAAGGGCCGAGATCCCTTCATCGGGAGTGACTCCTTGGGCAGAAGTTTGCGTCAGCGTAATAACTTCACTATAGTCGATTATTTTTTCTTTACATCATGGTATTCAGATTGGAATATCCTGCACCTCATTTAGCAAAAGTTTTTGCCACTATAGTTTTGTAAAACCACTTGGATTCCTTCAGCGATACCAAGTTCATTACGTTAAAGGTTTTTCGCCAAAAACCAATCGTAGCCCTCCGTCATTTCAGACGAGTAGCGCTTAGTATTCATGCTATGTTTGTTGGCCTTCGTCAATGCATAGTGTATGGTAGCTATGTGTTACTTTTCTGTTGCATGGATTTGCATTAATCCAGGACAGTCGTACAGCTTTGTTGGCCTTCGTCAAGGGCGAGTACGGGTGGGTTTAGATTAATATGGACAATGACGGGTAGAACTTGACATATGATTTATGATTTGTTGGCCTTCGTCAAGGTCATAAGAGCATGGGGCAAAAATCTACATCGGGAGTTTCTAAAAAAACTGAAACTTGCTAGGCATTCGCATACCTTCTAGAGTGTGATAACTTGAGTGGCTTCCATCAAGTTATCATACGATGATAGTTGGATCCCAATTCCTACTGATGAGTTGGTTTACTCCTCGGGTGATTTCAGATGATCCCGACTAATTCTTCTTTTGGGTTTGGAGGAGAATTCGAGGAAACAGTGGGAGCCATCCTGATTAGATAAAGTGATTAACCATTCTGATCTAGGTTAGAGTGCATGCTGAGCGTTTCTTTTCTCTCTCTCTTTGGCAGCGACCATGGCCTGACCCTAGACTAAAACTCATGATCCAAGTTAACCGAACCTTCTTAAATCACATTGGCTTTTGGATTGTCATAGTTGTATATATCATTGCCACTCCTACTTTTACCCTTTGCATTTCTCCGGAACATTCCGTATCACTACGAAGATCTATGTTTATTGGATATGACCATCGTATAGTTACATACGAACTCGATGAAACTTGTTTCAGATTCGAGAATGGTTTCCGGTTCTGGAGAAATAGAATAGGACCATTCAGTTGTCTTTTCCCTTTACCTTCTCCTAGGTTGCGAGAGCTCCTGGTATTTAGGAGAGTACACCTATTACGCTTATTGGATAGTCTTCTTTCAAACCATAGACTGGTGCCGAACGGTAGGGAAGGAAGAAAACCGATTAGCCTGAGTGTGGTGTACAGAAGATAATAAGTAAAGACAAATAAAGGGATTAGAAAGATAGCAAAGTAAATTGTGACTGCTATCATTCACGACAAAGTCGCATATATTATCTCCACTCCTACTTCACCTTTGAATTTTTTCTGAACATTCCGTATCACTACGAAGATCTACATTTCTTGGACACACCATCGTATAGTTACATACGAACTCGAAAGAACTTGTTCCAGTTCGAGGACAGTTTCTGGTTCTGGAGAAATAGAATAAGGATTATTCAGTTGTCTTTTCCCTTTACCTTCTCTCAGGTTGCGAGGGCTCCTGGTATTTAGGAGGGTACACCTATTACGCTTATTGGACGGTCTTCATCCAAACCATAGACTGATACCGAAAGGTAGGGAAGGAAGAAAACCATTTAGCCTAAAGATGGTGTACAGAAGGTAATAAGTAAAGACATATAAAAGGATTGGAGAGATGGTAAGAAAATATATGGTTACAGTCATGAATCTGGATAGTGGAAGAGGCATTACTGGGAATACCCGGAAACCCCTCCGAAACATTTTCATGTTTCAGTTTCACTGTTTGTTGTTAATTGAAAACTGATTTCCTAATTAGATTCTTACCCCAGGGTATGCATTTACCAGATTTGATTCTCATATCTGTATAGTATTACAGATGATGAGTAGGAGTAAGATATTGGGAATTAGGTGATTATATCCTCATTATATCGTAATTCGTTGTAATTGGTGATATTTGAGAAAATCACCTGGGTTTTTGCCTGACGGCAAATATTTGGTTTTGAATATCCGATTGTTATGCACTAATTTCAAACTGATATATCTGTACGTTTATTTTATAAAGTGAGATATAACTTTTTGAAATTATATCTATGACATTTACCTGTATTAGTTGATGATTGGGTAAGGAGCATTCAACAGCGGTATAATTCTTCTTAACCATAACACAGTTTTCAACCTACGACGCACATGGTTTGAGTTATTAAACTCAGGAGACTTATACAAAGTATTGTATGTTGTCCACTGTCCATTAGGACAAAGGGGTTGGTATTCGTACTGTATTATGCTTACTTATGACTTCTCCAGTTTTAGACAAGTATTTTGTTGAAATACAAGGTCCAAGTTTTGAGAAGTTATAGGTATATGAATAAAGTAAAGAACTATATGTTTCAAGTATCAGGATTCTTCAAGGTGATCGAAGATCTAGATACTTGTGTTTGGTATTCCGTTGATAGTAATAGTTGTGAGAACTTTCTTCTCCTTCAGATTACTCATATTTGGAAGCATTCCTAGTTGAATAATGCTGATTGGCCTCTTTCCACTTAGTTGAAATGCACTGGAGACAGCTGCATGATTTGAATCTGGTTCCAATTAAATTAGTGCCTCTGTTTCTATATTGTATATAAAATGGTTCATATCTTAACAATGTTAAGGTATATGGAGTTGTCCGGCTTATACTTAAAACCAGACTCTAGACAAACTCAAGGCACGTTTTAATAATGGCAGTTTGTGGGTTATCCCGGGCTATGACGATGGTTAACTTTCTACCATCTGAAAGATCAATAGATATATTGTTCTTAACTCGCCACAGTTTTAATAAAATGGATTCTCTTCAGAAAACATTAGTGGAAGTATGGTAGAACTGGAACTGATTCCAAAACCACAAACGATTACTGAAAATTAATAGAATCTAAAGATTCAACTAGTTTTGATATTCCATTAGCCACTCCGCAGATATTGTGGGTAACCTCAGGCACCCGAGAGGTACTTTGGTCTTCTCAGAAACGGTGACAGGGAGGTTCTTGTTTACCCAGACTTGCCATTACTGCTGTTCTAGATTATGAAACCTGGCAGGAGGATGAGTATAATATCGTTCTAAACGAGCTTTAGAAATGCACGTGTATATGACTCTGCCAGAGGGTTGTTGTAGTCATTGGGAACAGCGGAAGCATAGTGGACAAATAGCTTGTGTCTATTTATAGACTAAAGCAAATATAGCGGAGATAGATCGTCTATTTTTGATGTGACAGTCATAGACTTTGACCTCATCAGAATAGGAAATGGATCTAGTAAGAAGGTAGTACGGTGTGATGTCCTGATATTTAGATGACATGCACTTTATAGAAATTGAAATTCCTATACTACGATCGGTTATACTGTGGTTGTCACAAAGTTGTTTCTCCACATAGGATATGGATATAATATCAGGTTTTCTGGCTACTAGATCTATGGTTTTAAATCTAGATTTGAGAAGTGCCCCAATCTGGGTACTTTGACACTATTCTAAAGGTGTTTTAGAATGGACGACTTCTGACATGGTGGTGTTCCTGCAGGTGATGGAGTCACCCTCTCTAAAGGATGTCTTACAGACTAAAGGGGGAGGGATTTGCATGATTGGCATGTCACTTGCTTAGGCAATTTAATCAATCATGAGATGTCAAGTACCACACTAATTGTTGTTTTTGCACTAGTTGCAATAAGTTTATATATCGATCTAATCCTGGAGAAACATCGGGAAATAGTTTATGAACATAAGTGGATGTTCTAAAGATATGGTAACGACAGCCTCCTTTAGGAGACGGTTATCATTCCAGGCTTCCAAGGTGACCTGGATGCCAGAGCGACTGTTAGAGTTATAGTTTTCCCTCTTTTGAGGGGCAGTAGTTTAGACAGGTGGTCCAAGCGGATACTGAGGAAGGCATGGCGCAGGATACTGATTAAATTCAGTGGACGATACAGTCTAAGAAGTTTGCTGGATTTGGAGTTCATCTGTAAACTGGGTCCCATCAGATATCTTGACATATTCTAAGACATGAATTGCTCATTTTGGGAGATAGCTTTCTCCGCGAAATTAAGATATAGAAAGATACAGAAAGAAACATTGGAGCGGATCCACTCACTGAGGCTATTTCTCGAACACAATAGTTTCGCAAACGAGCTTTGCGAGACTGATTAGTAGAGGAGTTGGGTGTTCGGTATCACACGGGCTGTGAGTATGCGACATCGCAATAATTAGCCTTAAGTGTAAGTGGGAGATTGTTGGCTATACTACCCTCAAGGTAATTATCATGGTCGCAGGAAGGTGATTATAATGATTGAGGGATGACCTATACCGATAGAACAGTCTTACTCGAGATGATAGTATGCTATCCGGTTTGTCTTTATCATCATGTACAATATTAGGAGGCATTACAGATCACTATTACATGTTGATAGAGCCCATAGGATTCTTGCTTGACTGCCAGCAGTATGATGGTGATCATATACGTGGGAGCTGGGTAGTCTATAAGCACATCCTTAAATTTCCCTAGTCGTGGGAGTTTCGAGACTGGGCATCGATACTCCAGAGTAGACTAGTGTATACTGATCGAGACCCCGATGAGGGGCGGTGGCCAGTCTCACAAGCCATTGGTGTCAGTTTGTTCACCTAAGATGTATACAGGTGCTTATTGGGTCATGAGTACACCGGACGGACTCGCCGGGAACATGCTAGTTGGTATTATACCTATTGTCAGATAGAAGTTCCCAGGTGACATGTGTACAGGTTAGTCTATCGACCTGAGATCGTTATTTGTCTCGTGTGAGTTTCCACTGTACTTTGATTACTACCCTAGCATGGTTCAAAGGAGTCGTGCAAACAGATTTTAGTTGGGTACAGTCCTGAGCCATATGGGGGCAGCGAGCGGATCATCAGGGGATTTGTCTCTCCCAATATTATGGGTTGATGTTGCGGTGTGCACGGATAGCCATCACCAGAAATCCTTGGCCAAGATAGTCGAGAATTACTGATTCAGATCAGTAGTTTCTCAATGGATGATGGGCTTCATACCGACACTAAATATCGCGTTGTTAGGGGTCTAACTTTATCCACCCCCTAAACTCGATATGCAATACTCATAGACGAACGGACCGGACTGTACATATATTGTCACTATCAGGCTCAGTAGGGATTTCAGGATGAGTTTGCTCGTTGGCCTCCCTTTCGCTCAATACCTGGGTAATCATTACGTACAGCTAGTGCCGCTGACGTGCTTGTGGTTAAACCCATTGCCAGCGTGTTAATGAGTCTTTAGAGTCCCACACAGAGAGTTTCCCTGCTTTGGGCGAAACGATGTAGAGGTCGTATGGTTTTACGGCAGGGTTCGATCACATGCGTGTACTTGTGCACGGATGATGTTCGGACGGATAATACTAGTAGGTTTTGGTTTAAGCTGGATCCTAGTATTATATTGTTGGATTATTTTCGTCTTATTGTATTCATATTCTTTGGAATACGGATGTGGGTATGTATATACGGATGAGGGATATTCTTATAATTTCGTACAAGATTACACCTCATTATGATTTAGACCTTTTTGGATTAAAAGGTTAATCGGGTGTAGGATGAGGTGTTTATTGCATTTTTGGTGGTATGGCTTATTAGTGACTCATAGTTATTATTCTAAGCATGCTTAGGTTTTTTGTTTGTTATGAAATTTTTGTTGACTTGAGATATATTTTGTTGACTCTAGATATTTTGGAACCATGGGATATTTATGTGGATGTCTTCAATTATTGAAAAGGATTAACACAAAAAGAAATCTCACCACAAAGTAAAAAACTTAGCCATTTTCTTTCTTGGGTTGCCTCACTCTCATCCTCATGGCATCTTCTTCTACCTCCACCCAAACCCTCTTATGTGTTGAGAAACCTTGGGTGTCTTGAGACAAATTAATCCTTCATCACTCTTTACTTCTTCTACGGTATCTAGTGTAGCGATCTAGATACCCTAGTTACCTCGGATATGAGGTTGGTGCTCGATTCATAGACTCTCGGATGGATCATCTTCGATAGAGGAAGACCGGAGATCAATCTTGATCAAGGAGGCCTCTAGGAGCTTAGGAAGGTGGTTGAAGACTGAAGGACACGGATCAATTTGGTATAATCACTCTAACCCCTTAGTTTAGCTCCTATGCATGTTTTTGTTATCTAGGGGTTATGGGTCGATCCGGATTATCGGGTTGTTCTAGCACCGGTTTTTGAAAATTTTTGTTCCGCAATGGCCATGGTTTGATGGCCGGGGTGCTTGCATAACCCAACATGTCCGACACCGGTTGGTTGACGTGACGGGTCGCCGCTGTCCTCTGCGCTTGAAAGGACGCGTTCAATGGTCGTGCAACACGTGGAACGTTGACGGCTGTCGAGCGCGAAGCGTTGTGCGCTGTTGGATACATTTGCCAAAACGTAATAAATAGAGGTGGGATCCCCCCAGGGTTCACACTTCGCCATCATTTCCCTATTGCTGTAAGAGATAGCTCGGCCCTCTATCCTTTAGGTCGAATCTCTTGCGCTCTTTCCTCGGAGGACTCCTTCTTTGAATCAGGTTAGATGTCTTCCTCTGAGGAGTCTGTTGAGATAGTTAGGGTAGAGTCTAGGGAGTCTTCCACTGCCCCATCCGAGTCGGATTCCCCTCGTAGAGTTAGGGTACCCGTGCCGCCCGTGGTCAGGTGACGGGAAGGGTCCCCAAAGTGCGCATCAGGAATGCTCGCGATGCGCCCTCCTTTCTGAGGAATGTGGACGGGCTCACCACGATCCGGGCTCGCTTCCACATTCCCTCTAGCTACGCTTCGTTTGGCTAGGGAGGATGAGAGGGCGGATCAGGTGCAAGACAAGGAGATCGCCTTGTACCTGGATGCCTTCTGGGCTGGATTGCATCTGCCCTTCTCCTCCGAGGTATGCAGGGCGCTGCGTTGTTTTCAACTAGCCCCAGGCCAGCTAGTGCTGAACTCATGGAGAATTCTCCTCGGGTTCCTGGTCCGGTTGAGACTTGAAGAAATCCCCTTCAGCTTGACGCTTCTCCTTTCCTCTCGTTGTTATAAAAATCATCCCGGCACCCGTAAGGATGAGCCGAGCTGGGCGTACGTCTCCTTTAGAAGACACAGGGGAGGGGCGGCCGGGTCGGGGGTCGTAATAGTTCTTTCTTCCATCCATGAATGGAAGGAGAAGTTCATATTTGTCGGGCCACCCGAGGGTGAGGATTGGCCTGTGCCTGTACAGTGGCACAGGGTCGACTGCCCGCAGGTGAAGCGGTTGTCCTCTCCTGAGGTGAAGGCAGTGTCGATGTGGGAGCCCATCCAACCGGCAGATGTTTTGCTTTCCGAGCAGACCCTCAGTTAGGCTGGGCTCAGCCCCGCTCTATTCATGCGTAAGTTAGGAGCCTAACCGACCTGTATATACTTGCATATTTTTCTTCTGTTCTTTCTGGAGTCACTAACCCTTAGTGTATTTTTCCTTTTTGCAGAATCGATGGACCGATCCAAATTCCTGGCTGCCATGGCCGTGAAGAAGGGGAAAAAGACTGGGGGCGTTGGCTCATCCCATCCCGCTCCGAGCCCGGCCCCAAAGGCGGCCGCACCGGCTAGGCCTTCCACCACGCCCCGGGCTTCGGATACCAGCCGCGGGAATAGCCGTAAGCCTACTCGGGAGCCCGATCCCCGGGCTTTGGAGGTGGAGGATGAGACCGACCCCTCCCCCACCCGAGGTCCCCCTCAAGAGGTACAAGAGGACGGTATCTCAATCTCCGACCTCCCTGATCTTCGTGCAGGAGGTGGATGCTTGTTTCGAGGTGCCCTCAGGGCTTTCTGTCACCGATAGCTTGCTCTCGGAGATGGAACGATCGGCCGGAAGCAAAATCTCTCGGGGGACCCTCAAGGCCCAAGTCTTCGCTATTGCTCATGAGGCTGTACAGGTCAGTATCCGCTTTCTGTTTAGGTTTTCGCCAAGCATTTTTCGTCGGATCGAATGTTTTTTAACCCCTTCCTTTATCTTCCTCAAGTCCTCTAGCACTGCGCCCTCATCGCCAATATGGAGCACGAGGAAATTGCCCCGGCGATGCAGATGGCGGGCGAGTCTTTTTCGCGGGAGGAGGGCCTGTGCCGGGGGCTGCGTCAGGCGAAGGAGAAGATCGCCGCCCTCGAAAGTCGGGTGGCTGCCGAGGAGGTGGTGAACTCCAAATGTAAGGAGTCCATCCGAATTTTAAAGGAGTCCAGCAAGGCCGTCGAGGCTAAGTTGTAGGAGGCAAGGGTGCTCAACGCCACGATGAAGAAGACGCGGGACACCCTTAAGAGGGAAACCGAGGCGGTGAAGGAAGGGATGAAGATCGCCGACCTCCGGGCTGCAAAGGCGGTGGAGTAGTACAAGACATCGGAACAATTCTATGCCGACCTTACCGACACCTCGGCCATTGTCTGGCATCAGGCTCTCGATGCCGTCAAGGCGTTGATGCCAGGGTTCATCTACGATGAGCTCCGGCTTGAATACCCCCTCGAGGATGAGACACAGGGGGATGCCGCCGGAGGTGCCGCCGGGGGAGAGGTTCCCTGTGGGAGTGCTGGAGATAAGGCAATCACTCCATCTCCCAGCGCCGAAGCTCCTGGTGGGGGCGCCGACCTTAAAGCCATCGCCCTGATTACCGATGCTAGCATTGAGCAGATCGAGGACCTTCCAACTCCCGAGGCCTAAGCCCTTCTGCCTTCTTCCTTCCCCTTTTTTCTTTTTCTTTTTTGTTTTTGAATCTTGTAAGCTTTCTGGCAATTTTGTAAGGCCGAGGAGCCTATAATACCTTTTGTAAAGACTCCTAATTTGTGAATAAAGTCATTTTGGTTTTTGTTCGCATGGCAATATTTTCTTGTGTGAGCCTGACGAGTCAGACCGTAGGTCAGTGACCGGTCCTTTAGATGGCGATCACGCGTTGAGTGAAATCCAATTATTTGTCAAGTGTATAAAGGCCGGTGTCCTTATGACCCCAAAGTCGAGGTGGCGATCGCTCACTTAAGGTACGTCGGTTGGCTCATTCGAGTAGAAAGGTATAGATTTGCCCATTCCCTTGAGTTGGACTGGTGACCGCTTCTCTTAGAATAGGTTAGACAAGAGCCTAGTTTGGATTGGTCGGCGTTTGCCGAGGTTGATGGCTTCAGATCTTTAGTGTAGACGGGTAGAAAATTTCCCGTTAAGGATGGACCGAGCAGGGAAGCTGCTCGGTGGTCTCTTGATGAGGGCTTTTGATCCTTGGCGTCGGTGGGTAGTGAGCTACCAGCCATGGATGAACCGAGCAGGGGAGCTGCTCGGTGGCCTCTTGATGAGGGCTTTGATCCTGAGCGTAGATGGGTAGGAGCTACGAGCTGAGGATGGACCGAGCAAGGAAGCTGCTCGGTGGCCTCTTGATGATGGCTTTTGATCCTTGGCATCGGTGGGTAGTGAGCTACCAGCCATGGATGGACCGAGCAGGGAAGCTGCTCGGTGGCCTCTTGATGAAAGCTTTTGATCCTTGGCGTCGGTGGATAGTGAGCTACCAGCTATGGATGGACCGAGTAGGGAAGCTGCTCGGTGGCCTCTTGATGAGGGCTTTAATCCTTAGTTTAGACGGGTAGGAGCTACCCGCTAAGGATGAAACGAGCAAGGAAGCTGCTCGGTGGCCTCTTGATGAGGGCTTTAACCCTTAGCGTAAATGGGTAGGAGCTACCCGCTAAGGATGGACCGAGCAGGGAAGCTGCTCGGTGACCTCTTGATGAGAGCTTTGATCCTTGGCGTCGGTGGGTAGTGAGCTACCAGCCATAGATGGACCGAGCAGGGAAGCTGCTCGGTGGCCTCTTGATAAAGGCTTTGATCCTTAGCGTAGATAGGTAGGAGCTACCCGCTAAGGATGGACCGAGCAGGGAAGCTGCTCGGTGGCCTATTGATATGGGATTTGATCCTTAGCATATATGGGTAGGAGCTACCCGCTAAGGATGGACCGAGCAGGGAAGCTGCTCGGTGGCTTCTTGATAAGGGCTTTGACCCTTAGCGTAGATAGGTAGGAGCTACCCGCTAAGGATGGACCGAGCAGGGAAGCTGCTCGGTGGCCTCTTGATGAGAGCTTTGATCCTTAGCATAGATAGGTAGGAGCTGCCCACTAAGGATAGATCGAGCAGGAAAGCTGCTCGGTGGCTTCTTGATGAGGGCTTTGATCTATAGCATAGATGGGTAGGAGCTACCCGCTAAGGATGGACCGAGCAGGGAAGCTGCTCGGTGGTCTCTTGATGAAGGCTTTGACCCTTAGCATAGATGGGTAGGAGCTACCCGCTAAGGATGGACCGAGCAGGGAAGCTGCTCGGTGGCCTCTTGATGAGGGCTTTGACCCTTAGCGTAGATGGGTAGGAGCTACTCGCTAAGGATGGACCGAGCAGGGAAGCTGCTCGGTGGCCTCTTGATGAGGGCTTTGATCCTTAGTGTAAATGGGTAGGAGCTACCCACTAAGGATGAACCGAGCAGGAAAGCTGCTCGGTGGCCTCTTGATGAGGAATTTGATTCTTGGCGTCGGTGGGTAGTGAGCTATCAGCCATGGATAGGCCGAGCATGGAACCTGCTCAGTTTTGCGAAGCGTCGTTCGATCTCCCCAGGCATGTGAAAATATGGAAGTGTGACCGTTGCAGATGACACACGACAAAAACGCATAGGCGAGGCGAGGCATTCCAAGATCCGCGTCGTTCCGACTTTGGTTGGCCGTGAGACATGGATTCCGCCAAGTGGCAGTTCGGAATCGGAAGGGTTAAAAATATCCCAGGATTCGCGCCCATGTGCGTACAAATTTCGGCCCCTAGGGGATTTGTTGAGGCTATAAATAGAGAAGGAGATGGGTTTCTTTCAGTGTTGCTTTTTTGAGATGGCCGGGTGCATCTACACGATTGAAGAGATCGTCACTCCCGATGACATCTATTTGTACAACCAGTCCCTCTTCGAGGATACGTACCAGGGTGTGGTCCAGCGCATCGAGGACCATTTTGGCTGCCTACTTCTTCGTCGATCGTCCCTCCTCCAATTGCTGATGTATGCAATTTGGAGGAGGTCCCCGGGGCTGTACAACCCCCTTTCTGAGGAGCTGCAGGATAAGACGCTCGACAAGATGCACACGCTCTATGTCCTCAGCCTCATCTTGAAGAACAGGCACGACCGATCGGCGGCCCTCCTTTTAGAGTGTTTCCAAAAGAGGCAGATCGCGGGCCCTTGCTCGGCGGATGGAAGGCCCGGTGCTTCCGTGGTGTACTGGGTATATGGGCAGCATCAGCGGGAGCGGGCTGAAGAGGTCAGGGCTCGGCTGGCGGAGATTTCCATGGAGTACCACCAGCAGTGTTTTCTCGATCCCGTACCCCCTCTGTTGAAATTTTAATTTTCGTGTAAGGCTGAGGAGCCCATAATACCCATGATAAATAAAATTCTCCTTTTGCGACGTACTATTATTTCCTTTTTGTTTTCTTTGCGTGTTTGAGTCTTTCCATAAAACGAAACCCGTGACCGTTGAACCGAGAAAGAGGGAAACACATAGGAGAAGTTTCTTCTAGCTCAAAAGACTTAGGAAAAATACCCGTGACCTTTGAACTGAGAAAGAAAGAAACACATAGGGAAAGTTTCTTCTAATTCAAAAGAGTTAGAAAAATTTACATCGCTTTGGAAAAGAAGAAACATATATTCATAGATACAATTTTTAAATTCACTTGTACAACTTGAGCTTCTCAGCGTTGTAAGGTCGTGGAAACTTACGATCTTCCGCATCTTGCAAGCGATAGGCCCCGCCGGGTAATACTTCGGAGACGAGGAATGGGCCGTCCCACTTCGGGGAAAACTTGTGCAACTTTCTTTGGTCTGTGAACTCGTTCCGCCTTAGGACCAGATCCCTATTCTTGAAGGTGCTATGATTGACTCGTGCATTATAGTAGCGAGCAGTTTGCTGTTGGTAAGCAGCGGTTTTGATCTGTGCCCGGTCCCGCTTCTCAAGCAAGATATCCAAATTAGTTCGGAGCGCTGAGGTATTAGCTTCGTCATCCAAGTGCTTGACTCTGTAACTGGGAAGTCCGATCTCTGTTGGGACCATCGCCTCGGTGCCGTAGCAGAGGCTGAAAAGGGTCTCCCCAGTGGTGGTCTTTTTTGATGTGTGTAAAGCCCATAAATCCCGGGGTAGTTCGTCGGCCCAATTGCCCCGTCTTCCTTCCAGGCGAGTTCGAAGACCTCGGATTACATCCCGGTTAGCGACTTTGGCCTGCCCGTTGCATTGAGGATGGGCGACCGTAGCGAACTTCATGAGTACGTGGTATTCGTTGCAGAATGCCTTGACCTTGTCATTTTCAAAGTTCGTCCCGTGGTCGGTAACAATACACCTCGGGTGTTAGTTATATGTATGCCCTAGAGGCCATTACTGTACATACGATGTATATTGTAGTGGATGCTTGGACATATATAGGGAGGACTTTCTTGCTCGACATGATAGTAAGCTATCTGGTTGCACTTTATCTTAACATGTACACTGATTGTCTCTATGTTACATGTTGATAAAGCCCTTAGGATGAGTACTTGACTACCAGGATTATGATGCAGATCATACTAGTGGGGACAAAGTAGTCGTTAAGTACATCCTTCAAATGTTCCTAGTCGTGGGTGTATCGAGGCAGGGCATCGATATACCAGAGTAGACTAGCGTATAGCTTCTCGGCCCATGTAGATAGGCGATGGATGATTTCATATCCATTGGTGTTTGACATCAGAGATAGTATACAGGTGCTCAGTGGAGACTGGGTACACTGGACGGACTCGCCGAGAACTTTCAGATGGCATTATACCTCACGTCAAATGGCAGTTCTCTGGTGACACTGGTACAGGTTAGTCTACAGACCCGAGATCGTCATAGAGTCTTGTGTGATTCCCACTGTGCTTTGATTTCCATACCACTTTCAAGAGAACAAGCAAAACGGTGGCTTTTGGGTACAATCCCGAATCACATGGAGGCAATGAGTGATAGGAGGGGTTTCGTCTCTCCCGGTATTGGGAGTTGATGTTGCGCGGTGCTCGATTGGCTATAACAGGAAGTCCCTGGCCAGGGCTGCTTCAGAGATATACTGGTAAGTATTATCAGTAGTTTCTCGACCCGTTATGAGCCTCACATCGGCACGACTTATCGAGTTATTGGGGTCTGACGTTTACCACCCCTAGACGAGATATGCGACATATCAGATGAAGAGACCGGACTGTACGGTAGTGTTACTGATTGGATTCGCAGGAATATGGACAGACTTGCTTGTTGATCGTCTGATCGCTCAATACCCGGATGGCCGTTACGTTTGGCAGACCGCTTGCGGATTGTGGGTGTTTGATATGATTATCACCTACTGCCGGCGTATTGACGAGTCTTTAGAGCCCTACACAGAGGTTTCCTGGCTTAAGCGAAACAGAGTAGGAGCACATATGTGATATATGCGGGACCGAGATTAATACGATATGTGATACCGTATTCTATTCTCGCGATATGTGATATCGGTCGGTTATATATGATATAGCCGGGTTATCGGATCAAGTGTTGATTCGATAAGTTGATTCTTTTGATATTAGTCGGTTATATGAAATATAGCCGGATTATTAAATCAAGAGTTGATTTAATAATTTATTGTATAATTATATATTTAATATATTACATTATATTAATTAATATTAGTTCACTTAAGATTTCATTTCTCACTTTGGATACTTTTAACATATATGTGATATATGTTTATTGTATTCTTTTCTTTTGTTACTAAATTATATATATATATGATATGTATAATTGTAACATGCTAGGTTACACATGCAACATGGATGTGAGAGACTTATACCTTGCTAGGGTTAAGATCAGGGTTTACATTTTTTTTATAGATAATTCAAAATGTTTGGATTTATGCTAAGATATTTATCATAGTTGACTAAGTCCACCCTTTTGGATATTTCTAAGATATTTATTAATCTAACCTTTAACCCTAGCTCATGGTTAAGTCTTTACAAGGGTTAAGCATGACATGATTAACCCATAGTTGCATTTCTAACCTCATTTCATTCTCTTCATCACTTCACTTGAGCTTCTTCTTCATTGAAATTTTTTTTGCTCTTTTTACTTGAGCAAGTAATGAAAAATAGTGAGAAAAATAAATCTAAAGTGAACCCACTTCCTACTTCATCATCCTTTACTACTTGCCATTTAGTATAAGGTGTTTGCTTCACTAATTCCACAATTAGTGAAGAGATGGCTTGGGTTAGTGTCTCATCGACGTAGATCATTTTCGGCCTCGAAGACTTCGATGCAAGCTTGTTTATTTCTTCATGGGAGCATCTCTAGAGTCCGGGACTTCATGATCGCAGCGAAGGGACTACTACACGGAGCTAATCAAGTGAAGGACCGGTCTACAAAGGTTGTATTCCTTGTTCACTTTACTTACATTTGCATTTCATTTTGTCGGATTTCTAGTAAACGATTCTATGTTAGGGTTAGCTAGAACGTCAAATTTTTAAAATTGGTATGGACGATACCTCCTGAAACCTTACTGCCGTACTAAGCAACGCTGCAGTGGTATCAGAGCCATGCTAGAAAATTAGACGGATTTTGTTAAGATTACAAAACCGAAATACTCCGAAACTTGCAACGCCAAAAACTAGTTTCTGTCGATTTTAAAAAGTATTCAGAATTTTTTTTAAACAAGTGCAGAATGTTATATGAGATATATCATGAACACAGTGAAAATTTCAAGTGGGTTGCTCGGTTTTTGGGAGAGGACAATGGTGAAAATTCTGAGGAGGCCGGCTACAATGTGTTGTTTTTGCTTGAAATTTTCAGTGCGTTCCAGTGACTGGGTTTTAGTGTTTCAGGTGTTGTTTGTTTTTGCTAATTTTGCATGAGATGTGACCTTACACTATAAGCAATTCGGAGTGTTTCGTATTCTTAGTTTTAACATTGTTTCGGGTAGTCGCATGTTGTCTAGGAAAAGTTAAAAAGTTCGATTGAATGTCAAAAACCTATTTTTCCAAGTTTAACGTATTCAGAAAAACATGCAAGTAATTCTGTGAACTCTCTAGAAGAATGAAACCCTAACTCGGATTTTTGGATCGCGGAACCGCGGTCATACCCTAGGGTTTGCCGCAGTTCCGTGGCGACATGAGTGAGGCTTAGGTCCGCCCTTCTACGGCTGGTGCATAGGTACTGTGGCATGTTCTGGGTATTATTAAACTGTGCTCAAGTGTTGAGCTCACGGGGAATTGTGGGACTTTAATGAATCGATCGAAAAGTTTAACGTCGTCCGGGTATCATGTGATGGGATACAATACTTAGAATCCACAAATAGTTATGAGATAACTAGTTTGAATTTTATAAATCTAGCAGTTTAGTCTCATTTGATCGGTTGCCACGGGATTTTGATGTTGATCAAAAGTCCATCGCAATCACGTAGCGTACGCGGATACTCGCCGGTAATATTATTAGATAGCCACGCCCCATAACCCCAAACAAGTGATTGTAGGAGAACTCCGTTGCCAAAAGCATCCGTTCAGGTGCTCGTGGCCGCAGTGTTCCGCCTTAGTGCACTTCGTCGACGGCATCGGGGGGTGCGGCCGTCTACTAAAGTTTCCGACGAGAATTCGATCAGATTATCGGGAATCTTGTTGAATTACCCGACAGGTTATTGGAAAGTGTTTTCAATATCGAGACTAAAATGCGGGGTTTATAATTGTTAGGCATGTGAAGTTTAAGGAATTCATTTAGTTAGGCATGAAATCCAAAGTATGTGATACGTCGGGTTTATGATGTCTAAGGTGGTTGCGGATTCCAACTGTTGTAGTTTTTCACTTTCTTTTCTGTGACCGTAAGTGTAATATGTGGTGTATCGCCGGTTTCGTTGCTATATGTCAACGACAATTGGGATACGTATATTTACTTACGTTGATGACATGTGATGTTATGTGTTCCTGTGATATGCTATATTGGATCGTCGTGTTTTGAATATCTGGGGGTTTTATGTGAGATGAGAGTTTTTTTATTTTCATTCATGTAAAATTCATTGTATGTAATATTCTTTTATTGGGGCACTTACAGGTTGAAGATGATGTCACCATTGTATATTATTTACTTTTCCGCATAAGGATAGACCCAAGGCAGGGAGCACAAGTAACCGGGTTCTAGGGTCCAGTGGGAGACCATCTCAAGGAGTCGAGACCGGGTCTCCTAACTCTAGAATTAGTAGGGTTGCTTGCCGCTCTCGTAAGGGTATAGAGATATGGGTTTGGCTATTCATCACGATTGTGGAATCCGTGTTTTATACAGGCTTAATCTAAAACACGGAAATCCTAGTATATCCAATATTTCATATGTTATCTTCTGCTGCTCTGTGATGTGATCACTGTGATATGTTCAGACGAATGCTTATATTATATATCGTTGCTTTCGTTTCATATGTGATGCTTAGGAAGCATAATTTGATTGGACTTCATTAATGAGATTGGTGAAATAAAAGAAATCTAAAAGATGTCGTAGAAACTTGTTTTAAAAACTGGTAGCTCTAGTTCTTGCTTTGCATAGCGGTATTCTTTGTAGAATATCCGTCACCTTATTCGAAAAGGAAAGAGCCGAGATCTCTTTATCGGGAGTGACCTCTTTAGCGAAACTAGCAGATACTACACACTCGGTTTGTCTTTTAATTGCTTTTATAGTTTTTGCTTTGCATAGTGGTATTTGTGAAATATCCTGCACCTTATTCGATAAGGAAAGAGCCGAGATCACTTCACCGAGAGTGACCTCTTTAGCAAAACTAGTAAAAGCCTAAAAAAACACTCCTTTACAAAATCACTCGATTCTACAACGAGATCAAGTTCATTACGCAAAGGGTTTTCTTAAAAATCCGTCGTAGCCTTCCGTCATTTCAGATAAGTAGTAGTTAGTATTCGTGCTGCGTTTGTTGACCTCTGTCAAGGCGTAGTTGTTGGATATAGTGCCCTCTAAGTCAATTATTGGATCGCAGGTACGTGGTTGCAATGATTGAGGGAGGACCTATACCGATATAACAGTCTTACTCGAGATGATAGTATGCTATCTGGTCTGTCTTTATCATCATATAGATGTTGATAGAGCCCATAGGATTATTGCTTGACTACCAGCAGTATGATGGAGATCATATAAGTGGGAGCTGGGGTCTATAAGCACATCCTTAAAGTGTCCCTAGTCGTAGGAGTTTCGAGATAGGGCATCGATACTCCAGAGTAGACTAGTGTATACAGTCGAGACCCCGACGAGGGGCGGTAGCCGGTATCACAAGCCACTGGTGTCAGTTGGATCACCTAAAATGTATACAGGTGCTCATTGGGATATGAGTACACCGGACAGGACTCACCGGAAACATGCTAGTTGGTATTATACATATCGTCAGATAGCAGTTCCCTGGTGACATGTGTACAGGTTAGTTCATCGACCTGAGGTTGTCATTTGTCTCGTGTGAGTTCCCACTGTGCTTAGATTACTACCCTACCAAGCTCAAAGGAGTTGTGCAAACAGGTTTTAGTTGGGTACAGTCCCGAGCCACATTGGAGGCAAGTGAGCGGATCGTCGGGGATTCATCTCTCCCGGTATTGAGGGTGAGATCGCGCTTTGTTTAGGAGAGCCATTACACGAAATCCCTGGCCAGGGTAATCGAGATATACTGGTAGGTATACCAGTAGTATCTCAGGGTGTTCTGGGCTGCTCTCTGACACGACTTATGCAGCTATTGGGGGTCTGACGTTTACCGACCCCCTAGGCCTAATATGCGATACTCATAGACGAATGTTCCGGACTGTACAGATATTGTCACTGTCAGGCTCAGTAGGGTTTATAGATGAGTTCGCTCGTCAGCTTCCCTTCCAATCAATACATAGGCAAATCGTTACGTACAGCTTGTACCTCTGACGTGCTAGTGATTATACCCAGTGCCAGTATATTGATGAGTCATTAGAGTCCTCCACAGACACTTTCCCAAGTTCGGGCGAAACGTTGTAAATGCCGTATGGTATTATGGCAGGGTTCGAAAAATGCACCTGCGTTTTCGCATGTGTTATTTTTCGGGCAGATAATACTGGTAGGCTTTGGTTTAAGCCGGATCCCAGTATTATACTGTGTATATATAATATCTTTGTCTCAGTTGCATTTGTATTCGGTCGTAATATAAATGAGGGTATGTTTATACTGTTACGGGGTTATCCTGAAATTCGTTTCAGGATCACTTTTGGAAGTTGCCAGTTTCCAGTTTTCTATCAGCCGTATTTGACATTCGGTTAAATACGGATTTATCTTTTCGTCTTGAGGGTGAGTCATGCTTCTAGAAGGTTCTAGAAGTGGTGATTAGGCTTGTGACTCATTTGTTCATTAATGGTGCTTTAATGGTGCATTTAATGTGTTCATACATGACTCATTCTTTCTTTAATTGTGATGATAAGTTCAAAGCTTAAGGTCACCACTTGAAGCTCCTACACTCACCTCCCTCCTCTCCTTTATATTGGCCGGCCACTTCATTGTGGGAGGGTGATTTTGATTCATTCATTTTTGCAAAAGATTATGATAGTTTTGTATATGGAAATTTCATATAGTTCAATTTCCATTTACCCGATTCCAAATGGCAACTTCTATTAACCGTTCGTCCATAACCTTGGACGTAACGAGACAAAGTATTCTACTCATTCTCTACTTCATCTTGGTCGTCTCTTTTGGCAAACTTGACGATCGAGTTGCCTCGGTTCAGAGGTGGGAGCCCGTTTAAAGATCCGTCGACGTGGTGCTACCTGGACGACGAGACCGGAGATCGAGCAAGTTCGGATCAGTTGCAACATAGCGTGGGATGATGGTTGAAGACCGAAGGACTCTGATCATTCGGTATAACAATTCTACCCTCTTTACAATTTGTTAGTTTAACTTTAATGGCAGATCCGGGTTATAGTACGCATTAACGCCAGTCGTAAAAGTTTTGTTCCGCATATCGGCGTCTGTTAGACGGCCGGGGCGCTGCCGCGGACTTACAGTAGTGTGCAGTAGCTGATTAGTGTTTATCTGCAAAGCATATAATGCGATTGAGTTAGGGTAGTCGTGCGACTTTGTTAGCTTTCGTCAAGGGTCGTGCGGGTGGGTTTAATTCAATCATGAAATGTACGGGTTGAACTTGACTAGTAGCCTATGGTTTGTTGGCTTTCGTTAAGGTCATAGGATGCTAGGGGCAAAAAATTATCGGGAATTTCAAGTGTTGAAATTTACAATGAGATTGCATACCTTCTATAAGATAGTTGGATCCCGATACCCACTGCGAGTAAGAGTTACTCCTGGGAGAGTTTTATACATTACAATTAGCCGATCAAGTAGGTGTCTAGAAAGGTGTTAACGGGGTTACGCCCCTGGAAAAACGGGGTTTATTTTAATTAGGTCCGTGCGAAAGCACGAGGAACCTCCCTCAAAGTACCAACACTGTCCTGGCCGAAAGATTGGCGAACTTATAGGGTGTAATTAATCCCGGCTAGTCTTACCTTTTAGGGTTTGAAGGAAGATTTGACTAAAACAGTGGAAGCCATCCTGATTAGATAAAATAATAACTAATCTAATCTTGCAAGAGTATACGCTGAGTGTTATCTTGTCTCTCTCTCCAAGTAGCGACCATGTCACGCCTTAATCAAGATAATAATATGGATGTATTGACCGAACCCGCTTGTTATACTGAGCTGGGGAACGTTGGTCCCGCTCCAACTTATAATTGTTATTAGACCGAGTAGGAAATAGGGGATTACCAGGATTCCCATGCCGCCCAAACGAAGAAAGTGCATGCTGTTGCATTTTCTTCGGGTGTGTTCATTACTGAGAACTGTTTTTCAGTATCCTCTACGTCCTAGGTATGAGATACCGGATCAGGATCCCGCAAATGTAAGATGTTACATGGGCTACAGATAGGTAGAGAACTGAGAATGGGTGATAAGTTTTAAGAGTTAGAAACGGTGCAAGTGTTGCAGCCAAAGAAGTTGGCAGTTATCACCCTGTATTACCAAATACATTGATTCTGAACGAATGTTATTAGATACCGAACCTGATATACAATATTATATCAGTCTCTTTATTTAGTAAAGAAGGATATAATTTTGTATTGTTGGATAATATTTTGAACATTTCCTATATTAAGAGTTGATCGGTTCAGGCACGTTATCTAAAAGCATATACGTTCTAAATCAAATCACAGTTCTTAATGTACAGAACATACACAAGAGGAAAAGTTCAGAAATGAACGAATCCTTCTTAAGGCATTGTAGACTGGGTCATATCAATGCGACACAACTAGCTAAGTTACATTTAGACGCATATTTAAATTAGTTTGAATTTATATCTTGTGAAGCTTGCCAGTCATGTCACAAAGATAAGATGACCATAGCTCCGTTTATTGGAAACAGAGAAAGAGTTGGTGAACTCTTGGGATTGATACATGATGATGTATGTAGGTCCCTGTCTACACATGCCAGGACCAGTTCGTTGTACTTCATTACATTCACTGATAATCTCTCAAGATTCGGATATATGTTTCTGTTGAAACACAAGTCTGAAACTTTTGAGAAATTCAAAGAATATAAGTCAGAAGTAGAGAACCAAAATGGATATAAGTATTATGGCCTTTAATGTGATTAGGGAGGAGAATACTTGAGCAAGGAATTCCTGAACTATTCTAAAGGAGAATGAGATTCTCTCAGCATTATTCATCCGTATACACCATAGCACAACGATGTATCGGGGCGGAGCAATCACACCCTATTAGATATGGTGTGCTCTATGATGAGTACTACCGGGTTACCTATTTTCTTTTGGAGTTATGCACTTGTGAAGCTGCATACCTATTGAATAGGGTTCCAATCAAATCAGGTGTCTACAACTCCATATGCGATATGGTATGAAAAGAGCCCATCTCTTAAGTAAGTTAAGATTTGGGTTGTTCGGCCAATGTCTAAAAGCAAAATCCGGACAAGCTCGAGGCAAGGTCAGTTCTGTGGAAGTTTGTTGGATATCCCAAGCATTCGCAAGGGAATATCTTCTACCACACTGAGGAGCAAAAGGTGTTTTGTTTCTCAGCATGCCACCTTTTCTAGAAAAGGAATTTCTTGTGAAGAAATTAGTGGTCATGAGGTAAAACCGGAAGGAGTTTCAGCTATACAAACTACAGCTGATGATTTGGTAGAACCGGAGGATTTAATAGTTCCCGACGAAGCTCAGCCTCTCCGCCGATCTGGTAGGGTTCCTTATCCACCTGAGAGATACTTCGGTTTTCTATATGACAATAGGAGCGATGATTGCATCATGAGATGATGACCCAACTAGTTTCGAGCAGGCCATCAAGAGTGGGGACTCTGTAAGAATGGCTGGATGCTAAACGATCCGAGATGGAATCCATATACACCAACAAAGTATGGACTTTCGTTGCTTTATCTAAAGGGTTAAATCCCCATCAGGAGCAAGTATATCTTGAGAAGATTACTTGGTGTACATGGAAAGGTTGAGAATTTCAAAGCTAAGACTTGTTGCAAAAGGTTCTAGTCATCGACCAGGTGTGGATAATAATGAAACCTTTTCTAGTGCCTATGCTTAAGTCCATCCGGATCCTGCTTGCCATTGCTACATACCATGACTACGATATCTGGCGGTTGGGTGTCATGACTGCTTTTCTAAATAGTGATTTAGAAGAGAGCGTCCATAAGTACACAGCCAGAGGGCTTCGTAAATAATGGGAGCAGCGGAAACGTGTGCAAGTTGCTTTACAGGTTAAAGCAGGCATCGCGGAGTTGGAACATCTGTTTTAATATGGCAGTCAAAGCGTTTGACTTCATCAAAATGGTAGATGAATCTTGTATATACAAAAAGGTAGTAGGGAGTATGGTGGTGATCCTCGTATTGTACATGGATGACATACTCTTGATAGGAAAGGAGTTTCCTATGCTACGCTCGGTCAATCTCCTCTTATCACATGGATTCTCCATACAGGATCAAGGTGATACCTCATAAATCCTGGGTTTTGGATCTATGAGATAGATCTAAGTGGATGTTAGGATTCTCACTAGGTGTAGTGAGATGGTATTAATCAATCCTGGGGAGAATCACTGGATAGCTTTCAGGGTGATAAGGTCGACTGAATGTCAGTCACAGGCATTGTCTTTACCCTCAGTAGAGGGACGGTATATAGGAAGAGTTCCAAGCTAGATACCGTGACAAACTAGACGATAAAGGCTGGATACATTGCTACCAATGATACTACCAAAGAAGGAATCTGGGTGTATATAAGTTCATGAGATGAACTTCGTTCCTACCATTGTGTGACAATAGAGTTGTGGCTTTGGCCTAGGAACCCATGTCCCATCAGTTATCCAGGCATATTCTTAGGCAGTATCGCCTGATCATGGAGATGGTTGATCTCCAGGGAGATCGAGGTTAGGAGAGTAGACGACAGAGGACAACAGGGCAGATCCAATCACAAAATCCTTTTCCCAGAAGAGACTTTTATGGGATGGTTGAGTATCAGATACTTCAACCACTGCTGATTGTTGGGTATGGGATATTACAACAGATGACCCTAGTGCAAGTAGGAGATTGTTAGTTATATGTATGACCTAGAGGCCATTACTGTACATACGATGTATATTGTAGTGGATGCTTGGACATATATAGGGAGGACTTTCTTGCTCGACATGATAGTATGCTATCTGGTTGCACTTTATCTTAACATGTACACTGATTGTCTTTATGTTACATGTTGATAAAGCCCTTAGGATGAGTACTTGACTACCAGGATTATGATGCAGATCATACTAGTGGGGACAGAGTAGTCGTTAAGTACATCCTTTAAATGTTCCTAGTCGTGGGTGTATGGAGACAGGGCATCGATATACCAGAGTAGACTAGCGTATAGCTTCTCGACCCATGTAGATGGGCGATGGATGATCCCATATCCATTGGTGTTTGACATCAGAGATAGTATAAGGGTGCTCAGTGGAGACTAGGTACATTGGACGGACTTGCCGAGAACTCCCAGATGGTATTATACCTAACGTCAGATGGCAGTTCTCTGGTGACACTGGTACAGGTTAGTCTGTAGACCCGAGATCGTCACAGAGTCTTGTGTGATTCCCACTGTGCTTTGATTTCCACCTTACCACGTTCAAGAGAACATGCAAAATGGTGGCTTTTGGGTATAGTCCCGAATCACATAGAGGCAATGAGCGATAGGAGGGGTTTCGTCTCTCCCGGTATTGGGAGTTGATGTTGCACAGTGCTCGATTGGTTATAACAGGAAGTCCCTGTCCAGGGCTGCTTCAGAGATATACTGGTAAATGTTATCAGTAGTTTCTCGACCCGTTATGAGCCTCACATCGGCACGACTTATCGAGTCACTGGAATCTGACGTTTACCACCCCTAGACGAGGTATGCGACATATCAGATGAAGAGACCGGACTGTACGGTAGTGTTACTGATTGGATTCGCAGGAGTATGGATAGACTTGCTTGTTGATCTTCTGATCGCTCAATACCCGAGTGGCCGTTACGTTTGGTAGACCGCTTGCGGCTTGTGGGTGTTTGATATGATCATCACCTACTGCCGGCGTATTGACGAGTCTTTAGAGTCCTACACAGAGGTTTCCTGGCTCAAGCGAAACGGAGTAGGAGCACATATGTGATATGTGCGGGACCGACATTAATACGATACGTGATACCGTATTCTATTCTCGCGATATGTGATATCGGTTGGTTATATATGATATAGCCGGGTTATCGGATCAAGTGTTGATTCGATAAGTTGATTCTTTTGATATTAGTATGTTATATGAAATATAGCGGGATTATTAAATCAAGAGTTGATTTAATAATTTAATGTATAATTATATATTTGATATATTACATTACATTAACTAATATTAGTTCACTTAAGATTTCATTTCTCACTTTGGATATTTTTAACATATATGTGATATATGTTTATTGTATTCTTTTCTTCTGTTACTAAATTATATATATGTGATATGCATAATTATAACATGCTAGGTTACACATGCAACATGGATGTGAGAGACTTATACCATGCTAGGGTTAAGATTAGGGTTTACATTTTTTTATAGATAATTCAAAATGTTTGGATTTATGCTAAGATATTTATAATCGTTGACTAAGTCCACCCTTTTGGATATTTCTAAGATATTTGTTAACCTAACCTTTAACCCTAGCTCATGGTTAAGTCTCTACAAGGGTTAAGTATGACATGATTAACCCATGGTTGCATTTCTAACCTTATTTCATTCTCTTCATCTCTTCACTTGAGCTTCTTCTTCTTCATTGATTTTTTTTGCTCTCTTTACTTGAGCAAGTGATGAAAAATAGTGAGAAAAATAAATCTAAAGTGAACCCACTTCCTACTTCATCATCCTCTACTACTTGCCATTTAGTATAGGGTGTTTGCTTCACTAATTCCACAATTAGTGAAGAGATAGTTTGGATTAGTGTCTGCTCGACGTAGATCATCTTCGGCCTCGAAGACTTCGATGCAAGCTTGTTCATTTCTTCATGGGAGCCTCTCTAGAGTCCGGGATTTCATGATCGTAGCGAAGGGACTACTATACGGAGCAAATGGAGTGAAGGACCGGTCTACAAAGGTTGTATTCCTTATTCACTTTACTTGCAAAGTTGTTTGTATTTCATTTCGTCGGATTTCTAGTAAACGATTCTATGTTAGGGTTAGCTAAAACGGCAAATTTTTAAAATTGGAATGGACGATACCTCCCGAAACCTCGCTGCCGTGCTAGGCAACACTGTATCGGGATCCTGAACTGGGATATTATGTTGTTCTGCAGGAATTTGATGGTCATGGTGGCGTTAGGTTTTCTGATAGGGACGGACTCGATCCACTTCGTAAAATAGTCTACCGCGACGTGGATGTATTTGTGCCCGCCTGTACTAGTTGGGAGTTGGCCTATCATGTCCATTCCCCACTGGGCAAACGGCCACGGGGATATCAGGGCCGTTAGCTCGGTAGTCGGAAGGCGGGGTACGCTGCCATAGAGTTGACAGCTCTTACATCTTCTGATGAGCTTCTGAGCGTCCTAATGAATGGTCGGCCAATAATACCCTTGGAGCAACATTTTATGGACTAGGGTACGGGACCCTTGATGAGCTCCACCAACCCCTTCGTGAATCTCACGCAGGACGTAGTCGGCTTCTTGGGGGTCGACGCACCGAAGCAGAGGCTGCGTGCATGACTTCTTGTAGAGATTTCCTATGCTCCAAATGAAATGGTGGGATTTGGCTCGGAGGCGGCGTGCTTCCCCTCGGTCTTCTGGGAGCGTACCCTCCTTCAGGAACCATACGAGGGGCTTCATCCAATCCCGGTCTTCTTCCCGGGCAGCGTAAACTTGAAGTGTTGTCATCCTGTCTTCCACGCTGGGCCGTGGCAAGATCTCAAAGAGGATATTTATCTTGTTGTTGGCCGAATAGGAGGAGTCTAGCTTGCTTAGAACGTCAGCCTGGGTGTTTAGGTGCCAGGGAATCTGCTCCACCTGAACTTCGTCGAAGTCTTTTCGTAGTCTTCTCACCTCGGCTAAATATTTCACCATTAGAGGCTCTCGTGCCTCGAAACGGCCTGTCACCTGGCTTACGACCAGGGCAGAGTCACTGCGGATTCGGATCGTCTTCAGCCCCACTCCGGAGGCGATTCGTAGTCCAGCCAGAAAGGCCTTATACTCCACGGCGTTGTTTGAGGCTTTGAACCCGAGCTTTAAAGAATACTCCATCTCTTTCTCATTCGGGCCTTGAATGATGAGGCCGGCACCGCTCCTATCCTCGGTAGATGATCCATCGACGTAAAGGACCCAATCGGGGACGGAGTCGGGCCTCTCCTCGATCGAGGGTTAAGACCGGGGGGCTGGCGCTGACACTGCCTCCTTGTTGGGGATAGTGCGTTCGACAATAAAGTCGGTCAGGACTTATGCCTTGATAGCCTGCCTTGGGCGGTATTTGATGTATAATTGAGATAACTCCCACCTCCATTTCTCCAAACGACCAGATGACTCGGGGGAGGCGAGAATAGCCCTTAAGGGATGCTCGGTGAGGACGAGGATGGTGTGTGCCTGGAATTAGTGCCGTAGTTTCCTTGAGGCTACAATAAGCGCCAAGACAATCTTTTCTATGGCTGGGTACTTTGTTTCCGCGTCCTTAAAGACATGGCTTACATAGTAGACCGGCTTCTGTACTCTTTCGACTTCTTGGACGAGCACTGAGCCGGCAGCATGATCGGACCCCGCTAGATACAGTGATAGCTCGTCCCCTTTAATTGACCGGGTGAGCAGCGGAGGAGTTGCCAGGTGCATTTTCAGCTGCTCAAAAGCGATCTGACACTCCTCCGACCATTCGAACCTTGGAATCTTTCTTAGGGCTTTGAAGAATGGGAGGCGCTTTTCTCCAGACCTTGACATGAAGCGAATCAGAGCGGCCACTCTCCCTGTGAGCCGCATGATTTCGACATTGGTCTTCGGCGCGGCCATGTTGAGGATGGCGCTGATTTTCTCCGGGTTAGCCATGATTCCTTGGTGGGTAACCATGAACCTGGGGAATTTTCCACTAGTGACCCCGAACGTGCACTTGGCAGGATTCAGCTTCATTTTGTATTTACGGAGGACGTCGAAAGTCTCGCCAAGATCTTTGGCGTGCTCGTTCGACAAGGTTGACTTAACGAGCATGTCATCGATGTAAACCTCCATGTTCCTCCCGATCTGTAGCTTGAACATCCCGTTGACCAAGCGCTGGTATGTAGCTCTGGCATTTTTGAGGCCGAAGGGCATCACTTTATAGGAGTATACCCCCCGGTCCTTTGTAAATGCGGTAAACTCTTCGTCTGCCGGGTTCATACGGATCTGGTTGTAGCCAGAGAAAGCATCCATGAAGCTGAGTAATTCGTGGCACGCCGAGCTGATCTATCCGAAGGAGGGGATAGTTGTCTTTTGGGGAGGCCTTGTTGAAGTCTGTGAAGTCGACGCACATGCGCCACTTCCCGCGCGCCTTTTTAACCATGACCACATTCGCCAGCCATTCTGAGTAGACCACGTTTCGAATGAAGTTGGCTGCAAGTAACCTGTCAACTTCGTTCTCGATCGCCTTTTGTTTAATCGGAGCGAAGCTTCGTTTCTTCTGTCTGACGGGTCAGACCGTCGGGTCGACCCCAGCTTATATGAGATTATTTTGGGGTCGATCCCGGGCATGTCGGCGGGTGCCTAAGCGAACACGTCCGAGTTTCCTCTGAGAAAGTGAATCAAGTCTTCGCGCCGGGCTCCTGTCAAAAGTGACCCGATCTGGACAGTTCGCTCATCGTTCCCCTCGACGAGGGGGACTTCTGTCAGCGCCTCCACCAGGGCCTTTCAGATCTCCTTTTGCTCGTCACGGGTATCCAATGACACCTGGAAATCGCTCGCGCTTTCGAGGTCGTCGTTTCTCTAGGAAGAGGAGGACGTCGCCGTAAAGCAAATCTTTGCGATTTGCTGGTTCCCGTAGGCCCGGCCTATCCCCCTTAGTCCAGTGGGAACTTGATTGCGAGGTGGTAGATCGAGATTTAGGCCCGAAGGGAGTTTAGCGTCGGGCGTCCCAGGAGGATGTTGTAGGACAAGGGAATTCTAGCGACGATGAACTCTACTGGCACGGTTCTCGTATGGCCCGCCTCCCTAATGATTAGGAGGAGGGTAACCACCCCCTCTGCCAGGATGGAGTAGTTTGTAAACCCCGATAGAATATGAGCGGTTGGCCTTATGTCCGACGGGCCGAGCTCCATACGTAGGAAGCAGTCGAAGAAAAGGATGTTCGCCGAGCTTTCCGAGTCGACCAGTATCCTTTGAACCTCGTATCGGTGGACCCGTGCTGTAATCACCAGGGGGTCGTTGTGAGGCATGGATATCCTGTGGATGTCCTCGTCGGTGAAGGTGATGGGCTCGGCTACTTTGCTTTTCTTCCGGCGCTGGCTGCTAGTCCCCTCGACCAGCAGGAGGTGTCGAATCTCGCCGGCTTCGGGCGCACTTCCCGTTGATACGACTATGATTTGGCCGATTGTTAATTCGCCGGGAGAGGGACGGTTCTCCTGTTCCCAGTCTGCTTGTCACTTTTCTCGCAAGTACTTTACCAGGTGCCCCGAGCGAATCAACTCCTCGATATAATCACGGAGCTGTTTGCAGTTCTCGGTGGGGTATCCCTGCGACCTGTGAAAGGCGCAGTAAGGGCCTCGTGTCCGTTTGGCAGCTCTATTGGTGACCGGAGGGAGCTTGAAAAATCGCTCGCCTGTTGCCTCCGCCAACAGCTCTGTCTGGGAGATGTTGAGCGGATTATACTCCTGGAACTTCAGGAAGTATGGTTTTGGCCGGTTAACCTTCTTCTTCTCTTCTCTACTCCTCTTCTTTTGATCGGCCTGGTCGCTCCGGGGTAGGTTCGCATTTACCTCGAACTCGAGCTAGATTTCTCGCTCGGTCCAGGCTTTTACCTTGGCCATGGTCTTAGGTTATGCTAATGCAAAGGAGCGGAGCCACTCCTTGTGCCTAAGACCCGACCTAAGGGCTGTGATGACAGTCTCGTCCCTATGCTCTGGAACCTCAAGAAGAGTGTTGTAGAAGCGAGTGACGCAACCTTTGAAGGATTCCTTGTCCCCGCTCTTTATAGTGAAAAAGTAATCGACGGTCCGCTTATGCCGTCTGTTCCCGACGAAATGCCCGAGGAACTGGGCAGCTAGCTCATCGAAGGTAAAGATGGAGCGTGGCGTGAGTCCCCGAAATCAATCTCGTCCGGCACGGATGAGAGTGGCGGGGAACGCTCGGTATTGGGCGGCGTCAAAGTTGTCCTGGAAGCTCATGCCCATAGTGAATGCGTCCAGGTGGTCTTTCGGGTCGGACTTCCCGTCAAGTAGGGCCACCTTTGGAGGCTTGTTTCTGGAAGGAAACGCGGATAGTGAGCAGTTCTTCTGTGAAGGGCTTCATAAGCGAGTCGGCGGCATACCTGGCCCCCTCGCTTGAAGGACGACTCTCCCGATGTATACCTTCGATCTTCTTTTCGAGGGCATCGAGGCGGTCGTGGTACCCCGAGGATTCGGCGTATTCGGAGTTATGGCCCCTCCCGCTGGCGACCTGCACCTGGCCGCGGTTCCGGTTCCGTTCTATGAGGTTCCTCAGGTCCCCTGGCGAGGTCGTCCTCGAGCCACCATAGTGAGTGCCGTCCACGCAACCCTGTCGAGGGAGAGGGTGCCGGCCATGCCTGGAAGTAGGCGACCTGACCGACACCTCCTCTGGAAGGACAGGAGCACGATGGGCCTCGGGATAGGGTGCTCTTTCACGAGACCTCGGCGTGGAACTGTGAGGTACCCAGCGGGTCATTGAATTGGACACCGCGGGGGACCTGTGGCCGGTGGAGATAGCGAGACGCTGTTCAGTCGTGCCAGCGTGGGCAGTGTCATTTCCCCCTCTGCGGAGGTCGTGATCCCGAGGTGGGGGAACGGCGACCTAGGGGGCTTGTCCAGCTGTTTGGACACGGACAAGGGCATCCACGATGGATGCGAGCCTATCGATCTGTGCAGACACGGCGTGAACGGCGTTAGGGGGAGGAGAGGATCCGTCCATGCCTCCATTGTGGGGAGGACGGCGGCTTGTGCTGGGATCGTCGCGATGATCGCTTGCCATCAGTTCGAGATCGGAAGTTCAACTTTCGATGAGTGGAACTTTCTTTTCCCACAGACGGCGCCAACTGATGGAGGTCTGGATCTCGTTCAAATATTGTCTTCCGTCGATCTGCCGACAGCGTTGATGAAGGGCTGAGATTGGTTTTGAGGGTTGTCTCCTGAAGCGTGTGGATCTCAATGGGCTTGTTTTGGAATGAAGCCGAGCTACCTGCAAAGAAGTCTCGGGGTGGTTGTACCACCGTGGACCCTCCGACGATCAAGTTAGTCGAGGTATTTGGGCAGAGTAGCGGCCTATTGGGTAAAAATTGCCTTTCTTGAGTCGTCTAAGAGAGGGGATTATATAGCGGCTACCATGGGCTAGCTGGCGCGAGATCCTCGCCGGGCGTAACGTCTGCGAGAATGGCGGAATCCGCTATTAATGACGAGATACGATTTCAACATATGATTACCAATTGCGAGAGGGTATTACCTATTAAAAGCCATGGTATCAAAAAGAACAATTGAACGAATGGAATACAGGCAGATCGTATTTTAATGAAAAATTCACAGATAGTTTATGTTATTTTACGGTAAGATATATTAGCGGAAAAATATTGATGGTCGAAGGTCATTTTATGATTTCAAATATAACGGGGTTCTAGCAATTTTCTTGTATTTTTATGTTTATTAATTTCTTATTTATATTTATTTATAAACTGCACCGAGTCGGTGCCAATTTTCCTGCTCTTTTTGATTTTCCTTAAAAGAATAAAAGATGCAAATCAATCTCCCTAGGCTTCTATCTAGGTCACAGCAGTAGCAGATATTCGGCCTCTTAAGGCGGCAAGGGGGTTGGTATGGGCTGTAATGAAGCTTTATGTATTGACCAGGCCCATAACAATATCGGCTGGCCACGCTTTGGCCTAGTGGAATCTCCCAAATTTTGTGGATTGACTAGCGTCCCAATTTAGGGTATACTCACATAATTCGTTATTCGGTGAGCTCGTGAATAATTCGTGAATTTTTGATCAGCCGATTAAATCTCAAATTTAGTCGCCGTTGCCAAATAATTATTCTCGAATTATTCGAAAAAAACAACGAATAATTCAAAAAACAGCGAATAATTCACAAAATCAAAATCTAGAGTTTCATATATTAATTTCTTATTCAAAATCCTTCCCGAACATTTTTGGAACAAGTGCCGAATTTTTTCCGAATACAGCCAATATTTTCCGAATAATTCTCCGAATCCGAATTTTGATAGTCACCGAATTATACCCGAATTAGCAATTCCTTTTAGCATTAGCACGCTCTCAACAGTCAGCAGCACTCGATCCAAAGAGATGACAAGAAAGATAAGCAGCAGCGATGGCCGGCGCCATCGGTTTGAGCAGCGGCTATGGAGGGAAAATCCATCAGGGACCTCATCCTCAACTCTATCAATATCGCCTATCGCCACTTCGATTGCGCTGGTACCTGATTCTTCCCTCCATTTTTACCCTAATTTTTTCTGGAATTAGGTTTATTTTGTTTCTTGGAATCTTAGCTGTTGATCTTGTTTATAAGCACAAATAGCTAGAAATTTACTCATATGTTGATATATAAATTAAAAGAAAATTAAAAAAATTTGAGATGGTTTGGAGATGTGCTAGCCCAACATGATATGCTTGCAGCTGACTCAATCGGTTGATCACTTCAATAGAGTTTTTTGGATACTGGTTGTTGTTGTTTGAAAACGGATGATCTTTCTGCTGTCGAATTCCAATAAACATGAAGTGTTAATTGCTTCCGTCTGATGGCTTGTTTCCGTGTGGAATCTCGTTACACGCTTGGTAGATCGGAAAACGACTCGAACCATGATGAAATTATGGTCAGAATAGATCCCAAGCAAGCAAACATGATGAGGTTAGGGCTTTTAGCATTCATGTTGGGTAAGGTATCCGGAAATCGTGCCTTGTTGGATTTATGTAGGATATCAGTCACATATATCTCAAAGATCTCATAATTGAGTGGTTGAAAATATGAAGCTGGAGATTTGATTTACTGATTTTTCCGTGAGATAGCACATTCAGAAAGTAGGTTGGAGCGGGCGACAGACCGCCATGACATATCACTACAAGGATTCCCTCTCTTGGTCGACTGAATATTTCAGTCAACCAAGAGGGAAACAGCAAGCTAACTTGCTTGACTGACTAAATCAGTCGAGCTAGGCCGAGTCGGCTAAGCACTTGCTTGACTGGGTGTTTTGCTCGGTCGACTGTTAGCTTGTTCGACCTTTTCCAGTCAAACAAAAGTACTTACTCCACCGAAATATTCAGTCCACCAAGTTAATATATATATATATATATATATATATATATATATATATATATATATATATATATATATATATTAAAATTAAAGGGCCTTGGTCGACTGAATATGTTAAACGGGCAAGCATTTGTTCCACTGATAAACTCAGTCGACCAAGTACTTGTTCCACCGATCGCACCATCGGTGGAAGTCGAGGGTAGTCGGAGAATCGATCGTCGACATAGCAGGCTTTGAATTCCAAGCCATGGCGGCTGCGACTTAGAACATTTTCCTTATCGAATTGCCGGGTGGCATATACTGTATGGAATAACCAGCGACGGGTATGGCCCAACTCCACTCAGCCCACGAGGCCAAACACGGGTTCAAACCCGCATTACTCGGCCTAGGAGGCCCACCCAGAGATCCTTGTACAAAGAGGGCAGCCCATGCCGGCACAAAACCCTAAATAACTAACTGAATTTTCATTGATTGCATCACCACCATACATGACACCTATATAAACCTTTCCAACGTGAGGGCAAATGTATGCTACATTCTCTCCAGAAATAGAAGCCCTACCTTTTAAAGAAAGATACCGACTTTATCATCGGAGGGATTGGTGTATAACTCCGGCGTCCTTTCCATTGAAGATCCGGCGGTGAGGCCTTTGTCTAAAACTCGCATCATACAAATCTATTGATAAAGCCTAAGCTGTCTCATATCCACGCTCTATCAATTGACACCGTCTGTGGAGGTTCCACCTTAGAATCACCGGATCTACAACTTTGAAGAAGAAAATCGTCTTTCATGACGGTTTTTGAGACACCTTTCTCGTCATTGTTCAAATCACCCTAAGACCACAGCTTCGGGACCCTTACCCGAGCATAACTCCCAAATCATCAACCAAGTCCTCTACTTCTTGGTCAGGAGAGTAGACATCCGCCATTGGAGGCTGCAGTGGCGGAAGTGATAGGATTGAGTCATCGCCTCCAGCAAATATCGAAGGGCTCGAAGCCTTTGAGCTCGCTTTGCCACCGCAAGAGAACCCTAACCCAGCGCTCGCTTGAGCCGAGATGCCGAAGCTCCACCCATGAAGCCGACCGATGTGAAGGTTATGAGTCCTCTCCAGCTCAGACCGCACTGACCAAGTCCTAATCCTAGCCTGAGAACCAACAGCGCCCTAATAGAGGTAAGAAAAGAACAAGAGAAGACGATCTCCCGAGCGACGACGGCTCGGACAGTGACTATCAGCCCGTCCTGAGCTCGGGGGGGAACAATCCAGCTCTTACGCCTCCGGGGCCGACCCTTGCATGGAAGACCTACTCTGAAAGGTCTGGGCCCTGGAGAGGAGAGACAACGAGTGTGATGACTTGGAGAAAGGAGAACCGTTCGCCCAACACATCATTGACGACCCCATCCCACCAAAGCTTAAGGTTCCTCCACTGGACAGGTTTGATGGGACAGGGACCCTACTGATCATCTCCACACCTTCAAGGCTGCGATGACACTAATGCAATCGTCCAACCCCATTCCTTGCAAGACCTTCTCCACAACCCTGCATAAGGGGGTCGCTCTGTGGCTCCAAAAGCGCCTTTGCCATTCGATCATGAGTTTCCAAGAATTGACCATGGCCTTTCGAAGTCAATTCTCGGGAAACGAGCGTCATAGGAAGCAAAGCCCACAACACCTTGTCTATCCGACAAGGGACGAAAGAACCACTGAAGGTTTTCGTCCCGCGCTTTTTCAAAGAAATTAACGTATCAAAGATTTGAAGCAGAACATCCCAGTAGTCCTATCGGTGTTCTGAACAGCGTTCGTAAAAAGCACCCTACTCCTCTCGCTGGCAAAAAAGCCTGGCACTATCTTATCCAAGCTTAAGAAACGTGCTGAGAAATATATAAATAAAGAGGTCATGGCGACTTCACGGGACGGGGAAAAGAAGCCTGCGGACCTGGATGACACTCGCCGAAAGGAAGAACCTCGAAGGGCTCATAAGGATGAGGGCCCACGGGGCCGAGCCAGAATAAACCGGGAGGCAGGGCCGACACATACGTTATACACCCCCTTGACCACCACAAGAGATGATGTCCTTACCTTAAATGGCAGGCTACTACCGACCACCGCAGAAGCAACAGGAATCCAAACACCGAGGGCAACTGACCTATACTGCCATTATCACGACTAATACGGCCGCACCACTGAAAACTGTACCCATCTGAAGAAAAAGATCGACAACCTTATTAAAGGACACCAAGGGTGCTTGCTCCAAGCGGTCGTGTGAGTAGAAAAAATCATCGCTCCCCGAATGAAAAGCGGGGACGGCGTGCTGATAGGGACAATCGTGATACCGGGCATAATGTAAGGGGCCGAGATAAACCTGGCAGGAGGAACCCTTCAGCTCAAAGGCATTATCGCGACCACAGATGGAGGACTGACATCCGGTGGAACCAGCTCTAAAGAAAGGAAGAATTACGTCTCGAACATTAACCAGGTCGCAGAACCTCCTCAAATGAGACTACCAAGAGATGAGGGCATAACCTTGACGGGCTTGATGCATGCCATGTTCAACATCCGCATGACGACCCCTAGTAATAACAGCTAGGATACATGGTTTTAATGTAAAGAGAATACTTGTAGACACCGGGAGCTCAGCTGATATCATGACGAGCCAGTGTTTTGACAAACTAGGTCTAAAGGCTAGTCAAATGAGAGTTTTTTCGAGCCCCCGGTCGGATTTACGGGTCACTTAACGATCGCCATGGGAATAATTGCCCGTCCCATCACTTTAGGAACGACTTCTCAGCAGATATCTGTAGAGGTCGAGTTTATGCTGGCAGAAGTCCCGTCAGCATACAACATAATTCTCGGGAAGAGATCCTTAAATCTGGCTCGAGCTGTCATCTCCATCCACCACTTGAAAATGAATTCCGAACGCCTTGAAGAATCGGAGAAGTGAAAGGGGACCAAGCCACCGCTCACACCTACGTCGCACAGTTAAAATTTAGAAAACATGAGGGAGAAACCTTACATGTGGATGACCTCGACACTAGAATTGATTTTCGGGCGGAGCGAGCGACACCCGCAGAAGAGCTAGAAAAAGTTTTGCTGAATGATGGGGATTCCGGCTATTGGGTTCAGATCGGTAAAGCCCTCGCTCCCAACTCGAAGGCACAACTTGTTGTCTTCTTAAGGAATAACATAGATGCCTTTGTCTTGGTCCCAACTGGTATGCTAGGGATCGACCTCGCTACAGCGGTGCATAGGCTAAATACCTCCTAAGGGGCCCCCTACGTCCAGCAGAAGAAAATACACTTCTCCACCGAAAAGATTATAGCTATCGAGGAAGAGGTGCGGAAGCTGGCCGAAGTAGGTTTTATAAAGGAGTTACAGTATACCACCTGGCTCGCAAACCCCGTCCTAATCAAGAAGGCCAATGGGAAGTGGAGAATGTGTATCGATTTCACCGACTTAAACGAGGCTTGTCCCAAAGACATGTTCCCGCTCCCAATGATTAACCGCCTTATTTACGAATCCTCTGGATATGAGATGATGCGTTTCATAGCTGTCTACTCCGGGTATAACTAGATCAGGATGCATGAGGACGACGAGGAAAAAACAACCTTCCGAACCTAGCACAACCAATTCTGCTACCATGTTATACCTTTCGGCTTAAAAATCGCGGGGGCCACGTATCAAAGACTCGTAAACAAAATATTTTCTGAAATGATCACCAAAAACATCGAGGTATACATTGATGACATGCTGGTGAAGTCGGCTTTAGCAAGAGACCACGTGTCAGACTTGCGCGAAACCTTCGCAGTGCTCCGAAAGCATGAGATGAAGTTGAACTCGGCAAAGTGCGCTTTCGCTGTCCACTTAGGAAAGTTCCTCGGCTTCATGATTACGTCTCGAGGAATAGAGGCTAGCCCGAATAAAATACAAGCCGTGTTGAATATAAAACCCCTGAAACATCAAGGAGGTACAATGTCTGGCGGGAAGAATGGCGGCCCTTAATCGTTTCTTGTCGAGATCAGTGGACCGAGCTTTCCCTTTCTTCAACATCCTACGCAATGTCAAAAACTTTGAATGGTCAGTCGAATGCGACCGGACCTTTGCCGATCTTAAAGAATACATGTCTGCTAGTTATAAGTGCACTGAAGGCAATTATTGTAATTGTACATGGACCTATATGGATAGAATATTCTTGCTTGAGATGATAGTATATTATCTGGTTTGCTCAATCATTCATGTATATATTTTATTTGCTATTACGTATCGCAAATACATGTTGATAAAACCCTTAGGATCTTTGCTTGACTACTGGGATTATCATGTGATCATATTAGCGGGGCTTGTATAGTCCATAAACATATCATTAAATGTCTAGTCATGAGAGTATCAAGACGGGGCATTGATACTCCAGAATAGATTAGTGTATACGTTTCTTGACCCGGTTAGAGGGTAATGGCTGGTCCTACAGTCATTGACGTTTGACATCGAAGATTGTATACATGTGCTCATTGGAGAATGAGGACACCGAAAGAACTCGCCGAGAACTCCTAGATGATATTATACCGATTGTTAGATAGCAGTTCTCTGATGACAATTATACATGGTGGTCTTTTGATCTGAGATCGCTATAGTGTCTTGTGTGTTTCCATTTTATTTTGATTTCTATCCAACCATGGCTTTAAAGAGCTGTGTATACAGGTTTTTATTGGGTATAGTCCCGAAACATACGGAGGCAGGGAGCAGTGAAGAGGAGATTCGTCTCTTCCGATATAGGGAGTCGATGTCGCGTTGTGTATGATATTACTATAATCCGAAATTCCTGGCCAAGGTGGTTGACGTAAACCGATAAGAGTTATCAGTTATATTTCGGACAGTTATGAGTTTGATATCGGCATGACTTATTGGATTATTGGGGGCATGACAGTTTTTATCTTCAGACCCGGTATGCGCTATTCTTTGATGAAGAGACCCGACTGTACGGTAATTGTCACCGATAGGATTTGTTGGGTGCGGATGAGTTTGCTTATCGACCTACCTTTTTGACACATACCTAGGTAGCCGTTACGTACAACTAGTGCCGCTGATGTGGTGGGTTAACCCGTTAAGGGATTGATCTTAAATTGTTTCAGATTCAATCGGATATGATCCTATTAACTTACTGCCAGCGTATTGTCACTCACGCCGAAAGTGCCCACTTAGGCGAAACGATGAAATGGATTTGTATTGTGCGTATAGTCGATACGTGCGAGAGTTCGATTAAAAACGTGTATGATACACATATTAATCAGATGTTTGATAATACTAGCCGATTTATTTATAAACCGGATTATTAAGTCAAGCGTTGACTTAATATCCATATATGTGATATAGTTACTAGTATTGTATATGTGATGCATTTTCTTTTTCTTTCAAGTATTTAGTATATGTATATGATAAAAATACTAATCTGTCACTTAGTGACAATGAGGCATGTGGATGCCATGTGGGTGGTGGGGACCAGTTGAGAGATAAGCCTCATCCTCTCTCTTTTATATGATAGAAGAAAGAGATAGGAGTGAGCATTCTCATTTCTACACCATTTCTTCTCTTTCATGAGTTGAGGTTAAAGAGAAGAACTTGAGAGAAAATTAGAGAGAGCTTTCTAGTTCATCTTCTTCCTCTTACAAGCAATTTGTGAAAACTGGTAGCTTCACAAAGAAGTGTATTTTTGTGGAGTTGGAGTTTTGGTGGGTTGCTTTCAAGGCGAATCATTTTCGGTGAGGAGGTCGTAAATCAAGCTCTATCCTGTAACCTTGGAGCGAAGTTTGGGTCTTCTACTAGAGAGTGGACACGCTACAAAGGTTGTAGCCTTCTCAAACCCTTAGTAGCTTGTGATAGCTCTTTTGTTGTTTTAAAATTGCTAGTATTTGGATGATCTTAGTTTTAGTCTATGGTGTTATTATGTAGAAATTTTGTTCTATGTTTCCGCCGCGGTCCGCAAGTGTTGCGATCGTAGCACTGTAAACTTACATGATATCGGAGCCAATCCATCTACTGGTAGTTATTGTTGATGATCCAATAGAACTAAACTTGTTCCAAGCTTCTTTTTAGTTTTCAAAATCTGTTTTTTAAAAATTTTTGGGAGCTCACCGATACCCCTCACACCCCCAAACAAACCCAGCCCCGGCGCTCGGGTTTAGAGCTGAATTCAGCCCTAAATCAGGTGTCCCACGCTTAAGTTAGGCTCGAGGCTGACCCGAGTCCACTTAGGCTCGGGCTGTGTGTGTGTTGGGTCTACCCATGTCCATCGAGTTTTTTCGCTGGCGGGGGTTGAGTTTTTGGAACCGGGTGTATGCGTCGTGTCTTTTTGCGACAGGTTTGACTCCAGTTCATCTTTTGGAAATGTTTAGATGCTTATTGGATCATCGGGATGCAAAATAGTTTGATTAAATTGTTTAATCAAATTAGTTCGTATTTATATATGTGAGTGTGTGAGATGTGTGTTGGTAAATGTAGCCTAATTGATGTGTGATCAATTAGACTGGGTTGTATATTTAGAATGTGATGTTGGTGTATGGTTTGGTATGGATCGTCGTGTTTGAATTACCCCTCGTGTGAATGTAATGTATACAAATGTTGTATTTTCAACTCATGTATTCTGTGGACTGCCCAAATGTATTATTATTTTATTTGGACCTTCGAGTCCAATTTGTAATGTATATATACTAGGTTTTTAAGGCCGATGATCTTGAT
The DNA here is from genome assembly GCA_030015575.1 of Agapanthus africanus. Taxonomy (NCBI): domain Eukaryota; kingdom Viridiplantae; phylum Streptophyta; class Magnoliopsida; order Asparagales; family Amaryllidaceae; genus Agapanthus; species Agapanthus africanus. The sequence goes on from CM057339.1 coordinate 44,737,561, forward strand.
GTTACATTAAAAATACCCTAATTTGAAACAAATGAGACTTATGGACTTGATGTGATTATTTTCATCTAAAAATATTGGTTAACTTATTTAAATACTAGGTTTTTAAATGTTAAAATTTTAGTAACTTCTTTCTTTTATAGCATGTTTTCCTTTCTAATTAGTGGCGGATTTAAGATATTATCTAAGTGATGATGGGAAAGGAGTTTTTTTTTTATATTATTAACTAAAAAAATGATAAAACAACAATTAATGGTATAAAAAAACTTGCCGTAGGCGTTTCGCTTCAATTATCAATCATTGAAAGTCAACATTTAGGAAGAACAAAATTTGAAATCAATTTCAACTAAAATTTAAACTTCAGCAAAATTTTCACGTCGGTATTAATGGGCCAATCTCATCTTCATCATCATCCAATCTGTGGATTAATATCCGTATTAATGGGCAAAATCTTTATATTTATCCGAATAATATCCGTATTCGATGTTAGTGGATATGGATTTTACAATATCCTATCCATATCTATATTCGATTGATAGCGGATATGGGTAGTAGATTTTTGTTACCGACAATCATCAGTATCCGCATTTGCATCCATAAATAGATGTCGGATACAGATATGATAATGCCTATATACGATCCGTATCCAATCCGTTTACATCCCTAGACGGACTTAACAGTTAATAGTTGATCAAAAAATCCCCTCCCCCCTCGCCTTCTCCGTTCGCGTATATTTCAGTGTATGTCCTACGGACGTTGGATAACCGGTTTTGACAAACACCGCATTGACCTGATTTGTGCGGCAGAAAAAACTCCCCGGCTATTTAAGTTAAATGAAATATTTCATCAGGTTATTTTGCTAATTACCTTTAATGACGTGATAAGTGATAACATCCGAATTGACCTGATTTGTGCGGTAGAAAAAAAACCCCTGTGGATATGGCGCCAATTAATGTCCCGCCATTAATGCAGCATTTTTGTATTTTTGGTATGATGAGATTTTGGGATGGGGATTTTGGAGATGGGTCGGTCAATTCATCCACCCGAATCCGGTACTTAAGATGTTTTGCATTTAATGAACACCCGCGTCTCCAAGTCTTCACTGGTTATATTCGCTCCATTTTAGCCAAGCTCCCAGTTGAACTCATTTACTAGGTCACGCCTTTTACAATAACTGCAGCTATATGTGAGAGCTCCAAATGTTTCCGTGTGGTTTTCATTATCAGTAAGTATTTGCATCCGGCAATGACTACCAGTTATGGATATGGTTATACATAAAACCGTTCCGTTCGCATCGGTACAGTTGCATAAACGAATAATTACTAGTTATACCTTCATATCTTATTTTATATGTGCCCAACAGTACCAACCTTTTTCCCTCAAAAAATCTGTTTGACAGACAATAATAGCAAGAGATGTAATCATTAATTTATTGATTAATGTATCTGGTTAGTATTTAAAATCTAAACTAACTTGTTATATTACATGATATGCATAACATTTTGGAACTCAAAATTCCAGCAAACAGATTATAGATTTAGATTTGCCGTTGCTGAACTTATTTATAACAAATTTATATATATATCCAGCACTACAAATATGGATGATAATTTTTGGAGGTGCTCTCCTACCTGCTTAAGACAAATAATAGATACTTTCAAAAACGAGAAGTTGAATGCTGTGGCTCATCTAGGATTCAGCGGGTTGTTGCATGTCCAAAATGTAGGCGTTGCTATGAATTTATTTACTTGGTTGGGTCTCAATATGGACCTAAAAAATTGAGGTTTGCTTATCAACAATCATTGGATTTATGTTAAACTCATGGGCGCGCATATTATCTAAAGGGGTTAAACAGTGATGGCGAAGACATAAAATTGGGAGAAATATGTGACTTGGATCAAAAAATTGTTGACGGTTATGATATTTCATCCGGAACTTGGAACTTTCGTATGTGGAAGAGGAGATTATAGCTCGGCCCGAGGCCGATGAAAGGTACAAGATAAACTTCCCTATTGGTGGTTGGTCATCCTTTATCTCCTCAGCAAACGCAAGGTGTGTCTGCAAGATTTCTCACAATTCTGTAAAACGTTGAGAAGATGCAAAAATTAAACTGGTCACAATTTGCGATAAATAGTGTTATGGACGGGTTATATTGACGAAAAGAAGGATATACAAGAGACGAAGTCGGATGCCCTTTGCTACTCTAGGTATAGACGCCCTAATTCCCTTCCAACCAAATAAACAGTGAATATGAGAAAACCTAAATGAAAAGAACTTTCCTGCAAAGATGACAAGGGGCCTTTTGATTGGTGTGAAAAATTGAGTCTTTGTATGCTTTCTAGTTACTGCAATCAATAACGGTGTCGTAATAGCTAGCCGATAGTGAGTACAGGCCGCCCACAAGAAAATGGTAAACTATCTTTCTTATTTTAGACGAGTTAATAAAGAAAGGTGATTTTTATCGTTTTATACTAAAGAGATTTGAAAATTTTATAAGAGAAGGGCTTGTAGGGTTTTTTCGGATTGAGTAGTTAAAGCATGAAGTTTTAAAAATAATTCTTTTAATCTTTTAATTATTTAATACTAGAGAAATCGCGGTGAATGTGGATTAGGGTACTTATAGGGATTAGGGTTTCCCTCTACCGACTCTTGTCCTTCCATGGATCTCTATTTATCTCAAGTCTTCAACAAAGAAAGTATTAACGAATCTCAAATCGAGATCGCAACTATCATGAATTGGTAGCATGCCCGAATAAAAGGGTTAATACTCTCTTTGTTAAAATTTATAAAAATTAAAACATATGAAGTTGAGCGATTTTTCATCGATTATACCATCCTTTCCTTTAAATCCTAACAAGCGAGAATTTACTCGCTCATTGGGAAAAACGAAGTAAATGAGGAAATGTAGAAGAATAAGGAATGTACAAGAAATAACAAAAAAGAAAAGTGCGGAAAATAAATGCGGGAAGTAATGAGACAAAATAAAAAAAATAAACTACTTTTTATTGAAACTTTTGCATTACAGAATTTGATTGCTGAGAAAAACTAAAAGAACTAAAAACTCTAGATTACTTGATAGATAGATCGATCGATATATCGATTTATGGATAGATGATAACCCTAGATTGTTCTCGGTTCTTTATATAAGCTCTGAAACTTGAAACCCCAGACGTCATCTCGAAATATGTGAAAAAACGATCATGCCCCTGAATTTTCACATCGAACGACCACTATAGAACCGCGGAACCGCCACCTTTTGGTGGAATACCTTCTCTAGATTTTTTGTGTTTTCTCTCGATTTTAAAAGATTTTTCTGATCAATATATTTTAAAAATATATATTTCTTTCTGCAGTTGCGAGAATCTTCAATTTACTCCTAACATTCGGCAGATTTGGTTTGCTAACTTGATTTGATGTGGATATCATATTTATGTTTGTAACCCTGAACCGATTTGTTATTTCAATACCTGCACAATATCTCAAATCAAATAATTAGTAGCATTTGGTTTATTTGAAATAATATTCCAACCATTTTTAATTAAATTACGGATATGATATCTTAATAATAATGGTTAAGAATATTTGATATGACATAATATTCATATTTTAATAATTAAGAATCTCATGGATATTTTATTTAAATTTGATATGCATATATTCCTTAATTATATTAATTATAAATTAAGAAACATATGATAAAAATCTTTTTACAAATAAACCCACCGTTGGAGTTAAAAATTACACCCTGGTTGACCAAGTTAAAGTCAACCCAAGCCAAGTGGGTCCGAGCCCAAGCAAGCAGGCCCAAGCCAAGTGGGTCTAAAGCCCAAGTCAAGTCCGAGCATGGAAAGGACCGACCCCATGACAAAAAGAATGAAATCATAAATTAGTTTAATATAACTTTTAGAAATAAATATATGAAAAATGTGCAAAAAGCCAAAATTTTGTAAACTCCATGGTTTATGTGCAAAAAGAAATAAGTACATAAAGTATGGGGAGGCAAAGTACCATTTGGAAAAGCCCAAGGGGCTATATGTAAAGTGTGCATCCTATAAAAGGCTAACATGATAAAAAAATCAATAACTTTTCATTCTCTCAAAAAAATTCTAGTGTGGGTTGCCTCCATCTCCTCTCAAGTTCTCCATTTTCTTTCTTTTTTTTTCCAATTAAATCAAGAGTTTTAACTCTTCTTTTTCCAAAAAGAAATAGTTTTTCACAATAAAACCCTCGAAGTGGAGTTCAGATCTCCCATCAAATCCTTAAAAGGGAGATTTTTGATCTCACCTCCCTTTTTCTCCAAGATCCAGTAAAAAGAGAGGAGGAAGAAATCCCACCTCCAAAAATCCCACTTTAAGAAGGTCCGAGGCTCTAGGGAGAAGAAATGGGTCCCCTTTGATCATCTCTGAAGATTTTCGAGGAGTTCAACTCCAAGATCCAAATCCTCAGAGGAGTTTAACTCCACATCCAGACCTTTTAAGGAGTTAACTCCAAATCCAAGCTTTTTAGGAGTTTAATTCCAAATCCACATCCAGACCTTTTAAGGAGTTAACTCCAAATCCAAGCTTTTTAGGAGTTTAATTCCAAACCCACATCCAATTTATTACATAGGAGTTTTAACTCCAAATCCAAATATTTTGGGAGTTTAACTCCAAATCTATATCTAATTCATGTTTAGGAGTTCAACTCTAAACCCCCTCTGAAGTTCAACTCCCAACCCAGGGGCTAAGCCCCTTTCTCTGCTGGTGTTTCCAGCGGTCGCGCGCCAAGCGCGTGACCCGCTGGCGTCCAGCCCCCGCGCGCCGCCCACGTGCCCTGCAGGCGTCCAGCGCCCGCGCGCTATTCACGTGTCCTTAAGACGCTCCTCACCCCTCGTTTTCCCTCACGCTCCATACTCAAAACACGTCTCATGTTAGAATTTTTTTTTAATGGGACGCTACTTTGCACCACGCAAGAGGGCTGCTAGCCCTTTTGACCTTAGCCCACTATCCGGATAGCAGGACCCCTGTAAACTCTGCGAGGCCCTCGATACGTCTAAGTCCCCTTTAAAACACAAAACACTTATACTGCACATTGAGTTCGCATCACCAGTTTTACTCGTCAATCGGAGGTTCTCTTGCTCCAAAAACGAGGGGTAATTAACGGCAGTTTAGTCCGCGGCTGTCGGAGATTCGGATCTCTACAATCAAAAAATTCCAGCCTACTCCAAGCAGGAAGAATCTGTAATACGCCTAACAAGCGACGCGTATTCCTATTTCAATAGGGTGATGAAAAACACCCTTCAGATTTTGATACGCCCGGTTGGACCCTTTCTCTCCTCCTATATTTCGGGTTAAACGTTCATGCGAACTCAATCAACATATATATCGATTTCCTATACTGAAGTCATATTTTTTTTGTGCATACAGGTTAACAACTTTGAGTCACAATCTCGAACTCAGCAATTATGTCTTCCCAGATGAGCTTCGTTTCTGACACGACTTTGATTCCCTATGTGGTCAAGATCAATGCCCGCGAGGTTCTCCCTGTAAGTCTCAGCCGGCAATGGGAGGAGCCATCCCGTCAATTTGGTTCCGTCATCATCTACCCTGCCGGAAGCGCTTACTGGCGGAGGTCCCGGCAAACCAAGCGGCCAAACCGACCTCAAGGGACAGGAGGCCGAACGTTGGGGTTGCTAAAGCATCCCACCCCAAATGCAAATCCGTATTCGAACGGCTCTCCACTGTTCCGACTGGGGGCAAGGTCGTTAACACCAATAAAGCTACGAAGTATCTCCAGCAAGCTCAGACGGTGTCCATGACAATCGTGCAAGTGGGCATCTTCTCTCGACTTTCTGTCAATCGGTCTACGACGTCTTCCCGAAAAACCGAAGCCTGCCAAGTGCTCAAAACAGAAAAGTTAAGGCAGAAGAGGCTCAGATATAGAGCCAACAAGAGGGCCAGGACTCCGGCCAGGTGGAATATTGTGAGATTCTAAGGACAACTTTACCCTTCGACGACAGCCGAGTCGGCCATAAAAGCCGGCAACTCCTTTAAACCCTTGAAGTGGGTTTAGAAAAACGCCATGACCGCCAGAATCAAGAAGACATCAAACCAGACGATGCTCCAAAGCGGTGTCTCAGTCCCAACATCGAAAGCATGACACCGTCTCTTCAAGAGTCTATAAGATGCTTTGTGCCGCGCGAAAGCAGCGGGACAAAGCCAAAAAGAAGGCTCCAACACCATTCAAGAAACTGGTCAGGCCAGCCGCTTTCAGTCGATTGCCCGTTACCGAAAAAGAAGGGCCACGACATCATTCCGCAAAATCAGCTGCCAAGGATGAAAAAACGGCCGGATATGTTATACATACGGTCTATATGGCGGGCGCGCGTCCCAGCGACAACTTACGCAGCAAAAGCAAGGATGGGGCCACATCCCAAGCCCAATCTGGCTTTGAATGTGGTTGCCATTTCCCAAAATCAGCCGCCTTCGCTGGACGATGAGAACCCTCTCGATGAGGCCGATAGACAGAAGGCCCCCTTAGTCCATGTGGAATTAAGCTCGGACAGCGAAAAAGAGCCTACTTTCCGCCTCAGGACCGCAGAGTAAGAGTTGCTTCAAGAGCTTTGAAAACAGCTCAGGAGCAAAGATAAAGAGATGGCCAAGCTCTAATAAAAAATTGATGACCTGACGAATGTTGTGATGCAGCTCGCGGCTTAAATTGCTCGGGCGCTTTCCAATCAAGCACGTCTCTACTCATGAGCCGAGCGATAATGACTTGAAGCAACCGATGCCGGCACCTTTGGGTCCAAGTTTAGGCGAGCCACACGAAAGCCGGCCACATTCCACTTTTGGGGACGCCTTAGCTCCGAATGGCTCCATCCCGGTACCCTGAGGAATAAAACTGACCCGCCGCAGCCTCGATAGAGTATACACATGTCCAAAAAGACGAAGTAGAAGGTAAAATTGCTTCAGAAAGAGCCCAGAACTGAATGGGAAGGGCAGAAGGAGCCCACCGTTCCAGCTATCAATTCGGCTCAAAATCCAGAAAGCTAAAGAAGAAGAAAAGGAAAGATGCGGCTCGAAGCAAAAGGGAGTCAGCGGGGAAATCGACCATTCTAAAGCATATCGATTTCCTCGAAAACCAAGAGCAAAAGAAAAGTACTCTAATTCAATTGAAAGAGTTCTTCCCTATAGAAGCAGCGGAAAAGACTTCGTTGATGAGATCCCTATTGTAACCTGCTACGTCGTCCACCTTGGTAGCGACTCTGAGGAAGAGCTTTGTTTTCTCAAAGAGGACAAGAAGCTCGCCACAAAGGCCAACCAATTCCAGCTTAGAAGCGGCAAGGCTCTACTGCCGAAGCAAAGCAACGCCCTGAAAGAGAAGGAAAAACAGATTGCTAATGAAGAAAACGACGTAGAGCCGACTCATGAAGATTTGAGTTCTTCTCTGGTGGATTAAAATGTCTTGGCTCACCTCCGGAAGCTTCCGTCTCTCTTAAGTTCTATGATGCTCTCGTCCTATCCAAGGAGCTCAGAGATGTCTCAAAAACTCTCATTTAGGGTTGCTACATATTTCTTATATATAATATACAAAAGATTTTACCAAAAAACTAATTTCCTAACTAAGCAATTTTGACCGGCTCAATACGGCAGACATCTGCAAAAGGACTGGACGGACGTCTGCCCAAGTATCATCGAAACACTAGAGTGCTATCAGACGTCTGAACAAGGATGTTCAGACGTCTGGCCTTTACGACTTCAGAAGACCGGATTGCTCGCAGACGTCTGGCCTTATAGGGTCAAACGTTTGCCAAATGTAAGCTTACGCATACAAAGCTTAAGTAGACGTCTGGAGCTTTAGCTCCAGACTTCTGTCGTCTGGAGCTTTAACTCCAGACTTTTGTCGTCTGTCTCGTAGATAACATCGAATCTCTGACAACTTCACGATAATGCCGGATCAATAGAAAATTAGTAGGATCGAATGTAAGGCATACACAACAAATCTCCACCTTAACACGCATTCTAAAAACTCCTCTACTAAAATTAGTAGCAGCTCCACCTTCACCACAAAACCCCTAAAGGGCTCAATAAGTGCGACGCACTCCAATTAAGTTCAAGCAATACTCAAACTTAACAACTGAAAAAGACTTCGTCAACATGTCGATCGGATTATTCGCTGTGCTAATCTTCTTCACAATAATCTCTTCTTTCTCAACGATTTCATGTACAAACCAGTAACTCACATCAATGTGCTTCGTCTTATCACAATGCATTTGATTTTTCGTCAACTGAATTGCGCTTTGTCTATCACAATAGACTATTATGATATCCTTTTGAATACCAAGTTTTGAAAATAGTCATTTCAACCAGATTGTTTCTTTAACGGCCCTAGCGACTTTATACTCTGCCTCCGTCATAGACAACATTAACGTAGGATGTAATGAAGCACGCCAACTAATGGCACATCCTCCTAAAAAGAATACATAACCGGTGATCGACCTTCATCTGTTGAGATTATCTGCATAATCGGAATCGTTGAATCTAATCAAATTGTCGTTCCTTCCAAACACCAACCCCATATCAGATGTACCTCGCAGGTATCATAAAATCCATTTCACAACTTACCAATGGCCTTTACCTGGAGATACCATATAGCGACTAACAACACTATCAGCATGTGAAATGTCGGGTCATGTACAAACCATGACATACATAATGCTACCTACCGCACTTGCATACGGAACATTCGACATATACTTAATCTCATCATCTGTTTGTGGTGATGAACGAGCTGAGAGTTTAAAATGAGCTGACAACGGAGCACTTACAGATTTAACGTCTGTTGTGTCGAAACGCTCCAAAAGTTTCTCAACGCATCGCTTTAGAGACAAATAAAGTTTTTCTCCTTTGCGATCTCGCCTGATCTCCATACCAAGTATTTTTTTGGCCGCTTCCAAATTCTTGGTCTCAAACTTGTCTTTCAATTGTTCTTTCAAATTCTGAATATCAACTATATACCTTGCTACTATTAATATATCATCAACATAAAGCAACGAGAATATGAAAGAACCATCGGCATACTTCTTCGAATAAACACAACCGTCGCCCTTACTTCTCGTAAACCTAATATCTATCATGAAAGAGTCAAATTTTTTATACCAACGTTTAGGTGACTGTTTCAAATCGCAGAGACTTCTCTAGCAAATAAACATGGTCTTCTCTATCTTCGACTTCAAAACTTTCGGACTGTTGCATGTAGATCTTTTCTACCAAATCACTATGCAAGAATGCTATTCACATCAAGCTGTACAAGCTCCAAATCTTGCATAGCTACCAAACCGAGATAGAAACGTATAGAGGTGCGTTTAACGACCGGAGAAAATACCTCATTGAAGTCAACTCCTCGAACATGTGAATAACCTTTAGCTACCAACCGTGACTTGTATCTCGTATCTACCGCCCCTTAGTCACCTTCTTTCTTCTTGAAAGCCCACTTGCAGCCAACTACTTTTTTTCCTTCTTCGGGCTTCACGAGCTTCCAAGTCTGGTTCTTGTGAAAGACTCAATCTCTTTATTCATAACGACTAACCAACGAGCCGACTTATCAGATGAGATAACTTCTTTATAGTTCGTCGGTTCTCTACTATCAACCGTCTCTGCAACAGGTAACGCATACGTCACTAGATCGTCATAACCATATCTTTATAGCGGTCTAATATCCCTTCTTTGTCGATCATAAGAAAGCAAATACTCATCTTGGGACTGCTCATCATGAGCTTCTTCAGACGATGGTTAAGGAGAGTTCTCCAACGAATCCGAGCTTTTGCCGACCTCGATATCAACTATCGGCTCATCCTTCTTTTGATCGTCTTCAACTGCAGATTTCACAATTTTCGGTTTCAACATAGCAAATTCATAAAAAATCGCATCTCTGCTACTCATAAATTTAGGCAACCTAGGATCCGAACACCACAATCTATAACCTTTAACGCCAGTAGTATAACCGAGAAATATGCATATCTTCGCTCGAGAATCCAACTTGCCTTCACGGCAATGTGCATAAACGGGGCAACCAAACACCTTAAGTGTTGAATAATCGGCGTGCTTCCCAGACCATACCTGCTCTGGTGTTTTACTATCTAGCGATGTATGAGATGACCGATTCACAATGAAGCATGCCGTGTTCACCTCTTCTGCCTAAAACTCCTTACCGAGTGCTGTATTAGACAAACATGCATCGAGCTTTATCTAAAAGAGTCCGATTCATACGCTCCGCGACTCCATTCTGCTGTGGTGTGTGGACAACGGTATGCTGTCGAACGATACCTTTATTTTTGTAGAGATTATTGAAATCTCCACCGCAAAATTCCAACCTGCTGTTTGTCCTTAGTCTCTTGATCTGCCTGCCTATCTGCTTCTCAAGCAACGTCTTCTATTGCTTGAACGTAGTAAACAGATCACTAATGTGCTTCAAGAAGTAGACCCAAACTTTTCTCGAAAAATCAACGATGAAAGTAAGCAGATACTTGGCACTGCATCCTTTAGAAGCAACTGAAGATGGTCCCCAAAGATCCAAATAGATATAATCAAGAGTACATTTTGTGTTGTGTACCGTCGAACTAAAACTAACACGTATCTGTTTCCCAAAATCGCAATGTTCACAAAACTCCAGTTTCCTCGTACTCTTTCCACCAAGTAGACCATGCTTCAACAACTCGGCCATACCTCTCGCACTCGTATGTTTGAGCCTCATGTACCATAATCTGGTAGTTTCCGAATCTATCATGGATTTAGATGACGAAATAGCCGCTAATCTGGTAGTTGTCGAACCTTGCAACGAATATAAGGACCCTTTCTTCGAGCCCTTCATAACAATAAGAGTACCTTTGATTACCTTCAAAACTCCACCTTCAGCGGAAAACTTATAATCTTTGTTGTCGAGTGCATCTAAAGAGATGAGGTTTATCTTTAAGTCACGTACATACCTAACTTCCGCCAATGTGCTCACAACACCGTCAAACATCTTGATTTGGATCGTCCCCTTGCCAATAGCTTGACACGAACTAGTGTTGCCTATCAAAATCACTCTACCATCAATGGACTCATGTGGTAGGAACAATCCGAATACATAATCCACTCGTTCTTAGATTGATGTGTTGTGATGAGAAACCGCAAGAAGATTTCCTTCTCCTTCCGCGGTATTAGTCTCGGCCGAAAACTCCTTCGATTTGTCTTCCTGCTTTAGCTTATTCTGCAACTTAAAGCAATCGACCTTGAACTGTTCTTTCTTCTTACAATAATTGCATGTCACGTTCTTAGCCTTGGATTTCGACCTCGACTTCTTTTTATTTGCTTCCAGATCTCTTTTCTCCGTACGCCCTCGAACAAATAAGCCAGACGACGAACCATCCACTTGGATAGAAGTCAAGTCCTTGTGGATCATCTCTTTGTTCATCAAGTTCTTTTTGACATTCTTGATTGAGATCGTATCTTTTCTATAAACCATGGTGTTATAAAGTGCTTATATGACGGTGGCAGTGAACATAACAAAAGAAAAGCATGATCTTCATCATCAATCTTAATATCAATTTTACCCAGATCTGTAATGATTGAATTAAACTCACCGACATGAGATATAATCAGAGAGCCTTCCGATATATGAAGTGTGTAGAGACGCTATTTCAACAGGAGTCGATTCGTGAGAGATTTTCTCAAATATAACTCTTCCAATTTCTTCCACTAATCAGTCGCCGTCTTCTCCACCAAAGTTTCTTGTAGAATTTTGTTTGTCAAATATAAGTGGATAGTCGTGAGAGCTTTCTCATCCATCTCCCAAGCTTCCTCCGTCATAGTGGAAGGTTTTTTATTCTTCCCTAAAATTGCTTTCTTCAAATTGTTTTGAGTCAAAACGGCAATTATACGGACTTGCCATAAACTGAAATTCATATTTCTATCAAACTTCTCGATATCGAACTTCATGATTGTCAGAGACATGATGTAGGATCAAAAATCAACACATGAAGTGCCAACGAACCCTAAACTTCAAAATTACGATCTAAGAAAGTGGGGAAGAGAACGTAGTTGTCGTTACCCACTGTTGACCTAGATCGCAATATTGAAGACCTAATGATTCAATCCAAAAGATCCCAAATAACAACAAAAGGCTCTGATATCAGTTTGTTGCAACAAGACGACCACGAAACCAAACACAAATGATAAAGAGAAGAAACAAAACCACATGCAAAATAGAAAATATGAGAACTTACAAATAGTCGAAGGCGAAGCTTTATTAATAATCAAATTCGGAGGAGTACAAAAGCAGTAGACGATTACAAATCCCTCAAACAAAATCCTAGATCTCACAAACAAAAAAGGGTTCTCTCAAATAACAAAAGTTATCTCAAAACTCTCATCTAGGATTGCTACATAATTTCTCATATATAGCATACAAAAGATTTTACCAAAAAACTAATTTCCTAACTAAGCAGTTTTGACCGGCTCAATACGGCAGACGTTTGCAAAAGAACTGGGCAGACGTCTGCCCAAGTATCATCGAAACACCAGAGTGCCACCAGACGTCTGAACAAGGATGATCAGACGTCTGATCTTCATGACTTTAGAAGACCAGAGCGCTCGCAGACGTGTCTAGCCTTGTAGGGTCAGACGTCTGCCCAATATAAGCTTGCACATACAGAGCCTTGGCAGACGTCTGGAGCTAAGCTCCAGACGTCTTTGGCCTGTCTTGTAGATAATATTAAATCTCTGACAACTTCGCAATAGCGTTGGATCAATGGGAACTCAGTAGGGTCGAATGTGAGGCATACATAACAAGCAGTTTACCTGTTAAATATAGTAGTTATTTGCCAGAAATTGATAAGGGTAATATGAGAATATTAAAAAGTAAAAAGTGGTTGATTGTATTATAAGGACCTAAACATATAACTTTTTGGATTTAGGGAGGTTTTCACTTGATTTTTTTGCCTAGGGAGTTTTTCCTATTGCTTTTGAAGCCTAGGGAGTTGGGGCCTGTTTGGTTGTCCAAAAGTGCCGGAAGATCCGGAAGTAATATTGAAGTAATTTCCAAAAAAGTTGTCATGAAAGTAGACAGCAATCTTACTTCTAGTGTTTGTATGTTTTTTGAAGAATGAAGTAAAAAATGAAGCAATTTCTTATATTTTTTCATAAGAAAAAACAAACAAAATATTTTTTAATAGTATTATATCATTACTTTATTGAAGTAATAAAGAAAATCATTAAATAATTAATACATTTTCTTGTTCCTTATGCTCTATGGTTACCTCCCATCCAAAATGAGGGGAAGAAAATTTTGAAAGTAATCATGTCATATAGGATCCACCTCATCATCATAAAATATCTTCCAAGTTTTATTTACGTCAAAACAAACACCTGAAGTAAACTTACTTCCGACACTTCCATATTACTTCCGACACTTTCATATTACTTCCGACAATTATTTGCATGAATCCTTGTCTTTCGTCGAAAAATGATTTTTCTTTTTTCTCTTGCAAGATCCGTGGTTTAGTCCCCACTCTAATGCTCGTATAACATTTTTCTGTCCATAAGATTTTTCATCTGGTAATACCTTTTAGATAAATAAACTATAATATTGCTAAATTTAAAAAAGTCACGAAAAAATGCTAAAATCCAGAGGTATTCTAAATATAAAAAGAGGGAAAATAAATAAAAAATAAGAAGTTAGCAGAAAAATGACCTTTTGTTAAAGGGGAAAAATGGTTCTAATTAACTCCCTGAGTCGAGAAACGAATAGGAAAAATTTCCTGGGCAAATTTTTTTACTGAAAAGCTCTCTAAATCCAAAAAGTTGTATATTTAAATCCCTATAGTACAACCAACCACTTTTTACTTTTTAATACCCATATTACCCTTGTTAACTGCTGGCTTTAGCAGGTAAACCGCTACATTTAACAGATATTACAAACAAACATGCGTATTTGGTACTTCCATGCTACCTCCATGTTACTACTGGTTTGTCGTATCCGTTTGTGTATCTGTGGGCTATTTGGTCCGGACCATCTATTGTTGTGGGCTACCAATGGATGATGAGTATTAGTGGGATTGTAACTGAATAAATATCTCTCTTTTGGTGAGAGAGAGTGGGCTTGAGATGTAGAGTGGTGTGAGTGAGGTTTGTGCCTCTCCTTTCTTGTGGTAGGTGAGCAGCAAAGGGGGATGAGATGTGAGAGAGAGAGAGAGAGAGAGAGAGAGAGAGAGAGTAGTGTTGTTTGAGGGCTTTGTTACTCTTTCATGTCAATAGAATCTTCATGCTTGTGTTTGGCCTGTGGATGTAGGTTGAAATGGTCGGGCCATGTTAAACCCGATGTACTTTTCTGGTGTGATTGTGTTATCTAGTGAGCTTGATGTGCTTTATGCGGTGAGGGGATCATAATCCCCAACACCATTGTGGAAAATGACACAAATTAGGAAGAGTTGTCCATTCTTCCTTTAGCAATCTTTGTATTCGCACATGTGTAGTCAGATTTCATAGACCCCAATGCAAATAAGAATCGAAATTGAATGGAAACTATTGAGGAGATAGCTTCATGGCTTCTATTCGTAGCAACCAGGCACTTTGGGGTGTCTTGGAAAAAAGAAAACTGCTAAGAAAATTCTAAGTTTTGGTAATATTAATTGCTGCAGCTGACTACAAAAATGAATCTGAAGTTGGTGAAGCTCTTAAGGAGGCATTTGAGACCGGCCTTGTCAAAAGAGAGGAGCTTTTTATCACCACGAAGGTTGGTATATATAGTAAAATATGTAAACTAGACATTTTTCACAATCTTCATAAGCATATTTTCTTCTAGTTATTCGATTATTCACCATCTTTTCCTTTGAGGTCAGCTTTGGAATTCAGATCATGGGCATATACTCGAGGCCTGCAAGGATAGCCTTAAGAAGCTGCAACTTGAATATCTTGATCTCCATCTTCACTACTACATATCCTCTTATGGTATCGGTCTTATCCATTACTATAACCAATTTGGATAACGGGAATAACCGTTACAGACCCGTTACCCCAAACCCCGTAACCATAGATCAGGTAACTAATTAAACCGTTACCATAGATAAATATGGCAACGGTTTAATACGTTACCATAGAGGAGGCGTTACCAATATTGGTTCAGAATATTGAACCAATCCTAGGTGGGGCCACATCTGTGGTAACGGTAATAACCATTACTATTTAAAACGGCAACGGTTTAAACCGTTACCGGTAGGAAGATATGGTACGGTTTTCACCGTTGCCATATCTTATAAGTTAACTGATACCTGATGTCTTTCAAGTATCAGTTAGTTAGCTGATACCCTCGATGGTAACGGTTATTCATGCGACCATAAGGAAGTGGTCACGGGTAAAACCGTTACCACTGAACAACAACTGAGCCTTTTATCCCAAGCATATGGGGTAACCGACATGAACCAACATGAGAATCACGCCGGGTCCAGCACATGAATTCTCTGCCTCCACTCACTCCTATCGAACAATATACTTTCATTGAGGCCTTTGGCAACCATATCTTTTCGTATCACCTCCATCCATGTTTTCTTCGGTCTTGCTTTCGTCCTTTTGACATTGCCTATATCGAGAGTATCGATTCGTCGAACCGGTGTTTCCATAGGTCTGCGTGGCACATGACCAAACCATCTTAGCCGGTTTTCCCGCATCTTCTCCTCCACAGGTGCTATACCAACTTTTGCACGAACATCCTCATTTCGCACCTTATCTTTTCTAGTATTACCACACATTCAACGAAGCATGCACATCTCCGCTACGTGCATCTTCTGTGTATGATGCTTCTTAGGAGCCTAGCATTCTGTACCATATAATAAGGCAGGCTGAATAGCGCTTCGATCAAACTTCCCTTTCAATTTAACGGAAAGTTACGATCACACAAAAATCCTTGTTGCACTCCTCCATTTCAACCAACCAGTTTGGATCCTTTGATTAACATCGCTATCGATCTAGTAAACTGATCGCTCCAATGTTATACCAATATGGTTGACTTCTCTGTTTGCTAAATTTACAATGCATATATGTTGTCTTGGACCCACTCAATCTGAACCTCCGAGATTCCAACGTTTGCCTCCATAACTCCAATTTGGCATTAACCCCTAGTTTCGTCTCATTTACTAGAATAATAGCATACACCAAGGTACCCCATCTAGATTGTTCTAGTATAAGGACATGTACGATGAAGTAGTGGCAAATGTCAAAACCGCTATCACTGAACTAATTTTTTTTAAAACAGAAAATTCCGCGCCCCACACGTGATGCTTTCAATCATAAACAACAGATAATATTCAGAATATTAAATCTCACGCAGTTATAATAAGCAATAAGTAATATTAATCGAATCGCAAGTAATAACAAACAAAAAATATATACAATCCATGGAATCACCAAATCAACCGACAAACAAATGTTTGTATCAACAAAAAAATAATTTTATGATCCACGGGACGATCCACCTTCATCGTCCCGTGGCTTGAAGAAACTCCTTAACTCCTCCCGTATGGTTTGGCGGACAGACTCGGCGTGCGACTGCCTCAGATCCCGAACATCCGTTGTAAGGTTTTGCAGCTACTTCCGTGTCTGCTGACGCTCGTGCTGCTCGTGCTGATGTTGCGCCACCTGGTCGTTGAGCTGACGGATCTTCTCTTGTGACGCAGCTGCCGCATCCACCCGCGTCAGGCCCACTGTGAACTCGTGGACGGACGCACGCCTAGCAAAGTGTCGGTGGGCCCCGTGACCAATCCCGCGCTCAAAGCCACTGTGATGCCCGTCGGATAGCGAATCCAGGATAGGGACAATGGCGGTAATCGGGTCGTCGGGGTCAAGTCTTAAGGCGTTGGTCTTCTCCTGAAATTGGATCCGTAAAGAATACACACGTGTTAACTTAAAATACAAGATCCACTTAATTATATGAAACTTACCATGTACTCGTCCATGTCCCTGTTTAACGCGGACCATCCCTTGGCAGTATTGTAGTTGGTGGGGTCTTTCCATTTCTGCGATAAAATTAGGATTTATTTTAATAAGTAATTTGCAACAAAAAAACATATATTCTTAAATGTCTAAATACTCATGAGCCGGTGTTGAGCGCTAGCCTACGAGTGCTTTTCTTGGATTGGGACAATGTGGTTTCTGACATCGTTATTCCGGTTCTCTTTGTTGCAAACTGACACCGCCTTACAAATATAAAGAAGATTATATTATATAATTCAAAATATGATTTCATGTCTTATTATTATAATCTTAAAAATTAAATTTATACATGTACTTCCTCGCCCTCATAATACGCGACCAGCTGTGGCCAATCCATTCTCGGGACGTCCAGCGTTATGGCATCCATCATCGTGCTCCGCTCCTCAGTCGCCGCGGCCCAAGGAATATAATGACGCGTCTTTACGTCACTTCGGCGTCTTCTCTCGAGAACTTGACACTCGGATATGATCCAGGTAATGGCGCGATGTGGATCGAATGCCGCATGCACGCCATCCTCGCCGGTGCGCCGATGAATCTGTAATGTCCCTCGGCCTTAAATTACAAAATTTTAAGTAAATAAATAAATATATATAACGACGATTGAAATTTCAATGTATAAAAGGGTATGATACCGTGGCGTTCGCAAAAAACTGCCGAACTAACTTGGTCTCGCGCGGGATCCATCTCTGATAGAGCTGGTACTTATAGTAAGTACGGATCTCCACTTCCATGTAGTCCCCCTTACTTGGTCGAGTAACCACTAATAGGCATACCCTGATTGTTCCACTGCAGCGTCCATGGACCAACACTTGTGGTCGGCCTGGAGCAGGCGGGTGTAGTAGGACCCCTCTTTCTAACACTGGTGGAGCCTGCAAAAAGATAGATATACAAACACAATATTAAAATATTCAGAATATATATAGCATTTGACAAATTTAAATTACAATTGTTATTTAAAAGCTTTAGGCAATAACGATTATACCTGCCTTCCCTGGTGTGGCGCTAGAACCGGTGACATACGCCAGCCCGCCAATACTATGCGGACCTGGAAACAATAAACTGTTAGATGATTCGATAGAATTATTTTAATAGATAACTAAAAAATCAATAGATAACTATACCATGTGCAGGAGGAGTGACTGGGTTAGGAGAATTTGCTACCCTGCTAATAGGGGTAGGCAGTGGGTCCTGTGGTGCTGCGGCTGCTGAGGGTCCTGTGGCGCCGATAGGAGGGGCACTGGTCGGGCCTG
This sequence comes from Agapanthus africanus, assembly GCA_030015575.1. NCBI lineage: Eukaryota > Viridiplantae > Streptophyta > Magnoliopsida > Asparagales > Amaryllidaceae > Agapanthus > Agapanthus africanus. The sequence goes on from CM057339.1 coordinate 44,755,811, forward strand.
CTGCAGCTTTATGGCTACTGGGGCGCTAGTACGGGGGGCGTGAGTAGGGATAGCTGCTGTTGCTACTGAGCTCCCACCAATCTGGTCTAAATGTTTTTTCTTATGGCGTTTGGAGTCTAAGCCACAGCCTCCCATCAGACCCTACATATTTATCCAAATATTAAAAATTTACTTATAATCATTATACAATTTAAAACATTTAGTTCAATTTCATTACCTAGCACGTTTGTTCGGTGCAATTAACTGAAGATTCATTAGGTGGATTATCAAAATCTTGATTTATGACAATCAATTGGTCGATGTCACATCTTACTAACGTGTTGGACGACGCAGAGTAGTTTGGATCGTTGGTACATTCAATAGAATGACTGAAACGTGTTATCACCTCTTCCCCATCACTCTCATCTTCAGAATTAGTCAACGTCGGCATATTATAATAATCTCTTGGTTTTCAACGACAAGCAACACTCCAGTCAACCTTCTTCAAGTCCCATGAATAATATATTTGTGTTGCCATTGAGGGAAAGATAAAGTTATCGTATTCATAGGCTTTCCGTTTGGTGTTTATCAAAGTGAGTTTGTATTCATCGACCTTCATACCCTATTCTGACTTGGTATCGTACCATCTGCATTAGCCTTATGCATGTATGAGACTGTTATAACCTGCTCAAGAACACAGTAGTAGGGATTTCCTCTGTCGTCGGGGGTTGCGACGCCGCTATTTTGCATAGCTCTAAAACGTTTTGTCCTTTCGATCTCAAATTTGTAGCCGGAAACACCGTACCCATTGTAAAACATAACTGCAATTGATGGACCGATTAAAAGGTCCTGAACCTCTCTTATCAATCTGCTCTCCACGATTCATTTTTCCGTCGACTTGTTCTCTACACCAAGCGGCGAAAGTGCGTCTCTGTTCTTCGATTATATCATCCGACCACGTCCTACGATTTGATCGCTTGAGTATAGTTTTGTGCGTTCTGTTCGTTAATTTACAGTTATATCATATAGATTATATTTGATTTCAAACGGTTTAAATGGATAAAATTAGAAAAACTTGCTCCGTATATTTAGCAAAACATTCGTTGTTTAGCAAGATGAACGCATGTAAACTTCCAATGAGATCGTAAGATATATTTTTTAGCCTTCCTACTCCAATTGAACCGTCATATACACGCGGAGGTTTGTTCAATTTCGTCCTGACATCGTCGTTCAGGAAACGAGCATAGAATGACGTGACTTCTTCCAGGAGATAACCTTCTACAATCGAACCTTCAGGACGATACTTGTTGCAGATATAGTTTTTTAAAATTAATAGATATCTGTTGAAATTCAACAATAGATATTAATAATTCACGATAATATTTTGCAATTTAAATGAGTAATAATAATCATTTTCATACCTCTCGATGGGATACATTTAACGATAATGCACCGAAACGCCAATTTTGACCTCGGTTGCCAAATGGATGGACATGTGAACAATAATGTAGAAAAAAGGTGGAAAGATAGTTTCGAGTTTACAGAGGATTAAAGAAATATCTTTTTCAAGCTCTGCTATCTCATTGATGTCCATGTTTTTGGAACACAATTGGCAAAAATACGTGCAAAAGTCGTTCAGAACGAGACCAACTTCAGATTTTACCGATACTCTGAGGCATAAAGGAAGAAAATGTTGCATCAATATATGGTAGTCGTGGCTCTGGAGTCTTAGGATTTTTCCGTTTTCTACTTGTACCTGTGGAAATGTTTGATGAGAAACCATCGGAGACTTTCAATTCTTTTAACACTCGCAGGAACCGCCGCTTCTCTTTGTCTAGGTTGTATATTGCCAGTGGAATCTCGTAATAATCTGATTTACCGGCTACATGCCGAAGATGCAATTCTTCTTTAATGGACAAATCATCTAAATCCGTCAAATCACGACGGGCGTTGAGATTGTCTATCGTTTTTCCATTCTTATACAGCAGCAAATTGATGACGTATTCATAGACACCTTTCTCTATATGCATAACATCTAAATTGTGGCGCAGCGGTAGATCGGACCAGTACGGAGGTTGAAATAAACCATTTTGCTTCTTCCAACCGGTTAGACATGGTATTGCATCTTTGTTTTATTTCTTTCCGAATGTGCTCTCTAGTGTTGCAATATGTCGTTACCGGACAATGGTTTAGGAGGCTTACCGGTCTTCGTTTTACCGTTGGACAATCCTTTATTCTTTCTGAATCTGTGAGTTATAGGCAAGAAACGTCGGAGACTCATAAACGACTCTTTCCCACTAAATTTCAAACGTACGACGCTCGTATAAATATGACAACAGGAGCATGCAAGCTTACCTTGAGTTCATCCCGACAGCATGCTGTAGGCAGGAAAATCATTAATAGTCCACAACAAATCAGCCTGTATCGGAAAAAATTGTTTACCATCTGCGTCATAGGTTCTCACATCAGGTTCCCATAGCAACTTTAACTCATCGATCAAGGGTTGAAAGTACACGTCAATGTTTTTCCCAGGAGACGAGAGACTGTCAATTAAAAGTGCCAACATAAAATAAAACCATATCATAACCCTCTATGGCGACATGTTGTATATAGTCATCACAACGGGCCAAGTACCGTGAGTACGCCCGCCGCAAACCATCCCAAATGGATTGAAACCGTCGCTCGCAATTCCCAGCTTCACGTTATGAGGGTCTGCGCTGAATGAATGATGTTTTTTTATCTAAAACTTTTCATGATATCAAATATCTGGGATAACTCATTTTTCCCTCTTCACGAGGCGTTTTATAGCGCCATTGCATTTCAGACGCCGTCTCCACACACATAAATAACTGTTGCAGAGTCAGTATTAATAGAAAATGACGAAGAATCTTCACGGGCACATCACCCGACTAAAGGTCTTTCTTAGGTTTGAATCGGTTGGACTCGCATATGGGGCAGTTTCTGAGTGTGGCGTGTTCATTCCGGAACAAAACGAAATAATTCTCACATGCATGTATCTTATGATACTTCAGGCCGATATTTGTGATTATCTTTTGCGCCTTGTACCAGCTCGGTGGCATTTCATTTCTGTCAAGAAAAACTTCCTTCAGCAATTCTAGATCGGTGAAAGACTGGGCACTCCATCTATTCTTGCACTTGATCTGGAAGAGTCGTACGAAAAATGATAGTTTTGAAAACCCTTTGCAATCTAAAAACAGCCTTGTACTTCTCCAATAACGAAGGTCCACTTCCGTATCATATGGAAGTCCGATGTTATTTATAAGCTTATACATGTCGTCGATCGGAGCGAATACAGTATTATCTTCTTCGACGGCTTCTTCTTCAAACCGCCATTCATCTTCCTCTTCTTCTTCTACTATCCCTTGCCACTCTGCGGTTTCCGTTTCGATGATTTTGTTTTCCGTCTCTTGTACTGGACATGTCTCATCTTCTGTTAGAACGACTTCTTTTTCTCTGTGAAGTTCCCACTTAGTGTAATTTCTAACGAAACCGTTTTTCAAGATGTGTAACTCAACATTCGACTTTTAGAGCAATCGCATGTTTATACACTTAGAGCAAGGACAATAAATTTCGTGCTTTTTCGGTAACCTAAGACACGTGTAGGCAAAATCGGTGAAAAAGTAAACACAGTTAAGGAAAAATTCATTGGCTCTCGAGGAGACGTCGACGTACATTCAACTCTTGTCATGGAGGTACGGGATGCCATATTGAAACAGTCCGAACGAAGCAAGTTTCCTATAAACAAGACGCGTCAGATTAAGATTTCTTGACTGATACGCGATAGATGGGATACTAAGAAGCGTTAGTGCTAGATTTAATTGACAACTTGGTTAATTTAAGTTTCAATTGACGATTTAGCTATAAAGATTATTAAGGACCGAGAGCAAATGCTTTATAGCTATGGAGTTGGATTCTTCTTCCAAGAAAGATGATATTAAATGTTCTATATTGGATATCGAGGATAGCGGCTGGCGGGGGTAAGGCACCTATCCCATTAAGAATGTATAAAATATACACCCATTCACTTATGCTTCATCCGTTTCGAGAAAATTTCGGCAGTATCTCCTCGCTGTTCTCCGAGTACACTGTAATAGAAAAAATGACCATCTCAATGCTGTGAAACAACATTGAAACGAGTATCTAATCTATCATTTTACATGGACACGAAGAACCAGCGGAAATGTACCAATGAAATATCTCGAAACAAATGAAATACACAAGTGAATACAGGTGTTTGCTTTATATATTCCTAACTTATTCAGACGGGACAAATCTATCGGTTATCATACGATTGAATATTCTCTTCACATAGACTACATGACGGTTGTTAGAACCGAACGATACCGTCCGATATTTAACAAGTTTCGTGTAGTTTTATGTGACGACGAACATCGAACATATGTTAACCGATAGATGAGAACTAAGTCACATTTTCATTTTCATATATGATTATCGATGAAAATATGATTTTCATATTATCATCGAGTATCATACACTTAGTTTAAGATTTAATTTGAATTAGTTTCACGTTTACGTATCAATTTCAGGGTTTCGAAGTTTTTGGTTTAGGGTAAAGTTGTTAACAGTTATATTAATCAAGTTTAATATTTTGGATATAGGGTTTTCTTAATGAAGTTTGATATTTTGGATTTAGGGTTGGTTTTAGAGTGAGATTTGATAAGAGTTCAATATAGAGGAGAATGATGATGAATTAATGTTTGGTCTTGTGTGTGTGTGACTGTGCGTGTGTTTGTGTGTGTATGTGTTTGTGTGTGCATGTGTGTTTGTGCGCGCGCGCATGCTTTTCACTAAAATACCCATAACAGTTATATTAATCAAGTTTAATATTTTGGATATAGGGTTTTCTTAATGAAGTTTGATATTTTGGATTTAGGGTTGGTTTTAGAGTGAGATTTGATAAGAGTTCAATATAGAGCAGAATGATGATGAATTAATGTTTGGTCTTGTGTGTGTGTGACTGTGCGTGTGTTTGTGTGTGTATGTATTTGTGTGTGCATGTGTGTTTGTGCGCGCGCGCATGCTTTTCACTAAAATACCCATAACTGTTGTCACTTTTCATTAAGATACCCTTAACTATTGGTTTATTTACTAAACTGCATAAGCAAATTTAAATAAACAATTCATCTTCTTAAATTATCTAAATTGCTATAAATTTCACTAAAATACCCTTAGGTATTATTGGTTTCCCACTAAACCACCTTAAAATTTTACTTAAAACCCTCATTTTCTCAATTTTACATTTTACACTAAAATACCCTTAACTATTTGTTGCAATTTCACTAAAATACCCTTAACTATGGTTGCAATTTCACTAAAATACCCTTAACTATTTGTTGCAATTTCACTAAAATACCCTTAACTATGGTTGCAATTTCACTAAAATACCCTTAACTATTTGTTGCAATTTCACTAAAATACCCTTAACTATGGTTGCAATTTCACTAAAATACCCTTAACTGGACAAGGATTTGATTTGATGCTGGTTTTATAAGCTATCACCATTCTTCTTAAATCTGCTATAACTTGATAACATACAGATGTATTAATACCTTCAATAGAGTTTGTAGAGTTTGTAGAACTGTCAATATGATTTGCCTGCTGATACTTGTATTTGCATCGAATTTTCCATATATACCAGTTAATTATATGTGGAAGCCATTTTGATATCTCTGCATACCGAGTACTATTATACCAGAAATCAAATATATCTTCAATATTAACCATCTCGTCAACTCTGCTGTTGGTTTTGAAAATAGCATCAATTTTATTCCACAGAAATCTAGCAATATCGCTTTTGAGGAACAAATGTTCCCTATCTTCTTACTGTGAAGCTTTGCAGCACATACACTTACTAGGCATATTAAAACCAATATTTCAGATCATAGAATCTAGTAGCAAAGCATTATTAAAGAGCTTCCACCTGAATAACATAACACTTTTAGAAAGTGACTTGTCCGTAAGGAATATAGCATAATGTTTCTGCATATAAGATTTTCTGATATATATTCCCATACTGAATGTAAAGTGTTCTCCAGAATTTGTGAGCTTCCAAATCCTTCTGTAAAGATAATAAGTAATACAATAATTGCTACTTTTTATTTCTGAAATCAGCTCCTCTGAAATACTTCCTTGGATACTTGAAAATTACCGGCCTTTTTTGATAGAATTTTATTTATAGAGATACCAGTAACTTCTGTAGAAGCAAAATTTTTAAGTGGACTATCACCATGCCAGATTTCCTTCCAGAAATCAATATTTCCTTGACCAATTATCCATTTAGATAAAGAGTTGACCGATGAAGTTCCTAGCGTCCTTGTCGCTAACCCGCGGCCTTTGCGGAATGAAAAACTTTAAATTTTAAAATTAATGATTGTCATGCCCCGCTTCCCAAAATACGGAATACGAGGGGTTGACAAGGCCAACCATGCTCCTACGGTCGAGGAAAAATCCTGCCGTAGTCACACTTCGGCTTCTAGCACTACGTGGTAATCGGTAATCAACGCACAGGTAATGAGAAATGCAGTCACTAAATCGAAACAAATACAAAACACTAACCGGATAGAGATCAAGGAAGTATAGCTCTGGGTCGCTAGTCCAGATATCCGCAATATCCTCGAGGTACGTCAGGTCCTGGTCCGAGCTAAATCCACTTCTCACTCTGAGCATGCATGCTCAGGTCGTTAGAGCGACACAATAGTAATATATATGAATACATATGTAAACACGTACAATAATGATGAACATGAAACAGTAAATATGGAGTGATGACATGAGCATGAAGTAACCGGTACAGGTAAACAGTAAAGCAGGTATATCGAATCAGTAAGCAATGCATGTCAATGTCACTAACCCTATCAGTCTCTAAGTCTCACTGTCCAGGTCGCTAAACCTATCGTCGGTCCAAGTGTGAGAGTCAACCACTCGTGAGTATCCCCCACCCAAGGGTAGGACCCAGGGGCAAGGGAACACGGGCCCGAGTCGCTCGCTAATAGTCAGTAATATCACCAATATATCTCCAGAATCGCTGTATGTGCCGGCAATGGGACTCCCGAGCTTCTGTTGAACTCACACTCAAACTACCCCATCCCGTGGTCTATATCAAACGCCAACCATAAACTCAAATACCAGTCGGTCCATGACAAGTCTACGCGAGAACTGGAGACAGGATCTGCATCAAGCATGTCTCGACTGATACCCAAGATAAATGGACAGTGTTTGGTGCCTTACCTATGACACTAATATAAGTGCTCCATAACCGTCCCATTCCAGTTATAGTTACACTTATATATGTCCCATAGACGTCGACAATGCAATAAATCAACCGGGTCCGCTGATTGTGTACAAGTACGTGTCACTTTCACTTATTCATTCACACTTTATCACTACGTACTTGCCACAATCAGAACACTAATACCTAATACTGGGTAATGCACACGATCATTATGTTACCAATGCAATGACATCTACATGACACGATGAGAATACAACAATTACGATATGAATAGAATATCATCAGTCAGTGTCCTACCACTTGCATAATTTACTATAAATCATACATGCAGAATTGAGCAAAACAATGAAAAAGGGGTAAGCAGTATGTTTAATTAGCTATCCGTCAAAATTGGTTTCGCGCTAATCGGGTTTCAGGTTTGCTAGATACGGCCATTTCAATTTAAGTGTTCACAGCTGGAAATCCGATTTCAGAATTGGAAGTCCGTTTCGTAACACATTTTACTCCCAGTTGGGATCGTAATTAGGCGACACTATAGTGAACAATATTTAGGGTTATTAGTTAGGTTTCCAACGCAATTGGCGGATCAGTAGTATCCTATATCAACAGGGAGTTATGGTCAGGTTAAGCTTGATGTGTAAAATCTGTCACTGCAGAATTCAGCTAGACGCATCGACATTATAAAATGTGTTAAAAATATCATACAGAACATGAATCCAGTGAAACCAGTGGAGTAAGAAAGCTAACTTAATTTTCTACGTAACGATATAGGGTTCCGCACATTCTCGTATTTGAACAGGGATATATAGCAATTTAAAAACAAGGGTTAACTGGGATTACTACTCTGGACTGCAGTCCAGAGTAGTAATTCTCCACAATTTTCTCTATCATAACTAGTTCAAATTTAGGTATAAAAAATAGGGTTCTGTAGCTTATTCTGTTGGCTTCGATACAAGCCAGGGAACGCCAAAAACCGATTCGTAAAAGATTTAATGTGAATTTAACGGTCTAGCATGTTCGGGAAGTTCATGTTTCGTAATGATTATCGGGAGTAACATTTCATAGGTGAAGCGACCGTGGTTTCCAACCAAATTTCTACAGCACATCGGTAAACAGTAGACGAGTCTAATGATCACAAGTTCCGTCATTTAAAGACAGGTTTTCACATATAGTTTCGTATCAAACACTTGTATTCATTGGCTCGCACGAGATGTATATATACAATATTAACATCTAAACTTATTTAAATACGAACTAATAGCATGAAGCAAGTAATATACTTGCCTAACGATGTGTCGATGACGGTACGGCAGCGGCAACGACACGATCGCGTCCCGAACACGGCACGGCGACGACTAGGCTCAAGCTCGACTGCGACTGCGACGAGAAGGCATCGATGGTGGCGAGGTGACGGAGATGGCTAGCGGCGAGCTCTGGTGTGCAGGTGAGAGGGTGTGCTCGGGGGTTTTTCTGGAGAGAAGAGGCGGCCGTGGGGTGGCTCAGGCGGGCGAGGGTGCTTGGGGCAAGCTCGGGATTGTGGGATGGTGCTTGGCTCGGAGTTGGAGGTGGCAAGAGGCAAGGCCGAGTGGAGGAGGTCGGCGACGAGGTCAAGGGTGAGGGAAGTCGACGGTGGTTGTAGGCGGCGGCAACAGTTGCGGTGTTGGGTTCAGGTAGGTGATGAGCTCGGGGTGTTGGAGGCGTCGGCGGTTGCGCTGGGATGTGGTGGCAACAGGCACTGTAGCACCAGTAGGGAGGAGAGGGGCTGAAGAGGAGGGATCGTCGTCGAAGGTGAGGTGGTCGGAGTCGGCTTGGGCTGTAGTCGAGGGAAGCTCGGGGTCGGTTGGCTGTCGTGGAGGCGGTGGAGCTCGGGGCTTGAGTTTGCGAAGAGGGGGAGGCGGTATCGCACTTGGTGTAGGTTGAGGTGGTGAGGAGTCGAGTGGCTGCAACGTCGAGGCTCAGGTGATGCAGAGGGGGATGAGGTCGAGGGAGTGGGCGAGCGCGCGCGTGAGGTCGTGGGCCGAGGAGTAGGGATGAGGTCGCGACGAGGAGGGGGCATGGGAATGAGCGCGACGACGTGGGAGAGAAGGAAGAAGCGGGGAAAATAGTAGTGGGGAGGAAGAAACGGGTCGGGTAAGGGGAGATGGGCCGGGCTCGGGCTGGAAAAGAAATTTATAAAAGTGGGGGAAAGAATGATGGGCTGGGCTCGGGAATGGAAAAGAATTTAAAAGAAATGGGAAAGGAATCGGCTGGGTTTGGGTTAATTGATTAGGTAGAATTTGGGAAAATAAATATAAGTGGTTAGGGTTTAATAGTTAGGATTAGGAAAATTAGATGAAAATTATTTGGGAAAATAGAAGTATTTAAGTAAATAAAAATTTGTAATCTTGTTTCAAAATACGGAAATAATTAAAAAGGGACAGGGTATTACATCATACCCCACTTATATAAAATTTCTTCCTCGAAATTTAAAATAAACGATAAGCTATAAATAATATGCGAGAAGCCACAAAATCAACTACTACTATATAGTGATCTACGTAGAAGCAGCTAGATAAAAATATAATCTTATATATATATACATATATATATATATATACATACATACATATATATATATATATATATAAGAAATAGCGCAGCTAAAATAATAAGCATAAGGCATAACCATTTAAAATGACAAACTATAAGCACAATACCATGGAAAATAAAATAACAATAATAAACAATGGTGAAGGATTTGCCGATAAGCTAAAATATTTTAGAAAGAATATCGATCAAGCAATTTAAAATAACTTGAGGAAACTCACACGGTGAAATAAGAGAAAAACAAAATAGTTTGTGCGATATATGTTTGCACTATTAAGTGCAAAGAATAGTAAATCGTTTTAGAATAAGTAAAACAGAAGTAAATAACGAAATTTTTTTTGATAAGAAGATAAAGGAAACTAAATTTCGAATAGCAAACGTCAATGAATATAATTATAGTGATAAGAATTAGCATTAATAATATATAGGGGCTAGTCAGGGTAGGGATTGCAATAGAGTATGGTTCATTCAAAGGTCGGGGTGCGGCACTTCAATCTGAATGTCGACGAGGCTGGGGTCGGGTCAGCACAAGGTGTAAGGGTGAATAGTAATGAATCTCAGAAGGGAAAGAAATTTATTGGGGAGGGGAAATAGTCAATGACTCATGCGAATCAAATCTTAAAAGATTAGTGAACTCAGAAACTGTATTATTATTCCAGAAGATTTCAAATAAGGCATTCTCGAAAGATAAAAGGTGGCCCTAAACTATACATAGATTTATTTGGCCAGAGGAAACAAAAGATAAATCACGTCAGTCGTGGTTATGGAAGTTCAACAGGTTACGGTAAGCTCGCGCGCTAAGATAGAGACGTCCATTTCCATAGCGCCTCGCAGGGATTGCCACTGGAGGTTCTTCTGCCACGGGGTCTTCTTCTCCTGGTCCTTCCTCGTCTGGAGCTTCTTTCTCGTGGTATGCTTCCACGTGACTCATTTCTTCTGGATCTTCTTCCACGGGATTTTCTTCCACTGGATTCTCCTGGGGGTCTTTCCCTCCTGGATTTTCTTCTACCGGGTCTTCCTCGGTAGCTTCCTCTATTGGGTCCTCTTCGGGGTCCTCTTCTTCGTTGTCAGAGTCGCTGATCATGTCGACTTTTAGGGCTGCGACTCCTTCGTCCTCGGAATCGCTGTTTCCGAAAATAACCTGTGGGCCGTTGATCTCGTCATCTGAACTCACCAGCATGCAGTTCAAGGAAACGCATGACCGTGTGTCCTCATTTAGAGGCGGCGCTGCTCCAGGATGGGCCATGGCCTGGAAAGAAAGAGTCATGATTGGACAGTGGAACATACCAAGAAAATAACCAATGATATGAAGCACAAGGAAAATATACGGTAGGTAAGGGCCGAAAAATCAAAATTTAGAATACTGATGCAATAAGCAGTATAAGGAAAATGAGTGGTAAGGGGACGATACATACATCACAACTCAAAATTTTATTGCATTCGAACTAAAAGTTCAACGGATACAAGATTTTAAACGAAAAGAAACATTTACAAAAGAGTGACAATATTTTTTTTTTGAAAGCAGAAAAGGCGATAGTTCCTCGTTGATATCTAGACCGCTGCATTCTCGTCAAGCGAGTGGAATCCTGCGCTGGGTCCGTACTGTCCTTGAAGCTTGAACTATGAAATAACCAAGTTACTTAGCAAGGGTGGAGAGTGTGGACGAAACTCCTCTTTGTAGCTTTTTCCTTCGAGGGCAACCATCGATAAGATGCTCGTTGGATCCACAAATCAGTATTGCCCCTTAGCCCTGCGACAGTCTTTCTGAAGGTGTCCTAGTCTCTTACAGTATCTGCAGCATTGAGCTCTCCGCTGCTTCCGTTGCTGAGGAACGAATGGGCGCTTCACCTTCACGTCTTTTCCTTGTTTAATAGGGATTCCCTTACGATTGGAGGCTTCCGCTGGCGCTTGAGTCATTTGTCTTCTTAATCCTTCAGCTAAAAGGTCGTTTATTCGCTCCTGGGCTTCCTTCAAGCCTTGCAGTACACCCAAAATCTCGACGTTCCGACTCTGGGGAGTGGAGATAGAAGATGTGTCGTTGGAAGACATGGTCCTGAAACAACAATTTTAGGACGGCATAAGGTACAAAATATAAGAATCAGAATAAGATATAAAACGAAGCAAGAATAGATGGTGAGTGGAACTCAATCGAGCGGGAATCAAGTGTAGAACTCCAAGTCACTCAAACAGAGTACGGTATTATAACTATGCTGCAGTTCATAATTACAATCACATAACTCTACTAAGTCATCCAAAACTCTAGCGGATGGATCAAAATATATAGCAGAACACTCTATGTGAATCAAGATCAAGGATAACAAGTTTACAATCTAGACCGAAGGATGTTTTAGATTGTCAAGCCCTATACAGAAACTGTAATTCCATTCTAAACCCGTCTCTGATACCAACAAAACCATGTCACGCCCCACTTCCCAAAATACGGAATACGAGGGGTTGACAAGGCCGGCCATGCTCCTACGGTCGAGGAAAAATCCTGCCGTAGTCACATTCGGCTTCTAGCACTACGTGGTAATCAGTAGTCAATGCACAAGTAATGAGAAATGCAGTCACTAAATCGAAACAAATACAAAACACTAACCAGATAGAGATCAAGGAAGTATAGCTCTGAGTCGCTAGTCCAGATATCCACAATATCCTCGAGGTACGTCAGGTCCTGATCCGAGCTAAATCCACTTCTCACTCTGAGCATGCATACTCAGGTCGTCAGAGCGACACAATAGCAATATATATGAATACATATGTAAACACGTGCGATAATGATGAACATGAAACAGTAAATATGGAGTGATGACATGAGCATGAAGTAACCGGTATAGGTAAACAGTAAAGCAGGTATATCGAATCAGTAAGCAATGCATGTCAATGTCACTAACCCTATCAGTCTCTAAGTCTCACTGTCCAGGTCGCTAAACCTATCGTCGGTCCAAGTGTGAGAGTCACTACTCGTGAGTATCCCACCCAAGGGTAGGACCCAGGGGCAAGGAAACACGGGCCCGAGTCGCTCGCTAATAATCAATAATATCACCCATATATCTCCAGAATCGCTGTATGTGCCGGTAATGGGACTCTCGAGCTTCTGTTGAACTCACACTCAAACTGCCCTACACCCCGTGGTCTACATCAAACGCCAACCATAAACTCAAATACCAGTCGGTCCATGACAAGTCTACGCGAGAACTGGAGACAGGATCTGCATCAAGCATGTCTCGACTGATACCCAAGATAAATGGACAGTGTTTGGTGCCTTACCTATGACATTAATATAAGTGCTCCATAACCGTCCTATTCCAGTTATAGTTACACTTATATATGTCCCATACACGTCGACAATGCAATAAATCAACCGGGTCCGCTGATTGTGTATAAGTACGTGCCACTTTCATTTATTCATTCACACTTTATCACTATGTACTTGCCACAATCAAAACACTAATACTTAACACTGGGTAATGCACACGATCACTAGGTTACCAATGCAATGACATCTACATGACATTATGAGAATACAACAATTACGATATGAATAGAATATCATCAGTCAATGTCCTACCACTTGCATAATTTACTATAAATTATACATGCAGAATTGAGCAAAACAATGAAAAAGGTGTAAGCAGTATGTTTAATTATTTATCCATCAAAATTGGTTTCGCGCCAATCGGATTTCATGTTTGGTAGATACGACCATTTCAATCTAAGTGTTCACAGCTGGAAATCCGATTTCAGAATTGGAAATCCGTTTCGTAACACATTTTACTCCCAGTTGGGATCGTAATTAGGCGACGCTATAGTTTAACAATATTTAGGGTTATCGGTTAGGTTTCCAACGCAATTGGCGGATCAGTAGTATCCTATATCAACAGGGAGTTATGGTCAGGTTAAGGTTGATGTGTAAAATCTGTCACTGCAGAATTCAGCTAGACGCGTCGACATTATAAAATGTGTTAAAAATATCATACAGAACAGGATTCCAGTGAAACCAGTGGAGCAAGAAAGCTAACTTAATTTTCTACGTAACGATATAGGGTTCCGCACATTCTCGTATTTGAACAGGGATACACAGCAATTTAAAAACAAGGGTTAACTGGGATTACTACTCTGGACTGCAGTCCAGAATCGTAATTCTCCGCAATTTTCTCTATCATAACCAGTTCAAATTTAGGTATCAAAAATAGGGTTCTGTAGTTTATTCTATTGGCTTCGATACAAGCCAGGGAACGCCAAAAGCCGATTCGTAAAAGATTTAATGTGAATTTAACGGTTTAGCATGTTCGGGAAGTTCATGTTTCGTAATGATTATCGGGAGTAACATTTCATAGGTAAAGCGACCGTGGTTTCCAACCAAATTTCTACAGCACATCGGTAAACAGTAGACGGGTCTAATGATCACAAGTTCCGCCATTTAAAGACAGGTTTTCACATATAGTTTCGTATCAAACACTTGTATTCATTGGCTCGTACGAAATGTATATATACGATATTAACATCTAAACTGATTTAAATACGAACTAATAGCATGAAGCAAGTAATATACTTGCCTAACGATGTGTCGATGACGGTACGGCGGCGGCAGCGGCACGAACGCGTCCCGAACACGGCACAACGACGACTAGGCTCAAGCTCGACTGCGACTGCGACAAGAAGGCGTCGATGGTGGCGGGGTTGCGGAGATGGCAAGCGGGGAGCTCTGGTGTGCAGGTGAGAGGGTGTGCTCGGGGGTTTTTCTGGAGAGAGGAGGCGGCCGTGGGGTGGCTCAGGCGGGCGAGGGTGCTTGGGGCAAGCTCGGGATTGTGGGATGGTGCTCGGCTCGGAGTTGGAGGTGGCAAGAGGCAAGGCCGAGTGGAGGAGGTTGGCGACGTGGTCAAGGGTGAGGGAAGTCGACGGTGGTTTCAGGAGGCGGCAACAGTTGAGGTGTTTGGTTCAGGTGGGTGATGAGGAGCTCGGGGTGTTGGAGGCGTCGGCGGTTGCGCTGGGATGTGGTGGCGACGGGCACTGTAGCTCCAGCAGGGAGGATAGGGGGTGAAGAGGAGGATCGTCGTCGAAGGTGAGGTGGTCGGAGTCGGCTTGGGCTATAGTCGAGGGAAGCTCGGGGTCGGTTGGCTGTTGTGGAGGCGATGGAGCTCGGGGCTTGAGTTTGCGAAGAGGGGGAGGCGGTATCGCACTTGGTGTAGGTTGAGGTGGTGAGGAGTCGAGTGGCTGCAACGTCGAGGTTCAGGTGATGCAGAGGGGGATGAGGTCGAGGGAGTAAGCGAGCGCGCGCGTGAGGTCGTGGGCCGAGGAGTGGGGACGAGGTCGCGACGAGGAGGGGGCGTGGGAACGAGCGCGACGACGTGGGAGAGAAGGAAGAAGCGGGAAAAAGAGGAGTGGGGAGGAAGAAACGGGTCGGGTAAGGGGAGATGGGCCGGGCTCAGGCTGGAAAAGAAATTTATAAAAGTGGGGGAAAGAATGGTGGGCTGGGCTCGGGAATGGAAAAGAATTTAAAAGAAATGGGAAAGGAATGAGCTGGGTTTGGGTTAATTGATTAGGTAGAATTTGGGAAAATAAATATAAGGGGTTAGGGTTTAATAGTTAGGATTAGGAAAATTAGATGAAAATTATTTGGGAAAATAGAAATATTTAAGTAAATAAAAATTTGTAATCTTGTTTGAAAATACGGAAATAATTAAATAGGGACTGGGTATTACAACGATTGAAACTTAAACCTTGGAATTTTAACCAAACACTAAACAAGCGAACTACAAAGGAATTCTAACTACTAGGTTAGAGTTACAACCTTTGTAGATGTGTCTTTCGTCTTCAAATCCACTTCCTTTGCTTCTCGGAATTCCAGGATCAAGATTGTAAGCCGGTCCTCTTTAGCCAAAGATGATCCACCCGAGGGAAATGGTTCAAGGCTCTAACTTCACACCAAAAAACAAGTGAAACAATTAAAGACCCTAAGTCGCTGATCTAAGGTGCTTAGAGATGGTAGTGATGTGTTCTAGTTTTTTTTTCTCTCCGTTCTTTTGATTCTCAATACATGAGGTTAAGGAAAAAGAAAATGAAGGAGGAGCTCAAGTGAGGAGGAAGAAAGAAAATGGTGAGAATGAATTATCAAGTGAGAAAAATAGGTAGCATGATTTTGTTAAATCAATTTTCAAATAGAAAAATAGCAACCATGCTTAAATAATAGAAGCAAATGAAATAAACAAATAACAAAGTCATTTCTCTCACCATTCCTCCATGCCACCTCACCCTTCCACCTCATTTTCATTTTCCAATAAATGGAAAATCCTAAAATGAGGTGTTCTCCTTCTAGAATGTATAATGTATAAATACAGAATACATTCTACCATAGATGCATACCCGTATCCGTATAAAAATATGAATACCCAAGAGATAGAAAAAAATACAATGAATATAATACTAGAATATACATATCGAAATATATATATGTAAATTATTAAATCAATACTTGATTTAATAATCGGGCTTAATCCTAAATCGGCTAGTATTATCAATCGTCCGATCAAAAGTCCGTGTAGTTTGTACACTCATTTAATCGGAACCCTGCACATATCAAAATATGGCCACTATATAATTTCTTATGAACTGGAAAAACCTTCTGTGTGGGTTCTAAAGACTCGATATTACGCTGGCAGTGAGTTACTGGATAAATCTATAACCACAAACACGTCACCGGCACTAGCTATACGTAACGGCTATCCAGGTATCTGTCGAAAAAGAAGGCCGACGAGTAAACTCATTCGAACCCCTACTGAGGTTATCTGTGACAATTTCCGTACAGTCTGGTCTTTTCGTCTAAGAGTATCGCATACCAGGTCTAGGGGGTGGTATACGTCAGACCCTAATAACCCGATAATTCATGCCGATGTGGCTCAGGACCAATCTGAGAAACTACTGATCTAACTATCAGTAAATCTCAACTGCCTTGGCCAAGGTCTTATGGTACAGGTCGACCGAACATAGTGCGACATCGACTCCATGTACTGGAAAAGACGAATCCTTAGCAATCGCTTACTGCCTTCATGTGGCTCGAGATTGTACCCAACTAAAACCTGTTTGCACGACTCAGTAAAGCCGTGGTATCGTAGTAATCTAAGTACAATGGGAAATCACACGAGACAAATGACGATATCAAGTTTAAAGGCTAACTTGTACTCCGTCACCTGAGAACTGCTATCCGACGAAGATATAATATCATCTAGAAGTTCTCGGCGAGTCCGTCCAGTGTATTCATCCCAGTGAGCACCTGCATACGATCTTAGGTGCCACACACCAATGGCTGTGAGATCAACCATTGCCTCTCTTTGGGCTCTAGAAACGTATACACTAGTCTACACAGGAATATCGATTCCCAGTCTCAATACTCCTACGACCATGGACTTTTAAGGATGTGCTTATGGACTACCAAGCCCCCACATGTATGATTGTCATCATAACGCTGGTGGCCAAGCAATAATCTTATGGGCTTTATCAATATGTTTTAGCGATACATAATAACAAGTAAAATATATACAAATGTTAAGATAAAGACAAACCAAATAGTATATTATCATATCAAGCAAGATTGTTATGTACATACATGTGTCGAAGCATTCACCATATATACAATAATGGCCTCTATGACATACATATCTAACAATCTTCCACTTACACTAAGGCCTGTTATTGGCGTATCGAGTACCCAACGTCTACTCTAAGGCCAGTTGTTGACATATCGCATACCCAACATCTTAAAAAGTCGCTCAAACTGTGCTTGAGGGAGGAGGGCCTCTGTGAATGGATCCGCCGTGTTTTCTTTTCTGTCCACTCTCCGAACCTTGATCTCCCGACGATCTACGATCTTCCTGATCAGGGGATATTGTCTCAACATGTGGCTGGATCTCTGATGGGGCCGTGGTTGCTTCGCTAAAACCATAGCCCCATTGTTTCCTTAAACCTCATCACAACCTCGAAGGTTTTGGTGCATCGGCAGGGATTTTAAGAAAACCAAGCTGATTTGGTTTACTTTTTGTTATTGATATTTCATTTTAAATTGCTCGATATGTATTAAATTGTGTATCTTGGCTTTTTACCATTGCAGGAATTGGCTAATAAGTACAATAAGACAGTTGCTCAGCTTGTTCATCGCTGGGGCATCCAAAGAAACACTGTCGTGATCCCGAAAACCTCAAAGTTAGAGAGGTTGCAAGAGAATTTTCAGGTGTCTGATTTCGTCATATCAGACGAGGACATGGATAAAATCAAGGGGATCGATCGTAAGTATCGCACTAATCAGCCGAGTAGATTCTGGGGCATCGATCTTTATGCTTAGATAAATAATAAGTTGAATGTGATATGAAAAGGAACAGCATGTTGTTTGGCTTTTTTGAAGAGGGTTTAACATTTGCTACCATGATAAAGACGTTTTTCTTCTTCTTTTTATTTAGGCATTTTCTTTTTCCCCAGTACCATTGAAGGCCTAGAGTGATTTTCCTGCTTTTATTTAGGCATTGCATGATCTTGAATTGATCTGAAATATATTTAATTGAGCTATGACAATGAGAGGAAAAATGCATTGAATTGTTGTCTTTTCAATTTAATTTTTTAGTTTATAATTTTTGATGGCCAAACCCGTTATTATGAATTATTTATTTATCTATCTAATTCCTAAGACGTGTGCAGAAAGCCATAAGCTGTAACCTAGCGAACTTCGAATAAAAGAAAAGAGATGGAAGAGATCAATGCTCTTTCAGTGGACTCCAAAAAATTTGAATAAAGACTTGCCGAAGCAACACTATACTTAATCTGTAGCCGCAGCCTATTCAAATATTTTAATGTTGAAATGGTTACCAAATTTTCGAGATATTTCTGCATTTTATGTTCAAATGCATCGATTTTTCTCTCTCTGTTTTCTTTTTGGGGAAAGAATGTTGAATAATTGAATAATATTCTTCTCAACTATAATACCCAAAACCCAAGGGGAAAGGGCCGTAAGAGTTGTGGGACATAATCTTAATATGCTCAAATATATCGAAAAACAGTCGTATAGATCTATTGATAAACAACGTGCCGTGGCATCTCATGGGGTTTATTCCTAGTTTCTATCTAAATTTAACATGATCCCATTCATCCATGCATGGACACAACCGAGAAAAAGGAAACAAATAGTATTATTTTTCGTAAAAATTAGTGGGTACATTTTGCCTTGATACAAAATCAATTTTTATTAAGGTGCTCCAGCATCACCATGAAAATTACACCATCTATCTAAATTTTCTACCCATTAAAAAAACATGATGCTGAGTCTGAAAACCCTCCCTTATCTTCACCGCCCTCTCAAATCCCTTCTCTTCTCCCCTTCTCCGCCTTCCTCCCTCTCCTTCTCCCTCAACCCCAAACCCTACCCCTGTATCTCCTTCTCCTCCGCCGCCGCCACGATGGACCCTACCGCCGCCGCCGCCGCCGCCGCCGCCGATACCACCACCGCTGCCACCATCGAGCACGTGGTCCTCTTCAAGATCCGTGATGGCACCGAGCAATCGAAGATCGACGCCATGATCTCCAGCCTCCGATCCCTCTCCTCCCTCCCCATCGTCTCCCACCTCACCGCCGGCCCCATCCTCCGCCTCCGCTCCGCCGCCGCCTCCTCCCTCGCCTTCACCCATCTCCTCCACTCCCGCTACCCCTCCAAGCCCGACCTCGCCGCCTACTCATCCCACCCCGACCACGTCGCCGTCGTCAAGTCCCACGTCCTCCCCATCTGCGACGACATCCTCGCCCTCGACTGGGTCGCCGCCTCCCCTCCCCTCCCCTCTCCTTCCCCTTCCTCCGCCCTCCGCCTGACCCTGGCGAAGCCCAGGGCGGGCGTCTCGGCGGCCGATCTCGTGGCGGCGATCGAGGGGATGAAGGGGTCGCCGGCGGCGGCCAGGGCGGAGCAGCTGAGCGTCGGGGAGAACTTCTCGCCCGCGAGGGCTAAGGGGTATGAAGTAGGGTTCTTGTCGGTGTTTGGGGGATTGGAGCAGCTTGATGCGCTCGCGGAGGACGAGGGTTTGATGAAGGAGCAGAAGGATAAGGTGAGGGGCTTGGTGGAGGAGGTGATCGTGCTCGATTACGTGGTTCCGTCGGCGACTGGATCGCCGAGCCTCTGAGGTTGATTGTTTCTTCAACTTTATTTATCATCTTTGTAGTTTGATATGTTTGAAATAAATGGGGTTTTGTGCAAGTAATTCAATTTATCATCATCATTTAAGGGTTGTCAAATGAAATACTTAAGTTGATGGAACAAAAAAAATTTGGAAGTTTGTGCTGGAATTAAGATGACATATGGGTGTGTTTGGTTTCATTTGTTTGTTCTTGCTAATTATATTCCTCACAAACTGGCTCGATTAATCATACAAATTGATTCTTGATGTTTATGCCATGTAGCACAAATTTGGACACGCAGCATGATATAACGCTATTCAAATTTATGGATTTGTAAATTTCCAGCAACCTAGAATGCGTGATACGTAGTTATAATGAATATTTTAGTTAATTAAAATATTAACTATATATTTAAGTACATTACATATAAATATACAAATAACTAAATAAAAAACACTATCAAACAATTCTAAGCTAATAATACATAAATAAGAGAGAGAGAGAGAGACTTAAGGGAAAGCCATAATTTTGTGGTGGAGAGAGAGGGCTTGATTTGGACGAGTGAAATTAGGAAGACATAAGGCGATTAGAGATGCCTTGAGGAGAAGAGTCTGTGGCTCTATCAAAATGGCATGAGGAACCGCAAGTTTTTGTTGATGATTGTTTGCTAGGTTGCAGGTTTGAGGTATTAACTAAGGATGTGGGTTACCGGGTTGATGTCAAACTTAAGAACCCAATTCCTACCATATCTTAAAACCAATTTAGACACTCAAATCTGACAGGCGAAATCTGACAGGCGAACAGATACGCTAAACAGGTTGAATCAAGAGCTATCCGAAATGTTTTTTATCAAGTTAATTACAAAATTCACGATTCAGACCTCCGAATTGCGAATCTGAGCGAACCCGCTGTTTAGTTAGATTTGTATTTAGTTTTTCTGCATCAGTAATGTGGAGGCATTGATATTCTAAGGAGAAGCCGGTGTTCTCTACGTACCTTATGCATTTTATAGTTAATTTAGATCCCTTGTACTGTGCCTAAAACGAATTGACTTCATTTTCAAATAATCACGGTCACGACAAGAAAAATGGTTCTGTATTCATCCAAAGAATTGTTGATAGAAAGTTGAATCCAATTCATTAATCTGTATGCCGGGTGACCATTAGTGTGAAATCCATAATTCAAAATATTTATGTGAGTATGTGTATGGATCGGTTAATGATTAGCATTGTAGTCTGGTTGTTATTTATTTTCTTGTATGTTATATCATGAAGCTAATGGGACTTCAGTTTCCTCACTGTTCTATAGTTTTGTACTTTTCACGAGGAAATTGTGCCATAGTTAATTATTTCTTTTTTCCAATGCTTGACGTTTTCTAATTTGAATGCTTATTGATTCATCCTCATAATCATGGTGGATCCGTATCCCTAAATTACTTTAAATTTGCAATCAGACATCACTAGAGGATTTCTGTTACGAAACATTTTGCATTTCTTTGGATGGCAAACTTAACAAGCCATAATATATTTATCAGGATACATTAGCATTGCATATTGTTTACCAAGGAACATATTGCCCCCCTAAAGTAATAGAAGGTAAACTTTGTAACTAGATTAGTTGTAGATAATAAATATGGGTCGAAACTCAATTTAGACCACAAGACTCAACATTATAGTCCAAAATATTGTACATGGAAACTCGGATTGTTATTCTTGGCCGCCAAAATATTAATATTTTAATCAAGAATTTTATATACATATATTTTTTTTAATGTTGTCTTATTTATATAGAGAGAGAGAGAGAGAGAGAGAGAGACCTGTGTGTTGCATGTGCAAAAATCTAGTCATGGTAGAGATTAATGGACACATCTCAATCCCCTATTTAAACCCCACTTCTCCCTCCTCCATCCTCTACTCGCTCAACTCAAACCCAACCCCTCTTTCCTTCCCTTTGCTGCTGCCATGGACTCCACTAACAACACGCCGCCATTATCGAACGATATGGGGACAATCCAGTGCCAAATCCGTGCAAACAACGTGTTGTCCTCAAGGTCCGACATGCCACCGATCTAGCCAAAATCGATGCTTTCATCTCCAGTCTTCATTCCCTCACCTCCATCCCCCTCGTCTCCCACCTCACTGCCGGCCCTATCCTTCGCCTCCGCTCCCTTTCCACGTCTGCCCTTGCCTTCATCCACATCCTCCATGCCCGTTGCCCCTCCAAAACAAACCTCACTGCCTATGCAACTCATGCCGACCATGTGTCAGTTGTCAAATCGCACATGCTCCCCATCTGCGACATGAAGACCGGCGATTGGGTCCCCAGCTCTCAGTACCAACCGCAAATTCCGCACTTAACCCTAGTGAAGCCAAAGAAGGGTGTCTCAGCGTCGGATGCTGTGGTGGAGATCAAGGGGGGTAAGAGGGTCTCCGGCGGCGGCAATGGCGGAGCTCCTGAACTTTTTATTTTAAAACACTTTTCTTTTCTTTTCTTTTCTTTTGTTGGGGGGTGGGGGGAGGGTTCCACGTAGGTGAGGGCAATGGGGCGTGAAGCAAGGTTTTTGTCGGTGTTTGCGAGCTCGGAGGAACTTCATTCCGTTGTAGAGGAGGATGGTTTGATGGAGGAGCAGAAGGAAGGTGAGGGCTTTGGTGGAGGAGGTGGTCGTGCTTGATTATGTTGTTCCAGCGACTGAATCGGTTGTAAGGACGGGCACATCCCGTGCGTGCACGCAGCGGAAGCGGGAACGGACGGAGAACAAAAATTCCGTAGAGGCGCGATCGACCATATGCCAAAATCGTCCAAACACTAGTTTCTAGCTAAACTAAAGAGCGTAAAGAAAAAGTTTAGATGTACTACAGCCTTTGCAGCGTGTCCGGCTCATCCCGGAAGACCCCGTCTAAACTCCGTGAGCTCCTGAATGCATCTGCACGCCGACTGCCTCGCTGTAGATGATCCGCGTTGAAAGTGGGTTGTCCGAGCTCCAACTCCGTCACCGGTCGGAGGAACTTCCTCCAGAGACTTGCTGGGCGTAGAGGAAGGCTATGCGAGCAATGGGTACTCTCTACTTTTTGCAAAAACTCACCATGGCAACACTTGCCATTAACTAGTGAGCTCAAGCTCTTCATGAAAGGAAAAAGATGTATTTTATTTGTGATGGTTTGTGAAAAAGAAAGATAATCTTTTAATCTTTTCCACCATGTCATATGTATGACACATACCCTCACTCCCTACTCTCTCATGTGTGTGTCAACACATAAGAGAGAGGGTGGGCCCCACCACCTAATTAAATATATTAAATAAATAATAGTTTATATATATATACATACATTTACATATATATAAAATTATTAGTATATTTATTTATACTTAATATATAATGGTGGGAATTAATATATATTAAATAAGTATTAGTACATGTATCCTATACACGTACACATCATGTATCACATACACGAAATGCCATCAATATCTTCCCAGTATCATATACTGTAGAGAGTGTGTATCATATACACTATACTAGAAACCGTACCATTAATACGGTTATCAAGTTAACACTTAACTTGGTATTCCGGCTGTGAAATCGGCTAGTATAACAGTCGTTCGATTGAACACGTATATCCAATATACATGTTTTGTCGAACTCATGTATGTATCCCTGTACATACGTCACATCGCATTTTTCCCGGACAGACACTTTCGTTATGGGACTCTAAAGACCTGTCAATACGTTGGCAGTAGGTTATACATGATCGTATCCGATTGAATTTGAAACACTTCAGATTCAACCCCTTTCGGGTTAACCCACAAGTTCGTCAGCGGTACTAGCTGTACGTAACGGCTACTCAGATATGAGCAAGATAACGGCTACCCAGGTATGAGCAAGATAAAGGCAGGTCAACGAGCGAACTCATCCGGACCCAACAAAGTCTATAAGTGGCAGTCACCGTACAGTCCGGTCTCTTCGTCAAGGAGTATCACATACTTGGTCTGGGGAGTGGAATCTGTCAGACCCCCAATAACCCGATAAGTCGTGCTGACAGAGAACTCATAACCAAAGAGATTCAACTTATAACACTTACCAGTTTATCTTTACTGCCGTGGTTACGGACTTCTGGCTATAGTCGTGTTCTGCACAGTGCGATATCGACTTCCAATACCGGGAGTGACGAATTCCCTCGATCGTTTCTGTCTCCATGTGAATCGGGACTGTACCCAATTAAAATCTGTTTGCACGACTCAGCAGAGCCGTGGTGGGGTAGTAATCAAAGTACAGTGGGAACACGCATGAAACACTGTGGCGATTTCAGGCCTAGAGACTATCATGTACTCATGTCACCAGAGAATTGCTATCTGACATTGGTATAATACCAATTAGGAGTTCTCAGCGAGTCCGTCAAGTGTAACTCATCCAATGAGTACATGTATACAATCATCAGTGTCAAACACTAATGGTTATGAGATCAACCATTGCCCTGTACAGAGTCATGAAACGTATACACTAGTCTAAACTGGAGTATCGATGCCCTGTCTCGATACTCTTACGACTTAGGGACATTTAAGTACGTGCTTATAAACTACCAGGCCCCACTAGTATGATTCTTATCATAATCCTGATAGTCAAGCAAACATCCTATGGATTTTATCTCATGTATTTGCGGTACGTGATAACTAGTATCTCGCATTAACATGACAGATAAAAACAGACCAGATAACACACTATCATCTCGAGTAAGACTGTTGGTATTGACCCTCCTCAAATTCAGTAATTGCATTTCCGCAATTACGATAATTGCCTTGAGGGCACAAATATCCGACATCGGTGAGGCTTTGAGGTTCATTATCTATAGTCACCAGCTCGGAGGAACTTTATTTATGACCTTGTTGTTTGATATATTTGCAATATGTTGGTTTTATCTTAAGTTATTCAATTCATCATTGTCATCATAATTGAAGGGTTTTCCCAGGAAACTTTCAAATTAATTTTTGAAGATTTGTGCTTGAAGTAGAATGAAAGAAGGGTGAGTTTGGTTTCCTTTACTTGTTCTTGCAATTACATTCCTCACTCACCAGCTCATATAATTATACAATTATACAGTTTGATGTGTATGTGCTCTTAACGGCCGGGGGGGGGGGGTTGTTCATGTTGATGACCTAATAATTTAGACCAAAGACTATTGTTTGTTGTGGGTGTGAAATGAAAACGTAACAAAGTGTATGTAATTTCTTTTATACAGCCCCTCTTCGATGGCATTCAGCTTGAATGTGATAGAAAGGGTGAAATGAAAACGTAACAAAGTGTGTGTAATTTCTTTTATACACCCCTCTTCGATGGCATTCAGCTTGAATGTGATTGAAAGAGCAACTTAACAGGGGAATTTGCCGTTGTCAACAAATTTACTATTGTTGTATTCAATATTAAGACTAAAGCTGAGTTTGCATCAATAGTAACTTTAAAGCCGAGTTTTGCATCAAGCATAACAATGTGTCTCGCCTGCCAAATATTCTATTTCTGTGTAAATCTACTATTTTGTTTTTTGATGTCAACAAGACCAAAAGTTTGCTATTTCCCCCTCTTTTTTGTGTGCCAGTTTTGTAAATCTGTTTTATTTTTCTCTATTCAGCTCTAGTATTGGACAATTTCCTATATAAGCTTAGTCGTCGCTTATCCGAATAGCATATTCTCTCATCCATCGTAACATTTTCGTTTTAGTTCTATTCATTTAGTTACTATGTTATTTTTAAATTGCCTGAATCTAACCATGAAAGAATTGTGGTATGAATCAACTCCAATTCACCACTGAACGTTACCGTGAACATTTTCGGAGTATTTGATGTCATTAATATACATATCTGGAATCAGCTGTGTAAGTTCAGTTATTCATATGATCTTAAGAGTTGTAAGTCAGTGATATTTCAGTAAAAGTGCATATCCTTCACTATGTATCCTTGTTATCACTGTATGGTGCTTGTGTATATCGTTGTTTACCATAAGGGATTGGTTTATTCATTTCATATATTAGCTATGCCCATTTTCTTTTTGCTGGCGAAAGAGCTGGACTCACGAAGAATTCGTCTCATAAAAAATATTGGCTATGTCATGTGTTTGGTTACGCCGATTTTTGTTTGCTGGATTTGTTTCGAAGTTTAATGTATCTTCACTGCTGTTGCATCTTATCAGGTTTACATTCAGCATATATAGCTCTCATTTATCATATTTCTCGAAAGAATTCTCTGAAGAACCGTGAGTCATTCAATCTTAATTGCATGTTCTCCAGGTTGATGTTGAATCCTTTGTGTGTATAATTGGTTGCTTAGGAGCTGTATTATGCCTCTAAAAGTTGGAAATTCACTATGTATTTCGCTTTTGTTACAAGATAATATTATGCATACCAAAACTCGCTTGATAAACAATATGTCAAATGGATGTAGAAAGGTAATGAATTTTCCTGGTAACTGAGAGAAATACCCGATCATTTTGATTGATATAATTGAAGCTTTAAACTTTACCATCATATACAAATGCATTTTTAGGATATGAGTTATGCTAACCCTAGTTTACTCTTTAAGGAATTCCATTTATCCTAACTTTAACTCAATAGCAGTAGTGACTACAGTCAGTTTATGGTGTTATTTTACAGCCAACTCGTTGGATACAGAATTATCTATGAAGGCATTTTAAGAATATTTTTGTTCTACATGCACAGAACTATATATACGCTTGTACCCATGATCAAAAGATATTTCGAATACCATTAATTCTTTGTGGATTAATCAGTCCTGTTAATTCACAACTAAGCAGTGGTAAAATGGAAATGGATTTGACATAGACAGGGATATGAATCCATCATATTCCTTGTCCTTTCTTCTTTTTTTTTTCCTTTCCCATATGTAAACTCTAAACTACGCACACCACATCCATGCATCCCATCACCCATCCCACATAAACACCGGGGGACTCAAGGAATTTGCTCCGAAAATGTTAATTTCTAGCTACTTTCCCCTCGTTGGGTTGCTATGGTTCGAAACTCGCACTCTTCCCAAAAGGAGAAGTGTCCATACCAACTGAGCTACTGCTAGTTGGTTTGTATGTAAAGTTATTTCCTTCACATAGATATGTATGTACACAAGGCTACCATAAAATATAAAGCATGCACCCACGCAATACAAGTCCAAAATGTATACTACCTTTTCCTATTTTTTGTTAGAAATAATTCTTAATTTGACTGGGTGCATGCAGCTGACCATAAAAGAGATAGAAATAAAATATAGAGCCCAAAAAAGCTGTCTGTGGGTCCTTTTTTTCTTTCTTTTTCTTTTTTCTTTTGTCGGATGCATTGCATCTGCATCCGGTATTTCAATAATTTCTCGATGATAAGAGATGGGTAAACTAATATCGGCTTTAAATAGAAGATTCTTGATCAAGATAAGGTTGATGATTAGATCTCTGTTTACTTGCAATGTTAATCAAGTACCCCGAGATGCGCGTGACTTTTGGATGCGCGTGACTTTGGATGTTTTGTCCGCATTTTTTTGAATTAGGAAGCTAATGAAAGAGAAATAATAATAATAAAAAAAGTAAAGCAAGTTTAGCATATAGGACTTTCACTTTACCAAAAAAGCCTTCTCTTATTATTTTTTTTTATCCTACCCTTTTATCTCTTTCCTTATTATCAGATATTCTTTTATCTTTCGTGATTGGTCTCGCAAAGCAATATAACATGCCTTATAACATTTCCAAAATACCAATGGATTGTAGGAGGGCATAGATAAGGATATGAAGGCCGAGTTGGTTAAAATGTGTATTCACAAAAATCATGCCGAGTTGGTTTAAGTGTATTAAGTGTATTCACATCGACAACATCGGCAATAGTCAATGGCATTTGTATATGACCATATTGACCATATTGGGGTATCCTCACGAAAATTTCAGCATCTGTCTATACAGAAAAGTATATATGTGCTTCTAAAAACACCGAGGAATCCATCGACATACAAAGCACTTTAGGTAGAGGTCAAACTGTAGAAGAATCAATATCCATACGCATTGTTTTAAATCATAAACACATATCAGGCATTAGCCACTGATGATACTCATAAGTGGGAATCTTCCAGATCCCAACACGTAGCGGATGACGTGTCATCCGCGTACCCGTTACGTTTCTGGAGGCTACGGAACTGGAATAAATACGATGCATTGGGGACGTTCCTCGGCGAGGTTGCATCCAACCGTTTAGAGACCTCCCCAGAGTACATTCCCTATTCGCCTAATAATCAGCCAACAGCTCGTCTCCGAGTTATCATAGAACGGAGCTTCCTCAGCCTCCTCGCTCGTCTCCAAGCTATTATAAAGCCGAGCTTCCTCTGCCTCCTCGCTCGTCTCCGAGCTGTTACCGAGCTGAGCTTTCTCAGCTTCCCCGTTTGGCCGGGAGCACGGAGCCCGAGCGTCCCTATAACGGCTCCGTGTATCTCGCCACAACGAGATCTCCCCGCTCCACTTCCCGCACCCCACGCTTGCGTATCTCGTCATTAATCGTCGTATCTCACCATCAACACGAACATGACACGGGGGCGTAGCGGACGACGAGAATCTGCATCGGTTCGCTCTATGCGACCGCTATATAAACCCCTCTTTCAGACGACCCAGGTATCTGAAAACTCGTTCCATTACGCCGCTATTCTGCCCTATATTTCTCGGTACTTACTTGATCGTCGAAGGGTCCTTCGGTGGTTTCCCATCCCGGGACTTCCTTTGCAGGTAGTTCAGCATCAACAACAACCAACAACCCATTGAGATCCACACGCTCAATCTTCATCTCAAATATCAACCGTTCATCGTCGTTAGCAGTAAGATCGATGGAAAACAATATCTGAGGGAGATTCCGATCTCCATCAGTTGGCGCCGTTTGTGGGAACGGCTTTCCCACCTTAAAAAGTTGATCTTCTATTTTCGATTCGATGGCCAGCGATAATCGCAACGATCCCAGTACGAGCCGTCCCGTCCTCCACAATGGAGGCGGGGAAGGTTGTATTCCACCTCCCAACATCATCGACGCCTTATCTACGCGGATCGACAGGCTTACGGCTCACGGGGATGGTGGACGTGCTCGCTCGTATTCAAACGGCCGACCATGCCCGCCAAACCGCCGTCCCCACTTCCCAAAATATATGGTATACTACCATCTCATCAGTCGTTCTGCTTCGGGGATACTATTGGTTTTAAATCTCATTTTCGTAAAGCCTATTGTTTCTAACATGTAATTTCCTATAATTACATCATTTACCATATCAATAGCGCTCTACTTGTAAAAACTTAATAAGTATTGATAATCACTAAACTTTAATTTTATTTTTTTTAAAAATTCTATGAGTGGAAGTAAAAAATTTACCTCTGAATTCCTTAGCACACACACCTAATGCGGCAATTTAGAAACCATCGGTGTATCCTTCCCCAAAAATACTCATGTATTTTGTCAGAAAATTCTCCCATATCGTTAAAGTGACCGGTTTCTCGTAACAACCATCATCAATTAGTAATATTTCAACTAATTTATTTATATCTCCAGACTTTAAAGAGATTATGCATTCATGGCTCACATCAACGATATATCCTATTATATCTACATTTTACATAATGAATATAAAAGGTGAATATATAAATGTTTTAATGACTTATCGTAAAAAATTAAAATGGTTAACGATTATGAGTACACATCATCTTACCATAAACACATTCAGGCTTACACGCAAAATCGCGTATCTTCCATAACTTTTTAAAATGATAAGTATTGCCAGCGATATTTTTTCCACAGAAACTTTATCAATCTCTGATTGTCTTGTCAATGATAATTTCCATATGTTTTCCAAAACTTTAATAGATTTATTGGTTATCAAAGTCACAACATTTTTTTTATCACACATACTTTATCAACGAATAATATATTTTTCCATTTGTCAGCATATAAATTATCAACTAACATTTTTCGTTCAACACCTTGCATAAAGTCGTACAATTAATATTTAAATAACAAATTTTGCGTTGAAAAGAAAATTGTTGTTGTAAACAACAACTCACTTTTTCGTCTCTGGCCACAAATGAAAGTGAGTTTGACGACTTTGCATACAATCGACCATACCTCAATCGCGTGATACGTATCTAGATATTATATAATTTATCTCGTTCTACGATTTTTTCAAAAATGGTGATCTCCAAAGATGGAGGTAGCATTTTCTTCTTACTTTCTGGATAAGATTCATCAGAAATCAAAATTGATAGATTATTCTTTTTCTTTTTCTTTTTTGCTTTCATATTGGCTACTGGTTCCTTCGCCTTTTAGTATAAGAAAATACGTTAATAAAATTAGAATGAAGTTGTTTTTTTACAAATAAATAAAACGAATAATCTGTATACACATACCGTTTTTATAATCCTTCTTTATAGAAGTCACAGGAGCAATTTCTTTTTTACCAGTTTCGCTTTGTCTCCATGATTCTTTTGCTCTCTTACCTGCAAATTTTCCTTTGTTTTCACCTGCACAATGAGCTTGAATATTACCAATGACACAGTCATCACGATTCTCCAAATCTGAAACTGACATGCACAATAAAATGTAAGTACTTCATTAAAATCCAAATATAATAAAACATAAAATTTGAAATAATATTGCAAGAACTCATACCCTTTCTTGTCTTATGAACCGATTTAATTTTTTTCCACGTTTATTCAATGTTTGCTCTCCTTTTAAAACGCCACGCTCCCATTTATGAGGTTTCTTATTATTGATACATTTATTTCTTATTTTCCCAATGGTAAAATTATCACCATCGTTGTCATCCTCGCCATCATTACTATTGTATTGATAATTGATTTCATCCTTAAAATTTTTAAAAAGAACGGACTCTTCATTCAAGAATATATTCCCATCACAATCATTCGAATTATTCTTTTCCATCCTGCACAGAAAATAGAAAAAATAAATCAATAACAATAAATATTACGATATAAAAAATTCTGACAAAGATGAATAGATCAAGTGAATGCATATATTACATAAAATTCAATGTAAGAACTACATATATACAACAAATGAAATCGAGTATTAATTCAATATTGGAAAGTAATACTCTGATTTAAAAATAAATTTACTGTGAAAGTATTTTTAAATCAAAGTGATACTTTCTAATATTGGGATTAATACTCGATTTCATTTGTTGTGTATATAGTTCTTATTGAAAGTGTTTGTTAGCACCACCACAGGGTTTTACTAGCATTAAACATACCTATTTTAAAATTTTGGGGTGCTAATCAACACTAAACAAGATCTTAAACTATATGATTAGGGTTTTAAGCATGATATAACAAACTATACTAAGAGATGGATGGCTACAACCTTTGTAGACAGTGTGCTTCTCTTCTAAAGCTCCGGGTTGTAGTTCACACGACTCCACTAGGCTCCACTTGAAAGTTGAACGAACTTACTTTAATGACCTTCGTGCCGAAGATGATCTATCCGAAGTTCGCTAATCCAAGCCACCTCTTCACTAAACTCTTTAGTGAAGTAAATACACTATACCAAAATGATAATCTAGTGTAGGACGGTGAAGTAGGTTTTTTTTTACTCACTAGGGTTCTCGCACGCTCAAGGTTTCACAACTCATGTGAGGGATTGAGCCAGGAGGAGGTGAGGAAGAGAATGAAGAGAGCTAGAGAGCAACTCATCCAAATGAGCTCAACCAGAGAAAAAGAACCAAGTATTGTGAAGAATGGCTTTTCCCCTCTCACTTATTGAAACATCCATTTGTTTCAAATAAACAAATAGAACCATGCTTCAATAGTGATAAGAGACCAATAAAAAATACTACAAAACCATGCTTCACCCATGCTCCTCATTTTCCACCTCATCATTTCCATTTCCAATAAATAGAAAATCAACGATGCTTCATATATATATCACACACATACATATATAAAGATAAGCAAATAATTAGTGAGTAATAATATTAGTTAATATATAATTATATCAAATATAAATATATATCATATTATTAAATCAACACTTGATTTAATAATCCGGTTATATCACATACAACCGACTAATATCGTTTATCTGTATATCACATTATCAAATCAACACTTGATTCAATAATCCGGTTAACCTAACTGATATCAAATAACCGCCAGATTAGAATACGGTATCACATACTTGTATTTAATTAGGCCCCCACACATATCAGCATATGTGCCCTATTTCGTTTCGCTTGAACCAGGAAACTTCTATGTGGGACTTTAAAGACTCATCAATACGCCAGCAGCAGATGATGATCACATCAGTCACCCATAAGCCGTTAGCGGTACTAGCTGGACGTAACGGCTACCCAGGTATTGAGCGAATAGAAGATCAACAAGCAAGCTTGTCCAAACTCCCATGAAGCCTATAGGTAACACTTACCGTACAGTCCAGTCTCTTCGTCTGATATGTCGCATATCGAGTCTGGGGGTGGAATCGTCAGACCCCAATAACTTAATAAGTCATGCCGATGTGTGGCCTATAATGGTACAAGAAACTACTGATAACACTTACCAGTAAATCTCATCAACAGCCCTGGCCAGGGACTTCCTGTTATAGCCAATCGAGCATAGCGCAACATCAACTCCCTATACCGGGAGAGACGAAACCCCTCCTATCGCTCATTGCCTCCATGTGACTCGGGACTGTATCCAAAATCCACCTGTTTGCACGACTCTTTTGAGCCGTGGTAGGGAATAAATCAAAGCACAATGGGAACCACACAAAACTCTATGATGATCTCAGGTCTACAGACTAACCTGTACCGGTGTCACCAGAGAACTGCTATCAGGCTCAAATACCCCTTTCTGTATTTTTTTTGAAAAATCGTACAGAAAGTTTAGGGTTGTTACATTTTCAATCAGATCAAAACAGCTCAAGCAAATGATGCTAAGTTGCAAAAGATCAGAGAACAAGTAGAAAGTGGATTTCGAACAGACTTTATCATCCAGGAAGACGGATCTTTGAGATACAGCAGTAGACTGTGTATACCAAAAGGTTCTGTGCGAGAAGAGTTGATGAAAGAAGCTCACAACTCTCATTATTCAGTACACTCTGGAGGTACAAAGATGTACAAAGATCTGCGTCAAAATTACTGATGGCATGGAATGAAGCGTGAAGTAGCCACAAGCGTCGCTAAATGCTTGGTATGTCAGTAAGTAAAAGCTGAAGATCACAGGACTGCTGGTTTAGTTCAACCGTTGCAACTTCTACCTATCCCAGAATGGAAGTGGCAAGACATTACTATGGATTTTGTGACTGCACTTCCTCGTAGCATAAAAGGTAACGATGCAGTTTGGTTTATTGTGGATCGACCCACAAAGTTGGCTCACTTTATTCTCTTTCGAGTTGGTCAATATACTGAGATATTAGCAAAGAAGTACATGGAGGTAAGAATCTAAGTAAGATTTTAAATCTTCAAATATGTACTATCTCTGATACCCATGAACTCATGCAGGAAATCGTGAGATTACATGGAGTACCGGTTTGCATTGTCTCCGATCGTGATACTAGATTTTGATCGCAATTTTGGCAAAATCTGCAAGCGAGCTTGGGAACATGTCTGAACTTCAGCACAGCTTATCATCCACAAACAG
Source organism: Agapanthus africanus (assembly GCA_030015575.1). Taxonomy (NCBI): domain Eukaryota; kingdom Viridiplantae; phylum Streptophyta; class Magnoliopsida; order Asparagales; family Amaryllidaceae; genus Agapanthus; species Agapanthus africanus. Next base: position 44,789,458 of record CM057339.1, read on the forward strand.
ATGGTCAATCTAAGCGAACAATTCAGATCTTAGAAGATATGCTAAGAGCGTGTATGCTAGACTTCAGAGGATCGTGGGAAGTTCACCTACATCTTGTGGAGTTTTCATACAACAACAGCTACCAAGCAAGTATAGGAATGACACCTTTTGCAGCGCTATATGGAAGAAAGTGTCGATCACCATTAACTTGAGACGACATCGGAGATAGGGAACTCCTTGGACCTGAGATGATAGTAGCAAATGTTGACGTAGTTCGTACTATCAGGGAAAGAATGCGCATAGCCCAAGATCGACAGAAGCACTGAGCTGATGCAAAGCGCCGTCACTTGGAGTTTCAACCGAGAGAACATGTATTTCTGAAGATATCTCTGAACCGTGGAGTGATTCGTTTTGGAATACGGGGTAAGCTTAGTCCGAGGTATATTAGACCGTTCGACATACTCGAACGAGTCGGTGAAGTGGCATATCGCTTGGCACTTCCATCTTCATTGGAAGGAGTGCACAATGTGTTCCACATATCCCAACTCAGAAGATATGTGAGTGACCCCAGCCATATTCTTGATCACTCCGAGCTCACTGTACAGCCATATTTATCTTGTGAGCAACAACCTGTTGAGATCCTGGATAGAAAAGTGAAATAACTTCGGAACAAGGAAGTCAACTTGGTTCGAGTGATGTGGAGAAAAATATTCACCAGGAGAATCGACATGGGAACGTGAGAACGACATGTGTGCAAGATATCCTCATTTATTTGTAAACCAGTCCTTTAAAATAATTGTAAATTTCGATGACGAAATTTTTGTAAGGAGGGTAGATTGTAATAACTCCAATTTCAATGTACAGAAAATTATTTAAAAGTTAATGTACAAATGGAGTATTTGCAATCCTGTGTACACTATAAGTATTTGTTTTTCTTTTGAATAGCAAGAAAGTACTTGTAGCACATTGGTAAAACCTTGCACTGCTGTGACGTAAACCCTGTGATTGAATCCCCCCAACCACATTATCTTTTTATTTAATTAATCTTTTAGAAGCCCAAGGATTTGCACATGCACTACATGTAATATGATAAGTTACAGAATAAACAAACACATGCACTGGGGAAAACCAAGCGACAACAACACGTGGAATAAATCCCACCGTCCATCACCGGTTTTGGACCGGCGATGCGTGCGTTGGGGACCGGCACCGCCGGGATAAACCGTAGGGAATGCTCTCATATTTTCACCCGAGCACCCCTTGGCCTACCTCACTTCTCCCATGTTGTTTGAATACTCTGCATTCATACAGAGAACAATAAAATACCCTTTAATCCAATTTTTAATACAAATTTTAATGCATTCTTTAACCCTATAAACTCTAATTTTCCCTATAAATATCACACTCTATTTCACCCATCCTCACTCAGAAATTCCCTGCCAAAACTCTCAAAAATTCTCAAGTCCTTATAGTGTGCAAGTGGAGTTAGCAAAGGGTGAAGTTCCGGCGAATTTCCGAGGAGATTCCGACGATGAAACGACGCCCCGACACCTTCCTTAGCTTCCTCTCTCTCTTCTCTTGTTCTCTATCCAGTAAGTCCCCCTCCCCCTCTCTTCTTCTACTCTAAAAAGTTTCATTTCTAAAATCCGACGGAAGCGAAATTAATCCGACTTCCGATTTGGTTTTCCTTTAAAAATTGTATTTTTCTTAATCAATAAAATACCATACTCTCATATAATGTTTAACAAATATTAACAAACATGTTAAAACAAGTTTCATCTCAAAAAAATCATTTATACAACTTTTATCATATTTTTACGGTAAAATACCACATACTTTAGTTTCGACATAAATCAACATAATACTTGTATTACCTTTAGATAACTCATGAGGTAATGACATATCTCATCACAACACATATCTTTGACATAGCACGATGAAAGTTTGGGACATTAGTTATGGGATAATACGACATCACATATAAATACCATCAACTTGCAAAACCATTTCTTTAAAAAATGTATTAATCAATTCCTTGCAATTGCGTCTCTACAACCCACTTTTGGGGACCCCGTTCGGAATGGTGCAGGTTATCGCACATCCTTGGGCCTAGTAGAGCGAGATGCAGACCTCTGAAAGGAGCATTAGATCTCGATGGAATTTTAATGCATTTTTCTGTAGAAAATGAGATTTCTACAAAAATAATTAAAATTTATTATTATATATATATATATATAACTATTATCAAAATATCTATTTTAATTATATCATATAAAAATTCCAAGTTTTCTAAATTAAAGGAATCCCCATTACATGAAAATACCATTCAAATACAAAACAATTCCAATATTTCAATAAAATACCATATACAATAAAAACTAGGTTCTACTCACTAGAAATTTCACTTTTATAAAACATACATCTATGAAAACCCTAAAAATGATAATTAAATACTTGAGGTGTATTTTGAAAACATATCAAAACTATTCTTACATAAAATCTCCTCAAGTTATGCTAAATTACAATAAGGACCGTAATAAATATAGGTTTAAGCGGGACCAATTCTTTTGAGCCTCAGGGAGCCGAAGAATGTGGGTGCTTGCCTATCCAAGGTAGACAATCTAACAAATGGTGTTATCAACACGGTAATTGTCTTGGAAAAAGACACAGATCCTGCCGTCCATGTGCAGCAGTTACCGATAACATCAAAACTAATTCAGGATTTCAAGTTCTTTTCAAAGTATCCGACTCAGACTGAGTCTCAATCTGACCAATCTGACTTGAATATGATTCAAGTATAAACTATAGTATAACATGAATCCATGAATCCGTTTATTCAATTTATATCAATCTATATTGACCGAACCGAACCATGAGTATACTCCGTCTACATGGCTCTCGAGTTATATCTATTCTGTTTACTCATATCATGGTTTCAGCAAGTCATCCATCTATATAACAAAATAATACAATCAATACAAAAGACATCGCGGGGTTTATAAGGGGTAGATTGATACGGAATGTGTTAGAAGTGGCACGAGGCTGTAACCTTAATACACCTAACCTGAATATCCATTGCCGTTGTACCGTGGCTGAATAGTTCCTTGTGCTCCGTACACCTTAGTCTCCGGAATAGTGGGACTCCTCTCGTATACACTGGCATATTCTGTACTAAGCTACAAAGAACTGCGTTAACATTATAATAAAACATTACTAGTCTTATTCTCTTCTGTCTATTCTATCTCTACTCATCTTTAGGACTTACCGAGCGATTATTCGCTGACGACATTCCTTTCTTCTTTTTTTGGAACGTTGTCAGGTGATTCGGACGCATTAGAGACCGAGCCCAGTACTGAGGATTTGGAGCAGTTTGATTTTGATCCGGAGCTTTAGACACGTGTACATATTTATTTCATTTCAATTATGCCATTGTTTAGGCATCGCTTTCTATTCATGTATTTACATTTCAGTTGTACCTGTAAAAGAATGTTTAATAAATAAAGTTGTTATTCATTTACATTCCCGTCTCTTGTGTACTTTACTTTATATTGCTTAGTTACACTTAGCGTGTTTACTTCTGAGTAAATACGTAGCGGGCCCCGCCGCGTCTCCTCCCCGTATACCGGGAAGCGGGGCGTGACAGTGGGACTCTAAAAACTTGTCAACAAGCCAGCAGTAAGTGATGATCACATCAGTTACCCACAAGCCATTAGCGGTACTAGTTGGACGTAACGGCTATCCAGGTATTGAGCGAATAGAAGATTAACAAGCAAGCTTGTCCAAACTCCCATGAATCCTATAGGTAATACTTATCGTACAGTTCGGTCTCTTCGTCTGATATGTCGCATATCGAGTCTGGGGGTGAAATCGTCAGACCCCAATAACTTGTTAAGTCATGCCGATGTGTGGACTATAACGGTATGAGAAACTACTTGTTCCCCTCCGAACACAGAGACGAGACCGCGCAGGTCCGTCTTGCCTGAAATTCGGGGCAGATGCTAATTGGTGCTATCCGTCCATCTCTCCGAAAATGCCAAGTTGATTTATGACACCATGTATCGAAGGTTCAAACGGATGCGGCCGATGTAGCAGACTTCGTCAGATTCCCCCTCGCTTGAGGGGTTTTTGATTGTGGGGACGCTCTTCCCTGCAGGCGCAAGCCCCTGCAGTTAATTACGCTACCGTATCGCGGTAACAACTTTCTCCTTCTCCAGATGGTCACTTCGTGTCGTGGGTGTTTGTTTTGTTTTTGGTTGCCCGTGGATTGTATACGGAAACTAATTTATGTTGTCGCCCGTAGAGCGTGGATTAGTCCAAATCCGTATTTTCTTAGATTTGGGTTTGGGGGTTTGGGTTTAAAGATACGTTAGCCTCATTTGAGACTAAGATCAACTTAAACATTTGTTAAGGATACGCTAGTCTCATTTCAGACTAAGATCAACTTAACGGGATCGTTTAGATCCAACAAAAGAGCATTTGGGCTCTATTGTTTAGTTTAGGGACATTGCGGTCGATTACCAGTTTAAGGACATGGTGGTCTATTACCATTTTAAGGACATGGTGGTCCAAGGTTAAGGACATCATAGTCCGTGAGTTTAAAGACCTCACAGTCAAGGTTAAGGACATCATAGTCCAAGAGTTTAAGGACCTCACAGTCAAGGTTAAGGACATCATAGTCCATAAGTTTAAGGACCCCACAGTCCGTAGAGTATTTGGTTATCGGGACCCGTCACCTCTCTGAAGACGTTGAAGGATTACAACGACAAATATCAGAGGAGTAAAGAGATGTACCCTTGAACCAAGATGGATTAAATGATCTGTAGTCCGATTTGGAACTAAGATCAATTAATTATATTATGAGCACATTGGCTCAGTTGAGTCTGAGTTGAGGACTTATGGCCAACTTGGGCTAAGTCCAATTAAGTTTGAAGTATTGGCCCTCTGTTGGACCATTAGACATTTGTCTGGTTTCAGCCCACATTATTTAGCAAGGCTAAACAAGAGTTTGAGGGCTTTGATAACATTTTTATCTGTGATTGAGCAGTAGACATTAGAGCTCTGATTTTCACTCAATTTTGAATGGGAGGCTTTGCCTCTGGAAGATTAACCAATTTGGTTAAAACTAGTGTTAAACACTAGATAACAACAGTGTTAAAGCTCTCAAGTTAGTGTTAAACACTAGAAGGTAACAGTGTTAAACACTGGAAATATAGTCCCTAAATTAGTGTTACACACTAGAAAACACCAGTGTTAAACACTGGGTGTAAGTTCTTTAAATTAGTGTTAAACACTAAATAGGAATGGGTCACGTGGGGCCACGTGAGGGCACACAGAGGTGGAACCAGATCCCCTTTTACTTTGCTTTGCAGATAAGTGTTAAACACTTCTTTTATATTTTATTTTGAGCATCACGTGTTGACACGTGATGGGGATCTATGCATCGATAATTAAAGCACCTGCTGAGGGGTCACGTGGGGACACGTGAGAGCGCCTAAAGCCTCTTTTCTTCTGCTTTTTCTTTCTGTGTTTTTGGAGGTCGCGTAGGAGCACGTGAGGCGTTGCCTCAGAACTTTTTCCTTCTTGTTTTTTGGGGATCTTTTCAGGGGTCACGTGGGGCACGTAACCTAGCTCTTTTCATGCTCAGAGATCTCTTAAGTCTCTTTATTTTATTTTGTGAATTAAATTCTCTGTAGGGTTAAACCCTAATTATGTTTTTGGAGGAATTAAATTCCTATTATGAAAAAATTAAATTCTTATATAGGGTTAAACCCTAATTTTCTTTTAGAGGAATTAAATTCCCATATATGTAAAAGAATTAAATTCTTGTATAGGGTGAAACCCTAATTTCATTTTAAGAGGAATTAAATTCCTGTGAATTTGAGAGAATTAAATTCTCAATTAGGGTTAAACCCTAGTTCTGTCCATCTTGAAGGAATTAAATTCCTGTAATTTTAGGAGAATTGAATTCTCATATAGGGTTAAACCCTAGTTTCATCTTGGCGGAATTAAATTCCTGTAAATTTGGGAGAATTAAATTCTCATATAGGGTTAAACCCTAGTTTCATCTTGGAGGAATTAAATTCCTGTGAGTTTGGGAGAATTAAATTCTCATATAGGGTTAAACCCTAATTTTGTTTTGGGAGAATTAAATTCTCTAAACTCAATTCCCCCTCTAAGTTTTGGATCTGCATGGCAGGATCTCAACCTGATGAGAATTAAATTCTTAACCAATGGGGAGATGTGCTTCTGCAGATCTTCAACTAGAGGAAGAACTAAGTTCTTTTGTGCAGAAGAGTTAAACTCTTAGATTTGAGAATTAAATTCTCTGTTTGAATTTTTGATCCCCTTTCTTTTCTCACCTAGGGTTTTCTTTGTTGAGAATTAAATTCTCCTTTCTTTTCTCTCTGAAATTTCAAGATTCCAAAACTCTATATCTCTCTCCCTTCTCTTGGCTCCTATTTATAGGAGAAGAAAAAGAATCAATTTGTTTAGTAAATCTTTTATTGAAAGATTTTGTTTGCTTTCATAATTAATATGATCCTTTAGATCATTCAGTGAATTTTATTCACCGTTGGATTTTAAATCCAAAGATATTCTGTTTGTTATTTTCGGTGACATTTAGGGGAAATCTTTCCTTGTCTAAGATTTTTTTCCATAAATTGGTGATTTTTAATCACCCTTGGATCTTTAATCCAATGGTCCCCATAATACTTTTCCATTTGGAAAGATTTAGAAGCTTTTAGAATTTAATTCTATTAAACTGTAAGGCTTTTGAAGCCAGTCACGTGCTGACACGTGACCCTTGGTCACGTGTGAGCACGTGACCCCCAATTGAGTCCTTTTCTCAGCGTTTATTTACGCTTCAGTTTTAACCATCACGTGTCAACACGTGACCATTGGTCACGTGTGAGCACGTGATACCTCATTGAGGTATTTCCTTCAGCCGTTTGTTTTTATTTCTATTTTAACTATCACGTGTCAACATGTGACTATTGGTCATGTGTGAGCACGTGACCCCCAATTGGGTCCTTCTTCAGCCGTTGTTTTTATTTCTGTTTTAACCATCACGTGTCAACACGTGACCATTGGTCACGTGTGAGCACGTGATACCCCATTGAGGTAATTCCTGATTTTTAGAATTAAATCCTATTAAGTTATAAGGCTTTCAAAGCCTGGCACGTGCTGGGACGTGACCCCCGATCACGTGTAGGCACGTGATGCCTCATAACTTTTGATCCCGGATGAATTATGAGGCCAATAATATATCAAATCGAAGGATTTTTCGAGAAGCTTTCGATACCATCAGAATTTAGCTGTTTCTCATTTGAGAGTTTATCAAAATATAGGCCGGAAGACACTGGTTCGCATTTTCTTAAGCGTATCGCTGCCATTTGATACCTTGGACTCTTTTGCGCAGAAATTTTTGGCGGGAACAAATGCCCCCACTACTTTGCCCATGTAAGTATATACGTGGGTGAAGTAATGCAGAGTAATGCATAGCGTATGACCAGTTTCGGGTTGGTATATAACTTTCAGAATCTTGATCTGAGAAGATAACGAGCGGACACAAGCGTCGTCATTTATCATTGACTCAAATCTCGACTCTTAAGGGATATAGTTCCAAACCCTCAGCCCCATGAGCCGCACCCTTCTACTTTTTTATGTCTTAATCTGGCGTGAAGTAGTTTATATGCTCATGAGTAACTTCTCCATTTCATTGGCATGTAGCTTTGGAAAGTGTGGCCCATAGATGGTAGATAACAGTTCATCTTGAACTCTTTATAAGGTAGCGATGGCTTAGGAAACGGGGTTAGGATCTGCCTCCTAAGACTTTTCAATTTTATGAGCCGTGAGGGTCTCATAAAGAATTTTCTCCCTACGGGTCGAGAGGATCTCGTAGGTGTCTTTTCTCCTTAGGAGTCGTGAGGACTTCTAATTGCGTTTTCTCTTGAGAGTCGTAAGGATCTCACAAGAGAATTTTCTCCCTTACAAGTCGAGAGGACTCATAAGTGATTGTTTCCCTCCTTGTCGAGATTCGACTTTGGAGAGTGTGGTCCGTGAATAGTATGCAAGAGTCCGTTTTGGACCGACTTGCAGGGCCCCAGTGCTTAGGAAACATGTTTTTTAATCCCTACTGCCTAAGGCTTTGCCTTACGAGTCGAGACGAATCGAGAAGTTCTCGCAAGAATGTCCTAACGTCACAGTTAACCTTTGCTCTTTACGACAGAGGTCCGTTAGGGTCTGTGGTACTAGGGTTTTGCCCATCGTACCGTCGCGTTGGCTGATGTATCCCTCGATAGGCAATTTTGCTGTTCGAGTAGCCTTGCGACTGTCGTGTCTCTGATCCCTTCGGGGGCTGGACAAGATGTCTTCAAGCAATCTTCTTAGGCAGTTTGACCGTCAGAAGAGCAAGCGTTAGGAATTTTGCCATGCCGCTTTTTACTTAAGGTTAGGCTCATTTTGGAGAGCCCCGATGAGTCATAACCACTCCGCGCTGGTGTGGGATGATCTCCGATAGTATTTTAGGTTTTATATGAGTTGCCGTCAAGACCCTGAAGCTAGGAATTTGGCCTTTGCTTCGTTTGCTGGCATTGCGTCTGCTGTATCGAGACGAATGTCGCGGTTGTCTCTAGGTTGTTGGTGAACCGTCGAGGTTTGGAACTAGGGATTTTGCTGTGGCTCCGTTGTTTGATTGTCGCGTCTGGATCCTGCTGGAGGAAGAACGCTGTGGTGACATCTCATCTACTGTATCGAGACGAACGTCGAGGTGGCGATCACTCCATGCTGGTGTGGGATGATCTCCGGTAGTCTTTCAGGTTTTATATGAGTTATCGTCAAGACCCTGAAGCTAGGAATTTGGCCTTTGCTTCATTTGCTTTGGCATTGCATCTGCTGTATCGAGACGAACGTCGAGGTGGTGACCACTCCGCGCTGGTGTGGGATGATCTCCGATAGTCTTTCAGGTTTTATATGAGTTACCGTCAAGACCCTGAAGCTAGGAATTTGGCCTTTGCTTCATTTGCTTTGGCGTGTCCGAATCCTGTTGGAGGAAGGACGCTGTAGTGACATCTCGTCTACCGTATCGAGACGAACGTCGAGGTGGTGACCACTCCGTGCGGGATGATCTCCGGTAGTCTTTCAGGTTTTATATGAGTTACCGTCAATACCCTGAAGCTAGGAATTTGGCCTTCGCTTCATTTGCTTTGGCGTCGCATCTGCTGTATCGAGATGAACGTCAAGGTGGTGACCACTCCGCGCTGCTGTGGGATGATCTCCGATAGTCTGTCAGGTTTTATATGAGTTTCCTTCCAGACCTTGAAGCTAAGAATATTGCCTTTGCTTCATTTGCTTTGGTGTTGCGTCTGCTGTATCGAGACGAACGTCGAGGTGGTGACCACTCCGTGCGGGATGATCTCCGGTAGACTTTCAGGTTTTATATGAGTTACCGTCAAGACCCCGAAGCTATGAATTTGGCCTTCGCTTCGTTTGCTTTGGCGTTGCGTCTGCTGTATCGAGACGAACGCTGAGGTGGGGCTGGAATTTTGCCGTCACTCCGCTTTGTTTCGACCAAGAGGTCTTTTGTTGACGTTGCGTCTGCATCTTGCCGGGCTGCAAAGGAACGCCGTTGTTGACATTGCGTCTGGTGTAAGAGACGAATGCTGAGGTAGAGTTGGGATTTTGCCGTCACTCCGCTTTGTTTCGACCGTGAGGTCTTTCGTTGACATTGCATCTGCATCCTGCTGGACTATGAAGGAATGCCATTGTTGACATTGCGTCTGCTGTAACAAGACGAATGCTGAGGTGGAGCTAGAATTTTGTCGTCACTCCGCTTTGTTTCGACCAAGAGATCTTTTGTTGACGTTGCGTCTGCATCCTGCTGGACTGCGAAGGAACGCCGTTGTTGACATTACGTCTGGTGTAACGAGACGAATGCTGAGGTGGTCTCTAGGTTGTCTGTGAACCGTCGAGATTTGGAACTAGGGACTATGCCGTGGTTCCGTTTGGTGATGTTGCGTCCGAGTCTTGTTGGAATGAGGAAGATCACCTTTGCTGATTTTTAGGATGTAGATATTGCCGTTAAGATTTGGAACTAAGGACTATGCCGTGGCTCCGTTTCGTTGTGTCGCTTCCGCATCTTGTTGGGATGAGGAGGAACGCCGTTGTGAGTCTCCAGGCTGTAGATGTTACCATCGAGACTTAGCTCTCTTTTCAATGGAGCATGGTGGGATGATATGGTTCCCTCTTTGTTTTCTCCCTTGGATTATATACAGGGATCGATGTGATCTCACCTGTAGGGCAAAAAGTTTTATTTTATTTCATTTTTTTATTTATTTCCACGATACTCTATCATTTCAGCTTTTATATCGCAAAAGTCGCGATTGCCTAATCATTTCGGCTATTTTTCGCGGCGCCCAATCTTTTCGGCTATTTTTTTTGTTTTTACTCGCTGCTTTTTATTGCGAGTTGCCCAATCATTTCGGCTATTTTGTATGCATATATTTTACTTGCTGATTTCGTTGCAAGTTGCCCCATCATTTCGGCTATTTCATATGCATTTGTGGATTGCTGGCTTTTCGCTGTGAATTTGGGATTTGATACCGATTTAGGCATCAGCATCGCTACAACTGGGATATTGCCAGGAGAGAATCATCATTTGCCTCTGTCGATGTCGAACAAAGGTGGCTTAGCGAGCAGGGTTAAGATCCTGTCGACTAAGGCTTTTGACTTCACAAGCTGTAAGGGTCTCGTAAAGGTATTTCTCCCTACAAGTCGTGAGGATCTCGTAGGTGCGTTTTCTTCTTAGGAATCGTGAGGATTCCTAAGTGTGTGTCCTCTTATAAGTCGTAAGGATCTTACAAGAGTGTTTTCTCCTTATAAGTCGAGAGGACTTACAAGTGTTGTTTGTTGTACGAGCATATCCCTAGTCACGGACGGGACTTTGTTAGGGAAATGTTTTTTCGCGCCCGTGGATTGTATACAAAGGTCAATATTGAGCCGCTTGTAGGGCAGTATTGGAGGTTGTGGGGGCTGCTTAAGAACAGGTTCAGATCCCTGTAGCTTAAGACTTTCAAATCTTATGAGCCGTGAGGGTCTCATAAGAGGATTCTCCTTATGAGTCGTGAGGATCTCGTAAGTGTAATTTCTCCTTAGGAATCGTGAGGATTCCTAAGTGTGTTGCTCCCTTGTGAGTCGTAAGGATCTCACGCAGGCGGTTTCTCCTTACAAAGTCGAGAGGACCTTGCAAGTGTCTTTTAACGAGGTTGCGCCTTTTCGGGTTTTCACAAACACTCGCCGGTAGCCCTGCTGTTTTTACTCACGGAGCTTTTTCGGGATTTCATCCGTTCCCATTTTGCTTATAGACATATCATTTTTTTTAACGAGGTTGCGCCCTTTCAGCTTTTCACAAAACTCGCCGGTAGCCCTGCTGTTTTTACTCACGGAGCCCTTTCGGGTTTTCATCCGTGCCCATTTTGCTTACAGACATACCGTTTTTTTTTAACGTCAGTCTGGGGACGTCGCGGTTTTGTAGTAGTTTAACGACGTTTCGGTCATAGGTTCATAGGTCGGACATGTTTGAAGATCTTTCAACACTCTTTTAGTTTTTGCCGAAAGAACAATTTCTCATGGAGCTTCCCCTATAAAAGAGCAAGATGCCCCCGGCGTGTCCATCCTTTTCTGAGCATGTGGTTGTGGTGGGTTCATTTTCCAGTTGTCAGACAATGCGAGTTTGCCCTGTTGGTATTCATCCTCAATCCAGCCTTTGAAGACGTAGCAATCTTCGAGTGGGTGACCCATTACTCTGTGGTAGGGACAATAGTTAGGATTGTTAACGTCACCCGGTTGCGACGGATGTTTTGGATCTGGCAGAGTGATGAGCCCGTTGCGCATCGCCAGTTCGAACAGTCTCCTTGTTCTATCCCTGGAAAATGAGTAAGGACGTTTCAATTTCTCATCGAGGGATCGCGGCTTGTTGCTTTGATGACCAAACGGTCTCGGGTTACTCGGCTGATGCTGAGCGTTGGCGACGAAGGTCGATTTCCCGTTCTCCTTATCCTTTTTGTTCGATTCCTTGTTTGCGGGTCCGAGATGCTTTTCGGGTAGCGTGCGATTGCGCAGCTGAATGTTCTCGCAACTCCTCGGTTCTTTCATTTCAGAGATGGATTCCTTGAAGAGAAGGCCGAGGGCTATTTCTTCGTCGGAGCCGCTCCCGAAGGTGAGAACTCGCGATCCCCCGGGATTAACCCTATGACAATTGCCGGCAATTCTTTTACGCCCATTTGTCGCATTTTTCCGCTGTCTACGAGCTTCACGCTTCACTCGTTGAACGTGTCGTCGATGGGCAACATATCCCTGCCACCAGTTTTTAAAGGCTATGCACTCCTCGGTAGGGCGTGCAATCCTCTGATGGTATAGGCAGAAGTTAGGATGTATGTCCGCTTCATCAAGATGTATATTGCCAGGGGCATTTCCTTTGAAAGAGGGTAACTTCATTCCTATTGCCAGGGCCCTAGTGAATCGTTTCCTTACTTTAAGCTTGCTTTTGCTGGCGGTTGGGATGCTTTGCTCCAGTTGGGGTGTTTTGACCTTTTTCTCCAGTCGTCGGCGTTTGGATTTTTCGAATATAGCCAGTTCACGCTCTCGATTGGTTTTGCTTTTCTGACGGGCTTTGTTCAACAGCAAGTCGATGATCTCGTCAGACGGCTGCAAGGGTTTTGGCTTCGATCCTGCCCCCAGTTTCTCAGTGCAAGGAGCTTCTTCATTGTCTATTGACGAGTGAGAGATCACATGGCAGCTTACTACGTAATCTTCAGATTCACTCGACGAGTCTTCTCCATCATCTTCTTTCTCAAGAACGTGGCTGAGAAACTTTTGGAGTGTGACTGGAGTCCGCGCCTTCTGTTTATACTCTTCCAGCGCGTCAATCTGCTTTTGCAGATCCGTGCGCTTGTCATCAAACTGCGCGAGCCTTTTGGTCTTCTTCTTTTTCTTTGAAGACTTTGACGGCTGTGCCTGGGTGTTTTGCCCACTGCTATCAATTCTCGGTGTTGGGCGTGGTTTCAGCATCCCATCAATGACCTCAGGCTCTAGCGGACTTTTCCACCTGACGGCTGGGCATGTGTGAAGATCCTTCAGCATTCTTTTCGTCTTGGCTGAAAGAGCGACCTCCCACGGAGCTTTTTCTATAAAAGAGCACGATGCCCCCGGCATGTCCACTTTTTTAGGAGCATGAGGTTGTGGCGGGTTCACCTTCCAGTTTTCGGATAATGCGAACTTGCCTTGTTGGTATTGATCCTCAATCCAGCCTTTGAAAACGAAGCAATCTTCGATTGGATGGCTTACTGCTTGGTGGTAAGGGCAGTAATTAGGATTGTTGACATCGCCTGGCTGCAACGGACGTTTTGGATCCGGCAAATTGATGAGTCTGTTGCGCACTGCTAGCTCGAACAACCTCCTCGCTTTTTCCTGGGGAAACGAGTAAGGTCGTCCCAGTCTCTCCTCGAGGGATGGGCGTGGACGCACGTTGTTTTGGCGAACAACCGGCTTTAAGTTGCTCGGCTGTTGTTGAGTATTGGCAAAGAAAGTTGCTTTTCCTTTCCCCTTTTCATTCCGAGGATCCGTCTTTGAAGGAGACGGTCTATGGCCCATCTGGTCCATTTAGGCTAGCTTGTCAATCAAGGCCTGGAAGGTGGTCGGCTTGAAGAACATCATGAATTGGGATATGGTCGCCTGAGGGTCGAGAGTACCTACGAACATGCCCACCGCTGGTGCTTCTTCGATGCGTTGTTTGCACTTTGACCACAGATTCCGCCATCGGATTGTGTACTGAACCCACGTCTTGCCCGGCTTCACCCTGGCATTGATCAATGCCGTTATTGGGGTGCGTTCACTAGCACTTGCGAATCGCTGGGTGAACAACAACTCCATTTCTGCGAAATTTTTGACGGAGTCATTTGGGAGTTCAGAGTACCACTCAAACGCCGTTTCCGACAAGCTGCCGACGAATTGGCGGAGCAAAAGCTTATCATCGCCACCGGTGTTGCCACAAAGAGCCCTGAACTGAGCGACATGTTGATGGGGATTTCCTGTCCCCTTGTACACATGGAATTTGGGGATCGTATAGCACGGCGGGTACTTTATCTGATCATACCAGCCTGGATACGGTCGCCCAGTCTTCACGACTTGGCTAGCCGCTTCATTTGCCTGGTGAACTCGTATTTGTTGAGCAATATAATCATCCAAGACGGCCTTGGAGATAGTTTCCTCTTTGGCTGCTGAAAGAGCTGGAGGAGGATTCGACGTTTCCCCTTTGTCGTCTTCAATAATGATCGGAGGGTTTTCGGCTGGAGGATCCAGCTGTAACATCATCCCGACCATGTCTTGGAAGAGAAGTGCCATTCGCTTTATGTTAGCCGCTTGCTCTGCGGCTTCTTTGTCCTTCTTTTCGAGGACTTTGCGAAAGAAGTCAGCATCAGTTTCTTGTTCGTGACGCTGTTCTGATGATGCCTCCGGGCTTTCTTTTGGCCCGGTGAGTGCGGCCATCGCAGTCAGCATCTCCTGAAGCTTCTGCTGCTGTTGTTCCTGAGCTCTTGTGATGGATCGGGTAAGCGGTCGATGGCTTGTCGAAGTGCGGCTTTCTTCTTTTCCAGAAACCATGTAAACAGTGTGTACCATCATGCCCCCAGACTTGGGGCGTTTGGGCTCAACACCTTTGTGGTTTGCCATGGTCACAGGGGCTTTCTCCGGCCTCCTTTTCTTTTGAGCAGTTGAAGTTGAGGGATCCGTTGCAACGGGCACCCAGACAGCAGTTGCCTTTTGTGGCTTGGCAAGATGGTTCTCTTCTTGTTGGACCTTCGCCCTTTTCTGTCGGCGAGGGTAATCTTGATCAACTACTGAGTCCCGAACCTGTCGCCAGATTTTGAAAACTTTGGAAGACAGCCGTTGAGGGGACTGCTCCGGCTTTATTTTTGTACCATTCTCTACCGGAGGGGGAGATCTTTTCAGTACGGTGGTAGGAGAGTTCCTACGCATCTTGTTTAACAGCTCAAAATTGTTCCCGGTTGGAACAGCAGCATTAACTTCCACCATTGGAGCTGGTGGAGTTAGCCCAGAGGGGGAGTTGCCCCCGGTTTTCCTTACCCGGCGCCAGTGGCGACGTCGAGCATGTCGGGCCGTTGGTGTTGGTTCAGCGATGGGAATGGATTTGTCTTGCCCCCTATCCAAGTGAAGGGTTGTTGCTGGCGTCAGCCTCTTGAAGACTGATGTCCGTTGAGAAGCGGTACCCAACCGGTCAAAAACAGAATTCTGAGCAGGGACAGGAACCATAGTGAGAACCGGAACAGCCAGTCTTGTAAAAACTGACCCTTTGGTAGAGGAAGCCGCCTTGACCACTTCAGGGGTAGGGATGGCTATCTTCTTCGGAACAACCTTCTCTGGGATTGCAGGCTTCATCATGGGCCCACATGGACTTTTGCCCAATCTGGCGAAGACCGAGGAGCTGGAACTGGACGACCCGTTGAGAGGGGCCGCAGTAGTTGTAAATCGATCAAAGACCGACTTCTTGGGGGCTTCCGGTGTTGGCACAGGAGCTGTAATACCCAGCCCCTTTTATACCAATATTTGTATTTCTTTTTACCTATAAAATTTATTTATAATTATTCATTTATTTCAAAATCCTATTAAACCCAGACCTTACCTTTTATTCCCTCCGGCCCAACCATTTCCTTTTTCCATTTTAAGTTAAGATTATTTGAGCCCGGCCCTTTCCCTTTCTTAAAGAAAATTTATCGCCCTTTTTCTCCTCTCTTTTCTCAAAACCCAATCCCAAATTCCTCATTTTTCTTTTTATATAAATCCCTATTCACAGCCCATTCTTTTTATTAAAACCCAAACCATATTCCTCAGCCCACTCACCTAATTCTTTCTCAAAGCCCGTTCCCTTTTTCCATTCCCTTAGAATTCTTTTTTAGCATGCAGCCCAACCCCGGCCCGCTTCTTTCAGCCCGTCAAGAGGCCGGCCCCAAGCTCCTTCTTTCCTTCCTTCATTTCGGATCTCCTCATAATATTCCCTCTTAAATCACCTTTAATTCTAAATTAATTCCCATTAACACCTCTTAAACTTCTCCCTTAAATTTCATTAATTTTCCTTTAACCATTTTCCCCTCAAAACACAGATCACTCTCCATCTCTCTCTCTCCTCTCGTAACTTTCTCTCTCCTCTATCCCTCACACACACGCACGTTTTCTATCTCTCTCCCTTAAAACTCTCTCTCTAACCCACGTACTCACCCTCCCTCTCCCTTACATCCTCTTTTCCCGCTCCCTCCCTCTCTCTATCGCTCCCATTCTCTTCTTCCCGCTCCCTCCTTCGAACCCACGCCCACGCCGCGTTCGTCTCGCCACCGCCGCCATAACCCTTGCCTTCCTTCCTCTCTCCTCTCATCAAAACCCCGAGCAACTCTCCCTCTCCCGCACCAAGCTTACGCCCTTCTCCCGCGACATCATCATCATCATCGTCGCCAGCAACTCTCCCTCCCCGACTTCATCAGCTGCAACCTCCACAGCTGTAAGTCCATGCTACCTCTCCCGATACTTACGGGCTTGCGGAATTTGGTGAAAAACGATTTTTTAAGAGGTGGTAACATGGACTCAAAACCCGGATCTTTGTTAAACTGCTAACTAACAACCTAACAAGAGTTTACCTACTCGGTTAGGGGGCTATACCTTTCTTGAACTCCTTCGTCTTTAACTCGTCCCGGAGTTCGGATCGGCCTCACCTCGTCGTCTCCTTGCGTCGAAGATGGATCCACCCGAAAGCTTCTACCTTTGGCTTGTTCTTCGGACTTTGAAGAAACTAGATCACTTAGCTTGCTAGGCCTTGTGAGCTAGAATGAGTAGAGAAGAGTATGTTGGGATTTTGCTCTATGGTTCTTGCTTCTCAACACATGAGACAAGTGAACCATAGACTAAAGAGAGAGAGCAAGAGGAAGAGGGTGAGAGCAAGAGCATGAGAGCTCAAAACCAAGAGAGAGAAAGGTCAAGCAAGAATGAGCCTCCCTTTTGTCTTTCACCCTCTCATAATCCAAAAGCATCATTAGCCATAATGTCAATCAAGTATTATGTGATGGTTCATATCATGACAAAGGCAATATCATTTCAATGCACTCATTTTGCAAACTACAACAAGCAAGCAAAAGTCTTTGCATGAAAATGACAACCATTGTGATGATGATGATCAACTAGTCCAACCTAGTCAACCGGTCAACAAAGTCAATAAGTCAACAAAGTCAACCCTCCAACAACCATGTCACTATAATACTTAATTAATATTATTGCTAAATATATATATATATATATATATATCATATTCTCATTAGGGTTGAGCAAAAAGTCAAGAGTCAACAGTCAACGGTCAACAACCCTAATGAGAATCCTCTGCCTCTGTCTCTCCGTCAACTGTGCATTCACACTCGCATCCGCGTTCCGAGGAACACGAATACAAACTGGATAAAACCAATCCCAAAACGTACACTAGGATCTGGCTTAAACCAAAGCCCGCTAGTGTTAACTGTCCGGACACTGTACGTGCACAAGTGCACGGATGTGACCGAACCCTGTCGCAAAACCATGCGACCTCTACTCTTTTGCCTAAAGGCGAATAGCTTTCTGTGTGGGACTCTAAAGACTCGACACTACGCTGGCAGTGGGTTTAACCACAGACCGTAAGCGGTACTAGCTGTGCGTAACGGTCCCCAGGTAGATGCCGACAAGAAGACTGACGAGGTGAAACCCATCTGAACTCCTACTGAGTCTGACTGCAACATTCTCCATACAGTCCGGTCTGTTCGTCTGATACATCGCATGGCGGGCCTAGAGGGCGGTAAACGTCAGTCCCCTAATAGCGGTACAAGTCGTGTCGGAGTGAAGCCCAAAACACCCTGAGATAACACTGGAAGCCTACCAGTATATCTCGTTTGCCTTGGCCAGGGACTACTCGTGTAATGGCTCTCCTAGACACAGCGCGATGTCAACCCCCAATACCGGGAGAGACGAATCCTGTCTAACCGTCACTGCCTCCAAGTGCTTCGGGACTGCACCCAACTACTACCTGTTTGCACGACTCCTTTGAGCCGTGGCAGGGTAGTAATCAAAGTACAGTGGGAACACACTCGAGGCGAAGTGACAGTGTCAAGTCAACGGACTAAGCTGTACTCATGTCACCTGGGAACTGATAACTGACGATAGGCATAATACCAACTAGTCAGTTCCCGACGAGTCCTGTCCAGTGTACTCGTAACCTAAGGAGCACCCGCATACTATCTCAAGTACGACGTACCGACGGCTGTGGGACAGACCGTCTCCTACACTGGGATGAGAAGCGCATGCGCTAGTCTACTCCGGAGTATCGATGCCCTGTCTCGATAGTCCTGCGACTAGGGACCTGCATAAGGATGTGCTTATAGATTATCCAGCCCCCACTAGTGTGACTGCCATCACAACGCTGGTAATCAAGCAAAGATCCTAAGGGCTCCACTAATGTGTATAGGTGATATACTAAAATAAACACATGTACACATTGAAGCAGAAACAAACCAAGTAGCATACTACTATTTTGAGCAAGATTGTCAATACAAGGTGAATATCCCAAGCTTCCATTAAGCAATATACATACTAGTATGATACAGTAATGGCCTCTAGGGCATATACACTAACAACAGCCACCTCCGACGAACCTTGCCGGCCCCCATCACCTACCGAGCTCTCCTACTCCGGTCATCTCCATCGACCCAACAACCTCCTTCCCGACCCTATCCACCCACTGCATCCACTCCTTGCTTGACACCTTCATACCAACGTCGAGGCCAACCCTTTGTCGCCGGAGCCACCTCCGCGCCGTCGCCGACCTTTTCCCCTCACCGCTGCAACCACCAGCCCCCAAACTCCCTGTGCTCCCCGCGAGCCAGAACCGTCGCTGCCGCACTTTTTCCCTGCTCTCGACGCCGCAATCATCGTCGTCATTCCCACCATAGCGTCGTCTCCCCTGTCACAGCCTTTGCCTCGCCAGCAGTCTCATCCCTCTCGAACTCCTCAAAGCCGAGCTCAAGCCCCGTCGAACACTTAGTTGCCATCACCGCAACAGCCACCGTTGACGACTCTATCGGCGGCGCCGTTGTCTTTACCATCTCGGTGATCATCACCGTCACCATAGTAATTGCCGTCGCAACCACCGAGCCGTCAAATCCAAGAGCCCGAGCACGAGCCGAGGCCGCGAACCCTACACGCGCCGTTCATCGCGCGTTCGTGACGTTACCGTCGCCGTGCATCCCCGAAACGTTTCCAGACAAGTACTTTTACTTGCTACATGCTAATTTATTCGAGTTGCGAACTTATATCATCTAGATTACAAGTTTACATTATCCAATAGATTATGTGCTAAACCTGTTCGATGCATGACCCCAAAGAGATTATTCATCTATTTTGACGGAATTGGATTGTTATTGTTGGCCCAAGTAATGATGGATACTGTGTATAAATTTCACTGGATAATACGACTATTAGCGACTAAAACGACTACCCCCAAGTTTACCTGTAAAACTAGAAATTTCCCATATCTGAAAATTATTAAAATCACCGTAAATTATGTACATACTGGAATGATGCGTTCGAGGTCTTAAATCGAAGAAGACTCGACGAACTATAACCCTATGCAAGTTTCTAATTGTTTCTGTACTTAAACTGTGACAATATTTGGATCGGAGTACGACTCTGGACTGCAGTCCAGAGCGACTCTGTTTACTGTGTGCTGTCCCGTAATGAGTACCACCCTGTTTCCTTAACTCGTAGGCTGCGGAACTCCGCAGTTTATTAAAGGTGAAACTGTTAGTTAGATAACACAAGTGGTTTAGTTCTGTTTCTTCATCGTTTGCTATTTAATCTGTAATTAAAAAGAGCTGGACGTATAACTGTCCAGAACAGATTCTGAAGTGACATACTAGCGTTAAACAGTGTATAACTCCTGACGTACAGACGCGATTGAGAATTCGTCTATTGCGTTGAAAACCTTACTAAAACCCCTAGATTTCATTCAACTGTAGCATCGCTAAATTCTGATCTCTACTGGGGTTAAAATGCGTTGCGAAACGGGCTTCCGATTCTGAAACCGGATTTCCAGCCGTGAACGCTTAAAATGAAATGGCCATAACTAATGATCCTGAAACCCGATTGTCGTGAAACCAAATTCGCTGGATAGATAATCAAACATACTATTTATTCCCCGTTTATCGTTTCGCTAAACTGTACACGTTTAATTTATGATAAATTATGCAAGTGGTAGAATACTGATTTATGACATCTTAATTATGCTTTACATACTGTCTCCTTATCATAACATACATATGTGACTGCATTGATAACCTAGTGATCATGTGCATTACCCAGTGTTAGGTATTAGTGATGATTGTGGCAAGTACGTTAGTGTTCGTGCATGAGTGAATGAGTGAAAGTGACACGTACTTATACACATTCAGTGAACCTTATTATTCTATTGCATTGTCGACGTCTGTGAGACGCGTGTACGTGTGACTATAAGTGGTATGGGACACTTATGGAAGCTCTTGCATGGATGTCACAGATAAAGCACCAGACACTGCCATTTATCTTGAGTATTAGTCGGGACGTGCTTGATGGAGGTCCTGCCTCCAGTTCTCACGCAGACTTGTCACAGACCGATTGGTATTTGAGGTTATGGTTAGCGTTTGACGTAGACCACGGGGTGTCGGGTAGTTTGAGTGTGAGTTCAACAGAATCTCGGGAGTCTCATGCCGGCTTATATATATGGAGATATATGGAGATTTACAGGGTACATGATTATTACCGTGAGTTACATGTTGGGCCCGTGGTCCCTTGCCCTTGGGTTCTACCCTTGGGTGGAGGACACTCGCGAGTGGTTGACTCTCACACTTGGACTGACGATAGGCTTAGTGACCTGTACAGTGAGACTTAGAGACTGATAGGGATGATAGCATCGATATACATTTCTTACTGTGTTGACATACCTGGCATACTATATTACTGTTTTACTGTTCACCTGATCTATTAAACATTTCCTTGGTTACTGCATGTTCATATCTATACCGTTCTGATTTACTGTTATATATATCTATTATCACTGTTAGAGTTGTCACTTGGATTTATATATTATATTGCTATTGTGTCGCTCTGACGACCTGAGTATGCATGCTCAGCGTGAGGAGTAGATTTAGCCGGGATCAGGACCAGACGCACATCACGGACATCTTGATCAGCTATCCAGAGTTATACACTTTTTACCACCATCAGGTCAGTTTCTTGTATTTGATTTATTTCAGTTACTGCATTTCTCATTACCTGCGCATTCTTTACTAATTACCATGTAAAGCTAGAAGCCGAAGTGTGACTGCGGCAGGACATTTCCTTGACCGCAGGAGCATGGCTGGCCTTGTCAACCCCCTGTATTCCGTATTTTGGGAAGCGTGGCGTGACATGGTTTAGTTGGTTTCAGAGCCAGGTTATGCTTCGATTGGGATTGCAGTTTTCCGTGTATAGCTTGATAATTTAAGACATCCCTCGGTCTAGGTTGTAAACTTTTCATTCTTGATCCATATTCACATTGTGTGTTCTGCTATCCATCCGCTGGGGTTTGAGTGACTTGGAGCTCTACAGCGATTTCCACTTGTAATAAATTCCATCACAGCTGATATTCTTGAATCCTTGCCTAATTCATATTATGTCTTGATTCTTATAGCTTGTGCCCTATATCACTCTCAAAATAAGTTGTTGTTTCATGATCATGTCGTCCAACGACTCTTTCTCTAACTCCACTCCCCAGAATCAGACAGCTGAGATTCTGAGTGTACTGCAAGGTCTGAAGGAAGCCCAGGAGCGAACGAACGATTTGTTAGCTGAAGGACTGAGAGGGCAGGTGAATCAGGCACCAGCGGAAGTCTCAAATTGTAAAGGGATCCTTGTTAGACGAGGAAAGGAGAAGAAAATGAAGCGTCAATTTGTTTCTCCGCGACAGAAGAAAAAGAAGACCCAGTGTTGTGGGTACTGTAAGAGGCCAGGACATCTTCAGAGGGATTGTCGCCGCGCCCAAGGGAAATGTCTGATTTGCGGATCCAGCGAACATCTCATCAACGGTTGCTCAAAAAGGAAAGAGCTACAAGGAGGAGACTCATCCACACTCTCCACTTCTGCCAAGTGATGATTATTGCGTAGTTCGAACCTCGAGGATAAGACGGACCCAGCTCAGGATTCAACTCGCGTGACGAGAATGCAGCGGTCTAGTAGTCAAAGAAGAATTTTCATGTTTTCTACTTTCAGTAGTAATGTTGTCATCCTCTTATAAATATTTCTTTTCGTTTGAAATCCTGTATCCGTCTAACTTTTAGTTGAATGCAATAAAACTTTGAATCGTCATGTATGTATCACCCTCTTGCTTTTTCCGTACTTATACTATTCATTACCACATCATTTCTAATTTTGATTTTTCAGTTCCTGCCCATCGTATATTTTTCTGTACTCCGAATCCTTAACTGTTTTCTTGATGTGTTCTACTATCTAATCATGACCCTTTCTTTTCAGGCCATGGCCCACCCTGGAGCAGCGCCGCATCTAAATGAGGAAGCGCAGTCATGCGTTTTCGTAGACCGCACGCTGATGAGTTCTGACGATGAGATCAACGATCCCCAGGTCTTCTTCGAAAATAGCGATTCCGAGGACGAAGGGGCCTCCGCCCCAGAGGTTGACATGATAGACGATTCCGACGAAGAGGAAAGAGACCCTGAAGAGAACCCGATAGAGGAAGATCCCGATGAAGACCCGACAGAAGAAAATCCAGTGGAGGAAAACCCCATGGAAGAAAATCCAGAAGAAGAGAATCACATGGAAGCAGACCTTGATGAAGAAGCTCCAGCCGAGGAAGAAGGACCAGAAGAACAAGACCCTGCGGTGGAAGAACGGGTGGAAGAACTCCCAATGGCGATCCCTGCGAGGCGATATGGGGATGGACGCCCTTACCTGAGCGCGCGAGCTTACCGCAACCTGCTGAATCTCCACAACCGCGACTGACGGAATTCTTATATGTTGTTTTCTCTGGCCAAATAAATCTGTGTATAGTTTAGGGCCATCTGTTACTTTTCGAAGGTGCTTTGTTTCGAATTTTTCTAGAATGAAGAAACTTTCTGAGTTCGCAAATCTCTTGTCTACTGGCTCACTCGATACTTTGACTTTTCCCGTATACCATTATTTCCTCCTGAGACCCGTGACTGTCCACCCCTGTACCTTGTGCTGTTTCGACTCTCACTTAGATTGACCAGTATCGCATCCTGACTCTTGGAATGGACCACTCTTCATCGTTCGTCTATGCCTCGTTTGAGATCCTTCTGAGAGGGAAAATTGATAATAAATTTTCCGAGTCGGCTGACTCTTCGGATTTTTGATTCACATGATCTATCGACCGTTATCCTTCCTATACATTTGTTCCTTGTAGTCCTTGCTGCTCACCCTTACTTCCTGTGCTGACCCGATCCCAATCTCTCCGACCTTCAGTCTAAAGCCGCCACACTCCGCTCTTTTGAATGAGCCACACTTCCTTGTAATCCCTACCCTAGCTAGCCCTATACATTTTTGTGTTTTTCCTATTACCCTAACAATATTTAGGGACAGTGTTATTCGAAAATTTGGTTTTCATTATTTTATATTTATCGAAGAGTGTATTTTATCAACTATTCCCGTTTTACGCATTTCAAGTACTCTACTACTAGCTTTTCCATTATTTTCAGTAGCGCAGCCTTACATCGCGTATATTTTCGTTACATGTTTCTTATTTTCATTATGTGAGTTTTCTAAGTTATTTTAAAACTATTCGATCAATACATCATCCTAAAATGTTTTAACCTACCGACAAATCCTTCATTACTTTATTGTTGTTACTTTATTTTCCGGGTATTGTGCCTATAGTTACTATTATTAGTGGTTGTGCCTTATACTCATTATTTTAGCTGCGCTACCTTTGATATGCGAGGTGTGCATATGTTTAGGATCTCGATTTTATTTAGCACGCCTCGAATGTTATTGTTCGTTATCGCTATTCTATTTTTATACATATGGGTTTCCCTCATAATTGATTTCTACTTTATACTTATTTAGACCTATTCTTTTAGTTGTATCATTTGCCTATGTATATACACCTTTAAATTTCTTCATCCGCCTATTTCAAGTAAATCATTATGTGTTAGTTTGCGATATAGTAACTTTCGCTTATTATTTTATAGCTTGTCGTCCTTTTAAATTTCGAGGACGAAATTTTTGTAAGGGTGGTATGATGTAATACCCAGCCCCTTTTATACCAATATTTGTATTTCTTTTTACCTATAAAATTTATTTATAATTATTCATTTATTTCAAAATCCTATTAAACCCAGACCTTACCTTTTATTCCCTCCGGCCCAGCCGTTTCCTTTTCCCATTTTAAGTTAAGATTATTTGAGCCCAGCCCTTTCCCTTTCTTAAAGAAAATTTATCGCCCTTTTTCTCCTCTCTTTTCTCAAAACCTAATCCCAAATTCCTCATTTTTCTTTTTATACAAATCCCTATTCACAGCCCATTCTTTTTATTAAAACCCAAACCATATTCCTCAGCCCACTCACCTAATTCTTTCTCAAAGCCGTTCCCTTTTTCCATTCCCTTAGAATTCTTTTTTAGCATGCAGCCCAACCCCGGCCCGCTTCTTTCAGCCCGTCAAGAGGCCGGCCCCAAGCTCCTTCTTTCCTTCATTTCAGATCTCCTCATAATATTCCCTCTTAAATCACCTTTAATTCTAAATTAATTCCCATTAACACCTCTTAAACTTCTCCCTTAAATTTCATTAATTTTCCTTTAACCATTTTCCCCTCAAAACACAGATCACTCTCCATCTCTCTCTCTCCTCTCGTAACTTTCCCTCTCCTCTATCCCTCACACACACACACGTTTTCTATCTCTCTCCCTTAAAACTCTCTCTCTAACCCACGTACTCACCCTCCCTCTCTCTTACATCATCTTTTCCCTCTCCCTCCCTCTCTCTATCGCTCCCATTCTCTTCTTCCCGCTCCCTCCTTCGAACCCACGCCCACGCCGCGTTCGTCTCGCCACCGCCGCCATAACCCTTGCCTTCCTTCCTCTCTCCTCTCTCCAAAACCCCGAGCAACTCTCCCTCTCCCGCACCAAGCTCACGCCCTTCTCCCGCGACATCATCATCATCATCGTCGCCAGCAACTCTCCCTCCCCGACTTCATCAGCTACAACCTCCACAGCCACCTCCGACGAACCTTGCCGGCCCCCATCACCTACCGAGCTCGCCTACTCCGGTCATCTCCATCGACCCAACAACCTCCTTCCCGACCCTATCCACCCACTGCATCCACTCCTTGCTTGACACCTTCATACCAACGTCGAGGCCAACCCCTTGTCGCCGGAGCCACCTCCATGCCGTCGCCGACCTTTTCCACTCACCGCTGCAACCACCAGCCCCCAAACTCCCTGTGCTCCTCGCGAGCCAGAACCGTCGTTGCCGCACTTTCTCCCTGCTCTCGACGCCGCAATCATCGTCGTCATTCCCACCACAGCGTCGTCTCCCCTGTCACAGCCTTTGCCTCGCCAGCAGCCTCATCCCTCTCGAACTCCTCAAAGCCGAGCTCAAGCCCCGTCGAACACTTAGTTGCCATCACCGCAACAGCCACCGTTGACGACTCTATCGGCGGCGCCGTTGTCTTTACCATCTCGGTGATCATCACCGTCACCGTAGTAATCGCCGTCGCAACCACCGAGCCATCAAATCCAAGAGCCCGAGCACGAGCCGAAGCCGCGAACCCTACACGCGCCATTCATCGCGCGTTCGTGACGTTACCGTCACCGTGCATCCCCGAAACGTTTCCAGGCAAGTACTTTTACTTGCTACATGCTAATTTATTCGAGTTACGAACTTATATCATCTAGATTACAAGTTTACATTATCCAATAGATTATGTGCTAAACCTGTTCGATGCATGACCCCAAAGAGATTATTCATCTATTTTGACGGAATTGGATTGTTATTGTTGGCCCAAGTAATGATGGACACTGTGTATAAATTTCACTGGATAATACGACTATTAGCGACTAAAACGACTACCCCCAAGTTTACCTGTAAAACTAGAAATTTCCCATATCTGAAAATTATTAAAATCACCGTAAATTATGTACATACTGGAATGATGCGTTCGAGGGCTTAAATCGAAGCCGACTCGACGAAGACTAATTTATGTTGCCCGTGGATTATATACGGAGACTAATTTATGTTGTCGCCCGTAGGGCGTGGATTTGTCCAAATCCTTATTTTCTTAGATTTGGGTTTGGGGGTTTGGGTTTAAAGATACGTTAGCCTCATTTGAGACTAAGATCAACTTAAACGTTTGTTAAGGATACGTTAGTCTCATTTCAGACTAAGATCAACTTAACGGGATCATTTAGATCCAACAAAAGAGCATTTGGGCTCTATTGTTTAGTTTAGGGACATTGCGGTCGATTACCAGTTTAAGGATATGGTGGTCCATTACCAGTTTAAGGACATGGTGGTCCAAGGTTAAGGACATCATAATCCGTGAGTTTAAAGACCTCACAGTCAAGGTTAAGGACATCACAGTCCATGAGTTGAAGGACCTCACAGTCAAGGTTAAGGACATCATAGTCCATGAGTTTAAGGACCCCACAGTCTGTAGAGTGTTTGGTTGTCGGGACCCGTCACCTCTCTGAAGACGTTGAAGGATTACAACGACAAATATCAGAGGAGTAAAGAGATATACCCTTGAACCAAGATGGATTAAATGATCTGTAGTCCGATTTGGAACTAAGATCAATTAATTATATTATGAGCACATTGGCTCAGTTGAGTCTGAGTTGAGGACTTATGGCCAACTTGGGCTAAGTCCAATTAAGTTTGAAGTATTGGCCCTCTGTTGGACCATTAGATATTTGTCTGGTTTCAGCCCACATTATTTAGCAAGGCTAAACAAGAGTTTGAGGGCTTTGATAACATTTTTATCTGTGATTGAGCAGTAGACATTAGAGCTCTAATTTTCCCTCAATTTTGAATGGGAGGCTTTGCCTCTGGAAGATTAACCAATTTGGTTAAAACTAGTGTTAAACACTAGATAACAACAGTATTAAAGCTCTCAAGTTAGTGGTAAACACTAGAAGGTAACAGTGTTAAACACTGGAAATATAGTCCCCAAATTTGTGTTACACACTAGAAAACACCAGTGTTAAACACTGGGTGTAATTTCTTTAAATTAGTGTTAAACACTAAATAGGAATAGGTCACGTGGGGCCACGTGAGGGCACACAGAGGTAGAACCAGAGCCCCTTTTACTTTGCTTTGCAGATAAGTGTTAAACACTTCTTTTATATTTTATTTTGAGCATCACATGTTGACATGTGATGGGGATCTAAGCATCGATAATTAAAGCACTTGCTGAGGGGTCATGTGGGGACACGTGAGAGCGCCCAAAGGTTCTTTTCTTCTGCTTTTTCTTTCTGTGTTTTTGGAGGTCACGTGGGAGCACGTGAGGCGTTGCCTCAGAACTTTTTCCTTCTTGTTTTTTGGGGATCTTTTCAGGGGTCACGTGGGGCACGTGACCTAGCTATTTTC
Organism: Agapanthus africanus; assembly: GCA_030015575.1. Classification (NCBI taxonomy): domain Eukaryota; kingdom Viridiplantae; phylum Streptophyta; class Magnoliopsida; order Asparagales; family Amaryllidaceae; genus Agapanthus; species Agapanthus africanus. The sequence continues at coordinate 44,817,140 of CM057339.1, forward strand.
ATGCTCAGAGATCTCTTAAGTCTCTTTATTTTATTTTTAGAATTAAATTCTCTGTAGGGTTAAACCCTAATTATGTTTTTGGAGGAATTAAATTCCTATTATGAAAGAATTAAATTCTTATATAGGGTTAAACCCTAATTTTTTTTAGAGGAATTAAATTCCCATATATGTAAAAGAATTAAATTCTTGTATAGGGTGAAACCCTAATTTCATTTTAAGAGGAATTAAATTCCTGTGAATTTGAGAGAATTAAATTCTCAATTAGGGTTAAACCCTAGTTCTGTCCATCTTGAAGGAATTAAATTCCTGTAATTTTAGGAGAATTGAATTCTCATATAGGGTTAAACCCTAGTTTCATCTTGGAGGAATTAAATTCCTGTAAATTTGGGAGAATTAAATTCTCATATAGGGTTAAACCCTAGTTTCATCTTGGAGGAATTAAATTCCTGTGAGTTTGGGAGAATTAAATTCTCATATAGGGTTAAACCCTAATTTTGTTTTGGGAGAATTAAATTCTCTAAACTCAATTCCCCCTCTAAGTTTTGGATCTGCATGGCAGGATCTCAACCCGATGAAAATTAAATTCTCAACCTATGGGGAGATGTGCTTCTGCAGATCTTCAACTAGAGGAAGAACTAAGTTCTTTTGTGCAGAAGAGTTAAACTCTTAGATTTGAGAATTAAATTCTCTGTTTGAAGTTTTGATCCCCTTTCTTTTCTCACCTAGGGTTTTCTTTGTTGAGAATTAAATTCTCCTTTCTTTTCTCTCTGAAATTTCAAGATTCCAAAACTCTATATCTCTCTCCTTTCTCTTGGCTCCTATTTATAGGAGAAGAAAAAGAATCAATTTGTTTAGTAAATCTTTTATTGAAAGATTTTGTTTGTTTTCATAATTAATATGATCCTTTAGATCATTCAGTGAATTTTATTCACCGTTGGATTTTAAATCCAAAGATATTCTGTTTGTTATTTTCGGTGAGATTTAGGGGAAATCTTTCCTTGTCTAAGATTTTTTCCATAAATTGGTGATTTTTAATCACCCTTGGATCTTTAATCCAACGGTCCCCATAATCCTTTTCCATTTGGAAAGATTTAGAAACTTTTAGAATTTAATTCTATTAAACTGTAAGGCTTTCGAAGCCAGTCACGTGCTGACACGTGACCCTTGGTCACATATGAGCACGTGACCCCCAATTGAGTCCTTTTCTCAGCGTTTATTTACGCTTCAGTTTTAACCATCACGAGTCAACACGTGACTATTGGTCACGTGTGAGCACGTGATACCTCATTGAGGTATTTCCTTCAGCCGTTTGTTTTTATTTCTGTTTTAACTGTCACGTGTGAGCACGTGACCCCCAATTGGGTCCTTCTTCAGCCGTTGTTTTTATTTCTATTTTAACCATCACGTGTCAACACGTGACCATTGGTCACGTGTGAGCACGTGATACCTCATTGAGGTAATTCCTGATTTTTAGAATTAAATCCTATTAAGTTATAAGGCTTTCAAAGCCTGGCACGTGCTGGCACGTGACCCCCGATCACGTGTAGTCACGTGATGCCTCATAACTTTTGATCCCGGATGAATTATGAGGCCCATAATATATCAAATCGAAGGATTTTTCGATACCATCAGAATTTAGCTGTTTCTCATTCGAGAGTTTATCAAAATACAGGCCGGAATACACTGGTTCGCATTTTCTTAAGCGTATCGCTGCCATTTGATACCTTGGACTCTTTTGCGCAGAAATTTTTGGCGGGAACACTACTGATAACACTTACCGGTAAATATCATCAATAGCCCTGGTCAGGGACTTCCTGTTATTGCCAATCCAGTATACCGCAACATCAACTCTCTATATCGGGAGAGACAAAATCCCTCCTATCGCTCATTGCTTCTATGTGACTCGGGATTGTACCCAAAATCCATCTGTTTGTACGACTCCTTCGAGCCGTGGTAGGAAGGAAATCAAAGCATAGTTGGACCCATACAAGACTATATGACGATATCGGGTCTACAGACTAACCTGTACCAGTGTCACCAGAGAACTGCTATCCGACGATAGGTATACTACCATCTAGGAGTTCTCGGCGAGTCCTGTTCGGTGTACCCATTCTCTAATAAGCACATGTATACAATCTTTGATGTCAAACACCAATGGATATAGAATCAACCATCGCCCCATACAGGGTCAAGAAACGTACATACTAGTCTACGGGATGCTAGCATCTATCTTCGCCCTTCTCTTTCTCGGATCTCTGGAATATCGATACCCTGTATCGATATTCTCTCGACTAGGAACTATTGAAGGATGTGCTTATGGACTACCCAGGTCCCAGTAGTATGATCCGCATCATAGTCCTGGTAGTCAAGCCTACATCCTAAGGGCTTTATCAACATGCATATGAGAGACATTATAATAATACTAGTGAACATGTTAAGATAAAGGCAACCAGATAGCATACTATCATGTCGAGCAAGAAAGTCCTCCATATATATGTCCAAGCATCCACTATATCATACAATAATGGTCTCTAGGGCATACATATCACTAACACTTATGTATCTTTACCTTTGTAAGAACGCTTTGTAGAAATTCTTTATAAACAATATTTTGTGTACAATTTTTTGGTATGTCAATTTGTTCTTTTAGAAAAACTTTTAAGGATGAAGTAGATCTAGCTCTTGAGAACGCAATATACAATTGCCTATGACAAAAAACTAGTGTACGCAGATATAATCTAACTTTTCCTAAGGTTTTCCCTTTATTTTTGTTTATCGGTATAGCATAAGCAACATGAATAGGGAATTGACGCCGTTTAAGAATGAAAAAGAGATCTTCATTATCATTGGACATAATTATTCTTGGTATTGTCACACATTTTTCAATATTTGTACCAGTTATGATTTCTGCTTTTATGGCCCTTTCACTTAACAATTTAATGATAAGTTCCATGCCATTACATAAAACAATAGTTTGATCTAAATTACGAAATAACATAATCGGTGTATTTACTTTAAAGTCAAGCGAATGAGAAGGCAATCTAAAACATATCAAGGAATTTAAAAATTCCGTTGTATATAAAAATCATTGCATGCAGAATTATCACCAACAGAAACCTTCGTATTTGCACTTAAGTAAATCCGACTTTCTTCTTTAATTTGTGAAATGACTTTCTTATTAATTTCATCAATTTCTTTAGTTCTATGCAAGTATTGCTCTTGATTCCAAATACCACGGATTTTGATAATTATCATTTAAATCTGTATATATTTCATTTATTAATCCACTAACGCCAAGTCTATGATTAGATAATATTGAATCCGAAATCTCTATCCAATTATCATCACAATCATTGCCCATTTGAATTCCTTTAAAATCACCATTACCAATATCGATTAGCCATTTTGCAAAATTTTTGCTGTCTTCTTCTGACATCGTATTCGTATGGACACGCATATTTTTTGTCAATATAAATATCTCGCATTGATCCTATAAATATGATTTATGTAATGCAGCGGACACAATTTGTTATTTCCTACCCTTACGGACGACAGATAAAATCTGTCGAAAATCACCACCAAGAACAACAGTTTTAACACCAAATGGTTTATTCTCAAGTTATGGATTAATATTTGATAGAATATCTTTGAAAGTTCGATCTACGGCTTCAAATGCAAAGCGGTTTATCATTGGAGTTTCATCCCAAACAATCGGTGTTGCTTTTTTGATGAGAGAAGAAAAATTAGATTGGCGAGATATTGTGCAAGATGAAAACTCATGAAGATCAATAGGAATTTTGAATCTTGACTGTGTTGTACGTCCTCCGGGTAGTAACAAGAAGTATGCTAGAAAATGCAATCGTAAGAACGATTTGTTTCTTACTATGCAACTTCGCTAAAATTGCATTCCATAAATATATTTTGTCAGTTCCACCATCTCCATACACAAAAAATAGTCTTCCAATATTTTTTTGCACGAAGTTATAACCGCATCAAAGATTTTTCTTTATCCATCATTTAAACCACATTCCAATTTAATAGATTTTTCCGACAACTTAAAAGTATTATAATTTAGCTCCCCAAATATCAATTTATTGTTTTTGTTTAAATTGCTAGGAGAGAGTATTGGCATAAATGGAAAATCTCCTAAACTTTTATTATTATATGACAAAATCACATCTATATCATGAAGTGCAAAATCTCTTAATTGTTCGTTACCGAGTACAATTTTTAAATCAGGATGTAAATTTTCTAAATGTCTTTCATAATCATCACTCATGACTTTCTAATGTAAATCCCATAATTCTCGAGAATTCATAACTTCGTTAAAAAGTAAGATCGTGCAAAACATGCGACGAAATTGATTAGCTATAGCCCAATTAAACACTTTTTTGAGTGCTAAGTTCCATTCATTATCATCATCAAGAAGTCTAAGTGCTACACATGCAGCTTTATAAGTTCCATGTTCAACACCATCAATTGTTCTCATATCAATAAAATTGATTCTTCCTTTTACTATTGTCAACAGCATTCTAAGCTAATATCTTTCACCAGCGGCAGAATGTGCATAAGATAATCTACCTATTACTTTCCTTCTTTTGCGTTGCTTCTAACATAAGTTTTTTCGTCCCAAACAAAGTGATTTAGAAACTCAACATAAGTTTAATTTCTAGCCTGGGGAAATTTACGATTCATAGTAAACCATTCGGTTAACATTGTTTTCTTAGCTCGTTCAGGCCCCATTATTTCTTGAACACTGCCATCTTCTTTAAAGAAAACCATTTGTTCACAAAAAAGAAAACAGTGCAACCGTTCAACAGCATGATGACGTTTATTTATTTTAAATTCAAAAAGTCTTCATGAAGCTTCAGATACTGCAATATATCTAGAATTTAAATATAATTTGTTCTCGTCATATCTTTCGACCACATTTTGATGAATGATGGCTTTTGAAAAATCAAATCTTTTATTCATATATTTAAATAAATATTTTATTACTCGTCTATGATTGCATATTTCAACACTAATACGGGATCGATATTTTAGAAGCAGATTTGCAGTGTAAGGTACAACCCAACTGTTATCAAGATCTTTTCCATTTGCCGTGTAGAATCTTGATTTGCATTTTCGGTAAATTGCATATCCATTTTCATCAATAATATTATGGTCATTGAATATTTTAGGGAATTTTTTTGAGCATTTATTATTTTTGATGTAAACACATTTTGGATTATATGTACCACATGGCCTATGAATCATATGAGTAACTACCGAATCATATGAGTAACTACAAAATCATAAATTACAAGTTCCATTTTAATGTCAGGAAATTCAACTCTAATTAAATTATCGATATCCTTTGTGAGTTTTATTTATTTTTAACTTTCAAATGTAATTAGGATATGAGAATTTGGTAATTCTCGTTTTTGAAATTCTACTACAGATAGATCTACAAATAGAAAAATTAAACTTTTAAACATTAACATATAATAATACACAAAACATGTATCAACAAATAATGACAATAACCTACCAGAAATTACTCGTCCAAAATATTTATGTTTAATCAAATCATCAGGAAGCTGCATAAGTTTTAAGTGAAAAACTCTGGCAACAATATCAGGCCTATCAGATGCATTTTGACCACCAGTAATCAATAAAAAAAAACATGTATTTCTTCTCCATTAGGATTGCATGTAAAAATAATGAATAAATCTGGAGGTCCGACCCATGGACAAATTGCCATAGCATCTTGATAGTTTTGAATCATGTATCGTGGACCTCCAGTAAAGAATGAAAGTAAAATAATTTTTTTACCAACTGTGTGAGTATCATTATCACCATCGTCAACAACATCCTACATGTTGGAGATAGTGCCCTCAGAGTCAATTATTGGATCACAGGCACGTGATTGCAATGATTGAGGGAGGACCTATCCCGGTAGGACAGTCTTACTCGAGATGATAGTATACTATCTGGTTTATCTTTATCATCGTGTACTGCTTTAGGTGATCTGACAGGTCGCTATTAAACGTTGATAGAGCCCCTAGGATTCTTGCTTGACGGCCAGCAGTATGAGGGCGATCATATACGTGGGAGCTGGTAGTCTATAAGCACATCCTTAAATGGTCCCTAGTCGTGGGAGTTTCGAGACAGGGCATCGATCCTCCAGAGTAGACTAGTGTATACAGTCGAGACCCCGACGAGGGGCGGTGGCCGGTCTTATAAGCCACTGGTGTCAGTTGGTTCACCTAAGATGTATACAGGTGCTCATTGGGTTATGAGTACACCGGACAGGACTCGCCGGGAACATGCTAGTTGGTCTTATACCTGACGTCAGATAGTAGTTCCCTGGTGACATGTGTACAGGTTAGTTCATCGACCTGAGGATCGTCATTTGTCTCGTGTGAGTTCCCACTGTACTTTGATTACTACCCTACCACGCTCAAAGGAGACGTGCAAACAGATTTTAGTTGGGTACAGTCCCGAGCCACATGGAGGCAGTGAGCGGATCTTCGGGGGTTCGTCTCTCCCGGTATTGGGGGTGAGGTCGCGCTGTGTCTAGGAGAGCCAGAACATGAAAAGTCCTTGGCCAAGGCAGGAGATTTACTGGTAGGTATTCCAGTAGTATCTCAGGGTGTTCTGGGCTGATCTCTGACACGACTTGTACCTCTTTTGGGGGTCTGACTTTTACCAACCCCCTAGGCCCGCCATGCGATGCTCATAGACGAACGGACCGGACTGTACGGATATTGTCACTGACAGGCTCAGTAGGGTGTCAGGATGAGTTCGCTCATCGACGTCCCTTTTGGTCAATAGCTGGTGGCCCGTCACGTATTGGCTTATACCTCTGACGTGCTAGTGGTTAAATCCACAGCCATAGTATTGACGAGTCTTTAGAGTCCCCCGCATTCAGTTGCTCAAGTTTTCGGGCGAAACGCTGTAGAGGCCGTATGGAGATATGGCAGGGTTCGATCAGATACGTGCGGTATTGCACGGATCAGGATCGAACGGATATTACTAGCCGGCTTTGTTTTAAGCCGGATCCTAGTATAGTACAGTGTAGATTTTGTCTCGTTGCATTTGTATTCGGTCGGAATACAAATGCGGGTGTGTATACACAGTACCGGGGTTTTCCTGTAATTTTTTTTCGAGACCAGTTTTCTGGAGTTGCCAGTTTGCTTTCCGTTTCGGCCAATTTCCTTTGTATCGTTCATTGGCCGAAGATTGGTGGAGGAGGGCTTATTTGCATTTGTGCAAATAAGTATTTGTGGAAGGTGTTCTTTGCATTTTGTTGGATCATGATGGTTGCACCATCCCTTGACCATTTGACTTCTTCTTTCATGATGACTTGACTTTGTAAGGAGATGTTGGTGGTGTTGGAGTGTTGGTTTATGAGCTATCATGGTTGTTGATGATTTGGTTGTTGGAGTGAGGTTATTTGATTGTGATCATTGCTTTTTATCATGACCATTTTTCCTCTCACTTGCATTATGGTGTGGCCTCTCTCATTTTTTTGTTACACACTCCATTCTCTCCTCTCCCACCAAGCCTTGGCCGGCCACTTCTTATGGGGGTTGTCCAAACATTTTGTTGGGGGGATTTTTGTTCATTTCATGTTGGAAAAATCCCACAACACGATCTCCAAAAGCTTATATCATTTCCTCCACCATATGGCAACTCCCTCAACCCCTAGAGACATGAGTTCTACACATATTCTACAGCAAACCTTGGGCACGTCGACTCGCCAGCTTCGTGCCCGAGTTGCCTCGGTATAGAGGTGGGAGCCTGTAAAAGAAGCAGGCGACGTGGTGCCCTTCCGGCGAGGAGGTGGAGACCGGACATTCCGCGGGAGATCGGGACGACGACGAGAAGACCGGAGGACACGGATCGCTCGGTATATCTCTTTTCCCATCTTGTAGTTAGCTAGGACTAGTAAATGGCACGATCCGGTTTTATAGTGCGCGGTGGTGCCAGTTTGAAAAATTAAAGTTAAGCATCGCTTCCGCATTCCGGCGTCGGATTGACGGCCGGGGCGCCGCCGTGCACTTACAGTGGTATCAGAGCCTCGCCATTAAGATAGTCTAGCTTTGTCTAATGTGTTTACATTTCCGATCGAACAAAAAAATTCCAAAATCCGCGTTTTTTTTGCATCAGTTTTCTGTCGATTTTTTTCTGGCTCGAAATTTTTTTCAGGGTGTCGCAGAATGATGCACAGGGATTTCTAAGAGTTCTGTGAAAATTTGGGCTCGTGAACAGTCCAAACCACCGCGGAACCGCGGCCAAAGTCATGCTTGGGCCGCGGTTCCGCCGCGACTTGAACTGTTCAGCCCCCCAAAATTTTACAGAATGCTCCTGAGTGGAAAATAGGTTTTCTGGAATGTTATTTTTTGGGCCCAGAATTTCTTTATCTGCTACAGTAGTGCTTGGGGGCCCACTTGGTAAAATTTGATCGATCGGATATTTTAAACACATTAGTTCACAATATTTACATTATATCTGCAACCGTGAATGCCACTTGATCGGTAAATCCTGTCTAACTGCTATAGCCCGGTTAGGCGGATTTGCGAACGTGACTTTCACGTTGATGTTCCGTGTATTGCTGTGATGTTGCGGATTGGTCGTGGGGGATAGCCTGGATGCAATGCTAGTACAGTTTTTTGTTGTATTATATACATTTGATATTGTGGGGCGAGCGTCCGACATGTGGACTGCCGTCACTGCCTGTTTGTATTATTATTTTGGGGCACGACCAGGTTGCGGTCGATGTACCCGTTGTATGTATATTTTACTTTCTGTACTAGGATTACCCCACGGAAGGGTGCACGGATAGCCGGGTTCTAGAGGGCAACAAGCCCGCATCTCATGGCATTGAGACGGAAGGGGCTTCATGTCACGCCCCACCCCCAATACAGTGTGTATTGTCCGCTCTGGCCGAAACCGCACGGTTTTTCCCTTTAGAGCGAACCAGACCCGACCAGGGGCCACTTCCCAGGAGGTCACCCATCCCAAGACTTCCCTGGCCCGAGCACGCTTAACTACAGAGTTCTCAAGCTCTTATAGTTCCGGTTCACTTAAAAGGCGCCTCTGTATTGAAGAGTGGTATCATTCCATTTATAGTACAGATCTGCCCCCTTTCGGAATGTATTCCGGAGAGTCCCCATTGTTCTACAGTGGGTCCCACGGACTCAAGAGGTGGCCCCCACGGATTCAAGAGGTGGCCCCCGCCCACTTAACACGATACTTGGCGTGGCACTTTGTTCCGTGTGGCACTTTGCTCCGTGAGCAAGAACCGGGTCCCGGCATTCTCCCCACCTTTGAACAATGGTTCGTCCTCGAACCACAGACCTACTATTGAGGAACCTGGCTCTGATACCATTCTGTCACGCCCCACCCCCAATACAGTGTGTATTGTCCGCTCTGGCCGAAACCGCACGGTTTTTCCCTTTAGAGCGAACCAGACCCGACCAGGGGCCACTTCTCAGGAGGTCACCCATCCCAAGACTTCCCTGGTCCGAGCACGCTTAACTACAGAGTTCTCAAGCTCTTATAGTTCCGGTTCACTTAAAAGGCGCCTCTGTATTGAAGAGTGGTATCATTCCATTTATAGTACAGATCTTCCCCCTTTCAGAATGTATTCCGGAGAGTCCCCATTGTTCTACAGTGGGTCCCACGGACTCAAGAGGTGGCCCCTGCCCACTTAACACGATACTTGGCGTGGCACTTTGTTCCGTGTGGCACTTTACTCCGTGAGCAAGAACCGGGTCCCGGCACTTCACTCTAGGATTGGCGGGCTATTCGCCGCACTCGTAGGGGGTACAGGTTGACCCAGGAGGGGTGCCCAAGTTACCGGATTCCGTGAAGTGCTGGGTGGTCCATTCACGGTGTTGAAGGGGGCTGCCTCGCTTCAGGTTTTGGCGGGTGACTTTCCGCGCCCCGTAGGGGTCTAGGATTTTCATTGCACAGGCTATCCACACGACCAGGGGAACGTCGGGTTTCAGCGGCTCTGTGAAACCCGGGGATCCCAGATATCTGTATTGTTCTATGATACTGTACATTTCTGTGATGTTGCATTTTATCACGCCTTGAGTGAAATATTATATATTGATATATATATTAGTAGATGTTGTATATGTTTTGCATCCGCGCTAGTCCAGTCCCCGCTCTGTCGTTAGTTAGCTAACCTAACGGGTAATGACGGGACCCAGTGGCGAATGCGGATGGCATATACGTACATCAGTATATTTTCGTTCTTTGTGGTGTGATCAATTGATGGGACTGCGTTGATTCGGATCAATGCAAGTTAAAAACAAAGCTAATCTGATGTTGTTGGAACACTTTTCAAAAAGCTGTTATTGCAAGGACGTTCACTTTTGTTTTGCATCGTGGTATTCAGTTGGAATATCCTGCTCCTCAGTCGACGAGGCAAGGGCCGAGATCCCTTCACCGGGAGTGACCCCTTGGACAGAAGTTTGCGTCAGGGCAATAACTTCACTATAGCCGATTACTTTTGCTTTGCATCGTGGTATTCAGTTGGAATATCCTGCACCTCATTCTACGGGGAAAGAGCCGAGATCCCTTCACCGGGAGTGACCTCTTTAGCGAAGGTTTTCGTCACTATATTTATAAAAGCTATCCGGTTCCTTCAACGATATCAAGTTCATTACGTTAAAGGTTTTCGCCAGAAACCATTCGTAGCCCTCCATCATTTCAGTTAAATATTCGGTAGTACTCAAGCTATGTATTTTGACCTCACGCCAAGGCATAGTGTTTGGTAGCTGCCGGGTATTTATCTGTTGCATAGATAGATGCGTTGGTTTGGGACAGTCGTACTACTATTTTGGCCTACGTCAAGGGTATGTACGGGTGGGTTCAAATTAACCTGGACAATGATGGGTAGAACTTGACATGTGACTTATGATATTTTGACCTCACGCCAAGGTCATAAGAGCATGGGGCAAAAAAAAATCACATCGGGAGTTTCTAAAGAAACTGAAACTTGCCAGATATGCGCATACCTTCTGGAGTATGATAGCGTGAGCGGATTCCGTTACATTATCATGCGGTGATAGTTGGATCCCGATTCCCACTGATGACTTGGTTTACTCCTCGGGTGATCCCGACTAATTCTTCTTTCAGGTTTGGAGGAGAATTTGACGGTACAGTGGGAGGTTTCCAGATTAGATAAATTGGTAACCATTCTGATCTAGGATAGAGTGCACACTGAGTGTTTCTTTTCTCTCTCTCTTTGGCAGCGACCATTGACCCGACCCTAGACTATGACTCAGAGACCAAAATTAACCGAACCTTCTTAACACTGGCTTTTGGATTGTCAGAGTTGCAGACCTCATTGCCACTCCTACTTTTACCCTTTTCTCCAGGACACCCCGTATTACTATGAACGTCCACTTCCATTGGATAAAACCATCGTATGGTTATATACGAACTTGAAGGAATTTATTCGAGGATGGTTTCCGGTTCTGGAGAAAACGAATAGGACTATTCAGTTGTCTTTTCCTTTTTACCTTCTCTCAAGTTGCGAGTACTCCTTGGTTTAGGAGATAGTACACCTATTACGCAAATTGGATAGTCTTCTTCCAAACCATAGGCAGGTGCCGAACGGTAGGGAATGAAGAAAACCAATTAGTCTAAACGGTGTACAGAAGGTATTATGTAAAGACAAAGAAAGGGATTAGAAGGAAGGCAAAGTAAATTGCGACTGATATTCACGACCAAACCAAGTATTTCATTACCACTCCCACTTCACCTTTGTATTTCTCCAGGACACTCCGTATCACTACGAAGATCCACAGTTTATTGGATACTCCATCGTATGGTTATATACGAACTCGAAAGGAACTTGTTCCAGTTCGGGGATGGATTCTGGTTCAGGAGAAATAGGAATAAGGTTTATTCGGTTGTCTTTTATCTTCACCTTCTCTCGCTTTGCGAGTGTTCCTAGGATTAGGACACTACACCCATTATGCTTATTGGATAGTCTTTTTTCAAACCATAGGCTGGTGCCGAACGGTAGGGAAGGAAGAAAACCATTTGGCCTAAAGGGGTGTGCAGAAGGTAATGACTAAAGACATATAAAGGGATTTGGAGAGGTGACAAAGAATTATACGGTTACAGTCGTGAATCTGGAAGAGGCATTACTAGGAATACCGGGATACCCCATCGAAACATTTTAATGTTTCAGTTTCACTGTGTACTGTTAAAAGAAAACTGATTTCCCAATTAGTCCTTACTCCAGGGTATGTATTTACCAGGTACGATTCTCACATCTGTATGGTTTTACAGATGATGAGTGGGAGTAGGTTATTGGGAATTAGGTGATCATCCTCATTATATCGGGATTCGTTGTAATCGGTGATATTTGAGGAAGTCACCTGGGTTGTTTGCCGGACGTCAAATATTTGGTTTAGAATATCCGTTGTGATGCACCAATTTCAAATTGATATATCTGTACGTCTATTTTTATAGAGTGAGATATACCTTTTTGAAATTATGTCTGTGACATTTACCTATATCAGTGGATGGTTAGGTAAGGAGCATTGAACATCGGTGTAATTCTTCTTAACCATAAGTACAGTTTTCAACCTACGACGCACAGTGAACGAGTTATCAGACTCAAGGGACTTATACAGAGTATTGTATGTTGTCCAGGGTCCATCTGGACAGAGGGGTTGTTCCTCGTACTATATTCGGTTTACTTATGACTTCTCTAGTTTTTAGACAGGTGTTTCGTGGAAACACAGGGTCCGAATTTTGAGAAGTTATAGGTATTTGAATAAAGTAGAGAACCAGATATTGCAAGTATCAGGATTCTTCAAAGTGATCGGAGATGTAGATACTTGAGTATGGTATTCAGTTGATAGTAGTGATTAAGAGAACTTGCTTCTCTTTCAGGTTACTCATAATTGGAAGCATTCCTAAGTTGAGTAACGCTGATAGGCCTCCTTCCATTCAGTTGACATGCGCTGGAGACAGTTGCATGATTTGAATCTGGTTCAATTAAATCAGTGCCTCTGGTTCTATATTGGATATAGAACAGTTCATATCTTAACGTTGTTAAGGTACGGGGAGTTGTCCGGCTTATGATTAAAACCAGACTCTGGATAACTCAAGGCACGTTTCTGTAATGGCTGTTTGTGGGTTGACCCAGGCTATGACGAGGGTTGACTTTCTACCATCTGGAAGATCAAAAGTGATATTGTTCTAGACTCGCCACAGTTTTAATAAAAATGGATTTTTTCAGAAAACAGTAGTGGGAGTATGGTAGAACTGGAAGTGATTCCAGAACCACAAACGATTACTGAAGATTTGATAGGAACCTAAAGATTCAATCTGGTTTGACATTCCATTGGCCACTCCGCAGATAAGATGGGTAACTTCAGGCACCCGAGAGGTACTCCGGTAGCCTCAAGGACGGTGATAGGGAAGTTCTTGTTTACCCAGACTTGCCATTGCTGTTGTTCCAGACTGTGAGACCCGGCGGGAGGATGAGTATAGCGTCATTCTAAACTAGTTTTAGAAGTGTACGTCTATATGACTCTGCCAGAGGGTTGTCGTGGTCAGTGGGAGCAACGGAAGCATGGTGGACAGGTGGCTTATGTCTATTTATAGACTAAAGCAGATATAGCGGAGATAGATCATCAATTTCTGATGTGACAGTCATAGGTTTGACTTCATCAGAATAGGGGATGGATCTATTGAGAAGGTAGTAGGGTGTGATGTCATGGTATTTGGATGACATACACAGAGTAGGAAGTGACATTCCTATACTACGATCGGTTATACTTTGGTCGTCACACAGTGGTTTCTCCACATGGGACTTGGACATTATATCAGACATACTGGTTACTAGATCTATGGTTTTAGATCTAGATTTGGGTGGTTTCCCAATTAAGGGTACTTAGACAGCATTCTAAGAGTATTTAGAATGGACGACTCCAGGCATGGTAATGTACCTGCAGGTAATGGAGTCACCCTCTCTAAAGGTGTCTTACAGACTAAAGGGGAGAGGGATGTGCATGATTGGCAGATCACTTGCTCAGGAAATTGAGTCAATCATGAGATGTCAAGTACCACACCAGATGTTGCTCTTGCACTAGATGCGATAAGTTGATATTAATCCAATCCTGGAGAAACAATCGAAAGCAGCTTTAGAACATAAGTGGATGTTCTAGGGATTTGATAACGGCAGCCTCTTTTCGGGAGACAGTTATCATTCCAGGCTTCCAAGGTGACTTGGACGACAGGGAGGTTGTCAGAGTTATAGTTTTCCCTCTGACGAGGGGCAGTATTTTGGACAGGTGGTCCAAGGCAATACTGAGGGAGGCATGGCGCAGGATACTGATTAAGTTCAGTTGACGATACAGTCTAAGAAGTTTGGATTTGGAGTTCATTTATGAGCTAGGTCCCATCAGACATCCAGACACATTCTAAGACATGTATTGCTCATTTCGGGAGATGGCTTTCTCCGCGAACATGAGATATAGAGAGACATAGGAAGAAACATCAAAGCAGATCCACTCACTGAGGCTATTCCTCGAACGCAATTGTTTCGCAAACGAGTTTTGTGAGACTGACAAGTAGAGGAGTTGGGTGTTCGGTATCACACGGGCTGTGAGTATGCGACATCGCAATAATTAGCCTTGCGTGCAAGTGGGAGATTGTTGGAGATAGTGCCCTCAGAGTCAATTATTGGATCACAGGCACGTGATTGCAATGATTGAGGGAGGACCTATCCCGGTAGGACAGTCTTACTCGAGATGATAGTATGCTATCTGGTTTATCTTTATCATCGTGTACTGCTTTAGGTGACCTGACAGGTCGCTATTACACGTTGATAGAGCCCCTAGGATTCTTGCTTGACGGCCAGCAGTATGAGGGCGATCATATACGTGGGAGCTGGTAGTCTATAAGCACATCCTTAAATGGTCCCTAGTCGTGGGAGTTTCGAGACAGGGCATCGATCCTCCAGAGTAGACTAGTGTATACAGTCGAGACCCCGACGAGGGGCGGTGGCCGGTCTTATAATCCACTGGTGTCAGTTGGTTCACCTAAGATGTATACAGGTGCTCATTGGGTTATGAGTACACCGGACAGGACTCGCCGGGAACATGCTAGTTGGTCTTATACCTGACGTCAGATAGCAGTTCCCTGGTGACATGTGTACAGGTTAGTTCATCGACCTGAGGATCGTCATTTGTCTCGTGTGAGTTCCCACTGTACTTTGATTACTACCCTACCACGCTCAAAGGAGACGTGTAAACAGGTTTTAGTTGGGTACAGTCCCGAGCCACATGGAGGCAGTGAGCGGATCTTCGGGGGTTCGTCTCTCCCGGTATTGGGGGTGAGGTCGCGTTGTGTCTAGGAGAGCCAGAACATGAAAAGTCCTTGGCCAAGGCAGGAGATTTACTGGTAGGTATTCCAGTAGTATCTCAGGGTGTTCTGGGCTGATCTCTGACACGACTTGTACCGCTTTTGGGGGTCTGACTTTTACCAACCCCCTAGGCCCGCCATGCGATGCTCATAGACGAACGGACCGGACTGTACGGATATTGTCACTGACAGGCTCAGTAGGGTGTCAGGATGAGTTCGCTCATCGACGTCCCTTTTGGTCAATAGCTGGTGGCCCGTCACGTATTGGCTTATACCTCTGACGTGCTAGTGGTTAAATCCACAGCCATAGTATTGACGAGTCTTTAGAGTCCCCCGCATTCAGTTGCTCAAGTTTTCGGGCGAAACGCTGTAGAGGCCGTATGGAGATATGGCAGGGTTCGATCAGATACGTGCGGTATTGCACGGATCAGGATCGAACGGATATTACTAGCCGGCTTTGTTTTAAGCCGGATCCTAGTATAGTACAGTGTAGATTTTGTCTCGTTGCATTTGTATTCGGTCGGAATACAAATGCGGGTGTGTATACACAGTACCGGGGTTTTCCTGTAATTTTTTTTCGAGACCAGTTTTCTGGAGTTGCCAGTTTGCTTTCCGTTTTGGCCAATTTCCTTTGTATCGTTCATTGGCCGAAGATTGGTGGAGGAGGGCTTATTTGCATTTGTGCAAATAAGTATTTGTGGAAGGTGTTCTTTGCATTTTGTTGGATCATGATGGTTGCACCATCCCTTGACCATTTGACTTCTTCTTTCATGATGACTTGACTTTGTGAGGAGATGTTGGTGGTGTTGGAGTGTTGGTTTATGAGCTATCATGGTTGTTGATGATTTGGTTGTTGGAGTGAGGTTATTTGATTGTGATCATTGCTTTTTATCATGACCATTTTTCCTCTCACTTGCATTATGGTGTGGCCTCTCTCATTTTTTTGTTACACACTCCATTCTCTCCTCTCCCACCAAGCCTTGGCCGGCCACTTCTTATGGGGGCTGTCCAAACATTTTGTTGGGGGGATTTTTGTTCATTTCATGTTGGAAAAATCCCACAACACGATCTCCAAAAGATTATATCATTTCCTCCACCATATGGCAACTCCCTCAACCCCTAGAGACATGAGTTCTACACACATTCTACAGCAAACCTTGGGCACGTCGACTCGCCAGCTTCATGCCCGAGTTGCCTCGGTATAGAGGTGGGAGCCCGTAAAAGAAGCAGGCGACGTGGTGCCCTTCCGGCGAGGAGGTGGAGACCGGACATTCCGCGGGAGATCGGGACGACGACGAGAAGACCGGAGGACACGGATCGCTCGGTATATCTCTTTTCCCATTTTGTAGCTAGCTAGGACTAGTTAATGGCATGATCCGGTTTTATAGTGCGCGGTGGTGCCAGTTTGAAAAATTAAAGTTAAGCATCGCTTCCGCATTCCGGCGTCGGATTGACGGCCGGGGCGCCGCCATGCACTTACACTACAAGCCTTGGTATAACTCACATCGTAAAGTTTTTTGATTATTATGAATCCATTCAAGACGATTCACTTCAACGGATGCATAAAAATCAACGATTTATTGTTGTAATAATTTTCCACCTCTCAACAATGTTGTTCTCTCATGACAACGCTGTTGTAATCTAAATGCGTAGAAATCCTTCATTGAAACTTTATTTTCTCTCTCTTCGTATTGTTACCTTCAATATAATTATACCAACTATTTTCTCCATATGAGAATAATAAGTGATATTGTAATGGTATGTATGCTGGATGAATCTCACTAATTCTTTGATATCCTTTTTTCGATCGTTGACAATAATATCTCGAGTAGATGAAAAAAATTCATCATCAATCATCAAAGCAGCTGTTTCTGTCGATTTTGGTCTATTATATTGTTGACTCTTATGGTTTATATCCTCTAGAATGCGTAAGCTAAACTCTTTATCTTTATTGTTCTCATACCAATTATGTACGCATAGAAATTTCTTGGCATATTTGTTGTATTTATCCAGCACGTCTTTTAAAATTTTCACAATTTCTGAATCATATTCCGTAGCATTACAATTATCTCCAATAGATGCAATTCTATTTTCAATTTAATACTCGGTATCATATATATATAACTGCGTATATTTAGGTAGACTTCTGATAGCCTGTAGCCATGAACCTATTTTACGATAGTTTTGTCCATGAATTCAAAATGTGTATGGTCACCTTCCTTTCAAAATTTGATAATCTATCTTTGCACCAATAGAAATAAAATCAAATATAGATTGAACAAATGAACTTTTCCCAGAAATTGTTTAGCTTATTCAGAAACATTTTGATAGTTCAATAAAGAGTATAGTATTTCAGGTGTCTTCTCAAGAAGAGCTAGAGAAACTCTTCCACTTTTGCAACAAAGTGAATAATTTATTTTTTTCTTATCATTAGTTTTAACCCTTTCTTCTTTCCACACAATTGCATCATAGCTAAAACATTTTTCAGTAGTAGGTCCTAAATAATGGAAACGACTACGCCAATCTGTTAAATAATTATCGTTAGAACTGTTTTATCATGTATCATTATAAAACACATATTACAATTTAATTAGTAATAAGAAAATGTCATATATTATATTATAATATTTATGGAGGATTTTAATTAAAATAATCTTATAGCTTTTAAAACATGTAAAATATTTGTAAATCAACAAAATTAAAAAATTTAATATTTTTGAGTAATATGTTCTTTAAATATAGTTAATATCAAGTATTCAAGTAAAATTAGATAAAACTTTGTGTTTTATAGAGATATATGATAAGGATGAAGCGTGCTCTTACCATCATTATCATTTTTTTTGACTGCATTGCAAATCCTGATGAATGTCTTTATTAACTATATGGTGATCATTCAAAAAGCCCACTTCCATAGAATGACACAAAGCAATATCATTATCCATCAAAGATTTGTTGCATTCAATATTGGTAGAAAAATCAGGAATTTGTTCTAATGGTCTTTTGAAGTGCGGAATACCAAAATCAAATGTCTCTCGCTTTCGCTTAGAAGAAAATTCATCATTTTTAGTGTTAGTGTTGGATGGTTGTTTTTTTATATCTTATTCTTTCACGTTCACGTTTACATTGTTTTGTGCTCCTGATAACTATTTGCGAATGCGTTTTGATTTATTCCCATACATAGCTAAATAAAAGATAAAAGATAATATCACAATAGAAACAATTATAGAGACCAATACAAATGAATAACTAATAACAACAAATATGTCACATCATTTATTAATAACTTAAATGGAAAAAATGTACAGATACCAATAGGAAATTAAATTTAGATAACAAATAATTTACTTCTACATATAAGCATAAATAAATAAAAATCTTAAATACTGAATTTTTCGAATAATAGATTTTTTGTTACCTTAGTTTTCACTCCAATTTTGTTATTGATCAAATCAAACGAACACTTTCCTGGAAATGAAGAAAACATCAATTCAATTCAAGTGTTGCATTAATAATGACAACTTTTAAAAATATTCTCATCAATTAAAAAAATACTAAATAAAGAATAAAAAATAATATGTTGAAAAAGAAAAGTTTAATTATGGAAAAAAATTTAGTGCAAACCATCCTGATTCATGATCGTATATGTTGAAAAAGAAAACAAAGAAAGAGATAAAAATACTTACCGAAGCCATGATGCTTTGAAACGAATCCAAATGAAGGATTTAAGTTTCAAAAGTGCTGGAAAGTCCAGAATTTGGTAAGAATGAGATCTCTCTCTCTCTCTATTTTCCCTTTTTTCAATTTTTTCCTTTTGTCTTCAAGTGGGAAAAAAAATGAAGATCTCTGAATTAAATAGGGGAAGGAGATGATAAGGTATAGCGTCAATAGGAGGTGGGGATAAAAACAAATTCAATCTATCTTTATTTTTTTAAATTTCTGATAAAATATTTTTGTTTTATCATATGAATTTATTTTATTTACTATTTCTCATCACCACTAACGTCTCTATTGTTCTACTGTCTTTTGCACCTGGTAGCGTCTCTCTTTTCTTCATTTTATTTTTCTTTTAACATTTTCTGTCGTACTTGTCCTTTCGATGCTGTTTGTATCCGGTAATGTCTCTATTTTTTTACAGTCAATCATGACCAATGTTCTTTTGCTGTCAAATCATTACTAATGTCTTTTTTCCGTCCATAATGACTAATGTCTTTTTTCTATCAAATCATAACCAATATTAACGTCATTATTTTTCTACAGTCTATCATGACTAATGTCATTTTACTGTCAAATCATAACTAATGTCCTTTTTCTTACCACCATGACCAATGTCCTTTTTTCTGTCAAATCATGACTGACATTAACGTCACTATTTTTCTGCAGTTCATCATAACTAATGTTCTTTTTCTGTCAAATCGTGACTAATGTCCTTTTTTTGCCACCATGACCAATATTCTTTTTTCTGTTAAATCATGACTAATATTAACGTCACTATTTTTCTGCAGTCCATCATGACTGATGACTTTTTTCTGTCAAATCCTGACTAATGTCATTTTTCTGTCCATCATGACTAATGTTCTTTTTCTATCAAATCACAGCCAATGTTTACGTCCCTATTTTTCTAGAGTCCATTATGATTGATGACTTTTTTCTGTCAAATCACGGCCAATGTTCTTTTTCTGTCAATACGGCCTATGTTAACATCACTACTTTTCTACGGTCCGTCATGAATAATATCATTTTTTTGTCAAATCACGACCAATATTAACGTCATTATTTTTCTAGAATCGGTCATGACTAATATCTTTTTTCTGTCAAATCATTACCAATATTAACGTCATTATTTTTCTACAGTCTGTCATGACTAATGTCGTTTTTCTGTCGTTAACACTATTTTTCTATAGTCTATCATGTCTAATGTCCTTTATCCGTCAAACCACGGCCAAAATTAACGTCGCTATTTTTCTACAGTCTATCATGATTAATGTCCTTTTTTCTTACAGTCTATCATAACTAACGTCATTTTTCTGTCAATTCATGACCAATGTTAACGTCACTATTTTTCTACAGTCCGTCATGACTAATATCATTTTTCTGTCAGATCACGGCCAATATTAACTTCGCTATTTTTCTATAGTCTCTCATGACTAATATCATTTTTCTGTCAGATCACGGCCAATATTAATGTCACTATTTTTCTACAGTCTCTCATGACTAATATTCTTTTTCTGTCAAATTATGAATAATATTAACGCCAATATTTTTCTACAGTCAATCATGACTAATGTCTTTTTTCTGTCAAATCTTTACCAATATTAATGTCATTATTTTTCTACAGTCCGTCATTGCTAATGTCCTTTTTCTATTGTTAACATTATTTTTCTATAGTCCATCATGACTAATGTTCTTTTTCTGTCAAATCATGGTCAATGTTAACGTCACTATTTTTTACAGTCCATCATGACTGATGTCTTTTATCTGTCAAATCATGGTCAATGTTAACGTCGTTATTTTTCTACAATCAAATATGACTGATGTCATTTTTCTATAAAATCATGAATAATGTTAATGTCACTATTTTTCTACAGTCTATCATGACTAATGTTCTTTTACTTTCAAATCATTACTACTGTCATTTTTTTGTCCATCATGACCAATATCCTTTTTCTGTCCTGTTTGTACCTAATAATATTTTTCCTCATATACGTACTCAACTGCATGCAGTTGCACGTGGACCTTTGTCCCCTATCAATATATGTGCCGGTATTATGTCTTATTGATGTCGCCCTAGCCTACATGCATGGAGCGGCTTGATCGATCCAAACCACATCGCGTCTAGATCAACCCGAGAATCCCGAACTCAGTTTTATGTCTTATTTTTAGCAGTTTTTCTATTTTAGCGGCTTTTCTTTTATTAGCAGATTAGTTGTGATTTCGATTTTGGAATTATAAGAGGCAACTTTTGATTAAATAAAACCCTAGTTTGGCAAAATTGTCATTTTTATTTTTCTATTCTTTCAATTTCTCTCAAATTAGCTTAAAAGTGTCGCATCCCAAATCAGAGCTGCACCACTTACCAATTAAAAAAGATCATCATGACTAATGTCTTTTTCTGTTTAATAATGCTTACTTATGATTGTTACGAAATATGACCATAACACGCATGTTTTCCAATCAAATAAGTATCCATTAAAGTAAATTGGCAATATCATTGTTCCTTTTCATTTGAGTTTTTCTTACTCCTGCATGAAGTCATCTTCGCATTTTTTTTTGTTTTTTCTATCTTTTGTCAAAGTTGATTGCAAAAATACAATCGAGTTAAAAAATTAAGTGATTTATACTATATATCCAAATACATCATATGATTATCATATTAAACCAATTGAAAATATTAGAAAAGACAATCGGAACTTGTGAACATTATTCGTCTGCTTTTCGAAATTTACATGCCAAAATAATAGAAATAACAGACGATTGATCAACAAAGATAAACTAAAATTAATATCCTAATCTATTTGACATGGGTCTTCATATCGACATAGCGGATATGAGTTAAACAACCAAGGAATAATGCACTTCATGTGGAATGCATGATCATAGCACAACTGCACTCCTTCGAACAAATCACCATTGCTACTCATCTCAATTTCATCGAAGTACACGGTACAAACAATATCATGATTCTCGTCCTTCAACTCTTATCTCTTTCGCTTACGCGATTTTTTGATTGTCATCATTCTATCGACGTTAGTATAAACATATACCTTGATATGAAACTTAGCATTTGCTACCTCTACAGCTTCATGGACGAACTCGCCGATCTCCGTTTCAAGATACATGGGATGCTAATCTTAGATGGGGCATTTACCATGGACCACCCAGCGAGCGAAACTACGACAGTTATTGGGTGAACATAATTGAAAGGCTACATATTTGCGATGCTTATAGAATGAAATTTCGTCCAAAATACCCTTTGTACCATCACGAGGGCCAACGGGAGATGGGACGATCATTTGGGCGGAGTCTTTAATGTACCCGTGGCTGCAAACGGAAGGATCGATACCGTCGGTATCCGACGACATGGGTGTCAGTTTTGCATAGAGGAAGAGAAATAACGACGGTTTGTTATACTCTTTGACCATTGAGAGAGGCAACGACTGTTTTGCATCAAGATTTTGTGCTATTGAGAGATGCAAAATATCTCCGTCTTACCCTTTTTTTGACATTTTCTCTTCTGTAGGGATTGAAGAGGATGTGTCCTGGCTTAAATAGAGCAGAGGTGGGCACATATGCGACTAAGAGATGGGATATGTGGCAATAGGAGGTCGACATGAGTAATGTCCTTTTTCTGTCAAATCACGATCAATGTTAACGTCACTATTTTTTTACAGTGCATCATGACTAATGTCATTTTTCTGTCAAATCACGACCAACGTTAACGTCACTATTTTTCTACAGTCCATCATGACTAACGTCCTTTTTCTATTAAATCACGCCTAATGTCCTTTTTTTGGCCATCATGACTAATATTCTTTTTTGTCAAATCATACCTAATATCATTTTTCTGGCTATCATGACTAATGTCTTTTTCTGTCAAATCATGACCGATATTAACGTCATTATTTTTCGATTGCATGCACTTGCACGTAGGCCTTTGTCCCCTCTCAGTCTCTGTGCTAGTATTATGACTTATTGATGCAACCCTAGCCTGCTTGGAGCAGCTTGACTGATCTAAAACACGTCGGGTCTAGTTCAACCCGGGAATCCCGAACTGTCAAATCTTGTCCGATTCGTGCGTTCCACCAGCCAAATCGAAAATCTCACAAAATCATCTGGGTCAATGAATATGTTTATGGCATGCATGGACGGAATCGCGAAAATCCATTATTTAGGGCCCCGAAATTGCGGTCAAAGATTTGCTCTGAACATTGACTTTCGAATTAGAAATAAAATCAGCACCCGGATCAGTTAAGATTTGACAGGAAGTATCGGGAATCAATTTGGGACGTAATAAAATAATTGGTTTCTCATTTTAACAACCTTTTATTTTTAGCAGTTTTCTATTTTTAGCAGTTTTTTTTATCTATTCCATCCTACTTGTCCTTTCTGTCCTATTTCTACCTAATAACGTCCTACTTTTCTATAGTCTTGCTGCATATGGTAATGCGTTTCTCTTCTTTCATGACTATTGTCTTTTTCGGTTTAATAACTTTTACTTATGCCTGTTACAAATTATGATCATAAGCTTGTTATTCCAACCAAAGAAGTATCCATTAAAACCAATTGGTAATTTTATTGTTCTTTTTCATTTTAGTTTTTTCTACACTTGCACGTTGGCACCTTCTCAATTTTTTTTGTCATTTTCCGTCATTTGACAAACTTAATTGCAAAAACACGACCGGGTTAGGAAATTAAGTGATTTATACAATATATCCATAAAATGTATCATATGATCATCATATTAAACATATTAAACCAATTGAGAATATTAGAAACCACAATCAGAACTCGTTAATTTTGTTCATTTTTCTTTGAAATTTACATGTCAAAATAACAGAAATAACAGACGATTGATCAATAAAGAAAAACTAACATTAACAATCTAAGCTATTTGACATGGCTCCTCACATCAACATAGCGGTCATGAGTTTTTCTTGAACAACCAAGAAATAATGCACTTCATGTGAAATGCATGATCATAACACAACTGCACTCCTTCGACCAAATCACCACTGCTACCCGTATCAATTTCTTCAAAACACACCGTACAAATATCGCCATTCTCGCCCTTCAACCCTTATCTCTTTCGATTACGTGGTCCCTTTATTGTAACCATCTTCTCAATGCTAGTACAAACATATACCTTTATATTAAACTTATTATCTGCTACCTCCACAGCTCCATGGACAAACTAGCTGATCTCCGTTTCAAAATACGTGCGATGCTGATATTGGATGAGAAATGCACGACGAACTACCCTGCGAGCAAAATTACGACAATTCTCGAGCGAACCTAATTGAGAGGCTGCATACTTTCGATACTTGTAAGAGGGCACTTCGTCCAAAATAAACTTTGCACCATCATAAGGGCCATCGGGAGAGGGGATGATCACTTGGGCGGAGTCTTCAATGTAGCTTGGGTGCATACGGAAGGAACGACATTGTCGGTATCTGACGACGTGGGCGTCAGTTTTGTATGGAGAAAGAGAAGCAACGACAGTTTGTTATACTCTTTGACCATTGAGAAAGACAACGACTGTTCTGCATCAAGTTTCTGCGTCATTGAAAGAAATGCAAAATAAGAAAAGAAGATCGGTAAAGTCATAGAGACCCCTCTCTCAACTTTTTTTTTAATCTTTGGCTTTTTTTAGTAGAGAATGAAGATAAAGTGCTCTGTTTTAAATAGAGCAGGAGACGGGCACATGTGGCAATAGAAGATGGGACAGGTGGTAATAGGAGGTGGAAATACCAAAATTTATGAGGGCAAAATTGGCATTTTAAAAATTCCGCCACCCCTATATGGTTTTACATTATGTATATAAGATAGTTGGTTGCATGCTCCTCGGTTCCATATTTATTTAGTTCCAAAACATTAAATAAGGGTATATTGGAAAAGTCCATACAAAAATTATAATAGACATCACATTAAATAAGTTTTCTTAATCCTTATGTAAAACTAAACTAGCCTATCTTTATGGGACGGAGGGAGTATGAAAGGTTACTGATTTTTATTCATAGCTTATCATTCTTCATTTGCTCTATGATTTTTCTTTTCTTATTAGTCGTTCCCTTTTCATATTCCGGTTTTCATTCTTCTCAATTTTCTTGTTCCTCCAATTCTACTCATTTATTTCCTGCAAATAGACACTTAGACGACTAGTCATCAAAACTCATCCGAAGCGTATCAAATCGAAAGAAAAAGTAGATACCCATATAAAGAATCAGACGAAATTGAGCAGCCAAAAAGAAAGATTTACTAATATAAACCGGTGTTAGCATGAGTTCAATAATGGACCGGACCGGCCCTGACCGGACCTGAAACCAAGTCTGTTCCAAAAATTTTCAAGATTTAACAAGACTTAAACAAGAATAGGGTTTAACAGTAAGGATATAGAAAAATGCCAACTTGTCATCAACGTAAAAAGACAGTTGAAAGAAATCAAATCGGCACCAAACTTCGACAACTCGCCCAAACAGCTACAGAATTTCTGCAATTCCTCAACCCCATCTTCTCAATCGCCGCCTTATCCCAACAAAACCCTGGCTCCTCCTTCTCAATCTCCTCCAATTTCCCGAACATCGACTTTGCATACTTACAGGGAATCGTCTGCAATTGATCTGGTACCGACTCCGCACCATTCAAGAATCGATGGGTGACAGAATCGAGATATGGGTTGCCTAAACAGAAAGCTTAGGAGCCAGGCCCAGAGGCCTCGGCGCGGCTTTGTGAAGGTGACTTTGCTATCGATTTTGCGCATTGGCGGTTCTGGTTTCTATTTGGGCAGTATTCGCAAGAAGAGGATTTTAAGGGATCCTGCTATTATCACCGTGCTATTCCCTACCATTAAGATCAACTGTCCATAATTTTTTGATTTTAAAATCAACAGTCACGATTGACTGTTAAACAGTATAAAACATGGGGCTTTGATGTAGGTGTTTTTCACGCAGATGTGATGTGCGGTTCAAATGCTTCCAGAGCACCATAATAGCATGAAGGAAACTAGCAGGTGTTCCCGATCGGTTTTAATGGGGTTTTATTATTGCTTCAGAGGTCAAATGTGGATGCCTGATCGGATATAAATTTCAAATTCTAGATTGCTGCCATATTTAACCTTCAAATACTCCTTATTTATAACCCCCCTTCACCAGCCCCCCCCCCCCCTCCCCCCACCACCCAAAAAATTATAAATTAAATAATAAAATAAAAATCTGGGTGTTTCTAAATAAGACCCCTAAATATGTTAAGTTATTCATTTTGGCCCCCAAATTAGTTTTCCATTCAGCCAGAGATTATTTTTACTATGTTTTTCTTCTCTTACATGTTAAACCGGGCTCAAAGCCATTCCTAAGCTGACATTCAACAACTCATGGTCGGTTTTGACCTCAATTTAGACAAATATTTGGGAAATGAGGGGAATTTAGGAGATAAAGTTCAAAGTTAACCAGCCCAACAACTTAACTACGGACGTTAAAAAAACTTGGGGTCTATTTTGTATAACAAAGTAGATTTGGGGTCTTAATTAGAAATACCAGATTTGGTGGGTCTTATTTAGATCTAAGTAAGATTTGGGTTATATATAGCAATATCCATAAATATTTTTGGACATCTGCTTAAGGATTAAATTTATCATACACTAGGATTTTGCATCTGCATTGCACTTGTTTATTATTATTTATGTTTAGCAGAGAAACTAAGTATATACTCAAAACATTTCTAGAGTCAAATTTCATGACTTGGGAAACCATCCCCTGGCCTCTGATTTCCATATAAAAAATACGACAAGAAAAAAGACACTCTTTAATCTCCATTTTGATTGATAGGATATCTTTCATAAAGAAGAAGCGGAGGAAGATACAATAGTTTGTTCTGAAGAATCCCTAATGAAAAATACATATTATTCCTTCTTTTCTATTTCTATTGAATCGGTCATGTATGTGAAAAGAGACAAACTTATTGACGTCCGTGGAGAAATGTTCTCATTTAGTAGAAACTTTTTGGAAAAAAACTGAGTAAATTGCATGATAATCCCTCAATGTTTGATCACTTTAATACCTTATAGTTTTTTGAACTCTTTAATATCTTAATGTATTTCGTCATCAACACTAAGTTATCTTATGTTTTTACTGTTGTGTCTATTTTGCTTCAGTTTATTTCTAGCATCATTTAGACAAGAAAGTGTAGAACACGGTTCGCAATGTATAAATCTCTGCAAAATAAAGACTGATAAAAACAGAATGTATCAAAGTGCTAATAAGGAAACACATTAGGATATTAAATTGTTAAGAAAAATTATAAGGTGTTAAGGCGTAGAAGGAATGAAACATTGATGGATTATTGTGCAATTTAACCAAAAAAAATAGAGAAGGAAAAAACATATGGAATTTGTTATAATAGTGGAGATATGTGGTTTATAAAATGGATACAAATATGGAAGTAAATATAAAAAGTTTGCCTGAATTTCAATATGGAAATAGATTGGTTATAGTTCTAGATATCTAAAATGATATCTGAATATGGATATGGATATGAATATGCGGATGTAAATTTTCCTTCTCTTGAGAAAAAATATATTTTTGTTCACGTTATATTATTTCTTTCATTAAGCATGATACTTTATTTTTGTTTCCCGATAATTATGAAATTTGATGGTGTTTTAAATATAAACCAATTTCAATATTGGAGCTATAAATTTAAAAGTCCTTGGACAACGATGCAAATCCTTGAATAATAGATCATAGGTCATACAGAATCACTTTCATCTTCAAAGCCAGAGATCGCCGGTTCGACTCAGAGAGGGATCCCATCCAAACAAAAAAGGGGTAAAATTTTACTTCATCCCTCTCAGTGGCGATCACTATCAATTATGGCTTCTTATGTGGAATCTCAAACGTCTTAAAATTAAATTGTTCTACAAATACTAAACTTGACAAAGCAAATAAAAGCTAAACCATTGCTATTCAAGTGATTTTCCACACAAATTCTACTTCAATCTACAGTTTCATGAACTTTATCAATTTTCTTTCACAAATTTAATCTTGTCTTTTTACAAGTAAAATTGTAGTCACACAAATAATGAACACAATCACTTTATCTGAACCCAGATACCATCACTTGGGATCCCAGCATTGCAAACAAACAGCATATAATAACCGGAAGGCGCCATAAAACCATTCGCAGCTGCCGTAACTTTTATTTCGTAAGTTCCTGTCGCTACCGCCGAAACTTTCGAGTTGTTCAGAAGAAGAAGCCTCTGATTCATCGAGAACGAATGAGTCGTGAATGGCGGCGCTATTATCGTCACCCAAACCCCTTTGTTGCTCAAGACCCCCAGCGTAAATCGCAGTGCAAACTGTTCTCCGTAGGTCAACATCAACGGAGATGCGGGCCATGCAATTTTAGGGCGAAAAGTCGAGTATTCTGAGAACGCCTCCAGGCTAAGTTCAGTAGGGTATTGGACGCCAAAGAAGTTATAGCCCATGTGAGGGTTGCTGCCACCGACGAGGACTCTTCCATCGCGCAGCAGTATTGCTGTCGAGTGATACAGTCTCAGGGTATTTGACGGTTGTTGGACATGAAAGCGAGAACCAACTGCCACATTCGGACTGTATAAAACGGGAGCAAGAACAGGGTTTTGACCGTTTTCCCAACCAGCGGCGCCAGTAAGTAATTTGGTCAAAATATAGTCAAATACGATATTGCTAGTATTATAAGTAGTAATCGACACTTGCGATCAGTGAGGCCTCTTGATATGTTTGATGTTCGGTGGATATAATAGGTGGATATAATAGGTGGACTCCCCGGAACTTGGAAGTAGCGAAGAGAACCCAGATCTTTTTATTTCCGAATATCAACTTTAGATCAATATGTTTTTATAGTGTGTGTGAGACAAAATAGTACCTGCACCGGAGCCGTTAATGATAAGAACTTGTCCCGTCGGTAATAACACCATATCACCCATGACTCTTGCCATCGGCATCATCTCCATAAACAAAGCCGGCGACTTATCAGTAATCTTCAATCTCCCGCATGTACTCAACGCTTCTATAAATTTCCTTTTATTTTGCACACTGTTATATGATCCTTTTGGCGCGCCGCCACAAACTGTCACTTCAGCTTCCTTTCCGTCGGCCTTCAATGGCAGCAGTACCGACGACCCAGAGCTCGGATAATTACGAGGATCGCCATTGGGCATCACCGGATAATTTCTAACCACGATATTTTTCTTGTAATTGAAGAGAATTGCGCGATTGTTTGAAAAAATGAATAGCCATAGCCTTTATAAATTTACTAACAAATGTCGTATATTTCATCAAATTGTAAATAAATACCAGAAGCTCACAACATATTTGTATAACATTAAGTGGAAGGTTAAATTAAAAGGTTTGCAAATAAATACCACGAACTCTCAGCATATTCGCTTTGATGATAAGGTTGAAGGCTAAGTTAAATAACATGCAAATAAATATCACGTTGCAGCTAAATACCACAAAAATTTCAACATATTCCTGTGATATGTATTAGGTCAAAGGCAAGATTAATGAAGACACTTAAATGGGCAGTATTAAATTGAAATATGCTAAAAATTTGTGGTATATCTTTGTTTGCAATTAATTCGCTAAATTCATGGTATTAATTTATTTTTAATTAACAAAGTTTAAGTTATTTATCATAGAAAAAACACATAGTTCATGGTATTTGAGTGAAATGTTACCTACAAAATACAAATGAATCATGCCAGGTTTTGAAATACCTGAATTCATTGCATGGACTAAACTTCCGAACATTCCGATCCCCATCATTAAACCCACCCGTTTGAATAAGTTGGCCATTCACGTCCACCGTACCTGAAGAGCACCAAGTATCCGTAAGAACCATCAAAGGACGGAAAGTATTGGTAGTGACATCATACTCGATCGAATGAGCCGTACAATCAACTTTCAAAACCATCTCATTTGGATCATTTCGGCACCTTCCATTTGGTAAAGATTTATTCGATTTGCCAAAATCCGCACGGTCAAAAATCACGACACAGTCGTTGTGCAGTAGTTGCATGTGCATTGCCGATACGCCAGTGTTCGCATGTAGCAGACTCCAGTGGCCACCGACATCAGAGGCAGAGTTACGGAATTGAGAATGCGGAAGAGGAAGAGAAAGAGGAAGATAAGTAGTGAAGCTTGGATTTGCTCCATTTTTTTTTGCTATATATAAATGAGAGTGTGGGTGGTTTCAAAGTCTGCTTGATTTGATATATATATATATATATATATATATATATATATATATATATATATATATATATATATATATATTGAATGGAAATGATACGTGAGGAGTTTGGCTTGGTAATTAGATAGGGATTAAGAGGTGGTTGTTAATTAGTGTTTTGATTGGGGATTAGGACAATATGTGATTTTTTAGCTTATTTTTAACAAACTTTTTTCTTCACTCAAAATATAAGCTATAGCTATATTTTGATGTGAAATGTGGGGGGTTTTGAGACAAGAAAGTTGTTTGATAATCAATGATGAGAGAAGATAGAGGAAATTAAGGGACCGTGCACCAAAGATATTGGCAAATATTGTTGAGAAGAAAGAAAGAAGAAGACTATGAAGCACTAATCTTTTCTTGTTCAAAACACAAACTTGAAGTGTGGTCCTATTTTCTTGTCCTTACCTTCTTGTGGCTATATTGGAATATGATTCGTCTCTAATGGCTTATACATGCTTTCTTTTGCTTCTTCTTCTTTTTTTAACCATGCTAATAATGACAAAAATTATCCAGTTTAATTTGTATGTGCTATTAACGATAAATTATCCCTAAATCAGATGTTCGTGTCAGAAGAGAATTTGAGATTTGCATATTTGGTGGTTAAATAAAAGTATATTTAACAAGTTAGAAAAACGGTTGATATGCATACAAGAGTTAGTAGCACACAAATTGAAGTTTACTATATATTTTAGTCCATTAGCATTCTCAAAATGTTTTGCATGAATCTAGGTTGTTGTGGTAGCTAGGGTTATGAACTCATGATATAAGAAGATCAGCATGCTAATTAAGTTGTAAGCATCCAACAAGGAAAGAAAAATAAAAATCTCTTCAAAACCAAGGCTAAATTTTCCTTCATCCCCTTCTCTTGAATTTTTTTTTATACAACACAGAGTTTCTATGGTTTGATATCCAATCAAACTAAAAAATTTCTTGTAACACAAAGTTTCATTCTGCATTCCAGTACTAGACTTCCGTCTGTCCCAACAAATTATTGGAAATTAGAGGGTTGGAGAATTGTTGATTGTAAAAGAAATTTTCATATCTTCAAAAGATCCGATGATGTGGATCAATAAAGAGATTTTCTAGTTCTTTTAATATTAAATTCGGAAGAAAAAAATGTGAGAGCACTAACACACCCCCACCTCCCCCTTTGCATTGTAATAGAAATAAAGATATGTGCATTCATGGAGAATTTAAAATTAGGAATTCGAAGCCCTGATATTAGGTCAAAGTTCGAAGTCCAGATTTTAGGCCAGAGTCTGAAGTTTCCTATTTGTTTTGTCAGAAATGTCGTGATTTTGATCTCCTAATTTCTTAGGTAGAGTGGGTGAAATAAGGAGTTTGAAGTCGGAAGTTTTTTAAACGGAATTGGACTGAAGTTTGTCACATCGGTAGTATTTATTCTTTTTAATTATTTCTCCTTTCTTAACCACCTTGTTTCCTTCCAATTTTATCTATGAACTTATGATTTGTTAAGTGCTCTACCAAGTGTAAACTTTAAACTTCCATTTTCTGAGTACCAAAAATTCCTTACATTTTAACTCTTCACGTATTTTCAGGTAGGAGTTCCCACTCTTGATTTATTACTCCACAGTAACAAGCAAGCCCTTAGGTCCAGTCACCACAACCACAAAGAGGAGAATAAAGGCTGATAGGGGTTAGGATGTAAATGGATAAGGATAATTAGAGACGACTTTGTATCTGTATCCACTATTTATCAAATATGGATATTAAATTACATATCCGATACCCATATCTGCATCTGCCAACAGCCTCTGGATACGGAGATAGCAACACCTATATTCATAACATGTATTTGCATCCAATATAAAAAATAATAATATTTGATTTAATTGAGTACAAATTTTTATACTTATCCCACTTTCGCCAAATATGGACTGTAATTAACATTTCCCTTGGCTATCCGAATTCGAATCAAAAAGAACTCGAATCAAAAAGAACATCGTATCTGAATCAAAAAGAACATCGCAACAACCATCTCCAATCCCTTCACATATTTGGAAGCATATATTTTGAAAATTGATACTGATGCACATTTGGAAGATTGGCATACAAATTATCAACTGGAAATTTAAAACTTTGACAACGTATCACAAATGTCAAGGAATCTGTAAACTTACTGCTATTCTTCAGGTTTTAGTTAAGTTTTAATTATTACATATAATATCCTATTCTCATAATTTTTTGAGTTTTTACACAACACAAACATATTGAGACATATCATCCAGCCAGTGGATTTGCATGTGTCGTTACACGATTCAGCCTGATCTCTGCTAGAGGTCGATCGCCAGGTCCTGTTGGTGTCTACATTATCCAACGAAAAACAATGAGATAAAACCATTTCAACACATGCTTTTATTAATAATTCCATGAATCATAGGCTTTTTTTTACTGCTTACCTTTTCCATCAGATCGAGAACTTCAAACCCATGAATCACTCTTCCGAAAACTGTGTAAAGTCCGTTCAGATGCGGTTGCTTTGCATAAATGATGAAAAATTGGCTTCCATTTGTGTTAGGTCCACTATTTGCCATTGCGAGAATTCCCCTAGCATTGTGCTACATACCAAAAATTGTGAGAATAATCAGTGTTCTCCCAGAAAAGTGCTGTAATAACTTCTACTGGCGTTATTAAACGACCAAGGCTTCTAAACATGCAGCATGAGGGGAAAAATGATGTTGAAGATGGATTGGATTAGACAAAAGCTTTTAGGTAAAAGCTTTTAGGACGTGATGGATTCTACAGAGCCGAATGCAAATGAAACAAGGGAACTGAGACAAAAATTCTGTCATTTGTTTGACTTTATGAATGGAAATGTATAAACACAAAGTGGCAAATAAGATGAATATCAACCATACTAAAGATCAGGTGGACATTGTGGCATTCCTACAATTTTGTGTTCAATTGTGCTTTTGAATTGACGATGATAATCCCCTATATCAAATTTGTAATCTTTCCTTTTCTCGAGAATTTTTTTCCCAGTATATAAGTAATTGGAGGCCACTCTCTAGTTCAAATTTGACTTTAAAGGCCAAATGATCAAACTCCATCAATTTTTCCATGGAGCCATTCTTCAAGCTGACCTCATTGGAACCCTTCTTATATGAAAATGGCTTTGACAGTGACGACATTGTAGCATTCATTCCCATATGAAAGCAATGAAAATGACAGAAAGTTGTTTCCATTCTTCTCTTTCAAAATTATTCAAACCCCATGACCATCTCTGTAATAAAACTCATGTTAAATCTTAGGCTCCTCCTAATTTCTAGCCATGGTTTAAAATCTTGGCCTATCCCAATCCCAAATTAGATTGTCCATGTTGAGATACTGATGGGTCCACCGACCGATAGTGGGTAATATTAGGATTACTATTTAATTACTAGGGTTTCAATATTAAGTCTATAAATGGACTAGTGGATTATTAATGGTTAGTGGTTTTATTAGCAGTGAATATGCTTATCAATAGGTCATTGGGTTATTAAGGTTCATTTGACATGATCTTACTAATAAATATATCAAAAAGTTTATATTTATTTTTTCCAAGTATTAAGACACAACTCTAGACATCTTTAGTTACTAAAGCAGTCGATACATCATTTTCAATTACCCTACTGTTTATTTTAAGAATTTTACTAATTATCAGAAATTCTTTTTATCAAACTATATAATGGAACAATGGGGAAGACGGTCCTATATGTAGACGATTCTCATAATAGTCGAGATGGCCAATTCCAAAGCCAAAAGTGACCGTCCAAAACCGGTACCACCAAGATTTTACCTTGCTTCTAACAATGCAGGATGTAAGTTCAATGGGATTGGACATATGGAAAAATACCTCGAGTGATTCACGGATTTCATCGTTGAACTTACTAAGATCGGGTGAACATTGTGGCATTCCAACAATTTTGTGTTCAGTTGTGCTTTTGAATTGAAGATAATAATCCCCTATAGCAAATTTGTAATCTTTCCTTTTCTCGAGAATTTTTTCCCCAGTCTATTAAGTAATTGGATGCCATTCTCTAGTTCAAATTTGACTTTACAAGGCCAAATGATCAAACTCCATCAATTTTTCCATGGCGCCATTCTTCACCTCATTGGAAAGGTTCATTTGACATGATCTTATTACTAATAAATATATCAAAAAGTTTATATTTATTTTTACCAAGTATAAAGACACTACTCTAGACATCTTTAGTTACTGAAGTGGTCGAAACATCGTTTACAATTACCCTTAACTGTTTATTTTACAAATTTTACTAATTATCAGAAATTCTTTTTATCAAACTATATAATGGAACAAGGGGGAAGACGGTCCTATATGTAGACTAGTCTCATAATAGCCAAGATGGCCAATTCCAAAGCCAAAAGTGACCGTCCAAAAACGGTACCACCGAGATTTTACCTTGCATCTAACAATGCAGGATGTAAGTTCAAAGGGATTGGGCATATGGAAAAATACCTTGAGTGATTCACGGATTTCATCGTTGAACTTTTTCCCCCATATGCTGGTTCCTCCTTTGCCAGTGCCTGTTGGATCCCCACCTTGGATCATGAAACCCTTGATGTTTCGATGGAATATAGTTCCATCGTAATAACCACTAGCACATAATGCCAAAAAGTTCTGCATCAAAAATCAACCACCCGTTAAGCTTTTTTCCCAAACAAATGAAAGATAAATTTTTGCATGGGCAATGATTTTCTATCAGCATGTATGATTTTGTGAGGGACTAAGTAATAAAGTTAATAACAAACATGATATATTTATGGGCTTCATAAGTAGCACATACATAATATAAACATTGGGATGAGGATTAATATCATCCTTGCATAGATTTTTACCTTGTTAAGATGATGTTGGTTTGATTTATCTATGTGATCAGGCGCACTTTAAATGGAATATGGACTAGTGTGAGAACTTGATCAGAGACAAACCCATGATGAACTCTGTGCAAGTCCTTATCTTATGGATGAATTTACTAGGCATACTAACTTGAGGCATATGTGGTTCATGGTATCAATTTTACGGACTAGAAAAGGATGGTTTCGAAAGTAGAAAAGTTGATTGAGGCTCTAAAATTGTATGACTTAGAAATAGTTTGATTAATGGGCATTAAATTTATAGCAAACATACAAGATAAAAGATAGGATAAAGAATGAGTGTATTCGTAACAAGTTTTAGGCCGCATCCATGGAGGATAGATACAAAAGAACCAATTGCAATGGTTTGGCCATGTGCAACGGATACCAATGCCCAAGTGACAAAATTATAGTTAATGGCGCAACTAAACGTAGGAATAGACTTAAATGAAACGGGATAGATGCAATTAAGAACGATATATTAATTGTTAATTTAACCAAGAAGACATGCATTTAATTGAGCGGAAAGAGGAAACGGAGTCATATAGTCGACCCCAAAATTTTATGATTAAAGGCTTTGTTGTTGCTGTTGTTGTTGTACGCAAGATAAAATGATGGTGCAGCCCATGTTGATAGCAATGACATATGCAAAAAATATTGATTTCGATTACCGATGATCAATTATAAGGATGGTGATATATTGAAGTTAGAATTCATCGACCGAACAAGTTGTATGGCTAAAACAAACATTCGCATATGAAAACCAGATAAAGGACCAATTATGACTAGGAGTTCACCAAAATAAACATGTAATAAGGCAAAGAAATGAGGGTAGCTAGCCACGCAAAGGAAGTGGCTATAAGCACACAAGAACAAAGCCCAGCCTAAAGACATTGGAGTGAAATGGTTGTTGTCGGTGGCTTAGCACACAGGACTTCAACTCCTTTAATATATAAGCCATTATCAACCGCATTGCATATTATTGTGATACCCGACAAGTCACATGACCCACATTGTTTTTCACATGAATTACTAGACTACGGCTAATGGGTGTCATCAAAGTACACAAAATTCCCTTCGGCGCATTTCAACAGAAAATCCATAAAGTTAATCGATATATAGAGGTTGTTATAACTTGATACCCATTTCCTAGTATTTGTCAAATATATGTTAAAAATACAAACTTTAAGCTGATAATTTAAGTTTTGTTGTCACCCTAATATGATTTCAATATCTTTAGGCAAAAGGGTTAATTTGCAGGTCAAAAGGCAACAGATTACAAAAATAAAAGGATCAAAAATACAATGAAATCAAACAACTTAAACTTGTTAAAAGGGGAGGGGGAGAGAGAGAGAGAGAGAGAGAGGACCTCAGAGGTTTTGGGGACCTCGTCGCAGGCGATCTCGCACTTGATGTCGCCGAGATTCGTGTGGAGAGTCACCGACTGCAAATATTCAAAAGTGAAAGCGAAAAATCGTTAAAGATGGGAATTTTAGGGTTTTGAAGAGGGCGAAGACAGAAGCTCCTCACCATTGGTTTCTCCCTTCGATGGTCGATCGACTCTTCTAGAATCTGGACTTTGGTTTAAATTTTGGGCTAAGCTATGGGAACCCTCACTTTTACCAGCAACCACACTTTAACTCTCCAATTAGTTTTCAGTCCTCACTCCATTAATTTTTTCATAACACACCTAGAATTTAATCGTTTTTCTACTATAGTTTCATTAATATTTAGTAATTAATATTTATATTAAATGGTAATTTAGGAGTAAATTATTCACATGAGGATGGTTTCGTGCTAATTGGACACAAGTGAAGGGTGTTCGTTAATTTAACTAAAATCCATAGGAATATAAGCTTGCCAATAGGCTATATCCCATAGCCTTTAGGCCTTTTAGAGATATTAGTATTTTGCACGTGCGATGCATGTATATATTTTTGGAATAACATATATACTGTTTAGGCGTGTGTGAAATTTTTTATTCCGGACATTATACGAAAATTTCATAAGATATCTATAATTTTTCTAAATTTAAATTAAATGAATGCAGTTAGTGGTAATATTAGAATTGAGAAATTTATGAGTTATATAAAATAACAAAAATATAATAGTTTATGTATAAATTTGTAAGGTATATATCTTTTTTTGGCTTTTGAGCATGGGAGAGAATGTGTAATGAATGTGTGTGAGAGAGAGAGATGGTTGTTGACTTTCATTTCTTATTTTTGTTTTTTTGTGGTGGATAAGGTGGATAAGGTGGAAATCTTCAATTCTCAATTTTGGCTGTTGGAATTTTATCATTTTTTCCATTTTTTATTTTGTTGATTAATGACATCATTTAAGGTCTTCTAGTTATATTAGTAGAGATAAAAATTGTATATTGCTAAGGGTAAATTACACTAAAATACCCTTAACTATCATGATTTTCACTAAATTGCCTTAAAGTTTTTAAAATAAAGCTATATACCTTAATTGCTAACTTTGAGGGTATTTTGGTGAAAAAATCTCTTGAAAAATCCTTAGTTTAAGCCTTAAAGGTATTTTGTCATAATAGAAATACTTTAAGCTATTTTAGTGAAAATGCATGATAACTATGAGTATTTTTTCTGAAATTTACCCTACTGCTAGTTTGTATGCAGCGTCATGCTTTCAATAAAAAAACATTTAATTTTTTTTCACAGGGTTGGAACAAAAGGATCAACCAAAAATAGCATATAAGAGGGCGTCGCGCACAATAAATTTGTTTTACGTGGGTGTTTGAATACGGCAATAGACCATCACCATCATGTACAGGATCTACAAAACAAAGGACGTCCGAAAAATGTTTCTTTAGGGACCTCCTTCAATGCCTAAGTCAGTAGACGCTTTAAAAATTAGAGTTCTTTTTATGGAAAAGTGTGCGCCTTTGGTCATGAGGGATATTTGACTTAGAAAAATGCTTAACCTACCGGGTTTGTAATCTACCATAATTTACCCAAGAGACAAAAATCTGGGTTCCACCATTTTGTCTCTTAGATGGATTGCGGTAGGATTTCAAGCCCAATAGGTAAAGTATTGATCTTTGACTTATATTATTGCTTTTGGAGGGGTTCTGATTGTTTGTGAAGATTGATTGAAGATCTCCACTATATCTTAGGTTAAGAAAAAGATTCCCTTGGGCAAATTTTTCAGATACTTGTGTGGATCCTTGATATGGTGGTGTGGACATGAATATGGACCCCATAGGCCTTGTGCCTGGTTCGTTTGGCGAATGCGGACTTGGGTATGGACATGGTGCGTCTTATAGCTAGCCGAGGCCTGGCCTCTAATTGTTGGTCGAGCTGTAGCTCGGGAGCCAGCTATTCCATGTTATATTAGAAATTCATGATTATTCCTATAACTAGAGCCTAATTGTTCTTTTCACAAAGCTTGGTAGCTTTTAGGTTGGTAGAAAAGCCGAAAGAGCCTAGCTTCAGGCCGTCAATCATGTACGTTCAATTATTTTGAACAAGCTTAAAATTTGTGATATCTATTCAATTATGTTATGAATGAGTCTGATCGAATGTAGCCTCCCACATTTCTAGTTTTACAATCTTGAAAAATAGCAACTGGTGAAGGTTTGGATCTCCTTCAGATGTTGTCTTCCGTCGATCTGTCACGAACGTTGGTGAACGGTTGATATTGATATTGAGGGTTGCCTCCTTAAGCGTGTGGATCTCAGTGGGTGATTAGTATGAAAAACTTGTATTTACCGCAATCAAGAACGGCGTCGCTTCGCAGCTAGCCGGTGAGTACGGGTCGATCCACAGAGATGGGTAAATTCCTTTTATGTGTTTTAACGAGTTGATTCAAAGTATCGTTTTGGTTGGTTTATAAAAATCTATGAAAACTGGATCTAATTAATCTAATAAAAAGTCTTGCTAGGGTTAGGCTTAGGGGAAGTTTTGGAGATTAACGTTTTTCTTCACCGCTTTCAATACCTTCTTTTTTTAGATCTATTAGATGTTACGGTAATTGTCAATAAAGTGGATCCGAATCTTTTGGGAAGATATTTCTTCCTCTAGATTCGCATCCTTCCTTTGTTGATAATTACCCTAACCCCCATGGAAAACGCGCGCAACCGGCCCTTTATACTACGGTTCACCGTTACCTCGAAGGGTAGGATGCCGTAGGGAGCGGTTGTGCGTGCATGCATGGAGTTCTAATTCATTAGGTGAATGTGGCATTGAAAGGGGTGAGAGATCTCATCTCTCAACCCTTTCCCTAAGGCTAACCCTAACAAGCGAGGAGATTACTCGCTCATTAGGGGATGAGAAAACATTTTAATTAAAGGAAAAGAAATAAAATTACTTACTAGGTTGACGGCTCCCTCCAAACGATATAGAACAGATCTGAATATAACTCCCAGAAATTCTGAAATTTATTGATTGAAAAGAGGCATACCTTTTTACAGATCTGGGAATACAATATATAGGAAAACAGAAAACCTAGGGTTACAGACTCTCGCACATGCGCAATTACAGATTTGACCTCTAAAAATCCCAACATCCGAACCGTCGCACCGACACAAGAAGTCGGTGCCGACACATGCAACAAACGGCCGCGGAACCGCGGCAATAGGGCGCTTGGGCCGCGGTTCCGCGGCCCTTTGGTGGCCTTAGCTCACCAAACTTCTGGGACTCCTTATTAACTTCTTGGGCTTCCTATTTCCATATGCATTTTCTCTTTTGGGCTTCTTATTCTCCTCCAGATATTTCAGTGAATACTTGTAGCGATCTTTTAACCGTTCACTTGATTTTTTGGACTTTGCACTGTTCTTCGACTAGGCTTGACTAGGATCCGTCTACTTGTTCGTCAAAGGTCCCTTTTCTGTATCAGCTTTCGTCTTTTTCACTGTATTCGCATCCAAGCCCTGTATCATGTAACATGTATCAAAAGTGCGTCAAGAGTACCTGTTTATTTATAAAAAGAATAAGAATAGGGGAATGAATAATACAATATTATAGTCTGAACAAATACCCCCAAACTTATCTTTTGCTCGTCCTCGAGCAAACTTATTTTTTTATTTACTAAAATCCTAACCACACTTTCGCAGGGAAACGCGATTGCACTGAGCACGTGCAACAAGCCGTTAAACCTCTAGGTGTCCCTAGTAGGAGGAGTGTTGTCTCTTGAGGGTTTTCAGCGGATTACACCCACAAAATCCTATCAATTCGGCCTATTAACTTTAGTTCTCCATTTAGGTTTTCTAACAAGGCATTCTATTATCATCGACCTGCAAATTATCCACCCATATTCTTCACACTTCCTCATTATTTAACTTAAGATTATATATGTTATGTAGACCTACTTAGCTTTCGGCATCTCTTAAGTCTTCCTTCTAGGATTTCATCTCCACTTAGGAATTTCTATCAACTCTATTAAAGATATAAGTTCTATCTTTCATTCCTTTCTCTTATCTAAATTCCAATCACATACCCCCACGTGTGTGTATAGATCACCCCTACACTTGGAAATTCAAATCAAGCAATCGTACTCTCGTCCATTGTCCCAAGCACTTATTAATTCGTTAATTTTGAATTTCGCTTACACATCCTTCATGCGACTGTTAATACTTCTTCAGGTACCAACAACCGATTACAAGATGCGTTAGCACTTTAAAGCGTACTTCCTAGTTTTTGCAATACCCAAGGCTTTTAGCAGTGACTCCCAAACCAGTTGGTCTAAGGCACTAGGTGATGAAGCACCCTCGCTAGAGATTTTTCTATTTTTACAGCCTTAAGTAATCACAAAAACCAGTGTTCATTTTTTTCTTTTCTTTATTCACTCTTTTTTTTTCTTCTTCGTGCTAAGGACTTTAGACAAGAGCATTTCAAGGTCTCTTCTACTATTCCAAGTTTCAAGGTGCGTGACTGTGCAAATTGTAGGGTATACGTTTTCAGAATCTAGACTTAAGTTAGGAACTATTTTTCAAACTTATACTCTAATAAAAACATCAATACTCTTCCCTTATTTTGACTTAGCCCAAGAAGTGAACCCAAAATTTGCCTATTGCTAAATAAACTACAGGGCATATACTTTCTACCGTTAAACTTCAAGGAACGTTATTTTTAGGGTTTTTAATTCACTAAATCTAAGATCTAGTTGTTCCTAGCCAGTTAACCTATTTGTCAAACTCAAGTCAAATAAGCCAAAATTGAATACATTAATTTTTATATTTTTGAAAATTTTCAATTTTTATGGGTTTTCAAATAAATATGCAAATGTAAAAATATATACAATTGAATGCGAAGGAAGAAGACGTACCTAGCATACCCCCAAACTTGAACTTGACAGTGTCCTCACTGTCATGCTAAACCAAGAGGGTCAAAATGTCGGCACACCCTTGTTTATTTATTTACAAATTTTTTTTTGTTAAGAAAAACAAGGAATATATACAAAAGGGCCTTCCCCCAAACTTCATTTAAACTATGTTAGACATTACTGCCAAACTTTGCCTAGACCAAACGTCAACACCAACCAGTTAAAAAATTTATCAGTAAAGAGTATTGGTTGGTGGAAGAATAAGTTGTAGCGATCCGCAAAGAATTGGGAAAGGTAGAAGTAGAGGTATGGAAGGTGTGGAGGTAAATATACAGGCGATGGTGATATATCAAAACGAGAATGTAAATGATCAGCAATCAGTGGAGTATTGGCATTCTCGTAACTTATTAAAAGAAATGGGGGTATTTCAACTTCTAAAGGAGGTTGACTCACCACAATACCCCCAAGATGTTTCTGTGGGTCCTCTATTGACTTGGCATCATCCATCAATTTCATATGATATTCAATTATCAGGGAACTGATCTCCTCGATGTCTGCCATAGTCCAACCGAAAACTTGCCGCCTATCTTGTAAGACCATTAAGAGGGCGTTCTTTTGCTCGAGGGCTAGAGAGACCGATATGATAATGGGAAAGGTCTCATTCTCACCTATGTAAGCATATCTAAGGTGAGACGGCAAGGGCGTGAGTTCGAGTTTCGGAGGCGAAAGAATTATTTCGGAATCTACCTCGAACTCAAAGGACTCCAACACAGGTTCGAAATCACTGCAGACAACCGATTCGGATGGCTCGACTAACTCATCCAAAAATTCAAAAGACTCATATTCGGGCTGTGAGTTGTCATCATCCGAAAAAGCGAAACATTCATAATCAATATCGGTTGTGTCAATGGTGGTAGGCTCAAGGAGGGACGCACTAGTGGCGTCAAAACTGTCTTCATCAAATAGAAATCTCTCAAGCTCGCAGTCCTCCTGCGTGATTTCGTGAACAGAGCAAACTTCTCGTGTACTAGTTTTAGGCACGGGGGGCAGACTTCCCATCTTATAAATATTGAACTCACTAGACATCTTCCCAAAGGATAGAGTCATGGAGCCATTGCGACAGTTTATTACAGCATTGGAAGTGGCCAAAAATGGTCGACCAAGAATTACCGGAATTTGGTTTCTTGGGTTAGCAACAGGTTGTGTATCCATAACAATAAAATCAACGGGGAATATGAACTCCCCCACTTTGATCAGCACATCCTCTAGCTGACCCCTTGGATGGGTGATTGATCGATCAGCCATTTGGAGAGTACAACGAGTGGGTTTCAACTCTCCAACCCCTAATTGTTCGTACACGGAGTAGGGAATCAGGTTAACACTAGACCCAAGATCTAAAAGTGCTCGATTAATTTTCTTATCCACAATTGTGATTGAAATAGTAGGACAGCTGGGGTCCTTTCGTTTTTGGGGTAAGGTTTGATGGTGGTTAATAGTATTGCTCACTGCACTAGCCACTAGCACTTTCTTGGGTACCTGAGATGCTTTTCTCTTTGAGGTGCAT
Organism: Agapanthus africanus; assembly: GCA_030015575.1. Lineage (NCBI taxonomy): Eukaryota > Viridiplantae > Streptophyta > Magnoliopsida > Asparagales > Amaryllidaceae > Agapanthus > Agapanthus africanus. The sequence goes on from CM057339.1 coordinate 44,860,239, forward strand.
AAGCCCTTTAAAATTTTCGCGTATGAAGGGACTTGTTGGATGGCATCCAAGAGAGGTATATTTATGCTAACCTGCTTAAACAACTCCACAATCTTCTCCACTTGTGCAGTTGGTTTATTGGGACTCAAACTGTTTGGAAATGGTGCATTTGGAAAATTTGTTGAGTCAAATGTCTGTGGAGTAGAATGTGGAGTAGGAACGGATCCCGGTGTAGATGTGTTCATGTTGTGAGAATTGGGTCCGTTCGAGCTAGAAGAAGTAGAGCCGTGTGAAGGGTGGAGAATAGGCTCTAAAGAAAAAGGTGAAGAAGAAAGTGAAAAAAATGAAGAAGGGGAAGGTGACGATGGAGAGGAAGAAGAAGAAGAAGAAGAAGAACCACCGGCGGGGATGTCATCACTAGTTCCCACATTATTTTGCAACTCTCTTCCGGATCTCAACGTGGTCACCGCATTTACATTGTGATTGTGATATGCGTTTTGTGTGTGACCGGGATTTGGCAATGGTTGAGATGGAAGCTTTCCCCTTTCTCTCTCGCTCAATGCAGCAGTTAATTATGCAATTTGTGCCTCAATAGATTTGATACTTTGATCGTGTGAGGCATTGTTATGCGTTAAAGATTGAACATAACTTTCAAATCTTGCTGCTGATTCTGTAGATTGCTTGAGAAAAGCATCTAGACTTTTCTCGAGCAAGCTAACCTTATCATCAATTGGTTGAACTAAATTGTTCGTTTGATTTGTATAAGGTTGTTGTTGGAAAGGTTGCTGGTTTTGAGTTTGTAAGGGTGCTTGTTGTTGTTGTGGAGGAGGTCTTTGAAAATTATTGTTCCCTTGGAATTGTTGATTTAAGTGACTCCTCCACCCCGGATTGTATGTCGAAGAGTTCGGATCGTTTCTTTGTCGTTGCTGAAATGCAGCATTGACTTGATCCTGGCCTTGAATAGGTGCATTATAAGGACACTCTTCGGTTAGATGTGATGGATTAGAACAACAAGCACAAACAGTTCGTGTGGGTAAAGTAGGGGCAGGAGAAGACGATGAGATTTTGGTCTCAATGGCTTCTAGCTTTTTCATAAGTGAGGCCATCTCGGCCTTCATAGCAATCGACATATCTATTTGATGTATGCCTGCCCTAGATTGACCAACAGAAGAAGATGATGTGGTCTTGGTACTCTCCCACTGAATTGTTTGCTCACTAAGATCCTCAAGAAACTGCTATACTTCGTCACTAGACTTGGAGAGAAAATGACCTTGACATATTGTTTCTAGCAACTGCTTCGTTGCTGCGTTCAATCCCTCGTATAATGTTTGGCAAAGTTGCCAACTTTCGATCCCATGATGAAGGCATTGAACGAGTAGGTCTTTAAATCTCTCGAAGCGCTTCCAAAATGGTTCGGAAGGAAGCTGTGAAAATTGTATAATCTCGTTACGGATTCTAGCAGTTTTGTGATGAGGATAGAACTTTTTCAGAAAAGCTCTCACAAACTCGTCCAAATTTTTAATGGAATGTGATGCGGTGCTATATAGCCACTTCTCGGCTATGTCACATAAGGTAAAAGGAATGACCCTTAGTCTTATAGCGTCATTACTTAATTGGGTAGTTTTCATCATGGCACAAACATTTTGGAATTTATTGATAAAAATATATACATCTTCCGATTCCAAACCATGAAATTTTGGCAGCATATTGATGAAATGTGGTTTTATTTCAAAATTATCCCCATTTGCCGGTGGGGGTGAAAGACATGTGGGTAAAGAAGTGTGGACGGGGTAGAAGAGATCCTGGAGCGCAACTCGTGCGGGCGCTACAACAGGCGGAAGATTCGGGTTATTCGCACCTAACGGAGGTGGAATCATTCCCGTCGATAGGGTATCGTTGGGGTCGTGTCCCGACATACCTTCGAAAGAAGAATTTAAAGGTGGAGGTAAGGAAATGGAGGGAATTTCGACTTCGGTGTCGAAAGGTTTGTCGGTCGGTACCAACGAAACACGGACTAATCGGGTGTTACTATCCCTAGTCCAAAGTGACATACACCAAAGGAGTAGTGTAGTCAGAAAAAATAGAAAAACAGAATGTGGGGGTAAGATAACGTCAATGAGAAGAAGTGAGTGAAAGTGAGTTGCAAGTTTTTTAGCGGCAAGTTGCAAGTTTTTGAAAAGAATTATATTTTTTTTATTTTTATTTTTGTGTGAGCTTTGCAAAGAGGTTTTTGAAATGGGACTCGTGACACAAATGTATCAACCATACATGCACAATCAGGCCTAGATCTAGGGTCGTCTAGGTCCGCTAGACAGCTCCTAACTAGGGCTAGAAATAGGACCTCAAACCGCCTCTTCACGGACAAATACGGCCAGGTAAGTGGGAAGGAACCACCACTACAGTGGGCCTAATTAATAACCACTAGCCTAGACACCGCAATGTCGGTTAGGATAAACGGTCGATGCCTATACTAGTCCTTTTCCTATTGAACTCGATGTCCTTAGGTCTGAGTCTAGTCTTTTTTTTAATTAATTGTGGTCGATGCAAAATGCTTTAGGTGTTTTCTGGGGTCCTGGGAAAGGTGATGAAATCCCCACCCAATCTGAGTTTGGTCAATTAGCCCCTTAAGGTCCGGTTAAATTATGCAAAACAATAAAATTTCACTTGCAATCAATTTTTAGCGCGGCGCAAAGAAACCTGCAGAAAATCTGTTATTTAGAAGGGGGAGAAAGACTTTTTAGCGCAAAGAACCCTGCAGAATTTTTTTTACAGTGGATATATGGAGGTCACAGAGGGGAGAATGAGGAAACAAACAGAGCAAATCTGGTGTACTGACGTGGCAGACGAGGCGCGGAACCGCGGCGTGGGGCCCCCTTATGCGGCGGAAACGCGGTCCTTTGAGGGGATCAGGGTCTGACAATTTTTGTACTGTTCTGTGATCAATTTTCCCTTCTGTTCTGATATGTACTTTTCTGATTGGCCCTCTGTAAATTTCCAGATCCGCAATTCATCGCTGTTCCTGCAAGATTCAAAAGATACACCCTTCAAACAGATCAAAATTGATAATTTTTGTATTTTTTATATTTTCAGATTTTTATAATTTTTTAAAAATTTATATCAACCCGAAAATTCACAAAAAGAAAAATTACGCCATCCCCGGCAACGGTGCCATTTGATTAGTATGAAAAACTTGTATTTACCGCAATCAAGAACGGCGTCGCTTCGCAGCTAGCCGGTGAGTACGGGTCGATCCACAGAGATGGGTAAATTCCTTTTATGTGTTTTAACGAGTTGATTCAAAGTGTCGTTTTGGTTGGTTTATAAAAATCTATGAAAACTGGATCTAATTAATCTAATAAAAAGTCTTGCTAGGGTTAGGCTTAGGGGAAGTTTTGGAGATTAACGTTTTTCTTCACCGCTTTCAATGCCTTCTTTTTTTAGATCTATTAGATGTTACGGTAATTGTCAATAAAGTGGATCCGAATCTTTTGGGAAGATGTTTCTTCCTCTAGATTCGCATCCTTCCTTTGTTGATAATTACCCTAACCCCCATGGAAAACGCGCGCAACCGGCCCTTTATACTACGGTTCACCGTTACCTCGAGGGGTAGGATGCCGTAGGGAGCGGTTGTGTGTGCATGCATGGAGTTCTAATTCATTAGGTGAATGTGGCATTGAAAGGGGTGAGAGATCTCATCTCTCAACCCTTTCCCTGAGACTAACCCTAACAAGCGAGGAGATTACTCGCTCATTAGGGGATGAGAAAACATTTTAATTAAAGGAACAGAAATAAAATTACTTACTAGGTTGACGGCTCCCTCCAAACGATATAGAACAGATCTGAATATAACTCCCAGAAATTCTGAAATTTATTGATTGAAAAGAGGCATACCTTTTTACAGATCTGGGAATACAATATATAGGAAAACAGAAAACCTAGGGTTACAGACTCTCGCACATGCGCAATTACAGATTTGACCTCTAAAAATCCCAACACCCGAACCGTCGCACCGACACAAGAAGTCGGTGCCGACACGTGCAACAAACGGCCGCGGAGCCGCGGCAATAGGGCGCTTGGGCCGCGGTTCCGCGGCCCTTTGGTGGCCTTAGCTCACAAAACTTCTGGGACTCCTTATTAACTTCTTGGGCTTCCTATTTCCATATGTATTTTCTCTTTTGGGCTTCTTATTCTCCTCCAGATATTTCAGTGAATACTTGTAGCGATCTTTTAACCGTTCACTTGACTTTTTGGACCTTGCACTGTTCTTCGACTAGGCTTGACTAGGATCCGTCTACTTGTTCGTCAAAGGTCCCTTTTCTGTATCAGCTTTCGTCTTTTTCACTGTATTCGCATCCAAGCCCTGTATCCTGTAACATGTATCAAAAGTGCGTCAAGAGTACCTGTTTATTTATAAAAAGAATAAGAATAGGGGAATGAATAATACAATATTATAGTCTGAACAGTGGGCTTGGTTTGAGGCGGAGCCGAGCTATCTGCAAAAGAAGTCCCGGGATGGTTGTACCACTATGGAACCTCCGACGATCAAGTTAGCCGAGATATTTGAGCAAAGTAGCGGCTTATTGGAATGAAATTGCGTTACTTGAGTCGTCTAGGAGAGGGGTTTTTATAGTGGTCGTTTAGAGCGAGCTGGCGCGAGCTCTTCGCCGTCGGTTACGCCACTGGCGTTACGCCTGTGTGATTGACGGGATCCCCCCATTAATGATGGGATACGCTTGTTAATGGGGGGATACGGCGGTGTAGAACGTGGGATGCTAGGTGGTGGATATCTCGCTTCTGGAGAGATACGCGGAGCCGTGGCGGAGGTGCTTAGGCTCTGCGTCCTTGGTTGCTCGATAGAACCCGGACGGCTTAGCTCGGCGGGTGGCTCGGAGACGAGCGGGGGGCCGAGAAAGCTCGGTTCTATGATAGCTCGGAGGAGAGAAAGCACGGCCGAAGAAGCTCAGCGTGTAGGAGGGATCGGAGGCGAGCCAATGGTTATTTACTTGGCGAGCATAGGAGTGTTTAGGGATCCATCAGAGGTCGGGTCATACTTCGGGATGATAGCCCGGGAGACGCCTTTAATGTGTGGTGCTCGCCCTGTTCCCGTGAGCCCCGGGACACGTCATCTACCACGTGTCATGATCTGGGGAGTTTCCACTTATGAGTTGTAAGTCTACGGTAGCACCCTGGCCATCAATCTGACGCCAAATGCGGAACAAAAACTTTTATAACCGGCGCTATCGCATACTATAACCCGGATCTGCCATTAACGCTAAACTAACAAACTACAAAGAGGGTAGAAAGGTTATACCGAACGATCCGAGTCTTTCGTTCTTTAACCATCATCCCACGCTCTTGTTGCGGCTGCTTCGATCTCGTCGATCTCCGATTTGCTCGTCCAGGTGGCACCACGTCATCGGATCTTTAAACGGGCTCCCGCCTCTGACTCGAGGCAACTCGGTCATCAAGTTTGCTAAAAGAGATGACCAAGATTGATGTAGAGAAAGAGTAGAACACTTTGTCTCACTTCGTCCAAAGCCATGGACGAACGGTTAATGAAATTGCCATTTGAATCGGGAGATGGAATAAAAGGAGCTATGAAATTTCCATACACAAATCTATCATAATCTTTTCAACCAAGTGAGTGTCAAAATAAAGTGGGCATCCAAGAGGGGCCGGCCACAATATATGGAGGGGGGTGAGTGTAGGAGAGAGGAGGGGGTGACCACAAGGATAAAGATCAAGAAGAAATATCTAAAGCAAGAACAAAACCACATTAATGCAATGAATGACTCATCTTAACCTAGTCACCATGCAATTAATGCTAATGAATGAGTCACAATCCTTGTCACCAATCTAGAAGCTTCTAAAACTTTCCACACTTATGACCCACCTCAAGAAAAGATAAATCCTCATTAAACCGAATGTTTAATACAGGTGATAGAAAACTGGAAACTGACAACTTCCAAAAGCGATCCCGAAACGAATTTCAGGATAACCCCGTAACTGTATAAATATACCCGCATTTGTATTACGACCGAATACAAATACAACTGAGACAAAGATATTATATCTACAAAGTATAATACTCGGATCCGACTTAAAGCAAAGCCCACCAGTATTATCTGCCCGAAATATGACACGTGCGTAAACGCACGTGCATTTTCCGAACCTTGCCATAAGACCATACGGCCTCTACAACGTTTCGCCCGAACTTGGGAAACTATCCGTGGGGGACTCTAATGACTCGTCAGTACCCTGGCAGTGGGTTTAACCACAAATTGTCAGCGGCACTAGCTGTGCGTAACGGCTACCCATGTACTGACCTCAAGGGAAGCCGATGAGCGAACTCATCCCGAAACCCTACTGAGCCTAACAGTGACAATGTATATACAGTCCGGTCCGTTCGTCTATGAGTATCGCATATCCGGCCTAGAGGGCTAGTAACGTCATACCCCCAATAGCGATATAAGTCGTGTCGGAGACAAACCCTGAACACCCTGAGAAACTACCGGAGTACCTACCAGTAATTCTCACCTGCCTTGGCCAAGGACTTGGTGTAATGGCTTTTCTAGACACAGCACGATCTCCATCCCCAATATCGGGAGAGACGAATCTCCTGCCGATCCGCTCACATGCCTTGATTCGTATGTCAAAAACTATATCTATAACCGCAATCAAGAACGGCGTCGCATGAAGCTAGCCGGTGAGTACGGGTCGGTCCACAGGGATGTTGTGAATCTCCTAGTCGCGCTAACGAGTTAATTCCGAAAGGTGTTCGGATTGGTTATTAAATCTAAAAACCTAATTATTCTATCTACGATTATCTAGATCTATTCTTGCTAGGGTTAGGTTTAGGGATGGTTTGGAAATGCAAGTAAATCTCAACGCTTTCATACCTGAATGAAGATCTATGAGGAGTTATGGTAATTATCAATAAAGGGGATTAGTTCCATTCGGGAAGGTGTTCCTTGCTCTAGGTTCTTGTCCTTCCTTTAGAGATCCTTACCCTAACCTCCATAGAAAACGCGCGTAACCGGGCCTTTACACTACGGTGTCATCGTTACCTCGAGGGGTAGGATGCCGTAGGGCGCGGTGTGTGCGTGTATGCATGGAGTCCTATTCAAAATGTATTATGGGTAAGAAAGGGATAAGAGATCTCATCTCTCAAAATCCTTCCCCAAAACTAAACCCTAAACAGGTTCCTAAGGCATGAAATTAAATCTACCTAGGGCAAAGAATTAAAATCTACACTAGGGCGAGAAATTAAATCTACTTACAGATGCATCCCTCCAATCATCCATGCAGGGTTGTCAGATCTGAATTTCTGAATGGAAAGGAAACACCGATGCTCTCCAAAAAGGATTTCTGAATTTTTATTAAAAGGAGGCATAAAGAATTACAATGATTATAGTTCCTATTTATAAAGAATAGGAAACCCTAGGGTACATCTTGAACCTCATGTCTACTATTACAAAAATACCCCTAGGTAGACCTATTCAGCGCCGCAAGAATTATGGTAAAATTTAATTTCACAAAAGTCTCTGTATTGTCGCGGAACCGCTGCCGTAGCAAGGATTGGGCCGCGGTTCCGTGGCCCAATAAGGATCATAGGTCTTTAATTTAATTTTCTTGTGATGGTCTTGGGCCGTTTGGTCTTCCTATTTCTTCAGTACTTTTCTCAGTTGGGCTTCTGGGTTTCTTCCAGATCTCCAGTGAATAATGTAGTGGATTTTAACCGTTTCTTCGAGACGAAAACTTGGACCTTGCGTTGCCTTGTAGTTTGTGAACTGAACTTTATGTAGGCTTGATCAAGATCCTTCTATTTGTTGGTTGCAGTTCCACTTTTGCATCGTCTTTTCTCTTTTTGACTGTTTTAGATCCAAGAACCTGTAACCTGTACTATGTAGCAGACATACATCAAAAGCACCTATTTATTTATAAAAAGAATAAGAATGGGGAATATAATAATGCAATATTATGGTGTGAACATGCCTCCATGTGGCTCGGGACTGTACCCAAAAACTACCTGTTTGCACGACTCTTTTGAGCCGTGGTAGGGTAGAAATCAAAGCACATTGGGAACTCACACGAGACAAATGACGACCTCAGGTCGATGAACTAACCTATACACATGTCACCAGGGAACTGCTATCTGACGATATGTATAATACCAACTAGCAGGTTCCCGGGGAGTCCTGTCCGGTGTACTCATAATCCAATGAGCATCTGTATACATCTTAGGTGATCCAACTGACACCAGTGGCTTGTGAGACTGGCCACCGCCCCTCGTCGGGGTCTCGACTGTATACACTAGTCTACTCCGGAGTATCGATGCACTGTCTCGAAACTCACACGACTAGGGACCACTATTAAGGATGTGCTTATGGACTACCCAACTCTCACGTATATGATCGCCCTCATACTGTTGGTAGTCAAGCAAGATCTTAATGGCTCTATCAACGTGTAACATATAATCAGTCACCTGAACATGTACATGACTGATAAAGACAAACCAGATAGCATACTATCATCTCGAGTAAGACTGTCCTACCGGCATAGGTCCTCCTCAATCATTGCAATCACGTGCCTGCGATCCAATAATTGACTTTGAGGGCACTATATTCAACATGAGTATCATCATTAGCCCCCCACTCTTGTCTCGACCTATTTATGGGTCGGGTTGAGAGTGGTCTGGACCGGTTTCGCAGGCTCAGCCTGTTGTCAAGAATTTGTCGGCACGGATTTTCGAGGCGACTCGGCGTAGGGCGGTTGCGTCGTTCAGATCTTTGAGCCCGCCTATCGCATCATGGGCACTCGGATCTCTGCGCGTATCTTGGATGATGTTAGCGGATCAGGGGAAAGGATCGTGCATTTAGAGAGGAGGGCCAATTCGCTTGCACGTCCGTTGAGGCGCAGGCCACGTGTCCGACGCGGATTGGCGGACGTGACAGGCTGTCGCTATTGCCTGCGCCCGAAGAAACGTCTCCAATAGTCGTTCGACATGTGGGGCGTCGACGGATAGCAGACGCGAAGTTTCGTTTTGGCGGGAAACGATCTGAGACGTCGGATGCATCCCTCCAAGCAGTATAAATAAGGGTGGCATCCCCCTAAGGTTTCATATTTTCGCCACTGTTTTCCTTTGCTACGAGAGATTGCTCGGCGCTCCATACTTTAGATCGGATCATTCGCGCTCCTTCCTCGAAGAATTCTTCTTCCTTTGAATCAGGTTAGATGCCTTCTTCTAAGGAGTCTGTTGAGATAGTTAGGGTAGAGTCTAGGGAGTCTTCCACCTATTCCCGAGAGGGTTCCCTTGCTGCCTCCTCATCGACGGGCCTGCCCCGTAGTGTCAGGGTCACCCGCGCCTCTCGTCGCCAGGCGATGGCAAGGGCAACCAAGGTGCGCATCAGGAACGCCCGCGATGCGCCCTCCATCTTGAGACACGTGGACGAGCTTACTGAGATTCGGGCTCGCTTCCACATTCCCCCTAACTATTCGCTACGTTTAGCCAGGGCAGATGATTGGTGACAGATTTTTCGTACGTTTTAAAATCAAAATTAAGAATATACTGCAATCAATAACGGTGTCACTTGGTAGCTAGCCGGTTGAGTACGGGTCGGTCCACAGGGAGAAAGATTCATTTTCTTTATGTTCTAACGAGTTAATCCGATCAAGTCGGGTTTTGTTTTACGATCTAAGAATGAGATTAAAATTAATTAAAAGTCTTGCAAGGGTTAGGATTAGGCTAGTTTGGAAAAAGGGATTCTACCTACTGCTTTCTTTGCTTTAGTTAAGAACATAGGTGTTAGGATAATAGTCAACAAAGGGGATTAGCACGACTAGAAAGAAACTTAGTTTCTTCCCTTTGGTCTTTGTCCGTCCTTTCTTGGCTCTTAGCCCTAACCTCTATGTAAATCAATCGCAACCGGTCTAACTAGGGAATCACCGCTATCTCGTAGGATAGGGTGCCGTAGTGAGCGGTGTGTGGTTGAATTAAATAGAGTCCTAATTAAAAATTATTTGGACAAAGAAAAGAGGGAGAGAGATTTCCTTCTCTTAAACCTTCCCTCTCCTAACCCTAACAAATGAGGAATTACTCACTCATTAGGGTATTAACAATGGAATTCATTTTTATATTTTATATATTAGAAAACTAAATTGCAGAAGACAAAATAAAATAGCAGATATTAAAAGAACAGATAAAAATGCAGGAATTAAATTCAGAAAAGGAATACGAGATAAAAATAAAAATATCTTTCTTTATTGATGCACTCTTGACGATTACTAAGGAATTAAAATTTTATCTAGAAAAATAAAAAGAGGCATCTCAAAAGAGGCACCCAAAAGAGGCACGCTCCAAAAAGAGCTGTAGGCTTCCTATTTATAGATAGAAGAAACCCTAGAGTTTATATCTGATCCACATCTAAAATTACAAAACTACCCTAAGAAAGCCGGGTCAACGCACCGACACCACCGACAATTTACACCGACACGTGCTCAGCACGGCCGCGGATCCACGGCCAGAAGCCTTGTTTGGCCGCGGTTCCGCGGCCGTTTGATGGGCTCTTGGGCTCATTTCTTCTGTGTTGCTTCAAGTTGCTTTTTCCATCTGTTTTCTTCACTTGGTTTCTCAGAATCTTTTCTATTTTCTTCCAGATTTCCAACAGTGCAGGATTTGTGGACTTTTACCGTTTATTTCGCGTTGAAGTCTTGAATCTTATGCTGCCCTTGTACTTTGTATATTGAACTGTTTGCTGATCTTCATTTTTTCCTCAAACTGGTAGGCATCATCTTGCAAATTCATCTATTTGTTGGTCGTAGTCTCACATTTGTAGCGTCTTTTCCTGAATTTCACTGTTTTTGTTCTGAGAACCTGTAAGCTGCAACTATTTAGCAGACATGGATCAAAAGCACATATTTATTTGCAATATGATTAAGAATGGGGAATAAAATAATGCAAAATTCTGATATGAACAAATACCTCCAAACTTATGTTTTGCTCGTCCCGAGCAAAACTATTTATTCTCGAAAAAACCTAACCTCACTTTTACAGGGAATCGCGATTGCACTGAGCTCGTGCAACAAGCCGTTAAAGCTCTAGGTGTCCCTAGTAGGAGGAGTGTTGTCTCCTGAGGGTTTTCAGCGGATACTACCCACAAAATCCGATCAATTTGGCCTGTTGATTTTCATTCTTCAATTTGGTGTTCTAGCAAGAAATTCTATTATCTTTAACTTAGAAATTATCAACCCATATTTTTCACTCTCACTTATCATTTAACTTAAGATTGTATATGTTCTGTAAATTTATTTAGCTTTCAGTATCTTTTGAATTTTCCTTCTAAGGTTCCATCTCAACTTAGGAATTATTATCATCTCTACTGAAGATATAAACCCTATCTTTCATTCTTATCTCTCATCCATACCCTAATCATATACCCCTACGTGTGTGAATGTATCACCCCTACACTTGGAAATTCAATTCAAGCTATTATACTCTTGTGCATCGTCCAAAGTACTTTTAGTTGGTGAATTTTAGATGAAATTGCTCACACATTTTTCATGCGACCATTAATACTTCTTAAGGTACTAACGACCGATTACAAAATGTGTTTGCGCATTAAGGCGCAATTCCTCGTCTTTTAGTACCTAAGGCTTTAGCAGTGACTCCCAAACCAGTTGGTCTAAGGCACTAGGTGATAAAGCACCCTCGCTATATATTTTTTTATTTTACGCAGCCTTAAGTAGTTACAAAACCATTGTTCATTTTTTATATCTCTTTATTCACACTTATAATTTTATTTTCTTTCATACTAAGGATTTTAGACAAGAGCATTTCAAGGTATCCTCTACTAGTCCAAGTTTTAAGGTGCGTGTTTGTGCATGTTGTAGGGTATATATTTTCAGAATTTAGACTTAAGGTTCAGAATTATTTTCAGATTTACACTTCAAATAAAAATTCAATACTCTTCCCTTATTTTGACTTAGCCCAAGAATTGAACTCAAAATTTACATATTTCTAAATAAACTACAAGGACATATATTTTCTACAGTTAAAATTTAAGAAAGGTTATTTTTAGGGTTTTTAATTTACTAAGTTTAGGATCTAGTTTTTCCTAACTAATTAATCGTCTTGTCAAACTTAAGTCAAATATGGCCAAAATTGAATTTTTCAAAATTTTTAAAATAATTTTTCATATTTTTATGGATTTTAAAATAAGTATCCAAATGCAAAAATATACATATGAATGCGAAGGAAGAAAGCTTACCGAGCACACCCCTAAATTTAAACTTGACAGTGTCCTCATTGTCAGGCTACACTAAGAGGGTCAAAATTGTTGGCACTCCCCTATTTATTTTTATTTTTTATTTTTAATTATTAACAGAAAAAGAAAACAAAATATATATACACAAAAAGGCCCCCCCAAACTTAAGTGAAAAAGTGTTTCCACTGTTTAAGCGTTAAAGTTCAGAGTTAGGGGGGAGAAAAACACAATATCAAGCTATACAAGGCCTTACACAAGCCAAAGGTTAGCACCAACCATTCAAAAAATTTATCGTTATAATGGTGTGGTTGGTGAAAGAATGGAGTGTAGAGAAAAGAAATGAGAAACACACGAGACTGTGTGGAGATAAAAGCAGTATACGGGCTCGGTGGAGGAGAAGAATGGCGGAAGGGAAAAAAATGATGGTGGTTCGACTTCTTCAGGTGGAGGTTGATTAATCACAAAATCCGTGTCATTTAGGAATGCAAGTTCGTCAGCAAAAAGTTCTTCAAAACTCTCATCGATGTAATTGAACATTTTGCTGTGAGTAAGTTTTGTGCCAGAATTTATCAGACTTGATTTGTCAAAAATTATGGAGGTATGAGACTCGAAAAACTCATCTACCTCATTTTCAAAAGTATCCAAATCAAGTTGGCTTTCTGGAATGATCAAACTTGAATTATCGGATTGTGATTCATCAACACTCACTGAAATTATAGGAAGAATAGAAGAGGAACCTGAGAAAGTGGGAGAAAGAAGTTGAATACTAACTTGAGGGTGGAGATGGAGTGTATAACACAATTTGTAATGATCGATGTGTAAAAAGCGATTGTGCTAATCTATCAACCCATTGAGAAATGAGGTCAAATCGCTCAAGATTCGTGAGCAACCATGGGTACGTCGAACTTGGTAAACCAGATATTGGAAATGAAAGCGTAACGGATTCTTGCGCGGTTGGAACGATGGAAAGGACGAAGGGGAGTGATTTAGGAAGGGTCACCGTTAAAGGTTCAGGAGGGTGTACACAGTCAGTGGAAGGAACATGATGAATTAGAAAATCCGACTCATCAAATAAAACTGGTTTATCCTCAATAATTTCCTCAATATTCTCCTCAAAATTTAGCTTATCCATGCCATTCTCATCAAAATCAAGACGCATATGAAGTTCGGGAAAAACATTTAATGATTCGAGATGATGAATTGGAGAGAAAAACTCGGCCAAATTTGCGGGTTCATCATCCAAAATATTCCCTGCGTCAATATCCTCAATCAAGTGAAAATCAATTTTTTCAGACACCACATCAAAAGCATGGATATTTATCAATTCAGGTTCTAGATTGGAGGTGTAGAGTTCAAAAGGATTGGGTGTGGGTTCGCTCGAAAGAGACCCTTCACAATCAGGAAAATCAAGCACTACAAAGTCGCACAACTCATTAAACATTTTATTTTCAACTGGTGAATCATTTGGGACACTTGATAGACATTCAAAACTGGAGTTGTGGGATTCAATTGGGGATGGGTAGGCTTGATTTGGAAGGGTGCACAGCTCACTCTCTCTACTCAAATTCTCAATCCGTCCAACCGCCTCATCATACATTGGAAAATTTGGAGCTAGTTGGAAATTAGCTACCGGGTCACTAGGTTGTATAAGGGCGGCCATGAACGCATTCAAATCCTTAATCTGTTGTCTTGACGCTACCAAAAAATCTTCCAACGACTGTTCCAGACTAGACATGGGTTGTGAAGGGGTTTCAGTAAAATATTCAAAGTTGTTTGGATACTGGAAACTCCCAAATGGTTGTGTAGAAGCAATATCTAGGGAAGGTGCGAAAGTCGGGTAAGGTTGGTAGGAATTGAATGGTTGGACAGGAGTAGAATCAACATTTGGATAAAAAGATGAATGGACTTGTTGATCCCAAGAACTGGAAGTGTTGAAAGGAGTGAAAGATCGGTTACGAGATTGTTCAATATGTTCAGCAATAAACATGGGTTTCGGAGTTACAACAGGACTCGAAAAAGGAGTGTCAACGTAAGAAGGTGGTGAAGGTTGAAATGGTTGATACAAAGTGGATTGCGGAGTCCAACTGTTTCTCCTAGACGTGTCTATTCGATCTTTCAAAGAAATTTTGGGTATGGAGGGGTCGTCCGAATTTCGACCAAAACAATGCGCGTAGGAAGTAATGTCTGGTTGAGGGTACCAAAGTTCGGCAAGAGTTTTGCGAAGTGGGGTACCCATGATGTGAGAAAGGAGAAGAAAAAGAATGTGATGATTTTTTTCTTTTTTCTTTCTTTCTTTTTTAAATTTTTTATTTAAAAATTGTTTGTTTTTAGAGTTTTGAAATTTTTGAAAGTGTTTTTTTAGAAAGAGTTTTGCAAAAAATTGTACGGAACTACGGCACAATTTCAAACAATTACAATTTGAACATGCACAATCAAGCCTAGAGCTAGGGTCTCCTAAGTCAACTAGACTGCTCCTAACTGATTCAAAGGACAAGTTGTGAGATATCCCTTAAATCGCCTCTTCACCGCCAATTGTGGTCAGGTAAGCACAAGTAAAGAAAGGAAGGATCCGCTCACGAATCACCGTGAGACGGGCATTTTAAAATTACCTTTCCCACTTGTCTAGCCTAGGCACCACAAAGTCAGGTTTAGATAAACGACCGATTGCCCACAACCGTCCTCTGTCCCAATTAGCGCGACAGTCCTTATTGGCCGAGACTAAATATTTTTTATTTAACTCGAGGGTTGATGCATATGCTTTTTGTGAGTTTTGGGGTCTTAGGAAGGGTAATGAAATCCCTACCCAATCTTGATTGGTGTTATAGCCCCTTAAAAGTCTGTATTAATTATGCAAAGCAATTATCACACAAAATCTAAAACACTTGCAAAATTTTTTTTTGGCAGTGCACAGAATCTTGCACAAAAACAATTTATTGGAGAAGGAGAAGAATTTTGCGCAAAGAACTCTGCAGGAAAAATTTTCAGTGGAGTTTAGATGGTAGAAGAGAGAAAAAAAATACTTACAGAGAATTTTGGAATGCTGACGTCAGCAGTTGACCGCGGTTCCGCGGTCAAACGCTTGAATCCGCCGTAGTTCCGCGGTGGTTAAGTTGGTTTAGATCTCCAAAATTTTTCTGTTGTCTGTTGTGATTCTCCTCTGTCTGTTCAGATCTTCTGTTTGTTGATTTGTTCACTGTTTTTTTCCAGATCTGAATCAGTCCATCTTCTTTTCCTGCGCAATTCACACAATACCTCTCAAAAAGAACAAGATGAATTTTATTTTATTATTTTTTTTGTTTTAAATTTTTCAATTTTTATAATTTTTAAATTTTTTTATTTTTTTTAACCCGAAATTACACAAAGAAAGAGACTACCGTTTCCCCGGCAACGGCGTCATTTGATCAGTGACAAATTTTGCGTACGTTTTAAAATCAAAGTTAAGAATATACCGCAATCAATAACGGTGTCGCTTGGTAGCTAGCCGGTTGAGTACGGGTCGGTCTACAAGGAGAAGGATTCCTTTTCTTTATGTTCTAACGAGTTAATCCGATCAAGTCGGGTTTTGTTTTACGATCTAAGAATGAGATTAAAATTAATTAAAAGTCTTGCTAGGGTTAGGATTAGGTTAGTTTGGAAAAAGGGATTCTACCCACTGCTTTCTTTGCTTTAGTTAAGAACATAGGTGTTAGGGTAATAGTCAACAAAGGGGATTAGCACGACTAGGAAGAAACTTAGTTTCTTTCCTTTGGTCCTTATCCATCCTTTCTTGGCTCTTAGCCCTAAACTTTATGTAAATCAATCGCAATCGGTCTAACTAGGGAATCACCGTTACCTCGTAGGATAGGATACCGTAGTGAGCGGTGTGTGGTTGAATTAAATAGAGTCCTAATTAAAAATTATTTGGGCAAAGAAAGAAGGAATAGAGATTTCCTTCTCTCAAACCTTCTCTCTCCTAACCCTAACAAGTGAGGAATTACTCACTCATTAGGGTATTAACAATAGAATTCATTTTTATGTTTTATATATTAGAAAACTAAATTGCAGAAGACAAAATAAAATAGCAGATATTAAAAGAACAGATAAAAATGCAGGAATTAAATTCAGAAAAGTAATGCGAGATAAAAATAAATTTACCTTTCTTTATTGATGCACTCTTGACGATTACAAAGGAATTAAAATTTTATCTAGAAAAATAAAAAGAGGCATCTCAAAAGAGGCACCCAAAAGAGGCACGCTCTAAAAAGAGCTGTAGGCTTCCTATTTATAGATAGGAGAAACCCTAGGGTTTACATCTGATCCACATCTAAAATTACAAAACTATCCTAAGAAAGCTGGGTCAACGCACCGACACCAACGACAATTTGCACCAACACGTGCTCAGCACGGCCGCGGATCCGCGGCCAGAAGCCTTGTTTGGCCACAGTTCCGCTGCCGTTTGATGGGCTCTTGGGCTCATTTCTTCTGTGTTGCTTCAAGTTGCTTTTTCCATCTGTTTTCTTCACTTGGTTTCTTAGAATCTTTTCTACTTTCTTCCAGATTTCCAATAGTGCAGGATTTGTGGACTTTTACCGTTTACTTCGCGTTGAAGTCTTGAATTTTGTGCTGCCCTTGTACTTTGTATATTGAACTGTTTGCCGATCTTCGTTTTTTCCTCAAACTGGTAGGTGGCATCTTGCAAATTCATCTATTTGTTGGTCGTAGTCTCACATTTGTAGCGTCTTTTCCTGAATTTCACTGTTTTTGTTCTGAGAACTTGTAACCTGCAACTATTTAGCAGACATAGATCAAAAACATATATTTATTTGCAATATAATTAAGAATGGGGAATAAAATAATGCAAAATTCTGATATGAACAGCAGAAGAGAGGGCGGATCAGGTGCAGGGCAAAGAGATTGCTCTGTATTTAGACGCAATCTGGGCTGGGATGCGTCTGCCCTTTCCAACCGAGATATGCGGGATACTTCGTTGTTTCCAAATCTCGCCGGGCCAGCTTGCGTAGAACTTGTGGAGAATCCTTCTTGGGTTTCTGGTCCAGTTGAAGCTTGAGGAGATCCCCTTTAGCATGACCCTTCTTACTTCTTTTCTCTGCTATAAAAATCACCCCAGCACCAGCAAGAGCGAGCCGAGCCGGGTATACTTTTCCTTTAAAAAGCGTAAGGGTGGGACGGCCGAGTTAGGTGTGGTAGTCGTTCCTTTCTCCATTCACGAATGGAAGGAGAAATTCGTCTTCGTAGGGCCACCCGAGGGCGAGAATTGGACTATGCCTATACAGTGGCACATGGCCGATTGCCCGAGGGCGAAGCAGTTGTCCTCGCCCGAAGCGAGGGCGGTATCCATGTGGGAGCTGATCCGGCGAGCCGACGTCCTCCTTTCCGAGCAGGTCCTTAGCTGGGCCGGGCTTAGCCCCGCATTCTTTGTAGGTAAGTTAGGAGATTGGACGACCTATTTAGACTTGAGTAATTTTTCTTTTGCCATTTTAATATCACTAAACTTTTCGTTCACTCTTTGTTTGCAGGGCAAATGGACCGCGCTAAGATCCTTGTTGTCATTGGCGCTATGGCCTATAAGAAGGCCGGGGGCGTGACCTTGTCCCGAGCAGGCCCGAGCTCGCCCTTGAAACCGTCCCCATGGGCGAAGTCCTCCGCAGCACTCCGGGCCCCCGATGACCATCGTAGAGGCGGCCAGAAGCACGCCCAAGACTCGGAACCCGGAGCAAGGGAAAAGGAGGAGGTGACCAAGGTCCCCCTCAAGAGGAAAAGGATAGTCTCCCACATGTCGCCGACTGACATCCTCGAGGGGATTCCGGTGCAAGAGGGGGGATGTCTGCTTCGTGGTCCCCTCGGGGCTTTTCGTCGCCGACAACTTGGTCATGGACATGGAGCAGCCAACCGGGGGAAAGATTCCGCGAGGGACCCTAAAGGCCCGAGTGGCCGCCATTGCTCAGGAGGCTGTTCAGGTCGGTATTCGTTTAGTTGTTGTCTTGATTTTTTTTTCTTTCTAGCCTGGGCATTTCTAAATCCATCGGTTGCTTTTCTTAGGTACTCCAACATTGCGCCCTCATCGTCAACATGGAAGCCGAGGAGATCGCCCCGGCCATAAAGAAGGTGGGGGAATCGTCTTCGGAGGCGGAGGATCTGCGCTTCTAGTTGCAGCAGGAGAAGGAGAAAACGGCCGCCCTTGAGACCCGGTAGGCCGCCGGGGAGCTCATGCTCTCCAAGAGCCAGGAGTCCTCCCGGCTCCTGGGAGAGTCTCACCGAGCCATAGAGGGCAAGTTGGAGGAGCTAGGTAAGCGCCACGCCTTAATGAAGAAGGCAAAAGACGCCAGCAAGAGGGAGACCGAGGCTGCGCTTGAGGCGGCGAAGATTGCCGAGCTTTGGGCCCGCAAGTCGGTGGATGCGTACAAAGCATCGGACCAGTTCTACACCGACCTCGACGAAGCCTCCGCCATCGTTTGGCATGCAACCCTTGATGTCGTCAAGGAGTTGATGCCAGAGTTTGCGGACGGTGAGCTCCGTGCTTGGGTCCCTCTCTCGGTGGAAATGCCGCAGGCGGCTGGCGTCGAAGGCGGGGTGGCTACGGAAGCAGAAACCCTGGCCCCTGAGGGCGGTGTCGAACAAGGTGAGGTCCCGGTGGAGCCTGCCGCCTGAGCTCCTCTTTATTTTTTCTTTGTAGTGGGCCTCCGGGCAATTTTTGTACGGCTGGGGAGCCCAAAATACCTTGTAAAAACTTTGGAACATGAAATAAACTGAGTTTGTTTTCCTCGCTATAACAATGCGTTCCTCTTAGATGACGATCGCGTGTCGAGTATAAGTCAATTAACTACCAAGTGCAGGAAGGTCGATGCCTTTCCCACCCCCGGAGTCGAGGTGGCGATCGTTCACTTAGAATACGTCGGAAGATCCATCCTTGTAGGAAGGTCGGTATCTGCCCATTACCCAGGGTTGGGCCGAAGACCACGTCTTTTAGCATGAGTTGAATAATAGCCAAGTTATGATTGGTCGGCGCTGACTGATGAGGGCTCTGGATCCTTAGCGTGGATGGGTAGGAGCTACCCTTTAAGGATTGGCCGAGCAAGGAAGCCGCTCGGTGGCCTCTTGAGGAGGGCTTTCGATCCTTGGCGCGGATGGGTAGGGGTTACCCGCTAAGGATTGACCGAGCAGGGAGGTTGCTCGGTGGCCTCTTGAGGAGGGCTTTAGATCCTTAGTGTTGATGGGTAGGAGCTACCCGCTAAGGATTGACCGAGCAGGGAAGCTGCTAGGTGGTCTCGTGAGGAGGGCTTCGATTCTTGGCGTGAGTGGGCAGGATGTGCCCGCTAAGGATTGACCGAGCAGGGAAGCTGCTAGGTGGCCTCATGAGGAGGGCTTCGATCCTTGGCGTGGATGGGTAGGAGCTACCCGCCAGGGATTGACCGAGCAGGGAGGTTGCTCGGTGGCCTCTTGAGAAGGGCTTTAGATCCTTAGTATTGAGCTACCTGCTAAGGATTGACCGAGTAGGGAAGCTGCTAGGTGGCCTCGTGAGGAGGGCTTCGATCCTTGGCATGGATGGGTAGGAGCTACCCACCAAGGATTGACCGAGCATGGAAGCTGCTCGATGGCCTCGTGAAGAGGGTTTCGATCCTTAGCGTAGGTGGGCAGGATGTGCCCGCTAAGGATTGACCGAGCAGGAAAGCTGCTAGGTGGCCTCGTGAGGAAGGTTTCGATCCTTGGCATGGATGTGTAGGAGCTACCCGCCAGGGATTGACCAAGCAGGGAAGCTGCTCAGTGGCCTCGTGAGGAGGGCTTTGATCTTTAGCGTAGATGGGCAGGATGTGCCCACTAAGGATTGACCGAGCAGGGAAGCTGCTCGGTGGCCTCGTGATGGGGGCTTTCAATCCTTGGCGTAGATGGGTAGGAGCTAACCGCCAGGGATTGACCGAGCAAGGAAGCTGCTTGGTGGCCTCGGGAGGAGGGCTTCTATCCTTAGCGTAGGTGGGCAGGATGTGCCCGTTGAGGATTGACCGAGCAGGGAAGCTGCTCGGTGGCCTCATGATGGGGCCTTTCGATCCTCGGCGTGGATGGGTAGGAGCTACTCGCCAGGGATTGACCGAGCAGGGAAGCTGCTCGGTGGCCTCGTGAGGAGGGCTTCGATCCTTAGCATAGGTGGGCAGGTGTGCCCGCTAAGGATTGACCGAGTAGGGAAGCTGCTCGGTGGCCTCATGATGAGGGCTTTGATCCTTGGCGTGGATGGTTAGGAGATACCCGCCAGGGATTGACCGAGCAGGGAAGCTGATCGGTGGCCTCACGAGGAGGGCTTTTTAGACTTCTTCTTTTCTTCATGGGGCATCGTTCAATCTCCATTGACTTGTAAAAATATGGAAGAGTGACCATCGCAGACGACACGTGGCGGAAACGCACAGGCGAGGCGCGACGCTCCGAGATCCGCATCGTTCCGACTTCCCTTGACCGCGTAGGGGCTCGTGAGGTACGGAATGGTTGCCACACGGCAGCTCTGCATTGGGAATTTTGAAAATATCCGGTCATTCGCGCTGATGCACGCGCGAACCTCGGCCTTTAGGGATTCTGTTGGGGCTTATATATAGCGAAAAGGTGTTGGTCTCTTTCAGTGTTGCGTTTCTGAAAATGGCCGGACGTCCGTGTGTGGTTATAAGCAAGATGATTTCCCGGGACGATGTGTACCTCTACAACCTCGACCGGTCGGAACAGACGTACGAGGCGGTAATAGACCGCGTGGAGGCCCACTTTGGACGTCTTCTTTCCCGGTGATCTCCACTCCTCCAAGTGCTTATTTATGTGATCTGGAGGAGGTCCCCGGGTCTACACAATGCTTTGTCTCCGCAGTTGAGGGATGAGGCGATCGAGAGGTTGCACTCGCTTTACCATCTCGGCCTGATCTCGAAGAGCTGTCAGGATTGATCAGCAGGCCGTCTTTTGGAGTGTTTCCAGAAGAAGCTGATTGTTGATTTCTGTCCGGTGGGTGACGCTTCAGAGGTTGCTGAGGAAGTGAGGGCTCGGCTGATGGAGATCTCGTCGGAGTATCATCAACAATGCTTCCTCCATCTCCGGCCCCCTTTGTTGTAATTATAGTTCTTGTGTAAGGCTGAGGAGCCCATAACACCTCTCAATGAATAAAATTCTTCTTTTCCAATGTGTTTTTTCTTCTCTTATCTCTTAGCATTTTGCATTTTCTCTCAGAAATGAATCTAGGGATCTCAGAACCGAGAAAGAGAACAAAATTTATGGAAGAAGTCTCTTATAACTTGGGAGACTTAATAAAAACTACATTGTTTCGAAAAGAAGGAAATACATTCATTTGTAAAGTTTGAGTTTTTCAGCGTTGTAGGGCCGAAGAAACTTCCGTCCCCCTGCGTCTTGTAAGCAGTAGGCTCCATCGGGCAATACTTCGGAAACGAGGAAAGGGTCGTCCCACCTCGGGGAAAACTTGTGCAGTCTTCCCTGATCTATGAACTCGTTCCGCCTTAAGAACAAATCTCATGTCTTGAAGGCGCGATGGTTAACTCGGACGTTATAGTAGTGAGCAGTTTGTTGTTGATAAGCGGCGGCTTTGATCTGTGCCCGATCCCGCTTTTCTAGCAAGATGTCCAAATTAGTCCGGAGCGTCGAGGTGTTTGCTTCGTCATCGAAGTGTTAGACTCTGTAACTGGGCAGTCCGATCTCCGCTGGGACCATTGCCTCGGTACCGTAGTAGAGGCTGAAGGGGGTCTCTCCCGTGGGCGTCTTCTTCGATGTGTGTAAGGCCCATAACACCCGTGGTAGTTCTTCGACCCAGTTGCCCTGCCTGCCTTCTAGGCGAGTTCGAAGACCTCGGATGACGTCTCGGTTCGCAACCTCGGCCTGCCTATTGCATTGAGGATGCGCGACCGTGGCAAACTTCATCAGTATGTGGTATTCGCTACCCTTTGACTTTGTCATTTTCGAAATTCATCCCGTAGTCGGTAACGATGCCTCTCGGGATCCCGAATAGGGATATTACATTGTTCTGCAAGAATTTGATGGTCGTGGTGGCGTCCGATTTTCTGATGGGGACGGCCTCGATCCACTTCGTGAAATAGTCTACTGCGATGAGAATGTATTTGTGCCCGCCTGTACCTGTAGGGAGTTGGTCCACCATGTCCATCCCCCATTGGGCAAACAGCCCGGGGGAGGTGAGGGCAGTTAGCTCGGTAGCCGAAAGACGGGGTATGCTGCCGTGGAGCTGATAGCTTTTGCATCTTCTAACAAGCTTTTGAGCATCTTGGTGAATCTTCGGCCAAGAGTACCCTTGGAGCAGCGTCTTCTGGACTAAAGTACGGGCCCCTTGATGCGCTCCGCCGACCCCTTCATGTATCTTACGCTGGACGTAGTCGGCTTCATGGGGGTCGACGCACCGGAGCAGAGGCTGCATGTATGACTTCTTGTAAAGTTTTCCATTGCTCCAGAAGATATGGCGGGCTTAAGCTCGAAGGTGACGCGCTTCCCTTCGGTCCCCTAGAAGTGTGCCATCCTTCATGAACTCCACGAGGGGCCTTCTCCAATCCCGACCTTCCCCCTGAGTAGTGTATACCTGAAGTGTTGTCTCTCTGTCTTCTACACTGGGCCGTGGCAAGACTTCGAGGAGGATATTCTCTTATTGTTAGTCGTGTAGGAACAGGCTAGCTTGCTCAATGCGTCGGCCTGGGCGTTCAGGTGCCAAGGAATCTGCTCCACTTGAACTTCGTCGAAACATTTTTGTAGTCTCTTTACCTCGGCTAAATACTTCACCATGAGTGTCTCTCGGGCCTCAAAGCGCCCGGTCACTTGGCCAACGACCGAGGCGGGGTCACTGCGAATTCGGATTTTCTTCAGCCTCACTCTAGAAGCAATTCGCAGCCCGGCGAGCAAGGCCTCGTATTCCGCGGTATTTTTCGACGCTCTGAAACCGAGCTTCAAAGAGTACTCCATTTCTTCCTTGTTCGGGCCTCGAACGATATGGCCGACACCTCTCCCCTCCTCGGTAGAGCATCCATCGACGTAGAGTACCCAGTCGGGGACGGAGTTGAGCACTTCCTCGACCTAGGGTCTGCCAGGACTTGCGTTTTAATGGCTTCTCCTCCTCGGTAGACGCTGCTTCCTTGTTGGTGATAGTACACTCGACAACAAAGTCTGCAATGACTTGCACTTTAATGGCTTGCCTGGGGCGGTATTTGATGTTGAACTGGGATAACTCCTATCTCCATTTCTCCAGACAACCAGACGATTCGGGGGAGGCGAGAATAGCCCCTATGGGCCGCTCGGTGAGCATGAGGATGGTGTGTGCCTGGAAGTAGTGCCGTAGCTTTCTTGAGACGACGATAAGCGCCAAGACAATCTTGTCTATGGCCGGGTACCTCGTTTCCGCGTCTTTAAAGACATGGCTCATGTAGTAGACCGGCTTCTGTATTCTTTAGACTTCTCGGATGAGCACCAAGCCAGCAGCATGATCGGATACCGCAAGGTACAGTAAAAGCTCGTCTCCTTCGATTGGCCGGGTGAGCAGTGGGGGAGTCGCCAGGTGCACTTTGAGTTGCTCGAAAGCGTTTTGACACTCTTTCGACCATTCGACCCTTGGAATCTTTCTCAGGGCTTTGAAGAATGGGAGACACTTTTCTTTGGATCTCGATATGAAGCGATTAAGAATGGCCACTCTCCCTATGAGCCGCATGATCTCCACGTTGCTCTTTGGCGTGGCCATGTTGAGAATGGCGCTGATCTTCTCCGGGTTAGCTTCGATTCCACGGTAGGTAATCATGAACCCAAGGAATTTCCCGCTAGTGACTCCGAACGCGTACTTGGCCGAATTTAGCTTCATTTTGTACTTGCGGAGGGTGTCGAATGTCTCGCCGAGATTTTTGGTGTGCTCGTCCGATAAAGTTGATTTCACGAGCATGTCGTGGACGTAAACCTCCATGTTCTTCCCAATCTACGGTTTGAATATTTTGTTAACTAGGCGCTGGTATGTAGCCCCGGCCTTTTTGAGGCCGAATGACATCACTATGTAGCAATATACCCCCCCGCTCCGTGGTGAACGCGGTTAGTTCTTCATCTGCCGGGTTCATATGGATCTGGTTGTAGCCGGAAAAAGTGTCCATGAAACTGAGCAATTCGTGGCTTGTCGAGCTGTCAACAAGCTGGTCTATCCAAGAAAGGTGATAGTTGTCTTTTGGGTAGTCCTTGTTCAAATCTATGAAGTTGACGCACATGCGCCACTTCCCGCTCGCCTTTTTAACCATGACCACATTCGCGTACCATTCCAAGTATGCCACATTTCGAATGAAGTTGGCTGCAAGAAACTTATCGACCTCATCCTCGATTTCCTTTTGTTTGATCGGAGCGAAACTTCGCTTCTTTTGTTTGACGGGTCGGGCCGGCAGGTCGACCCTGAGCTTGTATAATATTACCTTGGGGTCGATCTCGGGCATGTCAGCAGGCTCCCAGGCGAAAAAGTCTGAGTTTCATCAGAGAAAGTGGATCAAGTCTTCACACCGGGCACCCGTCAAAAGGGATTCGATTTGGACAGTTCGTTCTTTATTCCCCTCGATGAGAGGGACCTCTGTTAGCGCTTCTACCGGGGCCCCTCAGATTTCCTTCTGTTTGTCACTAGTATCCAAGGACTCCTAGAAATCATTTGCGCTTCCGAGGTCGTCGCTTCGCTCTTCAGCGGTGGATGTTGTAGTGAAGCAAATCTTGGCAATTTGCTGGTTCCCGTATGCCCGGCCTATCCCACCTTGATCCAACAGAAACTTGATCACGAGGTGGTAGGTCGAGATCTGAGCCGGAAGAGAGTTTAGCGTTGGGCGTCCCAAGAGGATATTGTAGGACGAGGGGACCCTAGAGACGATGAATTACACCGGTATGGTTTTCTTACGGCCCGCTTTCCCAATGTTAAGGGGGAGGGTAACCACTCCCTCGGCCGGGATGGAGTGGTTGGTAAACCCCGACAAGATGTGGGCGGTTGGCCGTAGGTCGGATGGGCCGAGCCCCATACACTGGAAGCAGTCATAAAAGAGGATATCTGCCAAGCTTCCTGAGTCGACCAATATTCTCTGAACCTTGTAGCGGTGGACTCGTTCTATAATCACGAGGGGGTCGTTGTGAGGCAAGGATATACCGTAGAGGTCTTCATCAGTGAAGATGACGGGCTCGACGGTCTTGCATTTCTTCCGGGGATGGTCGCTTGTTCCTTCGACGTGTAGGAGGCGACGAATCTTGTCGGATCCATGTGCACACCTCGAAGAAAGGACCATGATTTGGCCGATCGTTAATTCGCCGGGAAGGGGATGGTTGTCGTGCTCCCTGTCCGCCTGTCGTTTTTCCCGCAGGTATTTTGCCAGGTGGCCCGAGCGGATCAACTCCTCGATACAGTCACGGAGTTGTTTACAATTCTCGGTCGGGTGTCCCTGCGACCTATGGAAGGCGCAGTATGGGCCCGGGTTCGTTTAGACGCTTTATTGATGACCGGAGGGAGCTTGAAGAATCGCTCGCCCTTCACCTCCTCCAACAGCTCGGTCTGAGAAATGTTGAGTGGAGTATATTCCTGGAATTTCGGGGAGTATGGCTTTGGTCGGTCTACCTTCTTCTTCTCTTCCCCTCTTCTTTTGGTCGGCCTGGTCGCTCCGGGGTAGGTTTGAGTTTACTTCAGACTCGAGTTGGATTTCTCGCTCGGTCCAAGCTTTTACCTCGGCCATAGTCTTAGGTTGCGCCAATGCAAAGGAACGGATCCACTCCTTGTGCCTAAGACCAGACCTCAGATCGGTGATGACAGTTTCGTCCCGGTGCTCGAGGACTTCGAGAAGAGTATTGTAGAAATGAGTGGCGTATCCTTTAAAGGATTCCTTGTTCCCGCTCTTTATGGTGAAGAGGTAATCGACATTCCTCTTCTGTCGTCTGTTCCCGACGAAATGTCCGAGGAACTGGGCGGCCAGCTCATCAATGGTAGAGATGGAGTGTGCCGTGAGTCCTCAGAACCAGTCTCATATAGCCCGGATGAGGGTTGCGGGAAGTGCTTGGCATTGGGCGGCGTTTGAGTTATCCTGGAAGCTCATGCCTGCCATGAATGCATCTAGATGATCCTTCGGGTCAGATTTCCCGTTGAAGAGGGCCACCTTGGGAGGTTTGTTTCTAGATGAGACGTGTACGACGAGTAGCTCTTCGGTGAAGGGCATTGTAAGCGAGTCGGCGGCATACCTGGCTGGCTCGCTCAACGGGTGACCCTCCCGATGTATACCCTCAATTTTCTTTTCGAGGGCGTCGAGACGGTTTTGGTACCCCGAAGATTCAACGAGGTCAGAGTAGTGGCCATTCCCGCTTGTAGCCTACGCCTAGCTGCGACTCTGGTTCCGCTCTATCAAATTCCTCAGGTCCCTCGGGGAGGTCCTTCTTGAGTCCTCGCGGCGAGTGACGTTCGTGCGGTCTCGTCGAGGGAGGGGGCGTCGGTCATGCCTGGGTGCAGGCGAGCTGACCGATACCTCATCGGGAGGGACAGGAATGCGACGGGCCTCAGGGCGATAGGCTCTTTCGCAAGACCGTGGTGTGGGGCCATGTGGCGCCCAGCTGGTCATAGAATCGGTTGCCGCGGAGGATCTGTGGTTGACGGAGTGAGAAAGATGTTGTTCGGTGGTGCCAGCGTGGGCGGCGTCATCTCCCCCTCTGTGGAGGTCGTGATCCCCGGACGGGGAACGGCGATCTAGGGGCTGCGCCCACCATTTGGACACGGATAAGGGCATCCACTATGGACGCGAGCCTATCGATCCGTGCCGAGAGGGCGTGGATGGCATTTGGTGGGGGAGTAAATCCGTCCATGCCTCCATTGTGGGGAGGGTGGTGGCTTGTGCTGGGATCGCCATGGTCTTCGCTCTCCATGTAGTCGAGAGTGGAAGATCAACTTTTGATGGGTGGAAAGATTGCTACCTTCCTACAGATGGCGCCAACTGATGGAGGCTTGGATCTCCTTCAGATGTTGTCCTCCGTCGATCTGTCACGAGTGTTGGTGAACAGCTGATATTGATGTTGAGGGCTGCCTCCTTGAGCGTGTGGATCTCAGTAGGGTTGGTTTAAGGCGGAGCCGAGCTATCTGCGAAAGAAGTCCGGGGGTGGTTGTACCATCGTGGACCCTCGGACTATCAAGTTAGCCAAGCTATTTGAGCAGAGTAGCGTCTTATTGGAATGAAATTGCGTTACCTGAGTCATCTGAGAGAGGTTTTCTTTATAGTGGTCGCTTGGAGCGAGCTGGCACGAGATCTTCGCCATCGGTTACGCCACTGGCGTTACGCCTGCGTGATTGACGGGATCCCTCCATTAAAGAAGAGATACGCTCGTTAATGGGGGGATACGGTGGCATGGAACGCGGGATGTTGGGTGGCGGATATCTCGCTTCTGGAGAGATACGCGGAGCCATGGCGGAGGCGCTTGGGCTCTACGTCCTTGGTTTCTCGGTAGAACCGGGATGGCTTAGCTCGGTGGATGGCTCGAAGACAAGCGGGAGGCCGAGAAAGCTCGGTTTTGTGATAGCTCGGAGGCAAGCAAGGACGGCCAAAGAAGCTTAGCGTGCAGGAGGGCTCGGAGGCGAGCTAATGGTTATTTACATGGCGAGCATAGGAGTGTTTAGGGATGTTTCTCCCAATCAGAGCAAAGCTCTGTTCAAATTTTGAAATTTGAAATGAAGCAGCGCTTCTTAAAAACGCTCGCGCTAAATGCGCCAGCGCTAAGAGTCAAAGACTCTGATGCAGCTCTCACGTACAAAGCACGAGAGCGCCAGCGCTAAGAGTCAAAGACTCTGATGCAGCGCTCACGTGCAAAGCACGAGAGTGCTAGCAGCGCTCGCGCTAATAGTCAAAGACTCTGATGTAGCGCACACGTGCAAAGCACGAGAGTGCTAGCGCTGGAACTAAATGTTCCCTACCCATGGATCAAAGATCTAACAAAGATGACTAAAAATCATCAGATTACATCTAAAAATTAGAGCACCGTCGGATCAAAGATCCAATGGTGATTAAAAATCACCAAGATACAGAATAAATTCTGTATGGGAAAATATTTTTCCAATCTTATTAAAAACAAGAAGATTACCTTCTGTAAAAAAGAAGCCCTTGGATCAAAAATCCAACGATGGGAAACATCCCCAAATCAATCAGAGCAAAGATTTCCTTAACTGATTCAACAAATCAGCCTCCCCTATATAAAAGACCGAAGACTTCAAGTCTTGCACAAAGGAACCCCCCCACAAACTTTGAGAAATTTCAAAGAGAAGAGCAAGCTCTCGGAAGAAGAATTTCTTCAAGCTAAATAAAACAGAGAGATCAAAATATCTCATCAAAAGAAGAAGAACCTAGTTCTTTTTGTAGATCATAGATCTATAAGACAGAGGTCTTTCACAATAGAGATCATAGCATCTCATCATATCAAAGGGGGAGAAGAATTCAATTCTCTTCAGATCACAGATCCATAAAGACAAAGTCTTTCACAAAAAAACATAAGAGATTGTAATATCTCCTATAAAATAAGAACTTTGTTCTTAGAGCTATGAGACAAAGTCTCTTATAAATGAGAATTTAATTCTCAGAGCGCAGAACTGATTAAAGCTGCCTAAAAAGAGTATTAGTGCTCCAATTAAAAAAGAAGTGCCTTAGCGCTCCAAGACTGGCACACAGTGCCGCAACGCTCCTAGCGCTCCAATTTAAAGAAGTGCCTTAGCGCTCCAAGACTGGCGCATAGCGCCGCAGCGCTCCTAACGCTCCAATTTAAAGAAGCGCCTCAGCGCTCCAAGCGCTATTTTAAAAGAAGCGCTCAGCACTTCAAGGTTGGCGCCAAGCGCACCATGTGCTCCTCACGTGGGCGCTATTTTATAAAGAGCGCTATGCACTTATTGACAGGCGCTCAGTGCCACGTGCTCCTCACATGTGCGCTATCTCACAGGAAGCATCTTAGCGCTCCAAGTCTGGCACTCAGCGCCAAGCGCGCCACGTGCTCCTCACGTGTGCACTGAGAGAACATAAACTGTTCTTTAAATAAAGCCCCAGAGCCATAATGAGGGCTCAACACTCAATAAAAGACAAAAAAAGTTGTTAGAACCCAAATCAATGCTCAACATTGTTAAATAAAAAAGTTTGAGTCCAAACAAATGTTCAGCATTTTAACTGAGTGGTCCGAGCCCAAGTTGGCCATGTTCCCCGCCGAATACAGAGACGTGACCGCGTAGGTTCGTCTTGCCTGAATTTTGGGGGAGATACTGTAGGGTTCCTAGGCACACTATAGAGGTCACACAAGGCATCAACCATGCCAATTTAAAATTTTATGGGTGCCGAGAAACCCTAATACGGATCGTCGGCTAGAATTCTAGGCGATATTCGAATCTAGTTAACAATTTAACTAAAGGAGAGGAGCTACAACCTTTGTAGATCCGCATATCCACTTCCTTGGCTCCACATAGGCGTCCTCTCACTGTCCATCTCGAATCCCGAACTCAAACGTCGGCTTCATCGGAGAATTGGGCGGACTAGGTCGTCGGCTTCGTGCCGAAGATGATCTACGTCGAAGCATCACAAGTTCAAGCTCCAACTTCACAAATTTGTGAAACTTATGAAGAAAACACCCAAAACAACTTGGCAAGAGGTAGAGAGTGAAGAAATAGGAGGTGGGTTCACTTTAGAATTGGATTTCTCACTTTAGAACTCAAGATGCCATTGATGGCATCAAGCTTTCACTCTTGAAGATGAAGAAGAAGAAGTAGATAGAATATGATAAGTGTTAGATTAAAAATGAGAATAATATCATTACTTATCATATACTAACCATGGTGAAGTGTAGAGAGCAAACTAGGGTTAAGTGGATGGTTATGTTAAGAGAAGAAAACAAAAATGGTCAATTATTCAACTCTTCATGAAGCTTCATGAAAGAAACAAATAATGCCGCCATTTTTCTTTTCTTTTCCAAAATGAATAATCAATATAAATAAATGAATAAGTATATAAAACCCTAACCATTCATATAACCATGGTTTAATCTTTACACAAGCACAAGTCAACATGTATCATCAAACATGATACAAACATGTGCACAAAAGTATATCACATATACAACTTGCACATCAAGTGAGAAAATCCATTTAAAGTGAACCAATACTAGTTAATGCAAAGTAATATATCATATATATAATTATACATTAAATCATTAAATCAACACTTGATTCAATGATCCGGTCATGTCGCACATAACCGACTAGTATACAATGTATCAAATCAATGATTCGATAACTAGGTTATATCGCATACAACCAATCGAAACATTTATCGCGAGAATGAAATACGGTATCACATACACGCATTATTCTCGGTCCCGCACATATCTCATATGCGCTCCTATTTCGTTTCGCTTGAGCCAGGAAACCTCTGTGTAGGACTCTAAAGACTCGTCAATACGCCGGTAGCAGATGATGATCATATCAAGCACCCACAAGCCGCAAGCGGTCTGCTAAACGTAACGGCCATCCGGGTATTGAGCGATCAGAAGATCGACGAGCTAGCCCGCTCACACTCCTGTGAATCCAACCAGTAACACTTACCGTACAGTCCGGTCTGTTCGTCTGATACGTCGCATATCAAGTCTAGGGGTGGTAAACGTCAGACCCCAATAACCGATAAGTCGTGCCGATGTGAGGCTTATAACGGGTCAAGAAACTACTGGTAACACTTACCAGCAAATCTCTGATCAGCCCTGGCCAGGGACTTCCCTGTTACGGCCAATCGAGCACAGCGCAACATCAACTCCCAATACCGGGAGAGACGAAACCCCTCCTATCACTCATTGCCTCCATGTGACTCGGGACTGTACCCAAAGACCACCGTTTTGCACGCTCTCATGGACGTGGTAAGGTGGAGATCAAAGCACAGTGGGAATCACACAAGACTCTATGACGATCTCGGGTCTACAGACTAACCTGTACAAGTGTCACCTGAGAACTGCCATCTGACGTGAGGTATAATACCATCTGGGAGTTCTCGGCGAGTCCGTCCAGTGTACCCAGTCTCCACTGAGCACCCGTATACCATCTCTGATGTCAAACACCAATGGATATGTGATCATCCATCGCCCATCTCATGGGTCGATAAGCGTATACGCTAGTCTACTCTGGTATATCGATGCCCCGTCTCGATACACCCACGACTAGGGACCTTGAAGGATATACTTATGGACTACCATGTCCCCACTAGTATGATCTGCATCATAGTCCAGGTAGTCAAGTACACATCCTAAGGGCTTTACCAACATGTAACCATAAGACAGTTTAAAGAGACATGTGTACATGTTAAGATAAAGAGCAACCAGATAGCATACTATCATATCGAGCAAGAAAGTCATCTCTATATATGTCCAAGCATCCAATATAATATACATCATCTATACAATACTGGCCTCTAGGGCATACATACAACTAACAATCTCCCACTTGCACTAGGGCCAGCTGCTGTAGTATCGCATACCGAGCATCCTGAAGAGTCTCTCAAACTGTATCTGGGGAATGGCCTTCGTGAGTGGATCCGCCGTGTTGTTCTTCGTGTCAACCCTCCTGACCTCGATCTCCCGGCGATCAACTATCTCCCGGATCAGGTGATACCGCCTCAGAATATGCCTGGATCGCTGATGGGACCTGGGTTCCTTGGCCAAAGCCACCGCTCCATTGTTATCGCAATACAAAGGTATTGGATGCTCAATGGATGGAACCACTCCAAGTTCAGTAATGAACTTCTTGATCCAGACAGCCTCTTTGGAAGCATCGTTGGCAGCGATGTATTCAGCCTCCATCGTCGAGTCTGCCACGGTTTCCTGCTTGGAACTCTTCCAGCTAACCGCCCCTCCGTAAAGGGTAAAGACAAATCCCGACTGCGACTTAGAGTCGTCCTTATCACTCTGGAAGCTCGAATCGGTAAAGGACTCTACTTGGAGTTCTCCGTTACCATACACCAAGAGCATCTCTTTAGTCCTTCGTAAGTACTTGAGAATGCTCTTCACAGCTGTCCAGTGACTCTCTCCAGGATCAGCTTGATACCTGCTCACTATACTTAGTGAGTATGCTACATCGGGTCTGGTACACAGCATCGCGTACATGATAGAGCCTACAGCCGAAGTATAGGGTATCCCTTGCATGCGAGCTCTCTCCAAATCAGTCTTGGGAGACATCTCTTTGGAGAGAGTGACTCCAGAGATCGTGGGCAAGTTCCCACGCTTGGATTCTTCCATACTAAACCTCTTTAGTATGGTGTCAATGTACCTGGATTGGGACAATCACAATATCCTTTTGGATCTATCTCTATAGATCCTGATTCCCAATATGCAGGAGGCATCACCAAGATCTTTCATTGAGAATCTTTGTGATAAGAAGAGTTTGACCGATTGCAGCATAGGAATATCATTTCCTATCAAGAGTATGTCGTCCACGTACAATACGAGGAAGACAACCTTACTCTCTGCCACCTTCTTGTAGATACAAGGTTCATCTGGATTTTTGACGAAATCAAACTCTTTGATAACGGCGTCAAAGCAGATGCTCCAACTCCGCGATGCTTGCTTTAATCCATAAATGGATTTAAGCAGCTTGCACACCTTCCCGTTGCTCCCACTATCTACGAAGCCCTCTGGCTGAGTCATGTACACGCACTCTTCTAAATCACCATTTAGAAAGGCGGTCTTAACATCCATTTGCCAGATTTCGTAATCATGATATGCAGCGATGGCAAGCATGATCCGGATGGATTTAAGCATAGCCACTGGAGAAAAGGTTTCGTCATAGTCCACACCTGGTCTTTGACGAAAACCTTTTGCAACAAGTCTAGCTTTGAAAGTCTCCACTTTCCCATCTACACCAAGTTTCTTCTTGAAGATCCACTTGCTCCTGATGGGTTTTACCCCTTCAGGAGCAACTTCCAAAGTCCATACTTTGTTGGTGTACATGGATTCCATCTCGGACCGCATAGCATCCAGCCATTTCACTGAGTCCCTACTCGTGATGGCCTGCTCGAAGCTAGTTGGGTCATCATTCTCCATGATGCAATCCTCGCTCCCACCATCCATGAGAAAACCGTAGTATCTCTCAGGTTTGCGAGGAACCCTACTAGATCGGCGGAGTGGCTGAGGTTCATTGGGAGCTACTGAATCCTCTGGTTCCACTAAATCTTCTGTTGTGTTTTGTTCAGCTGGAACCTCTTCCAGTTCTACCTCAGAGCCACTAATCTCTTTTGCAAGAAATTCCTTTTCTAAAAAGGTGGCATGTTGAGCAACAAATACTCTTTGTTCCTCACTGTGGTAGAAGATATACCCTCGCGAATGTTTGGGATATCCAACAAATTTACACAAAACAGACCTTGCCACGAGTTTGTTCGGTTTTTGTCTTTTGACATAGGCCGGGCAACCCCATATCTTAATAAAATTAAGATATGGTCTCTTCCCTTCCCATATCTCATATGGTGTGGTAGGCACAGATTTGGTGGGAACCCTATTCAGTAGGTATGCTGCTGTTTCCAGTGCATATCCCTAGAAGGAAACAGGTAACTCAGCTACACTCATCATAGAGCGCACCATATCCAATAGGGTGCGGTTCCTCCGTTCTGATACACCGTTGTGCTGTGGTGTATATGGAGGAGTTAGCTGAGAGAGAATCCCATTCTCTTTTAGGAAGTCCAGGAATTCAATGCTCAAGTATTCACCTCCTCGATCAGATCGTAGGATTTTAATACTTTTTCCGGTTTGGTTCTCGACTTCTTGTTTATATTCTCTAAATTTCTCAAAAGCTTCTGATTTGTGTTTCATCAGGAACACATATCCGAATCTAGAGAGATCTTCAGTGAATGTAATGAAGTACGAAGAACCATCCCTGGCATGTGTAGACATGGGACCGCATACATCACTATGTATCAGTCCCAAGAGTTCGGTAACTCTTTCTCCGTGTCCCGTAAACGGAGCTTTGGTCATCTTGCCTTTGAGACATGATTGGCAAGTGTCATAAGATGAAAATTCAAACGGATTTAAATATCCATCCTTATGCAACTTAGCTAATCGTGTCGCATTTATGTGACCCAGTCTACAATGCCACAAGAAGGATTCGTTCAGTTCTAAACTCTTCCTCTTGTGTGTGTTTGTTATGCTCAGAACTGTTGATTGATTTAGAACATAAATGCCATTGCACAACGTGCCTGATCCAACCAACTTTTGGTTACGGAAAATGTTCATAACATTATCCTGTAATACAAAATTATATCCCTCTTTACTCAATAAAGAAACCGATATAATGTTGCATATCAGGTTCGGCATGTAATAACATTCGTTCAGAACCAATGTATTACCAGTTGGTAATACAAGGTGATATTCCCCGACAGTCTTAGCTGCAACAATTGCACCATTTCCAACTCTAATGTCTTTATCACCTTCTCCAAGTTCTCTACCTTTCCTAAGCCCATGTAACTGATTACATATATGGGATCCTGACCCGGTATCTAATACCCAGGACGTGGAGCAAATGGAGAAATAGTTCTCTGTAACGAACACACCCGAAGAAAATGCATCAACATGTACTTTCTTCATTCGGGTGGCATGGGAATCCTGGTATTCCCCTATATCCTGTTCAGTCCTATAACTCTTATAGGAAAGAACGGAACCAATGTTCCCCAGCACAGTATAACATGCGGTTTCGGTCAATACATCCATATTATTATCTTTATTAAGGCATGAAATGGTCGCTACCTGGAGAGAGAGAGAGAAGAAAACACTTTAGCGTAAGCTCGTGCAAGATCAGATTGGTTATTATCTTATCTAATCAGGATGGCTCGCACTGGTTTTTATCAAATCTTCCTTCAAACCCTAAAAGGAAAGACTAGCCGGGATTAATTACACACTACAAGTTCGCCAATCTTTCAGCCAGGCCAGTGTCGGTACTTTGAGGGAGGTCCCCCGTGCTTTCGCACGAACCTAATTAATGTAAACCTCGTTTTCCCAGAGGCGTAACCTCGTTAACACCTACTTGATCGGCTAATTGTAATGTGTAAAACTCTCCCAGGAGTAACTCTTACTCGCAGTGGGTATCGGGATCCAACTATCTCATAGAAGGTATGCAATCTCATTGCAAATTTCAACACTTGAAATTCCCGATAATATTTTGCCCCTAGAACCCTATGACCTTGACGGAGGTCAATAAACCATAGGCTACTAGTCAAGTTCAACCCGTCATTTCTTGATCGAATTAAACCCACCAATTTATGTTCTGTAAGCGCAAGATATGTTGCGCTAGGCGTTTTGCGCCAGTCAAAGAGCGCAGTGCGCTTTTGCCACGTGGCGTGCATGTAAGGGACAAGTGTTGCGCTATGCGCTAGGCGCCAGATGATGAGCGCAGATACCAGTTTGTGAGCGCTAGTCCATGAGAGCATTGCGCTCGCGCATACGTGAATGACACATGGTGCGCTTGGCGCTGAGCGCCAGCCCATAAGCGCAGTGCGCTATTTCGGAAGCGCAAAGCGCAAGTTGTTTGATTGGCCCACACGTGGCACATTTGGCGCTGAGCGCCGATCCAGGGAGAGCAGAAGCGCAATTCAAGAACACAAGGCGCATTTCAAGAGCGCAAAGCACATTTGATCAATTTTATGATCAGGGAACAAATTTATGTTCTTTTAAATGAGACTTCGTCTCAAGATTTAAGAACAACAGTTCTTATTTTGCAGGAGAGATTTTCAATCTCTTATTTTGATGAAAAGCTTTGCCTTTATAGATCCATGATCTGTGAGAAGAAATATGTTCTTCTTTTATTTTATGCTGAGATCTTTTGATCTCTTTAATGAAAAGACTTTTTGTCTTTGTAGATCTATGATCTTTTAAGAAGATAATTCTTATTTTTAATTATGAGATGATTTCATCTTTTTGTTCATCGCCATTCTTTTTACCTTGAAGAAATAATCTTCTTTTGCTGAGAGCTATGCTTCTCTTCCTCTGAATTTTTCAAAGTTTATG
This sequence comes from Agapanthus africanus, assembly GCA_030015575.1. Taxonomy (NCBI): domain Eukaryota; kingdom Viridiplantae; phylum Streptophyta; class Magnoliopsida; order Asparagales; family Amaryllidaceae; genus Agapanthus; species Agapanthus africanus. The sequence goes on from CM057339.1 coordinate 44,896,481, forward strand.
GGGGGGGGTTCTCTATATCAGACTTGAAGTCTTGGGGCCTTTATATAGTGGAGGCTGATTTGTTGAACCAGTTAAAGAGATCTTTCTCTGATTGATTTGGGGATGTTTCCCCACCATTGGATCTTTGATCCTAGGACTTCTGTTTTACAGAAGGCATCTTCTTGTTTTTAACAAGATTGGAAAATCTTTCCATAACAGAATTTCAATTCTTAATTAATGATTTATTATTATTATTAGATCTTTTGATCTAACGGTGAGGAATTTTTTAATTTCAGCGGTAGCGCATCCGTGCTTTGCACGTGGTGCGCTGCTCAGAGCGCAGCGCACCTTGCGCTAGCGCACCTGTATTTGACACGTGGTGCGCTGCTTAGAGCGCAGTGCGCCCTGCGCTAGCGCACCCGTGTTTGATACGTGGCGCGCAGCGCACCTAGCGCTAGCGCACACATGGTGCGCTGCCTAGGGCGCCGCGCACTTGGCGCTGCATCTAAAGCGTTGCTTTATTGGAGGTGTCTTTTCACCTTCCTTTTAAGTCAAACTTGTATTCCCCAGAACTTTCATTTCCCAGGTCTTGGAAATAGCTCCATTGTGCACAAAATTTTCTGTACCTAGCCTTCATAATCTGAAGCAAAGCTTCTTTTTCTTCTCGTCTCCAAAGAACCCTCTCAATTATGGTTTGTAATCGCCCACATGCTTGGACAACCATGGGAAGTGCCCATCCAGGACATTGTTCCTCGCTTTGCTGCGCGCTTGGTGGATCCTGCTCTTACGGATGACCAATGCGACGCTGCGCTGTACGAGCTCTTGACTCGTATAGGGTCTCCTCTCCCCCACACTCTATTTGGCTTCGGATGATCCTTGCGTCCGTGCTCACTGATATTCCCCCTCCTCCAGCAGAGATGACCTCGGCAATGCTCGATACTGCTGAAGACAAGATCGAGTGCTTCTTCGAGGCGCATTTGATCACTGAAGCCCTGAGGGATTTCTCTGTCCACTTGCTGAGCCAGATACGGGCTTGTCGGGTCGTTATCTCCACTTTCTTTGGTGAGTGCGGCGCTGATCGATGGATGGCTACTCCTCGAGAAGATCGCCGTTTTGACATGGTGGAGAAGACAGAGAGGGAATTGGATAATCTCATTCTTAGCTTTGCAAACCCCTGTCCTTTTGATCCCATGTTTGGCGATCTGTTTACATTGTAATAATAAAAAAATGTTTAATTAAGTATTTTATTATCTGCCAAGTGCTTCTCTTATTTTTAATTCTTTGTTATTCCTTTGTCAGGCGCTTATGCGCTGCATAACTTAACTTGTTATAATCAGGTGCAAGTAATTCCTGCAAGGGTGAAGCGTTTCTAGCGCTTAGCGCTCTCGTGTTTTGCATGTGAGCGCCGTTTCAGAGTCTTTGACTCTTAGCGCAGGCGCATTTGATGCTAGCACTTTTCATGAAACGTTGTTTCGCTTCCAATCTTGGAATTTGAACAGAGTTTTGCTCTAATTGGGGAAAACAAATGCCCCCCCACCGTTGCGCTTACGTGGCCCACACGTGAGTGCAACGGTGGCAGCATCTCCGCCGTTGGATCAACTTTTTAGAAGTTGAAACGGCTGTCAATGCCTATAAATAGGGCCTTTGGCCCTCTGAGATGACCATTGCTCATCTTCTTTCTGATAATTATCTCTTCTTCAGAGCGCTGCTCTCTTTTTAAAGAAAGTTAAGAGTTAAAACTCTGTCAGATTTTTCTAGGTAAAAATTAATCTTTGAAGGGATTAGTTAATAATCTAGAGTTTCATTCATCATCAGAGCTTTTTGCTCTACTTAGATCATAGATCTTCAAGAAAACCTTTTTAGGGTTTCTTAACAGGGCTTTGCCCTTGTTGGATCTTAGATCCTAAGAGATCGTTTAAGTATTCTGATGGGTTATTCCATCATCTTTACAGAGCATGGCTCTTTAGAATTCTCGAGGTATTTTTAAATTCCCCTCATAATTAACTTTGACAGGTGTCACTCCTGTTTACAAAGCATTGCTCTCGAGGAGTTTAACTCCTTGGCCCGAGGGGCCCCCCTTTTTTTATTAAATACAAAATTCTCTTTAGGATTTTTCTCTTAACTTCACAGAATTAAATCCCTCGAGTGATTTAAGTAGCACTTATTCCCACCCTGAGGATATCAAGAGTTGTGTAAATCCCGTATCTGTTTCATTAAGCTTTTCTAATCAATCTGTCTACTAACTCTCACTGATTTTCTTTTTCAGATGTTATGGCTGCTCATTTTTATGATCTTGATGAGATTATCTCTTACGGAGACATCCGCTCATTCTTCCGTTCCCAAAACCAAGAGTTCACAAACACCTAATGCGTTGAAATTATGGGTCGATTCGGTGCGTATAATGGCCGACTGCTTCCCCGTCGTTCTTCTCTCCTGAAGCTTATTGTGGGAGCGATCTGGGGAGCACTTCCTCTATTCTGTGTCCCATGCCACTTAAGGCATTGGATGATGCCGAAGACAAGGTGCATTCGGTGTATCTGATGGGCCTAATCTCAAAGAAAAGGCGGGACAATCTTGTCGATCTTCTGCATCAGGCTTTTCAACAGGCGGTAATACTTGCTGCCTATCGGAGGGTGGAGGACATCAGTGGGGATCTCGACGCTTGTGATTGCGAAAGAAAGCATACTAGGATGGTTCGAAAGGCCTGGAACATTTTAGATGGCCTTACTTTTGAGTTTCTCAATCCGTGCCCTGGATTTGATGTCGTGCCTTTGTAAACATTCTATTTATGTTTTTATTTGCTGTTTTTCTCAATGTAGGCATTTTCTGAAGTATGAATAGCAAGCCTTTTCATTTCTATGTGTTTATTTTATATATCAAACTTTTTCACACATGCATGAAAGGTTATACCTTGAACGCTTAACTGAATGTGAATAAAATGTTTTCCTCACTGTCTTTTTCTTCTCTTTTCTTTGTTGCCGTCATGTCACTTTAGTAAACGTAGCCTGCATATGATAGAAAGAGCATCTTGTTTTGGCTTCTTCGAGGGGCGGTGATGGCTTAGAAAGCAGGTTTAGATCTGCTGCCTAAGACTTTTCAACTTCATGAGCCGTGAGGGTCTCATAAAGACTTTTCTCCCTACGAGTCGAGAGGATCTTGTAGGTGTATTTTCTCCTTAGGAATCATGAGGATTCCTAAGTGCGTTTCCCCTTATAAGTCTTAAGGATCTTATAAGAGAGTTTTCTTCCTTACCGGTCGAGAAAACCCGTAAGTGTTTAATGAGATTGACGTTATCCGCATCTCATGGCGTCAGAAGTTGCTCCGGGTATTTTCCACGGGGTCTAACTTTGGCCGTGTTCCACGGAGTCTTTGGATGACGTATTTCCGAGGCGGGGTCACTTGGATGACGTATTTCCACGACGGGGCTCATGTGGATGACGTATTTCCGCGACAGGGTCATTTTGATGACGTATTTCCATGACGGGGGTCATGTGGAAGACGTATTTCCGAGACGGGGTCATGTGGATGACGTATTTCCGCGACGGGGTCATGTGGATGATGTATTTCCGCGACGGGGTCATTTGGATGACGTATTTCCGCGACGGGGTCATTTGGATGACGTATTTCCACGACGGGGTCATGTGGATGACGTATTTCCGAGACGGGGTCATTTGGATGACGTATTTCCGTGACGGGGTCATTTGGATGACGTATTTCCGCGACGGGGTCATGTGGATGACATATTTCCACGACGGGATCATTTGGATGACGTATTTCCGAGACGGGGTCATTTAGATGACGTATTTCCGCTACGGGGTCATGTGGATGACGTATTTCCGCTACGGGATAATGTGTATGATGTATTTCCGAGACGGGGTCATCTGGATGACGTATTTCCGCGACGGGGTCATATGGATGATGTGTTTTCGAGACGGGGTCATGTGGATGACGTATTTCCGCGACGGGGTCATGTAGATGACGTATTTCCGCGACGGGGTCATTTGGATGATGTATTTCCGCTACGGGGTCATGTGGATGACGTATTTTCGCTACGGGGTCATGTGGATGATGTATTTCCGAGACGAGGTCATTTGGATGACGTATTTCCGCGACGGGGTCATGTGGATGACGTGTTTCCGAGATGGGGTCATGTAGATAACGTATTTCCTCGACGGGGTCATTTGGATGACGTATTTCCGAGACGGGGTCATGTGGATGACGTATTTCCACGACAGGGTCATGTGGATGATGTAGCGTCTGTTGTAATGAGACGAATATCGAAGTGGTCTCTAGGTTGTTTGTGAATCGTTGAGATTTGGTTTTTTCTTCTGATGGAGCCTGGGGAGGGAAGGTGTAATGCCCAGCCCCTTTTATACCAAAATCCATATTTTGTTACTTAATATTTTTATTTATTTTATTTATATTTTTATTTCATTCTAAACCCATTTTTCTTTTATCATTAAAACTCAAAACCCTAAGTTATTCTTTTTTACAAAGTTCATTCTTCCGTTATATTCCCTCAGCCCATTCTTTAACTAAATTCTCTCAATAAAGCCCGGCCGAGCCCACACTCATTTTTCCCCAAAAACTTAAACATTAAATCTCTCTTCTCAGGCCCAAGCCCGCCAGCCCCTTCTCCAAGCCCAACCACTCTTTTTTCCCCAAATTAATTCTCTTCTTTTCTCGGCCCGGCCTGCTTCTGTTTTCCCAATCGAATTTCCCTTTTTCGTTATTTTTTTATCTGGGCCGGCCCACTCACTTCCCAGCACCGTCCCGCTCCAACCCGCGCCCGCTTCGCCTTCAACCCGACCCGACCCCCACAACTGTTCATCTCCTTTAAATCCCCAACGGCTCTCTCTGCCATTCTCGCGCGCCCGTTCCCCCTCCGTCGCCCACGCCCGCGCTCACGCCTGTGACGATTGCCACGCTCGCGAGCGTTATCCTCGACACTCGCCTCGTCTCCTTTCCTCTCTCCCTCACGTCTTCTCCCCTCACTCTCTCCACTCCCGTCCTCTCTTTCTCGAACCCACACCCTCGCCTCCACCTCGTCACCACCAACAACCCACATACACCGAGCCGACTCTCTCCTCACCGCCGTTCAGCCGTCGCCATCGGGACCTCCTCTACTACTCCACCTCGTCACCTCGTCACCAAACCCCTCCTCCTCACACCACCTCCCCTCCCCTGCAACCCATCACCCTCTCCCCTGCTTCTCTCTCTCTCTAATCTCATCACCCTCTCACTTTCTGATATCTCTCTCCCTCACTCACTGATATCTCTCCATCAATCTCCCTGCATCAATCTCTCGATCTCTCTCTCGATCACCCTCCTTCTCCTCCTTCAGTTTCTCGCTCTCTGTTTCTCTCTCTTTCCCTCAGTCTACTCTCTCACTCTCTCTCTCTGTGCCTACCCTCTCTCCCTCTCTGCTACTCTCTCCCTCTCTGCTACTCTCTTTCTCTGTATCTCACCTCACTCTCTCTCTGTACACCTCTCTCTCTCTCTCTAACTCTCTCTCTCTCAACACTCTCTGTCTACTCCAGCTCTCTCTCTCTGTCTACACACTCTCTCTCTCTCATTTCTCTCTCTCTCTCTCCAAATCTCACCGTCTTTCCATCCTCTATCAACCTACACCACCGCACGACATTGCCCAAGCCCGCAACAGCCAACTCCGACAAGCTCGAGCCAGGATCGAGACTTTGTCACTGTGGTGCCGTGCCGCGCGTGTGTTGCGTTCGTGCCATTACCACTGCCGTGCATCGCCTAGACGCCTCCAGGCAAGTTCATTACTTGCTTACATGCTATTTTTACCTAAGTTACAATCGCTAAGTATATAGATTATAAGTTACGGTTTAAGCTATTTATGTGCCATAACCTGCTCGACACGTGTTCCCAAACAAAATACTTTTCTAAATTGATGGAATTAGATTACTCACCTTGGCCCTTTCTACGATGAACACCGTGTGCAAGTTTCGCTGGAAAATATGACCGTTAACGACTAAAACAACTACCCTCAAGTTTAACCGTAAAACTGGAATTCTCTTATACCTGAAAACCATTAAATTCACCATAAATCTTATACACACTAGAATGGTGCGTTCGAGGGCTCAAATCGAAGCCAACTCAACGAACTTTAACCCTATACTAGTTCCAGACATTCCTTTACTTAAACCGTGATGATAATTGGATCGGAGTGCGACTCTGGATTGCAGTCCAGAGCGACTCCAGTCGTTGCTTGCTGTTCCGTATTGGGTACCACAGGATTTACTTAACTCGTAGGTTGTGGAACTCCACTGTTTATTATAGATAAATCTGTTATCTAGACAACACAATTGGTTTCATTCTGTTTCGTTACCGTTTGTTATTTAATCTGTAATTTAGAAGATCGGGACGCATAACAGTCCCAACAGATTCAGAACTGACATATTAGAGTTAAATAGAGTATATCTCCTTACGTACAGACGCGATTGAAGATCCGTTTGTTGCGTTCAAAACCTTACTGAATACCCTAGAATTCATCTAACTGTAGCGTCGCTAAAATCTGATCCCAACTGGGATCAAAATGGGTTGCAAAACGTACTTCTGATTCTGAAACCGGATTTCCAGCCGCGAGCACTTAAAATGAAATGGTTATAATTAATGATCCTGGAACCCGATTGGCTTGAAACCAAATTTGATGGATGGACAACTGAACATACAAATTACTACCTGTTTATCGTTTCGCTAAATTATATATGTACATTTCATGATAAATCGTGCAAGTGATAGAATACTATTTTTTTTGTGACACCTTAATCGTGCTTAAATACTGTTCACGCATCATATCATACCCATATCATTGTAGTGATAACCTAGTGATATCGTGCATTTACCCAGTGTTAGATTCTAGCGATGATTGTGGCAAGTACGTCAGTGTTCGTGTATCCGTGATTAAGTGAAAGTGATACGCACTTGTGCACAATCAGTGACCCTATTATTCTATTGCATTGTCGACGTCTGTGGGATGCGTGTACGTGTGACTATAAGTGGTATGGGACACTTATGGAAGCGCTTGCACGGGTGTCACAGATAAGGCATTCGACCCTGCCGTTTATCTTAGGTATTAGTCGGGACGTGCTTGATGGAGGTCCTGCCTCCAGTTCTCGCGCAGACTTGTCACGGATCGATTAGTATTTAGGGTTACGGTTAGCGTTTGATGTAGACCACGGGGTGTGGGGTAGTTTAAGTGTGAGTTCAACAGAATCTCGGGAGTCCCAAGCCGGCTTTTATATTTAGGGAGATATATGGAGATTTACAGGGTATGTGATATACACCGTGATATACATGTTACATGCTGGGCCCGTGGTCCCTTGCCCTTGGGTTCTACCCTTGGGTGGAGGACACTCGCGAGTGGTTGACTATCATACTTGGACTGACGATAGGCTAGTGACCTGTACAGTGAGACTTAGAGACTGATAGGGATACTGGCATTTATATACCTTATATACTGTGTTGACATACGTGACATATCGTTCTACTGCCTTACTGCTCCGCTGCATTGATTACTGTACATTCATATTCATGCTGTCATTGATTACTGCACATTCATGATCATGCTATCATTGATTTACTATTATTCAAATCTATTACCACTGTTAGAACTGTCACTTGATTTTATATATATTATATTGCTATTGCGTCGCTCTGACGACCTGAGTATGCATGCTCAGTGTGAGGAGAAGATTTAGCCTGGACCAGAACTAGACGTGCATCACAGACTTCTTGACTTGCCATTCCGACTTACCTTCGTTTGTTCCACTTCAGGTCAGTTTATATCATTGTTTCTTCCAGTTACTGCATTTTCTCATTACCTGTGCATTACTTACTTTTTACCATGAAAAACTAGAAGCCGAAGTGTGACTACGGCAGGACATTTCCTTGACCGTAGGAGCATGGCTGGCCTTGTCTACCCTCGTATTCCGTATTTTGGGAAGCGGGGCGTGACATGGTTTAGTTGGTATCAGAGCCAGGTTTTGCATCGTTTGGGATTGCAGTTTTTGTTAGTTATATGTATGCCCTAGAGGCCATTACTATACATAGGATGTATATTGTAGTGGATGCTGGGACATATATAGGGAGGACTTTCTTGCTCGACATGATAGTATGCTATCTGGTTGAACTTTACCTTAACGTGTATACTGATTGTCTCTCTGTTACATGTTGGTAAAGCCCTTAGGATCTGTACTTGACTACCTGGACTATGATGCGGATCATACTAGTGGGGACATGGTAGTCCATAAGTACATCCTTCAAAGTCCCTAGTCGTGGGTGTATCGAGACGGGGCATCGATATACCAGAGTAGACTAGCGTGTACCTTCTCGACCCATACAGATGGGCGATGGATGATCCCATATCCATTGGTGTTTGACATCAGAGATGATATACGGGTGCTCAGTAGAGACTGGGTACACTGGACGGACTCGCCGAGAACTCCCAGATGGTATTATACCTCACGTCAGATGGCAGTTCTCTGGTGACACTGGTACAGAGTAGTCTGTTGACCCGAGATCGTCATAGAGTCTTGTGTGGTTCCCACTGTGCTTTGATTTCCATCTTACCACGTCCAAGAGGGCGTGCAAAACGGTGGTTTTTGGGTACAGTCCCGAGTCACATGGAGGCAATGAGCGATAGGAGGGGATTCGTCTCTCCCGGTATAGGGGGTTGATGTTGCGCTGTGTTCGATTGGCTATAACAGGAAATCCCTGGCCAGGGTTGCTGAGATTTACTGGTAAGTGTTACCAGTAGTTTCTCGAACAGTTATAGACCTCATATCGACACGACTTATCGAGCTATTGGGGTCTGACGTTTACCACCCCTAGGCGAGATATGCGACATATCAGACGATCAGACCGGACTGTACGGTAGTGTTACTGGTCGGATTCACTGGAGTGTGAGCGGGCTTGCTCGTCGATCTTCAGATCGCTCAATACCCGGGTGGCCGTTACGTTTAGCAGACCGCTTGCGGCTTGTGGGTGTTTGATATGATCATCATCTGCTGCCGGCGTATTGACGAGTCTTTAGAGTCCTATACAGAGGTTTCCTGGCTCAAGCGAAACGAAATAGGAGCGCATATGAGATATGTGCGGGACCGAGAATGATGCGTGTATGTGATACCGCATTCCATTCTTGCGATGAATGTATCGGAAAGGTTGTATGCGATATAACCTAGTTATCGATTCAAGCGTTGATTCGATAAGCCGATACATTGAATACTAGTCGGTTGTGTGCGACATGACCGGATCATTGAATCAAGTGTTGATTTAATGATTTAATGCATAATTATAGATTTGATATGTTACTTTGCACTAACTAGTATTGGTTCACTTTAAACGGATTTTCTCACTAGGTTTGTGCACATTGTATATGTGATATATTTTTTGTGCACTTGTATGTATCATGTTTGATGATGCATGCTAACTTGTGTTTTGTGTAAAGTTTAAACCATGGTTATGTAATGGTTAGGATTATTCATTTATTCATTTGTTTTTATTTTTGGAAAATGATAAACATAAAGCAAAATGGTGGCTTTATTTGGAAGCTTGTTGAAGCTTCATGAAGACTTTGACCAAAGTGACCATTTTGTCTCATGTTTAACCCTAACCACTCCATTAACCCTAGTTTAATCTCTACACTTGACCATGGTTGTTGATGATAAGTATTCTTTGATTTTCTATTTTATAATTAACTTATTATAATACTTATCTTCTTCTTGCTCTTCTTCTTCTTCATTCTTCTTTGAAGAAAACCAAGCTCCATCAATGGTGATTGTTGGAAAAGAGTGAGAAATCCAAAACTAAAGTTAACCCAACTCCTATTTCTTCATCCTCTACCTCTTGCCAAGTAGTAGAGTGTGTTTTCTTCACAAGTTTCTTGACTTGGTGAAGTCGGAGCTTGATTTAGCGATGCCTCGACGTAGATCATCTTCGGCATGGACATCGACGACCTAGATCGCTAATTCTCCGATGAAGTCGACGCTAGAGCCCGGATTTGATTTGGACAGCGGAGAGGACCTCATCTCGGAGCTGTGGAGGTGGAGGACCGGATCTACAAAGGTTGTATTTTCGTTTCTCATTAGTTAAGTGTTAACTAGTTAGCTTTTTCGCCTAAACATCTAGCAAACGATCCGTAGTTTAGGGTTTCTCGGCACGTTAAAATTTTAATATGGCATGTTCGATGCCTTGTGAGATCTTACTAGTGTGCCTAGGAACCCTACAGTTTTCCGTGTATAGTCTGGCAATCTAAGACACCCTTCAGTCTAGGTTATAAACTTGATATTCTTGATCTATATTCACATCGTGTGTCCAGTCATCCATTCGCTATGGTTTACTTAAAATCATACAGTTGATTCTTCACTTGTAATAGATTCATCACCTCTAATATTCTTGAATCTTTGTCCTATTCATATTACGTTGTGACTCGTATATCTTGTGACTTATATCATCCTTAAAATCATTGTTTTAGGATCATGTCTTCCAACGACTTCTCCTCTATCTCCACTCCTCATAATTAGACTGTTGAGATCCTTAGTGTACTGCAAAGTTTAAAGGAAGCCCAGGAGCGAACAAACGACTTATTAGCTGAAGGGCTGAGAAGACAGGTGAGTCAGACCCCAGCGGGAGTCTCCTATCATAAAGGGATCCCTATTGGACGAGGAAAGGAGAAGAAGATGAAGCGTCAACAGAAAAATCAGAAGAATCCTTGCTGTGGATATTGTATGAGGCCAGGACATCTTCAGAGGGATTGTCGCCGCGCCCAAGGGAAATGTCTGATATGCGGGTCCAACAAACATCTCATCAACGGTTGCCCAGAAAGGAAGGAACTACAAGGAGGAGATTCGTCCACTCTCCCCACTTTTGCCAAGTGAGGGTTAGCGCGTAGTTCGAACTTTGAGAATAAGGCGGACCCAACCCAGGATTCAACTCGCATGACGAGAATGCAGCAGCCTAGCAATCAAAGAAGAATTTTTCATGTATTCTACTTTCGGTTGTAATGTTGACATCTTCTTATAAACATTTCTTTCCGTTTGAACCTTTGTATCCGTCGAACTTTTAGTTGAATGAAATAAAATTTGAATCGTAATATATGCATCATTCCCTTGTCATTTCCCTTGTTCATACTATTCATTAGCACAATATTTTAATCTTGATTCTTTTAAAATTCCTGCCACCGCATATTTTCCTATACTTCGTACCTTGAGCTTTTTCCTTGATGTATTCCATTGTCTAATCATGACTTTTCTTTTCAGACCATGGCCCACCCTGGAGCACCGCCACATCTAGACGAGGATGCACAATCTTGCGTTTCCTTAGACCGCACGATGATGAGTTCTGACAATGAGATCAACAGTCCCCAAGTCGATTTCGGAAACCACGATCCAGAGGGCGAAGGAGCAGCCGCCCCAGAGTTTGACATGATAGCTGATTCCGATGAAGAAGAAGGAGATCCTGAAGAGAACCCTATAGAGAAAGACCCGATAGAGGAAGATCCCGATGAAGACCCGATAGAAGAAAATCCAGTTGAAGAAAATCCCGTGGAAGAAAATCCAGAAGAAGAGAATCAGATGGAATCGGACCTCAATGAAGAAGCTCCATCCGAGGAAGAAGGACCAGAAGATCAGGACCCTGCTGTGGAAGAACTCCCAATGGCAGCCCCCGCAAGGCGCTATGGAAATGGACGTCCCTACCTGAGCGCGCGAGCCTACCGGAACCTGCTGAATCTCCACAACCGCGACTGACGGAAATTCTTTTGATGTTGTCTTTCTGGCCAAATAAACTGTGTATAGTTTAGGGCCACTTTTCGCATTTGGGAATGCCTTGTTTCAAATTTTCTTGAATGAAATAAATCTTCTGAATTCGTAAACCTTTTGATTTTTGGTTCGCTTGATACTTGTTTATTGCCCATGTCCATTTATTTTTCTGCTGAGTTCCCTGACTGTCCACCCCTACTCATTGTATAGTTTTCACCCCGTTCCGATTAGAAAGTACCGCATCCTGATCTTTGGAATGAGCCACCCTCCATCCCTCGTATCTGCCCCGTTTGAGATCCTTCTGGAAGGAGAACAGTTCTTGTGAAACTTCCGAGTTCACTAACTCTTCAAATTTTGATTCGTGGGTTGTACCGACTGTTGTTTCCCCCACACTTTTCCTTTTGTATTCTTTTTGTTGCTCACCATTACTTTCTGTGCTGACCCGACCCCAGTCTCCTTGATCTCCAGCCTAAAGCCGACACACTTCAACCTTCTGATTGAGCCACACTTTCTTATAATCATTACCCTATCTAGCCCTATACCTATTTGTGTTCTTTCTATTACCCTAATTATATTTAGGGACACTGTTATTCAAAAATTTAGTTTTCAGTACTTTGAATTTATCAAAGAGAGTGTGTTATTGATTACTCTATTTCATATACTTTAAGTACATTATTATTAATCTCGTTTTCAGTAGCGCAAACTTACACTGCGCATAATTTGTTCCATATTCCCCGTTTTCGTTATGTGAGTTTTCTAAGTTATTTTAAAACTATTTGATCGATACAATATCCTAAAATGTTTTAACCTACCGACTAATCTTTCACTACTTTATTGTCGTTACTCTATTTTCGAGAATTGTGCTTAGGATTACTATTATAAATGGTTGAGCCTTATGCTTATTTTCTGCTTGCTTTAATAAACTTAGATGTGCATATATGTGGGTTTCGACCTTTATCGAACACACTTTGATTATTATTGTTCGTCATTGATACCTATGTTCTCGTATACTCGTAGTTGCCCTTATAGTTATTCTTGCCTTATACCCATTTAGACCTGCCTTTCCGTATGTTGTCCTTACTTATATATATACATATATATTTTTTTAAATTTCTTCGTCCACGTATTCCTAGTAAATCTTTACGTATTAGTTGCAATATAATAGCTTTCGCTTATGTTTGTATAACTCATTTTTTTAAATTTCGAGGACGAAATTTTTGTAAGGGTGGTATGATGTAATGCCCAACCCCTTTTATACCAAAATCCATATTTTGTTACTTAATATTTTTATTTATTTTATTTATATTTTTATTTCATTCTAAACCCATTTTTCTTTTATCATTAAAACTCAAAACCCTAAGTTATTCTTTTTTACAAAGTTCATTCTTCCGTTATATTCCCTTAGCCCATTCTTTAACTTAATTCTCTCAATAAAGCCCGGCCGAGCCCACACTCATTTTTCCCCAAAAACTTAAACATTAAATCTCTCTTCTCAGGCCCAAGCCAGCCAGCCCCTTCTCCAAGCCCAACCACTCTTTTTTTCCCAAATTAATTCTCTTCTTTTCTCGGCCCGGCCTGCTTCTGTTTTCCCAATCGAATTTCCCTTTTTCGTTATTTTTTTATCTGGGCCGGCCCACTCACTTCCCAGCACCGTCCCGCTCCAACCCGCGCCCGCTTCGCCTTCAACCCGACCCGACCCCCACAACTGTTCATCTCCTTTAAATCCCCAACGGCTCTCTCCGCCATTCTCATGCGCCCGTTCCCCCTCCGTCGCCCACGCCCGCGCTCACGCCTGCGACGATTGCCACGCTCGCGAGCGTTATCCTCGACACTCGCCTCGTCTCCTTTCCTCTCTCCCTCACGTCTTCTCCCCTCACTCTCTCCACTCCCGTCCTCTCTTTCTCGAACCCACACCCTCGCCTCCACCTCGTCACCACCAACAACTCACATACACCGAGCCGACTCTCTCCTCACCGCCGTTCAGCCGTCGCCATCGGGACCTCCTCTACTACTCCACCTCGTCACCTCGTCACCAAACCCCTCCTCCTCACACCACCTCCCCTCCCCTGCAACCCATCACCCTCTCCCCTGCTTCTCTCTCTCTCTAATCTCATCACCCTCTCACTTTCTGATATCTCTCTCCCTCACTCACTGATATCTCTCCATCAATCTCCCTGCATCAATCTCTCGATCTCTCTCTCGATCACCCTCCTTCTCCTCCTTCAGTTTCTCGCTCTCTGTTTCTCTCTCTTTCCCTCAGTCTCCTCTCTCACTCTCTCTCTCTGTGCCTACCCTCTCTCCCTCTCTGCTACTCTCTCCCTCTCTGCTACTCTCTTTCTCTGTATCTGACCTCACTCTCTCTCTGTACACCTCTCTCTCTCTCTCTAACTCTCTCTCTCTCTCTCAACACTCTCTGTCTACTCCAGCTCTCTCTCTGTCTACACTCTCTCTCTCTCTCTCATTTCTCTCTCTCTCTCTCTAGCACTCTCTCTCTCTCCAAATCTCACCGTCTTTCCATCCTCTATCAACCTACACCACCGCACGACATTGCCCAAGCCCGCAACAGCCAACTCCGACAAGCTCGAGCCAGGATCGAGACTTTTGTCACTGTGGTGCCGTGCCGCGCGTGTGTTGCGTTCGTGCCATTACCACTGCCGTGCATCGCCTAGACGCCTCCAGGCAAGTTCATTACTTGCTTACATGCTATTTTTACCTAAGTTACAATCGCTAAGTATATAGATAATAAGTTACGGTTTAAACTATTTATGTGCCATAACCTGCTCGACGCGTGTTCCCAAAGAAAATACTTTTCTAAATTGACGGAATTAGATTACTCACCTTGGCCCTTTCTGCGATGAATACCGTGTGCAAGTTTCGCTGGAAAATATGACCGTTAACGACTAAAACAACTACCCTCAAGTTTAACCGTAAAACTGGAATTCTCTTGTACCTGAAAACCGTTAAATTCACCATAAATCTTATACAGACTAGAATGGTGCGTTCGAGGGCTCAAATCGAAGCCAACTCGACGAAATTTAACCCTATACTAGTTCCAGACATTCCTTTACTTAAACCGTGATGATAATTGGATCGGAGTGCGACTCTGGATTGCAGTCCAGAGCGACTCCAGTCGTTGCTTGCTGTTCCGTATTGGGTACCACAGGATTTCCTTAACTCGTAGGTTGTGGAACTCCACTGTTTATTATAGATAAATCTGTTAGCTAGACAACACAATTGGTTTCATTCTGTTTCGTTACCGTTTGTTATTTAATCTGTAATTTAGAAGATCGGGACGCATAACAGTCCCAACAGATTCAGAACTGACATATTAGAGTTAAATAGAGTATATCTCCTGACATACAGACGCGATTGAAGATCCGTTTGTTGAGTTCAAAACCTTACTGAATACCCTAGAATTCATCTAACTGTAGCGTCGCTAAAATCTGATCCCAACTGGGATCAAAATGCGTTGCGAAACGGACTTCTGATTCTGAAACCGGATTTCCAGCCGCGAGCGCTTAAAATGAAATGGTTATAATTAATGATCCTGGAACCCGATTGGCTTGAAACCAAATTTGATGGATGGAAAACTGAACATACAAATTACTACCTGTTTATCGTTTCGTTAAATTATATATGTACGTTTCATGATAAATCGTGCAAGTGATAGAATACTATTTTTTTGTGACACCTTAATCATGCTTAAATACTGTTCACGCATCATATCATACCCATATCATTGTAGTGATAACCTAGTGATATCGTGCATTTACCCAGTGTTAGATTCTAGCGATGATTGTGGCAAGTACGTCAGTGTTCGTGTATCCATGATTAAGTGAAAGTGATACGTACTTGTGCACAATCAGTGACCCTATTATTCTATTGCATTGTCGACGTCTGTGGGATGCGTGTACGTGTGACTATAAGTGGTATGGGACACTTATGGAAGCGCTTGCACGGGTGTCACAGATAAGGCATTCGACCCTGCCGTTTATCTTAGGTATTAGTCGGGACGTGCTTGATGGAGGTCCTGCCTCCAGTTCTCGCGCAGACTTGTTATGGATCGATTAGTATTTAGGGTTACGGTTAGCGTTTGATGTAGACCACGGGGTATGGGGTAGTTTAAGTGTGAGTTCAACAGAATCTCGGGAGTCCCATGCCGGCTTTTATATTTAGGGAGATATATAGAGATTTATAGGGTATGTGATATACACCGTGATATACATGTTACATGCTGGGCCCGTGGTCCCTTGCCCTTGGGTTCTACCCTTGGGTGGAGGACACTCGCGAGTGGTTGACTCTCATACTTGGACTGACGATAGGCTAGTGACCTGTACAGTGAGACTTAGAGACTGATAGGGATACTGGCATTTATATACCTTATATACTGTGTTGACATACGTGACATATCGTTCTACTGTCTTACTGCTCCGCTGCATTGATTACTGTATATTCATATTCATGCTGTCATTGATTACTGCACATTCATGATCATGCTATCATTGATTTACTGTTATTCAAATCTATTACCACTGTTAGAACTGTCACTTGATTTTATATATATTATATTGCTATTGTGTCGCTCTGACGACCTGAGTATGCATGCTCAGTGTGAGGAGAAGATTTAGCCTGGACCAAAACTAGACGTGCATCACAGACTTCTTGACTTGCCATTCCGACTTACCTTCATTTGTTCCACTTCAGGTCAGTTTATATCATTGTTTCTTCCAGTTACTGCATTTTCTCATTACCTGTGCATTACTTACTGTTTACCATGAAAAACTAGAAGCCGAAGTGTGACTACGGCAGGACATTTCCTTGACCGTAGGAGCATGGCTGGCCTTGTCTACCCCTCGTATTCCGTATTTTGGGAAGCGGGGCGTGACAGAAGGTGTGATTCTTTCTCCGTTTGCACCCCTGGATTGTATACAGGGATTAATGTGATATCACCTATAGGGCAGAAAATTTTATTTTATATATTTTTCTTTCCGCGATGCTCTATCATTTCAGCTTTTATATCGCGAAGGTCGCGATTGCCCAATCATTTCGGCTATTTGTTTTCTTTTTACTTGCTATTTTTTTATTGCGAGTTCCCAATCATTTTGGTTATTTTGCATGCATACATTTTTACTTGCTGATTTTATTGCAAGTTGCCCCATCATTTCGGCTATTTCGTATGCATATGTGGCTCGCTGGATTTTCGTTGCAAGTTCGGAATTAGACACCGATTTCGGCATCAGCACCGCTACAACTGGGATATTGCCAGGAGTGAATCATCATTTGCCTTTGTCAATGTCGAACAAAGGTGTCTTAGTGAACAGGGTTAGGATCCCGTCAACTAAGGCTTTCGACTTCATGAGCCGTAAGGGTCTCATAAAGGTATTTCTCCCTGCGAGTCGTGAGGATCTCGTAGGTGCGTTTTCTCCTTAGGAATCGTGAGGACTCCTAAGTGTATGGTTTCTCGTAAGTCGAAAGGATCTTACAAGAGTATTTTCTCCTTTTAAGTCGAGAGGACTTACAAGGGCTGTTCACTGTGCAAACATATCCCTAGTCACGGGTGGGACTTTGTTAGGGAAATGTTTATTCGTGCCCGTGGATTGTATACAAGGGTCAGAATTGAGCCACTTGTAGAGCATATTGGAGTTGTGGTGGCCGCTTAAGAACAGGTTCAGATCCCTGTAGCTTAAGACTTTTGAAACTTATGAGCCGTGAGGGTCCCATAAGAGGGTTCTCCTTACGAGTCGTGAGGATCTCGCAAGTGTAATTTCTCCTTAGGAATCGTGGGGATCCCTAAGTGTGTTGCTCCCTTGTGAGTCGTAAGGATCTCACGCAGGTGGTTTCTCCTCACAGGGTCGATAGGACCTTGCAAGTGTCATTTAACAAGATTGCGCCCTTTCGGGTTTTCACAAAAACTCGCCGGTAGCCCTGCTGTTTTTGCTCACGGAGCCCTTTCGGGTTTTCATCCGTGCCCCTTTTGCTTATGGACATACCGTTTTCTTTTTTCTTTCTTTTTTTTATTCTTTTCTCTTTTTTTTTGTGTGTCATCCTGGGGATGCTGCAGTCTACAGTAGTTTATTGACGTCTCGGTCAACAGCTAGTTTAAGGACATAGTGGTCCATCGTTAGTTTAAGGACGTTTCGGTCCATGGTTAGTTTAAGGACGTTTCGGTCCATTGTTACTTTTAGGACGTTTCGGTCCGTTGTTAGTTTAAGGATGTTTCGGTCCGTTGTTCGGCTACTACTTATAGAGTTTGGGCTTAGGAAGATAGCGAGCGGACATAGTCGTCGTCATCTATCATTGACCTAGGCCGTGACTCATCAGGCGTAGTACTTTTTCAGGATGCGACCATTTATTGGCCTGAAGGGCCTTTCGTCGTGCATGTCCATGAGTAGATAGACTCCACCCTGGTAAACCTTGTCTATGATATACAGGCCTTCATAGTTCGGCTCAAATTTCTCCCGTTTGGTACGATTGGGGATCATAGGTCTTTTGACTACTAGCACGAGTTCGCCTTGGCGGAATGTTCTCGGCCTAGTTAATCTTTCGTATGAACGCGTCATCTTTGCTTTATAAGCCTCCAGATTTTGTTGCGCTATGAGCCGGGTTTCATCAAGGGCATCAAGCTCCTCAAGCCGAAGGTGAGCATTTTCTTCGTCGGTTAGCTCGTAATGAACTGCCACTCGTAGAGAGGGTAACTCTATTTCGAGGGGGAGTACCGCCTCCGTACCAACCACCAATGCATACGGCGTTGTGTTAGTGGCCGTTTTGAACGTAGTTCGATACACCCAGAGAGTTTCATGCAGTCTCTTATGCCATTCCTTCTTATTTCGAGACACCGTCTTTTTCACGATCTTCGTCAAGGACTTGTTGAAAGCCTCAGGTAGACCGTTAGCTCAGGAATTATAGACTGAAGAGTATCTCTAGTCTATGTTATGCTGTTGTACGAAGTGGCTGATCTTGTGGCTACTGTAGGCTAGCCCGTTATCGGAGATAATCCATCGCGGAGTGCCGAACCAGTAAATGACGTGCGTCTTAAAGAAATAGAGAATATTCTCCATCTTCACTTCCCTTAGCGGTACCGCTTCTGCCCGTTTAGAGAAGTAATCAGTTGTCGCCAAAATGAATCGATGTCTTCTGGACGATGCTGGTTCGATAGGGCCGATTATGTCGGTCCCCCACATTTCGAACGGCCAGCTAGCCACTGTCGGATGTAGCGGATTCGGATGCTGATGGATAAAGTCCCTATGAATCTGGCACGAGCGGCACTACTTCACGTATTCGAGGCAGTCCTGGATCATTGTAGGCCAATAATAGCCTATCCTTTTGAGCTTCATCTTCATCTTTGGGCCGGCTTGGTGAGAACCGCAGAGTCCGTCGTGAGTTTCTTGGACGACTCTCCTTGCCTCTTCAGGTCCCAGGCATCTTAGCCACAAAGAATCGAATGATCTCTTATACAGAGTATCATTAACGAAGGCGAAAGACAGAGCTCGTTTCATAAGCTGATTGTTCCCCTCCGAACGGCGGCCTGCGACGTTAGGACGTCACGTGCCTGAGGTTCGGGGCAGATGCTATTTGGTTTTTACCCGTCCACCTCTTCGAAGATGCCAAGTTGATTTATGGCGCCGTGTATCGAAGGTTTAGACGGATGCGGCCGTTGTAGCAGACTTCGTCAGATTCCCCCTCAGGGTGAGGAGTTTTTGATTGTGGGGACACTCTTCCCTGCAGGCGCAAGCCCCTGCAGTTAATTACGCTACCGCATCGCGGTAACAACTTTCTCCTTCTCCAGAATTTCACTTCGTGTCGTGTGTGTTTGTTTTGTTTGTGGTTGCCCGTGGATTGTGTACGGAGACTGAGTAATATCGTCACCCGTAGGACGTGGATTAGTCCAAATCCGTATTTGCTTAGATTTGGGTTTGGTGTTTTTAGTTTAAGGATGCATTAGTCGCGTTGCGACTAAGATCAACTTAAACGTTCATCAAGGATACGCTAGTCCTGTTTTGGACTAAGATCGACCTGACGTAGTGATTGATTTAATTATCCGGCCGTCGGGACTCGTCACCTCTCTGACGTCGTTGAGGGATTACAACGACATACGTCTGAGGAGTTCCGAGATGTACCCTTGAACCAAAGTTGGTTTGGGATTTTATTGTTTATTTAGATGTCTAAGGACACGTTAACCGTATTTGGGGTTAAGATCAACTTAGACGGGACCGTTTAGATCCGACAAAAGAGCGTTTGGGCCCTATCGTGTCAGTTTAGGGACGTAGCGATCCATATTCCAGTTTAGGGACGTGGTGGTCCATTATTAGTTTAGGGACGTTTCGGTCCATATTCCAGTTTAGGGACGTGGTGGTCCATTATTAGTTTAGGGACGTTTCGGTCCGATATTAGTTTAGGGACGTTTCGGTCCATATTCCAGTTTAGGGACGTGGTGGTCCATTATTAGTTTAGGGACGTTTCGGTCCGATATTAGTTTAGGGACGTTTCGGTCCATATTCCAGTTTAGGGACGTGGTGGTCCATTATTAGTTTAGGGACGTTTCGGTCCGATATTAGTTTAGGGACGTTTCGGTCCAATATTAGATGAGTGGTCGTTGGGACCCGTCGCCTCTTTGACGTCGTTGAGAAATTACAACGACAGATGTTAAAGGAGTTCGGAGATGTACCCTCGGACCGGTCGTGACTTGGTTTATGAGAGGCATTTAATTTAAGGACTTACAGCCAGGATTGGGTTAAGTCCAATTTTTGTTTTAGGCTCTGCCCGATTAGAAAAATCAATCTAAACAGGGCTCTGCCCCTTTCATTATTTTGCAAGTCTGATTTGGGCCAGGCCCTTTTAAATAATGAGTTACAAAAACTCAGGAATTCTCCACACAGGGCTTTGCCCTTTTATTTATTCTGCAATTGGGCTAGGCCCTTTTAAATAATGAGTTTCAGAAACTCAATAATTTTCTTGAGTTGGGCCAGGCCCTTTTAATGATGAGTTGCAGGAACTCAAGAGATGTTCTGTAATTTAGTTTGGGCCAGGCCCTTTTAATGAGTTTGCAGAAACTCAGGAATTTTCCCAACAGGGCCTTGCCCTTTTATTTATTCTGCAATTTAATTTGGGCCAGGCCCAAATTAAGGGGTTGCAGAAACCCTAGAAACCTTCAGGTTTAAGAACACAAGTGCATGGCACTTTTGATTTGAATTTGGATCAAAGGAAAACAAGTTCTTGTTTTTTTCCTGATCATACAGAACCAAGGGTTCATATCAAGTGCAAGGCACTATTTTTTTTTTATTCTTTTATTATTATTTTTTTTTTAGAACCAGGGGTTCATATCAAGTGCAAGGCACTATTTATTGTTCTTTTTATTTTTCTTATTTCTTTTCTCTTTTCAGAAATTCTACCTCTTTTCTTTGTTTCTTCTTCTCTGTTCTTAATCTTCACCAGCTCTCTTTTTTCTCAGAAGTTGATCCCTTTTTAATGAGGTCTGGGGTCTTATTTATAGTGCCCACAAAGTTGTTGGATTTGTTAACAAAATCTTTCCTGAATTATTTTGGGAATTTTCCCACCATTGGATCAGAGATCAAGGGTCCCTGTTTTACAGGAGAACAGAAAAGATCCACTTAAATTTTCATTCAGTTGCTGCGCAACTCACCAGCGCGTGACACGTGTCGCGCATCCGTGCACTTGCGCAGTTGCGATTGCGCAACTGCGCAGACACGTGTCTCGCATCCACGCGTTTGCGCAAACACGTGTCGCGCATCCATGCGCTTGCGCAGTTGCGATTGCGCAACTGCGCAGACACGTGTTGCGCATCCATGTGTTTGCGCAGTTGCGATTGCGCAACTGCGCCAACACGCGTCGCGCATCCACGCGTTTGCGCAAACACGTGTTGCGCAATCGTGTGTTTGCGCAGTTGCGATTGCGCAACTGCGCAGACACGCGTCGCGCATCCACGCGTTTGCGCAGTTGCGACACGCGTCTCGCATCCGTGCGTTTGCGCAGACACGTGTCACGCATCCATGCATTTGCGCAGTTTAAGTCTTAATTTTGTTTTCTGAAGAGCCTTGCTCTGATGGGACGCACTGTCTCGGGCATTACGCTGCCGAATCAATCTCTGCCATGTGGCAAATTGCGCGCTGCGCACGGAAACCGAAGCGTTGCTTCGAATTTTGAATTTTCAAAATTCAGTAGAGCCTTGCTCTGATTGGGGGAAACACTGATGTCTTGAGGACGCATCTTCAGGTGTTCGACGGGATTTGAAGTAGTCTATAAAGACTTCCCTCCAATCCTCAGCCTTCTATTGTTCTCTTATTTGTAGAGCCGTTTGCTCGGTCTCTCCTTTTTCTTCGGACGACTCCGGAGATATCTCTGCTGGTGCGAGAACCCGACGGCTTTGCACAATGATCCTCACATCATCGAGGTTCTTATCGGCCAACACATTATCAAGCTTAGCTAGTGCATCCACCTTGCTATTTTCCGCATGCGGTATACTTTCCAACGTGTAGGAGGGAATTTGAGTCAGCAATTGCTGTACTCTCCTGCCGTACTTCGCCAACTCTGGCTTGCACGTTTGGTAGTCGCCGTTTACTTGACTAACGATCAGTTGGGAGTCTCCGTAGATGAGGAGGTTTTCAATTCCCATGTTGATAGCGATCTTGAGACCTGCTATCAAAGCTTCATATTCGGCATCATTGTTCGTTCTCGGCTCTGTTAAGGAGAAAGCGAAGCGCATTATCCCTCCTTGTGGAGTCACGAAGATGAGGCCTACCCCTGATTTGATTATGAGGGTGCTTTGTTTATGCTTCTTCATGGAAGATGCTCCGTCAAAGTAAAGTTCCCATCGGGTATCATCCTCTCTTCTTTCCCCGTTGATCGTGTCAAACGCGTGCTCGTCCGGGAATTCGCAGTTCAACGGAGAGTCGGCAGGTATCGGATGCTCAGCGAGGAAGTCGGCGATGGCCTGACCTTTCACTGCCCTAAGAGGCCGATAAGTTATCGAGAACTTCATCAAGAGTAGGGCCCATTTAGCGAGCCGCCCCGTTAATATGGCTTTTGACATCAGGTATTTGAGAGGATCCACTTTTGATATGAGATAGACCTCATGCGCCAACGCGTAGTGTCTGAGCTTCGTTATCGCGAAAATTAATGCCATGCAGTGTTTTTCAATAGGGGAGTAGTTGCTTTCTGCCCCCAGTAGAACTCGACTCAAATAGTAGAGAGCTCTTTCCTTCCCCTGGTCGTTCTCCTGTGCCCACGGTGCACCTAAAGAACCTTCGAGGGCTGTTGTATACAGAATGAGAGGCTTTCCTTTAACTGCAGCAGTCAGCACCGGAGGATTCTGTAGGTATTGTTTGATTTCGTCCAGTGCGCTTTGGCATTTGTGATCCCAGACGAACGGGGTCCCCTTCTTCATTAGGTGACTGTAAGGACGACATTTGCCGGAGAGATTGGCTATAAATTGCCGGAGATATGCGAGCTTTCCTTGGAGAGACCGTAGCTGTTTGAGAGTTCTTAGCGGGGGCATTTCCATGATAGCCTTGATCTTCGACGGATCTAACTCGATGCCTCGGTGTCGGACGATGAATCCTAGGAATTTGCCTGAGGACACTCTGAACGCGCATTTGAGAGGGTTCATCTTCAAGTTGTATTGCCGAAGGCGTTGAAATACGGTCTTCAGATGCTCTAATGTTCCTCGTATGATTTTCTTTTAACCACGAGGTCGTCGATATAGCATTCGACGATTTCATGTATGAGGTCATCGAAGATCTTCGTCATGGCCCTCTGATAGGTGGCACATGCATTCTTTAGACCGAAAGGCATCACCTTGTAGCAGAATATACCCAAAGGGGTCCGGAAGGCGGTATGCTTCTGGTCTTCGGGATGCATCTTTATCTGATTGTATCCTGATGATCCGTCCATGAATGAGAAGACTTCGTGAGTGGACGTGTTATCTATCATCAGCTCGGTGACTGGTACTGGAAAGTCGTCTTTTGGGCAAGCTTTGTTGAGATCCCGAAAGTCCACACATATGCGCACCGTCCCATTTTTCTTCATCACTGGAACGATGTTGGCGATCCGGTCAGGATATTGAACCTCTTGGATGAAGCCGAAGTCGATTAGCTTCTTGACCTCAGCGTTGATGCTCATCTCAAGCTCGAGCCGCATTCTTCTCGGTGCTTGTTTGATCGGCTTGACGTCCGGAGATATTGTCACTTTGTGTACAGAAATCTCTGGATCTAGTCCTGGCATCTAGGAATAGTTCCATGCGAAGCAGTCTCTATGCTGCATGAGCACGTCCTTTAGCGCAGCCATCCTTTCTTCAGACAACAGCTCACTGACGAATGTCGGCCGCGGGTCACTTGCCGTCCCCAAATCAATCTTTCTGAGGTTGTCTGCAATAGTATGTATCCCATCTTCCAGCTCTTTTGGCGCCGGTGGAAACTCTGAAATTACCTCATCGTCATTATTTTCGAAGCACTAGGGGAGGTCATTCGTATTCTCAGGCTCTTCTTTTGACAGCGTTATCATATGACAAGTGCGAGATCGCTTTCAAGACCGATGTTGATCCGGCTTTACTCTCGCTGCATACGTGGATTTCGGTTCATGCTTCTGTGGTGGGGTTACCTTCCAACTGCTGGATAAAGCGAACTTCCCTTGCTGATACTGGTCTTCAACTCAGTTCTTGAAGGTGAAGCAGTCTTCGAGAGGATGCCCTATTGCTTGGTGATAAGAGCAATAGTCTGGGTGAGAGACCTCGGCCGCTTGCTCGGGATACTTGGACTTCGGGAATGTCATCATCTGGTGTTTTATGACAAGATCGAATATCTTCTTTGTCTTGTCTTGAGGAAAAGAATATTCTTGACCCATCTTCTTTATAAGAGACGAATCCGGATTGTTCGATTCCCGATCGAGTGGTCTCTTAGTTCCGCTTTGTCGCTGTCGAACGCCTTTCCCGCTTTTTGGTTTATTTCTGTCTCTGCGTTGGGCCTTTTGTACAACGGGTTGACAAGGAGGAGCATTTTCATTTTTCACAGCCTGCTGAAGGAGACATTGCGTCCTAGCTTTCTCGTAGATAGCCATTTCGCGATTATGGTCGTCTCGAACCTTTTGACCTGCTTCCCTTATAAACTTGTCCATTTGTTCTTCGAACGACGGACTTGGCATTTTCACGGCGGGAGCTCGTTCTGGTTCAGGGTTAGCATTTTCCCATAGAGCATCTCCTTCTTCATCAAAGTCATGTATGGTGTAGCAGTCGCCCCGTTTCTTGGATTGAATATACCCAAGCCCGGTTGTTTCCATTCTCCTGTTGGGCAACTTTTGTTGAGTTCCGGGAACGTTCCAGGTCCTGTTATAGAACCGTGCTTGTCATGCAGTTTGCTTAAGGGGTACACCTTGGCGTCTCAAGAGTCTATTTAGTCCGTCTGTGTAATATCTGGGCAAACGGATGGGCTGGAGCCTGTCGAGCGTAGAATCCGCACCATGCCAAATTTCTTTCTCCACTTTGGTTTCCTCAGATCGGTAAAATAGGATTGCTTTTTCACCTTTTCGCCTGGGAGGGACGTAGAATGTATGCAGTTCTTCCACACTGTAGGTATCAAGCGCGTCTAGCTCTTTATGATGCTTTGGCGGAACCATGGCAACTTGCAAACTTTGATCTTCATCAGCGAAGGCTTGTATTGATGGCCGAGCGGAGGATACGGCATTGACCTCATCTTCCGAGTCACTGCCGAAGATCAACATAGGAGTGGACGGTCCCGGCTTGTTGCACTGGGGCGGTCCTGAGTAAACTATCTCTTCTTCCTCCTCGGTATCACTCCCAAAGACCGGAATAGTGGTGATAGCTTTGTTCTTCGATTTGTGACATCTTTCCGTGTCTTCAAAATCTGGTAACAAGTATTTTGCGTCTTCATACTTTCGGACTTCGTTCACGGAGAATGGGTTCAGCTCTCCTGTTATGGTATATTCGAGACCATCCTTGAAATACTTCATACACTGATGTTGTGTAGAAGGGATGATGCTATACTCGTGTAACCAAGGTCGGCCGAGCAAAGCGTTATAGCAGGTCTTAGCGTCAATGACATGAAATTTAATGTCTGTGACGAGCAACCCAAAGCGTAGTGTTAATATTACAGACCCAAGTGTCCATGATGACTGGAAGTTAAACCCGGAGATAGTGATCTTATCCCGAGCGAGGTGTTGAACGCTCATGCAGATTTCCTTTAACACCCTTATGTTAAGGAGATTGACGGAGGACCCATTGTCGACCAGGATTTTACCTATCTTGATGTCATGACAGTATCCGGAGACATATAGGGGACGGTTGTGCTCGCATGTCCCAAGGAGGAGATCTTCATCGCCGAAGGTAATATCGGCTGTGTGCACTTCTTCCAGCTCGTCCTTCATCTTTTCTTCGGCGAGGAAGGCTTGGAATTGTTCGGGGTCTTGTAACGCCTTGATCAATGAATCTCTCTCCTCTTTGGATAGCAGAAGGGCGTCGAGAATGCTTAGTTGCGAAGGTAGCTTTCTTAGGTGTGCCAGAACGTTGTAGTCTACCTTACTTTTCTTTGGCGGGTCCTTGGCTGTCAACTTTTCGACGGCTTGGTCATCAAGGATGATATCCTCAGGGACCTTTTCCTTCCCCTTATCTTTTTTATTCGATCCCTTGTTTGCGGGTCCGAGATTCTTTTCAGGTAGCGTGCGATTACACAGCTGAATGTTCTCGCAGGTCTTCATTTCTTCCGTTTCGGATATGGCTTCTTTGAAGAGAGGGCCAAGAGCTATTTCTTCGTCAGAGTCGCTCCCAAAGTTGAGAACTTATGATCCCCCAGCTTCCACCATGCGATAGCTGCCGGCAGTTCTTTCGCGCTCCTTGGTCGTATTTCTTTGCTTCCGACGAGTTTGGCGTTTCATCCTCTTGAAATTTTGCCGGTGAGCAACATATCCCTGCCACCATATTTTAAAAGCATTGCACTCTTCGGTGGGGTGCGCAATTTTTCGATGATATAAGCAGTAGCTAGGATGTGTTTCCGCTTCACCGAGAATGTTTCCTTCGGAGGGTGGCAGCTTCATTCCCATTAATATGGCTTTGGCGAACCTCTTCCTTGTCTTGAACCTGTTTTTATTTGTGACGGATGTACTTTGATCTGGAGGGAGTGTTTCAACTCTTTCGTCCAGTCGCCGGCGTTTGGCTTTTTCAAATATGGCCATTTCACGCTCTCGAGCAGCTTTGCTTTTAAGAAAAGCTTCGTCTAGGAATGCGTCAATCATTTCGTCTGATGGCCCTAGAAATTCCGGATTAGGATCTGCCCCCAGTTTCTCTGTGTAAGGAGCATCTTCATCGTCTACAGACGAGTGAGAGATCACATGGCAACTTGCCACGTGATCCTCAGATTCACCCGACGAGTCTTCTCCATTGTCGTCATCTCCGTCCTCAAGGACGTGGCTGAGAAACTCTTGAAGTGTGACTGGAGTCCGCGCCTTCTGATTATATTCTTCCAGCGCGTCGATGTATTTTTGCAGGTCCGTACGCTTGTTACCAGGTTTCACGGGATTTTTTGTCTTCTTCTTCTTCCTCGAAGACTTTGACGGCTGGGTGTGAGCGCTTTGGCTATCACCACCGATCTTTGGAGTTGGGCGCGGTTTTAACATTCCCTCGATGATCTCGAGTTCGAATGGATTTTTCCACCTGATCGCCGGGCATGTTTGGAGATCCTTCAGCATTCTTTTCGTCTTGGCTGAAAGAACGATCTCCCATGGAGCTTCTTCTACGAAAGAGCATGATGCCCCCAGTGTATCCGTCTTCTTGGGAGTGTGTGGCCAAGGCGGGTTCACCTTCCAATTCTCGGATAATACGAATTTGCACTGTTGGTACTGATCTTCTATCCAGCTTTTGAAGATGTAACAATCTTCGATCGGATGGCCCAACATTCGGTGATAAGGGCAATAGTTAGGATTGCTAATGTCGCCTGGTTGCGCTGGGCGTCTTGGCTCCGGCAGAGTGATGAGCCTGTTGCGCAGTGCTAGCTCGAATAATCTCTTCGTCTTGTCTCGAGGGAACGAGTAAGGGCGTCTCATTTTATCTTCAAGAGATCGAGTTCTATTATTTTGGCGATCAACTGGTCTTAGACCACTGGGCCGCTGTTGAGCATTGGCGACGACGATCGCTTTCCCCTTTCCCTTCTTGTTCCGAGGCTCTGCTTTCGAGGAAGATGGTCTATGACCCATCTGGTCCATTTGGGTCAGCTTGTCAATCAAGGCCTGAAAAGTAGTCGGCTTGAAAAACATCATGAACTGGGAGATGGTCGCCTGCGGATCAAGAGTGCCCACGAACATACACACCGCTGGCGCTTCTTCGATGCGCTGTTTGCATTTCGACCACAGATTCCGCCATCGTATTGCGTATTGAACCCATGTCTCGCCTGGCTTTACCCTGGCATTAATTAATGCGGTAATCGAGATACGCTCTTTAGCGCTTGCGAATTTTTGCGTAAATAACAGCTCCATCTCCGCAAATGTCTTGACAGAGTTGTTCGGGAGCTCAGAGTACCACTCGAATGCCGTTTTTGACAAGCTGCCGACAAATTGGCGATGTAGCAATTTATCATCACCTTCGGTGTTGCCACATAGAGCCCTGAACTGGGCGACATGCTGGTGGGGATTGCCCGTCCCATTATATACATGAAATTTAGGGAACGTATATCCCGGCGGGTACTTTATTTGGTCATACCAGCCTGGATATGGTCGCCCAGTTTTAACAACTTGGCCGGCCTCTTCATTCGCCTGGTGAGCTCGTATTTGCTGAGCAATGTAGTCATCCAGAGCGGCCTTGGAAATGGTTTCCTCTTTGGCTGTTGAAAGAGCCGGAGGAGGATTCGATGTCTCCCCTCTGTCATCTTCAATGATGATCGGAGGGTCTTCAGCTGGAGGTTCCGGCTATAACATCATCCTAGCCATGTCTTGGAACAAGAGAGCCATTCGTTTTATATTGGCTGCCTGTTTCGCAGCCTTTTTTATTTCCTCTCGAGCATTCTTCGGAGGAACTCGGTGTCAGTTTCTTGTTCCCGATGCTGCTCTGTTCATACCAGAATATTGCATTTTATACCGCCCATTCTTATGTTCGTGTGTTTATAGGTAGGTTCTTGTAATCCGTGTTTGTTACATATTTACAGAATACAGGTTTCCAGTACAAATATTGCAAATCAAGACAAAATCTCCACAGTTACACCAAATACAGAACATCTGTCACAGCAGATAAAAGCCGGGTTCCGGTCATCCATATCCGTCCAGTGCCGAGTACCAGTTCCAGAGACAAGACATATGACAGTGGTCATTCGTGTCTCGGACATGCACAGAGCACGAGGGAGGCTGCACAAGAATCAATGGGTGCGCGGAGCTCGAGGGAGATAAAGTCAAAAGTAAAGAAAAGATAGCAATCTTGGACTAAGAATTCTGAAGATATTCTGGAAAGATTATGAGAAAATATATGTACCAGACAACAGGGGACAGCAGACCAGGGACCTACAGAAAAGCCCATGCCCTGAACCCTCTATAGTGCGGCGGATCCGCGGCCAATAGGGGGTATTGGCGGCGGATCCGCGGCCTTACTGACTCCTTGTCGTGTCGTTTTTTGGGGGTAGTTTGGGGACTTCATATTGTGGCAGATTCTTGCCCTAGGTCTTCAACCCTCTGCCTATAAATACTCCAGAATTGAGCTAAGTCAAGGGTCATTCTTTGTTCTTCTTTCTTTTTAGGATTTAGTCTTTTTCTTCTTCTTCTTCATTCTTTTTCCATGAAAATTGTAGTGAGAGCTTTTTGAGTGGGAGATCAATGAAGATGAGGGCTTTTTGTATCATTCTCTTTTGTTTCTTCTTCCCCTTGAGATTCTTGCTTTCTCTTGATCATTCAACCTCTTCATTGAGCTTGAATGGTTAAGGGTTAGTTATTGATCTCAAGGGTCGTATTTTCTTATGGAATTAGCGCTTCATTTCACATGCGTTCTCTACCCTTCTCTTGATCTTGCAACCTCTTGATTGAGCTTGCAAGTTTAAGGGTTGGCTATTGATCACATGCTTGTCTTGAGTTCTAGTTTCTTATTCTTTTTATCGCTTTTTATTACTTGCTTATTATTATCTTGCTTTACTTTCTTGCAATTTAATTCATGCACTTAATTACTTGTAATCTTTTCTTTTCTTTGTTCTTTTCTTTTGCTCTCTTTTGTTCATTTTGTGAATGGTTGTAATTATTGTTGTTAAGATGAAATACGGTATTGTAAGTTAATATCTTCTTTCTCATTTCCTTTTCCCGTTATTTTCCATTGAACTCCGCCCAAACCATACGCAAGCGCTCCGTTAGGCACCCTACCCTAACAAGGTAACGGTGATTCCTAACCGCGACCGGTTGCGTTCGGTTTGGCCGGAGGCGAAAGCAAGAGACAAGAACGGAAGGACAAGGGTAAATAAGCCGTATTCTACGAATACCGCGCTTAAATCTCCTAATCCACGTTGTTGCCGATTACTCTAGCTTCAATCGGTCAAGACTCGGCTCAAAGGTTTTGAGTACGAATTTCTTTAGCTTACAATCTCGTATCTTTTTCTTAACAACTTTATACTTGCAAATAATACACATAGGATAGTCTCGAACAAACATACACAAATTCTTTATTGACTCGTCTAAAACAAGAAATGACATACAACCATCTCCCTGTGGATCGACCCGTGCTCAACCGGCTAGCTGCATAGCGACACCGTCTTGATTGCGGTTAACTTTAATTCTATCAATCAAATGGCGCCATTGCCGGGGAGACGGTAGCGTATTTTCTTTCTTGTTATTCGGGTTAATATTCTTTTTGTATATATTTATAAAAATAAAAAATAAAAAAAAATAAAAATCTTTTTGTTGTTTTTGATCTTTTTTTTTTGGGCAAGAGTGCAGATTTTTGCAGATTTGCAAACTGCGATTGTGGGGAGAAAAGTGTACATTCAAGGCTAAGGTGATTGCAAAGTACAGTGCTAAAGATCCGGGTAGTTTGACCCGCACAAGCGAACTTTTCAAGATTACCGGATTTGATTCAACGGGGGTTTCCTAACCCAAAAACTTAACGGTACGTACTTTACTAACACCTTCTTCTCAAATCCGACGCATCCAATATACTATTCTTTGCAGGATTCTTTGCAAGTTCGCTAACAAACGCTAAAAATTGACTAACCCGTATTTGTTGCAGTGCCGCGCTTAAACTAAAAAACGATTTTTTGATTCTTTATAGAATTTTTATTGAATTGCGCATTGCATACATTAATACGGACTTAAGGGCAAGCGAACCCCACAACATACGGTAAAGGATTTCATCACCTTTTCCGTGGCCCACAAATCACGAACTTGAGCATAACGTTTACCCGCACAAATTTTAAAAGAAATTAGACTTTAAACCTTAAGGACTTCGCGCTCACTAGGAGAAGTTAACTGTGTTTAGAACCTCGCTTAACGGTATATTGTTTACGGGGTGTCTAGGAAAGTGTTAACGGCGAAACCGCCAAAAGAGAAAGGGTTATTTAATTAAGGAACTTCGCGAAAGCGTTGGAAAACCTCCCCTTATCTCTGCACTTACCTGGCCTCGTGATCAGTGTATCTTGAGCCTGTTTCTCGACACAGTTTTACTTCGACAATCAAGTTCTGGAGCAGGTCTAGTTGACCTAGGTGAGCCCTAGAACGATTAGGTGTGTGGTATTTTTGTGTCGTGATTGTTTTTGTCAATATTCTTTTTGTGTGTATATTTCATTCTTCTGTTAATATATAAACTAAAAAAAAAATATCACATTCTTTTTCCCCTCCTTTTCTCTACCTTTCTTTCTCTCTCTTCATATCATGGGTACCCCACCTCGAAAAACTCTTGCCGACCTTTGGTACCCACAACCAGACATTACTTCTTACGGTTCTTGCTTTGGCCGAACTTCGAACGACCCCTCCATGCCCAAAATTTCATTGAGAGATCGGATAGACGCGTCTAGGACAAACAATTTGACTCCGCAATCCACTTCGTATCAACCATTTCATACATTCACCCCTTCGTACGTTGATACCTCTTCCTCGAGTCATGTTGCAACTCCAAGACCTATGTCTATTGCAGAACGTATTGAACAATCTCGTAGCCGATCTTTCACTCCTTTCACCACTTCAAATTCTTGGGATCAACAATTCCATTCACCTTCCTATCCAAATGTTGATCCTGCTTCTGTCCAGCCATTCAATTCCTACCAATCCTACCCTACTTTTGCACCTTCCCTAGACATTGCATCAGAACCGCCATTTGGGAGTTTTCAGTATCCAAACAACTTTGAATCTTTTACTGAAACCCCTTCACAACCAATGTCTAGTCTAGAACAGTCGTTGGAAGACTTTAGGGTAGCGTCAAGCCAACAGATGATGGATTTGAATGCGTCCATGGCCGCCCTCATACAACATAGTGACCCGGTAGCTAGTTTTCAACTAGCTCCAAATTTTCCAATGTATGAAGAGGCGGTAGGACAGGATGTGAATTTGAGTAGAGAAAGTGAGCTGTGTACCCTTCCAAATCAAGCCTACCCGGTCCAAATTGAATCCCACAACTCCTGTTTTGAAAGTCTATCGAGTATCCCACATGATTTATCAATTGAAGATAGAATGATTAATGAGTTGTGCAACTTTGTAGTGTTTGATTTACCCGATTGTGAAGGGTCCCTTCCAAGTGAAACCAATCCCAATCCTTTTGACCTCTACACCTCTATCTTAGAACGAGAATCGATTAATATCCATGCTTTTGATGAGGTGTCTGAGAATATTGATTTTCACTTGATTGAGGATATTGACGCTGGGGATATTTCGGATGATGAACCCGTAGATTTGGCTGAGTTTGTCTCTTCGAATCATCATCCCGAGTCATTAAATGTATTTCCCGAACCCCATATGCGTCTGGACTTTGAAGAGAGGTGCATGGATGTGCTAAATTTTGAGGAGAATATTAAGGATAGTTTTGAGGATGAACCAGTTTTGGTTGATGAGTCGGATTTTCCAATTCATCCTGTTCCTTCCACTGACTGTGTACACCCTCCTGAACCTTTAACCGATACCCTTCCTCAACCACTTCCCTCCATCCTTTCCATCGTTCCAACCTTGCAAGAGCCCGTCTCACTTTCATTTACTATGTCTGGTTTACCAAGTTCGGCGTACCCATGGTTTCTCACGAATCTTGAGGGATTTGACCCCATTTCTCGACGGGTAAATATATTAGCACAATCGCTTTTTACACATCGCTCATCACAAATTGTGCTAATCTATTTACTCCATTTGCACCCTCAAGTTCGTATTCCACTTCTTTTTCCCTTCCGCCATTCTTCTTCCTCTCATATACCGAGACCGTATCCCGCTTCTCTTCGCATACGGTCTCGCGTATTGTCCATCTCTTTTCTCTACGCCTTCTTTCCCCAACCAGCACATTATAGAGATAAAATTTTGAATGGTTGGTGTTAACTTTTGGCCTGTGTAAGGCCTTGTATAGCTTGATACTGTTCTTTCCCCCCTAATCCTGAACTTCACCGCTTAAACAGTGGAAACACTGTTCTACTTAAGTTTGGGGGGGAACACTTTTTTTGTATATATTTTTGTTTTCCTTTTTTTTTGTATATAATTTTTTTTTTTAGGGAGCACCGACCATTTTGACCCTCTTGGTGTAGTCTGACAGTGAGGGCACTGTCAAGTTTAAGTTTGGGGGTGTGCTCGGTAAGCTTTCTTCCTTCGCATTCATTTGTATATTTTGCATTTGCATACCTTATTAAAAACCCACAAAAATTAAAAATTTTCCAAAAAATATAAAAACTTTGTCGTCAAGTTAGCTAATAGGGTAACTTAGATCTTTATTCCGAAAGTTTAGTTGATATGATAGAAATAACTAAATTCTAGGCTTAGGGATTGAAAACCCTAAAAATAACCCTCATTCTGTCTAACTTTGGTAAGTATACGTCCTTACAGTTTTTTTGAGAAATAGGTAATCTTGAGTTCAGTTCTTGAGTTAAGTCAAGATGAAGGGAAAGTATTGATGTTTTACTGAAGGATAAGTCTGAAAAATAGTTTCTTTTCTCGAGTTCAAATTTAGAAAGTATATACCCTACAAACTGCACTTACACGCACTTTGAAACTTGGGATAGTAGAGGATACCTTGAAATACTCTTGCCTGAAAGCCTAGTATGAAAGAAAAAACGGTATTTAAAGCTAAACACCAAAAGAGCATATTGAAAAATATATCCGTTCTTGAAAAAGAAAAAGAAAAAGAGAAAAAAAAGAAAAATAGAATAAAGTCAAGACCTGGAAACTGCTATTTACGCTTTAGGTTCACACATTCAGTAATCAGCCGTTAGTGCCTCAGGAAGCATTAATAGTCGCATAAAAGGTGTGTGAGCAAATCCGTCCATCCTTAATGAAAAGAAGTAGTATTAGGTATTAGGACAAGGGTATTATAGCTTGAATTGAATTCTTGAGTGTAGGGGTGCAAACACACACACGTAGGGGTATACAATCGATGTTTGGATAAAAGATAGAAATAAAGAATAAGACTTGTATTTTCTGTAAAGTTGATAAAAATCCCTGATTTAAGGCCGCACTTTAGAAGGAAAACTCAGGAGATACCGATATCTTTTTAAACTTTTTTGGAACGTATAGGACCCAAGGTTAAATAGATAGGAGGTGTGAAAAATTAGGGTTGGATATTTCTAATTTAGGATGATAGAGTTTCTAACGTAAATACTAAATTGTAGGAGTAGAATCGACGTTAACTTATGACACTAGCTTGACGGGATTTTGTGGGTAGTATCCGCTGAAAACCCTCAGGAGACAACACTCCTCCTACTAGGGACACCTAGAGGTTTAACGGCTTGTTGCACGCGCTCAGTGCAATCGCGTTCCCTGCGAAAGTGCGGTTAGGATTTTATTTTTGTGAATAATTGGTTTTGCTCGGGACGAGCAAAAGTTAAGTTTGGGGGTATTTGTTCATACCAGAATATTGCATTTTATACCGCCCATTCTTATGTTCGTGTGTTTATAGGTAGGTGCTTGTAATCCGTGTTTGTTACATATTTACAGAATACAGGTTTCCAGTACAAATATTGCAAATCAAGACAAAATCTCCACAGTTACACCAAATACAGAACATCTGTCACAGCAGATAAAAGCCGGGTTCCGGTCATCCATATCCGTCCAGTGCCGAGTACCAGTTCCAGAGACAAGACATATGACAGTGGTCATTCGTGTCTCGGACATGCACAGAGCACGAGGGGGGCTGCACAAGAATCAATGGGTGCGCGGAGCTCGAGGGAGATAAAGTCAAAAGTAAAGAAAAGATAGCAATCTTGGACTAAGAATTCTGAAGATATTCTGGAAAGATTATGAGAAAATATATGTACCAGACAACAGGGGACAGCAGACCAGGGACCTACAGAAAAGCCCATGCCCTGAACCCTCTATAGTGCGGCGGATCCGCGGCCAATAGGGGGTATTGGCGGCGGATCCGCGGCCTTACTGACTCCTTGTCGTGTCGTTTTTTGGGGGTAGTTTGGGGACTTCATATTGTGGCAGATTCTTGCCCTAGGTCTTCAACCCTCTGCCTATAAATACTCCAGAATTGAGCTAAGTCAAGGGTCATTCTTTGTTCTTCTTTCTTTTTAGGATTTAGTCTTTTTCTTCTTCTTCTTCATTCTTTTTCCATGAAAATTGTAGTGAGAGCTTTTTGAGTGGGAGATCAATGAAGATGAGGGCTTTTTGTATCATTCTCTTTTGTTTCTTCTTCCCCTTGAGATTCTTGCTTTCTCTTGATCATTCAACCTCTTCATTGAGCTTGAATGGTTAAGGGTTAGTTATTGATCTCAAGGGTCGTATTTTCTTATGGAATTAGCGCTTCATTTCACATGCGTTCTCTACCCTTCTCTTGATCTTGCAACCTCTTGATTGAGCTTGCAAGTTTAAGGGTTGGCTATTGATCACATGCTTGTCTTGAGTTCTAGTTTCTTGTTCTTTTTATCGCTTTTTATTACTTGCTTATTATTATCTTGCTTTACTTTCTTGCAATTTAATTCATGCACTTAATTACTTGTAATCTTTTCTTTTCTTTGTTCTTTTCTTTTGCTCTCTTTTGTTCATTTTGTGAATGGTTGTAATTATTGTTGTTAAGATGAAATACGGTATTGTAAGTTAATATCTTCTTTCTCATTTCCTTTTCCCGTTATTTTCCATTGAACTCCGCCCAAACCATACGCAAGCGCTCCGTTAGGCACCCTACCCTAACAAGGTAACGGTGATTCCTAACCGCGACCGGTTGCGTTCGGTTTGGCCGGATGCGAAAGCAAGAGACAAGAACGGAAGGACAAGGGTAAATAAGCCGTATTCCACGAATACCGCGCTTAAATCCCCTAATCCACGTTGTTGCCGATTACTCTAGCTTCAATCGGTCAAGACTCGGCTCAAAGGTTTTGAGTACGAATTTCTTTAGCTTACAATCTCGTATCTTTTTCTTAACAACTTTATACTTGCAAATAATACACATAGGATAGTCTCGAACAAACATACACAAATTCTTTATTGACTCATCTAAAACAAGAAAGGACATACAACCATCTCCCTGTGGATCGACCCGTGCTCAACCGGCTAGCTGCATAGCGACACCGTCTTGATTGCGGTTAACTTTAATTCTATCAATCATGCTCCGAGGTCTCTGGATTTTCTTTTGGCCCAGTGAGTGCGGCCATTGCAGTCAGCATCTCCTGAAGTTTCTGCTGCTGTTGCTCATGAGCCTTCGTTATTGACCGGGTAAGCGGTCGATGACCCGTAGAAGCATGGCTTTCTTCTTTTCCAGAAGCCATATAAACAGTATGCACCATCATGCCCCCAGATATGGAGCATTTAAATTCAGCGCTTTTACGGTTTGCCACGTTCACGGGGATTTCTCTGGCCTCCTTTTCTTGTGAGCAGTTAAAGTCCAGGGGGCCGTTGCAGCGGGCACCCAAGTAGCTGTCGTCTTTTGTGGATTGACAGGATGGTCCTTTCCTTGCCGAACTTTTATCTTTTTCTGTCGGCGAGAGTAATCTTAATTAATTACTGAGTCCTGAATCTGTCGCCAGACTTTGTAAATTTTGGAAGAAAGCCGCTGAGGGGGTTGTTCTGGATTCGCCTTCGGTGCATTCTCGACGGGTGGAGGAGATCTTTTCAGCACTGCAGTAGGAGAGTTCCTGTGCACCTTGTTAAGAAATTCAAAGCTGTTCCCGGTTGGAACAGCAGCATCAATCTCCATCGTTGGAGCTGGTGGAGTAAATCCAGACGGAGAGCTGCCCCCAGCCTTCCTTACTCGGCGCCAGTGACGACGGCGAGCATGTCGCGCAGATGGTGTTGGTTCAGCTATGGGGATGGTTTTGTCATGCCCCGTGTTCTGGTGAGACGCTGTTAGTACCAGCCTCTTCAAGACCGACGTCCATTGAGCAGCAGTATCCAATCTGTCAAAGACAAACCTTTGAGCGGGAACTGGAGCCGGAGTGGCCAGCCTCATAAAGACTGATCCTTTGACGGGAGAAGCTTCTTTAGTAACCTCGAGAGCATAAATGGCTATCCGCTTTGGGATGGCTGCTTCAGGTATCGTGGGCTTCTTGACAGGCCCATTGGGGTTCAGGCTCAGCCTATCGAAGACTGATACTGTTGGCTTGGCATTGGACGACCCGTTGAAAGGGGTCGTGGTAGTAGTGAGCTGATCAAAGATCGACTTCTTCTATGCTTCTTGTGGCAGCGGGATATTAACGCTCACTGGTGGGAGCATGGTCCCGAAGAACAACCCGGTGGTAGCCTGCGTCACCTGCTCTACCGGCATTGTGAACAAGGAGGCCGTCTTGGGCCCGTAAGTTACACCTCCAGATGAGGTGGAACGGAAGTTGCAGTTGCAGCTGGAACATTTCGTGCAAGTAGACGCCATTGATCTTTCGTTTTCTGCACCGAGCAAGACACCAAATCTTAGTATCTCGAATCCAAGGGCAACCATATCAAACCGCGATTCGTTCGCGACCACGACACACGAAGTGTGGAGTGGAAAGAGGAAAAGGTCCCACCGAGCATGCCAGAATCTGTTTCCCGCCGAATACAGAGACGCGACCGCGTAGCTTATTCTTGCGTGAATTTCGGGGCAGATGCTAATTGGTGCTATCCGTCCACCTCTCCGAAGATGCCAAGTTGATTTATGGCACCATATATCAAAGGTTTAAACGGATGCGGCCGATGTAGCAGACTTCGTTAGATTCCCCCTCATTTGAGGGGGTTTTGATTGTGGGGATGCTCTTCCCTGCAGGCGCAAGCCCCTGTAGTTAATTACGCTACCGCGTCGCGGTAACAATTTTCTCCTTCTCCAGATGGTCACTTCATGTCGTGGGTGTTTGTTTTGTTTTTGGTTGCCCGTGGATTGTATACGGAGACTAATTTATGTTGTCGCCCGTAGGGCGTGGATTAGTCAAAATCCGTATCTTCTTAGATTTGGGTTTGGGGGTTGGGTTTAAGGATACGTTAGCCTCATTTGAGATGAAGATCAACTTAAACGTATGTTAAGGATACGTTAGTCTAATTTTAGATTAAGATCAACTTAACAGGATCATTTAGATCCAACAAAAGAGCAATTGGGCTCTATTTTTTAGTTTAGGGACATTGCGGTCGATTAGTGTAAGGACATTACGGTCCAATGTTAAGGACATCTTAGTCCATGGGTTTAAGGACCCCACAGTCCAAGGTTAAGGACATCATAGTCCTTGGGCTTAAGGACCCCACAGTCCGAGGTTAAGGACATCATAGTCCATGGGTTTAAGGACCCCACAGTCCGAGATTAAGGACATCATAGTCAATGGGCTTAAGGACCCCACAGTCCAGTTTAAAGACGTCATAGTCTATGAAATGTATGGTTGTCGGGACCCGTCACCTCTCTGAAGACGTTGAAGGATTACAACGACAAATATCGGAGGAGTGAAGAGATGTACCCTTGAACCGATATTGGTTGATTGGAAGATCTGTAGTCCAATTTGGGACTAAGATCTGTTAAAATATTTATGAGCAGATGTGCTCAATTAATATAAGTTGAAGACCTATGGCCAATCTTGGGCTAAGTCCAACAAATGTTTAACATTTATATTCTGGCTATTGAGCCTTTATTTGGGGTTGGCCCTTTTAACAATGCTGAGCATTATATCTTGGCAAAATCTTTTCTTTTGTCTTGTATTGAAAGCAGAGCATTCATCAGAGCTCTGGCTCATTAAAGAACAATTTATGTTCTGTCAGCGCAACATATGTTGCGCTAGGCGCTTTGCGCCAGTCAAAGAGCGCACTGCGCTTTTGCCACGTGGCGCGCATGTAAGGGACAAGTGTTGCGCTCTGTGCCAGATGATGAGCGCATATACCAGTTTGTGAGCACCGAGCGCTAGTCCATGAGCGCATTGCGCTGGCGCATACGTGAATGACACGTGGTGCGCTTGGCGCTGAGCGCCAGCCCATGAGCGCAGTATTCTATTTCAGAAGCGCAAAGCGCAAGTTGTTTGATTGGCGCACACGTGGCGCATTTGGCACTGAGCGCCGATCCAGGGAGCGCAGAAGCGCAGTTCAAGAACGCAAGGCGCATTTCAAGAGCGCAAAGCGCATTTGATCAATTTTATGACCTGGGAACAAATTTATATTCTTTTAAAAGAGACTTCGTCTCAAGATTTAAAAACAACAGTTCTTATTTTGCAGGAGAGATTTTCAATCTCTTATTTTGATGAAAGGCTTTGCCTTTATAGATCCATGATCTATGAGAAGAAATATGTTCTTCTTTTATTTTATGCTGAGATCTTTTGATCTCTTTTATGAAAAGAATTTTTATCTTTGTAGATCTATGATCTTTTAAGAAGATAATTCTTCTTTTTAATTATGAGATGATTTCATCTCTTTGTTCATCGCCATTCTTTTTACCTTGAAGAAACAATTTTCTTTTGCTGAAAGCTATGCTTCTTTTCCTCTGAATTTTTCAAAGTTTATTGGGGGGGCGGGGGGTTTCTCTATATCAGACTTGAAGTCTTGGGGCCTTTATATAATGGAGACTGATTTGTTGAATCAGTTAAAGAGATCTTTCTATGATTGATTTGGGGATGTTTCCCCACCATTGGATCTTTGATTTTAGAGCTTCTATTTTACAGAAGGCAATCTTCTTGTTTTTAATAAGATTGGAAAATCTTTCCATAACAGAATTTCAATTCTTAATTAATGATTTATCATTATTATTAGATCTTTTGATCTAACGGTGAGGAATTTTTTAATTCCAGCGCTAGCGCACCCGTGCCTTGCACGTGGTGCGCTGCTCAGAGCGCAGCGCAGCTTGCGCTAGCACACCTGTGCTTGACACGTGGTGCGCTGCTTAGAGCGCAGTGCACCCTAAGCTAGCGCACCCGTGTTTGACATGTGGCGCGCAGCACGCCTAGCGCTAGCGCACACATGGTGCGCTGCCTAGGGCGCAACGCACTTGGCGCTGCATCTAAAGCGTTGCTTTATTGGAGGTGTCTTTTTACCTTCCTTTTAAGTCAAACTTGTATTCCACAGAACTTTCATTTCCCAGGTCTTGGAAATAGCTCCACTGTGCACAAAATATTTTGTGCCTAGTCTTCATAATCTGAAGCAAAGTTTCTTTCTTTTCTCATCTCCAAAGAACCCTCTCAATTATGGCTTGTAATCGCCCACTTGCTCATCGACAACCATGGGAAGTGCCCATCCAGAACATTGTTCCTCGCTTTGCTGTACGCTTGGTGGATCCTGCTCTTCCGGATGACCAATGCGACGCGGCGCTGTACGAGCTCTTGACTCGTGTAGGGTCTTCCCCCCCCCCACACTCTATTTGGTTTCGGATGATCCTTGCGTCCGTGCTCGCTGATTTTCCCCCTCCTCCAGCAGAGATGACCTCGGCAATGCTCGATGCTGTTGAAGACAAGATCTAGTGCTTCTTCGAGGAGCATTTGATCATTGAAGCCCTGAGGGATTGCTCTGTTCACTTGCTGAGCCAAATACGAGCTCGTCGGGTCGTTATCTTCACTTTCTCTGGTGAGTACGGCGCTGATCGATGGATGGCTACTCCTCGAGAAGATCGCCGTTTTGACATGGTGGAGAAGACATAGAGGGAATTGGATAATCTCATTCTTAGCTTTGCAAACCCCTGTCCATATGATCCCATGTTTGGCGATCTGTTTACATTGTAATAATAAAAAAAATGTCTA
Organism: Agapanthus africanus; assembly: GCA_030015575.1. Classification (NCBI taxonomy): domain Eukaryota; kingdom Viridiplantae; phylum Streptophyta; class Magnoliopsida; order Asparagales; family Amaryllidaceae; genus Agapanthus; species Agapanthus africanus. The sequence continues at coordinate 44,937,507 of CM057339.1, forward strand.
ATTAAATATTTTATTATCTGCCAAGCGCTCATCTTATTTTTAATTCTTTGTTATTCCTTTGTCAGGCGCTTATGCGCTGCATAACTTAACTTGTTATTATCAGGTGCAAGTAATTCCTGCAAGGGTGAAGCGCTTCTGGCGCTTAGCGCTCTCGTGCTTTGTACGTGAGCGCCGTTTCAGAGTCTTTGACTCTTAGTGCTGGCGTATTTGATGCTAGCACTTTTCACGAAGCGTTGCTTCGCTTCCAATCTTGGAATTTGAACAGAGCTTTGCTCTAATTGGGGAAACAGGCCACAGATCCCTAATTCAGATTAATTGAGCCTATATGCTCATAAATCCTTTTAACCAATCTTAGTCCCAAACTTGACTACAGATCTCCCAACCAACATTTGTTCAAGGGTACATCTCTTCATACCTCTGATATATGTCGTTGTAATTCCTCAACGTCTTCAGAGAGATGGAGGGTTCCAATAACCAATGACTTTTGGTGCATCCCCAAACGGTTGAACCAAAACCACATAGACTATGTCGTCTTTAAACTGGACTATGATGTCCTTAAACTTTACGGACTGTGGGGTCCTTAAACTCATGGACTATGATGTCCTTAAACTTTATGGACTGTGAGGTCCTTAAACTCATAGACTATGATATCTTTAAACTTTATAGACTATGACGTCTTTAAACTATCACGGACTATGATGTCCTTAAACCCAATGGACCATAACGTCCCTAAACTAAAACAATAGAGCTCAACTGTTCTTTTGTTGGATCTAAATGATCATGTTGAGTAGATCTTAGTTTAAAATTAGACTAACGTATCCTTAACAAACGTTTAAGTTGATCTTAGTCTCAAATGAGATTAACGATCCTTAAACCCAACCCAAACCCAAATCTAAGAAAATACGGATTTGGACTAATCCACTCCCTACGGGCGACAACATAAATTAGTCTCCGTATACAATCCACGGGCAACCAAAAATAAAACAAACATTCACGACACGAAGTGATCATCTGGAGAAGGAGAAAGTTGTTATCGCGATGCGGTAGCATAATTAACTGCAGGGGTTTGCGCCAGCAGGGAAGAGCGTCCCCACAATAAAAAAACCCTCAAATGAGGGGGAATCTGATGAAGTCTGCTACAATGGCCGCATCCATCTAAACCTCCGATATACGGTGCCATAAATCAACTTGGCATCTTCGGAGAGGTGGATGGATAAAACCAAATAGCATCTTCCTCCAAATTCAGGCGAGACGACCTACGCGGCTCCGTCTCTGTTTTCGGCGACGAACAGATTCTGGCACACCCGGTAAGACCTTTTCCTCTTTCCACTCCACACATTGTGTGTCGTGTTCACGAACGAATCGCGGTTTAATGTGGTTGCCCCTGGATTCGAGGTACTAAGATTTGGTGTCTTGCTCCCGTGCAGAGAAAATGGCTTCCAACTGCACCAACGGCAATAACTCCCACTCCATCCTTACTGGAGGAGTGACCTATGGGCCTCAAGCGGCCTCCGTTTTTACGATGCCAGTGGAACAGGTGACTCAGGCTACCACCGGACTGTTCTTTGGGACCATGCTCCCACCAATGAGCTTCAACGCTCCACTGCTGCTGCAAGAAGCTCCGAAGAAGTTGGTCTTTGATCGGCTCACCACTACCACGGCCCCTCTCAACGGGTCGTCCAAGTCTAATACCTTAGTCTTTGACAGGCTGAGCCTAAGCTCAAAGGGGCCCACGAAGAGGCTCGCAATACCAGAGAAGACTGTCCCAGCTCCTGCTGCAGCTGAAGTCATCCAAACCGCTTCCCCTACTCGAAAGTCGGACTTCGATAGGTTGACTATTCCTTCCCAGCCGATGTCAGTCTTTGACAGGCTGGCGCCAATAACAGCCTCTCTTCAAAGTAGGGGCAGGACGAAGTTACCACGACAATGGAGGTGATTCCGGCCGAGCGACATGCTCGACGCTGACATTGGCGCCAAGTGAGGAAAACTGGGGGCAGCTCTCCTTCTGAACTGACTCTGCTAGCTCCAGTGGTGGAAATTAATGCAGTTGTTCCAACTGGGAACAGCTTTGAACCGCTTAGGAGGGCGCGCAAGAACTCTCTGACTGCTGTGCTAAAAAGATCTCCTCCACCTGTGGAAAATATTACAAAGGTAGAGCCAGAACAACACCCTCAACAGTTGTCTTCTAAAATTCACAAGGTCTGGCGACAGGTCCAAGACTCGGCGATCAACCAAGCCTACTCCCGACGACCGAAGAAGATAAAAGTTCGGCAAGAGGAGGACCATCCTGTCGTGCCACAGAAGGTGTCATCTACTAGGGTGCCCGCTACAACGGCCCTCTCAACTTCGATCGTTCACAAAAGAAGAAGGCCGGAGAAAATCCCCGTGTCCATGACAGAGCTCAAAGGCACTAAATCCAAATGCCCCAAGTTTGGGGGCATGGTAGTGCATATTGTTTATATGGCTTCCGGAAAAGAGAAAAGTCGTGCTTCTACGGGTCACCGACCACTCACCCAATCCGTAACAAAGGCCCAGGAGCAACAACAGAAGCTCCAGGAAATGTTAACAAAGATGGCCGCACTCACTGGGCCGAAAGAAAGCCCGGAGACGTTGTCGGAGCAGCGCCAGGAACAAGATGCCGAGGTCCTCCGTAGAATCCTCCAGAGGAAAGACAAAGAGGCCGCAGAATAAGCGGTCAACATAAAACAAATGGCGCTTTTATTCCAAGACATTGTCGGCATGTTGATCCAGCCGGACCCTCCAGTCGGAGAGCCTCCAATAATAATTGAAGACGATAGAGGGGAGACATCAAACCCTCTTCCGGCCTCTTCAGCTGCAAAGGAGGAAACAATCTCAAAAGCGGCGCTCGATGATTATATAGCTCAACAGATACGAGCTCATCAGGCGAGCGAAGCGACTGGCCAAATCGTCAAGACTGGACGACCCTATCCGGGTTGGTACGACCAAATAAAGTACTCGTCGGGATATATGATCCCTAAATTCCATGTATATAAGGGGACGGGGAATCCACACCAACACGTGGCTCAATTCAGTACTCTGTGCAGCAACACCGGAGGTGATGATAAGCTACTGCTTCGCCAATTCGTTGGCAGCTTGTCAGAGACGGTGTTCGAATGGTATTCAGAGCTTCCCAACGACTCCATCAAAACTTTTACAGAGATAGAATTGCTATTCACCCAGTGTTTCGCAAGCGCTAGCGAACGCACCCCAATTACGGCATTGATCAATGCCAGGGTGAAGCCGGGAGAAACATGGGTTCAGTATGCGATACGGTGGCGGAACCTATGGTCGAAATACGAACAGCGCATAGAAGAGGCTCCTACAGTGGGCATGTTTGTTAGAACCCTCGATCCGCAGGCGACCATATCCCAGTTCATGATATTTTTCAGGCCAACCACTTTCCAGGCCTTGATTGACAAACTGGCCCAAATGGACCAGATAGGTCATAAGCCTTCCTTTTCAAAGTCAGAGCCGTGGAATGAAAAGGGCAAAGGGAAAACGACCTTTGTCGCCAACACTCAACAATAGATGAGCAACATAAAACCGGTTGTTCACCAAAGCAACGTGCGCCCACGCCAATCCCTCGAGGAAAAACTGGGACGTCCTTACTCGTTTTCCCGAGATAAAACAAGGAGACTGTTCGAACTAGTAATGCGCAATGGGCTCATCACTTTGCCGGAGCCGAGACACTCATCGCAACCCGGTGATGCCAACCATCCTAACTATTGTCTCTACCATCGAGTAATGGGCCATCCAATCGAAAATTTCTACGTCTTCAAAAACTGGGTTGAATACCAGTACCAGCAAGGCAAATTCGCGTTGTCTGAAAACTGGAGGGTAAACCCTCCACGACCGCACGTTCTTAAAAAGGTGGACACGCCAGGAGCATCATGCTCTTTTATAGAAGAAGCTCCATGGGAGGTAGTTCTTTCGGCAAAAACAAAAAGAATGCTGAAGGATCTTCAAGCATGCCCCGCAATCAGGTGGAAAAGCCCGCTAGAGCCCGAAATCATTGACGGAATGCTGAAACCACGCCCAACACTGGGAGTTAATAGCGATAGGCAATACACCCAGGCCTAGCCGTCAAAGTCTTCGATGAAAAAGAAGAAGACCAAAAAGCCCGCGCAGTTTAACGACAAGCGCACGGATCTGCAAAACCATATTGACGCGCTGGAGGAATACAACCAGAAGGCGCGGACCGCAGTCACACTCAAGGAATTTCTCAACCATATTCTTGAGAGCAGAGGCAATAACAATGACGAGGGAGACGACGTGTCAAAAGAACCCGAAGATTACGTGGCAGGTTGTCACATGATCTCTCACTCGTCAATAGATGATAAAGAAGCTCCTGATGCAGAGAAACTGGGGGCAGATCTAGAACCGGAATCAAAATCCCTGGAGCCATCGGACGAATTGATTGACAAACTGCTGAGCGAAGCTCTTCGGAAAAACAAAGCTGACAGTGAGGGGAAACGACCATATACGAGAGGGCCAAGCGTCGGCGTCAAGTTGAAGAAGCTCCGGTATTGAGAAACCGTGGAGTACCCAAACCAGATCGAATCACGCTTACAGCAGACAAAAGCAGACTTAAGACAAGGAAGCAATTCGCCAAAGCCCTATCAATGGGAATGAAGTTGCCGTCTTTTAAATGAAATACTCCTGGCAGCATACACCTTGACGAAGCGGATGCACATCTAAATTACTGCTTATACCATCAGAAGATCATGCACCCTACCGAAGAGTGCATGTCCTTTAAAAACTGGTGGCAGGGATATGTTGCCCACCGAAAACACGTCCAGCGAGTGAAGCGCAAGGCTCGCCAGGAACAGAGAAGCCCGACAGATGTGCGCAAAAAAACTGCCGGCAACTGTCACATGGTTGACACCAAGGGATCGCAAGTTCTCACCTTTGGAAGCGACTCTGATGAAGAAATAGTCCTCAGCCCTATCTTAAAGGAATCCACCTCCGACACAAAAGATATGAAGACTTGCAAGAACATCTAGCTGCGTAATCGTACGTTGCCTGGGAAAAATCCCGTACTTACGAACAACTGACCGAAACGTCTTTAAACTACTACAAACCCACAGCATCCTTGGGCCGAATCGTAAAAAAAACAGTACGTCCATAAGCAAGATGGGTACGGATTAAAACCTGAAAGGGCTCCGTAAGTAAAAACAGCACGGCTACCGGCAAGTTTGTGAAAACCCGAAAGGGCGCAATCTCGTTAAAAGATATTTGCAAGGTCCTCTCGACCTTGTAAGGAGAAAACTACCTGCGTGAGATCCTTACGACTCACAAAGGAGCGACACACTTAGGGATACCCACGATTCCTAAGGAGAAATTACACTTACGAGATCCTCACGACTCGTAAGGAGAACTCTCTTATGAGACCCTCATGACTCATAAGATTCAAAAGCCTTAAGCTATAAGGATCTAAACATGTTCTTAAGCCATCACCTTTCCCAGAATGCCCTACAAGTGGTTTAATACTGACCCTTGTATACAATCCACGGGCGCAAATAATCATTTCCTTTCCGAGTCCCACCAACGACAAGGAATGCCCTCATTTGATGAACAAACACTTGTAAGTCCTCTCGACTTATAAGGAGAAAACACTCTTGTAAGATCCTTAGGACTTATAAGAGAACACACACTTAGGAATCCTCACGATTCCTAAGGAGAAAATGCACCTACGAGATCCTCACGACTTGTAGGGAGAAACACCTTTATGAGACCCTTACGGCTCATGAAGTCAAAAGCCTTAGTCGACAGGATTCTAACCCTGTTTGCTAAGCCATCTTTGTTTAAATCAACAAAGAAAAATGATGATTCGCTCCTGGCAATGTCCCAGTTGTAGCGATGCTGATGCCTACATCGGTATCAAGTTCCAAGTCCTTTCACAGCAAATGATGATTCGCTCCTGGCAATATTCCAGTCACAGCGATGCTGATGCTAATATTGGTATCAGATCTTGAGTTCTGTACTCGAAAAAAAATGCATGTAAAAATAGCCGAAATGATGGGGCAACTTGCAAAAAAATCAGCAAGTAAAATATATACATACAAAAATAGCCGAAATGATTGGGTAACTCACAATAAAAAGCAGCGAGTAAAAAAAACTGCCGAAATGATTGGGCACCGTGAAAAATAACCGAAATGATTGGGCAATCGTGACTTTCGCGATACAAAAAGTTGAAATGATAGAGCATCGCGGAAAGAAAACAAAAAAATATATATGAAATGAAAATTTTGCCCTACAAGCGAGTTTATACCGATCCCTGTATATAATCCATGGGCATAAACAAAAAGAGAACCACATTTCCCCACCAGGCTCTTTTAAACGGAGAGTCAAATCTCGACGGTGACATCTACAGCCTAGAGATCATCAACGGCATTTCCCCCTCATTCCAGCAGGATACGGACGCGACACCACCAATCGCAGCCACGGCAAAGACCTTAGTTCCAAGACTCTACGGTTAACAGACACCAGAAAGTCGATCCTCGACACCGTAGAAAATAGAGAAAGTCGATCCCCGACACCATAGAAAACGGAGAAAGTCGATCTCCGACACCATAGAAAACCCCGACACCGTAGAAAACGGAGAAAGTCGATCCTGACACTGTAGAAAACGGAGAAAGTCAACCTTCAACCTCCCCATCGAAGCAACGCTTCGACTCGGGAACAAGTCAACTCATCAACCACTTACGAGTCCTCTCGGCTTGTAAGGGAGAAAATTCTCTTATGAGATCCTTACGACTCTCAAGAGAAAATACACACTTAGGAATGCTCACGATTGCTAAGGAGAAAATACGCCTACGAGACCCTCTCGACTCGTAGGAAGAAGTCTTTGAGAGACCCTCACGGCTCATAAAGTTGAAAAGTCTTAGGCGGCAGACCTGAACCTGTTTCCTAAACCATCGTTACCCTATAAAGGGTTCAAGGTGAACTATTATCTATCATCTACAGGCTACACTTGCTAAAGTAGCATGCCAACAACACAACAGAAAAAAGAAAGCGATAATAGGAGATAAAAAAATGTATGACTTTTATTCATGAATTCAATTGAGTACAAGATACATCATATAAAAGAATAAAAAAATGAATAAAGAGATTTTATTCATAAATTACAAAATTTCGATCGATACAAAGATAGCTACTGAGAAGGAAGTGTTTGTAGCAAGTCAACAAGCCGCTCTCACACTTCTCTCAATTCCTTTGCACGATCAGCCGCCGCGGCCAACTCTGCTTCAATTCGAACCCGCTGCTGCAAACAGGATGAAATCTTCTCGTCGATTTCCTGTTGAGCGGCTTCCTAACTCTGCGTAACCTACCCAGTGAAGTCAAGCCCTTTCCTCGGTACCGGCCCGTCAGAAATATATCGTCGGAGGTTTTCAAAAATATCCTTCAGCTGTGCAGCGTTCGCTTCGACCTGGGCACGCAATTGGGCAGACTCAGTGGAAGTCGCCTCACATTCCTTTCACTTTAGGGTCGCCTCTTGTTTAAAATGGTGAAGGAAAGGACCACTCTGCTCAACCCATGTAGCTTGCTGGGAGTTCAGAGCTGATACTTCTGGAGCGGAACGCTTGAGATCAATATCATTCAGGCAGACCTCGATCTTCCTGCAGTAATTGACCCAAGAATCGACGACGCCTTCATCATGAAAGTTTACGAGCGTCGCCAGCATGGGATTAACCTCAGCAACAAAGTCTGCAGCAGATGCGAGGGCCTCAGCATTAAGATCCTTGACGAACTCGCTCAACTTTGGCAGGCTCGTCGTAGCGCCCCTGGAAGATGGACGTCTAGAAAAGGGCCCTGCCGGCATTAAGATACTAGACTCAAAGGGAGCTGGAGCTGGTGCGATTACTGCAAAACAAGTTATGGTCAAATGTCGGCTTAGAAGATAAAGAAGAGCACGAGCGATGGATTCTACTATACCGGCTGCGGCAGGCAGCAAAGTTGGGAGTACCGGAGGCGAGGCTATTCTTTCGTCCCCTCCTCCGATCCGTGGCACTGCGATCAATACATGGAAGGCTTAGTAACATCACGACTATTCGTAAAAGAAAGAAAGAAACAATAGATGAAGGATATACTAACCAACACCAGCGGCCGGAGTGACTTCCGACTGGAAGGAGAAATGCGGGTTCAGCACCTGATACAGATGATCAAAGAGGACTCCTACAGAGTAGCGACGATACATGTTCAGTACAAGGAAGACGGTGTTCATAGTTCAACTAAGTAAATCGCGAATCTATACCTTCTAGAATTTGAGAAGACACAAGAGAAGGCAAGGGAACAACAACCGTCATGGCGGCGACCGAAGGTGCTTCAGATGGCACAATCTCAGCATTAGCTGCACCTACAAACCAAACATCGTCAGAAAAAGCTGAGCGAGGTTGTGAAATAAAAAAGAACAGTGATTCAGGACTTACCTGACGGGTCACCAACCAAAACCGCAACGGAAGCATCACCGGGCGTCGCTCTCATTCAGAGGAGTAGTCTCTGCGCCCATGGCTTCGTCCCCTGATTCGACGAGGACCGTCGTGATACTCGTGATGCCCGTTGATAGCAAGGGACCACAAGGGGAAAGAGCGGCGGTCTGGCCAGTTCCAGACTCCCGAGAGGGAGTAGCCGCTTCGGGCTCTCTGGTCGCCGTCATCTCGCCTGCCATCTCATCGCCAGGACTTGGCCCTGCAGAATATGATGTATGAGAATTTGCAGATCGACTTCTAATAAAAAAAACCATGCATTACGTTACCTTGCGAAAGATTCTTTTCCGCCTCCCGAATCGCGCACCAACCTGTCTGTGGGCGGTAGACAGGACAGCTGGAGCACCCTCTAAGGGGATAGCGACAGAGGGAGTGGTGCTTGAGCCTGCACCTACAGCCAGAGCGGCGTCACGCTCCTTCGCTGCGCGCTTTCTGCGTTTTTTTTCAGTCTGAGCAGTGAGAAGCGATCTCCTCAAGACCTCTGTCAAAGGGACGTCATCATCCGAACTAAGAGCTGCCTCTGGAGCCATTACGGCGTTCGTCATCAGCTGCTTAAGTGAAGCCTCCTGAGGTACTGTTGAGGGAGCTGGGGCCACAATAGCCGGCTCTGGCAACGTCGCTACATCACCGCTCGGGATTGGTACCGCACTCGGAATAACCTGAGTCGTGGTAGTCCTTGCAATAAGATGAAAAAGAAGGGTCAGACTGCCCATGAAGAAAAAAGGAATGAAGGCATAATGAGCCAAAATATACCGAGGCCCAAGGAAGCCCGAAGCCTTTCTTCCTCTTCAAAAGTCTTGAGGGAAACTGGGAGAGCCTCTTCGGCGGAGATACCTGTTGAAGAAGAAAGCGTCAGTCAAAGTATAATAATTAAAATATCCGCGGAAAGATATGACCAAAGTATACCTGATTATGTGATGGTGATTAGTGTTGCTTCATCGCGAGCTAGTTGCTCTGAAACCGCGATAGCAGCCTCTAGATCGGTATCATCCGGCGCCATAAATAAACCCTCGTTGGTCCCGTACTCACTTAGGCCCTCGTTGTAAGGGGCCTGAGGTTCCTGACCAAATGCAATGTCCGCAGAAAATATTGACTTCTTCTTCTTCTGTGAGCGGCCGCCGGCAACAAGAGCTTGCGCTTGGCGGGCAACTTCGGGCGGCGAGTCCCGATCTCCTCACCTACGCCAGACTCGGGAGACGCCACAGCTACCGCTTCTACAAGCACGCGAGGTAAGGGAATATCAGGTATAACGCACGGGACCACCGCCGCAGCAGCTTCTCTCAAGGGAGGACGGACGATGGTCCGTCGCTTCAAGGGAACGACTGGATTACCAGCAGGGGCGGTGCCCTTGCGATCAAGCAATAATCGCTTTTCTTCCTTAATAACAGAACCCATCGAATGCTGATACCACGCCACATATGCGTTCAAGATTCGCGGAACGCAACTCGGCTCACTAATAAAGAAATTGGAGCCGGTGTTCAACCGCAAAAAATGGTGCAATGCGTTGCGAATACCTTCTTTTGTGGCAACTGGCTCAGCTAGGAAGGCCTCGAGCGGGACACCCTGATTATAGCTTGATTGCTGGGAGAAACGGTGTGGGTTGTACCTCATAAACAGCGCCGAATTATTCTTCCTAAACACCAAAAAGCCCGGCCTGATTGAGTACAGGTGCAAAATCTCCCGGGCCTTCAATGTAGAAGCCTCGTCTTTGAAGGTGTCCCGCAGCGGCTGCACCTTCTTAGTGGACTCCTTGCCGATAGTTAAAACCTTATTGACAAAAGTCATGCCATCTCCAACCATACGTGGACGAAAGAGCAAACCCCTAGCCTCCCGCTGTGACGGATTTAAAATGGACGCGTCAACTAGACGCATAATCCAAGGGAAGTTGTAACTGTCGTCAAAACGAGGTCGTTTATGGGCACCAAAATCGCCAAGTACGTGCAGCTCGATCCATGACGTAAAATAATGCAGCGAGAAAGTGACGGGCTGTACCCCCGGCTGAGTGGTGTCCGCCGCTAAGCTGAGACTATAGTACAGGTGTGCCAACCCAGCAATCCCGATAGCCACTTGCATTCCCGCAACCATACAATAGGTTGGGTAAAAGACTGATGGCCTCATATAACGAGGGTGCATTGGAAGCACGAATCAGTTTAGCCATAAGCCAATGAACCCCAGCACGAACGACTCTTCTTCGATGTCCGGAGCAGCAACCTCTGCGAAGGGAACGACAGGAGCTGACGGAATAAAAGAACTTTTTAAATCCGCCTCTGCCGTCGGTTGGTTATCCAAACCAAAACCAAACGGATCGTCAAGCTTGGCGAACAGCGCAGCTTGCTTCGATAAGGCTTCTGGACGAAGAAAGCGAGCGATGAAGTCTGCGTAGCTGACTCTATGCCCTCCGGACTCCAAAAATAGACTTTCGTAGATATTCAACACCTTGATCAAGCTCGGGAATTGGTGTTGAATGGCGTTCTCCGGGGTAAGACCCATTACCACTGATTTGGTGGCAAAGATGTACTCGTCCGGAAGAAACAGCTCCTCGTAGTGTTCTCCCCTAACAGGTAAGCCAGAAATCTTTGCAAACTCCTCTAAAGATATTGAGACTTCTCGATCCGACAGAAGGAAGGTGTGGGTCGGAATATTCCATTGCTCCAGAAAAGCTTTGACCCACCATGCAGGATGCGTGGAATATTGGAAGAGAGATGCATAAACGGCGGGGTACAACCCAAGCCTCAGCAGCAACGATCTCTTGGCCGACAAAATGTAGCGGGCCCACTGCAAATACCCAGCTGGATGGCGAGGAGTCAGGCCTATCATGTACGGCTGTCCCCAAGGGCGTGACTCGCCCTGGCATATACGCCGCCCTAGAGTATCCAAAGTCGTCGGCGGCTGTACGGGTATCGCGGCCATAGAGGGTTGAAGGCAACCCTCTGAGGTCCAGTTGACCTCCTTCATGACATAATTCACCGGAGGTGCGTCAGCATAAGGGATCGCCGAAATGGGCTCCGAAGGTGCTGCGCAAGAAAAGCTCCGCCGACCCCTGATAATTTGATTGTACCATATGCCCCATAAATGAAGATTCTTTTGCTCCGGGTCGTGATCTTTGATCAGTGCAAAGACTTCCCTATCCAAAGGCGCTTTAGGGAACCCGCTTTCCGAACGAACAAACAGGAAGGAAATGTTGAAAGACATAGTATCTGCGCGAAAAAGAACAAAAGTTAGCCGTCAATTCTACCGTTTAAGTTCTGGCACTTGGTACTTTAAATTTATGCCACACTGCAATGCAGTGGAAAGGGACCAAGGGGGACCTACACAATCTAGATAATGACTCATCATTAATAAAACAGTCTCATCATTTGATGAGACAGTCATTAAATGAGGAAATCCTAAAAAGATTCTCATTTAATGAGGGCCCCTTGGGCCAAGGAGTAAATCTCCCTTGAGAGCAGCGCTCTACAACATATATGACATCTGTCATAATTAATGATGAAGGGAATAAAATTCCCCCTAAAAATTCTAAAGAGCAATGCTCTGTGAAGAAGATGGAATAATCCATCAAAAAACCCTAAAAGCAAAGCTTTACTGAGTTAAAAACTTTGAGATCTTTAAGATCTGCAAGATGAACTCTAAGAGTTCTTCTTTAATGGGTTAAGAGACCCTAAGAACGATCTTTTTAGATCTATGATTTCAAGAGAGCAAAGCTCTGTTAAGAAAACCCTAAGATTTTCTTTAGATCTATGATCTGAAAAGAGTAAGGCTCTGTTAATGGGTGAAACCCTAGATTATGAAGTAATCCCTTCAAAAATTTAATCTTTACCTAAAATTTTCAACAGGGTTCTGTCTCTAAGAGAGTTCTTAGAATAAAGAGCTATACTCTGAAAGAGAATTAATTCTCAGAAAAATAGGAAAGAAGATGAACATAGGTCATCTCAAAGGCCAAAGGCCCTATTTATAGGCACTGAGAGCCATTTCAATTTCTAAGTTGATCCAATGGCGGAGATGCTGCCACCGCTGCACTCATGTGTAAGCCACGTGAGCGCAACGGTGGGGGGGCATTTGTTTCCCCTAATCAGAGTAAAGCTCTGTTCAAATTTTGAAATTTGAAATGAAGCAGTGCTTCATAAATGTGCCAGCGCTAAATGCGCCAGCGCTAAGAGTCAAAGACTCTGATGCAGCACTCACGTGCAAAGCACAAGAGCACTAGCGCTGGAACTAAATGTTCCCCACCCTTGAATCAAATATCCAACAAAGATGACTAAAAATTATCAGATTACCTCTGAAAATTAGAGCACCGTTGGATCAAAGATCCAATGGTGATTAAAAATAACCAGGATACAGAATAAATTCTGTATGGAAAAATATTTTCCCAATCTTGTTAAAAACAATAAGATTGCCTTCTGTAAAACAAAAGCCCTTAGATCAAAGATCCAACGGTGGGAAACATCCCCAAATCAATCAGAGGAATGATTTTCTTAACTGATTCAACAAATCAGCCTCCCCTATATAAAGGACCGAAGACTTCAAGTCTTGCACAGAGGAATCCCCCACAAATTTTGAGAAATTTCAAAGAGAAGAGCAAGCTCTCGAAAGAAGAATTTCTTCAAGGTAAATAAAACAGAAAGATCAAAGCATCTCGTCAAAACAAGAAGAACCTAGTTCTTTTTCTAGATCATAGATCTATAAGACAGAGATCTTTCACAAAAGAGATCATAGCATCTCATCATAAAAAAGGGGGGAGAAGAATTCAATTCTCTTCAGATCACAGATCCATAAAGACAAAGTCTTTCAAAAAAAGAAGAGATTGTAATATCTCCTATAAAATAAGAACTTTGTTCTTAGAGCTACGAGACAAAATCTATTATAAATGAGAATTTAATTCTCAGAGCGCAGAACTGATCAAAGCTGTCTAAAAAGAACATTAATGCTCTAATTAAAAAAGAAGCGCCTTAGCGCTCCGAGACTGGCGCACAGTGCCGCAGTGCTCCAATTTATAGAAGCGCTTTAACGCTCCAAGACTGGCGCACAGCGCCGCAGCGCTCCAATTTAAAAAAGCGCCTCAGCGCTCCAAGTGCTATTTTAAAAGAAGCGCTCAGCGCTTCAAGGTTGGCGCTCAGCGCCAAGCTCACCATATGCTTCTCATGTGGGCGCTATTTTATAAAGAGTGATCTGCACTCATTGACTGGCGCTCAACGCCAAACGCGCCGCGTGCTTCTTATGTGTGCGCTATTTCACAGGAAGCGTCTTAGCGCTCTAAGTCTGGCGCTCAGCGCTAAGCGCGCCACGTGCTCCTCACGTGTGCACTGAGAGAACATAAATTGTTCTTTAAATAAAGCCCCAGAGCCATAATGAGGGCTCAACGCTCAATAAAAGACAAAAAAAAAGTTGTCAGAACCCAAACCAATGCTCAGTATTGTTAAATAAAAAGGGTTGAGCCCAAACAAATGTTCAGCATTCTAACTGAGTGGGCCGAGCCCAAGTTGGCCACAGATCCCTAATTCAGATTAATTGAGCCCATATGCTCATAAATCCTTTTAACCGATCTTAGTCCCAAACTTGACTACAGATCTTCCAATCAACATTGGTTCAAGGGTACATCTCTTCATACCTCTGATATATGTCGTTGTAATTCCTCAACGTCTTCAGAGAGATGGAGGGTTCCAATAACCAATAACTTTTGGTGCATCCCCAAACGGTTGAACCAAAACCACACAGACTATGACGTCTTTAAACTGGACTATAATGTCCTTAAACTTTACGGACTGTGGAGTCCTTAAACTCATGGACTACGATGTCCTTAAACTTTATGGACTGTGAGGTCCTTAAACTCATAGACTATGATGTCTTTAAACTTTACAGATTATGACATCTTTAAACTGTCACGGACTATAATGTCCTTAAACCAAATGGACCGCAACGTCCCTAAACTAAAACAATAGAGCCCAACTGCTCTTTTGTTGGATCTAAATGATCATGTTGAGTAGATCTTAGTCTAAAATTAGACTAACGTATTCTCAACAAACGTTTAAGTTGATCTTAGTCTCAAATGAGATTAACGATGCTTAAACCCAATCCAAACCCAAATCTAAGAAAATACGGATTTGGACTAATCCACGCCCTACGGGCGACAACATAAATTAGTCACTGTATACAATCCATGGGCAACCAAAAATAAAACAAACATACACGACACGAAATGATCATCTGGAGAAGGAGAAAGTTGTTACCGCGATGCGGTAGCGTAATTAACTGCAGGGGCTTGCGCTTGCAGGGAAGAGCGTCCTCACAATCAAAAACCCTTCGAATGAGGGGGGATCTGACGAAGTCTGCTACAACGGCCGCATCCGTCTAAACCTTCGATACACGGTGCCATAAATCAACGTGGCATTTTCGGAGAGGTGGACAGATAAAACCAAATAGCATCTGCCCCCAAATTTAGGCGAGACGACCTACGCGGCTCCGTCTCTGTTTTCGGCGGCGAACAAGGGATCCATCGGAGGTCGGGTCATGCTTTGGGAAGATAGCCCGGGGACACCTCCAATGTATGGTGTTTGCCCTATTCCTGTGAGTCCCGGGACACGTCAGCTACCACGTGTCATGATCTGGGAAGTTCCTACTTATGAGCATCATCAGCAACAAATAATTAATCTAAAAATTTGTGCAAGGTATTATTAATAGTTCTCTTGTTCTCTAAACATCACCTCACTAACATGTATATCTTTAATGGCGATTCAAGTCTACTATGCATATGTGCCACGATAGGCTATATATAGCATAATGGCAACTACTGGCAATTTTATCATCGAGCAAGAGGTCTGGGATTCGACCCTTGCTTACATCGAGCAAGAGGTCTGGAATTCGAACCTTGCTTGTTATACATAAGGGAATGCTAAATCCGAGCTGTGTGTGTGTGTATAGAGAGAGAATAATGAAGAAAAGAAGCTTTAGGAGGCTTTTCGTTAGGTGGCGTCAAAAATATATATCCATGATTTTTCGACAATCGGCATCCATCATCATCATCTTTATCATGTAAGATGTGGATACACCAAATTTCATGTGATTCCACCACTTTTTCACCGTTGGATTAGCAATGTAAAAAGTTCTATTGTCGGTAAATCGTTAATTTTGCACCAACTAAATCAATGGTGAAAAATTGACGGAATCTTATAAAATTTGGTGTATCCACATCTTAGATGATAAAGATGAAGATGATGGATGCCGATCGTCAAAAAATCGTAAAGTATCCACAACATGTAAAATTCGCCTTAGCCACAAAAATATTGTCTTCAAACCATCGTGCTATGTCATGATGAATGTTGTGATGAGGTAGGTCATTACCTCGTGAGTTTTCTAAAGATAATATGAGTAATATGATGAATTAATGTCATAGGTAAACTTTGTGGTATTTAAACAAAAAATTGTAATACAAGTTGCATAGCATTTTATTTTGAGTTGAAACTTGTTCTAAATATTGTTTTATGGTTGCTAAACAAGTTATTAAGAGAGTGTTGATTTGTTGTTAAGAAAAGTTGGGTTTTTAAATGAAATTAGAATCGGAAGTCGGAATAACTCCGCTTCCGACGAGTTTTAATAAAAGATTGTTTTAGAATAGAAGAGAAGAGAGGAGAGGGAACTTACGGGTTTGGAGAAGAAAGAAGAGGTATATGAACAAGTTGTTTCTTCATGGAGTCGTGGTGTCACCGGATTTGTCCCGAATCGTCACCGGAACTTGACTTTGGGCTAACTCCACTTGTATAACTTTTTGGACTTAGAAAACTTTGAGAGTTTTGACAATGGATTTCATAATAAAGAGGGATAGGGTGTGGGGTGGTATTTATAGGATAGAATTAGGGTTTAGGGTTTTAAAATTGAGAATTAAAATGCATTAAAATTTGGTTTTAAAGCTCATTTTAATTCTCTGTTAATGTGCAGGAAAATCAAACAGAACTAGGGTAGTGGGGGTAGGCCAAAAATTGGAGGCATTACCTACGGGTTCAACCGGCGGCGCCGGCCCTATTTGCATCTTCGCCGGCCATAGTGTGGGGGTGTGTGCTTGGATGCATGCCACGTGTCATGTTCAGTGTATATAACATTTTCCACATGTTTGATTTTAATGACTTTTCATTTTTACATGTATTCGTGTAAACTTTTAGGCTTCCAAAAAGTTTAAAAGAAAAACCATTAAAAATAATATGTGGCTGAGAGGATTTGAACAGGGGGCTATATCACAGCAGTGCAAGGCTTTACCAATGAGGTACAAGCTTGTTCTTGCTGTTCTAAAACAATTCAAAAACTTATAGCATACACAGGGTTGCAAATACTCCAATTATTTGGACATTATAAACAGAGTCGTTACAGCTTCTCTCACTCGGCGCCAGTGGAGATGTCGAGCGTGCCTCGCAGAAGAAACCACCTCAGTTTTGGAAGCAGCTTCATCATGTCCCTGGTTTTGCTAAGGAGCTTCAATCGGTGTCAGTCTATTGATGACCGACATCATTGTTAAAGTTTGAGGAGAGGCGGCCAGCCTTTCAAAAACCGATCATCTGATGGGGGAAGAGACTTTGACGGCTTCGCCTGTAGGATGAGTTGGGAGGGCTATCTATTTTGGGGTAGCCCCTTCAGGTATCACGAGCTTCTTTGCGGGCCCGTTTCAGTTCTTGCTCAGCCTGTTGAAGACGGAGACACCAGATTTGGACGACCCGTTAAAAGGGGCTGTTGGGGTTGTTGAGGTTCCTTAACACGACCACTAGGTTTTAGCAAGCATCGAGTATGCAATTTTAAAAAATCTTGAGTGCTAAGTAACACCATCAAAGAATCAAACTAAAGAATTAGGGTTTTATAAAGCATGTAAACAACTTTACACTAAGTGAATTAGGAATACAACCATTATAGACCGGTCCTTCACTTCTTAAGCTCTGTGTAGTAGTCCCTTAGTTCCAAGTAGTGGTCCCCGAACTCTTCTTAGGCTCCACTAGACGAAAGGAACGGGCTTACTTAAGGATCTTCGATGCCGAAGATGATCTACGTCAAAGAATCTCTAACTCAAGCTAGCTCTTCACTAACTATGCAATTAGTGAAGTAAACAACCTATACTAAATAGCTAGTTTGGTATAGATTTGATGAAGTAGGAATTTTGCTCACTTTAGAATTAATTCTCTCTTTTTCTTTTTCACCCTACTCAAAAGCTAGAGAGCAAAGAAGGAGATGAAGAAGATAATAAAGTATGAACCCATCTCAACCATGGGTGAGAAAATATCACAAATGATATTTGTAGAGATTTAACCATGGCTAAAGATAATGGTTGAGTTAATAAATATCTAGAGTAAAACAAAATTAGTGGACCAAGTCAAGGTTTCTACATGCTTCCACAAGCATCCTAAACCGTACCAATTTCCACCTAATTTTGATTTATCCCTTAATAATTAAATCCCTAAATTATCTTTATTTTGGTATGAGTCGCATACACCCATGTCCAATGTATCATCAATCATGACACAAAATTAAATACTTTAATATATATCATATATATATATATTTAAATGTATTAGTAGAAAAGAAATTCTTAAGTGAGCTAATATTAGTTAATATATATTAATATATCAAATATATAATTATATATTAAATTATTAAATCAACACTTGATTTAATAATCCGGCTATATCACATATAACTGACTAATATCATTTATATCAACTTATTGAATCAACACTTAATTCAATAACCTGGCAATATCTCATATAACCGACTGATATCATATATCGCGAGATTAGAATACGGTATCACATACACGTATTAATCTCGGTCCCGCACATATCACATATGTGCCCTACTTCCTTTCGCTTGAGCCAGGAAACCTCTATGTAGGACTCTAAAGACTCGTCAATACGCCAACAATAGGTAATGATCATATCAGTTACCCACAAGCCGTCAGCGGTACTAGCTGGACGTAACGGCTACCGAGGTATTAAGCAATCAGAAGATCAACAAGCAAGCTTGTCCAAACTCCCGTGAATCCAATAAGTAACACTACCGTAAAGTCCGGTCTCTTCGTCTGATATGTCGCATATCGAGTCTGGGGGTGGTAAACGTCAGACCCTGATAACTTGATAAGTTATGCCGATAAGAGGTGATTAGTCGAAAATATTGCATCTTTTAACCGGCAATTTCCCTATCATTTGCATTCATTTAGAAGTGTACGGTATTCATATTTCACATATTAGCAAAACTGTCGCAAAATATCAGATTGCATGTGTTAGACTCTAAAACCGGCACTATAAAGGAAATTGACTGCATTTCATGGCATCGCATCATCCCTATATTGCGCAACACTTGTTTTGAGATCTGTGCAGGAAAATCCAGAAGAAAGGCCAAAATTTACATGGTGCTGATCAAAACATTACGCCAACTCAATGATTTCAGTTCTGGTAGCAATCCAAAGGGGCAAATACAATTCAACATATCAGATGAAGCCCCAAATATCATCCTAAGACCACACCAGAAAGACCAAAGCCCAAGCCCCATAAAGAGCCGCGGATCCGCGGCAGGAACATGCTTGCGCCGCGGATCCGCGGTGGGTCCAAGGAGTTAGCACCTCATTTTTGCATCAAAATTCGTTTCTCAGTGGCTACAGTTCAGAAATGTACTTCAAGTTCCAGAAGACTCCAGAGACTTCTGCCAGATCAGCAAACTAGGGTTTCTAAGCTTAATTAATCCTAGCTTAAAGCCTAAACTAAACTCCTAACAAACTATCTTCTAGAAGCCTCAACAAACTTTTGGAGGGAATTGTAATTTCAAACCTAGACCTAGGGTTTGGGAGATCTATAAATAGGACCCTAGGCTCACTTGTAAAAGGGATTCATTCTAGATTGATTCATTAAAATTGATTGATCCATTCACTCTCATTCTTCATCTTCTTCCACAAGTCTAGTGAGAAGACTTGTGTGAAACCCTAACCCTAATTCCAATCAAAAGCCAAGATCCCGAGTACCCCATCAAGCAAGAAGCCTTGCAACCTTTTATGAGCGGAGCCGATCTTCAACAGAGCAACTGGTCCAAACCGATCCGCGACTCATGGAGCCGAGCGACGCCAGATCGACAATTTAGTTCTTCCTCTTGTAGTTCTTGAGCGACTGTAATCAAATTGTTGATATAAATAAAATGTGGTATTCTTTTATCTTGTTTTCTTTAAATTCTTGCATCATGATATCTTTTCAATTCTTGAATGCTTTCTGTGTGATGATGTGTGAATAAACTCTGCTCGTCAAGGAGTCGAGACGATCAATAGAATGATGATGTAATATATCTTAAAACGATTCTTGATTCCTATGAGTTTTGTAAACCCTAGCAAGTTCAAGAATCGACGACCCAATTTTGTTGCGATACTTTCTTGATTGATATCGCTCGAGATTGGGGAGTTACGATCGTTTCTTGAAATTGCTAGAGGCTAGAATGTGAATGATATCGACGAAAGAACAAAGGTTAAATGATGAAACCCTAGTTTCACGAGAAAGCCCTAACTCTCGTCGATTATCATCGATCTAGTATCAATTCTTCGAAGGACAAGAACACGATATCTTAATATTACATCACGTCTATAGATCCGATCGATTCCTACGAGCCTCATTTAGATTCTTGACATTTGGTTGGAAATATCATCGAAACCCGATTCTTGATTGTTTATCTTTTTCTTGATTCTTGAATAGAATAGTGACACTTGAACAATTGATAAATCTTGAATCATGCTTTCTTTTCTTCACAATTAACTTTTCAATTTAAACAAATCGAACATTGAAACGAATCGCACAATCCCTGTGGACGATCCGCACTCGCTTACGATCTACAACTGACACCGTAATTGATTGCGGTCAAATATAATTTTTTTGGTTGTGATTTCTATATACAATTTTCTAAATACCGATACAAGATACTTTTATCACTCAAATAAAACCGTTATCGGGAAACAATTGATTCGATACTTGCTTTTACAAACACAAACCGAGAAATCATCGGAAAATTTTAAACAATCAAATGGCGCCGTTGCCGGGGATCATTTGATTTACTTACACAATCGAAAATCAACCAAATCAAGAGGCTCATAACGGGTCGAGAAACTACTGATAACACTTACCAGTAAATCTCATCATCAGCCCTGACCAGGGACTTCCTATTATAGCCAATCGAGTATAGCGCAACATCAACCCCTAATACCGGGAGAGACGAAACCCTTCCTATCGCTTATTGGCTCCATGTGACTCGGGATTGTACCCAAAATCCACCTGTTTGCACTCTCTCTTGAGCGTGGTAGGGAGGAAATCAAAGCACAGCGGGAATCATACAAGACTCTATGACGATCTCGGGTCTACAGACTAATCTGTACCAGTGTCACCAGAGAACTGCTATCGGCGATAGGTATAATACCATCTAGGAGTTCTCGGCGAGTCCTGTTCAGTGTACCCATTCTCCAATGAGCACCTGTGTATAATCTTTGATGTCAAACACCAATGGATGTAGGATCATCCATCGCCCCATACAGAGTCAAGAAACGTACACACTAGTCTATTCTGGAATATCGATGCCCCGTCTCGATACTCCCTCGACTAGGAACAATTAAAGGATGAACTTGTGGAATACCCTGGCCCCACTAGTATGATCTGCATCATAGTCCTGGTAGTTAAGTATAGATCCTAAGGGCTTTATCAACATATAACGGAGATACAGTATAATGATACAAGTGTACATGTTAAGATAAAGATCAACCAGATAGCATACTATCATGTCGATCAAGAAAGTCCTCTCTATATATGTCCAAGCATCCACTATAATAAACAATCATGTACAATAATGGCCTCTAGGGCATACATATAACTAACAGTGGTTGCCAGTCGATCAAAAACCGACCTTTTAGGAGCTTTCTCTTGCGGCGCTGAGGCACCGTAACTCACAGATGGGAGTATGAACCCAAAGAACAATCCAGTAATGGCTTGTGTAACTTGCCCCACTGGCATTGAGAAAGTAGAGGCCGCGTTGGGCCCGTAGGTCACTCCTTCAGTTGGGGTGGAGCGAGAGTTGCTGTTGCATGCAGTGCATTGAGAAGCCATTGATTTTCTAGGCAGAAGCAAGACACCAAGCTTTAGTACCTTGAATCCCAAGGCAATGATAGCGAACCGCGATTTTGTTCGCGAAATACAACACACGAAGTGTGGAGTGAAAAGAGAAAAAGGTCCCATCAGGCGTGCCAGAACCCGTTCTCCGCCGAAAGACAAGGACCGACTGGGATAGATCATCTTGCCTGAATTTGGAGGCAGATGCTATTTGGACTTCTCCATCCACCTCTCCGAAGATACCGAGTTGATTTATGGCACCGTATATCGGAGGTTTGGATAGATGCGACCGATGTAGCAGACTTTATCAGATTCCCCCTCATTTATGAAGGTTTTTGATTGTGGAGACGCTCTTCACTGCAGGCGCAAGCCCCTGCAGTTAATTACATTATCGCGTTATGATAACCACTTTCTCCTTCTCCAGCAGTTCACTTTGTGTCGTGTGTATTTTTGTTTATTTTGGTTTCCCGTGGATTGTATATGTAAGTCCATGCTACCCTTTCCCGGTACTTACGGGGTTGCGGAATTGGTGAAAAACGATTTTCAAGAGGGTGGTAACATGGACTACCAATACGGATCTTTGTTAAACTACTAACTAACAACCTAACAAGAGTTTACCTACTCGGTTAGGGGGCTATACCTTTCTTGAACTCCTTCGTCTTCGACTCCTCCCGGTGTACGGATCGGCCTCACCTCGTCGTCTCCTTGCGCCGAAGATGGATCCACCCGAAAGCTTCTACCTTTGGCTTCTTCTTCGAACTTTGAAGAAACTAGATCACTTGGCTTGCTAGGCCTTATGAACTAGAATGAGTAGAGGAATGTTTTGGTGTCTTTTTATCTCTAAGGCAATGAGTCTCAACACATGAGAATGGTTTGCCTTGAGGTAGAGAGAGCAAGAGGAAGAGGGAGAGCTTGAGAATGAGAGAGCTCAAGAGAGAGAAAGCAAATGATAGAATGAACCATACTCTTCTCATTCTCACCTCTCATAATCCAAAAGCCATCATAACAAAAATAGTAATCAAGTATTGTGTAAATGGTTTAAGTCAAAATGGCTATATCATTTCATGCACTCATTTTGCATAAATAAACAAGCAAGCAAAAGTCTTTGCCATGGAATGATAGCCATTGTCATGATGATAGTCAACTAGTCCAACCTAGTCAACCGGTCAACAAAGTCAACAAAGTCAACCCCTCAACAACCATGTCACTATAATACTTAATTAATATTAATGTTAATCATATATCTTATTCTCATTAGGGTTAAGCAAAAGTCAATGGTCAATAGTCAACTGTCAACAGTCAACAGTCAACAACCCCAATGAGAATATTCTGCCTCTGTCTCTCTGTCAACTATGCATACACACCCGCATCCGCGTTCCGAGGAACACGAATACAAACGAGATAAAACCAATCCCAAAACGTATACTAGGATCTGGCTTAAACCAAAGCCCGCTAGTGTTAACTGTCCAGCTACTGTACGTGCACAAGTGCACGGATGTGACCGAACCCTGTCGCAAAACCATGCGACCTGTCGCAAAACCATGCGACCTCTACTCTTTTGCCTAAAGGCGAATAGCTTTCTGTGTGGGACTCTAAAGACTCGACACTACGCTGGCAGTGGGTTTAACCACAGACCGCAAGCGTCACTAGCTGTGCGTAACGGTCCCCAGGTAGATGCCGACAAGAAGACTGACGAAGTGAAACCCATCTGAACTCCTACTGAGTCTGACTGTGACAATCTCCATATAGTCCGGTCTGTTCGTCTGATACATCGCATGGCGGGCCTAGGGGGCAGTAAACGTCAGTCCTCCAATAGCGGTACAAGTCGTGTCGGAGTGAAGCCCAGAACACCCTGAGATAACACTAGAAACCTACCAGTATATCTCGCTTGCCCTGGCCAGGGACTACTCGTGTAATGGCTCTCCTAGACACAGCGCGATGTCAACCCCCAATACCGGGAGAGACGAATCCTGTCTAACCGTCACTGCCTCCAAGTGCTTCGGGACTGCACCCAACTACTACCTGTTTGCATGACTCCTTTGAGCCGTAGTAGGGTAGTAATCTGAGTACAGTGGGAACACACTCGAGGCGAAGTGACAGTGTCAAGTCAGCGGACTAAGCTGTACTCATGTCACCTGGGAACTGATAACTGACGATAGGTATAGTACCAACCAACAGTTCCCGACGAGTCATATCCAGTGTACTCGTAACCCAACGAGCACCCGCATACTATCTCCAGTACGACGTACTGATGGCTGTGGGACAAACCATCTCCCACACTGGGATGAGAAGCGCATATGCTAGTCTACTCCGGAGTATCGATGCCATGTCTCGATAGTCCTGCGACTAGGGACCTGCATAAGGATGTGCTTATAGATTACCCAGCCCCCACTAGTGTGACTGCCATTACAATGCTGGTAATCAAGCAAAGATCCTAAGGGCTCCACTAATGTGTATAGGTGATATACTAAAATAAACACATGTACACATTGAAGTAGAAACAAACCAAGTAGCATACTACTATATTGAGCAAGATTGTTTATATAAGGTGAATATCCCAAGCTTCCATTAAGTAATATACAAACTAGTATGATACAGTAATGGCCTCTAGGGCATATACACTAACAATCTCCCACTTGCACTAAGGCCATGTACTGGCGTATCGAAGACCTATCATCTCGATCAGCCGCTCGAACTGAGTCTGGGGTAAGGCCTTTGTGAGTGGATCAGCAGTGTTATCTTCCGTAGAAACTCTCCGAACCTCGATCTCCTGGCGACCCACGATCTCCCTGATCAGGTGATACCGCCTTAAGATGTGTCTGGACTTCTGATGGGACCTTGATTCCTTCGCTAAAGCTATAGCCCCGTTGTTGTCGCAATACAGAGGTATTGGATCAACAATGGATGGAACCACCTGAAGTTCAGTTAAGAACTTCCTTACGAAGACAACTTCTTTTACGGCATCTGCAGCAGTGATATATTCCGCTTCCATCGTCGAGTCAGCAATGGTTTCCTGTTTGGAACTCTTCCAACACACCGCCCCTCCATTTAGGGTAAAGACATAACCCGACATGGACTTGGAATCATCCTTGTCACTTTGGAAGCTGGAGTCAGTAAAGGCCTCGATCTGGAGGTCTTTTCCGCCATACACCAAGAACATCTCCTTAGTCCTTCTCAGGTACTTGAGAATGTTCTTTACTGCTATCCAATGTTTCTCCCCAGGGTTTGACTGATACCGGCTTACCACACTCAGTGCATAAGCTACATCTGGTCTGGTACACAACATCACATACATTATAGAGTCTACCGCAGAAGCGTAGGGTATAATAGACATGCGATCCCTTTCCAAATCAGTCTTGGGAGACATCTCTTTGGAGAGGGTGATCCCGTGACAAGCCGGTAGATTACCGCGCTTGGAATCTTCCATACTGAATTTTTTCAGTATGGTGTCGATGTACCTGGACTGTGAGAGTCCCAGTATCCTCTTGGATCTGTCACGATAGATCCGGATCCCCAGAATGTATGAGGCATCACCCAGGTCTTTCATGGAGAACCTGTGTGACAAGAACCCCTTGACAGATTGTAGCATAGGAATGTCATTTCCTATTCTCGCTACAAATCTACTATAGATGCATGGTTCATCTGGATTTTTGATAAAGCTAAATTCCTTGACCGTCTCATCAAAACAGATGTTCCAACTCCGCGATGCCTGCTTTAGTCCATAGATGGACTTAAGCAACTTGCACACCTTTCCGCTGCTCCCACTCTGAATGAAACCCTCTGGCTGGTCCATATAAACACACTCCTCTAAATTTCCATTTAGAAAAGCGGTCTTTACGTCCATCTGCCAAATCTCATAATCGTGGAAGGCAGCAATGGCAAGAAGGATCCGAATGGATTTCAGCATAGCTACTGGAGAAAAGGTCTCGTCATAGTCCAAACCAGGTCTTTGACGAAAACCCTTTGCAACCAATCTAGCTTTATAGGTCTCAACCTGTCCATCTACACCAATCTTCCTTTTGAAGATTCACTTGCATCCTACGGGTTTTACCCCATCTGGAGCAACGCCCAACGTCCATACTTTGTTGGTGTACATGGACTCCATTTCGGTCCGCATTGCATCCAGCCATTTTACCGAGTCAACGCTCTGAATGGCCTGCTGGAAGCTAGTCGGCTCATCATAATCTATGATGCAATCCTCTCTATCCCCGTCTATGAGAAAACCGTAGTATCTCTCGGGCGGATGAGACTGCCTACTACTTCTGCGGAGCGGCGTAGGAATGTCCTGATCTTTCGAACCCTCTGGTTCTACTAAGCTTTCAGTAATAGCTCGTGGTTCTGGAATTTCTTCCAGTTCTATTGCGTTCCCACTTATCTGATTTTCCAAAAATTCGGTTTCCAAGAAGTGGGCATGACGAGAAACATAAATCTTTTGTTCCTCTTCGCAATAGAAGAAATATCCCTTAGAGTTCTTTGGATATCCCACAAACTTGCACTGTACTGAGCGTACCTCGAGCTTGTCCGCATGCTGCTTTTTGACAAAAGCTGGACATCCCCATGTTTTAATGTGATTAAGATAGGGTCTCTTCCCACACCACATCTCATATGGTGTAGTAGGCACAGTCTTAGTTGGAACTCGGTTCAAAAGGTATGCAGCTGATTCTAGTGCATATCCCCAGAATGATCGTGGTAACTCAGCGTTACTCATCATGGACCGTACCATATCCAATAGGGTTCGGTTCCGTCTCTCCGATATACCGTTATGTTGCGGAGTGTATGGAGGAGTAAGCTGAGAGAGAATTCCGTTCTCTTTTAAATAGTCCAGGAACTCGGCACTCAAGTATTCACCACCTCGATCCGATCTTAGAATCTTGATACTTTTGCCGGTTTGTTTTTTTACTTCATTCTTATATTCCTGGAATTTTCCAAAGGCTTCGGACTTATGTTTCATTAAGAAGACATAACTGTACCTTGAAAAGTCATCCGTAAAAGTAATGAAGTAAGAATAACCGCTTCGCGCATGTGTAGACATTGGACCGCACACGTCGCTATGTACGAGTCCCAAGAGCTCGCTCACTCTTACTCCGTGTCCAGCGAACGGAGTCTTTGTCATCTTTCCTTTGAGACAGGATTGACAAGTGGCATACGATTGATATTCGAACGGATTCAAATATCCTTCTGCATGTAACTTCGTCAACCTTCTCTCATTGATGTGACCCAGTCTACAATGCCATAAGAAAGTCTGATTTATTTCCGGATACTTTCTTTTGTGTGTATTCTGGACATTGAAAATCTGTGGTTGGTTTAGTACGTATATACCATTGCTTAATGTACCTGACCCAATCAGAACTTGATTAAGGTGAATGTTTACAACATTACTTACAAACGCAAATTCATAACCTTCTTTAGAGATCAAAGATACAAAAATGATATTACAAGTTGCGTTGGGTACAAAAAAGCAATTACGTAAAACCAAAACATGTCCATCTGACATTCCCAGGTGATAGTCCCCCACGGCCTTAGCATCCATGCTAGCTCCGTTTGCAACTTTGAGGGTCATGTCACCTGCCTTCAAAACCCTACGGTTTCTCAACACCTGCAAAGAATTACAGATATGAGATCCTGATCCGGTATCCAATACCCAGGAAGTAGAGTTTATTAATAGACAGTTTTCAATAACATACACACCTGAAGCTGAAGCCGCAACTTGCTTCAGTTCCTGTGTCCTGGATTTCCAAGCCCTGCAATCTTTCTTCCAGTGACCACTCTTATAACAGAAAAAGCACTCTTCCTTCCCTATAAGCTTCCCCGCTATCTTTGTTGCTTTTGCTTTTCCCTTCGTATCCACTTTACTAACACCGCCCCTTGGTTTGGCGGAGGCTTTCTTCTTCTTTCCCTTGGCTTTCGCCTTGGACCTAGAAGATGAAGATCCTCCTACAAACAAAGTGGATGTTTCCCTACCTTTCTGTAGGGTGCCCTCTGCACTCCTCAGCATGTTGAGGAGTTCTGAAAGTTCAACTTCTTTTTCTTGTAAGTTGAAGTTCAGGATAAACTGGGCGTAAGTGGAAGGAAGGGACTGGAGAATCAAGTCCGTATAGAGCTCGTTCTCTAACGTGGTCCCAAGTTCCGTGAGCTCCTCAATGAAGCCAATCATCTTAAGCACGTGTTCCGCTACCGATGATCCGATGGCCAACCTTGCCGAAAATAACTTCTTCGACACTTCGTATCTTGCGATACGAGATTGCACTCCATACAGTTCTTTTGTATGGAGAAATATGGATTCGAGGTCCATATTCTTGTGCCTCCTCTGATGTTCGTTGTCCATAGAGGCAAGCACGAGGCACCTGGCCTTCGCGCAATCGATCTCCCGAGTCTTACGGATTTCCTTATCCACGACGCTGGAGGTGGGACCTGGGACAGGAGGAGCTTTGGTGGTAAGGAGATACCCCAACTTGTCATAAGTGATTGCCATTTTGACATTCCTGAGCCAATCTTTGTAGTTTGGCCCTGTCAGAATGTTTTTATCTAGAAGTAACTTAAGTCCAGTCATGTCGATTGGTCGCTGCAATTAGAAGAGAGAGAAGAAACACTCAGCATGATACTCTTACAAGTTTAGAGTGGTTTTTAGTTTGTCTAAACAGGATGGCTCCCACTGTCTCTTGAATCCCTCCTCAAATCAAAAAGGAAGAATTATTCAGGATCAATCTCACCGTACAATTCTTGCTTAACCGTTCGGCCAGGCTGGTGTCGGTACTTCGAGGGAGGTTTTCCAACGCTTTCGCGAAGTTCCTTAATTAAATAACCTCTTTTCCCTGTGGGCGTAGCCCCGCTAACACCTTTCTAGACACCTACTTGGTTTATAGCATTGATCGTTAAGTGAGAAATTTCCCGAGGAGTAGCATATACTCACAGTAGGATCGGGACCCAAATATCATTGCGTGACAAAACTGAAGGAATCCTACCAGAATTATCACACTCCAAATGGTATACAACACTAGCAAGTTTCAGTACTTATGAAACCCCCGATGTGGATTTTTGCCCCATGCTCTTATGATCTTGACTTTGGCCAACAAATCATAAGTCACATGTCAAGTTCTACCCGTCATTCTCCAGGTTAATTTGAGCCCACCCGCACATACCCTTGACTTTGGCCAACAAGGTAGAACGACTGCCCCAAACCAACACATCTATCTATGCTGCACATGAATACCCAATAGCTACCAATCACTATGCCTTGACTTTGGCCAACAAACATAGCTTGAATACTATTGACCATCCATGTGAAACGACGGAGGGCTACAAATGGTTTTGGTGAAACCGTGAACGTAGTGAACTTGATATAATCGATGGAACGAGATAGCTTTTAAAAGGAGTGGCTTAAGCTCCGCGTTTAAAAGTTATTTTGAAAAGAAACCGAGTGGTTTTTGAAAGTGTTCCAACGACTTTTACTTGGTTTATTTTTCTTTGCATTAGTTCTTTTAATGCGTATTTTTCTTGCATTAGTTCTTTTAATGCGTCCCATCATTTAATCCTACCATTACAGAAAACAACCAAAATATGACGTACGCTTATGCCATTTGCATTCGCCACGGGGCCCCGTCATTACCCGTTAGGTTACTTAACTAACGACAGAGCGGGGGCTGGGCTAGCGCGGCTGCAAAATATAAGCAACGCCTAAATAATATCATATATAGATATATTGCAATGATAGCCATTTCAGATCACAGATGAAAACATTGGATATACTAGGAATCCGCAATTCGTACGAGCCTGTAACGAAAAGCGGATTACACGGTCGCGATGAATAGCCAATACCCCACCCTAGACCCCTACGGGTGCGGCAAACTACCCGCCAAATATCCGAAGTGGAGCAACCTCCCTCAACGACGTGAGTAGGCCACTCGGCACTTCGAGATACCCGGTAGTTTGTGCATCCCACCTTGGGTCTATCCTAGGAGCAAAAATAGTAAAAAGAAATTATACAATGACGGCAACAACCCCGACCCGGTTGTGCGGCCAAAAATAATATTACATCAATTTACATATTACATGAATTGAAAGATAAAAGGAAAAACTCTCATCTCACAACCCCCGGCTATTCATCCGCGACAATCCAAAAAATTCATATACACATACCATCAACATTACAAATCACAGATTTGTATAACTCCCACTAATCGACATATAGCGATTAGAAGACGTTCAATACAAATATCACATTACAGATATAAACCCGTTAGCCTTAGTCTTTAGAAATTCGATAAAAATACGGTTTTTAAAGCCCCCAAAACAAATTTTTCTTTCTGGAAAATCTGGGCTGAAAAAACATATACCAAAAATCCCAAAATACCCCATAGAACAAACTGCAGTGAAGAAGATCCAGAGAGGAGCTAAATCGGCCGCGGAACCGCGGCAATAGCAAGCTATTGCCGTGTTTCCGCGGCGGTTTGATGGGTTCTCTGGACCGTTTTTCTACAGTAGACTATAAAAACCCTGAGTTGATTTTTAAAGCAAGATTTATTATTTTTACAGCACTTTAAAAATTGACAGCAAGTTTGATATCGGGGTGTATTTCGCGACTTTTTCTCCGATCGAATTTCTAGTTACTATGCTAACATGTTAGGTAGTGTTTAACTAGGCTCTGATACCACTGTAAGTCCATGCTACCCTTCCTCGGTATTTACAGGGTTGCGGAATTGGTGAAAAACGATTTTCAAGAGGGTGGTAACATGGACTACCAATACGGATCTTTGTTAAACTACTAACTAACAACCTAACAAGAGTTTACCTACTCGGTTAGGGGGCTATACCTTTCTTGAACTCCTTCGTCTTCGACTCCTCCCGGTGTACGGATCGGCCTCACCTCGTCGCCTCCTTACGCCGAAGATGGATCCACCCGAAAGCTTCTACCTTTGGCTTCTTCTTCGAACTTTGAAGAAACTAGATCACTTGGCTTGCTAGGCCTTGTGAACTAGAATGAGTAGAGGAATGTTTTGGTGTCTTTTTATCTCTAAGGCAATGAGTCTCAACACATGAGAATGGTTTTCCTTGAGGTAGAGAGAGCAAGAGGAAGAGGGAGAGCTTGAGAATGAGAGAGCTCAAGAGAGAGAAAGCAAATGATAGAATGAACCATACTTTTCTCATTCTCACCTCTCATAATCCAAAAGCCATCATAACAAAAATAGTAATCAAGTATTGTGTAAATGGTTTAAGTCAAAATGGCTATATCATTTCATGCACTCATTTTGTATAAATAAACAAGCAAGCAAAAGTTTTTACCATGGAATGGTAGTCATTGTCATGATGATGGTCAACTAGTCCAACCTAGTCAACCGGTCAACAAAGTCAACAAGTCAACAAAGTCAACCCCTCAACAACCATGTCACTATAATACTTAATTAATATTAATGTTAATCATATATCTTATTCTCATTAGGGTTAAGCAAAAGTCAGTGGTCAACAGTCAACTGTCAACAGTCAACAGTCAACAACCCCAATGAGAATACTCTGCCTCTGTCTCTCTGTCAACTATGCATACACACCCGCATCCGCGTTCCGAGGAACACGAATACAAACGAGATAAAACAAATCCCAAAACGTATACTAGGATCTGGCTTAAACCAAAGCCCGCTAGTGTTAACTGTCCGGACACTATACGTGCACAAGTGCATGGATGTGACCGAACCCTGTTGCAAAACCATGCGACCTGTCGCAAAACCATGCGACCTCTACTCTTTTGCCTAAAGGCGAATAGCTTTCTGTGTGGGACTCTAAAGACTCTACACTACGCTGGCAGTAGGTTTAACCACAGACCGCAAGCGGCACTAGCTGTGCATAACGGTCCCCAGGTAGATGCCGACAAGAAGACTGACGAGGTGAAACCCATCTGAACTCCTACTGAGTCTGACTGTGATAATCTCCATACAGTCGGGTCTGGTTGTCTGATACATCGCATGGCGGGCCTAGGGGGCGGTAAATGTCAGTCCCCCAATAGCGGTACAAGTCGTGTCGGAGTGAAGCCCAGAATACCCTGAGATAACACTGGAAACCTACCAGTATATCTCGCTTGCCCTGGCCAGGGACTACTCGTGTAATGGCTCTCCTAGACACAGCGCGATGTCAACCCCCAATACCGGGAGAGACGAATCCTGTCTAACCGTCACTGCCTCCAAGTGCTTCGGGACTGCACCCAACTACTACCTGTTTGCACAATTCTTTTGAGCCGTGGTAGGGTAGTAATCTAAGTACAGTAGGAACACACTCGAGGCGAAGTGACATGTCAAGTCAGCGGACTAAGCTGTACTCATGTCACCTTGGAACTGATAACTGACGATAGGTATAGTACCAACCAACAGTTCCCGACGAGTCCTGTCCAGTGTACTTGTAACCCAACGAGCACCCGCATACTATCTCCAGTACGACGTACTGATGGCTGTGGGACAGACCATCTCCCATACTGGGATGAGAAGCGCATACGCTAGTCTACTCCGGAGTATCGATGCCCTGTCTCGATAGTCCTGTGACTAGGGACCTGCATAAGGATATGCTTATAGATTACCCAGCCCCCACTAGTGTGACTGCTATCACAACGCTGGTAATCAAGCAAAGATCCTAAGGGCTCCATTAATGTGTATAGGTGATATACTAAAATAAGCACATGTACACATTGAAGTAGAAACAAACCAAGTAGCATACTACTATATTGAGCAAGATTGTTTATACAAGGTGAATATCCCAAGCTTCCATTAAGTAATATACAAACTAGTATGATACAGTAATGGCCTCTAGGGCATATACACTAACAGTATACGGAGACTAGTCTATGTCGTCGCCCGTAGGGCGCAGATCAGTCCAAATCCGTATATTTTAGATTTGGGTTTGTTTTATTTAAGGACCGTTAATCTAGTTTGAGATTAAGATCGACCTAAATATATGAGCATTTGGGCTCAATTAATTTTTAACTAAGGATACGTTAGCCATATTTGAGACCAAAATCAACTTAGCAAGGATCATTTTTATTTCAGATCCAACAATAGAGCATTTGGGCTTAGTTGTAAGAAATCCTTTTAGAGAGACTAAACCAATTTGGGCTTAGTTTGCTCAGTTTTTTTTGTGTTCGAAAGTGCTAAGCACCTATTTGGGCTCTGTTTGTTTAGCCCCTTTTTTTTTTGCAAAAATGCTAAGCACTTATTTGACGCTCTGGCGCTCACATGGGTATCATGTGACGCCTTCAGTTATGGGCGCTGCACAATCAGTGCTAAACACTCGGTTACATATATAGTGTTAAAAACTTTTTTTTACGTGGCGTCCACGTGAAGAGCATGTGCGGCACTGGGTATTGCCAACGTGAGGAGCACGTGAGGTGCTGGACACTGCCCAAGCAGTGCTAAGCATTCAGCCGTTTTGGTTGTATATGAAGTGCTAAGCACTTTTATATAGTGCCCACATGAAAAGCACGTGAGACGCTAGGCGCTGCCCAATTAGTGCTAAACACTCAGCCATTTTGGCTGTATATGAAGTGCTAAGCATTTTACTCAGCGCTCACGTGTATTTCACATGAGGCGCTGGCTTCTGTTTTGGGCGCCCACGTGTTTTTCATGTGATGCACTGATTTCCTTTTGTTTTGGGAATCTGTTGAAGGCGTCCACGTAGGAAGCACGTGCGGTGCTAATGTTTTTTTTTCTTTTTAGAGATTGAATCTCCTTTAATGGTATTTTGACCATTAATGACACCAAGATCTTTGTTTTGAAGATCTGGAATTAGTTTTTCTTCAAGAACTAAGTTCTTATGTCTTTTTCTTTTATAAGAACTAAGTTTCTTTTAGGGTTAAACCCTATTTTCTGAGGAATTAAATTCCCAGAACAAATGTTCTTATTCTTTTTTTTTCTTTTTAATCAAGTTCTTTTCTGAATCTTTGATTCTCAAAAACAAGATTTTCCCGATGAGAATTAAATTCTCAATTTGTGGGAGACTTGTCTTGTAAATCTCTGATCCAGAGGAAGAACTAAGTTCTTTGAGAAGGGTTAAACCCTTCGATATGTAAAAAGAGATATTTTGATCTCTATGTTCTTTTTACTTAAGCTTTTGAGGAGGGAAGTTTTCTTCTTTTCTTGAAAATTGAATTCTCTGTTGTTTATGAAAGTTTTATGTATTTTTCAGAAGCTTATGGGGGCGTTCCTTCTATCTGAGTGTGTATCTCCCTCTCTGTGTCTTTTGAGACTTGAAGTCTCGGATCTTTTATATATTGGAGGCAAATGGTTAATTGGTTTTGAGAAAATATCTAATTGAGAGATTCCAATTGATTTAATTGGTCTCAAAATTTGTTTGTGGAATTTTACCCACCGTTGGATCTTTTGATCCAAGAATTTCTGTTTTATAAAATATGTCTAGTTGTTTTTAACAAGATTAGGGAAATATTTTCCCCATATACAGAATTTTTTCTGTCAAACGGTGATTTTTAATTACCATTGGATTTTTAATTCAAGGGCTTTCTGTTATATAGAGTACATCTTTCTTTGTTTAGAAAGATGTAGGGAAATATTTTTTCATCTCGTTGGATCTTTGATCCAACAATTTTTGTTCACGTAGAAAGATTAGGGGAATATTTTCCCTTCATAGAATTTTACTCTATTATTTGATAACTTATCATCACCATTGGATTTTTGATCCAGCGGCTTTGTTTAACAGAGAGTATCCCAGTTTTTAAGGAAATATCCCCATGTAGAATTTCATTCAACTTGATTTTACTTGGGCGCCGACGCTCACGTGTTACGCACGTGGGGGCCACTCAAGAATTTAATTCTAGATGCTCATGTGCTTTGCATATTGGCGCCCACGTGAGCTTCACGTGCGGCGCTACCATAGGATTTAATCCTAAGAGTTGGCGCTGGCACCCTCATGGGGAGCACGTGAGACGCTGTCTCATTAAATTTAACAGAGCTTAGCTCTTTTATTATGTTTAAATATTGGGGAAACACAGTTCAATTTTCGTTGAATCTATTCTAATATTTCTTCTCTATTAAAAGTGATGGATTTTCCCAACAACATTAGCACCAACGTCAATGGAAGTACACCGCCGCCGCCTACCCTTACTGCTCTACCACCTTCCCCTACCGTAGTCGCACCACTTGTCACGCCCCACTTCCGAAAATACGGAATACGATGGTGACTAGGCCAGCTATGCTCCTACGATCAAGGAAAAATCCTACCGTAGTCACACTTCGGCTTCTTGCATTATATTGTAATTAGTAAAACAAAATATGGATGAAGAGAATGCAGTCACTAGAACTATCATATGTATAGGAAACTGAGCGCAATGGAAGTAAACAAAAGGGCAACTAACCAGGGATATCAAGGGAAAAATACAACTGGTTCATTGGTCTAGATCTCCGCGGTCTTCTTGAGATCATACGGATCTACTTCTATCACTGAGCATGCATACTCAGGTCGTCAGGGCGACGCAATAACAATATTATGATAATAATAATGAGGCAAGAAATAAAAGTAATAACAGTGGAGACAGTGTATGCAGGTAATCAATATGTCTGCAATCAATGCAATATATAACCTGTGTTCCTACTGGTCTCTAAGTCAATTTTGAAATCGAGTTTGCGGAAAGGAGTGATCATGTTTAACGAGAGTCTCGTACATGCCCGAGACTATCAGCCACTGTTGCCTGGGATATAAGCCTGTCAGCCGGACCGCTAGGTCCAAACCTAATATATATATATATATATATATATATATATATATATATATATATATAAGAGTCGATATTTGAATGATCATCCTCTAAATCGCTAATCTCGCTAAATACAAGTTCATTTCCACTTCGATTTCCCCTTTTTCCCTAGATTTCACTATCTATAAGTATGGACTAGTTGTGTATAAGTACGTACCAATAACACTGCTTTATTCACTATTCATTGGGTTGTTCACTATCATGAATCATTCATTTTTTTTACTGGCGTATTCGACATATCTAAACCGATACCATTCACGTTTGACAATTCATTATAGACTAAGAATTAATAAGAATGTTCACTATCGCTAAAGGTATCGCAGTTGGGTAAATATGTGAATTATGCCGCTAAACAAATCATATGCAATACAAGTCATTAAGTGTCTTAGGAACTTAGAAAAATCACATTAACTCGTACGATCAGAATTGAGCAAAATGATACAAAAGGGATAAAAAGTAAACTTGATCAGCAATTCAACGAAATTGGTTTCAAGTCAATCTGGTTTCGGGTTTACGAATTATAGTCATTTCTTTTTAAGTGTTCTCTGCTGGAAATTCAGTTCCTGAACTGAAAGTCCATTTCGTAACACATTTTCACCCTGTTAGGATCATAATTAGGCGATACTACAGTTAGATAATATTTAGATTTATCAGTTAGGTTTCTAGAGAACTAGACGGATCGATAATATCCACTGTTTTCCGGGAGTTATGCATTATTTAGGATTGGGATATACGTTCTGTCCCCGCTTGGGACTGCAGTATGTATTGATGATTTAAAATATGATTAAAATAGCAAAGGACGGTAAAAACGAATGAAACTGCCTCCAATAGTTAGCTAACAGATTAATATTTGCAACAGTATAGGGTTCCACATAATACCATTTTCATACAGAGTTGTAAAAGCATTTCATTTCAAGTGTCAACAAGCAGTGCTACTCTGGACTGCAGTCCAGAACCGCAATTCTCCTCAATTTTCTTTAGCATGAATTATTAAAATTCAGTGGAAAAAAATATATTACTGTATGTTATTCCGTCAGCTTCGATATTGTTGGGGTCAAAAATTGCACCCCGGTTGACCAACTCAAAGTCAAGGTCAGCCCTAAGCCAAGTGGGCCCGAGCCCGGATCAAGTGGGCCCATGCCCCGGTCGAGCCCGAACACGAAGCGTCCGGCTTTCCGCCATACCAAAATAAAAATCATGTAACAAATAATTTTGATGTAATTTTTTGTGCATGAATGTATGCAGAATGGGCATAAAGCCAATTTTTTGTAAGCCCATGGCTTATGTGCAAAAAGAAATGGCACATGAACCATGGCATGGGCAAAATGCCATTTTGAAAAGCTCAAGGGGCTACATGTAAACATGTAAGCCTATATAAGGCAATATGATGAAAATATATAATATACAATTTTCATTCCCCCAAAAACTAGGGTTCTTTGTGCCTCCTGCTTCTTCTCCAAGGTTCTAAATCTTCTCATTTCTTTTGAATTAAATCAAGTGTTTTACTCTTTCTTTTCAAAAACTAAGTAGTTTTCCAACACAAAACCCACAAGGGGGTACTCAGATCTCCCATCAGATCTCAAAAAGAAGAGATCTTTAAAATCGCATATCTTGATCTTCAAGATCCCGCCGACAGAGGAAGAAGGAGACCCATCTCCTAAAAATCCCACCTTGGGAAGATCCAGAGCTCAAAGGAGAAGCCCGTTTCAGCATCTCCAAGAACATCCTAGGAGTTTAACTCCTCTCTCTCACACACACACACACACAGAACAATAAGTGCTCCTTTCTGGGAGTACAACTCCCATTGCAGGGACCAAGTCCCTTTTGCTGCTCGAGCGCCCATGTACTGACACGTGGTGCGCTAGTGCTCCTGTGTTCAGAGCGCTAGCGCCCAAAGCGCTAGTGCCCGAGCGCCCACGTATTGACAAGTGGCGCTCTTGCACTTAGAGCGCTAGCGCCCGAGCGCCCACGTGCTGACAAGTGGTGCGCTAGCGCTCTTGCGCTCAGAGTGCTCTTGCACTCAGAGCGCTAGCACCCAAAGCGCTAGCGCCCGAGCGCCCACGTGCTGACACGTGGTGCGCTAACGCTCAAAGCGCTAGCGCTAGCGCTCAGAGCGCTAGCGCCCGAGCGCCCACGTGCTGACACGTGGTACGCTAGCGCGCAAAGCGCTAACGCCCAAAGCACTAGCGCCCGAGCGCCCACGTGCTGACATAACACAACACTGTACGTTGAGTACGCATGACCAGTTTAACCCGTCAATCGGAGGTTCCCTCGCTTCAAAGCCGAGGGGTAATTAACGGCAGCTTAGTCCGCGGCTGCCGGAGATTCGAATCCCCACAATCAATAAACCCCAGCCCACCCTAAGCAGGGGAAATCTGTAATGCGCCAGACAAATGCGCGCGTATTCCCATCTCAATGGGATGACGAAAAACACCCTACAGATTCTGGCACACCCGGTGGGACCAATTTCTCCTCCCATATTTCGGGTTAAATGTTCATACGAACACAATCAATATACATATCGATTGCCTGTACTGAAATCATGCTTCTTTGTGCAGGTTAACAATTTCCAATTGCCATATTCGAATGCAAGTCGGTATTTGAACGACTTTTCTTGGCCCCAGCTGGGGGCAAGGCCATCAACACCGACAAAGTAATAAGGCATCTCATGCAAGCTCCAGCAGTGCCCCCTGACAACTGCTCAATCGGGTATCTTCTCTAAGCTCCCCGTCAGATGACCACCATGTCGTTAAACTGGGAACAATCGACCACCGCGTCATTAAACTGGGAACAGATGACCACCACGTCGATAAACTGGGAACAATCGACCACCACTTCATTAAACTGGGAACAATCGACCACCACGTCATTAAACCGGGAACAATCGACTACCACGTCATTAAACTGGGAATAGTCGACCTCTAAGTCGTTAAACTGGAATGTAAAAAAATATATATGTAAATAAAAAAAAATGTGTAAATAAAAGAAAAATAAAGAAAAGCCGAAATGATGGAGCAACTCGCAATAAAAATTAGCGAGTAAAATAAAGATGAAAATAAAGCCGAAACGATGGGGCAACCGCGAATAAGCCGAAATGATAGGGCGAATGATGAGTCACTCCTGGTACTATATTCCAGTGCAGCGATACAGACGCCAACCAAATTCCAAATGCTATACCTGATTCGTATGTCAAAAATATTTCTAAACCGCAATTAAGAACGGCGTCGCTTGGTAGCTAGCTGGTGAGTACGGGTCGGTCCACATGGATGTTGTGAATTTCCTAATCGCTCTTATGAGTTAATTTCGATGGGTGTCGGATCTTATTGATTAAATCTAAAAACTAAATCTATCTAGATCTAAATCTTGCTAGGGTTAGGTTTAGGGTAGGTTTGGAAATGTAAATAAATCTCACCGCTTTCTATACCCAAATTAAGATGTATGAGGTGTTATGGTAATTATTAATAAAGGGGATTAGAACCATTCGGGAAGATGTTTCTTCCTCTAGGTTCTTGTCCTTCCTTTATCAATCCTTACCCTAACCTTCATGGAAAACACGCGCAACCGGGCCTTTATACTACGGTATCACCGCTACCTCGAGGGATAGGGTGCCGTAGGGAGCGGTGTGTGCATGTATGCATGGAGTCCTATAAAAACGTGTGATGGGCAAGAAAGGGGTGAGAGATTTTCATCTCTCAAGCCTTCCCCAATACTAACCCTAACAAGCGAGAAGACTACTCGCTCATTAGGGAATTGAAGAACATATCTAAACTATCTATCTAGGGCAAGGAATTAATGATCTAACTAGAGCAGATAAGAAATTATACTAAGGCAATTAAATAAAACTACTTACTTTATTGATGGCTCTCTCCAAACATTTAAACCGGACTTTTTCAGATCTGAATAGATGAAATGAAAAGAGGCATGACCTAATACAAGAATTTGGGTCTTTATTTATAGGACATAGAAAACCCTAGGTTTACAATCGCCGTATGTATGCTTTTACAAAATTGCCCCTAGGTAGACTAGTCAACGCGCCGCCAGCATTTTGGTAAAATGTTTCACCAACCCGGGCTCAACCTGGCCGCGGAACCGCGGCCATAGGCCAGGTTTGGCCGTGGTTCTACGGCCAAATAAGAGGTTCGTGGGTTGGTTTTTCTTGTGCTGCTTCTGATTGACTTTTGCTTCCTATTTCTTCAGTTGGTTCTTTAGGATGTCTTCTCGTTCTCTCCCAGATCTCCGCAGTGAATAATTGTAGTGGACTTTTAATGTTGCTTCGTGTCGAAGTCTTAAACCTTGCGCTACCTTGTTCTTTGTGGACTGATCTTCGTGTAGGCTTGATCAAGATCCATTTATTTGTTGGTCGTAGTCCCACTTTTGCATCGTCTTTTCATCATTTCACTGTTTTTATTCCGAGAATCTTTAACCTGCAACTATGTAGAAGACATGGGTCAAAAGCACCTGTTTATTTGTAAAATGCATAAGAATGGGGAATATAATAATGCAAAATTATGGTATGAACAAATACCCCCAAACTTATGTTTTGCTCGTCCTCGAGCAAACCTAGTTTTATTCTCAACAAAAACCTAACCTCACTTTCGAAGGGAAACACGATTGCACTGAGCTCGTGCAACAAGCCGTTAAACCTCTAGGTGTCCCTAGTAGGAGGAGTGTTGTCTCCTGAGGGTTTTCAGCGGATACTACCCACAAAATCCTATCAATTCGGCCCATTAACTTTTATTCTCCAATTAGGTTTTCTAACAAGGAATTCTATTATCTTCGACTCGTAAATCATCCACCCGTATTCTTCACGCTTCCTTATTATTTAACTTAAGATTATATATGTTCTGTAGACTTACTTAGCTTTTGGCATTTCTTAAGTTTTCCTTCTAGGGTTCCATCTCAACTTAGGAATTTTTATCATCTCTATTAAAGATATAAGTCTTATTTTTCATTCCTATCTCTTATCTAAACCCCAATCACATACCCCTACATGTATGTATATATAACCCCTACACTTGGAAATTCAAATCAAGCAATCATACTCTTGTCTGTTGTCCAAAGCACTTCTAATTGGTGAATTTTTAGATGAAGTTTGCTCACACATCCTTCATGCGACCGTTAATACTTCTTGAGGTACCAACGACCGATTACAAAATGTGTTTGCATATTAAAGCGTAATTCCTAGTCTTGCAACACCTAAGGCTTTAGCAGTGACTCCCAAACCTGTTGGTCTAAGGCACTAGGTGATGAAGCACCCTCGCTAAATATTTTTTCTATTTTTCAGCCTTAAGTAATCACAAAAACCAGTGTTCATTTTTTTATTATCTCTTTATTCACACTTGAATTTTTATTTTATTTTCTTCGTACTAAGGACTTTAGACAAGAGCATTTCAAAGTCTCTCCTACTATTCCAAGTTTCAAGGTTCGTGTTTGTGCAATTTGTAGGGTATATATTTTCAGAATCTAGACTTAAGCTTAGGAATTATTTTTCAAACTTATATTTTAATAAAAATATCAATACTCTTCCCTTATTTTGACTTAGCCCAAGAAGTGAACTCAAAATTTGCCTATTTCTAAATAACTACAAAGACATATACTTTCTACCATTAAACTTTAAGAAAAGTTATTTTTAGGGTTTTTAATTTACTAAGTCTAGATCTAATTGTTCCTAGCTAGTTAACCTATTTGTCAAACTCAAGTCAATTATGGCCAAAATTGAATACTTTAATTTTTATAATTTTTTAATTTTTATAATTTTTATGGGTTTTAAAATAAGTATGAAAATGCAAAAAAATGTACACATGAATGTGAAGGAAGAAGGCTTACCGAGCATACCCCCAAACTTAAACTTGACAGTGTCCTCACTGTCATGCTACACCAAGAGGGTCAAAATGTCGGCACTCCCCTGTTTATTTATTTAAAAACAAATTATTTTTTATTTTTATTGTTAAAAGAAAAAACAAAAATATATATACAACAAGGTTCCCCCCAAACTTAAGTGAAACAGTGTTTCCACTGTTAAAGTTTAGAGTTAGGGAGGAGAAAATTCAAACTATACAAGGCCTTACACAGGCCAAAAGTTAGCACCAACCATTCAAAAATTTTATCGTGATAATGGTAGGGTTGGTGGAAGAATGGAGTGTAGAGAAAGGAGTTGAGAAGCACACGAGACCATATAGGAAGAAGAGTGGAATATGGTCTCGGTGGAGGAGAAGAATGGCGGAAAAGAGAAAGAACTGTAGTACGATCTTGAGGGTGTAAATCGAGTGAATAAATTAGCGCAATTTGTGATGACCGATGTGTTAAAAGCGATTGTGCTAATCTATCAACCCGTCGAGAAATGGGGTCAAATCCCGCAAGATTCGCAAGAAAACATGGGTACGTCGAACTTGGTAAACCATCCATTGAAAATAGAAACGCGACGGATTCTTGCGTGGTCGAAACGATAGGATGGGCGCAAGGGAGTGAATTAGGGATAGTCTTATTCTAACCGAAGTAAACTGTCTCGAACTTGAAAGATTCCATCAATGTT
Organism: Agapanthus africanus; assembly: GCA_030015575.1. Lineage (NCBI taxonomy): Eukaryota > Viridiplantae > Streptophyta > Magnoliopsida > Asparagales > Amaryllidaceae > Agapanthus > Agapanthus africanus. Next base: position 44,979,384 of record CM057339.1, read on the forward strand.
TAAATGACTGTAAGCAATCGAGTCTGATGGTTCATCTGAAAATTCAAAGGACTCAAACTCGGGCGGTGAGTCTTTAAAATCTTCCGAAAAAGTGAAACACTCATAATCGTTATCGTCCGTGGGAACTATGTCAGATTCAAAGAGGTACACACTAGTGGCGTCCAAACTGCTGTGATCGAATAGAAATCTTTCAAGCTCATAGTCCGCCTGTGTGGTCGGAATGATGGAAAGGAGGGAGGGTGATTTAGGAAATATAACAGTTAAAGATTCAGTAGGATGAATTGGAAAATCCGACACATCAAACAAAAATGGTTCATCCTCAATACTCTCCTCAATACTATCCTCATAATTCTCCTCAATATTTAGTTTATACATGCCATTATAATCAAAATCAAGATGCACATGAAGTTCGGGAGAAACATTTAATGACTCGGGATGATGAATTGGACATAAAATTTCAATCAAATCTACGGGTTCATCATTCAAAATATTCCCGGCGTCTATATCCTCGATCAAGTGAAAATCAATTATTTCGGACACCTCATCAAAAGCATGAATATCTAACAATTCATGTTCTAGATTGGAGGTGTAGAGATCAAAGCGATTGGTGATGGTTTTACTCGAAGGGGACCCTTCACAATCTGGCAAATCAAGCACTACAAAGTCACACAACTCATTAGACGTTCTATCTCCAACTGGTGAATCATTTGGAACATTTGATAGACATTCAAAACCGGAGTTGTGGGATTCAATTGGGTATGGGTAGGCTTGATTTGGAAGGGTGTATAGCTCACTTTCTCCACTCAAATTATCACTCTGTCCAACCGCCCCATCATACATTGGAATTTTTGGAGCTAGTTGGAAACTAGCTACCGGGTCACTAGGTTGTATAAGGGCGGCTATGGACGCTTCCACATTCCTTAGCATTTGGTTTGTCGCTACCATATAGGCTTCTAACGACTGTTCCAGACTAGACATGGGTTGTGAAGGGGTTTCAGTAAAAGATTCAAAGTTGGTTGGATTTTGGAAACTCTCAAATGGCTGTGCAGAAGCAATGTCTAAGGAAGGTGTGAAAGTTGGGTAGGACTGGTAGGAAGTGAATGGTTGGACAGGAATGGGATCAACATTTGGATAAAAAGGTGAATGGACTTGTTGATCCCAAGAACTCGAACTGTTGAAAGGAGTGAAAGATCGGTTACGAGATTGTTCAATGTGTTCAGCGATAGACATGGGTTTCGGAGTTACAATAGGACTCGAAAAAGGAGTATCAACGTAAGAAGGTGGTGAAGGTTGAAATGGTTGATACAAAGTGGATTGCAAAGTCGAACTGTTTCTCCTAGACGCTTCTATTCGATCTTTCAAAGAAATTTTGGGTATGGAGAGGTCGTTCGTAAATCGACCGAAACAATTCGCGTACGAAGCAAAGTTTGGTTGAGGGTACCAAAGTTCGGCAAGAGATTTTTGAGGTGGGGTACCCATGATGTAAAAAGGAGAAGAAAAAGAAGGTGGAAGTAAGGAAGTGGAAAGAATTTCGACTTCGGAGTCGAAAGCTTCGTCGGTCGGTACCAACGAAACACGGACTAATCGGACGCTCGTGTCCCGAGTTCACACGGACATACACTAAAGAGGTAGTGTAGTCAAAAAGGTGAAAAACAGAATGTGGGGGTAAGAAAATATCAATGAGAAGAAAATGGGTGGTGATGGGGTGCACGGATTTCTTAGCGACAAAATTTGCAAGTTTTTATAAAAAAAAATTCCTTTTTTTATGTGGTGCTCTTTGCAAAAAGATTCGATAAAAGGCTTAGACACACGTTCAATCAACCACAAATGTACAATCAGGCCTAGATCTAAGGTCACCTAGGTCAGTTAGACAGCTCCTAACTGTTCCAAAGGGCTAGAAATAGGACCTCAAACCGTCTCTTCACCGCCAATTGCGGTCAGGTAAGTGCCAGGTGAGTGGGAGGCTTTCCACTATAAGTAGTGGCCCTAATTAAGTAACCACTCACCTTAGACACACTTGCCTAGACACCGCAAAGTCAGATTAGGATCAACGGCCGATGCCTACAACTAGTCCTCTGTCCTATTGAGCTCGACGTCCTTAGGGCTGAGTCTAGTATTTTTTAATTAATGATGGTCAATGCATATGCCTTATGTAATTTCTGGGGTCCTGAGAAGGGTGATGAAATCCCCACCCAATCTGGATTGGTTTCAAGCCCCTTAAAGTCCGATTAAGAATATGCAAAACAGTAACAACCACTTGCAATCAAATTTTTTTATTTTAAGCGCGGTGCAAAGAATCCTGCACAAGATCAATTATTGGAAGGGGGAGAGATTTTTTAGCGCAAAGAATTCTGCAGAAGATTTGACAGAGGAGATATTTGAGGTTGCATAGGAGAGAGAAAGAAAACAAACCGAGAGATTTTTGTCAACTGATGACGTCAGCAGGCCGCGTTTCCACGGTTGGAAAGCAGGTTCACTTCCCGAGAAATTTTTTTACGTGCTGAGTCGATCAAGCCGCGGCGGTTCCGCGGTCGTAAGCGGCTTGGTGCAGCGGTTCCGCGGTAGAGGCGACGGCACAGTTCCCAAATTTTTTTCTGTTGTTCTGTTGGTAAAATCCTCTGCTGTTCAGATCTGCCTTTTTCTGTTATGATCTCTGGATTTTTCCAGATCCGAAATCGATTGTAGATCCTGCAAAATTCACACAAAAAATACCTTTCACAAAATAAAAGATGATAAATTTTTATATTTTTTTAATTTTTCAGTTTTTATGATTTTTTTATATTAACCCGAAATTGCAAAAAGAAAATAACACGCCATCCCCGGCAACGGCGCCATTTGATTCGTATGTCAAAAATATTTCTAAACCGCAATCAAGAACGGCGTCGCTTGGTAGCTAGCCGGTGAGTACGGGTCGGTTCACAGGGATGTTGTGAATTTCCTAATCGCTCATACGAGTTAATTCCGATGGGTGTCGGATCTTATTGATTAAATCTAAAAACTAAATCTATCTAGATCTAAATCTTGCTAGGGTTAGGTTTAGGGTAGGTTTGGAAATGTAAATAAATCTCACCGCTTTCTATACCCAAATTAAGATCTATGAGGTGTTATGGTAATTATTAATAAAGGGGATTAGAACCATTCGGGAAGATGTTTCTTCCTCTAGGTTCTTATCCTTCCTTTATCAATCCTTACCCTAACCTCCATGGAAAACACGCGCAACCGGGCCTTTATACTACAGTATCACCGCTACCTTGAGGGATAGGGTGCCGTAGGGAGCGGTGTGTGCATGTATGCATGGAGTCCTATAAAAACGTGTGATGGGCAATAAAGGGGTGAGAGATCTTCATCTCTCAAGCCTTCCCCAATGCTAACCCTAACAAGCGAGGAGACTACTCGCTCATTAGAGAATTGAAGAACATATCTAAACTATCTATCTAGGGCAAGAAATTAAAGATCTAACTAGAGCAGATAAGAAATTATACTAAGGCAATTAAATAAAACTACTTACTTTATTGATGGCTCTCTCCAAACATTTACACCGGACTTTTTCAGATCTGAATAGATGAAATGAAAAGAGGCATGACCTAATACAAGAATTTGGGTCTTTATTTATAGGACATAGAAAACCCTAGGTTTACAATCGCCGCATGTATGCTTTTATAAAATTGCCCCTAGGTAGACTAGTCAATGCGCCGCCAGCATTTTGGTAAAATATTTCACCAACCCGGGCTTAACCCGGCCGCGGAACCGCGGCCATAGGCCAGGTTTGGCCACGGTTCCGCGGCCAAATAAGAGGTTCGTGGGTTGGTTTTTCTTGTGCTGCTTCTGATTGACATTTGCTTCCTATTTCTTCAGTTGGTTCTTTAGGATGTCTTCTCGTTCTCTCCCAGATCTCCGCAGTGAATAATTGTAGTGGACTTTTAACGTTGCTTCGTGTCGAAGTCTTGAACCTTACGCTACCTTGTTTTTTGTGAACTGATCTTCGTGTAGGCTTGATCAAGATCCATTTATTTGTTTGTCGCAGTCCCACTTTTGCATCGTCTTTTCATCATTTCACTGTTTTTATTCCGAGAACCTGTAACCTGCAACTATGTAGCAGACATGGGTCAAAGGCACTTGTTTATTTGTAAAATGCATAAGAATGGGGAATATAATAATGCAAAATTATGGTATGAACAATACCCCAATGGCGAATGATGAGTCGCTCCTGATACCATATTCCAGTGCAGCGATGCAGACGCCAACAAAGCCCGAAATTTTTCCGGCCCTACGGTCTGGATCATACATCCTGCAAAACCGTATACAATCCACGGGCGTAAAACAATCCCAATCTCCCCCAAGTCTTACCGGTGAGGCCACATTCAAAGTCCCACCAAAAATAAAGAAAAAATAAAAAATAAAATAAAATAAAAAAATGGTATGTCCACAAGCAAAATGGGCACGGATGAAAACCCGAAAGGGCTCCGTGAGTAAAAACAGCAGGACTGCCGGCGAGTTTGTGAAAACCCGAAAGAGCGCAAACTCGTGAAAAAGAGATGAAATACACTCACAAAGTCCTCTCGACTTTGTGAGGAGAAAATCCTCGCGTACGATCCTTACGACTCACAAAGGAGCAACACACTTAGGAGTTCCCACGACTCCTAAGGAGAAAATACACCTACGGGATCCTTACGACCCGTAGGGAGAAAATGCTTTGTGAAACCCTTACGGCTCACAAAATTGAAATGTCTTAGGTGATAGGGACCTAAAACCTGTCTCCTAAGCCATCGCTTCCTGATAAACAAGCGCAAATGATGATTCGCTCCTGGTACCATATTTCAGTGTAGCGATACTGATGCCAAGAAAAAACCAATTCCCAAATCCTCCCGGGGCAAATGATGAGTTGCTCCTGGCATTATTCCAGTGCAGCAATGCAGATGCCAAAACAAAAACCAATTACTAAATCCTCTCGGGGCAAATGATGAGTTGCTCCTGGCATTATTCCAGTGCAGCAATGCAAATGCCAAACCAAAACCAAAATCCTCAAATCCACTCATGGCAAATGAGGATTCGCTCCTGGTACCATATTCCAGTGTAGCGATGCTGATGTCAACCTAAATCAAATCAAACCAACAACCTCTGCGGCAGAATCATGCTCTGTCCCAGAACCAACCCCGTGTCGAAATCATGCTTCGCCTCGGGATATCTACCTTCCCTGCCAGAATTATGCTCCACCTCGGAATCAAATCAACCAACCAGCTCTGCGTCGGAACCATACCTCGTCTCAGAGTGTACCCCGTGTCGAAATCATGCTTCGCCTCGGGATATCTACCTTCCCTGCCGGAATTATGCTCCGCCTTGGAATCAAATCAACCAACCAGCTCTGTGTCAGAACCATACCTCGTCCCAGAATATACCCCGTATCGAAATCATGCTTCGCCTCAGGCATATCTGCCTTCCATGTCGGAAATATGCTTCGACTCGGAATCAACCAGCGACACTCCGTGCCGGGGACAAGTCGACCAGCAACACTCCGTGCCGAGGACAAGTCGAACAGCGACACTCCGCGACGGGGAAAAGTCGACCAGCGACACTCCGTGCCGGGGAAAAGTCGAAAATCAGCGACACACCGTGCCGGGGAAAAGTCGACCAGCGACACTCCGTGCCGGGGAAAAGTCGACCAGCGACACTCCGTGCCGGGGACAAGTCGATCAGCGACACTCCATGCCGGGGACAAGTCGAACAACAGCGACACTCCATGCCGGGGACAAGTCGACCAGCGACACTCCGTGTCGAGGAAAAGTTGAACAGCGACACTCCGTGCCGGGGACAAGTCGACCAGCGACACTCCGTGCCTGGGCTAAGTCGATCAGCGACACTCCGCGCCGGGGACAAGTCAAATATCAGCGACACTCCGTGCCGGGGACAATTCGACCAGCGACACTCCGTGCCGGGGACAAGTCGACCAGCGACGCTCCGTGCCGGGGACAAGTCGACCAGCGACACTCCGTGCCGGGGATAAGTCGAACATCAGCGACACTCCGTGCCGGGGACAAGTCAAACAGCGACACTCCGTGCCGGGGAAAAGTCGATTAGCGACACTCCATGCCGGGGACAAGTCGAACATCAGCGACACTCCGTGCCGGGGACAAGTCGAACAGCGACACTCCGTGCCGGGGACAAGTCGAACAGCGACACTCCGCGCCGGGGACAAGTCGACCAGCAACACTCCGTGCCGGGGATAAGTCGAACATTAGCGACACTCCGTGCCGGGGACAGGTCGATCGACGACACTCTGTGCCGGGGACACGTCGATTAGCGACACTCCGTGCCGGGGAAACGTCGACCAGCGACACTCTGTCTCGGGGAAACGTCCAACACAGACACTCTATGCCGGGGAAACGTCGACCAGCGACACTCTGTGCCGGGGGCACATCTACCAAATCACTCCGGGCCAGGGAAACGTCTACCACGGACACTCCACCTCGGAGACGCGTCAAGCGTCGACCGTCCATGTCGCAAAAATGGCAGTGCATGCTTCCTACAAAGTGGGAACCAAATCGCTCCGGGCCAGGGAAACATCTATCACGGACACTCCGTCTCGGAGACGCGTCAAGCGTCGACCGTCCACGTCGTAAAAAGGGCAGTGCATCCCAAAAAGTGGGAACCAAAGCAAGTCGCCTCCACGCAAAAGAAGATCCATCAATTTCATGCCCACGACCCACATATGTGGTGTGCATTTATTGATGGGGGGCACTTTGTTGGGGTCGAAAATTGCACCCCGGTTTACCAAGTCAAAGTTAAGGTCAACCCCAAGCTAAGTGGGCCCGAGCCCGGATCAAGTGGGCCCATGCCCAGGTCGAGCCCGAACACGAAGCGTCCGGCCTTCCGCCATACCAAAATAAAAATCATGTAACGAATAATTTTGATGTAATTTTTTGTGCATGAATGTATGCAGAATGGGCATAAAGCCAATTTTTTGTAAGCCCATGGCTTATGTGCAAAAAGAAATGGCATATGAACCATGGGATGGGCAAAATGCCATTTTGAAAAGCCTAAGGGGCTACATGTAAACATGTAAGCCTATATAAGGCAACATGATGAAAATATCTAATATACAATTTTCATTCCCCCAAAAACTAGGGTTCTTTGTGCCTCCTGCTCCTTCTCCAAGGTTCTAAACCTTCTCATTTCTTTTGAATTAAATCAAGTGTTTTACTCTTTCTTTTCAAAAACTAAGTAGTTTTCCAACACAAAACCCATAAGGGGGCACTCAGATCTCCCATCAGATCTCAAAAAGAAGAGATCTTTAAAATCGCATCTCTTGATCTTCAAGATCCCGCCGACAGAGGAAGAAGAAGACCCATCTCCTAAAAATCCCACCTTGGGAAGATCCAGAGCTCAAGGGAGAAGCCCGTTTCAGCATCTCCAAGAACATCCTAGGAGTTTAACTCCTCATACACACACACACACACAGAGAGAGAGAACAATAAGTGCTCCTTTCTGGGAGTACAACTCCCATTGCAGGGACCAAGTCCCTTTTGCTGCTCGAGCGCCCATGTGCTGACACGTGGTGCGCTAGCGCTCGAAGCGCTAGCGCTCCTGCGCTCAGAGCGCTAGCGCCCAAAGCGCTAGTGCCCGAGCGCCCACGTGTTGACACGTGGCGCTCTTGCACGCAGAGCGCTAGCGCCCGAGCGCCCACGTGCTGACACATGGTGCGCTAGCGCTCTTGCGCTCAGAGCGCTAGCGCCCGAGCGCCCACATGCTGACACGTGGTGCGCTAGCGCTCTTGAGCTCAGAGCACCAGCGCCCGAGCGCCCACGTGCTGACACGTGGTGCGCTAGCGCTCTTGCACTCAAAGCGCTGGCGCTGGCCCCACACATCCTTTGGATGTCTTTCCCCTTTTTTTATATATACATATATATACACACATATATATACATATATACACACACACATACTCCACGACACTGTCCTCCGTTAGAAAAAATTTCTAACGGGACGCTGTCCCGCACCCCGCAAGGGGACTGCTAGCTATCCGGGTAGCGGGACCACCGTAAAAACTCTGCGGGGCCCCCGATATATCCAAAACCTCTTCAAAACACAACATTGCACGTTGAGTTCGCATGACCAGTTTAACCCGTCAATCGAAGGTTCTCTTGCTTCAAAGCCGAGGGGTAATTAACGGCAGTTTAGTCCGCGACTGCGGAGATTCGAATCCCCACAATCAATAAACCCCAGCCTACCCTAGGCAGAGGGAATCTGTAATGCGCCTGATAAGCGCGCGTGTATTCCCATCTCAATGGGGTGACGAAAAACACCCTACAGATATGAGTCCGAAAATGCCACAATCCGCTATATACATAATTAACTACGAATTTAACATGGTAAGGTACGTGATAAAATCTAGATTCCGCATCGAGTCTCGGGGTGTCATTTCCTGGGGTAAACGACTTTTATTTTACAACTAAATTTTCACAAGACATTCATTAAGAGTAAAGATATATATTTATCACGAGTTCTGCCATAATTGATTTGGTTTTCACATTGAGCACTTTACCGGTGTACACAAGTGACGATCTAACCCGATTAATTCATGAGAAATCTAAATTATATTCATACGATCAATAAACACAAGGTGGGTTCGATCCAATATGACCAAACACGATGACTCGAGGTATATGTATTTAATTAAACTTATCGCTATAACGGAATTGATATATCCACGCACGATAACACACGTATGTATATACCTCTAATTATGTAACATTATGATATAATTTATATAAACTATAGTAGCATGATTTGTAAGGGAAGGGGTTTCCACTTTCCTTCGGTCGCTGATATAGAAGCGACGAACGGTAGGGTTCGCCTCGACGCATGAGACGGTGACACGGACCCAGGCACGGTGGTGACACAGTACTGGGCACGGTGGCGGTGTGTACGTGCTGTGATGGCGACACGGTACTAGATACAGAATGGGCAAGAGTCGGGGCACATAGTAGCACTGGTGCGGGCACGGTACTGGGCACGAAACGGGCTCGATTCAGGGCACGTAGTGGCATGGGGAGCAGTGGAGGAGGCGCTCGGGGTCAGTGGGAGGAGGCGCTCGGGGTCAGCGTTGAGTGGGAAAAGAGAGGAGGTCCGGTGGTGGCGCGGCAGGGATAGCTCCAACGCGGCGGCGAGCGGTGGTTGGGTGCGGAGCTGATGGTAGTGGGTATGATGGCGGGTGAGGAGTTTCGGCTTGCTCGGAGGGATGACAACGACGTGATTGGTGACGAGGAGATGCTGGCGGGGTCGCGGTTGAGGGAGGCTCGGGCGTTCGTCAACAACGAGAGGGGCCTGGTGATGTGAGGAGGTCATGGGGGTGGCAATCGACAAGGTTCGTTGGAGTTGTTGAGGTCGGTGGCGAGTGTCGCTGCGCGGAGATGAGGGCGATGGTGATGGAGAAAGAAGGAGGTGCCGGTGAAGAAGGCAAGGCGATGGTGGCTCGGTTGCGGGTGATGGAGTCGACATGGAGGTGTTCGCGGCGGTGCTCAGAAGGCGCTGAGGCGAGCCGATAGTGGTGCTTGGGGACAAGCGGCTGGTCTTTGAAGATTGGGGTCGCTGAGGCTACAGGGGCACGGTGGCCGGCAAGGTGCTCACAGCAGCAAAAGGGGTCGAGTTTGGGGTTGTGGGGATGATGGTGGAATTGGTGGTGGTGTAGGAGCTCGTGGTAATGTTGATGGCGGTTGCGGTTTGGAAGATGGTGGTGAAGTGAGGGTGGTGAAGGGAGGAGCTCACCGTGGCCAGAGGGGTTGTGATGGGGGTCGGGAATGGAGTTATGAGGTGTGAGGGGTGAGAACAAGAGAAAGAGAGAGAGGCTGTGATTTAGAGATAGAGAGAGATGAGGAATTATTAGGATTAAGGGTAATTAATAGGATATGATGAGGAGATTGATTATGATTAATAAGGAATTAATAGGATATAATGAGGAGATTGATTATGATTAATAAGGAATAAATGAGAGTAATAGGGAATCAATTAGAGGTTAATGGGAGTTGAGGGGATTTTCAGTTTGCTTTAGGGGAATTGAAGTTTGAATTTAAAAAAGAAACATTAGAGGAGGAAGAGTGGGAGAGGCCGGCCAGAGGGTTTTTCTTAGGTGTAGGTATTGTGGGCTGGGCCTAGAAAAAAAAGAGGGGAAAAAGTTAGGGAGCTTGATTTAGGGTTTAAATAGGTTAGGGTAAAATTATTATAATTAGGAAAAAGAATTATAGAAATTTTTTATAATAAAATATTAGGCTTAGGAAATTAATAAGTATGTTTTTAAAATGCAATATAATAACAATTTGTGACAAATCAACTTTATTAATAACAAGAAATAAAATAACACAATTTGGCCAATGTGAGGAAATATAAAATGAATGTAAAATTCAAAGAAATAAATTAGAATAAATAAAGTTTATTTAAATTCGTATTTGACTGTATAATAGGTACTGGGTATTACACCACTCATAGAACAGACGATACTTCTGGAGGCTATCAGAATCCTACTTGAAGGTCAGCAGGCTCAAAGCACGATTTTGCAGGAGCAAACTGCTCTCCTTCAACAGAGTTTCACCCGCTCTGAAGCAGAAACACCGGGAGTGAAACAATTTCGAGAATTACACCCGAAAAACTTCTCAAGGAAAGAGAAACTGCTTGAAGCCGAGAAATAGACTCAAGGCATAAAAGATGACCTAGCAGCTGCCCAAGTTCCAGAAGCGGCGTGGGTCAGAATAACAAAACTCCAACATACTGACAATGCCAGAGTCTGGTGGAAAGCTGAACAGAGCCGTCTTGAACGGCCGATAGAGTGAAAGATTTTTCGTGATCTCTTCGACGCCAGGTATTTTCCGAAAACCGCACACTTTGAGATGGAACAGAAATTCATTCACCTACAATAAGAATCCATGTGGGATAATTCGGTGGATGAGTATGATGCCGAATTCACCATGCTCGGCAAATTCGTTGCCCATCTAATTTGTACTGCAGAAATCAGAGCCTGGCGCTTCCATCAAGGATTAGACCCTAAGATCTAGGCTGCCCTAGCAACGGGAGAATACCTAACACATGATGCAGTTTTGAAGTCAGCCCATCGCTATGAAGCTGTTATTAAGAAGAAGAAGAAACCACAATCGGTCGATATGAAACGTCCCGCCAATTACATTACTAGAGGAGCCTCTTTTAGGCCAACTGTCACGCCCCGCTTCCCAGTATATGGCGAAGAGGACGGGACTGGTCCGCTACGTATTTACTCTGAAGTAAATACGCTAAGCGTATCTAAGCAATATATAAGTAAATACACAAGAGACAAGATATATAAACTGAACAGCAACTTTATTTATTAACATTCTTTTGTACAATGCATGAAAAGTAAATACAACTGAAATAAAGCGATGCCTAAACAATGGCATAACAGGAATGTAAAGTACTGAAAGGAAATGTGTATAATGAAACTAAAGCGCTGGGTCTTCAGCAAACCGATCCAAGTCTTCAGCAGTAGGCTCGATCTCTGACGTGTCCAAATTACCTGACGACATTCAAAGAAGAAAGAAAGAGAATGTCGTCAGCGAACAGATCACTCGATAAGTCTCAAAGATAAGAGGAAAGTAGAATAAACAGAATAAGAAGGTATCTTTTAAAGTTTTATTATCTTGTTTTAATGTTGTATTAACGCTTTTGTTTGTAGCTTGGTACAGAAGAATACCAGTGTATACAAGAGGAGTCTCTATATGCCAGAGACTAGAGGCAAGTATAGTACAAGGAACCGTTTATGCCACGGTACAACAGCAACTGGATTCATGTTAGGTGTATTAAGTCTTACTGTCTCGTGCCACTTTTAACACCTTCCGTACCAATCTACCCTTTTAAACCCCGTAGTGTTTTGATTGTATTGTTTGTCTTGTAAATTGTATTGATTGTATAATTGGTTGACTGATCGAAATCATGATATCAGTAAACGGATGTAACCGTAGAATCATGTAAATGGAATAACTGGAGAACCATGTAAATGGAATGTATATCCATGGTTCAGTTCAGTCAAGTTGTATAGATTGATAATTGGATTCATGGATTCATATTGAATTGTAATATTGAAGATTGTAGATTGTAGACTGTAGATTGTAGATTGTACTTGAATCATATTCAAGTCAGATTATACTGAGACTCAAACTGAGTCCGACAATTAGCAAAGTAAATTGAAGTCCTGATTGTTTTTATTAATTTGTCTACTTTAGAGAGGCAAGCAACCACTTCTCCAGCTCCCTGAGGCTCAAGAGATTGGTCCTTCTTAAATCTATGTTTACTAGGGTCCTTAGGGTAATTTATAGAACTTGAGAGGGTTTTATGTAAAAATACTTTTATATACTTTTCAAAATACACCCCAAGTATTTATTAATCGTCTTTAGAGTTGTAATGAATGTAGATTTTATATTGTGATATTTCTAGTGGAAATATCCTAATTTCAGAAATAAAGGTATTTATTTGTAATATTGATTTGTATGGAATTCATGGTATTTTAGTGTAAAATTGATTCTTATGATATTGTAGAAAAGGTGGAATATTTATAATACTTCAAAAATAGATATGTTTATGTTACATATACATATATTTATACGAAAATAATTTTGTATATATCTATAATATTCTCGAAATCTCGTTTTCTTAAGATGTCGTATTTTAAATCTTTTGAGACCGAATACTCCTTGCGGAGGTCTGAATCTCGCACTACTAAGTCCAAGGATGTGCGATAATCCGCACCATCCCGAACGGGTTCCCCAAATGGGTTGTAGCGGTGCTTTGCAAAGATTTGTATAAATACTAATCATTAAGAAAAACGGTTTTATTAGTTATGGTATTTAAATGAAAAGGTATCGTTTTCCGTATTCTATGTTCTAGGGTCTCCTAAGTCAACTAGACTGTTCCTAACTGGTCCAAAACGACAAGTTGTGAGATATCTCGAATCGCCTCTTCACCGCCAATTGTGGCCAGATAAGTATAAGTGAAGAAAGGAGGGATCCGCTCACGAATCACCGTTAGACGGGCCTTTTAAAGTTATCTTTCTCACTTGCCTAGCCTAGACACCACAAAGTCAGGTTTAGATAAACGACTGAATGCCGACAACTTTATCCTATTTTTATAAGAAGTGGTATTTATTTGTAAAAATGTATCAATACTAAATCTTTTAGAAATGGTTTTATTAAGTAAATGGTATTTAAATGAAAATATTTGGTTTCCCGTATTCTGAGTTCTCGAGGGTATCGTGTTATGTTGCATATGAGTGTGTGAGGAGGTAGGTCGTTACCTCGTGATCTACTTAAAAGTATAGCAAGTTTAATGGGGTTAAATGTAGAATTGAAACAATGTGGTATTTAAGTGAAAAATACGATAAATTGAAATAGCCATCATTTTATGAAATGAAACTTGATCAATTTGGTTGATTAGTGTTTAATAGTCAACATGAAGGAGTTTAAGCATAATTGTATTAACGAGAAGTGAACTTTTGTAAGAAAACCGAATCGGAACTCGGATATGTTCCGATTCCGTCGGTTTTTGTAAATCCGTATTTTTATAATGGAAAAGAAAGTTAGAAATGGGACTTACGGGTTTTGGATCAAAGATAAGAGGAAGGTGGATCGGGAGGAGTCGCCGGTGCGTCGTTTCGTCTCCGGGAGTTGCTACGGTCGTTGCCGGAAATTCCGCCGAAGAATTCGCCGGAGCTTCGCCTTTCGCTCAATTCGATTGCACACAAGAGTTCTTGAGAATTTTAGAGAGTTGACTAAGAGATTGGGGTGAGAGGGTAGAAGGTAGGGGTGGTATTTATAGGATTAGGCTAGACTTAGGGTAGGTGAAAGGTTAAATGTGATAAAATGTATTAAAAATGTATTAAAAGTAGAGTAATTGGGGTTTTTTAAGAGTTTTGGAAATGGTCCGAGACTAAAATTTTGCAGGTGTGTAGGGAATGTGAAAAGACACAATTTTCATATTGGGGCCGTCGTCGGAATCGGCCGACTCGGCCGTGACTTGGCCATGACTCGGTCGGAGGACTAAGTCGGCCGAGTCAAGGCTGATTTAGCCGATTCCCGGCCGAGTCAGGCAGCCGGGATCCCCCGACGGTTCATCTAACCTCTGGCAATGTTACATTTTAGGGTGTAGTGGGATTTTTGTGAGATATGCACGTGTAAACCCTTGGTATTCTAAAGGTTTTTAAAAAAATCGATATTAAAAATAATGTAGGGTATGGGATTTGAACTCTGGTGACTTGGTTCAGCAGTGCAAGATCTTACCAATGAGCTACAAGCTCCTTCTTATAATTAAATTGCTAATTAATTACTAAGTCTTGTGCTCAGGCAATAAATACCCCTTTAAGGATTAAAAAAAACAATTTAAAAATTTGTATGGAAAAAGTGTATAAGAAAATTAAGGTTGTTACATTAACTCTCCCAGCGCCATCTATGAGGCCAGGAAGATTATTTTTCGAGACTGAACCAAACTTCTGTATCTATTGTAAGAGAACTAGACATCAGGTCAAGAATTGCCGTCGAGCAAATGGTCTTTGTTTGATATGTGGATCACCCTCATACATAGTAGGAACTTTCCCACACAATCGAACTGCCTAGCCCCCGCAGCTAGACCAGCTACTCAAGCTCCACCTGCTCGTTTAGCCCTTGCTGCACCACCTCCGTGCAGACCATCTTTATCTCGTCAGCCATCGATGTACCAGCATGCATAGATAAATATGCCGAGACGTCAGTCTTTCACTTTGGCGGCCATAAAGCCAAAGCCATAGGTCAAGATAACACTGGTAAATCTCCTCCCATCTTTTTCAGCCTTTTCAAATTCTTGCATCCTTTTGTTGTTTTATCTACCTAAACTTTTCATGCAATTTCGATACGATATTAGTAGTTTCTTCACCACCGCTTTAACCAAATTTTTCTTGAATCTGTTATAACATCCCCCTTGTATAAATTCTAAGAACGAATTTTTTCTAAAGTGGGTTGGATGTAACGACCCTAAAAGTCATATACACTTTTATTGATCCAATATTAAAAAAAAAGTGTATTTCTGTCCTGATTTCGAGTTATAAGTTATTTTTGATAACTTATGTATAAGAAACTACTTATATCTTACTGGTTAAGCCTCTACATTGCTGTCCCATAGCCTGCAAGTTCGAATCCCATCAGTTCCAATTATTTTTAATATTTTTCTTTTTAATTTTTTGAAAGCCTAAGAGTTGCACGTGCATTACACGGAGAAACGAAGAGTTGAAAATAAATCAAACAATAAAAACGAGACATAAATAACCAAATGAAGGCACTGCACAAACCCCGAGACCCCACTCTCATTTTGGACTGCCGTTTTTCTTATTTCGACCGCCACCGGTGGTTGATATGGCCCTAAATCCCCCTATTTTTTGCTTGTGCATCCCTTCAGCTCCCCACTCCTCCTTTTTCCTATTTTATTTTCTTACAATTAACCAGAGAACCCCAGACCCTTTATCTACCCCTTTACCCTCACTTTTAATACATTTTTTACTTTTCTCTACACCTATATTTACCCCCATAAATACCTAGCCTTTCTTCTTAGTTCTTCTAGATTATTCTGAAAATACCACTCAAAATTCTCTCTCTCAAGTCTCACTCTAGCAAAGAAAGTTAAGCGCACAAGTCTAAGCCAACTCCGTTGCTCAAGTTCATTCCTCCACTCGTTAACTTCCTAGAGTCCGTTCTTGTGCACGTAATCGGACCCAAGCTCAATTCTCCACGCATCGTAGGTCTCGGTTCCTCAACCGAGGCTTCTTCTCTTCTTTTTCTCACTTGTACGAGTACAAGCGGAAACTGTAAGTATCCATCCCTATCTCTCTTTTTCTTTCTATTCTACATTCAAATTTGTAAATCTCAACCCTTTTGACTTCTCCTTTTGCCCCTTCTTCCATCACTATCAAAAATAAGACTTTTAGTGGCTAACATCACTTTTAATTTAATTGTTGTAAAATTTTGACATATCCATTATAGTTTCATATTAGTATTAACAAGAAATTATCACTTACCATCATACCACCAATTACATGTCATGTTTCACCTACATATCATATGAATTTAAAATGAAGGTTTGTTATTGTTAAAACTACCACAGAATGCATATAACACCAAAATGCCATGAACTTAAAGAGTACCCCTTATTCGATAATTAGCATATATATCTTTAGGAAAATTCACGGGGGAACGACCTACCCCACATGCACACTTTTGATTCATAGCACGATATTCTAAGTATATGGTTAATTCAGAGAATAAGTTTTTCATTAAATACCATAGTTTTATAAAAGGGTTTCTTAAAATCGATATTTTTTGAATCATTGGCGATTGCGCCTCTACAACTCTCGTTAGGAGATCCGCTAATGGATGGTGCGGATTATCGCATATCTGTAACGACTCTAATTTTACTGTACAATTTTTTTAAAGTTAATGTACAGAATAGAGTTTGCTAACCTGAGTACAAGTTATAAATTAAATTTGTTTAAGAACAGCAAGAAACAAATTGTAGCTCATTGGGAAAGTCTTGCATTGATGTGACATAGCCCCTGTATTCGAATCCCATCAACCACATATTATTTTTCTGAATTTTTATTTTAACTTTTTAGAACCCCAAAAGTTTACACGTGAAATGAAAAGACAAAAAAATAAATATATGCACAATATTGTATGAACAGCCGAGAACACGTGGTATCAATCCAAACCCCCACCCCTTCAACTCGACCAGCGAGATCCTCTTTTTGGCCGGCACCGTAGGGCCCCACCATAGGAAATGGCCCCATTCTCTACACACTAAAACCTTTGGCCTACCCCACTATCCTGTTCTGTTTGATTTCCCTGAAAATTAACAGAGAATTAAAATGAAGTTTTAAATCCAAATTTTAATGCATTTTCAATTCTTTTTTCAATTCCTAAACCCTAATTCCATCTTATAAATACAACACTATTGCCAAAATTCTTAAAAATTCTCAAGTCCAAGAAGAGTACAAGTGGAGTTGGCTCAAGGTCAATTTCCGGGAAGAATTCGAGACGTTTCCGGCGACCCCGCGACTCTACGAAGGCTACCATTCTCTCCCACTACCTCCTCTCTACTCTTTTAACAAGTAAGTCCCACCTCCTCTCTTCTCTTTCTACTATAAAAATTCTTCTTTTCAAAACTTGTCGGTAAGTGGAGTTATACCGACATTCGATTCTATAATCTTTAAAATTACAATTTCTCTTAAGAATCACGGATCCATATCACTATACCTTGTTTATTAATCATGGACCAAATAATTATAACAATTTTCATCTTAAAATTTCATGATATGTAACTTTAAATTGCGTTTTTCATTTAAATACCACAAACTTTACATACGACATCTTTTAATTATTTTGCTTAGCATACCTTTAGAAAACCTCACAAGGTAATGACCTACCTCTTACATACACACATCTTGACATAGCACGATTCTCTTGAACAATATTTTTGTGGCAAAATATGACTTTTCATCAAAATACCTTAAACTATTAAATACCCGGATTTTTTTAAATCGTGTTACTTAATTCCTTGCGATTGTGTCTCTACAACCCATTTTGGGGAACCCGGTTTGGGATGGTACGGATTATCGCACATTCTCGGGACTAGTAGAGCGAGATGCAAACCTCCTCACGGAGCATACGATCTCGATAGAATTTTAATAAAATTTTTAGAAAATCGAGGATTTCTATTTACTAATAATAAAAAGTTATTTTTAATAATTATATAAATATTATCAAACCACGTATTTTTAATATATATTATTAAATTCCATATTTTCTAAACAAAATAAACGAATTACAAATTTCATGAAAATACCGCAAGTATCAATACAAGTCAAATTTTACACTAAAATACCTTGAACTATTCAAGCTAGGTATATATATTCACTAATATACCTCACCCGTTAAAAGGTACATGTATGAAAACCCTAAATACGATAAATAAATACTTGAGGTTATTTTAAAAGTATACTAAAAATATTTTTCATAAAAACCCTCAATTTATATTAAATTACAATAAGGACTATAGCAAATATAGGTTTAAGCGGGACCAATTCTCTTGAGCCTGAGGGAGCCGGAGAAAGTGGGTGCTTGTCCATTTAAGGTAGAAAACTAAAACGGGGTTATCAATGGTAATTGTTTTGAAAAAAAACACAAATCTAGCCGTCCATGTGCAGCAGTTACCGATAATTCCTAAACCTAATTCAGGATCCAAATTCTGTCCTAAGTGTCTGACTCAATCCGAGTCTCAGTTTAATATGAATACAATTCAACATGAATCCAACCATAATTTTGATTCAACATGAATCCAATATATCAAACATGAACACTTGAACTTGAATATGAATACCAGAACAATATCAACATGACTTGACTTGACCGAACTATGGCTATATCTGAACTTGACTACATGACTACCGTTTACATCCTGAATCAGTTACATGAACAATTTATACTGTGGTCTCGACAAGTCTGATAACTACAACTCAATACAATCAATACAATATACACTACGGGGTTTTTTAACATGGTAGATTGGTACGGAATGTGTTAAAAGTGGCACGATGGTGGTCACTAAAAGACACCTACATAAACATTCTGTGCCGTTGTCCCGTGGGTTTTGACGGGGCCTTGTACTTACATGTTATCTTAGTCCACGGAGCAAATTGGACTTCTCTCGTATACACTGGCATATTCTGTATCAAGCTACAAGCAACTACGTTAGCATAATAAACACATACTTTACCTATTATATTCTCTTTACCTATCTATTACATTTTATCTTTTGGGACTTACTGTAACGACTCTAAAATTCCTATATCTTCGTATTAATAAAATACTGTATTTGTATATTTTTATTTCCATGTTATTAGTTATATTTAATCCCTTCATCTATTTTTCGCATCTAAGTATTTTCTAAAACTCATTTCTTTTTACCCAAACTTATTCTTTAAGCCCAATTCAATTCTTTTCATTCCCAATCTCTCAAGCCCAAAAAGCCCACTTTATTTTCAAGCAACCGCATATATTTAATTCTAATTAAATATGTGCATGGACAACCTTGTAGCTCATTAGTAAGACCTTGCACTGCTGAACCAAGCCATCAGAGTTCAAATCCCACACCCCACATTATTTTTAATATTATTTTGTTTTGAAATTTTTAGAATACCAACAGTTACACGTGCATTTCTCACAAGAACCCCATTACACCCACAAAACTAAATATATCAGTGAGCACCCCAACCGACCAGCCACCCCCCGACCCCTCGACTCGTGCCGGCGCCACCGGCCGGACTCGGCTGGACCGCCGAGTCCCCTTCATCAATGTTGTGTCTTTTCCTATTCTGAACCCCCCTGCACACTTCTTTTTCCCAGATCGGTTCCAGAGAAGTCATAAAGCCCTATTTACTCCATTTTATTACTATTTATCACATTTTATTACATTTTTATTATTTAACTCTTCATTTACCCTAATCCTAGCCTAACCCTATAAATACCATCCCTACACTCTACCCCCTCACCCCAAAACTCTGAGCCAACTCTTAAGAATTCTCTAAAAAACCCTAGTGTGCAATCGAAGTGATCAAGAGGCGAAGTGCCGATGAAATTCCGACGACGACTCTAGGAGCTCCCGGCGACGAAACAACGCACCGGAAGCTACGTTCATTCCATCTTTCCTCTTGTCTAGTTCGCAACCCGTAAGTCCCAATTCTATCTTCGCTATTCTTATTCTAAAATACGGAATTATAAAACCCGACGGAATCGGAACAAATCCGATTTCCGATTCGGTTTCTTTATAAAACTTCACTTTTCTTTAATACAATCATGCTTAAACCAATTCATGTTGACTATTAATCACTAATCAACCATATTGATCAAATTTTATATCATAAAGTAATTGCTATTTCATTTTACCGTATTTTTCATTTAAATACCACATAGTTTCAATTCTACATTTAACATCACAAAACTTGCTATACCTTTAAGTAGATCGCGAGGTAATGACCTACCTCCTCACACACTCATATGCAATATAGAAAAATACCCTCGGGACATAGAATACGGGAAATCGATATCTTTACAAATAAATACCATAATTAATAAAACCGTTTTTCCTTAATGATTAGTATTTATACAAATCTTTGCAAAGCGCCGCTACAACCCATTTGGGGAACCCATTCGGGATGCTGCGGATTATCGTACATCCTCGGGCTTAGTAGTGCGAGATGCAGACCTCCGCAAGGAGCATTCGGTCTTGAAAGATTTTAAATACGACATCTTAAGAAAACGAAATTTCTACAATATTATATATATACTAAAATTATTTTCATATAAATATATGTATATGTAACATAAAAATATCTATTTTGAATTATTATAAATATTCCACTTTTTTCTAAAAATGTCACAAGAATCATTTTACACTAAAATACCATGAATTCCATACAAATCAATATTACAAATAAATACCTTTATTTATGAAATTAGGATATATTCACTAGAAATATCACAATATAAAATTTACATTCATTACAATTCTAAAGACGAATAATAAATACTTGGGGTATATTTTGAAAAGTATATAAAAGTATTTTTACATAAAAACCCCCTCAAGTTCTATAAATTACCTTAAGGACCCTAGTAAACGTAGGTTTAAGCGGGACCAGTCTCTTGAGCCTCAGGGAGCCGGAGATATGGGTGCTTATCTATCTAAGGTAGACAACTTAACAACGGTGTTATCAATACAGTAATCGTCTTTGAAAAAGACACAAATCCTACCGCCCATGTGCAGCGGTTACCGATAATATCAAAACAATCAGGACTTCAGTTTACTTTTCTAATTGTCTGACTCGGTTTGAGTCTCATTATAAACTGACTTGAATATGATTTAAGTACAATCTACAATTTACAATCTACAGTCCACAGTCTACAATCTACAATCTACAATTTTCAATATTATAATTCAACATGAATCCATGAATCCAATTATCAATCTATACAACTTGACTGAACCGAACCATGGATATACATTCCATTTATATGGTTCTCCAGTTATTCCATTTACATGATTCTATGGTTACATTCGTTTACTGATATCATGGTTTCGGTCAGTCATCCAATTATACAATCAATATAATTTACAATACAATACAATACAAACAAGACATCTCGGGGTTTAAGGGGTAGATTGGTACGGAAGGTGTTAGAAGTGGCACGAGACAGTAAGACTTAACACACCTAACATGAATCCAGTTGTTTTTGTACCGTGGCATAAGCGGTTCCTTATACTATACTTGCCTCTAGTCTCTGGCATATAGAGACTCCTCTCGTATACACTGATATTCTTTTGTACCAAGCTACAAACAACAGCGTTAACATCACAATAGAATATAACTTTAAAATCTACCTTTTTATTCTATCTATTCTATTTCTCTCTTATCTTTGGGACTTACCGAGCGACCTGTTTGCTGACGATATTCTCTTTCTTTCTTCTTTGAATGTCGTCAGGTGATCTGGACACGTCAGAGATCGTGCCCACTGCTGAAGACTTGGACCAATTCACTGAAGACCCCGAGCTTTAGTTCATTATACACTTTTCCATTTCAGTACTTTTCATTTTGTTATGCCATTGTTTAGGCATTGCTTTTTATTTCAGTTGTATTTACTTTCCATGCATTGTACAGAAAGAATGTGAATAAATAAAGTTGCTGTTTTTATTATATCTTGTTTCTGGTGCTTTACTTTTATATTACTTAGATACGCTTAGCGTATTTACTTCACAGTAAATACGTAGCGGTCTCGTCCCGCCCCCTTCGCCGTATACCGAGAAGCGGGGCGTGACACTTACCGAACGCTAGTTCGCTGACGACATTGCCGTCTCTTCTTTCTTTGGAATGTTGTCAAGAGGACCCGACTCTCAGGAGATCGAGCCCAGCCAGGATGACTTGGAGCAGTTTACAGAGGAGGCAGACTTCTAGGCCTTACTTGTACTATTTTTCTTTCAGTTCATATACCATTGTTTAGGTATCGCTTTCTATCATTGTACTTTACTTTTCAGTTGGATGTAAAGAATGATTATCGATAAAAAGTTGTTGTTTTATTACATCTCTTGTTATTCTTGTGTTATTTATTTATATTGCTTATTTACACTTAACGTGTTTACTTCTGAGTAAATACGTCGCGGCCCGCCACGTATCCTTCCCCGTATACTGGGAAGCGGGGCGTAACAGGTTTTGTTGGTGGCCCATGCAGGTCAATTCTGCATGAAGTCTTACCATGCAGGGTCAGTTCTGCATGGAAATCTAAACAATATATCACAAGAATTATAAGAATCAGCAACTATACATTCTTTACATTTCAATTCCTTGAATCTATTCTAACCCTACTTTTTCTTTCAAGATTATGGATTCTTCGAACAACACGACCACCAACATGAATGGAAACACCCTACCTCCTCTACCATCATCACCTACCGTAGCAGTTCCTATCAACGAGCAGACGGTATTTACTTGAGGCAATCAAGAACCTCCTGGAGGGACAACAGCAACAGACTGCTATTCTATTGTACCGTCCAGAATCTGAGGCATCGGGAGTGAAGCAATTCCAGGCACTGCATCCTAAGAACTTTTCTGGGAAAGAGAACCCCCTGGAGGAGGAAGAATGGGCTCAGTCTATTGAAGATGACCTGGCAGCAGAACAAGTGTCAGAGATCGCTTGGGTAAGAGTTGTGAAACTGCAACTAACTAATAACGCCAGAGGATGGTGGAAGGCTGAAGAAAGCCGTCTTGCCCAGCCAATTGAATGGAAGACATTTCGCGGCATGTTCGACGCGAAGTACTTTCCCGAGACTGCCCATTTTGATATGGAGCATCGATTCATCCACCTGCAACAAGGTTCAATATGGAACAAATCCGTGAATGAATACGATGCTGAGCTCACCATACTTAGCAGGTAAGATATGTCTCAATATTCAATTTCCTAATATCACATATTACACTGCTAACACAAGACCGTAATAGGTTTGCGGCACATCTTATACCGACTTCTGAGATCGGAGCTCAAAGATTTCAGCAAGGGTTGGACCCGGAGATCCAAGCTGCATTAGTTACAAGGGATTTCCCAACCCATGATCTTGCATTGAAAGCTGCCCGACGATATGAGGCAGTGGTGAAGAAGAAAGGCAGATCTCAGTCTGCCGGTGTGAAGCGCTCTGCTACTCAGATGGCAGGAGGAGCCTCTTCCAGGACACCATTTGTACCCAGGAGACCGGGAGTAACTTTTAACCGGCCCAGTCCAGAATTTTGCTTATACTGCAAAAGGAATGGATACATGGCGAAGGACTGCAAGCATGCTAAGCGCCTTTGCTTAGTTTGTGGCGCATCCATTCACGCCATTGGAAATTTCCCACATCGTCTCACCCCAGCTCCCGCACCCCGACCAGCGATCACTTACCCGCAGCGACCAGCAATTCAGGCTCCTGCACCCCGTCTTGCTCTCCCAACTACACCTCCACGTGGACCTCCTGTGCAGTCACCTCGTCAGTTCCATCAAGCTCAAAGGAACATGCCTCAAGGACAGAGGAATGAACATAAGAATGTGACTTCAGCAAGGAGAAATATACCTAGGCGACAGGCTTTCACAATGACTGTGGAAGAAGCTGAAGCCACCGGCCAAGTCATCACTGGTAACTCCCACTCTTTCAAAACCTTTTCAATCTTTATATACATCAATATATATATCTTTTCCTATACCTAAACATATTCCACACAACTTAGGTACAATCTTAGTAGCCTCCCTACCTATCTTAGCACTCTTCGATACTGGAACATCATATTGCTTTATGTCGCAACGGTTCGTCCAAACTCATGCGATTCCAGTTAAACTGATCGTATCCAGCTGGAATGTCAGTTCAGGAAACGGTGTTCTAAAGACAACTATGGGATACGATCTGTGTCCAGTGGTCGTCTGCGGCAGAGAATTTTATGCGGACTTCAAGGTGCTGGACATACTGAACTTCGATGTAGTCTTGGGAATGGACTGACTAGGAACTTTCTTCACTACCATCGACTGTCGTCAAAGGAGAGTAGTGTTCGAGATTCCAGATCATCTGGTCTTTTATTTCAAGAGTGGAGACCGTACCCTAGAACCTAGCACCTACAAGGTTAAACCAAGGAAGGCAATGATTGCAACAATACAGGCGGAAGAAGACAAGCCAGAGGTAGTTCGAGAATTTGAGGATGTATTCCCTGAAGACATCTCAGGTTTGCCTCCAAAAACTTATTGGGATTTTACCCGCGCACGCAAACGTGTATTTTGGAAAAGTGGTTGTTTTGAGAAATAGTTGCGCACACGAGCTTGGTCTCGTTTTAAAATTTATAAACTGCAAGTGCACGGCACGTTGTAGCGAGCCAGCAAGTACGGGTCGATCCATAGGGAATTGGTGATTAGGTAATGTTGCTTAAGGTTTGAGAAGAAAAAATTGGGTTTGGTTTTCACTAATTATAAAATACGGAAATATAGAACTAAGTTAAGGAAGAAAGGTGTCCGTGGTTTTGGCTCGGATGGTTGAATCGTGGCGATTTCTTTGACGCTTCCTTGATCATGAGTTGTCCATCCTTATGTCGATCCCGAAGTGAAGCATGACTTGTCAAGGCGGTTGCGAAGCACAAATTATCAAGTTATCGGATTTCGACGCAAAACACGAAACGAAGCCGTCTTGTTCACTTACCGTTTGTATGTCCAAACTTGGAGTATCAACACTAAGCACAAAGGTTAGCAACCATATAACAATATCAAATACACAAATTAGTGAGTGAGAGCAAGTAGTTTTAGTGTTAAGTTTGCTAAGTGTTTGTGATAATATAGGGTATATGAAACCAAGTAGTTTGTCATGCAACTTGATAACGAAATACCATATCTAAACTTAGCAATCTCAACACTAAATTGATTCTAACCTTAGGCTTGCAAGGTGAGGTTTTTGGAGAGAATATGGTATGTGATGAGGTTACCAAGTAACCATGGAATCAACATACCATATCAAACCAATCCAAATTTTAATCCTAAGTTTATAATCACAAATATAAGCACTTTAAACATGAACAAGAGGAGGAGGAAGGCTTTGACATTCATCACCATCCTAACCATCACCACAACCATGAAGAACTACTCAAGAATCATACTAAGAATAATTGAAAAACAACATTAGAGTAAGAAGCAAATGAACAACGAAAAACAACAATTGTATTAACAAATGAAGAAGTTGAGATACATGATAGGTTACTTGTTCAACCTCCATAATGAAACTCTCAAATAATAGCTCCAAGAAGGAAAAAGAAGAAGAAAATCATACTTGAGCTCCACATAACTCTCTTCAAACCTTAAACTAAAAACTTGTGCAAAATATTGAACAAAAGAATGGATATCTCTCTCTGTGATACTCTGCTGTATTTATAGGCCTTGAAATGAAAGTCCAGGAGTGTTTTCCAAAGTATTATGATGTTACCAAACTACCCCTGAAACCCGAAAACATTTACCGCCAAGACGGCCGCACTTCCGCCGCATATCTTGACAATTGCCGCACTTCCGCCGCGCTTTAGTAGACTTAGGCTACCAAATTTTGTGTGTTTTCTCCTGACATGAAATGATGATTTTTGGATGTGTTTGTTTTCTCTAACTCACACTGGATTGCTCATACGAACTTGAAGACAGAGAAAAAAATACATTCCAAAAAACCTCAAATCACAACTTTTCATACTTGTGCAACTTGCTCAAGACAAGATCATGGTTGTCCCAAAAGAGTGTCAACTTGCATATCACATCCATACAATCCTAATCATGAGCCATGCCAACTTGTGTATCATGTCATGCCCACTTGTGTGCCATGTTCACACATGTAACATGATATTGTATCATGTTGGACCAAAACCAAAAATTTATTGTACACAACTTTATTTGATGCAAACACATTTGTCTTGATCTGTATTCTGTCCCGTTTACAGTTCCGGCTAAAAACCATCATTTATGTTCGTGTTGTGTACCATCTCCAGTGTTTTTGCCTGTGTACCTGTATTCCGTACTAATGAGCAGACAGAGATAAAATAGCACTGTTTTTTTATCAAAATGATAGGAAATGAGCGGTATAAAAATGTAATAAATCGTGCCGAACACCTCCCGATCGAGCTCTTGAATTCAGTATTGACTTAGTACCTTGTATACAACCGGAGATCAAAGCACCATATCGGTTAAGTCCTGAAGGATTGAAGAAGATCCGTACTCAATTGGACAAACTTTTGAAGAAAGGATGGATTCGTCCCAGTACTTCAAGTTGGGGATGTTTCCACCAATCAGAGCAAAGCTCTTTTTGAAATTCAAAATTCAAAATTGAAGCAATGCTTCAAATACAGCGCTAAGTGCGTTGCGCTCTAGGCAGCGCACCATGTGTGCGATAGCGCTAGGCGCGCTGGGCGCCATGTGTCAAACACGAATGCGCTAGCGCAGGGCGCACTGCGCTCTGAGCAGCGCACCACATGTCAAACACAGGTGTGCTAGCGCAAGGTGTGCTGCGCTCTGAGCAGCGCACCACGTGGAAAGCACGGGTGCGTTAGCGCTGGAATTAAAAAACTCCCCACCGTTAAATCAAAACATCTAATAATAATGATAAATCATTAATTAATCAGAATTAAATTCTGTTATGGAAAGATCTTTTCCAATCTTATTAAAAACAAGAAGATTGCCTTCTGTAAAACAGAAGCTCTAGGATCAAAGATCCAATGGTGGGGAAACATCCCCAAATCAATCAGAGAAAGATCTCTTTAACTGATTCAACAAATCAGCTTGCCCTATATAAAGGCTCCAAGACTTCAAGTCTGATAGAGAGAACCCCCCCCCCCATAAACTTCTAAAAATTCAAAAGAAAGAGAGCAAGCTCTTGCAAGAAGATACTTTTTCAAGGTAAAGATGATGAATGATGAACACAGAGTTGAAATCATCTCCTAAAAAGAAGGATTCTTTTCTTTAAAAAAAAAATCTCATAGATTTACAAGAAAAAAAGTCTTTCACAAAAGTGATCAAAAGATCTCATCATAAAATAAAAGAAGAACACAATTCTTCTCACAGATCATGGATCTATAAAGGCAAAGCCTTTCATCAAAATAAGATGTTGAAAATCTCTCCTGCAAAATAAGAACTGTTGTTCTTAAAACTTGAGACGAAGTCTCTTTTAAAAAGAACATAAATTTGTTCCCAGATCATAAAATTGATCAAATGCGCCTTATGCTCTTGAACTGCGCTCCTGCGCTCCCTGGATCGGCGCTCAGCGCCAAATGCGCCATGTGTGCTCCAATCAAACAACTTGTGCTTTACGCTTCTGAAATAGCGCACTGCGCTCATAGGCTGGTGCTCAGCACTAAGCTCACCACGTATCATTCACTAAATTAGAAGCGCAATGCGCTCATGGACTAGCGCTCAGCGCTCACAAACTGGCATCTGCGCTCATCATCTGGCGCCTAGCGTAGAGCATGACACGTGTCCCTTACATGTGCGCCACATGGCAGAAGCGCACTGCGCTCTTTGACTGGCGCAAAGCGCCTGGCGCATCACATGTTGCGCTGACAGAACATAAATTGTTCTTTAATGAACCAGAGCTCTGATGAATGCTCTGCATTCAATATAAGACAAAAGAAAAGATTTTGCCAAGAAATAATGCTCATTATTGTTAAAAGGGCCAAACCCAAATAAAGGCTAAATAGCCAGAATAAAAATGTTAAACATTTATTAGACTTAGTCCAAGATTGGCCATAAGTCCTCAACTTATATTAATTGAGCCCATCTGCTCATTTTAACAGATCTTAGTCCCAAATTGGACTACAGATCTTTCAACCAACTCACACCGGTTCATGGGTACATCTCTTTACTCCTCTGATATTTGTCGTTGTAATCCTTCAACATCTTCAGAGAGGTGACGGGTCCCGACAACCATACATTCCATAGACTATGACGTCTTTAAACTGGACTGTGGGAACCTTAAGCCCATAGACTATAATGTACATAACCTTGGACTGTGGGGTCCCTTTAAACCCATTGACTATGATGTCCTTAACCTCGACCGAGATATCTTTAAACTAACATTGGACCACCATGTCCTTAAACTGGTAATGGACCACCATGTCCTTAAACTGGTAATGGACCACCATGTCCTTAAACTGGTAATGGACCACCATTGTCCTTAAACTGGTAATCGATCGCAATGTCCCTAAACTAAACAATAGAGTTCAAATACTCTTTTGTTGGATCTAAATGATCCTGTTAAGTAGATCGTAGTCTAAAATAAGATTAACGTATCCTTAACAAACTGTTAAGTTGATCTTAGTCTAAAATTAGACTAACGTGTCCTTAACAAACGTTGAGTCGATCTTAGTCTAAAATTAGACTAACGTATCCTTAACAAATGTTTAAGTTGATCTTAGTCTCAAATGAGACTAACGTATCCTTAAACCCAACCCCCAAACCTAAATCTAAGAAAATACGGATTTGGACTAATCCACCCCCTACGGGCGACAACATAAATTAGTCTCCGTATACAATCCACGGGCAACCAAAAACAAAACAAACACCCACGACACGAAGTGACCATTTGGAGAAGGAGAAAGTGGTTACCGTGATGCGGTAGCGTAATTAACTGCAGGGGCTTGCGCCTGCAGGGAAGAGCGTCCCCACAATCAAAAACCCCTCAAACTAGGGGGAATCTGACGAAGTCTGCTATATCGGCCGTATCCGTTTAAACCTTCAATATACGGCGCCATAAATCAACTTGGCATCTTCGGAGAGGTGGACGGATAGCACCAATTAGCATCTGCCCCGAAATTCAAGCAAGACAGACCTGCGCGGTCGCGTCTCCGTGTGTTTCAGAGGAGAACAGATTTTAGCACGCCCGGTAGGACCTCTTCCTCTTTCCACTCCACACTTCGTGTGCCGTGTTCGCGAACGAATCGCGGTTTGCTATGGTTGCCTGTGAATTCGAGGTACTAAGATTTGGTGTCTTGCTCCGTGCAGAAAACAGAAGATCAATGGCTTCAAACTGCAATAATTGCAACTACAACTCTCGCTCCGTCCCGTCCGGAGGAGTGACTTACGGGCCCCAAGCGGCCTCCATCTTCGCTATGCCGGTGGAACAAGTGACTCAGGCCACCACTGGATTGTTCTTCGGGACCATGATCCCGCCAACAAGCTTCAACGCCCCTGTACCATTGCAAGAGGCTTCAAAGAAGTCGGTTTGATCGGCTTACAACTACTGCGGTCCCTCTCAACGGGTCGCCTAACTCTACTGCCTCAGTTTTCAACAGACTGAGCCAAAGCTCCAACGGTCCCATGAAGAAGCCCGCAATACCAGAAGGGGTTATCCCGAAAAGGATAGCTATTCCTGGTTCTGAAGTCGTCAAAACAGCTTCTCCTGCCAAAGGGTCGGTCTTCACAAGACTGGCCATAACAACTCCTATCCAAGCGAAGTCGCTAAGGCTGCTTCCCCCGCTCGAAAGTCTTCCTGCGACAGGCTGGCTATTCCTTCTCAACGGACGTCAGTCTTCAAGAAGATCGCACCGGAAATAACCCTTCACCAAGTCATGGGGCATGATGAAACCACCCCCATAGCTGAGCCAGTCTAGGCCGCACGACATGCTCGACGTCGCCACTGGCGCCGAGTGAGGAAAGCTTGGGGCAATTCCCCTTCCAGATTGACTCCGCCAGCTCCAATGGTGGAAGTCGACGCTGCTGTTCCAACTGGGAACAGCTTTGAACTACTTAACAAGGTGTGCAGGAATTCACCAACTGCTGTGCTGAAAAGATCTCCTCCACCTATGGAGAAATCCCCAAAGGCGAAGCTGGAGCAGCCCCTTCAACGGCTGTCCTCTAAGATTTACAAAGTCTGACGTCAAGTCCAAGACTCGGTTGTTGATCAAGACTACCCCCGCCGACAAGAAAAGATGAATGTTTGGCAGGAAGAGAACCGCCCTGTTAAGCCACAGAAGGCGACAGCTACTTGGGTGCCCACTACAACGGCCCCCTCAACTTCGACCGCCCATAAGAGGAGAAGGCCGGAAGAAATCCTCATGTCTGCGACAAATGTCAAGGGCACTGAGCCTAAACGTCCTAAGTCTGGGGGCATGGTGGTACATACCGTTTATATGGCATCCAGAAAAGAGGATAGCCGTATCTCCACAGGTCATCGACTGCTTACGCGATCCGTGACAAAAGCCCAAGAGCAGCAACAGAAGCTTCAAGAAATGGTAACAGCTATGGCCGCACTTACGGGACCGAAAACAAGCCCGGAAACGTCATCGGAGCAACGTCAAGAACAAGAAACTGATGCAGAGTTTCTTCATAGAATCCTCGAAAAGAAGGACAATGAGGCAGCGGAACAAGCTTCCAACATAAAACGAATGACGTTCTTATTCCAAGACATGGTCGGGATGATGTTACAGCCGGATCCTCCAGCTGAAGATCCTCCGATTATCCTTGAAGACGACTGAGGGGAGACGTCAAACCCTCTTCCGTCTTGTTCAGCAGCCAAAGAAGAGACCATCTCAAAAGCCGCCCTGGATGACTACATCGCTCAGCAGATACGAGTCCATCAGGAGAATGAAGAGGCTGGGCAAATTGTTAAAACTGGACGACCCTATCCGGGTTGGTACGACCAGATAGAGTACCCACCGGGATACACGATCCACAAATTCCATGTATATAAGGGGACGAGGAATCCACACCAGCATGTTGCCCAGTTCAGGGCTTTATGTGGCAACACTGGAGGTGATGATAAGCTTTTGCTTCACCAGTTTGTTGGTAGCTTGTCGGAGACGGCGTTTGAGTGGTTTTCGGAGCTTCCCAATGACTCCGTCAAAACGTTTGCAGAGATGGAGCTACTATTCACCCAGCGTTTCAGGAGTGCTAGTGAATGCACCCCAATAACGGCATTGATCAATTCCAGGGTGAAGCCTGGAGAAACATGGATCCAATATGCAATACGATAGCGAAATTTATGGTCAAAGTGCGAGCAGCGCATCGAAGAAGCGCCTGCGGTAGGCATATTCGTGGGTACTCTTGACCCTCAGGGGACCATTTCCCAATTCATGATGTTCTTCAAGCTAACTACTTTTCAGGCCTTGATTGACAAGTTAGCCCAAATGGACCAGATGAGTCATAGACCATCTCCTTCAAAGATGGAGCCTCGAAATGAGAAGGGGAAAGGAAAAGCAACTTTCGTTGCCAATACTCAACAACAGCCGAGCAACTTAAAACCGGTGGTTCACCAAAACAACGTGCGTCCACGCCCATCCCTCAAGGAAAGACTAGGACGTCCTTACTCGTTTCCCCAGGATAAACGAGGAGACTGTTCGAGCTGGCAGTGCGCAACAGGCTCATCAATCTGCCGGATCCAAAATGTCCGTTGCAGCTAGGCGATGTCAACAATCCTAATTACTGCCCTTACCACCAAGCAGTAAGCCATCCGATCGAAGATTGCTTCATTTTCAAAGGCTGGATTGAAGACCAATACCAACGAGGCAAGTTCGCATTATCCGAAAATTGGAAGGTGAACCCGCCACAACCTCACGTCCCTAAAATGGTGGGCATGCCGGGGGTATCGTGCTCTTTTATAGAAGAAGCCCCATGGGAGATCGCTCTTTCAAACAAGACGAAAAGAATACTGAAGGATCTTCACACATGCCCAGCAATCAGGTGGAAAAATCCACTGGAACCCGAGATCCTCAAGGGAATACTGAAACCGCGCCCAACTCCAAAAATTGGTAGCAATAATCAAAACGCTCAGGTCTAGCCGTCAAAGTCTTCGAAGAAGAAGAAGAAAGCCAAGAAGCCCGTGAAGCCTGGTGACAAGCGCACAGACCTGCAAAAATATATCGACGCACTGAAAGAATATAATCAGAAGGCACAGACCCCGATCATACTCTAAGAATTTCTCGACAATATCCTTGAGAACGGAGATAACGACAATAACGACGGGGATGACTCGTCAAAAGAATCTGAGGACTATGTGGCAAGTTGCCACATGATCTCTCATTCGGCATTAACTAATAAAGAAACGCACTCGGCGATAGAAGACGGCAAAAAAGAGCTGGGGGCAGGATCGAAGCCAAAACCCTTGGAACCGTTTGACGAGATGATCGAGTTGGTACTGAACGAAGCCCGTTAGAAAAGCAAAACCAATCGAGAGCGTGAACTGGCTATATTCGAAAAAGCCAAACGCCGACGACTGGAGGAAAAGGTCGAGACACCCCAACCGGAGCAAAGCATCCCTATCGCCAGCAAAAGCAAGCTTAAAGTAAGGAAATGATTTGCTAGGTCCTTGGCAATAGGAATGAAGTTGCCCTCTTTGAAAGGAAATTCCCCTGGCAATATACGTCTTGATGAAGCGGACATACATTCTAACTTCTGCCTATAGCATCAGAGAATTGCACACCCTACTGAGGAGTGCATAGCCTTTAAAAACTGGTGGCAGAGATATGTTGCCCATCGACGTCATGTTCAACGAGTGAAGCGCAAGGCTCGTCGGGAATAGAAAAGTACGACAAATCAGCGCGAAAGAGATGCTGGCAACTGTCACATAGCCGACACCAAGGGATCGCAAGTTATCACCTTTAGAAGCGACTCTGACGAAGAAATCGCCCTCAGCCCTCACTTCAAGGAATCCACCTCCGGCACAAAACATGCGAAGATTTGCGGCAAAATCTAGCTGCGTAATCGTACGTTGACTTATGACCGAAACGTCGTTAAACTACTACCAACCCGCGGCATCCTCAAGCTGACGTGGTAAAAAAAACGGTACGTCCACAAGAGAGATGAGTACGGATGAAAACCTGAAAAGGCTCCGTGAGTAAAAACAGCAGGGCTACCGGCGAGTTTTGTGAAAACCCGAAAGGGCGCAACCTCGTTAAAAGACACTTGCAAGGTCCTTTCGACCTTGTGAGGAGAAACCACCTGCGTGAGATCCTTACGACTCACAAGGGAACAACACACTTAGGGATCCCCACGATTCCTAAGGAGAAATTACACTTGCGAGATCCTCACGACTCGTAAGGAGAACCCTCCTATGAGACCCTCACGGCTCATAGGATTCAAAATCCTTAAGCTACAGGGATCTGAATCTGTTCTTAAGCAGCCATCACAACCTCCAATGCTGCCCTACAAGTGGTTCAGTATTGACCCTTGTATACAATCCATGTGCGCGAACAAATATTTCCCTAACAAAGTCCTATCCGTGACTAGGGATATGCTCGTACAACAGACAACACTTATAAGTCCTCTCGACTTATAAGGAGAAAATACTCTTGTAAGACCCTTACGACTCACAAGAGAACATACACTTAGGAATCCTCACGATTCCTGAGGAGAAAGTGCACCTACAAGATCCTCACGACTCGTCGGGAGAAATGCCTTTATGAGACCCTTACGGCTCGTAAAGTTAAAAGCCTTAGTCGACAGAATCCTAACCCTGTTCGCTAAGCCACCTTTGTCCAACATCGACAGAAGCAAATGATGATTCGCTCCTGGCAATATCCCAGTTGTAGCGGTGATGATGCCGAAATCGCTGTTTAATTCCAAGTTTGCAGCGAAAAGCCAACGAGCCACACATGCATATGAAATAGCCGAAATGATTGGGCAACTTGCAAATTAGCAAGTAAAAATGTATGCATACAAAAATAGCTGAAATGATTGGGCAGCTCGCAATAAAAAGCAGCGAGTAAGAATAAAACAAATAGCCGAAATGATTGGGCACCGCGAAAAAATAGCCGAAATGATTGGGCAATCACGACTTTCGCGATATAAAAGCTGAAATGATAAAGCATCACTGGAAGAAATAAAAAAAATGAAATGAAATGAAACTCTTGCCCTACAGGTGAGATCACATCGATCCC
Source organism: Agapanthus africanus (assembly GCA_030015575.1). Taxonomy (NCBI): domain Eukaryota; kingdom Viridiplantae; phylum Streptophyta; class Magnoliopsida; order Asparagales; family Amaryllidaceae; genus Agapanthus; species Agapanthus africanus. The sequence goes on from CM057339.1 coordinate 45,013,363, forward strand.
TGTATACAATCCAGGGGCGCAAACAAAGAGAGAACCATATCATCCCACCAGGCTCCATCAGAAAGAGAGCCGAGTCTCAACGGTCACATCTGCATCCCAGAAGACCAACAACAGCGCTCCTCCTTATGCAAGCAAGGCACGGAAGCGATACAACGAAACGGAGCCATGGCAAAGTCCCTAGTTCCAAATCTCCATGGCCATATCTACGGCCTGGAGACCAACAACGGTGTGCCTCCTCATTCTAGCAGGACGCAGATGTTATACCATCAATCGGAACCACGGCAAAGTCTCCAGTTCCAAGACTCTACAGTTCACAGACAACCCAACGTCATCAAATGAACGCGCCGCGGAAACACGTCATCAAATGATCCCGTCTCGGAAATACGTTATCCAATGACTCTGTCTCGGAAACAAGTTAACCAACCCCAGGGAAATCAGTATCCTTAGCAACCTTCTCGATTCAGGGAAATCAGCATCCTTGACAAGAGCATCTCGATTCGCGTCGACCCGCAGAGAAATCAGCGTCTTTGCAGGAATACCTCGATTCGTCTCAACCCCAGGGAAATCAGTGTCCTTGGCAAAACCTCGATTCAGGGAAATCAGCATCCTTGACGAGAGCATCTCGATTCACGTCGACCCGCAGAGAAATCAGCGTTTTTGTAGGAATACCTCGATTCGTCTCAACCCCAGGGAAATCAGTGTCCTTGGCAAAACCTCGATTCAGGGAAATCAGTATCCTTGACGAGAGCATCTCGATTCGCGTCGACCCACAGAGAAATCAGCGTCTTTACAGGAATACCTCGATTCGTCTCAACCCCAGGGAAATCAGTGTCCTTGGCAAAAACCCCAATTCAGAGAAATCAGCGTCCTTGGCGAGAACCTATCGATTCGCGTTGACCTGCAAAGAAATCAGTGTCCCTGCAGGAATATACGACGTCCGCAAAACAGAGCCATAGCAAAGTTCCCGGTTCCAGGTCCCGACGGTTCACCAACAACCTAGAGACCACCTCGACGTTCGTCTTGATACAGCAGACGTGATGCCACCCCAGCTTTCTTCCCCCAACAGGATGCAGAAGCGACACAACAACGGAGCCATGGCAAAGTCCCTAGTTCCAAGCCTCGACAGTTCACCAACAACCTAGAGACAAACCGTGACATTCGTCTCGATATAGCAGACGCAATGCCAGCAGACGAAGCGAAGGCAATATTCCTAGCTTCATGGTCTTGACGGCGACTCATATAAAACCTGAAAGACTATCGGAGATCATCCCACACCAGCGCGGAGTGGTTATGACTCATCGGAGCTCCCAAACTGAGCCTAACCTCAAGTAAAAAGCGACATGGAATATCCCTAACGCTTGCTCTTTCGACGGTAATATCACCTGGAAGATTACTTGAAGACGTCTTGTCCAGCCCCCGAAGAGATCAGAGACACGACAGTCACGGGGCTACTCGTACAGCAAGATTATGCGTCGAGGAATACACCAGCCAACGCGATGGTGCGACGGGTAAAAAACCCTAGTACCACAGGCCCTAACGAACTTCTATTAGCAGGAGTTAACTGTGACGTTAAGACATTCTTGCGAGAACTTATTGATTCGTCTCAACTCGTGAGGAAATTAGTGTCCTTGCGAGAATTTCTCGATTCGTCTCGAATCGTAGGGAAAAGCCTTAGGCAATGGGGATGAGGACCTGTTTCCTGAGCACTGGGGTCCTGCAAGTCGGTCCGGAATGGACTCTTACATACTATTCACGGACCACACTCTCTAAAGTTGAATCTCGACAAGGAGGGAAACAACGACTTACGAGTCCTCTCGACTTGTAAGAGGGAAAAATTCTCTTGTGAGATCCTTACGACTCTCGAGAGAAACCACACTTGGGATCCTCACGATTCTTAAGGAGAAATTACACCTACGAGATCCTCTCGACTCGTAGGGAGAAAAGTCTTCATGAGACCCCCACGGCTCATGAAATTGAAAAGTCTTAGGCAGCAGATCTAAACCTGCTTTCTAAGCCATCACTACCCCTCGAAGAAGCCAAAACAAGATGCTCACTCTATCATCTGCAGGCTATGCTTACTAAAATGACATGCTGATAACAAAGAAAAGAAGAAAGCGAAGAAATGACACAAGACATTGCGAAAGAAATGTATCTTTTATTCATGAATTCAATTTGGTACAAAATACATCATATGAAAGAATAAAAAAATGGATACATTTTATTCAAAATTACAAATGGCGCAAAAGCAACTATTGGGAGGGAAGCGTCTTCCGTAGGCCAATCAGATGCTCATGCACTCCCCTCAGTCTCTCGTCACGATCAGCTGCCGCGGCCAACTCTGCTTCAACCTGAGCTCGCTGCTGCAAATAAGATGAAAGTTGCTCTTCGACGCCCCGCTGAGCTACCCTATGATTCTGTGTATCTCGCCCAATGAGGTCGAGCTTCTGCCTTAGCGTCAGCCCGTCGGAAATATATCGTAGGAGGCTTTCGAAGATAACTTTTAGCTGTGCCGCATTTGCGTCAACTTGAGCATGCAATCGAGCATATTCGCTTGAAGATTCTTCGCACTCCTTACGCTTTGAGGCCACTTCCTGTTCAAGATGGCGGAAGTAGGGAGTGCTCTCCTCGATCCCGACAGCCACTTTCACCCCAATAATCATCCGGTGAGCCGGATAGAAGACAGACGGCCTCATACGGCGAAGGTGCATCGGGAGCGCAAACCAGCTCAGCCATAGCCTAAGAAACCTTAAGAAGAACGTTTCCTCATCAATCCCAGGGACTGCGATCTCCGCAAAAGGAACAACTGGAGTGTTGGGAAGGAAGAAACTCTTTTGATCTGCCTCCGCCGTTGGGAAGTTGTTTAACCCTAAACCGAAAGGGTCGTTAAGTTTGGCGAACTTAGAAGCACCCTTCGAGAGGACGTCCGGATGGAGAAAACGAGCAATGAAATCTTCGAAAGTAACCCCGCGGCTCCCAGATTCGAGGAAAAGACCCTCATAAATATTCAACACTTTGATCAGACTAGGAAATTGGTGTTGAACGGCATTCTCCGGGGTGAGTCCTGTCATCACTGGCTTGACACCAAAAATGTATTCATCTGTAGGAAGCAGTTCCTCATAGTGCTCCCCCATAACCGGTAAGCCAGAAACTTTTGCAAATTCCTCTAAGGAGATCGATACTTCTCAGTCCAGCGAAAGGAAGGTGTGGGTAGGAATATTCCACTGCTCCAGAAAGGCCTTAACCCACCAGGCGGGAAGCGTAGGATACTGGAAGAGAGATGCATAAATGGCCGGATACAACCCAAGCCTCAACAGCTGCGACTTCTTTGCTGACAGAATGTAGCCCATTGCAGATAACCAGCTGGGTGACGAGGAATTAGACCGATCATGTATGGTTGTCCCCACAGTCGCGCTTCGCCTTGACAAATACGTCGCCCCAGGGTATCCAAAGTCATTGGAGGCTGAACAGGTATCGAAGCCATAGCAGGCTGAAGAAGACCTCCCGAAGTCCAGTTGACTTCTTCCACGGTATAGTTCACCGGGGGTGGGTCGGCGTAATGGATCGCCATGATGGGCTCCGAGGGTACCGCACACGAAAAGCTTTGCCGACCCTTAATAATCTGATTATACCATGTCCCCCAGAGGTGAAAATTCTTATATTCCGGGTCATGGTCTTTGATCAAAGCTAGGACTTCCCGGTCTATAGGTGCTCCAGGAAATCCTCCTTCGGAACGAACAAACGGGAAAGAGGGATCGAAAGACATGTCGCCTGCGCAAAAAGGGAAAAAAGTCAATTGTCAGTGCTATAATTTAATTTAAATTCTGGCACTTGGTACTTTAGAATTTGTACCACACTGCAATGCAGTGGAAAGGGGACCAAAGGGGGGCCCACAAAATCTAGATGACAATTCATCAATTAATAAAACAGCCTCATCATTTGATGAGACTGTTAATCAAGTGAGAAAATCCTCAAAAGAAATTCTCATTAAATGAGGAATCACTCGGGCAGAGGAGTAAATCTCCCTTTAAAAGCAGTGCTCTGTGACAGAGTGACACTTCAAACTCTAATCATGAAGGAATAAAAATTTCTCAAGAGCCTTGCTCTAAAAAAAAAGATGATGGAAAACAACCCATCAGAAAAAATTAAAATCAGTTTTTATAAATTAAAAATTTTGGGATCTTCAAGATCCATAAACAAACTCTTTAGAGTTCTTCATAAGAGATTAAAAAATCTACATGTTATCAAAAGAGCAAAGCTCTGTTCATGGGATAAGAAACCCCAAGAAAAGATCTCTTTAGATCTATGGGTTCTGGAGAGCAAAGCTCTGTTAATGAAACCCTAAAACGGTTTTCTTTAGATCAAAGATCTATGAAGAGCAAGGCTCTGTTAATGGGTAAAACCCTAGATTATCTATAAAAAAATTTACCTAAAATTTTGGCAGAGTTTTGACTCTTGAAAGTTCTTAAAATTGAGAGCTATGCTCTGTGAAAGAATAAAATTCTCAGAAAATAAGTAAGAAGATGAACATAATCATCTAAAGGACCAAGGGTCCAATTTATAGGCATTGAAAGGCCTCTTCAACTTCTGAGTTGATCCAAGGGCGCAGATGATGTCACCGCTGCACTCACATGTGGGCCACGTGAGCGCAACGGTTGGGGGCATTTGTTTCCCCCAATCAAAGAAAAGCTCTGCTTGAAATTCAAAATTCAAATTGAAGCAACGCTTCAGATGCAGTGCCAAGTGCGCTGTGCCCTGGGCAGCGCGCCATAAGTGCACTAGCGCTAGGCGCGCTGCGTGCCACGTGTCAAACATGGGTGCGCTAGCACATGGCGCACTACACTCTGAGCAGCGTACCACGTGTCAAACATAGGTGCGCTGCGCTCTGAGCAGCGCACCACGTGCAAAGCACCGGTGCGCTAGCGCTTGGAATTAAAAAACTCTCCACCGTTAGATCAAAAGATCTAATAATAATGATAAATCATTAATTAATTAGAATTAAATTCTGTTATGGAAAGTTCTTTTCCTATCTTGTTAAAAACAAGAAGATTGCCTTCTGTAAAACAGAAGCCCTAGGATCAAAGATCCAATGGTGGGGAAACATCCCTAAATCAATCAGAGAAAGATCTCTTTAACTGATTCTACAAATCAGCTTACCCTATATAAAGGCCCCAAGACATCAAGTCTGATAGAGAGAACCCCCCCCCCCATAAACTTTGAAAAATTCAAAAGAAAGAGAGAAAGCTCTTGCAAGAAGATACTTCTTCAAGGAAAAGATGATGAATGATGATCACAGAGATGAAATCATCTCATAAAAAGAAGGATTCTTTTCTTTAAAAAAAAAGATCATAGATTTACAAGACAAAAAGTCTTTCACAAAAGAGATCAAAAGATCTCATCATAAAATAAAAGAAGAACACAATTCTTCTCACAGATCAAAAGATCCCCCATAACCGGCAAAGCCTTTCATCAAAATAAGAGATTGAAAATCTCTCCTGCAAAATAAGAACTGTTGTTCTTAAATCTTGAGATGAAGTCTCTTTTAAAAAGAACATAAATTTGTTCTCAGATTATAAAATTGATCAAATGCGCTTTGCGCTCTTGAAATGCGCCTTGCGCTCTCGAACTGCGCTTTTGCGCTCCCTGGATCGGCGCTCAGCGCCAAATGCGCCACGTGTACGCCAATCAAACAACTTGCGCTTTGCGCTTCTGAAATAGCGCACTGTGCTCATAGGCTGGCGCTCAGCGCCAAGCGCACAACGTGTCATTCACTAAATTAGAAGCGCAATGCGCTCATGGACTAGCGCTCAGCGCTCACAAACTGGCATCTGCGCTCATCATCTGGCGCCTAGCGCAGAGCGCGACACGTGTCCCTTACATGTGCGCCACGTAGCAGAAGCACACTGCGCTCTTTGAATGGCGCAAAGTGCCTGGCGCATCACATGTTGCGCTGACAGAACATAAATTGTTCTTTAATGAACCAGAGTCTGCATTCAATATAAGACAAAAGAAAAGATTTTGCCAAGATATAATGCTCAGCATTGTTAAAAGAGCCAAGCCCAAATAAAGGCTCAATAGCCAGAATAAAAATATTAAACATTTATTGGACTTAGCCCAAGATTGGCCATAAGTCCTCAACTTATATTAATTGAGCTCATCTGCTCATTTTAACAGACCTTAGTCCCAAATTGAACTACAGATCTTTCAACCAACTTACACCGGTTCGAGGGTACGTCTCTTTACTCCTTTGATATTTGTCGTTATAATCCTTCAACGTCTTTAGAGAGGTAACGGGTCCCGACAACCATACATTTCATAGACTATGACGTCTTTAAACTGGACTGTGGGATCCTTAAGCTCATGGACTATGATGTCCTTAATCTTGAACTGTGGGGTCCCTTTAAACCCATGGACTATGATGTCCTTAATCTCGACCGAGATATCTTTAAACTAAAATTGGACCACCATGTCCTTAAACTGGTAATGGACCACCATTGTCCTTAAACTGGTAATCGATCGCAATGTCCCTAAACTAAACAATAGAGTTCAAATGCTCTTTTGTTGGATCTAAATGATCCTGTTAAGTAGATCTTAGTCTAAAATAAGACTAACGTATCCTTAACAAACTGTTAAGTTGATCTTAGTCTAAAATTAGACTAACGTGTCCTTAACAAACGTTGAGTCGATCTTAGTCTAAAATTAGACTAACGTATCCTTAACAAACGTTTAAGTTGATCTTAGTCTCAAATGAGACTAACATATTCTTAAACCCAAACCAAAACCCAAATCTTAGAAAATACAGATTTGGACTAATCCACGCCCTACGAACGACAACATAAATTAGTCTCCGTATACAATCCACGGGCAACCAAAAACAAAACAAACACCCACGACACGAAGTGACCATCTGGAGAAGGAGAAAGTGGTTACCGCGATGCGGTAGCGTAATTAACTGCAGGGGCTTGCGCCTGCAGGGAAGAGCGTTCCCACAATCAAAAACCCCTCAAACGAGGGGGAATCTGACGAAGTCTGCTACATCGGCCGAATTCGTTTAAACCTTCGATATACGGTGCCATAAATCAACTTGGCATTTTCGGAGAGGTGGACGGATAACACCAATTAGCATCCGCCCCGAAATTTAGGCAAGACGGACCTGCGCGGTCGCGTCTCCATGTTTATGGTGGGGAACAGGGGATCTCCAGTTTTGCTTGTGAAGAAAAAGGAAGGTTCATACAGAATGTGCATAGACTACCGAACTCTGAACGAAGTCATGATAAAGACTAAGTATCCACTACTGCGTATCGACGACCTGTTCGATCAGCTAAGTGGGTCTTATGTTTTCTCAAAGCTAGATCTTCATTCGGGATATCATCAGGTAAAGGTCAAAGAGTCTAATATTCCGAAGATGGCATTCAGGACTTGCTATGGACATTATGAGTTTCTCGTGATGCCATTTGGAGTGACCAATGCACCAACCATATTTATGAATCTGATGGACCAAGTTTTCTGAGAGTATCAAGACAGGTTCGTTGTTATTTTAATCGTCGACATCCTAGTGTATTCAAAAAATCGGAAAGACCACGCTAAGTATTTACGAATTGTCCTGGAGATTTTACGACAGCATCAACTTTATCCCAAGTACTGCAAGTGCGAATTTTGGCTAGATCAAGTCGGATTTCTCGGACATATTGTTTCGGGTGAAGGAATCTTTGTGGATCAAGTTAAAGTATCAGCAGTAAGCGAATCGCCGACACTAAAGACAGTGAAGGACATTCGAAGTTTCCTGGGTTTAGCATGATACTACAAAAGATTCATAGAAGGCTTTTCGAAAATTGCAACACCTCTGACCAAGCTCACACGTAAAGATAAAGCATTCGAGTGGTCAGAAGTATGTGAACAAGCTTCATTAGAACTCAAGTCAAGATTGACATCAGCACCTATTCTCGTAATACCGGACCAATCTGGAGGTTTCGTTGTGCATTGTGATGCATCCGATAAAGGATTAGGATGCGTTCTACACCAGCATGGAAAAGTTGTAGCTTTTGCATCAAGACAGTTGAAGATTCATGAGCGCAACTATCCAACACATGACTTGGAGTTGGCGGCCGTTATCTTTGCACTTAAGATTTGGCTCCATTATCTGCTAGGAGAGCGAGTGGATATATACACGGACCATAAAAGTCAGAAGTATGTGTTTACTCAGAAGGAGTTGAACATGTGGCAAAGAAGATGGTTAGAACTTATGGCAGATTTTGACATCAACCTATACTGTCATCCAGGGAAGGTGAATGTAGTTCCTGATGCACTTAGTCGCCAACCACTATTAATGAATCTCACCACTCAGTGGAAGCTTCAGTAGGAATTGCACAGGATGGATATAGAAGTGGTTATGCCAGGTAACGCTTCGTATTTGATGAACTTACAAGTTCAATCTACTATTGTCGATCAGATCAAAACAGTTAAAGCAAGTGATGCCAAGTTGCAAAAGATCCGAGAACAAGCAGAAAGTGGACTTCGAACATACTTCATCATCCACGAAGACGGATCTTTGAAATACGGAAGTAGATTGTGTGTACCATGAGGTCCTATTAGGGAAGAGTTGATGAAAGAAGCCCACAGCTCTCCATACTCAGTTCATCCTGGTGGTACAAAGATATACAAAGATTTACGTCAACATTACTGGTGGCATGGAATGAAGTATGAAGTAGCCAGAAGCATAGCAAAATGTTTGGTGTGTCAGCAAGTAAAGACTGAACATTAGAGAACTGCTGGTTTACTTCAATCGTTACCCATCCCAGAATGGAAATGGCAACACATTACCATGGATTTCTTGACTGCACTTCCTCGCAGCACGAAAGGTAACGATGCGGTATGGGTTATTGTGGATCGACTCACCAAGTCGGCTCACTTCATCCCATTTCGAGTTGGCCAATCTACCGAGACTTTAGTAAAGAAGTACATGGAGTTAAGCATGAATCTAATATAAGATTTAACCTCAAGATGTACTATTTTTGATACCCATGAACTCATGCAGGAGATCGTGAGATTACATGGAATACCGGTTTGCATTGTCTCCGATCATGACACCAGATTCCGATCGCAGTTTTGGCAGAGTCTGCAAGCTAGCCTGGGAACGAGTCTGAACTTCAACACAGCTTACCATCGACAAACATATGGACAGTCTAAGCGAACAATTCAGATTCTAGAAGACATGCTACGAGCTTGTATGCTATACTTCGGAGGATCGTGGAAAGATCACCTATATCTTGTGGAGTTTTCATACAACAACAGCTACCAGGGAAGTATTGAAATGACACCTTTTGCAGCGCTCTATGGAAGGAAGTGTCGTTCACCACTAAGTTAGGATGACATCGGAGATAGGGAACTCCTTGGACCAGAGATGATCGTGGCAACTGTGGACATAGTTCGCACGATCAGAAAAAGAATGCGCATAGCCCAAGACAGACAGAAACTGTCACACCCCGCTTCCCGGTATACGGATAAGGAGACATGATGGATCACGCGATATATTTACTCAGAAGTAAACACGCTAAGCATAAATAAGCAATATAATGTAAATGTGCACAAGAAAGACATGAGATGTAAAGGAACAACAACTTTTTATTTATTAAACATTCTTTACGATACAACCGAAAAGTAAATATAATGTGGAAAGCAATGCCTAAACAATGACATGAATTGAAAGTAAAGTATATACAAGTGAACTAAAGCTCGGGGTCCTCGATGAACTGCTCCAAGTCTTCTGAGCTGGGCTCGATCTCCAGAGAGTCGGGTCCTCCTGACAACATTCCAAAGAAGAATAGAAAAGGAATGTCGTTAGTGAACAATCGCTCAGTAAGTCCCAAAGAGAGATAGAAATAGAATAGACAGATAGAGAATATAACTGATAAAATGTATGTTTGGTATGTTATTGCTGTTATTTGTACCTTGGTACAGAATATACCAATGTATACGAGAGGGGTCCAACTATTCCGTGGACTAAGGTATACGGAGCATAAGGAACCGCTAAGCCACGGAACAACAACAACGGATATTCAGGTTAGGTGTATTAAAGTGACCATCATCGTGCCACTTTTAACACATTCCGTATTAATCTACCTTTTTAAACCCTGTAATGTTTATTGTATTGTTATGTAGTGATTTGTAGATATAAGACTTGCCGAAACCATGATATCAATTGTTCATGTAAACAGATAAGGATATAAACGGATAGTCATGTAGACAAGTCAATATATATCCATGGTTCGGTCAAATCAAGACATGTTGATATAGATGGATTCATGTTGTAATAGATTATATCAAGTATGGATTGTATTCAGATTAAACTGAGACTCTGTCTAAGTTAGACACTTAAACAGAATTGAAGTCCTGAATTAAGTTTTGGAGTTATCGGTAACTGCTGCACATGGACGGCAGGATTTGTGTCTTTTTCCAAGACAATTACCGTATTGATAACCCCGTTTTAGTTGTCTACCTTAAATAGGCAAGCACCCACATTCTCCGGCTCCCAGAGGCTCAAGAGAATTGATCCCGCTTAAACCTATATTTACTAGGGTCCTTGTTGTAATTTAATATAACTTGAGGGGGTTTTATGAAAAATAGTTTTGATGTATTTTCAAAATAACCTCAAGTATTTATTTATCGTCTTTAGGGTTTTCATAGATGTAATTTTTATAAGATGGGATATTCTAGTAGATATAAACTTAAATTGAATAGTCTATGGTATTTTCATGTAAAATGACTTGTATTGATTTGTGATGGTAGTTTCATGCAATTTAGGATTCCTTTGTTTAGAAAACATGGATATTTTTATGTATATTTAAAATAGATAAGTTGATAATATTATATATAATTATTAGAAAATAAATTTATTTATTAAATAGAAATCACGTTTTCTTAAAAATTGTAAAATAAATTCCATCGAGATTGTATGCTTCGTGAGGAGGTCTGTATCTCGTCCTACTATTCCGATAGATATGCGATAATCCACACCAACCAAATCGGATTCCCCAAAATGGGTTGTAAGGATATAATTGTATGGAATTTGATTAAAACAATTTTAAAAAATACGGTTTTGATAGTTTATGATATTTAACTGTAAAATTCGCCTTAGCCACAAAAATAATGTTTTCAAACTATCGTATTATGTCATGATGAGTGTTGTGATGAGGTAGGTCATTACCTCGTGAGCTTTCTAAAGGTAATATGAGTAATATGATGAATTAATGTCGTAGGTAAATTTTGTGGTATTTAAATGAAAAGGTGCAATACAAGTTCATAGCATTTTATTTTGAATTGAAACTTGTTCTAAATATTGTTTTATAGTTGCTAAACAAGATATTAAGAGATGGTTGATTTGTTGTTAAAAAAAGTTGGGTTTTTAAACGAAATTAGAATCAGAAGTCGGAATAACTCCGCTTCCGACGAGTTTTAATAAAAAAAAATTGTTTTAGAATATAAGAGAAGAGAGGAGGGAGAACTTACTGTTGAGAAGAGAGGGAAGAGGTGGAGGAAGATTTTGAAAACATTGTGGAGTCGCGGTGTTGCCGGATTTGTCCCGAATCGTCGCCGGAACTTGATCTTGTGCTAACTCTACTTGTATAACTTTTTGGACTTTGAAAAAATTTGAGAGTTTGACAATGGATTTCAGAATAGAGAGGGCTAGCGTGTAAGGTGGTATTTATAGGAGAGAATTAGGGTTTAGAGTATTAAAATTGAGAATTAAAATGCATTAAAATTTGGTTTTAAAGCTCATTTTAATTCTGTGTTAATGTGCAGGAAAATCAAACAGAAGAGGAGTAGCGGGGGAGGCCAAAGGGTGTTGGGGTAAAATATTGGGGGCATCACCGACGGGGAGCCCGGCGGCTCCGGCCGTAATGGCATCTTGGCCGATCGTTTGGGTGAGGTTGGGCTCTGGATTGCTGCCACGTGTCATGTTCAGTACATATAACATTTTCCACATGTTTGATTTTAGTGACTTTTCATTTTTACTTGTATTGCACGTGTAAACTTTTGGGCTTCCAAAAATTTTAAAAGAAAATAAAACAGTAATATGTGGTTGAAGCGATTTGAACACCGGGGCTGTGTCACAGCAGTGCAAAGACTTTACCAGTGAGCTACAAGTTGTTTCTTACTGTTCTAAAACAATTCAAATACTTATAGCATATACAGGGTTGCAAATACTACATTTAGTACATTAATTTTAAACAATTTTGTACATTATAAACAGAGTCGTTACAGAAGCACCGGGCTGATGCAAAGTGCCGACATTTGGAGTTCAAAACGGGAGTTCATGTGTTCTTAAAGATCTCTCCAAACCGTGAAGTAATTCGCTTTGGCAAGAGGGGTAAGCTCAATTCCAGATATATTGGACCATTCGACAAACTCTAACGAGTCAGAGAAGTGGCATATCGTTTAGCAGTACCACCCTTATTAGAAGGAGTGCACAACGTGTTCCACGTATCCCAGCTTAAAAGATATGTAAGCGACCCCAGCCGCATCCTTGATCACTCCGAGCTCACTGTACAGACAGATCTATCTTGTGAGCAGTAACCCGTTGAAATTCTGGACAGAAAGACAAAGTCACTGAGGAATAAGGAAGTAAACTTGGTCTGAGTGATGTGGAGAAAAGATTCACCAGGAAAATCAACGTGGGAACGTGGGGACGACTTGTGTGCAAGATACCCTTTCTTATTTGTAAACTAGTTCTTATATAATTGTAAATTTTGAGAACGAAATTTTTGTAAGGAGGGTAGAATGTAACGACTCTAATTTTACTGTATAATTTTTTTTTAAAGTTAATGTACAGAATAGAGTTTGCTAACCTGAGTCTAAGTTATAAATTAAATTTGTTTAAGAACAGCAAGAAACAACTTGTAGCTCATTGGTAGTCTTGCATTGCTATGACATAGCCCCTGTGTTCGAATCCCATCAACCACATATTATTTTTCTGAATTTTTGTTTTAACTTTTTGGAAGCCCAAAAGTTTACACGTGCAATACACGTAAGAAATAAAAAGACAGAAAAATAAACATGTGCACAATATTATATGAATAGCCGAGGACACGTGGCATCAATCCAAGCCCCCACCCCTTCAACTCGACCGGCGATATCCTCTTTTTGGCCGGCACCGCCGGGCCCCACCATAGTGAATGGCCCCGTTCTCTGCACACTAAAACTTTTGGCCTACCCCACTACCCCTGTTCTATTTGATTTCCCTGAAAATTAACAGAGAATTAAAATGAAACTTTAAATCCAAATTTTAATGCATTTTCAATTCTTTCTTCAATTCCTAAACCCTAATTCCATCTTATAAATACAACACCATACCCTAGCCCTCCTCATTCTGAAATCCATTGCTAAAATTCTCAAAAATTCTCAAGTCCAAGAAAAGTACAAGTGGAGTTAGCTCAAGGTCAATTTCCGGTAAGGATTCGATACGTTTCCGGCGATCCCGCAACTCTACAAAAGATACCATTCTCTCCCTCTACCTCCTCTTTACTCTTTTAACAAGTAAGTCCCACCTCCCCTCTTCTCTTTCTACCATAAAAATTCTTCTTTTCAAAACTTGTCGGTAAGTGGAGTTATACCAACATTCGATTCTATAATCTTTAAAATTACAATTTCTCTTAGGAATTACCCATCCATATCACCATACCTTATTTATTAATCATGGAACAAATAATTAGAACAATTTTCATCTTAAAATATCATGATATGTAACTTTAAATTGCGTTTTTCATTTAAATACCACAAACTTTAGATACGACATCTTTTAATTATTTTGCTTAGTATACCTTTAGAAAACCTCATGCGATAATGACCCATCTCTCACATACACACATCTTGATATAGCATGATCCTCTTAAACAATATTTTTGTGGCAAAATATGACTTTTCATTAAAATACCTTAAACTGTTAAAAACCCGGATTTTTTTAAATCGTGTTACTTAATTCCTTGCGACTGTACCTCTACAACCCATTTTGAGGAACCCGGTTTAGGATGGTGCAGATTATCATACATCATCGGGACTAGTAGAGCGAGATGCAGACCTTCTCAAGGAGCATACGATCTCGATAGAATTTTAATACAATTTTTAGAAAATCGAGGATTTCTATTTAATAATAATAATAAGTTATTTTTAATAATTATATAAATATTATCAAACCACATATTTTTAATATATATTATTAAATTCCATATTTTCTAAACAAAATAAACGAATTACAAGTTTCATGAAATACTATCAAGTATTAATACAAGTCAAATTTTACACTAAAATATCTTGAACTATTCAAGCTAGGTATATATATTCACTAATATAGCGCACCCGTTAAAAGTTACATTCATAGAAACCCTAAATACGATAAATAAATACTTGAGGTTATTCTGAAAGTATACTAAAAATATTTTTCATAAATCCCCCTCAAGTTATATTAAATTACAATAAGAACCCTAGTAAATAAAGATTTAAGTGGGACCAATTCTCTTGAGCCTCAAGGAGCCGGAGAAAGTGGGTAGTTGCCTATTTAAGATAGAAAACTAAGACGGGGTTATCAATGGTAATTGTCTTAGAAAAAGACACAAATCCTGCCGTCCGTGTGCAGCAGTTACCGATAATTCCTAAACTTAATTCTAGATCCAAATTCTGTTCTAAGTGTCTGACTCAATCTAAGTCTCAATCTAATCTGAATACAATTCAACATGAATCCAAGCATAATTCCGACTCAACATGAATCCACTATATCAAACATGAACACTTGAACTTGAACATGAATACCAGAACAATTCAACATGACTTGACTTGATCGAACCATGGCTATATCTGAACTTGACTACATGACTACCCTTTACATCCTGAATCAGTTACATGAACAACTTATACCGTGGTCTCGGTAAGTCCGATAACTACAACTCAATACAGTCAATACAATATACACTACGGGGTTTTTTTAACGGGGTAGATTGGTATAGAATGTGTTAAAAGTGGTACAATGATGGTTACTAAAATACACCTACATGAATATCATGTGCCGTTATCCCGTGGGTTTTGACGGGGCCTTATACTTACATGTTACCTTAATCTACGGAGCAAGTTGGACTCCTCTCGTATATACTGTTAGTGTTTATGCCCTAGAGGCCATTACTGTATCATACTAGTATGTATATTACTTGATGGAAGCTTGGGATATTCACAGTTGTACAGACAATCTTGCTCAATATAGTAGTATGCTACTTGGTTTGTCTCTGCTTTAATGTGTACATGTGTGTTGATTTATTATATCACCTATACGCATTAGTAGAGCCCTTAGGATCTTTGCTTGATTACCGGCGTTGTGATGGCGATCACACTCGTGGGGGCTGGGTAATCTACAAGCACATCCTTATACACGTCCCTGGTCGTGGGAGTATCGAGATAGGGCATCGATGCTCCAGAGTAGACTAGCGTATGCGCTTCTCATCCCAGCTCGGGAGACGGTCTGTCCCACAGCCGTCGGTACGTCGTACTTGAGATAGTATGCGGGTGCTCGTTAGGTTACGAGTACACTGGACAGGACTCGTCGGGAACTGATGGTTGGTATTATACCTATCGTCAGTTATCAGTTCCCAGGTGACATGAGTACAGCTTAGTCCGCTGACTTGACACTGTCACTTCGCCTCGAGTGTGTTCCCACTGTTCTTTGATTACTACCCTACCACGGCTCTACTGAGTCGTGCAAACAGGTAGTAGTTGGGAGCAGTCCCGAAGCACTTGGAGGCAGTGACGGTTAGACAGGATTCGTCTCTCCCGGTATTGGGGGTTGACATCGCGCTGTGTCTAGGAGAGCCATTACACAAGTAGTCCCTGGCCAGGGCAAGCGAGATATACTGGTAGGTTTCCAGTGTTATCTCAGGGTGTATTGGGCTTCACTCCGACACGACTTGTACCGCTATTAGGGGACTGACGTTTACCGCCCCCCTAGGCCCGCCATGCGATGTATCAGACGAACAGACCGGACTGTACGGAGAATGTCATTTTCAGACTCAGTAGGAGTTCAGATGGGGTTTCACCTCGTCAGCCTTCTTGTCGGCATCTACCTGGGGATCGTTACGCACAGCTAGTGCCGCTTGCGGTCTGTGGTTAAACCCACTGCCAGCGTAGTGTCGAGTCTTTAGAGTCCCACACAGAGGGTATTCGCCTCTGGGCAAAACAGAGTAGAGGTCGCATGGTTTTGCGACAGGGTTCGTTCTCATCCGCGCACTTGTGCACGTTTGGAGTCCGGACGGATTATACTGGCAGGCTCTGGTTTGAGCCAGATACTGGTATATGTTTTGGGGGTTGCTTTTATATCTTGGTATTCTTGTTCCTCGGAACGAGAATGCAGGTGTGTATGCACAGTTGCTTGAGGCGGAGAATGAGGTTTTTCATTAGGGTTTCGGAACGGGTGCGTATGCACAGTTGACAGTCTTCATTTTCCAAACCCTAATGGATTTATACATTATCTATTAATAATAGTAATTAAATGAGAATTATGTTATGGTTGATTTTTTTGTTGACTTGTTGACCTTGGTTGACTTGTTGACCATTGACTACCATCATGCTTTAAAAAGTCTTCCTTGATTCATGCTTACTTTTTATTAAATGAAGCATGGTTGTGGTCATTCCAAATACTACCATCAACTATTCTCATTTTCAATTATTATCATTTAGATAATATTTTTCTTTTGCATTATGGTTGCTAGAAAGAAAAAAGAGAGCTCATTTTTCTATCATAACCTCTCTCTCTCCTCATTTTCATCTTCTTCTTCCTCTAGCAAAGAGAAACCTTCTCATGTGTTGAGAATCATTCTCTTTAAAAGGAAAAGCAAACCCTAATCACTCTCTACTCATTCTAGGATGAAGGTTTAGCAAGCCGGAAACCCTAGTTCACTCAAAGATCGAGGAAGAGCCCAAAGTCGAACCTTCGAGGTGGATCCATCTTCGACGGGAGAAGGCGACGAAAAGAGAACCATCAACCTCTACAAGGTTTGAAGAAGAAGGAGTTCAAGTTTAGGTATAACCATCTTCCATAGTAGCTAACTCTCTTTAGCTAGAATGCTAGTTTAGTTTAGCAAAGATCCGGCTTTTACGGTCCAAGTTACAAAGTTTAGAAAAATTTTGATTTACCGTTTCCGCAACCCCGAAAGTACCGGGAGAGGTAACGTGGACCTAACAGTGGTATCAGAGCCTAACTAAACTTAAACTAGCTTGGTAGCGAAGTGTATGGAAGTTCGAAACCGAAAAATCGCAAAACCGGAAAAACCAAAACCCTAAGTTTCTGTTAAATTTTTTTCTGCTCTAAATGAAAAACTTTATACTTGTAAATTCGTCTCAGGGTTTTGTTTGAACACAGAAGAAAAACGATAACCTAATTCATTTGAGCCGCCGCGCTTCCGCGGCACGAGGTAGGAATGTGCCGCGGAAGCGCCGCAGGTTGGTTTCCTCTCTTCATCGTTTTTCGTGCAGTGTTCTTCTGGTGGGATTTTGGGATTTTTCAGATATATTATATGTGCCCAGATTTTCCAGAACTGAAATTCACTTTTGGGGTCCTATAATTCCGTATTTTTTCGAACTTCGCTACACTTTGGCTATGTTGGTTGTATCTGTGATGTTTGCATGTATTGAACGTCGGCTAATCGCTATAAGACGATTAGTCGGGGTTATACATGATCTGTGTTTGATATTGGAATGTGTATATGAATCTGTTGGACTGTCGCGGGTGAATAGCCGGGTTGGATGTGAGATGAGCTTTTGTTTTTCTTTCATTCATTGTAAATGTAAATTGATGTAATAATATTTTTGTTTGGCCGCACAACCGGGTCGGGGTTGTAGCCGTCATTGTATAATTCTTTTTTCTGTTTTTGCTCCTAGGATAGACCCATGGAGGGGTGCACAAACTACCGGGTAGCTCGAAGTGCCGAGTGGCCTACTCATGGCATTGAGGGAGGTTGCTTCGCTTCGGGTACTTGGCGGGTGGTTTGCCGCACCCGTAGGGGTCTTGGGTGGGGTTTTGGCTATTCACCGCGACCGTGTTATCCGCTTTTCGTTCCAGGCTCGAAAGGATTGCGGATTGCTAGTATATCCAATGTATTCATCTGTGATCTGTAATGTCTATCATTGCTTTACTATTTAGGCGTTGCTTATGTTTTACAGCCGCGCTAGCCCAGCCCCCGCTCTGTCGTTAGTTAAGTAACCTAACGAGTGATGACGGGACCCCGTGGCGAATGCGAATGGCATAAGCGTACGTCATATTTTGGTTGTTTTCTGCAATGGTAGGATTAAATGATGGGACGCATTAAAAGAACTAATGCAAGAATATCACGCATTAAAAGAACTAATGCAAGAAAATAAACCTAAAAGACGTTGTTGGAACAAATTTTTTCAAAAAGCTGTTATTGCAAGGACGTTCATTTTTGTTTTGCATCGCGGTATTCGGTTATGAATACCCAGCACCTCAGTCGACGAGGCAAGGGCCGAGATCCCTTCACCGGGAGTGACCCCTTGGACAAAAAAATTTGCGTCAGGGTAATAACTTCACTATAGTCGATTATTCTTGCTTTGCATCGAGGTATTCATCTTACGAATGCCCAGCACCTCACTCGACGAGGAAAGAGCCGAGATCCCTTCACCGGGAGTGACCTCTTTAGCAAAAGTTTTTCGCCACTATATTTTCAAAAAGGTGTATCACGTTCCTTCAACGAAATCAAGTTCATTACGTTAACGGGTTTTTCGCCAAAAAAAACCCAGTCGTAGCCCTCCGTCGTTTCGGATTAATATTGCTTAGTATTCGTGCTACGTATTTCGTGCTCAGCCGAGGCGTAGTGAACGGTAGCTATGTAATATTTTTCCGTAGGATACAAAGTGATTGGTTAGGACAGTCGTGCGGTCATTTTGGCTCAGTCAAGGACTCGTACGGGTGGGTCTAATGCAGTCAAGATAATGACGGGTTGAACTTGACTAGGATCTTTTGACATTTTGGCTCAGTCAAGGTCATTTGGATCCTAGGGGCAAAAACCACATCGGGAGTTTCAAAAGAACTGAAACTTGCAGGTTTAGCATACCTTCTGGAGTGTGGTGACTAGAGTGGATTCCATCTAGGTTATCACACAATGACAGTTGGATCCCGATCCCACTGATGAGTTGGTTTACTCTCGGGAGATTATTTCACTTAACGATCAATGCTATAAACCTAGTAGGTGTCTAGAAAGGTGTTAGCGGGGTTACGCCCACAGGGAAAAGAGGTTCTTTAATTAAGGAACTTCGCGAAAGCGTTGGAAAACCTCCCTCGAAGTACCGACACTAGCCTGGCTGAAAGGTTAAGCAAGTATTGTAACGTGAATTAAAACCCGGCTAGTTCTTCTTTTAAAAAGGTTTTAAGAAGGATTTGAGGAAACAGTGGGAGACACCCTGGTTAGATAAATTAATAAACCAATCTAATCTTGCACGAGCATACGCTGAGTGTTTCTTTTCTCTCTCTCCAGGCAGCAACCTTTTCACGCCCTAATCAAGATAATAAAATGTATCGCTTGACCGAACCGAATTCTTATTCGGGACTGGGGAAAGTTGGTTCAGCTCTAACTTGTGACAACAATCATGAGTATGAGAATGGGAAAGAGGAAAGTATGGATTTCCAGGATACCCAGTTGAAGAAGAAGCATGGTTTTGCATCTACTTCAAATGTTCTTGTAATTGAGAACTGTTTTACGGTCAGCCCTACCTCCTGGGTACTTGATACCGGATCAGGATCTCATATCTGTAATTTATTGCAGGGACTGAGAAAAAGTAGGAAAGTTGCACCGGGTGATATGTCGCTCAGAGTAGCGAACGGAGCACAAGTTTATGCGGCAGCCGTCGGTGAATATCACCTAGTATTGCCAAATGGCAAGACTATGATTTTGAACGATTGTTACTATGTACCCTCTATGGTTTGCAACATCATATCAGTTTCTTTACTCGATAAAGATAGATATAAGTTTGTTCTTGAAAAGAATATCATGAACATTTACCTTGATAAGGTACTGGTTGCAGAGGGTACACTGTTTAATGGTATCTACGTTCTAAATCAGAATACAGTTCTCAATATACAAAACACACGCAAGAGGAAGAATTCAGATACGAATGAATCCTACTTGTGGCATTGTAGACTCGGTCATATCGGAAAGAAAAGACTGAGTAAGTTGCATAGAGATGGACTCTTGAATGCGTTCGAGTTTTCATCTTATGAAACTTGTCAGTCTTGTCTCAAAGGGAAGATGACCAAATCTCCGTTCACCGGACATGGAGAAAGAGCAAGAGAGCTTTTGGGACTCATACACAGTGATGTGTGTGGTCCGATGTCTATACATGCAAGGGGTGGGTTCTCGTACTTCATCACATTCACTGACGATCTCTCTAGGTTCGGATATGTGTATCTGATGAAACACAAATCTGAAGCTTTTGAGAAATTCAAGGAATTCAGAAAGGAAGTAGAGAACCAGATTGGCAAAAGTATCAAGATCCTCCGGTCTGACAGGGGAGGGGAGTACTTAAGCACGGAATTCCTAGATTACTTAAAAGAGAATGGTATTCTCTCTCAGCTTACTCCTCCTTATACACCACAGCACAACGGTGTTTCGGAGCGGAGGAATCGTACCCTATTGGATATGGTTCGCTCCATGATGAGTAGTGCTGAGTTGCCTCTTTCATTTTGGGGACATGCGCTTCAGACAGCGGCGTACCTATTGAACGATGTTCCGTCTAAATCTGTGCCTAAGACACCGTTCGAGATATGGAATGGTAAGAAGCCGTATCTTAAAGGCATTAAGATATGGGGTTGTCCGGCCTATGTAAAAGTACAAAATCCGGACAAACTTAAGGCACGTTCAGTTCTATGTAAATTTATGGGATATCCTAAGAACTCCGCAGGATATCTGTTCTACCATACCGAGGAACAGAAGGTGTTTGTATCTCGCCACGCCACCTTTTTAGAGTGGCAATTTCTTGCAAAAGAAACAAGTGGGAGTTCGGTAGAACTGGAAGAAATTCAGCGACCACAAAATGAAACTGAAAATTTGACAGAACCTCAGAATTCAATAACCCCAGAAGAACCTCAGCCACTCCGCAGATCTGGTAGGATTTCTCATCCGCCCGAGAGATACTACGGTTTTCTCATTGACGGGGATAGAGAGGATTGCATCTTGGAAGAAGATGACCCTACCAGTTTCAGGCAGGCCATTATCAGTAGGGACTCTGATAAGTGGCAGGAAGCAATGCAATCTGAAATGGAGTCCATGTACGCCAATAAAGTGTGGACCATGGATATTGCTCCACCTGGGGTAAAACCCGTTGGATGCAAATGGATCTACAAAAGGAAACTTGGTGTAGATGGGCAGGTGGAAACCTATAAAGCTAGACTCGTTGCAAAAGGTTTTCGTCAAAGACCTGGTTTGGACTATGATGAGACTTTTTCTCCGGTGGCTATGCTCAAATCCATTCGGATCTTACTTGCCATTGCTGCCTTCCATGACTATGAGATCTGGCAGATGGATGTTAAGACGGCTTTCCTAAACGGTTGTTTGGAAGAGTGCGTTTACATGGATCAACCAGAAGGTTTCGTAGACAGTGGGAGCAGCGGAAAGGTGTGCAAGTTGCTTAAATCCATTTATGGATTAAAGCAGGCATCGCGGAGCTGGAACATCTGTTTTGATGAGGCAATCAAGGAATTTGATTTCATCAAGAACGAAGATGAACCCTGTGTGTATAAGAAGATTGTAGGACGAACTGTCGTGTTCCTAGTCTTGTACGTGGACGACATTCTTTTGATAGGAAATGATGTTCCTATGCTACAATCGGTCAAGCTGTTTTTGTCACAAAGGTTCTCCATGAAGGACCTGGGTGATGCCTCGTACATTCTGGGGATCAAGATCTATAGAGATAGATCCAAGAGACTATTGGGACTTTCGCAGTCCAGGTACATAGAGACCGTACTAAAGAAATTTAGTATGGAGGATTCCAAGCGCGGTAACATACCCGCATTGCACGGAATTACCCTCTCCAAGAAGATGTCTCCTAAGACTGACGAGGAGAGGGTTCGCATGAGCACTATACCCTACGCTTCGGCGGTAGGATCTATAATGTATGCGATGCTATGTACAAGACCAGATGTAGCTTACGCGTTGAGCGCGGTAAGCCGGTATCAGTCAGACCCAGGGGAGGACCACTGGACAGCAGTGAAGAACATTCTCAAGTACCTGAGGAGGACTAAGGAGATGTTCCTGGTTTACGGTAATGGAGACCTCAGGGTCGAGTCCTTTACCGATTCAAGCTTCCAGAGTGACAAAGATGACAGCAAGTCTGTCTCGGGTTTTGTGTTTACCCTCAACGGAGGGGCGGTATGTTGGAGGAGTTCCAAGCAGGATACCGTCGCAGACTCGACGATGGAGGCTGAATACATTGCTGCAAGCGATGCCGCAAAAGAGGCGGTCTGGATTAAGAAGTTCATTAGTGAACTTCAGGTGGTTCCGTCCATTGTTGACCCAATACCTTTGTATTGCGATAACAATGGGGCTATAGCTTTAGCAAAGGAACCAAGGTCCCATCAGAAATCCAGGCACATCTTAAGGCGGTATCACCTGATCAGGGAGATCATTGATCGACAGGAGATCGAGGTGCGGAGAGTAGACACAAAGGACAACACTGCGGACCCATTCACGAAGGCTTTACCCCAGACTCAGTTCGAGCGGCTGATCGAGATGATAGGTCTTCGATACGCCAGTACATGGCCTTAGTGCAAGTGGGAGATTGTTAGTGTTTATGCCCTAGAGGCCATTACTGTATCATACTAGTATGTATATTACTTGATGGAAGCTTGGGATATTCACAGTTGTACAGACAATCTTGCTCAATATAGTAGTATGCTACTTGGTTTGTCTCTGCTTTAATGTGTACATGTGTGTTGATTTATTATATCACCTATACGCATTAGTAGAGCCCTTAGGATCTTTGCTTGATTACCGGCGTTGTGATGGCGATCACACTCGTGGGGGCTGGGTAATCTACAAGCACATCCTTATACACGTCCCTGGTCGTGGGAGTATCGAGATAGGGCATCGATGCTCCAGAGTAGACTAGCGTATGCGCTTCTCATCCCAGCTCGGGAGACGGTCTGTCCCACAGCCGTCGGTACGTCGTACTTGAGATAGTATGCGGGTGCTCGTTAGGTTACGAGTACACTGGACAGGACTCGTCGGGAACTGATGGTTGGTATTATACCTATCGTCAGTTATCAGTTCCCAGGTGACATGAGTACAGCTTAGTCCGCTGACTTGACACTGTCACTTCGCCTCGAGTGTGTTCCCACTGTTCTTTGATTACTACCCTACCACGGCTCTACTGAGTCGTGCAAACAGGTAGTAGTTGGGAGCAGTCCCGAAGCACTTGGAGGCAGTGACGGTTAGACAGGATTCGTCTCTCCCGGTATTGGGGGTTGACATCGCGCTGTGTCTAGGAGAGCCATTACACAAGTAGTCCCTGGCCAGGGCAAGCGAGATATACTGGTAGGTTTCCAGTGTTATCTCAGGGTGTATTGGGCTTCACTCCGACACGACTTGTACCGCTATTAGGGGACTGACGTTTACCGCCCCCCTAGGCCCGCCATGCGATGTATCAGACGAACAGACCGGACTGTACGGAGAATGTCATTTTCAGACTCAGTAGGAGTTCAGATGGGGTTTCACCTCGTCAGCCTTCTTGTCGGCATCTACCTGGGGATCGTTACGCACAGCTAGTGCCGCTTGCGGTCTGTGGTTAAACCCACTGCCAGCGTAGTGTCGAGTCTTTAGAGTCCCACACAGAGGGTATTCGCCTCTGGGCAAAACAGAGTAGAGGTCGCATGGTTTTGCGACAGGGTTCGTTCTCATCCGCGCACTTGTGCACGTTTGGAGTCCGGACGGATTATACTGGCAGGCTCTGGTTTGAGCCAGATACTGGTATATGTTTTGGGGGTTGCTTTTATATCTTGGTATTCTTGTTCCTCGGAACGAGAATGCAGATGTGTATGCACAGTTGCTTGAGGCGGAGAATGAGGTTTTTCATTAGGGTTTCGGAACGGGTGCGTATGCACAGTTGACAGTCTTCATTTTCCAAACCCTAATGGATTTATACATTATCTATTAATAATAGTAATTAAATGAGAATTATGTTATGGTTGATTTTTTTGTTGACTTGTTGACCTTGGTTGACTTGTTGACCATTGACTACCATCATGCTTTAAAAAGTCTTCCTTGATTCATGCTTACTTTTTATTAAATGAAGCATGGTTGTGGTCATTCCAAATACTACCATCAACTATTCTCATTTTCAATTATTATCATTTAGATAATATTTTTCTTTTGCATTATGGTTGCTAGAAAGAAAAAAGAGAGCTCATTTTTCTATCATAACCTCTCTCTCTCCTCATTTTCATCTTCTTCTTCCTCTAGCAAAGAGAAACCTTCTCATGTGTTGAGAATCATTCTCTTTAAAAGGAAAAGCAAACCCTAATCACTCTCTACTCATTCTAGGATGAAGGTTTAGCAAGCCGGAAACCCTAGTTCACTCAAAGATCGAGGAAGAGCCCAAAGTCGAACCTTCGAGGTGGATCCATCTTCGATGGGAGAAGGCGACGAAAAGAGAACCATCAACCTCTACAAGGTTTGAAGAAGAAGGAGTTCAAGTTTAGGTATAACCATCTTCCATAGTAGCTAACTCTCTTTAGCTAGAATGCTAGTTTAGTTTAGCAAAGATCCGGCTTTTACGGTCCAAGTTACAAAGTTTAGAAAAATTTTGATTTACCGTTTCCGCAACCCCGAAAGTACCGGGAGAGGTAACGTGGACCTAACATATACTGCCATATTCTGTACCAAACTACAAACAACTACATTAGCATAATAAACACATACTTTATCTCTTCTATTCTCTTTACCTATCTATTACATTCTATCTTTTGAGACTTAACGAGCGCTAGTTCGCTGACGACATTCATGTCTCTTTTTTTTTTGGAATGTTGTCAGGAGGACCCGACTCTCAGGAGATCGAGCACAGCTAGGACGACTTGGAGCAGTTTACGGAGGAGGCAGACTTTTAGGCCTAACTTGTACTATTTTTCTTTTCAGTTCATATGTCATTGTTTAGGCATAGCTTTTTATCATTGTACTTTACTTTTCAGTTGTATGTAAAGAATGATTACCAATAAAAAGTTGTTATTTTATTACATCTCTTGTTATTACCGTGTTATTCATTTATATTGCTTATTTACGCTTAGCGTGTTTACATCTGAGTAAATACGTCACGGCCCGCTATGTCTTCTTCCCCGTATACTGGGAAGCGAGGCGTGACAATATTCTTGGGATAATAGAGTAAGATACAGAGCTCCTCACGGAGAATTCGGTCTCGAAAAGAAATAAAAATACGGTTTTTTTTACGAAATACGAATTTTCTAAACAAAACTAAACTTTGAAAAAATGTATATATAATTATGAAACCGTATTTTCAATAAAAATAAATTGTAAAACTATATTTTAAAATGAAATGTTGAAATTGTAATAAAATACCATCAAGTTTACAAAAGGAGTAGTCTTCATAAAAATAGTATAAACTTTTAAAAGCTAGGTTTTATTACCAAAATACCACTAAAATTAATACATGTTCATAAAACTCTAAATATTATAAATAACTCTCTAGATTTATTTTAAACAATATTAAAGTATTTTCATAAAACCCCCTCGAAAGATGCAAACAATATAAATACAATGTAAATAACAATATTAAATATTTAAGAACTCTAGATTAATATAGATTTAAGCGGTATCATTTCTCTTGAGCTCAGCTATCCGAATAAAGTGAGTGCTTGCCTATTCAGATTAGACAACTTAACGGAGTTATCAATGGCAATTGTTTTAGAAAAAGACATAAATCCTTTCGTCCATGTACAACAGTTGTCCGATTACTGCTGAACTTAAGAAATTTAAGAACTAAATCTTTTCATAAGATATTTAGTCTAACCTGAATACAAACTCAATCTGGATCCAAATTTTAACATGAACTTGAATCTTTGATCATGAATCAGAACACTGGAATTTAAATATCCCAAAACTTGAATACTAGAATAATATGACTTAACATGAATTTAACATGAATACCAGAATACAATGCCTGCTATTGAAACTAACTTGACTTGAACCATGAATACAACTTGACATGAATACATGAACACTTAACACGAATACTTGACATTAACATGAACTCAATTCTGCAACTTGATGTATTCATGGATTTGAGCAAGACTGGTAATTTTAGCTGTAATCTAGAATACACGAGATATTGGGGTAGTTCAAGTGCGAATCCAACGAAATCTCAGGAGTCCTCCTAGATCATGAATCTATATCTACTAACACAATCAAGCTATCATAAGGGTCCGTGTTTCCTTACTACTGGATTATATCCTGTTGAGTTTGGAATATTTCAACACTAGGTTGAAGTCCTGCTACTAACACTTGATTCGGGCCTGTGGTTCCTTACCCTTGAATTACAGCATGTTGGGTTCGAGAACACTTTTAAGATTGGTTGACATCCATCCTTGAACTTACGTTAAATTAGTTTACTCATGTAGAGACCTTTTAGGACACTTACATGCATTTCATATTCACTATATTTACACTACACGGCCATGCTATACTATACTCATATTATTTTGCCATGATATATAAAACTGCATGTTAAATAGAATTGTCATACTTACATTAAATGACATGTCTTAAAATCATATCTCATAGTCCATTGCTTCATGATATCTATTTTTGTTTGTCATTATACTTTTATACTTCACGCCCTTTTTCTTGGGGACTTAC
Organism: Agapanthus africanus; assembly: GCA_030015575.1. Classification (NCBI taxonomy): domain Eukaryota; kingdom Viridiplantae; phylum Streptophyta; class Magnoliopsida; order Asparagales; family Amaryllidaceae; genus Agapanthus; species Agapanthus africanus. The sequence continues at coordinate 45,040,266 of CM057339.1, forward strand.
CGAGCGAAAGTTCACTGACGGGCATTTCACCCACTTTTGTTTCTTGGAATGTTCGTCAGATACTGTGGAGACTGAGAAGGTGGACACCATAGAGGAGGAGCACGATCAAATCGCGACTGAGGCCTAAACTAGTTATTTTCTTTTCTTTCAGTTTATGTATACTATATGTTTAGGTATTTCTGTTCTTGTAGTTTGCTTTTCAGTTGAACTCATGTATTGTAATTGTATCAAGTTTGAATGTAAATAAAATTGTTGAAATTTAAATTTCATGTTAATTTTTTGTCATTTTATATTTCTTATTTTATGCTCAGCGTATTTATTCTGGGAAGTGGTCTTCTCGAAATAAATACGTCGCAAACTTGTCACGTGCCGGCACTGTCTACTGGGAAGCGGGGCGTGACAGTCACAACACAGGGGATTTAGATGTCCATCCTGCCCTAGCGTTGTGATTTCGGAATTGGCCTCCGTCTAGGTGAGGCGATCGGCCCTCCGCTAGGTCTGGTAATAAACGACTGAGCAATTTAGATAACCATTCGTGCGCTCGGGTATTGAGAGCAGGCCAAGCGGTGTGGCCGATGTATCATGATTTGGCTTAAGACTCGCGATGTAGGAGATTTAGATGTCCATCCCTATTCTTGCACTCGGTCTTCAAGACAAGGTCATGATCTAAGGGTTTTAGAGTTTCTTATTATCGTTAAATTATATGTAACTGTAATCCAATTTTTATCAATAATATGACGGTTGGATGGCTATTATATTTGTTTTGTCATTTATAAATTTATGTCCATGCAACCAAGGGGTTTATTTTTATTTTATTAAGAAAGAATGTTCTTCCCTTCCTTTAACGACGGGCCGTCCGTAGAGGGAGACTGTGCCGCGCTAATTATTTTTGTCTTTGGTGCAGAACTAATTTTAAAGCGAACGCATTTTTGGCACGCTCGGTGGTACCTCGCCGTTGCATGGTATATACAAGATCTGGCAGCAAAGACCGTAGCTTTCACCATATTTCTTTGATTGGAAAAACCACGCGGAAAAAAACCAAGTGGTCAAAAAAGAAAAGGTGTTAAGGCCGTACCACAGCCATTTATTCTGATGTTAGAAAATTTTCTAATAGCCGAATTTGTTGCAAAAGTTATTACGGCCATAATGGATTAAAAGGCCGAATGGCTATCTATATTCCATTAAGGGCCGAGACAGCAGCTAATCAAATAATTTGAGATTATTGTGTCTATACTTGATGGAAAGCCGAATTCACGCATGTTAAAAGTTTCAAAGTTACTATGACCGGACCTGATTAAGCGGAGATCACAACTGTTTGAGAATGAGGATATGAATAAAAAAATCTCTACCAAGCTCGATCAGAGGCCGAGGTGAAGGCTAATAAATTTTTATAGTAACGAGTGGCCACTACGACCATTCCCGCACATCATGTATTGGATAGATTGTGACCAATTAATTAATTCCGCTTCTACTATTGCACCGTTTGATCTAATCATTGTGGTAGGAGACAAAAGCCATATTAAAATATGGCTATTGGAAAAATATATGTTTGGCCGAGAGTTTCAACGACTATGCAAGCTCGATCAATTTACAAGATAGAGATTAATTAGGCCAAGACTTCGGCGGCCTTGCAAGACAGATCAATTCGGAATGCAATGTATGCTCGGCCGATTATGGCGGTTGCCCAAGACATCGATATGTACCGTACATGGTTTGGCCTATACTTCTATTAATTGCCGAAATTACTATGGCGGTGTTTAATAAAGAATTCTTGCACGTCTTGTTTATTGTATTGGCATGGGGAATTATTTGAAGGATGCGATAAGCAAATCTAGTGAGGTGTAGCTTCGTAGCCGAACGTTCGACATTGAAAGTTTGGAACTCGATATTGATCCCTAACCATTTGATCCACTTGGTCAGTGAGGTACTTCTTGTGGAGTTTTTTGTCTTGGTTTTGTGTTGGCCTTTTGATTTTTAGCAAGTAACGAATGGCGATGATTGTCTCCTCCTTGTTCTTCACTTGTGCCTTTTAATCAAGACCCAACATATTTGTATGCTCTCAGGTTCTTTTCCTTTGCTATTTTCGGTATTTCTTTTATGTTGTTAATCAAAAGGCCAGGTTCACGATCGATCGAAAAGCCGAGATTATGACTTATAAAATCATAGCTAGCAAAAAGATTTTTAGGGAGGCTTAAGGCTGCTAAAGCAGTAATTAACTGTGTGGTGTGTCTAAGAAATTGACATGCTAAAAACCATCGTTTGATGGACAAATTTGTGGGAGACGCCGTTGTCCATGCTAAATTTGAATGAAGTTGCTTTGGCTTGGGAGGATATAACCATATTCAGTCATGTCTACTATGGGGGCCGGATCTACCACCGCTATGCTTTGATGCAAATCTCACATAACACAATGGTTTAAACTTCATCCTGAACATATGGAAAAGCAAATCTGATGTTGAAGTAAAGCCGTGTTTAACCACAGGATGCTCAATTGTAACCACAGGATGCTCAATTGTAACGATCCTAAACTCCATATACAATTGTATCGCACTCAATGTATATAAAATTGTATTTCAGCTCTAACTATGAGTTATAACTTAAATTTGTTCAATGAAAGCAAAAAGCAATTTGTAGCCCAGTGATTAAGATTCTCCACTGTTGTTCTTTAGCCTACGTCTTTGAATCCAATCAACCCCAATTATTTTTCTTTTCAACTTTTTGGAAGCTCAAGAGTTTACACGCGCATTACACGGAGAAACGAAAAGTTACAACGAAATTAAACAGGATAAATGAGAAGTTAAATACAATTAAAACACATGGCATGAATTTCGAGACCTGAGCTTCAATCCTGGCCGCCCATTTTCCCCATTTGGCTGCTACTGGCGGCTCTGATGCGCCCAAACCCCTCCGTGCTTCGCCCAAACCCCTCCGTGCTTCGCCCATGTGATCTTTGGACCCCTCTCTAACTCTTTTTACTCTTTGATTTCCTTGCAATTAAACTGAGAGCTATCAGTCCCTTCTTCTATCCTATTAACACTATTTTTAATTTTTTTTTAATTTTATTTTTTAACTCTCATACTTCCATATTTTTTCCTATAAACACCTAGCTATCCTATCATTCTCCTCATTTCTAAAAATCATTTTAAAATCCTTCTCAAAACCCTGGAAGAAATTCTCAAGTTAAGCAGCCCAAGCTTCCGAAGTCGAAGCACCGTCGATCGATCATTTCCATACATCTTGGTCTCGGTTCTACCAACCGAGGCATTCTCTTCTCTTTTTGAAACGCGCAAACCGTAAGTGCTCATCCCTCTATCTTTTCATCTCAAACGCCTTCTAAAAAAATATTGGTAAAATGGAGTCAGCAATATAATAAATTTCTTTTAAATAATTTTATCACAGTTGTCATGCTAATTAAATTACACAAATATTTTTAACAACTTTAAAATAATATTCATCTAATTAATTTTGAACGTGTTTAGAATTTCAAGTTAAATAAAACGTATATCGAACTTTACACTAAAATACCTTTAACTATTTTTTTAAAAATGTTAGTTCTCTTTTCTGCTGAAACGATACCTACATGTAAATAACATATATTGGAAAAGATCTTCAAGTTATATAAAATTTCTTAATACGGAAAGCTTCATGTTAACATAGTTTAGAATGATATTACACAAAAATACATAAACTTTAAATGTACCTTTTGATCGTTAACGTGACATTTATCTCTAGAAAACTCACAGGGTAACGACCTACCCCACACACATACCCTATGGTTTCATAGTACGATACTATAATTATATTTTTATTCTAAAGAAACATATTTCATTAAAATACCCTCGCTTTTTAAAAGTGCGATTTTTGAATCTCTATTTTAAATCTTTTGCAAATACGTCTCTACAACTTTCGTTAGAAACCCGTTTGTAGATAGTGCAGATTATCGCACATTTCTGGGATAGTAGAGTGAAATGCAGAACTCTCCACGGAGAATTCGGTCTCGAAATAAATAAAATACGGTTTTAAAGAAATACGACTTTTTAAAACTAGTTAAATAATTGGAAAATTATTTAAATCTTAAATACATATTTCCAAATAAAAAAAAATTATGAAAACTAGATTTTTAAAAGAAAAGATTAAAATTTTTAAGAAAATACCCTCAAATTTCCAAAAGATAGATTTTTCATAAAAATACCTTAAAATTTTAAAGGTTAAGTTTTATCACTAAAATACTACCAAATATAAAATACATTTTTATGCAAAATCTTAACATTTTAATTAATATATTTTTATCAAAAATATCTTTGAGGTTTTAGGACGAATTAAAAACCGTCGAGAATTTTAAATGACATTTTTATATAAATACCTTAAAAATCAAAAGGCTAGTCTAGATTATATATTTAGGTTACAGGTTGATTTGAGTGGCATCTTCTCTTTTCAGTGCTTCGGGGTTGCCGGAGATAATAATACACCACTGACCTTTCCCTAAATATAGATCGTAATCTTATGATGGACTTATCAAAGACAATCGTCTTTAAAAAATATACAAATTTTATCGTCCATGTGCAGCGGTAGTCGATATTTTCCAAAAATAAGAATTTCAAAAGTTAAACTCGAATTCGAATTTAATTCGAATTCATATCAAACTTAAACTCGAATCCAAAGTAGAACCTAATCTTGAATTTGAACATTTGAATTTAAATATTTGAACTTGAAACTTGAACATTTGAACTTGGCTTGAATTGACCGAACCATGAATATGACTTGAAATGAACTTGACATAAATATCTGAATACAACTTAAATCTAAACATGTACTCTTTATATTCATGAATTTGACCAAAACCTGTGAACTTGGCCAAGACTCGTGAACTTGAATTATACAATAAAATACGTGGGGTTAAGGCGCAGGTTGGTAAGGAACGTATATATATCGTGGCACGAGATGTCATTTTAAAAGATACATAACCTGAATACTGAGTGCCGTTGTCCCGTGAGTTATGACGGGACATTATACTTTCTGTTTCCTTTGGTCTATAGGGTAAGCTGGACTACTTTTGTATACACGCATATTTTCTTTATCAAACTACAAATAAGCACGCTAGAATAATTAACCTTATACATATTGTTTCCCCCAATCAGAGCAAAACTCTATTTTGAAATTCAAAATTTAAAAGTTGAAGCAACGCTTCAGATCCAGCGCTAGGTGCGCTGCGCGCAACGTGTTAAACACGGATGCGCTAGCGCCAGGTGCGCTGCACCCTAGGCAGCGCACCCCTAATCAGAGCAAAGCTCTGTTTTAAAATTCAAAACTCAAAAAAATTGAGCAACGCTTCAGATCCAGCGCTCTGCGCTACGCGCTACGTGTCAGACACGGATACGCTAACGCAGTTGCGCTGCGCGCCACGTGTCAAACACGGATACGCTAGCGCAGTTGCGCTGCGCACTGCGCTGCGCGCCACGTGTCAAATATAGATGCGCTAGCGCAAGGTGCGCCAGCGCTGGAATTAAGAATTCCCTACCGTTAGATCAAAAGATCTAATAATAAGTTATTAATTAATTAGAATTAAAATTCTGTTATGGAAAAATCTTTCCAATCTTGTTAAAAACAAGAAAATTTTCTTCTGCAAAACAGAAGCCTTAGGATCAAAGATCCAACGGTGGGTAAACATCCCCGAATCAATCAGAGAAAGATCTCTTTAACTGATTTATCAAATCAATTTGCCCTATATAAAGGCCCGAAGACTTCAAGTCTAATATAGAGAAATCTCCCTACAAACTTTGAGAAAAACTCAAAGAGAGAAAAGCAAGCTTCTAGCAAAAGAAGATCATTTCTTCAAGGTAAAGAACATGATTCTTGAACACAGAGATGAAATCATCTCATGAAAAGAAGAACTATCTTCTAAAAAAGATCATAGATTTATAAAAAGACCAAGGTCATTGATAAAAAAGAGATCAAAAGATCCTATCATAAAAACAAAAGAAGTATTTACTTCATTTACAGATCATTGATCTACAGAGGCAGTGCATTTTTATAAACAAGAACTTTTGTTCTTGAACCTTGAGGCAAGGCCTCCTTTAAAGGGAGAACATAAACTTGTTCTCTGATCATAAATTTGATCAAATGCGCTTTGCGCTACTGAAAAGTGCCTTGCACTCATGAACTGCGCTGTTGCGCTCATTGGACCGGCGCTCAGCGCCAAAGCATGCCACGTGTCAAGTATAGACACAGTTTGCGCTTTGCACTTATGAGACAGCGCACTGTACCCATGGACCGGCGCTCAGCGCCAAGCACGCCACGTGTCACTGACTGGTGCGCCATTAAATCAGTGCAAAGCGCTCATAAATTAAAAGTGCAATGCGCTAATAAATTAGCGCTAAGCGCGACACGTGTTATCTTCGCGTGCGCTACCCGACAGAAGCGCTATGCGCTCTTTGATTGGCGTAAAGCGCCTGGCGCGCCACGTAGCGCACTGTCAGAACACACATTGTTCTGATGAATGCTATGCATTCAATACAGGACAAAAAATGTCAGAACCCAATGCTTAGCATTATTAAAAGGGCCAAGCCCAAATAAAGGCTCAACGGTCAGAGCAATAAAAATGTTAAACATTTTAATTGGACTTAGCCCAACATTGACCGTAAGTCCTCAACTTATATTCAATTGAGCTCATCCGCTCACGAATATTCAACAAATCTTAGCCCCAAACTGGGCTATAGATTTTCCAATCAATTTACATCCGGTTCGAGGGTACATCTCTTTACTCCTCTGATACCTGTCGTTGTAATCCTTCAATGTCTTCAGAGAGGTGACGGGTCCCGACAACCACACATTTCTACGGACTGTGGGGTCTTTAAACTCATGGACTACGATGTCCTTAAACCTTATAGACTACGATGTCTCTAAACCGGACTGTGGGGTCCTTAAACTCATGGACTATGATGTCCTTAAACCTTATAGACTACGATGTCTCTAAACCGGACTGTGGGGTCCTTAAACTCATGGACCGAGATGTCCTTAAACTAATATTGGACCACAATGTCCTTAAACTAATCGACCGCAATGTCTCTAAACTAAACAATAGAGTCCAAATGCTCTCTTGTTAGATCTAAACGATCCCGTTAAATAGATCTTAGTCTAGAAATTAGACTAACGTATCCTTAACAAATTTTTAAATTGATCTTAGTCTCAAATGAGACTAACGTATCCTTAAACCCAACCCTCAAACCCAAATCTAAGAAGATACGGATTTGGACTAATCCACGTCCTACGGGCGACAACATAAATTAGTCTCTGTATACAACCACGGGCAACCACAAACAAAACAAACATCCACGACACGAAGTGACCATCTGGAGAAGGAGAAAGTTGTTACCACGACGCGGTAGCATAATTAACTGCTGAGGCTTGCGCCTGAGCGTCCTCACAATCAAAAACCCCTCAAATGAGGGGGAATCTGACAAAGTCTGCTACATCGGCCGCATCCGTTTAAACTTTCGATATACGGTGCCATAAATCAACTTGGTATCTTCGGAGAGGTGGACGGATAGACCAATTAGCATCTGCCCCCAGATTCAGGCAAGACGTTCGTCTTCCCGGTTTCCGGCGGTAAACAGATTCGGGCACGCCCAGTGGGACCTTTTCCTCTTTCCAGTCCACACTTCGTGTGTCGTGTTCGCGAACGAATCGCGGTTTTCTAATGGTTGCTCTTGGGTTCGAGGTACTAAGATTTGGTGTCTTGCTGGGTGCTGAGAACAATGGCATCTACTTACATGAAGTGTTCCAACTGCAATTGCAACTCACGCTCCGCCTCATCTGGAGGCATAGCTTACGGGCCCCAAACGGCCTCCCTGTTCATGATGCCGGTGGACCAGGTCACGCAGGCCACCACTGGATTGTTTTTCGAGACCATGCTCCCACCGATGAGCTTCAGCGCCCCTATACCAACACAGGAAACTCCTAAAAAGTCGGTCTTTGATCGGCTTGCTACTACCGCGGCCCCTCTCAACGGGTCGTCCAGCTCCAGCGCCTCAGTCTTCGCCAGATTTGGCCAAAGTCCATGTGAGCCCATGAAGAAGCCCGCGATCCCAGAAAAGGTTGTTCCGAAGAGGATAGTCATCCCTGCTCCTGAAGTCGTCAAGGCGGCTTCTCCTGCCAAAGGGTCAGTCTTTACAAGAATGGCTGTTCCGGCTCCCACTCCGGCTCCCGTTCCCGCTCCAAAGTCTGTCTTTGACAGATTAAATACTGCTACTCAATGGACATCAGTCTTCAAGAGGCTGACGCCGGCAACAGCCCTTCTCCAAAGCAGGGGGCAAGACGAAGTCACCCCTCAAGCTGAAACCATCCCAACAGCTCGACGTCGCCACTGGCACCGAGTGAGAAAGACTGGGGGCAACTCCCCCTCTGGGCTAACTCCATCAGCCCCAACGATGGAAGTCAATGCTGCTGTTCCAACCGGGAACAGTTTTGAACTGCTGAACAAGGCGCGCAGGAACTCTCCTACCGCCGTACAGAAAAGATCTCCTCCGCCGATGGAGAATGTTACAGAAATAAAGCTGGATCAGCCCCCTCAACGGCTGTCCTCTAAAGTGTACAAGGTCTGGCGACGAGTCCAGGAGTCAGTGATTGATCAAGACTGTCCCCGTCGACAGAAGAAACTGAAGGCTCAGCAGGAAGGGAACCGTCCTGGCAAGTCACAAAGGACGACAACCACCCGGGTGCCCGCTTCAACGACCCCCTCAACGTTAACCACTCAAAAGAGAAGGAGGCCAGAGAAAGCCCCTGTGAACGTGGCAAACCACAAAGACGCTGAGCCCAAACGCCCCAAGTCTGGGACATAATGGTGCATACTGTTTACATGGCTTCCGGAAAAGAGGAAAGCCGCATTTCGACGGGTCACCGACCGCTCACCCAATCAATAACGAGGGCTCAGGAACAACAGCAGCAGAAGCTTCAGGAGACACTGACTGCAATGGCCGCACTCACCGGGCCAAAAGAAAACCCGGAGGCATCATCAGAGCAGCGTCATGAACAAGAAACCGATGCTGACTTCCTACGCAGAGTCCTCGAAAAGAAGGACAGAGAAGCTGCAGAACAAACTGCCAACATAAAACAAATGGCGCTTCTCTTCCAAGACATGGTAGGGATGATGTTACAGCCGGACCCTCCAGCTGAAGACCCTCCGATCATTGTTGAAGACGATAGAGGAGAGACATCTAATCCTCCTTCGGCTCTTTCAGCAGCCAAGAAGGAAACCATTTCCAAGGCCGCACTGGATGACTATATAGCTCAGCGAATACGAGCTCACCAGGCGAATGAAGCGGCCGGTCAAGTCGTTAAAACTGGGCGACCGTATCCAAGCTAGTATGATCAAATAAAATACCCGCCGGGATACACAATCCCCAAGTTCCATGTGTACAAGTGGACATGCAATCCTTACCAGCACGTCTCCCAGTTCAGAGCTCTTTGTGGCAACACCGGGGGCGATGATAAGCTTTTGCTTTGTCAATTCGTCGGCAGCTTGTCGGAAACAGCATTTGAGTGGTACTCCGAGCTTCCAAACGACTCCATTAAGACTTTCGCAGAAATGGAGTTGTTATTCACCCAGCGATTCACGAGTGCTAGTGAATGCACCCCGATAACGGCATTAATCAATGCCAGGGTGAAGCCAGGCGAGATGTGGGTCCAATACGCCATCCGATGGCGGAATCTGTGGTCGAAATACGAACAGCGGATCGAAGAAGCGCCAGTGGTAGGCATGTTTGTGGGCACTTTGGACCCTCATGCAACCATTTCACAATTCATGATGTTCTTTAAGCCGACCACATTCCAAGCCTTAATCGACAAACTGGCCTAAATGGACCAGATGGGTCATAGACCGTCTCCTCCAAAGCCGGACTCTCGAAACAAGAAGGGAAAGGGGAAAGCGATCGTCGTGGCCAATGTTCAACAATAGCCTGGTGGCCCGAGACTGGTTGATCGCCAAAATAACAGAACTCGATCTCTCGAAGATAAAATGAGTCGCCCTTACTCGTTCCCTCGAGACAAGACAAAGAGGTTATTCGAGCTTGCACTCCGCAACAGGCTCATTACTCTCCCAGAGCCAAGACGCCCAGCGCAACCAGGCGACATTAGCAATCCTAACTACTACACTTATCACCGAATGTTGGGCCATCCGATCGAGAATTGTTACATCTTCAAAAGCTGGATAGAAGATCAGTACCAGCAGGGAAATTTCGTATTATCTGAGAACTGGAAGGTGAACCCGCCTCGGCCACACACTCTCAAGAAAAAGGATACACCGGAGGCATCATGTTCTTTCATAGAAGAAGCTCCATAGGAGGTCGCTCTTTCAGCCAAGACGAAAAGAATGCTGAAAGATCTCCACACATGTCTGGCAATTAGGTGGAAGAATCCACTGGAACCTGAGATCATCGAGGGGATGCTAAAGCCGCGCCCAACTCTAAAAATTGGTGGTGATAGCCAAAGCACTCACACCCAGCCGTCAAATCTTCAAAGAAGAAGAAGAAATCCAAGAAGCCCGTGAAGCCTGGCGACAAGCGCACGGACCTACAAAAGCAAATTGACGCGCCGGAAGAGTATAACCAGAAGGCACGGACCCCAATCACACTTTAAGAGTTTCTCAGCCACGTCCTTGAGGACGGAAATGATGGAGAAGACTCATCGGATGAATCTGAAGATTACGTGGCAAGTTGCCATGTGATCTCTCATTTATCGCTAGACAATGAAAAAGCTCCTTACATAAAAAAACTGGGGGCAACTCCTGAACAGGAACTTCTAGGGCCATCAGAAGAAACGATTGATGCATTCCTGAACCAAGCTCTTCTTAAAAGCAAAGCTGATCGGGAGCGTGAGATGGCCATATTTGAAAAGGCCAAGCGTCGGTGACTGGACGAAAGGGCTGAAATATCCCCTCCAGATCAAAATACCTCCATTGCAAATAAAAACAGGTTCAAGACAAGGAAGAGGTTCGCCAAAGCCATACCAATGGGAATGAAGCTTCCACCCTCCGAAGGAAACATTCTTGGTGAAGCAGAAATACATCCTAGCTACTGCTTATATCATCAAAAGATTGCGCACCCTACTGAAGAGTGCAACGCTTTTAAAAGATGGTGGCAGGGATATGTTGCTCACCGGCAAAATTTCAAGCGGATAAAACGCAAAGCTCGTCGGGAATAGAGAAGTATGACCGAGGAGCATAAAAGAACCACCGGCAACTGTCGCATGGCCAACGCCGGGGGATCACAAGTTCTTATTTTCGGGAGCGACTCTGATAAAGAAATGGCTCTTGGCACTCTCTTTAAAGAGTCCGCCCTAGGAAAAGAGGAAGAACCGAGGACCTGTGAAAATATTCAGCTGTGCAACCGCACGCTGCCCGAAAAGAATCTTGGACCCTCGAACAGTGGGTCAAATAGAAAGGATAAGGGGAAAGAAAAGGTTTCTGAAGATATCATCCTTGATGACCAAGCCGTCAAAGAGCTGACAGCCAAGGACCCGCCAAAGAAAAGCGTCACGCCCCGCTTCCCAAAATACGGATTACGAGGGGTTGACAAGGCCAACCATGCTCTTACGGTTGAGGTAATATCTCTCAGTAGTCACACTTCGGCTTCTAGATTTACGTGGTAATCAGTAAAAAATGCACAGGTAATGAGAAATGCAGTAACTGAAACAAAGCAAATACAAGGAACTAACCTGATGGAGATCAAAAGAGTAAAGCTTTGGGTAGCTGATCAAGATGTCCGCGATGTACGTCTGGTCCTATTCCAAGCTAGATCCATTCCTCACTCTGAGCATGCATACTCAGGTCGTCAGAGCGACGCGATAGCAATATATATATATATATATATGCAAGTGGTAACTCGTACAATAATAATGGATATATAACAGTAAATCAAGATAGTAAAGATGTGGACATGAAGTAGCCAATGCGGTGTCTAAAAGAGCAGGTGAACAGTAAAGCAGTAAAATAGTATGTCAGGTGTGTCGATTCAGTAAGCAATGCATGTCAATGCCACTATCCCTATCAATCTCTAAGTCTCACTGTACAGATCACTAAACCTATCGTCAGTCCAAATGTGAGAGTCAACCACTCATGAGTATCCCCCACCCAAGGATAGGACCCAAGGGCAAGGGACCACGGGCCCAAAATAAAACGCACGGTAATAATCAGTGATATCCCTGTAAATCTCCATATATCTCCATATATGCCAGCATGGGACTCCCGAGATTCTGTTGAACTCACACTCAAACTACCCCACACCCTATGGTCTACATCAAACGCCAACCATAAACTCAAACACCAGTCGATCCATGACGAGTCTACGCGAGAACTGAAGACAGGGTCTCCATCAAGCATGTCTCTACTGATACCCAAGCTAAATGAATAGTATTTGGTGCCTTACCTGTGACACTCATACAAGTGCTTCCATAAGTGTCACATACCACTTATAGTCACACTTATACGTGTCCCACAGATGTCGACAATGCAATAAATCGATAGGGTCCACTGATTGTGTATAAGTACGTGTCACTTTCACTTATCCAATCATACTCAACACTAACGTACTTACCACAATCACCACTAAAACCTAACACTGGGTAATGCACATGATCACTAGGTTACCAATGCAATGACATGTATATAAGGTGATGAGAAATACGATAATTCAGGCATGAATAAGAAGTCATAAGTCGGTGTCCTATCACTTGCATAATTCATCCTAAATCTTACGTGCAAAATTTAGCGAAATAATGAACAGGGGATAAGTAGTATGTTTGATTATCAATCCAGAAAATTTGGTTTCACTTTAATCGGGTTTCAGGATCACTAGATATGGCCATTTCATTTTAAGCGTTCACTGCTGGAAATCCGGTTTCAGAATCAGAAGTCTGTTTCGTAACGCATTTTAATCCCAGTTGCGATCAGAATTTAGAGATGCTACAGTTGAATGAAAATTAGGGTTTTCAATAAGGTTTCCAACTCAATTGGAGGACCAGTATTATTTTACGCCAATAGAGATTTATGGCCAGATTAAGTTGGGATGTAAACTCTGCTTCTGCAGAATTCAGCAAGACATGTCCACAAGGTAAAATGAATTAAAAATAACAAACGGTTGAGGAAACCAGTGAGTCCAGTTGAGTAAGAAATCTAATCCAATTTCCTACGTACGGTATAGGATTCCGTGCATTCTCTTACATGAACAGTGATAAACAGGGGTCTAACAACAGGGGTTATCCTGGATTTCCATTCTGAACTGCAGTCCAGAATCATAATCCACCACAGTTATCTTTATCATAATGTACTAAAATTCAGTTGTCAACAATATTTTACAGTAGGTTAACCAGTTATCTTCGTTACGAGCCATCAAACTCTAAAATCCGGTTTATACACAATTTAATATGAATTTTATAGTTTGGGGTGTCTGAAAGTTTTCAGGTTTTACAACAGTAACCGAGACCACATTTGATGTGAGTAAACGACATGGTTTTGGAGCCAAAATCTCAAGGAACATTTCTAACTCCTCGGGTCATCACATTTCATATTTTGCCGTCAATTTAACATGAGTTTCCTATTCGGAAGTGCATCGATTACTTGAATTATACGGTTCACGTAAAAGAGTATGCGACAATTTGTAATTAGAATTGTAACAGATACAAGTAGCATGAAGCAAGTATTAAACTTGCCTGAAGACGTGCCGACGCTAGTCCGGCAGCAGCAATAGCACGATCGCATCACGGGCGCAGCATAGGTTCGGCCTTTGGAATCAGATAGTTGTACTCAATCCAGTTAATCTCCGTACATTCATTCTCCGCACTGCTCCAGGTTGTTTCTTGCTTTGGTGTGAGGGAGGTAGAGGTGCTGAGAGAGAGAGAGAGATCTCTTTAGAGAGACAGAGAGAGAGATTTAGAGAGAGAGAGAGAAAGACAGAGAGAGAGAGACAGAGATGGAGAGAGAGATTTAAAGAGAGAGAGAGAGAGAGACAGAGATTGAGAGAGAGAGAGAGATGCAGTGAGACAGAGGGAGAGATTTTTACTTGGCGACGACGAGGGGGTCGACGGAGGCACCGGTGGTCGTGCTGGGGTGTCGACGGCGGCAGCGTGGGGAGCTCGTTGTGGTGTGGGGGAGGCGTTTTGTGTTTGGCGGTGGTAGACGGCGGTGTCAGGACCTCTGGAGGCGGTCGCCGCAGAGGAAACTCGATGGGTTATGGCGTAGGAGTTGGGTTGAGAGAGGAGGTGGGGAAGGAAGTGGTGGCGTTGTGTTGGCCAGAGTAGGTGAGGGAGATGGAGACAATGGAGGTTGTTAGTTATATGTATGCCCTAGAGGCCATTACTATACATAGGATGTATATTGTAGTGGATGCTTGGACATATATAGGGAGGACTTTCTTGCTCGACATGATAGTATGCTATCTGGTTGCTCTTTACCTTAACGTGTACACTGATTGTCTCTCTGTTACATGTTGGTAAAGCCCTTAGGATGTGTACTTGACTACCTGAACTATGATGCGGATCATACTAGTGGGGACATGGTAGTCCATAAGTACATCCTTCAAGGTCCCTAGTCGTGGGTGTATCGAGACGGGGCATCGATATACCAGTGTAGACTAGCGTATACCTTCTCGACCCATACAGATGGGCGATGGATGATCCCATATCCATTGGTGTTTGACATCAGAGATGATATACGGGTGCTCAGTGGAGACTGGGTACACTGGACGGACCCGCCGAGAACTCCCAGATGGTATTATACCTTACGTCAGATGGCAGTTCTCTGGTGACACTGGTACAGAGTAGTCTGTTGACCCGAGATCGTCATAGAGTCTTGTGTGATTCCCACTGTGCTTTGATTTCCACCTTACCACGTCCAAGAGGGCGTGCAAAACGGTGGTTTTTGGGTACAGTCCCGAATCACATGGAGGCAATGAGCGATAGGAGGGGATTCGTCTCTTCCGGTAAGGGAGTTGATGTTGCGCTGTGTTCGATTGGCTATAACCGGAAATCTCTGGCCAGGGTTGCTGAGATTTACTGGTAAGTGTTACCAGTAGTTTCTCAAACTGTTATAGACCTCATATCGACACGACTTATCGAGCTACTGGGGTCTGACGTTTACCACCCCTAGGCGAGATATGCGACATATCAGACGATCAGACCGGACTGTACGGTAAGTGTTACTGGTCGGATTCACAGGAGTGTGAGAGGGCTTGCTCTTTGATCTTCTGATCGCTCAATACCCGGGTGGCCGTTACGTTTAGCAGACCGTTTGCGGCTTGTGGGTGTTTGATATGATCATCACCTACTGCCGGCGTATTGACGAGTCTTTAGAGTCCTACACAGAGGTTTCCTGGCTCAAGCGAAACGAAATAGGAGCGCATATGAGATATGTGCGGGACCGAGAATAATGCGTGTATGTGATACCGTATTCTATTCTCGCGATGAATGCATCGATTGGTTGTATGCGATATAACCTAGTTATCGAATCGAGCATTGATTCGATAAGTCGATACATTGGATATTAATCGGTCATATGCGATATGACCGGATCGTTAAATCAAGTGTTGATTTAATGATTTAATGTTTAATTATATATTTGATATATCACTTTACATTAACTAGTATTTGTTCACTTATGATGGATTTTCTCACTTGATGTGCACATTGTATATATGATATAGTTTTGTGCACTAGTTTGTATCATGTTTGATGATACATGCAAACTTGGGTGTGTATGATTAAACCATGATTAGGTTAATGGTTAGGGTTTGATTTACTTATTTATTTATTCTTTTCATTTATTTTTGGGACAAGAAATAAAATGGTGATTCGTTTGTTTTTACTTGAAGCTTCTTGAAGTTTTGAAAAGTTTTGACCATTTTGTTTCTTTCCTTAGCCTTAACCATTTACTTAACCCTAGTTTATTCTCTACATGTGTTTATCTAACCCATGGTTGCAATATGATACATATCACTTCATTTTCTTTTTGAAGATAATTCATTCTTTTTCTTCTTCTTCATCTTCTTCTTCAAGTGAAGAAAAGAAAAGATTTCTAGAAAAATGTCAAGTGATGAAATCAAGTGAGAAATCCAATTCTAAAGTGAACCCACTACCTATTTCTTCATTCTCTACCACTTGCCATGTAGTAGAGTGTGTTATCTTTACAAGTTCTATGACCAAGTGAAGATAGAGCTTGATCTTGAGTTGCCTCGACGTAGATCATCTTCGGTATCGAAGTCGACGACCTAGCCCGCCCATTTCTCTGATGAAACCGACGCTAGAGTCCGGGATCCGATGATCGCAGCAAAGGGACATCGTCACGGAGCTAAGGAAGTGGAGGACCGGATCTACAAAGGTTGTAGCCCCTTTCACTTAGCTCTAAAGCAGTTTAGTAGCTTGATGTTTCGCGTAATTTCTAGTTAACGATCTATATTAGGGTTTCTCGGCACCTAAATTTTAGAATTTGGCATGGTTGATGCCTTGTGGAACCTCTTGAGTGTGCCTAGGAACCCTACAGTGGTATCAGAGCCTAGCTAGAGCCTTAGATGAAGTGTAGACGATGTTAGAAATCCGACCGAGTCACGAAACCCTAACCATGACCACTCTCTGTACATTTTCTGAAAATGTGGATTTTTCCAAATTAAAAATATGCAGAAATAAGCAGGGTTTTATATGAATTACTGTGCAAAACGGGGTCCTAACTCCGTCAAACTGCCTCCGCGGCCTTACCCCACGTGGCGCGGCGGTTCCGCGGCCATACTGTTGATTCTTTGACCACACTTTGCACAGTAATGTTTATATTTGACTCCTGTGTTTTCTGGGTAATTTTAATCTTTACTCAAGAATTGAGTATTCTGGGTTGTATTGGGAGTTCGTAGATTCGATCGGATTGTCAAACTTTGTCTATGTGTTTTTCCGGGTAATTTTAGAATATGTTAAAAAGTTCGACCGGATATAAATACCCAATTTTTCCCCTGCCGGGAAATTTCCAATTGTTGGATTTTTCCGTAGTTTAATGACGTTCTAAGTAGTGCAAGTAACGCGATGGTCCCTCTAGAAGACAATAAACCTTAACTCGATTATGTGACCGTCTTGAACTGCCCTTTGAACCTTAGGGTTTTGGGCAGTACGGCGTGCCACATGTGAGGTATTGGCTTGGCCCTTCTACGGCTGGACCGTTGGTACTGAGGCATGAAGTGAATGTTTTTAAACCTATTTCATGTGTTGATCTGTTTCGGGAAAACTTGGGTGTTTGATTGTTCGATCGGAAAGTTTAACATTTTTTATTTATCTGGAATGTGATACAACATTTGGAATTCACAAGTAGTTATGAGATAACTAATATGAATGTTATAAACATAGCACTTTAGTCTCACTTGATCGGTTGCCACGGGATTTTGATGTGATCAAAAGTCCGTCGCAATCACGTAGCGTACGCGGATACTCGCCGGTAAACTTAATAGACAGCTACACCCCATAGCCCCGACCAAGTGACTGTAGGAGAACCCCATCGCCGAAAGCATCCGTTCGGGTGCTCGCGGCAGCGGTGTTCCGCCTTAGTGCACTTCGTCGATGGCATCCGGGGGTGCGGCCGTCTACTAAAGTTTGCGACGAGCATTCGATCAGGATGTCGGGAATCCTGTTGAATTGCCCGACTTGATATTGAAAAGAGTTTTCGATAATGAGACTAAAATGCGGGGTTTATAATTGTTAGGCATGCGATGTCTAAGGAATTCATTAGATTAGGCATGCGATGTCTAAAGAGGTTGCGGATTCCAACTGTTGTAGTTTTACACTTTCTTTTCTGCGACCGTAAGTGTAATATGTGATATCGCCGGTTTCGTTGCTATATGTCAACGGCAATTGGGATGGGCATACTTACTTACGTTGATGACATGTGATGTTATGTGTTGCTGGATATGTTATATTGGATCGTCGTGTTTGAATAGCCGGGGGTTTTTATGTGAGATGGGTGTTTTTCATTTTCATTCATGTAAAAACTTGTATGTAATATTCTTTTATTGGGGCACTTCCAGGTTGCGGAAGATGTCTCCGTTGATGTATATTATTTACTTTTCCGCATTAGGATAGACCCAAGGAGGGGAGCACAAGTAACCGGGTTGTAGGGTCCAGAGGGAGACCAACTCGAGGAGTCGAGTCCGGGTCTCCTAACTCTAGAATTGGTAGGGTTGCTTGCCGCTCTCGTAGGGGTCTAAGGGTGTGGGATTGGCTATTCATCACGACCGTGGAATCCGTGTTTTATACTGGCTCGTATTGAAAACACGGACGTCCTAGTATACCCAATATTTCATATGATATTTTCTGCTGCGTTATCTGTGATGTGATCATGTGATATGTTCAGATAGATATTATATATAGTATATATGATATATTATATAGACGTTGCTTATGTTTTACACCCGCGCTAGCCCTGCCTCGCTCTGCCGTTAGTTACCTAACCTAACGGTGCAGACGGGACATCAAGGCGAATGCGGATGGCATAAGCGTACGTTATGTTTATCTGTGATGTTTAGGTACTTAAATGATGGGACTTCATTAATATGATTAATGAAAATAAAAGAAACCTAAAGATGTTGTGGAATCGAATTTCTTAAAAACAGGTAGCTACAGTTCTTGCTTTGCATCGCGGTGTTTCTTGTAGAACATCCTGCACCTTATTCGATGAGGAAAGGGCCGACGATCCCTTCACCGGGAGTGACCCCTTTAGCAATAAATGGCAGATGCTACACACTCAGTTTGTCTTTTGATTGCTTCTATAGTTTCTTCTTTGCACAGTGATATATATATGATATATCCCGCACCTCATTCGACGAGGAAAGGGCCGACGATCTCTTCACCGGGAGTGACCCCTTTAGCAAAACTAGAAAAGCCTCAGAAACACTCCATTTTAAAAATCATTTGATTCTACAACGATATCAAGTTCATTACGCAATAGGTTTTCAGAAAAACCTGTCGTAGCCCTCCGTCATTTCAGATAAGTTGTATATAGTATTCGTGCTACATTTGTTGGCTTTCGTCAAGGTGTAGTGTGCGGTAGCTATCTGCTGCTTATCTGCTGCATATGATGCGATTGGATTAGGGTAGTCATGCGGCTTTGTTGGCTTTCGTCAAGGGTCGTGCGGGTGGGTTTAATTCAATCAAGAAATGACGGGTTGGACTTGACTAGTAACCTATGGTTTGTTGGCTTTCGTCAAGGTCATAGGATGCTAGGGGCAAAATATTATCGGGAATTTCAAGTGTTGAAATTTGCAATGAGATTGCATACCTTCTATGAGATAGTTGGATCCTGATACCCACTGCGAGTAAGAGTTACTCCTGGGAGAGTTTTACACATTACAATTAGCCGATCAAGTAGGTGTCTAGAAAGGTGTCAACGGGGTTACGCCTCTGGGAAAACGAGGTTTACATTAATTAGGTTCGTGCGAAAGCACGGGGGACCTCCCTCAAAGTACCGACACTGGCCTGGCTGAAAGATTGGCGAACTTGTAGCGTGTAATTAATCCCGGCTAGTCTTTTCTTTTAGGGTTTGAAGGAAGATTTGATAAAAACAGTGGGAGCTATCCTGATTAGATAAAATAAATAACCAATCTACACGCAGAGTGTTTTCTTCTCTCTCTCTCCAGGTAGCGACCATATCACGCCTTAATCAAGATAATAATACGGATTGTTGACCGAACCCGCTTGTTATACTGAGCTGGGGAGCGTTGGTCCCGCTCCAACTTATAATTGTTATAAGACAGAGCAGGAAATTGGGGATTACCAGAATTCCCGTGCCGCCCAAACGAAGAGAGTGCATGCTGATGCATCATCTTCGGGTGTGTTCATTATAAAGAACTGTTTCTCAGTATCCTCTGCGTCATGGGTATCTGATACCGGATCAGGATCCCAGATATGTAATCTGTTACATAGGGCTACAGAAAGGTAGAGAACTGAGAACGGGTGATAAGTTTCATGAGACAGAAAACGGTGCAAGTGTTGCAGCCAAGTCTGTTGGTCACTGTCACCCTGTATTCCAAATACATTGATTCTGAACGAATGTTATTAGATACCGAACCTGATATACAAAATCATATCAGTCCCTTTATTTGTAAAGAAATGATAAAATTTTGTATTGTTGGATAATGTTTTGAACATTTCCTATATCAAAAGTTGATCGGTTCAGGTACGTTATCTAAAAGCATTGACGTTCTAAATCAAACTACAGTTCCTAGTATACAGAACACACACAAGAGGAAGAGTTCAGAAATGAACGAATCCTTTTTGAAGCATTGTAGACTAGGTCATATCAATGCGACCCGACTGGCTGAAGTTATATGAAGATGCATATTTAAATCAGTTTGAATTTACATCTTATGAAACTTGCGAGTCATGTCACAAAGATATAATGACCTCAGCTCTGTTTATTGGAAACAGAGAAAGAGTTAGTAAACTCTTGGAACTGATACATGATGATGTGTGTAAGGTCCCCTGTCTACACATGCCAGGACCGGTTCTTTGTACTTCATTACATTCTCTGATAATCTCTCAAGATTCAGACATATGTTCCTGTTGAAACACAAGTCCGAAACTTTTGAGATATTCACAGAATATAAGTTAGAAGTAGAGAACCAAAATAAGGATATAAGCATTATGTCCTTTGATGTGATCAGGGAGGAGAATACTTAAGCACGGAAATCCTGGACTATTCTAAAGGAGAATGAGATTCTCTCTCGGCATTACTCCTCCGAATACACCATAGCATGATGGTATATCGGGGCGGAGCAATAGCACCCTATATGATATGGTGTGCTCTATGATGAGTACTACTGAATTTCCTATTTCCTTTTTGGGAGTTATGCACTTGAGAAGTTGCATGCCTATTGAATAGGGCTTCAATCAAATCAGATGCCTACCACTTCATATGTGATATGAAAAGGAAAGAGCCCATATCTTAAGTTGGTTAAGATTTGCGGTTGTCTGGCCTATGTCTAAAAGCAAAATCCGGACAAGCTCGAGGCAAGGTCAGTTCTGTAGAACTAGAAAGGTTCCAATTATATAAACTACAGCAGATGATTTGATATAACCAAAGAATTCAATAGTTACCAACGAACCTCAGCCTCTCCTCCGATCTAGTAGGGTTCCTCATCCGCCTGAGAGATACTTCGGTTTCTCGATAACAGTTTCGAGCGAGGATTGCATCATGAGATGATGACCCAACTAGTTTCGAGCAGGCCATCGAGAGTAGGGACTCTGTAAGAATGGCTGGATGCTTAGCGATCTGAGATGGAATCCATGTACACCAACAAAGTATGGACTTTGGTTGCTATATCTGAAGGGTTAAATCCCCATCAGGAGCAAGTATATCTTGAGAAGATTACTTGGTGTAGATGGAAAAGTTGAGACTTTCGAAGCTAGACTTGTTAAAGGTTTTCATCATCGACCAGGCGTGGATAATGATAAAACCTTTTTCAGTGGCTATGCTTAAGTCCATCCAGATCCTACTTGCCACGGCTACATACCATGACTACGATATCTGGTGGTTGGGTGTCATGACAGCTTTTCTAAATGATGTTTTAGAAAAGGGCGTCTATAAGTACACAGCCAGAGGACTTCGTAGAAAGTTGGAGCAGCAGAAACGTGCACAAGTTGCTTTATAGGATAAAGCAGGCATCGCGGAGTTGGAACGTCTGTTTTGATGTAGTAGTCAAAGAGTTTGACTTCATCAAAATGGTAGATGAACCTTATATATACAAAAATGTAGTAGGGAGTATGGTGGTGATCCTCGTAGAGTACATGGATGACATACTCTTGATGGGGAAGGAGTTTCCTATGCTACGCTCGGTCAATCTCTGCTTATCACAATGATTCTCCATATAGGATCAAAGTGATACCTCCTAAATCCTGAGTTTTGATCTATGAGATAGATCTAATTGGATGTTAGAATACTCACTAGATGCAGTGAGATGGTATCAATTGATCCTGGGGAGAATCACTGGAAGTGTTCCAGGGTGATAAGGACGACTGAATGTCAGTCACAGGCATTGTCTTTACCCTTGGTAAAGGGACGGTATGTTGGAAGAGTTCCAAGATAGATACCGTGGCTTACTAGACGATAAAGGCTGGATACATCGCTACTTAAGATGCTACCAAAGAGGCTGTCTGGGTCTATATTAGTTCATAAGATGAACTAGGTTCCTACCATTGTGTGACAATGGAAGTGTGGCTTTAGCCAAGGAACCCTGGTCCCATCAGTGACCCAGACATATTCTGAGGCAGCATCACCTGATCATGGAGATGGTTGATCTCCAAGGAGATCGAGGTTAGGAGAGTAGACTCAGAGGACAACACAGCGGATCCACTCACAAAGGCCTTTTCCCAGAGAGAGACTTTTATGGGATGGTTGAGTATGAGATGCTGCAACCACTGCTATCAGATGGCCCTAGTGCAAGTGGGAGATTGTTAGTTATATATATGCCCTAGAGGCCATTACTATACATAGGATGTATATTGTAGTGGATGCTTGGACATATATAGGAAGGACTTTCTTGCTCGACATGATAGTATGCTATCTGGTTGCTCTTTACCTTAACGTGTACACTGATTGTCTCTCTGTTACATGTTGGTAAAGCCCTTAGGATGTGTACTTGACTCCCTGGACTATGATGCGGATCATACTAGTGGGGACATGGTAGTCCATAAGTACATCCTTCAAGGTCCCTAGTCGTGGGTGTATCGAGACGGGGCATCGATATACCAGTGTAGACTAGCGTATACCTTCTCGACCCATACAGATGGGCGATGGATGATCCCATATCCATTGGTGTTTGACATCAGAGATGATATACGGGTGCTCAGTTGAGACTGGGTACACTGGACGGACTCGCCGAGAACTCCCAGATTGTATTATACCTTACGTCAGATGGCAGTTCTCTGGTGACACTGGTACAGAGTAGTCTGTTGACCCGAGATCGTCATAAAGTCTTGTGTGATTCCCACTGTGCTTTGATTTCCACCTTACCATGTCCAAGAGGGCATGCAAAACGGTGGTTTTTGGGTACAGTCCCGAATCACATGGAGGCAATGAGCGATAGGGGGGGATTCGTCTCTCCCGGTATAGAGAGTTGATGTTGCGCTGTGTTCGATTGGCTATAACCGGAAATCCCTGGCCAGGGTTGCTGAGATTTGCTGGTAAGTGTTACCAGTAGTTTCTCGAACTGTTATAGACCTCATATCGACACGACTTATCGAGCTACTGGGGTCTGACGTTTACCACCCTTAGGCGAGATATGCGACATATCAGACGATCAGACCGGACTGTACGGTAAGTGTTACTGGTCGGATTCACAGGAGTGTGAGCGGGCTTGCTCGTTGATCTTCTGATCGCTCAATACCCGGGTGGCCGTTACGTTTAGCAGACCGCTTGCGGCTTGTGGGTGTTTGATATCATCATCACCTACTACCGGCGTATTGACGAGTCTTTAGAGTCCTACACAGAGGTTTCTTGGCTCAAGCGAAACGAAATAGGAGCGCATATGAGATATGTGCGGGACCGAGAATAATGCGTGTATGTGATACCGTATTCTATTCTCGCGATGAATGCATCGATTGGTTGTATGCGATATAACCTAGTTATCGAATCGAGCATTGATTCGATAAGTCGATACATTGGATATTAGTCGGTCATATGCGATATGACCGGATCGTTAAATCAAGTGTTGATTTAATGATTTAATGTTTAATTATATATTTGATATATCACTTTACATTAACTAGTATTTGTTCACTTATGATGGATTTTCTCACTTGATGTGCAGATTGTATATATGATATAGTTTTGTGCACTAGTTTGTATCATGTTTGATGATACATGCAAACTTGGGTGTGTATGATTAAACCATGATTAGGTTAATGGTTAGGGTTTGATTTACTTATTTATTTATTCTTTTCATTTATTTTTGGGGCAAGAAATAAAATGGTTATTCTTTTGTTTTTACTTGAAGCTTTGAAAAGTTTTGACCATTTTGTTTCTTTCCTTAACCCTAACTATTTACTTGACCCTAGTTTATTCTCTATATGTGTTTATCTAACCCATGGTTGCAATATGATATATATCACTTCATTTTCTTTTTGAAGATAATTCATTCTTTTTCTTCTTCTTCATCTTCTTCTTCAAGTGAAGAAAAGAAAAGCTTTTTAAAAAAATGTCAAGTGATGAAATCAAGTGAGAAATCAAATTCTAAAGTGAACTCACTTCCTATTTCTTCATCCTCTACCACTTTCCATGTAGTAGAGTGTGTTATCTTCACAAGTTCTATGACCAAGTGAAGATGGAGCTTGATCTTGAGTTGCCTCGACGTAGATCATCTTCGGCATCGAAGTCGACGACCTAGCCCGCCCATTTCTCCGATGAAACCGACGCTAGAGTCCGGGATCCGATGATCGCAGCGAAGGGACATCGTCACGGAGCTAAGGAAGTGGAGGACCGGATCTACAAAGGTTGTAGCCCCTTTCACTTAGCACTAAAGCAGTTTAGTAGCTTGATGTTTCGCCTAATTTCTAGTTAATGATCTATATTAGGGTTTCTTGGCACCTAAATTTTAGAATTTGGCATGGTTGATGCCTTGTGGAACCTCTTGAGTGTGCCTAAGAACCCTACAGAGGCGAGGGTGAGAAGTTCGCTGGCGGTGCTTGGGCAGCGGAGCTCGGGTCTCGAGTCTGTGATGAGGAAGATATGGCGTGGTGGGTCGTCGGGGTTCCAGGGTGTCGTAGAGGAGGTCGGAGTTAGTTTTCGTCGTCGTTGTCGGGGAGTGGAAGAGGATAGCGATGGGGATAGAGAATCGAGAGTGAGGTGGGAGTAATTTGTACAGACGAGGAGAGGTGAGAGGGAGGAGGGGCCATTGAGGGGAGCGGTTCGCAGGGGGTGCGCGCGTCGTGGGCACGAGAGACGTGGTCGCGAGGAGTGGGGCATTGGCGAGGCAGGCGGCGACGTGGGGAACGGCTCGCGCAGAAAGGGCGGGAGAGAACTGAATGGGGAAGAAGGGTAGACACGGGTCGGGTCAGGTTGGTGAAGGCGGGTGTGGGCTTTAGGGACGCTGGGCTGGGCCAGTGAGGAGTTAAAGATTTAATGATTTAATTGAATTTCCTTTGGGCTGAGGAAGGGAATGGGCCGATGTGTGTGGGTTTAAGTAATTTATTTAAATTTTGCCACTTGGGCTGGGGAGTTAGTGGGCCGGGGAAAAATATAAATATTTAATTGATTTTATTTTCACTTTTGAACTGGGGTTTGTTTAAGGAGTGTGGGCTAAGGGTAAAAGGGAAATTAATTAAATGGAAAATGAGAATTGGACCAGGCTAAGAAAAATGGAAAGGGAAAAAGAAATTGGGGAAAAGAGTTAGGGGGTTATGGGCTGGATTGGACTTGGAAGCTTAGGTCGGGAAATATAAGAGAAACTGGAAAGGGAGTTAGGATTTTAAAAATAAAATAACTATAAATATAAATATTTAAATTGGTAAGTAGTACTTTATAAAAAAAATACGTATATTGGAGCGCAAGAGAACTGGGTATTACAAAAAGCAAGGTGGACTACAACGTTCTTGCACACTTGAGGAAGATACCCTCGCAGCTCAGTATTCTCAACGCCCTTCTGTTATCCAAAGAAGCAAGAGATTCTCTAATCAAGGCATTACAAGAGCCTGGGCAATTCCAAGATTTTCTCGCCGAAGAAAAGATGAAGGACGAGCTGGAATAAGTACACACAGCCGATATCACCTTCGGCGATGAAGATCTCCTCCTTGGGACATGTGAGCACAACCATCCCCTATATATCTCCGGATACTGTCATGACATCAAGATAGGTAAAATCTTCGTCGACAATGGATCCTCCGTCAATCTTCTTAACGTAAGGGTGCTAAAGGAGATATGCATGAGCGTTCAACACCTCGCTCGGGATAAGATCACCATCTCCGGGTTCGACTCTCAGTCATCACGGATGCTTGGGTCCGTGATACTGACGTTACGTTTTGGGTTGCTCGTCACTGATATCAAGTTCCACGTCATTGACGCCAAGACATGCTACAACGCTTTGCTCGGCCGGCCCTGATTACATGAGTGCAGCATCATCTCTTCTACACAATATCAGTGTATGAAGTATTTAAAAGATGGTCTCGAGTACACTGTGACTGGGGAACTAAACCCGTTCTCCGTGAACAAAGTCTGCAAGTACGAAGACGCAAAATACTTCTTACCAGACTTTGAGGAAACAGAAAGATGTCACAAACCGGAGGACAAAGCTATCACCACCATTCCGGTCTTCGGGAGTGATACCGAGGAGGAAGAAGAGATAATCTACTCAGGTCCGCCCCAGTGCAACAAGCCGGGACCGTCCGTTCCTATGCTTATCTTCGGCAGTGACTCAGAAGATGAGGTCCATGCCGTATTCTCTGCTCGGCCTTCAATACAAACCTACGCTGATGAAGAGCAAAGTTTGCAAGTTGCCATGGTCCCACCCAAGCATCATAAAGAACTAGATGCGCTTGATACCTACAGTGTGGTGGAACTGCAGATATTCTACGTCCCTCCCAGGCGAAAAGGTGAAAAGGCGATCCTATTCTACCGATCCGGGGAAACCAAAGTGGAGAAAGAAATCTGGCATGGCGCGGATTCTATACTTGACAGGCTCCAGTCCATCCGTTTGCCCAGATATTACACAGATGGACTGAAGAGACTCTTGAGACGCCCAGGTGTACCCCTTAAGTAAACTGTATGACAAGCACGGTTCTATAACAGTATATGGAACGTTCCCGTAACTCAACAAAAGTTGCCCAACGGGAGAATAGAAACGACCGGGCTTGGATATGTTCAATCCAAGAAACGAGAGCTACTCCTCGACTGCTACGTCATACATGACTTTGATGAAGAAGGAGGTACTCTGTGGGAAGAGGCTAACCCTGAACCAGAAAGAGCTCCCGCCGTGAAAATACCCAGTCCGTCGTTTGAAGAACAAATGGACAAGCTTATAAGGGAAGCAGGTCAAAAGGTTTGAGACGACCATAATCGCGAAACAGCCATCTACGAGAAAACTAGGATGCAACGCCTCCTTCAGCAGGCTGTGAAAAATGAAAATACTCTTCCTTTTCAACCCGTTGTACAAAAGGCCCGACGCAGAGGCAGAAACAGACCAAAGAACAGGAAAGGCGTTCGACAGCGACAAAGCGGGACCAAGAAGCCATGCGATCAGGAGCCAAGCAGTCCGGATTCGTCTCTTATAAAGAAGATGGGTCGAGAATATTCTTTTCCTTAAGACAAGACAAGGAAGATATTCGATCCCGTCATAAACATCAAATGATTACCTTCCTGGAGTCCAAGCACCCCGAGCAAGCAGGCGAAGTCTCTCGCCCGGACTATTGCTCCTATCACAGGGCAATAGGACATCCTCTCGAAGACTGCTTCACCTTCAAGAACTGGGTCGAAGATCAATATCAACAGGGCAAGTTCGCTCTATCCAGCAGCTGGAGGGTAACCCCGCCACAAAAGCATAAACCTAAAGCCGTGAAAGTAGAACCGGATCAACATCGGTCTTGGAAGCGAGCTCGTACCTGTCACGTGATAACGCTGTCAGAAGAGGAGCCCGAGAATATGGATGACCTCCCCCGGTGCTTCGAAAACAATGATGATGAGGTAATCTTAGAATTTCCACCGGTACCAAAAGAGCTGGAAGATGGAATACACACTACTGCAGATAACCTCAAGAAAATTGATTTGGGGACAGCAAGTGACCCGCGGCCGACGTTCGTCAGTGAGCTGTTGTCTGAAGAAAGGGTGGCTACGCTAAAGGACGTGCTCATGCAATATAAAGATTGCTTTGCATGGAACTATTCCGAGATACCAGGACTAGATCCAGCGATTGCTGTGCACAAATTGGCAATATCTCCGGACGTTAGACCGATTAAACAAGCACCGAGAAGAATGCGGCTCGAGCTTGAGATGAGCATCAATGCCGAGGTCAAGAAACTAATCGACTCCGGCTTCATCCAAGATATTCAGTATCCTGATTGGATCGCCAACATCGTCCCAGTGATGAAGAAGAATGGGACGATGCGCATGTGTGTGGACTTTCGGGATCTCAATAAAGCCTGCCCAAAGGACGACTTCTCAGTACCGGTCATCGAGCTGATGATAGACAATACGTCCACTCATGAAGTTTTCTCCTTCATGGATGGCTCGTCAGGATACAATCAGATAAAGATGCATCCCGAAGACCAGAAGCACACCGCTTTCCGGACCCCTTTGGGGATATTCTGCTACAAAGTGATGCCCTTCGGTCTAAAGAACGTCGGCACTACCTATCAGAGGGCCATGAGAAAGATTTTCGACGACCTCATACATGAAATCGTCGAATGCTATATCGACAACCTCGTGGTTAAAAGCAAATCATACGAGGAACATTTAGAGCATCTGAAGACCGTATTTCAACGCCTTCGGCAATACAACTTGAAGATGAACCCTCTCAAATGCGCTTTCGGAGTATCCTCAGGCAAATTCCTGGGATTCATCGTACGACACCGAGGCATCGAGATAGATCCGTCAAAGATCAAGACAATTATGAAAATGCCTCCGCCAAGAACTCTTAAGCAACTGCGGCCTCTCCAAGGGAAGCTCACATATATCCGGCGATTTATAGCCAATCTTTTTGGCAAGTGCTGCCCCTACAGTCACCTGATGAAAAAGGGAACCCCGTTCATCTGGGATCACAAATGCTAAAGCGCACTGGACGAAATCAAACAGTACCTGCAAAATCCGCCAGAGCTGGCTGCTCCGGTCAAGGAAAAGCCTCCATTCTGTATACAACAGCCCTCGAAGGTTCGTTAGGCGCGGTGTGGGCACAAGAGAACGATCAAGGGAAGGAGAGAGCCCTTTATTATCTGAGTCGAGTTCTCCTGGGGGCAGAAAGCAACTACTCCCCCATTGAAAAACACTGCCTAGCGTTGATCTTCGCAATAACGAAGCTCAGACACTATGCGTTGGCACATGAGGTCCATCTCATATCGAAGGTGGATCCTCTCAAATATTTGATGTCCAAGGCCATATTAACAGGACGACTCACTAAGTGGGCCCTACTCTTGATGGAGTTCTCGATAACTTATCGACCCCTCAAGGCAGTGAAAGGCCAGGCCATCGCCGATTTCCTCGCTGAGCATCCAATACCTGCCGATTCTCCTTTGAACTGTGAGTTGCCAGACGAACATGCGTTTGACACGATCGACGGGGAGAGAAGAGAGAATGATACCCGATGGGAACTTTACTTCGACGGAGCATCTTCCATGAAGAAGCGTAAACAAAGCACCCTTATAATCAAATCAGGGGTAGGCCTCATCTTCGTGACTCCACAAGGAGGGATAATGCGCTTCGCCTTCTCCTTAACAGAGCCGAGAATGAACAATAAGGCCGAATATGAAGCTTTGATAGCAGGTATCGAGATCGCTATCGATATGGGAATTGAAAACCTCCTCATATACGGAGACTCCCAACTGATCGTCAGTCAAGTAAATGGCGACTATCAGACGTGCAAACCTGAGCTGGTGAAATACGGCAAGAGACTACTGACTCAAATTCCCTCCTACACCCTGGAAAACATACCGCGCGTAGAAAATAGTAAAGCAGATGCATTAGCCAAGCTCGCTAAAGAGCTGGCCGACGAGAACCTCTATGACGTGAGGATCGTTGTGCAAAGACGTCGGGTTCTCGCACCGGCAGAAATATCTCCAGAGTCGTCCAAAGAAAAGGGAGCGACCGAGCGAATGACTCTGCAAATAAAAGACCAGGAAATGGTTATGGATTGGAGAGAAGTCTTTATAGACTACTTCAAATCCAGTCGAACACCTGAAGATGCATCCTCAAGGCATCAGCTTGTAAAACGAGCTTTGTCTTTCGCTTTCGTCAATAATACCCTGTATAAGAGATCATTTGATTCTCTGTGGCTAAGATGCCTGGGACCTGAAGAGGCAAAGAGAGTCGTCCAAGAAACCCACGACGGACTCTGCGGTTTTCACCAAGCCGGGCCGAAAATGAAGCTGAAGATCAAACGAATGGGTTATTATTGGCCCACGATGATCCAAGACTGCCTCGAATACGCGAAGCAGTGCCATTCATGCCAAATTCATGGAGACTTTATCCATGAGCATCCGAATCTGCTACATCCGAAAGTGGCTAGCTGGCCGTTTGAAATGTGGGGGACTGACATAATCGGCCCCATCGAACCAGCATCGTCCAGAGGACATCGATTCATTTTGGCGACAACTGATTACTTCTCCAAATAGGCAGAAGCAGTACCGCTGAGGGAAGTGAAGACGGAGAATATCCTCCATTTCTTCAAGACATATGTCATTTATCGGTTCGGAACTCCGAGACGGATCATCTCCGATAACGGGCCAGCCTATAGAAGCCACAAGATCAGCTGCTTCGCACAACAGCATAACATAGACTGGAGATACTCCTCAGTCTATAATCCCCGAGCTAACGGTCTAGCTGAGGCATTTAACAAGACCTTGACGAAGATCGTGAAAAAGACGGTATCCCGAAATAAGAAAGACTGGCACGAGAGATTGCATGAAGCACTCTGGGCGTATCGAACTACGTTCAAAATGGCCATGAACACAACTCCGTACGTATTGGTATTCTTCCTCTCGAGATAGAGCTACCCTCTCTACGAGTGGCAGTTCACTATGAGCTAACAGACGAAGAGAATGCTCACCTTCGGCTTGAGGAGCTCGATGCCCTTGATAAAACCTGGTTCATAGCGCAACAAAATCTAGAGGCCTATAAAGCAAAGATGACGTGCTCATACGAAAGATTGACTAAGCCGAGAACATTCCGCCAAGGCGAACTCGTGCTAGTGGTCAAAAGACTTATGATCCCCAATCGTGCCAAACGAGGGAAATTCGAGCCAAACTATAAAGGCCCGTATATCATAGACAAGGTCTACCAGGGTGGGATCTATCTACTCATGGACATGTATGATGAAAGACCCTTCAGGCCAATAAATGGTCGCTTCCTGAAAAAGTACTACGCTTGACGAGTCACGGCCTAGGTCAATGATAGATGACGACAACTATGTCCGCTCGCTATCTTCCTAAACCCAAACTCTATAAGTAGTAACCGGCTAACGGACCGAAACGTCCTTAAACTAACAACGGACCGAAACGTCCTTAAACTAACAACGGACCGGAACGTCCTTAAACTAAAGACGGACCGAAACGTCCCTAAACTAACAATGGACCACTATGTCCTAAAACTAGCTGTTGACCGAGACGTCGATAAACTACGGTGGATTGCAGCGTCCCAAAGCTAATACAAAGAAAAAAGAAGAATAAAAAAAACGGTATATCCACAAGCAAAATGGGCACGGATGAAAACCCGAAAGGGCTCCTTGAGTAAAAGTAGCAGGGCTACCGGCGAGTTTTGTGAAAACCCGAAAGGGTACAACCTCGTTAAAATAAAAAAAAGAAGAAGAAAAAATGGTATGTCCATAAGCAAAAGGGCAGGGATGAAAACCCGAAAGGGCTCCGTGAGTAAAAATAGCAGGGCTACCGGCGAGTTTTGTGAAAACCCGAAAGGACGCAATCTAGTTAAAAGACACTTGCAAGGTCCTCTCGACCTTGTGAGGAGAAACCACCTGCGTGAGATCCTTACGACTCACAAGGGAGCAACATACTTAGGGATCCCCACGATTTCTAAGGAGAAATTACATTGTGAGATCCTCACGACTCGTAAGGAGAACCCTCTTATGAGACCCTCACGACTCATAAGATTCAAAAGTCTTAAATTACAGGGATCTGAACCTGTTCTTAAGCGGACACCACAACCTCCAATTTTTCCCTACAAGCGGTTCAGTGCTGACCCTTGTATACAATCCACGGGCGCGAATAAACATTTCCCTAACAAAGTCCCATCCATGACTAAGGATATGTTTGCGCGGTGAACAACCCTTGTGAGTCCTCTCGACTTATAAAGAGAAAACACTCTTGTAAGATCCTTACGACTTATAAGAGAAGACATACACTTAGGAGTCCTCGCGATTCCTAAGGAGAAAATGAAACCTACGAGATCCTCACGACTCGTAGGGAGAAATACCTTTATGAGACCCCTACGGCTCATGAAGTCAAAAGCCTTAGTCGACAGGATCCTAACCCTATTCGCTAAGCCACCTTTGTTCGTTATCGACGGAGGCAAATGATGATTCACTCCTGGCAATATCCCAGTTGTAGTGGTGCTGATGCCGAAATCAGTGTCTAATTCCAAGTTTGCAGCAAGAAACTAGCAAGCCACACATGCATACGAAATAGCCGAAATGATAGGGCAACTTGCAACAAAATCAGTAAGTAAAAAAAATGTATGCATGCAAAATAGCCGAAATGATTGGGCAACTTACAATAAAAAGTAGAGAGTAAAAATAAAATAGATAGCCGAAATGATTGGGCATCGCGAAAAATATCCGAAATGATTGGGCAATCGCGACCTTCGCGATATAAAAGCTGAAATGATAGAGCATCACGGAAATAAAAAATATATAAATAAAATTCATGCCCTACAGGTGATATCACATCAATCCCTGTATACAACCCGGGGGCGCAAACAAAGAAGGAACCACACCTTCCCTCCATCAGAAAACGAAGCCAAATCTCGACGGTTCAGGGATAGCCTAGAGATGATCAACAGCGTTCCTCTCCATTCCAGCAGGATTCAAACGCTGCAATCAACCCTGGAGCTACGACAAAACCTCTACTCCAAATCTCGATGGTTCCCAGACAACCTGGAGACCACTTCGATATTCGTCTCATTACAACAGACGCAACGTCATCCACATGACCCCGTTCGGAAATACGTCATCAACATGACCCCGCTCGGAAATACATCATCCATATGACCCCGTTCGGAAATACGTCATCAACATGACCCCGCTCGGAAATACGTCATCCATATGACCCCGTTCGGAAATACGTCATCAACATGACCCCGCTCGGAAATACGTCATCAACATGACCCCGTTCGGAAATACGTCATCAACATGACCCCGTCTCGGAAATACGTCATCCACATGATCCCGTTCGGAAATACATCATCAACATGATCCCGTTCGGAAATACATCATCCACATGACCCCGCTCGAAAATACGTCATCCACATGACCTCGTTCGGAAATACGTCATCCACATAACCCCGTTCGGAAATACATCATCCACATGACCCCTTTCCGAAATACGACATCCACATAACCCCGCTCGGAAAGACGTCATCCACATGACCCCATCTCGGAAACACGTCATCCAAATGACCCCATCGCGGAAATACGTCATCCACATGACCCCGTTCGGAAATACGTCATCCACATGACCCCGTTCGGAAATACGTCATCTACATGACCCCGTCACGGAAATACGTCATCCAAATGACCCCGTTTCGGAAATACGTCGTCCACATGACCCCGCTCGGAAATACGTCATCCATATGACCCCGTCTCGGAAACACGTCATCCAAATGACCCCGTCGCGGAAACACATCATCCACAAGACCCCGTTCAGAAATACGTCATTTACATGACCCCGTCACGGAAATACGTCATCCAAATGACCCCATTTCGGAAATACTGTAAGTCGATGTACAACACCCCACGAGTTGCGGGGAGGCGGAAATATGAAAAACGATCTTGTTCTTTGAGTAAACATCGACTAACCGAAGAATCTTTGCTAAACTATAACTAACACAAGTATGGGAGTTCTTAACTACTATGAAAAGAGATTATACCTAGTGAACCAAGTCCTTCTTCTTTTCATTATCCACCTCCTCCTCGGCCTCCTCTGCGTAATAGACGATCCACCCGAGAGCTTCTATTCCAAGCTTCACCTCTAAACTTGAGGTAACTAGGTTTCTTTAGTTGCTAATCAAAGGTACCAGGTGATATATAGTGAGGTTAT
Source organism: Agapanthus africanus (assembly GCA_030015575.1). NCBI lineage: Eukaryota > Viridiplantae > Streptophyta > Magnoliopsida > Asparagales > Amaryllidaceae > Agapanthus > Agapanthus africanus. The sequence goes on from CM057339.1 coordinate 45,074,244, forward strand.
TGAGTAATTAGTCTATCTAATCCTTGATCTCAACACATGAGAGGGGAGGATTAGGGTTTGAAGAGAGAGAGAGCTTGAGGAGAGAGAAGGTGAGCAAGAGAATGAAAATGAGATAATGATCTCTCATGAATATATGAAGCATAATGATTTATCAAAATAAATAAATAAAATGATTAATCATCATGCTTCATTTATTCATATGAGTGATTCATCTACATGAGTCATTAATCATTTAATGATGCATTAATGACATGGATGAATCATACAAATGAGTCACTAATATCATTTAATGCTTATGCCACCTAAACCCCCAAGTCACCATCCTTCTAGTAGCTTCTCGTGAAATTACGAGAATGCCCCTCCTATCCGTGAAAACACGGAAAAACTTTAGACTGTATAAATCCAATAACCCGATACTAGAATCTGGCTTAAACCAAAACCGACTAGTAAAAACTATCCGAATGCTGTACATGTGTAAACACGCGTATGCGTCCGAACCCTCGTCGTAAAACCATACGACCTCTATATCGTTTCGCCTGGAGCAGGGAAACTCTCTGTATGGGACTCTAAAGACTCGACTACTACGCTGGCAGTGGGTTTAACCACAGACCGCAAGCGGCACTAGCTGTACGTAACGGTCCCCAGGTAGATGTCGATAAGAAGGCCAATGAGGAAACCCATCCGAACTCCTACTGAGCCTGATGTGACAATCTCCGTACAGTCCGGTTTGTTCGTCTAGGACTATTGCATATCGGGCCTAGGGGGCGACAAGCGTCAGTCCCCTAATAGTGGTATAAGTCGTGTCGGAGTGAAGCCCATTACACCTTGAGAAACTACTGGAACCTACCAGTAAATCTCGCTTGCCCTGGCCAAGGACTTTGCGTAATGGCTCTCTGACACAGCGCGATATCAACTCCCAATACCGGGAGAGACGAATCCTGTCTAACCGCCACTGCCTCCAAGTGCTCGGGACTGCACCCAACTGCTACCTGTTTGTACGACTCCTTTGAGCCGTGGTAGGGCAGCAATCTAAGAACAATGGGACACACTCGAGGCGAAGTAGCAGTGTCAAGTCTGCGGACTATGCTGTACTCATGTCACCTGGGAACTGTTAACCGACGACGGGTATAATACCAACCAACAGTTCCCTGCGAGTCCTGTCCGGTGTACCCGTAACCCAACGAGCACCTGTATACTATCTCCAGTACGACATACTGATGGCTGTGGGACAGACCATCTCCCCAACTGAGATGAGAAGCGTACACACTAGTCTACTCTGGAGTATCGATGCCCTGTCTCGATAATCCTACGACTAGGGACCTAAAAAAGGATGTGCTTATAGACTACCCAGCCCCCACTAGTGTGACTGCCATCACAATGCTGGTAGTCAAGCAAGATCCTAAGAGCTCTATCAATACGTATGCTCACATATTAAGATAGATAAAACCAAGTAGCATACTACCATGTTTAACAAGACTGTTATATAACTGTGAATATCGCAAGCTTCCATTAAGTAATATACAAGCTAGTATGATACAATAATGGCCCCTGGGGCATATACACTAACAATCTCCCACTTGCACTAGGGCCATGTACTGGCATATCGAAGACCGATAATCTCGAGTAGCCTCTCGAACTGAATCTGAGGTAGGGCCTTTGTGAATGGATCGGCAATGTTCTCTTCAGTAGCAACTCTCCGGACCTCGATCTCCCGGCGATTTATGATCTCCCTGATCAGGTGATATCGCCTTAAGATGTGTCTGGACTTCTGATGGAACCTTGGTTCCTTCGCTAAAGCTATAGCTCCGTTGTTGTCGCAATACAGAGGTATTGGATCAACTATGGTAGGGACCACCTGAAGTTCTGTTAGGAACTTCTTCATCCAGACCGCTTCTTTTGCGGCATTGCAAGCAGCAATATACTCCGCTTCCATAGTCGAGTCAGCAACGGTGTCCTGCTTGGAACTCTTCCAGCACATCGCCCCTCCATTGAGGGTAAAGACATAACCAGACATGGACTTGGAATCGTCCTTATCACTCTGGAAGCCGGAATCAGCAAAGGCCTCCATCTTGAAGTCTTTTCCGCCATAAACCAAGAACATCTCCTTAGTCCTTCTCAGGTACTTGAGAATGTTCTTTACTGCTATCCAGTGCTTCTCCCCTGGGTCTGACTGATACCGGCTTACCACACTGAGTGCGTAAGCTACATCTGGTCTGGTGCACAACATCGCATACATTATAGAGCCTACCGCAGAAGCGTAGGGTATAATGGACATGCGTTCCCTTTCCAAATCAGTCTTAGGAGACATATCTTTAGATAGGGTGATTCCGTGACAAGCCGGTAGATTACCGCGCTTAGAATCTTCCATACTGAATCTTTTCAGTATAGTGTTGATATACCTGGACTGCGAAAGTCCCAACATCCTCTTGGATCTATCACGATAGATCCGGATCCTCAGAATGTAAGAGGCATCACCCAGGTCTTTCATGGAGAACCTGTGTGACAAGAATCCTTTGACAAATTGTAGCATAGGAATGCCATTTCCTATCAATAGAATGTCATCCATGTACAATACGAGGAATACGACAGTTCGTGCTACAACTTTACTATATATACATGGTTCATCTGGATTTTTGATAAAGTCATATTCTTTGACCGTTTCATCAAATCAGATGTTCCAACTCCGCGATGCCTGCTTTAGTCCATAAATGGACTTAAGCAACTTGCATACTTTCCCGCTGCTCCCACTCTGATTGAAACCCTCTGGCTGATCCATATAGACGCATTCTTCTAAATTACCATTCAGAAAAGTCGTCTTTACGTCCATCTGCCAGATTTCATAATCATGGAAGGCAGAAATAGAAAGAAGGACCCGAATGGATTTGAGCATAGCCACTGAGGAAAAAGTTTCGTCATAGTCCAAAGCAGGTCTTTGACGAAAACCCTTTGCAACAAGTCTAGCCTTATAGGTTTCCACCTGTCCATCTACACCAATATTTTTCTTGAAGATCCATTTGCATCCTATGGGTTTTACCCCATCTGGAGCAAAGTCCAAAGTCCATACTTTGTTGGTGTACATGGACTCTATTTCGGTCCGCATTGCATCTAGCCATCATACCGAGTCGCCACTCTGGATGGCCTGCTGGAAGCTAGTAGGTTCATCATCATCAATGATGCAATCCTCTCCATCCCCATCTATGAGAAAACCGTAGTATCTCTCAGGCGGATGAGACGGCCTACTACTCCTGCGGAGGGGTGCGGGAATGCCCTGTTCTTCTTGAACTACTGGTTCTACCAAACTTTCAGTAGTAGTTTGTGGTTCTGGAATTTCTTCCAGTTCTATTTCGCTCCTACTTATTTCCTTTTCTAAAAACTGATGTTCTAGAAAATGGGCATTACGAGAAACAAAAACCTTTTGTTCCTCTGCGTAATAGAAATAATATCCCTTGGAGTTCTTTGGATATCCCACAAACTTACACTGTACTGATCGTGCCTCGAGCTTGTCCGCATGCTGCTTTTTAACAAAAGCTGGACATCCCCATATCTTCAGATGCTGAAGATGGGGTTTCTTCCCACTCCACATCTGATATGGCGTGGTAGGCACAGTCTTGGTAGGAGCCCTGTTTAGAAGATATGCCGCTGACTCTAGCGCATAACCTCAGAAAGATCGTGGTAACTCAGCATTACTCATCATGGAACATACCATATCCAATAGGGTTCGATTCCGTCTCTCCGATACACCGTTATGCTGTGGAGTGTATGGAGGAGTAAGCTGAGAGAGAATTCCTTTCTCTTTTAGGTAACCTAGGAACTCGGCACTTAAGTATTCACCACCTTGATCAGATCTTAGTGTCTTGATACTTTTGCCGGTTTGGTTTTCTACTTCATTCTTATACTCCTGTAATTTCTCAAAAGCCTCGGATTTATGTTTCATCAGATAAATGAATCCGTACCTAGAGTAATCATCCGTAAAAGTAATGAAATAGGAAAAACCACCTCTTGCTTGTGTAGACATTGGACCACATACATCGCTGTGTATGAGTCTTAAGAGCTCGCTCGCTCTTTCTCCATGTCCAGTGAATGCAGTCTTTGTCATCTTTCCTTTGAGACATGATTGACAAGTGGCATAAGTTTGATATTCGAACGAGTCCAAATATCCTTCTCTATGTAACTTAGTTAACCTTGTCTCATTGATGTGACCCAGTCTACAATGCCATAAGAAAGCCTTATTTAAATCTGGAGACTTTCTTTTTAGTGTGTTCTGGACATTGAAAATCTGTAGTTGGTTTAAGACATATATACCGTTATCCAGTGTACCAGACCCAATCAAACTATGATTAAGGTGGATGTTAACAACATCACTTACAAACGTGAAATCATAAGCTTTATTTGATAACAAGGAAACTGATATGATATTACACGTTAAGCTAGGTACACAAAAACAGTTATGTAAAACCAAAATGTGTCCACTTGTCAATCCCAGGTGATAATCCCCGACGGACATAGCTCCCACGCTAGCTCCGTTAGCAACCTTTAGGGTCATATCACCTTCCTTCAGCACCCTACGGTTTCTCAGTGCCTGCAATGAATTGCATATATGAGATCCTGATCCGGTATCCAATACCCAGGAAGTAGAGTTGATTGACAGACAATTCTCAATTACAAACACACCTGAAGTCGAAGCCACAGCTTGCTTCGGTTCCTGGTTCTTGGCGTTCCACGCCTTGCAGTCTTTCTTCCAGTGCCCTTTTCTATAACAATGGAAGCACTCATCCTGGGCCACTACTGGCACCGCAATCTTTTTCTTTCCCTCCGCTCCCACCTTACTAACACCTCCTCTAGGTTTGGCGGCGGCCTTCTTCTTCCTTCCTTTGGCCCTAGCCTTGGACCTGGAAGAAGAAGCACTGCTAACAAACATAGCGGGTGTTTCCCTTGCCTTCTGCAAGGTGCCCTCTGCACTCCTCAACATATTAAGGAGTTCTGAAAGTTCAACTTCTTTTCTTTGAATGTTGAAGTTCAGAATAAACTGGGCGTAGGTGGAAGGGAGGGATTGGAGAATAAGGTCTGTATAAAGCTCATTATCCAAATTCATCCCAAGGTCTGCAAGCTCTTCAATATAGCCAATCATCTTTAGGACATGTTCTCCTACCGATGATCCGACAGCCAACCTCGCCTGAAATAGCTTCTTTGAGGTCTCGTATCTTGCTATACAAGATTGCTCTCCATACAGATCTTTTATATGGAGAAATATGGATTCAAGATCCATATCCTCGTGCCTTCTCTGATGTTCATTGTTCATCGAGGCAAGCACGATGCACTTGGCCTTCGCGCAATCTATCTTCCAGGTTTTGCGGATTTCCTTATCCGCATTACTGGATTTGGGACCTGGGACTTCAGGTGCCTTAGTGGTAAGGACATACCCCAACTTGTCATAGGTCAAAGCCATTTTGACATTCCGCAGCAAATCTTTATAGTTTGGCCCTGTCAGTATATTTTTTTCTAAAAGTAACTTAAGTCCAGTCATTTTCAGGGTCGCTGCAAGTAGGAGAGAGAGAAGAAACACTTTATCATGATGCTCTTGTAAGTTTAGAGTGGTTTTTAATTTATCTAAACTGAATGGCTCCCACAGTTTTTCGAATCCCTCCTTAAACCAAAAAGGAAGAACTAGCCAGGACTATTCTCACCGTACAATACTTGCTTAACCGTTCAGCCAGGCCAGTGTCAATACTTCGAGAGAGGTTTTCCAACACTTTCACGAAGTTCCTTAATTAAATAACCTCTTTTCTCTGGGGGCGTAACCCCGCTGACATCTTTCTCGACACCTACTTGGTTCATAGCATTGATCGTAAAGTGACGAATCTCCTGATGAGTAGCATATACTCACAGTAGGATCGGGATCTAAATATCATCGTATGATAATGTTGAAGGAATCCTAACATTCATCAAACTCCAAATGGTATGCATCTCTTTGCAAATTTCAGTTTCTTTATAAATTCCCGATATAAATTTTTGCCCCATGCTCTTATGACCTTGGCTTTGGTCAAAATGTCATAAGTCACATGTCAAGTTCTACCCGTCATTATCTTGTCAATTTGAACCCATCCGTACATACCCCTGACTTTGGTCAAATGATAATACGACTGTCCCAAACTAACTCATCTATCTATGCAACAAATGAATACCCAGCAGCTACCAAACACTATGCCTTGACTTTGGCCAAAATACATAGCTTGAATACTACTGAATACCCAACTGAAATGACGGAGGGTTACGAATGGTTTTGGCGAAACCGTGAACGTAATGAACTTGATATAACCGAAGGAACCTGATAGCTTTTTAAAAGGAGTGGTTAAAGCTCCGCAATTGAAAATATCTTCTGTTTTAAAAATAACCGAGTGGTTTCTTTTAAATTGTTCCAACGATTAAACTTTGGTTTATTTTCTTTGCATTAATAATAATGCGTCCCGTCATTAACCTATCATTGCAGAAAACAACGAAAATACAACGTCCTCTTATACCATCCGCATTCGCCACTGGGTCCCGTCATCACCCGTTAGGTTACTTAACTAACGGCAGAGCGGGGGCTGGGCTAGCGCAAGTGTAAAACATAAGTGACGTCTAAATAGCTATCATATATAGATATTGTACATTCGTCAGACGCAATAATAGGCATTCCAGATCACAGATAAACATTATTAGATATGCAAACAATCCGCGTTTCTTTTGAGCCTGCAACAAAAGACGGATTACACAGTTGTGATGAATAACCATTATCCCATCCTAGACCCTTACGGGTACGACAAACTACCCGCCAAGTACCCGAAGTGAAGCAGTCCCCCTCAACAACGTGAGTAGGCCACTAAACACTTCAAAGAACCCGGTAGTTTGTGCACCCCACCTTGGTTCTATCCTAGGAGCAAAAACAGTAAAATAAAATAATATAACGGTGGCTACAACCGCAACCTGGATGTGCCCCGCAAAATAATATTACAACATATTGCAATTACATTGAATGAATAAATATAACAACCCATCACAAACCCCGGCTAATCATCACAACAATCCAATACAGTTCATAACCACAAACAGTAAAATCCATTACAGAAATGTACAACCCCCTGCCAACCGACATACTAGCAGTTATGGGGGGTTTACGAACACATTATACAGTCACAGATATAATCTTATTAGCTAAACATCATATAATTTCGATCGAGCAAACATATCAGATTCTACTCCAAAACTTCTCTGTGCACCTGAGACTTGAGCAGAAAATAAACATTCCAGAAAAGACAAAAACATCACGGAAGAGCCACTGGAAAAACTTGGGCTGAATCGGCTCCAACTCGGCCGCGGATCCGCGGCGGATCGGTGGGATCGGCCGCGGTTCCGCGGCTGTTTAGCCTATTCATGAACCCAATTTTTTTTCAGTGTTCTTATATTTCTCTGTAGGTTATTCTGCAGGTCCCTGAAAAAATTTTAGAGCCTGTTTTAAAATTGACAGAAACTATGTGATTTCGATGTTTTTTCCGGTTCGTTTTGCGTTCGAAATTCTTACGACTTTGCTAATGAGTTAATTATTGTTTAGCGAGGCTCTGATACCACTGTAAGTCGATGTACAACACCCCACGAGTTGCGGGGAGGCGGAAATATGAAAAACGATCTTGTTCTTTGAGTAAATATCGACTAACCGAAGAATCTTTGCTAAACTATAACTAACACAAGCATAGGAGTTCTTAACTACTATGAAAAGAGATTATACCTAGTGAACCAAGTCCTTCTTCTTTTCGTTATCCACCTCCTCCTCGGCCTCCTCTACGTAATAGACGATCCACCCGAGAGCTTCTATTCCAAGCTTCACCTCTAAACTTGAGGTAACTAGGTTTCTTTAGTTGCTAATCAAAGGTACCTAGGTGATATAGAGTGAGGTTATGGAGTAATTAGTCTATCTAATCCTTGATCTCAACACATGAGAGGGGAGGATTAGGGTTTGAAGAGAGAGCTTGAGGAGAGAGAAGGTGAGCAAGAGAATGAGAATGAGATAATGATCTCTCATGAATATATGAAGCATAATGATTTATCAAAATAAATAAATAAAATGATTAATCATCATGCTTCATTTATTCATATGAGTGATTCATCTACATGAGTCATTAATCATTTAATGATGCATTAATGACATGGATGAATCAGACAAATGAGTCACTAATATCATTTAATGCTTATGCCACATAAACCCCCAAGTCACCATCCTTCTAGAAGCTTCTCGTGAAATTACGAGAACGCCACTCCTATCCGTGAAAACACGGAAAAACTTAAGACTGTATAAATCCAATAACCCGATACTAGAATCTGGCTTAAACCAAAGCCGGCTAGTAAAAACTGTCCGAATGTCGTACGTGCGTAAACACGCGTATGCGTCCGAACCCTCGTCGTAAAACCATACGACCTCTATATCGTTTCGCCTGGAGCAGCGAAACTCTCTGTATGGGACTCTAAAGACTCGACTACTACGCTGGCAGTGGGTTTAACCACAGACCGCAAGCGGCACTAGCTGTACGTAACGGTCCCCAGGTAAATGTCGATAAGAAGGCCAATGAGGAAATCCATCCGAACTCCTACTGAGCCTGATGTGACAATCTCCGTACAGTCCAGTCTGTTCGTCTAGAACTATAGCATATCGGGCCTAGAGGGCGGCAAGCATCAGTCCCCTAATAGCGGTATAAGTCGTGTCGGAGTGAAGCCCATTACACCTTGAGAAACTACTGGAACCTACCAGTAAATCTCGCTTGCCCTGGCCAGGGACTTTGCGTAATGGCTCTCTGACACAGCGCGATATCAACTCCCAATACTGGGAGAGACGAATCCTGTCTAACCGCCACTTTCTCCAAGTGCTCGGGACTGCACCCAACTGCTACCTGTTTGCACGACTCCTTTGAGTCGTGGTAGGGTAGCAATCTAAGAACAGTGGGACACACTCGAGGCGAAGTAGCAGTGTCAAGTCTGCGGACTATGCTGTACTCATGTCACCTGGGAACTGTTAACCGACGACGGGTATAATACCAACCAACAGTTCCCTGCGAGTCCTGTCCGGTGTACCCGTAACCCAACGAGCACCTGTATACTATCTCCAGTACGATGTACTGATGGCTGTGGGACAGACCATCTCCCCAACTAGGATGAGAAGCGTACACACTAGTCTACTCCGGAGTATCGATGTCCTGTCTCGATAATCCTACGACTAGGGACCTGAAAAAGGATGTGCTTATAGACTACCCAGCCCCCACTAGTGTGACTGCCATCACAACGCTAGTAGTTAAGCAAGATCCTAAGAGCTCTATCAATACGTATACTCACATATTAAGATAGATAAAACCAAGTAGCATACTACCATGTTTAGCAAGACTGTTATATAACTGTGAATATCCCAAGCTTCCATTAAGTAATATACAAGCTAGTATGATACAATAATGGCCCCTAGGGCATATACACTAATAAATACGTCATCCATACGACCCCGTTACGGAAATACATCATCTACATGTCAATCCCATTAAACACTTACGGGTCCTCTCGATTCGTAAGGAAGAAAACTCTCTTATAAGATCCTTACGACTTATAAGGGAAAACACACTTAGGAATCCTCACGATTCCTAAGGAGAAAAAACACCTACGAGATCCTCACGACTCGTAGGGAGAAAAATCTTTATGAGACCCTCACGGTTCATGAAATTGAAAAGTCTTAGGTGACAGATCCTAACCCTGTTTCCTAAGCCATCACCACCCTACAAAGAGTCCAAGATGGACAGTTATATACCATCTACAGGCTACGCTTACTAAGATAACATGTCGGCAACAAAGAAAAAAAGAAGAAAGCGACAAGGAGAACATTTGATTCCCATTTGATTAAGCGCGCGAAGCATACCCATTCACAAATGTGCAAAAGATTTAGTACATAAAATAAAACACGCTGAAATGAGGAATTTGCCATTCATACTTCGAAAAAGATCTTATAATTATGAAAGCAGTAAACGAAAACATTATCAAAATGATTACAATGGTAAAACCTCAGATCCAGGGCATGGATTGAGGAATTCAAAAGTGAGATTGTCCAGAATCTTTCAGGCCTTTCGAACCATCCTAGTATGCGTTTTTTCGCGATCACAAGCGTCGGGATCCTCACGGATGTCCTCCACCCTCCGATATGCAGCAAATATTGCCGCCTGTTGAAAAGCCTGATGCAGAAGATCGACAAGATTGTCTCGCCTTCTCTTTGAGATTAGGCCCATCAAATACACCGAGTGCACCTTATCCTCGGCAGCATCCAATGCCATAAGCGGCATGCCAGCACAGAATAAAGGAAGCGCTCCCCAGATCGCTCCCACGATAAGCTTCAGGAGAGAGGAACGTCGAGGAAGCAGTCGACCATTGTATGCGTCAAAGCGACTCATGATTTCGGCACACTGGGTGTTTGTGAATTCTCGATTTTGAGAACGGCCGAGTGAGCGGATGTCTCCGTAAGAGATAATCTCATCAAGGTCATACATATGAGCGTCCATAACTCCTGAAAAAGAAAATCAACAAGAATTAGCGGATAAACTAATTAAGCAAATTCTTATTAAAAACAGGCACAGGAATTTAAACGACTCTTGATATCCCCATGGAGAAAACAAATTCTAATTATGACACCTAACAAATTTGAATTTGGGAGAAATCCTAAAAAAAAGAGGGAATCTCATTTAATGAGCGACCCTTCGGGTCAAGGAGTTAAAACCCTCGAGAGCAATACTCTGCAGACAGGAATAACACCTGTCAAAGTCAATTATGAAAGGAATTTAAAGAGATTTCACGAGAATGCTAAGAGCTTAGCTCTGTAATGATGATGGAAAAACCCATCAGAAAAGAAAATTAAAATCAATTAATTTTTATGAATTAAAAATTCTGAGATCTTCAAGATCCATGAAAAAACTCTTAAGAGTTCTTCATCAAGGATTAAGAAATCTACATGTGGGCAAAAGAGCAGAGCTCTGATTCATAGACTAAGAAACCCAAGAAAAGATCTATTTAGATCTATGGGTTCATGAGAGCAAAGCTCTGCTAATAAAACCCTAAATGGGTTTTCTGTAGATCAAAGATCTATAAAGAGCAAGACTCTGTTAATGGGTAAAACCCTAATTTATTAAAATTTATTAAAAAAATTTTTTAAAAAACTTTACCTAAGTTTGGAAAGAGTTTTTACTCTTAAAAAGTTCTTAAACAGAAGAACTGCGCTATGAACAAAAATTTTCAAAGAAAGAAGATGATAATCATCTAAGGTACCAAAGGTCCTATTTATGGGCGTCAAGCTGCCTCTTCAACTTCTGAGTTGATCCAAGAGCTCAGATATTGCCACCGCTACACTCACGTGTGGGCCACGTAAGCGCAACGGTGGGGGGTATTTGTTTCCCCCAATCAGAGCAAAACTCTGTTTTGAAATTCAAAATTTAAAAGTTGAAGTAACGTTTCAGATCCAGCGCTAGGTGCGTTGCGCGCCACGTGTCAAATACGGATGTGCTAGCGCCAGGTGCGCTGCGCCCTAGGCAGCGCACCCCTAATCAGAGCAAAGCTCTGTTTTAAAATTCAAAACTCAAAAAAATTGAAGCAACACTTCAGATCCAGCGCTCTGCGCAGCGCGCCACGTGTCAGATACGGGTACGCTAGCGCAGTTGCGCTGCGCGCCACGTGTCAAATATAGATGCGCCAGCGCTGGAATTAAGAATTCCCCACCGTTAGATCAAAAGATCTAATAATAAGTTATTAATTAATCAGACTTAAAATTCTGTTATGGAAAAATATTTCCAATCTTGTTAAAAACAAGAAGATTTTCTTCTGCAAAACAGAAGCCTTAGGATCAAAAATCCAACGGTGGGGAAACATCCCCGAATCAATCAAAGAAACATCTCTTTAACTGATTTATCAAATCAATTTGCCCTATATAAAGGCCCCAAGACTTCAAGTCTAATATAGAGAAACCCCCCTACAAATTTTGAGAAAACTCAAAGAGAGAAAAACAAGCTTCTAGCAAAAGAAGATCATTTCTTCAAGGTAAAGAACATGATTCTTAAACACGGAGATAAAATCATCTCATGAAAAGAAGAACTATCTTCTAAAAAAGATCATAGATCTATAAAAAAACCAAGGTCTTTGATAAAAAAGAGATCAAAAGATCCTATCATAAAAACAAAAGAAGTATTTACTTCATTTACAGATCATTGATCTACAGAGGCAGTGCCTTTTTATAAACAAGAACTTTTGTTCTTGAACCTTGAGGCAAGGCCTCCTTTAAAGGGAGAATATAAACTTGTTCTCTGATCATAAATTTGATCAAATGCGTTTTGCGCTACTGAAAAGTGCCTTGCACTCATGAACTGCGCTGTTGTGCTCATTGGACCGGCGCTCAGCGCCAAAGCATGCCACGTGTCAACCATAGACACAGCTTGCGCTTTGCGCTTATGAGACAGCGCACTGCGCCCATGGACCAGCGCTCAGCGCCAAGCACGCCACGTGTCACTGACTGGTGCGCCATTAAATCAGCGCAAAGTGCTCATAAATTAAAAGTGCAATGCGCTAATAAACTAGCGCTAGGCGCGACACGTGTTATCTTCGCGTGGGCTACCCGACAGAAGTGCTATGCGCTCTTTGATTGGCGCAAAGCGCCTGACGCACCACGTAGCACACTGTCAGAACACATATTGTTCTGATGAATGCTATGCATTCAATACAGGACAAAAAATGTCAGAACACAATGCTTAGCATTATTAAAAGGGCCAAGCCCAAATAAAGGCTCAACAGTCAGGGCAATAAAAATGTTAAACATTTTAATTGGACTTAGCCCAACATTGGTCGTAAGTCCTCAACTTATATTCAATTGAGCCCATCTACTCACGAATATTCAACAAATCTTAGTCCCAAACTGGGCTATAGATTTTCCAATCAATCTACATCTGGTTCGAGGGTACATCTATTTACTCCTCTGATACCTGTCATTGTAATCCTTCAACGTCTTCAGAGAGATGACGGGTCCCGACAACCACACATTTCTACGGACTGTGGGGTCCTTAAACTCATGGACTACGATGTCCTTAAACCTTATAGATTACGATGTCTCTAAACCGGACTGTGGGGTCCTTAAACTCATGGACTATGATGTCCTTAAACGTTATAGACTACGATGTCTCTAAACCGGACTGTGGGGTCCTTAAACTCATGGACTATGATGTCCTTAAACCTTATAAACTACGATGTCTCTAAACCGGACTGTGGGGTCCTTAAACTCATGGACCGAGATGTCCTTAAACTAATATTGGACCGCAATGTCCTTAAACTAATCAACCGCAATGTCTCTAAACTAAACAATAGAGTCCAAATGCTTTTTTGTTAAATCTAAACGATCCCGTTAAGTAGATCTTAGTCTAGAAATTAGACTAACGTATCCTTAACAAATGTTTAAGTTGATTTTAGTCTCAAATGAGACTAACGTATCCTTAAACCCAACCCCCAAACCCAAATCTAAGAAGATACGGATTTGGACTAATCCACGTCCTACGGGCGACAACATAAATTAGTCTCCGTATACAATTCACGGGCAACCACAAACAAAACAAACACCCACGATACGAAGTGACCATCTGGAAAAGGAGAAAGTTGTTACCGCGACGCGGTAGCGTAATTACCTGCAGGGGATTGCGCCTGCAGGGAAGAGCGTCCCCACAATCAAAACCCCCTCAAACGAGGGGGAATCTGACGAAGTCTGCTATATCGGCCGCATCCGTTTAAACCTTCGATACACGGTGCCATAAATCAACTTGGTATCTTCGGAGAGGTGGACGGATAGCACCAATTATCATCTGCCCCCAGATTCAGACAAGACGTTCGTCTTCCCGATTTCCAGCGGTAAACACATATGAATGGCATGCTTAAGATAGTTTTACATACAACTTTACCTGTCCATTACTACCGGGTATTCTGTTCATTTTACATACTTTCTGTCATTATTACTAATTTTCTTTTAGAGATTTACTGAGCGCTAATTCGCTGATGATATTCCGCTCTATTTCTTTTCCTTGGAATGTTCGTCAGGAGGACAGGATTCTGAGGAGATCGAGCCCAGCCAGGAGAACGTCGATCAGCTCACCACTCATCCCGATTACTAGTTTCCATTCTGTAGTTATTTCATATATGTCATTGTTTAGGCATCTTTTCAGTTATTGTATCTTTTATTTCAGACATCTGAATTTAAGTTTGAATGTAAATAAAGTTGTTAATTTTAATTACTCTTGTTAATTCTTTCATATTATTATACTGCTTTCATACGCTTAACGTAATTATTAAGGAAAATGACCTTCTTCTAGTAAATAGGTTGCAGGTCTCGTCACATGCCGTCACCGTCTTGTGAAAAGCGGGACGTGACATCAATATCATGATGAAGTATACTGGCTTGATCCCCAAAACAGCGGCCAGATGGAATGGCTTGTTTTTCAAGGGGACAAATCTGACGCCTTCACTCTCAAATCAAGTCCCGATACATGGTTGGCATTCATGAAAGAGGGGCAGCTGAACGTCGAGCCACATCACGAGAGTTCCAGCCGATAATCAAGTAGTGGAGCTTCTTGAATCTCCAAACAGTTGTTCAGTGGATTGTTTCAGAACAAGGATTAATATTGTGTGGCTTAACCTGCCTATGTAAACAATTGTATTATGATCTCACTAGAAGCATTCTTTTGATACCTAGCGTGCAATGAGACAGATATAAAGTCTTCTCGGAGAGTCCAAATATATGCGAGGTAATAGAAGGATACATTATTTACATTATTTTGCCGCAGGAATTGGTGCCGAGATACATTTGAATTCGGCTGATCTGCGTTCACCCCATATCCATCTGTTAGGGTTCATTGTACGTTGGGGTTTTTGGTAGGAATACATCTGCATCACGGCCGACGCTGAGTGAGCCTATTTTAACAGCTTAACGCTGAAAGACGAGCATAGGTAAAATGGTTCCATTCTCCAGCAAATTCGGGTTTGGAGACTTGGGTCTCAAAGCTTATCCTTAATATGTGATTTACTGCATGCTTACACTTGCGAGCAATGGAGAGACAAAGATCCACACCGCTAGGGACGAGTCAAAAGTCAAGCACCGTGATTTCAGGATCTCTAGCGGAACAAACATCGGAGTAGCCTCATTGACGTATCAAAATGTACAACCACAAAGTTAATTGTGTGGATACATGATCAATATTGGCATTAGTGCTAATGTAATGTTTACAAAGTTTGTGACAGTAGAGAAGGCCGTTCCTCTGGGGTTAGGCCGAGAATTGAGCATTATGAAGCAATTTGAAGATCGGCATATATAGTTCTGTCCTTGGAGCAGCTCAATGCTACTGATCAGACGATTTGACAAAAATTAGTGGCTGTACTTGGCCGATACAAAGAAATTATCCCAGAGGCTATCTCCAATCAGTACATAAATGGTGTTTAAAATGACCGAGGGTAGCCAGGTGAGACCTCTACGCTGACGGCATGCCATATGCCATTAGATTTGCCATGGTGTTGATCAAGATTGGTTCGGCTTTATAGCTGAATGGGTTTTATTTTGCAATTAAGAAGCTGAAATAAATTCTGTGAAGAAGACGAGCATGTATGAAGGCCATCATGCTTTCAAGGCATGCGAAGTTTAAAGAGCCGATACTGACAGAACTAGAAGGTGTGCTTCATTCTCTATTAGAGGATAAGTATGGCTCCAAGGCTGGTTATCTTGATCGCAATTTGTTGGCTATATCACCATACATATTCTGATTGGGGCATCGGAGTGAGATTGCGCCGCCATATGCGGTCTATCTGATATTGATAAAAAAGGACCGGTACAAGGCGACTTCCCAAGCTTAATCGGTCTATAGGTGGCCGATACTGGTTGGTTTAACAAGTATGGCAGGTTCGAAGGATATACAACTGTGGTCGATGACTTGCTTAAGATTTTGTAACAGCCAGGCTGTTTATTCCTTATCATTTGTAGCTTCTCAAATTGGTGCTTGAATGATTCTGGCAATAATTACGATACCCACAATTGATGAGGCTCAATAGCCACTATTGCATGGCCGATTGAGTTTCGGCTAGTATCTTGGATCTGGTTGCATTCATCGATTATGCATTTTGTTCGTTAACAGTTGGGACGACCAAAAGAGCATGGAATAACTTTTTTTTTTGAGAAAAATGTGGATAATTAGCCACCCAATATTATTAAAAAGTTTTTAATGCATACACCGCTATGCCGTATAGACCAAAACAACCAGACAACCAGTCCTCTAAGCATATCAAGCTTAGTCAAACAAGCCCAAAAAAAATAGCCAAATGCCTCCCATACGAGTAACACTAAACCCAAAAAGATACTAGTTTCGTAGAACGATATCTTGTACGTGCCAAAGCTCGATGTAAATGCACTACTGCAATAAGAGGTTGCCCCTACGGCTACAGGAATCCGTAGGGGCAACTTTTTATTGCCCTTACGGATTAATCCGTAGGTCCCCATGGTTACCCCTACGATACCCTACGGATTAATTTAAAAATATTAAAACGTAATTTGTTATTTGGCCCTACGGAACCGCAAAAAAAGACCCTACGGATTAATCCGTAGGGGCATATATGGGTTATTTATAAAAAAATAAAGCCCAGAAATTTCCTCGTTCCTAAAATTTCGTCGCTCTCACTCGTCTCCCGCGCGCGCCTCGTCGCCACCGCACTCCCGCGCGTGCCTCGTCGTCGCCGACATCATCGTCGACTTCCTCGTCGACGGTAGGAACTCTCTCATCGCCGATCTCCCCCTTGCGTCGTCGGGACAGTAGAATCGCCGGGCTAAGGTTAGTAAATTTCATTTTTTTAACTTCTAATTATTCATTTATTTATGTTATTGTTGATTATTGGGTTGCTACTAAGGCTTAGAGTTAGGGTTCGGTCTAAGGTTTGGGCTAGGGTTTGGGTTAATTAGTTAGGGTTAAGGTTAGGGTTCAGTGTAGGGTTAGGGTTAGGTTCAGGAATAGGCTTAGGGTTAAAATTAGGGTTCAGTTTAGGGTTAGGGTTGGGTTCGGTTCAGTTTAGGTTAGGGTTCAGTTTAGGGTTAGGGTTCGGTTCAGGATTAGGGTTAGAGGTTAGGGTTAATTTGGGTTAATTAGATAAAATAGAGTGTATTTGTGTTAGGGTGTTTATTAGGGTTAATTGGGTTAATTAGGGATAATTTGAAGGGTTAGGGTATTGATTAGGATTAATTTGGGTTAATTAGATTAATTAGGGTTAATTGGGTTAATTAGGGATAATTTGTGTTAGGGTGAAGATTAGGGTTAATTAGGTTAATTGAGGTTAATTAGGGTTAGGGTTTAGGGTGCACTAGTTTCTTCAGTAGGATACTCGATGATAATGTAAACTTACAATTTTACCGTAAACGCAAGAAAAATTTACCCTAAACTTGAAACTTCGAACCCTTAATAACGAAACGTAAATGTAAAACCTATTCATATTAAATATTCAAGTTAAAACCAATATATGATACTCGATGATAATATGAAACTTTTATATTCACATCGATACTCATATATGAAAATCAAAGTGCGACTTAGTCCCCGTCTATCAGTTAACATACATTCGATATTCGTCGTGATATAGAACTATACGAAGGTTGTTAAATATCGGACGGTATAATTCGGTACTAACAACCGTCGTGTAGTCTATATGACGAGAAGATTCAATCGTATGATAACCGATAGATTTGTCCAGTGTGGACAAATTAGGAATGTATAAAGCAAACACCTGCATTCACTTGTGTTTTCATTCGTTTCGAGTTATTTCGTCGGTACTTTTCCGCTGGTTCTCCGTGTACAAAGATAGACTAGATGTTCATTTCAACGTTGTTTCACAGCTTTGAAATAATTATCTGTTCTATTACAGTGTACTCGGAGAACAGTGGGGAGGTGCTGCCGAAATTTACTCGAAACGGTTGAAAGAACATGTAAATGGGTGTCTGCTCTATACATTCTTAATGGGATAGAAACATTACCCCCGACAGCCGAAACACACACATACAATACGAATACACAACAAACGCACATACAGCACATACACACTAACAACCCTACATTTAAACGAAATCATAAATTGAAACACATATATACAGAATACAACTCATACTTGGGTATCATCAAATCTAACTTTGTTTATCGATAATTTATTCTTTTCAACGACAAACGCACACACAAAGCACATACACGGATTTTCTCCTTTATCAGTAACCATCTCTTTATAAGATTTCTCAATATAGTCATCATAACCTACAACTTATATGTTATACAGTCTAACATGGCCCATGAGTACATCAGAGTTAAAGACTGGATGTATGTGGATTGGCAACAACGTATGCAACTTAAGTTTGTCGCAGGAGTTGCTGCTTTTATTGAATTTGCATGCGCACATAATAAGATCGTGTTAGAGAAGATTATCTGCCTGTGCGATAGATGTGGAAATAAGTACTGGCAGAATGTAGAATTCGCAGAACTTCATATCGTTAAACATGGTTTTACTAGACTTTATACAACTTGGCTATATCACGGGGAAGAAAAAGAAGACAGTAATATGGCAGAAGAAGAAGGAGAAGACGGTCATGCGGCAGAAGAAGAAGACGGTAGTTTCTTTCTAGGAGAAGAAATGGAGGATATGATAGAGGCTGCCTTAGATGAATTTATTTGTACCGAAGATGACATTCCTTCCGGTCAATTATATTTGTGTTTGTATGTGTATGAAATGATATAATATTAATATCATAATTTATTGTTGAGAACAGAATTCATTTTAACGAGATACGTGAGGGGCATCCTGATTGGAATGATGAACGATTGGAAAAATATCATCAGGATAATTTTTGCGATTGGGTTGCAGAACATGTAAGTTTTTCAAATAATATGTTATTACTACCAGTCTTAATCTAAACTTATATCGTTATGTATTTGTCGTAAAATTTGTTTTGTCAGATCTATGATCCGAACTTGTCCACATCATTAGAGAGTGATTCAAGATGTTTAGCTCAGTTTCCTAGTATGAAGGTTGCATATTACAAAGGATTCGGTGCCCTTGGATACAAATTCGAAGTTAAGGACATAGAAACATCTCGAACCACTCAGAATAGTGGGATTGCGACGATAGGATCGGATGGTGTGATTTATTATGGATACTTAAATTGCATACTTGGCATCCAATATCCCGGACGATCAGAACCATTTTATATATTTCAGTGTACTTGGTACGATACATGAACCGATACGGATAAGTGGAGAAACAATCTCGGGACTTGGAAAGATGAATATAGATTGACCAGTGTGAACACACTTCGATTTTACGGTCAGGACGATCCGTTTATCTTTCCGAACCAAGCGTTCCAAGTATACTACTCATAGTGTTTGAAGTATCCGGGATGGAGTGTCGTATGCCGTTGGAAACGCAGGAATGTTTACGATGTCCCAGAATTCGAGAACAGCGATGAAGATGAAGAATAGAGAAGACTTAGAGTGCTCCGACCATCTGTTTCAAAAGACGGGTTGTCTTCAACTGATCATGAAATTACGTGGGTTAGAAATGATATCGATGATGAAATCTAAGTAGATATGTCTAATGCGTCCACGAAACGAAAAAGGTTATCAGTAATGTTCTATTATTACTTCACATTTTATGATCTATACGTATATAGCATGCATATGTAATGATTGTACTCTTGTTTAGATTTGATGACGATGATGGGAGCAGCGAGGGGCGGCAAGAGCACCAGCCGCGGCACCGGCAGAGGCAGAGCAGTTCTGCCGCTCGGAGAGCTGCGTAGGGAGCTTCAGAGGGCCGGTTTTGCACCCCAATCAGAGACCCCTTCGGATGCCTCCTTCCGCGTGGACTTTGCCACACCTCTAGGTATATTGCATGCATATTCATTTTGAATGTAATATTATATATATATATATGCATATTTATATCAAAATTACTTATATAGTCAATGTTTGATTGTATAGCTGTTGGTGGTGCGTCTACATCAGAGGCAAAGGCCACTCCCGCAGCTCCAGGTATGTTTATATATCCTATAGTGCATGCATATTGAATTATAATGCTATATCATAAATATACAAACATTCTTTTTTCTCTTACGTACTTAGATAATCACTTTTTAATTGTCTAGCTGTAGGTGGTGCCTCCACATCACGGACAGAGGCCACCACCGCACCTGCGGGTATGTTTATATATCCTATGTATATGCATGTTGATTTAGAATGTTATTGTAGGGTGTTTTTCGTCACCCCATTGAGATGGGAATACGCGCGCGCTTGTCAGGCATATTACAGATTCCCCCTGCCTAGGGTAGGTTGGGGTTTATTGATTGTGGGGATCCAAATCTCCGGCAGCTGCTGACTAAGCTGCCGTTAATTACCCCTCGCATTTGGAGCGAGAGAACCTCAGATTGACGGGTTGAACTGGTCATACGAACTCAATGTGCGGCGTTGTGTTTTGAAGGGGTTTTGGATATATCGGGGGGCCCCGCAGAGTTTTTACGGGGGTCCCGCTATCCGGATAGCGGGCTGGGGGTCAAGGGGGCTAGCAGCCCCCTTGCGGGATACGGGGCAGCGTCCCGTTAGAAATTTTTTTCTAACAGGTACAGTGTCGTGGAGTATGTGTGTGTGTGTTTGTATATGTACACACACACACACACACACACACATACGTAAGGGAAAAGGGCATCCAAAGGATGCGTGGGAGAAAGCGCTCGGGCGCTAGCGCTTTGGGCGCCTGGACGCTAGTGCTCTGGACGCTAGCGCCCCACGTGCCAGGCACGTGGGCGCTCGAGCGCTAGCGTTTTGAGCACAAGAGTGCTAGCACTTTGAGCGCTAGCTCCCCACATGTCAGGCATGTGGACGCTCAGGCGCTAGCGCTCTGAGCGCAAGGTCGCTAGCGCTCTGGGTGCTAGCGACCCACGTACCAGGCACGTGGGCGCTCGGGCGCTAGAGCCCCACGTGCCAAGCACGTGGGCGCTCGGGCGCTAACGCTTTGAGCGCAAGGGCGCTAGCGCTCTGGGTGCGCTCGGGTGCGCTCGGGAGGCAAAAGGGACTCGGTCCCTGCAGTGGGAGTTGTACTCCCAAAAAGGAACACTTATTATTTTGTGTGTGTGTGTGTGTGTGTGTGTGTGTGTGTGTGTGTATGAGGAGTTAAACTCCTAGGATATTTTGAAGCTGATGAAGGGGCTTCTCCCCTTGCGCCCTGGATCTTCCCTAAAGTGGGGTTTCTGGAGATGGGTCTCCTTCTTCTTCCTGTCATTTGGCCGGATCTTAGAGAAAGGGGGTGAGATTAAAAAAAATCTCCCCCTTTTGAGATCTAATGGAAGATCCAAGCTCCCCTTTGTGGGTTTTATGGTGAAAAGCTATTTAGTTTTGAGAATGAAAGAGTAAAACTCTTGATTTAATTCAAAAGGAAAAAGAAGGTTTTAGAACCTTGAGGAAGGAGAAGATCACAGATCTGGATTTTTTTCTGGAGAAAGAAAAAATTGTTGGGATATTTTCATTATCCTTGCCTTTATAGGCTATACACTTTACATATAGCCCCTTGGGCTTCACAAAATGGTATTTTGCCTATCCCATGACTCGTGTGTCATTTCTTTTTACACATAAGCCATGGGCTTTACAAAAATTTGGCTTTATACCCATTCATGCATAAAAAATTACATAAAAATTATTTATTACATGGTTTTTATTTCGGCATGGAGGAGGGCCGGCCGCCCCATGTTCGGACTCGACCTGGGCATGGGCCGCTTGACCTGAGCTTGGGCCTACCTGGTTTGGGGTTGACCTTGACCTTCACTTTGTCAACCGGGGTGCAAATTTTGACCCCAACAAAGTGCCCCTCATCAATAAATGCACACCGCACATTTGAGTTGTGTGCATGAAATTGATGGATCTTGAACCTGGACTTCGAGGTGGAACATCATTTCGGGGGCAGAGCATCCCTCGGGGAGCATGATTCCCGGAGATTGGAGCATCATTCTTATTTGCGGAGCATAATTCCAGAGTCGGAGTATCATTCCTGAATAGCAGAGCATGATTCCAGGGATCGGAGCATCGTTCCAAAGAGCGGAGCATGATTCCAGGGATCGGAGCATCATTCCGAAGAGCGGAGCATCATTCCAGGGATCGGAGCATCATTCCGAAGGGCGGAGCATGATTCTAGGGATCGGAGCATCATTCCAAAGAGTGGAGCATGATTCCAAAGGGTCGGAGCATAATTCCGAGAATCGGAGCATCATTCCGAAGAGCGGCAGACATTCTGACCGAAGCATAATTTCGATGCAGAGGTTGGCTCCCAGGCGAAGCATAATTCCGATGGGGAAAGCAGATACTCCGAGAAGAAACTTAATTTCGACACGGGGTACATTCTGAGACGAAGCATGATTTTGACGCAGAGCTTGCTGGTTGACTTGATTCCGAGGCGGAGCTTGATTCCGAGGCGGAGGTCGCTGGTTGATTCCGAGCCGAAGCATAATTCCGACAGGGAAGGTGGATAATCCGATGCGAAGCATGATTTCGATATGAGGTACACTCTGAGACGAAGTATGATTCCAACGCAGAGCTTGTTGGTTGATTCCGAGCTGAAGCATAATTCCGACAGGGAAGGCAGATACACCGAGGCAAAGCTTGATTTCGATACGGGGTACAATCTGAGACGAAGCATGATTCCGACGCAGAGCTTGTTGGTTGATTCCGAGCCGAAGTATAATTCCGACAGGGAGGTCGCTAGTTGATTCCGAGCCGAAGCATAATTCTGACAGGGAAGGCTTGATTTCGACGCGGGGTACACTCTGAGACGAAGTATGACTCCGACGCAGAGCTGGTTGGTTGATTCCGAACCGAAGCATAATTCTGACAGGGAAGGTAGATATCCCGAGACGAAGCATGATTTCGACACGGGCTAAATTCTGGGACGAAGTATGATCCCGCCGCAGAGATTGTTGGTTTGATTTAATTTAGGTTGACATCAGCATCGCTATACTGGAATATGGTACCAGAAGCGAATCATCAGTTGCCATGAGTGGATTTGGGGATTTTGGTTTTTTGTTTGACATCAGCATCGCTACACTGGAATATGGTACCAGAAGCGAATCATCATTTGCGTCGAGAGGATTTGGGAATTGATGGCTTAGGAGACAGGTTTAGATCCCTATCACCTAAGGCTTTTCAATTTTATGGGCCGTAAGGGTACCATAAAAGCATTTTCTCCCTACGGGTCGAAAGGATCTCGTAGGTGTATTTTCTCCTTAGGAGTCGTGTGGACTCCTAAGTGTGTTGCTCCTTTGTGAGTCGTAGGGATCTCACGTGGGAATTTTCTCATCACAAAATCGAGAGGACTTTGCGAGTGCATTTCATCTCTTTTTTTTTACGAGTTTGCGCCATTTCGGGTTTTCACAAACTCGCCGGCAATCCTGCTGTTTTTACTCACGGAGCCCTTTCGGGTTTTCATCTGTGCCCATATTGTTTGTGGACATACCATTTTTTATTTTATTTTATTTTATTTTTGGTGGGATTTTGAATGTGGTCTCACCGGTAGGACTTGGGAGAGATTGGGATTGTTTTACGCCCGTGGATTGTATACGGTTTTGCAGGATGTATGATCCAGACCGTAGGGCCGAAAAAATTTCAGGACTTTGTTGACGTCTTCATCGTGCACTGGAATATGGTACCAGGAGCAACTCATCATTCGCCATTGGGGTATGAGATTTGGAATTTGGTTGGCGTCTGCATCGCTACACTGGAATATGGTACCAGGAGCGACTCATCATTCGCCATTTGGGATTTGAGTTGGAATTTGGTTGGCGTCTGCATCACTACACTGGAATATGGTACCAGGAGCGACTCATCATTCGCCATTGGGATTTGGGTTTTGGCCGGCATCTGCATCACTGCACTGGAATATGGTACTAGGAGCGACTCATCATTCGCCATTGCCTGTTAGGGAGCGATGGCTTAAGAGATAGGTTTAGATCCCTATCACCTAAGGCTTTTCAATTTTATGGGCCGTAAGGGTCCGATAAAAGCATTTTCTCCCTACGGGTCGTAAAGATCCTGTAGGTGTATTTTCTCCTTAGAAGTCGTGAGCACTCCCAAGTGTGTTTTTCTTTTGTGATTTGTAAGGATCCCACGAAGGTTTGTTCTCCTCATACATCGTGAGGACACATGAGTAGGTCTTCCCAATGGAGCATAATTTCAAGGGCGGAGACCAACCGCTGGACTAGTGATTGCGGTGGGGTATGGATATGATGAGAATTATTTGAGCCCTTGGATTGTATACGGTAGTCAACTTGGGGACCAACCGTAGGGCCGGAAGAATTTTGGGAAACTGGATTTTGGTTGGCGTCTGCATCGCTGCACTGGAATATGGTACCGGAGCGACTCATCATTCACCGTTGTTTTTTTTTAATTTTACCGCGATTGCTCTATCATTTCAGCTTTTCTTATCGCGAAGATCGCGATTGCCCTATCATTTTGGCTTTTATTCGCGGTTGCCCCATCATTTCGGCTTTATTTTTCATCTTTATTTTATTCGCTGGTTTTTATTGCGAGTTGCCCCATCATTTCGGTTTTTCTTTATCTTTCTTTTATTTACACATTTTTTGTTTATTTACATATATTTTTTTTACATTCCTAGTTTAACGACTTAGAGGTCGATTGTTTTCAGAGAAAGGCAGATGTCTGAGAGAATCGGTTTCACGAAGAACTTCGTTCTTCGTTTGTATGAAATTGGTGGTCGCAGCTGGACTGTTTGTTAACACGCCTTTAGACAGTTCTATCTCTCCTGCCTTGTGTTGATTTTTGACCCAATTTTTGAAAACAAAGCAGCCTTCAATGGCATGACCTATCACTCTGTGATAGGGGCAGTATTTGGGGTCGTCGGTCATATTCGCTTCCTGCGGTCTTTTTGACTCTGGCAGTTGTAGACCGTTTCTCAGGGCGTCTTTGAATATTTACGGATTTTGTCCCTTCTGAAAGAATAGACCTTATCCAGGTTCTCTTTCAGTGGAGATTCTCTTCCCTCTCCGAACATTGGCTTCCGAGGCTGGTTGGCACTAGGCCCGCTCATCCCTCGCTTATTTCGGTTAGCCGAAGTGTTGAAAGATTCAGAATCGTTGGGATTTCTGCCTTTGCGATTATCGTCCTTTCGGTTTCTCCAGGACCTATTGTTATTTTTAGAATCCGAGGAGGACTCCTGCTTTGAGCGCTCCAGCATCTGAACTTTCCTGGTCAGCTCTTGGAATATTTTGAGACCCGCGGTGCATAGAAACGGGGCCATCCAATTGTTAAGATTTTCGACAAGGAGACTGACAGATTAGTCCTGCTCTATCGGCGGTTCACATTTGACAGAGAGATTGCACTATCGGGTTATAAAATCCGTGCTGCTTTCGTTGTTCTTTGGCTTGGTCCTTACGAGCTCGGCAATGGTGATCTTATCGCTGACGCTCATGAACCTCTGCCGAAACAGAGACTCCATTTGGACAAAATTTGTGACGGAGCCATCCGGTATGCTCGCGTACCAGTCGAAAGCAACATCGGCTAAGCTATTAAAGAACTGGCGGAGGAGAAGCGCTTCATTGCCCCCAGTATTCCCGCATGAGGCTTTAAAATGGGCGATGTGCTGATTCGCATTTCCCGTCCCATCGAATCTTCCGAATTTAGGGATGACATAGCCGCTAGGAAATTCTACCAGATCATACTGAGCAGGATATGGTATCCCACTACTGCTGATAACTTTTTGCGCTTCAGCTTCGGCCACCAATGTTTTGACTTTGTTGGCAACCAAATCCATGATTTGATCTTGAGTTAGCGGGCTACTGTCATCGGTAGCCAAGACATTTCCCGAGATAGGATGCGACTGATTTTCATGCGGTTCGCCCACTTTTGGATTTGAGGGAATAGGCATCGGCTGCCCTGGGACACCGTTTCCCAGTTCATGAGCAAAGCCCTGCCCTTGATTGGGCGGCTGAGAGGCAAGTCAGGCCGTGAGCTGTAAGACGACGTTTGTCAAGTCGTCAATTTTTGAGTAGAGCTTGGCCATCTCCTTATTTTTGCTTCTGAGCTGCTTTCGGAGCTCTTGAAGCAGCTCTTGCTCCAAGGTCCTGGGGCGGAAAGTCGGCTCTTCCTCGCTGTCCGAGCTTGACTCTGCCTAGACCGAAGGGTCCTTCTGCCTATCGTCCTCATCGAGAGAGTTTTCATCATCCAGCGGAGGCGGCTGTTCTTGAGAAGCTGCAACCACATTCAAGCCAGATTGGGCTTGGGATGTGGTGGACCCATCCTTGCTTTTGCTGGGAAGGTTGTTGCTGGGGCGCCCGCCCGTCATATAGACCGTATGGATAATATATCCAGCCGTCTTTTATTATCGGCGGCTGATTTCACAGATCGCTGTCTTAACTCCCCCGTTTCGGTAGCGGGCAGTCGATTGAAGGCGGCTGGCCTGGCCGGATTCTTGAATGGTGCTGACGCTTTCTTTTTGGTTTTGCCCCGCTGTTTTTGCACAGCACAGAGCGCCTGATAGACTCTTGAAGAGACAGTGTCATACTTTTTCTGTTGAGGCTGGACACGTCCCTTCGTGGCATTGTTCGGACTGCTGTCTTCTTGATCCTGGCGGTCATGGCATTTCTCTAAACCCTCTTCAGAGGTTCGAAGGAATTGCTGATTTTTATGGCCAACTCAGCCGTCTTCGCAGGATGACTCTGCTCTTGGAACCTCATAAGATTCCACATGGCCGGAGTCCTGGCCCTCTTGTTGGCTCGGTACCTGAGCCGCTTCTGTCTCAGCCTTTCTGTTTTGAGCACTTGGCTGGCTATAGCTCTTCGGGAAACCTCCATAGAACGGGCGATGGAGGACTTTGGAGATACGCCTGATTGTGCATTTGTTGGAGTCATCACCAGAGCTCGTCCGCAACGTTTGATGTTGCCCTTGGTACCGGAAGTCTTGCCCCCAGCTGGAGCACAATAGAGTCGTTCAAACACCGTCTTAAGTTTCGGTTGTGGCGCCTTAGCGATCACAACATTCGGCCTCTTGCCCCTTGAGACTGGCTTGGCCACCTGTTTTGCCGGGATTTCTGCCAGATGAGCGCTTCCGGCAGGGTAGATGACGACGGAACCAAACTGGCGGGACAGTTCCTCCCACTGTCGACTGAGGCTTGCGGGGAGAACCACACGAGCGTTGATCTTGACCACGTACGGAATCGGGGTCACGTTGGAAGCTGAATTCGTCTTAGAAGACATTGTCGTTGAAAGTTGATTGTTGCATGGAAGAAAAAAACAGCATTTCAGTACAGGCAATCGATATGTATATTGATTGAGTTCACATGAATGTTTAACCCGAAATATGGGAGGAGAGAAACATCCCACCGGGCGTGCCAGAACCTGTAGAGTATTTTTCGTCACCCCATTGAGATGGGAATACACGTGCGCTTGTCAAATGCATTACAGATTCTCCCTGCCTAGGGTAGGCTGGGGTTTATTGATTGTGGGGATCCAAATCTCCAGCAGTCGCGGACTAAGCTGCCGTTAGTTACCCCTCGCATTTGGAGCGAAAGAACCTCCGATTGACGGGTTGAACTAGTCATGCGAACTCAATATACAGTGTTGTGGTCTGAAGGGGTTTTGGATATATTGGGGGCCCGCAGAGTTTTTACGGGGGTCCTGCTACCCGGATAGCGGGCTGGGGGTCAAGGGGGCTAGCAGCCCCTTGCGGGGTATGGGGCAGCGTCCCGTTAGAAATTTTTTTCTAACAGAGACAGTGTCGTGGAGTATGTGTGTGTTTGTATATGCGCACGGGCGCGCGCGCGCGCGCACACACATATATAAGGAAAAAGGTCATCCAAAAGATGCATGGGAGAAAGCACTCGGGCGCTAGCGCTTTGGGCGCCAGGGCGCTAGCGCCCCACGTGCCAGGTACATGGGCTCTCGGGCGCTCGCGCTTTGGGCGCTAGCGCTTTGAGCGCAAGAGCGCTAGCTCCCCACGTGTCAGGCATGTGGGCGCTCGGGCGCTAGCGCTCTGAGCGCAAGGGCGCTAGCGCTTTGGACGCTAGCACTCTGAGCGCAAGGGCGCTCGGGTGCTAGTGCTTTGGGCGGGCGTTAGCGCTCTGAGCGCAAGGACGCCAGCGCTCTGGGAGATCGGGCGCTAGCGCTTTGAGCGCAAGGGCGCTAGCGCTCTGGACGCGCTTGGAAGGCAAAAGGGACTTGGTCCCTGCAGTGGGAGTTGTACTCCCAGAAAGGAACACTTATTATTTTGTGTGTGTGTGTGTGTGTATAAGGAGTTAAACTCCTAGGATATTTTGAAACTGATGAAGGGGCTTCTCCCCTTGAGCTCTGGATCTTCCCCAAAGTGGGGTTTCTGGAGATGGGTCTCCTTCTTCTTCCTGTCGTTTGGCCGGATCTTGGAGAAAGGGGGTGAGATCAAAAAAAATCTCCCCTTTTTGAGATCTAATGGAAGATCCAAGCTCCCCTTTGTGGGTTTTGTGGTGAAAAACTATTTAGTTTTGAGAAAGGAAGAGTAAAACTCTTGATTTAATTCAAAAGAAAGAAGAAGGTTTTAGAACCTTGAGAAAGGAGAAGATCACAGATCTCGATTTTTTTTCTGGAGAGAGAAAAAGTTGTTAGGATATTTTCATTATCCTTGCCTTTATAGACTATACACTTTACATATAGCCCCTTGGACTTCACAAAATGGCATTTTGCCTATCCCATGGCTCATGCGCCATTTCTTTTTGCACATAAGCTATAGGCTTTACAAAAATTTGGCTTTATGCCCATTCATGCATAAAAAATTACATAAAAATTATTTATTACATGGTTTTTATTTTGGCATGGAGGAGGGCCAGCCGCCCCATGTTCAGACTCGACCTGGGCATGGGCCGCTTGACCTGAGCTTGGGCCCACCTGGCTTGGGGTTGACCTTGACCTTGACATGGTCAACCGGGGTGCAAATTTTGACCCCAACGGTTATATTATTGATATACATATTCTTTATGCAATTACTTATATAATCAATATTTGATTTTCTAATTACAAGTGGTGCGTCCACGTCACCTCGATAGATCCCGAATCAGTCCCACAGGCTGAGGCCCGACAGAGTTAGGGGAAAGGCAACATTCTCCCTCTTCTTTACCTCCGATTATCGCTATACCGGCGATTATGCCGAAAGGTTCGGCCGATATATGGGGGATGAGAGCCGCCTCGTGAAGAAGTATCCACTTCACGTTGAGTGGGACGATCAGCACCGGCGCTCATTTACCCTCTTCTGGGATCAGACTCGGGTATTAATATATTTTCATTTGACTTATCCAATATATTTATTATTATTTAACACTTGCAATTTAATAACATTGTTTTTTTGTATTTGCAGTTGGATTATGACTTTCAGCCTGTACCCGACCCTGATCACCCTAAGAGAGTGCTCGATCTTCACGCTATGTACCATGTTCTGATGAAGAACATGCAATCAAAGGTCCGATACAATAGAAACGAGCTGAAGATCGACTGCTATTCCCTGTGGATGGCGACCCCCGAGGCAGAGAGAGTGGCTCTCCTACATACTCCGGCCTTTGCGAGAGTCGACGTAGATACATGGCCTCTCTTGTGCCAATATTTCGACTCTCAGCGCAAACAGGTTTGTAATTTAAATGTAATTCATTATTTAGTATATAATTTTTTTTTTTTGTTGCTTAATTAGAAAACTAAATCTGAATGTGTTGTGCAGAAACATGCCGATCAAAATAAAGAAAATAAGAAGTCGGCGAAGAGGGGTCACCCCACTTATACAGGTGGCTCGAGAAATATTACTCGTTTCATGGAGGCATCGGTAAATTACAATAGATCTATTCTGATATAATGTAATATTAAGAGTTATTTTATAATATATGTAAATTTTTTGCGAATTGCAGAGAGCTCATACCTTGACGCAGGGTGGTACACCGAGCATGTTGACCGCGTATCTTGCCTTCTACGGCACCTCGACAGATCCCACCACGGGCGAGCTTCGATTCCCCGACCCCGCTACCCAGGAGTATTGCGTAAGTGTTAATATTTATTCTAACAGGTTTGAAATTTTTGTTTTGAAAAGTTCAAATTTAAATAATATACTTATATTTTAATGGTTAATGTGGGTGTAGGAGCGGGTGGTAGAGCAGGCGGAGGCATCGGGGATTGATTTTACTGGACAGAACGATCCGATACTGCTGACCCCAGTTCTAGACGCCGCACACAGAGGGCACCACAGAGGTTGGGAGAGAGGCCGGGGACTGGGTCCTAGTAGTGCCTATATGAGGTTGGACTCCACTCCGGCGGTTACTTCCCCTACCCCCGGTAGCGACGTCTAGAACATGATGTTGCCGTCTTGAAGACCACCGTCGAAGAGTTGAAGGAGATGTTGGTACGTATACTAATTAATAGTAAAATATTATATCACATTACAGATAGTAACATATGCAATATTAGTAGCCTGAGCTTATTTGGTTGTAGACTTAGTTTTGATTAATCATACTTACATAAAACTGTCTAATTAAAATAAACTACGGCTTTCCAAACTAGATATCCAAACGAGACCTAAGTCTCTAAGTATTCTTAGATTGGGGTTTCGCAATAACCTGATAATGATACGAATTCGACCAAAATCTAATACACAGTTTTTACTCGTTTATTACACACAAAATTGAACAGATGCGACAGGTTGTTTCAGCTGTGGCTCCACATGCATCTCCTTCGGCTCCGGCTCCGCAAACCACTATCTCGGCTGCGGTTGCGTAGACCACTCCTGCAGCTCCACAGCCCGCTCAGACTCCTGCACAGTTCGCTCCTTCATTGGTCGAGTTTTTGACGACTCAGGGCTGCACCGAGGAGCAGATGCGTCAGATTACGGAGTTTATCAGAGGTGGAGGAGCTGGACCGAGCTAGGGTAGCTTTTTTTTAATATTTTAAGCATGTATGTACTTATATGATACATATTGTATATATTTTGGACGATATTGGTGTTGTTTGCGTGTTCACGATAATTTAGATTGATATCGTATTTTGTTTGTTTATTTCTTTTATATATTATGTGTGAGATGTTGATTATGAATACTGCAGTATTTGGTTATATGATGTATATATTATTGTGCACAGGACGGGTAAAAAACAGGAAGCCCATTTTTAAAAAAAACTGATATTTTGTCCCTACAGATTAATCCGTAGGACGAACTGTTGCCCCTACGGATTAATTCGTAGGTCCGGCATTTGCCGATATTTTACCCTTATGGACTCATTAACATGCGTTAAAGTTGCCCCTACGCATGTATCCGTAGGGGCTTCTATCTGGACCCACGGAGAACTCCGTAGGGGCATGTTCAGGCCCTACGAAGTTGTCCGTGGGGGCGGCAAGTATTTTATTTTATAAATCAATAAATTAAATAAATATTTTGTCTATATGGACCTACGAATAAATCCGTAGAGGCTTCTATCTGAACCTATGAAGAACTTCGTAGGGGCATATTAAGGCTCTACGAAGTTATCTGTAGGGACAAGTATTTTATTTTATAAACTAATAAATTAAATAAATATTTTTTCCCTACGGTGTAAGCTGCAGGGAAATATGTCCCTACGGAGGAAAGCGCAGGGGGAAATATTTCTCCGTATGGGCATGTTTATGGCGAAAACTTACATCTGCGGTCTTTGCACCTACGGTGTATTTTTGTGTCCCTATGAATATATCCGTTGGGGCAGTGTTTTGCCCCTATGGATAAACCCGTAGGGGCAACCTTTTATTGTAGTAGTGATGGTAATGCTCTGAATCAAGTTAGAGCTCAATATTTTGAATTTGTGATATATGGGCAGAGAGGAGAAGATGCTTCCGCCTAGAAAGTTCTACAACCTACAAGCCGATACTAATAAAGATAGCAAGGCCGCCTCATGGTGTGCGGTGTATTCCATACGGACCGATACGCTCTGACTTAGGTCAAAACAGGCCGACTTAAACGGCTTTGCTTAACTCAAAGGATATGAAGAAAGGATATGGCATCAACTATTGATACAATTCTTTCGGATTCAATCTTCAATAGAGCCGTGGCGTTACAGGAGGAGGGACAACCCTATCAATCTCAAACTAGACCTTGCTCTCAAAATACAAGTCCAGATAGTGGCCATTTGTTCTTGAACATTAATGGCTTGACAAGTTGATGTTGGGGGATCTCTCACAGTAATAATGTCATCAATTAGATGAGGGTGACAACAGAAACTGGCTCATTTCTTGAGGTCAAGAACAACACTATTAGGCCGATAATCTCGGCTCAGCATTTCGGCACCAACAGTTATGTCCGGACATAAGCATGGTTGAGACGGTGTCATTGTATGTGGTGTACGAATCAACTCAGACCGATACGGAATGACACGGGCTGAAATAAGCCGATCTAAACGGCTTTGCATAATTCAAGACAACATGAATTTATGTGAGAACACAAGTGTTGAGTCTGCCAAGTAAACTTGAAGCCAGAATTTGGCATCAGTGGGCACGGCAATATGATTAGGAGTCATGTTTTATTCATAGGCTGACAATACCATCTCAAATCCAAAAGAATTAGTCCATTCACACTGTATACGGTCTTAATTTGCTGAATCTAAACAAGATCCTTCCCTTCCTCTCTCACTTCAGAAAGATTTCTCGGTCTTGGTCTTAATGTCTTCAAAATTGAGTGGCTGTTGGGTCTTCTTGAAGATAGGCACACCATGTGGGCCGATGCATATAGGCTTGGGCCTTCTAAACGTATGTCATTTGACGACTCAGTTATATGGATGCCACGAGTGCTCGATACGACTTGAGGCACGAAGCGATGAACGCATTACTTGAAGTCGAACTGATAGTTGAAAACAAGGACTTTTCGAATCTATGAGCAAGCATCGGCTCAACCTCTTCAAGAAGTGTCAGAATGAACAGCCTCTATGTTTGGCATGAACGCATCGATCATATGTCAATTCTAGTGCTTGTAAGAGTGTGCCGTTTATATGTCGATATCAGTGTTTGCGTATCAATTTCAGTACTCTTGATAAGGTGTTATTCGAAGATTTGCTTTGTTTGATATTGACCAATCCGATATTGTCTAGGCACCTTTATAGGCCGAATATATCGGCCAAAATTCAAAGCCTTTATTTCCGATACGAAAGATATCGGATTTACTGCTGTTGAAGGCAGCGGATCTAAGCAACGCCGCTGAGGGCAAGTTGAAAGACAAGGTGCATGTATCATTCATGCAGCATTTAGCTGACTTCACAATATGCTTTTACCATCAAGCTGTAATAATCTTATTGCTGGCCTATCATTGAAGTTGCCTTAAATGGTGTCGAATGCGTAGGCTTTTCACATGCAAGACACGCCGTTGGCTATTTGCAAGCCTCATCCTAAGATAATAACTTATGATGGGCATTCAATGGCCTCAAGATAAGTGTGCTACACTAATCAAAATCGGCGTGACCAGATAATTAAACCTTCGGTCAGAATACCAACGATATTGGGTTGAGGCATGTGTTTTGGAGCTACATGTAGCTCTGTGGCCGTGAACATTGTCCAGGGTTCATATCGGCTTTTATAAATGCCAAGTTTGAGAAAGCCGAAATCAATAATGACCACGACAAGGGCCATGATGGAGTTGAACCGAAGCCACTATGCTAGTGCATGTAAGAAATTGATAAATATATTCTTAATCTATATGGCATGATTCATAATATTATAATCTCTTGTACATGCCAACATGAGTCTAGAGAAACATACCTTGATACCATGATTTGAAGAATAAGAATAAACCAATTCAATTGTTCTTTCTTGCCTGCTCCATTTCCTTTAGGGTTTTTTAATGGATAGAAAAACCAACTTAATTCACAAATCTTATTTATGTGTAGGTAAAAACTCCTTAATATAACCCTTCTATCAATGAGTTATGAAAACTACCGCATGAAGTTATGGAAACTACCAAATGGTTTTAGAACAACCGTTTTATTTTATACCCAAAACTTTATATAATATGATATAGAGTCATTAAGGAATTATATCTAATATTCTCCCACTTGACTCTAATCATTCCATTAAAGATATAATATTTTTGCAACTATACTTTATGGCCAAATTAAATAGTTAAACTGAGCAAATATTCCATCTTTTAGAATTTTCAAATATGTACATGTAACTTTATAAGCAATTATTCAGAGTCCAATCTTTTATTGTTTTAATTAACAATAATCACATAACTTAAATTTATTGTGTACACCTTATTAGTCATATACAAAATACTAACAAAATCCATATGTCCAGACATATAAATATATAAATCATAGAAAATGGCATACAACACTTAAATCCTTATGTGTATCATATTTCTTACATAACCCATAAATTGAATGACACGTATATAATATTTTAGCCAATGGGTCAATAATTATGGACTCTATTTTTATGTGCTAAAAACCAAATGTACTCATGAAATTGATCTATAATCTTAGAAATCTTATGTCGATGTGTCTTTAATCGACTTTTGATATACGTTGTTAGTAAACTAAGATTTTTCATAGTAGATGGTAAAACCTTTAATATGTGTCAATCTTTTCAAGCCTTATGATAAATTTCTAAGTATAATACTTGTGAAAGTCTCATACCAATATATAAATGTATTACATTATATACCTTTAAACGTGCATTCTTAATCATGTGTTGTTATAATTAAATCTTTTATAATCTCATTTAATTCTTTCTTATGATTGAGAATATCTTTATTTTCAATGTTCCGTCCAAATATCCATATTTTAAACAAACTAAATTTTACGAGTTAGTTAATAACGGGAGTCGTCCACTTTCACTTTATCCTTTATGTTCTTAAGAAGGTAAAATAGTTTCTCAAATTTTACGTACGAGAAAATTTACTCCCACCAAATTCAAAATTCTTAAACTTTATCATAGCATACATATGCAGGGATCACAAGTAGGAATAACTTTATAATCAAGTCTATATACACATCATTGCTATGATATCATAAGTATATTAAAATAGATCAATATCTACTTTTATTAGAAAATTCAATCTTCCTGTGGGTAGAGATTGCTAAATGCATGAATTCACTAATTACAATATATTAAGATTAGCAATTTAATATTAAAATAAAAATCTCTATTCTAACATTCTTTAAGCTATTTTAATTCAATTAAAAGAAGAAGAAAACCGTATAATAAGACTAGAAATGTAATATCAGATAAACAATTTCTTTTCCTGTGGGTATAAGAAACTTCTATTCTAATATTTCTTTAAGCTGACTTATTCTAATTGAATCACATTAATAATCACTTCCCTGTGGAGCAAAATAATTATCTGAATGAAAATAATTGCAATATTAGATGTCGTCTAAATACAAAAAACAACTAATAACATGACGTGAAGAAAATCGTCACATGAATTAGAATGCTGTAGCTACTCCTAACTCATAAGATAATTTAGTTGTGAACGACATCTAAATTTTAATCCATCATTTTAAATATATACGATGAAACATCACATGTTCATAAACACAATATTTATGATAGTATAAATCGACAATATGTGTTTAGCATGAAAAATAATTTCCAATGAATGTTGGATCATAAAAAACGAAAAAGTATATCAAATATAATTTGCAATTCATAAAATTCACCAAATATCATGTATAATTCATATAATTTCCATATAAGATAACTCTAACATGATTATAATATAATAAGAAAGTTATATGAATTATTTTTATCCAAACTTCAATGAAAGAGCTACTAAAAATAGGCATAAAATAATAATATTGCATAATGAATTTAGGCTATTACAAAACAACCCATGGAATTTTCAAAATGAAAATTCTGGACTAATCTGTAAATACTAAAATTTACTGTAACATTTACAGTAAGGCCCCTGGATTCAATTTCTATCTAGATTTTACAAACAGATCCAAATAATTACAAAAAATACATTATGTAATTGCAGAAAAAAATCTGAATAACTGCAGAACAGCCCAGAAATTTGCAGAGAAAGTCTAAATATTTGCAAAACGGTGCAGAAGCCGGAATAATCTTGACCCGAAAAAATGACTAAATAAATTTATTTTATCTATAAAAATAAATCAATTTTGCCTCTATTTCATAAAATGGATTTAAACCACAAGTCAACATTGATCAAGGAAATGAAAAATGACGGAATATTCAAACAAATTTGAATCTACACAAAGATCGATTATCTTAATGAATTAATTGTAGGTTAGTCTCTATTGAGTAGAGTATAAAAACCAATCTCAAATAGAGAAGAGCATAATCAATTTTAAAATTTACACAAAAAAATATCATAATAAAATGCAATGATTTAGAATGCTAATCTTTTAAGAAAATGGTCGAAACCAATAATCAAGAAGTAGAGCTATTTTTTTCTTACTAATAATATATACAAGTTTCAAAACACCATTATCATATAGGCTTAATAAGAGAAATATGGTTATAAAAGAAATGGAAAAGTAAATAACAACCCAAACAATTTTCAAGGGTCTTCCAATAATTTTTCTTTTCTCTTTTTATTAGAGTTTGATAGCCTCAACGAACCCATTAAAAATTTGATGGGTTCTTCTTTTTCTCGATATCATGGCTACCCTATACCCGTGACGGTCACCTCTGGCGACACCGGAGGCCGGCCACTTCAATTCGCCGTGACGCCATCGCCGAAAAATTCAAAAAGAAAGAAGAAAAAATCACTTTTCTTATAAATCGATAGGGAATTCGATTTTGATCGGAATTTGGATGAAATCAAACCATTGGGCTCTGATACCAACTGTAAGAAATTTATAATTTATATTTCTTTAATATATATGGCATTATTCAAAATATTATAATCTCATCTACATGCCAACATGAGTCTAAACATACCTTGATACCATGATTTGAAGGATAAAAATAAACCAATTCCTTTGTTCTTTCTTGTCTACTCCATTTCCTTTAGGGTTTTCTTGATAATTAGAAAAACCAACTTAATTCATAAGTCTAAATTATTTGTAGGTAAGGACTCGTTTATGTAACTCTTCCATCAAGGGGTTATGGAAACTACCACATGGAATTATGGATACTACCAAGTGGTTTTTAAAACAATCATTTTATTTTATGCCCATACTTTATATAATAGGATATATAGTTATTAATGTATTATATCTAACATTCTCAACCATAGGTCGAACCATAATGGCCTTGAACCATTTATGCCCAAGGCTTTAGCTTAGCTGAGGTGACTATGGTGGTGGGAGTCATTTTAACGGCCACAAAATCCATATACATTTTTTTTGTATTTCATTTCTTCAGTAAAAAAATAATTACTTTTATTTAAATATCCAAATGTATTTTTTTTTTCAAAATCTATATATGATCATTATTTGTATCTTATTGGTTGAGACGCTCCATTGCCATCCCACTGGTCTCAAGTTCAATTTCAGCCACTTCAATTTATTTATTTTAATTAATTTGCATTATAAAATCTTTTTTTTAAAGAGAAGAAAAAAAGGAATTTTGTTTAGATTTTATTAGATTTTTTTCCAAAGAGAATAAAATATTGAGATCTCAATACATATTTGATAACGATTTAAATATCATATATAAACAGCCACTTAATATATATCTAGATACTATTAATATTCATTACATATTTTCTTGTTATGTATAACTTTATGTTAAGAATATTCAATTACTTGTATAAAGTTTTAACAATATTTTATAATATAATTGTTATCTATTATTTTTGAGTATTTTATTTATCTGTTTCATTTTTTTGGCCACATTACTGCATACACTATTTATTGTATATTGTGACATCAGTTTGATATAACTATTTTCTAAGTATTATACTGTATTAAGATCTACATGTAAAAATCATTGTTAGCGCTAGCAAATAGTTTATGCAGTTACAACCGTCAAATCATATCTTACATACGAATATTTTTTTGTATATTTTTTTTTTTTTACAGTAGTTAAGGTTATTTAATTTTGATATAAAAGCTAACAAATCGTAACAATAAATATCACAAATTTTCCTTTCTTTTCACTATTGTATATTTATTTTTCTTAAGTTTGAGAAGACCAAAACCCTTTCTGCTTCTTCTTAATCATCTTATACCCATTCCTTAAAAGATTAAGGAAACAATCATCAAGAGAAAAGGAAGGGTTGGTTCACCGACGAGAGCCTTGAAATCAAACTTCGAGGCTAACTCTACACGATTTTAGCAATTTAATATTGAGTTCAAGTTGCAGTTTGTAAGTCCCCTCTTCTTTTCCCCCATTGATCTTCATCGTCAAAGTTTTATTTTTAATTTTTTCCATATATAAATAAATAAAAAGAAGATTGTTCGGTACATGAAGACATCATGCATTGATAAGCCTATCTCACCCTAAGTTTTACATGCCTTGAATTCATTTCACTAATAAAATCTTGATTTATTATATTACTGTTTATTCATGTGTACTAACAAAACTGAAAAAATTTATAATCGTACTGTAATACAATGAAACACACTTCATACATTGTAACAACCCTAAACTTTCTGTAAGAATTTTTTCAAAATACAGAAAAGAGTATCTAAGCCTGAGCACAAGGTATAAATTAAATTTGCTTTTGAACAGTAAGAAAGAGCTTGTAGCTCACTAATAAAGACCTTCACTGTCGAGACATAGCACTTGAGATCAAATCTCATCAGCTACATATTATTTTTATTGATTTTTCTTTTAAATTTTTAGAAGCTCAAAGGTTTGCACGCGCACCGCACGTAAAATGAAAAGTCACAATAAAAATAAACATGTGGAAAATGCTATTTATACAGCTTAGGACACGTGGCCCCAATTCAAACCCCATCCCCTCCAAGATGACCGGTGAGACCGTGATTTGGGACGGCACTATCGGTCCAAACCGTACCAAATGCTTCCAAAATTTAACCCTAGCACCCCTTGCCCTACCCCATTACCCCCATGTTGTTTGATTTCTCTGCATTTATTCAGAGAATGATAAATCCTCTCTGTAATCCATTTTTAATGCACATTTTAATTATATTCTTCATTAGCCTAAAGCCTAACTTTTCCTATAAATACCACACTCCATTTTACACCTCCTCACTCAGAAATTCCCTGTTAAATCTCTAAAAAATTCTCAAGTCCTAAGTTATGCAAGTGGAGTTAGTAAAGGGCAAGATTCCGACGATATTTCTAGGAGATTCCGGCGACAAAACGATGCCCTGACACTTTCCTAATCTTCCCCTGCCTCTCCTCCTTCTTAACAACCTGTAAGTCCCCTTTCCCCTCCTCTTCTACTATTCTAAAACTTTCATTTTTTCAAAACCCGTCGGAAGCGGAGTTAATCCGACTTCCGATTCGTTTTTCCTTTAAAAAATCTATTTTTCTTAAATAAAAAAATATAATATTCTCTCATAAGGTTTAATAAATATAAATAAATATATTAGAACAAGTTTCATCTCAAGAGAATTTTTATGCAGCTTTTATAGCATTTATACAGTAAAATAATATATACTTTACATTTCGATATAATGCATCATATTCCTTATATTACCTTTAGAAAACTCACGAGATAAAGACCTATCTCATCACAACACACATATTGGACATAGCACGATTTACTTTTGGACAATATTTGTGGCAATATTACGAGTTACAATAAAATACCCTAAACTATTACAGAACCGTTTTCTTTAAAAAGAGTGTTCATTAATTCCTTGCAATTGTGCAAGGAGCATTCGATCTCGATAGAATTTTTAATGCTATTTTTAAGAAAATGAGATTTCTAAAAAATAAATAAAAGTTATTTTTATTATATATATATATATATATATATATATGAATATTATCAAAAGATATATTTTAAATATATTATACAAATATTCCATATTTTTCTAAATCAAATGAATCACAATTACATGAAAGTACCATTTCAATACAATACAATTCCAATATTTCAATAAAATGCCGCATACAATGAAAACTAGGTTCTACTCACTAGAAAATTTTATTTTTATAAAATATACATCAATGAAAACCATAAAGACGGTAATTAAATACTTGAGGTGTATTTTGAAAATATATCAAACTATTTTTACATAAAACCCACTCAAATTATATCAATTTACAATAAGGACGCTAGTAAAAATAGGTTTAAGTGAGACCAATTTTCTTGACCCTCGGAGAGCCGGAGAAAGTGGGCGCTTGCCTATCTAAGGTAGACAATCTAACAACGGTGTTATCATACGGTAATTGTCTTGGAAAAAGATACAAATCCTGCCGTCCATGTGCAGCAGTTACCGATAATATCAAAACAATCAGGACTTCAATTCTGTTTAAAAGTCTGACTCAGTTCGAGTTATGGTCAAATCTGAAATCAATCTGATTTGAATTCAATTCAAGTATAACTATATTACAACATGAATCCGTCTATACCAGAATTCAATCTGTATGAATCCATGAATACCAGAATACAATCCATAACAACATGAACATGACCGAACCGAACCATGGATATATTCCGTTTACATGACTATCCATTTACATCCATTCCGTTTACTGATATCATGGTTTCGGCAAGTCTTCCATTTACTACAAGACAATACAATACAATAAGTACAATCAATACAATAAGACACTACGGGGTTTATAAAAGGGTAGATTGATACGGATCATGTTAAAGGTGGCACGAGATGGTCACTAAAGACGTAATTATATCCATGTCGTTGTTCCATGGTATTTTCAACGGAGCCTTGTACTACGGGTTGCCAAAGTCCACGGTATAAGTTGGACTCCTCTCGTATACACTGGTATATTCTGTACCAAGTTACAAACAACTACGTTAATATAACAATCAAACATTATAATAGATATACTCTCTTTTCTGTCTATTCTACTTCTCCCTTTCTTTGGGACTTACCGAGCGATTGTTCGCTGACGATATTCATATTTCTCTTCTTCTTTGGAATGTTGTCAGGTGGATCAGACTCACTAGAGATCGAGACCAGCCAGGAGCACTTGGAGCAGTTCACAGAAAATCCTGAGCATTGAGTTTACTTGTACATATTTTTATTTCAGTTATGCCATTGTTTAGGCATTGCTTTCCATTCATGTATTTACATTTCCAGTTGTACTTGTAAAGAATTGTTAATAAATAAAAGTTGTTCAATTATATCTATTGTCATTTTTCTTGTGTACATTTACTTCATATTGTTTAGATACGCTTAGCGTGTTTACTTCTGAGTAAATACGTAGCGGGCATCGCCGCGTCCCCTCCCCGTATGCCGGGAAGCGGGGCGTGACATATA
Source organism: Agapanthus africanus (assembly GCA_030015575.1). Taxonomy (NCBI): domain Eukaryota; kingdom Viridiplantae; phylum Streptophyta; class Magnoliopsida; order Asparagales; family Amaryllidaceae; genus Agapanthus; species Agapanthus africanus. The sequence continues at coordinate 45,115,675 of CM057339.1, forward strand.
TGCTTATATAAATATATAAATATCATACTTGCTATTTTATACCATATTAAATGTATATATATTGTTTAATAACAAAACAGTATACAACAAAATTACCTATGCATAGTTATATGTTCACATTTTCTGAATAGTCATATGTTTGTACAAATTTTAATATATATTTATATGCTAATGTATTTTACTGCTCATATTAAACACAATTTTATGCATTAATGTATGTTAATCGAACTGACCATATGCTGTAATTAGATATTCTTATATTTAGATTCAACAACTACAAATTCATTTAAATTGTTTAACCGTTAATGCCATACTAATAAAACTAGAAGATTATATGCAAAGATTACTGTCAAATACTAATTCTTGAGCCACTACTAAAAAACTATAATAAACTACATGAACAATCATAACTAAAATAGCTATTTGTTTCATTTTATATATAATAATGTTGTTTTCATATTTTGTAACAACCTATTAGTTTTTACCTCAAGTACATCAATTATCTAATTTATAATATTTATTGTAACTCTTGTGTATAAAACTATCATATAGTACAATGAATCATATATATATATAATTATTCTCATATTTTTAATATGCTACTTTCATATTTATAGTATGACACATAAGCAGTTTGCATATAAACTATCATATAATAATTTATTATTTTAAATATAATAGTAACATACTAGAAATGTAATCCATTAACTTATTCTGTAATCATATTATATAATATGATAGATATTTGAAGATTTTATAGCATAAACAACTGTTAATTGTTATATTTTATTCAAAACTGTTTTCGTTAGTATGTTGAAACTGATTTTCCTTGACTTATAATAGAAATATCTGCTAATCGCGGATTCTAATTTGAGCAAACTCCAGTTGCTGGAATATATACAGAGAGTTAGCTACATTTTATTTCTAGGTTAATTTACCTAAAAAGTTATAGAAATTTATGAAAATACGATCCTAAAAAAATATGACGAATCTGGACTGCAGCAGAAACTATCTGTGCGATTGTAGTAAAATAGGCATAACTCCCTATTCGCTGATCGTAATCGAGATTTTCTTATTGCGAATCGTTCGACTCGCATACGCTCGGTTTTCTATGTAATAGGGAAAACTGGAATCTGAACCAAAACCTACAAAAAATGCCAAATACTATCAGTATATATATTCTGAAATCTGCACTGGCCTAATCTACGCACTGTTACGAAAACTTTCGTAACTCTTTTAATAAGAACCCGATCGAGCCAAACTCAATCTCATTGTTTACAAGACACTGAACTACAATTATTCCTTGGGTAAGATTCCTAAATTTTAAACTAAAACCATAGATTTTCGCATGCAAACGTATACTTATTTCTGGCCTTAAACTGAACTATTATTACATATTTAGTATATATACATAGATACTTAGAATTATATCTAGAACTGGACATGTATTCTCAGGAGTCCCATGACCGACTCATGAATGGGCCTATGTTTTCTGGTCCCTAGATGATAGCCTTAGGTCTGTGAATACTCTGGCAATATTTGGAGGCCCGTTAGTCATGTGTAGGCCCGTGTTTTCTTGTCCATGAATGACAGCTTTGGGTTTGTGAATACTCCTGTATTAAATTATATTATCTTGACCTGAATCTGATATGAACCACTTGAATATCGTGAATCTTGTGAATATCGTGAATCTAATGAATATCTTGAATTTCGCTAATCTCGTGAACATGACATGTATACTATTTATTGGATACTCTCTCTCTCTCTCTCTCTCTCTCTCTCTCTCTATATATATATATATATATATATATATATATATATATATATCATGAGAATGTGGGAGCTCGAAAATGGGGTATTTATGTGGGAGCTCGAAAATGGGGTATTTATGTGTAACGGAGGATAATATCTTGTTTCTCATGGTACTGAAAGAAAAACGGTACATTGCTATATATATATATATATATATATATATATATATAGAATCTTGTGAATCTCGTGTTGTTGTTGTTCAGTGGTATTACGGAATATGCTGGTTATATAATAAAACTCTCACAATCGAGCTTATATTTATTCCTTTATTTATACTTATTTTTATATTTGTACCTATGGTTATGCTTATATTTATAGTTGTACTTATACTTATTCTTATTCTTTTAGTAAATAGTACTGAAATACCAAATGTCATGATACTCTAGTTACCTTGCATTGATTAATATATGCTTTTTTGACTTATACACTACATTTTACTGTTCACAGTTATTCGCATGTATTGTATCTATGCTGCTGATACATACTGCCTATTGGGTAACCAATTTAATAATCAATCTATTATATGATTAATATCTTGAATAACATAATCCGATAATGTATATTAAAATAATGAATAGCACTAAATTTCTGTCATCACCCGAGAAAACAAAGGATGGATATTGTGACTTTAAGTTGAGACCGAATACATCAGCTTAAGTCTTGTGTTCTCGTCCGCCACTCTTCGTTTGTACCAGATTGCTCCAGATTGCTCCACTGATGACAAATATCTCAAAGGCTCAATGGACAAATTGTGTTGTGACTTGCTAGAACCGTACATATAGTGTGGACCGCAAGAGTGTTTTATGGAGCCAACAATGGAAGAAAGCAATTAGAGATGAGATTTGTCTTCGCTATGGAGTTTCCCAAACGGTGATACTCTCTCTGTGTCCAATCCATCAGGCTTCAAGTCAGGACATGTGGGGAAGCAAGCATGAAATGGTGTGGCTTTATAAGACGAACGGTTTGTTCGGTTGGAGCTTTGAGTGACCTTGTGCCTCGATGGCCGAAAGCGATTAAGGGCGCTAAAGCTTTATGGGCAGGTGTTTATATAGCCTTGATAAAATCTTCGAAGCAAAACTGAGGCTAATGGCATACAACTCGCTACAAGCAGACTTTAATGGCTGTATTCTCCAAGTCGATGTCCAAGACGCAATCCATTGTACTCATAAATGTGGGGCTACAAAACGATAGGCCGCACAGCAAGGGGGCAAGCCAACGATCGGAAACCAATATGCTATTTAATTGTGGTGCTAGAGAACACGCTGTTCATACATTGATTTTCGGTGCTTGTCATTTATCTGTTGATATCAGATCCTACGGGACGGATGTTTATATATCAATTGCGGTGATGTGCCAATTTGGGTTCAACTTATAATGCTCCGAATTATTCTTTTAAATAGGCGCTTGGAATGCCCATGCTAAACCAATCATGTTTTGGCCAAATTATCCATGGTCATGCTAAATTGGTAAAAAGACAGAAATTGATGTGGCTGTGGCCATAGGTAAATATAAATCATCGATGATGGTTATCTTATATGGCTGAAATTGTTTACAAGCACACATGTTGAGGCATAGACGGTCTTTGGCTGAATAATTATTAGCTGATGTCGGCATCGCTTATAATCTATACAAAAGTCTATGGCCGGCATGATTTCGGCGACACAGCCAACATCAGCCACACCATAAACATTGGCCATAGTGGATACAAAGGTCGTGAGACCGACATCGGTGAAGGATGTGCGTATATATTGCGTTGGGGTCAAATATCTTGATCATTATCCTTGGTCGATCCTCATTGCTGACACGGTTACGAGCAACGACGTAGCGCCATTGCCAGAGACGAAATGAAGATAGAGTATGATGGAGCTCCTTTTCGGCCCCCCGTCAGATGTTGTCTTCCGTTGATCTCGAGGTGAACTTGACTGCTTATCCTTCGTGGCGTGTGGGTCTCAATGGGTTTTGAGAGGAGAAGGTAGGGTGAGGAAACTGTCGCCGGGTACCTGCAAAGAAGTCCCGGGGTGGTTTGGTACCACCGGGGACCCTCCGACGCTCAAGTTAGTGATGAGATCCGAGCAGAGTAACGGCGTAAAGTGTAAAGAATGGCTTACTTGACCCCTCTGTGATGGGGGTTTATATAGCGGTGGTGGCACGCAGCAGTAGGCGCGAGAATCTCGCCGGCAGTTACGCTCCCGACGTCACGCCTGCACAGAGAGCGGATCGCCCATTAATGGGGATCGTGATGGCGTGGAACGTGGGATGTTGTTGGCTTAGGATCTGCGCATGGCGAGATTCGCGGAGCGGCGGTTACGCCTGTGAGTGGTGGAGTTGGTCGGAGGCCGAGGAAGACGGCCTCGGCCGGGGGCTCGGGGACGAGCGAGGAGGCCGAAGAGTCTTGGTCATGTGGCAGCTCGGGGCGAGCTGAGGGGCCGAGAAAGTTAATTTGCAGGGGGGCCTGAGGAGGGCCAATTTGCGCTTGCAGGTCAGGCACAGGGTGGCCTGGTCAGCCCCTGTGGGCCCTTTCCTCTGAGTCTTGGGACACGCAATTTGCCACGTGTCCTAATCTTGGGAATCGCCAATATTGAGCATTATCATTAGCCCTCCACTCTTGTCCCTACCAGCTGGTGGTAGGGTCAGGAGTGGACTGCCGGGCCTCCTGAGATGAGATCCCTTCTATGGTTTCGTCGGGACGAGCCCTCGGTCCATCGGTTGTCTTTTCCGCTAGCGAACCGAGGCGAGGTCTCCACACCTTAAAGAGGGCGTGCCGGTTCGTGTACTATGTAACTGAAGCAATGGTCCACGTGTCAAAGGATGAATGGCCGGTACAACGTATGCGGGCCCACAGCGCCCGATGGGATGCGGTCCAGTGCAGGACCGACACGTGGAGCGATCGGAGCCGCTGGGCTTGAGGAGTCGTTTCGGCGGGGGTTGACGGGCGCCGTTGGATACGGTGATAAAACGGGGGCGGAGCCCGCCCCAGGGCCCCTAACCTTTCATCTCCCTTCTTCCTCGAGCCGCTGTCGCTCGGCGTTCTTCCTCCTTTGGGATACATGGTTCGCTCCCACTTTTCGGGCGGCTCGCACCGGGAGGAAGCTAGCGGCGTAGCCGAGCCCCCGGCCAGCTCGCGCCCTCTGCCGGATTCTCCGCCGACGGCAAGGCCGTCCATTTCGTCGGCGGCATCTGGGAGTTTCTCCGGCGGTGGCCGGAGTCGTCAGCTGTTACCCGAGTCCCAGACTGGTGACGGGAGGAAGGGCGAGGGCCGGCCCCTTCCTAAGAGGAAAAGGACGGTTTCTCGCGCGCCGCCGTTGAAGGCCCCCAAAGGGATTCCCGTGCGGGAAGGGGGCTCCGTCTTCACTGTTCCATCTGGGCTTTCCGTTGCCACTGGCCTGCTCGCCGGGATGGAGGAATCGGCTGGGGGAAAGCTCCCGTGTGGCTCCTTGAGGGATCAATTGGAGGCCATGGCCCAAGGGGCGGTCCAGGTACGAATCCCTCTACGCGCATTTGCCTTGGTATGCCTTTCCTTGGTTCGGATGCTTCCTGGTTTCTCATCGGCTTTCTGTCAGGTTCTTCAGCACTGTGCCCTTGCCATTCGCATGGAGGCCGAGGGGGCGTTCCACGCCCCGAGGCCAGTGGAGGCGTTCCCTTCAGAGGTCAAGATCTTGCAACGTGACCTACGCCGGGAGAGGGATAAGGCCGACGTCGTGGCGGGCCGGGCGGAGGTTGCGGAGCTCTCCAACTCGGCGACTCGGGGTGCCCTTCGCCATCTGAACGCGTCTCTCCGGGTTGCCGATAGGAAGCTGGCGGACATGGCCGAACGCTTTGCGGCACTGGAAAAGGAGAGGGACGCAAGCAGGGGAGATGCTGAGGCGGCGCTGCTGAAGGCCCAAGTTGCCAAGGCTCGGGCTAAGAAAGCTGTGGCCGAGTATAAGGCATCGGAGCAGTTTTACGCCGAGCTCGGGGAGTATTCTGCCGTTGTGTGGAATAAGGCTTTGGACGCCGTGAAGGAATAGCTCCCCGAGTTCGACGATGGTGAACTCCGCGCTCGGGTTCCGCTTCCGGCGACGAGGTCTCCGGCGAGGGATGACGAGGGAAGCAGGGCGCGTCCTTGGTGGCAAAGTCTCCGGTGGTAGGGCCTTGGGCCGTGACGCCGACGATGAAGTGGCCGAAGTAAGCCTCCGGGCAGTTTGTAGGGCTGGGAGGCCCAAGAGTACCCGATCTTGATTTTGATAATAAAAGAAAAAAGAACCCTTGATTCGTCGGTTTGTATTCTGTCTCCCTTTTTTTTTGTGAAGGACGTTCGTAGGATGTTCTCGCTTGTATTGTTGTGTTTCCGTCTCAGGTTGGCCGTATGTCCGGCGATCTCCTGTCGAGTTTGCCAGCCGGCAAGGGTGCCAAGCGCTGCCGCGGAGGTACCCTCATGTTTGCCTCGGAGGTATCCTCATGTACCCCCTAGGTCGATGGGAGATCGTTCAGATTTGGATGAACCAGCCCTCCTTCCGGGTGTCTCGGATCCTTGAGCACGGCCACAGGGCAAGCGGCCGGGCATGGCCGAGCACGGTGGCCGTTTGGCTGCCGCTGCGAGGGCTTTGGGCTGCGGAGGGCCACTAAGAATGACCGGGTCATGAGGATGCGTGGTTGCCCCTTAGTGAGGGATCTGATCTCTGGCGTCGTGGGTAGGCAACTACCAGCCGGAGTTTTTGACGAGCAGGGTAGCTGCTCGGTTGCCTCTTGTGAGGGCTTTTGATCCTTCAGGACGGGGACCGAGCAGGGTTACTTCCCAGTGCCTCTTGGCGAGTACTTTGATCCTTATCGGTTGTGGTAAGAAGCTACCAACCGGGGATAGCCGAGCGAGGACCCGACTGCCTCTGGGAGGACTTCGGTCCTTGGCGCGAGAAGAGCTATAAGGCTGTAAGAAGCCCACCAAGGACCCTTGGCCGAGCAGGGTCACTGCCCGGTGCCTCTTGGCGAGGGCTTTTGTCCTGAAGGATAGCCGAGCGAGGGAACCTCGGGCTCGACTGCCTCTGAGAGGGCTTTTGATCCCTGGCGTTGTGGCAGGGAAGCTGCCCGCCGGGGATAGCCGAGCGAGGGAACCTCGGGCTCGACTGCCTCTGAGAGGGCTTTTGATCCCTGGCGTTGTGGCAGGGAAGCTGCCCGCTGGGGATAGCCGAGCGAGGGAACCTCAGGCTCGACCGCCTCTGAGGGAACTTTTTGATCCCCAGCGTTGTGGTAGGGAAGCTGCCCGCTGGGGATAGCCGAGCGAGGGAACCTCAAGCTCGACTGCCTCTGAGAGGGCTTTTGATTCCTGGCACTATGACAGGGAAGCTGCCCGCGGGGGATAGCCGAGCAAGGGAACCTCGGGCTCGACCGTCCCCGGGGGGACTTTGTGATCCCCGGCGTTGTGGCAGGGAAGCTGCCCGCTGGGGATAGCCGAGCGAAGGAACCTCGGGCCCGACCGTCTCTGGGAGACTCTTCTCGTTGTACAGGGAAAGAAGGTTCGAAAGTTTCTTTATTCGTATGGATAGGAATCCTAGACAACGCTATACACCATCATTTCAAAGGGAAATCTCGAGCGGTAGCCGTGGTGCGGCTCTTTGCTAGTTTCGACTTCATAGGTATAGCTTGAGCTTCTCCGCGTTGTAAGGTCGAGGGAACTTCCGTCCGTCCGCGTCCTGCAGGCGGTAGGCTCTGCCGGGGAGCGCTTCGAAGATGAGGAAGGGACCTTCCCACTTTGGGGAGAACTTGTGAAGCTTGCCTTAGTCGATGAACTCGTTCCGCCGCAGGACCAAATCCCCGGTCTTGAAGGATCGGTGTTTTACCCGAGCGTTGTAGTACCGGGCCGTCTGCTGTTGGTAGGCGGCGGCTCTGATCTGGGCCCGATCCCTTTTCTCCAACAAGACGTCGAGGTTGGTTCGTAGTGCCATGGTGTTGTTGGATATAGTGCTCTCAGAGTCAATTATTGGATCACAGGCATGAGATTGCAATGATTGAGGGAGGATCTATGCCGGTAGGACAGTCTTACTCAAGATGATAGTATGCTATCTGGTTTATCTTTATCATCGTGTACTGCTTTAGATGACCTTACAGGTCACTATTGCACGTTGATAGAGCCCCTAGGATTCTTGCTTGACTGCCAGCAGTATGAGGGCGATCATATACGTGGGAGCTGGGGTCTATAAGCACATCCTTAAACGGTCCCTAGTCGTGGGAGTTTCGAGACAGGGCATCGATACTCCAGAGTAGACTAGTGTATACAGTCGAGACCCCGACGAGGGGCGGTGGCCGGTCTCACAAGCCACTGGTGTCGGTTGGTTCACATAAGATGTATACAGGTGCTCATTGGGTTATGAGTACACCGGACAGGACTCGCCGGGAACATGCTAGTTGGTCTTATACCTGACGTCAGATAGCAGTTCCCTGGTGACATGTGTACAGGTTAGTTCATCGACCTGAGATCGTCATTTGTATCGTGTAAGTTCCCACTGTACTTTAATTACGACCCTACCACGCTCAAAGGAGACGTGCAAACAGGTTTTAGTTGGGTACAGTCCCGAGCCACATGGAGGCAGTGAGCCGATCCGCAGGGGTTCGTCTCTCCCGGTATTGGGGGTGAGGTCGCGCTGTGTCTACGAGAGCCATTACACGAAGTCCTTGGCCAAGGCAGGAGATTTACTGGTAGGTATTCCGGTAGTATCTCAGGGTGTTCCGGGCTACACTCCGACACGACTTATACCGCTTTTGGGGGTGTGACTTTTACCAACCCCTTAGGCCCGCCATGCGATGCTCATAGACGAACGGACCGGACTGTACGGATATTGTCACTGACAGGCTCAGTAGGGTGTCAGGATGAGTTCGCTCATCGACGTCCCTTTTGGTCAATACCTGGTAGCCCATTACGTATGGCTAATACCTCTGACGTGCTAGTGGTTAAATCCACAGCCAAAAGTATTGACGAGTCTTTAGAGTCCCCCACAGACAGTTACTCAAGTTTTGGGCGAAACGCTGTAGAGGCCGTATGGAGATATGGCAGGGTTCGATCAGATACGTGCGGTATTGCACGGATCATGATCGGACGGATAATACCAGCGGGCTTTGGTTTAAGCCGGATCCTAGTATTGTACAGTGTAGATTTTGTCTCATTGCATTTGTATTCGGTCGGAATACAAATGCGGGTATGTATATACAGTGTAACAACCCCAAAATTTTTATACATTTGTTTTATCTCTCTTCAATAATATACCGTATTTATTTGTACTTGGTATTTTCCTTTTTCTATTAAATTTATTATTATTTTATTTCTCAATCTATTATGTATTTTTTTCTAGGTACAATTTCTTTTTCTTATATTTAAGTTTTTAACTTCTCATTCTTATTTTTCCTTTCATAAATATTTAACCCAAATCCATTATTCTTATTCTCTACAGCCCATCTAAAAAGCCCATTTTCTTTTTAAGCAACATCATATATTTAATTCTAATTAAATATATGCATGAACAACTTTATAGCTCATTGGTTAAGTCCTTGCATTATTATTCCATAAGTCGCATGTTCAAATCCCCATTCTTGCAATTATTTTTTTTATCATTTTTTATTCTTCCCATAACCTACAAATGAGACCTTTCATTTCCAAAATGAATGGTGACCTTTCATTTCTCTTTTAATTCTCATGTTAAATGCATATATTATTATTCACCATTACAACATCTTTATTTGTCCTCCTCCATCTTTTCCTTCCTCATATTTTTCTATCTCTCACTTCTTCCTCTTCACCAAGATGACAAGAAGAAGAACATGAAGAAGTCTTCAAGAAGGTCTCGCTAGTAACGCGAGGCTATCGGCGGATAGACAAGCCCGGTGACAATACCGGCTTGTGCATGTAAGTCCCTTCTCTCTCCTTTCCCTCCATCTCTTTTTTTTCCTCTTGTCATGCATCGTGAACCCCTTATTCTTTTCATATCATAATCCATAAGAGAAAATACACATAAACATATACAAATACATATACATAAGTTTAGATATATATGATTCTATATGGTTTAATAATATCTTATTATCTCTTGTTCAAATTAAAGTATTTTTAATTCTTTCTTCATGATTATGAATGTTTATTACAAGTTGTGAGAACATAGATTTCAATCCATAATATATCTACGATATCTCATGGAATCGGTTTGGTTATTAAAAGAAAGGATAAAGCTTGCATAAAAATACTAGTTAATCTTTTTGCCGATTTTAGTATACACATCAATACCTTTAGGTTTAAAATAATTTTTAGAAATTAATTTTTACTTCTGAAAATTTCATGGAATTTACATATGATAGATTATATTATTTTATACATGCTGTAAAAATTTTAGATCGATCCGCATAACGGTTTAGGAATTACATCGTATTTATTCACTGATCGTAAAACAGAAAACTGTAGTTATCGGTCAATTTCTAGGACACATAACTTGGTCTAAAGATATCCAAATTGAGCAAACTCAGGTGTTTTTGATATCTACATCGAATGAACTAGATTTTATTAGTTTTATATTTTTACTGAAAACCGACGTAAAATATAGAAAACTGTGTTACAATATTAAGTGACGGATCTGGACAGAATCTGTCCTGATTCGCACATTGTTTTTAAATTGGACATAACTCGAACACCCGATATCCGTTTGTGATAAAATTTAGATGTGTAGATGCACCATAGATAGAAATATAATTTTCTGTATATTATATTACTTAGGAATGCATGAAACAACCTGATATAGGCTTTACAATACAATATATAGTTGCTGTCCAGAAATCTGAATTTCTGTTTTAAATGCTGATATTAAAATGATCATAACTAGAGCTTCATAAATCCAAATCGTATGAATCTTGGTGTTTTCGATAAGTACATCGAAATACCTACAATTTTCTAATAATTTTCGTAACCTGAAACCTGATACAAATTAACTCAAACTGCGTTTTAAAAATATGTGACGGTGCCGAATAGATTCTGATCTGTTTTGCGCGACGATACGAAAACATATATATCTCTCAAACCGGTAGTCATATTTAGGTAAAACTGGAACTCACGCATGCAAAACATTTAGAGCCATATTTCTGTTTATATTTCGCATTTGTTCAACTTGATTAATTAGTCGTACATAATATTTCTTTACAGCATTGTTTATGGTAGTTACTCGAATAATATACTTGACTCATTTCATGTTATTCGAACATGCATACATATTTAGCTTGATCATTAAATTGTTGTATGTATATAAAGACGATAATTAAATACTTGAGATGTATTTTGAAAAGTATACAAAAGTACTTTTTACATAAAACCCCCTCAAGTTTCACAAATTACAATAAGGCCCCTAACTAATATTGAACTTCAAATTATCTTTCTTTTAGTCTGACTCGGGTTGGAGTCTGACTAATTCTGACTTGAATATAATTCAAGTCAACCTATATTCAATCATATTCCAACTCAAGATGAATACATGAATTCCAGATTCCAGTTAACAATCTATATAACTTGACTGAACCGTACCATAGATATTCCTTTTACATGATTCCCAGTATTCCATTTACATGACTCTATGGTTATAGCCGTTTTCTGATATCATGGTTTCGGTTAGTCAGTTAATCACTCATACAATCAACACAATTTTACAAGATAACAATACAAACAAGACATCGCGGGGTTTAAGGGGTAGACTGGTACGGAATATGTTAAAGGTGGCACGAGGTGGTCACTTAAGACGTAATTACATCCATGCCGTTGTTCCGTGGTATTATCGACGGAGCCTTGTACTACAGTTACCAAAGTCCCCGGTGTAAGTGGGACTCCCCTCGTATACACTGGCATCTTCTGTACCAGGCTACAAACAACAGCGTTAATACAACATTACAATATTATAATACAACATTAAAAGCTACACTCTCCCTCTCTTACTCTCTGTCTATTCCTCTCTTATCTTTGGGACTTACCGAGCGACCTGTTCGCTGACGACATTCTGTTTCTCTTTTCTTTGAATGTCGTCAGGTGATTTGGACCCGGCCGAGATTGAGCCATCGCAAGAAGACTTGGAGCAGTTTACTGAAGACCCTGCACTGTAGTTTCATTGTACACTTTTCCTTTCTGTACTTCTCATTTCCTGTTATGCCACTGTTTAGGCATCTTTTATTTCAGTTGTATTTCCTTTCATGTATTGTACAAAGAATGTTAATAAATAAAAGTTGCTGTTCTTTTTATACTCTTGTCTCTTGTGTAATACTTTATATTGCTTAGTTACGCTTAGCGTATGTATTTCTGAGTACATACGTAGCGGACCTCGTCGCGTCCACTTCGCCGTACACTGGGAAGCGGGGCGTGACAGGTTTTGTTGGTTGCCCATGCAGGTCAGAGCTGTATGAATCCCTATCATGCAGTTCTCGTTTGCGTGAACAACCTAAGCAATATAACACAAGAAACAGTAACTGAAAACATTCTTTACATTACATATTCCTTGAATCCATCTTGAACTCCACCTTCGGTTTCCTTGAACTCCATCTCTCCACTTTTGAATCCTTAATTCTTATTCATCCTTTCTATTTGTATCTTGTAGACTTATTAGCTCAATTGGTTAGAGTATCAATTGACGGAGCTCGAAGAAGATATCATCCTAATCCTGTTTCCTTACTCTATTACACCATCCTTCTTGAGTAATTTCGAGGACGAAATTATTTTTAAGGAGGGTAGAATGTAACAACCCCAAAATTTTTATACATTTGTTTTATCTCTCTTCAATAATATACCGTATTTATTTGTACTTGGTATTTTCCTTTTTCTATTAAATTTATTATTATTTTATTTCTCAATCTATTATGTATTTTTTTCTAGGTACAATTTCTTTTTCTTATATTTAAGTTTTTAACTTCTCATTCTTATTTTTCCTTTCATAAATATTTAACCCAAATCCATTATTCTTATTCTCTACAGCCCATCTAAAAAGCCCATTTTCTTTTTAAGCAACATCATATATTTAATTCTAATTAAATATATGCATGAACAACTTTATAGCTCATTGGTTAAGTCCTTGCATTATTATTCCATAAGTCGCATGTTCAAATCCCCATTCTTGCAATTATTTTTTTTATCATTTTTTATTCTTCCCATAACCTACAAATGAGACCTTTCATTTCCAAAATGAATGGTGACCTTTCATTTCTCTTTTAATTCTCATGTTAAATGCATATATTATTATTCACCATTACAACATCTTTATTTGTCCTCCTCCATCTTTTCCTTCCTCATATTTTTCTATCTCTCACTTCTTCCTCTTCACCAAGATGACAAGAAGAAGAACATGAAGAAGTCTTCAAGAAGGTCTCGCTAGTAACGCGAGGCTATCGGCGGATAGACAAGCCCGGTAACAATACCGGCTTGTGCATGTAAGTCCCTTCTCTCTCCTTTCCCCCCATCTCTTTTTTTTCCTCTTGTCATGCATCGTGAACCCCTTATTCTTTTCATATCATAATCCATAAGAGAAGATACACATAAACATATACAAATACATATACATAAGTTTAGATATATATGATTCTATATGGTTTAATAATATCTTATTATCTCTTGTTCAAATTAAAGTATTTTTAATTCTTTCTTCATGATTATGAATGTTTATTACAAGTTGTGAGAACATAGATTTCAATCCATAATATATCTACGATATCTCATGGAATCGGTTTGGTTATTAAAAGAAAGGATAAAGCTTGCATAAAAATACTAGTTAATCTTTTTGCCGATTTTAGTATACACATCAATACCTTTAGGTTTAAAATAATTTTTAGAAATTAATTTTTACTTCTGAAAATTTCATGGAATTTACATATGATAGATTATATTATTTTATACATGCTGTAAAAAATTTAGATCGATCCGCATAACGGTTTAGGAATTACATCGTATTTATTCACTGATCGTAAAACAGAAAACTGTAGTTATCGGTCAATTTCTAGGACACATAACTTGGTCTAAAGATATCCAAATTGAGCAAACTCAGGTGTTTTTGATATCTACATCGAATGAACTAGATTTTATTAGTTTTATATTTTTACTGAAAACCGACGTAAAATATAGAAAACTGTGTTACAATATTAAGTGACGGATCTGGACAGAATCTGTCCTGATTCGCACATTGTTTTTAAATTGGACAAAACTCGAACACCCGATATCCGTTTGTGACAAAATTTAGATATGTAGATGCACCATTGATAGAAATATAATTTTCTGTATATTATATTACTTAGGAATGCATGAAACAACCTGATATAGGCTTTACAATACAATATATAGTTGCTGTCCAGAAATCTGAATTTCTGTTTTAAATGCTGATATTAAAATGATCATAACTAGAGCTTCATAAATCCAAATCGTATGAATCTTGGTGTTTTCGATAAGTACATCGAAATACCTACAATTTTCTAATAATTTTCGTAACCTGAAACCTGATACAAATTAACTCAAACTGCGTTTTAAAAATATGTGACGGTGCCGAATAGATTCTGATCTGTTTTGCGCGACGATACGAAAACATATATATCTCTCAAACCGGTAGTCATATTTAGGTAAAACTGGAACTCACGCATGCAAAACATTTAGAGCCATATTTCTGTTTATATTTCGCATTTGTTCAACTTGATTAATTAGTCGTACATAATATTTCTTTACAGCATTGTTTATGGTAGTTACTCGAATAATATACTTGACTCATTTCATGTTATTCGAACATGCATACATATTTAGCTTGATCATTAAATTGTTGTATGTATATAAAGACGATAATTAAATACTTGAGATGTATTTTGAAAAGTATACAAAAGTACTTTTTACATAAAACCCCCTCAAGTTTCACAAATTACAATAAGGCCCCTAACTAATATTGAACTTCAAATTATCTTTCTTTTAGTCTGACTCGGGTTGGAGTCTGACTAATTCTGACTTGAATATAATTCAAGTCAACCTATATTCAATCATATTCCAACTCAAGATGAATACATGAATTCCAGATTCCAGTTAACAATCTATATAACTTGACTGAACCGTACCATGGATATTCCTTTTACATGATTCCCAGTATTCCATTTACATGACTCTATGGTTATAGCCGTTTTCTGATATCATGGTTTCGGTTAGTCAGTTAATCACTCATACAATCAACACAATTTTACAAGATAACAATACAAACAAGACATCGCGGGGTTTAAGGGGTAGACTGGTACGGAATATGTTAAAGGTGGCACGAGGTGGTCACTTAAGACGTAATTACATCCATGCCGTTGTTCCGTGGTATTATCGACGGAGCCTTGTACTACAGTTACCAAAGTCCCCGGTGTAAGTGGGACTCCCCTCGTATACACTGGCATCTTCTGTACCAGGCTACAAACAACAGCGTTAATACAACATTACAATATTATAATACAACATTAAAAGCTACACTCTCCCTCTCTTACTCTCTGTCTATTCCTCTCTTATCTTTGGGACTTACCGAGCGACCTGTTCGCTGACGACATTCTGTTTCTCTCTTCTTTGAATGTCGTCAGGTGATTTGGACCCGGCCGAGATTGAGCCATCGCAAGAAGACTTGGAGCAGTTTACTGAAGACCCTGCACTGTAGTTTCATTGTACACTTTTCCTTTCTGTACTTCTCATTTCCTGTTATGCCACTGTTTAGGCATCTTTTATTTCAGTTGTATTTCCTTTCATGTATTGTACAAACAATGTTAATAAATAAAAGTTGCTGTTCTTTTTATACTCTTGTCTCTTGTGTAATACTTTATATTGCTTAGTTACGCTTAGCGTATGTATTTCTGAGTACATACGTAGCGGACCTCGTCGCGTCCACTTCGCCGTACACTGGGAAGCGGGGCGTGACATACAGTAGCGGGGTTTTCCTGTAATTTATTACGGGATCAGTTTTTTGAAGTTGCCAGTTTGCTTTCCGTTTCGGCCATTTTCCTTTGTTTCTTTCATTGGCTGAAATTTGGTGGAGGGGGGTTATTTGCAATTGTGCATTTAACAAAAGAGAAGACTTTTGCATCATGATGGTTTCATGATGGTGCAACATCCATTGACATCACTTGACTTCCTTGGATAATCATTGCTTGACTTTTGTATGATGAGAAGTGTGATGGTTGTTGAAGATGTGACTTTGGTTGTGATCATGATACATCATCATAAGCCTTTTTCTCTCTCTCTCTTGGATTCTTCTTTTTGCTAACTCCCCTCTCTCATTCTTGGGGGTTCAAAGGGGCCGGCCATTCAAGGGGGCTGTCCCAATTTTTTGTGGGGAAAAATACTCTCATTTGGCTTGCAAAAAATCATATAATTCATCTCAAAAAGCTTTCATCTTTTTCCTCCACCAAAACCATAGCAACTTCAACCCCATTGAGACAATAGAGTTCCACACTATTCTACAGCAATTCTTGGACACGTCGACTCGCCAACTTCGTGCCCGAGTTGCCTCGGTCCAGAGGTGGGAGCCCGTAAAAGAACCCGGCGATGTGGTGCCCTTCCGACGAGGAGATGAAGACCGGAGATTCCGCGGGGAGATCGGGACGACGACGAGAAGACCGAAGGACACGGATCGCTCGGTATATCTCTCTACCCCTTCTCTAGTTAGCTAGGAGTAGGTTAATGTCCCGATCCAGGTTTTTAGTGCGCGGTGGTGCCAGTTTACAAGTTTTGTAAAAGTATCGTTTCCGCATTTTGGCCTCGTTCGGACGACCGAGGCGCCGCCGTGCACTTACTCTGGTATCAGAGCCACGCCATTAACCTAGTCTAGCTTGCTCTAACGTGTTTACAAGTTCGATCGAACGGATTTTCCGAAAACCCGATTTCAAAAGCACAGTTTTCTGTCGATTTTTTTTTTGGCTCGAAAAAATATTTGGTACATTGCAGAAAATCGTGCAGGCAATTCTAAGACTGCTGTAGAAATTTGGTTGCATGACGTCACAGTTCCACTGCGGAACCGCGGCCAAACCCATGCATTGGCCGTGGTTCCGCCGCCACTTTGACCCCTCTCTGCACCAAATTTCTACAGTGGTTTTATGACATGGAAATGGGGTTTTTGGTATATTATTTTTGGGCCCAGATTTTCTTTGAGTGCTACAGTAGTGCTTGGGACCCACTTCGGTAAATTTAGTCGATCGAAAATTTTAAACATGTTAGTTCACAGTATTTACATTATATCTACGACCGTGAATGTCATTTGATCGGTAAATCATGTCTAACTGCTATAGCCCTTTTAGACGGATTTGCGAATGTGACATTCACGTTGATGTTTTGTGTTGTGCTGTGATGTTGCGGATTGGTCGTGGGGGATAGCCTGGATGCAATATTAGTACAGTTTTGTTTTATATGTACATTTGATATTGCGGGGCGAGCGTCCGACATGTGGACTGCCGTCACTGCCTGTTTGTATATTATTCTTTTGGGGCACGACCGGGCTGAGGTCGATGTACCCGTTGTATGTATATTTTACTTTCTGTACTAGGATTACCCTAAGGAGGGGTGCACGGATAGCCGGGTTCTAGAGGGAAACGGGCCCGCATCTCATGGCATTGAGACGGAGGGGGCTTCACTCTAGAATTGGCGGGCTATTCGCTGCACTCGTAGGGGGTACAGGTTGACCCAAGGAAGGGTGCCCAAGTTACCGGATTTCGTAAAGTGCTGGGTGGTCCATTCACGTTGCTGAAGGGGGCTGCCTCGCTTCAGGTTTTTGGCGGGTAACTTGCCGCGCCCGTAGGGGTCTAGGATTTCATTGCACAGGCTATCCACACGACCAGGGGAACGTCGGGTTTCAGTAGCGGCTCTATGAAACCCGGGGATCCCAGATATCTGTATTGTTCTGTGATGCTTATTACATTTCTGTGATGTTGCATTTTATCACGCCTTGAGCGAATATTATATATTGATATATATACTAGTAGATGTTGTATATGTTTTGCATCCGCG
This sequence comes from Agapanthus africanus, assembly GCA_030015575.1. Lineage (NCBI taxonomy): Eukaryota > Viridiplantae > Streptophyta > Magnoliopsida > Asparagales > Amaryllidaceae > Agapanthus > Agapanthus africanus. The sequence continues at coordinate 45,133,460 of CM057339.1, forward strand.
CTGGTCCAGTCCCCGCTCTGTCGTTAGTTAAGTAACCTAACGGGTGATGACGGGACCCAGTGGCGAATGCGGATGGCATATACGTACATCATTATTTTCGTTCTTTATTGGTGTGATCAATTGATGGGACTGCATTGATTCGGATCAATGCAAGCTAAACAAACCTAATCTGATGTTGTTGGAACAACTTTTCAAAAAGCTGTTATTGCAAGGACGTTCTCTTTTGTTTTGCACAGTGGTATTCGGTTATGAATATCCAGCACCTCAGTCGACGAGGCAAGGGCCGAGATCCCTTCACCGGAGTGACCCCTTGGACAGAAGTTTGCGTCAGGGCAATAACTTCACTATAGCCGATTGCCTTTTACTTTGCATCGTGGTATTCAGTTGGAATATCCTGCACCTCATTCTACGGGGAAAGAGTCGAGATCCCTTCACCGGGAGTGACCTCTTTAGCAAAGGTTTTCGCCACTATATTTTTATAAAAGCTATCCCGTTCCTTCAACGATATCAAGTTCATCACGTTAAAGGTTTTTCGCTAGAAACCATTCGTAGCCCTCCATCATTTCAGTTAAATATTCGGTAATATTCAAGCTATGTATTTTGACCTCACGCCAAGGCATAGTGATTGGTAGCTGCCGGATATTTATCTGTTGCATAGATAGATGCGTTGGTTTGGGACAGTCGTACTACTATTTTGGCCTACGTCAAGGGTATGTACGGATGGGTTCAAATTAACCTGGATAATGATGGGTAGAACTTGACATGTGACTTATGACATTTTGACCTCACGCCAAGGTCATAAGAGCATGGGGTAAAAATCACATCGGGAGTTTCAAAATAAACTGAAACTTGCCAGATATGCGCATACCTTCTGGAGTGTGATAACGTGAGCGGATTCCGTCACGTTATCATGCGATGATAGTTGGATCCCGATTCCCACTGATGAGTTGGTTTACTACTCGGGTGATCCCGACTAATTCTTCTTTCAGGTTTGGAGGAGAATTTGACGTTACAGTGGGAGATTTCCTGATTATATAAAGTGATAACCATTCTGATCTAGGTTAGAGTGCACGCTGAGTGTTTCTTTTCTCTCTCTCTCTGGCAGCGACCATGACCCGACCCTAAGACTATGACTCAGTGACCAAAATTAACCGAACTTTCTTAAACATTGGCTTTTGGATTGTCAGAGTTGCGTACCTCATTGCCACTCCTACTTTTACCCTTTTCTCCAGGACACCCCGTATTACTATGAACGTCTACTTCCATTGGATAAAACCATCATATGGTTATATACGAACTCGAAGGAACTTGTTCCAGATTCGAGGATGGTTTCTGGTTCTGGAGAAAACGAATAGGACTATTCAGTTGTCTTTTCCTTTTACCTTCTCTCAGGTTGCGAGTGCCCCTTAGATTAGGAGATAGTACACCTATTACGCAAATTGGATAGTCTTCTTTCAAACCATAGGCAGGTGCCGACCGGTAGGGAATGAAGAAAACCAATTAGCCTAACGATGGTGTACAGAAGATATTAAGTTAAGACAAATAAAGGGATTAGTAAGAGGGCAAAGTAAATTGCGACTGCTATTCACGACCAAACCAAGTATTTCATTACCACTCACACTTCACCTTTGTATTTCTCCAGGACACTCCGTATCACTACGAAGATCCACAGTTATTTGGATGCTCCATCGTATGGTTATATACGAACTCGAAAGGAACTTGTTCCAGTTCGGGGATGGATTCTGGTTCAGGAGAAATAGGAATAAGGTTTATTCAGGTGTCTTTTATCTTTACCTTCTCTCGGGATGTGAGTGTTCCTAGGATTAGGACAGTACACCCATTATGCTTATTGGATAGTCTTCTTCCAAACCATAGGCTGGTGCCGAACGGTAGGGAAAGAAGAAAACCATTTAGCCTAAGAGGGTGTACAGAAGGTAATGACTAAAGACATATGAAGGGATTTAGAGAGACGACAAAGAAATATACGGTTACAGTTGTGAATCTGGATAATGGAAGAGGCATTACTAGGAATACCCGGATACCCCTACGAAACATTTCAATGTTTTAGTTTCACTGTGTACTGTTAAAAGAAAACTGATTTCCCAATTAGCACTTACTCCAGGGTATGTATTTACCAGGTTTGATTCTCACATCTGTATGGTTTTACAGATGATGAGTGGGAGTAAGTTATTGGGAATTAGGTGATCGTCCTCATTATATTGGAATTCGTTATAATTGGTGATATTTGAGGAAATCGCCTGGGCTGTTTGCCGGATGGCAAATATTTGGTTTTGAATATCCGTTCTAATGCACCAATTTCAAATTGATATATCTGTACGTCTATTTTTATAGAGTGAGATATACCTTTTTGAAATTATGTCGATGACATTTACCTGTATCAGTTGATGGTTAGGTAAGGAGCATTAAACAGTGGTGTAATTCTTCTTAACCATAAGTACAGTTTTCAACCTACGACACACAGGGAGTGAGTTATTAGACTCAAGGGACTTATACAGAGTATTGTATGTTGTCCGGTGTCCATGAGGAGAGAGGGGTTGGTACTCGTACTATATTCTGTTTACTTGTGACTTCTCAAGTTCTTAGACATGTGTTTCGTAGAAATACAAGGTCCAAGTTTTGAGAAGTTATAGGTATATGAATAGAGTAGAGAACCAGGTATTGCAAGTATCGGGATTCTTCAAGGTGATCGAAGATGTAGATACTTGCGTATGGTATTCAGTTGTTAGTAATGATTAAGAGAACTTGCTTCTCTTTCAGGTTACTCATAATTGGAAGCATTCCTAAGTTGAGTGACGTTGATCGGCCTCCTTCCATTTAGTTGACATGCACTGGAGACAGCTGCATGATTTGAATCTGGTTCCAATTAAATCAGTGCCTCTGTTTCTATATTGGATATAGAACAGTTCATATCTTAACGATGTTAAGGTACGGGGAGTTGTCCGGCTTATGCTTAAAACCAGACTCTGGATAACTCAAGGCACGTTTCTGTAATGGCTGTTTGTGGGTTGACCCAGGCTATGACGAGAGTTGACTTTCTACCATCAGGAAGATCAATAGTGATATTGTTCTTGACTCGCCACAGTTTTAATAAAAATGGATTTTTTCAGAAAACAGAAGTGGGAGTATGGTAGAACTGGAAGTGATTCCAGAACCGCAAATGATTACTGAAAATTTGATAAAAACCTAAAGATTCAATCTGGTTTGACATTCCATTAGCCACTCCGCAGATATGGTGGGTAACCTCAAGAACTCGAGAGGTACTTCGGTATGCTCAAAGACGGTGACAGGGAAGTTCTTGTTTACCCAGACTTTCCATTGTTGTTGTTCCAGACTGTGAGACCCGGCAGGAGGATGAGTATAGCGTCTTTCTAAACTAGCTTTAGAAGTGTACGTGTATATGATTCTGCCAGAGGGTTGTCGTAGTCAGTGGGAGCAGCGAAAGCATTGGTGGACAGGTGGCTTATGTCTATTTATAGACTAAAGCAGATATAGCGGAGATAGATCATCTATTTCTGATGTGATAGTCATAGGTTTGACTTCATCAGAATAGGGGATGGATCTGTTAAGAAGGTAGTAGGGTGTGATGTCCTGGTATTGGATGACATACACAGAGTAGGAAGTGAAGTTCCTATACTACGGTCGGTTATATTTTGGTTGTCACACAGTAGTTTTTCCACATAGGAATTGGATATTATATCAAACATTCTGGTTACTAGATCTATGGTTTTAGATCTAGATTTGGGTAGTTTCCCAATCTGGGTACTTAGACAGCATTCTACAGGTGTTTTAGAATGGACGACTCCATGCACGGTAGTGTACCTGCAGGTGGTGGAGTCACCCTCTCTGAAGGTGTCTTACAGACTAAAGGGGAGAGGGATGTGCATGATTGGCAGATCACTTGCTTAGGCAATTGAGTCAATCATGAGATGTCAAGTACCACACCAGATGTTGTTTTTGCTATAGATGCAATAAGTTGATATTAATCCAATCCTGGAGAAACGGTCGGAAGCAGTTTTAGAACATAAGTGGATGTTCTAGGGATATGATAACAACAGCCTCTTTCGGGAGACAGTTATCATTCCAGGCTTCCAAGGTGACCTGGATGATAGAGTGGCTGTCAGAGTTATAGTTTTCCCTCTGATGAGGGGGCATTATTTTGGACAGGTGGTCCAGGCGGATACTGAGGGAGGCATGGCGCAGGATACTGATTAAGTTCAGTTGACGATACAGTCTAAGAAGTTTGGATTTGGAGTTCATTTATGAGCTAGGTCCCATCAGACATCCAAACACATTCTATGACAGGTATTTCTCATTTCGGGAGATGACTTTCTCCGCGAACTTGAGATATAGAGAGACATAGAAAGAAACATCAAAGCGGATCTACTCACTGAGGCTATTCCTCGAACGCAATAGTTTCGCAAACGGGTTTTGTGAGACTGAATAGTAGAGGAGTTGGGTGTTCGGTATCACACGGGCAGTGAGTATGCGACATCGCAATAATTAGCCTTGAGTGCAAGTGGGAGATTGTTGGATATAGTGCCCTCAGAGTCAATTATTGGATCACAGGCACGTGATTGCAATGTTTGAGGGAGGACCTATGCCGGTAGGACAGTCTTACTCAAGATGATAGTATGCTATCTGGTTTATCTTTATCATCGTGTACTGCTTTAGGTGACCTTACAGGTCACTATTGCACGTTGATAGAGCCCCTAAGATTCTTGCTTGACTGCCAGCAATATGAGGGCGATCATATACATGGGAGCTGGGGTCTATAAGCACATCTTTAAACGGTCCCTAGTCGTGGGAGTTTCGAGACAGGGCATCGATACTCCAGAGTAGACTAGTGTATACAGTCGAGACCCCGACGAGGGGCGGTGGCCGGTCTCATAAGCCACTGGTGTCAGTTGGTTCACATAAGATGTATACAGGTGCTCATTGGGTTATGAGTACACCGGACAGGACTCGCCGGGAACATGCTAGTTGGTCTTATACCTGACGTCAGATAGCAGTTCCCTAGTGACATGTGTACAGGTTAGTTCATCGACCTGAGATCGTCATTTGTCTCGTGTGAGTTCCCACTGTACTTTGATTACTACCCTACCACGCTCAAAAGAGACGTGCAAACAGGTTTTAGTTGGGTACAGTCCCGAGCCACATGGAGGCAGTGAGCGGATCCGCAGGGGTTCGTCTCTCCCGGTATTGGGGGTGAGGTCGCGCTGTGTCTACAAGAGCCATTACACGAAGTCCTTGGCCAAGACAGGAGATTTACTGGTAGGTATTCTGGTAGTATCTCAGGGTGTTCTGGGCTACACTCCGACACGACTTGTACCGCTTTAGGGGGTCTGACTTTTACCAACCCCTTAGGCCCGCCATGCGATACTCATAGACGAACGGACCGGATTGTACGGATATTGTCACTGACAGGCTCAGTAGGGTGTCAGGATGAGTTCGCTCATCGACGTCCCTTTTGGTCAATACCTGGTAGCCCGTTACGTATGGCTAATACCTCTGACGTGCTAGTGGTTAAATCCACAGCCAAAAGTATTGACGAGTCTTTAGAGTCCCCCACAGACAGTTACTCAAGTTTCGGGCAAAACGCTGTAGTGGCCGTATGGAGATATGGGAGGGTTCGATCAGATACGTGCGGTATTGCACGGATCATGATCGGACGGATAATACTAGCGGGCTTTGGTTTAAGCCGGATCCTAGTATTGTACAGTGTAGATTTTATCTCATTGTATTTTTATTCGGTCGGAATACAAATGCGGGTATGTATATACAGTAGCGGAGTTTTCCTGTAATTTATTACGGGATCAGTTTTTTGAAGTTATCAGTTTGCTTTCCGTTTCGGCCATTTTTCTTTGTTTCTTTCATTGACTGAAATTTGGTGGAGGGGGGTTATTTGCAATTGTGCATTTAACAAAGGAGAAGACTTTTGCATCATGATGGTTTCATGATGGTGCACCATCCATTGACATCACTTGACTTCCTTGGATAATCATTGCTTGACTTTTGTATGATGAGAAGGGTGATGGTTGATCATGATACATCATCATAAGCCTTTTTCTCTCTCTCTCTTGGATTCTTCTTTTTACTAACTCCCCTCTCTCATTCTTGGGAGTTCAAAGGGGCCGGCCATTCAAGGGGGCTGTCCTAATTTTTTGTGGGGAAAAATACTCTCATTTGGCTTGCAAAAAATCATATAGTTCATCTCAAAAAGCTTTCATCTTTTTCCTCCACCGAAACCATGGCAACTTCAACCCCATTGAGACAATAGAGTTCCACACTATTCTACAGCAATTCTTGGACACGTCGACTTGCCAACTTCGTGCCCGAGTTGCCTCGGTCCAGAGGTGGGAGCCCATAAAAGAACCCGGCGATATGGTGCCCTTCCGACGAGGAGATGAAGACCGGAGATTCCGCGGGGAGATCGGGACGATGACGAGAAGACCAAAGGACACGGATCGCTCGGTATATCTCTCTACCCCTTCTCTAGTTAGCTAGGAGTAGGTTAATGGCCCGATCCGGGTTTTTAGTGCGCGGTGGTGCCGGTTTACAAGTTTTGTAAAAGTATCGTTTCCGTATTTTGGCCTCGTTCAGACGGCCGGGGCGCCGCCGTGCACTTACAGGTGTTTGCTTCATCGTCAAAGTGCTCGACTCGGTGGCTGGGTAGCCCGATCTCCGCTGGGACCATTGCTTCGGTCCCGTAGCAGAGGCTGAAAGGGGTCTTCCCGGTTGGAGTCTTTTTTGACGTGCGCAGGGCCCATAAGACCCGGGGTAGTTCCTCGACCCAACCGCCTTGCCTCCTTTCCAGGTGGGTTCGGAGGCCCCTAAGGACGTCCCGGTTAGTGACCTCGGCCTGCCCGTTACATTGGGGGTGCACGACTGCGGCAAACTTCATGAGGATGTGGTATTCTTTGCAGAAGTCCCTTACTTTCTCGTTCTCGAAGTTCATCCCGTGGTCGGTGATGATACACCTTGGGATCCCGAACCGGTGAATCAGGTTGTTTTGGAGGAACTTGATGGTTGTGGTGGCGTCCGGTTTCCTGATGGAAACGGCCTCGATCCATTTGGTGAAGTAGTCCACCGTGACGAGGACGTATTTATGTCCGCCAATTCCTGTGGGGAACTGGCCAATCATATCCAATCCCCATTGGGCGAATGGCTACGGGGACGTCAGGGCCGTTAGCTCGGTAGCCGGGAGACGGGGGATACTGCCGTGGAGTTGGCAGCTCTTACACCACCTGACCAGCTTCAGGGCGTCTTCGTGCATGGTGGGCCAATAGTACCCTTGAAGTAGTGCCTTTTGGGTCAAGGTTCGAGCCCCTTGGTGTGCGCCACCCACCCCTTCATGGATTTCCCGCAGGACGTAGTCGGCTTCGTGGGGGTCAACGCACCGGAGCAGGGGCTGAGTGAATGCCTTCTTGTAGAGATTCCCGTTGCTCCAGACGAAGTGGGTGGCTCTGGCCCGGAGGCGGCGAGCGGTTGCTCTGTCTTCCGGGAGCGTGCCGTCTTTCAGGAATTCCATGAGGGGCTTCCTCCAATCTGAGTCATTCTCCTGTGTCGTGTACACTTGGAGTGTCGCCGCCTCGTCTCCAACGCTGGTTCGGGCCAAGGTTTCGAAGAGTATCGACCGCCTGTTGCTGGCCGAGTATGAGGATGCCAGCTTGCTCATGGCGTCTGCTTAATCATTCATTTGCCTGGGTATTTGTTCCACCTGGACTTCGTCGAAATTTTTTCGGAGCTTCCTCACCTCGTCTAGGTATTTCATCATTAGGGGCTCTCGAGCCTCGAAGCGGCCGGTTACTTGGCCGACGACTAGGGCCGAGTCGCTGCGGATCCGGACTGTTAGTTATATGTATGCCCTAGAGGCCATTATTATACATGAGATGTATATTGTAATGGATGCTTGGACATATATAGGGAGGACTTTCTTGCTCGACATGATAGTATGCTATCTGGTTACTCTTTACCTTAACGTGTACACTAATTGTCTCTCTGCTATATGTTGGTAAAGCCCTTAGGATGTGTACTTGACTACCTGGACTATGATGCAAATCATACTAGTGGGAACATGGTAGTCCATAAGTACATCCTTCAAGGTCCCTAGTCGTGGGTGTATCGAGACGGGGCATCGATATACCAGAGTAGACTAGCGTATAGCTTCTCGACCCATATAGATGGGCGATAGATGATCCCATATCCATTGGTGTTTGACATCAGAGATGATATTCGGGTGCTCAGTGGAGACTGGGTACACTGGACGGGCTCGCCGAGAACTCCCAGATGGTATTATACCTCACGTCAGATGGCAGTTCTCTGGTGACACTGGTATAGGTTAGTCTGTAGACCCGAGATCTCCATAGAGTCTTGTGTGATTCCCACTGTGCTTTGATTTTCACCTTACCACGTCCAAGAGGGTGTGCAAAATGGTGGTTTTTGGGTACAGTCCCGAATCACATGGAGGCAATGAGCGATAGGAGGGGTTTCGTCTCTCCCGGTATTGAGGGTTGATGTTGCGCTGTGCTCGATTGGCCATAACAGGGAAGTCCCTGGCCAGGGCTGGTTTAGAGATTTATTGGTAAGTGTTACCCGTAGTTTCTCGACCCGTTATGCGCCTCATATCGGCACGACTTATCGGTTATTGGGGTCTGACGTTTACCACCCCTAGACTTGATATGCGACATATCAGACGAGGAGACCGGACTGTACGGTAGTGTCACTGTCAGGCTTTCTGCAGGAGTTGGAACGGGCTTGCTTGCTGATCTTCTGATCGCTCAATATCCGGGTAGCCGTTACGTCCAGCTAGTACCGCTGACGGCTTGTGGGTGCTTGATGTGATCATCACCTACTGCCGGCGTATTGACGAGTCTTTAGAGTCCTACATAAAGGTTTTACTGGCTCAGGCAAAACAAAATAGAAGCACGTATGTGATATGTGCGGGACCGAGAATAATGCGTGTATGTGATACCGTATTCTATTCTCACGATTTTTTGTATCGGTCGGTTATATGTGATATAGCCGAGTTATCGAATCAAGTGTTGATTCGATAAGTCGATACATTGGATGTTAGTCGGTTATATGAGATATGACCGGATTATTAAGTCAAATGTTGATTTAATAATTTAGTGTATAATTGTATATAAGATATACTAATTTACATTGACTAACATTTGTTCACTTAAGGATTTTTCTCACATGTGCACAACATTAATATATATGTGATATATATTAAAATGTGTTTTCTTTTTGTATCATGATTGTTGATACACATGACATGGGTGTATAAGACATACACCATTCTAATTTTAGTGGAGGGGTTTTTATATTTAAAGTAAATCTAAATTGATTGATAATTGTTAAGTGCATGAAGCTTGTAGAAGCTTTTAGTGCTTTGACAAATTCAACTCAATTTGTTTTACTTATGATATTTAGTTAACCCAACCATTAGAATTAGCCATGGTTATGTCTCTACATGAGTTAGTATATGATACTCACTCACCCATGGTTAGCTCTCTCTCTTGATTAGTTTTCATTCTCATTTTGGAGCTCATCTTCTTCCTCCTTTAAATTCTTGCTAGGGTTTGATACAGTGAGAGAAATATTGTGAGAAAAGAAATTCTAAAGTGTACCCATTTCCTATTTCACCATGCTCTACTAGACTAGCACTTTAGTTTAGGGTGTTTGCTTCACTAATTCTCTAGTTAGTGAAGTAGTAGCTTGAGTTGGTATTCTCTCGACGTAGATCATTTTCGGCCTCGAAGACTTCAAGCAAAACCGTTGCCATCTTCTCATGGAGCCGTCCGAGAGTCCGGAAGCACAATGATCGCAGCGAAGGAACTACGACAAGGAGCTTTAGAAGTGAAGGACCGATCTACAAAGGTTGTATTTCGTATTCACTTAGTAGTAATGATATTTACTTGCTTGTGAAACCCTAATAATCTAGCAAAGATCTTGTTTAGGCTTGTTCGGCATGGCAAAAATTTTAATCGGGCGTGGTAGATGCCTTGTAGAACCTTGTTAGAGTGCCTAGTAACCCTACAGTGGTATCAGAGCCTAGCTAGAGCATTAGGCGACGTGTATACGAAATTAAAACTCCGAACGAACCCCGAAACCTCAAAATCAATCCCTCTCTGGTCATTTTTTAAAACTGTGATTTTTTCTGAATTAAAAATGCCTAAAAAAATAAGCAGGGAAATATAAGCATTGTAGTGAAAAACGAGCGCATAATCCGTACAAACCGCTGCGGAACCGCGGCCGTACCGCGCTTGGGCCGCGGATCCGCGGCAGTACAGAGGATTTATGAACTCATTTTGCACTGTAATCTCTATTTCTGTGAATTATATTTTCTGGGTATTTTTAAACTGACTCAAGTGTTGAGTGTTCTGGGGATTATTTTGTATTCGTTGATTCGATCGGAATATTTAATTTCGTTATGTTTTTCAGATATTTAGAAACTGTTAAAATGTTCGAACGGATATCATTAACTCATTTTTTCCCGGCACGAAAGACTTTCAAGTGTTGAATTTTTCTTGAGTTTAAATTTTTCGGAAAACCGTGCAAGTAACGCGATGGACCCTCTAGAAGAACACAAATCTTAACTCGATTATGTGACCGTCTGAACCGTCTCTGAACCTTAGGGTTTGGGGCAGTACGGCGTGCCACATGTGAGGCGTTGGCTTGACCCTTCTACGGCTGGACCGTTGGTACTGTGACGTATTCTGGAATTTTTGAACTCCGCTCAAGTGTTTAGCTATTTAGGAAATCTTGGGTATTTGATTATTCGATCGGAAAGTTTAATACTGTCTATTTATCTGGAATGTGATACAATATGCGGAATTCATATAGTTAGGCATGAAATGCGAAGTATGTGATATTTCGGATTTACGATGTCTAAAGAAATTGTGGATTCCAAATGTTGTAGTTTTACACTTTCTTTTTTGCGACCGTAAGTGTAATATGTGATATCGCCGGTTTCGTTGCTATATGTAAACGACAATTGGGATGCGTATATTTACTTACGTTGATGACATGTGATGTTATGTGTTGCTGGATATGTTATATTGGATCGTCGCGTTTTTGAATAGCCGGGGGTTTTATGTGAGATGAGGGTTTTTATTTTCATTCATGTAAAATTAAATGTATGTAATATTCTTTTATCGGGGCACTTCCGGGATGAGGTTGATGTCACCATTTGTATATTATTTACTTTTCCGCACTATGATAGACCCAAGGAGGAGAGCACAAGTAACCGGGTTCTGGAGTCCAGTGGGAGACCAACTCGAGGAGTCGAGTCCGGGTCTCCTAACTCTAGAATTGGAAGGGTTGCCTTCCTCTCTCGTAGGGGTCTAGGGGTGTAGGTTTGGCTATTCATCGCGACCGTGGAATCCGTGCTTTATAGAGGCTCAAACTAAAACACGGACCTCCTAATATATCCATTATTTCATATGTTTCTTCTGCTGTGATATCTGTGATGTGATCATTTGATATGTTGTGATAGATATTGTATATAATATATATGATATATTATATAGACGTTACTTATGTTTTACACCCGCACTAGCCCTACCCCGCTCTGCCGTTAGTTACCTAACCTAACGGTGCACGAGGGGACATCGAGGCGAATGCGGATGGCATAAGTGTACGTCGTATTTATCTGTGATGTTTAGGTGACTTAAATGATGGGACTTCATTAATATGATTAATGAAAGAAAAGAAACCTAAAAGATATTGTAGAATCAAATTTTTCAAAAAGGGTAGCTACAGTTTTTTGGTTTGCATAGCGATATATATGATATGTCCTGCACCTTATTCGATGAGGAAAGAGCCGAGATCCCTTCACCGGGAGTGACCTCTTTAGCAAAACTAATGAAAGCCTCAAAATCACTCCATTTCAAAATTCACTCGATTCTACAACGATATCAAGTTCATTACGCAATAGGTTTTCAGAAAAACCTGTCGTAGCCCTCCGTCATTTCAGATAAGTTATATATAGTATTCGTGCTGCATTTGTTGGCTTTCGTCAAGATGTAGTGTGCGGTAGCTATATGCTACTTATCTGCTGTATATGATACGATTGGATTAGGATAGTCGTACGGCTTTGTTGGCTTTCGTCAAGGGTCATGCGGGTGGATTTAATTCAGTCAAGAAATGTACGGGTTGAACTTGACTAGCGGGCTATGGTTTGTTGGCTTTCGTTAAGGTCATAGCACGTTAGGGGCAAAATATTATAGGGAATTTCAAGTGTTGAAATTTGCAATGAGATTGCATACCTTCTATGAGATAGTTGGATCCCGATACCCACTGCGAGTAATTGTTACTCCTGGGAGAGTTTTACACAGGACAGTTAGCCGATCAAGTAGGTGTCTAGAAAGGTGTCAACGGGGTTACGCCTCTGGGAAAACAAGGTTTATTTTAATTAGGTCCGTGCGAAAGCACAGAGAACCTCCCTCAAAGTACCGACACTGGCCTGGCTGAAAGATTGGCGAAATTGTAGGGTGTAATTAATCCCGGCTAGTCTTTCCTTTTAGGGTTTGAAGGAAGATTTGATAAAAACAGTGGGAACCATCCTGATTAGATAAAATAATAACCAATCTAATCTTGCAAGAGCATTCTCTAAGTGTTTTCTTCTCTCTCTCTCCAGATAGCGACCATATCATGCCTTAATCAAGAAAATAATACGGATGTATTGACCGGACCCGCTTGTTATACTGAGCTAGGGAACGTTGGTCCCGCTCCAACTTATAAATGTTATAAGACAGAGCGGGAAATAGGGGATTACCAGAATTCACGTGCCGCCCAAACGAAGAAAGTGCATGTTGATGCATCATCTTCAGGTGTGTTCATTACAGAGAACTGTTTCTCAGTATCCTTTACGTCCTGGGTATGAGATACCGGATCAGGATCCCATAAATGTAATTTGTTACATAGGCTACAGATAGGTAGAGAACTGAGAACGGGTGATAAGTTTCATGAGATAGAAACGGTGCAAGTGTTGCAGCCAAGTCTGTTGGTCACTATCACCCTGTATTAGCAAATACATTGATTCTGAACGAATGTTATTGGATACCGAACCTGATATACAACATCGTATCAGTTTCTTTATTAGTAATGAAGGATATAATTTTGTATTGTTGGATAATGTTTTGAACATTTCCTATATCAAGAGTTGATCGGTTCAGGCACGTTATCTAAAATCATTGACCTTCTAAATCAAACTACAGTTCTTAACATAACAAACACACACAAGAGGAAGAGTTCAGAACTGAACGAATTCTTCTTGAGGCATTGTAGACTAGGTCATATCAATGCGACCTGACTAACTGAAGTTACATCTAGATGCATATTTAAATTAGTTTGAATTTACATCTTGTGAAACTTGCCGGTCATGTCACAAAGATAAGATGACCACAGCTCTGTTTATTGGAAACAGAGAAAGAGTTAGTGAACTTTTGGGATTGATACATGCTGATGTATGAAGGTCCCCCGTCTACATATGCCGGACCGGTTCTTTGTACTTCATTACATTCACTGATGATCTCTCAAGATTCAGACATATGTTCCTGTTGAAACACAAGTACGAAACTTTTGAGATAATCACAGAATATAAGTTAGAAGTAGAAAACCAAAAACGGGTATAAATATTATGTCCTTTGATGTGATCAGGGAGGAGAATACTTGAACACGGGATTCCTGGACTATTCTAAAGGAGAATGAGATTCTCTCTCAGCATTACTCCTCCGTATACACCATAGCACGATGGTAAATCGGGGCGGAGAAATAGCACCCTATGTGATATGGTGTGCTCTATGATGAGTATTACTGAGTTTCCTATTTTCTTTTTGGGAGTTATGCACTTGAGAAGCTGCATACCTATTGAATAGGGTTCAAATCAAATCAGTTGCCTACCACTTCATATGTGATATGGAAAGGGAAGAGCCCATATCTTAAGTTTGTTAAGATTTGGGGTTGTCCAGCGTATGTCTAAAAGCATAATCCGGACAAGCTCGAGGCAAAGTCAGGTCTGTGGAAGTTTGTTGGATATCCCAAGCATATGCAAGGGAATATATTCTACCTAACCGAGGGACAAAAGATGTTTTGTTTCTCAACATGCCACCTTTGTGAAAGGGAATTTCTTGTGAAGAAATGAGTGGTCATGAGATAGAACTGAAAGGAGTTCCAGCCATACAAACTACAGCAGATGATTTGGTAGAACCGAAGGATTCAATAGTAACTAACGAACCTCAGCCTCTCCGCCGATCTAGTAGGGTTCCTCATCCACCTGAGAGATACTTCGGTTTCTCTATGACAGTGGGAGCGAGGATTGCATCATGAGATGATGACCCAACTATTTTCGAGCTGGCCATCAGGAGTGGGACTCTGTAAGAATGGCTAGATGCTTAGCAATCTAAGATGGAATCCATATACACCAACAAAGTATGGACTTTGGTTGCTTTATCTGAAGGGTTAAATTCCCATCAGGAGCAAGTATATCTTGAGAAGATTACTTGGTGTACATGGAAAAGTTGAGACTTTCAAAGCTATGCTTAAGTCCATCCAGATCCTACTTGCCACTGCTACATACCATGACTACGATATCTGGTGGTTGGGTGTCATGACAGCTTTTCTAAATGTTGATTTGGAAGAGAGCGTCTATAAGTACACAGCCAGAGGGCTTCGTGGACAGTGGGAGCAGCTGAAACGTGTGCAAGATGCTTTATAGGATAAAGCAGGTATCGCGGAGTTGGAACATCTGTTTTGATGTGGTAGTCAAAGAGTTTGACTTCATCAAAATGGTAGATGAACCTTGTATATACAAAAAGGTAGTAGGTGTTCCCCTCCGAAAGACGGCCGAGACTGAACGTCTTGCCTGAGATTCGGGGCAGATGCTATATGGTTTTATCCGTCTACCTCTCTGAAGATGCCAAGTTGATTTATGGCACCGTGTATCGGAGGTTTAGACGGATGCGGCCGATTTAGCAGACTTCGTCAGATTCCCCCTCACGGTGAGGGGTTTTTGATTGTGGGGACGCTCTTCCCTGCAGGCGCAAGCCCCTGCAGTTAATTACGCTACCGCACCGCGGTAGCAACTTTCTCCTTCTCCAGAATTTCACTTCGTGTCGTGGGTGTTTGTTTTGTTTGTGGTTGCCCGTGGATTGTATACGGAGACTAATTTATTTCGTTGCCCGTAGGACGTGGATTAGTCCAAATCCGTATTTACTTAGATTTGGGTTTGGTGTTTTAGTTTAAGGATACGTTAGCCGTGTTGAGGCTAAGATCAACTTAAACGTTCGTTAAGGATACGTTAGTCCTGTTTGAGACTAAGATCAACTTAACGTGGTGATCCATTTAATATATGGCCGTCGGGACTCATCACCTCTCTGACGTCGTTGAAGGATTACAACGATAGGTGTCAGAGGAGTTCAGAGATGTACCCTTGAACCAAAGTTGATTTGGAGTTTTATAGTCCATTTGAATGTTTAAGGATACGTTAGCCGTGTTTAGGGCTAAGATCAACTTAAACGGGATCGTTTAGATCCGACAAAAGAGCATTTGGGAGCTCTATTGTTCCAGTTTAAGGACGTGGTGGTCCATGTTCCAGTTTAGGGACGTGGTGGTCCATGTTCCATGTTTCCCCCAATCAGAGCAAGGCTCTGTTTGAATTTTAAAAAATTCAAATTTTGAAGCAACGCTTCAGATCCTCTGCGCTGCGCGCAAAGCGCCACGTGTCAAAAACTGATACGGCAGCGCAGCGCCCAAGGCAGTGCGCCCAATCAGAGCAAAGCTCTATTTTAAGTAAAATTAAAGGAAGCAACGCTTCAGTTGCGCAAGTACTGCGCTGCACGACACGTGTCAGCGCAGATGCGCTAGCGCAGTTGCGCTGCGCTTTGCGCCGCGCGACACGTGTCAGCCCAGATGCACTAGCGCAGTTGCGCTGCGCTTTGCGCCGCGCGATACGTGTCAGCGCAGTTGCGCTGCGCTGTGCGCTGCGCCACACGTGTCACACGCTGGAACATTTGCGCCAAACAGAATTAAGATTTTAAAGAGATCTTTTCTGTTCTTGATAAAACAAGAAGATTTTCTTCTGTAAAACAGAAGCCCTTGGATCAAAGATCCAACGGTGGGGAAAATTCCCCAAATCACTCAGAGAAAGATCTCTTTAACAAATTTAACTAATTTATGGGCACTATAAAAAGGACCCTAGGCCTCAATTCAAAGGAGAGAACATTTTCTAAAAAAAGGGAGAGAAACAGAACTCTGAACAACT
Source organism: Agapanthus africanus (assembly GCA_030015575.1). NCBI lineage: Eukaryota > Viridiplantae > Streptophyta > Magnoliopsida > Asparagales > Amaryllidaceae > Agapanthus > Agapanthus africanus. The sequence goes on from CM057339.1 coordinate 45,149,748, forward strand.
CCTCAAGAAAGAAAAAAAAGGTAAAACCCTTTAGAAAGAAGAGAAAATTCTCTTATGAACAGATCAGTGATCTAAAGACAAGATCATTGATCTTTAACAATAAATAAATAAATGAATAAATAAAATAAAAATAGTGCTTTGCACTTTTTATGAACCTTTGGCTCTTTGAGATAAGAAAAAACAAGAAAAAACTTATCTTTTCTTTGATCTAAATTAGATCAAGAAATCAAATAGTGCTTTGCACTTCTGTTCTTGAATCTAAAAGATTCTTAGTGCTTTGCACTTCCAAACTGCGCTGTTGCGCTCTTGGGAGAGCGCCACGTGTCAGCTACAGAACAACTTACGCCACGCGCTCTTGAAATAGAGCTTTGCTCTCTGAAATTGGCGCAACTCACCAGAGCGCGCCACGTGTCAGCAGTGCAACAGCGCAGCGCACTAGAGCAGCGCACTGCGCTGTTGCGCTTGGGCTCACCAGAGCAGGACACGTGTCTTCATCATAAGCGCTTGCGCTCAATAATTAGCGCAAAGCGCCTGACAAGCCACTATCAGATGATTAATGCACTGCATTATTTACAGAAGGGCCAAGCCCAATTAAAAAGGGCCTAACAGGCCAAATTAAATGCAATGCATTACTTTAAAAAGGGCTGAGCCCAAATAAAAACAGATGCTGTGCATCATTTCTAAAAGGGCAGAGCCCAAATAAAGGTCTAATAGACCAAACAAAAATTCCATGCATTATTAAACAGGAGCAGAGCCCCAGTAAAGGCCTAACAGGCCAAATGCAAATAAAATGTTGAACATTTTCAACTGGACTTAGCCCAATTCTGGCCGTAAGTCCTTAAATTAAATTGAACTGAGCAAAAATGCTCTCTCAAATCAATTTACCTCTGGTTCGAGGGTACATCTCCAAACTCCTCTGGCACCCATCGTTATAATCCTTCAACGACGTCAGAGAGGTGACGGGTCCCGACGACCACACATCGGTATGGACTGTGGGGTCCTTAAACTCGTGGACCGAAACGTCCTTAAACTAATATTGGACCGAAACGTCCTTAAACTAATATTCGTCCCTAAATGGGAATGTTGGACCGAAACGTCCTTAAACTAATAGCGGACCACCACGTCCCTAAACTGGAATACGGACCACCACGTCCCTAAACTGGAATACAGACCACCACGTCCCTAAATTGGAATGTGGACCGAAACGTCCTTAAACTAATGGTGGACCACCACGTCCCTAAACTGGAACATGGACTGAAACGTCCTTAAACTAATGGTGGACCACCACGTCCCTAAACTGGAACATGGACCACTACGTCCTTAAACTGGCGATGGACCGAAACGTCCTCAAACTAATAATGGACCATCACGTCCCTAAACTGGAATATGGACCATCACGTCCCTAAACTGGAGCAATAGAGCCCCCAAATGCTCTTTTGCCGGATCTAAACGGTCCCGTTTAAGTTGATCTTAGCCCCAAATACGGCTAATGTATCCTTAAACATTTAAATGGACTATAAAACTCCAAATCAACCTTGGTTCAAGGGTACATCTCCGAACTCCTCTGACATTTGTCGTTGTAATCCTTCAACGACGTTAGAGAGATGATGAGTCCCTATGGCCAGATATTAAATGGATTATCACGTTAAGTTGATCTTAGTCTCAAACAGGACTATCGTATCCTTAACGAACGTTTAAGTTGATCTTAGACGCAACGCGACTAATGCATCCTTAAACTAAAAACACCAAACCCAAATCTAAGTAAATACGGATTTGGACTAATCCACGTCCTACGGACGACGGCATTACTCAGTCTCCGTATACAATCCACGGGCAACTACAAACAAAACAAACACACACGACACGAAGTGAAATTCTGGAGAAGGAGAAAATTGTTACCGCGATGCGGTAGCGTAATTAACTGTAGGGGCTTGCGCCTGCAGGGAAGAGCGTCCCCACAATCAAAAACCCCTCAAGCGAGGGGGAATCTGACGAAGTCTGCTACATCGGCCGCATCCGTCTAAACCTCCCGATACACGGTGCAATAATTCAACTTGGTATCTTCGGAGAGGTGGACGGATAAAACCAAATAGCATCTGCCCCGAATCTCAGCGTCAGGACACCGCAGTCCTGTGCGCCGTCTTTCGGAGGGGAACATTCCATTTTAAGGACGTGGTGGTCCATCATTAGTTTAAGGACGTTTCGGTCCATCGCCAGTTTAGAGACGTGGTGGTCCATTATTAGTTTAAGGACGTTTCGGTCCGATATTAGTTTAGGGACTTCTCGGTCCATCATTAGTTTAAGGACGTTTCGGTCCACGAGTTTAAGGACCCCGCAGTCCGTATTGATGTGTAGTCGTCGGGACCCGTCACCTCTCTGACGTCGTTGAAGGATTACAACGATAGGTGTCAGAGGAGCTCGGAGATGTACCCTTGAACCGGTTGTAAATTGATTTAGGAGAGCGGCTCTGCTCGGTCAATTTAGTTTGAGGACTTACGGCCATGATTGGGCTAAGTCCGGTTTCAATATTCTTTTGTCTTCGGCTTATTGGACCTGTGCTAGGGCCTTGCCCCTTTATTGCATTATTTTTCTTTGTTTTGGTTGGGCTCTGCCCTTTTATAAATGATGCAGAGCATCTATTTTGCTTGGGCTCTGCCCTTGTTAAAATGCATAGCATTTTTTATTAGGCCTGTTAGGCCTTTTAATTGGGCTCTGTCCCTTTTCTTAATAATGCAGAGCATTAAATACTCCGACAGTGCCCCACATGGCTTGTCAGGCGCTTTGCACAAATTAAAGAGCGCAAGCGCATGTGGAAGTGACATGTGTCACGCTTTGGTGAGTGCAAGCGCAACAGCACATTGCGCTGCGTCAGTGCGCTGCGCTGTTGCGCTGCTGACACATGGCGCTTCCTGGCAGTTTGCGCAATAGCGCAGTTTTGGCAAGTGTTGGGCACTGTTATTATTCTTTTGGATCAACTTTAGATCAAAGAAAACAAGTTTTTTCTTGTTTTCAAAGAACCAGTGGTTCATAAAAAGTGCAAGGCACTGTTATTGTTTATTTTTCTCTTTTCTTTAAGATCATTGATCTTGTTCTTAGATCAATGATCTGTTTTTTAAGAGAATTTTCTCTTTTTCTAAAGGTTTTTACCTTTTTTTTTGTTCTTGAGAAATTCTCTCTAATTCTTCAGAGTTCTCTCTGTTTGAAGTTCTTGATTTCTCCAAAAAAAAATGTTCATCCTTTGAATTGAGGTCTAGGATCCTTTTTATAGTGCCCATAAATTAGTTAAATTTGTTAAAGAGATCTTTCTCTGAGTGATTTGGGGAATTTTCCCTACCGTTGGATCTTTGATCTAAGGGTTTCTGTTTTACAGAAGAAAATCTTCTTGTTTTAACAAGAACAGAAAGATCTTATTAGAATTTTAATTCTGTTTGGCGTAAACGTCCCAGCGCTTGACACGTGTCGCGCAGCGCAGCAGTCGCGCAGCTGTGCTTGCGCATCTGCGCAGACACGTGTCGTGCAGCGCTGTGCTTGCGCAGCTGCGCAGACACGTGTCACGCAGCGCAGCGTTGCTTCCTTTACTTTTTATTAAAGAGCCTTGCTCTGATTGGACGCACTGCCTCGGGCGCTGTGCTGACACATCAACTTCTGACACGTGGCGCGTTGTGCGCAGCGCACGGAATTTGAAGCGTTGCTTCAAAATTTGAATTTAAATTTTCAAAATAGAGCTTTGCTCTGATTGGGGGAATCAGAAACGTTGCTTCATTTCCCGCCTTGGAATTTGAACAGAGTCTTGCTCTGATTGGGTAAACAAATGCTCCCCACTGTTGCGCTTACGTGGCTCCAAAACGTGAGCACAACAGTGACAGAATTCCAACCGTCGCGGTAACTTTCGGAAGTTGAGAGGGCACTTGGTGCCTATAAGTAGGACCTTTGGTCCTTCACAGATGATCATCATCTCCAAAAATTTTATTTCAGAATCTTAGAGCCCTGCTCTTGCCTTTAAGAACTCTCAGAGTTAGATTTTTCCCAAAAGAAACTTTTTAGGTAAAAATTAATCTTAAATTAAATTAATTTCAATTAATAGAGCCTTGCTCTCATAGATCTTTTGATCTAGAGAAAACCCCTTTGGGGTTTTACCAATAGAGCCTTGTTCCTTTGTTTAAACACTTTCAAAAGTTTAAACTTTTAGAGAATTTTAGGTAGATGGCATTTTATGGAGCTTTACTCCTTCCAAATCATATAGAAGAACTCTTAAGAATTCTTCATGGATCTTGGAAGTTAAAGATGACATTTTATATTATTATTATAATTATATCATCTTTTCAGAGCAAAGCTCTCAATGTTCTAAGGGAGTTTTCCTCAAATTCTCCCCATTATTGATTTTGATAAATGTTACTCCTGTCTGCAGAGCGTTGCTCTCGAAGAGTTTTAACTCTCTGTGTTTTTCTCATTGCTGATCTTCCAATGCTGTTTCCTTCAGGGATTATGGCGGTGCGTCTATACAGTCTGCACAAATTCATCACCTATGAGGATATCCGTGCCCAGGGCCGTCAGCAAAACCAAGAGTTACAGATGCCCAGTGTGCGGAGGTCATGGGTCGTCTGAACGCACGTGTTGGTTGGCTGCTCCCCCGCCGCTCTGCTCTTTTGAAAGTCGTGCTGGGAGCAATTTAGAGAGCACTCCCGGGGTTCCACGAGGCCCTACCGCTCAACGCGCTGGATGATGCCGAAGACAAGGTGCATTCAGTGTACCTGTCGGGGCTGATCTCGAAGAAATGGCGGGATAGCCTCGTTGACATCTTACATCAAATTTTCCAGCAGACGACGATAGTCGCTGCTTATCAAAGGCTGGGGGGCTTGCCGAGGATCTTGACAGACAGGAGCGCGAGAGGCTGCGCACAAGAATAATCAGAAAGGCCAGAAGAACTCTGGATGGCCTTACTTTTGACTCCTCAATCCGTGCCCCGGATCTGAGCTTATTCCATTGTAACAATATTTCTCGTTTATTGCTTTATGATTGTAAGAATTTTTGGCAATATTAATGGAAAACTTTATCCCAGCTTGTCTTATTTTTCGTTCTGAGTCTTTTGCCTATGCGTGAATGAGTGTGTCTCGAACGCTTGTAATTCGGATGTTCTTTTGTCGCTTTCTTCTTTCTCCTATTATCAGCATGCCGTCTTGATAAACACATTTGACCGATAATATAGTAATCATCTAGATTTTCTCAAGAAAGAGCGATGGCTTAAGCCGCAGGTTCTGATCTGTTGCCTAAGACTTTTCAACTCTATGAGCCGTGAGGGTCTCATAGAGACTTTTCTCCCTACGGATCGAAAGGATCTCGTAGGTGGGTTTTCTCCTTAGGAATCGTGAGGATTCCTAAGTGTGTTTTCTCTTACAAGTCGTAAGGATCCTATAAGAGAATTTTCCCCTCTTACGAGTCGAGAGGACCCATAAGCGGTTGTTTCCCTCCTTGTCGAAACTCGACTTTGGAGAGCGAGACCCGTGAATAGTATGCAAGAGACCATTTTAGATCGACTTGCAGGGTCCCATTGTTAAGGAAGCAAGTTTTTTTTTTAATCCCTGCTGCCTGAGGCTTCATCTTGCAAGTTGAGACGAATCGGGAATTTCCCGCGGAGACACTGGTTTCTCTGCGAGCCGATGCGAATCAGGGGGCTCTACTCAAGGACGCTAGTTTCCCTGAGCTGAGGTATTTACCAAGGATTATTTGTTTCCCTGGTATTGAAACGAGTCGAGAATTTCCCACGGAAACACTGGTTGCTCTGCGAGTCGACGCGCATCAGGAGGCTCTCGTCAAGGATTGTTTGTTTCCCTGAGTTGAGGTATTTGCCAAGGATTATTTGTTTCCCTGGTGTTGAAACGAGTCGAGAATTTCCCACGGAGACACTGGTTGCTCTGCGAGTCGACGCGCATCAGGAGGCTCTCGTCAAGGATTGTTTGTTTCCCTGAGTTGAGGTATTTGCCAAGGATTATTTGTTTCCCTGGTATTGAAACGAGTCGAGAATTTTCCACGGAGACACTGGTTGCTCTGCGAGTCGACGCGCATCAGGAGGCTCTCGTCAAGGATTTTTTGTTTCCCTGAGTTGAGGTATTTGCCAAGGATTATTTGTTTCCCTGGTGTTGAAACAAGTCGAGAATTTCCCACGGAGACACTGGTTGCTCTGCGAGTCGACGCGCATCAGGAGGCTCTCGTCAAGGATTGTTTGTTTCCCTGAGTTGAGGTATTTGCCAAGGATTATTTGTTTCCCTGGTGTTGAAACGAGTCAAGAATTTCCCACGGAGACACTGGTTGCTCTGCGAGTCGACGCGCATAAGGAGGCTCTCGTCAAGGATTGTTTGTTTCCCTGAGTTGAGGTATTTGCCAAGGATTATTTGTTTCCCTGGTGTTGAAACGAGTCGAGAATTTCCCACGGAGACACTGGTTGCTCTGCGAGTCGACGCGCATCAGGAGGCTCTCGTCAAGGATTGTTTGTTTCCCTGAGTTGAGGTATTTTCCAAGGATTATTTGTTTCCCTGGTGTTGAAATGAGTCGAGAATTTCCCACGGAGACACTGGTTGCTCTGCGAGTCGACGCGCATCAGGAGGCTCTCATCAAGGATTGTTTGTTTCCCTGAGTTGAGGTATTTGCCAAGGATTATTTGTTTCCCTGGTGTTGAAACGAGTCAAGAATTTTCCACGAAGACATTGGTTGCTCTGCGAGTCGACGCGCATCAGGAGGCTCTCGTCAAGGATTGTTTGTTTTCCTGAGTTGAGGAGTTTGCCGAAGACACTGGTTTCTTCGGAGTTGGGATGAATCGTTGAGGTTTGTCTTCGTTTTCTGGCGGAGCCTGTTGGGAAAGTAAGGTTCCCTCTTTGTTTGCGCCCTTGGATTGTATACAGGGATCAATGTGATCTTAACTGTAGGGCCAAAGTTTTATCATTATTTTCTTTTATTTCCGCGATGCTCTATCATTTCAGCTTTTATATCGCGAAGGTCGCGATTGCCCAATCATTTCGGCTGTTTATTTCGTTTTTACTCGCTGCTTTTTATTGCGAGTTGCCCAATCATTTCGGCTATTTCATGTGCATACATTTTTACTTGCTGCTTTTCTATTGCAAGTTGCCCCATCATTTCGGCTATTTCATATGCATGTGCAGCCTACTAGCTTTTCGCCGTAAACCTGAAATTGGACACCGATTTCGGCATCAGCACCGCTACAACTGGGATATTACCAGGAGCGAATCATCATTTGCCTCTGTCGATGTTGACCAAAGGTGGCTTAGCGACCAGGGTTAGGGTCCTGTCGACTAAGGTTTTTGACTTCGTGAGCCGTAAGGGTCTCACAAAGTTATTTCTCCCTACAAGTCGTGAGGATCTTGTAGGTGTATTTTCTCTTTAGGGATCGTGAGGATTCCTAAGTGTTTTGTTCCTCTGTAAGTCATAAGGATCCTACAAGAGGATTTTCTCCTCATAAATCGAGAGGATTTACAAGGATTGTTCACCATGTGAACATATCCCCAGTCACGGATGGGACTTGGTCAGGGAAATATTTATTCGCGCCCGTGGATTGTATACAAGAGCCCGTATTAGACCACTTGTAGGGCAATATCGGAAGTTGTGGGGGTTGCTTAAGCACAGATTTAGGTCTCTGTAACTTAATACTTTCAAATCTTATGAGCCGTGAGGGTCTCAGAAGAGAGTTCTCCTTACGAGTCGTGGGGATCTCGCAAGTGTATTTTCTCCTTAGGAATCGTGGGGATCCCTAAGTGTGTTGCTCCCTTGTGAGTCGTAAGGATCTTACGCGGGTGGTTTCTCCTTACAAGGTCGAGAGGACCCTATAAGTGTCTTTTAACGAGGTTGCGTCCTTTCGGGTTTTCACAAACACTCGCCGGTAGTCCTGCTGTTTTTACTCACGGAGCCCTTTCGGGTTTTCATCCGTGCCCATTTTGCTTATGGACATACCGTTTTTTTTATTCTTTTTATTTTCTTCTTCTTCTTTTTTTTACGAGGTCGCGCCCTTTCGGGTTTTTCACGAACACTCGCCGGTAGCCCTGCTGTTTTTACTCACGGAGCCCTTTCGGGTTTTCATCCGTGCCCTTTTTGCTTATGGACATACCGTTTTTTTATCATTCATCATTTTTTTTTCTTTTTCTCTTCTCTCTCTTTTTTTTTATTCATCTTGTCAGCCTAAGGATGCTGCGGTAGTAGTTTAAAGACGTTTCGGTCTGTCATTAGTTTAAGGACGTTTCGGTCCGTCATTAGTTTAAGGACGTTTCGGTCCGTCATGAAGAAGGCTGGCTATTGCTTATAAAGCTTGAGCTTAGGAAGATAGCGAGCGGACATAGTCGTCGTCATCTATCATTGACCTAGGCTGTGGCTCATTAAGCGTAGTATTTCTTTAGGAATCGACTATTTATTGGCCTGTAAGGCCTTTCACCGTGCATGTCCATGAGTAGATAAGCCCCACCCTGGTAGACCTTATCTATGATGTACGGGCCTTCATAGTTTGGCTCGAATTTTCCCCGCTTGGCGCGATTGGGGATCATAGACCTTTTGACCACTAGCACGAGTTCGCATTGGCGGAATGTCCTCGGTCGGGTCAATCTTTCTTATGAGCGCGTCATCTTTGCTTTATAAGCTTCCAGATTTTGTTGCGCTATGAACCGTGTTTTTTCAAGGGCATCAAGCTCCTCAAGCCGAAGGTGAACGTTTTCTTCGTTCGTCAGCTCGTAATGGACTGCCACTCGCAGAGAGGGCAACTCTATCTCGAGGGGGAGTACTGCTTCCGTCCCAAATACCAACGCGTACGGCGTTGTGTTCGTGGCTGTCTTGAACGTAGTTCGATACGCCCAAAGAGCCTCTTGCAGTCTCTCGTGCCAGTCTTTCTTATTTCGGGAGACCGTCATTTTCATGATCTTCGTTAGGGTCTTGTTGAAGGCCTCGGCTAGTGTCACGCCCCGCTTCCCAAAATACGGAATACGAGGGGTAGACAAGGCCAGCCATGCTCCTACGGTCAAGGAAAAGTCCTGCCGTAGTCACACTTCGGCTTCTAGTTTATCATGGTAAACAGTAAACGATGCGCAGGTAATGAGAAATGCAGTAACTGAAAGATACAATAATATAAACTGACCTGAAGTGGAACGAACGGATGTAACTAGGAACGGCAAGTCAGGAAGTCTGTGATGCACTGGTCCAGGCTAATTCGTCTTCTCACACTGAGCATGCATACTCAGGTCGTCAGAGCGACACAAAAGCAATATAACATATATAGTCAAGTAACAGTTCTAACAGTGGTAATAGATGTGAATAACGGTAAAAATAGCATGAATATGAATGAATAGTAATCAATGCAGCGGAGCAGTAAAACAGTATAACGATATGTCATGTAAGGCAACACAGAATATAAAGAATATAAATGACAGTAACCCTATCAGTCTCTAAGTCTCACTGTACAGGTCACTAAGTCTATCGTCAGTCCAAGTGTGAGAGTCAACCACTCGTGAGTGTCCTCCACCCAAGGGTAGGACCCAAGGGCAAGGGACCACGGGCCCAACATGTAACGAGAATATCACGGTGTATATATCACATACCCTGTAAAGCTCCATATAACTCCCTAAATATATAAGCCGGCATGGGACTCCCGAGATTCTGTTGAACTCACACTTAAACTACCCCACACCCCATGGTCTACATCAAATGCTAACCATCTATCTAAATACTAATCGATCCGTGACAAGTCTGCACGAGAACTGGAGGCAGGACCTCCATCAAGCACGTCCCGACTAATACCTAAGATAAACGGCAGTATCTGGTGTCTTATCTGTGACACCCGTGCAACGCTTCCATAAATGTCCCATTCCACTTATAGTCACACGCGCACGCATCTCACAGACGTCGACAATGCAATGAAATAATAGGATCGCTGATTGTGCACAAGTACGTATCACTTTCACTTAATCACGAATACACGAACACTGACGTACTTGCCACAATCATCACTAAAATCTAACACTGGGTAAATGCACGATGTCACTCGGTTATCACTACAATGATATAATTATGATATGATGCATGAACGGTATAAGCAGCACAACTAAGGTATCACAAAAATAACAGTTTATCACTTGCACGATTTATCATGAAACATATGTATATAATTTAGTGAAATGATAAACAGGTAGTAATTAATATGTTCAGTTAGCTATCCATCTAATTTGGTTTCGAGCCAATCGGCTTTCAGGATCATTAGTTATAACTGTTTCATTTTAAGCGCACGCGGCTGAAAATCCGATTTCAGAATCAGGAATCCATTTCGCAACGCATTTTAACCCCAGTTGGGATCATAATTTAGCGACGCTATAGCTGAATGAATTCTAGTGTTTTCAGTAAAGTTTTCAACGCAACAAACGGATCTTCAATCGCGTCTGTACGTTAGGAGTTATAATCTGTTTAATATTAACATGTCAGTTCTGATTCTGTCGGGACTGTTATGCGTCCCGATCTATAAAATTACAGGTTAAATATCAAACGGTAACGAAACAGAACAAAACCAAATGTGTTTTCTAGCTAACAGAGTTACCTACAATAAGCAGCGGAGTTCCACAACCTACGAGTTAAGGAAAACCTATGGTGTCCAATACGGAACAGCAAGCAATGTCTGGAGTCGCTCTGGACTGCAGTCCAGAGTCGCACTCCGATACAATTAACATCCTAATTTAAGTACAGGAATGTCTGGAAACTAGCACAGGGTTAAAGTTCGTCGAGTTAGCTTCGATTTGAGCCCTCGAACGCACCATTCTAATATGTATATGATTTATGGTAAAATTAACGATTTTCAGGTACAGTAGAAATTCAGTTTTACGGTTAAACTTGGGGTTAGTCGTTGTGGACACAGACGATCAAGTTTTCCAACGAATCTTGTACAAAGTATTCAACATAGCAAGGTCCAATGAGAGCCCTCCAGTTCCGTCAAATTTGATATTATTTTCCTAAGGGAACAAGTATCGAACGGTTGTGTTGCAATATTTAACATAAAGCAAACAAGAGATATATATATGATATTGACTTGTAACATATAGAGAATAGCATGAAAGCAAGTAAAAACTTGCCTGGAGACGTCGCGGGGATGCACGGCAGCAACGCGGTCTATTGCAACGGCACGACGTGATCACGACGCAATCACGACGGAAAATGGCCTCGGTGGAGCTCGAGCTTGGTAGCTCAGCGGTTGCGACGAAAGGGATTTGGTAACTCACAGGTTCAGCGGCGGTGGCCCGATGCTCCGGCAGTGGCTGGCGTCGCAGAGGGCTCGGAGAGAGAGAGAGAGAGATTTAAAGAAATTGAGAGGGGATTAGAGGGAGAGAGAGAGTGAGAAAGAGTTATAGAGTGAGAGAGAGGGCTGTGAGTTAGAGGAAACACAGAGAGAGAGAGAAACAGAGGGACAGAGGGAGTTACAGATTGAGAGAGAGAGAGAGAATGAGAAAAACAGAGGCAAAGAGAGAGAGAGAAATTGCAGCGAGAGCGAGAGGGGGCACAGGGGGAGAGGTGAGATGCAGAGAGCTAGAGAGAGAGGGGGAGGGAATCAGTGTGAGAGAGGGATGATTGCGACGATGACGACGACGACGATGACGGCTGTGGTCGGTGATGGTGTCGACGCTTGGAGGTTGATGGAGGTGGTTGGTTGCGGGTGAGTGAGGGAGGAGAAAGGGAACGAGGGAGAGAGAAAGAGAGACGAAGGGAGGAGGTCGAGTGGAGCGGGTTGTAGGGGTGCGCGACTCGGGGTAACGGCGAGGCGTGGGCGCGGGGTACGGCGACGTGAGTGGTGGCGCAATAAAGAGCAGGAAAGGAGATAGCCGTTGGGGATGCGGGTCGTAGGCGAAACGTGTGCATCGTGGCGCGAGGAGCGGGTCACGGGGCGTGACGAGCGGCGACGTGGGCGCAGGCGTGGCGTGCGGCGGAGGAAACGAGCGCGGGAGTAGGGAACTAGCCGTTGGAGAATTTGAGAAGATGAACAGGGGAATGGAGGCTGGAAACGGCTGTTGGGGTGGGCTTCGCGAAGCTTGGGCCGAGGCAATTAAAGAAAAGGATGGGAAAAGGGGCGGGCCGCATAAAATAATTAGAGAAGGAGAGGAGGTGGGCCGGGGAGTGTTGGGCTGGAGTTTTAAAGATAATTGAGGAAATAAAATGAGATGTGGGCTGGGCATTAGAGCGGGCCAGGAAAATTTTGGCTGGGTAATAAAAGAATAAAGGAATGGGGCCGGGCCAGGGTTAAAATTACAAAGGATTTAAGAAATGGGATAAGAGGGTGGGCCGAGGTTTAAAAGGGGAAAAATTTAAATGGAAAATTAAAGAGAGTGGGCTGGCCTGAGTGAATGGAATGTTTTAAGGGTTTTTACCAAAACTAATGGGTTGAGGGATTTGGGTTAAAAGAAAAGTTAGGGTTTAATAGGAATCTAAAATTGAGTGAGCTGGGGAATTTAAAAAGTGAACAAGATAAATAAAATGATGGGAAAAGTGAAGAGTAGGCCGGCTCGGTGGGCTTCTGAAGAAAGAAAGGAATTTTAAATTTTTGAAAGAGGGCCAGGCCGGGAATAATAGAGAAAAGGGATAGTGGGCTTAGGGAAAAATCAAATGAGGAAAGATTTAGTTTTGGGTTTTGACAAAAGAATATTGGGATTTAGACGGAATAAAATTATAGGTTAAATAAACAAGATCAAAGAAATAATAAAATACGGATTCGGTATAAAAGAGCTGGGTATTACATCATACCACCCTTACAAAAATTTCGTCCTCGAAATTTAAAATAAAGGATAGGTTATATAAACATAAGCGAAAGCTATGAGATTGCACATTAATACAAAAGATTTATTAGCTGTACGTGGACGAAGGAATTTGAAAATATACATATAAGTAAAACAACATATGGAAGGGTAGGTCTAATAGATATAAGGCAGAAACAACTATAAGGGTAAATACCTGTATACAAGAATTTAGGTAACACTAGCGAATAATAATACTCAAGGTTTGTTCGATAGAATCGAACTCAAATGTGTGTACACATAAGCATATCGTAAGTAGCAAAGTAGAAATAATAAGTATGAGACACAATCATTTATATAGTAAACACAGGCACAACACAAAAAAATAGTAATGAAAATGAGGTAGTGAAAGCTTAGTCGATAGGTTAAAACATTTTAGAATACTGTATCGTTAAAATGGGTTTAAAAATAATTTAGGAAGCTTGTATAGTGAAATTTAGGAACATGTAACGAAATATGCGCGGTGTAAGGTCGCGCTGCTGAAAATAAGAATACTAATAGTGTACTTAAAAATACATAAAATAGAGTAATCAATAGCATACTCTTTGATAAATTTAAAATTGTGAAAACTAATTTTTTGAATAATACTGTCTCAAAATATATTTTGGGGGTAATAGAGAAATCGCCAATATGGATAGGGCTAGCTAGGGTAGTGATTACAAGAAGGTGTGGCTCAATCAGAAGATCGGAGTGTGGCAGGCTTATGCTGAGTGTTAAGGAGATTGGGATAGGGTCAGCACAGGAAGCAAGTATGAGCAACAAGGGATACAAAAGGAAAGTGTGGGGGAAACAACAGTCGGTACAACATATGAATCAAGATGTGAAGGGTTAGCGAACTCGGAAGTTTCTCCAAAATTTTCCCTTCCCAGAAGGATCTCAACGGGCACAGTCGAGGGATGGAGGGTGTCTCATTCCAAGGATCAGGGTGCGGTACTTTCTAGTCGAACTTGAGGGTGAAAACTATACAATGAATAGGGGTGGATAATCAGAGAACTTAGCAGAAAATAAATGGATACGGGCAATAACCAAGCATCAAGCGGACCAATAATCAAAAGATTTACGAATTCAGATGATTTATTTCATTCTAGAAAATCTGAAACAAGGCATTCTCAAAGACGGAAAGTGGCCCCTAAACTATATACATTTTATTTGGCCAGAAAGACAACATCCAAAAGAGTTCTGTCAGTCGCGGTTATGGAGATTCAGCAGGTTGCGGTAGGCTCGCGCACTCAGGTAGGGACGTCCATTTCCATATCGCCTCGCAGGCATCGCCACTGGAAGTTCTTCCATCAGCAGGGTCCTGATCTTCTGGTCCTTCTTCCTCGGATGGGGCTTCTTCATCGAGGTCCAATTCTATGTGGTTCTCTTCTTCTGGATTTTCTTCCACGGGATTTTCCTCCGCTGGATTTTCTTCTATCGAGTCTTCCTCAGAATCTTCTTTTATCGGGTCTTCTTCTATAGGGTTCTCTTCGGGATCTTCTTCTTCTTCGTCGGAATCAGCTGTCACGTTAAACTCTGGGACGGCTACTCCTTCGTCCTCTAAATCGTTGTTTTCGAAATCGACCTGGGGACCGTTGATCTCATCTTCGGAATCCATCAGTGTGCGGTTTAAGGAAACGCATGACGGTGCATCCTCATCCAGATACGGCGCTGCTCCAGGATGGGCAATGGTCTGGAAAGAAAAGTCATGATTAGGTAGTGGGATACAACAAGGAAAGCTCAGGGTATGAAATATAGGAAAATATGCGGTTGCAGGAACTGAAAGTTCAGAATGAAGATTTTGTGATAACGAATAGGATTTGACACTGAGAAAGCATGAGAATGATACACATATTATGATTCAAATTTTATTTCATTCAACTAAAAGTTCGACGGATACAAAGGTTCAAATGGAAGGAATGTTCAAAAAAAAACGACAGTATTATTACTGAAAGTAGATAACATGAAAAATCATTCTTCGACTGCTATAACATTGCATTCTCGTCACGTGAGTTGAATCCTGCGTTTGATCCGCCTTATCGTCGAAGTCCGAACTACGCGGTGATCCTCACTTGGCAGAAGTGGGGAGTGTGGACGAATCTCCTCCTTGTAGTTCCTTCCTTTCTGGGCAGCCGTTGATGAGATGTTTGTCGGAACCGCATATCAGACATTTCCCTTGGGCACGGTGACAATCCCTCTGAAGATGTCCTGGTCTCTTACAGTACCCACAACATGGGGTCTTCTGCTGTCTCTGTCGTGGGACAACAAGTTGACGCTTCATCTTCTTCTCCTTTCCTCGTCCAATAGGGATCCCTTTATGATTGAAGACAGCCGCTGATGCCTGATTCATTTGTCTTCTCAATCCTTCCGCTAATAAGTCGTTTGTCCGCTCCTGGGCTTCCTTCAAACCTTGTAGTACACTAAGGATCTCAACATTCTGATTCTGGGGAGCGGATAAAGATGAAAAGTCGTTGGAAGACATGATCCTGAAATAACAATTTTGAGGATGATATAAGTCACAAGATTACGAATCAAAATGGATAGGACAAAGATTCAAAAATATCGGAGATGCTGAATTTATTATAAGTGGAGAATCAATTGTATGACCTTAAGTCACTTGATTAGATTATGATAGTGCAATTGCAACCACGTAACCTTGTCAAGTCACCCGAAACCATAGCGAATGGATAGCTGAACACACGATATGAATATGGATCAAGAATGACAAGTTTACAATCTAGACCTAGTGATGTCTTAGATTGCCAAACCCTACACGGAAAACTGCAATCCCAATCGATGCAAAACCTGTCTCTGATACCAACTAAACCATGTCACGCCCCGCTTCCCAAAATACGGAATACGAGGGGTAGACAAGGCTAGCCATGCTCCTACGGTCAAGGAAAAGTCCTGCCGTAGTCACACTTCGGCTTCTAGTTTATCATGGTAAACAGTAAACGATGCGCAGGTAATGAGAAATGCAGTAACTGAAAGATACAATAATATAAACTGACCTGAAGTGGAACGAACGGATGTAACTAGGAACGGCAAGTCAGGAAGTCTGTGATGCACTGGTCCAGGCTAATTCGTCTTCTCACACTGAGCATGCATACTCAGGTCGTCAGAGCGACACAAAAGCAATATAACATATATAGTCAAGTAACAGTTCTAACAGTGGTAATAGATGTGAATAACGGTAAAAATAGCATGAATATGAATGAATAGTAATCAATGCAGCGGAGCAGTAAAACAGTATAACGATATGTCATGTAAGGCAACACAGAATATAAAGAATATAAATGACAGTAACCCTATCAGTCTCTAAGTCTCACTGTACAGGTCACTAAGCCTATCGTCAGTCCAAGTGTGAGAGTCAACCACTCGTGAGTGTCCTCCACCCAAGGGTAGGACCCAAGGGCAAGGGACCACGGGCCCAACATGTAACGAGAATATCACGGTGTATATATCACATACCCTGTAAAGCTCCATATAACTCCCTAAATATATAAGCCGGCATGGGACTCCCGAGATTCTGTTGAACTCACACTTAAACTACCCCACACCCCATGGTCTACATCAAATGCTAACCATCTATCTAAATACTAATCGATCCGTGACAAGTCTGCACGAGAACTGGAGGCAGGACCTCCATCAAGCACGTCCCGACTAATACCTAAGATAAACGGCAGTATCTGGTGTCTTATCTGTGACACCCGTGCAACGCTTCCATAAATGTCCCATTCCACTTATAGTCACACGCGCACGCATCTCACAGACGTCGACAATGCAATGAAATAATAGGATCGCTGATTGTGCACAAGTACGTATCACTTTCACTTAATCACGAATACACGAACACTGACGTACTTGCCACAATCATCACTAAAATCTAACACTGGGTAAATGCACGATGTCACTCGGTTATCACTACAATGATATAATTATGATATGATGCATGAACGGTATAAGCAGCACAACTAAGGTATCACAAAAATAACAGTTTATCACTTGCACGATTTATCATGAAACATATGTATATAATTTAGTGAAATGATAAACAGGTAGTAATTAATATGTTCAGTTAGCTATCCATCTAATTTGGTTTCGAGCCAATCGGCTTTCAGGATCATTAGTTATAACTGTTTCATTTTAAGCGCACGCGGCTGAAAATCCGATTTCAGAATCAGGAATCCATTTCGCAACGCATTTTAACCCCAGTTGGGATCATAATTTAGCGATGCTATAGCTGAATGAATTCTAGTGTTTTCAGTAAAGTTTTCAACGCAACAAACGGATCTTCAATCGCGTCTGTACGTTAGGAGTTATAATCTGTTTAATATTAACATGTCAGTTCTGATTCTGTCGGGACTGTTATGCGTCCCGATCTATAAAATTACAGGTTAAATATCAAACGGTAACGAAACAGAACAAAACCAAATGTGTTGTCTAGCTAACAGAGTTACCTACAATAAGCAGTGGAGTTCCGCAACCTACGAGTTAAGGAAAACCTATGGTGTCCAATACGGAACAGCAAGCAATGTCTGGAGTCGCTCTGGACTGCAGTCCAGAGTCGCACTCCGATACAATTAACATCCTAATTTAAGTACAGGAATGTCTGGAAACTAGCACAGGGTTAAAGTTCGTCGAGTTAGCTTCGATTTGAGCCCTCGAACGCACCATTCTAATATGTATATGATTTATGGTAAAATTAACGATTTTCAGGTACAGTAGAAATTCAGTTTTACGGTTAAACTTGGGGTTAGTCGTTGTGGACACAGACGATCAAGTTTTCCAACGAATCTTGTACAAAGTATTCAACATAGCAAGGGCCAATGAGAGCCCTCCAGTTCCGTCAAATTTGATATTATTTTCCTAAGGGAACAAGTATCGAACGGTTGTGTTGCAATATTTAACATAAAGCAAACAAGAGATATATATATGATATTGACTTGTAACATATAGAGAATAGCATGAAAGCAAGTAAAAACTTGCCTGGAGACGTCGCGGGGATGCACGGCAGCAACGCGGTCTATTGCAACGGCACGACGTGATCACGACGCAATCACGACGGAAAATGGCCTCGGTGGAGCTCGAGCTTGGTAGCTCAGCGGTTGCGACGAAAGGGATTTGGTAACTCACAGGTTCAGCGGCGGTGGCCCGATGCTCCGGCAGTGGCTGGCGTCGCAGAGGGCTCGGAGAGAGAGAGAGAGAGATTTAAAGAAATTGAGAGGGGATTAGAGGGAGAGAGAGAGTGAGAAAGAGTTATAGAGTGAGAGAGAGGGCTGTGAGTTAGAGGAAACACAGAGAGAGAGAGAAACAGAGGGACAGAGGGAGTTACAGATTGAGAGAGAGAGAGAGAATGAGAAAAACAGAGGCAAAGAGAGAGAGAGAAATTGCAGCGAGAGCGAGAGGGGGCACAGGGGGAGAGGTGAGATGCAGAGAGCTAGAGAGAGAGGGGGAGGGAATCAGTGTGAGAGAGGGATGATTGCGACGATGACGACGACGACGATGACGGCTGTGGTCGGTGATGGTGTCGACGCTTGGAGGTTGATGGAGGTGGTTGGTTGCGGGTGAGTGAGGGAGGAGAAAAGGAACGAGGGAGAGAGAAAGAGAGACGAAGGGAGGAGGTCGAGTGGAGCGGGTTGTAGGGGTGCGCGACTCGGGGTAACGGCGAGGCGTGGGCGCGGGGTACGGCGACGTGAGTGGTGGCGCAATAAAGAGCAGGAAAGGAGATAGCCGTTGGGGATGCGGGTCGTAGGCGAAACGTGTGCATCGTGGCGCGAGGAGCGGGTCACGGGGCGTGACGAGCGGCGACGTGGGCGCAGGCGTGGCGTGCGGCGGAGGAAACGAGCGCGGGAGTAGGGAACTAGCCGTTGGAGAATTTGAGAAGATGAACAGGGGAATGGAGGCTGGAAACGGCTGTTGGGGTGGGCTTCGCGAAGCTTGGGCCGAGGCAATTAAAGAAAAGGATGGGAAAAGGGGCGGGCCGCATAAAATAATTAGAGAAGGAGAGGAGGTGGGCCGGGGAGTGTTGGGCTGGAGTTTTAAAGATAATTGAGGAAATAAAATGAGATGTGGGCTGGGCATTAGAGCGGGCCAGGAAAATTTTGGCTGGGTAATAAAAGAATAAAGGAATGGGGCCGGGCCAGGGTTAAAATTACAAAGGATTTAAGAAATGGGATAAGAGGGTGGGCCGAGGTTTAAAAGGGGAAAAATTTAAATGGAAAATTAAAGAGAGTGGGCTGGCCTGAGTGAATGGAATGTTTTAAGGGTTTTTACCAAAACTAATGGGTTGAGGGATTTGGGTTAAAAGAAAAGTTAGGTTTTAATAGGAATCTAAAATTGAGTGAGCTGGGGAATTTAAAAAGTGAACAAGATAAATAAAATGATGGGAAAAGTGAAGAGTAGGCCGGCTCGGTGGGCTTCTGAAGAAAGAAAGGAATTTTAAATTTTTGAAAGAGGGCCAGGCCGGGAATAATAGAGAAAAGGGATAGTGGGCTTAGGGAAAAATCAAATGAGGAAAGATTTAGTTTTGGGTTTTGACAAAAGAATATTGGGATTTAGACGGAATAAAATTATAGGTTAAATAAACAAGATCAAAGAAATAATAAAATACGGATTCGGTATAAAAGAGCTGGGTATTACAGCTAGACCATTAGCTCGCGGATTATAAACTGAGGAATATCTCCAGTCTATGTTATGCTGTTGCGCGAAGCGACTGATCTTGTGGCTTCTGTAGGCTGGCCCGTTATCGGAGATGATCCGTCTCGGAGTTCCAAACCGATATATGACGTGCGTCTTGAAGAAGTGGAGAATATTCTCCGTCTTCACTTCCCTCAGTGGTAATGCCTCTGCCCATTTAGAGAAGTAGTCAGTTGTCGCCAGGATGAAACGATGTCCTCTGGACGATGCTGGTTCGATGGGGCCGACTATGTCAGTTCCCCACATTTCGAATGGTCAGCTAGCCACTGTCGGGTGTAGCGGATTTGGATGCTGATGGATGAAGTCCCCATGGATTTGGCATGAGTGGCATTGCTTCGCATATTCGAGGCAATCCTGAATCATCGTGGGCCAGTAGTAGCTCATCCGTTTGATCTTCAACTTCATCTTTGGGCCGGCTTGGTGAGAACCATAGATTCCGTCATGAACTTCCTGAACGACTCTTTCTGCTTCGTCGGGTCCTAAACATCTCAGCCACAGAGAATCGAATGACCTCTTGTATAGAGTATCATTGACGAAGGCGAAAGACAGAGCTCGTTTCATGAGCTGATGTCTTATGGATGCTTCTTCAGGTATTCGGTGGGACTTAAAGTAGTCTATGAAGACTTCCCTCCAATCCTCAGCCTTTTCCCGGTCTTCTATTTGCAAGGTCGTCTGTTCAGCCGCTCCCTTCTCTTCGGATGATTCCGGAGATATTTCTGCTGGGGCAAGCACCCGCCGGCTTTGTACCACGATTCTAACGTCATCAAGGTTCTCGTCAGCCAGTTCTTTAGCAAGTTTGGCCAAAGCGTATGCTTTGCTGTTTTCTGCGCATGGTATGCTTTCCAAAGTATAGGAGGGAATTTGGGTCAACAGTTGTTGCACCTTTTCACCGTACTTCACCAACTCCGGTTTGCACGTTTGGTAGTCGCCGTTTACTTGACTAACGACCAGTTGAGAATCTCCGTATATGAGGAGGTTTTCAATTCCCATGTCAATGGCGATCTCGAGGCCTGCTATCAAAGCTTCATATTCGGCTTCATTGTTCGTCCTCGGTTCTGTTAAGGAAAAAGCAAAGCGCATTATCCCTCCATGTGGAGTCACGAAGATGAGGCCTACCCCCGATTTGATTATAGGGGTACTTTGTTTGCGCTTCTTTACGGAAGATGCTCCATCGAAATAAAGCTCCCATTGGGTATTACCACCGTCAATCGCGTCAAACGCATGTTCGTCTGGAAGATCGCAATTTAGAGGAGAATCGGCGGCGATCGGATGCTCAGCGAGGAAATCGGCGACGGCCTAGCCTTTCACTGCCTTGAGAGGTTGATAGGTTATCGAAAACTCCATCAAGAGCAGGGCCCATTTAGCGAGTCGTCCCGTCAATATGGCCTTCGACATTAAATATTTAAGAGGGTCCACCTTCGAGATGAGACGGACTTCATGTGCTAATGCATAGTGCCTGAGCTTTGTTATCGCAAAGATCAACGCCAAGCAATATTTTTCAATGGGGGAGTAGTTGCTTTCTGCCCCCAGTAGAACTCAACTTAAGTAATAAAGAGCTCTCTCCTTCCCTTGATCGTTCTCTTGCGCCCATAATGCGCCTAAGGAACCTTCGAGGGCGGTTGTGTAAAGAATGAGGGGCTTCCCTTTGACCGGAGCAGCCAACACTGGCGGGTTCTGCAGGTACTGTTTAATCTCGTCCAGCGCGCCCTGGCATTTTTGATCCCAAACGAATGGTGTTCCTTTCTTCATCAGGTGACTGTAAGGACGACACTTGCCCGAAAGGTTGGCTATAAATCGCCGTATATATGCGAGCTTCCCTTGGAGAGATCGCAGCTGCTTAAGAGTCCTTGGCGGAGGCATTTCCATGATCGCCTTGATCTTTGACGGATCTATCTCAATACCTCGGTGTCGGACGATGAATCCCAGGAATTTGCCCGAGAAAACTCCGAATGCACACTTGAGAGGGTTCATCTTCAAGTTGTATTGCCGAACGCGTTGAAATACAGTTTTCAGATGCTCAAGATGCTCCTCGTATGATTTGCTTTTAACCACGAGATCGTCAATATAGCATTCGACGATTTCGTGTATGAGGTCATCGAAGATCTTCGCCATGGCCCTCTGGTAGGTGGCACCGGCGTTCTTTAATCCGAAGGGCATTACTTTATAACAGAATATTCCCAAAGGAGTCCGAAAAGCGGTGTGCTTCTGGTCTTCGGGGTGTATTTTTATTTGATTATACCCTGATGAGCCGTCCATGAAAGAGAAAACCTCATGAGTGGACGTATTGTCTATCATCAGTTCGGTGACTGGCACTGGGAAATCGTCCTTCGGGCAGGCTTTATTAAGATCCCGAAAATCCACGCATATGCGTAACGTCCCATTTTTCTTCATCACCGGGACGATGTTAGCGATCCATTCAGGGTATTGAACTTCCTGGATGAAGCCAGAGTCGATCAGCTTCTTGACCTCAGCGTTGATGCTCATCTCAAGCTCGAGCCGCATTCTCCTCGGCGCTTGTTTAACTGGCTTGACGTTCAGGGATATAGCCAATTTATGCATAGCAATCTTTGGATCTAGTCCCAGCATTTCGGAATAGTTCCATGTGAAGCAATCTTTATGTTGTACAAGGACGTCTTTTAACGCAGCCACCCTTTCTTCAGATAGTAGCTCGCTGACAAATGTCGGTCGCGGATCGTTCGTCGTCCCCAACTCAATTTTCTTGAGGTTATCTGCAGTGGTATGTATTCCATCCTCCAGTTCCTTCGGCGCTGGTGGAAATTCTGAGATCACCTCATCATTGCTGTTCTCGAGCCACCAGGGAAGGCTGTCCATGTTCTCAGGCTCTTCTTTTAATATTGTTATCATGTGACAAGTGCGAATCCGCTTCCAATCCCAATGTGGAGTTGGCTCTGTCCTTGTGGCTTTGGGTTCGTGCTTCTGTGGCGGTGTCACCTTCCAATTGTCAGACAGAGCGAACTTGTTGAGCTGGTACTGATCTTCAACCCAATTCTTGAAGGTGAAGCAGTCTTCGAGCGGGTGCCCTATTACTCGATGGTAAGAGCAATACTTTGGGTCAGAAACTTCACCTGCTCGTTCGGGGTTTTTGGACTCCGGCAGTGTAAGCATTTGATGTTTTAGAGCAAGATCAAGTATCTTCTTCGTCTTGTCCCGAGGAAACGAGTACGCTCGACCCATTTTCTTCATGAGGGATAGATCAATAACGCTCGACTCCCGTTTGCGTGGCTTCTTAGCCCCGCTTTATTGCGGTTGAGCGCTCTTTCGGCCTTTCGACTTGTTTCTGCCTCTGTGTCGAGCCTTTTTTATAACAAGTTGACAGGGGGCGGCATTTTCGTCTTTCACGGCCTGTTGAAGGAGGCGTTGCGTTTTGGCTCTCTCGTAGATTGCCATTTCACGATTTTGATCATCTCGGACTTTTTGACCAGCTTCCCTTATAAGCCTGTCCATTTGTTCTTCAAACGACGGACTAGCTACTTTCGTATCAGGAATTTTTACTGGTTCAGGATTAGTGTCCTCCCGTTGAGCATCTGCGTCTTCATTAAAGTCGCGCACGACGTAACAGTCGCGGAGCAGCTCTCGTTTCTTAGAGCGAATGTATCCGAGCCCGATCGTCTCCATCCTCCCACTAGGCAGCTTGTGTTGAGTTCCGGGGACGTTCCAGACCCTATCATAGAATTTGGCCTTCCTAACGGTCTGTTTGAAGGGTATCCCTTGGCGCTTCAACAGCCTCTTCAAGCCTTCTGTATAATATCTGGGTAGACGGATGGGTTGAAGCCTGTCCAGCGTAGGATCTGCACCGTGCCAGATTTCTCTCTCTACTTTGTTTTCTTCAGAGCGGTAGAATAGAATTGCCTTCTCGCCTTCTCGCCTGGGAGGGATATAGAACGTCTGCAGCTCTTCTACACTGTCGGTATCAAGCGCATCCAGTCCTTTATAATGTTTAAGCGGCACCATAGCGACTTGTAGACTTTGCTCTTCGTCAGCGAAAGCTAGTATTGAAGGTCGAGCAGAGAATACAGCATGGACCTCATCTTCTGAATCACTACCAAAGATCAACGTAGGAGAGGATGGTCCCAGCTTGGTGTATTGGGGAGGACCCGAATAAACTGTCTCCTCTTCCTCCTCGGTGTCGCTGCCGAAGACAGGGATGGTAGCGTTAGTTTTGTTCTCCGGCTTGCAACACCTTTCCGTGTCTTCGAAATTCGGCAAGAAGTATTTGGCATCTTCATATTTGCGAACTTCATTCACGGAAAACGGATTCAATTCTCCCGTCACGGTATACTCGAGACCATCCCTAAAATATTTCATACACTGATGCTGTGTAGAAGGGATGATGTTGTACTCGTGTAACTATGGTCGGCCGAGCAGAGCGTTGTAGCATGTCTTGGCATCTATGACGTGGAATTTAATGTCCATGACGAGCAGCCCGAAGCGTAGCGTCAGTATCACAGATCCAAGAGTCTTTGACGATTGGGAGTCGAACCCGAAGATGGTGATCTTGTCTTGAGCGAGGTGTTGAACGCTCATGCAGATTTCCTTTAAAACCCGCACATTAAGTAGGTTAACAGACGACCCGTTATCGATCAGGATTTTGCCTATCTTTATATCATGGCAGTATCCTGAGACATAGAGGGGGCAATTGTGTTCGCACGTCCCAAGGAGAAGGTCTTCATCGCCAAAAGTGACATCTGCCGTGTGCACTTCCTCTAATTCATCCTTCATCTTTTCTTCGGCCAGGAAAGCTTAGAATTGCTCCGGCTCTTGTAGTGCCTTAATTAATGAATCTCTCGCCTCCTTTGATAGTAAAAGGGCGTCAAGAATGCTGAGCTGCGAGGGTAGCTTCCTCAGATGCGCTAAGACGTTGTAACCCACCTTATTTTTCTTCGGCGGGTCTTTAGCAGTTAGCTCTTCCATGACTTGGTCATCTAGGGCGATGTCCTCAGAGACCTTTTCTTTCCCTTTATCTTTTTTGTTCGAGAGTTCGAGATTCTTTTCGGGCAGCATGCGATTACGCAGCCGGATATTTTCACAGATCTTCGGCTCTTCTTCTTTTCCCGAAGTGGACTCTTTAAAGAGGGGCTAAGCTCCAGCTCCTCGTCGGAATTGCTCCCGAATGTGAGCATTTGTGATCCTCCGGCATTGACCATGCGACAATTGCCGGTAGTTCTGTTAAGCCCTTCGGTCGCACTGTTTTGCTCCCGGCGAGTCTTGCGCTTCTCCCGCTTGACCTGTTGTCGGTGAGCAACATATCCTTTCCACCATCTGTCGAAAGGTTTGCACTCCTCAGTGGGGTGCGAAATCTTCCGATGATACAAGCAATAGGAGGGGTGCATTTCCGCTTCACCAGTAACGCTTCCCTCAGAAGATGGTAGTTTCATACCCATTGACACGGCTTTAGCAAACCTCTTCCTCATCTTGAATTTGATTTTATCCGCAGTGGGTGTACTTTGCTCCAACGGGAGTATCTCAATTCTTTCGTCAAGGCGCTGGCGTTTGGCACTTTCGAATATAACCGCCTCGCGCGCCCGATCAGCTTTGCTTTTTAAGAGAGCTTCATTGATGAATGCGTCAATTACTTCATCCGATGGCTTCAGAATTTTTGGTTCAGGATCTGCCCCCAGCGTTTCGGTACAAGGAGTCTCCTCATTGTCCATGAACAAATGGGAAATCACATGACAGCTCGCCACGTATTCTTCAGATTCATCAGATGAACTTTCTCCCTCATCTTCCTCTTGAAAGACGTGATTGAGGAATTCTTGGAATGTAACGGGAGTCCGTGCCTTCTGGTTGTATTCCTCCAGAGCGTCAATTTGTTTTTGCAAGTCCGTGCACTTGTTGCCAAGCTTCACGGGCTTCTTTGACTTTTTTTTCTTCTTCTTTGAAGATTTCGACGGCTGGTTGTGAATGCTTGGGCCACTTCCATTGATCTTTTGAGTTGGACGAGGCTTCAACATCCCTTCAATGATCTGCGGCTCCAACAGGTTCTTCCATTTGATCGATAGGCATGTATGAAGATCATTTAGCATCCTCTTTGTCTTGGCTGATAATACAACATCCTAAGGAGCTTCTTCAACGACAGAGCATGTTGCCCCCGGCATATTCATTCCCTTAGAGGTGTGGGGTTGCGGTGGATTCACCTTCCATTTGTCGGACAATGCAAACTTGCCCTGTCGGTACTGGTCTTCAAGCCAATTTTTGAAGACGTAGCAATCCTCGATCGGATGACCCAGTACTCGATAATAAGGACAGTAGTTGCGCTCATTGACATCACTCGGTTGCGAAGGACGTTTTGGATCCGGTAGATTTATGAGTCGGTTGCGCAACGCCAGCTCGAATAACCTTCTCGTTTTATCCCGGGAAACGAGTAAGAACGTCCCATCCTCTCCTCAAGGGCTACGTACAGGCGCATATTATTTTGACGAACGACCGGCTTCGAGTTGTTCGGTTGCTGTTGAGCATTAGCGACAACGATCGCTTTCCCCTTTCCCTTCTCATTTCGGGAGTCCGGCTTTGGAAGAGGAGGTTTATGGCCCATTTGATCCATTTGCGCCAGCTTTTCGATTAGTGCCTGGAAGGTGGTCGGCTTGAAGAACATCATAAATTGCGAGATGGTTGCTTGCGGATCAAGGGTTCCCACAAACATTCCCACTGCGGGAGCTTCTTCTATGCGCTGCTCGCATTTTGACCATAAATTGCGCCACCGTATAGCATATTGGACCCATGTCTCGCCCGGCTTTACCCTGGCATTAATCAATTCCGTTATCGGGGAACGCTCGCTGGCACTCGCGAAACGTTGGGTAAATAGCAGTTCCATTTCAGCAAAGGTCATGATAGAGTCATTCGAGAGCTCGGAATACCACTCGAACGCCGTATCTGACAAGCTGCCAACGAATTGATGGAGCAACAATTTATCATCCCTTCCGGTGTTGCCGCAAAGCGCCCTGAACTGGGCAACATGCTGGTGGGGATTGCCAGTCCCCTTATACACGTGGAATTTTGGTATCGTATAACCTGGCGGGTACTTGATCTGGTCGTACCAGCCCGGATACGGTCGCCCCGTTTTTACGACCTGACCTGCTGCTTCAGTCGCTTGATGAACCCGGATCTGCTGAGCTATATATTCGTCCAGGTTGGCTTTGGAGATTGCCTCCTCCTTGGCTGTTGATAGAGCCGGAGGAGGATTCGACGTTTCTCCCCTATCATCTTCAAGGATGATCGGGGGATCTTCAGCAGGTGGATCCTGTTGAATCATCATGCCTACCATGTCCTGGAACAGGAGGGCCATTTTCTTTATGCTGGATGCCTGTTCCGCGGCTTCTTTATCTTTCTTCTCCAGTATGCGACGAAGGAATTCGGCGTCAGTTTCTTGTTCCTGGCGTTCATCCGAGAACGTTTCAGGGGTGTCTTTTGGCCCAGTGAGTGCGGCCATCGCGGTCATCATCGCTTGGAGCTTTTGCTGTTGCTCCTGAGCCTTGGTCACTGACCGTGTAAGCGGTCTATGACTTGTGGATGCACGGCTGTCTTCCTTTCCCGACGCCATGTATACTGTATGAACTGTTATGCCCCCGGACTTAGGGCGTTTAGGTTCACCACCTTTGGCATTTGCCGCGGGCGCGGAGGTTTTCTCCGGTCTTCTTCTTTTGTGGGCCGTTGAAGTGGAGGGGGCCGTTGCTTTGGGCACCCAAGTGGTCGTTACCTTCCACTGCTTGATCGGGGAATTTTCTTCTTGCCGACTTTTCGACTTCTTGTGTCGGCGATAGAAATCAGGATCAATCACAGATTCCCAGACTCGTCGCCATGTCTTGTAAATCCTGGAGGACAGCGATTGAGGAGACTACTCCGGCTTTTCTGCTTCCACGGCGGTCTCTACCGGTGGAGGAGTTCTTTTAAGGACCGCAGTTGGCGAGTTTCTGCATACCCTGTTCAACAGCTCAAAGTTGTTCCCGGTTGGAACAGCAGCGTTAACTTCCACCGTCGGAGCCGGCGGAGTTATCCCAGAAGGGGAGTTTCCCCCAGTCTTCCTTATCCGGCGCCAGTGGCGTCGTCGGGCGTGACGAGTCGTCGGTATTGATTCAGAGACAGAAACAGTTTCTTTTTGCCCCCTGTTCAGGTGTGGGGCTGTTGCCGGCGTCAGCCTATCGAAGACTGATGTCTTTTGAGCAGCGAGAGCAGGAGTGGGAGCTGGGACGGTCAGTCTTCTAAAGACCGATCTCTTAGCAGGAGAAGCCGTCTTGACGACTTCAGGAGCAGGTTTGGCTACTCCTTTTGAGGTAACCTTTTCTGGGACTGCAAGCTTCATTGCGGGTCCGCGGGAGTTTTGGCCTAATCTGGAGAAGACCGAGGTACTGGTGTTGGGCGACCTGTTGAGAGGGGCCGCAGTAACTGAAAGTCGATCGAAGACCGACTTCTTAGGAGCTTCTTGTACGGACACGGGGGTGCTGAAGCTTGTTGGCGGAAGCATAGTTCCGAAAAACAACCCCGTGGTGGCTTGAGTAATCTGCTCCATGGGCATGGTGAACAAAGAGGCCGCTTGGGGCCCGTAGGTTATGCCCCCACTTGAGGCTGGACGTGAGCTGCAGCTGCAGTTGGAGCACTTCGAACAGGTAGAGGCCATCGATGCTTGATTTCTTTTCTGCGCCAGGCAAAAGACCAAATCTTAGTAACTTGAAATCCAAAGGCAACCATTAACAAACCGCGATTGGTTCGCGAAGACGACACACGAAGTGTGGAGTGGAAAGAGGAAAAGGTCCCACCGGGCGTGTCAGAATCTGTTCCCCTCCTAAAGACGGCCGAGACTGAACGTCTTGCCTGAGATTCGGGGCAAATGCTATATGGTTTTATCCTTCTACCTCTCCGAAGATGCCAAGTTGATTTATGGCACCGTGTATCGGAGGTTTAGACGGATGCGGCCGATTTAGCAGACTTCGTCAGATTCCCCCTCATGGTGAGGGGTTTTTGATTGTGGGGACGCTCTTCCCTGCAGGCGCAAACCCCTGCAGTTAATTACGCTACCGCACCGCGGTAGCAACTTTCTCCTTCTCCAGAATTTCACTTCATGTCGTGGGTGTTTGTTTTGTTTGTAGTTGCCCGTGGATTGTATACGGAGACTAATTTATTTCGTCGCCCGTAGGACGTGGATTAGTCCAAATCCTTATTTACTTAGATTTGGGTTTGGTGTTTTAGTTTAAGGATACGTTAGCCGTGTTGAGGCTAAGATCAACTTAAACGTTCGTTAAGGATACGTTAGTCCTGTTTGAGACTAAGATCAACTTAACGTGGTGATCCATTTAATATATGGCCGTCGGGACTCATCACCTCTCTGATGTCGTTGAAGGATTACAACGATAGGTGTCAGAGGAGTTCAGAGATGTACCCTTGAACCAAAGTTGATTTGGAGTTTTATAGTCCATTTGAATGTTTAAGGATACGTTAGCCGAGTTTGGGGCTAAGATCAACTTAAACAGGATCGTTTAGATCCGACAAAAGAGCATTTGGGAGCTCTATTGTTCCAGTTTAAGGACGTGGTGGTCCATGTTCCAGTTTAGGGACGTGGTGGTCCATGTTCCATTTTAAGGACGTGGTGGTCCATCATTAGTTTAAGGACGTTTCGGTCCATCGCCAGTTTAGGGACGTGGTGGTCTATTATTAGTTTAAGGACGTTTCGGTCCGATATTAGTTTAAGGACGTCTCGGTCCATCATTATTTTAAGGACGTTTCGGTCCACGAGTTTAAGAACCCCGCAGTCCGTATTGATGTGTGGTCGTCGGGACCCGTCACCTCTCTGACGTCGTTGAAAGATTACAACGATAGGTGTCAGAGGAGCTCGGAGATGTACCCTTGAACCGGTTGTAAATTGATTTAGGAGAGCGGCTGTACTCGGTCAATTTAGTTTGAGGACTTACGGCCATGATTGGGCTAAGTCCGGTTTCAATATTCTTTTGTCTTCGGCTTATTGGACCTGTGCTAGGGCCATGCCCCTTTACTGCATTATTTTTCTTTGTTTTGGTTGGGCTCTGGCCTTTTATAAATGATGCAGAGCATCTATTTTGCTTGGGCTTTGCCCTTGTTAAAATGCATAGCATTTTTTATTAGGCCTGTTAGGCCTTTTAATTGGGCTCTGTCCCTTTTCTTAATAATGCAGAGCATTAAATACTCTGACAGTGCCCCATATGGCTTGTCAGGCGCTTTGCGCAAATTAAAGAGCGCAAGCGCATGTGGAAGTGACACGTGTCACGCTTTGGTGAGTGCAAGCGCAATAGCACAGTGCGCTGCGTCAGTGCGTTGCGCTGTTGCGCTGCTGACACATGGCGCTTCCTGGCGGTTTGCGCAATAGCGCAGTTTTGGCAAGTGCTGGGCACTGTTCTTATTCTTTTGGATCAACTTTAGATCAAAGAAAACAAGTTTTTTCTTGTTTTCAAAGAACCAGTGGTTCATAAAAAGTGCAAGGCACTGTTATTGTTTATTTTTCTCTTTTCTTGAAGATCATTGATCTTGTTCTTAGATCAATGATCTGTTTTTTAAGAGAATTTTCTCTTTTTCTAAAGGTTTTTACCTTTTTTTTTGTTCTTGAGAAATTCTCTCTAATTCTTCAGAGTTCTCTCTGTTTGAAGTTCTTGATTTCTCCAAAAAAAATGTTCATCCTTTGAATTGAGGTCTAGGGTCCTTTTTATAGTGCCCATAAATTAGTTAAATTTGTAAAAGAGATCTTTCTCTGAGTGATTTGGGGAATTTTCCCCAACGTTGGATCTTTGATCTAAGGGCTTCTGTTTTACAGATGAAAATCTTCTTGTTTTAACAAGAACAGAAAGATCTTATTAGAATTTTAATTCTGTTTGGCGTAAACGTCCCAGCGCTTGACACGTGTCGCGCAGCGCAGCAGTCGCGCAGCTGTGCTTGCGCATCTGCGCAGACACGTGTCGCACAGCGCAGCGTTTGCGCAGCGCGCAACTGCGCAGACACGTGTCGTGCAGCGCAGCACTTGCGCAGCTGTCCTTGCGCAATTGCACAGACACGTGTCGTGCAGCGCAGCGCTTGCGCAGCTGTGCTTGCACAACTGCGCAGACAAGCTTCCTTTACTTTTTATTAAAGAGCCTTGCTCTGATTGGACGCACTGCCTCGGGCGCTGTGCTGACACATCAACTTCTAACACGTGGCGCGTTGCGCGCAGCGCATGGGATTTGAAGCGTTGCTTCAAAATTTGAATTTAAATTTTCAAAATAGAGCTTTGCTCAGATTGGGGGAATCAGAAACGTTGCTTCATTTCCCGCCTTGGAATTTGAACGGAGTCTTGCTCTGATTGGGTAAACAGTAGGGAGTATGGTGATGATCCTCGTAGAGTACATGGATGACATACTCTTGATAGGGAAGGAGTTTCCTATGCTACGCTCGGTCAATCTCCGCCTATCACAAGGATTCTCCATATAGGATCAAAGTGATACCTCCTAAATCCTGGGTTTTGGATCTATGAGATAGATCTAATTAGATGTTAGGATACTCACTAATTGTAGTAAGATGGTATCAATCGATCCTGGGGAGAATCACTGGAAAGGTTCCAGGGTGATAAGGACGACTGAATGTCAGTCGCGGGCATTGTCTTTTCCCTCAGTAGAGGGACGGTATGTTGGAAGAGTTCCAAGCTAGATACCGTGACTTACTAGACGATTAAAGGCAAGATACATCGTTACCAAGCATGCTACCAAAGAGGCAGTCTGGGTGTATATAAGTTCATGAGATGAACTTCGTTCCTACCATTGTGTGACAATGGAGTTGTGGCTTATGCCTAGGAACGCCCGTCCCATCAGTGATCCAGACATATTCTAAGGTAGTGTCACCTGATCATGGAGATGGTTGATCTCCAGGGGATCGAGGTCAGGAGAGTAGACTCAGAGGACAACACGGCGGATCCACTCACAAAGGCCTTTTCCCAGAGAGAGACTATTATGGGATGGTTGAGTATGAGATACAACAACCACTGTTATCAGATGGCCCTAGTGCAAGTGGGAGATTGTTAGTTATATGTATGTCCTAGAGGCCATTACTATACATGAGATGTATATTGTAGTGGATACTTGGACATATATAGGGAGGAATTTCTTGCTCAACATGATAGTATGCTATCTGGTTACTCTTTACCTTAACGTGTACACTGATTGTCTCTCTGCTAAATGTTGGTAAAGCCCTTAGGATGTGTATTTGACTACCTGGACTATGATGCGGATCATACTAGTGGGAACATGTAGTCCATAAGTACATCCTTCAAGGTCCCTAGTCGTGGGTGTATCGAGACGGGGCATCGATATACCAGAGTAGACTAGCGTATAGCTTCTCGACCCATATAGATAGGCGATGGATGGTCCCATATCCATTGGTGTTTGACATCAGAGATGATATTCGGGTGCTCAGTGGAGACTGGGTACACTGGACGGACTCGCCGAGAACTCCCAGATGGTATTATACCTCACGTCAGATGGCAGTTCTCTGGTGGCACTGGTATAGGTTAGTCTGTAGACCCGAGATCGCCATAGAGTCTTGTGTGATTCCCACTGTGCTTTGATTTCCACCTTACCACGTCCAAGAGGGCGTGCAAAACGGTGGTTTTTGGGTACAGTCCCGAGTCACATAGAGGCAATGAGCGATAGGAGGGGTTTCGTCTCTCCCGGTATTGGGGGTTGATGTTGCGCTGTGCTCGATTGGCCATAACAGGGAAGTCCCTGGCCAGGGCTGGTTTAGAGATTTACTGGTAAGTGTTACCCGTAGTTTCTCGACCCGTTATGCGCCTCATATCTGCATGACTTATCGGTTATTGGGGGTCTGACGTTTACCACCCCTAGACTTGATATGCGACATATCAGACGAGGAGACCGGACTCTACGGTAGTGTCAGGCTTTCTGCAGGAGTTGGAGCAGGCTTGCTTGCTGATCTTCTGATCGCTCAATATCCGGGTAGCCGTTACGTCCAGCTAGTACCGCTGACGGCTTGTGGGTGCTTGATATGATTATCACCTACTGCCGGCGTATTGACGAGTCTTTAGAGTCCTACATAGAGGTTTTACTGGCTCAGGCAAAACGAAATAGGAGCACGTATGTGATATGTGCGGGACCGAGAATAATGCGTGTATGTGATACCGTATTCTATTCTCGCGACTTTTTGTATCGGTCGGTTATATGTGATATAACCGGGTTATCGAATCAAGTGTTGATTCGATAAATCGATACATTGGATGTTAGTCGGTTTATGAGATATGACCGGATTATTAAGTCAAGTGTTGATTTAATAATTTAGTATATAATTGTATATAAGATATACTAATTTACATTGACTAACATTTGTTCACTTAAGGATTTTTCTCATATGTGCACAACATTAATATATATGTGATAAATATTAAAATGTGTTTTCTTTTTGTATCATGGTTGTTGATACACATGACATGGGTGTATAAGACATACACCATTCTAATTTTAGTGGAGGGTTTTTTATATTTAAAGTAAATCTAAATTGATTGATATTTGTTAAGTGCATGAAGCTTGTAGAAGCTTTTAGTGCTTTGACAAATTCAACTCAATTTGTTTTACTTATGATATTTAGTTAACCCAACCATTAGAACTAGCCATGGTTATGTCTCTACATGAGTTAGTATATGATACTCACTCACCCATGGTTAGCTCTCTCTCTTGATTAGTTTTCATTCTCATTTTGGAGCTCATCTTCTTCCTCCTTCAAATTCTTGCTAGGGTTTGATAAAGAGAGAGAAATATTGTGAGAAAAGAAATTCTAAAGTGTACCCATTTCCTATTTCACCATGCTCTACTAGACTAGCACTTTAGTTTAGGATGTTCGCTTCACTAATTCTCTAATTAGTGAAGTAGTAGCTTGAGTTGGTATTCCCTCGACGTAGATCATCTTCGGCCTCGAAGACTTCAAGCAAAACCGTTGTCATCTTTTCATCGGGCCGTCCGAGAGTCCGGAAGCACAATGATCGCAGCGAAGGGACTATGACAAGGAGATTTAGAAGTGAAGGACCGATCTACAAAGGTTGTATTACGTATTCACTTAGTAGTAATGATATTTACTTGCATGTGAAACCCTAATAATCTAGCAAAGATCTTGTTTAGGGTTGTTCGGCACGGCTAAAATTTTAATAGGGCATGATAGATGCCTTGTAGAACCTTGTTAGAGTGCCTAGTAACCCTACACTGACGACCTTCAGTCCCAGCCCGACGGCCATGCGCAGTCCGGCTAGGAGGGCTTCGTACTCCACCGCGTTGCTCGATGCTTTGAAACCGAGCCTCAAGGAATACTCCATCTCGGTTTCGTTCGGGCCCCGTATAATGAGGCTGGCAGCGCGGCCTTCCTCGGTGGAAGACCCGTCGACATAGATGACCCACTTTAGGGCTGAGATAGGGCCTTCCTGGTCGGGATGCCGGGCTGCGAGGGGCGGCACGGAATCCTGTTTCCTGCTAGGAATGGTGCATTCAACGACGAAATCGGCCAGGGCCTGTGCCTTGATGGCTTGCCTCGGGCGATACCTTATGTCGAATTGAGACAGCTCCCATCTCCATTTCTCTAGACGGCCAGAGGATTCTGGCGATGCCAGGATAGCCCCCAAGGGGCGCTCAGTGAGGACGATGGTGGTGTGTGCTTGGAAGTAATGCCGCAACTTCCGCGAGGTTACTACGAGGGCCAGGACGATCTTCTCTATAGCGGGGTATCTCGTCTCCGTGTCTTTGAATACATGGCTCGCATCGTACACTGGCTTTTGCACCCCTTCGGCCTCTCGGATTAGCACCGACCCTGCTGCTTGGTCGGATACTGCTAGGTACAGCGACTGCTCGTCCCCTTCCACGGGCCGGGTGAGTAGGGGTGGTGTTGCGAGGTGCCTCTTCAGTTGGTCGAAGGCGGCTTGGCAATCTTCCGACCACTCGAACCTCAGAATTTTCCTCAGCGCCTTGAAGAACGGGAGGCACTTCTCCCCCGACCTGGACATGAAACGGCTCAGAGCGGCGACCCGCCCTGTGAGCCGCATGATTTCGACGTTGGTCCTGGGTGCGGTCATGTTCAGGATGGCGTCGATCTTTTCCGGGTTAGCTTCAATCCCACGGTGAGTGACCATGAACCCGAGGAATTTCCCCCCGGTGATCCCGAACGCACACTTGGCGGGGTTCAGCTTCATGTTGAACTTGCATAGCACCTTAAACACCTCGCCCAGTTCCTTGACATGGTCGGCCGACGAGACGGACTTGACGAGCATATCGTCAACGTAGACCTCCATGTTTCTGCCGATCTGCGGCTTGAACATGCAGTTGACCAGCCTTTGGTATGTGGCCCCGGCATTCTTGAGGCCGAAGGGCATCACTCTATAGCAGTACACCCCCCGGTCCGTCGTGAATGCGGTCATGTCTTCGTCGTCAGGATTTATGCGGATATGGTTGTAGCCGAAGAAAGCGTCCATGAAGCTCAGGAGCTCGTGCCCGGCCGAGCTGTCGACGAGCTGGTCTATGCGGGGGAGCGGGAAGTTGTCCTTGGGGCAGGCCTTGTTGAGGTCGGTGAAGTCGACGCACATACGCCACTTCCCACTCGACTTCTTGACCAGGACCATGTTGGCCAGCCACTCCGAGTAGGGCACGTTCCTGATGAAATTGGTGGTGAGGAGTCGGTCAACTTCTTCTTCGATGGCCTTTTGTTTGACCGAGGCGAAGCTTCTTTTCTTCTGCCTGACGGTTCGGGCCGTAGGATCAATCCCGAGCTTGTGGGAGATGATTTTGGTGTCGATCCCAGACATGTCGGCTGGGGCCAGCCCCATTCGCAGAAAGCAGTCATGGAAGAGGATGTCCGCCGAGCTACCTGAATCGATGAGTATTCGGTAGACCTCGTATCGGTGAATTCGCGCTACGATCACCAGTGGGTCGCTATGGGGCACATATATGCCGTGGAGATCCTCGTCGCCAAAGGTGATGGGCTCCCGGCCCCTAGCCCTTTTGGCCGGGCGGCCGCCGGAGCCTGTGAGGCGGCAGCCTGCGGGGAGACCGACGACCTTAGGTGAGGGTCCGCCTGCGTCCCCGTTGCGAGGGAAGCGGTAGCGGGCGTTCGGATCCTTAAGGGAATCGGTTGCCATGCGGGCGGAGATCGGAAGGCCAATTTTGTATTTTGTGGAGTTATTGTTCCCACAGACGGCGCCAACTGATGGAGCTCCTTTTCGGGCCCCCGTCAGATGTTGTCTTCCGTTGATCTCGAGGTGAACTTGACTGGTTATCCTTCGTGGCGTGTGGGTCTCAATGGGTTTTGAGAGGAGAAGGTGGGGTGAGGAAACTGTCGCCGAGTACCTGCAAAGAAGTCCCGGGGTGGTTTGGTACCACCGGGGACCCTCCGACGCTCAAGTTAGTGATGAGATCCGAGCAGAGTAACGGCGTAAAGTGTAAAGAATGGCTTACTTGACCCCTCTGTGATAGGGGTTTATATAGCGGTGGTGGCACGCAGCAGCAGGAGCGAGAATCTCGCCGGCAGTTACGCTCCCGACGTCACGCCTGCGCAGAGAGCGGATCGCCCATTAATGGGGATCGTGATGGCGTGGAACGTGGGATGTTGTTGGCGTAGGATCTGAGCATGGCGAGATTCGCGGAGCGGCGGTTACGCCTGTGAGTGGTGGAGTTGGTCGGAGGCCGAGGAAGACGGCCTCGGCCGGGGGCTCGGGGACGAGCGAGGAGGCCGAGGAGTCTTGGTCCTGTGGCAGCTCGGGGCGAGCTGAGGGGCCGAGGAGGTTAATTTGCAGGGGGCCCTGAGGAGGGCCAATTTGCGCTTGCAGGTCGGGCACAGGGTGGCCTGGTCGGCCCCTGTGGGCCCTTTCCTCTGAGTCTTAGGACACGTCATTTGCCACGTGTCCTGATCTTGGGGATCGCCAATATTGAGCATTCTCAGAGTACCAGCGTCCATAAAGGGAGCAAAGGATGGATGTATATCGATTCTTCATATGCCCATTGCACAAGGCCGTAATTAGTTTGTCACGGCGGACTGATAATCAATATAATTCAAATGATGCCAAAGGCGTACTATCCTCACATGCAAACTGCACCATTGATTAAGCGACGCCGAATATGCTCAATTAGCCGGCCGAGTTGAACAAGAACTTAATTGTTTTGGCTAAAAGTGCGATATCAGTGGTCGACAAAGCCGTAATCGAGAGGTTAGAGAAGGGAGAGAGCTCTTATTAATGCAAAATGACTCATGTGTGCCTACTCACGAGTTAACAAAACTTGGTGCTAAATGTCGATTGAACTATTCAACCAGAGAGTCTGTGAGGTCGATAACCTCTTCGCTATAAGTCAGTAATAATGATTTAACACATCTCCACAAATAATTATGCGGCATATTTGCTTGGTGCCTAATACACACAAGCAACATAAATCATCCAGAAAATTTGATGAGCCATTTTGAAGCTTCAACTTAAAAACTATTCAAGCTTTCTTTTATGTCTTTATATGTGAGAGGAGATTTTTTGACGGCCATATACTATTGTGCTCCCCTGTCCCTTATACAATAAACATTTCCTTATATGATGTTTGACAAAAGAATAACGCAGAATGCCTATGCATAGTTGTTTATCTCATAGGTTGTGCCAAAATACGCTGCATCACTATACTAACAGTGATTGTTTGGAGATCTTGCATCTGCCCAAAATAGTTTTGTCATCGTTTCATCTAGAAGTTTGTTCATTTTCTTATAATCTTTCCTTTTAACCATCACATAATCTTGATGGTGTCTATCATTTTCTTCATCTCTGTTTCAAATCAAACATCTTTATATTATAACCCAAACCTTTTAGGTGATGGTGTCATTACCACAAAAGAAATGAAGTAAAAACTATTCCCTTCACCGTTAACTTGCTAACATCATCTAAAAAGATAAAAGAATATTCAACTCATCTCTCACACATTTCCCCAGAAAAAAGACATGAAAACTTAATTCATCTCTCTCTCTCATCCACACAAACACATCTCCCTAAAAAGACAAAAGATAACATGATCTCTCCTATCTTCCTAATAAATTTTAATTAATATGTATACACAACAAAAAATATATATATTTTTTAAGTATGGGTTACTAGCCAAACCATTTAACCATGGAAGTAACAACAAAACAATCGATTGAGGAAAAACATTTACTTAAAAATAAATAACACGGAACAACAATGTAATCTTTGTTAATAAAAGAAGAACTCTTGCATCTTAAAAACTATAGAAATCTTTAGAAATTTTCATGTAATGTCCGGGAATAAAAAAAATTATACACATATTCAGTACGTGCGACGTATATTTGTCCTTCAAAATATACACACGTGCAAAATACTAGTCATTATATATGCTAAGCTTTCGTTTTAATTAAAGATCCCGACCTATATATATGCAAGCGGGAATTGATCAGGGATCGGTCTGGACATTGGAACTCTACATAAACAACCCGTTTGCTAAGAAGAGAGGTCCAAAATGACTTCTTTTTGCCAAGAAGTTGCACCAGAGGGCAAGCCCCCGCAATCTCTGTCAGAAAATTTACAAAGAGAAAATGATAGTGAGATATGGGCTTGGCTCCCATGGCCTCAATCTTCTTCTTTCAAAATCCATCCTTTTAATGGAGATCATCACATGCAAAGGTCCGTGAGTAAATCTAGCACGACGTCCCATTTTTGCGACATGGACAATGATGGTGAAGATGAAGAAGAAGAAGAAGTAGAAGATTGTTTATCGCTAACCATCGATGCCGAAAATCAAAAACCCAGAAAAGATACAAATAAGCTCAAAGAATCCCGACTGTCCGTTATTCTCCTAGATCAAGGACTGTTCACGGCGTACAAGCGACTTTTCGCTCTTTGCTTCACCCTCAACATCGTTATGCTCGTACTCACAATCACTGGAAAGTTTTCGTATGCTAAAGATAAACCTGATCTATTCTCTATGGGGAATATACTAGTTCTCACACTTT
Organism: Agapanthus africanus; assembly: GCA_030015575.1. Taxonomy (NCBI): domain Eukaryota; kingdom Viridiplantae; phylum Streptophyta; class Magnoliopsida; order Asparagales; family Amaryllidaceae; genus Agapanthus; species Agapanthus africanus. The sequence goes on from CM057339.1 coordinate 45,188,231, forward strand.
GTCGCAGTGAGGCTTTTCTCCGTATTGTTTATTGGCTCGCAGTCGCCTTACTTGGGAAAACTTATGTGCCTGTTTATATCAAGACGGCGGTGACTTCATTCCTGCAGTCTATTGGAGGAATTCATAGCGGTTGTGGGGTTTCGTCGGTGGTTTGGCTCGTTTACGCGGTTATTGCTAGACTTGGTGATCGTGGTAGCAATCCGACTGAGATTGATTTCGTAACCTATGCCATTGTATTGCTTCTATTCTTTTCATGCTTGGCGGCGTTTCCTCTAGTCCGACATCTCCATCATAATGTGTTTGAATGCTTTCCCAGGTAGAGATAAGATCGTTTTCATGATATAGGTGCTAATTAAGATGAATTAATTGTGCAAGTGCTGCGGTAGTGCAATGGCAAAACCTTCTTGCAGTTGAGCAGAAGTTCTGGGGTTCGAACCCCACTTGCATCAATTGGCCTTATATATATTCCAAAAATAAAAGATGAATTAATAATTGTGGATACTAAGCTGCATTTCTGTCTACACATGCAGGTTTTCAGGATGGGCAGCTCTAGTACTTCTATAGATCTTGGTCGTTTTTAAATTTCACCGTGAATCAAAATCCAAGTTCTATCACGGATTTGAAGCATCTAACCTCGTGGCACGTCAAGAGTTCTGCCTCACCGTCGCCATCACTTTCTTCACCATCCTCCCATGGATCACGGTGAGACGAGTCCCGGTTTCCATCACCTCTCCTTCTAACCTTGCTTCCATCATAAAATTTGCCGGAGGTATCAAACCCGGCTTACTCGGTAGAATTAGTCGTTCGCCTCTACTCGAGTGGCATGCTTTCGGGATCATATCAAATGGTAAAGACAGCCATATGATGCTGGCAGGTGCGGTAGGGGACTTCACCCGAGCCTTGATCTCCGACCCCCCGAGTCATCTCTGGGTGCGATGTCTGCATTTCCCCGGACTTCCGTACCTTGTAAACATGTACCAGAGAGTAGTGTTGATAGCAACTGGATCGGGGATATGCGTGTTTCTTTCGTTCTTGTTGCAGGACAGTAGCACGACCAATGTGTGTGTCGTCTGGGTGACTAAGGTAGTCGAGGAGAATTACGGGAAGGAGGTTAAGAAGGCGATGGATGAATTTTCCAGAAAGTTCATTGTTCATGACACTGCAGTATGTGGTCGGCCCGACGTCGGGGCTTTGGCGGTTGATGCGGCGAAGAATTGGGAGGCTGAGATGGTGGTGGTGACGAGTAATCCGCAAGGAAGTAGGGATGTTGTAAGGGCTTGCAAGGCTGCTGGAATTCCTGCATTCGGACCCATTTGGGACTCGTAGACAACGATACATTTTTAAGTATTTCTATCCTATCGACATGAGTATGTAAGAGACAGTGGCTCACATCATTTGGATATTAACGTCATACATGAGCTAAGCTATAATGATTGTCTTGTAAACATGCAAACATGCAGGTGTTATTAAAATAAAAAATAAAAAGGTGAATCAGTTTAAAGTACTCTTATCCATCCTGATTTTTCACTAAAATACTGGTTTTTAAAGAGATTTTGTTTCGCTAATTAAATACTCTCAAATATAGCACAAATATAGCACTTAAGGTATTTTCATGTAATATAAAAACTTTTAAGGTGGTTTGTGAGAGAAACGGCGGCAGCTAAGGGTACTTCAGTATCATTTACCATAAAAAAAAATGCATTCTGATTCCCAACCATTTCTTCCCGTTGTTACCTGATGCATGCTTTGTTATGTTAGATGAGAGTGCATGTGTGCTCTGTTATGTACGTACCCGACTTATGGCATGCATGTATATGACTTATAACTTAGTTGCAGTTCTTAAATAGCATAAAATTAAACCATCCTTTCATTAATTCGAGCAAAAATTGCATCTTTAAAATGTAATTAAGATCCGCTTCCAGTTGATCTCTAAGCATCCTTGTTGCTCCTCTATCCTCTCCACAGGCGCTGCACATCTCTTCTTCACCTTCATCATCAACACGTTCCGCTCCAATCTAACACTACTACAATAATGAGTTGCCGCTACGGATTTAGCCGTAGGGGCAAACCACTGCCCCTACGGATTAATCCGTAGGGCCATAAAATTCCCTTGTAGAGGCAAAGCCTGCAGGTGCGAGTGTTCGTCCTGAACATGCCTCTACGGAGTAATAATTATCTCTACACCTTACTCCGTAGGAACACATAAACCTACGGGTTACTCCGTAAGGACAAAATATTTATTTAATTTATTGGTTTATAAAATAAAATACTTGCCCCTATGGATTTATCCGTAGGTCCATATAAATACCCCTACGGATAAATTCGTAAGGGCAAGTTTAACCCATGTTACTAAGTCCATAAGAACAAAATATCATGTATCCTGATATTTTGTCCCTACGGATAACTGTGTAGGGGCAAATATTGCACCTATGGATTAATCCGTAGGTGCAATGGATCGCCCTACGGATTAATCCGTAAGAACAAAATATCGGCTTTTTTTAAAAAGGGGCTACTGTTTTTTCCCCGTCCAGTACACAATAATATATACATCATATAACCAAATACAGAAATATTCATAATCAACATCTCACACATACTATATAAAATAAATAAACAAACAGAATACGATATCAATCTAAATCATCGTGAACAATCAAACAACCACCAAAATAGTCTGTAACAACTCTGTTTAAGTGTACAGAAAATTGTTTAAAAATTAATATACATATGGAGTATTTGCAATCATGTATATTCTATAAGTATTTAATTTACTTTTAAATAACAAGAAAGCATTTGTAGCTCATTGGTAAAGCCATGTACTGCCGTGACGTGACCGTTTTTTCCGAATCCCCCCAGCCACTTATATTTTTTGTTGATTTTCTTTTAAAATTTTAGAATCTCAAAAGTTTACACGTGCAAAACACGTAAAATGAAAAGTCACAATAAAAATAAACATGTGGAAAATGATATACCAACAGACTTGGACACATGGCAGAGATCCACACCCGAACTCACCGGATTGGACCGGCGAGATCATCCCAGGGGCGCCGCCGCCGGGCCCCCTATGCCTAATGCCCCATTTTCTCTTTGCCCTAGTCTCTTGGCCTTCCCCTCTTAACTCTCATTATGTTTGTTTACTCTGCAATAATCTAGAGAATTAAAAATCACCATTAAACCAAATTTATAATGCATTTTTTAATTCTCTCTTCACTCACAAAACCCTAATCCTATCCTATAATTACAACCATACACTTTGGCATCTTCATTCTGAAAATTATCACAAAAACTCTCTAAAATTTTCAAATCCAAAGTTATACAAGAGGAGTTAGCCAAGGTCGAAATTCCGACGACGTTTCGAAAAAAATCCGGCGACGAAACGACTCTCCGACGATTCCAAAAGCTTCCTCCATCTCCCCTCTTTATTTTCAATCAGTAATTCTCCTCTCCCCTTCTCAATCTCTAGTCTAAAATTTCCACTTTTCAAAACTCATCGGAAGCGGAGTTATTCCGACTTCCGATTCTCTTTTCTTTAAAAACTCAAATTTTTCTTAAACAACAAATTACCATCTCTTCTTATATTGTTTAACAAATATAAAATAATATTCACAACAAATTTCAATTCAAAATAATATGTATTGCAACTTCTATTTTATTTTTACGGTAAAATACCATCATATTTACATACGACATTGCTTATTCATTTTACCCATATTACCTTTAGAAAACTCACGAGGTAATGACCTATCCCATCACAACACATAATTTTGACATAGCACGATGACTTTTGGAACATTAGTTTGTAGGGAAATACGAATTTACAGTTAAATACCATAAACATTCAAAAACCATTTTCTTTAAAAGTGTATTATTTAATTCCTTGCAAATGCGTCTCTACAATCCATTTTGGGGAACCCCGATCGGGATGGTGTGGGTTATCTCACATTCTCGGGCTTAGTAGAGCGAGATGCAGACCTCCTCACGGACCATCCGATCTCGATGGAATTTTTAATGCAATTTTTAAGAAAAATTTGATTTCTATTTAATAAATAAGTTCTATATTTTATAAATATATATATATATATATATTATCAAAATATCTACTTTAAGTATACAATATATATATTCCATATTTTCTAAATCAAAAGAATCACAAATTTTATGAAACTACCATTACAAATCAATATAATTCCAATATTACATTAAAATACCATATACAATGAAATTTAGGTTATATCCATTAGAATATTTCACTTTATAAAAAAAATTACAATTATGAAAACCCTAAAGACGATAATTAAATACTTGAGGTGTATTTTGAAAATATATCAAAACTATTTTTCATAAAACCCCCTCAAGTTATATTAATTTACAATAAGGACCCTAGTAAACATAGGTTTAAGCGGGACCGATTCTCTTGAGCCTCAGGAAGCCGTAGAATATGGGTGCTTGCCTATCTAAGGTAGACAACCTAAAAACGGTATTATCAATACGGTAATTGTCTTGGAAAAAGACACAAATCCTGCCGTCCATATGCAGTAATTACCGATAACATCAAAACTAATTCAGGACTTCAATTCGTTGTAAAGTGTCTGACTCAGGAAAAGTCTCGGTATAATATGAAATCAATCCGACTTGAATTTAATTCAAGTATAACTACAATACAACATGAATTCATTTATACCAGAATTCAATCTATATCAACATGACTCGACTGAACCGAACCATGGATATACTCTGATTACATGACTATCCATTTATATCCATTCTGTTTACATGATATCATGGTTTCGGCAAGTCTTCCATTTATAAAACAAAACAATACAAGCAATACAAAATACATTACGGGGTTTTAAAGGGGTAGACTGGTACGAAATGTGTTAGAAGTGGCACGAGACGGTCACTTTAATACACCTAACCTGAATATCCATTGCTGTTGTACCGTGGCGTAACGGTTCCTTGTACTCCGTATACCTTAGTCTCCGGAATAGTGGGACTCCTCACGTATATACTGGTATATTCTGTATCAAGGTACAAACAACTGCGTTAACTGAACAAAAGAATACAATATACCAGTTACATTCTCATCAGTCTATTCTTACCTATTTTTGGGACTTATAGAGCGACTGTTCGCTGACGAAATTCCTTCTCTTTTTTCTTTGGAATGTTGTCAGGTGGATCGGAATCTTTGGAGGTCGAGCCCAGTACTGAAGACTTGGAGCAGTTTGCTATTGACCCAGAGCTCTAGATACTTGTATATATTTTCTTTTCAGTTCATGCCATTGTTTAGGCATTGCTTTCCATTCCTGTATTTATATTTTCAGTTGTATTTGTAAAGAAATGTTTAATAAATAAAAGTTGCTGTTAATTTACACTTCATGTCTTCTTGTGTATATTTACATTATATTGCTTAGATACTGTCACGACCCGAAGGTACGGAACGTGACCGGCATTTAAATTACGAAATGTCTCAAGGCGTAATGTAATCTAAGTAAACCAAAGCCCAGAAATCTAAACCGTTTAAAGAAATAGAGTGAAGGAAAACTTAACTTAAAAAAATGATTTTTGGTAAAAGAAAGTCACCTTAAAACATTTTAATGCATCAAATTTCCCGAAAATTTTGGCAGAGTCTCCTTTGTAAATACTGGCCCCCAAACGGGTACAACACATGAAAATACATATAAATAAATGAATTAAGGCATCCCCAAGCGGGAGCTAGCACTTCGACAATGGCGGAATCACAACCACATGCAATATGTATATCAAAGTGCGAAATAAGCATATGAAAGCAAGAAATGAGAAACACCACGTCGGCTCAAGTGAGCATCGACTCCAAATACCACAAATTCAAGTCTCACGAGTATCACCGTCTAGTCCAATATACAAGAGTAGATGGAGTATACTAGATACAAATAATAATACAAGATGGAACAAAAGTATCCTCGCAACCCACCGATGAGCAAAGCTACATATCGATGCAATGAAGCAAAAAAAGGAAGTACGCCCGCCGCTACTGCGCTGCGGGTCGAACCTGCAAGATACTGTAGCACAACGGGGGTGAGTTGACAACTCGTGAGTAGTAAGTAATATCTAATAAGGCTATCGTAAGCATACACGCAAATGCGTTTCAACCTATACATATCGATATGATACGATGTACTAACATGAATGCAACATGAATGCATAATCAAACACGAAACTTGAACAAGTCTGGTATGAGAAAATCTTTGTTCTTATCTTAGAAAAACCTATGTGCAATAAACTGAAGTATCATCAATGAAATCAACAGAAAATCCGTGTCAAGCATCGACACAATATATGTATATCCCAAAATCTCAATATCTCAATATCTCTATATCTCAATGTTCCAATATCTCTGTTCCCTCATAAAATACAAGGAAAAACCTGAACAGGGCATCACGTGCGCACACGTGATCGGGGGTCACGTGCCGACACGTGATGGCTTCCTGAGGGCTCTGAAATGATAAGAATTGAATCCTAATCAGTGGAATTACGTGCCCGCACGTGATAGGCCTTTAAACCCACTGAAAGGGATTAAACGATATAATAAAACAGCTAGGAATACCCCAATGGGGCATCACATGCCCAGACATGACCAGAGGTCACGTGCAGACACGTGATGGGTTCCTAAACTCTCTGATTAATAGAATTAAATTCTAATTAAATAATCAATCAGTGGAGTCACGTGCCAGCACGTGATAGGCCTTTAAACCCACTGAAAGGGATTAAAAAATATAATAAAACAGCAAGGAATACCCCAATGGGGCATCACGTGCCCACACGTGACCAGAGGTCACGTGCAGAAACGTGATGGGTTCTTAAGCTCTCTGATTAATAGAATTAAGTTCTAATTAAATAATCAATCAGTAGAGTCACGTGCCCGAACGTGATAGGCCTTTAAACCCACTGAAAGGGATTAAGAGATATAATAAAACAGCAAGGAATACCCCAATGGGGAATCACGTGCCCACACGTGACCAGAGGTCACGTGCTGACACGTGATGGGTTTCTAAGCTCTCTGATTAATAGAATTAAATTCTAATTAACTAATCAAACAGTGGGGTCACGTGCCAACACGTGATAGGCTTTTAAACCTTCTGAACTAATAGACTTAAATTCTAATTAAGGAAAATCAAAAACCCTAATATTCCCCTAGATCTTTCCAAACAAAAAGATTGCGCTCTGTAAAGCGGAGCACCGTTGGATTAAAAATCCAATGGTGATTAAAAAATCACCAATTTATAGAAAGATTCTATACAAAGAAAGATTTTCCTAAATTTGCCAGGAATAACAAATAAAATATCTTTTGGACTAAAAATACAATGGTGAATAAAATTCACTGAGTGATCTAAAAGATCATGTTGGTTACAAAAACAATCAAAATCTTTCAATGAAAGATTGACTAAACAAACTGTTTTTTTTCCTTTCTCCTATAAATAGGAGCCAAGAAGAGAAGAGAGAGGATTGGATACAACAACAGAGAGAGAACACAAATAAAAAGGAATTTAGTTCTCCAGAGAGAAAAGAATATCTTTTCAAAAAAAGAAAGAAACTCTAGGTAAGAAAGGGAAAGAGATTATTCTATAAGCTCCCAAAAAACAAAAAGAGAATTTAATTCTCAATATAAGAGTTTAACTCTTCTGAATAAGAACTTAGTTCTTCCTCTGGTTGAAGATCTGCAGAAGCAGATCTCCCAATAAGTTGAGAATTTAATTCTCATCGGGGAAATTCTGCCATGCAGATCCAAAACTTAGAGAGAGAATTGAGTTTAAAGAATTTAATTCTTCCAAATACATAGGAATTTAATTCCTCTAACCAAAATTAAGGTTTAACCCTACGAAAGAATTTAATTCTTAAACAAGAGACTTAGACTTTTCATGCACGTAAAAAGATCAAGTGCCCAACATGATCATGACCCTCCCCTCAATGGTCAAAAAAAGAATGAATAAGATGGGGTCACGTGCTCCCACGTGACCCTTGGATAAATTCCTCAAAATAAAGAGAACAAAGCCAATGCATAACAGACTTCGGGCGCCCTCACGTATCCCCACGTGACCCCTAGAAAATCCTGTTAATATCCAATGCATGGGCGCCCTCACGTGTCCCCACGTGACCCCTGACAAACACCTCTTTAAAAAAGAGAAGATGGAAAGAACTGAGGCATTAAAATCCAATGCATTTGCGCCCTCACGTGTCCCCACGTAACCCCTAGCAAATCCTTTTAATATCCAGTGCATGGGCACCATCACGTGTCCACACGTGATGGTCATAAAGATTAAGTGTTTAACACTTATTTGAATATTCTGAGAACAATATAAAGGAAGTTTGGGCCCAACACTCAAGCGTCTCACGTGACCCCACGTGAGCGCTTCTTTTTTTTAGTGTTTAACACTATTTTGGGTGCTGCAGCCCTAGTGTTTAACACTATTCTGAGCGCATCACGTGGGAGCACGTGATAGCTGAGTTTACTTTAGTGTTTAACACTATATCCAAGCCAATCATAGCTTGAACTAGCCAAGTTTTTCCAGAGGCAAGATTCCCCTTTTGACTGAGCTTCAAATACTTTCTTTTTTTCCAAGATTGATCATCTCATATGGCATACGAGTGCTTAACACTCAATAAAATACAAAAATATTGTCAGAACCCAAACCCATGCTTAGCATTGCTAAATAAAGAGGGGCCAAGCCCAGATGAATGTTCAACAACCCAAAACAAATGTTCAACATTTTAAACCTGAGTGGACTTAGCCCAAGTTGGCCATAAGTTCTTAATTCAGATTAATTGAGCCCATATGCTCATAAATCTTTTGATCTTAGTCCTAAATTGGACTACAGATCTCTCAACCAACATTGGTTCAAGGGTACATCTCTGCACTTCTCTGATATATGCCGTTGTAATCCTTCAACGTCTTCAGAGAGGTGACGGGTCCCGATAACCAGACAAACCTCGGACTGTGGGGTCCTTTAAACCCATGGACTATGATGTCCTTAAACTTGGACTGTGGGGTCCTTTAAACCCATGGACTATGATGTCCTTAACCTTGGATCGCAAAGTCCTTAAACTAAAACAATAGAGCCCAAATGCTTTTTTGTTGGATCTAAATGATCCTGTTAAGTAGATCTTAGTCTAAAATTAGACTAACATATCCTTAACAAACTGTCAAGTAGATCTTAGTCTAAAATTAGACTAACATATCCTTAACAAACTGTCAAGTAGATCTTAGTCTAAAATTAGACTAACGTATCCTTAACAAACGTTTAAGTTGATCTTAGTCTCAAATGAGATTAACGATCCTTAAACCCAACCCCAAACCCAAATCTAAGAAAATACGGATTTGGGCTAATCCACGCCCTACGGGCAACAACATAAATTAGTCTCCGTATACAATCCACGGGCAACCAAAAACAAAACAAACACATACGACACGAAGTGACCATCTGGAGAAGGAGAAAGTGGTTACCGCGATGCGGTAGCGTAATTAACTGCAGGGGTTTGTGCCTGCAGGGAAGAGCGTCCCCACAATCAAAAACCCCTCAATGAGGGGGAATCTGACGAAGACTACTATATCGGCCGCATCCGTTTAAACCTTCGATACATGGTATCATAAATCAACTTGGCATCTTCGGAGAGGTGGACGGATAAAACCAAATAGCATCTGCCCCCTAGAATTCAGGCCCCGACGTCCCAACGTCCCGGCCGCGTCTTCCGGCGGCGAACAGATTCTGGCACGCTCGGTGGGACCTTTTCCTCTTTCCACTCCACACTTCGTGTGTCGTGTTTCGCGAACAAATCGCGGTTTGACATGGTTGCCTTTGGATGTGAAGTACTAAGATTTGGTGTCTTGCTCCGTGCAGAAAAACAGAAGATCAATGGCTTCAAACTGCACTAACTGCAACTGCAACTCTCACTCCGTCCCTACTGGAGGAGTGATCTACGAGCCTCAGGCGGCCTCCGCTTTTACAATGTCGGTGGACCAGGTGACGCAAGCCACCACTGGGTTATTCTTCAGGACCATGATCCCGCCAATGAGCTTCAGCGCTCCTGTACTATTACAAGAAGCTCAGAAAAATTCGGTCTTTGATCGGCTCACAACTACTGCGGCCCCTCTCAACGGGTCGTCCAGCTCCAATGCCTCAGTCTTTGACAGACTGGCCAAAGCTCATTTGGGCCCATGAAGAAGCCCGCGATACCAGAAAGGGTTATCCCTAAGCGGATAGCCATTCCTGCTCCTGAAGTCGTCAAGGCGGCTTCTCCTGCCAAAGGGCCGGTCTTCACAAGATTGACTGTCTCAGCTCCTATTCCAGGCGAAATCATCAAGACTGCTTCCCCTGCTCAGAATTCTGCCTTCGATAGGTTGGCTATCCCCACTCAGCGGACATCCGTCTTCAATAGGCTGACAACGACAACTTCTGACCAACACAGGGGGGCATGAGGAAGTCACCCCTACAGCTGAGATAATCCCAACGGCTCGACACGCTCGATATCGCTACTGGCGCTGAGTAAGGAAGGCAGGGGGCAACTCTCCTTCTAGACTGACTCCGCCGGCTCCAACGATGGAAATCGATGCTGATATTCCAACTGGGAATAGTTTTGAACTGCTAAGGAGAGTGCGCAAAAACTCTCCGACTGACGTGCTGAAGAGATCTCCTCCACCTATGGAGAACGCTACTAAGGTGAAGTTAGAGCAGCCCCCTCAGCAGCTGTCCTCTAAAATTTATAAAGTTTTGCGACAGGTCCAGGACTCCGTGATAGATCAAGACTATCTCCGCCGACAGAAAAAGATGAAGGTTCGGCAAGAGAAGGACTACTCTGTCGTACCACGAAAAACGACAGCTACTTGGGTGCCCACTGCAACGGCACCTTCAACTTCGACCGCTCACAAAAGGAGAAGGCCGGAGAAAATCCCTATGTCCGCGACGAATCGTAAGGGCACTGAATCTAAATGCCCCAAGTCTGGGGGCATTATGGTACATACTGTCTATATGGCATCTGGGAAAGAGGACAGTCGTATCTCTGTGGGCCATCGACCACTCACCGGATCTGGTACGAAGGCCCAGGAGCAGCAGCAAAAGCTCCAGGAGATGCTAACAGCCATGGCCGCACTCACTGGACCGAAAGCAAGCCCGGAGACATCCTCAGAGCAGCGCCGTGAGCAGGAAACTAATGCCGAATTCCTTCGAAGAATGCTTGAGAAGAAGGACAAAGAGGCCGCAGAATAAGCGGCCAATATAAAACAAATGGCCCTTCTATTCCAAGTTATGGTGGGCATGATGATCCAGCCGGACCCTCCAGCCGAAGATCCTCCAGTAATAATTGAAGATGATAGAGGAGAGATATCAAATCCTCTGCCGGCTCTTTCAGCAGCCAAAGAGGAGATCATCTCCAAAGCCGTCCTAGATGATTACATCGCTCAGCAGATACGAGTTCATAAGGCGAATGAAGCGTCTGGGAAAATTGTTAAAACTGGACGACCCTATCCAGGTTGGTACGACCAAATAAGGTATCCGCCGGGATACACGATCCCCAAATTCCATGTATATAAGGGGACGGGGAATCCACACCAACATGTTGCTCAATTCAGGGCTCTGTGTAGCAACACTGCAGGGGATGATAAACTATTGCTTCGCCAGTTTGTTGGCAGTTTGTCGGAGACAGCGTTTGAATGGTACTCCGAGGTCCCGAATGACTCCGTTAAGACATTCGCAGAAATGGAGTTACTGTTCACACAGAGGTTCGCAAGCGCTAGCGAGTGCACCCCGATTACCGCATTAATTAACGCCAGGGTGAAGCCAGGCGAAACATGGGTGCAATACGCGATACGGTGGCGGAACCTGTGGTCGAAGTGCGAGCAACGCATCGAAGAAGCGCCTGCGGTAGGCATGTTCATGGGGACCCTCGACCCTCAAGCGACCATTTCCCAATTCATGATGTTTTTCAAGCCAACTACCTTCCAGGCCTTGATTGACAAGTTGGCCCAGATGGATCAGATGGGTCATAGACCATCTCCTTTGAAGGTGGAGCCTCGGAACGAAAAGGGAAAGTGACCTTCGTTGCTAATACTCAACAGCAGCCCACTGGTCTAAGGCTAACTGATCGCCAAGATGAGAAACGGCGGCTCTTTGATGAGAAACTGAAGCGCCCTTATTCGTTTCCCCGGGACAAAACGAAAAGACTGTTCGAGCTGGCGGTGCGCAACAAGCTCATCAACTTGCCGGATCCAAAATACCCATTACAACCCGGTGAGGCTAATAATCCCAATTATTACCCCTATCACCAAGCGATAGGCCATCCAATCGAAGATTGCTTCATCTTCAAAGGGTGGATTGAGAGCCAATACCAACAGGTCAAGTTCCCACTGTCCGAGAATTGGAAAGTAAACCCGCCCAAACCGCACGCTCTTAAAAAGGCGGACGCACCGAGGGCATCGTGCTTTTTGGTAGAAGAAGCTCCATGGGAGGTCGTTCTTTCAGCCAAGACGAAAAGAATGCTGAAGGACCTCCAAACATGCCCGGCGATCAGGTGGAAAAATCCACTGGAACCCGAGGTCATCGAGGGAATGCTGAAGCCGCGCCTAACTCCGAAAGTTGCCAGTGATAATCAAAGCGCTCAGACCCAGTCGTCAAAGTCTTCGAAGAAGAAGAAGAAGACCAAAAAGCCCGTGATGCCTGGTGACAAGCGCACAGACCTGCAAAAACATATCGACGCGCTGGAAGAATATAATCAGAAGGCGCGGACCCCGGTCATACTTCAAGAGTTTCTCAGCCACGTCCTTGAGGACGGAGATGACGACAATGGAGAAGACTCGTCGGATGAACCTAAGGATTATGTAGAAAGCTGCCATGTGATCTCTCACTTGTCGATGGACGGTGAAGAAGCTCCTGACGCAAAGAAACTGAGGGGAAATCTCGAACCAGAACTCCTAGAACTGTGAGATGAGATGATTGACAGGTTGCTTAACGAAGCTCTTCTGAAAAGCAAGCCTGATCGAGAGCGCGAAACGGTCATATTTGAAAAGGCCAAATGTCGGCGACTGGATGAAAGGGTTGAAGCACTCCAACCAGATCAAGGCATGCCCATGGCCAGCAAAGGCAGGTTGAAGATGAGGAAAAGGTTCGCCAAAGCCATATCGATGGGAATGAAGCTGCCACCCTCCGAAGGGAACACTCTTGATGGGATACACCTTAACGATGAGGACATACATCCTAACTTCTGCTTATATCATCAAAGAATTGCACACCCTACTGAAGAGTGCGATACCTTTAAAAACTGGTGGCAAGGATATGTTGCTCACCGGTAGCACGTTCAGCGATTGAAACGCAAAGCTCGTCGGGAACGGAGAAACACTACAGAGGAGCACAAAAGAACTGCTGGCAACTGTCATATGGTTGACGCTGGGGGATCGCAAGTTCTTACCTTTGGGAGCGATTCTGATGAAGAAATAGCCCTCGGCCCTCTCTTCAAAGAACCCACCTCCGAGATGGAAGAAATGAAGACCTGTGAGAACATTCAGCTGCGCAATCGTACGCTGCCGGAAAAGAATCTTGGACCTGCTAACAGTGGATCAAATAGGAAAGATAAAGGGAAAGAAAAAGTCCCTGAAGATATCGCCCTCGATGATCAATTCGTCAAAGAGCTGACAGCCAAAGACCCACCAAAGAAAAATAAGGTGGATTACAATATTCTGGCACACCTGAGGTAGCTACCCTCGCAGCTGAGCATTCTCGATGCCTTTTTACTATTAAAAGAGGCGAGAGATTCTCTGATCAAGGCACTACAAGAGCCTGACCAGTTTCAAGCTTTCCTCGCCGAAGAAAAGATGAAGGACGAGCTGGAAGAAGTGCACACTGCTGACATTACTTTCGGCGATGAAGATCTCCTCCTCGGGACGTGCGAGCAATACCGCCCCCTTTATGTCTCCGGATACTGTCATGATATCAAGATAGGCAAAATCCTGGTTGATAATGGGTCCTCCGTCAACCTCCTCAATGTAAGAGTGTTGAAGGAAATCTGCATGAGCGTTCAGCACCTCGCTCGTGATAAAATCACCAACTCCGGGTTTGACTCCCAGTCATCACGGACGCTCGGGTTTGTGATACTGACGTTACGCTTTGGGCTGCTCGTCACCGATATCAAGTTCCACGTCATTGACGCCAGGACTTGCTACAACGCTTTGCTCGGTAGGCCTTGGTTACATGAGTACAATATTATCCCTTCTACACAACATCAGTGTATGAAGTACTTCAAAGATGGGATGGAATACACTGTGACAGGGGAGCTGAACCCATTCTCCGTAAATGAAGTACGAAAGTACGAAGACGCAAAATACTTCTTACCAGACTTCGAGGAAACGGAGAAGTGCTATAAACCGGAGAACAAGCAAAAAGCTATCACCACCATTCCGGTCTTCGGAAGCGATACCGAGGAGGAAGAAGAGATAGTTTATGCGGGACAGCCCCAATACAACAAATCCAGACCATCTACCCCTATGTTGATCTTTGGCAGTGACTCTGAAGACGAGGTCAACGCAATATTCTCGGCTCGTCCAACAGTGAAAGCCTTCATTGGAGATGATCAGAGTTTGCAAATCGCTATGGTTCCGCGGCAGCACTACAAAGAGCTCGACGCACTTGATGCCTATAGGGTGCAAGAACTACAGACGTTCTATGTTCCTCGCAGGCGAAAAGATGAAAAAGCGATCCTCTTTTATCGATCCACGGAAACTAAAGTGGAGAAAGAAATCTGGCATGGTGCCGATCCTACACTCGACAAACTCCAGCCCATCCGTCTGCCCAGATACTACACAGAAGGATTAAAAAGGCTGTTAAGGCACCAAGGCGTACCCTTGAAGCAGACTGCTCGACAAGCTCAGTTCTACAACAGGATCTGGAACGTCCCTAGAACTCAGCGAAAATTGCCCAACGGGAGAGTGGAAACGAACGGGCTTGGATATGTTCAATCCAAGAAACGGGAGCGATTCCATGGTTGCTACGTGATACATGACTTCGATGAAGAAGGAGATGCTCTTTTAAAAGACGCTAACCCTGAACCAAAACGAGGTCCCGTCATGAAAATGCCAAGTCCTTCGTTCGAAGAACAGATAGACAGGCTTATAAGAGAAGCGGGTCAAAAGGTCCAGGATGGCCATAACCGCGAAATGGCCATTTACGACAAAACCAGGACGCAGCGCCTCCTTCAGCAGTCCACGGAGAATGACAATGCCCTTCGTTGCCAGCCCTTCATACGAAAGATTCGACGTAGAAGCAAGAACAAACTGAAGAACGGAAAGAACGTTTGGCAGCGGCAAAGCGGGTCCAGAAAGACACGCAATCAAGAATTGAGCAGCCGAGATTCGTCTCTTATAAAAAAGATAGGTCGAGCATATTCTTTTCCCCAAAACAAGACAAGGTGGATATTCGACCTCATCGTGAAACATCATATGATTACACTCCCGGAGTCCAAATACCCTGAGTAAGCAGACAACGTCTCTCACCCGGATTATTGCTCTTATCATCGAGCGATCGGACATCTTTTTGAAGACTGCTTCACCTTCAAGAACTGGGTCGAAGACCAATATCAACTCGGTAGGTTCGCTCTATCCAACAGTTATAGGGTAGCCCCACCACAGAGACATGTGCCAAAGGCGGCGGTAGAACCAGATCAACACCAATATTGGAGACGATCTCGGACCTGTCATATGATAACATTCCCAAAAGAGGGAGAGCACAAGAATATGGACGACCTCTCCCAATGCTTCACAAATCAAGATGAGAATGAGCTGATTTCATAATTTCCACCGGCGCCAAAAGAGCTGGAAGACGGAATACATATTACTGCGGACAACTTACGGAAAATCGAATTGGGAACGACAAACGACCCACGGCCGACGTTCGTCGGTGAGCTGTTGTCTGAAGAAAAGGTGGCTACGCTCAAGGACGTGCTCATGCAGTATAAAGATTGTTTCTCATGGAGCTATTCCGAGAAGCCGGTATTAGATTCAGAAATAGCCGTCCATAAATTGGCGATATCTCCGGACGTCAAGCCGATCAAAAAAGCACCGAGAAGAATGCAGCTCGAGCTTGAGATGAGCATCAATGCTGAGGTCAAGAAGCTAATCGACTCCGGCTTCATCTAAGAAGTTCAATACCCTGACTGGATTGCCAACAACGTCCCAGTGATGAAGAAAAATGGGACAGTGCGCATATGTGTGGACTTTCGGGATCTCAACAAAGCTTGCCCGAAGGACGATTTTCCCGTACCGGTCACCGAGCTGATGTTCGACAATACGTCCACCTATGAAGTCTTCTCTTTCATGGATGGCTCATCAGGGTACAATCAAATAAAGATGCACCCCGAGGACCAGAAGCATACCGCTTTCTGGACTCCCTTGGGCATATTCTGCTACAAAGTGATGCCTTTCGGTCTGAAGAACGCCGGTGCCACCTATATGAGGGCCATGATGAAGATTTTCGATGACCTCATACATGAAATCGTCGAATGTTATATCGACGACCTCGTGGTTAAAAGCAGATCATACGAGGAACATCTAGAGCATCTGAAGATCGTGTTTCAGCGCCTTCGGAAATACAACTTGAAGATGAACCCTCTTAAATGCGCGTTCGGAGTTTCCTCGGGCAAGTTCCTAGGATTCGTCGTCCGACATCGAGTTATCAAGATGGATCCATCAAAGATCAAGGCAATTATGGAAATGCCTCCGCCAAGAACTCTCAAGCAACTGCGGTCTCTCCAAGGAAAGCTCGCATATATCCGACGGTTGATAGCTAACCTCTCCGGCAAGTGTCGTCCTTACAGTCACCTGATGAAAAAGGGGACCCCGTTCGTCTGGCATCTCAAATGCCAAAGCGCACTGGACGAAATCAAGCAATACCTGCAGAATCCGCCGGTACTGACCGCTCCGGTCAAGGGAAAGCCTCTCATCCTGTACACAGCTGCCCTTGAAGGTTCTTTAGGCGCACTATGGGCACAAGAGAACGACCAAGGAAAAGAGAGAGCCCTCTAATACTTGAGTCGAGTTCTTATGGGGACAGAAAGCAATTACTCCCCCATCGAAAAACACTGTCTGGCGTTGATCTTCGCGATAACGAAGCTCAGACACTATGCGTTGGCACATGAGGTCCATCTCATATCAAAGGTGGATCCTCTCAAATATTTGATGTCAAAAGCCATACTAATGGAACGGCTCGCTAAATGGGCCCTCCTTTTGATGGAGTTCTCGGTGACATACCGACCTCTCAAGACAGTGAAAGGCCAGGCCATCGCCGACTTCCTCGCTGAACATCCTATACCTGCCGACTCACCCCTAAACTGCGAATTTCCAGACGAGCACACGTTTGACACAATCGACGGTGAGAGAGGAGAGAGTGACACCCAATGGGAACACTACTTTGATGGGGCATCTTCCATGAAGAAACGGAAGCAAAACACCCCCATAATCAAATTCGGGGTAGGCCTCATCTTCATAACTCCACAAAGGGGGATAATGCGCTTCGCCTTCTCCTTAACAGAGCCGAGGACGAACAATGAAGCCGAATATGAAGATTTGATAGCGGTTCTTGAGATCGCTGTCGACATGGGAATCGAAAACCTCCTCATATACGGAGATTCCCAGCTGGTCGTTAGTCAAATAAACGGCGATTATCAAACGTGCAAACCAGAGTTGGTGAAGTACGGCGACAGAGTGCAGCAACTGCTGACTCAAATTCCCTCCTACACCCTGGAAAGCATACCGCGTGTGGAAAATAGCAAAGCAGATGCATAAGCCAAGCTCTCTAAAGAACTGGCCGACGAGAACCTCGATGACGTGAGGATCGTTGTGCAAAGCCCTCGGGTTCTCGCACCGGCAGAAATATCTCCAGAGTCTTCCGTAGAAAAGGGAGCGACCGAGCAAACAGCCCTACAAATATAAGACTGGAAAAAGGCTAAGGATTGGAAAGAAGTCTTTATAGACTACTTCAAATCCCGTCGAACACCTGAAGATGCGTCCTCAAGACATCTGCTCGTGAAACGAGCTCTATCCTTCGCCTTCGTCAATGATACTTTGAACAAGAGATCATTCGATTCTCTATGGCTAAGATGCATGGGACCTGAAGAGGCAAGGAGAGTCGTCTAAGAAACTCACGACGGACTCTGCGGTTCTCACCAAGCCGGGCCGAAGATGAAGCTGAAGATCAAAAGGATGGGCTATTATTGACCCACAATGATCCAAGACTGTCTCGAATACGCGAAGCAGTGCCACTCGTGCCAAATTCACGGGGACTTTATCCACCAACATCTAAATCCGCTACATCCAACGGTGGCTAGCTGGCCGTTCGAAATGTAGGGAACTGGCATAATCGGGCCCATCGAACCAGCATCATCCAGAGAAAATCGGTTCATATTGGCGACAACTGATTATTTCTCTAAGTGGGCGGAAGCAATACCGCTAAGAGAAGTGAAGACGGAGAATATCCTCCATTTCTTCAAGACACATGTCATTTATCGGTTCGGCACTCCGCGACGGATTATCTCCGATAACGGGCCAGCCTACAGAAGCCACAAGATCAGCCGCTTCGCACAACAGCATAATATAGACTGGAGATACTCCTCGGTCTATAATCCCCGAGCTAACGGTCTAGCTGAGGCTTTCAACAAGACCTTGACGAAGATCGTAAAAAAGACGGTGTCCAAAAATAAGAAGGACTGGCACGAGAGACTGCATGAAGCTCTCTGGACGTATCGAACTACGTTCAAAACGGCCACAAACACAACGCCGTATGCATTGGTATTCGGTACAGAAGCGGTACTCCCCCTTGAGATAGAGTTACCTTCTCTACGAGTGGCGGTTCACTGCGAGCTAACAGACGAAGAAAATGCTCACCTTCGGCTTGAGGAGCTCGACGCCCTTGATGAAACCCGGCTCATGGCGCAACAAAATCTGGAGGCTTATAAAGTGAAGATGATGCGCTCATACGAGAGACTGACTCGGCCGGGGACATTCCGCCAAGGCGAACTCGTACTAGTGGTCAAGAGACCTATGATCCCCAATCGTGCCAAACGGGGGAAATTTGAGCCGAACTATGAAAGCCCGTACATCACAGACAAGTTCTACCAAGGTGGAGCCTACCTGCTCATGGATATGCATGGCGAAAGACCCTTCAGACTAATAAACGGCCGGTTTCTGAAAAAGTACTACGCCTGACGAGTCACAGCCTAGCTCAACGATAGATGACGACGCCTATGTCCGCTCGCTATCTTCCTAAGACTAGACTCTATAAGTAGTAGCTGGCTACGGACCGAAATGTCCCTAAACTAACAGTGGACCGAGATGTCCTAAAACTAACAGTGGACCAAAACGTCCTTAAACTAACGATGGACCACTATGTCCTAAAACTGGCTATTGACCGAGACGTCTATAAACTACTACGGACCGCAGCATCCCAAGGCTGACACAAAAAAAAAATAATAATAATAAAAAGGAGAAGAAAGAAAACGGTATGTCCATAAGCGAGATGGGCACGGATGAAAACCCGAAAGGGCTCCGTGAGTAAAAACAGCAGGGCTACTGGCGAGTTTGTGAAAACCCGAAAGGGAACAATCTCGTTAAAAGACACTTGCAAGGTCCTCTCGACCTTGTGAGGAGAAAATACCTGCGTGAAATCCTTACGACTCACAAAGGAGCAATATACTTAGGGATCCCCACAATTCCTAAGGAGAAGTTACACTTACGAGATCCTCATGACTCGTAAGGAGAATTCCCCTTTGAGACCCTCACGGCTTATGGGATTCAAAAGCCTTAAGCTACAGGGATCTGAACCTGTTCTTAAGCCATCACAATCTCCAATATTGCCCTACAAGCGTCTCAATGTCAACCCTTGTATACAATCTACGGGCACGAATAAACATTTCCCTAACAAAGTCCCACCAGAGACTGGGGATATGCTCATATGGCGAAAGACACTTGTAAGTCCTCTCGACTTATAAGGAGAAAGCACTCTTGTGAGATCCTTACGACTTATAAGAGACCATACACTTAACAATCCTCACGATTCTTAAGGAGAAAACGCACCTACGAGATCCTCACGACTCGTAGGGAGAAATATCTTCATGAGACCCTTACGGCTCATGAAGTCAAAAGCCTTAGTCGACAGGATCCTAACCCTGTTCGCTAAGCCACCTTTGTTCAACATCGACAGAGGCAAATGATGATTTGCTCCTGGCAATATCCCAGTTGTAGCGATGCTGATACCTAAATCGGTATCAAATCCCAAACTCGCAGCGAGCCACAAATGCATATGAAATAGCCGAAATGATGGGGCAACTTGCAGCAAAATCAGCAAGTAAAATATATGCATACAAAATAGCCGAAATGGTTGGGCAACTCGCAATAAAAAGCAGCGAGTAAAAAGAAAAAATAGTCGAAATTATTGGGCACCGCCAAAAATAGCCGAAATGATTGGGTAATCGCGACTTTCGCGATATAAAAGCTGAAATGGTAGAGCATCGCGAAAAGAAAAATATATGAAATAAAACTTTTTTCCCTACAGGTGAGATCACATCGATCCCTGTATACAATCAAGGGGCACAAACAAAGAGGGAACCATACCTTCCCACCAGGCTCCATCAGAAAAAGAAGCCAAATCTCGACGGTTCACAGACAGCCTAGAGATCACCAACAGCGTTCCTCCTCATTCCAGCGGGATTCAGACGCGACAATCAACCTTGGTGCCATGGCAAAGTCCCTGTTCCAAACCTCGACGGTTCACAGACAACCGAGAGAGCACATCCTGGTCCTGTAGAACACGGCTAATGTCAATCCTGACCCCGTGGGAAATGCCCAGAGAAAATCCTGGTCCCGTAGAACACGGCTAATGTTAATCCTGACCCCGTGGGAAACGTCCAGAGCAAATCCTGGCCCTGTAGAACACGGCTAATGGCAATCCTGGCCCCGTGGGAAACGTCCAGAGCACCTCCTGACTCCGTGAAATGCGGATAAAGTCAACCCCTGACTCCGTGAAATGCGGATAAAGTCAACCCCTGACACCGTGAAATGCGGATAGTCAACCCCTGACACCGTGAAATGCGGATAGTCAACCCCCTGACTCCGTGAAATGCAGATGGTCAACCCCTGACTCCGTGAAATGCGGATAGTCAACCCCTGACTCTGTGAAATGCGGATAAAGTCAACTCCTGACCCCGTGAAATGCGGATAAAGTCAACTCCTGACTCGGTGAAATGCAGATAAAGTCAACTCCTGACTCCGTAAAATGCGGATAGTCAACCCCTACTTCCGTGAAATGCGGATAAAGTCAACCCCTGACTCCATGAAATGCGGATAAAGGCAACCCCTGACCCCGTAAAATGCGGATAAAGGCAACCCCTGACCCCGTGAAATGCGGATAATGTCAACCCATGACCCCGTGAAATGCGGATAAAGTCAACCCCTGACCCCGTGAAATGCGGATAATGTCAACCTCATCAATCACTTACGAGTCCTCTCGACTTGTAAGGAGAAAATTCTCTTGTGAAACCCTTACGACTCTCAAGAAAAAACGCACTTAGGAATCCTCACGATCCCTAAGGAGAAACCACACCTGCGAGATCCTCTCGACTCGTAGGGAGAAAAGTCTTTATGAGACCTTCATGGCTCATAAGGTTGAAAAGTCTTAGGTGGCAGATCTTAACCCTGTCTCCTAAGCCATCACTGCCCTACAAGGAGGTCAAGATGGACTACCCACGGGCCACACTCTCCGACAAGAAAGGAAACAATCACTTATGAGTCCTCTCGACTCGTAAGCAAGAAAAACTCTCTTGTGAGATTCTTACAACTCTCAAGAGAAAATACACTTAGGAATCCTCACAATTCCTAAGGAGAAATTACACTTACGAGATCCTCATAACTCGTAAGAAGAAATACCTTTATGAGACCCTTACGGCCCATAAAGTTGAAAAGCCTTAAGAGGCAGATCTGAACCTGACTCCTAAGTCATCGCTGTCCTATAAGGAGATCAAAATAGATTATCCACAAAATGCATATACTAAAAAGGACACGCCACCATTAAGCAAAATATGTCTTTTATTCATGAATCAAAATGAATACAAAGTACAATTTATGAAAGAATCAAAAAAAAATATACTCTCATTCAGGAGTATGTACAAAAGAGGAATAAAAAGAAACATATACATTCTTTTTTTAAGCCGGCGGACGATTTAGTAGATTCGTCAGTTCATCCTTTTTTCGCTGAGCCTCGGCTTCATAATTCATTATCGCTACAAGACGGGCCTCCGCTTGAGTCTGTTGGGCTTGATACGAGGCAAGCCGACTGTCAAGCTCCTTTTTGGTAACTTTATGAGCTTTGACCATTTCTCGAGTAAAAATGACGGCTTTATCAATAGCTACCACCTTCCTAATAGCTTCTTGAAGCACCCGCCAGAGTTTATACGCCCGAGTGGTCTTGGCCGTAAGATCAGCTTGAAGTTCCCCCAGTGCAGTTGAAGCCAGCTTCCTCTCTGAAAATTTTTGGCTGAGACTCTTCTCGCATGACAGCATATTTGCGGCGCACCATTTTATCAGCCCCGCAAGCTTGCCTTTGCAGCCACAACCTCTGAAGGAAGACGCGAGCACTCAAGGCTATATAAGCAAGCCTCCACCCGACGACAAAACTCAACTTGCACCAATGTTTCGCTATGGTAAGCAGCAAGAAAAGGGAGAGAACTGTTGGCTTCGGCGGCAAATTCTTTGGCCGTGATCAAACTACCAGCACGAAGGTCTTCGATCAGAGCTGACAAAGAATGAAGGCTTAACTTTTCCATCCGTTCCGAGGCACGTAGAGCATAGGGGCCGGGTGGCATGGCGATGCGAGATTCCAGCGTGATAAGAACTAGAAAAGCTGTTAAGATTTATAAACAATCAGCGAGACTCACAAGCAAAGAGCAGATGGAACAACGTCGAAACTTTACTTACCCACAGTCATGCAAGAAGGGTCCAAAGGATCCCCAGGCCCGTCAAGAATCACAACTTCGTCATCGGCTTCCTGAACTGCAGAAAACATCAATATCGTTATAGGAAATAATAATAATGCCGTGAGAAGAAGGCAAATAACACTAACCTTGCCCGGAAGATAGGACGATGCGTTGAGGGGATATCGCCTGCGGAGCGGCCATCTCTAGCAAATACTGAAAGGATTTTCTGGGAGACAGATCAGCGATAGACGTCACCAACCCGCGCAATTCTGAAAAGACAGAAATGTTCAGATAATGGAGAGATTATTAAAATAAAATATAAAAGGCTACCTTCGATGCTCCTCCCGCTCTGAACTGGAGGGATAGCAGCTTCGGCGGCCTCCTCCATGCCCCCAGGCACATCGTCGGGGACATGGGCCGGTATAACAACTTCCAATTGAGGAGCAGTGGCCACCGCTGCAGGCTCCAATGAAAGGACAGTGGCCTCGACTACCTGTCCCATAGTCTCCGGGCCGTCCCCAGAAAGATCCATTAAATCCGCGGCCATTGAAGATGCCTCCTCCGAGAGAGCAAGCACCAGGGGAACGGAAATCACCAATAAGAGCTCCGTGGCAGGAAGAACAGCTGTATCGACCCCCTCCACACTTACTAGTGTCTCATTGGGGATATTTACAAAGTCCATAGTCAAGGCGCGACTCGAACTCAGATCCTCTGCCATTGCCGAAGTCCCTACAAAGTTTTCACGAAGGTAAGGATATATATATAAGCATTGCAAAATACCATAAAAAGATATATAAGTATACCAATGCGCAAAGGAGATTCTAGTATGGCTTTTTCAAGCCGGCGTTCCTTCTCAAGAATTCGTGCTCGTAGGGGTGCGAGGGTAGACTCGTGGCCACCAGTCCATAACGACAGCGCATCTTCGGTATCGGCCGAGATAGGCTGCTTAAGGGCTATCTTGCCTCCCTCTTCCAAAGGACCTATAAATATCCGCCGTATCGATGGAGGATCTTCGTAGAAGATGACGGCGGGATAAGGCCTTTTCGGGACCCTTACATTTTCAGTATCATCATGGGAGCGTCTTATAGCCTCAGCCAATTGCGCGGCTTCCTCGGCAGATGAACCTGGAAAAAGAAGACCACCATCCGGCTCTTGCATAGCTAGTGGTTCATCTTGAAAGATAGGCTATGATTCTACTAAAAAGTCGAGCAGATTGGTGACCGTCTTCTTTCGCCTCTTGAACCCAGAACTAACACCAGAAGATGATCGCTTCTTTTCCCTCGGTGCTTTGGTGCAACGTTGACCCACTTCGCCTTCAATATCCTCTCTCAGCGGTGCTACCGATGATGACACTGCCATTTCTGACGCCGCAGCTGATGATACTGCTACTAGCGCCTTATTGGCCCTTGCTTGAGCTCTAGTGCGTAGCGGCATACCAGCTGTGGGAGTTAGGTCCACACCCGCCGCTTCAGAAATAAGTACGGCACCAGTATCTCTCAGGGGATGGCGAACCATTGCCCGTGGTCGCGGCGGGACTCCCGTAGCCTGGATTGGAGTGGGAGCCCTATATCCAAGGAGCATCCTCCTCTTCTCAACAATAATGGGACCGGCTCGGTGGCGGTACCAGCCCGTAAAAGCCCCCACACATCGAGGAATGTAGTCAGCCTCAGGAATCACGAAGCAAGAGCCGGTGTTCAGCCGCATGAAGTGATGAGCGGTGTCACGAACAACTTCTGACGATGGACTGGGCTCCACTGTGAATGCCTCAAAAGGGACACCCTGGTCATATCCCAGATGCCGAGCAAAGTGGTGTGGGTTGTACCGCATAAAAAGGGCCGCACCGTTTTGTCGAAACACCAGATAACCCGGTCTGATCGAATATAAGTTCATGGCTTCCTTGGGCTTCAGGGAGGGTGCTCCCTCTTTTGACGAGTCAAAGAGCTGCTGAATCAGTCCTGAAGGAGCAGAGAGGACTCGATCGTTAAATACCATCCCGCCCTTATTGGCATAGGGATTAAGCAGCAGGCGAATAGCTCCGGACTGAGTCGGGTTGGGAGCAGAAGAGTCCACCAAGCTCATGAGCCGTGGAAAAGTGTAAGCATCATAAAAGCTAGGTCTCTGGTGTGCAGCAAATGCCCCTAGCACGTGTATCTCAATCCATGACGAAAAATATTGAAGAAAGAAATTTACCACATTCATGCCTGGGGTTGAGGTATTGGCTGCAATGCTTAGCCCATGATACAGATGCGCTAGCCCTGCAATGCCTACAGCTAGTCGCGTCCCTTCGGCAATGCAATGGGCAGGGTAAATGACCGAGGCTCTCATGAATCGACGGTGCGTGGGAACGACGAACCAGCTGCGCCAAATGCTGATAAAACCCACGAAGAAAGTCTCTTCATCCATGCCAGGAGCTGTGATCGACTCAAAAGGTACAACCGACAGGATTGGAATGTAGAACTGCGGCAAATCCTCTTCTCTAGCTGGTAGCTTATTTAAACCGAACCCGAAGGGGTCGTTGATATTCGCGAACTTTGGAGCCGCCTTTGATAGAACGTCTCCGCTAAGGAAGCAGGCGATAAATCTTTTGAAAGTGATGCCCTATTCCTCTGACTCTGTGAACAGCTTCTCAAAAATGCCCAGAGCCCTGATTAGACTTGGGTGCTTATGGAGGACAGCATTTTTAGTCGATAAGCCGTCAAGCATAGCAGGCTCAGCTTCGAAAACATACTCATCAGAAGGCAGCAGTTTTTCATAGAGTGTTCCCCTGATCAGCAACCCTGAGATCTCGCGAAACTCTTCTAGAGAAATTGAAACTTCGTGGTCCCCTAGCAAGAAGGTGTTGGTGGGAAGATTCCATTGATTTGGGAAAGCCTTAACCCACCAGACATGGGGGGATTGATAGTGGAAGAGAGACGCTTACACCGCCTGGTAGAGCCCGACCCTCTGCAGTCGCGCACGATGGGCGGATAGGATATAACGAGCCCAGAGAAGGTAGCCCGTGGGATGGCGAGGAGTAAGCCCTATTTTGTAAACCTGTCCCCACGGCTGGGCTCACCGTGGCAGATACGACGCCCTAAGATGTCTATAGCTGGCACAGGGTGGTTTGGAATCCCAGTTGTCGACGGCTCAAGCCGTCCCGTATGGGTCCAATTCAACATCTCCACAGCAAAGGCGGTCCGTGGACACTCTATCGGCAAAAATGAGTAGGTAGGCTCTGTTGGTACCTCGCAAAGAAAGCTGCGGTGGCCCCGAATGATATGCCCGTACCTGGTCCCCCATAAAAGCAAGTTGGAACAATCTGGGTCATGAGCCCTAATCATTTCCATCGCTTCTTCGTCCGACGGTGATTGAGGGAAAGCCGCCTCCGAACGGGTAAAGGGAAAGTACGGAAGAGGAGCCATTGTTCCTGAAATAAGGGAAGGGAAAACCGTTAATAAAGTCCACACGTGTACATGAGTATATATCTGTAAAAAGACAGTGGAAGAAAGTGACAAACAACTTATTTCATGGGACCATGCGCTACAAAACACATGGGCCCTACAAAATCAATGTGGCGGCTCAATAATGATGAGGCAATGTAGTCATCATGAGAACAAAAGGAAGATTCTTAATAAATTCAAACAACTCTGCACATTTCCCAAGGAGAAAACCTACTGCAGAACCCTATGCAAATCATGAAGGATCTCTCTAGAAACATTTTTGCAAAGAACAACTCAGGATAAGAAAATCCCAAGAAGTTCTCTGTGAAGAACTAAGTTCTTTAGAAGAATTAAGTTCCCAGAAAATTGGCAGAGCTAAGCTCTTGGAAATGGAATTAAATTCCAGAAGGAAACAAGGCCATCATCAATCCCCTAAGATCAGAGAAACCCTAGCAAGAGGGGTTTATTATTTAAAGATTGGACATTTTTTTAAAGAACTTGGAAAGATGGGTTTTTGTTAAAGGGAAAAACCCTTGGTGTGGATTTAAAATCCAAAGCAAATTTCTACAAGAAGTTCCTCGGCCGTCCAAGATCCTTACCTGAAAAGGGAAATCTTTTGTTGACAGAGTTAAACTCTGAAATTTTTTGAAACAGAGAACTGAGCTCTGAGAAAGAGAATTAATATCTCAAGGCAAGAACAAGGAATAAAGAAGATGAAGGAGTGGAGGCACTGCTGAAGAGACCCTTGCATTTATAGGATGTGAGGGGAAACGGTTCATCTACCCGCTTCCCTAGGCAGATTCAACGGCCACAAAAGTTACAGCGTTGCGCTCGTGTGTAAACACGTGAGAACAACGTTGTGGGGGCATTTGTTCCCTCATAAAATACAAGGAAAAACCCCAATAGGGCATCACGTGCGCACACGTGATCGGGGGTCAGGTGCCGACATGTGATGGCTTCCTAAGGGCTCTGAAATGATAAGAATTGAATCCTAATCAGTGGAGTCACGTGCCCGCATGTGATAGGCCTTTAAACCCACTGAAAGGGATTAAAAGATATAATAAAACAATTAGGAATACCCCAATGGGGCATCACGTGCCCACACGTGACCAGAGGTCACGTGCAGACACGTGATGGATTCCTAAACTCTCTGATTAATAGAATTAAATTCTAATTAAATAATCAATCAGTGGAGTCGTGTGCCCGCACGTGATAGGCCTTTAAACCTACTGAAAGGGGTTAAAAGATATAATAAAACAGCAAGGAATACCCCGATGGGGCATCACGTGCCCACACGTGACCAGAGGTCATATGCAGACACGTGATGGGTTCCTAAGCTCTCTGATTAATAGAATTAAATTTTAATTAAATAATCAATCATTGGAGTAACGTGCCCGCACGTGATAGGCCTTTAAACCCACTGAAAGGGATTAAAAGATATAATAAAACAGCAAGGAATACCCCAACGGGGCATCACGTGCCCACACGTGACCAGAGGTCACGTGCTGACACGTGATGGGTTCCTAAGCTCTCTGATTAATAGAATTAAATTCTAATTAAATAATGCCAACACGTGATAGGCTTTTAAACCTTCTGAACTAATAGAATTAAATTCTAATTAAGGAAAATCAAAAACCCTAATATTCCCCTAGATATTTCCAAACAAAAAGATTGCGCTCTGTAAAGCGGAGCACCGTTGGATTAAAAATCCAATGGTGATTAAAAAATCACCAATTTATAGAAAGATTCTATACAAGGAAAGATTTCCCTTAAATTTTCCAGGAATAACAGATAAAATATCTTTTGGATTAAAAATCCAATGGTGAATAAAATTCACTGAGTGATTTAAAAGATCATGTTGGTTACAAAAACAATCAAAATCTTTCAATGAAAGATTGACTAAACAAACTATTTTTTTTTCTTTCTCCTATAAATAGGAGCCAAGAAGAGAAGAGAGAGGATTGGATACAACAACAGAGAGAGAATACAAAAAAAAGAGAATTTAATTCTCCAGAGAGAAAAGAAGATCTCTTCAAAAAAAGAAAGAAACCCTAGGTAAGAAAGAGAAAGAGATTATTCTATAAGCTCCCACAAAACAAAAAGAGAATTTAATTCTCAATATAAAAGTTTAACTCTTCTGAATAAGAACTTAGTTCTTCCTCTGGTAGAAAATCTGTAGAAGCAGATCTCCCCATAAGTTGAGAATTTAATTCTCATCGGGGAGATTTAGCCATGCAGATCCAAAACTTAGAGAGAGAATTGAGTTTAAAGAATTTAATTCTTCCAAATACATAGGAATTTAATTCCTCTAAGCAAAATTAGGGTTTAACCCTACAAAAGAATTTAATTCTTAAACAAAGGACTTAGACTTTTCATGCACGTAAAAAGATCAAGTGCCCAACATGATCACGTCGCAACACGTGACCCTCCCCTCAATGGTCAAAAAAAGAATGAATGAGATGGGGTCACGTGCTCCCACGTGACCCTTGGATAAATTCCTCAAAATAAAGAGAACAAAGCCAATGCATAACAGACTTCGGGCGCCTTCACGTGTCCCCACGTGACCCCTAGCAAATCCTGTTAATATCCAATGCATGGGCACCCTCACGTTTCTCCACGTGACCACTGACAAACACCTCTTTAAAAAAGAGAAGATGGAAAGAACTGAGAAATTAAAATCCAATGCATGGGCGCCCTCACGTGTCCCTAAGTGACCCCTAGCAAATCTTTTTAATATCCAGTGCATGGGCACCATCACGTGTCCACACGTGATGGTCATAAAGATTAAGTGTTTAACACTTATTTGAATATTCTGATAACAAAATAAAGGAAGTTTGGGCTCAACACTCAAGCGTCTCACGTTACCCCACGTGAGCGCTTCTTTTTTTTTAGTATTTAACACTATTTTGGGCGCTGCACCCCTAGTGTTTAACACTATTCTGAGCGTAACACGTGGGAGCACGTGATAGCTGAGTTTACTTTAGAGTTTAACACTATATCCAAGCCAATCTTAGCTTGAACTAGCCAAGTTTTTCCAGAGGCAAGATTCCCCTTTTGACTGAGTTTCAAATACTTTCTTGTTTTCCACGATTGATCATCTCATATGGCATACAAGTGCTCAGCACTCAATAAAAGAGAAAAATATTGTCAGAACCCAGACCCATTCTTAGCATTGCTAAATAAAGAAGGGCCAAGCCCAGATGAATGTTCAACAACCCAAAACAAATGTTCAACATTTTAAACCTGAGTGGACTTAGCCCAAGTTGGCCATAAGTCCTTAATTCAGATTAATTGAGCCCACATGCTCATAAATCTTTTGATCTTAGTCCTAAATTGGACTACAGATCTCTCAACCAACATTGGTTCAGGGGTACATCTCTTCACTCCTCTGATATATGCCGTTGTAATCCTTCAACGTCTTCAGAGAGGTGACGGGTCCCGATAACCAGACAAGTCTCGGACTGTGGGGTCCTTTAAACCCATGGACTATGATGTCCTTAACCTCGGACTACGGGGTCCTTTAAACCCATGGACTATGATGTCCTTAACCTCGGACTGTGGGGTCCTTTAAACCCATGGACTATGATGTCCTTAACCTCGGACTGTGGGGTCCTTTAAACCCATAGACTATGATGTCCTTAACCTTGGACCGCAAAGTCCTCAAACTAAAACAATAGAGCCCAAATGCTCTTTTGTTGGATCTAAATGATCCTGTTAAGTAGATCTTAGTCTAAAATTAGACCAACGTATCCTTAACAAACTGTCAAGTAGATATTCGTCTAAAATTAGACTAACGTATCCTTAACAGACGTTTAAATTGATCTTAGTCTCAAATGAGATTAACGATCCTTAAACCCAACCCCAAACCCAAATCTAAGAAAATACGGATTTGGACTAATCCACGCCCTACGGGCGACAACATAAATTAGTCTCCGTATACGATCCACGGGCAACCAAAAACAAAACAAACACACACGACATGAAGTGACCATCTGGAGAAGGAGAAAGTGGTTACCGCGATGCGGTAGCGTAATTAACTGCAGGGGCTTGCGCCTGCAGGGAAGAGCGTCCCCACAATCAAAAACCCCTCAATGAGGGGGAATCTGACGAAGTCTACTATATCGGCCACATCCGTTTAAACCTTCGATACATGGTGTCATAAATCAACTTGGCATCTTCGGAGAGGTGGACGGATAAAACCAAATAGCATCTGCCCCCCAGAATTCAGGCCCCGACGTCCCAACGTCCCGGCCGCATCTTCCGGCGGCGAACAATCTCAATATCCCAATGTCTCAATATCTCAATATCTCGGGCTCTGTCAGTCTGGATCGACCCATATCATCAAATCTCACGACTACATCAGTAACCTCCGGATATCCGCCGCGTCAAAAATAACCGGTCGGTAGTGCTCTCCTGCCAAGCTCAACGCCATCTATGCGATCTTCTTGCCCCGAGGTACCGCACCGGGTACACCATTTACCCACAGACGGTGCATCCCCCTCCTTGAATCGGGTATATGATACCGCTCAAGAACCGAGAAAACACATGGTGGACGCCACACACATCATATCACGAGAAAACCGCAAATTTCTACTTTAAAATGATAATAGGTTTATAAAATCCTTGCGGTTTTTCCCCCAAAATCCATAAATCATATAAATACTGAAATTCTCGAGAAGAATCACAATATGTAAACATGTCGGTGATGATGGATGTCTATGATACGATAGTATATGATACGATAGTATATACCATGCGAAGTACGGCCAGAAGCTATGCATGAATCATGATGCAATGAAGTATGTATATATGACTAACAATCCTATGTATTCATCTTGATGAAATGACTATACAAGTACAAGTCTACAGATCATATATGATGCAATGTACAGATACCGATTCTAAGCAAGTTCTATAGTGTTCGTGACATAGCAATTACCAAAGGCGCGTGTGTTCGCATGAATAGTGCACGTGCGGCATGAACCAATGGTAATGGTGCAAGTGTCCTATGAGATAATATCGTATATATCTATGATGATGCAATGCAATGAGATGAATGACTAGGAGACTACGAATATAAACATAAGTACTACTGGTAATCCTGACTATCGGGCGCCTCGCGCCATCCAGACGATCCCCCATAGATGTGTACATCTACTCACCGGGACGCCTCGGCTAATCTGATCCAATCTCAGCCTTGTCTTTCCGTGCCATGTCCGACGCCTCTGCACCCGATCCTAGAATCGCACACTAGTAAATAAGAGGATAGATATATAAATAGTCGCGGATACAAACAATACAAGTCAACCACGCGCACTAACTGGACGCACGCACTTGGTGCACAAAACGTGCACGACATCGCCACAACCCACAATTAGGGTCGCTATACGTGACAACTATCAAGTCTAGAACCCAATCGCGCATTCACAACACATTAAATATTTTAGGGAATAGGTTGTATATCGTCAAAACCTCAAACTTAATTAGAATCGATTTATTCCAAAAACCTAGTAAGCATCAATTTACCATTTTGTTTCAAATCGAAATGTTTTAACAAAACTAGTGACCACAATATTCATTAAATCTCTTAATTAGACTACACAATTATTTACTAGATTTTAATCTCACCTATTTACATTAATCATAAAAATTTAGCTTGCAAGATTCTTTAATTAAGACAATTTAAAAGTAACAATTAGCAAATTAACAACCAGTTTAGATTTTGCAAGTCTTAAGATATTTAACTTCACATTGCCACCATAATTAGATGATAAAACCTTGATTTAAACCAAACCCTTCTCTTAAGCATGCAATTCTTGAAATTAAACTATACTAACACCTAATTAAAAATTAGATTAAAACCATAACTAATAAGATAACAATTTGAGTAAGATTTATACCTCATAAATTTTGAGATCAAACATGCAACTTAGCCTCCGAAAAAAGCCATCTTCCTCCAAGATACATGCTAGATTAGGCCAAGGAAAATTGGGTAAAGGTTAAATGAAGGATTAGTGGGGGGGGTTGTGGATTTTTGATGAAAATTTGAAGATTTTTGAAGTGGAAAAAAAGTGGAGAAATGGGGAATGGGGGCTGCTAGTTTCGGCCAGAACTTAGGAGAAGGGAGAGGTGAGTGAGGTGAGTGCCCAAGTCAAGAAAATCCCATACCTAATATAATATGCACCTTACCTCAATTATTGTTTTCATTTTCTTATTTATTTTTTTTTCTATATAAGTTTTCTTGAATTATCTAAAACCATGGTCACATTCACTTTCACAGAAAAACATGTTACATTTTGGTTTAATTGCGTCATGGTGCACAAAATTTGTATTAACCCATTCTAATTGTAATTATCACCAATTTAGTGTATAAGTGTACGATTAAAATAATAATTAAAATTAATTAATTAAGGAAAATATTTGAGTAAACTAGCAATTTATAAGTGACCAATTAAATACCAAATACTAACAATTACATAGCTAAAATATGTATAATTAAGTCTATATGGAAAAATAATTATTTCTTGGTTTTTATGGAAAACACGTATTATCTATAATTAATACACAATTAACTTAATCAAATTTTCAGAACGTTACAATCTTCCCCCCTTAAAGAAATTCGGTCCCCGAATTTAAAATCTAACTATGCATACCCTCGAAAAGATGGGAATAGTTCTCTCTCATCTCGTCCTCGGCTTCCCACGTGAGCTCTTCGCCGCTCGGGCTACGCCAAAGAACCTATACGAACGGTATGATCTCGGACCTCGGTTTCTTCACCTGCCGATCTAGAATGACTATTGGCTGCTCGGTGAAAGAAAGAGCTGGATCGTCTGATATTGTGTCGCGTGAGAGGGTTCATGAAGGTACTTGCGGAGCATCGATACATGGAACATGGGGTGAACATCTAGGAAGCTGGGCGGACGAGCCAAAAGATGAACAACTGCGCCGACACGCTCGAGAATCTCTAAAGGACCCACATATCTGAGACTAAGCTTCCCTTTCTTTCCGAACCTCAATACGCCCTTCATCGGAGAAACCCTTAAGAAAAACATGATCTCCAACGGCGAACTCAAGTTTGCGATGACATCCATCCACATAAGATTTCTGCCTGCCCTGGGCCGCTCTCAACCTATCCTGAATCAACTGAATCTTTTCGATCATCTCCTGTACAATCTGTGGCCCCAAAATACTACTCTCACTGAGCTCTGTCCAACATATGGGTGATCGACACTCCCTCCTATATAATACCTCGAAGGGTACCATCTGAATCGTCTTCTGTAAGCTGTTATTATAGGAAAACTTTATCAAGGGCAAATGACGATCCCAACTGCCACGGAATCTAGAACACAAGCTCGGAGCATATCCTCAAAAATCTGAATGGTCCGCTCTGATTGACCATCGGTCTACGGATAGAAAGTTGTACTGAAACTCAATTGGGTGTCCAAAGCCTCCTGAAGTTTCTGCCATAGTCGGCTGGTGAACTGGGTGCCTCTTTAGACATAATACAAGTCGGAACGCCGTGTAGTTGCACAATCTCATCAACATATATCTGAGCATACTGAACGAATCCGAAAATAGTCCTTACTGGCAGAAGTGAGCTGCTTCCGTCAATCGATCTACGATCACCCAAATAGAGTCATACCCTCGATTGGTCCTAAGTAGACCCACGATAAAATCCATAGAGATCTTCTCCCATTTCCACTCCAGAATGGGCAAAGGATGTAATTCTCCTGCTGGCCTCTAATGCTCAGCCTTGATTTGCTGACAAGTCAGCATCCCGAAACAAATCTGTGACATCTCTCTTCATCCCTTCATACCAGTAAACATCTTTCAAATCATAATACATCTTGGTGGAATCCGGATGAACACTATATGCCGACTGATGCGCCTCCTCTAAGATTTCGCGTCTCAGTCCCTCGGAATCTGGCACACACAGTCGAGTCCTAAATCGTAGTAATCCCTGATCATCGATCATGAATTCTGAATCTCTGCCCTGTCAAACCTGTTCCAAGATCTCTGACAAACGAACGCCATCGGACTATGCCTCACGGATATGATCAATTAACTGTAGATGTGCACGGACACGGACAAGTTGTCCCTCGGTCGACGTAAACTCGAAATGTACTCGGCTGTCACAAAGAATCTGCTAATCTGCCATCGACTGTCTCTGAACTGTGCTCAAACAAGAAAAGCTACCTTCGGGCCTCCGACCCAAAATATCTGCCACAACATTCGCCTTGCCTGGACGATAAAGAATCTCGCAGTCATAGTCTTTCACTAGCTCCATCCATCTGTGCTGTCTCAAATTCAGATCTCGCTGCTGAAAAAAATGTACTTTAAACTCTTGTGGTACGTGAATATCTGGCACGACTCGCCGTATAAGTAGTGTCTCGAAATCTTGAGTGCAAAAACCACCGCAGCCTTCTATAAATCATGAGTGGGATAGTTCTGCTCGTGCTTTTTCAACTGCCGAGAAGCATCGCAATAAACAACAAAACCGTCTGATCCTGAAGGCAAAGATAAAACTGGTGCAGTCGTCAAACGCGTCTTCAACTGCTGAAAACTCTGCTCACAAGCCTCGGTCCAAAGAAAAGGAACACCTTTCCGCGTCAACCCGGTCAACGTTGTAGCTATATGAGAAAAATCCCGTACGAAACGTCAATAGTATCCGTCCAAACCCAAAATGCTGCGAACCTCCATCACTGATACAGGTCTGGGCCAGTACTGAACGGCCTCGATCTTCTTCGGTTCCATACTTACCATCCCTCGTAACTACGTGTCTTAAGAAGTCCACACTATCCAACCAGAAAACACACGTGAATAATTTAGCGAATAGCTGGTGCTCTCTCAAAGTCTGCAACGAAATCCTCAATTACCGCCGAGGCCGTACTCGGCTCCAAAAGTGTACTAAAATGTCATCAACGAACACGATAATAACTGATCAGGAAATGGTCTGAATATGCGGTTCATCCAATCCATAAACGCTGCTGGGGCATTGGTGAGCTCGAATGTCACGCCCCACCCCCAATACAAAGAGTATTGTCCGCTCTGGCTGAAGCCGCACGGTTTTGTCCTTCGGAGCGAACCGGACCCGACCAGGGGCCACTTCACAGGAGGTCACCCATCCCAGGACTTCCCTGGCCCGAGCACGCTTAACTACGGAGTTCTCAAACTCCTGTGGTGCCGGTTCACTTAAAAGGCGCCTCTGTATTGAAGAGTGGTATCATTTCATTTATAATACAGATCTGTCCTCTTTCGGAATGTATTTCGATGATTCCCCATTGTTTTACAGTGGGTCCCCATGCTTATCTGATATATATGGGTATACCGGATAATACATGGGGCATTACATTCTCCCCCACTTAGAACAATGGTTCGTCCTCGAACCACGGACCTACTATTGAGGAACCAGGTCTGATACCATTCTGTCACGCCCCACCCCCGAATACAGAGAGTATTGTCCGCTCTGGCCGAAGCCGCACGGTTTTGTCCTTCGGAGCGAACCGGACCCGACCAGGGGCCACTTCCCAGGAGGTCACCTATCCCAGGACTTCCCTGGCCCGAGCACGCTTAACTAAGGAGTTCTCAAACTCCTGTAGTGCTGGTTCACTTAAAAGGCGCCTCTGTATTGAAGAGTGGTATCATTCCTGTTATAGTACAGATCTGTCCTCTTTCGGAATATATTCCGAAGATTCCCCATTGTTTTACAGTGGGTCCCCATGCTTATCTGGTATATATGGGTATACTGGATAATACATGGGGCATTACATCGAACGACATCACCAAGAACTCATAATGCCCATAACGTATGAAAAGCAGTCTTCGAAATATCATCCTCTCGAACCCGTAACTAATGGTAACCTGATCGCAAGTCAATATTCGAGAAATGTCCCGCACCCTGGAGCTAATCAAATAAATCGTCGATGCGAGGTAGAGGATATCTATTCCGTACAGTAACCCGATTTAACTAACGATAATCGATGCACAAACGCAAACTGCCGTCTTTCTTCTTGACGAACAGGACAAGAGCTCCCCAAAGTGACGCACTCGGACGAACAATCCTTTTATCCAACAAATCTTGCAACTGATCCTCCAGTTCTTTAAGCTCCGCCGGGTCCATCCGATATGGCGGTATAGAAAAGGCTCCGTGCCGGGAATCAAGTCAAAGCAGAACTCAATATCGCGCTCTGGCGACAAACCAAGCAACTTGTCAGGAAAGACATCTGGAAACTCTCTCACAATCGGGATCTGGTCCAACAGAACCTCTGCGGCTCTAACATCACAAAAATATGCCAAGAATTCCTGACATCCTTTTCTCAAAAGCTGACTAGCACGAAGAGAAGAAATCAAACTGGGAAAGGCGACGCTACGGTCTCACCGAAAACAAGAACTGGCTTACCCGGAAAACTAAATCTGACTGCCTTCTTACGGCAGTCCACGAATGCATAACCCGTGGCTAACCAATCCATGCTCAGAAGAACATCAAGGTCTAACATATCATGAAAAATCAAATTGACAGAATAATCCCTATCTCCGATACGAACAAAACAAACACGGACAAAAACATTTCAAGCGACAAGATATTTGCCTTCGGAAGAAATCACAACAAGCGGCTAATTTAGCAAGGACCACTATCGGCTAAACCTCGATACAAAATATGCAGATACCATTTCAAACAACACCAGAAAGAATTGCGCATCGGGAGAAAACACCGAAAAAAAATACTTGTCACAACGGCATCTATCTAACCGCCTCTAAGCTGGCATACCAGTAAAATTTCTCTTCGACCCAGAAACGACCAAAGTCTCAGAAATGCGCTCCTCTAACAGTAAGGTTGTGTTCATAGCAGCGACGTAAGTGTCGAAAGGTTGGACACCAATAGCAAGAAATAACTGCGTGTCTAGTCCCCGCACGACCCTCTTTATGCGTTTCTCTTCAGTGCCCACCAGGTAATGAGCATATCGGACCGCTGAGTAAACTGAATGTCATACTCGGAGTTTATCATCCCTGAAGTCTTACGCAAGGGCTCGAAACTACGAGTTCGGGCATCTCGAACGCTCTCCGAAAGGAAACGAGTAAGAAATACAGCTGTGAACTCATCCCAAGTCATAGGAGCTGCAGCTCGGCCTCTCTCGACCGACTCACACCATGTCTGAGCAAGACCTCTCTAGATGAAAACTCGCAAGCTCAATCCATATCTCCTCAGAACATCTCTGTGAACGACAAATCCTAGCCATCCTGTGAAGGAATGTCTGCGGATCCTCTGCCGTATCTGTGCCGATAAAAACTGGAGGCTTCAGCCTCATAAACTCTTGCAAGGATATGAAAATAATTTCGGTAATAATAGAAACAGCTGCCTGAGCAGCAGGTACAATCACAGTCCCCACAGTAGGAGGGACATCATCAGCTCTCGGAGCTCGGCTAGCCTCAACTAACAATCCAACCATCTGTCACAAGTCCTGAATACTCGACTCCAGCCTAGCTATCCGTCCTGGAGGAGGCGGATCACTCTGTCCTTGAGGGGTAGGCGTACCGCCCTGATCGGTCCTCGTCTCAAACGAGCCGGCTCTAATCTCATCCCTGGCGGCAGCCCTCTGGCCCTCGTAGTCATCAGCGGCATAGTGGCTAGAGTAAGAAACAGGATTGATAGGAACATTGCGATCAAATCAAAGGATTTCAGGAATCAAAGAGGAAATACAAGCAGTCATATATCCTAAGGTCACTTAGACGGAGTGCCGTATCGTAAGTATGCCGCGGAACATACACACGCTACGTCACTCTGCTTAAATCACTTACTCCATCTACCAAGGGTCATCCTACACTCAGAAAGGTAAAACCTATCACTCTGATACCAACTTTGTCACGACCCGAAGATACGGAACGTGACTGGCACTTAAATTACGAAACGTCTCAAGGTATAACGTAATCTAAGTAAGCCAAAGCCCAGAAATCTAAACAGTTTAAAGAAATAGAGTGAAGGAAAACTTAACTTAAAAAGATGATTTTTGGTAAAAGAAAGTCACCTTAAAACATTTTAACGCATCAAATTTCCCGAAAATTTCGGCAGAGTCTCCTTTGTAAATATTGGCCCCCAAACGGGTACAACACATGAAAATATATATAAATAAATGAATAAAGGTATCCCCAAGCGGGAGATAGCTCTTCGCCAATGGCGGAATCACAACCACATACAATATGTATATCAAAGTGCGAAATAAGCATTTGAAAGAAAGAAATGAGAAACACCACGTCGGCTCAAGTGAGCATCGACACCAAATACCACAAATACAAGTCTCGCGAGTCTCACCGTCTAGTCCAATATATAAGGGTAGATTGAGTATACTAGATACAAATAATAATACAAGATGGAACAAAAGTATCCTCGCAACCCACCGATAAGCAAATCCGCAAATCGATGCAATGAAGCAAAAGGAGGAGAGGAAGTACGCCCGCCTCTACTGCGCTGACGGGTCGAACCTGTAAGATACTGTGGCACAACGGGGGTGAGTTGCCAATTCGTGAGTAGTAAATAACATCTAATAAGGTTATCGTGAGCATGCACGCAAATGCGTCTCAACCTACGCATATCGATATGATACGATGTACTAACATGAATGCATAATCAAACACGAAACCTGAACAAGTATGGTATGAGAAAATCCTTGTTCTTATCTTAGAAAAACCTCTGTGCAATAACTGAAGTATCATCAATGAAATCAACAGAAAATCCGTGTCAAGCATCGACACAATATATGTATATCCCAAAATCTCAATGTCTCAATGTCTCAATATCTCAATGTCTCAATATCTCAATATCTAGGGCTCCGTCAGTCCGGATCAACCCATATCATCAAATCTCATGACTACATCGGTATCCTCTGGATATCCACCACGTCAAAAATAACCAGTCGGTAGTGCTCCCCTGCCGGGCTCAACGCCATCTATGCGATCTTCTTGCCCAGAGGTACCACACCGGGTCCACCATGTACCCGCAGACGGTGCATCCCCCTCCTCGAATCGAGTATATGATACTGCTCAAGAACCGAGAAAACACATGGTAGACGCCACACACATCATATCATGAGAAAACCGCAAATTTCTACTTTAAAATGATAATGGGTTTATAAAATCCTTGCGGTTTTCCCCCAAAATCCATAAATCTCATAAATACTGAAATCCTCGAGAAGAATCACAATATGTAAACATGTCGGTGATGATGGATGTCTATGATACGATAGTATATACCATGCGAAGTACGGCCAGAAGCTATGCATGAATCATGATGCAATGATGTATGTATATATGACTAACAATCCTACATATCCATCCTAATGAAATGACTATACAAGTACAAGTCTAAAGATCATGTATAATGCAATATACAGATACCGATTCCAAACAAGTTCTATAGTGTTCGTGACATAGCAATTACCAAAGGCGTGTGTGTTCGCATGAATAGTGCACGTGCGGCATGAACCAATGGTAATGGTGCAAGTGTCCTATAAGATAATATCGTATATATCTATGATGATGCAATGCAATGAGATGAATGACTAGGAGACTACGCATATAAACACAAGCACTACTAGTAATCCTGACTATCGGGCGCCTCGCGCCATCCAGACGATCCCCCATAGATGTGTACATCTACTCACCGGGACACCTCGGCTAATCTGATCCAATCTCAGCCTTGTCTTTCCACGCCACGTCCTACGCCTCTGCACCCGATCCTAGAATCGCACACAAGTAAATAAGAGGATAGGTATATAAATAGTCGCGGATACAAACAATACAAGTCAACCACGCGCACTAACTGGACGCGCACGCACTTGGTGTACAAAACGCGCACGACATCGCCACAACCCACAACTAGGGTCGCTATACGTGACAACTACCAAGTCTATAACCCAATCGCGCATTCATAACACATTAAATATTTTAGGGAATAGGTTGTATATTGTCAAAACCTCAAACTTAATTAAAATCGATTTATTCTAAAAACCTAGTAAGCATCAATTTACCATTTTGTTTCAAATCTAGATGTTTTAATAAAACTTGTGGCCACAATATTCATTAAATCTCTTACTTAGGCTACCTAATTATTTACAAGATTTTAATCTCACCTATTTACATTAATCATAAAAATTTAATTAAGACAATTTAAAAGTAACAATTAGCAAATTAACAACCAATTTAGATTTTGCAAGTCTTAAGACTTTTAACTTCACATTGCCACCATAATTAGATGATAAAACCTTGATTTAAACTAAACCCTTCTCTTAAGCATGCAATTCTTGAAATTAAATTATACTAACACCTAATTAAAAATTAGATTAAAGGCATAACTAACAGGATAACAATTTGAGTAAGATTTATACCTCACAAATTTTGAGATCAAACATGCAACTTAGCCTCCCAAAAAGTCATCTTGCTCCAAGATCCATGCTAGATTAGGCCAAGGAAAATTGGGTAAAGGTTAAACGAAGGATTGGTGGGGTTTTGTGTGGATTTTTGATGAAAATTTGAAGATTTTTGAAGTGGAAAAGAAGTGGAGAAATGGGGAATGGGGGCTGCTGGTTTCGGCCAGAACTTGGGAGAGGTGAGAGGTGAGTGAGGTGAGTGCCCAAGTCAAAGAAACCCTATACCTAATATAATATGCACCTTACCTCAATTATTGTTTTCGTTTTCTTATTTATTTTGTTTTCTATATAAGTTTTCTTGAATTATCTAGAACCATGGTCACATTCACTTTCACAAAAAAAAACATGTTACATTTTGGTTTAATTGTGTCATGGTGCACAAAACTTGTATTAACCAATTCTAATTGTAATTATCACCAATTTAGTGTATAAGTGTATAATTAAAATAATAATTAAAATTAATTAATTAAGAAAAATATTTGAGTAAACTAGCAATTTATAAGTGACCAATTAAATACCAAATACTAGCAATTACATAGCTAAAATAGGTATAATTAAGTCTATGTGGAAAAATAATTATTTCTTGGTTTTTACGGAAAGCACGTATTATCTATAATTAATACACAATTAACCTAATCGAATTTTCAGAACGTTACAAATACGCATAGCATGTTTACT
Source organism: Agapanthus africanus (assembly GCA_030015575.1). NCBI lineage: Eukaryota > Viridiplantae > Streptophyta > Magnoliopsida > Asparagales > Amaryllidaceae > Agapanthus > Agapanthus africanus. The sequence continues at coordinate 45,229,722 of CM057339.1, forward strand.
TCTGAGTAAATAAGTAGTGGGTCCCGTCGCATCTTCTTACCCGTACACTGGGAAGCGGGGCGTGACAGGTTTTGTTGGCGGCCCATGCAGGTCAGTTCTGCATGGACATGCAGATTAATTCTGCATGAAGTCCTAAGCAATATAACACAAGAATCAGCAACTAAAAACATTCTTTACATTTCATATTCCTTGAATCTTACAATTTCATATACTTTGAATCTATCCTAACCCTATTTTTCTTTCAAGGTTATGAAATCTCCAAACAATACCAGCACCAACTTCAACAACACACCACCACCTCTACCGCTTACGTCTACCGTTGCTGCTCCGATCAATGAGCAGACGGTACTGCTTGAGGCAATTTGAAGCCTCCTGAAAGGACAGCAGCAGCAGACTGCTATCTTACTAAACCGCCCAGAAGCGGAAGCGCCCGGAGTAAAGCAATTCCGGGTATTGCACCCAAAAAAAATTTCAGGAAAAGAGAGCCCTTTGGAAGCTGAAGAATGGGCTCAGAGCATTGAGGACGATCTGGCAGCAGCACAAGTGCCAGAGATCGCTTAGGTATGAGTTGCGAAGCTACAACTCACCGACAACGCCCGAGTTTGGTGGAAGGCGGAAGAAATCCGTCTTGACCAGCTGATCGAATGGAAAACTTTTTGCGACATGTTCGACGCGAAGTACTTTCCAGAGACTGCCCGATTTGACATGGAGCAGCAATTCATCTACCTACAACAAGGTTCGATGTGGACCAAATCTGTGGATGAGTATGATGCTGAGTTTACCATGCTCAGTAGGTAAGATATGTCTCAATATTCGATATTCTTATATCACATACTACACAGCTAACACAATACCTTAACAGGTTCGCGGCACACTTGATACCGACCGCTGAGATCAGGTCTAGACGATTTCAGCAAGGGTTAGATCCGGAGATCCAAGTTGCCTTAGCTACAGGGGATTTCCCAACCCACGAACTAGCTCTGAAAGCTGCCCGTCGATATGAGGCAGTAGCGAAGATGAAGGGCAGACTCCAATCTGCCGGGGTGAAGCGCCCTGCCACCCAGATGGCAGGAGGAGCCTCTTCAAGGCCATCTTTTGTGCCCAGGAGACCGGGAGTACCAATCAACCGGCCCAGCCCCGCCTTTTGCACCTACTGCAGGAGGGATGGACACCTGAAGAAGGACTGCCGGTGTGCAAATCGCCTTTGCTTATTCTGCGACTCAGCCACAAATGATATTAGGTATTGTCCTTGTAGACTCAATCCAAATGCTGCACCCAGACCAGCAATTACCTATCAGCAGCGACCAGTCATCTAGGCACCTGCTCCACGACTTGCTCTCCCAGCTCCACCACCTCGTGGACCGACCGCACCTCCTCCTCGTCAGTTCCACCAAGCTCAAAGGAACTTACCTCAAGGACAGAGGAACGGACAGAGGAATGCTTCTCCAGCAAGGAGGAATGTACCGAGGCGGCAAGCTTTCACAATGATTATAGAAGAAGCTGAAGCCACTGGTAAAGTCATTACTGATAACTCTTTTCTTTCAGGCTTTCTTTCAATCTTTATACATACCCATATATCTTTATCTTATATCTAAAACCGATCCCACATAACTTAGATACGGTCTTAGTAGCCTCACTTCCTGCACTAGCACTCTTCGATACTAGAGCATCTCATTGTTTTATGTCGCAACGATTCGTCAGAAATCATGTGATTCCAGTCAAAGCTGTCGTATCCAACTGGAATGTCATTTCAGGGAACGGCGTTCTAAAGGCAATAATGGGATACGACCTGTATCCAGTGGTCGTCTGCAGTAGAGAATTCTATGCTGACTTCAAGGTGCTGGACATACCGAATTTCGATGTCGTTTTAGGTATGGATTGGCTAGGAGCATTCTATTCTACCATTGACTGTCGTCAAAGGAGGGTAGTGTTCTAGATTCCAGAGCATCCGGTCTTTTATTTCAAAAGGGGAGACCGTACCCTGGAGCTAAGCACATGCAAAGCAAAACCGAAGAAGGCAGTGATTGCAACATTTCAAGCAGAGGAAGGATCAAAGCCAGAGGTAGTTCGAGAGTTTGACGATGTATTTCCTGAAGACATATCAGGTTTGCCTCCCGATCGAGCTCTTGAATTCAGCATTGATTTAGTACCTGGAGCACAATCGGTGATCAAAGCTCCGTATCGCTTGAGTCCCGATGGATTGAAAGAGATTCGAACTCAGTTGGACGAATTATTGAAGAAATGATGGATTCGTCCCAGCACTTTAAGTTGGGGATCGCCAGTTCTACTTGTGAAGAAGAAGGAAGGTTCATATAGAAAGTGCATTAATTATAGAGCTCTGAACGAAGTAACTATAAAGAACAAGTATCCACTACCGTGCATCGACGATCTGTTCGATCAGCTAAGTGGATCTTGCGTTTTCTCAAAACTAGATCTTCGTTCTGGACATAATCAGGTGAAGGTCAAAGAGTCTGATATTCCAAAGACGGCATTCAGGACTCGCTGTGGTCATTATGAGTTTCTTGTGATGCCATTTGGAGTGACCAACGCCCCAGCTATATTCATGAACCTAATGAATCAAGTTTTCCAAGCGTACCTAGACAGGTTTGTTGTCATCTTCATCGACGACATCCTGATGTATTCTAAGAGTCGGAAAGAACATGCCGAGCACCTATGGATTGTCCTGAAGAATTTATGACAACATCAACTTTATGCCAAGTACAGCAAGTGCGAGTTTTAGCTAGATCAAGTCGGTTTTCTCGGACATATTGTATCAGGCGATGGAATCTCTGTAGATCCAGCTAAAGTATCAGCAGTAAGCGAATGGCCGATACCGAAGTCGGTGAAGGACATTCAAAGCTTCTTGGGATTAGTAGGATATTACAAAAGGTTTATTGAATGATTTTCGAAGATTGCAACACCCCTGACCAAGCTTACACGTAAAGATGAAGAATTCGTGTGGTCAGAAGCATGCGAACGAGCTTTCGTAGAACTCAAGTCAAGATTGACATCAGCACCTATCCTTGTTATACCGGACCAATCAGGAGGTTTTGAAGTGCATTGCGATGCATCCGGTAAGAGATTAGGATGTGTTCTATATCAGTACGGTAAAGTTGTAGCTTATGCATCAAGACAGCTGCAGATTCATGAGCGCAACTATCTGACGCATGATTTGGAGTTGGCGGCTGTAATCTTTGCACTCAAGATTTGGCACCATTATCTTCTTGGTGAACGAGTGGAAATATACACATACCACAAGAGTTTGAAATATGTATTTACTCAGAAAGAGTTGAATATGCGGCAGAGAAGATGGTTAGAACTCATGGAAGTACCTGATACACTTAGTCGCCAACCTCTATCAACAAATCTCACCGCACAGTGGAAGCTTCAACAAGATTTGCATCAGATGGAGATAGAAGTGGTCATGCCAGATAACACTTCAGGTTTGATGAACTTACAAGTTCAGTCTACTATTGTTAATCAGATCAAAGCAGCTCAAGCAAGTGATACCAAGTTGCAAAAGATCAGAGAACAAGTAGAAAGTGAACTTCGAACAGACTTCATCATCCATGAAGATGGATCTTTGAGATACGACAGTAGATTGTGTGTTCCAAAAGGTTCTGTACGGGAAGAGTTGATGAAAGAAGCTCACAGCTCTCTTATTCAGTACACCCTGGAGGCACAAAGATGTACAAAGATCTGCATCAAAATTACTGGTGGCATGGAATGAAGTGTGAAGTAGCCAGAAGCGTCGCTAAATGCTTGATGTGTCAGCAAGTAAAGGCTGAACATCACAGGACCGCTGGTTTACTTCAACCGTTACCTATCGAAGAATGGAAGTGGCAACACATCATTATGGATTTCGTGACTGCACTTCCTTGCAGCATGAAAGGTAACGATGCAGTATGGGTTATTATGGATCGACTCACAAATTTGGCTCACTTCATCCCATGTCGAGTTGGCTAATCTACTGAGACACTAGAAAAGAAGTACATGGAAGTATGAATCTAAGTAAGATTTAACTCTTCATAGTATACTAGTTCTGATACCTATGAACTCATGCAGGAGATCGTGAGATTACATAGAGTACAATTTTGCATTGTCTCCGATCGTGACACCAGATTTCGAACGCAATTTTGGCAGAGTCTGCAAGCTAGCTTGGGAACAAGTCTGAACTTTAGCACAGCTTACTATCCACAAACAGATGGAAAGTATGAGCAAACTATTCAGACACTTGAAGACATGCTAAGAGCGTGTATGCTAGACTTTGGAGGATCGTGGAAAGATCGCCTATATCTTGTGGAGTTTTCATACAACAACAGCTACCAAGCAAGTATAGGAATGGCACCCTTCGCAGCTCTTTATGGAAGGAAGTGTCGATCACCATTAAGTTGGGATGACATCGAAGATAGAGAACTCCTTGGACCTGAGATGATAGTAGCAATAGTGGATGTGGTTCGCACTATCAGGGAAAGAATGCGCATAGCCCAAGACCTACAGAAGCACTGGGCTGATGTAAAGCGCCGTCACTTGGAGTTCCAACCGGGAGATCATGTCTCTTTGAAGATTTCTCCAAATCATGAAGTGATTCGCTTTAGAAGACATGGTAAGCTCAGTCCGAGGTATATTGGACCGTTCGACATACTCGAACGAGTCGGAGAAGTGGCTTATCGCTTGGCACTTCCACCTTCATTGGAAGGAGTGCACAATGTATTCCACATATCCCAACTCAGAAGGTATGTGAGTGACCCCAGTCATATTCTTGATCACTCCGAGATCACTGTACAGCCAGACTTATCCTGTGAGCAACAACCTGTTGAAATCCAGGATAGAAAGGTGAAGTCACTTCGGAACAAAGAAGTAAACTTGGTTCGAGTGATGTGGATAAAAGACTCACCAGGAGAATCAACATGGGAACGTGAGGAAGACAAGCATGCAAGATACTCACACTTGTTTGTAAATTAGACCTTAAAATAAATGTAAATTTCGAGGACGAAATTTTTGTAAGGAGGGTAGAATGTAACAACTCTGTTTCAGTGTACAGAAAATTATTTAAAAATAAATGTACAAATGGAGTATTTGCAATTATGTGTATGCAATAAGTATTTAAATTGCTTTTGAACATCAAGAAACCACTTGTAGCTCATTGGTAAAGCCTTGCACTGCTGTGACGTAGCCCCTGTTTTCGAATCCCCCCAGCCACATATATTTTTTGTTGATTTTCTTTTAAAATTTTAGAATCTCAAAAGTTTACATATGCAAAACACATAAAATGAAAAGTCACAATAAAAATAAACATGTGGAAAATGATATACCAACAGACTTGGACACGTGACAGAGATCCACACCCCAACCCACTGGATTGGACCGGTGAGATCATCCCAAGGGCCGACGTCGCCGACCCCCCGTGCCTAATGCCCCATTTTCTCTTTGCCCTAGTCTCTTGGCCTTCCCCTCTTAACTCCCATTATGTTTGTTTACTCTGCAATTATCCGAGAATTAAAAATCACCATTAAACCAAATTTTAATGCATTTTTTATTTCTCACTTCACTCACAAAACCCTAATCCTACCCTATAAATACAACCCTACACTTTGGCCTCTTCATTCTGAAAATTATCACAAAAACTCTCTAAAATTTCCAAGTCCAAAGTTATACAAGAGGAGTTAGCCAAGGTCGAAGTTCTGACGACGTTTCGGGACAAATCCGACGATTCAACGACTCCCCGACGATTCCAAAAGTTTCCTCCATCTCCTCTCTTTATTTTCAATCAGTAAGTCCCCTCTCCCCTTCTCAATCTCTATTCTAAAACTTTCACTTTTCAAAACTCGTCGGAAGCGGAGTTATTCCGACTTCCTATTCTCTTTTCTTTAAAAACTCAAATTTTTCTTAAACAACAAATCACCATCTCTTCTTATATTGTTTGAAAAACATAAAACAACATTCACAATAAGTTTCAATTCAAAATAATATGTATTGCAACTTCTATTTCATTTTTACGGTAAAATACCATCATGTTTACATACGACATTGCTTATTCATTTTACCCATATTACCTTTAGAAAACTCACGAGGTAATGACCTATCTCATCACAACACACATTTTTGACATAGCACGATAACTTATGGAACATTAGTTTGTGGGAAAATACGAGTTTACAGTTAAATACCATAAACATTCAAAAACCGTTTTCTTTAAAAGTATATTATTTAATTTCTTGCAAATGCGCCTCTACAACCCATTTTGGGGAACCCCGATCGGGATGGTGCGGGTTATCACACATCCTCGGGCCTAGTAGAGCGAGATGCAGACCTCCTCACGGAGCATCCGATCTCGATGGAATTTTTAATGCAATTTTTAAGAAAAATATGATTTCTTTTTAATAAATAAGTTCTATTTTTTATAAATATATATATATATATTATCAAAATATCTACTTTAAGTATACAATATATATATTCCATGTTTTTTAAATCAAAGGAATCACAAATTTCAAGAAACTACAATTACAAATCAATACAATTCCAATATTACACTAAAATGCCATATACAATGTAATCTAGGTTATATCCACTAGAATATTTCACTTTATAAAAAAATATTATAATTATGAAAACCCTAAAGACGATAATTAAATACTTGAGATGTATTTTGAAAATATATCAAAATTATCTTTCATAAAACCCCCTCAAGTTATATTAATTTACAATAAGGACCCTAGTAGACATAGGTTTAAACGGGACCAGTTCTCTTGAGCCTCAGGGAGCCGGAGAATATGGGTGCTTGCCTATCAAAGGTAAACAACCTAAAAACAGTGTTATCAATACGGTAATTGTCTTGGAAAAAGACACAAATTCTGCCGTCCATGTGCAGCAGTTACCGATAATATCAAAACTAATTCAGGACTTCAATTCGTTGTAAAGTGTCTGACTTAGGCAGAGTCTCGGTCTAATATGAAATCAATCTGACTTGAATTTAATTCAAGTATAACTACAATACAACATGAATCCATTTATACCATAGTTCAATCTATATCAATAGACTCGACTGAACCGAACCATGTATATACTCTGATTACATGACTATCCATTTATATCCATTATGTTTACATGATATCATGGTTTCGGCAAGTCTTCCATTTATAAAACAAAATAATACAAGCAATACAAAATACATTACGGGGTTTTAAAGGGGTAGACTGGTACGGAATGTGTTAGAAGTGGAACGAGACGGTCACTTTAATACACCTAACCTGAATATCTATTGCTGTTGTACCGTGGCTTAACGGTTCCTTATGCTCCGTATACCTTAGTCTTCGGAATAGTGGGACTCCTCTCGTATACACTGGCATATTCTGTACCAAGCTACAAACAACTGCGTTAACAGAATAAAAGATTACAATATACCAGTTATATTCTCATCTGTCTATTCTTACCTATCTTTGGGACTTACCGAGCAATTGTTCGCTGACGACGTTGCTTTTCTTTTTTCTTTGGAATGTTGTCAGGTGGATCAGACTTTCTGGAGGTCGAGCCCAGTACTGAAGACTTGGAGCAGTTCGCCATTAACCCAGAGCTCTAGATAGTTGTATATATTTTCTTTTCAGTCCATTCCTGTAACAACCTTAAACTTTCTGTACAGAATTTTTTTTTCAAAAGTACAGAGAGGAATACCTAAACCTGAGCATAAGTTATAAATTTAATTTGCTTTTGAACAGCAAGAAAGCACTTGTAGCTCATTGGTAAAGCCTTGCACCGCTGTGACATAGCCCCTGTGTTCAAATCCCCCAGCCACATATTATTTTTATTGATTTTCTTTTAAACTTTTAGAAGCTCAAAAGTTTGCACGTACACTGCACGTAAAATGAAAAGTCACAATAAAAACAAACATGTGGAAATTGGTATTTACACAGCCTAGGACACGTGTCAAAGATCCAGAGCCCCACACCCCAAAATTGGCCGGCGAGATTCTCCATAGGGTCGGTGCCGCCGGTCCCCCCCTTGTCCCTATTGCTCCAATTTTCTAACCCTACACCAATTGGCTTCCCCCTTAACCCCAGTACTGTTTGATTTTCCTGCACATTAACAGAAAATTAAAAAGAGCCTTAAAACCAAATTTTAATGCATATTTTTAATTCATTATTCATTACCCTAAACCTTAATTTTCCCTATAAATACCACACTACATTTTACCACTCCTCATTCAGATATTCCATGCCAAAACTCTTTAAAAAATTCTAAGTCCAAAAGTTGTACAAGTGGAGTTAGCAAAGGTCGAAGTTCCGGCGACGTTTCGGGAAGAATCCGGTGACGAAACGACTCCCCGACGATCCCAAAATCTCCCTCTACCTCTTCTCTCTAATTCCAATCAATAAGTTACCTCTCCCCTTCTCAATCTCTAGTCTAAAACTACCACTTTTCAAAACTCGTCGGAAGCGGAGTTATTCCGACTTCCTATTCTCTTTTCTTCAAAAAAACTCAAATTTTTCTTTAAAAAAATACCTTCTCTTCTTATATTGTTTAAAAAACATAAAACAGCATTCACAATAAGTTTCAATTCAAATAATATATATTGCAACTTCTATTCTATTTTTACGGTAAAATACCATCATGTTTACAAACGACATTGCTTATTTATTTTACCCATATTACCTTTAGAAAACTCACGAGGTAATGACCTACCTCATCACAACACACATTCTTGGCATAGCACGATGACTTGTGGAACATTAGTTTGTGGGAATTTACAAGTTTACAATAAAATACCATAAACTTTCAAAAACCGTTTTCTTTAAAAGTGTATTATTTAATTCCTTGCAAATGCGCCTCTACAACCTATTTTGGAGAACCCCGATCAGGATGGTGTGGGTTATCGGGCATTCATGGGCCTAGTAGAGCGAGATGCAGACCTCCTCACGGAGCATCCGATCTTGATAGAATTTTTAATGCAATTTTAAGAAAAATGTGATTTCTATTTAATAAATAAGTTCTATTTTTTATAAATATATATCTATAAATATTATCAAAATATCTACTTTAAGTATACAATATATATTCCATGTTTTCTAAATCAAGGAAATCGCAATTTTCATGAAATTACCATTACAAATCAATACAATTCCAATATTATACTAAAATACCATATACAATGAAATCTAGGTTCTATCCACTAGAGTATTTCACTTTATAAAAATTACAATTATGGAAACCCTAAAGACGATAATTAAATACTTGAGGTGTATTTTGAAAATATTTCAAAACTATTTTTCATAAAACCCTCTCGAGTTATATCAATTTACAATAAGGACCCTAGTAAACATAGGTTTAAGCGGGACCAGTTCTCTTGAGCCTCAGGGAGCCGGAGAATATGGGTGCTTGCCTATCTAAGATAGACAACCTAAAACGGTGTTATCAATACGGTAATTATCTTGGAAAAAGACACAAATTCTGTCATCCATGTGCAGCAGTTACCGATAACATCAAAACTAATTCAGGACTTCAATTTGTTTTAAAGTGTCTGACTCAAACAGAGTCTCGGTCTAATATGAAATCAATCTAACTTGAATTCAATTCAAGTATAACTACAGTACAATATGAATCCATTTATACCAGAATTCAATCTATATCAATATGACTCGACCGAACCGAACCATGGATATACTCTGATTACATGAATATCCATTTATATCCATTCCGTTTACATGATATCATAGTTTCAGCAAGTCTTCCATCTATAAAACAAAACAATACAATCAATACAAAAGACATTACGGGGTTTTAAAGGGGTAGACTGGTACGGAATGTGTTAGAAGTGGCACGAGGTGCTCACTAAAAGACGTAACTATACATCCATGCCGTTGTTCCGTGGTTTTATCGACGGAGCCTTGTACTACAGGTTACCAAAGTTTACGGTGTTGGTTGGACTCCTCTCGTATACACTGGCATATTCTGTACCAAGCTATAAACAACTGCGTTAACATAATATTCAAACATCATAACAATTATATTCTTCCACCTGTCTATTCTATTTCTTTCTTTCTTTAGGACTTACCGAGCGATTGTTCGCTGACGACATTTCTATTTCTCTTCTTTCTTTAGAATGTTGTCAGGAGGACCCGACTCTGAGGAGTTCGAGACCAGCCAGGAGCACCTGGAGCAGACCACTGAGCAGCACGACCATTAGGCTTTACTTGTACCCGCTTTACTTTCATGTTCATGCCATTGTTTAGGCATTGCTTTCATCATTGTATTTACATTTCCAGTTGTATTGTAAAGAAATGTTTAATCAATAAAAGTTGATGTTCATTTATATCTCTTGTCGTTTTTCTTATATTGCTTAGGTACGCTTAGCGTGTTTACTTCTGAGTAAATACGTAGCGGGCCTCGTCGCGTCTCCTTATCGTACACTGGGAAGCGGGGTGTGACAATACCATTGTTTAGGCATTGCTTTCCATTTCTGTATTTACATTTTCAGTTGTACTTGTAAAGAAATGTTTAATAAATAAAAATTGTTGTTCATTTACACTTCATGTCTTCTTGTGTATATTTATATTATATTGCTTAGATACGCTTAGCGTGTTTACTTCTGAGTAAATACGTAGCGGGCCTCGTCGCGTCTTCTTACCCGTACACTGGGAAGCGGGGCGTGACATCATCCAAAATATATACAATATGTATCAAGTAAGTACATACATCCTCAAAAATATAAAATAAAAAACTACCCTAGCTCGGCCCAGCTCCTCCACCTCTAATAAACGCCGTAATCTGGCGCATCTGGTCCTCGGTGCAGCCCTAAGTCGTCAAAAACTCGACCAATGAAGGAGCAGACTGTGCGGGAGTCTGAGCGGGCTGTGGAGCTGCAGGAGTGGTCTGCGCAACCGCAGCCGAGGTAGTGGCTTGCGGAGCCGCAGCCGAAGCATCCTGTCGCATCTGTTAAATTTTGTGTGTAATAAACGAGTAAGAATACTTAGGGATTTAGGCCTCGTTTGGGTATCTAGTTTGGAAAATCGTAGTTTCTTTTAATTAGACGGAGCCGTAAGATGCGGAAGTCTCACGTACGGTTCCCTGAGAAGGGAGTGGCTACCTACTGGAGCTTATTTTTATGTAAGTATGATTAATCAAAGCTAAGTCTACAACCAAATAAGCTCAGGCTACTAATATTGCATATGTTACTATCTATAATGTGATATAATATTTTACTATTAAGTAGTATACGTACCAACATCTCATTCAACTCCTCGGCGGTGGTCTTCAAGGCGGCAACATCATGCTCTAGACATCGCTCACGGGGGGTAGGGGAAGTAACCGCCGGAATGGAGTCCAACCTCATATGGGCCCTTCTAGGACCCAGTCCCTGGCCTCTCTCCCAACCTCCGTGGCGCCCTCCGTGTACGACGTCTAGGACTGGGGTTAGTACCATCGAATCGGTCTGTCCAGTAAAATCTATTCCCGATGCCTCCGCCTGCTCCACCACCCACTCCTACACCCACATTAACCATTAAAATATAAGTATGTCATTTAAATTTGAACTTTTCAAAACAAAAATTTCAAACATGTTAGAATAAATATTAACACTTACACAGTACTCCTGGGTAGCGGTGTCGGAGAATCGAAGCTCGCCCGTGGCGGGATCTGTCGAGGTGCCGTGGACGGCAAGATACGCGGTCAGCACGCTCGGTGTACCACCCTGCGCCAGGGTCTGAGCTCTCTGCAAATCACCAAAAATTTACATATATTATAAAATAACTCTTAATATTACATTAAATCAAAATCGATCTATTGTAATTTACCGATGCCTCCATGGCACGAGTAATGTTCTTCGAGCCTCCTGTATAAGTGGGGTGACCCCTCTTTGCCGACTTTCTATTCTCTTTATTTTGATCAGTCTGTTTCTGCACAACACATTCAGATTTAGTTTTCTAATTAAGCAACATAAAAAAATAAATTATATACTAAACAATAAATTAAATTTAAATTACAAACCTGTTTGCGTTGAGAGTCGAAATATTGGCACAAGAGAGGCCATGTATCTACGTCGACTCTCACAAAGGCCATGTTCCCGTCAAAAATTTCTGCGCAAAAGAGTCCAAGGTATCAAATGGCAGTGATACGCTTAAGAAAATACGAACCAGTATTTTCCGGGCTGTATTTTGATAAACTCCCGGATGAGACAGTTAAATTCTGATAATATTGAAAGCGTCTCGAAAAACCCTTCGATTTGATATATTATGGGCCTCATAATTCATCCGGGATCAAAAGTTATGAGGCATCACGTGTCCACACGTGACTGGACATCACGTGCCCACACGTGACCATTTACAGGCAAAGCCTGTAGGGACTGAATAAAATAAATAATTAAATGGGGTCACGTGCCAACACGTGATGGGCCTTTAAACCCATTGAAAAAGATTAAAAGATATAATAAAAACTAAGGGAAAACCCCAATGGGGCTTCACGTGCTCCCACGTGACCAAGAGTCACGTGATAACACATGATGATTCCTTAGTTCTTTAAAACAACAGAATTGAATTCTGTTTAAAATGCTAATCAAGGGGGGTCACATGTCAACACGTGATGGGCTCCTGAGCTCTTTAATCTATAGAATTAAATTCTGTTTAATAATCAAATAAAGGGATCACGTGCCAACACGTGATAGACTTTTAAAAGCCTTCTGAATTGATAGAATTAAATTCTAATTAAGGGAAATCAAAGACCCTAACTGGAAAAATATTTCTTTAAATCTTTCCAGACAAAAAAGATGGTGCTCTGTAAAATGGAGCACCGTTGGATTAAAAATCCAATGGCGATTAAAAATCACCAATTTATGGAAATATTTTATACAAGGAAAGATTTCCCTGAAATTCACCAAAAATAACAAACAGAATATCTTTTGGATTAAAAATCCAATGGTGAATAAAATTCACTGAGTGATCTAAAAGATCATGTTGGTTACAAAATCAATTAAAAAAATTTCAATGAAAGATTCACTAAACAATTTGATTCTTTTCTTTCTCCAATAAATAGGAGCCAAGAAGAAAAGAGAAGGGATCTACTTCTTTTTTGAGAGAAGAACAGAGAGAAAAAAAGAGAGGAGAATTTAATTCTCAAGAGAGAAAAGAGAATTTCTTCAAAAGAGAAAAAACCCTAGGTGAGAAAGGGGAAAGAGATCTAAGCTCCATAAAACAACAGAGAATTTAATTCTCAAATTAAGAGTTTAACTCTTCTGAATAAGAATTTAGTTCTTCCTCTGGTTGAAAATCTCCGAGGCGCAACAGCGAAGCGGCTGATTTTATGAATTCGGTAGGCTGGCCCGTTATCGGAGATGATCCGCCTCGGAGTTCCAAACCGATATATGACGTGCGTTTTGAAGAAATGGAGGATATTCTCCGTCTTCACTTCTCTCAATGGTACTGCTTCTGCCCACTTAGAGAAGTAGTCAGTCGTCGCTAGGATGAAACGATGTCCTTTAGACGATGCTGGCTCGATGGGGCCGACTATATCAGTCCCCCACATTTTGAATGGCCAGCTAGCTACCGTTGGATGCAGCGGATTTGGGTGCTGGTGGATGAAATCCCCATGAATCTGGCATGAGTGACATTGCTTCGCATATTCGATGCAGTCTTGAATCATCGTGGGCCAGTAATAGCCCATCCGTTTGATCTTCAACTTCATCTTTGGACCTGCTTGGTGGGAACCGCAGATTCCGTCATGAACTTCCTGAACGACTCTCTCCGATTCGTCTGGTCCTAAGCATCTCAACCACAGAGAATCGAATGACCTCTTGTAGAGAGTATCATTGACGAAGGCGAAGGACAGAGCTCGTTTTACGAGTTGATGTCTTGCGGACGCATCTTCGGGCATTTGGTGGGATTTGAAGTAGTCTATAAAGACTTCCCTCCAATCCTCAACCTTCTCATGTTCTTTTATTTGCAAGGTCGCTTGTCTAGTCACTCCCTTCTCTTCGGGTGATTCCGAAGGTATTTCTGCGGGGGCGAGCACCTGACGACTTTGTACCATGATTCTAACGTCATCGAGGTTCTCGTCAGCCATTTCTTTAGCGAGTTTGGCCAACGCGTCCGCTTTGCTGTTATCCGCGCGGGGTATGCTCTCCAAAGTATAGGAGGGAATTTGGGTTAGCAGTTGTTGCACCTTTTCACCGTATTTTACTAACTCCGGCTTGCATGTTTGGTAATCGCCGTTTACTTGACTAACGACCAGTTGCGAATCTCCGTATATGAGAAGGTTCTCAATTCCCATGTCAATGGCGATCTCGAGGCCTGCTATCAGAGCTTCGTATTCGGCTTCGTTGTTTGTCCTCGGTTCCGTCAGGGAGAACGCGTAGCGCATTATCCCTCCTTGTGGAGTTATAAAGATGAGTCTTACCCCCGATTTGATTATAGGGGTACTTTGTTTGCGCTTCTTTATGGAAGATGCTCCGTCAAAATAAAGCTCCCATCGGGTATTAGCACCATCGATCGCATCAAACGCATGTTCGTCTGGAAGATCGCAGTTTAAAGGAGAGTCGGCTGGTATCGAGTGCTCAGCAAGGAAGTCAGCGATGGCCTAGCCTTTTACTGCTTTGAGTGGTCGATATGCTATCGAGAATTCCATTAAGAGCAGGGCCCATTTAGCGAGTCGTCCTGTCAATATGGCCTTTGACATTAGATATTTGAGAGGGTCCACCTTTGAAATGAGATAGACTTCATGCGCTAATGCGTAATGTCTAAGCTTTGTTATTGCGAAGATCAACGCCAGGCAGTGTTTTTCAATGGGGGAATAATTGCTTTCTGCCCCCAGCAGCACTCGACTTAAATAGTAAAGTGCTCTTTCTTTCCCCTGGTCATTCTCTTGTGCCCATAATGCGCCCAAAGAACCTTCAAGGGCGGCCGTGTAAAGAATGAGAGGCTTTCCCTTCACTGGAGCAGCCAACACTGGAGGGTTTTGCAGGTACTGTTTGATCTCGTCTAGTGCGCTTTGGCACTTTTGATCCCAGACGAACGGGGTTCCCTTCTTCATCAGGTGGCTGTAAGGGCGGCACTTTCCCGAGAGGTTGGCTATAAATCGCCGTATGTACGCGAGCTTTCCTTGGAGAGATCGCAGCTGTTTGAGAGTTCTCGGCGGAGGCATTCCCATGATTGCCTTGATCTTGGACGGATCTATCTCGATACCTCGGTGTCGAACGACGAATCCCAGGAATTTGCCCGAGGAAACCCCGAATGCACACTTCAGAGGGTTCATCTTCAAGTTGTATTGTCGAAGACGTTGAAATACGGTCTTCAGGTGCTCGAGATGTTCCTCATATGATTTGCTTTTAACAACGAGGTCGTCGATATAGCACTCAACAATTTCGTGTATAAGGTTATCGAAAATCTTTGTCATGGCCCTTTGGTAGGTTGCACCGGCGTTCTTTAAACCGAAGGGCATCACCTTGTAACAGAATATTCCCAAAGGAGTCCGGAAAGCCGTATGTTTCTGGTCTTCAGGGTGCATTTTTATTTGATTATATCCTGATGAGCCGTCCATGAATGAGAAAATCTCATGCGTGGACGTGTTGTCTATCATCAGTTCGGTGACTGGTACTGGGAAATCATCCTTCGGGCAGGCTTTGTTGAGATCCCTAAAGTCCACGCATATGCGCACCGTACCATTTTTCTTCATCACTGGGACGATATTAGCAATCCATTCAGGGTATTGAACCTCTTGGATAAAGCCGGAGTCTATCAGCTTTTTGACTTCCGCGTTGATGCTCATTTCGAGCTCAAGCCGCATTCTTCTCGGCGCTTGTTTGACCGGCTTGACACTCGGGGATATTTCCAGTCTATGCACAGCAACTTCTGGATCGAGTCCCGGCATCTCGGAATAGTTCCATGCGAAGCAATCTTTATGCTGTACAAGGACGTCCTTTAACGCAGCCACCTTTTCCTCAGACAGCAGCTCGCTAACGAATGTCGGTCGCGGATCGTTTATCGTCCCCAACTCAATTTTCTTGAGGTTATCCGCAGTGGTATGTATGCCGTCCTCCAGTTCTTTCGGAGCTGGGGGAAATTCTGAGATCACCTCATCATTGCTGTTTTCGAAGCACCAGGGAAGGCTGTCCACATTCCCGGACTCCTCTTTTAATATCGTTATCATACGACAGGTGCGAATTTTCTGCCAATCCCAATGTGGAACTGGTTCTTCTTTCGTGGCCTTAGGCTCGTGCTTTTGTGGTGGTGCTACCCTCCAGTTGTTGGACAGAGCGAATTTACCAAGCTGATATTGATCTTCGACCCAATTCTTGAAGGTGAAGCAATCTTCAAGAGGATGACCTACTACTCGATGGTAAGAGCAATAGTCCGGGTGTAAGGCTTCGCCTGCTTGTTCGGGGTGCTTGGACTCTGGCAATGTAAGCATTTGATGTTTTAGAGCAAGCTCAAATATCTTCCTTGTTTTGTTCCGAGGAAAAGAGTATGCTCGACTCATTTTCTTCATGAGGGCTAAGTCAATAACGCTCGACTCTCGGATACGTGGTTTCTTAGCTCTGCCTTGTGATTGTTGAGCGTCTTTTCTGCCCTCTGACTTGTTTTTGCTTTCGTGTCGAGCAGGTTGAGCGGCATTTCCATCCTTCACGGCCTGTCGGAGAAGGCGTTGCGTCTTGGCTTTCTCATAGATGGCCGTCTCGCGATTGTGGTCGTCTCGGACTTTTTGACCAGCTTCCCTTATAAGCCTGTCCATTTGTTCTTCAAATGATGGACCGAGCACTTTTTCATCAGGAGCTTTTACTGACTTAGGATTAGCGTCCTCCCATTGAGCGTCCGCATCTTCATCGAAGTCATACATAACATAACAGCTATTTACTAGCGCTCGTTTCTTTAGCCGGATGTACCCAAGCCCTTTTGTTTCCATTCTCCCGTTAGGCAGTTTGCGTTGGGTCCCGGGAACATTCCAGACCCTGTCATAGAATTTAGCCTCTCTAACGGTCTGTCTGAAGGATATCCCCTGGCGTTTCAGCAGTTTCTTCAAACCTTCGGTATAATATCTGGGAAGACGGATAGGCTGAAGCCTGTCGAGCGTGGGATCCACGCCATGCCAAACTTCTTTTTCCACCTTGTTTTCTTCAGAACGGTAGAATAGGATTGCCTTCTCGTTTTCTCGCCTGGGAGGGATATAGAATGTCCGCAGCTCTTCTACACTGTAGATATTAAGTGCGTTCAGTTCTTTGTAATGTTTAAGCGGTACCATGGTTATCTGCAGACTTCGCTCTTCATCAGCGGAAGCCTGTATTGAAGGCCGAGCAGAGAATACGACATGGACCTCATCCTCCGAATCACTACCAAAGACCAATGTAGGAGTGGACGGTCCTGGCTTGTTATGTTGGGGCGGACCCGAATAAACGATCTCCTCTTCTTCCTCGGTATCACTGCCGAAGACAGGGATGGTAGCGTTAGTTTTATTTTCCGGCTTGTGACACTTCTCCGTGTCTTCGAAATCCGGCAAGAAGTATTTGGCATCTTCGTATTTGCGGACCTCGTTCACAGAGAACGGGTTCAGTTCTCCCGTCACGGTATACTCGAAACCATCCTTAAAATACTTCATACACTGATGTTGTGTAGAAGGGATGATGTTGTACTCGTGTAACCATGGTCGGCCGAGCAAAGCGTTGTAGCATGTCTTAGCATCTATGACGTGGAACTTAATGTCCGTGACGAGTAATCCGAAACGTAGCGTCAGTATCACAGATCCAAGAGTCTTTGACGATTGGGAGTCGAACCCGGATATGGTGATCTTGTCCCGAGCAAGGTGCTGGACGCTCATGCAAATCTCCTTCAACACTCGCACGTTGAGTAGGTTAACAGACGACCCGTTATCGATCAGAATTTTGCCTATCTTTATATCATGGCAGTATCCCGAAACATAGAGAGGGCGATTGTGTTCGCAAGTCCCAAGTAGAAGGTCTTCATCGCCAAAAGTAACATCAGCCGTGTGTACTTCCTCCAACTCATCCTTCATCTTTTCCTCAGCCAGGCATGCTTGGAATTGTTCCGGCTCTTGTAAGGCTTTAATCAAAGAATCCCTCGCCTCTTTTGATAGCAACAGGGCATCGAGAATGCTGAGTTGTGAGGGTAGCTTCCTCAGATGTGCTAAAACGTTGTAATCCACTTTATTCCTCTTTGGCGGGTTCTTGGCGGTTAACTCTTCCGCAACTCGATCATCCAAGGCGATGTCTTCAAAGGCCTTCTCTTTCCCTTTGTCTTTCTTGTTTAAGGGTCCGAGATTCTTTTCGGGTAACGTCCGGTTGCGTAGCTGTATATTCTCGCAAGCCTTTCGTCCTTCTTCTTTTCCCGAAGTGGATTCTTTAAAGAGGGGGCCAAGCTCTAGCTCCTCATCAGAATCGCTCCCAAATACAGGTACTTGTGATTCCCCGGCGTCAATCATGCAACAACCACTGCTAGTTTTATCAAGCACTTTGTTTACTCCGTTCTGCTCTCGACGGGCTTTGCGCTTTTCCCGCTTAAACTGTTGCCGGTGAGTAACATATCCTTGCCACCACTTACCGAAAGCTTTGCACTCTTCGGTGGGATGCGACACCTTCCGATGGTACAAGCAATAGGAGGGGTGGTTTTCCATTTCACCCGTAATGTTTTTCTCGGAGGGTGGTAGCTTCATACCCATCGACACAGCCTTAGCGAATCTCTTCTTTATCTTGAACTTGATTTTATCTGTGGTGGGTGTATTTTGTTCTAGCAGGAGTACCGCAATTCTTTCGCCAAGGCGCTGGCGTTTGGCCCTTTCAAATATAACCGCTTCATTATCCCGATCAGCTTTGCCCTTTAAGAACGCCTGATTTAGGAATGCATCAATCACTTCATCTGACGGCTCCAGAATTTTTAGCGCAGGCTCTGCCCCCAACTTTTCAGCGCGAGGAGTCTCCTCATCGCTTGTGGACAAATGGGAAATCACATGGCAACTTGCCACATGTTCTTCAGATTCATTTGACGAACTACCTTCCTCATCTTCTGTTTGGAAGACGTGGTTGAGGAACTCTTGCAATGTAATGGGAGTCCGCGCCTTCTGGTTGTACTCTTCCAGCGCGTCAATTTGCTTTTGCAAGTCCGTGCGTCTATCGCTGGGCTTCACCGGTTTCTTGGCCTTCTTCTTTTTCTTCGATGACATTGACGACTGGCTACTAGTGCTTGAACCCCCATCACTGGTCTTTGGAGTTGGACGTGGCTTTAACATCCCCTCTACGACCTGCGGTTCCAATGGGCTTTTCCACTTGATCGCCGGACATGTCCGAAGATCATTTAGCATTCTCTTCGTTTTTGATGATAATACAACCTCCCACGGATTTTCTTCAATGACAGAGCATGTTGCCCCCGGCGTATTCGTCCCTTTAGAGGTGTGGGGTTGCGGGGGATTCACCTTCCATTTGTCAGATAACGCAAATTTTCCCTGTCTATACTGGTTTTCAAGCCAATTTTTGAAAACGTAGCAGTCTTCAATCGGATGGCCTAGCACTCGATGATAGGGGCAGTAATTAGGTTCGTTGACATCATTTGGTTGCAACGGACGTTTTGAATCTGGCAGATTTATGAGTCTGTTGTGTAATGCCAGCTCGAATAACCTCTTCGTTTTATCGCGGGGAAAGGAATAAGGACGTCCCATCCTATCCTCAAGGGGTACGTAAGGACGCGTATTGTTTGGACGAGCAACCGGCTTCAAGTCGTTCGGTTGTTGTTGAGCATTAGCGACAATGATCGCTTTTCCCTTCCCTTTGTCAGTTCGGGAATCCGGTTTTGGGAGAGGGGGTTTATGGCCCATCTGGTCCATCTGCGCCAGTTTGTCAATCAAAGCCTGGAAGGAAGTCGGCTTGAAAAACATCATAAACTGTGAGATGGTTGCTTGTGGATCAAGAGTTCCAACAAACATTCCCACCGCAGGGGCTTCTTCTATGCGCTGTTCACACTTTAACCATAGATTACGCCACCGTATAGCGTACTGAACCCATGTCTCGCCGGGTTTTACCCTAGCGTTAATCAGTGCCGTCATTAGGGTACGTTCACTGGCACTTGCAAAGCGTTGGGTAAACAGCAGCTCCATCTCCGCGAAGGTTTTAATAGAATCATTAAGGAGTTCAGAGTACCACTCGAACGCCGTATCTGATAGACTTCCGACAAACTGGCGGAGTAAAAGCTTGTCATCGCCGCCGGTGTTACCGCAAAGCGCCCTGAACTGGGCGACATGCTGATGGGGATTGCCAGTCCATTTGTAGACATGAAACTTGGGAATTGTGTAACCCGGCTGGTACTTGATTTGGTCATACCAGCCTGGTTATGGTCGTCCCGTTTTTACGACGTGGCCGGCTGCTTCGGCCGCATGATGAACCTTTATTTGCTGGGCTATGTATTCGTCCAGATCAGTCTTAGAGATTGTATCCTCTTTAGCTGTTAATAGAGCGGGCTGCGGATTTAATGTATCTCCCTTATCATCTCCAAGGACGGTTAGGGGTTCTTCAGCGGGAGGATCTTGTTGTATCATCATCCCTATCATGTCCTGGAAGAGGAGGCCCATCCGCTGTATGTTGGCCGCTTGTTCAGCAGCCTCTTTGTCCCTCTTTTCCAGTACTCGGCGAAGGAACTCGGCGTCGGTCTCTTCCTCCTGGCGCTCATCTAAGGACGCCTCAGGGTTCTCTTTTAGCCCAGTGAGTGCAGCCATTGTGGTCATCATCTCCTGGAGCTTTTGTTGCTGCTCCTGAGCCTTGGTCACTGATCGGGTGAGCGGTCGGTGACCCGTAGAAGTACGGCTTTCTTCCTTTCCAGAAGCCATATAAACCGTATGAACAATCATGCCCCCTGACTTGGGGCGTTTAGGTTCACCGCTTTTAAACTTTGCCGCTGACGCGGGAGCTTTCTCTGGCCTCCTTCTTTTGTGGGCCATCGAGGTTAAAGGAGCCGTTGAAGTGGGCATCCTAGCAATTGTTGCCCCCTGTTGTTTAATGGGGCGGTTTTTGTCTTTTTCCACCTTTGCCTTTTTCTGGCGATGAAAGTGGTCCGGGTCAATCACGGAGTCTTGAACTCTACGCCAAACCTTGTAAACTTTTGAGGATAGCCGTTGAGGGGGCTGTTCTTGTTTTGTTTCTGGAACTCTCTCCGTAGGTGGAGGAGATCTTTTCAAGGTAGCGGTTGGAGAGTTCTTACGCACTCTCCTCAGTAGTTCAAAGCTGTTCCCAGTTGGAACAGCAGCGTTGACTTCCACCATTGGAGCGGGTGGAGTTATCCCTGAGGGGGAGTTGCCCCCGGCTTTCCTCACTCGTTGCCAATGGCGACGTCGCGCACGACGAGTCGTTGGGACTGGCTCGGAAATCGAGATGGTTTCTTGTTGCCCCCTGTTTGAGTGTGGGGTAACTGCCGATGTTAGCCTGTCGAAGACTGATGCCTTTTGACCAGCTGGGGAGGAGTGGGAACCGTCAATCTTGTGAAGACCGACTCTCTGATGGGAGAGGCCGCTTTAATGACTTTCGAAGCAGCGGCCGTTGCCCTCTTTGGGACGGCCACTTTATAGTTCTGACCTAGCCTGGTGAAAACGGAGGCTGTCGGTTTAGTAGCGGGCGACCCGTTGACAGGGGCCGTCTGAATAGTGAGCCGGTTGAAGACCGACTTTTTCCCCACTTCCGGTGCAGGTATTGGTGCAGAAAAGCTTGCAGGTGGGATCATAGTCCCGAAGAACAAGCCGGTGGTGGCTTGGGTCACTTGGTCTACCGGCAGAGTAAGGAAGGAAGCCGCTTGGGGCCCATATGCTACACCTCCTGGTGAGGTGGAGCGTCCGTTGTAGCGGCATTTCGAGCAGTTGGTACAGCTGGAGGCCATTGAATCTTGAATTCTGCGCCAGGTAAAAGACTAAATCTTAGTAACTTGAAATCCGAAGACAACCATTTAATGAACCGCGATTGGTTCGCGAAGACGACACACGAAGTGTGGAGTGGAAAGAGGAAGAGGTCCCACCGGGCGTGCCAGAATCTGTTCCCCTCCGAACGGCAGCCTGGACTTGGGACGTCCATGCCTGAGGTTCGGGGCAGATGCTATTTGGTTTTATCCGTTTATCTCTCCGAAGATACCAAGTTGATTTATGGCACCGTGTATCGGAGGTTTAGACGGATGCGGCCGATGTAGCAGACTTCGTCAGATTCCCCCTCAGGATGAGGGGTTTTTGATTATGGGGACGCTCTTCCCTGCAGGCGCAAGCCCCTGCAGTTAATTACGCTACCGCATCGCGGTAACAACTTTCTCCTTCTCCAGAATTTCACTTCGTGTCGTGTGTGTTCATTTTGTTTGTGGTTGCCCGTGGATTGTATACGGAGACTGAGTAATGCCGTCGCCCGTAGGACGTGGATTAGTCCAAATCCGTATTTACTTAGATTTGGGTTTGGTGTTTTCAGTTTAAGGATGCATTAGTCGCATTGCGGCTAAGATCAACTTAAACGTTCGTCAAGGATACGTTAGTCCTGTTTTAGACTAAGATCAACTCAACGTAGTGATTAATTTAATGTATGGCCATCGGGACTCGTCACCTCTTTGACGTCGTTGAAGGATTATAACGACATGTATCAAAGGAGCTCGGAGATGTACCCTCGAACCAGAGTTGATTGGGAGTTTTATAATCCATTTGAATATTTAAGGATACGTTAGCCGTGTTTGGGGCTAAGATCAACTTAAACGTTTGTTAAGGATACGTTAGTCCAGTTTGAGACTAAGATCAACTTAACGGGACCGTTTAGATCCGATAAAAGAGCATTTGGTCTCTATTATGCCAGTTTAGGGACGTGGTGGTCCGATATTAGTTTAGGGACGTTTCGGTCCGATGTTAGTTTAGGGACGTTTCGGTCCAATGTTAGTTTAGGGACGTTTCGGTCCATTATTAGTTTAGGGACGTTTCGGTCCGATATTAGTTTAGGGACGTTTCGGTCCATTATTAGTTTAGGGACGTTTCGGTCCGATATTAGTTTAGGAACGCTTCGGTCCAATATTAGTCTTAGGGACGTTTCGGTCCGATGTTAGTTTATGGACGTTTCGGTCCAATGTTAGTTTAGGGACGTTTCGGTCCGTTATTAGTTTAGGGACGTTTCGGTCCGATATTAGTTTAGGGACGTTTCGGTCCAGTATTGGGTGTATGGCCGTTGGGACCCGTCACCTCTTTGACGTCGTTGAGGAATTACAACGATGGATGTCAAAGGAGTTCGGAGATGTACCCTCGAACCGGATATAGATTGATTTAGGAGAGCCATTTTGCTCAGCCAATTTAATTTAAGGACTTATGGCCACGATTGGGCTAAGTCTAGTGAAGAAAATGTCCAACATTGCTTTTGCATTTCCTTTTATTTTTATTTGGGCTTTGCCCAGAAAAGATGCAGGGCATCAATTTGTTTTGGGCTCTGTTCTTTATGAATGATGCAGAGTATCAATTTTATTTGGGCTCAGCCCTTTTATTGCTTTGCAATTTATTTTGGCCTGCTAGGTCTTTTGATTTGGGCCTGGCCCTTCAAATAGTGCAAAGCACCAAGAATCTTTTAGATTCAAGAAAATGAGTGCAGAGCACTTTTTAATGATCTAAATTTAGATCAAAGAAAAGAAAGAAAAGAAAATCTTTTCTTTTTTTTCTATCTCAGAGAACCAGAGGTTCCCTGGCAAGTGCAAGGCACTATTTTTTTTTTTTTTTATTTATTGAAGATCACTGATTTTGTGTTTTAGATCAATGATCTATTCCTAAGAGAATTTTCTCTTCTTTCAAAGGTTTTTACCTTCTTCTTTGTGTTTTCAAGAAGTTCTCTTCTTCTTCCTTTTTTTTATCCAAATTCTATCTCTGTCCTTTTGAAATGGGGTCTGGGGTCCTTTTTATAGTGCTCAAAAATCAGTTAAATTTGTTAAAAAGATCTTTTCTGAGTGATTTGGGGAATTTTCCCCACCGTCGGATCTTTGATCCAAAGGCCCCTGTTTTACAGAAGAAGTCTTCTTGTTTAAACAAGAACAGAAAAATATCCTTAAATCTTCACTCTGTTGTTGCGCAACTCACCAGCGTGTGACACGTGTCGCGCAGTGAGGCACTTGCGCAACAGCGCTTGCGCAACTGCGCAGACACGTGTCGCGCAGTGAAGCACTTGCTGTTGCGCAACAGCACTTGCGCAACTGCGCAGATACGTGTCGCGCAGCGGTGCGCTTGCGCAGCTGCGCAGACACGTGTCGCGCAGCCGTGCGCTTGCGCGGCAGCGCATGCGCAGCTGCGCAGACACGTGTCGCGCAGCCGTGCGCTTGCGCAGTTGAACGTTGCTTATGTTTTTTAAAGAGCCTTGCTCTGATTGGACGTACTGCCTTGGGCGTTGTGCTGCCGTGTCAACTTCTGACACGTGGCGCGTTGCGCGCAGCGCACGGGAACTGAAGCGTTGCTTCAAAATTTGAATTTTCAAAATTCAAGCAGAGCCTTGCTCTGATTGGGGGAACAGTTAGTTTTAAGACGTCACGGTCAAGGTTAAGGACCTCATAGTCCGTGGATTTAAGGACTCCACAGTCTAATGTTAGTTTTAAGACATCACGGTCAAGGTTAAGGACATCATAGTCCGTGGATTTAAGGACTCCACAGTCAGATGTTAGTTTTAAGACATCACGGTCAAGATTAAGGACCTCATAGTCCGTGGATTTAAGGACTCCACAGTCCGATGTTAGTTTTAAGACATCACGGTCAAGGTTAAGGACCTCATAGTCCGTGGATCTAAGGACTCCACAGTCCGATGTTAGTTTTAAGACATCACGGTCAAGGTTAAGGACCTCATAGTCCGTGGATTTAAGGACTCCACAGTCCAATGTTAGTTTTAAGACATCACGGTCAAGGTTAAGGACCTCATAGTCTGTGGATTTAAGGACTCCACAGTCCAATGTTAAGGTCAAGGTTAAGGACCTCATAGTCCGTGGATTTAAGGACTCCACAGTCCGGTGTTAGTTTTAAGACATCACGGTCAAGGTTAAGGACCTCATAGTCCGTGGATTTAAGGACTCCACAGTCCGGTGTTATTTTTAAGACATCGCGGTCAAGGTTAAGGACCTCATAGTCCATGGATTTAAGGACTCCACAGTCCAATGAAATGTGTGGTTACTGGGACCCGTCACCTCTTTGAAGACGTTAAGGAATTACAACGCCAAATATCAAAGGAGTGAAGAGATGTACCCTTTAACCAAGGTAAAATCAGTTTAGAATCATCATGGTTGATCGTTAGTTTTAAGACATTACTGTCGAGGTTAAGGACATCATAGTCCGTGGATTTTAAGGACTCCACAGTCCGGTGTTTGCTCTGGATACTTCACACGGGTTCACTGCCGTGCTTGGCGAGGACCAGGCTCCGCTTTGGGCGTTTTCCGCGGGGTCAAAGAGTGACGTTATCCGCGTTCCACGTGACCAGGAATTTTGCACTAGATTCTTCACACGGGTTCACTGCCGTGCTTGGCAAGTGTTGGATATATGTATGCCCTAGAGGCCATTATATGATAGTGGATGTATTTATACATGTTTATATATATATATATATATATATATATATATATATATATATATATTCAGTATACATTCTTGCTCAACATGATAGTATGCTATCTGGTTCTTCTTTATCTGACATGTTGATTTGATCATGCTTTTACTCATTCATACATGTTGATAAAGCCCTGAGGATATTGGCTTGACTACAGTGATTATGATAGAGATCATACTAGTGGGACATCTGTAGTTTATAAGCATATCCTGAAATGTCCCTAGTCGGAGGTGTATCGAGACGGGGCATCGATATACCAGGGTAGACTAGCGTAT
Source organism: Agapanthus africanus (assembly GCA_030015575.1). Classification (NCBI taxonomy): domain Eukaryota; kingdom Viridiplantae; phylum Streptophyta; class Magnoliopsida; order Asparagales; family Amaryllidaceae; genus Agapanthus; species Agapanthus africanus. The sequence goes on from CM057339.1 coordinate 45,255,546, forward strand.
ATGATACTAGACCCATGTGATGGGCGATGGATGTTCCCACATTCTTCGATGTTTGACATGAAGATCATATACGGGTGCTCAGTGGTGACTGGGTACACTGGACGGACTCACCGAGAACTCATATATGGAATTATATCTATCGCCGGATAGCAGTTCTCAGGTGACACTGGTACAGGTTAGTCTGTAGACCCGAGATCGTCATAGAGTCTTGTGTGCTCTCCCACTGTACTTTGATTACCACCCTACCACGGCTCTACTGAGTCGTGCAAACAGGTGGCCGTTGGGTACAGTCCCGAGACACACGAAGGCGATGAGCGATAGGAGGGTTTCGTCTCTCCCGGTATTGGGAGTTGATGTTGTGCTGTGCTCGACTGGTTATATCAGTAAGTCCATGGCCAGGGCTGCTGAGATTTACTGATAAGTGTTATCAGTAGTTTCTCGATCTGTTATAGACCATTCACTGGCACGACTTATTGAGTTATTAGGGTCGACGTTACCATCCCTAAACTCGATATGCAGTATATCTGACGAAGAGACCGGACTGTACGGTAGTGTTGCCGGTTGGCTTGACGGGAGTTGTAGCAGGTTCGCTTGTTTTCTTCTTATCGCTCAATACCCGGATGGCCGTTACGTTTAGCTGACCGCTTGCGGCTTGGGGGTGCTTGATATGATCATCACCCACTGCCGGCGTATTGACGAGTCTTAGAGTCCCACAAAGAAGTTGCCTAGTCCAGGCTAAACGTTATGGTGCGCGTATGCGATATGCGCATGGACCCGGTTAAAATGCGCGTATGAGATACCGTATATTAATTAGGCGACTTGCTTTTGGTCGGATCGTATGTGATATGACCGGGTTGATAAATCAAGTGTTGATTTATCATTTAACCATTAGCTTCTCACTAGAAATCCTATCTTGTTTCTTTTGGATGTATGCATGCATGTATGCATTCATTCTTGTTCATGCACATATGGATGTGCATGCACACATGCATACATACATCATTCTATCATAGTTGTTTATACATTGAGAATGGTGGCAATATAAGACTCACACCATGGGTTTTTATATGGATTATTATTGCATTTGTGTTAAAACAGAAGGAAAAAGAAAAAGGGTTAATTCATAGAATGTTTCTACACTCTTCTTCATCTTACCATGCTCACCTACTTATTAACCCTTGGTTACTTTTCCTTTGGTGTTTTAAACTCAAATACAATAATATCTTTATCATTAACCATGGTTTGAAATGAGAAGTGGAAAATATATATGCTTATATTTTTCATTTTTCTCATTAGAGTTTATCTTCTCTTCTTCTTAAAAAAGCCATCATCTTCTTCAACCTTGATCTCTTACTCTCTAGACTTTTCAAGTGAGAAAAATACTCAAAAAGATAGGATTTTGAAGTGAGAAAGAGAACCACAATACCCTTCTACACAAGTCTAGCCCACTTGTTTAGAGTATTAGCTTCATTTCATCCTCTTGTTAAAGTGAAGTTGCTAGCTTGGACAAAGGAGCTTCAGGTGGATCATCGTGAACGTTAGAAGACCTCAAGCTAATCGTTTTCCAACTCTCAAGTGGCCAAGGAGTCTACAAAAGGGAGCTACAAAGGTTGTGCTCTTAAAACCCTAGCCTTTGTTACATATGATGTTGGTTAAAGTTTATGAAACCCTAATTTTCTAGGATAGATCCTTTGTATGCTTACTTCGCACCATAAAAACTTGATCTTTGTGACATGTGATGCTTCCAAACCTCTCATAGGGTGCTAGGTAAACCTAACATTGGTATCAGAGCCGACCTAGAACATTAGGCGATACTTTAGCGAAGTAAAAACTCCGATCGAACCGAAATACGGAATTACGGGACCCTCTCTGGACATTTTTTCAAACCTGGTTATTTTCATAATTAAAAATACTTAAAAAATACAGCAGGTGAATATAAGAAATACTGTGAAATACGAAGCCATGAGCCGTTCAAGCCGCCGCGGAACCGCGGCCAATCCTTGCTTGGGCCGCAGCTCCGCGGCCATACAGAGGCTTCATGTCTTGTTATTTGCACAGTAATTCCTATACCTGCTTGTATATTGTTTTAGGTATGTTTAATCTGATTTTTGTGCTGTATATTCTGGGGATGGTTTTGAGTTCATTGATTCGATCGGAATTTTTATTTCGTGTCTTTTCCGGGTAAATTAGAAAGTATTGAATTGTTCGAACGAGTGTCGTTTGCTCACTTTTCACGGGGTTTAAATCTTTCGGATATATGTGCAAGTTTTGTGGTGGACCCTCTAGAAGACAACAAACCTTAACTCGATTATGTGACCGTCTTGAACTGCCCTTTGAACCTTAGGGTTTGGGGTAGTACGGCGTGCCACATGTGAGGCGTTGGCTTGACCCTTCTACGGCTAGACCGCTACTACTGTGTCACACTCCGGATTTTTTGAACTCCGCTCAAGTGTTGAGCTTTAGGGAATTTTGGGTATTTGAACATTCGGTCGAAAACTTTAATACTGTCTATTTATCTGGAATGTGATACAATATGTGGAATTCATATAGTTTAGGCATGAAATATGAAGTATGTGATATTTCGCATTTATAATGTCTAAAGAGAATGTCGATTCCAAATATTGTAGTTTTACACTTTCTTTTCTGTGACCGTAAGTGTAGTATGTTCGATATCGCCGGTTTCGTTACTATACATCAACGACAATTGGGGTACGCATACTTACTTACGTTGATGATATATGATATTATGTATTGCTGAGATATGATGTGCAGGATTGTCGCGATCGAATAGCCGGGGGGTTTTATATGAGATGAGAGTTTTATATTTTCATTCATGTAAATTCAAATGTAATGTAATATTATTTTATTTGGGGCACTTCCGGGTTGAGGTTGATGTCACCAGTGTTGTATATTATTTACTTTTCCGCATTAGGATAGACCCAAGGAGGGGAGCACAAGTGACCGGGTTCTGGGGTTTAGTGGGAGGCCATCTCGAGGAGTCGAGACCGGGTCTCCTAAACTCCAGGATTGGTAGGGTCGCTTGCCGCTCTCGTAGGGGTCTTGGGGTATGGGCTTGGCTATTCATCGCGACTGTGGAATCTGTATTTTCTATTGTTGGCTAAATACTAAATACGGACATCCTAGTATATCCCACATTATATATATGTTTCTGTTGCCTGCGTTCTGAGATATCTGAGACGAATGATATATTATATATGAGATATATAGTAGACGTTGCTTATGTTTTACACCCGCGCTAGTCCCGTCCCGGTATGCCGTTAGTTAAGTAACCTAACGGTGCATAACGGAACATTGCGGCGAATGCGGATGGCATAAGCGTACGTGTTATTTTCGTTTCTTTTCTGTGATTGGCTTAAGGACTTAAATGATGGGATTACATTAATATGATTAATGTAAATAAAATAAACCTAAATAGATGTTGTAGAATCAGATTTGAAAAACCACTCGGCTCTTTATGAAAAAGCTATATTTCAAAACTGCGGAGCACAAGCCACTCCTTTTGAAAACCATTTGATTCTACGACGATATCAAGTTCAAAGCGTTAAAGATTTTTTTAAAAATCATCCGCAACCCTCCGTCATTTTAGGAAGTAGAGTACTTAGTATTCGTGCTACGTTTGTTGACTTTAGTTAAGGCGTAGTGTACGGTAGCCAAGTGATGTCTTCCTACACTGCATATGATGCAGATTAATTAGGACATTCATGCGACTTTGTTGACCATAATTAAGGGTCATATGGGTGGGTCTAATTGATCAAGAAATGACGGGTAGAACTTGACTGGTACTTATGATTTGTTGACCATAGTTAAGGTCATAAGTACTAGGGGTAAAAATCACATCGGGAATTTCAATGTTGAGATTTGCAATGAGATTGCATACCTTCCATATGATGGTTGGATCCCGATCCCACTGTGGGCAATAGTTGCTCCTAGGAGAGTTTTGCAGTTTACAATTAGCTAACTCATTAGGTGTCTAGAAAGGTGTTAACGGGGCTACGCCTATGGGAAAACGAGGTTTACTTTAATTAGGTCCGTGCGAAACCACGGGGAACCTCCCTCAAGTACTGACACTGGCCTGGCTGAACGGTTAGCGAAGTTGTAGACTGTAATTAATCCTGGCTAGTTTTCTTTTTAAGGTTTGAAAGAAAAACTTGATTAAAGCAGTGGGAGACATCGATTAGACAAGATAATAACAAATCTGATCTATGCAAGAGCTTTCGCTGAGTGTATTCTTTTCTCTCTCTTAATGGCAGATACCAATGACTGGACTCAAGCTTCTACTAGATAAAAACAAACTGAATGGGAACAATTATAAAGACTGGCTGAGGAATCTGAAAATAGCCTTGACTTATGATAAAGTATCATATGTCCTCACGGCTTCAGCCCCGCCCATCCCAGGTCCAAAATCCTCAGTTGCGGACATTGAAGTCCGCAAGACATGGGACGTTGACTGTGCCACGGCCAAATGCCTCGCGCTTGCATCGATGGACAATACACATCAAAAGCAGCACGAGAATATGGACATTCAAACCATATTCCTCCATACAAAGGAGTTGTATGGAGAGCAATCCCGCGTATTACGATACGAAGCATCAAAGAAATTGTTTCAGATGCGAATGGCCCCTGGCACACCGGTAGGAGACCATGTTCTGAAGATGATAGCTCTTAAAGAAGAGCTTGAGGACCTCGGATGGACAATGGACAATGAACAATATACAGATATTATTCTGCAGTCCCTCCCCTCCACCTTTGCTCAGTTCATAGTTAACTTCAACATGCACGGCATGGAGAAGGAGCTACCTGAACTCCTTAATATGTTAAGGAGTGCAGAGAGCACTATGAAATCAATGAAAACTTCCGTTATGACTATTGGGAAATCTTCTTCTTCTCGCCCAAAAGCTAAGGCCAAAGGAAAGAAAAAGAAGAAGCCCACCAATCCTAAGGGTAGAGTTAAAAAGGTGAAGGGAAAGGAAAAGTCCAAAGCTGGAGACTCGGGGAAAGGTGAATGTTTTCATTGCCGCAAGATAGGACATTGGAAGCGCAACTGTACGGAGTACTTGAACCTCAAGAAGAAGTATGGGGATGCTTCCGCTTCAGGTGTGTTTGTGACAGAAAACTGTTTTTCAATAAACTCTGCTTCCTGGGTATTAGATACCGGTTCAGGTTCTCACATTTGCAATTCTATGCAGGGACTGAGAAATAGCAAAGTTTTGAAGACAGGTGACCATACTCTCCGCGTTGGAAATGGTTCCAATCTACATACAGTCGCAGTGGGAGAGTATCACTTAGGGTTGCCATCTGGGTGTATATTGGTTTTGAACCCATGTTATTTTTTACCAGGTATGCTATGTAATAGAATATCAGTTTCTTTGTTAGACAATGAAGGATATAACTTTATATTGCAGAACAATGTTATGAACATTCACCTGAATCAAATGTTGGTTGGGTATGGTCCACTTAATAACGGGATATACGTCCTAAATCAACACACAGTTTTCAGTATACAACGCACTAATAAAAGAAAACTTTCAGAATTAAATGAAGCTTTTCTTTGGCACTGTAGACTTGGTCATATTAACGAAACAAGACTAAACAAGTTACACAAAGATGGATATTTAAACTCTTTTGAATATAAATCTTATGCGACTTGCCAGTCTTGTATCAAGGGTAAAATGACCAAAACTCCGTTTACCGGACACGGAGAAAGAGCTACTGAGCTCCTAGGCCTCATACATAGTGATGTATCCGGGCCAATGTCTACACAGGCTAGAGGCGGTTTTTCATACTTCATTACTTTCACTGACGATTTCTCAAGATTCGGTCATGTATTTTTATTAAAGCACAAGTCCGAAGCTTTCGAGAAATTCATTGAATATAAACAAGAAGTAAAAAAACAAACCGGCTTGAGTATCAAGATGCTTCGATCAGATCGAGGTGGAGAGTATCTCAGTACGGAATTTGCAAACTTCCTAAAAGAGAATGGGATTCTCTCTCAGCTCACTCCTCCTTACACACCACAGCACAACGGTGTGTCTGAACAACGGAATAGGACCCTATTAGATATGGTCCGATCCATGATGAGTGATGCTGAGTTACCCGTCTCATTTTGGGGGCATACATTGGAGACTGCAGCGTTTCTACTGAACAGGGTTCCAACCAAAACCGTGTCTACCAAGCCATATGAGATATGGCATGGGAAGAGACCATCTCTTAAGAGAATTAAGATTTGGGGTTGCCCGGCCTATGTTAAAAAGCAGAATCCGGACAAACTCGAGACACGGTCGGTCATGTGTAACTTTGTGGGATATCCAAAGAACTCATATGGATATCTATTCTACTACAAAGAGGAACAAAAGGTGTTTGTTTCTCAGTATGCCACATTCTTGGAAAAAGAGTTTTTCACAGATAAAGATGATGGAAAAGTGGTGGATCTAGAAGAGGTTCTAGAGACACAAACTACAAATGACGATTTGGTTGAACTGGCTGTTGCAATAGAAACTGAGGAACCTCGGCCACTCCGAAGGTCTGGTAGGACTTCTCGCCCACCGGAAAGGTACTACGGTTTCCTCATTGATGGTGACGGAGAAGACTGCATCATGGATGATGATGATCCTACCAGTTTTCAGCAAGCTATCACGAGTGGTGACTCTGTAAAGTGGCTGGATGCCATAAGATCCGAGATGGAGTCTATGTACACCAACAAAGTATGGACTTTGGACATTGTACCCCCTGGGGTAAAACCTGTGGGATGCAAATGGATCTTTAAAAGAAAGATTGGTGTAGATGGGCAGGTAGAGATCTATAAGGCAAGACTTGTGGCGAAGGGTTTTCGTCAAAGACCAGGTTTGGACTATGACGAAACTTTTTCGCCCGTAGCCATGCTTAAATCCATTCGGATCCTACTTGCTATTGCTGCTCACTACGACTATGAAATCTGGCAGATGGACGTTAAAATGGCATTTCTAAATGGAGATTTAGAAGAATGCGTTTATATGGATCAGCCAGAGGGTTTCATTGACAGTGGGAGCAGCGGGTAAGCATGTAGATTGCTTAAATCCATATATGGGTTAAAGCAGGCATCACGGAGTTGGAACATCTGTTTCGATGATGTTATCAAAGAGTTTGATTTCATCAAAAATCTAGATGAACCTTGTGTTTATAAGAAGGCTGTAGGAAGAGCTGTCACATTCCTCGTACTGTACGTGGATGACATTCTTCTGATAGGAAATGATATCCCTATGCTACAGTCGGTCAAATCTTTCTTATCACTAAGGTTCTCCATGAAGGACCTGGGTGATGCCACATACATCCTGGGCATAAGGATCTATAGGGATAGATCCAAAAAGTTATTGGGATTGTCCCAAACCAGGTACATCAACACCATCCTAAAAAGGTTTAGTATGGAAGATTCCAAGCGGGGTGCCTTACCCGCTTGCCATGGAGTCACTCTCTCCAAAGATTCTTGTCCAAAGACCGATGAAGAGAGAGCTCACATGAGCATTATACCCTATGCTTCGGCAGTAGGATCTATAATGTATGCGATATTATGTACATGCCCAGATGTAGCTTATGCACTTAGTGTTGTAAGCAGGTATCAATCCAACCCAGGGGAGAATCACTGGACAGCTGTGAAGAACATTCTTAAGTACTTACGAAGGACTAAAGAATTGTTCTTGGTGTATGGTAATGCAGATCTCCAAATGGAGGCCTTTACCGATTCGAGCTTTCAGAGTGATAAGGACGACAGCAAATCTATCTCAGGGTTTGTATTTACCTTCAATGGAGGGGCGGTAAGTTGGAAGAGTTCCAAACAGGATACCGTTGCAGACTCTACGATGGAGGCTGAGTACATTGCTGCAAATGATGCCGCCAAGAAAGCCGTCTGGATGAAGAAGTTCGTCTCGGAGCTAGGAGTAGTTCCAACCATTATTATTCCAATACCTTTGTATTGTGATAATAATGGGGCTATGGCGTTAGCCAAGGAGCCCAGGTCCCATCAGCGGTCCAGACACATCCTGAGGCGCTTTCATTTGATCCGGGAGATTGTAGATCGCCGCGAGATCGAGATTAAGATAGTAGACACAAAGAATAATGCCGCGGATCCACTCACCAAGGCCCTCCCTCAGCCGCAGCATGAGCGACTTTTTGAGATGTTGGGTATGAGATACGCCAATAACTGGCTTTAGTGCAAGTGGGAGATTGTTGGATATATGTATGCCCTAGAGGCCATTATATGATAGTGGATGTATTTATACATGTTTATATATATAAATATATATATATATATATATATTCAGTATACATTCTTGCTCAACATGATAGTATGCTATCTGGTTCTTCTTTATCTGACATGTTGATTTGATCATGCTTTTACTCATTCATACATGTTGATAAAGCCCTGAGGATATTGGCTTGACTACAGTGATTATGATAGAGATCATACTAGTGGGACATCTGTAGTTTATAAGCATATCCTGAAATGTCCCTAGTCGGAGGTGTATCGAGACGGGGCATCGATATACCAGGGTAGACTAGCGTATATGATACTATACCCATGTGATGGGCGATGGATGTTCCCACATTCATCGATGTTTGACATCAAGATCATATACGGGTGCTCAGTGGTGACTGGGTACACTGGACGGACTCACCGAGAACTCCTATATGGAATTATATCTATCGTCGGATAGCAGTTCTCAGGTGACACTGGTACAGGTTAGTCTGTAGACCCGAGATCGTCATAGAGTCTTGTGTGCTCTCATACTGTACTTTGATTACCACCCTACCACGGCTCTACTGAGTCGTGCAAACAGGTGGCCGTTGGGTACAGTCCCGAAACACACGAAGGCGATGAGCGATAGGAGGGGTTTCGTCTCTCCCGGTATTGGGAGTTGATGTTGTGTTGTGCTCGACTGGTTATATCAGTAAGTCCCTGGCCAGGGCTGCTGAGATTTACTGATAAGTGTTATCAGTAGTTTCTCGATCTGTTATAGACCATTCACTGGCACGACTTATTGAGTTATTGGGGTCGACGTTACCATCCCTAGACTCGATATGCAGCATATTTGACGAAGAAACTGGACTGTACGGTAGTGTTTCCGGTTGGCTTGACGGGAGTTATAGCAGGTTCGCTTGTTTTCTTCTTATCGTTCAATACCCGGGTGGCCGTTACGTTTAGCTGACCGCTTATGGCTTGGGGGTGCTTGATATGATCATCATCCACTGCCGGTGTATTGACGAGTCTTAGAGTCCCACAGAGGAGTTGCCTAGTCCAGGCGAAACGTTGTGGTGCGCGTATGCGATATGCGCATGGACCCGGTTAAAATGCGCGTATGAGATACCGTATATTAATTAGGCGGCTTGCTTTTGGTCGGATCGTATGTGATATGACCGGGTTGATAAATCAAGTGTTGATTTATCATTTAACCATTAGCTTCTCACTAGAAATCCTATCTTGTTTCTTTTGGATGTATGCATGCATGTATGCATTCATTCTTGTTCATGCACATATGGATGTGCATGCACACATGCATACATACATCATTCTATCATGGTTGTTTATACATTGAGAATAGTGGCAATATAAGACTCACACCATGGGTTTTTATATGGATTATTATTGCATTTGTGTTAAAACAAAAGGAAAAAGAAAAAGGGTTAATTCATAGAATGTTTTTACACTCTTCTTCATCTTACCATGCTCACCTACTTATTAACCCTTGGTTACTTTTCCTTTGGTGTTTTAAACTCAAATACAATAATATCTTTATCATTAACCATGGTTTGAAATGAGAAGTGGAAAATATATATACTTATATTTTTCATTTTTCTCATTAGAGTTTATCTTCTCTTCTTCTTAAAAAAGCCATCATCTTCTTCAACCTTGATCTCTTGCTCTCTAGAATTTTCAAGTGAGCAAAATACTCAAAAAGATAGGATTTTGAAGTGAGAAAGAGAACCACAACACCATTCTACACAAGTCTAGCCTACTTGTTTAGAGTGTTAGCTTCATTTCATCCTCTTGTTAAAGTGAAATTGCTAGCTTGGACAAAGGAGCTTCGGGTGGATCATCGTGGACGTTAGAAAACCTCAAGCTAATCGTTTTCCAATTCTCAAGTAGCCAAGGAGTCTACAAAAGGGAGCTACAAAGGTTGTGCTCTTAAAACCCTAGCATTTGTTACATATGATGTCGGTTAAAGTTTATGAAACCCTAATTTTCTAGGATAGATCCTTTGTATGCTTACTTAGCACCATAAAAACTTGATCTTTATGACATGTGATGCTTCCAAACCTCTCATAGGGTGCTAGGTAAATCTAACAGCAAGGACTAGGCTCCGCTCTGGATGCTTCACACGGGTTCACTGCCGTGCTCTGCGAGGACCAGGATCCGCTCTGGACGTTTTCCACGGGGTCAAAGAGTGACGTTATCCGCGTTCTATGTGACCACGAATTTTGCTTTTGATGCTTCCCACGGGTTCACTGCCGTGTTCGGTGAGGACCAGGCTCCGCTCTGGATGCTTCACACGGGTTCACTGCCGTGCTCTGCGAGGACCAGGATCCGCTCTGGATGTTTTCCACGGGGTCAAAGAGTGACGTTATCCGCGTTCCACGTGACCCGGAATTTTGCTCTGGATGCTTCCCACGGGTTCACTGCCGTGTTGGGCGAGGACCAGGCTCCGTTCTGGATGCTTCACACGGGTTCACTGCCGTGCTCTGCGAGAACCAGGATCCGCTCTGGACGTTTTCCACGGGGTCAAAGAATGACGTTACCCGCGTTCCACGTGACCAAGAATTTTGCTCTGGATTCTTCCCACGGGTTCACTGCGGTGTTCGGTGAGGACCAAGCTCCACTCTGGATGCTTCACATGGGTTCACTGCCGTGCTCTGCGAGGACCAGGATCCGCTCTGGAAGTTTTCCACGGGGTCAAAGAGTGACGTTATCCGCGTTCCACGTGACCAGAAATTTTGCTCTGGATGCTTCCCATGGGTTCACTGCCGTGTTCGGCGAGGACCAGGCTCCGCTCTGGATGCTTCACACGGGTTCACTGCCGTGCTCTGCGAGGACCAGGATCCGCTCTGGACGTTTTCCACGGGTCAAAGAGTGACGTTATCCGCGTTCCACGTGACCAGAAATTTTGCTCTGGATGCTTCCCACGGTTTCACTGCCGTGTTCGGCGAGGACCAGGCTCCGCTCTGGATGCTTCACACGGGTTCACTGCCGTGCTCTGCGAGGACCAGGATCCGCTCTGGACGTTTTCCACGGGGTCAAAGAGTGACGTTATCCGCGTTCCACGTGACCAGGAATTTTGCTCTGGATGCTTCCCACGGGTTCACTGCCGTGTTGGGCGAGGACCAGGCTCCGCTCTGGATGCTTCACACGGGTTCACTGCCGTACTTTGCGAGGACCAGGATCCACTCAGGACGTTTTCCACGGGGTCAAAGAGTGACGTTATCCGCGTTCCACGTGACCAGGAATTTTTGACTTTGTCTGCATTTCACGAAGTCGGAATTTGACTCTCGGTCGGCTGTACGCCGCCGAGTCATGGAACTGGGAGTTGCCGCTGTTCCGCTTTGCTTGATGTTGTGTCTGCTGTAATGAGACAAGTGTTAAGATAATCTCTAGGCTGTCTATGAACCATCGAGATTTGGCTTCTTCTGATGAAACCTGGGGAGGAGGAGTGTGATTCCTTCTTCGTTTGCGCCCCTGGATTGTATACAGGGATTGATGTAACATCACCTGTAGGGCAAAGATTTCATTTTTATTTTATTTCTTTTTCCGCGATGCTCTATCATTTCAGCTTTTATATCGCGAAGGTCGCGATTGCCCCATCATTTCGGCTATTTTTCGCGGTGCCCAATCATTTCGGCTATTTATTTTATTTTTACTCGCTGCTTTTTATTGCGAGTTGCCCCATCATTTCGACTATTTTTTATGCATACATTTTTACTTGCTGCTTTTTATTGCAAGTTGCCCCATCATTTCGGCTATTTCGTATGCATGTGTGGCTCGCTAGCCTTTTCGCTGCAAGCTTGGATTTTAGACACCGGTTTCGGCATCAGCACCGCTACAACTGGGATATTGCCAGGAGCGAATCATCATTTGCCTCTGTCGATGTTGAACAAAGGTGGCTTAGTAAACAGGGTTAAGGGTCCTGTCGACTGAGGCTTTTGACTTCATGAGCCGTAAGGGTCTCATAAAGGTATTTCTCCCTGTGAGTCGTGAGGATCTCGTAGGTGTAATTTCTCTTTAAGAATCGTGAGGATTCCTAAGTGCATGTCCTCTTGCAAGTCGTAAGGATCTTACAAAAGGGTTTTCTCCTTATAAGTCGAGAGGACTTATAAGGATTGTTTTCCATATGAACATATCCCTAGTCACGGGTGGGGCTTGGTTAGGGAAATGTTTATTCGCGCCCGTGGATTGTATACAAGGGTCAGTATTGAGCCACTTGTAGGGCATAAATTGAAGGTTGTGGGGGTTGCTTAAGCACATGTTTAGGTCTCTGTGACTTAAGACTTTCAAATCGTATGAGCCGTGAGGGTCCCATAAGAGAGTTCTCCTTACGAGTCGTGAGGATCTTGCAAGTGTAATTTCTCCCTAGGAATCGTGAGGACTCCTAAGTGTGTTGCTCCCTTGTGAGTCGTAAGGATCTCACGCGGGTGATTTCTCTTTACAAGGTCGTGAGGACCCTGCAAGTGCCCTTTAACGAGGTTGTGTCCTTTCGGGTTTTCACAAACACTCGCCGGTAACCCTGCTGTTTTTACTCACGGAGCCCTTTCGGGTTTTCACAAACACTCGCCGGTAACCCTGCTGTTTTTACTCAAGGAGCCCTTTCGGGTTTTCATCCGTGCCCATTTTGCTTATGGACATACCGTTTTTATTTTTTTTTAATTTTTTATTTTATTTTTTTTATATCGGCTTTGAGATACTGCAATCCACCGTAGTTTATCGACATCTCGATCAACAGCTAGTTTTAGAACATAGTGGTCCATTGTTGGTTTAAGGACGTTTCGGTCCGTCGTTAGTTTAAGGACGTTTCGGTCCGTTGTTAGTTTAAGGACGTTTCGGTCCGTTATTAGTTTAAGGACATTTCGGTCCGTTGTAAACGATGTTGGTTACTACCTAGAGTTCGGGCTTAGGAAGATAGCGAGCGGACACAGTCGTCGTCGTCTATCATTGACCTAGACCTTGACCCGTTAAGCGTAGTATTTCTTCAGGAAGCGACCGTTCACTGGCCTGAAAGGTCTTTCACCGTGCATATCCATGAGTAGATACGCTCCACCCTGGTAGACCTTGTCTATGATGTACAGGCCTTCTAGTTTGGCTCGAATTTTCCCCGTTTGGCGTGATTGGGGATCATAGGTCTTTTGACCATTAGCACGAGTTCGCCTTGGCGGAACGTCCTCGTCCTGGTCAATCTTTCGTATGAACGCGTCATCTTTGCTTTGTAAGCCTCCAGATTTTGTTGCGCTATGAGCTGGGTCTCATCACGGGCATCAAGCTCCTCAAGCCGAAAGTGAGCATTTTCTTCATCCGTCAGCTCGTAGTGGACCGCCACTCGTAGAGAGGGTAACTCTATCTCGAGGGGGAGTACTGCTTCGGTACCGAATACTAACGCGTATGGCGTTGTGTTCGTGGCCGTCTTGAACGTAGTCCGATACGCCCAAAGAGCTTCTTGCAGTCTCTCGTGCCAGTCCTTTTTGTTTCGGGACACCGTCTTCTTCATGATCTTTGTCAAGGTTTTGTTGAAAGCCTCGGCTAGACCGTTAGCTCGGGGATTATAAACTGAGGAGTATCTCCAGTCTATGTTGTGTTGTTGTGTGAAGCGACTAATCTTGTGGCTTCTGTACGCTGGCCCGTTATCGAAAATGATCCGTCGCGGAGTTCCAAACCGATAAATGACGTGTGTCTTGAAGAAATAGAGAATATTCTTCGTCTTCACCTCCCTCAGCGGTATTGCTTCTGCCCATTTGGAGAAGTAATCAGTTGTCGCCAGGATGAAACGATGTCCCCTGGATGATGCTGGTTCGATGGGGCCGATTACGTCAGTCCCCCATATTTCGAACGGCCAACTAGCCACCGTTAGATGTAGTGGATTTAGGTGCTGGTGGATAAAGTCCCCATGGATTTGGCACGAGTGGCATTGTTACGCATACTCGAGGCAGTCCTGGATCATCGTTGGTCAATAATAGCCCATCCGTTTAATCTTCAACTTCATCTTCGGGCCTGCTTGGTGAGAACCGCAGAGTCCGTCGTGAACTTCCTGAACGACTCTTTTTGCTTCGTCAGGTCCCAGGCATCTCAACCACAGAGAGTCAAATGACCTCTTGTACAGAGTATTATTGACGAAGGCGAAGGACAGAGCTCGTTTCATGAGCTGATGTCTTGAGGACGCATCTTCAGGCGTTCGACGGGATTTAAAGTAGTCTATGAAGACTTCTCTCCAATCTTCAACCTTCTCTTGGTCATTTATTCGCAGGGCCGTCTACTCAGTTGCTCCCCTTTCTTCGGATGACTCCGTAGATATTTCTGTAGGAACAAGTACTCGACGGCTTTGTACCACGATCCTAACGTCATCGAGGTTCTCATCAGCCAGTTCTTTAGCGAGCTTGGCTAAAGCGTTCGCCTTGCTATTTTCTGCGCGCGGTATGTTTTCCAAAGTGTAGGAAGGGGTTTGAGTCAGCAGTTGTTGTACTCTCTCTCTATACTTCACCAGCTCTAGCTTGCATGTCTGGTAGTCGTCGTTTACTTGACTAATGACCAGTTGGGAATCTCCGTATATGAGGAGGTTTTCAATTCCCATGTCGATGGTGATCTCGAGGCCTGCTATCAAAGCTTCGTATTCGGCTTCATTGTTCGTCCTCGGTTCTGTTAAAGATAAAGCGAAGCGCATTATCCCTTCTTATGGAGTTACGAAGATAAGGCCTACCCCCGATTTGATTATGGGCGTACTGTGCTTGCGCTTCTTCATGGAAGATGCTCCATCGAAATAAAGTTCCCATCAGGTATCACCGCCGTCAATCGCGTCAAACGCATGTTCATCTGGCAGCTCACAGTTCAAAGGAGAATCGGCTGGTATCGGATGCTCAGCGAGGAAGTCGGCGATGGCCTGGCCTTTCACTGCCTTGAGAGGTTGATATGTTATCGAGAACTCCATCAAGAGCAGGGCCCATTTAGTGAGTCGACCAGTCAGTATGACCTTCGACATTAAATACTTAAGGGGGTCCAGCTTCGATATGAGACGGACTTCGTGTGCCAACGCATAGTGCCTGAGCTTGGTTATCGCAAAGATCAACGCCAGGCAGTGTTTTTCAATAGGGGAGTAGTTGCCTTCTGCCCCCAGTAGAACTCGACTTAAATAGTAGAGTGCTCTTTCTTTCCCTTGATCGTTCTCTTGCGCCCATAATGCGCCTAAGGAACCTTCGAGGGCGGTTGTATAAAGAATGAGAGGCTTTCCCTTGACCGGAGCAGCCAGCACTGGCGGGTTCTGCAGGTATTGCTTGATCTCGTCTAGTGCGCTTTGGCATTTTTGGTCCCAGACGAACGGCGTTCCCTTCTTCATCAGGTGACTGTAAGGGCGGCACTTGCCTGAAAGATTGGCTATAAATCGCCGGATATACGCGAGCTTCCCCTGGAGAGACCGCAATTGTTTGAGAGTCCTTGGCGGTGGCATTTCCATGATCGCTTTGATCTTCGACGGATCTATCTCAATGCCTCGGTGGCGGACAATGAATCCTAGGAACTTGCCAGAGGACACCCCGAACGCGCATTTGAGGGGGTTCATCTTCAAGTTGTATTGCCGAAGGCGTTGAAATACAGTCTTCAGGTGCTCTAAATGCTCCTCGTACGATTTGCTTTTCACCACGAGGTCGTCGATATAGCATTCGACGATTTCATGTATAAGGTCATCGAAGATCTTCGTCATGGCCCTTTGATAGGTGGCACCGGCGTTCTTTAGACCGAAGGGCATCACCTTGTAGCAGAATATTCCCAGAGGGGTCCGAAAAGTTGTATGCTTATGGTCTTCGGGATGCATCTTTATCTGATTGTACCCTGATGAGCCGTCCATGAAGGAGAAAACCTCGTGAGTGGACGTGTTATCTATCATCAGCTCTGTGACTGGCACTGGGAAATCATCCTTCGGGCAGGCTTTATTGAGATCCCGGAAGTCCACGCATATGCGCACTGTCCCATTTTTCTTCATTACCGGGACGATGTTGGCGATCCAATCAAGATATTGAACTTCCTGGATAAACCCAGAATCGATCAGCTTCTTGACTTCAGCATTGATGCTCATCTCAAGCTCGAGCCGTATTCTTCTCGGCGCTTGTTTGACTGGCTTGACGTCAGGGGATATTGCCAATTTATGGACAGCTATCTCTGGATCTAGTCCCGGCATTTCGGAATAGCTCTATGCGAAACAATCTCTATGCTGCATAAGCACGTCTTTTAACGCAGCCATCCTTTCTTCAGATAGCAGCTCGCTGACGAATGTCGGTCGTGGGTCGTTCGCCGTCCCCAACTCAATCTTCTTGAGGTTATCCGCAGTAGTATGTATGCCATCTTCCAGCTCTTTCGGCGCTGGTGGAAATTCTGAGATTACCTCGTCGTCATTGTTTTCGAAGCACCAGGAAAAGTCATCCATATTCTCGGGCTCTTCTTTTGATATCGTTATCACATGACAGGTACGAGCTCACTTCCAAGACCGATATGGATCTGGTTCTTCTCTTGTGGCTTTGGGTTCGTGCTTTTGTGGCGGCGTTACCCTCCAGCTGTCGGATAGAGAAAATATGCCTTGCTGGTATTGGTCTTCGGCCCAGTTGTTGAAGGTGAAGCAGTCTTCGATAGGGTGTCCTATGGCTCGGTGATAAGAGCAATAGCCCGGATGAGAGACCTCGTTAGCTTGCTCAGGGTGTTTAGACTCCGGAAGTGTAATCATTCGATGTTTTAAAGCGAGGTCAAGTATCTTCTGTGTTTTATTCTGAGGAAAAGAGTACGCTTGACTCATCTTTTTCATAAGGGACAAATCTGGACCGCTCGATTTCCGATCGCGTGACTTCTTGGTCACGCTTTGTCGTTATCGACCTCCTTTTCCGCTTTTTGACTTACTTCTACCTCTGCGTCGGGCCTTTTGCACAGCAGGTTGACAGGGAGGGGTATTTTTGTCTTCGGTAGCCTGTTGAAGAAGACTTTGCGTCCTGGCTTTCTCGTAGATGGCCATTTCGCGGTTATGGTCGTCCCGAGGTTTTTGACCCGCTTTCCTGATAAGCTTGTCCATTCGTTCTTCAAACGATGGACTCGGCATTTCGATCGCGGGATCTAGTTCTGATGAGGGGTTGGCATTTCCTGACAGGGCGTCATCTTCTTCATCGAAGTTATATATGGCGTAGCTATCGTGGACCCGTTCCCGTTTCCCGGTTCTCACGTATCCAAGCCCAAGTGTTTCCATTCTCCCATTGGGCAATTTGCGCTAAGTCCCAGGGACATCCAAATCCTGTTATAGAATCGAGCTTGTCGAGTAGTCTGTTTTAAGGGTACCTCTTGGCGCTTCAATAGCCTTTTCAATCCGTTTGTGTAATATCTGGGCAAACGGATGGGTTGAAGCTTGTCAAGTGTAGAATCCGCGCCATGCCAGATCACTTTCTCCACTCTTGTTTCCGAGGACCGATAGAATAGGATCTCCTTTTCACCTTTTCGCTTGGGAGGGACGTAAAACGTCTGCAGGTCTTGCACGTTGTGAGCTTCAAGCGCGTCAAGATCTTTGTAGTGCTCCGGCGGGATCATGGTGATTTGCAAACTCTGATTGCCACCAGGGAATTCTTGTATTGGCGGCCGACTGGAGAACACGATATTAACCTCATCTTCCGAGTCACTTCCGAAGATCAATATGGGGGCGGACGGCCCCGGGTCGTTGCGTCGAGACGGCCCAGAGTAAACTATCTCTTCTTCTTCTTCGGTATCATTCCCGAAAACCGGGATGGTGGTAGCGGTTTTGTTCTCCGGTTTGCGACATCTCTCTGTATCCTCGAAATCTGGCAAAAAGTACTTTGCATCTTCGTATTTGCGGACTTCGTTCACGGAGAATGGGTTTAGCTCACCTGTTACGGTATACTCGAGACCGTCCTTGAAATACTTCATACACTGATATTGCGTAGAAGGGATGATGTTGTACTCGTGTAACCAAGGTCGGCCGAGCAGAGCATTGTAACATGTCTTGGCATCTATGACGTGAAACTTAATGTCCGTGATGAGTAGCCCAAAGCGTAGCGTCAATATCACAGACCCAAGAGTTCTCGATGATTGATGTCGAACCCGGAGATGGTGATCTTGTCCCGAGCAAGGTGTTGGACGCTCATGCAGATTTCCTTTAACACCCGCACGTTGAGGAGATTAACGGAAGACCCATTGTCAACCAAGATTTTGCCTATCTTTATATCGTGGCAATATCCAGAGACGTATAGGGGACGGTTGTGGTCGCACGTCCCAAGGAGCAGGTCTTCGTCACCGAAAGTGATATCGGCCGTGTGCACTTCTTCCAGTTCATCCTTCATCCTTTCTTCGGCGAGGAATGCTTGGAATTGTTCGGGCTCTTGTAGCGCCTTGATTAATGAATCTCTCGCTTCCTTTGATAACAGGAGGGCGTCGAGAATGCTGAGCTGTGAGGGTAGCTTCCTCATGTGCGCTAGGATGTTGTAGTCCACCCTACTCTTCTTAGGCGGATCCTTAGCAGTCGGCTCTTTCATAACTTGGTCATCTAAGGTGATATCCTCAGCGACCATTTCCTTTCCCTTATCTTTTCTAGTTACGGGTCTGAGATTCTTTTCCGGAAGCGTGCGATTGTACAGCTGAATGTTTTCGCAGGCTTCTGGTTCTTCCTCTTTTCCCGAGGTGGACTCTTTAAAGAGGGGGCTAAGTGCCATTTCCTCGTCAGAATCGCTCCCGAATGTGAGCACTTGCGATCCCCCGGCGTTGACCGTGTAACAGTTACCGGTAGTTCTTTTGTGTCCTTCGGTCGTACTTCTCTGCTCCCGACGATTTCTGCGTTTCATTCGCTTAAAATGTTGCCGATGAGCAACATATCCCTGCCACCATGTCTTAAAAGCGTCGCACTCCTCAATGGGGTGTGAAATCTTCCGATGATATGAGCAGTAATTAGGGTGCCTCTCCGCCCCATCGAGCGTGTTTTCTTCCGAGGGTGGTAGTTTCATTCCCATTGACATGGCTCTGGCAAACCTTTTCCTTGTCTTGAATATGTTTTTATCCATGTCGGATGCCTTTCGATCTGGCGGGAGTACCTCCACTCTTTCGTTTAATCGCCTGCGTTCGGCTCTTTCTGATGCGGCCATCTCACGCTCCTGGTCGGCTTTACTTTTCAAATGAATTTCGTCTAGAAAGGCGTCGAGCATTTCATCTGTCGGCCACGCAAGCTCCGGTTCAGGCTCTACCCCCAGTTTCTTAGTGCCAGGAGTTTTTTCATCGTCAGTAAATGAGTGGGAGGTCACATTACAACTCGCTACGTATCCCTCGGATTCATCCGACGAACTCTCCCCCTCATCTTCCTCTTGAAAGACGTGGTTGAGGAACTCTTGGAGTGTGATGGGAGTCCTTGCCTTTTGATTGTACTCTTCCAGCGCGTCAATCTATTTCTGTAAGTCTATGCGCTTGTCACCAGGCTTCACGGGCTTCTTAGATTTCTTCTTCTTTTTCTTCGAAGATTTCGACGGCTGATCGTGAGTGTTCGGGCCATCACCACTGATCTTTGGAGTTGGGCGCGGCTTCAGCATCCCTTCGATGATCTGGGGTTCTAGCGGGCTCTTCCACCTGACCGCTGGGCATGTACGAAGATCATTCAGCATCCCTTTGGTTTTGGCTGACAGCACGATTTCCCATGGAGCTTCTTCAATGAAAGAACAAGTTGCCCCCGATGTGTCCGTCTTCTTAGCAGTGTGAGGTTGTGGCGGGTTCACCTTCCACTTTTCGGACAGCGCAAACTTGCCCTGTAAGTATTGATCTTCAATCCATCCTTTAAAGACGAAGCAACCCTCAATCGAATGGCTTACCGTTTGATGGTAAGGGCAGTAGTTGGGGTTATTCACCTCACTGGGTTGCGGCGGTCACCTTGGGTTTGGCAAGTTGATAAGCCTATTGCGCATTGCCATCTCGAATAGCCTCTTCGTCTTATCCCACGGGAATGAGTAGGGGCGCTTCATTTTCTCATTGTAATACCGTCGTCTTTCTTCCAGCTGATCCGCCAGCTTTGGGGCACTGGGTTGCTGCTGAGCGTTCGCAACGAAGGTTGCCTTCCCCTTACCCTTGTCATTCCGAGGTTCTGGCTTCGGGGGAGACGGTCTGTGACCTATCTGGTCCATCTGGGCCAACTTGTCGATCAAAGCCTGGAACGTGGTTGGCTTAAAGAACATCATGAACTGTGAGATAGTTGCATGAGGATCTAGGGTACCCACGAACATGCCGACCGCGGGCGCCTCCTCAATGCGTTGTTCGCATTTCGACCACAAGTTTCGCCAGCGTATAGCGTATTGGACCCACGTCTCACCTGGTTTCACCCTGGCATTAATCAATGCCGTTATCGGAGTGCGTTCGCTGGCACATGCGAAACGTTGGGTAAACAGCAGCTCCATCTCAGCGAACGTCTTGATGGAATCGTTCGGGAGTTCAGAATACCACTCGAACGCCGTTTCTGACAAGCTGCCGATGAATTGGCGAAGCAAGAGCTTATCGTCGCCGCCAGTGTTGTCACAAAGCGCCCTGAACTGGGCCACGTGTTGATGGGGATTGCTTGCCCCCTTATAGACATGGAATTTCGGTATTGTATAGCTCGGCGGGTACTTGATCTGGTCATACCAGCTCGGATATGGTCGCCCTGTTCTGACAATTTGACCAGCCGCCTCAGTCGCCTGGTGAACCCGTGTCTGCTGAGCTATATATTTGTCTAGGTCAGCTTTGGAGATTTTCTCCTCCTTGGTTGTTGACAGAGCCGGTGGAGGATTTGACGTTTCTCCCTGTCGTCTTCAAGGACGATTGGAGGATCTTCAGCAGGAGGATCTTGTTGGATCATCATACCCACCATATCCTGAAACAGAAGGGCCATTCGTTGTATATTAGCTGCTTGTTCCGCAGCCTCTTTGTCCTACTTCTCAAGTATCCTGCGAAGGAATTCAGCGTCAGTTTCTTGCTTCTGGCGTTGATCCGAGGATGCTTCGGGGCTTTCTTTCGGCCCAGTGAGTGCGGCCATCGCGTTCATCATTTCTTAGAGCTTCTGTTGTTGCTCCTGAGCTTTGGTCACTGACCGTGTAAGCGGTCTATGACCCGTGGATGCACGGCTGTCCTCTTTTCCCGACGCCATGTATACCGTATGCACCATCATGCCCCCAGACTTAGGGCATTTAGGCTTATTGTCCTTGACATTTGCTGCAGGAGTGGGGACCTTCTCCGGCCTTCTTCTCTTTTGAGTGGTCGACATGGAGGGAGCCGTTGCAGCGGGCACCCAAGCGGTTGTCGCCCTTTGTTGTTTGACGTGACGGTTCTTTTCTTCCTGAACCTTCACCCACTTCTGCCGGCGAGAGTGATCTTGAATGACTACCGAGTCTTGAACCCGTCGCCAGACCTTATAAATTTTTGAGGACAGCCGTTGAGGGGGCTGCTCCGTCTTTGTTTCTATAACATTCTCCGTAGGTGGAGGGGATCTTTTGAGAACCGCAGTTGGCGAATTTCTGCGTACCATGTTTAGCAGCTCAAAGTTGTTCCCGGTTGGAACAGCAGCCTCAATTTCCACCGTTGGAGCTGGTGGAGTTAGCCCGGAGGGGGAGTTGCCCCCAGTCTTCCTTATCCGGCGCCAGTGGCGACGTCGGGCATGACGGGTTGTTAGGATTGATTCAGCGACGGCTTCGTCTTGCTCCCTGTTCTGGGGAGGGGCTGCTACCGGTGTCAGCCTCTTGAAGACTGACGTTCGTTGAGAGGATGCGTCCATCTGGTCAAAAACAAATTTCTGAGCGGGAGCGGGAACGGGGGTAGTCAGTCTCGCGAAGACCGACCCTCTGGGAGGGGAAGCCGCCTTGACGACTTCGGGAGCAGCTGTCTTCTTTGGGATGGCCACCTCAGGGGTCATGGCTTCCTGGCAGGCCCATCGGAGTTCAGGCTCAGTCTGGTGAAGACCGAGGAGTTGGCATTGGACGACCCGTTGAGAGGGGCCGTTGTAGTAGTGAGCCGATCGAAGACCGACTTCTTTTGCGCTTCCTTCGGCGACTGGATATTAACGTTCACTGGTGGGAGGATGGTCCCAAAGAACAGACCGGTAGTAGCCTGAGTCACTTGTTCCACATGCATAGTGAACAGGGAAGCAGCCTGCGGTCCATAGGCTACACCTCCAGGTGAGGCGGAGCGTCGGTTGCATTTGCAGTTAGAGCAGTTCGAGCAGTTGCCGGCCATTGATCCTTTTGCTTTCTGCAGCAAACGAAACGCCAAATCTTAGTACTTCGAAACCCAAGGGCAACCATTAGCGAACCGCGATTGGTTCACGAATCACGACACACGAAGTGTGGAGTGGAAAGAAGAAAAGGTCCCACCGGGCATGCCAAAATCTGTTCCCCTCCGAATGGTGGCCAAGACGTCGACGGTCTTGCCTGAGATTCGGGGCAGATGCTAATTGGTGCTATCTGTCTACCTCTCCAAAGATGCCAAATTGATTTATGGCACCGTGTATCGAAGGTTTAAACGGATGCGTCCGATGTAGCAGACTTCGTCAGATTCTCCCTCGTTTGAGGGGTTTTTGATTGTGGGGACGCTCTTCCCTGCAGGCGCAAGCCCCTGCAGTTAATTACGCTACCGCATTGCGATAACGACTTTCTCCTTCTCCAGATGATCACTTCGTGTCGTGTGTGTTTGATTCGTGTTCGGTTGCCCGTGGATTGTATACGGAGACTGAGTTATGTCGTCGCCCGTAGGGCATGGACTAGTCCAAATCCATATCTTTCTTAGATTTGGGTTTGGGGTTTGGGTTTAAGGATACATTAGCCTCTTTTGAGACTAAGATCAATTTAAACGTTTGTTAAGGATACGTTAGTCTAATTTGAGAATAAGATCAACTTAACGGGATCGTTTAGATCTGACAAGAGAGCGATTAGGGAAGCCATGTTGTTTAGTTTAGTGACGTTGGGGTCAATAGGTAGTTTAAGGACATTGTGGTCCGGTGTTAGTTTTAAGACGTTGCGGTCAAGGTTAAGGACGTCGTAGTCCGTGGATTTAAGGACTCCACAGTCCGATTTTAGTTTTAAGACATCACGGTCAAGGTTAAGGACGCCATAGTCCGTTGTTAGTTTTAAGACATTCCGGTCAAGGTTAAGGACTTCGTAGTCCGTGGGTTTAAGGACCCTACGGTCCGGTGTTAGTTTTAAGACATTACGGTCAAGGTTAAGGACCTCATGGTCCATGAGTTTAAGGACCCCACAGTCCGAGAAATGTATGTGGTTATCAGGACCCGTCACCTCTTTGAAGACGTTGAGGAATTACAACGACAAATATCAAAGGAGTGAAGAGATGTACCCTTAAACCAAGGTAGATTAAGTGATCTGCAGTCCAATTTGGAAACTAAGATCAATTATTATATCATGAGCCTATTGGCCCAGTTAAGTTTGAATTGAGGACTTATGGCCAGCTTGGGCTAAGCCAGTCATGTTTGGGATATTGGTCCTCTGTTGGTTCGTTGAAGGAGAGGCTTTGCATCTGGAAACTTTGCCAATTGGGCTAAAACTAGTGTTAAACACTAGAGACCAACAGTGTTGAACACTGGGAATAAGATTGACGAGTTAGTGTTAAACACTAAAAGATAATCAGTGTTGAACACTGGGAACAGAGTTTTCAAATTAGTGTTAAACACTAAGCAAATCAGTGTTAAACACTGGAAATAGAGATTCCAAATTAGTGTTTAACACTAAGGCAAATCAGCATTAAACACTGGATACAAAAGTTTCAATTTAGTGTTAAACACTAAGGCAAGAGGGGTCACGTGGTAACACGTGAGAGCGCCATGCTTCCCTTTATTTTATTCAGTCAAAAGTCTTGAATACTTTGAAGTATCACGTGCTATCACGCGATGGGCATTTTGGTGCTTGTGTGTTAAAGCTTCAGCCAAAGGGTCACGTGGTAACACGTGAGAGGGCCCTAGAGCTCTTTATTTTGTTCTGCAGATAAGTGTTTAACACTTTTAATTCTGAAAGCCATCACGTGTGGGCACGTGATGGGGGATCACGTTTTGATCTGTTAGAATGTTCATTAGGGGTCACATGTCGACACGTGAGGCCGCCCTAGAGCTCTTTTCTGTTTCTTTTTCTTTTGTGTGCTTTAGAGATCATGTGGGGCACGTGAGGCATTGCCTCAAAGTTCTCCTTCGCAGGAGTCACGTGGTAACACGTGAGGTGTTTACTTCAGAGTTCTTTGCTGTGGATCTTTGCAAGGGTCACGTGGTAGCACGTGACTCTGCATGTTTTAAAGATCTGTTCATCTTTTTAAGGATTAATTTCTTCATAGGGTTAAACCTTAACAACAAACTTTAGAGGAATTCAATTCCTGTTTTCTTTTGAAGAATTATATTCTTAAATAGGGTTAAACCCTAATTTCTTTTCTTAAGGGAATTAAAAACCTGTGAGTTTGAGAGGATTATGTTCTCAATTAGGGTTAAACCCTGGTTCTGTTCATTTTGAAGGAATTAAATTCCTATAACATTGGGTTAAACCCTAACTTTATCTCAAAGGAATTGAATTCCTATCATTTTGTGAGAATTAAATTCTCTAAACTCAGTTCCTCCTCTGTGTTTTAGATCTGCATGGCAGGATCTCAACCCAATAAGAATTAAATTCTCAATTCATGGGGAGCTGTGCACTTTGCAGATCCTCAACCAGAGAAAGAACTAAGTTCTTTTCTTTATATAAGAGTTAAACTCTTTCGAGAATTAAATTCTCTTTTTAAGCCCCATTTTCTTTTCTTACCTAAGGTTTTTCTTTTGCAGAGAATCAAAGGCTCTATATCTCTCTCTCTGTGTGTATCAAAAGAAAAGGTCCAAAGGTCCTTCTCTTCTTTTCTTGGCTCCTATTTATAGGAGAAAGAAGAGAATCAATCTGCTTAGTAAATCTCTCATTGAGAGATTTGATTTGTATGTTGAGAGATTTGATTTATATTTATTATTAATCCGGGCCTTTAGATTGTTAAGTGAATTTTATTAATCATTGGATTTTAAATCCAAAGATATCCCTTTGTTATCTCGGTTAGATTTAGGGGGAAATCTTTCCAAGTCCAAGATTTTTCCATAAATTGGAGATATTTAATCACCTTTAGATTTTTAATCCAACGGTTTTAGATAATCCTTCTTCATTTTGGAAAGATTTGAAAGATTTATCCTCATAATTTAATTCTGTTAAAGAATAAGGCTCTTAAAGCCAGTCACGTGTGGCCACGTGACCCCTGGTCACGTATAGGCACGTGACCCCTGGGATGGGCTTCCCTTCTTCTGCACTCTGTTCTCTGGCCGCTGCTTAACCATCACGTGCCAACACGTGACCACTGGTCACGTGTGAGCACGTGATGCCTCTTTTAAAGCTTCTTCATGACTTTTAATTAGAGAACAAATATGTTCTGTGCCGCAGCTTAACCATCGCGTGCCAACACGTGACCACTGGTCACGTGCCAACACGTGACCACTGGTCACGTGCCAACACGTGACCACTGGTCACGTGCGAACACGTGACCACTGGTCACGTGTGAACACGCGATGCCTCTTCTGAATCTTTTCCTGATTTTTAATCAAGGAACAGATAGGTTGGCCATCCCCACTCAGCGGACATCAGTCTTCAATAGGCTGACAACGATAATTTCTGACCAAGACAGGGGGCATGATGAAGCCACCCCCATAGCTGAGCCAGTACCGTCGGCTCGACACGCTCAACGTCGCCTCTGGCGCCGAGTAAGGAAGGCTGGGGGCAGCTCTCATTCTGGACTGACTCCGCCGGCTCCAATGGTGGAAATTGATGCTGCTGTTCCAACTGGGAACAACTTTGAACCACTAAGGATGGTACACAAGAACTCTTCGAAGGCCGTGCTATAAAGATCTCCTCCACCTATGGAGAGCACTACAAAGGTGAAGCCAGAACAGCCCTCTCAGCGGCTGTCCTCTAAAATTCATAAAGTTTGGCGAAAGGTCCAAGACTCCGTGGTTGATCAAGACTACTCTCGCCGACAGAAGAAGATAAAGGTTCGGCAAGAGAAGGGCCACTCTGTCATACCACAGAAGGGGTCGTCTATCTGGGTGCCCGCTGCAACGGCCCCCTCAACTTCGACCGCCCATAAAAGGAGGAGGCCGGAGAAAATCCCCGTGTCCGCGATGAATCGTAAGGGCACTGAACCCGAACGCCCCAAGTCTGGGGGCATGGTGGTGCACACTGTTTATATGGCTTCCGGAAAAGAAGAAAGCCGTGCTTCTAAAGGTCACCAACCACTTACACGGTCTGTGACTAAGGCTCAGAAGCAACAACAACAAAAGCTCCAAGAAATGCTAACGGCTATGGCCGCACTTACGGGACCGAAATCAAGCCCAGAGACATCCTCGGAGCAGCGCCGTGAGCAGGAAACCAAAGCCGAATTCCTTCGGATAATCCTCGAGAAAAAAGACAAAGAGGCAGCGGAACAAACTGCCAACATAAAACGAATGGCCTTTTTATTTCAAAACATGGTGGGGATGATGTTACAGCCTGATCCTCCAGCTGAAGACCCTCCGATTACCCTCGAAGACAACAGAGGGGAGACATCAAACCCTCTTCCGACTCTATCAGCAGCCAAAGAGGAGACCATCTCCAAAGCCGCCCTGGATGACTATATCGCTCAACAGATATGAGCTCATCAGGCGAATGAAGCGGACGGTCAAATCGTTAAGACTGGACGACCATATCTGGATTGGTACGACCAAATAAAGTACCCGCTAGGATATACGATCCCTAAATTTCATGTATACAAAGGGACGGCTAATCCCCACCAGCACGTCGCTCAATTCAGAGCCTCGTGCGGCAAAACCGGAGGTGATGATAAACTTCTGCTCCGCCAGTTTGTTGGTAGCTTGTCGGAGACGGCGTTTAAGTGGTATTCGGAGCTTCCCAACGACTCCGTCAAAACTTTTGCAGAGATGGAGCTACTATTCACCCAACATTTCTCGAGTGCTAGTGAAATCACCCCAATAACGGTATTGATCAATGCCAGGGTGAAGCCAGGTGAAACGTAGGTTCAATACGCAATACGATGGCGGAATCTCTGGTCGAAATGTGAACAGCGCATCGAAGAAGCACCGGCAGTGGGCATGTTCGTGGGCACTCTAGACCCTCATGTGACTATTTCCCAATTCATGATGTTCTTCAAGCCGACCACGTTCCAAGCCTTGATTGACAAGCTGGCCCAAATGGACCAGATGGGTCTTAGACCATCTTCTTCGAAAACGGAGCCTCGAAATGAAAAAGGGAAAGGGAACGCGACTTTTGTCGCCAATACTCAACAACTGCCGAGCAACTTAAAGTCGGTTGTTCGCCAAAACAACGTGCGTCTACGCCCATCCCTCGAGGAGAGACTGGGGCGTCCTTACTCGTTTCCCTAGGATAAAACAAAGAGACTGTTCGAGCTGGCAGTGCGTAACAGACTCATCAATCTGCCGGATCCAAAACGTCCGTTGCAGCCAGGCAATGACAACAATCATAATTACTGCCCTTACCACCAAGCAATAAGCCATCCAATTGAGGATTGCTTCGTCTTTAAAGGCTGGATTAAAGATCAATACCAACAGGGCAAATTTGCCCTGTCCGAGAATTGGAAGGTGAACCCACCACAGCCACACGCTCCTAAGAAGACGGACACGCCGGGGGCATCATGCTCTTTTATAGGGAAAGCTCCGTGAGAAAGTGTTCTTTTGGGAAAAACTAAAAGAGTACTGAAAGATTTTCAAACATGTCCAACCTATGAACGACAGACCGAATCGTCGTTAAACTAACAATGGACCACTATGTCCTAAAACTGGCAATTGACCGAGACGTCTATAAACTACTACGGACCGCAGCATCCCAAGGCTGACACAAAAAAAATATTTAAAAAATAATTTAAAAAAACAAAAAAAATGGTATGTCTATAAGCAAAATGGGCACGTATGAAAACCCAAAAGGGCTCCGCGAGTAAAAACAGCAGGGCTACCGGCGAGTTTTGTGAAAACCCGAAAGGACGCAAGCTCGTTAAAAGACATTTGCAAGGTCCTCTCAACCATGTAAGGAGAAACCACCTGTGTGAGATCCTTACGACTCACAAGGGAACAACACACTTAGGGATCTCAACGGTTCCTAAGGAGAAATCATACTTGCGAGATCCTCACGACTCGTAAGGAGAACCCTCTTATGGGACCCTCACGGCTCAGAAGATTCAAAAGTCTTAAACTATAGGGATTTGAACCTGTTCTTAAGCGGCCACCACAACCTCCAATGTTGCCCTACAAGCGGTTCAGTATGGAACCTTGTATACAATCCACGGGCGCGAATAAACATTTCCCTAACAAAGTCCCACCCGCGACTAGGGATCTGTTTACACAGTGAACAGCCCTTGTAAGTCCTCTCGACTTATAAGAAGAAAACACTCTTGTAAGATCCTTACGACTTATAAGAGACCATACGCTTAGGAATCCTCACGATTCCTAAGGAAGAAACGCACCTACGAGATCCTCACGACTTGTAGGGAGAAATACCTTTATGAGACCCTTACGGCTCATGAAGTCAAAAGCCTTGGTCGACAAGATCTTAACCCTGTTTACTAAGGCACCTTTGTTCGAACCGATAAAGGCAAATGATGATTCGCTCCTGGCCATATCCCAGTTGTAGTGATGCTGATGCCTAAATTGGTATCAAGTCCTAAACTCGCAGCAAAAAGACAGCGAGTCACAAATGCATACGAAATAGCCGAAATGATGGGGCAACTTGCAAACAAAATCAGTAAGTAAAAATGTATGCATCCAAAATAGTCAAAATGATAGGGCAACTTGCAAACAAAATCAGCAAGTAAAAATGTATGCATCCAAAATAGCCGAAATGATTGGGCAACTCGCAATGAAAATCAACGAGTAAAAATAAAATAAATAGCCGAAATGATTGGGCACCGCGAAAAATAGCTGAAATGATTGGGCAATCGCGACCTTCGCGATATAAAAGCTGAAATGATAGAGCATCGCGGAAAGAAATAAAAAATAATAATAAAATGAAACATTATGCCCTACAGGCGAGATCACATCGATCCCTATATACGATCCAGAGGCACAAACAAATAGGGAACCATATCTTCCCACCAGGCTCCATCAGAAAAAGAGCCAAGTCTCGACGGCCACATCTACAGCCTGAAGACCCACAACGGCGTTCCTTCGCAGTCCAGCAGGATGCAGATGCAACGTCAACAAAAGACCTCATGGTCGAAACAAAGCGGAGTGACGGCAAAATCCCAGCTCTACCTCAGCATTCGTCTCGTTATAGCAGACGTAATGTTAACAACGGCGTTCTTTCGCAGCCCAGCAGGATGCGGATGCAACGTCAACGAAAGACCTCACGGTCGAAACAAAGCGGAGCGACGGAAAAATCCCAGCTCCACCTCAGCATTCGTCTTGTTACAGCAGACGCAATGTCAACAACGGCGTTCTTTCGCAATCCAGCAGGATGCAGATGCAACGTCAACAAAAGACCTCATGGTCAAAACAAAGCGGAGCGACGGCAAAATCCCAGCTCCACCTCAGCATTCGTCTCGGTACAGCAGACGCAATGTCAACAAAGCGCTCTTTCGCAGTCCAGCAGAATGCAGACGCAACGTCAACAAAAGACCTCACGGTCGAAACAAAGCGGAGTGATGGCAAAATCCCAGTTCCACCTCAGCATTCGTCTCGATATAGTAGACGAGATGTCAACAACGGCGTTCCTCCGCAGTCCAGCAGAATGCAGACGCAACGTCAATAAAAGACCTCACGGTCGAAACAAAGTGGAGCAACGGCAAAATCCCAGCTCCACCTCAGCATTCGTCACAATACAGTAGACGAGATGTCAACAACGGCGTTCCTCCGTAGTCCAGCAGAATGCAGACGCAGCGTCAACAAAAAACCTCACGGTCGAAACAAAGCGGAGCGATGGCAAAATCCCGGCTCCACCTCAGCATTAGTCTCGATACAGTAGACAAGATGTCAACAACGGCGTTCCTCTGCAGTCCAGCAGAATGCAGACGCAACGTCAACAAAAGACCTCACGGTCGAAACAAAGTGGAGTGACGGAAAAATCCTGGCTCCACCTCAGCATTCGTCTCGATACAGTAGACGAAATGTCAACAACGGCATTCCTCCGCAGTCCAGCAGGATTCAAATGCAACGTCAACGAAAGACCTCATGGTCGAAACAAAGCGGAGTGATGGCAAAATCCCAGCTCCACCTCATCATTCGTCTTGTTACACCAGAAGCAATGTCAACAACGGCGTTCCTTCGCAGTCCAGCAGGATACAGACGCAACGTCAATAAAAGACCTCACGGTCAAAACGAAGCAAAGGCCAAATTCCTGGCTTCAGGGTCTTGACGATAACTCATATAAAACTTGAAAGACAACCGGAGATCATCCCACATAGAGTGGTCACCATCTCGACGTTCGTCTCGATACAGAAGACGAGACATCAACAACGGCGTCCTTCCTCCAACAGGATCCGGACACGCCAAAGCAAACGAAGCAAAGGCTAAATTCCTAGCTTCAGGGTCTTGACGGTAACTCATATAAAACCTGAATGACTACCGAAGATCATCCCACATGGAGTGGTCACCACATCGACATTCTTCTCGATACAGCAGACGAGATGTCACCACAGCGTCCTTCCTCCAACAGGATCCGGACACGCCAAAGCAAACGAAGCGAAAGCCAAATTCCTAGCTTCAGGGTCTTGACGGTAACTCATATAAAACCTGAAAGACCACCGGAGATCATCCCACATGGAGTGGTCACCACCTCGACGTTCGTCTCAATACAGCAGATGAGATGTCACCACAGCGTTCTCCCTCCAGCAGGATTCAGACGCGACAATCAAACAACGGAGCCGCGACAAAATCCTTAGTTCCAAACCTCGATGATTCATCAACAACCTAGAGACAACCGCGACATTCATCTCGATACAGCATACGCAATGCCTGCAAACGAAGCGAAGCCAAATTCCTAGCTTCAGGGTCTTGACGGCAACTCATATAAAACCTGAAAGACTATCGGAGATCATCCCACACCAGCGCGGAGTGGTTATGACTCATCAGGGCTCTCCAAAACTGAGCCTAACCTCAAATGAAAAGCGGCATGGCAAAATTCCTAACGCTTGCTCTTCCGATGGTCAAACTGCCTAGGAAGATTGCTTGAAGACGTCTTGCCCAGCCCCCGAAGGGCTCAGAGACACGACAGTCGCAAGACTACTCGAACAGCAAGATTGCCTATCGAGGAATACATCAGCCAGCGCGACAGTACGACGGACAAAATCCTAGTACCACAGACCCTAACGGACCTTTGTCGTAAAGAGCAGAGGTTAACTGTGACGTTAGGACATCCTTGCGGGAACTTCTCGATTCGTCTCGACTCGTAGGGAAAATCCTTAGGCAATGGGGATTAAAAAACATATTTCCTAAGCACCGGGGCCCTGCAAGTCGGTCCAAAATGGACCCTTGCATACTATTCACGGGTCACACTCTCCGAAGTCAAACATCAACAAAGAGGGAAACAACCACTTACAAGTCCTCTCGACTTGTAAGCGGGAAAAATTCTCTTGTGAGATCCTTACGACTCTCAAGAGAAAATACACACTTAGGAGTCCTCACGACTCTTACGGAAAAAATACATCTACGGGATCCTCTCGACTCGTAGGGAGAAAAGTCTTTATGAGACCCTCACGGCTCATAAAGTTGAAAAGTCTTAGGTAGAAGATCCTAACCATGTCTCCTAAGCCATCACTGCCCTACAGAGAGGTCAAGATGGACTATCTATATGCCACATCCCCTGAAGTCAAATATCGACAAGGAGAGAAACAATCACTTATGAGTCTTCTCGAGTTGTAAGGGAGAAAATTCTCTTGTGAGATCCTTACGACTCTCAAGAGAAAACGCACTTAGGAGTCCTCACGACCCCTAAGGAGAAAATACACCTGCGGGATCCTCTCGAGTTGTAGTGAGATAAAACCTTCTTGAGATCCTTACGGCCCATGAAGATGAAAAAGTCTTAGGTTACAAGAACCCTAAACTTGTCTCCTAAGCCATCAATTCTATTGCCATGCGTAACTCTGCACTACTTCACCCATGTACATACTTACGTGGGCAAAGTAGTGGGGGGCATTTGTTCCCGTCAAAAATTTCTGCGCAAAAGAGCCCAAGGTATCAAATGGCAGTGATACGCTTAAGAAAAATGCGAACCAGTATTTTCCGGGCTGTATTTTGATAAACTCCCGAATGAGAAACAGCAAAATTCTGATGGTATTGAAAGTGTCTCGAAAAACCCTTCGATTTGATATATTATGGGCCTCATAATTCATCCGGGATCAAAAGTTATGAGGCATCGCGTGCCCACACGTGACCATTTACAGGAAAAGCCTGTAGGCACTGAATAAAATAAATAATTAAATGGGGTCACGTGCCAACACGTGATGGGCCTTTAAACCCACTGAAAAGGATTAAAACATATAATAAAAACTAAGGGAAAACCCCAATAGGGCATCACGTGCTCACACGTGACCAAGGGTGACGTGCTCCCACGTGACAAATGGTCACGTGCTAACATGTGATGATTCCTTAGTTCTTTAAAACAGCAGAATTGAATTCTGTTTAAAATGCTAATCAAGGGGGGTCACGTGTCAACACGTGATGGGCTCGTAAGCTCTTTAATCTATAGAATTAAATTCTGTTTAATAATCAAATAAAGGGATCACGTGCCAACACGTGATAGACTTTTAAAAGCCTTCTGAATTGAAAGAATTAAATTCTAATTAAGGGAAATCAAAGATCCTAACTGGGAAAATATTTCTTTAAATCTTTCCAGACAAAAAATATGGTGAACTGTAAAATGGAGCACCGTTGGATTAAAAATCCAATGGCGATTAAAAATCACCAATTTATGGAAATATTTTATATAAGGAAAGATTTCCCTGAAATTCACCAAAAATAACAAATAGAATATCTTTTGGATTAAAAATCCAATGGTGAATAAAATTCACTGAGTGATCTAAAAGATCATGTTGGTTACAAAATCACTTAAAAATCTTTCAATGAAAGATTCACTAAACAATTTGATTCTTTTCTTTCTCCTATAAATAGGAGCCAAGAAGAAAGAGAAGGGATCTACTTTTTTTTTAGAGAAGAACAGAGAGAAAAAAAGAGAGGAGAATTTAATTCTCAAGAGAGAACAGAAGGTTTCTTCAAAAGAGAAAAAAACCCTAGGTGAGAAAAGGGAAAGAGATCTAAGCTCCATAAAATAAAAGAGAATTTAATTCTCAAATTAAGAGTTTAACTCTTCTGAATAAAAACTTAGTTCTTTCTCTGGTTGAAGATCTGCAGAAGCATATCTCCCCACAGGTTGAGAATTTAATTCTCATCGGGGAGATTCTGTCATGCGGATCCAAAACTTAGAGGAAGAATTTAAGTTTAAGGAATTTAATTCCCCCAAATTCATAGGAATTTAATTCCTCCAAACAGAACTAGGGTTTAACCCTATTTGAGAATTCAATTCTCCCAAATTCATAGGAATTTAATTCCTCAAAACAGAACTAGGGTTTAACCCTACATGAGAATTTAATTCTCCCAGATAAGAACTTAATTCTTCAACATACATAGGAATTTAATTACTCCAAAACAGAATTAAGGTTTAACCCTACATAGAATTTAATTCTTAAAATAAGAGATTAAAAGGTCTCCATGCATGTAAAGAACTTGGTCACGTGGTAACACGTGACCCCTACCCTCAAAGATGAGAAAAGAGCAAACAAGACGAGGCGATGCCTCACGTGCTCCCACGTGACCCTCAAAATAAAGGGAACAAAACCAAAGGTAGAATCAAATTTGGGCACCCTCACGTGTCCCCACTGACCCCTTAATAAACACTTTAATAATCAATACCTGGAAGCTCATCACGTGCCAACACGTGATGGCCTAAAGACCAAAAGTGTTTAACACTTATTTGTGGATTTGAGGGTAAAATAAAGGAGGTTCGGCCCAATTCTCAGGCGCCTCACGTGACCCCACATGACCACCCCATTTTTAGTGTATAACATAATTTTGGGCATTTTTTCCCCAGTGTTTAACACTGTTTTAAAGCACATCACGTGGGGACACGTGATCACCAAATATTTTCTAGTGTTTAACACTAATTTAAAACCGATCTAGCCCAAATTGGCTAAGTCTTCCAGAGGCAAATCCCCCCTTCAAATGAGCCAGAAAATCCAGAACTATAATGTTTAAGTGCCCAGCTAAAGACAAAATGTTCTCAGAACTCTCAAACTCTTATTTAGCATTGCTAAATAATGAGGGGATGAACCCAGACAAATGTTCAATAGGCCAACAAAGGGCCAACATTTCAAACTTAATTGGACTTAGCCCAAATTGGCCATAAGTCCTCAATTCAGATTTAACTGAGCCAATGTGCTCATAATCTAATTAATTGATCTTAGTTCCAAATTGGACTACAGATTTCCCAATCAAAATCGGTTCAAGGGTACATCTCTTTACTCCTCTGATACATGTCGTTGTAATCCTTCAACGTCTTCAGAGAGGTGACGGGTCCCGACAACCATTCATTTCATAGACTATGACGTCTTTAAACTGGACTGTGGGGTCCTTAAGCCCACGGACTATGATGTCCTTAACCTCGGACTGTGGGGTCCCTTTAAACCCACGGACTATGATGTCCTTAATCTAGGACTATGGGGTCCCTTTAAACCCACAGACTATGTTGTCCTTAACCTCAGACTGTGGGGTCCCTTTAAACCCACGGACTATGATGTCCTTATCCTCGGACTGTGCGGTCCTTTTAAACCCACGGACTATGATGTCCTTAACCTCGGACTGTGGGGTCCTTTTAAACCCATGGACTATGATGTCCTTAACCTTGGACCACCATGTCCTTAAACTGGTATTGGACCACCATGTCCTTAAACTGGTAATCGACCGCAATGTCCCTAAACTAAACAATAGAGCACAAATGCTCTTTTGTTGGATCTAAACGATCCCGTTAAGTTGATCTTAGTCTGAAATGAGACTAACGTATCATTAACAAATGTTTAAGTTGATCTTAGTCTCAAATGAGACTAACATATCCTTAAACCGAACCCCCAAACCCAAATCTAAGAAGATACGGATTTGGGCTAATCCACGCCCTACGGGCGACGACATAAATTAGTCTCCGTATACAATCCACGGGCAACCAAAATCAAAACAAACACACACGACACAAAGTGACCATCTGGAGAAGGAGAAAGTGGTTACCGCGATGCGGTAATGTAATTAACTGCAGGGGCTTGCGCCTGCAGGGAAGAGTTTCCCCACAATCAAAAAACCCTCAACGAGGGGGAATCTGATGAAGTCTGCTACATCGGCCGCATCCGTCTAAACCTTCGATACATGGTGCCATTGTTTTTTGTCACCCTATTGAGATGGGAATACGCGCGTGCTTGTCAGGCGCATTACAGATTCCCCCTGCCTAGGGTAGGCTGGGGTTTATTGATTGTGGGGATCCGAATCTCCGGCAGCCGCGGACTAAGCTGTCGTTAATTAACCCTCGCCTTTGGAGCGAGGGAACCTCCGATTAACGGGTTAAACTGGTCATGCGAACTCAATGTGCAGTGTTGTGTTTTAAAGGGGTTTTGGATATATTGGGGGCCCCGCAGAGTTTTTACGGGGGTCCTGCTACCGGATAGCGGGCTGGGGGTCAAGGGGGTTAGCAGCACCCTTGCGGGGTGCGGGGCAGCACCCCGTTAGAAATGTTTTCTAACGGAGGACAGTGTCGTGGAGTATGTGTGTGTGTGTATACATATACATATGTATGTGTATATATATATATAAGGGGGAAATGCATCCGAAGGATGCGTGGGGCCAGCGCCAGCGCTTGCGCTTTGAGCGCTAGCGCACCACGTGTCAGCACGTGGGCTCTCGGACGCTAGCGCTTTGGACGCTAGCGCTCTGAGCGCAAGAGCGCTAGCGCTTTGAGCGCTAGCGCACCACGTGTCAGCATGCGGACGCTCGGGCACTAGCGCTTTGGGCGCTAGCGCTCTGAGCGCAAGAGCGCTAGCGCACCACGTGTCAGCATGTGGGCGCTCGGGCGCTAGCGCACCACGTGGGCGCTTGAGCAGCAAAAGGGACTTGGTCCCTGCAATGGGAGTTATACTCCCAGATAGGGGCACTTATTATTCTGTATATATATATGAGGAGTTAAACTCCTAGGCTATTTTGAAGCTGATGAAGGGGGCTTCTCCCCTTGAGCCCTAGATCTCCCCCAAAGTGGGGTTTCTGGAGATGGATCTCCTTCTTCTTCCTGTCGTTTGGTCGGATCTTGGAGAAAGGAGGTGAGATTTAAAGATCTCCCCTTTTTGAGATCTAATGAAAGATCTGAGTTCCCCTTTGTGGGTTTTGTGGTGAAAAACTATTTAGTTTTGGAAAAGAAAGAATAAAACTCTTGATTTAATTCAAAAGAAAGAAGAAGCTTTTAGAACCTTGAGGAAAGAGAAAGAGGCACAGGCCCTAATTTTTTTGGGGGAATGAAAAGTCTATATTTTATTCATCATCGTGTTGCCTTATAGAGGCTTATATATTTGCATAGAGCCCCTTGGGCTTTAGAAAATGGCATTTTGCCCAGCCCATGTCTCATGTGCTATTTCTTTTTGCATATAAGCCATGGGCTTACAAAAATTTGGCTTTATGCCCATTTTGCTTACATTCATGTATAAAAAAATTACATAAAAATTAGTTATTACATGGTTTTTATTTCGGCATGGGGGAAGCCGGCCGCGGGCTCGACTTGGGCATGGGCCCACTTGATCTGGGCTTGGGCCCGCTTACTTGGGGTTGATCTTGACTTCGACCCGGTCAACTGGGGTGCAAATTTTGACCCCAACAGTCTCGGTCGTGTCTTTCAGCGGAGAACAGGTCAGAATATGTAGGAGAGCTGCTCTCTCTGCCTTGGGGGTCGCCATCCACAGAGAATAACAGTCGATCTTCAGCTCGTTCCTATTGTATCGGACCTTTGATCGCATGTTCTTCATTAGGCCCTGGTACAGAGCGTGAAGATCGAGCACTCTCTTTGGGTGATCAGGGTCGGGTATAGGCTGAAAGTCGTAATCCAACTACAAATACAAAAAAATAATGTATTTAAATTGCAAATGTTAAATAATAATAAATATATTGGATAATTTAAATGAAAATATATATTAATACCCGAGCCTGATCCCAGAAGAGGGCAAATGAGCGCCGATGTTGATCACCCCACTCAACGTGAAGTGGATACTTCTTTAGGATGCGGCTCTCATCCTCCATATACCGGCCGAACCTTTCGGCATAATCGCCGGTATAGTGATAGTCGGGGGTAAAGAAGAGGGGGAATGGTGCCTCCCTCTAGCTCTATCGGGCCTCAGCTTGTGGGACTGATTCGGCCCTTGAGTCCCCCTTTCAGGATGGGGCTGCCCCACATCTACAAGAAATATCAAGACAAGGAATATTAAGACAAAGTGGTATTAATAAATCAAGGATTAACGAAAATTGAAGTGCGTTATATACCTCCAGCGACAGCAGCATGAGCCTGGACCCGGGCAGCAGCACGAGCGGGACGATAGTTCCTCCGGTGAGGAACAGCCGGTGACCCGGACGTGGACGCGTCTCCTTCAACTAGAAAATAAACATTGACGATAAAATTATATGGAGTTCATGTTTATTCTTAGAGGATATGTAAAATGAATAAATGTTTTATATTTATTCAAACTAACCTACAGACTGAGCGGAGGGTACGGAAGTGGCGGGAGTGGCCTCTGCGCCAGATGTGGACGCACCACCTATAATAAGACAATTAAAAATAGATTATATAAGTAATTGCAAAAAGAATGTGTAGATCAATAATATAATCAATATGCATGCAATATAGGATATATAAACATACCCGCAGGTCTGGTGGTGGCCTCTGCTCGAGATGTGGAGGCACCACCTACAACTAGACATTCAAAAAATGATTATCTAAGTAAGAGCAAAAAGAATGTGTGTGTATTTATGATATAACATTCTAAATCATTATGCATGCACTATAGGATATATAAACATACCAGCAGGTGTGGTAGTGGTCTCTGCCTCTGATGTGAACGTACCATCAACAGCTAGACAATTAAACATTGACTATATAAGTAATTTTAAAATAAATATGCGTGTATATCTATAATATTACATTCAAAATGAATATGTGTTCAATATACCTGGAGGTATGGTAAAGTCCACACGGAAGGAGTCATCAGAAGGGGATACCGATCGGGGTGCAAGACCGGCCCTATGAAGCTCCCTACGCAGTTCTCCGGACGGCAGAACCACTCTGCCTCTACCTCTGCCGCTACCGCTGCCGCGGCTGGTGCTCCTGCCGCCCCTCGCTACTCTGCTGGACGTCATCAAATTTATATAAGAGTACAATCATTACATATGCATGAAATATATGTATAGATCGTAGAAAAGTGAAGTAATAATATAACATTACTGATAACCTTTTTAGTTTCGTGGACGCATTAGACATATCTACTTGGATTTCATCATCGATATCATTTCTAACCCACTTAACTTTACGATCAGCCGAAGACAACCCGTTTTTTGAAACAGACGGTCAGAGCACTCTAAGTCTTTTCTCTTTTTCATCCTCATCGCTGTCCTCCATACGATCCTTGAATTCTGAAACATCGTAAACATCCCTGAGTTTCCAACGGCATACGACACTCCATCCCGGATGCTTCAAACACTATGAATAGTATACTTGGAACGCTTGGTTCGGAAAGATAAATGGATCGTCTTGACCGTAAAATCGAAGTGTGTTCACACTAGTCAATCCATATTCATCTTTCCAAATCCCGAGAATGTTTCTCCACTTATCCGTATCGGTTCGTGTATCGTACCAAGTACACTAAAATATATAAAACGGTTCTGATCGTCCGGGGTATTGGATGCCAAGTATGCAATTTAAGTATCCATAATAAATCACAACATCCAATCCTACCATCGCAATCCCACTATTCTGAGTGATTCGAGATGTTTCTATGTCCTTAATTTCAAATTTGTATCCAAGGACACCGAATCCTTTATAATATGCAACCTCCATACTAGGAAACTGAGCAAAATATCTTGAATCTCTCTCTAATGATGCAAACAAGTTCGGATCGTGGATCTGACAAAACAAATTTTATGACAAATACATAACGATATAAGTTTGGATTAAGACTGTAGCAATAACATATTATTCGAACAACTTACATGATCTGCAACCCAATCGCAAAAATTATCCTGATGATATTTTTCCAATCGTTCATTATTCCAATCAGGATTGTTGGGGTCAAAAATTACACCCCGGTTGACCAAGTCAAATTCAAATCAACCCCAAACCAAGTGGGCCCAAGCCCAGGTCAAGTGGGCTCATGCCCGAGTCGAGCCCGAACATGAAGCGGCTAGCCTCCCCCATGCCAAAATAAAAATTATGTAATAAATAATTTTGATGTAATTTTTTATGCATGAATGTAAGAAAATGGGCATGAAGCCAATTTTTTGTAAAACTCATGGCTCATGTGCAAAAGAAAAGAACACATGAGGCATAGGATAGGTAAAATGCCATTTTGTAAAGCCCAAGGGGCTATATGTAAATGTGTAAGCCTATATAAGGCAACATGATGATGAAATAAAAAAAATAACTTTTCATTCTCTCAAACTCTAGGGTTTTTGTGCCTCCTTCTCCTTCCTCAAGGTTTTAAATATTCTTCCCATTTTCAATTAAATCAAGAGTTTTACTCTTCCTTTTCAAAAAATAAATAGTTTTTCACCACAAAACCCACAAAGGGGAGCTCAGATCTTCCGTCAGATCTCAAAAAAGGGAGATTTTTAAATCTCACTCCCTTTTCATCTAAGATCCGGCCAACAGAAGGGAAGAAGAAGGAGACTCATCTCCAAAAATCCCATCTTGGGAAGATCCAGGGCTCAAGGGAGAAGCCCCTTTCATCAGCTCCAAAAATATCTTAGGAGTTTAACTCCTCAAATATACACACACACACACACACACAAAATAATAAATCTTTCTTTTTGGGAGTACAACTCCCAGTGCAGGGACTAAGCCCACTCTCTGCCAGAAGTTCAACTCCATAAGTCAAATCAAGAGCACAGCTCCCAGTGCCGGGACCAAGTCCCTTTTCCTGCTGACGCCCAGCGCCCGCGTGCCAAGAATGTGGGGCGCTGGCGCTGGCGCCCGGCGCCCGCCCCCCATGTGCCAAGCACGTGAAGCGCTAGCGCCCAGTGCTCGCGTGCCAAGCACGTGGGGCGCTAGCCCCCACGCGTCCTTTGGACGCTTTTTCCCCTTTTTATATATATGTGTGTATATATATATACACACACACACACTCCACGACACTGTCCCCGTTAGAAAAAATTTCTAACGGGGCACTGCCCCATACCCCGCAAGGGGGCTGCTAGCCCCCTTGACCCCCAGCCCGCTATCCGAGTAGCGGGACCCCCGTAAAAACTCTGCGAGCCCCCTGATATATCCAAAACCCCTTCAAAACGCACACTGCACATTAAGTTCGCATGACCAGTTTGACCCGTCAATCGGAGGTTCCCTCGCTCCAAAGGCGATGGGTAATTAACGACAGCTTAGTCCGCGGCTGCCGGAGATTCGGATACCCACAATCAATAAACTCCTGCCTACCCTGGGCAGGGGGAATCTGTAGTACGCCTGACAAGCGCGCGCGTATTCCCATCTCAATGGGGTGACGAAAAATACCCTACAAGGATGCCCCTCACGTGCCTCATTAATATGAATTGTGTTCTCAATAATAAATTATGACATTAATATTATATCATTTCATACACAAACAAAAAAAAATATAACAATTAATCCAAAAAAACTTACTCTCTAATTTCTTCAAGACATACGCTATTGAGGAGGATAAACCGATATATTCTGTTGATAAACACAGTGTCTACTCTCTTATAGGACGCTTTACCATATGGCCCGTCATAAATTCTCCGAGGCCGGTTAAAGTTTGTCTCAATATTCTCGTCCAGATAGCGGGAACAAAATGTGGTTATTTCATTTAGAAGATAACCTTGCATGATAGAACCCTCTGGTCGATTTCTATTGCGTATATACTTTTTTAGAGTGTAGAGGTACCTAAAGAAAAATATGTTAAATAAATAAGTACGGGCATATAGGACAACAATAATTTTACAAATTGCGTGAAACGAAAAATTCCGCATACCTTTCGACGGGATACATCCATCGATATTGTACCGGTCCAGCTAACTAAGCCTCGGTTGCAAGATGAACCGTCAGGTGTATTATGATATCAAAGAATGGCGGTGGGAAAATACGCTCAAGCTTGCAAAGTATCAATGCAATAGAATTTTCTAGATTCTCCAGCGTCACAACATCCAGGGTTTTAGCGCACAATTCTCTAAAAAAAGTAACAAAGGTCATTGATTACTAGACCAACCGATTTGGGAAGAAAAGTCCTGAGGGCTAATGGGAGAAGGTGCTCCATAATAACATGGTGATCATGACTTCTAAGCCCATTGATCTTGCCTTTCATAATTTTTATCTTCTTGCTAAATGATCCTGAGAAACCTGTGGGAACTTTCAAATCATGCAACACCTACAGGAACCTTTTATTCTCCGGTTGTGACATATGATACGCGGCATTGGGAAGTACAAACTTGCTTGGTTTACCCGCTATCGGTTTAGGATGCAATTCACTTCTAATTTCCCAGTCTTGAAAATCCATCCGAGCACGGAGGTTGTCTTTCGATTTTCCGTATTTACAAAGAAGCAAGTTGAGTACATGCTCGGATACTCCCTTCTCTATGTGCATGACGTCCAGAAAATGACTCACTAAATTTGTTGACCAGTATGGAAACTCGTAGAAAATACTTAACTTGTTCCAGTAGGATGGTTTGACATGTTTTGCCGGATCTATCCTGAAGGTCACATTATTGTAACCATCCCACTAAGCAGTCACATCCACTCCGGACAATGAGGCTGGAGGCCCAAGAACCTCCTGATGACCATTAAAGTGAGCAGCGTCTAACCTGTAGGGATGGTTTGGTGGCAGGAAACGCCGATGGCCGCAATAACAAACCTTCCTGCTAAAATTCAACCATTTCGATATTGTATATTGATGGCAATAAGGGCATACTTTGTGACCATGTACGGACCAACCTGATAGTATTCCATACGCAGGAAAGTCATTAATTGTCCACATTAAAGCCGCACATAGTGTGAAGGTTGTATCTGTGTTTACATCGTAAGTCTCTACACCATCAATGAATAAAGATTTTAACTCATCGATCAGAGGTCGGAGATAGACGTCGATATTGTTTCCCGGTGAGTTTGGTCCATCAATAAGAAGAGACATCATAAAGTAGGATTAATCCATAGCCAACCAAGAAGACAGATTATAAACTATCATTACAACGGACCATGTGATGTGGCTTCCAGCCATATAGTTGAATGGGCAGAAGCCATCACTAGCGAGTCCGAGCCTAACATTGCGAGGATCGCTACTGAATATTTCGTGCCTCCTATTGAAATCCTTCCATACCGGTGAATCTCTTGGATGAATTATTTTTCCATATTCACTAGGAGCATCACGGTGATGCCAAATCATTGCCTCGGCTGTTTTCTTGCACCTGAATAGCCTCTGCAGCCTCTGTGTTATGGGAAAGTATCGTGCTATCTTGACAGGTATATCGGGCTTCTTATCAGATTCTTTCGGCTTATACCTGGCATCTCCGCATGTTGGACACTGTTTCAAATCTGAATTCTCATTCATGTACAACACGCAATCTTTAGGACATGCATGAATCTTTTCAAACTTCAGACCCAAATCAGACATTATCTTCTGGGCTTCGTACCAGCTGTCGGGCACGTTATTTCCCGGGGGCATAGAATCTTTCAGGAACTTCAGAAGCATCGTGAATGACTTATTCTCCATTCATTTAGGCACTTAATCTGGAAAAGTTGGACGAACCATGACAGGGTTGAATACTTTGCATTCTCATAAATTAGTCTTCTAGCATCATTCATGAACTTTTCATACTTATCTGCACGCGGTCCTTGGCCGGAAGGAATGCCATCTTCGATAAAAATACTATCACCTAGGGCAGCCTCTACCATATTCTCCATTTCTTCTTCTGGAAAGAAGTTATCGTGTTCTTCTTCTTCTGCCACATTACCGTCTTCTCCTTCTTCTTCTACCGCATTACCGTCTTCTTCTTGTCCTTCCCCGTGATATAGCCAAGTTGTATAAAATCTAGTAAAACCATGTTTAACGATGTGAAGCTCTACGATTTCTACCTTCTGCCAGAAATTATTCCCATATCTATCGCACGGGCAGAGAATCTTCTCTAACACGATCTTATTATGTGTACGTGCAAATTCAATGAAAGCAGCTACTCCTGCAACAAACTTAGATTACATGCGTTGTTGCCAATCCACGTACATCCAGTCCTTAACTCTGATGTACTCATGGGCCATGTTAGACTGTCTAACATATAAATTGTAGGTTATGGTGATTATATTGAGAAATCTAAGAACGCGATGGTTACTGACAAAGAAGAAAGTCCGTAGCGGCAAGTTTGTCGTTGAAAAGAATAAATTATCGATAAACAAGGTTAGATTTGAAGATACCCAAGTATGAGTTGTATTCTGTGTATGTGTGTTTCAATTTATGATTTCGCTTAAGTGTAGGGTTGTTAGTGTGTATGTGCTTTGTGTGTGTGTTTGTTGTGTATTCATGTTATATGTGTGTGTTTCGACTGTCGGGGGTAAGGCTTCTATCCCATTAAGAATGTATAGAGCAGACACCCATTCGCTTATGCTTTCATCTGTTTCGAGTAAATTTTGGCAGCACCTCCCCGCTGTTCTCCGAGTACACTGTAATAGAATAAATAATCATTTCAATGCTGTGAAACAACGTTGAAATGAACATCTAATCTATCTTTGTACACGGAGAACCAGCGGAAAAGTACCAACGAAATAACTC
Source organism: Agapanthus africanus (assembly GCA_030015575.1). Lineage (NCBI taxonomy): Eukaryota > Viridiplantae > Streptophyta > Magnoliopsida > Asparagales > Amaryllidaceae > Agapanthus > Agapanthus africanus. Next base: position 45,299,875 of record CM057339.1, read on the forward strand.
GAAACGAATGAAAACACAAGTGAATGCGGGTGTTTGCTTTATACATTCATAACTTGTCCATACTGGACAAATCTATCGGTTATCATACGATTGAATCTTCTCGTTACATAGACTACACGACAGTTGTTAGTACCGAACTATACCGTCCGATATTTAACAACTTTCGTATAGTTCTATGTCACGACGAATATCGAACGTATGTTAACCGATAGACGGAGACTAAGTCGCGCTTTGATTTTCACATATGAGTATCGATGAGAATATGAAAGTTTCATATTATCATCGAGTATCATATATTGGTTTTAATTTGAACATTTAACTTGAATAGGTTTTACGTTTACGTTTTGTTATTAAGGGTTCGAAGGTTTTTTGTTTAGGGTAAATTTTTATTGCGTTTACGGTAAAGTTGTGCGTTTACGTTATCATCGAGTATCGTCGTGAAAAAACTCGTACACCCTAAACCCTAACCTTAATTAACCCAAATGAACCTAATTAACCCAAATTAACCCTAATCATCACCCTAACTCAAATTATCTCTAATTAACCCAAAATTAACCCAATTAACCCTAATCAACACCCTAACTCAAATTATCCCTAATTAACCCAAAATTAACCCAAATTAACCATAATCAACACCCTAACACAAATACACTCTATTTTAATTAACCCAAATTAACTCTAGCCCAAACCCTAACCCAAATTAACCTAACCCTAATCATCATCCAAGCTCCAACCCAAATTAACTCTAGCCCAAACCAAAATTAACCCTGATTAATCTAATTAACCCTAACCCTAATCATCACCACCCCTATTTTACCTAATTAACCCAAACTAATCCTAACCCTACCTAATTAACCCTAACCCTAAACCGAACCCTAAACCGAACCCTAACCCTACCTAATTAACCCTAACCCTAGACCGAACTCTAACCCTGCCTAATTAACCCTAACCCTAACCCTAGTTAACCTGGCCGTATACTAGTAACCGTAACCCTAACCCTAAAATCAACAATAATACAAAAATAAGCATAATTATAAGTTCAAAATTCAAATTAACCCACCTCAGTAGTAATTTTGCCAGCGGCAAATAGCTCGACGATGTGCAGGAGGCCGGGGATTCTGCCGTCGACAAGACATAGTCGACGACGAGCTCGCGGGTCTCTGTGGTGCGGCCAACGACGACGAGGAAGTCGACGATGAGTGTACCGGCGACGAGGAGGCGCGCGCGGGTGTGGTGGTGAGGAGGCGCGCACGGGAGATCGATCGTAAAGGAGTTGGGAAATTTTTGGAACGATGAGGAAATTTCCGGGTTTTATTTTTTTTATAAATAATATTTCTTTGCCTCTACGGATTAATCCGTAGGTCCTTCTCTTGCGGCTCCGTAGGGACAAATAAAAGATTACATTTTAATATTTTTTAATTAATCCGTAAGCCTCCGTAGGACACCGTAGGACAAATCGCTGGCCCTACGGATTAATCCGTAGGGGCAATAAAAAGTTATCCCTACAGATTCCCATATCCGTAGGGGCAACCCCTTACTGTAGTAGTGTAATCACCGTATATGATTTTGTGGAGTGTTTAATTTGTTGGATATTTCCTAATAATAAAATATATAACTATTTTAAAATATGATTAATAATTATTTTGTAAAAAGGTACACTATATATGTGTTTTGTTTTAGTCTTTATTCTATGATTTGGAGCATGTGGAGTGGAATTCTAGTGCTAATTGAAGAGCCATAAATGTTGGGCTCAAGAATAATGTCCCAATTAAATTTTGAATTGAATGGTTGTTAATGGTCAATTGGCCACTAATACTTGAGTTGATTTTGTGGGAATCAACATTGTTTGATTTTTCCACCAATTAATTCAAACATTCAAGGCTAATTTTTGACCGTTTGGTGATTAATTCAATCCTATGACTCTTGATGAGCACTAATTCAATAGTGAAACGGTTTTTGTATAGAACCCTTCAATCTCTATAAATTTAACGCGTTACTTCATATTTGAGACATAACAAAAAAATTAGCTTCTTCCTACTTGATTTTCTTTGGATATGGATACTTAATCACCTAGTCAATAAAAGAGTGCTGCTTTTATAGGATTCGAAAATTACCGAGTTGGACATTATACCATGGGGATACGATTTCCGTTAAGATCATCTGCACCACTGTGGGGAAATCACTATCTTAAAGATAGCGAGCGTCGCGCCTTGCCCAACAACTATCTTAAAGAAATGCGTATTTAGTTAACTGAATTCTTTTGAGGGTCGTACTTATAATAGGGTAAATTACACTAAAATACACTTAACTATCAAGGTTTCTCACTAAAGTACCTTTAACCATGGTTTTCCATCGAGTTTTTTTTCCCACAGAACCACCCTCATTAAGTAGCACTCAAGGTATCTCACCTCAATTAAAAAGTTGACGGTATTTTATTGAAAATCCATGATAGTTAATGGTATTTTAGTTTTGGAGTTTTTGTTCAAGCTTCTGATCCTTTGAGCTTCCCCACATCAAAAACCCTATATTCAAACAAGCCCACCCACCTCGCTTTTTACCCCAAATTTCTTCGATATAAATCTCATGTGGAGATAAGAGGCAATCGAAGAAAGAAGAACGCCAATGGAAATCGCCCCCAAATGGGTAAAATTTCCATCTTTCCCCATTTTTTCATAATTAGAATTACTATTTTTCTTCTTATAACTTTTCTATGATTCTTCTCCAATCGTTTACTTAATGTCTTTAGATTCATCAAATTTACTGCTCTAAAACCCTGGAAATAATAAAGCATTGTACATCAGAATTGATGTGTGTGTTTTTGTTTCTAATGTGTTTAGTTCCATTTTATAAACCATTTGAATAAGTTAAATTAACATTTCATAATTAGGAGTTTTGTTTCTTTTGGAATTAGAATGTTGAGAGTTCTGTTTGAAATCCAAAAACAGATATTTTCGAAACCAGGGGTATATGAGACTCCAGACATCCTGGGTTCGAAACGTCATTTTTATTGGATTTGCAAAGTTTTAATAATTCACTGTTGTTGAACAGCATTTTGGGCCTGTTTGGGTATGGAGTTTTGGAAGACTGGAGTTTGTTATTAGTGGAGGTAGAGGTTATGCAGACTCTACTTTGCAAGGCGCTACCTCCACTTCAAAATTTAACTTTGTTGGGTTGTTTGGTTTTAGGATTATCTAAACTCCAAATATATTGCTTTGTAGTTATCTACATTCAAAAATGGGTGTTTTCTTCTCGCTTTATGGCCCTGTTTGGGAACGGATTTAAGTTTTATAGGTTTCAAAAAGTTAGAAAAAGTTAACTCCAAATTGCTAACTTTACCCAGTTGGGCATTAACTTTGGAGCTAAGAAAACTACAGATATCTAAACTCCAATCTTGTTTGGCATTAACTTTGGAGCTTAGAAAACTACAGTTGTCTAAATTCCAACCCTTTTCTCTTTGAGTGAAACAAACTATAATCTGATCTAAGTTTTGGAAACTAAAGTTTCTCAAACACATCTCATATAACATAATCAGAGTTTATTACTAAGTGGAGTTTGCGGTACAGACCATAGTTTGCATCACCTCTAACTCCACTTAAAAATAAACTCTAGTTATCCCAACTCCACCTAACAAAGCCTTGGTATTATATAACTTAGGTTGGGTTGGGTTTAGAAAACTCTTCTTATCTCAACTTTGAAGTTTAAATAAGCAGAGTTTTCTAAACTCCAAAATGAAAGTCAAACAGGACGTAGTTAGGCCTTGTTTGAATATGGAGTTAAAAAACCCGGAGTTTAAACTTTTGGGCCGAGTTGGATTTGAACCAGTTATAAGGGCAGGTCCGGGTTATGCAAACTCTAGTTTGTAAGACCCTTCCTCCACTTAAAAAGTAACTTTGATGGGTTTGGCTTTGGTTTTTTTTTTTTGGAGATCTAAATTCAAAAATAAGTTGTTTCTTCACACCTTTTAGAGTTTAGAAAACTTAGGTTGGATTGGAGTTTTCTAAACTCTGGTTATCCCAGCTTTACAGTTCTAAACTCCCAAATGTAAGCCCAACGACGCATAGTTAGAATTTTGGAGTTAAGTTTAGATAACTTTATGGAACTCTGGCTATCCCAACTTAATTCCATACCCAAACAGATCCATAGAACTTAGGAGTCAAGTTTAGATAACTTCATGAAACTCCGGTTATCCCAACTTAACTTTCAAAGACACATAGGCCCTAAAGTTAGCCAAACCTCTGTTTCATGTTATGTAGGCCTTGTTTGGAAACAAGCATGATTTCCCGAACTATGATTTCGTAGGGTTTTAAGCCTAAACTCCAAAGATTGTAGCATAGGCTCATTTAGCAACCAAAATGGAGTTCTTGTACCGCCGTTTCAAAAGGTTTCGAGTGCTCGAAACCTCATTTTTTTTAACTGCAAAATGACTAGAGGTTTGCAATGTTTCGAGTTGCTCTTTTTTTTAAACCCGATTTGTAAACGTAACCTTGGTTTTGTAATTGTGTTGCCAAACGACCATAAACTTCATGAAATCCCATTTTTACGGAACACGGGATTTTGAAAACCTTGTTTCCAAACAAGGCCTTAAAAGTTATAATGAAACATTAGTTTCAAAAATCTGCCGGTTACTTCGGGCCTTTGTTCATTTGTATTTGTGATTGGCTATATAATACTTTCCCCTTAGAGTTAATAAAATTGCTCTAGGTTAATTGTGATCTCATACTTCGGACATGAGAGCCAAACATCTATTTATAGGCATTAGACAAGGATAGATGACATGACGCTCTAATCTAATTAACTATGTTAGGGAAAATTGGCCATTTTGGCCCCTCATTGCATTAATTGGAGCGAGCAATCATTATCTTAAAGATGGCTTACTTCATAAAGCTAATGGAAACCAAATAAAATGGCCACGAAAGTTCCATTAAAGAGGGATATGCTAGGTTGCAGCCACAATTAATTAAGAAAGATTATGATAAGTAACTTTATATGAAAATGCATTCAAATTTTTAGGTAAAGCAAAATAAATGAAACCACATTGTTTATACCGATGACATATATGAGTGATTGAAACAGGCATACCTATGTTTAATTGGAGCTTTTTCTAAATCTACCCTCTTTCTGTGCCTCTAATTCCTTATTTTGTCAGATTAAAATAATTGATACTCCCTCCATTTCAAAATGTCAGTCCATTTTTTTTCAATATTTAAGTGCTTATACAAGTATCAAGAATTTTTTTTCATTACCAAGGCACATTTATTACTTGATTTTCTAAAGTAACCCTCAATAAATTACTTAATTAGCGTCATGCTTATTTAAATATCAAGAAAACAATGAACTTTAATAGGTTTAAAGTGGATAATTTGCATTCATTAAATCATAGGTTTAAATTTTCTTAATGGATGTGCAAAAGAAAAAATGGATTTACATTTTGAAACGGAGATAGTACAATTTTCAAATATTGGTGTAGGTCTGAGCCTAGTAATTAAATTGATAAGATCTCTGCAACTCTTTGGCATTTTCTTGCATGCACAAATCAGATTCCATGTTTTCCATTACATTAATTTAGAGGACTGTGATTTGCATTCTTAAAAATTGTTTTTCGTGGTGTTCTCAAGATTAGCCTCATAATTCATTTGACGTGTTTATATTGTGTTAACCCAATGACAAACTGAAGGAGTAACGGATGCTCGACATGTCCCACACAGGACTGTTTTCAGATATAGGGAAAATTTTGAAACGACCTTTCTCTACAAGTTTCAGGAAAAAACGAACTCCACATATGGTAGTTATGATGTTTCATCAGTTTTAGTAGATTTAATGTCAACAATTGTGACGGCGGTTTTTCTTTAAAATGAGGCTCAATGTCTAATTCAAGATTAGTAAAACAAATAACTAAAATACCATGGACTAATGAAGACTTGGCAAAAGCTTCTCAATGCGTGAAGCCACATTAAAGTTTAGAAATTGTTTGATTTATTGTGTTATATTCAAAGGTTAAACCGTTAAAGAGATGTACAGGGCAAACAGAAGGATGAATGAGTCAATAACCGAAGGAGTTCAAGGCTTCAAACAGGAGGAAAATCGAACAAAGGGCGATGATCTAATCTATTTGATCCGTCACCCATTGATCGGTCGTCTGGTCCAGTGGCATTTTAGTCAGATTTTTCATAGGTTAAGGCTAGATCTTTTCGATAGTGTTTGGCTAGTTTTCAATGTAGTTTGGCTGGTTATTGAAGATGACCCCTAAGAAATAAGTAGAAGCGCGCGGATGCGTTGGTGTGTCAGCTTGATTAAAAAATGAAAAGCATTTGGATATTGAAGAACTAGGAGTGTCTTCTGAAGTTTATCTTTATTGCTCTCTTTGCATGTTTAACAAAATTCCCATCCTCTTTCAAAACAAATAGTTGAATGGAAGAGCATTTCAGCTTCTTCCCTTTATTTACAGTATCAAACGAATGGATACATTACAAAGATCCAACATAATTAGGTAGCTTAGAGTTTATGTAGGAGCAGGAGAAAGCTGGAAAGGAACTCAATTTCCCTTTCCGCCCTTCAGGATCAGTACTTTCCAATCTGCAAATGTTTAGTGAAAACTGTGAAATGCATCAAGGGATACTGTTAACAAATGAAACAAAGATGCAAATGTGGGGGTAGTTAACTAAATTTGTATGATCTTGCCTTGAATTTTTCTTTGGATGATAGAAAAGCAAACTATACACCTTCATATGCTTACCATCTCTACTGTCATCTAATTTAGTGTAATAATCAAAACTAGATGTATCGTCATCTAATTTACTATGATAATCTAGATCTTGTGTTACCTGACCATCAGTTGCTGATGGACTGATACTACAATAAGTTTTGTTATAATTTAATTTTTTTTGTATTAGAAATGTGATATCATATGGATTTGAGCCCAAATAGAACGTCGAGGGGAGCATATAGTCAAGCACCAACCACCTTGACAGGTACATGGATGGGATAATACTCCTTCAGAGAGGAATGACGATTATGTATATTCGTGCCCAAATAGAACGTCGAGAAGATATGAACATCTCAGGTAATTTCAATGCGGATGATTTCTATGGGTAGATACTTTTCACCTGAAGATTATGTATATTCCTGCCGATCTCAAGAGCAGTTCTTTTAAAGGTGAGGGGTTTGACATGCTAAACTTTCCATCAAAAATCCGACTCAATAGGTTTTAGTTTATTTTCCAGATAAAGCTTCCCTAATTGGAGTAAGAGTAAGGTAATTATTTTAGGTAATTTCTCGCTTTTCAAGAGTCATGGTAATTATTTTCTTAATAAGGTTGCTTTCAACCAAGAGTAGGTTTTCTAAAGTTTATTTCTTTCCAACCATTAGCTTTTTGTAACCCTCTATAAAGGGGGATGGGTGGTGTTGCTTCTCAGCTCTCAGGCTTTTCCATCTATTTCCCTACTATGGATTCGGAGTCTCAGCTATTGTTTTCAAAATAACACTCATGCTATTATATCGGATGGTCCAGATTCATCAAAAAAATAAAAAAAATCAACGGCCGAGACAAGCGTGAAACAGGGGGCCTTATTGGTAAAAAGTGAACTTTCAATATAATCCCAATCATGTCCAACTTATAAGCCAAAATACTCAACAATTTTGTAAAGGCCCACCATAATCTACAAGTGTAGGCTATCCACTCGCAATTCTTGCAGTTCTTATGTTATTTATTTTATTAATCATAAACATTTTATGTTGTTAAAATATATTTCACAAACTTTGTCATAGTGATTTTAAAAAGAAATTGAAAGGAAATTGGGGGAAAACAACAAGACTTCTATTAGGATCGATTCATATTTCGTAATAATAATTAGGGATGTAACGGATACGGATAATCCAAATGGAATCTGTATTCGTATTTGATTTGTATTAAATACGGACACTTATTTTCATATCCGATGACTATCTGTATCCGTATCCGTATCAATCAACGATAACCGGGTATGATAATACATATATTTTTATACCATGAACGGCATCTCTCGAGTGACGAGGCCTACTTTTGAAATCAAAATTCTTCTCTTTTGAGAATAGAACGAATTCTTAACCATATTGGTTTTCAAAATCTGTACTCACATCCACCAGCGACTACCGGATACGGATATATCCCATTCTATATCCCATTTGTATTCGATTTGTTTACATCCCTAATAGTAATACAGTATGAAGCATCTTTTCGATACTTTTCCGATATCCGATATTTAATGATATTTAAAACCTTGAACATTGGTTTGATGTATTCCAAAAAAACTTTAAGAATTACTTTTAAATAAAACCTAGGGCTCAAATAACAAGTATGACTGTCTTGCTCTTAACGGTCTCAATTGACAAGCTCTGAGCCTAATGGTTTCAATTGACAAGCTCTCCTACATTTTCTCTAGCAAATCCCGTGTATCTTGTTACATGTTCTGCCTTTTTAATAATTAAAATAACCGCAATTTGCATTTAATAATGACTTATAATTCATGTGGCATGTTATCCTAGATAGTTTCCAAAAAAAAATTATGAAATGGTTTTTTATTTCTAGTTTCAGAAAAAATTAACTCCAACTTTGGTAATTAACTGGGAGTCCTGATTCATTTGTCTTAGTAGATCATTTAATGTGAACTCGTGTGTCATGCACCACTTAAATGGCGAACTGTACAATGCCCCATATATAATTGACTTTATATCTACAATGCGGTTGTTTAGTCAGCATATATCATGACACTTCCATAAACATTAAAGTCGACAGTTTAAATAATCATTTAGATTTTGAATAGATGTTGAAGAACTAGGAGTGGCTGCTGATGGTCATCTTTATTGTTCTCTTTGCATGATCAACATTCACTTTTATGACAAATAATTGAAATGAAATGAATATATTTGAAAACATTCAATAACGTCAGGCGATGTTATGGAATGCGATATGTGATTTCATGCGTTTGAAGACCGCATAGTGCATAAACGAATTATGCGTCACATTTACGATTTGCATTATTTAAATTAATAAAATTCAAATATATAAACGATAAAAACAAATGAATTTTTTTAATTTCAATGTTATGAATATTGATTAACTATAAGTCATCAACTTATTTCAAATATGCAAAAAGTTAATGATATCATGATAATAATACAATGTTAAGAAAAAGAACACATCAACTTTATGTAAATCCATGCAGTTTTATCCTAGATTTATAATAAAACACTAATTTTATTTCTAAGAAACGCTAATTTGATTTCTAAGAAAGAAAAATAAAATAAAAATAATTTGAGGATTGTAAATTTATCAATCATCACAAATCACAAGTAGTAAATAATTAAAAAAAAGCCGATTAAATCATTATCATCACAAACTAGAAAATAAATATTTAATTAAAGTCAACATTGTTTAAAGATTCAAGGAATCGCTCATAGGTGTCATCAAATATTTAGAAATCAAATGTTTAGAAGGAAGTTCGTTTTATTCATTCTTCAAATCCACCTTCTTATCATCTTTATCCTTCGCTTCATCACCATTTTCAATCTGATGCCTTTTAAGGTTTTATAGTTGCCCTTAAGTCATTAGATTTAGATGCGGGTATAATAAATATCCAAATCTGCTCCATAACAATTTTTGTGCACCAAAGCATTTTTTTTTACCGCATATATAAAAAATGTGCCCGTTTTCATACGCCAAGTGGCCGCATACACATATGCGACCACATAGAACGCATTTTATAATAGTGGCGTTAGGTGGCAAAAAGTGCGTCTCGAGACGATATAAGTTGGAAAGCGACTCAATTTTCCTTTTCTTCATCCAGCATTACTACTTTCCAACTATGAATATTTAGTAATATTCAGTGAAATACAGGAGGCCATTGTAGAACATTAACATATGAATATCAAATAAAGAAGTATAATTTTTGACTTAAAATCTAAAATTTTGAACTTATATCATTTTGATAGAGAGCTGCAAGAAATTGGAAATTTATTTTTAAAAAAATAAGAACCATATGAAGATAGAATCCATAGACCAAGAAACTTCCATTTTTTAATTTTCTCATGACTAAATATTTTTTGAGTTTCCAACTTTTTACCGATATTTGTATGGTATGAGTATATGTGCATGTCCTAAGATGAATGAATGAACAGCAAATAAGTAATCACCCATAAACATTGAACGCTATAAAAGAACAAATTGTGCATAAATTAACCTTCAATCGCTGCGACCACCCTTGTTTGGTCAGTTCGCCCTACCCCCTCGTCTAAATTACATAGCTCAATATATTGTGAAGAACGCCCTATCCGGAGTAAATTCGTTATGGACAGGAGCGCAAGGAGGACGAAGCTCACTCATCGATATCCTACCCGCAATCAAGAAACCAACGCTAAGCTCAATTTGGAGGAAGAGACCGATCGCAACAAAGACGGCAATGGAGAGAACACAAGGGATTGGTCTAATTATTTGACCTCTCCGTTGCTTTTTTCAATCCTATCCCTTCTCACCGCTTTACAAGATTTCTTTGCCTTCCGCGGTGTAGGTAAGAATTGGCGATTTCTCTGCTCTCCTACCCAATTCACCCTACGCTCGCAGCCCCCCATCATCCTTCTTTCCCATCAAGAGGATCCTAAATCCTCTAAGGGTTTTTACGGCATCAGTAAAAACTGTTTGTATAAGACTCCAATGGGTTGTTTTCTTTCTTTCCTTCTTTTTTTCTGTCTGCGGTTTACTTAGGTAAATATGCTTGATTGCACCTCCACACCGATAACATTAGAGTATCATAATTAGTCTGCGGAATTAGGTAAATATGCTTGATTGCAACTCCACACCGATAACATTAGAGTATCATAATTAGTCTGCGGAATTAGGTAAATATGCTTGATTGCAACTCCACACCGATAACATTAGAGTATTATAATTAGTCTGAGGTACGTAGCTCTGGATGGACATGTAATTAATTTATCTTCGAATATTAGGTCATGACAACAACCAGTACAGTACATTTCATTGCTTTCTCCTGTAGCTAAATACTTCTCCTCCTTGGGAAGGAAGCTCTCATATATACATACAAAGATAATATTAACACCTCTACTCTAATATTCTATCATCTCATCCTCATCTAGAAAACTTGAATTAATACTGAAAGACGGGGGAACGATTACGGAAGAAGAGACCTTGAACCTTCTGCGTCTCTCATCATCGACCGATTTGTCCTCGATACTGTTATGAGGAACCATAAAACTTGGCTGCACATTTTCAACGCTATTTATATCACCCCTGAAATCGGTAAACCGAAACACGCTGGCAAAGGCGAAATGGTCGCTAACGACGCTTGCCTTTGATGATCTCTTGCTATTCGTCAGGCTGTTGCTCAGCCTTGCTCTTAAGGAGGAAAGGTTTGTGTTTCCATTGATTGGGAAATTAGTACGTGTGTTTTCTCCGCGTAAAGCACATGCTGCTTCATCGTATGCACGTGCAGCTTCTTCGGGTGAGTTGTAGGTGCCGAGCCAGAGGCGGACCCGCTGGGTCGAGTCTTTGATCTCGGCCACCCATCGGCCTGATGGCCTTTGTCGGACCCCGATGAAGCGCCGGCCAGGGGTACTTTTGTGATTATGTTTTGGGATATTAGGCTGTGGCATTGTTGAACTTTGAGAGCAATGCTTTGAGGCTAATTATTGTGTGTTGTGGTGGAGTTGGCGGAGAGGAAGAGGATTTAGTTATATAGTAGGGATTGTGGTGTCACTGTCCAGAGCAATTAAAATATGATTAGCGGCCGGCTTGTGTCATTGAGGCGAAGAGGTCTTTAATTTTTATATGACGAAAATATCTCTATTTGCATTTATATTTTTATAAATAATATGGTTGCTACGTACTGCATCTTTATTGTTTAGTAAAGCATTCAATATCTTCAATGTACTTGTGTAGTAACTAGAAAGACTGTATAAATGGTGAAATTTATGGAGCTGTCTGCATTTTGTATGTTGTTTCAAAATCACTATGGCCTTGTTTCTCTTTATGGTTGTGAAGTATCATGCTGCAGGTATTTTACAGATAATGAAAAATACAGCTGTGCTCACTGTAGCAAAAAGAAATTATTGATGCATATACACTACTAGATTAACTATGAAATGTTTAATATGATAGATTTTTGTTCTAACTTTCAAATATGTGTTGCGAATAAGGCAATCACAAATCACAAACCAAACGATAACGAGAAGAAATCAAATCACAGGCAAGATGAAAATATGATGAAAACTTGCTAAAAAACAAGTAGGCAAAAGCGAAGATTTATTAATAATCCAAATACGGAGGAGTACAAGTCGATGGAGAAGATACAAATCCCTCTCAAACCCTAGATCTCTCACAAACACCAATGGGTTCTCACAAATTAACAAAAGGCATCTGATCTAGGTCAAAAATAAGCTATCGTATATATATCATACAAAAGATATTTGCTAAAAACTAATTTCCAAACTAAGGAAATTTTGCATCAGGCCCGACAACAGACGTCTGTTTTCTGTGGGTCTATCAGGGTATATTCAGAAACATCAACTTTCTGTCCAGGCCTAAAGACGTACACTACAGTAGTACAGACGTCTGTAGGGTATTTACCAAAACTCCAGAATTGACAGAGCGAAGCAGACGTCTGCACAGACGTCTGACCTAAAAATAACTGCAAATCTTCACTTCGTGATAACGTCAGATCAATAGGGAAATCTTTAGGGATGAATGTGAGACACACATAATAAATCTCCATCTTATCTCACATTCCACAAACTCCCCATCAAAATAATAATATTTCCACCTTCAACATAAAACCCTTCAAAGGCTCAATGGCTGCTACGCATTTCAATTAAGTTTAAACAATGCTTAAACTTTACAACTGAAAGAGATTTCGTCAACATGTCGACTGGATTATCCGGTGTGTCAACCTTCTTCACTACAATCTTTTCTTTCTCAACGATCTCCTGCATAAATCAGTACCTTACGTCAATGTGCTTCGTCCTATCATGAGGCATCTGATCTTTCGTCAAGTGAATAGCACTTTGGCTATGACAGTAGACTATTATGGTGTCTTTTGGAATACCAAGTTCCGAAAATATCCCCTTCAACCAGATCACCTCCTTAACTGCCGCAACAACGGCCATATAAATCGTCTCCGTCGTAGACAACTCAACTGTAGGCTGCAAAAAAACGCGCCAACTAATGGCACATCCTCCCAAGAAAAACACATAGCCGGTGATCGATCTACGTCGGTTAAGATTACCCGCATAGTCGGAGTCACTGAATCCCACCAAACTGTCGTTGTTCCATCCAAACACCAATCCCATGTCAGATGTACCTCTTAGGTATCGTAATATCCTTTTCACCGCTTGCCAATGGTTTTTACCAGGAGATACCATATAGCGACTAACAACACTAACGGCATGTGAAATGTCGTGTCGTGTACAAACCATGGCATGCATAACGCTACCCACCGCACTTGCATATGGAACATTCGACATATATCTAATCTCATGCTCTGTCTACGGTGATGAATGAGTTGAAAATTTAAAATGAGCTGCCAACGGAGTATTTACAGATTTAACGTCTGCCGTATCGAAACGCTCCAAAACTTTCTCAACATATTATTGTTGAGACAAGTATAACTTTACTCTTTTGCGATCTCGCTTGATCTCCATGCCAAATATTTTCTTGATTACTCTCAAATCCTTGGTCTTAAATTTTCCTTTCAACCGTTCCTTCAAAATCTTAATACATATCAACCATATATCTTACTACTATCAACATACCATCAACATAAACTAGCAAATATATAAAAACACCATCGGCCAACTTCTTCATATAGACACAACTGTTGTCCATACTTCTTGTCACGCCCCGCTTCCCAGTGTACGGAGACGGAGACGGTGACGTGACGGGCCGCAACGTATTTACTAAGAAATAAATACGTTAAGCGTAATTAAGTAATATATATATAGAATGCACAAGAATGACAAGAGATATAAAAATGAACAGCAACTTTATTTACATTCACTTTACATACAACTGTTTGAAAATGGAAAGATACAACGGTAAAATGCAGTGCTTAAACAGTGGTATATAAGATGAAAATAAATACAAGAAGAACTAGAAGTCTGGCTGGGCAGTGAGCTGGTCCAAGTCCTCCAGGCTAGACTCGATCTCTTCAGTGACCGGTCCTCCTGACGAACATTCCAAAAAAAGAAATAGAAGGAATGTGGTCAGCGAACTAGCTCTCGGTAAGTTCCAAAGGAAAGAATGGAATAGAACAAGTAATGTTAAATGAAACTGTTAAGTTGTACAGATATATGATTATTTTTCTAACGTAGTTGTTTGTAGCTTGGTACAGAAAGTATTTATGTATACGAGAGGAGTCCATCTTATCCCGTGGACTATAGTAACATGTAGTACAAGGCCCCGTCATAACTCACGGGACAACGGCACGGGAGTTCATGTAGATGTCTTTTAAGTGACCATCTCGTGCCACGCTATACATTCCGTACCAATCTACCCCGTTATCCCCGTGTAAAGTATTGTATAGATTATATTTACAAGTCTTGTCGAAACCATGGATAGAAGTTGCTCAAGTAGTCAGGTTCATAATGTAATCATGTATTCAAGAAGCCATGTCAAGTTATAACCATGGTTCGGTCAAGTCAAGTATTCAGATTTGATATTGATATTTGAATTCAGGTATTTGGGTTCATGTTCAAGTATTCATGTTTGACTTTGGATTCATATTTGAATTGGACTTTGATTTGAGTTTGGATTCAGGTTTAGTTAGACTCAGAGTTTAGTCGGACACTTGTAATTGATTTAGATCTTGAATTAGATTCGGGAGTTATCGGTAACTGCTGCATATGAACGGAAGGATTTGTGTCTTTTTTTAAGACAATTATCATTGATAACTCCGTTAAGTTTTATATTTTAGATAGACAAGCACTCACTTTCTCCGGCTCCCTGGGTCTCAAGAGAATTGATCCCGCTTAAACCTATATTTACTAAAGTTCTTAAATATTATTTTATATAACTTGAGGGGGTTTATGAAAAATATTTTTAACAAAATTTCAAAATAAACCCCGAAAATTTATTTATATTATTTAGGGTTTTCATGGATGTGAATTTTAAGGATTTAAGGTATTTTAGTGATAATTGCTTAGTTTGGAAAGTTCATGGTATTTTATTGTAAAACTTGTCTTTTGTTGGTATCTTGATGATATTTTAGTGAAACTTGTAAATCTTTCATTTTAAAAAATGTAAGTTTATTATATTTTGAAAATATATGGATTTGTAAATTTTTATATAATTATTAAAAATTAAATTTTATTTAATTAGAAAAATACGTTTTTCTTAAAAACCGTATTTAAAACCTTTCGAGACCGAATACTCCATGAGAAGGTTTGCATCTCGCTCTACTAGCCCAAGAATGTGCGATAATCCGCACCATCCAATAGCAGGTCCCCTAAAAAGGGTTGTAGAGGTATAATCGCAAAGAAATATAAAACACCATTTAAAAGAAATCCGGTTTTTATAGTAAATAATATTTTCTTGTAATAATGTATTCATAACAAAAATTCACATAAAAGAGGTATCGTGCTATGGAACCATATGTGTATGTGAGGAGTAGGTCATTACCCCATGAAGTTTTCTAAAGGTATGTTTTAACAAAAATACGAAAGAGGTGTTATTTAAAGTTCATGGTATTTAAATGAAAATTTTAAATTAAAGTTATTTTACATGAGAATTTTGATGGAATTTGATTCTAAATATTAGAGTTTAAGATTACAAGTATTGTATAAATTTTCGTTTGACCAAAAATAAAAGGAATTGGAGTTATAGGATTTGGAAAAGGTGATATCGGTATTAACTCCACTTACCGATATATTTTTTAAAATGAATTTTTAAAGAAGAGAAATGAAGATTAGAAGGAACTTACTATTTAGTTAGGTTAAGGAAAGGTTGTCACGTCCCGCTCCCCGGTGTACGGTAAGGAGACGTGACTGGCCCGCTATGTATTTACTCAGAAGTAAACACACTAAGCGTAATTAAGCAATATAATAAAGTACACAAGAAAAATGACAAGAGATATAATTGAACAACAACTTTTATTGATTAAACATTCTTTACAATACAACTGGAAAGTAAAATACAATACTGGAAAGCGATGCCTGAACAATGGCATGTACTGAAAGTAAAAGTGAGTACAAGTAAAGCCTAGTGGTCGTGCTGCTCAGTGGTCTGCTCTAATTGCTCCTGGCTGGTCTCGAACTCCTCAGAGTCGGGTCCTCCTGACAACATTTCAAAGAAAGAAGAGAAATAGGAATGTCGTCAGCGAACAATCGCTCGGTAAGTCCCCAAAGAGATAGAAATAGACGGATAAGAGGATATAATTGTATAATTGTTTGATTGTTATGCTAATGCAGTTATTTGTAGCTTGGTACAGAACATGCTAGTGTATACGAGAGGGGTCCAACTAACACCGTGGACTATGGTAACCCGTAGTACAAGGCTCCGTCGATAAAACCACAGAACAACGGAAATAGATGTATAGTTACGTCTTTTAATGACCATCCCGTGCCACTTTTAACACATTCCATGCCAGTCCACCCCTTTAAAACCCCTTAATGTTTTTTGTATTGATTTGTATTGTTTTTTTAATAGATGTAGGGCTTGCCGAAACCATGATATCAGTTGTTCATGTAAACTGATAGGATGTAAACGAATAGTCATATAAATAGAGTATATTCATGGTTCGGTTCAGTCAAGTCATGTTGATATTGATTGTATCTGGTATAAATGGATTCATGTTGTATTGCAGTCATGTTTGAATTATATTCAAGTATAGAGTGATTTTAGATTAGACTGAGACTCTATCTGAGTCAGACACTTTATAACGAATTGAAGTCCTGAACTAGTTTTGGAGTTATCGGTAACTGTTGCATATGGACGGTAGGATTTGTGACTTTTTTCAAGCCAATTACGTTATTGATAACCCCGTTTTTAGTTGTCTACCTTAAATATGCAAGCGCCCAAATTCTCCGGCTGAGGCTCAAGAGAACCGGTCCCGCTTAAACCTATATTTACTAGGGTCCTTATCGTAATTTAATATAACTTGAAGGGATTTTATGAAAAATAGTTTTGATATATTTTCAAAATACACCTCAAGTATTTAATTATCGTCTTTAGAGTTTTCATAAATGCAATTTTTAAGAGTGATAGTCTAGTGGATATAAACCTAACTTGAATAGTATATGGTATTTTCTTGTAATTTGACTTGTATTGATTCTTGATGGTATTTTTATGAACTTTTGTGATTCTTTTCTTTTGATTAAAAAACATGGAATATATTATATATTTAAAAAAGATATTTTGATAATATTTATATATATATATAATTATAATTATAAAAATAGAATTTATTTATTAAATAGAAATCACGTTTTCTTAAAAATTGTAATAAAAATTCTATCGAGATCGTGTGCTCCATGACGAGGTCTGCATCTCGCTCTACTAGTCCCGAGGACGTGCGATAAACCGCACCATTCTGATCGGGTTCCCCAAAATGGGTTGTAGAGGCTTATTTGCAAGAAATTAATTAAAACAATTTAAAGAATACAGGTTTTGATAGTTTAAGGTATTTTATTGTAAAATATTGTATTTTCTCCCATAAATTTTTTTTACAAAAGCCATTGTGCTATGTCAAGATGAGTGTTGTGATGATGTAGGTCATTATTTCGTGAATTTTCTAAAGGTAATATGAGCAAAACGATAAAGTTATGTCGTATGTAAACTTGGTAGTATTTTACCGAAAAGGTGAAATAGAATTTTTTAACATTAAATTTTGAATTGAAACTGGTCAAATTGTTGTTTTATGTTTGTTAAACAATATATAAAAAGATGGTAAATTTGTTATTAAGAAAAATTGTGTTTTTGATGAAATTAGAATCGGAAGTCGGAATAACTCCACTTCCGATGAGTTTTAAAAAGAAATCTTTTTGAAAGGTGAAAAAGAGAGGAGAAAGGACTCACTGGTTGATTATAGAGGGGGGAGGTAGAGGAATATTTCGAAGACGTCGTGGAGTCGCTTTGTCGCCGGATTTGTCCCGAAATATCGCCGGAACTTTGACCTTGGCTAACTCTACTTGTACAACTTTTGGACTTGGAAAATTTAGAGAGTTTTGGCAAAAGAATTCTGAATGAGGAGGGCTATGGTGTAGGGTGGTATTTATAGGAGAAATTAGGGTTTAGGGTATTGAGATGAGAATTAAAAATGCATTAAAATTTGGTTTTAAGGCTCATTTTAATTCTTTGGAAATGTGCAGGGAAATCAAACAGACTAGGTTTAGTGGGGGAGTCCAAGGGGTTAGGGTTAAAAAAATTGGAGTATTTGGGACGAGGGGGACCGGCGGCGCCCGCCCCAATGGTGATCTCGCCGGCCAATTTTGGGGTGAGGGGCTCTGGATCTTTGACACGTGTCCTAAGCTGTATAAATATTATTTTGCATATGTTTGATTTTTCGGTGACTTTTCATTTTACGTGTAGTGCATGTGCAAACTGTTGGGCTTCTAAAAGTTTAAAAGAAACAATAAAAATATTATGTGGTTGGGGGGAATTTGAACATAAGGGCTATATCACAGCGGTGCAAGGCTTTACTAATGAGCCACAAGTGTTTTCTTGCTGCTCAAAAGCAATTTAAATTTATAACTTATGCTCAGGCTAAGGTATTCCTTTCTGTACTTCACAAAAAAAATTATACAGAAGTTTAGGATTGTTACAAAGGTAGAAGAAGAGAGGATTGTCGTCGTGGCGTCGCAGGAGCTCCGGAATAGTTTCGATTCTTCACCGGAAGTTGACCGCCTGATAACTCCTCTTTACTCAACTTGTAATTAGAGAATTTTTGATAGTTTTGGTTAGAAATTTTAGAATGATGCTGAGCCAAAGTATGTGGTAGTATTTATAGTGTAGAATTAGGGTTTTGGAATTAAAATGATGAATTAAAATGCATTAAAAAGATGATAAATTACGAATTGAAGGGGCTTTGTTTGATTGCAGGGCAATCAAACAGTGCAGGGGAGTTAGAGGAAGGGGAAGAGTTAAGTGTGCAAAGCCCGGGCTTCATTGGCCATGATTGAACCGTCGATGCTGGGCATGATGGCATTTCCGCCGGCCGATCTAGGGCTTCGTGCCTCTGGATTTGTGTCACGTGTACAACTCAATATTTAAACACATTTGTACATGTTTGATTTTTCTGACTTTTCATTTTTCTGTGTATTGCACGTGTAAACTTTTTGGTTTCTAAAAAGTTAAAAAAGAAAAATAAAAAAAATAATATGTCTGATGGGGATCGAACACAGGGTCTACGTCACAACAGTGTAAGGGGTTTATCAGTGAGCTACAAGTTGTTTCTTACTGTTATTTAACAAAATTTACTTATAACTCAATCTCAGGCTGTATAACTCATTTTCTGTATATTAAACTGGAAAATTTCCATACAGTAAATTCAGAGTCGTTACATTTCTCGTTAACCCAACTTCTTTCATAAAGGAGTCGAATTTCTTATACCATTGTCTAGGTAGCTACTTCAAACCGTGGAGAGACTTCTCTAGCAAGTAAATACGGTCTTCTTTTCCTTCAACTTCAAAACCTTTAGGCCGTTGCATGTAGATTTTCTCCACCAAATCACCGCGCAAGAATGCGGCCTTCACATCGAGCTGTTTAAGCTTCAAATCTTGCATAGTTACCAAACCGAACAAGACACGAATAAAGACGTGCTTAACAACCGGAGAAAATAGCTCAGTGAAGTCAACTCTCCGCACCCGCGAATAGCCTTTAGCTACCAACCGCGCCTTATATCTCATATCAAATGCCCCTCGGTCACCTTTTTTCTTCTTAAAAACCCACTTGCAGCCAACAATCTTTTTTCTTCCTTCGGGCTTCATGAGTTTCCAAGTTTGGTTCTTGTAAAGAAACCCAATCTTTTCATTCATAGCGACTAGCCAACAAACTGTTTCATCGGATGAGATGGCTTTTTTATAGCTTGTCGGCTCGCTACTATCAACTGTCTCTGTAACAGACAACGCATACGCCACTGGGTCATCGTAGCCATACCTCTATGGCGGTCTAATATCCCTTCTCTGTCGTTCACGAGCGAGCAAATACTCCTCATCATGGAACTGCCCATCTTGAGCTTCTTCAGACGATGGTGAAGAAGAGATCTCCTACAAATCCGAGCTATCACCAACCTTAATATCAACTCTCGACTCATCCTTCTTCAAATCGTCTTCAATTGGAGATTCTTTATTGTTCGGATTCAACATAGCAGATTCATCAAATTTCGCATCTCTGCTAATCATAAATTTAAGCGACTTTGGATTCAAACACCACAACCTATAACTCTTAACGCCGGTAGTATAACCGAGAAATATATATTTCTTCGCTCGAGAATTCAATTTGCCTTCACGGCAATGTGCATAAACGGGGCAACCAAACACCTTAAATGTCAAATAATCAGCGTGTTTTCCCGATCATACCTGCTCCGGTATCTTACAATCTAGCGATGTATAAGATGACTGATTCACAATATAACACGCCGTATTTACCGCTTTGCTTAAAATTCCTTTCCGATTCCTTCGCTGGACAATATGCACCGTGCTTTCTCCAAAAGCGTCCCGTTCATTCGCTCCGCAACTCCATTTTGCTGTGATGTGTAGACAACGTATAATGTCGAACTATCTCTTCGTTTTTTGCAGAAATTGCTGAAATCTCCACCGTAAATTCTAACTCGTTGTTCGTCCTCAGTTTTTATATCTGCTTCCATGTTTGCTTTTCAAACAATATCTTCCATTGCTTGAATATAGTAAACACATTACTTTTGTATTTCAAGAAGTAGACACAAACCTTTCTCGAAAAATTATCAATGAAGGTGAGCAGATACTTGGCACAGCTTCCTTTAGAAGCAACAAGAGAGGGTCCCCAAAGATCCAAATGGATATAATCTAGAGTACCTTTTGTATTGTGCACTGCCAAACTGAAACTAAAGCGTTAATTCTTTCCAAAGACGCAATGTTCACAAAACTCCAGTTTCGTTGTACTATTCTCACCAAGTGGACCATGCTTCAACAACTTGGTCAATCCTCTCTCACTCATATGCTCGAGTCTCATGTGCTATAATCTAGTAGTTTCTGAATCAGACACACATTTGGATGATGAAATCGCCGCCGGTCCGGAAGTGGTCAAACCCTGTAATGAATACAAGGACCTTTTCTTCAAACCCTTCATCATAACGAAAGCACCTTTGGTTATCTTCAAAACTCCATCTTCAGCGGAAAATTTGCAACCCTTGTCATCGAGTGCACCTAAAGAAATGCGATTCTTCTTCAAGTCAGGTACGTGCCTGATTTCTCCCAATGTTCTCACAACACCATCAAATATCTTGATTTGGATTATCCCTTTGCCAATAGCTCGGCACGAGCTATTCTTGCCCATCAAAACCACTCCACCATCAACGGACTCATACGTGGTGAACAAATCTCTTTTGGGACACATGTGGTAAGAATAACCCGAATCCATGATCCACTCGTTCTTGAATCACTATGTGTTGTCGATGACCATTAGAAGATCTCCTTCCGCTATACTCGCTTCAGCCGAAAACTCATTGGATTTCTCTTCATATTTCTGCTTGTTCTGCAATTTAAAACAATCGACCTTCAAGTGCCCCTTCTTTTTATAATAATTTTGGGTCACATTCTTAGTTTTGGATTTTGACAGCGACTTTTTCCTATTTGCTTCCGGATCTCTCTTCTTCGCTCGCCTTCGAACAAATAAGCCAGACGATGAGCCATCCGCTTCAGTGGAAGTCAACTCCTTATCGATATTCTCTTTGTTCATCAAATTCTTCTTGACATTTTTGATTGAGATCGTGTCTCATCCATAAACTATGGTCTCACGGAAGTGCTTATAAGAAGATGGCAACGAACACAACAAGAGCCTAATCTTCATCATCAATTTTAATGTCAATCTTACCCAGTTCCGTAATGATCACATTAAACTCACCAATGTGAGATTTTATTAGAGAGTCTTCTAACATACAAAGTGTGTACACTACTACAAATAAGGGTTGCCCCTACGGATTTATCCGTAGGGGCAACCCACTGCCCCTACGGATATCTGCGTAGGGGCGAAAAAATACCCCGTAGATGCAAAGGCCACAGGTGCAAGTTGAGGCCCTGAACTTGCACCTACGGGCAAATTCTTGCCTCTACGGATTTCTGTGTAGGTCCTGTTGCCCCTACGGATTACTCCGTAGGGTATAAAATTTTATATTATTTACTGTTTTTTTTAATATATTACATGTACCTACGGACATAACCGTAGGTCCATGTACTACCCCCTACGGATATCTACGTAGGTACCTATCCGTAGGGGCAACATATCAGGATTCCTGATATTTTGCCCCTACGGCTAACTCCGTAGGGGAGTGGCAGTGGCCCCTACGGATATGTCCGTAGGGGCACTCCCAACCTCCTGGTACTGAGATCATGGGGGAAATATCAGTTACTGCTGATATTTTGCCCCTACGGATATAGCCGTAGGGGCAACAAGTGTGCCTACGGATTAATCCGTAGGTACATATTATCTGTATTTTTTTTTTTAAAAATGGGCTGCTTGATTTTTTCCCGCCCTGTGCACAATAATATATACATCAATCAAATATAAAATTAATCGTCACACAACATATATTGCAGTATTCATAATCATATCTCACGCATATATATAATATACAAAAGAAACCCAAAAACTGAATATGATATAAATATAAACCAATATCAATATAGTTTCAAAATGTAGTACAATGTGTATGATATAAATAAATACATATTTCAAAAAATAAGAACCAAAAAGCTACCCTAGTTCGGTCCAGCTCCACTTCTGAATAACGATAGAATAACGCGCGCCTGCTCCTCGGTCAATAAACTCTGCAATTCGTCGCGAGCGGGAGTCTGAGCGGCATTTGGAGCTGGCGATGTGGTCTGCGCAGCCGCCGTCGAGGTAGTCGCTTGCGGAGCCGCGGCTGCGGGAGTCTGAGTAGGCGGTGGAGCTACAGGAGCTGTCTGCGGAACCGCAGCCGATGTAGTGGCTTGCAGAGCCGCAGCCGAAGGAGATGCATGTGGAGGCTCGGCCGATGTACCCTGTCGCGTCTGGACCTAACGTGTGTAATAAGCGTGTAAGAACTGTGTATTATTCGAATTCGTATCATTATTAAGTTATTTCGAAACCCCGTTTGGATATCTAGTTTGTTGTTTATTTTAATTACATCTATATATATGATTAATCAAACTTAAGTCTAAAACCAAATAAGCTCAAGCTACGTACTAATTATGGATATGTTGATATCTATATAATATGACATGATATTTTACTATAAAGCAGTATACATACCAGCATCTCCTTCAACTCCTGAACGGTGGCCCTCAAGCTCTTCAGTTCCTGATGGACACGTCGGTCACTAGAGACGGAGGAAGTAACCGCCGGGGTGGAGTCCAACCTCATATGGGCCCTGCTAGGGCCCAGTCCCCGGCCTCTCTCCCAACCTCCGTGGTGCCCTCCGTGTGCGGCGTCCAGAACTGGGGTCAGCAGCCTCGGATCGCTCTGTCCGGTAAAATCGATCCCCGAGGCCTGGGCCTGCTCAACCACTCGCTCCTACACCCACATTAAGCAGTAAAGTATAAAATTTAAACTTGAACCTTCCAAAACTAAAATTTCAAATTTGGGTAGAAAAAATATTAACACTTACGCAGTACTCCTGGGTAGCGACGTCGGGATATCGAAGCTCGCCCGTAGCGGGATCTGTCGAGGTGCCGTGGACGGCAAGATATGCGGACAGCACGCTCGGTGTACCACCTGATGCCACGGTCCGAGATGTCTGCAATATTAGAAAGTAACTCTTAATATTAGAAATATTAGAAAATAACTCTTAATATTGCAGAATATCACAAAGGTCGGTCTATTATAATTTACCGATAACTCCATGGCTCGAGTAATGTTCCTTGAGCCATCTGTGTAAGTGGGGCGACCCCTCTTCGCCGACTTCCTGTTCTCTGTATTCTGAGCGGCCTGTTTCTGCACAACGCATTAACATTTAGTTTTCTAATTAAGAAACACAAAGAAATAAATTATATCATAAATAATGAATTACATTTAAAATACATACCTGTTTGCGTTGGGAGTCGAAATAAGCGCACAATAGAGGCCATGTCTCTACGTCGACTCTCGCAAACGCCGAAGTAGATAGGAGGGCCGCTCTCTCTGCCTCGGGGGTCGCCATCCACAGGGAGTAGCAGTCGGCCTTCAGCTCATTCCTGTTGTATCGGACCTTGGCCTGCATGTTCTTCATCAGGCCATTGTACAGAGCATGAAGGTCGAGCACCCTTCCCGGATGATCAGGATCGGCTACAGGCTGAAAATCGTAATCCAACTGAAAATACAAAAAAACATTGTTATTAGATTGCAAGTGTTAATAATAAATATATTGGATAGATCAAATGAAAATATATATTAATACAAACCCGAGCCTGATCAAAGAAGAGGGCGAATGAGCGCTGGTGCTGCTCGCCCCACTCAACGTGAAGTGGATAGTTCTTCACGAGCCGGCTCTCGTCCCCCAAATACCGGCCGAATCTCTCAGCATGAGGACCGGTATAGCGATAGTCAAGGGTAAAAAAAAGGGGGAATGTTGCCTCCCCCTAGCTCTGTCAGGCCTCAGCCTATGGGACTGATTCGGGCCTCGAGTCCCCCTCTGGGGATGGGGAGGCCCTGCGTCTGCACGAAATATCAAGACAATCAATAATAAGACAAAGTTGTATTAAGAAATCAAGGTTAAACGAAAATTCAAGTGTGATATATACCTCCGGTGACTATCGCACGAGCCTGGGCCCGGGCAGCAGCACGAGCGGGACGATAGTTCCTCCGGGGACGATAGTTTGCTTTATACATTCTTAACTTGTCCATACGGGACAAATCTATGGGTTACCATACGATTGAATTTTCTCGTCGCGTAGACTATACGACGGTTGTTAGTATCGAGCTATACTGTCCGATATTTAACAACTTTCATATAGTTCTAGGTCATGACGAGTATCGCACGTATGTTAACCGATAGACGGGGACTAAGTGGCGCTTTTAGTTTCATATATGAGTATCGATGGGAATATGAAGGTTTCATATTATCATCGAGTATCATATATTGGTTTTAACCTGAATATCTCGAATCGCTCTCTAATTATGCGTTTGTTGTGCATTCGTGTTGTATGTGTAACATGATTTTAAACTATTGAGATCAAGATTGATAGAACTGATCATCCTACATTGCAATAGCATTCATCAACCAAAAACTATTATTGCAATGGTATTCATCTATAACAATCAACAATTAAAACTACAAATGTAGGATACTGATATCATAAAGCGTTATACGCAACATTGATCGGTATTCATCATTTTCTTCGTTATCATCTAAGATGTGGATACATCAAATTTCATGTGATTCTATAACTTTTTCATCGTTGATTTAGCAATGTAAAAAATTTTATTGCCCTTAATTTTGAACCCACTAAATCAACGGTGAAAAGTTGTAGAATCACATGAAATTTGTTGTACCCACATCTTAGATGATAACGAAGAATATGATGTATGTCGATCGTCGGAAAAAATAAGGACGTATTTTTTCGACGCCATAAGAGAAAATTCCCTCCTTCATTATATATATATATATATATATATATATATAATTTTCCAACAAGGAATTAGGATATCATCAAGTCATGTGACAACACTAGATAAATTAATCTTAATGGAGTTTTTGTCTAATCAAATTCAACTCCAACCATCATTTTAAAAGAACGAACCAACATCATTAAAAAAATGTAAATACCAACTCCAAATTCCCAAAAAAGTAACGAGTAGGATGAAAATAAAGCCTATCCGTGCTTTTTGTTCTCTTTGTAAGCAGCATTATAAATGGCCGAGTTACGAAATATGTTGTTAGGCATGAGTTAAGCCGATAAACAAATTCAGATCATTTAATCATATTTATCTTCCTAAAAACCCGTCATTGATTAAAAGTTGATAGCAATGATCAAGCAACACGGGAATTTAAGCAACACTGTTCACGTATAATCAATCTTGCACTACTAATCATTCCTACGACAACCGTTAGTCGACAATCAGATGGATCTCTCTCTAAATCATACCCTGCTGTCAAACGTTTTTCTCCCATCAAATCAATTATACTAGTATAGGTCGCGATGAGTAAAACCGTCAAAACCAATCACACCGCCCACACACGAAAACTAGCCATGCTCATAACATTTACATATCCTCAACTAACCCATTAAAACTCTCTCCAAGTTGGATATTAGTTGACCAACCACCATTAAACCGTCCACACACGAAAACTAGCCATGCCCACCCTAGCCCCACCCCAACCCCAACCTAACCCTAGCCCCAGCCCCAGCCCAGCCCCGCCCCAACCTAACCCTAACCCCAGCGCGGCCAGCTAAACCCCAACCCCAACCCTAAGCCAAACCCTAACCCCAGCCCCAGCCCCAGCCGCAGCCGAACCCCGACCCCGACCCCGACCACGACCACGACCACTGCCGAACCCCAACTCGCGCGCACAACCCCAGACCCAGCCATGAACCCTAGCCCTAAATAATCAAAAAATTCTTTAATTTACATGAAGATTTACTCACCTGAACGGCGGTGGCGACGACGAGAACGGTGGTGGCGACGAGAACGGCGGTGGCGATGACGAGAACGGCGGTGGCGATTTGGGGATTTTCTTTCGCGCGCGATCGAGAGAGGAAGAAAGTGAGCGTAGGTGATCGATCTGTGCCTTTATTAAATCGATATTTAGTTGCCCCTACGGATTTGTCCGTAGGTCCTTGGTTTGCGGCTCCGTAGGGGCAAACACCAAATTAAGAATTAATATTTTTATTCTTGGATGTCTGGGCCCGTAGGGGCAACCTTTTAGCCCTACGGATTAATCCGTAGGGCCTACTTAAATTTGCCCCTACGGATTTCAATATCCGTAGGGGCAACCCCCTATTTTACTAGTGGTAGAGACGATACTTTAACGGGAGTCGATTCGTGAGAGATTTTCTTAAATACAACCCTTCCAATTTATTCTATAAATCAGCCATCGTCTTCTCCATCAAAACTTATTGTAGTACTTCGTTCGTCAGACATAAGTGGATAGCCGTGAGAGTTTTTTCATTCATCTTCTCCCAAACTTCCTCCGTCATGGAAGGTTTCTTCTCCTTTCCATGAATCTTCTTCTTTAAATTGTTTTGAGTCAAAACGGTAACCATACGGACAAACTCATATTCGCATCAAACTTCATGATTGTCGGAGACATAATGTGGGATCAAAATATCTTGAGTACTAACGAACCCTAAACTTCAAAATCACGATCTAAAAAAGTAAGGTAGAGGACGTAGTTATCGTTACCCATTGTTAATCTAGATCACAAAATTAAAGACCTAATGATTCAACCAAAAAAAATCCCACAACAACGCAACAATAGCTCTGATACTAATTTGTTATGAATAATGCATTCACAAAACACAAACCAAACGATAACGAGAAGAAATCAAATAACGGGCAAAATGAAAATATGAGAACTTACTACAAAACAAATAGACGAAAGCGAAACTTTATTAATAGTCCAAATACGGAGGAGTACAAATCGATGGAGAAAATATAAATCCATCTCAAACCCTAGATCTCTCACAAACACCAATGGGTTCTCACAAATTAACAAAAGGTATCCGATTTAGGTCTAAAATAAGCTATCATATATATAACATACAAAAGATATTCCCTAAAAACTAATTTCCTAGTTAAGAAAATTTCGCATCACGCCCAACGACAGACTCTGTCTTCTGTGGACAGACGTTTGTCAGAGTATATCCGGAAATATCAACTCTCTGCCCATACCTAAAAACGTCCGCTATAGTGGTACATACGTCTGTAGGGTATTTACCGAAACTCCAGAATTAGCAGAGCGAGGCAGACGTATGGCGCAGACGTCTGACCTGAAGATAGGTGTAAATCTTTGCTTCGTGATAATGCCGGATCAATACGAAAATATTTAGGGATGAATATGAGGCACACATAACAATATGCATGTAATTTTTTATCAAGAGTTACATGGTCCCAAGAACAGCTTAAAAATCATTATCAACTATTTTATTGGATGATGGATACCCTTCATCTTGATCTACATTGCCTAAGGTATATGCACATCAATTTTTATGTGGTTTGGATCCTCTTACTCCATTGATTTAGAGGTTTCAAATGTTCGGCAGTTGAAAACCCGGTATGGTTGCAACCATTCAGTACAAGGGCAAAGAGTATCGATACCAAGTGGAAATTTATGTGCGCATTCATTAGGTCGTGGAGATCAAGATGAACGGTGTCCATCATCAAAAAAAATGGTTGATATGATTTATCAAGCCATTATCGATCGGGATTATTTTTCTCTTTTTTCTAACTTGGAAAGGTGTACCCACCTTTTAGCCGAGACAGATGCCAATGGGCATTATATAAGCACTGTAAAATTAATCTAAAATGTTCTCACAGATGTTAGCGTTGTTATAATAGTAGGGATGGCTTACTGCATTAATGAAGGAATATACTGCATTAATGAAGGAATATACCGCTTCTTCTTCACCCCTTAATGTCTGTCTTCAGTGTAATTTATTCTTCTTAATTTGAATCCTTGCCTGGAGCTGCTTGAACTGTGAGGGCTACTTGCATTGTGTCGGCTTCTTATAGACATGGACGTGTTCATCTTGTTCCGTTGCATATTGAAATTTTCTATTACTTTAATATCAACTCGAATTAAGTATATGTTTAATTTTATGATTGCTACTATATATAATTTACTTATTAGAGGATGAAGACCAATTATTATACTTAAAATACTGTTCTTGAGCTACAAATTGAGTGGGCCTGCATATTTTGATTGGGGAGCATGTCATGATCTTTGTCCGTACTTCCTCAGCTGTGTTTATTCTGAGAATACAATTTTGAGTGAGTGACTGAGACTGATTATTAATTTATCAATCATATCCTTCTCGAGCAAAGAATATTTTTTTAAGTTGTTAACATATGTTCTTATATGGGAGGAAAGGTGCCATGGGAATTCCTACTGCGATGTCGAGTCGGAAAAATACAACTTCCATAAATTTTTTCGACGATCGGCATCCATCATCGTCATCTTTATTGTCGGTAAACCGTTAATTTTGGACCCACTAACTCAACGGTGAAAAGGTTGTAGAATCATATGAAATTTGATGTATCCACATCTTAGATGATAAAGATGAAATGATGGATGCCGATCATCATGAAAAATGATGGGTGTGTATTTTTTCGACGCCATAGGAGGAAATCCTCTATGACCTCTTTCCTTCATCATTCACTTTTATATTAGATCAAAGGCACAAATTTGATATCATTCCTCTCTACATCGTTAAAATGTTCAAACTGTATATATGTGTGTACTTAATCCGGGTGTACATTATGCACAACTTCTGATATAAGATTGAAGAATCGACCAAATTTCTAAGGGCCTGTTTGGTTGCAGGATTATGGGTTTGGATTTGGATTTTGGATTGTGGAATCCTAGGATTCCACAATTTTGTGTTTGGTTGCAGGATTAGGATTTCTAGGATTCCTTTGTTTTATATGGGGGGCCCACCACAAAAGAAGGATTCATGAATCCTAAAAATTTTCAAGGATTCTCAAGGATTTGGCACTATTCATTGTATTTTTAGATGGGGCCCATGCACTTTATTTATTTAACAATCCTCTCTCTCTATCTCTCTCTAAAATCCTCAAATCCAAATCCTATTTTTTTTCCAACAACCAAACAAAGATTACAAGAATCTACAAATCCAGATCTACAAATCCAAAACCAACCAAACAACAAATTACCAAATCCAGAAATTTCAACCGTACTATTTTTGAAATCCAAATTTCATAATCCTGCAACCAAACAGCCCCTAATAGAGAAGCTGGATCTCAATACATATCTTTCGAGTGCTCAAATAATCCTAATTGATGACTATCGATCATAGGCATATAATCATCACATTATTTGTTGTAATAATCACAATGACTACCATAAACATGCTATAACTTTGCCATATAAACAACCTTTGGTATCAAACTCATGCGTCATACATGACTGTTAAATGCTGATATGGTAAGAATCAATGTTGCACGGATTCTTCGATGAGGAGATGTATCCGTATCAATATGTATCAGTTCGTATCCGCATCGGATTCGAACCATATGCCGAACTCTTTCTGGCACGTTCTACAATTTTATACTGTATTATAAATGTATCTAACATGAATCAACGGCTAAAACATCAATAATCTATGCACCAACGGTAACAAATCAATTGTGTTCTTAGTTTAGGTTGCTAAAATGATAATTTTATGTGATAATTTATATATGTTTCAACAAAAAAAGATCAATGTATCCCATGAATTGTGTCCAAGATTTTTGAAAAATTGTGTATCAGCGAATCCAACTCGTATCGTATCGTATCCAAATCCATGCTACTTAGGATAATATATAAGTTGCTTTACCCAAAATCCTCAACTCAACATTTACATCTGCTCGCTTGGCATTTTTTCGTTCTAATCATTTATATAGTTTAGTATATATGTATTATAAATGATCATTTCTTTATACCATAAGAACCAATACATTCGTTTCATTCTGATCATCATACCTTTTTACAATCTCTATGGATGTGCAAGCTTTGTAGTTTTTTTGCCGCATTACAAAAAAAAATCTATTTTACACATGTCAGGATTTAGAGTAGGATAAAAAAAAATTGTTATACATACCAATTTGGATTCTCTTTTTCTTTCCTATATTCTCTTCAGGAATTAAAAGATTTTTCTGTAATCTGTTTAGCGGAGAAATAAGGATAAATTGTGTCGAGAAAATGGATAGCAGTAGGTAAGACTGAATCGCCATTTACACGATAACCAGAATGTGGCCGGACAGGTTGCTGGAGCCGAATCGAGAGAATGTGAAGAAATCTAATTTTGTTCCTCGACTTTCGCTTCTTCTTTTGCTTATTTACTTTTTCTTTTACTCTTCTTTTCCCATCTTATTTTTGACATTTGTATGAATGTTCGAAATTTTGGTTTGTCGTTGAAAAATCATGAGACGTGCTCTTTGTACAAAATATATATATTATATGTGAATGGAGATATATTAGCATTCAATAACTTGGTTAGGTGTTCGATTTGTTTAGTCACCTGTAAATTAATAATGTTAATGATTAAGTGAAGTGGACAAAAAAAATGTGATTTTGGAGCTGTTATATATGTATGCAGATGGAATGGGAATGAAATGATTGAGAGCATCTGCTTGTGTTCTTAATTGTTTCCTTCGGGACAAAAATGCAAGTACATTTTTCTCAGTCTGCTGATGCTTTATGCTTAGATGCTGTTTCTGAAAAAAAAAATCTTTTTTCTTTTTTTGAAAAAAAGAAAAGAAAACATAATGAGAATGCTAGATAACATGAGTCACATGATTCAATTGTTTCTTCTAAACTGGAATTCACTTGTTTGTTTTAGGAGTTTGTCTTCTAATTTTCATATTTCTCATTGTTAGTTTATTTATGTAAATTGAAGGAGATTTTGTCGACCTTTTTCTAAAAAATTTTCTTGAAATTTACAAGAATTTTGTTAAAGCTCTCTATAAATATATACACCATTATATGACCTATCAAAACATTCATCACATGCTCCAAAATTTATCTTCTCCGTATCTTACAAAATGCATGCTTCAATAAATCACTGTTCCTTTCAAATTTAATTGCTGAAAGCCTGAAACACACAAACAACTGCATGCTTTAATGCTTTCACAAGATCTTTCATCAAATACATAACTCATCTAAAAGACAATTGCATGGTCCATTCCATCAATAAGAAGTTTTGCATAGGTTGCCAAAAATAAAAAAATAAGAAGAAGAAGTTTTGCAGAAGAAAATTAAGGTTCATATCAAATGATAATCAATCAAACAATGTGCATGATTAAACAATAACAAATCAAAGCCACTTCCTCATATCACCAGAATATGCGGAAAGAAAAGAATTCTTAGATATGACTTCACCATAATTCATATACAAACTAAAAACTAACCCTATGTTCTAGAGAACAAACTAAATCAAGTTTGATATCAAATTATAAATCATCGATAAACAATGCGTATGTGAAAACAAAAACGAAGTGACTTGCCACTCCCCTGTATATATCTCACAAGAACCTGTCAAAAGAGCAATTTGGATATGGATTTCACAGACTCCACATTTGATCAAAGAGAGTTTTTGTATCGGAATTAGTGATATAGGAGGGTATGTGTTCAGCAGTTTTCGCAGGTAGAAGACATGGTTTCTTCACATTTGGTGCCGGTAATAGAGATACCAAAACACATGTCACCTCATGCATTGTGGGCCAATCGCACGGGCATCTCTTTGTGCAGAGCAAAGCTAGCCGGAACGCATTTTTTACGAGCCCAAGGTTCGTGCAAGTGATTGAGACCCCGGAATCCACTGCCTCCATTACCGTGTGGTCGTCTTCTTTCGATAATATCTGCACAGAGAAAGCGATAAATTAATGTGAGTATTTTTAATTTCTTTCTATATATTAGCCAATAAATTTTCGCTATCTAGCATATTTCCAGTATATTTAGAGAGTATCCTAATTCCTAAATTTATGTTACGGTAAATTTTATTGAAGTGCCCTAATCTACAGTGTTTTTCACTAAACTGCCTTAAAGTTTATTTTATATTTTTTAACTAAAGGAAATTCCATTAAACTTAAGGGAGTTTTTTTATTACTAAAATCCCCTTAAATATAACACTTCAATGGAGCTCGCTGTTTAAAAGAGGTTAACATAGACAGTGATGGTTAAGTGTTTGATAAAATTTAAACATAATTTGAATGTACCTACTGTAGATACAATACCCAAATAAAAGAAATATATAGTGAGCTATCATTATGGTTCACTATGTGTATGCACTACCCACCATAATTTCAGTAACTCTAATTTCTTTTTTTCCTCCTTTTTTACCCTTTTTTTCTTTTGGAAGAAGGGAGCTGAGCTCCATGAGTCCGTCTAATATATATTTATCAAAAATATCTAATTTCTTTACTGCCCAACATATTTCAGTATATTTGGTATATGTACTAGGATTACTTCTCTCAGTTCTCTGTACGGTAGTATATATACCCAAACCGGTTTGGATATTTAATGAGACTATTGTTAGGATTTTTGTCTGCACTTAAATTCTACTCTAAACACAAATAAGTGTTGATTTGTGATGCAAAATCCCATAAGCCCAAGCCCAAGTTCTTGATTCCAAATCTAAGTTCCAGAGTGTTTCCAGAAGAAGTCTAGAAGTCCCAGAGATCTTCTAGAAATTGTTTTAGAATAGCTCTGGACATTTTCTAAAAGAACTTCAAGAAATTCTAGAGAGGTTGTAGAAACTTTTTAGAACCATTCATTAGATGCCTATAAATATCTTTAGGTTATTTTGAGATGGACATCAAGTCATCAAGCAAATACAAGCACTTGTGAGTTATAGTTATCTTTTGTGAGAGATCGAGATTTTGAGAGCTCTTGTAAAATAGTTTTCTCTTCGTTAGTGGAAAATATTCTTTTGCCGATAAAATTCTCTGATCATTTCTTCCTTGATTGCTATATTCCATCCAAAACCGACGTTTCCTCCCAACAACTAGTATCAGAGCTAGCTTCGGATCTAGATTTGATTCCGGAATATGGCATCGATGAAACTTCAAGGTGGAGAAATTCGATGGCCGAAACAGCTTCGGCCTCTGGATGATCAAAATGATCGCCCTCTTAAAGCAGCAAGGCGTGTACAAGATTGTGTTCAGGCCGGACAAACTCCCGAAGGAGACTACGCCAAAGGAGAAAGAAGAGATGGAGATGAAAACACATAGTACGATCCAATTATTGTTGGCCGACAAGATGCTCCGTGAGGTCGCCGAAGAGAAGACCACGTTCAAGCAATGAAAGAAGTTGGGGTCGCTCTACTTGAAGAAACCTCTCATAAATCGATTATACCTAAAACAACACCTATATACCTTTCGAATGAAAGAAGGTACATTTACCAAAGACCATTTAGACGAACTAAATAGGATCGTTACGGATTTGAAGAATATCGACGTAAAAATTGAAGACAATGATCAAGTTATGATTCTTTTATGCTCGCTTATTCCATCATTTGATCAGTTCGTCAAAAGCATGGTATATAGGCGAGACACCCTTTCATTGCATGATATGAATGCCGGGTTGCACTCAAAAAAGCTCCGAGAGAAGATGTCATCAGATGGTGGAGATATTCAGGAAGATCGATTGCTCGCTAGAGGATGCTCACTTAAGCGTATGATGATAGAGGCTTCGAAGATAAATCTATGGGAACATCAAAATCGAGGAACCCTAAAGATGACAAGTGCAACTATTGCAAGAAAAGGGGCACCGGAAGGACTGCTCTCAATTGAAGGATAAAAAGAAGAAGCCTTCGGATAAGGCAAGTGTTGTAGAGAAAACTTCATATTACAGCAGTAACGACTCGGTACTTGCTATTTACACATCTGCCTATGTGCAAGGCTCGTTATCTTAAATTCATGATGTTCCTATCATATGACCCTAAACTGAAGTCACTTTCCGACATATCGTGATATTGATGGTGGATCGGTTCTCGTGGGCAATAATGCGGCGTGTAAAGTCGTTGGGATAAGGACGGTCCGAATCAAGATGCATGATGGCATTGAAAAGATATTGACAGACGTCAAAAAGAATCTTATTTTTTGGATGCTCTGGATTCCCTTGGTTGTAAGACCGTGATCGAGGGTGGTACAATGAAGATCTTTCGAGGATCTATGGTCGTCATGAAAGGAAGGACGGCCGGTAACTTATATCTGCTTCAAGGGCACACTGTCATAGGTGAGTCGGTATTTACATCTTCCGATACAGATCTAGATTCGTTACGATTGTGGCATCTGCGATTTGGACACATGAGTGAATGGAAACTAGAGGTGCTCCATAAAAGACGTTTGATTGGGGGTGTAAATTTTGAGAAACTTAACTTATATGAAGAGTGTATTGGGAAAGCAATATCAGGTGAAGTTCGGCACATGTGTGCATGATACTAAAGGTATTTTGGATTATATTCACACCGACGTATGGGGACCAGCACCGGTTCCTTCTCGTGGAGGAGTCAGGTATTTTATATCTTTCATCGATGACTTCTTAAGAAAATTTTGGATATATTTAATGAAGGCCAAATCTGAAGTATTTGAGAAGTTCAAGCTTTGAAAAGGTATGCTGGAAAAGCAGACAGGAAATTCTGTGAAGATCGTTAGATCAGATAATGGTGGTGAGTACACCTCTGATGAATTCAAGAGGTTTTGCAAATCTGAGGGAATTATACGCCACTACATGACACCCTCAAATATACAATCAAATGGTGTTGCAGAACGTATGAATCGGACGTTGTTGAAGAAAACACGATACTTATGGATTACCGCTAGACTTTCGAAAGAGTTTTGGGCTGAGGTCCTAACTATTGCCGCTTACCTCATCAACAGATCACCATCATCGGCAATAGCTTTAAGACTTCCGAAGAAGTATGGACTGGAAAAGGCTGTTGATTACTCGATACTCCAAGTATTTAGGTGTCCAGCTTACGTTCACGAGAAGAACAGTAAGATTGATCCGAGAGCAAGAAAGTGTATCTTCCTTGGCTATGGAGATGGAGTAAAGAGTTATAGATTGTGGTGTTCTAAAACCAATAAAGTCGTAATCAGTAGGTATGTGACTTTCGATGAATCTGCGATGCTCAACAAGTAGGTTCAAAATGAAGATGGTGAGAGGACGACAAAATCACTTAATCAGGTGGTGATGAAGCTCCGGTCCAGGATGTTAGACATGAGGTGCCGAGAACTCAGACTCTGGAGAAGATGGTTCAGCAAGTGCAGACAGGGCTACAACAAGATAGGCGTTCACCGGTTCAGCAGGTCATGCAAAGGCCACAGCGAGACGAGCGTCCACCGGATCAGTATGGAGATTGGTCGACTTACAGTTTTGAAGACATGACAGCATATGTCTTGACTATTGAAAATAAAGAACCTCTCTTACAAAGAGGCTATCCAGTCACGAGACTTTGAAAAATAGAGACTTGCTATGAAGGAGGAGATGGAATCTATTCAAAGAAACGGTACATGGGATCTAGTATCGTTGCCAGAAGACAAACGCGCCATAGGATGCAAGTAGGTCTTCAAGGTAAAGGAGGATTCTTCATAAGAGGACGGTGTCCGATACAAGGTAAGACTTGTGGCTAAGGGGTGCGCTCAAAAGGAAGGAGTGGATTTTAATGAAATCTTCTCCCCAGCGATAAGACACATTTCAATACGTATTCTTTTAGCTATGGTAGCCATCTACAATATAGAGTTGGAGCAACGCGATGTCATGACCGCGTTCTTGCATGGTGATCTAAAAGAAGATACATATATGTACCAGCCCGAAGGATTTGGAGTCAAACGCAAAGAGGGTAATATATGTGTTTCCCCCAACCAGAGCAAAGTTCTGTTTTAAAATTCAAAATTTGAAAAAAATTGAAGAAACGCTTCAAATTCAGCGCTAGGCGCGCTGCGCGACACGTGTCAGACACAGACGCGCTAGCGCCAGGTGCGCTGCGCCCTAGACAGCGCACCCCCAATCAACGCAAGGCTCTGTTTTAAAATTTCAAAACTCAAAAATTGAAGCAACGCTTCAAATCCAGCGCCAGGCGCGCTGCGCGCCACGTGTCAAAACGGGTGCGCTAGCGCAGTTGCGCTGCGCTCTCGCTGCGCGCCACATGTCGAACGTGGGTATGCTAGCGCAAGGTGCGCCAGCGCTAGAATTAAAAATTCCCCACCGTTAGATCAAAAGATCTAATAATAATAAATTATTAATTAATCAGAATTAAAATTCTGTTATGGAAAGATCTTTTCAATCTTATTAAAACAAGAAGATTATCTTCTGCAAAGCAGAAGCCCTAGGATCAAAGATCCAAGGGTGGGAAATATTCTCAAATCAATCAGAGAAAGATCTCTTAAAACTGATTTAACAAATCAATTGGCCGTATATAAAGGCCCCAAGACTTCAAGTCTCATATAGAGAAACCCCCTGCAAAGTTTGAGAAAAACTCAAAGAGAAAGAAGAGAAAGCTCTTAGAAAAAGAAGATCATTTTTTCAAGATAAAGAATTAATTCTTGAACAGCAGAGATGAAATCATCTCATTAAAAAAGAAGAACTATCTTCTTAAAAGATCATAGATCTACAAAAAACCAAGGTCTTTGATAAAAAGAAAAAGATCAAAAGATCTAATTATAAAAATAAAAGAAGTATTTACTTCATTCACAGATCCTTGATCTACAAAGGCAGAGCCCTTTTATGAACAAGAATTTTTGTTCTTGAATCTTGAGGCAAAGCCTCCTTTAAAAGAAGAACATAAACTTGTTCTCTGATCATAAATTTGATCAGATGCGCTTTGCGCTACTGAACAGTGCCTTGCACTCATGAACTGCGCTTTTGCGCTCCTTGGACCGGCGCTCAGCGCCAAAACGCGCCGCGTGTCAACCATAGACACTACTTGCGCTTTGCGCTTTTAAAACAGAGCACTGCGCTCATGGGCTGACGCTTGGCGCCAAGCGCGCCACGTGTCACTCACTGGCGCGCCCCTAAACCAGGGCAAAGCGCTCATAAATGAAAGCGCAATACGCTCATAAACTAGCGCTTAGCGCTAAGCGCGACACTTGTCACCTTCGTGTGCGCTACCTGACAGGTGCGCAATGTGCTCTTTAGTTGGCGCAAAGCGCCTGACGAGCCACGTGACGCACTGTCAGAACACACTTTGTTCTGATGAACGCTATGCATTCAATACAAGACAAAAATTATCAGGACCTAATGCTCAGCATTACTAAAAGGGCCAAGCCTAAGTAAAGGCTCAATAGCCAGAATTAAAAATGTTAAACATTTTAATTGGACTTAGCCCAATTCTGGACATAAGTCCTCAACTTATATTGAACTGAGCCCATCTGCTCATAAATATTCAACAGATCTTAGTCTCAAACTGGGCTACAGATCTTCCAATCAATTCACACCGGTTCAAGGGTACATCTCTTTACTTCTCTGATATCTGTCATTGTAATCCTTCAACGTCTTCAGAGAGGTGACGGGTCCCGACAACCACACATCTCACGGACTGTGGGGTCCTTAAACTCATGGACTACGATATCCTTAAACCTTATAGACTACGATGTCTCTAAACCGGACTGTCGGGTCCTTAAGCCCATGGACTACGATGTCCTTAAACCTTATAGACTACGATGTCTCTAAACCGGACTGTGGGGTCCTTAAACTCATGGACTACGACGTCCTTAAACCTTATAGACTACGATGTCTCTAAACTGGACCGAGATGTCCTTAAACTACCGATGGACCGAGATATCCTTAAACTAACAATGGACCGTAATGTCCTTAAACTAATCGACCGCAATGTCCCTAAACTAAACAATAGAGCCCAATTGCTCTTTTGTCGGATCTAAATGATCCTGTTAAGTTGATCTTAGTCTAAAAATTAGACTAACGTATCCTTAACATATGTTTAAGTTGATCTTAGTCTCAAATGAGGCTAACGTATCCTTAAACCCAAACCAAAACCCAAATCTAAGAAAATACGGATTTGGACTAATCCACGCCTTACGGGCAACAACATACATTAGTCTCCGTATACAATCCACGGGCAACTACAAACAAAACAAACACCCACGACACGAAGTGACCATCTGGAGAAGGAGAAAGTTGTTACCGCGATGCGGTAGCGTAATTAACTGCAGGGGCTTGCGCCTGCAGGAAAGAGCGTCCCCACAATCAAAAAACCCCTCACAAACGAGGGGGAATCTGACGAAGTCTGCTATATCGGCCGCATTCGTTTAAACTTTCGATACACGGTGCCATAAATCAACTTGGCATTTTCGGAGAGGTGGACGGATAGCACCAATTAGCATCTGCCCTCGAATTTCAGGCCTGACGTCCCAACGTCCCGGTCGCGTCCTTCGGCGGGGAACAGATTCTGGCACGCCCGGTGGGACCTTTTCCTCTTTCCACTCCACACTTCGTGTGGCGTGTTCGCGAACGAATCGCAGTTTGATATGGTTGCCCTTGAGTTTGAGGTACTAAGATTTGGTTTCTTGCTTGGCACAGAAAGCGAAATAGCAATGGTATCTACTTGCGTGAAGTGTTCCAACTGCAACTGCAACTCGCGCTCCGCCTCATCTGGAGGTATAGCTTACGGGCCTCAAGCGGCCTTCCTGTTCACAATGCCGGTAGACCAGGTGACTCAAGCCACCACTGGATTGTTTTTTGGGACCGTGCTCCCACCGATAAGCTTCAGCGCCGCTGTACCATCGCAAGAAGCTCCTAAGAAGTCGGTCTTTGATCGGCTTGCAACTACAGCGGCCCCTCTTAACGGGTCGTCCAGCTCCAGCGCCTCAGTCTTCGCTAGATTGGGCCAAAATTCATGCGGGCCCATGATGAAGCCTGCAGTTCCGGAAAGGGTTATTCCGAAGAGGATAGCTATCCCTGCTCCCGAAGTCGTTAAGGCGGCTTCTCCTGCCAAAGGGTCGGTCTTTACAAGACTGACTGTTCCGGCTCCCACTCCGGCTTCCGTCCCTGCTCAAAAGTCTGTCTTTGACAGATTAGATACTGCTACTCAACGGACATCAGTCTTCAAGAGGCTGACGCCGGCAACAACCCTTCTCCAAAACAGGGGGCAAGACAAAGCCATCCCCATCATCGAACCAACTCCATCGGCCCGACACGCTCGACGTCGCCACTGGCGCCGAGTAAGGAAGGCTGGGGGCAACTCCCCCTCTGGGCTAACTCCACCAGCCCCAACGGTGGAAGTCAATGCTGCTGTTCCAACCGGGAACAACTTCGAATTGCTGAACAAGATGCGCAGGAACTCTCCTACCGCCGTACTGAAAAGATCTCCTCCACCCATGGAGAGTGTTACAGAAACAAAGCCGGAACAACCCCCTCAGCGGCTGTCCTCTAAAGTTTACAAAATCTGGCGACGTGTCCAAGAGTCGGTGATCGATCAAGACTATCTTCGCCGACAGAAGAAACTGAAGATTCAGCAGGAAGAGGACCGTCCTAGCAAGCCACAAAGGACGACAACTGCCTGGGTGCCCGCTGCAACGGCCCCCTCAACGTCAACTGCTCAAAAAAAAGGAGGCCAGAGAAAGCCCCTGTGACTACGGCAGACCACAAAGACGCTGAGCCCAAACGCCCCAAGTCTGGGGGCATAATCGTGCATACTGTTTATATGGCTTCCGGAAAAGAGAAAAGCCGCGCTTCTACAGGTCACCGACCGCTCACCCGATCAATAACAAGGGCTCAAGAACAACAACAGCAGAAGCTTCAGGAGATGCTGACTGCAATGGCCGCTCTCACCGGGCCAAAAGAAAGCCCGGAGGCATCATCAGAACAACGTCACGAATAAGAAACCGATGCTGACTTCCTACGCAGAGTCCTCGAAGAGAAGGACAGAGAAGCAGCGGAACAAGCTGCCAACATAAAACAAATGGCGCTTCTCTTCCAAGACATGGTAGGAATGATGTTACAGCCGGATCCTCCAGCTGAAGACCCTCCGATCATTGTTGAAAACGATAGAGGGGAGACATCTAATCCTCCTCCGGCTCACTCAGCAGCCAAGGAGGAAACCATTTCCAAGGCCGCATTGGACGACTATATAGCTCAGCAAATACGAGCTCACCAGGCGAATGAAGCGGCCGGCCAAGTCGTCAAAACTGGGCGACCGTATCCAAGCTGGTATGACCAAATAAAATACCCGCCGGGATACACAATCCCCAAATTCCATGTATACAAGGGGACAGGCAATCCTCACCAGCACGTCGCCCAGTTCAGAGCTCTTTGCGGCAACACCGGGAGTGATGATAAACTTTTGCTCCGTCAATTCATCGGCAGCTTGTCGGAAACAGCGTTTGAATGGTACTCTGAACTTCTAAATGATTCCGTCAAGACTTTTGCGGAAATGGTGCTGTTATTCACCCAGCGATTCGCAAGTGCTAGTGAACGCACCCCGATAACGGCATTGATTAATGCCAGGGTAAAGCCAGGCGAGACGTGGGTCCAATACGCCATACAATGGCAGAATCTGTGGTTGAAATGTGAACAGCGGATCGAAGAAGCGCCGGCGGTAGGCATGTTTGTGGGCACTTTAGACCCTCATGCAACTATCTCCCAGTTCATGATGTTCTTCAATCCGACTACTTTTCAAACCTTGATCGACAAACTGGCCCAAATGACAAGATGGGTCATAGACCGTCTCCTCCAAAGCCGGACTCTCGAAACGCGAGGGGAAAGGGGAAAGCGATCGTCGTAGCCAATGCTCAACAGCAGCCTGGTGGCTCGAGACCAGTTGATCCCCAAAATAACAGAACTCGATCTCTCGAAGATAAAATGAGTCGCCCTTACTCGTTCCCTCAAGACAAGACAAAGAGGTTATTCGAGCTTGCACTCCGCAACAGGCTCATTACGCTCCCAGAGCCAAGACGCCCAGCGCAACCAGGCGACATTAGCAATCCTAACTATTGCCCTTATCACCGAATGTTGGGCCATCCGATCGAGAATTGTTACATCTTCAAAAGCTGGATAGAAGATCAGTACCAGCAGGGAAAATTCGTATTATCTGAGAATTGGAAGGTGAACCCGCCTCTGCCACACACTCCCAAGAAAACAGATACACCGGGGGCATCATGCTCTTTTGTAGAGGAAGCTCCATGGGAGGTCACTCTTTCAGCCAAGACAAAAAGAATGCTGAAGGATCTCCACACATGTCCGGCAATTAGATGGAAGAATCCACTGGAGCCTGAGATCATTGAGGGGATGCTCTGCGTCCAACTCCAAAGATTAGTGGTGATAGTCAAAACTCGCACACCCAGCCGTCGAAATCTTCGAAAAAGAAGAAGAAATCCAAGAAGCCCGTGAAGCCTGGCGACGAGCGCACGGACCTACAAAAGCAGATTGACGCGCTGGAAGAGTATAACCAGAAGACGCGGACTCCAATCACGCTCCAAGAGTTCATCAGCCACGTCCTTGAGGACGGAAACGATGGTAATGAAGAAGACTCGTCGGATGAATCTGAAGGTTATGTGGCAAATTGCCATGTGATCTCTCACTCGTCGATAGACGGTGAGGAAGCTCCTCATACAGAGAAACTGAGGGCAGGGCCTGAGCCAGAACTTCTGGGACCATCAGATGAAATAATTGATGCATTCCTAAACGAAGCTCTTCTGAAAAGCAAAGTTGATCGGGAGCGTGAGATGGCTATATTTGAAAAGGCCAAACGTCGGTGACTGGACGAAAGGGCTGAAACACTCCCACCAGATCAAAGTACATCCGTTGCAAATAAAAGCAGATTCAAAACGAGGAAGAGGTTCGCCAAAGCCATATCAATGGGAATGAAGCTGCCACCTTCCGAAGGAAACATTCTTGGTGAAGTGGAAACACACCCTAACTACTGCTCATATTATCGAAAGATTGCACACCCCACCGAAGAGTGCAACGGTTTTAAAAGATGGTGGCAGGGATATGTTGCTCACCGGCAACATTTCAAGCGGATGAAACGCAAAACTCGTCGGGAGCAAATAAGTACGACCGAGGAGCGTAAAAGAACTACCGGTAACTATCGCATGGTCAACGTCGGGGGATCGCAAGTTCTCACCTTCGGGAACGACTCTGACGAAGAAATGACTCTTGGCCCTCTCTTTAAAGAGTCCACATTGGGAAAAGAGGAAGAACCGAAGACCTGTGAAAATATTCAGCTACGCAATCGTACGCTGTCCGAAAAGAATCTTAGGCCCTCGAACAGTGGGTCAAAGAAAAGATAAGGGAAAAGAAAAAGTCCCTGAGGATATCATCCTTGATGACCAAGCCGTCGAAAAGCAGACAGCCAAGGACCCGCCAAAGAAAAGTAAGATGGACTACAACGTTCTGGCACACTTGAGAAAGCTACCTTCATAGCTAAGCATTCTCGACGCCCTTCTGCTATCCAAAGAGGCGAGAGATTCACTGATCAAGGCATTACAAGAGCCCGAGCAATTCCAAGCTTTCCTCGCCGAAGAAAAGATGAAGGACGAGCTGGAAGAAGTGCGCACAGCCGATATCACCTTCGGCGATGAAGATCTCCTCCTTGGGACATGCGAGCACAACCGTCCCCTATATGTCTTCGGATACTGTCATGATATCAAGATAGGAAAAATCCTAGTCGACAATGGGTCTTCCGTCAATCTCCTTAACGTGAGGGTGTTAAAGGAGATCTGTATGAGCGTTCAGCGCCTCGCTCGTGATAAAATCACCATCTCCGGATTTGACTCCCAGTCGTCACGGACACTTGGGTCCGTGATACTGACGCTGCGCTTTGGGCTGCTTGTCACGGACATTAATTTTCACGTCATTGACGCCAAGACATGCTACAACGCTTTGCTCGGACGACCTTGGTTACACGAGTACAATATCATCCTCTCTACACAACATCAGTGTATGAAATATTTCAAAGATGGTCTCGAATATACTGTGACAGGAAAGCTAAACCAATTCTCCGTTAACAAAGTCCGCAAGTACGAAGATTTAAAATACTTCTTACAAGATTTTGAGGACACGGAAAGATATCACAAACCGAAGAACAAAACTATCACCACCATTCCGGTCTTCGGGAGTGATACCGAGGAGGAAGAAGAGATACTCTATTCAGGGCCGCCGCACTACAACAAACCGGAACCGTCCACTCCTATGTTGATCTTCGGCGGCGACTCGGAAGATGAGGTCAATGCCGTATTCTCTGCTCGGCCATCCACACAAACCTTCGCTGATGAAGAGCAAATTTTGCAAGTTGCCATGGTTTCTCCCAAGCATCATAAAGAACTAGACGCCCTTGATACCTACAGTGTGGAGGAACTGCAGACATTCTACGTCCCTCTCAGGCGAGAAGGTGAAAAGGCGATCATATTCTATCAATCCGGGGAAACCAAAGTGGAGAAAGAAATCTGGCATGGCGCGGATTCTACACTTGACAGGCTCCAACCCATCCGTTTGCCCAGATATTACACAGACGGACTAAAAAGACTCTTGAGACACCAAGGTGTACCCCTTAAGCAAACTGCGTGACAAGCACGGTTCTATAACAGGATCTGGAACGTTCCCGAAACTCAACGAAAGTTGCCCAACGGGAGAATGGAAACGACCGGGTTTGGGTATGTTCAATCCAAGAAACGGGAGCTACTCCGAGACTGCTACGTCATACATGACTTTGATGAAGAAGGAGAAGCTCTATGGGAAGATGCTAACCCTGAACCAGCACAAACTCCCGCCGTGAAAATGCTCAGTCCGTCGTTCGAAGAACAGATAGACAGGCTTATAAGGGAAGCAGGTCAAAAGGTTCGAGACGACCATAATCGCGAAATGGCCATCTACGAGAAAGCCAGGACGCAACGCCTCCTTCAACAGGCTATGAAAAATGAAAATGCTCATTCTTGTCAACCCGTTGTACAAAAGGCCCGACGCAGAGGCAGAAATAAATCAAAGAACGGGAAAGGCGTTCGACGACAAAGTGGGTCCAAGAAGCCACGCGGTCAAGAATCGAGCAGCACGGATTCGTCTCTT
The DNA here is from genome assembly GCA_030015575.1 of Agapanthus africanus. NCBI lineage: Eukaryota > Viridiplantae > Streptophyta > Magnoliopsida > Asparagales > Amaryllidaceae > Agapanthus > Agapanthus africanus. Next base: position 45,344,739 of record CM057339.1, read on the forward strand.
ATGAAGAAAATGGGTCGAGCGTACTCTTTTCCCAGGATAAAACACAGAAGATACTTGATCGTGCCATAAAACATCAAATGATTGCCCTCCCGGAGTCCAAGCACCCCGAGCAAGCAGGCGAAGTCTCTCACCCGTACTATTGCTCCTATCACAGAGCAATAGGACATCCTCTCGAAGACTGCTTCACATTCAAGAACTGGGTCGAAGACCAATATCAACAAGACAGGTTCGCTCTATCTAGCAGCTGGAAGGTAACCCCGCCGCAGAAGCATGAACCCAAAGCCACTAGAGTAGAGCCGGATCAACATCGATCTTGGAAGCGAGCTCGTACCTGTCACGTGATAACGCTGTCAGAAGAAGAGCCCGAGAATATAGATGACCTCCCCTGGTGCTTCGAAAACGATGATGATGAGGTAATCTCAGAATTTCCACCGGCACCAAAAGAGCTGGAAGATGGAATACATATTACTGCGGATAACCTCAAGAAAATTGATTTGGGGACGGCAAGTGACCCACGGCTGACGTTCGTCAGTGAGCTGTTGTCTGAAAAAAGGGTGGCTACGCTAAAAGATGTGCTCATGAAGCATAAAGATTGCTTCGCATGGAACTATTCCGAGATGCCAGGATTAGATCCAGAGATTGCTGTGCACAAATTGGCGATATCTCCGGACGTCAAGCCGATCAAGCAAGCGCCGAGAAGAATGCGGGTCGAGCTTGAGATGAGCATCAACGCCAAGGTCAAGAAGCTAATCGACTCCGGCTCATCCAAGAAGTTCAGTATCCTGACTGGATCGCCAGCATTGTCCCAGTAATGAAGAAGAATGGGATAGTGCGCATATGTGTGGACTTTCGGGATCTTAACAAAGCTTGCCCGAAGGACGACTTCCCAGTACCAGTCACTGAGCTGATGATAGATAATACGTCCACTCACGAAGTTTTCTCCTTCATGGACTGCTCATCAGGATACAATCAGATAAAGATGCATCCCGAAGACCAGAAGCATACCGCCTTCCGGACCCCTTTGGGTATATTCTGCTACAAGGTGATGTCTTTTGGTCTAAAGAACGCCAGTGCCATCTACCAGAGGGCCATGACGAAGATCTTCGATGACCTCATACATGAAATCGTCGAATGCTATATCGATGACCTTGTAGTAAAAAGCAAATCATACGAGGAACATTTAGAGCATCTGAAGATCGTATTTCAACGCCTTCGGCAATACAACTTGAAAATGAACCCTCTTAAATGTGTGTTCGGAGTTTCCTCGGGCAAATTCCGGGGATTCATCGTTCGACACCGAGGCATCGAGATAGACCAGTCAAAGATCAAGGCGATCATGGAAATGCCCCCGCCAAAGACTCTCAAGCAGCTGCGATCTCTCCAAGAAAAGCTAGCATATATCCGGCGATTCATAGCCAATCTTTCCGGCAAATGCCGTCCTTACAGTCACCTGATGAAGAAGGGAACCCCTTTCGTCTGGGATCGCAAATGCCAAAGCGCACTGGATGAAATCAAACAATACCTACAGAATCCGCCAGTGCTGGCCGCTCCCGTCAAGGGAAAACTTCTCGTCCTGTACACAACAGCCCTTGAAGGTTATTTAGGCGCACTGTGGGCACAAGAAAACGACCAAGGGAAGGAGAGAGCCCTTTATTATCTGAGTCGAGTTCTCCTGGGGCAGAAAGCAATTACTCTCCCATTGAAAAACACTGCTTAGCGTTGATTTTCGCAATAACGAAGCTCAGACACTTTGCGTTGGCACATGAGGTCCATCTCATATCAAAAGTGGATCCTCTCAAGTATTTGATGTCGAAGGCTATATTAACAGGGCGGCTCGCTAAATGGTCTCTGCTCTTGATGAAATTCTCGATAACTTATCGGCCTCTTAAGGCAGTGAAAGGCCCGGCCATCGCAGACTTCCTCGCTGAGCATCCGATACTTGCTGATTCTCCCTTGAACTGCGAATTGCCAGACGAACATGCGTTTGACACGATCGACAGGTTAAGAAGAGAGAATAATACCCGGTGGGAACTCTATTTTGATGGAGCGTCTTCCATGAAGAAGCGCAAACAAAGCACCCCTATAATCAAATTGGGGGTAGGCCTCATCTTCGTAACTCCACAAGGAGGGATAATGCACGTCGCCTTCTCCTTGACAGAGCCGAGGACAAACAGTGAAGCCGAATACGAAACTTTGATAGCAGGTCTCGAGATCTCCATCGACATGGGATTTGAAAACCTACTCATATTCGGAGACTCCCAGCTGGTCGTTAGTCAAGTAAACGGTGACTATCAAACGTGCAAGGCAGAGTTGGTGAAGTAAGGCGGGAGAGTACATTAACTGCTGACTCAAATTCCTTCCTACACGCTGGAAAGTATACCGCGTGTGGAAAATAGCAAGGCGGATGCACTAGCTAAGCTTGCTAAAGAACTGGCTGACGAAAACCTCGATGACGTGAGGATCGTTGTGCAAAGCCGTCGGGTTCTCGCACCGGGAGAAATATCTCCGGAGTCGTCCGAAGAAAAAGGAGTGACCGAGCAAACGACTCTACAAATAAAAGACCAGGAAAAGGCTAAGGATTGGAGGGAAGTCTTTGTAGACTACTTCAAATCCCGTCGAACACCTGAAGATGCGTCCTCAGGACATCAGCTTATGAAACGGGCTCTGTCTTTTGCTTTCGTCAATGATACTCTGTATAAAAAGTCATTTGATTCTCTGTGGCTAAGATGCCTGGGACCTGAAGAGGCAAAACGAGTCGTCCAAGAAACTCATGACGGACTCTGCGGTTCTCACCAAGCCGGGCCGAAGATGAAGCTGAAGATCAAACGGATGGGTTATTATTGGCCCACGATGATCCAAGACTGCCTCGAATACGCGAAGCAGTGCCACGCGTGCCAGATTCACGGAGACTTTATCCATCAGCATCCAAATCCACAACATCCAACGGTGGCTAGCTGGCCGTTCGAAATGTGGGGGACTGACATAATTGGCCCCATCGAACCAGCATCGTCCATAGGACATCGATTTATTTTGGCAACAACTGATTACTTCTCCAAATGGGCAGAAGCAGTACCGCTGAGGGAAGTGAAGACGGAGAATATCCTCCATTTCTTCAAGACACACGTCATTTATCGGTTTGGAACTGCAAGATGGATTATCTCGGATAACGGGCCAGCCTACAGAAGCCATAAGATCAGCCGCTTCACACAACAGCATAACATAGATTGGAGATACTCTTCAGTCTATAATCCCCGAACTAACGGTCTAGCTAAAACTTTCAACAAGACTTTGACGAAGATTGTGAAAATGACAGTGTCTCGAAATAAGAAGGACTGGCGTGAGAGACTGCATGAAGCTCTCTGGGTGTATCGAACTACGTTCAAAACGGCCACGAACACAACGCCGTACGTATTGGTATTCGGTACGGAGGCGGTACTCCCCCTCGAGATAGATCTACCCTCTCTACGAGTAGCGGTTCATTACGAGCTAACAGACGAAGAGAATGCTCACCTTCGGCTTGAAAAGCTCGATGCCCTTGATGAAACCCGGCTCATAGCGCAACAAAATCTGGAGGCTTATAAAGCGAAGATGACGCGCTCATACGAAAGATTGACTAGGTCGAGGACATTCCGCCAAGGCGAACTCATGCTAGTGGTCAAAAGACCTATGATCCCTAATCGCGCCAAGCGGGGGAAATTCGAACCGAACTATGAAGGCCCGTATATCATAGACAAGGTCTACCAGGGTAGAGCCTATCTACTCATGGACAAGCATGGTGAAAGGCCCTTCAGACCAATAAATGGTCGCTTCCTAAAAAAGTACTACGCCTGACGAGTCACGATCTAGGTCAATGATAGATGACGACGACTATGTCCGCTCGCTATCTTCCTAAGCCCAAACTCTATAAGTAGTAGCCGGCTAACGGACCGAAACGTCCTTAAACTAACAACGGACCGAAACGTTCTTAAACTAACAGTAGACCGAAACGTCTTTAACCTAAAGACGGACCGAAACATCCTTAAACTAACAACGGACCGAAACGTTCTTAAACTAACAATGGACCGAAACGTTCTTAAAACTAACAATGGACCGCTATATCCTAAAACTAGCCGTTGACTGAGATGTCAATAAACTACGGTGGATTGCAGCATCCCAAAGCTGATACAAGAAAAAAGAATAAAAAAAGAGAAAAAAGAAAACGGTATGTCCATAAGCAAAATGGGCACGGATGAAAACCCGAAAGGGCTCCGTGAGTAAAAACAGCAGGGCTACCGGCGAGTTTTGTAAAAACCCGAAAGGGCGCAACCTCGTTAGAATAAAAAAAAGAAAGAAAACGGTATGTCCATAAGCAAAAGGGCACGGATGAAAACCCGAAAGGGCTCCATGAGTAAAAACAGCAGGGCTACCGGCGAGTTTTTGTGAAAACCCGAAAGCGCGCAATCCCGTTAAAAGACACTTGCAAGGTTCTCTCGACTTCGTAAGGAGAAACCACCTATGTGAGATCCTTATGACTCACAAGGGAGCAACACACTTAGGGATCCCCACGATTCCTAAAGAGAAATTACACTTGCGAAATCCTCACGACTCGTAAGGAGAACACTCTTATGGGACTCTCACGGCTCATAAAATTCAAAAGTCTTAAGTTACAGGGATCTGAACCTATTCTTAAGCAGCCCCCACAACCTCCAATACTGCCCTACAAGTGGCTCAATGCTGACCCTTGTATACAATCCACGGACGCGAATAAACATTTCCCTAACAAAGTCCCATTCGTGACTAGGGATATGTTCGCACGGTGAACGACCCTTGTAAGTCCTCTCGACACATAAGGAGAAAGCACTCTTGTAAGATCCTTACGACTTATAAGAGACCATGCAGTTAAGGATCCTCACGATTCCTAAGGAGAAAACACACCTACGAGATCCTCACGACTCGCAGGGAAGAATACCTTTATGAGACCCTTACGGCTCATGAAGTTTAAAGCCTTAGTCGACAGGATCCTAACCCTGTTCGCTAAGCCACCTTTGTTTAACATCGACAGAGGCAAATGATGATTCGCTCCTGGTAATACCCCAATTGTAGCGGTGCTGATGCCGAAATCGGTGTCTAATTCCAAGCTTGCAACGAGAAGCTAGCGAGCCACACATGCATACGAAATAGCCGAAACGATGGAGCAGCTTGCAACAAAATCAGCAAGTAAAAATGTATGCATGCAAAATAGCCGAAATGATTGGACAACTCGCAACAAAGAGCAGCGAGTAAAAATAAAATAAATAGCCGAAATGATTAGACAATCGCGACCTTCATGATATAAAAGCTGAAATGATAGAGCATCGCGGAAATAAAAAATATATAAAATTCATGCCCTACATGTGATATTATATCAATCCCTGTACACAATCCAGGGGCACAAACAAAGAAGGAATCACGCCTTCCCTCCCCAGGCTCCATCAGGAGAAGAAGCCATATCTCAACAGCTCACAGACAACCTGGAGACCACTCCGATATTTGTCTCATTACAACAGACGATACGTCATCCACATGACCCCGTTCGGAAATATGTCATCAGCATGACCCCGCTCAGAAATACGTCATCAACATGACACCGTTCGGAAATACGTCATCCACATGACACCGTTCGGAAATACGTCATCCACATGATCCCGTTCGGAAATACGTCATCCACATGACCCCGCTCGGAAATACGTCATCCACATGACCCCGTCAGGAAATACGTCATCCATATGACCCCGTCACGGAAATACGTCATCTACATGTCTATCCCACTAAAAACTTACGGGTCCTTTTGATTCGTAAGGAAGAAAACTCTCTTATAAGATCCTTACGACTTATAAGGGAAAACGCACTTAGGAATCCTCACGATTCCTAAGAAGAAAATACACCTACGAGATCCTCACGACTCGTATGGAGAATTTTTATGAGACCCTCACGGCTCATAAAATTGAAAAGTCTTAGCTGACAGATCCTAACCCTGTTTCCTAAGCCATCACTACCCCTCGAAGAAGCCAAGACAAGATGCCCACTCTATCATCTGCCGACCATGTTTGCTAAGGTGACATGCTGATAACGAAAAAGAGAAGAAAGTGACGGAAAGGACATCTGATTTGCATTTAATTAAGCGTTTGAAGCATACCCATTCATGCATGTGCAAAAGATTTGATACATAAAATAAAACACGCTGAAATAAGAAATTTGCCATTCATACTGCGAAAAAGTTCTTACAATTATAAAAGCAGTAAACAAAAAAACATTATCAAGATGATTACAATGGCAAAACCTCAGATCCAGGACACGGATTGAGGAATTCAAAAGTGACTTTGTCCAGAATCTTCCAGGCCTTTCGAACCATCCTAGTATGCTTTTTTTCGCGATCGCAAGCATCGGGATCCTCACGGATGTCCTCCACCCTCCGATAGACAGCAAGTATTGCCGACCGTTGAAAAGCTTGATGCAGAAGATAGATAAGGTTGTCTCGCCGTTTCTTTAAGATTAGGCCCATCAGATACACCGAGTGCACCTTATCCTCGGCAGCATCCAATACCTTAAGTGGTACGCCAGTACAGAATAAAGGAAGCGCCTCCCAGATCGCTCCCACGATAAGCTTCAAGAGAGAGGAACGTCGAGAAAGCAGTCGACCATCGTATGCGTCAAAGCGACTCATGATTTCGACACACTGTGCGTTTGTGAATTCTCGATTTTGAGAACGGCCGAGTGAGCGAATGTCTCCGTAAGAGATGATCTCGTCAAGGTCATACATGTGAGCGTCCATAACTCATGGAAAAGAAAATTAACAAGAATTAGCGGACAGAATGATTAAGCAAAACAGGCGCAAGGATTTAAACGGCTCATGATATTCCCATGGAGAAAACGAATTCTAATTATGACACCTAATAAATTCGAATCACCGAGAAATCCTAAAAAGGGAATCTCATTTAATAACCAACCCTTCAGGTCAAGGAGTTAAATTCCTCGAGAGAAAGGCTCTGCAGACAGGAATGACACATGTCAAAGTCAATTATGAAAGGAATTTGAGAAGATTCCCCGAGGAGGTTAGGAGCCTGGCTCTGTAATGATGATGGAAAAATCCATCAAGGATTAATTAAAATTAATTTTTGTGAATTAAAAATTCTGGGATCTTCAAGATCCATGAAAAACTCTTAAGAGTTCTTCATCAAAGATCAAAAGATCTACATATTATCAAAGAGCAGAGCTCTGTTCGTGGGCTAAGAAACCCCAAGAAAAGATCTGTTTAGATCTATGGGTTCATGAGAGTAAGGCTCTATTAATGAAACCCTAAAAGAGTTTTCTTTAGATCAAAGATCTATGAAGAGCAAGACTCTGTTAATGGGTAAAAACCCTAATTTATTAAAATTTTAAACTTTACCTAAGTTTTGGTAGAGTTCTGACTCTTGAAAAGTTCTTAAACCGAAGAGCGAGGCTCTAAATAAAAATTCTCAAGAAAGAAAATGATAATCATCTAAGGGACCAAAGGTCCTATTTATAGGCATTGAACCGTCTCTTCAACTTCTGAGTTGATCCAAGGGCTCAGATGTTTCCACCGCTGCACTCACGTGTGCGCCATGTTGTTGGGGTAAAAATTTACACCCCGGTTGACCAAATCAAAATCAAAGTCAACCCCAAGCCCAGTGGGCCCAAGCCCAGATCCAGTGGGCCCATGCCCGGGTCGAGCCCGAACATGAAGCGGCCGGCCTCCCTCCATGCCAAGATAAAAATTTTGTAATAAATAATTTTGTTGTATTTCTTTTATTTTATTTCTTGGATAAATGTAAGAAAAATAGGCATAAAGCCAAATTTTTGTAAAGCCCATGGCTTATGTGCAAAAAGAAATGGCACATGAGCCATGGGTTAGACAAAATGCCATTTTGTGAAGCCCAAGGGGCTATGTGTAAAGTGTATAGCCTATAAAGGCAAAGGATAATGAAAATATCACACAACTTTTTCTCTCTCCAAAAAAATTTAGATCTGAGATCTTTTCTCCTTCTTCAAGGTTCCAAAAATCTTATTCTTTCTTTTGAATTAAATCAAGAGTTTTACTCTTCATTTTATAAAACAAAATAGTTTTTCACCACCAAACCCACAAAGGGGGACTTGGATCTGTCACTAGATCTCAAAAAGGAGAGATTTTTAAAAAATCCCATATCTCTTGATCTTCAAGATCCAGCCAACAGAAGAGGAAGAAGAAGAACCCCCTTCATTAACCCAAAGCATCTTAGGAGTTTAAACTCCACCCTATTTTCTCTTTAGAGAATTTCCGGGGCTAAAAGCCCCCTTTTCCTCGCCGGCGCGCTAGCGCTCGAGCACAAAGCGCCCATGTGCCGACACGTGGCGCGCTTGCGCTCCAGCACCCTGCGCTCGAGCGCAAAGCGCCCACGTGCCGACACGTGGTGCGCTTGCGCTCCAGCCCTCTGCGCTCGAGCGCAAAGCGCCCACGTGCCGACACGTGGCGCGCTTGAGCTCAAGCGCCCACGTGCTGACACGTGGCGCTCTTGCACTCAAGCGTCTAGGCGCTGGCCCCACGCATCCTTTGGATGTCTTTTTCCCCCTTTATTTATATATACATGTATATATATATATATACATATGTATACATATGTACACATACACATACTCCACGACACTGTCCCAGTTAGAAAAAAATTTCTAACGGGGCGCTTCCCCGCACCCCGCAAGGGGGCTGCTAGCCCCCTTGACCCCCATCCCGCTATCCGGGTAGCGGGACCCCCGTAAAAACTCTGCGTGGCTCCCGATATATCCAAAACCCCCTTCAAAACACAACACACATACACTGCACATCGATTTCGCATGACCAGTTTAACCCGTCAATCGGAGGTTCTCTCGCACCAAAGGCGAGGGGTAATTAACGGCAGTTTAGTCCGCGGCTGCCGGAGATTTGGATCTCCACAATCATTAAACCCCGGCCTACCCTAGGCAGGGGGAATTTGTAGTACGCCTGACAAGCGTGCGTGTATTTCCATCTCAATGGGGTGATAAAAAACACCCTACACATGTGAGCGTAACGGTGGGGGGGCATTTGTTTCCCCCAACCAGAGCAAAACTCTGTTTTAAAATTCAAAATTTGAAAAAAAATTGAAGCAACGCTTCAAATTCAGCGCTAGGCGCGCTGCACGCCATGTGTCAGACACTGACGTGCTAGAGCCAGGTGCGCTGCGCCTTAAGCAGCGCATCCCCAATCAGAGTAAGGCTCTGTTTTAAAATTTCAAAACTCAAAAATTGAAGTAACGTTTCAAATTCAGCGCTAGGCGCGCTGCGCGCCACGTGTCAAACACGGGTGCGCTAGCACAGTTGCGCTGCGCTCTGCGTTGCGCGCCACGTGTCGAACGTAGGTGCGCTAGCGTAAGGTGCGCCAGCGCTAGAATTAAAAATTCCCCACCGTTAGATCAAAAGATCTAATAATAATAAATTATTAATTGATCAGAATTAAAATTCTATTATGAAAAGATCTTTCCAATTTTATTAAAATAAGAAGATTATCTTCTGTAAAGCAGAAGCTCTAGGATTAAAGATCCAACGGTGGGAAATATTCCCAAATCAATCAGAGAAAGATCTCTTAAAACTGATTTAACAAATCAATTGGCCCTATATAAAGGCCCCAAGACTTCAAGTCTCATATAGAGAAACCCCCTGCAAATTTTGAGAAAAAATCAAAGAGAAAGAAGAGCAAGCTCTTAGACAAAGAATATCATTTCTTTAAGATAAAGAATTAATTCTTGAACAAAAGAGATGAAATCATCTCATTAAAAAAGAAGAACTATCTTCTTAAAGGATCATAGATCTATAAAAGACCAAGGTCTTTTATAAAAAGAAAAAGATCAAAAGATCTAATCATAAAAATAAAAGAAGTATTTACTTCATTCACAGATCCTTGATCTACAAAGGCAGAGCCCTTTTATGAACAAGAACTTTTGTTCTTGAATCTTGAGGTAAAGCCTCCTTTAAAAGAAGAACATAAACTTGTTCTCTGATCATAAATTTGATCAGATAAGCTTTGTGCTACTGAACAATGCATTGCACTCATGAACTACGCTTTTGCGCTCTTTGGACCGGCGCTCAGCGCCAAAACGTGCCACGTGTCAACTGTTTCCCCAATCAGAGCAAAGCTCTGTTTGAATTTCAAAAATTCAAAAATTAAAGCAACACTTCAGATTCCTTGCGCTGCGCGCAACGCGCTACGCGTCAAAAGCAGACACGCCGGCACTGCGCCCAAGACAGCGCACCCAATCAGAGCAAGGCTCTGTTTTAAAATAAAAATAAAGGAAGCAACGCTTCAGATAACTTGCGCTCTGCGCTGCGCGACATGTGTCAACGCAGTTGCCCTGCGCTCTGTGCTGCGCGACACGTGTCAAACGCAGGTGCGCTTGCGCCAACTGTGCCAGCACTAAATCAGAATTAAAATTCTAGAAAGATCTTTCTAATCTTGTTAAAACAAGAAGATTATCTTCTGTAAAACAGAGGCCCTAGGATCAAAGATCCAACGGTGGGCAAATATCCCCAGATCAATCAGAGAAAGAACTCTTTAACCAACCTAACAAACTAATTGGCCCTATATAAAGGCCCCTAGACCCCAAGTTTCAGATATACAGAGCCCCTCTAAAAACTTTGAGAAGAACTCGAAGAGAAAAAGGTAAACCTTTGAAAAAAGGAGAATTTCTTCTAAAAAGATCAAATGATCTAAGAACGAGATCAAGATCTTCCATAAAAAAAAGAAGATAAAAAAAAGATCCAATCATAAAAAAAAGGAGAAGTAATTTACTTCATTAGATCTTTTGATGTATATAAAGACACAGCCTTTTGATGAACCATTGGTTCTTGAAACTTGAGGTAGAACATCTTCAGTACAAGAAAAACTTGTTTCTTTGATCTAAATTGGATCAAGATGCGCTCTGCGCTATTAAACAGTGCCCCACACTCTAAATTTGCGCTGTTGCGCTCCTTGGACTGGCGCAAGTCACCAGAGAGCGCCACGTGTCAATCTGCGCCTTACGCTCCTAAAACAGAGCGCCGCGCTCTTGGATTGGTGCACTGCACCAGAGCGCGCCACGTGTCAACAGCGCACTAGCGCAGCGCACTGCGCCAACAGACTTGCGCTCAGCAGAGCGTGACACGTGTCACCTCCACATGCGCTAGCACCTTGTGCTCTTTAATTGGCGCAAAGCGCCTGACAGACCACGTGACGCAATGTCAAACCATTAAATGCTGCGCATTATTAAAAAAGGGCAGAGCCCAATTAAAAGGCCTAACAGGCTAATCTAAATGCTGTGCATTTAATTAAAGAGCCCAATATTATGCATTAATAAAAGGGCTGACCCCAAATAAATGCTCAAATAGCCAGAACAACAAAATGTTCAACTCATATCAACCGAGCCCATATGCTCACAAACCTTCAAACAGACTTTAATCCCAAACTGGACTATAAATCTCCCAATCAACTTTGGTTCAAGGATACATCTCTGAACTCCTCTGATATATGTCGTTGTAATCCTTCAACGTCTTCAGAGAGGTGACGGGTCCCGACGGCCATACATCCCATGGACCACCATGTCCTTAAACTGGCAATGGACCACTATGTCTCTAAACTAGAACAATAGAGCCCCCAAATACTCTTTTGTCGGATCTAAACGATCCCGTTAAGTTGATCTTAGTCTAAAATTAGACTAACGTATTCTTAACAAACGTTTAAGTTGATCTTAGTCTCAAATAAGGCTAACGTATCCTTAAACCAAAACCCAAAACCCAAATCTAAGAAAATACGTATTTGGACTAATCCACGTCCTACGGGCGACAACATAAATTAGTCTCCGTATACAATCCACGGGCAACCACAAACAAAACAAACACCCACGACAAGAAGTGACCAGCTAGAGAAGGAGAAAGTTGTTACCGTGATGCGGTAACGTAATTAACTGCAGGGGCTTGCGCCTGCAGGAAAGAGCGTCCCCACAATCAAAAACCCCTCAGACGAGGGGGAATCTGACGAAGTCTGCTATATCGGCCGCATCCGTCTAAACCTCTGATACATGGTGTCATAAATCACTTGGCATCTTCGGAAAGGTGGACGGATAAAACCAAATAGCATCTGCCCCGAATTTCAGGTAAGACGTCCCTGACGCACCGTTATTCGGAGGGAACAGATTCTGGCACGCCCGGTGGGACCGTTTCCTCTTTCCACTCCACACTTCGTGTGTCGTATTCGCGAACGAATCGCGGTTTGATATGGTTGCATGTGGATTTAAGATACTTAGATTTGGTGCCTTGCTCCGTGCAGAAGACAGAAGATCAATGGCTTCAAACTGCACTAACTGCAACTGCAACTCTCGCTCCGTCCTTACTGGAGGAGTGACTTATGGGCCCCAAGCGGCCTCTTTTTTCAAGATGCTAGTGGAGCAGGTAACTCAAGCCACCGCTGGACTATTCTTCGGGACCATGCTCCTACCGATGAGCTTCAATGCCCCAATGACGTCGCAAGAAGCTCCAAAGAAGTCGGTCTTTGATCGGCTTATGACTACCGCGGCCCCTCTCAACGGGTCGCCCAACTCCACTGTCTCGGTTTTTAACAGACTAGGCCAGAGCTCCAACGGGCCCATGAAGAAGCCTGCAATACCAGAAGGCGTTATCCCGAAGCGAATAGCCATCCCTGCTCCCGTTCCAGGCGAAATCACCAAGGTTGCTTCCCCTACTCGGAAGTCTGCTTTTGATAGGTTGGCCGTCCCCATTCAACGGACGTCGGTCTTTAAAAGGCTGATACCAGCGAATTTTGACCAACACAGGGGGCATGAGGAGGTCACCCCTACGACTAGACCAACTCCAATCGCGCGACATGCTCGCCGTCGTCACTGGCGCCGGGTAAGGAAAGCTGGGGACAACTCCCCTTCTGGAATAACTCCGCCAGCTCCGATGGTGGAAATCAATGCTGCTGTTCCGACCAGGAATAGCTTTGAACCGCTAAGAAGGGTGCGCAAAATCTCGCCAACTGCCTATTGAAAAGATCTCCTGCACTTGTGGATAATACCCCAAAAGTGAAGCTGGAGCAGCCTCCTCAACGGCTGTCCTCTGAAATTTACAAGGTCTGGCGTTAAGTCCAAGACTCCGTAATGGATCAAGACTATCTCCGCCGACAGAAAAAGATGAAGGTTCGGCAGGAGAAGGACTACTCTGTCAAGCCAGAAAAAGCAACAGCTGGCCGGGTGCCCACTGCAACGGCTCCCTCAACGTCAATCACTCAAAAGAAAAGGAGGCCACAAAAAACCCCTGTGAACATGGCGAGCCGTAAAAGCGCTGAGCACAAACGCCCTAAGTCTGGGGCATGGTGGTCCATACTATTTACATGGCATCCGGGAAGGAGGATAGCCGTGTTTCGACGGGTCACCGACCGCTCACTCGATCCATGAACAAAGCCCAGGAGCAGCAACAGAAGCTTCAGGAAATGCTGACGTAAATGGCCGCACTCACCGGGCCAAAAGAAAGCCCGGAGGCATCATCAGAGCAGCGTCACGAACAAGAAACCGATGCTGACTTCTTACGCAGAGTCCTCGAAAAGAAGGACAAAGAAGCCGCAGAGCAAGCGGCTAACATAAAGCAAATGGCGCTTCTCTTTCAAGACATGGTCGGGATGATGATCCAGCCGGATCCCCCAGCCGAAGATCCTCCGATTATCCTTGAAGATGACAGAGGAGAAACGTCAAATCCACCTCCGGCTCTTTCAGCAGCCAAGGAGGAAACCATTTCCAAGGCCGCACTGGATGACTATATAGCTCAGCAAATATGAGCTCATCGGGCGAGTGAAGCGGCTGGGAAAATTGTTAAAACTGGACGACCCTATCCGAGCAGGTATGACCAAATCAGTTACCCACCGGGATATACGATCCCTAAGTTTCATGTATATAAAGGGACGGGGAATCCACATCATCATGTCGCTCAATTCAGGGCCTTATGCAGCAACACTGGAGGCGACGACAAACTGCTGCTTCGCCAATTCGTCGGCAGCTTAGCAGAAACGGCCTTTGAATGGTATTCGGAGCTACCTAACGACTCTGTCAAAACATTTGCGGAGATGGAGTTATTGTTTACACAAAGATTCGCGAGTGCTGGTGAACGCACCCTGATGCCAAGGTATGGCCAGGTGAAACGTGGGTTCAATACGCGATACGGTGGCGAAACTAATGGTCGAAGTGCGAACAACGCATCGAAGAAGTACCTGTGGTAGGCATGTTCGTGGGCACTCTTGATCCGCAAGCGACCATCTCACAGTTCATGATGTTCTTTAAACCGACCACATTCCAGGCTTTAATTGATAAGCTAGCACAGATGGATCAAATGGGTCACAGACCGTCTCCTCCGAAGTCGGAACCCCGAAACGACAAGGGTAAAGGGAACCCGACCTTCGTTGCGAACACCCAACAGCAGCCCAGTGCCCCAAAGCTAGCGGATCAACTGGAAGGGAGACGGCGGTATTATAATGAGAAAATGAAGCGCCCTTACTCATTCCCGCGGGATAAAACGAAGAGGCTGTTCGAGCCGGCGATGCGCAATAGGCTTATCAATCTTCCGAATCCAAGGAGACCACCGCAACCCAGCGAAGTGAATAATCCCAATTATTGCCCTTACCACCAAACGGTAAGTCACCCAATCGAGGATTGCTTCGTCTTTAAGGGATGATCGAGGATCAGTACCTACAAGGCAAGTTTGCGCTATCTGAAAAGTGGAAAGTAAACCCACCACAGCCACATACTCCAAAGAAGACGGACACGCCGGGGGCAACTTGTTCTTTTGTTGAAGAAGCTCCATGGGAGGTCGTGCTTTCCGCCAAAACCAAAAAGATGCTGAATGATCTCTAGACATGCCCGGCGATCAGGTGGAAGAACCCGCTAGAACCCCAGATCATCGAAGGGATGCTGAAGCCGCGCCCAACTCCAAAGATTAGTGATAGCCAAAATGCTCACACTAGCCGTCAAAATCTTCGAAAAAAGGCCGTGAAGCCTGGTGACAAGTGCACGAGCCTGCAAAAACAGATCGACGCGCTGGAGGAATATAATCAGAAGGCGCGGACGCCCATCACGCTCTAAGAGTTCCTCAGCCACGTCTTTCAGGAGGAAGATGATGGAGAAAGCTCGTCGGATGAATCTGTGGATTACGTAGCAAGTTGTCATGTGATCTCTCACTCGTTTACAGACGATGAAAAGGCTTCTTGCACAGAGAAACTGGGGGCAGGGCCCGAAACAGAACTTCTAGGACCATCAGACGAAATGATTGATGCATTCCTAAACGAAGCCAGTCAGGAAAGCAAAGCCAATCGAGAGCGTGAACTGGCTATATTTGAAAAAGCCAAACGCCAACGACTGGAGGAAAAGGTCGAGACGCCCCGAATGGAGCAAAGTGTCCCTATCGCCAGCAAAAGCAAGCTTAAAGTAAGGAAACAATTCGCTAGGGTCCTGGCAATAGGAATGAAGTTGCTCTCTTTCAAAGGAAATTCCCCTGGCAATATACGTCTTGATGAAGCGGACATACATCCTAACTTCTGTTTATACCATCAGAGGATTGCACACCCTACCGAGGAGTGCATATCCTTTAAAAACTGGTGGTAGGGATATGTTGCCCATCCACGACACGTTCAACGAGTGAAGCGCAAGGCTCGTCGGGAACGGAAAAGCACGACAGATGAGCGCGAAAGAGCTGTTGGCAACTGTCACATAGCCGACGCCAAGGGATCGCAAGTTATCACGTTTGGAAGCGACGCTGACGAAGAAGTCGCCCTTAGCCCTCTCTTCAAGGAATCTACCTCCGGCACAAAACATGTGAAGATTTGCGGCAAAATTTAGCTGCGTAATCATACGTTGACCTATGACCGAAAAGTCGTAAAACTACTACCAACACGCGGCATCCCCAGGCTGACATGGTGTTAAAAAAATAATAAAATAAAAAATAAAAAAAATAAAAACGGTATGTCCATAAGCAAAATGGGCACGGATGAAAACCCGAAAGGGCTCCGTGAGTAAAAACAGGGCTACCGGCGAGTGTTTATGAAAACCCGAAAGGGCGCGACCTCGTTATATAAAAAGAAAAAAAAGAAGAGAAATAAAAAGAAGAATAAAAAAAAAGAAGAAGGTATGTCCATAAGCAAAATGGGCACGGATGAAAACCCAAAAGGGCTCCGTGAGTAAAAACGGCAGGGCTACCGGCGAGTGTTTGTGAGAACCCGAAAGGGCGCAACCTCGTTAAAAGACACTTACAGGGTCCTCTCGACTTTGTAAGGAGAAACCACCTGCGTGAGATCCTTACGACTCACAAGGGAGCGATACACTTAGGAATCCTCACGATTCCTAAGAAGAAATTACACTTGCGAGATCCTCACGACTCGTAAGGAGAACTCTTTTATGGGACCCTCACGGCTCATAAGATTTGAAAGTCTTAAGTTACAGAGACATGAACCTGTTCTTAAGCAACCCCCACAACCTTCGATATTGCCCTACAAGTGGCTCAATACTGACCCTTGTATACAATCCACGGGCGCGAATAAACATTTCCCCAGCAAAGCCCCCCCCCCCCCCCGTGACTAGGGATATGTCCATATGGTGAACAACCCTTGTAAGTCCTCTCGACTTATAAGGAGAAAACTCTTTTGTAAGATCTTTACGACTTACAGGGGAAGATGCACTTAGGAATCCCCATAATTCCTAAGGAGAAAACACACTTACGAGATCCTCACGACTTGTAGGGAGAAATACCTTTGTAAGACCCTTACGGCTCATGAAGTTAAAAGCCTTAGTCGACAGGATCCTAACCCTGTTTACTAAGCCATCTTTGTTCAACATCGACAGAGGCAAATGATGATTCGCTCCTGGCAATATCCCAGTTATAGCGGTGCTGATGCCGAAATCGGTGTCTAATCCCAAGCTTGCGGCGAAAAGACAGCAAGCCACACATACATACGAAATAGCCGAAATGATGGGGCAACTTGCAACAAAATCAGCAAGTAAAAATGTATGCATATAAAATAGCCGAAATGATTGGGCAACTCGCAATAAAAAGCAGCGAGTAAAAATAAAATAAATAGCCGAAATGATTGTGCAACTCGCAATAAAAAGTAGCGAGTAAAAATAACATAAATAGCCGAAATGATTGGGCAACTCGCAATAAAAAGCAGCGAGTAAAAATAAAATAAATAGCCGAAATGATTGGGCACCGCGAAAAATAGCCGAAATGATTGGGCAATCGCGACCTTCGCGATATAAAAGCTGAAATGATAGAGCATCGCGGAAAGAAATAAAAAATATATATAATGAAATTTATGCCCTACAGGCGATATCACAGCAATCCCTGTATACAATCCAGGGGCACAAACAAAGAAGGAAACACATCTTCCCTCCCCATGCTCCATCAGAAAATGGAGCCAAGTCTTGACGGCAACTCATATAAAACCTGAAAGACAATCGGAGATCATCTCGCACCAGCATAGAGTGATCACTACCTCGACGTTCGTCTCGATACAGCAGACGAGACGAGATGTCATTACAGCGTCCTTCCTCCAACAGAATTCGGACACACCAAAGCGAACGAAGTGAAGGCCAAATTCCTAGCTTCAGCGTCTTGACGGTAACTCATATAAAACCTGAAAGACAATCGGAGATCATCTCGCACCAGCGCGGAGTGGTCACCACCTCGACGTTCGTCTCAATACAACAGACGAGATGTCACGACAACATCCTTCCTCCAACAGGATTCGGACACACCAAAGCAAACGAAGCGAAGGCCAAAGTCCTAGCTTCAGCGTCTTGACAGTAACTCATATAAAACCTGAAAGACAATCGGAGATCATCTCGCACCAGCGCGGAGTGGTCACCACCTCGACGTTCGTCTTAATACAACAGACGAAATGTCACGACAGCGTTCTTCCTCCAACAGGATTCGAACGTGACAAAGCAAACAAAGCAAAGGTCAAATTCCTAGCTTCAGGGTCTTGACGGTAACTCATATAAAACCTGAAAGACCATCGGAGATCATCTCACACCAGTGCGGAGTGGTCACTACCTCGACGTTCGTCTCGATACAACAGACGAGATGTCACCCCAGCGTTCTCCCTCTAGCAGGATTCAGACGCGACAATCAAACAACGGAGCCACGGCAAAATCCCTAGTTCCAAACCTCGACGGTTCACCAACAACCTAGAGACAACCGCGACATTCGTCTCGATATAGAGGACGCAATGCCAGCAAACGAAGCGAAGGCCAAATTCCTAGCTTCAGGGTCTTTACGGCAACTCATATAAAACCTGAAAGACTATCGGAGATCATCCCACACCAGCGCGGAGTGGTTATGACTCATCGGGGCTCTCCAAAATGAGCCCAACCTCAAGTAAAAAGCGGCATGGCAAGATTCCTAACGTTTGCTCTTCCGACGGTCAAACTGCCTAGGAGGATTTCTTGAAGACGTCTTGTCCAGCCCCCGAAGGGATCAGAGACACGACAATCGCAAGGCTACTCGAACAGCAAGATTGCCTATCGAGGAATACATCAGCCAACGTGATGGTACGATGGACAAAACCCTAAGTACCACAGACCCTAACGGACCTCTGTCGTAAAGAGCAGAGGTTAACTGTGACGTTAGGATATTCTTGCAAGAACTGCTCGATTTGTCTCGACTCATAAGGAAATTAGTGTCTTTGCGAGATATTCTCGATTCGTCTCGACTTGTGAGATAAAGCCTTAGGCAGCGGGAATAAAAAAAACCTGTTTCCTAAGCACTGGGACCCTGCAAGTCGGTCCAAAATAGACTCTTGCATACTATTCATGGGTCACACTCTCCAAAGTCGAATCTCGACAAGGAGGGAAACAACCGCTTACGGGTCCTCTCGATTCGTAAGAGGGAAATTCTCTTATAAGATCCTTACAACTTATAAGGGAAAACGCACTTAGGAATCCTCACGATTCCTAAGGAGAAAATACACCTACGAGATCCTTTCGATCCGTAGGGAGTAAAGTCTTTGTGAGACCCTCACAGTTCATAAAGTTGAAAAGTCTTAGGCAGCAGATCTGAACCTACGGCCCAAGCCATCACTACCTCTTGAAGAAACCAAGACAGGATGCTCGCTCTATCATCTGTCGACCATGTTTACTAAGGTAACATGCTGATAATAAAAGAAAGGGGAAAGCGCAGAGATGACACAAGACATTGCAAAAAAATGTGTGTATCTTTATTCATGAATTCAATTAAGTACAAGGCGATTCGTATAAAAGAATAAAGAATGGATACATATTATTCAAAGATTACAAGTGTATAATTGATACAAAGGCAGCTACTGAGAAGGAAGCGTCTTAAGTAGACCCATCAACTGCTCTCGCACTTCCTTCAGCGCCTTCTCATGATCAGCCGCCGCGGCCAGCCCCTCTTCAACTTGAGCCCTTTGTTGCAAGCACGATAAAATCGTCTCATCAATTTCCCGCCGGGCAGCTTCACTACTTTGCCTAACCCGCTTGCTAGAGTCAAGCTTCTGTTTCAATACAAGCCCGTCCGAAATTAATTGCTGTAAAGTGTCAAAGACGGCTTTCAGTTGTGCGGCGCCGTTCGCTTCAACCTGGGCAAGCAATTAGACAGACTCAGCAGAAGCCTCCTCGCATTCCTTCTGCCTTAAATTCGCTTCCTGTTCAAAATGGCGGAGGAAAGACGCACTCTGCTCAACCCATGCGGCCCGCTGGGAATTCAAAGCCTGGGTCTCAGAAGAAGGACGCATAAGCTCCAGCTGATGCAGGCGGGCCTCAATCTCCCTGCAGTGATTAACCCAAGACTCGACGACGCCTTCATTATGGAAATTTACAAGCGTCGCCAGCATCGAATTAACCTCCGCAGCGAAATCTGCGGCGGATGTAGGAGCTTCTGCGTCAAGTTCCTCGACGCATCCGCTCAGCATGCTCAAACTCATCGCAGCACCCTTTGAGGATGGACGCCTGGAGAACGGGCATGCCGGCATCGTGATGCGGGACTCGAAAGGAACCGGAACCGGAGCGATAGTTGCAAAACAAATCACAATCAGATGACAGACCTAAAAATGCAGGAGACTCATGAACGGTAGAGTCTACTATACCGGCTGCAGCAGACGGCAAAACCGGGAGGACCGGTGGCGCAACTGATCTCTCATCTCCTCCTTCGATCTGTAGCACTGCAATCAGGGCAAGGAAGAATCAGAAACAAGTTCATTATTGGAAAAAGAAAGAGTATTAATTAAAAACTATACTCACCAGCGCCACTGGAAGAAGCAAGCTCCGACGGGAAGGAGAAGTGTGGGTGCAGCACCTGGTAAAGGTGATCAAACAGCATTCCTGCAAGGACGCAGTAGTACAACGTCAATACATGAATTATAAAGCCGAGAGATAAGACAAATGGGTTACAAATCCATACCTTCCAGCATTTACGACGGTGCGAGAGAAGGTAGAGAGGTGGCCACCGTCAAGGCAGTACCTGATGGCGCTCCCTCGAGCAATGGGGCATCAGCACTGGCCACACCTGTGTTAGAAACAAGATAAGCTCTGTCAGGTTGGGTTGCAGAATAAAAAGAAGGACGATAACCCAAAATTTACCTGATGAGTCACCAGCCGAAACGGCGGCGTCTCCCTCCTCCGTTGGCATGGGTCCACCTCCCGTTGCCTCATCGCCAGATTCTACAGGAGCTGTTGTCGTGCTCGCAAGGCCGGGAGACGGCGAGGGACCGTAGGCTGGGAGAGCAATGATCGGAGCGGTGCCCGACTCTTGGGAAAGTGCGTTCGGCTCGTCCTCGGCAATCATGCCCGTCTCACCCGCTACTCCCTCGGGTTCAGCGGTCGCGGCCGTCTCGTCCACCGCTACCATGGGTTCATCGGTCGCAGCCGCTCCATCCGCTGCCACCCCAGACTCGGTTGTAGTAGTCGTTTCATCTGCCGCTACCTCGGGCTCGGCAACCTTCTCGGGCATAGTGGGCGTGACTGTCTCGTCAGCCACTAGCTCAGGCCCGGCGACTACGGCTGCGCCACTTACCGTTGCCTCGGGATCAGCTGCCACCTTCTCCACCGTCCCCTCAGGCTCGACAGTTCCGTCGCTCCTTCAGTTGGACTTGGCCCTGCAGGGCAAGATATATAAGAACCAATAGTTTTACAACTTTTGCAACAAAGTCTTGAAAGACACATTACCTGAGGTGGATTGATTGTTGGCCTCCCGAGCTGCACGCGCCGCCTGTCTATGAGCAGTAGACAAGGCGACTGGGGGCTCCTCGGAAGGAGAAGCAACGGGAATAACGGCGCTTGGGCCCGCTCCCACAGCCAAAGCAGCGCTGCGCTCCTTCGCTGCGTGCCTCAAGCGCTTCCTCTCCTCCCGGGCCGTCACGATGGACCTCTTGGAAGCCTCCTTCAGCAAGACGTCGTCGTCCGCATTTAGAGTTGCCTCCAGATCCTTCAAGGCATCCATCATCGGCTTTTTGAGTCGGGTCTCTCGCGGCAGCCTTGAAGAGGCCGAAACATCGGTAGCTGGCCCGGGGAGAATCCCCGCATTGGCTTGCGCAATAGATCCCGCGGCCCCTGCAAAGAGACAAAGAAAAGATTAGATTGGCCATAAAAAGGAGAATAAAGACTCAGTGAGCCGAGACGAACCAACGCCCGATAAAGCGTGTTTCCTTTCCTCCTCCTCGAAGGTTTTGAGGGAAGCAGCGATGGCTTCTTCAGTAGAAATGCCTGTTTAAAAAAAAAAGAAAAGCATTAGTCAAAGACAATAATAAAAGTACGATGAAATGACGAAGAATACGACTAGTGATTACCTGATTGCGCAAGTTTAGCCAACCACGCTTCGAGCCTTGCTGATCGCTTAGAAGCCGCGATGGCAGCCGCCAGATCGGTGTCTGCTGGCTCTACCAAGAAACCCTCATTGCTTCCGTACTCGCTTAGGCCTTCGGTGAGAGGGGCCTGAGGCTCTAAGCCAAAGACAGCGTCAAGAGAAAGAACAGACTTCTTCTTCCTCTTCTGCACGCGGATCCCGGTCGCCGCCAAAATCAGCTTACGCTTCGCAGGCACCTTGGGACGGCGGGTCCCGATGTCCAAGCCCATGCCGGACTCCGGCGAGACCACATTCACCGTCTCCACCGGAACACGGGACGCTGGGGGCACGTCCACGGTAGGCAATCCGCACGGAGGGCTCAACACGCGTGGTGGCTCAGCTCCAGCATCTCTTAGCAGAGGAATGACAGGAATCCTTGGCCTTAGGGGAACTTTGCGGTCGCTGCCAGGGGGCGCACCCTTGCGGTCAACCAACAACCGCTTCTCTTCCCGGATGACGGCACCCATCGCGTGCGCGTACCAAGCCACGTACACGTGGAGGGCTCGGGGGACGCAGCTCGGCTCGCTGATAAAGAAGTGGGAGCCCGTGTTCGGTCGCATAAAATGGTGCAGCGCGCTCCGTATCCCCTCCCTGGTGGCCGCAGGCTCTTCCAAAAACGCCTCCAGTGGGACCCCCTAATTATAGCTTGATTGTTGGGCGAACCGATGGAGGTTGTACCTCATGAAGAGCGCCATGTCGTTTTGCCTGAACACCAGGAAGCCCGGCCGGATGGAGATAAGTGAAGAATCTCCCGAGCTTTCAATACGGAGGCCCCATCCTTGAAACCATCACGCAACGCCAACACTGTTAGTTGTATGTATGCCCTAGAGGTCAGTATTGTACAGATGATGTATATTATATTGGATGCTTGGACATATATAGAGATGACTTTCTTGCTCGATATGATAGTATGCTATCTGGTTGCTCTTTATCTTAACATGTACACTTGTCTCTTTAAACTGTCTTATAGTTACATGTTGGTAAAGCCCTTAGGATGTGTACTTGACTACCTGGACTATGATGCAGATCATACTAGTGGGGACATGGTAGTCCATAGGTGCATCCTTCAAGGTCCCTGGTCGTGGGTGTATCGAGACGGGGCATCGATATACCAGTGTAGACTAGCGTATACGCTTCTCGACCCATGAGATGGGCGATGGATGATCCCATATCCATTGGTGTTTGACATCAGAGATGGTATACGGGTGCTCAGTGGAGACTGGGTACACTGGACGGACTCGCCGAGAACTCCCAGATGGTATTATACCTCACGTCAGATGGCAGTTCTCAGGTGACACTTGTACAGGATAGTCTGTAGACCCGAGATCGTCATAGAGTCTTGTGTGATTCCCACTGTGCTTTGATCTCCACCTTACCACGTCCATGAGGGCGTGCAAAACGGTGGTCTTTGGGTACAGTCCTGAGTCATATGGAGGCAATGAGCGATAGGAGGGGTTTCGTCTCTCCCGGTATTGGGGGTTGATGTTGCGCTGTGCTCGATTGGCCGTAACAGGGAAGTCCCTGGCCAGGGCTGATCAGAGATTTGCTGGTAAGTGTTACCAGTAGTTTCTCGACCCATTATGAGCCTCACATCGGCACGACTTATCGGTTATTGGGGTCTGACGTTTACCACCCCTAGACTTGATATGCGACATATCAGACGAACAGACCGGACTGTACGGTAAGTGTTACTGGTTGGATTCACAGGAGTGTGAGCGGGCTAGCTCGTCGATTTTCTGATCGCTCAATACCCGGATGGCCGTTACGTTTAGCAGACCGCTTGCGGCTTGTGGGTGATTGATATGATCATCATCTGCTGCCGGCGTATTGACGAGTCTTTAGAGTCCTACACAGAGGTTTCCTGGCTCAAGCAAAACGAAATAGGAGCGCATATGAGATATGTGCAGGACCGAGAATAATGCGTGTATGTGATACCGTATTCCATTCTCGCGATGGATGTATCGATTGGTTATATGCGATATAACCTAGATATCGAATCAAGGATTGATTCGATAAGCCGATACATAAGATACTAGTCGGTTATATGCGATATGACCGGATCGTTAAATCAAGTGTTGATTTAATGATTTAATGTATAATTATATATTTGATATATTACTTTGCATTAACTAGTATTGGTTCACTTTAAATGGATTTTCTCACTTGATGTGCAAGTTGTATATGTGATATACTTTTGTGCACATGTTTGTATCATGTTTGATGATGCTTGCTCATTTGGTTAAGTGTAAAGAATTAAACCTTGGTTAAGTAAATGATTAGGGTTTTTATTTATTTATTCTTTTATCTTTTTAATTTGGATTAAAAACAAATGGCAAAAGAAAACAAAAGGGTTGCTTTCATTCTTGAAGCTTGTTGAAGCTTCATGAAGCTTTGACCAAAATGACCATTTTGTCTTCATGCTTAACCCTAACCATTCATCTAACCTTAGTCAATTCTCTACACCTAACCATGGTTTACATTATGATAAGTATTCATTTTCTTTTTGATTTTAAAAGACTTATCATAATATTCTTCATCTTCTCCTTCTTCTTCTTCAAGAAAAACCTTGCCTTCATCAATGGCAACTTGAGCAAACAAGTGAGAAATCCAATTCTAAAGTGAACCCACCTCCTATTTCTTCACCCTCTACCTCTTGCCAAGTAGTGTAGGGTGTTTTCTTCACAAGTTTCACAACTTGGTGAAGTTGGAGCTTGAACTTGTGTTGCCTCGACGTAGATCATCTTCGGCACGAAACTGACGACCTTGCCCGCCCGTTTCTCCGATGAAGCCGAAGCTTGAGTCCGGGATTCGAGACGGACAGCGAAAGGACGTCTACGTGGAGCTAAGGAAGTGGAGAACCGGATCTACAAAAGTTGTAGCATCTTTCTTTTAGTTAAGTAGTTAACTAGTTTCCCTTTGTCGTCTAAAATTCTAGTTAACGATCTAGTCTAGGGTTTCTCGGCACCGTAAGCTTTGAAATTGGCATGGTTGATGCCTTGTGAGAACTCTTGAGAGTGCCGAGGAACCCTACAAACACCGCCTTGGAGGTCTCTGAGCCGATGGTCACGACTTTGTCCATGAAAGAAATCCTCGCTCCGACCGTGTGCGGACGAAGAAGAAACCCCCTAGCCTCCCGCGAAGACGGATTCACAATCGAGGCGCCAATCAGCTGCATAACTCTGGGGAGTCTGCACTTCTCGAAAAACAAGGGGCTCTTATGAATGCCGATTACCCCGAGCACATGCATTTCCATCCACGAAGTGAAGTAGTGCATCGGGAAATTGGCAGGTTGCACCCCAGGTTCATTTGCGTCCGCCGCCACGCTGAGTCCATGGTATAGGTGAGCCAGCCCGGCGATTCCGATCGACAATTGTATGCCAGCCACTGTCCGATGCGCTGGGTAGAAAACGGACGGCCTCATGTAGCGCGGGTGCATGGGGAGCGCGAACCAGCCAGCCATAATCCCAGGAATCCGAGAAAGAAGGTCTCCTCATCGATGCCTGGGGCGGCGATTTCCGATAAGGGCATGATGGCGGCATCGGGGAGATAAAAAACCTTTTGATCGTCTTCCAGTACTGGTCGACGATCTAATCCAAAGCCGAAGGGGTCATCGAGCTTGGCAAACTTCTCGCTCCGCTGCGATAGAATCTCCGGTCGAAGAAAGCAGGCGATAAAATCTGCAAAACTAACTCCCCGGGTTCCCGATTCCAAATAGAGACATTCATACATATTCAGCACCTTCACCAGGCTCGGAAACTGGTGCTGAATAGAATTCTCCGGCGTTAGGCCCATTACCAGCGGTTTGGTGGCGAAGACATACTCGTCAGGAGGAAGTAACTCCTCATAGTGCTCCCTCCTCGCCGGCAGGCCGGAAATCTCAGCAAATTCTTCCAGGGGGATGGAGACTTCCCTGTCCGTCAGAAGAAAAGTATGGGTGGGGGTGTTCCATTGTTCCACGAATGCCTTAACCCACCACGTTGGAGGAGCAGGGTACTCGAACAATGAGGCGTAGACTGCAGAGTACAAACCAATCCTTATGAAATGCGTCTTCCTCGCCGACAAGATATACCTAGCCCACTGCAAATACCCGGCCGATTGTCGAGGGGTCAATCCGAGGTTATAAGCTTGTCCCCAAGGGCGCGTCTCACCCTGGCATATGCGCCGCCCCAAAATGTCCACGGCTGCACGGGAATGGCAGCAATCGAAGGGTGAAGAAGATCCTCCGAGTTCCAATTTATGACCTCCACGGCATAGTTCACCGGGGGTGCATCCGCATATGGGATCGACGAGATCGGCTCTGACGGCGTCGCACAAGAGAAGTTTCGGCGACCCTTGATGATTTCACTATACCATCTGCCCCATAGATGAAGGTTCTTATGCTCCGGGTCGTGATCCTTAATCAGAGCGAACCTCCCGGTCCACTGGCGCCTCAGGGAAACCTCCCTCTGAGTGGAAGAACGGGAATGACAGATCAGCAGACATGTTGCCTGCAAGAGAAAGCGAAGTTCCATTATCAGTATCATCATTTAAATTTAAAAGCCTAACACTTGATACTTTAAAATTTGTACCGCACTGCAATGCAGTGGAGAGGGGACCAAAGAGGGACCCACAAAATCCAGATGACAATGCATCAGTTAATAAGACAGCCTCATCATTGGATGAGACTGTCAGTTAATGAGGAGATCCTCAAAAGAATATTCTCATTAAATGAGAAATCCCTTGAGACAAGGAGAAAATCTCCCTTTTCAGAGCAAGGCTCTGTCGCAGAGTGACACTTGTCAAACTCTGGTCACAAGGGAATAAAATTCCTTAAAAGTGCCTAGCTCTGTAATAATGATGGAAAAATCCATCAAATGAAAAATTAACTCCTAAAAATTAAAGTTTGGGATCTTAAAGATCCATAAAAACTCTTAAGAGTTCATCATCTTTAGATCAAAAGATCTATGTTTTGTCAAAGAGCAAAGTTCTGTTCATGGGTTAAGAAACCCTGAAACGAATTCTTGATAGCAAAGCTCTATTTTTGAAACCCCAAAGGGGTTTTCTTTAGATCAAAAGATCTATAAGAGCAAGGCTCTATTAATTAAAATTAATTAATTTAATTTAAGTTAATTTTTACCTAAAATTTTTCTAAAAAGTTCTAACTCTGAAAATGAGAGCAAGGCTCTGAGGTTCTTGAAAACAAGAGTAAGGCTCTGAAAATAAAATTCTTGAAGATGATAAACATTTGAGGAGGACCAAGGGTCCTATTTATAGGCGCTTAAGCGCCCCTTCAACTCCTGAGTTGATCTGACGGTTGGGATCTTACCACCGCTGCACTCACGTGTGCGCCACATGAGCGCAACGGTGGGGGGGAATTTGTTTCCCCAATCAGAGCAAAACTCTGTTTGAATTTCAAAAATTCAAAAATTAAAGCAACGCTTCAGATTTCTTGCGCTGCGCACAACGCGCCACGTGTCAAAAGCAGACACGCCAGCGCTGTGCCCAAGACAGTGCACCCAATCAGAGCAAGGCTTTGTTTTAAAATAAAAATAAAGGAAGCAACGCTTTAGATAACTTACGCTCTGCGCTGCACGACACGTGTCAGCGCAGTTGCGCTGCGCTCTGCGCTGCGCGACACGTGTCAAGCGCAGGTGAGCTTGCGCTAACTGTGCCAGCACTAAATCAGAATTAAAATTCTAGAAAGATATTTTTAATCTTGTTAAAACAAGAAGATTATCTTCTGTAAAACAGAGGCCCTAGGATCAAAGATCCAACGGTGGGGAAATATCCCCAGATCAATCAGAGAAAGATCTCTGTAACCAACCTAACAAACTAATTGGCCCTATATAAAGGCCCCTAGACCCCAAGTTTCAGATATACAGAGCTCCTCTAAAAACTTTGAGAAGAACTCGAAGAGAAAAAGGTAAACCTTTGAGAAAAGGAGAATTTCTTCTAAAAAGATCAATAATCTAAGAAAAAGATTAAGATCTTCCATAAAAAAAAAAGAAGATCAAAAAAAGATCCAATCATAAAAAAAGGAGAAGTAATTTACTTCATTAGATCTTTTGATCTATATAGAGGCACAGCTTTTTGATGAACCATTGATTCTTGAAACTTGAGGTAGAAGCTCTTTAGAACAAGAAAAACTTGTTTCTTTGATCTAAATTGGATCAAGATACGCTCTGCGCTATTAAACAGTGCCCCGCAGTCTTAATTTGCGCTGTTGCGCTCCTTGGACTGGCGCAAGTCACCAGAGAGCGCCACGTGTCAATCTGCGCCTTGCGCTCCTAAAAACATAGCGCTGCGCTCTTGAATTGGCGCACTGCACCAGAGCGCGCCACGTGTCAGCAGCGCACTGTGCCAACAGACTTGCGCTCAGCAGAGCGTGACACGTGTCACCTCCACATGCGCTAGCGCCTTGCGCTCTTTAATTGGCGCAAAGCGCCTGACAGAGCACGTGGCGCAGTGTCAGACCATTAAATGCTGCGCATTATTAAAAAAGGGCAGAGCCCAATTAAAAGGCCTAACAGGCTAATCTAAATGCTGTGCATTTAATTAAAGAGCCCAATGCTATGCATTAATAAAAGGGCTGAGCCCCAAATAAATGCTCAAATAGCCAGAACAACAAAATGTTCAACTCATATCAACCGAGCCCATATGCTTACAAACCTTCAAACAGACTTTAGTCCCAAACTGGACTATAAATCTCCCAATCAACTTTGGTTCAAGGGTACATCTCTGAACTCCTCTGATATCTGTCGTTGTAATCTTTCAACGTCTTCAGAGAG
This sequence comes from Agapanthus africanus, assembly GCA_030015575.1. NCBI lineage: Eukaryota > Viridiplantae > Streptophyta > Magnoliopsida > Asparagales > Amaryllidaceae > Agapanthus > Agapanthus africanus. The sequence goes on from CM057339.1 coordinate 45,373,394, forward strand.
GTGACGGGTCCCGACGGCCATACATCCCATGGACCACCATGTCCTTAAACTGGCAATGGACCACCATGTCCTTAAACTGGCAATGGACCATTATGTCCCTAAACTAGAACAATAGAGCCCCAAATGATCTTTTGTCAGATCTAAACGATCCCGTTAAGTTGATCTTAGTCTAAAATTAGACTAACGTATCCTTAACAAACGTTTAAGTTGATCTTAGTCTCAAATAAGGCTAACGTATCCTTAAACCAAAATCCCAAACCCAAATCTAAGAAAATACGGATTTGAACTAATCCACGTCCTACGGGCGACAACATAAATTAGTCTCCGTATACAATCCACGGGCAACCACAAACAAAACAAACACCCACGACATGAAGTGATCAGCTGGAGAAAGAGAAAGCTGTTACCGCCATACGGTAGCGTAATTAACTGCAGGGGCTTGCGCCTGCAGGGAAGAGCGTCCCCACAATCAAAAACCCCTCAGACGAGGGGGAATCTGACGAAGTCTGCTACATCGGTCGCATCCGTCTAAACCTCTGACACATGGTGTCATAAATCAACTTGGCATCTTCGGAGAGGTGGACGGATAAAACCAAATAGCATCTGCCCCGAATTTCAGGCAAGACGTCCCTGTCGCGCCGTCATTCAGAGGGGAACATCAACCATAGACACTATTTGCGCTTTGCGCTTTTAAAACAGAGCACTGCACTCATGGGCTGGCGTTTGGCGCCAAGCGCGCCACGTGTCACTCACTGGCGCGCCCCTAAACCAGCGCAAAGCGCTCATAAATGAAAGCGCAATGCGCTCATAAACTAGCGCTTAGCGCTAAGCGCGACGCGTGTCACCTTCGTGTGCGCTACCTGATAGATGCGCAATGCGCTCTTTAATTGGCGCAAAGCGCCTGACGCGCCACGTGGCGCGCTGTCAGAACACACTTTGTTCTGATGAACGTTATGCATTCAATACAAGACAAAAATTGTCAGGACCTAATGCTCAGCATTACTAAAAGGGTCAAGCCCAAGTAAAGGCTCAATAGGCAGAATTAAAAATGTTAAACATTTTAATTGGACTTAGCCCAATTCTGGACATAAGTCCTCAACTTATATTGAACTGAGCCCATCTGCTCACAAATATTCAACAGATCTTAGTCTCAAACTGGACTACAGATCTTCCAATCAATTCACATCGGTTTAAGAGTACATCTCTTTACTCCTCTGATATCTGTCGTTGTAATCCTTCAACGTCTTCAGAGAGGTGACGGGTCCCGACAACCACACATCTCACGGACTGTGGGGTCCTTAAACTCATGGACTACGATGTCCTTAAATCTTATAGACTACGATGTCTCTAAACCGGACCGTGGGGTCCTTAAGCCCATGGACTACGATGTCCTTAAACCTTATAGACTACAATATCTCTAAACCGGACTGTGAGGTCCTTAAACTCATAGACTACGACGTCCTTAAACCTTATAGACTATGATGTCTCTAAACTGGACCGAGATGTCCTTAAACTACCGATGGACCGAAATGTCCTTAAACTAACAACGGACCGTAATGTCCTTAAACTAATCGACCGCAATGTCCCTAAACTAAACAATAGAGCCCAATTGCTCTTTTGTCGGATCTAAATGATCCTGTTAAGTTGATCTTAGTCTAAAAATTAGACTAACGTATCCTTAACATACGTTTAAGTTGATCTTAGTCTCAAATGAGGCTAACGTATCCTTAAACCCAAACCAAAACCCAAATTTAAGAAAATACGGATTTAGACTAATCCACGCCCTACGGGCGACAACATACATTAGTCTCCGTATACAATCCACAGACAACCACAAACAAAATAAACACTCACGACACGATGTGACCATCTGGATAAGGAGAAAGTTGTTACCGCGATGCGGTAGCATAATTAACTGCAGGGAAGAGCGTCCCCACAATCAAAAAACTCCTCACAAACGAGGGGGAATCTGACGAAGTCTGCTATATCGGCCGCATCCGTTTAAACTTTCGATACACGGTACCATAAATCAACTTGGTATCTTCGGAGAGGTGGACGGATAGCACCAATTAGTATCTGCCCTCGAATTTCAGGCCTGACGTCCCAACGTCTCGGTCGCGTCCTTCGGCGGGGAACAGTATGCAAGCTTAAAAAATCGCTGTACGGATTGAAGCAATCTCCAAGATAATGGTACAAGCGATTTTTCTGTTTCATGGTGATGATCGGGTTCAGGAGGGGTTTGCGAGATCAATGCGTATACTTCAAGACATTTGATGATGGTGCGTAGATATATCTCCTCGTATATATAGACGACATGTTGATCGCCTCCAAAGGCAAATCAGGAGTCAATAAATTGAGGCAACAATTGAGTCAAGAGTTCGAGATTAAGGATCTGAAAGCTGCCAATAAAATCCTTGGTATGAAGATTGTCAGGGATAGAAAGAGAAGAGAATTGCGCCTTTCGCAGAAGAAATACATCGAGAAAGTTATCGCTCGATTCGGTATGGAGAAGGTTAAGCCCGCAGCCACTCCATTAGCGACGCATTTCAAATAGTCGGCAAAGCAGTCACCCAGTACAGATGCGGAAAAAGAATATATGTCTTGAGTAACGTATGCGAGTGCGGTCGAAAGTCTCGTGTATTCGATGGTGTGCATTCACTCGGATCTAGCACATGCAGTTAGGTTCGTGAGTCGATATATGGCTAACCCCAGTAAGAAGCATTGGCAAACGGTAAAGTGGATCCTACGATATTTGAAAGAGACTTATAGTATCGGTTTACAGTTCGGATGAGACAATGTGGAAGACTGCGTCCTAATTGGATATGTAGCTGCTAACTTTGTTGGTGACCTGGACAGCAAAGGTTGACGACAGAATATATATTTACAGTAGGCACATGCGTAGTGTCTTGGAGATCGATGGTTCAGACTGTCATCGCTTTATCAACGATTGTGTTCGAGTATATAGATGCAGTTGAAGCAGTTAAGGATGTAATCTGGCTACGGGGTTTACTTAAAGATTTGGGCGTGGGTCAAGATATCACAAAGATCTATTGTGACAATTTGAGCGCCATTTGTATGACCAAGGACCAGACTTTCTACGGAAGGACAAGACACTTTGATGTAAGGTGCTGCTTTATTGACGTAATGGAAGAAGACAAGACCGTCGTCCTATCGAAAATTGATACCAAAGAGAACTCGGCGGACGCATTAACCAAGGTCGTTTCACTGGACAAGTTTAAGCTCTGTTTGGTCAAGGTTCATATTGTTGATTGCAGAGATGGTGCCAAAAGACGCACCAGAGAAAGAGAAAGTTTTGGAGATTCGGCGATTTTGCTTCAAGGAGGAGAATGTTGATTTGTGATGCAAAATCACATAAGCCCAAGTTTTTGATCCCAAACCCAAGTTAAGTTCTGGAGTGTTTCAAGAAGAAGTCTAGAAGTTTCAAAGATCTTCTAGAAATTGTTTTAGAATGGCTCTAAATATCTTCTAGAAATTCTAAAGAGCTGCTAGAAACTTTCTTGAACCATTCATTGGATCCCTATAAATACCTTAGGGGTCATTTGAGATGGGTATCAAGTAATCAAGTAAACACAAACACTTGTAAGGTATAGTAAGCTTTTGTGAGAGATTGAGAGTTTGAAAGCTATTGTAAAATTTTGCAGTCCTTAAATTCTCTTGTAAAATAGCTTTATCTTCGTTACTGAAAAGTATTCTTTCACCGGTAAAATTCTCTTGTCATTTCTCCATTGGTTGCTATATTCCATCCAAAACCGGTGTTTCACCCCCAACAAGTTCTAAAATTAAGTTAGATAATCATTTCAATATAGAGTTGAAAAATGAGTATTTAGAGTTTTGGTTGACGAGTACAGGGTACACTGAAGGGTTTTTTTTTTTTTGCAAATGTGCAATAAAACCTTGAATATATACACAAATTAATATGCTGAATGGTAGCAAGACTATCCACACTTACCAATTGGTGCATATTGGACTCATTGTCAACAGCTTTCTTTCCCGTAAGCAACTCAAGAAGAACGATCCCGAAACTATAAACATCGGGTTTCTCATTAAACCTCTATGTCCGAGCATATTCCGGATCAATATAGCCAATCGTGCCCGTAACATAAGTCGAAGTATGAGTTTTAGAAGCCAGGATACACTTGGCGATTCCAAAATCGGACAAGTGTGCTTCGAAATTTTCATCGAGAAGTATGCTTGACGAGAATGATTTGAGGATTGCAGTCATGGTGAAGAGAAGCTAAGTCTTGGGCTGCACCGACAGCTATTTTCAAACGTGTGTCCCAATCGAGCTTCACTTTCTCAGATGGACCTGGTACATAAGATTATATAGAAATCTTTCAATATTTCAAAATAGTCTAAATTTCATTAAACTTTGGAAATTACAAGAAACTATCAAAATGCTTCATGCTAACAGTATCTGTTTTTTTAGTGAATTATGTATGAATTCTTACTAAAGTAACACAATGACGTCAATGAAATTTGCAAAAGGTTGTTATAGATTAGTATTAACAGGTAGTGTTAATATACTTGTTTGGTAGTTTAGTGACAAACAGGTATAGTTTTTGATAGTTCAATGAAACTAAGCCTTTCAAAATAAACATTAGGCTAAATTACACCAACTATTATTATTATAATTTACGGATTAAACTAGCTTAAAGTTATTTTATTATGCCAAACTCCCTTGCAGTTCGGTTTTAATGGAGTTTCACTTTTATAAAAAAAAAACTTAAATATAGCACTTAAAGGATCTTACTGTAATTTAGCCTAAACACTAGCTTGAGATGAGCAAATAAGAATTTGATAGCATTTACCATGAAGAAGATCCCATAAGGAGCCATTTTCCATATAATCCTAACAGAGAAGATTTCCATGAGGAGATAGAGAGTAGCCGAGCAAGCTGACGAGGTTCCTGTGCCTGATGTTGCCAATTGTTTCGAGTTCTGTTTCGAATTCACACGGAGGGTGATTACTGTAAATTCACTTGATTGCGATGCATTTTGAGTTTTTCATTACACATTTGTATACAGTGCTTGAAGCGCCACGACCAATGATGTATGTTTCACTTAGGTTGTCTGTATTTCTCATGATATCCTCATATGTATAAATCACCATGTCCATTTGAAGAACTACCAATTGCGGAGGGCCTGGAAAAAGCAAAAGGTTTACTATATTAAAAAAAAATGCTAAATTACACTAAATTACCTTTAACTACCAATGTTTTTCACTAAACTAAGTTTTTTATTAGAATAAACTCCCTTAACTTTTGGTTTATGGAAGATTTTTTCACTAAAGTACACTTAAATGAAATGCTTGAAGGGAGCTTACTGTAATAAAATTTAACGTGGATTAGTTAAAGACAATGATAGCATAGGGTAATTTAGTGTAATTTAGCTACATGGAAAATACTAAGAGAAGCATGAAAAAGACTTTGCACACCTTGAATAGTTTTGTTTGAACCTTTCATGAACTGATTCCGATGTCTTTCGATATATTGCGATTACAATCATTGATAGAAGTGTATTGGAACCTAATATTATGCAGACAATTGCTGCTCTTGAGATGTTAACTGCTTAGATCGGGGGGAAATGTTAACTAGCTAAAAAATTAGCAGAACATTAACACATGTAGTGAGTGAAGATAAATAAATTTCAATTTTCCTTTTGATCTGTTAATATTTAATCCACATGAAGATTCACATAACATTGGGTTGCCCAGAAAACCATACAGAAACAAAACAACAAGACTTGGAGAAGCATACCTATTTTACATATTAGTGGAGAGGTGATAAATAATCTTTACCTTTGATGAGGTGAAAACCTAGAAAAAATCTTGGATAGAGGAATATCCCATGATAAATTGTTGAATGAGAGGTTCCTGAACAAATATCAAGTTCTCAAATTACTTAACCGCAATAATTTCCCTGCATAATCTTTCTAGCAAATAGAGATGTGTAAACTTACAGTGATGTTAAGCTGAAACAATTGGTAAGTTGAATCGGCACTTCGCCATATACATTGTTATCATTCAGAATCGTTACAAAAATGTAGTTTCGGCGGGAAAACCTCCACTCATTTCATTTTTGCTTAAATTCCTATATCAAGAAAATTCAAGTAGTTCACTTGTTGCTATTTATGAAAAATATATGCATACACTGCTTCAAGGCTATGGAAACAAAATATAGTAACAAAGAAATAGTTACAGAATCAAACATAGAGCACAAGAAGGTGTTCAAGGTCCCCAACAGAATCCGGGACTGGGCCAGAGAAATTACTGTTTGAGAGATCCCTGCATACAAATTAAGAATTTATACATTGTAACGTTGATTAACATATATCAGCACATGCATAAATAGCTAATAGACTTTTTGGGGAATGAGGCGAAGATACTTACAGAGGATCAAGATTAATAATTTTGCCTAAATCCATGGGAATTTTGCCGTCAAAATTGTTCGATGAGAAGTTCCTGCCAATTTATAGACTTACAAGTTTTAGCCCGTATTTAACTCACATGTGTTCTTATTGATAAGAGAGATGGTTGCAGCATGCAGACCAACTTTTAGAAACAACGACAAATATGGTTTTACTTTGACATGTAACTTACAGATGAGTCGAGCTTTCCAGCTTTTGAAACTCCGGCGGGATTGAGCCGCTCAACCGATTACCGTGAACATTGATAAATGTAGAGATCACGAAAAAGCAATTTTATCGAATTCTCGTTTCAGTAGGGTATAGTATAAACAAAAAAACATAGAAAACTCACAATTGGTTCAGAGCAGTGTGGGACCTGATATTTTGCGGGATGGGTTCTTCAAGGTTGTTATTTGCAAGGTCTCTAAAATTACTACAATGAAATTACCAGAAAACAATGTTACAAATTACTGTGAAAGACACAATTTAGCATGCAGGCTTCTACTCACAATTCAAAAAGTTCTTCAAGCTTGCCGAGTTCAGCTGGAATAGTACCTTCGAGCTCGTTATCATTCAGCTGACTGCAAATTAGAAAGTAAGAAGTTATGTATGCTTGCAAAAAAAAGTCATTAAATTATGAATAAAAAGATTTGGGCATTACAGATAGCTAAGCTTCGACATATTCCCTAACTCAGGAGGGATAGGTCCAGAAAGCTTATTACCATGCAGATACCTGTGAGACAATATTTGATTATTTCACACACAAAAAAATATTTTTAAAAAATGAAAAAAGAAAAGGAACATGAATCATTCTTAAACGGAAATGTAGAAAAAATCTAAAAACTTACAGCTTGCCGGTGTAAGAGAGATTACCAAGAATTGGCGGAATGGGGCCAACTAGCTCATTTTCACTTAAATCCCAATTTTAAAAAATTTAAAATAAAAAAAACACAGTTGACATTATCGGTAATCCTATCTGAGCTTTAAAAACCGGAATTAAAATAAGGCTTAATTACAGTGACATACCCTTAACTATCATTGTTTAAATATAAGCTACCTTAAAGTTTTTTCTATCAGGGTTGTCTCCTTAAACTCTTGTTTTAAGAGAGTTCTTTTCACTAAATGTAGAACACTAATGGAGGGCGAGCGGTTTTCTTAGTACATAATTACATATATAGGTATCCGAAAAGAAAATTACATTTCATACGATGAACAAAAGCATGACAAAAAACAAATACTTCACCCATTTTCTTTACCTGACGTGGCCTAATTGACATGTCAACTGGGGGGAAAAAGTTATCAATACAAGGACCCCATTAAGATGAGGTTCCAGCAATGCAATAGTGATTAGATTACTGTTTTAAAATACACACACACACACACACACACTCTGGTATTTTCCCTGTAAGTATATTTCCTTGAAGAGACCTAGAAATATATCATGAGACATTTATTAATATAGAAAAACAGTTGATTTCCAATGACTAGAGTCTAGATATTGTATTAGAATAAAGATTAGCGTTACAGGGTGGCAACTTGGAGAAAACCAATGTTATAAGGAATTTCTCAAAGAACTAATACGCAAAGAAATATTTTCTAAAAAAACATACAAGATTTCAAAACTGGTACAATTGCCAATGTTATCTGGGATTGTTCCTGTGAGGTTGTTGCCCCTCACATCACTCCAGCGCAAAGCAGTACATCACAATTTAAAAACCTAAACAAAGATTACAAAAATAAATACAAAAACGTTGATTTTGCAGATGAGAGAAATTATTAGTGAATATGTAGCATACAAATACCACAAACCGGTTAATTGGCACATGTCCGTAGACAAAGTTCCGGATAGTGAATTACCACGAAGGCTTCTGGATTACAAAAAAGAAAGAAAGAAAAATGTAAGTTATTATCTGTTGGTGGCGCGCAGCGAAAAAACCCTGATGGATCCTGGGATCCCTTTTAACGAATAACAAATAGATCATAGCAAAATCAAATAGCAACACAAAAGATTTAACATGAAAAACTCAAACGAGAAAAACCATATGGAAGGGGGAGAAAACTTTACTAAGATTACAAAACCCTCTCCTTCAAGATCTCCAACGAAATCTCCAATGAGATCTACCTTCTTTTCAAGACTCTTGAAGATCTTCTTAATGACCTACTTGATCCCTTATCTTTTCGCCTCCCTTAAACCTTATAATCAAGCCCCTTATTAAAACTTAACCCTAGTATCTAATTTATATCCAAAACAAATCTGAGTTATAATAGAATTTGCTTATTTAATAAAACTGCTTTGTTCGACCCGAAAATCCTTTGAGGCGGCTTAAAATAACTATGAGCCGTCTCATACGAACAGAGAAAAATCGCTAATTCTAGATATGTTGTGAGACGTCTCAAAATTACCTTGAGCCGTATGTGTGTGTGCGTAAAAGACACCTTCACAACAATTATCATGGATGATTAAGTCATAATTTATATAAGAATTCATACTTAGACACAAGCATGACTAGCGTATTAAATCCAAATCCCTAATTGTAGTTACATTGTGATAATTGAAACTAAACCAAACTTTAATCTCTTAATAACTCATTTATCTCTGCTATTGTAACTAGAACTATAGGGGCAATGTGTCATTTTGTCATTTTTTGCCGGAAAAACTTGTAACAGTGTCTAAAGCTATACAAGTTTGAAAGATTCCCCACGCGCGCGCACACACACACACCCCACAAAAAGGAAAAAATGAAGGAAAAAAAGAAGGAAAAAAAAAGACATCACTCATGCTCCCAATGTTGAAAAAACTGTTGTTCTGCGTTACATAACATAACTCAACCTATTTGCAACATAACTTAACCTAATAACTTAAATACAAAGCAACTTACGTTATTTTACATTATTTCTACGTCACGTTGCGAATCGATAAGGATAGCATAACCTACGCTATTTGTAAATAAGATTTTACATATAAATTTTTGTTATTAACCTAAATTTAAATTTCAATAGATTAAGAGAATCTAATATTTATGTAATACACCATCCAACTTCAATTCTTCATAACCTAAACTAATTTTTTTTTTAAAAGCCTAATTCCACCTGATTATTTTGAATATCTAAGTATGAATGTATACTTGTTAAATTGAAAATTAGGAATTTGATACGTTAATTCTAGTTGGTTTTGCATTATTTTCCTAACTTTTTTTTAAAACGTATATCTATTTTTTTAGTTTCAAGACTAATTTATTTAAATTTGTGATTCAATATGAATATATATAATTATTAAAATTAATTAATAATAATTCATATAGGTTACGTTTTGCCCAACACTATTTACGCTTTTCGTTTTGTAAAGACCAAACGTTAGGCTTACGTTATCGTTATTTTCAACATTGCATGCACCATGTAACTTGAAAGAACAAAGAAAACATGACCCTCTCAATATCTATCAATTTATACATATTCACTCTCATTATTATTTATTTTGTTCTCTCCTATATTTCAGGTGCATAGCAATGTGCACAAATTCTAATATACAAAATAAGAAGATTTTATCCACACACAAAAAATAACAAAAGAAAAAGTCTTAATACTCACAAGTATTGAAGAACTTCATTCCAGTAGATTATTCTAGGTATGTCACCAGTTAGCTGGTTTTGAGCTAGATCCCTGCTCAAAATAACATACATAACAAGCAAAAAAAAAAATTAAAAGACAGAAGAAGAAAAAAAGGGAAAATATGAGCTAATGATCTTTTCTTCTTCTTCGTGTGTGTGTGTGTGTGTAGAGAGAGAGAGAGGGGAAAGATGTCATGCATAGGAGGGAATTTTCTTCTGGCGTCGAGAAAATACAATCTCCATCGTGTTTTCCAACGATCGGAATCTATCATCTTCATCGTTATCATCTAAGATGTGGATATGCCAAATTTCATGTGATTCTACTACTTTTTCACCGTTGATTATATATATATATATATATATATGAAAAATCCAAATCATAGAAATTAAAAAGGACAAAACGGAAGAAACTCTCACGATGTTTTTAGGTTTGGAATTTGTGAGAGTGTAGAAGTAATTGGCACTGTCAACTGGTTGTTCTTCAAAATAGCCCATGAGATCAAGAAACTGCATATTCAAAAAGACATTAAACTTGACAAATAAGTAAGCTTACAATTCCTCAAGAAGCTTAAGCTTGGAAATGGAGAAGGGAATATCTCCATACAGAAAGTTGCTTGACAAATCACTGTAATAAAGACAAATAATAAAAACATACAGTTCAAAAACATTAATCTCTTATTATATACTTATATGGAAGCATAACCAAAGATTAGGAAATAATACATGTATCTTAGAGAAACACAATGCCCAATCTCATCTGGGATTTGCCCAACAAGCCTATTCCCCTTCCAATCTCTGCATCCAAAATTAAAATAACAATTTAAAAAATGGGTCAATCTCAAAACATTAAAAAAATAAGGTAAAAATACAAAAATTTAAAAAATAAAAAATTACATGAAGTGCAATCTCTTGAGCTTCCCAATAGCAGGAGCAATCTCTCCTCCAAGATTCAAGTTAGAGAGATTCCTACATTCCCATGTTAAGCATAAACTAATTTTTTTTTAAACACCACAAAAAAAGGCCAAGTGATTGAAAATATAGTGAAATGATGCTAGAGCTGAGATCATCACAAGCGTACGACCCGTCTCCAAGAGCAGTGATCGGTATTGCTAGCAGGATTCCAATCAACACTACTACAAATAGGGGTTGTCCCTACGGATTTATCCGTAGGAGCAAATCACTGCCCATACGGATATATCCGTAGGAGCAATAAAATACCCTGTAGGTGCAAACGCCGTAGGTGCAAGTCTTAGCCTTGAACATGCCCCTACGGTCAAAAACTTGCCCCTACGGAGTAATGTGTAGGTCCAGTTGTCCCTACGGATTAGGCTGTAAGGACAAAAAAATTATTTAATTTATCTGTTTATAAAATAAATTAAGTGTCCCTACGGATAAGTGCGTAGGTCGGGATGTGTAGGGACAAAATATCAGGTATCCTGATATTTTGTCCCTACGGATAACTGTGTAGGGGCATTTGTTTGCCCCTACGGATATATCCGTAGGGACAAGTGTAACCCTTAATACTGAGATCATAAGCGCCAAATATCAGGTATCCTGATATTTTGCCCCTACAGATAAATCTGTAGAGGAAATGTTGGGCCCTACGGATTAATCCGTAGGGGCAATGTTGGGCCCTACGGAGTAATCCGTAGATACATATTATCAGTTTTTTTTTTTAAAAAGAGTTGTCTATTTTTTTCTCGTCCTGTGCACAATAATATATACATCATATATAAAATTAATCAGCACGCAGAACATATATCGCAGTATTCATAATCACATCTCACGCATAATATACAAAAGAAATCAACAAGCAGAATATGATATCAATATAAACACGCAAACACCACCAATATCAATATCGTCCAAAATATAGTACAATATGTCTCATATAAATAAATACATGTTTAAAATATAAGAATTAAAATGCTACCCTAGCTCGGTCCAGCTCCACCTCTGATAAACGACATAATCTAGCGCGTCTGCTCCTCGGATATACCCTGAGTCAATAAATCATGCAATGCGGAATGTGCGGGAGTCTGAGCGGGCTGTGGAGCTGTAGGAATGGTCTGCGCAACCGCCACCGAGGTAGCGGCTTGCGGAGCTGCGGCTGCCGGAGTCTGAGCGGGCAGTGGAGCTATAGGAGCTGTCTGCGGAACCGCAACTGATATAGTGGCTTGTGGAGCCGCAGCCGAAGGAGATGCATGTGGAGGCTCGGCCGATGTACCCTATCGCGTCTGGACCTACGTGTGTAATAAACGAGTAAGAACTGTGTATTAGTCGAGTTCGTATCATTATCAAGTTATTTCGAAACCCCAATCTATGTATACTTAAGGACTAGACCTCGTTTGGATATCTAGTTTGGAAAACCGTAGTTTATTTTAATTAGATATGTATGTATGATTAATCAAAACTAAGTCTACAACCAAATAATCTCAGGCTACGTACTAATATTGGATATGCTGCTATCTATAATATGACATAATATTTTACTATTAAGTAGTATACATACCAACATCTCCTTCAACTCCTGAACGGTGGCCTTCAAGCTCTCCAATTCTTGCTGAAAACGTCGCTCACTGGAGACGGAAGAAGTAACCGCTGGAGTGGAGTCCAACCTCATATGGGCCCTGTTAGGGCTCAGTCCCCGGCCTCTCTCCCAACCTCCGTGGTGCCCTCCGTGTGCGGCGTCCAGGACTGGAGTCAGCAGCATCGGATCGTTCTATCCAGTAAAATCGATCCCCGATGCCTCAATCTGCTCAACCACCTGCTCCTATACCCACATTAACCAGTAAAATATAAGTATATTATTTAAATTTGAACCTTTCAAAACTAAAATTTCAAATAGGAGTTAAATAAATATTAACACTTACGCAATACTCCTGGGTAGCGGCGTCGGGGTATCGAAGCTCGCCCGTGGTGGGATCTGTCGAGGTGCCGTGGACGGCAAGATATGCGGACAGCACACTCGGTTTACCACCTTGCGCCAGGGTCTGAGCTCTCTGCAATATTAGAAAATAACTCTTAATATTAGATATATTAAAAAATAACTCTTAATATTACATTATATCACAAAGGCCGGCCTTGTAATTTACCGATAACTCCATGGCACGAGTAATATTCCTCGAGCCACCTGTATAAGTGGGATGACCCCTCTTCGCCGACTTTCTATTCTCTTTATTTTGATCGGCATGTTTCTGCACAACACATTCACATTTAGTTTTCTAATTAAGCAACACAAACAAATAAATTATATACTAAATAATGAATTACATTTAAAATACATACCTGTTTGCGATGAGAGTCGAAATATTCGCACAATAGAGGCCATGTATCTACGTCGACTCTCGCAAAGGCCGGAGTAGATAGGAGGGTCGCTCTCTCTGCCTTGGGGGTCGCCATCCACAGGGAATAGCAGTTGGTCTTCAGCTCATTCCTGTTGTATCGGACCTTCGTCTGCATGTTCTTCATCAGGCCATTGTACAGAGCGTGAAGATCGAGCACCCTTCCAGGATGATCAGGGTCGGGTACAGGCTGAAAATCGTAATCCAACTGAAAATACAAAAAAAATATTGTTATTAGATTGCAAGTGTTAATAATAAATATATTGGATAAATCAAATGAAAATATATATTAATACCCGAGCCTGATCCCAGAAGATGGGGAATGAGCGTCGGTGCTAGTCGCCCCACTCAACGTGAAGTGGATAGTTCTTCACGAGCCGGCTCTCATCCCCCATATACCGGCCGAACCACTCGGCATGATCGCCGGTATAGCGATAATCATGGGTAAAAAAGAGGGGGAATGCTGCCTCCCCATAACTCTGTCGGGCCTCAGCCTGTGGGACTGATTCGAGCCTCGAGTCCCCCTCTGGGGATGGGGAAGCCCTGCGTCTGCAAGAAATATCAAGACAATCAATATTAAGACAGTTGTATTAAGAAATCAAGATTTAACGAAAATTGAAGTGTGATATATACCTCCGGTGACTAAAGCACGAGCCTGAACCCGGACAGCAGCACGAGCGGGACGATAGTTCCTCCGGTGAGGAATAGCCGGTGACTCGGATGCGGACGCATCCCCTCCAACTAGAAAATAAACGTTGACGCTAAATTTCCATGAAGTTTATATTTATTCTTTAGAGGATATGTAAAATGAATAAATATTTTATATTTATTCATACTAACCTACAGACTGAGTGGAGGGTATGGAAATGGCGGGAGTGGCCTCTGCGTCAGATGTGGACGCACCACCTATAATTAGACAATTAAAAATAGATTATATAAGTAATTGCAAAAAGAATGTGTAGATCAATAATATAACATTCTAAATCAATATGCATGCACTATAGGATATATAAACATACCCGCAGGTGCGGTGGTGGCCTCTGCCCGAGATGTAGAGGCACCACCTACAGTTAGACAATAAAAAAATGATTATCTAAGTAAGAGAAAAAGGAATGTGTGTATATTTATGATATAGCATTCTAAATCAATATACATGCACTATATGATATATAAACATACCTGGAGGTGCGGGAGTGGCCTCTGTCCCTGATGTGGACGCATCACCAATAGCTAGACAATCAAACATTAACAATATAAGTAATTTTGACATGAACAGGCATGTATATCTATAATATTACATTCAAAATGGATATGCGTGCAATATACCTGGAGGTATGGCAAAGTCCACACGGAAGGAGGCATCCGAAGGGGTCTCCGATCGGGGTGTAAGACCGGCCCTCTCTGGAGCTCCTGCCGTCCCTCGCTGCTCCCGTCATCATCATCAAATCTAGATAAACGGTTCATGGACGCATTAGACAATCATTACAAGTATTGACTATATATGTATAGATCGTAAAATATGAAGTAATAATATAATATTACTGGTAACCTTTTTCGTTTCGTGGGCGCATTAGACATATCTGCTTGGATTTCATCATCGATATCATTTCTAACCCACGTAATTTCATGATCAGCCGAAAACAGCCCGTCTTTCGAAACAGACGGTCGGAGCACTCTAAGTCTTCTCTCTTCTTCATCCTCATCGCTGTCATCGAATTCTTGGACATCGTAGACATTTCTGGGTTTCCAACGGCATACGACACTCCATCCCGGATGTTTCAAACAATGTGAGTAGTATACTTGGAACGCTTGGTTCGGAAAGATAAACGGATCTTCCTGACTGTAAAATCGAAGTATGTTCACACTGGTCAATTCATATTCATCTTTCCAAATCCCAAGATTGCTTCTCCACTTATCCGTATCGGTTCGCGTATCGTACCAAGTACACTGGAATATATAAAAGGGTTCTGATCGTTCGGGATAGTGGATGCCGAGTATATAATTTAAGTATCCATAATAAATCACACCGTCCGATCCTACCGTCGCAATCCCACTATTCTGAGTGGTTCTAGATATTTCTATGTTCTTAACTTCGAATTTGTATCCAAGAACACCGAATCCTTTATGAAACCCAATTTTTTCAAGGACCCTCCAACCCAATTTTTTTTCCTTTTATGAAACCTAAACCTACCCAAACAAGATCAGGCAGGTTTATACAGACGAAAACACCCCTAATTTATTGGACGGGTTAGGGTTTAGTCTAACCTGACTTCACCATACTTAGCTGTTAGAATGTATATGAATACGGATAATTCGAGCTAACTCCGTATCCGTATTTGATTTGCATCATATACAAATTAAATAGTGATTTTCATTTTTGACGACCGTCCATATCCGTATACGAAAATGATAACACCTATCCTGTTCCGTATCTGATACCAAAAATGGTAATTTTTGGTTTTATCGAGTTAAATTTTCCTAAAAATCACAACCCAACCCTAATCCTAGCCCCAGCCGAACCCCAACCCCAACCCTAACCCTAACCCCAGCCCCAGTCCCAGCCTAACCCCAACCCCAATCGCAACCCCAGCCGAACCCCAACCCCAACCCCAACCGCAACCCTAGCCCCAGCCCTAACCGTAACTCTAACCCTAACGCTAACCCCAACCGATGCCTAACCCTAATCCTCATCGGTACCCAAACCCTGAACTCTAGCCCTAAAATCATCAAAATTATGTTTAATTGAAGATTTACTAACCTGTAGGCGGTGAAGGAGACGACAGAGACGCTCGATCGGTGGTCGACAACGCGGGCAATCAGCGACGAGAAAGAACGAGGGCGGTGGCAACGACGAAACGGAGGGCGGTAGCGACGACGAGAACGGCGACGAAACGGGAATGAGAGATTTGGCGATTTTGGGAGTTAAAGCGCGCGAGAGGATTTTGAGAGTGGACTGCGTAGGGCATTTCTGTGCCTTTTTAATTAAATTTCCATTTAGATGCTTCTACGGATTAGTCCGTAGGTCCTTGGTTTGCGGCTCCGTAGGGGAAAACAACAAATTACGATTTAATATTTTTAAATTAAAACGTCTAGGACCGTAGGATTAGTCCGTAGGGCCAAAATAAATCTGTCCCTACGGATTTCATTATCCATAGGGACAACCCCTATTTTAGTAGTGCAAGAAGGACATTGGCGACATTGCTGAATGAAGCTTTGAGAGCCATGAGGGCTTCAGCTGCGAAAAACAGAGAGAGGTATCCATGAGCTCAAACGAGGAGAAAAGAGAGAGAAAAAGAGATAAAGGAGAGAACTTCGTTAGAGATGGAGGAGATCGTAGTGAAAATGGTCGAGAGAAGCGCCATTGTTGCCGTGCATCAAACGCGTCGTCGTCGTCTTCTTCTTTCTCGTTTGCAGAGACATTACAAGAGCATGAAAAAGATAGTATTTTGTTGCTCTACGTTACAAATTTTGCAAGGAAAAAATGATGGGTTTTTCATAAGTTTTGAAGCTGAGAAAGGAAAAGAGTAGAAAGAGAGAGAGAGAGATGAAGGTCGCGGGAGCACAAAAATGGCGGCGGCTAAAGAGACGTGACTGCTGCTTTCTGCTGTGGGCCCCACCGGGAAACCTGAACTTGGTGGGCCCCGCAGCCGGCCCTACCCTTCAGAGTGGAAGCCTAAACGGTTGGGAGTTTTGCAAAAACCACCCTCGGAAATGACGACTTTACATCCTTAATTTTCGATTTTGTTCCTTGCTAAGATGATGGTCCGTCCCTGGGCGGCAAGTTACTTTTAATCACGTGGTTCTTGGATAATTGGAAAAACGAATTCTCAGATCAAATATTTATATCGGCCAGAAAAGTCCATGCATCCGTAGGTGATGACGCTCGATATTGGCGACCTCCAAGATCAGGACACGTGGTAGATGACGTGCCCCAAGACTCGGAAGAAAGGGCCACATGGGCCGACCAGGCCACCCTGTGCCCGACCTACAAGCATAAACCGGCCCTCCTCGGGGCCCCTTGCAAATTAGCCTCCTCGGCCCCTCGGCTCGCCCCGAGCTGCCACAGGACCAAGACTTCTCGGCCTCTTCGCTCGTCCCCGAGCCCTCGGTCGAGGCCATCTTCCTCGGCCCTCCGACCAACTCTACCACTCAAAGGCGTAACCGACGCTCCGCGAATCTCGTCATGCACGGATTCTACGCCAACAACATCCCGCGTTCCACGCCATCACGATCCCCATTAATGGGCGATCCGCTCTCTGCGCGGGCGTGACGTCGGGAGCGTAACTGCCGGCGAGATTCCCGCGCCTGCTGCTGCGTGCCACCACCGCTATATAAACCCCTATCACAGAGGGGTCAAGTAAGCTATTCTTGACACTTTACGCCGTTACTCTGCTCGGATCTCATCACTAACTTGAGCGTCGAAGGGTCCTCGGTGGTACCAAACCACCCCGGGACTTTTTTGCAGGTACTCGGCGACAGTCTCCTCACCCCACCTTCTCATCTCAAAACCCTTTGAGACCCACACGCAACGAAAAACAATCAGCCAAGTTCATTTCGAGATCAACGGAAGACAACATCTAACGGAGGCCCGAAAAGGAGCTCCATCAATAGGCCTTCCGTTGGTACTATGCTTTAGTAGAGTACTCGTGGTCGGATCGCGCGATGAGGCTCTAAGGATGAGATATAGATGATGATGCCCATCAATGCATAGGGACTGCGCTATTGTAATACATTTTTTGTTCTTGTAGTTTATCGAGAGCCGTGAACATGTATAAGAAATTAAATTAAAGAGATTGTTTATATATGTAAATAATTTTGAAAAATACGAGCACCACAACACCAACCCTTATTTGGTTCTTGTTTAAAAATCATTATTAAAAACATCTCATGAATTGCCCTTATAATATTATTTTCTCACGTTAGAACACATGTCCATCATCATTTTGCTGCTTGCTTGTCAAGATGTCAAGTGAAAAGAAAATTTGTTTCGTCGCGTGAAACTTTCCACCAAAAAATTAATCTGGATTGACATGACACATCCTCGGCACACAAAATAATGCTCTAAAGTTCTCTTCAAAATTATCAATTAATCATCAAACATAATAATACAAAATCTCATTTAAAAAAGAAAATTTCAACGTAATTTCGAAGACAGAGGAATACGGCAACGGCCGCAATTGGTAAAAGGGTTGCTTCTTTGCTCCCCTGATTACCACAAATACCCTCACATTTCAAGAGTTGGATTGTTCTAGAACCAAGGGCAATAAGGTAATCGGTTTACTAAACGCTGCCGCTGTGACACGTGAGTAGAAACGCCGTGACGCTCCGCACGTGCCGTGCAGTCCCTCTATGTTTCCATATTCATGCAAAACAAAATAACGAGCAACATATTCAGATGAGGTCAGGATTTGTGGTAAGTTCTCAAACAAAGAAGATACAATAAGGATTTTGCTCTAAATTATATGCATGTAAACGAATACGGATTTGGGATTTGTTGAAATTACTTCAAGAATTTTTAATACAAAGCCAATCCACCTAAACTCTATAAATGCCATATGAGATTGTAGTTACAAACCAAAAATTCATCTTAGAAACATTTTACTTTTCTATAGCTGGCTAATATCAAACACCGGTATAAAGACGCTTGGAAAATCCGTAGGGGTAATTTTAGTTTGTCTCTACGGTTCCCACCGTAGAGACATATATACATTAAAAAAATTGTAAAAATTGAACATGAGCAGTTGTCGCTACGATACCGCAAAAGAAGGCTCATTTTAGTTTGTCTCTACGGTTCCCACCGTAGAGGCGTATATACATTAAAAAAATTGTAAAAATTAAACATCTGCAGTTGTCGCTACGATAC
Source organism: Agapanthus africanus (assembly GCA_030015575.1). NCBI lineage: Eukaryota > Viridiplantae > Streptophyta > Magnoliopsida > Asparagales > Amaryllidaceae > Agapanthus > Agapanthus africanus. The sequence continues at coordinate 45,392,634 of CM057339.1, forward strand.
AGCAAAAGAAGGCCCACCACAGGTACAAAGCTGGGCATTTAAAAAAAATAAAATTCAAATATTTTTCCCTCTTTGTTCCCTCGGTACGCTCTGATCCCAAAATTATTTCTCCCAAAAATCTCCCGTCCTCATCCTCATCCCCGAGCTCCAACGCTCTCATCGTCTCATTCGACCCCCTCGCTTCCGATCTCGTCGTCTCCTCCGACCTCCAGCGTCACGTCCATCACCTCTTTCGGCCTCCTCATCCAAAGCCCTCTCCTCCTCCAAAGCCCTCTCCCCCGATCCTCAAGTGGTTGATCCCTTGCTCCAGTGGTCGAAGCCCTCCTCTTCCTCCTTCCCGATGTAGCCTCGTCGAGCAGGAGTCATCGATTCCTCCACCGTCTTGCTGCCTCGTCACAAGCATCCACCTCCTGTCAATTACTCCACCACCGCCTACTAGCTGCAGGAGCAAGATATTAGTTTTTTTTAAATAAATTAAAAAAAAACCGTCCCTACTTTTACGACCGTAGGGACAGTTACGCCTACGACGTACACCGTAGGAGGGAAGTTTCATCCGTAGGGGCAAATCCTAAGCATGCCCAGATTGAAGTAGTTAAAATATATGTATGTATGTAATGATTTTGGACTTATTCCTAGTTTTAAACAAATTTGATTTATTTCATGAATTTGGGTGTAGATCTAAAATCTCTACTGTCACCGTAGGAGCAAATCCTAAGCATGCCCAGATTGAAGTAGTTAAAATATATGTATGTATGTAATGATTTTGGACTTATTCCTAGTTTTAAACAAATTTGATTTATTTCATGAATTTGGGTGTAGATCTAAAATCTCTACTGTCACAGGTCAAAAAAAAAAGGCCATATAATTTTGAAATCAATTTGATCATATCAGGTTCTTATCTGCAAGAGAACTCAACTAAAAATTCTAAAAATCAAATCAAATCAAATCTCATAAGCACAGCTACCAAATTTAGTGGATGCAATTTATTTTCTTTCTTCTTTCTCCTGATAAAACTCATCTCACTCATCCCTCTTTCTTTAAAGAAACCGTTCCAAATATCTGAATCAACTAATATGGTCTCTAAGGAAATCTACTTTATTAAATATGTGCAGTGCACGTGCAAAACACCAGTATTTTTTAAACGGAAAAAGTTTTAGTTTTTGTGAGTGTTGGATTTAAAGATAGAAGAATCAAGAGGCCTATCCAAACCTAAAGTGGGCCATTTGCAGAGGTCAGGCCTTTTATTGTGCTCAATCGAAAGAGGCAACAAGCCTCGGCCATAGCCTCGGCACATCTTGGGCCATTAAAAAGGCCACCGGCATTGAGGTCCGATAGGTTTGCTGGTGTTTTGAGGATATATGAAATCTTGATGCAATTAAACCTTTCGATTAAATAAAAAGAGGAAATGTCTCTTCATCTTTTTTTGTGTGTGTGGAAAAAAAGGAGGAAATATCTTAAAATTCATATCATGATACATGAACTGTTTCGTTCTATGCTGCATGATTCAATGCATTACATTGTTTTATACTTTTTGCATGTATGAACCTGTTCGTTTTGGTCTTTTGTATTTCAATATAATACATGAATCATTGCATTTCCTTTTACATGTTCATCGGATTACATTGTTCAATTGATTATTCATCCATATGAACCTCCCCTTGTAGGTTCATCGTGTATAAACCCTATGAAGAAAGCATTTTAATATACTACACGACTCATCGCTGTAGCGTTTCAGAAAAATAAAATATTATATTTATAAATTAAATGAATAAAATAATAAATTTTATAGATATTATAAAAGTATGGGATTAGTTTTAATGATATGGTATGATTATATTCTTATAGTTTGGAAAATAATTGGAAAATTAATATGAATTATTGATTTTGAAAGTGTTTAGTTGATTTGGGTATTTTATAAATTATTATACAATTATTTGTATACAACTTTAATAATAAACTCGATTACTACTTCACTAATTATGCATTAATGTCATATGTATTGTGTCATGCAACATGACATGTTGCAACACTTGTTACATTTTTTGAACCATGGATTCAATTGTTTTTAAATGGTTTTGGTTTAATTAGAAAAGAAAGTAAAAGGGAAAAAAACAATAGAAAAGAAGAGAGGAGACATGAGGGGGACATGGGAGTATGGCATGAAAAAAAGAGAGAGTGAGAAATTCTACACACTTCTGCACTTTTCTTCACCTCACTCTCATCTCATATTTTCTTCATCTCTTTTCTTCTCCTCCTCCTCCTTCGTCCTCCTTCCGCCTCCTCTACCACCACAAACCATCTCCGAAACTCAATCAAAACCCCACACCTCCTTCGCTAAAAATGACTAAAACTTCATCACAAACCCCATGGTTGAATAAAGTTGGGACTTAGAGCACTTTGGGCCATCCAAGAATTTTCTTAAGTTGCTTCATGAGGTAAAACATCCACTTATGATTAAGTTATTAAGTTTCTTAACCTTATAAAGTAGTTTAGAGTTAATATGTGCATGTTTTCTAGACTTAGAATTCCTACAGTGAGATTTAGTGAATGAAAATTGTAGTGGTGATGTAGTAAAGGTTTAGTGTGTGTATACAAGCTTCTTAGTGATAAGTGAGAGTGTTTTAGTGAAGAAATCCTTTGATAACTTAAGTTTAGAACTTTCCGATATCCGTTTTGGGGAGTTTTTGAGAATCAAATGAATTCTGGAGCAACTTGGTGTATTTATAAGAAAAACAAACAACTACATTGACATAGTTATACCACTAGAAGACCGCCACAGAAGAACGAGACACAAATTCTAAAATCGACCCGCCGTCATCGGTTGCTGTAGCGCTTTCTGGCGGCCAAATTTTGGAATTTGATCTTGGGTTTTGGCCTGTAGCTCACACTCCTTATAACTTAGCCACCGTATTGTTTGTTTTGTCCTAGTCTACCTGTGCCAAAATCTGGGAGTGTTTTTCCAAGTTGCTGTTTTCGTTTTACGAATTTTATTGACTTGAGTTTTGGTATTTGGGTTTTGGCTCGGTCGTTTGACGTTCGTACGTCAACGTTGAGGGTTGTTTGGTTATTCTTGCATGCGTAGACCATAGGTTTCAACCTATGTATATCTCGTTTGCCGTATCGGTTTTCGGACCCGATTTTGATGTCGATACGGCGTTTTTGAATTGTAGATACTTTCACGTGGATTTCGGGACGACAAAGGAGAGCAAGGCGTCATCGACTGCAGCAAGCGAGAATCGAAGGTGAGTAGATGTATATCTACGGGGAAAGTCGGGTGGATGGCGTATAGCATCCCCGCAACCATACATTAGGATACTTATATAAATTATATATATGCCTATATGAGATTTGGATACTCAGCAAGTAGGGCTCTGGGAGATTCTAGGTTAGAATAGGTGTACTTGTAGAAAGGTTTATTCTTAGTCTATTTTCATTAGTCGTCAGTCGTTAGTTTTACATTGTCGTACACACACACGCACACACTTGGTATGATGAGAATATGATATGTTATATGGATATGAGTCGATATGATTTAACTGGAAGTCAAGAGATTATGATATATGATGAGAGTTGAGACATCATATATGATACGATATATTAAAGAATCGTTGGCCGTTATATTCATAGCATGCGATAGCATGTGATTTGTTGAGATAATGGATTGTACGTGACCTTATATCGGTACCCTTGATTATGATATTGTACGACGGATGATATCGTACGAACTATATGATATATGTTATTTGACATGTATCCTCGATTTTGAGAATGACGTACGACGGATTTTACTGTAGAAGATATATATATATGGTGATTGATCCGCACTCTTGACTCGAGAATGCCGTGCGATAAATTATACCGTACGTGATGCTATGAGGCTGGATCACTGACTACCAGATATATTGACTCGGATATGTTTTAAATTTCTCATCATATTCGATTCGGTTCTTAGTTTAGTTTTCTAATTACTTAAGTAGATGTTAGTATAGATTTGAGTCGTACATATTTTCAAATTAACGAATCGTATGCATTTTTAATGGATAAACCAAGGGATACTATGAATTTTCAAAAGATATCTCTTTTCTCAAAAATACACTGTAACCCCTACTTTTCTAAAAACAACGATTCGTGCTATTTTTAATACGGTAACCGTATGGCTCGTGTGTATGTGTGTGTGTGTGTGTATACTTTATTAATGTTGTGTTTACTGTTTACTTCGGCTATGCTCATGTTATTCTCATTGCATTGTATATATACATGTGTTTCCATTAGCTGTTGAGATCTTGTCTGCTAGAGCACATGCACCATTACCGATGATGCGTATGTTGCACATACACTTACTTGCCGGCTCATACACATTATCATCGGCAATTATCATACCACGTACACATTAGAGAACCATTACTTCATTCATATAACCTGATAAATTGTAGCTAAGTAGTATTGTTTAGCATTCATGATCTCACATGCTAGTTAGATACTGCATTTCTTATTTAGATGCCACATGTATGTATATATATATTCTGTTTATGCACTGTAGATGGGCTCTATGCCGATATTCATTGTTCATTATTAGCTCATGATTACGAGATTTCGATTTTTATGAGATTTCTGGATTTGGGAAATCGCACGTGAATTTGAAAACTTATTATCTTTTAAGAAAAAAATGCGGTTTCCTTGATATGATGTGTGGTGTCCACCATGAGATTTCTCAGTACTGGAGCTATATGTATACCTCATTCGAAGAGCGAGGAGACACCATTTGCGGGTATATAGCGGACTCAGTGCGGTACCCCGGGACAAGAAGGCCGTATTGAGAGACGTTGAGCCCTGCAGGAGAGCACTACCGACCGGTGATAGTTTGGCCCGGCGGATATCCGGAGGATGCCGACCGTAGTCGTGAGATCAGATGATATGGGGCCGATCCGGACAGACGGAGCCCGAGATATAAGGATTATGTGTTGCTGATGGACACGGTTTTCATGATGTTTTCGAGTGTCGATACTTATCACTCAGGTTTTATCATGATTTAGTGTGTCGTTACTGGACACACGTTGGACGATGCATTCATACATGATACACATAATATGTTACTACATTATGACACAGACACGAGTACTTTGGTATTGCACATATGCTTATATTATTACCTTTGTTATCACTCGATATCGCTATGTCATTATTATATTACTGTATGACCTAGGAGATAGTCATACATTCAGTTTCTACTCGGTGATATTTTCTACTTACGAATTGGCAACCCATCCCCGTTGTGCCAAAGTTTTCTTTCAGGTTTGACCGCACGGTTCCAGTAGCAGGTTGCTGGCACACCGTTTCCTTCAGGGTGATTGCATTGATAGGTGAGATACATTTGCATCGTGACCACCATTATACTTGTATATTTCATTCAGTTGCATCTAGTTAAAAACCCCATTAACCAGATTTTATATATTTATAGACTTAGAATCGCCGTTTGTATATTCTTTCGGATCTAGAGTCACGCTCTTGTATCTATTCTTTATTCTGAGTTTTTCTTTGATGATGTTTTAGTTCCCTTTCTTTATGTGTTTGATTTTCGTCCCAGGACGTCGTATATTATATATTTGCGTGGTTGTTTCCGCCATTTGGCGAAGAGCTAGCTCCCGCTTGGGGATGCTTATTATTATTATGTTGTATTGTTTTCGGGTTAAAAATTACAAAGGAGGTGCTGCCGAAATTTCAAACGTCGAAAATGTTTTCAAGATAGATATGAGTATTGCATTTTTCATATGATATAACTTATATTTTAAAAAAGATCTTGATTTCATTATACCGTAATTTCAAAACTCCACCTCCACTATTTTCCTTGAATATTTAGATTTTTGGGTTTTTGGCTTACTTGAATTAGGTAGGGTTCTATAGATCTCACATGATTCAAGTGCCAGTCACGTGTCTTTTCCGGGTCGTGACAATCGCCTACTACGGTTCGATGCATTGTTCGTTCTTGTTAACCTCCCCTTTTGGGCTCTTCACTGTAAATCCGGTCTCTGATGCCTCACTCAAAACCATCTCCCTCTCTCCCTCTCTTCCATGTTATTTCCCTTTTTTTTTCATCTTACGATCTGTCTCATGTTATTTCCCTTCTTTTTTCATCTTACATTTGTTTTATTTATATGCAATAGTCGCCAGTTTGGGATCATTTTATAACTAATTAGACATCGGGAAGTTTTTTGTTAGGAGTGTTGGGATAGGATGCTAGTCCTCAGGCAAATATGGTATAGTTTCAAACGCTGGCTGCATGAACAAGGACTATGTTCGATCCTAACTCTTCCGCTAAAAGATCGAAGAATGGCGTTATATGAGAAAGAAACAGAGACAATATTGGAAGTATTTGGTGGGAAGATTGGGATCAAACCTTAGTCCTTACCCGCTATAGTCTAGTTCAAATACGGGCTAAGCATCTAAGGAGTGTGTTCCATCCAAATTATCTCAATAAAAAATCTAAGAAAGGTTCACACGCAAAACATAAAAAAGGTATTTTTGTTCCTGTTCTTTCTGTTTATCATTTTTTATAATTTTTTTTATGAAGCTGGGTTATACTTTATGCAACCGTTGCATAGTTACGAGCATTAACTAAATGTCTCCGAATCGAGAAAAAGGTTATGTGCTAAATCAATAAAGATGAGGTGACTTTTAATTCCCTATACTCTTCTCGTTTCTCGATTGTTTATCTATAAATTAGATGTATTCTTCTAGCAAATTAATATATGAAGCCACTTTGAATTGTTTTTACATTTTCCTGACCATGGACATGATTTCCTTCTATCTAGGAAGAGTAATAAATTTTGAATTTTGGAGGGAAAAGTTGGCTTGAAAGAAAACAGCTGGATATATTTATGAATAATCCGCAAAGTTCGTCCCCACCGAATTTTACACGAATTATTCGGCAATAGGACGTTGCTGTTTTGTTTTCGAGTCACTTCACTTGGACTTAAGACACTCAGATAATTAGCTGGACCAATAACAGTCCCATTGACTAATTAAGCTCTCATAATTGAATTTGCTCCTCGTAGTACTCAATTAATTAATTACCAGTGAGCGAGCAGTGGTCCCCATTACCCATCAACAATTAATTAAATCAAAAAATTAATCATCCGCTAGTGTTCCTTAACCCCAGCAAAATCCTCCTCCTCTCCTGGGGTCCACCCCCATCCTCAAGTCTCTACCGACGCCATTGAAAATCCCAAACAATTTATTATGTAAATTCTTTCACTCTAATCCAACGGCACTGGTTCTGCCACGTCTGCACCCAGCAAATAAAATAAAATAAAATAAAATAAAATCGGTCACGGCTCGCAGATCTAGCTCCTCCCCAGATCTAGACGCCGACACCCTCCTTCTCCATTTGTACAATCACCATTCTGCCCCTCCCTCGCTCCCTCTCTCCTCCTCCTCCTCCTCTTCCCCCAATCAACAGCAAGCAATCTCGAGAGATCGAGAAAGCAATGGTGGAGGGGCACGCGCAGTCAATGGCGACACGAAGAGGGAGCAACCCTCGCCTCGACCCCTTGGACCCCATCGCCATCGACATCCCCCCCACTCCCCCCAACAAACCCTCGTCCCCTCCTTCGTTTTTGTCTCTGTTCCTCCCATTCTCGTTCTCGGCGAGCTCGACTCCGGATGGATCCGGAGGCGCTGCGGCCGTCGCCACCGCCGGCATCATCGCGGCGTGGTACCTATCGAACATCGGCGTGCTGCTGCTGAACAAGTACCTGCTGTCGATCTACGGGTACCGCTACCCAATCTTCCTCACCGCCCTCCACATGCTCTCCTCCTCCGCCTACACCTCCGCCGCCGTCCGCCTCCTCCGCGTCGTCCCGGCCCAGGCCGTCGCCTCCCGACGCCAGCTGGCGAAGATCGGCGCCCTCTCCTTCATCTTCTGCCTTTCCGTCGTCGGCGGCAACACCTCCCTCCGCTACATCCCCGTCTCCTTCAACCAGGCCATCGGCGCCACCACTCCCTTCTTCACCGCCGTCTTCGCCTTCCTCATCACCTGCCGCCGCGAGCCCTTCGTCGTCTACCTCGCCCTCGTCCCCGTCGTCGCCGGCATCGTCCTCGCCAGCAACAGCGAGCCGCTCTTCCACCTCTTCGGCTTCCTCGTCTGCGTCGGATCCGTCGCCGGTCGAGCCCTGAAATCGGTCGTCCAAGGGATCCTGCTGACGTCAGAATCGGAGAGGCTCAACTCGATGAACCTTCTCATGTACATGGCGCCGATGGCGTTCCTGATGCTGGTCCCGCTCAGCCTATCCATCGAGGGGAACGTGGCGGCGGCGACGGTGGCAAAGGCGAGGGAGGACCCGATGCTGCTGCTGATCCTCTTCGGCAACGCCACGGTGGCGTATCTCGTGAACCTCACCAACTTCCTGGTGACGAAGCACACGAGTCCGCTGACGCTGCAGGTGCTGGGGAACGCCAAGGCGGCGGTGGCTGCGGTGGTCTCGGTGATGATTTTCAGGAACCCGGTGACGGTGATGGGGATGCTAGGGTTCGGGGTTACCATCTTCGGCGTGGTTCTGTACAGCGAGGCCAAGAAGCGAACCAGGTCACAATCTTCTTCTTCTAGTAATTCTATTTCTTCTGGTAATAATTCTACATCTTCTACTTGAAAATTTGATTGGGATTTGATATTTGTTTGCGATTATAATTGATAGGCAATTGTAATATTCTGGGTATTCATCATATTTTACACGAATTAGTTACAAAAAAAAAAGGAAGCAATCAGTGTGTTGAGTCGACGAATCAATATTAACTTCTGTTGATGCTTTTTTTGAGTATGCATCATTATTTACTGGCATAATTTAGAGAAAGCAACCTACTCCGCTTTTGCTTTTGCCTTTTTATAATTAAGAGAGAAATTCTTCAAGATTAATATTCCTCTACTTTTAGAGCCGTGGCTAGCTTTTGGTCCGGCATTCTGTGGTCTTTAATTGATACTCTTTTTTCCTCCTTTTTGTTTGAGTTTTGTAAATTGCTGTTTTTGTTCCAAGTCAGAATCTGCACTCAATTTGCAAGCTTACTGGATATAGGTAGGAGACACAGGATTTGGGATCACATTATTTTTGAAAATATGCCAAATTACCTGTACTCTGAAATTCTAATTTACTAGTTTTTTTTTTTGGCAGGATGAATGTATGATTATTTTGTATGATTTAGATATTGCAAATTTAGAATGAAGCTCTAAAGACGCCTATGAAAAAGAGAAGCGATGATTAAGATAACGAAATCTAGATGGATGCGGAAAGGAAGGAAGGAGGGAGAGAGAAAGATCAGGCTCTTGACATTTGAATTTAAAAGAAAATAATAATTGTTGTAACCCTTTATCTGCTTGATGGAGGTCCTTTTCGGGTCTCCCTCAGATGTTGCATTCCGTCGATCTCCCAGTGAACTTGTAAGGTGATCTCCTGTTGCGTGCGGGCCTCAATGGGTTTTGAGGAGATTGGTGATTTGAGGAGTTTAATGCCAAGTACCTGCAGGGAAGTCCCGGGATGGTTTGGTACCACCGAGGACCCTCCGACGATCAAGTCAGTATGAGATCCGAGCAGAGTAACGGCTAAGTGGAATAAAAAATGGCTTACTTGACCCTTATGTGATGGGGGTTTATATAGTGGCGGCAGCACGCAGCAGCAGGCGTGAGAATCTCGCCGACAGTTACGCTTCCGACGTCACGCCTGTATAAAGAGCGGATCGCCTATTAATAGGGATCGTGATGGCGTGGAACGTGGGATGTTGCCGGCGGAGAATCTGCGCATGACGAGATTTGCGGAGCGGCGGTTACGCCTGTGAGTGCTGGAATTGGTCGGTCGGAGGACCGAGGAAGATGACCTCGGCTGGGGGGCTCGGGAACGAACGAGAGGGCCGAGGAGTCTTGGTCCTGAGGCAGCTCGGGGTGAGCTGTGAGGTCGAGGAGGCCAAATTTCAGGGGGCTCTGAAGTGAGCCGGCTTGTGCTTGCAGGTTGGGTACAGGGGTGGCCTGGTCGGCCCCTATGGCCCCTTCTTCTGAGTTCTGGGACACGTCATCTGCCACGTGTCCTGATCTTGGAGACCGCCAATATTGAGCATCATCATTAGCCCCCCACTCCTGTCCCGACCAGCTAGCGGGCCGCGTCAGGAGTGGACTGCCGGGCCGCCCGGGGTGAGCTTACTCCTAAGGTTTCGTTGGGACGCGTCCCCGGGCTGTCGGCTGTCTTTTCTGCCAGCGAATCAGGGCGAGATCTCTGCATTTAAGGAAGGTGCGCCGGTTCGTGCATCCTGTCACTGAAGCGACGGTGCACGTGTCAAGCGTCGGTCGGCCGATGCGATGTGTGCAGACCTGCGATGCCTGATGGGGTGCGGTCCAGTGTGGGAATGACAAGTGGAGCAATCAGAGCCATTGGACGCGAAGAGGCGTTTTTGGCGGGAGATGAAGGGCGCTGTTGGATGAGGTCGTTCGCGGGGATAAGTAGAGGAGGGGCCCGCTCCAGTGCCCCTACTCTTTCATATTTCCTTTCTTCTAAGTTTTGGCAGCTCAGCGCTCTTCCGCTTTTGGATACATGGTTCGTTCTTACCCTTTGGGTTTCTCGTTCCAGAGGGAGGCCAGCGGCGCGGTCGTGCCTCTGGCTGGCTCATGCCCTGCGCCGAATGTTCCGCCGGCGATAGGGCCGTCCGCTTCGTTGATGGCTCCCGATGATTGTTCCGGTGGCGGCCAGAGATGTCCACGGTCATCCGAGCCCCAGACGAGAGACAGAGGGGAGGGTGAGGACAGGGTCCCCTTTAAGAGGAAAAGGATAATCTCTCGTGCGCCGCCGTCGATGGTTCCTGAGGGGATTCCCGTGCAGGGGGGTGATGCCGTCTTCATGGCTCCATTTGGGCTTTCCGTCGTTGCCGGCCTGCTCGCCGGGATGGAAGAGTCGGCCGGGGGAAGGCTTCCGCACGGCACCCTGAGGGTCCAAATGGAGGCCATAGCCCAAGGGACGGTCCAGGTACGAACTTCTCTACGTGTTGTTTTTGACCTTTCTTTCTTTGGCTCGAGCGCCCCTGAGTTTCTCATCCTCTTCCCACCAGGTCCAAAACAGTGCGCCCTCGCTATTTGTACGGAGGTCGAAGGGGCGTTCCACGCGCCAAGGCCAGTAGAAGCGTTTCCATCGGAGGTCGAGGCCCTGCGGCGTGACCTGCGTCTGGAGAGGGCGAGAGCCGATGTCCTGGCAGCCCGTGCAGAGGTTACGGAGCTCGCTAATTCAGCGAATCGGGGCGCCTACCGTCGCCTGAGTGCATCCCACCGAGTTGCCGAGAGGAAGCTAGCGGATCGGGCCGATCGTCTCGCGGCCATGGAGAAAGAGAGAGACGCCAGCAGGGGGAATGCCGAGGCGGCGCTTTTGGTGGCCGAGACTAGGAAAGCTGTGGCCGATTACAAGGTGTCTGAGCAGTTTTATGCCGAGCTTGGCGAGTATTCCGCCGTCGCGTGGAATAAGGCTCTGGATGCCGTGAAGGAGCAGCTTCCCGAGTTCGCCGACGGCAAACTCTATGCTCGGGTCCCACTCCCGGCGGCAAGGCCTCCGGCAGACAACGATGAGGGAGGCGAGGCGCACTCCTGATGGCAAAACCTCCGGTGGTGAAGCCTTCGGCAGGCCGCGATGAGCGAGGCGCAAAAGGGGGGTTTGCGACTTAGGCCTTTTTTTTGTAAGCCTCCGGGCAATTTGTAAGGCTGGGGAGCCCAAAGTACCCTTTGTAAAGGCTTCGCCTTTGGTAATAAAACTTTTTTTTTGGTTTCATCGGTTTGCATTTTATCTTCTGTTTGTGAAGAATGCTCGTAGAATACCTTTGCTTGCACTGTTGGGCTTCCATGTCAGGTCGGCTATCTGTCCAGCGATCGTTCGTCGAGTTAATTTCGGTCACTTGCCAAGCATGCCAAGCGCTGCTGAAGGAGGCGTCTCCATGGCTCCGAAGTCGAGGGGGGATCGCTCGAGACTTGGATAGACCTGATGCCCCTTGTTGGTGCCTCGGATCCTCTGCATGTGATGGGCAGAGGGTTGTCCGCCGTGTTTGTGCTGAGGATGGATGGGAAGCTGCTCGGTTGCCTCTTGACGAGGGCTTCTGATTTCTGGCGCTGCGAGCAACGACCACTAGCTGGGGATGGTCGAGCGAGGGTCGGGCTCGACTGCCTCTGGGAGGACTTTGAGTCCTTATCGTTGGAGGGGTTGTAAGAAGCCCACCAAGGATGACCGAGCAGTGAAGCTGCGCGGTTGCCTCTTGGCGAGGGCTTTGATCTCTGGCGTTGTGGGTAGGCAACTACCAGCCTGGGACGACCGAGCGGGGCAGCCGCTCGGATGCCTCTTGCGAGGGCTTCGATCCCTGGCGTCATGGGTAGGGGGCTACCAGCCGGAGTTGACCGAGCAGGGCAGCCGCTCGGTTGCCTCTTGCGAGGGCTTTGATCCTTAGCGTTGGAGGGGCTGCAAGAAGCCTATTAAGGATGACCAGGCAGTGAAGCTGCACGGTTGCCTGTTGGCGAGGGCTTTTGATCTCTGGCGTCGTGGGTAGGCAACTACCAGCCTGGGACGACCGAGCGGGATAGCCGCTCGGATGCCTTTTGCGAGGGTTTCGATCCCTGGCGTCATGGGTAGGGAGCTACCGGCCGGAGTTGACCGAGCACGGCAGCCGCTCGGTTGCCTCCTGCGAGGGCTTTGGTCCTTCAGGACGGGGACCGAGCAGGGTTACTGTCCAGTGCCTTTTGGCGAGGAGTTTGATCCCTGTCAGTTGTGGTAGGAAGCTACCAGCCGGGGATAGCCGAGTAAGGACTCGACTGCCTCTGGGAGGACTTTGGTCCTTAGTGCGGGAGGGGCTGTAAGAAGCCTACCAAGGACCCTTGGCCGGGCGGGGTTACCACTCGGTGCCTCTTGGCGAGGGCTTTTGTCCTGAAGGATAGCCGAGCGAGGGACCCTCGGGCTCGACTGCCTCTGGGAGGGTTTTTGATCCCTGTCGGTCATGGTAGGAAGCTACTAGCCGGGGATAGCCGAGCAGGGTAGCTGCTGAGCTGCCTCTAAGGAGGGCTTGGACCCTTAGCGTTGGAAGGGTCGTAGGAGGCTTGCTAAGGATAACCGGGCAGTGAAGCTGCGCGGTCGCCTCTTGGTGAGGGCTTTGGCTCGTAAAGACAGAACTCTATTTGAGGCGTTCCGACGTTTCTTTATTCGAATGGACAGGATTTTTAGAAAACATTTACATCATCTTTGCGAAAGGAGGGGTTCACACTTGTTGGCCTTGGCCTCATTGGTATAGCTTGAGCTTCTCGGCGTTGTAAGGCCGCGGGAGCTTGCGTCCGTCCGCGTCTTGTAGGCGGTAGGCTCCGCTGGGGAGCGCCTCAGAGACGAGGAAGGGACCATCCCACTTCGGGGAGAACTTGTGAAGCCTGCCTTGATCAACTAACTCATTTCGCCGTAGGACCATATCCCCGGTCTGGAAGGAGCGGTGCTTGACTCGAGTGTTGTAGTATCGGGCCGTTTGTTGTTGGTAAGCGGCAGCCCTGATCTGAGCCCGGTCTCTCTTCTCTGACAAGATGTCCAGGTTGGTCCGTAGCGCCGAGGTGTTCGCGTCATCATCGAAGTGCTCGATCCGATGACTGGGTAGCCCGATCTCCGCTGGGACCATTGCCTCGGTCCCGTAGCAGAGGCTGAAGGGGGTTCCCCGGTGGAGGTTTTCTTTGACGTGCGCACGGCCCATAAGACCCGGGGCAGCTCTTCGACCCAACTGCCTTGTCGCCCTTCTAGACGGGTCCGGAGGCCTCGGAGGACCTCTCGGTTAGCGACTTCGGCCTGCCCATCGCATTGGGGATGCGCGACCGCGGCGAACTTCATGAGGATATGGTATTCTTTGCAGACGTCCTTCACTTTCTCGTTCTTGAAGTTCGTCCCGTGGTCGGTGATGATACATATCGGGATACCGAACCGGAGTATCAGATTGTTTTGCAGGAACTTGATGGTCGTAGCGGCGTCCGGTTTCCTGATGGGGACGGCCTCGATCCACTTGGTGAAGTAGTCTACTGCGACGATGACGTATTTGTGCCCGCCTGTACCGGTAGGGAACTGGCCGATCATGTCCAATCCCCACTGGGCGAACGACCATGGGGATGTTAGGGCGGTCAGCTCGGTAACGGGGAGGCGAGGGATGCTGCCGTGGAGCTGGCAACTCTTGCATCTCCTGACTAGCTTCTGGGCGTCCTCATGAATAGTGGGCCGGTAGTACCCCTGGAGCAACGCCTTTTGGATCAAGGTTCGGGTCCCTTGGTGCGCACTGCCAACCCCCTCATGGATTTCCCGAAGGACGTAGTCGGCTTCGTGGGGGTTAATGCACCGGAGCAGGGGCTGAGTGAAGGACTTCTTGTAGAGGTTCCCATTGCTCCAGATGAAGTGGCGGGCTTTAGCCTGGAGACGGCGGGCGGCTCCCCGATCTCCTGGAAGTGTACCGTCCTTCAGGAATTCCACGAGGGGCTTCCTTCAGTTTTGGTCGCCTTCCTGCGCCGCATATACGTGGAGCGTTGTTGCTCCGTCTTCCACGCTGGGCTGGGGCAAGGTTTCGAAGAGTATAGACCGCTTATTGTTGGCCGAGTATGACGAGGCCAGCTTGCTCAGGGCGTCGGCTTGAGCATTCAGCTGCCTGGGTATTTGTTCTACTTGGACTTCGTCAAAGTTCCTCCGGAGTTTCCTCACCTCGTCCAGGTACCTCATCATCAGAGGCTCCCGAGCTTCGAAGCGGCCGATCACTTGTCCGACGACAAGGGCCGAGTCGCTGCGGATTCGAATTATCTTCAGTCCCAGCCCGGCGGCCATGCGCAGTTCGGCCAGGAGGGCTTCGTACTCTACCGCGTTGTTCGAGGCTTTGAAGCCGAGCTTCAGAGAGTACTCCATTTCCGCTTCGTTCGGGCCCCGGATAATGAGCCCGACACCATAGCCTTCCTCGGTTGAAGACCCGTCGACGTAGATGACCCACTCAGGAACCGAGCTAGGCCTCTTCGTGATGGGATACTGAGTTGCGAGGGGCGGCGTGGACTCCGGTTTGTTGCTAGGGATGGTGCATTCGACGATGAAATCGGCCAGGGCCTGCGCTTTGATGGCCTGCCTCGGGCGATATTTTATGTCAAACTGAGATAGTTCCCACCTCCACTTTTCTAAGCGGCCCGAGGACTCTGGTGATGCAAGGATAACCCCCCAACGGGCGCTCAGTGAGGACGATAATGATGTGTGCCTGGAAGTAGTGCTGCAGCTTCCTCGAGGCCACCACGAGGGCCAAGACAATCTTCTCTATGGCTGGATATCTCGTTTCTGCGTCCTTAAATACGTGGCTCACATAGTACACCGGCTTCTGCGCTCCACCGACCTCCCGGACAAGCACCGAGCCTGCTGCTTGGTCGGATATCGCCAGATACAGCGACGGCTCGTCTCCTTCAACTGGTCGGGTGAGCAGCGGTGGCGTTGCGAGATGCTTCTTCAATTGGTCGAATGCGGCTTGGCACTCCTACCACTCGAACCTTGGGATCTTTCTCAAAGCCTTAAAGAACGGGAGGCATTTCTCCCCTGACCTGGACATGAAACGGCTCAGAGCAGCGACTCGTCCCGTGAGCCGCATGATCTCGACGTTGGTCTTGGGCGCGGCCATGTTGAGGATAGCGTCGATTTTCTCTGGATTAGCTTCGATTCCACGGTGAGTGACCATGAAACCGAGGAACTTTCCCCCGGTGACTCCGAATGCGCATTTGGCGGGGTTTAGCTTCATCTTGAACTTGCGGAGCACTTCGAAGGCCTCGTCCAGATCCCTGGCATGGTCGGCCGACGAGACGGATTTGACTAGCATACCGTCAACGTAGACCTCCATATTCCTGCCGATCCGTGGCTTGAACATGCGATTGATCAACCGTTGGTACGTGGCCCCGGCATTCTTGAGGCCGAAGAGCATCACCTTGTAGCAATATACCCCCCGATCCGTTGTGAACGCGGTGAGATCTTCATCTTCCGGATTCATACGGATCTGGTTGTAGCCGGAGAAAGCATCCATGAAGCTCAACAGCTCGTGGCCGGCCGAGCTGTCGACGAGCTGATCTATCCGAGGGAGTGGATAGTTGTCATTGGGGCAGGCCTTATTGAGGTCGGTGAAGTCGACGTACATGTGCCACTTTCCACATGACTTCTTGATCAGAACTACGTTCGCCAGCCACTCCGAGTAGGGTACATTCCTGATGAAGTTGGCGGCGAGAAGTCGATCAACCTCCTCTTCGATAGCCTTCTGTTTGACCGGGGCGAAGCTTCGCTTCTTCTATTTGACGGGTCGGGCCGCAGGATCAACCCCGAGCTTGTGGGAGATGATTTTGGGGTCAATCCCAGGCATGTCAGCAGGCGCCCAGGCGAAGACGTCGGAGTTATTTCTGAGGAATCTGACCAGGTCATCTCGCTGAGTCTCTGTCAGGAGTTGATCCGACCTGGACGGTTTTTTCCTCGTCCCTTTCTGTCAGGGGCACCTCGGTCAGTGGTTCGACCGGTGTCCCCCGGACTTCTTTCCGCTCGTCTCGGGTGTCCAGAGAACCCTCAATGTCGTACCTCAGCGTCATCGGCCGACTGCTTGGACGAAGATGTTTAGGTAAGGCATATCTTCGCGGCCCGCTGGTTCCCATAGACCCGACCTATCCTGCCTTGATCGAGAGGGAACTTCATCGCCAGATGGTAGGTCGATATCTGGGCCTGGAGGGAGTTCAGCGTTGGGCGGCCGAGGAGGACGTTGTAGGCCGATGGGACCTTTGCTACGATGAAGTCCACAGGCAACGTATGTGTGCGGCCGGGCTCCCCGATGTTGAACTGCAGGGTGACCACCCCTTGCGTCGGGATGGAGTGGTTGGTGAACCCTGAAAGGACGTGGTAGGTTGGTTTCAAGTCTGCTGGGGTGAGCTCCATGCGCAGAAAGCAGTCGTGGAAGAGGATGTCCGCCTAGCTGCCCGACTCGACAAGTATCCGGTGGATCTCGTACCGGTGGATTCGGGCCGTGATCACCAGAGGGTCGTTGTGGGGCATGGATATGCCGTGAAGGTCTCCGTCGACAAAGGTGATAGGCTCGTGGCCCCGGCCTTTTTGCTCGGGCGGCTGTTGGCGTTTGTTGCCGGCGTGGGGCGCCGAGTCTCGCAGGAGCTCGACTGGCCCTCTGTCGTCATGACCATAGTTCTTGATGGGCCTCGGTCCCTTTCGGCGAGTCCTTTGGGCCCCGGGGTAGGGTGGTCCCCGAGCTGCCTTGGCGGGCTTCGTAGGCGCGACCCCGTCGAGAGAGGGGATGCCGGTCGTGCCTGGAGGCAGGCGAGCTGACCGCCACCGCCTCGGTAGGGACAGGGGGCGACAAGGCCTGAGGCATGGCTCTCCGACGTGGGACTTCGAGGTTGAATGGGAAGGATCGAGGGGCCTGCGACCGCCGGAGTCCGCGAGGCGGTGGCCGGCGGAGGAGTCGATGACATTCGGTTGAGGTTCACTCGCGACTCCATTGAGGGAGAGGTGGCGGCTGGTACCTGGATCTTCAGGGTGATTGATTGCCATGTGGATGGAGATCGGAAGGCCAATTTTGTCTTTGTGGAGTTTGCGTTCCCACAGACGGCGCCAACTGATGGGGGTCCTTTTCGGGTCTCCCTCAGATGTTGTCTTCCGTCGATCTCCCAGTGAACTTGGAAGGTGATCTCCTGTTGCGTGCGGGTCTCAATAGGTTTTGAGAAGATTGATGATTTGAGGAGTTTAACGCCGAGTACCTGCAGGGAAGTCCCGGGGTGGTTTGGTACCACCGAGGACCCTCCGACGATCAAGTTAGTACGAGATCCGAGCAAAGTAACGGCTAAGTGGAATAAAAAATGGCTTACTTGACCCCTCTGTGATGGGGGTTTATATAGTGGCGGCAGCACGCAGTAGCAGGCGCGAGAATCTCGCCGGAAGTTACGCTCCCGACGTCACGCCCGCGTAAAGAGCGGACCGCCCATTAATGGGGATTGTGGTGGCGTGGAACGTGGGATGTTGCCGACGGAGAATCTGCGCATGGCGAGATTTGCGGAGCGGCGGTTACGCCTGTGAGTGGTGGAATTGATCGGTCGGAGGACCGAGGAAGATGACCTCGGCTGGGGGGCTCGAGAACAAGCGAGAGGGCCGAGGAGTCTTGGTCCTGAGGCAGCTCGGGGTGAGCTGTGAGGCCGAGGAGGCCAAATTTCAGGAGGTTCTGAAGTGAGCCAGCTTGTGCTTGCAGGTCGGGTACAGGGGTGGCCTGGTCGGCCCCTGTGGCCTCTTCTTCTGAGTTCTGGGACACGTCATCTGCCACGTGTCCTGATTTTGGAGACCGCCAATATTGAGCATCATCACTGCTTTTTTTTTTTCCATTCTGCTTGGTTGAGGACTATAGTCTCGGTCATATCAATAATAAACATATTGTTTTTAATTTTTTTAATCCATTTTCTAAATTAAAAAAAAAAACTATTAAATGTGGAGATCTCAAAGTGGAAAATAGATCTGAAGATTTCACCTTTCTTAAAATACTTTTATGGAAAAAATGGCCATCAGTTGATTGTTGACATAAGCTACGCTAGTTTAAATAGTTTGCATTAGAAGGACAGAGATATAACGATCGAACATGAGTCTTTTGCTGCCTCTTTTTCTTGCGCATGGCTCAGGTTCATGTTGCCCCATATTCAGAGTTCATATTTTTCTTTAGCCCTGGGTACACAATTTAGGCTAATTTCCATTTTAGGGTCCGCAAAGTATAAAGAATATATATACTAAAGCTGTTAAACGAGCGGAGCGAGCCAAGTTTTAAGCTGTCTGTGTTCATTCAATGATTTAAATGAACTTAACAACTTGTTCAAGCTTGGTTCCCGGACGAGTTCTCACCGAGCCCGGAGCGAAGCTTCGAGTTTTTTCACATATCAAGAAAGCTGAATCTGAAAAATTTGCAAGAGTATATGAAAAAGGTAATCTAGATGTTTATCTTTGATAAAAAATAATTGTGAGATGTATAATTTTTATAACTGCATAAATGAGTTCGAAGCTTATTCACCACGTCATCGGGTTTAAACTTAAAGTTATTAATTATCCAAATGCTTTAATATTTGTTATCTAACAATAATTGACCCGATATCTATAAAATCGAGCTCAACTCGAGCTTTTGCCTTGTTCATGTTCATCCATATAATTCATTGAGCTTAGATATTTATTGAAGCTCGGTTCATTTAGTCGTCGAATGAGCTCAAATGAGCTTTTAATGAGCCGATTCCAAGCCGGGCTCCGAGTTTTCAACTTTTTTAACAACCTTATATACATACAGAGGGAAGATAAATTGAAGGACCTGGTCACACTAGTCTAAAATCTCAAGCAGTTAAAGGTATTTACTTCCAATTTGGGCAAATGATTCCGTGGACCCTGTTGGAGGATCATTGGCCGTTACCAAACTTGTAAGCTCGGGGATAGGGATGTTCAACTTTAAAAGCCGTGGTTTTCAGTCATATATCTGCAACCCATCTCCAACCCAGTAATCTATCTGGAATATATTGCGTTGGTTAGCTCGTCTGGTTTGCTTAATCCTGACCTTGCGATGACTGATTGGACGATAATTAATTGTTAATTTTCGATAATTAATCGAGCATGGGAAGCTTGGGACCACTTCTCGCTAGTTTCGTGAGTCTAGTTAATCACATGACTTGTGGAGTGAAATATAATGTTTGATTGGTCCATCCATGAGACGATGATAGTATTTGATGAGGCTCGATATCGTAACTCCTCAGAGGCAGACACGTGGCAGGTGACGTGCCCCAGAAATACAAGAAGGGATCAAGGACTTCAATAGGGATCGCACCCCGGGATTACGGACCGAGAAGTCTCCCGATCCTTAGCGACCTTCCAGACCTCTCCCGGCTCGCTCCGAGCTGTCATGGTACAAAGATGCTCGGCCTCCCGCTCGTTCCCGAGCCTCCCGCCGAGCTCATATTCCTCGGTCTCATCCTGACCGATCCGCAGCGCCGGTCACAGGCACCCACGCTACGGCTCCGCGAATCTCGCCATGCGTGAGATATCCGCCGCCCACGATCCCACGTTCCACGCCATCATGATCTCCCATTAACGAGTCTGTCTCGCCATTAATGCGGGATCCCGCCTATCACGCGTGTGTGATCGTGGGCGTAACGGCCGGCGTGATTCTCGCGCTTGCCCGCCCGTTGCTGCCACTATATAATCCTCTCTCTCAAATGATCGAGGTACGCACTTCTTTCCACTAAGCTGCTACTCTGCCTAATTTGCACCACTAACTTGATTGTCGGAGGGTCCTCGGTGGTACAACCACTCCAGGACTTCCCTGCAGGTAGCTCGGCTCAATCTCAAATCTAAGCCCATTGAGATCCACACGCTAAAGGAGACAACTTCCAGACCAAATCTCAGCCGTCCATCAGCGCTCACAGCAGATCTACGGAAGATAACATCTGAAGGAGATCCAGACCTCCATCAGTTGGCGCCGTCTGTGGGAAAGTCTCTTGTTCCACTCAACGAAAGTTCATCTTCCGATCCCAAGTTCATGGCGAGCGATCACCGCGATGATCCAAGCGCTAGCTGCCGCCTCCCCCACAACGGAGACGCGGATGAATCTCCTCCTCCGAATGCCATCAACGCTCTAGCCGCTTGGATAGATCAACTTGCGTCCGTCGTCGATGCGCTCGTCCGTGTCCAAATGTCAGGGCAAGCTCCCCAGGTTGCCGCTCCCCCACCTCGGGACCAGGACCCCTACAAAGGGAGAGAGGACTCTGTTCGCGTCGGCACTACCGACCACCGTCACGCTACCTCCGGCGGCCGCAGATCCCACGGGCAAATATATTCTATGACCCGCTGGGCGCCTCACAGTTCAACACCGAGGTTCGTCGCCAGAGCGCCTCGCCCCGAGCCCCATCACGCCTCTGTCCCTCCAGAGGAGATGTCGGTCAGCTCGTCCGCACGCAGGCATGACCGACACCCTCTCCCTTGACGGGGTCGCACAGACAGGACTCGTCACGGCAGCTCAAAGACTACCTCGCCAGAGGACCTAAAGAACCTCATCAAGAGGAACCGGGGCTGCGACCCGACGCAGGTCTCCGACAGCAGATGCCAAAGATCAGAAAGTGCCGAGTCATCGGGGTACCACGGCCAACTCGACGTCCTCGAGAAGAAAATCGAGAGCATGCATCGGGAAGGTCGTCATTCGAGCGATGAGGCTAAATACGCCGCCGACTCGCTCACGAAGCCTTTCGCCGAGGAGTTTCTCGCCGTCCACGTCTCTTCCCAAAACAAACCCCCGAAGGTCTCGCTCTTCTACGGTAAGTCCGATCCAAAGGACCATTTGGATGCATTCACGGCCGGGATGAGTTTCCAAGACTGCTCTGATTCCGCCCAATGCCAGGCTTTCCCGGCCACTCTCATCCGCTCCAGGCGAGACTGGTTCCGAGGACTCGTGCCACGCTCGATCTCATCCTTCGATGAGCTGGCCACCCAATTCCTCAGCCACTTTGTCGGGAACAGGCGGTAGAAGCGGACCGTTGACTACCTGTTCACAATAAAAAGCGTGGACAAGAAGATCTTCAAAGGGTACGTCACTCGCTTCTACAACGCCCTTCTCGAAGTCCCGGAACACCGAGACGAGACGATCATCACGACACTTAGGTCAGGTCTTAGGCACAAGGAGTGGTTACGCTCCTTTGCATTAGCGCAACCTAAGACCATGGCTAAGGTCAAGGCCTGGACCGAACGCGAGATCCAGCTCGAATCCGATGTGAACGCCAATTTGCCCCGGACAGAACAGACGGATCATAAGAAAAGGGCCCGAGAAGAGAAAAAGAGGCTTGAGCGGCCGAAGCCCTACTCCTCAAAATTTCAGGAGTACACCCCGCTCAACGTCTCCCAAACGGTACTGCTGGAAGAGGCCAAGGGCAAAAGGTTCTTCAAACTCCCCCCGGTATCGCGCATGGCGCCAAAGCGCACCCGGGGCCCCATCTGCAGCTTCCACAGGTCGCAAGGCCACTCCACGGAAAACTATAAGCAGCTCCGAGATTACATCGAGGAGCTCATCCGTTCGGGGCACCTGGCGACATACTTGCGAGACAAGCGGCAGACGGACCGCGAGCAAGAGCAACGTCCCCCTCCCGGTGAGTTGACAATCGGCCAAATCATGGTCATGTCAGCGGGGAGTACGTCGGGTACCTACGAGGGTCAGCATCCCACGCCGGTCGTGGAGTCTAGCAGTTGTCTGAGGAAGAAGTCCAGGGATACCGAGCCGATCGTTTTCAACGGCGAAGGACCGGGCACGGATGGTCGCGAGTTTCCACGACCTTACAACGTCGAGAAGTTCAAGCTGTACCAATAGAATGAGTACCTACGAGCATGCACTTCTTCTTTCGCTGGCAATGTACACTATTCTCAAGTTCTTTCTGTTTATGTAATAAGAATGGAACAATAAGTCATTGCAAAAGGAAGAGTTTTTATTTATTCTAGAGGGTACTATGGGCTCTTCGGCCGTACATTGAAATAAAAGAAAATTACAATAGCGGGGGAAGGGGGTGCAGGAAACATTACTCGTGGTACTCCGAGCATATTTCAGCCAGCCGAGCCCTCGCTACCTTGGACCTTTGCCTCTGATGCCGCCCGCGAATGTCGGCGTGATACCTTAGTCGGTAGC
Organism: Agapanthus africanus; assembly: GCA_030015575.1. Lineage (NCBI taxonomy): Eukaryota > Viridiplantae > Streptophyta > Magnoliopsida > Asparagales > Amaryllidaceae > Agapanthus > Agapanthus africanus. The sequence goes on from CM057339.1 coordinate 45,415,335, forward strand.
ACTCAAGGATGAGTGCCGCCGAGCAATCCCGCCGACACGCCGAAATCAGACCGAAGCGGCACAAGGATCTCAGCTTACCGATAGTCTCGTCCTTCAGCTGCTCGGACAGGTGGTTGTGCAGCCCCGGTGACGCCCTCCAGATAGAGTACATCAACAACTGGAGCAGGGGGGAGCGCCGGGGCAGCAGTCGGCCGAAATGATCTTCGATGCGGCCTATCACTAACTGTACCATGTCCTCGGTGCAGTACTGATCGTAGAGATACACGTCCTCGAACCTTATGATGTCGGGGATGGTAAAGGGGAAGTCCTCTATTCTTACGTTTTGGAGATGGAGAAAGGAGTGCTCAACAAGCCCTCCGCTTTATAGCCCTACTGCGCCCTCAAGAGTCCAACAGTCCCTCCTGCCTTCCACAACTGTACCGCCACGTGGCGGGCATTTCGCCTCTCTCGGGGAAATCGGAACGACGCGGTTCTTACGCTCTGCCTCCCCCCACGCGTTAATGACACATGTCGATCACGACGGTCACTCTTCCCGGTGACCGAACGCCGTGGAAGACCGGACAAAACCTCACGACTCAGCAGAGCAACTTCACTGCTCAGTTATCCCTGGCTGGTAATTCCATACCCCATGACGCCAAAGATCAAAACCCTCACCAAGAGGCACCGGTCGGCAACCCTGCTTGGCCCGTCCTTAGTAGGCCCCTTACCCCCTCCGGCGCTAAGGATCGAAGCCCTTGCTAAGAGGCAACCGGGCTCGCTCTTGCTCGGTTATTCCTGGCTGGTAGTCTCCTACCCCACGACGCCAGGGATCTAAGCTCTCGCCAAGAGGCTATCGGGCTCGCCCTTACTCGGTTATCCCTGACTGGTAGTTCCTTACCTTATAACGCCAGGGATCGAAAGCCCTCGCCAAGAGGCAACCAGGCTTGCCCTTGCTCGGTTATCCCTGGCTGGTAGCTCCCCTACCCACAACGCCAGAGATCAAAGTCCTCATCAAGAGGCAATCGGGCAGCAACCATGTTCGGTTATCCCTGGCTGGTAGCTCCCTACCCACAACGCCAGAGATCAAAGCCCTCGCCAAGAGGCACCGGGCAGTAACCCTGCTCGGCCCGTCCTTAAGAATCAAAGCCCTCGCCAAGAGGCACCGGGCGGCAACCCTGCTCGGCCCGTCCTTAGCAGGCCCCTTACGGCCCCTCCCGCGCTAAGGATCAAAGCCCTCATCAAGAGGCAATCGGGCAGCAACCCTGCTCGGTTATCCATAGCTGGTCGCTCACTACCCACAACGCCAGAGATCAAAGCCCTCGCCAAGAGGCACCGGGCAGCAACCCTGCTCGGCCCGTCCTTAGCAGGACCCTTACGGCCCCTCCCGCGCTAAGGATCAAAGCGCTCATCAAGAGGCAATTGGGCAGCAACCCTGCTCGGTTATCCCTGGCTGGTAGCTTCCTACCCACAACGCCAGAGATCAAAGTCCTCGCTAAGAGGCACCGGGCAGCAACCCTGCTCGGCCCATCCTTAAGGATCTAAGCTCTCGCCAAGAGACACCGAGCAGCAACCCTGCTCGGCCCGTCCTTAGCAAGCCTCTTACAGCCCCTCCCGCGCTAAGGATCGAAGCCCTCGCTAAGAGGCAACAGGGCTCGCCCTTGCTCGGTTATCCCTGGCTGGTAGTCCCCTATCCCAAGACGCCAGGGATCTAAGCCCTCGCCAAGAGGCAACCGGGCTCGCCCTTGCTCGGTTATCCCTGGATGGTAATTCCTTACCCCATGACGCCAGGGATTGAAAGCCCTCGCCAAGAGGTAACCGGGCTCGCCCTTGCTCGGTTATCCCTGGCTGGTAGTTCCTTACCCCACGATGCCAGGGATCGAAAGCCTCGCCAAGAGGCGACCGAGCAGCAACCCTGCTCGGTCTATCCCTAGCATGCCTCCCTATGCCCTCCCGCTAAGGATCAAAGCCCTCACCAAGAGGCAACTGAGCAGCTACCCTGCTCGGACATCCATGGCTGGTAGTTACTACCCACCGACGCCAAGGATCAAAGCCCTCGTCAAGAGGCTATCCACGTCTAAGCGATACCCACCTCGACTTCGGGGCCATGGAGATACCAACCCTTCACCGGTCTTTGCACACTTGGACAATGATCGAATTCAACTCGACGTGCGATCGCCATACGAAGAACCAACCTGACATGAAAGCTGGACCGTGCAAATACAAATGTTTCCAACAAACAAAAGGAAAATGTGTACGCAAAGAAACTGCAAAAAGATTTTTTATTCACAAAAATCAAAAGTCTCTACAAAGGTACTATGGGCTCCCCAGCCTAACAAAAGTGCCCGGAAACTTACAAAATTTCAGAACAAAAGAGAGAAATAAGAAGACGTGGGGCTTCAAGGAGGCGGGGACGACCTCGGCAAGCGGCGCCTCCACTGCGACCACCGGGGCGGCATCTTCAGGGTCGGCACCACGCGGGAACTTCGGCGCTGGCAGCCTGGGCGACCAACTTACCCCTCGCACTCCCACCGGGGGCCACTTTCCCTGCATCATGTCCGGGGGCGATCCCCTGCGCGTCATCGTCGAGAGGGTACAAGGCCCGGAGCTCGTAGTCGGGAAACTCCGGCATCTGAGCCTTGACAGAGTCGAGGGCGTCGTGCCAAATGACGCCCCCGGCTCTGGCAAGGTATGCGTAGAACTGATCCGACTTTTTATAGATTTCCACCGCCTTCCGCGTTCGGTCCTTCGCCGCCTCGTTCTCCTTCCGGAGGGTGCTCGCAGTCTTCTTCATGGTGGGGACGAGCACCTGGAGTCCTCCAACCGGGACTCGGCGGCTCGGGCGGCCTCTCGGTACCGAGCGACCTCCCTGTGCCCGGCCTCCACCCGGTCTTCAAGGGCAGTAGCCCTCTCCATCACCGCCCCCAGCTCCTGCCTTAAGCTCTCCTCCCGCAAGGAGAACTCGCTTGCGGCCCGCATCGCCGGAACAATCTCCTTGTCCTCCATGTGGACGACGAGGGCGACGTGCTGGATGACGTGAAGAAAGAAAGAGGGTCAAAAAGTGGAGGGAAGCACCCGACCATGCGGACAAAAATGCTAGATGAAGAACCAGGTGAAGTGCGAACACTAACCTGCACGGCCTATTGAGCTATCGCCGCCATTTGGGGCCGGAGAGTTCCTCGAGGGACCCTGCCTCCGGCCCACCTCTCTATATCCGAGAGCAGGCTGTCGGCAATAGAAATCCCCGAGGGCACCTCGAAGCGAAGTTCCCCATCGTCCACAAGGATCGGGGAAGCCGGGGAGTGGGGTGCCCTCCTGTGAGGCCTCTTGAGGGACGATGCGGGAGAACCCTCCTCGTTTCCCACCTCGGGGGCTCGAGGCTTTTGCGCCCGAGCACGCTTTCGAACCGGCGCACGACTAGACTCGGGGGCCCGGGGCTCGCTTGGGCACCTGGGTGAAAGGGCCACCGGCGGGACTGGAACGGACGGCGGGCAAAAAGGGCAGGTGCCTTTGGACTTCTTTCCCCTCTTCGTGTAGATCACTGCCGCGCGAAACTTGCTCATATCCATGGGTCCTGCATAAGACAAAAATACGAGTAGCCAGCGATACCAGGAAAAATAAAAAAAATGCACAAGTCTAAACAGGTCGCCTGAGAGCTCCCAACTTACCCACGTACTCGGCGGGACCGAGCCCGGCCCAACTGAGGGCCCGCTCAGACAGCAGCACATCAACCAGAGGGAGGGGCTCCCACTTCGACACCGCCACCGTGTCGTGATCATTCGACCGCCTCACCCGTGGACAGCTGGCCCTTTGCCATAGGGTGGGTATAGGCCAATCCTCACCCTCGGGCGGTGCGATAAAGAAAAACTTCCTCTTCCATTCATGAATGGAAGAAGGTACTACGACAATCCCTGACCCGGCAGCGTTCCCCCGCTGTTTTCTAAAGGAAATATATACCCAGCTCGGCTCGCCCTTGTGAGCGCCGGGGTGGTTTTTGTAGCAAAGGGAGGAAACAAGGAGGCTCAGGCCGAAAGGGATTTGACTCAATCTCAACCGGACCAGAAACCCGAGGAGGATCCTCCAGGAGTTCAGCACTAGAACCCAAAACAGTTCAACGCCGCAGTCACCTCGGGGGCGAAGGGCAGACGCAACCCGGCCCAAAAGGCCTCCAGGTACAGGGCAATCTCATTGCCCCGTACCTGATTTGCCCTCTCCCCCTCCTCGGCCAGCCGAAGCGAATAGCCGAGAGGAATAAGGAAACGAGTCTTGATGTTGACAAGCTCCTCCGCACGCCTCAGCGAGGATCGCATGCCAAGAACCCGAGACCTGTGCTCTGGGGACCGTCCCGTCACACGACCCCGGGGAGTATTACCAACCCTAGCTTCCCGGGGGGACTCCAACTCAGAAGAGGAAGAGGAAGAAGTGGAAGAGGAAGCTCCAGAAGACTCCCTAAAATCTACCCGGACGACATCTACAGACTCCTCAGAAAAAGACATCTAACCTGATCAAAGGGGTGTCCTCAGGGGATCAAATGCGAGGAATCCGGACTGAGGAGAAGAGCGCCGAGCTAACACAACTAGGGATAAGGAAATTAGAAAGAGGTATGGGCCCTGATAGGGATCCCACCTCTATTTATAGCTGTTGGCGTACGCATCCTACGGCTCCGATCGACTCCCGCCAAAACAACGTTCGCAATCAACGGCCGACAGTGTTCCACCTGTCGCACTCACATTGGACACGTCCCTTCGGGCGCAAGGACGCCTGCGACACGTCTCGCCAGCCAACCAACGCCAGACACGTAAGCCGTCACTACGACGAGCATGCACACGATCCGACGCTTCTCCTTTAATGCGAGATCTCTCCCCTGATCCGCTGACATCATCAAGAAAATACTACGCTCTGTCCGGGAATGCACGACCGACGATATCTTCGAACAAGAACTCACATCGGATGATCGGCCAGACCACTCTCGACTCGACCCAGGAGCGGGTCGAGACGAGAGTGGGGGGATAATGATGAGGCTCGATATCGTAACTCCTCAGATGCAGACACGTGGCAGGTGATGTGCCCCAGAACTACAAGAAGGGATCAAGGACTTCAGTAGGGATCGCACCCCGGGATTACGGACCGAGGAGTCTCCCGATCCTTGGCGACCTTCCAGACCTCTCTCGGCTCGCTCCGAGCTGTCATGGTACAAAGATGCTCGGCCTCCCGCTCGTTCCCAAGCCTCCCGCCGAGCTCATATTCCTCGGTCTCATCCTGACCGACCCGCAGCGCCGGTCACAGGCACCCACGCCACGGTTCCGCGAATCTCGCCATGCGCGAGATATCCGCCACCCATGATCCCACGTTCCACGCCATCACGATCCCCCATTAACGAGCCTGTCTCGCCATTAATGCGGGATCCCGCCTATCACGCGTGTGTGACGTCGTGGGCGTAATGGCCGGCGTGATTCTCGCGCCCGCCCACCCGTTGCTGCCACTATATAATCCTCTCTCTCAAACGATCGAGGTACGCACTTCTTTCCACTAAACTGCTACTCTGCCCAATTTGCACCACTAACTTGATCGTCGGAGGGTCCTCGGTGGCACAACCATCCCAAGACTTCCTGCAGGTAGCTCAGCTCAACTTCAAATCTAAACCCATTGAGATCCACACGCTAAAGGAGACAACCTTCAGACCAAATCTCAGCCGCCCATTAGCGCTCACAGCAGATCTACGGAAGATAACATCTGAAGGAGTTCCAGACCTCCATCAGTATTAGGGGATGCTATTGTTTTATGTAGGCTCCCTTCACAATTGGACTCAAGCTGGTATGAGAGGGTTGTGTTAGACATGAAACTCATCCCAATTTGTTCGTATTTGGTGAGCAACTCGGTCATTTCAGAAAAATAGATAAGAATTTTAGATACTTTCAGAGAGATTGGCGAGATCCGAGTTTCTATATATATATATTTTCTTATGATCGTACATATATTATCAGCAACTAAAAAGAAATCACTGTATTCGCAAATTAAATGGATAAAATTGGTCATATGAATTTTTTTCCCGAAGTGCTAATGTCAGTTAAACGTCATCTTATTATCCACCTTCAAAATTTGACGACTTTTACCGAAATACAAGAACGACCATAAATGAATCAATTTTTGCGCGCAATTTCTTATAAACAAATAGTCTTATTTTACATTTTGAAGGCAGGTAAAATATGATAAAAGAAAATGAGCAAAATAGAACTTCGTATATCTACAGGAAAATTGTTTTTAGGTGATATAATACCAACTAATGCACAAGATTTAAAATAAAGAATAAACACTATGCCAAACCTATACTTTTTATATCATTTTATGTCCATTTTTCTTTTGAGTAGAGATTTGGGATAGGAGGCCGTTATCAAGATAATAAGCCAGTTTCTTTTAACTTTCTATCCAACAAAAAAAATGTTTTTATATTGTACAAACAAATCCCTACACGCTCATCAAGTATCGTTTACATAAATCATTGAAGCAAAGAACAAAACCGAGAGATTCATAGCAGAAGAATTTATAGGATAAAGAGCATAAAAGAGAAGAGGTTCATATAGATGAACGGTACATCGAACCATAAAGCACAATCAATTAATTGAATAACTAAAATTCAATGAATCGTGTATAACGTACCGAGGTCGTATTTTCATGAATCGAAATATTCTTAACGTGGTAAACACATTAGTTCCAATATATCCAGTCGTCATGGGTTGTGGATGTATCTATACAAGCCCAACTGTTCCTAGCCCATAGGCCCATATATTTATCAATCCGCCCAACTGTGCCTACCTCCATCTAACAAGCCTAACTCTCTCTCAGTTTTCTAATTATTATTGTCTCTTTAAATATTTGTAAATTGTACTTTTATCTACGGGCGTTATCATCTTCATAACCATCTTAGCCTTAATTCTAAAAGAGGGTGAAATTAATGCATTTTTAAATTTAATGATATTAAGATGCAAAATGGAGAAGTTAATATCATATTCCTGTCAAGGTAAATTTTGAAATAATTGACATATAAATCATGAAAGAACATAACATTAGCTATTAAAATAAACAATTAAATTTCTAGAACTTTGAGAGTAACATGTTCAAAAAATATGACTGAAAATATAAATCCTGTGATAAATTTAACATTGACATTATTATGATAATAACCATGTTGTTAAAACAATCATGTCAAAGTAAATTTTGATTAAAACAATTTGAATTAAGCGTATGCCATGTGACAATGTTTATATCAAATTTATACAGCATGTATGAGTCACATTGTTCAAGTATAAAAATCATTTGGCTAAAATGATAAATGTAATAATCATCTTTAAACCATACATCACCAATATTATACATAAGATATAAAGTTCTTTTCAAATGCATATATAATCATAAAATTTACAGTATTTGAACGGGAGGAAAATAAGTCATGAACATTATGTAGATAGATTCTTAATAGAATCTCAGTTTAAGCAAACACATTCATTGTTTCTTGGTTGTTCAAGTAAAACCTATACCCACTATGTTGATGTGAGAAACCACGTCAAATAACTTAATATGTCACTGTTAGTTTTTCTTTGTTGATTGATCGTCTGTTGTTTCTGTTATTTTGACATGTAAAATTCGAAGAAGAATGAACAATATTAACAAGTTCTGATTGTGTTTTCTAATATTTTCAATTGGTTTAATATGATTAATACGATGATCAAATGATACATTTTATGGATATATAGTATAAATTACTTAATTTTCTAACTTGGTCGTGTTTTTGCAATTAAATTTGACAAATTACAGAAAAGGAGGAAAAAATTGAGAAGGTGCCAGCATGCAAGTCTAGAAAAAACTCAAATGAAAAAAAACAATGAGATTGCCAATTGGTTTTAATGGGTATTTCTTTAGTTAGAACAACAGCTTTATGATCATAATTCGTAACAAGTATAAGTAAGAATTATTAAACCGAAAAAGACAGTAGTCATGAAAAAAGAGAAAAACGTTACCATTTCGAAAAAGACTGTAGAAAAATAGGGATGCTATCAAATAGAAATAGGACAAAAATTACAAGTCGGACGGAATAAATCAAAAGAAAAACTACTAAAATTAGAAAACTGCTAAAAATAAAAAGTTGTTAAAATGGGAAACTAATTATTTGATTACGTCCCAAATTGATTCCCGATACTTCCTGTCAAATCTTAACTGATTCGGATGCTAATTTCACTCATAATTCGAAAGTCAAAGTTCGGAGCAAATCTTTGACCGTAATTTCGGGGCCTTAAATGATGGATTTTCGCGATTCCGAGAGACGTCAATGATGCCTACGGAAATCCATTGACCCAGACGATTTTGCAAAATTTTCGATTTGGCTGGTGGAACGCGCGAATCGGACAAGATTTGACAGTTTGGGATTCTCGCGTTGAACTAGACCCGACGTGTTTTGGATCGGTCAAGTAACTCTAAGTAGGCTAGGGCTTCGTCAATAAGGCATAATACCAGTGCATAGACTGAGAGGGTATAAGGACCACGTGCAAGTGTATGCAGTCGCAAAATAGTGACGTTAATATTAGTCATAATTTGACAGAAAAAGACATTAGTCATGACGGCCAGAAAAAAGACATTAGCTATGATTTGACAGAAAAGGACATTGGTCGTGATGGACTGTAGAAAAATAGTGACGTTAGCATTGGCTATCGTTTGACAGAAAAAGGACATTAGTCATGACGGACTGTAGAAAAATAATGACGTTAGCATTGGTCATGATTTGACAGAAAAATGACATTAGTCATGTTCACCTCCTATTGCCACATGTCCCATCTCTTATTGGCATCTATCCCCACCTTTACTCTATTTAAACCAAGGCACTTCATTTTTAATCCCTACAAAAGAGAAAGGGTAAAAAAAGGGTAAGCCAGAAATATTTTGCATCTTTTAATGGTACAAAAATCTTGATGCAGCACAGCCATTGCCTCTCTCAATGGTCAAAGAGTATAACAAACAGCCGTTATTTCTCCTCCTCCATGCAAAACTGACGCCCACGTCGTCGGATGCCGACGGTGTCAATCCTTCCGTTTGCACCCACGGGTACATTGAAGACTCCGTCCAAGTGCTCATTCCCTCTCCCGTTGGCCCTCGTGATGGTTCAAAGTGTATTTTGGACGAAATGCCATCTTTTAAGCATCGCAAATATGTAGCCTCTAAATTAAGTCGTCCGAGAACTGTCGTTGCTTCACCGGCTGGGTGGTGCGTCGTAGATGCCCCAACCAAGATCAGCATCGCATGTATCTTAAAACGGAGATCAGCAAATTCATCCATGAAGCTGTGGAGGTAGCAAATGCTAAATTTCATATCAAGATATATATTTATAATAGTGTTGATAGGACTGTGACAATTAAGAGATCACGTAAGCAAAAGAGACAAGAGTTAAAGGACAGGATTGACGATATTGTTTGTGCGGCGTGCTCCGAAGAAATTGAGAAGAGTAGCAGTGGTGATTTGTTCGAAGGAGTGCAGTTGTGCTGTGACCATGCATTCTATATGAATTACACTGTTTCTTGGTTGTTCAACAATAACTCATGTCCGCTATGTCGATATAAGAACCCATGTGAAATAAATTAGGATGTTAATTTTAGTTTTTCTTTGTTGATCAACTTTCTGTTATTTCTGTTATATTGGCATGTAAATTTCGAAGAAGAGATGAACAATGTTCACAAGTTCTGATTGTGTTTTCAAATATTTTCAATGGTTTAATATATTTAATATGATGATCATATGATGTATTTGTATATATAGTATAAATCACTTAATTTTCTAACTCGGTTGTATTTTTACAATCAATTTTGACAAAAAACAGAAAAAGACAAAAAAATTGAGAAGGCGACAGTGTCCAGGTATAGAAAAACTCAAATAAAAAGGAATAATAATATTATCAATTGGTTTTAACGGATACTTCTTTGGTTGGAAAACATACATGTCATGATACTCTTTTTTAATTGGTAAGTGGTGCATCTCTGCTTTAGGATGCGGCGCTTCTAAACAGATTTAAGAGAAATTGAAAGAATAGAAAGATAGCAATGGCAATTTCACCAAATTAGGGTTTTATTTAATTAAAATTTGTCTCTTACAATTGCAAAATTTAAATCACAACTAATTTTCTAATAAAAGAAGAACTGCTAAAAATAGAAAAACTGCTAAAAATAAGGCATAAAATCAAGTTCAGAATTTTCGGGTTGAACTAGACGCGACGTGCATCAATGAGACATAATCCCAGCGCATAAATTGATAAAGGACAAAAGCTCGCGTGCAAGTGCATGCAGTTGAGTACGTATATGAGGAAAAACGTTATCAGATACAAACTGGACAGAAAAAGGACATTGGTCACGATGGAAGAAAAATAGTGTTAACGATAGGAAAATAGCGACATTAACATTAGTCTTGATTTGACACAAAAAGAACATTAGTTATAATAGACTGTAGAAAATAGCGACGTTAACATTGATAGTGATTTGACAGAAAAAGTTAACAACAGAAAAAGGACATTAGTCATGACGGACTGTAGAAAAATAGTGACCTGAACATTGGTAGTGATTTGACAGAAAAAGGACAGTAGTCATGACGGACTGTAGAACAACAGTGACGTTAACGTCATTCATGATTTGACAGAAAAGAGACAGCAGTCATGACGGACTCCAGGACAACAGTGACGAAACCTTGGTCGTGATTTGATAGAAAAAGGACATCAGTCACGATCGACTGTAGAAAAATAGTGCTGATGACAGAAAAAGGACAATAATCATGACGGACTGTAGAAAAATAGCGACGTTAAAATTTGTCATGATTTGATAGAAAAAGTACATTAGTCATGATAAACTGTAGAAAAATAGTGTTGACGACAGAAAAAGAACAATAATCATGACGGACTGTAGAAAAATAGTCCTGAACATTGGTAATGATTTGACAGAAAAGGACATTAGTCATGACGGACTGTAAAACAACAGTGACGTTAACGTTATTCATGATTTGACAGAAAAGGGACAGTAGTCATGAAGGACTGCAGAACAATAGTGACGTTGACGTTATTCGTGATTTGACAGAAAAGGGACAGTAGTCATGACGAACTGCAGAACAACAGTGACGTTGACGTTATTCGTGATTTGACAGAAAAAAGACAGTAGTCATGACGGACTGCAGAACAACAGTGACGTTAACGTTATTCATGATTTGACAGAAAAATGATATCTGTCATGACGGATTGCAAATCAACAGTGAGGGGGAGCCTCCTCCTCCTTAAGATTTTTTTTTATTGTGGAGTTGAAATCCAAAGACAAAACTCACTTTTTTTTAAAGGAAGCCCCCACAGAGTGGGAGCTTCCCTCTTTCACGTGAGAGGAAGAAAAAAGGGGCTCACAAAAATGAGACCCTCTCACTCATATGAGAGGAAAAAAAGGGGCTTCCAAAATGGGAGCCTCCCACTCACATGAGAGGAAGAAAGGGGCTCACATGAGAGGGAGCCTCCCAAAATGGGAGCCTCCCACTCACATGAGAGGGAGCCTCCCCCTCACATGAGAGGGAGAAAGAGCTCCCAAAATGGGAGCCTCCCACTCACATGAGAGTGAGCCTCTCCCTCACATGAGAGGAAGAAAGGGGCTCCAAAAGAATTTTTTTTATTTTTTTATTTTATAAGGAGTTAGACTCCAAAAACATTTGTATGGAGTCAAACTCCAAAAGAATTTTTTATTTGTGGAGTTAAACTCCAAAATAATTTTTTATTTGTGGAGTTAAACTCCAAAATAATTTAAATGGAGTTAAACTCCGAAAGAATTTTTATTGTGGAGTTAAACTCCGAAAAAATTATTTATTTTATTGTGGAGTTAAACTCCAAAAGAATTTTAGATGGAGTTAAATTCCAAAAGAATTTTAAATGGAGTTCAACTCCAAAAAGATTTTTATCGTGGAGTTAAACTCCAAAAGAATTTTAAATGGAGTAAAACTCCTAAAAAATTTTAATGTGGAGTTAAACTCCCAAATAATTTTAAATGGAGTTCAACCCCAAAAAATATTTAATGTGGAGTTAAACTCCAAAATAATTTCAAATGGAGTTCAACTCCAAAAAGGTCTTTATTTGGTGTGTAGTTAAACTCCACTAAATGGGGTGGGAGCTTCCCTCTTTCACGTGAGAAGAAGAATAAAGGGGGCTCCCAAAATAGGAGCCTCCCACTCACATGAGAGGGAATAAAGGGGCTCCCAAAATGGGAGCCTCTCCCTCATATGAGAGGGAGCCCCCCTCACATGAGAAGAAGAAAGGGGCTCTAAAAGAATTTTTTTTATTTTTTTTATTTTTTAAGGAGTTAGACTTCAAAAACATTTGTATGGAGTTAAACTCCAAAAGAATTTTTATTTGTGGAGTTAAACTCCAAAAGAATTTAAATGGAGTTAAATTCTGAAAGAATTTTTATTGTGGAGTTAAACCCCTAAAGAATTTTAAATGGAGTTAAACTCCAAAAGAATTTTAAATGGAGTTCAACTCCAAAATGATTTTTATCGTGGAGTTAAACTCCAAGATAATTTTAAATGGAGTTCAACTCCAATTTTTTTTTTTAATGTGGAGTTAAACTCCAAAATAATTTCAAATGGAGTTCAACTCCAAAAAGGTCTTTATTAGGTGTGGAGTTAAACTCCACTGAATGGGGAGCCCCTGCTCCCTCTCACGTAAGGAAGAGAGAACTCTCATCTGACATCAGTCATGACGGAGTGCAGAACAATAGTGACGTTAATATTGACCGTGATTTGACAGAAAAAGAATATCAGTCACGATCGACTGTAGAAAAATAGTACCAATGACAGAAAAAGGATAATAGTCAGGACGGACTGTAGAACAATAGTAACGTAAACATTGGTCGTGATTTGACAGAAAAAGTATATTAGAAAATAGTGCCAACGACAGAAAAATGACATTAGAAAAGGACATTAGTCATGATTTGACTCTAGAAAAATAGTGACGTTAACATTAGCCGTGATTTGACAGAAAAGGACATTAGTCATGATTTGACAGAAAAATGACATTAGTCATGATAGACTGTAGAAAAATAGTGACGTTGATATTGGTCATGATTTGACAGAAAAAAGACATTGGTCATGGTGGCAAAAAAGGACATTGATCATGATTTGACAGAAAAAGACATTAGTCATGCTGGACTGTAAAAAAATAGTGATGTTAATGTTAGTGATGATTTGACAGAAAAAAGGACATTTGTTCTGATGGACTGTATAAAAATAATGACGTTAATATTAGTCATGATTTGACCGAAAAGAGACATTAGTTGTGATGTACAGAAAAAAGACATTAGTTCTGTTTTGACAGTAAAAAAACATTAATCATGATTGACTGTAGAAAAATAAAGACGTCACCACGTATAAACAGGACGGAAAGGATAAGTACGACAGAAAATGTCAAAAGAAAAATAAAATGAAGAAGAGAGACATGTTATCAGATGCAAAAGGACGGTAGAAAAATAAAAACGTTAGCATTGATGAGACATAGTAAATAAAATAAATTCATATGATAAAACCAAATATTTTATCAGAAATTTTAAAAAATAAAAATGAATTGAATTTGTTTTTGTCTCCACTTCCTATTGACGTCATACCTCATCATCTCTTTCCACTATTTAATCCAGCGCTTTTCATCTTCTTTCTCACTTGAAGAAAAAAGAGAAAATATTGAAAAAAGGAAAAATAGAGAAAGGGAGAGATCTCATTCTTACCAAATTCTGGATTTTCCAACACTTTTGAAACTTAAATCCTTGGCTTGGATTGTTTCAAAGCACCATACCTTAAGTAAGTATTTTTATCCCTTTCTTTGTTTTCTTCTTCAACATATATGATCATGAATCAGGATGGTTTGCACTAAATTTTTTTTTCCATAACTAAACTTTTCTTTTTCAACGAATTATTTTTAACTCTTCATTTAGTATTTTTTTAACTGATGGGAATATTTTTAAAAGTTGTCATTATTAATACAATACTTGACTTGAATTGATATTTTTTTCCATTTACAGGAAAGTGTTCGTTTGATTTGGCCAACAACAAAATTGGAGTAAAAACTAAGCTAACAAAAAATCTATTATTCGAAAAATTCAATATTTAAGATTTTTATTTATTTATGCTTATATGTAGAAGTAACTTATTTGTTCTCTAAATTTAAATTTCTATTGGTATCTGTACAATTTTCCATTTAAATTATTAATAAATGATGTCAAATATTTTTTGTTATTAGTTAATCATTTATGTTGATCTCTATAATTGTTTCTATTGTGATATTATCTTTTGTCTTTTATTTAGCTATGCATGGGAATAAATTAAAACACATTCGTAAACCGTTATCAGAAGTACAAAAACAACGTAAACATGAACGTGAAAGAATAAAATATAAAAAAAAACAGTCATCCAACACTAATACTAAAAAAGTAAAAATGATGAATTTTCTTTCAAGCGAAAGTGAGAGGCATTTGATTTTGGTATCCCGCACTTTAAAAGACCATTAGAACAAATTCCTAATTTTTCTACCAATGTTGAATACAACACATTTTTGATGGATGATGATACCGTTTTGTATCAATCTATGGAAGTGGGCTTTTTGAATGATCACCGTATAGTTAATAAAGATATTCTTCAAGATTTGTCATGCAGTCAAAAAAACGATAATGATAGTAAGAGCACGCTTCATCCTCATTATATATCCTTATAAAACACAAAATTTTATCTAATTTTACTTGAATGTTTGATATTAACTATATTTAAAGAACATATTACTCAAATTTTTTTAATTTTTTAATTTTTTTGATTTACAAATATTTTACATATTTTAAAAGATATAAGATTATTTTAAATAAAATCCTCCATAAATATAATAATATAATATATTACATTTTCTTATTGCTGATTTAATTCTAATATGTGTTTTATAATGATACATGATAAGAAAGTTTTAACGGTAATTATTTAACAGATTGGTGTAGTTGTTTCCATTATTTGGGAGCTTTTACTGAAAAATGTTCTAGATGTGATGCAATTGCGTGGAAAGAAGAAAGTGTTAGAACTAATGATAAGAAAAAAATAAATTATTCACTTTGTTGCAAGAGTGGAAGAGTTTCTCTGTCTTTTCTTGAGAAGACACCTGAAATGCTGGACTCTTTATTGAACTATCAAATGTTTCTGAACAAGCTAAACAATTTCGGAAAAAAATTCGTTCGTTCAACTCTATGTTTGATTTTATATCTATTGGTGAAAAGATAGATTATCAAATTTTGAAAGATAGGGAACCTTATACATTTCGAATTCATGGACAAAACTATCATAAAATAGGTTCATTGCTACCGGCTATCGGAAGTCGACCTAAATATGCACAGTTTTATATATATGATACCGAGCATGAAATTGAAAATCAAATTGCATCTATTGGAGATAATTGTAATGCTACGGAATATGATTCAGAAACTGTGAAAAGTTTAAAGGAAATGTTGGATAAATACAACAAATATGTTAAGAAATTTCGATGCGTATGTGATTGGTATGAGAACAATAAGGATAAAGAGTTTAGTTTGCGCATTCTAGAGAATAGAAATCATAAGGGTCAATAATATAATAAACCAAATTCAACAGAAGTAGCCGCTCTGATAATTGATAATGAATTTTTCCTTCATCTACTCGAGATGTTATTGTTAATGATCGAAAAAAGGATATCAAAGAATTAGTGAGATTCATCCAGCATACATGCCATTGCAATGTCCATTATTATTCCCATATGGTGAAGATAGTTTGCTTAATTATATTGAAGGTAACAATACGAAGAGAAAAAGGAAAAAAGTTTCAATGAAGGACTTCTATGCATTTAGATTACAACAGCGTTGTTATGAAGGAACAACGTTGTTCAGAGGTGGAAAATTATTACAGCAATATATAGTTGATGCTTATGCGTCTGTTGAAGGGAATCGTTTTGGATGGATTCGTAATAATCAAAAAACTTTACGACGTGAGTTATATCAAGGCTTGTAGGATGTTGTTGACGATGGTGATAATGATGCTCACACAATTGGTAAAAAAATCATTTTGCCTTCATCCTTTACTGGAGGTCCACGATACATGATTCAAAACTATCAAGATGCTATGGCAATTTGTGCATGGGCCAGGCCTCCGGATTTATTCATTACTTTTACATGCAATCCTAATTGGAAAGAAATACATGATTTTTTATTGATTGCTGGTGGTCAAAGTGTATCTGATAGGCCTGATATTGTTGCCAGAGTTTTTCACTTAAAACTTATGCAGCTTCTTGATGATTTGATTAAACATAAATATTTTGGACGAGTAATTTCTGGTAGGTTATTGTCATTATTTGTTGATATATGTTTTGTATATTGTTATATGTTTCTATTTAAAAGTTTAATTTTTCCATTTGTAGATCTATCTGTGGTAGAATTTCAAAAACGAGGATTACCATATTCTCATATCCATATTACATTGGAAAGTTCAAAAAAAAAAAATAAAACTCGCAAAGGATATTGATAATTTAATTAGAGCTGAGCTTCCTGACATTAAAATGGAATCTTTACTTCATGATTTGGTAGTTGCCCATATAATTCATGGACCATGTGGTACACATAATCCAAAATGTGTTTGCATGAAAAATAATAAATGCTCAAAAAAATTCCTTAAAATGTTCAATGACCATAATATTATTGATGAAAAGGGATATGCAATTTACCGAAGACGCAAATTAAGATCCTACACGGCAGATGGAAAGGATATTGACAACAGTTGGGTTGTACCTTACAATACAAATCTGCTACTGAAATATCAATCACATATTAATGTTGAAATATGCAATCATAGATGAGCAATAAAATATTTATTTAAATATGTGAATAAAGGATCTGATTTTGCAACAGCTATCATTCTTCAAAATGTGGTCGAAAGATATGACGGGCTCAAATTATATTTAGATTCTAGATATATTGCAGTATCTGAAGTTTCATGGAGGCTTTTTGAATTTAAAATAAATAAACGTCATCCTGCCGTTGAACGGTTGCAGTATTATTTTTTTGGTAAACAAATGGTTTTTTTTAGAGAAGATGGAAGTGTTCAAGAAATAATGGAGTCTGTGCGAGCTAATAAAACAATGTTAACTGAATGATTTACCATGAATCTTAAATTTCCTCATGCTACAAAATATACTTATGTTGAGTTTCCAAATCATTTTGTTTGGAACAAAAAAAACTTATGTTGGAAGCAACGAAAAAGAAGGAAAGTGATAGGTAGATTACCTTATGCACATCCCGCCGCTGGTGAAAGATATTATTTCAGAATGTTGTTGACAATAGTGAAAGGAAGAATTAATTTTATTGATATGAGAACAATTGATGGTGTTGAACATGAAACTTATAAGGCAGAATATATAGCACTTGGACTTCTTGATGATGATAATGAATGGAACTTAACAATCCAAGAAGCGTCTAAGTGGGCTACGGCTAATCAACTTCGTCGCATGTTTTGCACGATGTTACTTTTTAACGAAGTTATGAATTCTCGAGAACTATGGGATTTACATTGGGAGGCCATGAGTGATGATTATGAAAGACGTTTGGAAAATTTGCATCCTGATTTAAAAATTGTACTCGGTAACGAACAATTAAGAGATTTTGCGCTTCATGATATAGATGTGATTTTGTCATATAATAATAAAAACTTGAGAGATTTTCCATTTATGCCGATACCCTCTCCTAGCAATTTAAACAAGAACAATAGATTGATATTTGAGGAGCTAAATTATGATACTTTTGAGTTGTCGAAAAAATCTATTGAATTGGAATGTGGTTAAATGATGAACAAAGAAAAATCTTTGATGCGGTTATAAATTCGTGCGAAAAAAATATTGGAAGGCTATTTTTTGTGTATGGAGGTGGTGGAACTGGCAAAACATACTTATGGAATGCAATTTTAGCGAAGCTGCGTAGTAAGAAACAAATCATTCTTGCAGTTGCATCTTCTGGCATTGCTTCTTTGTTACTACCGGGAGGACGTACAACACATTCAAGATTCAAAATTCCTATCGATCTTCATGAATTTTCATCTTGCGCATTATCTCGCCAATCTAATCTTTCTTCTCTAATCAAAAAAGCAACACTGATTATTTGGGATGAAGCTCCGATGATAAATCGCTTTGCATTTGAAGCCGTAGATCGAACTTTCAAAGATATTCTATCAAATATTAATCCACAACTTGAGAATAAACCATTTGGTAGAAAGACTGTTGTTCTTGGTGGTGATTTTCGACAGATTTTACCAGTCGTCCGTAAAGGTAGGAGACAACAAATTGTGTCCGCTACATTACATAAATCATATCTATGGGATCAATGTGAGATGTTTATACTGAAAAAAAATATGCGTGTTCATACAAATACGAGGTCAGAAGAAGACAGCGAAAATTTTGCAAAATGGCTAATCGATGTTGGTAATGGTGATGTTAAACGAATTCAAATGGGCAACGATTGTGATGATAATTGGATAGAGATTCCGGATTCAATGTTATCTAATCACAGACTTGGTATTAGTGGATTAATAAATGAAATATATACAGATTTAAATGATAATTATGAAAATCCGCGGTATTTGGAATCAAGAGCTATACTTGCATGTAGAAATGAAGAAGCTGATAAAATTAATAGGAAAGTAATATCTCAAATTAGAGAAGAAAGTCGGATTTACTTGAGTGCAGACACGAAGGTTTTTGTTGCTGATGATTCTGCTTGCAATGATTTTTTACATACAACGAAATTTTTAAATTCGTCGATATGCTCTAGATTGCCTCCTCATTCGCTTGAACTTAAAGTAAATACACCGATTATGTTACTTCGTAATTTAGATCAAAGTTTATGTAATGGCACACGTCTTATCATTAGACAGTTAGGTGAAAGGGTCATAAAAGCAGAAATCATGACTGATACAAATATTGGAAAATGTGTGGCAATTCCAAGAATAATTATGTCAAGTGATAATGAAGATCTCCCTTTCGTCCTTAAACGGCGTCAATTTTCCGTTCGTGTTGCTTATGCTATGACTATAAACAAAAGTCAAGGACAAACCTTGGGAAAAGTTGGACTATATCTACGTACACCAGTTTTTTGTCATGGACGATTGTATGTTACATTCTCAAGAGCTAGATCTGCTTCATCCTTAAAATTTTTCTAGAAGAACAAATTGACATTCCAAAAATTTTTACACAAAATGTTACTTATAAAGAAGTTCTACAGAGCGTTCTCACAAAGGTAAAGATACATAAGAACTATATACACAATAAATGAAATCGAGTATTAATCCCAATATTGGAAAATATCGCTCTGATTTAAAAATACTTTTACAGTAAATTTATTTTTAAATCAGAGTGTTACTTTCCAATATTGAATTAATACTCGATTTTATTTGTTGTATATATGTTGTTATTACATTAAATTTTATATAATATATGCATTCACTTGATCTATTCAATTTTGTCAGATTTTTTTTATACCGTGATGTTTATTGTTATTGATTTATTTTTTCTATTTTCTGTGTAGGATGGAAAAGAATAATTCAAATGATTGTGATAGAAATATATTCTTAAATGAAGAATCCGTTCTTTTTGAAAATTTTGAAAATGAGGTCAATTATCAATACAGTAGTAATGAAGGTGGGGATGACAGTGATGGTGTTAATCTTACCGTTGCGAAATAAGAAATAAATGTATCGATGATAAGAAACCTCGGAAAAGAGAGTATGGCGTTTTAAAAGGAGAGAAAACATTGAATAAATGTGGAAAAAAATTAAACCGGTCCATAAGTCAAAAAAGGGTATGAGTTCCTACAATATTATTTCAAATTTTATATTTTATTATATTTGGATTTTAATAAATTACTTATATTTTTTTGTACATGTCAGTTTCAGACTTGGAGGATCGCGACGACTGTGATATTGGTAATATTCAAGCTCATTGTGCAGGTGAAAACAAAGGAAAATTTGCTAATAAGAGAGCAAAAGGATCATGGAGACAAAGTGATAGTAGTAAAAAAGAAATTGCTCCTGTGACTTCTTTAAAGAAGAATTATAAAAACGGTATGAGTATACCGATTATCTGTTTTATTTATTTGTTAAAAAAACTTCGTTCTAATTTTACTAACGTATTTTCTTATACTAAAAGATGATGAAACTAGTAGCCAACATGAAACCAAAAGAAAAAAAGAGAAGAATCTATCGACTTTGATTTCTGACGAATCTTATCCAGAAAGTAAGAAGAAAATGATACCTACACCTTTAGAGATCATTACTTTTGAAAAAATTGTAGAACGAGGTAAATTGTATAATATTAAGGTACGTATCACGCGATTGTGGTATGGTCGATTGTATGCAAAGTCATCAAACTCGCTTACATTTGTGGCTAGAGACGAAGAAGTGAGTTGTTGTTTACAACAACAGTTATCTTTTCAACGTAAAATTTATTATTTAAATATTAATTTTTGTTGGCTATAGTGCCTTTAAGGCAATTATCATAGTTGCAGGCAGGTGATTATGATGATTGAGCGAGGACCTATAACGGTAGAATAGTCTTACTCGAGATGATAGTATGCTATTTGGTTTGTCTTTATCATCGTGTACATGTTGATAGAGCCCATAGGATTCTTACTTGACTACCGGCATTATGATGGCGATCATATACGTGGGAGCTGGAGGTCTATAAGCACATCCTTAAATGTCCCTAGTCGTGGGAGTATCGAGACTGGGGATCGATACTCCAGTGTAGACTAGTGTATACTTATCCAGACCCTGACGAGGGGCGGTGGCCGGTCTCACAAGTCATTGGTGTCAGTTGTTCACCTAAGATAGTATGCAGGTGCTCATTGGGTTATGAGTACACTGGACAGACTTGCCGGAAACATGCTAGTTGGTATTATACCTATTGTCATATAGCAGTTCCCAGATGACATGTGTACAGGTTAGTCTGTCGACCTAAGATCGTCATTTGTCTCGTGTGAGTTCCCACCGTGTTTTGATTACTACCCTACCACGCTCAAAGGAGATGTGCAAACAGGTTTTAGTTAGGTACAGTCCCGAGCCACATGGAGGCAGTGAGCGGATCGTCGGGGATTCATCTCTCCTGGTATTGGGGGTTGATGTCGCACAGTGTACGGGTGGCCATCACCAGAAATCCTCGGCCGGGGTAGTGGAGAATTGCTGATTTGGATCGGTAGTTTCTCAGGTGGTGGTGGGTTACATATCGATACGAATTATCGCGTTATTAGGGGTCTGATTTTATCCACCCCCTAGACTCGATATGCGATACTCGTAGACGAACAGACCGGACTGTACGGATATTGTCACTGACAGGCTCGGTAGGGTTCCAGGATGAGTTCGCTCATCGGTTTCCTTTTCGCTCAATACATGGGCAGCCGTTACATACAGCTAGTACCACTGACGTGCTTGTGGTTAAATCCACTGCCAGAGTATTGACGAGTCTTTAGAGTCCCCCACAGAAAGTTTCCCAAGTTCCGGCGAAACGTTGTAGAGGCCGTATGGTTTTATGGCAGAGTTCGATCATATACGTGCACTTGTGCACGGATCATAATCGGACGGATCATACTAGTAGGCTTTGGTTTACGCCGGATCCTAGTATTAGATTTGTTGGATTACTTTAGTCTCATTGCATTTGTATTCAGTCGGAATACGGATGCAGGTATGTATATACAGGTGAGGGGTATCCTTGTAATCCGTTACGAGTTTACTTTAGATGTTGCCATTCTCTTTTTGGATTAAACATTTTGGTTTAAATGTTTTGTGGCGGAAATTGTGAGTGGAAATCATCATGAAGAACAATTAATGTGGCATGTGCATGGGTGATGACTCATTGTCTTATTTTTTGCGCTATGTCAACATTTGTGATTGATTATTGTGTTGAAATGATATATGGAGAGAGAATGGACATCCACAAGTAGTGGGGTTGGTCTTGAGATTTAGAGTGCTCTCATTTTTCATTCCAACACAATAATAAGTCTATCTCTTCTTTTTCTTCCTTCTCTAGCTCACAAGTTTCATCCATGGCTTCATCTTCAACCTCCATCCATACAATCTCATGTGTTGAGAATCAATGGATGTTTGAGATAAAGTTATCATACACATTCTCTACTTCACCTTGGACATGTCGGCTAGCAAACTTCATGTCCGAGTTGCTTCGGTTTGAAGCGGGAGCCCATAAGAAATTTTGATATGGTGCCCTTTTCGACGAGAAAACCGGAGATCGAGCGAGATCAGAGATGCCGCGAGGAGCTAGGGATGGTGGCTAAAGACCGAAGGACACGGATCGATCGGTATAGCCATTATAACTTCCTTGTAGATTGCTAGTTAAGTGTTAATGGAACGATCCGGGTGAAAGTCTATATTAGCACCAGTTCATAAAAGTTTTATTCCGCATTTGGCCTCGGATTGGGCGCTACCGTAGACTTACAATTTTTCGACTTTATACTGGGCGTTTAACGAGTGGTGTTAGTTGATGATTTAAATGCTGACAAATGGAAAAACATGATATTCGTTGATAAAGTATACGTGATAAAAAATATTGTGACTTTGATAACCGATAAATCTATTAAAATTTTGGAAAATAGATGGCAATTATCATTGACAAGACAATCAGAGCTTGATGAAGTTTCTGTGAAAAAAATATCGGCTGGCCGAACTTACCATTTTAAAAAGTTGTGCAAAGTACGCGATCTTGTGTGTATGCCTGAATGTGTTTATGGTAAGATAATGTGTACTCATAACCGTTGAGCATTTTAATTTTTTATTATAAGTCATTACAACATTTATATATTCATGACCTTTTATATTCATTATGTGAATTGCAGATATAGTAGGATATGTCGTTGATGTGAGCCATGCACGCATAATCTCTTTAAAGTCTGGAGGTACAAGTAAATTAGTTGAAGTATCATTCATTGATGATGGTTGTTACGAGAAATCGGTCACTTTAACGATCTGGGAGAATTTTCTGACAAAGCACATGAGTATTTTTGGGGAAGGATACACTGATAGTTTCTTAATTGCCGCGATAGGTGTGCGTGCAAAAGAATTCAGAGGTTAATTTTTTACTTGCATTCATATAATTTTTGTTATTTTAAAAAATAAAATAAAATTTTAGTGGTTATCAATAGTTATTAAGTTTTTACAAGTATAGCGCTATTAATATGGTAAATGATACAGTTATAGAAAGTTACATGTTAGAAACAACATGCTTTACGAAAATGAGATTTAAAGCCGATGGTATCTCCGAAGCTGAACGGCTGATGAGATGGTAGTATATCATATATTTATTATATTTTGAGTATTACATTTTTACATTTGTTAAAAGCAATGTTGATAAGAGTGTCATGCTTTTAGGGTTCGATTTGATTTGCTAACAAAGCAAATTGGGTATTCGAGATAAGTAGGAAGCAGCAGCAATAATGCAAATCAGATGGTAGAAACGTGTACCATTGAACATCTAATCAATAAAATAAGAATTTGCCCTCCACCTAATACGGTATGAAATGATAATTTATATGTAATATATATGATATATAATTTAATATTAACATGTATTTAGCATATAATCTAAAGTAAGTTATATTTTTATATTTTTGTTTTATTAAAAGGGTTTGTTTATCTCTATTTTTCTATATAGGTTCTGGATTTTATAGTTAATACCACAATTATTTACATCTTTCCCGATGAACCATGCTATGATGTATGTTCTCAATACAAGCGAAGTGTAAAGGTACAGCCTGGGAAAATTATACTTGCATTTATTCGGATTGCGGGCATATAGGGTCGGATTCTAGGAAAAGGTATTTTTTAAAGAAAACCTTATAAGTTGCTGAATAAAATTAATACATATTATTTGATCAATATATACATATTGTAGGTACCGAATTAAAGCAAGAATTGAGAACAAAACTGATGAAACAAATATTGTAGCTTTTGATCAGCATGCTCAGACTCTTCTCCATTATCCACTGGATGATATGATACAACTTTATTCATCGGTATGACATAGATTGTTAAAATAATTTCAAATGCAACATAATAATCAATGTATGTCTAACAATTCTTTTTTCGTTGATGCAGAGTAAAGATTCGTATAACTATGAGAAATATCTTGATAAGTGTGCATCTATTGCATATAAGATAAAGATAAGAGTGACTAATAATAATCATAAATTTATCCAAAGTGGAGAATTTACCGTCAATAGTTTGGAAAGGGTTGTCCGTTAATTTTATAAAGCCCCGGCTTTGGAGCCAACTGGAGAAGATGATGGTGAAGATTAGTACTAAGATTATGGTATTTATATAATGATGTTTAATTAAATATTATTGCTTCCAGTATTTCAGTATGATATTGTATAATTATGTGTGGAGTTGTGGTTATTATAAGGATGTTTATGAGAAACCTTTTGTCATCAATCACATTTAGCAGTTGTTGCATTATTATAAGCTTAGAAAGCTTCAATGGTATATCCCAATAAAGAAAGAAAGAGTAACAAAAATTTACAAGAAATTATCAACACATAGAAATTATTACAAGTAGAGCAAAGACAATAAACATTAAAAAATATATAAATACAGATTGACGAAGTAATTTGGAAACCCATGCGATTATCTTGCCCATGACCGAATTCAAGTTCGATTCTCTAAAAGGCTGGATCAAAGAATTGTGAGAAATCAAAACCAATCCTTTAAACCATATTCTCTTATCTAGCAAGCAAATAATAATTATTAACTTTTTTTTACTATCCATGCGATGAGCATCACTACGCTTACCATCATTACGAGTAATCCAAAGAAAAATTAATCCAAAAACAACTATCATCAATATCCCAACAATAAAAAA
This sequence comes from Agapanthus africanus, assembly GCA_030015575.1. NCBI lineage: Eukaryota > Viridiplantae > Streptophyta > Magnoliopsida > Asparagales > Amaryllidaceae > Agapanthus > Agapanthus africanus. The sequence continues at coordinate 45,440,266 of CM057339.1, forward strand.
AGGGACAAACAATGAAGAACCGAAAAAACTAGAGTAAACATGATTTGAAAATTCTAAATAATTACTTACCTTTTCTAGAGGAGATAAAAATATTTTTAAAGTTGGATTTAGCTCACCTGCCGAGATTGAGAAGAATGAAGCAAAGAGTTTCTTTTTTTCTTTGATTAGGAAACTGGGCAGCATGAAGAATGCTGGAAAAATCAAAAATCAAGTTTTATTAAGCAGAGAGAATAAAAATCAGTTCTTAGAATTAAAAATGTTAGCTTTGAGGATTCTCTTTACGGATTCTGAAATTCTAAAGTTTAAGTTTGCATTTTTGATTTTAGGGTTAAAAAATTGTTGAGAAAAAGTACAGATCTAATGATTTATAAAGCAGTAGAAATCACAAAAAACCTCAAAGTTGGACATTTGGTTGTATAGAAGAAAGATCGTTAAGAGTAGAGACTGGATCTGATAATCACAATACTAGAGACGAAGAAAAGTTTAACAAGCCAAGTATTTTTTCTCATTTTATGCTTACCTATATAGTTCCCAAGGTTGAAAAGCTCAGATCTCTCAAAATACTCTTGAAAAATAATGAAAAATTTTAAGATCTGAAGTTGGGGTGAGGCGAAACGGACGAAGAAAAGGAGATCAGATCTACTAAAAAGATTTTTGAAGACTGGTGGAAATTTGTAGACTTTGGAGTTCGAATGGAGCGAAGATTATGAAGAAAAAGAGAGATGAAAATATTTTCTGCCTCTAGGGTTTTCTATGGGAACTCTAATTCCTGCGATGTATATATATCCCTTTTAAGGGTTGTGGTGTATGGGCTAAAGCCCACTTAATATTTTTCTTAATAAAATTCAGCTAGGTCTACTCCCGATTTATTTAAAAAAAAAAATTAAATTGGAAGACCGTTTGAGAAAAAGAGAGCTTCTTTATTTATCAAAATTTTGATTAAAATCTTTTTAATGGCAAGAAAGTGAAGATTGCAATGATTTACAAATAAAATGGTAGAAAGGAGAAGAAAATTGAGATATTGGGTTATTTTTTCATTTAAGGGAAAAAGTGAGAAATAGAGAGAGAGCAGATATTTTTCTGTCTTTTCCGCCTCTCTCGATCTATTTATGTAAACCTTAACTCTCTTCATTTGTATGCATAACCCATATTTGGGCGTTGATGTATTGGGCATGGCCCACAAAATCTATTGTTTTTTAATAAAATAACCGGGCTTTCCCAGTTTCGTTAAAAAAAATGCCAAGAAAGTGAAGAGGAAGCTAATTAAGACTAAAAACTCTATAATTCTATATCGATTCTGGATTTTATAGTTAATACCACAGTTCTTTATATGTTTCTCGATAAACCATGTTATATATATTCTAAATGCAAGCGAAGTATAATGGTGCAGTCTGGGCAAAATTATACTTGCTTTTATTCAGATTGCGGGCATATAGGGTGACGTTGATTTATAATTTACTTTTTCGTGTATAAACTCATGTAATTTGTGTTGCATACCATATAAATATTTATTAACTATTTAGAATACAAGAATTAGTTTATGCCATATAAAATAAGTTTTTCATGGTAAGTGATTATCTTGAAATAAGATTGTGTGATTTATTATTTTATTTTTTTATTTCTCAACCCTTTAACTTAAGATATAGATGTATCTTATAATGACTGGACGTAAAAATAGTGATATTATTCTGTGTATGTTCTCTTTGATAAAGTTAGCTATAGAGGCCAGTTGTCTTGCAAGTCTTTCAATACCTTGCAGAACTTTATACCAACTTTAATCATATACATATGATAAAATTGTGCGAATACAGAGTACCATATAATATTAAAGTTGATAATCATTAATAGTAATTTAGAATATGCATATAAAAAATATCATATAATATTTAACAGAACAATAATCAATAGTAAGTTGAAATTTATGTATATTAAATTCGTTAAAACCTATTCATCTATTATTTATATTCTTTCTCATGTTAACATCATCCATATTTTCTTTATTTTGAAACAAAAAAGTAGAGTAGAATACCTTGCTCATAAAACTACATTAACATAAAAAAAATATATTGTAACAACTCCATTTTTAGTGTACAAAAATTTGCTTAAAAATTAATATATACTTGGGGTATTTATTTTTGCTGTGATTACTTTAAGTAATTAATTAGCTCTTTAATTACAAGAAGAAGCTTGTAGCTCATTGGTAATACCTTGCACTGCTGAATCAAGCCACCAGAGTTCAAATCCCACACCCCACATTATTTTTTAATATTGTTTTATTTTGGATTTTTAGAATACCAAGGGTTTACACGTGCATATCTCACAAAAACCCCACTACACCCTGAAATATAACTGTACCAGAGGATAGACCAGCCATCGGGGGAGGATTCCGGCCACCTAACTCGCCCGGAATCGGCCAACTCGGCTGGCGAATCGACCGACTCAGGCCGCCGGCCGAGTCACGGACGAGTCGCGGCCGATTCCGGCGATGACCCCAACACAAAAATGTGTCTTTTGGTCTCCTCTGTACACCTGCATAATTTATTTCCTCAGACATTTCCAGAGCTCTTTTAAAACCCCAACTACTCCACTTTTAATACATTTTAATATATTTATTTACATTTTTTCCAATTAAACCTTTCATCCACCCTAACCCTAGCCTAACCCTATAAATACAACCCCTAAAAACTACCCCCTCACCCCAAAATTCTGAGCAAACTCTCAAGAAATTCCTAGAAACCCTAGTGTGCATTTGAAGCGAGCAAAGAGGCGAAATTCCGGCGAATTTTCCGGCGACAACCCTAGGAGTTCCCGGCGACGAAACGGCACACCGAAAACTACGTCCACTCCCTCTCCCTCTCCTCTTTAAGCTAAACCCATAAGTCCCACCTTCACCCTTCTTTACTCTTTCAGAAAATACGAAATTCTAAAACCCGACGGAATCAGAACAAATCCGATTTCTGATTTGGTTCTTTCTAAAAGCTCACTTTTCCTTTAATACAATCTTGTTAAACCATTGCATGTTGACTATTAAACACTAACTAATCATATCGAACAAGTTCCATATCAAAAGAAATTCCTATTTTCATTTTTACCGTACTTTTTCATTAAAATACCATATAGTTTCATTTTCGACATTTAAATATTACAAACTTGCTATACCTTTAAGTAGATCACAAGGTAATGACCTACCTCCTCACAACACTCATATGCAACATAGCACAATACCTTTCGGGAACATAGAATACAGGAAAACGAAACATTTCAAATAAATACCATTACTATTAAAACCGTTTTCTAAAAGATTAGTATTTTACACAAATCTTTGTAAAGCGCCGCTACAACCCATTTTGGGGAACCCGACTGGGATGGTGCGGATTATCGCACATCCCTGGGCTTAGTAGTGCGAGAAGCAGACCCCCGCAAGGAGCATTCGATCTCGAGAGATTTAAAATACGACATCTTAAGAAAATGAGATTTTAGAAATATAAAATATATATTAAAATTATTTTTATATAATTATGTATATATGTAACATTAAAATATCTATTTTGAAATAATATAAATATTCCAACTCTTTTCAAAAATCACAAGAATCACTTTACATTAAAATACCATGAATTCCATATAAGTCAATATTACAAATAAATATCCTTTATTATGAATTTATGATATTTTTACTAGAAATATCACAAATATAAAATATACATCTATGACAACTCTAAAGAAGATAATTAAATACTTGGGGTGTATTTTGAAAATTATACAAAAGTATTTTTACATAAAACCCCCTCAAGTTCTATAAATTTTCCTAAGGACCCTAGTAAACCTAGGTTTAAGCGAGACCAATCTCTTGAGCCCCAGGAATCCGGAGAAGTAGGTGCTTGCCTATCTAAGGTAGACAACTTAATAACGGTGTTATCAATACGGTAATCGTTTTTGAAAAAGACACAAATCCTGCTGCCCATGTGCAGCGGTTACCGATAACATCAAAACCATCAGGACTTCAATTTATTTTTTTTTGACTCAGATTGAGTCTCATTAATAAACTGACTTCAATATGATTCAAGTATAATCTACAATCTACAATCTGCAATATTACAATTCAACATGAATCCATTCAATCTATATTGACCGAACCGAACCATGGATATACTTCCATTTACATGATTCTCCAGTTACATCCATGATTCTACAGTTACATCCATTTACTGATATCATGGTTTCGGTAAGTCATACAATTATACAGTTTATACAGTTTACAATACAAGACAATACAATACAACTATACAAACAAGATATCTCGGGGTTTAAGGGGTAGATTGGTACGGAAGGTGTTAGAAGTGGCACGAGATAGTAAGATTAAGACACCTAACATATATTCCGTTGCTGTTGTACCGTGGCCCAACGGTTCCTTGTACATTCCGTTTGCCCTAGTCTCTAGCATATAGAGACTCCTCTCGTATACACTGGCTTCCTTCTGTACTAAACCTCAAACAACAGCGTTAACACCACATTATAACAATATAATACAACTTTAAAATCTACCTTCTTATTCTGTCTATTCTATTTCTCCCTTATCTTTGGGACTTATCGAGCGATCTGTTCGCTGACGACATTCTCTTCTTTCTTCTTTGAATATCGTCAGGTGATCTGGACACGTCAGAGATCGAGCCCAGCGCTGAAGACTTGGACCATTTCGTTGAAGACCTGGACCATTTCGTTGAAGACCCAGAGCTTTAGTTCATTGTATACTTTTATTTCAGTACCTTTCCTTTTCTATTATGCCATTGTTTAGGCATTGCTTTATTTCGTTTGTATTTACATTTCCATACATTGTACAGAAAGAATGTGAATAAATAAAGTTGTTGTTTTATTATATCTTGTCTCTTGTGCATTTACTTTTATATTGCTTAGATACACTTAGCGTATTTACTTCATAGTAAATACGTAGCGGCTTCGTCGCGTCCTCTTCCCGTATACTGGAAAGCGGAGCATGACAGGTTTTGTTGGTGGCCCATGCAGGCCTGAGCTGTATGAAACTCTATCATGCAGTTCTGTTCTGCGTGAACAACCTACACAATATAAAAACGCAAGAACCATCAACTAAAACATTCTTTACAATTCATACTTCTTGAATCTCATCATTTCATATACTTTGAATATGTTCTAACCTACATCTTTCTTTCAAAGGTTATGGATTCCCCAAACAACACAAGCACCAACTTCAACAACACTCCACCACCACTATCAATCATACCTACTGTTCCTGCTCCACCCACCGAGCAAACGGTTCTCCTTGAGGCGATCCTCAGTCTCTTAGAGGGACAGCAGCAGCTCTTGAACCATCCCGAGACTGAAGCACCTGGGGTGAAGAAATTCAGAGCTTTGCATCCCAAACAGTTCTCCGGAAAGGGAAGCCCACTAGAAGCTAAAGAATGGCACAAAGTATAAAAGATGATCTGGCAGCGGCACAAGTGCTAGATATAGCTTGGGTTCGTGTAGCAAAATTACAGCTCACGGATAATGCACGGAACTGGTGGAAGGCGGAAGAAAGCCGTCTTGATCAGCCCATTGAATGGAAGACTTTTCATGATAGGTTCGATGCGAAGTACTTCCCTGAGACTGCCAGGTTTGACATGGAATAGCAGTTTATTCATCTACAACAAGGTTCGATGTGGATCAAGTCGGTAGATGAGTATGACGCTGAGTTCACCATGCTCAGTCGGTAAGATATGTCTCAAATAATTTGAATTTTTAAATATCACTTACTATACAGCTAACACAATCCTTTAAATAGATTCGCGGCACATTTGATACCGACGGACGAGATCAGTGCCCATCGATTTCAACAAGGTTTGGACACGGAAATCCAGGCAGCACTAGCCACAGGGAAATTTCCGACTCATGAGGAGGCTCTGACAGCTGCCCACAGTTATGAGGCAGTGATAAAGGCGAGGGGCAGACCTCAATCTGCAGGAGTTAAAAGCCCTGTCAACCAGATGACAGGAGGAGCTTCGTCCAAGCCACCTTTTGTGCCAAGGCGACCGGGAGTACCGAACCATCGTCCCAGCTCAGCCTTTTGTACCTACTACAAGAGATCTGGACATGTGATGCAAGACTGCCGGCGAACCAACCGTCTTTGCTTAGTCTGCGGCTCAGCTGCTCATGATATTGGATCTTGTCCTTATAGACAAAATCCAATTGCTGCACCCAGACCAGCAAACACTTACCCACAGCGCTCAGCCATCCAAGCCCCTGCCCCAAGACTGGCACTACCTGCTCCACCATCTAGAGAACCACAAGCTGCACCACCTCCTCGTCAGTTCCATCAAGCTCAAAGGAACGTTACGAAGAATGCTCCTCAGGCCAGGAGGAATGTACCAAGGCGCCAGGCTTTCACGATGACCGTAGAAGAAGCTGAGGCCACTGGCCAAGTTATCACTGGTAACCATTTCTTCTCAATCTTTATTTCAGTCTTGCTACTTATCTACATACATTTCCCCATACCTAAAACATATCCCACATACCTTAGGTACAATCTTAGTATCCTCAATACCTGCACTAGCACTGTTCGATACTGGAGCATCTCACTGCTTTATGTCGCAACGGTTCGTCCGAACCCATGCGATTCCAGTCACACCGCTTGTATCCAGCTGGAATGTCAGTTCAGGAAATGGCGTTCTAAAGGCAACAATGGGATACAGCTTGTGTCCAGTAGTCATCTGCAGCAGAGAGTTCTATGCTGACTCCAAAGTGCTGGACATACCGAACTTCGATGTGGTTCTAGGTATGGATTGGCTTGGAACTTTTTATGCTACCATCGACTGTCGTCAAAGGAAGGTAGTATTCGAGATTTCAGACCATCCAGTCTTCTATTTCAAAAGCGGAGACCGTATACTGGAGCCAAGTACATACAAAGCGAAGCCAAGGGAAGCAGTAGTTGCAGCAGCTCAAGCAGAGGAAGAATCAAGGCCAAATGTGGTTCGAGAGTTCGATGACGTGTTTCCTGAAGATATATCAGGTTTGCCTCCCGATCGAGCTCTTGAATTCAGCATTGATTTAGTACCAGGAGCACAATCGGTGATCAAAGCACCTTATCGATTAAGTCCGGAAGGTTTGAAAGAAGTCCGAACATAGTTGGACGAATTACTGGCGAAAGGATGGATTCGTCCCAGCACTTCAAGTTGGGGATCACCTGTACTACTTGTGAAGAAGAAGAAAGGTTCATATAGAATGTGCATCGATTACAGAGCCTTGAACGAAGTCACTATAAAGAACAAGTATCCACTCCCACACATCGACGATTTATTCGATCAGCTAAGTGGATCTTGTGTTTTCTCTAAATTAGATTTTCGTTCAGATTATCATCAGGTGAAGGTCAAGAAAGCTGATATTCATAAAACAGCTTTCAGAACTCGCTATGGTCATTACGAATTTCTAGTGATGCCATTTGGAGTGACCAATGCACCAGCAATATTCATGAACCTAATGAATCAATTTTTCCGGGAGTACTTAGACATGTTTGTTGTCATCTTCATCGACGACGTCCTGGTGTATTCTAAGAGTCAGAAAGAGCGTGCCGAGCACCTACGAATTGTCCTGGAAACTCTTCGTCAACATTAGCTATATGCCAAGTACAGCAAGTACGAGTTTTGGCTAAATCAAGTTGGTTTTCTTGGACATATCGTATCAGGTGAAGGAATCTCTATGGATCCAGCGAAAGTTTCAGCAGTTAGCGAATGGCCGATACCAAAGTCAGTGAAGGACATTCGAAGTTTCTTGGATCTAGCTGGATATTACAGAAGGTTCATTGAAGGCTTTTCAAAGATAGCAACACCCCTGACCAAGCTCACACGTAAAGATGAAGATTTTGTGTGGTCTGAAGCATACGAATAAGGTTTCGTAGAACTCAAGTCAAGGTTGACATCAGCGCCTATTCTCGTCATACCGGATCAATCTGAAGGATTCGAAGTGCATTGCGATGCATCTGGTAAGGGATTAGGATGTGTTCTACATCAGTACGGTAAGGTTGTGGCTTATACTTCAAGACAGTTGAAGACTCATGAGCGCAATTATCCGACGCATGATCTGGAGTTGGCAGCCGTCATCTTTGCTCTCAAGATTTGGCGCCATTATTTACTTGGTGAACGAGTGAACATATACACAGATCACAAGAGCCTAAAATATGTGTTTACTCAGAAATAGTTGAATATGCGGCAGAGAAGATGGTTAGAACTCAAGGCGGACTTTGACATCAACCTGCAATATCACCCAGGGAAGGTGAATGTGGTTCCAGATACTCTTAGTCGTCAACCATTAGCAATGCATCTCACCGCTCAGTGGAAACTACAACAAGACTAGCATCAGATGGAGATTGAAATAGTCATACCAGGTAACACTTCAAGTTTGATGAATTTACAAGTTCAATTAACCATTGTCAATCAGATCAAAGCAGCTTAAGCAAGTGATGCTAAGTTGCAAAAGATCAGAGAACAAGTGGAGAATGGACTCAGAACATGCATCATCATCCATGAAGACGGATCTTTGAGATACGGCAGCAGATTATATGTACCAAAAGGTCCTGTTTGGGAAGAGTTAATGAAAGAAGCTCACAGCTCTCCCTACTCAGTACACCCTGGAGGTACCAAGATGTACAAAGATCTATGTCAGAATTATTGGTGGCATGGAATGAAGCGTGAAGTAGCCAGAAGCGTCGCAAAATGCTTGGTGTGTCAGCAAGTTAAGGCTAAACATCACAGGACTGCTGGGTTACTTCAACCGTTACCAATCCCAGAATGGAAGTGGCAACACATCACGATGGATTTTGTGACTGCTCTTCCTCGCAGCACAAAGGGTAACGATGCCGTATGGGTCATTGTGGATCGACTCACAAAGTCGGCTCACTTCATCCCATTTCGAGTTGGCCAATCAACTGAGACACTAGCAAAGAAGTACATGGAGGTAATAATCTACTTAAGATTTAAACTCTTCATAATGTACTATCTCTGATACCCATGAACTCATACAGGAAATTGTGAGACTTCATGGAGTACCGGTCTGCATTGTCTCCGATCATGACACGAGGTTCCGATCGCAATTTTGGCAGAGTCTGCAAGCAAGCTTGGGAACAAGTCTGAACTTCAGCACGGCTTATCATCCACAAACAGATGGTCAGTCTGAGCGAACTATTCAGATCTTGGAGGATATGCTCAGAGCATGTATGTTAGACTTCAAAGGATCGTGGGAAGATCACCTACACCTTGTGGAGTTTTCGTACAACAACAGCTACCAAGCAAGCATAGGAATGACACCTTTTGCAGCACTGTATGGAAGGAGGTGTCGATCGCCATTAAGTTGGGACGACATCGGAGATAGGGAACTTCTTGGACCAGAGATGATAGTAGCGACTGTTGATGTGGTTCGTACTATCAGGAAAAAGATGCGCATAACCCAAGATTGACAGAAGCACTGGGATGATGCAAAGAGACGTCACTTGGAGTTCCAGCCAGGAGATCACGTATTCTTGAAGATATCTTCGAACCGCGGAGTGATCCGATTTGGAAGACGGGGTAAGCTAAGTCCGAGATACATTGGGCCGTTCGACATACTCGAAAGAGTCGGTGAAATGGAATACCGCTTAGCACTTCTACCTTCATTGGAAGGAGTGCATAATGTGTTACACATATCCCAACTCAAAAGGTATGTGAGTGACCCCAGCCATGTTCTTGATCATTCCGAGCTCATTATATAACCCGACTTATCTTCTGAGCAACAACCTGTGGAGATCCTGGACAGGAAAGTGAAGACACTTCGAAACAAGGAAGTTAACTTGGTCCGAGTGATGTGGAGAAAAGACACTCCAGGAGAGTCCACTTGGGAAAGGGAAGATGAAATGCGTGCAAGATATCCCCACCTCTTTGTAAACTAGTTCTCAAATAAAAGTTGTAAATTTCGAGGACGAAATTTTTGTAAGGAGGGTAGACTGTAACAACTCCATTTTTAGTGTACAAAAAATTGCTTAAAAATTAATGTATACTTGGGGTATTTACTTTTGCTGTGATTACTTTAAGTAATTAATTAGCTCTTTAATTACAAGAAGGAGCTTGTAGATCATTGGTAATACCTTGCACTGCTGAACCAAGCTACCAGAGTTCAAATCCCATACCCCACATTATTTTTTAATATTGTTTTATTTTGGATTTTTAGAATACCAAGGGTTTACACGTGCATATCTCACAAAAACCCCACTACACCCTGAAATATAACTGTACCAGAGGATAGACCAGCCGTCGGGGGAGGATTCCGGCCGCCTAACTCGGCCGGAATCGGCCAGCTCGGCCGGCGAACCGGTAGACTCAGGCCGCCGGCCGAGTCACGGCCGAGTCGCGGCCGAGTCGGCCGATTCCGGCGACGACTCCAACACAAAAAATATGTCTTTTGGTCTCTCCTGTACACCTGCATAATTTATTTCCTCAGACCATTTCCAGATCTCTTTTAAAATCCCAATTACTCCACTTTTAATACATTTTAATATGTTTATTTAGATTTTTTCCAATTAAACCTTTCATCTACCGTAACCTTATAAATACAACCCCTAAAAACTACCCCCTCACCCCAAAATTTTGAGCAAACTCTCAAGAAATTCCTAGAAACCCTAGTGTGCATTTGAAGTGAGCAAAGAGGCGAAGCTCCGGCGTGTTTTCTGGCGACAACCCTAGGAGTTCCCGGTGACGAAACGACGCACCAGAAACTATGTCCACTCCCTCTACCTTTCCTCTTTAAGCTAAAACCGTAAGTCCTACCTTCCCCCTTCTCTACTTTTTCTGAAAATACGAAATTCTAAAACCCGACGAAATCGGAACAAATCCGATTTCCGATTCGGTTCTTTTTAAAAATCTCACTTTTCCTTTAATACAATATTGTTAAACTATTACATGTTGACTATTAAACACTAACTAATCATATTGAATAAGTTCCATATCAAAAGAAATTCCTATTTTCATTTTTACCGTACTTTTTCATTAAAATACCATATAGTTTCATTTTTGACATTCAAACATTACAAACTTGCTATACCTTTACGTAGATCATGAGGTAATGACCTACCTCCTCACAACACTCATATGCAGCTTAGTACAATACCTTTCGGGAACATAGCATACGGGAAAACGAAACATTTCAAATAAATACCATTACTATTAAAACCGTTTTCTAAAATATTAGTATTTTACACAAATCTTTGCAAAGCGCCGCTACAACCCATTTTGGGGAACCCGACTGGGATGGTGCAGATTATCGCACATCTCTGGGCTTAGTAGTGCGAGATGCAGACCTCCGCAAGGAGCATTCGGTCTCGAGAGATTTAAAATACGACATCTTAAGAAAATAAGATTTTTAGAAATATAAAATATATATTAAAATTATGTTTATATAATTATGTATATATGTAACATTAAAATATCTATTTTGAAATAATATAAATATTCCAACTCTTTTCAAAAATCACAAGAATCACTTTACATTAATATACCATGAATTCCATACAAGTCAATATTACAAATAAATACCCTTTATTATGAATTTATGATATTTTCACTAGAAATATCACAAATATAAAATCTACATCTATGACAACTCTAAAGACGATAATTAAATACTTAGGTTGTATTTTGAAAATTATACAAAAGTATTTTTACATAAAACCCCTTCAAGTTCTATAAATTACCTAAGGACCCTAGTAAACATAGGTTTAAGTGGGATCAATCTCTTGAGCCTCAGGGAGCCGGAGAAGTAGGTGCTTGCCTATCTAAGGTAGACAACTTAATAACGGTGTTATCAATACGGTAATCTTTTTTGAAAAAGACACAAATCCTGCCGCCCATGTGCAGCGGTTACCGATAACATCAAAACCATCAGGACTTCAATTTATTTTTGTCTGACTCAGACTGAGTCTCATTAATAAACCGACTTGAATATGATTCAAGTACAATCTACAATCTACAATTTGCAATCTACAATATTACAATTCAACATGAATCCACTCAATCTATATTGACCGAACCGAACCATGGATATACTTCTATTTACATGATTTTCCAGTTACATCCATAATTCTACAGTTACATCCATTTACTGATATCATGGTTTCGGTAAGTCATCCAATTATACAATTTATACAGTTTACAATACAAGACAATACAATACAACTATACAAACAAGACATCTCGGGGTTTCAGGGGTAGATTGGTACGGAAGGTGTTAAAAGTGCACGAGATAGTAAGATTAAGACACGTAACATATATTCCGTGTTCCCCTCCGAACGGAGGCCGAGACGTGGGACGTCTCACCTGAGATTCGGGGCAGATGTTAATTGGTGCTATCCGTCCACCTCTCCGAAGATGCCAAGTTGATTTATGGCACCGTGTATCGAAGGTCTGAACGGATGCGTCCGATGTAGCAGACTTCGTCAGATTCCCCCTCGCTTGAGGGGTTGTTTGATTGTGTGGACGCTCTTCTCTGCAGGCGCAAGCCCCTACAGTTAATTACGCTACCGCGTCGCGGTAACAACTTTCTCCTTCTCCAGATGGTCACTTCGTGTCGTGTGTGTTTATTTTATGTTTTGTTGCCCGTGGATTGTTTACGGAGACCGAGTTATGTCGTCTCCCGTAGGGCGTGGACGAGTCCAAATCCGTATTATCTTAGATTTGGGTTTGGGGGTTTGGTTTGAGGATACGTTAGCCATATTTGAGGCCAAGATCCACTCAAACGTTTGTTAAGGATACGTTAGTCTAACCTAAGACTAAGATCAACTTAACGGGATCGTTTAGATCCGACAAAAGAGCATTTAGGCTCCATTGTTCCAGTTTAGGGACATAGTAGTCCATTTAATGTATGGCCGTCGGGACCCGTCACCTCTCTGACGACGTTGAAGGATTACAACGACAGATGTCAGAGGAGTTCAGAGATGTACCCTTGAACCAGAGTCAATTGGGGGGATCTATAGTCCAGTTTGGGACTAAAGTCTGTTTGAAAGGTTTAAGGATACGTTAGCCATATTTAAGGCTAAGATCAACTTAAACGGGATCGTTTAGATCCAACAAAAGAGCGTTTGGGCTCTATCGTTCCAGTTTAGGGACATAGTGGTCCATTGCTAGTTTAAGGACATTGCGGTCCATGGGTAGTTTAAGGACATTGCGGTCCATTGTTAGTTTTAAGACATCTCGGTCAAGGTTAAGGACGTCGTAGTCCATGGGTTTAAGGACCCCACAGTCCATTGTTAGTTTTAAGACATCTCGGTTAAGGTTAAGGACGTCGTAGTCCATGGGTTTAAGGACCCCACAGTCCATTGTTAGTTTTAAGACATCTCGGTCAAGGTTAAGGACGTCGTAGTCCATGGGTTTAAGGACCCCACAGTCCATTGTTAGTTTTAAGACATCTCGGTCAAGGTTAAGGACGTCGTAGTCCATGGGTTTAAGGACCCCACAGTCCATATCAATATGTGGTCATCGGGACCCGTCACCTCTTTGAAGACGTCGAGGGATTACAACGCCAAGTATCAAAGGAATGAAGAGATGTACCCTGGAACCGGAGCGGATTAAATAGTCTTTGGCCCAATTTGGGATCAAGACCAATTAATTATGTTATGAGCCCATTAGCCCAGTTAATTACGAATTGAGGACTTATGGCCAGCTTGGGCTAAGTCCAATCATGTCTGGGACATCGGCCCTCCTGTTGGTCCTTTGAAGGAGAGGCTTTGCCTCTGGCCATTTAGCCAATTGGGCCAATGCCTAATGTTAAACACTAAAGACCAATCAGTGTTGAACACTGAGAATGAGATTGATAAGTCAGTGTTTAACACTAGGAGATAGTTGGTGTCAAACACCAGCAACAAGGCCTTCAAATTAGTGTTAAACACTAAAACAGACCAGTGTTAAACACTGGCAACAGAAGTCCCAAATTAGTGTTGAACACTAAGGTAATCAATGTTGAACACTGCAAATAAAGTTCTTTGCTTAGTGTTGAACACTAAGGCCAAACAACGTTTTAACACTGAATTCAGGGGTTCTAATTTAGCGTTAGACGCTGAGGCAAGAGGGGTCACGTGGTAGCACGTGAGGGCGCCCTCCCTTCGTTTGTTCTGCTGAGAAGATCGCATCTTTTGGAGCATCACGTGTCATCACGTGACAGGTGTCTGAATGGAGTATGTTAAAGCCTCTGCCAAGGGTTACGTGGGTCACGTGAGGCACTGCCTCAAACGGCTTTCTGTAGATCCTTTGGGGGGGTCACGTGGTGACACGTGACCCTGCTTTTCTGTAGTTGTTTAGAAGATCTGTTAATCCCTTTCAGGAATTAAATCCCTCGTAGGGTTGAACCCTGACAATAATTTCAAAGGAATTAAATTCCTAGTTCCTTTTGAAGAGTTGAACTCTGAATTTTCTATAGGAATTAAATTCCTCATATATGTGAAGAACTGAATAGGGTTAAACCCTAATAAAAGCTTTAAGGAATTAAACCCCCACTCTCTGTTAGAGAATTATTCTGGGGAATAAGATTAAGGGAATTAAATTCTTGTTGTTTTAACAGAACTAAGTTCTTAACTAGGGTTAAACCCTGATTCTTTTCATTCTGAAGGAATTAAATTCCCATAACACAGGGTCAAATCCTAATTTTATTTTGAAGGAATTAAATTCCTATGGTTCTGTGAGAATTAAATTCTCGTGCTTCCATTCCCTCTCTATGCTTTGGATCTGCATGGCAGGATCTCAACCCATTGAGAATTAAATTCTCAACTCAAGAGGAGATGTGCACTTTACAGATCCTCCATCAAAGAGAGAAGAAATATGTCCTTCTGTTTTATATCAGAGTTAAACTCTGTTGAGAATTAAATTCTCTTTTCTTTCAATGAAACCTTCCCTTTCTTACCTAGGGTTTTCTTTTGCAGAAGATCCAAATTCCTCTAAAGTATCAAGGCTCTCTCTCTTTTCTTCCCTCTGCATATATCTTTTTTTGTGTGTCTCTTGGCTCCTATTTATAGGAGAAGCAGCCGAGTCAATTAGTTTTTGATGAATCTTTCATTGAGAGATTTGATTTGTATCCATCATTCGTTTTGGACCTTTGGATTATTAGGTGAATTTTATTCACCATTGGATTTTAAATCCAGAGATTCTCCTTTGTTATTTCGGTTAGATTTTACGGGGAAATCTTCCCAAATTCGAGATTTTCCCATAGATAGATGATATTTAATCACCTTTAAATCTTTAATGCAATCGGTTGCTTTTGGAAAGATTTGAGAGGTCTTTTCTCAGAATTTAATTCTGTTAACAAATGGGCTTTGAAGTCGGTCACGTGACCCTTGGTCACGTGTGGGCACGTGACCCCCCTTGGAACGAGCCCTCTTCTTTCTTTTTGCGCTCTGCTTTCTGGTCGCTGCTTAACCGTCACGTGCCACCACGTGACCCCTGGTCACGTGTGAGCACGTGACCCTCGTCTGGAGCCTTTTTCTTGGTTTAACTGGAGAACGAATTTGCTGCTTTTGATTATCACGTGCCAACACGTGACCCTGGTCACGTGGGAGCACGTGACCTCTTCTGAAGCCTTTTCCTTGATTTGATCAGGGAACCGGTTTGCCTTTGAAGCCGTTTTTAATTGTCACGTGCCAACACGTGACCCAGGTCACGTGGGAGCACGTGACCCTTTCTGAAGCCCTTTTCTTCGATGTAGTTGGGAAACTGAATTTGCCTTGCCGATGCTTTTAGATGTCACGCGCCAACACGTGACTGCTGGTCACGTGTAAGCACGTGACCCTTTTCTGAAGCCTCTTCCGTGGGCTTTCCTGATTCTAAATCAGGAAACAAATGCCCCCACAGCGTTGTTCTCACGTGTCCGCACGTGAGTGCAACGCTGTCACCTTTTGCGACCGTTGGATTCCTTTAGGGATTTGGGAAGATGAAACGTTTCCATCACCCCCTATAAATACTGGGGTCATTTCAGAGACGCCTCCACTTTGTTCATCTTCTTCCTTGCAAACTTTTTCTGAGAATTTAATTCTCTTCTTCCAGAGCTTAGTTCTCTGCCTTGAAACATTTTCAGAGTTTAACTCTGTTTAAAAGGACTCTTCCTCCTCAGGTAATGTTCTTGGACAAACAGCGAACTTCCACATTCCTTTGGATTTTAAATCCAAAACAAGGGTTTTTACTCTTTTTTAACAAGGAACCCATTTTTCTTCAAGTTTTTCCATAAGAACAAGAAACCACCTAACCTTCGAATTGTAGATCTCTTAGGGTTTAGATGATCTTTGGGAAGATGATGATGGCGTTTCAACTCCATGGAATTTAATTCCATCCAAAAATGTTTCTGGGAATTTAATTCCCTTTTCTTAGTAAGGAATTTAATTCCAATGAAGAACTCGGTTTCTTCACACGGAGGCTTCTTGGGGGCTCTCGACCCGTGGTTGTCCTTCTGCAATTAATGCAACAGGAGCTTTGTAATGATGTCTTCTGTGGGAATTTAATTCCTTTGATCTTGTTGGATCCATTGTAGAGCCCGAGGCAGATCCTGTTGGGGGGAATGTGTAGGGTTACCATTCTTTATTAAATGGGGATATTCCCTTTGTTTTATTGTAACTATTTGGTCTAATTATTAATGAGCCGTCATCCTGATTCTGTGGGGCCCATGTGTTTTGTAGCCAATGGTCCCAGAAAACTCTGTTGTTGCTTTCTTTAACTAGTCTTCCTGTTCATGCATGGATATATATCGCTGACTTTGCTTTTAACGGTCTCCTTTTATTGGATTTCAGGTGCGATGGCTTCTGTTCCGTGCTTTTCCTTTTCTCGCTCGGAGGCTGCTTTTCCTCAGTCGCCATCTGATGAGGAAGCGATGACGATGATCCGGGCCCATGACCCGAACTGTACCAACCTTCTTCAATGGGGATCTTGGTATAGTCAGATTATTCAGGGTCGCCGGAGTTTTCTTTGCGCGGTACCGACGGAGCCCACTTTCCCATTCTTACCGATGGATTCTCCGAGGACAGTTTTTGCTGTGGAAATGCCCAACTGGACTCCAACGGGGATGCTCGAGCCTTCGACGACCGGTATTCCGAACCATCCGATCCCGGCCATAAACATCTTGGGGCGGCGTATCTGCCAGGGTGAGGCCCACCCGTGGGGGCAAATTTATAAGATAGGGCTTACTCCTCGGCACCCTACGGGCTACCTTCTCTGGGCTCGCTACATCCTTTCTGCCCATCGTGCGCAGTTGCAGAAAGTCGGGCTTTATCAGGAAATATACGCGTCACTCTTTCATTATAAGTCTCCGCATGTCTGGTGGGTCAAGGCGTTTCTAAACCAATGGAATCTTCCCACCAACACTTTCATTCTAGGAGATCGCGAGGTCTCGATCTCTCTGGCCGAATTTTATGACATCTCGGGGTTGCCAATCAGGGGTAGTCTATACGAGGAGTTGCTGCCTTCTGACGAGTATATTTTTGAACCCGAGCCCGCCCCAGTTGACGGCCTGTCTGCTGAGAATGCCGTCCGCCACAAGCGTCCCAGTTTAATCAAGTCGCTAGGTATCTTCGACCGATTATTCACCGAATCCGAAGAGCAGGGTGTTACTTTCAAGAGCTTCATTGCTCGTTTCCTTCGCGAGGACGCCCTATCGAAGACGGCTCCGAAGTTTGCCAACATTGGAGACCCCTTTGGGTTCGGTCCGAAGAAGCTGCCGACCACTGAATCGGACTTACCTCAGTAGTACATCCCTATTATGTCACCGACCTCTTTTGAATCCATCGCTGTTCCCGGCATGGACGAGGAGACGTTCTTCGTGGGGTTTGTTAGTGTCTGGCTCAGTTGGTTCGTTATCCCCATGCATCGCCGCTTCATGAGAGCCTCGGTCATCTACCCGGCTCATCGTATTGCTGAGGGGACGCGGTTGGCCATCGGCATCCCGGCCTTGGCGCACCTTTATCATGGGTTAGGCACCGCAGCTAATACCTCTACACCCGGCGTGGATGTAGTGAACTTTTCGCTTCATTATTTCACGTCCTGGGTCGAAATGCATATGCTGGGGGCTTTTGCCATGCATCAGAGGCCCTCATTTTACGATGCCTACACCTTCCCACGACTTATGCGATTAGTGGATGCTTCTGCCGCCGACCCGACTCAGTTCGGGGCTATTCGGGTGCTGATTTCTCCTTACGCTGCCGCTGGCGGGATGTTTTTTAATGATCGGGTCTTGTCTACTCCCTCAGGTCCAGTTCAATAACTCTGGGATCTGTCAAAAGACAACGCACCTTCTTTGAAGCCCCGGGAGGCCGCGCACTTGTATACAATTAGACCGGGCTACTTGGTGTTTCGCCAGGACAGTGCAGCTCTTTTCATGCGGTACAATCCGCATCGATTCGCCCGACAACTTGGATACGACCAGGGTGTTCCTTTCGAGGCTTTTATAGTCGCCCCAATCCCTTCGCTCGATGCCGTTCGCGATGCCGCTCATCATTTCATGAGGCTAAACACCGGCTCCCACTTCATTGTCCTTGAAGCTGAATACCTGCCCCGGTGCGTGGGCGTGTTTACGGGTTGGTATCTTCATCGGGTCAGCCCAATCATTCTTGAGGAAAGGAGGGTGCTTCTTGGCCACGATGCCCCTCCTCTGGTTCCAGGAGCTAAGCTGCGACCGAGGGCTCCGGTCCGCTTCCCTCTAAGGGATACCGGCACTGCGCTCGTCCCAGGAGAATCGGAGGTAAACCTTACTCCAACGCCTGGTATTCCCCTGGGTTCCCGCTCGCGAGGTGGAAGGGCCCCAGTAGTAGCACCACCGCCTGTGGCAGCACCGCCCCCCGTGGCATTGACAATGACAGTGTTATCCTCGGTCGTGGCACCAGGCGAGGGTAATAGAGATGAGGGCGTCGTAGGCGATGTGGGTCAGCGCCGCCCTAAGGCTTCGCGGGGGAGGAAACGGTCATCCTCGGCGACCCGCTCTGGGTCTAAGCGGCGGAGGAAAGCGGCCACCAATTTGCTTGATTCTTTGGCGGAGTCTGAGCCTATTCTTGAAGACGAACCGTTGGCCCTGCAAGAGTCAGATGCTGGACTTTCTTTCCCGAGTTCGGCCGATGAGGAGGCCGCACAGCTGGCTGAGGCCATACGGCGTTCAAAAGACGCCTCTCATAACGCCAAGGTTCCAAAGAAGTCTTATCCCGCTGTAATTTTTTACGAAGACCCTTCGTGGATTCGGCGGCGATTTATCGGTCCTTTGGAGGAATGGGGGGAAAGGGCTTTGAAGCAGGCCGCTTCGGAAGACGCAACTGATGCACTCTCTTTATGGACCGGTGGTCATGAGTCTACCCTTGAACCCCGGCGAGCCTACCTCCTTGAGAAGGAGCAGCGGCTTGAAGAAGCCATATTGAGGGCTTCTTTGCGTATAGGTACGTTGTGCTCCTTTTGTAGTCTTTCCGATTATTTATGCCCGTGCATATGTATCATTATTTTTATTCGAATCGTGCAAAATCTTCGACGCCGGGGGAGCTTTCTACGGGCCCATTAAAGCTAAAGCCCGTCGGAATTCTCAATGAAGCCTTGCTTGATGTGGAGGGGGCTGATGAGGCTGCTCCTCTCATGGTAGAGCCTCCAGCGGCGGTTCTTGATCAGGGAACGCTTGCCCCTTTGGGGGAAGTTCCTTTGGAGGTCGCCGCCCCAATGACCCTTACTGAGGACGGCTCAGAGGCTGGAAGAGAAGTAGTTGGGACTACTCTTCCTTTGTTGAATCCTGATGTTACGGCGGAGACCGTTGAAGCTGCTATCCCCCCGGCTCAGAATGGGAGGAGCGTTGAAGGTAACCCTCTGCGTTTTAAATTAGCAACCCTTTCATAGTATAAAATTTTTTATCTTCCCCAGAATTGCGCGGTTTGGCAGCCACTATCGCTGATCTGTCGCCTCGACAGTCATTTCAACGTTTATTGGAGATGGCAGCTCCGCAGGCGATCTCCCCTCAGCGTATTGTCCTTTCCTCTGGGCAAGGTTAGCGTCATTCGCCATCTTTTCTTTTACCACAGCATTGTTACTATCTTGCGAAATGACGTCGATGTTTCTTATAGTTTTGGAGGCTGACGATGAGGTTGAGGTCGTTGAAGGGCCAGGGGAACCTTCGGCTCCTACTTGCATGACTGTCGGTGAGTGACATTTTATTATAATCCCGTTCGTTTTCTGTGCTTAAGAATTTTACTAACATTTGTCAAATTTGAACAGCTCTGCCAGTCTCCATGGTGTTGGGATCGCGCATCGTGATGCCGCCCGGCCCTTATGCTTTGCGGGCTTCAGAACGCTTGGCCCAATTGAGCCTTGTCTCCCTATCATCTTTCGTCGAGGAGCTCCGTGCTGGTAGCGCGACCACAGCCGAAGCGTTTGCCGCTGAAGCTAACGGCTCTCTTCCTTTTCTCGCCACCTATCATAGCGAGGAGGTGGTGCGGGTCTGGGTGGAGTTCTGTAGGAAGGTGGAGGCTTGTTTGCACGCTCTTGAATGTTCTCGCCTTTCCTCGGAAGCCGTGGCTGCGAAAGCGGAGTTGCGGGGTCTGATAGCACGATGTGCGGCCAACATGACGTCATGCGAGAAGAGGCTTGGCCGCAAATTCTCAGAGAGGGAATTGGCTTCTAAGACGCTGAGTGAGCTTCAGGCTAGCCTCACAGCCAAGGCCAACAAAGCATACGAACTCTGGAGAGTGCTCCAGGAGTCCATAAAAGAGGTGGTGGCTCTTGATAAAGCTGCCACGTTCACTCGTGAGAGGGTCGAGGCTCATAAAGTCACTGAGAAAGAGCTCGAAGCTCGGCTTGCTTCGTATCAGGCTCAGCAAGCTCAGCAAGGAGGCTCGTCTTCTGGAGATCTTGCGTCATGAAGCCGTGGCTCAGCAACAGAATGATGAGCTGGTAAAATTACTGCATCGCCCGCCGGCTTGAGGACTTGTATCTTTTCCCCTTTTTTGTACATACTTATGAATGAGAGTATCTTTCTTTTTTGTTTCTTTCATGAATTGTACTTTATATCCATTTTGGTTTATGAATAAAAGATACATTTTTCTTCTCAATGGTGTGTCCCCTTTTTATTGAATGTATTCTGCGGATATTCTATCTTGATCTCCTTGCAGGACAGCGATGGCTTAGGATTCAGGGTTAAGATCTGCTTCCTAAGACTTTTGCATTTTATGAGCCACGAGGTTCTCATAAAGAGTTTTTCTCCCTACAGGTCGAGAGGATCCCATAGGTGTAAGTCCTTCTTAAGAATCGTGAAGATTCTTAAGCGGGTTTTCCCTTGGGAGTCGTAAGGATCTCACAAGAGAGTTTTCTTCCTTACAGGTCGTGAGGGCCTGCAAGTGCTGGATGTGGTCGCCCTTGCCCGTGTTTCACGGGGCCAGGGGGCTGCTCCAGGTATCGTAGTTTAAAGACGTCGCGGTCAAGGTTAAGGACCTCATAGTCCGTGGATTTAGGGACTCCACAGTCCGATGTTAGTTTTAAGACATCACGGTCAAGGTTAAGGACCTCATAGTCCGTGGATTTAGGGACTCCACAGTCCGATGTTAGTTTTAAGACATCACGGTCAAGGTTAAGGACCTCATAGTTCGTGGATTTAGGGACTCCACAGTCCGATGTTTGGTTGCAGGGACCCGTCACCTCTTTGAAGACGTTGAGGAATTACAACGCCAGGTATCAAAGGAGTGAAGAGATGTACCCTTAAACCAAGGCAGAATCCGTAGGGAATCGGGGTGGTTGATCGTTAGTTTTAAGACATCACGGTCGAGGTTAAGGACATCATAGTCCGTGGATTTTAAGGACTCCACGGTCCGGTATTTGCTCTGGATGCTTCACACGGGTTCACTGTCGTGCTTGGCGAGGACCAGGCTCCGCTCTGGGCGTTTTCCGCGGGGTCAAAGAGTGACGTTATTCGCGTTCCACGTAATCAGGAATTTTGCACTAGATGCTTCACACGGGTTCACTGCCGTGCTCGGCGAGGACTAGGCTCCGCTCTGGATGCTTCACACGGGTTCACTGCCGTGCTCTGCTAGGACCAGGATCCGCTCTGGATGTTTTCCATGGGGTCAAAGAGTGACGTTATCCGCGTTCCACGTAACCAGGAATTTTGCTGATTATATCCGCATTTCACGGGATAGAGGTTTGACTGTTGGCGATACGTATACCACCGAGCCATGGAACTGAGAGTTGCCACTGTTTCGCTTAGCTTGAAGTTGTGTCCGTCGTTACGATACGAGTGTTGGGATGATCTCTAGGTCGCTTGTGGCCCGTCGAGATTTAGCTTCTTTCTTTGGTGAAACCTGGGGGGAGGTATGTTCCCTTTTTTTTGTTTACGCCCTTGGATTGTGTACAGGGTGTGATGGACCATCACCTGTAGGGCATAAATTTTATTTTTATTTTATTTCTTTTTCCGCGATGCTCTATCGTTTCAGCTTTTATATCGCGAAGGTCACGATTGCCCCATCATTTCGGCTATTTTTCGCGGTGTCCAATCATTTTGGCTATTTATTTATTTTCTACTCGCTGCTTTTTATTGCGAGTTGCCCCATCATTTCGGCTATTTTTCATGCATACATTTTTACTTGCCGCTTTTTATTGCAAGTTGCCCCATCATTTCGGCTATTTCGTAGGCATGTGTGGCTTGCTAGCTTTTTCGCCGCAAGCTTGGATTTTGGACACCGATTTCGGCATCAGCACCGCTACAACTGGAATATTGCCAGGAGCGAATCATCATTTGCCTCTGTTGATGTTGAACAAAGGTGGCTTAGCAAACAGGGTTAAGCGTCCTGTCGACCAAGGCTTTTGACTTCATGAGCCGTAAGGGTCTCACCAAGGTATTTCTCCCTACAAGTCGTGAGGATCTCGTAGGTGTATTTTTTCCCTAGAAATCGTGAGGATCCCTAAGTGTATGTTCCTCTGTAAGTCGTAAGGATCCTACAAGAGGGTTTTCTCCTTATGGGTCGAGAGGACCTACAAGGGTTGCTCATTATATGGACATATCCCTAGTCACAGGTGTGACTTTGCTGGGGAAATGTTTATTCGCGCCCGTGGATTGTATACAAGGGTCAGTATTGAGCCTCTTGTAGGGCAGTATCGAAGGTTGTGGGGGATTTGCTTAAGAACAGGTTTAGGTTTCTGTAACTTAAGACTTTCAAATCTTATGAGCCGTGAGGGTCCCATAAGAGAATTCTCCTTACGAGTCGTAAGGATCTCGCAAGTGTATTTTCTCCTTAGGAATCGTGAGGGTCCCTAAGTGTGTTGCTCCTTTGTGAGTCGTAAGGATCTCACGTGGGTGGTTTCTCCTTACAAGGTCGAGAGGACCCTGTACGTGTCTTTCAGCGAGGTTGCGCCCTTTCGGGTTTTCACAAACACTCGCCGGTAGTCCTGCTGCTTTTACTCACGGAGCCCTTTCGGGTTTTCATCCGTGCCCCTTTTGCTTATAGACATACCATTTTTTTTATTCTTTTTCTCCCTTTTTTTTTTACAAGGTCGCGCCCTTTCGGGTTTTCACGAACACTCGCCGATAGCTCTGCTGTTTTTACTCACGGAGCCCTTTCGGGTTTTCATCCGTGCCCATTTTGCTTATGGACATACCGTTTTTTTTAATCATTTTTTTAATATTTTTTCTTTTTCTCTCTTTTTTTTTATCAGCCTAAAGATGCTGCGGTAGTAGTTTAGGGACGTTTCGGTCCGTCGTTAGTTTAAGGACATTTCGGCCCGTCGTTAGTTTAAGGACGTCTCGGTCCGTTGATAGTTTAAGGACGTTTCGGTCCGTCGTTAGTTTAAGGACGTTTCGGTCCGTCGTTAGTTTAAGGACATTTCGGTTCGACATGGAGAAGACCGGCTACTGCTTATAAAGCTCGAGCTTAGGAAGATAGCGAGCGGACATAGTCGTCGTCATCTATCATTGACCTAGGCCGTGGCTCATTAAGCGTAGTATCTCTTTAGGAAGCGACCGTTTATTGGCCTGAAAGTCCTTTCACCGTGCATGTCCATGAGTAGATAGGCCCCACCCTGGTAGACCTTATCTATGATGTACGGGCCTTCATAGTTTGGCTCGAATTTTCTCCGCTTGGCTCGATTGGGGATCATAGGCCTTTTGACCACTAACACGAGTTCGCCTTGGCGGAATGTCCTCGGTCGGGTCAATCTTTCATATGAGCGCGTCATCTTTGCTTTATAAGCTTTCAGATTTTGTTGCGCTATGAGCCGGGTTTCATCGAGGGCATCGAGCTCCTCAAGCCGAAGGTGAGCATTTTCTTCGTCCGTCAGCTCGTAGTGGACTACCACTCATAGAGAGGGTAACTCTATCTCGAGGGGGAGCACTGCTTCCGTCCCAAATACCAACGCGTACGGCGTTGTGTTCGTGGCCGTCTTGAATGTAGTTCGATAGGCCCAAAGGGCCTCTTGTAGCCTCTCGTGCCAGTCTTTCTTATTTCGGGACACCGTCTTTTTTATGATCTTCGTCAAGGTCTTATTGAAGGCCTCGGCCAGACCGTTAGCTCGTGGATTGTAAACTGAAGAATATCTCCAGTCTATATTGTGCTGCTGCGCGAAGCGGGTAATCTTATGGCTTCTGTAGGCTGGCCCATTATCGGAGATAATCCGCCGTGGGGTTCCAAACCGATAGATGACGTGCGTCTTTAAGAAGTGGAGGATATTCTCCGTCTTCACTTCCCTCAGCGGTACTGCTTCTGCCCATTTGGAGAAGTAATCAGTTGTCGCCAGGATGAAACGATGTCCCCGAGACGATGCTGGCTCGATGGGGCCGACTATGTCAGTCCCCCACATTTCGAATGGCCAGCTAGCCACCGTTGGGTGTAGTGGATTCGGATGTTGGTGGATAAAGTCTCCATGAATCTGGCACGAGTGGCATTGCTTCGCATACTCGAGGCAGTCTTGGACCATCGTGGGCCAATAATAACCCATCCGTTTGATCTTCAATTTCATTTTCGGGCCTGCCTGGTGAGAACCGCAGAGTCCGTCGTGAACTTCCTGAACGACTCTTTCTGCTTCGTCAGGTCCTAAGCATCTCAGCCACAGAGAATCAAACGATCTTTTGTATAGAGTGTCGTTGACAAAAGCGAAAAATAGAGCTCGTTTCATGAGCTGATGTCTTGAGGACGCTTCTTCGGGCATTCGGTGGGACTTAAAGTAGTCTATGAAGACTTCCCTCCAGTCCTCGGCCTTCTCATGGTCTTTTATTTGTAGAGTCGTCTGCTCAGTCGCCCCCTTTTCTTCGTATAATTCCGGAGATATTTCTGCTGGGGTGAGCACTCGACGGCTTTGTACCACGATTCTGACGTCATCGAGGTTCTCGTCAGCCAGTTCTTTAGCGAGCTTAGCTAACGCGTCTGCTTTGCTATTTTCCGCACGTGGTATACTTTCCAAAGTGTAGGAGGGAATTTGGGTCAATAGTTGTTGCACCTTTTCGCCGTATTTCACCAACTCCGGTTTGCACGTTTGGTAGTCACCATTTACTTGACTAACAGCCAATTGAGAATCCCCGTATATAGAGAGGTCTTCAATTCCCATGTTAATGGCGATCTCGAGGCCCGCTATCAAAGCTTCGTATTCGGTTTCATTGTTCGTCCTCGATTCCGTTAAGGAGAAAGCAAAGCGCATTATCCCTCCTTGTGGGGTTACGAAGATGAGGCCTACTCCCGATTTGATTATGGGGGTACATTGTTTGCGCTTCTTTATGGAAGATGCCCCGTCAAAATAGAGTTCCCATCGGGTATCACCGCCGCCGATCGCGTCGAATGCATGTTCGTCCGGCAAATCGCAGTTCATAGGAGAACCGGCAGGTACTGGATGCTCAGCGAGGAAGTCGGCAATGACCTGGCCTTTCACTGCCTTAAGAGGTCGATACGTTATTGAGAACTCCATCAGGAGTAGAGCCTATTTAGCGAGTCGACCCGTCAGTATAGCCTTCGACATCAAATATTTAAGAGGGTCCACCTTCGAGATGAGACGGACTTCGTGCGCCAACGCATAGTGCCTGAGTTTTGTTATCGCGAAGATTAACGTCAAGCAGTGTTTTTCAATGGGAGAGTAGTTGTTTTCTGCCCCCGGCAGAACTCGACTTAAGTAGTAGAGTGCTCTCCCTTTCCCTTGATCGTTCTCTTGTACCCATAATGCGCCTAAGGAACCTTCGAGGGCGGTTGTATAAAGAATGAGGGGTTTTCCCTTGACCGGCGCAGCCAACACCGGAGGGTTCTGCAGGTACTGCTTGATCTCGTCTAGTGCACCTTGGCATTTGTGATCCCAAACGAATGGAGTTCCCTTCTTTATCAGGTGACTGTAAGGACGGCATTTGCCTGAAAGATTGGCGATAAATCGCCGGATGTATGCGAGCTTCCCTTGGAGAGACCGCAACTGTTTGAGGGTTCTTGGCGGAGGCATTTCCATGATCGCCTTGATCTTAGATGGATCTATTTCGATACCTCGATGTCAGATGATGAATCCCAGGAATTTACCCGAGGAGACTCCAAACGCGCATTTGAGGGGATTCATCTTCAAATTATATTGCCGAAGGCGTTGAAATACAGTCTCCAGATGCTTTAAATGCTCTTCGTATGACATGCTCTTTACTACAAGGTCATCGATATAGCACTCGACGATGTCCTGTATGAGGTCGTCGAAGATTTTTGTCATGGCCCTTTGATAGGTAGCGCCGGCGTTCTTTAGACCAAAGGGCATAACCCTGTAGCAGAATATACCCAAAGGGGTCCGGAAAGCGGTATGCTTCTGGTCTTCGGGATGCATCTTTATCTGATTGTATCCTGACGAACCGTCCATAAAGGAGAAAACCTCGTGAGTGGACGTGTTATCTATTATTAGCTCGGTTACCGGTACTGGGAAATCGTCCTTTGGACAGGCTTTATTGAGATCCCTGAAATCCACGCATATGCGTACCGTCCCATTCTTCTTCATTACCGGGACGATATTGGCGATCCAGTCGGGATACTGGACTTCTTGGATAAATCCAGAATCGATCAGCTTCTTGACTTCGGCGTTGATGCTCATTTCAAGCTCGAGTCGCATCCTTCTTGGCGCCTGCTTGACTGGCTTGATATCTGGGGATATTGCTAATTTATTCACAGCAATCTCCGGATCTAATCCTGGCATCTCGGAGTAGTTCCACGCGAAGCAGTCTTTATGCCGTAGAAGCACGTTCTTTAACGCAGTCACCCTTTCTTCAGATAGCAGCTCGCTGACAAATGTCGGTCGCGGGTCATCTGCCGATCCCAACTCAATCTGCTTGAGGTTATCTGCAGTAGTATGTATGCCGTCTTCCAGTTCTTTTGGAGCTGGCGGAAATTCTGAGACCACCTCATCATCGCTGTTCTCAAAGCACCAGGGAAGGTCATCCATGTTCTCGGGTTCTTCTTTTAATATCGTAATCGTATAACAGGTGCGAATCTGCTTCCAGGACTGAGGTGGATCTGGTTCTGCTTTTGCGGCTTTGGGTTCGTGCTTTTGTGGCGGCGTTACCCTCCAGCCGT
Organism: Agapanthus africanus; assembly: GCA_030015575.1. Taxonomy (NCBI): domain Eukaryota; kingdom Viridiplantae; phylum Streptophyta; class Magnoliopsida; order Asparagales; family Amaryllidaceae; genus Agapanthus; species Agapanthus africanus. The sequence goes on from CM057339.1 coordinate 45,467,789, forward strand.
CGGATAAAGCGAATCTGCCCTGTTGGTACTGGTCCTCGACCCAGTTCTTGAAGGTGAAGCAGTCTTCGGTAGGATGTCCTATGGCTTGGTGATAAGAGCAATAGCTCAGATGAGAAGCCCTGTTAGCTTGCTCAGGGTGCTTAGGCTCTGTAAGCGCGATCATTTGATGTTTTATAGCGAGCTCGAGTAACTTCTCTGTCTTGTCTCGGGGGAAGGAGTACGCTCGACTCATCTTCTTCATGAGGGACAAATCCGAGCCGTGCAATACCCGATCACGTAACTCTCTAATCCTGTGTCGTTGTTGTCGGCTCCTCTTTCCGCTTCTTGATTTATTTCCGTCTCTGCGTCGGGCCTTTCGTACAACGGGTTGACAAGGATGAGCATCTTTGTCTTTTGCAGCCTGTTGAAATAGACGTTGCGTCCTGGCCTTCTCGTAGATGGCCATCTCGCGGTTGTGGTCTTCCCGAGCTTTTTGACCCACTTTCCTGATAGGCTTGTCCATTCGTTCTTCAAACGACGGACTCGGCATTTCAATCGAGGGATCTAGTTTTGATGAGGGGTTGGCATTTCCTGACGGGGCGTCCTCTTCTTCATCAAAAGTATATATGGCGTAGCTACTGTGGGCCCGTTCCCGTTTTCCGGTTCTCGCGTATCCAAGCCCAAGTGTTTCCATTTTCCCGTTGGGCAATTTGCGTTGGGTCCCAGGGACATCCCAAATCCTGTTGTAGAACCGAGCTTGTCGAACAGTCTGTTTTAAGGGTACTCCTTGGCGCTTCAATAGCCTCTTTAGTCCATTTGTGTAGTATCTGGCAAACAGATAGGTTGGAGCCTGTCGAGTGTAACATCCGTGCCATGCCAGATCTCTTTCTCTATTTTCGACTCTGAGGATCGGTAGAATAGGATTAACTTCTCACCCCTTTGCCTGGGAGGGACGTAAAATGTTTGCAGGTCCTGCACATTGTGAGCTTGAAGTATGTCGAGATCCTTGTAGTGTTCCCGCGGCACCATGGTGATTTGCAAACTCTGATCATCGTTAGGGGGTGCTTGTATTGACAGCCGATTGGAGAACACGGCATTAACCTCATCTTCCGAGTCACTTCCGAAGACCAACATGGGGGCGGACGTCCCCGGGTTGTTGCGTTGAGATGGCCCGGCATAACTATCTCTTCTTCTTCTTCGGTATCGCTCCCGAAAACAGGGATGGTGGCGGCGGCTTTGTTCTCCGGGTTGCGACACCTTTCTGTATCCTCGAAATCTGGCAAAAAGTACTTTGCATCTTCGTATTTGCGGACTTCGTTCACGGAAAATGGGTTCAACTCACCTGTTACGGTATACTCGAAACCATCCTTAAAGTACTTCATACACTGATGTTGTGTAGAAGGGATGATGCTGTACTCGTGTAACCAAGGGCGACCGAGCAAGGCGTTGTAGCAGGTCTTGGCGTCAATGACATGGAATTTGATGTCTGTGACGAGGAGTCCAAAGCGTAATGTTAGTATCACGGATCCGAGAGTCCGTGACGATTGTGAATCGAAACCGGAGATAGTAATTTTTTCACGAGCGAGGTGTTGCACACTCATGCAGATTTCCTTCAACACCCGAACATTAAGCAGATTGACGGAGGATCCATTATCCACCAGGATCTTGCCTATCTTGATATCATGGCAGTATCCAGAGACATATAGGGGACGGTTGTGGTCGCACGTCCCGAGAAGGAGGTCTTCGTCACCGAAAGTGATGTCGGCCGTATGCACTTCCTCCAATTCATCTTCATCCTTTCAGTGGCGAGGAAGGCTTGGAATTGCTCAGGTTCTTGTAACGCCTTAATTAGTGAGTCCGCGCTTCTTTTGATAATAGGAGGGCATCGAGAATGCTAAGCTGAGAAGGTAGCTTCCTTAGGTGCGCTAGGATGTTATAGTCCACCTTACCCTTCCTAGGAGGGTCTTTGGCAGCCAGCTCTTTCATGACTTGGTCATCTAAAGTGATATCTTCAGTGACATTTTCCTTTCCCTTATCTTTTCTACTCGCGGGCCCGAGATTCTTTTCTGGGAGTGTGCGATTGCGCGGCTGAATATTCTCGCAGGCCTCCGATTTCTCCTCTTTCCCTAAAACGGATTCTTTAAAGAGAGGGCCCAGAGCCATTTCTTCATCGGAGTCGCTCCCAAAGGTGAGAACTTGTGACCCTCCGGCGTTAACCATGTAACAGCTGCCAATAGTTCTGTTGTGCCCGTCGGCAGTACTCCTTCGTTCCCGACGAGTCTTGCGTTTCATGCGCTTAAAATGTTGCCGATGAGCAACATATCCTTGCCACCATATCCTAAAGGTGTCGCACTCCTCCGTGGGGTGTGAAATTTTCCGATGATATGTGCAATAATCAGGGTGCCTCTCCACCCCATTGAGCGTGTTTTCTTCCGAGGGTGGTAACTTCATTCCCATTGACATGGCTTTGGCAAACCTTTTTCTCGTCTTGAATATCTTCTTGTCTGCCTCGGATGCCTTTCGATCTGGCGGGAGTACTTCAACTCTTTCGTTTAGTCGCCTGCGTTCGGCTCCTTCCAATGCGGCCATCTCACGCTCCTGATCTGCTTTACTCTTTAGACGAATCTCGTCTAGAAAGGCGTCGACCATTTCATCTGTTGGCCACACAAGTCCTGGCTCAGGGTGTGCCCCCAGTTTCTCGGTGCCAGGAGTTTTCTCATCTTCCGAGTGGGAAATCACATGACAACTCGCCACATATCCCTCGGATTCATCCGATGAGCTCTCTTCCTCATCTTCCTTCTGAAAAACATGGTTGAGGAACTCTTGCAGTGTGACGGGAGTCCGTGCCTTTTGATTGTACTCCTTCAGCGCGTCAATCTATTTCTGCAAATCCGTGCGCTTGTTTCCAGGCTTCACGGGCTTTTTGGATTTCCTCTTCTTTTCTTCGAAGATTTTGACGGTTGGGTGTGAGTACTTGGGCCATCACCATGAATCTTTGTAGTTGGGCGCGGCTTCAACATCCCTTCGATGATTTGAGGTTCAAGCGGGTTCTTCCATTCAACCGTTGGGCACGCATGAAGGTCACTCAGCATCCTTTTGGTTTTAGCTGATAGCACGATTTCCCATGGAGCTTCTTCAATAAAGGAACAAGTCACCCCCGGTGCGTCTGTCTTCTTAGGAGTATGCGGCTGTGGCGGGTTCACCTTCCACTTTTCGGACAGCGCAAACTTTCCCTGGAGGTATTGATCTTCAATCCATCCTTTGAAGACGAAGCAATCCTCAATCGGATGGCTTACCGTTTGATGGTAAGGGCAATAGTTGGGGTTGTTCACCTCAGTGGGTTATGGCGGTCGCCTTGGATTTGGCAGGTTTATAAATCTGTTGCGTACTGCCAGCTCGAATAGCCGTTTCGTCTTGTCCCGTGGGAACGAGTAGGGACGCTTCATCTTCTCATTATAATACCGGCATCTTTCTTCCAGTTGATCCGTCAGCTTTGGGGCATTGGGTTGCTGCTGGGCATTCGCGACGAAGGTGGCCTTTCCTTTACCCTTGTCATTCCGAGGTTCTGGCTTCGGGGGAGACGGTCTATGACCCATTTGGTCCATCTGAGCCAACTTGTCGATTAAAGCCTGGAATGTGGTTGGCTTAAAGAACATCATAAACTGGGAGATAGTTGCGTGAGGGTCTAGGGTTCCCACGAACATGCCCACCGCGGGCGCTTCCTCAATGCGTTGCTCGCATTTCGACCACAAATTCCTCCATCGTATAGTATACTGGACCCAAGTTTCGCCTGGTTTTACCCTGGCGTTAATCAGTGCCGTTATTGGAGTGCGTTCGCTGGCGCTTGCGAATCGCTGAGTGAATAGCAACTCCATTTCAGCGAACGTCTTGATAGAATCGTTCGGGAGTTCCGAATACCATTCGAACACTGTTTCTGATAAGCTGCCCACGAACTGGCGAAGCAACAGTTTATCATCTCCGCCGGTGTTACCGCAAAGGGCCCTGAACTGGGCGACATGTTGGTGGGGATTGCCGGTCCCCTTGTAAACATGGAACTTGGGAATTGTGTAACCCGGCGGGTACTTGATTTGGTCGTACCAGCTTGGATATGGCCGCCCGTTTTTACGACTTGACCAGCTGCCTCAGTCGCATGATGAACCCGGATTTGCTGGGCTATATAGTCGACCAAGTCAGCCTTAGAGATTGTTTCCTCCTTGGCCGTTGAGAGGGCCGGTGGTGGATTTGACGTTTCTCCCCTGTCGTCTTCAAGGACGATCGGGGGATCCTCAGCGGGTGGATCCTGTTGGATCATCATTCCTATCATATCTTGGAAGAGGAGGCCCATACGCTGTATGTTGGCTGCTTGTTCAGCAGCCTCTTTGTCCTTCTTCTCCAATATTCGGCGAAGGAATTCGGCGTCGGTTTCTTCCTCCTGGAATTCATCCGAAGACGTTTCTGGGTTTTCTTTTGGCCCGGTAAGTGCGGCCATAGCATTCATTATTTCCTGGAGCTTTTGCTGTTGCTCCTGAGCTTTGGTCATCGACCGTGTGAGCAGTCTATGACCTGTAGACACACGGCTGTCTTCTTTTCCTGACGCCATGTATACGGTGTGGACCATCATGCCCCCAGACTTAGGGCGTCTGGGCTTAGTGCCTTTGGCTGTCATTGCAGGCTGGGGGATCTTCTCTGGCTTCCTCCTTTTATGAGCAGTGGAGGTTAAGGGGGCCGTTGAGGTGGGCGTCCAGACAGCCTTTCGTGGTTTAGCTTGGTGACCGGCTTCCGATTGGATTTTCAGCTTCTTGTGCTGGCGGGAGAAGTTTGGATCGATCATCGAATCTCGGGCCTGCCGCCAAACCTTATAGATTTTGGAAGATAGCCGTTGAGGGGATCGGGGCAGTTCTGACTTTATTTCCACAACCTTTTTTAGTGGGGGAGGAGACCTCTTTAGCACCGCAGTAGGAGAATTCCTTCGCACCTTATTTAGCATCTCGAAGCTGTTCCCCGTTGGAACAGCAGCATTAACTTCTGCTATCGGGGCTGATGGAGTTAGCCCAGAGGGGGAGTTGCCCCCAGCCTTCCTTACTCGGCGCCAATGGCGACGTCGAGCGTGTCGAGCGGACGGTGTTGGTTCAGCGGTGAGAATGGCTTCGTCTTGCCCCCTGTGTAGGTGGGGGGGTCGCTGCTGGTGTTAGCCTGTCAAAGACCGATGTCCTTTGGGTAGCAGGAGCGGGAGCTGGGGCCGTCAATCTTGTAAGGACCGACTTTTTGGCCGGGGAAGCCGCCCTGGCGATTTTGGGAGCAGGACCGGTCACTTTCTTAGAAGCAGCCTTCTTTGGGATTGTAGGCCCCATGATGGGTCCACAGGATTTCTGGCCCAATCTAGAGAAGACCGAGGCGCTGATGTTGGACGACCCGTTGAGAGGAGCCGCAGCAGGGGTAAGACGATCAAAGACCAACTTCTTGGGAGCTTCCTTTGTCAGCACCGGCGCGTAAAGCTTGTCGGTGGGAGCATAGTCCCAAAGAACAATCCGGTAGTGGCCTGAGTCACCTGGTCCACCGGTATTGTGAATAACGAAGTAGCTTGGGGTCCGTAGGCTATACCTCCTGGCGAGGCAGAACGTTGGTCGCAATTGCAGTCCGAGCAGTTGGAGCATTTCGCAGAAGTAGAAGCCATCGATCCTTTGCATTCTGCAATGAGCAAAACGCCAAATCTTAATACCTTGTAACCCAAAGGCAACCATTAGCGAACCGCGATTGGTTCGCGAATCACGAGACACGAAGTGTGGAGTGGAAAGAGGAAAAGGTCCCACCGGGCGTGCCAGAATCTGTTTCCCTCCGAACGGCGGCCGAGACGTGGGACGTCTCACCTGAGATTCAGGGAAGATGCTAATTGGTGCTATCCGTCCACCTCTCCGAAGATGCCAAGTTGATTTATGGCACCGTGTATCGAAGGTCTGAACGGATGCGTCGATGTAGCAGACTTCGTCAGATTCCCCTCGCTTGAGGGGTTTTTTGATTGTGGGGACGCTCTTCCCTGCAGGCGCAAGCCCCTGCAGTTAATTACGCTACCGCGTCGCGATAACAACTTTCTCCTTCTCCAGATGGTCACTTCGTGTCGTGTGTGTTTATTTTATGTTTTGTTGCCGTGGATTGTTTACGGAGACCAAGTTATGTCGTCGCCCGTAGGGCGTGGACTAGTCCAAATCCGTATTATCTTAGATTTGGGTTTGGGGGTTTGGTTTGAGGATACTTTAGCCATATTTGAGGCAAGATCCACTCAAACGTTTGTTAAGGATACGTTAGTCTAACCTGAGACTAAGATCAACTTAACAGGATCGTTTAGATCCGACAAAAGAGCATTTGGGCTCCATTGTTCCAGTTTAGGGACATAGTGGTCCATTTAATGTATGGCCGTCGGGACCCGTCACCTCTCTGACGACGTTGAAGGATTACAACGACAGATGTCAGAGGAGTTCAGAGATGTACCCTTGAACCAGAGTCAATTGGGGGATCTATAGTCTAGTTTGGGACTAAAGTCTGTTTGAAAGGTTTAAGGATACGTCAGCCATATTTAAGGCTAAGATCAACTTAAACGGGATCGTTTAGATCCAACAAAGAGCGTTTGGGCTCTATCGTTCCAGTTTAGGGACATAGTGGTCCATCGCTAGTTTAAGGACATTGCGGTCCATGGGTAGTTTAAGGACATTGCGGTCCATTGTTAGTTTTAAGACATCTCGGTCAAGGGTAAGGACGTCGTAATCCATGGGTTTAAGGACCCCACAGTCCATTGTTAGTTTTAAGACATCTCGGTCAAGGTTAAGGACGTCGTAGTCTATGGGTTTAAGGACCCCACAGTCCATTGTTAGTTTTAAGACATCTCGGTCAAGGTTAAGGACGTCGTAGTCCATGGGTTTAAGGACCCCACAGTCCATTGTTAGTTTTAAGACATCTCGGTCAAGGTTAAGGACGTCGTAGTCCATGGGTTTAAGGACCCCACAGTCCATATCAATGTGTGGTCATCGGGACCCGTCACCTCTTTGAAGACGTTGAGGGATTACAACGCCAAGTATCAAAGGAATGAAGAGATGTACCCTGGAACCGGAGCGGATTAAATAGTCTTTGGCCCAATTTAGGATCAAGACCAATTAATTATGTTATGAGCCCATTAGCCCAGTTAATTACGAATTGAGGACTTATGGCCAGCTTGGGCTAAGTCCAATCATGTCTGGGACATCGGCCCTCCTGTTGGTCCCTTGTAGGAGAGGCTTTGCTCTGGCCATTTAGCCAATTGGGCCAATGCCTAGTGTTAAACACTAAAGACCAATCAGTGTTGAACACTGAGAATTGGATTGATAAGTCAGTGTTTAACACTAGGAGATAGTTGGTGTCAAACACCAGCAACAAGGCCTTCAAATTAGTGTTAAACACTAAAACAGACCAGTGTTAAACACTGGCAACAGAAGTCCCAAATTAGTGTTGAACACTAAGGTAATCAATGTTGAACACTGCAAATAAAGTTCTTTGCTTAGTGTTGAACACTAAGGCCAAACAACGTTTTAACACTGAATTCAGGGGTTCCAATTTAGCGTTAGACGCTGAGGCAAGAGGGGTCACGTGTAGCACGTGAGGGCGCCCTCCCTTCGTTTGTTCTGCTGAGAAGATCGCATCTTTTGGAGCATCACGTGTCATCACGTGACAGGTGTCTGAATGGAGTATGTTAAAGCCTCTGCCAAGGGTTACGTGGGTCACGTGAGGCACTGCCTCAAAGGGCTTTCGTAGATCCTTTGGGGGGGTCACGTGTCACCACGTGGCCCTGCTTTTCTGTAGTTGTTTAGAAGATCTGTTAATCCCTTTCAGGAATTAAATCCCTCGTAGGGTTGAACCCTGACAATAATTTCAGAGGAATTAAATTCCTAGTTCCTTTTGAAGAGTTGAACTCTGAATTTTCTGTAGGAATTAAATTTCTCATATATGTGAAGAACTGAATAGGGTTAAACCCTAATAAAAGCTTTAAGGAATTAAACCCCCACTCTCTGTTAGAGAATTATTCTGGGGAATAAGATTAAGGGAATTAAATTATTGTTGTTTTAACAGAACTAAGTTCTTAACTAGGGTTAAACCCTGATTCTTTTCATTCTGAAGGAATTAAATTCCCACAACACAGGGTCAAACCCTAATTTTATTTTGAAGGAATTAAATTCCTATGGTTCTGTGAGAATTAAATTCTCGTGCTTCCATTCCCTCTCTATGCTTTGGATCTGCATGGCAGGATCTCAACCCATTGAGAATTAAATTCTCAACTCAAGGGGAGATGTGCACTTTACAGATTCTCCATCAAAGAGAGAAGAAATATGTCTTTCTGTTTTATATCAGAGTTAAACTCTGTTGAGAATTAAATTCTCTTTTCTTTCAATGAAACCTTCCCTTTCTTACCTAGGGTTTTCTTTTGTAGAAGATCCAAATTCCTCTAAAGTATCAAGGCTCTCTCTCTTTTCTTCCCTCTGCATATATCTTTTTTTGTGTGTCTCTTGGCTCCTATTTATAGGAGAAGCAGCCGAGTCAATTAGTTTTTGATGAATCTTTCATTGAGAGATTTGATTTGTATCCATCATTCGTTTTGGACCTTTGGATTATTAGGTGAATTTTATTTACCATTGGATTTTAAATCCAGAGATTCTCCTTTGTTATTTCGGTTAGATTTTACGGGGAAATCTTTCCAAATTCGAGATTTTCCCATAGATAGATGATATTTAATCACCTTTAAATCTTTAATGCAATCGGTTGCTTTTGGAAAGATTTGAGAGGTCTTTTCTCAGAATTTAATTCTGTTAACAAATGGGCTTTGAAGTCGGTCACGTGACCCTTGGTCACGTGTGGGCACGTGACCCCCCTTGGAACGAGCCCTCTTCTTTCTTTTTGCGCTCTGCTTTCTGGTCGCTGCTTAACCGTCACGTGCCACCACGTGACCCCTGGTCACGTGTGAGCACGTGACCCTCGTCTGGAGCCTTTTTCTTGGTTTAACCGGAGAACGAATCTGCTGCTTTTGATTATCACGTGCCAACACGTGACCCTGGTGACGTGGGAGCACGTGACCTCTTCTGAAGCCTTTTCCTTGATTTGATCAGGGAACCGGTTTGCCTTTGAAGCCGTTTTTAATTGTCACGTGCCAACACGTGACCCAGGTCACGTGGGAGCACGTGACCCTTTCTGAAGCCCTTTTCTTCGATGTAGTTGGGAAACTGAATTTGCCTTGCCGATGCTCTTAGATATCACATGCCAACACGTGACTGCTGGTCACGTGTAAGCACGTGACCCTTTTCTGAAGCCTCTTCCGTGGGCTTTCCTGATTCTAAATCAGGAAATATTCCGTTGCTGTTGTACCGTGGCCCAACGGTTCCTTGTATATTCCATTTGCCTTAGTCCCTAGCATATAGAGACTCCTCTCGTATACACTGGCATCTTTCTATACCAAGCTACAAACAACAGCGTTAACACCACATTATAACAATATAATACAACTTTAAAAGCTACCTTCTTATTTTGTCTATTCTATTTCTCTCTTATCTTTGGGACTTACCGAGGATCTGTTCGCTGGCGACATTCTCTTTTTTCTTCTTTGAATGTCGTCAGGTGTTCTGGATACGTTAGAGATCAAGCCCAGCGCTGAAGACTTGGACCATTTCGTTGAAGACCCAGAGCTCTAGTTCATTGTACACTTTTATTTCAGTACCTTTCCTTTTCTGTTATGCCATTGTTTAGGCATTGCTTTATTTCAGTTGTATTTACATTTTCATGCATTGTACAGAAAAAATGTGAATAAATAAATTTGCTGTTTTATTATATCTTGTCTCTTCTGCATTTACTTTTATATTGCTTAGATACGCTTAGCGTATTTACTTCATAGTAAATATGTAGCGGCCTCGTCACGTCCTCTGCCCGTATACTGGGAAGCGGGGCGTGACATATATACATAAAGGAGTTCAAATTTAGGCAAACAGATGAATCCATATTTGTATATAATTCGCTAATAAGGAGATAAAGTGAAGAGCAGGTCAATTGTCATTGTTCCCTCCAAAATCTTCGGCCAAGAGCTATTACTTCCTGTTTATGCCGGCTTAAATTTTGTTTACAGATATGTGTGAAACCGGGCTCATTCATATACGCACGTGGACACATCAGAGGAAGAACATGTGTTCAACGACAAAAACAAAGCATTTAAGTGACCATTTTATTCTACAAGAAATAGATCACCAAACAGGGGATCGAAAGTACAGGGATTCACAAAACTATGGATAAAATTATCTAACTCCCTCTCTGCCTTCTCCACCATGACAAAGCGGCGATCTTCACGAGGAGTAGCTACCCATCGGTCAGCACCGCACCCATCAGCAAAGGCAGACATGAAGACCCACTGAGCCCGTATCTGGCTTAGTAGTCGGATAGAGAGATCCCTCAGAGCTGTGGTGATCAAAAGTGCCTCGTGGAAGTACTCAATCTTGTCTTCCACGGTGTCGAGCATTGCCGGAGTCATCTTCGCCGGAGGAGGGGGAATATCATTGATCACAGACAAGAAAATCATCCGGAGCCAAATGGAGCCGATGGTTCGATAAGATCTTATACGAGTCAAGAGCTCGTGTAATACCGTGTCGCATTGGTCATCCGTAAGAGTAGGGTTCACCAAGCGCGCATCAAAACGAGAAACAATTTCCTCAATGGGCACCTTCCATGGCTGATGGCGAGCATGCGGGCGATTACAAGCCATAGCTCTTCTCTGTTAAAATGATTCTCTGAAAATGAGAGAGAAAAGAAGCATTGCTTCAGATTATGAAGGAAGGCATTTAAGTCTAGGCATACAAAATGCTGTGCATGATGGAATTATTTCCAAGCTCTGGGAAAGAGAATCTTGACTCAGGAAAAGTGGAGAAGGAAGGTGAAAAGACACCTTCAGCAATGAGGCAGCGCCTCACGTGCAAAGCACGAGAGCGCTGAGCGCCAGCGCTAAAGAGTCAAAGACTCTGATGCAGCGCCTCACGTGCAAAGCACGAGAGCGCTGAGCGCCAGCGCCATTAGTCAAAGACTCTGAGGTAGCGCCTCACGTGTAAAGCACGAGAGCGTTGAGCGCCAGTGCTAAAGAGTCAAATACTCTGAGGTAGCGCCTCAGCACGTGAGCGCCAAGCGCCAGAACTAAATCTTCTCCACCCTTGGATCAAAGATCCAACGAACATGATTAAAAATCATCAATTGACCAGAATAAAATTCTGTTAAGGAAACATTCCTTAGAATCTTTCCAAACAGGAAAGATTATGCTTTGAAAATCAGAGTACCGTTGGATCAATGATCCAATGGTGATTAAAAATCACCAAAATACAGAATAAACTCTGTATGGGAAAAGTTTTTCCAATCTTGTTAAAAACAAGAAGATTGCCTTCTGTAAAGCAGAAGCCCTAGGATCAAAGATCCAACGATGGGAAAATCCCCAAACCAATTAGAGAAAAGATCTCTTCAACTGATTCAACAAATCAGCCTGCCCTATATAAAGGCCCCAAGACTTCAAGTCTGATATAGAGGAACCCCCCTCCCAAAACTTTGAGAAATTTCAGAGAGAAGAGCAAGCTCTCGGCAGAAGAAGAACTTTTCTTCAAGGTAAAAACAGAGAGATCAAAGTATCTCATCAGAAAAAGAACTTAGTTCCTTTGCCAGATCATAGATCTATAAGACAAATTGTCTTTTGCAAAAGAGATCATAACATCTCATTATAAAAGGTGGAGAATAATTCAATTCTCTTAGGATCACAGATCCATAAAAGCAAAGCCTTTCACCAAAAACGTAAGAGATTGAAATATCTCCTATGAAATAAGAATTTTGTTCTTAGACCCATGAGACAAAGTCTCTTATAAGAAAGAATTTAATTCTCAGAGCGCAGAACTGCCTAAAAAGAGCCATAGCGCTCCAATCAAAAGAAGAGCCTTAGCGCTTTAAATCTAGCGCACAGCGCTGCAGAGCCTTAGCGCTCCAAATTTCATAAGAAGCGCTTTGCGCTCATTGTTTGGCGCATAACGCCAAGCGCGCCACGTGCTCCTCACGTGTGCGCTACCTAAACAGAAGCGCTCTGCGCTCATGATCTGGTTCTCAGCGCCAAGCGCACCACGTGCTCCTCACGTGTGCGCTACTTTAACAGAAGCGCTCTGCGCTCATTGACTGGCGCTCAGCGTCAAGCGCGCCACGTGCTCCTCACGTGTGCGCTACCTAAACAGAAGCGCTCTGCACTCATTAACTGGTGCACAGCGCCAAGCGCACCACGTGGGCACTAAGAGAACATAAACTGTTCTTTAAACAATAAATCCCCAGAGCTATGATAAGTGCTTAGCACTCAATAAAAGATAAAAAGGCTGTCAGAACCCAAACCAATACTCAGTATTGTTAAATGTTTAACATTTTTACTAAATGGGCCGAGCCCAAAGTGGCCACAGAACCCTACTTCAGGTTAATTGAGCCCATATGCTCAAAAATCTTTGATCTTAGTCCCAAATTGGACTACAGATCTCCCAACCAATATTGGTTCAAGGGCACATCTCTTCACCCCTTTGATATTTGTCTTTGTAATCCTTCAACGTCTTCAGAGAGGTGACGGGTCCCGACAACCATACATTTCATAGACTATGACGTCTTTAAACTGGACTATGATATCCTTAAACTTTACAGATTGTGGGGTCCTTAAACTCATGGACTATGATGTCCTTAAACTTTATGGACTGTGGGGTCCTTAAGCTCATAGACTATGATGTCCTTAAACTTTACAGACTATGATGTCTTTAAACTGGACCGCAAAGTCCCTAAACTAAAACAATAGAGTCCAAATACTCTTTTGTTGGATCTAAATGATCCTGTTAAGTTGATTTTAGTCTAAAATTAGACTAACGTATTCTTAACAAACGTTTAAGTTGATCTTAGTCTCAAATGAGACTAACGTATGCTTAAACCCAAACTAAAACCCAAATCTAAGAAAATACGGATTTGGCCTAATCCACGCCCTACGGGCGACAACATAAATTAGTCTCCGTATACAATCCACGGGCAACCGAAAACAAAACAAACACACACGACATGAAGTGACCATCTGGAGAAGGAGAAAGTTGTTACCGCGATGCGGTAGCATAATTAACTGCAGGGGCTTGCGCTTGCAGGGAAGAGCATCCCCACAATCAAAAACCCCTCAAATGAGGGGGGATCTGACGAAGTGTGCTACATCAGCTGCACCTGTCCAAACCTCCGATACATGGTGCCATAAATCAACTTGGCATCTTCGGAGAGGTGGACGGATAAAACCAAATAGCATCTACCCCCAAATTCAGGCAAGACGAACCTACGCAATTTCGTCTCGCGTCTTTCGGCGGAGAACAGATTCTGGTACGCCCGGTGGGAACTTTTCTTCTTTCCACTCCATACTTCGTGTGTCGTGTTTCGCAAACGAATCGCTGTTTGCTATGGTTGCCCCTGGATTCTAGGTACTAAGATTTAGTGTCTTGCTTCGTGCAGAAAACAGAAGATCAATGGTTTCAAACTGTACTAATTGCAACAACTCCCACTCCGACCTCGCCGGAGGAGTGACCTACGGGCCTCAAGCGGCCTCCTTTTTCACGATGCCGGTGGACCAGGTAACGCAAGCCACCACTGGGCTGTTCTTTGGGACCATGCTCCCACCAATGAGCTTCAACACCCCATTTTCGTCGCAAGAAGCTCCGAAGAAGTCGGTCTTTGATCGGCTTACAACTACCGCGGCCCCTCTCAATGAGTCGCCCAAGTCTAGTGTCTCAGTTTTCAACAGACTGGGCCAAAGCTCAAGTGGGCCCATGAAGAAGCCCGCGATATCTGAAGCGGTCATCCCAAAACGAATAGCCATTCCTGTTCCTGAAGTCATCAGAGTGACTTCCCCTGCTAAAGGATCGGTCTTCGCTAGACTATCTATTCCGACTCCCGTTTCGGGCGAGATCACCAAAGCTGCTTCCCCTGCCCAAGGGTCAGTCTTCGACAGGTTGGGCGCTTCTTCTCCACGGACGTCAGTCTTCAAGAGGCTGGCACCGACAACAACCTTTCACCAGAACAGGGGGCATGATGAAGCCACCCCCATAACTGAGCCGGTCCCGTCAGCACGACATGCTCGCCGTCGTCACTGGCGCCGAATAAGGAAGGCTGGGGCAGCTTTCCTTCTGGACTGACTCCGCCAGCTCCAACGGTGGAAGTTGATCCTACTGTTCCAACTGGAAACAGGTTTGAACTACTTAACAGGGTGCGCAGGAATTCGCCAACTGCCATGCTAAAAAAGTCTCCTCCACCTGTGGAAAAGATCACAAAGGCGAAGCCGGAGCAACCCTCTCAGCGGCTGTCCTCCAAAATCCACAGGGTCTGGCGAAAATTCCAAGACTCTGTAATCAACAAAGACTATTCCCGCCGACAGAAGAAGATGAAAGTTCGACAAGAGAAGGACCACCCTGTCATACCACAGGAGATGTCGTCTACTTGGGTGCCCGCTGCAACGACCCCCTCAACTTCGACCGCTCACAAAAGAAGAAGGTCGGAGAAAATCCCCATGTCTGCGACAAAGCTCAAAGGCATTGAATCCAAACGCCCCAAGTCTGGGGGCATGGTGGTGCACACTGTTTATATGGCATCCGAAAAAGAGAGTAGCCGTATCTCTACGGGCCATCGACCTCTCACCAGATCCATAACAAAGGCCCAGGAGCAACAACAGAAGCTTCAAGAAATGTTAACACAGATGGCCGCACTCACTGGGCCAAAAGAAATCCCGGAAATGTCGTCAGAGCAGCGTCATGAACAAGAAACTGATGCTGAGTTCCTCCGCAGAATACTCGAGAAGAAGGACAAAGAGGCAGCGGAACAAGCTGCCAACATAAAATGAATGGCGCTTTTATTCCAATACATGGTCGGGATGATGTTACAGCCGGATCCTCCAGCTGAAGACCCTCCGATTATCCTCGAAGACGACCGAGGGGAGAGGTCAAACCCCCTCCCTGCTTGTTCAGCAGCTAAGGAGGAGACCATCTCCAAAGCCGCCCTGGATGACTATATCTCTCCGCAAATACGAGCTCATCAGGCGAGCGAAGCGGCCTGGCAAATTGTTAAGACTGGACGACCCTATCCGGGTTGGTACGACCAAATAAAATACCCGCCGGGATATTCGATCACTAAATTCCATGTATATAAGGGGACGAGGAATCCACACCAGCACGTTGCTCAATTTAAGGCTCTATGCAGCAACACCGGAGGTGACGACAAACTGCTGCTTCGCCAGTTTGTTGGCAGCTTGTCGGAGACAATGTTTGAATGGTACTCCGAGCTCCCGAACGACTCCGTTAAGATATTTGCAGATATGGAGTTACTGTTCACACAAAGGTTCGCAAGCGCAAGAGAGTGCACCCCCATCACAGCATTAGTTAACGCCAGGGTCAAGCCGGGCGAAACGTGGGTGCAGTACGCGATACGGTGGTGGAATTTATGGTCGAAGTGCGAACAACACATCGAAGAAGCTCCTGTGGTAGGCATGCTCGTGGGTACTCTCGATCCACGGGCGACAATATACCAGTTCATGATGTTTTTCAAGCCGACTACTTTTCAGACCTTGATTAATAAGCTGGCCCAAATGGACCAGATGGGTCATAAGCCTTCCTTTTCAAAGACAAAACCGCGGAATGAAAAGGGCAAAGGGAAAGCCACCTTTGTCGCCAATTCTCTACAACAGCCGAGCGACTTAAAACCTGTTGTTTTCCAAAGCAACGTGCGTCCACGCCAATCCCTCGAGGAGAGACTGGGATGTCCTTACTCGTTTCTCCGAGATAAAACAAGGTGACTTTTCGAGCTGGCAGTGCGCAATAGACTCATCAATTTGCCAGAGCCAAGACATCTGTTGCAGCCAGGCGATGCCAACAATCCTAATTACTGCCCCTACCACCCAGCAGTAAGCCATCCAATCGAAGATTGCTCGTCTTCAAAGACTGGATTGAGAACCAATACCAACAGGGCAAATTCGCACTATCTGAGAATTGGAAAGTAAGCCCGCCCCATCCGCACGCTCTTAAAAAGGTGGACACGCCGGGGGCATCATGCTAATTTATAGAAGAGGCTCCATGGGAGGTGGCCCTTTCCGCTAAGACTAAAAGAATGCTGAAGGACCTTCAAACATGTCCGGCGATCAGGTGGAAAAGTCCGCTAGAACCCGAGATCATCGAGAGAATGCTGAAGCCGCGCCTGACTCCAAGAACTGGTAGCGATAATCAAAACGCTCAGCCCCAGCCGTCAAAGTCATCGAAGAAGAAGAAGAAGGTCAAGAAGCCCGTAAAGCCTGATGACAAGCGCACGGATCTGCAAAAACATATTGACGCGCTGGAGGAATATAACCAGAAGGCGCGAACCCCGGTCACACTCCAAGAGTTTCTCAACCACATCCTTAAAGATAGAGATGGCGATGAAGATGAGGGAGAAGACTCGTTAGACAAACTTGAAGATTATGTGGTAAGCTGCCACATGATCTCTCACTCGTCAATAAATGGTGAAGAAGCTCCTGATACAGAGAAACTGGGGGCAGATCCAGAACCGGAACCAAAAACCTTGGAACCATCTGACGAGATGATCGACCTGCTGCTGAACGAAGCTCTTCAGAAAAGAAAAGCTGACTGAGAGCGGGAAACGGCCATATACGAGAGGGCCAAGCGTCAGCATTACGTTGAAGAAGCTCCGGCATTGAGAAGCCATAGAGTACCCTAACCGGATAGGAGCACTTCGGCCGCCAGCAAAAGCAAGTTCAAGACAAGGAAAAGGTTCGCCAAAGCCATATCGATAGGAATAAAGCTGCCACCCTCCGAAGGAAACACTCCTGATAGGATACGCCTTAACGAAGAGGATGCACATCCAAACTACTGCTTGTACCATCGGAGGACCACACACCCTACTAAAGAATGCAATACCTTTAAAAATTGGTGGCAGGGATATGTTGCTCACTGGTAGCATTTCAAGCGGATGAAGCGCAAAACTCGTCGGGAACAAAGAAGCATGACAGATGAGCATAAAAGAACTGCCGGTGAATATCACATGGTTATTTCCGAGGGATCGCAAGTTCTCACTTTCGGGAGCGATTCTGATGAAGAAATAGCCCTCAGCCCTCTCTTCAAGGAATCCATCTCTGAAACAGAAGAGATGAAGACCTGCGAAAATATTCAGCTGCACAATCGCATGCTACCTAAAAAGAATCTCGGACCCGCAAACAAGGGATCGAACAAAAAGGATAAGGGGAAAGAAAAGGGCCCTGAGGATATCACCCTCAATGACCGAGTCGTCAAAGAGCTGGTAGCCAAGGACCCGCCCAAGAAAAACAAGGTAGATTACAACGTTCTGGCACATCTGAGAAAGAAACCCTTGTAGCTAAGCATTCTCGATGCCCTTCTGCTATCCAAAGAGGCGAGAGATTCTCTGATCAAGGCATTACAAGAGCCCGACTAGTTTCAAGCTTTCCTCGCCGAAGAAAAGATGAAGGATGAGCTAGAAGAAGTGCACACTGCTGACGTCACTTTCGGAGATGAAGATCTCCTCCTTGGGACATGCGAGCACAACCGTCCCCTGTATGTCTCCAGGTATTGCCATGACATTAAGATAGGAAAAATCCTAGTTGACAATGGGTCCTCTGTCAATTTCCTAAATGTGAAGGTGCTAAAAGAAATCTGCATGAGCGTTCAACACCTCGCTCGAGATAAAATCACTATCTCCGGGTTCGACTCCCAGTCATCACGGACGCTCGGGTCTGTGATACTGACGTTATGCTTTGGGCTGTTCATCACTGACATCAAGTTTCACGTCATTGATGCCAAGACTTGCTACAACGCTTTGCTCGGCAGGCCTTGGTTACACGAGTATAACATCATCCCTTCTACACAATATCAGTGTATGAAGTACTTCAAAGATGGTCTCGAATATACCGTGACGGGGGAGCTAAACCCATTCTTCGTGAATGAAGTCTGCAAATACTAGGACGCAAAATACTTCTTGTCAGACTTCGAAGACACGGAAAGGTGCCATAAGCCAGAGAATAAGCAGAAAGCTATCACCACTATTCCGGTCTTTGGGAGCGATACCGGGGAGGAAGAAGAGATAGTCTATTTGGGACCTCCCCGATACAACAAATCGGGAACGTCTACCCCTATCCTGGTCTTTGGCAGTGACTCTGAAGACGAGATCAACGCAATATTCTCGGCTCGTCCATCAGTGCAAGCCTTCATTGGAGATGACCAGAGTTTGCAGATCGCTTGGTTCCGTAAGAGCATTACAAAGAGCTCGACGCACTTGATACCTACAGTGTGCAAGAACTGCAGACGTTCTACATCCCCCCACACAAAAAGATGAAAAGACGATCCTCTTTTATCGATTCACGGAAATCAAAGTGGAGAAAGAAATCTGGCATAGCACCGATTCTACGCTTGATAGGCTCCAGCCCATCCGTTTACCCAGATACTACACAGAAGAATTAAAAAGGCTGTTGAGGCGCCAAGGCGTACCCTTCAAACAGATTGCTCGACAAGCTCAATTCTACAACAGGATCTGGAACGTCCCCGGAACTCAGCGAAAATTGCCCAACGGGAGAATAGAAATGATCGGGCTCGAATATGTTCAATCCAAGAAATGGTAGCGATTCCATGGTTGCTACGTTATACATGATTTCGATGAAGAAGGAGATGCTCTGTTAGAGGACGCTAACCCTAAACCAAAACAAGGTCTCACCACGAAAGTGCCAAGTCCATCTTCGAAGAACAGATGGATAAGCTAATAAGGGAAGCGGGTCAAAAGGTCCGGGATGACCATAGTCGCGAAATGGCTATCTATGAAAAAGCCAGAACGCAGTGCCTCCTTCAGCAGGCTACGAAAAATGACGATGCCCTTTGTCGCCAGCCCGTCATATGGAAGACTCGACATGGAGGCAAAAATAAACTGAAGAACGGAAAAAATGTTCGACAGCAGCAAAGCGGGTCCAAGAAGCCTCGCGATCGAAAATTGAGCAGCCGGGATCCATCTCTTATAAAGAAGATGGGTTGAGCATATTCTTTTCCCCAAGACAAGACAAGGAAGATATTTGATCTCGTCATGAAATATCAGATGATGACACTCCCGGAGTCCAAACACCCCGAACAAGCAGATGAGGCCTCCCAGCCGGATTATTGCTCCTATCACCGAGCGATAGGACATCCTCTTGAAGACTGCTTCATCTTCAAAAACTGGGTTGAAGACCAATATCAACTCGGCAGGTTTGCACTATCCAACAGTTGGAGGGTAGCCCCACCGTAATACATGTTCCAAAAGCAACGTACATAGCGAGGGTAGAACCAGATCAACATCGGTCTTGGAAACGATCTCGTACCTGTCACGTGATAACGCTATCAGAAGAAGGAGTACATGAGGATATGGATGACCTCTCCTAGTGCTTCAAAAATGAGGATGAGGATGAGGATGAGTTGATCTCAGAACTTCCACTGGCGCCAAAAGAGCTGGAAGATGGGATACATACTACTGCAGACAACCTAAGAAAGATCGACTTGGGTACGGCAAACGATCCGCGACCAACGTTCGTCAGTGAGCTGCTATCTGAAGAACAAGTAGCTACGCTAAGAGACGTGCTTATGCAGTATAAAGACTGCTTCGCATGGAACTATTCCGAGATGTCGGGGCTAGATCCAAAGACAGCTGTGCATAAATTGGCGATATCTCTGGACGTCAAGCCAGTCAAGCAAGCACCAAGAAGAATGTGGCTCGAACTTGAAATGAGTATCAACGCCGAAGTCAAGAAGCTAATCGACTCCGGCTTTATCCAAGAAAATCAGTATCTTGACTGGATTGCCAATATCGTCCCAATGATAAAGAAAAATGGGACGGTGCGCATCTGCGTAGACTTTCGGGACCTCAACAAAGCTTGCCCGAAGGATGATTTTTCCGTACCGGTTACCGAGCTGATAATAGACAACACGTCCACTCACGAAGTCTTATCTTTCATGGACAGCTCATCGGGGTACAACCAAATAAAGATGCATCTCGAAGACCAGAAGCATACCGCTTTACGGACTCCCCTGGGAATATTCTGCTACAAAGTGATACCTTTCGGCTTGAAGAATGCTGGCGCCACCTATCAAAGGGCCATGACGAAAATTTTCGATGACCTCATACACGAAGTCGTCGAGTGCTACATTGACGACCTAGTGGTAAAAAGCAAATCGCACGAGGAGCATTGGGAGCATCTGAAGATAGTTTTTTAACGTCTTCGGAAATACAATCTGAAGATGAACCCTCTCAAATGCGCGTTCGGAGTCTCCTTAGGCAAATTCCTAGGATTCATCGTACGACACCGGGGCATCGAGATAGACCCGTCGAAGATCAAGGCGATTATGGAAATACCTTCGCCAAGGACTCTGAAACTGCGGTCCTTCCAAGGAAAGCTCGCATATATCCGACGATTCATAGCTAACCTCTCCGACAAATGCCGTCCCTACAGTCACCTAATAAAGAAAGGGACTCCGTTCGTCTGGGATCGCAAATGCCAGAGTGCACTGGATGAAATCAAGCAATACTTTCAGAATCCGCCGGTATTGACAGCTCCGGTCAAGGGAAAACCTCTCTGTTCTCCTCCGAAAGACCGAGAAGACAAACCTCTTGCCTGAATTTGGGGGCATATGCTAATTGGTGCTATCCATCCACCTCTCCGAAGATGCCAAGTTGATTTATGACACCGTATATCGAAGGTTTAAATGGATGCGGCCGATGTAGCAGACTTCGTCAGATTCCCCCTCATTTGAGGGGTTTTTGATTGTGGAGACGCTCTTCCCTGTAGGCGCAAGCCCCTGCAGTTAATTACACTACCGCATCACGGTAACAACTTTCTCCTTCTCCAGATGGTCACTTCGTGTCCTGTGTATTTGTTTTGTTTTTTGGTTGCCCGTAGATTGTATACGGAGATTAATTTATGTTGTCGTCCGTAGGGCGTGGATTAGTCCAAATCCATATTTTCTTAGATTTGGGTTTGAGGTTGGGTTTAAGGATACGTTAGTCTCATTTGAGACTAAGATCAACTTAAACGTTTGTTAAGGATACATTAGTCTAATTTTTAGACTAAGATCAACTTAACGGGATTATTTAGATCCAACAAAAGAGCATTTGGACTCTATTGTTCTAGTTTAGGGACTTTGCGGTCGATTACCAGTTTAAGGTTATGGTGGTCCAATGTTAGTTTAAGGACATCTCGGTCCAAGATTAAGGACATCATAGTCCATGGGTTTAAAGGGACCCCACAGTCCGAGGTTAAGGACATCATAGTCCATGGGCTTAAGGACCCCACAGTCCAGGTTAAGGACATCATAGTCCATGGGTTTAAAAGGACCCCACAGTCCGAGGTTAAGGACATCATAGTCCGTGGGTTTAAGGACCCTACAGTCCATAGAATGATTGGTTATCGGGACCCGTCACCTCTTTGAAGACGTTGAAAGATTACAACGACAAATATCAGAGGAGTGAAGAGATGTACCCTTGAACCAAGGTTGATTGAGAAATCTGTAGTCCAATTTGGAACTAAGATCAATTAATTAGATTATGAGCACATTGGCTCAGTTAAATCTGAATTGAGAACTTATGGCCAACTTGGGCTAAGTCCAATTAGATTTGAGATGTTGGCCCTTTGTTGGACTGTTGAATATTTGTCTGGGTTCAGCCCCCCATTATTTAGCAATGCATAAACAGGGGTTTGGGGGCTCTGACAACATTTTGTCTTTGGCTGAGCACTAGCCATTCATTATAGCTCTGGTCTTTACTTTGCATATCATATGAACTGACCAATTCTGAGGTTCGATTGAAGGGGAGATTTGCTTCTGGAAAACTTAGCCAATTTAGGCTAAGCTTGGTTTTAAAATAGTGTTAAACACTAGAGGATACTTGGCGATCACGTGCTCCCTCGTGATATGCTGAAAAAATAGTGTTAAACACTAAGGATGAAGCGCTTAAAGTAGTGTTAAACACTAAAATTGAATTGGTCATGTGGGGTCACGTGAGGCATCTGAAGATAGGGCTAGACTTCCTTTATTTTTTCTCAGAATATTCAGATAAGTGTTAAACACTTTTAGTCTTTGAAATTATCACGTATAGACACGTGACAATGCCTCTGCGTTGGGCATCAATTCCTCTGTCTTCGCTCATTTACCCTTTTAAAAAGGTGTTAGTCAGGGTTCACATGAGGACACGTGAGGCGCCCTAATCAGTATTGCCTTTGGTTTTGTTCTCTTTAGTTTTGAGGGTCACGTGTGAGCATGTGCGACATTGCCTCCAAGCTTTTCTTTCTCATTTTGAGGAGTTTGTTTGAGGGTCACGTGGGGGAACGTGACCATGTCTCATTCTTTCTTTTCTGATTATTAATGGAAGGGTCACGTGTTGCCACGTGACCACGTTTACGTGCATAGATAATTTAAGTCCTTTGTTTGAGAATTAAATTCTTTGGTAGGGTTAAACCCTAATTCTGTTTTGAGGAATTAAATTCCTATGTATATGGAAGAATTAAATTCTTATATAGGGTTAAACCCTAGTTTTATTTGGAGGAATTGAATTCCTATGAATTTGGGAGAATTAAATTCTCATATAGGGTTAAAGCCTAGTTTCATTTGGAGGAATTAAATTCCTACGAATTTGGGGGAATTAAATTCCTTAAACTCAATTCTTCCTCTAAGTTTTGGATCTACATGGCAGAATCTTCCCGATGAGAATTAAATTCTCAACTTGTGGGGAGATCTGCTTCTGCAGATCTTCAACCAAAAGAAAAACTAAGTTCTTATTCAAAAGAGTTAAACTCTTAATTTGAGAATTAAATTCTCCTTTTGTTTTATGGAGCTTAGATCTCTTTCCCTTTCTCACCTAGGGTTTCTTTTTTTCTTCTGAGGAAATTTTCTTTTCTCTCTGCTGTTGTATCTCTCCAAAAAAATTCCAAGGATCCTTCTCTTCTCTTCTTGGCTCCTATTTATAGGAGAAATAAAAGAATCAGTTTGTTTAGTCAATCTTTAATTGAAAGATTTTAATTGATTTTGTAACCAACATGATCTTTTAGATCACTCAGTGAATTTTATTCACCATTGGATTTTCAATCCAAAAGATATTCTGTTTGTTATTCTTGGTGAATTTTAAGAAAATCTTTCCTTGTATAGAATCTTTCTATAAATTGGTGATTTTTAATCACCATTGGATTTTTAATCCAACGGTGCTCCACTTTACAGAGCACAACCTTTTTTTTGTTTGGAAAGATTTAGAGAGATATTTTTCCAGTTAAGGTTCTCGATCCCTTCTTAATTAGAATTTAATTCTCTTAGTTCAGAAGGCTTAAAAGCCAATCACGTGTTGGCACGTGATCCCATTGTTTGATCATTCAAATAGAATTTAATTCTATTAATTAAAGAGCTTGGAACCCATCACGTGTTGGCACGTGACCCCCTTGATTAACATTTTAACCAGAATTAAATTTTGCTTTTTTAAAGAACTAAGGAATCATCACGTGTCAGCATGTGACCCTTGGTCACGTATGAGCACGTGATACCCCATTGGGGTTTTTCCTTAGTGTTTTATTATATCTTTTAATCCCTTTCAGTGAGTTTAAAGGCCCATCACGTGTGGGCACGTGACTCCTGTTGATTAGAATTCAATTTCTCTTATAACAGAGTCCCCAGGAAACCATCACGTGTGAGCACGTGACCCTTGGTCATGTGTGAGCACGTGATGCCCCATTAGGATTTTTCCTGATTTTTTTATGAGGGAAAAAATGCCTCAACAGCGTTGTTCTCACGTGTTTGCACGTGAGTACAACGCTGTCATCTTTTGTGGTCGTTGGATCTGCCTAGGGAAGGAGGAAGATGAACCGTTTCCCATCACATCCTATAAATGCAGGGGTCCCTTCAGAAGCGCCTCCACTTTTTCCATCTTCTTCCTTGCCTGTTTTCTTCTGAGAATTTAATTCTCTTTCCCAGAGCTCAGTTCTCTGTTTCAAAAATTTCCAGAGTTTAACTCTGTCAACAAAAGATTTCCTTTTTCAGGTAAGGATCTTGAACGGCTGAAGAACTTCTTGTAGGAATTTTCTTTGGATTTTAAATCCACACCAAGGGGTTTTCCCTTTAACAAGAACCCATCTTTCCAAGTTAAAATAATGTCCAATCTTTAAATAATAAACCCCTTAGGGCTTCTCTGATCTTCAGGGATCGATGGTGATACTTGTCCTCTCTCTTGGAATTTAATTCCATTCCAAAGAGCTTTAGCTCTGAAAAATATTTTCTGGGAATTTAATTCCTCTATTCAAAAGGAATTCAATTCCTTTAAAGAACTCAGTTCGTCATAGAGAACTACTTGGGATTTTCTTGCCCTGAGTTGTTCTTTGCAAAAATGCTTCCATAGAGACCCGTCATGATTTGCATAGAGTTCTTGCAGTGGGTTTTCTTCTTGAGAAATGTGTAGAGTTGTTTGAAATCCACTGTTCATTTATTGAGAATCTTCCTTTTATTCCCATAATGATTATCCTGCCTCATCATTAGTGAGCCGCCGTTTTGATTTCGTGGGGCCCCTACGTTTTGTAACCAATGGTCCCATAAAAAAAGTTGTTTATTGTTTTCTTCCATTGTCCTTTTTTTATATAAATATATTTATAAATATATATACACGTGTGGGCTTCGTTAACAGTTTCCTTTCATTTGTTTCAGGAACAATGGCTTCTCTTCCGTACTTCCCTTTCACCCACTCGGAAGCTGCCTTTCCTTAGTCACCGTCTGATGAAGAGGTGATGGCGATGATTAGAGCTCACGACCCTAATTGCACCCACTTGCTTTTATGGGGGACCTGGTGCGGGCATATCATCCGCGGTCGCCGCAGCTTTCTCTGCGAGATACCAATAGAGCCTACCTACCCATTTTTGCCGATGGAGCGTCCACGAACCGCCTTTGCTGTGGAGATGTTGAACTGGACCCCTACGGGATGGCTCGAGCCGTCAAAAACTGGAATTCCAAACCACCCTGTACCAGCTATAGACATCTTAGGGTGTCGTATCTTCCAAGATGAAGCCCAGCCCTGGGGCCAGCTTTACAAAATAGGGCTTACTCCTCGACAACCCACGGGTTACCTTCTCTGGGCTCGTTATATCCTGTCCGCCCATCGTGCGCGACTGCAGAGAGTCGGACTCTATCAGGTGGTATACGCGTCTCTTTTCCACTATCAGTCCTCCCATTTCTGGTAGGTTAAGGCCTTCTTAAATCAATGGAATCTTCCCACCAACACCTTCTTGCTAGGGGACCGCGAGGTTTCAATTTCTTTGGAAGAGTTTCGTGAGATCTCGGGATTGCCGGTAAGACAGACGCTTTATGAAGAACTGCTGCCCCCTGATGAGTATGTTTTTGAAACCGGGCCGGCTATGCTTGACGGCTTGTCGACTGAAAATGCCGTCCGCCACAAGCATCCAAGTCTAATCAAGACTCTGGGCATTTTTGTGAAGCTATTCACAGAGTCAGAGGAGCAGGGCGTCACTTTCAAAAACTTTATCGCCTGCTTCATTCACGGAGACGTTCTATCAAAGACGGCTTCGAAGTTTGCGAGTATCAACGACCCCTTCAGGTTCGGTTTAAATAAGCTACCGGCTAAAGAAGAGGATTTGCCGCAGTTATACATTCCAATCCTGTCGGCCGTACCTTTTGAGTCGATCGCAGCTCTTGGCATAGATGAAGAGACTTTCTTCGTGGGTTTTATCAGTGTCTGGCTCAGCTGGTTCATCATTCCAATGCACCGTCGATTCATGAGAGCTTCAGTCATTTACCCTGCTCATCGCATCGCCGGAGGGACGCGACTAGCCGTGGGTATTGCGGGGCTAGCACATCTGTATATATGGGCTAAGCGCTGCTGCCAATACCTCATCCCCAGGCGTGAACGTAGTGAGCTTCTCTCTTCATTACTTTATGTCATGGATTGAGATGCATGTGCTTGGGCATTTGCTGCGCATCAGAGACCCAGCTTTTATGATGCCTCCTTTTTCCGCGGCTCATAAGGTTGGTTGACGCCTCTGCTCCTGATCCGACTCAGTGTTCATAGCATAATTTTGCATTATTATATTCCCCATTCTTATTCATTTTACAGATAAACAGGTGCTTTTGATCCATGTCTGCTACATAGTTGCAGCTTACAGGTTCTCGGAAGAAAAACAGTGAAGTTGATGAAAAAGATGAAACAAAGTGAGACTACGACCAACAAATGGAAGAATCTAGATTAAGCTTACGGTTTGAAGACTAAACGAAGATCAATAAACAATTTCATAAAGCACAAAGGCAGAGCAAGATTCAAGACTTCAACACGAAGCAGCAGTAAAAGTCCACTACATTATTCACTGTGGAAATCTGGAAGAGAACCAGAAGATATTCTGAAGAAAAAAGTAAAGAAAACAGAAGCAGAATGTAACCTGAAGCAACCAGGAAAAACAGAGCCTACAAACCCACTATTTGGCCGCGGAACCGCGGCCAAACCATGCTCCTGGCCGCGGATTCGCGGCCACGTGTCGCCCGTATCGAAGCAAAAATCCTGTGGTTGCTGGCGGTGCGTTGACTAGTCTTTCTTAGGGGGTAAACTTGTAATTGCAGATATGCGTCGATTGTAAACCTAGGATTTCTATGAATCTATAAATAGAAGCCCTAAAACCTTTTTTAGGTTATGCCTCTTCTTGTACCTCATTGTAAATCTTAAAATTCAGAATTCAATTATTGAAAAGTATGAAGAGAGCATCAATTTAGAGTAAGTTTTCTATTCTTGCCCAAATTAAATTTTATTTCATTGCCCTTGTATAATTTCTTATCTCCCCTAATTAGATCTTTTATTCTCTACCCTAGATAGATAGTTTAGAAATGTTTTTCAATTCCCTAATGAGCGAGTAGTCTCCTCGCTTGTTAGGGTTAGCTTTGGGGAAGGCTTGAGAGATGAAGACCTCTCACCCCTTTCTTGCCCATCATACTTTTTTATAGGACTCCATGCATACATGCACACACCGCTCCCTACGGCACCCTATCCCACGAGGTAGCGATGATACCGTACGTGTTTTCCATGGAGGTTAGGGTAAGGATTAAGAAAGGACGGACAAGAATCTAGAGGAAGAAACACCGTTTCTTCCCGATGGTATTAATCCCCTTTATTAATAATTACCATAACTCCTAAAGAGATCTTAATTTGGATATAGAAAGCGGTGAGAAAATCTTCAATTTCCAAACTTAACCTAAACCTAACCCTAACAAGATTTAGATCTAGATAAACTTAGTTTTTAAATTTAATCAATCCGACAACAATCGGAATTAACTCGTAAGAACAATTAGAGAATACATAAAATCCCTGTGGACCGACCCGTACTAACCGGCTAGCTACTAAGCGACGCCGTTCTTGATTGCGGTTATAATTATTCTTTGAGACAAAATCAAATGGCGCTGTTGCCGGGGATGGCGTGCTATTTTCTTTTTGCAATTTCGGGTTAATCTAAAATTGAAAAATCATAAAAAACTGAAAAAATATAAAAATTTATCATCATTTTATTGTTTGAAGGGTATTTTTGTTTGAATTTTGCAGGACCGAAGAACAAATTCAGATCTGGAAAAATCCAGAGATCGAAACAGAAAACGGCAGATCTGAACAACAGAGGATTTCCACAACAGAACAACAGAAGAAGGTTGGAGGGCCAAGTCAACATGGAGACCGCGGAACCGCCGCAATATCTCGGTCCCGCCGCGGAAATGCGGCATCATCGTGACGTCAGCAAAATTTGGAGGCGTGATCTTGCGTTTCCACCGCGGAACCGCCGCGCGAGCCTACCTGTGGCCGCGGAACCGCCGTGCCCTGGTCGAATCAGCGCTTGAACAAAATCTCTGTGAGCTTTCTCTCTCTCTCCTCCTCTGCAAATCCCAATATCTCCTCTGTCAAATCTCCTGCAGGATTCTTTGCGCTAAAAAATTCTCTCCCTCCTCCAATAATTGATCTTGTGCAGGATTCTTTGCGCCGCGCTAAAAATAAATTTTTTTTTGATTGCAAGTGATTGTGTTTACTGTTTTGCATATTTAAATTGACTTTAAGGGGCTTTTATACCAATCCAGATTCGGTGGGGATTTCATTACTCTTCCCAGGACCCCAAAAATCATATAAAGCATATTGCATTGACCATTCAAGTTAATTAAAAAAGATTAGACTCAGCCCTAAGGACTTCGCGCTCAATAGGACAAATGACTAGTTGTAGGCATCGACCGTTGATCCTAACCTGACTTTGTGGTGCCTAGGCTAGACAGGTAGGGAAAGGTAACTTTAAAAGGCCCGTCTCACGGTGATTCGTGAGCGGATCCTTCCTTTCTCTACCTGTGCTTACCTGGCCACAATTGGCGGTGAAGAGACGGTTTGAGGTCCTACTTCTTGCCCTTTGGAACAGTTAAGAGCTGTCTAGCTGACCTAGGTGACCCTAGATCTAGGCTTAATTGTGCATTTGTGATTGATTGAACGTGTGTCTAAGCTTTTTATTGAAAATCTTTTTTTTTGCAAAAAGCTCCATAAAAAAAAACAACACAAAAAGGAAAAAAATTTTACAAAAAAACTTGCCACTTGTCGCTAAGAAATCCGTGCACCCCACCCACATTCTTTTTCTTCTCCTTTCTTACATCATGGGTACCCCACCTCCC
Source organism: Agapanthus africanus (assembly GCA_030015575.1). NCBI lineage: Eukaryota > Viridiplantae > Streptophyta > Magnoliopsida > Asparagales > Amaryllidaceae > Agapanthus > Agapanthus africanus. Next base: position 45,496,513 of record CM057339.1, read on the forward strand.
AAAACTCTTGCCGAACTTTGGTACCCTCAACCAAACTTTGCTTCATACGCGAATTATTTTGGTCGAATTACGGACGACCCCTCCATGCCCAATATTTCTTTGAAAGATCGAATAGAAGCGTCTAGAAGAAACAGTTCGACTCCACAATCCACTTTGTATCAACCATTTCAACCTTCACCACCTTCTTATATTGATACCACTTTTTCGAGTCCTGTTGTAACTCCGAAAACCATGTCTATTGCTGAACATATAGAACATTCTCGTAACCGATCTTTCACTCCTTTCAACACTTCCAGTTCTTGGGATCAACACGTCCATTCACCTTTTTATCCAAATGTTGATCCTACTCCTGTCCAACCATTCAATTCCTACCAGTCCTACCCGACTTTCGCACCTTCTCTTGATACTGTTTCTACACAACCATTTGGGAGTTTCACGTATCCAAACAACTTTGAATTTTTTACTGAAACCCCTTCACAACCCATGTCTAGTCTGGAACAGTCGTTGGAAGCCTATATGGTAGCGACAAACCAAATGATTAGGAATGTGGATGTGTCCATGGCTGCCCTTATGCAACTTAGTGACCTGGTAGCCAGTTTCCAACTAGCTCCAAAAATTCCAATGTATGATGAGGCGGTTGGACAGATCGAGAATTTGAGTGGAGAAAGTGAGCTAAATACCCTTCCGAATCAAACCTACCCATACTCAACTGAATCCCACAACTCCAGTTTTCAAATAAGTGTCCCAAATGATTCACCAGTTAAAGATAAAACGTGTAATGAGTTGTGCGACTTTGTAGTGCTTGATTTGCCAGGTTGTGAAAGGTCCCTTTCGAGTGAAACCATCACCAATCCTTTTGACCTATACACCTCCAATCTAGAACCTGAATTGATAAATATCCATGCTTTTGGTGAGGTGTCAGAAAAAATTGATTTTCACTTGATTGAGGATATTGACGCCGGGAATATTTTGGATGATAAACCCGTAGATTTGACTGAAATTTTATCCCCAATTCATCATCCTGAGTCATTAAATGTTTCTCCCGAATCTCATATGCGTCTTGATTTTGATGATAATTGCATGGATGAGTTAACTTTTGAGGAGAATTATGAGGATAGTATTGAGGAGAGTATTGAGGATAGTATTGAGGATGAACCATTTTTGTTTGATGAGTCGGATTTTCCAATTCATCCTCCTGAACCTCTAACTGTTATACTTCCTAAATCACCCCTCATCTTTCCAATCGTTCCGACCACACAAAAGATCACGCAGGAGGACTGTAAGCTTGAAAATTTTCTGTTTGATCACAACAGTTTTGACGCCACTAGTGCGTTCCTCTTTGAATCTGACACAGTTCTCACAGACGATAATGATTATGAGTGCTTCACTTTTTCGGACGATTTTGAAGACTCACCGCCCGAGTTTGAGTCTTTTGAATTTTCAGATGAGTTAGTTGAACCATCAGACTCGGTTGCTTACAGTCATTTCGAACCATTGATAGAATCCTTCAAGTTCGAGACAGTTTCCTTAGGTGAGAATAAGACTATCCCTAAATCACTCCCCTTCGTCCTTCCTATCGTTTCGACCACGCAAGAATCCGTCGCGTCTCCATTTTCAATGGATGGTTTACCAAGTTCAACGTACCCATGTTTTCTTGCAAATCTTGAGGCATTTGACCCCATTTCTCGATGGATTGATAGATTAGCACAATCGCTTTTAACACATCGGTCATCACAAATTGCGCTAATTTATTCACTCGATTTACACCCTCAAGTTCGTACTACACTTCTTTCTCTTTTCCGCCATTCTTCTCCTCCACCGAGACCATATTCCACCTTTCTTCCTATACAGTCTCGTGTGTTTCTCAACTCCTTTCTCTACACTCCATTCTTCCACCAACCCTACCATTATCACGATAGAATTTTTGAATGGTTAGTGCTAACCTTTGGTCTGTGTAAGGCCTTGTATAGTTTGATTTTTCTCCTCCCTAACTCTGAATTTTAACGTTTAAAACAATGGAAACACTGTCTCACTTAAGTTTGGGGGGGGGGACCTTTTTGTATATATTTTGTTTTTTTAAAAAACCCATAAAAATTATAAAAACAAAAACAAAAAAAAAATTTGTAAATAAATAAACAGGAGAATACCGGCCATTTTGACTCTCTTGGTGTAGCCTGACAGTGAGGACACTGTCAAGTTTAAGTTTGGGGGTATGTTCGGTAAGCCTTCTTCCTTCGCATTCATATGTACATTTTTGCATTTGCATACTTATTTTAAAACCCATAAAAAATTGAAATTTTTTAAAAATTAAAGTATTCAATTTTGGCCTTAATTGACTTGAGTTTGACAAATAGGTTAACTAGTTAGGAACAACTAGATCTTAGACTTAGTAAATTAAAAACCCTAAAAATAACCTTTCTTAAAATTTAACGGTAGAAAATATATGTATTTGTAGTTTACTTAGAAATAGGCAAATTTTGAGTTCACTTCTTAGGCTAAGTCAAAACAAAGGAAGAGTATTGATACTTTTATTAAAGTATATGTCTGAAAAATAATTCTTAAGCTTAAGTCTAAATTCTGAAAATATATACCCTACAAATTGCACAAAAACGAACCTTAAAACTTGGAATAGTAGAAGAGACCTTGAAATGCTCTTGTCTAAAGTCCTTAGTACAAAGAAAAATAAAATAAAAACACAAGTGTGAATAAAGAGATAATAAAAAATGAACACTGGTTTTTGTGATTACTTAAGGCTGCATTAATAGAAAAATATTTAGCGAGGGTGCTTCATCACCTAGTGCCTTAGACCAACTGGTTTGGGAGTCACTGCTATAAGCACTAGGAATTACAAGACTAGGAATTACGCATTAATGTGCAAGCACATTTTGTAATCGGTCGTTGGTACCTCAAGAAGTATTAACGGTCGCATGAAAAATGTGTAAGCAATTTTATCTAAAAATTCATCAATTGAAAAGTACTTTGGACGATGGACAAGAGTATAATAGCTTGATTTGAATTTTCAAGTGTAGGGGTGATATATACACACACGTATGGGTATGTGATTGGGATTTAGATGAGAGATAGGAATGAAGAATAGGACTTATATCCTTAATAGAAATGATAAAAATTCCTAAGTTTAGATGGAACCCTAGAAGGAAAACTTAAAAGATGCCAAAAGCTAAGTAAATTCACAAGAATATATATAATCTTAAGTTAAATGATAAGGAAGCGTGAAAAATACGGGTGGATAATTTATGAGTCGACGATAATAGAATTTCTTGTTAGAAAATCTAATTGGAGAATAAAAGTCAATAGGCCGAATTGATAGGATTTTTTGGGTAGTATCCGCTGAAAACCCTCAGGAGACAACACTCTTCCTACTAGGGACACCTAGAGGTTTAACGGCTTGTTGCATGAGCTCAGTGCAATCGCGTTTCCCTGCGAAAGTGAGGTTAGGTCTTTTTCGAGAATAAAACTAGGTTTGCTCGAGAACGAGCAAAAGATAAGTTTGGGGCTATTTGTTCATACCATAATTTTGCATTATTATATTCCCCATTCTTATTCATTTTACAAATAAACAGGTGCTTTTGACCCATGTCTGCTACATAGTTGCAGGTTACAGGTTCTCGGAACAAAAACAGTGAAATTGATGAAAAAGATGATACAAAGTGAGACTACGACCAACAAATGGAAGAATCTAGATCAAGCCTACAGTTTGAAGACTAAACGAAGATCAATGGACAATTTCATAAAGCACAAAGGCAGAGCAAGATTCAAGACTTCAACACAAAGCAACGGTAAAAGTCCATTACATTATTTACTGTGGAAATCTGGAAGAGAACCCGAAGATATTCTGAAGAAAAAAGTAAAGAAAACAGAAGCAGAATGTAACCTGAAGCAACCAGGAAAAACATGGCCCACAAACCCACTACTTGGCCGTGGAACCGCGGCCAAACCATGCTCTTGGCCGCAGATCCACGGCCACGTGTCGCCCGTATCGAAGCAAAAATCCTGTGGTCGCTGGCGGTGCGTTGACTAGTCTTTCTTAGGGGGTAAACTTGTAATTGCAGATATGCGTCGATTGTAAACCTATGAATATATAAATAGAAGCCCTAAAACCTTTTTTATGTTATGCCTTTTCTTGTGCCTCATTGTAAATCTTAAAATTCAGAATTCAATTCTTGGAAAGTATGAAGAGAGCATCAATTTAGAGTAAGTTTTCTATTCTTGCCCTAGTTAAATTTTATTTCATTGCCCTAGTATAATTTCTTATCTGCCCTAGTTAGATCTTTTATTCTCTGCCCTAGATAGATAGTTTAGAAATGTTTTTCAATTCCCTAATGAGCGAGTAGTCTCCTCGCTTGTTAGGGTTAGCTTTGGGGAAGGCTTAAGAGATGAAGATCTCTCACCCCTTTCTTACCCATCATACTTTTTTATAGGACTCCATGCATACATGCACACACCGCTCCCTACGGCACCCTATCCCATGAGGTAGCGGTGATACCGTACGTGTTTTCCATAGAGGTTAGGGTAAGGATTAAGAAAGGACGGATAAGAACCTAGAGGAAGAAACACCGTTTCTTCCGATGGTACTAATCCCCTTTATTAATAATTACCATAACTCCTAAAGAGATCTTAATTTGGGTATCGAAAGCGGTGGGGAAATCTTCAATTTCCAAATTTAACCTAAACCTAACCCTAGCAAGATTTAGATCTAGATAAACTTAGTTTTTAGATTTAATCAATCCGACAACAATCGGAATTAACTCGTAAGAACAATTAGAGAATACACAAAATCCCTGTGGACCGACCCGTACTCACCGGCTAGCTACCGAGCGACGCCGTTCTTAATTGTGGTTATAATTATTCTTTGAGACAAAATCACTCAGTCCGGAGCTATTCGTGTGCTGCTCAATCCCTATGCCAATGCGGGCGGGATGGTTTTTAACGATCGAGTCCTCTCTGCTCCTTCAGGACCGATTCAACAGCTTTGCGACTCGTCGAAAGAGGGAGCACCCTTCCTGAAGCCCAAGGAAGCTATGCACTTATATTCGATCAGACCGGGTTATCTGGTATTTCATCAAAACGGTGTGGCCCTTTTTATGCGGTACAACCCACACCGCTTTGCTCGGTAACTGGGATACGACCAGGGTGTCCCCTTTGAGGCCTTGATAGTGGAGCCCAGCCCGTTGTCGGAAGTTTTTCGCGATGCCGCTCATCATTTCATGCGGCTGAACACCGGCTCATGCTTCGTAATTCCTGAGGCAGACTACATACTTCGATGTATGGGGGCTTTCACGGGCCGGTACCTCCACCGAGTCAGTCCTATTATTGTTGAGTAGAGGAGGATGCTCCTTGGATATAGGGTTCCCACTCCGATCCAGGCTACAGGAGTCCCGCCGCGACCGCGAGCAGTGGTTCGCCCTCCCCTGAGAGATGCTGGTGTTGTGCTCATTCTTGAGACGGCGGAAGTGGATCTAACTCCCACAACTGGTATGCCGCCACGCACTAGAGCTCAAGCAAGGGCCAATAAGGCGCCAGTAGCAGTATCATCAGCTGCGGCGTCAACGATGGCCGTGTCATCATCAGTAGCACCGCCGAGCGAGGATATTGAAGGCGAAGTGGGTTAACGCCGTGCCAAGGCACCAAGGGGAAGGAAGCGATCATCTTCTAGTGTTAGTTCTGGGTCCAAGAGGCGAAGGAAGACGGCCACCAATCTGCTCGACTTTTTAGTGGAATCCGAGCATATTCTTCAAGATGAGCCAGTAGCTATGCAAGAGCCGGATGGTGGTCTTCTTTTTCCTGGTTCATCTGCCGAGGAAGCTGCGCAATTGGCTGAGGCTATAAGATGCTCTCAAGATGAAGCTGAGAATGTAAGGGTCCCGAAGAGGCTTTATCCTGCCGTCATCTTCTACGAAAATCCTCCATCGATAAGGTAAATATTTATAGGTCCTCTAGAGGAGGGAGGCAAGAGAGCCCTTAAGCAGCCCATCTCGGCCGACGCTGAAGACGCGCTGTCATTGTGGACTTGCGGCCACGAGTCTACCCTTGAACCTCGGCGAGCATACCTCCTCAGGAAGGAGCGTCGGCTTGAAAAAGCCATATTAGAAGCTCCTTTGCGCATTGGTACATTTATATATCCTCCCTTTTTTGTTGTACTATTTTGCACTGCTATATATGTATACATCCTTATCCTCGTGAAAACTTTGCAGGGACTTCGGCAATGGCAGAGGATCTGAGTTCGAGTTGCGCCTTGATTGTGGACTCCACAACTATCCCTGATGAGACACTAATAAGTGTGGAGGGGGTCGACGCAACTGTTGTTCCTGCCACGGAGCTCCCCTCGAAGACTCCCGTTCCCCAGGTGCTTGCTCCTCCGGAAGAGGCATCTTCATTGGCCGTGGATTCCATGGATCTTTCTGGGGACGTCCCGGAGACTGTAGGACAGGTGGTCGAGGTCACCGTCCTTTCATTGGAGCCTGCAACGATGGCCACTGCTCCCCAATCAGAAGTTATCATATCGGCCCATATCCCCGATGAGGTGTGCTGGGGGCGTGGAGGAGGCCGCCGAAACTGCTATCCCTCCAGTCCAGAGTGGGAGGAGCATCAAAGTTAGCCTTATATATTTTGTATTAATAATCTTTCCATTATCTGAACCTTTCTGTCTTTTTAGAATTGCGCGGGTTGGCGGCGTCTATCGCTGATCTGTCTCCCAGGAAATCTTTTCAACGTCTGCTAGAGATGGCCACTCCGCAGGCGATATCCCCTCAACGCATCGTCCTATCTTCCGGGCAAGGTTAGTTTTGTCCGCCTTCTTCACGGCATTATCATTATTCCATATAACGATACTGATGTCTTTTCCAGTTCTGGAGGCCGATGACGAAGTTGAGATTCTTGACGGGCCTGGGGAGTCTTCAGACCCTTCTTTCATGATGTGGGTAAGTAAAGTTTCAACGTTGTTCCATCTGCTCTTTGCTTACAAGTCTCGCTGATTGTTTATAAATCTTAACAGCTTTGCCGGTTCTTACCACGCTGGAATCTCGCATCGTCATGCCACCCGGCCCTTATGCTCTACGTGCTTTGGAACGGATGGCAAAGCTAAGCCTTCATTCCCTGTCAGCCCTGATTGAAGACCTTCATGCTGGCAGTCTGATCACGGCCGAAGCGTTTGCCGCTGTAGCCAACGGTTCTCTTCCCTTTCTTGCTACTTACCATAGTGAAACATTGGTGCAAGTCTGGGTCGAGTTCTGTCGGCAGGTGGAGGCTTGCTTGCATATTCTTGAATGTACATGCCTTACTTTAGAGGTTGTGGCCGCGAAGGCGAGCTTACGGGGGCTGATTGAGCGGTGCACTGCAAACATGCTATCATGCGAGAAGAGGCTCAGCCGAAAGTTTTCGGAGAGGGAGCTGGCTTCCAAAGCACTGAGGGAACTTCAAGCCAATCTTACGGCCAAGACCACTCGGGCATATGAACTTTGGCGGGTGCTTCAAGAGGCTATCGAGGAGGTGGTAGCCATTGATAAGGCCGTCATTTTCACTCGCGAAATGGTCGAAGCTCATAAGGTTACCGAAAAAGAGCTTGAAAGTCGGCTTGCGTCGTACCAGGCTCAACAGGCTCAAGCGGAGGCCTGTCTCTTAATGATAATGAATCATGAGGCTGAGGCCCAGCGGAAAAAGGATGAATTGGCAAATCTATTGAATCGTCCGCCGGCCTGAATTGTATATTTTTCTTTTTATTCTTCTTTTGTATACTCCTGAATGAAAGTATTTTTTGATTCTTTCATAGATTGTACTTTGTATTCATTTTGATTCATGAATAAAAAACATATTTTGTTTCATGATGGTGTGTCCCTTTTAGTAAATGCATCTTGTGGATAATATATTTCGATTTCCTTGCAGGACAACGATGGCTTAGGAGTCAGGGTTAGGATCTACCTCCTAAGACTTCTCAATTTTATGAGCCGTGAGGGTCTCATAAAGAATTTTCTCCCTACCGGTCGAGGGGATCCCGTAGGTGTAATTTCTCCTTAAGAATCGTGAGGATTCCTAAGTGCATTTTCTCTTGAGAGTCGTAAAGATCTCACAAGAGAGTTTTTCTTGCTTACAAGTCGAGAGGACCCATAAGTGATTATTTCTTTTCTTGTCGGAGAGGGTGGCCTACAGAAAATCTATCTTGACCCCCCTGCGAAGCTACGATGGCTTGGGAGACAGGGTTAGGATCTGCCTCCTAAGACTTTTCAACTTTATGAGCCGTGAGAGTCTCATAAAGAATTTTCTCCCAACAAGTCGAGAGGATCCCGTAGGTGTAATTTCTCCTTAAGAATCATGAGAATTCCTAAGTGCGTTTTCTTTTGAGAGTCGTAAGGATCTCACAAGATAATTTTCTCCCTTACGAGTCGAGAGGACCCGTAAGTGATGGATGAGGTTGACATTATCCGCATTTTACGGAGTCAGGGGTTGCTCTGGCCATTTTCCACGGGGTCAAGATAGACTTTAGCTGTGTTCTATAGGACCAAGATTTGCTCTGGACGCTTCCCACGGGGTCAGGATTGACATAATCCGTATTTCGCAAGGACCAGGATCCGCTCTGGACGCTTCCCACGGGGTCAGGATTGACATAAGCCGTGTTCCATGAAACCAGGATTTGCTCTGGATGCTTCCCACGGGGCCAGGATTGACATAAGCCGTGTTCCGCAAGGACCAGGATCCGCTCTGGACGCTTCCTACGGGGTCAGGATTGACATAAGCCGTGTTCCATGTGACCAGGATTTGCTCTGGATGCTTCCCATGGGGTCAGAATTGACATAAGCCGTGTTCCACAAGGACCAGGATCCGCTCTGGACACTTCCTACGGGGTCAGGATTGACATAGGCCGTGTTCCACGTAACCAGGATTTGCTCTGGGTGCTTCCCACGGGGTCAGGATTGACATAAGCCGTGTTCCGCAAGGACCAGGATCCGCTCTGGACGCTTCCCACGGGGTCAGGATTGACATAAGCCGTGTTCCGTAAGGACCAGGATCCGCTCTGGACGCTTCCCACGAGGTCAAAATTGATATAAGACGTGTTCCACGTGACCAGGATTTGCTCTGGATGCTTCCCACGGGGTCAGAATTGACATAAGCCGTGTTCCGCAAGGACCAGGATTTGCTCTGGATGCTTCCCACGGGTCAGAATTAACATAAGCCGTGTTCCGCAAGGACCAGGATCCGCTCTGGACGCTTCCCACGGGGTCAGGATTGACATAGGCCGTGTTCCACGTGATGAGGATTAACTCTGGGTGCTTCCTACGGGGTCAGGATTGACATAAGCCGTGTTCCGCAAGGACCAGGATTTGCTCTGGACGCTTCCCACGGGCTCAGGATTGACATAGGCCGTGTTTCATATGATCAGGATTTGCTCTGGATGCTCCCACGGGGTCAGGATTGACATTAGCCGTGTTCCTCAAGGACCAGGATCCGCTCTGGACGCTTCCCACGGGGTCAGGATTGACATAGGTCTTGTTCCACGTGACCAGGATTTGCTCTGGATGCTTCCAACGGGGTCAGGGTTGACATTAGCCGTGTTCCGCAAGGACCAGGATCCACTCTGGACGCTTCCCACGGGGTCAGGATTGACATAGGCCATGTTCCACATAACCAGGATTTGCTCTGAATGCTTCCCACAGGGTCAGGATTGACATAAGCCGTGTTCCGCAAGGACCGGGATCCGCTCTGGACGCTTCCTACGGGGTCAGGATTGACATAGGCTGTGTTCCATGTGACCAGGATTTGCTCTGGGTGCTTCCCACGGGGTCAGGATTGACATAAGCCGTATTCCGCAAGGACCGAGATCCGCTTTGGACGCTTCCCACGGGGTCAGGATTGACATAAGCCGTGTTCCGCAAGGACCTGGATCCACTCTGGACGTTTCCCACGGGGTCAGGATTGACATAGGCCGTGTTCCACATGACCAGGATTTGCTCTGGATGCTTCCTACGGGGTCAGGATAGACATAAGCCGTGTTCCGCGAAACCAGGAGGGGTTGAATTTCGGTTGTCCGTGCATCATCGAGTCATGGAACTGGGAACTTCGCCGCAGCTCCGATTTGTTGATGTTGCGTCTGTTGTAATGAGACGAATGTTGAGATGATCTCCAAGCTGTCTGTGAACCATCGAGACGTGGCTTCTTTTTCTGATGGAGCCTGGTGGGAAGGTATGGTTCCCTCTTTGTTTGTGCCCCTGGATTGTATACAGGGCTCGATGTGATCTCACCTGTTGGGCAGAAAGTTTCATTTTATATATTTTCTTTCCGCGATGGTCTATCATTTCAGCTTTTATATCGCAAAAATCTCGATTGCCCAATCATTTCGACTATTTTTCGCGGTGCCCAATCATTTCGGCTATTTGTTTTATTTACTCGCTGTTTTTTATTGTGAGTTGCCCAACCATTTCGGTTATTTTGTTTGCATACATTTTTATTTGCCAATTTTGTTGCAAGTTGCCCCATCATTTCGGCTATTTCATATGCATTTGCCTCGCTGACTTTTCGCCGCGAGTTTGGGATTTGATACCGATTTAGGCATCAGTATCGCTACAACTGGGATATTGCCAGGAGCGAATCATTATTTGCCTTTGTCAATGTCGAACAAAGGTGGCTTAGTAAACAGGGTTAGGATCCTGTCGACTAAGGCTTTTGACTTCATGAGCCGTAAGGGTCTCATGAAGGTATTTCTTCCTACGAGTCGTGAGGATCTTGTAAGCGTGTTTTCTCCTTAGGGATCGTGAGGATTCCTAAGTGTGTGTTCTCTTATAAGTCGTAAGGATCTTATAAGAGTGTTTTCTCCTTATAAGTTGAGAGGACTTACAAGGGCTATACACTGTGTAAACATATCCCCAGTCGCGGGTGGGAATTTGTTAGGGAAATGTTTATTCGCGCCCGTGGATTGTATACAAGGGTCAATACTGAACCGCTTTTAGGGAAAAATCAGGGTGTATGACTGCTTAAGAACAGGTTTAGATCCATGTAGCTTAAGGCTTTTGAATTCTATGAGCCGTAAGGGTCTCAAAGGGTAATTCTCCTTACGAGTCGTGAGGATCTCGTAAGTGTAATTTCTTCTTAGGAATCGTGGGGATCCCTAAGTGTGTTGCTCCCTTGTAAGTCATAAGGATCTCACGCAGGTATTTTCTCCTTACAGGGTCGAGAGGACCTTGCAAGTGTCTTTTAATGAGATTAGGCCCTTTCGGGTTTTCATAAATACTCGCCGGTAGCCCTGCTGTTTTTACTCACGGGGCCCTTTCGGGTTTTCATCCATGCCCATTTTGCTTGTGGACATACCGTTTTTTCTGTGTCAGCCTTAGGATGCTGTGGTCCGTAGTAGTTTATCGACGTCTCGGTCAACAGCCAGTTTTAGAACATAGTGGTCCATCATTAGTTGAAGGGCATTTCGGTCCGACGCCAGTTTTAGGACATAGTGGTCCATTGTTAATTTAAGGATGTTTCGGTCCATAGCCGGTTACTACTTATAGAGTTTGGGCTTAGGAAGATAGCGAGCGGACATAGGCGTCGTCATCTATCGTTGACCTAGGCCGTGACTCGTCAAGCATAGTATTTTTTCAAGAAGCGACCGTTTATTGGCCTGAAAGGTCTTTCACCATGCATGTCCATGAGTAGATAGGCACCATCCTGGTAAACTTTGTCTATGATATATGGGCCTTCATAGTTCGGCTCGAATTTCTCCCGCTTGGCACGATTGGGGATCATAGGTCTTTTGACCACTAGCACGAGTTCTCCTTGGCGGAATGTTCTCGGCCTAGTCAACCTCTCATATGAGCGCGTCATCTTTGCTTTATAAGCCTCCAGATTTTGTTGCGCCATGAGCCGGGTTTCGTCGAGGGCATCAAGTTCCTCAAGATGAAGATGAGTATTCTCTTCGTCCATTAGCTTGTAATGAACTGCCACTCATAGAGAAGGTAACTCTATTTCGAGGGGGAGTAACGCTTCTGTGCCGAATACCAATGCATACGGCGTTGTGTTCGTGGCTGTTTTGAACGTAGTTCGATACGCCCAGAGAGCTTCATGCAGTCTATCGTGCCAGTCCTTCTTATTCTTAGACACCGTCTTTCTCACAATCTTCGTCAAGGTCTTGTTGAAAGCCTCAGCTAGACCATTAGCTCGGGGATTATAGACCGAAGAGTATCTCCAGTATATGTTATGATGTTGTGCGAAGCGGCTGATCTTGTGGCTTCTATAGGCTGGCCCGTTATCGGAGATAATCCGTCGCGGAGTTCTGAACCGATAAATGACATGTGTCTTGAAGAAATGGAGGATATTCTCCGTCTTCACTTCTCTTAGTGGTATTGCTTCTGCCCACTTGGAGAAGTAATCCGTTTTCGCCAATATGAATCGATGTCCCTTGGACGATACTGGTTCGATGGGTCCGATTATGTCAGTTCCCCACATTTCGAATGGCCAGCTAGTCACCGTTGGATGTAGCGGATTTAGATTCCGGTGGATAAAGTCCCCGTGAATCTGGCATGAGTGGCATTGCTTCGCGTATTCTAGGCAGTCTTGGATCATCGTGGGCCAATAGTAGCCCATCCTTTTGATCTTTAGTTTTATCTTCGGCCCGGCTTGGTGAGAATCGCAGAGTCCGTCGTGAGTTTCTTGGACGACTCTCATTGCCTCTTCAGGTCCCAGGCATCTTAGCCACAGAGTATCAAATGATCTCTTATACAGCGTATCATTGAAAAAGGCAAAAGATAGAGCTCGTTTCAAGAGCTGATGTCTTGACGACGCATCTTCAGGTGCTCGACGGGATTCGAAGTAGTCTATAAAGACTTCCCTCTAATTTTTAGCCTTTTCCTGGTCTTTTATTTGTAAGGCCGCTTTCTCGGTCGCCCCCTTTTCTTCGGAAGGTTCCGGAGATATTTCTGTCGGTGTGAGAACCCGACGGCTTTGCACAACGATCCTCACGTCATCGAGGTTCGCATCGGCCAGTTCTTTAGCGAGCTTGGCTAATGCAACCGCTTTGCTATTTTCCGCACGCGGTATGCTTTCCAGGGCATAGGCAAGAATTTGAGTCAGTAGTTGTTGCACTCTCTCGCCGTACTTTGCCAGCTCTGGCTTGCATGTTTGATAGTCGCCGTTTACTTGACCGACGATCAGCTGGGAGTCTCCGTATATGAGGATGTTCTCAATTCCCATGTCGACGGCGATCTCAAGACCTACTATCAGAGTTTCATGTTCGGCTTCATTATTCATCCTCGGCTCTGTTAAGGAGAAGGCAAAGCGCATTATCCCTCCTTATGGAGTCATGAAGATGAGGCCTACCCCGGATTTGATTATGGGGGTGCTTTGTTTACGCTTCTTCATGGAAGATGCTCCATCAAAGTAAAGTTCCCACTGGGTATCATTCTCTCTTCGCTCCCCGTCGATCGTGTCAAACGCGTGCTCGTCTGGCAATTCACAGTTCAAGGGAGAGTCGACAGGTATCGGATGTTCAGCGAGGAAGTCGGCGATGGCCTGTCCTTTCACTGGTTTGAGGGATCGATAAGTTATCGAGAACTCCATCAAGAGCAGGGCCCATTGAGCGAGTCGTCCCGTTAATATAGCCTTTGACATCAAATATTTGAGAGGATCCACCTTCGATATGAGATGGACCTCATATGCCAACGCGTAGTGCCTGAGCTTCGTTATCGCGAAGATCAATACCAGGCAGTGTTTTTCAATGGGGGGTAGTTGCTTTCTGCCCCCAGTAGAACTCGACTCAAGTAGTAGATGGCTCTTTCATTCCCTTGGTGGTTTTCTTGTGCCCAGAGCGCGCCTAAGGAACCTTCGAGGGTGGTTGTATACAGAATTATGGGCTTTCCCTTGACTGGAGCGGTCAGCACCGGAGGATTCTGTAGGTATTTCTTGATTTCGTCCAGTGCATCTTGGCATTTGCGATCCCATACGAACTGGGTTCCCTTCTTCATTAGGTGACTGTAAGGACGGCACTTGCCGAAGAGATTGGCTATAAATCGCCGGATATACGCGAGCTTTCCTTGGAGAGACCGCAGTTACTTGAGAGTCCTTGGCGGAGGCATTTCCATGATCGCCTTGATCTTCGACGGGTCTATCTCGATGCCTCGGTGTCGGACAACAAATCCTAGGAACTTGCCCGAGGAAACTCCGAACGCGCATTTGAGAGGGTTCATCTCCAAATTGTATTTCCGAAGGCGCTGAAACACGATCTTCAGATGTTCTAAATGTTCCTCGTATGATTTGTTTTTAACTACGAGGTCGTAGATATAACATTCGATGATTTCATGTATGAGGTCATCAAAGATTTTCGTCATGGCCCTCTGATAGGTGGCACCGACGTTCTTTAGACCGAAAGGCATCACCTTGTAGCAGAATATGCCCAAAGGGGTTCGGAAAGTGGTATGCTTCTGGTCCTCAGGATGCATCTTTATTTGATTGTATCCTGATGAGCCGTCCATGAAGGAGAAAACTTCGTGAGTGGACGTATTTCTATCACCAGCTCGGTGACCAGTACTGGAAAATCGTCCTTCGGGAAAGCTTTGTTGAGATCCCGAAAGTCCACGCAGATGCGCACTGCCCTATTTTTTTATCACCGGGACGATGTTGGCGATCCAATCACGATATTGAACCTCTTGGATGAAGCCGGAGTCGATTAGCTTCTTGACCTCGGCATTGATGCTCATCTCAAGCTCAAGCCGCATTCTTCTCGGTGCTTGTTTGATTGGTTTGACGTCCGGAGAAAACGCCAATTTGTGGACAGCAATCTCTGGGTCGAGTCCCAACATTTCGGAATAGTTCCATGCGAAGCAATTTTTATACTGTAGGAGCACATCATTAAGCATAACCACTTTTTCTTCAGACAATAGTTCACTGACGAACGTCAGTCGTGGTTTGCTTGCCATTCCCAAGTCAATTTTCTTGAGGTTATCTGCAGTAGTATGTATCCTATCTTCCAGCTCTTTTGGCGCCGGTGGAAATTCTAAGATCACCTCATCGTCATCGTTTTCGAAGCACCAGGGGAGGTCATCCATATTCTCGGGTTCTTCTTCTGACAGCGTTATCACATGACAGGTACGAGATCGCTTCCAAGACTGACGTTGATCCGGCTCTACTTTCATGGCTTTCAGTTCATGCTTCTGCGGCGGGGTTACCCTCCAACTACTGGATAGAGCGAATCTGTCTTGTTGGTATTGGTCTTCGACCCAGTTCTTGAAAGTGAAGCAGTCTTCGAGAGGATGTCCTATTGCTCGGTGATAGGAGCAATAGTCTGGATGAGAGACCCCGTTTGCTCGCTCGGGGTGTTTGGACTCCGGGAGTGTCATCATCTGATATTTTATGACAAGATTGAATATCTTCTTTGTCTTATCTTAGGGAAAAGAATATTCCCGACCCATCTTCTTTATAAGAGACGGATCCCGGCTGCTCGATTCTTGATCGCGTGGCTTCTTATACCCACTTGGCCGCTGTCGAACGTTTTTTCCGTTCTTTGGTTTATTTTTGCCTCTGTGCCGGGTCTTTTGTATGATAGGCTGGTGACGAAGAACAGCGTCGTTCTTCATGGCCTGTTGAAGGAGGCGCTGCGTCCTGGCTTTCTCGTAAATGGCTATTTCGCGGTTATGGTCATCCCGGACCTTTTGACCCGCTTCTCTTATTAGCTTGTCCATCCGTTCTTCAAATGACGGACTCGGCATTTTGATGGCGGGACCTTGTTTTGGTTCAGGGTTAGCGTCTTTTAACAGAACGTCTCCTTCTTCATCGAAGTCATGTATGACGTAGCAGTCATGGAATCGTTCCCGTCTTTTGGATTGAACGTATCCAAGCCCGATCGTTTCCATTCTCCCGTTGGGCAACTTTCGTTGAGTTCCGGGGACATTCCAGATCCTGTTATAGAACTGTGCTTGTCAAGCAGTTTGCTTAAGGGGTACACCTTGGCGCCTCAATAGCCTTTTAAGCCTTCTGTGTAGTATCTGGGCAAACGGATGGGCTGGAGCTTGTCAAGTGTAGAATCGGCACCATGCCAAATTTCTTTTTCTACTTTGGTCTCCGTTGATCGATAAAAGAGGATCGCCTTTTCATCTCTTCGCCTGGGAGGGATGTAGAACGTCTGTAATTCCTGCACATTATAGGTATCAAGTGCGTCGAGCTCTTTGTAATGCTCTTGCGGAACCATAGCAATTTGCAAACTCCGATCATCGCTAGCGAGGGCTTGCATTGATGGCCGAGCGGAAAATGCAGCGTTGACCTCATCTTCCGAGTCGCTACCGAAGATCAACATAGGGATGGACGGTCCCGGCTTGTTGTATTGGGGCGGCTCTGAATAAACTATTTTTTCTTCCTCCTCGGTGTCACTTCCGAAGATCGGAATAGTGGTGATAGCTTTGTTCTTCGGTGTGTGACATCTTTCCGTATCCTCAAAATCTGGTAAGAAGTATTTTGCATCTTCGTACTTTCGGACTTCATTCACAGAGAATGGGTTCAACTCCCCCGTCACAGTGTACTCCAGACCATCTTTGAAGTACTTCATACACTGATGTTGTGTAGAAAGGATAATGTTGTACTCGTGTAACCAAGGCCTGCCGAGCAAAGAATTGTAGCATGCCTTGGCGTCAATGACATTAAATTTGATGTCCATGACAAGCAGCCCAAAGCGTAGTGTTAATATTACAGACCCGGGCGTCCGTGATGACTGGGAGTCAAACCCGGAGATGATGATTTTATCACGAGCGAGGTGCTGAACGCTCATGCAGATTTCCTTCAATACTCTCGCATTGAGGAGATTGACGGAGGACCCATTGTTAACCAGGATTTTGCCTATCTTGATATCATGACAGTATCCGGAGACATAGAGGGGACGGTTATGCTCGCACGTCCCGAGGAGGAGATCTTCATTGCTAAAGATGATATTGGATGTGGGCACTTCTTCCAACTCGTCTTTCATCTTTTCTTTGGTAAGGAAAGCTTGAAATTGGTCGGGCTCTTGTAATACCCTGATCAGAGAATCTCTCGCCTCCTTAGATAGCAGAAGGGCGTCGAGAATGCTTAGGTTTGAGGGGATCTTTCTCAGGTGTGCCAGAACGTTGTAATCCACCTTGTTTTTCTTGGGCGGGTCCTTGGTTGTCAGCTCTTCGACGACTCGATCATCGAGGGCGATATCCTCAGGGACCTTTTCTTTCCCCTTATCCTTTTTGTTCGATCCTTTGTTTGCAGGTCCAAGGTTCTTTTCAGGTAATGTGAGATTGCGCAGCTGAATGTTCTCACACCTCTTCGGTTTTTCCTCTTTTCCTGAGGTGGATTCTTTGAAGAGAGGGCCAAGAGTCATTTCTTTGTCAGAGTCGCTCCCGAAGGTGAGAACTTGCGATCCCCCGTAGTCATCCATATGACAGTTGCCGGCGGTTCTTTTGCGCTCCTCGGTCGTATTTCTTTGCTCCCGAGGAGTTTTGCGTTTCATCCGCTTGAAATGTTGTCGGTGAGCAACATATCCCTGCCACCAATTTTTAAAGGTGTTGCATTCTTCAGTAGGGTGTGCGATCTTTTGATGATATAAGCAGAAGTTAGGATATACGTCCGCTTCATCAAGATGTATATTGCCAGGAGAATTTCCTCTGAACGAGGGCAGCTTCATTCCCATCGATATGGCTTTGGCGAACCTTTTCCTCGTCTTGAATCTGCTTTTATTTGCGACGGATGTACTTTGATCTGGCGGGAATGTCTCGACCCTTTCGTCCAGTCGCCGGCGTTTGGCCTTTTTAAATATGGCCATCTCGCGCTCACGTTTAGCTTTACTTTTCAAAAGAGCTTCGTTTAGGAATGCATCGATCATTTCGTCTGATGGTCCTAGAAGTTCCGGCTCGGGATATGCCCCCGGTTTCTCTGCATCTAGAGCTTCTCCATCGTTTATCGACGAGTGAGAGATCACATGGCAGCTTGCCACATAATCCTCAGATTCATCCGACGAGTCTTCTCCATTGTCGTCATCTCCTTCCTCAAAGACGTGGCCGAGAAATTCTTAGAGTGTGACCGGGGTTCACGCTTTCTGATTATACTCTTCCAGCGCATCGATATATTTTTGCAGGTCCGTGCGCTTGTCACCAGGCTTCGCGGATTTTTTGGTCTTCTTCTTCTTCTTCTTCGAAGATTTTAATGGCTGGGTGTGAGCTCTTTGACTTTCACCACCAATTTTTGGAGTTGGGCGCGGTTTCAGCATTCCCTCGATGATCTCGGGTTCCAGTGGACTTTTCCACCTGATCGCCGGGCATGTTTGGAGATCCTTCAACATTATTTTAGTCTTGGCTGAAAGAACGACCTCCCATGGAGCTTCTTCTACAAAAGAGCATGATGCCTCCGGTGTGTCCGTCCTTTTAAGAGTGTGCGGCTGAGGCGGGCTTACTTTCCACTTCTCGGACAGTGCGAATTTGCCCTGTTGATACTGGTCGTCAATCCAGCCCTTGAAGACGAAGCAATCTTCAATTGGATGGCCTATCGCTCGGTGATAGGTGCAATAATTAGGATTATTAGCCTCACCGGGTTGCAATGGGCGTTTCGGATTCGGCAGATTGATGAGCCTGTTGTACACCGATGGTTCGAACAATCTCCTCGTTTTGTCCCGAGGAAACGAATAAGGGTGCTTTATTTTTTCATTATAGAATTGCTGTCTCTCGTCCAGGCGATCAGTTAGTTTTGGGCTACTGGGCTGCTCTTGAGCATTTGCGACGAAGGTCGCTTTCCCTTTGCCTTTTTCATTTTGTGGCTCCGGCTTTGAAGGAGACGGTCTATGACCCATCTGGTCCATTTGGGCCAGTTTGTCAATCAAGGCCTGGAACGTGGTCGGCTTGAAGAACATCATGAATTGGGAAATAGTTGCTTGAGGGTCAAGAGTGCCCACGAACATGCCCACTGCCGGTGCTTCTTCGATGCGCTGCTCACATTTCGACCATAAATTCCGCCATCGTATTGCGTATTGAACCCATATTTCTCCAGGTATCACCCTGGCATTGATCAATGCCGTTATTGGGGTGCGTTCGCTAGCACTCGCGAAACGCTGGGTGAATAGCAGCTCCATCTCTGCAAAAGTTTTGACGGAGTCGTTGGGAAGCTCCGAATACCACTCAAACGCCGTTTCCGACAAGCTACCAACAAACTGGCGGAGCAGAAGTTTATCATCACCTCCGGTGTTGCCGCACAAGGCTCTGAATTGAGAGACGTGCTGATGCGGATTCCCCGTCCCTTTATATACATGGAATTTAGGGATCGTATATCTCGGCGGGTACCTTATTTGGTCATATCAGCCTGGATAGGGTCGTCCAGTCTTAACGATCTGCCCAGCCGCTTCATTCGCCCTGTGAGCTCGTATTTTCTAAGCAATGTAATCGTCCAGAGCGGCCTTGGAGATGGTCTCCTCCTTGGCTGCTGAAAGAGCTGGAGGAGGGTTCGATGTCTCCCCTCTGTCATCTTCAATGATAATCGAGGGGTCTTCAGCTGGAGGTTCCAGCTGTAACATTATCTCGGCCATGTCTTGGAACAAAAGAGCCATTCGTTTTATGTTGGCCGCCTGTTCCGCGGCCTCTTTTTCTTTCCTCTCGAGCATTCTTCGGAGGAAATCAGCATCAGTTTCTTGTTCATGACGCTGCTCTGAGGTCTCCGGATTTTCTTTCGGCCCAGTGAGTGCGGCCATTGCAGTTAGTATCTCTTGAAGTTTCTGCTACTGCTGCTCCTGAGCCTTTGTTATCGATCGAGTAAGCGGTCGATGATCCGTAGAAGCATGGCTTTCCTCTTTTCCGGAAGCCATATAAATGGTATGTGTTACCATGCCCCCAGACTTGGGGCGTTTAGATTCAGCGTCCTTGCGATTCGCCGCGGTCACAGCGGCTTTCTCCGGCCTCCTTCTCTTCTGAGCGGTTAAAGTTGAGGGAGCCATTGCAGCGGGCACCCAGACGGATGACATCTTCTGTGGCACCACGGGATGGCTCTTTTCTTGCTGAGCTTTAATCTTCTTTTGTCGGCGAGAGTAGTCCTGGTCAATCACCGATTCCTGGACCTGTCGCCAGACTTTGTAAATTTTGGAGGACAGCCGCTGAGGGGGCTGCTCCGGCTTCTTTTCTGTAGCATTCTCCATAAGTGGGGGAGATCTTTTCAGCACGGCAGTCGGATAGTTTTTGCGCACCCTCCTTAGCGGTTCAAAGCTATTACCAGTTGGAACAGCAGTATCGATTTCCACCGTTGGAGCCGGCGGAGTCAGTCCAGAAGGAGAGTTGCCCCCAGCCTTCCTCACTCGGCGCCAGTGGAGACGTCGAGCGTGTCTTGCAGATGGAGTTGGTTCAGCTATAGGGGTGACTTCATCACGCCCCCCCGTTTTGGCAAAGGGTTGTTGTTCATACCAGAATATTGCATTTAATACCGCCCATTCTTACGCTCGTTTGTTTATAGGTAGGTGCTTTTAATCCATGTTTGCTACATATTTATAGGCTACAGGTTCCTAGTCCAAAATAACGTAAATCATACAAAATCTCCACTGTTACGCCAAAATCCAGAACATCTGTTGACAACAGATAAAAGCCGGGTTCCGGTCATCCGTATCCGTCCAGTGCCGTGTACCAGTTCCAGAGACAAGACATATGACAGTGGTCATTCGTGTCTCGGACAAGCACAGAGCACGAGGGGGGCATCACAAGAATCAATGGGTGCGCGGAGCTCGAGGGAGAAAAGGTCAAAAGTATTATTTTTGATGTCATTTTGGACTGTTACAGATCTGAACCAATTGTTGAAGCAAATTGCAAATTGGAACATGTAGAACAACAGAGGAGAGCAACACAGGGAATCCCAGGAATTTTGACATCCCAACTCCCCAGAACGGCCGCGGATCCGCGGCCAACATGGCAAGCTGACTCGGTGCCAGAGGAGTTTTTGGGGGTAGTTGGGTCATTTCATTTAAGGCCAGAATATTGCCCTAGGGTTTCAGCACGCAGCCTATAAATAGCCCAGTTTTGTGCCAAGCCAAGTCTTCTTCATGTCTTCTTTTTCCACCTCTTTTTGTTAGGATTTAGTTTAGCTTCTTCTTCTTCTTCATTCTTTCCTCCGTGAAAATTGTAGTGAGAGCTTTTTGAGTGGATGATGAAATGAAGATGAGGGTTATTTTTCTTATCTTGTATTTTTATTTCATTGCATTGTAATTTAATTTCTAGTGCAACTTTATTATTTGTTGTTAACTAGTTGTTGTTATTTCTTTTCTTGTTCTCTTTTCTTTTCTTCTTTTATCCGTATTTTCAAGCGATGATACTTGACGGAGTTCCTTACTAAGGTGAGGACCCAACAGTTAGCTTGCTTCACTCGTAAAACCGTATTTTTCTCTTTTCTTCCTTCTTGTTTTGTTTTGTTTTCTTTTATGATGTGTGAATAATTTCCTCCTTGTTATGGCTAAGGAAGGTGGTATGAGGGACGGAGAAATCCGTTGTGCTTCTCTTCGCCAAACATCTTGAAACGAACCCTGACCAAACAAACGCAACCCCCTCACTTAGGCACGCTATATGTGACATGTAGCCGCGACCTAAGTTGAGAAGTCCTTTAGGCGCACTACAACGTGACATGTAGTTGTGACTTATTTGGATACATGGTTGCGGGTGTTTGGCCGAGAGTTGGAAATAAGCGTATTTAGCGGACGGACAAGGGGCACTAGGAATGGATTTAGCGTTGGAAAGCTCGCTTAAACTCGCAAATCCCATTCCTATGTCCTCCTAATCCCCGCTACTTTCGATTATCCCAACACCGTTTTAAGAATGGCAAAAGACAAGCACAATGCTAATCCTAACTCTACTAACCGACCTTAACCTTAACAAGCTTACTTGAACATAAATACGAACACTTAGGATAGAACTGAACAAACATATACACATTCTTTATTAACTCGTCTAAAACACGAACGGACATACAACCATCTCCCTGTGGATCGACCCGTGCTCAACCGGCTAGCTGCAAAGCGACACTGTCCTGATCGGGGTTATAACTTTAGAACTTTGAACATCCGACACGCCAAAAGCGTGCGATCAAATGGCGCCGTTGCCGGGGAGACTGTAACATATTTTCTTTCTTGTTATTCGGGATAATATTCTTTTTGTATATATATATAGAATAAAATCTTTTTGTTATTTTTGATAATTTTTGTGTGCAAGTGTGCAGGCTAATCTGGAGCAAGTACAGTAATCCAAAAAGAAAACAGAAGTTTTTATTTTAGAGAAGAGAAGAAGTGGAGTTCGTTGACCAAAGACAAATCCCAAAGTCAATATTTTGGCCGCGGAATCGCGGTCAAAAGGTGCCTTGCGCGGCGGTTCCGCGGTCTCATTGAGGCCTCTGTGCCCAATTTTTTCTCCACCCCTTTTCTTTTCTTTTATCTTCTCTGTGAATTCCACTATACTGTATTTTCTGCAGGTTTCTTTGCACAGATTGCACAGCCGCCAAATAAATTTTTGTTGTTTTAGATTTTTGTTTGTTTACACGCTTTGCATATATTAATACGGACTTTAAGGGGCTATAACACCAATTCAGATTGGGTGGGGATTTCATCACCCTTCCTAAGACCCCACAAATCACTAATTGCATACACATTACCTTGAGCTAATAAAAAATATCTAGACCAAACCTATAAGGACTGTCGCGCTCATTTAGGACAGGTGAAGGTTGCGGGGAATCGGTCGTTTATCTAAACTTGACTTTGTTGTGCCTAGGCTAGACAAGTGAGGAGGTAATTTTAAAAGGCCCGTCTCATGGTGATTCGTGAGCGGAACCCTCCTTCCTCACTTGTGCTTACCTGGCCACAATTGGCAGTGAAGAGGCGATTCGAGGGTTATCCTGCAACTTGTCGTTTGGAAGTCTAGAAGCGGTCTAGTTGGACTTTGAAGACCCTAGCTCTAGGTATTGTTTGTGCATATTGTGATTGTGATTGTGCTTGTAAATTTTAGTCTCATAATTCCGTATTCTTTCAAACAAACAATTTTCAAAACTCCAAAAACAAACATTTTTTTTCTTTTAATAAAAAAAAATCCACTTTCTTTTTCCCCTCTTTTTCTCTTCCCTTCTTTCTCTCTCTCTTCA
Source organism: Agapanthus africanus (assembly GCA_030015575.1). Lineage (NCBI taxonomy): Eukaryota > Viridiplantae > Streptophyta > Magnoliopsida > Asparagales > Amaryllidaceae > Agapanthus > Agapanthus africanus. Next base: position 45,519,595 of record CM057339.1, read on the forward strand.
TATCATGGGTACCGCACCTAGAAAAACTCTTGCCGAACTTTGGTATCCACAACCAGACATCACTTCTTACGGTTCTTGCTTTGGTCGAATTTCGAACGACCCCTCCATGCCCAAAATTTCATTGAAAGATCGCATAGACGCATCTAGGACAAACACTTGCCCTCCGCAATCCACTTTGTATCAACCTTTTCAACTTCCCGCACCCGCTTATGTTGATACCCCTTTTGCAAGTCGTCCTTTGTCCATCGCTGAACATATTGAACAATCTCGTAGCCGATCTTTCACTCCTGTCACCACTTCAAATTCTTGGGATCAACAATTCCCACCACCTTCTTATCATAATGTTGATCCTACCCCTGTCCAACCATTCAATTCCTACCAGTCCTACCAAACTTTTGCACCTTCCCTAGACATTGTTTCTGAACCGTCATTTGGGAGTTTCCAGTACCAAAACAAGTTTGAATCTTTCACTGAAACCCCTTCACAATCCATGTCTAGTCTGGAACAGTCGTTGGAAGACTTTAGGGTAGCATCGTACCAACAGATGATGGATTTGAATGCGTCCATGGCCACCCTAATTCAACCTAGTGACCCGGCTAGCTCCTAATTTTCCAATGTATAATGAGGCGGTAGGACATGTTGAGAGTTTGAGTGGTGAGATTGAGCTGTACCCCCTTCCAAATCAAATCTATCAGTCCCCAATTGAATCCCACAACTCCGATTCTAACTGTCTATCATGTGTCCTAAATGAATTATCAATTGAAGATAGAATTTTTAATGAGTTGTGCGAGTTTGTAGTATTTGATTTACCCGATTGTGAAGGGACCATTCCAAGTGAAACCAATCCTAAACCTTTAGACCTCTACACCTCCATCTTAGAACTTGAATTGATTAATATCCATGCTTTTGATGAGGTGTCTGAGAATATTGATTTTCACTTGATTGAGGATATCGACGCCGGGAATATTTTGGATGATGAACCTGTAGATTTGGCAGAGTTTTTCTCTCCAATTCAACATCCCGAGTCATTAACTGTTTTTCCCGAACCCCATATGCGTCTGGAATTTGATGATAAATGCATGGATGAGCTAATTTTTGAGGAGAACATTGAGGAAATTTTTGAGGATGAACCAGTTTTAATTGATGAGTCGGATTTTCCAATTCATCCTGTCCCTTCCATTGACTGTGTACACCCTCCCGAACCTTTACCTGATACCCCTCCTCGATCACTTTCCTCTACCCTTTCCATCGTTCCGACCTTGCAAGAAACCGTATCATTTTCACTTCCTGTGTCTGGTTTACCAAGTTTGGCTTACCCATGGTTTCTCACGAATCTTGAGGGATTTGACCCTATTTCTCGACGAGTTGATAGATTAGCACAATCGCTTTTCACACATCGGTCATCACAAATTGTGCTAATCTATTCACTCCATTTTCACCCTCAAGTTCGTACTCCATTTCTTTTTCCCTTCTCCATTCTCCATCTCATATACCGAGACCGTATCCCGCTTCTATTTCCATATGGTCTCGCGTATTCTCCATTTCTTTCCTCTCCGTATTCTTGCACCAACCACACCATTATAACGATAAGATCTTTGAATGGTTGGTGTTAACTTTTGGCCTGTGTAAGGCCTTATATAGCTTGATATTGTTCTTTCCCCCCTGATCCTGAACGCTTAACAGTGGAAACACTGTTTTGCTCAAGTTTGGGGGGAACCTTTTTGTATATATTTTTGTTTTCCTTTTTGTTTTGTATATAATTGGTTTTTTGGAGAGCGCCGACAATTTTGACCCTCTTGGTGTAGCCTGACAGTGAGGGCACTGTCAAGTTTAAGTTTGGGGGTATGCTCGGTAAGCTTTCTTCCTTCGCATTCATTTGTATATTTTGCATTTGCGTACCTTATATTAAAACCCATAAAAATTGAAAATTTCCAAAATATAAAAACCTTGTCGTCAGGTTAACTAATAGGGTAACTTAGTTTTTTATTCCGAAAGTTTAGTTGATACGTTAGAAATAACTAAATCCTAGGCTTAGGAATTGAAAACCCTAAAAATAACCCTCATTCTGCTTAACTTTGGTAAGTATACGTCCTTACAGTTTTTTTTTGAGAAATAGGTAATCTTGAGTTCAGTTCTTGAGTTAAGTCAAGATGAAGGGAAAGTATTGAAGCTTTACTGGAGGATAAGTCTGAAAAATAGTTTTTATTCTTGAGTCCAAAATTAGAAAGTATATACCCTACAAACTGCACATACACGCACTTTGAAACTTGGGATAGTAGAGGATACCTAGAAATACTCTTACCTGAAAACCTAGTATGAAAGAAAAAACGGTAATTAAAGCTAAACACCAAAAGAGCATCATTGAAAAATATATCCGGTCTTGAAAAAGAAAAAGAAAATAAAAGAAAAATAAATAAATAAAGTCAAGACCTGGAAACTGCTATTTACGCTTTAAGCTCACGCATTCAGTAATCGGCCGTTAGTGCCTCAAGAAGTATTAATAGTCGCATGAAAGGTGTGTGAGCAAATCCGTCCATCCTTAATGAAAAGAAGTAGTATTAGGTATTAGGGCAAGGCTATTATAGCTTGAATGGAATTCTTGAGTGTAGGGGTGCAAATATACACACACGTAGGGTATACAATCGATATTTGGATAAAAGATAGAAATGAAGAATAAGACTTGTGTTTTTTGTAAAGTTGATAAAAATCCCTGATTTAAGACCACACTTTAGAAGGAAAACTCAGGAGATACCAACATCTTTCTAAACTTTTTTTGGAACGCATAGGATCTAAGGTTAAATAGATAGGAGGTGTGAAACATAAGGGTTGAATATTTCTAACTTAGGATAATAGAGTTTCTAATGTAGATACTGAACTGTAGGACTAGAATCGATATTAACTTATGAAACTAGCCTGACGGGATTTTGTGGGTAGTATCCGCTGAAAACCCTCAGGAGACAACACTCCTCCTACTAGGGACACGTAGAGATTTAACGGCTTGTTGCACGAGCTCAGTGCAATCGCGTTCCCTGCGAAAGTGAGGTTAGGACTTTTTGTGAATAATTGGTTTTGCTCGGGACGAGCAAAAGTTAAGTTTGGGGGTATTTGTTCATACCAGAATATTGCATTTACTACCGCGCATTCTTACGCTCGTTTGTTTATAGGTAGGTGCTTTTAATCTTTGTTTGCTACATATTTACAGGCTACAGGTTCCTAGTCCAAAATAACGCAAATCATACAAAATCTCCACTGTTACGCCAAAATCCAGAACATCTATTGACAACAGATAAAAGCCGGGTTCCAGTCATCCGTATCCGTCCAGCGCCGCGTACCAGTTCCAGAGACAAGACACATGACTCGGACAAGCACAGAGCACGAGGGGGGCAGCAAAAGAATCAATGGGTGCGCGGAGTTCGAGGGAGAAAAGGTCAAAAGTATTATTTTTGATGTCATTTTGGACTGTTGCAGATCTGAAGCAATTGTTGAAGCAAATTGCAAATTGGAACATGTAGAACAACAGAGGAGAGCAACACAGGGAAACCCAGGAATTTTGACATCCCAACTCCCCAGAACGGCCGCGGATCCGCGGCCAACATGGCAACTCGGCCGCGGATCCACGGCCGAGTTGACTCGGTGCCAGAGGAGTTTTTGGGGGTAGTTGGGTCATTTCATTTAGGGCCAGAATGTTGCCCTAGGGTTTCAGCACGCAGCCTATAAATAGCCCAGTTTTGTGCCAAGCCAAGTCTTCTTCATGTCTTCTTTTTCCACCTCTTTTTGTTAGGATTTAGTTTAGCTTCTTATTCTTCTTCATTCTTTCCTCCAAGAAAATTATAGTGAGAGCTTTTTGAGTGGATGATGAAATGAAGATGGGGGTTATTTTTCTTATCTTGTATTTTTATTTCATTGCATTGTAATTTAATTTCTAGTGTAACTTTATTATTTGTTGTTAACTAGTTGTTGTTATTTCTTTTCTTGTTCTCTTTTCTTTTCTTCTTTTATCCGTATTTTCAAGCGATGATACTTGACGGAGTTCCTTGCTAAGGTGAGGACCCAAGAGTTAGCTTGCTTCACTCGTAAAACCGTATTTTTCTGTTTTCTTCCTTCTTGTTTTGTTTTGTTTTCTTTTATGATGTGTGAATAATTTCCTCCTTGTTATGGCTAAGGAAGGTGGTATGAGGGACGGAGAAATCCGTTGTGCTTCTCTTTGCCAAACATCTTGAAACGAACCCTGACCAAACAAACGCAACCCCCTCACTTAGGCGCGCTATACGTGACATGTAGCCGCGACCTAAGTCGAGAAGTCCTTTAGGCGCACTACAACGTGACATGTAGTTGTGACTTATTTGGATACATGGTTGCGGGTGTTTGGCCGAGGGTTGGAAATAAGCGTATTTAGCGGACGGACAAGGGGCACTAGGAATGGATTTAGCGTTGGAAAGATCGCTTAAACTCGCAAATCCCATTCCTATGTCCTCCTAATCCCCGCTACTTTCGATTATCCCAACACCGTTTTAAGAATGGCAAAAGACAAGCACAAGACTAATCCTAACTCTACTAACCGACCTTAACCTTAACAAGTTTACTTGAACATAAATACGAACACTTAGGATAGAACTGAAAAAACATATACACATTCTTTATTGACTCGTCTAAAACACGAACGGACATACAACCATCTCCCTGTGGATCGACCCGTGCTCAACCGGCTAGCTGCAAAGCGACACCGTCCTGATCGCGGTTATAACTTTAGAACTTTGAACATCCGACATGCCAAAAGCGTGCGATCAGTTGTCGCCGGCATCAGCCTCTTAAAGACCGATGTCCGTTGAGAAGAAATGTCCAATCTGTCAAAGACAGACCTCTGGGCAGGGGAAGCAGCTTTGGGGACTTCGCTCGGAACGAGAGCCGGAATGGCCAGCCTTGCGAAGACTGACTTCTTGGCAGGAGAAGCCTCTCTGATAATTTCGTCCGCTTGAGCCGGGATGGCTATCCGCTTCGGGATGGCTGCTTTAGGTATCGCGGGCTTATTGACGTTCTGGCCCAGTCTGTTGAAAACTGAGGCATTGAAGTTGGGCGACCCGTTGAAAGGGGCCGCGGCAGTGGTAAGTCGATCAAAGACCGACGTCTTTGGGGCTTCTTGCGATAACAGCGGGGCATTAAAACTCACCGGTGGGATCATAGTCCAAAAGAATAGCCCAGTGGTGGCCTGAGTCACCTGGTCCACCGGTATTGTAAAAACAGAGGCCGCCTAAGGCCCGTAGGTCACTCCTCCTGCGGGGACAGAGTGAGAGTTATTGCCATTGTTGCAGCTTGTGCAGTTGAAAGCTATTTGATCTTCTTTTTTCTGCACGGGAGCAAAACCAAATCTTAGTACTTCGAACCCAAGGGCAACCATATTAAACCGCGATTCGTTCGCGAACACGACACACGAAGTGTGGAGTGGAAAGAGGAAGAGGTCCCACCAGGCGTGCCAGAATCTGTTCTCCTCCGAAAGACCGGGAAGACAAACGTCTTGCCTGAATTTGGGGGTAGATGCTAATTGGTGCTATTCGTCCACCTCTCCGAAGATGCCAAGTTGATTTATGACACCGTATATCGAAGGTTTAAACGGATGCGGCCGATGTAGCAGATTTCGTCAGATTCCCCCTCATTTGAGGGGTTTTTGATTATGGGGACGCTCTTCCCTGCAGGCGCAAGCCCCTGCAGTTAATTACGCTACCGCATCGCGGTAACAACTTTCTCCTTCTCCAGATGGTCATTTCGTGTCGTGTGTATTTGTTTTGTTTTTTAGTTGCCCGTGGATTGTATACGGAGACTAATTTATGTTGTCGCCCGTAGGGCGTGGATTAGTCCAAATCCGTATTTTCTTAGATTTGGGTTTAAGGTTGGGTTTAAGGATACGTTAGTCTCATTTGAGACAAAGATCAACTTAAACGTTTGTTAATGATACGTTAGTCTAATTTTTAGACTAAAATCAACTTAACGGGATCATTTAGATCCAACAAAAGAGCATTTGGACTCTATTGTTCTAGTTTAGGGACTTTGCGGTCGATTACTAGTTTAGGACATGGTGGTCCAATGTTAGTTTAAGGACATCTAGATCCAAGGTTAAGGACATCATAGTCCATAGGTTTAAAGGGACCCCACAGTCCGAGGTTAATGACATCATAGTCCATGGGCATAAGGACCCCACAGTGCAGGTTAAGAATATCATAGTCCATGGGTTTACAAGAACCCCACAGTCCAAGGTTAAGGACATCATAGTCCGTGGATTTAAGGACTCCACAGTCCATGGAATAATTGGTTATCGGGACCCGTCACCACTCTGAAGACGTTGAAGGATTACAACGACAAATATCAGAGGAGTGAAGAGATGTACCCTTGAACCAAGGTTGATTGGGAAATCTGTAGTCTAATTTGGAATTAAGATCAATTAATTAGATTATGAGTATATTGGCTCAGTTAAATCTGAACTGAGGACTTATGGCCAACTTGGGCTAAGTCCAATTAGATTTGAGATGTTGGCCCTTTGTTAGACTATTGAATATTTGTCTGGATTCAGCCCCCCATTATTTAGCAATGCTTAAACAGGGGTTTGGGGGCTCTGAAAACATTTTGTTTTTGGCTGAGCACTAGCCATTCATTATAGCTCTGGTCTTTACTTTGCAAATCATATGAATTGACCAATTTTGAGGTTCGATTGAAGGGGAGATTTGCCTCTGGAAAACTTAGCCAATTTAGATTAAGCTTGGTTTTAAAATAGTGTTAAACACTAGAGGATACTTTGCGATCACGTGCTCCTACGTGATGTGCTGAAAAAATAGTGTTAAACACTAAGGACGAAGCGCTTAAAGTAGTGTTAAACACTAAAATAGAATTGGTCACGTGAGGCATCTGAAGATAGGGCTAGACTTCCTTTATTTTTTCTCAGAATATTCAGATAAGTGTTAAACACTTTTAGTCTTTGAAATTACCACGTGTGGACACGTGACAATGCCTCTGCGTTGGGCATCAATTCCTCTGTCTTCGCTCATTTACCCTTTTAAAAAGGTGTTAGTCAGGGGTCACGTGGGGATACGTGAGGCGCCCTAAATCAGTATTGCCTTTGGCTTTGTTCTCTTTAGTTTTGAGGGTCACGTGTGAGCATGTGCGGCATTACCTCCAAGCTTTTCTTTTTCATTTTGAGGAGTTTGTTTGAGGGTCACGTGGGGGCACGTGACCATGTCTCATTCTTTCTTTTCTGATCATTAAAGGAAGGGTCACGTGTTGCCACGTGACCACATTTACGTGCATGGATAATTTAAGTCCTTTGTTTTAGAATTAAATTCTTTGGTAGGGTTAAACCCTAATTCTGTTTTAAGGAATTAAATTCCTTTGTATATGGAAGAATTAAATTCTTATATAGGGTTAAACCCTAGTTTTATTTGGAGGAATTGAATTCCTATGAATTTGGGAGAATTAAATTCTCATATAGGGTTAAACTCTAGTTTCATTTGGAGGAATTAAATTCCTATGAATTTGGGGGAATTAAATTCCTTAAACTCAATTCTTTCTCTAAGTTTTGGATCAGCATGGCAGAATCTCCCCGATGAGAATTAAATTCTCAACTTGTAGAGAGATCTGCTTCTGCAGATTTTCAACCAAAGGAAAAACTAAGTTCTTATTCAGAAGAGTTAAACTCTTAATTTGAGAATTAAATTCTCTTTTTGTTTTATGGAGCTTAGATCTCTTTCCCTTTCTCACGTAGGGTTTCTTTTTTTCTTCTGAGGAAATTTTCTTTTCTCTCTGTTGTTGTATCTCTCCAAAAATATTCCAAGGATTCTTCTCTTCTCTTCTTGGCTCCTATTTATAGAAGAAAGAAAAGAATCAGTTTGTTTAGTCAATATTTAATTGAAAGATTTTAATTGATTTTGTAACCAACATGATCTTTTAGATCACTCAGTGAATTTTATTCACCATTGGATTTTTATTCCAAAAGATATTCTGTTTGTTATTCTTGGTGAATTTCAGGAAAATCTTTCCTTGTATAGAATCTTTCGATAAATTGGTGATTTTTAATCACCATTGGATTTTTAATCTAACGGTGCTCTACTTTATAGAGCACAACCTTTTTTCTGTTTGGAAAGATTTAGAGAGATATTTTTCCAGTTAAGGTTCTCGATCCCTTCTTAATTAGAATTTAATTCTGTTAGTTCAGAAGACTTAAAAGCCTATCACGTGTTGGCACGTGATCCTATTGTTTGATCATTCAAATAGAATTTAATTTTATTAATTAAAGAGCCTACGAACCCATCACGTGTTGGCACGTGACCCCCTTGATTAACATTTTAACTAGAATTAAATTCTGCCGTTTTAAAGAACTAAGCAATCATCACGTGTCAGCACGTGACCCTTGGTCACGTGTGAGCACGTGATGCCCCATTGGGGTTTTTCCTTAGTATTTTATTATATTTTTTAATCCCTTTCAGTGAGTTTAAAGGCCCATCACGTGTGGGCACGTGACTCCTGTTGATTAGAATTCAATTTCTCTTATAACAAAGTCCACAGGAAACCATCACGTGTCAGCACGTGACCCTTGGTCACGTGTGAGCACGTGACCCTTGGTCACGTGTGAGCACGTAATGCCCCATTGGGATTTTTCTTGATTTTTTTATGAGGGAACAAATGCCCCCACAGCGTTGTTCTCACGTGTTTGCACGTGAGTGCAACGTTGTCATCTTTTATGGCCGTTGGATCTGCCTAGGGAAGGGGGAAGATGAACCGTTTCCCATCACTACCTATAAATGCAGGGGTCCCTTCAGAAGCCCCTCCATTTTTTCCATCTTCTTCCTTGCCTGTTTTCTTCTGAGAATTTAATTCTCTTTCCCAGAGCTCAGTTCTCTGTTTCAAAAATTTCCAGAGTTTAACTCTGTCAACAAAAGATTTCCTTTTTCTGGTAAGGATCTTGAACAGCTGAAGAACTTCTTGTAGGAATTTTCTTTGGATTTTAAATCCACACCAAGAGTTTTTTCCTTTAACAAGAACCCATATTTTCAAGTTAAAATAATGTCCAATCTTTAAATAATAAACCCCTTAGGGCTTCTCTGATCTTCAGGGATCAATGGTGATACTTGTCCTCTCTCTTGGAATTTAATTCCATTCCAAAGAGCTTTAGCTCTGAAAAATATTTTCTGGGAATTTAATTCCTCTATTCAAAAGGAATTCAATTCCTTTAAAGAACTCAGTTCGTCACAGAGAACTCCTTGGGATTTTCTTGCCCTGAGTTGTTTTTTGCAAAAATGCTTCCATAGAGACCCGTCATGATTTACATAGAGTTCTTGCAGTGGGTTTTCTTCTTGAGGAATGTGTAGAGTTGTTTGAAATCCACTGTTCATTTATTGAGAATCTTCCTTTTATTTCCATAATGATTACCTTGCCTCATCATTAGTGAGCCGCCATTTTGATTTCGTGGGGCCCCTTGCGTTTTGTAACCAATGGTCCCATAAAATAAGTTGTTTATCGTTTTCTTCCACTGTCCTTTTTTTATATAAATATATTTATAAATATATATACACGTGTGGGCTTCATTAACAGTTTCCTTTCATTTTTTTCAGGAACAATGGCTTCTCTTCCATACTTCCCTTTCACCTACTCGGAAGCTGCCTTGCCTCAGTCACTGTCTGATAAAGAGGTGATGGCGATGATTAGAGCTCACGACCCTAATTGCACCCTTTTGCTTTTATGGAGGACCTGGTACGGGCATATCATCCGCGGTCGCCGCAGCTTTCTCTGCGAGATACCAACAGAGCCTACCTACCTATTTTTGCCGATAGAGCGTCCACGAACCGCTTTTGCTGTGGAGATGTTGAACTGGACCCCTACGGGACGGCTCGAGCCGTCAACAACTGGAATTCCAAACCACCCTGTGCCAGCTATAGACATCTTAGGGCGTCGTATCTGCCAAGGTGAAGCCCAGCCCTGGGGTCAGGTTTACAAAATAGGGCTTACTCCTCGACAACCCACGGGTTACCTTCTCTGGGCTCGTTATATCCTGTCCGTCCATCATGCGCGACTGCAGAGAGTCGGACTCTATCAGGCAGTATACGCTTCTCTCTTCCACTATCATTCCCCCCATGTCTGGTGGGTTAAGGCCTTCTTAAATCAATAGAATCTTCCCACCAACACCTTCTTGCTAGGGGACCGCGAAGTTTCAATTTCTTTGGAAGAGTTTTGCGTGATCTCGGGGTTACCGGTAAGAGGGATGCTTTATGAAGAACTGCTGCCCCCTGATGAGTATGTTTTTGAAACCGAGCCGGCTATGCTTGACGGCTTGTTGACTGAAAATGCCGTCCGCCATAAGCATCCAAGTCTAATCAAGACTTTGGGCATTTTTGAGAAGCTTTTCACAGAGTCAGAGGAGCAGGGCATCACTTTCAAAAGCTTTATCGCCTGCTTCCTTCGCGGAGACGTTCTATCAAAGACGGCTTCGAAGTTTGCGAGTATCAACGACCCCTTCGGGTTCGGTTTAAATAAGCTACCGGCTAAAGAAGAGGATTTGCCGCAGTTCTACATTCCAATCCTGTCGGCTGTACCTTTTGAGTCGATCGCAGCTCCTGGCATAGATGAAGAGACTTTCTTCGTGGGTTTTATCAGTGTCTGGCTCAGCTGGTTCGTCATTCCAACGCACCGTCGATTCATGAGAGCTTCAGTCATTTACCCTGCTCATCGCATCGCCAGAGGGACGCGACTAGCTGTGGGTATTACGAGGCTAGCGCATCTGTATCATGGGCTAAGCGCTGCTGCCAATACCTCAACCCCAGGCGTGAACGTAGTGAGCTTCTCTCTTCATTACTTTACGTCATGGATTGAGATGCATGTGCTAGGGGCTTTTGCTGCGCATCAGAGACCCAGCTTTTATGATGCCTACACTTTTCCGCGGCCCATGAGGTTGGTTGACGCCTCTGTTCCTGATCCGACTCAGTCCGGAGCTATTCGTGTGCTGCTCAATCCCTATGCCAATGCGGGCGGGATGGTTTTTAACAGCTTTGCGACTCGTCGAAAGAGAGAGCACCCTCTCTGAAGCCCAAGGAAGCCATGCACTTATATTCGATCAGACCGGGTTATCTGGTATTTCGTCAAAACGATGTGGCCCTTTTTATGCTGTACAACCCACACCGCTTTGCTCGGCAACTGGGATATGACCAGGGTGTCCCCTTTGAGTCATTTACAGTGGAGCCCAGCCCGTCGTCAGAAGTTGTTCGCGATGCCGCTCATCATTTCATGCGGCTGAACACCGGCTCACGCTTCGTAATTCCTGAGGCAGACTACATTCCTCGATGTGTGGGGGCTTTCACGGGCTGGTACCTCCACCGAGTCAGTCCTATTATTGTTGAGGAGAGGAGGATACTCCTTGGGTATAGGGTTCCCACTCCGATCCAGGCTACGGGAGTCCCGCCGCGACCGCGGGCAGTAGTTCGCCCTCCCCTGTGAGATGCTGGTGTTGTGCTCATTCCTGAGATGGCGAAAGTGGATCTAACTCCCACAGCTGGTATGCCGCTGCGCACTAGAGCTCAAGTAAGGGCCAATAAGGCGCCAGTAGCAGTATCATCAGCTACGGCGTCAGCGATGGCCGTGTTATCATCCGTAGCACCGCCGAGCGAGGATATTGAAGGCGAAGTGGGTCAACGCCACGCCAAGGCACCAAGGGGAAGGAAGCGATCGTCTTCTAGTGTTAGTTCTGGGTCCAAGAGGCGAACGATGACGGCCACCAATCTGCTCGACTTTTTAGTGGAATCCGAGCCTATTCTTCAGGATGAGCCAGTAGCTATGCAAGAGCTGGATGGTGATCTTCTTTTTCCCGATTCATCTGCCGAGTAAGCCGCGCAATTGGCTGAGGCTATAAGACTCTCTCAGGATGAAGCTGAGAACTGTTTGACCCCCATAAAAACTCTGCGAGGCCCCCGATATATCCAAAACCCCTTCAAAGCACAACACTGCACATTGAGTTCGTATGACCTGTTTGACCCGTTAATCGGAGGTTCTCTCACTCCAAAGGTAAGGGGTAATTAACGGCAGCTTAGTCCGCGACTGCCGGAGATTTGGATCCCTACAATCAATAAACCCTAGCCTATCCTAGGCGGGGGGATCTGTAAGGCGCCTGACAAGCGCGTGAGCATTACCATCTCAATGGGGTGATGAAAAACACCTTACACTCGCTAAATGGGCCCTACTCTTAATGGAATTCTCGATAACTTATCGACCTCTCAAGGCAGTGAAAGGCCAGGCCATCGCCGACTTCCTCGCCGAGCATCCTATACCTGCCGATTCACCCATAAATTGCGAATTGCCAGACGAGCACGCGTTTAACACGATCAATGGGGAGAAAGGAGAGAGTGACACCCGATGTGAACTTTACTTTGATGGGGCATCTTCCATGAAGAAGCGAAAGCACAGCTCCCCTATAATCAAATCTGGGGTAGGCCTTATCTTTGTGACTCCGCAAGGAGTGATAGCGCGCTTTGCCTTTTCCCTAACAGAGCCGAGGATAAATAATGAAGCGGAATATGAAATTTTGATAGCAGGTCTTGAGATCACCATCGACATGGGAATCGAAAACCTCCTCATATACGGAGACTCCCAGCTAGTCATTAGTCAAGTAAATGGCGACTATCAAACGTGCAAACCAGAGTTGGTAAAGTACGGTGAGAGAGTGCAACAACTGCTAATTCAAATTCCCTCCTACGCCCTGGAAAGCATACCGCGTGCAGAAAATAGCAAGGCGGATGCGTTAGCCAAGCTCGCTAAAGAACTGGCTGACGAAAACCTCGATGACGTATGGATCGTGGTACAAAGCCGTGGGTTTTTGCACCGGCAGAAATATCTCCGGAATCGTTCAAAGAAAAAGGAGCGACCAAACAAACAGCCTTACAAATAAAAGATCAGGAAAAGGCTAAGGATTGGAGGGAAGTCTTTATAGACTACTTCAAATCCCATCGAACACCTGAAGATGCGTCCTCGAGATATCTGCTCATGAAACGAGCTCTGTCTTTCACCTTCGTCAATGATACTCTGTACAAGAGATCGTTCGACTCTCTGTGGTTAAGATGCCTGGGGTCGGAAGAAGCAAGGAGAGTCGTCCAAGAAACTCACGACGGATTCTGCGGTTCTCATCAAGCCGGGCCAAAGATGAAGCTGAATATCAAAAGGATGGGCTACTATTGGCCCACGATGATTCAGGACTGTCTCGAATTCACGAAGCAGTGTTGTTCCCCGCCGAAACATGGAGACATGACCGCGCAGGTCCGTCTTGCCTGAATTTCAGGGCAGATGCTAATTGGTGCTATCCGTCCACCTCTCCGAAGATGCCAAGTTGATTTATGACACCATATATCAAAGGTTTAGACGGATGCGGCCGATAGCAGACTTCGTCAGATTCCCCCTCATTGGAGGGGTTTTTGATTGTGGGGACGCTCTTCCCTGCAGGCGCAAGCCCCTGCAGTTAATTACGCTACCGCATCGCGGTAACCACTTTCTCCTTCTCCGGATGGTCACTTCGTGTCGTGGGTATTTGTTTTGTTTTTGGTTGCCCGTGGATTTTATACGGAGACTAATTTATGTTGTCGCCCGAAGGGCGTGGATTAGTCCAAATCCGTATTTTCTTAGATTTGGGTTTGGGGGTTGGGTTTAAGGATACGTTAGTCTCATTTGGGACTAAGATCAACTTAAACGTTTGTTAAGGATACGTTAGTCCAATTTTAGATTAAGATCAACTTAACGGGATCATTTATACCCAACAAGAGAGCATTTGGACTCTAATGTTTAGTTTTGGGACATTGCGGTCGATTAGTTTAAGGACATTACGGTCCAATGTTAGTTTAAGGACATCTCGGTCCGAGGTTAAGGACGTCATAGTCCATGGGTTTTAAAGGACCCCACAGTCCAAGGTTAAGGACATCATAGTCCGTGAGTTTAAAGACCTCACAGTCAAGGTTAAGGACATCATAGTCCGTGAGTTTAAAGACCTCACAGTCAAGATTAAGGACATCATAGTCCATGGGTTTTAAAGGACCCCATAGTCCGTAGAATGTTTGGTTGTTGGGACCCATCACCTCTCTGAAGACGTTGAAGGATTACAACGACAAATATCAGAGGAGTAAAGAGATGTACCCTCGAACCGACGTGGGTTGGTTGAAAGATCTGAAGTCCAATTTGGGGCTAAGATCTGTTAACATATTTATGAGCAGATGAGCTCAATTAATATGGGTTGAGGACTTATGGCCAATCTTGGGCTAAGTCTAATAAATGTTTAACATTTTATTTTGTGTTGTTGAGCCTTTATTTGGGCTTGGCCCTTTTGACAATATTTTTGTCTTTTATTGAATGCAGGGCATTCATTAGAGCTCTGGGCTTATTAAAGAACAATTTATGTTCTGTCAGCGCAACACGTGGCGCGCTAGGCGCTTTGCACCAATCAAAAAGCGTAGTGCGCTTCTGCCACGTGGCGCACATGTAAGGGACACGTGTCGCACTTGGCGCTAGGCGCTAGATGATGAGTGTATGATACCAGTTTATGAGCGTTGAGCGCTAATCCATGAGCGCATTGCGCTTTCTGTTTAGTGGCGCACACGTGAGTGACACGTGGTGCGTTTGGCGCTGAGCGCCAACCCATGAGCGCAGTGCGCTATTTTAGAAGCGTAAAGCATAAGTTGTTAATTGGCGCATACGTGATTGACACGTGGTGCATTTGGTGCTGAGCGCCAGTCCAGAGAGCGCAGAAGCGTAGTTCAAGAGCGCAAAGCGCAGTTCAAGAGCGCAAAGCGCATCTGATCAATTTTATGATCTGAGAAACAAATTTATGTTCTTTTAAAAGAGACTTTGTCTCAAGATCTAAGAACAACAGTTCTTATTTTGCAGGACATATTTCCAATCTCTTATGTTGATGAAAGGCTTTGCCTTTATAGATCTATGATCTGTGAGAAGAATTATGTTCTTTTTTTATTTTATGATGAGATCTTTTGATCTATTTATGAAAGACTTTTTGTCTTTGTAGATCTATGATCTTTTTAAAGAAATGAATTCTTCTTTTTTAATCATGAGATGATTTCATCTCTGTGTTCATCATCCTTCATTCTTATCTTGAAGAAAAATCTTCTTGCAAGAGCTTGCTCTTTGAATTTTTTTTTCAAAGTTTCTGGGGAGGTTTCTCTCTCTTTCTTTTTTGTATCTCTTTATCTGAGACTTGAAGTATAGGGACCTTTTTATAGGGTAGGCTGATTTGTTGAGTCAGTTAAAGAGATCTTTCTCTAATTGATTTGGGTATATTTCCCCACCATTGGATCTTTGATCCTAGAGCTTCTGTTTTACAGAAGCCAATCTTCTTGTTTTTAACAAGATTGAAAAATCTTTCCATACAGAATTTATTCTGTCTTTTGGTAATTTTTATTTACCATTAGATCATTGATCCAACGGTGCTCTGATATACAGAGCACAATCTTATTATTTAGAAAGATTTTGAGGAATCTTTCCTTAACAGAATTTAATTCGGATTAATTAATGATTTATCATTATTATTAGATCTTTGATCTAACGGTGGGGAGTTTTTAATTCCAGTGCTAGCGCATCCGTGCTTTGCACGTGGTGCGCTGCTTAAAAGGCAGCGCACATCGCGCTAGCGCACCCGTGTTTGACACGTGGTGCGCTGCTCGGAGCGCAGCGCACCCTGCGCTAGCGCACCCGTGTTTGACACGTGGTGCGCTGCTTGGAGCGCAGCGCACCTAGTGCTAGCGCACACATGGTGCGCTGCTTAGGGCGCTGCGCGCTTGGCGCTGTATCTGAAGCGTTGCTTCATTTCAAAATTTGAATTTTTGAACAGAGCTTTGCTCTGATTGGGGGAAACAAATGCCCCCCCACCGTTGCACTCACGTGGCCCACACGTGAGTGCAGCGGTGGCAGCATCTGCGCCCTCGGATCAACTGAGAAGTTGAAATGGCACTCAGTGCCTATAAATAGGACCTTTGGTCCTCTGGGATGACCACTGCTCATCGTCTTCCTTGTTTTTCTGAGAATTTTCATTCTCTCACAGAGCATAGCTCTCCATCTTAAGAATTCTCTTAAGGACAAAAACTTTGTCAAAATTTAGGTAAAGATTAAATCTTTTAATAATCTAGGGTTTTACCCATTAACAGAGCCTTGCTCTTCATAGATCTTTGATCTAAAGAAAACCCATTTAGGGTTTCATTAACAGAGCTTTTGCTTTCTTCAAATCATGAAGAACTCTTAAGAATTGTTCATGGATCTTGAAGATCTCAGATTTTTTTAAATTCGTATATATATATAAAAAATTGTTTTTAATTTTCTTGATGGATTATTCGATCATTTTCTTCCAGTGCAAGGCTCTTGAGGAATTTTTATTCCTTCATGATCAGAGTTTGACAAGTGTCACTCTGTCACAGAGCACTGCTCTCAAAGGGAGATTTACTCCTCTGTCCGAGAGATCTCTCATTTAATGAGAATTTCTTTTGAGGATTTCCCCACTTAATGACAGCCTCATCAAATGATGAGACTGTTTTATTAATGATGAACTGTCATCTAGATTTTATGGGCCCCCTTTTGGTCCCTCTCCACTGCATTGCAGTGTGGTACAAATTCTAAAGTACCAAGTGCCAGAATTTAAATTAAATTATCGCACTGACAGTTGACTTTTGTCCCTTTTTGCGCAGGCGACATGTCTTTCGATCCTTTTTTCCCGTTTGTTCGTTCAGAGGGAGGATTCCCTGGAGCGCCTGTGGACCGGGAAGTCCTAGCATTGATCTAAGATCATGACCCGGAACATAAGAATCTTCACCTCTGGGGGACATGGTATAATCAGATTATTAAGGGTCGGCAGAGCTTTTCGTACGCAGTACCCTCAGAGCCCATCATGGCGATCCATTACGCCGACCCTCCCCCGGTGAACTATACCGTGGAAGAAGTCAACTGGACTTCGGGAGGTCTTCTTCAGCCTGCTATGGCTTCGATACCCGTTCGGCCTCCAACAGCTTTGGATACCCTGGGGTGACGTATTTGTCAAGACAAGGCGCGACCGTGGGGACAACCATATATGATTGGTCTAATTCCTCGTCATCCAGCTGGCTATCTGCAATGGGCCCGCTACATTCTGTCAGCGAAGAAGTCACAGTTGTTGAGACTTGGGTTGTATCCCGCCATTTATGCTTCTCTCTTCCAGTATTCTACGCTTCCCGCCTGGTGGGTTCAGGCCTTTCTGGAGCAGTAGAATATTCCTACTCACACCTTCTTTTCGCTGGACCGAGAAGTATCAATTTCTTTAGAGGAATTTGCAGAAGTTTCTGGCTTGCCGGTTATGGGGGAGCACTATGAGGAACTGCTTCCTACAGATGAATACATTTTTGGTGCCAAGCCGGTGATGACAGGCCTTACCCTGGAGAACGCCATTCAACACCAGTTCCCTAGTTTAATCAAAGTGTTGAATATTTATGAGGGCCTTTTTCTCGAATCTGGGAGCCGCGGGGTTACTTTCGAGGATTTCATTGCTCGTTTTCTCTATCCAGAAGTCCACTCGAAGGATGCTGCTAAATTCTCTAAACTTGACGACCCTTTCGTTTTAGGGTTAAACAACTTCCCAACGGCAGAGGCAGATCAAAAGAGTTTCTTCCTTCCCAACACTCCAGTTGTTCCTTTCGCGGAGGTCGCAGTCCCTGGGATTGATGAGAAAACGTTTTTCTTGGGGTTTCTTGGGCTATGGCTGAGTTGGTTTGCGCTCCCGATGCACCCTCGCCGTATGAGGCCGTCTGTCTTCTATCCGGCTCACCAAATGATTATTGGGGTGAAAGTGGCTGTCGGGGTTGCCGGGCTAGCTCATCTGTATTACGGCCTCAGCCGAGCGGCGGATACTACTGAACCTGGAGTGCAGCATGTGAAATTCTGGATGCGTTACTTCATGTCATGGCTCGAGCTACATGCACTTGGCGTTTTCGGTATCCATAAGAGGCCGTCCTTCTACGACAGGTGCGGCTTCCTGTGGATTATGTGATTAGTCGATGCATCTATTGTAAATCCATCACCGTGGGAAGCCAGAGGTTTGCTCCTTCTTCCTCGCACGATTGGAGATAGCATGACTTTCACCGACAAGATCCTGACTATCGGCAAAGAGTCTGCGACGACGGTGCAGCCATTGTGGGACATTTTTAAGGATGGAGTCTCTGTTTTGAAAGCTCGGGAAATCCTTCATTTATATTCCATCAGACCGGGCTTTCTAGTGTTTAAGCAAAATGATGCGGTGTTATTCATGAGATACAACTCACACCGTTTCGCCCAGCAGCTGAGCTACAATCAAGGAGTCCCGCTTGAGGCTTTTTTGTTAGAACCTGCTGTCACTAAAGAGGGAATGCGAAACACGCTGCATCATTTCATGCGCATGAACACAGGGTACAACTTCTTTATCAGCGAACCGAGCTGTGTCCCGAGGGCCCTTAGTGTGTACATGGCGTGGTACCAGCATTCAATGGGCGCCGTTATCAGGGAGGAGAAGCGACTGCTGCTCGATCGCAAAGGTGCACTCCCTGCTGGTGATCGAAACGTCCCTCTGAAGCGACGGACCATTGTCCCGCCTCCCTTAAGAGAAGCTGCCATGATCGAAGTCCCGCATGACAGGCCCGAGCTACCGATACCCTGGGCTCCTATAGAAAAGGTGACTGTAGCTTCCCCCGATTCTGGCGTGGGTTCAGATATCGGGACTCGTCGTCTTAAAGTGCCTAGCAAGCGTAAGCTTGTGCTAGCTGCGGCCGAAACTCGTTCGCAGAAGAGAAAGAAAAAGTCGATCCTTTCTGTCGACGTTGTACTCGGCCAGGAGACTCACGTTCCTTATGGCTAGGGCCTGAGCGAGTGTAGGACAAACGAGGGTCTATTCATGCCGTCAGATGATACTGATCTGGTGACTGCCATTGCAGCTTCTGAGCAATTGGCAAGCCACGAAGCGGGACTGGCTATCCTCGCGTGACCAGGTAACCATCAGCTATATCTTTCGTCATTGCATCATATTTCTATCAGCATGTTTTGACTGACAATTTTCCTTCTTTAACAGGCATTTCCACCGAAGAAGCTCTCGTAGCTTCTCTCAAGACTTTGAGGAAGAGGAAAGACTTCGAGCATCCTTAGGCATCGGTACATTTCGGTTCACCGTGTCTCCGCTCCCATTTCTTATGGGTAATCTGACCCCTCCTTTTCATTTTATTACAGGAACTACCTCTACTCAGGTTATTCCAGGCATGGCACCGACTTCACAGGATGGTGCGAAGATGCTTCCCGGGTCGGCTATCGAAGTCTCAGTTCCGCCGGTATTGCCGAAAGAAGCTTCACTTAAGCAACCGATGACGGATGCCATAACGGCTCCAGAGATAATTATTGGCGCGGACAATGATGTCCCGTTGAAGGAGGTCTTTAGAAGATCTGCCCTCACGGCCCGAGTGGAAAGGAAGCGTAGGATTCGCGCGGTAAGGGAGCGTACCGCCGCCTTAGATGCGGGTGCAGGTCCAAGCGCTGTTACCCCTGCCCCTACTCCTTCAGAGGATACTTCGGCTGCCTTGTCTATCGCCCACAGACAGGCAGCACGTGCGGCTTGGGAGGCAATCAAAAAACCGATCTAAGGTAACGTGAGATTGGGTTCTTTATCAAAGCTTTAATTTTCAGGTTCTCATATATCCTATCCTATAGGGCCGAGTCTTGCCGAGGAAGTGGTAGATGACGTGGCGGCAACCACCGAGCCTGAGGTAGCGGCAGATGAGACAGCCACAATCGCTGAGCCCGAGGTAGCCGTGGGTGAAACAGCCACAATTGCCGATGCCGAGGTAGCGGTGGGTGAGATGGCTACAATCGCCGAGCCCGAGGTAGCCACTCTTTCTCAAGAGTCGGGCACTGCTCCAATCGTCGCTTTTTCCCCCTGCG
The DNA here is from genome assembly GCA_030015575.1 of Agapanthus africanus. Lineage (NCBI taxonomy): Eukaryota > Viridiplantae > Streptophyta > Magnoliopsida > Asparagales > Amaryllidaceae > Agapanthus > Agapanthus africanus. The sequence continues at coordinate 45,539,533 of CM057339.1, forward strand.
GCTCTTTGCCGTTGCCGGGCGCTGCGAGTGTCACGACGATTCTCGTGGAATCGGGAGATGAGGCTACGGGTAGCGAGACTGTTCCGATGGAGGAGGGTGAAGCATTCGCTGCATCCAGTGACGCCCTTGTCGCGGTCTCGACCGGCGACTCACCAGGTAGATTTTGGGTCATTACTTTCCCCTCTATTCTGCAATCCCTTTCAATTTCTTTTGACAGCGTTTTTCTTATTTCTAATGCAGGTGTGATGAGCGTTGAGGTTATGCCATCCGAGGAAGCGTCTTCCGTTGCTTCTTTGACGGTGACCGCTCCTCTACCTTCTCTCGTACCATCTCAAATGCTGGAAGGTGCGGATTTGTGACCCATCAGTTTCATTGTAGGAAGTATACTTTATGTACTGACATTGTATTACTGCATCCTTGCAAGAGTCCTTTTTGATCACCTGTATCAGGTGATACACCCACACTTTTCCTTTCAGTCAGAGATTGCCTCATCTAGTGGTGCTGGTGAGTACAGCCTTTAGTTAATGTTTTTTCTTTTCTTTTACGGGCAGCCAAATCGTTTTTAATTCTTCTTTGTTTTGATTGCAGCACTACAGATCGAAGGAGGAGACGAAAGAACAGTTGCACCACTGGTACTCCCGGCCTTGCCACCTGCTGTAGTCGGTATAGTAAACTCCGTTGTTCATGAACTTCTTTTATTTCTTGAACAGTTATTTGACTGTGATTTTCTTTGCAGCTGTGACACCGACTTCAGCTCCGTTTGAGTCTCAAGTTGTAATGCCAGCAGGCCCCTTCTCTCGACGCCCCTCTTCCAAAGTTGCTGTGAATAGCCTGCGCACGTTGATCGATCATCTCAAGGAGCTTGATGTGGAGATTCCTGCCCTTGCTGCAGATTTCACTGCTGAGGTTAATCCCATGCTGGCGATGCTCTTGCACTTTCATAATGAAGGCGTTGTGGAGTCCTGGGTTAATCATTGCAGAAAAATCGAGGCCTGTCTGCATGAGCTTGAGTTTAGACGTGCTGCTCCTGAGGTCCTGGCTGTAAACTCTCAACGGGTTGCGTGGGTTGAGCAGAGCACTCCCTACTTCCACCATCTTGAACAAGAAGCGGCCTTAAAGCCTAAGGAATATGAAGAGATTTCAAGCGACTCTGCTCGACTGCATGCTCAGGTTGATGCCAATGCTGTGCAGTTGAAGGCTATCTTTGAGGGCCTTCTACGATGTATTTCCGACGGGCTAACGCTGAGGCAGAAGCTCGACCTTATCGAACACCCCGTATTACTACGAACATCCACTTCCATTGGATAAAACCATCGTATGGTTATATACGAACTCAAAGGAACTTGTTCCAGATTCGAGGATGGTTTTCGGTTCTGGAGAAAATGAATAGGACTATTCAGTTGTCTTTTCCTTTTACCTTCTCTCAGGTTGCGAGTGCTCCTTGGATTAGGACGGTATACCTGTTACGCTAATTGGATAGTCTTCATCCAAACCATAGGTAGGTACCGAACGGTAGGGAATGAAGAAAACCATTTAGCCTAAAAGGTGTACAGAAGGTATTAAGTAAAGACAAATAAAGGGATTAGTAAGAGGGCAAAGTAAATTGCGACTGCTATCATTCACGACCAAACCAACTATTTCATCGCCACTCCTACTTCACCTTTGTATTTCTTCGGAGCACCCCGTATCACTACGAACATCCACGGTTTATTGGATACTCCATTGTATGGTTATATACGAACTCGAAAGGACTTGTTCCAGTTCGGGGATGGATTCTGGTTCAGGAGAAATAGGAATAAGGTTTTATTCAGTTGTCTTTTATCTTTACCTTCTCTCGGGTTGCGAGTGCTCTTAGGATTAGGACAGTACACCTATTACGCTTATTGGATAGTCTTCTTCCAAACCATAGGCTGGTGCCGAATGGTAGAGAAGGAAGAAAACCATTTAGCCTAAAGGGGTGTACATAAGGTAATGACTAAAGACATATAAAGGGATTTGGAGAGATGGCAAAGAAACATACGGTTATAGTTGTGAATCTGATAATGGAAGAGACATTACTAGGAATACCCGGATACCCCTCCGAAACATTTACATGTTTCAGTTTCACTGTGTATTGTTAAAAGAAAACTGATTTCCTAATTTGCCCTTACTCCAGGGTATGTATTTACCAGGTTTGATTCTCGCATCTGTATGGTTTTACAGATGATGAGTGGGAGTAAATTATTGGGAATTTTGTGATCATCCTCATTATATCGAGATTCGTTGTAATTGGTGATATTTGAGGAAATCGCCTGGCTTGTTTTGCCGGACGACAAATATTTGGTTTTGAATATCCGTTGTTATGCACCAATTTCAAATATATATATCTGTACGTTTATTTTTATAAAGTGAGATATAACTTTTTGAAATTATGTCTATGACATTTACCTATATCAGTGGATGGTTAGTTAAGGAGCAATAAACAGCGGTGTAATTCTTCTTAACCATAAGTACAGTTTTCAATCTACGACACACAGCGATTGAGTTATTAGACTCAAGAGACTTATACAGAGTATTGTATTTTGTCCAGTGTCTATGAGGACAGAGGGGTTGGTACTCGTACTATATTTTGTTTACTTGTGACTTCTCTAGTTCTTAGACATGTGTTTCGTAGAAATGCAAGGTCTAAGTTTTGAGAAGTTATAGGTATAAGAATAAAGTAGAGAACCAGGTGTTGCAAGTATCAGGATTCTTCAAGGTGATCGAAGATGTAGATACTTGTGTATGGTATTCAGTTAATAGTAATGATTAAGAGAACTTGCTTCTCTTTCAGGTTACTCATAATTGGAAGCACTCTTAAGTTGAGTAATGCTGATCGGCCTCTCTCCATTTAGTTGACATGCACTGGAGACAGCTGCATGATTTGAATCTGGTTCCAATTAAATCAGTGCCTCTGTTTCTATATTGGATATAGAATAGTTCATATCTTAACAAAGTTAAGGTACGGCGAGTTGTCCATTTTATACTTAAAACCAGACTCTAGATAACTCAAGGCACGTTTCTGTAATGGCTGTTTGTGGGTTGACCCGGGTTATGACGAGGGTTGACTTTCTACCATCTGAAAGATCAATAGTGATATTGTTCTTGACTCGCCATAGTTTTAATAAAAATAGATTTTTTCAAAAAACAGTAGTGGGAGTATGGTAGAACTGGAAGTGATTCCAGAACCGCAAACGATTATTGAAAATTTAATTGGACCTAAAGATTCAATCTGGTTTGACATTCCATTGGCCACTCCGCAGATATGGTGGGTAACCTCAGGCACCCGAGAGGTACTCCGGTAGCTTCAAGGACGGTGACAGGGAGGTTCTTGTTTACCTAGACTTGCCATTGCTGTTGTTCCAGACTGTGAGACCCGGCAGGAGGATGAGTATAGCGTCGTTCTAAACTAGCTTTAAAAGTGCACGTGTATATGACTCTGCCAGAGGGTTGTCATAGTCAGTGGGAGCAGCGGAAGCATAGTAGACAAGTATCTTATGTCTATTTATGGACTAAAGCAGATATAGCAGAGATAGATCATCTATGTCTGATGTGATAGTCATAGGTTTGATTTCATCAGAATAGGGGATGGATCTGTTAAGAAGGTAGTAGGGTGTGATGTCCTGGTATATGGATGACATACACATAGTAGGAAGTGAAATTCCTATACTACAATCGGTTATACTTTGGTTGTCACATAGTGGATTCTCCACATAGGATATATATATAATATCAGACACTCTGGTTACTAGATCTGTGGTTTTAGATCTAGATTTGGGTAGTTTCCCAATCTGGGTACTTAGACAGCATTCTAAAGGTGTTTTAGAATGGACGACTCCTGGCACGGTAGTGTACCTGCAGGTAATGGAGTCACCCTCTCTAAAGCTGTCTTACAGACTAAAGGGGAGAGGGATGTGCATGATTGGCTGATCACTTGCTTAGGGAATTGAGTCAATCATGATATGTCAAGTACCACACCAGATGTTGTTTTTGCACTAGATGCAATAAGTTGATATTAATCCTATCCTGGAGAAACGTTCAGAAGCAGTTTTAGAACATAAGTGGATGTTCTAGGGATATAACAACAACAGCCTCATTTGGGAGACGGTTATCATTCCAGGCTTCCAAGGTGACCTGGGTGACAGAGTGACTTTCAGAGTTATAGTTTTCCCTCTGAAGAGGGACAGTGGTTTGGACAGGTGGTCCAAAGGGATACTGAGGGAGGCATGGCGCAGGATACTGATTAAATTCGGTTGACGATACAGTCTAAGAAGTTTGGATTTGGAGTTCATTTATGAACTAGGTCCCATCAGATATCCAGACATATTCTAAGATAGGTATTGCTCATTTTGGGAGATGGCTTTCTTCGTGAACTTGAGATAAAGAGAGACATAGAAAGAAATATCAGGGCGGATCCACTCACTGAGACTATTCCTCGAACGCAATAGTTTCGCAAACGGGCTTTGTGAAACTGATCAGTAGAGGAGTTAGGTGTTCGGTATCACACGGGCTGTGAGTATGCGACATCGCAATAATTAGTCTTGAGTGCAAGTGGGAGATTGTTGGATATAGTGCCCTCAGAGTCAATTATTGGATCACAGGCACGTGATTGCAATGATTGAGGGAGGACCTATACCGGTAAGACAGTCTTACTCAAGATGATAGCATGCTATCTGGTTTATCTGTATCATCGTGTACATGCTTCAGGTGACCTTGCAGATCACTATTACACGTTGATGTAGCCCTTAGGATTCTTGCTTGACTACCAACAGTATGATGGCGATCATATACGTGAGAGTTGGGTAGTCTATAAGCACATCCTTAAAGTGGTCCCTAGTCGTGGGAGTTTTCGAGACTGGGCATCGATACTCCATTAGTAGACTAGTGTATACAGTCGTGACCCCGACGAGGGGCGGTGGCTGGTCTCACAAGCTATTGGTGTCAGTTGGTTCACCTAAGATGTATACAGGTGCTCATTGGGTTATGAGTACACCGGACATGACTCGTCGGGAGCATGCTAGTTGGTATTATACCTGACGTCAGATGGCAGTTCCCTGGTGACTTGTGTACAGGTTAGTTCATCGACCTGAGATCGTCATTTGTCTCGTGTGAGTTCCCACTGTGCTTTGATTACTACCCTACCACGGCTCAAAGGAGTCGTGCAAACATGTTTTAGTTGGGTACAGTCCCGAGCCACATGGAGGCAGTGAGCGGATTGGCAGGGGTTTCGTCTCTCCCGATATTGGGGGTGAGATCGCGCTGTGTCTAGGAGAGCCATTACACGAAGTCCTTAGCCAAGACAGGAGATTTACTGGTACGTATTCCAGTAGTATCTCAGGGTGTTCTGGGCTACACTCCGACACGACTTGTACCGCTTTTGGGGGTCTGACTTTTACCAACCCCCTAAGCCCGACATGTGATGCTCATAGACTAAAGGATAGGACTGTACGGATATTGTCACTGACAGGCTCAATAGGGTATCAGGATGAGTTCACTCATCGACCTCCCTTTTGGTCAATACCTGGTAGCCCGTTATGTATGGCTAGTACCTCTGATGTGCTAGTGGTTAAATCCACAGCCAAAGTATTGACGAGTCTTTAGAGTCCCCCACAGACAGTTTCTCAAGTTTCGGGCGAAACGTTGTAGAGGCCGTATGATATATGGCAGGGTTCGATCATATACGTGCAGTAGTGCACGGATCATGATCGGAAGGATCATACTAGTGGGCTTTGGTTTAAGCCGGATCCTAGTATTAGATTTGTTGGATTACTTTAGTCTCATCGCATTCGCATTCGGTCGGAATGCGGATGCAGGTATGTATATACAGGTGAGGGGTATCCTTGTGATCCGTCACGAGTTTACTTTAGATGTTGCCGTATCTTTTTGTTGTTGTAAACATTTGGGTTAATGTTTACAAATGGAAATAATGAGCTAAATGTCATGATTAGGAGCATTAATTGTGACACATGCACAAGTGATGACTCATGGTCTCTTTCTTTGTGCATGTGTCATATTTTTGATTGATTTATGAGTTGAAATGAGAGGGAGAGAGAGAGGGCTGCCATATGAAGGGTTTGCTCTTGTATTATTTCACACTCACTCTCTCATTTTGATCATACAACATAAGAAAGAAAAGGCTCCTCTTCTTCTTCTTCCTCTAGCTCACCATTTCCATTAATGGCTTCATCTTCAACCTCCATCCAGACACTCTCATGCGTTGAGAATCAATGGATGCAAGAGACAAAGTGATCACACACATTCTCTACATCACCTTGGACACATCGGCTAGCAAACTTCGTGTCCGAGTTGCTTCGGACGAAGCGGGAGCCCGTAAAAGGATTCGAAGATGTGGTGCCCTTTCCGACGAGGAGACCGGAGATTGGAGATGCCGCGAGGAGCTTGGGTTGGTGGCCAAAGACCGAAGGACACGGATCGATCGGTATAGCTTTTCTAACCCTTCTCTAGTTAGCTAGTAGTAGGTTAATGGTTCGATCCGGGATTAAAGTCTGCGATAGCGCCGGTTTCAAGTTTTGAAAAAGTTTTCGTTTCCGCATTTTGGCCTCGGACAGACGGCCGGGGCGCTACCGTAGACTTACATATCTGCACTTTGCAAAGTCAGGAATTGCTCTGGGCGTTTCCCACGGGGTCAGGATTGACATAAGCCGTGTTCCACGTGACCAGGAATTTGCTCTGGATACTTCCAACGGGGTCATAGCCGTGTTCTGTAAGGACCAGGCTCCGCTCTGGATGCTTCTCACGAGGTCATAGCCGTGTTCTACGGGGACCAGGATCCGCTCTGGACGTTTTCCACGGGGTCAGGATTGACATAAGACGCGTTCCACGTAACCAGGAATTTGCTCTGGATGCTTCCCATGGGGTCATAGCCGTGTTCTGCAAGGACCAGGCTCTGCTCTAGACGTTTCCCATGGGGTCAGGATTGACATAAGCCACGTTCCACGTGACCAGGAATTTGCTCTGGATGCTTCCCACGGGGTCATAGCCGTGTTCTGCGAGGACCAGGCTCCGCTCTGGACGTTTCCCATGGGGTCAGGATTGACATAAGCCGCATTCCACGTGACCAGGAATTTGCTCTGGATGCTTCCCACGGGGTTATAGTCGTGTTCTGCGAGGACCAGGCTCCGCTCTGGACGTTTCCCATGGGGTCAGGATTAACATAAGCCGCGTTCCATGTAACTAGGAATTTGCTCTGGATGCTTCTCACGGGGTCATAGCCGTGTTCTGTGAGGACCAGGCTCCGCTCTGGACGTTTCCCATGGGGTCAGGATTGACATAAGCCGCATTCCATATGACCAGGAATTTGCTCTAGATACTTCCCATGGGGTCATAGCCGTGTTCTGCGAGGACCAGGCTCCGCTCTGGACGTTTCCCACGGGGTGAGGATTGACATAAGCCGTGTTCCACGTGACCAGGAATTTGCTCTGGATGCTTCTCACGGGGTCATAGCCGTGTTCTGTGAGGACCAGGCTCCGTTCTGGACGTTTCCCACGGGGTTAGGATTGACATAAGCATGTTCCACATGACCAGGAATTTGCTCTGGATGCTTCCTACGGGGTCATAGCCGTGTTCTGCGAGGACCAGGCTCCGCTCTGGACGTTTCCCACGGGATCAAGTTTGACATAAGCCGTGTTCCACGTGACCAGGAATTTGCTCTGGATGCTTCTCACGGGGTCATAGCCGTATTCTACGAGGACCACGCTCCGCTCTGTACGTTTCCCACGGGGTCAGGATTGACATAAGCCGCGTTCCACGTGACCAGGAATTTGCTCTGGATGCTTCCCACGGGGTCATAGCCTTGTTCTGCGAGGACCAGGCTCCGCTCTGGACGTTTCCCACGGGGTCAGGTTTGACATAAGCCGCGTTCCACGTGACTAGGAATTTGCTCTGGATGCTTCCCACGGGGTCATAGCCGTGTTCTGCGAGGACCAGGCTCCGCTCTGGACGTTTCCTACGGGGTCAGGATTGATATCTGCCGCGTTCCACGTGACTAGGAATTTGCTCTGGATGCTTCTCATAGGGTCATAGCCGTGTTTTGCGAGGACCAGGCTCCGCTCTGGATGTTTCCCACGGGGTCAGGATTGACATAAGCCGCGTTCTACATGACCAGGAATTTGCTCTGGATGCATCCCACGGGGTCATAGCCTGTTCTGCGAGGACCAGGCTCCGCTCTGGACGTTTCCCACGGGGTCAGGATTGACATAAGCCGCGTTCCACGTGACCAGGAATTTGCTCTGGATGCTTCCCACGGGGTCATAACCATGTTCTGCAAGGACTAGGCTCTGCTCTGGATGCTTCTCACGGGGTCATAGCCGTGTTCTGCGAGGACCAGGATCCACTCTGGACGTTTCCCACGGGGTCAGGATTGACATAAGCCGTGTTCCACGTAACCAGGAATTTGTTCTGGATGCTTCCCACGGGGTCATAGCCGTGTTCTGCGAGTACCAGGCTCCGCTCTGGACGTTTCCCATGGGGTCAGGATTGACATAAGCTGCGTTCCACGTGACCAGGAATTTGCTCTGGATGCTTCCCACGGGGTCATAGTCGTGTTCTGCGAGGACCAGGCTCCGCTCTGGACGTTTCCCACGGGGTCAGGATTGACATAAGCCGCGTTCCACGTAACCAGGAATTTGCTCTGGATGCTTCTCATGGGGTCATAGCCATGTTCTGCGAGGACCAGGCTCCGCTCTGGACGTTTCCTACGGGGTCAGGATTGACATAAGCCATGTTCAACGAAACCAGGAAAGGTTGACTTTATCCGCATTTTACGGAGTCGGGGTTTGACTCTCGGTCATCTGTGCACCGCCGAGTCATGGAAATTGGAATTGCCGCGGTTGTAATGAGACGAATGTTGAGATGATCTCCAGGCTGTCTGTGAACTGTGAACCGTTGAGATTTGGCTTCTTCTTTTGATGGAGCCTGGGGAGGGAAGGTGTGATTCTTTCTTCGTTTGCGCCCCTGGATTGTATACAGGGATTGATGTAATATCACCTGTAGGGCATAAATTTTATTCTTTTTATTTCTTTCCGCGATGCTCTATCATTTCAGCTTTTATATCGCGAAGGTCGCGATTGCCCAATCATTTCGGCTAATTTTCGCGGTGCCCAATCATTTCGGCTATTTGTTTTATTTTTACTCGCTGCTTTTTATTGCGAGTTGCCCAATCATTTCGGCTATTTTGCATGCATATATTTTTACTTGCTGATTTTGTTTGCAAGTTGCCCCATCATTTCGGCTATTTCGTATACATGTCTGGCTCGCTGACTTTTCGCTGCAAGCTTGGAATTAGACACTGATTTCGGCATCAGCACCGCTATAACTGGGATATTGCCAGGAGTGAATCATCATTTGCCTCTGTCGATGTCGAACAAAGGTAGTTTAGCGAACAGGGTTAGGATCCTGTCGACTAAGGTTTTTGACTTCATGAGCCGTAAGAGTCTCATAAAGGTATTTCTCCCTGCGAGTCGTGAGGATCTCGGAAGTGCGTTTTCTCCTTAGGAATCGTGAGGAATTCTAAGTGTATGGCTTCTCGTAAGTCGTAAGGATCTTACAAGAGTATTTTCTCCTTCTAAGTCGAGAGGAATTACAAGGGTTGTTCACCGTGTGGACATATCCCTAGTCACGGATGGGACTTTGTTAGGGAAATGTTTATTCGCGCCCGTGGATTGTATACAAGGGCCAGCATTGAGCCGCTTGTAGGGTAGCATTGGAGGTTATGGTGCCACTTAAGAATAGGTTCAGATCTCTGTAGTTTAAGACTTTTGAATCTTATGAGCCATAAGGATCTCATAAGAGGGTTCTCCTTACGAGTCGTAAGGATCTTGTAAGTGTAATTTCTCCTTAGGAATCGTGGGGATCCCTAAGTGTGTTGCTCCCTTATGAGTCTTAAGGATCTCACGCAGGTGGTTTCTCCTCACAAGGTCGAGAGGACCTTGCAAGTGTCTTTTAACGAGGTTGCGCCCTTTCGGGTTTTCACAAAAACTCGCCGGTAGCCCTGCTGTTTTTTACTCACGGAGCCCTTTAGGGTTTTCATCCGTGCCCATTTTGCTTATAGACATACTGTTTTCTTTTTCTTTCTTCCTTTTTTTTATTCTTTTTTTTGTGTCAGCATTGGGATGCTGCAGTCTACAGTAGTTTATCGACGTCTCGGTCAACAGCTAGTTTTAGGACATAGTGGTCCATCGTTAGTTTAAGGACATTTCGGTTCGACGCCAGTTTTAGGACATAGTGGTCCATTGTTAGTTTTAGGACATTTCGTTCCATTGTTAGTTTTGAGACATTTCGGTCCGTTGTTGGTTTTAGGACATTTCGGTCCGTTGTTAGTTTAAGGACGTTTCGGTCCATTGTTAAAGAAGCTGGCTAATACTTACAGAGTTTGGGCTTAGGAAGATAGCGACCAGACATAGGCATCGTCATCTATCGTTGACCTATGCCGTGACTCGTCAGGCGTAGTATTTCTTTAGAAAGCGACCGTTTATTGGCCTGAAAGGTCTTTCACCATGCATGTCCATGAGTAGATAGGCTCCACCCAGGAAGACTTTGTCTATGATATACGAGCCTTCATAATTCGGCTCGAATTTCCCCCGCTTGGCGCGATTGAGGATCATAGGTCTTTTAACCACTAGCACGAGTTCGCCTTGGCGGAATGTTCTCGGCCTGGTCAATCTCTCATATGAGCGTGTCATCTTTGTTTTATAAGCCTCCAGATTCTGTTGTGCTATGAGCCGGGTTTCATCAAGGGCATCGAGCTACTCAAGCCGAAGGTGAGCATTTTCTTCGTCTGTTAGCTCGTAGTGAACGGCCACTCGTAGAGAGGGTAACTCTATCTCGAGGGGGAGTACCGCTTCTGTGCCGAATACCAACGCGTACGGCATTGTGTTCGTGGCCGTTTTGAACGTAGTTCGATATGCCCAGAGAGCTTCATGTAGTCTCTCGTGCCAGTTCTTCTTATTTCGAGACACCGTCTTTTTCACGATCTTTGTCAATGTCTTGTTAAAAGCCTCAGCTAGACCGTTAGCTCGGGGATTATAGACCGATGAATATCTCCAGTCTATGTTATGCTGTTGTGTGAAGCGGCTGATCTTGTGGCTTCTGTAGGCCGGCTCGTTATCGGAGATGATCCGTCGTGGAGTTCCAAACCGATAAATGACGTGCGTCTTGAAGAAATGGAGGATATTCTCCGTCTTCACCTTCCTCAGTGGTACTGCTTCTGCCCACTTGGAGAAGTAATCAGTTGTCGCCAAAATGAACCGATGTCCTCTGGACGATGCTGGCTCGATGGGGCCAATTATGTCAGTTCCCCACATTTCGAACGGCGAGCTAGACACCGTTGGATGTAGTGGATTTGGATGCTGATGGATGAAGTCCCCATGAATCTGGCACGAGTGGCATTGCTTCGCGTATTCGAGGCAGTCTTGGATCATCGTGGGCTAATAGTAACCCATCTGTTTGATCTTCAGCTTCATCTTCGGCCCGGCTTGATGAGAACCGCAGAGTCCGTCATGAGTTTCCTGGACGACTCGTTTTGCCTCTTCAGGTCCCAGGCATCTTAGCCATAGAGAATCAAATGATCTCTTATACAGAGTATCATTGACGAAAGCAAAAGACGGAGCTCGTTTCATAAGCTGATGTCTTGAGGACGCATCTTCAGGTGTTCGACGGGATTTGAAGTAGTCTATAAAGACTTCTCTCCAATCTTCAGCCTTTTCCTGGTCTTTTATTTGCAGAGCTATTTGCTCGGTCACTTCCTTTTCTTCGGATGACTCCGGAGATATTTCTGCCGGTGCAAGAACCCGATGACTTTGTACCATGATCCTCACGTCATTGAGGTTCTCGTCGGCCAATTCTTTAGCGAGCTTAGCTAATGCATCCGCCTTGCTATTTTCCACACGCGGCATACTTTCCAGGGTGTAGGAAGGAATTTGAGTCAGCAGTTGTTGCACTTTCTCGCCGTACTTCACTAACTCAGGTTTGCACGTCTGATAGTCGCCATTTACTTGACTGACGACCAACTGGGAGTCTCCGTATATGAGGAGGTTTTCAATTCCCATGTCGACTGTGATCTCAAGACCTGCTATCAAAGCTTCATATTCGGCTTCATTATTCGCCCTCGGCTCTGTTAAGAAGAAGGCAAAGCGCATTATCCCTCATTGTGGAGTCACGAAGATGAGGCCTACCCCAGATTTGATTATGGGGGTGCTTTGTTTGCGCTTCTTCATGGAAGACGCTCCATCAAAATATAGTTCCCACCGGGTATCATCCCCGTTGATCGTGTCAAACGCATGTTCGTCTAGCAGTTCGCAATTCAAAGGAGAATCGGCAGGTATTGGATGCTCAGCGAGGAAGTCGGCGATGGCCTAGCCTTTCACTGCCTTAGGAGGCCGATAAGTTATCGAGAAATCCATCAAGAGCAGGGCCCATTTAGCGAGCCGCCCTGTTAATATGGCCTTCGACATCAATTATTTGAGAGGATCCACTTTTGATATGAGATGGACCTCATGTGCTAACGCATAGTGTCTGAGCTTCGTTATTGCGAAGATCAACGCCAGGCAGTGTTTTTCGATGGGGGAGTAGTTGCTTTCTGCCCCCAGTAGAACTCGACTCAGATAGTAGAGAGTTGTTTCTTTCCCTTGGTCGTTCTCTTGTGCCCACAGCGCACCTAAAGAACCTTCGAGGGCTGTTGTATACAGGACGAGATGTTTTCCTTTGACGGGAGCGGCCAGTACTGTCGGATTCTGCAGGTATTGCTTGATTTCGTCCAGTGCGCTTTGGCATTTGTGATCCCATATGAAAGGATTCCCTTTCTTCATTAGGTGACTGTAAGGGCGGCACTTGCCGGAGAGATTGGCTATGAATCGCCGGATATACGCGAGCTTTCCTTGGAGAGACCACAGTTGCTTGAGAGTCTTTGGCGGAGGTATTTCCATAATCGCCTTGATCTTCGACGGGTCTATCTCGATACCTCGGTGTCGGACGAAGAATCCTAGGAACTTGCCCGAGAAAACTCCGAACGCGCATTTGAGAGGGTTCATCTTCAATTTGTATTTCCGAAGGCGCTGAAACACGATTTTCAGATGCTCTAAATGTTCTTCGTATGATTTGCTTTTAACTACGCGGCCGTCGATATAGCATTCGACGATTTCATGTATAAGGTCGTCGAAAATATTCGTCATGGCCCTCTGATAGGTGGCACCGACGTTCTTTAGACCGAAGGGCATCACCTTGTAGCAGAATATACCCAAAGGGGTCCGGAAGGCGGTATGCTTTTGGTCCTCGGGATGCATCTTTATCCGATTGTAACCCGACGAGCCGTCTATGAAGGAGAAAACTTCATGAGTGGGCGTATTGTCTATCATCAGCTCGGTAACTGGCACTGGGAAGTCATCTTTTGGGCAAGCTTTATTGAGATCCCCAAAGTCCACACATATGTGCACCGTCCCGTTTTTCTTCATCACTGGGATAATATTAGCGATCCAGTCAGGGTACTGAACCTCTTAGATGAAGCCGGAGTCGATTAACTTCTTGACCTCGGCGTTGATGCTCATCTCAAGCTCGAGCCGCATTCTTCTCGGTGCTTGTTTGATCGGCTTGATGTCCGGAGATATCGCCAATTTGTGTACAACAATCTCTGGATCCAGTCCTGGCATCTCGGAATAGTTCCATGCGAAGCAATCTCTATGCTGCATGAGCACGTCCTTTAGCGTAGCCACCCTTTCTTCAGACAATAGCTCACTGACAAATGTCGGCCGCGGGTCACTTATCGTTCCCAAATCAATCTTTCTGAGGTTGTCTGCAGTAGTATGTATTCCATCTTCCAGCTCTTTCGGTGCCGGTGGAAACTCTGAGATCACTTTGCCATCATCGTTTTCGAAGCACCAGGGGTGGTTATCCATATTCTCGGGCTCTTCTTTCGACGGCGTTATCACGTGGCAGGTACAAGATCGCTTCCAAGATCGATGTTGATCTAGTTCTACTCTCACTGCGGGCGCGGCTTTTAGTTCATGCTTCTGTGGCGGAGTTACCCTCCAGCTGTTGGATAAAGCGAATCTGCCTTACTGATAATGGTCTTCTACCCAGTCTTTGAATGTGAAGCAGTCTTCGAGAGGATGTCCTATTGCTCGGTGATAGGAGCAATAGTCTGGGTGAGAGACCTCGTTCGCTTGCTCGGGGTGCTTGGACTCCGGGAGTGTCATCATCTGATGCTTTACGATGAGATTGAATATTTTCTTTGTCTTGTCTTAGGGAAAAGAATATTCTCGACCCCTCTTCTTTATAAGAGACGGATCCCGGCTGCTCGATTCTCGTTCGTGTTGCTTCTCAGACCCGCTTGGCTGCTGTCGAATGTTTTTTCCGTTCTTTGATTTATTTTTGCCTCTGCGTCGGGCCTTTTGTATGACGGGCTGGCGACGAAGGGCATCGTCACTTTCTGCAGCCTGCTGAAGGAGGCGCTGCGTCTTGGCTTTCTCGTAGATGGCCATTTCGCGATTATGGTCGTCTCAAACCTTTTGACCCGCTTCCCTTATAAGCTTGTCCATCTGTTCTTCGAATGACGGACTTGGCATTTTCACGGCGGGAGCTCGTTCTGGTTCAGGGTTAGCATCTTTCCACAGAGCATCTCCTTCTTCATCAAAATCATGTATGACGTAGCAGTCGCGGAGTAGCTCCCGTTTCTTGGATTGAACATACCCAAGTCCGGTCGTTTCCATTCTCCCATTGGGCAACTTTCGTTGAGTTCCTAGAACGTTCCAGATCCTGTTATAGAACCGTGCTTATCGCGCAGTTTGCTTAAGGGGTACACCTTGGCATCTCAAGAGTCTTTTTAGTCCGTTTGTGTAATATCTGGGCAAACAGATGGGCTGGAGCCTGTCAAGTGTAGAATCCGCACCATGCCAAATTTCTTTCTCCACTTTGGTTTCCCCACTTTGGTTTCCCCGGATCGGTAGAATAGGATCACCTTTTCATCTTTTCGCCTTGGAGGGACGTAGAATGTCTGCAATTCTTCCACACTATAGGTATCAAGCACGTCTAGTTCTTTATGATGCTTTGGCGGAACCATGGCAACTTACAAACTTTGATCTTCATCAACGAAGGCTTGTATTGTTGGTCGAGCAGAGAATACGGTATTGACCTCATCTTCCGAGTTGCTGCCGAAGATCAACATAGGAGTGGACGGTCCCAGCTTGTTGCACTGGGGCGGACCTGAATAAACTATTTCTTCTTCCTCCTCGGTATCACTCCCGAATACCGGAATAGTAGTGATGGCTTTGTTCTTCGGTTTGTGACATCTTTCCGTGTTCTCAAAATCTGGTAAGAAGTATTTTACATCTTTGTATTTTTGGACTTCGTTCACGGAGAATGGGTTCAGCTCCCCTGTTACGGTATACTCGAGACCATCCTTGAAATACTTCATACGCTGGTGTTGTGTAGAAGGGATGATGTTGTACTCGTGTAACTAAGGCCTGCCGAGCAAAGCATTGTACCATGTCTTGGCGTCAATGACATGAAATTTAATGTCGGTGACTAGCAGCCCAAAGCGTAGTGTCAATATTACAGACCCAAGCGTCCGTGACGACTGGGAGTCAAACCCGGAAATGGTGATTTTATCACGAGCGAGGTGCTGAACGCTCATGCAGATTTCCTTCAACACTCTCACATTAAGGAGATTGATGGAGGACCCATTGTCAACCAGGATTTTTCCTATCTTGATGTCATAACAGTATCTGGAAACATATAGGGGACAGTTATGCTCACACGTCCCGAGGAGAAGATCTTCATCGCAGAAGGTGATATCGGCTGTGTGCACTTCTTCTAACTCGTCCTTCATCTTTTCTTCGGCGATGAAAGCTTGGAATTGCTCGGGCTCTTGTAACGCCTTGATCAAAGAATCTCTTGCTTCTTTTGATAGCAGAAGGGCATCGAGAATGCTGAGCTGTGAGGGTATCTTTCTCAGGTGCGCCAGAACGTTGTAATCCACCTTACTTTTCTTGGGCGGGTCCTTGGCTGCCAGCTCTTCGACGACTCGATCATCGAGGGCGATATCTTCAGGAACCTTTTCTTTCCCCTTATCCTTTTTGTTCGAGCCCTTATTTGCAGGTCCGAGATTCTTTTCAGGTAATGTGCGATTGCACAGCTGAATGTTCTCGCAGCTCTTCGGTTCTTCCTCTTTTCCCGAGATGGATTCTTTGAAGAGAGGGCCAAGAGATATTTCTTCATCAGAATCGTTCCCAAAGGTGAGAACTTGCGATCCCCCATAGTCAACCATATGATAGTTGCCGGTAGTTCTTTTACGCTCCTCGGTCGTGTTTCTTTACTCCCGACGAGTTTTGCGTTTCATCTGCTTGAAATGTTGCCGGTGAGCAACATATCCCTGCCACCATCTTTTAAAAGCATTGCACTCTTCGGTGGGGTGCGCAATCTTTAGATGATATAAGCAGTAGCTAGGATGTATTTCCGCTTCACCAAGAATGTTTCCTTCGGAGGCGGGCGGCTTCATTCCCATGGAGCTTCTTCTATGAAGGAGCATGAAACCCCAGGTGTATCCGTCTTCTTGGGAGCGTATGGCTATGGTGGGTTCACCTTCCAATTTTCGGACAGGGCAAATTTGCCCTGTTGGTATTGATCTTCAATCCGGCCTTTAAAGACGAAGCAATCTTCAATTGGATGGCTTACCGTTTGATGGTAGGGGCAATAATTGGAACTATTGGCCTCACCAGGTTGCAACGGTCATTTTGGATTCGGCAGATGGATGAGCCTGTTGCGCACCGCTAGCTCGAACAATCTCTTCGTTTTGTCCCGGAGAAACGAATAAGAGCGCTTTATCTTCTTATTATAGAATTGCCGCCTCTCGTCTAGGCGATCAGTTAGTTTTGGGCCACTAGGTTGCTGTTGAGTATTCACGACGAAGGTCGCTTTCCCTTTGCCCTTTTCGTTCCGCGGCTCCGGCTTTGAAGGAGACGGTCTATGACCCATCTGGTCCATTTGAGCTAGTTTGTCAATCAGGGCCTGGAACATGGTTGGCTTAAAAAACATCATGAAGTGCGAGATGGTCGCTTGAGGGTCAAGAGTGCCCATGAACATGCCCACTGCCGGCGCTTCCTCGATGCGCTGCTCACATTTTGACCATAAATTCCGCCATCATATTGCGTATTGTACCCACGTTTCACCTGATTTCACCCTGGCATTGATCAATGTCGTTATTGGGGTGCGTTCACTAGCACTCGCGAAACGCTGAGTGAATAGTAGCTCCATTTTTGCAAAACTCTTGACGGAGTCATTTGGAAGTTCAGAATACTACTCGAATGCCGTCTCCGACAAGCTACCAACAAACTGAAGGAGCAGAAGTTTATCATCACCCCCGGTGTTGCCGCACAAGGCTCTGAATTGCGCAACGTGCTGATGCGGATTTCCCGTCTTTTTATATACATGAAATTTAGGCATCGTATATCCCGACGGGTACCTTATTTGGTCATACCAGCCTGGATAAGGTCGTCTAGTCTTAACGATCTGTCCAGCCGTTTCGTTTGCCTGGTGAGCTCGTATTTGCTGGGCAATGTAATCATCCAGAGCGTCCTTGGAGATGGTCTCCTTTTTGGCTGCTGAAAGAGCCTGAGGAGGGTTCGATGTCTCCCCTCTATCGTCTTCAACGATGATCGGGGGGTCTTCAGCCGGAGATTCCGGCTGTAACATCATCCCAGCCATGTCTTGGAACAAAAGAGCCATTCGTTTTATATTGGCTGCTTGCTCCGCAGCCTCTTTTTCTTTCCCCTCGAGCATTCTTCGAAGGAACTCGGTATCAGTTTCTTGTTCCCGACGCTGCTCCGAGGTCTCTGGGTTTTCTTTTGGCCCAGTGAGCACAGCCATTGCAGTCAGCATCTCCTGAAGTCTCTGTTGCTGTTGTTCCTGAGCCTTCGCTATCGATCGGGTAAGCGATCGATGACCCGTAGAAGCACGGCTTTCTTCTTTTCCGGAAGCCATATAAACGGTATGTATTACCATGCCCCCGGACTTGGGACGTTTAAATTCAGCGCTTTTACGGTTTGCTGCGTTCACAGGGGCTTTCTCTGGCCCCCTTCTCTTGTGAGCAGTTGAAGTCGAGGGGACCGTTGCAGCGGGCACCCAGACGGATGACGTCTTCTATGGTACCACGAGATGGCTCTTTTCTTGCTGAGCTTTGAGCTTCTTTGGCCGGCGAGAGTAGTCCCGGTTAATCACCGACTCTTGGACCTGTCGCCAGACTTTATAAATTTTAGAGGACAGCCGCTGAGGGGGCTGCTTTGGCTTCTTTTCTGTAGTAATCTTCATAGGTGGAGGAGATCTCTTCAGCACGGCAGTCGGAGTGTTCTTGCGAACCCTCCTAAGCGGTTCAAAGCTGTTCCCAGTTGGAACACCAGCATTGATTTCCACCATAGGAGTTGGCGGAGTTAGTCCAGAAAGGGAGCTGCCCCCAGCCTTCCTTACGCGACGCCAGTGACGACGGCGAGCACGTCATGCGGATGGAATTGGTTCAGCTATGGAGATGGCTTCGTCATGCCACCTGTCTTGACGGAGGGTTGTCACCGGTGTCAGCCTTTTGAAGACTGACGTTCGCCGAGCAGTAATGTCCAACCTATCGAATACAGACCTCTGGGCAGAGGTGACTTCGCCTGGAGCGGGAGCCGGAGTGACCAGCCTTGTGAAAACTGACTTCTTATCAGGAGAATCCTTTTCAATGATTTCGTCTGCTTGAGCCGGGATGGCTATCCGCTTTGGGATGGCTGCTTCAGGTATTGCGGGCTTGTTGGCGTTCTGGCCCAGTAAGTTGAAAACTTAGGCAGTAGAGTTGGACGTGTAGGGATGCTAGACACACGCACAAGGGTCTACGAGGCATCAACCATGCTCGATTTAAAATTTAGCCGTGCCGAACAACCCAAAGCCAGATCTTTAAACTAGAGTTTAGGTGAAAACAAGCATGTTAAACACTTTAACACTAAGTGAGAGGGATTACAACCTTTGTAGATCCGGTCCTTCACTTCTAAAGTTCTGTGTTGAGGTCCCTTCGCTGCGATCATCGTGTTCCGGACTCTCGAGAGGCTCCACAAAGAGAAAGATGCAAGCTTGCTTCCGTTCTTCGATAACAAAGATGATCTACCTTGAAGTTTCATTAACACAAGCTCTCACTCACAAAATGAAGTGAACACCCTTATCTAAATGGCAAGGGTAGATGAGGATGATGAATTAGGATTTTTAGCTCTCATTTATAATCTTTTTCTCACACATAATCATCACTTAGAAAAAGCTAGAAAGGTTTTTCCAAGAAAAGAGAAGGAAGAAGAAGAAGGAATCCTTTTGTGATGAATAATGAAAAAGATCATCATGATAAAATAATGCAACCATGGTTGACTAAACCTTTGTAGAGATTTAACTAGGGCTAGGGTTTGGGTTGGGTTAAAGAATGAGTCACTTGAAAATATCTTTGCAAAAACAAAAAGAAACCTTCTAGAAGGTTCATGAATGAACTAACCCAAATCAAACCCTAATCTTATTTAATCTCCACTAATCATGTTGCATTAGTTATCATATCATGTTACAATATTATATATCACATATATAATATTTATTATAACAAAATAAAATAATACAATTAACATATATCGCATATATATCAATGCATTACCCGAGTGAGAAAAAGAATCTTTTAGTAAGCTTATATTAGTTAATGTAATTTAATATATCATATATATTATTATAGATTAAATTATCGAATCAACACTTGATCCGACAATCCGGCTATATCGCATATAACCGACTAATATCTCATTTATCGATTCATCGAATCAACACTTGATCCGATGATCTGGCTGATATCAAATATCGCGAGAATATAATACGGTATCTCATATCGCATTATCCTTAGTCCTGCACATATCACATATGTGCCCCTACTCCGTTTTGCCTGAGTCAAGAAACCTTTGTGTAGGACTCTAAAGAATCGTCAATATGCCGGCAGTAGGTGATGGTCATATTAAACACCCACAAGCTGCAAGCGGTCAGCTAAACGTAACAGCCACCTAGGTATTGAGCGATCAGAAGATCAACAAGCAAGCCTGTACATTCTCCTGCGAATCCAATCAGTAACACTCTCGTACAGTCCGGTCTTGACGTCTGATATGTCGCGTATCTCGCCTAGGGGTGGTAAACGTCAGACCCCAGTAGCTCGATAAGTCATGTCGATATGAGGTCTATAACAGTTCAAGAAACTACTGATAACACTTACCAGTAAATCTCAGCAACCCTGGCCAAGGATTTCCAGTTATAGCTAATCGAACACAGCACAACATCAACTCCCTATACCGGGAGAGACGAATCCCCTCCTATCGCTCATTGCCTCCATGTGATTCGGGACTGTACCCAAAATCCACCTTTTTGCACGCCCTCTTGGATGTGGTATGATGGAAATCAAAGCACAGTGGGAATCACACAAGACTCTATGACGATCTCGGGTCAACAGACTACTCTGTACCAGTGTCACCGGAGAACTGCCATCTGACGTGAGGTATAATACCATCTGGGAGTTCTCGGCGAGTCCGTCCAGTATACCCAGTCTCTACTGAGCACCTGTACACTATCCTTGATGTCAAACACCGATGGATATGGGATCATCCATCGCCCATCATATGGGTCAAGATGCGTATACGCTAGTCTACTCTGGTGAATCGATGCCCTGTCTCGATACACCCTCGACTAGGAACAGTTATAAGGTGTACTCGTCGACTACCGTGGCCCCACTAGTATGATCTCACCATAGTCCCAGTAGTCGAGTACATATCTTAAGGGCTTTATCAACATGTAACATAGAGACAATCAGAGTACATGTTAAGATAAAGTACAACCAGATAGCATACTATCATATCGAGCAAGAAAGTCCTCCCTAAATATGTCCAAGCATCCATTACAATATACATCATATGTACAGTGATGGCCTCTAGGGCATACATATAACTAACAATCTCCCACTTGCACTAGGGCCTTCTGTTGTGGTATCGCATACCCAACAATTAGCTGTGGTTGAAGTATCTCATACTTAACCATCCCATAAAAGTCTCTACTGGGAGAAAGGCCTTTGTGAGTGGATCCGCGCTGTTGTCCTCTGTGTCTACTCTCCTAACCCCGATCTCCCTGGAGATCAACCATCTCCATGATCAGGTGATACTACCTAAGAATTATATATGGATTTCTGATGGGACGGTAGTTCCTTGGCTAAAGCCACAACTCCATTGTCACACAATGGTAGGAACGAAGTTCATCTTATGAACTTATATCTATCCAGACTGTCTCTTTGGTAGCATCCTTGGTAACGATGTATCTTGCCTTTAATCGTCTTGTAAGTCACGGTATCTAGCTTGGAACTCTTCCAACATACCGTCCCTCCACTGAGGGTAAAGACAATACCTGTGACTGACATTCAGTCGTCCTTATCACCCTGGAACTTTTCCTGTGATTCTCCCCAGGATCGATTGATACCATCTCACTACAACTAGTAAGAATCCTAACATCCAATTAGATCTATCTCATAGATCCAAAACCCAGGATTTAGGAGGTATCACCTTGATCCTATATGGAGAATCCTTGTGATAAGCGGAGATTGACCGAGCGTAGCATAGGAAACTCCTCCCCTATCAAAAGTATGTCATCCACATACTCTACGAGGATCATCACCATACTCTCTACTACCTTTTTGTATATACAAGGTTCATCTACCATTTTGATGAAGTCAAACTCTTTGACTACCACATCAAAACAGATGTTCCAACTCTGCGATGCCTATTTCATCACATAAAACATCTTGCACACGTTTCTGCTGCTTCCACTATCTACAAAGCTCTCTAGCTGTGTACTTATAAACGCTCTTTCCCAAAACATCATTTAGAAAAGCAGTCATGACACCCAACCACCAGATATTGTAGTCATGGTATGTAGCCGTGGCAAGTAGGATCTGGATGGACTTAAGCATAGCTATGAAAGTCTCAACTTTTCCATGTACACCAAGTAATCTTCTCAAGATATACTTGCTCCTGATGGGGATTTAACCATTCAGATAAAGCAACCAAAGTCCATACTTTGTTGATATATAAGGATTCCATCTCAGATCGATGAGCATCTAGCCATTCTTACAGAGTCCCACTCCTGATGGCCAGCTCAAAACTAGTTGGGTCATCATCTCATGATGCAATCCTCGCTCTCACTGTCATAGAGAAAACCGAAGTATCTCTCAGGTGGGTGAGGAACCCTACTAGATCGGCGGAGAGGCTGAGGTTCGTTGGAAACTATTGAATCCTTTGGTTCTACAAAATCATCAGCTGCAGTTGTATAGCTGGAACTCTTTCCAGTTCTACCTCATGACCAATAATTTCTTCGCAAGAAATTCCCTTTCATAAAGGTGGCATGCTGAGAAACAAAACATCTTTTGTTCCTCGGTTAGATAGAAGATATTCCCTTGCGAATGCTTGGGATATCCAACAAACTTCTACACCGACTTTGCCTCGAGCTTGTCCGGATTATGCTTTTAGACATAGGCTGGACAACCCCAAATCTTAACAAACTTAAGATATGGGCTCTTCCCATTCCATATCACATATGAAGTGGTAAGCAACTGATTTGATTGGAACCTTATTCAATAGGTATGCAGCTTCTCAAGTGCATAACTCCCAAAAGAAAATAGGAAACTCAGTAGTACTCATCATAGAGCTCACCATATCTAATAGGGTGTGATTGCTCCGCCCCGATACACCTACGTACTGTGGTGTATACGGAGGAGTAATTCTGAGAGAGAATCTCATTCTCCTTTAGAATAGTCCAGGATCTCCGTGCTCAAGTATTCTCCTCCTTGATCCCATCAAAGGACATAATACTTATACCCTGTTTTTGGTTCTCTACTTCTAACTTATATTCTATGAATATCTCAAAAGGTTCGGACTTGTGCTTCAACAGGAACATATGTCTGAATCTTGAGAGATCATCAGAGAATGTAATGAAGTAAAAAGAACCGATCTTGGCTTGTGTAGACAGGGGACCTTCATACATTAGCATGTATCAATCCCAAGAGTTCACTGACTCTTTCTCTGTTTCCAATATACAGAGCTGTGGTCATCTTATCTCTGTGACATGACCGGCAAGTTTCACAAGATATAAATTCAAACTAATTTAAATATGCATCTATTTGTAACTTCAGCTAGTCGGGTTGCATTGATATGACCTAGTCTACAATGCCTCAAGAATGATTTGTTCATTTCTGAACTCTTCCTCTTGTGTGTGTTCTATACGTTAAGAACTGTGGTTTGATTTAGAACGTCTATGCTTTTAGATAACGTGCCTGAACCGATCAACTCTTGATATAGGAAATGTTCAAAAGATTATCCAACAATACAAAATTATATCCTTCTTTACAAATAAAGAGATTGATATGATGTTGTATATCAGGTTCGGTATCTAATAACATTCATTCAGAATCAATGTATTCTGGTAATACAGGATGATAGTGACCAACAGACTTGGCTGCAACACTTGCACTGTTTCTATCTCATGAAACTTATCATCCGTTCTCAGTTCTCTACCAATCTGTAGCCCATATAACAAATTACATTTGCGGGATCCTGATCTGGTATCTCATACCCAGGACGTAAATGATACTGAGAAACAGTTCTCTGTAATGAACACACCCGAAGATGATGCATCAACATACACTTTCTTCGTTTGGGCGGCACGGGAAATCTGGTATTCCCTAATTTCCTGCTCTGTCTTATAACAATTATAAGTTGGAGCGGGACCAACGTTCCCTAGCGCAGTATAACAAGCGGGTTCGGTCAATACATCCGTATTATTATCTTGATTAAGGCGTGATATAGTCGCAAACAGGAGAGAGAGAGAAGAAAACACTCAGCGTGAGCTTTTACAAGATTAGATTGGTTATCAATTTATCTAATCAGGATGTCTCCCACTGTTTTAGTCAAATCTTCCTACAAACCCTAAAAGGAAAGACTAGCCGGGATTAGTTACACCCTACAAGTTCGCCAATCTTTCAGCCAGGCCAGTGCCAGTACTTTGAGGGAGGTTCCCCGTGCTTTCGCACGGACCTAATTAAAGTAAACCTCGTTTTCCCAGGGGCGTAACCCCGTTAACACCTTTCTAGACACCTACTTGATTGGTTAATTGTAATGTGTAAAACTCTCTCAGGAGTAACTCTTACTCGCAGCGGGTATCGGGATCCAACTATCTCATAGAAGGTATGCAATCTCATTGCAAATTTCAACACTTGAAATTCCCAATAATATTTTACCCCTAGCATCCTATCTTGACGAAGGCCAAACTACCCATAGTCCGCTAGTCAAATTCAACCTGTTCATTTCTTGATTGAATTAAACCCACCCGCACGACCCTTGACGAAGGTCAAACTACGCCGTATGAATACCCTAATCCAATCGCATCGTATGCTAGCAGATAAGCACTAGTTAGCTACCGTACACTACGCCTTGACGAAGGCCAAACTACCGCAGCACGAATACTAAGTAGTACATATCTGAAATGAGGGAGGGCTACGACAGGTTTTTAGAAAAACCCTTTGCATAATGAACTTGATATCGTTGTAGAATCGAGTGATTTTAAATGGAATATTTTTTAGGCTTTTCTAGTTTCGCTAAAGAGGTCACTCCCGGTGAAGGGATCGTCGGCTCTTTCCTCATCGAATAAGGTGATGAATATTTCACAAATACCACTATGCAAAGAAAAAACTATAGAAGCAATCAAAAGACAAACCGAGTTTGTAGCATCTGCTAGTTTCACTAAAGAGGTCACTCCCGGTGAAGGGATCTCGGCTCTTTCCTTATCGAATAAGGTGCTGGATGTTCTACAAGGAACACCGCTATGCAAAGCAAGAACTAGAGCCACCAGTTTTTAAACAAGTTTCTACAACATCTTTAGGTTTCTTTTAATTTCATTAATCTCATTAATGAAGTCCCTTTTTATTATACTTCTCAAGCATCACATTTGAAACGAAATCTGCAATATAACATATATCTCATATATATAATATAAACATCCGTCTCAGGCAGTAATATGATCTCATCACAGAACATTGCAGCAGAAGAACATATATGAAATATTGGATATACTAGGACGTCCGTGTTTTAATACGAGCATGTATAAAACACGGATTCCACGGTCACGATGAATAGCCAAACCCACATCCCTAGACCCCTACGAGAGCGGCAAGCAACACTGCCAATTCTAGAGTTAGGAGACCCGGTCTCGACTCCTCGAGATGGTCTCCCACTGGACCCTAGAACCCGGTTACTTGTGCTCCTCGCCTTGGGTCTACCTAATGCGGAAAAGTAAATAATATACAATGGTGACATCATCCTCAGCCCGGAAATGCCCCAATAAAAGAATATTACATACAAATGAATTTTACATGAATGAAAAAGAAAAAAACTCCCATCTCACATAAAACCCCCGGCTATTCAAACACGACGATCCAATATAACATATCACAGCAACAAATAATATCTCATATCATCAACGTAAGTAAGTATGCGTATCCTGATTGTCGTTGATGTATAGAAACAAAGCCGGCGATACACAACATACTACGCTTACGGTCACAGAAAAGAAAGTGTAAAACTACAACAGTTGGGATCCGCAACCTCCTTAGACATCGCACGCCTAACCAAATGAATTCCTTAGACATCGCATGCCTAACAATTATAAACCCCGCATTTTAGTCTCATTATCGAAAACTCTTTTCAATATAAAGTCGGGCAATTCAACAAGATTCCCGACATCCTGATCGAATGCTCGTCGCAAACTTTAGTAGACGGCCGCACCCCCGATGCCGTCGACGAATTGCACTAAGGCGGAACACCGCTGCCGCAAGCACCCGAACGGATGCTTTTGGCGACGGGGTTCCCTACAGTCACTTGGTCGGGGCTATGGGGCGTGGCTGTCTATTAAGTTTACCCGGCGAGTATCCGCGTACGCTATGTGATTGCGACGGACTTTTGATCGCATCAAAATCCCGTGGCAACCGATCATCTGAGACTAAACTGCTAGATTTATAACATTCAATTTAGTTATCTCATAACTACATGTGGATTCCAAATATTGTATCACATTCCAGATAAATAGACAGTGTTAAACTTTCCGATCGAATAAACAAACACCCAAGATTTCCCAAATAGCTCAACACTTGAGCGGAGTTCAAAAAGTATCCATCACATGCCACAGTACCAATGGTCCAGCTGTAGAAGGGTCAAGCCAACGCCTCACATGTGGCAACGCCGTACTGCCCCAAACCCTAAGGTTCAGAGGCAGTTCAAGACGGTCACATAATCGAGTTAAGCTTTGTTGTCTTCTAGAGGGTCCGCCGCGTTACTTGCATGACTTTACGAAAGTTTCAAACTCGAGAAAAAATCCAACTTTTGAAAATTTTCCGACAGGGGAAAAAGTGAGTTATTGATATCCGTTCGAACTTTTTAACAGTTTCTAAAATTATCCGGAAAAAACTTAAACGAAGTTAAATTATCCGATCGAATCAACGAGTCCCCAATACAACCCAGAAAACTCAACTCTTGAGTAAAATTAAAATTTCCCAGAAGAATCAGGAATTACCTACGGAGGTTACTGTGCAAAAACTAACCCTCAATCTACAGTAACGACCGCGGAACCGCCGCTAATGCCTTGGTTTGGCCGCGGTTCCGCGGCGCAATAGTGGAGTTTGGATGTCGTTTTTCACAGTTCCCCATAAAATTACTTGCTGAATTTTCTGAGCATTTTTAATACAGAAAAAAATCACATTTTTAGAAAAAATCTAGAGAGGGGTCTAAACCGGGTATTCGGAGTTCGATCGGACTTTAAACTTCGCCTAGACTTCGCCTAAAGCTCTAGCTTGTCTCTGATACCACTGTAGGGATGCTAGGCACATGCACAAGGGTCTACGAGGCATCAATCATACCCGATTTAAAATTTAGCCGTGCCAAACAACCCAAAGCCGGATTTTTAAACTAGAGTTTAGGCGAAAACAAGCATGTTAAACACTTTAACACTAAGTGAGAGGGATTACAGCCTTTGTAGATCCGGTCCTTCACTTCTAAAGCTCCATATTGAGGTCCCTTCACTGCGATCATCGTGTTCCGGACTCTCGAGAGGCTCCATGAAGAGAAAGATGCAAGCTTGCTTCCGATCTTCGATAACAAAGATGATCTACCTTGAAGTTTCATTAACACAAGCTCTCACTCACAAAATGAAGTGAGCACCCTCATCTAAATGGCAAGGGTAGATGAGGATGATGAAGTAGGATTTTTAGCTCTCATTTATAATTTTTTTCTCACACATAATCATCACTTAGAAAAAGCTAGAAAGGTTTTTCCATGAAAAGAGAAGGAAGAAGAAGAAGGAATCCTTTTGTGATGAATAATGAAAAAGATAATCATGATAAAATAATGCAACCATAGTTTACTAAACCTTTGTAGAGATTTAACTAGGGCTAGGGTTTGGGTTGGGTTAAAGCATGAGTCACTTGAAAATATCTTTACAAAAACAAAAAGAAACCTTCAAGAAGGTTCATGAATGAACTAACCCAAATCAAACCCTAATCTTGTTTAATCTCCACTAATCATGTTGCATTAGTTATCATATCATACAATATTATATATCACATATATAATATTTATTGTAACAAAATAAAATAATACAATTAACATATATCGCATATATATCAATGTATTACCCGAGTGAGAAAAAGAATCTTTTAGTGAGCTTATATTAGTTAATGTAATTTAATATATCATATATATTATTATACATTAAATTATCGAATCAACACTTGATCCGACAATCCGGCTATATCGCATATAACCGACTAATATCTCATTTACCGATTCATCGAATCAATACTTGATCTAATGATCCGGCTGATATCAAATATCGCGAGAATATAATACGGTATCTCATATCGTATTATCCTCGGTCCGGCACATATCACATATGTGCCCCTACTCCGTTTTGCCTGAGTCAAGAAACCTCTGTGTAGGACTCTGAAGAATCGTCAATACGCCGACAGTAGGTGATGATCATATCAAACACCCACAAGCTGCAAGCGGTCAGCTAAACGTAACAGCCACCTAGGTATTGAGCGATCAGAAGATCAACAAGCAAGCCTGTACATTCTCCTGCGAATCCAATCAGTAACACTCCCGTACAGTCCGGTCTCATCGTCTGATATGTCGCATATCTCGCCTAGGGGTGGTAAACGTCAGACCCCTGTAGCTCGATAAGTCGTGTCGATATGAAGTCTATAACAGTTCGAGAAACTACTGATAACACTTACCAGTAAATCTCAGCAACCCTGGCCAGGGATTTCCTGTTATAGCCAATCGAACACAGCACAACATCAACTCCCTATACCGAGAGAGACCAATCCCCTCCTATCGCTCATTGCCTCCATGTGATTCGGGACTGTACCCAAAATCCACCTTTTTGCATGCCCTCTTGGACGTGGTATGATGGAAATCAAAGCACAATGGGAATCACACAAGACTCTATGACGATCTCGGGTCAACAGACTACTCTGTACCAGTGTCACCGGAGAACTGCCATCTGATGTGAGGTATAATACCATCTGGGAGTTCTCGGCGAGTCCGTCCAGTGTACCCAGTCTCTACTGAGCACCCATACACTATCCTTGATGTCAAACACCGATGGATATGGGATCATCCATCGCCCATCATATGGGTCAAGATGCATATACGCTAGTCTACTCTCGTGCATCGATGCCCTGTCTCGATACACCCTCGACTAGGAACAGTTATAGGATGTACTCGTCGACTACCATGGCCCCACT
Source organism: Agapanthus africanus (assembly GCA_030015575.1). Classification (NCBI taxonomy): domain Eukaryota; kingdom Viridiplantae; phylum Streptophyta; class Magnoliopsida; order Asparagales; family Amaryllidaceae; genus Agapanthus; species Agapanthus africanus. The sequence goes on from CM057339.1 coordinate 45,568,433, forward strand.
AGTATGATCTCATCATAGTCCCAGTAGTCGAGTACATATCCTAAGGGCTTTATCAACATGTAACATAGAGACAATCAGAGTACATGTTAAGATAAAGTACAACCAGATAACATACTATCATGTCGAGCAAGAAAGTCCTTCCTATATATGTCCAAGCATCCATTACAATATACATCATATGTACAGTGATGGCCTCTAGGGCATACATATAACTAACAGGGTGACCCGTTGAGAGGTGCCGCAGTGGTGAGTCGATCAAAGATCGACTTCTTTGGGGCTTCTTGCGACAACAGCGGGGCATTGAAGCTCATGGGTGGGATCATAGTCCTAAAGAACAGCCCAGTGGTGGCCTTGGTTACTTGGTCCACCGGCATCGTGAACAGGGAGGCCGCCTGGGGCTCGTAAGTTACACCTCCAGATGAGGTGAAACGGGAGTTGCAGTTGCAGCTGGAACATTTTGTGCAGGTAGATGCCATTGATCTTTTGTTTTCTGCACGGAGCAAGACACCAAATCTTAGTACTTCGAACCCAAGGGCAACCATAGCAAACCGCGATTCATTCGTGAACACGACACCCGAAGTGTGGAGTGGAAAGAGGAAAAGGTCCCACCGGGCGTGCCAGAATCTGTTCCCCGCCGAAACACGGAGACGTGACCATGCAGGTCCATCTTGCCTGAATTTCGGGGCAGATACTAATTTTTGCTATCCGTCCACCTCTCCGAAGATGCCAAGTTGATTTATGACACCATGTATCGAAGGTTTAGACGGATGTGGCCGATGTAGCAGACTTCATCGGATTCCCCCTTATTGGAGGGGTTTTTGATTGTGGGGACGCTCTTCTCTGCAGGCGCAAACCCCTACAGTTAATTACGCTACCGCATCGCAGTAACCACTTTCTCCTTCTCCGGATGGTCACTTCGTGTCGTGGGTATTTGTTTTGTTTTTGGTTGCCCGTGGATTGTATACGGAGACTAATTTATATTGTCGCCCGTAGGGCGTGGATTAGTCCAAATCCGTATTTTCTTAGATTTGGGTTTGGGGGTTGGGTTTAAGGATACGTTAGTCTTATTTGGGACTAAGATCAACTTAAACGTTTGTTAAGGATACGTTAGTCCAATTTTAGACTAAGATCAACTTAACGGGATCATTTAGACCCAACAAGAGAGCATTTGGACTCTAATGTTTAGTTTAGGGACATTGCGGTCGATTAGTTTAAGGACATTACGGTCCAATGTTAGTTTAAGGACATCTCGGTCCGAGGTTAAGGACGTCATAGTCCATGGGTTTTAAAGGACCCTACAGTCCAAGGTTAAGGACATCATAGTCCGTGAGTTTAAAGACCTCACAGTCAAGGTTAAGGACATCATAGTCTGTGAGTTTAAAGACCTCACAGTCAAGGTTAAGGACATCATTGTCCATGGGTTTTAAAGGGCCCCACAGTCCGTAGAATGTTTTGTTGTCGGGACCCTTCATCTCTCTGAAGACGTTGAAGGATTACAACGACAAATATCAGAAGAGTAAAGAGATGTACCATTGAACTGACGTGAGTTGGTCGAAAGATCTGTAGTCCAATTTGGGGCTAAGATCTGTTAACATATTTATGAGCAGATGAGCTCAATTAATATGGGTTGAGGACTTATAGACAATCTTGGGCTAAGTCCAATAAATGTTTAACATTTTATTTTGGGCTGTTGAGCCTTTATTTGGGCTTGGCCCTTTTGACAATGTTTTTGTCTTTTATTGAATGTTGAGCATTCATCATAGCTCTGGGTTTATTAAAGAACAATTTATGTTCTGTCAGCGCAACACGTGGCGCGCTAGGTGCTTTGCGCCAGTCAAAAAGCGTAGTGCGCTTCTGCCACGTAGCGCTCATGTAAGGGACACGTATCGCACTTGGCGCTAGGCGCTAGATGATGAGCGCATGATGCCAGTTTATGAGCGCTGAGCGCTAATCTATGAGCGCATTGCGCTTTCAGTTTTGTGGTGCACACGTGAGTGACACATGGTGCGCTTGGCGCTGAGCGCCAACCCATGCGAGCAGTGCGCTATTTCAGAAGCGCAAAGCGCAAGTTGTTAATTGTCGCATACGTGATTGACACGTGGTGCATTTGGCGCTGAGCGCCAGTCCAGATAGCGCAGAAGCGTAGTTCAAGAGCGCAAAGAGCATCTGATCAATTTTATGATCTAAGAAACAAATTTATGTTCTTTTAAAAGAGACTTTGTTTTAAGATCTAAGAACAACAGTTCTTATTTTGCAGGATATATTTCCAATCTCTTATGTTGATGAAAGGCTTTGCCTTTATAGATCCATGATCTGTGAGAATAATTATGTTCTTCTTTTATTTTATGATGAGATCTTTTGATCTCTTTGTGAAAGACTTTTTGTGTTTGTAGATCTATGATCTTTTTAAAGAAATGAATTCTTCTTTTTTAATCATGAGATGATTTCATCTCTGTGTTCATCATCCTTCATTCTTACCTTGAAAAAAAATCTTCTTGCAAGAGCTTGCTCTTTGAATTTTTTTCCAAAGTTTTTGGGGAGGTTTCTCTCTCTTTCTTTTTTGTATCTCCTTATCTGAGACTTGAAGTCTAGTGGCCTTTTTATAGGGTAGGCTGATTTGTTGAGTCAGTTAAAGAGATCTTTCTCTGATTGATTTGGGGATGTTTTCCCACCATTGGATCTTTGATCCTAGGGCTTCTGTTTTACAGAAGGCAATCTTCTTGTTTTTAACAAAATTGGAAAATCTTTCCATACAGAATTTATTCTGTCTTTTGGTAATTTTTATTTACTATTGGATCATTGATCCAACGGTGCTCTGATTTACAGAGCACAATCTTATTATTTAGAAAGATTTTGAGGAATCTTTTCTTAACAGAATTTAATTCTGATTAATTAATGATTTATCATTATTATTAGATCTTTGATCTAACGGTGGGGAGTTTTTAATTCCAGCACTAGCGCACTCGTGCTTTGCACGTGGTGCGCTACTTAAAAGGCAGCGCACATTGCGCTAGCGCACCCGTGTTTGACACGTGGTGCACTTCTCGTAGCGCAGCGCACCCTGCGCTAGCGCACCCGTGTTTAACACATGGTGCATTGCTTAGAGCATAGCGCACCTAGCTCTAGCACACACATGGTGTGCTGCTTAGGGCGCAGCGCGTTTGGCGCTGCATCTGAAGCGTTGCTTCATTTCAAAATTTGAATTTTTGAACAGAGCTTTGCTCTAATTGGGGGAAACAAGTGCCACTCATGCCAGATTCACGGGGACTTTATCCATCAGCATCCAAATCCTCTGCACCCGACGGTGGCTAGCTGGCCGTTTGAAATGTGGGGAACTGACATAATCGGGCCCATTGAACCAGTATCGTCCAAAGGACATTGGTTCATACTGGAAACAACCGATTACTTCTCCAAGTGGGCAAAAGTGGTACCTCTAAGAGAAGTGAAGACGGAGAATATCCTCGATTTCTTCAAGACACACGTCATCTATCGGTTCGGCACTCCGCGACGGATTATCTCCGATAACGGGCCGGCCTATAAAAGCCATAAAATCAGCCGCTTCACACAGCAGCATAATATAGACTGAAGATACTCTTCGGTCTATAATCCGCGAGCTAACGGTCTGGCTGAGCCTTTCAACAAGACCTTGACGAAGATTGTGAAAAAGACGGTGTCCAAAACTAAAAAGGACTGGCACGAGAGACTGCATGAAGCTCTCTGGGCATATCGGACAACGTTCAAAACGGCCACAAACACAACGCCGTATGCATTGGTATTCGGCACTGAAGCAGTGCTCCCCTTGGAGGTAGAGTTACCCTCCTTACGAGTGGCGGTTCATTACGAGCTAATGGATGAAGAGAATGCTCATCTTCGGCTCGAGGAGCTTGACGCCCTTGATGAAACCCGGCTCATGGCGCAGCAAAACTTGGAAGCTTACAAGACAAAATGACGCGCTCATACGAGAGATTGACTAGGCCGAGAACATTCCGCCAAGGAGAACTCGTCCTAGTGGTCAAGAGACCTATGATCCCCAATTGTGCCAAATGGGGGAAATTCGAGCCGAACTATGAAGGCCCGTATATCATAGACAAAGTCTACCAGGGTGGGGCTTATTTGCTCATGGATATGCATGGCGAAAGACCCTTCAGGCCAATAAACGGCCGGTTCTTCAAAAAATACTACACCTGACGAGTCACGCCCTAGGTCAATGATATATGACGATGCCTATGTCCGCTCGCTATCTTCCCAAGCCTGAACTCCATAAGTAATATCCGACGAAACCTCGCCTCGAAAACTTGCTACGGACCGAAACGTCCCTAAACTAATGATGGACCACAATGTCATAAAACTTGCAATTGACCGAGAAGTCTATAAACTACTATGAACCACAGTATCCCAAGGCTGACGTGTAAAAAAAACGGTACGTCCATAAGCAAGATGGGCACGGATGAAAACCTGAAAGGGCTCCGTGAATAAAAACAGCAGAAATACTGGCGAGTTTGTGAAAATTCGAAAGGGCGCAATCTCGTTAAAAGACACTTGCAAGGTCCTCTCGACCGTGTAAGGAGAAAATACCTACGTGGGATCCTTACGACTCACAAGGGAGCAACACACTTAGGAATCCCCACGATTCCTAAGGAGAAATACTACTTACGAGATCCTCACGACTCGTAAGGAGAATTCCCCTTTGAGACCCTCACGGCTCATAGGATTCAAATGCCTTAAGCTACAGGAATCTGAACCTGTTCGTAAGCCATCACATTTCCCAGATTTCCCTAAAAGCATTTCAATATTGACCCTTGTATACAATCCACGGGCACAAATAAATATTTCCCTAACAAAGTCCCACTAGCGACTAGGGATATGCTCACACGGTGGAAAACCCTTGTAAGTCCTCTCGACTTATAAGGAGAAAACACTCTTGTAAGATCTTTACGACTTACAAGAGAACATACACTATGAATCCTCACGATTCCTGAGGAGAAAAGACACCTAAGAGATCCTCACGACTCGTAGGAAGAAACACCTTTATAAGACCCTTACGGCTTATGAAGTCAAAAGTCTTAGTCGATAGGATCCTAACCCTGTTTGCTAAGCCACATTTGTTTGAATTGACAATGGCAAATGATGATTCGCTCCTGGCAATGTCCCAGTTGTAGTGATGCTGATGCTTAAATCGGTATCAAATCCCAAGTCCTTTCACGGCAAATGATGAGTCGCTCCTGGTAACATTCCAGTCGTAGCGATGCTGATGCCTAAATCGGTATCAGATCCCAAGTTTAAACTCGCGATAAAAATCAGCGAGCTAAAAATGCATATGAAATAGCCGAAATGATGGGGCAACTTGCCACAAAATCAGCAAGTAAAATATATGCATACAAAATAACCGAAATGATTGGGCAACTCGCAATAAAAAGCAGCGAGTAAAAAAGAAAAATAGCCGAAATGATTGGGCACCGCGAAAAATAACCGAAATGATTGGGCAATCGCGATTTTTGCGATATAAAAAGCTGAAATGATAGAGCATCGCGGAAAGAAATAAAAAAAAAATGAAATGAAATGAAACTTTTTGCCCTACAGATGAGATCACATCGATCCCTGTATACAATCCAGGGGCACAAACAAAGAAGGAACCATATCATCCCACCAGGCTCCATCAGAAAGAGAGCCAAATCTCGACGGTTCATAGACAACCTAGAGATCACCTCGACATTCGTCTCGTTACAGCAGACGCAAAACGTCAGCAAAGCGGAGCCACGGCAAAGTCCCTAGTTCCAAATCTCGACGGTTCACAAACAACCTAGAGACTACCTCGACATTCGTCTCGTTACAACAGACGCAATGTCAGCAAAGTGGAGCCACGGCAAAGTCCCTTGTTCCAAATCTCGACGGTTCATAGATAACCTAGAGACCACCTCGATATTCGTCTCGTTACAGCAGACGCAACGTCGGCAAAGAGGAGCCACGGCAAAATCTGTAGTTCCAAATCTCGACGGTTGACAGACAACCTAGAGACCACCTCGACATTTGTCTCGTTACAACAGACGCAACGTCAGCAAAGCGGAGCCATGGTAAAATCCCTAGTTCCAAATCTCGACGGTTCATAGACAATCTAGAGACCACCTTGACATTCGTCTCGTTACAGCAGACGCAACGTCAGCAAAGCAGAGCCACGGCAAAGTCCTTAGTTCCAAATCTCGACAGTTCACGGACAACCTAGAGACCATCTCGACATTCGTCTCGTTAAGCAGACATAACGTAAGCAAAGCGGAGCCACGGAAAAATCCCTAGTTCCAAATCTTGACGGTTGACAGACAACCTAGAGACCATCTCGACATTCGTCTCGTTACAGCAGACGCAGCGTCAGCAAAGCGGAGCCACGGCAAAATCCCTAGTTCCAAATCTCGACGGTTTACAAGCAACCTAGAGACCACCTTGACATTCGTCTCATTACAGCAGACGCAACGTCGGCAAAGCGGAGCTACGGCAAAGTCCCTAGTTCCAAATATCGACGGTTCACAGACAACCTAGAGACTACCTCGACATTCGTCTCGTTACAGCAGACGCAACGTCATCCAATGACCCCGTCGTGGAAACATGTTAGCAAATGACCCCGTCTCGGAAATACGTCAGCCGATGACCCCGTCGCGGAAACATGCCAGCCAATAACCCCGCCGCGGAAACATGTCAGCAAATGACCCCGTCTCGGATATACATCATCAAATGACCCCGTCGCGGAAATACGTCAGCAAATGACCCCGTCGCGGAAATACGTCATCCCATGACCCCGTCTCGGAAATACATCATCAAATGACCCCGTCGCGGAAATGCGTCATCCAATGACCCCCTCGCGGAAACATGTCATCCAATGACCCCGTCGTGGAAACACGTCATCCAATGACCCCGTCACAGAAACACGTCAGCATATGACCCCATCGCGGAAACACGTCATCCAATGACCCCGTCGCGGAAAAACGTCAACACATGATCCTGTCGTGGAAATACGTCATCTAAATGACCCCGTCTCGGAAATACGTCAGCCAATGACCCCGTCGCGGAAATACGTCATCAAATGACCCCGTCGCGGAAATAAGTCATCCAAATGACCCCGTCTCGGAAATACGTCAGCCAATGACCCCGTCGCGGAAATACGTCATCAAATGACCCGTAGCGGAAATACGTCAGCCAATGACCCCGTCACGGAAATACGTCAGCCAATGACCCCGTCACGGAAATACGTCAGCAAATGACCCCGTCACGGAAATACGTCATCAACTGACCCTGTTTGGCTAAAGTCAATCTTGACCCCATACGGCCAAAGTTAACTCTCGACCTCTCCTTCAAAGCAATGCTTTGATTCGGGAGCAGGTCAACTCATCAATCACTTACGAATCCTCTCGACTTGTAAAGAAGAAAATTCTCTTGTGAGATCCTTACGGCACTTAAGAGAAAACACACTTAGGAATCCTCATTTTTCCTAAGGAGAAAATACACCTACGAGATCCTCACGACTCGTAGGGAGAAAACCCTTTATGAGACCCTCACGGCTCATAAAATTGGAAAGTCTTAGGCAACAGATCCTAACCCTGTTTCCTAAGCCATCGCTATCTTATAAAGAGTTCAAGATGAACTGTTATCTACCATCTATGGGCCACACTTGCCAAAGCTACATGCCACTGAAATGGAGAAGTTACTCATGAGCATATAAACTACTTCACGCCATAGTAAGACATAAATAAATAGAAGGGTGTGGCTCATGGAGCTGAGGGTTTGGAACTATATCCCTTAAGAGTCGAGATTTGAGTCAAGGATAAATGACGACGCTTGTGTCCGCTCGTTATCTTTTCAGATCAAGATTCTGAAAATTATATACCAACTCAAAACTAGTCATACGCTATGAATTACTTTGCACTACTTCACCCACATATATACTTACGTGGGCAAAATAGTGGGGGGCATTTGTTCCCGCCAAAATCTTCGGCCAAGAGCTATTAATTCCTGTTTATGCCGGCTTAAATTTCGTTTACAGATATGTGTGAAACCAGGCTCATTCATATACGCACATGCACACATCAGAGGAAGAACAGGTGTTCAACGACAAAAACAAAGTATTTAATTGAACATTTTATTCTACAGGAAATAGATCACTAAACAGGGGATCGAAAGTACAGGGATTCGCAAAACTATGGATAAAATTATCTAACTCCCTCTCTGCCTTATCCACCATGACAAAGCGGCGATCTTCACGAGGAGTAGCTACCCATCGGTCAGCACCGCACCCATCAGCAAAGGCATACATGACGACCCGCTGAGCCCATATCTGGCTTAGCAGTCGGACAGAGCGATCCCTCAGAGCTGTGGTGATCAAAAGTGCCTCGTGGAAGCACTCAATCTTGTCTTCCGCGGCGTCGAGCATTACCGGATTCATCTCCGCCGGAGGAGGGGGAATATCATTGATCACAGACAAGAAAACCATCCGGAGCCAAATGGAGCCAATGGGGAGAGGAGATCCTATACGAGTTAAGAGCTCGTGCAATACCGTGTCGCATTGGTCATCTGTAAGAGTAGGGTTCACCAAGCGCGCAGCAAAACGAGGAACAATTTCCTCAATGGGCACCTCCCATGGCTGACGGCGAGCATGTGGGCGATTACAAACCATAACTCTTCTCTATTAAAATGATTCTCTGAAAATGAGAGAGAAAAGAAGTATTGCTTCAGATTATGAAGGGAGATATTTAAGTCTAGGCACAGAAAATGTTGTGCATGATGGAACTATTTCCAAGCTCTGGGAAAAAGAAGCATGACTCAGGAAAAGTGGAGAAGGAAAGTGAAAAGACACCTTCAGTAATGAGGCAGCGCCTCACATGCAAAGCACGAGAGCGCTAAGCGCCAGCGCTAAAGAGTCAAAGAATCTGATGGAGCGCCTCACGTGCAAAGCACGAGAGTGCTGAGCGCCAGCGCCATGAGTCAAAGACTCTGAGGCAGCGCCTTACGTGCAAAGCACGAGAGCGCTGAGCGCCAGCGCTAAAGAGTCAAAGACTCTGAGGCAGCGCCTCACGTGCAAAGCACGTGAGCGCCAAGCGCCAGAACTAAATGTTCTCCACCCTTGGATCAAAGATCCAACGAACATGATTAAAAATCATCAATTGACCAGAATAAAATTCTGTTAAGGAAACATTCCTTAGAATCTTTCTAAATAGGAAAGATTATGCTTTGAAAATCAAAGCACCGTTGGATCAATGATCCAATGGTGATTAAAAATCACCAAAATACAGAATAAATTCTATATGGAAAATATTTTCCAATCTTGTTACAAATAAGAAGATTGCCTTCTGTAAAACAGAAGCCCTAGGATCAAAGATCCAACGATGGGAAAATCCCCAAATCAATTAGAGAAAAGATCTCTTCAACTGATTCAATAAATCAGCCTGCCCTATATAAAGGCCCCAAGACTTCAAGTCTGATATAGAGGAACCCCCCAACAAATTTTGAGAAATTTCAGAGAGAAGAGCAAGCTCTCGGCAGAAGAAGAGCTTTTCTTCAAGGTAAAAACAGAGAGATCAAAGTATCTCATCAGAAAAAGAACTTAGTTCCTTTGCCAAATCATAAATCTATAAGAAAAATTGTCTTTCACAAAAGAGATCATAATATCTCATTATAAAAAGGGGGAGAATAATTCAATTCTCTTAGGATCACGGATCCATAAAGGCAAAGCCTTTCACTAAAAACGTAAGAGATTGAAACATCTCCTATGAAATAAGAACTTTGTTCTTAGACCCATGAGACAAAGTCTCTTATAAGAAAGAATTTAATTCTCCGAATGCAGAACTGACTAAAAAGAGCAATAGTGCTCCAATTAAAAGAAGGGCCTTAGCGCTCTAAATCTAGCGCACAGCTCTGCAGAGCCTTAGCACTCCAAATTTCACAAGAAGCGCTTTGTACTCATTGTCTGGCGCATAGCGCCAAGCGCGCCACGTGCTCCTCACGTGTGCACTACCTAAACAGAAGCGCTCTGCGCTCATGATCTGACGCTCGGCGCCAAGCGCACCACGTGCTCCTCATGTGTGCTCTACTTTAACAGAAGCGCTCTGCGCTCATTAACTGGCGCTCAGCGCCAAGCTCGCCACGTGCTCCTCATGTGTGCGCTACCTAAACAGAAGCGCTCTGCGCTCATTAACTGGCGCACAGTGCCAAGCGCACCACGTGCTCCTCACATGGGCGCTAAGAGAACATAAACTGTTCTTTAAACAATAAAACCCCATAGCTATGATAAGTGCTCAGCACTTAATAAAAGACAAAAAAGCTGTCAGAACCCAAACTAATTCTTAGCATTGTTAAATGTTTAACATTTTTACAAAATGGGCCAAGACCGAAGTGGCCACAGAACCCTACTTCAGGTTAATTGAGCCCATATGCTCATAAATCTTTGATCTTAGTCCCAAATTGGACTACAAATCTCCCAACCAATATTGGTTCAAGGGTACATCTCTTCACTCCTTTGATATTTGTCATTGTAATCCTTCAACGTTTTCAGAGAGGTGATAGGTCCCGAAAACCATACATTCCATAGACTATGACGTCTTTAAACTGGACTATGATGTCCTTAAACTCATGGACTATGATGTCCTTAAACTTTATAGATCGTGGGGTCCTTAAGCTCATGGACTATGATGTCCTTAAACTTTACAGACTATGGAGTCTTTAAACTGGACCGCAAAGTCCCTAAACTAAAACAATAGAGTCCAAATGCTCTTTTGTTGGATCTAAATGATCCTGTTAAGTTGATCTTAGTCTAAAATTAGACTAACATATCATTAACAAATTGTTAAGTTGATCTTAGTCTAAAATTAGACCAACGTATCCTTAACAAACGTTTATGTTGATCTTAGTCTCAAATGAGACTAACGTATCCTTAAACCCAAACCAAAACCCAAATCTAAGAAAATACGGATTTGGACTAATTTACACCCTACGAGCGACAACATAAATTAGTCTCCGTATACAATCCACGGGCAATCGAAAACAAAACAAACACACACGACATGAAGTGACCATCTGGAGAAAGAGAAAGTTGTTACCGCGATGCGGTAGCGTAATTAACTGCAGGGGCTTGCACTTGCAGGGAAGAGCGTCCCCACAATCAAAAACCCCTCAAACGAGAGGGAATCTGACGAAGTCTGCTACATCGACCGCATCTGTCCAAACCTCCGATACATGGTGCCATAAATCAACTTGGCATTTTCGGAGGGGTGGACGGATAAAACTAAATAGCATCTACCCCCAAATTCAGGCAAGACGAACCTACGCGGTTCCGTCTCGCGTTTTTCGGCGGAGAACAGTCATCGTCCACAGCTAGCAACAGTTACAATATTATAAGTCTGAAAGTTCCAATAATATATCCAAATAAGAAAAGAAAGAGTAATAAAAATTTAAAAGCAATCATTAACACGAAAAAATTATTACAGGTAGAGTAAAAATAAGAAACGCTGAAAAATACATAATTGCGGTTAATGGATCTGAGCTTTGACCTTTCTGGAATTTTATCTTTCTGGACCAAAAATTTATAAAATTATATGACAAAAAAATATGATTAATAGTTCCTTTATTATTCTAAATTTTTCTAATACATTTTAAAATGAAAACCATGAAATATTTTGAGATTGTGTTTGTTCTATTAAATTTTCCATTTGAAAAAATTTGTAACAAAAAAAATCTAAGTAGTATGTGACTCTGAGTTTTTAATTTCAGGATGAGCATAAAAATCTATCAGAATACATTTGTAACTCTGTATTATGGGAGAATATAATTACACAATATCATATTCCAAAACCCTCAATTAAACAATTAGTTATAATAGATATCTAATGGCGTATGCAAACTAGAATTAATTCGTAACTCCATATCTCTACTTAAATAATATTTTTGAAGTCGTGTGTTTTTGTTTCTTCAGAGTTTTCTTATCTTCAAATGGTTTTTATACACAATTAACAACCGTTACATTATTATAAGCCTAAAAAGTTTCAATAGTCTATCCAAATAAGGAAAGAAAAAGTAACAGAATTTTACAAGCAATGATCAACACAGAGAAATTATTACAAGTAGAGTAAAGATAACAAACACTGAAAAAACATAAATACAATAAATGGATCTAAGTATTGGCATTTCTGGAATTTCATTTTTTCTAATCAAAAATATATAAAATTGTATGACAACAAAATATTGTTAATAGTTCCTTTATTATTCTAAAATCTTCTAATACATTTTTTTTAATGAAAACCATAAAATATTTTGAGATTGTGTTTGTTCTATTAAATTTTCCATTTGAAAAAATTTGTAACAAAATAAATCTAAGCTGTATGCGACTCTGAGTTTTTAATTGCAGGATGAGTATAAAGATCTATCAGAATGCATTTGAAACTCTGTATTATATGAGAATATAATTACATAATATCATATTGCAAAATCCTCAATTAAAAAATTAGTTATAACAGATATCTAATAGCGTATGCAAATTAAAATTAATTTATAACTTCGTACCTCCACTTAAACAATATTTTTGATATCGTGTGTTTTTGTGCCTTAAAAATTACCTTATCTCCAAATGATCGTTGTCCTCTTTTGTCTGTGAAGGAAACTTCTTGGTATTTATCAATATACTTTTTGGAAAAAATTTCTATAGTTCAAATTAGAATCTTAGTTTACTAGCTTGAACCCCTCAATTCATCAAAATACATTATCATTAATAGCATAACTATCTTATACTTAGGATTCCATTAAGTAATCGCTAAAATAAAGCTAATTCATCTTAACATTTTAAAACAAATCATATACTTATGATAAATGGATCTGAAAATATGTTCCACACATAAAATATACTTAAAAACTTATGATTGCAATATCCCAAAAAAGTAAAATGATATGGAAAGAAAATTCATATTATAAATAAGATATCAGCAACACCACTAACAACTAGAACACTCCATCATTGAGTGGTGTAAGTTCTCCAATACAAAGTTGTCAAACAATAATCATTAAGTTCTTCATATATAAAAAGAAATATCTTTTGATTGTCCAAAAATCTGTAAGATAACCACAATGGTCATAGATTCATCATCTTTCTTCTCATCTAAACCTCCATAAATCTCCATTGACTCTGGCGACGATGGCGGTGGAGGAGGCGGTGAATAAGAAACACGGTCATTGAGAAAACCCAAATAATGAAAATTGTTTCTCGCCCCTTCAGATCCATTGAACGATATCGAAGAGAGACTATCATTTATGATCAACTTCTCCGATGGCGGCGGTAGAGGAGGCAGTGAATAAGAAGCATTGGAATTGAAAAAACCCGGGTAATGAACAAAATTGGTCCTTGCCCTTTCAGGCCCACTAAACGATATCAAACAGAGATCGTAAGGTATAGCGGCCTCTTCACCCGTGACGAATGTGCCTAGCCAGTACCTTTTTTGTGTGTGGGTTTCGGATTTCTGCGGAATATCGTCCCCAATTACGTTTGCGAACGCCTAAGTATCCGGTGGAGCCTCGGGTTGTTCTTCTCTGTGGTTGGTTTTGGTTGGGAAGTTGCATTTGTGAGAGGTGATCTTGCATTTGGCTACCGGATATGAGAGTGAAGATGGTAAGGGTTATGAGGTGATCAATCTATATATAGGCTACAAAATAGAATATACAATAATTTAGATTGGGGTTTTCTTATGTAAATATGTCTTAGTTGAAATATAGAAAAATCTTCTATATATAAGTGATGATGTGGATTGCATTAATTTAGATTATAGTTTTGTTAGATGATCGAATGTTTGGTATGGTTGAAAGGCTAGAGTTTTGGTACGGCATTAACATATGAACGAATTTTTATGGTTCTTAACTAAGAACAGTGGAGTTCTAAATGTCGTTTGCATTTAAATTTAGGGTTTTGGTAAAGCAGTTGTAGATTCATGTTTAAATTATGTTTTACTAGGTTTTTGTGCATATCTCCTTCTAGAAAAACAATAATTCTTAATTGCTGAATGAAACAAATTATTAGCATGCCTCAAATTAATTTTAAATTTGTTTGTCTTACACATTGTCTATGCATATAGAAGATCTTTTTAGTTACTAAGTACAAATCTATAGAAATATATGATTTAGAATTCTATTTCCATGAGAACCCTCTCTCGCCCAATTTATTTTTTTACTAAAAAATTTTAGTTTCCAAAATTTCAAGATCATCTTGAAAACTCTTAATCGAACTTTACACCTTTAAACAAATTTTAGATTTATCACTAGCTAGGTTTACTTAATGCGTTCTCGCTTATCATTTTTCCAAAAGAGATATTGACTTATAAATTTCAACATATTTTGCAACTTCATGCATTCATAACCAATGAGTACCATTATGTTGTGTTTAGTTTAGATGGGTTATGTTATCAGCTATCTGGAAAGGGTCATACGTGTGCATCTCTGCAATCAGATCTTAGTATATACTGCATATTTTATTGTTATTGAGGAATTTGAATAGATTGTGAAAGCGCTGTTCAAGACAACGATTGAATAGATGATACGTGATTGATCAAATGATTATTTGTATAATATCATATATAGAAATATGAAGAAAAATGCATGATGGTCCAATGGACCATAATTGCATTTCCTGTTTTCACGGTTGAAACACGTTTGGTTGTCTTCTTTTTCACTAGAAAATATCAAGGATTGTTTTTTCCAAATATTTTTATTTAATTTACTCAAATTATGATACTATTAAATCAGTCAAATCATACATTTGTCAAAATATACCTTATTGAAAACTGTTTATATGCAGGGTGCAATAATGATATGAGCTGTAAATGTATATATTTCATATGTCCAATCATGTATTTTTTCTTCATTCCTGTTTATATATGATATGACATCGAAATAGTCATTTAGACTAAAGCATAAGTCGACTTTAATTTTTCTTTTTAACAGAGAATGCATTAATTATTTTTATCTCTTTATTCTCTTATCACCTCATGCAGCCAAAAGAACTTTGTTGCAAAATTCACCAATTGGTTGCGATGACAAATAATACTTGCTTTTTTGGAATCAGTTTTGGTTGGAACTCTGTTCAAAAGATATGCCGCTGATTCTAGCGCATAACCCCAGAAAGATCGTGGTAACTCAGCATTACTCATCATGGATCGTACCATATCCAATAGGGTTCGATTCCGTCTCTCCGATACACCGTTGTGCTGTGGAGTGTATGGAGGAGTAAGCTGAGAGAGAATTCCTTTCTCTTTTAGGTAACCTAGGAACTCGGCACTTAAGTATTCTCCACCTCGATCAGATCTCAGTGTCTTAATACTTTTGCCTGTTTGGTTTTCCGCTTCACTCTTGAATTCCTGGAATTTCTCAAAGGCCTCGGATTTATGCTTCATTAAGAAGATATGTCCATACCTAGAGAAATCATCTGTAAAAGTAATGAAGTAGGAATAACCACCTCTCGCATGTGTAGACATTGGACCACATACATCGCTGTGTATGAGTCCTAAGAGCTCGCTCGCTCTTACTCCTTGTCCAGTGAATGGAGTCTTTGTCATCTTTCCTTTGAGACAAGATTGACAAGTGTCATAAGTTTGATATTCGAACGAGTCCAAATATCCTTCTCTAAGCAACTTAGTCAACCTTCTCTCATTGATGTGACCCAGTCTACAATGCCATAAGAAAGCTTTATTTAAATCTGGAGACTTTCTTTTTAGTGTGTTCTGGACGTTGAAAATTTGGAGTTGGTTTAAAACATATATACCGTTATTTAGTATACCGGACCCAATCAAACCATGATTAAGGTGGATGTTAACAACATCTCTTACAAACGTGAAATCATAATCTTTATTTGATAACAAAGAAACTGATATGATATTACACGTTAAGCTTGGTACAAAAAAACAGTTATGTAAAACCAAAATGTGTCCACTCGTCAATCCCAGGTGATAATCCCCGACGGACGCAGCTCCCACGCTAGCTCCGTTAGCAACCTTTAGGGTCATATCACCTTCCTTCAGCACTCTACGGTTTCTCAGTGCCTGCAATGAATTGCAAATATGAGATCCTGATCCGGTATCCAATACCCAGGAAGTAGAGTTGATCGACAGACAATTCTCAATTACAAACACACCTGAAGTCGAAGCCACAGCTTGCTTCGGTTCCTGGTTCTTGGCGTTCCACGCCTTGCAATCCTTCTTCCAGTGCCCTTTCCTGTGACAATGGAAGCACTCATCCTGGCCAACTACCGGTACCGCAAACTTTTTCTTTCCCTTCCCTCCCACCTTACTAACACCTCCTCTAGGTTTGGTGGCGGCCTTCTTCTTCCTTCCTTTGGCCCTAGCCTTGGACCCGGAAGAAGATGTACCGCTAACAAACATAGCGGGTGTTTCCCTTGCTTTCTGCAAGGTGCCCTCTGCACTCCTTAACATGTTCAGGAGTTCCGGAAGTTCAACTTCTTTTCTTTGAAGGTTGAAGTTCAGGATAAACTGGGCGTAGGTGGGAGGAAGGGACTGGAGAATAAGGTCTGTATAGAGCTCATTATCCAAAGTCGTCCCAAGGTCTGCGAGCTCTTCAATATAGCCGATCATCTTTAGGACATGTTCTCCTACCGATGACCCGACAGCCAACCTGGCTCGAAACAAGTTCTTAGAGGTCTCGTATCTTGCTATACGAGATTGCTCTCCATAAAGTTCCTTTGTATGGAGAAATATGCCATCTAGGTTCATATCCTCGTGCCTCCTCTGATGTTCATTGTTCATTGAGGCAAGCACGATGCACTTGGCTTTCGCGCAATCTAAATCCCAGGTTTTGCGGATTTCCTTATCCGCATTGCTGGATTTGGGACCAGGGACAGCAGGTGCCGTAGCGGTGAGGACGTACCCCAATTTGTCATAGGTCAAAGCCATTTTGACATTCCGCAGCCAATCTTTATAGTTTGGCCCTGTCAGTATATTTTTCTCTAAAAGTAACTTAAGTCCAGTCATTTTCAGGGTCGCTGCAATTAGGAGAGAGAGAAGAAAACTCTTTAGCATGATGCTCTTGCAAGTTTAGAGTGGTTTTTAGTTTATCTAAACTGGATGGCTCCCACTGTTTCTCGAATCCTTCCTCAAACCATAAAAGAAGAATTAGCCAGGACTATTCTCACTGTACAATACTTGCTTAACCGTTCAGCCAGGCTAGTGTCGATACTTCGAGGGAGGTTTTCCAACGCTTTCGCGAAGTTCCTTAATTAAATAACCTCTTTTCTCTGGGGGCGTAACCCCGCTGACACTTTTCTGGACACCTACTTGGTTTATAGCATTGATCGTTAAGTGACGAATATCCTGATAAGTAGCATATACTCACAGTAGGATCGGGATCCAAATATCATCGTATGATATTGTTGAAGGAATCCTACCAACATTCATCAAACTCCAAATGGTATGCATCTCTTTGCAAATTTCAGTTTCTTTAGAAATTCCCGATATAGGTTTTTGCCCCATGCTCTTATGACCTTGACGTAAGCCAACAAATCATAAGTCACATGTCAAGTTCTGCCCATCATTATCTTGTTAATTTGAACCCACCCGTATATACCCTTGACGTAAGCCAACAAGGTAATGCGACTGTCCCAAACCAACACATCTATCTATGCAACAAATGAATACCCAGTAGCTACCAAACACTATGCCTTGACGAAAGCCAACAAACATAGCTTGAATACTACTGACTATCCATAAGAAATGACGGAGGGCTACGACTGGTTTTGGCGAAACCGTGAACGTAGTGAACTTGATATAACCGAAGGAACCTGATAGCTTTTAAAAGGAGTGGTTAAAGCTCCACATTTAAAAATATCTATTTTTAAAATTAACCGAGTGGTTTCTTTTAAATTGTTCCAACGATTAACTTTTGGTTTATTTTCTTTGCATTATAAATAATGCGTCCCATCATTAACCTATCATTGCAGAAAACAACGAAAATACAACGTCCTCTTATGCCATCCGCATTCGCCACGGGGTCCCGTCATCACCCGTTAGGTTACTTAACTAACGACAGAGCGGGGGCTGGGCTAGTGCGGGTGTAAAACATAAGTGACGTCTAAATAGCTATCATATATAGATATTGTACATTCGTCAGACGCAATAATAGGCATTCCAGATCACAGATGAACTTTATTGGATTTGCAAGCAATCCGTGTTTGTTTTGAGCCTGCAACAAAAAACGGATTACACAGTTGTGATGAATAGCCATTACCCCACCCAAGACCCCAACGGGTACGGCAAACTACCCGCCCGGCAGTTTGTGCACCCCACCTTGGGTCTGTCCTAGGAGCAAAAACAGTAAAATGAAATAATACAACGGTGGCTACAACCGCAACCTGGATGTGCCCCGCAAAATAATATTACAACAAATTACATTTACATCAAATGAATTAAATAACAACCCATCACATAACCCCGGCTATACATCACAACAGTCCAACACAGTTCATATCCACAAACAGTAAAAACCATTACAGAAATGTGCAACCCCCTGCCAACCGACATACTAGCAGTTAGGGGAGGTTTACGAACACATTATACAAACACAGATATAATCCAACAAGCAAATACTGTATGATTTCGATCGATTAAACACTTTTAATTTTGCTCCAATACTTCTCTGTAAAACTGAAACCTGAGCAAAAATAAAAACTTCCAGAAAATACCAAATATCACAGAGAAGCAACACAGGAAAATTGGGTTCCTGAATCGCCAACTCGGCGGCGGAAGCGCGGCGGATCGGTGCGATCCGCCGCGGTTCCGCGGCGCTTTAGGCGATTCAGGGGCCCAAATTTCTTGGGTGTTCTTCTACTGTCTTTTTAAGCTTTCTGAACCTCCCTGAAAAATTTTTGGACTTCATTTAAAAATCGACAGAAACTTGTGATTTCGGGGTTTTCCGGTTTCGTTTTTTCCGTTCGAAATTCATACAAATTTGCAAGTAAGTTATTTATTGTTTAGCGAGGCTCTGATACCACTGTAAGTCGATGTACAACACCCCACGACTTGCGAGGAGGCGGAAATATGAAAAACGATCTTGTTCTTTGCTTAAACATCGACTAACCGCATGAATCGAAGCTAAACGATAACTAACATCAAACATAGTTGTTAACAACTACTATGTAAAGGGATTATACCTAAAGAACCGTGTCCTTCGTCTTTACGAACTCTACCTCCTCCTCGGCCTTCTCGAAGTAATAGACGATCCACCCGAGAGCTTTACTCCAAGCTTAGCCTCTAAACTTGAGGCAACTAAACTTCTCTAAGTGCTAATCAAAGAAGCTAGGTAAAATAGAGTGAGGGTTATGGTTTAATGAGTCTAACTAATCCTTGTACTCAACACATGAGAGGGGAGGATTAGGGTTTGAAGAGGGAGAGCTTGAGGAGAGAGAAGATGAAGATAATAATGAAGTGAGAAGAATGAGTTATCATAATATATATCAAGCATTTCTTTTTATCAAGAAAAGAAAAGAAATGAATTTAACAACCATGCTTGATAATATCTAGTGATGATTCACATCCATGAGTCATTAAGCATTTATGATGCATTAATGACATGGATGAATCATCCATATGACTCACTAATCACATTCATTGTATATGCCACCTAAACCTACTTAGTCACCATCTTCTAGAAGCTTCTCGCGCAATTACGAGAATGCCCCTCCTTTCCGCAAAAATACGGAAAAACTTTAGACTGTATAAATCCAATAACCGGATACCAGTAACTGGCTTAAACTAAAGCCGACTGGTAAAAACTGTCCGAAAGTCGTACGTGTGTAAACACACGTATGCGTCCGAACCCTTGTCG
Organism: Agapanthus africanus; assembly: GCA_030015575.1. Lineage (NCBI taxonomy): Eukaryota > Viridiplantae > Streptophyta > Magnoliopsida > Asparagales > Amaryllidaceae > Agapanthus > Agapanthus africanus. The sequence goes on from CM057339.1 coordinate 45,588,278, forward strand.
TAAAACCATACGACCTCTATATCGTTTCGCCTGGAGTAGGGAAACTCTCTGTGTGGGACTCTAGAGATTCGACTACTACGCTGGCAGTGGGTTTAACCATAGACCGCAAGCGGCACTTGCTGTACGTAACGGTCCCCAGGTAGATGTCGATAAGAAGGCCGATGAGGAAACCCATCCGAACTCCTACTGAGTCTGATGTGACAATCTCCGTACAGTCCGGTCCGTTCGTCTAAGACTATCGCATATCGGGCCTAGGGGGCGGCAAGCGTCAGTCCCCTAATAGCGGTGTAAGTCGTGTCGGAGCGAAGCCCATTACACCCTGAGAAACTACTGGAACCTACCAGCAAATCTCGCTTGCCCTGGCCAGGGACTTTGCGTAATGGCTCTCTGACACAGCGTGATATCAACCCCCAATACCGGGAGAGACGAATCCTGTCTAACCGCCACTGCCTCCAAGTGCTCGGGACTGCACCCAACTGCTACCTGTTTGCATGACTCCTTTGAGCCGTGATAGGGTAGCAATCTAAGAACAGTGGGACACACTCGAGGCGAAGTAGCAGTGTCAAGTCTGCGGACTATGCTGTACTCATGTCACCTGGGAACTGTTCGCTGACGACTGGTATAAAACCAACCAACAGTTCCCTGTGAGTCCTGTCCGGTGTACCCGTAACCTAACGAGCACCTGCATACTATCTCCAGTACGACGTACTGACGGCTGTGGGACAGACCTTCTCCCCAACTGGGATGAGAAGCGTACACACTAGTCTACTCCGGAGTATCGATGCCTTGTCTCGATAATCCAACGACTAGGGACCCGAATAAGGATGTGCTTGTAGACTACCCAGCCCCCACTAGTATGACTGCCATCACAACGCTGGTAGTCAAGCAAGATCCCAAGAGCTCTATCAATACGTATACTCATATATTAAGATAGAAAAACCAAGTAGCATACTACCATGTTTAGCAAGACTGTTATATACATGTGAATATCCCAAGCTTCCATTAAGTAATATACAAACTAGTATGATACAGTAATGACCTTCTAGGGCATAAACACTAACAATCTCCCACTTGCACTAGGGCCATGTACTGGCGTATCGAAGACCGATGATCTCGAGTAGCCTCTCGAACTGAATCTGAGGTAGGGCCTTTGTGAATGGATCAGCAATGTTCTCTTCAGAAGCAACTCTCCGAACCTCGATCTCCTGACGATCAATGATCTCCCTGATCAGGTGATACCGCCTTAAGATGTGTCTGGACTTCTGATGGGACCTTGGTTCCTTCGCTAAAGCTATAGCTCCGTTGTTGTCGCAATACAGAGGTATTGGATCAACTATGGTAGGAACCACCTGAAGTTCTGTTAGGAACTTCTTCATCCAGACTGCTTCTTTTGCGGCATCGCAAGCAGCTATATACTCCGCTTCCATCGTTGAGTCAGCAACGGTGTCCTGCTTGGAGCTCTTCCAGCACACCGCCCCTCCATTGAGGGTAAAGACATAACCTGACATGGACTTGGAATCGTCCTTATCACTCTGAAAGCCGGAATCAGCAAAGGCCTCTAACCTAAGGTCTTTTCCGTCGTAAACCAAGAACATCTCCTTAGTCCTTCTCAGGTACTTGAGAATGTTCTTTACTGCTATCCAGTGCTTCTCCCCTGGGTCTGACTGATACCGGCTAACCACGCTCAGTGCGTAAGCTACATCTGGTCTGGTGCACAACATCGCATACATTATAGAGCCTACCGCAGAAGCGTAGGGTATAATAGACATGCGTTCCCTTTCCAAATCAGTCTTGGGAGACATCTCTTTGTAAGTCCACGTTGCCCACCCCGGTGCTTACGGGGAGGCGGAAAACATAATAAAAATTGGATTTTTATCAACTATAGGCAACATGGACCAAGCTTTAAGGATCTTTGCTAAACAAAAACAGGCTAACCCTAACTAGTAACTAGCTAAGTGATGGAAAGGTTATACCTTGAGCTCAAAGTCCTTCTCTCCTTGCTCTTTGGAATGGTAGAAAGAGGTCACCTTGCTTGTCTTCTCCCGTCAAAGAAGGATCCACCCGAAAGCCTCGACCTTTAGCTTCGACTCCAAGCTAGGAGTAACTAGAGTGCAAGAAATGCTAAGACTTGAACCCTAGAAGAGAGTAGAGAAGATCAAGTGAGGGTTTTTCTCAAGCTTTTTGTTTCTCAACACATGAGAGGGAGAGAGCTTGAGGGAGAGGATGAGCAAGAGAGAGAAATGATATGAGAGAATGAATTATTAGTGAGCCATTCTCACTAATATGTGTGAATAATTTTAATTGAATAATTAGCTTGAAAATTGTCATGGTAAATCATGACATGACCATTATCATTTCAATTTGCAAAGATCAAAGAGCATCTTCCAAAAGAAATGATGATGGTCAAAGTGTCAACCTAGGTCAACAAGTCAATGAAGTCAAATGGTCAACAACAACAACCATGTACAATTATTAAGCTAATTATCAATTAACTATAATACACACAAAAGCAATAGGGTTAATAAAATGACAATAGTCATTAACCCTAAACAAGGTCCTCTCCCTCAATCTCAAGCAACTGTGCATACGCACCCGCATTCGTGATCCGAGGAACACGAATACTCTGAGAAAAACCAATCTCAAATCATATACTAGGATCCGGCTTAAACCAAAGCCCGCTAGTATAAACTGTCCAGACAGCAAACGTGCACAAGTGCGCGGATGCGAACGAACCCTGTCGCAAAACCATGCGACCTCTACTCATTTTGCCTAAAGGCGAATAGCTCTCTGTATGGGACTCTAAAGACTCGACACTACGCTGGCAGTGGGTTTAACCACAGACCGCAAGCGGCACTAGCTGTACGTAACGGTCCCCAGGTAGATGTCGATAAGAAGACTGACGAGGTGAACCCCATCTGCACTCCTACTGAGCCTGTATGTGACAGTCTCCGTACAGTCCGGTCTGTTCGTCTGATACATCGCATGGCGGGCCTAGGGGGCGGTGAACGTCAGTCCCCTAATAGCGGTACAAGTCGTGTCGGAGTGTAGCCCAGAACACCCTGAGATAACACTGGAAGCCTACCAGTATATCTCGCTTGCCCTGGCCAGGGACTACTCGTGTAATGGCTCTCCTGGACACAGCGCGATGTCAACCCCCAATACCGGGAGAGACGAATCCTGTCTAACCGTCACTGCCTCCAAGTGCTTCGGGACTGCACCCAAAAACTACCTGTTTGCACGACTCCTTTGAGCCGTGGTAGGGTAGTAATCAAAGTGCAGTGGGAACACACTCGAGGCGAAGTGACAGTGTCAAGTCAGCGGACTAAGCTGTACTCATGTCACCTGGGAACTGATAACTGACGATAGGTATATTACCAACCAACAGTTCCCGACGAGTCCTGTCCAGTGTACTCGTAACCTAACGAGCACCCGCATACTATCCCAAGTACGACGTACTAACGGCTGTGGGACAGACCGTCTCCCACACTGGGATGAGAAGCGCATACGCTAGTCTACTCCGGAGTATCGATGCCCTGTCTCGATAGTCCAACGACTAGGGACCTGTATAAGGATGTGCTTATAGATTACCCAGCTCCCACGAGTGCGAGCGCCATCACAACGCTGGTAATCAAGCAAAGATCCTAAGGGCTCTACTAATATGTATACCAGCAATATGCTAAAAGAAACACATGCACATATTAAAGCAGAGACAAACCAAGTAGCATACTACCATTTCGAGCAAGATTGTATATACAACTGTGAGTATCCCAAGCTTCCATTAAGTAATATACAAACTAGTATGATACAGTAATGGCCTCTAGGGCATATACACTAACAATCTTCCACTTGCACTAAGGCCATGTACTGGCGTATCGAAGACCTATCATCTCGATCAGCCGCTCGAACTGAGTCTGGGGCAAGGCCTTGGTGAATAGATCTGCTGTGTTATCCTCTGATGCAACTCTCCGGACCTCGATCTCCTGGCGATCCACGATCTCCCTGATCAGGTGATACCGCCTTAAGATGTGTCTGGATTTCTGATGGGACCTGGGTTCCTTCGCTAAAGCTATAGCCCCGTTGTTGTCGCAATACAGAGGTATTGGGTCAACAATGGACGGAACCACCTGAAGTTCTTTCAAGAACTTCCTCATCCAGACAGCTTCTTTTGCGGCATCAGATGCAGCGATGTATTCCGCTTCCATAGTCGAGTCAGCAACGGTTTCCTGTTTGGAGCTCTTCCAACACACCGCCCCTCCATTGAGGGTAAAGACAAAACCCGACATGGACTTGGAATCATCCTTGTCACTCTGGAAGCTGGAGTTAGCAAAGGCCTCAATCTGCAGGTCTTTTCCGCCATACACCAAGAACATCTCCTTAGTCCTTCTCAGGTACTTGAGAATGTTCTTTACTGCTATCCAATGTTTCTCCCCAGGGTTTGACTGATACCTGCTTACCACACTCAGTGCATAAGCCACATCCGGTCTGGTACACAACATCGCATACATTATAGAGCCTACCGCAGAAGCGTAGGGTATAATAGACATGCGATCCCTCTCCAAATCAGTCTTGGGAGACATCTCTTTGGAGAGGGTGATCCCGTGACAAGTCGGTAGATTACCGCGCTTGGAATCTTCCATACTGAATCTCTTCAGTATGGTGTCGATGTACCTGGACTGCGAGAGTCCTAATATCCTCTTGGATCTGTCACGGTAGATCCGGATACCCAGAATGTATGAGGCATCACCCAGGTCTTTCATGGAGAACCTGTGTGACAAGAACCCCTTGACAGATTGTAGCATAGGAATGTCATTTCCTATTAAGAGAATGTCATCCACGTATAAAATGAGGAATACTACAGTTCTCGCTACAAATCTACAATAGATGCATGGTTCATCTGGATTTTTGATAAAGCCAAATTCTTTGACCGTCTCATCAAAACAGATGTTCCAACTCCGCGATACCTGCTTGAGTCCATAAATGGACTTGAGCAACTTGCACACCTTTCCGCTGCTCCCACCCTGAATGAAACCCTCTGGCTGGTCCATATAGACACACTCCTCTAAATGACCATTTAGAAAAGCTGTCTTTACGTCCATCTGCCAAATCTCATAATCGTGGAAAGCAGCGATGGCAAGAAGGATCCGAATGGATTTCAGCATAGCTACTGGAGAAAAGGTTTCGTCATAGTCCAAACCAGGTCGCTGACGAAAACCCTTTGCTACCAGTCTAGCTTTATAGGTCTCAACCTGTCCATCTACACCAATCTTCCTTTTGAAGATCCACTTGCATCCTACGGGTTTTACCCCGTCTGGAGCAATGTCCAACGTCCATACTTTGTTGGTGTACATGGACTCCATCTCGGTCCGCATTGCATCCAGCCATTTTACCGAGTCGATGCTCTGAATGGCTTGCTGGAAGCTAGTAGGCTCATCACAATCTATGATGCAGTCCTCTCTATCCCCGTCAATGAGAAAACCGTAGTACCTCTCGGGAGGATGAGACTGCCTACTACTCCTGCGGAGTGGCGTAGGAATGTCCTGTTCTTTTGAACCTTCTGGTTCCACTAAGCTTTCAGTAATAGTTTGTGGTTCTGGAATTTCTTCCAGTTCTGTTGCGCTCCCACTTATTTCTTTTTCTAAAAACTGATGTTCCAGAAAATGGGCATTACGAGAAACAAGGACTTTTTGTTCCTCTGCGTAATAGAAAAGATACCCCCTGGAGTTCTTTGGGTATCCCACAAACTTGCACAGTACTGAGCGTGCCTCGAGCTTGTCCGTATGCTGCTTTTTGACATAAGCTGGACATCCCCAAATCTTCAAGTATTGAAGATAGGGTTTCTTCCCACTCCATAACTCATATGGTGTGGTAGGCACAGTCTTAGTGGGAACACGGTTCAAAAGATATGCAGCTGTTTCCAGCGCATATCCCCAGAACGATCGCGGTAACTCAGCGTTACTCATCATGGACCGTACCATATCCAATAGGGTTCGGTTCCGTCTCTCCGATACACCGTTATGTTGCGGAGTGTATGGAGGAGTAAGCTGAGAGAGAATTCCATTCTCTTTTAAGTAATTCAGGAATTCGGCACTTAAGTATTCTCCTCCTCGATCCGATCTTAGGATCTTGATACTTTTGCCTGTTTGTTTTTCTACTTCATTCTTATATTCCTGGAACTTATCAAAAGCTTCGGATTTATGCTTCATTAAGAAGACATGTCCGAATCTTGAGAAATCATCCGTAAAAGTAATGAAGTAAGAAAAACCGCTTCGCGCATGTGTAGACATTGGACCGCACACGTCGCTGTGTACGAGTCCCAAGAGCTCGCTCGCTCTTTCTCCGTGTCCAGAAAACGGAGCCTTTGTCATCTTTCCTTTGAGACAGGATTGACAAGTTGCATACGATTGATATTCGAACGGATCTAAATATCCTTCAGTATGTAACTTAGTCAATCTTCTCTCATTGATGTGACCCAGTCTACAATGCCATAAGAAAGTTTTATTAATTTCTGGAGACTTTCTTTTGTATGTATTCTGGATATTGAAAATCTGTGGTTGGTTTAAAACGTATATACCGTTGTTCAATGTACCTGACCCAATCAAAACTTGATTAAGGTGAATGTTCACTACATTACTTACAAATGCAAATTCATAACCTTCTTTAGATAATAAAGATACAAAAATGATATTACAGGTTGCATTTGGTACATAATAACAACTACGCAAAACCAAAAAGTGTCCATCTGATAATCCCAGGTGATAGTCCCCCACGGCCTCAGCATCCATGCTAGCACCGTTCGCAACTCTGAGGGTCATGTCACCTGCCTTCAAAACTCTACGCTTTCTCAACGCCTGCAAAGAATTACAGATATGAGATCTTGATCCGGTATCCAATACCCAGGATGTAGAGTTTATTGATAGACAGTTTTCAATAACATACACACCTGAAGCTGAAGCTGCAACTCGCTTCAAATCCTGTGTTCTGGCTTTCCAAGCCTTGCAATCCTGTTTCCAGTGACCACTTTTGTGACAATAGAAGCATTCTTCCTTCCCCACCAGCTTTCCCGCTACTTTTGTTGCTTTACCCTTTCCCTTCGTATCCACTTTACCAACACCGCCTCCTGGTTTGGCGAGGGATTTCTTCTTCTTGCCCTTGGCTTTCGCCCTGGACCTAAAAGAGGAAGATCCTCCTACAAACAAAGTGGATGTCTCCCTACCCTTCTGTAGGGTGCCCTCAGCAGTCCTCAACATGTTCAGAAGTTCGGCAAGTTCAACCTCCTTTCCTTGCATGTTGAAGTTAAGAATGAACTGGGCGTAAGTGGAAGGAAGGGACTGGAGAATAAAATCAGTATAGAGTTCATTCTCCAACGTGGTCCCAAGGTCCGCGAGCTCCTCTATGTAACCGATCATCTTAAGCACGTGGTCCGCTACCGATGATCCGACGGCCAACCTTGCCGAAAAAAGCTTCTTCGACACTTCGTATCTAGCGATACGAGACTGCTCTCCATACAGTTCTTTTGTATGGAGAAATATGGACTCTAGGTCCATATTCTCGTGCCTCCTCTGATGGTCGTTGTCCATCGAGGCTAGTACGAGGCATCTGGCCCTCGCGCAATCTATCTCCCATGTCTTACGGATTTCTACATCCGCGACGCTGGAGGTGGGACCTGGGACAGGGGGAGCTTTGGTGGTAAGTATATACCCCAGCTTGTCATAAGTGATAGCCATCTTGACATTCCTGAGCCAATCTTTGTAGTTTGGCCCTGTCAATATGTTTTTATCTAATAGTAACTTAAGTCCGGTCATCTTGAATGGTCGCTGCAATTAGGAGAGAGAAAAGAAACACTTTAGCATGATGCTCTTGCAAGTTTAGAGTGGTTTTTAGTTTGTCTAAACTGGATGGCTCCCACTGTTTCTCGAATCCCTTCTCAAACCATAAAGAAAAAGATTAGTCGGGATCATTCTCACCGTACAATACTTGCTTAACCGTTCAGCCAGGCCAATGTCGGTACTTCGAGGGAGGTTTTCCAACGCTTTCGCGAAGTTCCTTAATTAAGTAACCTCTTTTCCCTGTGGGCGTAGCCCCGCTAACATCTTTCTAGGCACCTACTAGGTTTATAGCATTGATCGTTAAGTGAGAGTTTTCCCGAGGAGTAGCATATACTCACAGTAGGATCGGGATCCAAATATCATCGCGTGATAAAACCGAAGGAATCCTACCAGAATTATCACACTCTAAATGGTATGCAACGCTAGCAAGTTTCAGTACTTATGAAACTCCCGATGTGGATTTTTGCCCCATGCTCTTATGACCTTGGCGTGAGGTCAAAATGTCATAAGTCACATGTCAAGTTCTTCCCATCATTATCCTGGTTAATTTGAACCCACCCGTACCTACCCTTGACGTAGGCCAAAACGGCAGTACCACTATCTCAAATCAACGCATTCTATCTATGCAACGGATAAATATCCGGCAGCTACCAATCACTATGCCTTGGCGTGAGGTCAAAATACATAGCTTGAATACTACCGAATATTTAACCGAAATGATGGAGGGCTACGGATGGTTTTGGCGAAACCGTGAACGTAGTGAACTTGATATAATCGATGGAACGAGATAGCTTTTAAAAGGAGTGGTTCAAGCTCCGCGTTTAAAAGTTTAGTTTTGAAAAGAACCGAGTGGTATTCAAAGTGTTCCAATCGACTTTTACTTGGTTTATTTCTTGCATTAGTTCTTTTAATGCGTCCCATCATTTAATCCTACCATTGCAGAAAACAACCAAAATATGATGTACGCTTATGCCATTCGCATTCGCCACGGGGCCCCGTCATCACCCGTTAGGTTACTTAACTAACGACAGAGCGGGGGCTGGGCTAGCGCGGCTGTAAAACATAAGTAACGCCTAAATAGTTATTATATATAAATATATAGCAATGATAGACATTACAGATCACAGATGAATACATTGGATATACTAGGAATCCGCAATGCGTTCGAGCCTGCAACGTAAAGCGGATTGCACGGTCGCGGTGAATAGCCAATACCCCACCCAAGACCCCTACGGGTGCGGCAAACTACCCGCCAAGCACCCGAAGCGAAGCAACCTCCCTCACCACCGTGAGTAGGCCACTCGGCACTTCGAGATACCCGGTAGTTTGTGCACCCCCTCCATGGGTCTATCCTAGGAGCAAAAACAGTAAAAAGAATTATACAATGACGGCTACAACCCCGACCCGGTTGTGCGGCCATACAAATAATATTATTACATCAATTTACATGTTACAAATGAATGAAAGAAAAATAACGCTCATCTCACATCCACCCCGGCTATTCACCCGCGACAATCCAATCCATTCATATCCACAAACCAATAACAATCACAGATCACAGAGATGTATAACCCCGACTAATCGACTTATAGCGATTAGCCGACGTTCAATACATACAAGCATCACAGATATAACCGATATAGTTAAAGTGTAGTGAAGTTTCGGAAAAATACGGATTTATAGGCCCCCAAAAGTAAATTTTAGTTCTGGAAAATCTGGGCACATATAACATATCCTAAAAATCCCAAAACCAACACAGAAACACACTGCACCAAAATCGAAGCAGAGAGGGGACAAGACGGCCGCGGTTCCGCGGCAAGAGCTTCCTATTGCCGCGGATCCGCGGTCCTTTGGTCGCCTCTCTGGTTCGTCTTTGGTGGTTTTCTACACAAAACCCTGAGATAATTTTTGGTGTATAACAAATTTTATTTTGACCAGAAAAAAAAAATAACAGAAACTTGGGGTTTTGCGAGTTTGGTTTTTCGATTTTCCGGTTTCGAAACTTCGTTACACTTTACTACTTAGCTAGTTTATGTTTAGTTAGGCTCTGATACCACTGTAAGTCCACGTTGCCCACCCCGGTGCTTACGGGGAGGCGGAAAACATAATAAAAATTGGATTTTTATCAACTATAGGCAACATGGACCAAGCTTTAAGGATCTTTGCTAAACAAAAACAAGCTAACCCTAACTAGTAACTAGCTAAGTGATGGAAAGGTTATACCTTGAGCTCAAAGTCCTTCTCTCCTTGCTCTTTGGAATGGTAGAAAGAGGTCACCTTGCTTGTCTTCTCCCGTCAAAGAAGGATCCACCCGAAAGCCTCGACCTTTAGCTTCGACTCCAAGCTAGGAGTAACTAGAGTGCAAGAAATGCTAAGACTTGAACCCTAGAAGAGAGTAGAGAAGATCAAGTGAGGGTTTTTCTCAAGCTTTTTGTTTCTCAACACATGAGAGGGAGAGAGCTTGAGGGAGAGGATGAGCAAGAGAGAGAAATGATATGAGAGAATGAATTATTAGTGAGCCATTCTCACTAATATGTGTGAATAATTTTAATTGAATAATTAGCTTGAAAATTGTCATGGTAAATCATGACATGACCATTATCATTTCAATTTGCAAAGATCAAAGAGCATCTTCCAAAAGAAATGATGATGGTCAAAGTGTCAACCTAGGTCAACAAGTCAATGAAGTCAAATGGTCAACAACAACAACCATGTACAATTATTAAGCTAATTATCAATTAACTATAATACACACAAAAGCAATAGGGTTAATAAAATGACAATAGCCATTAACCCTAAACAAGGTCCTCTCCCTCAATCTCAAGCAACTGTGCATACGCACCCGCATTCGTGATCCGAGGAACACGAATACTCTGAGAAAAACCAATCTCAAATCATATACTAGGATCCGGCTTAAACCAAAGCCCGCTAGTATAAACTGTCCGGACAGCAAATGTGCACAAGTGCGCGGATGCGAACGAACCCTGTCGCAAAACCATGCGACCTCTACTCATTTTGCCTAAAGGCGAATAGCTCTCTGTGTGGGACTCTAAAGACTCGACACTACGCTGGCAGTGGGTTTAACCACAGACCGCAAGCGGCACTAGCTGTACGTAACGGTCCCCAGGTAGATGTCGATAAGAAGACTGACGAGGTGAACCCCATCTGCACTCCTACTGAGCCTGTATGTGACAGTCTCCGTACAGTCCGGTCTGTTCGTCTGATACATCGCATGGCGGGCCTAGGGGGCGGTGAACGTCAGTCCCCTAATAGCGGTACAAGTCGTGTCGGAGTGTAGCCCAGAACACCCTGAGATAACACTGGAAGCCTACTAGTATATCTCGCTTGCCCTGGCCAGGGACTACTCGTGTAATGGCTCTCCTGGACACAGCGCGATGTCAACCCCCAATACCGGGAGAGACGAATCCTGTCTAACCGTCACTGCCTCCAAGTGCTTCGGGACTGCACCCAAAAACTACCTGTTTGCACGACTCCTTTGAGCCGTGGTAGGGTAGTAATCAAAGTGCAGTGGGAACACACTCGAGGCGAAGTGACAGTGTCAAGTCAGCGGACTAAGCTGTACTCATGTCACCTGGGAACTGATAACTGACGATAGGTATATTACCAACCAACAGTTCCCGACGAGTCCTGTCCAGTGTACTCGTAACCTAACGAGCACCCGCATACTATCCCAAGTACGACGTACTAACGGCTGTGGGACAGACCGTCTCCCACACTGGGATGAGAAGCGCATACGCTAGTCTACTCCGGAGTATCGATGCCCTGTCTCGATAGTCCAACGACCAGGGACCTGTATAAGGATGTGCTTATAGATTACCCAGCTCCCACGAGTGCGAGCGCCATCACAACGCTGGTAATCAAGCAAAGATCCTAAGGGCTCTACTAATATGTATACCAGCAATATGCTAAAAGAAACACATGCACATATTAAAGCAGAGACAAACCAAGTAGCATACTACCATTTCGAGCAAGATTGTATATACAACTGTGAGTATCCCAAGCTTCCATTAAGTAATATACAAACTAGTATGATACAGTAATGGCCTCTGGGCATATACACTAACACTCTTTGGAGAGGGTGATTCCGTGACAAGTCGGTAGATTACCGCGCTTAGAATCTTCCATACTGAATCTTTTCAGTACAGTGTCGATATACCTGGACTGCGAAAGTCCCAACATCCTCTTGGATCTATCACGATAGATCCGGACCCCCAGAATGTAAGAGGCATCACCCAGGTCTTTTATGGAGAACTTGTGTGACAAGAATCCTTTGACAGATTGTAGCATAGGAATGTCATTTCCTATTAATAGAATGTCATCCACGTACAAGACGAGGAATACGACACTTCTGGCTACAACTTTACTATATATGCACGGTTCATCTGGATTTTTGATAAAGTCATATTCTTTGACTGTCTCATCAAAACAGATGTTCCAACTCCGCGATGCCTGCTTTAGTCCATAAATGGACTTAAGCAGCTTGCATACTTTCCCGCTGCTCCCACTCTGATTGAAACCCTCTGGCTGATCCATATAGACGCACTCTTCTAAATTTCCATTTAGAAAGGCCGTCTTTACGTCCATCTGCCAGATTTCATAATCATAGAAGGCAGCAATAGCAAGAAGGACCCGAATGGATTTGAGCATAGCCACTGGAGAAAAAGTTTCGTCATAGTCCAAACCAGGTCTTTGACGAAAACCCTTTGCAATAAGTCTAGCCTTATAGGTTTCCACCTGTCCATCTACACCAATCTTTTTCTTGAAGATCCATTTGCATCCTATGGGTTTTACCCCATCTGGAGCAAAGTCCAAAGTCCATACTTTGTTGGTGTACATAGACTCCATTTCGGTCCGCATTGCATCTAGCCATCGTACCGAGTCGCCGCTCTGGATGGCCTGCTGGAAGTCAGTAGGTTCATCATCATCTATGATGCAATCCTCTCTATCCCCATCTATGAGAAAACCATAGTATCTCTCAGGCGGATGAGACGGCTTACTACTCCTGCGGAGGGGTGCGGGAATGTCCTGTTCTTCTTGAACTACTGGTTCTACCAAACTTTCAGTAGCAGCTTGTGGTTCTGGAATTTCTTCCAGTTCTATTTCGCTCCCACTCTTCTGATTTTCTAAAAATTCAGTTTCTAAGAAGCGGGCATGACGAGAAACAAAAACCTTTTGTTCCTCTGCGTAATAGAAACAATATCCCATAGAGTTCTTTGGATATCCTACAAACTTACACTCTACTGAGTGTGCCTCGAGCTTGTCCGGATGCTGCTTTTTTACAAAAGCTGGACATCCCCATGTCTTCAGGTACTGAAGATAGGGTTTCTTCCCACTCCACATCTGATATGGTGTGGTAGGCACAGTTTTGGTTGGAACTCTATTCAAAAGATATGCCGCTGATTCTAGCGCATAGCCCCAGAAAGATCGTGGTAACTCAGCATTACTCATCATGGATCGTACCATATCCAATAGGGTTCGATTCCGTCTCTCCGATACACCGTTGTGCTGTGGAGTGTATGGAGGAGTAAGCTGAGAGAGAATTCCTTTCTCTTTTAGGTAACCTAGGAACTCGGCACTTAAGTATTCTCCACATCGATCAGATCTCAGTGTCTTAATACTTTTGCCTATTTGGTTTTCCGCTTCACTCTTGTATTCCTGGAATTTCTCAAAGGTCTCGGATTTATGCTTCATTAAGAAGATATGTCCATACCTAGAGAAATCATCTGTAAAAGTAATGAAGTAGGAATAACCACCTCTCGCATGTGTAGACATTGGACCACATACATCGCTGTGTATGAGTCCTAAGAGCTCGCTTGCTCTTACTCCTTGTCCAGTGAATGGAGTCTTTGTCATCTTTCCTTTGAGACAAGATTGACAAGTGTCATAAGTTTGATATTCGAACGAGTCCAAATATCCTTCTCTAAGCAACTTAGTCAACCTTCTCTTATTGATGTGACCCAGTCTACAATGCCATAAGAAAGCTTTATTTAAATCTGGAGACTTTCTTTTTAGTGTGTTCTGGACGTTGAAAATTTGGAGTTGGTTTAAAACATATATACCGTTATTTAGTGTACCGGACCCAATCAAACCATGATTAAGGTGGATGTTAACAACATCTCTTACAAACGTGAAATCATAACCTTTATTTGATAACAAGGAAACTGATATGATATTACACGTTAAGCTTGGTACAAAAAAACAGTTATGTAAAACCAAAATGTGTCCACTCGTCAATCCCAGGTGATAATCCCCGATGGACGCAGCTCCCACGCTAGCTCCGTTAGCAACCTTTAGGGTCATATCACCTTCCTTCAGCACTCTACGGTTTCTCAGTGTCTGCAATGAATTGCAAATATGAGATCCTGATCCGGTATCCAATACCCAGGAAGTAGAGTTGATCGACAGACAATTCTCAATTACAAACACACCTGAAGTCGAAGCCACAGCTTGCTTCGGTTCCTGGTTCTTGGCGTTCCACGCCTTGCAATCCTTCTTCCACTGCCCTTTCCTGTGACAATGGAAGCACTCATCCTGGCCAACTACCGGTACCGCAAACTTTTTCTTTCCTTTGTAAGTCCACGTTGCGACCCCCGTTCTTACGGGGAGGCGGAAACGGTATAAAAAACAAATTTTTGGCGCATGGGGCAACATGGACTAACAAAGTCGGGATCTTTTCTAAACTAGACTAGCAAACATGCAAAGGAGAGTTAACTACTCGGCAAAGTGGTTATACCTAACTTGAACTCCTTCTTCTTGAAACCTAGTAGAGGTTGATGGTTCTCTCCTCGTCGCCTTCTTCCGTCAAAGATGGATCCACCTGAGGGTTCAACCTTCGGGCTCTTTCTCGAACTTAAAGTGAACTAGGATCTCCGGCTTGCTAAACCTTGAACCCTAGATAGAGTAGAGAGTATCTATGGGGTGTTTTCTTTTCAAGGAGAGGGATTCTCAACACATGAGAAGGATTCTCCTTGAGCTTGAGGAAGAAGAAGATGAAGTGAGGAGAGAGAATGAATATGATAGAATGAGCTCTCTTTTCCTTTTGCAACCATAACAAAAGAAAAAGAATTATCTAATTAATAATAATAATTCAAATGAAATAGTTGATGGTTGTATTTGGAATGACCATTATCATCACTTCATTAAATGAATGTAAGCTAGAATCAAGGAGTATCCTTGCAAAGCAATGATGATGGTCAAACATTCAACCATGGTCAACAAGTCAACCATGGTCAACAAGTCAACAAAATCAACCATGACACAATTTCATTTAATTACTATTATTAATTGATATTTCATAAATCCATTAGGGTTTGGAAAAAGACGACTGTCAACTGTGCATACGCACCCGTTCCGAAACCCTAATGAAAATCCTCTTCCTCCGCCTCAAACAACTGTGCATACACACCTGCATTCTCGTTCCGAGGAACATGAATACTGAGAGATAAAAGCAACCCCAAAACATATACCAGTATCTGACTCAAACCAGAGCCAGCCAGTAAAAACCGTCCGGACTCCAAACGTGCACAAGTGCACGGATGAGAACGAACCCTGTCGCAAAACCATGTGACCTCTACTCTGTTTTGCCCAGAGGCGAATAGCCCTCTGTGTGGGACTCTAAAGACTCGACACTACGCTGGCAGTGGGTTTAACCACAGACCGCAAGCAGCACTAGCTGTGCGTAACGGTCCCCAGGTAGATGCCGATAAGAAGACTGACGAGGTAAAACCCATCTGAACTCCTACTGAGTCTGAATGTGACATTCTCCGTACAGTCCGGTCAGTTCGTCTGATACATCGCATGGCGGGCCTAGGGGGCGGTAAACGTCAGTCCCCCAATAGCGGTACAAGTCGTGTCGGAGTGAAGCCCAAAACACCCTGAGATAACACTGGAAGCCTACCAGTATATCTCGCTTGCCCTGGCCAGGGACTACTCGTGTAATGGCTCTCCTAGACACAACGCGATGTCAACCCCCAATACCGGGAGAGACGAATCCTGTCTAACCGGCACTGCCTCCAAGTGCTTCGGGACTGCACCCAACCATTACCTGTTTGCACGACTCCTTTGAGCCGTGGTAGGGTAGTGATCAAAATGCAGTGGGAACACACTCGAGGCGAAGTGCCAGTGTCAAGTCAGCGGACTAAGCTGTACTCATGTCACCTGGGAACTGATAACTGACGATAGGTATAATACCAACCTGTCAGTTCCCGACGAGTCCTGTCCAGTGTACTCGTAACCCAACGAGCACCCGTATACTATCTCCAGTACGACGTACTGATGGCTGTGGGACAGACCATCTCCCACACTGGGATGAGAAGCGCATACGCTAGTCTACTCCGGAGTATCGATGCCCTGTCTCGATAGTCCTGCGACTAGGGACCTGTATAAGGATATGCTTATAGATTACCCAGCCCCCACTAGTGTGACTGCCATCACAACGCTGGTAATCAAGCAAAGATCCTAAGGGCTCCACTAATGCGTATAGGTGATATCGCAAAATAAACACATGTACACATTGAAGTAGAAACAAACCAAGTAGCATACTACTATTTTGAGCAAGATTGTTTATACAAGGTGAATATCCCAAGCTTCCATTAAGTAATATACAAACTAATATGATACAGTAATGGCCTCTAGGGCATATACACTAACAATCTCCCACTTGCACTAAGGCCATATACTGGCGTATCGAAGACCTATCATCTCGATCAGCAGCTCGAACTGAGTCTGGGGTAGGGCCTTGGTGAATGGATCTGCAGTGTTTTCTTCTGAAGCAACCCTCCGAACCTCGATCTCCTTGCGATCCACGATCTCCCTGATCAGGTGATACCGCCTCAAGATGTGCCTGGATCTCTGATGGGACCTGGGTTCCTTCGCTAAAGCTATAGCCCCGTTGTTGTCGCAATACAGAGGTATTGGGTCAACAATGGACGGAACCACCTAAAGTTCTTTCAAGAACTTCCTCATCCAGACAGCTTCTTTTGCGGCATCAGATGCAGCGATGTATTCCGCTTCCATCGTCGAGTCTGCAACGGTTTCCTGTTTGGAACTCTTCCAACACACCGCCCCTCCATTGAGGGTAAAGACAAAACCCGACATGGACTTGGAATCATCCTTGTCACTCTGGAAGCTGGAGTCAGCAAAGGCCTCGATCTGGAGGTCTTTTCCGCCATACACCAAGAACATCTCCTTAGTCCTTCTCAGGTACTTGAGAATGTTCTTTACCGCTATCCAGTGTTTCTCCCCAGGGTTTGACTGATACCGGCTTACTACACTCGGTGCATAAGCTACATCCGGTCTGGTACACAACATCGCATACATTATAGAGCCTACCGCAGAAGCGTAGGGTATAATAGACATGTGATCCCTCTCCAAATCAGTCTTGGGAGACATCTCTTTAGAGAGGGTGATCCCGTGACAAGCCGGTAGGTTACCGCGCTTGGAATCTTCCATACTGAATCCCTTCAGTATAGTGTCGATGTACCTGGACTGTGAAAGTCCTAATATCCTCTTGGATCTATCACGATGGATCTGGATCCCTAGGATGTATGAGGCATCACCCAGGTCTTTCATGGAGAACCTGTGTGACAAGAACCCCTTGACAGATTGTAGCATAGGAATGTCATTTCCTATTAAGAGAATGTCATCCACGTATAAAACGAGGAATACTACAGTTCTCGCTACAAATCTACTATAGATGCATGGTTCATCTGGATTTTTGATAAAGCCAAATTCCTTGACCGTCTCATCAAAACAGATGTTCCAACTCCGCGATGCCTGCTTTAGTCCATAGATGGACTTAAGCAACTTGCACACCTTTCCGCTGCTCCCACTCTTAATGAAACCCTCTGGCTGATCCATATAGACACACTCCTCTAAATTTCCATTTAGAAAAACGGTTTTTACGTCCATCTGCCAAATCTCATAATCGTGGAAGGCAGCAATGGCAAGAAGGATCCGAATGGATTTCAGCATAGCCACTGGAGAAAAGGTTTCGTCATAGTCCAAGCCAGGTCTTTGACGGAAACCCTTTGCTACAAGTCTAGCTTTATAGGTCTCAACCTGTCCATCTACACCAATCTTCCTTTTGAAGATCCACTTGCATCCTACGGGTTTTACCCCGTCTAGAGCAATGTCCAACGTCCATACTTTGTTGGTGTACATGGACTCCATTTCGGTCCGCATTGCATCCAGCCATTTTACCGAGTCAACGCTCTGAACGGCCTGCTGGAAGCTAGTAGGCTCATCATAATCTATGATGCAATCCTCTCTATCCCCGTCTATAAGAAAACCGTAGTATCTCTCGGGCGGATGAGACTGCCTACTACTCCTGCGGAGCGGCGTAGGAATGTCCTGTTCTTTTGAACTTACTGGCTCTTCCAAGCTTTCAGTAATAGGTTGTGGTTCTGGAATTTCTTCCAGTTCTATTGCGTTCCCACTTATCTGGGTTTCCAAAAACTCAGTTTCCAAGAAGCGGGCATGTTGAGAAACAAAAACCTTTTGTTCCTCAGCGGAATAGAACAGATACCCCCTGGAGTTATTTGGGTATCCCACAAACTTACACTGTACTGAACGTGCCTCGAGCTTGTCCGCATGCTGCTTTTTTACAAAAGCTGGACATCCCCATATCTTAAGGTACTTAAGACAGGGTTTCTTCCCACTCCACATCTGATATGGAGTGGTAGGCACAGTCTTGGTGGGAGCCTTGTTCAAGAGATATGCAGCTACTTCTAGTGCATAGCCCCAGAAAGATCGCGGTAACTCAGCCTTACTCATCATGGAACGAACCATATCCAATAGGGTTCGATTCCTCCTTTCCGATACACCGTTATGTTGCGGAGTGTATGGAGGAGTACGCTGAGAGAGAATTCCATTCTCTTTTAAATAGTCCAGGAACTCGGCACTCAAGTATTCACCACCTCGATCCGATCTTAGAATCTTAATACTTTTGCCTGTTTGTTTTTCAACTTCATTCTTGTAATCCCGAAATTTCTCAAAGGCCTCGGATTTGTGCTTCATTAAGAAGACATGTCCATACCTAGAGAAATCGTCTGTGAAAGTAATGAAGTATGAATAACCGCTTCGAGCATGTGTAGACATTGGACCACACACGTCACTGTGTATGAGTCCCAAGAGCTCGCTCGCTCTTTCTCCGTGTCCAGTGAACGGAGTCTTTGTCATCTTTCCCATGAGACAAGATTCATAAGTGGCATAAGACTGATACTCGAACGGATCCAAGTATCCTTCATTATGTAACTTAGTCAACCGTGTCTCATTGATGTGACCCAGTCTACAATGCCATAAGAAAGCCTGATTGATATCTGGAGACTTTCTTTTGTGTGTATTCTGGACATTGAAAATCTGTGGTTGGTTTAATACGTATTTACCATTGCTCAGTGTACCTGACCCAATCAGAACTTGATTAAGGTGAATGTTTACAACATTACTTACAAACGCAAATTCATAACCTTCTTTAGAAACCAAAGATACAGAAATGATATTACAAGTTGCGTTGGGTACAAAAAAGCAATTACGCAAAACCAAAACATGTCCATCTGACATTCCCAGGTGATAGTCCCCCACGGCTTTAGCATCCATGCTAGCTCCGTTCGCAACTCTGAGGGTCATGTCACCTGCCTTCAAAAACCTACGGTTTCTCAACGCCTACAAAGAATTACAGATATGAGATCCTGATCCGGTATCCAATACCCAGGAAGTAGAGTTTATAGAAAGACAGTTTTCAATAACATACACACCTGAAGCTGAAGCCGCAACCTGCTTCAGTTCCTGTGTCCTGGCTTTTCAAGCCCTGCAATCTTTCTTCCAGTGTCCACTCTTGTGACAATAGAAGCATTCCTCTTTACCCACAAGCTTCCCCGCAATCTTTGTTGCCTTTGCTTTTCCCTTCGTATCCACTTTACTAACACCGCCCCTTGGTTTGGCGGGGGCTTTCCTCTTCTTTCCCTTGGCTTTCGCCTTGGACCTAGAAGAAGAAGATCCTCCTACAAACAAAGTGGATGTTTCCCTACCTTTCTGTAGGGTGCCCTCTGCACTCCTCAGCATGTTGAGGAGTTCTGAAAGTTCAACTTCTTTTTCTTGCAAGTTGAAATTCAGTATGAACTGGGCGTAAGTGGAAGGAAGGGACTGGAGAACTAAGTCCGTATAGAGCTCACTCTCCAACGTGGTCCCAAGTTCCGCGAGCTCCTCAATGTAGCTAATCATCATAAGCACGTGGTCCGCTACCGATGATCCGACGGCCAACTTTGCCGAAAATAACTTCTTCGACACTTCGTATCTCGCGATACGAGACTGCTCTCCATACAGTTCTTTTGTATGAAGAAATATGGATTCCAAGTCCATATTCTCATGCCTCCTCTGATGTTCGATGTCCATAGAGGCAAGCACGAGGCACCTGGCCTTCGCGCAATCAATCTCCCAAGTCTTACGGATTTCCTTATCCGCGACGCTGGAGGTGGGACCTGGGACGGGGGGAGCTTTGGTGGTAAGAAGATACCCCAGCTTGTCGTAAGTGATTGCCATTTTGACATTCCTTAGCCAATCTTTGTAGTTTGGCCCTGTCAGTATGTTTTTATCTAAAAGTAACTTAAGTCCAGCCATTTCGATTTGGTCGCTGCAGGGGGGAGAGAAGAAACACTTTAGCACGATGCTCTTGCAAGTTTAGAATGGTTTTTAATTTGTCTAAACAGGATGGCTCCCACTGTCTCTCGAATCCCTCCTCAAACCACAAAGGAAGAATTAGTCGGGATCAATCCCACCGCACAATACTTGCTTAACCGTTCAGCCAGGCCAGTGTCGGTACTTCGAGGGAGGTTTTCCAACGCTTTCGCGAAGTTCCTTAATTTAAGAACCTCTTTTCCCTGGGGGCGTAGCCCCGCTAACACCTTTTTAGGCACCTACTAGGTTTATAGCATTGATCGTTTAGTGAGAAATTTCCCGAGGAGTAGCATATACTCACAGTAGGATCGGGATCCAAATATCATCGCGTGACGAAACTGAAGGAATCCTACCAGAATCATCACACTCCAAATGGTATGCAAATCTAGCAAGTTTCAGTACTTATGAAACTCCCGATGTGGATTTTTGCCCCATGCTCTTATGACCTTGACGAAGGTCAACAAATCATAAGTCACATGTCAAGTTCTGCCCGTCATTATCCAGGTTAATTTGAACCCACCCGTATATACCCTTGACGAAGGTCAACAAGGCAATACGACTGTCCCAAACCAACGCATCTATCTATGCTACATATGAACACCCAACAGCTACCAATCTCTATGCCTTGACGAAGGTCAACAAACATAGCTTGAATACTATTGAATATTCATACGAAACGACGGAGGGCTACGAATGGTTTTGGCGAAACCGTGAACGTAGTGAACTTGATATAATCGATGGAACGAGATAGCTTTTAGAAGGAGTGGCTCAAGCTCCGCATTTAAAAGTTAGTTTTGAAAAGAACCGAGTGGTTTTTCGAAAGTGTTCCAACGACTTTAACTTGGTTTATTATCTTGCATTAGTTCTTTTAATGCGTGATATTCTTGCATTAGTTCTTTTAATGCGTCCCATCATTTAATCCTACCATTGCAGAAAACAACCAAAATATGACGTACGCTTATGCCATTCGCATTCGCCACGGGGTCCCGTCATCACCCTTTAGGTTACTTAACTAACGACAGAGCGGGGGCTGGGCTAGCGCGGCTGTAAAACATAAGCAACGCCTAAATATAAAGCAATGATAGACATTACAGATCACAGATGAATACATTGGATATACTAGCAATCCGCAATCCGTTCGAGCCTGCAACGAAAAGCGGATTACACGGTCGCGGTGAATAGCAAATACCCCACCCAAGACCCCTACGGGTGCGGCAAACTACCCGCCAAGTACCCGGTAGTTTGTGCACCCCTCCATGGGTCTATCCTAGGAGCAAAAACAGTAAAAAGAATTATACAATGACGGCTACAACCCCGACCCGGTTGTGCGGCCATACAAATAATATTATTACATCAATTTACATATTACAAATGAATGAAAGAAAAAAAAAAGCTCATCTCACATCCACCCCGGCTATTCACCCGCGACAGTCCAACACATTCATATACACATTCCAATATCAAACACAGATCACAGAGATGTATAACCCCGACTAATCGACTTATAGCGATTAGCCGACGTTCAATACATACAAACATCACAGATATAACCAATATAGCCAAAGTGTAGCGAAGTTCGAAAAAAAATACAGATTTATAGGACCCCAAAAGTAAATTTCTTTTCTGGAAAATCTGGGCACATATAACATATTTGAAAAATCCCAAAACCCTACCAGAAGAACACTGCACAAAACACGATCACATGAAGAGCCCAAACGGCGGCGGATCCGCGGCGAAGAGAATAGCTGAGGCCGCGGATCCGCGGCGGTTTAAAGGATTCATGGGATCGTTTTTGGTGGGTGTTCTCACAAAACCCTGAGCCGATTTTAGGAGTAAAACTTTTTACTTTTAGAGCACAAAAAAATTCAACAGAAACTTAGGGTTTTTGATTTTCCGGTTTTGCGATTTTTTCGTTTCGAACTTCCATACACTTCGCTACCAAGCTAGTTTAAGTTTAGTTAGGCTCTGATACCACTGTAAGTCCATGTTGCGACCCCCGGTTCTTACGGGGAGGCGGAAACGGTATAAAAAACAAATTTTTGGCGCATGGGGCAACATGGACTAACAAAGTCGGGATCTTTTCTAAACTAGACTAGCAAACATGCAAAGGAGAGTTAACTACTCGGCAAAGTGGTTATACCTAACTTGAACTCCTTCTTCTTGAAACCTAGTAGAGGTTGATGGTTCTCTCCTCGTCGCCTTCTTCCGTCAAAGATGGATCCACCTGAGGGTTCAACCTTCGGGCTCTTTCTCGAACTTAGAGTGAACTAGGATCTCCGGCTTGCTAAACCTTGAACCCTAGATAGAGTAGAGAGTATCTATGGGGTGTTTTCTTTTCAAGGAGAGGGATTCTCAACACATGAGAAGGATTCTTCTTGAGCTTGAGGAAGAAGAAGATGAAGTGAGGAGAGAGAATGAATATGATAGAATGAGCTCTATTTTCCTTTTGCAACCATAACAAAAGAAAAAGAATTATCTAATTAATAATAATAATTCAAATGAAATAGTTGATGGTTGTATTTGGAATGACCATTATCATCACTTCATTAAATGAATGTAAGCTAGAATCAAGGAGTATCCTTGCAAAGCAATGATGATGGTCAAACATTCAACCATGGTCAACAAGTCAACCATGGTCAACAAGTCAACCATGGTCAACAAGTCAACAAAATCAACCATGACACAATTTCATTTAATTACTATTATTAATTGATATTTCATAAATCCATTAGGGTTTGGAAAAAGACGACTGTCAACTGTGCATACGCACCCGTTCCGAAACCCAAATGAAAATCCTCTTCCTCCGCCTCAAACAACTGTGCATACACACCTGCATTCTCGTTCCGAGGAACATGAATACTGAGAGATAAAAGCAACCCCAAAACATATACCAGTATCTGACTCAAACCAGAGCCATCCAGTAAAAACCGTCCGGACTCCAAACGTGCACAAGTGCGCGGATGAGAACGAACCCTGTCGCAAAACCATGCGACCTCTACTCTGTTTTGCCCAGAGGCGAATAGCCCTCTGTGTGGGACTCTAAAGACTCGACACTACGCTGGCAGTGGGTTTAACTACAGACCGCAAGCGGCACTAGCTGTGCGTAACGGTCCCCAGGTAGATGCCGATAAGAAGACTGACGAGGTAAAACCCATCTGAACTCCTACTGAGTCTGAATGTGACATTCTCCGTACAGTCCGGTCTGTTCGTATGATACATCGCATGGCGGGCCTAGGGGGCGGTAAACGTCAGTCCCCCAATAGCGGTACAAGTCGTGTCGGAGTGAAGCTCAAAACACCCTGAGATAACACTGTAAGCCTACCAGTATATCTCGCTTGCCCTGGCCAGGGACTACTCGTGTAATGGCTCTCCTAGACACAGCGCGATGTCAACCCCCAATACCGGGAGAGACGAATCCTGTCTAACCGGCACTGCCTCCAAGTGCTTCGGGACTGCACCCAACCATTACCTGTTTGCACGACTCCTTTGAGCCGTGGTAGGGTAGTGATCAAAATGCAGTGGGAACACACTCGAGGCGAAGTGCCAGTGTCAAGTCAGCGGACTAAGCTGTACTCATGTCACCTGGGAACTGATAACTGACGATAGGTATAATACCAACCTGTCAGTTCCCGACGAGTCCTGTCCAGTGTACTCGTAACCCAACGAGCACCCGTATACTATCTCCAGTACGACGTACTGATGGCTGTGGGACAGACCATCTCCCACACTGGGATGAGAAGCGCATACGCTAGTCTACTCCGGAGTATCGATGCCCTATCTCGATAGTCCTGCGACTAGGGACCTGTATAAGGATGTGCTTATAGATTACCCAGCCCCCACTAGTGTGACTGCCATCACAACGCTGGTAATCAAGCAAAGATCCTAAGGGCTCCACTAATGCGTATAGGTGATATCGCAAAATAAACACATGTACACATTGAAGTAGAAACAAACCAAGTAGCATACTACTATTTTGAGCAAGATTGTTTATACAAGGTGAATATCCCAAGCTTCCATTAAGTAATATACAAACTAGTATGATACAGTAATGGCCTCTAGGGCATAGACACTAACATCCTTTCCCTCCCACCTTACTAACACCTCCTCTAGGTTTGGTGGCGGCCTTCTTCTTCCTTCCTTTGGCCCTAGCCTTAGACCCGGAAGAAGATGTACCGCTAACAAACATAGCGGGTGTTTCCCTTGCTTCTGCAAGGTGCCCTCTGCACTCCTTAACATGTTCAGGAGTTCCGGAAGTTCAACTTCTTTTCTTTGAAGGTTGAAGTTCAGGATAAACTGGGCGTAGGTGGGAGGAAGGGACTGGAGAATAAGGTCTGTATAGAGCTCATTATCCAAAGTCGTCCCAAGGTCTGCAAGCTCTTCAATATAGCCGATCATCTTTAGGACATGTTCTCCTACCGATGACCCGACAGCCAACCTCGCTCGAAACAAGTTCTTAGAGGTCTCGTATCTTGTTATACTAGATTGCTCTCCATAAAGTTCCTTTGTATGGAGAAATATGCCATCTAGGTTCATATCCTCGTGCCTCCTCTGATGTTCATTGTTCATTGAGGCAAGCACGATGCACTTGGCTTTCGCGCAATCTAAATCCCAGGTTTTGCGGATTTCCTTATCCGCATTGCTGGATTTGGGACCAGGGACAGCAGGTGCCGTAGCGGTGAGGACGTACCCCAATTTTTCATAGGTCAAAGCCATTTTGACATTCCGCAGCCAATCTTTATAGTTTGGCCCTGTCAGTATATTTTTCTCTAAAAGCAACTTAAGTCCAGTCATTTTCAGGGTCGCTGCAATTAGGAGAGAGAGAAGAAAACTCTTTAGCATGATGCTCTTGCAAGTTTAGAGTGGTTTTTAGTTTATCTAAACTGGATGGCTCCCACTGTTTCTCGAATCCTTCCTCAAACCATAAAAGAAGAATTAGCCAGGACTATTCTCACTGTACAATACTTGCTTAACCGTTCAGCCAGGCTAGTGTCGATACTTCGAAGGAGGTTTTCCAACGCTTTCGCGAAGTTCCTTAATTAAATAACCTCTTTTCTCTGGGGGCGTAACCCCGCTGACACTTTTCTGGACACCTACTTGGTTTATAGCATTGATCGTTAAGTGACGAATATCCTGATAAGTAGCATATACTCACAGTAGGATCGGGATCCAAATATCATCGTATGATAATGTTGAAGGAATCCTACCAACACTCATCAAACTCCAAATGGTATGCATCTCTTTGCAAATTTCAGTTTCTTTAGAAATTCCCGATATAGGTTTTTGCCCCATGCTCTTATGACCTTGACGTAAGCCAACAAATCATAAGTCACATGTCAAGTTCTGCCCATCATTATCTTGTTAATTTGAACCCACCCGTATATACCCTTGACGTAAGCCAACAAGGTAATGCGACTGTCCCAAACCAACACATCTATCTATGCAACAAATGAATACCCAGTAGCTACCAAACACTATGCCTTGACGAAAGCCAACAAACATAGCTTGAATACTACTGACTATCCATAAGAAATGACGGAGGGCTACGACTGGTTTTGGCGAAACCGTGAACGTAGTGAACTTGATATAACCGAAGGAACCTGATAGCTTTTAAAAGGAGTGGTTAAAGCTCCGCATTTAAAAATATCTATTTTTAAAATTAACCGAGTGGTTTCTTTTAAATTGTTCCAACGATTAACTTTTGGTTTATTTTCTTTGCATTATAAATAATGCGTCCCATCATTAACCTATCATTGCAGAAAACAACGAAAATACAACGTCCTCTTATGCCATCCGCATTCGCCACGGGGTCCCGTCATCACCCGTTAGGTTACTTAACTAACGACAGAGCGGGGGCTGGGCTAGTGCGGGTGTAAAACATAAGTGACGTCTAAATAGCTATCATATATAGATATTGTACATTCGTCAGACGCAATAATAGGCATTCCAGATCACAGATGAACTTTATTGGATTTGCAAGCAATCCGTGTTTGTTTTGAGCCTGCAACAAAAAACGGATTACACAGTTGTGATGAATAGCCATTACCCCACCCAAGACCCCAACGGGTACGGCAAACTACCCGCCCGGCAGTTTGTGCACCCCACCTTGGGTCTGTCCTAGGAGCAAAAACAGTAAAATGAAATAATACAACGGTGGCTACAACCGCAACCTGGATGTGCCCCGCAAAATAATATTACAACAAATTACATTTACATCAAATGAATTAAATAACAACCCATCACATAACCCCGGCTATACATCACAACAGTCCAACACAGTTCATATCCACAAACAGTAAAAACCATTACAGAAATGTGCAACCCCCTGCCAACCGACATACTAGCAGTTAGGGGAGGTTTACGAACACATTATACAAACACAGATATAATCCAACAAGCAAATACTGTATGATTTCGATCGATTAAACACTTTTAATTTTGCTCCAATACTTCTCTGTAAAACTGAAACCTGAGCAAAAATAAAAACTTCCAGAAAATACCAAATATCACAGAGAAGCAACACAGGAAAATTGGGTTCCTGAATCGCCAACTCGGCGGCGGAAGCGCGGCGGATCGGTGCGATCCGCCGCGGTTCCGCGGCGCTTTAGGCGATTCAGGGGCCCAAATTTCTTGGGTGTTCTTCTACTGTCTTTTTAAGCTTTCTGAACCTCCCTGAAAAATTTTTGGACTTCATTTAAAAATCGACAGAAACTTGTGATTTCGGGGTTTTCCGGTTTCGTTTTTTCCGTTCGAAATTCATACAAATTTGCAAGTAAGTTATTTATTGTTTAGCGAGGCTCTGATACCACTGTAAGTCGATGTACAACACCCCACGACTTGCGGGGAGGCGGAAATATGAAAAACGATCCTGTTCTTTGCTTAAACATCGACTAACCGCATGAATCGAAGCTAAACGATAACTAACATCAAACATAGTTGTTAACAACTACTATGTAAAGGGATTATACCTAAAGAACCGTGTCCTTCATTTTTACGAACTCCACCTCCTCCTCGGCCTTCTCGAAGTAATAGACGATCCACCCGAGAGCTTTACTCCAAGCTTAGCCTCTAAACTTGAGGCAACTAAACTTCTTTAAGTGCTAATCAAAGAAGCTAGGTAAAATAGAGTGAGGGTTATGGTTTAATGAGTCTAACTAATCCTTGTACTCAACACATGAGAGGGGAGGATTAGGGTTTGAAGAGGGAGAGCTTGAGGAGAGAGAAGATGAAGATAATAATGAAGTGAGAAGAATGAGTTATCATAATATATATCAAGCATTTCTTTTTATCAAGAAAAGAAAAGAAAAGAAATGAATTTAACAACCATGCTTGATAATATCTAGTGATGATTCACATCCATGAGTCATTAAGCATTTATGATGCATTAATGACATGGATGAATCATCCATATGACTCACTAATCACATTCATTGTATATGCCACCTAAACCTCCTTAGTCACCATCTTCTAGAAGCTTCTCGCGCAATTACGAGAATTCCCCTCCTTTCCGCAAAAATACGGAAAAACTTTAGACTGTATAAATCCAATAACCGGATACCAGTAACTGGCTTAAACCAAAGCCGACTGGTAAAAACTGTCCGAAAGTCGTACGTGTGTAAATACACGTATGCGTCCGAACCCTTGTCGTAAAACCATACGACCTCTATATCGTTTCGCCTGGAGTAGGGAAACTCTCTGTGTGGGACTCTAGAGACTCGACTACTACGCTGGCAGTGGGTTTAACCACAGGCCGCTAGCGGCACTAGCTGTACGTAACGGTCCCCAGGTAGATGTCGATAAGAAGGCCGATGAGGAAACCCATCCGAACTCCTACTGAGTCTGATGTGACAATCTCCGTACAGTCCGGTCCGTTCGTCTAAGACTATCGCATATCGGGCCTAGGGGGGCGGCAAGCGTCAGTCCCCTAATAGCGGTATAAGTCGTGTCGGAGCGAAGCCCATTACACCCTGAGAAACTACTGGAACCTACCAGCAAATCTCGCTTGCCCTGGCCAGGGACTTTACGTAATGGCTCCCTGACATAGCGCGATATCAACCCCCAATACCGGGAGAGACGAATCCTGTCTAACCGCCACTGCCTCCAAGTGCTTGGGACTGCACCCAACTGCTACCTGTTTGCACGACTCCTTTGAGCCGTGGTAGGGTAGCAATCTAAGAACAGTGGGACACACTCGAGGCGAAGTAGCAGTGTCAAGTCTGCGGACTATGCTGTACTCATGTCACCTGGGAACTGTTCGCTGACGACTGGTATAAAACCAACCAACAGTTCCCTGTGAGTCCTGTCCGGTGTACCCGTAACCTAATGAGCACCTGCATACTATCTCCAGTACGACGTACTGACGGCTGTGGGACAGACCATCTTCCCAACTGGGATGAGAAGCGTACACACTAGTCTACTCCGGAGTATCGATGCCCTGTCTCGATAATCCAACGACTAGGGACCCGAATAAGGATGTGCTTGTAGACTACCCAGCCCCCACTAGTGTGACTGCCATCACAACGCTGGTAGTCAAGCAAGATCCTAAGAGCTCTATCAATACGTATACTCACATATTAAGATAGAAAAACCAAGTAGCATACTACCATGTTTAGCAAGACTGTTATATACATGTGAATATCCCAAGCTTCCATTAAGTAATATACAAACTAGTATGATACAGTAATGGCCTTCTAGGGCATAAACACTAACATTTATTACTATCGAGAAATATGTCCAACTTCTAATACATTGTGAAAGCGATGTTGGAGACAACGATTGGATAGATAATATATGATTGGAAAGATAATTGTTTGTATAATATCATAAATAGAAATATGAAGAAAAATGCATGATGGGACAGATAAAACTATGCAGTTCCAATTCACCATAATTGCATTCCCTACTTTCATGGTTGAATCACGTTTGGTTCTCTTTTTTATCACTAGGAAATATCAAGGATTATCTTTTCTAAATATTTTTATTTAATTTACTCAAATTACGATACTATCAAATCAGTCAAATCATGCATTTGTCAAAATATATTTTATTGAAAACCGTTTATATACGGAGTGTATTAATGATATGAGTTGAATGCATATACTTCATCCGTACAATCATGCATTTTTTCTTTATGCCTATTTATACATGATATGACATCGAAAATAGTCGTTTAGACTAGAGCATGTTTTGGTTTTCTTTTCTCTTTTTAACGGAGAATGCATTAATTCTTAACGTCTATTTATATTTTATTGAAAACCGTCCTCAACATAGAGAGGTTATCATAAGTAGAGCAAAAACAACTAATGCATAGAGAAAACACATAAGTGTTGGATAAAAATTTGTCCAGACCATCAATACTTGATTTTTCGATTTATAAGATATAAGATAAAAGTATTACATGTTAGAGAGTTCATATAAATCATAAACTGAGTATCATAATATTATAAGTTGATGTAACTTTTATAAGTTACCTAAAAAGTCATTTTAAAACAACTCTATTTTTTCAAAGATTTCTATTAACAAATACAACCAACTCTTTCTGTGGTATAGTTATACTTCTATCTATATATATGGGGGGTAATTTTAGTTATTGTCACTTCAAAATTCAACAACTTAACGGATATTATTGTAAGTAAATTTTATTATACTTGAATAAAATTTAAAGTTTTTCTTTATTTTTTACTCGATTGCCTTCTCAGTTGATTATATCTCTATGCTAGAGTTTGAAATAAAGAGTTTAAAATTCTCTTAAGTTTCATAAAAAATATCTCACTGACTTTTGATGCATAGTTTTTTCTTTTAGAGTTCAATTTTGATATTATAAAAACATTATGCTTATTTAAATGTTTTTATTTAAATTCATGTATGGTACTTTGTGTTATTTGTTTATATCGTCAATTTAATTTCTTTGAAGTAATATCCATTTTGATATTTTTTTGTTATTTGCTTATACAACTCATTTTATTTCTTTGAGGTTACAATATTTACTTAGTTAGGTATACTTGCTGAAACGAAGAACAATAATAAATCAATACAATATATATATATATATATAGTATAATTAACAATTTCTGTATTATTCTATAATTTTCTAATACTATTTTTATAAAAATCATGAAATATGTTGAGCTCAACTTTATTCTATTAAAATTTCTATTAGAAAGAAAAAAATTTAATAACAAAAAAAAAATCTTAACTATATATAACTTCAAATTTTTAATTTTAGGATGGGCATAAGGATGTACTCAGAGTGCAATTGGAATTGTGCATTATAGAAGAATATACTGCTAAATGGGTAGCGAGAGTTAAAATTGTCAATTTTAGTATATTATGCTTTATGTTTCGTGATTTCATAACCAATGGGCACCATCCAGTTGGATTTAGTTTAGGTGGGATATACTATCAGTTGTCTGAAAATTATAGTTGTGTTTTTTTTGCGATCGGATCTTGATGTCTTCTGCATGTTTCATTGCTATCGAGAAACCTGTCCGGTCCGAATATATCATGAAAGTGATGTTCGTAAGAATGACCATCATTGCACATTTATCACTCCGTCTTATAAAGTGTTCGAGCATGCAATAATTGTCGCTTCTTTAATGCGTCGAGATTAGCCTTGATGTAAAAGTATTTTGCTATGTATAATGAAATTCTAAAATCAAGATGTAATATTATCGTAGAGTTTAAGTGATATTTATTTTTCATTTTTTATCATGTCAGTTCTAGGTTATATTTATACAATTATGTAAACTTTAGTTATATGAATATTTTATAAATCCTTGCAATCATTATACTTATGATACCTTACTTGCTATATAATATTTGTTGTTAATAAGAAATTAAAAATAATAAGTCTAAAAGAAAATAAAAATCAATAAGCCAAACGATATATATTCATTTATTCTAAATATTAAGTTATATACTGAATAGAAAGTATAACGCTAATTGGACAGATGGTTGTTTGTACAATATTATATATAGATATATGAAGAAA
This sequence comes from Agapanthus africanus, assembly GCA_030015575.1. Taxonomy (NCBI): domain Eukaryota; kingdom Viridiplantae; phylum Streptophyta; class Magnoliopsida; order Asparagales; family Amaryllidaceae; genus Agapanthus; species Agapanthus africanus. The sequence goes on from CM057339.1 coordinate 45,619,784, forward strand.
AATGAATGATGGGATAGATAAATCCGACATTTTTAATTCTCCGTAATTGCATTCCCTATTTTTGTTGTTGAAACGCATTTGATTGTCTTCTCTACTATTAGACAACATCAAGTATTATCTTTTCCAAATATTTTTATTTGATTTACTCAAGTTACGATGCTATCAACAGTCAAATTATACATTTACCATAATATACTTAATTGAGAATTTTTCGCATGTAGAGTGCAATTATGATATGATCTATAAATACATATACTTCTTCTGTCCAATCATGCGTTTTTTGCATCCTTATATATATATGACACGACATCAAAATGAAGAAAAATGCATTATGGGACACATGAAGCCAGCATTTCCAGTTCACCCTAATTGCATTCCCTTTTCTCACAGCTGAAGCATTTTTTGTTGTCTTTTCTGTCACCAGACAACATAAAATAATATCTTTTCCAAATATTTTTATTTAATCTAAACTTACGATGCTATCAAACCAGTCAAATTATATTTTGTCAGAATATGTTTTATTGAGAATTTTTCACATGCATAGTGCAATTATGATATGAGCTATAAATGCATATATTTCATCCATCCAATCATGTGTTTTTTCTTCATGCATATTTATATATAATATGACATCAAAATGAAGAAAAATATATGATGAGACCACATAGCTATACATTTCCAATTCACCATAATTGCATTCGCTACTTACTAATTTTAAATTTCAAACTGACTTGGTGACTCTTATATATATATATATATATATATATATATATATATATATATAAAAACCATGATCATACATTTTCTCACAAACACTTGTGCCTGACTATTTCAAGTACTCAAGTTTATTTCAAGTACTCAAGTTGTTCATGATGAAGCTTAAGCTTAGTCCGTCGGTAATGAAGAAAGGCCATAAAAAAGTAAGACGTCGACCGTGACCTCTCTCCCACAAGATATGTTCATCGAAATAGCCATGCAAGTCGTCTCTAAGTCCTCGACTCCTCTCGATTATATTAAAAACTTACGTGCAACGTAAGCATTTATTACATTTTATAATTTCAGAACCAACATATAAATTATCTAATATCGTTTTGTATGCATTTTAGATATAAGAGTTTTTATCGGGCCTCCAAAGACAAGATGGCCGGGCATTCAATCTAGGTGATTAAGGAGTACTTGAGGATGTATTGGTGGGAAAAAGGTGCATGTCTAATTTTGCTTCGAAACTATGCAAATAGCGGCAATCTTGATGCCAACTTTATTCTTAGACTAGTAAATAATTTGATTTAATACATATCTTCCTATATATATATATATATATATATATATATTGCCTAATTCATCGATGTTGGGTTTTTCTTTAAACCTATAGGAAGAGATATACAATTTAGGAAGGATGACTTTGTGTATGGAGCATCTCAATACAGTGATGATTAGTGGCCACTTTGCAGCGGCATACGTGGTCGGGATCATACTGTTTCTTGATGCATATACACGGGCACACGTCATGGAAATTCTGTACAAGGTTTCTTGCGGCGATCTTTTATGCGCTGGTCATGAAGTTAAAGAGTGCACGAGATCGGGCAATCCGATTGTAGAAAGATGCAGAAGAGATGCTTTGCAGATTACGAATAAAAGTTGGACGAGGATGATGTTGAAGATGGAACCGAGATCTCCCTGTAAGGATAAGTGATTGTTACGAAAGATTGTTTGTAGAATAACCACAATCAATAACGGTGTCGCGCGTAGCTAGACCGAGATGAGTACGGGTCATCCTCAGGGAAACGTTGAATCGTATACTCTTACTTTAGGTGTGTTGAAAGAGAGGAGCGATAAAGAATTTTATGGAATTGTTTCTAGATCTACGTTAAGCAAGAATGCAAAATATATAGATCTAGATTATTTTAGGGATGTAGTTAATATAATAAGAGGGCTTGTAGGGTTCGTTAGGATTTAGTAGTTATGGAAGATTAATTAAAAGTTACCCTTTTTATCCTTTAATAGATTTAAAACTAGAACGACGGTGATGCGTGTAGATTAGGGTTTCTGGAGGGAAAAAGAATCACACTCTTAACCCTTATCTCGACACGGAACTCCGTTCATATCTAGTCTTTACCAAAACAATAATTAATCTAATCTCTAATCGCGGTCGGGACTAACAAAGAATTGTTAGCGCGCCCGATTAGGATGTTAATGATTCTTTTGATAAAGTTTATAAACTTTATAGGACGTAAAAAGGGTTTAGGGATCTTCATCATCCATTAACCTACCCTAATCCTACGAACCCTAACAAGAGGAGAATTACTCGCGCATGTTGGGAGAAAAAGAGATGGAGAGAAAATGCATAATTAAACTACGAAGAAATAGAATAAGAAAAAGAAAGCTACCTTTATTAATCAACAATATTCATTACACTTGAATCCTTAGAAAATGATTACAATTTCTAGTTGCTTCTCGATCTCTTCTAAGGAGGTAGACGAACAGTTGATGATCAGCCTGGATGCGTGAGCCGTCTTGGACTTCGTGATCTCGTCGGCTTGATAATTTTTCCAAGAGGCTCTCGGTCTTTATTTATAGCCCAAAGCCAGAAACCTTTGCTTCCAAATTAGGTAAATAGCCGTAAAGATTCACCCTAGAAAATTGCAACCTCTATCTCCTAAATCTTGCCGCGGATCCGCGGCCCGGGGGGGGTATGTCTGCGGATCCGCGGCCATACAATCTCAGCCTTTGATCAAAATTCTGGGGCTTCCTCTATGTGACATGTGATGTTCTCTGGAATCTTTGGATGTTTGAAATCTTCTCGTGGTTGCTGCCAGACTTGATCTCCAAGTTTTGCTTTCTTAATTAGACAAGTTTTCTTTAACAACTTGATTTCTTGAAAAAATTCTTCACAACAACTTGGAAAAATTCTGCACAACAACTTAAATAATATTTAGTAGACTTTGTTCTACTAGGATTTGGTCAATGATATTATTTGCATACAATTTCCTACCAAATTCTAATTATAATATATCAACACATGAAAAATAGTATTTTTACACATAAACTCTCATATCATACATATTATAATAAAGACCTTTTTAATATGGAAATAGTAGGAAAAACGTAATAACAAATGTGCAGTTTTATCAACTGAATAAATACCCCCAAACTTATCTTTGATCGTCCCGAGCAAACTAGTTTATTCAAGAGAAGGAGAAAAAGAAAGGAGAAAACTGAGCACACTTTCATAGGCAAACACGATTGCACTGAGCGCATGCAATAAGCTGTTAAACCTCTAGGTGTCCCTAGTAGGAGGAGTGTTGTCTCCTGAGGGTTTTCAGCGGATTACACCCATAAAATCCTATAATAAAAAAAAGATGGTGAAATTTACATATAAAGATAAGAACCATAAAAGAATTACTTTGAAAATTTAGAGTTTCCAACTATACTAGCTTTTCAGTTGCCATAAGCCCTATCTTAATAGTCATGAAAAGATGTTAGAAATCACATCATCCCTCAATAAAACATCGTCTTGATACTTCATTCCTATCTTTAATCCAAACATCGATCATATACCCTTACGTGTGTGAAATGGACATCCCTACACTCGGAGAATTCAATTCAAACTATCATACTCTTGTCCATCTACCTCAGTACTTTTTAACTTGATGAATATTTAGATTTGCTCACACATTTTCATGCGACCGTTAATACTTCTTGAGGTACTAACCGACCGATTACTTATGTGCTTGCTGATTAGGTGATAATATTTTTCTCGTCTTGCACCACCTAAGGCTTAGCAGTGACTCGCAGACCAGTTGGCCTTAGGGCACTAGGTGAAGAGGCACCCTTGCTATATTTTTTTATTGCTGCCTTGGCGATAACAAAACCAGTGTTCATTTTTCTTTTCACCGTTTTTATATTTTCTTCATTTTTCATTTCCTTCAGACTTTGGCTTTTAGACAAGAGCATTTCAAGGTATCCTCTACTATCCCGAGTTTCAAGACGTGTGTAAGTGCATATAGTAGGGTATCAACATTCAAATGTTTGGCTTCCAGAATAAAAACTATTTTTCAGACTTATTTCTATTCTCATATTAGTGATTTCCTTCATCTTACTAACCCTTGGGACAACAGCTCATAACTACTTATTACCAGTTCGTTTAAGAAAACTTCTAATTTTCTTGGTTTTCTTAAACTATTCCTATCTTTTGGATGTAATTTTTCACTTTCTACACTTTTGTTACAAAAAAAATTTAAAATTTTTGAAAATGTTGTGCTTATGCAAAATATGATGCAAATTGATATGTAAATAAGCACAAACCTCCCCCAAACCTGTTTACAGCACTGTCCTCACTGATGTCATCCGTTAAGCTCAAAAACCTGTAGACTTGGAAGGAAATTATTAATGGGGGCAAGAATATATGAAAGTGAAAATGCTCCCCCAAACTTATTTTTAGCTCACAATTTTGTAAAAATCATTTTCTTTCAAGAGCCAAAATATACCACCTCCCCCAAACTTGAGTTAAACAATTTTAATCTTTCAAAATCACACGAGAGGGTCAAGGTTATTGGTCAATACCAAGCTTTATAAAGACCGAAGGTCAACACCAACCATTCAAAAATTTTATCGATGAAGTACTAAGGTTGGTGGAAGAACATGTCACCTTTCGACAAGAAGAAGTGGGGAGGTGATAAGAGGTGTAATGGAAGAGGATTGCGTCTCAATTTGGAGAGACGACACAGTGATAGTAATGATGGATTACTCGCATTATCATGATTGTCCAAAAGAAGGGGTGGAAGTCCAATTTCTTCATCTTGGAGTTGATTTATCTCTACACCCGTATCTTTAAAAAATGCGAGTTCATCAGCGAAAATTTCCTCAAAACTTTCATCGATACCCTGAAGAATAATGTCATCAGAAAAAATGGGGTGATCGTCAGACTCTATAAAAAGTTCCTCATCAGCGTTAGATGTTGACCCGGACAACTCGGTGGAAGAGTACATGGTTGGGTCAAACAAAAACATATGAAAAGAGTCAGTATCATGAGGTTGATCAAATTCGCTGCTGTCGACATCCATTAATTCGACAGAACACACATGAGTATAGGGTTCGGAGGGTTCACTTCCCAACTTGTAAATGTTAAGCTCAATTGACTTCTTTCCAAAGGATAGGGTCATAGAGCCGTTTCTACAATTGATTACTGCGTTGGAAGTGGCCAAAAAGGGTCGACCGAGTATCACCGGAATTTGATTGCGTGGGTTTGCCACAGGTTGTGTATCTATAACGATAAAGTCCACAGGGAATATGAATTCCCCAACTTTAATTAACACATCCTCTAGCTCGCCCCTTGGTTGGATGATAGATCGATCGGCCATCTGAAGAGTGCAATGCGCAGGTTTTAACTCTCCGATCCCTAATTGTTCATAAACAGAATACGGAAGCAAGTTAACACTAGCACCTAAATCGAGTAGAGCACGATTGATATTTTTACCCCCAATAGAAATTGAAATTGTAGGACTTCCGGGGTCCTTTCGTTTCTTGGGTAGTTGTTGTGTAAAAGCAGTGCTCACATTACTCGCAAGGAAAACTTTTTTAGGTACCTGAGCTTTTCTCTTCCTAGTGCACAAGTCCTTTGGGATTTTCGCATATGACGAAACTTGTTGAATAGCATCTAGGAGAGGAATGTTTATATTAACTTGCTTAAAAATTTCCACAATCTTCTCCATTTGTGGACTGGGACAGTTTCCCCTTAACCTGTTTGGACAAGGTGCTTTATCAATAAGGGTTTGGTCCAACATTGGAGAGGATTGTGGGGATGGAGTGGATCCCAAAATTGGATTGGGAATCGACTTAGATAGATTTGGCGAAATGTTTGAGCCTTAGGGAAAACGGAGAATAGGCTCGGGTGAAGGTGGGAGACTAGAAGACTTAGGGGAAGAAGAAGAAGCTGGGGTATCATTGGTGTCACTAACATCATCACATTGCTCACCCACTCGGTTATTCAGCACCTTTCCCGATCTCAACGTAGTAACGGCGCTCACATTATAACTTTGTGAGTGGCCAGGATTAGGTATGGGTTGAGATGGGAGTTTCCCTTTCTCTCTTGTACTCATTGCGGCGTTTAACTGTGCAAGTTGGTTTTCTATTGATTTAATACTTTCGCCGTGGGAGGCGGAGTCTTTCTGTATGATATCAATAGAAGACTTCATCTCAGCCGACAATTGCATGGAATGTTTCATGAACATATCCAAAGTTTGTGCTAGTGAAGAGTTGTCAGTACCGACCACTTGTGGTGAAGTGTTGGCCGGATTTTGAAAGTTCTATGACTGAAAGGGGAGCTGATTCTGTGGTTGTGGTTACTGTGGAGGAGGTCTTTGATAATTTCTTTGTTGGTTTTGGTTCCAAGCAAACTTAGGATGATTCCTCCATCCTTGATTGTACGTGGAAGAATAAGGATCGTTTCTAGGTCGCTGCTGAAAAGCAGCATTAGTTTGAACCAATGCATTCATAGGACATTCTTCCGTTAAGTGTGAAGGATCCGAACATCAACCATAGACGGTCTTAGGAAGCGTGACCTGATTTAGGGAGAATGATGAAAATTTGTTCTCAATAGCGTCGAGTTTCTTCTGTATCACTGCCATTTCGGCTTTTACTGCCATAGAAACATCGAGCTGATGAATACCTCCCCTAGATGAAGGTGGTCTTACACTTTCCCACTGCAAAGTATTTTCAGCGAGGTCTTCCAGATACTTCCAAGCTTCACCGTCATCTTTAGACATGAAATTGCATTGACACATTGTTTCAAGCATTTGCTTTGTCGCTGGACTAATGCCCTCATATATAATCCGACATAAATCCCATCTTTGTATTCCATGATGAGGACATTGGACAAGCAGATCCTTGAAACGTTCAAAGCACTTCCAAAATGGTTCATTTGGAAGCTGGGTGAACTGGTTGATCTTGCTCCTAATATGGGCAGTCTTATGCTTTGGGTAAAACTTCTTAAGAAATGCTATGACGAATTCATCCCAATTAGTTATAAAGTGTGCGGCAGTATTATAAAGCCATTTTTCTGCCAAGTCGCACAGTGTGAATGGGAGAAGACGCAAGCGCATAGCATCGACAGTCAATTGTGAAGTACCCATCATTGCACATACGTTTTCGAATTTGGTGATGAAAACGTACGCGTCTTCCTACTCAAGCCCGTGAAATTTGGGCAGCAGATTGATGTAGTATGGTTTAATTTCAAAATTATCCCCGTTAGCTAGTGGAAGAGATAGACAAGTGGGAAGAGGACCACGGATAGGATAGCATCTCTCTTGGAGAGAGATGCGCAGTGGATTCTGCGCACCTACGGGCGGTGGCAGCGTGGTGTTATATTCTGATGGAGTGTCGTCCATCTCGGTAGTGGTGTGTGGTGGAGGAAAAGAAGATGAAGAAGTACCGACTTCGGCGTCGATAGTAAGAACGCGGACAAGACGGGCACTAGGATCCCGTGTTCAGCCAAGCATGCATTAAGCGGGTTTAGTGCAAGTGGCAGCGTATGTGTGATTTAAAATTGGTCTGTTTTGAAAAAGTGGGACACAAGACAAATCACTCTAAAATGCACAAGCAACCCTAGAACTAAGGTCACCTAAGTCCAGTCTCTAGACCGCTCCTAGACTTCCAAAGGACAAGCCGCAGGATCAATCCTCTACCACCTCTGTACTACCCTTGTAGCCAGGTAAGTGCCAGGTAAGTGGGAAGGAATCACAGTAGTGGGCCTAATTAGAAACCACTAGCCTTAGTCACACTTGCCTAGACACTACAAAAGTAATGCGGATAAGCCATAGATTACCCACGACCTTCCTCTGTCCTTATTGAGCGTGACAGTCCTTAGAGTCTGATCTAGATATTTTTTAAATTAATGAAGGGTTGATCTAGATACTCGGTTTGTGATTTGTGGGGCTTAGGAAGGGTGATGAAATCCGCACCTAATCTGGATTTGGTCTTTGCCCCTTAAAGTCCGTATTAAAATATGCAAAACAAAACCAATCACAAAACTGTTGCGAAAAGATTTTTGAGCGGCGCTATTTTGCAAAGAATCCTGCAGAAAATAGATTTTATTAGATTTGAGAGGAGAGATAAAGAGGTTACAATCTTACCAGAGAAGTTTAGAACTCTAAATCTCCTGTTTCCTCAAGTCTGTGTCTCCAGATCTCCTTGCAAAAATTCACGCACAAATCGTTAAATATGCAATTTGCAATTTTGTTTTATTATGATATAGATCGTATAAGAATTCAACACAAATAGTAAGAATAAAAAATTACGCACGTATCCCCGGCAACGGCGCCATTTGATTGTTACGAAAGATTGTTTGTAGAATAACCGCAATCAATAACGGTGTCGCGCGTAGACCGAGATGGGTACGAGTCGTCCTCAGGGAAACGTTGAATCTTATACTCTTACTTTAGGTGTGTTGAAAGAGAGGAGGGATAAAGAATTTTGTGGAATTGTTTCTAGATCTACGTTAAGCAAGAATGCAAAATATATAGATCTAGATTATTTTAGGGATGTAGTTAATATAATAAGAGGGCTTGTAGGGATTGTTAGGATTTAGTAGTTATGGACGATTAATTAAAAGTTACCCTTTTTATCCTTTAATAGATTTAAAACTAGAATGACGGTGATGCGTGTAGATTAGGGTTTCTGGAGGGAAAAAGAATCCCACTCTTAACCCTTATCTCGATACGGAACTCCGTTCATATCTAGCCTTTACCAAAACAATCATTAATCTAATCTCTAATCGCGGTCGGGACTAACAAAGAATTGTTAGCGTGCCTGATTAAGATGTTAATGATTCTTTTGATAAAGTTTATAAACTTTATAGGACGTAAAAATGGTTTAGGGATCTTCATCATCCATTAACCTATCCTAATCCTACGAACCCTAACAAGCGGAGAATTACTCGCGCATGTTGGGAGAAAAAAAGATGGAGAGAAAATGCATAATTAAACTACGAAGAAATAGAATAAGAAAAAGAAAGCTACCTTTATTAATCAACAATATTCATTACACTTGAATCCTTAGAAAATGATTACAATTTCTAGTTGCTTCTCGGTCTCTTCTAAGGAGGTAGACGAACAGTTGATGATCAGCCTGGATGCGTGAGCCGTCTTGGACTTCGTGACCTTGTCGGCTTGATAATTTTTTCAAGAGGCTCTCGGTCTTTATTTATAGCCCAAAGCCAGAAATCTTTGCTTCCAAATTAGGTAAATAGCTGTAAAGATTCACCCTAGAAAATTGCAACCTTTATCTCCTAAATCTTGCCGCGGATCCGCGGCCCAAAGGGGGTATGGCCACGGATCCGCGGCCATACAATCTCAGCCTTTGATCAAAATTCTGGGGCTTCCTCTATGTGACATGTGATGTTCTCTGGAATCTTTGGATGTTTGAAATCTTCTCGTGGTTGCTGCCAGACTTGATCTCCAAGTTTTGCTTTTTTAATTAGGCAAGTTTTCTTTAACAACATGATTTCTTGGAAAAATTCTGCACAACAACTTGGAAAAATTCTGCAAAACAACTTAAATAATATTTAGTAGACTTTATTCTACTAGGATTTGGTCAATGATATTATTTGCATACAATTTCCTACCAAATTCTAATTATAATATATCAACACATGGAAAATAGTATTTTTACACATAAACCCTCATATGTATGATATATTATAATAAAGACCTTTTTTAATATGGAAATAGTAGGAAAAATGTAATAACAAATGTGCAGTTTTATCAACTGAACAATAAGCTCTGTGGAAGGGTTGTGAAGGCAAAAGGTGATGGCTACTGGATTGATAATAATCGACTTCCGAGAGCATTTTGCGGTCAGTTTTACCGATGGATGGACGAGTGCTACAAATTCTTTAGAAATTAATGCCAATGGAAACATTGCTACCATCTCTTAACTGATTGTGTTTTCAAAGTTTTTTTTTCAAATTTTAGGTTTCAGAAGTATGTTTCATATTTGCTGGGTAGGATATTGAAATCTGTGATCACTTTTCAATGGTTCGTTTTTTTAAGTAAGAAACCAACATCTCCTTTTGTTGCTAAATATAATTTTCATATCGTAACCAGTTTTAGTTTACTGTTGAATGATAATAGCCTCAGGAGAAAACATTGAAATCGGAAATATTGGCGTCATTCATGTTTTGTTGTGTTCTTCACCACTAAACAACATCAAATATTATCCTTTTCAAATATTTTTATTTAATTTACTCAAGTCATGATGCTATCAAATCAGTCAAGTTATGTTTTGTCAAATCTACTTTATTGAAAACCGTTCAAATACAGAGTGAATTATGATAAGAGTAAGAGTTCAAAAAGTAATACCTTATTAACAAACTAAAATGATATATTTATTAGAATTTTATTTTGCTATTAATTTTTGAGCTCTTACTCTCCTATATAAGGTCACTTTATTCATTTTCCAAGTATTCCATTATATTAGGCCGCTGTGAGATTGTAAGTTTTTTTTTAGTTTGTTATTTATTGTTATTTTATTTTTTATGTAATACGGATATGGTGATGTACTTTATCAATACTTAGGACATGAATTTTTGCTTATAGTATACGTCTATTTCAATGAAATGGATGACTAATAATGTGCATTTCCTTAAAATATTTTTATACTTTCACATTTTATATGTTTAGGTTAAATAAATATCATGTACCTTATTATGCTATCATCCATTAATGCTTTGCATGTCTTTTCAATTCAGATAAACAAAGAAACACATTCTTAATTCTAATTTAAAATAAAAAATATAACTTATAGTCTCTTAAATATCTATTAATCATTAAGTATAACCAAGATAAGTTGAGAGTACGAGGGACTAAATAGAATTTAAATTTTTACTTGAAAACTACTTCATCGTCTCATTTTTCTTGATTCATGCTATCCCCGCGCATAGCGCGTGTACAATGCTAGTTTAATAGTCTAACCAGAGAACAGTCTAAATTAAGTTGCAGCATTATTAAAGTTTTTTTTACCATTTTGGTCACTTAGGTTGCTAAAGATAGATTAGTCATTTAGCAGTTTAATTAGACTAATCAATAACTATTTAACCGATAGGGGTCATTTTTAGGCAATTTTAAAGGATTTCAAGATCTTATTTAGAAATATGAAGTTTTATGGGTATTTTTTAGAAATACGATAGTTTTAAGGGTTGAATGTAGGAAAAGTTTCATTATGTGTTGTGCATGCCAAAAAATAAATATTGAAGACAAATTTTAGCCACTTTTAAGGTTATGAATTTTGATAGATCCATACGATAAACAGAGCAATAAAAATAAGAGAAATTTAAAAGAATATACTAATTGATGAAATGAAATTTACAAAAATTAATAATTATATATTTCCAAATACAGGTTGATCATAGTTAAGAGTTAGTAGTTCACTGCTTACATCATTAAACAATTTAACTAACATTTTTTTCCAAAGAAGACATAATTTGCGCCTAATAATATATATTCTTTCTTCCCCATATATTAACACCTTGTGGACTCTCCATTTATGTAATCCAAAATTTATTTCTCTACATACCTTAAGTTAATGGACATGTTTGTTTTCAAAAAGTTTCTCATAGAAGAGAGAAGATATGAAATATCAAAATTTGGAGAGAAAAATTTATTAAAATTGCAAAAATAGGACCAAAAAATAATGTTTTGAGCTAATAATGTATCAAATTTACCTGTGCCGCAATATTGCCTCTGAAATAATTGATGGTGCAAGCTCTACCAACAAAGGATCCATGAACCTGAAAGTCCCAGTCCTTGTATTTGTTAAGGCCCCTGGGCTCAATACAAACTCTAGTCACACCATTTCCTGGTATGCATATCCTTGGCTCTTTTTCAAGGTGAAAACCAACTTGTTCGGTCCTCCGCCCGTAATGTATCTTTTCCATTGGTTGCAGCTGCTTATAACTTGGACTGCACCACCCTAAAATTATGCAAATATAGACTTAGTAAACACTAAACACGCTGCATGAATGTTATCAGATCAGGCTAGATCAAGGCTATGATATCACTAATTGATTCATGACTTTCAGCATTCTCAAATTAATAGATACCGTATGCTTGGTAAGTTGCAAATAAATACCATGAACTTCGATACAGTTGATGTGGTGTTCAGAGTTGAGGATATGGCAGTCTCACAGAATATAGTGAAGCAATAAGCAATCTGACTCTCTTTTATTTCACACTATCTTACGTTTGTTAGAATTTTGGCATTTGTAAATTGATGTGTGCATATTACCTGTATGATGACAAAACCTTATATCAAACTTCTGGAATCGGCTATGTGAATTCTGTTTTTTATTAAGCTCGCTATCAACTCAGCGAAATCAACAACTAACATATCTTCTCTGATTGGCTCCGCCAATGTTCCAAAAAAGCACTGCATTTATCTGCCTATTCAATTGGTTCTTTTACACATTAACTATCAATTTACCACTCCTATCAACTGCTGCGCTTAGAATCCTTTGTTCACATGTCCAAACCATGTTATAGTTCTGCCTCATTCTATCCTCAAAGGGTTCTACTACCTTTAACACCTTTAGGATGCATTCATTTCTTATATTATCTACTGGAGTTCTACCATTCTCCATGTCACCATTCTAATTGTTCTAAATTTCTGATTGTTGTATTTATTTTCTAGGGCTTATTTCTGAATTTTGTCCTCAGAGAACAATATCTATCTTATTAACTTACATAAATTTTCTACAATCTCATAGTTATTTAACAATCACATAATACTTAGCATTTCTCCATTTTAACCATCTAGCTAATGCACATTCGTCTCAATCTCACCATCATACTCTAAGTAACTAAAATGATCACTCCTAGTTGTTTCTTGCCTATCAATCTCAAATGCACATTCATTCTGATGAGGCTAGATACCGATGTTTCCCTAGACCATGACACGTGGCAAATGACGTATCCCGGGGCTTACAAGAAAGAATCAAGATCGATACGTTGGAAGCATACTCCGGGCCTTCGACCCGAGGATGTTCCCGACCTTTGGTGGCCTTCCGGACCACCCATACGATCACCTTACGAACGACCATCGGCTCGCCTCGAAGCCCTCCCGCACGCTGAGTTCCCTCAGCCCTCCACCTCGCCTCCGAGCTATCGCATATCCAAGATGCCTTGACCTTCCGCTCATTCCAGAGCCTCCCGCCGAGCTTAGCTTCCTCGGTCTTACCGACCCACCCACAACACTGATCACAGGTGCCTCCGCTACGGCTCCGCGAATCTCGCCAGACGCGAGATATCCGCAGCCCATGATCCCGTGTTCTACTCCATCACGATCCCCCATTAACGAGCATATCTCATCATTAATGAGGAATCCCGTCTATCACACGAGCATAACGTCAGGGGCGCAACGACCGGCGTGAATCTCGCGCCCACCTGCCCATGGCTGCCACTATATAAACCCCTCTCTCAGACGACCCAGGTATGCTAATTTTACCCCAATAGGCCGTTATTCTACCAAAATACCTTGTCTAACTTGATCTTCGGAGGGTCCTCGGTGGCACAACCACCCTGGGACTTCCTTGCAGATAGCTCGGCCTCAACCACATAAAACCTATTGAAATCCACACGCTTCAGGAAGCAACCTTCCAACTCAAACTCATCCATCCATCAGCGCTCATTGCAGATCAACGGAAGGTAACATCTGAAGGAGATCCAGAGCCATCAGTTGGCGCCGTCTGTGGGAAGTTAGTTCCACTCAACGAAAGTTCACCTTCCGATCTCAACTTCATGGCGAGCGATCACCGCGACGATCCTAGCATTAGCCGTCGCCTTCCTCACAACCGAGGCGCGGATGAATCTCCACCCCCGAATGCCATTCACACCCTATCCGCTCGGATAGATCGGCTCGTGTCCGTCGTGGATGCACCCGTCCGTGTCTAAACGGCCAGGCAAGCTCCCCAGGTCGCCGCTCCCCCACCTCAGGACCGGGACCTCAACAGAGGGAGAGAAGACTCTGCCCGCATTGGCACGACCGAACACCGCCTCGCTGTCTCCGGCAGCCACAGATCCCCCGGGCCAACATATTTAATGACCCGCTGGGCGCCGCATAGCTCAACACCGAGGTCTCACGCCAAAGTACCTTGCCCCGAGGGCCATCGCGCCCCTGTCCCTCCTGAGTAGGTGTCAGTCAGCTCGTCTCAACCCAGGCATGACCGGCACCCCTTCCCTCGACGGGGTCGCGAGGATGGGACTCACCATGGTTGCTCGAAGACGACCTCGCCAGGGGACCTAGGGGACCTAAGGAACCTCATCGAACGGAACCGTGTCCAGGCACAGGTCTCCGGCAGCAGAGGCCAAAAATCAGAGTATGTCGAATCGTCGGGATACCACGGCCGACTCGACTCCTTCGAAAAGAAGATCGAAGGCATACATCGGGAAAATCATCCTTCAAGCGATGGGGCTAAATATGTCGCCGACTCTCTCACGAAGCCTTTCACCAAAGAGCTACTCTCCGTCCACGTCTCCTCCCAGAACAAGCCTCCGAAGGTCTCACTCTTCGATGGGAAGTCCGACCTGAAGGACCATTTGGACGCGTTCACAGCCGGGATGAGTTTCCAGGACTGTTCCGACGCCGCACAATGCCGCGGTTTCCCCGCCACTCTCATCCGCTCCGGACGAGACTAGTTCCGAGGACTCATGTCATGCTCAATCTCTACCTTCGATGAGCTGGCCATCCAATTCCTCGGTCACTTCTTCGGGAACAGAAAGCAGAAGCGGACTATTGACCATCTCTTCACCATAAAGAGCGGAGACAAAGAATCCTTCAAAGGATACGTCACCCGCTTCTACAATGCCCTACTTGAGGTCTCAGAATACCGGGACGAGACGGTCATTACGACCCTTAGGTCGGGTCTTGGGTACAAGGAGTGGCTACGCTCCTTTGTATTAGCGCAATCTAAGACCATGGCCGAGGTAAAGGCCTGGACCGAACGTGAGATCTAGCTCGAGTCCGACATGAACGCCAATCTACCCCGGACAGAGCAAACCGATCAGAAGAAAAGGACCAGGGAGGGGAAAAAGAAGATTGAGCGGCCAAACCCCTATTCCCCGAAGTTTCAGGAGTACACCCTGCTCAACGTCTCCCAGACGGTACTGTTAGAGGAGACTAAGGGTGAGAGGTTCTTCAAACTCCCCCTAGTCTTGAATATGGCGGCAAAGCGTACCCGGGACCCTACTGCACTTTCCACATATCGCGGGGCCACTCCACCAGCTTCGAGACTACATCGAGGAGTTAATCCGCTCAGGGCACCTCGCAACGTACTTGCGAGACAAGCGGCAAGCCGACCGTGGACAAGAGCACCAAACCCCTCTCGGCGAGTTGACAATCGGTCAAATCATGGTCATGTCAGTGGGGGTATGATGGGTACCGATGAAACACGGCACCCCTTAACTGGAAGTGGCACATGTGCGTTGACTTCACTGACCTCAATAAGGCCTGCCCGAAAGACAACTATCCCCTCTCTCGGATAGACCGGCTCGTCAATAGTTCGGCAGGCCACGAGCTACTTAGCTTCGTGGATGCTTTCTCCGGCTACAGCCAGATCAGTATGAATCCGGCGGACGAGGATCTCACCGAATTCACAACAGACCATGGGGTATACTGCTATAAGGAGAAGCCCTTCGGCCTTACAACGCCGAGGAGCTCAAGTTGTACCTCTGAAAAGAATATCTAAATGTATATTCCTTCTTTCACAAAGCGATGTAAATTCTTCTAAGTTCTTTTTATTTAAATAATAAGAAGAAAACAATAGAGCATCGCAAAAAGGAGAATTTTATTCATTCAAAAGGTACTGTGGGCTTCTCAGCCTTACATCGAAAAGAAAAAGTAAAATTCTTACAACAGCAGTGAAAGGGGATGCAGGAAGCATTGCTCATGGTACTCCGAAGAAATTTCCACCAGCCGAGCCCTTACCGCCTCGGACCTTTGCCTCTGGTGCTGCCTGCGAACCCTCGACGCCGCGGACGGGCCGGAGGACTCTCCAGCCGGGCACCCATCGGCGAGATGCCTCAGTTGGTAACACTCGAGAACGAGGGCCACCGAGCGATCGCGCCGACTCTTCGAGATCAAGATGAAACGACATAGCGATCTCAGCTTACCAACCACCTTTTCCTTCAGTTGCTCGGACAAGGGGTTGTGCAGCCCCGATGACGCCCTCCAGATTGAGTACATCAGCAGCTGAAGTAGGGGTGATCGCCGGGGAAGCAGTCGGCCAAAATGATCCTCCACGCGCCGAACCACCGCCCGAAGCGTCTCCTCGGAGCTCAGCTGGTTGTATAAGTATACGTCCTCGAAAGAAATGATCTCGGGGATGGAGAAAAGGAATTCATCCATTCTTACGTTTTGGGGATGGAGAAAGGAATGAGCAACACGCCCTCTCTATTTTAATAGCCCCCACAACGCCCCCAAGAGTCCAATATTCGCCCGTTTCTTCCAATACTGTACCGCCACGCGGCGGATATTCCGTCTTTCTCGGCGAACCGAAGTTGGAGCGACGCGGATCTTCTAAACGCTTCACCTCCCCATGTGCGTTCATGACACGTGTCGCCCGCGACGGTCACTCTTCTCGATGTTCACACACCAGGGAAGGTCGGACAGAACCTCGCAAAACCGAGCAGCAACCCTGCTCGGTCCTTCCTTAGCAGGCTTATCAATGCCCTCCCGCGTGAAGGATCAAAGCCCTTATCAAGAGGCCACAGAGTAGGGCGGGTCCATCCTTGGCTGGTAATCTCTTACCCACGACGCCAAGGATCAAAGCCCTCACCAAGAGGCTACCGAGCAGCAACCCTGCTCCGTCCATCCTTAGCAGGCCTCTCAATGCCCTCCTGCACTAAGGATTAAAGCCCTCACCAAGAGGCCACCGGGCAGCAACCCGGCTTGGTCCATCCATGGCTGGTAGTTCACTACCTATTGACGCCTCACCAAGAGGCCACCGGGCAGCTACCCTGCTCGGTCCATCCATGGCTGGTAGTCCACTACCCACCGAGGCCAAGGATCAAAGCCCTCACCAAGAGACCACCGGGCAGCAACCCTGCTCGGTTTATCTATAGATGGTAGTTCACTACTCACCGACGCCAAGGATCAAAGCCTTCGCCAAGAGGCAACCGAGCAGCAACCCTGCTTGGTTTATCCATGGCTGGTAGTTCACTACCCACCGACGCCAAGGATCAAAGCCCTCACCAAGAGGCCACCGAGTAGCTACCCTGCTCGGTCCATCCATGGCTAGTAGTCTACTACCCACCAACGCCAAGGATCAAGGCCCTTATCAAGAGGCCATCGAGGAGCTTCCCTGGTCAACTTCCTGCACGTTTTTAATAAGCGATCCCCACCTCGACTTCGGGGACATGGAGAGACCGAACTTACACCGGTCTTCGCGCGCTTGGCAAATGGTTGAATTCAACTCGACGTATGATCGCCAGATGAAAAACCGATCTCCGACCCAACGCATCATGAAAGCAATACAGCATAAATAAAATTTTTACGGGCGCAAACAAAGAAAAATGTGCATGCAAAGAACACTGCAAAAAGATTTTATTCACGAGGCAGGAAATCTTTACAGAGGTATTATGGGCTCCCCAGCCTTACAAAAATGCCCAGAGGCTTACAAAATTTTAGCGCAAAAAAAAATAAAGAGGCGAGGAGGTTCAGGCCTCGGGGCCGGGAAGAACCTCGATGAGCTACGCCTCCACCGCAACGAATGGGGGGTTAATGATGAGGCTAGATATCGGCGCTTCCTCTTTAATGCGAGATCCCTCCCCTGATCTGCTGACGTTATAAGGAAAATACGACTAGTTGCCCGGGAATACGCACCAACGGTATCTTCAAATAAGAGCTTACTCTGGATGACCAGTCAGACCACTCTCGACCTGACCCATGAATGGGTCGGGACGAGAGTGGGGGGATAATGATGAGGCTAGATACTGGTGTTTCCCCAGATCATGACACGTGGCAGATGACGTGTCCCAGGGATTACGAGAAAGGATCAATATCGGTACGTTGGAAGCATACCCCGGGCCTTCGACCCGAGGATGTTCCCGAACTTCGGTGGCCTTCCGGACCACCCCTACGATCACCTTACAAACGACCATCCGCTCACCTCGGAGCCCTCCCACACGCTGAGTTCCCTCAGCCCTCCAGCTCGCCTCCGAGCTATCGCATATCCAAGATGCCTCAGCCTCCTGCCCGTTCCCGAGCCTCCCGCCCATTCCTGAGCCTCCCGCTGAGCTTAGCTTCCTCGGTCTCACCGACCGACCCACAGCAACGATCACAGGCACCTCCGCCACGGCTCCATGAATCTTGCCAGACGCGAGATATCCGCCGCCCATGATCCCGTGTCCCACACCATCACGATCCCCCATTAACGAGCATATCTCGTCATTAATGGGGAATCCCGCCTATCACGCGGGCGTAATTCCAGGGGCGTAATGACCGGCATGAATCTCGCGCCCGCCTGTCCATGGCTGCCACTATATAAACCCCTCTCTCAGATGACTCAGGTAAGTCAATTTTACCTCAATAGGCCGTTACTCTGCCAAAATACCTCGTCTAACTTGATTATCGGAGGGTCCTCGGTGGCACAACCACCCCAGGACTTCCTTGCGGGTAGCTCGGCCTCAACCATATAAAACCCATTGAAATCCACATGCTTCAGGAGGCAACCCTCCAACTCAATCCCATCCATCCATCAGCGCTCGCTGCAGATCAACGGAAGGTAACATCTGAAGGATATCCATAGATCCATCACATTCTTTCTCCCATCATTCTAAACTTACCGTTAATCTATTGTACTTATTTTTTGTGAAAAGGAAGGGATACAACATAAATATTTTCCAAATATTCATGCAGGGGCGAGGATTCCGATTCCGCTGATCCAAAGCCCAAGAAACCATCATCAAGAGGTATAAAATCCGTAAATAGAAAGCAAAGGTAAGGTACTGTTGGGGTCAAAATTTGCACCCCGGTTGACCAAGTCAAAGTCAAGGTCAACCCTAAGTAAGCGGGCCCAAGCCCAAGCAAGTGGGCCCATGCTCAAGTCGAGCCCCGCAGCCGGCCTCCCCCATGCTGAAATAAAAAATCATGTAATAAATAATTTCGATGTAATTTTTTATGGATGAATGTAAGCAAAATAGGCATAAAGCTAAATTTTTGTAAAGCCCATGGCTTATGTGCAAAAGAAATGAGCACATGAGGTATGGGATGGGCAAAATGCCATTTTGTAAAGCCCAAGAGGCTATATGTAAATGTGTAAGCCTATATAAGGCAACATGATGATGAATAAAGAATACACTTTTGATTCCTCTAAAAAAAAGGTTAGGGTTTTTGTGCCTCCTTCTCTTTCCTCAAGATTCTAAACCTTCTTCTTTTTTTGAATTAAATCAAGAGTTTTACTCTTCTTCTTCCAGAAATAAATAGTTTTTCACCATAAAACCCACAAAAGGGAACTCAGATCTCCCATCAGATCTCAAAAAGGAAAGATTTTTAAAATCTCATACTTCTTTTTCTTCAAGTTCCGGCCAACATAGGAGGAAGAAGGAGACCCACTTCCAAGAACCCCACTTTGGGAAGATCCAGGGCTCAAGAGAGAAGCCCCTTTCATCAGCTCTAAAATATCTTAGGAGTTCAACTCCTCAATACACACACACACACACACACACACACACAAAATAATAAATATTTCCGTTCAGGAGCACAGCTCCCAGTGCCCGCGTGCCAAGCACAGCTCCCAGTGCCCGTGTGCCAAGCACGTGGGGCGTTGGCGCTCTGGCGCTCTGCGCCCGTGTGCCAAGCATGTGGGGCGCTGGCGCTCGGCGCATGGCGCCCGGCGCCCACGTGCCAAGCACGTGAGGCGCCGGCGCCCGGCGCCTAAACACCCGCGTGCCGTGCACGTGAGGCGCTGGTGCCTTCTCCTACGCATCCTTTAGATGCCCTTTCCCTTACACACACACACACACTCCACAACACTGTCCCCGTTATAAAAAAATTTCTAACGGGACGCTTTCCCGCACCCCACAAGGGGGCTGCTAGCACCCTTGACCCCCATCTCGCTATCCGGGTAGCGGGACCCCCGTAAAAACTCTGCGAGGCCCCCGATATATCCAAAACCCCTTCAAAACACAACACTGCACATTGAGTTCGCATGACCTGTTTGACCCGTCAATCGGAGGTTCTCTCGCTCCAAAGGTAAGGGGTAATTAACGGCAGCTTAGTCCGCGTCTGCCGGAGATTCGGATCCACACAATCAATAAACCCCGGCCTATCCTAGGTAGGGGGAATATGCGCATGACAAGCGCGCGCGTATTCCCATCTCAATGGGGTGACGAAAAAAACCCTACAGATTCTGGAACGCCCGGTGGGACTTTCTCTCCTCCCATAGTTTGGGTTGAACGTTCATGCGAACTCAATCAATATACATATCGATTGCATATTCTGAAATCATGCTTCTTTGTGCAGCTTAACAAATTTCAAATTGCAATCTCTGGACGTAACAAAATGTCTCCAAGGATCAGCTCAGCTCTCGACACAGCTCCCATCTCCTACATGATGAAGATGGGCGCCAGGACGGTCCTCCCGGCCAGTCTCAGGCAACAGTGGGAGGAGCCGCTACTATAGTTCGGCTCTATTTTGTTCGTGCTAGCTAATGCTATTCCAGATCCTCAAGCTCTAGTAACAGACAAACCGGCCTCGAAAAGCAAGAGGCCAAATGTGGTGATCTTGAGGGCACCACTACCCAAACGCAAGTCGGTGTCTTAACGACTTTCCTTGGCTCCAGCTGGGGGCAAGGCCATCAACACCAACAAAACAACAAGGCATCTCGGGCAAGCTGCAGCGGCGCCCCTGACAACTGCTCAATTGGGTGTCTTCTCTAAGCTTCCCGTTAATCGGCTCACGATGGCTTCCTGGATGACAGATGCCCGTCAAGCTATCAAGATTAAGAAGCTAAGACAAAAAGGCTCAGATACAGAGCCAACAAAAGGGTTAGGACTTTGGCCATGTTAAAATTTGTGAATTTGCAAAGCCCAGACAGCTCTTCAAAATCAGCCGCCAAAGATAAAAAGATGGCTGGATATGTGGTCCACACTGTCTACATGGTGGGCACGCGCAGCAAGAGCAAGGATGGGGCCACTATATCTCAAATCCAATCTGGTATGAATATAGCTGTCACTTCCCAAGACCGGTATCCTCTGGAGGGTGATGAAAATCCTCCCAGTGAGGCTTGTAAGCAGAGAGATCCCTCGGTTCATGAGGAGTCGGGCTCGGAAAGAGAAGATGAGCCAATCTTCCATCCCAAGAACGCAGAGCAACAACTTCTCCAGGAGCTCCGAAAGCAGCTCAGAAACAAAGACAAGGAGATGTCCAAGCTCTACTCAAAAATTGACGATTTGACAAACGTCGTCTTATGGCTCACGACCCAAGTTGCTTCTCAGCCGTCCAAAAAAGCGCAAGGTTCGGCTCATGAACCGGAGAACGGTGTCCCGAGGCAGCTGACGCCTATTCCCTCGAATCCAAAGATGGGCGAGCTGCCTGAAAGTCGGTCGCATCCTATCTCGGGAAATGTCTTGACTACCGATGACAGCAACCCGCCAACTCAAGATCAAATCATGGATTTGGTTGCCAACAAAGTCAAAACATTGGTAGCCGAAGCCGGAGAGCAAAAAGATGTCAGCAGTAGCGGGAGACCATATCCTTATCGATATGATCTGGTAGAATTTCTTAGCGGCTATGTCATCCCCAAATTCTGAAGATTCAATGGGACAGGAAATGTGAATCAGCACATCACCCATTTTAAAGCCTCATGTAGGAATACTGGGGGCAACGATGCGCTTCTCCTCCGCTGGTTCGTTAATAGCTTGACCGATATCGCTTTCGACTGGTACGCGAGCATACCGGATGGCTCTGTTACTACTTTCGTCCAAATCAAATCTTTGTTCTGACAAAGGTTCATGAGTGTCAGCGATAAGATCACCATTGCTGATCTCGTAAGGACCAAGCCAAAGAACAACGAAAGCAGCATGGATTTTATAACCCGATGGCGCAATCTCTCCGTCAATGTGAACCGCCGATAGAGTAGGACCAATCTGTCAATCTCCTCGTCGGAAATCTCAACAATTGGATGGTCCCGTTTCTATGCACCGCGGGTCTTAAAACATTCCAAGAGCTAACCAGGAAAGTTCAAATGTTGGAACGCTCAAAGCAGGAGTCCTCCTCTGACTCCCAAAATAACAATAGGTCCCGAAGAAACCGAAATGACGAAATTCGTAAAGGCGAAAATTCCGACGATACTGAATTTTTCAGCACTTTGGCTAACCGAAATAAGCAAGGGATGAGCGGGCCTAATGCCAACCAGCCTCGGAAGCCAGTGTTCGGAGAGGAAGGAGAATCTCCACTGAAAGAGAAACTGGATAAGGTTTATTCCTTCAAAAGGGACAAAGTACACAAGATATTCAAGCACGCCCTAAAAAACGGTCTACAACTGCCATAATCAAAGAGACCGCAAGAAGCGAACATGACCGACGACCCCAAATATTACCCCTATCACAGAGTGATAGGTCATGCCATTGAGAACTACTTCGTCTTCAAAGATTGGGTCGAAAAGCAATACAAGGCAGGAGAGATAAAACTGTCTGAAGGCGTGTTGGCAAGCAGTCAAGATGCGACCGCCAACTTCATACAAAACCGCTGACCACCATATCATTAAACTGGGAACGGTCGACCTCTAAGTCGTTAAACTGGGGATGTAAAAATGTGTAAATAAAAAAAAGGCCGATATGATGAAGCAACTCGCAAAAAAAATTAACGAGTAAAAATAAAGATGAAAATAAAGCCGAAATGATGGGGAAACCGTGAATAAATAGCCGAAATGATAGGGCAATCATGATTTTCGCGATAAGAAAAGCTGAAATGATAGAGCAATCGCGGTAAAAAAACGGCGAATGATGAGTCGCTCCATGTATCATATTCCAGTGCAACGATGCAGACGCCAACCAAACTCTGAATGTCCCAACGGCGAATGATGAGCCGCGCCGGGTACCATATTCTAGTACAGCGATGCAAATTCCAACCAAATTCCAAATCCCCAAACGGCGAATGATGAGTCGCTCCTGGTACCATATTCCAGTGCAGCGATGCAGACTCCGACAATTTCCCAAAATTCTTCCCGCCCTACGGTTAGTCCCCAAGTTGACTACCGTATACAATCCACGGGCTCAAATAATTCTCATCACACCCATGCCCCACCGCAATCACCAGTCCAGCAGCCGGTTTCCGCCCTTGGAATTATGCTCTATCTGGAAGGACCCACTCATGTGTCCTCACGATGCATGAGGAGAACAAAACTTACGAGATCCTCTCGACTCGTAAGAAAACGCCTTCGTGGGATCCTTACAACTCACAAAAGAAAAACACACTTAGGAGTCCCCACGACTCTTAAGGAGAAAACGCACCTACGGGGTCCTTACGACTTGTAGGGAGAAAATGCTTTATGAGACCCTTACGGCTCATAAAATTGAAAAGCCTTAGGTGATAGGGACCTAAACCTGTCTTCTAAGCCATCGCTCTCCAATGGGAAAAGGCAAATGATGAATTGCTCCTGGCACATGTGTTTCAGTGTTAGCAACGCTGATGCCTACCTTAATCCCAAAATCCCAAACTCCAATCCAATTAACCCCTAGGTCTTTAAACTGGGAACAGATGACCCCTAAGTCGTTAAACTGGGAACGAGAGAAATCCCCTCATGGCAAATGATGATTCGCTCCTGGTACCATATTCCAGCGTAGCGATGCTGATGTCAACCGAAATCAAATCAAACCAACAACCTCTATGGCAGAATCATGCTTCGTCTCAGAGTGTATCCCATGTCAAAATCATGCTTCGCCTCGGAGTATCCACCTTCCCTATCAGAATTATGTTTCGCCTGGGAATCGGCCTCTACATCCAAACCAGTGACACTCCGTGCTGGGGAAACGTCGACCACAGACACTCCGTGCCGGGGTCAAGTTAACCAGCGACCTCCTCGTCGGAATTATGCTCCGCCCTGGAATCAAGTCAACCAGCAACCTCCCTGTCGGAATTATGCTTCGACTCGGAATCAAGTCAACCAGCGACCTCCCTGTCGGAATTATGCTTTGACTCGGAATCAAGTCAACCAGCGACCTCCCTGTCGGAATTATGCTCCGCCCTGGAATCAAGTCAACCAGCGACCTCCTCGTCGGAATTATGCTCCGTCCTGGAATCAAGTCAATAAGCGACCTCCTCGTTGGAATTATGCTCCATCTTGGAATCAAGTCAACCAACGACTCCCCGTCGGAATTAAGCTCCGTCTCGGAATCAAGTCGACTAGCAAGATCTACGTCGAAATCATACTTCGTCTCAGAATGTACCCCGTGTCGAAATCATGCTTCGCCTCGGAGTATCTGCTTTCCCTGTCGTAATTATGCTTCGCCTGAGAATCAACCTCTGCATTGAAATTATACATCGGTCAGAATGTCTGCCGCTTGTCGGAATTATGCTCCAACCCCTTTGGAATCATGCTCCGTTCATCGGAATCATGCTCCGATCCCTGAAATCATGCCTCTACTCTTCAGAATTATGCTCCGATCCTCGGAATTATGCTCCGACTCTTCGGAATGATACTCCGACACTGGAATTATGCTCCGAAAATCGGAATGATGCTCCGATCCCCGGGAATCATGCTCCCCAAAGGATGCTCCGCCCCCGGAATGATGTTCCACTTCGAAGTCCAGCTTCAAGATCCATCAATTTCATGCACACAACTCATATGCACGGTGTGCATTTATTGATGGGGGCACTTTGTTGGGGTCAAAATTTGCACACCGGTTGACCAAGTTAAAGTCAAGGTCAACCCTAAATAAGCGGGCCCAAGCCCAACCAAGTGGGCCCATACCCAAGTCGAGCCCCGCGGTCGGCCTCCCCCATGCCAAAATAAAAAATCATGTATTAAATAATTTTGATGTAATTTTTTATGCATGAATATAAGTAAAATAGGCATAAAGCCAATTTTTTGTAAAGCCCATAACTTATATGCAAAAGAAATGAGCACATGAGGCATGCGATGGGCAAAATGCCATTTTGTAAAGCCCAAGAGGCTATATGTAAATGTGTAAGCTTATATAATGCAACATGATGATGAATAAAGAATACACTTTTGATTCCTCTCAAAAAAGGTTAGAGTTTTTGTGCCTTCTTCTCCTTCCTCAAGGTTCTAAACCATCTTCTTTTTTTTAATTAAATCAAGAGTTTTACTCTTCTTCTTCTAGAAATAAATAGTTTTTCACCACAAAACCCATAAAGGGGAACTCAGATCTCCCATCAGATCTCAAAAGGAAGAGATTTTTAAAATCTCATACTTCTTGTTCTTCAAGATCCGGCCAACATGGGGGAAAGAAGGAGATCCACTTCTAAGAACCCCATTTTGGGGAAGATCTAGAGCTCAAGAGAGAAGCCCCTTTTATCAGCTCCAAAATATCTTAGGAGTTCAACTCCTCAAAAAATATATACTCCAAAATATCTTAGGAGTTCAACTCCTCAAAAATATATATATATATACACACACACACAAAATAATAAATATTCCCTTTCAGGAGCACAGCTCCCAGTGCAGGGGCCAAGTCCCTTTTGCTGCTGACGCCCGCGTGCCAAGCACAGCTCCCAGTGCCCACGTTCCAAGCATGTGGGGCGATGGCGCCCGGCGCCCATGTGCCAAGCACGTGAGGCGCTAGCGCCAGCGTCCAAGCGCCCAAAGCGCCCGCGTGCCGCGCACGTGAGGCACCGGCGCCTTCTCCTACGCATCCTTTGGATGCCCTTTTCCTTTATATATATATATATATATATGTGTGTGTGTGTGTGTGTGTGTGTGTGTGTGTGTACACACACAAACACACACATACTCCACAACACTGTTCCCGTTAGAAAAAAATTTCTAACGGGACGTTGCCCCGAATCCCGCAAGGGGGCTGCTAGCCCCCTTGACCCCCAGTCCGCTATCCGGATAGCGGGACACCCGTAAAAACACTGCGGGGCCCCCGATATATCCAAAACCCTTCAAAATACAACACTGCACATTGAGTTCGCATGACCTGTTTGACCCGTCAATCGGAGGTTCTCTCGCTCCAAAGGCGAAGGGTAATTAACGGCAGCTTAGTCCGCAGCTGCCGGAAATTCGAATCCCCACAATCAATAAACGTCGGCCTACCCTAGGCAGGGAGAATCTGTAATGCGCCTGACAAGCGTGCGCGTATTCCCATCTCAATGGGGTGACGAAAAACACTCTACAGGTACGAAGAGAAAAGACTGTTAGATCAAGATAGCACTGCAGCACAATTGTGCACGATGGATCAACTAAAGAAAAGGTGATACAGGTATAGTTTTAGGATTTTAAATGTTCATATTAGTTCTGATTTTGATTTTTTCCATGAGGAGAGTGAGGGTTATACTACATTTCAGAATTTTAAAGGTCATACATCATATAGTAAATGTAAAAATAGAATTGATTTCCCTTTGCAATATTTCTGTACATTTGTTGAATGTGTAAGTACATATCGGTCATACTACATTTCAGAAGTTTTAGACATTTGAAGCTAATGCGATCTGGTTATAGTTCTTACATAAAAAAATGATGAAAAGCCCGCCACAATAAACAACCATACACTATATATTAATTACTTGGACAAATGCAACAACTTAAACTGATACAGCCATACCTTTGACAGTTAGAAGAAGCAAGACTTCCTATGTCATACTTGGAGTATTCAATCACATTCTCCTCCATTACCTTCAAATATTCATTTGGCAATATCTACATCAGGCAAAAAAAATCATAATGAGATATCTAAAGTTAAAAATTTCATAAGAAAATTGATCAAGGATCAGCCTCCTCTTTTCTCTTGGAATTTAGGTTTCAACGATCTACAATAAACAACCATACACTCTTTATATTTATTATTTGGACAAATGCAACAACTTAAACTGATTTAGTATAGAGCCATACCTAAGGACTTCCTATGTCATACTTGGAGAATTCAATCACATTTTTTCCCATTCCCTTCAAATATTCATTTGGCAATATCTACAAGGAAAAAAATCATAATGAGATATCTTAACTAAATAGTCTAAATTATATGATAGCGATTAAATCAGAATACTATGTGCAATGAACACAATAAACATAGTGTAGAAATATACGCCTATCGTTATTACGATCTTTATATACAGAACTGAATTACAGTACACAATAAACAATTGAACAAAATTCTATGCAATTTTTATACTGAGTATTTTAACTTAATACACATGAAAGTAAGAATATAGATGTACATAATGATAAACTCTTACCATTACTGCAATCTTGATGCGCAACTCATGAGAACATCTTTATAGACTATATTTCTTGTATGTGTTCCATGTTTTTTGGACAGTTTTCCATTTTTCACCAACATCTTTGTTGTCTTCATAGAAATTCCTCTTGATAAAGCAACATACAATTGTTCATGAGAAAATACATGGTCAGAGAGAAAGATACCAACATGTGGTATAGTTTGTCAATGCAAAACTTAATTTGACAGAAAGTTGTTTTCTTTCAAATTTAAAAAGCAAGCTAATATTCTCAGAAGGCACTAGGGGAATGCGAGGAATAAAACATCTTGTACCAACGAAACTTCTCGTAGCAATCTCCACGTCGATAACATTCGTTTGAAAAGCTTTGCATATTAACCTTGTGCCATTACACAAACCTATTATAGGATCTATGTTCCTTAAAAGCATAATGGGTGTGCCAACTTTCAATACCAACTTATGTGATGGAAGACCACTTGGTGCAATTGAATTGAGAAACTCTTGTTGGTAAAGGTTCCTTGTATCATCTTTCACTTTATCATATGAATAATAAGTTACTCCATCTCCAGGAAATATTTCGATGATGTGGTCATTAAGTTTATCAACATATTCATTAGTGGGAGTTACAATTGCTCGTTCCATAATATACTTTGTGTCATACGCATTACAATGCATCGAAGGAAAGATAGCATCAAAAAATTTCGTTAATGAGTCTTCACCTTCCCAATGCATAACCAACTCGTCCGGTAATTTAATAAAATCATCCTCAACAAACAGTTCATCTCCATCACCTATTCGCAAAAGATATTGTGAAAATTCTGCATTCTCTCTTGCTCTCATGTTTTTCCTTAAATGTATTATATCAATATAATTCCAAATATGTGACTTAACAATACATGCGTCGATAATTTCCGCCTTTGTACCATGCTGCACAACAGGTAATACTTGTCGAAAATCACCCCATAAAACTACAACCTTACCTCTAAATGGTTCCCCATTATATCTTTTAATGTCCTATCAAGTGCTTCAAAGGCATAATGATGAGACATAGTTGGTTCATCCCATACAATTGCATCAACTCTTCGTAACTGTTCTCCATGCGCAGATTGCTTACTAATCATGCATGTTGAAGTAGATTCCAAGCGTATAGGAAGTTTGAACCTAGAATGTGCGGTGCGCCCACCCGGTATCATAGTGGAAGCTACGGCTGATGATGCAGATGCCAATATCATGTAACTTTTTTGTCGAAGGTGAGCTAATATAGCACGATATAAAAAAAAAATTCCCGGTTCCACCAAGACTATCAATAAAAAGAAGTTTGCTCTTGCGTTGAATCGCCGCATCAATTATGATTGTAAATGCATGTAATTGATCCTTATTAAGTTTTTGAGATAATGTTAAATCTTCAAATGGAGTTGTTAATAACAATTCCTCTTGAACTAATGGTGACATTCCAAGTGTTTCAACATTGTCATTGTTTGGTAAATTATAATCACCTACACTTTTTCCAAATTGTGCTAAGAGTCGATTAAGATCATGAAGTAGTCGATTTGTAGTAACAATGTCGCTATTGGAACTTGAGAATGGATAATCTTCAGACATGTATATTTGGAATTCATTCCATAGATGACGAACATTAACAGGTTCACAATGAACCAAAACTGTTACAAATAATCTTCTTAGCGCTGATGGCATATGAGAAAATGATGCTTCATGAAGGCATTCTCGAACACTATTATCACTCTCAAGCAACCCCAATATTTCAGCAGCTTGCTTAAAAGTTGGATACTGAATACCATTCATCGTTAGTAAATGATCGAATGAAGTTGGTCCTCTTACATGATTTAATAGTAATCTCAAATAATAGCGTTCTCTCTCTTGAGGTGAAACTGCAATTATCCGCCCTATTACATGGTGTGAGCTTCTTCTTTTCACCAATATTTTCTCTGATTTAACCCACACATAATGCTCAGGGAATTCACGAAATAAATATTTTCGAGCATCAGGATCTTCAGCATTGGTTTTGAAGAATTCAGTTAACATGGTCCTTTGGGAACGATAATCCCCTATGACATTCTTAACAGTCTTATGTGAATAATAATAAACCCAATGCTTGTTTGGCAAGCGTACTTGTAACATGACAACAGAAGGATAAATTTGATTTTGAGTAAAATCATAAATTTTCCAGAATGCCTCTTACGGACACACCCAGCGAGCATCAACAAAACGTGATATCTCATCATTATTTTCGCCAATTCGAACTTCAACACATACATGGTCCGGACCTTTGTACACGTATTTATAAAGGTATTTAATTGAAACAATGCTTGAACATATTTCAACATTGATATGACAATTATATATTTTTAGCAACCACGGATTATAGGGAACCACCCATCTATTGTCAACATTCCCATCATCATCTTCACGAAGATAAATTTGTCTCCCGTCGTCTCATTTTCGGTATTTTGGATATGAATTTTCACCTTGGAGGGTTAATGGTGCAAACTGTTTAGGATAATTTTTCTTACATTTACCCTCTCTCATACATCGAGCATTTTGACGTATATTTCCATATGGACCATGTATCATATGCCGTAAGACAATATCATAAGTTCTGACTCCACTTCGCGTATTGGAATTTCTGCTCTAACAACTTGATCAAAATCATCTGGAGAGTATAGCTTGTCGCTCTCATCAAGAATAACTAAGACATGTGCATGCGGCAATCCCCGGTTTTTGAAACTCTATGACAAGGACATGGGCAACAACCTTTCCGAGAACACCAATTTCAAATATATCTTTTTTAAGTTCTTCCAATTTTGCACAGAATATTCTTGTGGTTAAATCTGGTCGGTCTTGAGGTAATTGCCCCGGCAAAAGTTCATCAGTAATCTCCTCCCACGATGGATTACATGTCATAGTAATAAATAGATCCGGCTTTCCATATTTTTGTACCAAAGCCATTGCATCTAGGTATCGTTTATACATATCTCGAGGACTACCAACATAAGATGTAGGCAAAATTATTCTCCTACCCACATTATCTACAACAAAAAAGAAATTAAATGTTAGATAGCGTAATCTTTTTTTGACTAAACTGTGTGAAAGGATTATCATTGACACAATCCACCATACTATCACCGGGTGTTTTATTAAATATCTCCATTCATCTCTCCAGCATTTAATGCATCTTGCAAACCCCTGATACATCTCTGCCCTTATATCACTTTGGTGGTCTTGAATCCAGCGTAATCTTTGAGTTGCAATTTTTACATAATTGTCAACCGCATATTGTTGCAGCAATCAACCTCCAAGAAGAAGTAAAGATGTCCCATTATTTCGTATCTAAATAACATGTTTGACTATTAGTATGATAATAGTGCGAGTTAACATATTTATCAATAGTTAGACGGCAATGGAAGGTAAACTTTAGATGTAAATATGTATACTCTAGTATCCTGTAGAACATTTTTCTGTTAAACGAAATTATTATGTAGCATTAATTAAAAAAAATATTTATCAATAGTTAGATGGTTGCGAAAGGTAAACTTCAGATGTAAATATGTACACTCTAGTATCCAGTAAAACATATTTCGGTTAAACGAAATTATTATGTACAACTAATAAAAAAATGTATCTTTTTTATTTGTGGAAGCAGTGGTCAACTCAGTTGAAGCATATATGCGTAATATTCTCGGCAAGAAATTCTTTTTCCTTGATTATTGTATCTTTCAAGGTTCCATCCATGAGTGCCATAAGATAGTAAAAGAGGATATTGCAATGGATCGTAGTAACCGGTGGTGTCTGGCACATTAATGAGACGATTGCATTTTGTTTCTACTACTATCTCTCTTTCATTAATTTCATAAGGATTGTCACCTTCTACCCATATAGCTGCAACTTGAGAAGCAGCTGGCAAATTGTATTGATACTCATTTAATCCTCTTTCTTTTATAATTAACTTGCACTTTTTAATATCTGGTTGACGTGAAAATTGCCTTAGTACATGGACAAATGGATTATACTCGTCAAGAATTTTTTTCAACTTCTCCAATAATTCTATACTCATTGAATCATTCTCAAGCATTCTATTTTCAGTCTCATGATCCGTATCATAAATATACATTTTCATGTATCTTGGTCTGCCTTGTTTTGGAACCAGGCTTCTAATTTTATGATAAATGGCACCTTGAGCATGAAATGTATAAACTCCCATTGTCCTATTAGCCAACTCTTCATCTAATTTTACACTAATTGAGGTAAATGCAAATGTATGGTTATATGAACGAATATGATGCCTAAAATGAATACCAAGCCCAGTTTGATCTTTAAAAATATCCATTAGCTCTCCAGGTGATGACATTAAAGAAAGAGAAATTTTTCCTTTTTGACAACAAAAATTATTAGTTTCTCGATAACATAATTTTGCACCGTAGTGGTTGCACAATCTTGGTCTTGGCAGTCGACAACACTTAAAGTTTGGATGATCAATGAAATTCCGTGCAACATTGTGCTTTGCACCGCATTTATATCTTATATCCTCTCCCATTTCACCTCCAATAACACATTGTTCACTATCTTCTCCATATGGAATGGAACATTTGGTCAAATGGTTTTGATGTACCAATTGATCAAATGAATAGGTAGTTCTAACATAACCAGAATGACGAAGAATTTCTTCTAGCTCATTAATGCCTCCAATTTCTGTCATAGCAACGAAGAAAGAAAGGTTAGCCTACTCAATTAGGAAATCAAAATAAATAATATATATATATATATATATATATATATATATATATATATATATATACCTTCAACTGCTGGAACTTTTATAGGAGTTTTTTGTGTTATATTACTCACTCCAGAAGAATTGTTGTTGTTCCAATGAATGATATCTGGCACTTGTGGTTATTGAACATCATTTCTTCCAAGCTTTGATTCGTTCTGCTAAACAATTATACTATATTAGATATCTTTTCTAGATAAACAAATAATAATCAGCTGTATATTCACTAATTCTTTAAAATTATTGGCACAAATTAAAACACATGGGCAGTTCTTAAGGTTAGGCTTCTCTAACCTGGTTGTTGTTGTTTATACAACCATCTTTGATTATCATTTGAAACTGGTTTTTCTTCTGCGGACATTCTATGTAAACGCTCTCTTTGGTATTGTCTGTGATGTGTTCTAAGACAATTTAATTGCTCCTGAGTCATATGAGCTCTTCTATTTTGTCGTTGACATTGTCGGTTAACCTTAACTCCACAATGATCCAATTGACCCGCATCCCTCCTTGGATATCATCTTATCATATTAGCATGATCATATGACTTATCTTCAGTCTTTTGATTAGATTTTTGTCCTTCAAAGCGTCTACGGCACTTTGCATTCAAGATTTCTTTTCTTCTTCTTCGCTTCTTAGATGGAGACTCTTCTACCATTGATGTCCCTTCATCGTTATGAAAACATGAAAGCTTTCTTTTCGATCTCAAGATACTTTTCCGCTTTAAACGTGCAAGCTTGCGTGGTGATTCTTCTTTACTATTACGGTCATTACTTGCTCTAATGTATTGCTGCAGATTTTTCTCCGTCTCATTGTAAGCATTTACTCTTTTTCTCTTCAATACTAAAATCATTTTTCTCTCCCTTCGAGCACCTTTATGTGGGGATTCATCGATACTGCAATACACTGGTAGATTTTTCTCTGCCTCATTGTAATCATTTACTCTTTTTCTCTTCAATACTAAAATCATTTTTCTCTCCCTTCGAGCACGTTTATGTGGGGATTCATCGATACTGCAATACACTGGTAGATTTTTCTCTGCCTCATTGTAATCATTTACTCTTTTTCCCTTCAATACTGAAATCATTTTTCTCTCCTTTCGAGCACGTTTATGTGGGGATTCATCGATATGCAATACACTGTTCATTCGTACTTGCATTTTCTGACATGCATCTCTACAAAAACAACAACAAGATACGATCTTTTAAATTCATTTTCAAAGTAGTTAACCTTGGTAATTATTAAATTACAAAATCATATGGCATATGGCATATGACAATGCAGCACTCGTTGTTTTTTAAAATATCATATGGTTAACACTTTTATAATCAAGCCATATCAAAGTTAAAAGGCATTAGAGAAAAAATACTGACATGTACTCATAATCTTACATTTAATATTAAAAATTTACCTCATTTAGCTTTCTTTTCTTCTTCCCTTGCATGTTGTTGTTTCTACTCGAGCGATACCAAAAAAAATACTAAATGACCAAACAACAAAGTATCTAATTCAAAATGAGTAGGTATTAGTAAAGTTAGCTAAATAGAAGCTACAGGGTTTGAGGGCATCTTGTAGGTGTGATGGTAGAGATTGCAGCGCCAGAAGAGATCTGCACCGGAGAGATGAGGGTGGCGGTGATGGAGTCGCCGGCGGTGGTGTTGGAGATAGTGCCCTCAGAGTCAATTATTAGGTCACAGGTACGTGATTGCAATGATTGATGGAGGACCTATCCCGGTAGGACAGTCTTACTCGAGATGATAGTACGCTATCTGGTTTACCTTTATCATCGTGTACTGCTTTAGGTGACCTGACAAGTCGCTATTACACGTTGATAGAGCCCCTAGGATTCTTGCTTGACCACCAGCTGTATGAGGGCGATCATATAAGTGGGAGCTGGGGTCTATAAGCATATCCTTAAATGGTCCCTAGTCGTGTGAGTTTCGAGACAGGGCATCGATACTCCAGAGTAGACTAGTGTATACAGTCGAGACCCCGACGAGGGGCGGTGGCCGGTCTCACAAGCCACTGGTGTCAGTTGGATCACCTAAGATGTATACAGGTGCTCATTGGGTTATGAGTACACCGGACAGGACTCGCCGGGAACATGCCAGTTGGTCATATACCAGACGTCAGATGGCAGTTCCCTGGTGACATGTGTACAGGTTAGTTCATCGACCTGGGGATCGTCATTTGTCTTGTGTGAGTTCCCACTGTACTTTGATTACTACCCTACAACGGCTCAAAGGAGTCGTGCAAACAGGTTTTAGTTGGGTACAGTCCCGAGCCATATGGAGGCAGTGAGCGTATCTTCAGGGGTTTGTCTCTCCCGGTATTGGGGGTGAGGTCGCGCTGTGTCTAGGAGAGCCATTACACGAAGCCCTCGGCCGAGGCAAGGAGATTTACTGGTAGGTATTCCAGTAGTATCTCAGGGTGTTCTGGGCTACACTCCGACACGACTTGTACCGCTTTTGGGGGTCTGACTTTTACCAACCCCCTAGGCCCGCCATGCGATACTCATAGACGAACGGACCGGACTGTACGGATATTGTCACTGACAGGCTCAGTAGGGTTGTCAGGCTGAGTTCGCTCACAGACGTCCCTTTTAGTCAATACCTGGTAGCCCGTTACGTATTGGCTTATACCTCTGACGTGCTAGTGGTTAAATCCACAACCAAGGTGTTGATGAGTCTTTAGAGTCCCCCACATTCTGTTACTTAGCTTTCGGGAGAAAGGTTGTAGAGGCCGTATGGAGATATGGCAAGGTCCGATCAGATACGTGCGGTATTGCACGGATCAGGATCGGACAGTTTGTACTATAGGCCGTATGGATATATGGCAGGGTTCGATCAGATACGTGCGGTATTGCACGGATCAGGATCGAACGGATATTACTGGCCGGCTTTGGTTTAAGCCGGATCCTAGTATAGTACAGTGTAGATTTTGTCTCATTGCATTTGTATTTCGGTCGGAATACAAATGCGGGTGTGTATGCACAGTATCGGGGTTTTCCTGTAATTTATTACGGGACCAGTTTTCTGGAGTTGCCAGTTTGCTTTCCGTTTCGGCCAATTTCCTTTGTATCGTTCATTGGCCGAAGATTGGTGGAGGAGGGGTTATTTGCATTGTTGCAAATAAGTATTTGGAAAGGGGTCCTTTGCATATTATTTGTATCATGATGGTTTTCATGATGTGCACTATCACTTGACTTTCTATGCTCATGATGGCTTGACCTTTTTGGAGCCATCATACATGAGATGATGGTAGTGTGGAGTGTTGGCATAGTTTTGTGATCATGGTTGTTTATGATAGCCATTCCTCTCTCTCTTGCATGACATGAGTTTGGCCTCTCCCATTTTTTGATACAACCTCCTCATTTCTCACTCTCCCTCACATGCATGGCCGGCCACTTCCCTAAAGGGGCTGTCCAAATTTGTTCATGTGGGATTTTTGCTCTTTTGCTTTAGGAAAAATCCCACAAGTTCCACCTCCATGAGTTTGTATCATCCCTCCACCAAAAGGCAATTCCTACAACCCCAAAGTGAGACATGTAATCCACATTACATTCTACAGCAAATTTTGGGCACGTCGACTAGCCAGCTTCGTGCCCGAGTTGCCTCGGCATTGAGGTGGGAGCCCGTAAAAGAAGTAGGCGATGTGGTGCACTTCCGGCGACGAGGTGGAGACCGGAGCTTCTGCAGGAGATCGGGACGACGACGAGAAGACCGGAGGACTTGGATCAGTCGGTATATCTCTCTTCCCCATCTTGTAGTTAGCTAGGACTAATTAATGGTTCGATCCGGGTATTAGTGCGCGGCGGTTTGCCAGTTCAAGAAAAAATTAAAGTTTATCACCGCTTCCGCATTTGGCCGTCGGATTGACGGCCGGGGCGTCGCCGTGCACTTACAGTGGTATCAGAGCCTCGCCATTAACTTAGTCTAGCTTGGTTTAATGTGTTTTGCATTTCCGATCGACCAAAATTCCAAAATCTACATTTTTCAAAGCGACAGTTTTCTGTTGAAATTTTTTGGTCTCCAAAAATTTTTCAGGTTGTATAAAATTGATGTACTGGAGACCACTAGGCTACTGTAGAAATTCGACAAGGGGAATCGACAGTGGAGGCGCGGAACCGCGGCCAAAACCCCCTTTTGGCCGCGTTTCCGCCGCGCACTGTGGAGATCCCTGCACCAAATTTCTACAGTGTCTTTGTGGGCTTAAAATATGGGTTTTGGAATATTAATTTTGGGCCCAGAATTTCTTGATGTGCTACAGTAGTACTTGGGGGCCCACTTGTTAAAGTTTGATCGATCGGATATTTTAAACACATTATTTCACAGTATTTACATTATATCTGCGACCGTGAATGTCACTTGATCGGTAAATCCGGTCTAACTGCTATAGCCCGGTTAGACGGATTTGCGAACGTGACTTTCACGTTGATGTTCTGTTTTTGCTGTGATGTTGCGGATCGGTCGTGGGGGATAGCCTGGATGCAATGCTAGTACAGTTGTGGTTGTATTATGTACAGTTGATTGCGGGGCGAGCGTCCGACATGTGGACTGCCGT
This sequence comes from Agapanthus africanus, assembly GCA_030015575.1. Lineage (NCBI taxonomy): Eukaryota > Viridiplantae > Streptophyta > Magnoliopsida > Asparagales > Amaryllidaceae > Agapanthus > Agapanthus africanus. The sequence goes on from CM057339.1 coordinate 45,656,538, forward strand.
CACTGCCTGTTTGTATTATTATTTTGGGGCACGGCCAGGTTGCGGTCGATGTACCCGTTGTTTGTATATTTTACTTTCTGTACTAGGATTGCCCCGCGGAGGGGTGCACGGATAGCCGGGTTCTAGAGGGCAACAAGCCCGCATCTCATGGCATTGAGACGGAGGGGGCTTCACTCTAGAATTGGCAGGCTATTCGCCGCACTCGTAGGGGGTACAGGTTGACCCAGGAGGGGTGCCCAAGTTACCGGATTCCGTGAAGTGCTGGGTGGTCCATTCACGTCGCTGAAGGGGACTGCCTCGCTTCAGGTTTTGGCGGGTAACTTGCCGCGCCCGTAGGGGTCTAGGATTTCATTGCACAGGCTATCCACACGACCAGGGGAACGTCGGGTTTCAGTAGTGGCTCTGTGAAACCCGGGGATCCCAGATATCTGTATTGTTTCTGTGATGCTGTTCATTCTCTGTGATGTTGCATTTCTTATCACGCCTTGAGCGAATATAATATATTGGTATATATATTAGTAGATGTTGTATATGTTTTACATCCGCGCTAGTCCAGTCCCCGCTCTGTCGTTAGTTAGCTAACCTAACGGGTAATGACGGGACCCAGTGGCGAATGCGGATGGCATATACGTACGTCATATTATTTTCGTTCTTTGTGGTATGATCAATTGATGGGACTGCATTGATTCGGATCAATGCAAGTTAAAAACAAACCTAATCTGATGTTGTTGGAACACTTTTCAAAAAGCTGTTATTGCAAGGACGTTCACTTTTGTTTAGCATCGTGGTATTCAGTTGGAATATCCTGCTCCTCAGTCGACGAGGCAAGGGCCGAGATCCCTTCACCGGGAGTGACCCCTTGGACAGAAGTTTGCGTCAGGGCATTAACTTCACTATAGCCGATTACTTTTGCTTTGCACCGTGGTATTCAGTTAGAATATCCTGCACCCCATTCTACGGGGAAAGAGCCGAGATCCCTTCACCGGGAGTGACCTCTTTAGCGAAGGTTTTCGTCACTATATTTTTAAAAGCTATCCGTTCCTTCAACGATATCAAGTTCATTACGTTAAAGGTTTTCGCCAGAAACCATTCGTAGCCCTCCGTCGTTTCAGACGGGTAGCACGTAGTATTCATGCTGTGTTTGTTGACCTTCGTCAAGGCATAGTGTATGGTAGCTGCTTGTTACCTTTCTGCTGCATAGATAGATGCGTTGGTTTGGGACAGTCGTATAGCCTTGTTGGCCTTCGTCAAGGGCTTGTACGGGTGGATTCAAATTAACCTGGATAATGACGGGTAGAACTTGACATGTGACTTATGATTTGTTGACCTTCGCCAAGGTCATAAGAGCATGGGGCAGAAATCACATCGGGAGTTTCAAAAGAACTGAAACTTGCCAGATATGCGCATACCATCTGGAGTATGATGATGTGAGCGGATTCCGTCACGTTATCATGCGATGATAGTTGGATCCCGATTCCCACTGATGAGTTAGTTTACTCCTCGGGTGTTCCCGACTAATTATTCTTTTAGGTTTGGAGGAGAATTTGAGGTACAGTGGGAGGTTTCCAGATTAGATAAATTGGTAACCATTCTGATCTAGGTTAGAGTGCACGCTGAGTGTTTCTTTTCTCCCTCTCTTTGGCAGCGACCATTGACCCGACCCTAGACTATGACTCAGTGACCAAGTTGACCGAACCTTCTTAAACACTGGCTTTTGGATTGTCAGAGTTACAAACCTCATTGCCACTCCTACTTTTACCCTTTTCTCCAGGACACCCCGTATTACTACGAACGTCCACTTCCATTGGACAAAACCATCGTATGGTTAGATACGAACTCGAAGGAATTTATTCGAGGATGGTTTCAGGTTCTGGAGAAAACGGATAGGATTATTCAGTTGTCTTTTCCTTTTACCTTCTCTCAGGTTGCGAGTACTCCTTGGTTTAGGAGATAGTACACCTATTACGCAAATTGGATAGTCTTCTTCCAAACCTTAGGCTGGTGCCGACCGGTAGGGAATGAAGAAAACCAATTAGCCTAACGATGGTGTACAGAAGGTATTAAGTTCAGACAAAGCAAGGGATTAGTAAGAGGGCAAAGTAAATTGCAACAGATATTCACGACCAAACCAAGTATTCCTTCGCCAATCCTAAAATCACCTTTGTATTTCTCCAGGACACTCCGTATCACTACGAAGATCCACAGTTTATTGGATACTCCATCGTATGGTTATATACGAACTCGAAAAGAACTTGTTCCAGTTCGGGGATGGATTCTGGTCCAGGAGAAATAGGAATAAGGTTTATTCGGTTGTCTTTTATCTTCACCCTCTCTCATTGCGAGTGTTCCTAGGATTGGGAAAGTACACCCATTATGCTTATTGGATAGTCTTCTTCCAAACCATAGGCTGGTGCCGAACGGTAGGGAAGGAAGAAAACCATTTGGCCTAAAGGGGTGTGCAGAAGGTAAAGACTAAAGACATATGAAGGGATTTGGAGAGGTGGCAAAGAATTATACGGTTACAGTCGTGAATCTGGAAGAGGCATTACTAGGAATACCAGGATACCCCATCGAAACATTTCGATGTTTCAGTCTCACTGTGTACTGTTAAAGGAAAAACTGATTTCCCGATTAGACACTTGCTCCAGGGTATGTATTTACCAGGTATGATTCTCACATCTGTATGGTTTTACAGATGATGAGTGGGAGTAGGTTATTGGGAATTGGGTGATCATCCTCATTATATCGGGATTCGTTACAATCGGTGATATTTGAGGAAATCACCTGGGTAGTTTGCCGGTCGGCAAATATTTGGTTTTGAATATCCGCTGTTATGCACCAATTTCAAATTGATATATCTGTACGTCTATTTTCATAGAGTGAGATATACCTTTCTGAAATTATGTCTACGACATTTACCTATATCAGTGGATGGTTAGGTAAGGAGCATTAAGCAGCGGTGTAATTCTTCTTGACCATAAGTACAGTTTTCAACCTACGACACACAGTGAATGAGTTATCAGACTCAAGGGACTTATACAGAGTATTGTATGTTGTCCAGGGTCCATCAGGACAGAGGGGTTGGTCCTCGTACTATATTCGGTTTACTTATGACTTCTCTAGTTTTTAGACAGGTGTTTCGCGGAAACACAGGGTCCGAATTTTGAGAAGTTATAGGTATTTGAATAAAGTAGAGAACCAGGTGTTGCAAGTATCGGGATTCTTCAAGGAGATCGAAGATGTAGATACTTGTGAATGGTATTCAGTTGATAGTAATGGTTAAGAGAACTTGCTTCTCTTTCAGGTTACTCATAATTGGAAGTATTCCTAAGTTGAGTAACGCTGATCGGCCTCTCTCCATTTAGTTGACATGCACTGGAGATAGCTGCATGATTTGAATCTGGTTCAATTAAATCAGTGCCTCTGGTTCTGTATTGGATGTAGAACAGTTCGTATCTTAACGATGTTAAGGTACGGGGAGTTGTCTGGCTTATGATTAAAACCAGACTCTGGATAACTCAAGGCACGTTTCTGTAATGGCTGTTTGTGGGTTGACCCAGGCTATGACGAGGGTTGACTTTCTACCATCTGGATGAACAATAGAAATATTGTTCTAGACTCGCCACAGTTTTATTAAAAATGGACTTTTTCAGAAAACAGTAGTGGAAGTATGGTAGAACTGGAAGTGATTCCAGAACCGCAAACGATTACTGAAGATTTGATAAGGAACCTAAAGATTCAATCTGGTTTGACATTCCATTGGCCACTCCGCAGATATGGTGGGTAACCTCAAGCACCCGAGAGGTACTCCGGTAGCCTCAAGGACGGTGGCAGGGAGGTTCTTGTTTACCCAGACTTACCATTGCTGTTGTTCCAGACTGTGAGACCCGGCAGGAGGATGAGTATAGCGTCTTTCTAAACTAGTTTTAGAAATGTACGCGTATATGACTCTGCCAGAGGGTTGTCGTAGTCAGTGGGAGCAGCGGAAGCATTGGTGGATTGGTAGCTTATGTCTATTTATAGACTGAAGCACCAGTAGCGGAGATAGATCATCTATTTCTGACGTGACAGTCATAGGTTTGACTTCATCAGAATAGGGGATGGATCTGTTGAGAAGGTAGTAGGGTGTGATATCCTGGTATTTGGATGACATACACAGAGTAGGAAAAGAAACTCCTATACTACGATCGGTTATACTTTGGTCGTCACACAGTGGTTTCTCCATATGGGACTTGGACATTATATCAGACATTCTGGTTACTAGATCTATGGCTTTAGATCTAGATTTGGGTAGTCTCCCAATCTGGGTACTTAGACAGCATTCTAAGGGTATTTAGAATGGACGACTCCATGCACGGTAGTGTACCTGCAGAAGATGGAGTCACCCTCTCCAAAGGTGTCTTATAGACTAAAGTAGAGAGGGATGTGCATGATTGACAGATCACTTGCTCAGGCAATTGAGTCAATCATGAGATGTCAAGTACCACACCAGATGTTGTTCTTGCACTAGATGCAATAAGTTGACATTAATCCAATCCTGGAGAAACAGTCGGAAGCAGTTTTAGAACATAAGTAGATGTTTTAGGGATATGATAACGACAGCCTCATTCAGGAGACAGTTATCATTCCAGGCTTCCAAGGTGACCTGGACGACAAGGATGTTGTCAGAGCTATAGTTTTTCCTTCTGACGAGGGGCAGTATTTTGGACAGGTGGTCCAAGGCAATACTGAGGGTGGCATGGCGCAGGATACTGATTAAGTTCAGTTGACGATACAGTCTAAGAAATTTGGATTTGGAGTTCATTTATGAGCTATGTCCCATCAGACATCCAGACACATTCTAAGACAGGTATTGCTCATTTCGGGAGATGGGTTTTCTCCGCGAACTTGAGATATAGAGAGACATAGAAAGATACAACAAAGCGGATCCACTCACTAAGGCTATTCCTCGAACGCAATAGTTTCGCAAACGAGCTTTGTGAGACTGACTAGTAGAGGAGTTGGGTGTTCGGTATCACACGGGCTGTGAGTATGCGACATCGCAATAATTGGCCTTGAGTGCAAGTGGGAGATTGTTGGAGATAGTGCCCTCAGAGTCAATTATTAGGTCACAGGTACGTGATTGCAATGATTGATGGAGGACCTATCCCGGTAGGACAGTCTTACTCGAGATGATAGTACGCTATCTGGTTTACCTTTATCATCGTGTACTGCTTTAGGTGACCTGACAAGTCGCTATTACACGTTGATAGAGCCCCTAGGATTCTTGCTTGACCACCAGCAGTATGAGGGCGATCATATAAGTGGGAGCTGGGGTCTATAAGCATATCCTTAAATGGTCCCTAGTCGTGTGAGTTTCGAGACAGGGCATCGATACTCCAGAGTAGACTAGTGTATACAGTCGAGACCCCGACGAGGGGCGGTGGCCGGTCTCACAAGCCACTGGTGTCAGTTGGATCACCTAAGATGTATACAGGTGCTCATTGGGTTATGAGTACACCGGACAGGACTCGCCGGGAACATGCCAGTTGGTCATATACCAGACGTCAGATGGCAGTTCCCTGGTGACATGTGTACAGGTTAGTTCATCGACCTGGGGATCGTCATTTGTCTTGTGTGAGTTCCTACTGTACTTTGATTACTACCCTACCACGGCTCAAAGGAGTCGTGCAAACAGGTTTTAGTTCGGTACAGTCCCGAGCCACATGGAGGCAGTGAGCGTATCTTCAGGGGTTCGTCTCTCCCGGTATTGGGGATGAGGTCGCGCTGTGTCTAGGAGAGCCATTACACGAAGCCCTCGGCCGAGGCAAGGAGATTTACTGATAGGTATTCCAGTAGTATCTCAGGGTGTTCTGGGCTACACTCCGACACGACTTGTACCGCTTTTGGGGGTCTGACTTTTACCAACCCCCTAGGCCCGCCATGCGATACTCATAGACGAACGGACCGGACTGTACGGATATTGTCACTGACAGGCTCAGTAGGGTTGTCAGGCTGAGTTCGCTCACAGACGTCCCTTTTAGTCAATACCTGGTAGCCCGTTACGTATTGGCTTATACCTCTGATGTGCTAGTGGTTAAATCCACAACCAAGGTGTTGATGAGTCTTTAGAGTCCCCCACATTCTGTTACTCAGCTTTCGGGCGAAAGGTTGTAGAGGCCGTATGGAGATATGGCAAGGTCCGATCAGATACGTGCGGTATTGCACGGATCAGGATCGGACAGTTTGTACTATAGGCCGTATGGATATATGGCAGGGTTCGATCAGATACGTGCGGTATTGCACGGATCAGGATCGAACGGATATTACTGGCCGGCTTTGGTTTAAGCCAGATCCTAGTATAGTACAGTGTAGATTTTGTCTCATTGCATTTGTATTTCGGTCGGAATACAAATGCGGGTGTGTATGCACAGTATCGGGGTTTTCCTGTAATTTATTACGGGACCAGTTTTCTGGAGTTGCCAGTTTGCTTTCCGTTTCGGCCAATTTCCTTTGTATCGTTCATTGGCCGAAGATTGGTGGAGGAGGGGTTATTTGCATTGTTGCAAATAAGTATTTGGAAGGGGGTCCTTTGCATATTATTTGTATCATGATGGTTTTCATGATGTGCACCATCACTTGACTTTCTATGCTTATGATGGCTTGACCTTTTTGGAGCCATCATGCATGAGATGATGGTAGTGTGGAGTGTTGGCATAGTTTTGTGATCATGGTTGTTTATGATAGCCATTCCTCTCTCTCTTGCATGACATGAGTTTGGCCTCTCCCATTTTTTGATACAACCTCCTCATTTCTCACTCTCCCTCACATGCATGGCCGGCCACTTCCCTAAAGGGGCTGTCCAAATTTGTTCATGTGGGATTTTTGCTCTTTTGCTTTAGGAAAAATCCCACAAGTTCCACCTCCATGAGTTTGTATCATCCCTCCACCAAAAGGCAATTCCTACAACCCCAAAGTGAGACATGTAATCCACATTACATTCTACAGCAAATCTTGGGCACGTCGACTAGCCAGCTTCGTGCCCGAGTTGCCTCGGCATTGAGGTGGGAGCCCGTAAAAGAAGTAGGCGATGTGGTGCACTTCCGGCGACGAGGTGGAGACCGGAGCTTCTGCAGGAGATCGGGACGACGACGAGAAGACCGGAGGACTTGGATCAGTCGGTATATCTCTCTTCCCCATCTTGTAGTTAGCTAGGACTAATTAATGGTTCGATCCGGGTATTAGTGCGCGGCGGTTTGCCAGTTCAAGAAAAAATTAAAGTTTATCACCGCTTCCGCATTTGGCCGTCGGATTGACGGCCGGGGCGTCGCCGTGCACTTACAGGTGGAAGATGTCAGCTTCGGAGAGCCAACCGTGGTGATGGTGGTGATGGTAGATCTGCGCTTGGGAGAGGGGAAGGAGGTGGGTTTCACCTTTGAAGGTAGCTAGATGATCCACAGAGGGGATGGCGGTGGGTTTCGCCTTTAAGTGGAAGGGAGATCAACCTCTGCTGGAAGATTTTAAAGGGAGTTGAAATTTTGGTTGGGGGACCGCGAATTTTGATTTTAGAGGTAAAAGAGCGTCGGGTGCGATGGTTCTGGATCTGAGTAGAGTTCTTTTCTCGGAGGTCATCAATTTTCTTTTATTGACTAGGTGGCCCTATATTTTTCATGCTTTTTTTTTCTTCTTAAAAAAATTAAGAGGTATGTACCTCTAAGTAATATATTTGCAATATAAAAGAGTATTAATCATATAGAGAGAGCTTGAGAATAATGGAGTAAAGATACCATAGAAGAAGGGAATTTACTCCTATGGCGTCGAAAAAATACCCTCCTTCATTTTTTTTCGACGATCGGCACCCATCATCTTCATCGTTATCATCTAAGATGTGGGTACAACAAATTTTATGTGATTCTACAACTTTTTCACCGTTGATTTAGCAATGTAAAAAGTTCTATCGTCGGTAAACCGTTAATTTTGAACCCACTAAATCAATGGTGAAAAAGTTATAGAATCACATGAAATTTGGTGTACCCACATCCTATAGATGATAACGATGAAGATGGTGGGTGCCGATTGTCGAAAAAAATGTGGAAGGGGGTATTTTTTCGACGCCACTTTACTCCATTATTATTATATATATATATATATATATATATATATATGTCCACGGTTTTTAAAACATGGGGCCAATCTTGCAAGTAGGGCTGCTAAAAAAGCTTTGATGCTTGGCTTTTAAAAACTTGATCTAGTTTGTTAGATAATTAAATACGCTGAACTTGAATATAAATTGAAACTCAATAAAATAAAAATTATTGAAGGATGAGAACAAAGACTGTTCGAGCTTGGCTGTGGCTCATTTAGACCTATTATGGGCTAGAATTGTTTATGACATTTTGGACATTTATTAGAAACAGCAATGCAATGACTCGTATTAATCATTATTGCACAAACACTGTGTAAATATTTAATCAAATATTATTATACTGAAATATTAGATAATTTAAAGTTCAGACTCAGCAGGATTGCAAACAAGCTCTGGGCTCATTCAGCATGTAATAAAAAGACAGCATTTCTTATTACTCCAGCTGTCAAAGACCAGGACCGAGCACTATTCGGCTCGGGTCGGTTTTTTTATTAAAAACAAACTGAACCGGCCCGACCCATCTCCTCAAACCGCTGCCCAGCCCGACCCGACCCGACCCGGTCCAGTCCAAACCGAACTTTCCGGGTCGGACAGGTTTGGGCAGACCCGTTGGGTCTTACAAAATAATTAAAAGGCCGGTTTGGGCCATGTCGGTTTGGACCTTAAAATAAATTAAGCAAGCAGCACAAAAGAAGAATAAAATTAAGAATTGAAAAAGTAACAGTACACATTACATCTAACAATTTGGAAAATTAACATGCATTTAATGTTTTGCAAAGCTTGAAATTACTAGTCTAACTCACCATGACTCCGCTGCTCCGCGTTACCAATACCAAATACCTGAAAAACGCAAATAAATAAGTATTTGATAATGTCACACCCCACCCTCAATAACAGAGAGTATTGTCCGTTCTGACCGAAACCGCACGGTTTTGTCTTTCAGGACAAATTGGACCCGAACAGGGGCCAGTTCCTAGAAGGTCACCCATCCCCAGAACTTCCCTTGCTCGAGCACACTTAACTACGGAGTTCTCAAACTTCTGTAGTACAGATCCATTTAAAGGGCACCTCTGTATTGATGAGTGGTATCATTCCATTTATAATACAGATCTACCCTTTTTCGGAATGTATTCCGAAGAGTCCCCACTGTTCTACAGTGGGTCCCACGGACTCAAGAGTTGGCCCCCGCCCCCTTGGCATGACATTTGGTTCCGTGTGACATTTTATTCCGTGAGCAAGAACTGGGTCCCGACATTCTCCTCCACCTTTGAACAATGGTTCGTTCTCGAACCACTGACCTACCTATTGAGGGACCGGCTCTGATATCATTCTATCACGCCCCCAATACAGAGAGTATTGTCCGCTCTGGCTGAAACCGCACGGTTTTGTCTTTCGGGACGAATCGGACTCGACCAGGGGTGGCCCCCGCCCCCTTGGCATGACATATGGTTCCGTGTGACACTTTATTCCGTGAGCAAGAACCAGGTCCCGACATTCTCCCCCATCTTTGAACAATGGTTCGTTCTTGAACCACAGACCTACCTATTGAGGGACCGGCTCTGATATCATTCTGTCACGCCCCCAATACAGAGAGATTGTCCGCTCTGGCTGAAACCGCACGGTTTTGTCTTTCGGGACGAATCGGACCCGACTAGGGGCCACTTCTCCTCCACCTTTGAACAATGGTTCGTTCTCGAACCACTGACCTACCTATTGAGGGACCGGCTCTGATATCATTCTATCACGCCCCCAATACAGAGAGTATTGTCCGCTCTGGCTGAAACCGCACGGTTTTGTCTTTCGGGACGAATCGGACTCGACCAGGGGTGGCCCCCGCCCCCTTGGCATGACATATGGTTCCGTGTGACACTTTATTCCGTGAGCAAGAACCAGGTCCCGACATTCTCCCCCATCTTTGAACAATGGTTCGTTCTTGAACCACAGACCTACCTATTGAGGGACCGGCTCTGATATCATTCTGTCACGCCCCCAATACAGAGAGATTGTCCGCTCTGGCTGAAACCGCACGGTTTTGTCTTTCGGGACGAATCGGACCCGACTAGGGGCCACTTCCCAGGAGGTCACCCATCCCAGAACTTCCCTGGCTCGAGCACGCTTAACTACGGAGTTTTCAAGCTCCTCTAGTGTCGGTTCACTTAAAAGGCGCCTCTATATTGAAGAGTTGTATCATTCTATTTATAGTACAGATCTGCCCTCTTTCCGAATGTGTTCCGAAGAGTCCCATTGTTCTACAGTGGGTCCCACATACTCAAGAGGTGGCCCCCACGGATTTAAGAGGTTTGCCCGCCCTCTTGGCATGACACTTGGCGTTGCACTTTGTTCCGTGTGACGCTTTATTCCGTGAGCAAGAACCGGGTCTCGACAAATAAGACAAGAATACTATCAATAAATCAATACTCCAAAATTTTATGAAATAACTAAAATTCGAATACTCATTTTAAATTGAACGGTCGACTAAGATCTCGATTCTCGACAAAAGTGTCGGGACCCGGTTCTTGCTCATGGAATAAAGTGTCACACGGAACAAAATGTCATGCCAAGGGGGTAGAGCCACCTCTTGAATCCGTGGGGGCCGCCTCTTGAGTCCGTGGGACCCACTGTAGAATAATGGGGACTCTTCGGAATACATTTCGAAAGAGGGCAGATCTGTACTATAAATGGAATGATACCACTCTTCAATACAGAATCGTCTTTTAAGTGAACCGACACTGCAGGAGCTTCAGAACTCCGTAATTAAGCGTTCTCGAGCCAGGGAAGTTCTGGGATGGATGACCTCCTGGAAAGTGGCCCCTGGTCGGGTCCGATTCGTCCCAAAGGACAAAACCGTGCGGTTTCGGCCAGAGCAGACAATGCTCTCTATATTGGGGGTAGGACGTGACAGAAAACCAATAACATTGGCTCCTGCCCATCCACCAAAAATGCCCAAGTGGCCCAACTAGGACCGTCAATTGAGAAATATCTTCAAAACTGAATAATCAAGAATGTGTTAAGAACTGGCATACTCAGATTATCAATATTTTTCAGCGGTGGCTCATCACTAACTTACTATCAATCATACATCGAATCCTTAATACCCAATTAAGATAACAAAATATTTTAAACAAAAATCATCTAAAAACAGCTAATTCATGGAACTTAGAATTACATAGAAATTCATCTGCAAAATCCTATCTTTATGGGTTAATTCAAGAAAAGGGGCGATAAAAATAACCGAATGGAAACATTGAAGAGTAAGCAACGATGATTAGATGAATATATCTGAGGTTGAGGGTCAGCTGCTGCTGTAGGAGGTGGTGGGGAAGCGGTAGAAGGTGGAGGAGGCATGCTTGCTATATCTCGCTGTGTTGCTTGCTCAAAAACGCTGCTGTAATAGTCATAGAGTTGCGGTTCTAAAATTTTAGTTGCTGAGAATCAGACTAAAGAAGGAACACTACAACAATGTATTATAAAATTTTAGTTATCTGATCGGGTGACCTCCTAAGAAGTGGCCCGTGGTCGGGTCCGATTCGTCCCGACGGATAAAACCGTACGGTTTCGATCAGAGCAGACAATATTCACTATATTGGGATTAGGACGTGATAGAAAGCCAATAACATTGGCGCCTGTCCATCCACCAAAAATGCCCAAGTGGCCTAAGTAGGACCGTTAATTGAGAAATATCTTCAAAACTGAATAATCAAGAATGTGTTAAGAACTGACATACTTAGGTTATCAATATTTTTCAGCGGCGGCTCGTCGCTAACTTACTATCAATCATACATCAAATCCTTAATACCCAATTAAGATAACGAAATATGTTAAACAAAAATAATCTAAAAACAGCTAATTCATGGAACTTAGAATTACATAGAAATTCATCTGCAAAATCCCATTTTTATGGGTTAATTCAAGACAAGGGGCGATAAAAATAACTGAATGGAAACATTTTAGAGTAATCAACGATGATTAGATGAATATATCTGAGGCTGAGGGTCAGCTACTGCTGTAGGAGGAGGTGGGGAAGCGGTAGAAGGTGGAGGAGGCATGCTTGCTATATCTCGCTGTGTTGCTTGCTCAGAAACGCTGCTGTAATAGTCATAGAGTTGCGGTTCTAAAATTTTAGTTACTGAGAATCGAACTAAAGAAGGAACACTACAATAATGTATTCTAAAATTTTAGTTATCAAAAATCAATGCCAAATCAGTCATCCAAGCATTTGAAGAACAACAGCAAAATAGATGCCAGAATTAGCAAACCATCTATGGATAGGGTCTGTTTTTTTATCAGTTCTGGCCTAGAACAACAGAAGAACATCAACAACAAAGACAAAAAACAGATTCAGAACAACAACAAACCTAAACATCCCTAAAAACATCAATTTTTTACAGGGAAATCAACAATAGCTGGTAAAGAGTACACCACAGAATAATCAATTAAATTATTTATGTAGATAAAAGAGGTTGCTCATAAGAGGCTATAAATATAACAAGCATTCAACAAAGGCATACCAAAACCCCAAATCAAAGTAAGCATATGATGTTGATATTGGAATTATCTGCAGTCATTGCTGCAGTGCAGCACAGGCTATAGGCAACCCAACAACCCTAAAATTCAAGCAAAGACCACAACCTACCTATAGGTAACCTCAACAGCAGCCCCAAAATTCAAGCAAAGAACAAAAAATGCTGTTAGGGTCAAAAATTACACTCCGATTGACTAAGTCAAAATCAAAGTCAACCCCAAGTAAGCGGGCCCAAGCCCAAATAGATAGAATGATGATGATTTAGAATCTTTTACAATTCTTAAATCCTATAACGTTTGTAAATTCTTGTGAATCGAATGATCGATGACCTAGTTTCGAGACGATGCTCTCTTGATTGTGTTCGCTCGAAACTAGGGATCAACGATCAATCATTTGGTTAACTTGAAACTAGTTTTTGAATGAGATTCATCGAAAGGATAAAGGATAAGATGAGGAAACCCTAGCTTCTTCGCAAGATCCTTAACCTCGATAAATCGTCATCGATCTAGTATCAATTCGTTAATGGATAAGAATATGTAATCATTAGATCTCATCACATCTATAGATCCGATCTACTTCTACGAGCCACACTTCGAATCTTGATTGTTGGTTTGGAAATCATCATATCTCAATTCTTGATTTTAATGTTTTCCTAGATCTAGATTTTTCTCATTCTTGAAATTCAATTACAAATCATGAATTGTTTTCTTTTCTTTTCCTTAAAATTTCAACTCATCAAATTCGAAATACGAACGATTACACTTTCCCTGTGGACGATCCGCACTTACTAACGCGCTACATTCGACACCGTTATTGATTGCGGTCAAATAATTTTTGGTTGTGATTTCTATACAATTTTCCAACTACACAAGCGAAAATCGTTCTAATCAAATGGCGCCGTTGCCGGGGATAGTGCGCTAATTGTTCGTTTTTTGAAATTTGAGTTGAAAAGTTTATTCCATCTATATTTTGAGATCAAAATTCGCGCAAAACACTAAACGGTTTATTGTGATTTGTTGCGAGGAAATCTGGACTCTGTGGAGCTTGAGAAAATTTTTTCAGAGCATTCTAGAGAGCTGTGTAAGTGAACAGGAGCATCTGTGGAAAATATTATGAAGTGAACAGTTCATGCCGCGGCGGATCCGCGGCATTAGGCGTCTCCCGCGGCGGAACCGCGGTGCTACAGTAGAATCACTGTTCCAAAATTTTTCGTAACTCTCTTGACTTTCTTATCTCCTACCTCATCTGCTCCAATTAACAATTTTCTGCAGGTTTCTTTGCAAATAAATCGCAGCGCCGCAAAAAGCAATAAAAAAATTGTGCATGTTTTTGATTTTTGGTTGTTTGCATTTTAATACGGAAATTAAGGGGCAAAGACCAAATCCAGATTAGATGGGGAGTTCATTACCCTTCCTAAGCCCCAAAAATCACAAACTTGCATCCGCATTTACCCTCATTAATTAAAAGAAATCTAGAGATGACTCTAAGGACCGTCACGCTCACTTAGGACAGAAGAAGGCCGTGGATAATCTATTGCTTATCCGCGTTTCTTTTGTGGTGTCTAAGGCAAGTATGTCTAAGGCTAGTGGTTATTAATTAGGCCCACTACTTACGTAGTGGAGTACCTTCCCACTTACCTGGCACTTACCTGGCCACAGGGGAGACAAAGAGGCGGTGGAGGATTGATCCTGCGACTTGTCTTTTGGCAGTTAGGAGCGGTCTAGAGCTTTGACCTAGGTGACCATTAGAATTAGGGTTTTGTTTGTTGCATTTGTTGTGATCGCATCATTTTTTCAAAAAAAAAAAATCCGTACATTTTTCAAAACAAACACCACATTCATCATTTCCCCTAATTATAAGTCACGCTGCCACTTGTACTAACCCTTTTTAGTGCAAGATAGGCTGGACACGGGATTCTAGTACCCGTTTAGTCCGCGTCCTCCCGATTGACCCTAAAGTCGGTATTTCTACATTTACCTTTTCTTTACCCACCACCACACCCACATCGATGGATCTGTCTCCATCGAACTTCTTTACCACTACTCTGCCGCCGTCCGTTGGTGCGCAGAATCCACCCCGCATCTCTCTCCAAGAGAGGTGCTATCCAACACGAAGTCCCCTTTCCACCTGTCTTTCCATTCCACCAGCCAACGGGGAAAATTTTGAAATAAAACCCCAATACATCAACCTTCTACCAAAATTTCACGGTCTCGAGTCTGAAGACGCATATGCCTTTATCACCAAATTTGAAAATGTATGCGCAATGATGGATACCTCACAGCTTTCTATGGATGCTATGCGTCTAAGTCTTCTCCCATTTACCTTGTGCGATATAGCCGAGAAGTAGCTTTACAACACAACCGCACATTCCATTTCAAACTGGGGAGAATTCGTCAAAGCATTCCTTAAGAAATTCTACCCACATCATAAGACAGCTCGAGTCCGTAGCGAAATAAATCAATTCACCCAGCTTCCAAATGAACCATTTTCAAAATGTCTTGAACGCTTCAAGGATCTGTTAGTCCAATGTCCACATCACGGAATCCCCAGATGGGAACTGTGCCGAATCATATATGAGGGCATTAATCCTAACACAAGACAGACCCTTGAATCCATGTGTCAAGGCAACTTCATGACCAAAGATGATGGGGAAGCCTGGAAATTCCTAGAAGATTTCGCTGAAAAATCTTTACAGTGGGAGGGTGTGAGTCAATCGTCTAGGGTTGGCAATAACCAATCGGATGTTTCCATAGGATTTAGAGCTGACATTTTGGCGTTGCAAAAGAAACTTGAGACTATGGAAAACAAATTTTTAGCCGCCCTAAACCAAATGTCACTCTCCAAAACTGTATGTGGTTGTTGTTCTGATCCTTCTCATTTGACGGAAGAATGTCCAATAAATTCTCCGTTTCAAGGTCATGAGCATATCAATTCTGCTTACCAACAAAGACCTAGAAATGATCCATATTCTTCCACGTACAATCAGGGTTGGAGGAATCACCCGAACTTTGCTTGGAACCAATCACAAAATCAAAATACGGTTCCAAACCAACACAATTTCCAAAGGGTCCCTCCACCACAACAGCAACCACCACTTCAATTGAGTCAGCACCGCTACCAAGCACAAAACTTCCAAAATCCGGTCAACACACCTGCACCGTCTAATCCTTTGCAGTTGACCGGTACTAATGAATCCTCTTCATTCATGAACTTGCTTTTGACAATAAAAACTTCCGTCGATGATATAAAGAAAAACCCCACGTCCCAAGTGGAGAGTATTAAATCGATGGAAGCAGAAATTGCAAGATTAAAAGCCGAAATGAGTGCAAGAAAGAAAGGGAAACTTCCAGCTCAAGCTTTACCCAATCCTGGCTATTCACATCATGTGAATGCAATCACGTTAAGATCTGGAAGAGTGCTTGACAATCACGTTGGGGAAGAAATTGATGACACTGAAAAATCTATCGATGATACCCCGGCTGAGACATTTCCTTCCACTTCTACTTCTACTTCTGACCCCAGTTCTTCTACCCCACCACCTTCTTGCGAGCCTATTCTTCATTTCCCACAAGGCTCGCCATCTCAGCCCATCTCTTCTAGTTCTCCATGGACGATCCCCACTTCTATTCTGGGATCGGATCCACACACACTTTCTTCTCCTACGATGGACCCAGTGCTTATTGCTAAAGCACCTTATCCTAATCGATTAAGGGCTAACAAATCGAGTCCACATATGGAGAAGATTATGGACATGTTTAAGCAAGTTAATATCAACATCCCTCTCCTAGATGCTATCCAACAAGTTCCGTCCTATGCGAAAACTCTTAAGAACTTGTGCACTAGGAAGAGGAAGACTCAAGTGCCCAAGAAGATATTCATGGCAAAGACTGTAGACACGGCATTCCCCCAACAAGTACCACGGAAACGTAAGGACCCTGGCTGTCCTACTATTTCTATTTCTATTAGGGAAAAACACATCAACCGTGCTCTACTAGACCTTGGCGCTAGTGTTAACTTGCTTCCATATTCGGTTTACGAGCAACTAGGTATCGGAGTGTTAAAGCCCTCGAGCATAACTCTCCAAATGGCTGACTGATCAATCACCAAACCTAAAGGTGAACTGGAGGATGTGTTAATAAAAATCGGGGAATTCGTATTCCCTGTGGATTTTATTGTACTTGATACACAGCCTGTAGCGAACCCACGGAATCAAATTCCGGTAATTTTAGGTCGCCCCTTTTTGGCCACTTCCAACGCTATCATCAACTATCGTAATGGTTCTATGACCCTATCTTTCGGGAATAGGTCAATAGAGCTAAATATTTACAAGTTGGGAAGTGTACCCTCCGAACCTACTGCTCAGGTCTGTTCTGTCGACTTAATGGATGTCGACAGCAGCGAATTTGACGATCCTCATGATACTGATCTTGACTCTTTTCATACGTTATTGTTTGACCCAACTATGTATCATACACATACGGACTCTTCCACCGAGATGTCCGGGTCAACAACTAACACTGATTATGAACCGTTCTTAGAGTCTGAAGATCACCCCGCACTTTGTGATGACATTATTCATCGGGGTATTGATGGAACTTTTGAGGAAATCTTCGCTGATGAACTCGCATTTTTGAATGACACGGGTGTTGAGATGAATCATTTCCCAATCAATGAAATTGAACCTCCACCCCTTCTTCTGAATTGTAAAAAGAATGTGAGCAATCCATCACATTCACTACATCGTCTCTCCAAAATGAGACGCACACACATTCTATTCCACCCCTTACCCTTTCCCCACTTCTTCTTCCACCAACCAGAGCACTGCATTAATAAAATTTTCGAATGGTTGGTGTTGACCTTCGGTCTTTGCAAAGCTTGGTATCGACCAATGATTTTTGACCCCCTCATGTGATTTTCAAAGATTAACATTGCTTAACTCAAGTTTGGGGGGTATAATCGGGCTCTTGAAAATAAAAGTTTTACAAAATTTTGAGCCAAAAATAAGTTTGGGGGAGGATCTTCACTTAAATATTTTGCCCCCATTAATAAATTTCCTCCCAAGCTTACAGGTTTTTCGAGATTTAGCTGATGGCAACAGTGAGGACACTGTTGAAAACAAGTTTGGGGGAGGTTTGTGCTTATTTTCGCATCATTTGCATCATACTTTGCATAAGCACAAAACATTTTTTTGAAAACCTATAAAAATTTCAAAAAAATTTCAAAAGATAAAAATATTTTTGTACATAAATAAGATAATAAAAGTTTAGATAGTGAAAAATTACATCCAAAAGATTGGAAAAATTTAAGAAAACCAAGAAAATTAGAAGTTTTCTTATACGAACTAGTAATAAGTAGTTATGAGCCGTTGTCCCAAGGGTTAGTAAGATGAAGGAAGTCACTAATCTGAAAATAAAAATAAGTCTGAAAAATAGTTCCTATTCTGGAAGCCAAACATTTTGAACGTTGATACCCTGCTATTCGCACTTACACACGTCTTGAAACTCGGGATAGTAGAGGATACCTTGAAATGCTCTTGTCTAAAAGCCGATGTATGAAGGAAATAAAAAAAATGAATAAAATATAAAATGGTGAAAAAAATGGACACTGGTTTTGTTATCGCCAAGGCAGCAATAAAAAAATATAGCGAGGGTGCCTCTTCACCTAGTGCCCTAAGGCCAACTGGTCTGGGAGTCACTGCTAAGCCTTAAGTAGTGCAAGACGAGGAAAAACACCAAATAAGCAAGCACATGAGTAATAGGTCGGTTAGTACCTCAAGAAGTATTAACGGTCGCATGAAAGTGTGTGAGCAAATTCATCTAAATATTCATTAATTAAAAAGTACTGAGGCTGATGGGCAAGAGTATGATAGCTTGAATTGAATTCTCCGGGTGTAATGATGTCTTTACACACACATAGGATTATATGATCGATGTTTGGAAGAAAGATAGGAATGAAGAATAAGACGATGTTTTATTGAGGGAGGACGTGATTTCTAACATCTTTTCATGACTATTAAGATAGGGCCAATGACAACCGAAAAGCTAGCTTAGTTGGAAACCCTAATTTTCAAGGCTTTTCTTTTACAATTCTTGTCTTTAAATGTAATATTCACGGTCTTCCTTTTATTATTGGATTTTGTGGGTAGAATCCGCTGAAAACCCTCAGGAGACAACACTCCTCCTACTAGGGACACCTAGAGGTTTAAAGGCTTGTTGCACGTGCTCAGTGCAATCGTGTTGCCTACGAAAGTGTGCTATTTAGTTTTTCTCTTTCTTTATTTTCTCCTTCTCTTTTTAATAAAACAGTTCGCTCGAGACGATCGAAAATAAGTTTGGGGGGATTTGATCAGTCAAAAATAATGTATTTTTAACATATCAATTTCCCTATCTTTTGCATTCATCTAGTAGTGTTCGGTTTGCATATTACACATATTAGCAAAACATCCCTAAAATACCAGATTACATATGTTATACTCTAAAACCGGCATTTTTAGGGAAATTGACTGTTTATCATGGCATTGCATCATCCTTGTATAGCGCAACACTTGTTTCGAAGTCTGTGCAGGAAAATTCTGGAACCGAGCTAAATTGTCAAAGTGCTGATCAAAATTACGCCAACTCAAGGACTTGAGATCTGGTAGAAATATAGAAAGAATTTTGAGAATAAACATATCAGAAATATACCATGAGGTTATAAGGAAGCATCTCTGTACAGCTGAAGCACTGAGCCCCTCACGTGACCGCGGATCCGCGGCTTGAGCAGGCACGTGCCGTGGATCCGCGGCTGTCTTGACACATCATCAGTTCATTTTAGCTGCAGTATTCTTCTATCAGTGCCTACACTTCAGTAAGATATGTCAAATTCCAGATGACTCTCGAAGCTTCTGCCAGATCAGCAAGGATCATGAAATCAAGCTAATCTTGATTAAGCTAATTAACCTCCAACCTTCCAAAGCAAGCCAACGAACAACCTAGTTCTAGAAGTATCCTTCCAATAAACTACTTCTAGAAGCCTCTCTAGCTAACAAACTTTTGGAGGGAAATTCAAATTTTGAATCCTAGATCTAGGGTTATGAAAGTCTATAAAAGGGAGCCTAGATCTAGGGTTAAGGGTTAATCACTACTTGTTCTTCATCTCCCCCAAATTCAATACAAGTTGAGTGACACAACTTGTAAACCCTGATTCCAATTCCAATCCAAGATCAAGAATTCCGAGTTCAATCAAAAGCAAGAAGCCTAGATCCTTTTTGAGCGAAGCCGGACTTCATCGGAGCAAGTGATCCAAGCCGATCCGTGACTCAAGGAGCCGATACGACGCTAGATTCGACGATCAAAGTTCCTTCCTCTTGTAGTTCTTGAGAGTTGTAACTAATTGTTGAATAATAAAGGTGACAATTCTTTTATCTTGCTTATCTTTTGAATTCGAGCATTATGATTCAATCTAGATTCTTGAATATGTTCTTTGTGATAATGTTTGAGTAAAACTCCGCTCGTAAAAGAGTCGAGACGATCGATAGAATGATGATGATTTAGAATCTTTTACAATTCTTAAATCCTATAACGTTTGTAAATTCTTGTGAATCGAATGATCGATGACCTAGTTTCGAGACGATGCTTTCTTGATTGTGTTCGCTCGAAACTAGGGATCAACGATCAATCATTTGGTTAACTTGAAACTAGTTTTTGAATGAGATTCATTGAAAGGACAAAGGATAAGATGAGGAAACCCTAGCTTCTTCGCAAGATCCTTAACCTCGATAAATCGTCATCGATCTAGTATCAATTCGTTAATGGATAAGAATATGTAATCATTAGATCTCATCACATCTATAGATCCGATCTACTTCTACGAGCCACACTTCGAATCTTGATTGTTGGTTTGGAAATCATCATATCTCAATTCTTGATTTTAATGTTTTCTTAGATCTAGATTTTTCTCATTCTTGAAATTCAATTACAAATCATGAATTGTTTTCTTTTCTTTTCCTTAAAGTTTCAACTCATCTAATTCGAAATACGAAAGATTACACTTTCCCTGTGGACGATCCACACTAACTAACGCGCTACATTCGACACCGTTATTGATTGCGGTCAAATAATTTTTGGTTGTGATTTCTATACAATTTTCCAACTACACAATCGGAAATCGTTCCAATCACTGCCCTACATCCTGTAAGGAGGCTGCTAGCCCCCTTGACCCCCAGCCCGCTATCCGGGTAGCGGGACCCCCGTAAAACTCTGCGGGGCCCCCGATATATCCAAAACCCTTTCAAAATATACATACACTGCACATCGAGTTCGCATGACCAGTTTGACCCGTCAATCGGAGGTTCTCTCGCTCCAAAGGCGAGGGGTAATTAATGGCAGTTTAGTTCGCGGCTGCCGGAGATTCGGATCCCTACAATCAATAAACCCCCGCCTACCCTAAGCAGGGGGAATCTGTAGTACGCCTGACAAACGCGCACGTATTCCTATCTCAATGGGGTGACGAAAAACAGCCTATAATTCTGGCACGCCCGGTGGGACCTTTTCTCTCCTCCAATATTTCGGGTTAAACGTTCATGCGAACTTAATCAACATATACATTGATTGCATGTACGAAATCATGCTTCTATTTGCAGGTTAACGACTTTCGACTGCAATTTTTGGATGCAACAAAATGTCTCCAAGGACAATCTCAGCTCTCGATACAACTCCCATATCCTACACGATGAAAATGGATGCCAAGAAGGTCCTCCCAGCCAGTCTCGGGCGACAGTGGGAGGGGTCACTGCTACCTTTTGGCTTTATTCTGTTCATGTCAGCTAAAGCCATCCTGGCTCCTCAAGCTTCGGTAACAGACAGACCGGTCTCTAAAGGCAGGAGGCCAAATGTGGTGATCTCGAGGGCACCACTACCCAAGCGCAAGTCTATGTTTGAACGACTTTCCTTGGTCTCAGCCGGGGGCAAGGCCATCAACACCAACAAAGTAACAAGGCATCTCGGGCAAGCTTAAGCGGCTCCCCTGATGACTGCTCAATTAGGTATCTTCTCTAAGCTCCATGTCAATCGAATCACGATGGCTTCCTGGATGATGGATGCCCGTTAAGCCCTCAAAATCGAGAAGCTATGACAGAAAATGCTCAGATACAGAGTCAACAAAAGAGCTAGGGCTCATGCCAGGATGAACTTCATGAGGTTCCAAGAACAGGGATGCCCCACCAAAGATAAAGAGATTCCTGGATATGTGGTCCACACTGTCTACATGGTAGGCACGCGCAACAAGAGCAAGGACGAGGCCACCACATCTCAAATCCAAACTGGTATGAATGTGGCTGCCACTTCCTAAGACCAGCATCCTCTAGGAGGTAATGAAAACCCTTCCAGTGAGGCTGATAAGCAGAGAGATCTCTCGGTTCATGAGGAGTCAAGCTAGGAAAGTGAAGAGGAGCCAATCTTCCGTCCTAAGAACGCAGAGTAGCAACTTCTCCAATAGCTCCGAAAACAGCTCAGAAGTAAAGGCAAGAAGATGGCCAAACTTTGCTCCAAAATTGACGACTTGACGAATGTCATGATGCAGCTCACGGCCCAAGTTGCCTCTCAGCCATCCAATCAAGTGCAGAGTTCTGCTCATAAGCCGGGAAACGGTGTCCCGAGACAGCCGACGCCTATTCCCTCAAATCCAACCGCATGAGAGTTGGTCGCATCCTATCTCGGGAAATGTCTTGGCTACCGATGATAGCAACCCGCTAACACAAGACAAATTATGGATTTGGTCGCCAATAAAGTCAAAATATTGGTAGCCGAAGCCGGAGAGCAAAAAGATGTCAGCGGTAGCGGGAGACCAAATCCTGCTCGGTACGATCTTGTGGAGTTTCCCACTGGCTATGTCGTCCCCAAATTTGAAAGGTTCGATGGGACGTGAAATGCGAACCAGCACATTGCCCAATTTAAAGCATCATGCGTGAATAATGGGGGTAATGATGTGCTCCTTCTTCGTCAGTTTGTCAATAGCTTGACGGATGTTGCTTTCGATTGGTATGCAAGGATACCGGATGACTCGATCACGACGTTTGCTCAAATATAATCCATGTTCAAGCAAAGGTTCATGAGTGTTAGCGATAAAATCACCATTGCCGGCCTCATAAGGACCGAGATAAAGAACAACAAAAGCAACATGGATTTTATAGTCTGATGGCGCAATCTCTCTATCAAATGTGAACCGCCGTTGGAGTAAGACCAATCCGTCACTCTTCTTATTGAAAATCTGAACGACTGGATGAAACCTTTCCTGTGCACCACAAGCCTCAAAACATTCCAAGAGCTGACCAAGAAAGTTCAAATGTTGGAACGCTCAAAGCTCGACTCCACTCAGAATCTCCAATTCACAAACAGACCGAGACATCGGAGGGACGACAACCGGAAAAACGAAAGTTCCAACAGCACTGATTCTCTAAATAAGTAGAGAGCGGGCGGAGCAAAGACTAACAAATCTTGAAAGCCAACTTTGGAGGAAAGAAGAAATAAGGTCTACTCTTTCAGAAGGGACAAGATCCACAAAATTTTCAAAGATGCTCTGAAGAATGGCCTGCGGCTACCAGAACCAAAAAGGCTAAGTGAAGCGAGCAAAATCATCCCAATTTTTGCCCATACCACCGAGTTCTAGGGCACACTATTGAAGACTGTTGCATCTTCAAAGATTGGGTCGAAAAGCAATGCAAGGCAGGAGAGATAGAACTGTCTAAAGGCGTGTTAGTAAACAGTCAAGCCGCGACAGCCAATTTCATAAAAATGGAGGCCAAAGTCCTTCGGGAACCTGATTCTCTCAGACATCTGCTTTTCTCTGAAAAGAGCGGACCAAGGAAACAAGCTAAGAGCCAAGCGAGCAACATTGCCAATGAAGAAGCAATAGACGGGTACACAACCCATACGATCTACATAATGGAGCTCAGAGTAACAAGTCCTCCTACACCTTATAGCCATGACAATGACGTGGTTGTTTCCATCCAACACCGGCTCGATCCAAATGATGAAGAGCCCGCTCAGGCTATTGAGCCAAAGGAACCCGTGGTTCATGCTGAATCAAGCTCAGGCGGTAATGATGACCCCGTTGTCATACCCGGAACTATAGAACAAGTATTATTGCAATGGCTTCAAAAGCAGCTTCAGGACAGGGACGAGAAGATGACCTAGGTCCATTCCAAAGTTGATGAGCTGGCAAACGTCATGGCAGATCTCACGACCCAAGTTGCCCGATTGCAATTTTTCTCTTATAAAAAAACTAAATAAATAATGAACCAAAAAGCGATGGAAGAATTCCCCAAAAAGAGCATCACGTGCCCATACGTGATGCGCCTTAGAGCAAAA
Source organism: Agapanthus africanus (assembly GCA_030015575.1). Classification (NCBI taxonomy): domain Eukaryota; kingdom Viridiplantae; phylum Streptophyta; class Magnoliopsida; order Asparagales; family Amaryllidaceae; genus Agapanthus; species Agapanthus africanus. The sequence goes on from CM057339.1 coordinate 45,680,530, forward strand.
ATTATAAGCATTACACTTAACAAATAAGGCTGAAGTTGAGCCTCACGTGCTACACGTAAGCATCTATATACAAAAGTATATAGGCGCCTTCATGAAACAAATAATAGGCAGAAGGTGCATCACGTGCCAACACGTGATGCTTTTCTCTGGGACTGCTGCATATAGGCAAACCGGCCTAGTGCCATTGGGTCACGTGCTACACATGAGGATTCCTAATACCTTCTGAACCGATAGAATTAAATTCTATATAAAAGGGATCAGAACCCTATTTTGGAAATATTTTCCCAATCTTTCTAAACAAGAAAGATTGTGCTCTGTAAATCAGAGCACCGTTGGATTAAAGATCCAATGGTGATTAAAAATCACCAAGGTACAGAATAAGCTTTGTATGGGAAAATATTTTCCCAATCTTTCTAAACAAGAAAGATTGTGCTCTGTAAATCAGAGCACCGGTTGATCAAAGATCCAATGGTGAATAAAAATCACCAGAATAAGCTCTGTATGGGAATATATTTTCCCCAATCTTTCTAAACCAGAAAGATCGTGCTCTGTAAATCATAGCACCGTTGGATCAAAGATCCAATGGTGATTAAAAATCACCAAGATACAAAATAAGCTCTGTATGGGAAAATATTTTCCCAATCTTGTTAAAAACAAGAAAAATGTCTTCTGTAAAACAGAGGTCCCTGGATCAAAGATCCAACGGTGGATAAAATCCCTGAATTAATCAAAAATCTCTCAATGAGAGATTTCCTTAACGAAAATCAACAAACTTGCCTCTGCTATATAAAGGACTCGAGACTGAAGAGAGGGAGAGGGAGAAAAAAAGGAGAGACCCCCATAAGATTTTAGAAACAAAAAAGAAGAAGAAGAGTTTTGTTTGAAGAAAAGAAACCCTAGGCAAAAAAAAGACCTAGAGATCATTTTATCTCCTCTTACAAAAGTTTAACTCTTCCAGCAAGAACTTAGTTCTTCCTCTGGTGAGGTCTGCAGAAGCAGATCTCTCCATAAGTTGAGAATTTAATTCTCATCGGAGAGATTCTGTTATGCAGTCCCAAAATTTAGAGGAAAGAAGTAAGTTTGAAGAATTTAATTCTTCCAAAACATATAGGAATTTAATTCCTTTGATAAAACCAGGGTTTAACCCTGTATAAGAATTTAATTCTTATAAAACAAAGGATCTGAAATTCTCAAGACTAAGATCAAGAGCCACATGCATATTAGCGTTACAACGCTATAACAACAGATCATGTGTTCCTACGTGAGCACCTTTGAGGAACAAAAAGGAATGACTGAGATCGGCTCACGTGATTCCACGTGACCCCTAATAGTGATTAGCACTTGTAAAAAGAAGAGGGGAATAAAATCAGACAGTTCCCATTTTTGGGGCGCCTCACGTGATCCCACGTGACCCCCAATAGTGCTTAGCACTGATAAAAGAAAAAGGAGTAAACCCAAAGAAGCAATGCCCAATTTTCGGGTGCTTCACGTGCCATACGTGAGCGCTCCAAATTGCAGTGTTTAACACTGTTTTAGAGCCTCATGAGGGAGCACGTGAGCGCCAAGTAAATCTCCATGTTTAACACTGTAAGAGGCCAACCTTAGCCAAAATTAGCCAAGTCTCCCGAGGCCAAAACCTTTTGACCATCAATCAACTGAGCCTCCCTATATTCAGGTCTCCCCAAATCGATTTTAGTTCCAAAGATGACTAATGATCCCCTGACACATGGCATATATAATGATGTTTGTTCCATCATGATCTCTCTCTTCAATCTGGAGTTCGGTTCAAGGGTACATCTCTCCACACCTCTGATACATGTCGTTGTAATTCTTCAACGATTTCAGAGAGGTGGAGGGTCCCGACAACCAACAGCTCTTGGATGCACTCCCAAACCCATGAGCATACCCCAATGGACCGTAATGTCCTTAAACTAGCTATGGACCGTAATGTCCTTAAACTAGCCATGGACCGTAACGTCCTTAAACTAAAATAATAGAGCCCGAATGCTCTTTCGTTGGATCTAAATGATCCTAAAACCTTGTTAAGTAGATCTTAGTCTAAAATTAGACTAACGTATCCTTAACAAATATTTAAGTTGATCTTAATCTCAAACGAGATTAACGATCCTTAAATCAAACCAAACCCAAATCTAAGAAAATACGGATTTGGACTAATCCATGCCCTACGGGCGACAACATAAATTAGTCTTCGTATACAATCCACGAACAACCTAAAACAAAACTAACACACACGACACGAAGTGAACATCTGGAGCAGGAGAAAGTGGTTATCGCTACGCGGTAACGTAATTGTCACGCCCCGCTTCCCAGTGTACGGCGAAGGGGACGCGACGAGATCCGCTACGTATATACTCAGAAGTACATACGCTAAGCGTATCTAAGCAATATAAAATAAATACACAAGAGACAAGAAATAAAAAGAACAGCAAATTTTATTTATTAACATTCTTTGTACAATGCATGAAAGGAAATACAACTGAAATAAAAAGATGCCTAAACAGTGGCATAACATGAAATGAAAAGTACAGAAAGGAAAAGTGTGCAATGAAACTAAGGTGCAGGGTTTTCGGCAAATTGCTCCAAGTCTTCTTGAGATGGCTCGATCTCTGCCGGGTCCAAATCACCTGGCGACATTCAAAAAAGAAAGAAATAGAATGTCGTCAACGAACAGGTCGCTCGGTAAGTCCTAAAGATAAGGGAGAAATAGAATTGACAGAGAGTGAGAGGGATAGAGAGAGTAGCTTTTACAGTTGTATTATATTGTTATATTGTTGTAGTATTGTGTTAACGCTGTTGTTTGTAGCTTGGTACAGAAGGATGCCAGTGTATACGAGAGGAGTCTCACTTGCCCCGGAGACTAAGGTATCAGGAACTCAAGGAACCGTTTATGCTACGGTATAACAGTAATTGGATTCATGTTAGGTGTCTTAATCTTACCGTCTCGTGCCACCTTTAACACCTTCCGTACCAATCTACCCCTTAAACCCCGCGATGTCTTATTTGTATTGTTATCTTGTAAATTATATTGATTGTAAGTTTGATTGACCGACTGACCGAAACCATGATATCAGGAAACGGTTATAACCGTAGAGTCATGTAAATGGAATACTAAGAGTCATGTAAAAGTAATATATATCCATGGTTCGGTTCAGTCAAGTTGTATAAATTGATAATTATATTCATGGATTCATGTGTTCACATTAATTGGAATATTGTAGATTATAAATTGACTCGAATCATATTCAAGTCAGATTAATCAGACTCAAATCGGAGTCAGACAATCAGAAATGTGAATCGAAGTCTTATAATTGCTAGGGTCCTTAGGGTAATTTAAAAACTTGAGGGGGTTTTATGTAAAAATAATTTTATATACTTTTCAAAATATGCCTCAAGTATTTATTGTTCGTCTTTAGAGTTGTAATGTGGGTGGATTTTATGTAGTGACATTTCTAGTGAAAATATCCTAGTTTTATAAATAAGGGTATTTATCTGTAATATTGATTATTTGAAGTTCATGGTATTTTAGTGTAAAGTTTATTATTGTGATTTTTAGAAAAAGGTGGAAAATTTATATTATAATAAAATAGATATTTAAATGATAAATAAACATATATTTATATAAAAATAATTTTAATAAATATTTTATATTCCAAAAATCTCATTTTCTTAAGATGTCGTATTTTAAACCTTTCAAGACCGAATGCTCCTTGCGGAGGTCTGAATCTCGCACTACTAGCCCGAGGGTGCGCGATAAACCGCACAATCCCGAACGGGTTCCCCAAAAATGGGTTGTAGCGGCGCTTTGCAAAGATTGTAAAATACTAATCCTTTAGAAAACGGTTTTATAAAGTAAAAGGTATTTATTTGCAAAGTGTAATTTTCCGTATTTTAGATTCTAGGGTTTCCTAAGTCAACTAGCCTATTTCTAAATGGTCTAAGCGACAAGTCATTAGAAGCCTCAAATCGCCTCTTCACCGCCAATTGTGGCCAGGTAAGTACAAATGAGGAAAGGAGGGATCCGCTCAAGAATCGTAAGACGGGCCTTTTAAAGTTACCTTTGCTCACTTGCCTAGCCTAGACACCACAAAGTCAGGTGTAGATAAACGATCGATGTCCACAACTTATCGTGTTTTCCTAATAAGAGGTATTTATTTAAGTGTATCAAAGCTAAAACTTTTAGAAATGATTTTATTAAGAATATGGTATTTAAATGAAAGTATTGTTTTATCGTATTCTAAGTTTTGATGATATCGTTTAGGCTTGTATTTGCGTGTGTGTGGAGGTAGGTCATTATCTCGTGCTCTATTTTAAATGTATAGCAAAGTTAAGGGGTTAAATGTGAAATCGAAACATGATGGTATTAAAGTGAAAAATACGATAAATTGGAAAGCTTATCATTTCATGTGATGAAACTTATTCAAATTGATTTTTAAAAGTTTAATAGTCAACATAAAGATGTTTAAACATGAATGTATTGGTGAGAAGTGAAATTTTATATAAAACCGAATCGGAAATCGGATTTGTTCCGATTTCGTCGGGTTTCGTAATTTCGTATTTTAGAGAAATAGAAAGGAGGATAGAATGGGACTTACGGGTTCGATTAGGCAAAGGAGTGAAGGGGGGACTAGAGAGGTTGCCGAGGCGTTGCTTCGTCGCCGGTTGTTCCTAAAAACGTCACCGGAATTTCCGCCGGAATTTCGTCAGAGCTTCACCGCGCACTTGTTTTCAAATTACACAACTCTTGGAAAATTTTTGAGAGAGTGAGCTTAGGGTTTTGGGATGAGAGGGTAGAAGGTAAGGGGTGTATTTATAGGGTAGACTAGGATAGGGTAAGTGAAGAGTTTTTAATTAAAAAAAAAATTGTAAAAATCTGTATAGGAAAATTAGGGTTGTTACATTCTACCCTCCTTATAAAAATTTCATCCTCGAAATTTGTAAAAGGAAAGTGTAACAGTTCAAGGAAGTTTGGTGTCTGCAGTATAGATAGTGTATAAAAGTGATACGATGGTGAAAAAGGCTTACCGGTGTTATCTTGACCTACAGTCTCGGCTTCTACGGCTTCTAATGTGAATGTCTGTCGCCGTGGTACATTCCTTCTAGCTGGAGGCACATTCTGTCCTTGAGGCCTGTTTCTTTGCCCTCGAGGCATGTCCCTCATTACTTGTTGGAATTGGCGAGTAGGTGGTTAGTGTCAAAAATTTGAGTTTACCGCAATCAGAAACGGCGTCGCTTCGCAGCTAGCCGGTGAGTGCGGGTCGATCCACAGAGACGGGTAAATTTCTTTAAAGTGTTTTAACGAGTTGATTCTATTTGTAGTTTTGGTTGGTTTATAAAACTAGAAGACTGGATCTAATTAATTTAATTAAGAATCTTGCTAGGGTTAGGATTAGGGGAAGTTTTGGAAATTAATGTTTTTCCTCACCGCTTTCAATACCTTCCTTTTTTAGATCTATTAGGTGTTAAGTTAATTATCAATAAAGTGGATACAAATCTTTTGGGAAGATGTTTCTTCCTCTAGTTTTGTACCCTACCTTTGTTGATAATTATCCTAACCCTCACGGAAAACGTGCGGAACCGGCCCTTTATACTACGGTTCATCGTTACCTCGAACGGTAGGATGCCGCAGGGAGCGGTTGTGCTCGTATGCGTGAAGTTCTAATTCATTAGGTGAAGGTGGCATTGAAAGGGGCGAGAGATTTCATCTCTCAACCCTTTCCCTAAGGCTAACCCTAACAAGCGAGGAGACTACTCGCTCATTAGGGGATGAGAAGACATTATAATTAAAAGAATAAAAATACTTACTAGTTGACGGCTCCCTCCAAACAAGAAGAACAGATCTGAATTTTTCTCTCAGAAAATCTAAATTTTATTGATTGAAAAGAGGCATACAATTTTTAGATCTAAATTACAATTTATAGAAAATAGGAAACCTAGGGTTACAGACTCTCGCACATGCAAAGTTACAGATTTGCCCCCGTAAAATCTCAACCTCTGCACCGACGCGCCGCCTCAGAAAATATGCGCCGACACGTGTATTAGAAGGCCGCGGATCCGCGGCGCCAGGTAGGGTTTGGCCGCGGATCCGCGGCCAAACTGAGGAATTGGGCTATGAGCTTTCTGGGCTTTGTTCAGGGAATCTTGGGCCTTTTACTTTTATGCATATTTTCTATTTTTGGCTTCTGTTTCTTTTCCAGATCTTCAGTGAAGATTGGTCTTTTAACCGTTTCATCTTGACTTGCGTTGTCTTGCACCCATATGAACTGGGCTTGACTGAGATCCGTCTAATTGTTGGTCAAAAATCCCTTTTTCTGTTGTTTTTCACTGTATTTGCTCCAGAAACCTGTATCCTGTAATATGCAACAAACGTGCGTCAAGAGTACCTGTTTATTTATAAAAAGGATATGAATAGGGGAATGAAAAATGCAATATTATGGTCTGAACAGTAGGCTGTGCAGTTGGTGGAGCAGGTAGTGCAGGACGAGTTGCAGGAGCCTGGATAGCTGGCCGCTGCGGGTAGTTGGTGTGTGTGTGAGCTGAGTTGTATCTATATGGACAGGTCTCAATTCTGTGATTGGACGCACCACAAACTAGGCACAGGCCTTTTGCGCGCCTACAGTCCTTTATCAAATGTCCATCTCTCTTGTAATGGAAACAGAAATGTGGTCTTGGCTGGTGATTGGGTTTTTCGGTTCTCCTGGGTTCGAACGTTGGCCTGGAAGAGGCTCCTCCTGCCATTTGAGTGGCAGGGCGTTTCAAACCGGCAGATTGAGGTCTTCCCCTCGCCTTTATCACCGCCTCATAACTGCGGGCAGCTTCCAAAGCATCTTCATGTGTCAGAAATTTCCTCGTGGCTAGAGCAGCCTGAATCTCTGTGTCCAAACCTTGTTGAAAGAGACGGGCTCTGATCTCGTCCGTCGGTATCAAGTGTGCCGCAAATCGGCTTAGCATGGTGAATTCAGCGTCATATTCATCCACTGATTTGTCCCACATCGATCCTTGTTGTAGATGAATGAACTGCTGCTCCATGGCAAACCTGGCAGTCACAGGGAAGTACTTCGCGTTGAACTTCTCGCGAAAAGTCTTCCATTCAATAGGCTGTACAAGACGGCTTTCTTCCGCCTTCCACCAGTTGCGAGCATTGTCCGTGAGCTGTAGTTTCGCCACACGGACCCAAGTTATGTCTGGCACTTGTGCTGCTGCCAGATCGTCTTCTATGCTTTGTGCCCATTCTTCAGCTTCAAGAGGGCTTCCTTTTCCAGAGAACTGCTTCGGATATAAAGCCCTGAATTGTTTTACCCTCGGTGCGTCAGTCTCGGGACGGTTCAGGAGTTGTTGCTGTCCCTCGAGAAGGCTGCGGATCGCCTCAAGTAGCATTGTTTGCTCGGTGGGTGGCGTAGGAACAGCAGGAACGATTGGTAGTGCTGGAGGTGTGTTGTTGACGTTGGTGCTGGTGTTGTTCCGGGAATCCATAATCCTGAAGAAAAATTTTGGTTAAGACAGATTCAAGTACATGAAATGATAAGATTCAAGAAATATGAAATTGTAAAATTCAAGAAACATGAATTATAAAGAATGTTTTAATTTCTGGTTCTTGTGTTATATTACTTAGGTTGTTCACGTAGAACATAACTGCATGATAGGGTTTCATACAGCTCTGACCTGCATGGGCCACCAAAAAAACCTGTCACGCCCCGCTTCCCAGTGTACGGCGAAGGGGACGTGACGAGGTCCGCTGCGTATATACTCAGAAGTACATACGCTAAGCGTATCTAAGCAATATAAAAGAAAATGTACACAAGAGACAAGGTATAACAGCAACTTTTATTTATTAATATTTTTTGTACAATGCATGAAAGGAAATACAACTGAAATAAAAAAGTGCCTAAACAGTGGCATAACATGAAATGAAAAGTACAGAAAGGAAAAGTGTGCAATGAAACTAAAGTGCAAGGTCTTCGGCAAACTGCTCCAAGTCTTCTTGAGATGGCTCGATCTCTGCCGGGTCCAAATCACCTGACGACATTCAAAAAAGAAAGAAATAGAATGTCGTCAGCGAACAGGTCGCTTGGTAAGTCCCAAAGATAAGGGTGAAATAGAATAGACAGAGAGTAAGAGAGATAGAGAGAGTAGCTTTTACAGTTGTATTATATTGTTATATTGTTGTAGTATTGTGTTAACGCTATTATTTGTAGCTTGGTACAGAAAAATGCCAGTGTATACGAGAGGAGTCTCACTAGCCCCGGAGACTAAGGTATCAGGAACTCAAGGAACCATTTATGCCACGGTACAACAGCAATTGGATTCATGTTAGGTGTCTTAATCTTACCGTCTCATGCCACCTTTAACACCTTCCATACCAATCTACCCCTTAAACCCCGCGATGTCTTATTTGTATTGTTATCTTGTAAATTGTATTGATTGTAAGTTTGATTGACCGACTGACCGAAACCATGATATCAGGAAACGGTTATAACCGTAGAGTCATGTAAATGGAATACTGAGAATCATGTAAAAGTAATATATATCCATGGTTCGGTTGAGTCAAGTTGTATAAATTGATTGTATTCATGGATTCATGTGTTCACATTGAATTGGAATATTGTAGATTATAGATTGACTTGAATCATATTCAAGTCAGATTAATCAGACTCAAATCCGAGTCAAACAATCAGAAATGTGAATCGAAGTCTTATAATTGCTAGGGTCCTTAGGGTAATTTATAAACTTGAGGGGGTTTTATGTAAAAATACTTTTATATACTTTTCAAAATATGCCTCAAGTATTTATTGTTCGTCTTTAGAGTTGTAATGAGGGTGGATTTTATGTAGTGACATTTCTAGTGAAAATATCCTAGTTTTATAAATAAGGGTATTTATCTATAATATTGATTATTTGAAGTTCATGGTATTTTAGTGTAAAGTTTATTATTGTGATTTTTAGAAAAAGGTGGAAAATTTATATTATAATAAAATAGATATTTAAATGATAAATATACATATGTTTATACAAAAATAATTTTAATAAATATTTTATATTCCAAAAATCTCATTTTCTTAAGATGTCGTATTTTAAACCTTTCGAGACCGAATGCTCCTTGCGGAGGTCTAAATCTCGCACTACTAACCCGAGGGTGCGCGATAAACCGCACAATCCCGAACGGGTTCCCCAAAAATGGGTTGTAGCGGTGTTTTGCAAAGATTGTAAAATACTAATCCTTTAGAAAACGGTTTTATAAAGTAAAAGGTATTTATTTGCAAAGTGTAATTTTCCGTATTTTAGATTCTAGGGTTTCCTAAGTCAACTAACCTATTTCCAAATGGTCTAAACGACAAGTCGTTAGAAGCCTCAAATCGCCTCTTCACCGCCAATTGTGGTCAGGTAAGTACAAATGAGGAAAAGAGGGATCCACTCACGAATCGTGAGACGGGACTTTTAAAATTACCTTTGCTCACTTGCCTAGCCTATACACCACAAAGTCAGCTTTAGATAAACGATCGATGTCCACAACTTATCGTGTTTTCCTAATAAGAGGTATTTATTTAAAAGTGTATCAAAGCTAAAACTTTTAGAAATGATTTTATTAAGAATATGGTATTTAAATGAAAGTATTGTTTTATCGTATTCTAAGTTTCGATGATATTGTTTAGGCTTGTATTTGCATGTGTGTGAAGCTAGGTCATTACCTTGTGCTCTACTTTAAATGTATAACAAAGTTAAGGGGTTAAATGTGAAATCGAAACATGATGGTATTAAAGTGAAAAATACGATAAATTGGAAAGGTTATCATTTCATGTGATGAAACTTATTCAAATTGATTTTTAAAAGTTTAATAGTCAACATAAAGATGTTTAAACATGAATGTATTAGTGAGAAGTGAAATTTTATATAAAACCGAATCTGAAATCGGATTTGTTCCGATTCCGTCGGGTTTCGTAATTTCGTATTTTAGAGAAATAGAAAGGAGGATAGAATGGGACTTACGGGTTCGATTAGGCAAAGGAGTGAAGGGGGGACTACAGAGGTTGCCGAGGTGTTGCTTCGTCGCCGGTTGTTCCTAAAAACGTCGCCGGAATTTCTGCCGGAATTTCTTCGGAGCTTCGCCGCGCACTTGTTTTCAAATTACACAACTCTTGGAAAATTTTTGAGAGAGTGAGCTTAGGGTTTTGGGATGAGAGGGTAGAGGGTAGGGGGTGTATTTATAGGGTAGACTAAGGTAGGGTAGGTGAAGAGTTTTTAATTAAAAAAAAATTGTAAAAATTTGTATAGGAAAATTATGGTTGTTACAGTAATTAACTGCAGGGGCTTGCGCCTACAGGGAAGAGCGTCCCCACAATCAAAAAAACCCTCGTAAATGAGGGGGAATTTGACGAGCCTGCTACAATGGACGCATCTGTCCAAACCTCCGATACACGGTGCCATAAATCAACTTTGTATTTTCGGAGAGGTCGACGGATAAATCCAGATAGTATCTGCCCCCAAAATTTAGGCCAGACGTCCCAACGTCCCGGTCGCGTCTTTTGGCGGTAAACAGATTCCGGCACGTCCGGTGGGACCTTTTCCTCTTTCCACTCCACACTTCATGTGTCGTGTTCGCGAACGAATCGCGGTTTAATATGGTTGCCCTTGGATTTGAGTACTAAGATTTGGTGTCTTGCTCCTACGCAGAAGAGAACATGACATCAAGGGCTTCCTGCTGCACCAACTGCAACAACAACTACCGCTCCGCCTCGTCTAGAGGAGTAACTTACGGACCCCAAGCGGCCTCCATCTTCGCAATGCCGGTGGAACAGGTGACACAGGCCACCACTGGATTGTTCTTTAGGACCATGCTCCCACCGACAAGCTTCAACGCTCCAGTGCCGTCACAGGAAGCTCCAAAGAAGTCGGTCTTCGATCGGCTTACAACTACCGCGGCCCCTCTCAACGGGTCATCCAAGTCTACTGCCTCAGTCTTTGACAGGCTGAGCCTAAGCTCAAATAGGCCCTCGAAGAGGCTCGCAATAACGAAGAAGGCTATCCCAACTCCTGCTGTAGGTGAAGTCGTCCAAACAACTTCCCCTACTCGAAAGTCGGCCTTCGACAGCTTGTCCATTCCTTCCCAGCGGATGACAGTCTCTGACAGTCTGATGCTAATAACAGTATCTTCTCAAAACAAGGGCATAACGAAGCTACTCGGACGATAGAGGTAATCCCGGCTACACGACATGCTCGACGTCGTCACTGGCGCCGAGTGAGGAAAGCTGGGGGCAGTTCCCCTTCTGGATTTACCCCACCAGCTCCAATAGTGGAAATTGATGCTGCTATTCCAACTAGGAATAGCTTTGAGCCGCTCAGGAGGGTGCGCAAGAATTCTCTAATTTCCGTACTAAAAAGGTCTCCTCTGCCTGTGGAGAACATCACAAAGGCAAAGCTGGAACAACCCCCTCAACGGCTGTACGCCAAAATCTACAGAGTCTGGTGGAGAGTCCAAGACTCTGTAATCGACAAAGACTACTCTCGCCGACTGAAGAAAACAAAGGCTCGGCAAGGGGAGGATCATCCCGCCGTCATGCCAAGGAAAATATCGTCTGCACGGGTTCTCGCTGCAACGGCTCCATCAACTTCGACCTCCCACAAAAAGAGAAGGCCGGAGAATCAACCACCACTGGCGATAAATTCTGAGCGTGATGGATCTAAACGCCCTAAGTCTGGGGGCATGGTTGTGCATACCGTCTACATGGCTTCCAGAAAAGAGGAAAGCCGTGCTTCTGGGGGTCATCGACCACTTACGCGGTCCGTAACAAAGGCTCAGGAGCAACAACAGAAACTCCAGGAGATGCTAACAAAGATGGCCGCACTTACTGGGCAGAAGGAAAGCCCGGAAGCACCGTCGGATCAATGTCAGGAGCAAGAAACCGACGCCAAGTTCCTCCGAAAAATGCTCGAAAAGAAAGATAAAGACGCCGCTGAACAAGCGGCTAACATAAAACAAATGGCGCTCCTATTCCAAGATATGGTGGGGATGATAACCCTCCAGTTTAAGATCCCCCGATAATCATCGAAGACGATAAAGGAGAGACATCAAATCCTCCTCCGGCTTTATCAACAGCTATGGAGGAGACGATCTCCAAAGCTAGCCTTGATGACTACATAGCTCAACAAATATGAGCTCATCAAGCGAACGAAGCGGCAGGCCGGGTCGTTAGAACTGGGCGACCATATCTAGGCTGGTACGATCAAATTAAGTACCCGCCGGGATATACGATCCTTAAATTCCACGTATATAAGGGGACAGGAAATCCCCATCAGCATGTCGCTCAGTTCAGGGCTCTATGCTGCAATACAGGAGGCGGCGACAAATTGCTACTTCACCAGTTCGTCGGCAGCTTAGTGGAGACGGCATTTGAATGGTACTCAGAGCTTCCAAATGACTTCATCAAAACATTCACAGAAATGGAGTTGCTATTCACCTAGCGTTTCGCAAGCGCCAGCGAACGCACCCCAATTATGGCATTGATTAATGCCAGGATGAAGCCAGGAGAGACATGGGTTCAGTATACAATTCGGTGGCGGAACCTATGGTCGAGATGCGAACAACGCATAGAAGAAGCACCTGCCGTGGGCATGTTCATAGGGACCCTTGATCCGCAGGCAACTATATCCCAATTTATGATGTTCTTCAAGCCGACCACTTTCCAAGTCTTGATCGACAAGCTGGCCCAAATGGACCAGATGGGCCGTAGACCGTCCTCCTAAAAAACGGAGCTTCGAAATGAAAAGGGTAAAGGGAAAGCTACCTTCGTCGCCAACGCTCAGCAGCAGCTTAGTGATCCGAAACCAGCTGCTCGCCAAAATGATAAACCGCGATCACTCGGAGAAAAGTTGAGACGTCCTTAATCATTCCCTCGGGATAAAACAAGAAGGCGGTTCGAACTGGCGGTGCGCAACAGGTTCATCACTCTACTGGATCCGAGACGCCCACTACAATCGGGCGACGTCAACAATCCCAATTACTTCCCCTACCACCGAATAGTGGGTCACCCAATCGAATATTGCTTCGTCTTCAAAAACTGGGTTGAGGACCAGTACTAACAGGGCAGGTTCGCGTTGTCTGAAAACTAGATGGTAAACCCGTCACAATAGCACGCTCCTAAAAAGGTGGACACGCCGGGGGCATCGTGCTCATTTATAGAGGATGCTCCATGGGAAGTTGTCCTTTCAGCTAAGACCAAAAGAATGCTGAAGGATTTTCAAGCATGCCCGGCAATCAGGTGGAAAAGCTCGTTAGAGCCTAAGATTATTGAGGGGATACTGAAACCGCGCCCAACATCGGGAGTTGGTAACGATGGGCAAAACACCCATGACCAGCCGTCGAAGTCTTCGAAGAAGAAGAAGAAGGCCAAGAAGCCCGTGCAGCTCGATGACAATCATACAGGTCTGTAAAAGTACATCGACGCACTGGAGGAATATAACCAGAAGGCGCGAACCCCGGTCATACTCCAAGTGTTTCTCAACCATATCCTTGAGAGCAGAGATAATGACAATGACGACGGAGACGACTCGTCAGAAGAACCCAAGAATTATTTGGCAAGTTGTCACGTGATCTCTCATTCGTCAGTAAATGACGAAGAAGCTCACTCGGCATTAGAAGATAATATAGAGGAGCTGGGGGCAGAATCGGTGCCAAAATCCTTAGAACCGTCAGTCGAGATGATTGACATGCTGCTGAACGAAGCCCGTCAGAAGAGCAAAGCTGATCGAGAGCGTGAAATGGGCATATTCGAAAGGGCCAAACGTCGGCATCAAGTTGAAGAAGTTATGGTAGGGATGAGTCGCAAAGAATTCCAACCAGATCGAAGCACGCCCGCGGCAGACAAAAAACAGGCTTAAGACAAGGAAACGATTCGCTAAAGCCCTGTCAATGGAATGAAGCTGCCATCATTCAAAGGAAATACTTCTGGCGGTATAAATCTTGATGAAGCGGATGTACATCCTAACTACTGCTTATACCATCAGAGGATTGCACACCCTACCGAAGAATGCATGGCCTTTAAAAAGTGGTGGCAGGGATACGTTGCTCACCGATAACATTTCAAGCGGATGAAGCGCAAAACTCGTCGGGAGCAGAGAAGCACGACAGATGAGCACAAAAATGAGCACAAAAGAACTGCCGGCAATTGCCACATGGTTGATACCAGGGGATCGCAAGTTCTCACATTCGGAAGCGATTCTGATGAAGAAGTAGCTCTCGGCCCTCTCTTCAAGGAATCTCAGGAAAAGAGGAAGAGATAAAAAAAACTGTGAAAACATTCAGCTGCGTATTCGTACGTTGCCCAAAAAGAATCTCGGACCTGCAAACAAGGGATCGAAAAAAAATATAAGGGAAAGGAAAAAGTCCCTGGGGATATCGCTCTCGATGATTGAGTCGTCAAAGAGCTGGTAGCCACGGATCCGCCCAAGAAAAACAAAGTGGATTACAATATCCTGGCACACCTGAGGAAGATACCCTCACAGCTAAGCTTTTTGGATGCCCTTCTGTTGTCTAAAGAGGCACGAGATTCTCTGATCAGGGCATTACAAGAGCCCGAGTAGTTTCAACCTTTCCTTCCCGAAGAAAAATGAAGGACGAGCTGGAAGAAGTGCACACAGCGGACATCACTTTCGGCGATGAAGATCTCCTCCTCGGAACGTGCGAGCATAACTGTTCTCTGTATGTCACCGGGTACTGCCATGACATCAAGATAGGGAATATCTTAGTTGACAATGGGTCCTCTATCAACTTCCTAAATGTGAGTGTGCTAAAAGAAATCTGCATGAGCGTTCAGCACCTCGCTCGGGATAAAATCACCATCTCCGGGTTCGACTCCCAGTCATCACGGACGCTCGGGTCTGTAATACTGACGTTGCGCTTTGGGCTGCTCATCACCGACATCAAATCTCATGTCATTGATGCCAAGACCTGCTACAACGCTTTGCTCGGCAGGCTTTGGTTACACGAGTACAACATCATCCTTTCTATACAACATCAGTGTATAAAGTATTTCAAAGATGGTCTCGAGTATACTGTGACGGGGGAACTAAATCCATTCTTCGTAAATGAAGTCTGAAAGTACGAATATGCAAAGTATTTCCTACCAGACTTTGAAGACATGGAAAGATGCCATAAACCGGAGAATAAGCAAAAAGCTATCACCACTATTCCGGTCTTCGGGAGCGATACCGAGGAGAAAGAAGAGATAGTCTATTCGGGGCCGTCCCAATGCAACAGGCCGGGACCATCTATCCCTATTTTGGTCTTTGGCAGTGACTCTGAAGACGAAGTCAACGCAGTGTTCTCGGTCCGTCCATTAATGCAGGCCCTCACTGGAGATGATCAGAGTTTGCAAATCTCCATGGTTCCACGGCAGCACTACAGAGAGCATGATGCGTTTGAGACATATAGTGTGCAAGAGTTGCAGATATTCTACATCCCTCCCAGGAGAAGAGGTGAAAATGCGATCCTATTCTATCGATCCACGGAGACTAAAGTTGAAAGAGAAGTCTGGCATGGTGCCGATTTTGCGCTCGACAGGCTCTAACCCATCCATCTGCCCAGATACTATACGGGGGATTGAGAAGGTTATTAAGATGCCAAGGCATATCTTTCAAACAGACTCCTCGACAAGCTCAGTTCTACAACAGGATTTGGAACATCCCCGGAACTCAGCGAAAATTGCCCAACGGAAAAATGGAAACGATTGGTCTTGGATATGTCCATTCCAAGAAACGGGAGCAATTCCATGCTGCCATGTCATAAATGACTTCGATGAAGAATGGGGTGCTCTTTTAAAAGACGATGACGTTGAACCAGAATGAGGTCCTGCCATAAAAATGCCGAGTCCTTCGTTTAAAGAACAGATGGACAAGCTAGTATGAGAAGCGAGTCAAAAGGTTCGGAACGACCATAACCGCGAAATGACCATTTACGAGAAAACCAAGACGCAACGCCTCCTTTAGCAGGCTACGGAGGATGACAATGCCCTTCACCATCAGCCTGCCATGCATTCCCAAGACAAGAAAAAGGCCCGGCGTGGAGGCAAAAACAAGTTAAAGAATGGAAAAAACGTTCGACAGCGGCAAAACGGATCCAAAAGACCACGCGATCGAGAAAAGGTCAGCCGAAATCCGTCTCTTATGAAAAAGATGGGTCGAGCATATTCTTTCCCTCGAGACAAGACCAGGAGAATCTTTGACCTCGTCATGAAACATCAAATGATGACACTCCCGGAGTCTCGGCACCCCAATCAAGCAAACGAGGTTCATCACCCGGATTATTGCTCATATCACCGAGCAATAGGACATCCTCTTGAAGACTGCTTCACATTCAAAAACTGGGTCGAAGACCAATATTAGCAAGGCATGTTTGCTCTATCCAATAGTAGGAGGGTAGCCCCACCACAAAAGCATGTGCCAAAAGCAACGTATATAGCGAGAGTAGAACCAGATCAATATCGGTCTTGGAAATGATCTCGTACCTGTTACGTGATAATGCTGTCAGAAGAAGGAGTGCACGAGAAAATGGATGACCTCTCCTGGTGCTTCGAAAATGAGGATGAAGATGCGTTGACTCAGAATTTCCACCAGCGCCAAAAGAATTGGAAGATGGGATACACACCACGGCGGACAACCTGAGAAAAATCGACTTGGGGACGGCAAACGACCCGCGACCAACGTTCGTCGGTGAGCTGCTGTCTAAAGAGCAGGTGGCTACGCTAAAAGATGTGCTAATGCAGTATAAAGACTGCTTCGTATGGAACTATTCCGAGATGCCGGGACTAGATCCAGAAATAGCTGTGCATAAATTAGCGATATCTCCGGATGTCAAGCCAGTCAAACAAGCACCAAGAAGAATGCAGCTCGAACTTGAAATAAGTATCAACGCCGAAGTTAAGAAGCTAATCGACTCCGGCTTCATCCAAGAAGTTCAATACCCCGACTGGATTGCCAACATTGTCCCAGTGATGAAGAAAAATAGGGCGGTGCGCATCTGCGTGGATTTCCGAGACCTCAATAAAGCTTGTCCGAAGGATGATTTTCCCATGCCGATTACCGAGTTGATGATAGATAACATGTCCACTCACAAAGTCTTCTCCTTCATGGACGGATCATCGGGGTACAATCAAATAAAGTTGCATCCTTAAGACCAGAAGCATACCGCTTTCCGGACTCCTCTGGGCATATGCTGCTACAAAGTGATGCCTTTCGGTCTGAAGAACGCCGGCGCTACCTATCAGGGGGCCATGACAAATATTTTTGATGACCTCATACATGAAATCGTCGAATTCTATATCGATGACATCGTAGTGAAAAGCAAATCGTACGAGGAACACTGGGAGAATTTGAAAATAGTGTTCCAACGTCATCGTAAGTATAACCTCAAGATGAACCCTCTGAAATGTGCATTCGGAGTCTCCTCAGGCAAATTTCTAGGGTTCATCATACGACACCGAGGCATCGAAATAGATCCATCGAAGATGAAGGCGATTATGGAAATGCCCACTCCAAGAACTTTAAAACAATTGCGGTCTCTACAAGAAAAGCTCGCGTATATTCGACGGTTCATAGCCAACCTTTCCAGAAAATGATGTCCCTACAGTCACCTGATGAAGAAGGGAACCCCGTTCATTTGGGATCGTAAATGCCAGAGTGCACTGGACGAAATCAAGCAATACCTGCAGAATCCGCCGGTATTGACCACTCCGGAAAAGGGAAAGCCCCTCATCCTGCACACAACCGCCTTTGAAAGTTCTTTGGGCGCGCTATGGGCACAGGAGAACGACCAAGGGAAAGAGAAAGCCCTTTACTATTTGAGTCGAGTTCTCCTGGGGGAAGAAAATAACTACTCCCCTATCGAAAAACATTGCTTGGCGTTAATCTTCGCGATAACGAAACTCAGACACTATGCTTTGGTGTATGAGGTCCATCTCATATCAAAAATGGATCCTCTCAAGTATTTGATGTCAAGAACCATACTAACAGGACGACTCGCTAAATGGGCCTTCCTCTTGATGGAGTTCTCGATAATCTATCGACCCCTCAAGGCAGTGAAAGGCCAAGCCATCGTCAACCTCCTCGCTGAGCATCCGATACCTGGCGACTCACCTTTAAATTGCGAACTGCCAGAGGAGCACGCATTTGATACGATCGACGGGGAGAAAGGAAGGAGTGATACCCGATGGGAACTCTATTTCGATGGCGCATTTTCCGTGAAGAAGCGACAGCACAACACCCCCATAATCAAATCTGTGGTAGGTCTTCTCTTCGTGACTCCGCAAGAAAGGATAATGCGCTTTATCTTTTCCTTAACAGAGCCAAGGATAAACAATGAAGCAGAATATGAGGTTTTGATAGCAGGTCTTGAGATTGCTGTCGACATGGGAATCGAAAACCTCTTCATATACAGAGACTCTCGGCTGGTCGTTAGCCAAGTAAATGGTGACTATCAGACGTGCAAGCCAGAGTTGGTAAAATATGGTAAAAGAGTGCAACAGTTACTAACTCAAATTCCCTCCTACGCCTTGGAAAGCATACCACGGATAGAAATTAGCAAAGCAAATGCATTAGCCAAGCTCACTAAAGAACTAGCTGACGAAAACCTCGATGATGTAAGAATCGTTGTGCAGAGCCGTCGGATTCTCGCACCAGTAGAAATATCTCCGAAGTCGTCTGAAGAAAAGGAAGCGACCAAGCAAATAGCCTTACGAATAGAGGACCAAGAAAGGGCTAAGGATTGGAGAGAAGTCTTCATAGACTACTTCAAATCCCGTCGAACACCTAAAGATGCATCCTCAAGACATCAGCTCATGAAATGAGCTCTGTCTTTTGCCTTCGTCAATGATACTCTATATAAGAGATCGTTCGACTCTCTGTGGTTGAGATGCTTGGGACCAAAAGAAGCAAGGAGAGTCGTCCAAGAAACTCACGACGGACTCTGCGGTTCTCATCAAGCCGGGCTAAAGATGAAGCTGAAGATCAAAAAGATGGGCTACTATTGGCCCACGATGATTCAGGACTGCCTCGAATACGCGAAGCAATTCCACTCGTGCCAAATTCACGGGGACTTTATCCACCAGCATCCAAATCTGCTACACCCAACAGTGGCTAGCTGACCGTTCGAAATGTGGGGAACCGATATAATTGGGCCTATCGAACCAGTGTCGTCCAAAGGACATTGGTTCATATTGGCGATAACTGATTATTTCTCTAAATGGACAGAAGCAGTACCGCTAAGAGAAGTGAAGATGGAGAACATCCTCCATTTCTTCAAGACACACGTCATCTATCGGTTCGGCACTCCGCGATGGATTATCTCCGATAACGGGCCTGCCTACAGAAGTCACAAAATCAGCCGCTTCGCACAGCAACATAATATAGACTGGAGATACTCTTCGGTTTATAATCCCCGAGCTAACGGTCTGCCTGAGGCTTTCAACAAAACCTTGACGAAGATCATAAAGAAGACGGTGTCCAGAAACAAAAAGGACTGGCACGAAAAACTACATGAAGCTCTCCGGGCTTATCGAACCACGTTCAAAATGGCCACAAATATAATGCCAGCCGCGTTGGTATTCGGCACAGAAGCGGTACTCCCCCTCGAGATAGTGCTACCTTCTCTACGAGTGGCGGTTCATTACGAGCTAACAGACGAAGAGAATGCTCATCTTCGGCTTGAAGAGCTAGACGCACTCGATGAAACTTGTCTCACGGCGCAGCAAAACTTGGAAGCTTACTAAGCAAAGTTGATGCGCGCATACGAAAGATTAGCTAGGCCGAGAACATTCCGCCAATGCGAACTCGTGCTAGTTGTCAAAAGATCTATGATCCCCAATCGTGCCAAACGAGGGAAATTCGAGCCAAACTATGAGGGCCCGTACATCATAGACAAAGTCTACCAAGGTGGGGCTTACTTGCTTATAAATATGCATGGCGAAAAACCCTTTCGGTCAATAAACGGCCGATTCTTGAAGAAGTACTACGCATGACGAGTCACGACTCAGGTCAATGATAGATGACGACGCCTATGTCCGTTCGCTATCTTGTTGAGTCAAGACTCTAAAAGTAGTATCTAACGATACCCCATTCCAAACACGGAAAACAATAGACCGAAATGTCCCTAAACACGGAAAACAATAGACCGAAATGTCCCTAAACTAACAACGGACCGAAATGTCCCTAAACCAACAACGGACCGAAACGTCCCTAAACTAACAATGGACCGAAATGTCCTGAAACTAGCTACGGACCGTAACGTTCTTAAACTACTACGAACTGCAGCATCCTTAAGCTAACGCGGCAAAAAAAAGGTACGTACATAAGCGAAATGGTCACGGATGAAAACCCGAAAGGGCTCCGTGAGTAAAAACAGCAGAGCTACCGGAGAGTTTGTGAAAACCCGAAAGGGTGCAGACTCGTAAAAAAATTTCTGTGTACTTGCAGGGTCCTCTCGACCTTATAAGGAGAAAATACCCGTGTGAGATCCTTACGACTCACAAGGGAGCAAAACACTTACGAGATCCTCATGACTTGTAAGGAGAATTTCCCCTATGAGACCCTCACGGCTCACAGGATTCAAAAGTCTTAAGATACAGGGACCTGAACCTATTCTTAAGTCATCGTATCCCCCAAACTGCCCTACTGGCGGTCAATATTGACCTTTGTATACAATCTACGGGCATAAATAAGCGTTCCCTCGCCCAGTTCCACCAATGGTGTAAAATTCCCCTATTTGGTGAACAACACTTGTAGGTCCTCTCGACTTGTAAGGAGAAAATGCTCTTGTGAGATCCTTACGACTCTCAAGAGAAAACGCACTTAGGAGTCCTCATGACCTCTAAGGAGAAATTACACCTACGAGATCCTCACAACTCGTAGGGGAAATACCTTTATGAGACCCTTACGGCTCACGAATTCAAAAGCCTTAGTCGTCAGGTCCCTAACCCTATTTACTAAGCCACCTTTGTTCGATGGCGGCGAAGGAAAATGATGATTTGCTCCTGGCAACGTTCCAGTAGTAGCGATACTGATGTCTAAATCGGTAACAAATTCCAAGTCCTTTCACGGAAAGTGATGATTCGCTCCTAGCAATATTCCAGTCGCAACGATGCTGATGCTAAGATTGGTATCAGATCTCAAGTTGTTTATATAATGTAGTGATTTATATAGTAGTAATGAATAAATTTTTTGGATAAATGTTCTCCATACTTACAACAAAATCGGCGAGCCAAAAATACATATAAAAATAGCCGAAATGATTGGGCAACTCGCAATAAAAAAGCAGCGAGTAAAAAGAAAAATAGCCAAAATGATTGGGCACCGCGAAAAATAGCCGAAATGATTGGGCAATCGCGACTTTCGCGATATAAAAAACTGAAATGATAGACCATCGCGTGAAGAAATAAAAAAATGAAAGAATGAAACTTTTGCCCTACAGACGAGTCCATACTGACCCCTGTATACAATCCATAGGCATAAACGAAAAGGTAACCACATTTCTCAACAGACTCTGTCAAAGGGAGAGTCAGATCTCGACGGCAGCATTTGCATCCTAGAAGATCAACACAGCTTTCCTTCTCGACACCGTAGAAAGTGGAGCAAGTCAACCCCGACACCGCAGAAAGCAGAAACAAGTGAACCAATGACCTCCCCACCCGGAACGATGCTCCGTCTCGGAAACAAGTCAGCCAATGACCTCCCCGCCGGAACGATGCTCCGTCTCGGAAACAAGTCAGCCAATGACCTCCCCGCCGGAACGATGCTCCGTCTCGGAAACAAGTCAGCCAATGACCTCCCCGCCGGAACAATGCTCCGTCTCGGAATCAAGTCAACCAATAATCTCTCGATTCATCTCGACTCTCAGGGAAATCGGTGTCCCCGCGCAAACCTCTCAACCCGTAAAAAGAAAACTCTCTTGTGAGATCCTTTCAACTCTCAAGAGAAAACGCACTTAGGAGTCCTCACGACCCCTAAGGAGAAATTACACCTACGAGATCCTCTCGACTCGTGGGGAGAAACATCTTTATGAGACCCTCATGGCTCATAAGGTTGAAAAGTCTTAGGCAGCTGATTGATCTAGAATTTATGTGTGTAGTAGTTAACCGCAATCAATAACTGTGTCACGTGTAGCTAGACCGAGATGAGTATGGGTCGTCCTCTGGGAAACGTTGAATATTTTATTCTTACTTTAGGCCTGTTGACAAAGAAAGGAGGAGGAATAAAGAATGGTGAATAATGGTTGTAGGATATAAATCTACGTTAAACACGGATGCAAAATTTAGATCTAGATTAATTATGGATGTAGGTTTTATAGTAGAAGGGGGCTTATGGGGTCCATTAGGATTTAGTAGTCATGGATGATTAATTAAAGATTACTCTTTTTATCCTTTAATAAATTTAAAACTAGAACGACAGTGATGCATGTAGATTAGGGTTTCTGGAGGGAAAAAGGTTCCCACTCTTAACCCCTATCTCGACATGGAACTCCGTTCATATCTAGCCTTTACCAAAACAATTATTAATCTAATCTCTAATCGTGGTCATGATTTATCAATGAATTGATAGCACGCCCGATTAGGATATTAACTATTCTTTTGATAAAGTTTATAAACTTTATAGGACTTAAAAAGAGTTTAAGGATCTTCATCATCCATTAACCTACCCTAACAAGCGGAGAATTACTCGCGCATGTTGGGAGAAGAAGAGATGGAAAGGGAAATCATATTAAAACTACAAAGAAATAGAATAAGAAAAAGAACTACTTTTATTAATCAACAAAATTCATTTACACTTTGTTCCCTTAGAAAATGATTACAAAATACTAGTTTGCTTCTCGATCTCTTCTAACGAGGTAGACGAACAGTTGATGATCAGCCTGGATGTGTGAGCCTGTCACGGACTTCGTGATCTCTTCAGCTTGTTGATTTTTCCAAGAGGCTCTCGGTCCTTATTTATAGTCCCAAAGTCAGAACCATAGTCTTCTAATTTGGAAACCAGAGGTTATGATCCTAACAGAGAAATCCCAACTCCCAACTCATCTAAACCGTGGTGGATCCGCGGCCAATAGGTGGGTTTGGCCGTGGATCCGCGGCCTTATGGTGTGATCTTTGCTTTGTCTCTCTGGGGCTTTGTTTATCTCACACGTGGTGATCTTTTAACATCTTTGGAAACTAAAAATCTTCTCTTCATCACTGCCAGCCTTGATTTCTTTAGTTTTATTTCTTAATTAGGCTGGTTTGTTTTACCAATTTTGATTTCCTTGATTTCAGCCCTGCAAATTCTGCACAATAACTCAACAAATAATATTTAGTAGCGTTTGTTTTATTGAGATATTAACTTAACCATTAAGAATTGGTCATAGGTATTTAATAAGGTAAGCATATTTAAATGAGCCAAATATTACATGGATATTATATGCTTACTTTTTCCTACCAAATGTTAATTATAATATATAAACACATGAAAATAGTATTTTTACAGATAAACCCTCACATGTATCATATATTATAATAAAACACCTTTTATTATAAAGAAATAGCAGGAAAAATGTCATATTAAATGTGCAATTTTATCAACTGAACAAATACCCCCAAACTTATCTTTGATCGTCCCGAACAAACTAGTTTATTCAAGAGAAGGAGAAAAAGAAAAGAGAAAGCTAAGCACACTTTCGTAGGCAACACGATTGCGCTGAGCACGTGCAACAAGCCGTTAAACCTCTAGGTGTCCTTAGTAGGAGGAGTGTTGTCTCCAGAGGGTTTTCAGCGGATTACACCCACAAAATCCAATAATAAAAGGAAGACCGTGAATGTTACATATAAAGATAAGAATTATAAAAAATCCAATAATAAAAGGAAGACCGTGAATGTTACATATAAAGATAAGAATTATAAAAGAAAGACTTTGAAAATTAGAGTTTCCAACTACACTAGTTTTTCAGTTGCTATGAGCCATCTCTTAATAGTCATGAAAAGATGTTAGGAATCACATCATCCCTCAATAAAATATCATCTTTATTCTTCATTCCTACCTTTCATCCAAACATCGATCATATACCCCTACGTGTGTGTAAAAAACATCCCTACACTCGGAGAATTCAATTCAAACTATCATACTCTTGTCCATCAGCCTTAGTACTTTTTAATCGATATTTATATGGAATATGCTCACACATTTTTCATGCGATCATTAATACTTCTTGAGGTACTAACCGACCGATTACTCATGTGCTTGCTAATTAGGTGCTTTTCCTCGTCTTGCAACATCTAAGGCTTAGCAGTGGCTCCCAAACCAGTTGGTCTAAGGCACAAGATGATAAAGCACCCTCGCTATATTTTTTTATTGCTGCCTTGGTGATAACAAAACCAGTGTTTATTTTTCTTCACCATTTTATATTTTCTTCATTTATTATTTTCTTCATACTTTGGCTTTTAGACAAGAGCATTTCAAGGTATTCTCTACTATCCCAAGTTTCAAGACGTATGTAAGTGTGTATAGTAGGGTATCAACGTTCAAATATTTGGCTTCCAGAATAGGAACTATTTTTCAAACTTATTTTTATGCTCAGATTAGTGACTTCTTTCATCTTACTAACCCTTGGGACAATGGCTCACAACTACTTATTACTAGTTCGTTTAAGAAAACTTCTAATTTTCTTGGTTTTCTTAAATTTTTCCAATCTTTTGGATGTAATTTTTCACTATCTAATCTTTTATTATAAAAGAAAATTTTTAAATTTTTTTTTTTGAAAATGTTGTGCTTATACAAAGTATGATGCAAATTGATGTGTAAATAAGCACAAACCTCCCCCAAACTTGTTTTCAACAGTGTCCTCACTGTTGTCATCTGTTAAAGCTCAAAAACCTATAAGCTTAGGAGGAAAAATTTATTAATGGGGACATGAAATATGAACATGAAAATCCTTTCCCAAACTTATTTTTGGCTCACAGTCTTAAAAAAAATTTCTTTCAAGAGCCAAAATATCCCCCCCCAAAACTTAAGTAAAATCGTATTAAGCATTTAAAATTATTGGGAGGGTTAAAATTATTGGTCAAAGTAAAGCCTTGCAAAAACCAAAAGTCAACACCAACCATTCAATGATGAAGCACCAAGGTTGGTGGAAGAACATGTCGCCTATTGATGTGAAGAAGTGGGGAGGAAATAAGAGGTGTAATGGAAAAGTTTTACGTCTCGGTTTGTAGAGACGAAACAATGATGATGGATTACTCGCATTCTTGTTATCGATAAGAAGAAGTGGTGATGGTTCAACTTCTTTGTGTTGAGATTGGTTCATCACACTACCCGTATTTTCTAAGAATGCGAGTTCTTCAGCAAAAATTTCTTCAAAAATTTCATCGATATCCCGAATAATAATCTCATCGGAAAGAACAGGATGATACTCGGACTCCATAAAAAGTTCATATTCCGCGTTAGATGTTGACCCGGACAACAACGTAATAGCGGAGTCGAGATCGGTATCGTGAAGCTCTTCAATTTCGCTGCTGTCGAAACTATTGTTTCGACAGAACAAACATGAGCATAGGTATCAAAGGGTTCACTTCCCAACTTGTAAATGTTAAGCTCAATTGACATCTTCCCGAAGGATAGGTTCATAGAGCCGTTACGGCAATTGATTACAGCGTTGGAAGTCGCAAGAAAAGGTCGACCTAAAATCACCGGAATTTGGTTTCGTGGGTTGGCTACAGGTTGTGTATCTATAACGATAAAGTCCACAGGAAATATAAATTCCTCGACTTTGATTAACACATTCTCTAGCTCATCCCTAGGTTGGGTGATAGATCGATCGGTCATCTGAAGAGTGCAATGCGCCGGTTGTAACTCTCCGATCCTTAATTGCTCATAAACAGAATACGGAAGAAAGTTAACACTAGCACCTAAATCGAGTAGAGCACGATTGATATTTTTACCCCCAATAGAAATAGAAATTGTAGGACTTCCGGGGTCCTTTCGTTTCTTGGGTAGTTGTTGTGTAAAAGCAGTGCTTACATTACTCGCAAGGAAAACTTTTTTAGGTACTTGAACTTTTCTCTTCCTAGTGCACAAGTCCTTTAGGATTTTCGCATAAGACGGAACTTGTTGAATAGCATCTAGGAGAGGAATGTTTATGTTAACTTGCTTAAAAATTTCCACAATCTTCTCCATTTGTGGACTTGGTCGGTTGCCCCTTAATTTGTTTGGATAAGGTGTTTTATCAATAAGGTTTGGGTCCAAAATTGGAGAGGATTGTGGGGATGGAATGGATCCCAGAATTGGAGTGGGGATCGTTTTAGATAGATTTGTGGAAGTGGGCTGAGGGTTCGAGCCTTGGGGAAAACGGAGAATAAGCTCGGAAGAAGGTGGGAGACTAGATGAATTAGGGAAAGAAGTAAAAGCCGGGTTATCAATGGTATCACTAACATCATCAAATTTCTCACCCACTCGGTTATTCAGCACTTTTCCCGATCTCAACGTAGTAACGGCATTCATATTATGATTTTGTGAGTGGCCAGGATTCGGTAGGGGTTGAGATGGGAGTTTTTCTTTCTCTCTCGCACTCATTGCGGCGTTCAACTATGCAATTTGGTTTTCTATTGATTTAATACTCTCACCGTGGGAGGCGGGGTCTTTCTTTATGGTATCAATAAAAGACTTCATATCAGCCGACATTTGAATGGTATGTTTCATAAACAAATCCAAAGTTTGTGCGAGTGAAGAGTTATCAGTATCAGCCAATTGCGGTACAGAAGTGTTGGCCGGATTTTGAAAATTTTGTGACTGAAAGAGGTGCTGACTTTGTGGTTGTGGTTGCTGTGGAGGAGGTCTTTGATAATTGCTTTGGAACTGGTTTTGATTTTGGGGTTGGTTTTGGTTCCAAGCAAAGTTAGGATGATTCCTCCATCCTTGATTGTACATGGAAGAATAAGGATCATTTCTAGGTCGCTGCTGAAAAGCAGCATTAATTTGCTCGTGACCTTGAAACGATGTATTCATAGGACATTCTTCTGTCAAGTGTGAAGGATCTGAACAGCAACTACACACGGTCTTGGGAAGCGTTACCTGATTTAGCGAGACTAATGAGAATTTGTTCTCAATAGCGTCGAGTTTCTTCTGCATCGCTGCCATTTCGGCTTTTACTGCGATGGAAACATCGAGCTGATGAATACCTCCCCTAGATGAAGGTGGTCTTACGCTTTCCCACTGCAAAGTGTTTTCAGCGAGGTCTTCCAGATATTTCCAAGATTCACTGTCATCTTTAGACATGAAATTGCATTGACACATTGTTTCAAGCATCTGCTTTGTTGCTGGATTAATGCCCTCATATATAATTCGGAACAAATCCCATCTTTGTATTCCATGATGAAGACATTGAACAAGAAGATCCTTGAAACGTTCAAAGCACTTCTAAAATGGTTCATTAGGAAGCTGAGTGAACTGGTTGATCTCGCTCCTAATATGGGCGGTCTTATGGTTTGGGTAAAACTTCTTAAGAAATGCTATTACGAATTCATCCCAATTAGTGATAGAGTGTGCGGCAATATTATAAAGCTATTTTTCTGCCAAGTCGCACAGAGTGAATGGGAGAAGACGCAAGCGCATAGCATCCACAGTTAGTTGTGAAGTACCCATCATTGGGCATACATTTTTGAATTTAGTGATGAAAACGTACGTGTCTTCAGATTCAAGCCCGTGAAATTTGGGCAACAGATTGATGTAGTGGGGTTTAATTTCAAAATTATCCTCCTTAGCTGGTGGAATAGATAGACAAGTGGGAAGTGGATCATGGATAGGATAGCATCTCTCTTGGAGAGAGATGCGCGGTGGATTCTGCGCAACTCCGGACGGTGGCAGCGTGGTGTTATAATCTGATGGAGTACCGTCCATCTCGGTTGATGTGGTGTGTGGTGGGGGAAAAGAAGATGAAGAAGCACCGACTTCGGAGTCGATAGCAGGAACGCGGACAAGACGGGCACTAGAATCCCGTGTCCAGCCAAGCATGCACTAAGCGGGTTTAGCGCAAGTGGCAGCGTGTGTGTGATTTAAAATTGGTTTGTTTTTGAAAAAGTGTGTCGGACTTAGACAAATCACACAAGAATGCACAAACAACCCTAGTACTAAGGTTACCTATGTCAAGTCTCTAGACCGCTCCTAGACTTTTAAAGGACAAGCCGCAGGATCAATCCTCTACCACCTCTTTACTACTCTTGTGGCCAGGTAAGTGCCAGGTAAGTGGGAGGTATCCGCTATATGAATCACCGAAAATAGCGGGCCTAATTAAGTAACTACTTGCCTTAGACACACTTGCCTAGACACCACAAAAGTAATGCGGATAAGCGATAGATTACCCACGACCTTCCTCTGTCCTTATTGAGAGCGACAGTCCTTAGAGTCTTGTCTAGATATTTTTTAAATTAATGTAGGGTTGATGCAAATACTCGGTTTATGGTTTGCGGGGCTTAGGAAGGGTGATAAAATCCCCACCTAATCTGGATTTGGTCTTTGCCCCTTAAAATCCGTATTAAAATATGCAAGACAAACCAATTACAAAACTTTGCAAAAAGATTTTTGAGCGGCGATATTTTGCGAAGAATCCTGCAGAAAAGATATTTTTATTGGATTTCAAAGGAGAGAGAAAGATATATAAAAGATACCAGAGAATTTGGAAACCCTAAATCCTGTAACGCGCAGCGGTTCCGCCGCCAATATGCTCTTTGTGCCGCGGTTCCGCCGCCGACTAGGAAGATCTAAAGAAGATTTTTGCTACGTGGCCTTCCTTCCTTCTCTGGATCTTGATGAATGTCTCTGGATCTCTATTTCCTCAAGTCTGTGACTCCAGATTCCCTCGCAAAAATCGCACACTTATCGTTAAATATGCGAGATGCAGTTTGTTTTGTTTTTATGATATAAATCGAATAAGAATTCAACACAAATAGTAAGAATAAAAAATTATGCACGTATCCCCGGCAATGGCGCCATTTGATTGATCTAGAATTTATGTGTGTAGTAGTTAACCGCAATCAATAACGGTGTCGCGTGTAGCTAGACCGAGATGAGTACGGGTAGTCCTCTGGGAAACGTTGAATATTTTATTCTTAGTTTAGGCGTGTTGAGAAAGAAAAGAGGAGGAATAAAGAATGGTGAATAATGGTTGTAGGATCTAGATCTACGTTAAACACGGATGCAAATATAGATTTAGATTAACTACGGATGTAGGTTTTATAGTAGAAGGGGGCTTGTAGGGTTCATTAGGATTTAGTAGTCATGGATGATTAATTAAAGATTACTCTTTTTTATCCTTTAATAGATTTAAAACTAGAACGACAGTGATGCATGTAGATTAGGGTTTCTGGAGGGAAAAGGGTTCCCACTCTTAACCCCTATCTCGACATGGAACTCTGTTCATATCTAGCCTTTACCAAAACAATTGTTAATCTAATCTCTAATCGTGGTCATGATTTATCAATGAATTGATAGCACGCCCGATTAGGATGTTAACTATTCTTTTGATAAAGTTTATAAACTTTATAGGACTTAAAAAGAGTTTAAGGATCTTCATCATCCATTAACCTACCCTAATCCCATGAATCCTGACAAACGGAGAATTACTCACGCATGTTGGGAGAAGAAGAGATGGAGAGGGAAATCATATTAAAACTACAAAGAAATAGAATAAGAAAAAGAACTACCTTTATTAATCAACAAAATTCATTTACACTTTGTTCCCTTAGAAAATGATTAAAAAATACTAGTTTGCTTCTCGATCTCTTCTAACGAGGTAGACGAACAGTTGATGATTAGCCTGGATGCGTGAGCCTGTCGCGGACTTCGTGATCTCTTCAGCTTGTTGATTTTTCCAAGAGGCTCTCGGTCCTTATTTATAGTCCTAAAGTCAGAACCCTAGTCTCCTAATTTGGAAACCAGAGGTTATGATCCTAATAGAGAAATCTCAACTCCCAACTCATCTAAACCGCGGCGGATCCGCGGCCAATAGGTGGGTTTGGTCGCGGATCTGCGGCCTTATGGTGTGATCTTTGCTTTGTCTCTCTGGGGCTTTGTTTATCTCACACGTGGTGATCTTTTAACATTTTTGGAAACTGAAAATCTTCTCTTCATCACTGCCAACCTTGATTTCTTTAGTTTAATTTCTTAATTAGGCAGGTTTGTTTTACCAACTTTGATTTCCTTGATTTCAGCCCTGCAAATTCTGCAAAATAACTCAACAAATAATATTTAGTAGCGTTTGTTTTATTGAGATATTAACTTAACCATTATGAATTGGTCAAAAGTATTTAATAAGGTAAGCATATTTAAATGGGCCCAATGTTACATGAATATTATATGCTTACTTTTTCCTACCAAATGTTAATTATAATATATAAACACATGAAAATAGTATTTTTACAGATAAACCCTCACATGTATCATATATTATAATAAAACACCTTTTATTATAAAGAAATAGTAGGAAAAATGTCATATTAAATGTGCAGTTTTATCAACTGAACAGCAGCAGATCTGAACCTGTTTTCTAAACCATCGCTACCCTTCAAGGAGTTCAAGATGAACCGTTATCTACCATCTACATGCCACAATTGCTAAAGTAACATGCCAATAACACATCAAAGAAAAGAAAGCGCCAATATGAAATAAAATATGTCTTTTATTCATGAATCCAAATGAATACAAGGTACATTTCATAAAAGAATCAAAAGACACTCTCATTCAGGAGTAAATAGAAAAAAGTGAGAATATAAAAAAAATATCTTCAAGCAGGCGGATGGTGCAATAAGTTCGTCAATTCATCATTCTTCCGCTGGGCCTTAGGTTCAAGCTTTGTTATTGCCACAAGACGGCTTTCCACCTGAGACTGTTGAGCCTGATACGAGGCGAACTGACTCTCAAGCTCCTTTTCAGCAACTTTATAAGCTTCAACCATCTTGCGGGTAAAGATAACGGTTTTATCAAGAGCAACCACCTCGGTGATAGCTTCTTGAAGCACTCGCCAAATTTCGTACGCACGAGTCGCCTTGGTTGGCGGCGCACCGTTCGATCAAACCCCGCAGGCTCGTCTTTGCAGTCAAGCCTCCACTCGAAGACAATACTCAATCCAAAACATGTACAAACCATGTGCTATGTAAGGCAATAAGGAGAGTCTTTGGTGTACACCACATTAAGCATACATTCACGACTGTACGCCTGCTTAAATGGAAATGGTATCCAAAACGCGTTGATTTGCGGGCAACATGACAATAGCGCTCGCACTTAAAGAAAATTTTTAGGGGTAAATTATAAAGCTCATGTACACATGCGGGATGCACATACGAATATATGACAAACAGAAAACATTCAACAGTCAATAATAAGAAAAATACATCGATATAAATATACTACTCTACAGGGAAAAGATCACCAAATATGGGATCAGAGATACAGGGGTTAATAAAACAAAATACAAAGTTCTACAATTCCCTCTCTGCCCTCTCCACCATGTCGAAGTGACGATCTTCGCGAGGAGTTGATC
Organism: Agapanthus africanus; assembly: GCA_030015575.1. Lineage (NCBI taxonomy): Eukaryota > Viridiplantae > Streptophyta > Magnoliopsida > Asparagales > Amaryllidaceae > Agapanthus > Agapanthus africanus. The sequence continues at coordinate 45,712,079 of CM057339.1, forward strand.
CCCACCGATTAGCGCCATGCTCATCAGCAAAAGCAGACATGATAGCCCGCCGAGCTCTTATCTGACTTAGTAAATGAACCGAGCGATCCTTCAAAGCCTGGGTAATTAAGCGTGCCTCGTGGAAACACTCAATTTTATCCTCCGCCGTATCAAGAATTGCCGGGGTCATCTCTGCCGGATGAGGAGGAATGTCGGCGAGCACGGATAGAAAGATCATCCGGAGCCAAATGGAGCCCATAGGAAGAGGAGAGCCCCTATGAGTCAGGAGCTCATACATCACCGCGTCACACTGAGCGTCGGTGAGAAAGGGGATCTACTAGCCACGCAGCAAAGCGAGGAATCGTTTCCTCGATGGGCACCTCCCATGGTTGCCGACAAGTATGAGGGCGATTACAGGCCATAGCTCTTGGTTTGTTTGAGTTCTGTTAAAAAAATGGTTTTCTCTTTGAAGAGAGGAAGGAAGGCACGGCTTCAGGTTATAAAGGGAAGCATTCAATGCTATGCACATAAAATGTTGTGCATGGTGGAACTATTCCCAAGGCCTAGAAAAAGGGGAGAGCATGGGAAGTGAAAGAGGTGACTCATTGGAATCGGAGTAGGGAGATGAAACGACCTCATCAGCATAGCCTCACGCGCATGGCACGTGAGCACCTACATCGATCCTTTTGAAAACTAAAACGGCACCGCACGTGCATAACACGTGAGCGCTGGCGCTAATGCAGGATTAAAATCCCAAACAGCACCTCATGTGCAAAACAAGTGAATTACAACAACAGTATAACGACACTTCATGCACAATACATGTAAGAAAGGGGGAGAAAGTTTTGTCATTCATACTCTAAAAACTTATACAAAAACAAAAGAAAATGTTTACAATGGAAAAACACTAAATCCGGGAAATGGATCGAGGAATTCAGAAGCAAGGCCGTCTAAAATGCTTCTAGCTTTTCTGACTATTTTAGTGTGCTTTCTCACGAATGCAAGCGTTAGGATCCTCGCTGATGTCATCTGTCCACTGGTAGGCAGAGATTATCGTCGTCTGTTGGAAAACTTGATGCAAGATTATCTCGCCGCCTCTTCGAGATCAGGCTCATCAGATATACTGAGTGCGCCTTATCTTCAGTATCATCAAGTGCCTTAAGCGGAATGGCCTCGTAAAATACAGGAAATGCTTCCCAAATCGCTCCCACGATGATCTTCAAAAGAGCGGAACGACGGGGAAGTAGTCGACCGTTATACTCGTCGAAGCGAAGCATAATCTCAGCGCATTGGGCGTTTGTAAACTCCTGGTTTTGGCAGCGGCCTTGGACGCGAATATCTTCATAAGAAATAATTTCGTCGAGATCATACAGATGAACGGCCATAGTAATGAAAAGAAAAATCAGTGAAAGTTTAGTGATCAAACTGATCAAGAAAATTCTCATTAAACGGACATGGGAGGTTTAAACAACCATTAACATTCTCATAGAGAAAGCATGTTCTACTAAAATACTCAACAAATTTGAATTTATGCAAGTAAGAAAAAACCCTGTGAAAATATTCTCGAAACCACCAGGGAATAAAATTCCTGAAGGCCCCTTTTGATCTTCAAAGCTAAACTCTTCGGTAAGGAATTAAATTCCTTTTATGCAATGGAATTAAATTCCAGAAACTCCCATACAGAGGAAATGAAAAAGCAAATGCCATGAATCCTTAAAGGTCAGAGGAGGAATGCCCAAAGTATTGAGAGTTATTACTCAAAGATCACGTCTTTAGATCTCTAAAAGGTAGGTTTCAGAGCAGAGCAAAGCTCTCATGATGGATTTAAAATCCACAAGTTTCTTTAAAGAAAAGGGTTTCTCTAAATGTTCGAGATCTTTACCTAAAAAAGGTTCCTTTTTTCTAACAAAGTTTAACTCTGGAATTGCAATGAACAGAGAACTGAGCTCTGAAAAAGAGAATTAAATTCTCGAAGAAAACAAAGAAGGAAGAAGATGAAAGAACATTGGCTTCCCAAAGGCTAAACCCTTGAATTTATAAGACGTGACAAGGGCGGTTCATCTCCCCATTCCCTTAGGCCATCTAACGGCTGTAAAGTTGACAGCGTTGCACTCACGTGCAAGCCACGTGAGAACAATGTTGTGGGGGCATTTGTTCTCTTATAAAAAAAATAAATAATGAACCAAAAAGAGATGGAAGAATTCCCCAAAAGGAGCATCACGTGCCCACACGTGATGCGCCATGGAGCAAAAATTATAAGCATTACACTTAACAAATAAGGCTGAAGTTGAGCCTCACGTGCCACACGTGAGCATCTATATACAAAAATATATAGGCGCCTTCATGAAACAAATAACAGGCAGAAGGCGCATCACGTGCCAACATGTGATGCTCTTCTCTCGGACTGCTGCATATAGGCAAACCGGCTTAGTGCCATTGGGTCACGTGCTACACGTGAGGATTCTTAATATCTTCTGAGCCAATAGAATTAAATTCTATATAAAAGGGATCAGAATCCTATTTTGGAAATATTTTCCCAATCTTTCTAAACAAGAAAGATTGTGCTCTGTAAATCAGAGCACCGTTGGATTAAAGATTCAAAGGTGATTAAAAATCACCAAGCTACAGAATAACCTCTGTATGGGAAAATATTTTCCCAATCTTTCTAAACAAGAAAGATTGTGCTTTGTAAATCAGAGCACCGTTGGATCAAAGATCCAATGGTGATTAAAAATCACCAGAATAAGCTCTGTATGGGAAAATATTTTCCCCAATCTTTCTAAACCAGAAAGATCGTGCTCTGTAAATCATAGCACCGTTGGATCAAAGATCCAATGGTGAATAAAAATCACTAAGATACAGAATAAGCTCTGTATGGGAAAATATTTTTCCAATCTTGTTAAAAACAAGAAAAATGTCTTCTGTAAAATAGAGGTCCCTGGATCAAAGATCCAATGGTGGATAAAATCTCCGAATTAATCAAAAATCTCTCAATGAGAAATTTCCTTAATGAAAATCAACAAACTTGCCTCTGCTATATAAAGGACTCGAGACTGAAGAGAGGGAGAGGGAGAAAAAAGGAGAGACCCCCATAAGATTTAAGAAACAAAAAAGAAGAAAAAGAGTTCTCTTTGAAGAAAAGAAACTCTAGGTAAAAAAAAGACCTAGAGATCATTTTATCTCCTCTTACAAGAGTTTAACTCTTCCAGCAAGAACTTAGTTCTTTCTCTGGTTGAGGTCTGCAGAAGCAGATCTCTCCATAAGTTGAGAATTTAATTCTCATCGGAGAGATCCTATTATGCAGTCCCAAAATTTAGAGGAAAGAAGTAAGTTTGAAGAATTTAATTCTTCCAAAACATATAGGAATTTAATTCCTTTGATAAAACCAGGGTTTAACCCTGCATAAGAATTTAATTCTTATAAAACAAAGGATCCGAAATTCTCAAGACTAAGATCAAGAGCGCCATGCATATTAGCGTTACAACGCTATAATAACAGATCACGTGTTCCCACGTGAGTACCTTTGAGGAACAAAAAGGAACGACTGAGATCGGGTCACGTGATTCTACGTGACCCCCTTAATAGTGCTTAGCACTTGTAAAAGGAAGAGAGGAATAAAATCAGACAGTTCCCATTTTTGGGGCGACTCACATGATCCTACGTGACCCCCAATAGTACTTAGCACTGATAAAAGAAAAGGGAGTAAACCCAAAGAAGCAATGCCCAATTTTCGGGTGCCTTACGTGCCACACGTGAGCGATCCAAATTGCAGTGTTTAATACCGCTTTAAAGCCTCACGTGGGAGCACGTGAGCGCCAAGCAAATATCCGTGTTTAACACTGTGAGAGGCCAATCTTAGCCAAAATTAGCCAAGTATCCCGAGACTAAAACCTTTTGACCATCAATCAACTGAGCCTCCCTATATTCAGGTCTCCCCAAATCGATCTTAGTTCCAAAGATGACTAATGATCCCCTGACACATGGCATCTAAAATGATGTTCGTTCCATCATGGTCTCTGTTGCCTCATGGGAACTGAATAAAATAAAAATAAAGCAGCAAGGAAAACCCCCAAATGGGGCATCACGTGCTCACACATGACCGGGCCTCACGTGCAAACACGTGACCTTTTATGGGCAGATTCTATCTACGTCTGAATGCCTAATTGATAAAGTCACGTGCCCACATGTGATGGACTCTTGAACCCACTGAATTAATAGAATTAAATTCTAATTAAAAGAAATTAAAAGCATTTGTTCCCTCATGGGAACTGAATAAAATACAAATAAAGCAGCAAGGAAAACCCCCAAAGGGGGCATCACGTGCCCACACGTGACCGGGTCTCACGTGCAAGCACGTGACCTTTTACAGGCAAAGCCTATAGGCGCCGAATGAAATAAACAATTGGAAATGCTTAATCAGTGGGGTCACGTGCCAACACGTGATGGGTTCCTGAGCCTTCTGAACTAATAGAATTAAATTCTAATTAAATGCTTTATCGGTGGGGTCACATGCAAACACGTGATGGGTTTCTGAGCCCTCTGAACTAATAGAATTAAATTATAATTAAATGCTTAATCAGTAGGGTCACGTCTGAACCAGTAGAATTAAATTCTAATTAAATGCTTAATTGGTAAGGTCGCGTGCCAACATGTGATAGACTCTTAAACCCTCTGAACTAACAGAATTAAATTCTAATTAAAATGAATCAAAAAGCCTAATTGGAAAAATATCTCCCTAGATCTTTCCAAACAAAAAAGATTGCACTCTGTAAAAGGGAGCACCGTTGGATTAAAAATCCAATGGTGATTAAAAAAATCACCAACTTATAGATGGATTAAAAAATCCAATGGTGAATAAAATTCACCGAATGGTCTAAAAGATCATGTTGGTTATAAAATCAATCAAAGATCTCTCAATGAGAGATTGGCTGAACAAACTGATTCTTTTCTTCCTCCTATAAATAGGAGCCAAGAAGAGAAAAGAAAGGAAGGAGATACAACAACAGAGAGAGAAGACAGAAGAGAAAAAAAAGAAGAGAATTTAATTCTCCAGAAAGAAAAGATCTCTTCAGAGAAAAAAACTCTGGGTAAGAGAAGGAAGGAGTTCATTCTATAAACTCCCACAAAACAAAAGAGAATTTAATTCTCAAACAAAGTGTTTAACTATTTTAAATAAGAACTCAGTTCTTTCTCTGGTTGAAGGTCTGCAGAAGTAGATCTCCCCATAAGTTAAGAATTTAATTCTCATCGGGGAGATTCTGCCATGCAGATCTAAAACTTAAGGGAAGACCTAAGTTCAGAGAATTCTATTCTCCCACAAAAACATATAGGAATTTAATTCCTCTAACAAAGATAGGGTCTAACCCTTAATATAAGAACTTAGTTCTTCCTCTTGGTGATAGATCTGCAGAAGCAGATCTCCCCATAAAATTGAAAAGTTAATTCTCATTGGGGAGATTCTGCCATGCAAATTTCCGAGGAATTAAATTCCTATAAAAAAAAGAAGAGAAGAGAAGTTAGTAAGGGACTTGAAACTCAAAATTATATGCATATTGATGATCACGTGGTAACACGTGACCCCCTTTCTTTGAACCCGAAAAAGAGATTTCCCAAAGTGTTTAACACTTATTTAAAAGGGAAAAGGGAAAACAGTAAAAACAGTTTCTCTTTTAGGGTGTATCATGTGCTCCCACGTGACCCTTAAAAGCTCCTCAAAACAAAAGGGAGTAAAGCCAAGACAATTTCTCTTTTAGGGTGTATCACGTGCTCCCATGTGACCTCTGATAAATACTTTTAATATCTAACGCATGGATACCCATCACGTTCCCACACACGTGATGGTCATAAAACCCTTATATGCATATTCTGAGAGTAAAATAAAAGAAGTAAGGCCCAATCTTTAGGCGCCTCACGTGACCCCACGTGAGCACTTCAGTTTTAGTGTTTAACACTACTTTAAGCGCCTCACGTGGGAGCACGTGAGCGCCGAATGTACTCTAGTGTTTAACACTATATTCGAGCCAATCTTAGCCCAAATTAGCTAAGTCTTCAAGAGGTAAGATCCCCTGAAACTGAACCCGAACTATACTCTTGTCTTCTAAAATTGATCATCCCATATGACATTCAAAGTAATTCCCAGAGCCTTTCAATCAACATTGGTTCAAGGGTACATCTCTTCATACCTCTGATAAATGTCGTTGTAATTCTTCAACGTCTTCAGAGAGGTGGAGGGTCCCAATAACCAATAACTTTTGGTGCATCCCCAAACAGTTGGACCAAAACCACATAGACTATGACATTTTTAAACTGGACTATGATGTCCTTAAACTTTATGGACTGTGGGGTCCTTAAACTCATAGACTACGATATCTTTAAAGTTTACAGACTATGATGTCTCTAAACTAGACTATGATGTATTTAAACTCCATGGACTTTGATGTCCTTAAACTTATGGACCGCAAAGTCCCTAAACTAAAACAATAGAGTCCAAATGCTCTTTTGTTGAATCTGAATGATCCTGTTAAGTAGATCTTAGTCTAAAATTAGACTAACGTATCCTTAACAAACGTTTAAGTTGATCTTAGACTCAAATGAGATTAACAATCCTTAAACCCAACCCAAAACCCAAATCTAAGAAAATACGGATTTGGAATAATCCACTCCCTATGGGCGACAACATAAATTAGTCTCCGTATACAATCCACGGGCAACAAAAAATGAAACAAACACACATGACACGAAGTGACCATATGGAGAAGGAGAAAATTGTTACCGCGATGCGGTAGCGTAATTAATTGCAGGGGCTTGCGCCTGCAAGGAAGAGCGTCCCCACAATCAAAAACCCCTCAAATGATGGGGAATCTGACGAAGTCTGCTACAACGACCGCATCCGTCTAAACCTCCGATACACGGTGCCATAAATCAACTTGGCCTCTTCTGAGAGGTGGACGAATCAAACTAAATAGCATCTGCCCCCAAATTCAGGCAAGACGTTTGTCTTCCTGGTTTTTGGCGGAGAACAGATTCTGGCATGCCTAGTGGGACCTTTTCCTCTTTCCACTCCACACTTCGTGTGTCGTGTTTCGCGAACAAATCGCGGTTTGCTATGGTTGCCCCAGGATTCGAGGTACTAAGATTTGGTGTCTTGCTCCGTGCAGAAAACAGAAGATCAATGGCTTCAAACTGCACTAATTGCAACAACTCTTACTCCGTCCTCGCCAGAGGAGTAACCTACGGGCCTCAAGCGGCCTCCTTTTTAATGATGCCGGTGGACCAGATGATGCAAGCCACCACATGGCTATTCTTTGGGACCATGCACCCACCAATGAGCTTCAATGCCCCATTGTCGTTGCAAGAAGCTCTGAAGAAGTCGGTCTTTGATCGGCTTACAACTACCGTAGCCCCTCTCAACGGGTCGTCTAAGTCCAGTGCCTCAGTTTTCAACAGACTAGGCCAAAGCTCAAGTGGACCCGTGAAGAAGCCCGCGATACCTGAAGTGGCCATCCCAAAGCGGATAGTCATTCCTGTTCCTGAAGTTATCAGAGCGACTTCCCTGCTAAGGAGTCAGTCTTTGCAAGATTGACCGTTTCAGCTCCCGTTCCAGGCGAAGTCATCAAAACTGCTCCCCCTGCGCGAAAGATTGCCTTCGATAGATTGGCCATCCCCACTCAACGGACGTCAGTTTTCAAGAGGCTAACGCCGGCAGCAACCCTCTGCCAGAACAGGGGGCATGACGAAACCACCCCCATAACTGAGCCTATCCATCAGCACGACATGCTCACCGTCGTCACTGGCGCCGAATAAGGAAAGCTAGGGGCAGCTCTCCTTCTGGACTAACTCCGCCAGCTCCGATGGTGGAAATTGATGCTGCTGTTCCAACTGGGAACAACTTTGAACCACTTAGGACGGTACACAAGAACTCTCCGAAGGCCGTGCTAAAAAGATCTCCTCTACCTAAGGAGAACGCTACAAAGGTGAAGCCAGAGCAGCCCCCTCAGCGGCTGTCCTTTAAAATTCATAAAGTTTGGCGACAGGTCTAAGACTCAGTGATCAACCAAGACTACTCCCGCCAACCGAAGAAGATGAAAGTTCGGCAAGTGAAGGACCACCCTGTCATACCACAGGAGATGTCATCTATTTAGGTGCCCGCTGTAACGGTTCTCTCAACTTCGACCGCCCACAAAAGAAGGAGGTCAGAGAAAGTCTCCATGTCCGTGAGGAATCTTAAGAACACTGAATCTAAACACCCTAAATCTGGGGGCATGGTGGTGCACACTGTCTATATGGCATCCGGGAAAGAGGATAGACGTATCTCCAAAGGTCATCGACCACTCATTAGATCCGTAACAAAGGCCTAGGAGCAACAACAGAAGCTCAAGGAAATGTTAACACAGATGGCCGCACTCACTGGGACAAAAGAAATCCCGAAGACATCGTCAGAGCAGCTCCATGAACAAGAAACTGATGCTGAGTTCCTCCGCAGAATCCTCGAGAAGAAGGACAAAGTGGCAGCGGAACAAGCTGCCAACATAAAACAAATGGCGCTTTTATTCCAATACATGGCCGGGATGATGTTACAGCCAGATCCTCCTGCTGAAGGCCCTCCGATTATCCTTGAAGACGATAGGGGAGAGACATCAAACCCTTTTCCAACTTATACAGCAGCCAAGGAGGAGACCATCTCCAAAGCCGCCCTGGATGACTATATCGCTCAACAGATATGAGCTCATCAGGCGAGCGAAGCGTCCGGGCAAATTGTTAAGACTGGACGACCCTATCCGGGTTGGTATGACCAAATAAAGTACCCGCCGGGATATACGATCCCTAAATTCCATGTATATAAGGGGACGGGGAATCCACACCAGCACGTTGCTTAATTCAGAGCCTTGTGCGGTAATACTGGGGGTGACGACAAACTTCTGCTTCACCAGTTTGTTAGCAACTTGTCGGAGACAGCATTTGAATGGTACTTCGAGCTCCCGAACGACTCCGTTAAGACATTTGCAGAAATGGAGCCACTGTTTACACAGAGATTCGCAAGCGCTAGTGAGTGCACCCCGATCACCGCATTAATTAATGCCAGAGTGAAACCAGGCGAAACAAGGGTTCAGTACGCAATACGGTGGCGGAATCTATGGTCGAAGTGAGAACAACGCATAGAGGAAGCTCCTGTAGTGGGCATGTTCCTGGGTACTCTTGATCCGCAGGCGACCATATCCCAGTTCATGATGTTCTTCAAGCCAACTACTTTCCAGCCCTTGATTGACAAGCTGGCCCAAATAGATCAGATGGGTCATAGACCATCTTCTTCGAAGTTGGAATCTGGAAACGAAAAGGGAAAAGGGAAAGCGGCCTTCGTCGCCAATGCTCAGCAGCAGCTCAGTGATCCAAAACCCACTGAGCGCCAAGACAATAGGCGGCGATTCTTTAATGAGAAACTGAAGCGCCCTTATTCATTTCTCCGGGATAAAACGAGGAGATTGTTCGAGCTGGCGGTGCACAACAGGCTCATCACCTTGCCAGATCCAAAATGCCTACTGCAACCCGGTGATGTCAACAATCCCAATTACTGCCCCAATAACCGAGTAATGGGCTATCCATTTGAAGATTGCTTTGTCTTTAAAGGCTGGATTGAGGATACCAACAGGGCAAATTCGCACTGTCTGAGAATTGGAAAGTAAGCCCGCCTCAGCCGCACGCTCTTAAAAGGGGGGACACACCGGGGGCATCATGCTCTTTTATAGAACAAGCTCCATGAGAGGTCGCTCTTTCAGCAAAGATGAAAAGAATGCTGAAAGATCTCCAAACATGCCCGGCAATCAGGTGGAAAAGTCCGCTGGAATCCGAGATCATTGAGGGAATGCTGAAGCCGCGCCTGACTCCAAGAATGGGTAGCGATAATCAAAACGCTCAGGCCCAGCCGTCAAAGACTTCGAAGAAGAAGAAGAAGGTCAAGAAGCCCGCACATCCTGATGACAAGCGCACAGACCTACAAAAGCATATTGATGCGCTGGAGGAATATAACCAGAAGACGCGAACCCCGGTCACACTCCAAGAGTTTCTCAACCACATCCTTGAAGATAGAGATGGCGATGAAGATGAGGGAGAAGACTCGTTAGACAAACCTGAAGATTATGTGGCAAGCTACCATGTGATCTCTCACTCGTCAGATGGTGAAGAAGCTCCTGATACAGAGAAACTGGGGGCAGATCCCAAACCGGAACTCCCAGGACCGTTAGACGAGATGATTGACGTATTCCTGAACGAAGCTCTTCTGAAAAGAAAAGCTGATCAGGAGCGTGAAATCGCCGTATACGAAAAAGCCAAACGTCGGCGACTGAGCGAAAGGATTGAAATACCCCAACCGGATAGGAGCACTTCGGCCGCCAGCAAAAGCAGGTTCAAGACAAGGAAAAGGTTCGCCAAAGCCATATCGATGGGAATGAAGCTGCCACCCTCCGAATGAAACACTCCTGATAAGATACACCTTAACAAAGAAGATGCACATCCAAACTACATCTTGTACCATCGGAGGACCACACACCCTACTGAAGAATGCAACTCCTTTAAAAATTGGTGGCAGGGATACGTTGCTTATTGGCAGCATTTCAAGCGGATGAAGCGCAAAACTCGTCGGGAACAAAGAAGCACAACATATGAGCATAAAAGAACAGCCGGTGAATGTCACATGGTTAATTCCGGGGGATCGCAAGTTCTCACTTTCGAGAGTGATTCTGATGAAGAAATAGTCCTCGACCCTCTCTTCAAGGAATCCATCTCTGAAACCGAAAAGATGAAGACCTTGTTCTCCGCCGAAAACAGAGACGTGATCGCGTATGTCTGTCTTGCCTGAATTTCGAGGGCAGATGCTATTTGGTGCTATCCGTCCACCTCTCCGAAGATGCCAAGTTGATTTATGGCACCGTGTATCGAAGATTTAGACGGATGCGGCCGATGTAGCAGATTTCGTCAGATTCCCTCCGTTGAGGGGTTTTTGATTGTGGGGACGCTCTTCCCTGCAGTCGTAAGCCCCTGCAGTTAATTACGCTACCGCATCGCTGTAACCACTTTCTCCTTCTCCGGATGGTCACTTCGTGTTATGTGTGTTTGTTTTGTTTTTGGTTGTCCGTGGATTGTATACAGAGACTAATTTATGTTGTCGTCCATAGGGCGTGGATTAGTCCAAATCCGTATTTTCTTAGATTTGGATTTGGGTTGGGTTTAAGGATCGTTAGTCTCATTTGAGACTAAGATCAACTTAAACGTTTGTTAAGAATACGTTAGTCTAATTTTAGACTAAGATCTACTTAACGGGATCATTTAGATCCAACAAAAAAGCATTTGGGCTCTATTGTTTTAGTTTAGGGACTTTGCGGTCCATTGCTAGTTTAAGGACATTAGGGTCCAATGTTAGTTTAAGGACATCTCGGTCCAGTTTAAAGACATCATAATCTGTAAAGGTTAAGGACATCATAGTCCATGAGCTTAAGGACCTCACAGTCCAGTTTAGAGACATCATAGTCTGTATGGTTTAGTTTAGGGACATCACGGTCCATAAGGTTAAGGACATCATAGTCCATGAGTTTAAGGACCTCACAGTCCAGTTTAGAGACATCATAGTCTGTAAGATTTGCTGGTTGTCGGGACCCGTCATCTCTCTGAAGACGTTGATGGATTACAACGACAAATATCAGAGGAGTGAAGAGATGTACTCTTGAACCAATATTGGTTGGGGGATCTGTAGTTGGATTGATTTAAGGATCATTAATCTCGTTTGAGATTAAGATCAACTTGAATGTTTATTAAGGATACGTTAGTCTAATTTTAGACTAAGATCTACTTAACAGGATCATTTAGATCCAACAAAAGAGCATTTGGGCTCTGTTGTTTAGTTTAGAGACATTGCGGTCCATATTCAGATGCAGACATGGGTTTGGAAATGCACCAGATAGTTATTGGCCATTGGGACCTACCAGCTCTCTGAAGACGTTGAAGAATTACAACGACATGTATCAGAGGTGTGAAGAGATGTACCCTCGAACCAAAGTTGATTGAAAGGGTTCTGGGAATTATTTTGAATGTCAAGAGTATGGTTGGACTTCAGTTTCAGGAGATCTTGCCACTGGAAGACTTAGCTAGTTTAGCCTAAGATTGGCTTGGATATAGTGTTAAACACTAGAGTATACTCTTTTATCATGTGCTCCCACGTGACGCGCTTAAAATAGTGTTAAACACTAAGGATGCAGCGCACAAAATAGTGTTAAACACTAAAAAGAAGTGCTTACGTGGGATCACGTGAGGCGCTTGAGTATTGGGCCCAAACTTTCTTTATTTTATTCTCAGAATATTCAAATAAGTGTTAAACACTTGGCCTTTATGACCATCACGTGCGGGCACGTGATGGGTATCCATGACTTGGATATTAAAGTGTTTGCTAGGGGTCACGTGGGGACACGTGAGGGCGCCCCAAAGTCTGTTCTTCCTTTATTTTGAGAAGTTTGTTCAAGGGTCACGTGGGAGCACGTGACCTAATCTTATTCATTCTCTTTTGATCATTGAAGGGGAGAGTCACGTGTTGCCATGTGATCATGTTGGGTACTTTGATCTTTTTACGTGTATGAAAAGTCTAAATCCCTTGTTTAAGAATTAAATTCTTTTATAGGGTTAAACCCTAATTTTATTTAGAGAAATTAAATTCCTATGTATTTGGAAGAATTAAATTCTTTAAACCCAATTCTCTCTCTAAGTTTTGGATCTGCATGACAGAATCTCCCCGATGAGAATTAAATTCTCAACTTGTGTGGAGATCTGCTTCTGCAGATCTTCAACCATAAGAAGAACTAAGTTCTTATATTAAGGGTTAAACCCTATCTTTGTTAGAGGAATTAAATTCCTATATGTTTTGTGGGAGAATAAAATTCTCTGAACTTAGGTCATCCCTTAGGTTTTAGATCTGCAGGGCAGAATCTCCCCGATGAGAATTAAATTCTCAACTTATGGGGAGATCAGTTTCTGCAAACCTTCAACCAAAAGAAGAACTAAGTTCTTATTCAGAAGAGTTAAACTCTTAGTTTGAGAATTAAATTCTCTTTTTATTTTGTGGGAGCTTATAGGATGATCTCTTTCCTTCTCTTACCTAGGATTTCTTTCTTTTCTAAAGAGACCTTCTTTTCTCTCTGGAGAATTAAATTCTCTTTTCTTTTTGTATTCTCTCTCTGTTGTTGTATCTTCCTCTTTTTCTTCCCCCTTGGCTGCTATTTCTAGGAGAAAGAAAAGAATCAGTTTGTTTAGTTAATCTTTCATTGAAAGATTTTGATTGATTTTGTAACCAACATGATCTTTTAGATCACTCGGTGAATTTTATTCACCATTGGATTTTTAATCCAAAAGATATTTTATTTGTTGTTCCTGGCAGATTTTTAGGAAAATATTTCCTTGTATAGAATCTTTCTATAAATTGGTGATTTTTAATCACCATTGGATTTTTAATCCAACGGTGCTCCACTTTACAGAGCGCAATCTTTTTGTTTGGAAAGATCTAGGGAAATATTAGGGTTTTTGATTTCCCTTAATTAGAATTTAATTCTATTAGTTCAGAAGGTTTAAGGGCCTATCACGTGTTGGCACGTGACTCCACTAATTGACCATTTAATTTAATTCTTTTTGTTCAGAGAGCTTAGGAACCCATCACGTGTTGGCACGTGACCCCCGGTCACTTAGGGCACGTGATGCCCCATTTGGGGTTTTCTTTCCATTAACTCAGAAAGTTTTAAGATCCTATCACGTGTTGGCACGTGACCCACTAATTAAGCATTTAACCAGAATTTAACTTTATTATTTTAAAGAACTCGGGAACTCATCAAGTGTCGGCATGTGACCCCTGGTCACGTATGGGCACGTGATGCCCTATTGGGTTTTTTTTTCTTGCTGTTTTATTATACCTTTTAATTCCTTTCAGTGGGTTTAAAGGCCCATCTCGTGTGGACACGTGACCCCATTTGATTAGGATTCAATTCTTATTATTTCAGAGTCCTTAGGAAGCCATCACGTGTCGGCACGTGACCCCCGATCACGTATGGGCACGTGATGCCCCATTGGGGTTTTTCGAAGGAACAGACCTGCGAGAATATTCAACCGCGCAATCGCATGCTAACTGAAAAGAATCTCGAACCCGCAAACAAGGGATCGAACAAAAAGGATAAGGGGAAAGAAAAGGTCTCCGAGGATATCACCCACGATGACCAAGTCGTCAAAAAGCTGGCAGCCAATGACCCGCCCAAGAAAAACAAGGTGGATTACAACGTTCTGGCACACCTGAGGAAGATGCCCTCGCAGCTAAGCATTCTCGATGCCCTTCTGCTATCCAAAGAGGCGAAAGATTCTCTGATCAAGGTATTACAAGAGCTGACCAGTTTCAAGCTTTCCTCGCCAAAGAAAAGATGAAGGACGAGCTGGAAGAAATTCACACAGCTGACATAACTTTCGGCGATGAAGATCTCCTCCTCGGAACATGCGAGCACAACCGTCCCCTATATGTCACCGAGTATTGCCATGACATTAAGATAGGGAAGATCCTAGTTGACAATGGGTCCTCTGTCAATCTTCTAAATGTGAGGATACTGAAAGAAATCTGCATGAGCGTTCAACACCTCGCTCGGGATAAAATAACTATCTCCGGATTGGACTCCCAGTCATCACGGATGCTTGGGTCTGTGATACTGACGTTACGTTTTGGGCTACTCGTCACTGACATCAAGTTTCATGTCATCGATGCCAAGACTTGCTACAACGCTTTGCTCGGCAGGCCTTGGTTACACGAGTACAATATCATCCCTTCTACACAACATCAGTGTATGAAGTACTTCAAAGATGGGTTTGAATACACTGTGACAGGGGAGCTGAACCCATTCTCCGTAAACGAAGTCCGAAAGTACGAAGACGCAAAGTATTTCTTACAAGACTTTGAAGACACGGAAAGATGCCATAAACCTGAAGATAAGAAAAAAGCTATCACCCCCATTCCGGTCTTTGGGAGCGATACCGAGGAGGAAGAAGAGATAGACTATTCGGGACCTCCCCGATACAACAAACCGGGACCGTCTACCCCTATTCTGGTCTTTGGCAGTGACTCTGAAGACGAGGTCAACGCAGTATTCTCGGCTCGTCCATCAGTGCAAGCCTTCATTGGAGATGATCAGAGTTTGCAGATCGCCATGGTTCCGCAAGAGCATTATAAAGAACTCGACGCACTTAATACCTATAGTGTGCAAGAACTACAAACGTTCTACGTCCTTCCCAGGCAAAAAGATGAAAAGGCGATCCTCTTTTATCGATCCGCGGAAACCAAAGTGGAGAAAGAAATCTGGCATGGCGCCGATTCTACTCTTGACTGGCTCCAGCCCATCCGTCTGCCCAGATACTACACAGAAGGATTAAAAAGGCTGTTGAGGCGCCAAGGCGTACCTTTCAAATAGACTGCTCGACAAGCTCAGTTCTACAACAGGATTTGAAACGTCTCGGAACTCAGCGAAAATTGCCCAATAGGAGAATGAAAAAGATCGGGCTCAGATATGTTCAATCCAAGAAACAGGAACGATTCCATGGCTGCTACGTTATACATGATTTCGATGAAGAAGAAGATGCTCTGTTAGAAGACGCTAACCCTGAACCAAAACGAGGTCTCGCAATGAAAGTGCCAAGTCCGTCGTTTGAAGAAAAAATGGATAAGCTAATAAGGGAAGCGGGTCAAAAGGTCCGGGATGACCATAGCCGCAAAATGGACATCTATGAAAAAGTCAGAACGCAGCGCCTCCTTCAGCAGGCTACAAAAAATGACGATGCCCTTCGTCGCCAGCCCGTCATACGGAAGACTCGACGCGGAGGCAAAAATAAACTGAAGAATGGAAAAAATGTTCGACAGCAGCAAAGCGGGTCCAAGAAGCCTCGAGATCGAAAATTGAGCAGCTGGAATCTGTCTCTTATAAAGAAGATGGTTCGAGCATATTCTTTTCCTTAAGACAAGACAAGAAAGATATTCAGTCTTGTCATTAAACATCAGATGATTACCCTCCCGGAGTCCAAGCACCTTGAACAAGCAACTGAGGATCATCACCCAGATTATTGCTCTTATCACCGAACGATAGGACATCCTCTCGAAGACTGCTTCACATTCAAAGATTAGGTAGAAGACCAGTATCAGCAAGGCAGGTTCGCTTTATCCAGCAGTTGGAGGGTAACCCCGCCACAGAAGCATGAACCGAAAGCCACATATGCAGCGAGAGTAGAGCCGGATCAACATCGGTCTTGGAAGCGATCTCGTACCTGTCACGTGATAATGATGTCGAAAGAAGGAGTGCCCCAGGATATGGATGACCTCTCCTGGTGCTTTGAAAATGATGATGATGAAGTGATCTCAAAGTTTCCACCGGCACCAAAAGAACTGGAAGATGGGATACATACTACGGCAGATGACCTCAGAAAAATCGACTTGGGGATGGCAAACGACCCATGGCCTACATTCGTCAGCGAGCTGCTGTCTAAAGAATAGGTGGCTGCACTTAAAAACATGCTCATGCAGTATAAATACTGCTTTGATGGAACTATTCCGAAATGCCGGGACTAGATCCAGAAGTAGCTGTGCACAAATTGGCGATATCGCCGGACATCAAGCCAGTCAAACAAGCGCCGAAAAGAATGCGGCTCGAAATTGAAATGAGCATCAACGCCGATGTCAAGAAGCTTATCGACTCCGGCTTCATCCAAGAGGTTCAGTACCCTGACTGGATTGCCAACATCGTCTCAGTGTTGAAGAAAAATGGGACGGTGCACATCTGCGTAGACTTTCGGGACCTCAACAAAGCATGTCCGAAGGATGACTTCCCTGTACCGGTTACCGAGCTGATGATAGACAACACGTCCACTCACGAAGTTTTCTCCTTCATGGACGGCTCATCAGGGTACAATCAAATAAAGATGCACCCTGAAGACCGAAAGCATACCGCTTTCTGGACCCCGCTAGGCATATTCCGCTACAAAGTGATGCCTTTCGGTCTGAAGAATGCCGGCGCTACCTATTAGAGGGCAATGACGAAGATTTTCGACGACCTCATACATGAAATCGTCGAATGCTATATTGACGACCTCATGGTGAAAAGCAAATCGCACGAGGAGCATTGGGAGCATCTAAAAATAGTGTTCCAATGTCTTCGGAAATACAACTTGAAGATGAACCCTCTGAAATGCGTGTTCGAAGTTTCCTCGGACAAATTCCTAGGATTCATCGTACGACATCGAGGTATCAAAATAGACCCGTTGAAGATCAAGGAGATCATAGAAATGCCCCCGCCAAGAACTCTCATGCAACTGCGGTCTCTCCAAGGGAAGCTCGCGTATATTCGGCAGTTCATAACCAATCTTTCCGGCAAATGCCATCCCTACAGTCACTTGATGAAGAAGGGAACCCGGTTCATTTGGGATCGCAAATGCCAAAACGCACTGGACGAAATCAAGCAATACCTGCAGAATCCGCCAGTACCGACTGCTCCGGTCAAAGGAAAGCCCCTCATTCTGTACACAACCGCCCTTGAGGGTTCCTTAGGCGCGCTATGGGCACAAGAAAACGACCAAGGGAAGGAAAGAGCCCTCTACTATTTAAGTCGAGTGCTCCTGGAGGCAGAAAACAATTACTCCCCCACTGAAAAACACTGCTTGGCGTTGATCTCCGCGATAACGAAGCTCAGGCACTATGCGTTGGCGCATGAGGTCCATCTCATATCAAAGGTGGATCCTTTCAAATATTTGATGTCAAGAGCCATACTAACAGGGCGGCTCGCTAAATGGGCTCTACTCTAATGGAATTCTCGATAACTTATCAACCTCTCAAGGCAGTGAAAGGCCAGGCCATCGCCGACTTCCTCGCCGAGCATCCTATACCTGCCGATTCACCCCTAAATTGCGAGTTGCCAGACGAGCACGCGTTTGATACAATCGATGGGGAGAAAGGAGAGAGTAACACCCAGTGGGAACTCTACTTCGACGGGGCATCTTCCATGAAGAAGCGAAAGCACAGCTCCCCCATAATCAAGTCTAGGGTAGGCCTCATCTTCATGACTCCACAAAGAGGGATAATGCGCTTTGCCTTTTTCCTAACAGAGCCGAGGACAAACAATGAAGCCGAATATGAAGCTTTGATGGCAGAACTTGAGATCGCTGTCGACATGGGGATCGAAAACCTATTCATATACGGAGACTCCTAGCTCGTCGTTAGCCAAGTAAACGGCGATTATCAAACGTGCAAACCAAAGTTGGTGAAGTACGGCGAGAGAGTGCAACAATTGCTGATTCAAATCCCTGCCTACGCCCTGGAAAGCATACCGCGTGCGGAAAATAGCAAAGCAGATGCGTTAGCCAAACTTGCTAAAGAACTGGCTGACGAAAACCTCGATGACTTGAGGATCGTTGTGCAAAGCCGTCGGGTTCTTGCACAGGCAAAAATACCTCCGGAGTCGTCCGAAGAAAAGGAAGCGACCGAGCAAATGGCCCTACAAATAAAAGACCAGGAAAAGGCTAAGGATTGGAGAAAATACCTAAGGTGAAATCTCGTTAAAAGACACTTGCAAGGTTCTCTCGACCCTATAAGGAGAAAATACCTGCGTGAGATCCTTACGACTCACAAGGGAGCAACACACTTAGGGATCCCCACGATTCCTAAGGTGAAATTACACTTATGAGATCCTCACGACTCGTAAGGAGAATTCCCCTTTGAGACCTTCACGGCTCATAGGATTCAAAAGCCTTAAGCTACAGGGATCTGAGCCTGTTCTTAAGCCATCATACATCCCGATTATGCCCTACAAGCGTTTCAGTATTGACCCTTGTATACAATCTACAGGCACGAATAAATGTTTCCCTAACAAAGTCACACCAGCGACTAGAGATATGCCCACACGGTGAACGACCCTTGTAAGTCCTCTCGACTTATAAAGAGAAAACACTCTTGTAAGATCCTTACGACTTATAAAAGAACATACACTTAAGAATCCTCATGATTTTTAAGGAGAAAATGAACTTACGAGATCCTCACGACTCGTAGGGAGAAACACCTTTATGAGACCCTTACGGCTCATGAAGTTAAAAGCCTTAGTCGACAGGATCCTAACCCTGATTGCTAAGCCACCTTTGTTTGAACCGACAAAGGCAAATGATGATTTTCTCCTGACAATATCTCAGTTGTAGCGATGCTGATGCCTAAATCAGTATCAAATCCCAAGTCTTATACTCGCGGCAAAAGTTAGCGAGCCATAAATGCATATGAAATAGCCGAAATGGTAGGGCAACTTGCAACAAAATCAGCAAGTAAAATATATGCATAAAAAATAGCCGAAATGATCGGACAACTCGCAATAAAAAGCAGCGAGTAAAAAAAATAGTCGAAATGATTGGGCACCCCGAAAAATAGCCGAAATGATTGGGCAATCGCGACTTTCGCGATACAAAAAGCTGAAATGATGGAGCATCGCAAAAAAAATAAAAATAATATAATAGATATAAAATGAAACTTTTCCCTATAGGTGAGATTACATCGATCCCTGTATACAATCCAGGGACACAAACAAAGAGGGAATCATATCATCCCACCAGGCTCCATCAGAAAGAGAGCCAAGTCTCAATGGCAACATCTACAACCTAGAGATCAACAACGGCGTTCCTTCTCGTTCCAATCAGAAGCAGATATGACGTCAACAAACGGAGCTATGGCAAAGTTCCTGTTAGTTATATGTATGCCTTAGAGGCCATTACTGTACATTGGATGTATATTGTAGTGGATGCTGGGACATATATAGGGAGGACTTTCTTGCTCGACATGATAGTATGCTATCTGGTTACTCTTGACCTTAACGTGTATACTGATTGTCTCTCTGTTACATGTTGGTAAAGCCCATAGGATGTGTACTTGACTACCTGGACTATGATGCGGATCATACTAGTGGGGACATGGTAGTCCATAAGTACATCCTTCAAGGTCCCTAGTCGTGGGTGTATCGAGACAGGGCATCGATATACCAGAGTAGACTAGCGTATACCTTCTCGACCCATACAGATGGGCGATGGATGATCCCATATCCATTGGTGTTTGACATCGGAGATGATATACGGGTGCTCAGTAGAGACTGGGTACACTGGACGGACTCGCCGAGAACTCCCAGATGGTATTATACCTTACGTCAGATGGCAGTTCTCTGGTGACACTGGTACAGAGTAGTCTGTTGACCCGAGATCGTCATAGAGTCTTGTGTGGTTCCCACTGTGCTTTGATTTCCACCTTACCACGTCCAAAAGGGCGTGCAAAACGGTGGCTTTTGGGTACAGTCCCGAATCACATGAAGGCAATGAGCGATAGGAGGGGATTCGTCTCTCCCGGTATAGGGAGTTGATGTTGCGCTGTGTTCGATTGGCTATAACCGGAAATCCCTGGCCAGGGTTGCTGAGATTTACTGGTAAGTGTTACCTGTAGTTTCTCGAACTGTTATAGACCTCATATCGACACGACTTATCGAGCTATTGGGGTCTGACGTTTACCACCCCTAGGCGAGATATGCGACATATCAGACGATCAGACCGGACTGTACGGTAAGTGTTACTGGTTGGATTCACAGGAGTGTGAGCGGGCTTGCTCGTCGATCTTCTGATCGCTCAATACCCGGGTGGCCATTACATTTAGCAGACCGCTTGCGGCTTGTGGATGTTTGATATGATCATCACCTACTGCCGGCGTATTGACGAGTCTTTAGAGTCCTACACAGAGGTTCCCTGGCTCAAGCGAAACGAAATAGGAGCGCATATGAGATATGTGCGGGACCGAGAATAATGCGTGTATGTGATACCGTATTCTATTCTCGCGATGAATGTATCGATTGGTTGTATGCGATATAACCTAGTTATCGAATCAACGATTGATTCGATAAGCCGATACATTGAATATTAGTCGGTTATATGCGATATGACCGGGTCGTTAAATCAAGTGTTGATTTAATGATTTAATGTATAATTATATATTTGATATATTACTTTGCATTAACTAGTATTGGTTCACTTTAAATGGATTTTCTCACTTGAAGTTCATAAGTTGTATATGTGATATACTTTTGTGCACTTGATTGTATCATGTTTGATGATACATGCTTACTTGAGTTTGTGTAAAGTTTAAACCTTGGTTAAGTAAATGGTTAGGGTTTTGTTTAATTTATTTATTCATTTATTGATTTGTTTATTTCATTTTGGCAAAAGGAAAATGGTGGCTAATTTTGTTTCTTTGTTGAAGTTTCATGAAGCTTTGAAATAGTCCACCATTTTTGTTTTATGCCTAACCTAACCATTCACCTAACTATAGTTTGCTCTCTACACATAACCATGGTTGGTTTATGATAAGTATTCTATGATTTTCTTTTTTAAAGAATAACTTATCATAATTCTTATCATATCATTTTTCATCATCTTCTTCTTCTTCTTCACATGAAGAAAGCTTTCTACCAACAATGGTGAAATGTGAAAATGAGTGAGAAATCCAATTCTAAAGTGAACCCACCTCCTATTTCTTCATCCTCTACCTCTTGCCAAGTAGTATAGGGTGTTTTCTTCACAAGTTTCATGACTTGGTGAAGTGGGAGCTTGATCTAGTGATGCCTCGACGTAGATCATCTTCGGCACGAAGCCGACGATCTTGCCCGCCCATTTCTCCGATGAAGCCGACGCTAGAGCCCGGGTTTCCATTTGGACAGCGAGGAGACTTCATTGCGGAGCTATGGAGGTGGAGGACCGGATCTACAAAGGTTGTATTTCCGTTCACTTAGTTAATTTGTTAACTAGTTGCATCTTTCGCCTAAAATATCTAGTTAACGATCTAGTCTAGGGTTTCTCGGCACCGTAAAGTTTGAAATTGGCATGGTTGATGCCTTGTGAGACCTCATTAGAGTGCCTAGAAACCCTACAGTTCCCTCGTTCCAAATCTCGAAGGGTCACAGACAGCCTAGACTATCTCGGAGCCACGGCAGAGTCCCTAGTTCCAAGTCTCGACGGCCACATCTACAGCCTGGAGACCCACAACAACGTTCCTCCTCATTCCAGCAAGATTCAGACGCGAAAATCAACCTTGGAGCCATAGCAAAGCCCCCTAGTTCCAAATCTCGACGGTTCACAGACAACCTAGAGACCACCTCGACATTTGTCTCGTTACAGCAGACACAACGTCAGCAAAGCGGAGCCATGGCAAAGCCCCTAGTTCCAAATCTCGAAGGTTCATAGAAAGCCTAGAGACTATCTCGGAGCCGCGGCAAAGTTCCCAGTTCCATAACTCGGCGGTACACAGACAACCGAGAGTCAACTCCTGACCCCGTATACCACGGCTAAAGTCAATCTTGACCCTGTGGAAAACGGCCAAAGTCAACTCCTGACCCCGTATGGCTAAAGTCAATCCTGACCCCGTATGGCTAAAGTCAATCCTGACCCCGTGGAACACGGCTAAAGTCAATCCTGACCCTGTGGAAAATGACCAAAGTCAACCCTCGACCTCCCCGTCAAAGCAATGCTTTGATTCGGGAGCAGGTCAACTCATCAATCACTTACAAGTCCTCTCGACTTGTAAGGAAGAAAATTCTCTTAGGAGATCCTTACGACTCTCAAGAGAAAAACACACTTAGAAATCCTCAAAATTCCTAAGGAGAAAATACACCTACGAGATCCTCTCGACTCGTAGAGAGAAAAATCTTTATGAGACCCTCACGGCTCATAAAGTTGGAAAGCCTTAGGAGGCAGATCTGAACCTGACTCCTAAGCCATCGCTGTCCTACAAAGATATCAAAATAGATTATCCACAAAATGCATTTGCTAAAAGGGACACACCACCATGAAACAAAATATGTCTTTTATTCATGAATCAAAATGAATACAAAGTACAATCTATAAAAGAATCAGAAAATACTCTCATTCAGGAGTAAGTACAAAAGGAGAATAAAAAGAAACATATACATTTGTTTAAGCCGGCAGACGGTTTAATAGATTCTTCAGTTCATCTTTCTTCTGCTGGGTCTCGGCTTCATAATTTGTTATTGCTATGAGATGGGCCTCCGCTTGAGACTGTTGGGCCTGGTACGAGGCGAGCTGACTTTCAAGCTCTTTTTCGGTAACTTTGTGAGCTTCAACCATCTCGCGAGTAAAAATGACGGCTTTATCAATAGCTACCACCTCCCTGATAGCTTCTTGAAGCACCCGCCAAAGTTCATACGCACGAGTGGTCTTGGCCGTGAGTTCAGGTTGAAGTTCCCCCAGCGCATTGGAAACCAGCTCCCTCTCTGAAAACTTTCGGTTGAGCCTTTTCCCACATGACTGCAGATTTATGGCGCACCGTTCAACCAGCCCCCGCAAGCTCGCCTTTGCAGCCACGACCTCTGAAGGAAGGCGCGTGCACTCAAGACTATGTAAGCAAGCCTCCACCCGACGACAAAACTCAACCCAGATATGCACCAATGTCTCATCATGGTAAGCAGCAAGAAAGGGAAGAGAAATGTTGGATTCAACAGCAAATTCTTCGGCCGTGATCGAGCTACCAGCATGAAGATCTTCGATGAGAGCCGACAAAGAGTGAAAGCTTTGCTTCGCCATCCGTTCAGATGCACGTAGGGCATAAGGGCCAAGTGGCATAATGATGCGAGATTCCAGCGGGGTAAGAACGGGCAAAGCTGTTAAGATTCATAAACAATCAGCGAGATTTGCAAACAAAGAGTAGATGGAACAACGTCAAAACTTTGCTTACCCACAGTCATGCAAGAAGGGTTTAAAAGATCCCCAGGCCCGTCAAGGATCTCAACTTCGTCGTCAGCTTCTAGAACTACAGAAGATATTAGCATCGTTATACAAAATAATAGTAATGCCATGAGGAGAGACAAATAACACTAACCTTGCCCAGAAGAGAGGACGATGCATTGCGGGGATATTTCCTGCGGAGCGGCCATCTCGAGCAAACGCTGGAAAGATTTTCTGGGGGATAGGTCCGCGATGGATGCTGCCAATCCTCGTAATTCTGAAAAGACGGAAGGATTCAGATAATGAAGAGATCATTAAAACAAAAGATAGAAGAATACCTTCGATACTCCTCCCGCTTTGAACAGGAGGGATAGCAGCTTCGGCAGCATCCTCCATACCCTCAGGCACATCATCGGATACATTTGCTGGTGTGACGGTTATCAGTTGAGGAGCAGCGGCCACCACTTCAGAGACGGCGATCTCAATTACCTGTTCCACCATCTCCAGGCCATCACCAGAAAGGTCCACTAAATCCACGGCCGGTAAAGACACCTCTTCAGGGTAAACGGGCACAGGGGGAACAGAAGCCGCCAATGGAAGCTCTACAGCAGGAATAGCAACTATAACGACCCCTTCCACACCTATTGGTGTCTCATCGGGGATATTTACAGAGTCCACGGTCAAGACGCTACTTGAGTATAGAAAGCAAAACAAATTACTTGCCAAAGGGAAAATACAGAAAAACGTGCATACCGATACGCCAAGATGCCTAATATAGATTTTTCAAGCCGACGTTCCTTCCTAAAAAGGTATGCTCGCCGAGTTTCTAGGGTAGATTCATGGCCGCCAGTCCACAACGATAACTCATCTTCAGAAGAGGCAGAGATAGGCTGTTTGAGGGCTATCTCGCCTCCTTGCTCCAGAGGACCTATAAATACTCGCCATATAGATGGAGGATCTTCGTAGAATATTACGGCAGGATAGGAACTCTTCGAGACACGCACGTTCTCGGTCTCGTCCTGGGAACGCCTTATAGCCTCAGCCAATTGTGCGGCTTCCTCGGCAGATGAACCTAGAAAAAGAAGACGATCATCTAGCTCTTGCATAGATATTAGTTCGTCTTGAACGATAGGATCGGATTCCATTAAAAAGTAAAGCAAACCAGTGACTGTCATCTTCCTCCGCTTCGACCCGGAACTAGCGCTGGAAGATGATCGCTTCCTTCCCTTCGGCGCTTTGGTACGACGTTGCCCAACCTCACCTCCAGTATCCTCTTTTGGTGGTGCTACCGATGATGACACTGCCATCGATGACGCCGCAACTGACGGAACTGCTACCGACGCCTCATCAGAAACCTTTGCCTGAGCTCTAGTGCGTATCGGCATACCAACTGTGGGTGGAGTCAGGCCCGCATCCACCGCCTCAGGAATAAGTAAGGCACCAGTACCCCTCAAGGGAGGGCGAACCATTGTTCGCGGTCGCGGCGGGACTCCCATAGCCTAGATCGGGGCGGGAGCTCTACATCCAAAAAGTATCCTCTTCTCTTCAGCAATGATAGGACCAACTCGGTGGCGATACCAACCCGTAAAAGCCCCCGCACACCTTGGAATGTAGTCGCCCTCAGGGATCATGAAGCGAGAGCCGGTGTTCAGCCGCATGAAGTGATGAGTGGCGTCACGAACAACTTCCAAAGACGAGCTGGGCTCCACTATGAATGCCTCGAAGGGAACACCCAGGTTATAACCCAATTGCCGGGCAAAGCGGTGTGGATTATACCGCATAAAAAGAACCGCATCGTTTCGATAGAACACCAAATAATCCGGTCTGATCGAATACAAGTGCATGGCTTCCCTAGGCTTCAAGGATGGTGCTCTCTCTTTCGATAAATCAAACAGCTGCTGAATAGGTCCCGAAGGAGCAGAGAGAACTCGATCATTGAATACTGTTTCCCCCAATCAGAGCAAAGCTCTGTTTAAATTTTCAAAATTTAAAATGAAGCAGCGCTTCATAAAAGCGCCAGCAAGCAGCGCTCACGTGCAAAGCACAGGTGCGCCGGCACTGAGAGCGCCAGCGCTCTGAAGCAGCGCTCACGTGCAGAGCACGAGTGCGCTCGCGCTATAAGCGCCAGCGCTCCAGCGCTCTAAAGCAGTGCTCACGTGCAAAGCACGAGTGCGCTAGCGCTAGAACTAAATGTTCCCCACCGTTGGATCAAAGATCCAACAAAGATGATAAATCATCAAGTTACCAGAATAAAATTCTGTTAAAAAAACATTCTTCAGAATCTTTCCAAACAAAAAGATTTTGCTCTGTAAATCAAAGCACCGTCGGATCAATGATCCAATGGTGATTAAAAATCACTAAAATACAGAATAAATTCTGTGTGGGGAAAGATTTTCCAATCTTGTTAAAAACAAGAAGATTGCCTTCTGTAAATCAGAAGCCTTTGGATCAAAGATCCAACGGGGGAAATATCCCCAAATCAATTGGAGAAAAGATCTCCTTAACCGATTGAACAAATCAGCTTGCCCTATATAAAGGCCCCAAGACTTCAAGTCTGAGAGAGAGAGAAACCCCCCATAAACTTTGAGAAAACTTCAGAGAGAAGAGCAAGCTCTCGGCAGAAGAAGAATTTTTCTTCAAGGTAAAAACAGAGAGAAAAAATCTCATCAGAAAAAAAGAACTTAGTTCTTATGACAGATCATAGATCTATAAGATAAATTGACTTTCACAAAAGAGATCATTACGTCTCATTATAAAAAAGGGGGAGAATAATTCAATTCTTTTAGGATCACAGATCCATAAAGGCAAAGCCTTTCACCAAGAACATAAGAGATTGAAACATCTCCTATAAAAATAAGAACTTTGTTCTTAGATCCATGAGACAAACTCTCTTGTAAGAGAGAATTAATTCTCAGAACACAAAGCTGCCTATAAAGAGCCTCAGCGCTCCAAAACTAGCGCGCAGCGCTGCAGAGCCTTAATGCTCCAAATTTAAAGAAAGCGCTCCGCGCTCATTGTCTAGCGCACTGCGCCAAGCGCGCTACGTGCTCCTCACGTGTGTGCTATTTCATAGAAGCCCTAAGCGCTCCAAGTCTGGCGCACAGCGCTAAGCGCACCACGTGCTCCTCACGCATGCACTACTTAAACAGAAGCGCTCCGCGCTCTTTGTCTGGCGCATTGCGCCGAGCGCGCCACGTGCTCCTCACGTATGCGCTACTTCACCATAAGCGCACTGCGCTCATTGTCTGGCGCCGAGCGCGCTACGTGCTCCTCACGTGTGCGCTGAAAGAACATAAATTGTTCTTTAAATAACAAAGCCCCAGAGCTATGATGAGTGCCCAGCACTCAATAAAAGACAAAAAGATTGTCAGAGCCCAAATCAATGCTCAGCATTGTTAAATGTTCAACATCTTAATTAAATGGGCCCAGCCCAAAGTGGCCACAGATCCCTAATCAGATCAATTGAGCCTATGTGCTCACAAATCTTTGATCTTAGTCCCAAATTGGACTACAGATCTCCCAACCAATATTGGTTCAAAGGTACATCTCTTCACTCCTCTGATATTTGTCGTTGTAATCCTTCAATATCTTTAGAGAGGTGACGGGTCCCGACAACCAGACATTCCACGGACTGTGGGGTCCTTAAACTCATGGACTATGATGTCCTTAAACTTTACAGACTATGATGTCTCTAAACTACTATGGACTGTGAGGTCCTTAAACTCATGGACTATGATGTCCTTAAACTTTACAGACTATGACGTCTTTAAACTGGACAGCAAAGTCCCTAAGCTAAAACGATAGAGTCCAAATGCTCTTTTGTTGGATCTAAATGATCCAGTTAAGTTGATCTTAGTCTAAAAATTAGACTAACGTATCCTTAACGTTTAAGTTGATTTTAGTCTCAAATGAGATTAATGTATCTTTAAACCCAACCCAAAACCCAAATCTAAGAAAATACGGATTTGGACTAATCCACGCCCTACGGGCGACCACATGAATTAGTCTCCGTATACAATCCACGGGAAACCAAAAACAAAACAAACACACATGACACGAAGTGACCATCTGGAGAAGGATAAAGTTGTTACCGCGATGCGGTAGCGTAATTAACTGCAGGGGCTTGCGCCTGCAGCGAAGAACGTCCCCACAATCAAAAACCCTTCAAACGAGGGGGAATCTGACGAAGTCTGTTACATCGGCCGCATCCGTCTAAACCTCCGATATACGGTGTCATAAATTAACTTGGCATCTTCGAAGAGGTGGACGGATAAAACCAAATAGTATCTTCCCCCAAATTCAGGCAAGACGGACCTACGCGGTCGCGTCTCTATGTTCGGAGGAGAACAGATTCCGGCACGTCCGGTGGGACCTTTTCCTCTTTCCACTCCACACTTTGTATGTCGTGTTCGCGAACGAATCGCGGTTTGATAGGGTTGCCCCTGGATTCAAGGTACTAAGATTTGATGTCTTGCTCCCGTGCAGATCAATGGCTTCCAACTGCACAAACTGCAACAACTCCCACTCCGTCCTCGCCAGAGGAGTGACCTACGGGCCTCAAGCGGCCTCCATCTACGCAATGCCGGTTGAACAGGTGACTCAGGCCACCACTGGATTGTTCTTCGGGACCATGCTCCCACCAATGAGCTTCAACGCCCCAGTCCCTCTCAATGGGTCGCCTAAATCCAACGCCTCAGTCTTTAACGGACTGGGCCAAAACTTCAATGGGCCCGTGAAGAAGCCCACAATACCTGAAGCGGCCATCCCAAAACGGATAGCCATCCCTGCTCCAGTAAATGAAGTCATCAAAACAGTTTCTCCTGCTAAAGAATCAGTCTTTGCAAGACTGGCCGCTCCAACTCCAGTTCAGGCGAAGTAACCAAGGCTGGTTCCCCTGCCAAAAAGTCGGTCTTTTCAAGATTGATCATTCCCTCGCAGCGGACGTCAGTCTTCGATAGGCTGGCACCAACAGCAACCTTTCACCAGATCAGGGGGCATGAGGGAGCCACCCCCATAGCTGAATCAATACCGTCTATAAGGCATTCTCGACATCATCATTGGCGCTGAGTGAGGAAAGCTGGGGGCAGTTCCCCTTCTGGACTGACTCTGCCAGCTCCGATGGTGGAAATTGATGCTGCTGCTCCAACCGGGAACAGCTTTGAACCACTTAGGAGGGTGCTCAAGAAATCTCCAACTGCTATGCTGAAAAGATCTCCTCCACCTCTGGAGAACGTCACGGAGGCGAAGCCAGAGCAGCCCCCTTAGCGGTTGTCCTCTAAAATTCACAAGGTCTGGCGACAGGTCCGAGACTCTGACTACCCCCGCCGACAAAAGAAAATGAAGGTTCGGCAAGAGAAGGACCAACCTGTAAAGCCACAAAAGGCGTCATCCACTCAGGTGTCCACTGCAATGGCCCCCTCAACTTCGACTGCCCACAAAAGAAGGAGGCCGGAGAAGATCCCTGCGTCTTTGGAAAATCGCAAGGACACTGAATCTAAATGCCCCAAGTCTGGGGGAATGGTGGTGCATACTGTTTATATGGCTTTCGGAAAAGAGGATAGCCGTATCTCTACGGGGCACTGACCACTTGCACGGTCTGTGACTAAGGCTCAGGAGCAACAACAACAAAAGCTCCAAGAAATGCTGACAGCCATGGCTGCACTCACTAGACCAAAAGCAAGCCCGGAGACATCTTCGGAGCAGCGTCATGAGCAGTAAACAGATGCCGAATTCTTTCGGAGAATGCTGTAGAAGAAGGACAAAGAGGCTGCGGAACAAGCGGCCAATATAAAACAAATGACCCTTTTATTCCAGGATATGGTGGGCCTGATGATCCAGCCGGACCCTCCAGCCGAAGATCCTCCAGTAATAATTGAAGATGATAGAGGAGAGACATTAAATTCTCTGCCGGCTCTGTCAGCAGCCAAGGAGGAGACCATCTCCAAAGCCATGCTCGATGATTATATGGCTCAGCAAAAACAAGCTCATCAAGCAAATGAAGCGGCTGGCTAAATTGTTAAGACTGGATGACCATATCCGGGTTGGTATGACCAAATAAAGTATCCGCCGGGATATACGATCCCTAAATTCCATGTGTATAAGGGGATGGGGAATCCCCATCAACATGTCGCTCAGTTCAGGGCTCTGTGTAGCAACACTGGAGGGGACGAAAAGCTATTGCTTCGCCAATTCGTCGGCAGCTTGGCGGAGACGGCGTTCGAATGGTATTCAAAACTTCCCAACGACTCCGTCAAAACTTTTACGGAGATGGAATTGCTATTCACCCAGTGTTTCGTAAGTGCTAGCGAACACACCCCAATCACGGTATTGATCAACGCCAGGGTGAAGCCATGCGAAACATGGGTTCAGTACACGATACGGTGGCGGAACCTATGGTCGAAATGCGAACAACGCATAGAAGAGGCTCCTGCAGTGGGCATGTTTGTAGGAACCCTCGATCCGCAAGCGACAATATCCCAGTTCATGATGTTTTTCAAGCCGACGACCTTTCAGACATTAATTAATAAGCTGGCCCAAATGGGCCAGATAGGTCATAAGCCTTCCTTTTCAAAGACAGAACCGTGAAATGAAAAGGGCAAAGGGAAAGCCACCTTTGTCGCCAATGCTCAACAACAGCCGAACGACTTAAAACCTGTCGTTCGCCAAAGCAACGTGCGTCCACGCCAATCCCTCGAAGAGAGACTGGGACGTCCTTACTCATTTCCCAAGGATAAAACAAGGAGACTGTTCGAGCTGGCAGTACGCAACAGACTCATCAATCTGCCAGAGCCAAGACGTCCGCCACAGCCAGGCGATGACAACAATCCTAATTACTGCCCCTACCACCGAGCAGTAAGTCATCCAATCGAAAATTGCTTCGTTTTCAAAGGCTGGATTAAAGACCAATACCAGCAGGGAAAATTCGCGTTGTCCGACAACTGGAAGGTGAACCCGCCACAGCCACATGCTCAGAAAAAGATGGACACGCCGGGGCATCATGCTCTTTTATAGAAGAAGCTCCATGGGAGGTCGTTCTTTCAGCCAAAACGAAAAGAATGTTGAAGGATCTTCACACATGCCCGGCAATCAGGTGGAAAAGTCCGCTAGAACCCGAGGTCATTGAAGGAATGCTGAAGCCGCGCCCAACGCCAAGAGCTGGTAGCGATAATCAAAACATTCAAGTCAAGCCGTCAAAATCTTCGAAGAAGAAGAAGAAGACCAAAAAGCCCGTGAAACCTGATGACAAGCGCACGGACCTGCAAAAACATATCGACGCGTTGGAGGAAAATAACCAGAGGGCGCGAACCCCGGTCGTGCTCCAAGAGTTTCTCAACCACATCCTTGAGGACGGAGATGATGAAAATGATGGGGAAAAAGAATCGTCATATTAACCTGAGAACTATGTGGCGAGCTGCCACGTGATCTCTCATTCATCAATAGATGGTGAAGAAGCTCCTGATACAGAGAAACTGGGGGTATATCCCAAACAAGAACTCCTAGAACCGTCAGACGAGATGATTGACATATTCCTGAACGAAGCTCTTCAGAAAAGCAAAGCTGACAGAGAGCGGGAAACGGCCATATACGAAAGGGCCAGACGTCGGCGTCAAGATAAAGAAGCTCCGGTGATGGGAAGCCATAGAATACCCCAACCGGATCGAAGCATCCCCATCGCCAGCAAAAGCAAGCTTAAAGCAGGGAAGCGATTCGCTAGGGCCCTATCAATAGGAATGAAGTTACCCTCTTTCAAAGGAAATTCTTCCGGCGGTATATATCTTGATGAAGCGGACGTACATCCTAACTTCTGTTTATATCATCAGAGGATTGCACATCCTACCGAAGAATGCATAGCCTTTAAAAACTGGTGGCAGGGATATGTTGCCCACCGACAACACGTTCAACGAGTGAAACGTACAACATATGAGCGCAAAAGAACTGCCGGCAACTGTCACAGAGTTGACAGCAAGAGATCGCAAGTTATCACCTTTGGAAGTGACTCTGACGAAGAAATGGCCCTCAGCCCTCTCTCCAAGGAATCCACCTCCGATACAAAAGATACGAAGATTTGCGAGGACATCGAGCTACGTAATCGTACGTTGCCAAAAAAAAGGTACGTCCATAAGCGAGATGGGCACGGATGAAAACCTGATCAGTCGAAAATACTGCATTTCTAACATGGCAATTTCCCTACCTTTTGCATTCATGTATAGGTATCCGGTATTCATATCACGCATATTAGCAAAACACATGTAAAATACTGGATTACTTATACTGTATACTAAAACTGGCATTTTTAGGGAAATTGTGTGTTTTTCATGGCATTGCATCACCCTTGTATTGCGCAACTTTTGTCTTGGGGTCTAATGCAGGAAATTCCAGAAGCAAAGCCAAAATTGGGAAAAAGAACTGATAAAAGATACGCCAACTCCAAGATGAAAGATCTGGTAATGTTATAGAAATCCAAATAAAAATCCACACATCAGAAAGAGGCCCATATATCAGCCCAAAGCAGCATAAGAAAGATCATTCCCCAAGGCCACCAAAGGGCCGCGGATCCGCGGCCCAAATCCCCTTGGCGCCGCGGATCCGCGGCCATATAATGTGATCATTGGCTCAAATTTTGTACACGTGTCTCTCCTAACGGCCAAAGCTTCTAGAAGGCCCCAGAAGCTCCACGTGGCGCATCTAGAAGGCTCGGCTTAACAAACTATTTCTAGAAGGATCTCTTAACAAACTTTTGGAGGGAAATTCAAATCTTGTGCTAACTAACTTGTGGAGGGAAAATTCAAATTTCAATCCTAGATCTAGAATTTTGAGGTCTATATAAGAGAGCCTAGATCTAGGATGAAAGTGGTTCAAGAATCACCATCATCTTCAACCCACAAGTTGAGTGACACAACTTGTGCCTCAAAAATCCAATTCAAAAATCAAGATCAAGATCCCGAGAGCAATTCAAGCAAGAGTGCCTTCAACCTTTAGAAGCGACGCCGGATTTCAACGGAGCAAGAGATCCACGCCGATCCGCGACTCAAGGAGCCGAGCGAAGCCGAAATCGACGATCTAGTTCCTTCCTTGTGTAAATTCAAGAGAGTTGTAACGAAATTTGTCGATAAAAAAGGTGAATTTTCTATATTCTTGCTTATCTTCTAATTCAAGCATAATGATTAGATCTCAATTTGTGATTGTGTTTGTGATCATGATGTTTGAGTAATCTCCGCTCGTGTAGGAGTTGTGACGATCTTTAGATGATGATGATTTAGATATTTTTACAATTCTTAAATCCTATAATGTTTGGAAATTCTAGTGAATCAAATGATTAATAACCTAGTTTCGAGATGATGCTTTCTTGATCGTGTTCACTCGAAACTAGGGAACAACTATTGACCATTTGATTAACTAGAAGTTAGAATTTGAATGCGATCCATCGAAAGGACAAAGGATGAGTTGCGAAATCCCAAATTTCCTCGCAAGATCCTTAAAACTCGATGAATTTGCATCGATCTAGTATCAATTCGTTAATGGATAAGAATGAGTAATCATTAGATCTCATCACATCTATAGATCCGATCTACTCCTACGAGCCATACTTCTAATCTTGATTGTTGGTTGGAAATTATCACACATCTCAATTCTTGTTTTTAATGTTTTTTTCTAGATCTAGATTTTTCTTATTTCTTGATCTTCAAATGCAAATCATGAATTGTTTTCTTTTCCTTTCCCTAAATTTTCAACTCATCTAATTCGGAAATTGAACGGATCTCACTTTCCCTGTGGACGATCCGCACTTACTAACGCGCTACATTCGACACCGTTATTGATTGCGGTCAAATAATTCTTTGATTATGAATTCTATTCATTTTCTAAACCGACACACAAAGAATCGATCAATCAAATGGCGCCGTTGCCGGGGATCGTGTGCTATTTGTTCATTTTTTGAAATTTGAGTTCAAAAGTTTATTCCATCTACATTTTTAAAGATCAAAACTCGCGCAAAACACTAAACGATTTGTTGTGGTTAATTGCAAGGAAATCTGGAGCTTGCTGTGAAATTGGAAAATTATTTGGAGAATTCCAGAGAGCTCAGGAGTTGAACAGGAGCAGTACCAAATTTTTCAGTGCAGAGAGGAGCTTGAGGCGCGGCGGAACCGCGGCATAAGGCGACAAACGCGGCAGAATCGCGGCGGTTCAAGGGCTTCTCTGGAATTATTTTAGCAGGTAACCTCTATCTTTCTTATCCCCTTCCTAAAATCTGCTCCAATTAACAATTTGTTGCAGGATTCTTTGCAAAAATCGCAGCGCCGCAAAAAGCAAAATAAATTGTGCTTGTTTTTGATTTTGTGGTTGTTTGCATAATTAATACGGACATTAAGGGGCACGGCCAAATCCAGATTAGGTGGGGAGTTCATTACCCTTCCTAGGCCCCAGAAATCACAAATCTGCATCCGCATTACCCTCATTAATTAAAAAATATCTAGAGATGACTCTAAGGACCGTCGCGCTCACTTAGGACAGAAGAAGGCCGTGGGTAATTCATTGCTTATCCGCGTTTCTTTTTGTGGTGTCTAAGGCAAGTGTGTCGAAGGCTAGTGATTACTTAATTAGGCCCACTACTTACGTAGTGAAGAACCTCTCACTTACCTGGTACTTACATGGCCACAGGAGAAACAAAGAGGCAGTGGAGGATTTTATCCTGCGACTTGTGTTTTAGAAGTTAGGAGCGGTCTAGAGCTTTGACCTAGGTGACCATAAATTTTAGGGTTGCTTGTTGCATTTGTTGTGATCGCATCATATTTTCAAAATCCGTATCATTTTTCAAAACAAACACCGCATTTATTCATTCATTCCCCTAATTATAAATCACGCTGCCACTTGTACTAACCCCTTTTAGTGCAAGATGGGCTGGACACGGGATTCTAGTGCCCGACTTGTCCGCGTCCCCTCGATCGACTCCGAAGTCGGTATTTCTCCATTTACCTTTCTTTTACCCACCACCACACCCACACCGATGGATCCGTCTCCATCGAACCTCTTTTCCGCTGCTCTGCCGCCGTCCGTTGGTGCGCAGAATCCTCCCCGCATCTTTCTCCAAGAGAGGTGCTACCCTTTGCGAGGTCCTCTCTCGACCTGCTTATCCATTCCACCAGCCAACGGGGATAACTTTGAGATTAAGCCCCAGTACATCAACCTTCTACCCAAATTCCACGGTCTCGAGACTGAAGACGCTTACGTTTTCATTACCAAATTTGAAAACGTATGCGCAATGATGGGTACATCACAACTTTCTGTGGATGCCATGCTTCTACGACTTCTTCCATTTACTTTGTGCGATACAGCCGAGAAGTGGCTGTATAACACCACCGCACACTCCATCACGAATTGGGAAGAATTCGTTGCGGCATTCCTTAAGAAATTCTACCCTATGCAAAAGACAGCTCGAATCCGTAGCGAACTATATCAATTCTCCCAGCTTCCAGCTGAACCATTCTCTAAATACTTTGAACGATTCAAGAATCTTTTGGTTCAATGCCCACATCACGGCATCCCGAGATGGGACCTTTGCCGAATCATATATGAGGGCAGTAACCCTACCACTAAACAAAACCTTGAAAACATGTGTCAAGGCACCTTTATGACCAAGGATGATGGGGAAGCAAGGAAATTTTTAGAAGAGTTCGCTGAAAAGTTACGACAGTAGGAGATTGGAACCCAGCCATCAAGTAGGGGTGGCGTACACCAAATAGACGTCTCCATAGGTGTTCGAGCTGAGATGGCAGCAATGCAAAAGAAGCTCGACGCTATGGAACACAAATTCTTAGCAGCCTCCCTAAACCCAATGTCGCTCCCCAAAACTGTATGTGGGTGCTATTCTGATCCTTCTCACTTGACGGAAGAATGTCCATTAAACTCTCAGTTTCGAGGTCTCGAGCATACCAATGCCGCATTTCAAAGACCTGGAAACGACCCTTTTTCTTCCACATATAATCAGGGTTGGAGGAATCACCCGAATTTTGTTTGGAACCAATCCGAAAACACGGTTCCAAACCCTAATCAATTCCAACGGATCCCTCCAACACAACAGCAACTACTTCAACTCACCCAGCACCCCTACCAGTCACAAAATTTCCAAAACCAGGTCAACACTCCTGCACCTTCTAATCCTATGCAGTCGACCTGTTCTGACGAATTCTCTCAATTCGCTCAAACCATGAAATCACTCCTGTCAAATTTTATGGAAGTGTCGGCCGAGGTTAAGTCTTCTGTCGGTGGGATAAAGAAAAACTCAGCGTCCCAAGCTGAGAGCATCAGAACGATGGAAGCTGAAATTGCACGACTTAAGGCCGAAATGAGTGCAAGAGAGAAAGGGAAACTCCCAGCTCAACCTTTACCCAATCCTAGCTATTCACATCATGTGAATGCAATTACCACTTTGAGATCTGGGAGAGTGCTGGATAACCATGTTGGGGAAGAAGTTGATGATATTGAAAATCCAATCAACACCCCGGCTGAGACTTTTCCTCACACACACGCTTCTGCTTCTGATTCTTGTTCGTCTACCCTACCGCCTTCTCGCGAGCCTATTCTCCATTTCCGTCTAGGCTCGACACCTCAGCCCACCTCTTCTACTCCTCCACAGATGATCCCCACTTCTATTTCGGGATCAGGTCCACACACACTTCCTTCTCCTATGATGGACCCAGCGCTTATTGCTAAAGCACCTTATCCTAATCGGTTAAGGGTTAACACATCGAGTCCACATATGGAGAAGATTATGGACATGTTTAAGCAAGTTAACATCAACATCCCTCTCCTAAATGCTATCCAACAAGTTCCGTCCTATGCGAAAACTCTTAAGAACTTGTGCATTAGGAAGAGGAAGACTCAAGTGCCCAAGAAAATTTTCATGGCAAAGACTGTTGACACGGTTTTTCCCCAACAATTACCGAGGAACCGTAAGGATCCTAGATATCCTACTATTTCCATTTCTATTAGGGGAAAACACATTAACCGTGCTCTACTAGATCTGGGCGCAAGTGTTAACCTGCTTCCATACTCAGTCTATGAGCAGTTAGGAATCGGAGAGTTGAAGCCAACCAATTGCACTATCCAGATGGCTGACCGATCAATCACCAAACCTAGGGGTGAACTGGAGGATGTGTTAATAAAAATCGGGGAATTCGTATTCCCTGTGGATTTTATTGTACTTGATACACAGCCTGTAGCGAACCCACGGAATCAAATTCCGGTGATTTTAGGTCGCCCCTTTTTGGCCACTTCCAACGCTATCATCAACTGTCATAATGGTTCTATGACCCTATCCTTCGGGAATAGGTCAATAGAGCTGAACATTTACAAGTTGGGAAGTGTACCCTCCGAAGCTACTGCTCAGGTTTGTTCTGTCGACTTAATAGATGTCGACAGCAGCGAATTTGATGATCCTCCTGATACCGATCTTGACTCTTTTCATACGTTGTTATTTGACCCAACTATGTATCATATACATACGGACTCTTCCACTGAGATATCCGGGTCAACAACTAACACTGATTATGAACTGCTTTTAGAGTCTGAAGATCACCCCGCACTTTGTGATGACATTATTCTTCGGGGTATTGATGAAACTTTTGAGGAGATCTTCGCTGATGAACTCGCATTTCTGAATAACACGGGTGTTGAGATGAATCATGTCCCAATCATTAAAATTGAACCTCCACCCCTTCTTCTGAATTGTAAAAAGAATGCGAGTAATCCATCACATTCACTGCATCGTCTCTCCAAAATGAGACGCACACACACTCTCTTCCACCACTTAACCTTTCCCCACTTCTTCTTCCACCAACCAGAGCACTGCATTGATAAAATTTTCGAATGGTTGGTGTTGACATTCGGTCTTTGCAAAGCTTGGCATCGACCAATGGTTCTTGACCCCCTCATGTGATTTTCAAAGCTTAACATTGCATAACTCAAGTTTGGGGGGGACAATTTTTCTGGCTCTTGGAAAGAAAATTTTTACAAAAAATGATGAGCCAAGAATAAGTTTGGGGGAGGGTCTTCACTTATATATTTTGCCCCCACTAATAAATTCCTCCCAGGCTTACAGGTTTTGTAGATATAGCGGTTGGCAACAGTGAGGACACTGTTGAAAACAAGTTTGGGGGAGGTTTGTGCTTAGTTTTGCATCATGTGCATATCATTTGCATAAGCACAAAACATTTCTTTAAAAACCATAAAAATTTTAAAAATTTCAAAACCCATAAAAATTCTGTGTACATATTTTTGGCTCATCATTTTTTTCAAAACCCATTAAAACCTATAAAAATTTAAAAATTTTCAAAATCCATAAAAATTCAAAAAATTTCAAAACTCATAAAAATTTTAAATTTTTTTTTCAAAATATAAAAATATTTAATATTTATGATAATAAAAGATTAGATAGTGAACAATTACATCCATGAGATTAGAAAAATTTAAGAAAACCAAGAAAATTAGAAGTTTTCTTATACGAACTAGTAATAAGTAGTTATGAGCCGTTGTCCCAAGGGTTAGTAAGATGGAGGAAGTCACTAATCTGAGGATAAAAATAAGTCTGAAAAATAGTTTCTATTCTGGAAAGCCAAGCATTTTGAACGTTGATACCCTGCTATTCGCACTTACACACGTCTTAAAGCCCGGGATAGTAGAGGATACCTTGAAATGCTTTTGTCTTAAAGCCAATGTATGAAGAAAATAAAAAAAATGAATAAAATATAAAGTGGTGAGAAAAATGGACACTGGTCTTTGTTATCACCAAGGGCGATAAAAAAATGTATAGTGAGGGTGCCTCTTCACCTAGTGCCC
This sequence comes from Agapanthus africanus, assembly GCA_030015575.1. NCBI lineage: Eukaryota > Viridiplantae > Streptophyta > Magnoliopsida > Asparagales > Amaryllidaceae > Agapanthus > Agapanthus africanus. Next base: position 45,750,689 of record CM057339.1, read on the forward strand.
TAAGGCCAACTGGTCTGGGAGTCACTGCTATGCGTAAGGTGGTGCAAGACGAGGAAAATACACAAATAAGCAAGCACATGAGTAATCGGTCGGTTAGTACCTCAAGAAGTATTAACGGTCGTATGAAAGTGTGTGAGCAAATTCGTCTAAATATTCATTAATTAAAAAGTACTGAGGCTGATGGACAATAGTATGATAGCTTGAATTGAATTCTCCGGGTGTAGGGATGTCCTTTACACACACGCAGGGTGATATGATCGATGTTTGGAAGAAAGATAGGAATGAAGAATAAGACGATGTTTTATTGAGGGAGGACGTGATTTCTGACATCTTTTCATGACCATTAAGATAGGGCTCTTGACAACCGAAAAGCTAGCTTAGTTGGAAACCCTAATTTTCAAGGCTTTTCTTTTATGATTCTTGTCTTTAAATGTAATATTCACGATCTTCCTTTTATAATTGGATTTTGTGGGTGCAATCCGCTGAAAACCCTCAGGAGACAACACTCCTCCTACTAGGGACACCTAGAGGTTTAAAGGCTTGTTGCATGTGCTCAGTGCAATCGTGTTGCCTACGAAAGTGTGCTTTTCTCTTTCTTTATTTTCTCCTTCTCTTTTTTATAAAACAATTCGATCGAGACGATCGAAAATAAGTTTGGGGGAATTTGATCAGTCGAAAATACTGCATTTCTAACATGGCAATTTCCCTACCTTTTGCATTCATGTATAGGTATCCGGTATTCATATCACGCATATTAGCAAAACACATGTAAAATACTGGATTACTTATACCGTATACTAAAACTGATATTTTTAGGGAAATTGTGTGTTTTTCATGGCATTGCATCACCCTTGTATCGCGCAACTTTTGTCTTGGGGTCTAATGCAGGAAATTCCAGAAGCAAAGCCAAAATTAGGAAAAAGAACTGATAAAAGATACGCCAACTCCAAGATGAAAGATCTGGTAATGTTACAGAAATCCAAATAAAAATCCACACATCAGAAAGAGGCCCATATATCAGCCCAAAGCAGCATAAGAAAGATCATTCCCCAAGGCCACCAAAGGGCCACGGATCCGCGGCCCAAACCCCCTTGGCGCCGCAGATCCGCGGCCATATAATGTGATCATTGGCTCAAATTTTGTACACGTGTCTCCCCTAACGGCCAAAGCTTCCAGAAGACCCCAGAAGCTCCACGTGGCGCATCTAGAAGGCTCGACTTAACAAACTATTTCTAGAAGGATCTCTTAACAAACTTTTGGGGGGAAATTCAAATCTTGTGCTAACTAACTTGTGGAGGGAAAATTCAAATTTCAATCCTAGATCTAGAATTTTGAGGTCTATATAAGAGAGCCTAGATCTAGGGTGAAAGTGGTTCAAGAATCACCATCATCTTCAACCCACAAGTTGAGTGACACAACTTGTGCCTCAAAAATCCAATTCAAAAATCAAGATCAAGATCCCGAGAGCAATTCAAGCAAGAGTGCCTTCAACCTTTAGAAGCGACGCCGGATTTCAACGGAGCAAGAGATCCACGCCGATCCGCGACACAAGGAGCCGAGCGAAGCCGAAATCGACGATCTAGTTCCTTCCTTGTGTAAATTCAAGAGAGTTGTAACGAAATTTGTCGATAAATAAAGGTGAATTTTCTATATTCTTTCTTATCTTTTAATTCAAGCATAATGATTAGATCTCAATTTGTGATTGTGTTTGTGATCATGATGTTTGAGTAATCTCTGCTCGTGTAGGAGTTGTGACGATCTTTAAATGATGATGATTTAGATATTTTTACAATTCTTAAATCCTATAATGTTTGGAAATTCTAGTGAATCAAATGATTAATAACCTAGTTTCGAGATGATGCTTTCTTGATCGTGTTCACTCGAAACTAGGGAACAACTATTGACCATTTGATTAACTAGAAGCAATATTTTGAATGCGATCCATCGAAAGGACAAAGGATGAGTTGCGAAATCCCTAATTTCCTCGCAAGATCCTTAAACCTCGATGAATTTGCATTGATCTAGTATCAATTCGTTAATGAATAAGAATGAGTAATCATTAGATCTCATCACATCTATAGATTCGATCTACTCCTACGAGCCATACTTCTAATCTTGATTGTTGGTTGGAAATTATCACACATCTCAATTCTTGTTTTTAATGTTTTTTTCTAGATCTAGATTTTTCTTATTTCTTGATCTTCAAATGCAAATCATGACTTGTTTTCTTTTCTTTTCCCTAAATTTTCAACTCATCTAATTCGGAAATTGAACGGATCTCACTTTCCCTGTGGACGATCTGCACTTACTAACGCGCTACATTCGACACCGTTATTGATTGCGGTCAAATAATTCTTTGATTGTGAATTTTATTCATTTTCTAAACCGACACACAAAGAATCGATCAATCAAAACTCGAAAGGGCTCCGTGAGTAAAAACAGCAGGACTACCGGTGAGTTTGTGAAAACCCAAAAGGGCGCAATCTCGTTACAAGACACTTGCAAGGTCCTCTCGACCCTGTGAGGAGAAAATATCTGCATGAGATCCTTACGATTCACAAGGGAGCAACACACTTAGGAATCCCCACGATTCCTAAGGAGAAAACACACTTACGAGATCCTCACGACTCTTAAGGAGAGTTCCCCTTTGAGACCCTCACGGCTCATAGGATTCAAAAGACTTAAGTTACAGGGATCTGAACCTATTCTTAAGCCATCACAACCCACAGACTGCCCTACAAGCGGTTTAATATTGACCCTTGTATACAATCCATGGGCACGAATAAACATTTCCCTAACAAAGTCCCACCAGCGACTAGGGATATGTGATTGTTAAAAGTTTTGTGATGTGTAGTATTTGGAAAATTGAATAGAAATCACAACCAAAAATATTTGACCGCAATCAACTACGATGTCGGATGTAGATTGTAAGTGAGTGCGGATCGTCCACAGGGACAGTGTAATAGTTCGTCTTTTGAATTAGATGAGTTGAAACTTTAATGAAAAGAAAACAAACAATTCATGATTTAAAATTGTATTTCAAGAAAAAGAAAATATCTAGATCGAAGAAAGCATTAAAAAGATAGAATCAAGAATTGATAGTTTGTTGATTTTTCCAACCCAAATATCAAGAATCGAAATGAGGCTCGTAGGAATCGATCGGATCTATAGATGTGATGTAATCTTACAATTACGTATTCTTATCCTTCGATGAATTGATACTAGATCGATGATAATCGATCGAGAATTAAGGATTTCTTATGAAACTAGGGTTTCATCTTATCCCTTGTTCTTTCGTCGATATCATTCACATTCTAGCCTCTAGTAAATTCAAGAAACGATCGTAGATCCCTAATTTCGAGCGATCACAATCAAGAAAGCATCGCTACGAAACTAAGTCATCGATTCTTGAACTTGCTAGGGTTTACAAAACTCGTAGGACTCAAGAATCGTATTAAGATTTGTTACATCATCATTCTATTGATCGTCTCGACTCCTTAACGAGCGGAGTTTTACTCAAATATCACAACAAGAACTACAATCACAAATTGAGATCTAATCATGATGCAAGAATTTAAAGAAAGCAAGATAAAAGAATTTCACCTTTTATTTATATCAACAATTTCATTACATTCGTTCAAGAACTATAAGAGGAAGAACTCGATCGTCGATTTGGCTTCGCTCGGCTCCGTGAGTCGCGGATCGGCTTGGATCACTTGCTCGATTGGAGATCGGCTCCGCTCATAAAAGGTTGAAGGGCTTCTTGCTTGATTGGTACTCAAGATCTTGAATTTGGAGTAGAATTAGGGTTAGGGTTTCGCACAAGCCTTATCACTAGACTTGTGGAAGAAGATGGAGAAATGAACTAATGATTTATGAATGATTTATGAATTTTTCTAACCCTTAGATCTAGGCTCCTATTTATAGATATCCAAATCCTAGATCTAGGATTTCAAATTCTAAGTTTCCCTCCAAAAGTTTGTTGAGGAAATTTGAATTTCCTTCCAAAAGTTAGTTAGAAGAGAAGCTTCTAGATGTGATGAGTTAGGAGCTTAATTAGGATTAGCCTTGCTTAATGATCTTTGCTGATCTGGCAGTAGCTTCGAGGTCCTTCTGGAATTTGACATATCAGAGAGGAATGTGGGACCAGAGCTGAGAATTGTGCACTAAAAATGAAACGATGACATGGCAGAAGAGCCACGGAACCGCGGCGCAAGCCAGCTCCCACCGCGGATCCGCGGCTCTTTGGAGGCTTCAAAGCTTGGGATTTCTGTAGTGGTCTTGAACTGATGTATGGGGCTTTTATTGATATGTTGAATTTTATATTGCCTTTTGAATTGCTACCAGATCTGAAAACATGGAGTTGGTGTATTTTTGATCAGCTTCTTTTGATTTTGCTCCTGCAATTTCCTGCAAAAATCTCGAGACAAGTGTTGCGCAAATACAGAGATGATGCGATGCCATAAAATGCAGTCAATTTCCTTTAAAGTGCCGGTTTCAAAGTCTAACACATGCAATCTGATATTTTACGACTGATTTGCTAATATGTGAAATATGAATGCCGAACACTTCTAAATGAGTGCAAATAATGGGGAAATTGCCGTGTTAAAAATACATTATTTTCGACTGATCAAATACCCCCAAACTTAATTTCGATCGTCTCGAGCGAATGTTTTATTAAAAAGATAAGGAGAAAATAAAGAAAGAGAAAAACTAACTAGCACACTTTCGTAGGCAACACGATTGCACTGAGCACGTGCAACAGCCTTTAAACCTCTAGGTGTCCCTAGTAGGAGGAGTATTGTCTCCTGAGGGTTTTCAGCGGATTGCACCCACAAAATCCAATAATAAAAGAAAGATCATGAATATTACATTTAAAGAAAAGAATTGTAAAAGAAAGACTTTGAAAATTAGGGTTTTCAACTAAGCTAGCTTTTCGGTTGTCATGAGCCCTATCTTAATGGTCATGAAAAGATGTTAGAAATCACGTCCTCCCTCAATAAAATATCGTCTTATTTTTCATTCCTATCTTTCTTCCAAAATATCGATCATATCACCCTGCGTGTGTGTAAAGACATCCCTACACCCGGAGAATTCAATTCAAGCTATCATACTCTTGCCCATCAGTCTCAGTACTTTTTACTTAATGAATATTTAGATGAAATTGCTCACACACTTTCATGCGACCGTTAATACTTCATGAGGTACTAACCGACCGATTACTCATGTGTTTGCTTATTTGGTGTATTTTCCTCGTCTTGCACCACCTCAGGCATAGCAGTGACTCCCAGACCAGTTGGCCTTAGGGCACTAGGTGAAGAAGCACCCTCGCTATATATTTTTTTATTGCCCTTGGTGATAACAAAACCAGTGTCCATTTTTCTCACCACTTTATATTTTCTTTATTCACTTTTTTTTTCTTTTTATTTCCTTCATACATCGGCTTTAAGACAAGAGCATTTCAAGGTATCCTCTACTATCCCAGGCTTCAAGACGTGTGTAAGTGCAAATAGCAGGGTAGCAACGTTCAAAATGTTTGGCTTCCAGAATAGAAACTATTTTTCAGACTTATTTTTATCCTCAGATTAGTGACGTCCTTCATCTTACTAACCCTTGGGACAACGGCTCATAACTACTTATTACTAGTTCGTATAAGAAAACTTCTAATTTTCTTAGTTTTCTAAAAAAAATTCTAATCTCATGGATGTAATTTTTCACTATCTAATCTTTTATTATCTTATTTATGTACAAAAAATATTTTTATCTTTTGAAAAATTTTAAATTTTTATAGGTTTTCGAAAAATGTTTTGTGCTTATGCAAATGATATGCAAATGATGCGAAAATAAGCACAAACCTCCCCCAAACTTGTTTTCAACAGTGTCCTCACTGTTGCCATATGCTAAAGCTCAAAAACCTGTAAGCCTGGGAGGAATTTATTAGTGGGGGCAAAATATTTAAGTGAAGAACCTCCCCCAAACTTATTTTTGGCTCAAAATTTTGTAAAAATTTTCTTTTCAGGAGCCAGAAAATATACCCCCCCCCCAAACTTGAGTTATGCAATGTTAATCTTTTGAAAATCATATGAGGGGGTCAAAAATCAGTGGTCGATGCCAAGCTTTGCAAAGACCAAACGTCAACACCAACCATTCAAAAATTTTGTCAATGCAGTGCTCTGGTTGGTGGAAGAAAAAGTGGGGAAAGGGCAAGTGGTGGAAGAGAGTGTGTGTGCATCTCATTTTGGAGAGACGATGCAGTGAATGTGATGGATTACTCGCATTCTTTTTACAGTTCAGAAGAAGGGGTGGAGGTTCAATTTCATTGAGTGGGACATGATTCATCTCAACACCCGTATCATTCAAAAATGCGAGTTCATCAGCGAAGATTTCCTCAAAAGTTCCATCAATACCCCGATGAATAATGTCATCACAAAGTGTGGGGTGATCTTTAGACTCTAAAGGCATTTCATAATCAGTGTTAATTGTTGACCCGGACATCTCGGTGGAAGAGTCCGTATGTGTATGATACATAGTTGGGTCAAACAATAACGTATGAAAAGAGTCAAGATTGGTATCAGGAGGATCATCAAATTCGCTGCTGTCGACATCCATTAAGTCGACAGAACAGACCTGAGCAGTAGGTTCGGAGGGTACACTTCCCAACTTGTAAATGTTCAGCTCTATTGACCTATTCCCGAAAGATAGGGTCATAGAACCATTACGACAGTTGATGATAGCATTGGAAGTGGCCAAAAAGGGGTGACCTAAAATCACCGGAATTTGATTCCGTGGGTTCGCCACAGGCTGTGTATCAAGTACAATAAAATCCACAGCGAATACAAATTCCTCGATTTTTATTAACACATCCTCCAGTTCACCCCTAGGTTTGGTGATTGATCGGTCAGCCATCTGAAGAGTTATGTTTGAAGGCTTTAATACTCCGATACCTAGTTGCTCGTAAACCGAATAAGGACGCAAGTTAACACTAGCGCCAAGGTCAAGTAAAGCACGGTTGATGTGTTTCTCCCCAATAGAAATGGAAATAGTAGGACAACCAGGGTCCTTACGTTTCCGTGGTAATTGTTGGGGAAAAGCCGTGTCTACAGTACTTGACATGAAGATTTTTTTAGGCACTTGAGTCTTCCTCTTCCTAGTGCACAAGTTCTTAAGGGTTTTTGCATAGGACGGAACTTGTTGGATAGCATCTAGGAGAGGGATGTTGATGTTAACTTCCTTAAACATGTCCACAATCTTCTCCATTTGGGCATCATGTTTCTTGGGCCTCAACCTATTTGGAAATGGAGCTCTATCAATAAGTGTTGGGTCCAACATTTGTGGAGAAGTTTGTGGGGGTGGAAAAGATGAGGTGGGTGGAGGGTTCGAGCCTTTGGGAACACGGAGAATAGGCTCGGAAGAAGAAGGTAAGTTAGACGAAATAGGGTAAGAAGTAGAAGTGTGAGAGGAAGTGGAAGTGGAAGCCGGGGTGTTAATGATCAATTCATCATTATCAATTTGTTCACCCGAATGATTGTCTAGCACTCTTCCAGATCTCAACGTTGTAAAAGCGTCCACATTAGTGTAATGTGAAGGTCTAGGATCAGGTACGGGTTGATATGGAAGATTCCCTTCTTCTCTAGCACTTATTTCGGCTGTTATTCGTTCAATTTGTGCTTCCATTGATTTGATATTCTCATTTTGAGTGATAATGATCTTTATCATATTATCGATGGAAGATTGAAAACTTGCCGACTCTTGGATGGATTGTTTCATGAAAGTAACCAAGGTTTGCACCAGTGCAGAGATATTATCAGTACCGGCCAATTGCAAAGAGTTTTCATGTAGTGCAAAAGTGTTGGCAGGATTTTGAAAATTTTGCGGTTGGAAGGGGTGCTGACTCAATTGAAGTGGTGGTTGCTGTTGTGGTGGAGGGACCCTTTGAAAATTGTTTAGGATTGGAACCGTGTTTTGAGATTGTGATTGGTTCCAAGCAAAGTTCGGGTGATTCCTCCAATCTTGATTATATGAGGAAGAAGAGGGATAGTTTCCAGGTCTTTGCTGAAGTGCTGCATTAGTGTGACCTTGAAACGGTACATTCAAAAGACATTCTTCCGTCAAATGTGAAGGGTTTCAACAGCAGCCACACACGGTTTTGGGAAGTGTGGATTGGTTTAGGGAGGCTGAAGAGATTTTGTTTTCTATAGCGTCGAGTTTCCTTTGTATTGCGGCCATTTCGGCTTTCAAGGTGACGGAAACATCGAGCTGATTGACATCTTCCCTAGATGGTGGTGGTCTAACACTTTCCCATTGTGATGTGTTTTGAGCTAAATCTTCTAGGTATTTCCAAGCTTCACCATCATCTTTAGATAGGAATTGGCAATGACACATGGTTTCAAGCATCTGTCTAGTAGTGAGATCAATACCCTCATAGATAATTCGACACAAATCCCATCTGGGGATTCCGTGATGAGGGCATTGGATAAGAAGATCCTTGAATCGTTCAAAGCATTTCCAAAATGGTTCATTGGGAAGTTGGGTAAATTTAGAGATTTCGCTCCGACCACGGGCGGTCTTGTGATTGGGATAAAATTTCTTAAGAAATGCTGCAACGAATTCGTCCCATGTAGAAATAGAATGTGCGGGTGTGATGTAAAGCCACTTCTCGGCTAAATCGCACAAAGTGAATGGGAGAAGACGTAAACGCAGAGCATCAAAAGACAATTGTGAATTCCCCATTAAAGCACATACATTTTCGAATTTGGAAATAAACATGTATGCGTTTTCAGAATCAAGACCGTGAAATTTGGGTAACAGTTCGATGAATTGGGGGTTGATTTCAAAATTTTCCCCATTGGCAGGTGGTATAGAAAGACAGGTGGGAAGGGAAACACGTGTAGGATAACACCTCTCTTGGAGAGAGATGCGTGGAGGATTCTGCACACCTGCGGGCGGTGGCAGAGTGATGTTAAAGTTTGATGGATTTGGGTCCATCGCGGTCGTGGTGGGTGGTGGGGGAGAAGACGAAGAATTACCGACTCTGGGGTCGATAAAAGAAACGCGGACAAGACGGGAAATGGAATCCCGTGTCCAGCCTAACATTGTGCTAAACGGTTGTAGCACAAGTGGCAGCGTTGGTATAATTAGAGGAAATGATGAATGCGGTGTTTGTTTTGAAAATATACGGATTTTTTTTTTAAAAAAAATGATGCGATCACAACAAATGCAACAAGCAAAACCCTAATTCTATTGGTCACCTAGGTCAGGCTCTAGACCGCTCCTAACTGCCAAAATACAAGTTGCAGGATAAATCCTCCATTGCCTCTTTGTCCCCCTGTGGCCGGATAAGTGCCAGGTAAGTGGAAAGGTACTCCACTACGTAAGTAGTGGGCCTAATTAAAAACCACTAGCCTTAGACACACTCGCCATAGGCACCACAAGAAAACGCGGATAAGCAATGAATTACCCACGGCCTTCTCTTGTCCTAATTGAGCGCGACGGTCCTTAGAGTCATCTCTAGATATTTTTTAGTTAATGAGGGTAATGCGGATGCAAGTTTGTGATTTTTGGGGCTTAGGAAGGGTAATGAACTCCCCACCTAATCTGGATTTGGTCGTGCCCCATAAATTCCGTATTAATATGCAAACAACCAAAAATCAAAACACGCATAAATTTTTATTTTGCTTTTGCGGCGCTGCGATTATTTGCAAAGAAACCTGCAGAAAATGTTAATTGGAGAAGATGAGGGAAGAGATAAGAAAGTATGTAAGTATACCTGAAAATTTAAAGCAGTGATCAACTTAAACTGCGGCGGATCCGCCGCAATAGCGCCCAAATGCCGCGGAACAGCGGTCTTATAATGGGATCACTGCACTAATTTTTGTGTACAAGCTCCTGTTCACTTACAAAGCTCTCTGGAGTTTGCAGAAAAAAATTTCCACAGCTCCACAAGTTCCAGATTTCCTCGCAATCAAATCACAACCACGTATTAGGGTTTGCGCGAATTTTGATCACAAAATTTAGATGGAATAAAATTTTCAACTCAAATTTCAAAATACGAACAATTAGCGCACTATCCCCGGCAACGGCGCCATTTGATTGTTAAAAGTTTTGTGATGTGTAGTATTTGGAAAATTGAATAGAAATCACAACCAAAAATATTTGACCGCAATCAACTACGGCGTCGGATGTAGATTGTAAGTGAGTGCGGATCGTCCACAGGGACAGTGTAATAGTTCGTCTTTTGAATTAGATGAGTTGAAACTTTAATGAAAAGAAAACAAACAATTCATGATTTAAAATTGTATTTCAAGAAAAAGAAAATATCTAGATCGAAGAAAGCATTAAAAAGATAGAATCAAGAATTGATAGTTTGTTGATTTTTCCAACCCAAATATCAAGAATCGAAATGAGGCTCGTAGGAATCGATCGGATCTATAGATGTGATGTAATCTTACAATTACGTATTCTTATCCTTCGATGAATTGATACTAGATCGATGATAATCGATCGAGAATTAGGGATTTCTTATGAAACTAGGGTTTCATCTTATCCCTTGTTCTTTCGTCGATATCATTCACATTCTAGCCTCTAGTAAATTCAAGAAACGATCGTAGATCCCTAATTTCGAGCGATCACAATCAAGAAAGCATCGCTACGAAACTAAGTCATCGATTCTTGAACTTGCTAGGGTTTACAAAACTCGTAGGACTCAAGAATCGTATTAAGATTTGTTACATCATCATTCTATTGATCGTCTCGACTCCTTAACGAGCGGAGTTTTACTCAAACATCACAACAAGAACCACAATCACAAATTGAGATCTAATCATGATGCAAGAATTTAAAGAAAGCAAGATAAAAGAATTTCACCTTTTATTTATATCAACAATTTCATTACATTCGCTCAAGAACTACAAGAGGAAGAACTCGATCGTCGATTTGGCTTCGCTCGGCTCCGTGAGTCGCGGATCGGCTTGGATCACTTGCTCGATTGGAGATCGGCTCCGCTCATAAAAGGTTGAAGGGCTTCTTGCTTGATTGGTACTCAAGATCTTGAATTTGGAGTGGAATTAGGGTTAAGGTTTCGCACAAGCCTTGTCACTAGACTTGTGGAAGAAGATGGAGAAATGAACTAATGATTTATGAATGATTTATGAATTTTTCTAACCCTTAGATCTAGGCTCCTATTTATAGATATCCAAAGCCTAGATCTAGGATTTCAAATTCTAAGTTTCCCTCCAAAAGTTTGTTGAGGAAATTTGAATTTCCCTCCAAAAGTTAGTTAGAGGAGAAGCTTCTAGATGTGATGAGTTAGGAGCTTAATTAGGATTAGCCTTGCTTAATGATCTTTGCTGATCTGGCAGTAGCTTCGAGGTCCTTCTGGAATTTGACATATCAGAGAGGAATGTGGGACCAGAGCTGAGAATTGTGCACTAAAAATGAAACGATGACGTGGCAGAAGAGCCGCGGAACCGCGGCGCAAGCCAGCTCCCACCGCGGATCCGCGGCTCTTTGGGTCTTCAAAGCTTGGGATTTCTGTAGTGGTCTTGAACTGATGTATGGGGCTTTTATTGATATGTTGAATTTTATATTGCCTTTTGAATTGCTACCAGATCTGAAAATATGGAGTTGGTGTATTTTTGATCAGCTTCTTTTGACTTTGCTCCTGCAATTTCCTGCAAAAATCTCGAGACAAGTGTTGCGCAAATACAGAGATGATGCGATGCCATAAAATGCAGTCAATTTCCTTTAAAGTGCCGGTTTAAAAGTCTAACACATGCAATCTGATATTTTACGACTGATTTGCTAATATGTGAAATATGAATGCCGAACACTTCCAAATGAGTGCAAATGATGGGGAAATTGCCGTGTTAAAAATACATTATTTTCGACTGATCAATATGCTCACACGGTGAACGACACTTGTAAGTCCTCTCGACTTACAAGGAGAAAACACTCTTGTAAGATCCTTACGACTTTTAAGAGAACACACACTTAGGAATTCTCACGATCCCTAAGGAGAAAATACACCTACGAGATCCTCACGACTCGTAGGAAGAAATACCTTTATGAGACCCTTACGGCTCGTAAAGTCAAAAAGCCTTAGTCAACAGGATCCTAACCCTGTTTATTAAGCCACCTTTGTTTGACATCGACAAAGGCAAATGATGATTCGCTCCTAGCAATGTCCTAGTGGTAGCGATGCTGATGCCTGAATCGGTATCAAATTCCAAGTCCTTTCACGGCAAGTGATGATTCGCTCCTGGCAATATTTCAGTCGTAGCGATGCTGATGCTGAGATTGGCACCGGATTTCAAGTTCCACACTCACAATAAAAATTCAACGAGCCAAAAATGCATATGAAATAGCCGAAATGATGAGGCAACTTGCAACAAAATCAGCAAGTAAAAATATATGCATACAAAATAGCCGAAATGGTTGGGCAACTCGCAATAAAAAACAACGAGTAAAAAGAAAAAATAGTCGAAATGATTGAGCACCGCGAAAAATAGCCGAAATAATTGGGCGATCGCAACTTTCGCGATATAAAAAGCTGAAATGATAGAGTATCGCGGAAAGAATTAAAAAAATAATGAAAGAATGTAACTTTTGCCCTACAGGCAGTCCATACTGACCCCTGTATACAATCCATGGGCATAAACGAAAGGGAACCACATGTCCCCCACCAGATCCTGTTAAAAGGGAAAGTCAGATCTCAACAATAACATTTGCATCCCGGAAGATCAACAACGGCATTCCTTCTTATGCCCGCAGGGCACGGAAACGACACAACGAAACGGAGCCATGGCAAAGTCCTTAATTCCAAATCTTAACGGCAACATCTACAGCCTAAAAATCAGCAACGGTGATCCTCGTCATTCCAACAGGATTCAGAAGCAACATAACCAAACGAAGCCATGGAGAAGTCCCTAGTTCCAAGACTCTACGGTCTACAGACAACCTAGAGTCAACCAATGACCTCCCCGCCGGATCAATGCTCCACTCGGAAACAAGTCAACCAACTCCGAGGAAATCAGTGTCCTTGGCGAGAGCATCTCGATTTGCGTCGACCCGCAAGGAAATCAGTGTCTTTGCAGGAATATCTCGATTCGTCTCAACTCCGAGGAAATCGATGTCCTTGGAAAATACCTCGATTCAGGGAAATCAGCGTCCTTGATGAGAACATCTCGATTCGCGCCGACCAGCAAAGAAATCAGTGTCTCTGCAGGAATATACGACATCAGCAAAATGGAGCCATGGCAGAGTCCCTAGTTCCAAGTCTCGACGACCGCATCTACAGTCTGGAGACCCACAACGGCGTTCCTCCTTATTCCAGCAGGATTCGGACGGGCCCAATCAAGCGGAGCCATGGCAAAGTCCCTAGTTCCATATCTCGATGGTTCACAGGCAACCTAGTGACCACCTCGCCATTCGTCTTGTTACAGAAGACGCAACGTCAGCAAAGCGGAGCCACTGCAAAGTCCCTAGTTCCAAATCTCGACGGTTCACAGACAACCTAGAAGCCACCTCGACATTCGTCTCGTTACAGCAGACACAGTGTCAACAACGGCGTTTCTTCTCAACTCTAGCAGGATGCAGATACAGCGTCAACAACTGACCCCAAGGTCAACACAACGGAGCCACGGCAAAGTCCCTAGTTCTAGGTCCCGACTGTTCACCAACAACCTAGAGACAACAGCGATGTTCGTCTCGATACAGTAGACGCGATGTCACCCCAGCGTTCTTCCTCCAACAAGATGCAGACGCGACACCAACAACGGAGCCATGGCAAAGTCCCTAGTTCCAAGCGTCGACGGTTCATCAACAACCTAGAGACAACCGCGACATTCGTCTCGATACAGCAGATGCAATGCCAGCAAACGAAACGAAAGCAATATTCCTAGCTTCAGGATCTTGACGGTAACTCATATAAAACCTGAAGGACTATCGGAGATCATCCCACACCAGCGCGGAGTGGTTATGACCCATCGGGGCTCCCCAAACTGAGCCTAACCTCAAGTAAAAAGCAGCACGGCAACATTCCTACCGCTTGCTCTTCCGACGGTCAAACTGTTTAGGAAGATTGCTTGAATACGTCTTGTCCAGCCCCCGAAAGGATCAGAGACATGACAGTTGCAAGGCTACTCAAACGGCAAGATTTCCTATCGAGGAATACATCAGCCAACGCAACGGTACGACGGGCAAAACCCTAGTACCACAGACCCTAACGGACCTTTGTCGTAAAGAGCAGAGGTTAATTGTGATGTTAGGACATTCTTGCGAGAACTTCTCGATTCGTCTCGACTCGTGAAGAAATTAATGTCTTTGCGAGAACTTCTCGATTCGTCTCGACTCGTTGGGAAAAGCCTTAGGCAATAGGGATAAGAACCTATTTCCTAAGCACTGGGGCCCTGCAAGTCGGTCCAAGATAGACTATTGCATACTATTCACGGGCCACACTCTCCAAAGTCGAATCTCGACAAGGAGGGAAACAACCACTTACGAGTTCTCTCGACTTGCAAGTGGGAAAAATTCTCTTATGAGATCCTTACGACTCTCAAAAGAAAACACACACTTAGGAGTCCTCACGACTCCTAGGGAGAAAATACACCTACGAGGTCCTCTCGACTCGTAGGGAGAAAAGTTTTTGTGAGACCTTCACGGCTCATAAAATTGAAAAGTCTTAGGTGGCAGGTCCTAACCCTATATCCTAAGCCATCACTACCCTACAAAGAGTCCAAGATGAACAGCTACCTACTATCTGCAGGCCACACTTGCTAAAATCACATGGTAACAACACAGCAAAGAGAAGAAAGCAACAGTGGGAGAAAGAAATGTGTATCTTTTATTCATAAATTCAATGGAGTACAAGATGAATCATATAAAAAATGCATACATGTTATTCCAAAAATTATAAATGATACAAAAGTAGCTACTGAGAAGGATGTGTTTTCAATAAATCAGTCAATTGCTCGTGCACTCCTCTCAACTCCTTTTCACGATCAGCCGCCGCGGCCAGCTCTGCTTCGACTCGAGCCCGTTGCTGCAAACACGATGAAATCTTCTCATCGATTTCTCGTTGGGCAGCTTCGCGACTCTGCGTAATCCGCTCAATGAAGTCGAGTTTCCACCTCAATGCCAGTCCGTCCGAAATGCATCGCTGCAAATTGTCAAAGACGGCTCTCAGTTGCACGGCATTCGCTTCAACTTGGGCATGCAGCCGAGCAGATTCATCTGAAGCCTCCTCGCGTTCCTTCCGCCTCAAGGTCGCTTCTTGTTCAAAATGGCAGAGGAAGGGCATGCTCTGCTCAACCCACGCAGCCCGCTAGGAGTTCAAAGCCAATATTTCCGAAGCAGGACGCTTGAGCTCAATCTTATATAGAAAGGCCCCGATCTTCCTACAGTGATTAACCCAAGACTCGACGACACCCTCGCTGTGGAAGTTCGCGAGCATCGCCAGCATGAGATTAACTTCGGCAGCAAAATCCCCCGCAGATGCGAAAGCCTTGGCGTCAAGATCCTCGACGAACTCACTTAACATTCGCAGGCTATTCGCAGCACCCCTGGAAGATAGGCGTTTAACAAAGGTCCCTGCCGGCATTGGAATTCGAGACTCGAAGGGAGCTGGAGTCGGTACGACCGCTGCAAAACTAATCATAGTCAGATATCGGCTCAAGAAATAAAGAAAATACACGAACAATAGAGTCTACTATACCGGCTGCAACAGGGGGCAGAGCTGGGAGTACTGGTGGCGCGACGACACCCTTGTCCCCTCCTTCAATTTGTAAGGCTACAAGTAATACAAAGAAGAATTAGCAATGACATGGCTGCCCGTTAAAGAAAAGAAAAGACGTCGGTTAGAAAAGATACTCACCGGCACCATCATGCAGACTAATTTCCGACTGGAAGGAGAAGTACGGGTTCAGCAGTTGATACAAAGACGTCGGTTAGAAAAGATACTCACCGGCACCAGCAGGCAGACTAATTTCCGGCTGGAAGGAGAAGTGCGGGTTCAGCACTTGATACAAATGATCAAAGAGAACTCCTGCAAGGTTACGATGATACATGGTCAATACACGAAAGACGCTATCCTCGATTTAAATTAAATCACAAACCCGTACATTCCAACATGTGAGAGGACGCGAGAGAAGGCGAAGGGTCGGTGATCGCCAGAGCGGCAGCTGGTGATGCTTCATCAGGTGGCACAACCTCAGCGCTCACCACACCTACATTCAAAAGGAACAAAATTTCATCAGAAGGGATTGCAAAATGAAAAGAATGCAGTGACCCGAGACCTACCAGATAGGTTATCAGCCAAAACTACGACGGTAGCATCACCAAGTGTCGCGACTTCTTCGATATCATTCGGGAGAATGGTCTCGCCGCCCGTGGCTTCGTCTCTTGATTCCACAAGAGACGTTGTGACACTCGCAATGCCGGGCGATGGCAGGGAACCGCAAAGGGAAAGAGCAGCAATTGGGGCAGTCCCGGACTCCTGGGAGAGAGTAGCCATTTCAGGCTCATTGGTTGTCGTTATCTCACCTGCTGCCTCATCGCTAAGACTTAGCCCTACATGACACGATATATGAGAATCTGATGATTAAGCTCTAATAAAAGGACCCAATGTTACGTTACCTTGAGGCGGCTTTTCGATTGCCTCCTGAGCCGCACGCAAAACATGTCTACGAACGATAGACAAGGCGGCTGGAGTATCTTCGGAGGAAATAGTGACGAATGGAATAGCGCTTGAGCCTGCACCTATAGCCAAAGCGGCATCATGTTCCTTAGTTGCGCGCTTTCTACGCTTCTTGTCGGCCTTGGCAGAGAGAAGTGACCTCCTCAAAACCTACGTCAAGGAGATGTCATCGTCCGAACCAAGTTCTGCCTCTGGAGCCTCTACGGCGTCCGTCATCGGCTGTTTGAGCGAAGCTTCTAGGGGAGCTGGGACTTCGGCAGCTGGCCTTGGGAGCGTCGCCGCGTCACCACTCGTGATCGGCACTGCACTTAGGATAGCCCGAGTCAAGATAGTCCCTACAATAAGATGGAAAAGAAGAGTTAGTTTACCCATAAAAACGGGAATGAAGGCACAGTGAGCCGAAATGTACCAATTCCCAAGGAAGCACGAAGCCTTTCCTCCTCTTCAAAAGTCTTGAGAGAAGCCACGAGAGCTTCTTCAGTGGAGATGCCTATTGAAGAAGAAGTGTCAGTCAAAGCATGATGATAAAAACGTAACAGCGAAAAGGATACGACTGAAGTCTACCTGACTGTGCAAGGGTGATCGGTCTTGCTTTGTGGCTAGCTAATCGCTCGGAAGCTGAAATAGCAGCCTCTAGATCGGTATCATCCGGCGCCATGAATAAGCCTTCGTTGGTCCCGTATTCACTTATGCCCTCGCTGTAAGGAGCATGAGGCTCCTGGCTGAATACAACGTTTGCAGAGAGTATTGACTTCTTTTTCTTCTGTGAGCAAGTGCCGGTAGCCGCTAGCACAAGTTTACGCTTGGTGGGCACCTTTGGATGACGAGTCCCGATCTCCGAACCCACGCCAGACTCGGGAGACGTCACTTCCACCGCTTTCATGGGAGCACGAGGAAGGGGAAGCTCAGATATAGCGCACGGGACCACAATCGCAGCAGCCTCTCTCAAGGGAGGATGAACAATGGTCCGCTGATTTAGGGGAACGGTCGGATTACCAGCCGGGGCTGCACCCTTGCGATCAAGCAACAATCGCTTCTCCTCCTTGATAACAGAACCCATCGCGTGTTGATACCACGCCACGTATACGTTCAGGGCTTTCGGAACACAACTCGGCTCACTGAAGAAGAAATTGGACCCTGTGTTTAGGCGCATGAAGTGGTGTAAAGCGCTCCGGATGCCCTCTTCAGTATTAACCGGTTCTACCAAGAATGCCTCGAGCGGGATGCCCTGATTATAACTTGATTGCTGGGCAAAACGGTGGGGGTTATATCTCATAAATAAAGCCGAGTCGTTCTGCTTGAACACCAAGTATCCCGGCCTGATCGAGTACAAATGGAGAATCTCCTGAGTTTTCAAGGTAGAAGCTCCGTCCTTAAAGGTGTCCCGCAGTGGCTGCACCGTCTTAGCGGATTCCTTACTGATGGTCATGACCTTATCAACAAAGGTCATGCCGTCCCCGACTGTACGTGAACGAAGAATCACACCCCGAGCATCTCGCTGACTTGGCTCCACAGTGGAAGTATTGACCAGCCGAATGATCCGTGGAAAATTGCAAGTTTCATAGAAATGGGGCCGCTTGTGCATTCCAAAAGCACCGAGCATATGTAGCTCGAGCCATGAAGTAAAATAATGCATCGGGAAGTTTACGGGCTGCACCCCTGGTTGAGTAGTGTCGGCCGCCAAGCTAAGGCCATGATACAAATGAGCCAGCCCGGCAATCCCAACGGCGACCTGTCTCCCTTCAACCATCCGATGAGCCGGGTAGAAGACAGACGGCCTCATGTAGAGAAGGTGCATGAGAAGCGCGAACCAGCTTAACCACAAACCAAGGAACCCTAGAAAGAACGCTTCTTCATCGATGTCCTGAGCGGTGATTTCTGAAAAGGGGATGACCGCGACGTTTGGAAGGAAGAAACTCTTTTGATTGGCTTCCGTTATCGGCCGACTATCCAAGCCAAAACCGAAAGGATCATCAAGTTTGGCAAACCTTTCACCTTGTTGCGATAAAGCTTCTGGGTGGAGAAAACGGGCGATGAAGTCCGCAAAGCTAACCCCATGGCTTCCAGATTCAAGAAATAGGCCCTCGTAAATGTTTAGCACCTTGATCAAGCTGGGGAATCGGTGCTGAATGGCATTCTCTGGGGTTAGACTCGTCATCACCAGTCAGGTAGCGAAAATATACTCGTCAGGGGGCAAGATCTCCTCATAATGCTCCCCTCTGACAGGCAAGCCGGAGATATCCACAAACTCCTCTAAAGAGATGGAAACTTCCCTATCTAGCATAAGGAAGGTGTGAGTTGGAACGTTCCATTATTCCAAAAAGGCTTTGACCCACCATGCTGGAGGTATGGAATACTGGAACAGAGAAGCATAGATCGCGGGGTACAACCCGAGCCTCAGCTGCTCTGACTTCTTTGCCGATAAGATGTATCGGGCCCACTGCAGATATCCAGCTGAGTGACGGGGAGTCAAGCCTATGTTGTATGGCTGTCCCCAAGGGCGCGACTCGCCCTGGCATATACACTGCCCTAGAATGTCCAAAACCATCGGCGGTTGTACAGGTATTGCAGCCATAGAGGGCTGAAGGCAACCCTCTGAAGTCCAATTAACCACCTCCACGACATGGTTCGCCAGGGGTACGTCAGCATAACGAATCGCCGAAATGGGCTCTGAAGGTATTGCGCAAGAGAAGCTACGCCGACCCATGATGATCTGGTTGTACCATACTCCCCATAAATGGAGATTCTTCCGCTCTGGGTCGTGATCCTTGATCAGTGCGAAAACTTCTCGGTCTACTGGCGTTGCAGGGAACCCGCTTTCTGAACGGACAAAGGAAAACAAAGTACCAAAAGACATGGTACCTACGTGAAATAGAACAAAGTTAGCCGTCAATGCTACAAGTCAAGTTCTGGCATTGGGTACTTTAAATCCGTACCGCACTGCAATGCAGTGGAAAGGGACCCGGGAGGGACCCACATAATCTAAATGATAACTCATCATTAATAAAACAGTCTCATCATTTGATGAGACTGTCATTAAATGAGGAAATTCTCAAAGGATTCTCATTTAATGAGGGCCTCTCAGGACAAGGAGTAAATCTCCCATTGAGAGCGGCGCTCTACAACAGAGTGACATCTGTTAGATCTGATGATGAAAGGAATAAAATTCCTCAAGAAAAATCTTGAAGAGCCATGCTCTGTAAAATGATAGAATAACCCATCAGAAAACTTAAAGCAAAGCTTTTTAATGAATCAAAAATTCTGAGATCTTCAAGATCTATGAACAAACTCTAAGAGTTTTCATGAAAGATTAACAAATCTATATGATTTGAAAAGAGCAAAGTTTTGTTAATGGGTTAAGAAACCCTAAGAAAGATCTCTTTAGATCTATGAAGAGCAAAACTCTATTGAGAAACCCTAAAAATCTATATGATTTGAAAAGAGCAAAGCTCTGTTAATGGGTGAAACCCTAGAATGATTTAATCTTTATCTAAATTTTTGACAGAGTTCTGTCCCTAAGAAAATTCTTAAGACGAAGAGCTATACTCTGAAGGAGAAATAATTCTCAGAAAAAAGTAAGAAGATGAACATAGATCATCTCAAAGGACTAAGGGTCATATTTATAGGCCTAGAGAGCCATTTCAACTTCTGAGTTGATCCAATGACAGAGATGCTGCCACCGCTATACTCACGTGCAGGACACGTGAGCGCAACGGTGGGGGGCATTTGTTTCCCCCAATCAGAGCAAAGCTCTGTTTAAATTTTCAAAATTTGAAATGAAGCAGCGCTTCATAAAAGCGCCAGCAAGCAGCGCTCACGTGCAAAGCACGGGTGTGCGAGCTCTGAGAGCGCCAGCGCTCTGAAGCAGCGCACACGTGCAGAGCACGAGTGCACTCGCGCTAAGAGCGCCAGCGCTCCAGCGCTCTGAAGAGGCGCTCACGTGCAAAGCACAAGTGCGCTAGCGCTAGAACTAAATGTTCCCCACCGTTGGATCAAAGATCCAACAAAGATGATAAATCATCAAGTTAACAGAATAAAATTCTGTTAAAAAAACATTCTTCAGAATCTTTCCAAACAAAAAGATTTTGCTCTGTAAATCAGAGCACCGTCGGATCAATGATCCAATGGTGATTAAAAATTACTAAAATACAGAATAAATTCTGTGTGGGGAATGATTTTCCAATCTTGTTAAAAACAAGAAGATTGCCTTCTGTAAATCAGAAGCCCTTGGATCAAAGATCCAACGGGGGAAATATCCCCAAATCAATTAGAGAAAATATCTCCTTAACCGATTGAACAAATCGGCTTGCCCTATATAAAGGCCCCAAGACTTCAAGTCTGAGAGAGAGAGAGGAACCCCCTATAAACTTTGAGAAAACTTCAAAGAGAAGAGCAAGCTCTCAGCAGAAGAAGAATTTTTCTTCAAGGTAAAAACAGAGAGATAAAAAATCTCATCAGAAAAAAAGAACTTAGTTCTTATGACAGATCATAGATCTATAAGACAAATTGTCTTTCATAAAAGAGATCATAACATCTCATTATAAAAAGGGGGGAGAATAATTCAATTCTCTTAGGATCACAGATCCATAAAGGTAAAGCCTTTCACCAAGAACATAAGAGATTGAAACATCTCCTATAAAAATAAGAACTTTGTTCTTAAATCCATGAGACAAAGTCTCTTATAAGAGAGAATTAATTCTCAGAGTGCAAAGCTGCCTATAAAGAACCTCAGCGCTATAATTAAACGAAGCGCCTCAGCGCTCCAAAACTAGCGCACAACGCTGCAGAGCCTTAGCACTCCAAATTTAAAGAAAGCGCTCTGCGCTCATTGTCAGGCGCACTGCGCCAAGCGCGCCACGTGCTCCTCACGTGTGCGCTATTTCACAGAAGCTCTCAGCGCTCTAAGTCTAGCACACCGCGCCGAGCGCACCACATGCTCCTCACGTGTGCGCTACTTAAACAGAAGCGCTCTGCGCTCTTTGTCTGGCGCATTGCGCCGAGCGCGCCACGTGCTCCTCACATGTGCGCTACTTCACCATAAGCGCACTGCGCTCATTGTCTGGCGCATAGCGCCGAGTGCGCCACGTGCTCCTCACATGTGCGCTGAGAGAACATAAATTGTTCTTTAAATAACAAAGCCCCAGAGCTGTGATGAGTGCCCAGCACTCAATAAAAGACAAAAAGATTGTCAGAGCCCAAACCAATGCTCAGCATTGTTAAATGTTCAACATCTTAATTAAATATGCCGAGCCCAAAGTGGCCACAGATCTCTAATTCAGATCAATTGAGCCCATGTGCTCACAAATCTTTGATCTTAGTCCCAAATTAGACTACAGATCTCCCAACCAATATTGGTTCAATGGTACATCTATTCACTCCTCTGATATTTGTCGTTGTAATCCTTCAACGTGTTTAGAGAGGTGACGGGTCCCGACAACCAGATATTCCACAGACTGTAGGGTCCTTAAACTCATGGACTATGATGTCCTTAAACTTTACAGATTATAATGTCTCTAAACTACTATGGATTGTGGGGTCCTTAAACTCATGGACTATGATGTCCTTAAACTTTACAGACTATGACGTCTTTAAACTGGACCGCAAAGTCCCTAAACTAAAACAATAGAGTCCAAATGCTCTTTTGTTGGATCTAAATGATCCTGTTAAGTTGATCTCAGTCTAAAAATTAGACTAACGTATCCTTAACAAACGTTTAAGTTGATCTTAGTCTCAAATGAGACTAACGTATCCTTAAACCTAACCCAAAACCCAAATCTAAGAAAATACAGATTTAGACTAATCCATGCCCTACGGGCGACCACATGAATTAGTCTCCGTATACAATCCACGGGAAACCAAAAACAAAACAAACGCATACGACACGAAATGACCATCTGAAGAAGGAGAAAGTTGTTACCGCGATGCGGAAGCGTAATTAACTGCAGAGGCTTGCGCCTGTAGGGAAGAGCGTCCCCACAATCAAAAACCCCTCAAACGAGGGGGAATCTGACGAAGTCTGCTACATCGGCCGCATCCGTCTAAACCTCTGATATACGGTGTCATAAATCAACTTGGCATCTTCGGAGAGGTGGACGGATAAAACCAAATAGTATCTGCCCCCAAATTCAGGCAAGACGGACCTACGCGGTCGCGTCTCTGTGTTCGGAGGAGAACAAATATCATCCCGCTTTCGTCGGCATAAGGATTAAGCAGCACACGAAGATCCCCTAATTGAGTCGGATCAAGAGCAGAAACGTCCACCAACCTCATGAGCCGCAGGAAGGTATAAGTATCATAAAAACCCGGTCTCTGGTGCGCAGTGAATGCCCCTAACACGTGCATCTCAATCCACGACGTAAAATAATGAAGAGAGAAACTCACCACATCCACACCTGGGGTCGAGGTTTTGGCCGCAATACTCAGCCCATAGTACAAGTGCGATAACCCTGCAATGCCCACGGCTAGTCGTGTCCCTTCGGCAATGCGATGAGCTGGATAAATGACTGAGACTCTTATAAAGCGACGATGCGTTGGAACGACAAACCAAATGAGCCAAAGGCTAATAAAACCGATGAAGAAAGTTTCTTCATCCATACCGGGAGCCGCGATCGACTCAAAAGGTACGGCGGACAAGATTGGGATGTAAAACTGTGGCAAATCTTCTTCTCTGGCCGGTAACTTATTTAGCCCAAACCCGAAGGGGTCGTTAATATTCGTGAATTTCGGAGCCTCCTCTGATAGGACGTCTCCACGAAGGAAGCAGGCGATAAAACTCCTAAAAGTGATGCCCTGTTCCTCTGACTCTGCGAACAGCTTCTCGAAAATACCCAGAGTCTTGATTAGACTTGGATACTTGTGACGGACGGCATTTTCGGTCGACAAGCCGTCAAGCGTAGCAGGCACAGTTGCGAATGCATACTCGTCAGGAGGCGGCAATTCTTCATAGGGCGCTCCCCTGATCGGCAATCCGGAGATCTCGCGAAACTCTTCCAAAGAAATCGAAACTTCATGATCCTCTAACAAGAAAGTGTTGGTGGGAAGATTCCATTGATTTAGGAAAGCTTTAACCCACTAGACATGAGGAGACTAATAATGAAAGAGAGACGCGTACACCGCCTGATAAAGCCCGACCTTCTGGAGTCACGCACGATGGGCAGATATAACGAGCCCAGAGAAGATAGCCCGTTGGATGGCGAGGGGTAAGCCCTATCTTATAGACTTGTCCCCAGGGCTGGGCTTCACCTTGGCAAATACGACGCCCCAAGATATTTATAGCTGGCAAAGGGTGGTTAGGTATCCCAGTTTTCAACAGCTTAAGCCGGACCGTAGGAGTCCAATCCAGCACCTCCACGGCAAAGGTAGTCTGCGGACGCTCCATCGGCAAGAATGGGTGGAGAGGCTCTGTTGGCACCTCGCAAAGAAAGCTACGGCGGCCCCGAATGATATGCCCGTACCAGGTTCCCCACAAAAGCAGGTTGGTGCAATCTGGGTCATGAGCCCTAATCATTGCCATCACTTCTTCGTCAGACGGTGACTGAGAGAAAGCAGCCTTCCAGCGGGTAAAAGGAAAATATGGAAGAGAAACCATTGTTCCTGAAATAAAGGAAGGGAAAACTGTTAATGAAACCCACACGTGCATATATATATATATATATATATATATATATATATATAGAGAGAGAGAGAGAGACAGTGGAAGAAAACGACAAGCAGCTTATTCCATGGGACCATTGATTGCAAAACACATGGGTCCCACAAAATCAATATGGCGGCTCACTAATGATGAGGCAGGGTAATCATTATCAGAACAAAAGAAAGATTCTCAATAAATGAATAATGGAGTTCAAATATCTCTGCACATTCCCCCAAGGAAAAGCCCATCTGAACTCTGTGCAAATCAAACAGAACCTCTCCTAAAATTTTTTGTCAAGAACAACTGAGGATAAAAATCCCAAGAAGTCTTCTTGTTAGAACTAAGTTCTCTGAGGAAATTAAATTCCTTTTGAACAGAGGAATTAAATTCCAAGAAAATTTTCAGAGCTGAGCTCTTTGGAATGGAATTAAATTCCAGAAGAAAACAAGTACCATCATCAATCCCCTAAGATCGGAAAAACGCCTAACATTGGGGGTTTACTACCTAAAGATCGTGTATTCTTAGAGCTTGGAAAGATGAGTTTTTCTAAAGGAAAAAAACCCTTGGTGTGGATTTAAAATCCAAAGAGAATTTTATAAAAAGTTCCTGGGCCATTCAAAACCATTACCTGAAGAAAAGATTCTTTTTTGAACATAGTTAAACTCTAAAATTTTTTGAACAGAGAACTGAGCTCTGAGAAAGAGAATTAAATTCTCAAAGAAATTGAAAAAGGAAGAAGATAAAGGAATGGAGGCGTTGCTGATGAGACCGCTGCATTTATAGGACGTGATAGGAAACGGTTCATCTTCCCTGTTCCCTAGGCAAATCCAATGGCCACAAAGGTGACAGCGTTGCACTCACATGCAAACACGTGAGAACAACGCTGTGGGGGCATTTGTTCCCTCATGGGAACTGAATAAAATACAAATAAAGCAGTAAGGAAAACCCCCAAATGGGGCATCACGTGCTCACACGTGACCAGGCCTCACGTGCAAACACGTGACCTTTTATGAGCAGATTCTACCTACGCCTGAATGCCTAATTGATAAAATCACGTGCCCACACGTGATAGGCTCTTGAACCCACTGAATTAATAGAATTAATATCTAATTAAAAGGAATTAAAAGCATTTATTCCCTCATGGGAACTGAATAAAATACAAATAAAGTAGCAAGGAAAACCCCCAAAGGGGGCATCACGTGCCCACACGTGACCGGGTCTCACGTGCAGGCATGTGACCTTTTACAGGCAAAGCCTATAGACGCCGAATGAAATAAACAATTGGAAATGCTTAATCAGTGGGGCCACGTGCCAACACATGATGGGTTCCTGAGCCCTCTGAACTAATAGAATTAAATTCTAATTAAATGCTTTATCAGTGGGGTCACGTGCCAACACGTGATGGGTTTCTGAGCCCTTTGAACTAATAGAATTAAATTCTAATTAAATGCTTAATCAGTGGGGTCACTTCTGAACCAGTGGAATTAAATTCTAATTAAATACTTAATTGGTAAGGTCACGTGCTAACACGTGATAGACTCTTAAACTCTCTGAACTAATAGAATTAAATTCTAATTAAAAGGAATCAAAAACCCTAATTGGAAAAATATTTCCCTAGATCTTTCCAAACAAAAAAGATTGCACTCTGTAAAAGGGAGCACCGTTGGATTAAAAATCCAATGGTGATTAAAAAATCACCAATTTATAGAAAGATTCTGTACAAGGAAATATTTTTCTAAAATTTGTCAAGAACAACAAATAAAATATTTTATGGATTAAAAAATCCAATGGTGAATAAAATTCACCGAATGTTCTAAAAGATCATGTTGGTTATAAAATCAATCAAAGATCTCTCAATGAGATATTGGCTGAACAAACTGATTCTTTTCTTTCTCTTATAAATAGGAGCCAAGAAGAGAAGAGAAAGGAAGGAGATACAA
This sequence comes from Agapanthus africanus, assembly GCA_030015575.1. Classification (NCBI taxonomy): domain Eukaryota; kingdom Viridiplantae; phylum Streptophyta; class Magnoliopsida; order Asparagales; family Amaryllidaceae; genus Agapanthus; species Agapanthus africanus. The sequence goes on from CM057339.1 coordinate 45,776,952, forward strand.
CAACAGAGAGAGAAGACAGAAGAGAAAAAAGAAGAAGAGAATTTAATTCTCCAGAAAGAAAAGAAGATCTCTTCAGAGAAAAAAAACTCTGAATAAGAGAAGGAAGGAGTTCATTATATAAGCTCCCACAAAACAAAAGGGAATTTAATTCTCAAACCAAGAGTTTAACTCTTCTAAATAAGAACTCAGTTCTTCCTCTGGTTGAAGATCTGCAGAAGCAGATCTCCCCATAAGTTAAGAATTTAATTCTCATCGGGAAGATTCTGCCATGCAGATCTAAAACCTAAGGAAAGGCCTAAATTCAGAGAATTCTATTCTCCCACAAAAACATATAGGAATTTAATTCCTCCAACAACGATAGGGTTTAACCCCTAATATAAGGACTTAGTTCTTCCTCATGGTGATAGATCTGCAGAAGCAGATCTCCCCATAAGATTAAAAAGTTATTTCTCATTGGGGAGATTCTGCTATGAAAATTTCTGAGGAATTAAATCCCTATAAAAAAAAGAAGAGAAGAGAAGTTAGTAAGGGGCTTGAAACTCAGAATTATATGCATATTGATGATCACGTGGTAACACGTGACCTCCTTTCTTTGAACCAGAAAAAGAAATTTCCCAAAGTGTTTAACACTTATTTAAAAGGGAAAAGGGAAAATAATAAAGACAGTTTCTCTTTTATGGTGTATCACGTGCTCCCACGTAACCCTTAAAAAGCTTCTCAAAACAAAAGGGAGTAAAGCCAAGACAGTTTCTCTTTTAGGGTGTATCACGTGCTCCCACGTGACCTTTAAAAAACTCCTCAAAACAAAAGGGAGTAAAGCCAAGACAGTTTCTCTTTTAGGGTGTATCACGTGCTCCCACGTGACCCTTGACAAATACTTTTAATATCTAACGCATGGATACCCATCACGTGCCCACACGTGATGGTCATAAAGGTCAAGTGTTTAACACTTATATGCATATTCTGAGAGTAAAATAAAAGAAGGAAGGCCCAATCTTCAGGCGCCTCACGTGACCCACATGAGCGCTTCAGTTTTAGTGTTTAACACTACTTTAAGCGCCTCACGTAGGAGCACGTGAGCGCCGAATGTACTCTAGTGTTTAACACTATATTCGAGCTAATTTTAGCCCAAATTAGCTAAGTCTTCAAGAGGCAAGATCCCCTGAAACTGAACCCCAACTATACTCTTGTCTTCCAAAATTGATCATCCCATATGACATTCAAAGTAATTCCCAGAGCCTTTCAATCAACATTGGTTCAAGGGTACATCTATTCATACCTCTAATATATGTCGTTGTAATTCTTCAACGTCTTCAGAGAGGTGGAGGGTCCCAATAACCAATAACTTTTGGTGCATCCCCAAACGGTTGAACCAAAACCATACGGACTATGACGTCTTTAAACTGGACTATGATGTCCTTAAACTTTATGGACTGTGGGGTCCTTAAACTCATAGACTATGATGTCTTTAAACTTTACAGACTATGATGTCTCTAAACTAGACTATGATGTCTTTAAACTCTATGGACCATGATGTCCTTAAATTTATGGACCGCAAAGTCCCTAAACTAAAACAATAGAGTCCAAATACTCTTTTGTTAGATCTAAATAATCCTGTTAAGTAGATCTTAGTCTAAAATTAGACTAACGTATTCTTAACAAACGTTTAAGTTGATCTTAATCTCAAATGAGATTAACGATCCTTAAACCCAACCCAAAACCCAAATCTAAGAAAATACGGATTTGGACTAATCCACGCCCTACGGGCGACAACATAAATTAGTCTCTGTATACAATCCACGGGCAACCAAAAATGAAACAAACACACATGACACGAAGTGACCATATGGAGAAGGAGAAAGTTGTTACCGCGATGCGGTAGCGTAATTAACTGCAGGGGCTTGTGCCTGCAGGAAAGAGTACCCCCACAATCAAAAACCCCTCAAATGAGGGGGAACCTGATGAAGTCTGCTACAACAGCCGCATCCTTCTTAACCTTCGATACATGGTGCCATAAATCAACTTGGCATCTTCGGAGAAGTGGACGGATCAAACCAAATAGCATCTGCCCCCAAATTCAGGTAAGACGTTTTTCTTCCCGGTTTTCGGCGGAGAACAGTCTCTCCCTTCAATCTGGAGTTCGGTTCAAGAGTACATCTCTCCACACCTCTGATACATGTCGTTGTAATTCTTCAACGATATCAGAGAGGTGGAGGATCCCGACAACCAACAGCTCTTGGATGCACTCCCAAACCCATGAGCATACCTCAATGGACCGTAATGTCCTTAAACTAGCTATGGACCATAATGTCCTTAGACTAGCCATGGAACGTAACGTCCTTAAACTAAAATAATAGAGCCCGAATGCTCTTTCGTTGGATCTAAATGATCCTAAAACCTTGTTAAGTAAATCTTAGTCTAAAATTAGACTAACGTATCCTTAACAAACATTTAAGTTGATATTAACTTCAAACAAGATTAACGACCCTTAAATCAAACCAAACCCAAATCTAAGAAAATACGGATTTGGACTACTCCACGCCCTACGGGCGATAACATAAATTAGTCTTCGTATACAATCCATGGGCAACCTAAAACAAAACAAACAAACACGACACGAAGTGAACATCTGGAGTAGGAGAAAGTGGTTATCGCTACGCAATAACGTAATTAACTCCAGGGGCTTGCGCCTGCAGGGAAGTGCGTCCCCACAATCAAAAAACCTCTCGCAAATGAGGGGGAATCTGACGAAGTCTGCTACAATGGCCGCATCTATCCAAACCTCCAATACACGGTGCCATAAATCAACTTGGTAAATGGACGGATAAATCCAGATAGCATCTGCCCCAAAAATTCAGGCCAGACGTCCCAACGTCCCGGTTGCATCTTTCGGTGGTAAACAGCAATTACAGCAACATAAAATTTTGGTTCATGAGCCAGGAATTGATATCCGAAAGCAGCCACCGACACTCCCTATAGCCCAAAAGCGGAACACTTTCACGAAAAACGATCGCGATCAGCATCCAGTCTATCCGATATGTGCACTGAATGGGCTAAGCGGACAGCAGGTGAACCAAAGACTGATCGGTTTCAAGGACCGACATCAGGAAAGGCACCTACTCTAATGGAGAGAAAGAAGAAAATATACTCTTTCAGGAGAGATGAAGTCCGCAAAATATTCGAGGACGCCTTGAAAAACGGTCTACAACTGCCTATTCCAAAAAGGCCATATGAAATGAACATGATCGGCAATCCCATATACTGCCCATATCATATAATGATAGGTCATACCATTGAAAACTGCTATATTTTCAAAGATTGGGTGGAGAACCAATACAAGCATGGGAAAACCTCACGGTCTTCATGTAGGGTTCCTAGGCATCCTAATTCGGTCTCACAAGGCATCAACCATGCCAATTTCAAAAATATTGGTGCCGAGAAACCCTAACGCGGATCGTTGACTAGATGTCTAGGCGAAATACAAAACTAGTTAACAAATTAACTATAGGTTAGATGCTACAACCTTTGTAGATCCGGTAATCCTCTTCCTTGGCTCCACGTAGGCATCCTCTCGCTGTCCTTTTCGAATTCTAGACTCGATCATCGGCTTCATCGGGAAAACGAGCGGAATAGGTCGTCGGCTTTGTGTCGAAGACGATCTACCTCGAGGCTTCGCAAGTTCAAGCTCCGACTTCACAAACTTGTGAAACTTGTGAAGTAAACACCCAAAACAACTTGGCAAGAGGTAGAGGGTGAAGAAATAGGAGGTGGGTTCTCTTTAGAATTGGATTTATCTCACTTTAGCTCAAGTTGCCATTGATGGACCTTGAGCTTTTCTTGAAGAAGAAGATGGAGCTCAAGAAAGAATGATAAGTATTGTAATTTTAAAATAAAACTAATATGAATACTTATCATATCTTGACCATGGTCAAGTGTAGAGATTAAACCAAGGTTAGTTGGAGTGGTTAGGGTTAAGGATGAGATAAGGATGGTGGACTTTGTCAAAGCTTCAAGAAGCTTCAACATAGCTCCAAAATAAGCCACCATTCTTAACTTAATCCTTTCCAAATAAATAAACAAATAAATAAATGAAAAACCAAAACCCTAATCATCACTTAACCATGGTTTAAACCTTTACACTTAACCACATTATCAAGTATCATCAAACATGATACAAAAAAATGTGCACAAAAGTATATCACATATACCTTTTGCACATCAAGTGAGAAAATCCATTTAAAGTGAACCAATACTAGTTAATGCAAAGTAATATATCAAATATATAATTATGCATTAAATCATTAAATCAACATTTGATTCAATGATCCGGTCATGTCGCACATAACCGACTAGAATCCAATGTATCGATTTATCGAATCAATGATTCGATAACTAGGACATATCGAATATAACCAATCGAAACATATATCGCGAGAATGAAATGCGGTATCACATACATGCATTATTCTCGGTCCTGCACATATCTCATATGCGCTCCTATTTCGTTTCGCTTGAGCCAGGAAACCTCTGTGTAGGACTCTAAAGACTCGTCAATACGCCGGTAGCATATGATGATCATATCAAGTATCCACAAGCCGCAAGCGGTCTGCTAAACGTAACGGCCACCCGGGTATTGAGCGATCAGAAGATCGACGAGCTAGCCCGCTCACACTCCTGTGAATCCAACCAGTAACACTTACCGTACAGTCCGGTCTATTCGTCTGATATGTCGCATATCAAGTCTAGGGGTGGTAAACGTCAGACCCCAATAACCCGATAAGTCGTGCCGATGTGAGGCTCATAACGGGTCGAGAAACTACTGGTAACACTTACCAGCAAATCTCTGATCAGCCCTGGCCAGGGACTTCCCTGTTACGGCCAATCGAGCACTGCGCAACATCAACTCCCAATACCGGGAGAGACGAAACCCCTCCTATCGCTCATTGCCTCCATGTGACTCAGGACTGTGCCCAAAGACCACCGTTTTGCACGCCCTCATGGACGTGGTAAGGTGGAGATCAAAGCACAGTGGGAATCACACAAGACTCTATGACGATCTCGGGTCTACAGACTAACCTGTACAAGTGTCACCTGAGAACTGCCATCTGACGTGAGGTATAATACCATCTGGGAGTTCTCGGCGAGTCCGTCCAGTGTACTCAGTCTCCACTGAGCACCCGTATACCATCTCTGATGTCATGACAACACCAATGGATATGGGATCATCCATCGCCCATCACATGGGTCGAGAAGCGTATACTCTAGTCTACACTGGTATATCGATGCCCCGTCTCGATACACCCACGACTAGGGACCTTGAAGGATGTACTTATGGACTACCATGTCCCCACTAGTATGATCCGCATCATAGTCCAGGTAGTCAAGTACATATCCTAAGGGCTTTACCAACATGTAACTATAAGACAGTATAAAGAGACTAGTGTACATGTTAAGATAAAGAGTAACCAGATAGCATACTATCATATCGAGCAAGAAAGTCATCTCTATATATATCCAAGCATCCAATATAATATACATCATCTGTACAATACTGGCCTCTAGGGCATACATACAACTAACAATCTCCCACTTGCACTAGGGCCAGCTGCTGTAGTATCGCATACCGAGCATCCCAAAGAGTCTCTCAAACTGTATCTGGGGAATGGCCTTCGTGAGTGGATCCGCGGTGTTGTTCTTCGTGTCAACCCTCCTGACCTCGATCTCCCGGCGATCAACTATCTCCCGGATCAGGTGATACCGCCTCAGAATATGCCTGGATCACTGATGGGACCTGGGTTCCTTGGCCAAAGCCACCGCTCCATTGTTATCGCAATACAAAGGTATTGGATGCTCAATGGATGGAACCACACCAAGTTCAGTAATGAACTTCTTGATCCAGACAGCCTCTTTGGCAGCATCGTTGGCAGCGATGTATTCAGCCTCCATCGTCGAGTCTGCCACGGTTTCCTGCTTGGAACTCTTCCAGCTAACCGCCCCTCCGTAAAGGGTAAAGACAAAGCCCGACTGCGACTTAGAGTCGTCCTTATCACTCTGGAAGCTCGAATCGGTAAAGGACTCCACTTGGAGTTCTCCGTTACCATACACCAAGAACATATCTCTAGTCCTTCGCAAGTACTTGAGAATGCTCTTCACAGCTGTCCAGTGACTCTCTCCAGGATCAGCTTGATACCTGCTCACTATACTTAGTGAGTATGCAACATCGGGTCTAGTACATAGCATCGCATACATGATAGAGCCTACTGCCGAAGCATAGGGTATCCCTTGCATGCGAGCTCTCTCCAAATCAGTCTTGGGAGACATCTCTTTGGAGAGAGTGACTCCAGAGATCGTGGGCAAGTTCCCACGCTTGGACTCTTCCATACTAAACCTCTTTAGTATGGTGTCAATGTACCTGGATTGGGACAATCCCAAAATCCTTTTGGATCTATCTCTATAGATCCTAATTCCCAATATGCAGGAGGCATCACCAAGATCTTTCATTGAGAATCTTTGTGATAAGAAGAGCTTGACCGATTGCAGCATAGGAATATCATTTCCTATCAAGAGTATGTCGTCCACGTACAATACGAGGAATACAATCTTACTCTCTGCCACCTTCTTGTAGATACAAGGTTCATCTGGATTTTTGACGAAATCAAACTCTTTGATAACGACGTCAAAGCAGATGTTCCAACTCCGCGATACTTGCTTTAATCCATAAATGGATTTAAGCAGCTTGCACACCTTCCCGCTGCTCCCACTGTCTACGAAGCCCTCTGGCTGAGTCATGTACACGCACTCTTCTAAATCACCATTTAGAAAGGCGGTCTTAACATCCATTTGCCAGATTTCGTAGTCATGATATGCAGCGATGGCAAGCATGATTCGGATGGATTTAAGCATAGCCACTAGAGAAAAGGTTTCGTCATAGTCCACACCTGGTCTTTGACGAAAACCCTTTGCTACAAGTCTAGCTTTGAAAGTCTCCACTTTCCCATCTACACCAAGTTTCTTCTTGAAGATCCACTTGCTCCCAATGGGTTTTACCCCTTCAGGAGCAACTTCCAAAGTCCATACTTTGTTGGTGTACATGGAATCCATCTCGGACCGCATAGCATCCAGCCATTTCACTGAGTCCCCACTCGTGATGGCCTGCTCGAAGCTAGTTGGGTCATCATCCTCCATGATGCAATCCTCACTGCCACCATCAATGAGAAAACCGTAGTATCTCTCAGGTTGGCGAGGAACCCTACTAGATCGGCGGAGAGGCTGGGGTTCATCGAGAACTACGGAATCCTCTGGTTCAACCAAATCTTCTGTTGTAGTCTGTATTGCTGGAACCTCTTCCAGTTCTACCTCAATGCCACCTATCTGTTTCATAAGAAAACCTTTTTCTAAGAAAGTGGCATGCCGAGAAACAAACACTTTTTGTTCCTCGGAGTGGTAGAAGATATACCCTCGCGAATGTTTGGGATATCCAACAAACTTACATAGAACAGACCTTGCCTCGAGCTTGTCCGGATTTTGTGTTTTAACATAGGCCGGACAACCCCATATCTGAATAAAATTAAGACATGGTCTCTTTCCATTCCATATCTCATATGGAGTGGTAGGCACTGATTTGGTCGGAACTCTATTCAGTAGGTATGCAGCAGTCTCCAGTGCATATCCCCAGAAGGAAATAGGTAACTCAGCTGTACTCATCATAGAGCGCACCATATCTAATAGGGTGCGATTTCTCCGCTCCGATACACCGTTGTGCTGTGGTGTATATGGAGGAGTCAGCTGAGAGAGAATCCCATTCTCTTTTAGGAAGTCCAGGAATTCATTGCTTAAGTATTCTCCTCCTCGATCAGATTGAAGGATTTTAATACTTTTTCTGGTTTGGTTCTCAACTTCTTGTTTATATTCCCTAAATTTCTCAAAAGATTCTGATTTGTGTTTCATCAGGAACACATACCCGAACCTAGAGAGATCGTCAGTGAATGTAATGAAGTATGAAGAACCATCCCTGGCATGTGTAGACATGGGACCGCATACATCACTATGTATCAGTCCCAAGAGTTCGGTAACTCTTTCTCCGTGTCCCGTAAACGGAGTCTTGGTCATCTTGCCTTTGAGACATGACTGGCAAGTGTCATAAGATGAAAATTCGAAAGGTTTCAAATATCCATCTTTATGCAACTTAGCCAGTCGTGTCGCATTGATGTGACCTAGTCTACAATGCCACAAGAAAGAATCGTTCAGTTCTGAACTCTTCCTCTTGTGTGTGTTTGTTATACTCAGAACTGTTGATTGGTTTAGAACATAAATGCCATTGCACAACGTGCCTGATCCAACCAACTTTTGGTTATGGAAAATGTTCATAACATTGTCCTGTAATACAAAATTATATCCCTCTTTACTTAATAAAGAAACCGATATAATGTTGCATATCAGGTTCGGCATGTAATAGCATTCGTTCAGAACCAATGTATTACCAGTTGGTAATACAAGGTGATATTCCCCGACAGTCTTAGCTGCAACAATTGCACCATTTCCAACTCTAATGTCTTTATCACCTTCTCCAAGTTCTCTACCTTTCTTAAGCCCATGTAACTGATTACATATATGGGATCCTGACCAGGTATCCAATACCCAGGACGTAGAGCAAATGGAGAAACAGTTCTCAGTAACGAACACCCCCGAAGAAAATGCATCAGCATGTACTTTCTTCATTCGGGTGGCATGGGAATCCTGGTATTCCCCTATATCCTGTTCATTCCTATAACTCTTATAGGAAAGAACGGAACCAACGTTCCCCAGCACAGTATAATATGCGGGTTCGGTCAATACATCCATATTATTATCTTTATTAAGGCATGAAATGGTCGCTACCTGGAGAGAGAGAGAAGAAAACACTTTAACGTATGCTCGTGCAAGATCAGATTGGTTATTATCTTATCTAATCAGGATGGCTCCCACTGCTTTTTATCAAATCTTCCTTCAAACCCTAAAAGGAAAGACTAGCCGGGATTAATTACACACTACAAGTTCGCCAATCTTTCAGCCAGGCCAGTGTCGGTACTTTGAGGGAGGTCCCCCGTGCTTTCGCACGAACCTAATTAATGTAAACCTCGTTTTCCCAGAGGCGTAACCTCGTTAACACCTTTCTAGACACCTACTTGATCGGCTAATTGTAATGTGTAAAACTCTCCCAGGAGTAACTCTTACTCGCAGTGGGTATTGGGATCCAACTATCTCATAGAAGGTATGCAATCTCATTGCAAATTTCAACACTTGAAATTCCCGATAATGTTTTGCCCCTAGCGTCCTATGACCTTGACGGAGGCCAAACAACCCATAGTCCGCTAGTCAAGTTCAACCCGTCATTTCCTGATTGAATTAAACCCACCCGCACGACCCTTGACGGAGGCCAAACAACGCCGTACGAATACCCTAATCCAATCGCATCATATGCTAGCAGATAAGCACTAGTTAGCTACCGTACACTGCGCCTTGACGGAGGCCAAACTACCGCAGCACGAATACTAACTAATACTTATCTGAAATGACGGAGGGCCACGCAGGTTTTTCATAAAAACCATGAGCGTAATGAACTTGATATCGTTGTAGAATCAAATGAAGTTTTGAAATGGAGTGATTTTGAGGCTTTTCTAGTTTTGCTAAAGGAGTCACTCCCGGCGAAGGGATCTCAGTCCTTTCCTCGTCGAATGAGGTGCGGGATATATCATATATATCGCTGTGCAAAGCAAAAACCCAAAAGCAGTCAAAAGCAAACCGAGTGTGTAGCATCTGCCAGTTATTGCTAAAGGAGTCACTCCCGGTGAAGGGATCTCGGTCCTTTCCTCATCGAATAAGGTGCAGGGTATATCATATATACCGCTATGCAAAGCAAGAACTGTAGCTACCTGTTTTGTTTAAAATCTGATTCTACAACATCTTAGGTTTCTTTTCTTTCATTAATCACATTAATGAAGTCCCATCAATTAAATACCTAAACATCACAGATAGATATGACGTACACTTATGCCATCCGCATTCGCCTCGATGTCCTCTCGTGCACCGTTAGGTTAGGTAACTAACGACAGAGCAGGGCAGGGCTAGCGCGGGTGTAAAACATAAGTAACGTCTATATAATATATCATATATACTATATACTATATCCATCACAGAATCACATCACAGATATCGCAGCAGAATAAACATATGAAATATTGGATATATTAGGACGTCCGTGTTTTCAATACGAGCCAGTATAAAACACGGATTCCACGGTCGTGATGAATAGCCAATCCCACACCCCTAGACCCCTACGAGAGCGGCAAGCAACCCTGCCAATTTTAGGGTTAGGAGACCCGGACTCGACTCCTCGAGTTGGTCTCCCACTGGACTCCAGAACCCGGTTACTTGTGCTCCCCTCCTTGGGTCTATCCTAATGCGGAAAAGTAAATAATATACAAAAGGTGACAACTTCCGCTACCTGGAAGTGCCCCAAAGAAAAGAATATTACATACAATTTTTTACATGAATGAAAATGAAAAACACTCATCTCACATAAAAAAAACCCCGGCTATTCAAACACGACGATCCAATATAACATATCCAGCAACACATAACATCACATGTCATCTACGTAAGTAAGTATGCATACCCCAATTGTCGTTGACGTATAGCAACGAAACCGGCGATATGAACATACTACACTTACGGTCACAGAAAAGAAAGTGTAAAACTACAACAATTGGAATCCGCAACCTCTTTAGACATCACATGCCTAACAGTTACAAACCCCGCATTTTAGTCTCATTATCGAAAACTCTTTTCAATATCGTATGGGACTAAATTGCTAGATTTATAACATTCAATCAGTTATCTCATAACTACTTGTGAATTCCAATTATTGTATCACATTCCAGATAAACAGAAAATGTTAAACTTTCCGATCGAACAGTCGAATACCCAAGTTTTCCCGATACAGCTCAACACATGAAATAAGTCTAACAACATTCAGTTCGTGCCTCAGTACCGACGGTCCAGCCGTAGAAGGGTCAAGCCAACGCCTCACATGTGGCACGACGTACTGCCCCAAACCCGAAGGTTCAAAGGGCAGTTCAAGACGGTCACATAATCGAGTTAAGGTTTGTTGTCTTCTAGAGGGTCCATCGCGTTACTTGCACTACTTAGAACGTCGTTAAACTACGGAAAAATCCAACACTTGGAAATTTCCCGACAGGGGAAAAATTGGGTATTTATATCCGGTCGGACTTTTTAACATATTCTAAATATTATCCGGAAATATACAAAGACGAAATTTGATACCCCGATCGAAACACCGAATCCCCAAAGCAACCCCAGAAAATTCAACTCTTGAATAATTATTAAAAATACCCAGGAAAATCACCACTGGAAACTAAGAATTACTGTGTAAAATTCTTTAAATATAGAGGCCGTACGACCGCGGATCCGCCGCATCAGTCATGCTCATGCCGCGGATCCGCGCTAGCTTGGTGGAATTACGCTCACGAATTTCACAGTAAACCTTATAATTTCCTGCTTATTTTTCTGCATATTTTTAATATTGAAAAATCTCAGATTTTAGAAAATGTACAGAGAGCATGTTAAGTTTAGGGTTTCGGGTTCGTTCGGGCTTCAAATCGCGTCTAGACTTCGCCTAAGGCTCTAGCTAGGCTCTGATACCACTGTAGGGTTCCTAGGCATCCTAATTCGGTCTCACAAGGCATCAACCATGCCAATTTCAAAAATATTGGTGCCGAGAAACCCTAACGCGGATCGTTGACTAGATGTCTAGGCGAAATACAAAACTAGTTAACAAATTAACTATAGGTTAGATGCTACAACCTTTGTAGATCCGGTAATCCTCTTCCTTGGCTCCACGTAGGCATCCTCTCGCTGTCCTTTTCGAATTCTAGACTCGATCATCGGCATCATCGGGAAAACGAGCGGAATAGGTCGTCGGCTTTGTGTCAAAGACGATCTACCTCGAGGCTTCGCAAGTTCAAGCTCCGACTTCACAAACTTGTGAAACTTGTGAAGTAAACACCCAAAACAACTTGGCAAGAGGTAGAGGGTGAAGAAATAGGAGGTGGGTTCTCTTTAGAATTGGATTTATCTCACTTTAGCTCAAGTTGCCATTGATGGACCTTAAGCTTTTCTTGAAGAAGAAGATGGAGCTCAAGAAAGAATGATAAGTATTGTAATTTTAAAATAAAACTAATATGAATACTTATCATATCTTGACCATGGTCAAGTGTAGAGATTAAACCAAGGTTAGTTGGAGTGGTTAGGGTTAAGGATGAGATAAGGATGGTGGACTTTGTCAAAGCTTCAAGAAGCTTCAACATAGCTCCAAAATAAGCCACCATTCTTAACTTAATCCTTTCCAAATAAATAAACAAATAAATAAATGAAAAACCAAAACCCTAATCATCACTTAACCATGGTTTAAACCTTTACACTTAACCACATTATCAAGTATCATCAAACATGATACAAAAAAATGTGCACAAAAGTATATCACATATACCTTTTGCACATCAAGTGAGAAAATCCATTTAAAGTGAACCAATACTAGTTAATGCAAAGTAATATATCAAATATATAATTATGCATTAAATCATTAAATCAACATTTGATTCAATGATCCGGTCATGTCGCACATAACCGACTAGAATCCAATGTATCGATTTATCGAATCAATGATTCGATAACTAGGTCATATCGAATATAACCAATCGAAACATATATCGCGAGAATGAAATGCGGTATCACATACATGCATTATTCTCGGTCCTGCACATATCTCATATGCGCTCCTATTTCGTTTCGCTTGAGCCAGGAAACCTCTGTGTAGGATCTAAAGACTCGTCAATACGCCGGTAGCAGATGATGATCATATCAAGCATCCACAAGCCGCAAGCGGTCTGCTAAACGTAACGGCCACCCGGGTATTGAGCGATCAGAAGATCGACGAGCTAGCCCGCTCACACTCCTGTGAATCCAACCAGTAACACTTACCGTACAGTCCGGTCTATTCGTCTGATATGTCGCATATCAAGTCTAGGGGTGGTAAACGTCAGACCCCAATAACCCGATAAGTCGTGTCGATGTGAGGCTCATAACGGGTCGAGAAACTACTGGTAACACTTACCAGCAAATCTCTGATCAGCCCTGGCCAGAGACTTCCCTGTTACGGCCAATCGAGCACTGCGCAACATCAACTCCCAATACCGGGAGAGACGAAACCCCTCCTATCGCTCATTGCCTCCATGTGACTCGGGACTGTGCCCAAAGACCACCGTTTTGCACGCCCTCATGGACGTGGTAAGGTGGAGATCAAAGAACAGTGGGAATCACACAAGACTCTATGACGATCTCGGGTCTACAGACTAACCTGTACAAGTGTCACCTGAGAACTGCCATCTGACGTGAGGTATAATACCATCTGGGAGTTCTCGACGAGTCCGTCCAGTGTACTCAGTCTCCACTGAGCACCCGTATACCATCTCTGATGTCAAACACCAATGGATATGGGATCATCCATCGCCCATCACATGGGTCGAGAAGCGTATACGCTAGTCTACACTGGTATATCGATGCCCCGTCTCGATACACCCACGACTAGGGACCTTGAAGGATGTACTTATGGACTACCATGTCCCCACTAGTATGATCCGCATCATAGTCCAGGTAGTCAAGTACACATCCTAAGGGCTTTACCAACATGTAACTATAAGACAGTATAAAGAGACTAGTGTATATGTTAAGATAAAGAGTAACCAGATAGCATACTATCATATCGAGCAAGAAAGTCATCTCTATATATGTCCAAGCATCCAATATAATATACATCATCTGTACAATACTGGCCTCTAGGGCATACATACAACTAACACTTCAGATGTACCAGCAAGCCACAAAGCTACAGTCATCAACACAGCTCCGCCAAGATCAAAGTTTGAGGAGCTGTGTTAAGCAAACACAGGACCACCACGTCGTTAAACTGGGAACAATCGACCTCTAAGTCATTAAACTGGGGATGCAAAAAAATGAGTAAATAAACAAAAAATAAAAAAAAGCTGAAATGATGGGGCAACTCGCAATAAAAATCAGCGAGTAAAATAAAAATGAAAATAAACAGCCGAAATGATGGGGCAACCGCGAACAAATAGCCGAAATGATAGGGCAATCGCGACTTTCGCGATAAGAAAAGCTGAAATGATAGAGCAATCGCGGTAAAAAAAACTCCAAAGGCGAATGATGAGTCGTTCCTGGTATCATATTCCAGTGCAGCGATACAGACGCCAACCAAAATCCAAATCCCCAGAAAGCGAATGATGAGTCGCTCCTGGTTCCATATTCCAGTGCAGCGATGCAGACGCCAACCGAAATCCAAATCCCCAGAAAGCGAATGATGAGTCGCTCCTGGTACCATATTCCAGTGCTGCGATGCAGACACCGACCAAAATCTAAATCCCCAGATGGCGAATGATGAGTCGCTCCTGGTACCATATTCCAGTGCAGCGATACAGACGCCAACCAAAATTTCAAATCTCTAAATGTCTCAATGGCGAATGATGAGTCGCTCCTGGTACCATATTCCAGTGCAGCAATGCAGACGCCAACAAAGTCCCAAAATTCTCCCAGCTCTACGGTTGGTTTCCTAACTGACTACCGTTTACAATCCATAGGCTCAAATAATTCTCATCATACCCATACCCCACCGCAATCACCAGTCCAGCGGCCGGTCTCCGCCCTTGGAATTATGCTCCATTTAGGAAGACCCACTCATGTGTCCTCACGATACATGAGCAGAACAAACTTACGAGATCCTCTCGACTCGTAAGAAAACACTTTCGTGGGATCCTTACGACTCACGAAGGAAAAACACACTTGGGAGTCCCCATGACTCTTAAGGAGAAAGTACACCTACGAGATCCTTTTGACTCGTAGGGAGAAAATGCTTTTATGGGACCCTTACGGCTCATAAAATTGAAAAGTCTTAGGTGATAAGGATCTAAACCTGTCTCCTAAGCCATCGCTCCTCAACAGGGAAAGGCAAATGATGAATTGCTCCTGACACCTGTGCTTCAGTGTTAGCAACGCTCATGCCGACCCTAACCCCAAAATTCCAAACTTCCGATCCAATAGACCCCTAAGTCTTTAAACTGGAAACAGATGACCTCTAAGTCGTTAAACTGGGAACAGATGACCCCTAAGTCGTTAAACTGGGAACGAGGGAAATCCTCATGGCAAATGATGATTCACTCCTGGTACCGTATTCTCGTGAAGCGATGCTGATGCCAAACCAAAACCAAAATCCCCAAATCCACTCATGGCAAATGATGATTTGCTCCTGGTACCATATTCCAGTGTAGCAATGCTGATGTCAACCCAAATCAAATCAAACCAACAACCACTACGGCGGAATCATACTTCATCCCAGAATGTACCCCGTGTCGAAATCATGCTTCGCCTTGGAATATCTATCTTCCTTGCCGGAATTATGCTCTGCCTCAGAATCAAGTCAACCAGCGACACTCCATGCCGTGGACAAATCGAACAGCCAGCGACACTCCGTGTCGGGGACAAGTCGACCAGCGACACTCTATGTCGTGGACAAGTCGAACAGTCAGCGACACTCCGTGCCGGGGACAAGTCGACCAACTGTCACGCCCCGCTTCCCGGTGTACGGCGAAGGGGACGCGACGAGGCCCGCTACGTATATACTCAGAAGTACATATGCTAAGCGTATCTAAGCAATATAAAAGTAAATCACAAGAGACAAGAGATGTAGAAATAACAACAACTTTATTAATAACATTCTTTTGTACAATACATGAAAAGTAAATACAACTGGAATGAAAAGCGATGCCTAAACAGTGGCATAACAGAAAATGAAAATTCTGAATAGAACAAGGTACAATGTCTAGAGCTCGGGGTCTTCGTGAAACTGATCCAAGTCTTCATCGGTGGGCTCGATCTCTGCTTGGTCCAAAGCACCTGACGACATTCAAAGAAGAAAGAAATAGAATGTCGTCAGCGAACAGGTCGCTCGGTAAGTCCCAAAGATGGGGGAGAAATAGACAAGAGTAGGAGAGAGAGAGTAGATTTTAATATTGTATTGTATTGTTGTAATGTTGTAATGTTATATTGACGTTGTTGTTTGTAGCTTGATACAGAAGAATGCCAGTGTATACGAGAGGGGTCTCTATATGCTAGAGACCAGGGCAAACGAAAATAGAGTACAAGGCTCCGTTATACAACCAGGAACAACGGCAATTGGATTCATGTTAGGTGTCTTAATCTTACCGTCTCGTGCCACCTTTAACACCTTCCGTACCAATCTACCCCTTAAACCCCGTAGTGTTTTAACAGTATTGTTGTATTGCATTGTATAAGTTGGATGACTGACCAAGACCATGATATCAGTAAACAGATTGTAACTGCATAATTAGGTAAATGGAATAACGGAACAATGGATGTATATCCATGGTTTGATTCAGTTAAGTTGGATAGATTGTTAACTGGATTCTGGGATTCATGTATTCATTTTGAGTTAGAATTTTAAAGAATATAGATTGACTTGAATCATATTCAAATCAGAAATAGTCAGATTCAAACCCGAGTCAGACTAAAAGAAAAGTAATTTGAAGTTCTATAATTGTTAGGGTCCTTATTGTAATTTTTAAAACTTAAGGGGGTTTTATGTAAAAAGTACTTTTGTATAGTTTTCAAGATACACCCCAAGTATTTATTATTCGTCTTTATTGTTATAATGAGTGTAAATTTTATTTGTGTTATTCTAGTGATTATATCCTAATAAAAGTATTAAATTATAACATTGATTTATTTGAAAATTCATGGTATTTTAATGTAACTTTTAATCTTGTAATTTTTTAGGAAAAGGTGGAAAATTTATCTTATAACAAAATAGGCGTTTAAATGATAATTATATACATGTTAATACAAGAATAATTTTAAATAAATATTTTATTTTCCAAAAAATCTCATTTTTCTTAAATGTCGTATTTTAAACCTTTCGAGACCGAATGCTCCTTGCGGAGGTCTGAATCTCGCACTACGAAGCCCGAGGGTGCACGATAAACCGTACAATCCCTAAAGAGTTCCCCAAATGTGGGTTGTAGTGGCGCTTTGCCAAGATTTTATAAATACTAATCATTTAGAAAACGGTTTTATAAAAATAAGGTATTTATTTGTAAAAGGTGTAAATTTCCGTATTTTAGTTTCTAGGGTTTCCTAAGCCAACTAGCCTATTTCTAAGGTCTAAAAGATAAGTCATTAGAAGCCTCAAATCGCCTCTTCACCGCCAATTGCGGCCAGGTAAGTGCCAGGTAAGTGGGAGGCTCTCCACTACAAGTAGTGGCCCTAATTAAGTAACCACTTGCCTTAGACACACTTGCCTAGTCACCGCAAAAGTCAGGTTTAAATAAACGATCGATGTCCATGACATATCGTATTTTCCTTAAACAGATTTTGTTTAGAATTGTGTACAACTTAAAGCTTTTAGAAAAGGTTTATAAAGAAAATGGTATTTTAGTGAAAAGTCTTGTATTTTCGTATTCTAAGTTTTAACGATAACAATTAAGGTTATATTTGTGTGTGTGTAGAGGTAGGTCATTACCTCGTGACTTATTTTAAGGTTTAGTGAAGTTTAGAGGTTAAATATGATATATTAAACATGAAGGTATTTAAGTGTAAGATTACGGTATTTGTAAACGTTATCATTTCATGTGTGAAAACTCATTCAAATTGATTTCTACAAGTTTAGTGATCAAGATGAACATGTTTAAGAATGAGGGAATTAATTAGAAGAAGAAAAAATAAACTTTATGGTATTATTGTGAAAAGAATACGATATTACAAGAAAGTTATCATTTCATGTGAGAAATTTTGTCCAAATTAATTTTTATGTGATTAATAGTCATCATGGATATGTTTAGGTGTTATGGATTAGGTGACAAGTGGGATTTTGTAGAAAAACCGAATCGGAAATCGGTTTGTTCCGATTTCCGTCGGGTTTCACAAAGCCGTATTTTCTTTCAAAGAAAAGGAAGATAGAAAGAGTGGGACTTACGGGTTTGGACAAGCTAGGGAGGCTAAGAAAGTAGTGGGTTGTCGGTGCGTCGAAACGTCGTGAAGGATCCTAGTACGGTCGCCGGAATTCGTCGTCGGTTTCGGCAGCGCTTCGCTTTTCGCTCTTTTTCTAACGTACCGAGTTCTTTTGAGAATTTTAGAGAGTGGACTTAGAATTATAGGGTGAAATGGTAGAGGGTAGGGGTGTTTATATAAGACTAGGCTAGGGTTAGGGTTTTGATTTAAAAAAATATATAAATAATTAAGAAAAACATTAAAATTCATTAAATTTTGGAATAAAAGAGGTTTAATGGGAAATTGATAACTGATCTGAAAATTTAGTGTATACAGGGGGGTTGACCAAGTCAACACGGAGAAAATCCGTGTTGACGACTCGGCCGTCCGGCCGAGTCCGGCCGGCGGAGCCGGCCGACTCGGGCCGAGTCGGGGCACCGTTGGGTGAGGAATCACATGGGGGGAATTTTGGTATACTTAACTTTTGGTGTTCAGTATAAATTTTGAGAGTTATGGCTGTTTGACCGTTTACCTTCCAAAAAAGTTAAAACAAAATAATATAAAAAAATATGTGGGGCATGGGATTCGAACTCTGGTGGCTTGGTTCAGCAGTGCAAGGTATTACCAATGAGCTACAAGCTTCTTCTTGTAATTATTGTAGGAAAATAGATACTTAAAGTGTTATCAGCAAAATTAAATACCCCAAGTACACTTTAATTTTAAAACAATTTTATGTACACAAAAAATAAATGAAATTATTTAAAAACAAAATAATGAATTGTATATATCTTGTGCTCAGATTAAAATACTCCTTTATGGATTAAAAAAAAAAATTTTAAAAATCTGTACAGAAAAGTGTATATGAAAATTAGGGTTGTTACATTCTACCCTCCTTATAAAAATTTCGTCCTTGAAATTTATAAAAGGAAGGTGTAACAGTGCTAGGAAGTTTGGCGAATAAAAGTGATACGATGGTGAAAAAGGCTTACCGGTATTACTTTGACCTACAGTCTCGGCTTCTACGGCTTCTAATGTGAAGGTCTGTCGCCGTGGTATATTCCTTCTAGCCGGAGGCACATTCTGCCTTTGACGCCTATTTCTCTGCCCTCTAGGCATGTCCTTCATTGCCTGTTGGAATTGGCGAGTAGGCTGTGCAGGTGGTGGAGCAGGTAGTGCAAGACGAGTTGCAGGAGCCTGGATGGTTGGCCGCTGCGGTTGGTTGGTGTGTGTGTGAGATGAGTTGCTGTTGTAAGGACAGTTCCCAATTCCGTGGTTGGATGCGCCAAAAATTAGACTCAGGCTTTTTGCGCGCCTACAGTCCTTCCACAAATGTCCCTTTCTATGGCAGTAATGGCAAATTTCTTCAGTCCTCCTAGGTTCAAACGATGGCCTGGAAGAGGCTCCACCTGCCATCTGGTTGGCAGGGCGCTTGACTCCTGCAGACTGAGGTCTGCCCCTCTCTTTTATCACTGCCTCATAACTGCGGGCAGCTTCTAGAGCTTCCTCATGAGTCAAAAACTTTCCTGTGGCTAGAACAGCCTTAATCTCTGTGTCCAAACCTTGTTGAAAGCGACGGGCTCTGATCTCGTCCGTCGGTATCAGGTGTGCCGCAAATCGGCTCAACATGGTGAATTCAGCGTCGTTTTCATCTACCGATTTGTCCCACATTGAACCCTGTTGTAGATGAATAAACTGCTGCTCCATTGCAAACCTGGCAGTCATAGGGAAATATTTCGCGTCGAACTTCTCGCGAAAGGTCTTCCATTCAATCGGCTGTACCAGACGGCTTTCTTCCGCCTTCCACCAGTTGCGAGCATTATCCGTGAGCTGTAGTTTTGCTACACGGACCCAAGCATTGTCTGGCACTTGAGCTGCCACCAGATCATCTTCGATGCTTTGTGCCCATTCTTCCGCTTCAAGAGGGCTTCCTTTACTAGAGAACTGCTTTGGGTGCAAAGCTCTGAATTGCTTTACTCCCGGTGCATCGGTCTCAGGACGGTTCAGAAGTTATTGCTGTCTCTCGAGAAGACTGCGGATCGCCTCGAATAGCATCGTTTGCTCAGTGGGTGGTGCAGGAACAGCTGGTGTGAGAGGTAGTGCTGAAGGGGTGTTGTTGACGTTGGTGCTGGTGTTGTTCGGGGAATCCATAACCTTGAAGAAAAATTTGGGTTAGGACAGATTCAAATACATGAAATGATAAGATTCAAGGAATAGAGATTTGCAAGATTCAAGGAACATGAATTGTAAAGAATATTTTACTTGCTGGTTCTTGTGTTATATTGCTTAAGTTGTTCACGCAGACCAGAACTGCATGACAGGGATTCATACAGCTCGGACCTGCATGGGCCACCAACAAAACCTGTCACGCCCCGCTTCCCGGTGTACAGCGAAGGGGACGCGACGAGGCCCGCTACGTATATACTCAGAAGTACATACGCTAAGCGTATCTAAGCAATATAAAAGTAAATCACAAGAGACAAGAGATATAGAAATAACAACAACTTTATTAATAACATTCTTTTGTACAATGCATGAAAAGTAAATACAACTGGAATGAAAAGCGATGCCTAAACAGTAGCATAACAGGAAATGAAAATGCTGAATAGAACAAGGTACAATGTCTAGAGCTCGGGGTCTTCGTGAAACTGATCCAAGTCTTCACCGGTGGGCTCGATCTCTGCTTGGTCCAAAGCACCTGACGATATTCAAAGATGAAAGAAATAGAATGTCGTCAGCGAACAGGTCGCTCGGTAAGTCCCAAAGATGGAGGAGAAATAGACAAGAGTAGGAGAGAGAGGGTGGCTTTTAATATTGTATTGTATTGTTGTAATGTTGTAATGTTATATTGACGTTGTTGTTTGTAGCTTGGTACAGAAGAATGTCAGTGTATACGAGAGGGGTCTCTATATGCTAGAGACCAGGGCAAACGGAAATAGAGTATAAGGTTCCGTTATACAACCCAGAACAACGGCAATTGGATTCATGTTAGGTGTCTTAATCTTACTGTCCCGTGCCACTTTTAACACCTTCCGTACCAATCTACCCCTTAAACCCCGTAGTGTTTTAACAGTATTGTTGTATTGCATTGTATAAGTTGGATGACTGACCAAGACCATGATATCATTAAACAGATTGTAACTGTATAATCAGGTAAATGGAATAACGGAACAATGGATGTATATCCATGGTTTGATTCAGTTAAGTTGGATAGATTGTTAACTGGATTCTGGGATTCATGTATTCATTTTGAGTTGGAATATTAAAGAATATAGATTGACTTGAATCATATTCAAATCAGAAATAGTCAGACTCAAACCCGAGTCAGACTAAAAGAAAAGTAATTTGAAGTTCTATAATTGTTAGGGTCCTTATTGTAATTTTTAAAACTTGAGGGGGTTTTATGTAAAAAGTACTTTTGTATAGTTTTCAAGATACACCCCAAGTATTTATTATTCGTCTTTATTGTTATAATGAGTGTAAATTTTATTTGTGTTATTCTAGTGATTATATCCTAATAAAAGTATTAAATTATAACATTGATTTATTTGAAAATTCATGGTATTTTAATGTAACTCTTAATCTTGTAATTTTTTAGGAAAAGGTGGAAAATTTATCTTATAACAAAATAGGCGTTTAAATGATAATTATATACATGTTACTACAAGAATAATTTTAAATAAATATTTTATTTTCCAAAAAATCTCATTTTTCTTAAATGTCTTATTTTAAACCTTTCGAGACCGAATGCTCCTTGCGGAGGTCTGAATCTCGCACTACTAAGCCCGAGGGTGCACGATAAATCGTACAATCCCTAACGAGTTCCCCAAATGTGGGTTGTAGTGGCACTTTGCCAAGATTTTATAAATACTAATCATTTAGAAAACGGTTTTATAAAAATAAGGTATTTATTTGTAAAAGGTGTAAATTTCCGTATTTTAGTTTCTAGGGTTTCCTAAGCCAACTAGCCTATTTCTAAGGTCTAAACGATAAGTCATTAGAAGCCTCAAATCGCCTCTTCACCGTCAATTGCGGCCAGGTAAGTGCCAGGTAAGTGGGAGGCTCTCCACTACAAGTAGTGGCCCTAATTAAGTAACCACTTGCCTTAGACACACTTGCCTAGTCACCGCAAAAGTCAGGTTTAGATAAACGATCGATGTCCATGACATATCGTATTTTCCTTTAACAGATTTTGTTTAGAATTGTGTACAACTTAAAACTTTTAGAAAAGGTTTATAAAGAAAATGGTATTTTAGTGAAAAGTCTTGTATTTTCGTATTCTAAGTTTTAACGATAACAATTAAGGTTATATTTGTGTGTGTGTAGAGGTAGGTCATTACCTCGTGACTTATTTTAAGGTTTAGTGAAGTTTAGAGGTTAAATATGATATATTAAACATGAAGGTATTTAAGTGTAAAATTACGGTATTTGTAAACGTTATCATTTCATGTGTGGAAACTCATTCAAATTGATTTCTACAAGTTTAGTGATCAAGATGAACATGTTTAGGAATGAGGGAATTGATTAGAAGAAGAAAAAATAAACTTTATGGTATTATTGTGAAAAGAATACGATATTACAAGAAAGTTATCTTTTCATGTGAGAAACTTTATCCAAATTAATTTTTATGTGATTAATAGTCATCATGGATATGTTTAGGTGTTATGGATTAGGTGACAAGTAGGATTTTGTAGAAAAACCGAATCGAAAATCGGTTTGTTCCGATTTCCGTCGGGTTTCATAAAGTCTTATTTTCTTTCAAAGAAAAGGAAGATAGAAAGAGTGGGACTTACGGGTTTGGACAAGCTAGGGAGGCTAAGAAAGTAGTGGGTTGTCGGTGCGTCGAAACGTCGTGAAGGATTCTAGTACGGTCGCCGGAATTCGTCGTCGGTTTCGGCAGCGCTTCGCTTTTCGCTCTTTTTCTAACGTACCGAGTTCTCTTGAGAATTTTAGAGAGTGGACTTAGAATTGTAGGGTGAAATGGTAGAGGGTAGGGGTGTTTATATAGGGCTAGGCTAGAGTTAGGGTTTTGATTAAAAAAATATAAAAATAATTAAGAAAAACATTAAAATTCATTAAATTTTGGAATAAAAGAGGTTTAATGGGAAATTGATAACTGATATGAAAATTTAGTGTATACAAGGGGGTTGACCAAGTCAACACGGAGAAAATCCGTGTTGACGACTCGGCCGGTCCGCCGGCCGACTCGGCCGAGTCGGGGCACCGTTGGGTGGGGAATCACATGGGGGGAATTTTGGTATACTTAACTTTTTGGGTTCAGTATAAATTTTGAGAGTTATGGCTGTTTGACCGTCGACCTTCCAAAAAAGTTAAAACAAAATAATATAAAAAAAGATGTGGGGCATGGGATTCGAACTCTGGTGGTTTGGTTCAGCAGTGCAAGGTATTACCAATGAGCTACAAGCTCCTTCTTGTAATTATTGTAGGAAAATAGATACTTAAAGTGTTATCAGCAACATTAAATACCCCAAGTACACTTTAATTTTAAAAGAATTTTATGTACATAAAAAATAAATGAAATTATTTAAAAACAAAATAATTAATTATATATATCTTGTGCTCAGATTAAAATACTCCTTTATGGATTAAAAAAAAATTTTTAAAAAAAATTGTACAGAAAAGTGTATATGAAAATTAGGGTTGTTACACCAACGACACTCTGTGCCGAGGACAAGTCGACCAGCCAGTGACACTCCGTGCTGGAGCGCGGAAGCTACTGCTTAACGAATGAAGGAGGCATACCGACTCGACTACAGATACTACAATACAAGTCATGAGCGATAGCGAAGGCTCTCCCGTTACCCCTGGTCGCAAACAGGGCCGACCGGGAGGCATGAACGAGATGTCGAACAGCAACACTCCGTGTCGGGGACACGTCGAACAGCTAGCGACACTCCATGCCAGGGACACGTCGAACATCCAACGACCTCCTCATCGGAATTATGCTTCGACTCGGAATCAAGTCAACCAGCGACACTCTGTGCTGGGGGCACGTCGACCAGCGACACTCCGTGCCGGGGAAACGTCAAACAGATACTCCGTGCCGGGGACACGTCAAACAGATGCTCCGCCTCGGGGACACGTCAAACAGACATTCCGTGCCGGGGACACGTCAAACATACGCTCTGCCTCGGGGACACGTCAAACAGACATTTCGTACCAGGGGCACGTCAAAAAGACACTACACCTCAGGGAAACGTCCAACAGTGACACTCCGTGCAGGGGACAAGTCAACCAGTGACACTCCGTATCGGGGGCACGTCTACCAGCGACACTCCGTGCTGGGAAAACGTCAAACAGACACTCCGCGTCAGGGATACGTCATACACCGACACTCCGTCTCGGAGACACGTCAAGCATTGACCGTCCATGTCGTAAAAAGGGCAGTGCCAGCTTCCCATAAAGCGGGAACCAAATTAAGTCGCCTCCATGTGAAAGAAGATCCATCAATTTCATGCACACGACCCACATATGCGGTGTGCATTTATTGATGGGGGGCACTTTGTTGGGATCAAAAATTACACCCCGGTTGACTAAGTCAAAATTAAAGTCAACCCCAAGTAAGTAGGCCCAAGTCCAGATCAAGTGGGCCTATGCCCAAGTCGAGCCCCGCGGTCGGCCTCCCCCATGCCAAAATAAAATCATGTAATAAATAATTTTGATGTAATTTTTTATGCATGAATGGGCTTAAAGCCAAATTTTTGTAAAGTCCATAGCCCATATGCAAAATAAATGAGTACATGAAGTATGGGATGGGCAAAATGCCATTTTGTAAAACCCAAGAGGTTGTATGTAAGTTTGTATGCCTATAAAAAGCAACATGATAATGAAATAAAGAGGATAATTCATTCTCCGCCAAAATTAGGGTCTGTGCCTTCTTCTCCTTCCTTAAGGTTCTAAAACCTTCTTCCTCTTTTTGAATTAAATCAAGAGTTTAACTTTTTTTTTTCCAAAAATAAATAGATTTTCACCATAAAACCCTTGAAGGGGAGCTCGGATCTGCCATCAAATCCCTAAAAGGGGAGATTTTAAGTCTTACCTTCCCTTTTTCCCCCAAGATCCAGCCAACGGAGAGGAAGAAGAAGGATACCCATTTCCAAAAATCCCATTCCAGAAGAATCCGAGGCTCAAAAGAAGATCCAAATATTTCTAAGAGTTTAACTCCATTTAAGATCTGTTGGAGTTTAACTCCATAAATCAACCCCTTTTTTAGGAGTTTAACTCCAAATCTAAGCATAATCCTTGTTGGGAGTTCAACTCCAAAGCCTCCTAGGGAGTTCAACTCCTAACCTAGGGGCTAAGCCCCTTTTCCCGTTGGTGTTTCCAGCGGTCGCGTGCATGGCACGTGGCCTGCGGGCGCTCAGCATACTGTGGTCGCGTGTTGCGCACGTGACCCGCTGACATCCCGCGGGCGCCCAGAGCCCACGCGCCTGGTACGCATCTTTAAGACACTCCTCCCCCCTCGTTTTTCGTGCACTCCACACCAGAAACACGTCTCCCATTAGGAAAATTTTTCTAACGAGACGCTGCCCCGCACCCCGTAAGGGGGATGCTCGCCCTCTTGACCCCCAGCCTGCTATCCGGGTAGCGGGCCCCCGTAAAACTCTGTGGGGCCCCCGATATACCCAAAACCCTTTCAAAACACACGTACACTGCACATCAAGTTCGTATGACCAGTTTGACCCATCAATCAGAGGTTTTCTCGCTCCAATGACGAGGGGTAATTAACGGCAGCTTAGTCCGCGGTTGCCGGAGATTCGGATCTCCATAATCAATAAATCTCCGCCCACCCTAGGCAGGAAGAATCTGTAGTACGCCTGACAAGCGCGCGCGTATTTCCATCTCAATAGGGTGACGAAAAACACCCTACAACTGCAACATAAGAAACCACATCTCCTAAATCAGAATCAAAGAAACCCCCAATCTCAAAGGTGAATTTAAAGGAACTGACCCCTCTTAAAAAAATCTTACCTTTATGCGCTAGAGGATGGAAGATGCAGTTGGCCATTTTGGGGTCTCAAGGTAGAGTTGGAGAGATGAGATCTAGAGATTTCGGCTTCCACACTTAAAGCGTAATTGGCTGAGATTTAGAGATCTGGAGAGTCTCGAGGCCGAGGAAGAGCGACTGAGCAAGCGAGAGAGAGAGATCTGGAAATTTAGAGCGATGGAGAGTCGAGAGATTTCGAGCGAAGTTTGATCGAGCAAGGTTTGATTGAGCGAAGGAGGAACACAGAGGAGGGAGAGGGAGGGCAACGGCACAAGAGAGAGAAAATGAGGGTTCGAATGAGGGGTGGGGATAAAATTAGTATATATTGGCGGGCTATTTGGTCGGATCGGGTTTACTCAGTTTTGCAAATTTCGAAGCAGTAACTTGATCCGAAAATCGAATTCTCTTATTTTTTAATCCGACCTGACCAGACTTCTCTCAAAAACCGCATAAAAAGGGTCGGGTCGGTCGGTTTGAAAGGGTTCGGTAATTATTTGATCTGGCCTATCAAAGACAATGTTTAACATCCTGCGATATGAACTTTTCCGTACAGTATTGTAATTATTTTTACGTACCTTTTTGGATTTCAATGAGGCTCAATCTTCAGGCTGGATGAGAACTCACTCAAACTTTGAGCGAAATTTTGGGCTCGTTTAAATAACTAAACTAGCACGAGCAGTCAAACACTAGACTCATTTTACAATGCAGCATCAGCCCAAAACCCACTCACTCTTTCTAGAAGACTGGCTCCGCTCCGCCGGCTCCGCCGCCTCCTCAGCCGCCGGCGCCGCCTCCATCACCACCAACGCCACCGCCATCGTCCAGTCATGGTCGGACCTCCGCTCCCCCTCGATCCTCTCCAGCCCCAACCGCCTCCTCTCCTCTCTCCAAACCCTAGCTGCTTCCTCCCTCTCCTCCCTCCACGTGGCCGACCCTCAGGCCAAGCTCCTCCTCTCTCTCCTCTCCTCCGGCGACTCCCCGCTCCCCTCCCCCGCCCTTCCCCTCATCGCTCGCCTTCTCTCCGTCTGGCTCCGCAAAAACCCTAACCCTAACACTAGCCTCATCCAGTCCCTCGCGGTCCCCGCCGTTCTCTCTCTCCTCGCCTCCACCGCTTCCCCTTTCTCTCTCCTCCTTCTCGGGATCCTCTCCGCCTCTCCTAACGTGCCCCATTCGTCGAAAAACTATTGTCTTGATTTGCTCTGCTCGCTTCTCGATCGAGAAATCGAAAATCTTTGCTCGGATGAAGATCTCATGCCTGAGATTCTTTCTGGGATTGGATACGCGCTGTCTCGATCTGATGACGCGCATTTCGGTTGGATTTTGGGTTCTTTGTTCGGTATTTGGGGTGGATCAAAAGACAACGCTAGGCTCGATCACGGGCTGATGATTCTCCAGCTGTTCGAATGGGTTGTCTCTGGGTTTATTGGTATTAAAAATTTGAGCAGAATTGAGTTCTTGTGCAGGGAGGTTGAGGTTTTGGAGAGGAAATGTGCGAAATTTGCGGTCTTGATGGCTGCTTGCGGTATTTTGAGGGCGTTCAGGTTGAATTCGTGGAGGAATGTATTGCATTTGAGGAATTCGATGGAGAGGATTATTGGGTCTGTTGCGGAATACGCGGTTTCAGGTGTTGGTAATGAAATGGAGAAGAGGCTTGTTGTGCAATGCGTTTTGCTTGGTTTGGTTCGATGCGGAATGATTGGTTTTAGTCCCTCTGTGTTCTTATGCGTCTGTACAGGGTTGCTGAATGAGATATTTCCGTTAAGGGCGTTGTTTAAGATGGCTGTTCAAAACTCGAGCAGTGATGTGCTTGACAAGGTTAAACAACATTTGGGTAGTGTTCTGTTTAAGGAAGCAGGTGCGGCGACTGGTGTTTTCTGCAACCAATATGCAATGGCTGATGAGGAGCGGAAAGTGGTAGCAGAGAATTATATGTGGGACTACTCTCATCATCTCTACTTTGATCTTCGAAAGGTGGTACTTTTGCTAAAGGGAAAGAATGATGAGTTAATTGGCAAACTTGATAAAATCGCAGAAGCTGCATTTCTTATGGTTGTTGTGTTTGCCGCTGAGGTTGCCAAATACAAGTTGAATTCTAAGTTGCCATATAAGTTTAGGCCTGAAGCTGCAGTAAAGATATTAGTTGCGTTTTCGTGCATAGAGTATCTGAGAAGGGTTCGGTTGCTAGAGTATACTGAAGCAGTTCGACGAGCTGTTCTGACCATTCAGGAAAATGTGGATGCTTGTGCTTTGTTTGTTGAATCTTTGCCTCCTTATGCTGAGCTTACTAATCAGAATGGTATGTCTCTTTATATTTAATTTATTGTGGTTTATGTTCTTTAATGTATATTTGCATGTTGATTGTTCTTATGATAAATGTAAAGGTTCACTTGCTTTGGAGGGAATGAGATATGTTTGGTGGGAGGATGAGGTGCAAACCGCACGCATGCTATTTTGTCTTCGGGTGATACCAACTTGCATTAGCTTAGTTACCGCATCTATGTTTGGAAAGATAGTGACGCCAACAATGTTCCTGTATCCTTAATGATGGGCGATTTATCCATTGTTGTCACTGATTATTATATACGATTTTAATTCTCTCAGTGTTGTAAAAGCTTAAGTAGAATGGATTTAGATACAGATAAGACTGATACTAATCGGATTTAAGGAGTCACGCTTTTCCAAAAGTCTGGTATAATTCGTTAGGATACGGAAATCTTTTGTTGTTCAATTATAATAATATAAAGTATATTTTAGAAAATATAAACTAAGAATACTAATAATTTGTTAGTGTTGATACATGGATTGTTAGCCATTGATACATGTTGTGTACATCTGGGGTACAATATGAAGTTTAGGTTGTGGCGTTGTGCCAACAAGTAATCCTCAAGTATCCGCAACGATATGGATAGAATCCGATATGGATACAAATCTAGAAGGCCGAATGGAATTGTATTTTCAATGGAAAAAAAGTACTGGTATTGTTTCAAATTATTCCTTAACTACAATTTCTAGATATATGCGGCATCCAAATGAGAAAGTTGCTCGTGCCTCACATTCAGTATTTGTAGCCTTTATGTCGTCTGGTAAGGATTCTGAACAAGAAGATAGATCGGCTTTGAAGGAACAGCTTGTTTTCTACTACATGCAAAGATCTTTAGAGGTAACTCCTTTATCATTGATTTTAAATTATATAGGTTTTAGTCATCATTATCATCGAAGTCTTTCCCGTATAATAAATGGTGTTGGCTGTATAACAAAACCCCATACAAGATTTGATAACTTATACAACCAGCTTTCGGCCTGGTCCGATGTCAATCCTCTCGTAATTAAAATGTCTAATTGAGGAAAGTTTAACTAAATGACCAGACAACATCCTCCAACTAGATTAGGAACAATTGTACCAGAAACATGATATATTTGATATAAGAAATTATGTTCTACTCCATGGCATAGGTAAAACCGAGAACTAAATAGAACACAAAATACGGATCTTTAAATACTGAGGAACTATAAAATTTGTTTGCTTCACATTGTAGGCTTATCCTGGGATTACCCCATTTGAAGGTCTCGCTTCTGGAGTTGCAGCTTTGGTTCGGCATCTTCCCGCTGGCAGTCCAGCCATATTTTACTGTGTTCACAGCCTTGTTGGGAAAGCTACCGAACTTTGTTCTAGAACATCGAGTGAAGATGCGACAATTTGGAAGAGTTGGGAAGGGAGCTCGGAGCCTTGTAAGAAAGTTGTAGATTTGCTTCTGCGCCTCATTGCTCTTGTGGATATACAGGTGCGTTTTTGTGATATGCAAATTTTAACCGTTCTCTTTTTTTTTCCTTCTTTTTTTTATATGTTTTTACATGAATTTCAAATTTACTTTAAATTCTATCAGGTAATAATTGAACAGAGCTTCTATGAGAAATTAGGTTACAAATGGCTTCGATTATCTTATTTAAATTACATCTCTGTTAGAGGGGACAGGTCGAATAAAAAATAGTGACTCGCCATTTCATCAGTTTTGAAACTGATTTTCAAAAGTGGGTTACTTGCACTAATCAGTAAACACCACCTTCTATGTTCTCAAGAAAGTGAGACAAGTAACAGTGAATCGCCTGTTGTTATTTTTCTTCTGAGACCACCTTACATCAATAGCACAGTTTTCTATTTCTGTGATATGTGTTCATTTTCTTATTGACGTTCTAATGTGCTATTCATAATGGATGCAATTTTCCATGTGGAAGTTATGATGCAAAGAATTATGCCTTCTTGGAATGCAATGTCCTAGAGAAAATATTTCATCTTTTCGTTCTAGATATTTTAATAGTTCAAATAGAGTTTTTATGGTTGCTCATGAGCCTGGACTGCATGTGGATAGTGTAGGCTATCATTCCAGCTGCTTGTCAGGATTTTATGCCAAGCTCATCTTTTGCCCATTTTCCCTTGCCTAGGAATTCGGTTTTAATGCAGGGTTGATATCTGGGTGATGCCTCTACATAATCCCAGGTTTATATGCAAATGCACTTTTCAGTGGATCAGTGGCTCAAATTTCAGTGCTCGAAAGGCAGTCTATGATTATGGATGAACGGCTCTCTTGAGGTTTCAGTGACAAAAGGATGTTAACAGGAAACATCATCATACTAGTATGGATTGCAATTATATCTTGATGATTGACAAATTGGGCATAGCTCACGCGATAACAATTTCCTCTCCAAAGTGAGGTTGCCGGTTCGATTCCTGAAGGGACCGCATCCAAAAATAACAGATCTTGATGACTACTTTCCCCCGTCACCTGAGGTTTATTAATCCTCCGCCTTATTCGTTTTGTCTCCTTGAATTTTATTGACATCCCATCTTATTAATGGTCATACATTTAGGAGCGATCACTGAGCAGCACAACTATGTTTCACTATGTTCACGATTCATCAGGCAGCCATAACAGCAGCTTACGCTCTATTCAGAGTTCATAATGTGGCCTCTCCGTCACTCCCTCTTATAAGATGTCACTGGCAAATCCTAACCCCGGAATGGATGGATACACCATTATTGTGTTTATCGTGATAAAAGATACCTTGCTACGTTTCTAGCACATGCAATCATCAATAAATCTTTGGCGAGCCTAGAAAATTTAATGATCTATGATTAGCCTACATAATCCCAAAAGAGCCTCAATCTTTGTGGTAGAGGACTGAAAATCCAACACAAAACAGAAGAACCACGGATTAGGTAGTTGGACACATTTTAACCTCAGCAACCATCAATATTGATGATCCCCTTGCTACTGGGTATTTTCAAGGACGAAGGTACATTGTTTCCATATGTCAGCACATGGCCTGCTGTTTGATGAATCTAATCCACACACTTATTGCATATAATTCCCTTCATCTATAAATCATCTAGAACTTTTGACCACCCCTCAACTAATTTATTAGCGCATGTCAACCTTGAAATTCGTCTGAGTTTTGATCAAAACAACGTTCTAAAAGAGGTTAAAAAACGCGGAGCGGCCAAGTAGGCTGACTGCTAAATGGCCACTCAGAAATCAGCCTAACAATTTATCTATTTAATTGCTTCACGCGAATTATATTTTAATCATCATAACTAGGTATTTTAAAGCAAATTTCGTCTGTCATTAAACATCTGTTAACAGAATAAAGAAATAATATGGATCAGAATCAAGAATCAAGAGTAGAAAGTTGCAGAAAATTTAGTTCAGCTGCCTGAATATGTCAAAAGTTTCTATTTAAAATATTTTTTGACATTTCCTTAACGTGAAATTCCAAGGAAGACTAAACATAAAAGTTCTGTAGTTAAACGAAAGAGTCCTTTTCGCTACCTTCATCTTACAGAAACTCAAACATACAAGGCTGACTTGCAAAATGATTACGGCAATAACCACAACTACCCAGAAAACATAGAGATACAACTCAAAACAAATCAGGTTAAGGTCAACAATGAAAGAGGTTTGTGATAATCTTTACAAAAAAGAACATTGATAAGAAGGAAAAGAAAAACAAAGGAAGAGAAAAAATGGAAAATAAATAGCTACCATTAGCCGATTGGACCAGCCTGAGTCACTGAAAATCCTTTTTTATCATCGTTGTCCACATCACTTTAATTGCGTGAGTCACCAACAGCCATTGATAGAAGCAAATCAGAGAAAGAGTTGATGGGGTCGAAATGGCATGTTCTAATTTAAGAGTGATAACATGCTCTTTAGTTTTAGTATTTAGGCGTGTCTTGATATCCTCACGGTAAGATAATTCTATGTTTACTTTTTGTAAGAGTTCTTAGAAAGTAAAAATCAATATTAGTATTTGGCAGTCGATATTGATAAAACCACAGTTTATATTCTTGAACCATAACCATCTCATGGATATGTAGATTAGACCAAAGCTTGCAAAAGGGCAACAGGAGAAGACCGCTTAAGCGGTCCTAAGTGAAGCAGTGAGTGTCTTGAAACCGCTTAAGTGACCGTTTTAATACACCGAGAAAACAACAACACGCATATTCCCTACACCCTCCAATTTTTATATTTTATTTTTATATTTAGGCTTTTGATGGAGAAACATCTGCAGCTTGAATCCATTTTATTTATGAGTGAATCATGAAGGTGGTCATATTTCTTCATTTCTATCTGCTTGAATATTTTATTGGTGTGAATCCATAATAATGCTGGTTGAGCCTCACAATTTTCTCTTCCTGATAGTGTTAGATTTTACTGTCGCTAGCCATGTCATCATCTTATTTGGGCTTAAATCCAAAAAAATTCCAAAAAGTTTACCCCTTTGACAACAAACTACCAAATACTTTCCAAATGTACGAGAAACTACCACAAAACATTTTAATTGTGCAAGGAACTACCACAAAACTTTCAAAAGCTATGCAAACTATCATGATTATGGTGTCACGTCAGCAATAATTACAAGAAACTACCACAAAACTTTCAAACCGCAGTTGTTTCCTGAAATTATGAGAGTTTTTTTTTTTAGTTTATTGTCACATGGATAAAGTTTTTGGTTGTTTTTTTAAAAAAAAAGACTTCAAGCCTATAATGTGACTATGGTGCTCATAAGCTCATCTTTGATTCAGGTATTACCATATTTGCTGAAGCAGTTGGCAGAGTTTGTTGCCCGACTACATAAACAGGGTCAGAATGTTTTGTTAAATGAAATGTACACTCAAGTCGCGGAATCCGATGACGTCACAAGAAAACCTGTTCTAGTCTCATGGCTTCAGTCTCTTTCCTACTTGTGCTCTCAAAAGAGAACTTCTGTTAAAAAAGGCGATGATGTTAGCGAAGGAAGCTTAGGCTTGAATGGTGCAAGTGCCCGACTCTGATGAGGTATACTTCTGAAAGAAAAGCTTGCAGGTATGATATTGTAAATTGTATGTTATAAGAGTATAATAATAGCAATAACGCAGAAGAGCGTATCATAGCAGAGATAATAACAATAACAAGTCGTCTAATAGCATTTCTTTTTATATGCATAAGTGAAGGGTTACGAAGTTGCTTTAGTTTCTTTGAGAATTTCAGAGTTGTGACTTGCGATTATATTTGGGATATTTGTTCATTAGTTTCTTAAGCATCTCAACTGATACAGATTATCATCATATTCTTTTCGGATAAAATGTGATCTGTGTTGGATGCCTTGCTAAGATATTTTGAAATCGGTTTTGGCCTAAATAGCAAATAAGCACATAACATTGGGCTGGATTGGGGTTGGTCCAGGCAGTTTGCATGAATCATTCCAGGCTAAATTGTCAAAAGGCCTTCGCCCCACTCGAACATGTGTAAAATCCCCTGGGCCTTCTGATTATAAAATCCCTGGGCCTAATTAAAATCCCCTTCATACAAGATATTTTAAGATGGGTTTTAGCCCAAATAGCAAATAAGGGGCTGGACTGGGCTTGCTCCAGGTTGTTTGCAGTATCATTCTAGGGTACATTGTCTAAAAGCCGTTGGCCTGCTTCAAACTTGCCTAAAAATCTTGGGACTTTTGCTCTTGTTAACCCCTGGGCCTAATTATAGCCCTTTCTGTACAAGATACTTACAAATGGGTTTTGGCCCAAATAGCAAATAACCCATCACATTGGGCTGGACTGGGCTTGGTCAAGGTTCCTTGCATATTCATTGTAGGGTAAATTGTCAACCATCAGCCCGCTTCAAACTTGTGTAAAAGCCCCTGGCCCTTCTGGTTAAAAAACCCTGCCTAATTAAAACACCTATATAAGTTGCCTGTAATATTTAAGTAGTTGCTTGTATTATCTGAAAAATTGCATGTAATATCTAAGCATTTGTTTGTAATGGCCAAGTAGTTGGAGAGAATTAATGCTTAAATGAAATGCAGTCCAGGGGTTTTTCTACAAAGATTTTGAACAATATGCCCTTATCAATAATTTCGAAACTATCAGGGTGGACAGCTCCCGAGTGGGCCCAAGGCTAAAATGCAGGAAGCCCCCTCTCACCCACTTATGGTCCAAAAGCAAAATACCTCCATGAGCAAATCTATCTAAATCTAAGAAGCTATCCTTTCTCAACTTTGAGTTTCCGAAAAAGGAATTCAATATCATCTAAAGCAGCAACCATCCAAATCCTAATCATCATTTTAGAAGACTGGCTGAAAACCATCACCTCCACTGCTGCTACTTTAATTTACTGCCAGCGCCGCATACCCACAAAGGCCATCGCAGCTGTCCAATCAGGGTTGATCTCGCGCCCCCCCCCCACTCCCTCCCCTCCCCTCCCCTCCATCCTCAATCTCCTCGTTTCTCCGTCATACCTGTTTCTCTTATCTCCTTCGCGGGGTACTTAAACTGCTGGCGAGCGAAGTGAAAATGCTCTCATACGAATTCACTAGTTGGTGATTTTAGCTGCAACATACGTTGGAACCATTCCACTTTTCTTAGGTATCGGTGGGTTGACCTATTGGATTCATCGAAAGGCCAAACCATGGTAATCCTCATTGGCACCAGAACTCTACGGATATGATCCATAGGCATGTTCCATTCAAACCAATTAATCATTCTTCGGATTGAATAGGCTGCGTCTAATGATTGCCTGTTCCAAGCTGGTGATGAACAATCAATATAGTCCCATCAGGGCCGGCGTGGATGCATGTGATCAAGGACATTGAAATTATTATAGAGAGAAAGAAGGAACTCTTTCGACCTACTATATATTCAGCTTATTTTCATTTGTTTCTTGGTGGAAGGCATGTCTTAAGAATCAGATTTGCTTACATGGATTATAGACTAGCTCACTTATAAATGGCAGAATTTAATAACCTAAGCTGAATTAGAACCCAAATCGTTTGCAGGAAACCATATCAAAACCATATCAACGGAGTATCTCGACACTCCCTGCTCTTATGGATTATCCAACTTAAAAATCATTCAGCACGGGGCGCATTTGTGATGGGTGATGATTTTTTTATATATATAAATTTTCAAGCATCCAGATTCAAATTCCATCAAACACATTTAAAACGAACTAAATTAAACGGTTAGCCAGCTTCGCAGAAAATCATGTTTTGGGTTTATGTAGTTTGGCTACCGTGATTATAAAATAAAATTTAGGATCATTCACCATGACTTCGATCGATTGTTGCTTGTTGAAGAGTCCATAGTATCAAACCGAAACGGCTTGCAACCTAATAATGAAGGTCAATGGTAGGCCATCAAAGGATGCTTCATGGTTGGTTCCAAACATTGGATATCCATTAGTAATTGACTTGATCAACTTGCTCACCCAACACCAACCATACAAACAACCGCTTCATCATGCACCCACTTTAAGGGTAAATTGCATGGAACACCAGCAACCTTAAATTGGTTTCTATTTTAAAAATTGAAAAATACATCTAACACTACCGATTTCTTGTTATCACACTAAACATCATTTATGTGTTAACAATTATGTGAATTTACCGAAATAGCTCCCTTGTTAATCCTCCTCCTGACTTGCTTACAAGGGCGTTTTGGGATTGAAGTCGCGAGTGAGACGCATGTTAACTTAACCAACGGCTGCGAACAAAAAGACGGTTCAATAGAGTTTATAGTAGTTCTCTTAAGTTTGATGTTGATGTCCTGGAAATTAAAAAAATTGATGGTGCTTTTATGTAATTAACCTGTATTATTGAAATTTTCGATTCCATTGTAAACCGAAACATTCCGTTGTAAACCGAAATATTGTTTTATTCAGTATTGTTTATTTTAATACAATACATGGTTTTTGAGATAGAACCAACAAATTGAAAGATGCAATAAGCCTCCTAACTGGCACTTCCGTATGAATATATTTCAATAGGGTTTGTGACGTTGTATCCTTTTTTTTATAAAAAAAATAATACAATGAGAAATGTTCTTTAGTCAAATTCAAATCAAACAGTCTAAGACTCTAATGCTAATTTTAAGGGTTTTATGACATTTTTACAGTTGAGCAAGAGATCCTACATGCCACCAGGTACTGCCTAATATTCCAAAAAAAGGCAGAAAGAGAAAAAATAAAAATAAAATATATAAAAACAAACAGGGGACGTATCACGAGCAAAGCATTCACACCATAATTAAACAACAAAACAATTTGGCAGGCAGCGAAGCAGTTTCTATCTAAAACCCTAAAAAAATGAAATAAAAAGCGAACCTTTTTTCGTTTCTTTCTCATTTCAGTCTCCAAGCTCACTCAAACACCCATCGATGGCGATCGCCTTGCATCAAAATCATATCTTGGCCGTAGCGGTGGTCCTGCTGGCGGCGACGGCGAGCCTCACGTCGGCGCAGCAGATTCCGGCTTGCGCGTCAAAGCTGGTCCCTTGCGCGAACTACTTGAACTCGACGAAGCCGCCGGAATCCTGCTGCGGCCCTTTAAAGGAGGCGGTGACGAATGAGATGCCTTGCCTCTGCTCGCTCTTCAACTCGCCTGATCTCTTGAAGGCCTTCAACATCAATCTCACTCAGGCGCTTGAGCTGCCGAAGAACTGCGGGTTCAAATCCGATCAGTCGATTTGCTCGAAATCCCCAGGTAAAAATTTTAGATTTTTTTTTAAAGGGTTTTCGTTTTGATTGACATCTGATGGGGATTTCAAAAATCAAAATCCCATTTTGAGAGTGATTGTTTTAGGATACGAGAACACTAATTTATGATTCAAAAGTGAATCAAGATGCCAAGTGATGGAGGTCGGATCTCCTATGCTGTCCTCCGTCGATATGTAGCGAGCGTGGCTGAGATTTGACTTGAAGGTTGTCTCCTTAGGCGTGTGGATCTCAATGGGTTGATTTTGAGTTGAAGCCGAGCTATCTGCAAAGAAGTCCCGGGGTGGGAGACCACCGTAGGACCCTCCGACGATAAAGTTAGGAAAATGAGCAGAGTAGCGGCTTATTGAATTAAAATTGCCTTATCTGAGTCGTCTGAGAAAGGGGTTTTATACTGGTCGCACAGAGCGAGAAGGTGCGAGGTCTTCGCATTCGGTTACGCCCTTGACGTTACATCAGCGTAAATGACGGGATTCCCTCATTAAAGGTGGAATACACTCATTAATGGGGGGATGCGCTAGCGTGGGACGTGGGATGGCGGATATCTAGCTTTGGCGAGATACGCGGAACCGTTGCGGAAGTGCTAGGGCCTCGCGTTTTTGTTTGTCCGGAAGAGCTGAGGAGGCTTAGCTTGGCGTGAGGCTCGGAAACTAGCCGGGAGGTTGAGGAGGCTCAGCTTTGCAATAGCTCGGAGACGAGTACAGAAGAATGGGCGCCAGTTCGGTGGCTAGGTCGCTTTTGGGTAAGGAGCGGAGTGTAAGCTCGGAGACGAACCAGGGAAGGTCATCAGTGCTCCATACCGATTTTGCCTCGGCAGCCTCCTAGGAGTCTAGTGAGCTATCGCGGGTGATGCGTCATTCGCCACGTGTCGTGATTTGATGGATTCTCATTTATGAGCATTATCATTAGCCCCCACTCTCGTTCTGACCTATTTATGGGTCGGATTGAGAGTGGCCTGCTTGGTTTGTCTCGCTCAGTCTGTTGCCGGGAATCCTCGGTGCGGATTTTTCGGGGCGACGTGGTGTTGGACAGTTGCGTCGTTCAGATTTCCAAACCCACGTGGCGTATCTCCCAGCGCTTGGATCTTCACGCGTATCTCCGATGATATCAGCGGGTCAGCGATATGATTGCGCATTAAAGAGGGGGCGTCGATTCATTCGTTCGTCTGTTGGGTCACAGGCCACGCGTCTGAAGCGGGTTAGCGGACGCGACAGTCTGTCGCCGTCGCCTGCGATCGAAGGGACGTCCCCAATGGTCGTCCGACACATGGAGACTTAACGGCTGGCAGACGCGACGCTTCGTTTTGACGGAAATTGATCTGGGCCATTGGATGTCTTTTCTGCAGTGTATAAATAGGAGGGGACCCCCTAGGGCCAACACTTTCCGTCATAATTTCCCTTCGCTGTCAAAGATTGCTCGGCACTCCCTCCGTTAGAACGGATCCCTTGTACTTTTTCTCCGGAGAACCAATCCTTTTGAACCAGGTTAGATCTCTTCTTCTGAGGAGTCTGTAGAGGTAATTAGGGTTGAGTCGGGTGATGAGGTTCCAGTTGCTGGAGTCGAGTCTAGAGAGTCTTCCGCCTCTTTGGTTGCTGACAGCCAAGAGGGTTCTCTCGTTACTTCCTCCGTGTCGGGCTCGCCCCAAAGAGCCAGGGCTACCCGCGTCGCTAGTTGTCCGGCGGCGATAAGGGCCCCTAAGGTGCGCATCGGGAACGCCCACGACGTGCCTTCCGTCTTGAGGGATCTGGACGAGCTTGCCGAGATTCGGGCTCGTTTCCATATCCCCTCTAACTATTCGTTCCGTTTGGCTAAAGGCGAACGGACGGACCAGGTGCAGGGGAAGGAGATTGCTCTGTATTTGGAAGCATTCCGAGCAGGAATGCGCCTGTCCTTTCCAACCGAGGTATGTGGGGTACTTCGTTGCTTCCATATCTTTCCGGGCCAGCTAGCGCCAAACTTGTAGAGACTTCTCGGGTTTCTGGTCCGGTTGAAACTTGAGGACATCCCCTTCGGCTTGACCTTTCTTACTTCTTTTCTCTGTTAAAAGAATCACCCCGGCACTAGCAAGAACGAGCCGAGCTGGGTGTATTTTTCCTTTAAAAAACGCAAGGGCGGGGTTGCTGGGTCGGGTGTGGTAGTCGTTCCTTCTTCCATCCACGACTGGAAGGAGAAGTTTGCATTCGTCGGGCCACCCGAGGGCGAGGATTGGCTCGTGCCTACATGGTGGCACAAGGCCGGCTGTCCGAGGGCAAAGCAGTCATCCTCGCCTGTGACGAGGGCAGCATCTATGTGGGAGCCGATCCAGCGGGCCGATGTCCGAGCAGGTTCTTAGCTGGGCTGGGCTCAGCCCCGCGCGCTTCATAGGTAAGTTAGATCTTTGGAAGATCTGTTTAAACTTGAATGATTTCTTTTGCCTTTCTAGCACCACTAACTCTTTTGTGTATTCTTCTTTCGCAGGACAAATGGACCGATTCAAGATCTTTAGCTGACATAGCCGCTACGTCCCAGAAGAAGGCCGGGGGCGTGAGCTTGTCTCGAGCCGACCTGAGCTCGGTCTTGAGACCATTTCCACCGGCGAGGCCTTCCGCAGCGTCCCGAGCCCCTGATGATCATGCGCGAGACCCGGCGCTCCTGGTGAGGGGGGAAGAGGGTGTCGAGGTTCCCTTTAAAAGGAAAAAGACGATCTCCCGTCCGCCGTCCATTGAAATTCCTGAGGGGATTCCCGTGCAGGAGGGGGACGTCTGCTATGTGGTCCCCTCGGGGCTTTCGGTTGCCGACAGCTTGCTCTCCGACATGGAGCAATCGGCCGGGGGCAAAATTCCCCGGGGGACCCTGAAGGCCCAAGTGGCCGCCATTGCTCAGGAAGCGGTTCAGGTCGGTACCCGTTTCCTTTAAGGATTCCATTAAGTGCTCTCTCTTAATTTGAATGTTTCTAACAGCTTCTGCTGCTTTTCTCATGTTCTCCAACACTGCGCCTTCGTCGTAAATATAGAATTCGAGAAGATTGCCCCGGCCATGAGGAAGGCGGGGAATCGTCTTCGCGGGAGGAGGATCTGCGTCTTGAGCTGCAGCAGGAGAAGGAGAAGACAACCGCTCTCGAAACCTGGTTGGCCGCCGAGGCGTTAACGGTCTTCAAGTGCTAGGAGTCCCAACGACTTCTGAGTGCGTCCAACCAAGCCGTTCAGGCTAAGTTGGACGAGATGGGCAAGCGCTATGCCACAATGAAGAAGTCGAGGGATGCCGGCAAGAGGGAGGCCGAGGCGGCACTTGAGGCGGCAAAGATTGCCGAGCTCTGAGCCTCGAAGTCGGTGGAGAAGTACAAGGCGTCAGACCAGTTCTACGCTGACATCGCTAAAGCCTCGGCCATCATTTGGTACGAGGCTCTTGATGCTGTCAAGACGTTGATGCCGGAGTTTGCCGACGGTGAGCTCCGCGCCAGAGTCCCGCTCTCGGTGGATACGCCGCAAGTGGTTGGCGCCGGAAAGGCCATCGGGAGAGAGGAGGTTGCGGAGGTAGAAGCCCCGGCCCCCGAGGACGGTGCCGAGCAAGGCGAGACCCGGGCGGAGCCCGCAGCATGAGCCTTTTTGCCTTTTGCGTTTTTTGTTTTTCCATCTTTTTTAGCCTCCGGGCACCTTTTTCTAAGGCTGAGGAGCCCAGAGTACCTTGTAAAAATTTCTGGAATATAAATAAAGCTGTGCTTATTTTCCTCCGTATGACTATGTGTTTTTTGCGTGAGTACTTCAGCTTGCCAGTTTTTTCCTAAGTGTTAGGCCGTAGGTCGATGTCCGGTCTTTTAGATGATGATCGCGCGTTGAGTGTAAGTCGATTGACCGCCAGGTGTAGGAAGGTCGGTGCCCTTCCACTTTCCCGAGTCGAGGTGGCGATCGTTCATTTATGATGAATCAACAGATATCCAAGTGTTGGAAAATCGGTATTAGTCCATTCTCAGATCCGGGTTGACGACCACGTCTCTTCGTAGGGTAGAAATCAACCCGTCGGAGAGTAACCTGTACGGTGGCCTCTTCGGGAGGGCTTTAGATTCTTAGCGTGGATGGATAGGAATCTACCCCGCTAGGGATGGACCGGGCAGAGAAGCTGCTCGGCGGCCTCATGATGAGAGCTTTGATCCTTGGTGTAGATGGGTAGGGATCTACCCGTCAGTGATGGACCGGGCAGGAAAACTGCTCCGTGGCCTCGTAATGAGGGCTTTGATCCTTACCGTAGATGGGTAGGAAATCTACCCGCCAGAGATAGACCGGGCAGGAAAGCTGCTCGGTGACCTCACGATGAGGGCTTTGATCCTTGGCATAGATGGATAGGAATCTACCCGCCAGGGATGGACCGGGCAGGAAAGCTGCTTGGCGGTCTCGTGATGAGGGCTTGATCCTTGGTGTAGATGGGTAGGGATCTACCCGCCAGGGATGGACCGGGCAGGGAAACTGCTCGGCGGCCTCGTGATGAAGGCTTTGATCCTTGGCGTAGATGGGTAGGGATCTATCCGCCAGGGATGGACCGGGCAGGGAAGCCGCTCGGTGGTCTCTTTAGGAAGGCTTTAGATTCTTGGCGTGGAGGGGTAGGAATCTACCCGCCAGGGATGGACCGGGAAGGGAAGCTGCTTGGTGATCTCTTTAGGAAGGCTTTAGATCCTTGGCGTAGAGGGATAGGAATCACTGGCCAGAGATGGATCGGGCAGGGAAGCTGCCGGGTGGCCTCGAGATGAGGGCTTTTTAGACTTTCCTTCGCCTTCATGGGGCATCATTCAATTTTCGTTCACCCGTAAAATCAGGAAGAGTGACCGTCGCGGATGACGCGTGGCAGAAACGTGCCGGTGGGGTGTGATATTCTAAGTTTCGCTTCGCTCAATCTTCCATTGACCGCTTAGGGGTTCGTGAGGATCGGCATGGTCGCCACGTAGCAGCTATGTATTGGGAATTTGAAAATATCCCGCGATTTGTATCGCTGCGCGCGTAAATTTCAGCCGTTGGAAGATTTTTGTTGAGGCTATAAATAGCAAAGGCGTGTTGGTTCCTTTCTAGCCTTGTGCTTCTGAAGATGGCCGGACGTCCGTGCGTGCTCATTAGCGAGATAATTTCTTGGGACGATGTGTACCTTTACAACCTTGACCGATCCGAACAGACGTACGAGGCGGTGATGGACCGCGTGGAGGGCTACTTCGGACGCTTTCTTCCCCGGCGATCTCCACTCCTCCAAATGCTTATTTATGCGATCTAGAGAAGGTCCCCGGGTCTGCACAATGTCTTGTCTCCGCAGTTGAGGGACGAGACGATCGAGAAGTTGCACTCGCTTTACCATCTCGGCCTGATCTCAAAGAGCAGACGAGACCGATCAGTGGGCCTTCTTTTGAAGTGTTTCCAGAAGAGGCCGATGTTGATTTTTGTCCGGCGGGTGGCGCTTCCGAGGTCGCCGAGGAAGCTAGGGCTCGGCTGGCAGAGATTTCGTCGGAGTATTATCGACAGTGCTTCCTCAATCCCCGACCCTCTTTGCTGTAAATTTTTTTAAGGCTGAGGAGCCCACAATACCTCTTAATGAATAAAATTCTTCTTTTCTGATGTGTTGTGTCTTCTGTTATCTCTTAGCACTTTTTACATATTTTCTCAAAACGAATTTAGGGATCTCGGAACTGAGGGAGAAGAAAATATATCGAAGAAGTCTTCTAATTCAGGAGACTTAATAATAATATGAAAAAATTACATCGCTTCGAAAAGAAGAAACATATTCATTTGTACAATTTGAGCTTCTCGGCATTGTAGGGCCGAGGAAACCTACGACCCCAGCATCTTGCAAGTGATATGCCCCACCGGGCAACACCTCTGCGACGAGGAAAGGGCCGTCCCACTTCGGGGAGAACTTGTGTAGCGGGCATTGATCTACGAACTCATTCCTTCGTAAGACCAAATCTCCCGTCTTGAAAGCGTGATACTTTACTGGTGCGTTGTAGTAGCGAGTGGTTTGGTGTTGATAGGTGGCCGCTCGAATTTGTGCCCGATCACTTTTTTCCAATAAGACGTCCAAGTTGGTCCTTAGCGCCGTCGTCGAAATGTTCGACTCGGTAACTGGGTAATCCGATCTTTGCCGGGACCATTGCCTCAGTACCGTAGCAGAGGCTGAAGGTGGTTTCTCCTGTGGGTGTCTTCTTCGATGTGTGCAATGCCAATAGTACTTGCGGTAGTTCTTCGACCCTGCTGTTCTGTCTTCCTTCCAAACGAGCTCGGAGACCTCGGATGACGCCTTGGTTAGCTATCTCGACCTGCCCGTTACACTGAGGATGTGCGACCGCGGCGAACTTCATTAGAATGTGGTAGTCGCTGCAGAACTCTTTTGACTTTATCATTTTCGAAGTTGGTCCCGTGATCGGTAACTATACATCTCGGGATCCTGAATGGAGTAATTATGTTGTTTTGCAGGAACTTTATCGTAGTGGTAGCATCCGGTTTGCTGATGAGAACGGCCTCGACCCACTTCGTGAAGTAGTGTACCGCGACGAGAATGTACTTGTGTCCGCCCGTGCCGGTGGGGAGTTGGCCAACCATGTCCATTCCTCATTGCCCAAATGGCCAAGGGGAACTGTGGGTCGTTAGCTCGGTAGCAGGAAGACGGGGTATGCTGCCGTGGAGTTGGCAGGGTTTGTATCTTCTGACAAGGTTCTCGGCGTCTTGGTGTATCTTCGGCCAATAATATCATTGGAGCAGCGTCTTTTGGACGAAGGTGCGGGCCCCTAGATGTGCTCCACCGACTCTTTCGTGTATCTCTCGCAGAACGTAGTCGGCTTCGCAAGGATCGACGCATCGGAGCTGAGGCCGCGTATACGACTTCTTGTAAAGGTTTCCATTGCTCCAGATAAAATGCCGGGCCTTTGCTCGAAGGCGGCGTGCTTCCTTACGGTCTTCCGGGAGTGTACCATCTTTTTAGGAACTCCATGAGGGGCTTCCTCCAATCTTGGTCTTCCTCCTAAGTCGAGTATACTTGGAGCGTTACCTCTCTGTCTTCCACGCTAGGTCGTGGCAAGACTTCGAAGAGGATATTCCTCTTATGGTTGGCCATATAGGAAGAGGTAAGTTTGCTCAAAGCGTCGGCTTGGATGTTCAGGTTCCGAGGAATCTGTTCCACTTGGACTTCATCGAAGTTTTTGTGGAGTTTTTTTTACCTCGGCAAGGTACTTCACCATGAGCGGTTCTCGGGCCTCAAAACGCCCGGTCACTTAGCCGACGACTAGAGCGGAATCGCTGTGAATTCGGA
Organism: Agapanthus africanus; assembly: GCA_030015575.1. NCBI lineage: Eukaryota > Viridiplantae > Streptophyta > Magnoliopsida > Asparagales > Amaryllidaceae > Agapanthus > Agapanthus africanus. Next base: position 45,821,369 of record CM057339.1, read on the forward strand.
TCGTCTTCAGCCCCACCTTGAGGCGATTCGCAATCCCGCCAACCAAGTCTCGTATTCCGCGGCGTTGTTTGACGCTTTGAACCCGAGCTTCAAGGAGTATTCCATCTCTGCCTCGTCCGGGCCTTGTATGATTAGGCCGGCTCCGCTTCCCTCATCGGTAGAGGATCCATCCACGTAGAGAACCCAATCAGGGATGGAGTCGGGTACTTCCTCGACCGAGGGTCGGGGCTCGGGGTCCCGTGCTGCCGCTCCTTTTGTGGGAATAGTACATTCAACCACGAAGTGTGCTAGGACTTGTACTTTGATGGCTTGTTTGAAGCGGGATTTGATGTCAAATTGGGATAATTCCCACCTTCATTTCTTCAGACGACCTGATGATTCGGGGGAGACAAGAATAGTCCCGATACGTCACTCGGTGAGGACGAGAATGGTGTGCATCTGGAAGTAGCGCCGCAGCTCCTTTGAGACGACGACAAGTGTCAAGACTATCTTTTCTATTGCCGGCTATCTCGTTTCCGCGTCTTTGAAGACATGGCTTACGTAGTAGACCAGCTTCTGCACACCTTCGACTTCTCTGACGAGCACCGAGCATGCAGCTTGGTCGGAGACCGCAAGGTACAATAATAGCTCGTCTTATTCGACTGGTCGGGTGAGCAGTGGGGGAGTTGTTAAGTGCACCTTGAGTTGCTCGAAAGCGTTTTAACATTCCTTCGACCATTCGAACTTAGGGATCTTTCTCAAGGTTTTGAAGAACGGGAGGCATTTTTCTTCGAATCTTGACATGAAGTGACTCAGAGCGGCCACTCTCCCTGTGAGCCGCATGATCTCAATGTTGCTCTTTGGTGTGGCCATGTTGAGAAGGCACTGATCTTTTCTGGGTTCGCTTCGATTCCTCGGTGAGTAACTATGAACCTGAGGAATTTGCCGCTAGTGACTCCGAACGCGCGCTTAGCTGGGTTCAGCTTCATTTTGTACTTGCGGAGGACGTCGAATGTCTCGCCAAGATCTTTGGTGTGCTCGTCCGATGAGGTTGACTTTACGAGCATGTCGTCGACGTAGACCTTCATGTTTCTCCCGATCTGCGGTTTGAACAGTTTGTTAACTAGGCCCTTATATGTAGCCCCAGCATTCTTGAGACCGAAGGGCATCACTTTGTAGCAGCACACCCTTCCGGTCCGTGGTGAACATGGTAAGTTCATCTGTCGGGTTCATCCGAATCTAATTGTAGCCGGAGAAAGCGTCCATGAAGCTTACCAATTCGTGGCCGGCCGAGCTCTCCACCAGCTGGTTTATCCGAGAGAGGGGATAGTTATCTTTCGGGCAGGCCTTGTTTATATCTGTGAAGTCAACGCACATTCGCTATTTTCCGTTGGCATTTTTGACCATAGTCACATTCGCTAGCCAATCCGAATAATCAATATTTCTAATGAAGTTGACTGCTAGCAATCTATCTACCTCGTCCTCGATCGTCTTTTGCTCGATTAGCGCGAAATGTCGCATCTTTTGTCGGACGGGTCAGGCCTTCGGGTCAACCCGAGCTTGTGTGGGATTACTTTAGGGTCAATCCCGGGCATGTCCGCTGGCGCCCAAGCGAACACGTCCGAGTTCTCTCGGAGAAAGCGGATCAAGTCCTCGTGATGATCTTGTGTCAAAAGAGATCCGATCTGAACCGCACGTCCATCGACCCTTTCTACGAGGGGAACTTCAGTCAGCGCTTCTACCGAGGCTCTTCGGATTTCGCTATGGTCGTCACGCGTGTCCAAGGACCTCTAGAAATCGCATGTGTCCTCGGAGTCGTCACTCTGCTCTCCGGTGGGGGACGTCGAGGTGAAGCAAATCTTAGCGATCTACTGGTTCCCATAGGTCCGGCATAACCCCTTGGTCTAATGGAAATTTGATCGCGAGGTGATCGGTTTAGATTTGGGCCCGGAGGGCGTTCAATGTCTGGCGGCCCAGGAGGATGTTGTAGGATGAGTGGACCCTAGAGACGATGAACTCCACAGGTACGGTCCTCGTATGACCCGCTTCTCCAATGTTGAGGAGGAGGGTGACTACTCTCTCAGCCGGAATAGAGTGGTTGGTAAACCCTGAGAAGATGTGGGAGGTGGGCCTTAGGTCGGACGGTCCAAGCCCCATACGTTGGAAGCAGTCGTAGAAGAGGATGTCAGCCGAGCTCCCGGAATCGACCAATATCCTCTGTACCTCGAAACGGTGGACCCGGGCAGTTTTGACGAGAGGGTCGTTGTGAGGTAAGGATATACCGTGGAGGTCTTCATCGGTGAAGATGATGGGCTTGGCCGTCCTGCACTTCTTCTGGGGTGGATCGCTAATACCCTCGACGGGTAGTAGGCGGTGATTTTCGCCGGCACCCCAGTCAGATTCCGAGGTAACGACCATAATTTACCCGATCGTTAATTCCCCGGGAGGGGGCTGGTTCTCCTGTTCCCGATCCGCTTGTCGCTTGTCCCGCAGGTACTTCGTCAGGTGGCCAGAGTGGATCAACTCCTTGATGTAGTCACGGAGTTGTTTGCGGTTTTCGGTCGGGTGACCCTGCAATCTATGAAAGGCGCAGTACGGGCTACGAATACGCTTAGCCGCTCTATGGGTGACTGGCGGGAGCTTGAAGAATCTCTCGCCCCTCCTCCAATAGCTTGGTCTGGGAGATGTTAAGAGGAGTGTACTCCTGGAATTTCGGGGAGTATGGCTTTGGTCGATCAACCCTCTTCTTCTCTTCTCTGCCTCTCTTCTTTTGGTCAGCTTGGTCGTCCCGAGGCAGGTTGGCGTTCACATCTGACTTGAGTTAGATCTCTCGTTCGGTCCAAGCTTTTACCTCGGCCATGGTCTTAGGTTGCGCTAATACAAAAGAGCGGAGCCACTCTTTGTGCCTAAGACACGACCTTAGTGCGGTGATGACAGTTTCATCTCGGTGCTTGGGGACCTCGAGGAGAGCGTTGTAGAAGCGAGTGACGTATCTCTTGAAGGATTCCTTGTCCCCGCTCTTTATGGTGAAGAGGTAATCGACAGTCCGCTTCTGTCGTCTGTTTTCGACGAAGTGACCGAGGAACTGGGTGGCCAGCGCATCAAATGTAGAGATGGAGCGTGGCGTGAAGTTCTCGGAACCACTCTTGTTCAGCCCGGATGAGGGTGGCGGGAAATGCTCGGCATTGAGCAGCGTCAGAGTTATCGTGGAAGCTCATGCCCGCCGTAAATGCGTCTAGATGGTCCTTTGGGTCGGATTTCCCGTCGAAGATGGCTACCTTGGACGGTTTGTTCCTGGACGAGACGTGCTCGGCCAGCAGTTCCTCTGTAAAGGGTTTTGTCAGCGAATTGGCGGAGTATCGGGCCACTCCGCCGGACGCCTGGCCATCCCGGTGTATGCTCTCGATTTTCTTCCTGAGAGCCTCGAGGCGGTTGTGATACCCAGAGGATTCGGCACAGTTAGAGTGGTGTCCATTTCTGCTCCTGGCCTGCGCGGTAGTGCGGCTTCGATTCCTGCTCTATCAAATTTCTCAGATCCTCGGGCGACGTCTTTTTGGAGCAGCTTTGACGCGAGTTGTTTGTGTGGTCCCGGCGAGGGAGAGGGCGTCGGTCGCGCCTGGAAGCTGGCGAGCTGACCGACACCTACTCGGGTGGCGCGGGGGTGCGATGGGCTTCACGGCGATGGTCTCTTTCCCGGGACCTCGGCGTAGAGCCGTGCGGCACCCAGCGGGTCATTGAATCGGTCGCTGCGTGGGAGCGGCAGTTGTCGGAGTCGGCACGCCTGTGTTCGGGGGCATCCAGAGGAGTAATGTTATCCGCTCTTCTGCCGACGTCGTGATCTCTGAGAGAGGGAGCTGCGATCTGGGGGACAGTGCCCGCCGCTTGAACGCGAATGAGCGCTTCCACCATCGACGTGAGTCTGTTGATCCGGACGGATAAGGCGACAATGGCATTGGGAGGAGGAGACGAGCCGCTCCCGCCTCCGTTGTGGGGGAGGCGTCGACTCATACTAGGATTGCCACGGTTCTCGCTTGCCATTAGGTCGAAGACGGAAGATCAATTTTGATGGGGGGAAGCAACTTACAAGCGTTCCCACAGACGGCGCCAACTAATGGAGGTCGGATCTCCTTCAGATACCGTCCTCCGTCGATCTATAGCGAGCGCGGTTGAACGGTTGAGATTTGGCTTGAAGGTTGCCTTCTTGGACGTGTGGATCTCAATGGGTTGATTTTGAGGTGAAGTCGACCTATTTGCAAAGAAGTCCCGGGATGGGTGACCACCGTAGGACTCTCCGACGATCAAGGTAGCCAAGGAAAATTAGCAGAGTAGCAGCTTATTGGATTAAAATTGCCTTACCTGAGTCATCTAAGAGAGGGGTTTTTATAGTGGTCACAAGACGCGAGATTTTCGCCTTCGATTATGCTCCTGACGTTACGCCGGCGTGAATGACGGGATCCCCTCATTAATGGCGGGATACACCCATTAATGGGGGGATGTGCCAGCGTGGGACGCGGGACGTGGGGCGGCGGATATCTTGCTTTGGCGAGATACGCGGAGCCGTTGCGGAAGCGCCAGGGCCTCGCGTTCTCGCTTGTCCGGAAGAGCTGGGGAGGCTTAGCTCGGCGTGAGGTTCGGAGACGAGCCGGGAGGCCGAGGAGGCTCAGTTCTGCGATAGCTCGGAGACAAGCACAGGAGATTGAGCGCCAGTTCGGCGGCTAGGTCGTTCTTGGGTAAGGGGCGGAGTGTAAGCTCGGTGACGAACCGGGGAAGGTCATTAGTGCTCCATACTGATTTTGCTTCGGTAACCCCCCAGGAGTCTAATGAGCTATCGCGGGTGATACGTCATTCGCCACGTGTCGTGATTCGATGGATTCTCACTTATGAGCATCATTACCAAGCAACAATATGCTTCATATATTTTATCATTGATCTAGTTTAGTTGTTGTTATTCTTGTTGTTGTTGTTTGGTTAAAATCTTGAAATCTAATCGACGTTTGTTCATCTGAGATGACCCTTTTGCTGCAAGATCTCATTTTTATTATATGTGAAAACTGAAGTATGGAAGTGAAATTTGAGCCTCATGCAAGTTGAATTTGAACCTCTGACCTATTGTTTCGAGCAAAAGGCTTTAACACTTTGCATTTGTAAAACTTGCATGTTTTTATGAGCTTTAACATTTCAAAGCCACTCAAATTGGCCGCCTAGGTTTTATGGAGGCCCCTCTTTCATCCATAATTTTCCCAATCTTCAAAAGTTGGCACCACATTCTATTGTAAATCAATAAAATCCTTTCTTAGTTTCCTTACCATGAATTTTTGCCCCTTTAAATGCCGGGGCTTCATGTCATTTCTACAGCATGCCATTTAAGGGCATGTTTGGGTTTGGAGTTAAATGAGGATATCTGGAGATTTGTCAAGTTATCTAAACTCTCCGATTTTCAACAATGCACCATTTGGCTTTTGTTTTGGACTTTAGGTAACCGGCAACTTCAAAGTTGAGATAACTAAAGTTAACAAAAATCTAATCCTACATTTCTTTTTCTCTAAACTCTAAGTCTAACAGAAGATGAGAAAACTCCCCTTTTGGAGTTTAGATAATTCCAATGCCAAGTAATCCATCATAGTCAAATTTTGAGTGGAGATACAAGTTGGATTCTGCATAATCTATATCTCCAGTTATATATGAACTCCGGTTATCCCTACTCCGAACCCTAACAGGCCCTGATATTGTGAAATCCTTTGTCAAGCCTTCTCTATATTGATGTGCACTTTCATAGTGGAACCCATTTTCATGGGTTAAAGTTTCTAGATAAAAGAATGGAAGAATGAAGCTCTGAGCTACAATTATGAATTATCATCAGGGCACTTTTGCCAGCCTTTTATGTGCTTACTGGTGTAACTCTAGCATATGAGTGATGCATATTACCGATCGGCTATCAATGTTCACCCATGAATATCCTCTTGATGGAAATTTAATTCCGATGGTGCCTTTTCACCTTTCCTAATTTTTGAAACGAGTCCTTTTTCCTATTTCATTGCTGTGTTTTACTTCGATTGTGTGTTTTTTTAACGATCTTCGTTTATTTATTTTTGCAGCCACACCTCCTACATCTTAGAAATCTCCTCCATGTATGATATCCTTGCATTATTCTATTATTCAATCACATAAACCTGTTTCAATCAAGAAGACCAACTGCATTATCGAGTCCATTTTGCTGTATTTGATGCCATGTTAATTATATTGGTTAAATTTCATAAAATTGCATGAAAGTTTTCCAATGTGTACATATCACCATCAAACATTAGAACGAGATTCAAACGCCCTTTAACTTTTAAAAATCACATCATATACCAAGAAACAGCAAGCGGAAATTGCATCGAACATGTCGTCAGTGGTGCTAGTCATTTTCTTGATGCTTTTCTTGTTTCATTTTATTAGGAATAGCATATCATCTATTATTTATCTCTGATGAATGACCTTTATATATAATCGTTTTTTAAGACCTTGGCTTAGTTAACCCTGAGAAGAAATTTTATGAACCAAAAAGCGAAATGATGGTGTCAGAAATTTATCATTCTTTACTTTTTATGTCTCAGCTGGCGGCGGAGGAACATCAACTGGCGGCGGGGGAACATCAACTAGCAGCGGTGGAGCTTCAACTGGCGGTGCGAGCAGCTCAGGAGACAAGACCAAAACATCCGCAGCGTTTGGTCCTACGAATTTGATTCAAATGCCGTTCTTGGTGAGCTTGATCTTGTTTGCTTCGTCTTTGATTGCGCATTAGGAGCTTTGCTCATAACCTGGGTTGTGCTTGTTTATTGTGTGTTCATGTTGTTTATTTATGACTTTGGTTGATGTTTAATGCGTTGAGCCATTTTCTGTCAAGACTTTAAGAAGTTTACTGCTATATTCCTGTAACTATTCAGGTAAATTTGTTGCTTTGCTACTTATGGACTCTCTGCTCAATGTGTTGTGTTGTTAATCTGCCTTAAATTCTAGAAGAGCAATAACTTTTCTATATATCTGAACTTTTCTCTCTCTTTAATCGTCTCCTTCTCGGAGACAAGACATCCGATAAAATTGGAACGATACTTTTTAACTCTCTAATCTCTCTATCTAAGATACTGTTGGATTCGATTTAGTGTCGTAAAATAGTTTTCATAATTTAGGATTTTATCTTGATTGTTCATGGAGGTGACGCTATTATGATCGGCTTTTTTCTCGGAGGAGTTGGCTCTCTGTATTTTGCTAACAATCTAAGGAATTGGAATTTCAAATGCAAAACATCACATTGTATGGTAGCAGTTTCCTATTCCTTGGATTCCATTCCGATTCCAGTAAAACATACATCCGATAAATGCATTTTAAGCTGTTCCATGGAAAAGGTAGATTTGTGCATCAAGCGGAAATATCCTTTTATGTACCATATACTTATGTCATGATATGAAAGTGAAAGAAATAGAAGCATGATCCAACAAAACTGCCCAAAGGGGTCTGAAAAACCTCTTTTCTTTCTATTTCATATCCAGGGGATTACATCCGGCATACTGTGTAATCTCAAGATATAATCATTATTGTATATAGTTGGTACAATGATTAAGTTAATTTATAATAATATAATATGTACTGTAAATTATAAATCTATATAATATACTGTAAATCTATATTTGTTAAAACTTGTGGGCTTTCTTCAAAAAGTTATATATATATATATATATATATATATATATATATATATATATATATATATATATATATATATATATGAGAATAATGGAGGAAAGAGGCTGATGATACTCATAAGTGGGAATTTCTCTGATCATGACACGTTGTAGATGACGTGTCTCGGGGCTCACGGGACAGAAGCAAACACGATACATTGAAGGCATTCCCCGGGCCTTCGCCCCGAGAATTGACCCGACCTTCGATGGCCTCCCAGAACACTCCCATGCCCGCCTCACAAATAACCATCGGCTCGCCTCCGAGCCTTCATACACGCTGAGCTTCCTCAGCCCTCCCAACTCACCTCCGAGCTATCACAGAACCGAGCTTTCTCGACCTCCCGCTCGCCTCCGAGCCTTCCACTGAGCTAAGCCTCCTCGGTTCTACCGAGCAACCAAGAACGCAGAGCCCAAGCGTCTTCGCCACGGCTCCGCGCATATCGCCAGAGACGAAATATCCGCCATCCAACATCTCGCGTTCCACGCCGTCGCATCCCCCTATTAACGAGCGTATCTCGTCATTAATGGGGGATCCCGTCATTCACGCAGGCGTAACGTTAGTGGCGTAACCGATGGCCAAAATCTCGCGCCAGCTCGCTCCAAGCGACTACTATAAAATCCCCTCTCTCAGACGACTCAGGTAAGGCAATTTCAATCCAACAAGCCGCTACTCTGCTCATATTTCTCGGCTAACTTGATCGTCGGAGGCTCCACGGTGGTACAACCACCCCGGGACTTCTTTGCAGGTAGTTCGATTTCATCCCAAAATCAACCCATTGAGATCCGCACGCTTAAGAAGACAATCATTAACGTCAATCTCAACCCTTCATCAACGCTCGCAACAGATCGACGGAGGACAACATCTGAAGGAGATCCAGGCCTCCATCAGAGGCCTAGGAGGTTTTTTTTTTCCCGTTAGGCGTCGTCGAAATATATATCCTCCACCATTTTATTCGATGATCGGCACTGGCCATTTTGATCTTCATCGTCTAATATGTCAGTACACCAATTTTCATATGATTTTAACACATTTTCATCGTTGATTTAGCAATGTAAAAAGTTCTATTATCAGTATATAGTTAATTTTGCTCCACTAAATCAACGGTGAAAATGTATTAAAATCACATTAGCCGCTGAAACATACATCCACTAATTTTGCACCCCAAGCGGCTAATGCGGCATCGAAATATACATCCTCCACAATTATATATATATATATATATATATATATATATATATATATATATATATATAAGAACCACCATAAGGTTTACCATTTCAATTTTCTCCGTAATTGTTAAGAATGCGGTTAACATTCAATCCCATGTTGGAAAATTGTGAGATGCATATGTATATAAAATATAAGATGGGATAAACTTCCATAAGGCTTGAACTTTTTGGATGGAGTCCCATCATATTAAATGTCCATGTGTTTTGAGTGTCCTGTTTGTCCATGGGAGTGTTGAGAATGTGGTTAACACTTACTATTACATTGGAAAAATTGATATACGAAGTGGTAAACCTTCATAAGGTTCGAGTCTTTTGGATGGAGTCCCACTACATTAAAAACCCATGTATGGGTCCATGTGTTATGGGTCTAAACCGAATTTTATAGTAATTTATAACGTATAGACCAAGCGCCAAAACCCGCAAAACGCGTCATGACATCAATGTGACCGAGTTCAAGGATCCACCACTTTTGGGTAATTTGGAGAATTCATTCAGGACAAAAATAAGACTAATATAGTTATTCGGCAATTATGTAGCAACTAGACACGAGCCTAGGTGTGGGGTCAAACGTGATCAAGATACTTTTAAATAAATTAAAAATGTAATAAGAAATATATGTAAATTAGAAGGGGTTTTTACCTGTAGGCTTCCAAAATACCGCAAATGCCTTTCTAACCTTCCAAAACTTGATATTTAATTTTTTCCCTTTCAAAACTAATACAATACATCATTTTACCCTCTTTAAGATTTCCGTCAGGAAAAAAACCCCGTAAACTTTAACTCTAATTTTTCTTCATAGATTTTAGTTATACCATTTACCTGAAAACAACAAGATCGCAGAAGTATTCAACTTCTTCATAACTAAAAAAGGATGTTGAAGATACTATTGATTTTACAGCCGATTTGAAGAAAGGTATAGCAGAAATCTAAGCCTTAATTTCAATTTGGAGAAGAAATTGCGTATTTCCAAATAAAAAGAAAGGTTGAGATATTTTACGAAAAACCTAATTCTATGCCGTTAAAAGTTGATGAAAATCGTAAGTGGGTTAAAATGATGTACCTTATTAGTTTTGGAAAGTAAAATGTAAATACCAAGTTTTTGGGAGATAGAAAGGAATTTACTATGTTTTAGAGAGGTTACAAGTAAAAGAACCCAAATTATAATTGTATATAGAAACTTTATATACATGAAGATAATACTTACTTTAATTAATAAGTAGATTTATGGGAAAAATCTTTAGAAACAAATTTAGGTTTTCTCCCATTTTATGTCATATCCAAACAAATCATTTCATTAAATTATAAATAATTTTAGCTACCAACACGGTAAGCTCTATATAGAGAGGGGTGGAGCCAAGAATTAGCAGCTGGGGATTCTGACAAGACACACACACATACAAGGCAAGTATACTTCTACGGCATAATCGGCCTAATTATGTCATGTATATAATTATTTCATTTATCTTTCATATATGCATAAAGTAGGGATGGTTTTAATCATTTAAAAAGAAGAGAGTAGAGAATCTTGTAAAAATCCTATAAGATTTTATCTCTCGTTGAATTAATCAATTGCCTCATTAATTACAAGTTTCTCCACTCTTTCTTCTCTCTTTTTTAAATGACCAAAACTATTTCTACTTTATACATGCATGAATGATAAGTGAAGTAATTATCCATATGACATAACTAAACCGGTTATGCACAGGGAGTAAATTAGCGTTATATATATATATATATATATATATATATATATATATATATATATAGAGAGAGAGAGAGAGAGAGAGAGAGAGAGAGAGACTAAAATCCTATCGGAAGGATTTGCAAATAAATTCTTCCCACCTTTTCACCATTATATTAATTTTAGGATGTGTGCATTCAATTATGTTATATTTGGTAATAAATAAAAGTTTTTATTCATAATTGTTAACGCACATCCCAAATTTAATCTAATGGTGAAAATGTCCGATAGAAACCTAGTCGATATATATATATATATATATATATATATATATATATATATATATATATATTTCGTTTAGGATCCTATCGGAAGAATTTGGATTTCCTTCCCATTTTCACTATTAAATTAATTTTGGAATTTATGCATTCAATTACATTATATTTGGTAATAAATGAAATCTTTTATTCATAATTATTAGCAAACATCCCAAAATTAATCTAATGGTAAAAAAATAGGAAGAATTTGTTTCCAAATTCTTCCGATAGAATTCGAATTGAACTCTCTCTCTCTCTCTCTCTATATATATATATATATATGAGATTAATGGAGGAAAGAGGCCATAGGAGGGGATTTCCTCCTATTGCGTGGAAAAAATACAATCTCCACCATTTTTTCCGACGATCGGCATCCATCATCATCATCGTTATCATCTAAGATGTGCGTACACCAAATTTCATGTGATTCCACAACTTTTTCACCGTTGATTAGTGGGTTCAAAATTAACGGTTTACCGACAATAGAACTTTTTACATTGCTAAATCAACGGTGAAAAGGTTGTACAATCACATGAAATTTGGTGTACCCACATTTTAGATGATAACGATGAAGATGATGGGGGCCAATCGTCGAAAAAATTGGTTGAGGTTGTATTTTTCCACGCCATAGGAGGAAATTCCCTCCTATGGTCTCTTTTCTCCATTATTCTTTCTCTCTCTCTCTCTCTCTCTCTATATATATATATATATATATATATAGAAGATCCATTACAAATCGGTCCGCGTTTTTTAAAAACGGGAACTCCCGATTCGTTCAAGTTGATCACCGTACCGTCAAATGTATGCGTACGAAAAATCAAAGAATTTAAAGAGCTCAAGCTTATGCATCGATGGATGCAAAAATGAACGTCTTTCGATAATACAACATAAACGCCATCTGATACATAAGCTATAGGTCTTTAAATTTTTTATTTTTCATACACATATATTTGAGGGTAAAGTGATCAATTTGAACAGATCGGATCGTTAAAATATGTCGTAGATCAGGAGTTTCCGTTTTTAAAAAACACGAATCAGTTAGCAATGGATCACTCCCATATATATACATATATATAAAGTTTGAATGCTTGTTAATTATATATAATTGTTTTACATATTTTATTAACCAACTGCTGAGAATAATGGCGGTAGATACCCTTCCAAAAGTAAAAGAGGAGATGGAACGGCTGTTACAAGTTAGCTTCGTTCGGCAGGCTTGGTATCCTAATTGGGTTGCCAATATCGTGCTGGTGCGAAAGAAGAATGGAAAGCTTAGGGTCTGCATCTGTTAGATATGTATGCCCTAGAGGTCGTTATTGTGTGTTTGTGCAGTGGATGCTTGGACATATGTATATACAGAACAATATTGCTCGATATGATAGTATACTATTTGGTTTATTTTTATCTTAACATATGTATATATTTTACTTGTTATCACGTATCACTAATACATGTTGGTAAAATCCGTAGGATTATTGCTTGATTACCAGCGTTATGGTATCGATCATACATGTGGGGGCTGGATAGTCCATAAGCACATTCTTAAATGTCCGTGGTCATGGGAGTATCGAGATTGAGCATCGATATTCCGGAGTAAACTGGTGTAAACGTTTCTAGACCCCGACGAGGGGCGATAGTTAGTCTCACAGTCATTGGTGTTTGGCACCTAAGATCGTATACAACTGCTTACTGGGGGTGAGTAAACTGGACGGACTTACCGAGAATTTCTAGATGTTATCATACCCTATTATCAGATAGCAGTTCTTAGGTGACATGAGTACATGTTAGTCTTTAGACCTGAGATCATCATTTGTTTTGTGTGAGTTTCTACTGTACTTAGATTACTACCCTATCACGGCTCTACTGAGTCGTGCAAACAGATTTTAGTTGGGTACAGTCCCGGGCCACATGGAGGCAGTGAGCGATTGTTAGGGATTCGTCTCTCCCGGTATAGAGAGTCGATATTGCACTGTGTTTGGTTGGCCAGCACCATAAAATCTTGGCCAAGGCAGTTGAGATTTACTGATAATTATATCAGGAGTTTCTCGGATTGGTTCTGAGCCACATTGTCACGCCCCGCTTCCCAAAAGAAGGAGAAGGATGACGTGGTATGGTTCGCAACCTAACTGTATTGAAGGTGGTCTATTCAATACAGTTACATTAAGCGTATGAATATTTAACATGCAGGATGTGTGCCAAAACAAAAATAATAAAATCGAAAGGCATTTATTTCCATTAACCAAACTTTATTACATCCCAAAAGAAAGAGTAAAATAAACTAAATAGTTTATTACATCGAGGAGAAACAAAAACCCTAAACATGTGGGTAACAACAAAAAATTAAATCTAGCTAATCTTCCATCGTCCAGTCTGCATAATCTTCATAAGTTGGCTTCACATCTTGATCCTCGCCATAATACTCATTCTTATCTGACGGACATTCCAAAGATAGAGGAAGAAAAGGAAGGTCCGTGTCACGCCCCGCTTCCCGGTGTACGGCTGATTTGGTCTCAAAAACTATCTATAACCGCAATCAAGAACGGCGTCGCATGAAGTTAGCCGGTGAGTACGGGTCGGTCCACAGGGATGTTGTGAATCTCCAAATCGCTCAAACGAGTTAATTCCGAAGAGTGTTCGGATTGGTTATTAAATCTAAAAACCTAAATTATTCTATACTACGATTATCTAGATCTAAATCTTGCTAGAGTTAGGTTTAGGGATGGTTTGGAAATGCAGGTAAATCTCAACGCTTTTTATACCCAAATGAAGATCTATGAGGAGTTATGGTAATTATCAATAAGGGGATTAGATCCATTCGGGAAAGTGTTCCTTCCTCTAGGTTCTTGTCCTTCCTTTAGAGATCCTTACCCTAACCTCCATGGAAAACGCGCGCAACCGGGCTTTTATACTACGGTATCACCGCTACCTCGAGGGGTAGGGTGCCGTAGGGCACGGTGTGTGCATGTATGCATGGAGTCCTATTGTAAATATGTGATGGGTAAAAAAGGGATGAGAGATCTCATTTCTCAAAAGCCTTCCCCAAAACTAACTCTAAACAATTTTCTACGGCAATGAATTAAATCTACCTAGGGCAAAAAATTGAAATCTAAACTAGAGCAATTAATTAAAACTACTTACAGATGCTCTCTCCAATCATCAACGCAGGTTTGTCAGATCTGAATTCATGAATTGAAAAGAAACACCGATGCTCTCCATAAAGAGATCTGAATTTATTATTAAAAGGAGGCATAAGATTTATAATTTTTAGAGTTCCTATTTATAGAGAATAGGAAACCCTAGGTTAAATTTTGATCCGCACGTCTACATTTACAAGAATACCCCTAGGTTGACTAATCAGCGTCGTAACACAAGTTGGTAAAATTTTCTGCCCATAATTCCCTAACACTGCCGCGGAACCGCGGACCGAGGCCTGGTTTGGCCGCGGTTCCGCGGCCAAAAAGGAGGATTGGGCCTTCTGTTTTCTGCTGTAGGCTCTGGGCTTTCTGGGCTTTCTTATTCTTCAGTACTTTTCTCAATTGGGCTTCTGATTCTCTTCCGGATTTTCCAGTGAATAATTATGGTGGACTTTAACCGTGGCTTCGCGATCTTGGACTTTGCATTGCCTTGTACTTTGTGAACTCTATCTTTTATGTAGGCTTGATCAAGGTCCTTCTATTTGTTGGTCAAAGTCCATTTTTTCATCGTCTTTACATCGTTTTCACTGATTTAGATCCACGAACCTGTAACCTGTAACATGTAGCAGACATGCGTTAAAAGCACCTGTTTATTTATAAAACGAATAAGAATGGGGAATATAATAATGCAATATTATGGTATGAACAAATACCCCCAAACTTATCTTTTGCTCGTCCTCGAGCAAACTTATTTTTATTCACTAAAATCCTAACCTAGCTGCACTTTCGCAGGGAAACGCGATTGCACTGAGCGCGTGCAACAAGCCGTTAAACCTCTAGGTGTCCCTAGTAGGAGGAGTGTTGTCTCCTGAGGGTTTTCAGCGGATTACACCCACAAAATCCTATCAATTTGGCTGTTCGACCTTTATTTTTCAATTAGGTTTTCTAACAAGGAATTCTATTATCATCGACCCGCAAATTATCCACCTATATTCTTCACACTTCCTCATCATTTAACTTAAGATTATATATGTTCTATATACTTACCTAGCTTTCGGCATTTTTTAAGTTTTCCTTCGAGGGTTCCATCTCCACTTAGGAATTTCTATCAACTCTACTAAAGATACAAGTTCTATTCTTCACTCCTTTCTCTCATCTAAACTCCAATCACATACCCCTACGTGTGTGTATAGATCACTCCTACACTTGAAAATTCAAATCAAGCAATCATACTCTTGTCCGTTGTCCAAAGTACTTATTAGTAGGTGAATTTTTAATTGAATTTTGCTTACACATTCTTCATGCGACCGTTAATACTTCTTGAGGTACCAACGACCTATTACAAGATGTGTTTGAACATTAAAGCGTACTTCCTAGTCTTGCAACACCCAAGGCTTTTAGCAGTGACTCCCAAACCAGTTGGTCTAAGGCACTAGGTGATGAAGCACCCTCGCTAAATATTTTTCTATTTTTGCAGCCTTAAGTAATCACAAAAACCAGTGTCCATTTTTTTTTATTCTTTATTCACACTTTTTTCTTTTATTTTCTTCGTACTAAGGACTTTAGACAAGAACATTTCAAGGTCTCTTCTACTATTCCAAGTTTCAAGGTGCGTGATTGTGCAAATTGTAGGGTATACGTTTTCAGAATTTAGACTTAAGCTAGGAACTATTTTTCAAACTTATACTTTAATAAGAACATCAATACTCTTCCCTTATTTTGACTTAGCCCCAAAATTTGCCTATTTCTAAATAACCTACAAAGACATATACTTTCTACCGTTAAATTTTAAGGAATGTTATTTTTAGGGTTTTTAATTCACTAAGTCTAAGATCTGGTTGTTCCTAACCAGTTAACCTATTTGTCAAACTAAAGTCAATTAGCCAAAATTGAATACAATAATTTTTATAATTTTTCAAAATTTTTCAATTTTTTATGGGTTTTCAAATAAATATGCCAATGCAAAAATATGTACAAATGAATGCGAAGGAAGAAGACTTACCGAGCATACCCCCAAACTTGAACTTGACAGTGTCCTCACTGTCATGCTAAACCAAGAGGGTCAAAATACCGGCACTCCCCTGTTTATTGATTTATAGTTTTTTTTTGTATTTTTAATGTTTTGAATTTTTTTTTTATTTTTTATAGAAAAAGAAAACAAAAATAAAATAAATACACACACACACACACATATACACAACAAGTTTTCCCCCCAAACTTAAGCTTGGCTTTGCACAAGCCAAAGGTTAGCACCAACCATTCAAAGATCTTATCGTGGTAATGGTATAGTTGGTGAAAGGAGGAAGTGGAAAGAAGAGAGATGAGAAGCACACGAGACCGGATGGGAAGAAGAGTGGAATATGGTCTCGGTGGAGGAGAAGAATGGCGGGAAGGAGAAAGAAGGGTAGCACGATCTTGAGGGTGTAAGTCGAGTGAATAAATTAGCGCAATTTGGGATGACCGAAGTGTGAAAACTGATTGTGCTAATCTATCAACTCGTCGTGCAATGGGATCAAATCCCTCAAGATTCTCAAGAAAACATGGGTACGCCGAACTTGGTATAGGAGATGAAAGCGTAACGATCACTTGTACGGTCGGAACAATAGGAATGACAAAAGGAAGTGAATTAGGGATAGTATCATTCTCACCGTAGTAAACTGTCTCGAACTTGAAAGATTCCATTAATGGTTCGAAACTACTGTAAGCAACCGAGTCTGATGGTTCAACTAACTCATCTGAAAATGTAAAGGACTCAAACTCGGGCGGTGAGTCATCAATATCGTCCGAAAAAGTGAAACACTCGTAAGTATTATTGGTTATGAGAACTGTGCTAGATGCAAAGAAAAAATTTTCAAGCTCACAGTCTTCAAGCGTGGTCGGAACGATGGAAAGGAGGGAGGGTGATTTAGTTAAATGTTCAAGAGGATGAATTGGAAAATCAGACATATCAAACAGAAATGGTTCAACCTCAATATGATCCTCAAAACTTTCCTCAATACTATCCTTATAATTCTCCTCATCCATTCCATTATCATCAAAATCAAGACGCATATGATATTCGGGAGAAATATTTAATAACTCGGGATGATGATTTGAACATAAAATTTCAATTAAATCGACAGGTTCATCATCCGAAATATTCCCGGCGTCTATATCCCCAATCAAGTGAAAATCAATTTCTTTAGACACCTTATCAAAAGCATGGATATTTATCGATTTGGGTTCTAGAGTGGAGGTGTAAAGATCGAAAGGATTAGGTGCGGTTTCACTCGAAAGGGGTTCCTCACAATTTGGCAAATCAAACACTACAAAATCACACAACTCGTTTTTATTTTCAACTGGTGAATCATTTGGAACAATCGATGGAAAACCGGAGTTGTGGGCTTCAATTGGGTAGGGGTAGGTTTGATTTGGAAATCCTCTCAAATTCTCACTCTGTTCAACCGCCTCCTCATACATTGAAAAATTTGGAGCTAGCGGAAAACTAGCTACCGGTTCAGCAGGTTGCATAAGGGCGGCCAAGGACGCTTCCACATTCCTAACCATTTTGTTTGTTGCTGCGATATACGCCTCCAACGACTCTTCCAAACTAGACTTGGGTGGTAAGAGGGTTTCGGTAAAAGATTCGAAATCGTGTGGATATGCAAAACTCCCTAATGGCTGTGTAGAAACAGTGTCTACTGAGGGTGGTAAGGTCGGGTAGGACTGGTAGGAAGTGGGTGATTGGACAGGGGTAGGGTCAATATATGGATAAAAAGGTGAATAGCCGTGTGGATCCCTAGAACTAGATGAGTGGAGAGGGGTGAAAGATCGACTGCGAGATTGAGCAATATGCTCAACAATGGACATCGGCTTAGGAGTGATAGAAGGACTTGAAAAAGTGGTATCAACATATGGAAGTGGTAAAGGTTGACTTGGTTGACACAAAGTGGGTTGAAAAGTCAAACCGTTTCTCCTAGACGCCTCTATTTGATCTTTCAAAGATATTTTAGGCAAGGAAGGATCGTCTTTAAATTGACCGAACAAATTGACGTACGACGCAAAATTAGGTTCGGGATACCAAAGTTCGGCAAGTGATTTATTATGTGGGGTACCCATGTTAGAAGAAAAGGGGAAAAGAACGAATGTTGGGTGGTGCAAGGATTTATTTGCGGTAACAGTTTGCAAGTTTTCTAATAATAATTTTTCTTTTTCTTTTTATCTTAATTTGGAAATTGTTGCAAAAAGATTTTCGAGAAAGGATATGCAACAGAAAAGATTACTTGCAATCAATTTCTAGTTTAAACGAGGCGTAAAAAAATCTTGCACAAGATTTGTTATATGGAAGGGAATATATTTTTAAAGCACGAGGAATTCTGCAGGCAATTCACAGAAAATATCTCAAAATTTGCAGAGGAGAAATAACAGGGAGCTTACAGTGCAAATTCCACCAACTGAGGACACCAAAAGGCCGCGTGTCCGCGGTATAAACGCGTTACTGCCGCGTTTTCGCGGCAGTCTAGTCAGCACGAGTCCCCAGAAATTTTTTGATGCTCTGATTCGACAAGGCGGCCGCGGTTCCGCAGCCTAAGGTAGGTTTTGGCCGCGGAAGGGCGGTGAGTTGGGCTGTTCGAGACTCCAAATTTTTTCAGCTGTTCTGTTGTTTAAAATCTCTTCTGTTCCGATATCCCGTTTTCTGTTTCGCTTTCTGAAAATTTCCAGATCCGTCTCGATTGTTCCTGCAAGATTCACCCAACAAAGTACCCTTTCCAAAAAATAACAATTGATATATTTTTATAATTTTTGGGTTTTTTTTAGATTTTTATGATTTTTTAATTTAAGATTAACCCGAAATTGCAAAAAGGAAAGTTCTACGCCATCCCCGGCAACGGCGCCATTTAATTTGTATGTCAAAAACTATTTTTATTAACCGCAATCAAGAACGGCGTCGCATGAAGCTAGCCGGTGAGTACGGGTCGGTCCACAGGGATGTTGTGAATCTCCTAATCGCTCAAACGAGTTAATTCCGAAGGGTGTTCGGATTGGTTATTAAATCTAAAAACCTAAATTATTCTATACTACGATTATCTAGATCTAAATCTTGCTAGGGTTAGGTTTAGGGATGGTTTGGAAATGCAGGTAAATCTCAACGCTTTCTATATCCAAATGAAGATCTATGAGGAGTTATGGTAATTATCAATAAGGGGATTAGATCCATTCGGGAAAGTGTTCCTTCCTCTAGGTTCTTGTCCTTCCTTTAGAGATCCTTACCCTAACCTCTATGGAAAACGCGCGCAACCGGGCTTTTACACTATGGTATCACCGCTACCTCGAGGGGTAGGGTGCCGTAGGGCGCGGTGTGTGCGTGTATACATGGAGTCCTATTGTAAATATGTGATGGGTAAGAAAGGGATGAGAGATCTCATCTCTCAAAAGCCTTCCCCAAAGCTAACTCTAAACAATTTTCTACGGCAATGAATTAAATCTACCTAGGGCAAAGAATTGAAATCTAAACTAGAGCAATTAATTAAAACTACTTACAGATGCTCTCTCCAATCATCAACGCAGGTTTGTCAGATCTGAATTCATGAATTGAAAAGAAATACCGATGCTCTCCATAAAGAGATCTGAATTTATTATTAAAAGGAGGCATAAGGTTTACAATTTTTAGACTTTTAATTTATAGAGAATAGGAAACCCTATGTTACATTTTGATCCGCACGTCTACATTTACAAGAATACCCCTAGGTTGACTAGTCAGCGCCGTAACACAAATTGGTAAAATTTTCTGCCCATAATTCCCTAACACTGCCGCGGAACCACGGCCCGAGGCCTGGTTTGGCCGCTGTTCCGCGGCCAAAAAGGAGGATTAGGCCTTCTGTTTTCTGCTGTAGGCTCTGGGCTTTCTTATTCTTCAGTACTTTTCTCAATTGGGCTTCTGATTCTCTTTCGGATTTTCCGGTGAATAATTATGGTGGACTTTAACCGTGGCTTCGCGATCTTGGACTTTACATTGCCTTGTACTTTGTGAACTCTATCTTTTATGTAGGCTTGATCAAGATCCTTCTATTTGTTGGTCAAAGTCCATTTTTTCATCGTCTTTACATCGTTTTCACTGTTTTAGATCCACGAACCTGTAACCTGTAACATGTAGCAGACATGCGTCAAAAGCACCTGTTTATTTATAAAACGAATAAGAATGGGGAATATAATAATGCAATATTATGGTATGAACAACGGCGAAGGGGACGCGACCGGTCCGTTACGTATATACTCAGAAGTATATACGCTAAGCGTATCTAAGCAATATAAAATAAGTACACAAGAAACAAGAAATAAAAAGAACAGCAACTTTTATTTATTAACATTCTTTGTACAATGCATGAAGGAAATACAACTGAAATAAAAAGATACCTAAACAGTGGCATAACAGGAAATGTAAAATACTGAATGGAAAAGTGTACAATGAACTAAAGTGCTGGATTTTCGGCAAACTGCTCCAAGTCTTCTGCAGATGGCTCGATCTCCGCCGGGTCCAAATCACCTGACGACATTCAAAGAAGAAAGAAACAGAATGTCGTCAGCGAACAGGTCGCTCGGTAAGTCCCAAAGGTGAGAGGAAAGTAGAAAAGACAGAATAAGAAGATATCTTTTAAAGTTGTATACTATTGTTGTAATGTTGTGTTAACGCTTTTGTTTGTAGCTTGGTACAGAAGGATACCAGTGTATACGAGGGGGGTCTCTATATGGTAGAGACCAGGGCAAATGGAATGTACAAGGAACCGTTAATCCATGGTACAACAGCAACGGAATATAGGTTAGGTGTCTTAATCTGACCACCTCGTGCCACTTTTAACATCTTTCGTACCAATCTACCCCTTAAACCCCGCGATGTCTTATTTGTATTGTTATCTTGTAAAATGTATTGATTGTATGAGTGATTGACTGACTGACCGAAACCATGATATCAGGAAACGGTTATAACCGTAGAGTCATGGAATACCGAGAATCATGTAAAAGGAATATGTATATCCATGGTTCGGTTCAGTCAAGTTGTATAAATTGATAA
Source organism: Agapanthus africanus (assembly GCA_030015575.1). Lineage (NCBI taxonomy): Eukaryota > Viridiplantae > Streptophyta > Magnoliopsida > Asparagales > Amaryllidaceae > Agapanthus > Agapanthus africanus. The sequence continues at coordinate 45,842,479 of CM057339.1, forward strand.
TTGTATTCATGGATTCATGTGTTCATATTGAATTGGAATCTTGTATATTGTAGGTTGACTTGAATCATGTTCAAGTCAGATTAATCAGACTCAAACCCGAGTTAGACAATCAGAAATGTGAATCAAAGTCTTATAATTGTTAGGGTCCTTAGGGTAATTTATAAAACTTGAGGGGTTTTTTTATGTAAAAATACTTTTATATACTTTTCAAAATACACCTCAAATATTTATTGTTCGTCTTTAGAGTTGTAATGAGGGTGGATTTTATATTGTGACATTTCTAATGAAAATATCCTAGTTTTATAAATAATGGTATTTATCTGTAATATTGATTTATTTGAAGTTCATGGTATTTTAGTGTAAAATTTATTATTGTGATTTTTACGAAAAGGTGGAAAATTTATATTATAATAAAATATATATTTAAATGATAAATATACCTATGTTTATACAAAAATAATTTTAATAAATATTTTATATTCCAAAATTCTCATTTTCTTAAGATGTCGTATTTTAAAGCTTTCGAGACCGAATGCTCCTTGCGGAGGTCTGAATCTCGCACTACTAGCCCGAGGGTGCGTGATAAACCGCACGATCCTGAACGAGTTCCCCAAAGATGGATTGTAGCGGTGCTTTGCAAAGATTGTCAAATACTAATCCTTTAGAAAATGGTTTTATAAAGTAAAATGTATTTATTTGCAAAGTGTAATTTTCCGTATTTTAGATTCTAGGCTTTCCTAAGCCAACTATCTTATTTCTAAATGGTCAAAACGACAAGTCGTTAGAAGCCTCAAATCGCCTCTTCACCGCCAATTATGGCCAGGTAAGTACAAGTGAGGAAGGAGGGATCCGCTCACGAATCGTGAGACGAGCCTTTTAAAGTTACCTAAGCTCACTTGCCTAGCCTAGACACCACAAAGTCAGCTTTAGATAAACGATCGATGTCCACAACTTATCGTGTTTTCTTAATAAGAGGTATTTATTTAAAAGTGTATCAAAGCTAAATTTTTAGAATTAGTTTTATTAAGAATATGTTATTTAAATGAAAGTTTTGTTTTATCGTATTCTAAGTTTTAATGATATCGTTTTAGGGTTGTATTTGCGTGTGTGTGGACGTAGGTCATTACCTCGTGCTCTACTTTAAATGTATAGCAAAATTAAGGGTTAAATGTGAAATCAAAACATGATGGTATTAAAGTGAAAAATACGATAAATTGGAAAGGTTATCATTTCATGTGACGAAACTTGTTCAAATTGATTTTTAAAAGTTTAATAGTCAAGATAAAGATGTTTAAACATGAATGTATTGGATAGAAGTGAAATTTTATAGAAAACCGAATCGGATATCGGATTTGTTCCGATTCCGTCGGGTTTCGTAATTTCGTATTTTAGAGAAATAGAAAGAAGGATAGAAAGGGAGTTACAGGTTTCGATCTATACTAAGGAGTGTAGGGGAACTAAAGGAGTTGCCGAGGCGTTGCTTCGGCGCCGGTTGTTTCTAAAAACGTCGCCGGGATTCCCGCCGGAATTTCGTCGAAGTTTCGCCGCGAACTTGTTTTCAAAGCACACACTTCTTGAAAATTTTTGAGAGAGTGAGTCTAGGGTTTTGGGATGAGAGGGTAGAGGGTAGAGGGTGTACTTATAGGATAGACTAGGGTAGGGTAGGTGAAAGGTTTTTATTTAAAAAAGAATTGTAAAAATAATAGAAAAATCATTAAAATTGTAGTAAACGGGGTGTATTTAAGATTCGGGTACCGATCTAAGCATTTAAAGTATACAAGGGGTATGAGAAGACAAAATGACGCATTTTTCGTTTTGACGACTCGGCCGTCCGGCCGAGTCCGGCCGGCGGCGCTGGCCTGAGTTGGGGGTCGAGGGGGTAGGGATTCTCGTAGGGTAGGCTTTGGTATTTTTACTTTTTAGGGTTCAGTTCAACTTTTGGGAGTTATGGCTTGTGGACTGTTGGGCTTCCAAGAAATTTAAAACAAAAATAATATAAAAATAATGTGGGGCAGGGGATTTGAACTCTGGTGGCTTGGTTCAGCAGTGCAAGGTGTTACCAATGAGGTACACGCTCCTTCTTGTAATTATTGTGGGAAAATAAATACTTAAAGTGGTAACAGCAACATTAAATACCCTAAGTATACTACAAATTTAAATGAATTTTATGTATAAAAAAATTGGAGTTGTTACAGTCCGTCGGCAAGTTATACTCGGGTAGGATTGCCTCATAGGAAATAGGAGTATAAAATTGAACAGGTTTATATAAGAGTATGATGTATGCATGCAGACATAAAGTAAGGGGTGTAAATGTTTGAAATGTACAAACTTAAGACGTTTTGAAGAGAGGTATATATGAGCATGAGTATGTTGTAAGTTATTTGTAGATGAGTAGTAGGAAGTATAGGAGAAGGTAAAAGTTCGTATTAGTTTGTTAAATAAAGGTCCGGATACTCACGATTATTCCGTTGTGGCCACGGAACAACAACTGGGGAAGTGAAATGTACCGTTTCACTTTCCGGGATCATGATCGAGTAGTAGGGGAATCCGAGTTCCAAATCTCCTTACCTAATCAAACTACCCATCCCCGTTATTCACTGTAGAGGTCTAGAGTTAGTGCGTATACCTCTAGGCATGGAATTTCCATATTGTATAGCCGTCCACAGTTTGGACTGGTCACCCGGAATATCGGGATCTTCATATTTGTATAGCCGTCCACACTTTGGACTGGTCACCCGGAATATCGGGATCTTCATATTAAGTATTCCATACCTAGGTCCGCGCATTCTAACCCTAGCCGTAACATGTTTTGTATATGTCAGGTATGTTATAAACTGGAAATTTATTTTTAAAAGTATTGATCTCGTTTAATATGGCCTTCCACAACCACTCGTTTTATTTTCTAAAGTTCGTATAGTACTTCGTGTCATCTTAAGGATTGCTTAGTAAAAAAAATAATAGTGTTTAATTATCTTTTATTACTTCTAAGAAAAACCATGAGATTTGGAATATTTATCATTTTGAAAAAACATAATGTTTTATGGAAAAATATCCTTTCGATAAAAGGTTGTGGTGTTTATTTGAAAATCTTTTGCAAGAGGTTTTTATAAGGACAAGTTGCATGAGATTTTTATTTGAAAAACTAGACTGCTCCTAACTGTTCCAAAGAGCAAGTTGTGAGATTCTCAAATCGTCTCTTCACCGCCAATTGTGGCCAGGTAAGCACAAGTAAGGAAAGGAGGGATCCGCTCACGAATCACCGTGAGACGGGCCTTTTAAAATTACCTTTCCCACTTGTCTAGCCTAGGCACCACAAAGTCCGGTTTAGATAAACGACCGATGCTTACTGTTTACCCCAATCAGAGCAAAACTCTGTTCAAATTCCAAGGCGGGAAACGAAGCAACGCTTCTGTTTTCCCTAATCAGAGCAAAGCTCTGCTTTGAAATTAAAGTTAAAATTAAAGTTAAAATAAAGGAAGCAACGCTTCAGATGATCTGTATTCTACGCTGCGCGACACGTGTCAGCGCAGTTGCGCTGCGCGACACGTGTCAAGCGCAGGTGCGCTTGCGCCAACTATGCCAGCACTAAAACAGAATTAAAATTCCAGAAAGATCTTTCTGATCTTGTTAAAACAAGAAGATTATCTTCTGTAAAACAGAAGCTCTTTGATCAAAGATCCAACGGTGGGGAAAAATCCCTAAATCACTCAGAGAATGATCTCTTTAACCGATTTAACAAATCAATTGGCCCTATATAAAGGCCCCTAGATTCCAAGTCTAAAACACATTAACACACAGAGAAAGAGAAACCAGAGAATTCCTCTAAAATTTTGAGAAGAACTCAAAGAGAGAAAAGGTAAAGCTTTGAAAAAAGAAGAGTTTCTTCTAAAAAGATCATCGATCTAAGAACAAGATCAAGATCTTCGATAAAATAATAATAATAATAATAATAAAAAGAAGAAGTAATTTACTTCTGTATAAAGGCATTGCCTTTTGATGAACCACTGGTTCTTGAGATTTGAGGTAGAACCTCTCTGGAAAACAAGAAAAATTTGTTCCCTTTGATCTAATTTGATCCAAATATTAAACAGTGCCTTGCACTTTTGAGTTTGCACTGTTGTGCTCCTTGGATTGGCGCAAGCTACAAGGGAGCGTCACGTGTCAATCACAGAACAGCTGCGCCTTGCGCTTCTAAAAACAGAGCACTACTTTCTTAAATTGGCGTAAGTCATCAGAGCGCGCTGGCGCAGTGCGCTGCGCTAACAGACTTGCGCTTACCAGAGCGTGACACGTGTCACACCCACATGAGTTTGCGCCTTGCGCTCCTCAATCAGCGCAAAGTTCCTGACAAGCCACGTGGCGCACTGTCAGAACAATAAATGCTCTGCATTATTAAAGAAGGGACAAAGCCCAATTAAAAGGCCTAACAGGCCTAATAAAAATGCAATGCATTATTAAAAAGGGGCAGAGCCCAATTAAAAAGTCCAACAGACTAAAACAGATGCTGTGCATCATTTAAAAAGGGCAAAGCCCAATCAAAGGTCTAACAGGGCAAATGTGAATAAATGTTAGACATTTTCTAACTGGACTTAACCCAATATTGGCCATAAGTCCTCAAATTAAATTGAACTGAGCACACCTGCTCTCTAAAATCAATTTACACCCGGTTCAAGGGTACATCTCTGAACTCCTCTGATATTTGTCATTGTAATCCTTCAACGTCGTCAGAGAGGTGACGGGTCCCGACGGCCATACATTAAATAGACCACTATATCCCTAAACTGGAACAATAGAGCCCCTAAATGCTTTTTTTTCGGATCCAAACGATCCCGTTAAGTTGATCTTAGTCTCAAATTGGACTAACGTATCCTTAACAAACGTTTAAGTTGATCTTAGCCTCATCTATGGCTAACGTATCCTTAAACCAAAACCTCAAACCCAAATCTAAGAAAATACGGATTTGGACTAATCCACGTCCTATGGGCGACGACATAAATTAGTCTCCGTATACAATCCACGGGCAACCATAAACAAAATAAACACCCACGACACGAAGTGACCAGCTGGAGAAAGAGAAAGTTGTTACCGCGATGCAGTAGCGTAATTAACTGCAGGGGCTTGCGCCTGCAGGGAAGAGCGTCTCCACAATCAAAAACCCCTCAGACGAGGGGGAATCTGACGAAGTCTACTACATCGACCGCATCCGTCTAAACCTCCGATACACGGTGCCATAATTCAACTTGGCATCTTCGGAGAGGTGGACGGATAAAACCAAATAGCATCTACCCCGAATCTCAGGCAAGACGTCCTTGTCTTGGCCGCCGTTCGGAGGGGAACAGATTCTGGCATGCCCGGTGGGACCTCTTCCTCTTTCCACTCCACACTTCGTGTGTCGTGTTCGCGAACGAATCGCGGTTTGCTGTGGTTGCCTGTGGATTCGAGGTATTAAGATTTTGTGTCTTTCTCCGTGCAGAAAACAGAAGATCAATGGCTTCAAACTGCACTACCTGCAACTGCAACTCTCGCTCCGTCCTTACTGGAGGAGTGACTTATGGGCCCCAAGCGGCCTCCCTTTTCAAGATGCCAGTGGAGCAGGTAACTCAAGCCGCCGCCGGACTATTCTTCGGGACCATGCTCCCACCGATGAGCTTCAATGCCCAAATGACATCGCAAGAAGCTCCAAAGAAGCTGGTCTTTGATCGACTTACCACTGCCGCGACCCCTCTCAACGGGTCGCCCAACTTCAATACCTCAGTTTTCAACAGACTGGGCCAGAACGTCTACAAGCCCGCGATACCCGAAGCTGCCATCCCAAAGCGGATAGCCATCCCGGCTCAAGCGGACGAAATCATTGGAAAGGCTCCTCCTTCCAAGAAGTCAGTTTTTACAAGGCTGGCTATTCCGGTTGCTGCTCCAGGCGAGGTCCTCAAAGCTGCTTCCCCTGCCCAGAGGTCTGTCTTTGACAGATTAGACATTGCTTCTCAACGGGTGTCAGTCTTCGACAGGCTAGCACCAATAACAGTCTCTCCTCAAACCAGGGGGCATGACGAAGTCACCTTTATAGCTGAAACAACTCCATCCGCACGACACGCTCGACGTCGCCACTGGCGCCAAGTGAGGAAAGCTGGGGGCAACTCCCCCTCTGGGATAACTCCGCCAGCTCCGATGGTGGAAATCAATGCTGCTGTTCCGACCGGGAACAGCTTTGAACTGCTCAACAAGATGCGCAGAAACTCTCCTACTGCAGTGCTGAAGAGAACTCCTTCACCTGTGAAGAATGCTACAGAGAAGAAGCCAGAGCAACCTCCTCAACGGCTATCCTCTAAAATTTACAAGGTCTGGCGTCAAGTCCAAGACTCCATGATGGATCAAGACTATCTCTGCCGACAGAAAAAGATGAAGGTTTGGCAAGAGAAGGATCACTCCGTCAAGCCACAAAAAGCAACAGCTACTTGGGTGCCCACTGCAACGGCTCCCTCAACTTCGACCACTCAAAAAAGAAGGAGGTCGGGGAAGATCCCTGTGTCTTTGGTAAATCGCAAAGACACTGAATCTAAACGCCCCAAGTCTTGGGGCATGATGGTGTATACCGTTTATATGGCTTCCGGAAAGGAGGAAGGCCGTGCTTCGACGGGTCACCGACCGCTCACCCGATCCGTGACAAAATCCTAGGAGTAACAACAGAACCTTCAGGAAATGATGACTGCAATGGCCGCACTTACCGGGCCAATAGAAAGCCCGGAGGCATCATCAGAGCAGCGTCACGAACAAGAAACTGATGCTGACTTCTTACGCAGAGTCCTCGAAAAGAAGAACAGAGAAGCCGCAGAGCAAGCGGCTAACATAAATCAAATGACGCTCCTCTTCCAAGATATGGTAGGGATGATGCTACAGCCGGACCCTCCAGTTGAAGACCCTCCGATCATTATTGAAGACGATAGAGGGGAGACATCTAATCCACCTCTGGCTCTTTCAGCAGCCAAGGAGGAAACTATCTCCAAGGCCGCCCTTGATGATTATATTGCTCAGCAGATACGAGTTCATCAGGCGAATGAAGCGGATGGGCAAATTGTTAGAACCAGACGACCCTATCCGGGCTGGTATGACCAAATCAGTTACCCGCCGGGATATACGATCCCTAAATTCCATGTGTACAAGGGGACAGGGAATCCACATCAGCATGTCGTTCAATTCAGGGCCTTATGCGGCAACACTGGAGGCGACGATAAACTGCTGCTTCGCCAATTCGTCGGCAGCTTATCAGAGACGGCGTTTGAATGGTACTCCGAGCTTCCGAACGACTCCGTCAAAACTTTCGCTGAAATGGAGTTGTTGTTTACCCAGCGTTTCTCAAGCGCCAGCGAGCGTACTCCAATAACAGCTTTGATTAATGCAAGAGTAAAGCCGGGCGAAAGTTGGGTTCAATATGCAATCCGATGGCGGAACTTGTGGTCGAAGTGCGAACAGCGTATCGAAGAAGCGCCAGCGGTAGGCATGTTCGTGGGCACCCTAGACCCTCATGCAACTATTTCACAGTTCATGATGTTCTTTAAACCGACCACGTTCCAGGCTTTAATTGATAAGCTAGCCCAGATGGATCAAATGGGTCACGAACCGTCTCCCCCGAAGCCGGAACCCCGAAATGACAAGGGTAAAAGGAAGGCGACCTTCGTTGCGAACACCCAACAGCAACCCAGTGCCCCAAAGCTAGTGGATTAACTGGAAGAGAGACGGCGATATTATAATAAGAAAATGAAGCGCCCTTACTCATTCCCGCGGGATAAAACGAAGAGGCTGTTCGAGCTGGCGATGCGCAATAGGCTTATCTATCTCCCGAATCCAAGGAGACCACCGCAACCCAGCGAAGTGAATAATCCCAATTATTGCTTTTACCACCAAACGGTAAGTCACCCGATCGAGGATTGCTTCATCTTTAAGGGATGGATCGAAGACCAATACCTACAAGGCAAGTTTGCGCTGTCTGAAAAGTGGAAAGTAAACCCACCACAGCCGCACACTTCGAAGAAAACGGACATGCCGCGGGCAACGTGCTCCCTTGTTGAAGAAGCTCCATGGGAGGTTGTGCTATCAGCAAAAACCAAGAGGATGCTGAATGATCTCAAGACATGCCCGGCAGTCAGGTGGAAGAACCCGCTAGAACCCCAGATCATTGAAGGGATGCTGAAGCCGCACCCAACTCCAAAGACCGGTGGTGATGGCCCAAGCACTTGTAATCAGCCGTTGAAATCTTCAAAGAAGAAGAAGAAGAGATCCAAAAAGCCCGTGAAGCCTGGCGACAAGCGCACGGACCTGCAGAAACAAATCGACACGCTGGAAGAGTATAACCAGAAAGCGCGGACTCCCATCACGCTCCAAGAGTTCCTCAGCCACGTCCTCGAGGACGAAAACAATGGAGAAGACTCATCAGATGAATCTGAGGACCACGTAGCAAGTTGTCATGTGATAGCTCACTCATTGATAGATGATGAAGAGGCTCCTTGCACCGAGAAACCAAGGGCAGTCCTGAACCAGAACTTCTGTGCCCGTCAGACGAAATGATCGATGCCTTCCTGAATGAGATTCGTCTGAAAAGTAAAGCCAATCAGGAGCGTGAGATGGCCATATTGGAAGGAGCCAAACACCGACGACTAGACGAAAGAGTCGAGGCACTCCCGTCAAATCAAAAGACATCCGCTGCGGATAAAAACAAATTCAAGACGAGGAAAAGGTTTGCTAAAACCATATCAATGGGAATGAAGCTACCACCCTCTGAAGAAAACACTCTCGGTGGAGTAGAGATGCATCATAATTACTGCTTATATCATCAGAAGATTGCACATCCCACTGAAGACTGTGACTCCTTTAAGTGTTGGTGGCAAGGGTATGTCGCTCACAGGTAACACTTCAACAGGACAAAACGTGAAGCTCGTAGACAGCGGAAAAATATGACAGATGAGCATAAAAGAATAGCCGGCAATTTTCATAAGGTTGATCCCGAGGGACCGCGAATTTTCGCCTTCGGGAGCGACTCCGACGAAAAAGTAGCCCTCGGCCCTCTCTTCAAGGAACCCATCTCTGAAACGAAAGAATTAAGGAGTTGCGAGAACATTCATCCACGCAATCGCATGCTATCCGGAAAGAATCTCGGACCCGCAAACAAGGGACCAGACAAAAATGATAAAGGGAAGGAAAAAACGGCCTTCGTCGCCAACGCTCAACAACAGTCAAGTGACCCTACACCGGTTGTTCGCCAAAGCAACAAGCGACAACCCCTCTATGAGAAGTTGAAACGCCTTTATTCATTTCCCCAAGATGAAACAAGAAGGCTGTTCGAACTAGCGGTGCGCGACGAGTTTATCACTCTACCGGAGCCGAAATGCCAGCTACAACTGAATGATGTCAGCAATTACTGCCCTTACCACCAAGTATTGGGCCATCCGATCGAAAACTGCTACGTTTTCAAAAACTGGGTGGAAGACCAATACCAACAGGGCAAGTTCGCATTGTCCGAAAACTGGAAGGTGAGCTCGCCACAACCACATGCTCCGAGAAAGATGGATATGCCGGGGGCATCATGCTCATTCATAGGGAAAGACCCATAGACTGAAAAGTCAGTAAACTAGAGATTCGCCTCAAATACGGCGACGGCGGACCAAAACGTCCTTAAACTAACGACGGACCACTACGTCCTAAAAGTAGCTGACGACCGAAATGTCTTTAAACTACTACCGCAGCATCCTCAGGCTGGCGAGATAAAAAAATAAAAAAAAATAATATAAAAACGGTATGTCCATAAGCAAAATGGGCACGGATGAAAAGCCGAAAGGGCTCCGTGAGTAAAAACAGCAGGGCTACCGGCGAGTGTTCGTGAAACCCGAAAGGGCGCGATCTCGTTAGAAAAAAGAATAAAGAATAAAAAAAATCATAAAAAAGAACGGTATGTCCATAAGCAAAAGGGACACGGATGAAAACCCGAAAGGGCTCCGTGAGTAAAAATAGCAGGGCTACCGGCAAGTGCTCGTGAAAACCCGAAAGGGCACGACCTCGTTAGAAAAAAGAATAAAAAGAATAAGAATAGAAAAAAGACGGTATGTCCATAAGCAAAATGGGCACGGATGAAAACCCGAAAGGGCTCCGTGAGTAAAAACAGCAAGGGCTACCGGCGAGTGTTTGTGAAAACCCGAAAGGGCACAACTTCATTAAGAGACACTTGCAGGGTCCTCTCGACCTTGTAAGGAGAAACCACCCGCGTGAGATCCTTACGACTCACAGGAAAGCAACACACTTAGGGATCCTCACGATTCCTAAGGAGAAATTACACTTGCGAGATCCTCACGACTCGTAAGGAGAACTCTCTTATGAGACCCTCACGGCTCTTAAGATTTGAAAGTCTTAAGTTACAGAGACCTGAACCTGTTCTTAAGCAACCCCCACAATCTTCGATAGTGCCCTACAAGTGGCTCAGTACTGACCCTTGTATACAATCCACGGGCGCGAATAAACATTTCCCTAACCAAGTCCCACCCGTGGCTAGGGATATGTCCATATGGTGAACAACCCTTATAAGTCCTCTCGACTTATAAGGAGAAACCCTTTTGTAAGATCCTTATGACTTACAGGGGAACATACACTTAGGAATTCTCACAATCCGTAAGGAGAAAACACACCTACGAGATCCTCACGACTTGTAGGGAGAAATACCTTTGTGAGACCCTTACGGCTCATGAAGTCAAAAGCCTTAGTCGACAGAATCCTAACCCTGTTTACTAAGCCACCTTTGTTCCACATCGACAGAGGCAAATGATAATTCGCTCATGGCAATATCCCAGTTGTAGCGATGCTGATGCCTAAACCGGTATCAAATCCCGAGTCCTTTCATGGTAAATGATGATTCGCTCCTGGCAATATTCCAGTTGTAGCGATACTGATGCTGAGATTGGCGTCAGATTCCAAGTTCCACACTCGCGATAAAAAAAAAATCAGCGAGCCATACATGCATACGAAATAGCCGAAATGATGGGGCAACTTGCAAATAAAAATCAGCAAGTAAAAAAAATGTGTATGCATGCAAAATAGCCGAAATGATTGGGCAACTCGCAATAAAAAGCAGCGAGTGAAAATAAAATAAATAGCCGAAATGAGTGGGCATCGCGAAAAAAAGCCGAAATGATTGGGCAATCGCGACTTTCGCGATATAAAAACTGAAATGATAGAGCATCGCGGAAAGAAATAAAATGAAAAAATATATATATTGAAATTTATGCCCTACAGGCGATATCACAGCAATCCCTGTATACAATCCAGGGGCACAAACAAAGAAGGAAACACATCTTCCCTCTCCATACTCCATCAGAAAAAGGAGCCAAGTCTTGACGGCAACTCATTTAAAGCCCAAAAGACAATCGGAGATCATCTCACCCCAGCGCGGAGTGATCACCGCTTCGATGTTCGTCTCTACACAACAGACGAAATGTCACTACAGCGTCCCTCCTCCAACAGGATTCGGACACACCACAGCAAGCGAAGTAAAGGCCAAATTTCTAGCTTTAGGGTCTTGACGGCAACTCATATAAAACTTGAAAGACCATCGGAGATCATCTCACACCAGCGCGGAGTGGTCACCACCTCGACATTCGTCTCGATACAGCAGACGAGATGTCACACCAACGTTCTTCCTTCAACAGGATTCAGACGCGACAATCAAACAGCGGAGCCATGGCAAAGTCCCTAGTTCCAAATCTCGACGGTTTACCAACAACCTAGAGACAACCGCGACATTTGTCTCGATATAGAGGACGCAATGCCAGCAAACGAAGTGAAGGCCAAATTCCTAGCTTCAGGGTCTTAACGGCAAGTCATATAAAGCCTGAAAGACAATTGGAGATCATCTCACACCAGCGCGGAGTGGTCACCGCCTCGACGTCCGTCTCAATAAAACAGAAGAGATGTCACGACAGCGTTCTTCCTCCAACAGGATTCGGACGTGACAAAGCAAACAAAGCGAAAGCCAAATTTCTAGCTTCAGGGTCTTAACGGCAAGTCATATAAAGCCTGAAAGACAATCGGAGATCATCTTGCACCAGTGCGGAGTGGTTACCACCTCGACGTTCGTCTCGATACAGCAGACGAGATGTCACCCCAGCGTTCTTCCTCCAACAGGATTTAGACACGGCAATCAAACAGCGGAGCCACGGCAAAGTCCCTAGTTCCAAACCTCGACGGTTCACCAACAACCTAGAGACAACCGCGACATTCGTCTCGATACAGAGGACGCAATGCCAGCAAACGAAGTAAAGGCCAAATTCCCAGCTTCAGGGTCTTAACGGCAAGTCATATAAAGCCTGAAATACTATCGGAGATCATCCCACACCAGCGCGGAGTGGTTATGACTCATCGGGGCTCTTCAAAATGAGCCTAACCTCAAGTAAAAAGTGACATGGAATATCCCTACGCTTACTCTTTCGACGGTAATATTACCTGGAAGATTACTTGAAGACGTCTTGTTCAGCCCCCGAAGGGATCAGAGACACGACAATCGCAAGGCTACTCGAACAGCAAGATTGCCTATCGAGAAATATATCAGCCAACGCGACGGTACGACGGCCAAAACCCTAAGTACCACAGACCCTAACGGACCTCTGTCGTAAAGAGCAGAGGTTAACTGTGACGTTAGGATATTCTTGCGAGAAATGCTCGATTCGTCTCTGTAGGGTGTTTTTCGTCACCCCATTGAGATGGGAATACGCGTGCGCTTGTCAGGCGTACTACAGATTCCCCCTGCCTGGGGTAGGCCGGGGTTTATTGATTGTGGGGATCCGAACCTCCGGCAGCCGCGGACTAAGCTGCCGTTAATTACCCCTCGCCTTTGGGGCGAGGAACCCTCTGATTAACGGGTTAAACTGGTCATGCGAACTCAATGTGCGGTGTGCGTGTGTTGTGTTTTGGATATATCAGGAGCCACGCAGAGTTTTTACGGGGGTCCCGCTACCCGGATAGCGGGCTGGGGGTCAAGAGGGCTAGCAGCCCCTTTGCGGGGTGCGGGGCAGCGCCCCGTTAGAAATTTTTTTCTAATAGGGACAGTGTCGTGGAGCACGTGTGTGTGTGCAAATATGTATACATATGTATATATATATATGTATGTACATAAAAAGAGGGGGAAAAGGCATCCAAGGGATGCGTGGCGCCACCGCCTTGAGCGTTGTGTGCTTAGGTGCTGTGCGCTCAGGCGCAAGCGTGCCACGTGTCAGCACGTGGGCGTTTTGCGCTCGAGCGCAGTGCGCCTGAGCGCAAGCGAGCCACGTGTCGGCACGTGGGCGCTTTGCGCTCGAGCGCAGTGCGCCTGAGCGCAGTGCGCCTGAGCGCAGCGCGCCACGTGTCGGCACGTGGGCGCTTTGCGCTCGAGCGCAGTGCGCCTGAGCGCAAGCGCGCCACGTGTCGGCACATGGGCGCTTTGCGCTCGAGCGCTGGGCGCTGGTGAGATAAATGGGCTTTTAGTCCCAGAACCAGAAGCTATGCTTCAGAAAGGAAATATTTATTATATATATATATATATATGTAAATATATGGAGTTAAACTCCTAAAACGTTTTGGTTAACGAAAGGGGTTCTTCCTCTTCCTTCTCTGTTGGCTGGATCTTGATGATCAAGAGATGTGAGATCTAGAAATCTCTCCTTTCTGAGATCTAATGGTAGATCCAAGTTCCCCTTTGTGGGTTTTGTGGTGGAAGACTTCTTAGTTTTTGAAAAGAAAGAGTAAAACTCTTGATTCAATTCAAAAGAAATGAGAAGGTTTAGAACCTTGGAGAAGGAGCAGGAGGCACAAAAGATCTCAGATCTAAATTTTTTTTGGAGAGAATGAAAAGTTATGTCTTTTATTCATCATCATGTTGCCTTATATAGGCTTACATATTTACATATAGCCCCTTGGGCTTTACAAAAATGGCATTTTAGCCATCCCATGGCTCATGTGCCATTTCATTTTTGCACATAAGCCATGGGCTTACAAAATATTGGCTTTATGCCCATTTTGTTTACATTCATGCATAAACAATTACATAAAAATTATTTATTACATGATTTTGTTGTTGGCACGGGGAGGCTTGCCGCGGGCTCGACTTGGGCATGGGCCCGCTTGACCTGGGCTTGGGCCCACCTGGTTTGGGGTTGACTTTGATTTTGACTTGGTCAACCGGGGTGTAAATTTTTACCCCAACAAATTGCCCCCCATCAATGAATGCATACCGCATATGTGGGTCGTGTGCATGAAATTGATGGATCTTCTTTTGCGTGGAGGCGACTTGCTTTGGTCCCCACTTTTTGGGATGCACTGCCCTTTTTACGACGTGGACGGTCGGTGTTTGACGCGTCTCCGAGATGGAATGTCCGTGGTAGACGTTTCCCTGGCCCGGAGCGATCCGGTTCCTGCTTTGTAGGAAGCCTGCACTGCCATTTTTGCGACGTGGACGGTCGACGCTTGACGCGTCTCCGAGACGTAGTGTCCATGGTAGACATTTCCCTGACCCGGAGTGATTTGGTTCCCGATTTGTGGGGAGCCTGCACTGCCCGTTTTGCGACATGGACGGTCGACGCTCTGATCCGGAGCGATTTGGTAGACGTGTCCCCGGCACGGAGTGTCGCTGGTCGACGTTTCCCCGAGGCGGAGTGTCGCTTGCTGACGTGTCCTCGGCACGGAGTGTCTGCTTGACGTTTCCCCGGCACGGAGTGTCGTGGTTCGACTTTTCCCCGGAACGGAGTGTCGCTGATCGACTTTTCCCCGACGCGGAGTGTCGGGTTGACTTTTCCCCGGCACGGAGTGTCGCTGATGGACTTTTCCCCGGCGCGGAGTGTCGCTGGTCGACTTTTCCCCGGCGCGGAGTGTCGGGTTGACTTTTCCCCAGCACGGAGTGTCGCTGATGGACTTTTCCCCGGCGCGGAGTGTCGCTGGTTGACTTTTCCCCGATGCACGGAGTGTCGCCGATCGACTTTTCCCCGGCGCGGAGTGTCGGCTTGACTTTTCCCCTGCACGGAGTGTCGCTGATGGACTTTTCCCCGGCGTGGAGTGTCGCTGGTTGACTTTTCCCCGGCACGGAGTGTCGCTGATCGACTTTTCCCCGGCGCTGAGTGTCGGGTTGACTTTTCCCCGGCACGGAGTGTCGCTGATGGACTTTTCCCCGGCGCGGAGTGTCGCTGGTTGACTTTTCCCCGATGCACGGAGTGTCGCTGATCGACTTTTCCCCGGCGCGGAGTGTCGGCTTGACTTTTCCCCGGCACGGGGTGTCACTGATCGACTTTTCCCCGGCGCGGTGTGTCGGGTTGACTTTTCCCCGGCACGGAGTGTCGCTGATCGACTTTTCCTCGGCGCGGAGTGTCGGCTTGACTTTTTCCCGGCACGGAGTGTCGCTGATCGACTTTCCCCGGCGCGGAGTGTTGGGTTGACTTTTCCCCGGCACGAAGTGTCGCTGATGGACTTTTCCCCGGCGCGGAGTGTCGCGGGTTGACTTTTCCCCGGCACGGAGTGTCGCTGATCGACTTTTCCCCGGCGCGGAGTGTCGGGTTGACTTTTCCCCGGTACGGAGTGTCGCTGATCGACTTTTCCCGGCGCGGAGTGTCGGGTTGACTTTTCCCCGGCACGGAGTGTCGCTGATCGACTTTTCCCCGGCGCGGAGTGTCGGGTTGATTTTATTCCGAGGCGGAGCGTAATTCCAGTAGGGAAGGTAGATATCCCGAGGCGAAGCATGATTTCGACACGGGGTAAATTCTAGGACGGAGCATGATTCTGCCATAGAGGTTGTTGGTTTGATTTGATTTGGGTTGACATCAGCATCACTACACTGGAATATGGTACCAGGAGCGAATCATCATCTGTCTTGAGAGGATTTGGGAACTGGTTTTTTGTCGGCATCTGTATTGCTGTACTGGAATAATGCCAGGGGCAACTCATCATGTGCCCCGGGAGGATTTGGATTTGGTTTTTTGTTTGGCATCTGCATTGCTGCACTAGAATAATGCCAGGAGCAACTCATCATTTGCCCTGGGAGGATTTAGGAATTGGTTTTGTTTTGGCATCTGCATTGCTGCACTGGAATGATGCCAGGAGCAGCTCATCATTTGCCCCGGGAGGATTTGGGAATTGGTTTTGTTTTGGCATCTGCATTGCTGCACTGGAATGATGCCAGGAGCAACTCATCATTTGCCCCGGGAGGATTTGGGAATTGGTTTTGTTTTGGCATCTGCATTGCTGGACTGGAATGATGCCAGGAGCAACTCATCATTTGCCCCGGGAGGATTTGGGAATTGGTTTTATTTTGGCATCTGCATTGCTGCACTGGAATAATGCCAGGAGCAACTCATCATTTGCCCTGGGAGGATTTGGGAATTGGTTTTGTTTTGGCATCTGCATTGCTGCACTGGAATGATGCCAGGAGCAACTCATCATGTGCCCCGGGAGGATTTGGGAATTGGTGGCTTAGGAAACAGGTTTAGATCCCTGTCACCTAAGGCTTTTCCATTTTGTGAGCTGTAAGGGTCTCACAAAGCATTTTCTCCCTACGGGTCGTAAGGATCCCGTAGGTGTATTTTCTCCTTAGGAGTCGTGGGGACTCCTAAGTGTGTTGCTCCTTTGTGAGTCGTAGGGATCTCACGCGGGAATTTTCTCCTCACAAAGTCGAGAGGACTTTGCGAGTGCATTTCATTTCTTTTTCTTCTTTTACGAGTTTGCGCCCTTTCGGGTTTTCACAAACTCGCCGGCAGTCCTGCTGTTTTTACTCACGGAGCCCTTTCGGGTTTTCATCCGTGCCCATTTTGCTTGTGGACATACCGTTCTTTTTCTTTTTCTTTTTTTTTAGGACGGATCGGGATTGTTTTACGCCCGTGGATTGTATACGGTTTTGTAGGATGTATGATCCAGACCGTAGGGCCGGAAAAATTTCAGGACCTTGTTGGCGTTTGCATCGCTGCACTGGAATGTGGCACCAGGAGTGACTCATCATTCGCCATCGGGGTATGGGATTTGGAATTTGGTTGGCGTCTGCATCGCTGCACTAGAATATGGTACCAGGAGCGACTCATCATTCGCCATTTGGGGGTTGGGAAGCGATGGCTTAGGAGACAGGTTTAGATCCCTATCACCTAAGGCTTTCCAATTTCATGGGCCGTGAGGGTCCCATAAAGGCATTTTCTCCCTGCGAGTCGTAAGGTTCCCGCAGGTGTATTTTCTCCTTAGGAGTCATGAGGACTCCTAAGTGTGTTTTTCCTTTGTGACTCGTAAGGATCCCACAAAGGTTTGTTTTCCTCATATATCGTGAGGACACATGAGTGGGTCTTCTCAATGGAGCATAATTCCAAAGGCGGAGACCAGCCGCGTAACTGATGGTTGAAGTAGGGTATGGGTATGACGAGAATTATTTGAGCCCGTGGATTGTATACGGCAGTCAATTTGGGGACTGGCCGTAGGGCTGGGAGAATTTTGAAAATTGGATTCTGGTTGGCGTCTGCATCGCTGCACTGGAATATGGTACCAGGAGCGACTCATCATCCGCCGCTGGGATTTGGAATTTGGTTGGCGTCTGCATCGCTGCACTGGAATGTGGTACCAGGAGCGACTCATCATTCGCCACTTGGGAATTTGGATTTGAAATTTAGCTGGCGTCTGCATCCCTGCCCTGGAATATGGTACCAGGAGCGACTCACCATTCGCCACTTGGGGGTTGGGGAGCGATGGCTTAGGAGACAGGTTTAGATCCCTGTCACCTAAGAATTTTCAATTTTATGGGCCGTGAGGGTCCCATAAAAGCATTTTCTCCCTGCGAGTCGTAAGGATCCCGCAGGTGTATTTTCTCCTTAGGAGTCGTGAGGACTCCTAAGTGTGTTTTCTTTCTTTGTGACTCGTAAGGATCCCACAAAGGTTTGTTCTCCTCATGTATCGTGAGGACACATGAGTGGATTTCCCTCGTTCCCAATTTAATGACTTAGAGGTCGACTGTTTCCAGTTTAATGATGTGGTGGTCATCTATTTCCAGTTTAAAGACTTAGAGGTCTGCTGTTTCCAGTTTAAAGATGTAGAGGTCATCTGTCTCCAGTTTAACGACGTGGAGGTCATCTGTTTCCAGTTTAACGACATAGTGGTCGTCTGTTTCCAGTTTAACGACTTAGATGTCTGTTGTTTCCAGTTTAAAGACTTAGAGGTCATCTGTTTCCAGTTTTAAAGACGTGGAGGTCATCTGTTTCCAGTTTAATGACTTAGCGGTCATCTGTTTCCAGTTTAAAGAGTTAAAGGTCTGTTGTTTCCAGTTTAAAGACTTAGAGGTCATCTGTTTTCAGTTTTAAAGACGTGGAGGTCATCTGTCTCCAGTTTAACGACGTAGAGGTCGTCTGTCTCCAGTTTAACAACTTGGTGGTCATCTATCTCCAGTTTAACGACGTAGAGGTCGTCTGTCTCCAGTTTAACGACTTAGTGGTCATCTGTTTCCAGTTTAACGACGTAGTGGTCATCTGTTTCCAGTTTAACGACTTAGAGGTCATCTGTTTCCAGTTTAAAGACTTAGAGGTCTATCCTGGGGCATAGGTATGATGAGAATTATTTGAGCCCGTGGATTCTATACGGTAGTCAATTTGGGGACTAACCGTAGGGCCGAGGGAATTTTGAAAAATTGGATTTTTGTTTGTGTTTTTTTTTGTTTTTGTTTTACCGCGATTGCTCTATCCTTTCAGCTTTTCTTATCGCGAAGATCACGATTGCCCTATCATTTCGGCTTTATTTTTATCTTTATTTTACTCGCTGATTTTTATTGCGAGTTGCCCCATCATTTCGGCTTTTCTCTATTTTTCTTTTATTTACACATTTTTTTTGTTTATTTACATATATATATATATATGTATATTTTTACATTCCCAGTTTAACGACTTAGAGGTCGATTGTTCCCAGTTTAATGACGTGGTGGTCAGCTGTTCCCAGTTTAACGACGTGGTGGTCCTTTTTGCTTATCCCAGCTCTTTGAACTTTTGATCTTGGCGGAGCTGTGTTGATGACCTAGCTCTATGGCTTGCCGATACATCCGAGAATTGTGAGGTTTTTCCAAGCTTATATTGGTCCTCTGCCCAATCTTTGAAAATATAGCAGTCTTCGATGGTATGACCCACCACTCTATGATATGGGCAGTATATAGGATTGCCGGTCATGTTCATTTCCTGTGGCCTCTTTGGAACAGGCAGTTGCAGACCGCTGTTCAGGGCGTCCATGAATATTTTGCAGACTTCATCCCTCCTGAAGGAGTATACCTTCTTCTTTCTCTCCATTGGAATAGGTGCCTTTACTGATGCTGGTCTTCGAAGCCGATCGGTCTTTGGTTCGCCCTTTTCAGATAATGGCACATGTCTGGGAGGATTAGGTTCCCGAAAGGCTTCGGTCTCCATTTGCATGAAATCGGCGGTCGTAGCTTGACTGTTTGCTAACGCGCCTTTAGACAGTTCTATCTCTCCCGTCCTGTATTGCCTTTCGACCCAATCATTGAAGACAAAGCAGTCCTCAATGGCATGACCTATCACCCTGTGATAGGGGCAATATTCTGGGTCGTCGGTCATATTTGCTTCTTGCGGTCTCTTTGATTCCGGCAGTTGTAGACCGTTTCTTAGGGCGTCCCTGAATATCTTGTGGACTTTTTCCCTTTTGAAGGAATAGACCATTTCCAGCTTCTCTTTCAGAGGTGATTCCCCCCCGGCGTATGTATCGGAAGGACTGGAGGCTGATTGCGGCCGTTTTTCACGAAAGCGCTCCGCTGTTAGGTTGAAGGGGATATCAGTTGGCTGCCTCCGGGTATCAATCCCTGGCTCATGAACCAAAATTTGACCCTGCTATAATTACAATCGGGCGATTTGGGTCGCGAGATTTGCCACGACGTTTGCCAGCTCGTCGACTTTGGAATAGACCTCGGCCATCTTCTCATCCCTGTCCTGAAATTGCCTTTGAAGCCATTGGAATAATGCTTGTTCTGTAGTTCCGGCTATGACAATCGGGTAATCTTTATTGCCTGAGCTCAATTCCGTAGGAACCACGGGCTCCTCTGGCTTATCGGCCTGAGAGGGCTCTTCATCATTTAGATCGAGCCGATGCTGGGTAGCGTCAACCATATCATCACCATGGCTGTGAAGAAGAGGAGGGTTTGTTTCTTCATGTCCGGCCATGTAGACAGCGTGGATAACACACTCAGCCATTCTTTCATCACTGGCAGCTGGTTTCGCGGAGCAGTCCGGGCTTTGGAAATTCATAAATGTTAACATGGCCAGAGCCCTAGCCCTTTTGTTGGCTCTATATCTGAGTCGCTTCTGCCTCAGCTTCTTTGCCTTGAGCGTCTGGCAGGCTTCTGCTCTTCGGGAAGCCGCCATAAGCCGAGTGATGGGGAGGCTTGAGAAGACACCTAATCGAGCAGCTGTCAAAGGCGTCGCTGGAGTTTGCCCGAGATGCCTTGTTTCTTTGCTGGTGTTGATGGCCTTGCCCCCAGCTGGGGCCGAGGAAAGTTGTTTAAACACCGACTTGCGTTTGTGTTGGGGCGCACTCGTGACCACGACATTCGGCCTTTTCCCCTTTGAGACCGGTTTGTCTGTTACCGGAGCTTGAGGAGCTGGGACGGCGTTAGCTGACATGAACATAATAGAGCCAAATGGTAGCGGCTCCTCCTCCCATTGTCGCCCAAGACTGGCCGGAAGGACCGTCCTGGAGTCTATCTTCATTGTGTAGGAGACGGGAGCTGTGTCGAGAGCTGAGCTGATCCTTGGAGACATCGTTGAGAAGTGATTGCTTGGAAAACTTGCATGAAAGAGCATTATTTTAGTATAAATATAGATATGTATATTGATTGAGTTCGCATGAACGTTTAACCCGAAATATGGGAGGAGAGATAGGGTCCTACCGGGCGTGCCAGAATCTGTAGGGTGTTTTTCGTCACCCCATTGAGATGGGAATACGCATGCGCTTGTCAGGCGTACTACAGATTCCCCCTGCCTGGGGTAGGCCGGGGTTTATTGATTGTGGGGATCCGAACCTCCGGCAGCCGCGGACTAAGCTGCCGTTAATTACCCCTCGCCTTTGGGGCGAGAGAACCTCCGATTAACGGGTTAAACTGGTCATGCGAACTCAATGTGCGGTGTGCGTGTGTTGTGTTTTGAAAAGGTGTTTTGGATATATCAGGAGCCACGCAGAGTTTTTACGGAGGTCCCGCTACCCGGATAGCGGGCTGGGGGTCAAGGGGGCTAGCAGTCCCCTTACGGGGTGCGGGGCAGCGCCCCGTTAGAAATTTTTTTCTAACAGGGACAGTGTCGTGGAGCACGTGTGTGTGCAAATATGTATACATATGTATATATATATGTATGTACATAAAAAGAGGGGGAAAAGGCATTCAAGGGATGCGTGGCGCCAGCGCCTTGAGCGCTGTGCGCTTAGGTGCTGTGCGCTCAGGCGCAAGCGCGCCATGTGTCAGCACGCGGACGTTTTGCGCTTGAGCGCAAGCGCGCCCACGTGTCGGCACGCGGGCGCTTTGCGCCTGAGCGCAAGCGCGCCACGTGTCGGCACGTGGGCGCTTTGCGCTCGAGCGCAGTGCGCCTGAGCGCAAGCGCGCCACGTGTCGGCACGTGGGCGCTTTGCGCTCGAGCGCAGTGCGCCTGAGCGCAAGCGCGCCACGTGTCGGCACGTGGGCGCTTTGCGCTCGAGCGTAGTGCGCCTGAGCGCAAGCGCGCCACGTGTCGGCACGTGGGCGCTTTGCGCTCGAGCGCTGGGCGCTGGCGAGATAAAGGGGCTTTTAGTCCCAGAACCAGAAGCTATGCTTCAGAAAGGAAATATTTATTATATATATATATATATATGTAAATATATGGAGTTAAACTCCTAAAACGTTTTGGTTAACGAAAGGGGTTCTTCCTCTTCCTTCTCTGTTGGCTGGATCTTGATGATCAAGAGATGTGAGATCTAGAAATCTTTCCTTTCTGAGATCTAATGGTAGATCCAAGTTCCCTTTTGTGGGTTTTGTGGTGGAAGACTTCGTAGTTTTTGAAAAGAAAGAGTAAAACTCTTGATTCAATTCAAAAGAAATGAGAAGGTTTAGAACCTTGGAGAAGGAGCAGGAGGCACAAAAGATCTCAGATCTAAATTTTTTTTGGAGAGAATGAAAAGTTATGTCTTTTATTCATCATCATGTTGCCTTATATAAGCTTACATATTTACATATAGCCCCTTAGGCTTTACAAAAATGGCATTTTAGCCATCCCATGGCTCATGTGCCATTTCATTTTTGCACATAAGCCATGGGCTTACAAAATATTGGCTTTATGCCCATTTTGTTTACATTCATGCATAAACAATTACATAAAAATTATTTATTACATGATTTTGTTGTTGGCACGGGGAGGCTGGCCGCGGGCTCGACTTGGGCATGGGCCCTCTTGACCTGGGCTTGGGCCCACCTGGTTTGGGGTTGACTTTGATTTTGACTTGGTCAACCGGGGTGTAAATTTTTACCCCAACAGTCTCGACTCGTGAGGAAAAGCCTTAGGCAGCGGGGATTAAAAAACCTGTTTCCTAAGCACTGGGACCCTGCAAGTCGGTCCAAAAATGGACTCTTGCATACTATTCACGGGTCATACTCTCCAAAGTCGAATCTCGACCAGGAGGGAAACAACCGCTTAGGGGTCCTCTCGACTCGTAAGAGGGAAAATTTTCTTATAAGATCCTTACGACTTATAAGAGAAAACGCACTTAGGAATTCTTACGATTCCTAGGGAGAAAATACTCCTACGAGATCCTCTCGATCCGTAGGGAGAAAATTCTCTATGAGACCCTTACGACTCATAGAGTTGAAAAGTCTTAGGCAGCAGATCTGAACTTGCCTCCTAAGCCATCACTACCCCTTGAAGGAGCCAAGACAGGATGCTCGCTCTATCATCTATCGACTATGTTTACTAAGGTAACATGCTGATAATAAAGAAAGAAGAAAGCGACAGGAAGAATATCCGATTTGCATTTGATCACGCATTCGAGACACATCCATTCATGCGCATGCAAAAGACTCAGAACGAGAAATAAGACAAGCTGAAATAAGAAATTTTCCATTCATATTGCAAAGGGTTCTTACAATCATAAAGAAATAAACAAAGACATTATCCAAATGATTACAACGGCAAAACCTCAGATCCTGGAAAGGGATTGAGGAACTCGAAAGTGACCTTGTCTAAGACTTTCCAAGCTTGGCGAACCATCCTGGTGTGCTTCCTTTTGCGAGCACGGGTATCGGGATCCCCACTGATGTCCTCCACCCTCCGATAGGCAGCAAGAATGGCGGACTGTTGAAAGGCCTGGTGCAAGAGATCGACAAGAATGTCTCGCCGTCTCTTCAATATTAAGTTCATCAGGTACACCGAGTGCACCTTGTCCTCAGTGGTGTCCAATGCCCTAAGCGGCATGCCGGTAAAGAATAGGGGAAGCGCTTCCCAAATTGCTTCCATAATAAGCCTCAGAAGAGGGGAGCGCCGAGGAAGCAGTTGACCGTTGTATGCATCGAAGCGGCTCATGATTTCGGCACACTCGGCGTTGGTAAATTCTCGGTTCTGAGAACGGCCGAGTCGGCGGATGTCTCCGTAAGAGATGATTTCATTGAGATCGTATATATGGGCGTCCATTTCTCTTGTAAAAGAAAATTAACAGAATTAGCAGACAGACTGATTAAGCGAATTCTTATTAAAAACAGGCACAGGGAGTTAAACTCCTCGAGAGCAATGCTCTGCAAACAGGAGTGACACCTATCAAATTCAGTAATAAGGGGAATTTAAAGAAATTCTCTGAGAACGCTGAGAGCCTTGCTATGAAAAGATGATATAATCAATCAAAGATAAAACTCCATTTTTGATTTTCATTATCCATGATCAAACTCTTAAGAGTTCTTCACAAAACATTAAGAAATCTACATGTATCAAGAGAGCAGAGCTCTGATTCATGGGTTAAGAAACCCCAAGAAAAGATCATGATCTGAAGAGAGCAAAGCTCTATTAATGAAACCCTAAATGGGTTTTCTTTAGATCAAAGATCTATGAAGAGCAAAGCTCTGTTAGTGGGTAAAACTCTGGATTCTTAAAGGTTTTTAAACTTTACCTAAATTTTGACAGAGTTTTACTCTTGAAAAATTCTTAAATTGAAGAGCAAGGCTCTGAATAAAAATTCTTATGAAGAGATGAAAATCATCTAAGGGACCAAAAGTCCTATTTATAGGCATTGAGTGCCATTTCAGCTTCCAAAAGCTGGCGCAACGGTTGGAATTCTACCACCGCTGCACTCACGTTTGGGGCCACGTAAGCGCAACGGTGGGGGGCATTTGTTTACCCCAATCAGAGCAAAACTTTGTTCAAACTCCAAGGCGGGAAACGAAGCAACGCTTCTGTTTCCCCCAATCAGAGCAAAGCTCTGCTTTGAAATTAAAGTTAAAATAAAGGAAGCAACGTTTCAGATGATCTGCGCTCTGCGCTGCGCGACACGTGTCAGCGCAGTTGCGCTGTGCTCTGCGCTGCGCGACACGTGTCAAGCGCAGGTGCGCTTGCGCCAACTATGCCAGCACTAAAACAGAATTAAAATTCCAGAAAGATCTTTCTGATCTTGTTAAAACAAGAAGATTATTTTCTGTAAAACAGAAGCCCTTGGATCAAAGATCCAACGGTGGGGAAAAATCTCTAAATCACTCAGAGAAAGATCTCTTTAACTGATTTAACAAATCAATTGGCCCTATATAAAGGCCCCTAGACTCGAAGTCTAAAACACATTGACACACAGAGAAAGAGAAACCGGAGAATTCCTCTAAAATTTTGAGAAGAACTCAAAGAGAGAAAAGGTAAACCTTTGAAAAAAAAGAGTTTCTTCTAAAAAGAACATCGATCTAAAAACAAGATCAAGATCTTCGATAAAATAATAATAATAATAATAATAATAATAATAATAATAATAATAATAATAATAAAAGAAGAAGTAATTTACTTCTGTGTAAAGGCATTGCCTTTTGATGAACCACTGGTTCTTGAGATTTGAGGTAGAACCTCTCTGGAAAACAAGAAAAATTTGTTCCCTTTGATCTAATTTGATCCAAATATTAAATAGTGCCTTGCACTTTTGAGTTTGCACTGTTGTGCTCCTTGGATTGGTGCAAGCTATCAGGGAGCGCCACGTGTCAATCACAGAACAGCTGCGCCTTGCGTTTCTAAAAACAGAGTACTACTCTCTTAAATTGGCGCAAGTCATCAGAGCGCGCCACGTGTCAGCAGCGCGCTGCGCTAACAGACTTGCGCTCACCAGAGCGTGACATGTGTCACACCCACATGAGTTTGCGCCTTGCGCTCCTCAATCAGCGCAAAGCGCTTGACAAGCCACGTGGCGCACTGTCAGAACAATAAATGCTCTGCATTATTAAAGAAGGGACAGAGCCCAATTAAAAGGCCTAACAGGCCTAATAAAAATGCAATGCATTATTAAAAAGGGGCAGAGCCCAATTAAAAAGTCCAACAGACTAAAACAGATGTTGTGCATCATTTAAAAAGGGCAGAGCCCAATCAAAGGTCTAACAGGTCAAATGTGAATAAATGTTAGACATTTTGTAACTGGACTTAACCCAATATTGGCCATAAGTCCTCAAATTAAATTGAACTGAGCACACCTGCTCTCTCAAATCAATTTACACCCGGTTCAAGGGTACATCTCTGAACTCCTCTGATATTTGTCGTTTTAATCCTTCAACGTCGTCAGAGAGGTGGCGGGTCCCGACGGCCATACATTAAATGGACCACTATGTCCCTAAACTGGAACAATAGAGCCCCTAAATGCTCTTTTGTCGAATCCAAACGATCCTGTTAAGTTGATCTTAGTCTCAAATTGGACTAATGTATCCTTAACAAACGTTTAAGTTGATCTTAGCCTCAAATATGGCTAACGTATCCTTAAACCAAAACCTCAAACCCAAATCTAAGAAAATACGGATTTGGACTAATCCACGTCCTACGGGCGACGACATAAATTAGTCTCCGTATACAATCCACGGACAACCACAAACAAAACAAACACCCACGACACGAAATGACCAGCTGGAGAAGGAGAAAGTTGTTACCGCGATGCGGTAGCGTAATTAACTGCAGGGGCTTGCGCCTGCAGGGAAGAGCGTCCCCACAATCAAAAACCCCTCAGATGAGGGGAAATCTGACGAAGTCTGCTACATCGGACGCATCCGTTTAAACCTCCGATACACGGTGCCATAAATCAACTTGGCATCTTCGGAGAGGTGGACGGATAAAACCAAATAGCATCTGCCTCGAATCTCAGGCAAGACGTCCCTGTCTTGGCCGCCATTCGGAGGGGAACACCTACAATCTTTCCTTTGTCCTAAATAGGTGTTATTTGAAAATTTCCTTTTAATAAGGTACTGGATATTTCTTTTGAAAAGATATCGTTATACGGATTATGATCCTTGTGGAAAATGGCCCTTCAATAAAGGTCGAGATATTTAAATGAAATTAATAATTTTATGAAATTATAGTGTTTTAGATTCGGGGTAACGTTTTAGAAAATACGTTTGTCTTGGAAAAATCATGAGCCGTTATTTAAATTTAATATTTTCTTCTTTAAAAAAAGTTGAAGGGGTTTAACAACATTATAATAGTTGATGAAAAAGTGTAAGTAAAATATATGTATGTCGTATCTAAAACATTTATTTCACATATCTTATTTCTTATGGATATTTTAAAAAAATATAACATTTTAATTAAACGAGGGTATTTTGTGGAAGTAACCTATTTCGAGATCATTTTGATAGTATGGGTAAATGTGGGTATATCAGAGGTGAATTGACAATTCATGAGTTATGACATTAAGTATATCAGATTCCAGGTAGTATGAGAGTGCAATATATTTTTGCGTACGGAGGAAATTAAACACCGTTTTAAAACATGGGTTGGCATTATCATCATTAAGGGTACAAGGAATAGGCGTGCACGAATATTATAACATCATTTTAAATAGGGGGTTGATGATTAGAAGTTGGAACTGGGTTATTGAGAAAAGAAGAAGGCGACAGAAAAAGGGGAGAGAGGCAGATCCTACCTTTTATTTGAGTCGGATGCCGAAGGGTTGAAAACGTAGGTGTGTACAAAATTCTTAATAGCTTCGCGCTCAGATTTCTCCTCGGCGATTGGGTGGAGCCGTAGCGTCGGCGTCGTCGATACGAAGATACCAGTATTTTTTTCAGAATTTTTGGAGTTCTGAGGTGTGAGAATTTTAGATTTGAAGTGCCTATTTATATGGTTTTTTCAATAACCATAAAATCCAAAAATCTATTAAATCAACGCAAAAATCCGCGCTGCCAATGATTGCAGAATCATCAACTGATGATTGCGTCCGCCGCCTCTGCTTCGTGGCTGTTGGATCTGCATCCAATGGCTCACGAGCCGCCGCCTCTGCGCCACGTGTCACGCGTGGGGGAATCACGCGTTTTCACGTGGTCCCCACCACGTGGGCGCGTCGGTGGGTTCTGGGCCGTTGGATCTTATGATCCAACGGTCCAGGATCAAGGGGAATTTATTTATTTTTTAATTAATTTTTTTTTATAAAAACTAAACGGATTTATATATTAAAAATTGAATTTGGTTTTAAAATAATTGTTAAAAATAGTTAAAAATACGGAAAAATTATGGAAAAATTTCAAAAAATATATTTTATTATTATCTTTAGTATAAAAATAATTTTGGGCTAAAACTAAATAATATATTCATTCCTATGGTTTTAGCTAGTTATTAAAATCTAGTTTATCCTTTAAAATATTTTAAATTACAAATTAATTATTTTAATCGATACTAAAATATGCAGATTATTTTCAGGAATTATAAAATTTTATTAAAATATTTTAAGCCTAGGAAAACAATAAATAGATTTTTAGAAAATTCCCTAAATCATATTTCACTGCTCTGAAAATTATTAATATTACAAAAAATATTTTTCTATCAACGAAACACGTAAATAATTATTTGATACTAGAAATTGAAATAAAATATGTTTTATTAGGTATTAGAAATCACGGTCGTTACACACATCGGCATGAATTATCGGGTTATTAGGGCCTGGCATTTACCACCCCTAGACCAGATATACGATACTCTTAGACGAAGAGACCGAACTGTATGGAGATTGTCACAGATAGGCTTAGTATGGGTTTGGATGAGCTGCCCGTCGGCATTCCTTTCGACAGATACCCGGGTAGCCGTTACGTACAGCTAGTGCCACCGACGTGTTTGTGATTATGCATTTATCTAATAATTCACTGCCGGCGTACTATCGAGTCTTTAGAGTTCCATACAGAGAATTTTCCCGGTTCAGACGAAATGATGTAGTTGTTGGGGTCAAAAATTAGACCCCGGTTGACCAATTCAAAGTCAAAGTCAATCTTAAACCAAGTGGGCCCGAGCCCAAGCAAGTGGGCCCAAGTCTAAACCAAGTGGGCCCAAGCCCAAGTCAATACCGAGTATGGAAGGGGTCGGCCCCATGAAAAAAAGAATGAAGCTATAAATTAATTAGTTTAATGTATTTTAAAAAAAATAAATGTATGGAAAAGGGGCAAAAAGCCCAAAATTTTGTAAACCCCATGGCTGATGTGCAAAAAGTAATAGGCACATGAGGCATGAGGAGGCACAAGCGCTATATGGAAAAGCCCAAAGGGTTATATATAAACTGTGTAGCCTATAAAAGGTAAACATGATGAGAAAATTAACAACTCTCATTCTCTTAAAAATTTTAGGGTTTGTGCCTCCATCTTTGCTTTCTCAAGTTTTTTTCTTTTCGTCTCCATTTCCAATTAAATCAAGAGTTTGTAGGGTGTTTTTAGTCACCCCATTAAGATGGGAATACGTGTTGTTTGTAAGGTGTATACAGATTCCCCTTGCCTAGGTTAGGCTGGAGTTTATTGATTGTGGGGATCTGAATTTCCGGCAGCCGCGGACTAAACTGCCGTTAATTACCCCTCGCTTTTAGAGCAAGAGAATCTCCGATTGACGGGTCAAACTGGTCATACGAACTCAATGTGTAGTGTACATGTGAGTTTTCTAATATATTTCTATCTCTTTTCCTCCCTTGATTCTCAACTCATGAGATGGTAGGGAGGAGGAGGAGGAAGAAGAAGAAGAAGAAGAAGAAGAAGA
This sequence comes from Agapanthus africanus, assembly GCA_030015575.1. Taxonomy (NCBI): domain Eukaryota; kingdom Viridiplantae; phylum Streptophyta; class Magnoliopsida; order Asparagales; family Amaryllidaceae; genus Agapanthus; species Agapanthus africanus. Next base: position 45,871,677 of record CM057339.1, read on the forward strand.
AGAAGGTGGAGGAACTCAAGAAAGGCTAGAGAGGAGTGAGAAGCTCATGGTGAGAATGAAAAAAACAATAATGCAATCATAGTTTTATAAAACATATTTTGCAATATAAATATATCAACCATATTTGAATAGTTTGCACAAATAAATTATAAATTCATTTTTCAAGACCATTCAAGCATAGTTGTCACCATATCTCTCCTTACTATCTTTACACCTCATTTACATTTAAAAGAATAAATGGATAAATAAAAAATAAGGTGTCCACCTTCTAAAATGTTTTCCGTATAAATACGGAATATATTCTACTGTATATACATACCCATATTCGTTCCAAAATACGGATAACCAAGAGATAGAATAATACCACTAATATAATACTAGTATTAAATCAATATCTGATTTAATAAACCGGCTTAATCGTAAGCCCGGTAGTATTATCAACCGTCCGATCGAAAACCTGAATAACACTAAAATATACATATCAAAATATGTATATGTAAATTGTTAAATCAATACCTGATTTAATAATCCGACTTAATCCTAAACCGGCTAGTATTATCATTCGATTGGAACCCTGCTCGATCGAAAATCTGGATGACGCTAGAATATACATATCAAAATGTGTATATTGTAAATTATTAAATCAATACCTAATTTAATAATCCGGCTTATTCCTAAGCCGCTTAGTATTATTATTCGATTGAAACCCTACACGTATAAACATACGGCCACCACATCGTTTTGCCTGAATCAGAGAAACCCTCCGTGTGGGACTCTAAAGACTCGACAGTACGCTGGCAGTGGGTTTAACCACAAGCACTTCAGCGGCACTAGCTATACGTAACGACTACCCAGATACATGTCGAAAAGGAAGGTCGACGAGCAATCTCATTCGGACTCCTATTGAGCCTATCCGTGACAATCTCCGTATAGTCCGATCTCTTCGTCTAAGAGCATTGCATACCGAATTTAGGGGATGGTAAACGTCAGACCCCTATTGACCCGATAAGTCGTGTCGATTTGGCTCAGGACCAATTTGAGAAACTACTGATCTAACTATCAGTAAATCTCAACTGCCTTGGCTAAGGTTTTATGGTTCTAGCCAACCGGACACAGTGCGATATCGACCCCCAATACCGGGAGTGACGAATTCCTAAATATCACTCACTTCCTCCATGTGGCTCGGGACTGTATCCAACCAAAACCTGTTTGCATGACTTAGTAGAGCCGTGGCAGGGTAGTGATCAAAGTATAGTGGGAACTCACACGAGACAAATGATGATCTCAGGTTGTAAGACTAATCTGTACTCATGTCACCTGAGAATCGCTATCTGACGATAAGTATAATACCATCTAGAGGTTGTCGGCGAATCCGTCCAGTGTACTCACCCCCAATGAGCACCTGTATACAATTTTAGGTGATCACACCAATGGCTGTGGGACAACCATCATCCCTCGTCGGGGTCTAGAGACGTATACACAAGTCTGCTCTGGAATATTGATGCCCGGTCTCGATATTCCTATGACTTGGGACCTTTAAAGATGTGCTTATGGACTACCCAGCACTCACAAGTATGATCGCCATCATAACATTGGTAATCAAGCAAAATCCTACGGGCTTTATCAACATATATCCGCCATATGTGATATCTAGTATAACATATGCACATGTTAAGATAAAGTCAAACCATAATAGTATACTACTGTATCGAGTTTTATCAATATGTGTAAGCATTATAAAGCAGCAAGAGAAAGAAATACACATATTAAGACAGATAACTCAGATAATATATTATATACAACCGAGCAAGATTATCCTGTACATACATATCCCTACCATCCTATACAATACAGGCCTCTAGGGCATACATATCCAATAATCTCCCACTTGCTCTAAGGCCTGTAATTGGCATACCGAATACCCAACGTCTGCTCTAGAGCCAGTTGTTTGTGTATCGCATGTCCAACATCTCAAAAAATCACTCGAATTGCGCTTGAGGGAGGGCCTTGGTAAATGGATCCGCCATGTTGTCTTTCGTATCTACTCTCCGGACCTCGATCTCCCGGAGCTACGATCTCCCTGATAAGGTGATACCGCCTCAAGATGTGTCTGGATTTCTGATGGGACCATGGTTTCTTCGCTAAAACTATAGCCCCATTGTTATCACAATACAAAGGTATTGGATTAACAATGGATGGAACCACCTCAAGTTCAGTAATGGATTTTTTCATCCAGACCGTTTCTTTTGCGGCATCGTTCGCAGCAATGTATTTAGCCTCCATCGTCGAGTCTGTGACGGTGTCTTGTTTGGAGCTCTTCCAACACACCGCCTCTCCGTTGAAGGTAAACACAAAATCCGAGATAGACTTGCTGTCATCCTTATCACTTTGGAAGCTTATGTCGGCAAATGACTAGACCTGAAAGTATCCATTACCGTATATCAAGAACATCTCCTTAGTCCTTCTCAGTTACTAAAAAATATTCTTCACAGCTGTCCAATGATTCTCACCCAGGTTCAACTAATACCGGCTCACCACGCTAAGTGCGTATGCTACATCTGGTCTGGTACAAAGTTCGCATACATTATAGATCTTATCGCCGAAGCGTAGGGTATAGTGCTCATGCGAACCCTCTCCCCATTAGTCTTGGAAGACATCTCTTTGGAAAGGGTGATTCCGTGCAATGCGGGTATATTTCCGCGCTTGGAATCTTCTATATTAAATCTTTTTAGTATGGTCTCTATGTACCTGAACTGTGAAATTCCCAATAGTCTCTTAGATCTATCTCTATAGATCTTAATCACCAGAATGTAGGAGGCATCACCCAGGTCCTTCATAGAGAACTTTTGTGATAAGAACAACTTGACCGATTGCAGCATAGGAATGCCATTTCCTATCAAGAGAATGTCATCCACGTACAGGACGAGAAACACAACAGTTCTCCCTACAATCTTCTTATAGATACAAGGCTTATCCTCATTTTTAATGAAGTCAAATTCTTTTCTCGTCTCATCAAAACAGATGTTCCGGCTCCGTGACACTTGCTTTAATCCATAAATGGATTTAAGCAACTTGCACACCTTCCCGCTGCTCCTACTGTTTATGAATCCTTCCGGCTGATTCATATAAACGCACTCTTCTAAATTTCCATTTAGAAAAACCGTTTTACATTTATCTGCTAGATATCATAGTCATGGTAGGCAGCAATGGCAAGTAGGTTCCGAATGGATTTCGGTATAGCCACTAGAGAAAAGGTTTCGTCATAGTCCACTCCTAGTCTTGCAATAAGTCTAGCCTTATAGGTTTCCACCTGTTCATCTGCACCAATCTTCTTTTTGAAGATCCACTTGCATCCAACGGGTTTTACCCCAGGAGGAGCAACATCTAAAGTCCAAATTTTTTGGTATACATGGACCCCATTTCGGATTTCATAGCATCAAACCATTTTAGAGAGTCAGTAGAGCCTGGTTATAACTAGTAGGATCATCTTCTTCTAAGATGCAATTTTCTCGATCACCACCTATGAGAAAACCATAGTATCTTTTGGGCGGACGAGAAATCTTACTAGACATTAAGAGTGGCTGAGGTTCGTTGGGTTCTATTGAATTCTATGGTTCCACCAATTCTTCAGTTATAGTTTGTCCTTCTGAAATTTCTTCCAGTTCTACCGTGTTCCAACTAATTTCTTTCACAAGAAATTCCTTCTCTAAAAAGACGGTGTGGCGAGAAACAAACACTTCTGTTTCTCAGTGTGGTACAACAGATATCCTAGTGAATTCTTAGGATATCCCACAAACTTACAAAGAACCGATTGTGCCTCTAGTTTATCCTGATTTTTCTTTTTAACATAAGCCGGACAACCCCATATCTTAATGAATTTAAGACATGGTTTCTTACCACTCCATATTTCATATGGAGTCTTAGGCCCTGATTTGGATGGAACCTGATTCAATAAGTATGCCGCTGTCTGAAACGCATATCCCCAAAATGAAACAGATAGATCAGTACTACTCATCATAGAGTGAACCATGTCGAATAGGGTACGGTTCCTCCATTCCGATACACCGTTGTGCTGTAGTGTGTACGGAGGAGTAAGATGAGAGAGGATACCATTCTCCTTCAGATATTCTAGGAATTCTGTGCTTAAGTACCCCCTCCTCTATTGGATCTGAGGATCTTGATACTTTTGCCAATCTGGTTCTCTACTTCGTTCTTATATTCTTTGAATTTCTTAAAAGTTTCAGATTTGTGTTTCAAAAGATACACATATCCGAGCTAGAGAGATCGTCAGTGAATATAATGAAGTATGAGAACCCACCCCTTGTATTTATAGATATCGGACCACATACATCACTGTGTATGAGTCCTAAGAGCTCTGTAGCTCTTTCTCTGTGTCCGGTGAACGGAGATTTGGTCATCTTTCCTTTGAGACAAGACTGACAAGTTTCATAGGATGGGAATTTGAACGGATTCAGATATCCATCCTTATGCAACTTACCTAGTTTTTTCTCACCGATATGACCAAGTTTACAATACCATAAGTAGGTTTCGTTCGTATCTGAACTCTTCCTCTTGCATATGTTTTATATATTGAAGACTGTATTTTGATTTAGAACGTAGATGTGTGCCTTCTGCAACCAATACCTGATTAAGGTAAATGTCCATGATATTTCTATTTAGAACAAAATTGTATCCATCTTTATCAAGTAAAATAACTGATATGATGTTGCAAAGTATGGAAGGTACATAGTAGCAATTGTTCAAAATCATAGTCTTGCCGCTTGGCAATATTAGGTGATATTCACCGATGGTAGCGGCATCAACTTGTGCTCCGTTTCCTACTTTGAGGGATGTTCACCGCCGGAAACAGAAACGAACCTGGGATGGATCGTCTTGCCTGAATCTAGGGGCAGATGCTATTTGTATTTATCCTTCCATCTCTCCAAAGATACCAAGTTGATTTATGACACCGTATATCGGAGGTTTGGACGGATGCGGCCGTTATAGCAGACTTTATCAGATCCCCCTTCGTTTGTGAGGGGTTTTTGATTGTGGGGACGCTCTTCCCTGTAGGCGCAAACTCCTGCAGTTAATTACGTTACCACATCGTGATAATCACTTTCTCCTGCTCCAGAAGTTCACTTAGTGTCGTGTGTATGTTTGTTTTATTTTGGTTGTCCATGGATTGTATACGGAGACTAATTTATGTCGTCGCTCGTAGGGCGTGGATTAGTCCAAATCCATATATCTTAGATTTGGGTTTGTTTTATTTAAGAATTGTTAATTTGGTTTGAGATTAAGATCGACTTAAATGTCTGCGAGCAGTTGGGGCTCGGTTGGTCTGAATCGGGAGGTTCTATCCTCAGGGGACCTAGCCAATTTGGGCTTGGTCCATTCAGTTTTTTATTTATTGTAAAGTGCTAAGCACTTGTTTGGGCTCTGTATAATCAGTCCCCCTTTTTGTACAAAAAGAGCTGAGCACTGATATAAGTTCTGACACTCACATATAATCATGTGGGCTTTTAGTCATGGGGATTGCCCAATAAGTGTTAAACATTTTACCCCTTTTTGTCTTTGTATGGAGTGCCAGGCACTCTTTATGGCGCCTACGTGAGGGATATGTGAGGCGCTGGGCGCTGCCTAGTGAGTGCTAAGCACTCTTGTATTTTGTGGCACCCACGTGAGAGATACGTGAGGCGCTGGTGTTGGGGTCAAAATTTGCACCCTGGTTGACCGAGTCAAAGTCAAGGTCAACTCCCAAACTAGGTGGGCCCAAGCCTAGGTCAAGCGGGCCTATGCACAAGTCGAGCCCGCGGCCAGCCTCCCCATGCCAACAACAAAATCATGTAATAAATAATTTTTATGTAATTTTTTATACATGAATGTATGCAAAATGGGGATAAAGCCAATATTTTGTAAGCCCATGGCTTATGTGCAAAAATGAAATGGCACATGAGCCATGGGATGGGCAAAATGCCATTTTTGTAAAGCCCAAGGGGCTATATATAAATATGTAAGTCTATAAAAGGCAACATGATGATGAATAAAGATATACTTTTCATTCCCCCAAAACCTAGGGTTCTTTGTGCCTCCTGCTCCTTCTCCAAGGTTCTAAATCTTCTCATTTCTTTTGAATTAAATCAAGAGTTTTACTCTTTCTTTTTCCAAAACTAAGTAGTTTTCCACCACAAAACCCACAAAGGGGAACTTAGATCTCCCATCAGATCTCAAAAAGGAGTGATTTTTAAAATCTCCTACTTCTTGATCTTCAAGATCCGGCCAAACAACAGGAGGAAGAAGAAGAACCCCCTTCATCAGCTTCAAAACATCCTAGGAGTTTAACTCCATACATACATACATATATATATATAATAAATATTTCCTTTCTGAAGCATAGCTTCTGGTTCTGGGACTAAAAGCCCCCTTTTCTCGCCGGCGCCCAAGCGCTCAAGCGTCGAGCGTCCACGTGCCGACACGTGGCGCGCTAGCGCTCGAGCGCAGAGCGCCCACGTGCCGACACGTTGCGCACTTGCGCTCCAGCGCCCAGCGCTCAAGCGCAAAACGCCCACGTGCCGACACGTGGTGCGCTTGCGCTCAAGCGCCCAGCACAAGCGCAAAGCGCCCACGTACCAAAACGTGGCGCGCTTGCGCTCCAGCGTCCTGTGCTCAAGCGCAAAACGCCTACGTGCCGACACGTGGCGCGCTTGCGCTCAAGCGCCCAGCGCTCGAGTGCAAAGCGCCCACGTGCCGACACGTGGCGCGCTTGCGCTCCAGTGCCCTGCGCTTAAGCGCAAAGCGCCCACGTGCCGACACGTGGCGTGCTTGCGCTCAAGCGCAAAGCGTCCACATGCCGACATGTGGCGCGCTAGCGCCTGGGCGCACAGCACCTAAGCGCACAACGCTCAAGACGCTGACCCCACGCATCCTTTGGATGCCCTTTCCCTTTCTTTTTTTATATATATGTATATATAAATACACACACACACATACTCTACAACACTCTCCCTCCCAAAATTTTTTTTGGGCCGGGGCGCTGCCCCGCACCCCGCAAGGGGGCTGCTAGCCCCCTTGACCCCCAGCCCGGTATCCGGGTAGCGGGACCCACGTAAAAACTCTGCGTGGCTCCCGATATATCCAAGCCCTCCTCGAAAACAAAACACACGTACACTGCACATTGAGTTCACATGACCAGTTTAAACTGTTAATCGGAAGTTCCCTCGCCCCTAAGGCGAGGGGTAATTAACGGTAGCTTAGTCCACGGCTTCCGGAGATTCGGATCCCCACAATCAATAAACCCCGGACTACCCTAGACAGGGGGAATCTGTAGTACGCCTGACAAGCGCGCGCGTATTCCCATCTCAATGGGGGTGACGAAAAACACCCTACAGATTCTGGCACGCCCGGTGGGACCAATCTCTCCTCCCATATTTCAGGTTAAGCATTCATGCGAACTCAATCATTATACATACCTGTATTTATACTAAAATAATGCTCTTTCATGCAGATTTTCAAGCAATCACCTTCCGACGATGTCTTCGATGATGAACTCAGCTCCCGTCTCCTACACGGTGAAGATAGACTCCAGGACGGTCCTTCCGGCCAGTCTCGGGCGACAATGGGAGGTGCCGCTGCTAACATTCGGTTCTATTATGTTCATACCTGTTGGCGCCATCCCAGCTCCTCAAGCCCCGGTGACAGACAAACCGGTCTCGAGAGGCAAGAGGCCAAATGTGGTGGTCTCGAAGGCGCCCCAACTCAAACGCAAATCGGTGTTTGAACGACTCTCTCTGGCCCCAGCTGGGGGCAAGGCCATCAACACCAACAAAGCAACAAGGCCTCTTGAGCAAGCTCCAGCGGTGCCCCTGACAACTGCTCGATTGGGTGTTTTCTCTAAGCTCCCCGCTAATCGACTCACGGTGGCTTCCCAAGAAATGGATGCCCGCCGAGCCCTTAAAATTGAAAAGTTAAGGCAGAAAAGGCTCAGATATAGAGCCAATAAAAGGGCTAGGGCTCCTGCTAGGCTGAACCTTATGAGGTTCGAAGAACAGGGTTACCCCGACGAAGATGGGAAAATGGCTAGGTATGTGGTCCACACTGTCTACATGGTGGGCACGCGCAGCAAGAGTAAGGACGGGGCCACCACATCTCAAATCCAATCTGTCTTGAATGTGGTTGCCGCTTCCCAAGAACAGCCGCCCCCGCTGGGTGATGAAAACCTTCTCGATGAGGATGATAGGCGGAAAGACCCTTCGGTCCATGAGGAGTCGGGCTCGGAAAGCGAAGATGGGCCAACTTTCCAGCCTAAGAATGCGGAGCGGCAACTTCTCCAAGAGCTCCGAAAAAAGCTCAGAAGCAAAGACAAGGAGATGGTCAAGCTCTACTCAAAGATCAACGACTTGACAAATGTCGACTTACGGCTTACGGCCCAACTTGCCTCTCAGCCGCCCAATCAAGCACAGGGCTCTACTCATGAACCGGGAAACGTTGTCCCGAGACAGCCGGTGCCTATTCCCTTAAATCCAAAGGTGGGCGGACCGCATGAAAGTCAATCGCATCCTATCTCAGGAAATGTCTTGGCTACTGATGACAGTAGCCCGCTAACTCAAGATCAAATCATGGATTTGGTTGCCAGCAAAGTCAAAACATTAGTGGCCGAAGCCGAAGCGCAAAAAGATATCAGTAGTAGTGGGAGACCATATCCTGCTCAGTATGATCTGGTAGAATTTCCTAGCGGCTATGTCATCCCCAAATTCGGAAGATTCGATGGGACGGGAAATGCGAATCAACACATCGTCCACTTCAAAGCCTCATACGGGAATACTGGGGGCAATGATGCGCTTCTCCTCCGCCAGTTCGTTAATAGCTTGACCGTTGTTGCTTTCGACTGGTATGCGAGCATACCAGATGGCTCCGTTACTACTTTCGTCCAAATGGAATCTTTGTTTCGACAAAGATTCATGAGCGTCAGCGATAAAATCACTATTGCCGAGCTCGTAAGGACCAAGCCCAAGAACAACGAAAGCAGCACGGATTTTATAACCCGATGGCGCAATCTCTCCGTCAAATGCGAACCACTGATAGAGCAGGACCAATCTGTCAGTCTCCTTGTCGGAAATTTCAATAATTGGATGGCCCCGTTTCTATGCACCGCGGGTCTCAAAACATTCCAAGAGCTGACCAGGAAAGTTCAGATGCTGGAGCGCTCAAAACAGGAGTCCTCCTCGGATTCCCAAAATAACAATAGGTCCTGGAGAAACTGAAATGACGATAATCGCAAAGGCGGAAACTCCGATGATTCTGAATCTTTCAACATTTCGGCTAACCGAAATAAGCAAGGGATGAGCGGGCCTAGCGCCAACCAGTCTCGGAAGCCAATGTTCGGAGAGGGGGGAGAATCTCCACTGAAAGAGAAGCTGGATAAGGTCTATTCCTTCAGAAGGGACAAAATCTGTAAAATATTCAAAGACGCCCTAAAAAACGGTCTACAACTGCCAGAGTCAAAAAGACCGCAGGAAACGAATAGGACCGACGACCCCAAATACTGCCCCTATCACAAAGTGATAGGTCATGCCATTGAGGACTGCTTCGTCTTCAAAGATTGGGTCGAAAAACAATACAAGGCAGGAGAGATAGAACTTTCTAAAGACGTGTTAACAAACAGTCCAGCTGCGACCGCCAATTTCATACAAACGGAGACCGAAGTTCTTCGTGAAACTGATTCTCTCAGATATCCGCCTCTCTCTGAAAACAATCGACCACCACGTCATTAAACTGGGAATAATCGACCTTTAAGTCGTTAAACTGGGAATGTAAAAAAAATGTAAATAAACAAAAAAAAATGTGTAAATAAATAAAAAGAAAAGCCGAAATGATGGGGCAACTCGCAATAAAAATCAGCGAGTAAAAATAAAAATGAAAATAAAGACGAAATGATGGGGCAACCGCGAATAAATAGCCGAAATGATAGGGCAATCATGACCTTCGCGATAAGAAAAGCTGAAATGATAGAGCAATCGCGGTAAAACAAAAACAAAAAAAACAAACAAAACAGTGGTGAATGATGAGTCGCTCCTGGTACCATATTCCAGTGTAGCAATGCAGACGCCAACCAAACCCAAACTCTGAAATGGCGAATGATGAGTCGCTCCTGGTACTATATTCCAGTGCAGCGATGCAGACGCCAACCAGATTCCAAATTCTATACCCCCAATGGCGAATGATGAGTCGCTCCTGGTACTATATTCCAGTGCAGCGATGCAGACGTCAACCAGATTCTAAATCCAAATCCCCAAGCGGCGAATGATGAGTCGCTCCTGGTACCATATTCCAGTGCAGCGATGCAGACGCCAACAAAATCCCGATTCTGGCCCTACGGTCTGGATCATACATCTTGTAAAACCGTATACAATCCACGGGCATAAAACGAACCCTATCTCTCCCAAGTCTTACTGGTGAGACCACATTCAATGTCCCACCAAAAATAAAAAAAATCAAAAAAATATATATAAATAAAAAAAATAAAAAAAATGGTATGTCTATAAGCAAAATGGGCACGGATGAAAACCCGAAAGGGCTCCGTGAGTAAAAACAGCAGGGCTGCTGGCGAGTTTGTGAAAACCTGAAAGGGTGCAAACTCATAAAAAAGATGAAATGCACTCGCAAAGTCCTCTCGACTTTGTGAGGAGAAAGTTCCCGCGTGAGATCCTTACGATTCACAAAGGAGAAACACACTTAGGAGTCCCCACGACTCTTAAGGAGAAAATACACCTACGATATCCTTTCGACTCGTAGGCAGAAAATGCTTTTATGGGACCCTTACGACCCATACAATTGAAAAGTCTTAGGTGATAGGGACCTAAAACCTGTCTCCTAAGCCATCGTTTCCTAATAAGCAAATGCAAATGATGATTCGCTCCTGGTACCATATTCCAGTGTAGCGATACTGATGCCAAACAAAAACCAATTCCCAAATCCTCTCGGGGCAAATGATGAGTTGCTCCTGGTGTTATTCCAGTGCAGCAATGCAGATGCTAAACCAAGCCAAATCTTCAAGTCCACTCATGGCAAATGATGATTCGCTCCTGGTACCATATTCTAGTGTAGCGATGCTGATGTCAACCCAAATTAAATCAAACCAACCACCTCTGCGGCGGAATCATGCTCCGTCCCAGAATTTACCCCGTGTCGAAATCATGCTTCGCCTCGGGATATCTACCTTCCCTGCCGGAATTATGCTCCGCCTCAGAATCAAATCAACCAACCAGCTCTGCGCCGGAATCATGCTTCGTCTCAGAGTGTACCCCGCATCGAAATCATGTTTCGCCTCAGTGTACCTGCCTTCCCTGTCGAAATTATGCTTCGTCTTGGAACCAAGTCAACCAGCAAGCTCTGCGTCGGAATCATGCTTCGTCTCAGAATGTGCATCCCGTGACGAAATCAAGCTTCGCCTCGGATTATCTGCTTTTCCCATCAGAATTATGCTTCGCATGAGAATCAACTTCTGCATCGAAGTTATGCTTTGGTCAAAATGTCTGTCGCCCTTCGGAATGATGCTCCGACCTTGGAATTATGCTCTGCCCTTCGGAATGATGCTCCGATCCCTGGAATCATGCTCCGCCCTTCGGAATGATGCTCCAAACCCTGGAATCATGCTCCGCTCTTCGGAATGATGCTTCGATCCTTGGAATCATGCTCCACCCTTCGGAATGATGCTCCGAATCCTGGAATTATGCTCCACTCTTCGGAATGATGCTCCGAATCCTGGAATTATGCTCCGCTTGGAATCATGCTCCGCTCTTCGGAATGATGCTCCGAATCCTGGAATTATGCTCCGCTCTTCGGAATGATGCTCCGAATCCTGGAATCATGCTCTGCTCTTCGGAATGATGCTCCGAACCCCTGGAATCATGCTCCGCTCTTCGGAATGATGCTTCGATCCTTGGAATCATGCTCCGCTCATCGGAATGATGCTCCGATCCCTGGAATCATGCTCCGCTCTTCGGAATGATGCTCCGAATCCTGGAATCACGCTCCGCCCTTCAGAATGATGCTCCGATCCTTGGAATTATGCTCCGCAAATCGGAATGATGCTCCGACCCCTGGGAATCATGCTCCCCGAAAGATACTCCAACCCTGGAATTATGCTCCGCAAATCAGAATGATGCTCCGATCCCCAGGAATCTTGCTCCCTGAAGGATGCTCCGCCCCCGGAATGATGTTCCACCTCGAAGTCCAGCTTCAAGATCCAACAATTTCATGCACACAACTCAAATGGGCGGTGTGCATTTATTGATGGGGGGCACTTTGTTGGGGTCAAAATTTGCACCATGGTTGACCGAGTCAAAGTCAAGGTCAACCCCCAAGCTAGGTGGGCCCAAGCCCAGGTAAAGCGGGCCTATGCCCAAGTCGAGCCCGCGGCTAGCCTCCCCATGCCAACAACAAAATCATATAATAAATAATTTTTATGTAATTTTTTATACATGAATGTATGCAAAATGGGCATAAAGCCAATATTTTGTAAGCCCATGGCTTATGTGCAAAAATGAAATGGCACATGAGCCATGGGATGGGCAAAATGCCATTTTTGTAAAGCCCAAGGGGCTATATATAAATATGTAAGCCTATAAAAGGCAGCATGATGATGAATAAAGATATACTTTTCATTCCCCAAAAAACTAGGGTTCTTTGTGCCTCCTGCTCCTTCTCCAAGGTTCTAAACCTTCTCATTTCTTTTGAATTAAATCAAGAGTTTTACTCTTTCTTTTTCCAAAAGTAAATAGTTTTCCACCACAAAACCCACAAAGGGGAACTCAGATCTCCCATCAAATCTCAAAAAGGAGTGATTTTTAAAATCTCCTACTTCTTGATCTTCAAGATCCGGCCAAACAACAGGAGGAAGAAGAAAAACCCCCTTCATCAGCTTCAAAACATCCTACGAGTTTAACTCCATACATACATATATATATATATATATATATATAATAAATATTTCTTTTCTGAAGTATAGCTTCTGGTTCTGGGACTAAAAGCCCCCTTTTCTCGCCGGCGCCCAAGCGCTCAAGCGTCGAGCGCCCACGTGTCGACACGTGGCACGCTAGCGCTCGAGCACAGAGCGCCCACGTGCCGACACGTGACGCGCTGGTGCTCGAGCGCCCAGCGCTCGAGCGCAAAGCGCCCACGTGCCGACACGTGGCGCGCTTGCGCTCCAGTGCCGTGCGCTCAAGCGCAAAGCGCCCACGTGCCGACACGTGGCGCGCTTGCGCTCAAGCGCCCAGCGCTCAAGCGCAAAGCGCCCACATGCCGACACGTGGCGCGCTAGCCCTGAGCGCACATCACCTAAGCGCACAACGCTCAAGGCGCTGACCCCACGCATCCTTTGTGTTGGAGATAGTGCCCTCAGAGTCAATTATTAGGTCACAGGTACGTGATTGTAATGATTGATGGAGGACCTATCCCGGTAGGACAGTCTTACTCGAGATAATAGTATGCTATCTGGTTTACCTTTATCATCGTGTACTGTTTTAGGTGACCTGACAAGTTGCTATTACACGTTGATAGAGCCCCTAGGATTCTTGCTTGACCACCAGCAGTATGAGGGCGATCATATAAGTGGGAGCTGGGGTCTATAAGCATATCCTTAAATGGTCCCTAGTCGTGTGAGTTTCGAGACAGGGCATCGATACTCCAGAGTAGACTAGTGTATACAGTCGAGACACCGACGAGGGGCGGTGGCCGGTCTCACAAGCCACTGGTGTCAGTTGGATCACCTAAGATGTATACAGGTGCTCATTGGGTTATGAGTACACCGGACAGGACTCGCCGGGAACATGCTAGTTGGTCATATACCAGACGTTAGATGGCAGTTCCCTGGTGACATGTGTGCAGGTTAGTTCATCGACCTGGGGATCGTCATTTGTCTCGTGTGAGTTCCCACTGTACTTTGATTACTACCCTACCACGGCTCAAAGGAGTCGTGCAAACATGTTTTAGTTGGGTACAGTCTCGAGCCACATGGAGGCAGTGAGCGTATCTTCAGGGGTTCGTCTCTCCCGGTATTGGGGGTGAGGTCGCGCTGTGTCTAGGAGAGCCATTACACGAAGTCCTTGGCCAAGGCAGGAGATTTACTGGTAGGTATTCCAGTAGTATCTCAGGTGTTCTGGGCTACACTCCGACACGACTTGTACCGCTTTTGGGGGTCTGACTTTTACCAACCCCCTAGGCCCGCCATGAGATACTCATAGACGAACGGACCGGACTGTACGGATATTGTCACTGACAGGCTCAGTAGGGTTGTCAGGCTGAGTTCGCTCACAGACGTCCCTTTTAGTCAATACCTGGTAGCCCGTTACATATTGGCTTATACCTCTGACGTGCTGGTGGTTAAATCCACGACCAAGGTGTTGACGAGTCTTTAGAGTCCTCCACATTCTGTTACTCAGCTTTCGGGCGAAAAGTTGTAGAGGTCGTATGGAGATATGGCAAGGTCCGATCAGATACGTGCGGTATTGCACGGATCAGGATCGGACAGTTTGTACTATAGGCCGTATGGATATATGGCAGGGTTCGATCAGATACGTGCGGTATTGCACGGATCAGGATCGAACGGATATTACTAGCCGGCTTTGGTTTAAGCCGGATCCTAGTATAGTACAGTGTAGATTTTGTCTCATTGCATTTGTATTTCGGTCGGAATACAAATGCAGGTGTGTATGCACAGTATCGGGGTTTTCCTGTAATTTATTACGGGACCAGTTTTCTGGAGTTGCCAGTTTGCTTTTCGTTTCGGCCAATTTTCTTTGTATCGTTCATTGGCCGAAGTTTGGTGGAGGAGGGCTTATTTGCATTGTTGCAAATAGGCAATTGTGGAGGGGGTCTTTTGCATATTGGTTGGATCATGATGGTTGCTCCATTGACCCTGACTTCTTGACTTCTTCTTGTCATGATGGCATGACTTTTGTGGACATGATTGTTGATGATGGGAGATGATATGGTTGTTGAGTGAGGACTTTTCTATGTGATCATTATTTTCCATATGATAACCATTCCTCTCTCTCTCTCTCTTGGATTATTCTTTGGTCACTCTCATTTTCTCTCCTTCCAATTGTCATGGCCGGCCACTCCCATAGTGGGGCTGTCCAAAATTTTGGATAGTGAAATTTGGTTCATTTCATGCTCCCAAATATCCACAAGTTCCATCTCCAAACTCCATAGCTCATCCCTCCACCAAAAGGCAATTCCACAACCCCAAGATGAGACTTCTTCACTACACATTCTACATCGAATCTTGGGCACGTCGACTAGCCAGCTTCGTGCCCGAGTTGCCTCGGCATTGAGGTGGGAGCCCGTAAAAGAAGTAGGCGATGTGGTGCACTTCCGGCGACGAGGAGGAGACCGGAGCTTCCGCAGGAGATCGGGACGACGACGAGAAGACCGGAGGACTTGGATCAGTCGGTATATCTCTCTTTCCCATCTTGTAGTTAGCTAGGACTAATTAATGGTTCGATCCGGGTATTAGTGCGCGGTGGTTTGCCAGTTCAGTAAAACTTTGGATGCCCTTTCCCTTTTTTTTTTATATATATGTATATATAAATACACACACACACATACTCTACAACACTCTCCCTCACAAAAAATATTTTGGGCCGGGGCGCCGCCCCGCACCCCGCAAGGGGGCTGCTAGCCCCCTTGACCCCCAGCCCGGTATCCGGGTAGCGGGACCCCTATAAAAACTCTGAGTGGCTCCCGATATATCCAAGCCCCCCTCCAAAACAAAACACACATACACTGCACATTGAGTTCACATGACCAGTTTAAACCGTTAATCGGAGGTTCCCTCACCCCAAAGGCGAGGGGTAATTAACGGTAGCTTAGTCTGCGGCTGCCGGAGATTCGGATCCCCACAATCAATAAATCCCGGCCTACCCTAGGCAGGGGGAATCTGTAGTACGCCTGACAAGCGCGTGCGTATTCCCATCTCAATGGGGTGACGAAAAACACCCTACTGCTGGACGCCGCTCATTGAGTGCTAAGCACTCCCCTCTGTGGCACCCACGTGAGGAGCACGTGAGGCGCTGGGCGCCGCTAATTGAGTGCTAAGCACTCTCCTCTGTGGCGCCCACGTGAGGGGCACGTGGGATGCTGGGTTCTTTTCTTACTTAATGATCAATAGGATCTTTATTTTGTTGATGACTCTTTGGTTCTCAAGAAACAAGTTCTTCCCAATGAGAATTAAATTCTCATCATATGAGAGACTTATCTTGTGAATATCAGATCCAGAGAAAGAACTCAGTTCTTAGAGAAGGGCTAAACCCTCCAGTAGGTATATATTTTTATTTTTTTATATATATCTTTTTTATTTACCTAAAATTTCCAAGAAGGGAGCTCTTCTTTCTCGAGAATTTAATTCTATGTTCTTTTTGAAGCTTTCTCCTTTTTTTTTAAAGCTTATGGGCGGGCGGGGCGGGGGGAGGGGGGTTCTTCCTCCTCAGACTTGAAGTCTTGGGTCTTTTATATTGTAGAGGCGAGTTTGTTAATCAGTTTTTGAAGAAATCTCTCATTAAGAGATCCTAATTGATTTGAGGATTTTTACCCACCATTGGATCTTTGATCCAAGGGTTTCTGCTTTACAGAACAAGATTGGGGAAATATTTTCCCTTGCACAGAATTTATTCTGCAAAACTGTGATTTTTTAATCACCGTTGGATTTTTAATCTAACGGTCTTTTGTTTTATAGAAGGCATAGAATTTTATTTTATGATCCAACCGAAAGTATCTTTTTTATTTTAGAAATATTTGAGGAATATTTCCTCTCAACAGAATTTTAATTCTGAATCTTGATGATTTATCATCTCCGTTGGATTTTTGATCCAACGGCTTTGTTTAACAGAGGGTAGAATTTAATTCTAACTGGACGCCGGCGCTCACGTGTTGTGCACGTGGGTGCTAATTAGGGTTTTAATTCTTTTATGTGCTTTGCACGTTGGCGTCTGCGTGAGAAGCACGTGCGGCGCCATATAAGAGTTTTTAACTCCGGCGCTGGCGCCCTCGTGGAAGGCAAGTGAGGCGCTGCCTCTTTAAAAATTTTGGAACAAAGTTTTGCTCTTTTATTGGGGGAAAAAATGCCCCCCCACCATTGCACTCACGTGGCTCGTACGTGAGTGCAGCGGTGACACTTTTTCCACCGTTCGATCTCCTGAGGAATTGAACCGTATCTTAAAGTCTTATAAATAGGGCCTTTAGCCCTTGAGATGGCTGTTGTCCATCTTCTTTAGCCTTCTTATTTTCTTGAGAATTTAATTCTCCTTTCAGAGCTCAGATTTCTATTCAAAGAAACTCTTTTAGAGTCAAAACTCTATCAAAGTTTGGTAAGAATCATGACCATGTCTTAATGTCTGAGGAAACACTCGAAGGAATCTCTTCATGTTTTAGAGTTTTTTTAACCCATTAACAAAGTTTTGCTCTTCTTTTGCAATGATCTCTTAGAGATCTAATTTTTTTTTACTTGAGTAGATTGTAGATCTTAAAGATCTTTTAGGGTTTTATCCTATTAGAAACTTTGTTTTTTGAAGGTTATTTGGAATTTAATTCCCTTTCTTGAGCGGAGTTCTGGGATGTTATCCCATTGTTCTACAGAGCTTGGCTCTAAAGAATTTATTTTGGGAATTTTATTCCCTTCCTAATTTTCTTGATAGATTTGAAATCTGTTTGCAGAATACAGTTTTCGAGGGAGTTTAACTCCATAGTTTAATGATGTTTTCTCATTAAGTGAGAATCCTTTTGGATTTTATTTTTAATGAGTGGCTGCCCCATCATTGATAGGGCGTTACCTTGATTTTGTGGGGGCTCCTGTCCCTTTCTTTTTTGAACTGCGGTACAGTACAATTTAGAATGTTAAAGCCTTGAACATTGTGTCGATAGCTAACCCTTCCCCTTTTGTGTAGGTACTATGGATTTTGATTCCTCCTTTCCCTTCATACGTTCGGAGAGTGCTTTTACCGATACGCCCATAGATCGGAAAGTCTTCACACTTATTAAGGATCATGACCCAGAGCAAAAATCTCTTCATCTGTAAGGGTCATGGTATAGTTAAATTATTCTGGGTCAGCGTAGTTTTACTTGCACAGTGCCTTCGGAGTCGATTCCGGTGATCCATATGCTGATCCGCCGCCGGTGACCTTCGCAGTAGAAGAGATCAACTGGACCTCGGAAGGTTGTCTTCAGCCTTCCATGACCTCAATACCAGTGCAGCCGCCGATGGCCTTCGACATTTTAGGGCGACGCATATTCCAAGGAAAGTCGCATCCTTAGGGAAAAGTTTACATGATAGGAATGAATCCCCGTCATTCGGCCGGCTATTTACAGTGGGCCCGATATATCCTATCGGCCAAGAAATCGCTGTTATTAAAGACCGGGTTGTATCACGCGATCTGCGCGTCCCTCTTTCACTATCACGTTCCTCATGTGTGGTGAATCAAATCCTTTTTGGAACAATGGAACATCCCGACCCATACCTTTCTCTTATCAGATCGGGAGGTTTCGATTTCATTGGAGGAGTTTGCGGAGATCTCCGGCTTACGTGTCAAAGGGGAGCACTATGAGGAGCTACTTCCCCTCGATGAGTATATCTTCACCACCAAATCAGTGGTAATAGGCCTTACTCCGGAAACGCCATTCAACATCAGTTCCCAAGCTTGATTAAGGTGTTGAATATGTACTAAAGTTTATTCTTGGAGTCTGGTGGGCACGGAGTTGGCTTTGCAGATTTCATCGTCCGCTTTCTTCGTCTGGAAGTTTTGTCTAAACAGGCTGCGAAATTCGCGAAACTTGACGACCCATTCTGGTTTGTCTAAACAGCCCGTGTATCTTCCATTGCACTACTTCACATCATGGATCGAGATGCACGTGCTGGGTGCCTTTGGTGTTCATAAACGACCCCGATTCTACGAAGGCTACAACTTCCCCCGGATCATGTATCTAGTTGACGCTTCCACTCCAGACCCATCATAGTGAGAGGCTCAGCGATTGCTCCTTCGCCCACGTATGGTTGGAGACAGTATGACCTTTGTCGATATAGTCCTGACTATCAGTAAAAAATCTTTCAAGGTGGTCCAACTGTTGCATGATACTTTCAAGGACAAGACTTCTGCGTTGAGGGCTCGGGAAGTTATGCACCTGTATTCTGTCAGGCCGGGCTTCCTAGTATTTAGACAGAATGCCTCGGTGCTGTTTATGATGTACAACCCGCATCGTTTTGCCAAACAATTGGGTTATAACCAAGGTGTTCCTCTTAAGGCGTTCTTAGTTGTGCCGGTTGCTACGGAGGAGGGTATTCGCAGCGCAACGCATCATTTTATGCGATTGAATATGGGGTCTCATTTCCTTATCAGCGAGCCAAGCCATGTGCCAAAAGCCTCGAATGCTTACATCGCGTGGTACAAGCATGCGACAAGTGCTGTTATTAGGGAGGAGAGGCGGCTGCTACTCGACCATAAGGATGCCGTCCCAGCCGGTAATCCTGCAGTCTTGCTGAAGCGATGAACAATCGTTCGTCCTTCTTTAAGAGAAATCACTACGGCGGTAATCCCACGAGCTTTCCCTGATAAGCTTCGACCGGATGTTCCTACGACTGTGGTAACCGTGGCGTTCCCAAAATTGGGCATTGGTTCGGAGATTGGGACCCGCCGTCCGAAGAAGCCTGTCAAGCGAAAGCTTTTATCGTTGGCTGTTGGTGTCAGTTCGCAGAAGAAGAAGAAATATCTATTCTCTGCTGGCGTCATATTCGGCCAGGAGCTCCATGCTCCCTATAGTGAGGGCTTGTGCGAGTATGGCACCAATGAGGGTTTTTTTGATGCGCCTGTGACTGATTCCGACCTTCATGCCGCCATTGAAGCATCAAAACGACTGGCCCGTGAACAGGCGGCGTTAGCTCTATTGCGGAGTCGGGTATACTTCATTTACAATCTTTTGCATCTATCCCCCCTTATTGTGCTTTATTAACACCTCTATTCCTTAACAGGCATCTCTTCCGAAGAAGCTCTCGTGGCTTCCCTCCAGACGTTTGAGGAGGAATAGAGGCTCCGCGCCTCCTTGGACCTTGGTATAATTCGTTTCATTACACCCTTACTCTTTTAGTTCCTTTTATTCATGGTCTGACTCTTTTCTTTTATCCTATTACAGGGACCACTAAAACCCAGGCTGTCCCGAGTATAGTGCCAATCCCATGTGGTGATGCAGAAAAGCTTCCAGAGCCACCGACTACGGCCGAGGCCCTCCCAAGGCTACCATAAGAGGTGTTGCTGAAGCAGACGATGATGGACGCCATAGCGGCTCTGGAGACCGAGCTCGGTTCGGACGACGATGTCTTTCTGTCGAAAGTTTTAAGGAGGTCGGTTCAAACGGCCCAGGCTGAGAGGAAGCGTAGAAAGTAGGATGCAAGGGAACGTCAGGCTGTCCTGGCCGCAGGCACATGTTCGAGTGAAGTTCGACCTTCTGTCGTTCCCATGGCGGATTTCCCTTCTGACTTGTCTTTGCTCATCGGCAAGTCGCGCGCGTATCTCGGGAAGAAGCCGAACGGCTGCTTCAAGGTATAACAACGCGCAGTCCCTTATTAGAATTTAGCAACCGTTTTTCCTCGAATCATGACACATTTTTTGTTCTAAAGAAGGGCCAAGTTCTGGTGATGGCCTGGCAGGTGAAGTGCTGGCAACTAAAGAGCCCGAAGTGGCCAACCTTTCTCTGGAATCTGAGACCGCTCCGACTGTCGCTTCTTCTCCCTGCGGATCCTTGATATCTGCGGGGGATGCCAGCATTACAACTGCCCTTATCGAGTCAGGGGACGAAGGCGTAGGTGCTGAGTCCACTTTCTTAGTGGAAACCGAGGAAGCCGTCACTATCGGTGATGCTTCCGGCACGGTTTCGGTTTCTGACCTGTCAGGTACTCCTTGGGTTATTATCCTTGAGCTTTTAATCCTGCTAAGCATCTCTGATGATATTTCCTTTGTCCTGAGCATAGGCGTAGTAAACCCTGAAGCTGTATTGGCTGAAGAAGTACCGCCGACCGTTGCCTTGACTGGTACGGCTCCTTCTCCCTCTTCTGAGTCTCCTCGAATTTCGGAAAGTAAAGATTTCTCATTTATTTGCTTCACTGTAGATTCCATTATTTTTTCATTAACCATATATTGTCGCAACATTGCAGGAGTGCTCTTTGAACACTTATACCAAGTGCTAAACCCACATTTTCCTTCCAATCGGAAGTCGTTCCCCCTTCCGGCACTGGTCAGTATATTCTTCGCTTGGTGTTTCTCCTTTTCATGAGTAGACCTTCTGTTTCTAAGCTTTCCTCATATTGACCACAATATCACCGCTCAAAGGATGGAGCGAAGGTATAGCCAAGCCTCCGGTGTTCCCTGTCTTGCCACTTTCAATAGCTGGTATGGTAGCTCTTGTCCATCAGCTTTCTTCTTTATCTTTCAATTTGAAATTTGACCTTTATTCGTGCGTGATTTATTTTGCAGCAATTATACCGGCTTCGCTTCATTTTGAGTCTCGCGTTCCCAAGCCTACGGGGCCTTTTGCTAAACATTAATCTTCTAGGGGCGCGGTGACTAGCAAGCGGATGTTAATCGAATTTATCGAAAATCTTGATGCCGAGGCTTTCACCTCTGCTGTGGATTTCGCTGACGAAGTCAACCCTATGCTGACGACGCTTGCGAATTTCCACAACGAAGATTTCGTTCACTTTTGGGTCGATCATTGTAAGAAGATCGAGGTTTGTTTGCATGGGATTGAGCTCAAGCGTCTCGCTCCTGAAGTATTGACCTTGAAGGCTCAGCGGGTCGCGTGGATCAAGCAAAGCGCCGAATTCATTCAACATTTCGAACAAAAGATGACCCCGAAGCGAAAGGAGCATGCGATGGCTTCTGGAGAATCCATTCAATTGCGCACCCAAATCGAAGTGAATGCTACGCAGCTGAAAACTTTTTTTGAAAAACTCCAACAATGTATATCTGATGGGCTGGCGCTGAGGCAGAAGCTCGATTTTACTTAGCGGGTCACGCAAGATTGCGAAGCTGCCAAGCAGGAAATCACTGAGAAGTTTTCATCCTGCTTGCAACAACGGGCTCAAATCGAAGCGGGGCTAGCCACAGTAGCTGAATGCGAGGAGGAGTTGCGGGGAGCACGTGAGCGGGTCGCCAATTTGTTGAAAGCCCCTCATTCCTAATTGTAACCGTATTCCCTTTTTTTCTTTAATTGTATTTCTTAAACATTTTGATTCATGAATAAAAATATACATTTTTTATGTGCCTTAATGTGGTTCTAATTAGTTTATTTACTCGTTTCGGAGTTTGTAGTTTATGCGCTCGCTTCGGAGTCTCTAGTTTATGGACTCGTTTCGGAGTTTGTACTTTATTCACTCATTTCGGAGTCTCTAGTTTATGGACTCATTTCGGAGTTTGTTTAGTTTATTCACTCATTCCGGAGTCTCTAGTTTATGGACTCATTACGGAGTTTGTATTTTATTCACTCATTCCAGAGTCTATAGTTTATGGACTCATTTCGGAGTTTGTTTAGTTTATTCACTCATTCCGGAGTCTCTAGTTTATGAACTCATTTCGGAGTTTATTTAGTTTACCTCCCTTGGTTTTATAGGCAAACTTTTCCTAACGTTATAGATAACCTCTGCTCTTTGCGACAGAGGTCCGTTAGGTTTTGTGGTACTAGGGTTTAAGTCCGTAGTACCGTCGCATTGGCTGATGCATTCCTCGATATGCAGTCTTTACGCTGCTGTTCGAGTAGCCCCACGACTGTCGTGTCTCTGATCCCTTCGGGGGCTGGAAAAGATATCTTCAAGTAATCTTCTTAGGCAGTTTGACCGTCGGAAGAGCAAGCGTTAGGGATTTTGCTATGCCGCTTTTTAGTTGAGGTCAGGCTCAGTTTGGGAGCCCCCGATGAGTCATAATCACTCCGCGTTGGTGTGGGATGATCTCCGATAGTCTCTTAGGCTTTATATGACTTGCCGTCGAGACCCTAAAGTTAGGAATATGCCGTTGCTTCGATTTGAGTTGGCTACTTGGAGCCTTTGTTGACATTTCTTCTGCTGTAACAAAAAGAATTTCGAGCTGGAGCTGGGATTTTGCCGTCACTCCTTTTTGTTTCGACCCTTGGGCCCTTTGTTGACGTTGCGTCTGCATCTTGCTAGAATGAGAAGGTACGCCAGAGTTGTCTCTAGGTTGTACATGAACCGTCAAGACTTGGAGCTAGGAATTTTCTATGGCTCCGTTTTGTTTCAACCCTTGGGTCTTTGTTGACGTCGCGTCTGCACTGAGAAGGAACGTCAAGATGATCTCTAGGCTGTAGATGTCTCCATCAAGATCTGGCTCTCCCTTTGACGGAGCCTGGTGGGAAAACATGGTTCCCTTTTTCATTTGTGCCCATGGATTGTATACAGGGGTCGGTGTTGACTCACCTGCAGGGCAGAGGAAGTTTTATTTTATTTTTTATTTCCGTGATGCTCTATCTTTTCAGCTTTTCATATCGCGAAAGTCGCGATTGCCCAATCATTTCGGCTATTTATCGTGGTGCCCAATCATTTCAGCTATTTTTAGATTTTTACTCGCTGCCTTTTGTTGTGAGTTGCCCAAACATTTTGGCTATTTCATATGCATATATTTTTTGCTCGCTAATTTTTATTGCGAGTTGCTCTATCATTTCGCTATTTCATTTGCTCGCCAATTTTTATTGCGAGTTGCCCCATCATTTCGGTTATTTTTATATGCATTTTTTTACTCGCTGATTTTTATTGCGAGTATGGAACTTAAGATCTGATCCCAATCTTGGCGTCAGTATCACTACGACTGGAATATTGCCAGGAGCGAATCATCATTTGCCATGAAAGAACTTGGAGTTTGACACCTGTTTAGGCATAGGCATCGCTGCAACTGGGATATTTCCAGGAGTGAATCATCATTTGCCTTGAAAGGTCTTGGTGTTTGACACCGATTTAGGTATCATCATCTCTACAACTGGGATATTGCCAGAAGCGAATCATTATTTGCTGTGCTGATTTGAACTAAGGTGGTTTAGTACACAGGTTTAGGATCCTGTCGACTAAGACTTTTCGACTTTATGAGCCGTAAGGGTCTCATAAAGTTAATTCTCCCTACGAGTCGTGTAGGCGTATTTTCTCGTTAGGAATCATGGGGATTCCTAAGTGTGTGTTCTCTTATAAGTCGTAAGGATCTTACAAGAGTGTTATCTCCTTATAAGTCGAGAGGACTTACAAGTGTCGTTCACCATATGAGGACATTCCTCGTCATTGGTGGAACTTGGTGGGGAAATCGTTTATTTGTACCCGTGGATTGTATACAAGGGCCAATATTGGACCGCCTGTAGGGCAACTTGGGGAATACAACGGCTTAAGAACAGGTCCAGGTCCCTGTAGCTTAAGGCTTTGAATCCTATGAGCCGTGAGGGTCTCATAGGGGGAGTTCTCCTTACGAGTCGAGAGGATCTCGTAAGTGAAAATTTTACGAGATTGCGCCCTTCCGGGTTTTCACAAGCTCGTCGGTAGCTCTACTATTTTTACTCACGGCGCCCTTTCGGGTTTTCATCCGTGCCCATTTTGCTTGTGGACATATCATTTTTTTTAACCGAGATTTCGCCCTTTCGGGTTTTCACAAGCTCGCCGGTAGCCCTGCTGTTTTTACTCACGGCGCTTTTTCGGGTTTTCATCCGTGGCCATTTTGCTTGTGGACATACCGTTTTTTTTGCAACCCATCTGTTTGCTAACGGGACTTGGGTAGTGGATTCATTGTTGCGGTAGCTGTGCAGCCGGTAGTACTTGAGTTGCAATTTCTGCTGTTGAGACTTCGATTGCAACACAGATCTCAAGGGTGGATATTGTCGCATTTGGGGTGATGCGCCATGTTTGAGGTGGTGCACTAGTTTTAGGACATTCCGGTCCATTGTTAGTTTAGGGACATCTCGGTCCATTGCCAGTTTAAGGACGTAGTAGTCTACTGTTACCATTTTCGAAGCAACGGATCCTCTGGATACTACTTTCAGGGTTTTGACTCAGGAAGATAGCGAGCGGACATAGGCGTTGTCATCTATCGTTGATATGAATCGTAACCCGTTAGGCATAGTAATTTTTGAGGAATCGTCCATTTATTGGCCGGAAGGGTTTTTCGCTATGCATATCCATGAGCAAGTAGGTGTTCCCCTCCGAATGGCGGCCAAGACAGGGACGTCTTGCCTGAGATTCGGGGCAGATGCTATTTGGTTTTATCCGTCCACCTCTCCGAAGATTCCAAGTTGATTTATGGCACCGTGTATCGGAGGTTTAGACGGATGCGGCCGATGTAGCAAACTTCGTCAGATTCCCCCTCGTCTGAGGGGTTTTTGATTATGGGTACGCTCTTCCCTGCAGGCGCAAGCCCCTGCAGTTAATTACGCTACCGCATCGCGGTAACAACTTTCTCCTTCTCCAGCTGGTCACTTCGTGTCGTGGGTGTTTGTTTTGTTTGTGGTTGCCCGTGGATTGTATACGGAGACTAATTTATGTCGTCGCCCGTAGGACGTGGATTAGTCCAAATCCGTATTTTCTTAGATTTGGGTTTGAGGTTTTGGTTTAAGGATACGTTAGCCATATTTGAGGCTAAGATCAACTTAAATGTTTGTTAAGGATACGTTAGTCCAATTTGAGACTAAGATCAACTTAACGGGATCGTTTGGATCCGACAAAAGAGCATTTAGGGGCTCTATTATTCCAGTTTAGGGACATAGTGGTCCATTTAATGTATGGTCGTCGGGACCCGTCACCTCTCTGACGACGTTGAAGGATTACAATGAAAAATATCAGAGGAGTTCAGAGATGTACCCTTGAACCGGGTGTAAATTGATTTGAGAGAGCAGGTGTGCTCAGTTCAATTTAATTTAAGGACTTATGGCCAATATTGGGTTAAGTCCAGTTAGAAAATGTCTAACATTTATTCACATTTGACCTGTTAGACCTTTGATTGGGGATCTGCCCTTTTTAAATGATGCAAAGCATCTGTTTTAGTCTGTTGGACTTTTTAATTGGGCTCTGCCCCTTTTTAATAATGCATTACATTTTTATTAGGCCTGTTAGGTCTTTTAATTGGTCTATGTCCCTTCTTTAATAATGCAGAGCATTTATTGTTCTGACAGTGCGCCACGTGGCTTGTCAGACGCTTTGCGCTGATTGAGGAGCGCAAGGCGCAAACTCATGTGGGTGTGACACGTGTCACGCTCTGGTGAGCGCAACTCTGTTAGTGTAGTGTGCTGCGCCAGACCGCTGCTGACACGTGGCGCGCTCTGATGACTTGCGCCAATTTAAGATAGTAGTACTCTGTTTTTAGAAGCGCAAGGCGCAGCTGCTCTGTGATTGACACGTGGCGCTCCCTAGTGGCTTGCGCCAATCCAAGGAGCACAACAGTGCAAACTCAAAAGTGCATGGCACTGTTTAATATTTGGATCAAATTAGATCAAAGGGAACAAATTTTTCTTGTTTTCCAGAGAGGTTCTACCTCAAATCTCAAGAACCAGTGGTTCATCAAAAGGCAATGCCTTTATACAGAAGTAAATTACTTCTTCTTTTTATTATTATTATTATTATTATTATTATTTTATCGAAGATCTTGATCTTGTTCTTAGATCGATGATCTTTTTAGAAGAAACTCTTCTTTTTTCAAAGGTTTACCTTTTCTCTCTTTGAGTTCTTCTCAAAATTTTAGAAGAATTCTCTGGTTTCTCTTTCTCTGTGTGTCAATGTATTTTAGACTTGGAGTCTAGGGGCCTTTATATAGGGCCAATTGATTTGTTAAATCAGTTAAAGAGATCTTTCTCTGAGTGATTTAGGGATTTTTCCCTACCGTTGGATCTTTGATCCAAGGGTTTCTGTTTTACAGAAGATAATCTTCTTGTTTTAATAAGATCAAAAAGATCTTTCTGGAATTTTAATTCTGTTTTAGTGCTGGCA
This sequence comes from Agapanthus africanus, assembly GCA_030015575.1. NCBI lineage: Eukaryota > Viridiplantae > Streptophyta > Magnoliopsida > Asparagales > Amaryllidaceae > Agapanthus > Agapanthus africanus. The sequence goes on from CM057339.1 coordinate 45,898,675, forward strand.
TAGTTGGCGCAAGCGCACCTGCGCTTGACACGTGCCGCGCAGCGCAGAGCGCAGCGCAACTGCGCTGACACGCGTCGCGCAGCGCAGAGCGCAGATCATATGAAGTGTTGCTTCCTTTATTTTAACTTTAATTTCAAAGCAGAGTTTTGCTCTGATTGGGGGAAACAGAAGCGTTGCTTCGTTTCCCGCCTTAGAATTTGAACAGAGCTTTGCTCTGATTGGGGTAAACAGTAGGTCCATCTTGGTAGACCTTGTCTATGATGTATGGGGCCTTCATAGTTTGGCTTGAATTTCCCCCGTTTTGGACGATTGGGGATCATAGGTCTTTCAACGACTAGTACGAGTTCTCCTTGGCGGAATGTTCTCGGCCTAGTCAGTTTTTCATATAACCGTGTCATCCTTGCCTTATAATCCTCCAGATTTTGCTGCGCTATAAGGAGGGTTTCGTCGAGGGCATCGAGCTCCTCGAGCCGGAGATGAGCGTTTTCGTCGTCTGTTAGCTCATATTGAACCGCTACTCGGAGAGAAGGGAGTTCTATTTCCAAAGGAATGACTGCTTCCATGCCGAACACCAACGTGTATGGTGTCGTATTCGTGGCTGTTTTGAATGTCGTCCAATACGTCCAGAGAGCTTCGTGCATCCTTTCATGCCAGTCTTTTTTGCTTCTGGACACCATTTTATTTATAATCTTGGTCAGGGTCTTGTTGAAAGCTTCTGCAAGACCATTAGCTCGGGGATTATAGACGGAGGAGTATCTCTAGTCTATTTTATGTTGTTCTGTGAAGCGGCTGATTTTATGGCTCATGTAGGCTGGTCCATTATCCGAGATTATCCGTCGCGGAGTGCCGAACCGGTAGATGACACGTGTCTTGAAGAAATGGAGAATATTCTCCGTCTTCACTTCCCTTAGTGGTATTGCTTCTGCCCACTTAGAAAAGTAATTGGTCATTACTAGTATGAACCGATGTCCTTTCGATGATGCTGGTTCGATAGGGCCAATTATGTTGGTTCCCCACATTTCAAACGGCCGGCTAGCTACTGTTGGGTATAGCGGATTTGGGTGTTGGTGGATAAAGTCCCCGTGGATTTGGCACGAGTGACACTGCTTCGCATATTCGAGGCAGTCCTGAATTATCGTGGGCTAATAATATCCCATCCTTTTGATCTTCAGATTCATCTTTGGCCCGGCTTAATGAGAACCGCAGAGTCCGTCATGAGTTTTTTAGACGACTCTCTTTACTTCTTCTAGCCCCAAACATCTTAACCATAAACCGTCAAGCGATCTCCTGTATAGAGTATCATTGACGAAAGCGAAAGATAGAGCCCGTTTAATGAGCTGATGTCTTGACGACGCATTTTCGGACGTTCGATGGGAATTGAAGCAGTCTATGAAGACTTTCATCCAATCCTTGACCTTTTCTTCGTCTTCTATTTGGAGGACTGTTTGTTTGGTCGTTTCCTTTTCTTCAGATGACTCTGTTAAATCCTCCGAAAATATCTTTGCTGGCACAAGAACCCTGCGACTTTGCACGATAATCTTTACATTGTCGAGTTCTTCGTCGGCCAATTCCTTAGCCAGCTTGGCCAATGTATCCGCCTTACTATTTTCCGCACGCGGTATGCTTTCCAGGATGTAGGAGGGGATTTGCGTCAGCAGTTGCTGCACTCTCTTGCCATATTTTATCAACTATGGTTTGCGCGTCTGATAGTCACCATTTACTTGGCTAACGACCAGCTGGGAGTCTCCATATATGAGGAGGTTTTCGATTCTTATATCGACAGCGATCTCAAGACCCACTATCAAAGTTTCATATTCAGCCTCGTTGTTTGTTCTTGGTTCCGTTAAGGAAAGGGCGAAGCGCATTATCCCTCCTTGCGGAGTCACGAAGATGAGGCCCACCCCGGCTTTGATTATAGGAGTGTTATGCTTCCTGTTGGGGTCATAATTTACACCCCGGTTGACCAAGTCAAAATCAAAGTCAACCCCAAGCCAAGTGGGCCCAAGTCCAGGTCAAGTGGACCAATGCCCGGGTCGAGCCTGAACATGAAGCGGACGGTCTCCCCCATGCCAAAATAAAAATTTTGTAATAAATAATTTTGGTGTATTTCCTTTTTTATTTTATGAATAAATGTAAGAAAAATGGGCATAAAGCCAAATTTTTGTAAAAACTCATGGCTCATGTGCAAAATAAATGAGCACATGAGGCATGAGATGGGCAAAATGCTATTTTGTGAAGCCCACGGAGCTATATGTAAAGTTTGTAGCCTATAAAGGCAAACATGATGAAAATATCTAGGAGAACTTTTTCATTCTCTAAAAAAACTCTAGGGTTTTTGTGTCGCCTCCTCCTTCCTCAAGGTTCTAAACCTTCTTCTTCTTCTTTAATTAAATCAAGAGTTTAACTCTTCCTTTTCTAAAATAAATAGTTTTTCACCATCAAACTCTTGTAGGGGAACTCAGATCTTCCATCAGATCTCAAAAATGGGAGATTTTAAATCTCACTCCCCCTTTTTGCTCCAAGATCCGGCCAACAAAGAGGACGAAGAAAGAGACCCATTTCCGAAAATACCACTTTGGAAAAGATCCAAGGCTCAAGGAATATCCAAGGCTTAAGAGAGAAGAACCTCTGAAAATCTTTGGGGAGTTCAACTCCAAGACCCAAATCCTCAAAGGAGTTTAACTCATAATCCAGATCTTTTAGGAGTTTAACTCCTAATCCAGATATGCACATGAGGCGCTAGCGCCCAAGCGCCCAGCTCACACGTGCCGAGCACGTAAGGCGCCGGCGCCCAAGCGCCCAGCGCCCACGTGACGGGTATGTAAGGCCCAGCGCCCGCGTGCTAGGCACGTAAGGCACTGGCACCCACGCATCCTTTGATCGCTATTCTTCCCCTTTTTTCATACACACACTCCAAAACACTGTCCCCGTTAGAAAAAAAACTCTGCGGGACCCCTGTAAAAACTCTGCCGGGCCCCTGATATATCCAAAACCCCTTCAAAACACAACACTGCATATCGAGTTCGCATGATATGCTTGACCCGTCAATTGGAGGTTCTCTCGCTCCAAAGTCGAGGGATAATTAACGGCAGCTTAGTCCGCGGCTGCCGGTGATTCGGACCCCCACAATCAATAAACCCCATCCTACCCTAGGCAGGGGGAATCTGTAATGCGCCTGACAAGCGCGCGTGTATTCCCATCTCAATGGCGTGACGAAAAACACCCTACATTTCCGCTTCTTCATGCAAGATGCTCCATCGAAGTAGAGTTTCCATTGAACATTATTTTCTTCCTTCTCCCTTCGATTGTGTCGAACGCGTGTTTGTCTGGCAATTTGCAATTTAAGCGAGAATCGGCTGGTATCGGATGCTTAACGAGAAAGTCGGCGATGGCCCGGCCTTTCACTGCTTTGAGGGGTCGATACGTTATCGAGAATTCCATCAAGAGGATGGCCCATTTGGTAAGCCTTCCTGTTAGCATGGCTTTTGCCACCAAATATTTGAGAGGATCCACCTTTGATATGAGATGGACCTAATGCGCCAAGGCGTAGTGTCCGAGCTTCGTTATCGCGAAGATCAGTGTCAGGCAATGCTTTTCGATGGGGGAGTAATTGTTTTCTGCCCCCAGGAGAACTCGACTCAAATAGTAGAGAGCTCTCTCCTTCCCCTGGTTGTTCTCCTGTGCCCATAACGCGTCCAGAGAACCTTCCAGGGTTATGTACAGGATGAGGGGCTTTCCCTTAACCGGAGCGGTCAATACCGGCGGGTTCTGTAGGTATTGCTTGATTTCGTCTAGTGCACTTTGGCATTTATGATCCCAAACGAATGGGATCCCCTTCTTCATTAGATGGCTGTAGGGGCGGCATTTGCCGGAGAGGTTGGCTATGAACCGTCGGATATACGCAAGCTTTCCTTAGAGAGACCACAGTTGTTTGAAATTCCTCGGCGTGGGCATTTCCATAATCGTCTTAATCTTCGAAGGGTCAATTTCGATACCCCGGTGCTGTATGATGAATCCCAGGAATTTTCCGGAGGAAACTCCAAACACGCATTTGAGAGGATACATCTTTAGATTATACTTCCGAAGCCGTTGGAACACTATATCTAGATGTTTCCAATGCTCCTTATACGATTTGCTTTTCACCACAAGGTCGTCAATATAGCATTCGACAATCTCATGTATGAGGTCATCGAAGATCTTCGTCATGGCCCTCTGGTAGGTAGCGCCTGCGTTCTTCAGACCGAAAGGCATCCTCTTATAGCAGAATATACCCAATGGAGTCTGGAAGGCGATATGCTTTTGGTCTTCAGATGCATTTTTATTTGGTTGTATCCTGAAGATCCATCCATGAAAGAGAATACTTCATGAGTAGACGTGTTATCGATCATCAACTCGGTAACAGGTACTGAGAAGTCATCCTTTGGACAAGCTTTGTTGAGGTCCCGAAAGCCCACGCAGATGCGCACTGTCCTATTTTTCTTCATCACCGGAATGATGTTAGCGATCCAGTCAGGGTATTGAACTTCCTGGATGAAGCCGGAGTCAATTAGTTTCTTAACTTCAGCGTTGATACTCATCTCGAGTTCGAGCTACATTCTTCTTGTCTCCTGTTTGACTGGCTTGATGTCCGGCGATATAGCCAGTTTATGCACCGCTATTTCTGGATCTAATCCCGGTATCTCGGAATAGTTCTATGCAAAGTAGTCTTTATATTGCATGAGCACATCCTTTAGTGTGGCCACCTATTTTTTAGACAACAGCTCACTGACGACTGTGGGCCTCGGCTCGTTTTTCGTCCCTAGGTCAATTTTTCTTAGGTTGTCCGCCGTGGTATGTATCCCATCTTCCAACTCTTTTGGTGCTGGTGGAAACTCTGAGATCACCTCCTCCTCGTCCTCATTTGCGAAGAACTTGAAGCAGTCACCCTTATTCTCGTGCTCTCCCACCTTTGAGAGTGTTATTATATGGCAAGTACGAGTTCGCTTCCATTCTTGGTGTTGAGATGGTCCCACTTTTGAGATAGGTTCTCTTTGGCTCATGCTTTTGCGGTGGGGTCACCCTCCAGCTGTCGGATAAAGCAAACCTGCCCTGTTGATATTGGTCTTCGACCCGGTCTTTAAAGGTGAAGTAGTCTTCAAGAGGATATCCTATTGCTCGATGATAGGAGCAATAATCCAGGTGATAGAACTCATTTACCTGTTCGAGGTACCAAGACTCCAGGAGTTTCATCATTTGATACTTCACGATAAGGTTGAATATTTTCCTTGTCTTGTCTTGAGGGAAAGAGTATTCCTGTCCTATCTTCTTCATAAAAGACAGATTCCAGCTGACTTTTTCTTGATTGCGTGGCTTCTTGGATCCACTTCGTTGTTTCCGAACGTCATTCTCGTTCTTCACTTTGTTTTTGCCCCTGTTTTGGGCTTTTCTCTTGTTGCGAGAACGTACAGCGGGTTGAGGGTGAAGGGCATTGTAATCTTCTCTTTCCGCAGACTGCTGATTGAGACGCTGAGTCCTAGCCTTTTCGTAAATAGCCATTTTGCGGTTGTGATCCTCCTGAACCTTTTGGCCGGCTTCTCTTATTAGCTTATCAACTTGCTCTTCGAACGACGGATTTAACGTTCTTATAGCGGGATTTTTCTTTGTTTCAACGTCACAGCTATCTGGAAAAGCATTCTTTTCTCCACCGGAGTTATTTATGACGCGGCAGTTGTGGAATCGCTCTCGTTTATTTGACCGAATATATCCAAGCCCAGTCATCTCCATCCTTCCGTTGGGCATTTTTCGCTGAGTCCCAGGAACGTCCCAGATCTTGTTGTAGAACTGGGCTTGTCGAACGGTTTGTTTAAAAGATACGCTTTGGCATCTTAATAGTCTTTTCAATCTCTCTACGTAATATCTGGACAGACGGATTGGTTGAAGTCTATCAAGCGCAAGCTCGGCACCATGCCAGACTTCTTTCTCCATTTTGGTCTCCGTAGATTGATAGAAGAGGATCGCCTTTTCACCTCTTTGCCTGGGAGGGATGTAGAAAGTCTGCAGCTCTTGTATGCTGTATGTATCAAGCGCATCAAGTTCTTTGTAATGCCGTGGTGGAACCATGGTAATTTGTAAACTCTGATCAGCTCCAGTAATGATTTGTGCTAACGGGCGAGTGGAGAACACGGCGTTGGCCTCGTCCTCAGAGTCATTGCCAAAGACCAAAATAGGAGTACATGGTCTAGGCTTGTTGCATTGGGGTTACCCTGAATAGACTATTTCCTCATTTTCCTCGGTGTCACTCCCAAAGATATGGATGGTGACAATGGACTTTCGTTTGTCCTCCGGCTTATGACATCTTTCCGTAACTTTGAAGTCCAGTAGGAAGTACTTTGCGTCTTCATATTTTCAGACTTTGTTTACGGAGAATGGATTTCGCTCCCCCGTAACGGTGTACTCGAGGCCGTCTTTAAAATACTTCATACACTGGTGTTGTGTAGAAGGGATGACGTTGTTGTACTGGTGTAACCAAGGCCTGCCGAGCAGAGTGTTGTAGCAAGTCTTGGCATCAATGTCGTGAAATTTGATGTCAGTGACAAGTAGCCCGAAGCGTAACATCAGTATTACGGACCCGAGCGTCCGTGATGACTGTGAATCGAAACCGGAGATGGTAATTTTATCTCGGGCTAGGTGTTGAACTTTCATGCAAATCTCCTTCAGCACCTTTATGTTGAGGAGGTTAACAGAAGACCTATTGTCGACAAGGATTTTGGCTATCTTGATGTCGTGGCAATGCCCGGTGACGTATAGCGGAAGGTTATGCTTGCACGTTCCGAGGAGGAGATCTTTATCGCTGAATATGATGTCAGCCGTATAAACTTCTGCTAACTCGTCCTTCATCCTTTCTTCTGTGAGAAAAGCTTGAAATTGATCAGGCTCTTACAATGCCTTGATCAAAGAATCTCGCACCTCTTTGGACAGGAGTAGAGCATCCAATATGCTCAGTTGTGAGGGCATCTTTCTCAGATGTGCTAGGACATTGTAATCCACCTTAGCTGCGAGCTCTTTAACGACTCCATCATCGAGGGTGATTTCCCAGGGACTTTTTCTTTCCCCTTGTCTCTTTTGCTCAAACCTTTGTTTGTAGGTCCGAGATTTTTCTCAGGCAGCGTACGGTTACGTAACTGAATGTTCTCGTAGCCCTTCTTCTCTTCTTCTTTTTCCGAGGTGGAGTTCTTGAAGAAAAGGCTGAGGGTTAATTCGTCCTCAGAATCGCTCCCGAAAGTAAGAACTTGGAGTTTTTCGCTTTCCCGACTGGTATCAACTATATTACAGTTGCTAGTCATTTTCTCACGCGCACCTTTCGAACTTCATTGCTGTCGATGAGCTTCGCGTTTCATCCTCTCGCAGTGCTGTTTATAGGCAACGTATCCTTGCCACCACTTCTTGAAGGCACTGCATTCTTCGGTGGGGTGAGTGACCCTCCGATGATATAGGTTGTAGTTTGGATGTATATCTTCTCCGTCGAGGCATATGACCCGGGAGTGTTTTCCACGAGAGGTGGCAGCTTCATTCCACTGACAGGGGTTTGGCGAACCGTTTCTCTGTCTTGATCCTGCTCTTGTTCGCCGCAGATGTGCTTTGGTTTGGTCGGAGTATTTTACGACTCCTACTTACCGCAGCTTCTTCATCCTGACACTGATGCTTAGCCTTTTTGTATATGGCCTTTTCGCGTTCTCGGTCAGCTTTGCTTTTTCGAAAGGCTTCGTTTAATAGCCTATCGATTGGGTCCTCTAACAGTTCCAGGGATTTTAGTGCCTCTCCTGCTCCCAGTTCCTCTGCATTGCTTTCCGACGCCGAGGGAGCTTCTTCGACATTTGACGACGAATGGGAGACCATGTGACAACTTGCTACATAGTCTTGGGTTTCCTCTGATGAGTCATTTCCCTCATCATCATCACTATCTCCGTTCTCAAGGATATGCTTGAGAAACTCTTCAAGAGTAACTGCGGTCCGCGCCTTCTGGTTGTACTCCTCTAGCGTGTCGATATACTTTTGCAGGTCCGTGTACTTGTCGTCATACTCGGCAAGCTGCACAGGCTTCTTGGTCTTCTTCTTTCTCTTCAAAGACTTTGAAGGCTTGACCTGGGGGTTTTGCCCCTTGTCAAATGTTTTCGGTGCAGAACGTGGTTTCAGCATCCTTTTAATGATCTCAGGCTCCAGCGGGCTTTTCCATCTGATCGCCGGACATGCCTGAAGATCTTTCAGTATTCTTTTGGTTTTAGCTGAAAGGAAAACTTCCCATGGAGCTTCTTCCACGAGCGAGCATGATGCCCCCGGCATGTCTACCTTCTTGGGAGCGTGCTTCTGTGGTGGGTTGACCCTCCAGTTCTCCGATAGCGCAAACTTCCCTTGTTGGTAATGATCCTCGACCCAGTTTTTGAAGACGCAACAATTCTCAATTGGGTGGCTCACCATCCTGTGATAGGAGCAGTAGTTGGGGTTGTTGATGTCGCCAGGTTGCGATGGACGTCATGGGTCCGGCAACGTGATGAGTTTGTTGCGCACTGCCAGCTCGAACAGTCTCCTTGTTTTATCACGGGGAAATGAGTAAGCACGTCCTAGCCTTTCTTCCAGGGATATACGCGGACGCATGTTGTTTTGGCGAGTAACTGGCTTCGGATCACTCGGTTGTTGTTGAGTGTTGACAACGAAGGCTTCTTTCCCTTTACCCTTAGCATTTCGAGGGTTTATTTTTGAGGAGGAAGGCCCATGGCCCATCTGGTCCATTTGGGCCAGCTTGTCGATTAGCGCCTGGAAGGCGGTCGGCTTGAAGAACGTCATGAACTGGGACATGGTCGGTTGAAGATCAAGGGTCCCGATGAACATGCCCACGGCAGGAGATTCTTCGTTACGCTATTCGGATTTTGACCATAGGTTCCGCCACTAGATCGCGTATTGAACCTAGGTCTCTCCTGGCTTCACCCTGGCATTAATTAATGCCATGATCGGGGTGCGCTCGCTTGTGCTGGCGAACCACTATGTGAATAGCAATTCCATTTCCGTGAATGTTTTGACAGAGTCATTTGGGAGCTCCGAATATCATTCGAATGCTATTTCCGACAAGCTGCCAACGAACCGGCGAAGCAGCAATTTGTCGTCGCCTCCACTATTGCTGCACAAAGCCCTGAACTGAGCCACGTGCTGATGAGGATTGCCAGTCTCCTTGTACACATGGAATTTGAGGATCGTATATCTCGGTGGGTACTTGATTTGATCGTACCATCCCGGATACGGTCACCCAGTTCTGACGACTTGGCCAGCCGTTTCACTCGCTTGATCAGCTCGTATTTGTTGAGCCATGTAATCATCAAGGGCTGCCTTGAAGATTGTTTCCTCCCTGGCTGTTGATAAAGCTGGAAGAGGGTTTGATGTTTTCCCTTTGTCGTCCTCGATGATTATCGGCGGGTCTTGATCAGTCGAAAATACTGCATTTTTAACACGGCAATTTTCCTATCTTTTGCATTCATCTAGAAGTGTTCGGTATTCATATTGCACATATTAGCAAAACATCTCTGAAATACCAGATTGCATGTGTTAGAATTTAAAACCGGCACTTTGAGGGAAATTGTGTGTTTATCATGGCATCGCATCATTCTTGTGTAGCGCAACACTTGTTTCGAAGTCTGTGCAGGAAGTTCCAGGAGACAGGACAAAACTGTCAAAGTGCTGATAAAAGATACGCCAACTCAAAGATCTGAGATCTGGTAGTGATACAGAAAGCCAAACAAAATTAAACATATCATAAAAGGCCTAAGAGTCATCCCAAACAAACACCAGAAAGATCAAGCACCAAGGCCCTGAAAGGACCGCGGATCCGCGGCGCTGTGACGTCATCAGCTCCTCAATTTTTCTCCACATGTCTAAAATAATGGCCAAAGCTTCCAGAATACTGTAGAAACTCCATCTGGCTCATCTAGAAGGCTCGGCTTAACAAACTATTTCTAGAAGGCTCTCTTCAACAAACTTTTGGAGGGAAATTCAAATTTAAAATCCTAGATCTAGGGTTTTGATGGTCTATAAAAAGGAGCCTAGATCTAGGGTTGAGGTTGTTCATTGGTTCAAGAATCACCCATCATCTTCTACCCACAAGTTGAGTGACACAACTTGTGCCTCAAACCCTAACCCTAATTCCAATTCAAAATCAAGATCAAGATCCCGAGTACCATTCAAGCAAGAGAGCCTTCAACCTTTAGAAGCGACGCCGGATTTCATCGGAGCAAGAGATCTAAGGAGATCCGCGACTCAAGGAGCCGAGCGAAGCCGAAATCGATGATCTAGTTCCTTCCTTTTGTAAATTCAAGAGAGTTGTAACGAAATTTGTCGATAAATAAAGGTGAATTTTCTATATCTTGCTTATCTTTTAATTCAAGCACTATGATTCGATCTCAATTTGTGATTGTGTTTGTTATCATGATGTTTGAGTAAATCTCCGCTCGTATAGGAGTTGTGACGATCAATAGATGATGATGATTTAGACACTTTTACAATTCTTAAATCCTATAATATTTGTAAATTCTAGTGAATCAAATGATCGATGACCTAGTTTCGAGATGATGCTTTCTTGATTGTGTTCACTCGAAACTAGGGAACAACTATTGATCATTTGATTAACTAGAAGCTAGAATTTGAATGGGATTCATCGAAAGGACAAAGGATGAGTTGCGGAATCCCTAATTTCTCCGCAAGATCCTTAACCCTCGGTAAATTTTTATCGATCTAGTATCAATTCATTAATGGATAAGAATGAGTAATCATTAGATCTCATCACATCTATAGATCCGATCTATTCCTACGAGCTACACTTCAAATCATGATTGTTGGTTGGAAATTATCACGCATCTCAATTCTTGATTTTAATGTTTTTTCTAGATCTAGATTTTTCTAATTCTTGATATTCAATTACAAATCATGAATTGTTTTCTTTTCTTTTCCTTAAATTTTCAACTCATCTAATTCGGAAATTGAACGGATCTTACTTTCCCTGTGGACGATCCGCACTTACTAACGCGCTACATCCGACACCGTTATTGATTGCGGTCAAAATATTTTTGGTTGTGATTTCTACACTTAATTTTCTAAAAACATACACAACGGAAAATCAATCCAATCAGGTCTTCAGCTGGAGTTTCTGGCTGGATTATCATTCCAACCATGTCTTGAAACATGAACGCCATCTGTTTTATATTAGCAGCCTGTTCTGCGGCCTCCTTATCCTTTCTTTCCAGCACCCTTCGCAAGAACTCTGTATCGGTCTCCTACTCCTGGCGCTGTTCAGACGCCGCTTCCGGGCTTTCTTTCTGTCCGGTGAGTACTGCCATTTTCGTTAGCATCTCCTTGAGCTTTTTTTGCTGGTCCTGAGCTTTTGTCAATGACCGAGTTTAAGGTCGATGACTTACGGAAGCACGTATTTTTTCTTTTCCGGAAGCCATGTAGACCGTGTGTACAACCATGCCCCCAGACTTGGGGCGTTTGGGTCCAGCGCCTTTGGAATTTTCCGCAGACGGTGGGATGTTCTCCAGCCTTACCCTTTTGTGGGAGGTTGTAGTTGAAGGAGCCGTTATGACAGGAACCTCTGTAGAAGAAGCCTCTCGTTGTATGACGAAGGGATGATCTTTCTTTTGCCGAGCCTTCGATTTCTTCGGTCGGTGGGAGTAGTTTTGATTGATCACGGAGTCCTGGACTTTTCGCCAGACTCTGTGAATTTGGGAGGAGAGCCGCTGGTGGGGCCACTCCTGCTTTTCCTGCACATGGACCTCAACAGAAAGAGGTGATTTCTTCAGTACTATTGTAGAGGAGTTTTTGCGCACCCTCTTCAGCGGTTCAAAGTTGTGTTGGAACAGCAGCATCGACTTCCACCATTGGATCTGGTGGGGTAAGTCCAGAAGGGGAGTTGCCCCCAACTTTTCTTACTCGGCGCCAGTGGCGACATTGAGCGTGCCTCGCTGAAGGGACCACCTCGGTTTCGGAAGCGGTTGCAGCTTGTTCCTGGTTTTGTTGAGGAGCTTCAGCAGTTGCCAGCCTGTTAAACATTGACGTCCTTGGTAAGATTTGATTGAGACGGCCAGCCTCTCGAATACCGATCACCTGACTGGTGAAGCACTTTTGACAGCTTCATTTGCCCTTGGTTTTGTTGAGGAGGTCCAGCAGTTGCTAGCCTATTAAAGACCGACGTCCTTGGCAAGATTTGATTGAGACGGTCAGCCTCTCGAAGACCGATTGCCTGACTGGTGAAGCATTTTAGACGGCTTCATTTGCAGCAGGAATTGGGAGGGCTATCCTTTTTGGGGAAACCCCTTCGGGAATCACGGGCTTCTTTGTGGGCCCGCTTGAGCTTTGGCTTAGCCTAATAAAGACCGAGACACTCTTTTTGGACGACTCGTTGAGAGGAGCCGTTGCGATCGTCAGTCGGTGGAAGACCGACTTCTTTGGAACATCGGGTTGCGGCGTTGAGGCACTGACGCTCATTGGTGGGAGCATGGTCCCGAAGAACAATCCAGTAGTGACTTCTGTTACTTTCCCTACCGGCATTGAAAAAATAGAGGCTGTGTTGGGCCCATAAGTCACTCCTCCAGTTGGGGCGAAGCGGGAGTTGCTGCTGCAAGTTGTGCAGCTGGAAATCATTGATATTCTTCATCTGCACAGGAACAAGACACAAAATCTTAGTACCTCGAATCCAAGGGCAACCATAGCGAACCGCGATTTTGTTCGCGAAACACGACACACGAAGTGTGGAGTGGAAAGAGAAAAAGGTCTCACCGGTCGTGCCAGAATCCGTTCACCGCCGAAAACAGAGACGAACCTGGGATGGATCGTTTTGCCTGAATCTAAGGGCAGATGCTATTTGGATTTATCCGTCCACCTCTCCGAAGATGCCAAGTTGATTTATGGCACCGTATATCGAAGGTTTGGACGGATGCGGCCGTTGTAGCAGACTTTATTAGACCCCCTCGTTTGTGAGGGGTTTTTGATTGTGGGGACGCTCTTCCCTGCAGGCGCAAGCCCCTGCAGTTAATTACGTTACCGCATCGCGATAACCACTTTCTCCTGCTCTGGAAGTTCACTTCGTACCGTGTGTATGTTTGTTTTATTTTGGTTGCCTGTGGATTGTATACGGAGACCGATTTATGTCGTCGTCCGTAGGGCGTGGATTAGTCCAAATCTGTATATCTTAGATTTGGGTTTATTTTATTTAAGGATCGTTAATCTGGTTTGAGATTAAGATCGACTTAAATATATGCGAGCAGTTGGGGCTTGGTTGGTCTGAATCAGGGAGGTTTTATCCTCAGAGGACCTAGCCAATTTGGGCTTGGTCCATTCAGTTCTTTTATTTATTGAAAAGTGCCAAGCACTTGTTTGGGCTCTGGATAATCAGTCCCCTTTTTATACAAAATAGGCTGAGCACTTATATAAGTTCTGACGCTCACATATAATCATGTGGGCTTTTAGTCATGGGGATTGCCCAATAAGTGTTCAACACTTTACCCATTTTTGTCTTTGTATGGAGTGCTAGGCACTCTTTATGGCATCCACGTGAGGGACACGTGAGGCGTTGGGCGTAGGGCGCTACCTAGTGAGTTCAAAGCACTCTTCCATTTTGTGGCCCCCACGTAAGGGACACGTGAGGCACTGGGCACCGCTCATTGAGTGCTAAGCAATCCCCTCTGTGGCACCCACGTGAGGGGCACGTGAGGCGCTGGGCGTCGCTAATTGAGTGCTAAGCACTCTCCTCTGTGGCGCCCACGTGAGGGGCACGTGGGGCATCGGGCGCCGCTCATTGAGTGCTAAGCTGTCACGACCCGAAAGTATGGAACGCGACCGACATTTAAATTACGAAACGTCTAGAGGCGTAACGTAATCTAAGTAAGACAAAGCCCAGAAATCTAAACCATTTTTAATAAAAGAGTGAAGGAAAACTCATTTAAAAGCAACATCGTATTTTTCCAAAAATTTCGGCAGAGTCTCTTTGTAAATACTGGCCCCCAAATAGGTACAGCACATGAAGTACATAATAATGAATAAAGGCATCCCCAAGCGGGAGCTAGCTCTTCGCCAAATGGCGGAAACCACCACACAAGCAATATAATATACAACGCCGAAGGGCGAGGATCAAAAACTCAGAAGAAAACCAACATCCTCAAGAAGGACAGAGAAGAGTTATAATAATACAAGTGCGTGACTCTAAGGTCGAAAGAATAACAACTGGTTTTCTAAGTCTCTCAAATAATATAAGTCCGGTTGATGGAGTTTACTAGATACAACTGAATATAAATACAAGTACTACGGTGGTCACGATACAAGTGAACCCACCTACCAAAGCAATCACCCAGAAGGAAGCAGTGTGCCAGTAAGCCGCAATAAATCCTGTACGGCCAAACCTGCAAGAAACTGTGGCACAACGGGGGTGATTTGCCAACTCGTGAGTAGAAAACATCACCGAGAAGAAATCGCATATATGACTCTCTCCTAGGTCATATAATAAACACACACACACACACACACACACACACACATCAACAAGGGTGACTGAATAACGTAAGTGTGATACCTGTTAGTTATATGTATGCCCTAGAGGCCATTACTGTACATAGGATGTATATTGTAGTGGATGCTGGGACATATATAGGGAGGACTTTCTTGCTCGACATGATAGTATGCTATCTGGTTGAACTTTACCTTAATGTGTATACTGATTGTCTCTCTGTTACATGTTGGTAAAGCCCTTAGGATCTGTACTTGACTACCTGGACTATGATGCGGATCATACTAGTGGGGACATGGTAGTCCATAAGTACATCCTTCAAAGTCCCTAGTCGAGGGTGTATCGAGACGGGGCATCGATATACCAGAGTAGACTAGCGTGTACCTTCTCGACCCATACAGATGGGCGATGGATGATCCCATATCCATTGGTGTTTGACATCAGAGATGATATACGGGTGCTCAGTAGAGACTGGGTACACTGGACGGACCCGCCGAGAACTCCCAGATGGTATTATACCTTACGTCAGATGGCAGTTCTCTGGTGACACTGGTACAGAGTAGTCTGTTGATCCGAGATCGTCATAGAGTCTTGTGTGGTTCCCACTGTGCTTTGATTTCCATCTTACCACGTCCAAGAGGGCGTGCAAAACGGTGGTTTTTGGGTACAGTCCCGAGTCACATGGAGGTAATGAGCGATAGGAGGGGATTCGTCTCTCCCGGTATAGGGGGTTGATGTTGCGCTGTGTTCGATTGGCTATAACAGGAAATCCCTGGCCAGGGTTGCTGAGATTTACTGGTAAGTGTTACTAGTAGTTTCTCGAATTGTTATAGACCTCATATCGACATGACTTATCGAGCTATTGGGGTCTGACGTTTACCACCCCTAGGCGAGATATGCGACAGATCAGACGGACAGACCGGACTGTACGGTAGTGTTACTGGTTGGATTCACAGGAGTGTGAGCGGGCTTGCTCGTCGATCTTCTGATCGCTCAATACCCGGGTGGCCGTTACGTTTAGCAGACCGCTTGCGGCTTGTGGGTGTTTGATATGATCATCATCTGCTGCCGGCGTATTGACGAGTCTTTAGAGTCCTACACAGAGGTTTCCTGGCTCAAGTGAAACGAAATAGGAGCGCATATGAGATATGTGCGGGACCGAGAATAATGCGTGTATGTGATACCGTATTCTATTCTCGCGATGAATGTGTCGAATGGTTGTATGCGATATAACCTAGTTATCGAATCGAGGATTGATTCGATAAGCCGATACATTGTATACTAGTCGGTTGTGTGCGACATGACCGGATCATTGAATCAAGTGTTGATTTAATTATTTAATGCATAATTATATATTTGATATATTACTTTGCATTAACTAGTATCGGTTCACTTTAAACGGATTTTCTCACTCGGATGTGTGCATTATATATGTGATATGATTTTGTGCACTTGCTTGTATCATGTTTGATGATACATGCTTTTTGGTTAAGTGTAAAGTATTAAACCTTGGTTAATGAAATGGTTAGGGTTTATTATTTGTTATTCATTTATCTTATTTAATTATCCATTTATTTATGATAAATGAATAAAAGAAAATGAAATGAAATGGTGGCTTTCATTTGTTGTTTTCATGAAGCTTCATGAACACTTTGACTAAGTGACCATTTTGTCTCTAGCTTGGCCCTAACCATTCCTTTAACCATGATTGATTCTCTACACATTACCATGGTTAAAGATTATGATAAGTATTCTTTTATTTTATATTTTCTAAAAACTTATCATAACATTTACCTTCTTCTTCTTCATTTCTTCAAGTGAAGAAAGCTTGCCTCCATCAATGGCAAGTGATGAAAAAGAGTGTGAAATCCAAATCTAAAGTCTACCCACTTTCTATTTCTTCATCCTCTACCTCTTGCCAAGTAGTAGAGTGTGTTTTCTTCACAAGTTTCTTGACTTGGTGAAGTCGGAGCTTGATTTAGCGATGCCTCGACGTAGATCATCTTCGGCATGGACATCGATGACCTAGCCCGTCCATTCTCCGATGAAGCCGACGCTAGAGCCCGGGACTTGTTATGGACAGCGAGGAGACTTCATTGCGGAGCTATGGAGGTGGAGAACAGGATCTACAAAGGTTGTATTTCCGTATCTCTTAGTTAAGTGTTAACTAGTTTATCTTTTCGCCTAGAATTCTAGCCAACGATCCGTACTCTAGAGTTTCTCGGCACCGCAAAATTTGAAATTGGCATGGTTGATGCCTTGTGAGACCTCATTAGGGTGCCTAGGAACCCTACATGCTAATGCGGCGGTTCCGCGGCCTTTTTGTCTTATTAGGCATTCAATTTTGCACAGTAATTCCTATTTTGCAGTGCTGGTTTTCCTGGGAATTTTTAATAATTAATTCAAGAGTTGAATTTTCTGGGGTTATTTTGGGGATTCGTATATTCGATCGGATTATCAAATTTTGTCTGTGTGTCTTTCCGGATAAACTTTTAGAATATGTTAAAAAGTTCGACCGGATATAAATACCCAATTTTTCCCCTGTCGGGAAATTTCCAAGTGTTGGATTTTTCCGAAGTTTAACGACATTCTAAGTAGTGCAAGTAACGCGATGGACCCTCTAGAAGACAACAAACCTTAACTCGATTATGTGACCGTCTTGAACTGCCCATTGAACCTTCGGGTTTGGGGCAGTACGGCGTGCCACATGTGAGGCGTTGGCTTGACCCTTCTACGGCTGGACCGTTGGTACTGAGGCACGAACTGAATGTTGTTAGACTTATTTCATGTGTTGATCTGTATCGGGAAAACTTGGGTGTTCGATTGTTCGATCGGAAAGTTTGACATTTTCTATTTATCCGGAATGGGATACAATAATTGGAATTCACAAATAGTTATGAGATAACGGAATGAATATTATAAACGTAGCAGTTTAGTCTCACTTGATCGGTTGCCACGGAATTTTGATGTGATCAAAAGTCCGTCGCAATCACGTAGCGTACGCGGATATTCGCCGGGTAAACTTAATAGACAGCCTCACTCCATAGCCCCGACCAAGTGACTGTAGGAGAACCCCGTCGCCGAAAGCATCCGTTCGGGTGCTCGCGGTAGCGGTGTTCCGCCTTGGTGCACTTCGTCGACGGTATCGGGGGTGCGGCCGTCTACTAAAGTTTGCGACGAGTATTCGATCAAAATGTCGGGAATCTTGTTGAATTGCCCGACTTGATATTGAAAAGTGTTTTCGATAATGAGACTAAAATGCAGGGTTTATAATTGTTAAGGCATGCGATGTCTAAGTAATTCATTTGATTAGGCATGCGATGTCTAAAGAGATTGCGGATTCCAACTGTTGTAGTTTTACACTTTCTTTTCTGTGACCGTAAGTGTAATATGTGATATCGCCGGTTTCGTTGCTATATGTCAACGACAATTGGGATGCGCATATTTACTTACGTTGATGACATGTGATGTTATGTGTTGCTGGATATGTTATATTGGATCGTCGTGTTTGAATAGACGGGGGTTTTTATGTGAGATGAGTGTTTTTCATTTTCATTCATGTAAAAACTTGTATGTAATATTCTTTTATTTGGGGCACTTCCAGGTTGCGGAAGTTGTCACCTCTTGTATATTATTTACTTTTCCGCACTAGGAAGACCCAAGGAGGGGAGCACAAGTAACCGGGTTCTGGAGTCCAGTGGGAGACCAACTCGAGGAGTCGAGTCCGGGTCTCCTAACTCTAGAATTGGCAGGGTTGCTTGCCGCTCTCGTAGGGGTCTAGGGGTGTGGGTTTGGCTATTCATCACGACCGTGGAATCCGTGTTTTATACTGGCTCGTATTGAAAACACGGACGTCCTAGTATATCCAATATTTCATATGATTCTTCTGCTGCGATATCTGTGATGTGATCATGTGATGTTCTGTGATAGATACAGTATATAGTATATATGATATATTATATAGACGTTACTTATGTTTTACACCCGCGCTAGCCCTGCCCCGCTCTGCCGTTAGTTACCTAACCTAACGGTGCACGAGGGGACATCGAGGCGAATGCGGATGGCATAAGTGTACGTCGTATTTATCTGTGATGTTTAGGTAATTTAAATGATGGGACTTCATTAATGTGATTAATGAAATAAAAGAAACCTAAGATGTTGTAGAATCGAATTTCAAAATAAAACAGGTAGCTACAGTTCTTGCTTTGCACAGCGGTATATATGATATATCCTGCACCTTATTCGATGAGGAAAGGACCGAGATCCCTTCACCGGGAGTGACTCCTTTAGCAATAACTGGCAGATGCTACACACTCGGTTTGTCTTTTGATTGCTTTTAAAAGTTTTTTTTTGCTTTGCACAGTGATATATATGATATATCCCGCACCTCATTCGACGAGGAAAGGACCGACGATCCCTTCACCGGGAGTGACTCCTTTAGCAAAACTAGAAAAGCCTCAAAAACACTCCATTTCAAAATTCATTCGATCCTACAACGATATCAAGTTCATTACGCAATAGGTTTTCAGAAAAGCCTGTCGTAGCCCTCCGTCATTTCAGATAAGTAGTAGTTAGTATTCGTGCTACGTTTGTTGGCCTGCGTCAAGGCGTAGTGTGCGGTAGCTAACTGGTGCTTATCTGCATAAGCATATGATGTGATTGGATTAGGGTAGTCGTGCGACTTTGTTGGCCTGCGTCAAGGGTCGTGCGGGTGGGTTTAATTCAATCAGGAAATGACGGGTTGAACTTGACTAGCGCACTATGGTTTGTTGGCCTGCGTCAAGGTCATAGGACGCTAGGGGCAAAATTTTATCGGGAATTTCAAGTGTTGAAATTTGCAATGAGATTGCATACCTTCTATGAGATAGTTGGATCCCGATACCCGCTGCGAGTAAGTGTTACTCCTGGGAGAGTTTTATACATTACAATTAGCCGATCAAGTAGGTGTCTAGAAAGGTGCCAACGGGGTTACGCCTCTGGGAAAACGAGGTTTACAGTAATTAGATTCGTGCGAAAGCACGGGGGACCTCCCTCAAAGTACCGACACTGGCCTGGCTGAAAGATTGGCGAACTTGTAGTGTGTAATTAATCCCGGCTAGTCTTTCCTTTTAGGGTTTGAAGGAAGATTTGATAAAAACAGTGGGAGCCATCCTGATTACATAAAATAATAACCAATCTATTCTTGACAGAGCGCACGCTGAGTGTTTTCTTCTCTCTCTCTCTCCAGGTAGCGACCATATCATGCCTTAATCAAGATAATAAAACGGATTATTGACCGAACCCTCTTGTTATACTGAGCTGGGGAACGTTGGTCCCGCTCCAACTTATAATTGTTATAAGACCGAGCAGGAAATAGGGGATTACCAGAATTCCCGTGCCGCCCAAACGAAGAGAGTGCATGCTGATGCATCATCTTCGGGTGTGTTCATTACAGAGAACTGTTTCTCAGTATCCTTTGCGTCCTGGGTATATGATACCAGATCAGGATCCCAGATATGTAATCTGTTACATAGGGCTACAGAAAGGTAGAGAACTGAGAACGGGTGATAAGTTTCATGAGGCAGAAAACGGGGCAAGAGTTGCAGCCAAGTCTGTTGGTCACTGTCACCCTGTATTACCAATACATTGATTCTGAACGAATGTTATTAGATACCGAACCTGATATACAAAATCATATCAGTCTCTTTATTAGTAAAGAAACGGTAAAATTTTGTATTGTTGGATAATGTTTTGAACATTTCCTATATCAAAAGTTGATCGGTTCAGGCACGTTATCTAAAAGCATTGATGTTCTAAATCAAACTACAGTTCTTAGTATAAGGAACACACACAAGAGGAAGAGTTCAGAAATGAACGATTCCTTCTTGAGGTATTGTAGACTAGGTCAAATCAATGTGACCCGACTAGCTAGAGTTACATAAAGATGCATATTTAAATTAGTTTGAATTTACATCTTGTGAAACTCTCCAGTTATGTCACAAAGATATGATGACCATAGCTCCGTTTATTGAAAACAGAGAAAGAGTTAGTGAACTCTTGGGATGATGCATGTTGATGTATAAAGGTCCCCTGTCTACACATGCCAAGACCGGTTCTTTGTACTTCATTACATTCTCTGATAATCTGTCAAGATTCAGACATATGTTCCTGTTGAAACACAAATCCGAACCTTTTGAGATATTCACAGAATATGATTTAGAAGTAGAGAACCAAAACGGGTATAAGTATTATGTCCTTTGATGTGATCAAGGAGGAGAATACTTGAGCACGGAAATCCTGGTCTATTCTAAAGGAGAATGAGATTCTCTCTCAGAATTACTCCTCCGGATACACCATAGTACGATGGTATATCAGGGCGGAGCAATCACACCCTATATGATAAGGTGTGCTCTATGATGAGTACTACTGAGTTACCTTTTTCCTTAAGGGGGTTATGCACTTGAGAAGTTGCATACCTATTGAATAGGGTTCCAATCAAATCAGTTGCCTACCACTTCATATGTGATATGGAATGGGAAGAGCCCATGTCTTAAGATAGTTAAGATTTGGGGTTGTCCGGCCTATGTCTAAAAGCAAAATCCGGACAAGCTCGAGGCAAAGTCTGTAATGTAGAACTGGAAAGGTTCCAGCTATACAAAATACAGCACATGATTTGGTACAACCAAAGGATTCAGTAGATGCCAACGAACCTCAACCTCTCCGCCGATCTAGTAGGGTTCCTCACCCACCTGAGAGATACTTCGGTTTCTCTATGACAGTGGGAGCGAGGAATGCATCATGAGATGATGACCCAACTAGTTTCGAGCTGGCCATCAGGAGTAAGACTCTGTAAGAATGGCTGGATGCTTAGTGATCTGAGATGGAATCCTTATACACCAACAAAGTATGGACTTTAGTTGCTATATCTGAAGGGTTAAATCCCCATCAGGAGCAAGTATATCTTGAGAAGATTACTTGGTGTACATGGAAGAGTTGAGACTTTCAAAGCTTGACTTGTTAAAGGTTTTCGTCATCGACCAGGCGTGGATTATGATGAAACCTTTTCTAAGGATCTATGCTTAAGTCCATCCAGATCCTACTTACCACGGCTACATACCATGACTACGATATCTGGTGGTTGGGTGTCTTGACTGCTTTTCTAAATGATGATTTGGAAGAGAGCGTCTATAAGTACACAGCCAGAGGGCTTCGTAGACAGTGGGAGCAGCGGAAACGTGTGCAAGATGTTTTATAGGATAAAGCAGGCATCGCGGAGTTGGAACATCTGTTTTGATGGATTAGTCAAAGAGTTTGACATCATCAAAATGGTAGATGAACCTTGTATATACAAAAAGGTAGTAGGGAGTATGGTGATGATCCTCGTAAAGTACGTGGATGGCATACTCCTGATAGGGAAGGAGTTTCCTATGCTACGCTCGATCAATCTCCGCATATCACAATGATTTTCCACATAGGATCATGATGATACCTGCTAAATCCTGAGTTTTGGATCTATGAGATAGATCTAAATGGATGTTAGGATACTCACTAGCTATAGTGAGATGGTATCAGTTGATCCTGGGGAGAATCACCGGAAGGGTTCCAGGGTGATAAAGACGACTGAATGTCAGTCGCAGGCATTGTCTTTACCCTCAGTAAAGGGACGGAATGTTGGAAGAGTTCCAAGCTAGATACCGTGACATACTAGACGATAAAGGCAGGATACATCGCTACTTAAGATGCTACCAAAGAGGATGTTTGGGTGTATATTAGTTCATGAGATGAACTACGTTCCTACCATTGTGAGACAATGGAGTTGTGGCTCATGCCGAGGAACACCGGTCCCATCAGTGATCCAGACTTATTCTAAGGCAGCATCGCCTGATCATGAAGATAGTTGATCTCCAGGGTGATCGAGGTTAGGAGAGTAGATTCAGAGGACAACACAGCGGATCCACTCACAAAGGCCTGTTCCCAGAGAGAGATTTTTATGGGATGGTTGAGTATGAGATACTACAACCACTGCTATAGATGGCCCTAGTGCAAGTGGGAGATTGTTAGTTATATGTATGCCCTAGAGGCCATTACTGTACATAGGATGTATATTGTAGTGGATGCTGGGACATATATAGGGAGGACTTTCTTGCTCGACATGATAGTATGCTATCTGGTTGAACTTTACCTTAATGTGTATACTGATTGTCTCTCTGTTACATGTTGGTAAAGCCCTTAGGATCTGTACTTGACTACCTGGACTATGATGCGGATCATACTAGTGGGGACCTGGTAGTCCATAAGTACATCCTTCAAAGTCCCTAGTCGAGGGTGTATCGAGACGGGGCATCGATATACCAGAGTAGACTAGCGTGTACCTTCTCGACCCATACAGATGGGCGATGGATGATCCCATATCCATTGGTGTTTGACATCAGAGATGATATACGGGTGCTCAGTAGAGACTGGGTACACTGGACGGACTCGCCGAGAACTCCCAGATGATATTATACCTTACGTCAGATGGCAGTTCTCTGGTGACACTGGTACAGAGTAGTCTGTTGACCCGAGATCGTCATAGAGTCTTGTGTGGTTCCCACTGTGCTTTGATTTCCATCTTACCATGTCCAAGAGGGCGTGCAAAACGGTGGTTTTTGGGTACAGTCCTGAGTCACATGGAGGTAATGAGCGATAGGAGGGGATTCGTCTCTCCCGGTATAGGGGGTTGATGTTGCGCTGTGTTCGATTGGCTATAACAGGAAATCCCTGGCCAGGGTTGCTGAGATTTACTGGTAAGTGTTACCAGTAGTTTCTCGAATTGTTATAGACCTCATATCGACACGACTTATCGAGCTATTGGGGTCTGACGTTTACCACCCCTAGGCGAGATATGCGACAGATCAGACGGACAGACCGGACTGTACGGTAGTGTTACTGGTTGGATTCACAGGAGTGTGAGCGGGCTTGCTCATCGATCTTCTGATCGCTCAATACCCGGGTGGCCGTTACGTTTAGCAGACCGCTTGCGGCTTGTGGGTGTTTGATATGATCATCATCTGCTGCCGGCGTATTGACGAGTCTTTAGAGTCCTACACAGAGGTTTCTTGGCTCAAGCGAAACGAAATAGGAGCGCATATGAGATATGTGCGGGACCGAGAATAATGCGTGTATGTGATACCGTATTCTATTCTCGCGATGAATGTGTCGAATGGTTGTATGCGATATAACCTAGTTATCGAATCGAGGATTGATTCGATAAGCCGATACATTGTATACTAGTCGGTTGTGTGCGACATGACCGGATCATTGAATCAAGTGTTGATTTAATTATTTAATGCATAATTATATATTTGATATATTACTTTGCATCAACTAGTATCGGTTCACTTTAAACGGATTTTCTCACTCGGATGTGCGCATTATATATGTGATATGATTTTGTGCACTTGCTTGTATCATGTTTGATGATACATGCTTTTTGGTTAAGTGTAAAGTATTAAACCTTGGTTAATGAAATGGTTAGGGTTTATTATTTGTTATTCATTTATCTTATTTAATTATCCATTTATTTATGATAAATGAATAAAAGAAAATGAAATGAAATGGTGGCTTTCATTTGTTGTTTTCATGAAGCTTCATGAACACTTTGACTAAGTGACCATTTTGTCTCTAGCTTGACCCTAACCATTCCTTTAACCATGATTGATTCTCTACACATTACCATGGTTAAAGATTATGATAAGTATTCTTTTATTTTATATTTTCTAAAAACTTATCATAACATTTACCTTCTTCTTCTTCATTTCTTCAAGTGAAGAAAGCTTGCCTCCATCAATGGCAAGTGATGAAAAAGAGTGTGAAATCCAAATCTAAAGTCTACCCACTTCCTATTTCTTCATCCTCTACCTCTTGCCAAGTAGTTGAGTGTGTTTTCTTCACAAGTTTCTTGACTTGGTGAAGTCGGAGCTTGATTTAGCGATGTCTCGACGTAGATCATCTTCGGCATGGACATCGATGACCTAGCCCGTCCATTCTCCGATGAAGCCGACGCTAGAGCCCGGGACTTGTTATGGACAGCGAGGAGACTTCATTGCGGAGCTATGGAGGTGGAGAACCGGATCTACAAAGGTTGTATTTCCGTATCTCTTAGTTAAGTGTTAACTAGTTTATCTTTTCGCTTAGAATTCTAGCCAACGATCCGTACTCTAGAGTTTCTCGGCACCGCAAAATTTGAAATTGGCATGGTTGATGCCTTTTGAGACCTCATTAGGGTGCCTAGGAACCCTACAATACCAAAGTACTCGTGTCCGTGTCAAGAGTAATAATATATCGATGCATGACATGTACTAATACATCATCCAACGAGTGTCCAGCAACGACACATAAATCATGGTAAAACTCGAGTGTCCAGCATCGACACTTAAAACATCATGAAGTTCGTGTCCAATAGCGACACATAATACTCAAATTTCGGGCTCCGCATGAACAGGATCGGCCCATGGGCTCCGCGTGATCAGGATCGGCCCATAACTTCGAACGGCATCCTCCGGATATCCGTCGAATTTCCAATACAATCACTGGTAGGTAGTGCTCCCCTGCCAGGCTCATCATCCACCATGAAATCACGTTTGCCCCGGGAGACCTCACCGGGTCCACCATGTACCCGCATACGGTTCATACTTCTCCTCGAATCGGGTCTCGAAAATCAACTCAGAACCGAGAATACATCATGGTGGACACTACTCATCATATAAAAAAAACCATATTTTTCTCTTTTAAAATTATCATAAGTTTATAAATATTCACATGCGGTTTTCCAAAACCAGAAATCTCATTAAAGATCCGAAATCTCAAAATCACTAGTCAGTGAACAGTGAATATCGGCATAAAACTCCATGATATTTCATAACATAATGAATGCATAAATGCATGAAGTATCTGAGTAAGAAATGCGATATCAAAACTAGCATATGAAGGCAAGCGTAGTAGTACTATGTTAAAACTACCTGCTAGCAATTTATACAAATGAAGTAATGTTTTCTAATGTGTACGTGACATGGAAATTATCGATAATGATGTGTATGAGCCGGCAAGCAAGTGTACGTGAAGCATACACATCATCGGTAATGGTGCCGGTGTCCTGACAATAGGGGTTCATGATAACTAAAGAACACATTTATAATCATGCAATGCGATAAGAACAACATGAAAAATACGGGAAAAGATGTAGTAACCGCAACCTTTAAGAATATCCATAACCATATACGGGTCATACAATTTTTTGTGTTTGAAATAGCACGAATCGTGGTTTTAGAAAAATAGGGCTACGAGGTTTTTGAGAAAAGATACGTCTTTTGAAAATCCGTAGTATCCCTTGGCCTGTCTTTAAAAATACTTACGATTCGTTAGGATTTGAAATATAAGTATGACTCGAGCCCAGTCGAAAGGGTAAGGAAATCCACCTAAGTCTGAGTCGATATATCTAGTAGTCGGCGATCCCACCTCAAAAGCGTCACGTACGGTAAAATATATAGTACAACATCCTCGAGTCAAGAGCGCGGATCAATCATTATATCTATATCTCGTACGGTAAAATCCATTGTACGACATCCCAAAATCGGGGTATGGGTCAAATATCACATATACATCATTATCCATATAGTATCATTATCGATAAAACAAGAATTAGGGATACCATTCTAAAATCTAGTACATTCCTATATCATCAAACATATATCCTCGTGTATATGAAAACACATCACCTAATGATCCACTATAATATCATGTCGTATCATATCACGACCCAAACACATATCACAATCTCACGGTATCATGCCCGATCATATCGGCTCATCTCCAAGTATCATATACTGGGCTCATCATCCGTGTATACGTATATATATATATATATATATATATATATATATATATATATATACACACCAACTCACACACACACACACACACACACACACCCAAAAATCATATCATGTGTATGTGTGTGTCAACCTTTACTCTAGGGTTCGCGGTTAAGAACTAACTAAAATCACTTTCCTCCCATTACACTAAATCCAACCAGGGGTCTCCTAAATGCCTTTCTTGCTAAGTATTCATATCTCGGAATAACACATATGTATACATATATAAACACATCATATCCTATGAAATTGCTGGAGTGCTATACGCCATCCACTCGACTTCCCCCGTAGATATACATCTACTCACCTGGACGCCTCGGCTAATCTGCTCCGATTTCGTCTCTGTCCTTTCCGCGCCACATCCGACGCCTTTGCATCCCATCCTATAAACGTACACAAGTAAAAAGAGAATAAATATATAATTAGTCACGGACACAACCAAAACAAGTCAACCACGCGCCCTAACCAGACGCGCACGCACTTGGTGCACAAAACGCGTCGCGACAACGCCACAAACTACAACTAGGGTCACTATACGTGAAAATCCCCAAACTTAAAATCCAAACGTACCAATCATGGTTTCACAACACGCTAAATATTATATGAAATAATGTGTATATCATCAAAACCTTAAACTTAATTTAAAATCGATTTATTCCAAAAACTAAGTAAGCATCAATTAACCGTTTTAGTACAAATCTAGATGTTTAAACAATTCTAGTGGCCCCAATATTCATTTCATAACATAATTAGGCTACCTAATGATTTACTAGATTTTAATCTTACATATTTATATAAATTCTAAAATTCTAGTTTCCAAGATTATACAATTGGACAAATTTCAATGTAACAATTTGCAATTTAGCAACTAGGTTACGCTTTTCATGCCTTAAGGTGTTAACTACACACTTAAACCATGCTAAAATGATAATAAACCCTAACTTGATCCAAACCCAAATCTTGAAATTCCAAACTTACAACTAAAACCTAATTAACACTTAAATAACTTAGTTTTAAGCAATTAACTAACAAATTAGGTATTGGGTAAAGATTTATACCTCCCACTTGTAGATCTAGCTTGCAACATAGCCTCACAAAACCCATCTTGCTCCATGATCCATGTTAGAATAGGCTAAGGAGAAAAGGATAAGGAATTAGCTTTGAATTTGTGAGATAATTTGTGGATTTTTGATGGGTTTTTGGATGAATTTTGAGGTGGAGATCAAGTGGGAAAGTGAGGAGGCTGCAGCAAGGGGCTCGGCCAGCAGGGAATGGATGGGGAGTGTGTGTGTGAGTGTTTGTAGATATTTCCAATTCAAAACAAACCTCTCCAAGCTCATAATTACAACATACAACATAATTCTATTATTTATTTTATTTTATCTCTAATTTATTTTACCCTAAAATGAACTAGAACCTTGGAACCCAAATGAGAAAAGAAAACATGTTACAAACTTGGTTTAAAGTTGTCATGGTTCACATTTGACTAATTAACCCAGTGCAAATTGTAATAATCACTACTTAAATGTATTAGTGAAGGCTTAAAATAATATTTAAAATAATTAATTACGGAAAATATTTTAGTAAACTAGAAATTTTATAAGTGACTAAATAAATACCAATACTAGCCATTACATAGCTAAAATAGGTATATTTAAGTTTATCTCGAAAAATAATTATATTTTGATTTTGACGGAAAACACCAGTTATTTTACCGATATTCGGAAATTTCACCTAAATGATTTTCAAAACGTTACAATCTTCCCCCTTTAAAAAAATTTGGTCCCCGAATTTAAATTAAACCCCCCCAAATACTAAAACATTTCAGCAAAACAATTAAGTCGTCGGGGCTCCAAAATCATCAATACTTAAAACACATCTTAGCGCAATGCATGCGCATGAAAACGAGTATATAACTCAAAATCAAAACTCCGTCAAGCATCACTCAATCATTGGAGTCATGGTGAAAATACCAATGTCAAAGTCCAATACGAAAACCAACATGATATACATCAAACTATAACATGTATATAGTACGTATCGTTGGAAACTCGTCAGAACATCTGAAAAGAAATGCATGCCAAACCTTTTTCAAGTCGCTGTGAGAGGCGCGTATCACAGCACAAGTAGTGGACGTTTATTGTAAGAAAAATAACTATATATATATATATATATATCTTTTGTTTAACATACACGTCCCGCTGTTTTGAAAATAATTTAGAAGGGTTTCCTTTGTAAAATATTTCGTGTCATCTCGGACACATAGTAAAAATATTGAGACTGTAGCTCCTTTTTGGAAATCCCTTCGATAACTATCGATGTATGCAAAAACACCTAGGTACGGTTCTCAGAACAGCCTTGCTCGGCAACTAAATCAAAAGGTATATATCATAAGAACGTACTGCTCAAAGGAAATCATACTCAATAGCATATGCAATAATTCCATGTGCGTCTGGTGCGCACAGAAATCAAAATCAATGAATGTGCCATACATGTGCACAGAAACAAAATCTAAGTGCAACGGGTGTGCACGAAAATATCTGTCAAAGGCAACGGATGTGCCTGACAACAATATCAGGTGCATCTGATATGCATGAAAAATCCCGATTTAGTGCATCTGGTGTGCACCAAAATCGCAATCAAGCGCTCCAAGTATGCGCAAAAATCCAAATCAAGTGCACAAGGTGCACGAAAACAAATATCGAATATCACAATCGAAATCGACGGTATACAACATACATCAATCCAAATCAGGTATACCGTGGTAAATAATCTCACAACCACATGCATCAAAGTGCACAAAATCGAATCAAAGTACTAAAAGTTCATGAAAAACTATACCGAAGGCACAAGTTAAATCACATACATGCCATATGTATGAAGTCAAAATCAACCATCTCAAACGAAATCAAATCGAAGTCGAGTGCAGCTGTGGTGCACAAAATCTCAATCCTGCAAATAAATCGCCCAAATACTGAATTTCAAAATGATGGATACGTGATATTCGAATCACCAAATCGCAAATCATAAACACTGTCGTCGATATGTCGTTCCTTCAAAGTTAAGAAGGTTTCGGTGCATCCAAAGCTAGCAGAGCAAGAAATCTACTTGGCTCCTGTTCATAGTCTGGCGCCTTGTGCCCTTAGGCTCTCGTCTCTCATTGCGAATTTCCAGTTACATAAATCCTTGGTTCAACGGCCCAATATAGAATGATGACGGAAACAGTTCCGCTCTGGCACATCCTCAAAAGATCTTTGGCCAACAATCATGGTCACTCATAACATGTCTCGTCGATGATGCCGAACTCTGGCCTACTGGGTGTGCGTGATACGACCGATCCTGGGTCCAAGTCTTCTCGTATAGTATTCCAAGAAGATTCTGTCGGGGTCTCTCCCAATCTCGTTTCTGCCGAACTGCCCGGAAGTTATCACCCTTTACTAAATCCATTTCTTGTTCCAGAACAGCTGCATACTCATCACGACTTCTTCTAAAAGCTATATCCATATTCAATGCCTCTGTATGCGTGTCACATCTCTGATGTCAACGGAGTGGAATACCATCTCGTCAAAATCTCGTATGAACCTCTTACTCCACTTTTCTCTAATGTGGACTGATTTGGACGCGTCTCTTCGTAGCTGTATGGACTGCACTACAAATGGCTATACTCATATCTTGAGTCTCCCTTCCGAAACTACGAACTCGACAGCTCAATATCTGGTGGTAGGTATCTGGCCAACTACGCCCTCAGAAACTCTTCCAAATCGTCGGAGTAATACTCTTCATTCGTCCATTTTCTATTAACTCACAACGTACCTGTGTGAAGTCCTCTCCAGCTGAAATCAATCAATCTGACGACCTCGCATCGGGGTATGCAAACGAACCATACGTCCGAGTCATTCCTCTATGGGTGACTAGCGATATTTTATCATATCCCTAAGTACAAACTCATGCTGCAATAGCTTCAAACATCTAGGGCGATATCTTGTCAGTCGCAGCAACAACTGGCTCATCAGTCCGCACGATGAACAATGCCTCAATCCTCAAGAATTGACGATATATTAACGGTCATCACATTCTAGCCGGCCTCTAGCAGTGGCCCAATCCTCTGGTGCTGATCGAAACGTTCGAGAAATCTTAGTAAAAACAATCCGTCAAAACGCTCATGTCACGAACAACACAAATAAATGACATATCTATACAATCGTGTGTCACCGGAATACATCCTGGTCAGTCCTCGTCCATGACGAGCTCTTGTTGACCGCAACTCTAGCCGCAGCTCTCTCTGCCCGTGCAACCGTGGTAACAGAAACCACCATCCTACATTGATGAGGACGGATCAAAGGAACGAATAGAATACGGTGCAAAGAAATGTACATTCTAAGGCTTCTTAAACGGAGTAGCGTATCGTAAGTATGCTGCGGAACATACACACGGTACGTCACTCTACTTAAGTCACCTACTCCATCAACCAAGGTCAACCTACACGACGAACGTTCGGGTCTAATACCCCCTTGACCAAGTCTAAGTTTCATAAGGTCAAACCTAGGTTCCGAATATATATATACGCCATAGACTCCGTATAGCCAAACCTAGACTCAAACCAAGGTTAAACCTAGCGCTCTAATACCAACTTTGTCATGACCCGAAGGTACGAAACGCGACTGGCACTTAAATTACGAAACGTCTAGAGGCGTAACGTAATCTAAGTAAGCCAAAACCCAGAATTCTAAACCATTTTTAATAAAAGAGTGAAGGAAAACTCATTTAAAAGCAACTTCGTATTTTCCCGAAAATTTCGGCAGAGTCTCCTTTGTAAATACTGGCCCCCAAACAGATACAATACATGGAATACATAATAATAAATAAAGGCATCCCCAAGCGGGAGATAGCTCCTCGCCAAATGACGGAAACCACCACACAAGTAATATAATATACAACGTCGAAGGGCGATGACCAAAAATTCAGAAGAAAACCAACATCCCCAAGAAAGCCAGAGAAGAGTCATAATAATACAAGTGAGCGACTCTAAGGTCGAAAGAATAACAACTGGTTTTCTAAGTCTCTCAAATAATACAAGTCTGATTGATGAAGTTTACTAGATACAAATGAATATAAATACAAGTACTACGGTGGTCACGATACAAATGAACCCATCTACCAAAGCAATCACCCGGAAGGAAGCAGTGTGCCAGCAAGCCGCAATAAAACCTGTACGGCCAAACCTGCAAGAAACTATGGCACAAAGAGGGTGAGTTGCCAACTCGTGAGTAGAAAATATCACTGAGAAGAAATCGCATGTATGACTCTCTTCTTAGTCATACAATAAATACACACACACACACACACATACATATATATATATCAACATGGGTGGCTGTATAACGTAAGTGTGATACCAAAGTACTCGTGTCCGTGTTAAGAGTAATAATATATCGATGCATGACATGTACTAATGCATCATCCAACGTGTGTCCAGCAACGACACACAAAACATGGTAAAACCCGAGTGCCCAGCATCGACACTAAAAACATCATGAAGTCCGTGTCCAACAGTGACACATAATACTCAAATCTCGGGCTCCGGATGAACAGGATCGGCCCATGGGCTCCGCATGATCAGGATTGGCCCATAACTTCGAACGGTCCTCCGGATATCCGTCGAGTTTCCAATACAATCACCGGTAGGTAGTGCTCCCCTGCCAGGCTCATCATCTACCATGAAATCACTCTCGTCCCGAGATACCTCACCGAGTCCACCATTGTCATGACCTAAAATATTAGCTCATGGCCAGCACTTAAATCACGCAACGTCTAAAGGCGTAACGTAATTTAAGTAAGCTGAAATCCAGAAATCTAAACCTTTTTAAGAAAATAAAGGAGGTGAAGTTTTGAAATAAAGGTATAATGAAATCAAGTTTTCTTAATCACAAAAAAAGAAACATAAAAATGCAAGTGAAATTTACTAGTTTGAAAACGTGTTTCGTCTTTTAAAAATTTGGGCAGCACCTCCTTTGCATATTTTGATCCAAAACCACAAATACATAACAAGAATAATGGCATCCCCAAGTGGGAGCTAGCTCTTCGCCAACCGGCGGATCACAACCACGCAAGACGGTATATATAAGTATACGACGTCCAACGGCGAAGATCACCACAAAAGAATAAGAATAAAGCGAGAAAATCAACCCAAAAGGCGAACATAAAACCCATCGCTCAAGTCTCGCAACTACAAGTCTCACTAAACCTCATTACTTATACAAATACTAGTTTGATTTGATGGAGTTGACTAGATACAATATGAAATATAAATAAAAGAGTGGGTATGATACAAATGTCCCACCTACCAAAGCAATCACCCAAAAGCAACTGTGTGCCAGCGATGCAGCTACTGATCCAAGCGGTCAACCTGCAAGAACTATGGCACAACGGGGGTGAGTGGCCAACTCGTGAGTAGAAAAATATCAAGTAGAAATCGAATAAACAACGAATCCTAGGTCAACTATATCATAAAGGTAATACTATGATATCTAGGGTGACCTATCTATATATGTGCCAACAATAAGCTCAAGGTCTATCTGTATGTGAATATCATCCAACAATATAATCAGTGTATGTATGCATGTGGATCTCGTCCACCCATATTGTCAATGTCTGTATATATCATAAAATCATATGCATGAAAATATGAGGATATAAATCAACGTGTGTCCCTCGCGACACATCAAAATCATGGAACCTGAGTGTCCAGCATCGACACTCGAAACATCATGAAACCCGTGTCCAACATCGACACGTAAATCCTCATATCTCTCGGGCTCCATCAGTCCGGATCGGCCCACGGGCTCCGTCAGTCTGGATCGGCCCATATCATCGCTCGACTCCGGTCGGTATCCTCCGGATATCCGCCAGGTCCAACCAATCACCGGTAGGTAGTAGTCCCTCTGCCAGGCTCATCGTCTACTGCACGACAGATCTGTTGTCGCCCCGGGTGTAGGGTTCCTAGGCACGCTCAAGAGGTCTCACAAGGCATCAACCATGCCAATTTCAAATTTTACAAGTGCCGAGAAACCCTAGACTAGATCGTTAACTAGAGATTAGGCGAAACATGCAAGTAGTAAACAGTTTTACTGCTAAGTGAACGGGGCTACAACCTTTGTAGATCCGGTCCTCCACCTCCATAGCTCCGTGATGAAGTCCCTCCGCTGTACCCATCGGATCCCGGACTCTCGCGGTGGTTTCATCGAAAGAATGATCGGGCTAGGTCGTCGACTTCGATGCCGAAGATGATCTACGTCGAGGCAACACAAGATCAAGCTCCCACTTCACCAAGTCATGAAACTTGTGAAGAAAACACCCTATACTACTTGGCAAGTGGTAGAGGATGAAGAAATAGGAAGTGGGTTCACTTTAGAATTGGATTTCTCACTCTTTTTCTTAAGTTGTCATTAATGGTAGCAAGCTTTTCTTCATTGTTCAAGAAGAAGAAGAAGAAGAAAAAGAATTATCATAAGAATAAAAAGAATTATCTTATCATATACCAACCATAGTTAGGTGTAGAGAATAAACTAAGGTTAGGTTTAATGGTTAGGTTAAGGCTAAGAGACAAAATGGTCAAAACTTTAAAGCTTCATGAAGTTTCATGAAAGAAACAAAAACTAGCCACCATTTTATTCTTGCCTTAAAATGAATTAATAAAAATAAATAGATAAGTAAATCAAAACCCTAACCATTAAGATAACCATGGTTTAATCATACACACTCAATTTTGCATGTATCATCAAATATGATACAAACTAGTGCACAAAACTATATCATATATACAATGTGCACATCAAGTAAGAAAATCCATCTTAAGTGAACAAATACTAGTTAATGTAAAGTAATATATCATATATATAATTATACATTAAATCATTAAATCAACACTTGATTTAACGATTCGGTCATATCGCATATAACCGACTAATATCAATAGTAACAACTTATCGAATCAATACTTGATCCGATAACCCGGCTATATCGCATATAACCGACCAATGTCACAAATCGCGAGAATCGAATACAGTATCACATACTGGTATTATTCTCGGTCCCGCACATATCTCATATGCGCTCCTATTTCGTTTCGCTTGAGCCAGGAAAGCTCTGTGTAGGACTCTAAAGACTCGTCAATACGCCGGCAGCAGGTGATGATCATATCAAGCACCCACAAGCCGCAAGCGGTCTGCTAAATGTAACGGCCACCCGGATATTGAGCGATCAGAAGATCGACGAGCAAGCCCGCTCACACTCCTGTGAATCCAACCAGTAACACTTACCGTACAGTCCGGTCTGTTCGTCTGATATGTCGCATATCTCGCCTAGGGGTGGTAAACGTCAGACCCCAATAGCTCGATAAGTCGTGTCGATATGAGGTCTATAACAGTTCGAGAAACTACTGGTAATACTTACCAGTAAATCTCAGCAACCCTGGCCAGGGATTTCCGGTTATAGCCAATCGAACACAGCGCAACATCAACTCCCTATACCGGGAGAGACGAATCCCCTCCTATCGCTCATTGCCTCCATGTGATTCGGGACTGTACCCAAAAACCACCGTTTTGCACGCCCTTTTGGACGTGGTAAGGTGGAAATCAAAGCACAGTGGGTATCACACAAGACTCTATGACGATCTCGGGTCTACAAACTAACCTATACCAGTGTCACCAGAGAACCGCCATCTGACGTAAGGTATAATACCATCTGGGAGTTCTCGGCGAGTCCGTCCAGTGTACCCAGTCTCCACTGAGCACCCGTATATCATCTTTGATGTCAAACACCAATGGATATGGGATCATCCATCGCCCATCTGTATGGGTCGAGAAGGTATACGCTAGTCTACTCTGGTATATCGATGCCCCGTCTCGATACACCCACGACTGGGGACCTTGAAGGATGTACTTATGGACTACTATGTCCCCACTAGTATGATCTGCATCATAGTCCAGGTAGTCAAGTACACATCCTAAGGGCTTTACCAACATGTAACAGAGAGACAATCAGTATACACGTTAAGGTAAAGAGTAACCAGATAGCATACTATCATGTCGAGTAAGAAAGTCCTCCCTATATATGTCCTAGCATCCATTACAATATACATCCTATGTATAGTAATGGACTCTAGGGCATACATATAACTAACACCGGGGTACCATACCGGATCCACCATGTACCCGCAATCGGTCTCATCCAGCTCCTTGAACCGGGTTTCACATGTCACACGTCTCAGAACCGAGAAAACGCATGGTGGACGCACTAAAATATCATATCAAGAGAAACTGGGTTTTTAAAACAATACATACTTTCTTTTAAAATGACCACTGTTCTTAAATCCAGAAATCTCATGAAAACAGCATATCTCAATACGTAAAATCATAAAGCATGATGTATGCGGCATATGATAGAAATGTAAGCATATCCGTATATCATGCAATATGGAACAGTGACGTGACATATTAAGGGAAAACCGCTCTTTTAAATGATTCCAGTTTTAAAATATATCCTGCGGTTCCCAATTCTCCAAAACCAAAGCCAGCATCATCTATGTATGTGCAATAAGTATTTATGTAGGTATGCGTGCACAAGTGGTATATACGCAAGTATGACTGTACAATATGTATGTGCGTAAGTATGGATGTACAAGTGGTATATACGCATGTATGAGTGTACAATATGTATGTGCGCAAGTATGGATGTACAAGTGGTATACACGCATGTATGAGTGTATAATATGTATGTGCGCAAGTATGGATGTACAAGTGGTATATACGCATGTATGAGTGTACAATATGTATGTGCATAAGTATGGATGTGCAAGTAGTATATACAAAAGTATAGCATGCAAGGAGTCATATCATGATGCAGCAATCCTACTGTGTAGTGACATGGCAATTATCAATGATGAAGTGTGTGAGCCGGCAAATCTGTGTACGTGTAACATACGCATTATCGATAATGGTGCAGGTGTACTAGCACAGATATAAGTAATGCAATGCGAATAACATGAATGCAGCATATGGTAAATCATCAGCTAAAAACTATAAGGTATACGTGTCTACAAGACCGAGTCGGTGAATCTATCAATCGGTATCCAGCATCACAATATCGCGTACGGTATAATCCGTCGTACGACATCTTCTAGTCAAGGGTATGGATCAATCATCAAGTCAACTCATCACGTACGGGAAAAATCTTCATACGACGGCATTAAAATATTAAGGATCCTATCAACCTATATGACAAAGAGGGGTACGGACCTAACGTCATGTACGAAATATCACTCACGATTCACCATGATATATATATCTATAAATATACCTATATCTCAGGTCACATCCATAACAATCTCATATCAGGGGACATGCAAGGTATCAATCATCTTAATCGACTCACATCGGTATACCAACATATCATCATATCACATATTAAATCGTATTCTCTTTTTATCATAATTATACCTCACATAAAATCACTTCACCAAAATATACTACCCTTTACTATAAGTATAAGTATCTAATCTAACATACACACCTGAACCATACAACAGTTTTTGAAAGATGTGAATCGTAGTTTTGAAAGTAGGGGCTACGGTGTTTTTAAAGAAAAGATATCGTTTGAAAATCCGTATCGTCCTTCAAGGTATATGTTTAAAAGATGTATACGATTCTTTGGTTTAGAAATAAGTATGGTTCGGATGACGCATCTACGTCGACTGTCTAGTCCTATAGTACCCTAAACAGCAATATCAACAAAAATCATCGTCAAGTCCCATCATCACATACTAGTCGTATCATATCGCTTCTAACTATTCTTAGTTTCTAATATGGTTTATCTATCTATCTTTTTACTCTATCTATAGTTTTCTATTAAAGGTTTCATTAACCATAATCTACATATAAATCGGTTTCCATCAAAGTGTGCGGAGGTGCTATACGCCATCCACCCGACTTTCCCTGTAGATATAGATCTACTCACTGTGGTCTTCGCTTGACGAAGTCGATGACGTCCCGCTTCGTCGCCTCGGAATCCACGCGAAGGTACCTACAATATCAACACAATCGCAATCGCTATTAAAATCAAGTTCTGAAATCCAAACGGCACGCGCATTGCTCATAGGTTAGAACCTATAGCTTACGCGTACAAAACCAACCAAACAACCCTTGTTGTTGATGTACAAACATCCAACAACCAAAAACAAATCCAAATAACAAAACTAAACATTTCAAAATACGGAAAATATAGCCAAAATCACACTAATGTGCTCCTAGATTTTGACTTAGGCCAAAAGGAGTTGCACAAACAAGTCTAGGGTGCTGTACATGAAGTATATGACCTACTGGACCAACCCCGACACCAATTTCCTCCATGTGGCCGGACACAAGGCCTAAAATTCCGGCTTCCTCGGCCAATAGGTTCCAGTTTGGGTTTGTCTTGTTAGGGTGGTCTCCTAGTGTGGTAATTTGGTCCCTGGTATTGTTTGCTTTCCTAAAAAATTCCCCGGATTGCTCCAGATTTCCCTGCACACCCTATATACTCACAAAACCGACATGGATCAATACCTAAATCCGTATTTTAGGGTTCTAAGCTATGGTCCAGTTCAAGAATCACCTCAAAAGTCTTATTGACAGCCACAAAATATCATCAATTTCCCAAACCCTTCTCTAGAATTTCAAAGTTCACAAATCCATCAATCCAATTCAACTTCTAAACTATCTAAAACATAAGAAAATTAAAACTAACTAAATGGAAATGATTATACCTCATGGTTACACCCAAGCAAAACCCTAGAAGTCCCAATGTTGTCAAAATCCCACTTTACTTGGTCCAATGTGTAGTAGAAGAGATGGGGATTAAATTTTGTGAAGGGAGTATAAGGTTTTGGGGATTATTTGGAGATGGATCTAGGGTTAGAAGTGGAGGGAGATGAGGGTGAGGAAGATGAAGAAGGAGAAGAAAATGATGGGGTAAACCAATGTGGCAGCATCCCCCCTCTCTCTCACTTATTCTCACACACTCTCTCTCTCCAATCATTCACCTTTTTAACCATTTTCATCCCTTTTTCTTTTCTCTTTTAAATTTCAAAACCAAATCACATAATACCTATAAAACAACACAAATGCAACAACATTTAACCAAATGTAACATGACATGGTGCACTAGCCATGGAAAACTGTAGAAATACGGATTTGGCTTAATTGCGCTTAGCAGTGCATTAATCGGGTTTTTATCCAAACTGTATATAATAAATTTTAAAAATGCCAAATCCTTTAAACATATTATTAAATGAATAAATCATTTTAATTTCCATTTATTTCAAAATTATTGGTATATATTTATACCCTTTTTCGAAAACCCCAATTTCGCAAATCAGATAGTTTTCGAGAAAAATATTATTGTAATATTAAATTCCAAAAACAATATTTTATATATTCAGAAATATTACAACCATGTACCCACAGATGGTTTATACTCCTCCTCGAATCGGGTCTCGAAAACCAACTCAGAACCGAGAAAATATTATGTTGGACACTACCCTTCATATCAAGAAAAACCGCATCTTTCTCTTTTAAAATTATCATAAGTTTATAAACATTCACATGCGGTTTTCCAAAACCAGAAATCTCATTAAAGATCCAAAATCTCAAAATCACTAGTCAGTGAATAGTGAATATCGGCATAAAACCCCATGATATTGCATAATAGAATGAATGCATAAATGCATGAAGTATCTGAGTAAGAAATGCAATATCAAAACTAGCATATGAAGGCAAGCGTACTAGTATTATATTGAAACTACCCGCTAGCAATTTATACAAATGAAATAATGTTTTCTAATGTGTACGTGATATGGAAATTACCGATAATGATGTGTGTGAGCCGGCAAGCAAGTGTACGTGGAGCATACGCATCATCGGTAATGGTGCCGGTGTCCTGACAACATAGGTTCATAATAACTAAAGAACACATTTATAAGCATGCAATGCGATGAGAACAGCATGAAAAATATGGGAAAAGATGTAGTAACCGCAACATATAAGAATATCCATAACCATATACGAGTCATACAATTTTTGGTGTTTGAAATAGCACGAATCGTGGTTTTAGAAAAATAGGGCTACGGGGTCTTTGAGAAAAGATACGTCTTTTGAAAATCCATAGTATGCCTTGGCATGTCTTTAAAAATACTTACGATTCGTTAGGTTTTGAAATATAAGTATGACTCGAGCCCAGTCGAAAGGGTAAGGAAATCCATCTAAATCCGAGTCGATATATCTAGTAGTCGGCGATCCCGCCTCAAAAACGTCACGTACGGTAAAATACATACTATGATATCCTCGAGTCAAGAGTGTGGATCAATCATTATATCTATATCTCGTATGGTAAAATCTATCGTACGGCATCCCAAAATGGTGGTACGGATCAAATATCACATATATATCATTATCCATATAGTATCATTATCGATAAAACAAGAATTAGGGGTACCGTTCTAAAATCTAGTACATTCTCATATTATCAAATATATATCCTCGTGTGTATGAAAACACATTACCTAATGATCCACTATAATATCATGTCATATCATATCACGACCCAAACACATATCACAATCTCACGGTATCATGCCCGATCATATCGGCTCATCTCCAAGTATCATATACTGGGTTCATCATCTGTGTATACGTATGTGTGTGTGTGTGTACACACACACCAACGCATCTACACACACACACACATATAAACATACACCCAAAAGTCATATCACATGTGTGCATGTATGTCTGTGTGTCAACCTTTACTCTAGGGTTCGCGACTAAGAACTAACTAATATCACTTTCCTCCCATTACACTAAATCCAACCCGGGGTCTCCTAAATGCCTTTCTTGCTAAGTATTCATATCTCGGAATAACACATATGTATACATATATAAACACATCATATCCTACGAAATTGCGGGAGTGCTATACGCCATCCACCCGACTTCCCCCGTAGATATACATCTACTCACCTGGACGCCTCGGCTAATCTGCTCCGATTTCAGCTCTGTCTTTTCCGTGCCACATCCGATACCTCTGCACCCGATCCTAGAAACGTACACAAGTAAAAAAAGAATAAATATATAATTAGTCACGGACATAACCAAAACAAGTCAACCACGCACCCTAACTAGACGCGCACGCACTTGGAGCACAAAACGCATCGCGACAATGCCACAAACTACAACTAGGGTCACTATACGTGAAAATCCGCAAACTTAAAACCAAAATGTACCAATCGTGGTTTCACAACACGCTAAATATTATATGAAATAAGGTTTATATCATCAAAACCTTAAACTTAATTTAAAATCGATTTATTCCAAAAACCAAGTAAGCATCAATTAACCGTTTTAGTACAAATCTAGATGTTTAAACAATTCTAGTGGCCGCAACGTTCATTTCATAACATAATTAGGCTACCCAATGATTTACTAGATTTAAATCTCACATATTTATATAAATTCTAAAATTCTAGTTTCCAAGATTATACAATTGGACAAATTTCAAAGTAATAATTTGCAATTTAGCAACTAGGTTAGGTTTTTCATGCCTTAAGGTGTTAACCACACACTTAAACCATGTTCAAATGATAATAAACCCTAACTTGATCCAAACCCAAATCTTGAAATTCCAAACTTGCAACTAAAACCTAATTAACACTTAAATAAATTAGTTTTAAGCAATTAACTAACAAATTAGGTATTGGGTAAAGATTTATACCTCACACTTGTAGATCTAGCTTGCAACATAGCCTCACAAAACCCATCTTGCTCTAAGATCCATGTTAGAATAGGCTAAGGAGAAAAGGATAAGGAATTGGTTTTGAATTTGTGAGATAATTTGTGGATTTTTGATGGGTTTTTGGATGAATTTTGAGGTGGAGATCAAGTGGGGAAAATGAGGGGGCTACAACAAGGGGCTCGGCCAACAGGGAATGGGTGGGGAGTGTGTGTGTGTTTGTAGATATTTCCAAGTCAAAACAAACCTCTCCAAGCTCATAATTACAACATACAACATGATTCTATTATTTATTTTATTTTATCTCTAATTTATTTTACCCTGAAATGAACTAGAACCTTGGAACCCAAACGAGAAAAGAAAACATGTTACAAACTTGGATTAAAGTTGTCATGGTTCACATTTGACTAATTAACTCATTCCAAATTGTAATAATCACTAATTAAATGTATTGGTGAAGTCTTGAAATAATATTTAAAATAATTAATTACGGAAAATATTTTAGTAAACTAGAAATTTTATAAGTGACTAGGCGCCGCTCATTGAGTGCTAAGCACTCCTCTCTGTGGCGCCTACGTGAGGGGCACGTGGGGCGCCGGACGCCGCTCATTGAGCGCGAAGCACTCCCCTCTATAGCGCCCACGTGAGGGGCACATGAGGCGCCGGGCGCCGCTCATTGAGTGCTAAGCACTCTCTTCCGTGGCGCCCACATGAGAGGCACGTGGGGCGCTGGGCCCAGGGTTCTTTTCTTGCTTAATGACCAATAGGATCTTTATTTTGTAGATGACTCTTCGGTTCTCAAGAAACAAGTTCTTCCTAATGAGAATTAAATTCTCATCATACGAGTGACTTCTTTTGTGGATCTCAGATCTAGAGAAAGAACTCAGTTCTTTGAGAATGGCTAAACCCTCCAGTAGGTATATATTTTTACCTTTTTATATATATCTTTTTTATTTACCTAAAATTTCCAAGAAGGGAGCTCTTCTTTCTCGAGAATTTAATTCTCTATTTTTTTGGAAGCTTTCTCCTTTTTTTTAAAGCTTATGGGGGGTTCTTCCTCCTTAGACTTGAAGTCTTTGGTCCTTTATATAATAGATGCAAGTTTGTTAATCAGTTTTTGAAGAAATCTCTCATTAAGAGATCATGATTGATTTGGGGATTTTTACCCACCATTGGATATTTGATCCAAGGTTTTCTACTTTACAGAACAAGATTGGGGAAATATTTTCCCTTCTGCAAAACGGTGATTTTTTAATCACCGTTGGATTTTTAATCTAACGGTCCTCTATTTTACATAAGGCATAGAATTTTATTCTATGATCCAACCGAAAGCATCTTTCTTGTTTTAGAAAGATTTGAGGAATATTTCCTCTCAACAGAATTTTAATTCTGAGTCTTGATGGTTTATCATTTCCGTTGGATTTTTGATCCAGCGGCTCTGTTTAACAGAGTAGAATTTAATTCTACCTGGGCGTTGGCGCTCACGTGTTGTGCACGCGGACGCTAATTAGGGTTTTAATCCTTTATGTGCTTTGCACGTTGGCGCCCGCGTGAAGAGCACGTGCGGCGCCATATAAGAGTTTTTAACTCAGACGCTGGCGCTCTCGTGGAAGGTACATGAGGCGCTGCCTCTTTAAAATTTTTGGAACAGAGCATTACTCTTTTATTGAGGGAAACAAGGGACATATCACCCGGTCCAACCATTCTTTTTTTCCCAGTCCTTATAACAAATTACATATATGAGATCCTGATCCGGTATCTAGTACCTAGGAGGTAGGGTTGACCGAAAAACAGTTTTCAATAACAAATACACCTGAAGAAGATGCATTTGAATGCTTCTTCTTCAATACGGTCATCTGGAATTCCTTACAGTCATCTTTCCCTTGCTTATACTCGTGATAGTTGTCATAAATTAGAGCCGAACCAACGTTCTCCAGCCCAGTATAATAAGTTGGTTCGGTCAAGTCTAAAATTTTATTACCTTGATTAGGGCATGATATGGTTGCTACCTGGAGAGAGAGAGAGAAAAGAAATACTCAGCGTGCGCTCTTACAAGATTAGATTGGTTATTAGTTTATCTAATCAGGATGGTTCCTACCGTTTCCTCGAATTTTCTTTCAAATCTTAAAAGGAAAACTAGTTGGGATCATTCGTACTTTACAAGTTCGCTAACCGTTCAGTCAGGTGAGTGTTGGTATTCTGAGTGAGGTTCCCCGTGCTCTCGCACGAACCTAATTAAAATAAAGCTCGTTTCCGTAGAGGTGTAACCCTATTAACACTTTTCTAGATACCTAATAGGTTATCTAATTGTGAAGTGAAAAGTATCTCCCAAGAGTAATTCTACTCATCAGTAGAATCAGGATCCAACTATCATCGCATGATAACCTAGATGAAAACCACTATAGTTAGCACACTCCAGAAGGTATGCAATATTAGCAGGTTTCCTGTATATTTGAAACTCCCGATGTGGTTTTTGCCCCTAACGACCTATGACCTTGACAAGGTCAATAAACCATAAATCGCTAGTCAAGTTCAACCCGTCATTATCTTAATTACCCTAGATCCATCCGTATAAGCCCTTGATAAGGTCAACAAGGCTATGTAGACTGTCCTAGTTAATCGCATCATATATTACAAATAAGCACCACTCAGCTACCGTACACAACGCCTTGACAAGGTTAACAAACACAACACGAATACTGAGTACTACTCGTAAGAAATGACAGAGAGCTACGGCTGGTTTTTGGCGAAAAACACTTAACGTAACGAACTTGATATCGTTGAAGCAACCGAGCAGTTTTGAAAAAGGAGTGGTTTAGGCTCCACTTTTGAAAACTAGTGGTTTTGAAAAAAACTCGAGTAATCTACAGTAACATAAACTTTTACTCAAGAGGTCACTCCCCGTGAAGGGATCTAGGCTCTTGCCTTCTCGAATGAGGTGCGGGATATTCCTAACCGAATACCACTATGCAAAGCGAAAGAGTATAACTATAGCATTTCGAAATTTGTTC
Organism: Agapanthus africanus; assembly: GCA_030015575.1. NCBI lineage: Eukaryota > Viridiplantae > Streptophyta > Magnoliopsida > Asparagales > Amaryllidaceae > Agapanthus > Agapanthus africanus. Next base: position 45,942,912 of record CM057339.1, read on the forward strand.
CAACATCTTTTAGGTTTCTTTTTCTTGCATTAATTAAAATTAACGCTGTCCCATCAATTAAATCCTATCACACCAGAAAAGAATGAAAATAAAATATACGTATATGCCATCCGCATTTGCCACGGGGCCCCGTCATGCACCGTTAGGTTGCTTAACTACCGGCAGAGTGGGGGCAGACTAGAGCGGATGCAAAACATATAAAACATCTACTAGTGTGTGTGTGTGTGTGTGTGTGTGTGTAAGCATTCGTCCTAGGCATGATATAAGAAACATCACAGAACATCAATAAGCAACATGGGATAGCGGATAATCTAGAAGCCCCACGTTTTATTTGAGCCGCAAATGAAACTCGACTTTCCCCGGTCGTGTGGATAGCCTATAGTGCAATGGTAGTTGTACAGTATTGATTCATTTGTATATTAATTATTGCGGGGCGAGCGTCCGACATGTGGACTGCCATTTCTGCCAGTTTATATATTCTTTTATTGGGGCCGTTTGTATATATATTTTTCTTTTCTGTACTAGGGTTACCCTGCGGAGGAGTGCTCGAATGGCCGGGTTCTAGAGGGTAACGGGCCCGCATCTTATGGTGTTCAGACAGAGAGGGCCTTACACTATAATTGGCGGGCTATTCGCCGCACTCGTAGGGGGTATAGGATGACCCATGGAGGGGTGCTCAAGTTACCGGATTCCGTAAAGTGCTGGGTGGCTCATTCACTTTGTTGATTGGGGTTGTCTCACTTCCGGAATTGACGGGTAACTTGCCGAGCAAACTAGGTCGTTGAGTTGCTTCATTAGTGAAGCTAAGTTTGGATTACAAACTCTCGGGTGGATCATCTAGGACTGAGGAGGCCGGCCATCAAGGTTGATCTTGGAGATCCCTAAGAGCATAAGAAGAAGAGTGAAAACACGAAGGATATGGATCTTCTGATATAACCTTCTCTCATAATAGATAAAACTCTTAGTAGTTGCTAGATTAGGTTTATGGTTTGCTCACTTGGGTTAACTTGGTTGTGCTTACTTAAAAATTTATTTTTTGTGCATTCTGTCTTTCTACTTCGATATAGAGTGAGCACAACTCACCAACAATAGGTACGGGGTATCCGGATATAAATTCGAGATAGAAAGTACGGAACGTATTAGGGCTACGCAAAATAGCGGTATCGCAACCGTCGACGAGAATGAAAATCCCAACTACGGTGTTCTTGAGAAAGTTATAGCGGTCTCATACCAGCATACGATTGTTCCATTTCATATATTCCAATGCAAATGGTATGATACCAAGACTGACCGGGGTATGAAGATCGATCAATACGGTCTGACTTTGGCACCAAACGGATGTTACCAAAATACGACCGCTTTATCTTTCCCACAATGGCAACATAAATATATTATTTTCGGGACTTGCAGAAGGTTGACTGGGATATTGTTTGTGGTTGGAAATCGAGAGATTATTATAACATGCCAACGTTGAATGGCTCTGAAGACAAGAGCGACGATGAAGATCTCGCGATAACACATCTCAGTCCATCTATTAAACGTACCAGGCATCCAAACTATTCTACGCCGCCCATCCATACGTTTGTAAGAAGTGACATCGGCCAATTGATTGTCACGGATAAAGATTTTGAGAATCCACCTAAAGAAGCTTCATATAATGTACCACATAAACGTGTTAGGTAATAAAGTTAAATTGAATATTTTAAATTGTATAATGATTATAAGTAATGAAATAACGTTATATATATATATATGATTTGATCATGGGCCCAGGCAAAGGCACTAAGTGCCATAAGAGACAGCGTCTACAGGACATTCTGAGTCGATCTATACCTGCCGACGAGACTGTCTCAGGACCCTCAGCAGGCATGGGAGCTGCAGCAGCAGCGCCTATTACCGCCACATCACCCTCCAGTCCCCCTACTCACACCGCATCATCTCCGACCGTCCCCATATCCTTACTAGTGCTCTCCATACTACCGCCAGATCACCCGCAGCGTCGCATCCTTCCCTACGCCTACTAGTGCGTCGGCGGGTCCTCATAACCTCGTCGCTCCCTCGCATAGTGCGTAATTTACTTATTTAAAATTTGATACATCATTACAATATAGGTGGATATTGAATCATCTAACAGTTTATTGTTTGCAGATTTGTATTTTACTCGCGGGATGGCGTCTGGCGCCAGTTCTAGCGCCACGCCGGGGACGACAGGTATAATCATTATTTCTTAAAACTTTTAAATTCTATATTCATATTCTAAATATTCTAATATTGTGTATGTATATCTATTTTTTCCCAGGCTCAAGTAGTGTTAGGACGAGGGGTCCTATTGGGCCTGACTGCTGCAGGACGCAGATGGATGCTGGGTCATGAGATTTGATCTTTGATGTGACAGGTGTACATGTTAGAGAGCACGCGATCCAGTGCAGGGATTATGTTGGGCAGGAGGTCCGTACTTATTTCAAGTACCCGCTCCATATTCGGTGGAACAAGGTCCAGACTGAGCATGCTATGCGGTTTTTTGGGAGGTGGTATGACATACCCTTTCACACATTTAAATTTCAATCGTCGTTATATACATATACATATAATTATTTGTTTAATGTATTTCAATTTCAGACCAGAAAGAATTACATATTCATTGGCGAGCCCGGCAAGAATGGCATGAACATGCCATTCGATATAGATCGTGCCCTAGCTTACTTCCTAGACCAGTGTCAAGTGATCAAGAGACATCGCTGATGGAAAGTGAAGAGTGAAATTTACTTTCCCTGTGCCGCGGCGACCGAGGATCAGCGGATGCATTTGATGGAGGTCATAGCGCTGGAGATCCGAGAGAAGATTGTCCGCTTCTTGTCGCCTATTTTGAGCGCGATGATATGCAGTTATCAATTTAATTTTTAAGATTTTAACAATATAATATGAAATCATATTCTAAAATATATTATAATCTTTATTTTTATAAGAGGATATCGGTTCGAAATAAGCAGAACCGGAACAACGGCTTGCGAGAACGCGCTATCCCGATCCAAGGGAAGCGCTCACGGGCCAATGCTCGGTGGCACATGATGTGTATTTCGACGCTTAATTCTATATATTTTTTATATCGTTAATTAATTATTAAACTAAATCCTAATTTAATCATAAAGAAAGAAAGACCTTACTGACTACAATGAAGCCAATGGACGGGCCGCGTTACACAAGGACATGGGCGCGTAAATATTAAGTTTCATATAATCAAGTTGATTACGTATTTTAAATTAGCATCTGTGTACACACATACACAAATACACACACACACACAAACACATATATTCTATACAGACCCAGTTTCAGGAGCAGACGGACGTCTTGGGACTTGGCCTCGGCGACTCGATCACCGCTATTGTCCCTATCCTGGATTCGATATCCGGCGGGTATCACGGTGGGTATGAGTGCGGGGTTGGTCCCGGGGCCCATCGATTTTTTGATAGACGTTCGATTGCGCATGAGTATGCTATGACCCAGATGAGGGCGGATATGGCAGCTACGTTGCAGGAGGAGATCCATCGGCTCCGCGAGCAAGTGGAGCAGCAGAATCAGACGCAACAGGAGACGCGGCACGAGCTGCAAGAGCTTAGGGCGAAGATCCGAGACATGAGGCAGTCGCATGCCGATTCCGTCCAGCAGCCGATACGGAATGAGTTGAGCGCATTCTTTAGGCCACGGAATGATGGAAATGGATGATCGTCCCAGCGGTGGCGTTAGTTCTATTTTTTGATTTGTTGACACATAGCTTTAGTGGAGTATTGATCATATTGGATGATTTTTTGACACATACATTTTTTGATTTGTTGATTAGTGGAGTGTTGATCATATCGATTGTATGTATATTTTTTGTTTATGTTTGCATGCGATTCGGAGATTATTACTTTGATTATCGTATATTGCGTGAGATTTGAATATATTGTGTGAATGATAATTATATATTGATACTTGTGAATGGAAATTATATATTGCCGGTTGTGATTGAAATTAACGTGCGTAGGACGCGGAAAATTAATTTATTATAAAAAATAGTTGGGTCATGGTTTTACCCATGACTAAAGACCGTTGGTCACGGTTAAAATCATGAACAAAAAGCTGCTGCAGATAGTGATATCTGGAGCAGGTCTGTGTCATGGGTCATGGTTACAAGTTTTGTTCATGGTTGTAACCGTGACCCATAACTTGTTTTGTTCATGGTTAGAACTGTGAACAAAAACCTGGGGCCCACCAACTAACTGATTTTTTAACTTTTAACACTAAAAACCGTTCATGGTTACAACCGTGAATGTTTCTTACTTTGTTCATGGTGAGAACCGTGATCCAATATTTGCTTAAGCAGGTTTGGGTTACGGTTCTCTCACGGTTTAAACCGTGAACCAAATGACTTTTGTTCACGGTTTAAACCGTGAACAAATCCCTACCATGTAGTAGTGAAACACTATCAAAGTCAACGACAGAGAACCCAGAAGTCCCCGAACCCCATCAATCCTTGGACATCTACATCCTTAAACTGGAAATTATGGACCGCTACATCCTAAACTGATATTCTGCCCTATGGAAGGTTAATATAGCATTATCCTACTATATACAATCCACGGGCATCTGTCGTGACATAGAAGTCAATTTTACCATATAACTTACCCTATGGTAGAGTTATTTTATGTTAACCTACTATATACAATCCACGGGCATCCGTTGTAACATAGAAATCAACAATATAGTTCTCGCCCCTAAAACCAAATCTTCTCTACGTTTGACCTAAATTTAGCCATCGTATACTATCCACGGGTTACCATCGTGACATAAAAGTCAACTTGTGACACAAAAGTCGGACACAACCACATCCCAAAACTGCCCTACGACAGACTATGCTATATTATTCTCCCGTATACTATCTACGGGCTACCATTCATGACAAAGAAGTCAATATACGACATTGAAGTCAACTGCATCCAAAACCAAACCATGCCCTACGGGCCTGACGCTTCAAGCTTGATATATACGATCCACGAGCAACCCTCGTGACATTCAAGTCAAAAACCCTACCCCATGGCAAGTAAAATAGCTTTTCATACACTATCCACCGGCTACCATCGTGATACAGAAGTCAACAAACATACCATTCGTCCCACTAAGCATGCCATGTATCCCCTTATAAAAAAAAGAAAGAGAAGATAAGAAATGATCAGAGAAAACCCTCCCACGTGTTTAACACGTGAGCGCTCACATGCAAAGCATGTGACCGCCGGCTTCAAGGAGCATTAAGTCCTATGATATCGCTTTCACATGTTGAACACGTTCACATGTTGAACACGTGAGCGCTCACATGCAAAGCATGTGAGTGCTGAATTCAGATAAAATTAAAACCCATATAAAATCCCCACGTATTAAACACGTGAGCGTTCATATGCAAATCATGTGAGCACTGCTGCTTTATATATACAGCAGTACTCATGTGCAAAGCACATGAGTGCACCAATCTGAAGCGCTAATTTCGATAGAATTAAATTCTATTTGGAAAATATTTCCCTGATCTTTCTAATGTTAGAAAGCTTTTTTCTATGTTAAACAGAGAGCCTTTGGATTTTAAATCCAACGGTGATTATAATATCACCAATCAAATCATCAATTCTCTGTTAGGAAATTATTTTCCTAATCTTGCTAAAATGAACAGAAAATATTTTCTGTTAAACAAAATTCCCCGGATCTTAGATCCAACGGTGGATATAATTTCTCGAGTGATATTTGAGATCAATTAAATTAATCAAGATCTCTCAATGAGAGATTCTCTCAAACTAATTGATATCTTTCTCTCTCCTATATAAAGGACTTGAGACTTCAAGTCTCATAGAGACAATCCCCTCTATAAGTTTTAAGAAGATATACAGAATACAGGATATATCCTTGAAGCTTTCGATACACAATACTCTCCCAGCTTTTGCGAGATCCCCTCCTTAAGCTTCCACAACAACAACAGAGAATTTAATTCTCATCTTGAAGAAGATCATTCTTTGTTCGATCACTAGGTAAAAACAGAGATAAGAATATCTCCCCCTTTTGCCTATTTCATATATGATACAAGGATTTAACTCTCTTATAAGAATTTAGTTCTTTCTCAGGATTTAAGATCCACCAGACACATTTTCCACAAGATGAGAATTTAATTCTCATCAGGAAGATCTTGTTCTTCAAATAAAAAATCCATAGGAGAACTATGGCGTGTTACCCCTACACATAAAAGAGAGAACATGGAAGAATAGAACAAAAAAGATGGAATTAATATTCCAGGGAATTAGTTCCTCCAAAATGAAAGTTTCTAGTGCCCTCACCGCGGAAGCCGCGGCCAATGTGAAATCGAAAAACAAAAAATTTACTTGGAGCACTAGAAACTAATCCCTAGTGATCGTTCCAAATATTGAACTAGAAAACAAGTATGCAAGGTTTAGGGTTTACAACCTTCAATGCGTATCCACCTAATCGTGGAAGATCCCTCTAAGCTCCTCATATGCCGTTGGAAACAAACTTGAAAGGAAACCGCCTTTGTCGAAGATGATCCACCCGAGGGAACCAATCCAAGCTCCAGCTTCATCTAGTGAAGCAACCGATACTCTAGACTCGTTAGAAATGGAGAGTGGGGATGTAGGAATTTTCCACTATCATTTTCTCACTAAAAATCAAGTTCAAGTGAGCATGCGTGAAGGAGGAGAAGAGAATGGAGATGTAGCATATCAAATGGCTAAGGGTTTGCATGTTGTGAAAAGAATGAATGGCTTCATATGTATTTTAACCACCACAAAATATTACAACCATTTTACCAATAAACAAGTGAAGCCCATTCCTCTCTACATTCCTACAACCATACCCTAATGCCACCTCACCCTCCAGCTCATTTTTGATATTCCTAAAATGAAAATCAACAATTAAGGTGTCCTTCTTCTAGAAATATTTCCGTATAAATATGGAATACTTCCCGGTATATATATTGAAATACATATACACATATCCATATAAAAATACGAATAGCCAAGAGAGAGAAAATGAATAGTGAACAATAATACTAGAATATATATTTAAATATACATAAAAATTATTAAATCAAAACTTGATTTAATAATCCGGTTTAATTCTAAGTAGGTTGGTATTATCAACCGTCCGATTAAAATCCGTGAAGCTTGTACACGTATTTAATCGGCCCCCTGTATGTACCAAAATACGTCATCTACATCATATTGCCTAAACCGGGAAAATCCTCTGTGCGGGACTCTAAAAACTCGACAATACGCTGGAAGCGAGTTACTGGATAAATCCATAACCACAAGCACGTCAACGGCACTAGCTGTACGTAACGGCTATCCAGATATATGCCAAAAGGGAGATCAACAATCAAATCCATTCGTACCCTACTGAGCCTGAATGTGACAATCTCCGTACAGTCTGGTCTCTTTGTCTAAGAGTATCGCATACCTGGTCTAGGGGTGGTAACGTCAGATCCCTAATAACCCGATAAGTCGTGCCGGAGTCAAGCTCATCACCAACCGAAAAACTACTGAACTGCTATCAGTAAATCTCATCTACCGTTACTACGGATTTAAGATGATGCCCAACCGAACACAGTGCGACATCGACTCCTAATACCAGGAGAGACGAATACCCGACAATCGCTCACTGCCTTCATGTGGCTCGGGACTGTACTTAATTAAAAACTGTATATATGACTCTTTTGAGCCATGGTAAGATAGTAATCTAAGTACAATGGGAACTCACATGAGAAAAATGATGATCTTAGATCAAAAAACTAATCTATACTCATGTCGCAAGAGAACTTCTATCTGATCATATATATAACACTATCTAGAAGTTCTTGGCGATTCCGTCCGGTGTACTCACCTCCAGTGAGCACTTGTATACTATTCTTAGGTGAAACAACACCAATAGCTTGTGAGACCGGCCACCGCCTCACATCGGGGTCTCGAAACTTATACACCAATCTACTCAGGAATATCAATGTTCGATACTCCCACAACTAGGGACATTTAAGGATACGCTTATGGACTACCCAGCTCTTACGTATATGATCGCCATCATAATGCTGGTAGTCAAGCAAGAATCCTACGGGCTTCATCATTATGTATTAGCGACACGTAATAACAAGTAAAACGTATACATATCAATGATAAAGATAAACCAGATAGCATACTATTATTTCAAGTAAGACTATTCTACCTGTATAGGTCTTCCCTCAATTATCATAATCGTCTACTTGCAATTACAATAATGGCCTTGAGAGAACTATATCCAACACAAAATATAACAGGGTTTTATCCCAATAAGAACTTAGTTCTCACAAAAAAGAAAGAACTTGGCTTCTTGCAAGATCTGCAAGACTTTTAGAGTTAAACTTTAATTTTCAAAATTAGTTTCTGCATGAACATGGAAAGGATCATGTGGAAGACACGTGAGTACCTTAGAAAATGAAGAACAAAGTCTCACGTGAGAGCCACGTGAGTGCTCAAAGGAGCCCTGAAGTAGATCTCACGTAGAAGACATGTGAGCGTTGAGACTCTGGTGCTTAGCACTACTTACGTGGAAGACACGTGACCAATCATGAAGATAATACTTTACATGCCATTCACGTGAGCATCATATGAACCCATGCTTAGCATTACTCAAGTGGAAGACACATGAACACCAAGGAATCAGGTTTCTCACGTGAAGAGCACGTGAACACTGAAAGCGGGATCTATGATGAAGCTTAAGCTTCTGGGCCCAGCGCTTAGTACTGTTCGGTTATCTAAATCTCAAAACAAAATGTTTGGCCTAGTGCTTAGCACTGTTGGGAAACAGAGCCCAACATCTAGTCTAAGATTAGACTAACTCCCTGAAGTTTTAGACTTCTTTTATTTTCAAAGAAAAATCAACCATAATTATACATATTTTAAGTCGAGCTTGATCAACAACAACAACAACAACAACTGAGCCTTTTATCCCAAGCATATGGGGTAAGCTACATGAACCAACATGAGAATCACGCCGGGTCCAGCACATGAATCCTTCGCCTCCACTCACTCATATCGAACAATATACTTTCATCGAGTCTTTTGGCAACCATATCGTTTCGTATCACCTCCATCTATGTTTTCTTCGGTCTCCCTTTTACCTTTTTGCCATTGCCCATATCGAGAGTATCTATTCGTCGAACCGGTGCTTCCATAGGTCTGCGTCGCACATGACCAAACCATCTTCGCCGGTTTTCCCGCATGTTCTCCTCCACAGGAGCTACACTAACTTTTGCACGAATATCCTCATTTCGCACCTTTTCTTTTCTAGTGTTACCGCACATCCAACGAAGCATGCGCATCTCCGCTACGTGCATCTTTTGTGTATGATGCTTCTTAGGAGCCCAACATTCTGTACCATATAATAAGACAGGCCGAATAGCGCTCCTATAAAACTTCCCTTTCAATTTTAACGGAAAGTTACGATCACACAAAATCCCTGTTGCACTCCTCCATTTCAACCAACCAGCTTGGATTCTTTGATTAACATCACTATCGATCTCCCCATTCTTTTGGATGATAGAATCTAGATATATAAACTGGTCGCTCAGTGATATCTCTTGCCCTTCCAATATTATATCAATATGGTTTTGACTTCTCTGGTTACTAAATTTGCAATGCATATATGCTGTCTTAGACCTGCTCAATCTGAATCCCCGAGATTCCAATGTTTGCCTCCATAATTCCAATTTGGTATTAACCACTGCTTTCGTCTCATTTACTAGAATAATATCATCAGCGAATAGCATACACCAAGATATCTCAGCTTGGATAGTTCTAGTAAGTTCATCCATCACGATGGTAAACAGGAATGGACTTAATGCAGATCCTTGATGTAAACCAATTGTAATTGGAAAATCACTCGTTAAGCCGCCGCAGGTTCTGACATTTGCCACTACTCCATCGTACATATCCTTGATTATGTCAATATACTTGATGGGGACCCATTTCTTCATCATTGTCCCCTACAATACCTCTCTAGGTACCTTGTCGTATGCTTTTTCTAAATCAATAAATATCATATGCAAATCTTTTCTCCTCTCTTGAAAACGCTCGACAAGTTGACGAAGCAAATGAACAGCCTCTGTCGTCGATCGTCCAAGCATGAACCCAAACTGGTTCTCTATTATTTTAATATCCTTCCTTAGCCTGTGTTCAATCAATCTCTCCCAAAGTTTTATGGTGTGACACATAAGTTTTATTCCACGGTAGTTTGAGCAACTTTGAATGTCACCCTTGTTCTTGTAGATAGGTACAAGGATACTTTTCCTCCATTTATTTGGCATCTTTTTTGTCTGCCAAATCTTATTAAACAGATCTGTCAGCCATTTAACGCCTATTTCTCCTAAGTATCTCCAGATCTCGATAGGAATCCCGTCAGGACCAACCGCTTTTCTTAAACCCATTCTGTTCAAAGCTTCTTTAACCTCAGGTAGTCTTATTTTATGCATGAAATCACGGTTTATAGCTTGAGATTGAATGACAAGTCCATCAAAATTCTTAGTAAAGCTCTCATTGAACAATTTGTCAAAATAATCTCTCCATCTTTCCTTGATATCATCATCTTGAACTAAAACCTTCTGATTTTCATTTTTGACACACTTCACCGCACATAAGTCTCCAGTCTTCCTTTCCCGCATCTGAGCAATCCGGTATATATCATTTTCAGCCTCTTTAGTATCTAATTTCTCGTACACCTCCTTGTAGACCTTAAATTTAGCTTCCCGAACAGCTTTCTTAACTTTCTTTTTATCCATTTTATACTTCTCAAATCTCTCCACATCTCTACTTTTCTTCAAATCTTTATAAGAATCCCTTTTAATTTTAATAGCAGCCTTTACTTCTTCATTCCACCATAATGTGTCCTTAGATGGTAGAGCACCACCTCTCGACTCACCAAGTAGATCTCTAGCTACCTTCTTGATACAACTAGCCATTTTGTTCCATGTTCTATCTAAATCATCTTCCGACTGCCAATCCGCTTCTTGGACTATACGATCTATAAAAGCCTTTTGGTTACCTTCTTTTAATCGCCACCATTTAATTTTAAGCGCTACCTTACGTCTAATCTTCCTAAGTCCTCTTCTAAATCGAAAGTCTAGAACTAAAAGTCTATGTTGAGTGGTTACACTCTCACCTGGCACTACCTTACAGTCGATACAACAACCTCTATCTATTCTTCTCGTTAGAAAAAAGTCTATTTGACTAGCACTTGATCCGCTCCTAAAAGTGATAAGGTGGGACTCTCTTTTCCTAAACCAGGTGTTTGCTAAGATCAAGTCATAAGATAAGGCAAAATCTAGAATCGGGTCACCTATTTCATTCCTTTGTTCAAAACCAAAACCTCCATGGATAGTATCAAACCCACTACGACTAGTACCTACATGTCCATTAAGATCACCACCAATAAATAACTTCTTTCCACTAGGTATACTTTGCACCATCTCGTCTAAATCCTTCCAGAATAGACGCTTACTAGCGTCATCAAGACCTATCTGCGGTGCATAAGCACTAATAACATTAAGAATCTCTCCACCTAGAATAAGCTTAACCGGTAAAATTCTATCACCTTTTCTCCTAATCTCAACTACATTCTCAAGCAACCGTCTATCTATGATTATGCCTACCCCATTACAATTTTTATCTCTACCCGTATACCAAACCTTATAACCCCAATGCTCTATGACTTTACTCTTTTCACCTACCCATTTAGTTTCTTGCAAACACATAATACCAACTCTCCTCCTAATCACCTCCACTAATTCTATTAGTCTACCCGTAAGGGAACTTATATTCCAGGAAGTTAAACGGATCCTATGAAACCCTTGCTTATTTTTCACTACACCCGGGGTCCGATATAGCGCGCCATTTCTGGACAACGACCCTTGCTTATTTGTCACTACACCCGGGGTCCGATGTAGCGCGCCGTTTCTGGACGACGACCCTTGCTTATTTGTCACTACACCCGGGGTCCGATATAGCGCGCCGTTTCTGGACGACGACCCTTGCTTATTTGTTACTACACCCGGGGTCCGATGTAGTGCGCCATTTCTGGACGACGACCTAGAAGCCCTTGCATACTTAACACTACACCCGGGATCCGATATAGCTCGTCGCTGAGTAGGGGATGTCCCAACGATATTCTTATTATGGTTCATGTCATAGAATGTGACAAAGTTTTACGTTGGCTGCCATAAGCCTACCACAACACTCACCCTTTCTCATCCGGACTTGGGACCGGCAACGGTGGGTTTTTTAAGTCGGGCTTGATCGAAAACAATATTAACGGTTCTTAAATATATTTTAAGTTGATCTTAATCTAAGACTGGATTAACGATCCTTAAACCCTCCTGAACTTATAGATCTCATTTATATGAGATCCACGTCCTAAATTCACTCAAAAATATAATTTACGGGTTTGGACTAATCCGCGCCCTACGGGCATGACAAGATTAGTCTCCGTATACAATCTAAGGGAAATTCCAAAATAAACAATATATAACACGATACGAAGTGACCTACTGGTGAAGGTGAAAATTGTTATCGCTTTGCGATAACGTAATTAACTACAGGGGCTTGTGCCTGCAGGGAAGAGCGTCCTCACAATAAAAAAACCCATCATCATTGAGAGGGAGATAAGTCGGCTGTATCGATCGCATCTATCCAAACCTCCGATATACGGTGCCATAAATCAACTTGAAATTTTCGGAGAGGTAGATGGATATATTCCATGCAGCATTTGCTCCCAAATTCAGGCTAGACGCCCCCAACGTCTCAGTTCAGTCTTCGGCGGTAAAAACCATGCCCTACGGCATGCTATGTTATGTTAGTCTTTCGTATACGATCTACGGGCGACTATCGTGGCGTAGACACCAACTACATATGACATTGGACCCCTAAGTCCTTAAACTGGATCTGATGAACCATTACGTTCCTAAATTGGATGCCAATAGACCTCTACGTCCTTAAACTAGAGAACTCTGCTAAAATCCCCAAAATGTCCGAGATGACTCTAAACTAATACCCATGTCCGAAATGACTCTAAACTAATACCCATGTCCAAAATGACTCTAAACTGCTATCTATGTCCGAGATGAGTTTAAACTAATACCCATATCTGAGATAATTTTAAAGTAATATATATCCAAGTCCCAAAATTGCTTTATGGCAAGAAAAGTAACCAGTCATACACAACCTAGGGGCGATCATCGCAGCATAGAAATCAATTATATTTGTCTCACCTGGCGTATACCATCCACGGGCTTCTCCTTTCCAGCACATTCTACATATTCTCCTATAGCCGCCCTACGGTCTAGATAATATATTCTATAAAATCGTATACAATCCATGGACGTGGATAGCAGTTTGAGTACATGTTTTTCCATCGACAGAGACATATGTAAATTAAGATGTACAATATTGTATATGATGATTATGAAATACATATTCTGTTAGTGTATATGCCCTAGAGGCCATTACTGTATCATACTAGCTTGTATATTACTTAATGGAAGCTTGGGATATTCACAGTTGTATATACAATCTTGCTCGAAATGGTAGTATGCTACTTGGTTTGTCTCTGCTTTAATATGTGCATGTGTTTCTTTTAGCATATTGCTGGTATACATATTAGTAGAGCCCTTAGGATCTTTGCTTGATTACCAGCGTTGTGATGGCGCTCGCACTCGTGGGAGCTGGGTAATCTATAAGCACATCCTTATACAGGTCCCTGGTCGTTGGACTATCGAGACAGGGCATCGATACTCCGGAGTAGACTAGCGTATGCGCTTCTCATCCCAGTGTGGGAGACGGTCTGTCCCACAGCCGTTAGTACGTCGTACTTGGGATAGTATGCGGGTGCTCGTTAGGTTACGAGTACACTGGACAGGACTCGTCGGGAACTGTTGGTTGGTAATATACCTATCGTCAGTTATCAGTTCCCAGGTGACAAGAGTACAGCTTAGTCCGCTGACTTGACACTGTCACTTCGCCTCGAGTGTGTTCCCACTGCACTTTGATTACTACCCTACCACGGCTCAAAGGAGCTGTGCAAACAGGTAGTTTTTGGGTGCAGTCCCGAAGGACTTGGAGGCAGTGACGGTTAGACAGGATTCGTCTCTCCCGGTATTGGGGGTTGACATCGCGCTGTGTCTAGGAGAGCCATTACACGAGTAGTCCCTGGCCAGGGCAAGCGAGATATACTGGTAGGTTTCCAGTGTTATCTCAGGGTGTTCTGGGCTACACTCCGACACGACTTGTACCGCTATTAGGGGACTGACGTTCACCGCCCCCCTAGGCCCGCCATGCGATGTATCAGACGAACAGACCGGACTGTACGGAGACTGTCACATACAGGCTCAGTAGGAGTGCAGATGGGGTTCACCTCGTCAGTCTTCTTATCGACATCTACCTGGGGACCGTTACGTACAGCTAGTGCCGCTTGCGGTCTGTGGTTAAACCCACTGCCAGCGTAGTGTCGAGTCTTTAGAGTCCCACACAGAGAGCTATTCGCCTTTAGGCAAAACGAGTAGAGGTCGCATGGTTTTGCGACAGGGTTCGTTCGCATCCGCGCACTTGTGCACGTTTGCTGTCCGGACAGTTTATACTAGCGGGCTTTGGTTTAAGCCGGATCCTAGTATATGATTTGAGATTGGTTTTTCTCATTGTGTTCGTGTTCCTCGGATCACGAATGCGGGTGCGTATGCACAGTTGCTTGAGATTGGGGGAGAGGACCTTGTTTAGGGTTAATGGCTTTTGTCATTTTATTAACCCTATTGATTTTGTGTGGATTATTGTTAATTGATAATTAGCTTAATTATTGTGCATGGTTGTTGTTGACAATTTGACTTCATTGACTTGTTGACCATGTTGACAACTTGACCATAATCATTTCATTTGGAAGATGCTCTTTGATCTTTGCAAAAATGAAATGATAATGGTCAATTCATGATTTATCATGACAATTTTCAAGCTAATTATCTAATTAAAATTATCCTCACATATTAGTGAGAATGGCTCACTATTATTTCATTCTATCATATCTTTTCTCTCTCTTGCTCATCCTCTCCCTCAAGCTCTCTCCCTCTCATGTGTTGAGAAACAAAAAGGGCTTGAGAAAAACCCTCTCTTGATCTTCTCTACTCACTTCTAGGGTTCAAGTCTTAGCATTTCTTGTACTCTAGTTACTCCTAGCTTGGAGTTGAAGCTAAAGGTGGTGGCTTTCGGGTGGATCCTTCTTTGACGGGAGAAGACAAGCAAGGTGATCCTTTTCTACCATACCTAGGAGCAAGGAGAGAAGGACTAAAGACCAAAGGTATAACCTTTCATCACTTAGCTACTTTGTAGTTAGGGTTAGCTAGTTTATGTTTAGCAAAGATCCTCACAAGGTTAGTCCATGTTGCCTAAGTCATTAAAAATCCGATTTTTATTATGTTTTCCGCCTCCCCGTAAGCACCGGGGTGGGCAACACGGACTTACAGTGGTATCAGAGCCTAACTAAACCTAAACTAGTTAAGTAGTTAAGTGTAACGAAGTTCGGAACCGGAAAAATCACAAAACCAAACTTTAACAAAATCCAAGTTTCTGTTAAAATTATTTCTGCTCAAAATGAAAAACTGTATACATGTAAAATCGTCTCAGGGTTTTGTGAATACACCCAAGAAAAACGATACCCTAATTCCCTCAAGTCGCCGCCCTTCCGCCGCATGAAGTAGGTATGTGCGGCGGAACCGCCGCGGATTGTCGTGATCGGCGCATCGTTTTTCGTGCAGAGTGTGTTTTTGTTGGTTTTGGGATTTTTAGGATATATTATATGTACCCAGATTTTCCAGAAAAGAAATTTCCTTTTGGGGTCCTATAATTCCGTTTTTTTCCGAACTTCACTGCACTTTAACTATATCGGTTATATCTGTAATGCTTGCATGTATTGAACGTCGGCTAATCGCTATAAGACGATTAGTCGGGGTTATACATGATCTGTGATTGTTATTGGTTTGTGGATATGAATGGATTGGATTGTCGCGGGTGAATGGCCGGGGTGGATGTGAGATGAGCGTTGTTTTTCTTTCATTCATTTGTAACATGTAAATTGATGTAATAATATTCTTTGTATGGCCGCACAACCGGGTCGGGGTTGTAGCCGTCATTGTATAATTCTTTTTACTGTTTTTGCTCCTAGGATAGACCCATGGAGGGGGTGCACAAACTACCGGGTATCTCGAAGTGCCGAGTGGCCTACTCACGGTGGTGAGGGAGGTTGCTTCGCTTCGGGTGCTTGGCGGGTAGTTTGCCGCACCCGTAGGGGTCTTGGGTGGGGTATTGGCTATTCACCGCGACCGTGTAATCCGCTTTGCGTTGCAGGCTCGAACGCATTGCGGATTCCTAGTATATCCAATGTATTCATCTGTGATCTGTAATGTCTATCATTGCTATATATTTATATATAATAACTATTTAGGCGTTGCTTATGTTTTACAGCCGCGCTAGCCCAGCCCCCGCTCTGTCGTTAGTTAAGTAACCTAACGGGTGATGACGGGGCCCCGTGGCGAATGCGAATGGCATAAGCGTACGTCATATTTTGGTTGTTTTCTGCAATGGTAGGATTAAATGATGGGACGCATTAAAAGAACTAATGCAAGAAATAAACCAAGTAAAAGTCGATTGGAACACTTTGAAAACCACTCGGTTCTTTTCAAAACTAAACTTTTAAACGCGGAGCTTGAACCACTCCTTTTAAAAGCTATCTCGTTCCATCGATTATATCAAGTTCACTACGTTCACGGTTTCGCCAAAACCATCCGTAGCCCTCCATCATTTCGGTTAAATATTCGGTAGTATTCAAGCTATGTATTTTGACCTCACGCCAAGGCATAGTGATTGGTAGCTACCGGATATTTATCCGTTGCATAGATAGAATGCGTTGATTTGAGACAGTCGTACTGCCGTTTTGGCCTACGTCAAGGGTAGGTACGGGTGGGTTCAAATTAACCAGGATAATGATGGGAAGAACTTGACATGTGACTTATGACATTTTGACCTCACGCCAAGGTCATAAGAGCATGGGGCAAAAATCCACATCGGGAGTTTCATAAGTACTGAAACTTGCTAGCGTTGCATACCATTTGGAGTGTGATAATTCTGGTAGGATTCCTTCGGTTTTATCACGCGATGATATTTGGATCCCGATCCTACTGTGAGTATATGCTACTCCTCGGGAAAACTCTCACTTAACGATCAATGCTATAAACCTAGTAGGTGCCTAGAAAGGTGTTAGCGGGGCTACGCCCACAGGGAAAAGAGGTTACTTAATTAAGGAACTTCGCGAAAGCGTTGGAAAACCTCCCTCGAAGTACCGACACTGGCCTGGCTGAACGGTTAAGCAAGTATTGTACGGTGAGAATGATCCCGGCTAATCCTTTTCTTTATGGTTTGAGAAGGGATTCGAGAGACAGTGGGAGCCATCCAGTTTAGACAAACTAAAAACCACTCTAAACTTGCAAGAGCATCATGCTAAAGTGTTTCTTTTCTCTCTCCTAATTGCAGCGACCATTCAAGATGACCGGACTTAAGTTACTATTAGATAAAAACATATTGACAGGGCCAAACTACAAAGATTGGCTCAGGAATGTCAAGATGGCTATCACTTATGACAAGCTGGGGTATATACTTACCACCAAAGCTCCCCCCGTCCCAGGTCCCACCTCCAGCGTCGCGGATGTAGAAATCCGTAAGACATGGGAGATAGATTGCGCGAGGGCCAAATGCCTCGTACTAGCCTCGATGGACAACGACCATCAGAGGAGGCACGAGAATATGGACCTAGAGTCCATATTTCTCCATACAAAAGAACTGTATGGAGAGCAGTCTCGTATCGCAAGATACGAAGTGTCGAAGAAGCTCTTTTCGGCAAGGTTGGCCGTCGGATCATCGGTAGCGGACCACGTGCTTAAGATGATCGGCTACATAGAGGAGCTCGCGGACCTCGGGACCACGTTGGAGAATGAACTCTATACCGATTTGATTCTCCAGTCCCTTCCTTCCACTTACGCCCAGTTCATTCTTAACTTCAACATGCAAGGAAAGGAGGTTGAACTTGCCGAGCTTCTGAACATGTTGAGGACTGCTGAGGGCACCCTACAGAAGGGTAGGGAGACATCCACTTTGTTTGTAGGAGGATCTTCCTCTTCTAGGTCCAGGGCGAAAGCCAAGGGCAAGAAGAAGAAAGCCCCCGCCAAACCAAGAGGCGGTGTCGGTAAAGTGGATACGAAGGGAAAGGGTAAAGCAACAAAGGTAGCAGGGAAGCTGGTGGGGAAGGAAGAATGCTTCTATTGTCACAAAAGTGGCCACTGGAAACAAGATTGCAAGGCTTGGAAAGCCAGAACACAGGATTTGAAGCGAGTTGCAGCTTCAGCTTCAGGTGTGTATGTTATTGAAAACTGTCTATCAATAAACTCTACATCCTGGGTATTGGATACCGGATCAGGATCTCATATCTGTAATTCTTTGCAGGCGTTGAGAAAGCGTAGAGTTTTGAAGGCAGGTGACATGACCCTCAGAGTTGCGAACGGTGCTAGCATGGATGCAGAGGCCGTGGGGGACTATCACCTGGGATTATCAGATGGACACTTTTTGGTTTTGCGTAGTTGTTATTATGTACCAAATGCAACCTGTAATATCATTTCTGTGTCTTTATTATCTAAAGAAGGTTATGAATTTGCATTTGTAAGAAATGTAGTGAACATTCACCTTAATCAAGTGTTGATTGGGTCAGGTACATTGAACAACGGTATTTACGTTTTAAACCAACCACAGGTTTTCAATATCCAGAATACACATAAAAGAAAGTCTCCAGATATTAATCAAACTTTCTTATGGCATTGTAGACTGGGTCACATCAACGAGAGAAGATTGACTAAGTTACATACTGAAGGATATTTAGATTCGTTCGAATATCAATCGTATACAACTTGTCAATCCTGTCTCAAAGGAAAGATGACAAAGGCTCCGTTTTCTGGACACGGAGAAAGAGCGAGCGAGCTCTTGGGACTCGTACACAGTGACGTGTGCGGTCCAATGTCTACACATGCGCGAAGCGGTTTTTCTTACTTCATAACTTTTACGGATGATTTCTCAAGATTCGGACATGTCTTCTTAATGAAGCATAAATCCGAAGCTTTTGATAAGTTCCAGGAATATAAAAATGAAGTAGAAAAACAAACAGGCAAAAGTATCAAGATCCTAAGATCGGATCGAGGAGGAGAATACTTAAGTGCCGAATTCCTGAATTACTTAAAAGAGAATGGAATTCTCTCTCAGCTTACTCCTCCATACACCCCGCAACATAATGGTGTATCGGAGAGACGGAACCGAACCCTATTGGATATGGTACGGTCCATGATGAGTAACGCTGAGTTACCGCGATCATTCTGGGGATATGCGCTAGAAACAGCTGCATATCTTTTGAACCGTGTTCCCACTAAGACTGTGCCTACCACACCATATGAGTTATGGAGTGGGAAGAAACCCTATCTTCAATACTTGAAGATTTGGGGATGTCCAGCTTATGTCAAAAAGCAGCATGTGGACAAGCTCGAGGCACGCTCAGTACTGTGCAAGTTTGTGGGATACCCAAAGAACTCCAGGGGGTATCTTTTCTATTACGCAGAGGAACAAAAAGTCCTTGTTTCTCGCAATGCCCACTTTCTGGAACATCAATTTTTAGAAAAAGAAATAAGTGGGAGCGCAATAGAACTGGAAGAAATTCCAGAACCACAAACTATTACTGAAAGTTTAGTGGAACCAGAAGGTTCAAAAGAACAGGACATTCCCATGCCACTCCGCAGGAGTAGTAGGCAGTCTCATCCGCCCGAGAGGTACTACGGTTTCCTCATTGACGGGGATAGAGAGGACTGCATCCTAGATTGTGATAAGCCTACTAGCTTCCAGCAAGCCATTCAGAGCGTCGACTCGGTAAAATGGCTGGATGCAATGCGGACCGAGATGGAGTCCATGTACACCAACAAAGTATGGACGTTGGACATTGCTCCAGACGGGGTAAAACCCGTAGGATGCAAGTGGATCTTCAAAAGGAAGATTGGTGTAGATGGACAGGTTGAGACCTATAAAGCTAGACTGGTAGCAAAGGGTTTTCGTCAGCGACCTGGTTTGGACTATGACGAAACCTTTTCTCCAGTAGCTATGCTGAAATCCATTCGGATCCTTCTTGCCATCGCTGCTTTCCACGATTATGAGATTTGGCAGATGGACGTAAAGACAGCTTTTCTAAATGGTCATTTAGAGGAGTGTGTCTATATGGACCAGCCAGAGGGTTTCATTCAGGGTGGGAGCAGCGGAAAGGTGTGCAAGTTGCTCAAGTCCATTTATGGACTCAAGCAGGCATCGCGGAGTTGGAACATCTGTTTTGATGAGACGGTCAAAGAATTTGGCTTTATCAAAAATCCAGATGAACCATGCATCTATTGTAGATTTGTAGCGAGAACTGTAGTATTCCTCGTTTTATACGTGGATGACATTCTCTTAATAGGAAATGACATTCCTATGCTACAATCTGTCAAGGGGTTCTTGTCACACAGGTTCTCCATGAAAGACCTGGGTGATGCCTCCTACATTCTGGGTATCCGGATCTACCGTGACAGATCCAAGAGGATATTAGGACTCTCGCAGTCCAGGTACATCGACACCATACTGAAGAGATTCAGTATGGAAGATTCCAAGCGCGGTAATCTACCGGCTTGTCACGGGATCACCCTCTCCAAAGAGATGTCTCCCAAGACTGATTTGGAGAGGGATCGCATGTCTATTATACCCTACGCTTCTGCGGTAGGCTCTATAATGTATGCGATGTTATGTACCAGACCGGATGTGGCTTATGCACTGAGTGTGGTAAGCAGGTATCAGTCAAACCCAGGGGAGAAACATTGGATAGCAGTAAAGAACATTCTCAAGTACCTGAGAAGGACTAAGGAGATGTTCTTGGTGTATGGCGGAAAAGACCTGCAGGTTGAGGCCTTTGCTGACTCCAGCTTCCAGAGTGACAAGGATGATTCCAAGTCCATGTCGGGTTTTGTCTTTACCCTCAATGGAGGGGCGGTGTGTTGGAAGAGCTCCAAACAGGAAACCGTTGCTGACTCGACTATGGAAGCGGAATACATCGCTGCATCTGATGCCGCAAAAGAAGCTGTCTGGATGAGGAAGTTCTTGAAAGAACTTCAGGTGGTTCCGTCCATTGTTGACCCAATACCTCTGTATTGCGACAACAACGGGGCTATAGCTTTAGCGAAGGAACCCAGGTCCCATCAGAAATCCAGACACATCTTAAGGCGGTATCACCTGATCAGGGAGATCGTGGATCGCCAGGAGATCGAGGTCCGGAGAGTTGCATCAGAGGATAACACAGCAGATCCATTCACCAAGGCCTTGACCCAGACTCAGTTCGAGCGGCTGATCGAGATGATAGGTCTTCGATACGCCAGTACATGGCCTTAGTGCAAGTGGGAGATTGTTAGTGTATATGCCCTAGAGGCCATTACTGTATCATACTAGCTTGTATATTACTTAATGGAAGCTTGGGATATTCACAGTTGTATATACAATCTTGCTCGAAATGGTAGTATGCTACTTGGTTTGTCTCTGCTTTAATATGTGCATGTGTTTCTTTTAGCATATTGCTGGTATACATATTAGTAGAGCCCTTAGGATCTTTGCTTGATTACCAGCGTTGTGATGGCGCTCGCACTCGTGGGAGCTGGGTAATCTATAAGCACATCCTTATACAGGTCCCTGGTCGTTGGACTATCGAGACAGGGCATCGATACTCCGGAGTAGACTAGCGTATGCGCTTCTCATCCCAGTGTGGGAGACGGTCTGTCCCACAGCCGTTAGTACGTCGTACTTGGGATAGTATGCGGGTGCTCGTTAGGTTACGAGTACACTGGACAGGACTCGTCGGGAACTGTTGGTTGGTAATATACCTATCGTCAGTTATCAGTTCCCAGGTGACATGAGTACAGCTTAGTCCGCTGACTTGACACTGTCACTTCGCCTCGAGTGTGTTCCCACTGCACTTTGATTACTACCCTACCACGGCTCAAAGGAGCTGTGCAAACAGGTAGTTTTTGGGTGCAGTCCCGAAGCACTTGGAGGCAGTGACGGTTAGACAGGATTCGTCTCTCCCGGTATTGGGGGTTGACATCGCGCTGTGTCTAGGAGAGCCATTACACGAGTAGTTATCTCAGGGTGTTCTGGGCTACACTCCGACACGACTTGTACCGCTATTAGGGGACTGACGTTCACCGCCCCCCTAGGCCCGCCATGCGATGTATCAGACGAACAGACCGGACTGTACGGAGACTGTCACATACAGGCTCAGTAGGAGTGCAGATGGGGTTCACCTCGTCAGTCTTCTTATCGACATCTACCTGGGGACCGTTACGTACAGCTAGTGCCGCTTGCGGTCTGTGGTTAAACCCACTGCCAGCGTAGTGTCGAGTCTTTAGAGTCCCACACAGAGAGCTATTCGCCTTTAGGCAAAACGAGTAGAGGTCGCATGGTTTTGCGACAGGGTTCGTTCGCATCCGCGCACTTGTGCACGTTTGCTGTCCGGACAGTTTATACTAGCGGGCTTTGGTTTAAGCCGGATCCTAGTATATGATTTGAGATTGGTTTTTCTCATTGTGTTCGTGTTCCTCGGATCACGAATGCGGGTGCGTATGCACAGTTGCTTGAGATTGGGGGAGAGGACCTTGTTTAGGGTTAATGGCTTTTGTCATTTTATTAACCCTATTGATTTTGTGTGGATTATTGTTAATTGATAATTAGCTTAATTATTGTGCATGGTTGTTGTTGACAATTTGACTTCATTGACTTGTTGACCATGTTGACAACTTGACCATAATCATTTCATTTGGAAGATGCTCTTTGATCTTTGCAAAAATGAAATGATAATGGTCAATTCATGATTTATCATGACAATTTTCAAGCTAATTATCTAATTAAAATTATCCTCACATATTAGTGAGAATGGCTCACTATTATTTCATTCTATCATATCTTTTCTCTCTCTTGCTCATCCTCTCCCTCAAGCTCTCTCCCTCTCATGTGTTGAGAAACAAAAAGGGCTTGAGAAAAACCCTCTCTTGATCTTCTCTACTCACTTCTAGGGTTCAAGTCTTAGCATTTCTTGTACTCTAGTTACTCCTAGCTTGGAGTTGAAGCTAAAGGTGGTGGCTTTCGGGTGGATCCTTCTTTGACGGGAGAAGACAAGCAAGGTGATCCTTTTCTACCATACCTAGGAGCAAGGAGAGAAGGACTAAAGACCAAAGGTATAACCTTTCATCACTTAGCTACTTTGTAGTTAGGGTTAGCTAGTTTATGTTTAGCAAAGATCCTCACAAGGTTAGTCCATGTTGCCTAAGTCATTAAAAATCCGATTTTTATTATGTTTTCCGCCTCCCCGTAAGCACCGGGGTGGGCAACACGGACTTACATATTCTAATTTTTTACATACTTTTATTGTTGAATATATATAAATATATATACCATTGTCATTTGTGTTGATCTTGTGTTTAATGCACTCAGAAATAAACCACTTGTAGAAATTTCTCTCCGTTTAATACGAAGGAGTAATTAACTGCAGAGGCTTGCGCTTGTAGAAAATTTAGCCCCCATAATCAAAAACCCCTTTCCGAAGGGTGATTCTGAGAAGTTGCGCTACATCGATCGTATCCGCTTGAACCGTTTAGCCATATTGCGTCGTAGCGATACGTTGCGCTGAGAAGCTAGGCGGATCTGCATCGATCCAACCCCTTAAAACCCCAAGTCTTTCTCTCTCGGGGATTTTTCGGCGGCGAACACACCTGATTCGGTAGATGGTTGATCGCCGCGAGATCGAGATTCAGAGATTATATACAAAAGACAACACAGCGGATCCATTCACCAATGCCATATCTCAAGCGCAGTTCGAGCGACTATTCGAGATGTTGGGTATGCGATACTGTAATAATTGGCCTTAGTGCAAGTGAGAGATTGTTAGATATAAGTGCCCTAGAGACAATTATTGTAATTGTACTTGGACCTATATGTATAGAAAATTCTTGCTTGATATAATAGTATGCTATCTGGTTTGTTTTATCTTTCATGTGCATTTATTTTATTTGTTTTTACGTATAACTATTACATATTGGTAAAGCCTTTAGAATCCTTGCTTAACTACCGGGATTATGATGAGATCATACTAGTGAGGCTTGGATAGACTATAAGCACATCCTTAAATGTTCTTAGTCATGGGAGTATCGAGACGGGGTATCGGTACTCCAGAGTAGGACTAGTGTATACATTTCTTGACTTCGACCGGGGTGATAGTTGGTCCCACAGCCATTGGTGTTTGGCACCGAAGTTTATATACATGTGCTCATTGGAGAATGAGTAAACTGAACGGACTTTCCGAGAACTCCTAAATAGTATTATACCTTTTGTCATATAGCAGTTCTTTGATGACAATGGTACATGGTAGTCTTTTGACCTGAGATTATCATAATATCTTGTGTGTATTCCCACTATATTTTGATTACTACCAACCACGGTTTTAAAAAGCTATACATATAGGTTTTAGTTGGACATAGTTCCGAAACACAAGAAAGCAGTAAGCGGTCGAGATGAGATTTATCTCTCCCGGTATAGGAAGTTGATGTCGCGCTGTGCATAATAAACTATAACCATAAGTTCCTGACCATAGCGGTTGAGATAAACTGATGAGGGTTATCAGTTGTATCTCACATGGTTATGAGTTTCATATCGGCATGATTTATTGGGTTATGTGGCTCTGATAGTTTCCACCCCCAGACCCGGTATGCGATACTCTTTGACGAAGACACCGAAATGTACGGTGATTGTCACTAATAGGCTTTATTAGGTTCAAATGAATTTTCTTGTCGACCTTCCTCTTGACATATACCCAAGTAGCCGTTACGTACAGTTAGTGCCGCTGACGAGTTTGTGGGTTAACCCATAAGGGGATTGATCTAAAACTATTTCAGATTAAATCGGATGCAATCCAATAATCTACTGTTAGTGTATTGTCAAGTCTTTAGAGTCCCACACAAAAAGTTACCATACTCGGGCGTAACGATGTAGACGTGCGTATGTGATACGTGCGGCGGTTTGATTAAACACGTATATAAGACACACGCACATTAATCGGACGTTAGATAATACTGGCCGGTTTATTATGAAGCCGGATTACTAAATCAAGTGTTGATTTAATAAAACATATATTGATATGTATTCTAGTATTATTTATTCTCTCTCTCTGTGTTAATATGTATATGATACATATTATATGTTGTATATCATACATATACTATCTCTCTCTCTCTTTCAATGTATGTATATGATACATATACTTGTGCTTGTCTTTTAATGGCAAGCTTGCATGTGGAGGCATGTGGGCAAGTGAGGACCACTTGAGAAGATAAGCCCCATTCTCTCTAACTAATATAACTGAGAGAATAGGGAGAAATAGAGGTGATCCTTATCATTTCTCCTCATTTTCTCTCTCATGAGTTGAGAACCAGAGACGAATTAGAGCGAAAAAGAGTGAAGTTGAGTTCTATATCTTCTTCCTCTCTCATTCTTGCACTTTGTGAGAGCGAGTTGATTTTAAAAGAAGAGTTTTTGGGTGAAGTTGAAAATTGGTTTGGGTTTCTTTCGAAGTGGATCATCTTCGGCAAGGTGATCGTAGATCAAGCTCGATTTCTACACCTCGGAGCTTAACTTAGGTCTTCCACTTAAGTGTGGGCACGCTTCAAAGGTTGTATCCCTCTCTAAAACCCTAGTTTAGCTCTCTCTTGTCTTTTGCAATTGCAAATATTTGGATGATTTTGGATATAGTTTGTGGTGCAAAGTCTTGAAATTTTTGTTCTTTATTTCCTCTGCGGTTCGCAAGTGTTGTGACCCTAGCATCACATCCTTACAAGTTTAAGCCTGAAAGATGGTTTTCAGGTCTAAGAATGCTTTAGAGAATCCGGCGTTCCATGCTTGACCAAGATTGTGCTTGGGAAAAGATATGGCGTATATACAAATGAAGGCATTGGCCGCGATTGTTTTAAAAGGGTTTGAGATGGAGATGGCGGAGGAAAGAGGTGAGCATCAATACGGGATGACTTTGCTCATGAGAGGAGGATTGCTGGTGAGAGTCAAAAAATAACCAAAAAGATTTTCAGTAGAGCAGCGTTCCTGGATTTTTATTCCAAAAAGTCTCGTCTTCTTTGAATAATGGATCATTAATGTTTATTTATAAAGAAAGTACTGTACTTTATCACCGGATATAAACTGAAATAAATCATATGGGAACCTATTTATAAAACTTTTTATAGGGAGGAGAATGTACCGTACACGTGGCAGATTGGGTGTGGATTTACCGTACAAAACAATAGCGCGCTTCTTTATTTTTGAGATTCACACCCAATCTGCCACGTGTATGGACCCAATCTATCACATGTAGGGTAGATCCTCCTCCGTATAAAAAGTTTTATAGATAGGTTCCCATATAATATTTTTCCAGAGAATCCTGTTT
Source organism: Agapanthus africanus (assembly GCA_030015575.1). Classification (NCBI taxonomy): domain Eukaryota; kingdom Viridiplantae; phylum Streptophyta; class Magnoliopsida; order Asparagales; family Amaryllidaceae; genus Agapanthus; species Agapanthus africanus. The sequence continues at coordinate 45,969,585 of CM057339.1, forward strand.
GGAGTAGAAGATATATCATTTATCACCGAAAAAAAATGCTTTATGGATTATAAGAAAGTTTGTACAATTTACTCGGTCAATCATAGTTTCTCTTGCTAAAATTGTGGACTATCATGCTTGTGAATTTTGTAATACATATATGAAACATGTAAAAAGAAATTATAGGCTGAAATTCTATAATTGACACCGAAATTCTAAAGTAGGCTGAAATTTAAGTTATTATTAGAACTTTTAAGTTAACAAATCAAATCATAGTAGTGCACAAACTTCAATAAAAGAATGACTCTCTATAGAACATGGAGAAAAAGATCATCTCCTTCCTATCTCTCATCAACTTAATTATACTCACTAACTCAAATGAACAAACTCAATTAACACAATTTAAGCGAAGACCTTGGGTTTGGGAGAATTCATAGCAAGTGTAATATCCTCAAACACCCTCAACCTCTTCCCCATATCCTTCTTCAAATCTAAGCTATCATCATCCTCAAGAACCGGCGCCAAAACCGCCGCTAATATAGCTTCATCGAACGCTTTGTTATCCGGCAATTCAGGCCATTTATTACAATTGTCCCCTGTTTCTTCAAATGATTTCTCAAATGACCTCCTCTTGTTTCCATGCTCCTCTGTTTTCAACAAGAAATTGTCGACTATATTCTCTGATCTATTCCTCTTCAACTTCTCTCCAATTGGATTCTCCTTCAATATCCTCGACGAATAAAATGGGGGTGCATCTATGTTAAGAGAGTTGTTTCTACTCAAGACATTCTCATTTGCAAACTTATCCTTCTCTTGATTCTTCGGTATTGAATCGAAACAAGGTTGTGGTTTCCAAATAGAAGAGGAATCAAGAAAAGCATTGAAGAGCCACGAGTTTACGTTCTTTCCCGCGAAATTGGATTCAAGGTCGCGAAGCATATCTTGGGCTCTCTCATAGGCTTTGAGGTGAGAGTCGGCGCCTCTAAGGTTATCGATGATTGCGGGCCTCACTTGCTTGAGGGTTTCTTTGGCTTCGGCGATTCTCCCTTGCTTCATTAAGCAAATGCCAAGGTTGCACATTTTATTGTTATCGGGTCCAATGACTAGAGCTCTTCTGTAGGCTTCCTCTGCTTGTGTGTAGTTCTCTTTTTGCATTAGAGCCCAACCTAAGTTTCCCTGATATTAAATAAAAAAAATTAACCAACAACCCAAATTAGAATCGAGTCAATTAGTATTTCCAAGGGTTTTGCACAAAACCACCTTCTAGTTTAACCATATAGCACTTAAAATAAACCGATCAAACTACATTGTGGCTTTAAGAGTCCAGGGTACGTCGCTAACAAGTCTCTTGTATACGGATAAACTACTAGTTTTGGACAAATAATGTAGGATTGATCAGATCACTTGACTTGGTCCAAGACTAGTTAACTAAAAGAAAAATATCAAATTCAATTTATTTTTAACAAATAAGAAATGATTAAAACAATTACCAGCAATCTTGTTGCTTCTTGCTCGATTGAGACTTGAAATTTCCTCCCTTGAGATCTCGCAGTCTTGGTTCTCTTCCCATTAAAGGCAAGCCCTTGTTGAATTAGCTGCAACTTTCGCCTCAACAAACCAATTTGATCATCCAATCTCCCACATCTCTATTCAAATTTATTCAATAAAAAAACCCAAATTAGCCAACAACCTAAATCAACAAAATACCCCAAAAAAGTTTTTAAAAAATAATTACCTTGTAGAGATCTAGAAGAATGTTATCTAAAGACTCTTGCGCTTGTTCCGAGCACCGATGCCTCAAAGACTTGATAGCTTCAATCGCCTCTTCGGCTCGATTCTGTTGCTTCATCACAATAGCCATGTCTTTGAGTGCACTATCAACTCTGTCTCCAGAATTGATTGCAGCCCAAAACAACACAATTGCTCTCTCTGGGTCTTTATCTACCAACTAAATCACAAACCCAAATCCATCAAAATTCTAAAAATGTTTAATTTTTCCTCAAAATTATAATTTTTTTAAAATGTTACCTGAACTCTTTTGGCTCTAACATAAGGAGTGTCACCAACAGGGACTTTGTGGGCAACATGAAAAGATTCGGACGATCGGGGCCTCGATATCGGTTTAATCGGAGAACAAGGGGCCGATTTCGACGGCCTAATCGAACTGATTCCCCAAATGTCTTGATGCAACATTGTGAAGATTTGTTGGGTTCTCTCTGCTTCAAGAAAGATTATAGAGAGAGAAAGTTAAGAAGCAGAGAGAGGAGAAAGAGATGAAAGCTTTGGGGTTTGTTGATGGGTGAGGGGTTAATATGAGAGAGAGGGGAGAGGTGAAAATATAAGGGGGTTTTGTGATAAATTTGGAAATGAGTCGACCGTTGGAGGTGATCAGTTTGAAAAAAGTAGCCGTTGGGAAATTGATTTTTGCGCATTTTTTTAGATTATAGGATTTAATTTAAAACCAACAAGTTATCTTATCTCTTCAAAATATTCCTTTTAACATGTATACACAAATTTTGAATTTGAAAAGTGTATATGTAACCAATTCATGGTTTTCTATTGTTCTTCAATCTTTGTGTCTTTTTGAATAAAATATATAATGTTTTGAAATGTATTTTTTAAAATGGGAAGCTTGCCGTAAAAATAGCTTTTATGACAAATTTGATTTCAAGTTTAGATGGTCTCAACAAGGTTATTACAATTATTGTCAGATAGTTTATTATTTTTCATTTCTACAACTTCCCTAAAATGAAATGTGATCTCACTAAGATTCTTTTTTTAAAATAAAAATAACATGCAATCAAACCTCGGGATTTTTTTATTGCACAAATTTTCTCATATGTATTTGGAAAAACTCCTTTTAATCGATATGTTTTCATATTTCTTCCTTAAATCATTAAGTTACTTCATTTTGCTCTTTTTAGCATTTTGCATCCAAAACTTAACTTGCTATGTTAACCAAGGTTAGCTTATAGGCAAGATAATAAGGGAAAAATAAGTTCAGGTCCCTATGGCCTAAAAAATATAGCTTTAGCCCTTAGGTCAAACAAACCATTCAAAAACTCCCTATACTAAACATTTCCTTTATTTTTAATCGTTATAGTACATTAACTGATGTGTCATGTCAATACTATTCTTTCAGCGAAAATATTGTATTTACCTTATAAAATACGATATTGGTATTGACATAATACATTAGTTGATGTCCTGTAAAGACTAAAATAGAGGAATATTTAAAGTCCAGAGGGTTTTTAATAAACTTTTTAACTGCGGGGCCTGATCCTTATTGTTTTTGAGCGCATTTTTCCTAAAATTAATTTATATCCTCCACTTAGTTGCTTCTAAATTGATTCTTAATTTTCCAACATGATAGAAGAGCCCAAACTGCAAGACGAACTAAAAGAGCAGGAGAGAAATATATAAACAAAATGAAGGCAAAGGATTTTATTTACTTATTTATTATTAGATGAAAGAATTTTGAGGAGCAATAAAAATAATATCTGATGGTTTTAACCGAATATTTTAAGAGCGATACTTTTACCGCCTGCAATTTGTTACCCAAAAGCGTACTTAAGACAAAATGGTAGGACCCACAACACCTAAGTAATAATGTCAAGCATGTACCCCATGGTGTTCATCTCTTTGGTAAATTTTTCGGTAGACAAATTGCGGTAGGAAAAGTATATTTGATATTTTAATACAAGTTAAAAGTTAACCACATATAGTAATTCTTAAGAAAGAAAAATAAAAATAATAAGATAAGTTAGCAAAACCAAACCCCCCACCCCCACCCACCCCAAATAAGAAAAAAAAAGAAAGAATCTGAGGAGGGATACTGATGGAGCTTCGGATCTTCTTCACATGCTGTCCTCCATCGATCCTATGATGGCTGTCTTGGACGGGCTGTGATTTGGTTTTGGAGTTTTTGGGTGTGGATCTCAATGGGTTGGTGTTGGACTCCGAGTTACCTGCAAAGAAGTCTCGGGGTGGGTGACCACCGTGGGACCCTCCGACGATCAAGTTAGAGCCGAAGAATAGGAGCAAAGTAGCGGCGTATTGATATAATTCGCGTTACCTGAGCCGTCTGAGAGAGAGGTTTATATAGGGGTCGTGTGGAGCGAGCGGGCGCGAGATCACCACCGTCAGTTATGACCCCGCGTTATCCTCGTCTTGAATGGCGAGATGCATCCATCAATGTAGGGATGTGCTAGCGTGGGACGCGGATCGTGGGGAGGCGGATATCTCGTCCTGGCAATATACGCGGAGCCGTTACGGGACGCATGAGATATGCACTCCCGGTAGATCAGGGGAGGCCGAGGAAGCTCGGCACGTCGGAGGCTCGGAGACGAGCCTGGAGGCCGAGGAAGCTCGGCACGTCGGATGCTCGGAGACGAGCAAGAAGACTGAGATAGCTCGGAGGCGAGCTGTTGGTAGATTCCCAGGTGAAGGCGAAAGGCACTCAGGGAGGTCTCCTGGAAGGTTGAACATGTTCCCCGAAACGAAGTCCCGAGGAATCCTCACAATGTAACCCGTTTATCCCACCTCTGTAGCCTTCGGGACACGTCATTTGCTACGTGTCGTAATTCGAGGAGACACCGCTTGTGAGCATCATCATTAGCCCCCCACTCTCGTTCCGACCTATCCAAGGGTCGGGTCGAGAGTGGTCTACTCGGTCTTTCTTCTACTCAATTTGGCGCCAAGGAATCGTAACGCGGATCGCCTGGGAACGGCACGACGTTTGGCGGTCACGTCGTTTCGACCTTTTGGGCCCACGTGTCGCCTCGTCGCGCACCTGAATCTTCACGCGTATCCCTGATGGCGTCAGCGGATCAAATGAAATGATCGCGCTTTAAAGAGGGGGTGCCATTTCATTCGGTCTCCTGTTGGGATACGGGCCACGTGTCGGGCATCGGTTGGCGGACACGACAGGCTATCGCTTGTCACCTGCAACCGAAGGGACGTCCCCAATAGCCGATCGACACGTGGAGCTCTGATGGCTGGCAGGCGTGACGATCTGGGCCGTCGGATACTTTCTTTGGGGTGTATAAATAGGAGGGGACCCCTCTAGAGCCAACACTTCCGCCATAATTTGCTTTCGTTGTCGAAAATTGCTCGGCGCTCCTTACTTTTAGATCAGATCACCTGTGATTTTTCCTCGGCGAGCCCATTCCCTTGAATCAAGTTAGATGTCTTCATCTGAGAAGTCTGTAGAGATAGTTAGGGTTGAGTCGGACGATGAGGCTCCGGTTGATAGAGCCGTGTCCAGCGGATCTTCCTCCTCCTCGGCTTCAGATAGCCGAGAGGGTTCTTATGCCGCGTCGTCTGTGTCGGGCTCGCCTCTAGATCCAGGGCTGCCTTTGTCGTTCGCCGTCGGATGGCGACTAGGGCGCCCAAGGAGCATATCGGGAACGCCCGCGATGCGCCCTCTGTTTTGAGGAATGTAGACAAGCTTATCGAAATTCGGGCTCGATTCCATATTCCCTCCAACTATTCGCTTCGCTTAGCTAGAGAGGGTGAGCGGGCGGACTGGGTGCAGGGCAAGGAGATTGTCCTGTAATTGGAAGCGTTCCAGGCCTGAATGCGTCTGCCCTTCTCAGCCGAGATATGTGGGGTGCTTCACTGCTTCCATCTTGCCCCGGGTCAGCTAGCGCCGAACTCGTGGAGAATCCTCCTCATATTTCTGGTCCGGTTGAAACTTGAAAATATCCCATTCAGTTTGACCATCCTCGTTTCCTTCCCCTGTTATAAGAATCACCCTGGCACCAGCAAGGATGAGCCGAGCTGGGTGTACTTTTCCTTCAAAAAACGTAGGGGCGGGATGGCCGGGACCGGTGTGGTAGCCGTCCCTTCTTCCATCTATGAATGGAAGGAGAAGTTCATTTTCGTTTGGCTACCCGAGGGCGAGGATTGGCCTGTGCCTACATAGTGGCACAAGACCGACTGCCCGAGGGCAAAACAGTCATCTTCACCCGAGGCAAGGGTGGTGTCTTTGTGGGAGCCGATCCAGCGAGCCGACGTCCTGCTTTCTGAGTAGGCCCTGAGCTGGGCTGGGTTCAGCCCTACGCGCTTTCTGGGTAAGTTAGGACCGTAGATGATCTATTTAGACTTTGATGCATTTTCTTTGCCCTTTTTGGCATCACTAACTCTCTTTGTGTATTCTCCCTTTTTGCAGAGCAAATGGACCGATCCAAGTTCTTAGATGTCATGGCCGCGAAGGCCCAAAACAAGACCGGGGGCGGAAGCTCGTCCCGACCGGGTTCGAGCTTGGTCCCGAGGCCTGCCCCCCCGAGCAAGTCTTCAGCTGCGTCACCTTGAGTCCTCGAAGAGCGCTGGGGGGGAGGTAGAAGCATGCGCGGGATTAAGCGCTCCAGACGAGAGAGGAGGAGGCCGAGCCCACCGATGCCCCCTAAAAAGGCACAAAAGGACGGTTTATCGGGTGCCTCCTTCTACCGGGATCCCAATGCAGGAAGGGGACTTCTGCTTCGAGGTGCCCTGGGGGCTCTCCGTCGCCGACAACTTGCTTTTCGACATGGAGGAAGCAGCTGGGGGAAAGATTCCCCGGGGACCCTGAAGGCCCAGGTGGCCGCCATCGCTCAGGAGGCAGTTCAGGTCGGTATCCGTTTTCTTTTAAGAATCCTCTTAAGCGTATTTTTTTTCAGTTTGAACATTTCTTACTCCTTTTGCTGCTTTTCCTTAGGTCATCCACCACCGTGCCCTCATTGTAAATATGGAATCCGAGGAGATAGCCCCGGCCATGAAGAAGGTGGGCAAATCATTCTCGCGGGAGGAGGATTTGTGCCTTCGGCTGTAACAAGCAGAGGAGAAGATAGCCACCCTCGAAGCCCCGGTGGTCACCGAGGAGCTGACGAACTCCAAGTATAAGGAATCTCACCGACTTCTAAGTGAATCCAACCGGGCTATCCAGACCAAGTTGGAGGAGGTTGGTAACCTCTATAACGCAATGAAGAAGTCGAGGGACGTCAGTAGGAAGGACGCCCGGGTGGCGCTCGAGGCCATGAAGGTTGCCGAGCTCCGGGCGGTGAAGTCCGTGGAAATGTATAAAGCGTCGGATCAGTTCTACGTCGACCTCGCCGATGCTTCGGCCATCGTTTGGCACTAGGCTTTCGACGTCGTTAAGGCGTTGATACCGGAGTTCGTTCGCAACGACTGGGTCCAGTACCCTCTCTTTGAGGATGAGCCGCAGGTGGAAGTTATCGGGGCGGCCGCCGTGGGTGAGGCTGCCGGGGAGGCCGCCGGGGGTGAGGTTATCGGTGGAAGCGTCGACTCATAGGTCACCGTTTCGGTCCCCGACGCTGGTATCGAGCAGAGCAAGATCCTCCCCGAGCCTACGGCCTGAGCTTTCCTGGTTAGGGGATTCTCTCTCTCTCTCTCTTTTCCAAAGTTTCGTAAGCCTCCGGGTGTTTTTGTAAGGCTGAGGAGCCCAGAATACCTTGTATTTATTTTTAGATCATAAATAAAGTGCACCTTCTTCTTCATTGTCCAAATATTTAGCTCGCATACTTTTGTTTGTATCTTCATTCTGCAAGTATATTTAGCTCGTCAATAGCCTCATCTCGAGAGTGTTAGGTCATGGGTTGGTGTCCGGCCTTTTTATGTGACGATCGCGCGTCGAGTGTAAGTCGAGTAACAGAAGGTCGGTACCTTCCCATTCCCTGGAGTCGAGGTGGCAATCGTTCATTTAGCATGAATCGAAAAATAGCTAAGGTAGAATAGGTCGGTGTTGGCTGATCCTTCCTTGACGAGGGCGTTGGATCCATCTTTTCTTAGGGCAGGAACCTACCCCACACGGACGAGCCCAACAGGAGTATGTTCGGTGGCCTCTTAGTGACGGCTTTAGATCCTTAGCGTTGATGGGTGGAAGCTACCCGCTAGGGATGGACCGGACAGGAAGCTGCTCGGTGGCCTCGCAATGAGAGCTTTAGATCCTTAGCGTTGTTGGGTAGGAAGCTTCTTGGTGGCCTCGCAATGAGGGCTTTAGGTCCTTAGCGTTATTGGGTAGGAAACTACCCACTAGGGATGGACCGGGCAGGGAAGCTGCTCGGTGGCCCCATTAAGAAGGCTTCAGATCCTTGGCATAGATGGGTAAGAAGGTACCCGCTAGAGATGGACCAGACAGGAATCTGCTCGGTGGCCTCGTTAAGAAGGCTTTAGGTCCTTAGCGTTTTTAGGTAGGAAACTACCCGCTAGGGATGGACCGGGCAGGGAGATACTCAGTGGCCTCGTTAAGAGGGCTTTAGGTTCGTAGCGTTATTGGGTAGGAAACTACCCGCTAGGGACGAACCGGGCAGGGAAGCTGCTCGGTGGCCTCGTTAAGAAGGCTTCAGATCCTTAGTGTAGATGGGTAGGAAGCTACCCGCTAGGGATGACCGGGCAAGAAGCTGCTCGGTGGCCTCGCAATGAGGGATTCAGCCACTTAGCGTAGATGGGTAGGAAGCTACCCGCTAGGGATGGACCGGACATGAAGCTGCTTAGTGGCCTCGCAATGAGGGCTTCATTCTTTAGCGTAGATGGGTAGGAAGCTACCCGCTAGGGATGGACCAGGCAGGAAGCTACCCGGCGGCCTCGCGAGGAGGGCTTTCGAGTTTCCCTTGGGCCCTCGCGGGGTGTCGTTCAAACTTCTGCGGGCCGCATTGGCGGGAGTGAGGGCGTCGTTCAACCTTCCGTGCGCCGCATGGCCGCCTTTGAAGACAGGCATGGCCGACACGTGGCCGTTCCATATCGAGAAATTGAGACGCCCCACGATTCGCGTTGCTGTGCAAGTAAACTTTCGGCCGTTGGAAGATTTTGTTGAGGCTATAAATAGCGAAAGTATGTTGGTTTCTTTCTAGCCTTGTGTTTCTAAAGATGGCCGGGCGTCTGTGTGTGCTCATCAGGGAGATCATTTCTCATGACGATATGTATCTTTATAGCCTCGATCTCTCCGAACAGATGTACGAGGTGGTGATAGACTGCATAGAGGGCCACTTTGGATGCCTTCTTCCCCGGCGATCTCGTCTTCTCCAATTGCTCATTTACGCGATCTGGAGGATGTCCCCAGGTCTGCACAATGCCTTGTCTCCACGGCTGAGAGACGAGGCGATCGAAAAGTTGCACTCGCTCAACCACCTCGGCCTGATCTCGCAAAGCAGGCGGGAGCGGCCGGTGGGTATTCTTTTGGAGTGTTTCCAGAAGAGGCAGATCGTTGCTTCTTGCCTGTCGGATCAGGCCCCCGACCCTTCCGTGGCATCTAGGGGCCACAGGCACCATCAGAGGAAGCTCAGGCTTGGCTGCAGGAGATCTGCTCAGAGTACCATCAACAGTGCTTTCTTGATCCCCGCCCCACTCTATTGTAATTATTGTAAGGCTGGGGAGCCTATAATACCCTTTAATCAATAATGTTTGTTTTTGGCGCTAGGCTATTGTCTTCTTTTTCTCTTCTCGTACAATTTTTAAACTTTAACTAAATGCCAACAGGAACAACTTTATTTATGTCACGCCCCGCTTCCCAGAGTGCGCTAAGATCGGCACGTGACAGAGCCAACCATGCTACCTGTGAGGAATATCCCTCCACAGTCACATTACGGCTGTCTAGAAGATATCATGAACAGTAGAAATAAAATAAACTATCTAGTACATGTCCATATGCCAGAATAAGCGAGTCAAGAAATAATATATGCGGAAGCAATAAATCCAATAAACAATAATATATGGAAGGTACGTCCCAATACGCGCTCACATCAGGAATAAAAAAATGCTGAATGGAAACTAAACTAAAATACTAACAGGGTCCTCACTGCTCGGTCTGTCGGCTGAAGTACTCCTGCTCGGCCTACGACAAGGGTAGCGGATCTGGGCCATGCAAAACCCAGACGTCAGCGCGTCACAATATCAACAATGATATAATCAGTGGGTAACAGGATATGCAGGCATGAATTATAAATGGTAACATGAATGTAATAAGTAAGCAGGGATATCGAACAGTGAAGTGTAACAGTATAGGTGAAGTGCAGCGATAAAACTAAACTGTGCTACTGGGTTAACTACTCTCAAGTCTATGAAATCAATTTAATGAATCGTCGATATAACTCAATAGTATCCCATGCATACCCGGGACCACGGTCCAGATTCTCAGGCTGAAATCCGAGACATGCCGCTAGGCACTAAACAGGAAACATATACAGATGAATGATGTCAGCAGCATCATCCCAGGGCTGGCCTAGCCCATAAAACTGATCAGTATAAGTATCGAACTGTCGAGTTATAAGTCAGGTTTCATCATTGATTTTCCCTTACCCCCAAGTTATGTGTTCAAGTCAGGTATTGATAAATCTGGAGCTAATGCCAACACAAGATCAAGCAGGTATAGGTTTATCTATACAGAAAACAGAATATGTCCATCGGGACAATGTCAGGATTGTCAGCATTAGAAACAGGATCAAGTAATATGTCAAGTAGTGATGTATCAGGTCATGTCAAGTAGTGCACAGTGTAACAATGGGTGCCCAACAGTAAAATGTAGCAAGTATTGAATCAGAGTAAAAGTACGGATGTACAATAAAAGCATGTATGCACAAATATCTATCGGGGGTTACATCATGACTATGTAGGATGCACATTATCAAGCATGGGGTACTAATGTAATAATAATATGAATTAATATAATATGACATGCAACTAGATATGTAGAATTAATGGTATGGATACACAATAAAACATGGATGCACAAATATCTATCAGGGGTTACAACTACAGCTCCAAGACTATGTAGAATGCACATTATCTACCATGGGGTGTTAATGTAGCAGTAATATGAACAACGTGACACGGCATGCAACTAGATATATAATTAATGGCATGGATGCACAAATATCGATCAGGGGTTACATTTACAGCCCCTAAACTAAGTGGGATGCACTTTATTAAGCATGGGGTGTTACTACAATAATAACATGAATTAATATGATCTGTAGATGCAGCTATATATATATATTAAATGATATGCATGCGTACGGGTATCCGAAAACAGTAAAACTTTAATATAGATGTATAATGCAATCAACAGGTAATATTTGTATTCATATGGATGCAAGATACGTAATATAGCATGTAGCAAGATAAACTTTCCTGAACGGAACACACGACGGGTGCGTACGGCACATCCGACGTCGGGTAATCATCGCAACGCGCACACGACATGCGGGACGGGTCCAGGCAGGGCAAGAGGACAACCACGCGGGTAAGGGACGTTCACTGGATCGCCTGGATCGGCAGCGACGAGCATGGCTCCGGCGGGTGATCACCGGAAATGAATCAAGAAAAGAGAAGAAAAGAAAAGAAGAAGGAGAAGAAGAAAGAAAGAAAGAAGAGAAGGTTGCACTGGGGTCAGAGGAGGCGGTACTGGGGTGACGTCGGCAATGGGTCTCCAGCGACGAGAGGTTTGCCGGCGAGGATCGGGTTCTTGGTTGTGGAGTTTCGAGTGTGCAGGGTAAAGCTAGGGTTCAGGCAGGGAAGGGAGGTGGTGAGGAAGAGATGATGCGGTCGAGGGCGTGGGGACGACGATGAGGTGGTCGGAGCTCCGACAACAAGGTTCCCGGCAAGGCAGTGGGTTTGGTTGAGGTCGGGTGTGCAGGGGGTTGCGGGCTCAGGAGAAGAAGGGTGGCGTCGGGAAATGAAGGGGAAAGGGAGAAAAAGTCGAGATCAGGAAAAAGAGATGACGATGACGGTGAGGTTGTGGATGGAGGTCTGTGGTGTTGGCTCAGGTGATGGGTTCGCCTGAGTTCTTAGGTGAGGATGAGAGGAAGGGTGGAGGCGGTGGAGGTTGTGAGGATGAGGGTGAGGAGATCGGGGTCGAGGGTGGAGGTGGCGACGGCAAGGTGCTGTGTGAGGCTAGGGTTAGGGTTAGGGTATTCGTCGCGGCAGTTGCATGCGTTTAAAAAAGAAAAGAATGAAGAAGAAGGGAGGTGACGATAGTGGAGGAAGGGAGGTGACGCAATCCTCGGGGAACAGTGTATTTGAGAGGAGTGGGAAAGAGGGGGAGAGGAGAGAGAGAGAGAGAGAGAGAGAGAATTCGGTTAGTAAAAAAGATTTCTTAAAAATTTTAAAAAATATTTCTATTACGAAAATTTAAACTATTAACAGTTAAAAGAAAATATAATATTAATAAATATTTAATATTTGGCTAATACAAAAATAGTCCAAAACACGGCCGGATCGAGTCTAAAAATCCAGTTTTAAAATACGGAAAATATACGTGTCAACAAAAACCAAAATTGGATATCCGGGTAACGAAAATGCATACCTCCAAGAACGGATGCACGCACGTGTGCATAACCATCCAAACGAGTCCGTTTCACTGAACGGGACGAGAACAAGGTGCGCGGATGCTACGACAGGATTAGGGGTATCATGCAGGCCATGTAATATATTTTTAAAATATTTTATATGACTTTAAATGTTATATTAAAAAAATGCAGATGCCAGATATAATACCAGTATGCAGTATATAAAAAAAATGAAAGTGCACGGGTCCATATAACAAGCCAGGATAAATTATAAATAGGAATCAAGACGGGTTTCTAGCAAGCGGGTCGGGTCGGATGCAAATACAGATGTCAAATACACTATTCGCACCAAAAACACAATAAATCAGGAAAATACCATAAATAAAGAAATACTCGAAAGAACTGGTATAGATGAAATAGGGTGTTACATCATACCCAACTACAAAAAGAACTTCGTCTTCGAAATTCCCAAAACAAGAAAGGACAACCAAGTATAAATCTACGAGAAAAGGTGTGGAAACTTCTGTCTAATCTCATCTTCTCATTCCCAAGTCGATTCTCCGTGCGAGCGATTTCCCCATGAAACAAGTACGAGCGGGATAACCTTTTTCTTAAGGACATTTTCTCTTCGATCAACAATTGATATCGGTCTTTCCTCATAGGTCAAAACCTCCCTTATAGTCAGCTCCAAATGATCTAGCACGTGTGTTTCATTTCGAACATACTTACGGAGTTGAGACACATGAAGCAGATCATGAACATTCGCCAAAGATTGTAGTAACGCCAATCGATAAGCCACTTCTCCAACATGCTCCATAATCTCGAAAGGCCCCACGAATCGAGGACTAAGCTTGCCTTGACTCCCAAAACGGATCACTCCTCTAGTCGGTGATATTTTCAAGAACACAAGATCACCGACAGCGAACTCTAGAGATCTTCTTGATGTATCGGCCCAACTCTTTTGTCGATCCTGCGCTGCCTTCATATGATTTCGGATGGTATTAACCTTCTCAACTGTTTGGACGATCAAATCCGGTCTCAACAATCTTCGTTCTCCAATATCGTCCCAACAAACGGGTGAGCGACACTTGCGACCATACAATACTTCGAATGGAGCCATCTGAATAGTCGCCTGAAAGTTGTTATTGTAAGAAAACTCCACCAAATGTAGATGTTCCTCCCACGAACCCTTAAAGTCCAACATGCAAGCTCTCAACATATCTTCAAGAGTTCAGCATACTCTTCAAGGCTCCTCGAGTAGACCAGAATATCATCGATGAACTCCACTATAAACTGGTCCAAGAACAGTGAAAAGATTCGGTTCATCAAGTCCATAATATCGCCGGTGCATTCGTGACTCCAAATGGCATCACTAAATACTCGTAATAGCCATACCGAGTTTGGAACGTAGTCTTGCAAATATCCTCTGATTTAACTCGGACCTGATGATATCCGGATCGCAAATCCAGCTTCGAGAATACCCTCGCGCCACTGAGTTTCTCGAATAATTTGCCAATGCGAGGGATTGGGTACTTGTTCTTAATAGTCACCTGGTTTAATTCTCGATAATCGATGTACATCCTCCTTGTGCCATCTTTCTTCTTTACTAGAAGAACTGGAGCTCCCCAAGATGAAGTGCTGCTACGAATCCAACCCTTCTTGAGCAATTCGGTAACCTGCTTCTTGACTTCTTCCAACTCCACTGGCGCCATTGGATAATACGCCTTTGAGATTGGCGCTGCACCAGGAACAAGATCGATCGCGAACTCCACATCTCGTTTTGGCGGTAAACCCGAGATGTCCTCGAATACGTCCATGAACTCTCGAACTGCAGTTGGCGCTTCCTCCTTATCAACTTCCATCGTTGAAAGAACATTGCTTGTCAGCCTGGCCCTACACTCAACTGGCCGACAGAACTGCTTCCTCCAACAAAAACAAACTCTGGATGTCCGAGAATCTGGAAAATCACTTTCTTTGCCCTACAATCAATGTGAGCACGGAAAGTGCCGAGAAAATCCATTCCCAAGACAACATCAAAACTGCCGGTATCGATCACCAAGAAAACTGCAACTAACTCTCGTCTGAAAAACAACTGAACAATCCTTACACTCACTACTAGCTATGATCTTCCCGTTCCTAGTGTGTATGTCCCAACAACTAGACATGGTCGTGCAATAAATCTAGTGTGCAGCAATAAACTTGGACGACATAAAACAATGGGATGCACCAAAATCGAATAATGCTAATGCGGGAAAATCATGAACAAGTAGATACCTGAAACAACTTCATCTGAAGCCTTGGCCTCTTCAACCGTTAGGGTAAAGGCTCGAGCTTGATTACGTCCCTGAGTTATCTGCTTCTGCCCCTGAATCTACCTCTGCGGTGGCCTCTGAACATCATCTTTCAAACGAAGTTTCGACGGACAAGCATTGATAGTATGATCCGTTGATCCACAAACCAAACAAAGTCCCAGCATCCTTCGACAATCCCTCCTTAGGTGCCCAGGTAGATGGCAAAAGTTATAAATCACGCTCTTTCTCTGATCTGCAACGACGGGCTTCTTCATCGGTACTACGCCACGCCGGTTCACCGGAATACCTCTACGCACAGGCGCTCGGTTCGGCGTAAACACCGGCTTCCGTACCACTACCGCCTGCTGCTGCGCACCCCCAGTCTTCAACGATAAGCTCTGCTGCTCCCTGGCCGCTTTAAGCACTTGCGAGAAAGTGGTCAAACCCAGAGATATAATGTGCATCTGGATTTCCACGTCCAAACTGCGCATGAACCTTCGTGCCCTATCAGCATCGTTGGCAACCAAAGGTCCAGCGCATCTACTGAGCCGTGTCCACTCAGCCGCGTGTGCATCCACAGATCTGCTATTCTGCTTCAAACCGATAAACTTTTTTTCCATTTCCTTCCATGCAGTCTGCAGAAAGAACTTCTCCAAGAAACTCTGCGAGAATGTTGCCCAACTGATCGGCTTGGGCAAACGGGTCTTTTCCACGAGCCACCATTCATGGGCATAGTCCACCAATTGGATGGGTACGACATCCACTCTCTTGTCCTCCGGAATTTGTGCTTCAACGAGCAGATTCTCCGTATCGACTAGCCACTGCTCTGCTGGCAACGGCTCCTCCAAACCAGTGAAAATGGACAGACCAAGTTTCCTGAAATCCGCCACGGTACCCACACGCTCAACTGGTCTGGCCGCAACATTATTTACGGACTGCTGGATGGTCCCCAAACCTTCCTGAAAGGCTTCGGCTTGCCGCTGGTTTAGCTCAGTTTGCCGCCTCTGGTTCTCCAGCATCCCATAAATTACTCCAAGTAATGCGGTGTCGTCCACACGCCTCTGGTACGATCGCAGATTTCTGTCTGCCATGCTCCTGCAACCAAGACACCGAAGATGATTAGTATGACAAATAAGATTCAAAACTTGCGATGAATAATGACCATAAATTAAGGATATGAATCAAGACTAGAACTCCAAATTACTTAAATAGAGTACCGCATTATAACCATGCCGCGGTACATAGTTACAATCACATAACTCCACTCAAGTCGCCCAAATTCTAGTATCAGAATCAAAGGAACAGGGAGGGAGAAACAATAAGGAACCAAAAAGGATTTCAAGCAGAGATGCAAAGTTGTTTGCATATCGTCAAGACACAAGAGTCAAGAGAAAGATATAATTCAAGAATTACGATAACAATGTGGCAGGACATGTTCCTAATTATAGGTTTTCTGATTCGTGTATTGGGTCCAATACCCAACTACAAAAGAATCAAACCCGATTAACCTAAATCCTATGGCTCTGATACCAAACAAACCCTGTCACGCCCCGCTTCCCAGAGTGCGCTAAGATCGGCACGTGACAGAGCCAACCATGCTACCTGTGGCTAGGAAATATCCCTCCACAGTCATATTACGGCTGTCTAGAAGATATCAAGAACAGTAGAAATAAAATAAACTATCTAGTACATGTCCATATGCCAGAATAAACGAGTCAAGAAATAATATAGGCGGAAGCAATAAATTCAATAAACAATAACATCTGGAAGGTACGTCCTAATACGGGCTCACATCAGGAACAAAAAAATGCTGAATGGAAACTAAACTAAAATACTAACAGGGTCCTCATTGGTCGGCCTGTCGGCTGAAGTACTCCTGCTCGGCCTGTGATAAGGGTAGCGGATCTGGGCCATGCAAAACCCAGATGTCAGCGCGTCACAATATCAACAATAATATAATCAGTGGGTAACAGGATATGCAGGCATGAATTATAAATGGTAACATGAATATAATAAGTAAGTAGGGATATCGAACAGTGAAGTGTAACAGTATAGGTCAAGTGCAGCGATAAAACTAAACTGTGCTACTGGGTTAACTACTCCCAAGTCCCTGTTAGTATTTTAGTTTAGTTTCCTTTCAGTATTTTTTTAATTCCTGATATGAGCCCGTATTGGGACGTACCTTCCAGATATTATTATTTATTAGATTTATTGCTTCCGTATATATTATTTCTTGACTCGCTTATTCCGGCATATGGACATGTACTAGATAGTTTATTTTATTTCTACTGTTCTTGATATCTTCTAGACAGTCGTAATGTAACTGTGGAGGGATATTTCCTAACCACAGGTAGCATGGTTGGCTCTGTCACGTGCCGATCTTAGCGCACTCTGGGAAGCGGGGCGTGACAGGGTTTATTAAGCATGGGGTGTTACTACAACAATAACATGAATCAATATGATCTGTAGATGCAGCTATATATATATAAATATATATATATATATATAAAATGATATGGATGCATACGGTTATCCGAAAACAGTAAAACTTTAATATAGATATATAATGCAATCAACATGTAATATTTGTATTCATATGGATGCAAGATACGTAATATAGCATGTAGCAAGATAAACTTGCCTGAATGGAACACACGACGGGTGCGTACGACACGTCCGACGTCGGGTAATCGTCGCAACGCACACACGGCACGCGGGACGGGTCCAGGCAGGGCAAGAGGACAACCACGTGGGTAAGGGACGTTCACTGGATCGCCTGGATTGGCAGCGATGAGCATGGCTCCGGCAGGTGATCACCAGAAATGAATCAAGAAAAGAGAAGAAAAGAAAAGAATAATGAGAAGAAGAAAGAAAGAAAGAAGAGAAGGTTGCACTGGGGTCAGAGGAGGCGGTACTGGGGTGATGTCGGCAATGGGTCTCCGGCGACGAGGGGTTTGCCGGCGAGGATCGGGTTCTTGGTCATGGGGTTTTGAGTGTGCAGGGTAAAGCTAAAGTTCAGGCAAGGAAAGGAGGTGGTGAGGAAGAGATGATGTGGTTGAGGGCGTGGAGATGACGATGAGGTTGTCGGGGCTCCAGCAACAAGGTTCCCAGCAAGGCAGTGGGTTTGGTTCAGGTCGGGTGTGCAAGGGGTTGCAGGCTCGGGAGAAGAAGGGTGGCGTCGGGAAATGAAGGGGAGAGGGAGAAGAAGTCGAGGTCGGGAAAGAGAGATGATAACGACGGTGAGGTTGTAGATGGTGGTTTGTAGTGTTGGTTCGGGTGATGAGTTCGCCGGAGTTCTTAGGTGAGGATGAGAGGAAGGGTGGAGGCGGTGGAGGTTGTGAGGACGAGGGTGAGGAGATCGGGGTCGAGGGTGGAGGTGGCGACGGCAAGGTGCTGCGTGAGGCTTGGGTTAGGGTTAGGGTTAGGGTTTTCGTCGCGGCAGTTGCATGCGTTTAAAAAAGAAAAGAACGAAGAAGAAGGGAGGTGACGATAGTGGAGAAAGGGAGGTGACACGATCCTCGGGGAACAGTATATGCGAGAGGAGTGAGAGAGAGGGGGGAGAGAGAGATAGAAAGAAAGAGAGAGAGAGAAAGAGAGAGAGAGAATTCAGTTAGTAAAATAGATTTCTTAAAAATTTTTAAAAATATTTCTGTTACGAAAATTTAAACTAGTAACAGTTAAAAGAAAAAATAATATTAATAAAATATTTAATATTTGGCTAATACAAAAATAGTCCAAAACACGTCCGGGTCGGATCTAAAAATCCAGTTTTAAAATACGGAAAATATACTTGTCAACAAAAACCAAAATTGGATATCCGGGTAACGAAAATGCATATCCCCAAGAACAGATGCACGCACATACGCGTAGCCATCCAACGAGTCTGTTTCACTGAACGGGATGAGAAAAAGGTGCGCGGATGATATGACGGGGTTAGGGGTATCATGCAGGCCATGCAATATATTTTTAAAATATTTTATGTGATTTTAAATGTTATATTAAAAAAATGCAGATGCCAGATATACTGCCAGTATGCATTATATAAAAAAAATGAAAGTGCACGGGTCCATATAATAAGCCAGGATAAATCATAAACATGAATCAAGACGGGTTTCCAGCAAGCGGATCGGGTCGGATGCAAATACAGATGTCAAATACACTATTCGCACCTAAAACACAATAAATCAGGAAAATACCATAAATAAAGAAATACTCGAGCCGGGTGTAAATGAAGTAGGGTGTTACAATTTATTTCAGAAAGAGGGTACATATACATTTTTTTCATTTGTACAACTTGACCTTTTCAGCGTTGTAAGGCCGGGGAAAATCACAGCCCCGGGCGTCCTGCAGGCGGTATGCCCCGCCGGGCAACGCCTCTTTCACAAGGAGAGGTCCATCCCACTTCAGGGAGAACTTATGCAGCCTGCTCGGGTCTATAAACTCGTTTCTTTGTAAGACCAGATCTCCCGCCTTGAAGGCCCGATGTTTAATCCGGGTATTGTAGTAGCGAGCGGTTTGCTGTTGATAGGCGTCCGCTCTGATTTGTGCTCGGTCCCGCTTCTCCAATAAGACGTCTAAGTTGTTTCAGAGCGCCGAGGTGTTGGCTTCGTCGTCGAAATGTTCGACCCTGTAACTAGACAGTCCGATCTCCGCCGGGATTATTGCCTCGGTACCGTAGCAGAGACTGAACGGGGTTTCTCCCGTATGTGTTTTCTTCGACGTTCACAATGCCCACAGGACCCGAAGAAGTTCCTCGACCCAGGCGCCTTGTCTTCCTTCAAAACGGGCCCGGAGACCACGGATGGCGCCTCAGTTCGCTACCTCTACCTACCCATTGCATTGAGGATAGGCAACCATGACAAACTTCATCAATATGTAGTACTCGCTGCAAAACTCTCTGACTTTGTCGTTTTCGAAGTTGGTCCCGTGGTCGGTGATCATGCATCTCGGGATCCCAAATCGGGTGATTATATTGTTTTGCAGGAACTCTATCATAGAGGCGGCGTCTGGTTTCCTAATGGGTACGGCCTCTATCCACTTTGTGAAATAGTCCACAGCGACGAAGATGTACTTGTGCCCGCCTGTGCCGGTGGGGAGTTGGCACACCATATCCATCCCCCATTGTGCAGACAGCCAAGGGGAACTGAGTGGAGTTAGCTCGGTGGCGGGAAGAAAAGAAATGCTGACGAAGAGTTGACAATTCTTGCATTTTCTAACTAGCCTTTCGGCGTCCTGGTGCAGCATAGGCCAATAGTACCCCTGCAGTAGTGCCTTTTGGACCAAGGTTCAGGCCTCTTGATGTACTCCGCTGACCCTTTCATGTATTTCTTGTAGAACGTAGTCAGCCTCTTGGGGGTCGATGCACCGGAGCAGGGGCTGAGTGTATGATTTCTTGTATAGGTTTCCGTTGCTCCAGATGAAATGTTGTGCCTTGGCCTGTAGCCGACGAGCTTCTCCTCGGTCTTCGGGAAGTGCACCGTCTCTTAGGAACTCCACGAGGGGTTTTCTCCAATCCCGGCCTTCTTCCTGAGTTGTGTAGATCTGGAGTGTTACCTCCATATTTTCCACGCTAGGACATGGCAGGACTTTGAAGTGGATGTTCCTCTTACGGTTGTCCGAATAGGAAGAAACGAGCTTGCTTAAAGCGTCGGCTCGGGCGTTTAAGTTCTTGGGGATTTGCTCTACCTGGACTTTGTTGAAATTTTTGCGGAGTCTTTTTATCTCAGCCAGATATTTGATCATGAGTGGTTCGCGGGCCTCGAATCGCCCGGTTACTTGGCCGAATACCAATGTGGAGTCGCTGCGAATTCGGATCGTCTTCAGCCCTATCCCAGAGGCGATTCACAATCCGGCTAACAAAGCCTTATATTCCGCGGCATTGTTCGAAGCTTTGAACCCTAGCTTCAAAGAGTATTCTATCTCCGCCTCGTCCGAGCCTCGGATGATCAGGCCAGCCCCGCTTCCTTCCTTGGTAGAGGATCCATCCACATAGAGCACCCAGCCGATGATAGAGTCGGGTAATTCATCAGCCGAGGGACGTGGTTCGGGGCCCCGAGCTGCCGCTTGTTCTTTAGTAGGAATAGTGCATTCGACCACAAAGTCTGCTAGGACCTGCGCTTTGATTGCCTGTCTGGGACAGTACTTGATGTCGAATTGGGATAATTCCCACCTCCATTTCTCCAGTCGTCCTGATGATTCAGGGGAAGTGAGAATAATCCCTATAGATCGCTCGGTGAGGACAAGGATGGTATACGTCTGAAACTAGTGTCGTAATTTTCTTGAGGTGATAACTAGTTCCAAGACTATCTTTTCTATGGCTTGGTATCTTGTTTCCACATCCTTGAAAACATGGCTTACATAGTAAACTGGCTTCTGTACACCGCCAAATTCCGTGACGAGCACTGAGCCTGCAGACTGATCGGAGACCGCGAGGTATAATAATAGCTCGTCGCCTTCGACTAGTCGAGTGAGCAACGGGGGAGTTGATAGGTGTGCCTTGAGCTTTTCGAAAGCGCTCTGACACTCCTCCGACCATTCGAACTTAGAAATTTTTCTTAAGGCTTTGAAGAACGGGAGACACTTCTTCCCGGATCATGACATAAAGCGACTCAGAGCGGCCACTCTCCCTGTGAGCCGCATGATATCAACATTGCTCTTCGATGTGGCCATATTGAGAATGGCGACGATCTTTTCTGGGTTCGCTTCGATTCCTCGATAGGTTACCATGAACCCGAGAAATTTCCTAATGGTGACTCCGAACGCACACTAAGCTGGGTTCAGCTTCATTTTGTATTTGCACAGGACGTCGAATGTCTCCCCGAGGTCTTAGGCATGCCCATATGATGAGGTTGATTTTATGAGCATGTTGTCGACGTAGACTTCCATGTTCCTTCCGATCTGTTGTTTGAACAGTTTGTTGACGAGGCGTTGATACGTGTCTCCGGCGTTCTTAAGTCCGAAGGGCATCATCTTGTAGCAGTATACCCCCCGGTCAGTGGTGAAGGCGGTCAGTTTTCGTCGGCCGGGTTCATCCTGATCTGATTGTAACCCGAGAAGGCGTCCATGAAGCTCAATAGTTCGTGGCCTGCCGAGCTGTCTATAAGCTAGTCTATCCGAGGGTGGGGATAGTTATCTTTGGGGCAGGCATTGTTTAAGTTTGTGAAATTGATGCACATGCGTCATTTCCCGTTCGCCTTCTTGACCATGACTACATTTGCCAGCCAATCAGAGTAGTTCAAATTCCTAATAAAGTCAGCGGCGAGCAGTCGATCCACTTCATCTTCAATCGCCTTTTGCTTGGTTGGCGCAAAACTTCTTTTTTTTTGTCGGACGGGCTTTGCTTTCGGATCGACACCGAGTTTGTGGGAGATCACTCTAGGGTCAATTCCGGGCATATCCGCCGGCGTCCAAGCAAAAACGTCCGAATTATCTCGGAGGAAGCAGATCAGTTCTTCGCGGCGATCCCCAGTCAGGAGAGAACCGCTCTTGACTGTTCGGTCGTTGACCGCTTCTTCAAGTGGAACTTCCGTTAATGCTTCTACTGGGGCACCTCTGACTTCCATTTGGTCGTCGCGTGTGTCTAAAGACCCCTGGAAGTTAGGTATGTCCTCAAAATCGTTGTTTTGATCTCCTTGAGGCAAATCCTACTGGTTTGCTGGCCCCCGTGTGCCGGGCCTATTCCCTCTTGATCTAAAGGAAACTTGATCGCAAGGTGATAAGTTAAGATATGGGCTTGGAGAGCGTATAAAATCGGACGTCCTAGGAGAATGTTATAGGACGAAGGGACTTTGGCGATGAGGAAATTCATAGGTACGGTCCGTATATGTCCCGCTTCCCCAATGTTGAGTAGTAGGGTGATCAATCCCACGGCAGGGACGGAGTGATTGGTGAACCTCGAGAGTACATGAGATGTAGGTCGATGGTCGGATGGTCCTAACCCCATACGCTGGAAGCAGTCGTGGAACAGGATATCCGCTGAGTTCTCTGAGTCAACCAAGATCCTCCGGACCTCTAACGGTGGACTCTGGCCGTTATTACTAGTGGGTCATTATGAGGCAAGGATATACCGTGTTGGTTTTCATCGTTGAAGATGATGGGCTCGTCTTTCCTGCCGTTCTTCTGGCGTGGAACACCTACATTCTCAACCGGGAGGAGGCGGTGGTTTCCGCCAGCTTTCCGAGCAGGATCCAAGATAACGACCATGATTTGGCTGATCGTTAACTCCCCGGGAGGGGGCTCGTTCTCTTGCTCCCTCTCTGCCTGCTGCTTGTCCCGTAAGTACTTCGCCAGGTGGCCGGAGCGGATCAACTCCTCGATGTAGTCACGGAGTTATTTGCATTTTTCGGTCGGGTGACCCTGCGACCTGTAGAAGGCGCAGTACGGGCCTCGGAGTTGCTTGCCCGCCCTTTAGGTCACCGGCGGGAGATTGAAGAACCTCTCGCCCTTTGCCTCCTCTAGCAGCTCGGTCTGGGAGATGTTCAGGGGAGTGTACTCCTAAAACCTCGGTGAGTAAGGTTTCGGACGATCGACCTTCTTCTTTTCCTCTCTTCCCCGCTTCTTTTGGTCGGTTTAGTCGCCCCTGGGCAGATTTGAGTTCACCTCGGACTCGAGTTGGATCTCCCGCTCGGTCCAGACTGTCACCTCGTCCATGGTCTTAGGTTACGCTAATGCAAAAGAGCAGAGCCGCTCTTTGTGCCTAAGACCCGACCTCAGCGCGGTGATGACCGTTTCATCGCTGTGCTCGGGGACCTCGAGGAGCGCGTTGTAGAAGCGGGTGACATATCCTTTGAAGGATTCTTTGTCTCCGCTTTTGAAGGTGAACAGATAGACGGCCGTCTTCTTCTGCCGCCGATTCCCGACGAATTAACCGAGGAATTGGGAGGCCAGCTCATCGAAGGTCGAGATGGATCGTGGCGTAAGTTCTCGGAACCAGTCCCAACCTGCCCGGATTAGGGTGGTGGGAAAAACACGGCATTAGGCTGCGTCCGAGTTATCTTGGAAGCTCATGCCCGCTGTAAATGCATCTAAGTGATCTTTTGGGTCGGACTTCCCGTCAAAGAGAGCAACCTTGGGCGGCTTGTTCTTGGATGAGACACGTTCAGCCAGTAATTCCTCGGTGAAGGGCTTCGTGAGAGAATCCGCAGAATACTTAGTCCCTTCGCCGGATAGATGGCCGTCTCATCTTATGCCCACGATCTTCTTTTCGAGGGCCTCGAGCCGGTGGTGGTAACCCAAGGATTCCGTACAGTCGGAGTGGTAGCTATCCACGCTCCGGTTCTGTGCCAGGGTGCAGCTTCGATTTCGCTCTATCAGATGTCTCAGATCCCCATGCGAAGTCCTTCTCGAGTGGTCCTTGCGCTCGTGGTTCGCGCGATCCCGGCGAGAGTGGGGACATTGGTTATGCCTGGAAGCAGACGAGCTGACTGACACCTCTTCAGGAAGAGAGAACGCGCGTCGGGTATTGGGGTGATGGCCCAGTCTTCTTTGGGACCATGGCGTGGAGCTGTCCGGCGTCCAGCGGGTCATGGAATCAGTCGCTGCGTGTGGGTTAAGATGGCTGGAGTCGGCCCGCTGTTCAGACCATAATATTGCATTATTATATTCCCCATTCTTATTCTTTTTATAAATAAACAGGTGCTTTTGACACATGTCTGCTACATGTTACAGATTACAGGTTCTTGGAAAGGAAACAGTGAAAACGATGAAAAGACGACGTAAAAAGTAAGACTTTGACCGACAAACAGAGAATCTTAATCAAGCCTACATAAGTAACAATTCACAAAGCAAGATTCAAGACATCGACTCATAGCGAACGGGTAGAAGTCTACTACAATGTTCACTGGAAATCTGGAAGAGAACCAGAAGCTAAATTGAGAAAAGATATATAGAAATAAGAAGCCCAAAGAACCTTGAAGCAGCCTAGGAAAATTCATTAGGTGATCTCACCAATGGGCCGTGGAACCGCGGCCCAAGCCTGCCATTGCCGCGGTTCCGCGGCCGTCTAGTGCCCGTGCTGCGTAAAAATTTTACATTAATTTGGGTTCTGCTCTGAAAAGATTTCCTAATGGCTATTTTTGTAATTTCAGACATGCGAATCAAATGTAACCTAGGGTTTCCTATTCTCTATAAATAGGAACTCTAAAGATTGTATTTTCTTATGCCTCCCTATGCCTCCTTTTAAATAATAAATTCAGATCTCTTTATGGAGAGCATCGGTGTTTCTTTCAAACTCATGAATTCAGATCTGACAAACCTGCGTTGATGATTGGAGAGATGCATCTGTAAGTAGATTTAATTCCTTACTCTAGTTTAGATTTCAATTCTTTGCCCTAGGTAGATTTAATTTCTTGCCCTAGGAAATTGTTTAGAGTTAGCTTTGGGGAAGGATTTTGAGAGATGAGATCTCTCATCCCTTTCTTACCCATAATACATTTTCAATAGGACTCCATGCATACACGCACACACCGCGCCCTACGGCATCCTACCCCTCGAGATAACGATGACACCGTAGTGTAAAGGCCCGGTTGCGCGCGTTTTCTATAGAGGTTAGGATAAGGATCTCTAAAGGAAGGACAAGAACCTAGAGGAAAGAACACCTTCCCGAATGAATCTAATCCCCTTTATTGATAATTACCATAACTCCTCATAGATCTTCATTCGGGTATAGAAAGCGTTGAGATTTACTTGCATTTCCAAACCATCCCTAAACCTAACCCTAACAAGACTAGATCTAGATAATCGTAGTATAGAATAATTAGGTTTTTAGATTTAATAATCACTCCGAACACCCTTCGGAATTAACTCGTTAGCGCGACTAGGAGATTCACAAAATCCCTGTGGACCGACCCGTACTCACCGGCTAGCTGCAAAGTGACGCCGTTCTTGATTGCGGTAATAAATAGTTTTTGAGACAAATCAAATGGCGCCGTTGCCGGGGATGGCGTAGAATTTTCCTTTTTGCAATTTCGAGTTAATCTAAATTTAAAAAATCATAAAAATCTAAAAAAATCCAAAATAATATAAAAAAATATATCATTTGTTATTTTTTTGGAAAGGGTACTTTTTTTTTTATGAATCTTTGCAGGATTGACGGATCTGGAAAAATTCAGAGTTCTAAAAAGAAAAAGATACATCAAAACAGAGAGGTATTGCAAAGACAGAACAGCAGAAATTTTTTGGAGACCTAAAGCCTCCATCCCACCGCTAAACCGTGGCCTAAGCGCGCTCCCGCCGCCTTTCCGCGGCCATCTTGCATCATCATCGCGAAATTTTTGCACGGTTTGTTTCCTATTTCTCTCCTATGCAAATCCCCATATATCTTTTGTCAAATCTTCTGCAGGATTCCTTTCGCTTTAAAAATCTTTCTCTTTCCAAATAACAATCTTGTGCAGGATTTTTTTGCGCCTCGTTTAAACTAGAAATTGATTGCAAGTAATTTTTTTTGTTGCATATCTTGTCTCGAAAATCTTTTTGGAACAAATCACATAAAGAGAAAAAGAAAAAAGGAAAATTTTTATTAGAAACTTGCAAATTTTTGCCGCAAACAAATCCTTGCACCACCACCACCCATCTTTCTTTCTTTTCCCCTTTTCTTCTAACATGGGTACCCCACATAATAAATCACTTGCCGAACTTTGGTATCCCGAACCTAATTTTGCGTCGTACGTCAATTTGTTCGGTCAATTTAAAGACGATCCTTCCTTGCCTAAAATATCTTTGAAAGATCAAATAGAGACGTCTAGGAGAAACAGTCTGACTTTTCAACCCACTTTGTGTCAACCAAGTCAACCTTCACTTCCATATGTTGATACCACTTTTTCAAGTCCTTCTGTCACTCCTAAGCCGATGTCCATTGCTGAGCATATTGCTCAATCTCGCAGTCGATCTTTCACCCCTCTCCACTCATCTAGTTCTAGGGATCCGCACGATTATTCACCTTTTTATCCACATGTTGACCCTACCCCTGCCTAACCACCCACTTCCTACCAGTCCTATCCGACCTTACCACCTTCACTAGACACTGTTTCTACACAGCCTGTTGGGAGTTTTGCATATCCACACAATTTCGAATCTTTTACCGAAACCCCCTCACCACCTAAGTCTAGTTTGGAAGAGTCGTTGGAAGCTTATATTGCTGCAACAAACAAAATGACTAGAAATGTGGAAGCTTCCGTGGCCGCCCTTATGCAACCTAGTGAACCGGTAGCTAGTTTTCCACTAGCTCCAAATTTTTCAATGTATAAGGAGGCGGTAGGACAGAGTGAGAATGTGAGAGGATTTCCAAATCAAACCTACCCTTACCATATTGAAGCCCACAACTCCGGTTTTCCATCGATTGTCCAAAATGATGAGTTGTGTGATTTTGTAGTGTTTGATTTGCCAAATTGTGAAGAACCCCTTTCGAGTGAGACAGCACCTAATCCGTTTGACCTTTACACTTCCACTCTAGAACCTACATTGATAAACATCCATGCTTTTGAGGAGGTGTCTAAGAAAATTGATTTTCACTTGATTGAGGATATAGACGCCGGAAATATTTCGGATGATGAACCTGTCGATTTAATTGAGATTTTATGTTCAACTCATCATCCCAAGTCATTAGATGTTTCTCCCGAACTTCATATGCGTCTGAATTTTGATGATAATGGCATGGATAACTTGAATTTTGAGGAGAATTATAAGGATATCATTGAGAAGAGTATTGAGGATCGTATTGAGGTTGAACCATTTTTGTTTGATATGTCTGATTTTTCAATTCAGCCTCCTGAACCTTTGACTGTTATATCACCCTCCCTCCTTTCCATCGTTCCGATCACGCTTGAAGACTGTGAGCTTGAAATTTTTTCCTTTGAATCCGATACTGTTCTCACAGATGATAACACTTATGAGTGTTTCACTTTTTCGGACGATATTGATGACTCACCGCCCGAGTTTGAGTCCTTTACATTCTTAGATGAGTTAGTTGAACCATCAGACTCGGGTGCTTACAGTAGTTTCGAACCATTAATGGAATCCTTCAAGTTCGAGACAGTTTACTATAGTGAGAATGATACTATCCCTAGTTCACTTCTTTTCGTCTTTCCCATTGTTCCGACCGTACAAGAGACCGTTACGCTTTCATCTCCAATACCAAGTTCGGCGTACCCATGTTTTCTTGTGAATCTTGAGGGATTTGATCCTATTTCTCGACGGGTTGATAGGTTAGCGCAATCGCTTTTAACACATCGGTCATCACAAATTGCGCTAATTTATTCACTCGAATTACACCCTCAAGATCGTACTACCCTTCTTTCTCCTTTCCGTCCTTCTTCTTCCCCACCGAGACCATATTCTACCATTCTTCTTTCCATACGGTCTCGCGTGTTTCTCATTTCTTTCCTCCACACCCCATTCTTGTACCAACTATACCATTACCACGATAAGATTTTTGAATGGTTGGTGCTAACCTTTGGCTTGTGTAAGGCCAAGCTTAAGTTTGGGGGGAACCTCGTGTATATATGTATATATATTTTTTGTTTTCTTTTTCTATAAAAAAAATTAAAAAAAATTTTAAAACATAAAAAAATAAAAAAAATTGTAAATAAATAAACAGGGGAGTGCCGACAATTTTGACCCTCTTGGTTTAGCATGACAGTGAGGACACTGTCAAGTTCAAGTTTGGGGGTATGCTCGGCACGTCTTCTTCCTTCGCATTCATTTGTACATATTTTGCATTTGCATACTTATTTGAAAACCCATAAAAATTGAAAATTTCAATAAATTATAAAAATTAATGTATTCAATTTTGGCTAATTGACTTGAGTTTGACAAAAAGGTTAACTGGCTGGGAACAACTAGATCTTAGACTTAGTAAATTAAAAACCCTAAAAATAACCTTCTTTAAAGTTTAATGGTAGAGAGTATATGTCTTTGTAGTTTATTTAGAAATAGGCAAATTTTGGGTTCACTTCTTGGGCTAAGTCGAAACAAGGGAAGAGTATTGATGTTCTTATTAGAGTATAAGTTTGAAAAATAGTTCCTAGCTTAAGTCTAGATTCTGAAAACGTATACCCTACAATTTGCACAATCACTCACCTTGAAACTTGGAATAGTAGAAGAGACCTTGAAATGCTCTTGTCTAAAGTCCTTAGTACGAAGAAAAAAAAAGAAAAAAAAAGTGTGAATAAAGAATAAAAAAAAATGAACACTGGTTTTTGTGATTACTTAAGGCTGCAAAAATAGAAAAATATTTAGCGAGGATGCTTCATCACCTAGTGCCTTAGACCAACTGGTTTGGGAGTCACTGCTAAAACCTTGGGTGTTGCAAGACTAGGAATTACGCTTTAAAGTGCAAACATATCTTGTAATCGGTTGTTGGTACCTCAAGAAGTATTAACAGTCGCATGAAGGATGTGTAAGCAAAATTCAATTAAAAATTCACCTACTAATAAGTACTTTGGACAACGGACAAGGGTATGATTGCTTGATTTGAATTTCCAAGTGTATGGGTGATTTATACACACACGTGAGGATATGTGATTGGAGTTTAGATAAGAGAAAGGAATGAAGAATAGAACTTGTATCTTTAGTAGAGTTGATAGAAATTCCTAAGTGGAGATGGAACCCTAGAAGGAAAACTTAAGAGATGCCGAAAGCTAAGTAAATCTGCAGAACATATATGATCTTAAGTTAAATGATGAGGAAGTGTGAAGAATATGGGTGGATAATTTACGGGTCGATGATAATAGAATTCCTTGTTGGAAAACTTAATTGGAGAACAAAAGTCGAAAAGCCGAATTGATAGGATTTTGTGGGTAGTATCCGCTGAAAACCCTCAGGAGACAACACTCCTCCTACTAGGGACGCCTAGAGGTTTAACGGCTTGTTGCACGTGCTCAGTGCAATCGCGTCTCCCTGCGAAAGTGCGGTTAGGTTAGGATTTTAGTGAATAACAAATAAGTTTGCTCGAGGACGAGCAAAAAATAAGTTTGGGGGTATTTGTTCAGACCATAATATTGCATTATTATATTTCCCATTCTTATTCTTTTTATAAATAAACAGGTGCTTTTGACGCATGTTTGCTACATGTTACAGGTTACAGGTTCTTGGACAGGAAACAGTGAAAACGATGAAAAGACGACGTAAAAAGTGAGACTTTGACCGACAAACAGAGAATCTTGATCAAGCCTACATAAGGAACAATTCACAAAGCAAGATTCAAGATATCGACTAAAAGCGAACGGGTAGAAATCCACTACAATGTTCACTGGAAATCTGGAAGAGAACCAGAAGCTAAATTGAGAAAAGATATATAGAAATAAGAAGCCCAAAGAATCTTGAAGCAGCCCAGGAAAATTCATTAGGTGATCTCACCAATGGGCCGCGGAACCGCGGCCCAAGCCTGCCATTGCCGCGGTTCCGCGGCCGCCTAATGCCCGTGCTGCGTAAAAATTTTACATTAATTTGGGTTCTGCTCTGAAAAGATTTCCTAAGGTCTATTTTTGTAATTTCAGACATGCGAATCAAATGTAACCTAGGGTTTCCTATTCTCTATAAATAGAACTCTAAAAATTGTATTTTCTTATGCCTCCCTATGCCTAGATTGTATTTTCTTATGCCTCCCTATGCCTCCTTTTAAATAATAAATTCAGATCTCTTTATGGAGAGCATCGGTGTTTCTTTTCAACTCATGAATTCAGATTTGACAAACCTGCGTTGATGATTGGAGAGATGCATCTGTAAGTAGATTTAATTCCTTGCTCTAGTTTAGATTTCAATTCTTTGCCCTAGGTAGATTTAATTTCTTGCCCTAGGAAATTGTTTAGAGTTAGCTTTGGGAAAGGATTTTGAGAGATGAGATCTCCCATCCCTTTCTTACCCATAATACATTTTCAATAGGACTCCATGCATACACGCACACACCGCGCCCTACGGCATCCTACCCCTCGAGGTAACGATGACACCGTAGTGTAAAGGCCCGGTTGCGCGCATTTTCCATGGAGGTTAGGGTGAGGATCTCTAAAAGAAGGACAAGAACCTAGAGAAAAGAACACCTTCCCGAATGGATCTAATCCCCTTAATTGATAATTACCATAACTCCTCATAGATCTTCATTCGGGTATAGAAAGCGTTGAGATTTACTTGCATTTCCAAACCATCGCTAAACCTAACCCTAACAAGACTAGATCTAGATAATCGTAGTATAGAATAATTAGGTTTTTAGATTTAATAATCACTCCGAACACCCTTCGGAATTAACTCGTTAGCGCGACTAGGAGATTCACAAAATTCCTGTGGACCGACCCGTACTCACCGGCTAGCTGCAAAGCGATGCCGTTCTTGATTGCGGTAATAGATAGTTTTTGACATACGAATCACCCGCCGGTGCTCAGTGGCGCTGTGACGAGGGTGGGGGAGATCAGGGGCTTGAGTGTGCCCGTCCATCCTTCGGCGGATGTCGTTATCCCGGAGAGGCGGAGCCGTGCTCTGGTGGTTAGGGCCCGCCGCTTGAACGCGGACGAGGGCATCTACCAGCGTCGTGAGCTGGTTTATCCGAACGGACAAGATGTGGATGGCATTTGAAGGGGGAGGCGAGCCGCACCTGCATCCGTTGTGACGGCTCGTGTTTGGACTGCTGCGGTCATCGCTCGCCATTGGATCGAGGGCGGAAGATCACCTTTTTTGGTGGAACAAAATAATTCTTTCGTTCCCACAGATGGCGCCAACTGATGGAGCTTCAGATCTCCTTCAGATGTTGTCCTCCGTCGCTCCTGCGATGGCTATCTTGGACGGCTGTGATTTGGTTTTGGAGTTTTTGGGTGTGGATCTCAATGGGTTGGTGTTGGACGCCGAGCTACCTGCAAAGAAGTACCAGGATGGATGACCACCGTGGGACCCTCCGACGATCAAGTTAGAGCCGAGGAATAGGAGCAGAGTTACTGTGTATTGATATAATTCGTGTTATCTGAGTCGTCTGAGAGAGGGGTTTATATAGGGGTCGCGTGGAGCTGGCGGGCGCGAGATCACCGCCGTCAGTTACACCCCTGCGTTATTCTTGCCTTGAATGGCGGGATGCGCCCATCAATGGAGGGATGTGCAAGCGTGGGACGCGGATCGTGGGGACGCGGATATCTCGTCCTGGCGATATACGCGGAGCTGTTGCGGGGTGCATGGGATCTGCGCTCCCGGTAGATCGGAGGAGACCGAGATAGCTCGGAGGCGAGCTGTTGATAGATTCCCAGGTGAAGACGGAAGGCACTCATGAAGGTCTCCTGGAAGGTCGGACGTATTTCCCGAAACGAAGTCTCGAGGAATTCTCACAATGCAACTCGTTTATCCCACCTCCGTAGCTTTCGAGACACGTCATCCATCATGTGTCGTAATTTAAGGAGACACCGCTTGTGAGCATCATAAGAAGATAAAAAAAAACCTTTCAACTTGTTGGTCTAAATAGTTTTCTTTTATCAACTTGCTGGTCTAAATAACTTGTGTCTTCATTCTAATTTCTCCTGCATGATTACAATGATAAGACCTTAATGACAACTTACCTAAATGATCGAATTCCACATTATTTCTTTTGCTTCCATTTCCCCAGATATATTGCTCACTAGAAAATTGAAACTTAATTTCTGCGAAAATTTATCTCAATTTTGAAGGCAATATTAGCTTTATGGTCGACACAGGTTACAATGGCTGTTTGGTTCACTTTTTCAGTAAATGATATTTAAATAAAGATTTCAACCTCCAATTCTGTGAAATATTCATATAGATTTTATTTTGTCTCGCCTCTTCTCCGATCTCTCGCCACTCGAAGATTTACACCATGGACAGTGGATAATCTGATTTGACCAAAAAAAAACTTCGAAATATGCTTTGATCTAATCCCTGGAAAATAAAAAAAAGTAAAGAGTGTTTTGATAACCCTCCAAAATTCTCTGCTATTTTGATATAACCCCTCATTGTTGATATGCCGTCAAAAAATCTTTACAAAATTTTAAACGCCTCCTAAATAGATTAAATGACTATTTGTTTTCTAATATTATGCACCGTCCAAAAATCCTTACAAAATTTTAAACGGCTCCTAAATAGATTAAATGACTATTTGGTTTCTAATATTTATAGGCTTAAATGCATGATAAAACCCCCAACCCCCCTTCCCCGCCCAAACCAAGAAAACCATCCCCCAAACCGAAATTGAGAAAGCTACGATTTTTCCTCTTTCCATCCATGATATTTTTCTATACATAAAATGCTGCTATCTTAATTCTAATTGGCTTAACTATGTTATTCTTTTCTTCTTCGTTTCCTGTCACGCCCCGCTTCCCAAAATACGGAATGCGAGGGGTGACTAGACTAGCCATGCTCCTACGGTCAAAGAATAATCCCGCTGTAGTCATACTTTGGCTTCTAGTATTACATGGTAATCAGTAAACAATACTAGAGTAAAAAAAATCACAGTTCACAAATTATTACATTACAATAAAAGAGTTCGAGATACATTTATTTTGCATAAAGAAATAACTAACCAACGAAATACAACGTGCTTATTGCAGAAAGGGGGGCGCTGATGTTGCGGTGTAGACCTTCGTGATCTCGAATGGCAGGTCATGCTCCTTGACTGGGTGCACCTCGTCCTCTGAGCATGCACACTCAGGTCGTCAGAACGACACATATAATAATAAATATATGATGCGCGTACTATATTATTAAACATAAAAGTTGCGACAGAATACAGAAATATGAAAATAATAAATATCATTTGCATATGCACAACGCGATATATGTATCATATCAGTAAACCGGCAATGTGTATGTCACTATTTATCAGTCACTAAGTCAATGAAATCAATTGATGGAAAAGATACTCGTGTTTAATAAGGGTCTCGTGCATCCCCGAGACTACGGTCCACTGTTACCCGGGACATAATTGTTCACCGCCGAAAACAGAGACGAACTGTGATGGATCGTCCTACCTGAATTTGGGGGCAGATACTTTTTGGATTTATCCGTCCATCACTCCGAAAATACCAAGCTGATTTATGGCACAGTATATTGGAGGTTTGGACGGATGCGGCCGTTGTAACTTGTCTTCGTCAGATTCCTCCTCGTTTTGCGAGGGGTTTTTGATTGTGGGGACGATCTTCCCTACAGACGCAAGCCTATGCAGTTAATTACGTTACCGCATCGCGATAACCACTTTCTCCTATTCTGGAAGTTCATTTCGTGTCGTGTATATTTTTGTTTGTTTTGGTTGCCCGTGGATTGTATTCGGAGACTAATTTATGCCGTCGTCCGTAGGGCGTGGATTAGTCCAAATCCGTATATCTGGTTTGAGATTAAGATCGACTTAAATGTGTGTGAGAAGTTGGGGATCGGTTAGTCTTTTATTAAGAATACGTTAGTCCAATTTGAGACTAAGATTTACTTAACAAGATTTTAGGATCATTTTTGTTTCAGATCCAACAAGAGAGCAATTGGACTCTGTTGTCTTAGTTTAGGGACATTTCGGTCAATTATCGCCATTTTGGAGGCGAGGTTCTAGTTTGAGGACGTTTCGGTCCGTTGATCACCATTTTGGAGGTGAGCTTTTAGTTTAAGGACGTCTCGGTCCTTTGATCACCATTTTGGAGGTGAGGTTTTAGTTTAAGGACGTCTCGGTTCGTTGATCACCATTTTGGAGGTGAGAGTTTAGTTTAAGGACGTCTCGGTCCGTTATCCATTTTGCGCGCACGTGTATTTGTTACGTGACAGGATGAACAACGATGTTGATATGGAATGTGCCCAATTTGAGGCACGATTTTAATTTAAGGTATGCACATCAATCTGGAAGTGCACCAAAAGGTTGTTGGTTGTCGGGACCCGTCACCTCTCTGAAAACGTTGAGGAATTACAATGACGGGGATCAGAGGTATGGAGAGATGTACCCTTGAACCAATTCCCGTATTTGAAGGAAAAAGAGTTAGTGGTAAACCCGGAAATTATTAGTCATATTTTGAGAATATGATTTCCTCGGGAGGATGTGGGATGAGTACCGTTTTGGATGTCATCAGTTGGAAGATCAATAATTGTTTTTGGGACTAAGGTCAGCTTGGGAAGTCATAAGCACATGGGCTCAGATGGTTTGAATCAAGGAGGTTCTATCCTCGAGGGGACCTAGCCAATTTGGGCTTGGTCCATTCAGTTTTTGTTGAAAAGTGCCAAGCACTTGTTTGGGCTCTGTATAATCAGTCCCCCTTTTTGTACAAAGAGTGTTGAGCACTTATGTAAGTTCTGACGCTCACATATAATCATGTGGGCGTTTAGTCATAGGGATTGCACAATAAGTGTTAAACACTTTACCCCTTTTTATCTTTGTATGGAGTATTAGGCACTCTTTATGGCGCCCACGTGAGAAACTCGTGAGGCGCTGGACGCTGGGCACTCTTTTTTTTTTATGGCGCCCACGTGAGAGACATGTGAGACGTTGGGCTCTTCCCAATGAGTGCTAAGCACTTTTCTCTTCTGTGGCGTCAACGTGAGGAACACGTGGGGCGCTGGACGCTGCTCATTGAATGCGAAGTATTATTTCTTCTGTAGCGGCCTCGTGAGGGTCACGTGAGGCGCTAGGCGCTGAGCGCCGCTCATTGAGTGCTAAGCACTCCTTTTTTTGTGACGCCCACGTGAGGGGCATGTGAGGCGCTGGGCGTTGAGCGCCGTTTATTGAGTGCCAAGCACTCCTTTTTTCTGTGGCGTCCACGTAAGGCGCTAGACGCTGAATTTTTCCTTATATGCTTTGTTTTGAGGAATTCGATTTCCTAATTCTTTTCTGAATCTTTGATTCTCAGGAACAAGTTCTTCCCGATGAGAATTAAATTCTCAACTTATGGGAGATTTGTCTTGTGGATCTCAGATCCGGAGAAAAAACTAAGTTCTTTTAAAAAGGTTAAACTGTTCAATAAGTAAATGAGATGTTTTGATCTTTCTTCTTTTTATTTACCTAGGGTTTTTTTTCCTGAGAAGGGAGATCTTCTTCTTTCTTCCTTTTTGAAGCTTTATGCTTTATTTTTAGAAGCTTAGGGGGGGTCCTCCTCTTTATACTTGAAGTCTTGAGTCCTTTATATAGTAGTGGCAAGTTTGTTGATTAGTTGAAGAAATATCTCATTAAGAGATCCTAATTGATTTGGGATTTTTTACCCACCATTGGATTTTTGATCCAAGGGCTTCTGTTTTATGGAACAAGATTAAGGAAATATTTTCCCTTGCACAGAATTTATTCTGTAAAACGGTGATTTTTTAATCACCATTGGATTTTTAATCCACCGGCTCTCTATTTTACAGAGGGCAATCTTTCTTATTTAGAAAAATTGAGAGAATATATCCCGAAAATAGAATTTTATTCTATAATTTAATTTGTAGAATGTTTTCTCCTGACAGAATTTAATTCCGTATTTCTGATGATTTATCATCTCCGTTGGATTCTTGATCCAACGGCTCTGTTTAACAGAGAGTAGAATTTAATTCTACCTTCTTTAATTTGGGCGCAGACGCTCATGTGCTATGTACATGGGCGTTGCCAAATGATTTAATTCTTTTATAAATAGTCACGCTCATGCTTTGCACGCCGGCGCTCACGTGTGTTCCATGTGAGGCGCCACTATAGGATTTAATCCTAACAGAAGCTGAAGCTGGCGCTCACGTGGGAAACACGTGAGGCTCTCTAGGATTTAATCCTATATGAAGCGGTACCTACATATTTTGCATGTGGGTGCACGTGTTTAACACGTGGAGGTTTCTCTTTATATTTATAAGGGGACAACAAGTTTTGAGCCAAAAATTTTGACGGGAACAAATGCCCCCACTACTTTTCCCACGTAGGTATGTCCGTGGATGAAGTAGTGCAATATTATGCGTGACCATAAAATTGATGGCTTAGGAGACAAGTTTAGGATCCTTGTACCCTAAGACTTTTTTTATCTTCATGAACCGTAAGGGTCTCAAGAAGGTTTTCCTCCCTATGAGTCATGAGGATCTCATAGGTGCGTATTCTCCCTAGAAATCGTGAGGATTTTTGAGTGTTCGTCGCCTCCGTGAGTCATAAGGATCTCACTCGAGAATTTTCTTCTTACGAGTCAAGAGGACTCGCAAGTGATTTTTCCTCCTCATCAGTATGCGATATTGGAGAATGTGATCCGTGGATAGTATACAAGAGTCCGTATGGACTTGCTTGTAGGGCAGCGATGACTTAGGAAACAGGTTTTAGATCTGTCGCCTAAGACTTTTCAACTTTATGAGCCGTTGTAGGGTGTTTTTCGTCACCCCATTGAGATGGGAATGCGCGCGCGCTTATCAGGCGGATTACAGATTCCCCCTGTCTAGGCTAGGCTAGGGTTTATTGATTGTGGGGATTCGAATTGCTGGCAGCCGCGGACTAAGCTGCCGTTAATTATCCCCCGCCTTTGGAGCGAGGGAACCTCTGATTAACGGGTTAAACTGGTCATGCGAACTCAATGTGCAGTGTTGTGTTTTGAAGGGGTTTTGGATATATCGGGGGCCTCGCAGAGTTTTTACGGGGGTCCCGCTACCCGGATAGCAGGCTGGGGGTCAAGGGGGCTAGCAGCCCCCTTGCGGGATGCGGGGCAGCGTCCCGTCAGAAATTTTTTCTAGCGGGAACAGTGTGGTGGAGTATGTGTGTTTGCATATATATATATATATATATATATATATATATATATATATAAGAGGAAAAGGGCATCCAAAGGATGCGTGGGAAAGAAAGCGCCAGCGCCTCACGTGGGCGCTTGGGCGCGGGTGCTATCGCCTTGGACGCTAGCACTTTGGACGCCAGAGCGCTAGCGCTTTGGATCCTAGCATCTCGCGTGCCAGGCACGTGGGCGCTCTAGCACAAGCGCTTTGGGCGCTCGGGCGCTAGCGCTTTGGGTGCCAGCGTCTCACATGCCAGACACATGGGCGCTCGGGCGCTAGTGCTTTGTGCGCCAGCGCCTCACGTGCCACGCACGTGGGCGCTCGGACGCTAGCGCTTTGGGTGCTAGCACCTCACGTGCTAGGCACGTGGGCGCTCGGGCGCCAGCGCCTTGGACCCTTGGGGGCTAGCGCCTCATGTGCCAAGCACATGGACGCTCAGGCGCTCGCATTTTGGGCGCTAGCGCCACACGTGCCAGGCACGTGGGTGCTCGGGCACTCGCGCTTTGGGCGGCAAAAGGGACTTGGTCCCTACAATAGGAGTTGTACTCCTAGAAAGAAATACTTATTATTTTGTGTGTGTGTGTGTGTGTGTGAGGAGTTAAACTCCTAGGATATTTTGAAGCTGATGAAGGGGCTTCTCTCCTTGAGTCCTGGATCTTTCCCAAAGTGGGGTCTTTGGAGATGGATCTCCTTCTTCCTCTTTTGTTGGCCGGCTCTTGGATAACAAGAGGGGTGAGATTTTAAAAATCTCTCCTTTTTAAGATCTGATGGAAGATCCAAACTCCTCTTTGTGGGTTTTGTGGTGAAAAACTATTTAGTTTTGGAAAAGGAAGAGTAAAACTCTTGATTTAATTCAAAAGAAAGAAAAAAGGCTTTAGAATCTTGAGGAAGGAGAAGATCACAGACCTTGATCTTTTTAGAGAGAGAAAAAAGATCCTTAAATATTTTCATTATCTTTGCCTTTATAGGCTACACACTTTACATATAGCCCCTTGGGCTTTACAAAATGGCATTTTGTTCATCCCATGCCACATGTGCTATTTCATTTTGCACATAAGCCATGTGCTTTACAAAAATTTGGTTTTATGCCCATTCATGCATAAAAAATTAAATCAAAATTATTTATTATATGATTTTTTATTTCAGCATAGGGGAGGCCGACCGCTTCATGTTCGGGCTCGACTCGGGCATGAGCCCACTTGATCTGGGCTTGGGCCCACCTGACTTGGGATTGACCTTGACTTTCCCTTGGTCAACCGGGGTGCAATTTTCGACCCCAACAAAGTGCCCCCCATCAATAAATGCACACCACATATGTGGGTCGTGTGCATGAAATTGATGTATCTTCTTTCGCGTGGAGGCGACTTGCTTTAGTTCCCACTTTTTGGGATGCACCGCCCATTTTACGACATGGACGGTCGATGCTGCCCTTTTAGCGACTTGGACGGTCAGTGCTGCCCATTTTTTGACTTGGATGGTCGGTGCTTGACGCGTCTCCGAGGCGGAGTGTCCGTGGTAGACTTTTCCCTGGCCCGGAGCGATTTGGTTCCCGATTTGCGGGAAGCCTGCACTGCCCTTTTTACGACATGGACGGTCGACGCTTGACGCGTCTCCGAGGCGGATTGTCCGTGGTAGACTTTTCCCTGGCCCGAAGCGATTTGGTTCCCGATTTGTAGGAAGCCTGCACTGCCTATTTTACGACATGGACGGTCGATGCTGCCCTTTTAGCGACTTGGACGGTCGGTGCTGCCCTTTTTATGACTTGGACGGTCGGTGCTTGACGCGTCTCCGAGGCAGAGTGTCTGTGGTAGACTTTCCCTGGCCCGGAGCGATTTAGTTCCCGATTTGTGGGAAGCCTGCACTGCCCTTTTTACGACATAGACGATCGACGCTTGACGCATCTCCGAGGCAGAGTGTCCGTGGTAGACTTTTCCCTGGCCCGGAACGATTTGGTTCCCGATTTGTGGAAAGCCTGCATTGCCTTTTTTACGACATGGACGGTCGACGCCTTGGCCCAGAGCGATTTGGTTCCCGATTTGTGGGAAGCTTATACTGCCCTTTTTACGACATGGACGATCGACGCCCTGGCCTGGAGCGATTTGGTTCCAGATTTGTGGGAAGCCTGCACTGCCCTTTTTACGACATGGACGGTCA
The DNA here is from genome assembly GCA_030015575.1 of Agapanthus africanus. NCBI lineage: Eukaryota > Viridiplantae > Streptophyta > Magnoliopsida > Asparagales > Amaryllidaceae > Agapanthus > Agapanthus africanus. The sequence continues at coordinate 46,008,949 of CM057339.1, forward strand.
ACGCTTGATGCGTCTCCGAGGCGGAGTGTCCGTGGTAGACTTTTCCCTGGCCCGGAGTGATTTGGTTCCCAATTTGTGGGAAGCCTGCACCGCCCTTTTTATGACATGGACGATCGACGCCCTGACCCGGAGCGATTTGGTTCCCGATTTGTGGGAAGCCTGCACTGCCCTTTTTACGGCATGGACGGTCGACGCCCTGGCCCGGGCGATTTGGTTCCCGATTTGTGGGAAGCCTACACTACCCTTTTTACGACATGGACGGTCGATGCCCTGGCCCGGAGCGATTTGGTTCCCAATTTGTGGGAAGCCTGCACTGCCTTTTTTACTACATGGACGGTCGACGCTTGACGCGTCTCCGAGGCGGAGTGTCCGTGGTAGACTTTTCCCTGGCCCGGAGTGATTTGGTTCCCAATTTGTGGGAAGCCTGCACTGCCCTTTTTACGACATGGACGGTTGACGCCCTGACCCGGAGCGATTTGGTTCCCGATTTGTAGGAAGCCTGCACTGCCCTTTTTACAACATGAACGATCGACGCTTGACGCGTCTCCGAGGTGGAGTGTCCGTGGTAGATTTTTCCCTGGCCCGGAGCGATTGGTTACTGATTTGTGGGAGGCCTGCACTGCCCTTTTTACGACATGGACGGTCGACGCTTGACGCGTCTCCGAGACGGAGTGTCTGTGGTAGAATTTTCCCTGGCCCGGAGCGATTTGGTTCCCGATTTGTGAGAAGACTGCACTGCCCTTTTTACGACATGGACGGTCGACGCCCTGACCCGGAGCGATTTGGTTCCTGATTTGTGGGAAGCCTACATCGCCCTTTTTACGACATGGACGGTCGACGCTTGACACGTCTCCGAGGCGGAGTGTCCGTGGTAGACTTTTCCCTGGCCCGGAGCGATTTGGTTCCCAATTTGTGGGAAGGCTGCACTGCCCTTTTTACGACATGGACGGTCGACGCCCGATTTGACTTGCTCTGCCTCTTGCAGTGTCAGGGGTGATCTTGAATTGCTCCGCTTCTTGCGGTGTCGAGATTGGATTCTGACTTGCTCCGCTTTTTGCGGTGTCGGAGTTGAAATTGACTTGTTGATTATGATTTGGGTTGACATCAGCATCGCTATACTGAAATATGGTACCAGGAGCGAATCATCATCTGTCTTTAAGAGGATTTGGGGATTTTGGTTTTTATTTAGCATCAGTATCGCTACACTGGAATATGGTACCAGGAGGGAATCATCATTTGCGTTTGCTTATTAGAAAACGGTGGCTTAGGAGACAGGTTTTAGGTCCCTATCATCTAAGACTTTTCAATTTTGTGAGCCGTAAGGGTCTCACAAAGCATTCTCCCTACGAGTCGTAAGGATCCCGTAGGTGTATTTTCTACTTAGGAGTCGTGGGGACTCCCAAGTGTTTTGCTCCTTTGTGAGTCGTAAGGATCTCACGCGGGAAACTTCTCCTCACAAAGTCGAAAGGATTTTGCGAGTGCATTTCATCTCTATTTCACGAGTTTGCGCCCTTTCGGGTTTTCACAAACTCGCCGGCAGTTCTGTTGTTTTTACTCACGGAGCCTTTTCGGCTTTTCATCTGTGCCCATTTTGCTTGTGGACATACCTTTTTTTTTTGAATCTTCACCGCCGGTGGGACTTTAAATGTGGTCTCGCCGGTAGGACTTGGGAGAGATTGGGATCGTTTTATGCCCATGGATTGTATATGGTTTTGCAGGATGTATGGTCTAGACCGTAGGGCCGGAAAAATTCGGGACTTTGTCGGCGTCTGCATCGCTGCACTGGAATATGGTACCAAGAGCGACTCATCATTCGCCGTTAGGGTATGGGATTTGGAATTTGGTTGGCGTCTGCATCACTGCACTGGAATATGGTACTAGGAGCGACTCATCATTCGCCACTTGGGGTATGGGGTTTGGAATTTGGTTGGTGTCTGCATCGTTGCACTGGGATATAGTACCAGGAGCGACTCATCATTCGCCACTTGGGGTATGGGGTTTGGAATTTGGTTGGCATCTGCATCGCTGCACTGGAATATGGTACTAGGAGTGACTCATCATTCACCACTTGGGGTATGGGGTTTGGAATTTGGTTGGCGTCTGCATCGCTGCACTGGAATATGGTACCAGGAGCGACTCATCATTCGCCATTGGGATTTGAGTTTGGAATTTGGTTGGCGTCTGCATCGCTACACTAGAATATGGTACCAGGAGAAACTCATCATTCACCATTGGGATTTGAATTTTGGACGGCGTCTGCATCGCTGCACTGGAATATGGTACCAGGAGCGACTCATCATTCGCCGTTGGGATTTGATAAATTTGGAATTTTGGTTGGCGTCTGCATCGCTGCACTGGAATATGATACCAGAAGCGGCTCATCATTCACCGTTGCCTATTGGGAAGCGATGGCTTAGGAGACAGGTTTAGATTCCTATCAGTTAAGGCTTTTCAATTTTATGGGCCATAAGGGTCCCATAAAAGCATTTTCTCCTTACGAGTCGTAAGGATCCTGTAGGTGCATTTTCTCCTTAGGAGTCGTGAGGACCCCCAAGTGTGTTTTTCCTTTGTGAGTCGTAAGGATCCCACGAAGGTTTGTTCTTCTCATGCATCGTGAGGACACATGAGTGGGTCTTCCCAATGGAGCATAATTCCATGGGCGGAGACCAGCCGCGTAACTGGTGATTACGGTGGGGCATGGGTATGATGAGAATTATTTGAGCCCGTGGATTGTATACGGTAGTCAATTTGGGGACTGGCCGTAGGGCTGGGAGAATTTTGGGAAATTAGATTTTGGTTGGCGTCTGTATCGCTGCACTGGAATATGGTACCAGGAGCGACTCATCATTCGCATTTTTTTTACCGCGATTGCTCTATCATTTCAGTTTTTCTTATCGCGAAGGTCGCGATTGCCCTATCATTTCGGTTATTTATTCGCGGTTGCCCCATCATTTCGGCTTTATTTTCATTTTTATTTTTACTCGCTAATTTTTATTGCGAGTTGCCCCATCATTTCATTTCGGCTTTATATATATATATATTTATACATTTTTACATCCCCGGTTTAACGACTTAGAGGTCGATTATTCCCAGTTTAATGACATGGTGGTCAGTTATTCCCAGTTTAATGACATGGTGGTCGACTGGTGTTCCCAGTTTAACGACGTGGTGGTCCTCTTTGCTTATCCCAGCTCCTTGAATTTTGATCTTGGCGGAGCTGTGTTGATGACCGTAGCTCTGTGGCTTGCCGATACATCCGAGGACTGTGAGGTTTTTCCAAGCTTGTATTGGTCCTCTGCCCAATCTTTGAAAACACAACAGTCTTCAATGGTATGACTCACCACTCTATGGTATGGGCAGTATACAGGACTGCCGGTCATATTCATTTCATGTGGCCTCTTCGGAATAGGCAATTGCAGACCGTTGTTTAAGGATTCCTCGAATATATTGCGGACCTCATCCCTCCTGAAGGAGTACACCTTCTTCTTTCTCTCCATTAGAGTAGGTGCCCTTACTTATGTTGGTCCTTGAGACCGATCAGTCTTTGGTTCGCCCTTTTCAGATAATAGCACATGTCTGGGAGGATTAGGTTCCCGAAAGGCTTCGTTCTTCATTTGTATGAAATCGGCGGTCGTAGCTTGACTGTTTGCTAACATGCCTTTAGACGGTTCTATCTCTCCCGTCTTGTATTGCCTTTCGACCCAATGTTTGAAGACGAAGCAGTACTCAATGGCATGACCTATCACTCTGTGATAGGGGCAATATTTTGGGTCGTCGGTCATATTCGCTTCTTGCGGTCTCTTTGATTCTGGCAGTTGTAGACCATTTCTTAGGGCGTCCTTGAATATCTTGTGGACTTTGTCCCTTTTGAAGGAATATACCTTATCCAGTTTCTCTTTCAGAGGCGATTCCCCTTCGGTGTATGTATTGGAGGAACTGGAGGCTGATCGCGGCCTTTTTTTGCGAAGGCGCTCCGCTTTTAGGTTGAAGGGGGTATCGGTTGGCTGCCTCCGGGTGTCAATCCCTGGCTCATGAACCAAAATTTGATTCTGCTGTAATTGCAATCAGGCGACTTGGGTCGCAAGATCTGCTGCGACGTTTGCCAATTCGTCGACCTTAGACTGTACCTTGGCTAACTTCTCATCCCTGTCCTGAAGCTGCCTCTGAAGCCATCGGAATAATGCTTGTTCGGTAGTTCCGGTTATGACAACCGGGTCATCCTTATTGCCTGAGCTCAATTCCGCAGGAACCCCAGGCTCTTTTGGCTTATCGGCCTGAGCGAGCTCTTCGTCATTTAGACTGAGTTGACGTTGGGTAGCGTCCACCGTATCATCACCCTGGCTGTGAAGCATAGGAGGGTTCGTTTCTTCATGTCCGACCATATAGACAGTGTGGACCACATATCCAGCCGTCTCTTTATCTTTGGCGCAGTAACCCCGTTCTTGGAGCCTCATGAAGCTCAGCTTAGTATGAGCCCTGGCCCTTTTGTTGGCTCTGTATCTGAGCCTTTTCTTCCTTAGCTTCTTGATCTTGAGGTCTTGGAGGGCATCCGTTATCCAGGAAGCCATCCTGAGTCGATTGGCGGGGAGCTTAAAGAAGACACCCGATCGAGCAATTGTTGGGGACACCGCTGGAGCTTGCTTGAGACACCTTGTTGCTTTGTTGGTGTTGATGGCCTTGCCCTCAGCTGGGCAATGGAGAGTCATTCGGAAACGGACTTCCGCTTGGGCTGAGGTGCCCTCGTGACCATGACATTCGGCATTTTCCCTTTTGAGACCGGTTTGTCTGTTACCGGAGCTGGAGGAGCTGGGACGGCATTAGCTGACACGAACATAATAGAGCCAAATGGTAGCGGTGGCTTCTCCCATTTTCGCCCGAGAGTGGCCAGAAGGACCGTCTTGGAGTCCATCTTCATCGTGTAGGAGATGGGAGTTTTGTCGAGAGCTGAGATTGTCCTTGGAGACATTTTGTTGCGTCCGAAGATTGCAGTCGAAAGTCGTTAACCTACAAATAGAAGCATGATTTCAGTACAGGCAAGCGATATGTATATTGATTGAGTTCGCATGAACGTTTAACCCGAAATATGGGAGGAGAGATCGGTCCCACCGGGCGTGCCAGAATCTGTGAGATGTTTTTCGTCACCCCATTAAGATGGGAATGCGCGCGCGCTTGTCAGGCGCATTACAGATTCCCCCTGCCTAGGGTAGGCTGGATTTTATTAATTGTGGGGATCCGAATCTCCGGCAGCCGTGGACTAAGCTGCCGTTAATTGCCTCTCGCCTTTGGAGCGAGAGAACCTCCGATTAACGGGTTAAACTGGTCATGCGAACTCAATGTGCAGTATTTTGTTTTGAAGGGGTTTTGGATATACCGGGGGCCCCGCAGAGTTTTTATGGGGGTCCCGTTACCCGGATAGCGGGCTGGGGGTCAAGGGGGCTAGCAGCCCCCTTGCGGGGTGCGAGGCAGCGCCCCGTTAGAAATTTTTTCTAGCGGGAACAATGTGGTGGAGTATGTGTGTGCGCATATATATATATATATATATATATATATATATATATATATATAAAAGAGGGAAAGGGCATCCAAAGAATACATGGGGAAGAAAGTGCCAGCGCCTCACGTGCACGGCACGCGGACGCTTGGGCGCTCGGACGCTGGCGCTATCGCCTTGGGCGGTAGCGCTTTGGGCGCCAAGGCGCTAGCGCTTTGGGCGCTCGGGCGCTAGTGCTTTGGGCGCTAGCGCCTCACGTGCTAGGCACATGGGCGCTCGGGCGCTAGCGCTTTGGGCGCTCGGGCGCTAGTGCTTTGGGCGCTAGCGCCTCACGTGCTAGGCACATGGGCGCTCGGGCGCTAGCGCTTAGCGCCTCACGTGCCAAGCTCGTAGGCGCTCGGGCACTGGGGCGCTAGCGCTTTGGACGCTAGCGCCTCACGTGCTAGGCACGTGGGCGCTCGGGCGCTAGCGCTTTGGACGCTAGCGCCTCACGTGCTAGGCACGTGGGCACTCGGGCGCCAGCGCCTTGGGCGCTCAGGCCTCACGTGGGCACTCAGGCGCTCGCGTTTTGGGCGCTCGGGCGCTCGCGCTTTGGGCGGCAAAAGGGACTTGGTCCCTGCAATGGGAGTTGTACTCCCAGAAAGAAATACTTATTATTTTGTGTGTGTGTGTGTGTGTGTGTGTGTGAGGAGTTAAACTCCTAGGATATTTTGAAGCTGATGAAGGGGCTTCTCCCCTTGAGCTCTTGATCTTCCCCAAAGTGGGGTCTTTGGAGATGGGTTTCCTTCTTCTTCCTTTGTTGGCCGGCTCTTGAATAACAAGAGAGGTGAGATTTTAAAAATCTCTCTTTTTTAAGATCTGATGGAAGATCCAAGCTCCCCTTTGTGGATTTTGTGGTGAAAAACTATTTAGTTTTGGAAAAGGAAGAGTAAAACTCTTGATTTAATTCAAAAGAAAGAAGAAGGTTTTAGAATCTTAAGGAAGGAGAAGATCACAGACCTTGATCTTTTTAAAGAGAGAGAAAAAATCCGTAGATATTTTCATTATCTTTACCTTTATAGGCTATACACTTTACATATAGCCCCTTGGGCTTTACAAAATGGCATTTTACCCATCGCATGCCTTATGTGCTATTTCTTTTTGCACATAAGCCATGAGCTTTACAAAAATTTGGCTTTATGCCCATTCATGCATAAAAAAATTATATCAAAATTATTTATTACATGATTTTTTTATTTCAGCATGGGGGAGGCCGGTCGTTTCATGTTCGGGCTCGACTCGGGCATGAGCCCACTTGATCTGGGCTTGGGCCCACCTGGCTTGGGGTTGACCTTGATTTTTCCTTGGTTAACCGGGGTGCAATTTTCGACCCCAACAGCCGTGAGGGTCTCTTAAAGGTTTTTCTCCCTACGAGTCGAGAGGATCTCGTAGGTGGTTGTTCTCCCTAGAAATTGTGAGGACTCCTAAGTGCGTTTTCTCTTGAGAGTCGTAAGGATCTTACAAGAGAACTTTATCCTTGCGAGTCAAGAGGACTCGCAAGTGGTTTTTCCTCCTCATCGGTATGCGACTTTGGAGAATGTGGGCCGTGGATAGTATATAAGAGTCAGTGTGGACTTGCTTGTAGAGCAGCGATGGCTTAGGAAACAGGTTTTAGATCTGTCACCTAAGACTTTTCAATTTTATGAGCCGTGAGGGTCACATAAAGGTTTTTCTCCCTACGAGTCGAGAGGATCTCGTAGGTGTCTGTTCTCCCTAGAAATCGTGAGGACTTCTAAGTGCGTTTTCTCTTGGGAGCCGTAAGGATCTCACAAGAGAATTTTCTCCTTACGAGTCGAGAGGACTCGCAAGTGGTTTTTCCTCCTCATCGGTATGCGACTTTGGAGAATGTGGCCCATGGATAGTATACAAGAGTCAGTTTGCACTTGGTTGCAAGGCCACAGTGCTTAGGAAACAGGTTGATATTCTCGTCTCCTAAGGCTTTTCACCTTCATAAGCCGTGAGGGTTTCATGAAGATGTTTTTCCCTACGAGTCGAGGTGAGTCGAAAAGTTCTCGCAGGTATATCCTAATGTGAAATATAGATAACCCCTGCTCTTTGCGACAGAGGTCCGTCGCGTTAGCTGATGCATTTTCCGATATGCAGACTTTACGCTGCTGTTCGAGTAGTCCCGCGACTATCGTGTCTTTGATCCCTTCGGGGGCTGGACAAGACGTCTTCAAATAATCTTCTTAGGCAGTTTGACCGTCGGAAGAGTAAGCGTTAGGAATTTTGCCATGCCACTTTTTACTTGAGATTAGACTCATTTTGGGAGCCCCGATGAGTCATAACCACTCCACACTAGTGTGGGATGATCTCCGATAGTCTTTCGGGTTTTATTTGAGTTACCGTCATGACCCTGAAACTAGGAATTTTGCCTTCGCTTCCTTTTAATTTGGCTATTTTGGAGGCTTTGTTGACATTGCGTCTGCTGTAACGAGAAGAATGTCGGGATAGTGTTTAGGTTGTTTTGTGAACCTTTAAGACTTGGAGCTAGGAATTTTGCCAAGGCTCCGTTTTGTTTTGACCCTGGATTCCCTATGGACGTCGCGTCTGCATCCTGCTGGAGTGAGAGGGAACGCCGAACTGATTCCACACTGTGGTTGCCGCCGTCGAGTTCTGGTTCTCCTTTTAACGGAGCCTGGTGGGAAAATATGGTTCCCTTTTTCACTTGTGCCTATGGATTGTATACAGGGGTCGGTGTAAACTCACCTGCAGGGCCAAGAAAATTTTATTTTATTTTATTATTTATTTCCGCGATGCTCTATTTTTTTAGCTTTTCATATCGTAAAAGTCACGATTGCCCAATCATTTCGGATATTTATCGCGGTGCCCAATCATTTCGGCTATTTCATATTTTACTCGTTGTTTTTTATTGTGAGTTGCCCAAACATTTCGGCTATTTCATATGCATATATTTTTTGTTCGCTGATTTTAATTGCGAGTTGCCCCATCATTTCGGCTATTTTTATATGCAATTTTGCTCGCTCATTCTTATTGCGAGTATGAAACTTAAGATCTGATACCAATCTTGGCATCAGTATCGCTGCAACTGGAATATTGCCAGGAGCGAATCATCATTTGTCGTAAAAGGACTTGGAGTTTGACACCTATTTAGACATCAGCATCGCTGCAACTAGGATATTGCCAGGAGCGAATCATCATTTGCCTGTGCTGATTTGAACAAAGGTGGCTTAGTACACAGGGTTAGGATCCTGTCGGCTAAGACTTTTCGACTTTATGAGCCGTAAGGGTCTCATAAAAAGTTATTTCTCTCTACCGGTCGTGAGGATCTCGTAGGTGTATTTTCTCCTTAGGACTCGTGGGAATTCCTAAGTGTGTGTTCTCTTTTAAGTCGTAAGGATCTTATAAGAGTGTTTTCTCCTTATAAGTCGAGAGGACTTACAAATGTCGTTCACCATATGAGGACATTCCTCATCATTGGTGGAACTTGGTGGGGAAAATCGTTTATTTGTGCCCGTAGATTGTATACAAGGGTCAATATTGGGCCGCCTGTAAGGCAACTTGGGGAATACGACAGCTTAAGAATAAGTTTGGATCCTGTAACTTAAGACTTTCAAATTCTATGAGCTGTAAGGGTCTCATAGGGGGAGTTCTCCTTACGAGTCGAGAGGATCTCGTAAGTGAAAATTTTACGAGATTGCGCCCTTTCAGGTTTTCACAAGCTCACCAGTAGCCCTGCTGTTTTTACTCACGGCGCCCTTTCGGGTTTTCATCCGTGCCCATTTTGCTTGTGACATACCGTTGTTTTTTTTAACCGAGATTGCGCCCTTTCGGGTTTTCACAAACTCGCCGGTAGCCCTGCTGTTTTTACTCATAGCGCCCTTTCGGATTTTCATCCGTGCCCATTTCGCTTGTGGACGTACCTTTTTTTAACCGAGATTGCACCTTTTCGGATTTTCATAAGCTCGCCGGTAGCCCTGCTGTTTTTACTCATGGCGCCCTTTCGGGTTTTCATCCGTGCCCATTTTGCTTGTGGACATACCGTTTTTTTCCGGTGGTGTTTAGGGGTGTCTTTGTCGCTGAAGTAGCTGCACAGTCGGTAGAACTTGAGTTGAGATCTTTGCTATCAAAACTTTGATTGCAATATAGATCTCAAGAGACTGTATCGTCATATCTGGGGTGACGCACTAGTTTAGGGACGTTTCGGTCCATTGTTAGTTTAGGAACATCTTGGTCCATTATTAGTTTAGGAACATCTCGATCCATTATCACCATTTTTGAGGTGAAACTTTAGTTTAAGGACATTACGGTCCATTGTTAGTTTAGGGACATCTCGGTCCATTGCCAGTGTTTCCCCCAATCAGAGTAAAGCTCTGTTTTAAAATTCAAAATTTAAAAATTGAAGCAACGCTTCAGATCCAGCGCTAGGCGCGCTGTGCGCCACATATCAAACACGGATGTGCTAGCGCCAGATGCACTGCGCTCTGTGTTGCGCGCCACGTGTCAAACGTAGGTGCGCTGCGCTCTGAGCAGCGCACCACGTGCAAAGCACGGGTGCGCCAGCGCTGGAATTATGAAATTCCCCACCGTTAGATCAAAAGATCTAATAATAATGATAAATCATTAATTAATCAGAATTAAAATTCTGTTATGGAAAGATCTTTCCAATCTTGTTAAAAACAAGAAGATTATCTTCTGTAAAATAGGAGCCCTACGATCAAAGATCCAACGGTGGGGAAACATCCCCAAATCAATCAGAGAAAGATCTCTTTAACTGATTTAACAAATCAATTTGCCCTATATAAAGGCCCCAAGACTTCAAGTCTGATATAAAAAAAAAACCCTGCAAACTTTGAGAAAAACTCAAAGAGAAAGAAGAGCAAGCTCTTAAAAAAAGAAGATCATTTCTTCAAGGTAAAGAATTAATTCTTGAACAACAGAGATGAAATCATCTCATTAAAAAAGAAGAACTATCTTCTTAAAGGATGAACATCTACAAAAGACCAAGGTCTTTGATAAAAAGAAAATGATCAAAAGATCTAATCATAAAAATAAAAGAAGTGTTTACTTTATTCACAGATCCTTGATCTACAAAGGCAGGGCCTTTTTATAAACAAGAACTTTTGTTCTTGAGGCAAAGCCTCCTTTAAAAGAAGAACATAAACCTGTTCTATGATCACAAATTTGATCAAATACGCTTTGCGCTATTGAAAAGTGCCTTGCACTCTTGAACTGCGCTTTTGCGCTCCTTGGACCGGCGCTCAGCGGCAAAACATGCCACGTGTCAATCACAGAATCAACTTGCGCTTTGCGCTTCTGAAACAACACACTGCGCTCATGGGCTGGCGCTCAGCGCCAAGCGCACCACGTGTCACTCACTGGTGCGCCACTAAACTAGCGCAACGCGCTCATAAATTGAAAGCGCAATGCGCTTATAAACTAGCGCTTAGCGCCAAGCGCGACACGTGTCCTTTTCGTGTGCGCAACTTGGCAGAAGCGCAATGCGCTCTTTAATTGGCGCAAAGCACCAAACGCGCCACGTGGCGCACTGTCAGAACACACATTGTTCTGATGAATACTATGCATTCAATACAAGACAAAAAAGAAATGTCAGGATCCAATGCTCAGCATTATTAAAAGGGCCAAGCCCAAATAAAGGCTCAATAGCCAGAACAATAAAATGTTAAACATTTATTGGACTTAGCCCAAGATTGGCCATAAGTCCTCAATTCATATCAACTGGGCCCATATGCTCATAAATCTTTTAACAGACCTTAGTTCCAAATTGGACTATAAATCTCCCAACCAACATTGGTTCAAGGGTACATCTCTGAACCCCTCTGATATATGTCGTTGTAATCCTTCAACGTCTTTAAAGAGGTGACGGGTCCCGACAACCATAAATTCCACAGACTATGATGTCTTTAAACTGGACTGTGGGGTCTTTAAACCCATGGACTACGATGTCCTTAACCTGGACTGTGGGGTCCTTAAACCCATGGACTACGATGTCTTTAATCTGGAATGTGGGGTCCTTAAACCCATGGACTACGATGTTCTTAACCTTGGACCATCGTGTCCTTAAACTGGTAATCGACCGCAATGTCTCTAAACTAAACAATAGAGTCCAAATACTCTATTGTTGGATCTAAACGATCCTGTTAAGTTGATCTTAGTCTAAAATTAGACTAACATGTTCTTAACAAACGTTGAGTCGATCTTAGTCTAAAATTAGACTAATATGTCCTTAACAAACGTTTAAATTGATCTTAGTCTCAAATGAGACTAACGTATCCTTAAACCCAAACCCCAAAACCTAAATCTAAGAAGATACGGATTTGGACTAATCTACGTCCTACGGCGACAACACAAATTAGTCTCCGTATACAATCCACGGGCAACCAAAAACAAAACAAACACCCATGACACGAAATGACCATCTGGAGAAGGAGAAAGTTGTTACCGCGATGCGGTAGCGTAATTAACTGCAGGGGCTTGCGCCTGCAGGGAAGAGCGTCCCCACAATCAAAAACCCCTCAAACGAGGGGGAATCTGACGAAATCTGCTACATCGGCCGCATCCGTTTAAACCTTCGATACATGGTTCCATAAATCAACTTGGCATTTTCGGAGAGGTGGACGGATAGCGCCAATTAGCATCTGCCCCGAAATTCAGGCAAGACGTCCTCCGCGTCTTCGTCCGCGTCTTTCGGCGGGGAACAGATTCTGGCACACCCGGTGGGACCTTTTCCTCTTTCCACTCCACACTTCGGGTGTCGTGTTCACGAATGAATCGCGGTTTGATATGGTTTCCCTTGGGTTCAAGGTACTAAGATTGGGTTTCTTGCTTGGCGCAGAAAGCGAAACAGCGATGGCATCTACTTGCGTGAGGTGTTCCAACTGCAAGTGCAACTCGCGCTCTGCTTCATCTGGAGGCATAGCTTACGGGCCTCAAGCGGCCTCCTTGTTTATGATGCCAGTAGATCAGGTGACTCAGGCCGCCACCGGATTGTTCTTTGCGACCATGCTCCCACCGATGAGCTTCAGCACCCCTGTACCAACACCAGAAGCTCCAAAGAAGTCGGTCTTTGATCGGCTTGCTACTACCGCGGCCCCTTTTAACGGGTCGTCCAGCTCCAGCGCCTCAGTCTTCGCCAGACTGAGCCAAAGTTCATGTGGGCCCATAATGAAGCCTGCAATCCCAGGAAAGGTTGTTCCGAAGAGGATAGCCATCCCTGCACCTGAAGTCGTCAAGACGGCTTCTCCTGTCAAAGGGTCGGTTTTTACAAGACTAACTGTTCCGACTCCTACTTCGGTTCCCGTCCCTGCTCAGAAGTCTGTTTTTGACCGGTTGGATACCGCTTCTCAACGGACATCAGTCTTCAAGAGGCTGATGCCAGCAACAGCCCCTCACCTGGATAGGGGGCAAGACAAAGCCATCCCCATCACCGAACCAACACCATCGGCTCGACACGCTCGATGTCGCCACTGGCGCCGAGTAAGGGAGGCTGGGGGAAACTCCCCTTCTGGGCTAACTCCACCAGCCCCAACGGTGGAAGTCAACGCTGCTGTTCCAACCGGGAACAGTTTTGAGCTGCTGAACAAGGTGCGCAGGAATTCTCCTACCGCCGTATTGAAAAGATCTCCTCCACCCGCGGAGAATGTTACAGAAACAAAGTCGGAGCAACGCCCTCAGCGGTTGTCTTCCAAAATTTACAAAGTCTGGCGACGGGTCCAGGAGTCAGTGATCGATCAAGACTATCTTTGCCGACAGAAGAAGCTGAAGGTTCAGCAGGAAGAGAACCGTCCTAGCAAGCCACAAAGGACGACAATTGCCTGGGTGCCCGCCGCAACGGTCCCCTCAATGTCAACTGCTTAAAGGAGAAGGAGGCCAGAGAAAGCCCCTATGACTATAGCAGATCGCAAAGACGCTGAGCCTAAACGCCCCAAGTCTGGGGGCATAACGGTGTATACTGTTTACATGGCTTCCGGAAAAGAGGAAAGCCTGTTCCCCTCTGAACGGTGGCCAAGACGTGAAGACGTCTTGCCTGAGGTTCGGGGCAGATACTATTTGGTTTTATCCGTCCACCTCTCCGAAGATGCCAAGTTGATTTATGGCACCGTGTATCGGAGGTTTAGACGGATGCGGCCGATGTAGCAGACTTCGTCAGATTCCCCCTCGCTTGAGGGGTTTTTTGATTGTGGGGACGCTCTTCCCTGCAGGCGCAAGCCCTTGCAGTTAATTACGCTACCGCATCGCGGTAACAACTTTCTCCTTCTCCAGAATTTCACTTCGTGTCGTGTGTGTTTGTTTTGTTTGTGGTTGCCCGTGGATTGTATACGGAGACTAATTTATGTCGTCGCCCGTAGGACGTGGATTAGTCCAAATCCGTATTTACTTAGATTTGGGTTTGGGGTTTTTGTTTAAGGATACGTTAGCCATATTTGAGGTTAAGATCGACTTAAACGTTTGTTAAGGATACGTTAGTCCAGTTTGAGACTAAGATCAACTTAACGGGATCGTTTAGATCCGACAAAAGAGCATTTGGGCTCTATTGTTCCAGTTTAGGGACATAGTGGTCCATTTGACATATGGCCGTCGGGACCCGTCACCTCTCTGACATCGTTGAAGGATTACAACGATAGGTGTCAGAGGAGTTCAGAGATGTACCCTCGAACCAAAGTTGATTAGGGGATCTATAGTCTGATTTGGGACTAAAGTCTATTTGAAGGTTTAAGGATACGTTAGCCATTTTTTAGGCTAAGATCAACTTAAACGGGATCGTTTAGATCCGACAAAAGAGCATTTGGGCTCTATTGTTCCAGTTTAGGGACATAGTGGTCCATTGGTAGTTTAAGGACATTGCGGTCCATTGCCAGTTTAGGGACATGGTGGTCCATTGCCAGTTTAGGGATATGGTGGTCCATTGCCAGTTTAGGGACATGGTGGTCCATTTGATATATGGCCGTCGGGACCCGTCACCTCTCTGACGTCGTTGAAGGATTACAACGATAGGTGTCAGAGGAGTTCAGAGATGTACCCTCGAACCAAAGTTGATTAGGGGATCTATAGTCCGATTTGGGACTAAAGTCTGTTTGAAGGTTTAAGAATACGTTAACCATTTTTGAGGCTAAGATCAACTTAAACGGGATCGTTTAAATCCGACAAAAGAGCATTTGGGCTCTATTGTTCCAATTTAGGGACATAGTGGTCCATTGGTAGTTTAAGGACATTGCGGTCCATTGCCAGTTTAGAGACATGGTGGTTCATTGCCAGTTTAGGGATATGGTGGTCCAATACCAGTTTAAGGACATGGTGGTCCATTTAATATATGGCTGTCGGGACCCATCATCTCTCTGAAGACGTTGAAGGATTACAACAACAAATATCAGAGGAGCTCAGAGATGTACCCTTGAACCAATGTGGATTAAGTAATCTGTAACCCAATTTGGAAACTAAGATCAATTAATTAGGTTATGAGCACATTGGCTCAGTTGAGTCTGAATTGAGGACTTATAGCCAATTTGGGCTAAGTCCAATTAAGTTAGAAATATTGGCTCTTGTTGGACCATTAAACATTTGTCTGGGTTCAAACCCACATTATTTAGCAATGCTAAACATTTTCATCTTTGATTTCCTCAATTTTGAGATTCATTTGGAGGAGGGACTTTTGCCTCTGGAAAATTAGCCAACTTGGCTAAAAGTAGTGTCAAACACCAGGGAACAACAGTGTTAAACACTGGAAATATAGAATCCCAAATTAGTTTTAAACACTAGAAGATAACAGTGTTAAACACTGGAAATAAAATTTTCAAATTAGTGTTAAACACTAAAAGATAATCAGTGTTAAACACTGGGAATAAAGTTCTCGAATTAGTGTTAAACACTAAAGAAAAAGGGGTCACGTGTGGACACGTGAGGGCGCCCAAAAGTGGGACCAGATTCCTTTTCTTCGTTCTGCAATTAAGTGTTAAACACTTCTTCATCTTTTGAGCATCACGTGTTGACACGTGATGGAGATTTATGAAGCACTCGCTAAGGGGTCACGTGGGGACACGTGAGAGCGCCCAAAGCTCATATTTCCTTTGCTTTTTCTTTCTGTGTTTTGTAGGTCACGTGGGAGCACGTGAGGCATTGCCTCAAAGCTTTCCTCCTTCTCATTTCTGGGGATCTCTTCAGGGGTCACGTGGGGACACGTGACCTTGGTCTTTTGCATGCATGGAGATCTTTTAAGTCTCTTCATTTTATTTTGAGAATTTAATTCTCTGTAAGATTAAGAATTAAATTCTTATTTAGGGTAAAACCCTAATTTCTTTTTAAAGGAATTAAATTCCCAAATATGTAAAAGAATTAAATTCTTATTTAGGGTAAAACCCTAATTTCATTTTAGGAGGAATTAAATTCCTGTTGATCTGAGAGAATTAAATTCTCAATTAGGGTTAAACCCTAATTCTGTTTTAGGAGAATTAAATTCTCAAAACTCAATTCCCCTTCTAAGTTTAGGATTTGCATGGCAGGATCTCGACCCGATGAGAATTAAATTCTCAACTTATGGGGAGATGTGCTCTGTGCAGATCTTCAACCAAAAGAAGAACTAAGTTCTTTTTTGTATAAGAAACATCGTTTGTTCCCGATGGTACTAATCTCTTTATTAATTATTACCATAACACCTAAATAGATCTAAATTAGGACATAGAAAGCAGTGAGGGATATTGACATTCCAAACTTAACCTAAACCTAACCCTAGCAAGATTTTAATCCTAATCTAGATCAACTTAGTTTTTAGTGATAATCAATCCAACACCGGCTAGCTACTAAGCGACGTCGTTCTTGATTGCGGTAATTAATTCTTTGATTATAAAATCTCAATTTCAATCACTTCCTCCGCAGAGTCCTCGAAAAGAAGGACAAAGAAGCAGCAGAACAAGCGGCTAATATAAAACGAATGGCGCTTCTCTTCCAAGACATGGTCGGGATGATGTTACAACCAGAACCTCCGGCTGAAGACCCTCCTATCATTATTGAAGATGACAGAGGGGAGACATCGAACCCTCCTCCGTCTCTCTCAGTAGCCAAGGAGGAAACCATTTCCAAGGACGCACTGGATGACTATATAGCTCAGCAAATATAAGCTCACCAGGCGAATGAAGCGGCCGGCCAAGTCATCAAAACTGGGCGACCGTATCCAAGCTGGTATAACCAAATAAAGTACCCGCCAGGATACACGATCCCTAAGTTCCATGTATATAAAGGGACAGGAAATCCACATCAGCATGTCGCTCAATTCAGGGCCTTATGCGACAACACTGGAGGCGACGACAAACTGTTGATTCGCTAATTCGTCGGCAGCTTAGCAGAAACGGCCTTCGAATGGTATTCGGAGCTGTCTAACGACTCTGTCAAAACATTTGCGGAGATGGAGCTGCTGTTTACACAAAGATTTGCAAGCGCCAGCGGGCGCACCCCGATCACCGCATTGATCAACTCCAGGGTAAGGCCAGGCGAAACATGGGTTCAATACGCAATACGATGGCGAAATCTGTGATCGAAATGCGAACAGCGCATCGAAAAAGCGCCGGCGGTAGGCATGTTCATGTGGACCCTTGACCCTCAGTCGACTATCTGCCAATTCATGATGTTTTTCAAGCCGACCACGTTCCAAGCCTTGATTGACAAGTTGGCCCAAATGGATCAGATGGGTCATAGACCATCTCTTTCAAAGACGGATCCTCGGAATGAAAAGGGGAAAAGAAAAGCGACTTTCGTCGCCAATACTCAACAACAGCCGAGCAACTTAAAGCCGTTTGCTCGCCAAAACAATATGTGTCCACGCCCATCCCTCGAGGAAAGACTGGGACGTCCTTACTCGTTTCCCCAGGATAAAATGAGGAGACTGTTCGAGTTGGCAGTGCGCAACAGACTCATCAATCTGCCAGATCCAAAACGTCCGTTGAAGCCAGACGATGTCAACAATCCTAATTACTGCTCTTACCACCAAGCAGTAAGCCATCCAATCGAAGATTGCTTTGTCTTCAAAGGCTGGATTGAAGACCAATACCAACAAGGCAAGTTCGCATTATCCGAAAACTGGAAGGTGAACCCGCCACAACCTCACGCCCCTAAAAAAGTGAACGCACCGGGGGCATCGTGCTCATTCATAAGGGAAGCCCCATGGGAAGTTGTTCTTTCGGCGAAGACGAAAAGAATGCTGAAGGGTCTCTAAACGTGTCCGGCAATCAGGTGGAAAAATCTACTGGAACCCGAGATCGTTAAGGGAATGATGGAACCGAGCCCAACTATAAAAATTGGTGGTGATAGTCAAAACGCTCGCACCCAGCCGTCAAAGTCTTCGAAGAAGAAGAAGAAGATTCAAAAGCCCGCGAAGCTTGATAACAAGCGCACAGACCTGCAAAAACAAATTAACGCTCTGGAAGAATACAACCAGAAGGCGCGGACTCCGATCACACTCCAAGAATTTCTCAACATTATCCTTGAGAACGGAGATGACGACAATAACGACAGGGATGACTTGTCAAAAGAATCTGAGGACTATATGGCAAGTTGCCACATGATCTCTCATTCGGCATTAACTAATGAAGAAACGCACTCGGCGATAGAACACAGCACAAAAGAGCTGGGGGCAGGATCGAAGTCGAAACCCTTGAAAACGTCTGACGAGATGATCGACTTGCTACTGAACGAAGCCCGTCAGAAAAGCAAAGCCAATTGTCACGCCCCGCTTCCCGGTATACGGCGAAGAGGACGCGACGAGGTCCGCTACGTATTTACCATGAAGTAAATACGCTGAGCGTATCTAAGCAATATAAAAGTAAATCACAAGAGACAAGAGATATAGAAATAATAGCAACTTTATTAATAACAATCTTTTGTACAATGCATGAAAAGTAAATACAACTGGAATGAAAAGCGATGCCTAAACAGTGGCATAATAGGAAATGAAAAATACTGAATAGAACAAAGTATAATGTCTAGAGCTCGGAGTCTTCGTGAAACTGATCCAAGTCTTCACCGGTGGGCTCGATTTCTGACGGGTCCAAAATACCTGACGACATTCAAAGAAGAAAGAAAGAGAATGTCGTCAGTGAACAGGTCGCTTGGTAAGTCCCAAAGATAAGGAAGAATTAGAAAAGACAGAATAAGAGGTATCTTCTAAAGCTGTATACTATTTGTTGTAATGTTGTATTAACGTTGTTGTTTGTAGCTTGGTACAGAAGAATGCCAGTGTATACGAGAGGGGTCTCTATATGCTAAAGACCAGGGCAAACGGAAAATAGAGTACAAGGCTTCGTTAGAAAGCCCAGAACAACGGCAATTGGATTCATGTTAGGTATCTTAAATCTGACCGTCTCGTGCCACTTTTAACATCTTCCGTACCAATCTACCTCTTAAACCCTGCGATATCTTGTTTGTAGTGTTATCTTGTAAATTATATTGGTTGTATGAGTGATTGACTGACTGACCGAAACCATGATATCAGGAAACGGTTATAATCGTTGAGTCATGTAAATGGAATACTGGGAATCATGTAAAAGGAATATATTCATGGTTCGGTTCGGTCAAGTTGTATAAATTGATAATTGTATTCATGGATTCATGTGTTCATATTGAATTGGAATATTAAAGAATGAAGATTGACTTGAATCATATTCAAGTCAGAAATAATCAGACTCAAACCCGAGTCAGACAAAAGAAATGTAAATCGAAGTTCTATAATTGCTAGGGTCCTTATTGTAATTTATAAAACTTGAGGGGGTTTTATGTAAAAATACTTTTGTATAGTTTTCAAGATACACCCCAAGTATTTATTATTCGTCTTTATATTTATAATGAGTGTGGTTTTATATTGTGATATTTCTAGTGAAAATATCCTAATTACATAAATAAAGGTATTTATTTGTAATATTGATTTATTTGAAATTCATGGTATTTTAATGTAAAATTTATTCTTGTGAATTTTAGAAAAAGTGGAATATTTATATTATAACAAAATAGATCTTTTAATGATAATAAACATATATTTATACAAAAATAATTTCAATAAATATTTTATATTTTAATAGTCTCATTTTCTTAATATGTCGTATTTTAAACCTTTCGAGACCGAATGCTCCTTGCGGAGGTCTGAATCTCGTACTACTAAACCCGAGGGTGCACGATAAACCGTACTATCCCTAACGAGTTTCCCAAAGGTGGGTTGTAGTAGCGCTTTGCAAAGATTTTATAAATACTAATATTTTAGAAAACGGTTTTATAAAGATAAGGTATTTATTTGCAAAAGTCAATTTTTCGTATTTTAGATTCTAGGGTTTTCTATTTCAACTAGGCTATTTCTAAATGGTCTAAACGACAAGTCGTTAGAAGCCTCAAATCACCTCTTCACCGCCAATTGTGGGCAGGTAAGTACAAATGAGGAAAGGAGGGATCCGCTCACGAATCGTGAGACGGGTCTTTTAAAATTACATTTTCTCACTTGCCTAGCCTAGACACCACAAAGTCAGGTTTAGATAAATGATCGATGTCCACAACTTATCGTATTTTCCTATTAAAAGATATGTGTTTTAAAAGTGTATAAAACCTAGAACTTTTAGAAAAGGTTTTATTAAGAAAATGGTATTTTAATGTAAAATCTTGTTTTATCGCATTCTAAGTTTTCAAGGTAGCGTGTTATGATTGCATAAGAGTGTGTGGGGAGGTAGGTTATTACCTCGTGATCTACGTTAAGGTATAACAATGTTAAGAGGTTAAATGTGATAAACTAAACATGGTGGTATTTAAGTGAAAGAATACGATATATTGCAAAAGCTATCATTTCATATGAGAAACTTTATTCAAATTAGTTGTTATGTGATTAATAGTCAACATAAAGATGTTTAAGCGTTATGGAATTGGTGATAAGTGAGATTTTATAGAAAACCGAATCGGAAATTGGTTTGTTCCGATTTCCGTCGAGTTTATAAGTTCGTATTTTTATGAAGGAAAAGAAAGGTAGAAAAGGGGGACTTACGGGTTTGGACAATGCTAGAGAGTAAGGGGGAGGTAGAGGGTTTGCCTGTGCGTCGAATCGTCGTTGAGAAGTCCTAGCATGATCATCGGAATTACGCCGTCGATTTCGTCAGCGCTTCGCCCTTCGCTCGTTTTCTAACGTACCAAGTTCTTTTGGAATTTTGAGAGAGTGGACTTAGAAATTTAGGATGAAAGGGTAGAGGGTATGGGGGGTATATATATGGTTAGGCTAGGGTTAGGGTTTTCAATAAAAAAAAATATATAAATATATAAACTTATATTAAAAATCATTAAAAATCATTAAACCTTTAAGTAAAAGGGATTTATTGGGCATTTGGTAACCGATCCGACCAATTAAAGTGTGCAGGGGGTGGACCAGGTCAAGACGGAACTTTTCCGTGTTGACGACTCGGCCATCCGGCCGAGTCCGGCCGGCGGCGCTGGATCGAGTCGGCCGGTTCACCGGCCGACTCGGCCGAGTCGGGCTGAGTCAAGCAGTCGGGGGCCGGGGATTCTCCTGGAGGATTTTATGGTATATTTACATTTTGATGTTCAGTTCAAGTTTTGTGAGTTATGGCAGTTTAACTGTTGACTTCCAAAAGAATTTAAAAGAAAATAAATAAAAAAATAATGTGAGGCATGGGATTTGAACTCTGGTGGCTTGGTTCAGCAGTGCAAGGTATTACCAAAGAGCTACAAGCTCCTTCTTGTAATTATTGTGGGAAAATAACTACTTAAAGTGGTAACAGCAACATTAAATACCCCAAGTATACTTTAATTTTAAAACAATTTTATGTACACTAAAAATGGAGTTATTTAAAAACAAAATAATTACATATATATATTGTGCTCAGGTTAAAATACTTCTTTATAGATTTTTGAAAATTTAAAAAAAAATTTGTATAGAAAAGTGTATAGGAAAATTAGGGTTGTTACATTCTACCCTCCTTAAAAAAATTTCGTCCTCGAAATTTGAAAAAGAAAAGTGTAACAGTTTCAAGGAAAGTCTGGTGGCTGTAGTATAGATAGTGTATAAAAATGACAAAGTGATACAATGGTGAAAAAGGCTTACCGGTGTTACCTTGACCCACAGTCTTGGCTTCTACGGTTTCTAATGTGAATGCCTGTCGCCGTGGTATATTCCTTCTAGCTGGAGGCACATTCTGCTTTTGGGGCCTCTTTCTCTGCCCTCTAGGCATGTCCCTCATTGCTTGTTGAAATTGGCGAGTAGGCTGTGCAGGTGGTGGAGCAGGTAGTGCATAACGAGGTGCAGGAGCCTGGATAGTTGACCGCTGCGGGTAGTTGGTGTGTGTGTGAGTTGAGTTGTTATTGTAAGGACAGTTCCCAATTCACTGGTTGGATGCGCTAGTAATTAAACATAAGCCTTTTGCGCGCCTACAGTCCTTCCACAAGTGTCCCTTTCTTCTGCAGTAGTAGCAGAAATCTGGACTTGACTGGTTATTGTTTTCTTCCGGTCTCCTGGGTTCAAACGATGGCCTTGTAGAGGCTCCTCCTGCCATTTGAGTGGCAGGGCGTTTCAAACCGGCAGATTGAGGTCTGCCCCTTGCTTTTATCACCGCTTCATAACTGCAGGCAGCTTCCAAAGCATCCTCATGAGTCAAAAAATTTCTCATGCCTAGAGCAGCCTGAATCTCCGTGTCCAGTCCTTGTTGAAAGCGACGGGCTCTGATCTCGTCCGTCGGTATCAAGTTTGCCGCGAATCCGCTTAACATGGTGAATTCAGCGTCGTACTCATCTACTGATTTATCCCATATCGAACCCTGTTGTAGATGAATGAACTGCTGCTCCATGGCAAACCTGGCAGTCACAGGGAAGTATTTCGTGTCGAACTTCTCGCGAAAATTCTTCCATTCAATAGGCTGTACCAGACGGCTTTCTTTCTCCTTCCACCAGTTGCGAGCATTATCCGTGAGCTGTAGTTTCGCCACATGGACCCAAGCTAAGTCTGGCACTTGTGCTGCTGCCAGATCATTTTCTATGCTTTGTGCCCATTCCTCAGCTTCAAGTGGGCTTCCTTTACTAGAGAACTGCTTGGGGTGCAAAGCCCTGAATTGCTTTACCCCAGGTGCGTCGGTCTCAGGACGGTTCAGGAGTTGTTGATGCCCTCAAGAAGGCTGCGGATCGTCTCAAATAACACTGTTTGCTCGGTGGGTGGTGCAGGAATAGCTGGTGTGAGAGGTAGTGCTGGAGGTGTGTTGTTGACATTGGTGCTGGTGTTGTTCGGGGAATCCATAACCTTGAAGAAAATTTTAGGTTAGGACAGATTCAAATACATGAAATGATAAGATTCAAGGAATATGAAATTGCAAGATTCAAGGAACATGAATTGTAAAGAATGTTTTAGTTGCTGGTTCTTGTGTTATATTGCTTAGGTTGTTCACGCAGAACAGAACTGCATGATAGGGTTTCATACAGCTCTGACCTGCATGGGCCACCAACAAAACCTGTCACGTCCCGCTTCCCGGTATACGGCGAAGGGGACACAATGAGGTCCGTTACGTATTTACTGTGAAGTAAATACGCTGAGCGTATCTAAGCAATATAAAAGTAAATCATAAGAGACAAGAGATATAGAAATAACAACAATTTTATTAATAACATTCTTTTGTACAATGCATGAAAAGTATATACAACTGGAATGAAAAGCGATGCCTAAACAGTGGCATAACAGGAAATGAAAAATACTGAATAGAACAAGGTACAATGTCTAGAGCTCGGGGTCTTCATGAAACTGATCCAAGTCTTCACCGGTGGGCTCGATTTCTGACGGGTCCAAAACACCTGACGACATTCAAAGAAAAAAGAAAGAGAATATCGTCAGCGAACAGGTCGCTCGGTAAGTCCTAAAGATAAGGAAGAATTAGAAAAGACAGAATAAGAGGTATCTTCTAAAGTTGTATACTATTTTTTGTAATGTTGTATTAACGCTGTTGTTTGTAGTTTGGTACAGAAGAATGCCAGTGTATACGAGAGGGGTCTCTATATGCTAGAGACCAGGGCAAACGGAAAATAGAGTACAAGGCACCATTAGAAGGCCCGGAACAACGGCAATTGGATTCATGTTAGGTATCTTAAGTCTGACCGTCTCGTTCTACTTTTAACATCTTCCGTACCAATCTACCCCTTAAACCCCACGATATCTTGTTTGTAGTGTTATCTTGTAAATTGTATTGGTTGTATGAGTGATTGACTGACTGACCGAAACCATGATATTAGGAAACGGTTATAACCGTTGAGTCATGTAAATGGAATACTAGGAATCATGTAAAAGGAATATATCCATGCTTCGGTTCAGTCAAGTTGTATAAATTGATAATTGTATTCATGAATTCATGTGTTCATATTGAATTGGAATATTAAAGAATGTATATTGACTTGAATCATATTCAGGTCAGAAATAATCAGACTCAAACCCGAGTCAGACAAAAGAAATGTAAATCGAAGTTCTATAATTGCTAGGGTCCTTATTGTAATTTATAAAACTTGAGGGGGTTTTATGTAAAAATATTTTTGTATAGTTTTCAAGATACACCCCAAGTATTTATTATTCGTTTTTATAGTTATAATGAGTGTGGATTTTATATTGTGATATTTCTAGTGAAAATATCCTAATTACATAAATAAAGGTATTTATTTGTAATATTGATTTATTTGAAGTTAATGGTATTTTAATGTAAAATTTATTCTTGTGAATTTTAGAAAAAGTGGAATATTTATATTATAACAAAATAGATCTTTTAATGATAATATACATATATTTATACAAAAATAATTTCAATAAATATTTTATATTTTAATAGTCTCATTTTCTTAAGATGTCGTATTTTAAACCTTTCGAGACCGAATGCTCCTTGCGGAGGTCTGAATCTCGCATTACTAAGCCCGAGGGTGCACGATAAACCGTACTATCCCTAACGAGTTCCCCAAAGGTGGGTTGCAGTAGTGCTTTGCAAAGATTTTATAAATACTAATCCTTTAGAAAACGGTTTTATAAAGATAAGCTATTTATTTGCAAAAGTCGATTTTCCGTATTTTAGATTCTTGGGTTTTCTATTTCAACTAGGCTATTTCTAAATGGTCTAAACGACAAGTCGTTAGAAGCCTCAAATCGCCTCTTCACCGCCAATTGTGGCCAAGTAAGTACAAATGAGAAAAGGAGGCATCCGCTTACGAATCGTGAGACAGGCCTTTTAAAGTTACCTTTTCTCACTTGCCTAGTCTAGACACCACAAACTCAGGTTTAGATAAACGATCGATGTCCACAACTTATCGTATTTTCCTATTAAAAGATATGTGTTTTAAAAGTGTATAAAACCTAGAACTTTTAGAAAATGTTTTATTAAGAAAATGGTATTTTAATGTAAAATCTTGTTTTATTGTATTCTAAATTTTCAAGGTAGCGTGTTATGATTACATAAGAGTGTGTAGAGAGGTAGGTCATTATCTCGTGATCTACGTTAAGGTACTAAATATGGTGGTATTTTAGTGAAAGAATACGATATATTGCAAA
Source organism: Agapanthus africanus (assembly GCA_030015575.1). Lineage (NCBI taxonomy): Eukaryota > Viridiplantae > Streptophyta > Magnoliopsida > Asparagales > Amaryllidaceae > Agapanthus > Agapanthus africanus. The sequence goes on from CM057339.1 coordinate 46,033,995, forward strand.
AGCTATCATTTCATGTGAGAAACTTTATTCAAATTAGTTGTTATGTGATTAATAGTCAACATAAAGATGTTTAAGCGTTATGGAATTGGTGATAAGTGAGATTTTATAGAAAACCGAATCGGAAATTGGTTTGTTCCGATTTCCGTCGGGTTTATAAGTTTGTATTTTTATGATGGAAAAGAAAGGTAGAAAAGGGGGACTTACGGGTTTGGACAACGCTAGAGAGTAAGGGGGAGGTAGAGGGTTTGCCGGTGCGTCGAATCGTCGTTGAGAAGTCCTAACACGATCACCGGAATTTCGCCGTCGATTTCGTTAGCGCTTCGCCCTTCGCTCGTTTTCTAACGTACCATGTTCTTTTGGAATTTTGAGAGAGTGGACTTAGAAATTTAGGATGAGAGGGTAGAGGGTATGGGGGGTATATATAGGGTTAGGCTAGGGTTAGGGTTTTTAATAAAAAAAAATATAAAAATACATAAAATTATATTAAAAATTATTAAACCTTGGAGTAAAAAGGATTTATTGGGCATTTGGTAGCCGATCCGACCAATTAAAGTGTGCAGGGGGTGGACCAGGTCAAGACGGAACTTTTCCGTATTGACGAATCGACCGTCCGGCCGAGTCCGGCCGGCGGCGCCGGACCGAGTCGGCCGGTTCGCTGGCCGACTCGGCCGAGTCGGGCCGAGTCAGGCAATCGGGGGCCGGGGATTCTCCTGGGGGATTTTATGGTATATTTACATTTTGATATTCAGTTCAAGTTTTGTGAGTTATGGCGGTTTGACTGTTGACTTCCAAAAGAATTTAAAACAAAATAAATACAAAAATAATGTGGGGCATGGGATTTGAACTCTGGTGGCTTGGTTCAGCAGTGCAAGGTATTACCAATGAGCTACAAGCTCCTTCTTGTAATTATTGTGGGAAAATAACTATTTAAAGTGGTAACAGCAATATTAAATACCCCAAATATACTTTAATTTTAAAACAATTTTATGTACACTAAAAATGGAGTTATTTAAAAACAAAATAATTACATATATATATTGTGCTCAGGTTAAAATACTTCTTTATGGATTTTTGAAAATTTAAAAAAAAAATTGTATAGAAAAGTGTATAGGAAAATTAGGGTTGTTACATTCTACCCTCCTTAAAAAAATTTCATCCTCGAAATTTGAAAAAGGAAAGTGTAACAGTTTCAAGGAAAGTCTGGTGGCTGTAGTATAGATAGTGTATAGAAATGACAAAGTGATACAATGGTGAAAAAGGCTTACCGGTGTTACCTTGACCCACAGTCTTGGCTTCTACGGCTTCTAATGTGAATGCCTGTCGCCGTGGTATATTCTTTCTAGCTGGAGGCACATTCTGCCTTTGGGGCCTCTTTCTCTGCCCTCTAGGCATGTCCCTCATTGTTTGTTGAAATTGGCGAGTAGGCTGTGCAGGTGGTGGAGCAGGTAGTGCATAACGAGGTGCAGGAGCCTGGATAGTTGACCGCTCCGGGTAGTTGGTGGGTGTATGAGTTGAGTTGTTATTGTAAGGACAGTTCCCAATTTCGTGGTTAGATGCGCCAGTAATTAGGCACAAGCCTTTTGCGCGCCTACAGTCCTTCCACAAGTGTCCCTTTCTTCTGCAGTAGTAGCAGAAATCTGTATTTGACTGGTTATTGTTTTCTTCCGGTCTTCTGGGTTCAAACGATGGCCTTGGAGAGGCTCCTCCTGCCATTTGAGTGGCAGGGCGTTTCAAACCGGCAGATTGAGGTCTGCCCCTTACTTTTATCACCGCTTCATAACTGCGGGCAGCTTCCAAAGCATCCTGATGAGTCAAAATTTTCTCGTGGCTAGAGCAGCCTGAATCTCCGTGTCCAGTCCTTGTTGAAAGCGACGGGCTCTGATCTCGTCCGTCGGTATCAAGTGTGTCGCGAATCCGCTTAATATGGTGAATTCAGCGTCGTACTCATCTACTGATTTGTCCCACATCGAACCCTGTTGTAGATGAATGAACTGCTGCTCCATGGCAAACCTGGCAGTCACAGGAAAGTAATTCGCGTCGAAATTCTCGCGAAAAGTCTTCCATTCAATAGGCTGTACCAGACGGCTTTCTTCCGCCTTCCACCAGTTGCAAGCATTATCCGTGAGCTGTAGTTTCGCCACATGGACCCAAGCTAAGTCTGGCACTTGTGCTGCTGCCAGATCATTTTCTATGCTTTGTGCCCATTCCTCAGTTTCAAGTGGGCTTCCTTTACCAGAGAACTGCTTGGGGTGCAAAGCCCTGAATTGCTTTACCCCTGGTGCGTCGGTCTCAGGACGGTTCAGGAGTTGTTGCTGTCCCTCAAAAAGGCTGCGGATCGCCTCAAATAGCACTGTTTGCTCGGTGGGTGGTGCAGGAATAGCTGGTGTGAGAGTTAGTGCTGGAGGTGTGTTGTTGACATTGGTACTGGTGTTGTTCGGGGAATCCATAACCTTGAAGAAAATTTTGGGTTAGGACAGATTCAAGTACATGAAATGATAAGATTCAAGGAATATGAAATTGCAAGATTCAAGGAACATGAATTGTAAAGAATGTTTTAGTTGCTAGTTCTTGTGTTATATTGCTTAGGTTGTTCACGCAGAGCAGAACTGCATGATAGGGTTTCATACAGCTCTGACCTGCATAGGCCACCAACAAAACCTGTCACGCCCCGCTTCCCGGTATACGGCGAAGGGGACGCGACGAGGTCCGTTACGTATTTACTGTGAAATAAATACGCTGAGCGTATCTAAGCAATATAAAAGTAAATCACAAGAGACAAGAGATATAGAAATAACAGCAACTTTATTAATAACATTCTTTTGTACAATGCATGAAAAGTATATACAACTGGAATGAAAAGCGATGCCTAAACAGTGGCATAACAGGAAATGAAAAATACTGAATAGAACAAGGTACAATGTCTAGAGCTCGAGGTCTTCGTGAAACTGATCCAAGTCTTCACCGGTGGGCTCGATTTCTGACGGGTCCAAAACACCTGACGACATTCAAAGAAGAAAGAAAGAGAATGTCGTCAGCGAGCAGGTCCCTCGGTAAGTCCTAAAGATAAGGAAGAATTAGAAAAGACAGAATAAGAGGTATCTTCTTAAGTTGTATACTATTTGTTGTAATGTTGTATTAACGCTGTTGTTTGTAGCTTGGTACAGAAGAATGCCAGTGCATACGAGAGGGGTCTCTATATGCTAGAAACCAGGGCAAACGGAAAATAGAGTACAAGGCTCCATTAGAAGGCCCGGAACAACGGCAGTTGGATTCATGTTAGGTATCTTAAGTCTGACCGTCTCGTGCCACTTTTAACATCTTCCGTACCAATCTACCCCTTAAACCCCGTGATATCTTGTTTGTAGTGTTATCTTGTAAATTGTATTGGTTGTATGAGTGATTGACTGACTGACCGAAACCATGATATCAGGAAACGGTTATAACCGTTGAGTCATGTAAATGAAATACTAGGAATCATGTAAAAGGAATATATCCATGGTTCGGTTCAGTCAAGTTGTATTAATTGATAATTGTATTCATGGATTCATGTGTTCATATTGAATTGGAATATTAAAGAATGTTGATTGACTTGAATCATATTCAAGTCAGAAATAATCAGACTCAAACCCGAGTCAGACAAAAGAAATGTAAATCGAAGTTCTATAATTGTTAGGGTCTTTATTGTAATTTATAAAACTTGAGGGGGTTTTATGTAAAAATACTTTTGTATAGTTTTCAAGATACACCCCAAGTATTTATTATTCGTCTTTATAGTTATAATGAGTGTGGATTTTATATTGTGATATTTCTAGTGAAAATATCCTAATTACATAAATAAAGGTATTTATTTGTAATATTGATTTATTTGAAATTCATGGTATTTTAATGTAAAATTTATTCTTGTGAATTTTAGAAAAAGTGGAATATTTATATTATAACAAAATAGATCTTTTAATGATAATATACATATATTTATACAAAAATAATTTCAATAAATATTTTATATTTTAATAGTCTCATTTTCTTAAGATGTCGTATTTTAAACCTTTCGAGACCGAATGCTCCTTGCGGAGGTCTGAATCTCGCACTACTAAGCCCGAGGGTGCACGATAAACCGTACTATCCCTAACGAGTTCTCCAAAGGTGGGTTGTAGTAGCGCTTTGGAAAGATTTTATAAATACTAATCCTTTAGAAAACGGTTTTATAAAGATAAGGTATTTATTTGCAAAAGTCGATTTTTCGTATTTTAGATTCTAGGGTTTTCTATTTCAACTAGGCTATTTTTAAATGGTCTAAACGACAAGTCGTTAGAAGTATCAAATCGCCTCTTCACCGCCAATTGTGGCCAGGTAAGTACAAATGAGAAAAGGAGGCATCCGCTCACGAATCGTGAGACGGGCCTTTTAAAATTACCTTTTCTCACTTGCCTAGCCTAGACACCACAAAGTCAGGTTTAGATAAACGATCGATGTCCATAACTTATCGTATTTTCCTATTAAAAGATATGTGTTTTAAAAGTGTATAAAACCTAGAACTTTTAGAAAATGTTTTATTAAGAAAATGGTATTTTAATGTAAAATCTGGTTTTATCGTATTCTAAGTTTTTAAGGTAGCGTGTTATGATTGCATAAGAGTGTGTGAGGAGGTAGGTCATTATCTCGTGATCTACGTTAAGGTATAGCAATATTAAGAGGTTAAATGTGATAAACTAAATATGGTGGTATTTAAGTGAAAGAATACGATATATTGCAAAAGCTATCATTTCATGTGAGAAACTTTATTCAAATTAGTTGTTATGTGATTAATAGTCAACATAAAGATGTTTAAGCGTTATGGAATTGGTGATAATTGAGATTTTATAGAAAACCGAATCGGAAATTGGTTTGTTCCGATTTCCGTCGGGTTTATAAGTTCGTATTTTTATGAAGGAAAAGAAAGATAGAAAAGAGGGACTTACGGGTTTGGACAATGCTAGAGAGTAAGGGGGAGGTAGAGGGTTTGCGGGTGCATCGATTCGTCGTTGAGAAGTCCTAGCTCGATCACCGGAATTTCGCCGTCGATTTCGTCAGCGCTTCGCCCTTCGCTCGTTTTCTAACGTACCAAGTTCTCTTGGAATTTTGAGAGAGTGGACTTAGAAATTTAGGATGAGAGGGTAGAGGGTATTGGGGGCATATATAGAGTTAGGCTAGGGTTAGGGTTTTTAATAAAAAAAATATAAAATATAAAATTATATTAAAAATCATTAAAAATCATTAAACCTTGGAGTAAAAGGGATTTATTGGGCATTTGGTAACCGATCCGACCAATTAAAGTGTGCAGGGGGGTGGACCAGGTCAAGACGGGACTTTTCCGTGTTGACGACTCGGCCGTCCGGCCGGCGGCGCCGGACCGAGTCGGGCCGAGTCAGGCAGTCGGGGGCCGGGGATTCTCCTGGGGGATTTTATGGTATATTTACATTTTGATGTTCAGTTCAAGTTTTGTGAGTTATGGCGGTTTGACTGATGACTTCCAAAAGAATTTAAAACAAAATAAATACAAAAATAATGTGGGGTATGGGATTTGAACTCTGGTGGCTTTGTTCAGCAGTGCAAGGTATTACCAATGAGCTACAAGCTCCTTCTTGTAATTATTGTGGGAAAATAACTACTTAAAATGGTAACAGCAACATTAAATACCCCAAGTATATTTTAATTTTAAAACAATTTTATGTACACTAAAAATGGAGTTATTTAAAAACAAAATAATTACATATATATATTGTGCTCAGATTAAAATACTCCTTTATGGATTTTTAAAAAATTTTAAAAAATTTTGTATAGAAAAGTGTATAGGAAAATTAGGGTTGTTACACCAATCGAGAGCGTGAACTGGCTATATTCGAAAAAGCCAAACGCCGACGACTGGAGGAAAAGGCCGAGACATCCCAACTAGAGCAAAGCATCCCTACCGCCAGCAAAAGCAAGCTTAAAGTAAGAAAACGATTCGCTAGGGCCTCGGCAATAGGAATGAAGTTGCCCTTTCTCAAAGGAAATTCCCCTGGCAATATACGTCTTGATGAAGCGGACATACATCCTAACTTCTGCCTATACCATCAGAGGATTGCACACCCTACCGAGGAGTGCATAGCCTTTAAAAACTGGTGGCAGGGATATGTTTCCCATCGACGACACGTTCAATGAGTGAAGCGCAAGGCTCGTCGGTAGCAGAAAAGCATGACAGATGAGCACGAAAGAGCTGCTGGCAACTGTCACATAGCCGACACCAAGGGGTCGCGAGTTATCACCTTTGGAAGCGATTCTGACGAAGAAATCGCCCTCAGCCCTCTCTTCATGGAATCCACCTCCGACACAGAACATGCGAAGATTTGCGGCAAAATCTAGCTGCGTAATCGTATGTTGACTCATGACCGAAACGTCGTTAAACTACTACTAACCCGCGGCATCCACAGACTGATGTGGTTAAAAAAACAGTATGTCCATAAGCGAAAAGGGCACGGATGAAAACCCGAAAGGGCTCCGTGAGTAAAAACAGCAGGGCTACCGGCGAGTTTTGTGAAAACCCGAAAGGGCGCAATCTCGTTAAAAAACACTTGCAAGGTCTTCTCGATCTTGTGAGGAGAAACCACCTGCGTGAGATCCTTACGACTCACAAGGGAGCAACACACTTAGGGATCCCCACGATCCCTAGGGAGAAATTACACTTGCGAGATCCTCACGACTCGTAAGGAGAACCCTTTTATGAGACCCTCACGGCTCATAAGATTTGAAAGTCTTAAGCTACAGAGATCTGAACCTGTTCTTAAGCAGCCATCACAACCTACAATGCTGCCCTACAAGCGGTTCAGTATTAACCCTTGTATACAATCCATGGGCGCGAATAAACATTTCCCTAACAAAGTCCCATCTGTAACTAGGGATATGTCTACACGGTAAACAGCCCTTGTAAGTCCTCTCGACTTATAAGGAGAAAACACTCTTGTAAGATCCTTACGACTTATAAGAAAACATACACTTAGGAGTCCTCACGATTCCTAAGGAGAAAATGCACCTACGAGATCCTCACGACTCGCAGGGAGAAATACTTTTATGAGACCCTTACGGCTCATAAAGTCAAAAGCCTTAGTCGACAGGATCCTAACCCTGTTCGCTAAGCCACCTTTGTTCGACATAGACAGAGGCAAATGATGATTCTCTCTTGGCAATATTCCAGTTATAGCGGTGCTGATGCCGAAATCGGTGTCTAATTCCAAGCTTGCCGTAAGGAGCTAGCGAGCCATACATGTATACGAAATAGCCGAAATGATGGGGCGACTTGCAACAAAATCAGCAAGTAAAAATGTATGCATGCAAAATAGCCGAAATGATTGGGCAACTCGCAATAAAAAGCAGCGAGTAAAAATAAAATAAATAGCCGAAATGATTGGGCACCGCGAAAAATAGCCGAAATAATTGGGCAATCACGACCCTCGCGATATAAAAGCTGAAATGATAGAGCATCGCGGAAAGAAATAAAATAAAATGAAATTTATGCCCTACAGGTGATATCACATCAATACCTGTATACAATCCAGGGGCGCAAAAAAAGAAGGAATCACACCTTCCCTCCCCAGGCTTCATCAGAAAACGAAGCCAAATCTCGACGGCCACATCTACAGCCTGGAGACCCACAATAACGTTCCTCCTCATTCCAACAGGATTCAGACGCGACAATCAAACAACACACGGAAAAATCCCTAGCTCCAAGCCTCGACGGTTCACCGACAACCTAGAGACAACCGCGACATTCGTCTCGATACAGCTGACGCAATGCCGGCAAACGAAGCAGAGGCCAAATTCCTAGCTTCAGGGTCTTGACGGTAACTCATATAAAACTTGAAAGACTACCGGAAATCATCCCACATGGTGTGGTCACCACCTCGACATTCGTCTCGATACAGCAGATGCAATGCAAGCAAACGAAGCGAAGGCCAAATTCTTAGCTTCAGGGTCTTGACGGTAACTCATATAAAACCTGAAAGACTATCGGAGATCATCCTATATCCACACAGAGTGGTCACCACCTCGACATTCGTCTCGATACAGCAGATGATATGTCATTACAACGTCCTTCCTCCAACAGGATTCGGACACGCCAAAGCAAACGAAGCAAAGGCCAAATTCCTAGCTTCAGGGTCTTAACGGCAAATCATATAAAACCCGAAAGACTATCAGAGATCACCCCACACCAGCGTAGAGTGATCACCACCTCGACGTTTGTCTCTATACAGCAGACGAGATGTCACTACAGCGTTCTTCCTCCAACAGGATTCAGACGTGACAATCAAACAATGGAGCCACGGCAAAATCCCTAGTTCCAAACCCCGACTGTTCACCAACAACCTAGAGACAACCATGATGTTCGTCTCGATACTGCAGACGAAATGTCACTACAGCGTCCTTCCTCCAACCGGATGTGGACACGCCAAAGCAAACGAAGCGAAGGCCAAATTCCTAACTTCAGGGTCTTGACGGTAACTCATATAAAACCTGAAAGACTATCGGAGATCATCCCACATCAGCACGGAGTGGTCACCACCTCGACATTCGTCTCGATACAGCAGACGATATGTCACTACAGCGTCCTTCCTCCAACAGGATTCAGACACACCAAAGCAAACGAAGCGAAGGCCAAATTCCTAACTTCAGGGTCTTGACGGTAACTCATATAAAACCTGAAAGACCACCAGAGATCACCCCACACCAGCGTAGAGTGATCACCACCTCGACGTTTGTCTCGATACAGCAGACGATATGTCACTACAGCGTTCTTCCTCCAGCAGGATTCATACGCGACAATCAAACAACGGAGCCACGGCAAAGTCCCTAGTTCCAAACCTCGACGGTTCACTAGCAACCTAGAAACAACCGCGACATTCATCTCGATACAGCAGATGCAATGCCAGCAAACGAAGCGAAGGCCAAATTCCTAGCTTCAGGGTCTTGACGGCAACTCATATAAAAGCTGAAAGACTATCGGAGATCATCCCACACCAGCGCGGATTGGTTATGACTCATCGGGGCTCTCCAAAATGAGCCTAACCTCAAGTAAAAAGCAGCATGGAAAAATCCCTAACTCTTGCTCTTTTAACAGTAATATCACCTAGAAGATTGCTTGAAGACGTCTTTTCCAGCCCCTGAAGGGACAGAGACACGACAGTCGCGGGGCTACTCGAACAGCAAGATTATGCGTCGAGGAATACACCAGCCAACGCGACGGTACGACGGGTAAAAAACTCTAGTACCACAGGCCCTAACGAACTTCTATTAGCAGGAGTTAATTGTGACATTAGGAAATTCCTGCAAGAACTGCTCGATTCGTCTCGATTTGTGAGGAAATTAGTGTCTTTACGAGAACTTCTCGATTCGTCTCGACTCGTAGGGAAAAGCCTTAGGCAATGGGGATAGGGACCTGTTTCCTAAGCACTGGGGTCCTGCAAGTCGATCCAAAATGAACTCTTGCATACTATTCACGGGTCACACTCTCCAAAGTCGAATCTCGACAAGGAGGGAAACAACCGCTTACAGGTCCTCTCGACTCGTAAGAGGGAAAATTCTCTTATAAGATCCTTACGACTTATAAGGGAAAACGCACTTAGGAATCCTCACGATTCCTAAGGAGAAAATACACCTACAGGATCCTCTCGATTCGTAGGGAGAAAAGTCTTCATGAGACCCTCACGGCTCATAAAGTTGAAAAGTCTTAGGCAGCAAATCTGAACCTGCCTCCTAAGCCATCACTACCCCTCGAAGAAGCCAAAACAAGATGTTCACCCCATCATCTGCCGGCTGTGTTTGTTAAGGTGACATGCTGATAACAAAAGAAAGAAGAAAGCAAAGAGAAGACATAAGACATTGCGAAAGAAATGTATCTTTTATTCATGAATTCAATCGGGTACAAAATATATCATATGAAAGAATAAAAGAATGAATACATTTTACTCAAAATTACAAATGGTACAAAAAATTGCTACTGAAAAGGAAGCGTTTTTAGCAAGGCCGCCAGCTGCTCTCGCACTTCTTTTAGCGCCTTCTCATGATCAGCCACCACGGCCAGCTCCGCTTCAATTTGAGCCCTTTGCTGCAAGCACGATGAAATCTTCTCATTAATTTCCTGCTGAGCAGCTTCCTGACTTTGCGCAACCTGCTCACTAAGATCAAGCTTCTTTCTCAGCACCAGCCCGTCAGAAATACATCGTTGAAGGTTTTCAAAGATGGTGTTCAGCTGGGTAGCATTTGCTGCAACCTTAGCGCGCAGTTGAACAGATTCAGCGGAAGTCTCGTCACGTTCCTTTCGCTTAAGGGTTGCCTTTCGTTCGAAATGGTGAAGGAACGGAACGCTCTGCTCAACCCATGCGGCCCGCTGGGAGTTCAAAGCCTAAGCCTCAAGGGCAGGACGCATAAGCTCGAGCTCGTGCAGGTAGGCCTCAATCTTCCGACAGTAGTTAACCCAAGACTCGACAACGCCTTCATTATGGAAGTTTACAAGCGTCGCCAGCATTAGGTTAACCTCCGCGGCAAAATCCACGGCAGATGTAGGAGTCTCCACATCGAGCTCCTCGATATAGTCGCTCACCATGCGCAGACTATTCGCGGCACCTTTCGAGGATGGACGTCTGGAAAAGGGTCCGGCCGGCATTATGACGCGAGACTCGAACGGAGCTGGAGTCGATGTGACCGCTGCAAAACAAATCACAATCAAATGACGGTTCAAGAAGTATAAAAGGTTCATGAATAATGGAATTTGCTATACCGGCTGCAGCAGATGGCAAGGCCAGGAGTACCAGGGGCGCAACTGTTCTCTCGTCTCTTCCTTCAATCTGTAGTACTGCAATCAAGACAAAGAAGAATCAGAAACAATTTCACTGCTGGTAAAAGAAGGAACATTAGCTGAAGGCTGTACTCACCAGTGCCACTAGATGAAGCAATCTCCGATGGGAAAGAGAAGTGCGGGTTCAGCACCTGATACAAATGATCAAGAAGAACTCCTGCGAGATCACGATGATACATGGTCAGTACAAGAAAGATGCTGTCCCCGACTTAAATTTATTACAAACCCATATCTTCCAGCATTTGAGAAGATATAAGAGAAGATGGAGGGGCGGTCACCGTCAAAGCGGTAACTGGTGGCGCTTCCTCAGGGGGCACAACCTCAACGCCCACCGCAGCTGCATTCAAAACAAAAGTACTGTCAGAAAAGGTGGAAAAGGGATTGCAAAATAGAATAGAAAGCAATAACCTGAAATTTACCTGGTAAGTCACCGGTCGAGACCACGACAAGAGCATCACTGGAATCAGCGACTGCCTCACCCTCCTCCGTGTTCCCGAGCGCATCATCAGGGATGTCGGCTGGTATAATAACGTATAGTGGAGAAGCAGTGACCATCGCTAAACGCTCCAATGGAACGACAGTGGCTTCGACCACCTGTCCCACAGTCGCCGGGCCGTTCTCGGAAAGATCCATCGGATCCGCAGCCAATGAAGATGCCTCTTCCGGAGGAGCAATCACCTGGAGAGCAGGAATCACCAAGGGAAGCTCCGTCGCAGGAACAACAATGGCATCAACCCCCTCCACACTGATTAGTGCCTCATCGGGGTTATCTGCGAAGTCCATAGTCAGGGCGCAACTTAGACCCAGCCTCTCTGCCATCGCCGAAGTCCCTGCAAAGTTTGTACGAGAATAAGGATATATATATATATATATATATATATACACAAGCAATACAAAATGTCACAAAGAGATACAGGAACATACCGATGCGCAAGGGAGCTTCTAGTATGGCTTGTTCAAGCCGACACTCCTTCCTGAGGAGGTACGCTCGCCGAGGTTCGAGAGTAGACTCGTGGCCACCAGTCCACAATGAAAGTGCATCCTCGGCATCGGCTGAGACATCCTGTTTAAGAGCCCTTTCGCCCCATTCTTCTAAAGGGCCTATGAATAGTCGTCGTATCCACGGAGGGTCTTCATAAAAGATGACAGTAGGGTAAGGCCTTTTCGGGATCCTTACATCCTCGGATTCGTCTTGTGAGCATCTTATAGCCTCAGCCAATTATGCGGCTTCCTCGGCAGATGAACCAGGAAAAAGAAGACCGTCTTCCGGTGGACTAGTAACGGTCTTCTTCCCCCGCTTTGGTCTAGAGCTGGTGATTGCAGAAGATCGCTTCTATCCCCTGGCCGTATGTTTTTTGGGCCGCTTCTCGGTTTTGACAGAGAAAGGAGGCTTCTTCAAGACCATCGCCTAGGAGATATTATCACTAGGTCTAGGTTTTACCTCCGGAACCGTTACGATATCCATCATCGGTCGTTCAAGCGAATCCTCTTGTTCCCCTCCGAATGGCGGCGCACAGGACTGCGATGTCCTGACGCTGAGATTCAGGGCAGATGCTATTTGGATTTATCCGTCCACCTCTCCGAAAATGCCAAGTTGATTTATGGCACCGTATATCGGAGGTTTAAACGGATGCGGTCGATGTAGCAGACTTCGTCAGATTCCCCCTCGCTTGAGGGGTTTTTGATTGTGGGGACACTCTTCCCTGCATGCGCAATCCCCTGCAGTTAATTGCGCTACCGCGTCGCGGTAACAACTTTCTCCTTCTCCAGAATTTCACTTCGTGTCGTGTGTGTTTGTTTTGTTTGTGGTTGCCCGTGGATTGTATACGGAGACTGAGTAATGTCGTCGTCCATAGGACGTGGATTAGTCCAAATCCGTATTTACTTCGATTTGGGTTTGGTGTTTTTAGTTTAAGGATGCATTAGTCGCGTTGCGGCTAAGATCAACTTAAACGTTCGTTAAGGATACGATAGTCCCGTTTGAGACTAAGATCAACTTAACGTGATAATCCATTTAATATCTGGCCATCGAGACTCGTCACCTCTCTAATGTCGTTGAAGGATTACAACGGCAGATGTCAGAGGAGTTCAGAGATGTACCCTTGAACCAAAGTTGATTTGGAGTTTTATAGTCCGTTTGAATGTTTAAGGATACGTTAGCCGTGTTTGGGGCTAAGATCAACTTAAACGGGACCGTTTAGATCCGGCAAAAGAGCATTTTGAGGCTCTATTATTCCAGTTTAGGGACGTGGTGGTCCATCGCCAGTTTAGGGACGTTGCGATCCATATTCCAGTTTAGGTACATGGTGGTCCGTATTCCAGTTTAAAGACGTGGTGGTCCATATTCCAGTTTAAAGACGTGGTGGTCCGACATTAGTTTAAGGACGTTTCGGTCCAACATTAGTTTAAGGACGTTTCGGTCCAACATTAGTTTAGGGACGTTTCGGTCCACCATTAGTTTAAGGACGTTTCGGTCCAAGTCCAACATTAGTTTAGGGACGTTTCGGTCCACCATTAGTTTAGGGACGTTTCGGTCCACCATTAGTTTAAGGACGTTTCGGTCCAAGTCCAACATTAGTTTAGGGACGTTTCGGTCCACCATTAGTTTAAGGACGTTTCAGTCCAACATTAGTTTAGGGACGTTTCGGTCCACCATTTGTTTAAGGACGTTTCAGTCCAACATTAGTTTAGGGACGTTTCGGTCCACGAGTTTAAGGACCCCGCAGTCCATGTTGATATGCGGTTGTCGGGACCCGTCACCTCTCTGACGTCGTTGAAGGATTACAACGACATGTGTCAGAGGAGTTCAGAGATGTACCTTTGAACCGGTCGTAAATTGATTTAGGAGAGCATTCTTGCTCAGTCAATTTAGTTTGGGGACTTACGGTCATGATTGGGCTAAGTCCCGTTGAGCGTATTCAACATTTTTCTTGATCTTTGGCCCATTAGGCATGTGCTAGTGCTTTGCCCATACTTAATAATGCACTGCATTTTATTCTGTCCTGCTAGGCCTTTTTGATTTGGGCTTTATCCCTTTATTTATGATCGAGAGCATCTGTTTTGGTTTGGGCTCTGCCCTTTTTAAAATAATGCATTGCATTTTATTAGGCCTGTTAGGCCTTTTTGATTTGGGCTTGGCCCTTTTGTAAGCAATGCAGTGTATTTGTCTGGCGCTTTGCGCCAAGTAATGAGTGCAAGCTCATATGGCGATGACACGTGTCATGCTCTAGCGAGCGCAAGCACAACAGCGCTGTTCTAGTGCGCTGCGCTTGCGCTGCTGACACGTGGCGCGCTGTGGTGAATTGCGCCAGTTTTAGAGAGCAAGGCTCTGTTTTAAAAGCGCATAGCGCAATTGGTTCAGATACTGACACGTGGTGCTCTCTGGTGGTTTGCGCCAACCCAAGAGCGCAGCAGTGCAGTTTTGCAAGTGCAAGGCACTATGATTTAAGAATCTTTTAGATTCAAGAACCAATGGTTCATAAAAGAAGTGCAAAGCACTTATTCGTTTCCTTGATCTAATTTAGATCAAAGAAAAACAAGTTATTCTTTTTATTTCGAGAACCAAAGGTTCATAAAAGTGCAAAGCACTATTTTTTATTTATTTTTGTTTTTTCCTGTTTTAAAGAACCAGTGGTTCATAAGAAGTGCAAAGCACTATTTTTATTTTGTTTTTTGTTTTCTTATTAAAGATCTATGATCTGTTCATAAGAGAACTTTCTCTTTTTCTAAAGGTCTTTACCTTTTTTGTTCTTGAGGAGTTCTTCAGAGTTCTCTTTCTCTCTTTTTTTTTTAGAAAATGTTGATCCCTTTGAATTGAGGTCTAGGGTCGTTTTTATAGCGCCCATAAATTAGTTAAATTTGTTAAAGAGTTCTTTTTCTGAGTGATTTGGGGAATTTTCCCCACCGTTGGATCTTTGATCCAAGGGCTTCTGTTTTACAGAAGAAAATCTTCTTGTTTTAACAAGAGCAGAAAAGATTTCTTTAGAATTTTAATTCTGTTTGGCGCAGATGCCCCAGCGCGTGACACGTGTCGTGCAGCGCACAGCGCAGCGCAACTGCGCAAGCGCATCTGCGCAAGCGCATCTGCGCTGACACGTGTCGCGCAGCGCACAGCGCAGCGCAATTGCGCTGACACGTGTCGCGCAGCGCAGTGCTTGCGCAACTGAAGCGTTGCTTCCTTTAATTTTGCTTAAAATAGAGCTTTGCTCTGATTGGGTGCGCTGCTTTGGGCGTTGCGCTAATGCATCTGCGCCAGACACGTGGCGCGTTGCGCGCAGCGCAAAGGATCTGAAGCGTTGCTTCATTTATTAAAGTTTAAATTTTCAAAGCAAAGTTTTGCTCTGATTGGGGGAAAGATGAAGCGTTGTTCATCTCCCGCCTCGGAATTTGAACAGAGCTCTGCTCTGATTAGGGTAAACAAATGCCCCTCCACCGTTGCGCTTACGTGGCGCCAAACGTGAGCGCAACGGTGGCGGAATTCCAACCGTTGCGGCGACTTTGGAAGCTGAAAGGGCACTTGATGCCTATAAATAGGACCTTTGGTCTTCAGCAGATGATTATCATCCTTAAGACTTTTACTTTCAAAAACTCCAGTGCTTTGCTCTTGCCTTTAGGAACTCTCAGAGTTAAATTTTCCTCAAAAGAAACTTTATAGGTAAAAATTAACCTTGAATTAAATTAACTTCAATTAATAGAGCTTTGCTCTCATAGATCTTTGATCTAAAGAAAACCCTTCTGAGGTTTCACCAATAGTGCCTTGCTCTCAAGAACCTGTTTCGGGGTTTCTTGACCCATGAACAGAACCTTGCATCTTTGTCAAAACATAGATCTCTTTGATCTAAAAATGAGATGAACTCTTAAGAGTTTGAGTATGGATAATGAAAATTAAAAATGGAGTTTTGTATTTAAAGGATTATATCATCTTTTAATAATAATGATCTCAGAGTTCTTGGGGGACTTCTTCAAATTTCCATTATTATGGAATTTGATAGGAGTCACCCCTATTCGCAGAGCATTGCTCTCGAGGATTTTAACTCTTTGTGCTCATTTTTTAACAAGAATTCGCCTAATCAGTCGGTCTGCTAATTTTGCTGATCTTCTTTCACAGGAACAATGAACGCCCATATGTATGCTCTTAACGAGATCATCTCTTACGGGGACATACGCCGACTTGGCCGCTCTCAAAATCGAGAGTTCACAAACGCGGAGTGTGCTGAAATCATGAGCCGCTTCGACGCGTACAACGGTCCTCTGCTTCCCCGGCGTTCCTCCCTTCTTAAGCTTATCGTGGGAGCCATCTGGGAAGCGCTTCCCCTGTTCTGTTCCGGTGTGCCGCTTAGGGCACTGGATACCGCTGAGGATAAGGTGCACTCGGTGTACCTGTTGGACTTTATCTCAAAGAGACGGCGGGACAGTCTTATCGATCTCTTGCACGAGGTCTTTCAACAGTCTGCCATACTCGCTGCTTATCGGAGGGTGGAAGACATCAGGGGGGACCCTGACGCTTGTGCTCGCGAAAGAAAGCACACTAGGATGGTCCGCGAGGCTTGGAAAGTCATAGATAGGGTCGCTTTTGAATTCCTCAATCCATGCTCTGGATCTGAGGTTATTCCATTATAACTTTCGTTTATTGTTTTTATGACTGTAAGAACTTCGGACAACATTAATGGAATTTTTTTTATCCCAGCTTGTCTTTATCATATATCTTTTGTCCTGAGTCTTTTGCTTATGCATGAATGAGTGTGTCTCGAACGCCTGATCAAATGTAAATTGGATGCTCTTTCTGTCGCTTCCTTCTTTCTCTTATTATCAGCATGTTGTCACAATTAACAGATAATAGAGTAAGCGCCTTGATTTCTTCACGAGATAGCGATGACTTAGGCTGCAGGTTCAGATCTGCCGCCCAAGACTTTTCAACTCTATGAGCCATGAGGGTCTCATAGAGACTTTTCTCCCTACGGATCGAGAGGATCTCGTAGGTGGGTTTTCTCCTTAGGGATCGTGAGGATTCCTAAGTGTGTTCTCTTGAAAGTCGTAAGGATCTTACGAGAGAATTTATTCCCTTGCGAGTCGTGAGGACCCGCAAGTGATGGGTGAAGTTGTCCTTATCCGCATTTCACGGAGTCAGGAGTTGCTCTGGATGCTTCCCACGGGTTCACTGCCGTGTTCGGCGAGGACTAGGCTCCGCTCTGGATGCTTCGCACGGGTTCACTGCCGTGTTCGGTGAGGACTAGGTTTCGCTCTGGATGCTTCGCACGGGTTCACTGCCATGCTCTGCGAGGACCAGGATCCGCTCTGGACATTTTCCACGGGGTCAGGATTGACATAAGCCGCTTTCCATGTAGCCAGGAATTTTTTGCTCCGGACGTTTCACACGGGGTCAGGATCGACATAAGCCGCGTTCCACGTAGCCAGGAATTTTTGCTCTAGATGCTTCCCACGGGCTCAATGCCGTGTTCGGCGAGGACTAGGTTCCGCTTTGGATGCTTCACACGGGTTCACTGCCGTGCTCTGCGAGGACCAGGATCCGCTCTGGACGTTTTCCACGGGGTTAGGATTGACATAAGCCGCTTTCCACGTAGCCAGGAATTTTTTGCTCTGGACGTTTCACACGGGGTCAGGATCGACATAAGCCGCGTTTCATGTAGCCAGGAATTTTTGCTCTAGATGCTTCTCACGGGTTCAATGCCGTGTTCGGCGAGGACTAGGTTCCGCTCTGGATGCTTCGCACGGGTTCACTGTCGTGCTCTGCGAGGACCAGGATCCGCTCTGGACGTTTTCCACGGGGTCAGGATTGACATAAGCCGCTTTCCACATAGCCAGGAATTTTTTTTCTCTGGACGTTCCACACGGGGTCAGAATCGACATAAGCCGCGTTCCACGTAGCTAGGAATTTTTGCTCTAGATGCTTCTCACGGGTTCAATGCCGTGTTCGGCGAGGACTAGGTTCCGCTCTGGATGCTTCGCACGGATTCACTGCCGTGCTCTGCGAGGACCAGGATCCGCTCTGGACGTTTTCCACGGGGTCAGGATTGACATAAGTCGCTTTCCACGTAGCCAGGAATTTTTTGCTCTGGACGTTTCACACGGGGTCAGGATCGACATAAGACGCGTTCCACGTAGCCAGGAATTTTTGCTCTAGATGCTTCCCACGGGTTCAATGCCGTGTTCGGCGAGAACTAGGTTCCGCTCTCGATGCTTCGCACGGGTTCACTGCCGTGCTCTGCGAGGACCAGGATCCGCTCTGGACGTTTTCCACGGGGTCAGGATTGACATAAGCCGCTTTCCACGTAGCCAGGAATTCTTTTTATTGTATCCGTATCTCATGAAATGAGGGTTTGACTCTGGGTGATTTGTATATCGCCGAGCCATGGAACTGGGAGTTGCCGCTGTTCCTCTTCGCTTGAAGTTGTATCCGTTGTTACGAGACGAGTGTTGAGATGACCTCTAGGTCATTTGCGACCCGTCGAGATTTGGCTTCTTCTTATGATGAAACCTGGGAGAGGAGTATGATCCCTTCTTTGTTTACGCCCTTGGATTGTATACAGGGTTTGATGTAACATCACCTGTAAATCCCCGTTTCCTTTCGAAACGAAGTTTCCTATTTTTCTGAATTCTAGTGATTACCTTATTCTTGCTTTCGTATATTTTTAGTTGGTTGTTAAGATTGATATTTAAACCCTATTTTTCCCAACTCTTTTGGAATTATAGTCCGAACCCTGAAAGCTAAAACCCAAGATTTAAAATCAAAACCGAAATAAACCAAAATGAGCAAAACACTTAACTTTAAACCTAATTTTAAACATTCAGCCCACTCTGATTTTTTTTATAAATCCTTTAATAAAAATTTAGCCCGCCCAATCTATTTCCCTCAGCCCACTCTGATGTTTTTAATAATAAATCCTTTAAAAATATTTAGCCCGGCCCAAACTCCATTCTCAGCCCACACCTCATTTATATAATTCTCCAATTAAATTTTTGATTCCGGCCCACTCCCATTAAACCGTACCCGCCTCCTTAGACCCGAACCGACTCGCCACTGTTTATCTCCCTCTTTAAATTCCAACGGTAACATTCCCTGTTCACGCGCGATCCCAGCTCCTCGCCGCGCCTCACGCCCACGCCCACGCCCCCGCTCCGGCCGTTACACCCACGACTTCAACCCGTTCTCTTCCCTCACACCCCATCTCTCTTCTCTGTTTATTTCAAAACTAATCCCTCATCTTTCTCCCTCACATAAAAATTCACAGAGCACCAAAACCTTTGCCACCTCCACCGCCGGCGATCATTCCACCGCTCCGTTCGACCCACGACGACGACAGCTACACGTTCTCCCTCCTCCACCAATCTTCTCCCTCTAAGGCTTCACACTTCATCAACCCGAGCCCCTCCATCAATCCAACCCTGCACACAGAAACCCATTTAACCGACCGAGCTCGAGTCACCACCTTACACCCACGACGCCGGTGAACTCCCCATCACATCGCCGATCTCCCTAAGATCTCCTCAGCATCATTACCATCACAACAATCCCCAGTCCCACAGCTCAACCTATACCCTCTTCAAAAATTCCAAAAAAACTATTTTCTGATTTTTCCCTCACTGTAACTCCACTGTGCGCGTTTCCGGAGCGACGCCGTCGACCGTCGGCAACCCCAACACTTCTCAAGCGGACCACAGAGCACCCCTAAGCTTTCAGCGCACGCAAGACGACTCCGGGAAACTCCGACGAAAAACTCGTGTTTCGAACTAGGCGCGCGAGAATCCGGTACACGGCGTATATCACGCGTTCGTGACGACACTGCTGCCGTACGACCCCGAAACGTTTCCAGGCAAGTATTCACTTGCTTCATGCTAATTTAGTTGTGTTACAAACATAAATCACATAGTTATTAAACTTACCGATTACCGATGTATATCATGACCTAAGTGCTCGATGTTAGATCCCAATGGAAACGATTGTTTATTTTGACGGAAATTGATATTTTCGGTTGGCCCGCAGGATGATAAATATCGTGTATGAATCTCGCTGGAGAATACGATTGCTAGTGACAAAAATCGATACCCCCAAACATGCAGTTAAAACTAATATTTTCTCGTATCTGAAAATGAATAAAATCACCGTAAATTACATATACGCTGGAAAGATGCGTTCGAGGGCTTAAATCGAATCCAACTCGACGAACTTTAACCCTATGTAAAATTCTGATGATTTCTATTATGTAACCATGAAGATAATTGGATCGGAATGCGACTCTGGACTGCAGTCCAGAGCGTTTCTGATTATTGTGTTCTGTCCAAAGACCTGCATCACTGTGTTTCCTGAAATCTTATTTTACGTAACTTTATGGTAGATTAGAGATAATTCTGTTATCTAAACAAAACAAGTGGTTTCATTCCGATTCATCGCCGTTTGCTATTTTAAACTATATTTAAAAGGGCAGAACGTATAACTGTTCAGAACAGATTCTGAAATGACATATTGAAGTTAAACTGTGTATAACTTTCAACGTACAGATGCGAATGAGGATACGTCTGTTGCGTTGAATACTTCATTGAAAACCCTAGATTTCATTTAACTGCATCGTCACTAAATTCTGAGCCCAAGCGGGTGAATTTCGTATCGCGAAACGGATGTTCAGTTCTGAAACTGAATTTCCAGCCGCGAGCACTCAAAATGAAACAGTTATATCTTGAAAACCGAAATCCCGATTGAACTGAAACAAATTTTGATGAATTTCTGATTGAGTGTTCTATATATCTTACTTACATCATTTTTGCTGAATTCTTAACATATTAATTTGTGCAATTTATTTTAGTTCATGACATGCATGTTAATTCATAACATACATAGCTTATTGGTAGCATACAATACATATATCATACCCTTGTCTTATACTCAATGTCAGTGCGTGTGGACATTGCATTATCGTTCGTGATAGATGTTGGTTTAGGAGTGACGAGTACACCAATGGAAAGTGAATATTCGTGATAGTGATTGATACAGTGGACAGAGATGAAATCGTGCCATTGGTATACTTGTACACAACTAGATCAATATCATAAATAGTGTAACCTGGGGAAAAAGGGGAAATCAAAGTGGAAAGAGTATCGTATTTAGCGGGACCGTGTTTAGAGAATGATCATTCGAACCGTGATACTTATACGTGTAGGACAGGATCTAGCGATCCGGCTGACAGGGTTATGTCCCGGGCATGTGGGCCGTTATTTCGGGTATGTACGAGACTCCTGTTAAACATGATCCTCCTTCCACTATGAGATTTCAAACATGACCTAGAGACCGATAGGGACACATATCATATTCTGCATCATATAGTGACATAGTGATTACTTGCATTATTCTCATACCAGTATTACCTTTTCTACCTGTTTCATCTGATTATAATAATCTTATTATTGTGTCGCTCTGACGACCTGAGTATGCATGCTCAGATTCCGCGGGAGGACCAGCACAGGAGACGGATCCACCCTTCGAGTTCACAGAGATATAGTCTGGTGTACTCCCTATCTTTATTGCTTTTCTTAGAGTGATCGTGATATTGAACTTGGTTAGTTATTGTTCTTATTATCTGTAATTTGTGAACAATGAAATTTTAATGTAATAAATTAGTGATGTGATTCCTTTAATACTGTGCTTTATTTACTGATTACCATGTAATGCTAGAAGCCGAAGTGTGACTACGGCAGGATGATTCCTTGACCGTAGGAGCATGGCTGGCCTAGTCATCCCTCGTTTTCCGTATTTTGGGAAGCGGGGCGTGACATGGTTTAGTTAGTATCAGAGACCGGGTTTAGTATCAAGGGATAACATTAACTATGCTGTATTACGTTATTCTTGTTTCACTACTCTTGATTTCCATCCTTGAATCTGATCCTATCCTTTTGAATCTTCCAGTGATATGACGTCCCCGAATGACCCCTCCTCGGACTCCAGCTCTTAGGACCGTACGGAAAGAATACTCAGTGCACTGACCACTCTCGCGGAAGCTCAGGAGAGGAAGACAGATTTGCTTACTGAGGGACTCAGGGCGATTACCGCCGCAGGAGGACCCTCCGCACTTATTACTGCCCCCGAGGGCATTGTTCCACCAGCTTATCAGGCTAGGGCTAGTACCGTATCAGACTTCCGACGGTTACACCCAGCTGCATTCACAGGGCTAGCTGAACCCCTTGAGGCTGAGCAATGGCTGGTAAACATGGAGAATTTATTGACAGCCGCCATGGTTCCAGAGGAAGACAGAGTGGATGTGATAAAGATACAATTAGAAGACGAGGCCCGTACATGGTGGTCGGTGGAAGAAAGCAGACTTGAAGGGCCGATCGAATGGAGCAAGTTTAAGGAGTGCTTCTTAGATCATTTTTTTCCTCCCACAGCCAAGACAGAAATGGAGGAAAGGTTTATTCTTTTGAAGCAGAATGGATGCCCAGTGGACGTTTATGCGGCAGAATTCAACCGTTTGAGCCGCTTTGCTCCATACATGGTCAAATCAGAAGCCACCAGGGCCAGGCGTTTCCTTCAGGGGTTAGATTTCGAGTTGCAGCAGTTGATTGCATCGTTGGATTTGCAGACTTTCGCACAGGTACTTAATGCAGCGAGAGTTCAGGAGCAATTGATTATCAAGTTCAGGAGACCCCCAGTCGTTCCAGCACGTACCCACGCGCTTTCTCGAGGAGCCATACCGGTTCACAGAGCAGGAACGACACAAATGAAGCGCCCGTTCGTACCACAGCATCGCCCCCAGAGACAGGGCGTAACTTGCGGCTATTGCGGTAGAGGAGGGCATACCCAGAAGGACTGTCGCCGTGCCAAGGGACAGTGTTTAATTTGCGGTTCCAGTCAGCACAGGATTAACAGTTGTCCTGAGCGAGCAGAGATACAAGGAGGTTCTGGACCGCCACAACAGAGGCCGCAGGAACAGAGACAACCATTTACAGGTCGCGGTCAGGGACGGGCTTTCACCTTGACCGCCGAGCAGGCAGAGGCGTCAGGAGACGTGGTCACAGGTACACTACTTGTACATTCCTTGCTAGCTAGAGTACTTTTTGATTCGGGAGCATCGCATTGTTTCTTATCTGAGCATTTCACAAATACACACTCAATACCACATGAACCACTAACTAAGGGATGGGAAATTCATACGGGTAATGGCATTATAATATCTAGTCGAGAATGTAAATTATGCCCGGTTGTAGTGTGTGGCAGGGAATTCTATGCGAATTTCCTTCTAATCGGGACAGGCAGTTACGACGCAATTCTAGGGATGGATTGGATGAGCACTTTCCATGCAGTTATCGATTGTCGTGCAAGGAAGGTGATCTTCCGCATTCCCAATCATCCGGAGTTTATTTTTGAGGGCGGAAGCGAATCTTTGGAGCCAGCTAAGTACAGAGCAAAGCCTAAGGAACTGACAGCTATGGAGATTGATAGGAGCCCAGCTCCAGAAATTGTTCGGGACTTTCTGGACGTTTTTCCCGAGGATTTACCAGGTCTACCACCTCCTCGAATTTTAGAGTTCTCAATCGACTTGACTCCAGGTAGAGCCCCAGTATCCAGAGCCCCATACAGAATGGCACCAGTTGAATTGGCAGAATTGAAGAAGCAGGTTGAAGAATTTTTGGAGAAGGGATTTATTCGGCCAAGCGCTTCACCGTGGGGTGCACCAGTTCTATTAGTAAAGAAGAAGGATGGATCGTTGCGAATGTGTATAGATTATCGGGAGCTGAACAAAGTCACAATAAAGAACAAGTACCCAATACCGCGCATTGACGACCTATTTGATCAGCTAAGTGGAGCCAAGGTTTTCTCGAAGTTGGACCTCCGTTCTGGGTATCATCAAATCAGAGTAGCAGCCGAGGATGTATGCAAGACGGCTTTCAGGACCCGATACGGACACTACGAATTTCTTGTGATGCCGTTCGGTGTTACCAATGCCCCCGCAATATTCATGGACTTGATGAACAGAGTGTTCACAAAGTACTTGGACACGTTTGTCGTTGTGTTTATCGACGACATACTTGTCTATTCGAAGACCCGGGAAGAGCATGCTGAGCATTTGCGCACGGTACTGCAGGTTCTTCGGGAAGAGAAGCTGTACGCGAAGCTAAGCAAGTGTGAATTCTGGCTTGACAAGGTACAGTTTTTGGGACATATTGTTTCAGGCGAAGGCATCTCAGTGGACCCGGCAAAGATAGAATCTGTCAGAGATTGGCCGACGCCGAAATCAGTAGCAGAGATCAGAAGTTTTCTGGGATTGGCAGGTTATTATCGGAGATTCGTCCAAGATTTCTCAAGGATCGCGGAACCATTGACGAAGCTGACAAGGAAGGACGTGCCGTTTACATGGACAGAAGAGTGCACTCAGGCATTCGACACTCTGAAGCAGAAGTTAACCACGGCACCTATACTTACAGTACCAGATAATTCCGGTGGTTTGGTGATACACAGTGATGCCTCGGGGAAGGGTTTAGGCTGTGTTTTGATGCAGCACGGCCGAGTGGTTGCTTACGCCTCTCGACAACTGAGGAACCACGAGAAGAACTACCCTACACATGACTTGGAGTTAGCTGCGGTAGTCTTTGCGTTGAAGATTTGGAGGCACTATCTATTGGGTGAAAAAGTGGAGGTATACACAGATCATAAAAGTTTGAAGTATGTTTTCACCCAGAAGGAACTAATTATGAGACAGCGCCGATGGCTAGAGCTGATGGCAGATTATGACTTGGACCTTCAGTATCACCCGGGGAAGGTCAATGTTGTACCAGATGCGCTCAGTCGCAAGCCAGCGGTCATGATGTTGACCGATCAGAGAAGCATTATTAAGGACTTTCAGAGACTTGAACTTGAGGTCGTTACGCCGAACGCACTCAGTCAATTTTGGCAACTACAGGTGCAATCTTCCCTAGTGGATCGTATTAAGATTGCACAAGCGGATGACCCCCGATTGCAAAAGTTCAGAGAGCAAGTGGAAGCTGGACTGAGGACTGATTTGATTATACATGAAGATGGCTCTCTGAGATTCGGTAGCAGACTCTGCGTACCTAAAGGAGATGTACGAGAAGAAGTTTTGGCTGAAGCACACAGTTCAGCTTATTCTGTGCATCCAGGAGGTACAAAAATGTATCAGGACCTAAAGCAGCACTTTTGGTGGAACGGAATGAAGCGGGAAATTGCGAGGTTTGTATCTAGATGTTTGGTATGTCAGCAGGTGAAGGCGGAACATCAGAGGACAGCAGGATTGTTACAACCATTGCCGATACCTGAATGGAAGTGGGAGCACATTACTATGGATTTTGTGACGGCCTTACCACGGAGCCCTAGAGGCAATAACGCTATTTGGGTTATCGTCGATCGCCTCACAAAAGCTGCACACTTTCTACCTTTCCGAGTGGGACAGTCGATAGAATCACTAGAAGAAAGATATATACAGGAGATAGTACGACTTCACGGTGTTCCCGTCAGCATTGTGTCAGACCGGGACACGAGATTCTTGTCGCACTTTTGGAAGAGCTTACAGGAGAGTTTGGGAACCCGCCTTAAATTCAGCACGGCTTATCACCCACAGACGGATGGACAATCCGAGTGTACAATTCAGACGCTCGAGGATATGTTGAGAGCTTGTATGTTAGACTTTCAGGGTTCCTGGGAGGACCATCTGCATCTAGTCGAGTTCTCTTATAACAATAGTTATCAGGCTAGTATTCAGATGGCTCCTTCTGAAGCACTTTACGGGCGGAAGTGTCGATCCCCAGTATGTTGGGATGATGTGGGAGAACGAAGACTACTGGGCCCCGAACTCATTGTTCAGACAGTCGACAAGGTCCAGATGATCAGGCAGCGTATTAAGACGGCTCAGGATCGACAAAAGAGTTGGGCAGATACCAGCAGAAGGGCACTTGAGTTCGAAGTCGGAGATCATGTGTTCTTGAAGATTTCCCCTACTCGTGGAGTTATCAGATTCGGAAGTCGGGGAAAACTTAGTCCCCGCTTTATCGGACCTTTTGAGGTGTTAGAGCGAGTAGGAGAGGTGGCCTATCGACTTGCCTTGCCTCCATCGCTAGCTGGTGTGCACAATACCTTCCACGTGTCACAGTTGCGGTGTTATGTTCGGGATGAGAGCCATGTCCTGGACCATTCGGAACTAGCTTTGGGAACAGATCTGTCATACGAGGAGCAGCCTACTACCATCCTCGACCGCAGAGAGAAAGTGCTGAAAAATAAGGTCATTCCGTTAGTCCGAGTGTCTTGGGACGGTCGTTCCCCAGGGGAATCCACCTGGGAGCGGGAGGAAGATATCCGTGATCGTTATCCACATCTCTTTGTTTAGTACATTTTCTTGTATCTTTGTTAAATTTCGAGGACGAAATTTTTGTTAAGGGGGGTATGATGTAAATCCCCGTTTCCTTTCGAAACGAAGTTTCCTATTTTTCTGAATTCTAGTGATTACCTTATTCTTGCCTTCGTATATTTTTAGTTGGTTGTTAAGGTTGATATTTAAACCCTATTTTTCCCAACTCTTTTGGAATTATAGTCCGAACCCTAAAAGCTAAAACCCAAGATTTAAAATCAAAACCGAAATAAACCAAAATGAGCAAAACACTTAACTTTAAACCTAATTTTAAACATTCAGCCCACTCTGATTTTTTTTATAAATCCTTTAATAAAAATTTAGCCCGCCCAATCGATTTCCCTCAGCCCACTCTGATGTTTTTAATAATAAATCCATTAAAAGATTTAGCCCGGCCCACACTCCATTCTCAGCCCACACCTCATTTTTATAATTCTCCAATTAAATTTTTGATTCCGGCCCACTCCCATTAAACCGTACCCGCCTCCTTAGACCCGACCCGACTCGCCACTGTTTATCTCCCTCTTTAAATTCCAACGGTAACATTCCCTGTTCACGCGCGATCCCAGCTCCTCGCCGCGCCTCACGCCCACGCCCACGCCCACGCCCCCGCTCCGGCCGTTACACCCACGACTTCAACCCGTTCTCTTCCCTCACACCCCATCTCTCTTCTCTGTTTATTTCAAAACTAATCCCTCATCTCTCTCCCTCACATAAAAATTCATAGAGCACCAAAACCTTTGCCACCTCCAGCGCCGGCGATCATTCCACCGCTCCGTTCGACCCACGACGACGACAGCCACACGTTCTCCCTCCTCCACCAATCTTCTCCCTCTAAGGCTTCACACTTCATCAACCCGAGCCCCTCCATCAATCCAACCCTGCACACAGAAACCCATTTAACCGACCGAGCTCGAGTCACCACCTTACACCCTCGACGCCGGTGAACTCCCCATCACATCGCCGATCTCCCTAAGATCTCCTCAGCATCATTACCATCACAACAATCCCCGGTCCCACAGCTCAACCTATCCCCTCTTCAAAAATTCCAAAAAAACTATTTTCTAATTTTTCCCTCACTGTAACTCCACTGTGCACGTTGCCGGAGCGACGCCGTCGACCGTCGGCAACCCCAACACTTCTCAAGCGGACCATAGAGCACCCCTAAGCTTCCAGCGCGCGCAAGACGACTCCGGGAAACTCCGACGAAAAACTCGTGTTTCGAACTAGGCTCGCGAGAATCCGGTACACGGCGTATATCACGCGTTCGTGACGACACTGCTGCCGTACGACCCCGAAACGTTTCCAGACAAGTATTCACTTGCTTCATGCTAATTTAGTTGTGTTACAAACATAAATTACATAGTTATTAAACTTACCGATTACCGATGTATATCATGACCTAAGTGCTCGATATTAGATCCCAATGGAAACGATTGTTTATTTTGACGGAAATTGATATTTTCGGTTGGCCCGCAGGATGATAAATATCGTGTATGAATCTCGCTGGAGAATACGATTGCTAGTGACAAAAATCGATACCCCCAAACATGCAGTTAAAACTAATATTTTCTCGTATCTGAAAATGAATAAAATCACCGTAAATTACATATACGCTGGAAAGATGCGTTCGAGGGCTTAAATCGAATCCAACTCGACGAACTTTAACCCTATGTAAAATTCTGATGATTTCTATTATGTAACCATGAAGATAATTGGATCGGAATGCGACTCTGGACTGCAGTCCAGAGCGTTTCTGATTATTGTGTTCTGTCCAAAGACCTGCGTCACTGTGTTTCCTGAAATCTTATTTTACGGAACTTTATGGAATATTAGAGATAATTCTGTTAGCTAAAAAAAACAAGTGGTTTCATTCCGATTCATCGCCGTTTGCTATTTTAAACTATATTTAAAAGGGCAGAACGTATAACTGTTCAGAACAGATTCTGAAATGACATATTGAAGTTAAACTGTGTATAACTTTCAACGTACAGATGCGAATGAGAATCCGTCTATTGCGTTGAATACTTCATTGAAAACCCTATATTTCATTTAACTGCATCGTCACTAAATTCTGAGCCCAAGTGGGTGAATTTCGTATCGCGAAACGGATGTTCAGTTCTGAAACTGAATTTCCAGCCGCGAGCACTCAAAATGAAACAGCTATATCTTGAAAACCGAAATCCCGATTGAACTGAAACAAATTTTGATGAATTGCTGATTGAGTGTTCTATATATCTTACTTACATCATTTTTGCTGAATTCTTAACATATTAATTTGTACAATTTATTTTAGTTCATGACATGCATGTTAATTCATAACATACAAAGCTTATTGGTAGCATACAATACATATATCATACCCTTGTCTTATACTCAGTGTTAGTGCGTGTGGACATTGCATTATCGTTCGTGATAGATGTTGGTTTAGGAGTGACGAGTACACCAATGGAAAGTGCATATTCGTGATAGTGATTGATACAGTGGACAGAGATGAAATCGTGCCATTGGTATACTTGTACACAACTAGATCAATATCATAAATAGTGTAACCTGGGGAAAAAGGGGAAATCAAAGTGGAAAGAGTATCGTATTTAGCGGGACCGTGTTTAGAGGATGATCATTCGAACCGTGATACTTATACGTGTAGGACAGGATCTAGCGATCCGGCTGACAGGGTTATGTCCCGGGCATGTGGGCCGTTGTCTCGGGTATGTACGAAACTCCTGTTAAACATGATCCTCCTTCCACTATGAGATTTCAAACATGACCTAGAGACCGATAGGGACACATATCATATTCTGCATCATATAGTGTCATAGTGATTACTTGCATTATTCTCATACCAGTATTACCTCTTCTACCTGTTTCATCTGATTATAATAATCTTATTATTGTGTCGCTCTGACGACCTGAGTATGCATGCTCAGATTCCGCGGGAGGACCAGCACAGGAGACGGATCCACCCTTCGAGTTCACAGAGATATAGTCTGGTGTACTCCCTATCTTTATTGCTTTTCTTAGAGTGATCGTGATATTGAACTTGGTTAGTTATTGTTCTTATTATCTGTAATTTGTGAACAATGGAATTTTAATGTAATAAATTAGTGATGTGATTCCTTTAATACTGTGCTTTATTTACTGATTACCATGTAATGCTAGAAGTCGAAGTGTGACTACGGCAGGATGATTCCTTGACCGTAGGAGCATGGCTGGCCTAGTCATCCCTCGTTTTCCGTATTTTGGGAAGCGGGGCGTGACATCACCTGTAGGGCATAAATTTCATTTTTCATTTTGTTTCTTTTTCCGCAATGCTCTATCATTTCAGCTTTTATATCGCAAAGGTCGCGATTGCCCTTTCATTTCGGCTATTTTTCACGGTGCCCAATCATTTCGGCTGTTTATTTTATTTTTACTCGCTGCTTTTTATTGCGAGTTGCCCAATCATTTCGGCTATTTTGCATGCATGCGCGACCTACTGGCTTTTTGCTGTAAACTGATTTTGGCATCAGCGCCGCTAAAACTGGGATATTGCCAGAAGCGAATCATCATTTGCCTCTGTCGATGTTGAACAAAGGTGACTTAGCGAACAGAGTTAAGATTCTGTCGACTAAGGCTTTTAACTTCATGAGCCGTAAGGGTCTCACAAAGGTATTTCTTCCTACAAGTCGTGAGGATCTTATAGGTGCATTTTCTCCTTAGGAATCGTGAGGATTCCTAAGTGTATATTCCTCTGTAAGTCGTAAGGATCCTACAAGAGAGTTTTCTCCTTGTAAATCGAGAGGATCTACTAGGGTTGTTCATCATGCATACATATCCCCAATCGCGGACGAAACTTGATTAGGGAAATGTTTATTCGCGCCCGTGGATTGTATACAAGGGTCAGTATTGAGCCACTTGTAGGGCAATATCGAAGGTTGTGGGGGATTTGCTTAAGAACAGGTTTAAGTTTCTGTAACTTAAGACTTTCAAATCTTATGAGCCGTGAGGATCCCATAAGAGAGTTCTCCTTACGAGTCGTGGGGATCTCGCAAGTGTATTTTCTCCTTAGGAATCGTGGGGATCCCTAAGTGTGTTGCTCCCTTGTGAGTCGTAAGGATCTCACGCGGCTGGTTTCTCCTCACAAGGTCGAGAGGACCCTATAAGTGTATTTTTTTTTAATTTTAATTTAATTTAATTTATTTATTTATTTATTTATTTATTAACGAGATTGCGCCTTTTCGGGCTTTCACAAACACCCGCCGGTAGTCCTGCTGTTTTTACTCACGGAGCCCTTTCGGGTTTTCATCCGTGGCCATTTTGCTTATGGACATACCTTTTTTTTATTTTATTTTTTTTAACGAGGTTGCGCCCTTTCAGGTTTTCACAAACACTCGCCGGTAGTCCTGCTGTTTTTACTCACGGAGCCCTTTCGGGTTTTCATCCGTGCCCATTTTGCTTATGGACATACCTTTTTTTTTTACAACGAGGTTGCGCCCTTTCGGGTTTTCACAAACACTCGCCGGTAGTCCTGCTGTTTTTACTCACGGAGCCCTTTCGGGTTTTCATCCGTGCCCATTTTGCTTATGGACAGACTTTTTTTTTAACGAGATTGCGCCCTTTCGGGTTTTCACAAACACTCGCCGGTAGTCCTGCTGTTTTTACTCACGGAGTCCTTTCGGGTTTTCATCCGTGCCTATTTTGCTTATGGACGTACCGTTTCTTTATATATATATATTTTTTATCGCGTCAGCCTGAAGATGCTACGGTAGTAGTTTTAAGGACGTTTCGGTCCGCTTGCAAATTTTAGGACATTGCGGTCCATCATTAGTTTAAGAACGTTTCGGCCCGCCGTTGCCGTATTTGAGGCGAACATCTAGTTTATTGACTTTTCGGTCCCTGGGGCCTTCCCTATTAATGAGCATGATGCCCCCGGCGTCTCCATCTTTCCCGATGCGTGCGGTTGTGGCGGGCTTACCTTCCAGTTTTCGGGGATGACGAATTTTCCTTGTTGGTATTGATCTTCAACCCAATTTTTGAAAACGTAGCAATTCTCGATCAGGTGACCCAGTACTCGGTGATAGGGACAGTAGTTGGGCTCATTGACGTCATTTGGTTGCGACGGACGTTTTGGCTCCGGTAGATTTATGAGTCGGTTGCGCAACGCCAGCTCGAACAGTCCCCTTGTTTTATCTTGCGGAAACGAGTAAGGATGTTTCAACCTCTCTTCGAGGGACGGGCGTGGTCGCAGATTGTTTTGGCGAACAACCGGTCTAAGGCCACTCGATTGCTGTTGAATGTTGGCCTCGAGGGCTGTTTTTTCCTTTCCTTTATCTTTTGTGCTCGATCCTTTATTTGCGGGGCCGAGATTTTTTCCGAGCAGCGTGCGATTGCACGGCTGAACGTTCTCGCAACTCCTCAATTCTTTCATTTTCGAAATAGATTCCTTGAGGAGAGGGTTGAGGGCAGCTTCTTCCTCAGAGTCGCTTCCAAAGGTGATAATTTGCGATCCCTTGGAGTCGGCTATATAACAGTCGTCGGCGGCTCTTTTGCGTTCATCTATCGCATTTTTTTGACGT
This sequence comes from Agapanthus africanus, assembly GCA_030015575.1. Classification (NCBI taxonomy): domain Eukaryota; kingdom Viridiplantae; phylum Streptophyta; class Magnoliopsida; order Asparagales; family Amaryllidaceae; genus Agapanthus; species Agapanthus africanus. The sequence goes on from CM057339.1 coordinate 46,065,785, forward strand.
CTACGAGCTTCACATTTTGTCCTGTCGAAGTGTTGCTTTTGAGCGACATACCCTTGCCACCAACAGTTAAAGGATTCGCAGTCTTCAGTAGGATGTATGATCTTCTGATGATATAAGCAGAAGTTAGAATGCATCTCTACTCCACCGAAAGTATTTTCTTCAGAGGGCGGTAGCTTCATTCCCGCTGATAGGGCTTTGGCGAACCTTTTCCTCGTCTTGAATTTGTTTTTATCTGCAGTGGATGACTTTTGATTTGACGGGAATGTCTTGGCTCTTTCCAGTATGGCCATCTCACGCTCTTGATTGGCTTTTGCTTTCAGACGAATTTCATTTAGGAAGATATCGATCAACTCGTCTGACAGCCGTAGAATTTCCGGCTCAGGGTTCGCCCTTGGTTTCTCGGCGCAAGGAGCCTCTTCATCATTCGCCAGTGAATGAGAGATCACATGACAGGTCGCTACGTAGTCTTCGGATTCGTCTGATGAGTTTTCTCCATAGTTTTCGTCCTTGACAAAAGAACAAGCTGCCCCCATCGTGTCCGTCTTCTTTGGAGTGTGCGGCTGTGGTGGATTTACCTTCCACTTTTCAGATAGGGCAAACTTGCCTTGTAGGTATTGATCTTCAATCCATCCCTTGAAGACGAAGCAATCCTCAATCGGATGGCTTGCCGTTTGATGATAAGGGCAATAATTGGGATTATTCGCCTCGTTGGGTTGTGGCGGTTGCCTTGGATTCAGCAGGTTGATAAGTCTGTTGCGCATAGTCAGCTCGAACAGCCTCTTCGTCTTATCCCGCGGGAATGAGTAGGGGCACCTCATTTTCTCAATATAGAACCGCCGTCTCTCTCCCGATTGATCCGCTAGCTTTGGGGTGCTGGGTTGCTGCTGAGCATTCGCGACGAAGGTTGCCTTCCCTTTACCTTTGTCGTTCCACGGTTCTGGCTTCGGGAGAGAAGGTCTGTGACCCATTTGATCCATCTGGGCCAGCTTGTCGATCAAAGCCTGGAATGTGGTCAGCTTAAAGAACATCATGAATTGTGAGATAGTGGCATGAGGGTCTAGGGTACCCACGAACATGCCCACCGCGGGCGCTTCTTCAATGCGTTATTCGCATTTCGACCACAAGTTTCGCCAGCGTCTAGCGTACCGGACCCACGTCTCACCCGGCCTTACCCTGGCATTAATCAATGTTGCTATCGGGGCCCGTTCGCTGGCGCTCGCGAATCGCTGAGTGAATAGCAACTCCATTTCAGCGAACGTCTTGACAGAATCGTTCGAGAGTTCGGAATACCATTCGAACGTTGTTTCTGACAAGCTGCTGACGAATTGGCGAAGCATCAATTTGTCATCGCCTCCAGTATTGCCGCATAAGGCCCTGAATTGAGCGACATGCTGATGCGGATTCCCTATCCCTTTATATATGCGGAACTTAGATATTGTATAGCCCGGCGGGTACTGTATCTGATCATACCAGCCCGGATATGGTCGTCCTGTTTGGACGATCTGACCGGCTGCCTCAGTCGCATGATGAACCCGGATCTGCTGAGCTATATGTTCGTCCAGGTCGGCTTTGGAGATTGCCTCCTCCTTGGCCGTTGAGAGAGCTGGAGGAGGATTCGACGTTTCTCCCCTATCGTCTTCAAAAATGATCAGGGGATCTTCAGCAGGTGGATCTTGTTGAATCATCATGCCCACCATGTCCTGGAACAGGAAGGCCATTTTCTTTATGCTGGCTGCCTATTCCGCAGCCTCTTTATCCTTCTTCTCCAGTATGCGATGAAGGAATTCGGCGTCAGTTTCTTGTTCCTGACGTTCATCCGAGGACGTTTCAGGGGTTTCTTTTGGCCCAGTGAGTGCGGCCATCACGGTCATCATCTCCTGGAGATTTTGCTGTTTCTCCTGAGCCTTGGTCACTGATCGCGTAAGCGGTCGATGACCCGTAGATATGCGACTATCCACCTTACCAGACGCCATATAGACGGTATGAACTACAATGCCCCCTGACTTAGGGCGTTTGGGTTCACCACTTCTGATATTTGTCGCCGGCGCGGGGGTTTTCTCCGGCCTTCTTCTTTTGTGGGCCGTTGAAGTGGAGGGGGCCGTTGCAGTGGGCATCCTGGTGATCGTTGTCCTCTGCTGTTTAATAGGACGGTCCTTTTCTTTTTGCACCTTCGCCTTTTTCTGTTGACGAGAGTGGTCTGGATCAATCACGGAGTCTTGAACCCTCCGCCAAACCTTGTATATTTTTGAAGACAGCCGTTGAGGGGGTTGTTCTTGCTGTGTTTCCGGAACTCTCTCCGCGGGCAGAGGATATCTTTTCAATGTAGCGGTTGGAGAGTTCTTACGTACTCTCCTCAGCGGTTCAAAGCTGTTCCCAGTTGGAACAGCAGCGTTGACCTCCACCACTGAAACAAGTGGAGTTAGCCCTGAGGGGGAGTTGCCCCCTGCCTTCCTCACTCGTCGCCAATAGCGACGTCGAGCATGACGAGCCCTTGGGACTGGCTCGGAGATAGAGACGTCTTCTTTTTGCCCTTTGTCCGGTTGAGGCGCTGCTGGTGTTAACCTCTTAAAGACTGAGGTTGTCTTTTGAGGGATGATATTCAACCTGTCGAAGACAGATCCTCGAGCAGGTGCAGGAGCAGAAATAGTCAATCTTGAAAAGACTGACTCTTTAACAGGGGAAGCCGCCTTGATGACTTCTGGAGCAGCGGCTATTGCCTTCCTTGGGACAGTCACCTTGGGATTCACAGGCTTCTTGGTGGGCCCCTCAGAGTTTTGATCCAGCTTAGCAAAGACAGAGGCTGTTGGCTTGGTAATGGACGACCCGTTGATAAGGGCCGTCGTAGCAGTGAGCCGGTCGAAGACCGACTTCTTGTTCACTTCCGGTGCAGGTATTGGCGTAGGGAAGCTTGAAGGCGGGATCATGGTCCCGAAAAATAGGCCGGTGGTGGCCTGGGTCACCTGTTCAACCGGCAAAGCGAGGAATGAGGCCGCTTGGGGTCCATATGCTACACCTCTAGGTGAGGTGGAGCGTCCGTTGTAGTGGCACTTCGAGCGGTTGGTGCAGTTTGAGGCCATTGATGCTTGAGTTCTGCGCCAGACAAAACACCAAATCTTAGTAACTTGCAACCCAAAGGCAACCATTAACAAACCGCGATTCGTTCGCGAAAACGACACACGAAGTGTGGAGTGGAAAGAGGAAAAGGTCCCACCGGGCGTGCCAGAATCTGTTCCCCTCCGAATGGCGGCGCACAGGACTGCGATGTCTTGACGCTGAGATTCGGGGCAGATGTTATTTGGTTTTGTCCATCCACATCTCCGAAGATGCCAAGTTGATTTATGGCACCGTATATCGGAGGTTTAAACGGATGCGGCCGATATAGCAGACTTCGTCAGATTCCCCCTCGCTTAAGGGGTTTTTGATTGTGGGGATGCTCTTCCCTGCAGGCGCAAGCCCCTGCAGTTAATTATGCTACCGCGTCGCGGTAACAACTTTCTCCTTCTCCAGAATTTCACTTCGTGTCGTGTGTGTTTGTTTTGTTTGTGGTTTCCCGTGGATTGTATACGGAGATTGAGTAATGCCGTCGCCCGTAGGACGTGGATTAGTCCAAATCCGTATTTACTTAGATTTGGGTTTGGTGTTTTTAGTTTAAGGATGCATTAGTCGCGTTGCGGCTAAGATCAACTTAAACGTTCGTTAAGGATACGATAGTCCTGTTTGAGACTAAGATCAACTTAACGTGATAATCCATTTAATATCTGGCCATCGGGACTCGCCACCTCTCTAACGTCGTTGAAGGATTACAACGGCAGATGTCAGAGGAGTTCAGAGATGTACTTTTGAACCAAGGTTGATTTGGAGTTTTATAGTCCGTTTGAATGTTTAAGGATACGTTAGCCGTGTTTGGGGCTAAGATCAACTTAAACGGGACCGTTTAGATCCGGCAAAAGAGTATTTGGAGGCTCTATTGTTCCAGTTTAGGGACGTGGTGGTCCATCGCCAGTTTAGGGACGTTGCAGTCCATATTCCAGTTTAGGGACATGGTGGTCCGTATTCCAGTTTAAAGACGTGGTGGTCCGTATTCCAGTTTAAATACGTGGTGGTCCGACATTAGTTTAAGGACGTTTCGGTCCAACATTAGTTTAGGGACGTTTCGGTCCACCATTAGTTTAAGGACGTTTCGGTCCACCATTAGTTTAGGGACGTTTCGGTCCACCATTAGTTTATGAACGTTTCAGTCCAACATTAGTTTAGGGACGTTTCGGTCCACGAGTTTAAGGACCCCGCAGTCCATGTTGATATGCGGTTGTCGGGACCCGTCACCTCTCTGACGTCGTTGAAGGATTACAACGACATATGTCAGAGGAGTTCAGAGATGTACCCTTGAACCGGTCGTAAATTGATTTAGGAGAGCATTCTTGCTCAGTCAATTTAGTTTGGGGACTTACGGCCATGATTGGGCTAAATCCCGTTGAGCGTATTCAACATTTTTCTTGATCTTTGGCCCATTAGGCCTGTGCTAGGGCTTTGCCCATACTTAATAATGCACTGCATTTTATTCTGGCCTGCTAGGCCTTTTTGATTTGGGCTTTATCCCTTTATTTATGATGCAGAGCATCTGTTTTGGTTTGGGCTCTGCCCTTTTTAAAATAATGCATTGCATTTTATTAGGCCTGTTAGGCCTTTTTGATTTGGGCTTGGCCCTTTTGTAAGAAATGCAGTGCATTTGTCTGGCGCTTTGCGCCAAGTAATGAGTGCAAACTCATATGGCGATGACACGTGTCATGCTCTGGCGAGCGCAAGCGCAACAGCGCTGTTCTAGTGCGCTGCGCTTGCGCTGCTGACACGTGGCGCGCTGTGGTGAATTGCGCCAGTTTTAGAGAGCAAGGCTCTGTTTCAAAAGCGCATAGCGCAATTGGTTCAGATGCTGACACGTGGCGCTCTCTGGTGGCTTGCGCCAACCCAAGAGCGCAACAGTGCAATTTTGCAAGTGCAAGGCACTATGATTTAAGAATCTTTTAGATTCAAGAACCAATGGTTCATAAAAGAAGTGCAAAGCACTTATTCGTTTCCTTGATCTAATTTAGATCAAAGAAAAACAAGTTATTTTTTTTATTTCGAGAACCAAAGGTTCATAAAAGTACAAAGCACTATTTTTTATTTATTTTTGTTTTTTCCTGTTTTAAAGAACCAGTGGTTCATAAGAAGTGCAAAGCACTATTTTTATTTTGTTTTTTTTTTATTAAAGATCTATGATATGTTCATAAGAGAACTTTCTCTTTTTCTAAAGGTCTTTACCTTTTTGTTCTTGAGGAGTTCTTCAGAGTTCTCTTTCTCTCTTTTTTTTATCGAAAATGTTGATCCCTTTGAATTGAGGTCTAGGGTCCTTTTTATAGCGCCCATAAATTAGTTAAATTTGTTAAAGAGATCTTTTTCTGAGTGATTTGGGGAATTTTCCCCACCGTTGGATCTTTGATCCAAGGGCTTCTGTTTTACAGAAGAAAATCTTCTTGTTTTAACAAGAACAGAAAAAATTTGTTTAGAATTTTAATTCTGTTTGGCGCAGATGCCCCAGCGCGTGACACGTGTCGTGCAGCGCACAGCGCAGCGCTACTGCGCAAGCGCATCTGCGCTGACACGTGTCGCGCAGCGCACAGCGCAGCGCAACTGCGCTAGCGCATCTGCGCTGACACGTGTCGCGCAGCGCAGTACTTGCGCAACTGAAGCGTTGCTTCCTTTAATTTTGCTTAAAATAGAGCTTTGCTCTGATTGGGTGCGCTGCTTTGGACGTTGCACTAATGCATCTGCGTCAGACACGTGGCGCGTTGCGTGCAGCGCAAAGGATCTGAAGCGTTGCTTCATTTATTAAAGTTTAAATTTTCAAAGCAAACCTTTGCTCTGATTGGGGGAAAGATGAAGCGTTGCTTCATCTCCCACCTCGGAATTTGAACAGAGCTCTGCTCTGATTGGGGTAAACACCTCTGTTGGCAATGAGGCGCGAAGCCTTTCCTCCTCTTCAAAGGTTTTAAGCGAAGCAGCAATGGCATCTTCTGTAGAAGCACCTGTTAAAACAGGAGGCGTCAGTCAAAGTATGATAAAAAAAAGTGTGAAATAAACAGCTGAGAGATAAGGATAAAGTATACCATACTGCGCAAGGGCGGCCAATTCCTTTTCGAGGGCGGCCGATGTTTGGAAGCTTCAATGGCAACCTCCAAATCGATATCATCAAGCATCCCGAATAAACTCTCGTTGGTCCCATATTCGCTCAATCCTTCGCTAAACGGAGCAGGGGGCGTCGAGCCTAATATGGTGTCCAAAGAAAGTACTTGCTTCTTCTTCTTCTGAGGACGAGGCAGGGAGCCGATGACACGAGTTTGCGTTTGGTAGACGCCTTTGGACGACGAGTCCCAATTTCTTTTCCTACGTCCGACTCGGGGGATGCGGCAGCCACTTCTTTTTCGGGCACGCTGGATGGGGGCAACCCGCGCATAGGGCTTAGCACGTGTGGAGGCTCAACTACAGTGACCTCTCTCAAGGGAGGATGAACAATGTTCCGTCGCTTCAGAGGAACATTTCGATCACCAGCCGACACTGCACCCTTACGATCGAGCAACAATCGTTTCTCCTCCCTGATGACGGCGCCCATTGAATGCTGATACCACGCCACGTATGCATTAAGGGCCGTTGGGACGCAGCTCGGCTCGCTGATAAAGAAGTTGGACCCTGTGTTTAAGCGCATGAAATGATGCAGTGCGCTCCGCATTCCCTCTTCGGAAGCAGCAGGTTTGACCAAAAAAGCCTCGAGTGGGACGTCCTGATTGTAACCTAATTGCTGGACGAAGCGATGCGGGTTATACCTCATGATAAAGCCGAGTCATTCATCTTGAATACAAGAAAGCCCGGCCGGATGGAGTACAGATGAAGAATCTCCCGAGCCTTCAAGAAAGAGACCCCATCTTTAAATATGTCCTGTAAGGACGGCACCGTCTTCCCCGACTCTTGGTCGACGGTCAAAACTTTATCAGTAAAGGACATGCCAGCCCCAACCATGCGCGGGCGAAGGAGCAAGCCTCTAGCTTCCCATTGCGTTGGAGTCACGACAGAAGCGCCAACCAGTTGCATGATCCGAGGGAACCTGCACCTGTTATAAAAATTCGGCCTCTTGTAGATGCCAAAGAAGCCTAGTACGTGTAACTCGAGCCATAACGTGAAATAATGCATCGGGAAATTTACCGACTGCACCCCGGGCTCAGTGGTATCAGCTGCCAAGCTGAGGCCGTGGTATATATGGGCTAACCCAGCAATCCCCACAGCCACTTGTATCTCGGCAACCATTCGATGCGCAGGATAGAAGATGGACAGCCTCATGCGGCGAGGATGCATGGGAAGCACGAACCAACTCAGCCACAATCCAAGGAACCCTAGAAAGAACGTTTCTTCATCAATCCCAGGAGCCGCCAGCTCTGTAAAAGGGATGACCGGGGTATCAGGTAGAAAGAAGATTTTCTGATCTACCTCCGCCGCCGGCAGATTGCCTAAACCCAAGCCGAAGGGGTCGTCAAGACTGGCAAATTTATCGACTTCTTCCTTCAACATTTCCAGGCGAAGAAAATCAGCAATAAAAGCCGTAAAATTAACTCCACGACCTTCGGATGCGAGAGAGAGGTTTTCATACATATTCAACACCTTTATCAAGCTTGAAAATTGGTGTTGAATAGCATTCTCGGGAGTAAGTCCCATTACCATGGATTTGGTAGCGAAAACATACTCATCCGGGGGAAGCAATTCCTCGTAATGTTCCCCCCTAACGGGTAAACCTGAGACCTCTGCAAACTCCTCCAAAGAAATGGAGACTTCTCGATCTGACAGGAGGAAGGTGTGGGTTGGAATGTTCCACTGTTCCAGAAATGCCCTGACCCACCATGTAGGGGTGTGGAATATTGAAATAAAGAAGCATAAACGGCGGAATACAATCCGAGCTTCATCAACTGTGATTTCCTCGCCGATAAGATATACCGGGCCTACTGCAAATACCCGGCTGGGTGACGGGGAGTTAGTCCTACATTGTACAGCTGTCCCCAAGTACGCGACTCGCCTTGACATATGCGTCGCCCTAGGATGTCCAAAGCTACCGGCGGCTGCACGGGTATTGCGGCGATAGAAGGCCGAAGGAGACCTTCCGATGTCCAGTTGATCTCCTCCACAGTGTAATTTATCGGAGGCGCATTTGCAATCGCTGAAATAGGCTCCGAGGGTGTCGCACAGGAAAAGCTCTGTCGGCCCATGATAATTTGGTCATACCATTTACCCCATAAATGAAGACTCTTGTGCTCCGGGTCATGGTCTTTTATCAACGCAAAAACCTCACGGTCAACGGGTGCTTTAGGGAACCCGCATTCTGAGCGAATGAACGGGAAGGAGGCGTCGGAAGACATAATGCCTACGCAAAAAAGAGTGAATTTTCAGCTGCCCATGCTATAAATTAAATTCTATTACAAAGTACTATAAGTCCGTACCGCACTGCAATGCAGTTAAAAGAAACAAAAAGGGACCCACAAAATCTAGATGACAGTTCATCATTAATAAAACAGCCTCATCATTGGATGAGGTTGTCATTAAAAGAGAAAATCCTTAAGAGATTCTCATTAAATGAGAAATCCCTCGGGCAGAGGAGTAAAACTCCCATTGAGAGCAGCGCTCTTCACTAGACAGACATCTGTCAAAGTCTAATGATGAAGGAATAAAATTCCTCAAGAAGAGCCTTGCTCTGAGAAGATGATCCATCAAAAATAAAATTTTATTTTTAAGATCCATGAACAAACTCTTAAGAGTTCTTCACAAGAGATTAAAAAATCTACATGTTCAGGAGAGCAAAGCTCTGTTAATGAAACCCTAAATGGGTTTTCTTTAGATCAAAAATCTATGAAGAGCAAGACTCTGTTAATGGGTAAAACCCTAATTTATTAAAAGTTCTTAACTTTACCTAAGTTTTGACAGAGTTTTACTCTTGAAAAAGTTTTAAACAGAAAAGCTATGCTCTGTGGGAGAATGAAATTCTCAGAAGTGAAAATTCTTAAGAAGAAGATGAAAATCATCTAAGAGACCAAAGGTCCTATTTATAAGCATTGAAACGCCTCTTCAATTTCTGAGTTGATCCAAGGGCGCAGATGTCACCACCGTTGCACTCACATGTGGGCCACGTGAGCGCAACGGTGGGGGGGAATTTGTTTCCCCAAATCAGAGCAAGCTCTGTTTTAAAATTCAAAATTTAAAAATTGAAGCAACGCTTCAGATCCAGCACTAGGCGCGCTGCGCGCCTCGTGTCAAACACGGATGCGCTGCGCTCTGCGCTGTGCGCCACGTATCAAACGTAGGTGCGCTGCGCTCTGAGCAGCGCACCACGTGCAAAGCACGGGTGCGCCAGCGCTGGAATTATGAAATTCCCCACCGTTAGACCAAAAGATCTAATAATAATGATAAATCATTAATTAATCAGAATTAAAATTCTATTATGGAAAGATCTTTCCAATCTTTTTTAAAATAAGAAGATTGTCTTCTGTAAAACAGTAGCCCTAGGATCATAGATCCAACGGTGGGGAAATATCCCCAAATCAATCAGAAAAAGATCTCTTTAACTGATTTAACAAATCAATTTGCTCTATATAAAGGCCCCAAGACATCAAGTCTGATATAGAAAAAACCCCTGCAAATTTTGAGAAAAACTCGAAGAGAAAGAAGAGCAAGCTCTTAGAAAAAGAAGATCATTTTTTCAAGGTAAAGAATTAATTCTTGAACAACAGAGATGAAATCATCTCATTAAAAAAGAAGAACTATCTTCTTAAAGGATCACAGATCTACAAAAGACCAAGGTCTTTGATAAAAAGAAAAAGATCAAAAGATCTAATCATAAAAATAAAAGAAGTATTTACTTCATTCACAGATCCTTGATTTACAAAGGCAGAGCCCTTTTATAAACAAGAACTTTTGTTCTTGAGGCAAAACCTCCCTTAAAAGAAGAACATAAAGTTATTCTCTGATCATAAATTTGATCAAATGCGCTTTGCACTATTGAAAAGTGCCTTACACTCTTGAACTGCGCTTTTGCGCTCCTTGGACCGGCGCTTAGTGACAAAACGTGCCACGTGTCAATCACAGAAACAACTTGCGCTTTGCGCTTCTGAAACAGCGCACTGCGCTCATGGGCTAGCGCTCAGCGCCAAGCGCACCATGTGTCACTCACTGGTGCGCCACTAAATTAACGCAACATGCTCATAAATTGAAAGCGCAATGCGCTTATAAACTGGCGCTTAGCGCCAAGCGCGACACGTGTCCTTTTCGTGTGTGCAACTTGGCAGAAGCGCAGTGCACTCTTTAATTGGCGCAAAGCGCCTAACGCGCCACGTGGCGCACTGTCAGAACACACATTGTTCTGATGAATGCTATGCATTCAATACAAGACAAAAAAGAAATGTCAGGATCCAATGCTCAGCATTATTAAATGGGCCAAGCCCAAATAAAGGCTCAATAGCCAGAACAATAAAATGTTAAATATTTATTGGACTTAGCCCAAGATTGGCCATAAGTCCTCAACTCATATCAACTGGGCCCATATGCTCATAAACCTTTTAACAGACCTTAGTCCCAAATTGGACTATAAATCTCCCAACCAACATTGGTTCAAGGGTACATCTCTGAACCCCTCTGATATATGTCGTTGTAATCCTTCAACGTCTTCAGAGAGGTGACGGGTCCCGACAACCATAAATTCCACAGACTATGATGTCTTTAAACTGGACTGTGGGGTCCTTAAACCCATAGACTACGATGTCCTTAACCTGTACTGTGGGGTCATTAAACCTATGGACTACGATGTCCTTAACCTGGACTGTGGGGTCATTAAACACATGGACTACGATGTGGGTCATTAAACCCATGGACTACGATGTCCTTAACCTGGACCGTGGGGTCATTAAACCCATGGACTACGATGTCCTTAACCTAGACTGTGGGGTCATTAAACCCATGGACTACGATGTCCTTAACCTTGGACCACCATGTCCTTAAACTGGTAATCGACCGCAATGTCCCTAAACTAAACAATAGAGTCCAAATGCTCTTTTGTTGGATCTAAACGATCCTGTTAAGTTGATCTTAGTCTAAAATTAGACTAACGTGTCCTTAACAAACGTTGAGTCGATCTTAGTCTAAAATTAGACTAATGTGTCCTTAACAAATGTTTAAGTTGATCTTAGTCTCAAATGAGACTAACGTATCCTTAAACCCAAATCCCAAAACCCAAATCTAAGAAGATACGGATTTGGACTAATCCACGCCCTACGGGCGACAACACATATTAGTCTCCGTATACAATCCATGGGCAACCAAAAACAAAACAAACACCCATGACACGAAGTGACCATCTGGAGAAGGAGAAAGTTGTTACTGTGATGCGGTAGCGTAATTAACTGCAGGGGCTTACGCCTGCAGAGAAAAGCGTCCTCACAATCAAAAACTCCTCAAACGAGGGGGAATCTGACGAAGTCTGCTATATCGGCCGCATCCGTTTAAACCTTCGATACATGGTGCCATAAATCAACTTGGCATCTTCGGAGAGGTGGACGGATAGCGCCAATTAGTATCTGCCCCGAAATTCAGGCAAGACGTCCTCCGCGTCTTCGTCCGCGTCTTTTGGCGGGGAACGGCCAGTTTAAGAACGTAGTGGTCCATTATCACTATTTTTGAGGTGACGCTTTAGTTTAAGGACATTACGGTCCGTTGTTAGTTTAGGGACATCTTGGTCCATTGCCAGTTTAAGGACGTAGTGGTCCATTATTTATCATTTGGTCGGGGAGCTACATAACTCATTCCATCCAACGTTTGCTTGCCGAGGCGCTGCTGCATGTCTTTTGTATGCATGGACACTTCACGCCTTAGGCCGTCTTCACCTTCTTGGACTGCTTCATCTATCATCGTGCCAATCGGGTTGTTTTGCGGGAAGTACCGGGCATTTTACACATTACCAACCCCCTGCCCATCAATATCACTTTCCGATACCGATGGAGCATCTTCTTCATATACAAGGAACGAGATATCACGTCATTCTTTCTGCCGCCGGTAAGTAATATGCCCCATGTGTATATTTCGGGAGGGCGAGTACCCACACCGTCACTATTTTGGCGATAGGTTACTTCAGAGCCGCTTATTTTCAGTTGAGCGTTGGCGACAAATGCCACTTTGCCTCCGCTTTTCATTCATCTTCATTGGATGATGAAGGGTCTTGACCCATCTGATCCAATCGAGTCATTTTATCCATGAGCTCTTGGAAAGTCGTCGGCTTGAAGATGGCCACAAATGGGAACAACTTTGAATTTGGGTCAAGGGTGGCTACAAACATCCCCACGGCCGCAGCTTCGTCGATGCGTTGCTCGCATTTTGATCGGAGATTTCGCCATCGGGTAACATATTGAACCCGGGTCTCATTCGGTCCAACCGTTTCGTTGACCAACGCCGCTACGGTAGTGTGTTGATTCACTCTAGCGAATCTCTGACAGAAGAGCATATCCATCTCGTCGAAGGTCTTTACAGAATCATTTGGGAGTCCCGTGTACCATTCGAAGGTGATGCTCGTCAGGCTGCTGACGAACTGTCAAAGGAGTAATATGTCATTTCCTCCAGTGTTGCCGCACATGGATTTAAAACGCACGATGTGCTTGCGAGGATTTCCAGTTCCTTTGTACATGTAGAACGTTGGAAGTATGTATTCTAGAAGGTACTGTATTTGATCGTAGCACGCCGGATACGGTCGCCCAGTTTTGACCGACCTATTTGCGGTTTCACTGGTATAGTGAGTTTCAATTTGCTGAGCGATGTAATCATCAAGAGCAGCCTTGGAGATCGTTTCTTTCCTGGCCATTGATAGAACCGGAAGAAGGTTTGATGTTTTCCCTCTGTCATCCTCGATGATTATCGGCGGATCCTCAGCTGAAGGTTCTGGCTGGATCATCGTTTTAAGCATGTCTTGGAACAAAAACGACATCTGCTTTATGTTAGCAGCTTATTCCGCGGCCTCCTTATCCTTCCTTTCAAGCACCCTTCATAAGAACTCTGCATTGGTTTCTTGCTCTTGGCACTGTTCAGATGCTGACTCCGGACTTTCTTTCTGTCCGGTGAGTGCTGACATTTTGATCAGCATTTCCTGGAGTTTTTGTCAACGACCGAGTTTGCGGCCGATGACCCACGGACGCACGGCTTTCTTCTTTCCCGGAAGCCATGTAAACCATGTGTACGATCATGCCCCTAGCCTTAGGGCGTTTGGGTCCATCACCTTTAGAATTTGCCGCCGACGGTGGGGTTTTCTCCAGCCTCGTCCTTTTGTGGGAGGTCGAAGCCGTTGTAACAGGCACCTGTGTAAAAGACGTCTCTCACTGTATAACGGAGGGATAGTCTTCCTACTGCCGAACCTTCATTTTCTTCAGTTGGCGAGAGTAATCTTTGCTGATCACAGAGTCCTGGACTTTCCGCCAGACCCTGTGGATTTGGGAGGACAGCCACTGAGGGGGCAACTCCGGTTTTTCCTACGTCACGTTTTCAGCAGGTAGGAGAGATTTCTTCAGCACTGCGGTTGGGGAGTTTTTGCGCACCCTCTTTAGCGGTTCAAAGCCGTTCCCGGTTGGAACAGCAGCGCCAACTTCCACCATTGGAGCTGGAGGGGTGAGTCCAGAAGGGGATTTGCCCCTGGCTTTTCTCACTCGGCGCCAGTGGCGACGTCGAGCGTGTCTTGCAGATGGGACCACCTCAATTATGGAAGCGGCTCCGTCGTGCCCCCTGCTTTGGTGAGAGGCTACTGTTGGTGTCAGCTTGTCGAAGACTGACGTCCGTTGAGAGGGAACGGCCAATTTTTTGAAGACCGATTTTCTGGTAGGGGAAGCACTTTTGACGACTTCACCCACTGGAGGAGTTGGGAGGACTATCCGTTTTGGGATAGCCCCTTCGGGTATCACGAGCCTCTTTGTGGGCCCACTTGAGCTTCGACTCAGCCTGTTGAAGACTGAGATGGCAGACTTGGACGACCCGTTGAGAGGGGCCGTGGTGGTTGCAAGTCGATCGAAGACCGACTTCTTTGGAGCTTCCTGTGGTGGCACTGGGGCGCTGAAACTCGCTGGCGGGAGTATGGTCCCGAAGACCAATCCAGCGGTGGCTTGAGTCACCTGCCCTACCGGCATTGAAAAGATGGAGGCCGCATTGGGACCATATGTCACTCCTCCAGTTAGGTCACAACGGGAGTTGCTGTTGCAATTTGTGCAGCTGGAAGCCGTTGATGTTCACTTCTTCTTTCTGCACAAGAACAAGACATCAAATCTTAGTATCTCGAATCTAAGGGCAACCATAGCAAACCGCGATTTTTTTGTTCGCGAAACACGACACACGATGTGTGGAGTGGAAAGAGGAAAATGTCCCACCGGGCATGCCAGAATCTGTTCACCACCGAAAATAGAGACGAACTGGGATGGATCGTCCTGTCTGAATTTGGGGGCAGATGCTATTTGGATTTATCCGTCCACCCCTCCGAAGATACCAAGTTGATTTATGGCACCGTATATCGGAGGTTTGGACGGATGCGGCTGTTGTAACATGACTTTGTCAGATTCCCCCACGTTTTGCGAGGGTTTTTGATTGCGGGGACGCTCTTTCCTGCAGGCGCAAGCCCTTGCATTTAATTACGTTACCGCATCGCGATAACCACTTTCTCCTGCTCTGGAAGTTCACTTCGTATTGTGTGTGTTTTTGTTTGTTTTGGTTGCCCGTGGATTGTATACGGAGACTAATTTATGCCGTCGCCTGAAGGGCGTTGGATTAGTACAAATCCGTATATTTTAGATTTGGATTTGTTTTATCTAAGGATCGTTAATCTGGTTTGAGATTAAGATCGACTTAAATGTGTGTGAGCAGTTGGGGCTCAGTTAGCCTTTTGTTAAGGATACGTTAGTCCAATTTGAAACTAAGATCTACTTAACAAAGTTTTAGGATCATTTTTGTTTCAGATCCAACAAGAGAGCATTTGGGCTCTGTTGTCTTAGTTTAGGAACATTTCGGTCTATTATCGCCATTTTGGAGGCGAAATTCTAGTTTGAGAATATTTTGGTCCGTTGATCGCCATTTTGGAAGCGAAATTCTAGTTTGAGAATATCTTGGTCCGTTGATCACCATTTTGGAGGTGAGATTTTAGTTTAAGAACGTCTCGGTCTGTTGATCACCATTTTGGAGGTAAGAGTTTAGTTTAAGAACTTCTCGGTCCATTGATCACCATTTTGGAGGTGAGATTAGTTTAAGAACGTCTCGGTCCGTTGATCACCATTTTGGAGGTGAGATTTTAGTTTAAGGAGGTGAGATTTTAGTTTAAGAACGTCTCGGTCCGTTGATCACCATTTTGGAGGTGAGATTTTAGTTGAAGGACGTCTCGGTCTGTTATCCATCTTGCACGCATGTATATTTGTTACGTGACGGGATGAACAACGATATTGATATGGAATGTGCCTAATTTGAGGCACGATTTTGATTTGAGGTGTGCACGTCAATCTGGAAGTGCACCAAAGGGTTGTTGGTTGTCGGGGCCTGCCTTCTCTCTGAAGATGTTGAGAAATTACAACGACGTGGATCAGAGATATGAAGAGATGTACCCTTGAACCAATTCCCGTATTTAAGGGAAAAAGGAGTTAGTGGTAAACCCGGAAATCATTAGTCATATTGAGACTAAGATTTCCTCGGGAGGACGTGGGATGAGTACCGTTTTGGATGTTATCAGTTAGAAGATCAATAATCGTATTTGGGACTAAGGTCAGCTTGGGAAGTCATGAGCACATGTGCTCGGATGGTCTGAATCAAGGAGGTTCTATCCTCGAGGGGAACTAGCCAATTTGGGCTTGATCCATTCAGTTTTTGTTGAAAAGTGCCAAGCACTTGTTTGGGCTCTGTATAATCAGTCCCCCTTTTTGTACAAAGAGTGCTGAGCACTTATGTAAGTTCTGACGCTCACATATAATCATGTGGGCTTAAGTCATGGGGATTGCCCAATAAGTGTTAAATACTTTACCCCTTTTTGTCTTTGTATGGAGTACTAGGCACTCTTTATGGCGACCACATGAGAAACACGTGAGGCGCTGGGCGCTCTCCTTTTTTTATGGCGCCTACGTGAAGGACACGTGAGGCGCTGGGCGCTGCCCAATAAGTGCTAAGCACTCTTCTCTTCCACGTAAGGAATACATGGGGTGCTAGGCGCTGAGCGCCGCTCATTGAGTGCGAAGTATTCTTTCTTTTGTGGCGCCGATGTGAAGGGCACGTGAGGCGTTGGGCGCCGAGCGCCGCTCATTAAGTGCTAAGCACTCCTTTTTTCTGTGGCGTCCACGTGAAAGGCACGTGAGGCGCGGGGCGCTAAGCGCCGTTCATTGAGTGCTAAGCACTCCTTTTTTCTGTGGCACCTACGTGAGGGGCACGTGAGGCGCTGGGCGCTGAATCTTTCCTTATATGCTTTGATTTGAGGAATTCGATTTCCTAATTATTTCTGAATCTTTGATTCTCAAGAACAAGTTCTTCCCGATGAGAATTAAATTCTCAAATTGTGGGAGACTTGTCTTGTGGATCACAGATCCGGAGAAATAACTAAGTTCTTTTAAAAAGGTTAAACCCTTCAGTAGGTAAATGAGATGCTTTGATCTCTCTTCTTTTTATTTACCTAGGGTTTTTTCTTAAGAAGGAAGATCTTCTTCTTTCTTCCTTTTTGAAGCTTTCTGCTTTGTTTTTAGAAGCTTATGGGGGGTTCTTTCTCTTTAGACATGAAGTCTTGAGTCCTTTATATAGTAGAAACAAGTTTGTTGATTAGTTGAAGAAATCTCTCATTAAGAGATCCTAATTGATTTGGGATTTTTTACCTACCATTGGATTTTTGATCCAAGGGCTTCTGTTTTACAGAAAAGACTAGGGAAATATTTTCCCTTGCACAGAATTTATTCTGTAAAACGGTGATTTTTTAATCACCGTTGGATTTTTAATCCACCGGCTCTCTGTTTTACATAGAGCAATCTTTCTTGTTTAAAAAGATTGATTGAATATATCCCGAAAATAGAATTTTATTCTATAATTTAATTTGTGGAATGTTTTCTCCTGACAGAATTTAATTCCGTATTTCTGATGATTTATCATCTCCGTTGGATTCTTGAACCAACAGCTCTGTTTAACAGAGAGTAGAATTTAATTCTACCTTCTTTAATTTAGGCGCTGACGCCCACGTGCTATGTATGTGGGCGTTGCCAAACAATTTAATTCTTTTATAAATAGTCACGCTTGTGCTTTGCATGCCGGCGCTCACATGTGTTCCATGTGAGGCGCCACTATAGGATTTAATCCTAACAGAAGCTGGCGATGACGCTCATGTGGGAAACACGTGAGACGCTCAAGGATTTAATCCTATCTGAAGCGGTACCTACATGCTTTGCATGTGGGTGCACGTGTTTAACACGTGGAGGTTTCCCTTTATTTTTATAAGGGGACGGCAAGTTTTGAGCCAAAACTTTTGGCAGGAACAATAACCCTGCAGCCGTGCCGCTAGGCCCACGACCTAATGTATGTATGTGTGTGTGTGTGTGTGTGTCACTAATATCGAATGATCATCCTCTAAATCACTGTACCTCGCTAAATACGAGTTCAATTCCACCTTGATTTCCCCATTCCCCAGCTTATAGTATGTATTCAGATATTAGATAGGTTGTGAACAAATACGTGTCGGTTTCACTTTCAATCACGTTTCCACTTATCAATATCACTTTCGTACTTGCCACAACCCAATTACAAACACTTATATATCGACAATGCAAAACAGTCGCTAGATTTCAAAGTAAACGATCACTATGCAGGAGATATAAACCAAACACAAAAATTAGGTAGAAATGCACTGAACAGATATTCACTAAATGTGACAGCCAACGCCATATGACTTGCAAAATTCACTATAAATCACACGTATAGAATTGAACAAAACAATATAAAAGGCGTACGATGTATACTTGATTATCTAAGCAGAAAAATTGGTTTCATGTCAATAGAATTTTAGGTTAGGGACTTATCATCATTTTAAGTTAGCGATCAGTTACTGGAATTCCAGTTTCAGAACTGGAAGTCCAACTTCGCGTGCAGTTTACTAGAGATTGTGTTCAGATTTAGGTGTTGCTCCAGTTGAATAAAACCTAGTTCTATCTGTTAGGTTTCCAACACATCAAACGTATCAACAATATCCTTTCTGTACTAGAAGTTATGTTCTCTTTAGTGTAAAAGTGTAAGAAATGTCGCTGCAGAAACTGCAGAACACGTCAACATTATAAAATACAAAACAAATATCAAACGACTGTGAAACTGAATGAGACAAGATCCATGTGTTAGATAACTAAATTATCTATGCGACTATATAGGACTCTGTACATTTTCAGTTTTATGTAGGAACGTGCAGGCGCTTAAATTCATGTATCCTCGTGGAATGCTGCCCCGGACTGCAGTCTAGAGCCGCATTCCCAATCAATTCTCATTACAGTGGCCTATCAGTATTGAAGGGTAAACTTTATAGGGTTCTAGTTTATCGAGTCTTCTTCGATACAAACCATAGAACATTACATTCCAATATGTATTGAATTTAATATATATTTTTCAACGTGACATGTACGGTGCATTCCAGTGTTAGCGTCGCCTTTTTCTACACGATATTCGTAAATAGAAAAGGGATCTAACTATCGCAAGTTCCATCATAATATGATATGTTTCCGTTTATAGTTCGTATAGAACACTTAGGGTAGCGTTTGGTAATCGGTCGAAAACACAAGATTTCTTTAACCAACAAACGATAATTGATTCTTATAAATTCTAAATGACATCAATACGGGCTAACCAATCGAGTTGGGTTCGATTCATTACTACCAACATGATGGCTCAAGTATAAGTGTTCGATTTATTGCTTAACGTTATTTAGATATATAAATGTATATATCCACTGACACACACACACACACACACACACACACACACACATATATATATATATATTTATTTATAATTACCTAACATTAGAATTAATCTATAAAATATAATAGCATGAGTAGTAAGAGATGGGATTTCTCTTGCCTTAAACTTTAGACGACAACACGACAGCGAACGACGACGGATGGCACGGGCTCGACGCACGCACGGGCAAAGGCACGGCATGACAACAGTGACGAGCTTGAGTGCTCGATGAAATGCCGGGCTTGTCGGCGGCTCGCGGCAACGGCAATGGCGTGGCGACGGCACGGGGCAGTGGGTTTGCAATAGTGGTGGAAACGGGGGTAGTGGGTTGCCGGCGGCTTTGCAGTAGCTCGGTGAGGAGTTCGGGGGGTCGGCATGATGCAGAGGTGAGCACGGAAGCTGTGGCACGGCGATGAGGTGCAGCGGAGCTCCGGGGGGGGTGCAGGCGGCGATGTTGGTGACACGAGCAGCGACGACGCGACGGCGTCGGAAGGATGACGAGGAAAAAGTGGGTGCAGTGGGTGTGGGCTCGGTGTTGTGGAGGAGAGGAGGTGATGGGGATGGTCGAAGGAGAAGGCTCATCGGTGAGGTGGAGGAGAGCTCGACGGAGGGGAAAGCTCCGGCGATGGTGGTTAGGATCGGGTTTGAGAGAGAAAGGAAGTGGGGAAAATGAGAGAGATGAAGAAAGATAGGGAATGAGATTAAGAGAGAGGGGGGATCGAGTAGTTAGAGATGTGGTGAGGTTGTAGGGGATGAGCCGCAGGAACTCGGAAGCGGTTGAGTCGTGATGAGGATGAGGTCGTGGGGGAGCGGGTCTCATGGAAACATCGGTGAGGGGGAGAGAGAGGGAGCCGTTGGAGGGAGGGGATTTTGTGGAGGGGGTCACGGGGGAGTTAACGAGTGGGGCGCGGGTCTCGCGGAGGTGAGCGCGGTCGTCGTGGGCACGAGGAAGGAGGAGACCTGGTAAAAGAAGCCGGGAAAAGAAAAGAAAATAGAGAAGGAGAGGAAGAAGGGGGAGTCAGGTCAGGCATGGGTCGAGTCGGGTGTTTGGTTTAGGGTTTAGATTTAGGAAACAATTTAATAAAATATAATAAAAATATATATAAAAAATTAAAAAAAAAATACGGAAAAATATATATACGGAAACTGGGGATTTACATTTCCTTTCTAAGATCATTACAAGAGAGAAAATAGATGACGTGAAAATTAAATTAGGATTTTGGAGAATAAAGATGGGAAAGAAGTTTGGAGGGGAAAATTTAGGGGAATAAATAAGAGGTACAAATTTGGAGAAGAAAAGGTAAAGAGCATTTTTTGGGAAAATGAAGAGTAAATTATTAAAAAGCCCCATGTCTGCTGGAGAGGAGCTCCTGGTGTTTTATAAATTGTTGGAAATGGCTTATTGTTAAAAAAACATGTATTTCATTTATAACTTATATCTTATTTTAAATGCAATTATAAAAATACTGCGTAGATATTACAAGAAAATGCTTTAATATTATAAGCAACTCATGCGACTGCTTAAAAATTGCAGGCAAATACTTAAATATTGCAGGCGAATGGTTAGATATTATATGAAAGTAGAAGAATATTTTAGAGGCTTTTGACGGGAATGAAGTATATTTGGCAGGAAAAAAGATTTTTGGCCGGAAAAATCTATATTTTTGGCCGGAAAAATATATATTTTTGGAGGGAAAAATGAAAACAAAATAGATATTACAAGCAATACTACAGATATTATAGGCAAGCTTTAGATATTACAGGCAACTTCTTTGTACTATACATGCCTTAAATCCAGCTGTAAAGGACTGTCAGCCCACTTGGGAAATGAGCATTTTAGGGTTATACGAAAATACAAATGGGGAATTGTATACCGGGTGTTTTTTAACAAAGCCAAAAGCCCAGAGGGTTTTACACAAGTTCTGAGCAGGCCGGGCTTTTTAACAATTTACGCAAACGAAGAATTATTTTTTCATATAATTAGTTTGTGAGGAATATTTTCAGGGAAGATCATTTGCCGGCGAATCGTGAGATACGGGCCCGGTTATGGGCCGGGTTATCCGTTTCAACTCACTAAATTATCATATTCTGTAATGACAAAGTGGGCCAAATATCAAGCCCATGTATTTTCTGAGATCCACTTATGGTTATTTAATCCAACCAGAGGCTTTGTGCCTTTGTGATTATTATCAAATGTTTACTGCATGAACCTTTAAAAAATGGATTTCATTTTATTTATGCCCTTCGAATTGAATATAATTCCACATAGTAAAAATATATCATCTTTCATTTTCTTTTAGATTTCTCCATAGTTTATGAGAATTTAGAGAATACCAACCGGCCATCTAAAACTATGACAAGCCCTTCTCTTATCATAGTTTTCTGAACTAGAATATTCGCACACTTTCTGGAGAGGGTCCACGTCAGATTTTTATCTAACCTTTACTTCATCACCAATCCCAATTTGGAGAGGCCTTAAAAGGCTTAGATGATGAGTCTACTCCTGGAAATTTTCGAAGGAACTTTGTCTGAACCTATATGCATGAGTTCATACCATATGTGGAATTTGGCTTTCTTGTTTGTGAAGTTATAATTAAGAATATTATTTTTAAACAAACAATAATCAAGTTGTAGATATTGCGGCTAAAAAGTAAGAAATCAATATTCCTTTAGCCGAAATTTCTAAAATGGTGACGTTCAAAGTTAGCAGATTATGTCATTCCACCCAATCTCACAGCTTTAAATCTCTTGTTTTCTTTCCCATAAATATTAGAAAATGATATCAAATATCATGATTTGTGTGCATCTAAATATTATAATAAAAAATAAGCCAGTCATGATTCATCTCCATTATTAATTACTTAGATAAACTTTCTTTTTGGCTTCAAGATGCTGGGCAACCATGCAGCATAAATAGAATTTTTTTATAAAAATAAAAAAGTGAGGGCAGCAATTGTTTCCAAATCATCTTAGTTTGAAATTCTATAGTTTATCCCTGGTATATTTGGATTCCGTGTTTGATAGAAAGCAAAGCTATACGAAACAATTAATTATTACCAGAAAAGATTACTTTTCTTGTTTTTTTTTTACAACAGAGTAGCAAAATAGAGCAGATAGTGAAATGTTTGAAATATAATTGTATTCATTTTGAGACTTATGCTCGTCCTTATTATGTGTACACTGCAAATTTACCACGGATTACCGTCTACTCATTTTATTCTGTTAAACCAAAACAAAAAACGTGGTTTGTATTTGAAGAATGCATCATTGGCAAGAGTCAAAAGCAACCAAATGATGGATGGATGTTAAGGAATATATATCATTTTGAACATATGATGCATGATATCATTATCTCCTATATATATGATTGGGTATCTAGACCTAAGACTTAGTTAACTAGCTTGCTTAGGGCTAGGGTGCTGCCAGCCAAAATAACGTGCAAAGTTGCAAAACTTGTGGCACAATTAATTCGAATAACAGTAGTTATGCTTGCAAATTAATTCATACCTTAGTATTGTCAAGGTTTTGTCATCTTGTAGAAAGCCAACTTTTTTTTAATTGTCCCGAATTAGATATGCTTGCTACCTAGTTAGATGCTAATTTTGACTTTAATTCCAAGCCAATTATATTTTTTGTTAGGGCTTCCTTTCCCTCTCTTTTTTTCCCCGCTTGGATACCCGGGGGCGGTGAATGACTGCGTTTGCTCTCCATTATTATAATACAAACCCTTTCCAACAATCTGTTTTAGAGTTTCTGCAACAGTCTCTTATAGGTACATAACGTCGTCTACATCAATTTTCTATATTTTGAAGAATGACACACGTGTCACCGGCGTCCCTATAATTCTTTTTTATAGGTATATAACACCGTCTACATCCAAAATTCGTTTTTATTTTCATGATTTATTTTTTGTTGTTCTGCAAGAAAATAAAACTCCTGCCTAGTTGCCAAAGGAAAAGGGAGTTGGTGCACTAGAGGAGGAAACTTGTTAGGAAAAGCAACTCTAAGGAATCATGGGAGCTAATTAAAGTAGAAAGGGGTGGTCCTGGCATCATTTGACGACGACTCTTTGTGTCATTGCATGAGTGAATCGTGTGGGTTTGGATCTTTGCATGTGAGAGAGGAAGAGAGAGAGAGAGAGAGAGAGAGAGCGAGAGAGATTGTAGGCCATGATCGCACCGAAATTAATAAAGAAGGCTAGCTAGCTCATGCACTCATTCACACATATATGATAGCAGAAACTTGGAACCACAAGAAGTTGGAAATTACTAGCAGAGGGTAAACCAAAATATCACAACCGCAGCAACATGCAACAAACTCCAACCACAACCCAAAACCACAACCCACAGCATTCCCTTTTTTTTTTTTCTATTTGCTCCCTTTTTATATATGCCTAGGTATTGTTGGTCAAGTGGGTTGGGCAGTACCCGAATCCGACGGGCTGATCCGATTTGGAGATGACTTTGTCCTAACCCCTCCAACCCCACACGTGGGTCGGGCAGTGATGATTCCAATCCACGCTGAAATTTGTTAGAATATACTCGTAGCGGTTTGGAGTTTTGGTCCGGCAAATGGACATTTAAGATGGTATGAGAGCAACACGGATTCGATTTCCACCGGGTGCCTTTAAAGACGGATTAATTTAGATTAAAAGTATAAAGTATACTCCCTCAACCGTTATCACGACTTCGGAGGTTTGATGCGGTATAACTGTGGAAATGACATTTAACAAAATGTGAGTCTGGTTTAAGCCCCGGAATCACTTTTCTGAATCCGTTGTATATCACATTAATAAGAAGGGTAAATTGTCAAAAAGCCCCCGGTCCATTCGGGAGTTGTCTAAGACCCCTGATATTTTCAAAATTGTTGGGAATGGCCTACCGTTCGAAATCTTTTTGAAAAATCCTCTGCGGCCGCATTTCATTTAGGTCTTTATTACAGGAAACTATAATATGTTATTAATGATAAATTAGTTTGGATCTATAATATGTCATTTCATATCCGAACTCATTCATTTACATCTCTACTCATATACACATGAAAAACTGACATGTAACAAACTTGACTAATTCCTTTTTGGCTTGAGTCTAACCATGCAGCCTATTTATCTCAACAAAAAAAAAACCATGTAGCTTTATCCAATTTGAGCTTTCTGGTAATCCAATTTGAGCACAAAACCAACACATTTATTTGAGTAGGCCTAGACTTATAACTTGATTAGAGAGTTTTAATGAAAATGTTGGTACAATTGTGATAAGTTGATGATAAGAGCAAATTGGGAGGCCATGGGGGTTCCAAAGGGACCAAATTGGTTGAGGATATTTTTTTCTGGTGAAGTGTGTGGCAACCACAAAGAGCCAAAAGCAAATTGAATATGATGGGATGAGTCAGGCAAAAAGTCCCCTCATGTTCAAGTTTAGGTGTGAGGGCCTCACATTATAAATCATTCACTCAAAAAGTTTTTTGATTAAGTAAAATTTTGACCCAACAATCATCATTTCTTCCTCTTTTTTTTCTTTCCCCATTTTCCTTCTCAATAATTGAAACAGGACACAATAATCTTTTAAGTGAAACAGATTTCAACTACCGTGGAATAAAACTAATGTGTCACACCATGAAACTTTGGGAGAGAGTGATTGAACACAGGCTAAGGAAGGATATTAAGATAACAGAGAACCAATTTGGGTTCATGCCTGGACGATCGACGACAGAGGCGATTCATTTGCTTCGTCAACTTGTCGAGCGCTTTCGAGAGAGGAGAAGAGATTTGCATATGATATTTATTGATTTAGAAAAAGCGTACGACAAGATACCTAGAGAGGTATTATGGGGGGACAATGATGAAAAAGGGGTCCCCGTCAAGTATATTGACATAATCAATGATATGTACGACGGAGTAGTGGCAAATGTCAGAACTTGCGGTGGCTTAACAAGTGATTTTCCGATTACTATTGGTTTACATCAAGGATCTGCATTAAGTCCTTTCCTGTTTACCATCGTGATGGATGAGCTTACTAGAACTATCCAAGATGAGGTCCCTTGGTGTATGCTATTCGCTGATGATATTGTTCTAGTAAATGAGACGAAAGCAGGGGTTAATGCCAAATTGGAATTATGGAGACAAACATTGGAATCTCGGGGATTCAGATTGAGCAGGTCCAAGACAGCATATATGCACTGCAAATTTAGTAGCCATAGAAATCAAAACCATATTGGTATAACATTGGAAGGACAAGAGATATCACCGAGCGACCAGTTTAGATATCTAGGTTCCATCATCCAAAGGAATGGGGAGATCGATAGTGATGTTAATTAAAGGATCCAAGCTGGTTGGTTGAAATGGAGGAGTACAACAGGGATTTTGTGTGATCGTAACTTTCCGTTAAAATTGAAAGGGAAGTTTTATCGGAGCGCTATTCGGCCTGCCTTATTATATGGTACAGAATGCTGGGCTCTTAAGAAGCATCATACACAGAAGATGCACGTAGCGGAGATGTGCATGCTTCGTTGGATGTGTGGTAACACTAGAAAAGACAAGGTGCGAAATGAGGATATTCGTGCAAAAGTTGGTGTAGCACCCGTGGAGGAGAAGATGCGGGAAAACCGGCTTAGATGGTTTGGTCATGTGCGACGCAGACCTATGGAAGCACCGGTTCGACGAATAGATACTCTCGATATGGGTAATGGCAAAAGGGCAAAAGGGAGACCGAAGAAAACATGGATGGAGGTGATACGAAACGATATGGTTGCCAAAGGACTCAATGAAAGTATATTGTTCGATAGAAGTGAGTGGAGACAGAGGATTCATATGCTGGACCCGGCGTGATTCTCATGTTGGTTCATGTAGCCTACCCCATATGCTTGGGATAAAAGGCTCAGTTGTTGTTGTTGTTGTAGATTTCAAGTATCCACTTGTCTTGCTATTCATGTGCTAGATGGTTTGTCATAAAAAAACTATGTGAATCATGTGATCATTGTAACACATAATATTCATGGCAACAAGATTTAGGATGAGTTTAGGCTCAATTTTAGAACATTCATTCGGTAGAAAGGGAAAAAAAAAAGAGTGGGAAAAAAAATGTGGGTTCATCAAAGGAAAACAGGAGGGAAAAAAGAAAAGGACGGGATCTCCTCTTGTAAAGGGGTGGTTTCAGGATTGTGTTTGAGCTATCACAAGCATCCAAGTAAATACCACTTTATGAATACATGTGTTTATGATGTTGTCTGGTAGTAGTAGATTTCATTACATATGAAGATATTGTAGATGTAACTTGAATTTGTAGCCATGAATACAATATGTTGATCGACACAATTGATGACAGTTTGTTATGACACATAATGACCTTTGGAAAGACGAGACCTAGATGGAAATATCCTATTAGAGGTGAAAGTCAGATCGGGTTTGACCCGAATCTAACCCTACCCAACCCAATTTATTCGGGCTTTTTTGAGATCTTATACCTGTTTGAACCCGATTGAGCGTATAGAAGTTAGTTAGAAAGTTTTTAGGTCCAGGTTTATGTAACGACCATAAATTTCGTGTACTCTTTTGTATTATTCGTTATTAAAAAAATGTCGTTTTTCTTTCGAATATTTAATTATCTTTAATACTTGATAGCTTGGTTAAGACGGCTCAACAATATTTGAGCCGGCTTAATACTCGTTTGGAAAATAGTTTTTTTTATTGTCTGCATGGCTCAAGCAACTCTTGACCCGGTTCATGCCCTAACACGATCAAGAACAACTCCAGGTTGGCCCCACACGTGCTCAGCCGTGTGCATAAATCCTTTGGGTCTCGTGACTGTTCACTCCCTCTCCTAAAACGCCATTTCATTTCAGAAACCCCCTGTTTACTGTCGAAAACCGGCCAGATGAGCTGGAGTAGAACGTATCGCCCAATTTTGGGAGCAGATACATTAGTTTGATCCATCCACCCCTCCGAATACACTAAGTGATTATAGCGATGTATATCGGAGGTTTGGATAGATGCGACCGATATAGCTGACTTCAAATTCACTCTCTAGATGAGAGCTTTATTGATTGTGGGGATAAATTTTTCCTACTGCGCAAGCCCTTGTAATTAATTACGTTATCGCGTACGACAATAAATTTCTGCACTCCAGTTTTTTTTTGCTTTCTGTGTCAGTGTATTTTGGTTTTTATTTGTTTTGGGTTGCCCTTAGATTGTATACGGAGACTAATTTTTGTCATCGTCCGTAAGGCATGTATTTGTCCAAATCCGTACTTATATTTTATATTTTGGTCAAGCGCTGATTAATAGGGTCAATGTTGGTGTTTTGGTTTGCCAACAGGAGTGAACTTAGATTTATTCTCACATTTATGAGTTCCATGGGTTCACACGAGAGCTTAGCTCTATTTAAGGACATGTTAATCTCATTTAAGAACTAAGGTCAACTTAGATAGTTTGAGGTATATAGGCTTTGTCCAGGGATATATAGTCTCATTCGAGAACTGGATCGATCTAGGTGTATATAGGCTTTGCCTAGGGATATTTTGTCTCATTTGAGAACTAGATCGATCATTGAGAGCTTAAGCTATATGGCAATCTTTGGCAGATCAACTTTGGTGTTGGCACCCGTGCATTGCACGTGGCACAGTGCTAGGGTTTTGAGAGCTTAAGCTCCATCCTCTTTGGAACAGAAAGGTTATCCTTTCAGAACTTGACTTTCATGAAGCTTAAACTTTTATAGAATGATCTTTTGATCATTAAAATCATCAAGATCGAATTTTTCATGATCTTGGCCCTTATTTGTTGTTTATACAATCATATTCTTGATGACTGGTATGGTTCTTGGTGGAGACTCGGATCTCATGAAGCTTGAGCTTCGGTTTCCTTCGATCTTGATGATCTTTCATCTTGTGGTGGAGGAATACCAAAATTCTTCCTCCAAGATCTCCTCTAAGATCTTAGATCTTGAGATTGGATCTCCCATGAGAGGTTAACCTCTCGGTCAGGGAAGAATTATCTCATGGATTTTTGATCCGAAGGAAGAATCTAGAGGTTTTAAAGAAGCTTAAGATTTGTGGATAGGCAAAAAGGGAGATTTTTCTCTATTTCTTTACCTTGGGTTTGAGAAAGATGAATTTTCTTCAGCAGAGGCTTAAGTCTCTTGTGCATCTTATAGGGGTTTCTGTGTATCTGGAGATTAATTTCCTAGGCTCCTATTTGTAGGAGAGGCGAACGGTTGAGAAAGTTGAAAGAATCTCTCATTTGAGAGATCTCAATTGATTTTATGATCAACCGGGATGCTTAAACACCGTTGGACCTTTGGTCCAAGGGTTTTAAGTTTGAAAAGAAAATAACTTTCTGTTTTAGAAAGATACATGAAAATATTTTCCCAAATAGAGCTTAAGCTCTAAACAGAAGAACGTGCTTCAACAAACAGATGTGCCTACGCTACTGCATTGTGTTAGTGATATATACCTTGGAGGCCATTATTGTATCATACTGGATTGTATATTACTTAATGAGAGCTTGGGATATACACGGATATATTAACAGTCTTGCTCAAAATGGTAGCATGTTACCTGGTTTGTTTCTATCTCAATGCATGTGTTTTCTTAGCATATCGCTTATACATATTGGTAGAGCCCTTATGATCTTTGCTTGATTACCAGCGTTGTGATGACAATCACACTAGTGGGGCTGGATAGTCTATAAGCACATCCTATACAGGTCTATAGTCGTAGGATTATCGAGACGGCGTATCGATACTCCACAGTAGACTAGTGTATACGCTTCTCATATCAGCATAGGAGATGATCTGTCCCACAGTCATTAGTACGTCGTACTGGAGATAGTATGCAGGCGCTCATTAGGTTATGAGTACACTGGACAAGACTCGTCGGGAACTGTTGGTGGGTATTATACCTGTCGTCGGGTAGCAGTTCCCAGGTGACATGAGTACGGCTTAGTCCGTTGACTTGACACTGCTATCTCGCCTCGAGTGTGTTCTCACTGTACTTTGATTACTACCATACCACGGCTCAAAGGAGTCATGCAAACAGGTAGTAGTTGGGTGCAGTCCCGAAGTACTTGGAGGCGGTGGCGGTTAGATAGGATTCGTCTCTCCTGGTATTGGGGATTGATATTGCGCAGTGTTCGGAAGGCTATTACACAAACTCCTTGGCCAAGGCAAGCGAGATTTACTGGTAGGTATTCCAGTAGTTTCTCAGGGTGTATTAGGCTACTTTCCGACATGACTTATTGCGCTATTAGGGGTCTGATGATTACCGCCCCTAGGCCCGATATGCGATACTCTTAGACGAACATACCGGACTGTGCAGAGATTGTCACATTCAGGCTCAGTAGGAGTTCGGATGAGTTAGCTCATCGGCCTTCTTATCGACATCTACCTGGGGACCGTTACGTGCAGCTAGTACTGCTTGCGGCCTGTGGTTAAACCTACTGCCAGCGTAGTGTCGAGTCTTTAGAGTCCTACATAGAGAGTTTCCCTGCATCGGGCAAAATGTGTAGAGGCCGTATGGTTTTACGGCAGGGCTTCGATCACTTACGTTTACTTGTGCACGTATGATGATCGGGCGGATAATACTAGCGAGCTTTGGTTTAAGCCGGATCCTAGTATTATATTGATGGATCAGTTTCGTCTCTTTGTATTTGTGTTTCTCGGAACACGGATGCGGGTATGTATATACGGATGAGAGGGGCATAAAAGGAGACACCTCATTAGGGTTTTGACCATTGACTTGATTAAAACAATTATGAGGTGGAGGAAAATATTTGTTATATTTGTAAATGATAATTGTGGCATGGCTACTTGTTTTGACTACTTGACTTGGTTTGACCACTTAACTTGGTTTGACTCTTTGACTAGATATTTCTTGTGAGATATTTTTGGATGAGAAGAAGAAGACCTCCACAAATCCGATTGGCGGTGTCGGTAAGGTAGAAGAAAAGGGAAGGGCAAAAGTTTCAGTGTTAACCGTAGGGAAGGAGGGATATTCCTATTGTTACGGGAAAGGGCATTGACAGAAAGAATGCAGGGCTTAGAAAGCCAGAATCCAGGATCCGAAGCATGTTGTGGTTTCGACTTCGGGTGTGTTTATGATTGAAAATGGTTTGTCAATTAACTCTACTTCCTGGATAGTAGATACCGGATCAGGATCTCACCTCTGTAATTCATTATAAGTTTTGAGAAACCGTAGAGTTATCAGGCAGGTGATATGACTTTCAGGGTTACTAACGGAATGAGCGTGGACGCTGTATTCGTAGGGTATATCACTTAGAATTGACAAGTGGGCAGATATTGATTCTACGTAACTGTTTGTGTGTACCAACTCTAGTTTGTAAGCGATGTGGTTCACATCCACCTAAATCAAAGTTTGATTGGGTCAGGTACACTAGAGGACAATATATATTGAATCAAGCTCAGGTTTTCAAATGTCCAGAACACACTTAAAAGAAAGTCTCCAGAATTAAATAAAAATTTCTTATGGCATTGTAGACAGGGTCACATCAATAAAACACGGTTGTTGAAGTTACATAGAGAGGGATATTTAGATCTGTTCGAATATCAGTCTTATGCAACTTGTCAATCTTGTCTCGTAGAAAAGATGACAAAGACTTCGTTCACTGGACACGGAGTAAGAGCGAGCAAGCTCTTGGGACTCATACACAGCGACGTGTGTAGTCAAATATCTACAGACGCACGAAGTGGTTATTTATATTTCATTATTTTTACGGATAATTTCTAAAGGTTAGGACATGTCTTCTTGTGAAAGCATAAATCCGAACCCTTTGAAAAATCCCGGGAATATAAGAATGAAGTGGAAAAACAAACAGGAAAAAGTATCAAGAAACTGAGATCTGATCGACGTAGTGAATACTTAAATTGTCGAGTTCCTGGATTACCTAAAAGAGAATAGAATTATCTCTCAGCTTACTCCTCCATATACACCACAACACAACGGTGTATAGGAAAGGTGGAACAGAACCCTATTGGATATTGTTCGTTCCATGATGAGTAACGCTGAATTGTCGCGATCCTTCTGAAGTTATGCACTAGAATAAGTTGCATATCATTTGAATAAGGTTCCTACCACGACTGTGCCTATCACACCATATCAGATGTGGAGTGGGAAGAAACCCTATCTTCAGTATCTGAAGATATAGGGATGTCCGGCTTTTATTGAAAAACACAATACGGACAAGCTCAAGGCACGCTCTGTACCGTGTAAATTTGTGGGATACCCAAAGAACTCCTGGGGGTATCTTTCCTATTACGCAGAGGAACAAAATGTTTTTGTTCCTCGTCATGCCCATTTTTTTGGAAAATCGTTTTTTTAAAAGGAAATAGTGGGAGTGCAATAGAACTGGAAGAAATTCCAGAAGCATAAACTATTACTGAAAGTATGGTAGAACCAGAGGTTTCAAAAGAACCGGACATCCTTACGTCAATCTGCAAGACTAGTAGGCAGTCTCATCCGCCCGAGAGATACTACGGTTTTCTCATAGATGGGGATCGAGAGGATTGCATCATTGACAATGATGAGCCAGCCAGCTTCCAGTAAGCTATTCAGAACGGTGACTCAGTAAAATGGCTGGATGCAATGCGGACCGAAATGGAGTCTATGTACACCAACAAAGTATGCACTTTAAATATTGCTCCAGAAGGGGTAAAACCCGTAGGATGCAAATGGATCTTCAGAAAGAATATTGGTGTAGATAGATAGGTTGAAACCTATAAGTCTAGACTTGTTTCAAAAGGTTTTCATCAAAGACCAGGTTTGGACCATGATGAAACCTTTTCTCCACTGTCTATGCTCAAATCCATTCGGATCCTTCTTGCCATTGCTGCCTTCCAAGATTTTGAGATCTGGCAGATGGACGTAGAGACGACTTTTCTAAATGGTGATTTGGAAGAGTGCATCTATATGGATCAGCCAGAGGGTTTCAATCAGAGTAGGATCAGCGGGACGGTGTGCAAGTTGCTTAAGTTCATTTATGGACTAAAGTAGGTATCGCGGAGTTGGAACATCTGTTTTATTGAGACAGTCAAAGAATTCGACTTTATCAAAAATCCAGATGAACCATGCTTTTATAGTAAGATTATAGCAAGAAATGTGGAATTCCTCGTTGAGTACGTGGATGGCATTCTTTTGATAGGAAATGACATTCCTATGCTACAATCAGTCAAACGATTCTTGTCACAGAGGTTCTCCATGAAAGACCTAGGTGATACCAACTACATTCTGGGGATCCAGATCTATCGTGATAGATCAAAGAGGATGGTGGGACTTTCACGGTCAAGGTAAAACAACACCATATTGAAAATATTTAGTATGGACGATTCTAAGCGCGGTAGTCTATCGGCTTGTCACGGAATCACCCTTTCCAAAGAGATGTCTTCCAAGACTGATTTGGAAAGGGCTCGCACGTCGATTATACCCTACGTTTCTACGGTAGGCTCTATAATGTATGCGATGCTATGTACCAGACCATATGTTGCTTACGCACTTAGCGTGGTAAACCGGTATCAGTCAAACCCAGGGGAGAAAAACTGGGAAGCAGTAAAGAACATTCTCAAGTACCTTAGAAGGAATAAGGAGATGTTCTTGGTGTATGGCGGAGAAGGACCTCCAGATCGAGACCTTTGCTAACTCCAGCTTCCAGAGTGATAAGAATGACTCCAAGTCCATATTGGATTATGGCTTTACCCTCAGTGGAGGGGCGGTCTGTTGGAAGAGCTCCAAGCAGGATACCGTTGCAAACTCGATGATGGAAACGGAGTAGGTCGCTACATGAGATGCCGCAAAAGAGGCTGTCTGGATATGGAAGTTCTTAACTGAACTTCAGGCGGTTCCTTCCATTTGTTGGTCGAATACTTTAGTATTGTGACAACATACGACGCTATAGCTTTAGGGAAGGAACCTAGGTCCCATCAGAGATCCAGACATATCTTAAGGCGGTACCACTTGATCAGGGAGATTGTTGATCTTAGGAGATCGAGGTGAGGGGAGTAGATACGGAGAACAACACTGCAGATCCACTTACAGAGGTCATCCCTCAGACAGTGTTCGAGAGGCTATTTCAGACCTTCGGTCTGCGATATGCCAGTATATGGCCTTAGTGCAAGTGGGAGATTGTTAGTGATATATTCCCTAGAGGCCATTATTGTATCATACTGGATTGTATATTATTTAATGGGAGCTTGGGATATACATGGATATAGTAACAGTTTTGCTCAAAATGGTAGTATGCTATCTGGTTTGTTTCTACCTCAATATGCATGTGTTTTCTTAGCATATCGCTTATACATATTAGTAGAGCCCTTAGGATCTTTGCTTGATTACCAGTGTTGTGATGGCAGTCACACTAGTGGGGGCTGGGTAGTCTATAAGCACATCCTATACAGGTCTATAGTCATAGGATTATCGAGACGGGGCATCGATACTCCATAGTAGACTAGTGTATACGCTTCTCATCCCAGCATGGGAGATGGTCTATCCCACAACCATTAGTACGTCGTACTGGAGATAGTATGCAAGTGCTCATTAGGTTATGAGTACACTTGACATGACTCATTGGGAACTGTTGGTGGGTATTATACCCGTCGTCGGGTAGCAGTTCTCAGGTGACATGAGTACAGCTTAGTCCGTTGACTTGACACTGCTATTTCGCCTCGAGTGTGTTCCCACTGTACTTTGATTACTACCATACCACGGCTCAAAGGAGTCGTGCAAATAGGTAGTAGTTGGGTGCAGTCCCGAAGCACTTGGAGGCAGTGGCGGTTAGATAAGATTCGTCTCTCCCGGTATTGGGAGTTGATATCACGCAGTGTTCGGAAGACCATTACACAAAGTCCTTGGCCAAGGCAAGCGAGATTTACTGGTAGGTATTCCAGTAGTTTCTCAGGGTGTATTAGGCTACTCTCCGACACGACTTATTGCGCTATTAGGGGTCAGACGATTACCGCCCCCTAGGCCCGATATGCGATACTCTTAGATGAACAGACCGGACTGTACAGATATTGTCGCATTCAGGCTCAGTAGGAGTTCGGATGAGTTAGCTCATCGGCCTTCTTATCGACATCTACCTGGGGACTGTTACGTGCAGCTAGTACCGTTTGCGGCCTGTGGTTAAACCCACTGTCAGCGTAGTGTCGAGTCTTTAGAGTCCCACATAGAGAGTTTCCCTACATCGAGCAAAAAATGTAGAGGCCGTATGGTTTTACGGAAGGGTTTCGATCACTTACGTATACTTGTGCACGTATGATGATCGGGCGGATAATATTAGTGGGCTTTGGTTTAAGCCGGATCCTAGTATTATATTGATGGACCAGTTTTGTCTCTTTGTATTCGTGTTTCTCGGAACACGGATGCGAGTATGTATATACGGATGAAAGGGGCATAGAAGGAGACACCTCACTAGGGTTTTGACCATTAACTTGATTAAAACAATTATGAGGTGGAGAAAAGTATTTGTTATATTTGTAAATGATAATTGTGGCATGGCTACTTGTTTTGACTACTTGACTTGGTTTGACCATTTGACTTGGTTTGATCATTTGATTTGGTTTGACCACTTGACTTGGTTTGACTGGATATTTCTTGTGAGATATTTTGTGGCACTAGATATTTTGGATGAGATATTTTCATGCCATGCTGGTAGTTAAGTAAAGAGAGCCATCTCATTTTTTATCATGATCATTATAAAAATTATTTCTCTTTCCTCATGTTAGCGCTCTTCTTCTTCCTCACATCAAAAGCCTTTAAGCTCTCATGAGTTGAGTAAACTAGGATTTAAAAAGACAAATAAATCCATTTTCATACTCTACATCATCTAGGCCGTCAAGTTTAGCAAGCTTGTTGCCCTAATTACCTCGGTTTTGAGGTGGAGCTCGGACTATAGACACTCGGGTGGATCATCTTTGACTCGAGGAGGTTGTCGAGGTTGCTACAATCCGGATCGATTCTTGGAGCCTACGATGATGAGGAAGACAACGGAGAAGCCCCGAAGGACTTGTATCATGAGGTATAACATTCTTTCCGAATAGTTAAATCTCATGTTGTTTGCTAGCTAGGGTTTATGCATGATCCTTGGTTCTAGTCGGTGTTGCGAAACCCGTAAAAATCATATTTTACAAATTCCGCCTCCCCGCAAACATGTGGGGTACGCGACATCGACTTACACATTGCATGTTTGGTGCTGGTGTAAAGAATTGGCATGTGTGCCACGTGCATTGCACGTGGTGCACTTGTGCATGGGCCACGTGCATTACACGTTTGGCACTTTTGCCTTGGCGCTTTTGCCTAGGTGGAGCTTAAGCACCGAGCGCCAAATTTTGGCGGGAATACTGCGCTACGTGCGTTGCATGTTTGGTGCAGCAAAGATTGGCGCTTTTACCTCGGGGAAGCTTAAGCTCCGAGCGCCAAATTTTGGCGGGAAAAAATTGCACCCCACCACTGCGTCCATGTGCATTGCATGTGGGTGGAGTGGTGTTAGCCATTTCACTTCTACTTTTGCTTGTGCTATAATGATCTAGCAGAGTTTATGTACTCATTTTAGAGCATTCAATTTATTCTCCTTTTAGGTATGCATAAACTCATCCTGAAGTTAAATACATACATCTATTAGGTTTGCGGTACTGAGTGTAATCTATCGCACCATTGTGTTAGCTTGCTTCTTCTCGGTTCGCATTCCTCAGATCGATGTTCGAGTAGCCACGCACTTCTTGTATCTCTAAACCCTGCTGAGGTGAGATACAACGTCCTAAGTAATCCTCCTAACCGGGTATATACATTGCGATCAGAGATTCAATATTAGGCATCACCATAGCACTTTACCTTGGAGTCAGACTCTTTGAGTCACAGGAAAGTCAAGTCTACACCCTTTTAAGGCGAGATGACATCCAGTGGTCTTTTGGCATGTATATACTGCCATGAAGATCCGGAGCTAGGAAATTTCCGTCACTCCATATTTGTCTTGGCTTTTTGACTCTTGCTGACGCCAAGTTTATACCCTGCTAGAGTAAAATGGACGTCCAAAGAATCTTTAGGTTGTCTATATTGCCTTCAAGACTCGGAGCTAAGAAAATGCCATCAATCCGCTTTCATTTTGGCTTTTTGAGCCTTGATGACGCCATCTCTATACTCTGCTGGAGTACAAGGGACGTCGAGATAGTCTCTAGGCCGTATGTATTGCCGTCAAGACTTAATTCTCTATTTGTAAAACATGGTAGAACATATCACGCATTTTTCATTTTTTATATATATATCCGCGATTGCTCTATCATTTCAGCTTTTCTTATCGCGAAGGTCGCGATTGCCCTATCATTTCGGCTATTTATTCGCGGCCGCCCTATATTTTCGGCTATTTATTTTTATTTTTACTCGTTGATTTTTATTGCGAGTTGCCTCATCATTTTGGCTATTTATTTTTATTTTTACCTGCTGATTTTTATTGCGAGTTGCCTCATCATTTCGGCTATTTTTTATATTTTTATCTTCCAGTTTAACGACTTAGGGATCGAGATTTTGGACTCCAGGCTAGCATCAGCATTGCAATCACTGAACCACATGTGGCAGGAGCAATTCATCATTTGTTTTGGGGAAACTTGGAATTTGTGTTTTTAGTCGGCATCAACACCGCTAACACTGAAACATAGTGTCAGGAGCGACTCATCATTTGCCGTAACCCATTAAAGAGCGATGGCTTAAGATACAGGTTTAGATCCCTGTCATCTAAGGCTTTTCAATTTTTATAAGCCGTAAGGATCTCTGAAAAGTATTTTCTCCCTATGAGTCGAAAAGATCTCGTAAGTGCATTTTCTACTTATGAGTCATGAGAATTCCTATGTGTATTTTCCCTTATGAGTCATAAGAATCCTATGAAGGTGTATTTTTCTTATGAGTCGAGAGGATCTTGTAAGTGCTGTTCTCCTCATGTATCGTGAGGACACATGAGTGGGTCTTTTTCTCATCGGTAGCTTGGTTTGCCAAAGGAGGACGTCTTGATTGCAACTTTGTTGCGAGCTGCCCATGGATTGTATACGGCAGTCAATTTGGAGACCTGCCTCAGGGAAACATATATTTAAGGAGCACTGCTCGCCTTTGGTGGGACTTGGGGATGCAACTTTGTTGCGAGTAGCCTATAAATTGTATACGGTAATCAGTTTGGATATCGGCTGCAGGGCAATGGCTTGGAGGACAGGTTTAAGTCCCTATCACCTAAGACTTTTCAATTTTATGAGCCATGAGAATGTCATAAATGTATTTTCTCCTTACGAGTTGAGAGGATCTCGTAAGTGCATTTTTATCCTTAAGGGTCGTGAAGATCCCTAACTGTATTTTCCTCTTGTGAGTCGTAAGGATCTCACAAGAGTATTTTCTGCTTACAAGTCGAGAGGATCTCGTAAGTGTCGTTCTCCTCATGTGTCGTAAGGACGCATGAGTAGTTTTTCTCTACAATGGTAGCTTGGTTTGCCAATGTGGGTTATTTTGAGTGTGGTTTTATCACAAGTAACTAATGGATCGTATACGGTAGTCAATTTGGAGACCAGCCGCAGGGCAATGATGGCATAGGAGACAGGTTTAGGTCCCTGTAACCTAATACTTTTCAATTTTATAAGCCGTGAGGGTCTCATAAAAATATTTTCTCGCAACGACTCGAGAGAATCTCGTAGGTGTATTTTCTTCTCAGGAGTCATGAGGACTCTTAAGTGTATTTTCCTTTGTAATTCATAAAGATCTTTCAAAAGGGATTTCTCCTTACGAGTCGAGAGGATCTCGCAAGTATCTTTGACCACGCACTGGGAGGATTGCTCGTCTTTGGTGGGACTTTATCGAACGAGTATGCGCCTTTTAGGGTTTTCACAAGCCCGTGGTTAGTCCAGCTAATTTTACTCATGGAGCATTTTCAGGTTTTCATTCGTGCCCTTTTTGCTTATGGAATAAACCTTTTTTCCACTTACGGATCGAGATGATCTCATAAGCATATATTCTCCTTAAGAATCGTAAGGATTCCCAAGGGTTTTCTCCTCATTGGTAGCTTGGTTTTCCAACGGAGGAAATTTTGGGTGCAACTTTGTCGCAGGCATTCATCTCTTCTTCTTTTTCCGAGGCAGATTGTTTACCGCCAAAAACAGGAATGAGACGTTGAGACGTCTAGCCTGAATTAGGGGGCAGATACTATTTGGAACATATCCATCCACCTCTCTGAAAATACCAAGTTTATTTATGGCACCGTATATCGGAGGTTTGGACAGATGCGACCGTTATAGCGTGACTTCATCAGATTCCCCTTCTTTGAGGGGTTTTTGA
Organism: Agapanthus africanus; assembly: GCA_030015575.1. Lineage (NCBI taxonomy): Eukaryota > Viridiplantae > Streptophyta > Magnoliopsida > Asparagales > Amaryllidaceae > Agapanthus > Agapanthus africanus. Next base: position 46,104,128 of record CM057339.1, read on the forward strand.
TTGTGGGGACGCACTTCCCTGCAGGTATAAGCCCCCGCAATTAATTACATTATCACGTTGTGATAACCACTTTCTCTTGCTCCAAGCAGATCATTTCGTGTCGTGTTATATATTTTGTTTATTATAGTTATCCGTGGATTATATACGAAGACTAATTTATGTCGTCGCCCATAGGTCATGGATTCATCCAAATCCATATATTAAATTTGGGTTTGAACCTAGGTTGTATGTTCTATCAGTTCAGGAGATATTTTATTTAATGATCGTTAATATGATTTTAGATTAGGATCAACTTAAATATATGAGTATATGAGCTCAATTTATTTTAACTAAGAATATGTTAGTCTTATATGAGACTAAGATCAACTTAGAAATATAGTTCATGATCAATAAATTTTGTTAAGATCCATCAACAGAGCATATGGGCTCCGCTGCAAGGTTCAAAGAAATTTCAGATACTTAACCAAATTTGGGCTCAGTCTTGGACTTTTTCCATCATCTAGCAGTGTTAAGCACTTAGTCTTTTGACTACGGATATAATATCCAAATTTTGCTCTGGCGCTCATGTGAGTATCACGTGAGGTGCTCAGACTTGGGCATTGTCCAATCAGTACTAAGCACTTAAGCACTTTGAATATATAGTGCTAAGCACATAGCTACGTAGTGCTCACATGAATATCACGTGAGGCATTGCTCATTTTCCCGCTCACGTGTTATCACGTGAGGCGCTATATTTCTTGGTGCTCACGTGCTATCACGTGGGGCGTTGTAACAGTGCTAAGCATTAATCTGTTCTGCTTTCTGGCGCTCACGTGCTATCATGTAAGGCGCTGAGTTTTTTTGGCTCTCACGTGTATTTTACGTAAGGTGCCGAGTTTTTAGAGATTTAATCTTTGTTGATATTTTTAGATAAATTAAACCTCTGTTAATGTTATTTTGACCATTAACGATCACCAAGATCACTATTTTGAGGATCTGGGATCAGATTCTTTAAGAACTAAGTTTTTGTTTATAAAGAACTAAGTTTCTGATGTATTATAGACTCTATCTTCTTCATGTTCTTCTCTTATGTCCTTTTCAACCTTGTTCTTCCGTGAATCCTTGATTCTCAAGAACAAGCTCTTCCTGATGAGAATTAAATTCTTAAGTTGTGGGAGACTTATCTTGTGAATCTCAGATCCAAAGAAAGAACTAAATTCTTCTAAAGGGTTAAACCCTTATATATAATATGATAGGTGTTCACCGCCGAAAATAGAGACGAACTGGGATTGAATGTCTTGTCTGAATTTGGGGACAGGTGCTATTTGGATTTATCCATCCACCCCTCCGAAAATACCAAGTTAGTTTATGGCACAATATATCGAAAGTTTGGATGGATGCAACCGTTGTAGCAGACTTCATCAGATTTTCCCTCAATTGTAAGGGGTTTTTGATTGTGGGGACGCTCTTCCCTGCAGGCGTAAGCCCTTGCAGTTAATTACGTTACCACATTACGATAACCACTTTCTCCTGCTCCAGTGGTTCACTTCGTGTCGTGTGTTATTTTGTTTTTTAAAGTTGTCTGTGGATTGTATACGGAGACTATTTTAAGTTGTCGCCTGTAGGGCGCGGATGAGTCCAAATCTGTATATTTGAGATTTGGGTTTGGGTTTTGAACTTAGGTTATATTTTCCTTTAGTTCAAAAATATTTTGTTTTATTTAAGGACCATTAATTTAGTTTGAGATTAAGATCGACTTAAATATATGAGCATTTGGGCTCGATTTATTTTTAACTAAGGATATGTTAGCCATATTTGAGACTAAGATCAACTTAGCAATATTTTAAGGATCATTAAATTTTAGATGAGATCCAAACAACATTTGGGCTCAGCTGCAAGAAGTTTTCAGAGAGACTTTCAGTCAATTTGGGTTTGGTCTACTCAGTCTTGGTCCTTCCTTTTTGTTTTACTCAAGAGTACTAAGCACATATTTGAAGTTCTAGTGCTCATGTGTGCGCTCAGTTACTGGCGCTGCCCAATCAGTGCTAAGCACTTAATCATTTTGACTGAGTATAGAGTGCTAAGCAATTTGTATGGCACTCGCGTAAGAAGCACGTGAGGCGCTAAGCATTAATTTTGGATTTTGTTTGTTCACTCCTTTTTCTATACAGAAGTGCTAAGTATTTGGTTAGAGCTCTGGCGCTCATGGGGAAAGCACGTGAGGTGTACCAACATGGGTACTGCCAATTGGTGCCAACGCTTAGTCATTTTAACTAAGTATATATAGTGCTAAGCACTTGGCATGGCGCTCACGTGAGAAGCACGTGAGGTATTCAACCCCTTTTTTGGCTCACGTGTATTTCACGTGATTGTTTTATTTTTTGGGTGCTAGGTTGCTTTGTTTTGGTGGCTGCCCAATCAGTATAAATGAGTTTCTTTTTTTTGGGGGGGGGGGGTTTCACATGGGAAGCACGTGAGGCGCCAAGTTCTTTCCTTTCAGAGATTTAATTTTTGTTAATGACATTTTGGCCATCACCCAGAAGATCTGAGATCAGTTTTATTTAAGAACTAAGTTCCCCCATTTTAATAAGAACTAAGTCCTTTACGTAGAGATAAACCCTATTTTTAGAGGAATTAAATTGTAACACCCGGCCCTCTTTATACCAATATTTGTGCTTCTCGTTAACTTATAAGATTTGACTTTATTTAGAATCAATTATTTAGTTTATTTATTTTGAAACTCCATTAAACCCTAAACTCCGAATCCATTTTTCCCCCGCTATTTCCTCAAACACTAATTCCAATCCATTATTTTCTTTTCCCATTTATATAAACCTCGATTTCGGTCTAGAACTCCATTTCATTTTGATTATTTCCTTAGCCAAGTTAAAAACAAAATTTTAAATGTAAACCCAAAATAAAACCCCAAGCCATTCTTTTTCTCCATTATTTTCTAAAAGTCAGGCCCACTTCCCTTTTTCCCATTAAATCCTTTTTTCTCTCCTTCAGCCCCCAGCCCAGCCTTCACTACCCTCTCCCCACGATTCTTTTATTTTATTTATCCTCTGGCCCAACTCCCCGAGCCCATCCCTTTTTTTATAATTTAATTTCTTTTCTTTTTAACCTTGGCCGGCCCGATTTCCTTTTCCCTTACAATATATTTAAGCCTAGCCCAAGCCCACTCTCCCCTCACCCGCCTCCTCAGCAACCCGACCCGACCCGCTCCTATTCATTCTCCTTCTTCCCAACGGCTCTTTTCCGTTTCCACGCGCGTGATCCGCTCCCTCCGCCGATGCCCACGCTCGCGAGCGTTACCCACGACGCGCGCTTCATCGCTCTTTCTCTCTCCCTCACTCCCATCACTCCTCACTCTCTCAGACCCCCTACTTCTCTTCTCCCTCTACTCCCTCACCCAACCGACAGCACCTCTCGAGTTCACCTGCACGCCTCCGTCGCCGAGCACCCAACGCCGCTCGTTCTGACGGAGATGACTACGACCTCCTCCCTTCCTCCTCCTCCAACGGAGCCCTCACCACTCCACTTCGTTGACTGAGCACCCTACCAAGCTCCCCTGCACACGCGACCCCCTGCTCACCCAAACTCGATCTCCAGCGCCGTTCACCGGCGCCCATGACGTCGACGAGCTCCCCACTGCATCTCGTCGACACCCTCACACCATCGTCGACCCATCATCCCCTCTCTTCCCCTCTCTCAATCTCCCTGGTTTCTCTCTCTGTCTCTCTCTGTCTCACACTGTGCTCTCTTTGTCTCTCTCTCTGTGCTCTCTCCCCCTCTACAACTTTCTCTCTCTGTATCTTCCTCACATTCCCTCACTCTCTGTCCCTCACTCTCACTTTCCCTCTCTCTAATCTCTCTGTCACCCCCTCTCTCTAATCTCTCTCAATTTCTCTCTCTCTCTAACTCTCTCTCTCTCTCTCAATATATCTCTCCCTCTGCAAATCCCTCACCATCGGCCTCGCAGCACCGTTATCTCCCCAATCTCGCGAGCCCTAGCCGTTACCGAGGCAGAACCCCATAGCCGAGCCCGAGCACGAGCCGAGGCCGCGAACCCTGAACGCGCTATTCATCGCGCGATCGAGCCGTTACCACTGCCGTGCATCGCCAAGACGCCTCCAGGCAAGTACTTGTACTTGCTACATGCTATATATTCAAGTTACAAATTTAAATTACATAGAACGCAAAATTACAATTTCTGATCGATTAGGCGTCATACCTGTTCGATGTGTGTTCTCAATGAGAATACTTATTAAATTTGACTGAACTGTATGATTTACATTGGCCCTTGTTGGGATGGATAACTTGTGCAAAATTTGTTGGATAATATGACCGTTAACGACTAAAACGACTACCCCCCAAGTTTGCCTGTAAAACTGGATATTTCCTGTACCTGAAAACTGTAAAAATCACCATAAATTATATACACACCGGAATGATACGTTCTAGGGCTTAAATCGAAGCCAACTCGACGAACTTTAACCCTATACTAGTTTCCAGATATTCCTGTACTTAAACTATGACTATATTTGGATCGGAGTGCGACTATGGACTGCAGTCCAGAGCGACTCAAATTGTTGCTTGCTGTTCCGTAATGGGTACCACAAGATTTCCTTAACTCGTAGGTTGCGGAACTCCTCTGTTTATTATAGGTAAATCTGTTAGCTAGAAAACTCAAGTGGTTTCATCCTATTTCGTTATCGTTAGTTAATTAATCTGTAATTTAAAAGATGGGAATGTATAACAGTCTCAGCTGAATCAGAACTGACATATTCGTATTGAACGGTGTATAAATCCTGACGTACAGATGCGATTGAAGATCCGTCTATTGATTTGAAAACCTTACTGAAAACCCTAGAATTCATTCAACTGTAGCATTGCTAAAATCTGATCCCAACTGGGATTAAAATGCGTTGCGAAACGGATTTCTGATTCTGAAACCAGATTTCCAGCGGTGAACGCTTAAAATGAAATGGCTATAAATAATGACTCTGGAATCCGATTGACATGAAACTAATTTCGATGGATAGATAACTGAACATACTAATTATTACCTGTTTATTGTTTAGCTAAACCGTACACGTTTGATTTATGATAATTTATGCAAGTGGTAGATTGTTGATTCATGACATCCTAAACATGCTTTATATACTGTTTTACGCATCATATCTTACACCTGTCATTGCATTGATAACCTAGTGATAACGTGCATTTACCCAGTATTAGATTTTAGTGATGATTGTGGCAAGTGCGTTAGTGTTCGTGTATCCGTGAATAAGTGAAAGTGATACGTACTTGTACACAATCAGTGAACCTTATTATTATATTGCATTGTCGACGTCTGTGGAATGCGTGTACGTGTGACTATAAGTGGTATGGGACACTTATGGAAGCTCTTGCACGGGTGTCACAGATAAGGCACCAGACACTGCCATTTATCTTAGGTATTAGTTGGGATGTGCTTGATGGAGGTCCTGCCTCCAGTTCTCGTGCAGACTTGTCACAGACCGATTGGTATTTAGGGTTATGGTTAGCGTTTGATGTAGACCACGGGGTGTGGGGTGGTTTAAGTATGAGTTCAACATAATCTCGGGAGTCCCATGCCGGCTTATATATTTAGGGAGATATATGGAGATTTACAGGGTATGTGATTATTACCGTGATATACATGTTGGGCCCGTGGTCCCTTACCCTTGGGTTCTACCCTTGGGTGGAGGACACTCGCGAGTGGTTGACTCTCACACTTGGACTGACGATAGGATTAGTGACCTGTACAGTGAGACTTAGAGACAGATAGGGATACTGGCATTGATATACCTTACATACTGTGTTGACATACGTGGCATATCATTCTACTGCTTATACTATTCCGCTGCATTGATTACTGCATGTTCATATCCATACTGCCTTTGATCTACTATTATTTATACCTATTCTCACTGTTAGAACTGTCACATGATTTTATATATATTATATTGCTATTGTGTCGTTCTGACGACCTGAGTATGCATGCTCAGTGTGAGGAGAAGATTTAGCCTGGACCAGGAATAGACGCACTTCACGTACATCCTGTTTAGCTATCCAGGGTTATATCTTTTGTTTCCCATCAGGTTAGTTCATTTTACTGTTTTGTTCCAGTTACTGCATTTCTCATTACCTGTGCATTATTTACTGTTTACCATGAAGAACTAAAAGCCGAAGTGTGACTACAGTAGGATATTTCCTTGACCGTAGGAGCATGGCTGGCCTTGTCTACCCCTCGTATTCCGTATTTTGGGAAGCGGGGCGTGACATAAATTCTCAGAACATATGTTCTTTTTCTTTCTCTTTCTTTTTAACCTAATTCTTTTTTGAATTTTTGATTCTCAAGAACAAGATCATCCCTATGAGAATTAAATTCTCAACTTGTCTTGTAGATCTCTGATCTAGAGAAAAAACTATGTTCCTGAGAAGGGTTAAACCCTTAGATATGTTAGGTAAATGAGATGTTTTGATCTCGATACTTTTTTTCTTTATCTAGGTTTTGAGAGGAGGAAATTCTTCTTCTTTATGGAGAATTAAATTCTCTTGTTGTTTTGAAAGCTTTCTGTATTTTTCAGAAGCTTATGCGGAGATTCCCTCTCTATGAGACTTGAACTCTTGGGTCCTTTATATAGGAGAGGCAAATTGGTAATTAGTTTTTAGAAAAACTCTTATTGAGGGATTCCAATTGATTTAATTGGTCTCAAAATTGTTCGGTGGATTTTATCCACCGTTGGATTTTTGATTCAGTGATTTTTGTTTCACAGAATATATTTTCTTGTTTTTAACAAGATTGGGAAAATATTTTCCCATATACAGAATTTTATTCTGTCAAACGGTGATTTTTAATCCCCGTTGTATTTTTAATCCAAAAGCTCTCTGTTTTACAGAACACACTCTTTCTTTATTTAGAAGGATTGAGAAAATATATTCCCATTTCATTGGATTTTTGTTCCAACCACTTTCTGTTTAACAGAAAATATCATTTTTCTTTAGAAAGATTAGGGAGATATTTCCCCTATTAGAATTTAATTCTATATTTGGTGATTGTTTAATCACCCTTGGATCTTTGATTCAACAGTATTCTGTTAATAGAGAATATCTCTCTTTTGGAGAGCTCAAGAGAGTTATTTCCTCAAGAGTAGAATTTAATTCTATAGGAAGCGCTCTCACGTGTTTAACACGTGAGGCCTATTTAGCCTTTTTCATTTAGTGTCCATATGCCCTGCATATGGACGCTCACGTGTTTAATACGTGGGATCAATTTGGTCTTTGCCCACTTACTCTTAGTCTTTATGTGCTTTGCATACAAAATAGAATTTAATTCTATGCAAAGAGTTTAACTCTACCTGAAGTTAATGCTTCAAAAGGGTGTTCTTGCGTGTTTAACACGTGACCCCAATGTGTGTTTTTAAATATGTTTATTTAGTGCTTTGGTATATATTTACCCATGATCATATACTCTTACTCGTCATATATATATATTCTACTCTTGTCATTTTCTTTACTTTTACCTATTCTTGGGACTTACCGAGCGCTAGTTCGCTGACGGTCATTCCATCCATTTTTCTTCTCTTGGAATGTTCGTCAAATACTGTCGAGACAGAGGAAGTTGAAGCCACAGAGGAGGATTTCGAACAGATAGCTACTCAGGGCTAGCTCAGCTTTTTTTTCTTCAGTTTTTGTATACCCCTTATTTTGGCATTTTCCTTATTGCATTTACTTTCTAGCATAAACTCTTGTATTTGTAATTATTGGAAGTTGAATGCAAATAAAGATATTTGTTGAAAATTTTTACAGTCTCAATTTATTCTTGCATTATGTATTATTGTTTCAATACGCTTAGTATATTTATTTAGGGAATGACCATCTCTAGATAAATATATCGCGGGCTTGCCACGTCACCGTTTCCGTCTATTGGGAAGCGGGGCGTGACATCGTCTCCCTCTTATAACGTTGATCTTAATTCTACAAACCGAGCTTCCCTCATCTCCTACAAACCCTCTAGTTCGCTTGCAAAACTGTAAGTCCCCCTCGACTTTTCACTTTTGTTCTCCTCTCGCCATTGCCACAAATACGATATTATAAGCTAATTTTAATTTGAAAATATATTCATTGAAAACTTGACATGTTTGTTATAATGACATGATACCAAGAAAACATGAATTACCATCCTATCATCTTGCAATCCATGTCTCATGTAATTTTATATGTATTTAAAATAAAATTGCTATGTTAAATAATACTTAGAATGCAAATAACGGATAAATACCATACTCCTTTATTTCTGTTAAAAATACGAGTTGTTGTGACATGTTAATCTAAATCATACACAGGGTAATGACCTACAATACACGCATACTTGGAAATCATAGCACGATCATATACTTGTAGCGTTATTTGAAAAGAAATCAATTTTCAATAAAATACCCTTAAATAAAAATACGATCGTTAACTTTTCCTTTGCAAATACGTCTCTACAACTCTCGTTAGAGAATCTATTTGTGAATGGTGCGGGTTATCGCACATCGTTAGGATAGTAGAGTAAGATACAGAACTCCTTACGGAGAATTCGGTCTCGAAAAGAATAAAATATGATTTTAAAGAAAATACAACTTTTTAAAACAAGTTAAATAGTTGAAAATTATTTAAATCATGAATCCGTATTTCAAGGAAAACAAATTGTGAAAACTATTTTTTAATGAGAAGATTAAATTTTTAAAATAATACCCTCAAGTTTTCAAAAGTAGTATTTTTCATTAAAATACCAAAAACTTTAAAAGTTATATTTTGACACTAAAATACCAAAAAATATATAATACATTTTTATACAAAAATCATAACATTTTAATTGATATATTTTTATTAAAAACATATTCGAGGTATTAGGACGAATTAAAAACCCTCAAGAATTTTTAAATGATATTTTTATATAAATACCCTAGAATTCAAAAGACTAATCTAGATAACGTGTTTAGATTGCAGATTGGTTTGAGTGGCATCTTCTCTTGTCAGTGCCTCGGAGTTGCCAGAAACAATGATGCACCACTTACCTCTCCCTAATTATAGATCGTAACATTGGGGTGGAATTTATCAATGGCAATCATCTTTTAAAAGACACAAATCTTGACGTTTATGTGCAGCGGTTGTCGATATTTTCCAAACTTAAGATCTCGAAAAGTTAAATCTATTAATAAGATATGCCCAGAACCTGAATACAAACTCGAACTTTGAACTCAAACTCGAACCTAAGTTTCAACTTGAACACTTGATCTTGAACACTTGAACTTGAATATTCGAACATGACTTGACTTGACTCGAATTATGAATACAACTTGATATGAATACATGAACACTTGACATAAATACTTGATCTTGACATGAACTCAATCATGAAAACTTGAGGTATTCATGGATTCGGGCAAGATTTGTAGCTTTAACTATAATCTATTATACGCGGGGTGTTATGGTAGTTTGAGTATGAATCCAACGAAATCTCAGGAATCCCCCTAGATCATGAATCCATGAATACTAAAACATGCAATCAATCATGAGGGCCCGCGTTTCCAAACCCCTGGATAATAGCTTATTGGGTTTGGAATATTTCCATACTAGATTGAAATCCCGTTATTAACACTCTTGATTCGGGCCCGTGGTTTCTTACCCCTGGACGATATCCTGTTGGGTTTGAGAACACTCTTAAAATTGGTTGGCATTCATACTTGAACTCACATTAGTTAGCTCACCATGGTAGAGACTTATTTAAGACACTTACATGCATTTCATGTTAACTATATCTACATTATACGGTCATAATATACTTGGTTTTCTATGCTCATGTTATCTTACCATGCTTACATAGTTTTCATTTGTCTTTGTCATGTTATATTAGAACTATCATGATATATTAATTAACATGCTTAACCACTCTACCATTTTGTCTATAATTTCCACCTTGTTATTACACCTTCCTTTTTTGGGGGCTTACCGAGCGCTAGTTCGCTGACGACATTCCTTTTGTTTCTTCTTTGGAATGATCGTTAGGTGATCCAGAGACAGAGAAGATCGAGCCAAATCAGGAGGACTTCGATCAGATTCCAGCTCAGTCAGACTATTTGTCACGCCCTGCCTCCCAGTGTACGGGCAGAGGACATGACGAGGCCGCTACGTATCTACTCTGAAGTAAATACGCTAATCGTATCTAAGAAATATAAAAGAATATACACTAGAGACAAATGTAATGAAATAACAACTTTATTTATTAACATTCTTTTGTACAATACATGGAAAAGTAAATACATCTGAATGAAATCAATGCCTAAATAATGGCATAACAGAAATGGAAAGTACTGAAATGAAATGGAAAATGTACAAGTGAAACTACAGCTCGGGATCTTCAGTAATCTGGTCCAAGTCTTCAGTGCTGGGCTCGATCTCTGGAGGGTCTGAAACACCTGACGAAATTCAAAGAAATAAAGAGAATGTCGTCAGCGAACAAATCGCTCGGTAAGTCCCAAAATAAGGGAGAAGTAGAATAGACAGAGAGTAAGAGAGAGAGTGTAGATTTTAAAGTTGTCTTATATTGTTATAATGTTGTTGTTCCCCGCCGAAAAACGCGACCGGGACGTTGGGACGTCAGGCCTGAAATTCAAGGGCAGATGCTAATTGGTGCCATCCGTCCACCTCTTCGAAAATGCCAAGTTGATTTATGGCATCGTGTATCGAAAATTTAAACGGATACGACCGATGTAGCAGACTTCGTCAGATTCCCCCTCATTTGAGGGGCTTTTGATTGTGGGAACGCTCTTCCCTGCAGGCGCAAGCCCCTGCAGTTAATTACGCTACCGCATTGCGGTAACAACTTTCTCCTTCTCCAGATGGTCACTTCGTGTCGTGGGTGTTTGTTCTGTTTTTGGTTGCCCGTGGATTGTATACGGAGACTAATTTATGTTGTCGCCCGTAGGGCTTGAATTAGTCCAAATCCGCATCTTCTTAGATTTGGGTTTGGGGTTGGGTTTAAGGATACGTTAGTCTCATTTGAGACTAAGATCAACTTAAACGTTTGTTAAGGATACGTTAGTCTGATTTTTAGACTAAGATCAACTTAACGGGATTGTTTAGATCTAACAAAAGAGCATTCGAGCTTTATTGTTTAGTTTAGAGACATTGCGGTCAATTAGTTTAAGGACATTTTGGTCCAACGTTAGTTTAAGGACATTACGATCTAAGGTTAAGGACATCATAGTCCATGGGTTTTAAAGGACCCTACAGTCCGAGGTTAAGAACATCATAGTCCATGGGTTTTAAAGGACCCCACAGTCCGTGAAATGTGTGGTTGTCGGGACCCGTCACCTCTCTGAAGACGTTGTTACAACGACAGATATCAGAGGAGTAATTCACCAGATCTGTTACGTAATACGTTAGTCTCATTTTATTCTGGCTATTGAGCCTTTATTTGGGCTTGGCCCTTCTGACAATATTTTTTGTCTTTTATTGAATGCTGAGCATTCACCAGAGCTCTGGGCTTATTAAAGAACAACTTATGTTCTGTCAGCGCAACACGTGGCGCGCTAGGAGCTTTGCGCCAATTAAAGAGCGCAGTGCGCTTCTGTCATGTGGCGCACATGCAAGGGACACGTGTCGCACTCAGCGCTAAGCGCTGGATGATTAGCGCATGATGCCAGTTTATGAGCGTTGAGCGCTAATTCATGAGCGCACACGTGGTGCACTTGGCGCTGAGCGCCAGCCCATGAACGCAGTGCGTTATTTCAGAAGCGCAAAGCGCAAGTTGTTAATTGGCGCACATGTGGTTGACACGTAGCGCATTTTGGCGTTGAGCGCCGATCCAGAGAGCGCAGAAGCGTAGTTTAAGAGCGCAACGCGCATTTCAAGAGCGCAAGGCGCAGTTCAAGAGTGCAAGACGCATTTCAAGAGCGTAAGGCGCTTTTGATCAATTTTATAATCTGGAAAAACAAGTTTATGTTCTTTTAAAAGAGACTTTGTCTCAAGATTTAAGAACAACAGTTCTTATTTTGCAGGAGAGATTTTCAATCTCTTATTTCGATGAAAGGCTTTGCCTTTATAGATCCATAATCTGTGAGAAGAATTATATTATTCTCTTATTTTATGATGAGATCTTTTGATCTCTTTTATGAAAGACATTTTGTCTTGTAGATCTATGATCTTTTTTAAAGAATAGAATTCTTCTTTTTATGAGATGATTTCATCTCTATGTTCATCATCCATTTTCTTTACCTTGAGGAAGTATCTTCTTTTGCTGAGAGCTTGCTCTTTATCTTTGAGTGAGTTTTTTTTTTAAAGTTTATGGGGGGGTTTCTCTATATCAGACTTGAAGTCTTGGGGCCTTTATATAGGGCAAGCTGATTTGTTAAATCAGTTAAAGAGATCTTTCTCTGATTGATTTGGGGATGTTTCCCCACCATTGGATCTTTGATCCTAGGGCTTCTGTTTTATAGAAGGCAATCTTCTTGTTTTTAACAGGATTGAAAAATCTTTCCATTGCAGAATTTTAACTCTGGTTAATTAATGATTTATCATTATTATTAGATCTTTTGATCTAACAGTGGGGAGTTTTTTAATTCCAGTGCTAGCGCACCCGTGCTTTGCACATGGTGCGCTGCTCAGAGCGCAGCGCACTTTGCTCTAGCGCACCTGTGTTTGACACGTGGTGCGCTGCTCAGAGCGCAGTGCGCTCTGCGCTAGCGCACCCGTGTTCGACATGTGGCATGTGGCGCGCCTAGCGCTAGCACACTCATGATGCGCTGCCTAGGGCGCAGCGTACTTGGCGCTGCATCTGAAGCGTTGCTTCAATTTTGAAATTTGAACTTTAAACAGAGCTTTGCTCTGATTGGGGGAACAAATGATCCCCCACCGTTGCGCTCACGTGGCCCATTTGTGAGTGCAGCGGTGGCAGCATCTACGCCCTTGGATCAACTCAGAAGTTGAAGAAGCACTTCAATGCCTATAAATAGGACCTTTGGTCCTTTAGATGATTTCTGTTCATCTTCTTACTTAATTTTCTGAGAATTTTATTCTCTCACAGAGCATAGCTCTCCATCTTAAGAATTTTCAAGAGTCAAAACTCTGCCAAAATTTTAGGTAATTTTTTTTTATATAGATAATCTAGGGTTTTACCCATTAACAGAGCATCGCTCTTCGTAGATCTTTGATCTAAAGAAAACCCTTTTAGGGTTTCATTAACAGAGCTTTGCTCTCCTGAACCCATAGATCTAAAAAGATCTTTTCTTGGGGTTTCTTAGCCCATGAACAGAGCTTTGCTCTTTTGATAACATGTAGATTTTTTTTAATCTCTTATGAAGAACTCTTAAGAGTTTGTTCATGGATCTTGAAGATCCCAAAATTTTTAATTCATAAAAAATTGATTTTAATTTTTTTCTGATGGGTTTTTCCCATCATCTTTACAGAGCCAAGCTCTTGAGGAATTTTTATTCTTTCATGATCAGAGTTTGACAAGTGTCACTATGTCATAGAGCATTGCTCTCAAAGAGAGATTTACTCCTCTTCCCGAGAGATCTCTCATTTAATGAGAATTTTCTTGAGGATCTCCTCATTTAATTAACAGTCTCATCAAATGATGAGGCTGTTTTATTAATTGATGAATTATCATCTAGATTTTGCGGGTCCCCTTTGGTCCCATTTCCACTGCATTGCAGTGCGGTACAAATTTTAAAGTATCAAATGTCGGAATTTAAATTATAGCACTGACAATTGACTTTTGTCCCTTTTTGCGCAGGCGACATGTCTTTCGATCCTTTTTTCCCGTTTGTTCGTTCAGAAGGAGAATTCGCTGGAGCACCTGTAAACTGGGAAGTCTTATCTTTGATCAAAGATCATGACCCGGAATATAAGAATTTTCACCTTTGGGGGACATGGTATAATCAGATTATTAAGGGTCGACAAAGGTTTTCGTGCGCGGTACCCTTAGAGCCCATCATAGAGATCCATTACGCCGACCTACCCCCGGTGAACTATACCGTGGAAGAAGTCAACTGGACTTCGGGAGATCTTCTTCAGCCTGCTATGGCTTCAATACCTGTTCAGCATCCAATGGTTTTGGATACCCTGGGGCGACGTATTTGTCAAGGCGAAGCGCGACCGTGGGGACAACCATATATGATCGGTCTAATTCCTCGTCATCCAGCTGGTTATCTGCAATGGGCCCACTATATTCTGTTAGCGAAGAAGTCGTAGTTCTTGAGGCTTGGGTTGTATCCTGCCATTTATGCTTCTCTCTTTCAGTATCCTACGCTTCCTGCCTGGTGGGTTAAGGCCTTTCAGGAGCAGTGGAATATTCCTACCCACACCTTCCTTTCGCTGGATCGAGAAGTATCGATCTCCTTAGAGGAATTTGTAGAAGTTTCTGGCTTACCGGTTATGGGGGAGCACTATGAGGAACTGCTTCCTACAGATGAATACATTTTTGGTGCCAAGCCAGTGATGACAGGCCTCACCCCGGAGAACGCCATTCAACACCAGTTCCCTTGCTTAATCAAAGTGTTGAATATTTATGAGGGTCTTTTTCTCGAGTCTGGGAGCCGCGGGGTTACTTTCGAGGATTTCATTGCTCGTTTTCTCCATCCGGACGTCCTTTCGAAGGGTGCTGCTAAGTTTGCCAAACTTGACGACCATTTCTGTTTAGGGTTAAACAAATTCCCAACGGTGGAGGCAGCTCAAAAGAGTTTCTTCCTTCCTAACACTCTAGTTGTTCCTTTTGCGGAGATCGCAGTCCCTGAGATTGATGAGGAAACGTTCTTCTTAGGGTTTCTTGGGCTATGGCTGAGCTGGTTTGTGTTCCCGATGCACCTTCGCCGTATGAGGCCGTCTGTCTTCTATCCGGCTCACCGGATGATTATTGGGGTGAAAGTGGCTGTCGGGGTCGCCGGGTTAGCTCATCTGTATTACGGCCTCAGCCAAGCGGCGGATACTACTGAACCCGGAGTGCAGCATGTGAACTTCTCAATGCATTACTTCATGTCATGGCTTGAGCTACATGCACTTGGCGTTTTCGGCACTCATAAGAGGCCGTCCTTTTACGACAGGTGCGGCTTCCCCCGGATCATGCGATTGGTCGATGCATCTATTGTAAATCCGTCACCGCGGGAAGCCAGAGGTTTGCTCCTTTGTCCTCGCACTGTTGGAGATGGCATGACTTTCACTGACAAGATCCTGACTATCGGCAAAGGGTCCGCGACAGCGGTGTAGCCATTGCGGGACATTTTTAAAGATGGAGCCTCTGTTTTGAAAGCTCGGGAAATCATTCATTTATATTCCATCAGACCGGGCTAGTGTTTAGGCAAAATAATGCGGCATTATTCATGAGATACAATCCGCATCGTTTTGCCCAACAATTGAGCTATAATCAGGGAGTTCTGCTGGAGGCTTTCTTGCTAGAACCTGCTGCCACCGAAGAGAGAATAAGGAGTGCGCTGCATCATTTCATGCGCTTGAACACAGGGTCCAGCTTCTTCATCAGCGAACCTCTGTGTCCCAAAGGTCCTTAATGTGTACGTGGCGTGGTACCAGTATTTAATGGGCACCGTTATCAGGGAGGAGAAGCGACTGCTACTCGATCGCAAAGGTGCACCCCCTGTTGGTAATCCGAGCATCCCTCTGAAGCGACGGACCATCGTCCATCCTCCTTTAAGAGAAGCTGCCGTGACCGAAGTCCCGTGCAACAGGCCCGAGCTACCAATACCCCAGGCTCCTATAGAAAAGGTGACTGTAGCTTCCCCCGATTCTGGCATGGGTTCAGACATCGGGACTCGTTGTCCCAAGGTGCCCACAAAGCGTAAGCTGGTGTTAGCGGCAACCGGAGCTCGCTCGCAGAAGAGGAAGAAGAAGTCGCTCTTCTCTGCCGACGTCGTATTTGGTCAGGAGCCTCATGCTCCTTATAGTGAGGGCTTGGGCGAATATGGGACCAACGAAGGTCTATTCATAGCGCCGGACGACACTGATCTCGAGGCCGCCATTGCAGCTTCTGTGCGATCAGCAAGCCACAAAGCGGGAATGTCCATCCTCGCGCAATCAAGTAAATATAAGCCGTAACTTTAGTCATTGCATTATATTTTTGTAATCATGTTTTGACTGACACTTTTCCTTCTTTAACAGTCATTTCCACCGAAGAAGCTCTCCCAGCTTCTCTCAAGACTTTCGAGGAGGAGGAGAGGGTTCGAGCATCGCTGGGCATTGGTATATTTCGGCTCACCGTGTCTTTATTCTCCTTTCTTATGGACAATCTGACCCCTTTTTTATCTTATTGCAGGGACTACAATGCCAATCCCGCAAGGTGATGCGGAGATGCTTTTTGGGCCAGCCATCGAAGTCCCGGCCTCCTCAGCACTGCCGAAAAAGGCCTTACTCAAACAACCGATGACGGATGCCATAACGGCTCCAGAGGTAACCCTTGGCGCGGACGACGACGTCCTATTGATGGAGGCTTCTAGAAGATCCGCTCTCATGGCTCAAGCGGAAAGGAAGCGCAGAATGCGTGCGGCAAGGGAGCGTAGTGTCGCCTTGGTCGCGGGTGCAAGGTCGAGCACCGCTACCCCTGCCCCTATTCTTTCAGAGGATGCTCCGGCTACCTTGTCCATTGCCCACAGACAGGCAGCACGTGCCGCTCGGGAAGCAATCGGAAAGTCGACTCAAGGTAACGTGACATTGGGTTGTTCTATCAAAGTTTTAACTTTCAGGTTCTCATATATCCCATCTTACAGGGCCGAGTCTTGCTGAAGAAGTGGCAGCAACCCCTGAGCCTGAGGTAGCGGCAGGTGAGACAGCCACGATCGCCGAGCCCGAGGTGGCGGTAGGTGAGATGGCTATAATTGCCGAGCCCGAGGTAGCAGTGGGTGAGATGGCTACAGTCGTCAAGCCTGAGATGACCACTCTTTCTCAAGAGTCAGGCACTGCTCCAATCGTCGCTCTTTCTTCTTGCGGCTCTTTTCCATCTCCTGGCGTCGCGAGCGTTACGACAGCTCTGGTAGAGTCGGGGGATGAGGCTACGGGTGGCAAGACCATTCTAATGGAGGAGGGTGGAGCATTCGCTGCATCCAGTGACACTCTTGTCGCGGTCTCGACCGACGACTCACCAGGTAGATTTTGGGTCATCGCTTTCCCCTTTATTCTGCAATCCCCTTTCAATCTCTCCTGACAGTATTTCTCTTGCATCTAATGCAGGTGTGGCGAGTGTTGAGGTTGTGCCACCCGATGAAGCATCGCCAGTGGTTGCCCCTTCGTCTTCTCTTATATCTTCTCAAATGGTGGAAGGTATGGGTTTGTGATAAATTTTAAATCGGGGACAGCATCTTTCGTGTACTGACCATGTATCATCGTGATTTCGCAGGAGTTCTTTTTGATCATTTGTATCAGGTGCTGAACCCGCACTTCTCTTTCCTGTCAGAGATTAGTCCGCCTTCTGGTGTCGGTGAGTATCTTTTCTAGCTGACGTCCTTTCTTTTCTTTAACGGGCAGTCACATTATTGCTAATTCTTCTTTGCATTGCTCGTAGTCTTACAAATTGAGGGGGGGTCAAAGGTATCGCCGCGCCACCAGAACTCCCAGCTCTGCCCCCTGTTGCAGCCGGTATAATAGACTCTTTTGTTCATGTATTTTTTTATTTCTTAAGCCTACATCTGACTGTGATTTGTTTTGTAGCGGTCACATCGACTCCAGCCCCGTTCAAGTCTCGCGTTATAATGCCGACATGGCCTTTTTCCAAACGTCCATCCTCAAAATGTGCTGTGACCAGTCTGCGTATGTTGAGCGATTATATCGAAAGGCTTGATGCGGAGGCCCCTACATTTGCTGTAGATTTTGCTGCCGAAATTAATCCAATGCTGGCGACGCTTGTGAACTTCCATAACGAAGGCGTCGTTGAGTCTTGGGTTAACTACTGCAGGAAGATTGAGGCCTGCCTGCATGAGCTTGAGCTTATGCGTCCTGCTCCTGAGATTCAGGCTTTGAACTCCCAGCGGGCTGCATGGGTCGAGCAGAGTGTGTCCTTCCCGCGCCATTTCGAACAAGAAGCGACCTTGAGGTGGAAGGAACGCGAGGATACTTCGGGTGAATCTGCCTGGCTGTGCGCCCAAGTTAAAGCGAACGCCACGCAACTGAGAGCTGATTTTGACACCTTGCAGCAATGTATCTCGAACGGGCTTGTATTGAGGCGGAAGCTCGACTCTATTGAGCGGGTTGCGCAGAATCGCGAAGCTGCTGTTTCCCCCAATCAGAGCAGAACTCTGTTTTAAAATTCAAAATTCAAAAGAATTGAAGCAACGCTTCAGATCCAGCGCTCTGCGCTGCGCGCCACGTGTCAAACATAGATGGGCTAGCGCCAAGTGCACTGCGCCCTAAGCAGCACACCCCCAATCAGAGCAAAGCTCTGTTTTAAAATTCAAAATTCAAAAATTGAAGCAACGCTTCAGATCTAGCGCCAGGCGCGCCGCGCGCCACGTGTCAAATACGGATGCGCTAGCGTAGTTGCGCTGCGCGCCACGTGTCAAACATGAGTGCGCTAGCACAGTTGCGCGGCGCTCTGCGCGGCGCGCCCCGTGTCAAACGTAGGTGCGCTAGCGCAAAGTGCGCTGCGCTCTGAGCAGCGCACCATGTGCAAAGCACGGGTGCGCCAGCGCTGGAATTAAAAATTCCCCACCGTTAGATCAAAAGATCTAATAATGATAAATCATTAATCAGAATTAAAATTCTGTTATGGAAAGATTTTCTCAATCTTGTTAAAAACAAGAATATTGCCTTCTGTAGAACAGAAGCCCTAGGATCAAAAATCCAACGGTGGGGAAACATCCCCAAATCAATCAGAGAAAGATCTCTTTAACTGATTTAACAAATCAATTTGCCCTATATAAAGGCCCCAAGACTTCAAGTCTGAGAGAGAGAAAACCCTCTGCAAATTTTGAGAAAACTCAAAGAGAAAGAAAGGCAAGCCTTTAGCAAAGGAAGATAATTTTTTTCAAGGTAAAGAATTAATTCTTGAAAAACAGAGATGGAATCATCTCATAAAAGAAGAACTATCTTCTAAATAAGATCATAGATCTACAAAAGACTAAGGTCTTTGATAAAAAGAAAAAGATCAAAAGATCTAATAATAAAAAATAAAAGAAGTGTTTACGTCATTCACAGATCCTTGATCTACAAAGGCAGTGCCCTTTTTTTATAAACAAGAACTTTTGTTCTTGAATCTTGAGGCAAAGCCTCCTTTAAAAAGAAGATAAACTTGTTCTCTGATCATTAATTTGGTCGGATGCGCTTTGCGCTACTGAACAGTGCCTTGCACTCATGAACTGCGCTTTTGCGCTCCTTGGATCGGCGCTCAGCGCCAAAACATGCCAAGTGTCAAACACAGACACAACTTGCGCTTTGCGCTTCTGAAACAGCGCACTGCGCCAATGGACTGGCGCTCAGCGCCAAGCGCTCCACGTGTCACTCACTGGCGCGCCCCTAAAACAGTGCAAAGCGCTCGTAAATTGAAAGCGCAATGTGCTAATAAACTAGCACTTAGCGCTAAGCGCGACACGTGTCATCTTCGTGTGCGCTACCTGACAGAAGCGCAATGCGTTCTTTAATTGGCGCAAAGTGCCTGGCGCGCCACGTGGCGCACTGTCAGAACATACTTCGTTCTGATGAATGCTATGCATTCAATACAAGACAAAAGATGTCAGAACCAAATGCCCAGCATTATTAAAAGGGCCGAGCCTAAATAAAGGCTTAATAGCCAGAATAAAAATGTTAAACATTTTAATTGGACTTAGCCCAATTCTGGCCATAAGTCCTCAACTTATATTGAACTGAGCACATCTGCTCATAAATATTTCAACAGTCCTTAGTCCCAAATTGGACTACAGATCTTCCAATCAATTCACACCGGTTCAAGGGTACATCTCGTTACTCCTTTGATGTTTGTCGTTGTAATCCTTCAACATCTTCAGAGAGGTGACGGGTCCCGACAACCATAAATTCCACAGACTATGATGTCTTTAAACTGGACTGTGGGGTCCTTAAACCCATGGACTACGATGTCCTTAACCTGGACTGTGGGGTCTTTAAACCCAGGGACTACGATGTCCTTAACCTGGACTGTGGGGTCCTTAAACCCACGGACTACGATGTTCTTAACCTAGACTGTGGAGTCCTTAAACCCACGGACTATGATGTCCTTAACCTTGGACTGTGGGGTCTTTAAACCCACGGACTATGATGTCCTTAACCTTGGACTGTGGGGTCCTTAAACCCATAGACTATGATGTCCTTAACCTTGGACTGTGGGGTCCCTTTAAACCCATGGACTACGATGTCCATAACCTGGACCACCATGTCCTTAAACTGGTAATCGACCGCAATGTCCCTAAACTAAATAATAGAGTCCAAATGCTCTTTTGTTGGATCTAAATGATCCTGTTAAGTTGATCTTAGTCTAAAATTAGACTGACGTGTCCTTAACAAACGTTTAAGTTGATCTTAGTCTCAAATGAGACTAACGTATCCTTAAACCCAAACCAAAAACCAAATCTAAGAAAATACGGATTTGGACTAATCCACGCCCTACGGGCGACAACATAAATTAGTCTCCGTATACAATCCACGGGCAACCAAAAAACAAAACAAACACCCACGACACGAAATGACCATCCGGAGAAGGAGAAAGTTGTTACCGCGATGCGGTAGCGTAATTAACTGCAGGGGCTTGCGCCTGCAGGGAAGAGCGTCCCCACAATCAAAAACCTCTCATCAACGAGGGGGAATCTGACAAAGTCTGCTACATCGACCGCATCCGTTTAAACCTTCGATACATGGTGCCATAAATCAACTTGGCATCTTCGGAGAGGTGGACGGATAGCACCAATTAGCATCTGCCCCCAAATTCAGGCAAGACGGACCTATGCGGTCGCGTCTCTGTGTTCGGCGGTAAACAGATTCTGGCACGCCCGGTGGGACCTTTTCCTCTTTGCACTCTACACTTCGTGTGTCGTATTCGCGAACGAATCACGGTTTGATATGGTTGCCCGTGGGTACGAGGTACTAAGATTTGGTGTCTTGCTCCTTGCAGAAGACAGAAGTCAATGGCTTCAAACTGCACTAACTGCGACTGCGACTCTCGCTCCGTCTCGTCCGGAGGAGTGACTTACGGGCCCCAAGCGGCCTCCATCTTCGCTATGCCGGTGGAACAGGTGACTCAGGCCACCACTGGGCTATTCTTCGGGACTATGCTCCCACCGATGAGCTTCAATACCCCAATATCGTCGCAAGAAGTTCCAAAGAAGTCGGTCTTTGATCGGCTTACAACTACCGCGGCCCCTCTCAACGGGTCGCCCAAATCCAATACCTCAGTTTTCAGCAGACTGGGCCAAAGCTCAAGTGGGCCCATGAAGAAGCCCGCGATACCTGAAGCGGCCATCCCGAAGCGGATAGCCATTTCTGCTCCTGAAGTCGTCAAGACAGCTTCTCCTACTAAAGGGTCGGTCTTCACAAGACTGCCCGTTTCAGCTACTACTCCACGCGAAGTCACAAAGGCTGCTTCTCATGTTCGAAAGTCAGCCTTCACAAGACTGACTATCCCCTCTCAACGGACGTCATTCTTCGACCGGCTAGCGCCAATAACAGCCTCTCCTCAAAGCAGGGGGCATGAGGAAGCTCATCCAACAGCGGAGGTAATCCTGGTCGCACGACATACTCGACGTCGCCACTGGCGCCGAGTAAGGAAGGCTGGGGGCAACTCCCCCTCTGGGCTAACTCTACCAGCCCCAACGGTGGAAGTCAATGCTGCTGTTCCAACTGGGAACAACTTTGAATTGCTGAACAAGGTGCGTAGGAACTCTCTTACCGCCGCACTAAAAAGATCTCCTCCGCCCGCGAAGAATGTTATAGAAGCAAAGCCGGAGCAACCCCCTCAGCGGCTTTCTTCCAAAATTTACAAAGTCTGGCGACGGGTTTAGGACTCAGTAATTGATCAAGATTACCCTCGCCAACAGAAAAAGGTGAAGGTTCAATAGGAGGAGAACCGTCCTGTCAAGCCACAAAGGACGACAACTACCTGGGTGCCCGCTGCAACGGCCCCCTCAACGTCAACTGCTCAAAAGAGAAGGAGGCCAGAGAAAGCTCCTGTGACTACGACAGACCACAAAGACACTAATCCCAAACGCCCCAAGTCTGGGGGCATAATCGTGCATACTGTTTATATGGCTTCTGCAAAAGAGGAAAGTCGCGCTTCGACGGGTCACCGACCGCTCACCCGATCCGTGACAAAATCCCAGGAGCAGCAACAGAAGCTTCAGGAAATGCTAACGCAAATGGCCACACTCACCGGGCCAAAAGTAAGCCCGGAGGCATCATCAGAACAACGTCATGAATAAGAAACCGATGCCGACTTCCTCCGCAGAGTCCTCGAAAAGAAGGACAAAGAGGCAGCGGAACAAGCTGCCAACATAAAACGAACGGCGCTTCTCTTCCAAGACATGGTCGGGATGATGTTACAGCCAGAACCTCCAGTTGAAGACCCTCCGATCATTATTGAAGATGATAAAGGAGAAGCGTCAAATCCTATGCCGGCTCTTTCAGCAGCCAAAGAGGAAACCATTTCCAAAGCCACGCTCGATGATTATATAGCTCAATAAATACGAGCTCACTGAGCGAACGAAGCGGCTGCCCAAGTTGTTAAAACTGGGCGACCATATCCAGGTTGGTATGACAAAATAAGTTACCCGCCGGGATATACGATCCCCAAATTCCATGTATACAAAGGGACAGGCAATCCCCACCAGCATGTCGTCCAGTTCAGGGCTTTATGTGGCAACACCGGAGGTGATGATAAATTGCTACTTCGCCAATTCGTCGGCAGCTTGGCGGAAACGACATTCGAGTGGTACTCCGAACTTCCCGACGACTCCGTCAAAACGTTTACCGAGATGGAGTTGTTATTTACGCAAAGATTCATGAGCGCGAGCGAGCGTACCCCAATAACGGCGCTTATCAATGCCAGGGTGAAGCCAGGAGAAACATGGGTCGAGTACGCAATAAGATGGCGGAATCTGTGGTCGAAATGCTAACAGCGCATCGAAGAAGCGCCGGCGGAAAGCATGTTCATGTGGACCCTTGACCCTCAGTCGACTATCTCCCAATTCATGATGTTCTTCAAGCCGACCATGTTCCAAGCCTTGATTGACAAGTTGGCCCAAATGGACCAGATGGGCCATAGACCATCTCTTTCAAAGACGGATTCTCAGAATGAAAAGGGGAAAGGAAAAGCGACTTTCGTCGCCAGTACTCAACAGCAGCCGAGCAACTTAAAGCCGGCTGTTCACCAAAACAATATGCGTCCATGCCCATCTCTTGAAGAGAGACTGGGACGTCCTTACTCGTTTCCTCAGGATAAAACGAGGAGACTGTTCAAGCTGGCAGTGCGCAACAGGCTCATAAAATTGCCGGGTCCAAAACGTCCGTTGCAGCCAGGTGATGTCAACAATCCTAATTACTGCCCTTACCACCAAGCAGTAAGCCATCCAATCGAAGATTGCTTCGTCTTCAAAGACTGGATTGAGGACCAATACCAATAAGGCAAGTTCGCATTATCCGAAAACTGGAAGGTGAACCCGCCACAACCTCACGCCCCTAAAAAAGTGGATGTGCCGGGGGCATCGTGCTCATTCATAAGGGAAACCCCATGGGAAGTCGTTCTTTCGGCAAAGACGAAAAGAATGCTGAAGGATCTCCAAATGTGTTCGGTAATCAGGTGGAAAAATCCATTAGAACCCGAGATCGTCGAGGGAATGCTGAAACCGTGCCCAACTACAAAAATTGGTGGTGATAGTCAAAGCGCTCGCACCCAGCCGTCAAAGTCTTCGAAGAAGAAGAAGAAGACCCAAAATCCCGTGAAGCTTGATAACAAGCGCACAGACCTGCAAAAACAGATTGACGCTCTGGAAGAATATAACCAGAAGGCGCGGACCCCGGTCACACTCCAAGAATTTCTCAACAATATCCTTGAGAACGGAGATAACGACAATAATGACAGGGATGACTCGTCAGAAGAATCTAAGGACTATGTGGTAAGTTGCCACATGATCTCTCATTCGGTATTAACTAATGAAGAAACGCACTCGGCGATAGAAGACAGCAAAAAAGAGATGGGGGCAGGATCGAAGCCAAACCCTTTGGAACCGTCCGACGAGATGATCGACTTGCTACTGAACGAAGCCTGTCAGAAAAGCAAAGCCAATCGAAGCCAAACGCCAACGACTAGAGGAAAACGTTGAGACACCCCAACTGGAGCAAAGCATCCCAATCTCCAGCAAAAGCAAGCTTAAAGTAAGAAAACGATTTGCTAGGGCCTTGGCAATAGGAATGAAGTTGCCCTCTTTCAAAGGAAATTCCCCCGGCGATATACGTCTTGATGAAGCGGACATACATCCTAACTTCTGCCTATACCATCAGAGGATTGCACACCCTACGAAGAGTGCATAGCCTTTAAAAACTGGTGGCAGGGATATGTTTCCCATCGACGACACGTTCAACGAGTGAAGCACAAGGCTCGTCGGGAACAGAAAAGCACGACAAATGAGCGCGAAAGAGCTGCTGACAACTGTCACATAGCCGACACCAAGGGATCGCAAGCTATCACCTTTGGGAGCGACTCTGACGAAGAAATCGCCCTCAGCCCTCTCTTCAAGGAATCCACCTCCGACATAAAACATGCGAAGATTTGCGGCAAAATCTAGCTGCGTAATCGTACGTTGACTAATGACCGAAACGTCGTTAAACTACTACCAACCCGCAGCATCCTCAGGCTGACATGGTAAAAAAACGGTATGTCCATAAGCAAAATAGACACGGATAAAAACCCGAAAGGGCTCCGTGAGTAAAAACAGCAGGGCTACCGGCGAGTTTTGTGAAAACCCAAAAGGGCGCGACCTCGTTAGAATAAAAAAAGAAAGAAAAAGAAAAAACGGTATGTCCATAAGCGAAAAGGGCACGGATGAAAACCCGAGAGGGCTCCATGAGTAAAAACAGCAGGGCTACCGACGAGTTTTGTGAAAACCCGAAAGGGCGCAACCTCATTAAAAGACACTTGCAAGGTCTTCTGGACCTTGTAACGAGAAACCACCTGCGTGAGATCCTTATGACTCACAAGGGAACAACACACTTAGGAATCCCCACGATTCCTAAGGAGAAATTACACTTGCGAGATCCTCACGACTTGTAAGGACAGCCCTCTTATGGGACCCTCACGGCTCATAAGATTCAAAAGTCTTAAGCTACAGGGATCTGAACCTGTTCTTAAGCGGCCACCACAACCTCCAATTTTGCCCTACAAGCGGTTCAGTATTGACCCTTGTATACAATCTACAGGCATGAATAAATATTTCCCTAACAAAGTCCCATCCGTGACTAGGGATATGTTCGCACGGTGAACCCCCTTGTAAGCCCTCTCGACTTATAATGAGAAAATACTCTTGTAAGATCCTTACGACTTATAAGAGATCATGCACTTAGGAATCCCCATGATTCTCAGGGAGAAAACGCACCTACGTGATCCTCACGACTCGTAGGGAGAAAAACCTTTATGAGACCCTTACGGCTCATGAAGTTAAAAGCCTTAGTCGACAGGATCCTAACCCTGTTCGCTAAGCCACCTTTGTTCGACATCGACAGAGGCAAATGATGATTCGCTCCTGGCAATATCCCAGTTGTAGCGATGCTGATGCCGAAATCGGTGTCTAATTCCAAGCTTGCAGTAAGAAACTAGCGAGCCACACATGCATATGAAATAGCCGAAATGATTGGGCAACTTGCGACAAAATCATCAAATAAAAATGTATGCATGCAAAATAGCTGAAATGATTAGGCAACTCGCAATAAAAAGCAGCGAGTAAAAATAAAATAAATAGCCAAAATGATTGGGCAATCGTGACCTTCGCGATATAAAAGCTGAAATGATAGAGCATCGCGAAAAAAAAATATAAATAAAATTTATGCCCTACAGGTGATATCACATCAATCCCTGTATACAATCCAGGGGCGCAAACAAAGAAACAGTCACACCTTCCCTCCCCAAGCTCCATCAGAAAGCAAAGCCAAATCTCGACGGTTCATAGACAACCTAGAGACAATCTCGACATTCATCGCAATATTGCGAACACAATGTCAACATACGAAGCAAAAGAAGATCCCTAGCTTTAGGGTCTCGATGTCAACATCGACAACTTAGAGATCACCAAAGGCGTTTCTCCTCACTCCAACCAAATCCAGACGTGACGTCAACAACCGACCTCAGAGTTGCAACGAAACGGAGCCATGGAAAAGTCCCTAGTTCCAAATCTCAATGGCCACATCTACGGCCCGAAAACCAACAAAGGTGTGCCTCCTCATTCCAGCAGGACACAGATGCTACACCATCAAAAGGAGCCACGGCAAAATCCCCAGTTCCAAGACTCTACGGTTCACAGACAACCAGAAGTCAACCAATGACCTCCCTGCCGGATCAACGCTCCGTCTCGGAAACAAGTCAACCAACTCCCAGGGAAATCAGTATCCTTGGCAACCTCCTCGATTTAGGGAAATCAGCGTCCTTGATGAGAGAATCTCGATTTGCGCTGACCAGCAGAGAAATTAGTGTCTTTGCAGGAAGATGCAACGTCAATGAAAGACCCAATGATCGAAACAAAGCGGAGTGACGGCAAAATTCCAGCTCCACCTCAGCATTCGTCTCATCACACCAGACGCGATGTCAACAACGGCGTTCCTTCACAGTCCAGCAGGATGTAGATGCAACGGCAACGAAAGACCTCACGGTCGAAACAAAGCGGAGTGATCGCAAAATCCCAGCTCCACCTCAGCATTCGTCTCGATACAGCAGACGAGATGTCAATACAGCGTCCCTCCTCCAACAGGATTCGGACACGCCAAAGCAAACGAAGCAAAGGCCAAATTCCTAGCTTCAGTGTCTTGACGGCAACTCATATAAAACTTGAAAGACAATCGGAGATCATCCCACACCAGCGCGGAGTGGTCACCACCCTGACGTTCGTCTCGATACAGCAGACGAGATATCAATACAGCGTCCCTCCTCCAACAGGATTCGAACACGCCAAAGCAAATGAAGCGAAAGCCAAATTCCTAGCTTCAGGGCCTTGACGGCAACTCATATAAAACCTGAAAGACTATCGGAGATCATCCCATACCAGCGCGGATTGGTCACCACCTCGACGTTCGTCTTGATACAGCAGACGAGACTTCACCACAGTGTTCTTCCTCCAGCAGGATTCAGATGCGACAATCAAACAACGGAGCCACGGCAAAATCCCTAGTTCCAAACCTCGACGGTTCAACAGCAACCTAGAGACAACCGCGACATTCGTCTCGATACAGCAGACGCAATGACAGCAAACGAAGCGAAGGACAAATTCCTAGCTTCAGGGTCCTGATGGCAACTCATGTAAAACCTGAAGACCGTCGGAGATCATCTCACACCAGCGCGGAGTGGTCACCATATTGACGTTCGTCTCGATACAGCAGACGAGACGTCACCACAGCGTTCTTCCTCCAGCAGGATTCAGACGCGACAATCAAACAACGGAGCCACGGCAAACTCCCTAGTTCCAAACCTCGACGGTTCACCAGCAACCTAGAGACAACCGCGACATTCGTCTCGATACAGCAGACGCAATGCCAGCAAACGAAGCGAGGGCCAAATTCCTAGCTTCAGGGTCTTGACGGCAACTCATATAAAACCTGAAAAACTATCGGAGATCATCCCACCCCAGCGCGGAGTGGTTATGACTCATCGGGGCTCTCCAAAATGAGCCTAATCTCAAGTAAAAAGCGGCATGGCAAAATTCCTAACGCTTGCTCTTCCGACGGTCAAACTGCCTAGGAGGATTGCTTGAAGACGTCTTGTCCAGCCCTCGAAGGGATCAGAGACACGACAGTCGCAAGGCTACTCGAACAGCAAGGTTGCCTATCAAGGAATACATCAGCCAACGCGACGGTACGACGGACAAAACCCTAGTACCACAGACCCTAACGGACCTCTGTCGTAAAGAGCAGAGGTTAACTGTGACGTTAGGATATTCTTGCGAGAACTGCTCGATTCGTCTCGACTCGTGAAGAAATTAGCGTCTTTGCGAGAATTTCTCGATTCGTCTCGACTCATAGGGAAAAGCCTTAGGCAATGGAGATAAGAACCGGTTTCCTAAGCGCTGGGGCCCTGCAAGTCGGTCCAAAATGGACTCTTGCATACTATTCACGGGCCACACTCTCCAAAGTCGAATCTCGACGAGGAGGGAAACAACAGCTTACGGGTCCTCTCGACTTGTAGGAGGGAAAATTCTCTTGTGAGATCCTTACGTCTCTCAAGAGAAAATGCGCTTAGGAATCCTCACGATTCCTAAGGAGAAAATACACCTACGAGATCCTCTCGACTCGTAGGGAGAAAAGTCTTCATGAGACCCTCATGGCTCATGAAGTTGAAAAGTCTTAGGCAGCAGATCTGAACCTGCTTCCTAAGCCATCACTACCTCTCGGAGAGTTCAAGATGAAGTGTTCTTTATTATCTACAGGCCACACTTGCCCGAGTGACACACCAACAACAAAGAAAAGAGAAGAAAGCGACAAGGAGAACATTTGATTCGCATTTGATTAAGCGTGCGAAGCATACCCATTCATGCATGTGCAAAATATTTAGTACATAAAATAAAACACGCTGAAATGAGGAATTTGCCATTCTTACTTCGAAAAAGTTCTTACAATTATGAAAGCAGTAAACGAAAATACCATCAAAATGATTACAATGATAAAACCTCAGATCCAGGGCATGGATTGAGGAATTCAAAAGTGAGGCCGTCTAGAATCTTTCTGGCCTTTCTGACCATTCTCGTGTGCATCCTCTCATGCTCACGAGTGTCGAGATCCTCGCCAATGTCCCCCTCCCTTCGATAAGAAGCAATTATCGTCGTCTGTTGAAAAGCTTGATGCAGAATATCAATGAGGTTATCTAGCCGCTTCTTCGAGATCAGACCGGATAGGTACACTGAATGCACATTGTCTTCGGCATCATCCAGTGCATTAAGCGGAATGGCCTCATGAAACCCAGGAAGTGCTCTCTAAATTGCTCCCACTACGATTTTCAAGAGAGAGGAACGGCGAGGAAGCAGCCAACCGACGCGTGCATGCAGACGATCCATAACCTCCGCACATTAGGCATCTATAAACTCTTGGTTTTGGCAACGACCCTGTATGCGGATATCCTCATAAGAGATGAACTCGTGCAGACTATATAAATGAACAACCATAATGCCTGAAAAGAAACATCATTAGAAGATCAGTAATGAAGAAAAACATATACGGAATTTAAACGACTCTTGATATTCCCATGGAGAAAACAAATTCTAATTATGACACCTAATTCGAATTTGTGAGAAATTCTGAAAAAGGAATCTCATTTAATAAGCGACCCTTCGGGTCAAAGAGTTAAACTCCTCGAGAGCAATACTCTACAAATAGAAATGACACCTGTCAAAGGAATTTAAAGAGATTCCCCGAGAATGTCAAGAGCCTGGCTCTGTAATGATGATGGAAAAATCCATTAGAAGAGAATTAATTAAAATTAATTTTTATGAATTAAAGAAAAAAATTCTGGGATCTTCAAGATACATGGACAAACTCTTAAGAGTTCTTCATTAAAGATTAAGAAATCTACAGAGCGGAGCTCTGATTCATGGGCTAAGAAACCCAAGAAAAGATCTTTTTAGATCTATGGGTTCATGAGAGCAAAACTCTGCTAATGAAATCCTAAATGGGTTTTCTTTAGATTAAAAATCTATGAAGAGCAAAGCTCTGTTAACGGGTAAAACCCTAATCTAGTGAAAGTTTTAAACTTTACCTAAGTTTTAACAGAGTTTTACTCTTGAAAAAGTTTTAAACAGGAGAGCTATGCTCTGTGGGAGAATGAAATTCTCAGAAGCGAAAATTCTTAAGAAGAAGATGAAAATCATCTAAGGGACCAAAGGTCCAATTTATAGGCATTGAAACGCCTCTTCAATTTCTGAGTTGATCTAAGGGCACAGATGTCGCCACCGTTGCACTCACATGTGGGCCACGTGAGCGCAACGGTGGGGGGCATTTGTTTCCCCCAATCAGAGCAAACCTCTATTTTAAAATTCAAAATTCAAAAGAATTGAAGCAACGCTTCAGATCCAGCGCTCTACGCTGCGCGCCACGTGTCAAACACAGATGGGCTAACACCAAGTGCACTGCACCCTAGGCAGCACACCCCCAATTAGAGCAAAGCTCTGTTTTAAAATTCAAAATTCAAAAATTGAAGCAACGCTTCAGATCTAGCACCAGGCGAGCTGCACGCCACGTGTCAAACACGGGTGCGCTAGCGCACTTGCAATGTGCTCTGCGTTGCGCGCCACGTGTCAAACGTAGGTGCGCTAGCGCAAAGTGCGCTGCGCTCTTAGCAGCGCACCACGTGCAAAGCACGGGTGCGCCAGCACTGAAATTAAAAATTCCCCACCGTTAGATCAAAAGATCTAATAATGATAAATCATTAATCAGAATTAAAATTCTGTTACGGAAAGATTTTCTCAATCTTGTTAAAAATAAGAAGATTCTCTTATGTAAAACAGAAGCCCTAAGATCAAAAATCCAACGGTGGGGAAATATCCCCAAATCAATCAGAGAAAGATCTCTTTAACCGATTTAACAAATCAATTTGCCCTATATAAAGGCCCCAAGACTTCAAGTCTGAGAGAGACAAAACCCTCTGCAAACTTTGAGAAAACTCAAAGAGAAAGAAAGGCAAGCCTTTAGCAAAAGAAGATCATTTTCTTCAAGGTAAAGAATTAATTCTTGAACAACAGAGATGGAATCATCTCATAAAAGAAGAACTATCTTCTAAATAAGATCATAGATCTACAAAAGACAAAAGTTTTTGATGAAAAGAAAAAGATCAAAAGATCTAATCATAAAAACTAAAAGAAGTGTTTACTTCAATCACAGATCCTTGATCTACAAAGGCAGTGCCCTTTTTTATAAACAAGAACTTTTGTTCTTAAATCTTGAGGCAAAGCCTCCTTTAAAAAGAACATAAACTTGTTCTCTGATTATAAATGTGGTCAGATGCGCTTTGCGCTACAGAACAGTGCCTTGCACTAATGAACTGCGCTTTTGCGCTTCTTGGATCGGCGCTCAGTGCCAAAACATGCCACGTGTCAAACACAGACACAGCTTGCGCTTTGCCCTTCTGAAACAGCGCACTGCGCCAATGGACTGGCGCTCAGCGCCAAGCGCGCCACGTGTCACTCACTGGCGCCCCCCTAAAACAGCGCAAAGTGCTCGTAAATTGAAAGCGCAATGTGCTAATAAACTAGCGCTTACCGCTAAGCGCGGCACGTGTCATCTTCATGTGCGCTACCTGACAGAAGCGCAATGCGTTCTTTAATTGGCGCAAAGCGCCTGGCGCGCCACGTGGCGCACTGTCAGAACATAGTTCGTTCTGATGAATACTATGCATTCAATACAAGACAAAAGATGTCAGAACCCAATGCCGAGCATTATTAAAAGGGCCGAACCCAAATAAAGTCTTAATAGCCAGAATAAAAATGTTAAACATTTTAATTGGACTTAGCCCAATTCTGGCCATAAGTCCTCAACTTATATTGAACTGAGCACATCTGCTCACAAATATTTCAACTGACCTTAGTCCCAAACTGGACTACAGATCTTCCAATCAATTCACACCGGTTCAAGGGTACATCTCGTTACTCCTTTGATGTTTGTCGTTGTAATCCTTCAACGTCTTCAGAGAGGTGACGGGTCCCGACAACCATAAATTCCACAGACTATGATGTCTTTAAACTGGACTATGGGGTCCTTAAACCCATGGACTACAATGTCCTTAACCTGGACTGTGGGGTCCTTAAACCCATGGACTATGATGTCCTTAACCTGGACTGTAGGGTCCTTAAACCCACGGACTATGATGTCCTTAACCTTGGACTGTGGGGTCCTTAAACCCGTAGACTATGATGTCCTTAACCTTGGACTGTGGGGTCCCTTTAAACCCGTAGACTACGATGTCCTCAACCTTGACCACCATGTCTTTAAACTGGTAATGGACCACCATGTCCTTAAACCGGTAATCGACCGCAATGTCTTTAAACTAAATAATAGAGTCCAAATGCTCTTTTGTTGGACCTAAATGATCTTGTTAAGTTGATCTTAGTCTAAAATTAGACTGACGTGTTCTTAACAAACGTTTAAGTTGATCTTAGTCTCAAATGAGACTAACGTATCCTTAAACCCAAACCAAAACCCAAATCTATGAAAATACGGATTTGGACTAATCCACGCCCTACGGGCGACAACATAAATTAGTCTCCGTATACAATCCACGGGCAACCACAAACAAAACAAACACCCACGACACGAAGTGACCATCTGGAGAAGGAGAAAGTTGTTACCGCGATGCGGTAGCGTAATTAACTGCAGGGGCTTGCGCCTGCAGGGAAGAGCGTCCCCACAATCAAAACCCCCTCATCAACGAGGGGGAATCTGAAAAAGTCTGCTACATCGGCCGCATCCGTTTAAACCTTCGATACATGGTGCCATAAATCAACTTGGCATCTTCGGAGAGGTGGACGGATAGCACTAATTAGCATCTGCCCCTAAATTCAGGCAAGACGGACCTACGTAGTCGCGTCTCTGTGTTCGGCGGTAAACAGCTGGCCAACAGGAAATCGATGAGAAGATTTCATCATGCTTGCAGCAAATGGCTCAAATTGAAGCGGAGCTGGCCGCGGCGGCTCATCACGAGAAGGCACTGAAAGGAGTGCGAGAGCAGCTTGCGGACTTGTTGAAAACGCTTCCTTCTCAGTAGCTGTTTTGCCTGTAATTTTTGAATAACATGTATCCATTTTTGTTCTTTCATACGATTCAACTTGTACTCCATTGAATTCATGAATAAAAAATACATATATATTTTTTGTTCTATCACTGCTTTCTTCTCTTTTCTTTGTTGCCGGCATGTTATCTTAGTAAGCGTAGCTTGTCGATGATAGAGAGCATTCCGTCTTGAACTCTTCGAGAGGTAGTGATGGCTTAGGAAGCAGGTTCAGATCTGCTATCTAAGACTTTTCAACTTCATGAGCTGTGAGGGTCTCATAAAGACTTTTCTCCCTACGAGTCGAGAGGATCTCGAAGGTGTATTTTCACCTTAGGAATCATGAGGATTCCTAAGTGCGTTTTCCCTTATAAGTCATAAGGATCTTACAAGAGATTTTTCTTCCTAACGAGTCGAAAGGACTCGTAAGTGTTTAATGAGATTGACATTATCCGCATTTCACGGCATCAGAAGTTGCTCCGGGCGTTTCCCATGGGGTCAAGGTTAACTTTGGCCGTGTTCCACGAAGTCGTTGGATGACGTATTTCCGAGGCGGGGTCATGTAGATGACGTGTTTCCACGACGGGGTCATGTGGATGACATGTTTCCGCGACGGGGTCATGTGGATGACGTATTTCCTCGACGGGGTCATGTGGAGGACGTATTTTCGAGACGGGGTCATGTGGATGACGTATTTCCGAGATGGGGTCATGTCGATGACGTATTTCCGCGACGGGGTCATTTGGATGACGTATTTCCGAGACGGGGTCATGTGGATGACGTATTTCCGAGACGGGGTTATTTCGATGACGTATTTCTGCGACGGGGTCATGTGGATAACGTATTTCCGCGATGGGGTCATGTGGATGACGTCTTTCCGCTATGGGGTCATGTGGATGACGTGTTTCCGCGACGGGGTTATTTGGATGACGTATTTCCGTGACAGGGTCATGTAGATAACGTATTTCCACGACGGGGTCATGTAGATGACGTATTTCTGAGACGGGGTCATGTGGATGACGTATTTCCGTGACAGGGTCATTTGGATGACGTATTTCCGTGATGGGGTCATGTGGATAACGTATTTCCGAAACGGGGTCATTTGGATGACGTATTGTTTGTTGTAATGAGACTAATATCGAAGTGGTCTCCAGGTTGTCTGGGAACCATCGAGATTCGGAGTAGGGGCTTTGCCATAGCTCCAGGGTTGATTGCAGCGTCTGAATCCTGCTGGTTTGGGGAGGAACGCTGTTGATGATCTCTAGGCTATCCCTGAACCGTCGAGATTTGGCTTCGTTTTCTGATGGAGCCTGGGGAGGGAAGGTGTTATTCCTTCTTTGTTTGCACCCCTGGATTGTATATAGGGATTGATGTGATATCACCTGTAGGGCAGAAATTTCATTTTTTTATTTCTTTCCGCGATACTCTATCATTTCAGCTTTTATATCGCGAAGGTCGCGATTGCCCAATCATTTCGGCTATTTATTTTATTTTTACTCGTTGCTTTTTATTGTGAGCTGCCCAATCATTTCGGCTATTTTTCATGCATACATTTTTACTTGCTGATTTTGTTGCAAGTTGCCCCATCATTTCGGCTATTTCGTCTGCATGTGTGGCTCGCTGGCTTTTTGCTGCAAGCTTGGAATTAGACACTGATTTCAGCATCAGCACCGCTACAACTGGAATATTGTGAGGAGCGAATCATCATTTGCCTCTGTCGATGTCGAACAAAGGTGGCTTAGAAAACAGGGTTAAGATCCTGTCGACTAAGGCTTTTGACTTCATGAGTTGTAAGGGTCTCATAAAGGTATTTCTTCCTGCGAGTCGTGAGGATCTCGTAGGTGCATTTTCTCCTTAGGAATCGTGAGGATTCCTAAGTGTATGGTCTCTTATAAGTCATAAGGATCTTCCAAGAGTGCTTTCTCCTTATAAGTCGAGAGGACTTACAAGGGCTGTTCACTGTGCAAACATATCCCTAGTCACGGATGGGACTTTGTTAGGGAAATGTTTATTCGCTCCCGTGGATTGTATACAAGGGTCGGCATTGAGCCGCTTGTAGGGCAAAGTTAGAGGTTGTGGTGGCCGCTTAAGAACAGGTTCAGATCCCTGTAGCTTAAGACTTTTGAATCTTATGAACCGTGAGGGTTTCATAAGAGGGTTCTCCTTACGAGTTGTGAGGATCTCGTAAGTGTAATTTCTTCTCAGGAATCGTGGGGATCCCTAAGTGTGTTGCTCCCTTGTGAGTCGTAAGGATCTCATGCAGGTGGTTTCTCCTCACAAGGTCTAGAGGACCTTGTAAGTGTCTTTTAACGAGATTGCACCCTTTCGGGTTTTCACAAAAACTCGCCGGTAGCCCTGCTGTTTTTACTCACGGAGCCCTTTCGGGTTTTCATCCGTGCCCGTTTTGCTTATGGACATACCGTTTTCTTTTTCTTTCTTTTTTTTATTCTTTTATTCTTCTCTTTTTTTGTATCAGCCTTGGGATGTTGCAATCCACAGTAGTTTATCGACGTCTCGGTCAACAGCTAGTTTTAGGACATAATGGTCCATTGTTAGTTTAAGGACGTTTCGGTCCATTGTTAGTTTTTAGGACATTTCGGTCCGTTATTAGTTTTAGGACATAGTGCTCCGTTGTTAGTTTAAGGACGTTTCGGTTCGTTGTTAGTTTAAGGACGTTTCGGTCCGACGAAAAGGAAGCCGACGACTGCTTACAGAGTTTAGGCTTAGGAAGATAGCGAGCGGACATAGGCATCGTCATTTATCATTGACCTAGGCCGTGACTCGTTAGGCGTAGTATCTTTTCAGGAAGCGACTACTTATTGGCCTGAAGGGCCTTTCGCCATGCATGTTCATGAGCAGATAGGCCCCACCCTGGTAGACCTTATCTATGATATACGGGCCTTCATAGTTCGGCTCGAACTTCCCCCGCTTGGCGCGATTAGGGATCATAGGTCTTTTAACCACTAGTACGAGTTCGCCTTGGCGGAATGTTCTCGGCCTAGTCAATCTTTCGTATGAGCGCGTCATCTTTGCTTTGTAAGCTACCAGGTTTTGTTGCGCCATGAGCCTAGTTTCATTAAGGGCATCGAGCTCTTCAAGCCGAATGTGAGCATTCTCTTCGTCCGTTAGCTCGTAATGAACTGGCACTCGTAGAGAGGGTAACTTTATCTCCAGGGGGAGTACCGCCTCCGTACCAAATACCAATGCATACGGCGTTGTGATCGTGGCTGTTTTGAACATAGTTCGATATGCCCAGAGAGCTTTATGCAATCTCTCATGCCAGTCCCTCTTATTTCGAGACACCGTCTTTTTCACGATCTTTGTCAAGGTCTTGTTGAAAGCCTCAGCTAGACCGTTAGCTCGGGGACTATAGACCGAATAGTATCTCCAGTCTATGTTATGTTGTTGTGCGAAGCGGCTGATCTTGTGGCTTCTATAGGCTGGCCCGTTATCGAAGATAATCCGTCGCAGAGTGCCAAACCGATAAATGACGTGCGTCTTGAAGAAATGGAGGATATTCTCCGTCTTCACTTTCCTCAGCGGTACTGCTTCTGCCCATTTGGAGAAGTAATCAGTTGTCGCCAAAATGAATCAATGTCCTCTGGACGATACCGGTTCGATGGGGCCGATTATGTCAGTCCCCCACATTTCGAATGGCCAGCTAGCCACTGTTGGATGTAGTGGATTTGGATGCTGATGGATGAAGTCTCCGTGAATCTGGCCCGCGTAGCACTGCTTCGCGTATTCGAGGCAGTCTTGGATCATCGTGGGCCAATAATAACCCATCCGTTTAATCTTCAGCTTCATCTTCGGCCTGTCTTGGTGAGAACCGCAGAGTCCATCGTGAGTTTCTTGGACGACATTCTTTGCCTCTTCAGGTCCCAGGCATCTTAGCCACAGAGAATCAAATGACCTTTTATACAGAGTATAATTGACGAAAGCGAAAGACAGAGCTCGTTTCATAAGCTGATGTCTTGAGGACGCATCTTCAGGTGTTCGACGGGATTTGAAGTATTATATAAAGACTTCTCTCCAATCCGTAACCTTTTCCTGGTCTTTTATTTGCAGAGTCATTTGCTCGGTCGCTCCCTTTTCTTCGGACGACTCCGGAGATATTTCTGCCGGTGCAAGAACCCGACGGCTTTGCACAACGATCCTCACATCATCGAGGTTTTCGTCAGCCAGTTCTTTAGCGAGCTTGGCTAATGCACCTGCTTTGCTATTTTCCGCACGTGGTATGCTTTCCAAGGTGCAGGAAGGAATTTGAGTCAGCAGTCGCTGTACTCTCTCGCCGTATTTCACCAACTCAGGCTTGCACGTCTGATAGTCTCCGTTTACTTGACTAACGACCAGTTGGGAGTATCCGTATATGAGAAGGTTTTCAATTCCCATATCGATGGCGATCTCGAGACCTGCTATCAAAGTTTCATATTCGGCCTCATTGTTCGTTCTCGGCTCTGTTAAGGAGAAGGTGAAGCGCATTATCCCTCCCTGTGGAGTCACGAAGATGAGGCCTACCCCTGATTTGATTACGGGGGTGCTTTGTTTACGCTTCTTCATGGAGGACGCTCCATCAAAATAGAGTTCCTACTGGGTATCATTCCCGTCGATCATGTCAAACGCATGTTCGTCTGGCAATTCACGGTTCAAAGGAGAATCGGCGGGTATCGGGTGCTCAGCGAGGAAGTCGGCGATAGCCTGGCCTTTCACTGCCTTAAGAGGCTGATAAGTTATAGAGAATTCCATCAAGAGTAGGGCCCATTTAGCGAGACGCCCCGTTAATATGGCTTTTGACATTAAATACTTGAGAGGATCCACTTTTGATATGAGATGGACCTCATGTGCCAACGCATAGTGTATGAGCTTCGTTATCGCGAAGATCAACGATAGGCAGTGTTTTTCAATGGGAGAATAGTTGTTTTCTGCCCTTAGGAGAACTCGACTCAAATAGTAGAGAGCACTTTCTTTACCTTGGTCGTTCTCTTGTACCCATAGCGCGCCTAAGAAACCTTCGAGGGCTGTCGTATATAGGACGAGAGGTTTTCTTTTAACGGGAGTGGCCAGTACTGGCGGATTCTGCAAGTATTGCTTGATTTTGTCCAGTGCGTTTTGGCATTTATGATCTCAGACGAAAGGGGTTCCCTTCTTCATCAGATGACTGTAAGGACGGCACTTGCCTGAGAGATTGGCTATAAATCGCCGGATATACGTGAGCTTCCCTTGGAGAGACCGCAATTGCTTGAGAGTCCTTGGCGGAGGCATTTCTATAATCGCTTTGATCTTTGACGGATCTATCTCGATGCCTTGGTGTCGGACGATGAATCCTAGGAATTTGCCCGAGGAAACCCCAAACGCGTATTTGAGAGGGTTCATCTTTAAGTTGTATTGCCGAAGGTGCTGAAACACGATCTTCAGATGCTCTAAATGTTCCTCGTATGATTTGCTTTTAATTACGAGGTCGTCGATATAGCATTCGACGACCTCATGTATGAGGTCGTCGAAAATTTTCGTCATGGCCCTCTGATAGGTGGCGCCGGCGTTGTTTAGACCGAAGGGCATCACCTTGTAGAAGAATATACCTAAAGGGGTCCGGAAAGCGGTGTGCTTCTGGTCCTCGGGATGCATCTTTATCTGATTGTATCCTGACGAGCCGTCCATGAAGGAGAAAACTTCATGGGTGGACGTATTGTCTATCATCAGCTCGGTGACCGGTACTGGGAAGTCGTCCTTCGGGAAGGCTTTATTAAGATCCCGAAAGTCCACACATATGCGCACCGTCCCATTCTTCTTCATCACTGTGATGATGTTGGCGATCTAGTCAGGATATTGAACCTCTTGGAAGAAGCTGGAGTCGATTAGCTTCTTGATCTCGGTGATGATGTTCATCTCAAGCTTGAGCCGCATTCTTCTTGGTGCTTGTTTGATCGGCTTGACGTCCGGAGATATCGCCAACTTATGCACAGCAATCTCTGGATCTAATCCTGGCATCTCGGAATAGTTCCATGCGAAGCAATCTTTATGCTGCATGAGCACGTTCTTTGGCATAGCTACCCTTTCTTCAGACAACAGCTCACTGACGAACGTCGGCCGCGGGTCACTTGCCGTCCCCAAATTAATTTTCTTTAGGTTATCTGCAGTAGTATGTATCCCATCTTCCAGCTCCTTTAATGCCGGTGGAAACTCTGAAATTACCTCGCTATCATCATTTTCGAAACACCGGGGGAGGTCATCCATATTCTTGGACTCTTCTTCTGACAACATTATCATATGAC
Organism: Agapanthus africanus; assembly: GCA_030015575.1. NCBI lineage: Eukaryota > Viridiplantae > Streptophyta > Magnoliopsida > Asparagales > Amaryllidaceae > Agapanthus > Agapanthus africanus. The sequence continues at coordinate 46,143,341 of CM057339.1, forward strand.
AAGTACGAGATCGCTTCCGAGACCGATGTTGATTTGGTTCTACTCTCGCGGCTTTGGGTTCACGCTTCTGCGGCGGGGTTACCCTCCAGCTACTGGATAAAGCGAACCTGCCTTGCTGATACTGGTCTTCTACCCAGTCTTTAAATGTGAAGCAGTTTTCGAGAGGATGTCCTTTTGCCCTGTGATAAAAGCAATAGTCCGGATGAGAGACTTCGCCTGCTTTCTCGGGGTGCTTGGACTCCGGGAGTGTCATCATTTGATATTTTATGACAAGATCGAATATCTTCCTTGTCTTGTCTTGGGGAAAAGAATATGCTCGACCCATTTTTTTTATAAGAGACGAATCCAGACTGCTCGATTCCTGATCGCGTGGCTTCATGGACCCGCTTTGTCGCTGTCGAACGTCTTTTCTGTTCTTTGGTTTGTTTCTGTCTCTGCGTCGGGCCTTTTGTACAACGGGTTGACAAGGAGGAGCATTTTCATTTTTCACAGCCTGTTGAAGGAGGCGTTGCGTCCTGAATTTCTCGTAGATGGTCATTTCGCGATTATGGTCGTCTCGAACCTTTTGACCTGCTTCCCTTACAAGTTTGTCCATCTGTTCTTCGAATGACGGACTTGGCATTTTCACGGCGGGAGTGTTTACCCCAATCAGAGCAAAGCTCTGTTCAAATTCAAAATTCAAAATTTTGAAGCAACGCTTCAAGTCTCAGGCGCAACGTGCCACGTGTCAGGCGGTAATACGTCAGCGCAACGCCCAAGAAGGCGCGCCCAATCAGAGCAGAGCTCTATTTTTTTATGAAGCAACGCTTCAGTTGCGCTGCGCTCTGCGCTGCGCGATACGTGTCAGCGCAGATGCGCTAGCGCAGTTGCGCTGCGCCCTGCGCTGCGCGACACGTGTCAGCGCAGATGCGCTAGCGCAGTTGCGCTGCGCCCTGCGCTGCGCGACACGTGTCACGCGCTGGGGCATCTGCGCCAAACTGAATTAAGATTTTAAGAAATCTTTTCTGTTCTTGTTAAAACAAGAAGATTTTCTTCTGCAAAGCAGAAGCCCTTGGATCAAAGATCCAACGGTGGGAAAAATTCCCCAAATCACTCAGAGAATATCTCTTTAACTAACTAATTTGTGAGCACTATAAAAAGGACCCTAAGCCTCAATTCAAAGGCATCAACATTTTCTTGAAAAATCAAGAACTTTAAACAGAGAGAACTCTGAGAAGATTTCAAGAAAAAGGTAAAGAACCTTCATAAAGTAGAAATTCCTTCTAATAGATCATTGATCTAAAAACAAGATCAATGATCTTTACATAATAAACAGTGCTTTGCACTTCTTGTGAACCTCTGGTTCTTTAAAACAATAAAAATAAAAAATAGTGCTTTGCACTTTTAAGAACCTCTGGTTCTTCAAACAAAAGAAAAATTTATTTTTCTTTGATCTAATTTAGATCAAGAAATTAAATAGTGCTTTGCACTTCCGTTCTTGAATCTAAAAGATTCTTAGTGATTTGCACTTCCAAACTGCGCCGTTGCGCTCTTAAGAGAGCGCCACGTGTCAGCTATAGAACCACTTGCGCTAAGCGCTCTTAAGATAGAGCTTTGCTCTCTGGAATTGGTGCAACTCGCTGAGAGCGCGCCACGTGTCAGCAGTGCAACAGCGCAGCGCGCTAGCGCAGCGCTCTGCGCTAGTGCGCTTGCGCTCACCAGAGCATGACACGTGTCATCACCATATGAGCTTGCGCTCATTACTCGGCGCAAAGCGCCAGACAAATGCACTGCCTTGGTTACAAAAGGGGCCAAGCCCAATTAAAGAAGGCCTAACAGGTCTAATAAAATGCAATGCATTGCTTTAAAAAAGGGACAGAGCCCAAACTAAAATAGATGCTCTGCATCATAAATAAAGGGACAGAGCCCAAATCAAAAGCCTAGCAGGCCAGAATAGAATGCAGTGCATTATTAAATATGGGCAAAGCCCCAGCACAGGCCTAATAGGCCAAAAATCAAGAAAAATGTTGAATATTCTCAACTGGACTTAACCCAATTTTGGCCGTAAGTTCTCAAATTAAATTGACTGAGCAAAATTGCTCTCCTAAATCAATTTATCTCCGGTTCGAGGGTACATCTCCGAACTCCTCTGACATCTATCGTTGTAATCCTTCAACGACGTCAGAGAGGCGACGGGTCCCAACGATCACACATGAATATGGACTGCGGGGTCCTTAAACTCGTGGACCGAAACGTCCCTAAACTAATATCGGACCGAAACGTCCTTAAAACTAATATTGGACCGAAACGTCCCTAAACTAATATGGGACCGAAACGTCCCTAAACTAATATCGGACCGAAACGTCCTTAAACTAATATTGGACCGAAACGTCCCTAAACTAATATCGGACCGAAACGTCCTTAAAACTAATATCGGACCGAAACGTCCTTAAAACTAATATCGGACCGAGACGTCCCTAAACTAATATCGGACCGAGACGTCCCTAAACTAATATATGGACCACCACGTCTCTAAACTGGAACAATAGAGCCATTTGCTCTTCTTTCGGATCTAAACGATCCCGTTCAAGTCGATCTTAGTCCAAAATAGGATTAACGTATCCTTGGCGAACGTTTAAGTTGATCTTAGCCGCAACGCGACTAACGCATCCTTAAACTAAAAAAAAACACCAAACCCAAATCTAAATAAATACGGATATGGACTAATCCACGTCCTACGGGCGACGGCATTATTCAGTCTCCGTATACAATCCACGGGCAACCACAAACAAAACAAACACCCATGACATGAAGTGAAATTCTGGAGAAGGAGAAAGTTGTTACCGCGAAGCGGTAGCGTAATTAACTGCAGGGGCTTGCGCCTGCAGGGAAGAGCGTCCCCACAATCAAAAACCCCTCTAGCGAGGGGGAATCTGACAAAGTCTGCTACATCGGCCGCATCCGTCTAAACCTCCGATACATGGTGTCATAAATCAACTTGGCATCTTCGGAGAGGTGGACGGATAAAACCAAATAGTATCTGCCCCGAATCTCAGCGCCAGGGCATCGCGGTCCTGTGCGTCGCCTTTCGGAGGGGAACAGATTCTGGCACGCCCGGTGGGACCTTTTCCTCTTTCCACTCCACGCTTCGTGTGTCGTCTTCGTGAACCAGTCGCGGTTTGTTAATGGTTGCCTTTGGATTTCAAGTTACTAAGATTTGGTCTTTTGGCTGGCGCAGAACTCAGGATTCAATGGCCTCTAACTGCACCAACTGCTCGAGGTTCCACTGCAACGGACGCTCCATCTCACCGGGAGGTGTAGCATATAGGCCCCAAGCGGCTTCCTTCCTCACTCTGCCGGTAGATCAGGTGACCCAAGCCACCACTGGTCTGTTCTTTGGGACCATGATCCCACCTACAAGCTTCCCTACGCCAATACCTGCACCGAAAGTGAACAAGAAGTCGGTCTTCGACCGGCTCACTGCTATGACGACCCCTGTCAACGGGTCGCCCACTACCAAACCGACAGCCTCTGTTTTCACCAGGCTAAATCAAAACTCTAAATTGGCTGTCCCGAGGAAGGCAATAACTGTTGCTCCAGAAGTCGTCAAAGCGGCTTCCCCTGTCAAAGAGTCAGCCTTTTCAAGACCGACGATTCCTGCTCCTGCCCCTGCTCAAGGATCCGTCTTCGGCAGGTTGAATATCACCCCTCAAAAGACAACCTCAGTCTTTAAGAGGTTAACACCGGCAGCGCCTCATTCAGACAGGGGGCAAAAAGAAACTATCTCTGAGCCAATCCCAACGGCTCGCCGTGCTCGACGTCGCCATTGGCAACGAGTGAGGAAGGCAGGGGGTAACACTCCCTCAGGGCTAACTCCACCGGCTCCAGTGGTGGAAGTCAATGCTGCTGTTCCAACTGGGAACAGCTTTGAGCTGTTGAGAAGGGTACGAAAGAACTCTCCAACCGCTACATTGAAAAGATCTCCTCCGCCTATAGACAAAGCTCCAGAGACAAAGCTGGAACAGCCCCCTCAACGGCTGTCGTCAAAAATATACAAGGTTTGGCGTAGGGTTCAAGACTCCGTGATTGACCCGGACCACTTTCGTCGCCAGAAAAAGGCAAAGGTGGAAAAAGACAAGGATTGTCCTATTAAACAGCAGGGGACAACAGCTGCTAGGGTGCCCCCTACAATGGTTCCTTCAACCTCAACGGCCCACAAAAGGAGGAGGCCAGAGAAAACCCCCGCGTCAATGGCAAAGTCTAAAAGCGGTGAACCTAAACGCCCCAAGTCAGGGGGCATAACAGTTCATACGGTTTATATGGCTTCTGGAAAGGAAGAAAGCCGCACTTCTACGGGTCACCATCCGCTTACCCGATCAGTGACCAAGGCTCAGGAGCAGCAACAAAAGCTCCAGGAGATGATGACTACAATGGCTGCACTCACGGAGCCAAAAGAGAACCCTGAGACGTCCTTAGATGAGCGCCAGGAGGAAGAGACCGACGCCGAGTTCCTTCGCCGAGTACTGGAAAAGAGGGACAAAGAGGCTGCTGAACAAGCGGCCAACATACAACGTATGGGCCTCCTCTTCCAGGACATGATAAGGATGATGATACAACAAGATCCTCCCGCTGAAGAACCCCTAATCGTCCTTGGAGATAATAAGGGAGAGACGTTGAATCCGCAGCCCGCTCTATTAACAGCTAAAGAGGATACAATCTCTAAGACTGATCTGGACGAATACATAGCCCAGCAAATAAGGGTTCATCATGCGGCCGAAGCAGCCGGCCACGTCGTAAAAACGGGGCGGCCATATCCAGGCTGGTATGACCAAATCAAGTACCCGTCGAGTTACACAATTCCCAAATTTCATGTCTACAAAGGGACCGGCAATCCCTATCAGCATGTCGCCCAGTTCAGGGCGCTTTGCGGTAACACCGGTGGTGATGACAAGCTTTTGCTCCGCCAATTTGTTGGAAGTCTATCAGATACGGCGTTCGAGTGGTACTCTGAACTCCCTAATGATTCTATCAAAACCTTCGCGGAAATGGAGCTGCTGTTTACCCAGCGTTTTGCAAGTGCCAGCGAACGTACCCCGATGACGGCACTGATTAACGCCAGGGTAAAACCCGGCGAGACATGGGTTCAGTACGCTATACGGTGGCGTAATCTATGGTCGAAATGTGAGCAGCGCATAGAAGAAGCCCCTGCGGTGGGAGTGTTTGTCGGAACCATTGATCCACAAGCAACCATCTCACAGTTTATGATGTTTTTCAAGCCGACTTCCTTCCAGGCTTTAATTGACAAACTAGCGCAGATGGACCAGATGGGCCATAAACCCCCTCTCCCAAAGCCAGATTCCCGAAATGACAAAGGAAAGGGAAAAGCGATCGTTGTCGCTAATGCTCAACAACAACCGAACGACTCGAAGCCGGTTGCTCGTCCAAACAATACGCGCCCGTACGTACCCCTTGAGGATAGGATGGGACGTCCTTATTCCTTCCCCCGCGATAAAATGAGGAGGTTATTCGAGCTGGCATTACGCAACAGACTCATAAATTTGCCGGATCCAAAACGACCGTTGCAACCAAGTGACGTCAACGAGCCTAATTACTGCCCTTATCATCGAGTACTAGGCCATCCGATCGAAGATTGCTACGTTTTCAAGAATTGGCTTGAAAACCAGTACCGACAGGGCAAGTTCGCGTTATCTGACAAATGGAAGGTGAATCCCCCGCAGCCCCACACCTCTAAAGGGACGAATACGCCGGGAGCAACATGCTCTGTCATTGAAGAAACTCCGTGGGAGGTTGTATTATCATCGAAAACGAAGAGAATGCTAAATGATCTTCGGACATGTCCGGCGATCAAGTGGAAGAACCCATTGGAACCGCAGGTCGTTGAGGGGATGTTGAAGCCACGTCCAACTCCAAAGACCAATGATAGGGGTTCGAGCACTAGTAGCCAGTCGTCAAAGTCTTTGAAGAAAAAGAAGAAGGCCAAGAAACCGGTGAAGCCTAGCGATAGGCGCACGGACTTGCAAAAGCAAATTGACGCGCTGGAAGAGTACAACCAGAAGACGCGGGCTCCCATTACATTGCAAGAGTTCCTCAACCATGTCTTCCAATAAGAAGATGAGGGAGGTAGTTCGTCAAATGAATCTGATGAACATGTGGCAAGTTGCCATGTGATTTCCCATTCGATCACGAACGATGAGGAGACTCCTTGCACCGAAAAGCTGGGGGCAGATCCTGAACCAAAAGTTCTGGGACCATCAGATGAAGTAATTGACGCCCTCCTTAATGAAGCTCGGTTGAAAAGTAAAGCTGATCGGGAGCGCGAGGCGGCTATATTTGAAAGGGCCAAGCGCCAGCGACTTGATGAAGGAGCTGAGACGATCCCGCTGGAGCAAAACACCTCCACTACCGACAAAAGCCAACTCAGGATGAGGAAAAAGTTCGCTAAGGCCATATCAATGGGCATGAAGCTACCATCCTCTGAATGAAATATCGCCGGTGAAGTGGAAACGCACCCCTCGTATTGCTTATATCATCAGAGGATTTCGCACCCCACTCAAGAGTGCAAAGCTTTCGATAGATGGTGGCAAGGATACGTTGCTCATCGACAACGCTTTAAGCGGGAAAAACGTAAAACTCGTCGGGAGCAGAGAAATACGACCGAAGGGCTTAAAAGAACTGCTGGCGATTGTCGCATGGTTAACACCGGTGGATCACAAGTGCCTACATTCGGGAGTGATTCTGATGAAGAGCTAGAACTTGCCCCTCTCTTTAAAGAGTCCGCTTCAGGAAAAGAAGAAGAACCGAAGGTCTGCGAAAATATCCGGCTGCGAAATCGGACGCTGCCTGAAAAGAACCTCGGACCCTTGAACAGAAAAGATAAAGGGAAAGAAAAGGTCTCTGAGGATATTACTCTCGATGACCAAGTTGCGGAAGAGTTAACCGCTAAGAACCCACTAAAGAAGAATAAGGTGGATTACAACGTTCTAGCACATCTGAGGAAACTGCCCTCACAGCTCAGCATTCTTGACGCCCTTTTGCTATCAAAAGAGGCGAGAGATTCATTGATTAAGGCACTCCAAGACCCGGAACAATTCCAAGCATGCCTGGCCGAGGAAAAGATGAAGGATGAGTTAGAGGAAGTACACACGGCTGATGTTACTTTTGGCGATGAGGACCTTCTACTTGGGACTTGCGAACACAATCGCCCTCTCTATATTTCGGGATACTGCCATGATATAAAGATAGGCAAAATCCTGATCGATAACGGGTCGTCTGTTAACCTACTCAAAGTGCGGGTGTTGAAGGAAATCTGCATGAGTGTCCAGCACCTTGCTCGGGACAAGATCACCATATCCGGGTTCGACTCCCAATCGTCAAAGACTCTTGGATCTGTGATACTGACGCTACGCTTCGGACTACTCGTCACGGACATTAAGTTCCACGTCATAGATGCCAAGACATGCTACAACGCTTTGCTCGGCCGACCATGGTTACACGAGTACAACATCATCCCTTCTACACAACATCAGTGTATGAAGTATTTTAAGGATGGTTTCGAGTCTACCGTGACGGGAGAACTGAACCCGTTCTCTGTGAACGAGGTCCGCAAATACGAAGATGCCAAATACTTCTTGCCGGATTTCGAAGACACGGAGAAGTGTCACAAGCCGGAAAATAAAACTAACGCCACCATCCCTGTCTTCGGCAGTGATACCGAGGAAGAAGAGGAGATCGTTTATTCGGGTCCGCCCCAACATAACAAACCAGGACCGTCCACTCCTACATTGGTCTTTGGTAGTGACTCGGAGGATGAGGTCCATATCGTATTCTCTGCTCGACCTTCAATACAAGCTTCCGCTGACGAAAAGCAAAGTCTGCAAGTCGCCATGGTGCCGCCTAAACATCATAAAGAACTGGACGCACTTAATATCTACAGTATAGAAGAGCTGCGGACATTCTACATCCCTCCCATGCGAGAAAACGAGAAAGCAATTCTGTTTTACCGCTCTGAAGAAACCAAGATGAAAAAAGAAATCTGGTATGGCGCAGAGCCTGCGCTCGACAGGCTTCAGCCTATCCGTCTTCCCAGATATTATACAGAGGGTTTGAAGAAGCTGCTGAAACGCCAGGGGATATCCTTCAAACAGACCGTTAGAGAGGCCAAATTCTATGACAGGGATGTTCCCGAGACTCAACGCAAACTGCCTAATGGGAGAATGGAAACGAGAGGGCTTGGATACATCCGGTCAAAGAAACGAGAGTTACTACCTGGCTGCTACGTCATATATGACCTTGATGAAGAAGCGGATGTTCAATGGGAGGAGGCTAATCCTAAGCCAGTGAAGGTTCCAGATGCAAGAGAGCCCAGTCCGTCGTTCGAGGAACAAATGGACAGACTTATAAAGAAAGCTGGTCAAAAAGTCCGAGATGATCACAACCGTGAGACGGCCATCTACGAGAAAGCCAAGACGCAACGCCTTCTCTAACAAGCTGTAAAGGATGAAAATGCCGCTCCTTGTCAACCTGTTATAAAGAAGACTCAGCTCAAAAGCAGAAATAAGTCGAAAGGCCAAAAAGGCACTCAACAACAACAAAGCAGGGCTAAGAAGCCACGCAAACGGGAGTCGAGCGTTATTGATCTATCCCTCTTGAAGAAAATGAGTCGAGCATACTCTTTTCCTCGGGATAAGACAAGGAGGATATTTGAGCTTGCTCTAAAACATCAGATGCTCGCGCTGCCGGAGTCTAAACACCCTGAACAAGCAGGCGAAGCCTCACACCCGGACTATTGCTCTTACCATCGAGTAGTAGGCCATCCTCTTGAAGATTGCTTCACCTTCAAGAATTGGGTCGAAGATCAATATCAGCTTGGTAAATTCGCTCTGTCCAACAACTGGAGGGTAGCACCACCACAAAAGCATGAGCCTAAGGCCACGAAAGAAAGACCAGTTCCACATTGGGATTGGAAGCGAATTCGTACCTGTCACATGATAACGATGCTACAAGAAGAATCCGAGAACATGGACAGCCTTCCCTGGTGCCTCGAAAACAGCAATGATGAGGTGATCTCAGAATTTCCCCCAGCTTCGAAAGAACTGGAGGACGGCATACATACCACTGCAGATAACCTCAAGAAAATTGAGTTGGGACGATAAACGATCCGCGACCGACATTCGTCAGCGAGCTGCTGTCTGAAGAAAAGGTGGCTGCGTTAAAGGATGTCCTTGTACAGCATAAAGATTGCTTCGCATGGAACTATTCCGAGATGCCGGGACTTGATCCAGAAGTTGCTGTACATAGACTGGCAATATCCCCGAGTGTCAAGCCGGTCAAACAAGCGCCGAGAAGAATGCGGCTTGAGCTCGAGATGAGCATCAACGCGGAAGTCAAAAAGCTGATAGACTCCGGCTTTATCCAAGAGGTTCAATACCCTGAATGGATTGCTAATATCGTCCCAGTGATGAAAAAAAAATGGTACGGTGCGCATATGCGTGGACTTTCGGGATCTCAACAAAGCCTGCCCGAAGGATGATTTCCCAGTACCAATCACCGAACTGATGATAGACAATACGTCCACGCATGAGATTTTCTCATTCATGGACGGCTCATCAGGATATAATCAAATAAAAATGCACCCTGAAGACCAGAAACATACGGCTTTCCGAACTCCTTTGGGAATATTCTGTTACAAGGTGATGCACTTCGGTTTAAAGAACGCCGGTGCAACCTACCAAAGGGCCATGACGAAGATTTTCGATAACCTTATACACGAAATCGTTGAATGCTATATCGACGACCTCGTTGTTAAAAGCAAATCATATGAGGAACATCTCGAGCATCTGAAGACCGTATTTCAACGTCTTCGACAATACAACTTGAAGATGAACCCTCTGAAGTGTGCATTCGGGGTTTCCTCGGGCAAATTCCTGGGATTCATCGTTCGACACCGAGGTATCGAGATAGATCCGTCCAAGATCAAGGCAATCATGGGAATGCCTCCGCCGAGAACTCTCAAACAGCTGCGGTCTCTCCAAGGGAAGCTCGCGTACATACGGCGATTTATAGCCAACCTCTCAGGAAAGTGCCGTCCTTACAGCCACCTGATGAAGAAGGGAACCCCGTTCGTCTGGGATCACAAATGCCAAGGCGCACTGGATGAGATCAAGCAGTATTTGCAAAACCCTCCAGTGTTGGCTGCTCCAGTGAAGGGAAAGCCTCTCATTCTTTACACGGCCGCCCTTGAAGGTTCTTTGGGCGCATTATGGGCACAAGAGAATGACCAGGGGAAAGAAAGAGCACTTTACTACTTAAGTCGAGTGCTGCTGGGGGCAGAAAGCAATTACTTCCCCATTGAAAAACACTGCCTGGCGTTGATCTTCGTAATAACAAAGCTTAGACATTACGCATTAGCGCATGAAGTCTATCTCATTTCAAAGGTGGACCCTCTCAAATATCTAATGTCAAAGGCCATATTGACAGGACGACTCGCTAAATGGGCCCTGCTCTTAATGGAGTTCTCGATAGCATATCGACCACTCAAAGCAGTAAAAGGCCAGGCCATCGCCGACTTCCTTGCTAAGCACCCGATACCGGCCGACTCTCCTTTAAACTGCGATCTTCCAGACGAACATGCGTTTGATGCGATCGATGGTGATAATACCCGATGGGAGCTTTATTTTGACGGAGCATCTTCCGTGAAGAAGCGCAAACAAAGTACCCCTATAATCAAATCGGGGGTAGGACTCATCTTTATAACTCCACAATGAGGGATAATGCGCTACGCGTTCTCCCTGGCGGAATCGAGGACAAACAACGAAGCCGAATACGAAGCTCTGATAGCAGGCCTCGAGATCGCCATTGACATGGGAATTGAAAACCTCCTCATATACGGAGATTCGCAACTGGTCGTTAGTCAAGTAAACGGCGATTACCAAATATGCAAACCGGAATTGGTAAAATACGGTGAAAAGGTGCAACAACTGCTAACCCAAATTCCCTCCTATACTTTGGAGAGCATACCACGCGCGGATAATAGCAAAGCGGACGTGTTGGCCAAACTTGCTAAAGAAATGGCTAACGAGAACCTCGATGACGTTAGAATCATGGTACAAAGTCGTCGGGTGCTCGCCCCCGCAGAAATACCTTCGGAATCACCCGAAGAGAAGGGAGTGACTGAACAAGCGACCTTGCAAATAAAAGATCATGAGAAGGTTGAGGATTGGAGGGAAGTCTTTATAGACTACTTCAAATCCCACCAAATGTCCGAAGATGCGTCCGCACGACACCAGCTCATGAAACGAGCTCTGTCTTTCGCCTTCGTCAATGATACTCTATACAAGAGGTCATTCGATTCTCTGTGGCTGAGGTGCTTAGGACCGGACGAAGCGGAAAGAGTCGTTCAAGAAGTTCATGACGGAATCTGCGGTTCTCACCAAGCAGGCCCAAAGATGAAGTTAAAGATCAAACGGATGGGCTATTACTGGCCCACGATGATTCAAGACTGCATCGAATATGCGAAGCAATGTCACTCATGCCAGATTCATGGGGACTTCATCCACCAGCACCCAAATCCATTGCATCCAACGGTAGCTAGCTGGCCATTCGAAATGTGGGGGACTGATATAGTCGGCCCCATCGAACCAGCATCATCTAAAGGACATCGTTTCATCCTAGCGACGACTGACTACTTCTCTAAGTGGGCAGAAGCAGTACCATTGAGAGAAGTGAAGACGGAGAATATCCTCCATTTCTTCAAAACGCACGTCATATATCGGTTTGGAACTCCGAGGCGGATCATCTCCGATAACGGGCCAGCCTACCGAAGTCATAAAATCAGCCGCTTCGCACAGCAGCATAACATAGACTGGAGATACTCCTCGGTTTATAATCCGCGAGCTAATGGTCTAGCTGAAGCCTTCAACAAGACCTTGACGAAAATTATAAAGAAAACAGTGTCCCGAAATAAGAAAGACTGGCATGAGAGACTGCAAGAAGCTCTCTGGGCATATCGAACTACGTTCAAGACAGCCACAAACACAACGCCATACGCGTTGGTGTTCGGTACGGAAGCAGTACTCCCTCTCGAGATAGAGTTACCCTCTCTACGAGTGGCAATTCACCACGAGCTAACGGACGAAGAAAATGCTCACCTTCGGCTTGAGGAGCTTGATGCCCTTGATGAAACTAGGCTCATAGCGCAACAAAATCTGAAAGCTTATAAAGCAAAGATGACGCGCTCATACGAAAGATTGACCCGACCGAGGACATTCCACCAAGGCGAACTCATGCTAGTGGTCAAAAGGCCTATGATTCCCAATCGCGCCAAGCGGGGAAAATTCGAGCCAAATTATGAAGGCCCGTACATCATAGATAAAGTTTACCAGGGTGGGGCCTATCTACTCATGGACATGCACGGTGAAAGGCCTTTCAGGCCGATAAACGGTCGCTTCCTGAAGAAATACTACGCTTAATGAGCCACAGCCTAGGTCAATGATAGATGACGGCGACCATGTCCGCTCGCTATCGTCCTAAGCTCAAGTTTTATAAGCAGTAGCCAACTTCCCAATGTTGGACCGAAATGTCCTTCAGCTAACAGCGGACCGAAATGTCCTTAAACTAACAGCGGACCGAAATGTCCTTAAACTAATAGCAGACCGAAACGTCTTTAAACTACTACCGCAGCATTTTTAGACTGACGAGATATAAAAAAATATATAAAAATAAAATAAAATAAAAACGGTATGTCCATAAACAAAAAGGGGCACGGATGAAAACCCGAAAGGGCTCCGTGAGTAAAAACAGCAGGGCTACCGGCGAGTGTTCGTGAAAACCCGAAAGGGCGCGACCTCGTAAAAAAAAGAGAAAAAGGAAATAAAAAGAATAAAAAAAATGGTATGTCCATAAGCAAAATGGGCACGGATGAAAACCCGAAAGGGCTCCGTGAGTAAAAACAGCAGGACTACCGGCGAGTGTTTGTGAAAACCTGAAAGGGCGCAACCTCGTTAAAGGACACTTATAGGGTCCTCTCGACCTTGTAGGGAGAAACCACCTGCGTGAGATCCTTACGACTCACAAAGGTGCAACACACTTAGGGATCCCCATGATTCCTAAGGAGAAAATACACTTGCGAGATCCTTACGACTCGTAAGGAGAACGCTCTTATGGGACCCTCACGGCTCGTAAGATTTGAAAGTCTTAAGTTACAGAGATCTAAACCTGTGCTTAAGCAACCCCCACAACTTTCGATATTGCCCTACAAGTGGCTCAATACTGACCCTTGTATACAATCCACGGGCGCGAATAAACATTTCCCTAACCAAGGTCCATCCGAGACTGGGGATATGTTCGCATAACCCTAGTAAATCCTCTCGATTTACAAAGAGAAAACCCTCCTGTAGGATCCTTACGACTTACAAAGGAACAAAACACTTAGGAACCCTCACGATTCCTAAGGAGAAAATACACCTACAAGATCCTCACGACTTGTAGGGAGAAATAACTTCGTGAGGCCCTTACGGCTCATGAAATCAAAAGCCTTAGTCGACAGGACCCTAACCCTGGTCGCTAAGCCACCTTTGTTCGACATTGACAGAGGCAGATGATGATTCGCTCCTGGCAACATCCCAGTTGTAGCGGTACTGATGCCAAAATCAGTGTCCAAGTTCAGGTTTACGGCGAAAAGCCAGTAAGCCGCACATGCATACGAAATAGCCGAAATGATAGGGCAACTTGCAATAAAAAGCAGCAAGTAAAATGTATGCATGCGAAATAGCCGAAATGATTGGGCAACTCACAATAAAAAGCAGCGAGTGGAAATAAAATAAACAGCCAAAATGATTGGGCACCGCGAAAAATAGCCGAAATGATTGGGCAATCGCGACCTTCGCGATATAAAAGCTGAAATGATAGAGCATCGCGGAAAGAATAAAAAAAATGAAAGAATGAAACTTTTTGCCCTACAGTTAAGATCACATCGATCCCTGTATACAATCCAAGGGCATAAACAAAGAGGGAACCATACCCTCCCAGCAAATTCCTCGACTCACGGATACAAACACTCCTTGACGAGAGCTTCCTGATCCGCGTCGACCCGCAGAGCCACCAGAGCCCCCGTGGGAACCCTCGACTCATTTCAAACCCCAAGGAAACAAATAATCCTTGGCGCTTGGGAAACAAATAATCCCTAGCAAACTCCTCGACTCACGGATACAAACACTCCTTGACGAGAGCTTCCTGATCCGCGTCGACCCGCAGAGCCACCAGAGCCCCCATGGGAACCCTCGACTCGTTTCAAACCCCAAGGAAACAAATAATCCTTGGCGCTTGGGAAACAAATAATCCCTAGCAAACTCCTCGACTCACGGATACAAACACTCCTTGACGAGAGCTTCCTGATCCGCGTCGACCCGCAGAGCCGCCAGTGCCCCCGTGGGAACCCTCGACTCGTTTCAAACCCCAAGGAAACAAATAATCCTTGGCGCTTGGGAAACAAATAATCCCTAGCAAACTCCTCGACTCACGGATACAAACACTCCTTGACGAGAGCTTCCTGATCCGTGTCGACCCGCAGAGCCACCAGAGCCCCCGTGGGAACCCTCGACTCGTTTCAAACCCCAAGGAAACAAATAATCCTTGGCGCTTGGGAAACAAATAATCCCTAGCAAACTCCTTGACTCACGGATACAAACACTCCTTGACGAGAGCTTCCTGATCCGTGTCGACCCGCAGAGCCACCAGAGCCCCCGTGGGAACCCTCAACTCGTTTCAAACCCCAAGGAAACAAATAATCCTTGGCGCTTGAGAAACAAATAATCCCTAGCAAACTCCTCGACTCACGGATACAAACACTCCTTGACGAGAGCTTCCTGATCCGCGTCGACCCGCAGAGCCACCAGAGCCCCCGTGGGAACCCTCGACTCGTTTCAAACCCCAAGGAAACAAATAATCCTTGGCGCCTGGGAAACAAATAATCCCAGCAAACTCCTCGACTCACGGATACAAACACTCCTTGACGAGAGCTTCCTGATCCGCGTCAACCCGCAGAGCCACCAGAGCCCCCGTGGGAATTCTCGACTCGTTTCAAACCCCAAGGAAACAAATAATCCTTGGCGCTTGGGAAACAAATAATCCCTAGCAAACTCCTCGACTCACGGATACAAACACTCCGTGACGAGAGCTTCTTAACTCATGTCAACCGTTCCGCTACAACCGCAAACAAATCCCCGATTCATCTCAATTTGTAAAAAGAAGTCTCAGACAGCAAGGATTGATAAGCTTGCTTTTTGAGCAATGGGGCCCTGCAAGTCAATCCAACCTGGTCTCTTGCATACTATTCACGGGTCTCACTCTCCGAAGTCGAATTTCGACGAGGAGGGAAACAACCACTTACGAATCCTCTCGACTCGTAAGAGGGAAAATTCTCTTATAGGATCCTTACGACTTATAAGAGAAAACCACACTTAGGAATCCTCACGATTCCTAAGGAGAAAACCCACCTACGAGATCCTCTCGATCCGTAGGGAGAAAAGTCTCTATGAGACCCTCACGGCTCATGGAGTTGAAAAGTCTTAGGCAGCAGATCTGAACCTGCAGCCTAAGCCATCGCTATCTCTTGAAGAAACCAACGTGCTTACTCTATTATCTGTCAACCATGTTTATTAAGATAGCATGCCGATAATAAGAGAAAGAAGAAAGCTACAGAAAGAGCATCCGATTTACGTTTGATCAAGCGTTCGAGACACACTCATTCATGCACAAGTAAAAGACTCAGAACGAAAAATAAAGACAAGCTGGGATAAATTTTTTCCATTAATATAGCCAATAGTTCTTACAATCATAAAAAAGCAGTGAACGAAAAATATTATTACAACGGTATAACCTCAGATCCGGGGCACGGATTGAGGAATTCAAAAGTAAGGCCATCCAGAGTTCTTCTGGCCTTTCTAATTATTCTTATGCGCAGCCTCTCGCGCTCTTCTGTGTCAATATCATCGGCAAGCCCTCCCGGCCTTCGATAAGCAGCAACTATCGTCGTCTGCTGGAAGATTTGGTGTAGGATGTCAATGAGGCTATCCCGCCGTCTCTTCGAAATCAGCCCCGTCAGGTACACTGAATGCACCTTGTCCTCGGCATCATCCAGCGCATTGAGCGGCAGGGCCTCGTGAAGACCCGGAAGTGCTCTCCATATTTCTCCCAGCACGACTTTCAAAAGAGCCGAACGACGGGGTAGCAGCCAACCACCGCTTGCGTTCAGACGACCCATGACCTCTGCACATTGAGCGTCTGTAAACTCCTGGTTTTGTTGATGACCCTGTGCGCGGATATCGTCATAGGTGATGAACTCATGCAAACTGTATAGATACACCGCCATTATGCCTGGAGGAAATACCACAGGAAGATTAGCGATAGAAGAAAAATAATATACATAGAGAGATTGATTCCTAGAGGGCAAAGCTCTGTTCAAGGATTAAAACCCATGAACAAAAGCTTAATAAAACCCCAGTGGGGATCTCTTTAGATCAAAAGGTCTGTGAGAGCAAAGCTCTTTGACTGAGATTAATTTAAATTAATTTGATTTACATTCATTCCACCTAAAGTTTCTAACTTTGAAAATGAGCAAAGCTCTGATAGGGAAACCCAATGAGGATCTCTTTAGATCAAAAGATCTGTGAGAGCAAAGCTCTTTGATCGAGATTAATTTAAATTAATTCGATTTATATTGATTTTACCTAAAAGTTTCTAACGTCGAAATTGAGCAAAACTCTGCTAGTAAAACCCCAATGGGGATCTCTTTAGATCAAAAGATCTATAAGAGCAAAGCTCTGCTGTTTAAGATTAATTAAGATTAATTTAATCTAAGAATCAATTGTACCTAAAGTTTTTTTCTAAAAGACTGTAAAAAAGAAGAGCAAAGTTCTAAAGTTCTTGAAGGAAGAGCAAAGCTCTGAAGTTTTAAAAATCTGAAAGATGATAAGCATCTGCGGGGGACCAAAGGTCCTATTTATAGGCCTCAAGCGCCTCTTCGACTTCCAAAAGTGGTCACGGCGGTTGGAATTCCGCCACCGTTGCGCTCACGTTTGGGGCCACGTAAGCGCAACGGTGGGGGGGCATTTGTTTACCCCAATCAGAGCAAAGCTCTGTTCAAATTCAAAATTCAAAATTTTGAAGCAACGCTTCAAGTCTCGGGCGCAACGTGCCACGTGTCAGGCGCTAATACGTCAGCGCAACGCCCAAGAAGGCGCGCCCAATCAGAGCAGAGCTCTATTTTTTTATGAAGCAACGCTTCAGTTGAGCTGCGCCCTGCGCTGCGCGACACGTGTCAGCGCAGATGCGCTAGCGCAGTTGCGCTGCGCCTTGCGCTGCGCGACACGTGTCACGCGCTGGGGCATCTGCGCCAAACTGAATTAAGATTTTAAGAAATCTTTTCTGTTCTTGTTAAAACAAGAAGATTTTCTTCTGCAAAGCAGAAGCCCTTGGATCAAAGATCCAACGGTGGGAAAAATTCCCCAAATCACTCAGAGAATGATCTCTTTAACAAATTTAACTAATTTGTGAGCACTATAAAAAGGACCCTAAGCTTCAATTCAAAGGCATCAACATTTTCTTGAAAAATCAAGAACTTTAAACAGAGATAACTCTGAGAAGATTTCAAGAAAAAGGTAAAGAACCTTCATGAAGTAGAAATTCCTTCTAATAGATCATTGATCTAAAAACAAGATCAATAATCTTTACATAATAAACAGGGCTTTGCACTTCTTGTGAACCTCTGGTTCTTTAAAACAATAAAAATAAAAAATAGTGCTTTGCACTTTTAAGAACCTCTGGTTCTTCAAACAAAAGAAAAATTTATTTTTCTTTGATCTAATTTAGATCAAGAAATTAAATAGTGCTTTGCACTTCCGTTCTTGAATCTAAAAGATTCTTAGTGATTTGCACTTCCAAACTGCGCCGTTGCGCTCTTAAGAGAGCGCCACGTGTCAGCTATAGAACCACTTGCGCTAAGCGCTCTTAAGATAGAGCTTTGCTCTCTGAAATTGGTGCAACTCGCTGAGAGCGCGCCACGTGTCAGCAGCGCAGCGCGCTAGCGCAGCGCACTGCGCTAGTGCGCTTGCGCTCACCAGAGTATGACACGTGTCATCACCATATGAGCTTGCGCTCATTACTCGGCGCAAAGCGCCAGACAAATGCACTGCCTTGGTTACAAAAGGGGCCAAGCCCAATTAAAGAAGGCCTAACAGGTCTAATAAAATGCAATGCATTGCTTTAAAAAAGGGACAGAGCCCAAACTAAAATAGATGCTCTGCATCATAAATAAAGGGACAGAGCCCAAATCAAAAGCCTAGCAGGCCAGAATAGAATGCAGTGCATTATTAAATATGGGCAAAGCCCCAGCACAGGCCTAATAGGCCAAAAATCAAGAAAAATGTTGAATATTCTCAACTGGACTTAACCCAATTTTGGCCGTAAGTCCTCAAATTAAATTGACTGAGCAAAATTGCTCTCCTAAATCAATTTATCTCCGGTTCGAGGGTACATCTCCGAACTCCTCTGACATCTATCGTTGTAATCCTTCAACGACGTCAGAGAGGTGACGGGTCCCAACGATCACACATGAATATGGACTGCGGGGTCCTTAAACTCGTGGACCGAAACGTCCCTAAACTAATATCGGACCGAAACGTCCTTAAAACTAATATTGGACCGAAACGTCCCTAAACTAATATTGGACCGAAACGTCCCTAAACTAATATCGGACCGAAACGTCCTTAAAACTAATATCGGACCGAAACGTCCCTAAACTAATATTGGACCGAAACGTCCCTAAACTAATATCGGACCGAAACGTCCTTAAAACTAATATCGGACCGAAACGTCCTTAAAACTAATATCGGACCGAGACGTCCCTAAACTAATATCGGACCGAGACGTCCCTAAACTAATATATGGACCACCACGTCTCTAAACTGGAACAATAGAGCCATTTGCTCTTCTTTCGGATCTAAACGATCCCGTTCAAGTCGATCTTAGTCCAAAATAGGATTAACGTATCCTTGGCGAACGTTTAAGTTGATCTTAGCCGCAACGCGACTAACGCATCCTTAAACTAAAAAAAACACCAAACCCAAATCTAAATAAATACGGATTTGGACTAATCCACGTCCTACGGGCGACGGCATTATTCAGTCTCCGTATACAATCCACGGGAAACCACAAACAAAACAAACACCCACGACATGAAGTGAAATTCTGGAGAAGGAGAAAGTTGTTACCGCGAAGCGGTAGCGTAATTAACTGCAGGGGCTTGCGCCTGCAGGGAAGAGCGTCCCCACAATCAAAAACCCCTCTAGCGAGGGGGAATCTGACAAAGTCTGCTACATCGGCCGCATCCGTCTAAACCTCCGATACATGGTGTCATAAATCAACTTGGCATCTTCGGAGAGGTGGACGGATAAAACCAAATAGCATCTGCCCCGAATCTCAGCGCCAGGGCATCGCGGTCCTGTGCGCCGCCTTTCGGAGGGGAACATGGAGCTCGTTCTGGTTCAGGGTTAGTGTCTTCCCACAGAGCATCTCCTTCTTCATCAAAGTCATGTATGGCGTAGCAGCCGCGGAATAGCTCCTGTTTCTTGGATTGAACATATCCAAGCCCGATCGTTTCCATTCTCCCGTGGGGCAACTTTCGTTGAGTTCCGGGAGCGTTCCAGATCCTGTTATAGAACCGTGCTTATCGCGCAGTTTGCATAAGAGGTACACCTTGGCGTCACAAGAGTCTCTTTAGTCCTTTTGTGTAATATCTGGGCAAACGGATGGGCTGGAGCCTGTCAAGTGTAGAATCCGTGCCATGCTAGATTTCTTTCTCCAGTTTGGTTTCCCCGGATCGGTAGAATAGGATTGCCTTTTCACCTTTTCGCGTGGGAGGGACGTAGAATGTCTGTAGTTTTTCCACACTGTAGGTATCAAGCGCGTCTAGATCTTTATGATGCTTGGGCAGAACCATAGAAACTTGCAAACTTTGATCTTCATCAGCGAAGGTTTGTATTGATGGCCAAGTAGAGAATACGGCATTGACCTCATCTTCCAAGTCGCTGCCGAAGATCAACATAGGAGCGGACGGTCCCGGCTTGTTGCACTGGGGCGGACCTGAGTAAACTATCTCTTCTTCCTCCTCAGTATCACTCCCGAAGACCGGAATAGTAGAGATAGCTTTATTCTTCGGTTTGTGACATCTTTCCGTGTCCTCGAAATCCGGTAAGAAGTATTTTGCATCTTCGTACTTTCGGACTTCGTTCACGGAGAATGGGTTCAGCTCTCCTGTTACGGTATACTCGAGACCATCTTTGAAATACTTCATACACTGATGCTGTGTAGAAGGGATGATGTTGTACTCATGTAACCAGGGCCGGCCGAGCAAAGCATTGTAGCATGTCTTGGCGTCAATGACATGGAACTTAATGTCCGTGGTAAGCAGGCCAAAGCATAGTGTCAATATTACAGACCCAAGCGTCTGTGATGACTGGGAGTCAAATCCGGAGATGGTGATTTTATCGCGAGCGAGGTGTTGAACGCCCATGCAGATTTCCTTTAACACCCTTACGTTAAGGAGATTGACGGAGGACCCATTGTCGACTAGGATTTTACCTATCTTGATGTCATGACCGTATCTAGAGACATATAGGGGACGGTTGTGCTCGCATGTCCCAAGGAGGAGATCTTCATCACCGAAGGTGATATCGGCTGTGTGTATTTCTTCCAGCTCGTCCTTCATCTTTTCTACGGCGAGAAAAGCTTGGAATTGCTCGGGCTCTTGTAATGCCTTGATCAAAGAATCTCTTACTTCTTTGGATAACAGAAGGGCGTCGAGAATGCTTAACTGCGAAGGTAGTTTTCTCAAGTGTGCCAGAATGTTGTAGTCCACCTTACTTTTTTTTGGCGGGTCCTTGGCTGTCAACTTTTCGACGGCTTGGTCATCAAGGATGATATCCTCAGGGACTTTTTCTTTTGCCTTATCTTTTCTATTTGACCTACTGTTCGAGGGCCCAAGATTCTTTTCGGGCAGCGTACGATTGCGCAGCTGAATATTTTCACAGGTTTTCGGTTCTTCCTCTTTTCCCAAGGTGGACTCTTTAAAGAGGGGTCAAGAGTCATTTCTTTGTCAGAGTCGCTCCCGAAGGTGAGAACTTACGATCCCCCATAGTCAACTATGTGGCAGTTGCCGGCAGTTCTTTTGTGCTCCACGGTCGTATTTCTTTGCTCCCGACGAGCTTTGCGTTTCATCCGCTTGAAATGTTGCCGGTGAGCAATATATCCCTGCCACCATCTTTTAAAAGTGTTGCACTCCTCGGTAGGGTGCGCAATCTTTCGATGATATAAGCAGTAGGTAGGATGTGTTTCCGCTTCACCAAGAATATTTCGTTCGGAGGGTGGCAGCTTCATTCCCATCGATATGGCTTTAGCGAACCTTTTCCTCGTCTTGAATCTGTTTTTATTTGCGATGGATGTACTTTGATCTTGCGGGAGTGTTTCAACTCTTTCGTCCAGTCGCCGGCGTTTGGCTTTTTCAAATATGACCATCTCGCGCTCCCGATCAGCTTTGCTTTTCGAAAGAGCTTCGTTCAGGAATGCATCAATCATTTCGTCTGATGGCCCTAGAAGTTCCGGTTCAGGATTTGCCCCCAGTTTCTTTGTGCAAGGAGCTTCTTCATCATCTATCGACAAGTGAGAGATCATATGGCAGCTTGCTACATAACCTTCAGATTCGTCCGACGAGTCTTCTCCATTGTCATCATCTCCGTCCTCAAGGACGTGGCTGAGAAATTCTTGGAGTGTGACTGGAATCCGCGCTTTTTGATTATATTCTTCCAACGCGTCAATCTATTTTTGCAGGTCCGTGCGCTTGTCACCAGGCATCACGGGCTTTTTGGTCTTCTTTTTTTTCTTCGAAGACTTTGACGGCTGGGTGTGAGCGCTTTGGCTATCACTACCAATCTTTGGAGTCGGGCGCGGTTTCAGCATTCTCTCGATGATCTCAGGTTCCAGTGGATTCTTCCACCTAATTGCCGGGCATGTGTGGAGATCCTTCAGCATTCTCTTAGTTTTGGCTGAAAGAGCGACCTCCCATGGAGCTTCTTCTACGAAAGAACATGATGCCCCCGGTGTATCCGTCTTCTTGAGAGCGTGCGGCTGAGGCGGGTTCACCTTCCAATTCTCGGACAATACGAATTTGCCATGTTGGTACTGATCTTCTATACAGCTTTTGAAGATGTAACAATTTTCGATCGGATGGCCCAACATTCGGTGATAAGGGCAATAGTTAGGATTGCTAATGTCGCCTGGTTGCGTTGGACGTCTTGGCTCCGGCAGAGTGATGGGCCTGTTGCGCAGTGCTAGCTCGAATAACCTCTTCATCTTGTCTCGAGGGAACGAGTAAGGGCGTCTCATTTTATCTCCAAGAGATCGAGTTCTATCATTTTGGCGGTCAACTGGTCTTAGACCACTGGACTGCTGTTGAGCATTAGCGACGACGGTCGCCTTCCCCTTTCCCTTCTCATTCCGCGGCTCCAGCTTTGGAAGAGATGATCTATGACCTATCTGGTCCATTTGGGCCAGCTTATCAATCAAGGCCTGGAAAGTAGTCGGCTTGAAAAACATCATGAACTGGGAGATGGTCACCTGCGGATCAAGAGTGCCCACGAACATGCCCACAGCCGGCTCTTCTTCGATGCGCTGTTCGCATTTCGACCATAAGTTCTGCCACCGTATCGCGTACTGAACCCATGTTTCTCCAGGTTTCACCCTGGCATTAATTAGTGCGGTAATCGGAGTGCGCTTACGAATCTTTGTGTAAATAATAGCTCTATCTCCGCAAATGTCTTGACAGAGTCGTTCGGGAGTTCAGAGTACCACTCGAATGCCATTTCTGACAAGCTGCCGATGAATTGGCGAAGTAGAAATTTATCATCACCTCCGGTGTTGCCACATAGAGCCCTGAACTGGGCGACATGCTGGTGGGGATTGCCCGTCCCTTTATATACATGAAATTTAGGGATCGTATATCTAGGTGGGTACTTTATTTGGTCATACCAGCCTGGATATGGTCGCCCAGTTTTAACAACTTGGCCGGCCGCTTCATTCTCCTGGTGAGCTCGTATTTGCCGAGCAATGTAGTCATCCAGAGCAGCCTTGGAAATGGGTTCCTCTTTGGCTGCTGAAAGAGCCGGAGAAGGGTTCGATGTCTCCCCTCTGTCGTCTTCAATGATGATGGGGGTCTTCAGCTGGAGGTTCGGCTGTAACATCATCCAAGCCATGTCTTGGAACAAGAGAGCCATTCGTTTTATATTGGCTGCCTGTTCCGCAGCCTCTTTTTCTTTCCTCTCGAGCATTCTTCGGAGGAACTCGGTGTCAGTTTCTTGTTCCCGACGCTACTCCGAGGTCTCTGGATTTTCTTTTGGCCCAGTGAGTGCGGCCATTGCAGTCAGCATCTCCTGAAGCTTCTGCTGTTGTTGTTCCTGAGCCCTTGTTATTGACCGGGTAAACGGTCGATGACCCGTAGAAGCACGACTTTCCTCTTTTCCGGAAGTCATATAAACGGTATGTACCATCATGCCCCCAGACTTGGGGCGTTTAGATTCAGCGCTTTTACGGTTTGCCACGTTCACAGGGGTTTTCTCAGGCCTCCTTCTCTTATGAGCAGTTGAAGTCGAGGGGGCCGTTGCAGCGGGCACCCAGACGGCTGTCGCTTTTGGTGGCTTGACAGGATGGTTTTCTCCTTGTCCTGCATTAAGCTTCTTTGATCGACGAGAGTAGTCCTGGTCAATCACCGATTCCTGGACCTGTCGCTAGACTTTATAAATTTAGAGGACAGCCGCTGAGGGGGCTGCTCCGGCTTCTTTTCTATAGTAATCTCCATAGGTGGAGGAGATCTCTTCAGCATGGCAGTCGGAGCATTCTTGCGAACCCTCCTAAGCGATTCAAAACTGTTCCCAGTTGGAACAGCAGCATTGATTTCCACCATGGGAGCTGACGGAGTTAGTCCAAAAGGGGAGCTGCCCCCGGCCTTCCTTACTCGGCGCCAGTGACGAAGGCGAGCATGTCGTGTGGACGGAGTTGGTTCAACTATGGGGATGGCTTCGTCATGCCCCCCGTCTTGGCGAAGGGTTGTCGCTGGCGTCAGCCACTTAAAGACCGGTGTCCGTTGAACAGCAGCATCCAATCTATCAAAGATAGACCTTTGGGCAGGATTGGGAGCCGGAGTGGCCAGCCTCGTAAAGACTGATCCTTTGACGGGAGAAGCTTCTTTAGTGACCTCGAGAATCGGAATGGCTATTCGCTTTGGGATGGCTGCTTTAGGTATCGTGGGCTTCTTGACGGGCCCATTGGAGTTCAGGCTCAGCCTATCGAAAACTGATGCTGCTGGCTTGGCATTGGATGACCCGTTGAAAGGGGCCGTGGTGGTAGTGAGCCGATCAAAGACCGACTTCTTTTGCGCTTCTTGTGGCAGCGGGATGTTAACACTCACTGGTGGGAGCATGGTCCCGAAGAACAACCCGATGGTAGCCTGCATTACCTGCTCTACCGACATTGTGAATAGGGAGACCGCCTGGGTCCCGTAAGTTACACCTCCAGATGAGGCGGAACGTGAGTTGCAGTTGCAGCTGGAGCATTTCGTGCAGGTGGATACCATTGATCTTTCGTTTTCTGCACCGAGCAAGACACCAAATCTTAGTACCTCGAACCCAAGGGCAACCATATCAAACCGTGATTCGTTTGCGAACACGACACACGAAGTGTGGAGTGGAAATAGAAAAAGGTCCCACCGGGCGTGCCAGAATCTGTTCCCCGCCGAAAGACGCGACCGGGACGTTGGGACGTCAGGCCTGAAATTCAAGGGCAGATGCTAATTGGTGCTATCCGTCCACCTTTCCGAAGATGCCAAGTTGATTTATGGCACCGTGTATCGAAGGTTTAAACGGATGCGAACGATGTAGCAAACTTCATCAGATTCCCCTTCATTTGAGGGGTTTTTGATTCTGGGGACGCTCTTCCCTGCAGGCGCAAGCCCCTGCAGTTAATTACGCTACCGCATCGCGGTAACAACTTTCTCCTTCTCCAGATGGTCACTTCGTGTCGTGGGTGTTTGTTCTATTTTTTGTTGTCTGTGGATTGTATACGGAGACTAATTTATGTTGTCGTCCGTAGGGCGTGGATTAGTCTAAATCCGTATCTTCTTAGATTTGGGTTTGGGGGTTGGATTTAAGGATACGTTAGTCTTTTTTGAGACTAAAATCAACTTAAACGTTTGTTAAGAATACGTTAGTCTGATTTTTAGACTAAGATCAACTTAACGGGATCGTTTAGATCCAACAAAAGAGCATTCGAGCTTTATTGTTTAGTTTAGGGACATTGCGGTCGATTAGTTTAAGGACATTTCAGTCCAACGTTAGTTTAAGGGCATTACGGTCCAAGGTTAAGGACATCATAGTCCATGGGTTTTAAAGGACCCCACAGTCCGAGATTAAGGACATCATAGTCCATGGGTTTTAAAGGACCCCACAGTCCGTGAAATGTATGGTTGTCAGGACCCGTCACCTCTCTGAAGACGTTGAAGGATTACAACGACAGATATCAGAGGAGTAAAGAGATGTGCCCTCGAACCGGTGTGAGTTGGTTGAAAGATCTATAGTCCAATTTTGGACTATGATCTGTTAAATATTCATGAGCAGATGGGCTCAATTAAATATAAGTTGAGAACTTATGGCCAATATTGGGCTAAGTCCAATAAATGTTTAACATTTTTATTCTGGCTATTGAGCCTTTATTTGGGCTTGGTCCTTCTGACAATATTTTTTGTCTTTTATTGAATGCCGAGTATTCACCAAAGCTCTGAGCTTATTAAAGAACAATTTATGTTCTGTAAGCGCAATACGTGGCGCGCTAGGCGCTTTGCGCCAATTAAATAGCGCAGTGGGCTTCTGCCACGTGGCGCACATATAAGGGACACGTGTCGCACTTAGCGCTAAGCGCTAGATGATGAGCGCATGATGCCAGTTTATAAGCGCTGAGCGCTAATTCATGAGCGCACACGTGAGTGACACGTGGTGCGCTTGGCGCTGAGCGCCAGCCCATGAGCGCAGTGCGCTATTTCAGAAGCGCAAAGCGCAAGTTGTTAATTGGCGCACACGTGGTTGACAAGTGGCGCATTTTGGCGCTGAGCGCCGGTCTAGAGAGCGCAGAAGCGCAGTTCAAGAGCGCAAGGAGCATTTCAAGAGCACAAGGCGCAGTTCAAGAGCGCAAGGTGCATTTGATCAATTTTATGATCTAGGAAAACAAGTTTATGTTCTTTTAAAAGAGACTTTGTCTCAAGATTTAAGAACAACAGTTCTTATTTTGCAGGAGAGATTTTCAATCTCTTATTTCGATGAAAGGCTTTGCCTTTATAGATTCATGATCTGTGAGAAGAATTATGTTATTCTTTTATTTTATGATGAGATCTTTTGATCTCTTTTATGAAAGACTTTTTGTCTTGTAGATCTATGATCTTTTTAAAAAAATAGAATTCTTCTTTTTATGAGATGATTTCATCTTTGTGTTCATCATCCATTATCTTTACCTTGACGAAGTATCTTCTTTTGCTGAGAGCTTGCTCTTTATGTTTGAGTGAGTTTTTTTTTTAAAGTTTAGGGGGGGTTTCTCTATATCAGACTTGAAGTCTTGAGGCCTTTATATAAGGCAAGCTGATTTGTTGAATCAGTTAAAGAGATCTTTCTCTGATTGATTTGGAGATGTTTCCCCACCATTGGATCTTTGATCCTAGGGCTTCTGTTTTACAGAAGGCAATTTTCTTGTTTTTAACAAGATTGAAAAATCTTTCCATTACAGAATTTTAATTCTGGTTAATTAATGATTTATCATTATTATTAGATCTTTTGATCTAACGGTGGGGAGTTTTTTAATTCCAGCGCTAGCGCATCCGTACTTTGCACGTGGTGCGCTGCTCAGAGCGCAACGCACTTTGCGCTAGCGCATCTGTGTTTGACACGTGATGCGCTGCTCAGAGCGCAGCGCGCCCTGCGCTAGCGCACCCGTATTCGACACATGGCGTGCAGCGCGCCTAGTGCTAGCACACTCATGATGCGCTGCCTAGGGCGCAGCGCACTTGGCGCTGCATCTAAAGCGTTGCTTCAATTTTGAAATTTGAATTTCAAACAATGCTTTGCTCTGATCGGGGGAAACAGTTGTATTTAGTATTAACGCTGTTGTTTGTAGTTTGGTACAGAAGGATGCCAGTATATACGAGAGAAGTCTTTATATGCCAGAGAATAGAGGCAAATGGAAGTACAAGGATCCGTTAGAAAGCCCGGAACAACGGCGTGGTATTAGTGTCTTAAATCTTGCAGTCTCGTGCCACTTCTAACACCTTCCGTACCAATCTACCCCTTAAACCCCGTGATGTCTTGATTGTATTGTTTGTATTGTATTGCAACGTGGATTGTCTTGTAATATAGATTGTATAATTGGATGACTTGCCGAAACCGTGATATCAGTAAATGGATGTAACTGGAGAATCATGGATGTAACTAGAGAATCATGTAAATGGAAGTATATCCATGGTTCGGTTCAGTCAATATAAGTTGAATCGCTTAAACGGATTGATTTTATGGATTCATGGATTCATATTGGGATGTAGATTGTACTTGAATCATATTCAAGTTAAATTATTTATAATGAGACTCAGTCTGAGTCAGAACAATTAAAAAAGAAATTGAAGTTCTGATTGTTTTAATGTTATTGGTAACCGCTGCACATGGACGGAAGGATGTGTGTCTTTTTCAAAAACGATTATCGTGTTGATAACACCGTTTTTTTTTAGTTATCTACCTTAAATAGGCAATCACCCACTTCTCCGGCTCCCTGAGGCTCAAGAGATTGGTCCCGCTTAAACCTATATTTACTAGGGTCGTTAGGGTAATTTATAGAACTTGAGAGGGTTTTATGTAAAAATACTTTTGTATAATTTTCAAAATACACCCCAAATATTTAATTATCGTCTTTAGAGTTATCATAGATGTAGATTTTATATTTGTGATATTTTTAGTGAAGATAACCTAATTTCATAATATAGGGTATTTAATTGTAATATTGAACTTGTATGGAATTCATGGTATTTTAATGTAAAGTGATTCTTGTGATTTTAGAAAAAGTTGGAATATTTATATTGTCACAAAAATAGATATTTTAATGATATATATTTATATATTTATATAAAAATAATTTTAATATATATTATATTTCTAGAAATCTCATTTTTATAAGATATTTGTATTTTAAATCTCTCGAGACCGAATGCTCCTTACGGAGGTCTGCATCTCGCACTACTAAGCCCAGGGATGTGCGATAATCCGCACCATCCCAGTCGGGTTCTCTAAAATGGGTTGTATCGGCGCTTTGCAAAGATTTATAAAAATACTTAATTTTATAGAAAACGGTTTTAATAGTTAGCGGTATTTATATGTAAAGTTTCGTTTTCCCGTATTCTATATTACCGAAAGGTATCGTGCTATATTGCATATGAGTGTTGTGAAGAGATAGGTCAATATCTCGTGATCTATTTAAAAGTATAGCAATGAAATATGATATTTAATGTCAAAACTAAACTACATGGTATTTTACTGAAAAAGTACGATAAAAATTGCAATATGAAATATTTTGCTATGAAACTTGTTCATGATGTTTTGTTAATAATTACTAGTCAAGATGTGAGAATTTGGAATGGTCATGTTTAATGAAAATTGCACTTTTTAAAAAAAACCGAATCGGAAGTCGGATTAACTCCGTTTCCGTCGGATTTTAGGAATAATAGTTTTAAGAATAAAATAGAGAAGGGAAAGGTGATGAGAGAGAGGAATCAGTAGGAGGTGTCGATGCGTCATTTCGTCGCCGGGAGCTCCTAGGGTCGTCGTCGGAAGATCGCCGGAGTTTCGCCCTTTGCTAACTCCACTTGTATACAAAATTCTAAAGAGTTTTCTTGAGAGTTTGGACAGAATTGTGAGTGAGGGGGCATGTTTAGGGGTGGTATTTATAGGGTAATACTAGGGTTAGGGTAGGTGAAAGGTTGTATGAAAATTGTATTAAAAAATAGGTTAATGGGGTTTTTTTAATGTCTCTGTTACTGTGCAGAGAAAATTAAATATACATGGGTTATTAGAATACAAAAAGGCAGAATTTTAATGAAGGCAACTCGGTGATCCGACCGAATTCGGCCGGGGCGGCGGGCCGAGTTGGCCGAGTCGGGCCGGGGCTGCCACGTGTCTCTCGTCGCTTGGTGTAGCCCCTGAGTTGTTTGTTTTATATGTGTAGTGGGGTTTTTACGAGTTATGCATGTGTAGGCTCTTGGACTTCTAAAAATTAAAAAAAAACAATATTAAAAATAATATGGGGGATGGGATTTGAACTCTGATACTTTGGTTCAGCAGTGCAATGTCTTACCAGTGAGCTACAAGCTCTTTCTTACTATTAAAAAGCAAAACAAACTTATATCTTGTGCTCATGCAAAAATACCCCTTTCTGTATTTTTTGAAAAAATTGTACAGAAAGTTGTACAGAAAGTTTATGGTTGTTACACTATTAATTTCCTTCATCAATTTTTCTTTTAAGTATGCCATTTGTTAGGCATATTCATTACACTTTTCTTTTCAAATATCTTGTATCAAAATTTTATGGAAGTGAATGTAAATAAATTTGTCGTTGAATTTTAATTACTCTTATTAATTCTTGACTGTTGTTATATTGCTTATAAACGCTTAGCGTATTTATTGCGAAAAAGAACTTTCTCAGAATAAATTCATCGGGGCTTGTCACGTGCCGTTACCGCTCTTTTAGGAAGCAGGATGTGACACATACATTCACTATCACACTACAACAATCACGTAATCGTAGAACTGACATGCTCATGATATTTGCCATGCTCATGATATTTGCCATTTCCATCTTTTACTTGTTCACTACTTCATGAGATTTCATTTTCTACATGTATACATGTCATTTATCACTCTTATATTCATATTCTTATTTTGGGGACTTACTGAGCGTAAGTTCGCCAACGTACATTCCATCTTGTTCTCTTTTTTTCTTTGGAATATTCATCGGGTGACTTACGGACATAGAAAGTAGAACCAACGGAAGAAAAATACTCCCAACTGCTGTCACAGGCTGACTACTGGATTTTATTTCCGCTTGTCATTAAGTATGCCTCTTGTTAAGGCTTCTCTTGTTATTGTATTTTTTTAAGACATCTTGTTATCCGTCTGAACCCTGTGGAACCTTGAATGTAATAGTTAGTAGTTGGATTTTATTCTCATGTTTATTCTTGTTTTATTTGCATTGCTCATAAACGTTTAGCGTATTTGTTATGAAAAAAACCTTCTCAAAATAAATACGTCGCAGGTCTGGTCACGTGACTGTTTCCGTTTTTTGGGAAGCGAGACGTGACAGTTTACAAAACTTAGTTCGGCTCTTTCAGAATATTGGTAAATAGGGGTTACTCTCAATGCATCATGCTCGAATCCTAAACCTGACCTAAAGCAAACCTGCTTCTTATGCTCTATGTAATTCAAGCCTAAATGTACACTATAAACGTTTAACTTTTAATGTTTAAATTACATATTGTAATTTATTTTATTGTATTAGTTGGTGAAACCTTTTAATTTAATTTATAATGAATATATACTATATAATTAAATATAGATTATTAAAGTGTATAATTTAAATATACATGTATAATGTATTTAGTAAAACATACCGCCAAGTTTTACATTTTCAATCTTCGTGTTAATTTAATATGGGCTAGCTGAAAAAACAAGCAAAATCCAACCCGTCTACCTAAATCTGAAACCCGAATGTGTATATTTATGTATAATGTATTGTAAACCTGTCAGGTTAATATGTGTTTTGAATTTAGATTTTAAAGTCCATATAAATTATCAAAAACTCGTCCTACATGGCTCGATAAACCGAACATATGGTGCAGATATTTATCATAGTTGGTCATGACATTGCTACTGTGCTAAAACACATAATCATATAGTGATTTGATTTTTTAAACAGACACATAACTTTTTCTTGTTTTTGGAATGAAAATAAATGTATATTAATTTCTTTGAACTGAAAATAAATGGATTATTACTCACCTCCTATTTCTAGAATAAAACTAAATACAAGAAACCTACCTTATTTTTGCACTAGAAGCATGAAACCTTCCTTAACTTGATCCTAAAATTTTGACACCATTAGTATTTTCAATGTAATTTTCTCTGCTGGCTATTCATCCTTTCTTCTCTGAAGGTTTTTCTTTGTTTTGAACGTAAATTTCTTCACCTTCTTTCTTTCCCAAAATCTCTATTTCAATCCTACATTTTACTTACTTCCTCTTCATTCATGAATTGAAGAGAGCAGGGGTTTGGAAAAGAAGAAGAAAATAAGAAAATAAATGGATTGGTCAATTATATTGATAGGTGGACATTCTCCGTATAAAGAAGCCTCGTGGATGTAAAAAGTAATGATTTTAGGATTTTATTTGGAATAAATTACAAGGATTTGGAAGCTAATGTGTTTTCTTGCTTTCCGAAGAAAAGTAAGGAGGGTTTTCATGCATTTTACCCAATAGCTTATACACTGATAGAAGCCATTGAGTTTGTTTACATTGACAACATCACATCTTGATGAAGGTTGGAATCTCCTTCAGATGTTACCCACCGTCGATTCCATTACAAGCGATACTGAACAGTTGAGATTGAGAATGAGAATTGACTGTGTGGATCTCAATAGGTTGTAGGATGTTGTTGACGCCGAGCTACCTGTAAGGAAAGTCCCGAGGTGGGAAACCACCGTAAGACCTTCCGACGATCGAGTAAGTACTAAGGAATAATGGCAGGGTAGTGACGTATTGGAATGAATTCGAGTTACCTGAGTCGTCTGGTGGACGGGGTTTATATAGCGGTCGCATGAGGTGAATCGGCGCGAAATTGTCACCGTCCGTTACGCCCCGCGGCACGGTCCCATAGAAGGCGGGATACGTCCATTAATAGCGGTATGCGCTCGTTAATGGAAGGGTGTGTCAGCGTGGGACGTGGAGTGGCAGAGGTCTCTGTTTGGCGAGATATACGGAACCGTTACGGGGGCGCTTAGGCTCCGTGCTCTTGGCTGAATAGGAGAGCCGAGGAAGCTCGGCTCGGTGGGTAGCTCGGAGACAAGCGAGGAGTCCGTAAAAGTTTGGTTGCTAGATTGCTCGGGAGGAAGTACTCCGGAGAGGTTTCCGAAAGGTCGGGTGCAACCTCGGAGACGAGGTAACGAGGAAGGTCCCTCATGCACCATACCGGTTCCCCCTCCGTAGCCCCCAGGAGTCTAGTGGGCTTACGTAGACGACACGTCATCTGCCATGTGTCGTAATCTGGGAAATACATGTTTATGAGCTTCATCATTAACCCCCCACTCTAGCCCTGGCCTATTTATGGGTTAGGGTCAAGAGTGGTAAGCCTGGTTTTTAACGATTCAGCCTAGGATTCCCCTGCAATGGGCTGTCCAAAAAAGACACGACATTTAGCGGCTACTCATCTTGAATCCCTGGATCCACGTGGCGGCTTATGAAGCGCCTCAGTTCCCGCGTATATCTTTAGTGACGTCAGCGTATCAGTAAAATGATTGTGCTTAAAAAGATGGCGTCGTTTCGTTCACTTGGTCGGTTGGGCTATGCGCCACGTGTCCACTACTAGGTTGCAGGATGTGAGGGGCTGTCACCCGAATCCTGGCGAAAGGGGACGTGTCCAATGGCCAGTTGCCACGTGGAGTCCCGATAGCTGATAGGTGTGACACTTCGTTTTGGCAGGAACGGATTTGGGTCGTTGGGTGCCTTCTTGCTGAGTGTATAAATAGGGGGGTCATCCTACGGCCGATACTTTACCCAGGTCATCTCTTGTCGTCTGAAGATTGCCCGGCGCACATCTGCTTAGGTCGGAACTTCAGCTAACAAAAACTTTCCTT
Organism: Agapanthus africanus; assembly: GCA_030015575.1. Classification (NCBI taxonomy): domain Eukaryota; kingdom Viridiplantae; phylum Streptophyta; class Magnoliopsida; order Asparagales; family Amaryllidaceae; genus Agapanthus; species Agapanthus africanus. Next base: position 46,176,368 of record CM057339.1, read on the forward strand.
GGCCAAACCTTTCTTAAATCAGGTTAGATGTTTTCCTCCGAAGTATCTATTGACGTAGTAGGGGTTGAGTCGGGTGATGAGGCTTCAGCTTCTGGAGCTGAGCCCAGCCGGTTTTCTTCCTCCTCGGCTTCCGATAGCCGAGAGAGTTCTTCTTCTTCTTATGTGTCGGGCTCGCCCCCCGGGGGGAACGACGCCCTCGTCCCTCGTCGTCGGGTGGAGAAAAGGGCCCCAAGGTGCGCATCAGAAATACCCGTGATGCACCCTCAGTTTTAAACCGTCTGGATGAGCTTTCTGACATCCGGGCCCGTTTTCATATACCCTCTGGCTATTCACTCCGTTTGGCCAGGGAGGACAAGCGGACAGACCAAGTACAGAGCAAAGAGATTTCTCTATACTTGGAAGCATTCCGGGCAGGGATGCATATGCCCTTCTCTCCTGAGGTCTGTGCCATGCTCCATTGTTTCCGTCTTGTCCCGGGCCAGCTAGCGCCGAATTCGTAGAGAATCCTCCTCTGGTTTCTGGTCCAGTTGAAAATTGATCGGATCCCCTTTGATTTGAGCCTACTCTTTTCTTTTCTTTTCTATAAAAATCATCCCGGTACCAGCAAAGACGAACTGAGCTGGGTGTACCTTTCATTCAAAAATAGAAGGGTAGGGCGGCTGAGTCGGAGGTAGTTATTGTCCCTTCTTCCATCCATGAATGGAAGAAGAAGTTTGTCTTCGTCAGGCCACCGGAGGGTGAGGATTGGCATGTGCCCATCAACTGGCAAAGGGCCGACTGTCTTAGGGTTAGGCAGTCGAATGCCCCTGAGGCAAGAGTAGTGTCTCAATGGGAACCGATCCAGCGGGCCGATATCCTGCTTTCCGAGTAGGCTTTGAGCTGGGCGGGACTCAGTCTTGCGCACTTTGTAGGTAAGTTAGGGCTTGTGACAATCTTGTTCCCGCCAAAAAAATTCTGCGCAAAAAAGCCCAAGGTATCAAACGGCAGCGACATGTTTAAGAAAATGTGAACTAGTATTTCCGAGCTATATTTTGACAAACTCCCGAATGTGAAACAGCTAAATTCTGATGGTATCGAAAGAGTCTCGAAAAATTCTTCGATTTGATATATTATGGGTGATTTGTACAATTTTTAGATCAAAAATATTTTTACCGCAATCAAGAACGGCGTCGCTTGGTAGCTAGCCGGTGAATACGGGTCGATCCACAGGGATGTTGTGTATTTCCTAATTGTTCTATAGAGTTAATTCCAAATGGTGTTTGGATCTTTATCACTAAAACTAAATTGATTTAGACTAAGATTTAGAAATCTTGCTAAGGTTAGGTTTAGGTTAATTTTGGAAAGTTAAAGATTTCCCATCGCTTTCAATGCCCTAAATTAGATTTCTTTAGGTGTTATGATAATTATTAATAAAGGGGATTAGGACGATCGGAAAGAAATGATGTTTCTTCCTCTAGGTCATTGTCCGTCCTTTCTTAATCCTTACCCTAACCTCCATGGAAAACGTGCACAACCGGTCTTTTATACTACGGGATCACCGTTACCTCGAGGGTAGGGTGCCGTAGGGAGCGGTATGTGTATGTATGCATGGAGTCCTATTATTATGTGTTGGGCAAGAAAGAGGTGAGAGATTTGCATCTCTCAAACCTTCCCTATTCCTAACCCTAACAAGCGAGGAACTACTCGCTCATTAAGGGATATATGAAAAACATGATTTTTATGAGTTTTTGATTTAAGAAATTAATTATCTAACTACGACAGATTAATAAAAAGTTCTAATCTAAATTAAACTAGGGCAAAGAATAGATTTAAACTAGGGCAGAAAGAAGAATTAAGAACTGGGGCAAAAAAAAATACTTACGAAATTGATGCTCTCAAAACTTGATAGAAATCTGAATTTTATTCAATGAAAAAAGACATGGCCTAAAACAAGTTTTAGGCCTTCTATTTATAGAGCATAGAAAACCCTAGGCTTACAATTGACGCACATATGCTTTTACAAAAATACCCCTAGAAAGACTAGTCAATGCGCCGCCAATTTCCAAAATTTTTCTGCACCAATACGGGTAATACACAGCCGCGGAACCGCGGCCATAGGCCAGGTTTGGCCGCGGTTCCGCGGCCAAGTGAGAGGCTTGTGGGATCATTTTTTTATGGTATTCTGTCTGGTTGAATTTGTCTTCCTGTTTCTTCAGTTGGTTCTTCAGAATGTCTTCTAGTTCTTTTCCAGATCTCCACAGTGAATAATTTTAGTGGACTTGTACCGTTGTTTCGTGTCGAAGTCTTGAACCTTACACTGCCTTTGTGCATTGTGAACTTGTTCATTGATTTTCATTGTCCCTCAAAATGTCGGCACGATCAAAATTCCACCATTTATCGGTAATAGTCTCACTTTGTATCATCTTTTCGTCAATTTCACTGTTTTTGTTCCGAGAACCTGTAACCTGCAACTATGTAGCAGACATGGATCAAAAGCACATGTTTATTTGTAAAATGAATAAGACTGGGGTCTAAAAGAATGCAAAATTATGGTATGAACAAATACCACCAAACTTATCTTTTGCTCGTCCTCAAGCAAACCTAATTTTATTCTCGAAAAAGACATAGCCACACTTTCGCAGGGAAACGCGATTGCACTAAGCTTGTGCAACAAGCCGTTAAACCTCTAGGTGTCCCTAGTAGGAGGAGTGTTGTCTCCTGAGGGTTTTCAGCGGATACTACCTACATAATCCTATCAATTTGGCCTATCGATTTTTATTCTCCAATTAAGTTTTCTAACAAGAAACTCTATTATTGTCGACTTAGAAATTTTCCACCCGTATTCTTCACGCTTCCTTATTATTTAACTTAAGATTATATATGTTCTTATAAATTTAGTTAGCTTTTGACATCTTTTAACTTTTCCTTCTAGGGTTCTATCTTAACTTAAGAATTTTTTATCATCTCTATTAAAGATATAAGTCATATTCTTCATTCCTATCTCTTATCTAAATCCCAATCACATACCCCTACGTGTGTGTATATATCACCCCTACACTTGGAAATTCAAATCAAGCTATCATACTCTTGTCCGTCGTCCAAAGCACTTCTTAAGTGGTGAATTTTTAGATGAATTTTGCTTACACATCCTTCATGCGACCGTTAATACTTCTTGAGGTACCAACAACCGATTACAAAATGTGTTTGCACATTAAAACGTAATTCCTAGTCTTGTAACACCTAAGACTTTAGCTGTGACTCCTAAACCAGTTGGTCTAAGGCACTAGGTGATGAAGCACCCTCACTAAATATTTTTTTCTATTTTTGCAGCCTTAAGTAATTACAAAAACCCGTGTTCATTTTTTTCTTTATTCACACTTGCATTTTATTGTATTTTTCTTCGTACTAAGGACTTTAGACAAAAGCATTTCAAGGTCTCTCTTACTGTTCCAAGTTTCAAGGTTCGTGTTTGTGCAATTTTGTAGGGTATATATTTTCAGAATTTAGCCTTAAGTCAGGAATTATTTTTCAAATTTATACTTTAATAAAGATATCAATACTTTTCCCTTATTTTAACTTAGCCCAAGAAGTCAACTCGAAATTTGCCTATTTCTAAATAAACTACAAAGACATATATTTTCTACCGTTAAACTCAAAGAAAGGTTATTTTTAGGGTTTTTAATTTACTAAGTCTAAGATCTAGTTGTTCCTAGCTAGTTAACCTATTTGTCAAACTCAAGTTGATTAAGGCCAAAATCGAATGTTTTAATATTTTTAATTTTTGTGATTTTTCAATTTTTATGGGTTTTAAAAATAAATATGCAAATGCAAAAATATACATATGAATGCGAAGGAAGAAAGCTTACCGAGCACACCCCCAAACTTAAAGTTGACAGTGCCCTCACTGTCATGCTACACAAAGAGCGTCAAAATGGCCGGCACTTCCATGTTTATTTTCTTATTTTACAAAAATACCCAAATAATTTTTTTTTTAAATTTTTTTATATTTTTTTATATTTATATATTTACAACTGATACACACCCCCAAATTTATTTGAAATAGAGTTTTGGCAGGAAGATCAAAAATTTGGGGGTCAAATGGAGGAAAATCAATCAGTGTAAACCGGCTCCTGCAAAAACAGGAGCTCCTCCGACGGGTCCGCTGTGAGGAACGGTTTTAGTCAATATCCGTTTACTTTAAATAAAGTACTGTCCTCCGGATTTTCAAGATCTACCGCACCGTGCGGATATACGGTGCGTACTAAAAATGGCTCTTTCCACCTAGATCTGAGCTTGCCGGGGTGAAAGTGTAACCGAGTGTCATAGAGTAAAACCTGTTGACCAGGTTTAAACGTTTTGCGCATAAGGTGTTTGTCATGGAACACCTTAGTTCGGTTTTTAACAATGACAGCATTATCATAAGCCTCATCCCGCAGCTCTTCTAGTTCGTTTAATTGCAGCTTTCGATTCTGCCCGTATCTCCCATTGATAAATTCAACTCCTTGATCGCCCAAAATGCCTTGTGCTCAATCTTAACTGGAAGGTGGCAAGCCTTCCCATAAACAAGTCGGAATGGAGACATACCAAGATCAGTCTTGTATGCAGTACGGAAAGCCCATAGTGCATCGATCAATTTGTGTGACCAATCTTTACGGTTTTTAGAAACCGTTTTCTCCAAGATTTGCTTAATTTTCCGATTCGAAATCTCGGCTTGCCCACATGTTTGGGGATGGTATGGTGTTGACAGCTTATGTGTAATGGAATATTTGCATATTAAGGACTCAAAAGTCCTATTGCAGAAGTGAGATCCATTATCACTTATAATTGCTCGAGGGTGCCCAAACCGAGAAAAAATATGTTCTTTCAGAAATCGAACGACAACCTTGTTGTCATTCATTCTGTTAGGCACAGCCTCGACCCACTTTGACACATAGTCAACAGCCAAAAGAATATACACATTCCCAAAGGAATTGGGAAATGATCCCATGAAGTCGATTCCCCAAACATCAAAAATATCTACAACCAAAATTGGTTGGAGCGGCATTTCGTTTCTCCGCAATATCCGGCCCAAGTGTTGGCACCGGGAGCATGTCTTGCAGTATTCATATGCATCCTTAAAGAGTCGTGGCCAATAGAAACCACACTATAAGATTTTCTCGGCTGTCTACTTTGGGCCAAAGTGCCCGCCACACGCTTGATCGTGGCAAAAAGACAGCACACTCTTAAACTCATTTTCAGGTACACACCGACGAATGATTTGGTCGGAACAGTATTTAAAAAGATACAGCTCATCCCAGTAAAAATGTTTTACTTGGGACAAGAATCGGAGTTTATCCTGTTTCGACCAATTTTTAGGTATCAAGCCGGTGGCCAAGTCGTTTACTATATCAGCGAACCATGGTTCGCACGACACTGTTAAGAGTTGCTCATCGGGAAAAACATCTTTAACTGGAATTTCAAGTGTAGGCGAAGAAGGAAGTCGTGAAAGGTGATCGGCCACTACATTTTCACATCCTCTTTTGTCCCTTATGACAAGGTCAAATTCTTGTAGCAAGAGGATCCAACATATTAGCCTCGATTTAGCATCCTTCTTCGCAAAAAGGTGGCGAAGAGCTGAATGGTCCGTGTACACTATCACTGGAGAGCCGATTAAATAAGGCCGGAATTTTTCAAGTGCAAACACAACTGCTAAAAACTCCTTTTATGTTGTTGTGTAGTTTAATTGGGCCTCATTTAATATACGGCTAGCGTAATAAATTACGTGCGGCATCTTATTAATGTGTTGTCCAAGAACAACACCAATGGCAAAATCTGATGCATTGCACATAATTTCGAATGGATGCGTCCAGTCTGGAGATGAAAGAATGGGCGCAGAAATGAGAGAGTGTTTCAATGACTCGAATGCTTCCATGCAAGTTGAGTCAAAATCAAATGTTATGTTCTTGACCAATAAGAGAGTCAAGGGTCTAGCAATCTTACTAAAATCCTTGATGAACCGTCTATAAAAACCGGCATGGCCAAGGAAAGCTCGAATGTCTTTGACGCATTTAGGAGGAGGAAGATTGGAAATGACTTCAATCTTGGCTTTATCAACCTCTATTCCATTTTGCAAGATGACATGTCCTAAGACAATGCCTTCTCGTACTATAAAGTGGCACTTCTCCCAATTTAAAGTGAGGTTCTTATCCCTACAGCGAGTAAGAACTGCGTCAAGGTGTAGCAAACACTCGTCGAAGGAGTCACCAAAAATGGAGAAATCATCCATAAAGATCTCTAAAAACTTTTCAACCATGTCGGAAAAGATCCCCATCATCCACCGCTGGAACGTAGCGGGTGCATTGCATAACCCAAAGGGCATGCGACGATAAGGAAAAGTACCGAAAGGACAAATAAATGTGGTCTTTTCTTGATCCTTTTTGGCGATGGGGACTTGGTTATAGCCGGAATAGCCATCCAAAAAGCAGTAAAACTCGTGCCCAGCCAATCGTTCTAGCATTTGGTCAATGAAAGGTAAAGGAAAGTGGTCATTCCTTGTCGCGGCATTGAGTTTTCTATAGTCGATGCAAACTCGCCACCCAGTTTGGGTGCGAGTAGGTATTAACTCATTTGCCTCCTTTTTTATGACCGTAATGCCCGATTTCTTTGGCACAACATGAATGGGGCTAACCCACTGGCTGTCCGAGATAGGTTAAATGATACCACTATTAAGACATTTAATAATCTCTTTCTTGACAGCCTCTTTCATTATGGGGTTAAGGCGTCTTTGTGGATCCCTTACCGGCTTGGCATCATCCATCAAGTGTATATGATGTTCAACTATGAGGGAACTAATCCCCTTGATGTCCGCCATAGACCAGCCAAAAGCTTACCGATTATTTTGTAAGACCATTAAAAAGGCCTTCTCTTGCTCGAGAGCTAGAGAGGCCGATATGATAACGGGAAGGGTCTCATTCTCACCTAGGTAAGCATATTTAAGGTGAGACGGCAAAAACTTTAGTTAGAGTTTAGGGGGTGAAACAATTGAAGGTAGCATTGGTGATACTGTTTCAAACTCGAAGGATTCTATCAACGGTTCAAATCGAGTGTATGCAACCAAGTCGGATGGTTCAACTAACTCATCAGAAAAATCAAAAGACTCAAACTAGGGTGGTGAGTCTTCAAAATCGTCCAAAAAGATGAAACACTCATAATCGTTGTCCGGCGTGAAAGCTATGTCGGATTCTAAGAGGAACGCACTAGAGGCGTCAACACTGCTGTGATCGAACATAAATTTTTCGAGCTCACAGTCCTCTTCCGTGATCTCATTGATCGAGCAAACATCAAGTACGCTAGAATTAGGATCGGAAGGCTGATTTCCCAACTTAAAAATGTTGAGTTCAATTGTCATATTGCCAAAAGATGGATTCATTGAACCATTACGACAATTGATCACCGCATTAGAAGTCACAAGGAATGGTCGACCAAGTATCACCGGAATTTGACTCCGGGGGTTAGCTACAGGTTGTGTATCCATAACAATAAAGTCAACGGGGAAAATGAAATCCGCTAATCTAATTAACACATCCTCCAACTCTCCCCTAGGATGGGTGATGGATCGGTCGGCCATTTGGAGAGTACAATGAGTGGGTTTAAGCTCTCCAATGCCTAATTGCTCGTACACTGAATAGGGTAGCAAATTGACACTAGCACCAAGATCTAATAGTGCTCTATTGATGTTCTTGTCCCCAATTGTTATCGAAATAGTAGAACAGCCGGGGTCCTTGTGCTTTTGGGGTAAAGATTGGACAAGAGCATCACTAACAGCACTAGCCACGAAAACTTTCTTTGGTACTTGTGACTTCCTCTTCTTGGTGCATAAGTCCTTTAAGATTTTCGCGTAAGAAGGAACTTGTTGGATTGCATCTAAGAGAGGTATATTTAAGCTAACCTGTTTGAACAACTCTACAAACTTCTCCATTTATAGAGTTGGTTTATTGGATCTCAACCGGTTTGGAAAAGGAACATTTTGGAAATTTGTTGAGTCCATTTTTTGTGGATCAGATTGTGGAGTTAGAATGGATCCCCGTGTAGATGTGTTCGTAATGTAAGAAGTGGGTGCGTTCGAGCTAGAAGAAGTAGAGCCTTGTGAAGAATGAAGAATAGGCTCTAACGAAGAAGAAGAAGATGAAGAAGAAGAAGAAGGTGAAGAAGATGAAGAAGAACCACCGGCATGGGTGTCATTGTTAATACCCACATTATTGTGCAACACTTTTCCGGATCTCAACGTGGTCACAACATTTACGTTATGATTTTGCTGTTCATATGCAACATGTGCGTGACCGGGATTTGGCAGTGGTTGAGATGGAAGCTTTCCCTTTTCTCGCTCGCTCAATGCAGTATTGAGTTGTGCAATTTGTGCCTCAATAGATTTGATACTTTGATCATGTGAAGCACTGTTTTGCACCAAAGATTGAAAAGAAATCTCCAACCTTGCTTCGGATTGTGTAGATTATTTTAGGAACGCATCTAGACTTCTTTCTAGCGAGTTAACCTTATCATTATTTGGTTGAACAAAATTGTTTTGAGGGTAAGAATTGTTGGGCACAAAATTGTTCATTTGGTTAGGGTAAGGTTGTGGGTGGAAAGGTTGCTGGTATTAAATTTGTGGAGGTGATTGTTGTTGTGGAGGAGGAGGCCTTTGAAAGTTGTTGTTTCCTTGGAATTGTTGATTTTGATTCCAAGCAAAATTTGGGTGACTCCTCCAACCCGGATTATAAGTCGAAGAGTATGGATCATTTCTCTGTCGTTGCTGAAAGGCAGCTGTTTCGCCCAATCAGAGCAAAGCTCTGTTGAAATTCGAAATTCAAAATTCAAAATTTTGAAACAACGCTTCAAATCTCGGGCGCAACGCGCCACATGTCAAGCGCTGATACGTCAGCGCAGCGCTCAAGAAGGCGCGCCCAATCAGAGCAAAACTCTATTTTTATGAAGCAACGCTTCAGCTGCGCAAGCACTGCGCGGCGCGACACGTGTCGGCGCAGATGCGCTAGCGCAGTTGCGCTGCGCTCTGCGCTGCGCGACACGTGTCGGCGCAGATGCGCTAGCGCAGTTGCGCTGCGCAGTGCGCTGCGCGACACGTGTCACGCGCTGGGGCATCTGCGCCAAACAGAATTAAATTTTCAAGAAATCTTTTCTGTTCTTGTTAAAACAAGAAGATTTTCTTCTGCAAAGCAGAAGCCCTTGGATCAAAGATCCAACGGTGGGGAAAATTCCCCAAATCACTCAGAGAAAGATCTCTTTAACAAATTTAACTAATTTATGGGCACTATAAAAAGGACCCTAGGCCTCAATTAAAAAAAAGAAGGGAACATCTTTATAAAAATAAAAGAGAAGAGAACTCTTGAGAACTTCTTAAGAACAACAGAAGGTAAAAAAAACCTTTAGGAAAAAGAGAAAATTCTCTTATGGACAGATTATTGATCTAAGAACAAGATCAATAATTTTAAATAAAAAAGATAAGTAATAATAGTGCTTTGCACTTTTTTATGAACCTCTGGTTCTTGAAACAAAAAAAAATTATTTTCTTTGATCTAAATTAGATCAAGAAATCAAATAGTGCTCTGCACTCCTGTTCTTGAATCTAAAAGATTCTTAGTGCTTTGCACTTCCAAACTGCGCTGTTGCGCTCTTGAGAGAGCGCCACGTGTCAGCTACAAAACAACTTGCGCTCTTGAAATAGAGCTTTGCTCTCTGGAATTGGCGCAACTCACCAGAGCGCGTCACGTGTCAGCAGCGCAACAGCGCAGCGCATTAGCGCAGCGCACTGCGCTATTGCGCTTGCGCTCACCAGAGCGTGACACGTGTTACCACCATATGAGTTTGCGCTCATTACTTAGAGCAAAGCGCCTGACAAACCACGTGGGGCACTGTCAGAGTATTTAATGCTCTGCATTATTAAAGAAAAGGGACAGAGCCCAATTAAAAGGCCTAAAGGCCTAACAAAAAATGCTATAAAGGGGGGGGGCAAAGCCCAAACAAAAAAATAGATGCTCTGCGTCATTTAGAAAAGGGCAAAGCCCGACCAAAACAAGAATAATGCAGTGCATTACTAAAAAGGGGTAAAGCCTTAGCATAGGCCAAAGACAAAAAAAAAATATATTAAAACTGGACTTAGCCCAATTTTGGCCATAAGTCCTTAAATTAAATTGACTGAGCAAAATTGCTCTCTTAAATCAATTTACTACCGGTTCAAGGGTACATCTCCGAACTCCTCTGACACCTGTCGTTGTAATCCTTCAACGACGTCAGAAAGGTGACGGGTCCCGACGACCACGTATGAATATGGACTGCGGGATCCTTAAACTCGTGGACCGAGACGTCCCTAAACTAATATCGGACCGAGACGTCCCTAAACTAATATCGGACCGAGACGTCCTTAAACTAACGGTGGACCACTATGTCCTTAAACTGGTATTGGACCACCATGTCCCTAAACTGGCACAATAGAGCCCAGATACTCTTTTGTCGGATCTAAACGATCCCGTTAAGTCGATGTTAGTCCCAAATTGGACTAACGTATCCTTAACAAACGATTAAGTTGATCTTAGCCTCAAATATGGCTAACGTGTCCTTAAATCAAACCTTCAAACAAACTTTAGTCCCAAATTGAACTATAGATCTCTCAACCAACTTTGGTTCAAGGGTACATCTTTGAACTCCTCTGATATTTGTCGTTGTAATCCTTCAACGTCGTCAGAGAGGTGACGGGTCCTGACAACCACACATTAATACGGACTGTGAGGTCCTTAAACTCATGGACTTATGCGTCCTTAAACCAATATCCGCCCCCAAAATGGGAATGTTAGACCACTATGTCCCTAAACTGGAACAATAGAGCCCAAACGCTCTTTCGTCGGATCTAAACGATCCCGTTAAGTTGATCTTTGTCTCAAACTGGACTAACGTATCCTTAACGAACGTTTAAGTTGATCTTAGCCGCAACTCGACTAATGTATCCTTAAAATAAAAAACACCAAACCCAAATCTAAGTAAATACGGATTTGGACTAATCCACGTCCTATGGACGACGGCATTACTCAGTCTCCGTATACAATCCACGGGCAACCACAAACAAAACAAACACACACGACACGAAGTGAAATTTTGGAGAAGGAGAAAGTGGCTACCGCGATACGGTAGCGTAATTAACTGCAGGGGCTTGCGCCTGCAGGGAAGAGCGTCCCAACAATCAAAAAACCCCTCAAGCGAGGGGGAATCTGACAAAGTCTGCTACATCGGCCGCATCCGTCTAAACCTTCGATACACGGTGCCATAAATCAACTTGGCATCTTCGGAGAGGTAGACGGATAAAACCAAATAGCATCTGCCCCGAATCCCAGCGTCAGGCCATCGCGGTCCTGTGCGCCGCCTTTCGGAGGGGAACAGATTCTGGCACGCCCGGTGGGACCTCTTCCTCTTTCCACTCCACACTCCGTGTGTCGTCATCGCGAACCAATCGCGGTTTATTAAATGGTTGCCTTCGGATTTCAAGTTACTAAGATTTGGTCTTTTGTCTGGCACAGAAGAACTCAAGGTTCAATGGCCTCTAATTGCATCAACTGCTCGCAGTGCCAATGCAATGAACGCTCCACCTCACTGGGAGGTGTAGCATATGGGCCCCAAGCGGCTTCCTTCCTCACTCTGCCAGTAGACCAGGTGACCCAAGCCACCACTGGTATGTTCTTTGGGACCATGATCCCACCTACAAGCTTCCCTACGCCAATACCTGCACCGGAAGTGGACAAGAAGTCGGTCTTCGACCGGCTCACTGCTACGACGACCCCTGTCAACGGGTCGCCCACTACCAAACCGACAGCCTCTGTTTTTACCAGGTTAAATCAGGACTCTAAATTGGCTGTCTCGAGGAAGGCAATAACTGCTGCTCCAGAAGTCGTCAAGGCGGCTTCCCCTGTCAAAGAGTCAGTCTTTTCAAGACTGACGATTCCTGCTCCTGCCCCTACTCGAGGATCCATCTTCGACAGGTTGAATATCACCCCTCAAAAGACAACCTCAGTCTTTAAGAGGTTAACACCGACGGCGCCTCATTCAGACAGGGGGCAGAAAGAAACTATCTCAATCTCTGAGCCAATCCCAACGGCTCGCCGTGCTTGACGTCGCCATTGGCAACGAGTAAGGAAGGCAGGGGGCAACTCCCCCTCAGGGCTAACTCCACCTGCTCCAATGGTGGAAGTCAACATTGCTGTTCCAACTGGGAACAGCTTTGAACTGCTGAGGAGGGTGCGTAAGAACTCTCCAACCGCTACCTTAAAAAGTCTCCTCCACCTGCGGAGAGAGTTACGGAAACGAAGCAAGAACAGCCCCCTCGACGGCTGTTCTCAAGAATTTATAAAGTTTGGCGGAGGGTTCAAGACTCCGTGATTGACCCAGGTCACTCTCGTCACCAGAAAAGGGCGAAGGTGGAAAAAGACAAGGACCGTCCCATTAAACAGCGGGGGACAGCAGCTGCTAGGATGCCCACTTCGACGGTTCCTTCAACCTCAACGACCCACAAAAGAAGGAGGCCAGAGAAAACTCCCGCGTCAGCGGCAAAAGTTAAAAATAGTGAACCTAAACGCCCTAAGCCAGGAGGCATAACAGTTCATACGGTTTACATGGCATCGGGAAAAGAAGATAGCCGCATATCAACAGGTCATAGACCGCACACGAGGTCAGTGACCAAGGCTCAGGAGCAGCAGCAGAAGCTCCAAGAAATGATGAACGCTATGGCCGCACTTACAGGGCCAAAAGAAACCCCTGAAACATTCTCGGACGAGCGTCAAGAACAAGAGACTGACGCCGAGTTCCTTCGCCGAATATTAGAGAAAAAGGACAAAGAGGCCGCCGAGCAGGCATCCAACATAAAGAAAATGGCCCTCCTGTTCCAGGATATGGTGGGTATGATGATTCAACAAGATCCACCTGCTGAAGATCCCCCAATCATTCTTGAAGACGATAGGGGAGAGACGTCGAATCCTCCACCAGTTCTGTCCACAGCTAAAGAGGATACAATCTCCAAAGCTGATTTGGATGAATACATCGCCCAGCAAATACGGGTTCATCATGCAACCGAAACAGCCGGCCAGGTCGTGAAAACGGGGAGACCATATCCGAGTTGGTACGATCAAATCAAATACCCGCCAGGTTATACGATTCCCAAGTTCCATGTCTACAAGGGGACGGGCAATCCTCACCAGCATGTTGCCCAGTTCAGGGCACTCTGCGGCAATACCGGTGGAGATGACAAGCTTTTACTTCGCCAGTTTGTTGGAAGCTTATCGGATACGGCGTTCGAATGGTACTCTGAGCTCCCGAATGACTCTATTAAAACCTTCGCGGAGATGGAGCTGTTGTTTACTCAGCGTTTTGCAAGCGCTAGTGAACGTACCCCGATGACAGCACTGATTAACGCCAGGGTAAAACCCGGCGAGACGTGGGTTCAGTACGCTATACGATGGCGTAACCTATGGTCGAAATGCGAACAACGTACTGACGAAGCTCCCGCGGTGGGTATGTTTGTGGGAACCCTCGATCCACAAGCAACCATCTCGCAATTTATGATGTTCTTCAAGCCGACAACCTTCCAGGCTTTGATTGACAAACTAGCGCAGATGGATCAAATGGGCCATAAACCCCCTCTTCCAAGGCCAGACACCCGAAATGACAAAGGGAAGGGAAAAGCGATCGTCGTCGCTAATGCTCAACAACAACTGAGCGACTCGAAACCGGTTGCTCGTCAAAATAATATGCGACCGTACGTGCCCCTTGAGGATAGGATGGGATGTCCTTATTCCTTTCCCCGCGATAAAACGAGGAGGTTATTCGAGCTGGCGTTACGCAACATACTCATAAATCTGCCGGATCCAAAACGTCCGTTGCAACCAAATGACGTCAACGAGCCTAATTACTGTCCTTACCATCGAGTACTAGGCCATCCGATCGAAGACTGCTACGTTTTCAAAAATTGGCTTGAAAACCAGTACCGACAGGGCAAGTTCGCGTTATCTGACAAATGGAAGGTGAACCCCCCGCAGCCCCACACCTCTAAGGGGACGAATACGCCGGGGGCAACATGCTCCGTCGTTCAAAAAGCTCCTTGGGAGGTTGTATTATCGGCTAAAACGAAGAGGATGCTAAATGATCTTCAGACATGTCCAGCAATCAAATGGAAGCACCCATTGGAGCCGCAAATTATGGAGGGAATGCTAAATCCTCGTCCAACTCCAAAGACCGATGTTGATGGTTCAAGCACTTGCAGCCAGCCGTCAAAATCTTCAAAAAAGAAGAAGAAGAAATCTAAGAAGCCCGTGAAACATGGCGACAAGCGCACGGACCTGCAAAAACAAATTGACACGCTGGAGGAATATAATCAAAAGGCACGGACTCCCATTACGCTCCAAGAATTCCTCAATCACGTTTTTCAAGAAGAAGATGAGGAAGGAAGTTCATCGGATGAATCCAAGGAATATGTGGCGAGCTGTCATATGATCTCCCATTCGGCCACAAACGAGGAGGAGACTCCTTGCACTGAAAAGCTGGGGGCAGATCCTGAACCAAAAGTCCTGGGGCCATCAGATGAGGAAATTGACGCATTCCTCAACGAAGCTCGATTGAAAAGTAAAGCTGATCGAGAACGCGAGACGGCTATATTGGAAAGGGCCAAGCGCCAGCGACTTGATGAAAGAGCTCAGACGATCCCGCTGGAGCTAAACACTTTTGCTACCGACAAAAGTCAATTCAAGATAAAGAAAAGTTTGCTAAGGCCATATCAATGGGCATGAGCTACCATCCTCTGAAGAAAACATCGCCGGTGAAGTGGAAACGCACCCCTCCTATTGCTTATATCATCAGAAGGTTTCACACCCCACTCAAGAGTGCAAAGTTTTTGATAGATGGTGGAAAGGATATGTTGCCCATCGACAACACTTTAAGCGAGAAAAACGCAAAACTCGTCGGGAGCAAAGAAATACGACCGAAGGGCTTAAAAGAACTGCTGGAAATTGTTGCATGGTTAACACCGGTGAATCACAAGTGCCTACATTCGGGAGCGATTCTGATGAGGAGCTGGAACTTGCCCCTCTCTTTAAAGAATCCACTCCGGGAAAAGAAGAAGAGCCGAAGGTCTGCGAAAATATCCGGCTACGTAATCGCACACTGCCCAAAAAGAACTTCGGACCCTCGAACAGAAAAGATAAAGGGAAAGAAAAGGCCCCTGAAGATATCGTCTTAGATGACCAAGTGGTGGAAGAGCTAGCTGCCAAAGACCCGCCAAAGAAGAGTAAGGTGGATTACAACGTCTTAGCACATCTAAGGAAGCTGCCCTCACAGCTCAGCATTCTTGATGCCCTTTTGCTATCAAAAGAGGCGAGAGATTCGTTGATTAAGGCGCTCCAAGATCCGGAACAATTCCAAGCATGCTTGGCCGAGGAAAAGATGAAGGATGAATTGGAGGAAGTGCACACGGCCGATGTCACTTTTGGCGATGAAGACCTTCTACTTGGGACGTGCGAACACAATCGCCCTCTCTATGTCTCGGGATACTGCCATGATATAAAGATAGGCAAAATCCTGATTGATAACGGGTCGTCTGTTAACCTACTCAACGTGCGGGTGTTGAAAGAAATCTGCATGAGCGTCCAGCACCTTGCTCGTGACAAGATCACCATCTCCGGGTTCGACTCCCAATCGTCAAATACTCTTGGATCTGTGATACTGACGCTACGCTTCGGGCTACTCGTCACGGACATTAAGTTCCACGTCATAGACGCCAAGACATGTTACAACGCTTTGCTCGGCCGACCATGGTTACACGAGTACAACATCATCCCTTCTACACAGCATCAGTGTATGAAGTATTTTAAGGATGGTTTCGAGTATACCGTGACGGGAGAACTGAACCCGTTCTCTGTGAACGAGGTCCGCAAATACGAAGATGCCAAATACTTCTTGCCGGATTTCGAAGACACGGAGAAGTGTCACAAGCCGGAGAATAAAACTAATGCCACCATCCCTGTCTTCGGCAGTGACACCGAGGAAGAAGAAGAGATAGTGTATTCGGGTCCGCCCCAACATAAGAAGCCAGGACCGTCCACTCCTACATTGGTCTTTGGTAGCGATTCGGAGGATGAGGTCCATGTCGTATTCTCTGCTCGACCTTCAATACAAGCTTCCGCTGATGAAGAGCAAAGTCTGCAAGTCGCCATGGTGCCGCCTAAACATCAGAAAAAACTGGACGCACTTAATATCTACAGTGTAGAAGAGCTGCGGACATTCTATATCCCTCCCAGGCGAGAAAACGAGAAAGCAATTCTGTTTTACCGCTCTGAAGAAACCAAGATGAAAACAGAAATCTGGCATGGCGCAGATCCTGCGCTCGACAGGCTTCAGCCTATCCGTCTTCCCAGATATTATACAGAGGGTTTGAAGAAGCTGCTGAAACGCCAGGGGATATCCTTCAAACAGACCATTAGAGAGGCCAAATTCTATGACAGGGTCTGGAACGTTCCCGGGACTCAACACAAACTGCCTAACGGGAGAATGGAAACAAGAGGGCTTGGATACATCCGGTCAAAGAAACGAGAGTTACTACCCGGCTGCTACGTCGTGTATGACCTTGATGAAGAAGCGGATGCTCAATGGGAGGACGCTAATCCTAAGCCAGTGAAAGTTCCAGATGCAAAAGAGCCCGGTCCGTCGTTCGAGGAACAAATGGACAGACTTATAAAGAAAGCTGGTCAAAAAGTCCAAGATGATCACAACCGTGAGACGGCCATCTACGAGAAAGCCAAGACACAACGCCTTCTCCAACAGGCCGTAAAGGATGAAAATACCGCTCCTTGTCAACCCGTTATAAAGAAGGCTCAGCTCAAAAGAAGAAATAAGTCGAAAGGCCAAAAAGGCGCTCAATAACAACAAAGCAGGGCTAAGAAGCCACACAAACGGGAGTCGAGCGTTATTGATCTATCCCTTATGAAGAAAATGGGACGAGCATACTCGTTTCCTCGGGACAAGACGAAGAAGATACTTGACCTTGCTCTAAAACATCAGATGCTTACACTGCCGGAGACTAAGCACCCTGAACAAACAGGCGAAGCCTCACACCCGGACTATTGCTCTTACCATCGAGTAGTAGGTCATCCTCTTGAAGATTGCTTTACCTTCAAGAATTGGGTCGAAGATCAGTATCAGCTTGGCAAGTTCGCTCTGTCCGACAACTGGAGGGTAACGCCACCACAAAAGCATGAGCCCAAGGCCACGAAAGAGGAACCAGTTCCATATTGGGATTGGAAGCGAATTCGCACCTGTCACATGATTACAATATTAAAAGAAGAGCCCGAGGACATAGATGAGCTCCCTTGGTGCTTCGAAAACAACAACGACGAGATAATCTCAGAATTCCCACCAGCGCCAAAAGAGCTGGAGGATGGAATCCATATCACTGCAGATAACCTTAAGAAGATTGAGTTGGGGACGGTAAATGATCCGCGACCGACATTTGTCAGCGAGCTGTTGTCTGAAGAAAAGGTGGCTGCGTTAAAGGACGTCCTTGTACAGCATAAAGATTGCTTCGCATGGAACTATTCCGAGATACCAGGACTTGATCTAGAAGTTACGGTACATAGACTGGCGATATCCCCGAGTGTCAAGCCAGTTAAACAAGCGCCGAGAAGAATGCGGCTTGAGCTCGAGATGAGCATCAACGCTGAAGTCAAAAAGCTGATAGACTCTGGCTTTATCCAGGAGGTTCAATACCCTGAATGGATTGTTAATATCGTCCCAGTGATGAAGAAAAATGGAACGGTGCGCATATGCGTGGACTTTCGGGATCTCAACAAAGCCTGCCCGAAGGATGATTTCCCAGTACCAGTCACCGAACTGATGATAGACAATACGTCCACACATGAGATTTTCTCATTCATGGACGGCTCATCAGGATATAATCAAATAAAAATGCATCCTGAAGACCAGAAACATACGGCTTTCCGGACTCCTTTGGGAATATTTGTTACAAGGTGATGCCCTTCAGTTTAAAGAACGCCGGTGCCACCTACCAAAGGGCTATGACGAAGATCTTTGATGACCTTATACACGAAATCGTCGAATGCTATATCGATGACCTCGTTGTTAAAAGCAAATCATATGAGGAACATCTCGAGCATCTGAAGACCGTATTTCAACGTCTTCGACAATAAAATTTGAAGATGAACCCTCTGAAGTGTGCATTCGGGGTTTCCTCGGGCAAATTCTTGGAATTCATCGTTCGACACCGAGGTATCGAGATAGATCCATCCAAGATCAAGGCAATCATGGAAATGCCTCCGCTGCGGACTCTCAAACAGTTGCTGTCTCTCCAAGGCATACATACGGTGATTTATAGCCAATCTTTCAGGCAAGTGCCGTTCCTATAGCCACCTGATGAAGAAGGGAACCCCATTTGTCTGGGATCAAAAATGCCAAGGCGCACTGGATGAAATTAAACAGTACCTGCAGAACCCGCCAGTGTTGGCTGCTCCGGTTAAGGGAAAACCTCTCATTCTTTATATAACCGCCCTCGAAGGTTCCTTAGGCGCATTATGGGCACAAGAGAACGATCAAGGGAAAGAAAGAGCACTCTACTATTTAAGTCGAGTTCTGCTGGGGGCAGAACTCGACTACTCCCCCATTGAAAAACACTGCTTAGCGTTGATCTTCACAATAATAAAGCTTAGACATTACGCATTAGCACATGAAGTCCATCTCATTTCAAAGGTGGACCCTCTCAAATACCTAATGTCAAAGGCCATATTGACGGGACGACTCGCTAAATGGGCCCTGCTCTTAATGGAGTTCTCGATAACGTACCGACCTCTCAAGGCAGTGAAAGGCCAGGCCATCGCCGATTTCCTCGCTGAGCATCCGATATCGGCTGATTCTCCTCTGAATTGCGATTTGCCATACGAACATGTGTTTGACGCGATCGACGGTGGTGATACCCAATGGGAACTTTATTTCGATGGAGCATCTTCCATGAAAAAGCGCAAACAAAGTACCCCTATAATCAAATCGGGGGTAGGCCTCATCTTCGTGACTCTACAAGGAGGGATAATGCGCTTCTCTTTCTCCTTAACAGAGCCGAGGACAAACAATGAAGACGAATATGAAGCTTTGATAGCAGGTCTCGAGATCGCCATTGACATGGGAATTGAAAGCTGCCTCATATATGGGGACTCTCAACTAGTCGTTAGTCAAGTGAACGGCGATTACCAAACATGCAAACCGGAATTGGTAAAATACGGGGAAAAGGTGCAACAATTGCTGACCCAAATTCCCTCATATACTTTGGAAAGTATACCACGGGCAGAAAATAGCAAAGCGGACGCGTTAGCTAAGCTTGCTAAAGAGCTGGCTGACGAGAACCTCGATGAGGTTAGAATCATGGTACAAAGTCGTCGGGTGCTCGCCCCCGCAGAAATACCTCCGGGATCACCCAAAGAGAAGGGAGTGACTGAGCAAGCGACCTTACAAATAAAAGACCATGAGAAGGTTGAGGATTGGAGAGAGGTCTTCATAGACTACTTTAAGTCCCACCGAATGCCTGAAGAAGTGTCCACAAGACATCAGCTGATGAAACGAGCCCTGTCTTTCGCCTTCGTCAACAATACTCTGTACAATAGGTCATTTGATTCTCTGTGGCTGAGATGCTTAGGACCTGACGAAGCGAAAAGGATCGTCCAGGAAGTTCACGACGGACTCTGCGGTTCTCATCAAGCAGGCCCTAAGATGAAGTTGAAAATAAAACGGATGGGCTACTATTGGCCTACGATGATTCAGGACTGCATCGAATATGCGAAGCACTGCCACTCATGCCAAATTCATGGGGACTTCATCCACCAACATCCAAATCCACTACATCCAACGGTGGCTAGCTGGCCATTCGAGATGTGGGGGACTGATATAGTCGGCCCCATCGAACCAGCATCGTCTAGGGGACACCGTTTCATCCTGGCAACGACTGACTACTTCTCTAAATGGGCGGAAGCAGTACCGTTAAGAGAGGTAAAGACGGAAAATATCCTCCACTTCTTCAAGACGCATGTCATATATCGATTTGGAACTCCGCGACGGATCATCTCCGATAACGGGCCAGCTTACAGAAGCCACAAGACCAGTCGCTTCGCGCAACAGTACAATATAGACTGGAGATATTCCTCGGTTTATAATCCGCGAGCCAATGGACTAGCTGAAGCCTTCAACAAGACATTAACAAAAATCATAAAGAAAACAGTGTCCCGTAATAAGAAAGATTGGCACGAAAGACTGCAAGAAGCTCTTTGGGCATATCGAACTACATTCAAGACGGCCACGAACACGACGCCGTACGCGTTGGTGTTCGGTATGGAAGCGGTACTCCCCCTCGAGATAGAGTTACCCTCTCTACGAGTGGCAGTCCACTACGAGCTGACGGATGAAGAAAATGCCCACCTTCGGCTTGAGGAGCTTGACGCCCTTGATGAAACTAGGCTCGTAGCGCAGCAAAATCTGGAAGCTTATAAAGCAAAGATGATGCGCTCATACGAAAGATTGACCCGACCGAGGACATTCCACCAAGACGAACTCGTGCTAGTGGTCAAAAGGCCTATGATCCCCAATCGCGCCAAGCGGGGAAAATTCGAGCCAAACTATGAAGGCCCGTACATCATAGATAAAGTTTACCAGGGTGGGGCCTATCTACTCATGGACATGCACGGTGAAAGGCCTTTCAGGCCGATAAACGGTGGCTTCCTGAAGAAATACTACGCTTAATGAGCCACAGCCTAGGTCAATGATAGATGACGACGACCATGTCCGCTCGCTATCTTCCTCAGCTCAAGTTTTATAAGCAGTAGCCAGCCTCTCGATGTTGGACCGAAATGTCCTTAAACTAATAGCGGACCGAAATGTCCTTAAACTAATAGCAGACCGAAACGTCTTTAAACTAATACCGCAGCACCCTCAGGCTGACGAGATGAATAAAAAAAATATATAATAAATAAAGACGGTATGCCCATAAGCAAAAAGGGCACGGATGAAAACCCGAAAGGGCTCCGTGAGTAAAAACAGCGGGCTACCGGCGAGTGTTTGTGAAAACCCGAAAGGGCACAACCTCGTTAAAAGACACTTGTAGGGTCCTCTCGACCTTGTAAGGAGGAACCACCCGCGTGAGATCCTTATGACTTACAAGGGAACAACACACTTGGGAATCCTCACGATTCCTAAGAAGAAAATACACATGCGAGATCCTCACGACTCGTAAGGAGAACTCTCTTATGGGACCCTCACGGCTCGTAAGATTTGAAAGTCTTAAGTTACAGATACCTAAACCTGTGCTTAAGCAACCCCCATAACTTTCGACATTGCCCTACAAGTGGTCCGGTATTGGCCCTTGTATACAATCCACGGGCGCGAATAAACATTTCCCTAACTAAGTCCCATTTGAAACTAGGGATATGTTCGCATTATAAACAACCCTTGTAAATCCTCTCGACTTACAGGGAGAAAACCCTCCTGTAGGATCCTTACGACTTACAGAGGAACAATACACTTAGGGATCCTCACGACTCCTAAGGAGAAAATACACCTATAAGATCCTCACGACTTGCAGGGAGAAATACCTTTATGAGACCCTTACGGCTCATGAAGTCGAAAGCCTTAGTCGACAAGATCCTAACCCTGGTCGCTAAGCCTCCTTTGTTCGACAACGACAGAGGCAAATGATGATTCGCTCCTGGCAATATTTCAGTTGTAGCGGTGCTGATGCCGAAATCGGTGTCCAATTTCAGGTCTACGGCGAAAAGCCGGTAGGCCACACATGCATACGAAATAGCCGAAATGATGGGGCAACTTGCAATAAAAAAAAAGCAGCAAGTAAAAGGTATGCATGCGAAATAGCCAAAATGATGAGGCAACTCGCAATAAAAAAGGAGCGAGTAAAGATAAAATAAATAGCCGAAATGATTGGGCACCGCGAAGAATAGCCGAAATGATTGGGCAATCGCGACCTTCGCGATATAAAAGCTGAAATGTTAAAGCATCGCGGAAACAAAATAAAGAAAATGAGTGTAAAAAAAAATGATGATGATAAAACTTTGGCCCTACAGTTAAGATCACATCGATCCCTGTATACAATCCAAGGGCGTAAACAAAGAGGGAACCGTACTTTCCCAAAAGACTCCGTCAGACGATGAAGCCAAACCTCGACGGTTCATTCCAACCGAAGAAGCCAGTGTCTTCAGCAAAACTCCTCGACTCACGGATACAAACACTCCTTGACGAGAGCCTCCTGATCCGCGTCGACTCGCAGAGCCACCAGCGTCTCCGTGGGAATCCTCGACTCGTTTCAAACCCCAAGGAAACAAATAATCCTTGGCGCTTGGGAAACAAATAATCCCTAGCAAACTCCTCGACTCACGGATACAAACACTCCTTGACGAGAGCCTCCTGATCCGCGTCGACTCGCAGAGCCACCAGCGTCTCCGTGGGAATCCTCGACTCATTTCAAACCCCAAGGAAACAAATAATCCTTGGCGCTCGGGAAACAAATAATCCCTAGCAAACTCCTCGACTCACGGATACAAACACTCCTTGACGAGAGCCTCCTGATCCGCGTCGACTCGCAGAGCCACCAGCGTCTCCGTGGGAATCCTTGACTCGATTCAAACCCCAAGGAAACAAATAATCCTTGGCGCTTGGGAAACAAATAATCCCTAGCAAACTCCTTGACTCACGGATACAAACACTCCTTGACGAGAGCCTCCTGATCCGCATCGACTCGCAGAGCCACCAACGTCTCCGTGGGAATCCTCGACTCGTTTCAAACCCCAAGGAAACAAATAATCCTTGGCGCTTGGGAAACAAATAATCCCTAGCAAACTCCTCGACTCACGGATACAAACACTCCTTGACGAGAGCCTCCTGATCCGCATCGACTCGCAGAGCCACCAGCGTCTCCGTGGGAATCCTCGACTCGTTTCAAACCCCAAGGAAACAAATAATCCTTGGCGCTTGGGAAACAAATAATCCCTAGCAAACTCCTCGACTCACGAATACAAACACTCCGTGACGAAAGCCTCTTGACCCACGCAGAGCCACCACTGTCTTTGCGGAAGAATTCCCGGTTCGTCTCAACTTGCAAAATGAATCCTCAGGCAGCATGGACTAAGAAAGCTTACTCCCTGAACAATGGGGCCCTGCAAGTCAATCCAAAATGGTCTCTTGCATACTATTCACGGGTCTCACTCTCCGAAGTCGATTTTCCGACAAGGAGGGAAACAACCGCTTACGAATCCTCTCGACTCGTAAGAGGGAAAATTCTCTTATAGGATCCTTACGACTTATAAGAGAAAACCACACTTAGGAATCCCCACGATTCCTAGGGAGAAAACCCACCTACGAAATCCTCTCGATCCGTAGGGAGAAAAGTCTCTATGAGACCCTCACGGCTTATAGAGTTGAAAAGTCTTAGGCAGCAGATCTAAACCTGCGGCCTAAGCCATCACTATTTCTTAAGAGAGTCAGGATACTCGTTCTGATCATCCGTCAACCATGATTACTAAGGTGGCATGCTGATAATGAAAGAAAGAAAAGACAGAGAAAATGACACATTACAAAAAAAAAGGGTGTATCTTTTATTCATAAACTTGATTGGGTACAGGATACATTATATCAAAGAATGAAAAAGTATATATATACATTCTTTTATCTACAATTACAAACGATACAAAGGGGGATAGCTACTGAGGAGGAAGTGTCTTTAGTAAATCCACAAGTTGCTCTCGCATTTCCTTCAGCGCCTCCTCCTGAGCGGCTGCCGCGGCCACCTCCGCTTCCACCCGGGCTCGCTGCTGCAAGAAAGATGAAAGTTGCTCCTCCGCCACCTTCTGGGCTGCTTCCTGGCTGGGTGCAGCTCACTCGACAACATCAAGATGTTGCCTCAATGATAACCCTTCAGAAAGACACTGCAGAAGGCCCTCAAAGACAACCTTCAGCCGTGCGGCGTTGGCCTCCACCCGAGCATGCAGTTGGGCAGACTTGCTCGAAGTCTCACCTCGCTCCTTACGTCTTGAAATGACTTCTTGTTCGAGGTGATGGAAGTAAGGAGCACTCTGCTCAATCCACGTTGTTCTTTGATTACTGGCAGCCAAGGCCTCGGGAGCGGGACGCAGCGACTCCAACCGATGCAGGCGGGCCTCGATCTCCCTGCAATGGTTAACCCAAGATGCGATGATACCCTCGTCGTGAAAGTTCACGAGTATCACCAGCATCGGGTTAACCGCTATAGCAAAATCCGCAGCAGGGGTAGGGGTCTCGATGTCGAGCTCCTCAATGTAATCGCTCAACATACGTAAGCTGTTTGCGGCGCCTTTCGAAGATGGACGTCTCAGGTAAGGACCTGCTGGCATTATGATGCGAGATTCAAAGGGCGCCGAGACCGGAACGACAGCTGAAGAGAAACAGGATGTGATCAGATAACAGTTCTGAAAATAAAAAAGGAAGACTTTATCAATGTGATAGTCGCTGTACCAGCTGAGGCAGGTGGCAGAGCCGGAAGAGTCGGCAACGCGGCCCGTCTTTCATCCCCTCCTTCGATCTGTAACACTGCAGTCGAGAAAAAAAAGGGGGTTTAGAAATAATCCCATCGATAAAGAAAGAAGGATGTCATTGGAAATCATGCTCACCAACACCACCAGAGGAAGAGGTAAGCTCGGACGAGAAGGAGAAGTGTGGGAGCAACATCTGGTAAAGATGGTCAAAAAGTACTCCTGAAAAGACACAACAGCACGACTTTAGTACATGCACTATACATCTGAAAGATAAGACTAATAAGTTGCAAACCCATACCTTCCAACATCTTGGACGGTATGAGAGAGGGTTGGGAGGTAACCACCGCCAAGGCAGTCGTTGAAGGCGCTCCTTCAAGCAGTGGGGCATCGGCGCTGGCTGCACCTGCGTTACAAGAAAAGTGAACTTGTCAGAAAGGATTGTAAAATAAGAAAGACAGTAACCTAAGGTTTACCTGAGGAGCTCCCGGCCGAAACAGAAGCGACTCCCTCCTCTATCGACATGAGGCCACCGCCCGTAGCCTCATCACCCGACTCGATGGGGACCGTCGTCGTGCTAGCGCGACCAGGAGACGCCAGGAGATCGTAAGCAGGGAAGGCAATGATTGGAGCGTTGCCGGATTCTTGGAAGGAAGCGGCTGACTCTTCCCCAAGAGTCGTACCCATCTCACCCGCAACTTCTTCGAGCTCCGCCGTCTCCATCGGCTCATCCACTGTCACCACGAGGTCGCCGGCCTCAAGCACCTCATCCACCACCAGCCTCGGTTCGGTTATAATGATCATATCATCTGCCACCACTTCAGGTTCGGCATCAATGACCTTCTCGGCGGTAGGCCCCTCGACCTCCACTTCAGGCTCCAAAGCCACAACGACATTGCCCACCGTCGGCTCGAGTTCGGCAGGTACCGCCTCCTCTGTTTCTTTGGGATCAACGGTTTCCGCCTCCCCCTCGATCGGACTTGGCCCTGCAAGATAAGAGATATAAGGACCAACGACATTAAAATCCTTATAACAAAAGCTCTGAGAGAAACATTACCTGAAGTGGATTTACCGTTTGCGCTCCGAACTGCGCGCGCCACCTCTCTGCGGGCAGTGGATAGGGCGACAGGGGCCTCTTCGGATGGAGTATCAGCGCGAGGGACGGTGCTGGGGCCCACTCCCGCAGCCAAGGCAGCCCGGCGCGCCTTCGCCTCACGCCTTTGTCGCTTCCTTTCTTCCCAGGCTGTCGCGATGGACCTTAGTGACGCCTCCTTCAAGACGTCGTCATCCTCGTTCAGGGATGCCTCAAGAGCCTTTAAGGCATCCTTCATCGGCTCTTCAAGACGAACCTCCTGCGGTGGCCCAGAGGAAGCGGCAACATCGGCAGCTGGTAAAACATCTGCGTCGCTTGGTGGGAATGGCATTGAGGTTTCTGCAATAAAAAGAGAAAGGTTAGATCGACCATAACACAAGGGAGATGGAAACTTGATGGATTAAAACTTACTAAGGCCCATAGACGCTCTAAGACGTTCCTACTCCTGGAAAGTCTTCAAAGAAGCGGCGATGGCTTCTTCATCAGTGATACCTGTCGAAAGGAAAGAAAGAAAAGCGTTAGTCAAAGGCAATGAAGAGGATATGTTGCAATAAAGAAAAGGCGACTAATAGTTACCTGATTGCGCAAACTTGGCCAGCCACGCGTCACGCTTTGCCAACCACGCCGAAGTTTCGAGAGCGGCTTCCAAGTCTGTATCGTCCGGCGGCGGCATCACTAATCCTTCGTTCGTCCCGTATTCGATCAGGCCCTCGGCATAGGGAGCATGGGGTTCCTGACCGAACACGACGTCCGCAACAAAGAGCGACTTCTTTTTCTTTTGCCCTCCAACCTTAGGCTCACGGGGGATCGACTTCCGTTTAGCAGCCATTTTGGGACGACGGGTCCCGATGTCCGCACCCACGCCAGACTCCGGCGAAGGTACAACTACTGTCTCCACTGGAGCACAGGATGCGGGAGGTGCATCTGCGACATCAGGGAGCGGCAGCTCACGTGGAGGACTTGGCGCACGTGATGGTCTGCCCCCGGCATCTTTTAGAGGAGGAGCCACCAGGATCCTTGGCGCTAAGGGAGCGTTACGATTGGCCCCGGGGGGTACTTCTTTACGGTCGATCAACACTCGCCTCTCTTCCTTTATAACAGCCCCCGTCGCATGATTGTACCACTCTTTATATACATTAAGGAGTCGTGGAGCGCAGGCCGGCGTGCTGATAAAAAAACGAGAACCCGTGTTCAGGCGCATGAAGTGATGTAACGCGTTCTCCATCCCTTCTTCATTGACAGCGGGTTCCAGTAAGAAAGCTTCCAAGGGTACCCCTTGATCGTAACCCAGTTGTTGGGCAAAACAATGCGGATTATATCTCATAAAGACTGCTGCACCGCCCTGCCTGAAGACTAGGAAACCCGGTCTAATAGAATACAAATGGAGGATCTCCCGGGCCGTTAACACTAAAGCTCCATCCTTGAAGGAATCCTGTAATGGCCGCACCGCAGTGGTGGACGCTTTTCCAATGGTTAATACCTTATCAATAAAGGACATCCCGACTCCAACGGTGCGAGGGCGAAGCAGTAAACCCCTGGCGTCCCGTGGTGAAGGGGTCACGATTGATGATCCAATCAACTGTAAAATGCGAGGAAAATCGCACTTGTCGAAGAATGAAGGCCTTTTATGCATGCCGAAGACACCCGCCGTGCGTAGCTCGAGCCACGATGCAAAGTAGTGCATCGGGAAGACCACGTGCAGAACCCCGGGCTCGTTGGCGTCCGCTGCTCGGCTGAGGCCATGATATAGGTGCGCCAGGCCAGCAATCCCCATAGCCACCTTTACCCCGATGACCATTCGGTGGCTGGGTAAAAGACAGAAGGCCGCATGCGATGAGAGTGCATTGGGATCACGAACCAACTCAGCCACAGTCCGAGAAATCCTAAGAAAAAGGCCTCCTCATCCATTCCGGGGGCCGCAATTTCTGCAAAGGACGTTGCTGGGGAATTAGGAAGAAAGAAGTCCTTTTGGTCTATATCTCTGGCTGGCAGGTTATCCAAACCTAAACCGAAAGGGTCCTCAAGGGTGGCAAACTTGGTAGATTCTGCCGAGAGGACGTTGGGATGAAGAAACTGAGCTATGAAATCCTCAAAATTAACTCCGCGACTCCCGCGTTCGATAAAGAGAGATTCATAGATGTTCAACACCTTAATCAAGCTCGGGAATTGATGTTGAACGGCATTCTCCGGCGTGACCCCCCTGACCACTGGCCTAGCACCAAAGACGTACACATCTGTCGGGAGCAGCTCCTCGTAATGTTCTCCCATGACCGGTAGGCCGGATATCTCCGTGAATTCCTCCAAAGAGATGGACACTTCCCGATCCATAGCAAGGAAAGTGTGGGTGGGAATATTCCATTTCTCCAAGAAAGCCTTGAACCACCAAGTGGGGAGCGTGGGATAATGGAAGAGAGAGACGTAGACCGCGGTGTACAGTCCTAGTCTTATCAACTGCGACTTCTTCGTCGACAGGATGTACCGGGCCCACGGCAGATAGCCAATCGGGTGACGGGGAATCAAACCCAGGTTATATGATTGCCCCCAGGGCCGTGCTTCTCCCTGACAAATACGGCATCCTAGGATATCCAAGACCATGGGACCCTGAACCGGAACCGCATCCATAGCCGGATGAAGAAAGCTGTTCGCGGTCCAGTCTATCATCTCCACGGCATACTGCGCTGAAGGTGGGGTAGCGTAGTGAATTGCCGTGATGGGTTCTGACGGTACCGCGCAGGTGAAGCTCCGTCGGCCCATGATGATCTGATTGTACCACGACCCCCAAAGATGGAGACTCTTGTATTCTGGGTCGTACTCCTTGATCATAGCCAGGACTTCACGGTCCAGGGGCGCCTTGGGAAATCCCTCCTCCGAGCGGACGAACGGAAATGAAGTGTCCAGAGACATGATCGCTGCAAAAAGAACAATTTAGCCGTTAGTATTGTAATTCCAACGTTTGGCATCTAAAATAGAAAATGCATTAATTAAATTAAAATTAATTAATTACACCGCACCACAGTGCAGTGAGTAGGAGACCAAAGAGGGACCCACAAAATCTAAATGACAATACGTCGGTTAATAAGACAATCTCATCATTGGATGAGATTGTCAGTTGGCCCCAGGAAAACATTCCCATAAAAAAAAGGGGGGGAAGAATCCCTAGAGACAAGGAGAAAATCTCCTCTTTCAGAGGAAAGCTCTGTCACAGAATGACACTTATCAAATTCTGGTCTCAAAGGAATAAAATTCCTTAAAAAGAGCATAGCTCTGTGATAATAATGGAAAAGATCCATCAGAAAATCTTAATACTTAAAAAAATTTTAAAAAAAATTTGGGACCTTGAAAAACCCATGAAAACTTATGATAAGTTCTTCACTTTGCAGATCTAAAAGATCCACACTTGATCTATGAGCAAAGCTCTGTTCATGGATTAAAACCCATGAATAAGATCCCTGTAGATCTATAAGTTTTGAGAGCAAAGCTCTGTTTATGAAACCCCAATGGGGATCCCTTTAGATCGAAAGATCTGTGAGAGCAAAGTACTTTGGTTGAGATTAAGTTAAATTAATTTGATTTAAATTAATTTTTACCTAAAGTTTCTGACTTTAGAAATGAGCAAAGTTCTGAAGTTCTTGAGTGAGAGCAAAGCTCTGGAAAATAAAAATCTTAAAACGGTAAGATTTTTCTAAGGGCCAAAGGTCCTATTTATAAGGCGCTTGCGCCCCTTGAGCTCACCCCTTGATCCAACGATCAAGAGTTTGCCACCGCTGCACTCACGTGTGCGCCACGTGAGCGCAACGGTGGGGGGGCATTTGTTTCTCCCAATCAGAGTAAAGCTCTGTTGAAATTCAAAATTCAAAATTTTGAAGCAACGCTTCAAATCTAGGGCGCAACGCGCCACATGTCAGGCGCTGATACGTCAGCGCAGCGCCCAAGAAGGCGCGCCCAATCAGAGCAAAGCTCTATTTTTATGAAGCAACGCTTCAGCTGCGTAAGCACTGCACTGCGCGACACGTGTCAGCGCAGATGCGCTAGCGCAGTTGCGCTACGCAGTGCGCTGCGCGACACGTGTCACGCGCTGGGGCATCTGCGCCAAACAGAATTAAATTTCCAAGAAATCTTTTCTGTTCTTGTTAAAATTAGAAGATTTTCTTCTGCAAAGCAGAAGCCCTTCGATCAAAGATCCAACGGTGGGGAAAATTCCCCAAATCACTCAGAGAAAGATCTCTTTAACAAATTTAACTAATTTATAGGTACTATAAAAAGGACCCTAGACCTCAATTAAAAAAAAGAAGGGAACATCTTTATAAAAAAAAAGAGAAGAGAACTCTTGAGAACTTCTCAAGAACAACAGAAGGTAAAAAAAAACCTTTAGGAAAAAGAGGAAATTCTCTTATGGACAGATTATTGATCTAAGAACAAGATCAATAATTTTAAATAAAAAAGATAAGTAATAATAGTGCTTTGCACTTTTTTATGAACCTCTGGTTCTTGAAACAAAAAAGAAAAATTTATTTTCTTTGATCTAAATTAGATCAACAAATCAAATAGTGCTCTGCACTTCTGTTCTTGAATCTAAAAGATTCTTAGTGCTTTGCACTTCCAAACTGCGCTGTTGCGCTCTTGAGAGAGCGCCACGTGTCAGCTACAAAACAACTTGCGCTCTTGAAATAGAGCTTTGCTCTCTGGAATTGGCGCAACTCACCAGAGCGCGCCACGTGTCAGCAGCGCAACAGCGCAGCGCATTAGCGCAGCGCACTGCGCTATTGCGCTTGCGCTCACCAGAGCGTGACACGTGTCACCACCATATGAGTTTGCGCTCATTACTTAGCGCAAAGCGCCTGACAAGCCACGTGGGGCACTGTCAGAGTATTTAATGCTCTGCATTATTAAAGAAAAGGGACAGAGCCTAATTAAAAGGCCTAACAGGCCTAACAAAAAATGCTATAAAAGGGGAGGGGGGCAAAGCCCAAACAAAAAAATAGATGCTCTGCGTCATTTAGAAAAGGGCAAAGCCCGACCAAAACAAGAATAATGCAGTCCATTACTAAAAAGGGGTAAAGCCTTAGCATAGGCCAAAGACAAAAAAAATATATTAAAACTGGACTTAGCCCAATTTTGGCCATAAGTCCTTAAATTAAATTGACTGAGCAAAATTGCTCTCTTAAATCAATTTACTACCGGTTCAAGGGTACATCTCCGAACTCCTCTGACACCTGTCGTTGTAATCCTTCAACGACGTCAGAGAGGTGACGGGTCCCGACGACCACGTATGAATATGGACTGCGGGATCCTTAAACTCGTGGACCGAGACGTCCCTAAACTAATATCGGACCGAGACGTCCTTAAACTAACGGTGGACCACTATGTCCTTAAACTGGTATTGGACCACCATGTCCCTAAACTGGCACAATAGAGCCCAGATGCTCTTTTGTCGGATCTAAACGATCCCGTTAAGTCGATCTTAGTCCCAAATTGGACCAACGTATTCTTAACAAACGATTAAGTTGATCTTAGCCTCAAATATGGCTAACGTGTCCTTAAATCAAACCTTCAAACAAACTTTAGTCCCAAATTGGACTATAGATCTCTCAACCAACTTTGGTTCAAGGGTACATCTCTGAACTCCTCTGATATTTGTCGTTGTAATCCTTCAACGTCGTCAGAGAGGTGACGGGTTCTGACAACCACACATTAATACGGACTGTGGGGTCCTTAAACTCATGGACTTATGCGTCCTTAAACCAATATCCGCCCCCAAAATGGGAATGTTAGACCACTATATCCCTAAACTGGAACAATAGAGCCCAAACGCTCTTTCGTCGGATCTAAACGATCCCGTTAAGTTGATCTTAGTCTCAAACTGGACTAACGTATCCTTAACGAACGTTTAAGTTGATCTTAGCCGCAACGCGACTAACGTATCCTTAAAATAAAAAACACCAAACCCAAATCTAAGTAAATACGGATTTGGACTAATCCACGTCCTACGGGCGACGGCATTACTCAGTCTCCGTATACAATCCACGGGCAACCACAAACAAAACAAATACACACGACACGAAGTGAAATTCTGGAGAAAGAGAAAGTGGCTACCGCGATGCGGTAGCGTAATTAACTGCAGGGGCTTGCGCCTGCAGGGAAGAGCGTCCCCACAATCAAAAAACCCCTCAAGCGAGGGGGAATCTGACAAAGTCTGCTACATCGGCCGCATCCGTCTAAACCTTCGATACACGGTGCCATAAATTAACTTGGCATCTTCGGAGAGGTAGACGGATAAAACCAAATAGCATCTGCCCCGAATCCCAGCGTCAGGCCATCGCGGTCCTGTGCGCCGCCTTTCGGAGGGGAACAGCAGCATTGACGTGATCTTGTCCTTGAGCAGGTGGATTGTAAGGACACTCTTCGGTAAGATGTGATGGATCCGAACAACAAGCACAAACAGTCCGTGGGGGCAAAGTAGGGGCAGGAGAAGGCGATGAGATTTTGGTCTCAATCGCTTCTAGCTTTTTCGTAAGTGCGGCCATCTCGGCCTTTATAGCAATCGACATATCTAATTGATGTATGCCTGCCCTAGACTGACCAACAGAAGAAGATGAGATGGTCTTAGTGCTTTCCCTCTAAGTGTTTGTTCATCAAGATCATCGAGAAACTGCCACGCTTCCTCACTAAATTTGGTTAGAAAGTGACCTTGACAAATGGTTTCTAGCAACTGCTTCGTTGCAGAGTTCAATCCCTCGTATAAAGTTTGGCAAAGTTGCCAATTTTCGATTCCATGGTGAGGGTATTGAACAAGCAGGTTTTTGAATCTTTCAAAACACTTCCAAAAGGGTTCGGAAGGAAGCTAGGAAAATTGTATAATCTCATTGCGAATTCTCGCAGTCTTGTGATGAGGATAAATTTTTTTAAGAAAAGTTTTAACAAACTCTTCCCAATTCTTAATTGAATGTGATGCTGTGATGTATAACCACTTCTCGGCTAAGTCACATAAGGTGAAAGGAATGACCCTTAGCCTTATAGCATCATCTGATAATTGGGTTGTTTTCATCATTGCGCAAACGTTTTGGAATTTGTTTATGAAGATATAGGCATCTTCAGATTCCAGTCCGTGGAATTTGGGCAACATGTTGATGAAGTGGGGTTTGATCTTAAAATTGTCCCTATTTGCCGGTGGGAGTGAAATACAAGTAGGTAAGGCGGTGCGAATAGGGTAGAAAAGATTCTGGAGCGCGATTCATTGGGGTGCTTCAACAGGCGGGTGTTGCTGGTTATTCGCACCTAACGGAGGTGGAATCAGTCCCGTGGGTAATGTGTTGTTAGGATTATATCCCGACATCCCTTCGGAAGAAGAATTTGAAGGTGAAGGTGAAGGTGAGGAAGTGGAAGGAATTTCGACTTCGGAATTGAAATCTTCGTCGGTCGGTACCAACGAAATACGGACTAATCGGGCGCTAGTGTCCCTAGTCCAACCGGACATACACTAAAGAGGTAGTGTAGTCAAAAAGGTGAAAAACAGAATTTGGAGGTAAGAAAACGTTAATGAGAAGAATGTGGGTGTAAGTGGGGTGCACGGATTTCTTAGCGACAAGTTGCAAGTTTTTGTAAAAAAAAAATTCCTTTTTTTATATGTGGGGCTTTTTGCAAAAAAGATTTTTGATAAAAGGTTTAGACACACATTCAATGAACCACAAATACACAATAGGGCCTAGATTTAGGTTCACCTAGGTCAGCTAGACAGCTCCTAACTGTTCCAAAGGGCAAGAAATAGGACCTCAAACCGCCTCTTCACCGCCAATTGCGGCCAGGTAAGTACCAGGTAAGTGGGAGGCTCTCCACCACGTAAGTAGTGGACCTAATTAAGTAACCACTCCCCGGCAACGGCGCCATTTGATTGAATATTGAATTATACGATTTTTAGATCAAAAATATTTTTACCACAATCAAGAACGACGTCGCTTGGTAGCTAGCCGGTAAATACAGGTCGGTCCACAGGGATATTGTGTATTTCCTAATTGTTCTAACGAGTTAATTCCAAATGGTGTTTGGATCTTTATCACTAAAAATAAATTGATTTAGACTAGGATTTAGAAATCTTGCTAGGGTTAAGTTTGTGTTAAGTTTGGAAAGTTAAAGATTTCCCACCGCTTTCAATGCCCTAAATTAGATCTCTTTAGGTGTTATGGTAATTATTAATAAAGGGGATTAGGACGATCGGGAAGAATTGATTTTTCTTCCTCTAGGTCCTTATCTGTCCTTTCTTAATCCTTACCCTAACCTCCATGGAAAACGTGCACAACCGGTCTTTTATACTACGGGATCACCGTTACCTCGAGGGTAGGGTACCGTAGGGAGTGGTATGTGT
Source organism: Agapanthus africanus (assembly GCA_030015575.1). Classification (NCBI taxonomy): domain Eukaryota; kingdom Viridiplantae; phylum Streptophyta; class Magnoliopsida; order Asparagales; family Amaryllidaceae; genus Agapanthus; species Agapanthus africanus. Next base: position 46,210,389 of record CM057339.1, read on the forward strand.
ATGTATGCATGGAGTCCTATTATTATGTGTTGGGTAAGAAAGGGGTGAGAGATTTTCATCTCTCAAACCTTTCCTATTCCTAACCCTAACAAGTGAGGAACTACTCGCTCATTAAGGGATCTATGAAAAACATGATTTTTATGAGTTTTTGATTTAAGAAATTAATTATCTAACTACGGCAGATTAATAAAAAGTTCTAATCTAAATTAAACTAGGGTAAAGAATAGATTTAAACTAGGGCAGAAAGAAGAATTAAGAACTAGGGCAAAATAAAAAAACTACTCATAAAATTGATGCTCTCAAAACTTAATAGAAATCTGAATTTTATTCAATGAAAAGAGGCATAGCCTAAAACAAGTTTTAGGGCTTCTATTTATAGAGCATAGAAAACCCTAGGGTTACAATTGACGCACATCTGCTTTTACAAAAATACCCCTAGGAAGACTAGTCAACGCGCCGCCAATTTCCAAAATTTTTCTGCACCAATACGGGTAATACACAGCCGCGGAACCGCGGCCATAGGCTAGGTTTGGCCGCAGTTCCGCGGCCAAGTGAGGGGCTTGTGGGCTCATTTTTCTGGTATTTTTTCTGGTTGAATTTGTCTTCCTGTTTTTTCAATTGGTTATTCAGAATGTCTTCTAGTTCTCTTCCAGATCTCCACAGTGAATAATTGTAGTGGACTTGCACCGTTGTTTCGTGTCGAAGTCTTAAACTTTGCGCTGCCTTTGTGCTTTATGAACTTGTTCATTGATTTTCATTGTCCCTCAAAATGTCGGCATGATCAAGATTCCATCATTTATCGGTAGTAGTCTCACTTTGTATCATCTTTTCGTCAATTTCACTGTTTTTGTACCAAGAACCTGTAACCTGCAACTATATAGCAGACATAGATCAAAAGCACCTATTTATTTGTAAAATGAATAAGAATGGGGTCTAAAAGAATGCAAAATTATGGTATAAACAATGGGCTTCATAATTCATCCGGGATCATAAGTTAAGAGGAAATATGCTATGCACGTGTAATCAAAGGAAGAAAATGCAAACCAGTATTTTCCGGGCTACATTTTGACAAACTCTCGAATGATAAACAGCTAAATTCTGATGGTATCGAAAGTGTCTCGAAAAATCCTTCGATTTGATATATTATGGGCCTCATAATTCATCCGGAATCAAAAGTTATGAGGCAGCACGTGCCCACACGTGACCAGGCATCACGTGCATACACGTGACCATTTACAGGCAAAACCTGTAGGCACTGAATGAAATAAATAATTGGAAATAATTAATCAGTGGAGGTCACGTGCCAACACGTGATAGGCTCTTAAACCCTCTGAAACAATAGAATTAAATTCTAATTAAATAATTAATCAGTGGGGTCACGTGCCAACACGTAATGGGTTCCTGAGCCCTCTAAACCAATAGAATTAAATTCTAATTAATTGTTCAATCAGTGGGGTCACATGCTAACACGTGATAGGCTCTTAAACCTTCTGAACTAATATAATTAAATTCTAATTAAGGTAAATCCAAAAACCTAGTTGGAAAAATATTTCCCTAGATCTTTCCAAACAAAAAAATTGTGCTCTGTAAAGTGGAGCGACGTTGGATTAAAAATCACTAATTTATAGAAAGATTCTATACATAGAAAGATTTCCTTGAAATTTGTCAGGAATAACAGATAAAAGATCTTTTGGATTAAAAATCCAATGGTGAATAAAATTCACTGAGTGATCTAACAGATCATGTTGGTTACAAAATCAATTAAAATATTTCAATGAAAGATTTACTAAACAAACCGAATCTTTTTTTTCTCCTATAAATAAAAACCAAGAGGGAAGGAAAAAATACAACAGAGAGAAAAAAGAGAGGAGAATTTAATTTTCAAGAAAGAAAAAGAAGATCTCTTCAGAAAAAAGAAAACCCTAGGTGAGAAAGGGAAAGAGATCTAAGCTCCATAAAACAAAGAGATTTTAATTCTCAATTTAAGAGTTTAACTCTTCTGAATAAGAACTTAGTTCTTCCTTTGGTTGAAAATCTGCAGAAGCAGATCTTCCCACAAGTTGAGAATTTAATTCTCATCGGGGAGATTCTACCATGCAGATCCAAAACTTAGAGAGAGAATTGAGTTTTGAGAATTTAATTCTCCCAAATTCATAGGAATTTAATTTCTCCAAATGAAACTAGGGTTTAACCCTATATGAGAATTTAATTCTCCCAAATTCATAGGAATTTAATTCCTCCAAATGAAACTTGGGTTTAACCCTATATGAGAATTTAATTCTCCCAAATTCATAGAAATTTAATTCCTCCAAATGAAACTAGGGTTTAACCCTATATAAGAATTTAATTCTTCCAAATACACAGGAATTTAATTTCTCTAAACAGAACTAGGGTTTAACCCAATAAAAGAATTTAATTCTTAAAAATAAGAAACTTAAAAGCTCTCCATGCACGTAAAGATCAAGTATCCAACAGGATCACGTGGTAACACGTGACCCTTCATCCCAAGGAACAAAATGGAATGAATAAAGCATGCTCACGTGCCTCCCACGTGACCCTTTAATGGACTCCTCAAAATAAGAAGGAATTAGCATTGAGGCAATACCTCACGTGCTCCCACGTGACCCTCAAAATAAAAGTGAATAAAGCCAAAAGCAGTACTGATATAGGGTGCCTCACGTGCTCACACATGACCCCTGACAAACACATTTTTAAAAGGGCAAATGAGGGAAAACAGAAGAATTAATACCCAATACATGGGCACTATCACGTGTCCACACGTGATAATTTCAAATACTAAAAGTGTTTAACACTTATCTGAATATTCCGAGAACAAAATAAAGGAAGTCTAGCCCGATTCTCTGGCGTCTCACGTGACTCCACGTGACCACCTCATTTCTAGTGTTGAACATTATTTTGAGTGTTCTGTCCCTAGTGTTTAACACTATTTTAAGTGCATCACGTGGGAACACGTGATCACCAAATATGTGTTAGTGTTTAACACTATTTTCAAACCAGTCTTAGCCCAAAATCAGCTAAGTTTTCCAGAGACAAGATCTCCCATTCAACTGGACCTCAAAATTGGTCAGTTCATATGATATGCGAAGTAAAGTCCAGAGCTATAATGTATGGTTAGTGCTCGGCCAAAGACAAAATGTTGTCAGAGCCCCCAAACCCATGTTTAGCATTGCTAAATAATAAGGGGCTGAACACAGACAAATATTCAATAGTCCAACAAAGGGCCAACATTTTAAACCTAATTAGACTTAGCCCAAATTGGCCATAATTCCTCAATTCGGATTTAACTGAGCCAATGTGCTCATAATCTAATTAATTGATCTTAGTTCCAAATTGAACTACAGATTTCCCAATCAACTTTGGTTCAAGGGTACATCTCTTCACTCCTCTGATATTTGTCATTGTAATCCTTCAACATCTTCAAAGAGGTGATGGGTCGCGATAACTAATCATTCCACGGACTGTGGGGTCCTTAAGCTCATGGACTATGATGTCCTTAACCTCGGATAGCGGGGTCCTTAAACTCACGGACTATAATGTCCTTAACCTCAGACTGTGGGGTCCCTTTAAACCCACGAACTATGATGTCCTTAACCTTGGACTATGGTGTCCCTTTAAACCCACGGACTATGATGTCCTTAACCTTGGACCACCATGTCCTTAAACTGGTAATTGACCGCAAAGTCCCTAATCTAAAACAATAGAGCCCAAATGCTCTTTTGTTGGATCTAAATAATCCTGTTAAGTAGATCTTAGTCTAAAATTTGACTAACGTATCCTTAACAAATGGTTCAGTTGACCTTAGTCTAAAATTAGACTAACGTGTCCTTAACAAACTGTTAATTTGATCTTAGTCTAAAATTAGACTAACGTATCCTTAACATACGTTTAAGTTGATCTTAGTCTCAAATTGGACTAACGTATCCTTAAACCCAACCCCCAAACCCAAATCTAAGAAGATACGGATTTGGACTAATCCACGCCCTACGGGCGACAATATAAATTAGTCTCCGTATACAATCCACGGGCAACCAAAAACAAAACAAACACGCACGATACGAAGTGACCATCTAGAGAAAGAGAAAGTGTTTACCACGATGCGGTAGCGTAATTAGCTGCAGGGGCTTGCGCCTGCAGGGAAGAGCGTCCCCACAATCAAAAACCCCTCAACGAGGGGGAATCTGACGAAGTCTGCTACATCGGCCGCATCCGTTTAAACCTTTGATACATGGTGCCATAAATCAACTTGGTATCTTCGGAGAGGTGGATGGATAGCACCAATTAGCATCTGCCCCCAAATTTGGACAAGACGGACCCACGCGGTCTCGTCTCTATGTTTCGGCGGAGAATAGATTCTGGCACGCCCGGTGGGACCTTTTCCTCTTCCCACTCCACACTTCGTGTGTCGTGTTCGTGAACGAATCGTGGTTTTGATATGGTTACCCTTGGGTTTAAGGTACTAAGATTTGGTGTCTTGCTCCGTGCAGAAAACAAAAGATCAATGGCTTCGACCTGCACTAACTGCAACTGCAACTCTCGCTCCATCCCGTCCGGGGGAGTGACTTACGGGCCCCAAGAGGCCTCCATCTTCGCTATGCCGGTGGAACAAGTCACTCAGGCCACCACTGGATTGTTCTTCGGGACCATGCTCCTGCCAACGAGCTTCAGCGCTCCCGTACCATCACAAGAACCTCCCAAGAAGTCGGTCTTTGATCGGCTTACCACTACTGCGGCCCCTCTCAACGGGTCGCCCAACTTCAATGCCTCAGTTTTCAACAGACTAGGCCAGAACGTCAACAAGCCAGCGATACCTGAAACAGCCATCCCAAAGCGGATAGCCATCCCGGCTCAAGCGGACGAAATCATCGGAGAGGCTTCTTTTGCCAAGAAGTCGGTCTTCACAAGGCTGGCCATTCCGGCTCCTGCTCCAGGCGAAGTCCTCAAAGATGCTTCCCCTGCCCAGAGTTCTGTCTTTCACAGAATGGGCATTGCTTCTCAACGGACGTCAATTTTCAATAGGCTGGCACCAATAGCAACCCTCGGCCAGAACATGGGGCATGATGAAGCCATCCCCGTAACTGAACCAATCTCAATGGCATGACATGCTCGACGTCGTCACTGGCGCCGAGTGAGGAAAGCTGGGGATAATTCCCCTTCTGGACTGACTCCGCTAGCTCCAATGGTGGAAGTCGATGCTGCTGTTCCGACTGGGAACAGCTTTGAACCGCTTAGGAGGGTTCGCAAGAACTCTCCGACTGTCGTACTGAAAAGATCTGCTCCATCTATGGAAATTGCTACAGGAAAGAAACCGGAGCAGCCCTCTCAGCGGCTTTCTTCCAAGATTTACAAAGTCTAGCGACAGGTCCAGGAATCGGTGATTGACCAGGACTACTCTCGCCGACCAAAGAAGCTTAAAGCTCGGAAAGAAAAGAGCCATCCCGTGGTACCACAAAAGATGTCATCCATCTGGGTGCCCGCTGCGACGGCTCCCTCAACTTCAACCGCTCACAAGAGAAGGAGGGCGGAGAAAGCCCCTGTGACCGCGGCTAACCGCAAGGACACCGAATCTAAACGCCCCAAGTCTGGGGGCATGATAACGCATACCGTTTATATGGATTCCGGAAAAAAGGAAAGCCGTGCTTCTACTAGTCATCGACCGCTTACCCGATCGATAACGAAGGCTCAGGAGCAACAGCAGCAGAAACTTCAGGAGATGCTGACCGCAATGGCCGCACTCACTGGGCCGAAAAAGAATCCAGAGACCTCAGAGCAGCGTCATGAACAAGAAACTGATACTGAATTCCTCCGAAGAATGCTCGAGAGGAAAGAAAAAGAGGCTGCGGACCAGGAGGCCAACATAAAACGAATGGCTCTTTTGTTCCAATACATGGCCGGGAAGATGTTACAGCCGAAACCTCCATCTGAAGACCCCCCGATTATCATTGAAGACGGCAGAGGAGAGACATCGAACCCTCCTCCGGCTCTTTCAGCAGCCAAGGAGGAGATCATCTCTAAGGCCGCTCTGGATGATTACATCGCTCAGCAAATACGAGCTCATCATGCGAGCGAAACGGCCGGGCAGATCGTTAAGACTGAATGGCCTTATCCAGGTGGGTACGACCAAATAAAGTACCCGCCGGGATCCACGATCCCCAAATTCCACGTATATAAGGGGACGGGAAATCCACACCAGCACGTTGCTCAATTTAGGGCTCTGTGCGACAACACTGGAGATGATGATAAACTACTGCTCCGCCAGTTTGTCGGCAGCTTGTCGGAGACGGCATTCGAGTGGTATTCGAAACTCCCGAATGACTGTATCAAGACATTTGTAGAGATGGAGCTGCTATTCACCCAACGTTTTGCAAGCGCTAGCGAACGTACCCCAATCACGGCATTGATCAATGCCAGGGTGAAGCCAGGAGAAACTTGGGTCCAGTACGCTATACAGTGGCGGAATCTATGGTCGAAATACAAACAGCGCATAGAAGAAGCTCCTGCAGTGGGCATGTTTGTAAGAACATTCGATCTGCAGGCGACCATATCCCAGTTCATAATGTTCTTCAAGCCAACCACTTTCCAGGCTTTGATTGACAAGCTGGCTCAAATGGATCAGATGGGCCATAAACTGTCTTCCTCAAAGACGGATCCTCGGAATGAGAAGGGGAAATGGAAAGCAACATTCTTCGTCAACGCTCAACAACAACCGAGTGGCCCGAGACCGGTTGTTCACCAAAGCAACAAGCGGCAATCCCTCGACGAGAAGTTGAAACGTCCTTACTCGTTTCCCCAGGATAAAACAAGAAGACTGTTCGAACTAGCAATGCGCAATGGGCTCATCACTTAACCGGAGCCGAGACACCCATTACAACCGAACAATGTCAACGATCCCAATTACTTCCCCTACCACCGAGTATTGGGCCATCCGATCAAAGACTACTACGTCTTCAAAAATTGGGTTGAAGACCAGTATCAACAGGGCAAGTTCGCGCTGTCCGAAAACTGGAAAGTAAATCCGCCACAACAGCACACCCCTAAAAGGGTGGACATGCTGGGGGCATCATGCTCTTTTATTGAGGAAGCTCCATGGGAAGTCGTTCTTTCGGAAAAAGCTAAAAGAATACTGAAAGATTTTCAAACATGCCCGGCGATCAGGTGGAAAAGTCCGCAAGAACCAGACATTATCGATGGGATGCTAAAACCACGCCCAACATTAGGAGTTAATAGTGATGGCGGACAAAACATTCAGGCCCAGCCGTGAAAGTCTTCGAAGAAAAAGAAGAAGACCAAAAGCCCGCGCAGTTTGATGACAAGCGTACGGATCTGCAAAAGCATATTGACGTGCTGGAGGAATATAACCAGAAGGCGCGAACCTCGGTCACACTCCAAGAATTTCTCAAAAATATCCTTGAGAGCGAAGATAACGACAATAACGACGGGGATGACTCTTCAAAAGAATCTGAGGACTATGTGGCAAGTTGCCACATGATCTCTCATTCGGCGTTAACTAACGAAGAAGCTCACATAGCGATAGAAGACAGCATAAAAGAGCTGGGGGCAGGATCGAAGCCAAAACCCTTGGAACCGTCTGACGAGATGATCAACATGCTACTGAACGAAGCCCGTCAGAAAAGCAAAGCCAATCGAGAGCGTGAACTGGCTATATTCGAAAAAGCCAAATGCCGACGACTGGATGAAAAGGTCGATGCACCCCAACAGGATCGAAGCATCCCTATCGCCAGCAAAAGCAAGCTTAAAGTAAGGAAACGATTCGCTAGGGCCCTGTCAATAGGAATGAAGTTGCCCTCTTTCAGAGGAAATTCTCCTGGCGGTATACATCTTGATAAAGCGGATATACATCCTAACTTCTGCTTATACCATCAGAGGATTGCACACCCTATCGATGAGTGAATAGCCTTTAAAAACTAGTGGCAGGGATATGTTGCTCACCGACAACACGTTCAACGAGTGAAGCACAAGGCTCGTCGGGAACAGAAAAGCATGACAGATGAGTGCAAAAGAGCCGCTGGCAACTGTCATATAGTCGACACCAAGGGATCGCAAGTTATCACCTTTGGAAGCGACTTTGACGAAGAAATCGCCCTCAGCTCTCTCTTCAAGGAATCTACCTCCGACACAAAAGATGTGAAGATTTGCGAGAAAATCTAGCTGCATAATCGTACGTTGCCCGAAAATCTCGGACCTATGACCGAAGCGTCGTTAAACTAATACAAACCCGCGGCATCCTCAGGCTGATGTGGCAAAAAAAATGGTACGTCCATAAGCGAAATGGACACGGATGAAAACCCGAAAGGGCTCTGTGAGTAAAAACAGCGGGACTACCGGCGAGTTTTGTGAAAACCCGAAATGGCGCAATCTCATCAAAAGACACTTGCAAAGTCCTCTCGATCCAGTAAGGAGAAACCACCTGCGTGAGATTTTACGACTCACAAAGGAGAAATATACTTAGGGATCCCTACGATTCCTAAGGAGAAATTACACTTGCGAGATCCTCACGACTCGTAAGGAGAACCCTCTTATGAGACCCTCACGGCTCATAAGATTCAAAAGTCTTAAGCTACAGGGATCTGAACCTGTTCTTAAGCCATCACAATCTCAAATGCTGCCCTACAAATGGTTCAATATTGACCATTGTATACAACCCACGGGCACGAATGAACATTTCCCTAACAGAGTCCCATCAGCAACTAGGGATATGCTCACACGATGAACAAACACTTATAGGTCCTCTCGACTTGTAAGGAGAAAACACTCTTGTAAAATGCTTACGACTTATAAAAGAACACACACTTAGGAATCCTCACGATTCTTAAGGAGAAAACACACCAACGAGATCCTCACGACTCGTAAGGAGAAACACCTTTATGAGACCCTTACGGCTCATGAAGTCAAAAGCCTTAGTCGACGGGATCCTAACCCTGTTTGCTAAGCCACCTTTGTTCGACATCGACAGAGGCAAATGATGATTCTCACCTGACAATATCCCAGTTGTAGCGATGCTGATGCCTAAATCGTAATCAAATTCGAAGTCTTTTCATGGCAATTGATGATTCGCTCTTGGCAATATTCCAGTCGTAGCGATACTGATGCTAAGATTGGCACCAGATTCCAAGTTCCATACTCGTGGAAAAAAGTCAACGAGCCAAAAATGCATATGAAATAGCCGAAATGATAGGGCAACTTACAACGAAATCAGCAAGTAAAAATATATGCATACAAAACAGCCGAAACGGTTGGGCAACTCGCAATAAAAAGCAGCGAGTAAATAAAATAAATAGCCGAAATAATTGGGCACCGCAAAAAATAGCCGAAATGATTGGGCAATCGCGACTTGTGCGATACAAAAAGCTGAAATGATAGAGCATCGCGGAAAAAAAATATACATATGAAATGAAACTTTCGCCCTGCAGGTGAGGTCACATTGACCCCTGTATACAATCCATGGGCACAAACAAGAAGGGAACCCTATCGTCCCACCAGGCTTCGTCGAAGCGAAGCCAAATCTCGATGGTTCATAGACAACCTAAAGACAATCTCGACATTCGTCGCAATATTGCAGACACAATGTCAGCAAACGAAGTGAATGAAGATCCCTACCTTCAGGGTCTCGATGTCAACATCGACAACTTAGAGATCAACACCGGCGTTCTTCCTCCCTCCAATCGGATGCAGACGCAACATCAACAAACGGAGGCACGAAAAAGTCCCCTAGTTCCAACTCTCGACAGTTCACAGATAGCCTAGAGACTACCTCGGAACTATGGCAAAGTCCCTAGTTCCAGGTCCCGACGGTTCACCAACAACCCGGAGACTACCTCGACGTTTGTCTCGATACAGCAGACGCGATGTCACCCCAGCGTTCTTCCTCCAACAAGATGCAGACGCGACACAAAACAACAGAGCCATGGCAAAGTTCCTAGTTCCAGGTCCTGACGGTCCACCAACAACCTAGAGACCTTCTCGACGTTCGTCTTGATACAGCAGACGCAATGCCAGCAAACGAAGCGAAGGCAATATTCCTAGCTTCAGGGTCTTGACGGCAACTCATATAAAACCTGAAACACTATCGGAGATCATCCCACACCAGCGCGGAGTGGTCATGACTCATCGGGGCTCCTAAACTGACCCTAACCTCAAGTAAAAAGCGACATGGAATATCCCTAACGCTTGTTCTTTCGACGGTAATACTACCTGGAAGATTTCTTGAAGACGTCTTGTCCAGCCCCCGAAGGGATCAAAGACACGACAGTCGCAAGGCTACTCGAACAGCAAAATTGCCTATCAAGGAATACATCAGCCAACGCGACGGTACGACGGACACAACCCTAGTACCACAGACCCTAACGGACCTCTGTTGTATAGAGCAGAGGTTAACTGTGACGTTAGAACATCCTTGCGAGAACATCTCGATTCGTCTCAATCCCAAGGAAATCAGTGTCCTTGGCAACCTCCTCGATTCAGGGAAATCAGCATCCTTGACGAGAGCATCTCGATTCGCGTCGGCCCGCAGAGAAATCAGCGTCTTTGCAGGAATAACTCGATTCGTCTCAACCCCGGGAAAATCAGTGTCCTTGACAACCTCCTCGATTCAGGAAAATCAGCGTCCTTGACGAGAGCATCTCGATACGCGTCGACCCGCAGAGAAATCAGCGTCTTTGCAGGAATACCTTGATTCGTCTCAACTCCGAGGAAATCAGTGTCCTTGGCAAAAACCTCGATTCAAGGAAATTAACGTCCTTGACGAGAGCATCTCGATTCCCGTCGACCCGCAGAGAAATCAGCATCTTGGCAGGAATACCTCAATTCGTTTCAACTCCGAGGAAATCAGTGTCCTTGGCAAAAACCTCGATTCAGGGAAATCAGCGTCCTTGACGAGAGCATCTCGATTTGCATCGACCCGCAGAGAAATCAGCGTCTTTGCAGGAATACCTCGATTCGTCTCAACTCCGAGGAAATCAGCGTCCTCGGCAAAAACCTCGATTCACGAAAATCGGCGTCCTTGACGAGAGCATCTCGATTCGCGTCGGCCCGCAGAGAAATCAGCGTCTTTGCAGGAATACCTCGATTCGTCTCAACCCCAGGGAAATCGGTGTCCTTGGCAACCTCCTAGATTTAGGAAAATCAGCGTCCTTGACGGAGCATCTCGATTCGCGTCGACCCGCTAGGAAATCAGCGTCTTTGCAGGAATACCTCGATTCGTCTCAACCCCAGGGAAATCAGTGTCCTTGGCAACCTCTTTGATTCAGGGAAATCAACGTCCTTGACGAGAGCATCTCGATTCGTGTCGACCCGCAAGGAAATCAGCGTCTTTGCAGGAATACCTCGATTCGTCTCAACTCCGAGGAAATCAGCGTCCTTGGCAAAAATCCCGATTCAGGGAAATCAGCGTCCTTAACGAGAGCACCTCGATTCGCATCGAGCTGCAGAGAAATCAGCGTCTTTGCAGGAATACCTCGATTCGTTTCGACTCCAGGGAAATCAGTGTCCTTGGCAAAACCTCGATTTAGGGAAATCCGCGTCCTTGGCGAGAGCATCTCGATGCGCATCAACCCGCAAGGAAATCAGTGTCTTTGCAGGAATACCTCGATATGCTCAACTCCGAGAAAATCAGTGTCTATGGTAAATAGCTCGATTCAGGGAAATCAGCGTCCTTAATGAGAACATCTCGATTCGAGCCGACCCGCAGAGAAATTAGTGTCTCTGCAGGAATATACGACGTCAGCAAAGCTGAGCCGCGGCAAAGTTTCTAGTTCCATGACTCGGTGGTGCACAGACAAACCAAAGTCAACCCTCGACCTCCCTGTTGAGGCAATGCTTTGACTCGGGAGTAGGTCAACTCATCAATCACTTACGAGTCCTCTCGACTTGTAAGGAAAAATATTCTCTTGTGAGATCCTTACAACTCTGAAGAGAAAACACACTTAGGAATTCTCACGATTCCTAATGAGAAAATACACCTACGAGATCCTCTCGACTCGTAGGGAGAAAAACCTTTGTGCGACCCTCACGGCTCATAAAGTTGAAAAGTCTTAGGCAGCAGATCTGAACCTGTTTCTTAAGCCATCGCTTCTTATCTCGATTCAGGGAAATCAACGTCCATGGCTAGAACCTCTCGATTCGTTTCGACCCGCAAGAAAATTAGTGTCTTTGCGAGAATCTCACGATTCGTCTCAACTTGCGGGAAAATTAGTGTTCCTACGCATAAAGAAAATTCTCTTATGAGATCCTTACGATTCTCAGGAGAAAACGCACTTAGGAGTCCTTACGACTCCTAAGGAGAAAAGACGCCTACGAGATCCTCATAACTCGTAGGGAGAAAAGCCTTTGTGAGATCCTCATGGCTCATAAAGTTGGAAAGTCTTAGGCAACATATCTTAACCATGTTTCCTAAGCCATCGCTACCTTATAAAAAGTTCAAGATGAACTGTTATCTACCATCTATGGGCCACACTTGCCAAAACTACAAGCCACTGAAATGGAGAAGTTACTCATAAGCATATAAACTACTTCATGCCAGAGTAAAACATAAAGAAATAGAAGGGTGCAGCTCATGGAGCTGACGGTTTGGAACTATATCTCTTAAGAGTCGAGATTTGATTCAATGATAAATGACGATGCTTGTGTCAACTCGTTATCTTCTCAGATCAAGATCCTGGAAATTATATACCAACCCAAAAAAACCGGTCATACGCTATGAATTACTCTACACTACTTCACCCACGTATATACTTACGTGGACAAAGTATTGGGGGGCATTTGTTCCCTCCAAATTATTTCTGCGGAAAAGAGCCCAAGGTATCAAATGGCAGCGATACGTTTAAGAAAATATGAACCAGTATTTCCGGACTGTATTTTGATAAACTCCCGAATGTGAAACAGCTAAATTCTGATGGTACCAGATGTGTCTCTAAAAATCCTTCGATTTGATATATTATGGCCTTCATAATTCATCCGGGATCAAAAGTTAAGAGCAAATATGTTATGCACGTGTAATCTAAGGAAGAAAATGCGAGCCAATATTTTCCAGGCTGCATTTTGACAAACTCCTGAATGAGAAAAAGCTAAATTCTGATGGTAACGAAAGTGTCTCGAAAAATCCTTCGATTTGATATATTATGGGCCTCATAATTCATCCGGAATCAAAAGTTATGAGGCATCATGTGCCCACACGTGACCAGGCATCACGTGCATACACGTGACCATTTACAAGCAAAGTCTGTAGGCACTGAATAAAATAAATAATTTGAAATAATTAATCAGTGAGGGTCACGTGCCAACACGTGATAGACTCTTAAACCCTCTGAAACAATAGAATTAAATTCTAATTAAATAATTAATCAGTGGGGTCACGTGCCAACTCGTGATGGGTTCCTGAACCCTGTAAACCAATAAAATTAAACTCTAATTAATTGGTCAATCAATGGGGTCACGTGCTAACACGTGATAGGCTCTTAAACCTTTTGAACTAATAGAATTAAATTCTAATTAAGGTAAATTAAAAACCTAGTTGGAAAAATATTTCCCTAGAACTTTCCAAACAAAAAGATTGTGCTCTGTAAAGTGGAGCACCGTTGGATTAAAAATCCAATAGTGATTAAAAATCACCAATTTATAGAAAGATTCTATACAACGAAAGATTTCCCCGAAATTTGTCAGGAATAACAGATAAAAGATCTTTTGGATTAAAAATCCAAAGGTGAATAAAATTCACTGAATGATCTAAAAGATCATGTTGGTTACAAAATCAATTAAAATCTTTCAATGAAAGATTTACTGAACAAACCGATTCTTTTCTTTCTCCTATAAATAAAAGCCAAGAGGGAAGGAAAAAAACAACAGAGAGAAAAAAGAGAGGAGAATTTAATTCTCAAAAGAGAAAAAAAAGATCTCTTCAGAAAAAGAAAACCCTAGGTGAGAAAGGGAAAGAGATCTAAGCTCCATAAAACAAAGAGAATTTAATTCTCAATTTAAGAGTTTAACTCTTCTGAATAAGAATTTAGTTCTTCCTTTGGTTGAAAATCTGCAGAAGCAGATCTCCCCGCAAGTTGAGAATTTAATTCTCATCGGGGAGATTCTGCCATGCAGATCCAAAACTTAGAGGGAGAATTGAGTTTTGAGAATTTAATTCTCCCAAATTCATAGGAATTTAATTCCTCCAAATGAAACTAGGGTTTAACCCTATATGAGAATTTAATTCTCCCAAATTCATAGAAATTTAATTCCTCCAAATGAAACTAGGGCTTAACCCTATATGAGAATTTAATTCTCCCAAATTCATAGAAATTTAATTCCTCCAAATGAAACTAGGGTTTAACCCTATATAAGAATTTAATTCTTCCAAATACACAGGAATTTAATTTCTCTAAACAGAACTAGGGTTTAACCCTATAAAAGAATTTAATTCTTAAAAATAAGAAACTTAAAAACTCTCCATGCACATAAAGATCAAGTATCCAACAGGATCACGTGGTAACACGTGACCCTTCATCCTAAAGAACAAAATGGAATGAATAAAGCATGCTCACGTGCCCCCACGTGACCCTTTAATGGACTCCTCAAAATAAGAAGGAATTAGCATGGAGGCAATTCCTCACGTGCTCCCACGTGACCCTCAAAATAAAAGTGAACAAAGTCAAAGGCAGTACCGATCTAGGGTGCCTTACGTGCTCGCACATGACCCCTGACAAACACCTTTTTAAAAGGGCAAATGAGGAAAAACAGAGGAATTAATACCCAATACATGGGCACTATCATGCGTCCACTCGTGATAATTTCAAAGACTAAAAGTGTTTAACACTTATCTGAATATTCCAAGAATAAAATAAAGGAAGTTTGGCCCGATTCTCTGGCGTCTCACGTGACTCCACGTGACCACCTCATTTCTAGTGTTGAACACTATTTTGAGTGTTCTGTCCCTAGTGTTTAACACTATTTTAAGTACATCACGTGGGAACACGTGATCGCCAAATATGTGTTAATATTTAACACTATTTTCAAACCAGTCTTAGCCCAAAATCAGCTAAGTTTTCCAGAGACAAGATCTCCCCTTCAACTGGACCTCAAAATTGGTCAGTTCATATGATATGCAAAGTAAAGTCCAGAGCTATAATGTATGGTTAGTGCTCGGCCAAAGACAAAATGTTGTCAGAGCCCCCAAACCCCTGTTTAGTATTGCTAAATAATAGGGGCTGAACCCAGACAAATGTTCAATAGTCCAACAAAGGGCCAACATTTCAAACCTAATTGGACTTAGCCCAAGTTGGACATAAATCCTCAATTCAGATTTAACTGAGCCAATGTGCTCATAATCTAATTAATTGTTCTTAGTTCCAAAGAACTACAGATTTCCCAATCAACTTTGGTTCAAGGGTACATCTCTTCACTCCTCTGATATTTTTCGTTGTAATCCTTCAACGTTTTCAGAGAGGTGACGGGTCCTGATAATCAATCATTCCACGGACTGTGGGGTCCTTAAGCCCATGGAGTATGATGTCCTTAAATCTCGGACTGTGGGGTCCTTAAAACCACGGACTATGATGTCCTTAACCTCGGACTGTGGGGTCCCTTTAAACCCACGGACTATGATGTCCTTAACCTCGGACTGTGGGGTCCCTTTAAACCCACGAACTATGATGTCCTTAATCTCGGACTGTGGGGTCCCTTTAAACCCACGGACTATGATATCCTTAACATTGGACCACCATGTTTTTAAACTGGTAATTGACCGCAAAGTCCCTAAACTAAAACAATATAGCCCAAATGCTCTTTTGTTGGATCTAAATGATCCTGTTAAGTAGATTTTAAGTTGACCTTAGTCTAAAATTAGACTAACATGTCCTTTACAAATGGTTAAGTTGACCTTAGTCTAAAATTAGACTAACGTGTCCTTAACAAACTGTTAAGTTGATCTTAGTCTAAAATTAGACTAATGTATCCTTAACATACGTTTAAGTTGATCTTAGTCTCAAATGAGACTAACGTATCCTTAAACCCAACCCCCAAACCCAAATCTAAGAAGATACGGATTTGGACTAATCCACGCCCTACGGGCGATAATATAAATTAGTCTCCGTCTACAATCCACGGGCAACCAAAAACAAAACAAACACACACGACACGAAGTGACCATCTGGAGAAGGAGAAAGTGGTTACAGCGATGCGGTAGCGTAATTAACTGTAGGGGCTTGCGCCTGCAGGAAAGAGCGTCCCCACAATCAAAAACCCCTCAACGAGGGGGAATCTGACGAAGTCTGCTACATCGGCCGCATCCATTTAAACCTTCGATACATGGTGTCATAAATCAAGTTGGCATCTTCGGAGAGGTGGACGGATAGCACCAATTAGCATCTGCCCCCAAATTCAGACAAGACGGACCCACGCGGTCTCGTCTCTGTGTTTCGGCGGAGAACAGATTTTAGCACGCCTGGTCGAACCTTTTCCTCTTTCCACTTCACACTTCGTGTGTCGTGTTCACGAACGAATCGCGGTTTTGATATGGTTGCCCTTGGGTTTGAGGTACTAAGATTTGGTGTCTTGCTCCGTGCAGAAAACAGAAGATCAATGGCTTCGACCTGCACTAACTGCAACTGCAACTCTCGCTCCGTCCCATCTGGGGGAGTGACTTTCGGGCCCCAAGCGGTCTCCATCTTCGCTATGCCAGTGGAATAAGTCACTCAGGCCACCACTGGATTGTTCTTCGGGATCATGCTCCCGCCAACGAGCTTCAGCGCTCCCGTACCATCACAAGAAGCTCCCAAAAAGTCGGTCTTTGATCGGCTTACCACTACTGCGGCCCCTCTCAACGGGTCGCCCAACTTCAATGCCTCAGTTTTCAACAGACTAGGCCAGAACGTCAACAAGCCCGCGATACCTGAAACAGCTATCCCAAAGCAGATAGCCATCCCGGCTCAAGCGAACGAAATCATCGGAGAGGCTTCTTTTGCCAATAAGTCAGTCTTCACAAGGCTGGCCATTCCGGCTCCTGCTCTAGGCGAAGTCCTCAAAGCTGCTTCCCCTGCCCAGAGTTCTGTCTTTCACAGATTGGGCATTGCTTCTCAACGGACGTCAGTTTTCAATAGGCTGGCACCAACAACAACCCTCAGCCAGAACAGGGGGCATGATGAAGCCATCCCCGTAACTGAACCAATCCCAACGGCACGACATACTTGTCGTCGTCACTGGCACCGAGTGAGGAAAGCCGGGGGCAATTCCCCTTCTGGACTTACTCCGCCAGCTCCAATGGTGGAAGTCGATGTTGCTGTTCCAACTGGGAACAGCTTTGAACCAATTAGGAGGGTTCGCAAGAACTCTCCGACTATCGTGCTGAAAAGATCTCCTCCATCTATAGAGATTGCTGCAGGAAAGAAACTGGAGCAGCCCTTTCGGCGGCTTTCTTTCAAGATTTACAAAGTCTGGCGACAGGTCCAGGAATCGGTGATTGACCAGGACTACTCTCGCCGACCAAAGAAGCTTAAAGCTCAGCAAGAAAAGAGCCAACCCGTGGTACCACAAAAGATGTCATCCATCTGGGTACCCGCTGCGACGGCTCCCTCAACTTCAACCGCTCACAAGAGAAGGAGGCTGGAGAAAGCCCCTGTGACTGCGGCGAACCGTAAGGACACCGAATCTAAACGTCCCAAGTCTGGGGGCATGGTAATGCATACCGTTTATATGGCTTCCGGAAAAAAGGAAAGCCGTGCTTCTACTGGTCATCGACCGCTTACCCGATCGATAACGAAGGCTCAGGAGCAACAGCAGCAGAAACTTCAGGAGATGCTGACCGCAATGGCCGCACTCACTGGGCCGAAAAAGAATCCAGAGACCTCAGAGCAGCGTCAGGAACAAGAAACTGATACTGAATTCCTCCGAAGAATGCTCGAGAGGAAAGAAAAAGAGGCCGCGGACAAGGCGGCCAATATAAAACGAATGGCTCTTTTGTTCCAAGACATGGCCGGGATGATGTTACAGCCAGAACCTCCATCTGAAGACCCCCCGATTATCATTGAAGACGATAGAGGGGAGACATCGAACCCTCCTCTGGCTCTTTCAGCAGCCAAGGAGGAGACCATCTCCAAGACTGCTCTGGATGATTATATCGCTCAGCAAATACGAGCTCATCATGCGAGCGAAACGACCGGGCAGATCTTAAGACTGAATGACCTTATCCAGGTGGGTACGACCAAATAAAGTATCCGCCGGGATACACGATTCCCAAATTCCACGTATATAAGGGGACGGGAAATCCACACCAGTACGTTGCTCAATTTAGGGCTCTGTGCGGCAACACTGGAGGTGATGATAAACTACTGCTCCGCCAGTTTGTCGGCAGCTTGTCGGAGACGGCATTCGAGTGGTATTCGGAACTCCCGAATGACTCTATCAAGACATTTGCAGAGATGGAGCTGCTATTCACCTAACGTTTTGCGAGCGCTAGCGAACGTACCCCAATCACGGCATTGATCAATTCCAGGGTGAAGCCGGGAGAAACTTGGGTCCAGTACGCAATACGGTGGCGGAATCTATGGTCGAAATGCAAACAGCGCATAGAAGAGGCTCCTGCAGTGGGCATGTTTGTAGGAACCCTCGATCCGCAGGCGACCATATCCCAGTTCATAATGTTCTTCAAGCCAACCACTTTCCAGGCTTTGATTGACATGCTGGCTCAAATGGATCAGATGGGCCATAGACCGTCTTCCTCAAAGACGGATCCTCGGAATGAAAAGGGGAAATGGAAAGTAGCATTCTTCATCAACGCTCAACAACAACCGAGTGGCCCGAGACCGGTTGTTCGCCAAAGCAATAAGCGGCAATCCCTCGACGAGAAGTTGAGACGTCCTTACTCGTTTCCCGGGGATAAAACAAGAAGACTGTTCAAATTAGCAGTGCGCAATGGGCTCATCACTCAACCGGAGCCGAGACACCCATTACGACAAAACGATGTCAACGATCCCAATTACTGCCCCTACCATCGAGTATTAGGCCATCCGATCGAAGACTGCTACATCTTCAAAAGTTGGGTTGAAGACCAGTATCAACAGGGCAAGTTCGCGCTGTCCGAAAACTGAAAAGTAAATCCGCCACAACAGCACACCCCTAAAAGGGTGGACACGCCGGGGGCATCATACTCTTTTATAGTGGAAGCTCCATGGAAAGTCGTTCTTTCGGCAAAAGCTAAAAGAATGCTGAATGATTTTCAAACATGCCCAGCGATCAGGTGGAAAAGTCCGCAAGAACCGGAGATTATCGAGGGGATGCTGAAACCACGCCCAACATTGGGAGTTAATAGTGATGGCGGACAAAAAATTCAGACCCAGCCGTCAAAGTCTTCGAAGAAAAAGAAGAAGACCAAAAAGACCGCGCAGTTTGATGACAAGCGCACGGATCTGCAATAGCATATTGACGCGCTGGAGGAATATAACTAGAAGGCGCGAACCTCGGTCACACTCCAAGAATTTCTCAAAAATATCCTTGAGAGCGAAGATAACGACAATAACGACGGGGATGACTCTTCAGAAGAATCCAAGGACTATGTGGCAAGTTTCCACATGATCACTCATTCGGCGTTAACTAACGAAGAAGCTCACTTAGCGATAGATCGAAGCCAAAACTCTTGGAACCGTCTGACGAGATGATCGACTTGCTACTGAATGAAGCCCGTCAAAAAAGCAAAACCAATCGAGAGCGTGAACTGGCTATATTAGAAAAAGCCAAATGCCGACGACTGGATGAAAAGGTTGATGCACCCCAACCAGATCGAAGCATCTCTATCGCCAGCAAAAGCAAGCTTAAAGTAAGGAAACGATTCGCGAAGGCCCTGTCAATAGGAATGAAGTTGCCCTTTTTCAGAGGAAATTCTCCTGGCGGTATACATCTTGATAAAGCGGACATACATCCTAACTTCTGCTTATACCATCAGAGGATTGCACACCCTATCGATGAGTGAACAGCCTTTAAAAACTGGTGGCAGGGATATGTTGCCCACCGACAACACGTTCAACGAGTGAAGCGTAAGGCTCGTAGGGAACAGAAAAGCACGACAGATGAGCGCAAAAGAGCCGCTGGCAACTGTCACATAGTCCACACCAAGGGATCGCAAGTTATCACCTTTGAAAGCGACTCTGATGAAGAAATCGCCATCAGCTCTCTCTTCAAGGAATCCATCTCCGACACAAAAGATGCGAAGATTTGCGAGAAAATCTAGCTGCATAATCGTACGTTGCCCGAAAATCTCGGACTTATGACTGAAACGTCGTTAAACTAATACAAACCCGCGGCATTCTCAGGCTGATGTGGCAAAAAAATGGAACGTCCATAAGCGAAATGGGCATAGATGAAAACCCGAAAGGGCTCCGTGAGTAAAAACAGCGGGACTACCGGCGAGTTTTGTGAAAACCCGAAATGGCGCAATCTCGTCAAAAGACACTTGCAAAGTCCTCTCAACCCTGTAAGGAGAAACCACCTGCGTGAGATCTTTACGACTCATAAAAGAGAAACACACTTAGGGATCCACACGATTCCTAAGGAGAAATTACACTTGCGAGATCCTCACGACTCGTAAGGAGAACCCTCTTATGAGACCCTCACGGCTTATAAGATTCAAAAGTCTTAAGTTACAGGGATCTGAACCTGTTCTTAAGCCATCACAATCTCTAATGCTGCCATATAAACGGTTCAATATTGACCCTTGTATACAATCCACGGGCACGAATGAACATTTCCCTAACAGAGTCCCATCAGCAACTCGGGATATGCTCACACGGTGAACAAACACTTATAGGTCCTCTCGACTTGTAAGGAGAAAACACTCTTGTAAGATCCTTACGACTTATAAGAGAACAAACACTTAGGAATCCTCACGATTCTTAAGGAGAAAACGCACCTACGAGATCCTCACGACTCGTGGGGAAAAACACCTTTATGAGACCCTTACGGCTCATGAAGTCAAAAGCCTTAGTCGACGGGATCCTAACCCTATTTGCTAAGCCACCTTTGTTCGACATCGACAGAGGCAAATGATGATTCGTTCCTGACAATATCCTAGTTGTAGCGATGCTGATGCCTAAATCGATATCAAATTCCAAGTCCTTTCATGGAAAATGATGATTCGCACTTGGCAATATTCCAGTCGCAGCGATACTGATGCTAAGATTGGCACCAGATTCTAAGTTCCATACTCGTGGCAAAAAGTCAATGAGCCAAAAAAGCATATGAAATAGCCGAAATTATAGGGCAACTTACAACGAAATCAGCAAGTAAAAATATATGCATACAAAATAGCCGAAACGGTTGGACAACTCGCAATAAAAAGCAGCGAGTAAATAAAACAAATAGCCAAAATGATTGGGCACCGCGAAAAATAGCCGAAATGATTGGGCAATCGCGACTTACGCGATACAAAAAGCTAAAATGAAAGAGCATCACGGAAAAAAAATACATATGAAATGAAACTTTTGCCCTGCAAGTGAGGTCACATTGACCCCTGTATACAATCCATGAGCACAAACAAGAAGGGAACCCTATCGTCCCACCAGGATTCGTCAAAGCGAAGCCAAATATCGACGATTCATAGACAACCTAAAGACAATCTCGACATTCATCGCAATATTGCAGACACAATGTCAATAAACGAAGTGAAGGAAGATCTCTAGCTTCAGGGTCTCGATGTCAACATCGACAACTTAGCGATCAACACCGGCGTTCTTCCTTCCTCCAATCGGATGCAGACGCAACATCAACAAACGGAGACACGACAAAATCCCCAAGTTCCAAATCTCGACGGTTCACAGACAGCCTAGAGACTACCTCGGAACCATGGCAAAGTCCCTAGTTCCAGGTCCCGACGGTTCACTAATAACCCAGAGACCGCCTCGACGTTTGTCTCGATACAGCAGATGCAATATCACCCCAGCGTTCTTCCTCCAACAAGATGCAGACGCGACACAAAACAACGGAGCCATGGCAAAGTTCCTAGTCCCAAGTCCCGATGGTTCACCAACAACCTAGAGACCATCTCGACGTTCGTCGTGATACAGCAGACGCAATGCCAGCAAACGAAGCGAAGGCAATATTCCTAGCTTCAGGGTCTTGACGGCAACTCATATAAAACCTGAAAGGCTATCGGAGATCATCCCACACCAGCGCGCAGTGGTCATGACTCATCAGGGCTCCCAAACTGAGCCTAACCTCAAGTAAAAATGGACATGGAATATCCCTAACGCTTGTTCTTTCGATGATAATACTACCTGGAAGATTGCTTGAAGATGTCTTGTCCAGCCCCCGAAGGGATCAGAGACACGACAGTCGTAAGGCTACTCGAACAGCAAAATTGCCTATCGAGGAATACATCAGCCAACACGACGGCACGACGGACACAACCCTAGTACCACAGACCCTAACGAACCTCTGTTGTATAGAGCAGAGGTTAATTGTGATGTTAGGACATCCTTGCGAGAACATCTCGATTCGTCTCAACCCCAAGGAAATCAGTGTCCTTGGCAACCTCCTCGATTCAGGGAAATCAGCGTCCTTGACGAGAGCATCTCGATTCGCGTCGTCCCGCAGAGAAATCAGCGTCTTTGCAGGAATAACTCGATTCGTCTCAACCCCGGGGAAATCAGTGTCCTTAACAACCTCTTCGATTCAGGGATATCAGCGTCCTTGACGAGAGCATCTCGATTCGCGTCGACCTGCAGAGAAATCAATGTCTTTGCAGGAATACCTCGATTCGTCTCAACTCCGAGGAAATCAGTGTCCTTGGAAAAAACCTCAATTTAGGGAAATCAGTGTCCTTGACGAGAGCATCTCGATTCCCGTCGACCTACAGAGAAATCAGCATCTTTGCAGGAATACCTCAATTCGTCTCAACTCCGAGGAAATCAGTATCCTTGGCAAAAATCTCGATTCAGGGAAATCAGCGTCCTTGATGAGAGCATCTCGATTTGCATTGACCCGCAGAGAAATCAGCATCTTTGCAGGAATACCTCAATTCGTCTCAACTCCGAGAAAATCAGCGTCCTTGGCAAAAACCTCGATTCACGGAAATCGGCGTCCTTGACGAGAGCATCTCTATTCGTGTCGGCCCGCAGAAAAATCAACGTCTTTGCAGGAATACCTTGATTCGTCTCAACCCCAGGGAAATCAGTGTCCTTGGCAACCTCCTCGATTTAGGAAAATCAGCGTCCTTGACGAGAGCATCTCGATTCGCATCGACCCGCAAGGAAATCAGCGTCTTTGCAGGAATACCTCGATTCGTCTCAACCCCAGGGAAATCAGTGTCCTTGGTAACCTCCTCGATTCAGGGAAATCAGCGTCCTTGACGAGTGCATCTCGATTCGCGTCGACCCGCAAGGAAATCAGCGTCTTTGCAGGAATACCTCGATTCGTCTAAACTCCGAGGAAATCAGCGTCCTTGGTAAAAACCTTGATCCAGGGAAATCAGCGTCCTTGACGAGAGCACCTCGATTTGCATCGACATGTAGAGAAATCGGTGTCTTTGTAGGAATACCTCGATTCATTTCGACTCCAGGGAAATCAATATCCTTGGCAAAACCTCGATTCAGGGAAATCAGCGTCCTTGGCGAGCGCATCTCGATGCGCATCAACCCGCAAGGAAATCAGTGTCTTTGCAGGAATACATCGTTCTGTCTCAACTCTGAGGAAATCAGTATCCATGGCAAATACCTCGATTCAGGGAAATCAGCGTCCTTGACGAGAACATCTCGATTCGCGCCGACCCGCAGAGAAATCAGTGTCTCTGCAGGAATATACGACGTCAGCAAAGAAGAGCCGCGGCAAAGTTTCCAGTTCCATGACTCGGCGGTGCACAGATAAACTAAAGTCAACCCTCGACCTCCCTATTGAGGCAATGCTTTGACTCGGGAGTAGGTCAACTCATCAATCACTTACGAGTCCTCTCGACTTGTAAGGAAGAAAATTCTCTTGTGAGATCCTTACAACTCTCAAAAGAAAACACACTTAGGAATCCTCACGATTCCTAAGGAGGAAATACACCTACGAGATCCTCTCGACTCGTAGAGAGAAAAGCCTTTGTGAGACCCTCACGGCTCATAAAGTTGAAAAGTCTTAGGCAGCAGATCTGAACCTGTTTCCTAAGCCATCGCTTCTTATCTCGATTCAGGGAAATCAGCGTCCTTGGCTAGAACCTCTCGATTCGTTTCGACCCGCAAGAAAATCGGTGTCTTTGCGAGAATCTCACGATTGTTTCAACTTGCAGGAAAATTAATGTCCCTACGCAAAAAAACAATTCTCTTGTGAGATCCTTACGATTCTCAGGAGAAAACGCACTTAGGAGTCCTTACGACTCCTAAGGAGAAAAGACACTTACGAGATCCTCACGACTCGTAGGGAGAAAAGCCTTTGTGAGACCCTCACGGCTCATAAAGTTGGAAAGTCTTAGGCAACAGATCTTAACCATGTTTCCTAAGCCATCGCTACCTTATAAAAAGTTCAAGATGAACTGTTATCTACCATCTATGGGCCACACTTGCCAAAACTACATGCTACTGAAATGGAGAAGTTACTCATGAGCATATAATTACTTCACGCTAGAGTAAAACATAAAGAAATAGAAAGATGCAGCTCATGGAGCTGAGGGTTTGGAACTATATCCCTTAAGAGTCGAGATTTGAGTCAATGATAAATGACGACGCTTATGTCCACTCGTTATCTTCTCATATCAAAATCCTGAAAATTATATACCAACCCAAAAAACCGGTCATACGCTATGAATTACTCAGCACTACTTCACCCACGTATGTACTTACGTGGGAAAAATAGTGGGGGGCATTTGTTCCCGCCAAAAAATTTCTGCGCAAAAGAGCCCAAGGTATCAAATGGCAGCGATACGTTTAAGAAAATATGAACCAGTATTTCCGGGCTGTATTTTGACAAACTTCCGAATGTGAAACAGCTAAATTCTGATGGTATCGATAGCGTCTCGAAAAAGTCTTCGATTTGATATATTATGGCCTTCATAATTCATCCGGGATCAAAAGTTTAGAGCAAATATGCTATGCACGTGTAATCTAAGGAAGAAAATGCGAACCAGTATTTTCCAGGCTGCATTTTGAAAAACTCCTGAAGGAGAAACAGCTAAATTCTGATGGTAACGAAAGTGTCTCAAAAAATCCTTCGATTTGATATATTATGGGCCTCATAATTCATCCGGAATCAAAATTTATGAGGCATCACGTGCCCACACGTGACCAGGCATCACGTGCATACACATGACCATTTACAGGCAAAGTCTGTAGGCACTGAATATAATAAATAATTGGAAATAATTAATCAGTGGGGGTCACGTGCCAACACGTGATATGCTCTTAAACCCTCTGAAATAATAGAATTAAATTCTAATTAAATAATTAATCAGTGGGGTTACGTGCCAACACGTGATGGGTTCCTGAGCCCTCTAAACTAATAGAATTAAATTCTAATTAATTGGTCAATCAGTAGGGTCACGTGCTAACACGTGATAGGCTCTTAAACCTTTTGAACTAATAGAATTAAATTCTAATTAAGGTAAATCAAAAAACCTAGTTGGAAAAATATTTCCCTAG
Organism: Agapanthus africanus; assembly: GCA_030015575.1. NCBI lineage: Eukaryota > Viridiplantae > Streptophyta > Magnoliopsida > Asparagales > Amaryllidaceae > Agapanthus > Agapanthus africanus. The sequence continues at coordinate 46,236,005 of CM057339.1, forward strand.
ATCTTTCCAAACAAAAAGATCGTGCTCTGTAAAGTAGAGCACCGTTGGATTAAAAATCCAATAGTGATTAAAAATCATCAATTTATAGAAAGATTCTATACAAGAAAAAATTTCCCTGAAATTTGCCAGGAATAACAGATAAAAGATCTTTTGGATTAAAAATTCACTGAGTGATCTAAAAGATCATTTTGGTTACAAAATCAATTACAATCTTTCAATGAAAAATTTACTAAACAAACCGATTCTTTTCTTTCTCCTATAAATAAAAGCCAAGAGGGAAGAAAAAAAAACAACAGAGAGAAAAAAGAGAGGAGAATTTAATTCTCAAGAGAGAAAAAGAAGATCACTTCAGAAAAAGAAAACCCTAGATGAGAAAGGGAAAGAGATCTAAGCTCCATAAAACAAAGAGAATTTAATTCTCAATTTAAGAGTTTAACTCTTCTGAATAAGAACTTAGTTCTTCCTTTGGTTGAAAATCTACAGAAGCAGATCTCCCCACAAGTTGAGAATTTAATTCTCATCGGAGAGATTCTGCCGTGCAGATCCAAAACTTAGAGGGAGAATTGAGTTTTGAGAATTTAATTCTCCAAAATTCATAGGAATTTAATTCCTCCAAATGAAACTAGGGTTTAACCCTATATGAGAATTTAATTCTCCCAAATTCATAGGAATTAAATTCCTCCAAATGAAACTAGGGTTTAACCCTATATGAGAATTTAATTCTCCCAAATTCATAGGAATTTAATGCCTCCAAATGAAACTAGGGTTTAACCCTATATAAGAATTTAATTCTTCCAAATACACAGGAATTTAATTTCTCTAAACAAAACTAGGGTTTAACTCTATAAAAAAATTTAATTCTTAAAAACAAGAGACTTACAAGCTCTCCATGCACGTAAAGATCAAGTTACCAACAGGATCACGTGGTAACACGTGACCCTTCATCCCAACGAACAAAATGGAATGAATAAAGAATGCTCACGTGCCCCCACGTGACCCTTTAATGGACTCCTCAAAATAAGAAGGAATTAGCATGGAGGCAATGCCTCACGTGCTCCCACGTGACCCTCAAAATAAAAGTGAACAAAGCCAAAGACAGTACTGATCTAGGGTGCCTCACGTGCTCACACGTGACCCCTGACAAACACCTTTTTAAAAGGGCAAATGAGGGAAAACAGAGGAATTAATACCCAATACATAGGCACTATCACGTGTCCACACGTGATAATTTTAAAGACTAAAAGTGTTTAACTCTTATCTGAATATTCCGAGAACAAAATAAAAGAAGTCTGGCCCGATTCTCTGGCGCCTCACGTGACCACCTCATTTCTAGTGTTTAACACTATTTTGAGTGTTTTGTCCCTAGTGTTTAACACTATTTTAAGTGCATCACGTGGGAACATGTGATCGCCAAATATGTGTTAGTGTTTAACACTATTTTCAAACCAGTCTTAGCCCAAAATCAGCTAAGTTTTCCAGAGACAAGATCTCCCCTTCAACTGGACCTCAAAATTGGTTAGTTCATATGATATGCATTGTAAAGTCCAGAGCTATAATGTATGGTTAGTGCTCGGCCAAAGACAAAATGTTGTCAGAGCCCCCAAACCCCTGTTTAGTATTACTAAATAATAGGGGGCTGAACCCAGACAAATGTTCAATAGTCCAACAAAGGGCCAACATTTCAAACCTAATTGGATTTAGCCCAAGTTGGCAATAAGTCCTCAATTCAGATTTAACTGAGCTAATGTGCTCATAATCTAATTAATTGATCTTAGTTCCAAACTGAACTACAGATTTCCCAATCAACTTTGGTTCAAGGGTACATCTCTTCACTCCTCGGATATTTTTCGTTGTAATCCTTCAACGTGTTCAGAGAGGTGACGGGTCCCGATAACCAATCATTCCACGGACTGTGGGGTCCTTAAGCCCATGAACTATGATGTCCTTAATCTCGGACTGTGGGGTCCTTAAACCCACGGACTATGATGTCCTTAACCTCGGACTGTGGGGCCCCTTTAAACCCACGGACTATGATGTCCTTAATCTCGGACTGTGGGGTCCCTTTAAACCCACGGACTATGATGTCCTTAACCTCAGACTGTAGGGTCCCTTTAAACCCACGGACTATGATGTCCTTAACCTTGGACCGCCATTTTCTTAAACTTGTAATTGACCGCAAAGTCCCTAAACTAAAACAATAGAGCCCAAATACTCTTTTGTACGATCCAAATGATCCTGTTAAGTAGATCTTAGTCTAAAATTAGACTAACGTATCCTTAACAAATGGTTAAGTTAACCTTAATCTAAAATTAGACTAACGTGTCCTTAACAAACTGTTAAGTTGATCATAGTCTAAAATTAGACTGACGTATCCTTAACATACGTTTAAGTTGATCTTAGTCTCAAATGAGACTAACGTATTCTTAAACCCAACCCCCAAACCCAAATCTAAGAAGATACAGATTTGGACTAATCCAAACCCTAAGGGCGACAATATAAATTAGTCTCCGTTTACAATCCACGGACAACCAAAAACAAAACAAACACACATGACACGAAGTGACCATCTGGAGAAGGAGAAAGTGGTTACCGCGATGCGGTAGCGTAATTAACTGCAGGGGCTTGCGCCTGCAGGAAAGAGCGTCCCCACAATCAAAAACCCCTCAACGAGTGGGAATCTGACGAAGTCTGCTACATCGGCCGCATCCGTTAAAACCTTCGATACATGATGCCATAAATCAACTTGGCATCTTCGGAGAGGTGGACGGATAGCACCAATTAGCAACTGCCCCTAAATTCAGACAAGACGGACCCACGCGGTCTTGTCTCTGTGTTTCAGCGGAGAACAAATCTATTTAGACTTATCCAAATTTAGTTGTTGTTTTTGGTCGCTGATCTTTTTCTTATGCGTATCTCGCAGAGCCGATGGTTCGCTCGAAGATTATGGCTGCCATGGCCGCCAAGGCCCTGGGGAGCAAGGGTGGTGGCGCATGCTCATCTCGGTCTGCTCCGAGCGTGGCTCTCCGGCAAGCACCTTCAGCCAAGGCTCCCATAGCATCCCCCGTTCCGGAGGAACGTCGCACGGGAGGGCAAAAACACGCGCGAGATCCGACCTCCCGGGCTAGGACGGAAGTGCAGCCCCCTGCCAAATTCCCACTCAAGAGACAGAAGAGGGTGGTTTCTTGCCCCCCGGGCCAGGATTTAGGTGCAGAAGGGCGACTTCTGTATCGAGGTGCCCTTGGGGCTCTCTGTGGCCGACGGTTTACTGGCAGACATGGTGAAGGCAGCGGGGACCAAGATCCCCCGAGGCATTATGAAGGCCCAAGTGGCGGTGATAGCTTAGGAGGCTGTTCAGGTCGGTAACTCTCCAAGAATTTCTCCGAGTGTTTTTTACTCTGTTTTAGCACCTAACACGGCTCCTGTTTTTCCCCGGTCCTCCAGCATTACGCCCTCCTCGCTGCAATGGAGTCCGAGGAGGTGGCCCCAGCGATGAAGAAGGCGGGCGAATCTTCCTCGTGAGAAGAAGAGCTCCTCGTCCGGCTGCAACATGCGGAAGAGAAGGTGGTCCTTCTCGACTCGAGGTTGGTCGCGGGGGGCCTGACGGTCACTAAATTGAAGGAGTCCTATCGGCTCCTTACCGAATCTAACTGGGCTATCCAAGCCCAGATAGGGGAGATCAACAGGCTCTTCGATGCTATGAAGAGGCAGAGGGACTCGTTTAAACGGGATGCTCGGACGTCTTTCGAGGCGACGAAGCTTGCGGAGGGCAGAGCAGAAAGGACCGTGGAGGAGTATAAGACTTCCAACCAGTTCTACCTCGACCTCGCCAACTCCGCGGACATCGGGTGGCACAACACCCTCGATGCCGTTAAGGAATCCATGCCCGGGTTCGATGATCAGGAGCTTCGTGCTAGGTATCCCGTAGCCGAGGAAGCGCCACAGGGGGCGGTACCGTGCCGGCCGGGGAAGGCGAGGCAGCGGGCGGAAGTGACAAGCCGGAGGTTGCGATCGTAGCCCCATACGGAAGCACCGATCAAGGGGAAGCGACAGCCGAGAAAGAAGTTTGAGCTACCCCTGCCTTGGTTACCAAATTTTGTAACCCTTCGGGCATTTTGTAAGGCTGGGGAGCCCATACTACCTTATACACAATTTTGAATATAAATAAAGTACTTTTAGCTCGCAGATATTTTTAGCTCGCCTTTGGAGTTCTTCTATTTTCGCAAGTGTAGATAGGTCGGTGTCCAGCGGGCGTCCAATACATGCAAAGTCGAGTGTCGAGTGCTAGACGAGCGTGACGTAAGAGCTAGCGAAAGCCAGGTATAAATCAGCTGAACACCAAGTATAGGTAGGCCTGCGTCCCCCTCATCTCGGATTCGAGGTGACGATAGTTCATCGCGTCTGAATTAGACCTTGAAAGGGTCGAGCAAGAAACTGCTCGGTCGCCTCTAGACGAGGGCTTAGGATCCGCATAGTGGCCAGGCAGGAAGCTGCCTTCAGCGGATGAGCCGAACAAGAAACTACTCGGCGCCCTCTTGGCAGGGTCTTTGGATATGCAGAGAGGCCGGGTAGGAAGCTGCCTTCAACAGATGAGCCGTGCAGGAAACTGCTTAGACTCCTCTGGATGAGGGCTTGGGGTCCACAGAGTGGTCAGGAATGAAGCTGCCTTCAACGGATGAACCGAGCAAGAAACTACTCGGCCACCTCTTGATGAAGGCTTTCGATCCGCAAAGTGGCCATGCATAAAGCTGCCTTCAGCGGATGAGCCGGGCAGGAGACTACTCGGCCGCCTCTTGACGAGAGCTTTTCAGATTCTATTGTTCTCCTAGGAAATGTCGTTCAACCTTCTTTGCCCCGTATGGGGGGCGGCGACCAGCAATCGGGTGCCACATGGCCGTGCCTCATCGGGAAAGTGCGACATTCCGTGATATGCGTTGTAGCGCGAGAAGATCTCGGCCGTTGGAAGATTTTTGTTGAGGATATAAATATCGAAGGTATGGTCTCCCTTTCGAATTCCCATGTTGAATTCCTCCTAGATGCTACATTTCTTGAAGATGACGGGCCGCGTATACACCATCAGGGAGATCGTGTCTCGGGACGATGTGTATTTCTATGATCTCGATCGTTCCGAGACGACGTATGAAGTTGTAATAGGCCATTTGGAGGGCCACTGGGGGCGTCTACTTCCCCAACGATCTCCTATCCTGCAAGTGCTAATCTACGCGATATGGAGGTCATCCCCGGATCTTTATAATGCTTTGTCCCCGCAAGCGATGGTTGAGGCATTTGATAAGATGCATACGGTCCATGAGCTTGGCTTGATCTCGAAGAGCCCACGGATCGCTTGGTGGACATTCTTCTCGAACGTTTCCAGTAGAGGTTGGTTGTGGCGTCGTGTTCGGCGGTTGGGGACCCCGAAGAATCCGTAGCTTCTAGGGTCCACGGACACCATCAGAACGATCGGGAGGAGGTTGCCTGGGCTTGGCTGGAAGAGCTCTCTTCCGAGTACCATCGTCAATATTTTCTTAATCCTCTTCCTCCTTTACTGTAATGGTTGTAAGGCTGCAGAGCCAAGAATACCTCTGAATAATGTATAAATAAATTATCTTTTGGTTAAGCTTACGGTGTATTATCTCTCTCCTCCCCTTTATTTTGCGCACTGGCCGACCTGTGCCGCCTCCCTAACCCCTAACTCGGGGCCGAGGAGAAGAAGGAAAGGTTGGGTTACGGGTCGGTATCAAAGTCTATCTTGCGTGAGGACTCAATTTGGAAAATTTAGTCGATGTGGAAATAAATTACATTATCCGAAAAAAGGGATACATGTTTATCTGTACAACTTAAGCTTTTTGGCGTTATATGGCCAAGGGAAATTGCGCCCTTTGGAGTCCTGGAGGCGGTAGGCTCCACCGGGTAGTGCTTCTGTCACGAGAAATGGCCCGTCCCATTTCGGAGAGAACTTATGTAGCTTCTCTTAGTCTACGAACTCATTTCGTCGCAAGACCAGGTCTCCTATCTTAAAGGCTCGATGCCTGACTCGGACGTTGTAGTAGCGGACGGTTTGCTTCCGATAAGCGACCATCTTGATTTGCGCCCGATCTAGTTTTTCTAACTAGATATCCAAATTTCTTTGTAGCGCCAAGGTGTTAGCCTCGTTGTCAAAGTGCTCGACCCGATAACTAGGCAATCCAATTTATGTGGAGACCATCGCCTCGGTACCGTAGCAGAGACTGAACGGGGTTTCTCCCGTGGGTGTTTTTCTCGACGTCCGCAGTGCCCATAGTACCCGAGGCGGTTCCTTAACCCAGCTGCCTTGCCTTCTTTTTAGGCGAGCTCGGAGCCCTCGAATGACTATTCGGTTGGCTATTTCGGCTTGCCCGTTGCATTGGGGATGTGCGACCGCGGCAAACTTCATTAATATATGATAGTCGTTGCAAAATTCTTTGACTTTGTCATTCTCGAAGTTGGTTCCATGGTCAGTGACGATGCACCTTAGGATTCCGAATCAGGAGATCATATTGTTCTGCAGAAATTTTATCGTAGAGGCGGCGTCCGGTTTCCTGATAGGTGTTCACACCATAATATTGCATTATTATATTCCCTATTCTTATTCTTTTTATAAATAAACGGGTGCTTTTGACGCATGTCTGCTACATGTTACAGGTTACAGGTTCTTGGACAGAAAACAGTGAAAACGATGTAAAGACGATGCAAAAGTGGACTTTGACCAATAAACAGAAGACTCTTGATCAAGCCGATATAAGGAACAATTCACAAAGCAAGATTCAAGACATCGACTCAAAGCGAACGGGTAGAAGTCCATGACAATGTTCATTGGAAATCTGGAAGAGAACTAGAAGCCCAATTAATAAAAGAACCAATTTTTCAGTAGCCCAAAATGACCCAGAAGCATACCCAAAAGTTTGAGGACTTGAACCAACAAATGGGCCGCGGAACCGCGGCCCATTTGATTTTAATGTCAAAAACTATTTCTAAACCGCAATCAAGAACGGCGTCGCATGAAGCTAGCCGGTGAGTACGGGTCGGTCCACAGGGATGTTGTGAATCTCCTAGTCGCGCTTACGAGTTAATTCCGAAGGGTGTTCGGATTGGTTATTAAATCAAAAAACCTAAATTATTCTATCTACGATTATCTAGATCTATTCTTGCTAGGGCTAGGTTTAGGGATGGTTTGGAAATGTAATTAAATCTCACCACTTTCAATACCCTAATGAAGATCTGTGAGGAGTTATGGTAATGATCAATAAAGGGGATTAGATCCGTTCGGGAAGGTGTTCCTTCCTCTAGGTTCTTGTCCTTCCTTTAGAGATCCTTACCCTAACCTCGATGGAAAACACCACAACCGGACCTTTACACTACGGTGTCATCGTTACCTCGAGGGGTAGGATGCCGTAGGGCGCGGTATGTGCGTGTATGCATGGAGTCCTATTGTAAATATTTGGTGGGTAAGAAAGGGATGAGAGATCTCATCTCTCAAAATCCTTCCTCAAAGCTAAACCCTAAACAAGTTCCTAGGGCATGAAATTAAATCTACCTAGGGCAAGGAATTGAAATCTACACTAGGGCAAGAAATTAAATTATTTACAGATGCATCCCTCCAATCATCCATGCAGGGTTGTCAGATCTGAATTCATGAAGTGAAAAGAGGCACCGATGCTCTCCAAAAGATTTCTAAATTTTATTCATTAAAGGGAGGCATAAGAATTACAATGATTAGAGTTCCTATTTATAAAGAATAGGAAACCCTAGGGTTACATTTGTTTCGCATGTCTGAAATTACAAAAATAGCCCTTAGATTGACTAGTCAGCGCCGCACCCAAATTATGGTAAAAATACTTTTTCATGAGGGCTTCACTTGGCCGCGGAACCGCGGCCAATGGCAGGCTTGGGCCGCGGTTCCGCGGCCCATTTGTTGGTTCAAGTCCTCAAACTTTTGGGTATGCTTCTGGGTCATTTTGGGCTACTGAAAATTGGTTCTTTTATTAATTGGGCTTCTGGTTCTCTTCCAGATTTCCAGTGAACATTGTAGTGGACTTCTACCCGTTCGCTTTGAGTCGATGTCTTGAATCTTGCTTTGTGAATTGTTCCTTATATCGGCTTGATCAAGAGTCTTCTGTTTATTGGTCAAAATCCACTTTTGCATCGTCTTTACATCGTTTTCACTGTTTTCTGTCCAAGAACCTGTAACCTGTAACATGTAGCAGACATGCGTCAAAAGCACCCGTTTATTTATAAAAAGAATAAGAATGGGGAATATAATAATGCAATATTATGGTGTGAACAAATACCCCCAAACTTATCTTTTGCTCGTCCTCGAGCAAACTTATTCTTATTCACTAAAATCCTAACCACACTTTCGCAGGGAAACGCGATTGCACTGAGCACGTGCAACAAGCCATTAAACCTCTAGGTGTCCCTAGTAGGAGGAGTGTTGTCTCCTGAGGGTTTTCAGCGGATTACACCCACAAAATCCTATCAACTCGGCCCATTGACTTTTGTTCTCCAATTAGGTTTTCTAACAAGGAATTCTATTATCTTTTGACTTGTAAATTATCCACCCACATTCTTCACACTTCCTCATTATTTAACTTAAGATTATATATATCCTGTGGACTTACTTAGCTTTCGGCATCTCTTAAGTTTTCCTTCTAGGTTTCCATCTCCACTTAGGAATTTCTATCAACTCTATTAAAGATACAAGTTCTATTCTTCATTCCTCTCTCTTATCTAAATTCCAATCACATACCCCTACGTGTGTGTATAGATCACCCCTACACTTGGAAATTCAAATCAAGCAATCATGCCCTTGTCCGTTGTCCAAAGTACTTATCAGTAGGTGAATTTTTAATTGAATTTTGCTTACACATCCTTCATGCGACCGTTAATACTTCTTGAGGTACCAACAACCGATTACAAGATGTGTTTGCACATTAAAGCGTAATTCCTAGTCTTGCAACACCCAAGGCTTTTAGCAGTGACTCCCAAACCGGTTGGTCTAAGGCACTAGGTGATGAAGCACCCTCGCTAAATATTTTTCTATTTTTTCAGCCTTAAGTAATCACAAAAACCAGTGTCCATTTTTTTATTCTTTATTCACTTTTTTTTCTTTTATTTCATCGTACCAAGGACTTTAGACAAGAACATTTCAATGTCTCTTCTACTATTCCAAGTTTCAAGGTGCGTGATTGTGCAAATTGTAGGGTATACGTTTTCAGAATCTAGACTTAAGCTAGGAACTATTTTTCAAACTTATACTCTAATAAAATCATCAATACTCTTCCCTTGTTTAGACTTAGCCCAAGAAGTGAACCCAAAATTTGCCTATTTCTAAATAAACTACAAGGCATATACTTTCTACCGTTAAACTTTAAGGAATGTTATTTTTAGGGTTTTTAATTCACTAAGTCTAAGATCTAGTTGTTCCTAGCCAGTTAACCTATTTGTCAAACTCAAATCAAATATGGCCAAAATTGAATACAATAATTTTTATAATTTTTGAAATTTTTCAATTTTTATGGGTTTTTCAAATAAGTATGCAAATGCAAAAATATGTACAAATGAATGCGAAGGAAGAAGACTTACCGAGCATACCCCCAAACTTGAACTTGACAGTGTCCTCACTGTCATGCTAAACCAAGAGGGTCAAAATACCGGCACTCCCCTGTTTATTTATTTATAAAAAAAATTTATATTTTTAATGTTTTGAAATTTTTTTTATTTTTTTATAGAAAAGAAAACAAAAAATATATACATATATACAAAGATTCCCCCAAACTTAAGCTTGGCCTTGCACAAGCCAAAAGTTAGCACCAACCATTCAAAAATCTTATCGTGGAAATGATATAGTTGGTGCAAGAAAATGAGAAGCACACGAGACCGTGTGGAAAGAAGAATGGTAGAATATGGTCTCGGTGGGGGAAAAGAATGGCGAAAAGAAGAAGGAAGTGGAGTACGATCTTGAGGGTGTAAATTGAGTGAATAAATTAGCGCAATATGTGATGACCGATATGTTATAAGCGATTGCGCTAACCTATCTACTCGTCGAGAAATGGGATCAAATCCCTTAAGATTCGCAAGAAAACATGGGTACGCCGAACTTGGTATCGGAGATGAAAGCGTAACGGTCATTTGTACGGTCGGGACATTAGGAGAGACGAAAGGGAGTGAATTAGGGATAGTATCTTTCTCACCGTAGTAAACTGTTTCGAACTTGAAAGATTCCATTAATGGTTCGAAACTACTATAATCAACCGAGTCTGATGGCTCATCTGAAAATGTAAAGGACTCAAACTCGGGCGGTGAGTCATCAATATCGTCCGAAAAAGTGAAACACTCGTAGGTGTTATCATCTGTGAGAACTGTGTTAGATTCAAAGGAAAAATTTTCAAGCTCACAGTCTTCAAGCGGGGTCGGAACGATGGGAAGGAGGGAGGGTGATATAACAGTCAAAGGTTCGGGAGGATGAATTGGAAAATCAGACACATCAAACAAAAATGATTCAACCTCAATATTATCCTCAAGAGTCTCCTCAGTACTATCCTCAATATTCAACTCATCAATGCCATTATCATCAAAATCTAGACGCATATGAGATTCGGGAGAAACATTTAATAACTCAGGATGATGATTTGAACATAAAATTTCAAGCAAATCGACAGGTTCATCATCCGAAATATTCCTGGCGTCTATATTCTCAATCAAGTGAAAATCAATTTCTTTAGACACCTCATCAGCATGGATATGTATCGATTTAGGTTCTAGAGTGGAGGTGTAAAGATCGAAAGAATTAGGTGCGGTTTCACTCGAAAGGGGTTCCTCACAATTTGGCAAATCAAACACTACAAAATCACACAACTCGTTTTTATTTTCAACTGGTGAACTATTTAAGGCAATCGATGGCAAACAGGAGTTGTGGGCTTCAACTGGGTAAGGGTAGGTTTGATTTGAAAATCCTCTCTCATTCTCACTCTGTCCAACTGCCGCCTCATACATTGAAAAATTTGGAGCTAGTGGGACACTAGCTGCCGGTTCACTAGGTTGCATAAGGGCGGCCATGGACGCTTCCACATTCCTCATCATTTTATTTGTTGCAGCAATATATGCCTCCAACGATTCTTCCAAACTAGACTTAGGTGGTGAGGGGGTTTCGGTGAAAGATTTGAAATTGGTTGGATATGTGAAACTCCCTAATGGCTGTGTCGAAACAGTGTCTAGTGAAGGTGGGAAAGTCGGATATGACTGGTAGGAAGTGGGTGGTAAGACAGGGGTAGGGTCAACATATGGATAAGAAGGTGAATAATCGTGCGGATCCCTAAAACTAGATGAGTGGAGAGGGGTGAAAGATCGACTGCGAGATTGAGCAATATGCTCAGCAATGGACATCGGCTTAGGAGTGACAGAAGGACTTGAAGAAGTGGTATCAACATATGTAGGTGGTAAAGGTTGACTCGGTTGACACAAAGTGGGTTGAAAATCGAGGATTGTGTATGTCTGGAAATAGTGTCGTAGTTTCCTGGACTTAATGACCTGTGCAAAGACTATTTTTTCTATGACCGGGTATCAGGTTTCCGCGTCCTTGAAAACATGGCTCACATAGTAGATCGGTTTCTACATTCCTCCGAACTCTCTGACGAGCACTGAGCCCACGGCTTGGTCGGAGACGGCTAGATATAGTAACAGCTCGTCACCTTCGACTAGTCTGGTGAGAAGTGGTGGGGTCGCTAGGTGTGCCTTGAGTTGTTTTAAAACGTCTTGGTATTCCTCGGACCATTCAAAACTGGGGACTTTCCTTAGGGCTCTAAAGAAAGGGAGGCAGTTCTCCCCGGATCTGGACATAAAGTGACTTAAGGCAGCCACCCTCTCGGTGAGTCGCATGATATCGACATTTCTTTTGGGCGTCAACATGTTGATGATGGCACTGATCTTCTCTGGGTTCGCCTCGATTCGTCGGTGGGTAACCATGAATCTAAGGAATTTTCCACTTGTGGCGCCGAACGCGCATTTGGCTGGATTCAGTTTCATCTTGTATTTTCACAGGACGTCGAATGTTTCGGCGAGGTCTGTTGTGTTACCAACCGATGAAGTGGATTTTATGAGCATGTCGTCGTCGTAGACTTTCATATTTTTCCCAATTTGTGGTCTGAATAGTTTATTGACCAGTCGCTGGTATGTGGCTCCGGTGTTTTTGAGTCCGAAGGGCATTACCCTATAGTAGTATACTCCCCGATCCGTGGTAAAGGCTGCCGGCTCTTCGTCGGCCGGGTTCATTCGGATCTGATTAAAACCGGAGAAGGCATCCATGAAGCTTAGTAATTCGTGACCGGCCGAGCTGTCTACTAGCTGATCTATCCAAGAACGTGGGTAGTTGTCTTTGGGGCAAGTCTTGTTCAGGTCTGTGAAATTGACGCACATGTGCCATTTCCCGTTCGGTTTCTTAAGCATAACCACGTTCGCCAGCCAATCTGAGTAGTCCAGGTTCCTGATGAACTCGATAGCGAGCAATCGGTCCAATTCCTCCTCTATCGTTTTTTGTTTTATTAGCGAGAAACTTCTCTTCTTTTGTCGGATTGGGTTGGCTTTCGGGTCGACCCCGAGCTTGTAGGAGATCTCCTTAGGATCGATCCCGGGCATATCTACCAGCGTCTAAGCAAACACATCCGAATTGTTCTGGAGGAACCAGATAGATCAGGTCTTCACGGACGCCCCTTGTCAAGAGAGAGCCGATCTGGACAGTCCGGCCGTCGACTCCTTCTATAATAGGAACTTCCGCTAACACTTCCACAGGTGCACCTCGGATTTCCTTTCGGTCGTCGCGTGTGTCCAAGTTTCCCTGGGGATCATGCGTATCTTCAAAATCGTCGCCCTGCTCCTCGGCGGGAGATGTTGAGGCAAGGCAGATCCTGATAGTTTGCCGGTCTCCTTAGGTGCGGCCTATCCCCCGTTATCTAAAGGGAATTTGAGCTCGAGGTGGTAAGTTGAGATCTGAGTTCGAAGGGCATTTAAGGTGGGGCATCCCAAGAGGATGTTATAGGACAACGGAATCTAGGAAATGAGGAAGTTCACCGATATGGTTCACATTTTTCCTGCATCCCCAATTTTGAGGAGAAGGGTGATCAAACCCTCGGCCGAGATGGAATGGTTGGTGAACCCGGAGAGGACATGAGAGGTCGGTTGGAGATCGGAGGGACCTAATCCTATATGCTGGAAACAATCATAGAACAGAATATCCGTTGAGCTTCCTGAATCGACCAATATTCTCCGGACCTCGTAACGGTGAACTTGGGCTGCTATCACAAGGGGGTCATTGTGTGGGAGCGATATACCTTGAAGGTCTTCATCGGTGAAGGTGATTGGGTTCTTGTGCTTCTTATAGGGCGGATCACTTATAGCCATGACTGGTATGGGGCTGCGATCCCCCTCACTGTCTAAAGTCGGATGTGTCGAAATGACCATGATCTGTCCAATTGTTAACTCCCCGGGAGGGGGTACGTCCTTTTGCTCTTGTTCCGCCTGCCGCTTGTCTCGTAGGTATTTCGTCAGGTGGCCAGAGTGGATCAGTTCCTCAATAAAATCATGGAGTTGTTTACTACTCTCGGTCGGGTGCCCCTGGGATCTGTGGTAAGCGCAATACGAGCCTCGGAGCTGCCTTCCTGCCCTTTGGGTTGCCGGCGGCAGCTTGAAAAATCTCTCACTTTTAGCCTCCTATAGCAGTTATGTCTCGGAGATGTTCAGAGGAGTGTACTCATGGAATCTCGGGGAATAGGGTTTTAGACGGTCGGCTTTCTTTTTGTCCTCTCTGTCCCTTTTTTCGGTCTGCTTAATCACCCTAGGGTAGGTTGGCATTCACCTCCGACTCGAGTTGGATTTCTCGCTCGGTCCATGCTTTTACTTCAGCCATGGTCTTAGGTTGTGCTAATGCAAAAGAGCGAAGCCATTCTTTGTGCCTACGACCTGACCTTAGGGCGGTGATAACCATTACGTCACGATGCTCGGGAACCTCTAGAAGGGAATTGTATAAGCGGGTACGTATCCCTTGAAGGATTCCTTGTCTCCGCTCTTGATGATAAACAGGTAGTCGACCGTCTTTTTTTGCCGTCGGTTATCGACAGATTGCCGAGGAATTGGGTCGCCAGTTCATCAAAGGTCGAGATCGAGCGCGGCGCGAGCCCTCGGAACCAATCTAAGCCAGCCCGGATGAGGGTGGTGGGAAAAGCTCGGCATTGTACCACGACTATGTTGTCTTGGAAACTCGTGCCTGCCGTAAACGTGTCCAAGTGGTCCTTCAGGTCGGAATTCCCGTCGAAGAGGGCCACTTTGGACGGTTTGATCATGGACGAGACACGCTCGGCTACTAGCTATTTGGTAAAGGGCCTTGTGAGTGAATCAACAGAGTACTTCGCGTCTTCGCCGGCCGTACTGTCACGCCCCGCTTCCCAAAATACGGAATACGAGGGGTTAACAAGGCCAGCCATGCTCCTACGGTCGAGGAGATATCCTTCCGTAGCCACACTTCGGCTTCTAACTTTACGTGGTAATCAGTAATCAATGCACAGGTAATGAGAAATGCAGTAACTGAAACAAAACAAATACAAAGAACTGACCTGATGGAGGTCAAAAGAGTATAGCTCTGGATAGATGATCAAGGTGTCCGCGATGTACGTCTAGTCCTCGTCCAAGCTAGACCCAGCTCTCACTCTGAGCATGCATACTCAGGTCGTCAGAGCGACACGATAGCAATATATATATGTAGATGCAAGTGGTAACTCGTACAGTAATAATGGATGTATAACAGTAAATCAAGACGGTAAAGATGGAGTAACCAATGAAGTGTCTAATAGATCAGGTGAACCGTAAAGCGGTAACATAGTATGTCAGGTGTGTCAATACAGTAAGTAATGCATGTCAATGTCACTATCCCTATCAGTCTCTAAGTCTCACTGTACAGGTCACTAAGCCTATCGTCAGTCCAAGTGTGAGAGTCAACCACTCGTGAGTGTCCTCCACCCAAGGGTAGGACCTAAGGGAAAGGGACCACGGGCCCAAAATGTAACTCACGGTAATAATCATGTACCATGTAAATCTACATATATCTCCATATATATAAGCCGGCATGGGACTCCCGAGATTCTGTTGAACTCACACTCAAACTACCCCACACCCCGTGGTCTACATCAAACGCCAACCATAATCTCAGATACCGGTCGGTTCATGACAAGTCTGCGAGAGAACTGGAGACAGGATCTCCATCAAGCACGTCCCGATTGATACCCAAGATAAATGGACAGTGTCTGGTGCCTCACCTGTGACACCCATACAAGTGCTTCCATAAGTGTCCCATACCACTTATAGTCACACTTATACGCGTCTCACAGATGCCGACAATGCAATAGAATAATAGGGTCCACTGATTGTGTACAAGTACGTGTCACTTTCACTTATCCATTCATGCACAAACATGAACGTACTTGTCACAATCACCACTAATACCTAACACTGGGTAATGCACATGATCACTAGGTTACCAATGCAATAACATATACGTGATATGGTGAGAAAACAGTATGTAAGGCATGATTAAGATATCATATGTCGGTATCCTACCACTTGCACAATTTATCATAAATAATATATGCCAAAATTTAGCGAGGCAATGAACAGGGGATAAGTAGTATGTTTGATTATCTATCCAGCGAATTTGGTTTCACGTCAATCGAGTTTCAGGATCACTAGATATGGCCATTTCATGTTAAGCGTTCACTGCTGGAAATCCGGTTTCAGAATCGGAAGTCCATTTCGCAACGCATTTTAATCCCCGTTGGGATCAGATTTTAGCGACGCTACAGTTGAATGAAATCTAGGGTTTTCAGAAAGGTTTTCAACGCAGTAGACAGATTCTCAATGGTGTCTGTACTTCAGGAGTTATACACTATTCAACACTAGGGTGTCAACTCTGATTCTGTTTTGGACTGTTATATGTCCTGTTCTTTTAAATCACAGATTAAATAGAAAACGACGATAAAACGGAATGAAACCACTTGTTTAATTTAGCTAACAAATTCACCTTTAATAAATTGCAGAGTTCCACAACATACGAGTTCAGAAAACAAAGTGGTACACATTACGGGACAGTAAACAGTACCTAGAGTCGCTCTGGACTGCAGTCCAGAGCCGCACTCCGATCCAAATATTGTCACAATTCCAGTACAGAAATCACTAAAAACTTGCATAGGGTTATAGTTCGTCGAGTCGGATTCGATTTAAGCCCTCGAACGCATCATTTCAGTATGTACATAATTTATGGTGATTTTAACAATTTTCAGATACGGAAAATTTCCAATTTTACGGGTATATTTGGGGGTATTCGTTTTAGTCATTAATAGTCGTGTTTTCCAGTGAAATTTATGCAAGATATTCATCATCACACGGGCCAGCATAGGAAATCCAATTCCGTCAAATTAGATGAATATTTTCATTGGGATCATGCATCGAACATGTATGTCATATAATTTATCGGAAATTATAAACTTGTAATTTATACGATTTGAGTTTGTAACACGAATAGATTAGCATGTAGCAAGTAAAATACTTGCCTAGAAACGTTTTGGGCGACGTACGACAGCGGCAACGTCACGAGCGCGCGACGAACGGCGCGGTTTGGTTTCACGGCCTCGGCTCGCGATTCGGGTGCTACGTCGGAGTTGCCCGGAGACGGCTTGTGCTTGCTGGAAACGGAGGGGGTGCTCAGTGGTGCTGATACAGAGAGAGAGATCTTTAGAGAACAGAGAGAGAGATTTAAAGAGAGAGAGAGACACAGAGAGAGTGAGAGAGGAACAGAGAGAGATAGGGTGAGGGGCAGAGAGAGAGAGTGAGATGGGGAGAGAGATAGAGAGAGAGAGAGAGAGAACTTACGTGGGGTCGACGGAGGTGCCGTTGGGTAGCTAAGGCGGCTGAGGTAATGCATAGGAGCTCGGCGGTGAGGCAGTGGTGCGGCGGTGAGCTGCTACGACGGCGACTTGAACGGTGACGATGATGAGGGTGGCTTAGTCGTCGCGGAATCATACTCGGGTCTTGGTGGTCGGTTGCAGTGGCTCGGTGGTTGCAAGGAGGAAGGGGAAGGTCGAAGGAGATGAGGGGGTCGACGAAGTGGTGATTGCGTTGGTTGTGGTCGGCTGCTCCGGGAGGAGCTCAGGTCTTGAGTCTGCGATGAGGAGGAGACGGCGTGGTGGGTCGTCGGGGTTCCAGGGTGTCGTGGAGGAGGTCGGCGGTGTGGGGAGTGGCGAGTGAGGCTAGAGCTCTGGAAGAAGAGTGGGGGAGGAAGGACGAGACGATGGGGAGCTCGTCGGCGGCGAGGAGACTCGAAGCGGTGGGTTTCTGCAGGGAGAGAGTGATGGGGGGAGAAAGGAAAGACGAGGAGTTTGGAGGGTGAGCTCGGGGCGCGCGTCGTTGGGGGAGAGCGGGTCGTAGGGGCGCGCGCGTCGTAGGCGCGAGGAGCGGGGCACGGCGCGAGACGAGCGCGACGTGGGTGCAGCGGGTAGAGAAATGGGCGGGAGAAGTTGTAACGGGAAGAAGAAGGGTTATAAGCGGGTCGGGTCGGGTCGAAGCGGGCGGGTAGGGATTTGGGCTTTGGGGGCTTAGGCCCGGGCTAGGGATTTTAAATGAATGGGAAAAGAAAGTAAGGAGTGGGCCGGCTCTGGGGATTAAGGGAAGGGAAAATTTAAATGGGCTGAGGAGTTTTGGGCCGGGGATTTATTTGCATAAAATTTAGTTTTATTTAATTGGTTTGGGCTTGGTTTTAGGGGAAGAGGGAAATAGAAAAATACAGAGAGATGGAGAGAGTGGGCTGAGACACAACAATAGAGGGGATTAGGATTAGGTTAGGAGCAAAAAGGGAACGGGCTAGGAAAATGGGAAGTAAAATAAGGTGAGATAGAGTTTAAAGGAAATAAAATGATTATAATTAAAATAAGTAAATTTTGTAAATAATATCTTATGAAAAATACGGATAGTGGTGTACAAAAAGAAGTGGGTATTACACATACGGTCATCCTGTCGTATGTCTTCGATTTTCCTTTCGAGGGCTACGATTCGTTGTTGGTATCCCGAGAATTCTTCACAGTCGGAGCACCTGCTATCTCTGCTCCTGGCTTGCGCGATGGAGCGGTTTCAGCTCCGCTCTATCACGTTCCTTAAATCTTCGGGGCGGACCTTTATGGATAGCTCCGGCGTTCGCCAAATGCATGACCTTGACGGAAGTGGCAGCACGGGTCTAGCCTAGAATCAGGCGATTTGACCGACACTTCTTTAAGGGGCGAGAAAGCACGGCGCGCGTTGAAGTAATAGCCCGATCTCCTTTGAGATCGAGGTATCGAGCTATCCGGCATCCAACGGGTCATGGAATCATTTCCCGCATGCGGGCCATGACTGCCGGAAACAGCACGCCAGTGTTCGACAACATCAAGATGAGCGCTAGTGAGGTCGAAAGCCTGAGCGTGCTCTTCTGTTTCCCTGCGCGCATTGTCATCCAGGGGAGGGGATGCTGTGGTTTGGCGGGCATGGCCAGCCGCTTGGACGCGGGCGAGTGCATCCACCATTGCTGTGAGCCTATTGATTCGAGCGGATAAGGCGTTGAAGACGTTAGGAGGAGGAATAAGGTCGTTTCCGCCCTAATTGTAGAGGACAGGACGGCTCGTGCTGCGATCGTCGCGGTTGTCGCTTGTCATTGAATCGAAAACGGAAGATCAACTTTTTGGGTGGAGAAAAAAGTGCTTTCCATAGACGGCACCTACTGATAGAGGTCGGAATCTCGCTTAGATGTTTTCCTCCGTCGATTCCGCTACAAGCGATACTGAACGGTTGAGATTGAGAATGAGAATTGACTATAATCTCAATGGGTTGTAGGATGTTGTTGACACCGAGCTACCTGCAAGGGAAGTCTCGGGATGGGAAACCACCGTAGGACCCTTCGACGATTGAGTAAGTACCGAGGAATAATGGCAGGGTAGCGGTGTATTGGATTGAATTCGAGTTACCTAAGTCGTCTGGTGGAAGGGGTTTATATAGTAGTCGCATGAGGTGAATCGGCGCGAGATTCTCGTCGTCCGTTACGCCCCCGCGGCACATTCGCGTAGATGACGGGATACGTCCATTAATAGCGGGATGCGCTCGTTAATGGAAGGGCGTGCCAGCGTAGGACGTGGAGTGGCGGAGATCTCGGTTTGGTGAGAT
This sequence comes from Agapanthus africanus, assembly GCA_030015575.1. NCBI lineage: Eukaryota > Viridiplantae > Streptophyta > Magnoliopsida > Asparagales > Amaryllidaceae > Agapanthus > Agapanthus africanus. The sequence continues at coordinate 46,255,244 of CM057339.1, forward strand.
ATACGGAGCCGTTACGGGGGCGCTTAGGCTCCGTGCTCTCGGCTTAACAGGGAAGCCGAGGAAGCTCGGCTCGGTGGGTAGCTCAGAGACGAGCGAGGAGTCCGTAAAAGCTCGAATGCTAGATTGCTCGGGGGGAGTACTCCGGGGAGGTTTCTGAAAGGTCGGATGCAATCTCGGAGACGAGATACCGAGGAAGGTCCCCCATGCACGATACTGGTTCCCCTCCATTGCCCTCAGGAGTTTGGTGGGCTTACGTAGACGATACGTCATCTACCATGTGTCGTAATCTGGGGAATACTCATTTATGAGCCACATCACAACCTGTCCGGGAAAACATTCGGTGCCGCAACTGCAGGTACCATAATGGCAAGATGTAGAAGGTGCAGCAATAGTAGGCAACATTACTAAGGATGAGAGTAGCAGGAGGAGGAGTCATAATAGGAGTAGGAGTATCCTTAGAGCCTGTTTGGTTGCAGGATTATGGAATTTGGATTCCAAAATAGTACGGTTGAAATTTCTGGATTTGGTAATTTGTTGTTTGGTTGGTTTTAGATTCCTTTTATTGGATTTGTAGATCCTTATAATCTTTGTTTGGTTGGTGAAAATAAAGTGGGATTTAGATTTGAGGATTTTAGAGAGAGATAGGTAGAGAGAGGATTATTAAATAAATAAAGTACACGGGTCCCATCTAAAAATACAATGAATAATGCCAAATCCTTGAAAATGCTTGAAATTTTTTAGAATTCAAGAATCCTTGTTTTGTGGTGGGCCTCCCTAAAAAAACAAAGGAATCCTAGATATCCAAATTCATCAACCAAACACAAAATTATGGAATACCAGAATTCCACAATCCAAAATCCAAATCTAAATCCATAATCCTGCAACTAAACAGGCCCTTAGCAACCGTAGGAGCATCTTGAGCTCCCGCATTAGCAGTAGCATCAACGTCCTCACTGACAACCGTTCCGGATCTCGGACGTCGTGGGACTGCATTGAAAGTAAAAGGCTGGGTTCCCGAAATTAAATAGCTTCCTTTCTTTAGAAATAACTAATAAATTATCCTATACAGGAATTGATTTAGAATATTTCTGTATCTGATTACCCTTGAAAGAGGTACAAAACTGCATGGTATGGAGCCCTAGTCAATGACTGAGAGAGAGAGAGAGATTAAATACTTAAATAATTAGGAAAGGAAATCATACGATGCCAAATTGCCATCAATTTCACTAATCAACTTTGCACGTGATCACATCACTTTCTACCTAATTACACATGTGCCTTCCTGCGCTTTTATTTTTAATTCTAGTGTTTGTTTTCTTAACAATGATCTCTAGGATTCACATAATAAATAGTTAAGTTCAGAAGAACGAGGCATCTATGAAGAAGCACCCAAAGTTAATAATAAGAAAATTATTAGAGGGGGGAAAAGTTAAACTTACTAGGTTCGTATTGTATGTTATAAAACAATTAATAACCCTTCTTCACAATTGCTAAACACCTTCAGATGTGCGGGTAAATCGGTCATAACATAACAAGCTTTGATAAAAATGTCTACTGAGATGAGTGATGACACAACTTTTCATGTAAAAGAAAGGTCTGTTTTTTCTATTATTTAAGAAAACCGCAAACTTAAAACTAGGATCTTTCTGTAAGTGCAATTACGGTTGGAGGCTTCTTCATTGATATTATGATGAAGAGTTTGATAGGAAGGATCAATTGTCAAAGGACCCTATATTGATTGATGTGATAAACATCTCTATTCTTATAATGCAAACTCCAAGGATACATATAGCTTACATAAGATCCTCGTGAGAAAAGTTTAAAGAAATATGAAAATTCTTCATATCAATATGAAGTGACCCATATCATCAGCTTATTTATATATTTTAGTTGAGTCAATTTAAATTCATATTCCAAACTCTCTCTCTCTCTCTCTCTATACTTCTCGAGAAATTATTCCCTATGCCAGGTGTACTACAGCCAGCCATGTAGGAAAAGAGAGGGGGAGATTTCGGACAGTCTTGAGCAACGTGTAGGATCCACACTTTTATTTCTTCCCTCTCTTACTAGGGCATATACGGACAACATGAGGAATAATTTTCCCTATGCCGGGTTTACTACCGCCAGGAAGGAAGAGAGAGGGGGGAGATTTCAGACCGCCTTGGAAAATATGTAAGATCCACACTTCTATTTATTCTCTCTCTTTCTAGAACATATACGGACGGCATAAAAAATAATTATCTCAATTCCGGCTATAATACAGCCGGGTATGAGAAGAGACAGAAGATTACGGATAGCCTTAGGCAACATGTTGGATCATCATTTCTATTTCTTCTCTCTCTCTTGCAAAGACGTATACGGACGGGAATAATCTACCCTACTCTCTTTCTCTCAACGTCTCTTCATATTCCCGGCCATCTCTTTTAATTTCCTTAGGTATCTCTTGAACTTTATTTTCAGAACCAATATTTAAATCACATAATATTTACTGAAAGCCGTTAATGGAGGAAATGTGTCATAGAAGGGGATTTCCACCTATGGTGTCGGAAAAATGCCCCTTCCGTAAATTTTTTCGACGATCGGCATACATCACCTCCATCTTTATCATCTAAGATGTGGATACACCAAATTTCATGATTATACCATTTTTCTCCGTTGATTTAGTTGGTGCAAAATTAATGGTTTACCGACAATAGAACTTTTTATACTGCTAATTCAACGGTGAGAAAGCAGTGAAATCGTATGAAATTTGGTGTATGCACGTCTTAGATGATAACGATGATGATAATGGATGCCGATCGTCGGAAAAAAATGATGCGGATTGTATTTTTTCGACGCCATAGGAGGAAATCCCCTCCTATGGCCTCTTTTCTCCTTATTCTCTAACTAAAATCATATACACCAAACATGAAAAATATTAGTAATCTAAATCTCCCAAATTATTATACAATGATCAACTTAACACCTGATCATTTTCCACCTAATATAATACTATAGACCCCCCCCCCCCGTTCCTTTCTGCCCTTTATAAACCAGGAAGAGTTGTCATGTGACTCTTTGATCTGAATCAAGAGAGGGTGAACCACTTCCCTCTTCGTACAAGGGGCAGTTTGATTGCTTACTCTTGGAAAAACAATATATTTACGGAGAGAGGGTGAACCACACTCTTTTGATGTAATTGCGGCGCAATAACAAACTTTTATATTCTGTTTTGCATTCCAACCCATGTAGTTGCCACCGCACGACTTTTAACACAATTTGTTTTTCCAATTACAAGACGAAACAGGAACTATTCGAACCAAACATTTGATTTTATGATTCGGTACAGCTGGAACCGCGTGGGCTCCAACCACACTCAACCATAGGGCCCCTGAGCTGTTCCGACCTTTTTCTCACCAACTCGTCCTCTAGAAGACCACCACAAGTACCCAACCCCATTAATTTGTTGCATATCTGGTCAAACTCCTATAAATCCCCCCCACCCTCATCTCCTCTTAATCTCAAACGAAACAAATACAAATCTTTTGTATCATCAAACTCCCTCAAAGAAATAATAGTAATCATGGGGAGGTCTCCTTGTTGTGAGAAGGCTCACACAAACAAAGGTGCATGGACTAAAGAAGAAGATGAGAGGCTCGTTGCTCACATCAAGGCTCATGGCGAAGGGTGTTGGAGGTCTCTTCCTAACGCTGCAGGGCTTCTTAGGTGTGGGAAGAGCTGTAGGCTTAGATGGATCAATTACCTGAGGCCTGATTTGAAGAGAGGCAACTTTAGTGAAGAAGAGGATGAGCTTATCATCAAGCTTCACAGCCTTCTTGGCAACAAGTATGTGAAATTTTATTATTATTATTATTATTATTATTTAGTTAGATTTTAACATTTTCTAAAACTTTTGAGAGGAGAGGAAAAAGAATTGAAGCAAAGAATTTACTAATTTTTCCATACTTTCATTTCATATATATTTAGTTAGCTTTTTTAATTTTTTATTTTTTTTTCTCGATTTCTAACTATGTAAAGTAATTCTGTTACAGATGGTCACTGATAGCGAGCAGACTGCCCGGCAGAACCGACAACGAGATCAAGAACTACTGGAACACGCACATCAGACGGAAGCTATTGAGCCAAGGACTGGACCCAAACACACATAGGCCGATAAGTGAAGGGGTCTCATCCAACATAACCACCATCTCGTTTGAAAAGAGGGAAGAAGAGAAGAGCAGCAGTGAAGAGTCGTCCTCTTGGTCCAATCAGATGCCGCGGTTTCGGGTTCCGGATCTCAATTTGGAGCTCCGAATTAGCCCACCATTTCAAGCTCAAGTTGAACCCATTAAGAGGGAAGCTGGGTTTTGCTTTGATTGTAGCTTGGGTTTGAAAAAAAACAATGAGTGCAGCAAGTGTGGTAATTGCACGAATAGTGAGAGGAGTTTTCTTGGGCTCACAACTGGAGTTTTAGATTATAGAAGTGTTAATTAATTAAGTGAACACAGAGAGAGAGGAAAATTGTGAATTATAAGTATATTAATCTCTTCTCATTTTGTAAAATAATGATGGGTATTAATTATTTGAGGCATGATCCTTCTTTAAGTGGGGTTTTTTTTTTCCTGAACTGGCGAGTAATTAAGCCTCAACCACACACGCAAACGTACACAAGACATGCATCCAGAAGATCTATGTGTTTGTCTCGAAAGTGTTAATTTGTTGCACTTTCCCTTCTGGGGTTCGAACCCCGCATTTAATTTTCTCAGAAGGGAAAGTGTCATGCCAACTTAGCTATTGATGCATTGGTTCAAGTATTTTTGAGTTATTGGTCGGTAGATGACATGGGAAAAGCCAAGCTCAAGCTCATGTATTATCCTCTTGGCTTTTTTTGAGATGATTCTTTTGAAGTTGGGAGTGTGTTTTGGTTAGGCTTCAACCTTTTGTTGTTTCTAAATTGTGTGGTTGTGGTCCCTCTTCCAAATTCAAATGGACCTCGACTTTTAGATTAAGATGAGAGAGGAGGAGAGGCTTGATGTTGAAAAGGGTAGGTAACCAATCTCAATTATCAATAATGCTTAAATATAGAAATATACCTTTTATTTTCGGTTCAATACCTAATAATGAATCATGATACTAAACAATCAACCTATATATATTTTGATTCATGCTTGATACCCCATTTGCTTTAAAATCGTCTTGATTATTCTCATTGTTTGATATAACCAAATACTCCGAGTACAACTACTATATGCTTTTCGCAAGAAAAATGATCAGTTGGAAGAAATTTTTTAAATCGTTATTAATAGAAATATTCTTTTCGGCAATGGAGAGGCGAAGTTCAGGACCAATCATTCGACGAGTATATGAAACAAGTGGGCGCCTATAAGCCTCATAGTTTAAGATTAATATTTAATCAGATACATATCCTTTTCAGCGTCGAAGATTCTCGGAGGGTGATCAAGGTTTGCATCTCTGGAGCCAATAAACATGTAGCTTCCCTTCAAAACATCACATTATGACCAATGCATGAAAAAGTTAGTTGCCCTGGTTTAAGGAATTTGTTAACAAGGGCTAATTTTTATTTTTCTTATAACTATATTAATTAGTTATATAGTAATCTTAGACACATAACATGGTCCCAAATCTGGTGTATGATATTGATTGAAGATTGCCCTTTTTGACAATCAACTATGTGGGGGCACAAGTCTATGAGCCATGGTTTATAACTAATCAAGTTAATCATGTAATAATTTAATTAAACAAATAAATCTATATGTCATCAAAGTTCAACATTCTTATCAACATTACACTGTTTTGACGTTTTCAACTAATGAGAGTGGACCTTTCATCTATCTAATCAATGTGCAAATAAGTTCAAAACTATTTGGCCCCTGTTTTCTTAAAGCTTTTGGTTACATCACAAGCTAATTAAGTTTGGGAATAAAAACATAAACCCAACAAAATTAGGCCAAAAGAATGCAAGGACAAGCATTAGTGTTTAACTTGATATGCATACCTGCTTCAAACTTTCATTATTCAAATTTGTTACTTGCCGACTTGGGAAAACTAAAGAAAGAAGCATGGATAACTGAAACTGTAAAAGGAAGGTACTTTATAGCAAAAGTTAGCATTGTGGAAAATGAAATTAGTATTCAATTGCTAAAAAAGGAATTTCAAATTATTGCATAAAATTTTAAACAAAACAAAACGTAATATTAATTTGTGCTGAAAACAGAGAATGGTTTGTTAGAATATAATATACAATTCCGTCAACCCTCATCATAACTTCGGAGTTTTGGAACAGTGGTAAAGACATTTCACATGATTTATCAGATTGTTATGTTATGAGATATATAAATTGGGATGATTTATCATTTAATAAATTGATTGGGATTATTGATTTCTTGCCGTGGTTTACTGCTGATCTGGAAAAGTAATAAGTTTTTCAAAAGGGTAGCCTAATAACTCTTTGAATGTATTCATGGAATTAGGCATTTTAATTTGTTGTATTCATGTGCATTAAAGTCTAGCCTAAGTTTCAAAGCCTCATAAGAGAATCAAGTTTATCCAAAAATAAGTTTCATGTGTCTATGTCTATAGTCCACTCATTTTATCATTTAATTTACTCAACCTTGTCTGTTGTTAGCAGCATTTATATCACCTATGTTGGTGACTTGCATAGCTTAAGCTTACATAGACTTCAGGTAATCCCAAAATAATATATCAGCAAAAGGAAGATGCATGACAATTTTGGCTAAAAAAATTGAAGAGGTTTTTAACTTGCATGTAACATCACTTATAATTTTGATAATGTCGGAAATTAATTAGTTTGTCTTTTCATAAAATGACAAAAGAACCCTCCATAGGAGCATTCTTGATAGATAAGCTATTTAAATTTTCTTTTTTCTTTTCTTTTGGGAAATGGCACGTAAGCCGCATCCAAACGCACACATGACACCCACACCCACAACACATACGCATCCGTGGGACCCATGAATTTGCCTGGAAAGCGTTAATTTGTGGCCACTTCCTCCTTTTAGGTTCGAACCCGTACTCTCCATAAGAGGAAATACCATACCTACTATGCTATGGGTCATTATACACATATTGAATAAAAAGGATATTTTAAACTTTATTTTTCTAATTTCTCGGAAAATCTCCTATTCTCACTGCCGTATTATAAGATCTGTTAAAGTATTTGTTAGTTATGAAAATTTCACAATTCTAAGGCAATAGTTTTTGTTATACCAATATAATATTCTTATAGGTTCGAAATCCGTTGCATAGGAGAAGGGGACTCGATTATACGAAGAAAGTTCGCATGGGTCTAGGGCCCGATCCCCTCCTCTGAAGATATCAAGACTAGCATTTAAAACGTATAGAATAACTTTTTTCTTTCCAAAATTAGCAAGTTAACTTCTGTATAGACACACGATCGACACTGATACTCCCTCCATTTCTTTTACTCTTTTTAATTTTTTTTCCCCACCTTTTGCTTGCTTTCTCGAAAAGTATAAAAATTACTCTAAAACTTAGAATATCATAAATGAAAGATTTCTAATTTAACTCGATAATAAATCTGAAAGTTAAAATATAAAGAATACTGGTTTTAGAAATATGGAATAAAACATGTTTTTGATATTCTAAAGGTACTAGTAATTTGAAACGCCAAAAAGACCGGTAAAAACCCGAAGGGAGTATCTACTATACAATAATTGTTAATCAAAAAATATTTATAGGGAAAAAGAAAAGAGAAGACAGCTACACATGTAAAGATAAGATTAAAGTGAGAAAAAGGAGGCTTTTTCGTAAAATTGATGGATTGTGTGGATGGGTGTGAGATGGGGATTTGGCTCATTGATGAGAGAGAGACCCACAAGAGAGAGAGATCCAAGGGCGAGGGTCCCTTTCCAACATTCACCTACCTTCCACTTTTCCACAAGGTTAGGTACGCACACAATAATATAAAATAAAAAAAGAAGCTTCCAAAACCCTAATTTTTATGCAATTTCCTATTCTCGTTCATGTTCCAGCTAAGGGGAAGTATTGTTGCTTACCTCATCATTAAGCTAATCCCCTCTCAACCTCCTATATTTTAATTTTTTTTTATTCATTGTGCATTGTTGTAAGGATTATGTATCTATCCGCAGAGGAAGATCTAAAACCTTTGTTTTAGGATAGATTGAAAAAAAACTATTCGACGGATACCAATTCACATGAAAAGAACACACCAACAAAAGACACAAGATTTAACCAGGTTCGACGTCTGCAACACGCGACAAGAACTTCCACTATGAGAAAAAATTATAAGAGATTAAACCGACCACTCACCTCCTTCACAAAGAAATCCCTCTCTATCCCACGGTAATACTTGGCCGTCTCTCCCGCTCTAATCAAGCCTTAGGCTATTAAAGAATTATGGATACACAAAAACCTTAGAGAAAGTCTCATATTTATAGGGTAAATAAATGATTGGTGATAAATCTATATTTAAATTAGAGATAGATATGAATTTAAACTAGAAATTATATTTAAATCCACACTAAAGAGATTAGATTAAAAATCCTAACTAATCCGAATTTAAATCAAATTCAAAAATCTCTACCTTGATTCAAATTCGTTATAATCTCCACTTTCTCAACACCTTCGAACTCCGTTCTCATCGTCTTGTGTCCGAATGCACCTCAACAATCTACCAGGCACAACTTGAACTTGAACCAGAACCATCTTAGAAGTGCGTCTGCCGAATTATCTAGGATATCAATCTTCGTAAGAGACATTACCTTCTTCTCGGCCTGCAAGAAAAACACTCTCACCTTCTCTGAAATACCCAAACCCAACAATCTACATAAATAGATGGCATCCCTAACCGCCTGCATGGCGGCTATCAATCATGCCTCCATTTTTGAAACCGCGATACCAGACTGAAGCGTCGATCTCCCTGAAACTACATCCGTGCCCAACATGTAACTCGTCGTCGATCTCCATCTGTCCAAATCACCAGCGTAATCTACATCTGATGATAATACTGTCGAAAACCTAAAGTGTGCCTCCAAATAAGAAGATACAGGCCAAATCTCTTCCATCCTATATCGAGTTAGAACCTGCTCAATACACTGCGGCAGCCGAAGCAACTCCCCATCCATGACACAATCTATGCCACGAATCAAACGTGGAGACTTTCTGCCGAACTCCCGATCCTCTTAGCTTGGAGACTTATCCCTAACCACTCATGTGCGTCAAACTGTCGGCCTCTGCACCACTGGCTCTACTGGACTCTCCGCCTGAATCGGAGTACCGACCTCCTCATCTGTTGTAACGACTCTGAAATCTCTATACAGAATTTGTAACGATTCTGATTTTACTGTACGAAAATTTTTAAATTAATATACAGAATGGAGTTTGCAAGTCTGAGTACACTTTAAAAGTTAATTTGTTTAAGAACAGTAAGAAATAACTTATAGCTCATTGGTAAACTCTTGCACTGTTGTGATATAGCCCCTGTGTTCGAATCCTATCATGCACATTATATTTTTTTCAGACTTTTATTCTAAACATTTTGGAAGTCCAAAAGTTTACAGGTGCACTGGACAAAAAAATGAAAAGTGCGAGAAAAGAAATATGTGCACAATGATATATATACAGAGTAGGACACGTGGACAAGATACGACGGCTCCCCATCACTATTGGACCGATGAGATTGCTCGTATGGCCGGCGCCGACAGGCCCCTGCAGGTGAAAAGTCCCCGTGTTTTGCCCACATGACTCTTCCCCTAACCCCATCACCCCTGCACTGTTTGATTACTCTGAAATTAAACAGATACTTCAATTTCACCATAAAATCAAATTTAAATACATTTTAATTCATTCTTTCAATTTCAAAACCTGAATTCCACACTATAAATACAACCCCATATCCTAACCCTTTCTCGTTCTGAAAATTCTATCCAAAACTATCACATTTTCTCAAGTACAAGAAGAGTACAAGTGGAGTTACCCAAAGATCAACTTCCGGCGAGGAATCGAGACAATTCCGGCGACCCGCGACGCCACACTGACTACCCCCTCTCTTTCTACCTCCTCTTCAACCATCTAGCTTGTAAGTCCTTTCCAACCATCTCCCTCTTCTTTAAGAATTCTTTTTAAAACAAACATCGGTAAATGGAGTTAATACCGATGTCAATCTTCTAAACCTTAAAAACTCACTTTTTTACTTATATATTGTTCATCCAACTTTCACACAATCTTTGTAGCACTAATATAAATATTTAGAATAAGTTGTAACCTAAAATATCATGAAACATAACCTTAAATTAACTTTTACGCTAAAATACCATGAACTTCATATATTCATCTTTTAGTACTTTTGATAATTATACCTTTAGAAAATCTCACGGGATAATGGCCCACCCCTCACAAACACACATGGTTTCTATAACAGGATATTCTTTTAGCATATTCTTAGTTACAATTACAATATTTCATTAAAATACCATGAACTATAAAAATCCGGTTTTCTTTAGATTGTATATTAAAACTCTTTGCGATTATGCTCTACAACCCATTTGGGAAACCCGCTATTGGATGGTGTGGATTATCGCACATTCTCGGGCTTGTAGAGCGAGATGCAAATCTCCTCACGGAGAATTCGGTCTCGAAAGATTTTTAATACGATTTTTTAGAAAAACGAATTTTTCTATTTAATAATAAAATTGATTTTTAATAATTATATAAATATTAATAAATCACATATTTTCAAGATATAATAAAATTCAATGTTTTCTAAAAAATAAAAGAATGACAAGTTTCATTAAAATACCTTCAAGTTATCCAAAAGTCAAGCTTTACAGTAAAATACCTTGAACTATTCAAGCCAAACTATTATCACGAAAATACTTTACATTCTTAAAATTCGCAATTATGGAAACCCTAAATAATATAAATAAATACTCAAGATTTATTTTGAAAGTATATAAAATATTTTTCATAAAACCCTCTCGAGTTATATAAAATTACATTTAAGAATTTTAGTAAATTTAGTTTTAAGAGGGATCAATTCTCTTGAGCCTCAGAGAGCCGGAGAAAATGAGTGCTTGCCTATTTAAGATAGAAAAACTTAACGGTGTTATCAATTGTAATTGTCCTGGAAAAAAACACAAATCCTGCCATCCATTTGCAGCAGTTACCGATAACACCCGAACCTGACTCAGGATCCAAATCAGTTTAAAGTGTCTGACTCAAATCTGAGTCTAACTCAAATCAGAATCCAATTCAACATGAATCCAAACTCTAACATGTATACTTGAACCTGAACCTGAATACTAGAAAAATATCAACATGCAAACATGACTTGACTTGACCGAACCATGGCTATAACTTGACTTGATTAAATGACTACTTGTTTACATCCTGAACCTGATTACATGAACAATTTGTATCCATGGTTTCGACAAGCCTTGTAACTATAATCAATACAATATATATTACGGGGTTTAACGGGGTAGATTAGTACGGATTATATTAAAAGTGGCACGATGATGGACACTAAAAGACACCTACATGAACTCTCATGCCGTTGTCCCGTAGGTTTTGACGGGGCCTTGTACTTACATGTTACCATAGTCCACGAGATAGTTGGACTTCTCTCGTATACACTGATATATTCTGTACCAAGCTATAAACATCTACGTTAGTATAACAAACATATATCTGTAAAATTACCAGTTTTTTCTCTTTACTTGTTCTATTCCATTCTTACTTCTGGGACTTACCGAGCTCTAGTTCGCTGACGACATTCCTGTTTTTTTCTTTCTTTCTTTGGAATGTTCGTCAGGAGGACCGGACTCTCAAGAGATTGAGCCCAGCCAGGACAGCTTGGACCAGTTCACAGAGCAGCCAGACTTCTAGCTTATCCTTGTACTTACTTTTCATTTCATATGCCAATGTTTATGCATTTCTTTATATCCTTGTACCTTCCTTTTCAAAGCAATATATTGTAAAGATGAATGTTAATAAAAGTTGTTGTTTATTTTACATCTCTTGTCTTTCTTGTGTATTTATTTATATTGCTTATTTATGCTTAACGTATTTATTTCTGAGTAAATACGTCGCGTGCCCGTCACGTCTCCATCTCCGTACACTGGGAAGCGGGGCGTTATAGGTTTTGTTGGTGGGCCATGCAGGTCAGTTCTGCAAGGAATACTAAACAATATATCACAAGAATAATAAGAATCAGCAACTATACATTCTTTACATTTCAAATTCCTTGAATCAATCCTAACCTTTCTTTTTCTATCAAGGTCATGGATTCACCGAACAACAGAGTACCAACGTTAATGGAAACACTCCACCTCCTACTCTACCACCACCGCCTACTGTTGTAGCTCCCATCAACGAGCAAACGGAATTGCTTGAGATGATCAAGAGTCTCTTGCAAGGTCGGCAGCAGTAAACTGCTATCCTCATGCATTGCCCAGAGGTCGAGGCACCCAGAATCAAACAATTCCAGGCACTGCACCCGAAACATTTCTCTGGGAAAGAGATCCCACTAGAGGCAGAGTAATGGGCTCTGTCTATAGAGGATGATCCGGCAGCAGCACAAGTGTCAGAGATTGTTTGGGTGAGAGTTGCAAAGCTGCAACTGACAGATAACGCTAGAGTCTGGTGGAAGGCTGAAGAAAGCCGACTCGCCCAACCGATTGAATGGAAGACATTTCGCGACATGTTCGACGTGAATTACTTCCCTGAGACTGCCCGTTTCGACATGAAACAGCAGTTCATCCACTTGCAACAAGGCTCTATGTGGAGAAAATTCGTGGATGAATACGATGCTGAATTTACCATGCTTAACAGGTAAGCTATGTTTCAATATTCAATTTCCTGATATCACGTACTACACTGCTAACACAAGACCGTAACAGGTTCGCGGTACACCTGATCCTAACAGCTGAGATCCGGGCATGAAGATTTCAGCAAGGGTTAGATCTGGAAATCCAAGCTACACTCGCTACGGGGGATTTCCCAACCCATGATCTTGCTCTGAAGGTTGCCCGACGTAATGAGGCAGTGGTGAAGAAGAAGGGCAGACCTCAGACTGCCGGTGTGAAATGCCCTGCCACTCAGATGGCAGGAAGAGTCTTTTTCAGGCCACCTTTTGCACCTAGGAGACCGGGAGTAATTTTTAATCGGCTCAGTCCATACTTTTGCTTCTACTGCAAGAGGAATGGATACCTGGCGAAGGACTGCAGGCAAGCGAATGGCCTGTGCTTAGTTTGTGACGCATCCACCTACGCCATTAGAGCATGTCTTCATAGACTCAACCCAGCTCCAGCACCTAGACCCGCTATCACCTTTCCGCAACGGCTAGCTATTCAGGCTCCTGCACCTCGTCTTTCCCTACTTGCTCCACCTCCACGTAGACCTCCTGCACAGCATCCTCATCAATTCCATCAGACATGGAGGAACATGACTCAAGGGCAGAGAAACGTGTCCCGGGGACAGAGAAATGTGCCTCCAGCGAGGAGGAATGTACCCCGGCGTCGGGTTTTCATAATGACTGTTGAGGATGCCGAAGCCACTGGCTAAGTCATCACTGGTAACTCCCAATCTTTCAAACCTTTTCAATCCTTATATATCAATATATTTTTCCTATACCTAAACATATCCTACACAACTTAGGTACAATCTTAGTAGCCTCCCTACCTGCTTTAGCACTCTTCGACACTGGAGCATCACATTGCTTTATGTTGCAACGGTTCGTCCAAACTCATTTGATTCCAGTTAAACCGCTCGTATCCAGCTGGAATGTCAGTTCATGGAACGGCGTTCTAAAGGCAACTATGGGATACGATCTGTGTCCAGTGGTCGTATGCAGTAGAGAATTTTATACGGATTTCAAGGTGCTGGACATACTGAACTTCGATGTAGTCTTAGGAATGGACCGGATAGGAACTTTCTTCGCTGCCATCGACTGTCATCAAAGGAGGGTAGTGTTCGAGATATCAGATCATCCGGTCTTTTATTTCAAGAGTGGAGACCGTACCCTGAAACCTAGCACCTACAAGGCTAAACCAAAGAAGGCAGTGATTGCAACTTTACAAGCAGAAGAATCGAAGCCAGAGGTAGTTCGAGAGTTTGAGGACATATTCCCTGAAGATATAACAGGTTTACCTCCCGATCGAGCTCTTGAATTCAGCATTGATTTACTACCTGGTGCGCAACCGGTGATCAAAGCTCCGTACCTGTTAAATCCTGAAGGATTGAAGGAGATCCGTACTCAGTTGGACGAACTTCTGAAGAAAGGTTGGATTCGTCCCAATACCTTAAGTTGGGGATCTCCAGTTTTGCTTGTTGTTCCCCTCCGAACGGCAGCGACGGCACGAGGACGTCTGGCCTGAGATTCGGGGAAGATGCTATATGGCTTTATCCGTCTACCTCTCCGAAAATGCCAAGTTGATTTATGGCACCGTGTATCGGAGGTTTAGACGGATGTGGCCGATGTAGCAGACTTCGTCAGATTCCCCCTCGCTTGAGGGGTTTTTGATTGTGGGGACGCTCTTCCCTGCAGACGCAAGCCCCTGCAGTGAATTACACTACCGCATCGCGGTAACAACTTTCTCCTTCTCCAGAATTTCACTTCGTGTCGTGGGTGTTTGTTTTGTTTGTGGTTGCCCGTGGATTGTATACGGAGACTGAGTAATGCCGCCGCCCGTAGGACGTGGATTAGTCCAAATCCGTATTTACTTAGATTTGGGTTTGGGGTTTTGGTTTAAGGATACGTTAGCCATATTTGAGGCTAAGATCAACTTAAACGTTTGTTAAGAATACATTAGTCTAGTTTGAGACTAAAATCAACTTAACGGGATCGTTTAGATCCGACAAAAAAGCAATTGGCTCTATTGTTCCAGTTTAGGGACATAGTGGTCCATTGCATGTATGGCCATCGGGACCCATCACCTCTCTGACGACGTTGAAGGATTATAACGATAGATGTCAGAGGAGTTCAGAGATGTACCCTTGAACCAAAGTTGATTGGGGGATTTATAGTCCAATTTGGGACTAAAGTATGTTTGAAGGTTTAAGGATACGTTAGCCATATTTGAGGCTAAGATCAACTTAAACGGGATCGTTTAGATCTGACAAAAGAGCGTTTGGGCTCTATTGTTCCAGTTTAGGGACATGGTGGTCCATCTCCAGTTTAGGGACGTGGTGGTCCATCTCCAGTTTAGGGACGTGGTGGTCCATGTTCCAGTTTAGGGGCATGGTGGTCCATTGCCAGTTTAGGGACGTGGTGGTCTGTATTCCAGTTTAGGGACGTGGTGGTCCGTCATTAGTTTAAGGACATTTCGGTCCATCGCCAGTTTAGAGACGTGGTGGTCCATCATTAGTTTAAGAACGTTTCGGTCCGTCATTAGTTTAAGGACATTTCGGTCCATCGTTCCCATTTTGGGATGAATATTAGTTTAAAGACGTTTCGGTCCGATATTAGTTTAAGGACGTTTCGGTCCACGACTTTAAGGACCCCGCAGTCCGTATTCATATGTGGTCGTCGGGACCCGTCACCTCTCTGACGTCGTTGAAGGATTACAACGATGGGTGTCAGAGGAGTTCGGAGATGTACCCTAGAACCAGTCGTAAATTGATTTAGGGAGCAGCCGGGCTCAATCAATTTAATTTGAGGACTTACGGCCACGATTGGGCTAAGTCCAATTGAAGATGTTCAGCATTTTATCTGCATTTGCATTGCATTTCTTTTTATTTTTATTTGGGCTCTACCCATGAAGGATGCAGAGCATCAATTTGTTTTGGGCTCTGCCCATTTATAAATGATGCGCAGCATCAATTTTACTTGGGCTCTGCCCTTTATTGCTTTGCAATTTAATTTGGCCTGTTAGGTCTTTTTGACTTGGGCTTGGCCCATTTTTTAAATAATGCATTGCATTTCAGGCGCTTTGCGCCAATCAAAGAGCGCAAGCGCTTGTGGTGACGACACGTGTCATGCAAGCGCAGTGCGCTGCGCTTGCGCTGCTGACAGGTGGCGCGCTCCGGTGAGTTACGCCAATTTCAGAGAGCAAAACTCTATTTCAAAAGCGCATAGCGCAAATGGTTCAGACGCTGACACGTGGTGCTCTTCCAAGAGCGCAACAGCGCAGTTTGCAAGTGCAAAGCACTCTAAATTTGAGAATCTTTTAGATTCAAGAACCAGAGGTTCATAAAAGAAGTGCAAAGCACTGTTTGCTTTCTTGATCTAATTTAGATCAAAGAAAACAAGTTTCTCTTGTTTTTTTTTATCTCAGAGAACCAAAGGTTCATAAAAAGTGCAAAGCACTATTTTTTTTTATTCAAGATCATTGATCTTGTTTTTAGATCCATGATCTGTTCATAAGAGAATTTTCTCTTTTTTCTAAAGGCTTTTTACCTTTTTTGTTCTTGAAGAGTTCTTCAGAATTCTCTCTATTTGATTTTTCTCAAAAATGTTCATGCCTTTGAATTGAGGTCTAGGGTCATTTTTATAGTGCCCATAAATTAGTTAAATTTGTTAAAGAGATCTTTCTCTGAGTGATTTGGGGAATTTTCCCCACCGTTGGATCTTTTGATCCAAGGGCTTCTGTTTTACAGAAGAAAATCTTCTTGTTTTAATAAGAACAGAAAGATTTCTTTAAAATCTTAATTCTGTTTGGCGCAAATGCCCCAGCGCGTGACACGTGTCACGCAGCGCACAGCGCAGCGCAACTGCGCTAGCGCGTCTGCGTAGACACGTGTCGCGCAGCGCAACTGCGCTGACACGTGTCGCGCAGCGCAAAGCGCAGCGCACCTGCGCGAGCGCATCTGCGCTGACACGTGTCGCGCAGCGCAGTGCTTGCGCAACTGAAGCGTTGCTTCTTTTAATTTTGCTTAAAATAGAGATTTGTTCTGATTGGGCGCGCCTTCTTGGGCGCTGCGTTGATGCATCTGCGCCTGACACGTGGCGCGTTGCGCGCAGCGCAAAGGATCTGAAGCGTCGCTTCATTTATTAAAGTTTAAATTTTCAAAGCAAAACTTTGCTCTGATTGGGGGAAAATGAAGCGTTGCTTCATCTCCCGCCTCGGAATTTGAACAGAGCATTGCTCTGATTGGGGTAAACAAATGCCCCCCCACCGTCTCGCTTACGTGGCCCCAAACGTGAGCGCAACGGTTGCGGAATTCCAACCGTTGCGGCAACTTTGGAAGTTGAAAGGGCACTTGATGCCTATAAATAGGACCTTTGGTCCTTCATAGATGATTATCATGTTTAAAATTCTCATTTTCAGAAACTTCAGAGCTTTGCTCTTGCCTTCAAGAACTCTCAGAGTTAGATTTTCTGTAAGAAAAACTATTTAAGTAAGAATTAGTCTTAAATTAAATCAATTTTAATTAATAGAGCTTTGCTCTCATATATTTTTGATCTAAAGAAAATCCTTTTAGGGTTTCACCAAATAGAGCCTTGCTCTTAGGAATTTGTTTCAGGGTTTCTTAACTCATGAACAGAATCTTGCGTCTTTGGCAAAACATAGATCTCTTTGATAAAAAAAAAATGAACTCCTAAGAGTTCGAATATGGATAATGAGAATTAAAAATGGAGTTTTGTATTTAACGGATTATATCATCTTTTAATAGTAACAATCTTAGAGTTCTCGGGGGATTTATTTAAATTCCCCCTATTAGGATTCTGGTAATCAGTCCTGTTTGCAGAGCACTGCTCTCGGGGAGTTTAACTCTCTGTGTATATTATTTTTCTTTTTATCGCTAATCTTCCTGTGGTATTTCCTCCAGGCATAATGGCTGTGCGTCTATACAGTTTGCACGAGTTTATCACCTACGACGATATCCGCGCACAGGGCCGTCATCAAAACCAGGAGTTTACGGACGCCCAGTGTGCGGAGATCATGGGTCGCCTCAACGCAAGCGGTGGTTGGCAGCTTCCTCGTCGTTCAGCTCTCTTGAAGGTCGTGCTGAGAGCAATATGGAGAGCACTTCCGGGATTTCACGAGTCCCTACCGCTCAATGCGCTGGATGATGCCGAAGACAAGGTCCATTCAGTGTACCTGACGAGGCTAATCTCGAAGAAACGGCGGGACAGCCTCATCGACATCCTACATCAAATTTTCCAGCAGACGACGATAGTCGCTGCTTATCGAAGGCTGGGAGGGCTTGCCGAGGATCTTGACACACAGGAGCGCGAGAGGTTGCGCACCAGAATAATCAGAAAGGCCAGAAGAGCTCTGGATGGCCTTACTTTTGAATTCCTCAATCCGTGTCCTGGATCTGAGGTCATTCCATTGTAATAATATTTTTCGTTTATTGCTTTTATGATTGTAAGAACTTTTGGCAATATTAATGGAAAATTTTTATCTCAGCTTGTCTCTATTTTTTTTTGTTCTGAATCTTTTGCTTATGCATGAATGAGTGTGTCTCGAACGCCTGATCAAATGTAAATTGGATGCTCTTTCTGTCGCTTTCTTCTTTCTCTTATTATCAGCATGTTGTCACAATTAGCAGATAATAGAGTAAGCACCTTGATTTCTTCATGAGATAGCGATGGCTTAGGCCGCAGGTTCAGATTTGCCGCCCAAGACTTTTCAACTCTATGAGCCGTGAGGGTCTCATAGATACTTTTCTCCCTACGGATCGAAAGGATCTCGTAGGTGGATTTTCTCCTTAGGAATCGTGAGGATTCCTAAGTGTGTTCTCTTGAAAGTCGTAAGGATCTTACGAGAGAATTTATTCCCTTGCGAGTCGTGAGGACCCGTAAGTGATGGGTGAAGTTGTCCTTATCCGCATTTCACGGAGTCAGGAGTTGCTCTGGATGCTTCCCACGGGTTCACTGCCGTGTTCGGCGAGAACTAGGCTCTGCTCTGGATGCTTCGCACGGGTTCACTGCCATGCTCTGCGAGGACCAGGATCCGCTCTGGACGTTTTCCACGGGGTCAGGATTGACATAAGCCGCTTTCCACGTAGCTAGAAATTTTTGCTCTGGATGTTTCACAGGGGGTCAGGATTAACATAAGCCGCGTTCCACGTAGCCAGGAATTTTTGCTCTAGATGCTTCCCACGGGTTCAATGCCGTGTTCGGCGAGGACTAGGTTCCGCTCTAGATACTTCGCACGGGTTCACTGCCGAGCTCTGCGAGGACCAGGATCCGCTCTGGACGTTTTCCACGGGGTCAGGATTGACATAAGCCGCTTTCCACGTAGCCAGGAATTTTTTGCTCTGGATGTTTCACATGGGGTCAGGATTGACATAAGCCGCTTTCCACGTAGCCAGGAATTTTTTGCTCTAGATACTTCCCACGGGTTCACTGCCGTGTTCGGCGAGGACTAGGTTCCGCTCTGGATGCTTCGCACGGGTTCACTGTCGTGCTCTGCGAGGACCAGGATCCGCTCTGGACGTTTTCCACGGGGTCAGGATTGACATAAGCCGCTTTCCACGTAGCCAGGAATTTTTTGCTCTGGACGTTTCATACGGGGTCAGGATCGACATAAGCCGCGTTCCACGTAGCCAGGAATTTTTGCTCTAGATGCTTCCCACGGGTTCAATGCCGTGTTCGGCGAGGACTAGGTTCCGCTCTGGATGCTTCGCACGGGTTCACTGTCGTGCTCTGCGAGGACCAGGATCCGCTCTGGACATTTTCCACGGGGTCAGGATTGACATAAGCCGCTTTCCACGTAGCCAGGAATTTTTGCTCTGGATGTTTCACATGGGGTCAGGATTGACATAAGCCGCGTTCCACGTAGCCAGGAATTTTTGCTCTAGAAGCTTCCCACGGGTTCAATGCCGTGTTCTGCAAGGACTAGGTTCCGCTCTGGATGCTTCGCACGGGTTCACTGCCGTGCTCTGCGAGGACCAGGATCCGCTCTGGACGTTTTCCACTGGGTCAGGATTGATATAAGCCGCTTTCCACGTAGCCAGGAATTCTTTTTATTGTATCCGTATCTAATGGAATGAGGGTTTGACTCTGGGTGATTTGTATATCGCCGAGCCATGGAACTGGGAGTTGCCGCTGTTCCGCTTCGCTTAAAGTTGTATCCGTTGTTACGAGACGAGTGTTGAGATGACCTCTAGGTCATTTGCGACCCGTCGAGATTTGGCTTCTTCTTATGATGAAACCTGGGAGAGGAGTATGATCCCTTCTTTGTTTACGCCCTTGGACTGTATACAGGGTTTGATGTAATATCACCTGTAGGGCATAAATTTCATTTTTCATTTTGTTTCTTTTTCCGCGATGCTCTATCATTTCAGCTTTTGTATCGCGAAGGTCGCGATTGCCCTATCATTTCGGCTATCTTTCACGGTGCCCTATCATTTCGGCTATTTCGTATGCATGTGCGGCTCGCTGGTTTTTTGCCGTAAATCTGAAATTAGACACCGATTTCGGCATCAGCACCGCTACTACTGGGATATTGCCAGGAGCGAATCATCATCTGCCTTTGTCGATGTCGAACAAAGGTGGCTTAGCGAACAGGGTTAGGGTCCTGTCGACTAAGGCTTTTAACTTCATGAGCCGTAAGGGTCTTACAAAGGTATTTCTCCCTACAAGTCGTGAGGATCTTGTAGGTGTATTTTCTCCTTAGGAATCGTGAGGATGCCTAAGTGTATGTTCCTCTGTAAGTCGTAAGGATCCTACAAGAGGGTTTTCTCCTTGTAAGTCGAGAGGACTTATAAGGGTTGTTCATCATGCGTACATATCCCCAATCACGGATGAAATTTTGTTAGGGGAATGTTTATTCACGCCCGTGGATTGTATACAAGGGTCAGTATTGAGCCACTTTTAGGGCAATATCGGAAGTTGTAGGGGGGTTTGCTTAAGCACAGATTTAGGTCTCTGTAACTTAAGACTTTCAAATCTTATGAGCCGTGAGGGTCCCATAAGAGAGTTCTCCTTACGAGTCGTGAGGATCTCGCAAGTGTATTTTCTACTTAGGAATCGTGGGGATCCCTAAGTGTGTTGCTCCCTTGTGAGTCGTAAGGATCTCACGCGGGTGGTTTCTCCTCACAAGGTCGACAGGAACCTATAAGTTTTTTTTAACGAGGTTGCGCCCTTTCGGGTTTTCACAAACACTCGCCGGTAATCCTGCTGTTTTTACTCACGGAGCCCTTTCAGGTTTTCATCCGTGCCCATTTTGCTTATGGACATACCCTTTTTTTTAACGAGGTTGCGCCCTTTCGGGTTTTCACAAACACTCGCCGGTAGTCCTGCTGTTTTTACTCACGGAGCCCTTTCGGGTTTTCATCCGTGCCCATTTTTCTTATGGACGTACCGTTTCTTTATCCTTTTTTTTTATCGCGTCAGCCTGAGGATGCTGCGGTAATAGTTTTAAGGACGTTTTGGTCCGCTTGCAGGTTTTAGGACATTGCGGTCCATCATTAGTTTAAGGACGTTTCGGTCCGCCGTTAGTTTAAGGACGTTTCGGTCCGCCGTTTCCGTATTTGAGGCGAACATGTAGTTTATTGACTTTTCGGTTCCTGGGGCCTTCCCTATTAATGAGCATGATGCCCCCGGCGTCTCCATCTTTCCCGATGCGTGCGGTTGTGGCGGGCTTACCTTCCAGTTTTCGGGGATGACGAACTTGCCTTATTGGTATTGATCTTCAACCCAGTTTTTGAAGACGTAGCAATTCTCGATCAGGTGACCCAGTACTCGGTGATAGGGACAGTAGTTGGGCTTATTGACGTCATTTGGTTGTGACGGACGTTTTGGCTTCGGTAGATTTATGAGTCGGTTGCGCAACGCCAGCTCGAACAGTCCCCTTGTTTTATCTTGCGGAAACGAGTAAGGACGTTTCAACTTTTCTTGGAGGGGTTGCTGCTTGTTGTTTCGGCAAACAACCGGTCTAGGGCCACTCGATTGCTGTTGAGCATTGGCTACGAGGGCTGTTTTTCCCTTCCCTTTATCCTTTTTACTCGATCCTTTGTTTGCGGAGCCGAGATTTTTTTTCGAGTAGCGTGCGATTGCATGGCTGAACGTCCTCACAACTTCTCAATTCTTTCATCTTTGAAATGAATTCCTTGAGGAGAGGGTTGAGGGCAGCCTCTTCGTCAGAGTCGCTTCCAAAGGTGATAATTTGCGATCGTTTGGAGTCGGCTATATGACAGTCGTCGGCGGCTCTTTTGCGCTTATCTATCACACTTTTTCAACGTCTACGAGCTTCACATTTTGTCCTGTCGAAGTATTGCTTTTGAGTGACATACCCTTGCCACCAACAGTTAAAGGATTCGCAGTCTTCAGTAGGATGTATGATCTTCTGATGATATAAGCAGAAGTTAGGATGCATCTCTACTCCACCGAAAGTATTTTCTTCAGAGGGCGGTAGCTTCATTCCCGCTGATAGGGCTTTGGCGAACCTTTGCCTCGTCTTGAATTTGTTTTTATCTGCATTGGATGGCTTTTGATTTGACGGGAGTGTCTTGGCTCTTTCCAGTATGGTCATCTCATGCTCTTGATTGGCTTTTGCTTTCAGACAAATTTCATTTAGGAAGATATCGATCAACTCGTCTGCCGGCCGTAGAACTTCCGGCTCAGGGTTCGCCCTTGGTTTCTCGGCGCAAGGAGCCTCTTCATCATCCGCCAGTGAATGAGAGATCACATGACAAGTCGCTATGTAGTCTTCGGATTCGTCTGATGAGTTTTCCCCATCGTTTTCGTCCTTGACAAAAGAACAAGCTTCCCCCATCGTGTCCGTCTTCTTCGGAATGTGCGGCTGGGGTGGATTTACCTTCCACTTTTCAGATAGGGCAAACTTGCCTTGTAGATATTGATCTTCAATCTATCCCTTGAAGACGAAGCAATCCTCAATCGGATGGCTTGCCGTTTGATGATAAGGGCAATAATTGGGGTTATTCGCCTCGTTGGGTTGTGGCGGTTGCCTTGGATTCGGCAGGTTGATAAGCCTGTTGCGCATAGCCAGCTCGAACAGCCTCTTCGTCTTATCCCGCGGGAATGAGTAGGGGCGCCTCATTTTCTCAATATAGAACCGCTGTCTCTCTCCCGATTGATCCGCTAGCTTTGGGGTGCTGAGTTGCTGCTGAGCATTCGCGACGAAGGTTGCCTTCCCTTTACCCTTGTCGTTCCGCGGTTCTGGCTTCGGGGGAGAAGGTCTGTGACCCATTTGATCTATCTGGGCCAGCTTGTCGATCAAAGCCTGGAATGTGGTCGGCTTAAAGAACATTATGAACCGTGAGATAGTGGCATGAGGGTCTAGGGTACCCACGAACATGCCCACCGCGGGCGCTTCTTCAATGCGTTGTTCGCATTTTGACCACAAGTTTCGCCAGCGTATAGCGTACTGAACCCACGTCTCGCCCGGCCTTACCCTGGCATTAATCAATGCTGCTATCGGGGCCCGTTCGCTGGCGCTCGCGAATCGCTGAGTGAATAGAAACTCCATTTCAGCGAACGTCTTGACAGAATCGTTCGGGAGTTCGGAATACCATTCGAACGCTGTTTCTGACAAGCTGCCGACGAATTGGCGAAGCATCAATTTGTCATCGCCTCCAGTATTGCCGCATAAGGCCCTGAATTGAGCGACATGCTGATGCGGATTCCCTGTCCCTTTATATATGTGGAACTTAGGTATTGTATAGCCCGGCGGGTACTGTACCTGATCATACCAGCCCGGATATGGTCATCCTGTTTTGACGATCTGACCGGCTGCCTCAGTCGCATGATGAACCCGTATCTGCTGGGCTATATATTCGTCCAGGTCAGTTTTGGAGATTGCCTCCTCCTTGGCTGTTGACAAAGCCAGTGGAGGATTTGACGTTTCTCCCCTGTCGTCTGCAAGGACAACCGGGGGATCTTCAGCAGGAGGGTTCTGCTGAATCATCATCCCTACCATATCTTGGAAGAGAAGCGCCATTTGTTTTATATTAGCCGCTTGCTCTGCAGCTTCTTCGTCCTTCTTTTCGAGGACTCTGCGTAGGTAATCAGCGTCAGTTTCTTGTTCATGACGCTGCTCCGATGATGCCTCTGAGCTTTCTTTTGGCTCGATAAGGGCGGCCATTGCAGTCATCATCTCTTGAAGCTTTTGCTGCTGCTCCTGGGCTTTGGTCATGGATCGGGTGAGTGATCGGTGACCCGTCGAAGCACGGCTTTCCTCCTTTCCAGAAGCCATATAAACAGTATGCACCACCATGCCCCCAGACTTGGGGCGTTTGTGTCCATCGCTTTTACGTTTCGCCTTGTTCATAGGGGCTTTTTGCGGCCTCCTTTTCTTTTGAGTGATTGACGTTGAGGGTTTTGTTGTAGTGGACACTCGAGTAACCGTCGCTTCTTTCATTTTGACAGAGTAGTCTTCCTCCTGCTGAACCTTCGTCTTTTTCTGTCGGCGGAGATAGTTTTCATCAATCACCGACTCTTGGACCTGTCGCCAGACTTTGTAAATTTTAGAGGACAGCCGGTGAGGGGGCTGCTCTAGCTTCTCCTTTGGAGTGTTCTCCACAGGTGAAGGAGTTCGCTTCAGCACTGCAACAGGAGAGTTTTTGCGCACCGTGTTCAGCAATTCAAAGCTGTTCCCGGTTGGAACAGCAGCATCGATCCTCACCGTTGGAGATGGAAGAGTTATCCCAGAAGGGGAGTTGCCCCCAGCCTTCCTCACTCGGCGCCAGTGGCGACGTCGAGCATGAAGAGCCGTTGGGACTGGCTCGGAGATGGAGACAGCTTCTTTTTGCCCCCTGTCTGAAGGAGGCGTCGCTGGTGTTAGCCTTTTAAAGACTGAGGTTGTCTTTTGAGGGATGATATTCAACCTGTCGAAGACAGACTCTCGAGCAGGGACAGTAGCAGGAATAGTCAGTCTTTTCAAGACTGACTCTTTGATAGGGGAAGCCGTCTTGACAACTTCTGGAGCGGCAGTTATTGCCTTCCTCGGGACAGCCAATTTAGAGTTCTGATCCAGCCTTGCGAAGATAGAGGCTGCTGGTTTGGTAATGGGCGACCCGTTGATAGGGGCCGTCGTAGCAGTGAGCCGGTCGAAGACCGACTTCTTGTTCACTTCCAGTGCAGGTATTGGCATAGAGAAGCTTGTAGGCGGGATCATGGTCCCGAAAAACAGGCCGGTGGTGGCCTGGGCTACCTGTTCTACCGGCAGAGCGAGGAAGGAGGCCGCTTGAGGCCCATATGCTACACCTCCAGGTGAGGTGGAGCGCCCGTTGCAGTGGCACTTCGAGCAGTTCGAGCAATTTGAGGCCATTGATGCTTGAGTTCTGCGCCAGACAAAAGACCAAATCTTAGTAACTTGAAATCCAAAGGCAACCATCTAACAAACCGCGATTGGTTCGCGAAGACGACACATGAAGTGTGGAGTGGAAAGAGGAAAAGGTCCCACCGGGCGTGCCGGAATCTGTTCCCCTCCGAACGACGGCGACGACACGAGGACGTCTGGCCTGAGATTCGGGGCAGATGCTATATGGCTTTATCCGTCTACCTCTCCGAAGATGCCAAGTTGATTTATGGCACCGTGTATCGGAGGTTTAGACGGATGCGGCCGATGTAGCAGACTTCGTCAGATTCCCCCTTGCTTGAGGGGTTTTTGATTGTGGGAACGCTCTTCCCTGCAGGCGCAAGCCCCTGCAGTTAATTACGCTACCGCAACGCGGTAACAACTTTCTCCTTCTCCAGAATTTCACTTCGTGTCGTGGGTGTTTGTTTTGTTTGTGGTTGCCCGTGGATTGTATACGGAGACTGAGTAATGCCGTCGCCCGTAGGACGTGGATTAGTCCAAATCCGTATTTACTTAGATTTGGGTTTGGGGTTTTGGTTTAAGGATACGTTAGCCATATTTGAGGCTAAGATCAACTTAAACATTTGTTAAGGATACGTTAGTCTAGTTTGAGACTAAGATCAACTTAACGGGATCGTTTAGATCCGACAAAAAAGCAATTGGCTCTATTGTTCCAGTTTAGGGACATAGTGGTCCATTGCATGTATGGCCATCGGGACCCGTCACCTCTTTGACGACGTTGAAGGATTATAATGACAGATGTCAGAGGAGTTCAGAGATGTACCCTTGAACCAAAGTTGATTGGGGGATTTATAGTCCAATTTGGGACTAAAGTCTGTTTGAAGGTTTAAAGATACGTTAGCCATATTTGAGGCTAAGATCAATTTAAACGGGATCGTTTAGATCCGACAAAAGAGCGTTTGGGCTCTATTGTTCCAGTTTAGGGACATGGTGGTCCATTGCCAATTTAGGGACATGGTGGTCCATGTTCCAGTTTAGGGACGTGGTGGTCCATTGCCAGTTTAGGGACGTGGTGGTCTGTATTCCAGTTTAGAGACGTGGTGGTCCGTCATTAGTTTAAGTACATTTCGGTCCATCGCCAGTTTAGGGACGTGGTGGTCCATCATTAGTTTAAGGACATTTCGGTCCATCATTAGTTTAAGGACATTTCGGTCCATCGTTCCCATTTTGGGATGAATATTAGTTTAAAGACATTTCGGTCCGATATTAGTTTAAGGACGTTTCGGTCCACGAGTTTAAGGATCCCGCAGTCCGTATTCATATGTGGTCGTCGGGACCCGTCACCTCTCTGACGTCGTTGAAGAATTACAATGATGAGTGTCAGAGGAGTTCGGAGATGTACCCTAGAACCGGTCGTAAATTGATTTAGGGAGCAGCCATGCTCAATCAATTTAATTTAAGGACTTACGACCACGATTGGGCTAAGTCCAATTGAAGATGTTCAGCATTTTATCTGCATTTGCATTGCATTTCTTTTTATTTTTATTTGGGCTCTACCCATGAAGGATGCAGAGCATCAATTTGTTTTGGGCTCTGCCCATTTATAAATGATGCGCAGCATCAATTTTACTTGGGCTCTGCCCTTTATTGCTTTGCAATTTAATTTGGCCTGTTAGGTCTTTTTGACTTGGGCTTGGCCCATTTTTTAAATAATGCATTGCATTTCAGGCGCTTTGCGCCAATCAAAGAGCGCAAGCGCTTGTGGTGACGACACGTGTCATGCAAGCGCAGTGCGCTGCGCTAGTGCGCTGTGCTTGCGCTGCTGACAGGTGGCGCGCTCTGGTGAGTTGCGCCAATTTCAGAGAGCAAAACTCTATTACAAAAGAGCATAGCGCAAATGGTTCAGACGCTGACACGTGGTGCTCTCCCAAGAGCGCAACAGCGCAGTTTGCAAGTGCAAAGCACTCTAAATTTGAGAATCTTTTAGATTCAAGAACCAGAGGTTCATAAAAGAAGTGCAAAGCACTGTTTGCTTTCTTGATCTAATTTAGATCAAAGAAAACAAGTTTCTCTTGTTTTTTTTATCTCAGAGAACCAAAGGTTCATTAAAAGTGCAAAGCACTATTTTTTTTATTCAAGATCATTGATCTTGTTTTTAGATCCATGATCTGTTCATAAGAGAATTTTCTCTTTTTTCTAAAGCCTTTTTACCTTTTTTGTTCTTGAGGAGTTCTTCAGAGTTCTCTCTGTTTGATTTTTCTCAAAAATGTTCATGCTTTTGAATTGAGGTCTAGGGTCCTTTTTATAGTGCCCATAAATTAGTTAAATTTGTTAAAGAGATTTTTCTCTGAGTGATTTGGGGAATTTTCCCCACCGCTGGATCTTTGATCCAAGGGCTTCTGTTTTACAGAAGAAAATCTTCTTGTTTTAAAAAGAACAGAAAGATTTCTTTAAAATCTTAATTCTGTTTGGCGCAAATGCCCCAGCGCGTGACACGTGTCACGCAGCGCAGCGCAACTGCGCTAGCGCGTCTGCGCGGACACGTGTCGCGCAGCGCAACTGCGCTAGCACATCTGCGCTGACACTTGTCGCGCAGCGCAAAGCGCAGCACAACTGCGCGATCTGCGCTGACACGTGTCGTGCAGGACAGTGCTTGCGCAACTGAAGCGTTGCTTCTTTTAATTTTGCTTAAAATAGAGCTTTGCTCTGATTGGGCGCGCCTTCTTGGGCACTGCGCTGATGCATCTGCGCCTGACACGTGGCGCGTTGCGCGCAGCACAAAGGATCTGAAGCGTCGCTTCATTTATTAAAGTTTAAATTTTCAAAGCAAAGCTTTGCTCTGATTGGGGGAAGATGAAGCGTTGCTTCATCTCCCGCCTCGGAATTTGAACAGAGCTTTGCTCTGATTGGGGTAAACACTTGTGAAGAAGAAAAAAGGTTCATACAGAATGTGTATAGACTACCGAGCTCTGAACGAAGTGACGATAAAGAACAAGTATCCACTACCGCGCATCGACGATCTGTTCGATCAGCTAAGTGGGTCTTGCGTATTCTCAAAGTTAGACCTTCGTTCGGGTTATCATCTGGTAAAGGTTAAAGAGTCTGATATTCCGAAGACGACATTCAGGACTCGCTATGGTCATTATGAATTTCTTGTATTGCTATTTGGAGCGACCAATGCATCTTCTATATTTATGAATCTGATGAACCAAGTTTTCCGAGAGTATTTAAACAGGTTTGTTGTTATTTTCATTGACGACATCCTGGTGTATTCAAAGGACCTGAAAGAACACGCCGAGCACTTAAGAATTGTCCTGGAGATATTGCAACAACATCAACTCAACGCCAAATACAGCAAGTATGAATTTTGGCTAGATCATGTCGGATTTCTCGGGTATATCGTTTCCATGTCGGATTTCTCGGGTATATCGTTTCAGGCGAAGGAATCTCAGTAAATCCAGCTAAGTTGTCGCTGTCAACGAGTGGCTGACACTAAATACAGTGAAAGATATTCGAAGTTTCTTGGGATTAGCAGGATACTACCGCAGATTCATCGAAAGCTTTTCAAAGATTGCAGCACCCCTGACCAAGCTCACACGTAAAGATGAAGCATTCGTGTGGTCAGAAGCATGTGAACAAGTTTTTATAGAACTCAAGTCAAGATTGACATCAGCTCATATCCTCATAATACCGGATCAATCTAGAGTTTTTGTTGTGCATTGCGATGCGTCCGGTAAAAGATCAGGATGTGTTCTACAGCAGCATGGAAAAGTTGTAGCCTTTGCATCAAGACAGCTGAAAATTAATGAGCGCAACTATCTGTTAGTTATATGTATGCCCTAGAGGCCATTACTGTACATGAGATGTATATTGTAGTGGATGCTTGGACATATATAAGGAGGACTTTCTTACTCGATATGATAGTATGCTATCTGGTTATTCTTTATCTTAATATGTACACTGATTGTCTCTCTGTTACATGTTGGTAAAGCCCTTAGGATGTATACTTGACTACCTGGATTATGATGCAAATCATACTAGTGGGACAATGGTAGTCTGTGAGTACATCCTTTAATGTCCCTAGTCGTAGGTGTATCGAGACGGGGCATCGATATACTAGAGTAGACCAGCGTGTAGCTTCTCGACCCATGTAGATGGGCGATAGATGATCCCATATCCATTGGTGTTTGACATCAGAGATGATATACGGGTGCTTAGTGGAGACTGGGTACACTGGACGGACTCGCCGAGAACTCCCAAATGGTATTATATCTCACGTCAGATGGCAGTTCTCTGGTGACACTGGTACAGGTTAGTCTGTGTAACACTTTAGAATGCGTTTAGTGGTTAATTAAGCGAAAACATGGTTTTTAGTAAAAAGGTTTACCAAAATGGTTTTTAAATATTTTATAAAAATTAATGAATATTTTATTAGAATTTAATTGGGCTTGCACACACATGTGCATGTTAACCTAGGTCTAATTTGAGGTTAAACCATGCTTAGTAGCCATGGTGCTTTAACCATTTCATTAGATAAAATAGGAATTTAAATTAAGTATTTTAGTTTCAAAAAAAAAAAGAAATTTGAATTTCCTTTTGGGTTGACTTAGAGGAGGAGGAGAGAGGGCATGGGAGACAAAGCATGCTTGGCATTAAATGAGGGGAGAGAAAATGCCATGCTTTGTCCCCTAACCCCCTCTCTCTCACTCACTCTACTCTTTTTCAAAAAACTCTCTTTTTCCTCACCTCACACACTCTCTCTCTCCCTCTCTTGTTCTGGACAACAGCAGCCCCCCTCTCCCTCATCATTCTTCTTCTTCTTCCCTTCATTCAAGTCCCAATCTCCATTAAAAATCCCTTCCCTCTTCACTAAACCTCTTGTTTAAGCACTTCTTGTGGGTTTTTGAGGCAAATCTTTGCCTTTGAAGGCAAGGTTAGCAAGTTGAGCCATCACTAAACCCCTTTGAGGTATAAAGCTTACCCTAATCCTTTTATTTGCTAAACTTTTAATTATTTAACTTAATTTAAGGTTTAAGTGGTGTTTTAGTGCTAATTAGGTGAATTATGTGTAGATTAGGTCAAGTAATGGTTTTTATGGCCTTATTAGCTTAACTAAATGTTGTTAGTGCTGTTAAATCCAAGTTTTTGCCGCAGGTTACACTAAAACCCCCTAATGTATTAATTTTAGTGTTTAATTAGTGTTTAGTGAAGATTTATTGCCGTTTTGAGATCTGCTTTTGACCCGGGTGCTTCAGAGAAAAGTTGAGTTTACTGGAGCATGTTCATTAGACCTAAACCGCACACACGGAGCACGGGATCCTAATTCCTACACCAGGCCGCAGAAAAATTCATTCTGGCCGCAAATTGCGGCCAGAGGGGTGAGTTGGGTGTCTGGGTTTGGGCTGGGGGAGTCTGCTACATATCTAAAGTGTTTGGTATTTGCAACTTTTCTTAATTCTATTCGTATCAAAATCTGGAACCAAATACCTTATTTTCAATACTTTTAAACTTGCGCGACACGTACGTTTTGTGAGTGGGTTTGGTGGTTGCTGTGTGTCGCGGCGTGTCAGGGTAGTTTCAGACGCGTATACACACGTTTTGGCGTATCAAGTACACACGCGTTTAGCTTGCGACGCGAGTTTCTCGTTTGGTTTTGATATCGCGTTTTTGCAGGATTTTAACTTATGTATATTACCTTGTATAAATTCTAGGTTCGCAAGTGGAGACTTCGAATGCCGCGAAGAAGGGGAAGCAGGTGGTCGGGTATATTTAGGACCAGATCACGGTGAATAGATTTAACATCTACGGGGAAATCGCTCGTATAGCGTTATGCGTCAGGACTTGATAGGATATTGTAGCTGCATATTCATATTCATATATGTCACTTTTACATAAGCATCGTTATATGCCATTGTTGTTATGCTCGATTTATTACCTAGTGGACACTGCACTATTACTGACGGTTCATGCGCACATACACATTGTATACCCATATTGATGCACATATACATTGGTACATCCATACTTGCGCACACATTGTACACTCATATTGATGCACATATATATTGGTACATTCATACTTGCGCATATATATATTGTACCTGCATAGATAACTGGTTTTTATTTGGAAGAAGTGGGAACCGCATGATATATTTTTTTAAACTGGATTCTTTTAAAAGAGCGGTTTTTCCCTTTTTACTCATAGTACGATTTTATGATGCATACGTCACATTGCATGGATTTACGCATTGTGTTTGGATTTCATGTGATTTTTGGATTTGAGAACCGTGGTATTATTTCAAGAAAGTATGCATTGTTTTGAAAACCCGGTTTCTCTTGATATGATATTTTGGTGCATCCACCATGCATTTTCTCGGTTCTGAGACGTGTGATATGTGAAACCCAATTCGAGAAGCTGGATGAGGCCGATTGCGGGTACATGGTGGACCCGATATGGTACCCGGGGCAAGAAAGGGATGCTGTGCAATAGACGGTGAGCCTGGCAGAGGGACTACTACCTACCGGTGATTGGTTGGACCTGGTGGTTATCCGGAGGATACCGACCGGAGTCGAGAGATGGATATGGGCCGACCCGTACTGCCGGAGCCCGAAGGACGATCCTGCAGACGGGGACCGTGGGCCGATCCGGACTGATGGAGCCCGATATATGAGGAATTGCGTGTCGATACTGGACACGAGTATTTCATGATATTCTCGAGTGCCGATATTGGGCACTCATGTTTTCCATGAGATTTACAGGATATGAGGGCCGATTAGATTGACGGCGCCTGAGTTTTACTGGGATTTGGGGTGTATTTGATGGAAACCGGGTATTTTATCCATGATGATGATTCGTGCAGATGATATTTTATCCCATGCTCAGCATTCATAGATATGCGTTGCATCATGTAGTTGTATTACCTGATAGAGTACCTTGCATGATTATTGCATACCCAGATTACCATATTGATGTTATCAGATTGCACATGTTAGAGTATCGCAGTACGTGCATACTCGCGATTACCTTTATATGTTATTTACTATTCACGAGTTGGCAACTCACCCCCGCTGTGCCACAGTGTTTGCAGGTCGACCCTCAGAGTGCGGTAGGGCTACCTCATTGTATCTTTTTGGTTACGGATACCATTGTAGTTGGCGAGTGAGCCGTTTTGCCTTTAGGTGGGTTTTGCGGTATCTGTTTATTTCCATTGTACTCTCTGTTGTATCTAGTACTCTCCATCTACCATTTCATATATTGATTTAGAGACCAGTTGTGAGGACGATATATATTATTTTATACTCTGGATGTCGAGCTCGTGTGAGCCGGCTTTATTTATGCAGTTTTATCTTTATACTGTTTTTCACCAATATTGTTCATTCTTCGCTACGGTGTCGTATACTATTATTGTGGTGGTTGTTTCCGCCGTTGGGCGTGATTGCTCCCGTTTGGGGATATTTTATTCTTATTGTATGTCATTATACTTATATCATGTCTTGTACCCGATTTCGGGGCTAGTTTTTACAGAGGAGGTACTGCCGAAATTTTTAAGAAAATAACTCAAACTTTAAAGATTTTCACTCGAGTTTTCTAAATGTTTTAAACCAATGTTTTCAACACTCACTACTTTTAAGGGTTTTGATTTCTGGGTTTCGTCTTACTTAATCGCGTTACGCCTGTAGACGTTACGTGGTTAAGTGCCGGTCACGGGCCGAATTTTGGGTCATGACAGTCTGTCAACCCGAGATCGTCATAGAGTCTTGTGTGATTCCCACTGTGCTTTGATTTCCACCTTACCGCGTTCATGAGAACATGCAAAACGGTGGTTTTTGGGTACAGTCCCGAGTCACATGGAGGCAATGAGCGATAGGAGGGGATTCGTCTCTTCCGGTATTGGAGGGTTGATGTTGCGCTGTGCTTGATTGGATATAACAGAAAGTCCCTGGCTAGGGCTGTTTCAGAGATTTACTGGTAAGTGTTACCAGTAGTTTCTCGACCCGTTATGAGCCTCATATTGGCACGATTTATCTAGTTACTGGGGTCTGACGTTTACCACCCATAGACGAGATATGCGACATATCATATGAAGAGACCGAACTGTATGATAGTGTTACTGATTGGACTCGCAGGAGTATGAGCAGGCTTGCTTGTTGATCTTCTGATCGCTCAATACCCGGGTGGCCGTTACGTTTAGCAGACCGCTTGCGGTTTGTGGGTGTTTGATATGATCATCACCTACTGCCGGCGTATTGACGAGTCTTTAGAGTCCTACACAGAGCTTTCCTGGTTCATGCGAAACGGAGTAGGAGCACATATGAGATATGTGCGGGACCGAGATTAATGCGAGTATGTG
Source organism: Agapanthus africanus (assembly GCA_030015575.1). Taxonomy (NCBI): domain Eukaryota; kingdom Viridiplantae; phylum Streptophyta; class Magnoliopsida; order Asparagales; family Amaryllidaceae; genus Agapanthus; species Agapanthus africanus. Next base: position 46,288,767 of record CM057339.1, read on the forward strand.
ATACCACATTCTATTCTCGCGATTTGTGACATCGGTCGGTTATATGTGATATAGCCGGGTTATCAGATCAAGTGTTGATTCGATAAGTTGTTACATTTGATATTAGTCAGTTATATGTAATATAGCCGGATTATTAAATCAAGTGTTGATTTAATAATTTAATATTTATTTATATATTTGATATATTAACTTACATTAACTAATATTAGCTCACTTATGATTTCTTTTCTCACTTGTGTGCATTAGTGTATATGTGATATATATTAATGTACAACTTTTGTGTCATGCTAGATGCCACATGTGACATGGGTGTATGAGACTTGCACCATGTTTAATAATGTGATGGGTTTATATTTATCTAATTTAATCAAAATTAGTAGGATTAAGTCAAATGGTTGAAGCTTGTAGAAGCTTGTGAAACCATTGACCAAGTCCACTAAGTTTGTTTTACCTGTAGATATTTATTAACCTAACTATTATTAACTGTCACGCCCCGCTTCTCAGAGTACGCAAGATTGGGCATGTGACATAGCCAACCATGCTACCTGTGGGTAGGAAGTATCCATCCACAGTCACATTACGGCTGTAGAGATATCAAGAACAAGATAAAACTATCTAACACATGTCCAAATTCAGAATAACAAGAGTCAATGATAAATAAAAATGCGGAAGAAAATGATCCAATACAATAATAGAAAAGTATGTCCCATAATGCGGGCTCACATCTGGAAATAAGAATGCAGGAAATAAACTAATCACTACATAACTCACAAATCAGCCTGCTGGCTGAAGTACTCCTGCTCGGTCAGCGACAGCGGTAAAGAATCTGGGCCATGCAAAACCCAGACGTCAGCGCGTCATGTCAACCAATAATATAATATGAACATGGTAATAAGCAATGCAGAAATAAACATGAAATAAGCAACAGTATGAAACAAGCAGTACAGGGTAGTGTGCAGTGGGTAACTAAACTGTTCTATCGGGTTTCCTATTCTAAAGTCTTTGAAATCAATTCGAGTAATCCTCCATGTAACTCAAAGGATATGTCCCGTTACCCCCCGGGACCACGGATCAAGAAGATGGGAACCAATAATGGTTCTGTCCCGTTGCCCCCCGGGACCACGGATCAGGAATGTAAGAGTCACGAATGGCTCTGTCCCGTTACCCCCCGGGACCACGGATCAAGTAATACCCTTTTAAGTTACACTTTAGATTACCCATTTGATTTCCCCATACCCCCAGGTTATGTGTGTCAGGTCGGGTATTCAGTAGACAAGGACTAATGCCAACACAGGATCAGGTAACAGGTCAGGTTTGTCTGGATAGACAACAGGAATGGTCCAGGAGGACCCCAAGTCAGGTTTGTTGGCATTAGGCATGAGATCAGGTAACAGGTCAGGTCATGGTACATCAGGTTAAGTCGATAGTAAAGGGTACCATGTCCGGTGCATCGGTATGTATACATGTCATGTGTAGCAAGGTTAGGTCAAGATGTAACATAATCGAGGGTGTGCTCACAACAGGCATAAAATCGAACAAGGAATAACAGCAGGAAATAAACAATGAATTTAACAACAATAAGCAATTTATTTAATCACATTAGTGCATTAGTATAGTACAGACGTTTCATCATATTAGCAAGTTTCGAGCACCCCTTGCGGTGCAATACCGTTATATCAATATCAGACTGTAATAGAACTACCAGTGTATAGGCTATCATCCTTGAAACAGTAAAAATGTGGTTAACAGGTAACTTCGTTTTTAGGGTTAAAGTAGCAAGCTGTAATTTTAGGTTAATCGTAAAATGATATATGTCATATTGCAGCCAAAATGAGAAACTAGCTATATCGAGTTAAGTTTGCAAGTTTAATGAGTCAAACACGTTTAATTATATAGTATAGCATGTAGCAAGTAATACTTGCCTCGACGGTTCGCGAACCGGGAAAAACGGACGTAGCGTCGGCGGAAAACCACGTGACGGACGCACGGTTCACGGATCGAGTCCAAACAACGAACAGTGGGACCACGGGGACTGGGGTACCTTGCTGGAATGTCGGGCCAAGTCGTCGGCACGGCTGGATTCCGGCGAAATGCAAAAGTAGCGACAATCAAGACTTTGTAACAAGAATAGAGAGAAACGCAGAGGAAGGGAAGGAGGATGGAGCAGGGACTGCTTACGAGGATCAGTGGGACGGTTGGCGATCGCCGACCACGGCGACGAAGCTCCGGCGGGGTACCTACAGCGACGGTGGAATATCCAGATTCAAGAAATCCTAACCAGAGAAGGAAGAGAAGAAGAAGAAGATGGAGGATGAGAAGCTCACAGAGGGGGGTGCTCGCGAGGCCGTGGACAGGAGGACGGGGTCACCGACGGTAACCCACGGTGATGCAATGAGTGTGCAGGGGCGCGGCCACGGCTGTTGCAGGTGCACGGGGAGAAGGGAGAGGAGGAAGGAATGGGGTAGCGGCTGCGACGAGGGTGATGGTGGTGGTGGTGGCGACGAGGTTGCGGCGGCGACGAGCACGGCGGCTGGCTAGGGTTGCGATGAGGTTTTCTGGAGGAGGACGTAGAGATATAAATATAGGGGAGAGAGAGAGAGTTAGAGAGAGAGAGAGAAAGAGAAATTAGAGAGAGAGAGAGAGATAGAGAGGTAGAGAGAGGGATGGAGGCGGGCCCACGAGGGTTTAAAACCCCTCGTGGTTGGCTGGGCGTTTGAAAATAAAAATTTAAAAAGATTTCCTTAAGATTTAAATGGTTAAAATGTAACAGATGAAGGTTTGAATATATATTATAGTTTAGAATATTTTATTAAATTGGGATTTTGGCGCTAAATGAAACATTTCCAAATCGCGCCCGGGTTGCGCCCAAAAATTTGAAATTCAAATAATAGGGTTTTAAGCGGGTTCCAAATTTTAAAATGAAATGTCTTATGATTAAAAAGCATGCCCCCAAGTCGGACACTTGCACGCGCGCGTAGCCGTCCAAACTCGCCCGTTTCACCGAACGGGAAGAAAACTCGACGCGCGGACGCTACCACGCGGCTAGGGGTGACGAGTAGGCCAATAAGGATATTTTTAATTTTACTTTAGGTGTTAAAATTTGTTATATGCAAAACTGACTTAGCCGGTTAAAATTTTGCAATAAGAACCAAACAAGCAAGATAAATGAAATGAGCAAAGTCGAACACTCAACCAGTAACAGAAATAGTAGTATTGGGCTCGGGTGTTACATTAACTAGCCACGGTTTATTCTCTACATGGGTTACTGTATGACACTAACTCACCTATGGTTCACATTCTCACCTCATGAGTTCATTCTCTCATTTTCTTCACTTGAGTTTCTTCTTCCTCATGAGAAAAGCTCACTAGTTTTTCTCAAGGTGAGAAAATATTGTGAGAAAAATAAATCTAAAGAGAGCCCACTTCCTACTTCATCATCCTCTACTACTTGCCATTTAGTTTAGGGTGTTTGCTTCACTAATTTCACAATTAGTGAAGAGATAACATGAGCTTAAGTTTCCTCGACGTAGATCATCTTCGGCCTCGAAGATTTCGAGCAAGCTTGTTCATTTCTCTGGGAGAACCCATACTGGAGTTCGGGAGATCGATACTCGCAGCGAAGGGACTACTATACGGAGCTTTAGAAGTGAAGGACCGGTCTACAAAGGGTGTATTCCTTGTTCACTACTTGTAATGGTTGATTACATGTTTAGTTTGTCTATTTACTCTAGCTTGATCCTAACTTAGGATTGATTAGTACCTTGAAAATTTTTAATTTGGCATGGTAGTTGCTGTGAAAACCCAGTAGGGTGCTAAGAATCCCAACAGTGCTATCAGAGCCGGGCTAGAGTATTAGACGGTGTTTGTTAGATTACGAAACCGAAACTACTCCGAAACATGAAACACCGAATACTAGGTTCTGTCGATTTTTAAATGACCTCAAAAAAAATTTTAAACAAGTGCAGAGTGTTGTATGGGATGCAACATGAACACCATGCAAATTTCAAGGGGTAAGCTCGGATTTTGGCCGAGATCATGGGTGTGGTGGTCGGCCAAATTTTTTTTAATTTTGCTTGAAATTTGTAGGGTATTCCAGAGACTGGGTTTTGGTGTTTCAAGTGTTTTTAGTTTTTGCTAATTTTTCATGAGATATAATCTTACACTATAAACAATTCGGAGTGTTTCGTATTCGTAGTTTAACATTGTATTTAGGTTTTCACACCTAACAATTGCAGAATACACCACAGCTTACACTTATGGTCGCAGAAAAGAAAGTGGAAAACTACAACAATTGGAATCCGAACTGCCCTTAGACGTCTTAAACCCAGAATATCACATATTCTGGATTTCATGCCTAATAATGCAAATTTTATATTTTAATGGCACCACAGAACTGCCACAAACCCTAAGGTTCAAAGCGGTTCCATGGTCATTATGGCGAGTTAGGGTTTCATTCTTCTAGAGGGTCCACAGAATTACTTGCATATTTTTCCGAATACGTTAAACTTGGAAAAATGGGTTTTTGAAATTCGATCGAACTTTTAACTTCGCCTAGATATCATGTGATGGGATACAATAATGGAAATCTATCTAGTTGCATGCAAGTTTAACATTTCGGCCTCGGACGGAATCGGGAATCTTGTTGAATTACCCGACTTCCTTTGAAAAGAGTTTTCATGATTGAGACCTAAATGTAAAATTTGCATTGTTAGGCATGAAATCCAAAATATGTGATAATCCGAGTTTATGATGTCTAAGGGCGGTGCGGATTCCAATTGTTGTAGTTTTTCACTTTCTTTTCTGCGACCGTAAGTGTAATATATGGTGTATCACCGGTTTCGTTGCTATATGTCAACGACAATTGGGATACGCATATTTACTTACGTTGCTGACATGCGATGTTATGTGTTGCTGGGATATATTATATTGGATCGTCGTGTTTGAATAGTCGGGGGTTTTTATGTGAGATGAGAGTTTTTCATTTTCATTCATATAAAAACTTATATGTAATATTCTTTTATTGGGGCACTTCCGGGTTGAGAAAGATATCACCGTTGATGTGTATTATTTACTTTTCCGTATTATGATAGACCCAAGGAGGGGAGCACAAGTAACCGGGGTTTAGAGTCCAGTGGGAGACCATCTCGAGTATTGGAATGACACCATTTGCAGCTCTCTATGGAAGAAAGTGCCGATCACCATTGAGTTGTGATGACATCGGAGATCGTGAACTTCTAGAACCAGAGATGATCATTGCAACTGTGAATGTAGTTTGCACGATCAGGGAAAGAATACGCATAGCCCAAGACTGACAGAAGCATTTGAATGATGCAAAGCGCCGACAACTGGAGTTCCAACCTGGAGATCATATTTTCATAAAGATTTCTCCAAACCGAGGAGTAATTATCTTTAGCAATAGGGGTAAGCTTAGTCCGAGATATATAGGACCGTTCGACATACTCGAACGAGTCGGAGAAGTGGCATACCGTTTGGCACTACCACCCTCATTGGAACGAGTGCACAACGTGTTCTACATATCCCAGCTTCGAAAATACGTGAGCGACCCCAGCTACATCCTTAATCACTCCAAGCTCACTGTACAGACAGATCTATTTTGTGAGTAATAACCCGTTAAGATCCTGGACCGAAAGGTAAAGACACTGCAAAATAAGGAGGTAAATTTGGTCCAAGTGACGTGGAGAAAGGATTCACAGGAGAATCAACATGGGAACGAGAAGACGACATATGTGCAAGATATCCTCACTTATTTGTAAATTAGTCCTTATGTAATTGTAAATTTCGAGGACGAAATTTTTATAAGGAGGGTAGAATGTAACGACACTAATTTTACTGTATGAAAATTTTTAAGTTAATATACAGAATGGGGTTTGCAAGCCTGAGTACACTTTAAAAGTTAATTTTGTTTAAGAACAGCAAGAAATAACTTATAACTCATTGGTAAAGCCTTACACTGCTGTGACGTAGCCCCTGTGTTCAAAACCTATCAGCCACATTATATTTTTTTCAGATTTTTATTTTAAACTTTTTAGAAGCCCAAAATTTTACACGTGCACTGCACATAAAAATGAAAATTCTGAGAAAATAAACATATGCACAATGATATATATACAGAGTAGGACACGTGGACAAAATCCGACGACTCCCCCTCACTATTAGACAAGCGAGATTGCTCGTATGGCAGGCGCCGACGGGCCCCATAGGTGAAAAATCCCCGTGTTTTTCCCACATGACTCTTCCCCAACCCCCATCACCCCTTCACTGTTTGATTACTCTGAAATTAAACAGAGACTTCAATTTCACTTTAAAATAAAATTTAAATGCATTTTAATTCATTCTTTCAATTCCAAAACCCTAATTCCACACTATAAATACGATCCCATACCCTATTCCTTTCTCATTCTGAAAATTCTAGCCAAAACTATCACATTTTCTCAAGTACAAGAAGTGTACAAGTGGAGTTAGCCAAAGATCAACTTCCGGCGAGAAATCGAGGCAATTCCGGCGACCCCGCGACGCCACGGCGACTACCTTCTCTTCATCCATCTAGCTTGTAAGTCCCTTCCAATCTTCTTCTCTCTTCTTAAAAAATTCTTTTTAAAACAAATATCGGTAAGTGAAGTTAATACCAATGTCAATCTTCTAAGCCTTAAAATCTCACTTTTTTACTTACATATTGTTCATCCAACTTTCACACAATTTTTGTAGCACTAATATAAATGTTTAGAATAAATTGTAACCTAAAATATCATGAAAAATAATTTTAAATTAACTTTTACGCTAACATACCATGAACTTCATATATTCGTCTTTTAGTACTTTTGATAATTATACCTTTAGAAAACCTCACAGGATAACGACCTACCCCTCACAAACACACATGGTTTCCATAGCATGATACTCTTTTAGCATATTCTTGGTTACAATTACAATATTTCATTAAAATACCATAAACTATAAAACCCAGTTTTCTTTGGATTATATTATCAAAACTCTTTGCGATTACGCCTCTACAACCCATTTGGGGAACCCACTATTAGATGGTGCGGATTATCGCACATTCTCGGGCTATTAGAGCGAGATGCGGACCTCCTCACGGAGCATTCGGTCTCGAAAGATTTTTAATACGATTTTTTAGAAAAACGAAAATTTCAATTTAATAATAAAATTAATCTTTAATAATTATATAAATATTAATAAACCACATATTTTCAAGATATAATAAAATTCCATGTTTTCTAAAAAATAAAAAAAATGACAAGTTTCATCAAAATACCTTCAAGTTATCCAAAAGTCAAGCTTTACAGTAAAATACCTTGAACTATTCAAGCTAAACTATTATCACTAAAATACTTCACATTCTTAAAATTCACAATTATGGAAACCCTAAATAATATAAATAAATACTCGAGATTTATTTTGAAAGTATATAAAATATTTTTCATAAAACCCTCTCGAGTTATATAAAATTACATTTAAGGATTTTAGTAAATATAGGTTTAAGAGGGATCAATTCTATTGAGCCTCAGAGAGCCGGAGAAAGTGAGTGCTTGCCTATTTAAAATAGAAAAACTTAACGGTGTTATCAATGGTAATTTTCCTGGAAAAAAACACAAATCCTGTCGTCCATGCGCAGCAGTTACCGATAACACCCGAACCCGACTCAGAATCCAAATCAGTTTAAAGTGTCTGACTCAAGTCTGAGTCTAACTCAAATCAGAATCCAATTCAACATGAATCCAAACTCTAACATGTATACTTGAACCTGAACCTGAATACCAGAACAATATCAGCATGCAAACATGACTTGACTTGACCGAACCATGGTTATAACTTGACTTGATTACATGACTACTTGTTTACATCCTGAAACTGATTACATGAACAACTTGTATCCATGGTTTCGACAAGCCTTGTAACTATAATCAATACAATATATATTACGGGGTTTAACGGGGTAGATTGGTACGGATTGTATTAAAAGTGGTACGATGATGGACACTAAAAAACACCTACATGAACTCTCGTACCGTTGTCCCGTGGGTTTTGACGAGACCTCGTAGTTACATGTTACCTGTTTCCCCCAATAATAAAAGAGAGAGGCTCTATTCAAAATTTGAAAATAAGCAGCGCTTCACATGCCTTGCACGAGAGCACCAGCGTCAAGAGTTAAAAACTCTGAGGCAGCGCCTTACGTGCTATGCACGAGGGCGCCCGCTCCAGAACTAAAAGTTCTCTGCCATTGGATCAAAGATCCAACTGAGATGATTAATCATCAAAATACAGAATAAAATTCTGTTGAGGAAATATTCCTCAAATCTTTCTAAACATGAAAGATTATTCTCTGTAAAACAGAGCACCGTTGGATTAAAAATCCAATGGTGATTAAAAATCACAAAGCTATAGAATAAGCTCTGTATGGGAAAATATTTCCCAATCTTGTTAAAAACAAGAAATATCTTCTATAAAACAGAAGTCTTTGGATCAAAGATCTAACGGTGGATAAAATCCCCATATCAATTAAGGATCTCTCAATGAGAGATTTCTTTAACTAAATCAACAAATCGGCTTCTAGTATATAAAGGACCCAAGACTTCAAGTCTGGAAGGAAGGAACCCCCCCCCCCCATAAACTTCAAGTTCAAAAAGAAGAGCAAGCAAAAAAGAAAGCTTTAAGAGAGAAGAAGGAAGAAGAACTTTATTCAAGGTAAATAAAGATAATAGAAATCATAGTATCTCATCTGCATATCCAAGGGTTAACCCTCATAAAGAACATAGTTCTTTCCTCTGGATCCGAGACCTCTGAGACAAGTCTTCCACAAAATGAGAATTTAATTCTCGTGGGGACGAATTTGTTCTTGGGGATCGAAGATCCAGGAGAGAACAGAAAATTGAACATCTTCAGAAAAATGCATAAAGAAAGAAACAGTGCCAAGCGCCTCACGTGCCCCTCACGTGGGCGCTGCTCAAATAAAGAGTGCTTAGCACTCAATAGTTGGCGCTCAGTGCCAACCGCCTCACGTGCCCCTAACATGGACGCTGCTCAAAAAAGAGTGCTTAGCACTCAATAGTTGGCGCTCGGCGCCAAGCGCCTCACGTGCCCCTATGTGGGCGCTGCTAAAAAAAGAATGCTTAGCACTCTATAGTTGGCGCTCAGCGCTAAGCGCCTCATGTGCCAATCATGTGGGCACTTCTTAACATGAAGTGCTCTGCACTCATCAAACGGCGCCTCGCGCCAGGCGCCAGGCGCCTCACGTGCTCCACACGCGGGCGCCATAAAGAGTGTTTAACACTCCATAAAAAATATAAAAAGGGGGAGGTTAAAGTAAAGGGTGAGCGTCAGAACCCATATCAATGCCAAGCACTGTTTTCACAGAAAATGGATTAAGCTCAAATAAGTGTTTAACACTTTATTCAAAGATTAAATAGCCTGAGTCCAAGTTGACCAAATCTTCAACTCAGATCAACCGAACCCATGTGCTCATCATATTCCAAATTGGTCTTAGTCCCAAACACAACTACAGATCTCCCAACTGACATTGGTTTAAAGGTACATCTCCTCACACTTCTGATATATGTTGTTGTAATTCTTTAGCGTCTTCAGAGAGGTGGCGGATCCCGACAACCAACAACTCCATGGATCGCAACGTCTTTAAATTAGTTATGGACCGCAACGTCCTTAAACTAAAACAATATAGAGTCCAAATGCTCTTCTATTGGGTCTGAATGATCCCAAAAATCCTTTTGAATAGATCTTAGTCTAAAATTATCCTAACGTATCATCGACAAACATTTAAGTCGATCTTAATCCCAAACAAGATTAACGATCCTTAAATCAAACCAAACCCAAATCTAAGAAAATACGGATTTGGATTAATCCACGCCCTATAGGCGACAACATAAATTAGTCTCCGTTTACAATCAACGGGCAACCAAAAAAATATAACACACACACACGACACGAAGAGGACTTCTGGAGCCGGAGAAAGTAGTTATCGCGATGCGGTAACGTAATTAACTGCAGGGGCTTGCGCCTGCAGGGAAGAGCGTCCCCACAATTAAAAACCCCTCGCAAACGAGGGGGAATCTGACGAAGTCTGTTATAACGGCCGCAACCGTCCAAACCTCCGATCTACGGCGCCATAAATCAACTTGGTATCTTCGGAGAGGTGGACGGATAAATCCAAATAGCATCTGCCCCAAATTCAAGCAAGACGATCCATCCCGGTTCGTCCCTATTTTTGGCGGTGAACATTACCATAGTCCATGGGATAGTTGGACTCCTCTCGTATACACTGATATATTCTGTACCAAGCTACAAACATCTACGTTAGTACAACAAACTTATATCTGTACAATTACCAGTTCTTTCTCTTTACTTGTTCTATTCCATTCTTACTTCTGAGACTTACCGAGCGCTAGTTCGCTGACTGTCCAGACCATAATATTGCATTTATCATTCCCCTATTCTTATCCTTTTTATAAATAAACAGGTACTCTTGACGCACGTTTGTTGCATATTACAGGATACAGGTTTCTGGAGCAAATACAGTGAAAAAGACACAAAACAACAGAAAAAGGGACTTTTGACCAACAAGCAGACCGATACTAGTCACGCCTAGTCAGAGAACAGTGCAAGGTCCAAAATGTCATGAGAACGGTTGAAAGATCGCTACGAATATTCACTGAAATATCTGGAGAATACCTAGAAGCCTAACAGAGAAAAGGACTATAGAAACAGAAAGCCAAGAAACCCAGAAGAAAACCTACAAAATCTCACAGCCCAAGTCCACAGTTTGGCCGCGGATCCGCGGCCAAACCCATGCTGGCGCCGCGGATCCGCGGCCGTCTAATACACGTGTCGGTGGAGATTTCTTCTGTTGCTGCGACTGTTCTAGTGTTGGGATTCTCAGGGGTCAAATCTGTAATTTTGCATGTGCGAGAGTCTGTAGCCCTAGGTTTTCTATTTTCCTATAAATTGTAATCTTAGATCTAAAAATGTATGCCTCTTTTCAATAAATAAAATTCAGAAATTCTGGAAGTGACATTCAGATCTGTTCTTTATCGCTTGGAGGGAGCCATCACCATTAGTAAGTATTTTATTCTTTTAATTATAATGTCTTCTCATCCCCTAATGAGCAAGTAGTCTCCTCGCTTGTTAGGGTTAGCCTTAGGGAAAGGGTTGAGAGATGAGATCTCTCACCCCTTTCAATGCCTAACCCATTAAGAACTCCATGCATGCGCGCACAACCGCTCCCTGCGGCACCCTACCCATCGAGGTAACGGTGAACCGCAGTATAAAGGGCCGGTTGCGCGCGTTTTCCATGGGGGTTAGGGTAATTAACGATAAAGGAAGGATACGAATCTAGAGGAAGAAAACATCTTCCCAAAAGAGTCGTATCCACTTTATCGATAATTACTATAACACCTAATGGATCTAAAATACGGCATTGAAAGCGGTGAGGAAACATCAATCTCCAAAACTTCCTCTAAGCCTAACCCTAGCAAGAATTTAAATTAGATTAATTAAGTTTTAGATCTAGATTTTTATAAAAACCAAAACGACAAATAGAATCAACTCGTTAAGACACACTAAAGGAATTTACCCGTCTCTGTGGATCGACCCGCACTCACCGGCTAGCTGCGAAGCGACGCCGTTTCTGATTGCGGTAATTATATTTTTGATCGTAAAATCTCTATCAATCAAATGGCGCCGTTGCCGGGGACGGCGTAATTTTTCTTTTTTGTGAATTTTCGGGTTGATATAAATTTTAAAAATTATAAAAATCGGAAAATAAAAAAAAATACAAAAATTATCAACTTTGATCTGTTTGAAGGGTATATTTTTTTTTGAATCTTGCAGGAACAACAACGAATCGTGGATCTGGAATTTTACAGAGGGCAAATAAAAATTTGGTACATAAGAACAGAGAGCAATTGAAAGTGCAGAACCACATAAATTTTTCCAGAGCACGATCCCACCAAAGGACCGCGCTTCCGCCGCGTAAACAGGGTTCCCGCCGCGGATCCGCGCCTGTTCGGCCACGTCAGCACCTGAAATTTTTTTGGGTTTGTTCCTCATTCTCCCCTCTGCAACCTCCATATCTCTATCTGTAAAAATTTTCTGCAGGGTTCTTTGCGCTAAAAAAAAATCTTCTACCCCCTTCTAAATAACAGATTTTCTGCAGGTTTCTTTGCGCCGCGCTAAAAATTGATTGCAAGTGATTTTGTTGTTTTGCATATTTTAATCGGACTCTAAGGGGCTAATTGACCAAACTCAGATTGGGTGGGGATTTCATCACCCTTCCCAAGACCCCAGAAAACACCTAAGCATTTTTCATCGACCACCTTTAATTAAAAAAAGATTAGACTCAGACCTAAGGACAGCGAGCTCAATAGGAAAAGGACTAGGGTAGGCATCGGCCGTTTATCCTAACTGACATTGCGGTGTCTAGGCTAGTGGTTTTTAATTAGGCCCACTGTAGTGGTGGTTCCTTCCCACTTACCTGGCCGTATTTGTCCGTGAAGAGACGGTTTGAGGTCTATTTCTAGCCCTAGTTAGGAGCTGTCTAGTAGACCTAGGCAACCCTAGATCTAGGTTTGATTGTGCATGTGTGGTTGATTCAGTTGTGTCACGAGTCCATTTTCTAAAACCTTATTGCAAAACTCTCCAATAAAAAAATTTAACGAAAAATCTTTTAAAAACTTGCAAAAATTTTGTCGCTAAGAAATCCTTGCATTCTTCTATCATGGGTACCCCACATCATAAATCTCTTGCCGAACTTTGGTATCCCGAACCTAATTTTGCGTCATATGTCAATGTGTTCGGTCAATTTAAAGACGATCCTTCCATGCCTAAAAAATCTTTGAAAGATCACATAGAGGAGTCTAGGAGAAACAGATTGACTTTTCAACCCACTTTGTGTCAACCAAGTCAACCTTCACCACTTCCATATGTTGATACCACTTCTTCAAGTCCTTCTGTCACTCCTAGGCCGATGTCCATTGCTGAGCATATTGCTCAATCTCGCAGTCGATCTTTCACCCCTCTCCACTCATTTAGTTTTAGGGATCCGCACGATTATTCACCTTCTTATCCATATGTTGACCCTACTCCTGTCCAATCACCCACTTCCTACCAGTCCTACCCGACTTTCCCACCTTCACTAGACGCTGTTTCGACACAGCCATTAGGGAGTTTCACATATCCAACCAATTTTGAATCTTTTACTGAAACCCCCTCACCACCTAAGTCTAGTTTGGAAGAGTCGTTGGAAGCATATATTGCTGCAACAAATAAAATGATGAGGACAGTGGAAGCATCCATGGCCGCCCTTACGCAACCTAGTGAACCGGTAGCTAGTGTCCCGCTAGCTCCGAATTTTTCAATGTGTAAGGCGGCAGTTGGACAGAGTGAGAATGAGAGAGGATTTTCAAATCAAACCTACCCTTACCCGATTGAAACCCACAACTCCGGTTTTCCATCTATTGTTCCAAATGATTCACCAGTTGAAAATAAAAATGAGTTGTGCGATTTTGTAGTGTTTGATTTGCCAAATTGTGAGGAACCCCTTTCGAGTGAAACCGCACCTAATCCTTTCGATCTTTACACCTCCACTCTAGAACCTACATTGATAAATATCCATGCTGTGGATGAAGTGTCTAAAGAAACTGATTTTCACTTGATTGAGGATATAGACGCTGGGAATATTTCGGATGATGAACCTGTCGATTTAATAGAAATTTTATGTTCAAATCATCATCCTGAGTTATTAAATATTTTTCCCGAATCTCATATGCGTCTAGATTTTGATGATAATGGCATGGATGAATTACATATTGAGGATAGTACTGAGGAGAGTCTTGAGGATAATATCGAGGTTGAACCATTTCTATTGAATGTGTCGGATTTTCCAATTCAGCCTCCTGAACCTTTGACTGTTATATCACCCTCCCTCCTTCCTATTGCTCCGACCGAACAAATGACCGTTACGCTTTCATCTCCGATACCAAGTTCGGCGTACCCATGTTTTCTTACGAATCTTGAGGGATTTGACCCCATTGCACGACGAGTTGATAGGTTAGCGCAATCGCTTTTAACACATCGGTCATCACAAATTGCGCTAATTTATTCACTCAATTTACACCCTCAAGATCGCACTCCACTTCTTTCTTCTTTCCATCTTTCTTCTCCCCCACCGAGACCATATTCTACCATTCTTCTTTCCACACGGTCTCGCGTGCTTTTCATCTCTTTTCTTTCCATCCCATTCTTGCACCAACTCTACCATTACCATGATAAGATCTTTGAATGGTTGGTGCTAACCTTTGGCTTGTGTAAGGCCAAGCTTAAGTTTGGGGGGAACCTTTGTATATCTGTATATATCCTTTTGTTTTCTTTTTCTATAAAAAATAAAAAAAAATTCAAAACATTAAAAAATTTATAAATAAATAAACAGGGGAGTACCGGTATTTTGACCCTCTTGGTTTAGCATGACAGTGAGGACACTGTCAAGTTCAAGTTTGGGGGTATGCTAGGTACGTCTTCTTCCTTCGCATTCATTTGTACATATTTTTGCATTTGCATACTTATTTGAAAACCCATAAAAATTTGAAAAATTTCAAAAAATTATAAAAATAAATGTATTCGATTTTGGCTAATTGACTTTAGTTTGACAAATAGGTCAACTAGCTAGGAACAACTAGATCTTAGACTTAGTGAATTAAAAACCCTAAAAATAACATTTCTTAAAGTTTAACGGTAGAAAGTATATGCCTTGTAGTTTATTTAGAAATAGGCAAATTTTGGGTTCACTTCTTGGGCTAAGTCGAAACAAGGGAAGAGTATTGATGTTCTAATTAAAGTATAAGTTTGAAAGATAGTTCCTAGCTTAAATCTAAATTCTGAAAATGTATACCCTACAATTTGCACATTCACGCACCTTGAAACTTGGAATAGTAGAAGAGACCTTGAAATGCTCTTGTCTAAAGTCCGTAGTGCAATGAAAATGAAAAAAAAATATATAAGTGTGAATAAAGAATAAAAAAATGGACACTGGTTTTTGTGATTATTTAAGGCTGTAAAAATAGAAAAATATTTAGCGAGGGTGCTTCATCACCTAGTGCCTTAGACCAACTGGTTTGGGAGTCACTGCTAAAGCTTTGGGTGTTGCAAGGACTAGGAAGTACGCTTTAAAGTGCAAACGCATTTTGTAATCGGTCGTTGGTACCTCAAGAAGTATTAACGGTCGCATGAAGGGTGTGTAAGCAAATTTCATTCACCAACTAATTAGTACTTTGGACAATGGACAAGGGCATGATTGCTTGAATTGAATTTCCAAGTGTAGGGGTGATCTATACACACACGTAGGGGTACGTGATTGGAATTTAGATAAGAGAGAGGAATGAAAGATAAAATTTGTATCTTTAATAGAGTTGAAAGAAATTCCTGAATGGAGATGTAACCCTAGAAGGAAAACTTAAGAAATGCCGAAAGCTAAGTAAGTCTACATAACATATATAATCTTAAGTTAAATAATGAGGAAGCGTGAAGAATATGGGTGGACAATTTACGAGTCAAAGATAATAGAATTCCTTGTTAGAAGACCTAAGTGGAGAACAAAAGTCAATGGGCCAAGTTGATAGGATTTTGTGGGTGTAATCCGCTGAAAACCCTCAGGAGACAACACTCCTCCTACTAGGGACACCTAGAGGTTTAACGGCTTGTTGCACGTGCTCAGTGCAATCGCGTTTCCCTGCGAAAGTGCGGTTAGGATTTTAGTGAATAAATAATAAGTTTGCTCGAGGACGAGCAAAAGGTAAGTTTGGGGGTATTTGTTCAGACCATAATATTGCATTTATCATTCCCCTATTCTTATCCTTTTTATAAATAAACAGGTACTCTTGACGCACGTTTGTTGCATATTACAGGATACAGGTTTCTGGAGCAAATACAGTGAAAAAGACACAAAACAACAGAAAAAGGGACTTTTGACCAACAAGCAGACCGATACTAGTCACGCCTAGTCAGAGAACAGTGCAAGGTCCAAAATGTCATGAGAACGGTTGAAAGATCGCTACGAATATTCACTGAAATATCTGGAGAATACCTAGAAGCCTAACAGAGAAAAGGACTATAGAAACAGAAAGCCAAGAAGCCCAGAAGAAAACCCACAAAATCTCACAGCCCAAGTCCACAGTTTGGCCGCGGATCCGCGGCCAAACCCATGCTGGCGCCGCGGATCCGCAGCCGTCTAATACACGTGTCGGTGGAGATTTCTTCTGTTGCTGCGACTGTTCTGGTGTTGGGATTCTCAGGGGTCAAATCTGTAATTTTGCATGTGCGAGAGTCTGTAGCCCTAGGTTTTCTATTTTCCTATAAATTGTAATCTTAGATCTAAAAATGTATGTCTCTTTTCAATAAATAAAATTCAGAAATTCTGGAAGTGACATTCAGATCTGTTCTTTATCGCTTGGAGGGAGCCATCACCATTAGTAAGTATTTTATTCTTTTAATTATAATGTCTTCTCATCCCCTAATGAGCGAGTAGTCTCCTCGCTTGTTAGGGTTAGCCTTAGGGAAAGGGTTGAGAGATGAGATCTCTCACCCCTTTCAATGCCTAACCCATTAAGAACTCCATGCATGCGCGCACAACCGCTCCCTGCGGCACCCTACCCATCGAGGTAACGGTGAACCGCAGTATAAAGGGCCGGTTGCGCGCGTTTTCCATGGGGGTTAGGGTAATTAACGATAAAGGAAGGATACGAATCTAGAGGAAGAAAACATCTTCCCAAAAGAGTCGTATCCACTTTATCGATAATTACTATAACACCTAATGGATCTAAAATACGGCATTGAAAGCGGTGAGGAAACATCAATCTCCAAAACTTCCTCTAAGCCTAACCCTAGCAAGAATTTAAATTAGATTAATTAAGTTTTAGATCTAGATTTTTATAAAAACCAAAACGACAAATAGAATCAACTCGTTAAGACACACTAAAGGAATTTACCCGTCTCTGTGGATCGACCCGCACTCACCGGCTAGCTGCGAAGCGACGCCGTTTCTGATTGCGGTAATTATATTTTTGATCGTAAAATCTCTATCAATCACTGACGACATTCATATTTCTTTCTTTCTTTCTTTGGAATGTTCGTTAGGAGGACCGGACTCTCAAGAGATCGAGCCCAGCCAAGACGACATGGACTAGGTCACAGAGCAGCCAGACTTCTAGCTTTTCCTTATACTTACTTTTCATTTCATATGCCACTGTTTAGGCATTGCTTTATATCCTTGTACTTTTCTTTTCAAAGCAATGTATTGTAAAGATAAATGTTAATAAAAGTTGCTTTTTATTTTACATCTCTTGTCTTTCTTGTGCTTTTATTTATATTGCTTATTTACACTTAACGTATTTATTTCTGAGTAAATATGTCGCGTGCTCGTCACGTCTCCTTCTCCGTACATTAGGAAGCGGGGCGTGACAGGATTATTTGTTTAAATGTATAGAAAAGGGTATTTCAGACAGTGTAGGAGTTATAAGTTATTTTTTTCAATGAAAGTAAGAAACAACTTGTAGCTCATTGTTAAAACCTCTATACTGTTGTGAGTAGACTGTGTGTTCGAATCCCATCAGTCCCAAAAATTTTAAAGATTTTTCTTTTAATTTTTTCGTAAGCCCAAGTGTTGCACGTGCAATACACGGAGAAACGAAAAGTTTCAGAAAAATCAAACAGACGTAAAGAGGAGTAAACACCAACCTAAACACGTAACACGAATCTCGAAGCAAACTCTCAAAATCCGACCGCCCATTTCCCCCAAATGGCCGCCGCCGACGGTCCTGATGTGTCTAATCACCACCGTGCTTTGCACACTCGTCCCTTTAGCTCCCGTCAACTCACCTGCACTGTTTGATTTTCCTGCAATCAAACAGAGACTCTTCAAATCCCTAATTAACACCATTAAATCTATTTTAATTCATTTTATTTCACACCCTCTCTCATTTTTACCCTATAAATACCACCCCATACCCTAGAAATTTCTATCAAAAATTCTCTCAAACTCTATAAGTACCAAGTGGAGTTAAGCACCCAAAAGGAGTAGCAAGCCAAGCTCGACGATCTAAGCATCTCCGACGAGATCACGACCCCAAAGGCTTCCCCTCTCCCTTATTAACAAGCTAAACTCATTAGTTTCCCTTCTCTCTCCATTTTTTTCATCTCAAATCTTCTTCTAAAAATATCGACAAAGTGGAGTTAGCTCCGATATATTGGTTTTTTTATACTCCACTTTATAAGCAAAATAGATCAAACTACTATTCTAACACCACTCTTAACCTTATGTATATCATTTAGCTTGTAGTTTAACAAAAAAAATTCATGTGAAAAAATCATATAACAAACTTTTCATTAAAATACCTTGAACTTTAAAATAACCGTATCTTCGATAACTAAGTATATACTTTCAGATCATTCACGGGATAACGACCTATCTCACACGCACACTATGGTTTCATAACATGAGGTTCTAAACATAGGTTTTATTTAAAGAATAGGTTTTTATTCGCCGCCGAAAGACGCGACCAGGACGTTAGGGACGTCTGGCCTGAATTTTAGGGGCAGATGCTATTTGGTTTTATCCATCCACCTCTCCGAAGATACCAAGTTAATTTATGGCACCGTGCATCGGAGGTTTGGACGGATGCGGCCGTTGTAGCAGATTTTGTCAGATCCCCCCTCGTTGGCGAGGGGTTTTTGATTGTGGGGACGCTCTTCTCTGCAGGCGCAAACCCCTACAGTTAATTACGTTATCGCGTAGCGATAACCACTTTCTCCTTCTTCAGATGTTCACTTCGTGTCGTGTGTATTTGTTTTGTTTTAGGTTGCCCGTGGATTGTATACGGAGTCTAATTTATGTCGTCACCCGTAGGGCGGGGATTAGTTCAAATCCGTATTTTCTTAGATTTGGGTTTGTTTTGATTTAAAGATCGTTAATTTCGTCTGAGATTAAGATCAACTTAAATGTTTTGTTAAGAATACATTAGTCTAATTTTAGACTAAGATCTACTTAACAAGATTTTAGGATCATTTAAATCCAACGAAAGAGTATTTGGGCTCTATCGTCTTAGTTAAGGGCATTGCGGTCTATTGGGTTTAAGAACATCATAGTCCATGTTTAAGAACATTATAGTCCGTAGAGTTTAGTTTAGGGACGTTGCAGTCCATAAATCACTATTTTTGAGGTGAGGGTTTAGTTTAAGGACATTACGGTCCATAGTTTAAGAACACCATAGTCCGTAGAGTTTAGTTTAAGGACGTTGCGGTCCATAGTTAGTTTAAGGACATTACGGTCCATGTTTAAAGACATCATAGTCTGTGTTTAAAGACATCATAGTCTGTAGGGTTTTGGTTTAATAGCTTGGGGATACGCCAAAAGTTATTGGTTATTGGAACCCTCTATCTCTCTGAAGACGTTGAAGAATTACAACGACATGTATCAGAGGTATGAAGAGATGTATGCTTGAACCAGTGAATGTTCATCAAAGATTTGATGATCTTGTTTGGGACTAAGTCCAATTTAAAAGTATGTGGGTTGGGTTAATTTAGGATTTGACCAACATTGGGCTCAGCCCATTTGATTATTTATCTTGGCTTGGTCCCCTTTCTGCATCAGCAGTGCCGAGCATTGAAATAGGTTCTGACACCCTTTATTCTTTTTGTTTTATTTGTGTTCTTTCATATGGAGTATTAAACACTTGATAGCGCTAACGTGAGGAACACGTGGAGCGCTTGGCGCTGAGCGCCAGGCAATGAGTACTAAGTACTTTTTATTAAGTAGCGCCCACGTGAGGAGCACGTGGAGCGCTCGGCGCTGAGCGCCAGACTTGGAGTGCTAAGTGCTTCTTATAAGATAGCGCCCACGCGAGGAGTACATGGAGCGCTCGGCGCTGAGCACTAAATCTTCTGTTCTGCTCAATTCAATTCTCTGAGAATTAGATTCTCATTTATGAAAGACTTTGTCTTATAGATCTGAGATCTGGCAAAATGACTAAGTTCTTTTTATGTGAGAGTTAAACTCTCAAGCACTGAATTTTCTATTCTGCTCAATTCAATTCTCTGAGAATTAGATTCTCACTTATGAAAGACTTTGTCTTATAGATCTGAGATCTAGAAAAAGAACTAAGTTCTTCTGATGTGAGAGTTAAACTCTTAAATATGGAGGAGATGCTGTGATCTCACTTATTATTATTTACCTTGAGAAGAAATTGCTCTCGTCTTTGAAGTTTGAAGTTTATGGGGGGGTTCCTCTCTACAAGATTTGACGTCTTGGGTCCTTTATATAGGGGATGCTGATTTGTTGAATCAGTTAAGGAAATCTCTCCTTCAGAGATCTCTGATTGATTTGGGGATTATATCCACCGTTGGATCTTTGATCCAAGAACTTCTGTTTTACAGAAGACATTTTTCTTGTTTTTAATAAGGTTGGGAAAATATTTTCCCATACAGAACTTATTCTGTATCTTGGTGATTTTTAATCACCATTAGATCTTTGATTCAACGGTGCTCTGATTTACAGAGCACAATCTTTCTTGTTTAGAAAGATTTGAGGAGTACTTCCTCAATCAGAATTTAATTCTGTATCTTGGTGATTTTTAATCACCATTGGATCTTTGATCCAACGGTGCTCTGATTTACAGAGCACAATCTTTCTTATTTAGAAAGATTTGAGGAGTATTTCCTCAATCAGAATTTAATTCTGCGCTCTGATGATTTATCATCTTCGTTGGATCTTTGATCCAAAGGTGGAGAACCTTTAGTTCTGGCGCTGGCGCTCTCGTGCTTTGCACGTAAGGCGCTGCCTCAGAGTTTCCTTGCGCCGGCACTCTTATGCCTTGCACGTGAGGCGCTGCCTCAGAGTTTCTTAACACTTGGCGCTGGCCCTCTCGTGCCCTGCACGTGAGGCGCTGCCTTAGAGTTTCTTAACTCTTAGCACTGGCACTCTCGTGCCTTGCACGTGAGGCGCTTCCTCAGAGATTTTAACTCTGGGGATTGACGCTCTCTTGCCTTGAACGTGAGGCACTGCCTCAGAGTTTTTAACTCTGGGCGCTGGAGCTCTTGTGCTTTGCACATGAGGCGCTGCCTCATTTCAAATTTTGAACAGAGCCTTGCTCTCTTATTGGGGGAAACAAATTCCCTTCCACCGTTGCGCTCACGTTGCTCATACGTGAGTGCAGCGGTGGCACCCTTTCCACCGTTGGATCATCTTAGAAGTTGGATCGTCATCCCATGCCTATAAGTAAGGCCTTTGGTCCTTGAGATGACTGCTGTTCATCTTTCATTTTTCTTCTTTCTGAGAATTCAATTCTCTTTCCAGAGCTTAGATCTCTGCCCAAGAAAACTCTTTTAGAGTTATAACATTGCCCAAAAATTTTTTTTTGGTAAGGATCATAATCGAACCCCTTAAACAGAGGTTTGCTCTTCTTAGATCATAGATCTAAAGAAATCTTTTTTAGGGTTTCTTTGAACCGTTAATTAGAACAGAGCTTTTCTCTTCTTAGATCATAGATCTAGAGAAATCTTTTTTAGGGTTTCTTTAAACCGTTAATTAGAACAGAGCTTTGCTCTTCTTAGATTATATATCTAAAGAAATCCTTTTTAGGGTTTCTTAACCCGTTGATGAAGAACTCTTAGGGTTTCTAGGATTTTTACTTCAGATCTTTAAAGATCTTGTGGTTTTCAGAGTATAGCTCTTTTAAAAAAATTTGGGGAATTTTATTCCCTTCTTAATTGACAGATGTAAATTCTGTCTGCAGAGCACTGCTCTCGAGGGGGTTTAACTCCTTAGCCCAATGTGTTTCTCATTAAATGAGAATCCTTTTAGGATTTCCTCCTTACTGAGTAACTGTCTCATCAATGATGAGCCGTCACTTTGATTTTGTGGGTCCTCCTTGGTCCCTTTTTCCTGCATTGCAGGGTGGTACAAATTTAAAGTACCAAATGTTGGAATTTGTAATGTAGTATTGACATCTAACCCTCATTTCTTTTCGCACGGGTATGATGTCTTTTGACTCTTCTTTCCCATTTTTTTGCCCTGAGAGTGCATACGCCGACGCACCTGTGAATCAGGAAGTTTTTGCACTGATTAAAGATCATGACCCGGAGAAGAAGTCCCTTCACTTATGGGGGTTGTGGTACAACCAAATTATTCAGGGTCGGCGTAGTTTCTCTTGTGCGGTGCCCTCAGAACCAATTTCCACCATTCACTATGCTGACTCACCCCAGGTGAATTACGTTGTGGAGAAGGTTAACTGGATTACGGATGGACGCCTCCAGCCCTCTATTGGCTCGATACCTATACAGCCACCGATGGCTTTTGATATTCTGGGGCGGCGCATATGTCAAGGCGAGTCGCGTTCTTGGGGACAGGCATACATGATAGGCTTGACTCCTCGCCATTCAACCGGATACTTGCAGTGGGCTCGATACATCTTGTCGGCCAAAAGGTCGCAGCTGCTGAAGCTCGGGTTATACCCTGCTATCTACGTGTCTATCTTCCAGTATCCCGCGCCTCACGTATGGTGGGTCAAGGCTTTCTTGGAACAGTGGAATATCCCGATTCACAACTTTCTTTTATCGGACCGCGAGGTTTCGATTTCCTTGGAAGAATTTGCAGAAATTTCCGGCCTTCCCGTCAGTGGGGAACATTATGAGGAAATACTTCCCCCAGAAGAATACATCTTCACCACCAAGTTGGTGGTGATGGGTCTCACTCCGGAGAATGCTATTCAATATCGATTCCCGAGTCTAATCAAGGTGTTGAATATTTACGAGAGTCTATTTCTCGAGTCCGGAGGGCACGGAGTCAGCTTCGCGGATTTCATCGCCCCCTTTTTCTCCCCGGAAGCCTTGTCAAAACAAACCACGAAATTCGCCAAGCTTGACGATCCTTTTGGTTTTGGCTTGGACAGCCAGCCGACAACGGAAGCAAATCAAAGGAATTTCTTCCTTCCAGATACCCCGGTCGTCCCCTTTGCAGAGCTCGTAGCTTCAGACATCGACGAAGAGGCGTTCTTTTTAGGGTTCCTCGTCCTATGGTTAAGCTGGTTTGTTCTCCCAATGCACCCTCGCTATATAAGGCCATCCGTCTTCTATCCGGCTCACCGAATGGTTGCCGGGACGCGAGTGGCCGTCGGGATCGCTGGGCTGGCTCACCTGTATCATGGCCTCAGCTTAGCGGCGGACACCACTCAGCCGAGGGTACAGCCTATAAATCTCCCGCTGCTCTATTTCATGTCGTGGATCGAGCCGCATGTGCTTGGTTATTTTGGAGTAGACAAACGGATCCATTTCTACAATAGTTATAACTTCCCTCGGGTTATATTCCTAGTTGACGCTTCTGCTTTAGATCCGTCACAGCGAGAGGCTTGGGGTCTGGTTCTTCGCCCGCGTACGGTCGGGGATAGCATGACCTTCGTCGATAAGGTCTTAACTATCGGCAAGGAATCCACTAAAATGGTGCAGCCACTGTGCGACACCTTCAAAGACGGGGCTTCTACCTTGAAGGCTCGGGAGATTCTGCATTTGTAATCAATCAGGCCGGGCTTTTTAGTGTTCAGGCAGAATGACTCGGCATTGCTTATGAGGTACAACCCGCACCGTTTTGCTCAACAGTCGAGTTACGATCAGGGTGTCCCGCTTGAGGATTTTTTGGCTGTGCCGGTTGCTACGGAAGAGGGTATCCGCAACGCGCTGCACCATTTCATGCGGCTAAACACCGGGTGCAAATTTTTTATCAGTGAGCCGAGCTGCGTTCCGAAAGCCTCGAACACATACGTAGCGTGGTACCAGCATGCAACGGGTGCTGTTATTAGGGAAGAAAAGTGGTTACTTCTTGATCGCAAGGGTGCAGCCTCTACTGGTAATCCAGTTGTTCCTTTAAAGCGACGGACCATTGTTCGTCCTTCCTTAAGAGGAGCCGCTGCGGTTGCGATCCTGCGCACCTTTACTGAGAAGCCTCCGCCCCGTGTTCTTGTAGAAACGGTAGCTGCAACGTCCCCGGAGTCTAGAGTGGGTACTGAAATCGGGACTCGTCGTCAGAAAATGCCCGTCAAGCGCAAGCTCGTGTCGTCGGCCACCAGCGTTCGCTCACAGAAAAAGAAAAAGTCACTCTTTTCTGCTGATGTTGTACTCGGCCAGGAACCGCATGCTCCCTACAGCAAAGGCATGTGTGAGTATGGCACTAATGATGGCTTGTTTGATACGTCTGTGACCGACACCGATCTACAGGCTGCCCTTGTGGCTTCCGAGCGACTGGCTCGCGAAGAAGCGGCGGTGATCACCATCGCGAAGTCAGGTATACTTCAGTTGTATTTTTCCCGTTCATTCATTCCTTATTATTATGCTTTTACTAATGTCCTTTTCTTCAACAGGTATTGTTCATATCAGATTTTTGCATTTTTATATCGCCCATTCTTAATCACATTGCATATAAATAGGTGCTTTTGATCCTTATCTGCTAAATAGTTACAGATTACAGGTTCTCAGCTCTTTACAGTGAGATTCGTGAAAAATCGAAACAAATGTGGGACTACGACCAACAAACAGAGAAATACGGGTTTCCGCACACTATCCGTATAATGCCTCCTACCAGTTCAAGGAACAAATGGAAAATCATTGAGCATTTCAATGCACAAAGCGCAAGGGCAGCACAAGATTCAAGACTTCAACGCGAAGCTCAAGACAAAAGTCCACATCATTCTGCACTGTTGGAAATCTGGAAGAAAATAGAAGAGATTCTGAGAAACCAAGTGAAGAAAACAGAAGATAAAAGCAACATGAAGCAACTCTGAAGAGATAAGCCCACGATTCCACCAATTGGCCGCGGAACAGCGGCCAAACAGGCTATTCTGCCGTGGAACCGCGGCCGTGTAGTGCACGTGTCGATGGAGGTGTCGGTGCTTTGACCCGGTTTTCTTAGGATAGTTTGGTAAATGCATCTATGGATCAGAATGTAACCTAGGATTTTTCCTATCTATAAATAGGAGAGCTCAAAACCAAATTAAGTGTGCCTCTTTTGGAGGGTGCCTCTTCTAGGGTGCCTTTCTTAGATGCCTCTCTTTAGTTTTTACTCTTTTTAATTTTTAGATCTAGATTTAAATTCAATTGTAATGCGTTCTTGAGAGGTCATCAATAAAATAAGTCTTTTATTTTATTTTATCTCGCATTCTTCTTATCTGTAATTTATTATCTGCACTTTTATTTTTTATTTATTTATCTGCAATTTAGGTCATCAATTAAAATAAAAAAATGAATTTTGTTGTTATCTTCCTAATAAGTAATTCCTCACTTGTTAAGGGTAGGATAGGGAAGATTTGAGAAAGAAAAATCTCTCTCACTCCTTTCATTGCCCAAATAATTTTAATACGGACTCCCTTTAAATCAGCCATAATCCGCTCACTACGGCACCCTATCCTACATGATAGCGGTGATTCTCTAGTTAGACTGGTCGCGGTTGAATTAACTGGAGCTTAGGGCTAAGAGTCAAGAACGGACGGATAAGGACCAAAAAAAAGAAACTAAGTTTCTTTCTAGTCGTGCTAATTCTCGTTGTTGACTATTACCCTAACACCTTTATTCTTAACTAGGGCAATGATAGAAGCGAGAAGATCCCTATTTCGAACTAACCCAATCTTATCCCTAGCAAGCCTTTTTATCAACTTATTCTCATTCATAGATCTTAAAACAAACCCCTACCAAAGTTTGGACTTAACTCGTTAGAACATAAAGAAAAGAATTCTTTCTCCCTGTGGATCGATTCGTACTCAACCGGCTAGCTACCAAGCGATACCGTCTTGATTGCGGTATTCTTAAATTTTAAAACACACATGCAAACACCAAACAATCAAATGGCGCCGTTGCCAAGGAGACGGTAATCTCTTTCTTTGTGTAATTTCGGGTTAAAAAAAATAAAAAAATTTAAAAATTATAAAAATTTAAAATTTAAAAAAAATAAAAATAAAAATAAAAATCATCTTGTTATTTTTGAAAGGTTTTTGTGCAAGTGTGCAGGCTTAGAGAAAACTCTGTTTCAGATCTGGACCAAATTCAATGAACAAATCCAGAAATAGGGGATCTAAACAGAAAGAGAAGAACCAATTTAGCACAGGGAACAAATTTGACGACGTCAACCTTCAGAATAGCCGCGGAACCGCGGCACAAGTGCACGTTTGACCGCGGAACCGCGGTCAATTGCTGACGTCAGCGACCCATTTTTCTCTGTAAGTATCTCAATTCTCATCTCCTCTCCTCTGTACTCCACTGAATAATTTTTCCTGCAGAATTCTTTGCACGGCAAACTCTTCTCCCTCTCCAATAAATTGTTTTTGTGCAGGATTCTTTGCGCCGCAAATAAAAAAAAAATTTTGGGTGTTACTGCTTTGCATAATTAATACGGAATTTAAGGGGTTATAACACCAATCAAGATTGGGTGGGGAATTCATTACCCTTCCTAAGACACCAAAAATCACTAAAAAGCATATGCATCACCCTTGAGTTAATTAAAAATATCTAGACTCAGCCAACTAAGGACTGTCGTGCTCAATAGGACAGAGGAAGGTTGTGGGCATTCAATCGTTTATCTAAACCTGACTTTATGGTGCCTAGGCTAGACATATGAGAAAGGTAATTTTAAAAGGCCCGTCTTACGGTGATTCATGAGCGGAACCCTCCTTTCTTCATTTGTGCTTACTTGGCCACAATTGGCGGTGAAGAGGCGATTTGAGGGATATCTCACAACTTGTCACTTTGGAACAGTTAGGAGCAGTCTAGTTGATTTAGGAGACCCTAGCTCTAGTTTTGATTGTGCATGTTTAAACTGTGATTGTTTGAAATTGTGCTGTAGTTCCGTAAAAATTTTTGCAAAAAACTCTTTCTAAGAAAACACTTTGAAAAATTTCAAAACTCCAAAAACAAACAATTTTTTTTTAAAAAAAATAAAAATCACATTCTTTTTCTTCTCCTTTCCTCATCACTTCATGGGTACCCCACCTCGCAAAACTCTTGCCGAACTTTGGTACCACAAACCAGACATTATTTCCTACGGTTCTTGTTTTGGTCGAATTTCGAACGACCCCTCCATGCCAAAAATCTCTTTGAAAGATCGAATAGACGCGTCTAGGACAAACAATTGGACTCAGCAATCTACTTCGTATCAACCGTTTCAAACATTCACCCCTTTTGAGAGTCCAGTTGTAACCCCAAAATCCATGTCTATTGCGGAACATATTGAACAATCTCGTAACCAATTTTCACTCCTTTCACCACTGCGAATTGTTTGGATCAACAATTCCATTCGTCTTCTTATCCAAATGTTGATCCTACTCATATCCAACCATTCAATTCCAACTAGTCCTACCCGACTTTCGCACCTTCCCTAGATATTGCGCTTCTACACAGCCATTTGGGAGTTTCCAGTATCCAAACAACTTTGAATCTTTTACTGAAACTCCTTCACAACCCATGTCTAGTCTGGAACAGGCGTTGGAAGACTTTAGGGTAGCGTCATGCCAACAGATGATGGATTTCAATGCGTCCATGTCCGTCCTCATATAACCTAGTGACCCGGTAGCTAGTTTCCAATTAGCTCGACATTTTCCCAATTTATGATGAGACGGTAGGACAGGTTGAGAATTTGAGTGGAAAAAGTGATTTGTACACCCCTCCAAGTCAAGCCTACCCATCCCCAATTGAATCCCACAACTCCGGTTTTGAATGTCCATCGAGTGTTCCAAATGATTCACCAGTTGAAGATAGAACGATTAATAAGTTGTGCAACTTTGTAGTGTTTGATTTACCTGATTGTGAAGGGTCCCTTTCAAGTGAACTCACACCTAATCCTTTTGACCTCTACACCTCCACTTTAGAACATGAATTGATTGATACCCATACTTTTGATAAGGTGTCTGAGAAAATTGATTTTTACTTGATCGAGAATATTGACACTGGGAATATTTTGGATGATGAACCAACAGATTTGGATGAGTTTCTCTCTCCAATTCATCATCCCGAGTCATTAACTGTTTTTCCCAAACTTCATATGCGTCTGGATTTTGATGATAAATGCATGGATGAGATAACTTTTGAGGGGAATTTTGAGGATAGTATTGAGAATGAACCAGTTTTGCTTGATGAGTCGGATTTTCCAATTCATCATGTCCCTTCCACTGACTGTTTACACCCCTCCTGAACTTTTAACTGTTACCCTTCCTCAATCACTCCCCTCGATCCTTTCCATCGTTCCGACCACGCAAGACACCGTATCACCTTCATTATCTGTGTCTGGTTTACCAAGTTCGGCGTACCCATGTTTTCTCACGAATCTTGAGGGATTTGACCCAATTTCTCGCCATATTGATAGATTAGTACAATCCATCTTTTCACATCGATCATTACAGATGGTACTAATTTATTCAAATCATTTCCACCCTCAAGTTCGTATTCTACTTCTTTCTCCCTTCCGCCATTCTTCTCCTCCACCGAGACCATATCCTGCTTCTCTCCGTATACGGTCTCACGTATTCTCCATTTCTTTCCTCTCCGTATTCTTTCACCAACCACACCATTATAACGATAAATTTTTTGAATGGTTGGTGTTAACTTTTGGCCTTTGTAAGGCCATGTATAGCTTGATACTGTTCTCTCCCTAACTCTGAACTTTAACGCTTAAACAGTGGAAACACTGTTTCACTTAAGTTTGGGGGGGGTCTTTTTGTATATATATATTTTTGGTTTTCTTTTACAAAAAATAAAATAAAAAATAAAAAAAAAACAGGGGAGCGCCGAAAATTTTGACCCTCTTGATGTAGCCTGACAGTGAGGGTACTGTCAAGTTTAAGTTTGGGGGTGTTCTCGGTAAGCTTTCTTCCTTCGCATTCATTTGTATATTTTTCATTTGCATAATTATATAAAAAAAAACCCATAAAAATTGAAAAAATTATAAAAATTGGAAAGTTCAATTTTGGCCATATTTGACTCAAGTTCAACATGACGGTTGACTAGTTAGGAAAAACTATACCCTAAACTTAGTAAATTAAAAACCCTAAAAATAAACTTTCTTAAAGTTTAACTGTAGAAAATATACGTCCTTGTAATTTATTTAGAAATAGGCAAATTTTGAATTCAGTTCTTGGGCTAAATCGAAATAAGGGAAGAATATTGAAAGCTCTATTTGAAGTATAAGTCTGAAAAATAATTCTAAACCTTAAGTACAAATTCTGAAAATATATACCCGACTTTACGCACTCACACACATCTTGAAACTTGGGATAGTAGAGGATACCTTGAAATACTCTTGTCTAAAATCCTTAGTATGAAGGAAAATAAAATAAAAGTATAAGTGGTGAATAAAGAGATAAAAAAAATGAGCACTGGTTTTGTAATTACTTAAGGCAGCATAAATAAAAAAATATAGCGATGGTGCTTTATCACCTAGTGCCTTAGACCAACTGGTTTGAGAGTCACTGCTGAGCCTTAGGTATTGCAAGACGAGAAATTACGCCTAAATGCGCAAGCATATTTTGTAATCGGTCGTTTAGTACCTCAAGAAGTATTAACGGTCGCATGAAGGATGTGTGAGCAATTTCATCTAAAATTCACCAACTAAAAGTATTTTGGATGATGGACAAGAGTATGATAGCTTGAATTGAATTTTTAAGTGTAGGGGTGATAATTACACACACGTAGGGGTATATAATTAGAGTTTGGAGGAGAGATAGGAATAAAAGAATAGAGCTTATATTTTCAGTAGAGATGATAAAAATTCCTGAGTTAAGATTACACCTTAGAAGGAAAACTTAGGGGATGCTGAAAGTTTTATAAACTGGCAAAACGTATATGATCTAAGGTTAAATAAAAAGGAAGTGTGAAAAATACGGGTTGATAATTTCTGAAGATAATAGAATTTCTTGCTAGAATACTGAATTCAAGAATTAGAGTCAATGGCCAAATTGATCGGATTTTGTGGGTAGTATCCGCTGAAAACCCTCAGGAGACAACACTCCTCCTACTAGGGACACCTAGAGGTTTAACGGCCTGTTGCACGAGCTCAGTGCAATCGCGTTCTGTCACGCCCCGCTTTCCAAAATACGAAATACGAGAGGTAGACAAGGCCAGCCATGCTCCTACGGTCAAGGAAATGTCCTGTCGTAGTCACACTTCGGCTTCTAGTTTTTCATGGTAAACAGTAAATGATGCGCAGGTAATGAGAAATGCAGTAACTGAAAGAAACAATAATATAAACTGACCTGATGGGAAACAAACGAATGTAACTCGGAATAGCAAGTCAAGAAGTCTGTGATGCACGTCTAGTTCTGGTCCAGGCTAAGTCTTCTCCTCACACTGAGCATGCATACTCAGGTCGTCAGAGCGACACAATGGCAATATAATATATATAAATCAAGTGACAGTTCTAACAGTGGTAAAAGATATGAATAACAGTAAATCAATGACAGCATGAATATGAATGTGCAGTAATCAATGCAGCGGAACAGTAAAGCAGTAGAACGATATGTCACGCATGTCAACACAGTATATATGGTATATAAATGCCAGTATCCCTATCAGTCTCTAAGTCTCACTGTACAGGTCACTAAGCCTATCGTCAGTCCAAGTGTGAGAATCAACCACTCGCGAGTGTCCTCCACCCAAGGGTAGAACCCAAGGGCAAGGGACCACGGGCCCAGCATGTAACATGTATATCACGGTGTATATCACATACCCTGTAAATCTCCATATATCTCCCTAAATATATAAGCCGGCATGGGACTCCCGAGATTCTGTTGAACTCACACTTAAACTACCCCACACCCCGTGGTCTACATCAAACGCTAACCATAATCCTAAATACTAATCGACCCGTGACAAGTCTGCGCGAGAACTGGAGGCAGGACCTCCATCAAGCACGTCCCGACTAATATCTAAGATAAATGGCAGTGTCGGATGCCTTATCTGTGACACCCGTGCAAGCGCTTCCATAAGTGTCCCATACCACTTATAGTCACACGTACACGCATCCCACAGACGTCGACAATGCAATAGAATAATAGGGTCACTGATTGTGTACAAGTACGTATCACTTTCACTTATTCACGGATACACGAATACTGACGTACTTGACACAATCATCACTAGAATCTAACACTGGGTAAATGCACGATATCACTAGGTTATCACTGCACTGATATGAGTATGATATGATACGTAAACAGTATATGAAGCACGATTAAGGCGTCACAAAACAAATAGTATTCTAACACTTGCATGATTTATCATGAAATGTACTTGTATAGTTTAGTGAAACGATAAACAAGTGATAATTAGTATATTCAGTTAGCTATCCATCTAATTTGGTTTCAAGTCAATCGGGTTCCAGGATTGCTAATTATAGCCATTTCATTTTAAGCGCTCGCGGCTGGAAATCCGGTTTCAGAATCAGAAGTCCGTTTCGCAACGCCTTTTAATCCCAGTTGGGATCAGATTTTAGCGACGCTACAGTTGGGTGAATTCTATGGTTTTCAGTAAGGTTTTCGACGCAACAGACAGATCGTCAATCGCATCTGTACGTCAGGAGTTATACACTGTTTAACACTAATATGTCAGTTCTGATTCTGCTGGGACTGTTATGCGTCCCGATCTATTAAATTACAGATTAAATATCAAACGGTAACGAAACAGAAAGAAATCAATTGTGTTGTCTAGCTAACATATTTACCTATAATAAGCAGCGGAGTTCCGAAATCTACGAGTTAAGGAGATCTTGTAGTACCCATTACGGAACAGCAAGCAACAACTGGAGTCGCTCTGGACTGCAGTCTAGAGTCGCACTCCGATCCAAATATCATCATGGTTTGAGTACAGGAATATCTGGAAACTAGTGTAGGGTTAAAGTTCGTCGAGTAGGCTTCAATTTGAGCCCTCGAGTACATCATTCTAGTATGTATATGATTTATGGTGAATTTAACGGTTTTCAGGTGCAAGAAAATTCCAGTTTTACGGTTAAACTTGAGGGTAGTTGTTTTAGTCGTTAACGGTCATAATATCCAACGAATTTCACACATTAGATTCACGGCCACACGGGCCAACTTATACCAGTTAGTTCGGTCAGATTAAATGATGTTGTCCTATGAGGACAAGCAACGAACAGTTGTGTCGAATAATCTAACGAAAAGATAAAGCATGAAATATATATAATATTGATTTGTAATTAACAAAAGATAGCATGTAGCAAGTAGGGAACTTGCCTGGAGGCGCACGGCAGCGAAGTACAGTACGGGCGCGTGACGAGCTAGCACCGCGACGGCAACGGCTCCGGGTGAGCTTGGGTCTGTTCTCGGCCAGTGGGGGCTCGGGGCGTCGCCGGGGTGTCTGCAGTGGTCGCAGCTCCTGATGGTGGGGCTGCTTGTTGTGGTGGTGGCCGGAAGGGGATTGTTAGACGGAGAGAGAGAGAGAGGGAAAGAATGCTGAGAAAGAGAGAGAGAGAGGAATGAGAGAGAGAGAGACATAGAGATTAGAGAGAGGGAGCAGAGAGAGAGTGAGAAAGCTGAGAGATAGAGAGTGAAGGAGAGAAACAGAGAGGTAGGAGCAGGGAGAGAGAGACTGTAGCGAGAGAGAGAAACTCAAAGAGAGAGAGAAGCAGGGGAGAGAGAGTGTGATGGGTTGCCGGGGAAGAGAGAGGGTGATGGGTTGCCGACGAC
Organism: Agapanthus africanus; assembly: GCA_030015575.1. NCBI lineage: Eukaryota > Viridiplantae > Streptophyta > Magnoliopsida > Asparagales > Amaryllidaceae > Agapanthus > Agapanthus africanus. The sequence continues at coordinate 46,321,529 of CM057339.1, forward strand.
GACGACAATGTTGATGATGATGATGATGCAGCGTGATGACGATGAGGTCAACGAGGTACAGGGGTGGAGCTCGGTGTGGTGCTTGGACGGAGGAGGTGATGGCGGTGGCTCCAGTGGGTCACGGCGACGAGGTGCTGTCGTGCTTGGTGAGCAGGAGGAAGTCGAGGGAGGGTGGTGATGAAGGTTCGACGAGATGGCCGGCGGAGTGGCGAGCTCGGTGGGTGATGGGTGTTAGACAGAGGGTAGCGGGAAGTTGGATGCGGTGGAGCTCGGGGCAGGCGATGAGAGGAAACGAAGGAGGTGGGGAGGTGTGGACGGTTGGGGAATGGGTCGTAGGGGAAAACGCGCGCGTCGTGGGGGTAACGCGCGCGAGCGGAGGCGGAGGCGAGAAGCGCGGGCGACGCAGTCGCGAAGGAAACGCGCACGGGAAAAGCGCAACGGGAGGAAGATGAAGTGGTGGGCCGGGTTGGGTTGGGGGTGAAGCGGGCCAAGGGAGTGGGCTGGTGCAATTTAAATAATAATTAGGGAGAATGGGCTGAGGGAGAACGGGCCGGGGTTTAAAGGAAATTTTAAATGGAAAATTAAAGGCTGGGCTTTGTTTGAATTAAAGAATAAAATGAATGGGCCGGGGTTAATATTAATCAAGGATAAACAAATAAAAGAAGGGGCCGGCTTAATGAAAACAATGGTGAGGAAGAGAATTAAGGGCCTGGCCAGATTCTAAAATGAAGTCCTTTGTAAAAAGGCTGAGGAGTGAATTGGGGAGAAAATTTAGAATTTGAAAATGGTTGAAGGATTTTGGATTAAAGAGAAAAATGTGATTTAAATCATGGATTTGGGTTTTAAAGGGTTTTATTGTTAATAGAGAATGGAGGTATAAATTCAATTAAAATTATAAATAATATAACTAAAATTATAAATAGAATTATAGAGTAACAAAACACAGATTTTGATATAAAAAGGGGCTGGGTATTACACGTTCCCTGCGAAAGTGAGGTTAGGATTTTTCGAGAATAAATTGTCTTTGCTCGGGACGAACAAAAGATAAGTTTAGGGTATTTGTTCATATGAGGTTTTTGTATTTTTATATCTCCCATGCTTAATCACATTGCATATAAATAGGCGCTTTTGATCCATGTCTGCTAAATAGTTGCAGATTACAGGTTCTCAGCTCTTTACAGTGAGATTCGTGAAAAGTCGAAACAAATGTGGTACTCCGACCAACAAACAAAGAAATACGGGTTTCCGCACACTATCCGTATAATGCCGCCTACCAGTTCAAGGAACAAATAGAAAATCATTGAGCATTTCAATGCACAAAGCACAAGGGCAGCACAAGATTCAAGACTTCAACGCGAACCTCAAGGCAAAAGTCCGTATCATTCTGCACTGTTGGAAATCTGGAAGGAAATAGAAGAGATTCTGAGAAACCAAGTGAAGAAAACAGAAGATAAAAGCAACATCAAGCAAGCTTGAAGAGATAAGCCCACGATTCCACCAATTGGCCGCGGAACCGCGGCCAAACAGGCTATTCTGCCGCGGACCGCGGCCGTGTGGTGCACATGTCGGTGGAGGTGTCGGTGCTTTAATCCGGTTTTCTTAGAATAGTTTGGTAAATTCATGTATGGATCAGAATGTAACCTAGGGTTTTTCCTATCTATAAATAGGAGAGCTCAAAGCCAAATTAAGTATGCCTCTTTTGGAGGGTGCCTCTTCGAGGGTGCCTTTCTTAGATGCCTCTCTTTAATTTTTACTCTTTTTAATTTTTAGATCTAGATTTTAAATTCAATTGTAATGCGTTCTTGAGAGGTCATCAATAAAGTAAGTCTTTTATTTTATTTTATCTCGCATTCTTCTTATCTACAATTTATTATCTGCACTTTTATTTGTTCTTTATTTATCTGCAATTTAGGTCATCAATTAAAATAAAAATGAATTTTGTTGTTATCTTCCTAATGAGTGAGTAATTCCTCACTTGTTAGGAGTAGGATAGGGAAAGTTTGAGAGAAGAAAATCTCTTCCTTTCTTTACCCAAATAATTTTAATAAGGACTCCCTTTAAATCAACCATAATCCGCTCACTACGGCACCCTATCCTACATGATAGCGGTGATTCCCTAGTTAGACCGGTTGTGGTTGAATTAACTGGAGGTTAGGGCTAAGAGTCAAGAACGGACGGACAAGAACCAAAAGGAAGAAACTAAGTTTCTTCCTAGTCGTGCTTATCCCCGTTGTTGACTATTACCCTAACACCTTTATTCTTAACTAGGGCAATGATAGAAGCAAGAAGATCCCTATTTCGAACTAACCTAATCCTATCCCTAGCAAGCCTTTTTATCAACTTATTCTCATTCATAGATCTTAAAACAAACCCCTACCAAAGTTTGGACTTAACTCGTTAGAACATAAAGAAAATGATTTCTTCTCCCTGTAGATCGACTCGTACTCAACCGGCTAGCTACCAAGCGACACTGTCTTGACGCAGGTTATTCCGAGTGCAGTACCGATCCCGAGCGGTGATGCAGCGACGCTTCCAGAGCCGGATATTGTGGCCCCAGCTCCCTAACATTGCCGCAGGAGGCTTCGCTCAAGCAGCCGATGACAGACGCCGTAACGGCTCCGAAGGCGGAGCTTGGTTCGGCGGACGACGTCCCTTTGTCAGAGGTCTTAAGGAGATCATTTCTCACTGCTCAGACCGAAAAGAAGTGTAGGAAGCGTGCGGCGAGGGAACGCGATACCAGTTTGGCCGTGGGTGCAGGCTCAAGCAGCATCCCTCTTGCTGATACCCCTTCGGTGGATGTTCCCCCTGCATTGTCTACCGCCCGTTGACAGGTTGTGCATGCAGCTCCGGAAGAAACAGAAAATCTGCTCCAATGTAACGTAACGCTGAGTTTTTTTTATTAAAATTAGATCTTCGTGTTTTGACATATGCATTTTCTGCAGGGTCAAGTCTTGGCGATGGGATGACGGGTAAAAGCCTGGCGGTTACTGTGCCCGAAATCGCTAACGTTTCTCTAGAATCTGGGACCGTCCAGACCACTACTTTTTCCCCGTGTGTCTCCCTGGTATCGGCAGGCGTCGCAAGCGTCATGAAGGCCCTTTTCGAATCAGGGGATGAAGCCATGGGCGCAGAGACTACTCCTCTGAGGGAGAGCGAAGAAGCCGCAACACCTGGTGATGCTTCCGTCGTGGTTGTGGTTGATGACCCATCGGGTAAGTCTTGAGTCACTGTTCTCTTTTTATTTCACAATCCCATTCAGCTTCTCCTGACGATATTTTGTTTGTAGGGGCAGTGAACGCTGAGACTGTGCCATCTAAAGCACCTCCGGTTGTCGCCATGAAGGTTGTTCCCTCGCCTTCTCCTATGTCCTCCAAAATGCTAGAAGGTATAGGTTTGCGATTTATTTAGTTTAACTGTAGACAACATCTTCCTCGTATTGACAATATATTGTCGCAATCTCTGCAGAAGTCCTTTTCGACCATCTATACCAGGTGTTGAACCCGCATTTCTCCTTCCAGTTGGAAGTCATTCCGCCTGCTGGTATTGGTTAGTGTATTCTTTAACCATTGTTTCTCTCTTTCTTTTATGAATAGCCGTATTGTTGCTAAGTCTTCTTTACATTGATCACAGCGTCACGGATCGGAGGAGGGGACGGGAGAATATCCGAGCCTCCGGTACTCCCAATTTTTCCACCCATCACAGCCGGTATAGTAGACTCCATTGTTCGTGTATCTTCTTTTACCTCCCGAGTCGACATTTGACCATAATTTGTTTTGCAGCAATCGCACCGGCTCCAGCTCCCTTTGAGTCTCGCATCCTAATTCCAGCAGGGCCCTTTGCTAAACGCCCATCTTCCAGTGGCGCTGCGACTAGCCTGTGAATGTTGAGCGAATTCGTCGAGGATCTTGACGCCGAGGCCCTCGCATTCGCTGCAGATTTTGCCGCTAAGGTTAATCCTATACTGGCGATGCTCGTGAACTTCCATGACGAAGGTTTCGTTGAGTCTTGGGTTAATTATTGCAGAAAGATCGAGGCTTGCCTTCATAAGATTGATCTCAAGCGTCCCGCTCCTGAAGTATCAGCTTTGAACTCCCAGCGGGCTGCATGGGTTGAGCAGAGTGTTCATTTCTTTCGCCATTTTGAACAAGAGGCGACCCTGAGACGGAAGGAACATGAGGCGGCTTCCATCGAGTCCGTCCAATTGTGTGCCGAGGTCGAAGCGAATGCTGCGTGGCTGAAAACTATTTTTGAAGACCTCCAACGATGTATTTCTGACGGGCTGGTACTGAGGCAGAAGCTCGACTTCACTGAGCGGGTTACGCAGAGTGGCGAAGCTGCTCAGTAGGAAATCGATGAGAAACTTTCATCCTGTTTGCAGCAACGGGCTCGAATTGAAGCAGAGTTGGATGTGGCGGCCGATTGCGAGAAAGGATTGAGAGGAGCGCGCGAGCAGCTGGCTGACTTACTAAAGATGCCTCCTTCTCAGTAGCCGTCTTTGTATCGAATGAAATTTTGTAATCTATGAATAACATGCATTCATTCATTTTTTTAATTCTTTTATATGATGTATCTTGTACTCAATTGAATTCATGAATAAAAGACACATTTTTATCTTGTATTATCGTTTTCTTTTCTTTGCAGTGTTATTGGCATGTTACTTTAGCAAGTGTGGCCTGTAGATAGTAGATAGCAGCCCATCTTAACCTCCTTGTAGGGTAGCGATGGCTTAGGAAACAGGTTCAGGTCTGCTGCCTAAGACTTTTCAACTTTATGAGTCGTGAGGGTCTCATAAGGACTTTTCTCCCTGCGAGTCGAGAGGATCTCGTAGGTGTAATTTCTCCTTAGGAATCGTGAGGATTTCTAAGTGTGTATTTTCTCTCGAGAGTCATAAGGATCTCACAATAGAATTTTTCCCTTTTACAAGTCGAGAGGGCTCGTAAATGGTTGTTTCCCTCCTTGTCGAGATTCGACTTTGGAGAATGTGACCCGTGAATAGTATATAATGGCCCATCTTGGACCGACTTGCAGGGTCCCAATGCTTAGGAAACAGGTCCTTACCCCCATTGCCTAAGGCTTTCCCCTACGAGTCGAGACGAATCGAGGGATTATTGGTTGACTTGTTTCCGAGACGGGGCATTAGGGTTGACTTGCTCCACTTTCTGCGGTGTCGGGGTTGACTTGCTCCGCTTTCTGCGGTGTCGGGGTTGACTTGCTCCGCTTTCTACGGTGTCGGGGTTGACTTGCTCCGCTTTCTGCGGTGTCGGGGTTGACACTAGGTCGTCTGTAAACCGTGGAGTCTTAGAACTAGGGACTTTGCCGTGGCTCCGACTGGTGGTGTCGCGTTCGTATCCTGTTGGAAAGAGGAGGAACGCCGTTGCTGATCTCTAGGCTGTAGATGTTGCCGTTGAGATCTGGCTTCCCTTTGACAGAGTCTGGTGGGGAAATGTGGTTCCCTTTTCATTTATGCCCATAGATTGTATACAGGTGTCAGTATGGACTCTTCTATAGGGAAAAAGTTTCATTCTTTCATTTTTCTTTATTTTCTTCTGCGACGCTCTATCATTTCAGCTTTTTATATCACGAAAGTCGCGATTGCCCATTCATTTTGGCTATTTTTCGCGGTGCCCAATCATTTCAGCTATTTTTCTTTTTACTCGCTGCTTTTTATTGCGAGTTGCTCAATCATTTCGGCTATATATATTTTTTTTGTATTTTTGGCTCGCTGATTTTGTTGCGAGTATGGACCTGAGATCTGATACCAATCTTAGTATCAGCATCGATGCAGCTGTAATATTGCCAGGAACGAATCGTCACTTGCCGTGAAAGGACTTGGAATATGTTACCGATTTAGGCATCAGCGTCGCTACAACTGGGATATTGCCAGGAGCGAATCATCATTTTCCTTTGTCGATTCAAACAAAGGTGGCTTAGCAAATAGGGTTAGGATCCTGTCGACTGAGGCTTTTGACTTCATGAGCCGTAAGGGTCTCATAAAGGTGTTTCTTTCTACGAGTCGTGAGGATCTCGTAGGTGTGTTTTCTCCTTAGGAATCGGAAGTGATGCTGTTGTGACTGCATATAACTCTTTCTATCCCGTGCCGTGGAGCACATGGATGACCTCGTGATCTCACCAATGAGGATTCTTAAGTGTGTGTTCTCTTATAAGTTGTAGGGATCTTACAAGAGTGTTTTCTCCTTATAATTCGAGAGGATTTACAAGTGTCGTTCACCATATGAGGACATTTCGCGCCATTGGTGGAACTTGGTGAGGGAGACGTTTATTTATGCCCGTGGATTGTATGCTGTTGGAGATAGTTCCCTCAGAGTCAATTATTGGATCACAGGCACGTGATTGCAATGATTGAGGGAGGACCTATCCCGGTCGGACAGTCTTACTCGAGATGATAGTATGCTATCTGGTTTATCTTTATCATCGTGTACTGCTTTAGGTGACCTGACAAGTCACTATTACACGTTGATAGAGCCCCTAGGATTCTTGTTTGACCACCAGCAGTATGAGGGCGATCATATAAGTGGGAGCTGGAGGTCTATAAGCACATCCTTAAAAGGTCCCTAGTCGTGGGAGTTTCGAGACAGGGCATCGATACTCCAGAGTAGACTAGTGTATACAGTCGAGACCCCGACGAGGGGCGGTGGCCGATCTCACAAGCCATTGGTGTCAGTTAGATCACCTAAGATGTATACAGGTGCTCATTGGGTTATGAGTACACCGGACAGGACTCGCCGGGAACATACTAGTTGGTCTTATACCTGATGTCAGATAGCAGTTCCCTGGTGACATGTGTACAGGTTAGTTCATCGACCTGATGATCGTCATTTGTCTCGTGTGAGTTCCCACTGTACTTTGATTACTACCCTACCACGCTCAAAGGAGACGTGCAAACAGGTTTTAGTTGGGTACAGTCCCGAGCTACATGGAGGCAGTGAGCGGATCTTCAGGGGTTCGTCTCTCCCGGTATTGGGGGTGAGGTCGCGCTGTGTCTAGTAGAGCCATTACACAAAGCCCTCGGCCGAGGCAGGAGATTTACTGGTAGGTATTCCAGTAGTATCTCAGGGTGTTCTGGGCTACACTCCGACACGACTTGTACCGCTTTTGGGGGTCTGACGTTTACCAACCCCCTAGGCCCGCCATGCGATGCTCATAGACGAACGGACCGGACTGTACGGATATTGTCACTGACAGGCTCAGTAGGGTGTCAGGCTGAGTTCGCTCACAGACGTCCCTTTTGGTCAATACCTGGTAGCCCGTTACGTATTGGCTTATACCTCTGACGTGCTAGTGGTTAAATCCACAACCAAGGAGTTGACGAGTCTTTAGAGTCCCCCACATTCAGTTACTCAAGCTTTCGGGCGAAAAGCTGTAGAGGCCGTATGGAGATATGGCAAGGTCCGATCAGATACGTGCGGTATTGCACGGATCAGGATCGGACAGTTCGTACTAGAGGCCGTATGGATATATGGCAGGGTTCGATCAGATACGTGCGGTATTGCACGGATCAGGATCGGACGGATATTACTAGCCGGCTTTGGTTTAAGCCGGATCCTAGTATAGTACAGTGTAGACTTTCTCTCATTGCATTTGTATTTCGGTCGGAATACAAATGCGGGTGTGTATACACAGTATCGGGGTTTTCCTGTAATTTATTACAGGACCGGTTTTCTGGAGTTACCAGTTTGCTTTCCGTTTCGGCCAATTTCCTTTGTATCGTTCATTGGCCGAAGATTGGTGGAGGAGGGCTTATTTGCATTTGTGCAAATAAGCTTTTGTGGAGGGTGTTCTTTGCATTTTGTTGGATCATGATGGTGAACCATCCCTTGACCATTTGACTTCTTCATCCATTATGGCTTGACTTTTATATGATATGGTTGTTGATGATGGCTTAACCATTTGGAGTCATCATGCTTGAGATGATGGTTGTGGTAGAGTGTGGTTTTGGTGTTAGTGATCATGTTCTTTCATGATTGCTTTTGATTCCCTCTTGCATTATTGTGTAGCCTCTCTCATTCTATCACTCTCTCCTCTCATTCCATTCCCCACATATGAGATGGCCGGCCACTTCCCTAGATGGGCTGTCCAAATTTTTGGATTGGGAATTGTTGTTCTTTTCATGCTCCAAAAATCCCCAAGTCCCTCTACATAGTTCTTGTATCATCCCTCCACCAAAATGGCACCTCCATGAACCCCAAATGAGATACAAGCCTCTACACTATATTCTACAGCAAACCTTGGGCACGTCGACTAGCCAGCTTCGTGCCCGAGTTGCCTCGGCATTGAGGTGGGAGCCCGTAAAAGATGTAGGCGATGTGGTGCACTTCCGGCGACGACGTGGAGACAGGACATTCCGCAGGAGATCGGGACGACGACGAGAAGACTGGAGGACTCGGATCAGTCGGTATATCTCTATTCCCTATCTTGTAGTTAGCAAGGACTAGTTAATGGTTCGATCCGGGTGTTTAGTGCGCGGTGGTGCCGGTTTGCTAGTTTGCAAAATTAAAGTTTATCACCGCTTCCGCATTTGGCCGTCAGATTGACGGCCGGGGCGCCGCCGTGCACTTACATATACAAGGGTCAATATTGAACCGTTTGTAGGGAAATCTGGGGAATGTGATGGTTTAAGAACAGGTTCAGATCACTGTAGCTTAAGGCTTTTGAATCCTATGAGCCGTGAGGGTCTCATAAGGGGATTCTCCTTACGAGTTGTGAGGATCTCGTAGGTGTATTTTCTCCTTACGAAGTGGGGATCCCTAAATGTGTTGCTTCCTTGTGAGTTGTAAGGATCTCACGCAGGTATTTTCTCCTTACAAGGTCCAGAGGACCTTGCAAGTGTGCATGAATTTCTTTTACGAGTCTGCGCACTTTCGGGTTTTCACAAACTCGCCGGTAGCCCTGCTGTTTTTACTCACGAAGCCCTTTCGGGTTTTCATCTGCGCCCATTTCGCTTATGGGTGTACCGTTTTTTTTTTGCCGCGTTAGCCTAAGGATGCTACGGTCCGTAGTAGTTTGAAGACGTTTCGGTCCATAGCTAGTTTTAGGATATTGCGGTCCATTGTTAGTTTAGGGACGTTTCGGTCCGTAGTTAGTTTTAGGACATTGCGGTCCATTGTTAGTTTAAGGACGTTGCGGTCCGCAGTAGTTTCGAGGAGAAGTTTTGCAGGATATAGAGTTTAGACTCAGGAAGACAGCAAGCGGACACGAGCGTCGTCATCTATCATTAACCTGGGCTGTGACTCGTCAGGCGTAGTATTTCTTAAGGAATCGGCCGTTTGTTGGCCGGAAGGGTCTTTCGCCACGCATATCCATGAGCAAGTAAGCCCCACCTTAGTAGACTTTGTCTATAATGTACGGGCTCTCATAGTTTGGCAAGAATTTCCCCCGTTTGGCACGATTGGGGATCATAGGTCTTTTGACAACTAGCACGAGTTCGCCATGGTGGAATGTTCTCGGCCTAGTTAATCTTTCGTATGAGCGTGCCATCTTTGCTTTGTAAGCCTCTAAGTTTTGCTGCGCCATGAGACGTGTTTCATCGAGGGCGTCGAGCTCCTCGAGCCGAAGATGAGCATTCTCCTCATCCGTTAGTTCGTAATGAACCGCCACCGTAGAGAGGGTATCTCTATCTCCAAGGGGAGTACTGCTTCCGCGCTGAATACCAATGCATACGGCGTTGTATTCGTAGCCGTTTTGAACGTAGTCCGATATGCCCAGAGAGCTTCATGCAGTCACTTGTGCCAGTCCTTTTTATTTTTGGAAACCGTCTTTTTTATGATCTTTGTCAAGGTTTTGCTGAAAGCCTCAGCTAGACTGTTAGCTCGGGGATTATAGACTGAAGGGTATCTCCAGTCTATGTTATGCTACTGTGCGAAGCGGCTGATTTTTGACTTCTATAGGCCGGCCCGTTATCGGAGATAATCCGTCGCGGAGTGCCGAACTGATAGATGACGTGCTTCTTGAAGAAGTGGAGGATGTTCTCCGTCTTCACTTCTCTTAGCGGTATGGCTTCTGCCCACTTAGAGAAGTAATCAGTCGTTGCCAGTATGAACCGATGTCCTTTGGATGATACTGGCTCAATGGGGCCGATTATATCGGTTCCCCACATTTCGAAGGGCCAGCCACTGTTGGGTGTAGCGGGTTTGGATGCTGGTGGATGAAGTCTTCATGAATTTGGCACGTGCGGCACTGCTTCACGTATTCGAGGTAGTCCTGAATCATCGTGGGCCAATAGTAGCCCATTCTTTTGATCTTCAGTTTCATCTTTGGCCCGGCTTGATGAGAACCGCAGAGTCCATCGTGAGTTTCATGGACGACTCTCCTTACTTCTTCCAGTTCCAGGCATCTCAGCCACAGAGAGTCGAACGATTTCTTATATAGAGTATCATTGACGAAGGCGAAAGACAGAGCTCGTTTCATGAGCTGGTGTCTTGAGGATGCATCTTCAGGTGTTCGATGGGATTTGAAGTAGTCTATAAAGATTTCTCTCCAATCCTTAACCCTTCCTTGGTCCTCTATTTGTAGGGCTGTTTGCTTGGTCACTTCCTTTTCTTTAGACGACTCCGGAGATATTTCTGCTGGTGCAAGAACCCAACGACTCTGCACAACGATCCTTACGTCATCGAGGTTTTTGTCAGCCAGTTCTTTAGCGAGCTTGGCTAATGCATCCGTCTTGCTATTTTCCGCACACGGTATACTTTCCACGGCGTAGGAAGAGATTTGAGTCAGCAATTGTTGCACCCTTTCGCCACACTTTACCAACTCTGGCTTGCACGTCTGATAGTCACCTTTTACTTGGCTAACGACCAGCTGGGAGTCTCCGTATATGATGAGGTTTTCGATTCCCATATCGACAGCGATCTTAAGACCTGCTATCAAAACTTTATATTATGCTTCATTGTTTGTCCTCGGCTCTGTTAAGGAAAAGGAAAAGTGCATTATCCCTCTTCGTGGAGTCGCGAAGATGAGACCTACCCCAAATTTGATTATAGGGAAGCTGTACTTTTGCTTCTTCATGGAAGATGCCCCATCGAAGTACAGTTCCCATCATGTATCACTCCATCCTCTTTCCCCGTCGATCGTGTCAAACGCGTGCTCGTCTGGCAATTCACAATTTAGGGATGAATCGGCAGGTATCGGATGCTCAGCGAGGAAGTCAGCGATGGCCTGGCCTTTCACTACCTTGAGAGGTCGGTATGTTATCGAGAATTCCATTAAAAGTAGGGCCCATTAAGCGAGCTGTCCCGTTAGTATGGCTCTTGATATCAAATATTTTAGAGGATCCACTTTTGATATGAGATGGATCTCATGCGCCAAAGCATAATGCCGAAGTTTCGTTATCGCGAAGATTAATGCCAGGCAGTGTTTTTCGATAGGGGGTAGTTGTTTTCTGCCCCTAGAAGAACTCGACTCAAATAGTAGAAGGCTCTCTCTTTCCCTTGGTCGTTCTCCTGTGCCCATAACGCGCTTAAAGAACCTTCAAGGTCTGTTGTGTACAGGATGAGGGGCTTTCCCGTGACTGGAGCGGTCAGTTCCGGCGGATTCTGCAGGTATTGCTTGATTTCGTCGAGTGCACTTTGGCATTTACGATCCCAAACGAACGGGGTTCCCTTCTTCATCAGGTGACTGTAGGGACGGCATTTTCCGGAGAGGTTGGCTATGAACCGTCGGATATACGTGAGCTTCCATTGTAGAGACCGCAATTGTTTTAAAGTTCTTGGAATGGGCATTTCCATAATCGCCTTGATTTTTGATGGATTTATTTCGAGGCCCCGGTGTCGTATGATGAATCCTTAGAATTTGCCTGAGGAAACTCCGAATGTGCATTTCAGAGGGTTCATCTTCAGGTTGTATTTCTGAAGGCGTTGAAACACTATCTTCAGATGCTCCCAATGTTCCTCGTACGATTTGCTTTTCACTACGAGGTCATCGATATAGCATTCGACGATCTCAAGTATGAGGTCATCAAAGATCTTTGTCATGGCCCTCTGATAGGTAGCGCCTGCATTCTTTAGACCGAAAGACATCACTTTATGAGCCGTTGTCCCAAGGGTTAGTAAGATGAAAGAAGTCACTAATCTGAGGATAAAAATGAGTCTGAAAAATAGTTCATATTCTTGAAGCCAAACATTTGAACGTTGATACCCTACTATACGCACTTACACACGTCTTGAAACTCGGGATAGTAGAGGATACCATGAAATGCTCTTGTCTAAAAGTCAAAGTATGAAGAAAATAGTGAATGAAAAATAAAAAGATAAAATGGTGAAGAAAAATGAACACTGGTTTTGTAATCACCAAGGCAGCATAAAAAAATATAGCGAGAGTGCTTCATCACCTAGTGCCTTAGACCAACTGGTTTGGGAGTCACTGCTAAGCCTTAGGTGTTGCAAGACGAGAAAAATACTATTTACGCCTAATCAGCAAGCACATGAGTAATCGGTCGGTTAGTACCTCAAGAAGTATTAACGGTCGCATGAAAAATGTGTGAGCAATCTCATCTAAATATTCATCAATTAAAAAGTACTGAGATCGATGGACAAGAGTATGATGGCTTGAATTGAATTCTCCGAGTGTAGGGATGTCTTTTACACACACGTAGGGGTATATGATCGGTGCTTGGAAGAAAGGTAGGAATGAAGAATAAAGACGATGTTTTATTGAAAGATGATGTGATTTCTAACATCTTTTCTTGACTATTAAGATTGGGCTCATGACAACCGAAATGCCAGTGTAGTTGGAAACTCTAATTTTCAAAGTCTTTCTTTTACAATTCTTATCTTTACATGTAACTTTCACGGTCTTCCTTTTATTATTGGATTTTGTGGGTGCAATCCGCTGAAAACTCTCAGGAGACAACACTCCTTCTACTAGGGACACCTAGAGTTTTAAAGGCTTGTTGCACGTGCTCAGTGCAATCGTGTTGCCTACGAAAGTGTGCTAGTTAGTTTTTCATTTTCTTTATTTTCTCCTTCTCTTAAAAATAAAAGATGTTTGCTCGAGACGACCAAAATTAAGTTTGGGGGAATTTGATCATTCGAAAATATTGTATTCTTAACACATCAATTTCCCTACTCTTTCTAATCATCTAAACGTGTTTGGTATAAATATAGCATGTATTAGCAATTCATCTGCAAGATATCAAATAACATGTGTTATACATTATAACCGGCATCATGAGGGAAATTGAGTGTTTATTACTACACGCATGATCTTCGTATATCTAAACACTTGTCTCAAGATTTTGTGCAGAAATTCTTCAGGTCAAAGAACTGGAATTTCTAAAAGTGCCGATAAAATACAGCAAGTCAAATACTTGAGATCTGGCAGCAATCAAGAAAGAATTATAATATTCCAGGTATCATAAAAGTATCCAAAAGATAATACAAAAGACCCCTGAAGATTTCAGCCATCAAGCTCATCAATTGGCCGCGGATCCGCGGCCGAGTCAGGCCGATCCGCCGCGGATCCGCGGCCGATTCGACTCGTCGGCGAACTGAAACTTTTCCCGAGGCTTCCTCTCAACTGACAAACTTCTTCAAGACGCTTCAAAGTCCCTAGAAATCTCCAGAAGCTTCCCTTCAAACCTCCAAGCTTCTTGTGCAAGCTTGATACCAACCTAGCTTCTAGGAGAAGATAAAGGAAGAACTATAAAAGAGGACCTAGGGCTTCATTACAAAGGTTTTTCATTAGTTCGGTTGTTGAACATTGAACCAAATCCACACACATGTTGAGTGACACAACTTGTGACCCAAAACCCTAACCCAAATCCAATTCCAAAGCCAAATCAAGATACATCGACAACAAATCAAGCAAGCAAATGAAGATCTTTTGAAGCAACACCGATCATCATCCGAGCAAGAGATCCATGAAGATCCGCGACTCAAGGAGATCGATGCGAAGCTAATTTCGGCGGATCTAGTTACCTCCTCAAATCTTGTAACCTCGATGTGAGTGAATGTGTACCTATTCGTCGATTAATAAAGGTGAAAATTATAAATCTTGTTTTCTTTACATTCTTGCATTATGAAAATTTATCGATTCCTTATTCTTTCATTTTCATGATGTGTGAAGGAAATCTCCGCTTGTAGCGAAATCGAGATAATAGGTAGATGATGATGATGAAATTCTTGAACGATTCTTAAGTCTTATGAGGTTTGTTAACTCTAGGAAATTGAATCATCGAAGGCCTAATTTTGAGCGAGATCGCTTTCTTGAATGTTTTCACTCCAAATTAGAGATCAACGATCGGTGATTTTCTTGACTAGAGGCTAGAATTTGAATGATAATTAATGAAAAGATAAGGGACGGTGAAGGAGAAAGCCTAGTTTCTTCAATAGATCCCTAATCTTCGTTGATCGTCATCGATCTAGCAACAAATCCTCAATAAATAAGATTTTGTAATCTTTAGTTTTCATGATCACTACTTATTTGATCGATTCCTACACGCTACTTTACAAATCTTGATAATTCAATTGGTTTGAAAATTTTCTTGATCTTTATTAATTCTCAATTTTAGATCTATTTCTTTAGGATTCTTGAAACTAAATCTGACAAATATTGAATCATTTTCTTTCATCTTTTCCTTCCAACTCAACTAAAACGATTTCGAACAAATTCACGCAATCTCAGTGGACGATCCGCTCTCGCTAACAAAACTACAATTGACACCGTTAATTGATTGCGGTATAAATTTCTTTGGTTGTTAAACATTTTACCATACACACGAAGATGATCAATCAAATGGCACCGTTGTCGGGGATCATGTGCAAATTTGTTTGTTTTTGCAATTTGAGTTGAAAATTTTATTATTACATCAGAATTTTTAGATCAAAATCGCATCAAATGCTTAACAATTTGTTGTGAATTGCTGCAAGGGAATCTGGAATCTCTGGAGCGATAGGAAAAATTTTCAGAGCATCACAGAGAGTTCATAGAAGCAACAGGAGTCTCTGTGAAAATTTTTGTGCAGGAATCTCGTCAGCAGACCGCGGAACCGCGGCAATAGGAAGCAGATCGCGGCGGATCCGCGGCTATTCAGAGGCTTCAGTGCTTCAAATTTTTAGGTCCATCTCTGACTTTCTTATCTCCTCCCTGCTCTATCCAATAACCAATTTCTATAGGATTCTTTGCAAAAATTCGCAGCGCCGCTAAAAGAAAATTGTTGCGTGTTTGATCTTGGTTGGTTGCATATTTTAACACGGAAATTAAGGGGCAAAAGACCAAATTCAGATTAGGTGGGAATTTCATTACCCTTCCTAAACCCCAAAAATCATAAACTTACATCCGCATCACCCTCATTAACTAAAAGATATCTAGATAAGACTCTAAGGACCGTCGCGCTCACTTAGGACAGAAGAAGGCCGTGGGTAATCTATTGTTTATCCGTGTTTCTTTTATGGTGTCTAAGGCAAGTGTGTCTAAGGCAAGTGGTTACTTAATTAGGCCCACTACTTACGTAGTGGAGAACCTCCCACTTACCTGGCCACAGGAGAGATAAAAAGGCAGCAGAGGATTTATCTTGCGACTTATCTTCTGCAAGTCTAGGAGCGGTCTAGAGACTTGACCTAGGTGAGCACTAGATTTAGGGTTGCTTGTGCATTGTTTATGTGAATTTTTCAAAAAAAAAATCCGTCTTTTTTAAAAAAACAAACACCAATCTGAACTTTTCTCTAATTATCACAACACTGCCACTTGTGCTATACCATTTAGTGCATGCTCGGCTGGACACAGGATTCTAATGCACATCTTGTCCTTGTTCCTTCTATCGACTCCGAAGTCGGTATTTCTACGTCTAGTTTTTCTTCACCTACTACCACACCCATTTCGATGGACGGTTCTCCATCGAACTTCTTTAACACTACTCTTCCACCGTCCGCAGGTGCGCAGAATCCACCCCGCATCTCTCTCCAAGAGAGATGTTACCCTATGCGTGGTCCTCTTTCGACCTGTCTCACCATTCCTCCAGCCAATGGGGACAATTTCGAAATAAAACCTCAATACATCAATTTTCTACCAAAATATCACGGTCTCGAGTCTGAAAACGCATACGTCTTTATTACCAAATTTTAAAATGTATGCGCTATGATGGGTACTTCACAGCTTTCTGTTGATACTATGAGATTACATCTTCTCCCGTTCACTTTGTGCGATTTAGCCGAGAAATGGCTTTATAACACAGCCGCACATTCTATTTCGAACTGGGGAGAATTCGTAACAGTTTTCCTAAAGAAATTCTACCCTAATCATAAAACAGCTCGAATCCGTAGCGAAATAAATCAATTTACTCAGCTTCCAAATGAACCATTCTCGAAGTGTTTTGAACGCTTCAAGGATCTGTTAATTCAATGTCCTCATCATGGAATTCCTAGATAGGGTCTGTGTAGAATCATATATGAGGGCATTAATCCACAACAAAACAGACTCTTGAATCCATGTGTCAAGGCACCTTCATGAATAAAGATGATAGTGAAACCTGGAGATTTTTAGAAGATTTCGTTGAAAAATCTTTACAGTGGGAGATGTTCCCCTCCGAACGGCGGCCGGGACGTCGGGACGTCCGAATGCCTGGGGTTCGGGGCAGATGCTAATTGGTGCTATCCGTCTACCCCTCCGAAGATGCCAAGTTGATTTATGGCACCATGTATCGAAGGTTTAGACGGATGCGTCCGATGTAGCAGACTTCGTCAGATTCCCCCTCATTTGAGGGGTTTTTGATTGTGGGGACGCTCTTCCCTGCAGGCGCAAGCCCCTGCAGTTAATTACGCTACCGCGTTGCGGTAACAACTTTCTCCTTCTCCAGATGGTCACTTCGTGTCGTGGGTGTTTGTTTTGTTGCCCGTGGATTGTTTACGGAGACTGAGTTATGTCGTCGCCCGTAGGGCGTGGACTAGTCCAAATCCGCATTATCTTAGATTTGGGTTTGGGGGTTTGGTTTGAGGATACGTCAGCCATACTTGAGGCTAAGATCAACTCAAACGTTTGTTAAGGATACGTTAGTCTAACTTTGTGACTAAGATCAACTTAACGGGATCGTTTAGATCCGACAGAAGAGTGTTTGGACTCTAATGTTCCAGTTTAGGGACGTAGTGGTCCATCGTATGTATGGCCATCGGGACTCATCACCTCTCTGACGACGTTGAAAGATTACAACGACGGATGTCAGAGGAGTTCAGAGATGCACCCTCGAGCCGGAGTTAATTTAGGGGATTCGTAGTCCAATCTGTTTGAAGGTTTAAGGACGCGTTAGCCATTTTTGGAGGCTAAGATCAACTTAAACGGGACCGTTTAGATCCGACAAAAGAGCATATGGAGGGCCCTATTGTTCTAGTTTAGGGACGTTGCGGTCCATGGGTAGTTTAAGGACGTTGCGGTCCGTGGGTAGTTTAAGGACATTGCGGTCCGTGGGTAGTTTAAGGACATTGCGGTCCATGGGTAGTTTAAGGACATTGCGGTCCATGGGTAGTTTAAGGACATTGCGGTCCAGTATTTGCTCTGGATGCTTCACACGGGTTCACTGCCGTGCTTGGCGAGGACCAGGCTCCGCTCTGGATGCTTCACACGGGTTCACTGCCGTGCTCTGCGAGGACCAGGATCCGCTCTGGACGTTTCCCACGGGGTCAAAGAGTGACATTATCCGTGTTCCACGTAACCAGGAATTTTGCATTAGGCATGGGTTTAAGGACCCCACAGTCCATATCATGAGTGGCCGTCGGGACCCGTCACCTCTTTGAAGACATTGAGGGATTACAATGCCAAGTTTCAAAGGAGTGAAGAGATGTACCCTGGAACCGGAATGGATTTAATAGTCCCTGACCCAATTTGGGGTCGAGACTGATTAATTATGTTATGAGCCTATTAGCCCAGTTAATCACAAATTGAGGACTTATGGCCAGCTTGGGCTAAGTCCAGTCGGGTCTGAAACATTGACTTTTTGCTGATCCATTGAAGGAGAGGCTTTGCCTCTATCCATTTAGCCAATTGGGCCAAAGCCTAGTGTTAAACACTATAGAGCAATTAGTGTTGAACACTGGGAATGCGGTTAACAAGTTAGTGTTTAACACTAAGAAATAATTGGTGTTAAACACCAGCAATAAGGCTTCTCAAATTAGTGTTAAACACTAAAACAGATCAGTGTTGAACACTGCAAATGAAGATCTCAGATTAGTATTTAAACACTAAGGTAATCAGTGTTGAACACTGCAGATAAAGCTTTTTAATTAGTGTTGAACACTAAGGCCCAACAATATTTTAACACTGAGTGCGAGAGTTTCAATTTAGTGTTAAACACTAAGACAAGAGGGGTCACGTGGCAGCACGTGAGAGCGCCCTTCCTCCATTTGTTCTGCTGAAATTACTGCATCTTTTGATAGCATCACGTGTCAGCACGTGATGGGCATTCAAATGCCTATGCGTTAAGGCTTCTGCTGAAAGTCACGTGGGTCACGTGGGGTGCTGCCTCAAAGGGGTTTTCTGTAGGGCTTTTGAGGGGGGGGTCACGTGGTGACACGTGACCCTGCCTTAATGTGGTTTTTTTTCAGAGGATTTGTTACTCCTTTTTTCAGGAATTAAATTCCGGAGACTTTTTAATTTCAGAGGAATTAAATCCTTCTTTCTTTTGAAGACTTGTATTCTGGAATAGAGTTTAACTCTGAATTTTCTGCGGGAGTTAAATTCCCCGTTTATGTGAAGGGCTGAATAGGGTTGAACCCTAATAAAATTTTTGAGGAAATGATGATCATTGTTTCAACAGAACTAAGTTCTTTAATTAGGGTTAAACCCTGTTTCTCTCTTTTTTTTGTTTTGAAGGAATTAAATTCCCATGATATAGGGTCTAGCCCCACTTTTATTTTGGAGGAATTAAATTCCTATAGTTCTGTGAGAATTAAATTCTCAAGTTTGCACTCCTTCTCTATGTTTTGGATCTGCATGGCAGGATCTCAACCCATTGAGAATTAAATTCTCAACCTTAAGGGGAGATGTGCACTTTGCAGATCCTCTATCAAAGAGAGAAGAAATAAGTTCTTCTGCTTTTATATTATCAGAGTTAAACTCTGTTGAGAATTAAATTCTGCTTCTTTCAAAATGCCTTCCCTTTCTTACCTAGGGTTTTTTGCAGAAGATCTGAGTCTTTTCGAAGTATCAAAGCTCTTCTCCTTTTCTCTTTTCTTCTCTGCGCATGTATCTCCCCTTTTTTGTCTCTTGGCTCCTATTTATAGGAGAGGCAGCCGCATCAATCAGTTTTTTGACGAATCTTCATTGGGAGATTTGATTTGCATCCATAATTCATTTTGGGCCTTTGGATTATTAGGTGAATTTTATTCACCATTGGATCTTGAATTCAGAGATTCTCCTTTGATATTTTGGTTAGATTTAAGGGGGAAATCTTTCCCAACCCGAGATTTTCCATAGATAGATGATATTTAATCATCTCTGAATCTTTAATTTGATTGGTCCCAAATAATTACTTTCCTTTGAAAAGATTCGAATTTCCTTCAGAATTTAATTCTGTCGTCAAAAATGGGCTTTGAAAGTCGGTCACGTGGGACCACGTGACCCGTGGTCACGTGTGAGCACGTGACCCCCTTTGGAATGAGCCTTCTGCGCTGCGTCTTCTGATTGCTGCTTAAACATCACGTGCTACCACGTGACCCCTGGTCACGTGTGAGCACGTGACCCTTGTTTGAACTCTCTTTCTTTGGTTCAACGGGAGAACGGGTCTGCTGTCTTGAACGTCACGTGTCAACACGTGACTCTGGTCACGTGAGAGCACGTGACCTTTTCTGAAGCTCTTTTCCTTGACTTGATCAGGGAACCAATGTGCGTCTTTGCTGCTTGAATTTAAATGTCACGTGCCGACACGTGACCTTGATCACGTGGGAGCACGTGACCCTTCCTGAAGCCCCCTTTTCTTCGACTTAGTCAGGAGACTGAACTTGCTTGAATGATGCGTTCAGGTGTCACGTGCGAACACGTGACCGCTAGTCACGTGTAAGCACGTGACCCTCTTCTGAAGCTTTTCACAAAAGCTTCCTGATTTTAAATCAGGAAACAAATGCCCCCACAGCGTTGTTCTCACGTGTCTGCACGTGAGTGCAACGCTGTCACCTCTTGTGACCGCTGGACCTGCTTTGGGGGAGTAGGGTAGACGAAACGTCCTTTTAGAAGCGCCTTCACTTTTTCATGTCCTTCCTTTCAAACCTTTCTTTTAAGAATTTGATTCTCGTTCTCAGAGCTTAGCTCTCTGTTGTGCCTGTGCAGTGCCACTTTATCCTCCAATCGAAGGCTAGTGTTCACGTATTGCCCATGCAGGGCTCTGCTTGATAGGGACGTTTCATTTCCCCAACCTGATTCCAATGCGTCGTTGGACTTCATTTCCAACGCTCTCCCCTTCTTTCCGGGTTTTGAGAATCGTCCCACCATGCACAACGTTTTTTGTGCATAGCATTAAATGCTCCCCTTTATAACCTGAACCCATTCCTTGCTTCTTTTCTTCACAGAGAAATCCATTCATACCTTAAGGTGATCATCTTTGAGAACCCGATTAATCGCCATGGCTTGCAATCGTCCCCATGCTCGTCGGCAACCATGGGATGTGCCCATTGAGGAGATAATCCCTCGCTTCGCTGCGCGGCTGGCAGATCCCCTTCTCACCGATGATGAATGTGACACGGTGATGTATGAGCTACTGACACGTCGGGGCTCTCCTCTTCCCATGGGCTCCATTTGGCTCCGGATGATCCTCATGTCCGTGCTTACCGATATACCCTCTCATCCGGCGGAGATGACTTCGACGATTCTTGACGCGGCAGAGGACAAGCTCGAGTGCTTTCATGAGGCTTGTCTAATCACTCAAGCTCTGAAGGATCACTCAGTTCATTTACTGAGTCAGATAAGAGCTCGTCGGGCCGTCATGTCTGCTTTCGCTGATGAGCACGGCTCCAACCGGTGGGGAGCGACTCCTCGTGAAAACCGCCGTTTTGACGTGCTGGAGAAGGCAGAGAGGGAGTTGGAGAATTTTGTGCTTTGCTTTGTTAACCCTTGTATTTCTGACCCTTTGTTTGGTGATCTTTTCCCACCAATGTAATATGTTTGAATCAATGTACTCCTTTAATCATTGGTGGTTTGCATGCTTTCTGTTGAATTTTCATGCTTGTCAGATAGTCGTACGTGTGTCTTGCTTGCGTAAATGAGCCGTCTATTTTTCTTTAATTACGAGCACCATCGTTACGTTGCATGCACATCAGTGCCTCAGGCAACATTTCCTTTTAAACATTCGTACAGTTGCAAATGCGTGCCTGATAGGATACAGATCAGAAACTTGCCACGTTATCTCCCGCCTCTGGTGGTTTGTGCTGGCTTTAGATCGAGTATTGTTGTCGAAGGGAGGTTTATAAATGAAGACATATTCTTCCCTTCAATGGTGTGTCCCTTTTCTATTGAATGCGTTCTGCGGATATTCTATCTTAATCTTCTTGCAGGACGGCCGTGGCTTAGGATTCAGGGTTAGGATCTGTTTCCTGAGGCCTTTGCTTCTTATGAGCCACGAGGGTCTCATAAGGAGTCTTTCTCCCTATAGGTCGAGAGGATCCCATAGGTGTGAGTTCTTCTTAAAGATCGTGATGATCCTTAAGCGGGTTTTCCTTTGAGGGTCGTAAGGATCTCACAAGAGAGTTTTTCTTCCTTACAGGTCGTGAGGGCCTGCAAGTGCCAGGTGTGATCACCTTTTTCCGTGTTTCACGGGGTTAGGGATCTCTCAAGGTATCGTAGTTTAAAGACGTCACGGTCAAGGTTAAGGACCTCATAGTCCGTGGATTTAAGGACTCCACAGTCCGCTGTTAGTTTTAAGACATCGCGGTCAAGGTTAAGGACCTCATAGTCCGTGGATTTAAGGACTCCACAGTCCGGTGTTTGGTTGCAGGGACCCGTCACCTCTTTGAAAACGTTGAGGAATTACAACGCCAGGTATCAAAGGAGTGAAGAGATGTACCCTTAAACCAAGGCGAAATCCGTAGGGAATCGGGGGGGTTGATCGTTAGTTTTAAGACATCACGGTCGAGGTTAAGGACGTCATAGTCCGTGGATTTTAAGGACTCCACAGTCCGGTGTTTGCTCTGGATGCTTCACACGGGTTCACTGCCGTGCTTGGCGAGGACCAGGCTCCGCTCTGGACGTTTTCCACGGGGTCAAAGAATGACGTTATCCGCGTTCCACGTGACCAGGAAGTTTGCACTAGATGCTTCACACGGGTTCACTGCCGCGTTAGGCGAGGACTAGGCTCCGCTCTGGATGCTTCGCACGGGTTCACTGCCATGCTCTGCGAGGACCAGGATCCGCTCTGGACGTTTTCCACGGGGTCAAAGAGTGACGTTATCCGCTTTTCACGTAACCAGGAAGTTTGCACTAGATGCTTCACACGGGTTCACTGCCGCGTTAGGCGAGGACTAGGCTCCGCTCTGGATGCTTCACATGGGCTCACTGCCATGCTCTGCGAGGACCAGGATCCGCTCTGGACGTTTTCCACAGGGTCAAAGAGTGACGTTATCCGCTTTTCACGTAACCAGGAAGTTTGCACTAGATGCTTCACACGGGTTCACTGCCGCGTTAGGCGAGGACTAGGCTCCGCTCTGGATGCTTCACATGGGCTCACTGCCATGCTCTGCGAGGACCAGGATCCGCTCTGGACGTTTTCCACGGGGTCAAAGAGTGACGTTATCCGCTTTTCACGTAACCAGGAAGTTTGCACTAGATGCTTCACACGGGTTCACTGCCGCGTTAGGCGAGGACTAGGCTCCGCTCTGGATGCTTCGCATGGGTTCACTGCCATGCTCTGCGAGGACCAGGATCCGCTCTGGACGTTTTCCACGGGGTCAAAGAGTGACGTTATCCGCTTTTCACGTAACCAGGAAGTTTGCACTAGATGCTTCACACGGGTTCATTGCCGCGTTAGGCGAGGACTAGGCTCCGCTCTGGATGCTTCGCATGGGTTCACTGCCATGCTCTGCGAGGACCAGGATCCGCTCTGGACGTTTTCCACGGGGTCAAAGAGTGACGTTATCCGCTTTCCACGTAACCAGGAAGTTTGCACTAGATGCTTCACACGGGTTCACTGCCGCGTTAGGCGAGGACTAGGCTCCGCTCTGGATGCTTCGCACGGGTTCACTGCCATGCTCTGCGAGGACCAGGATCCGCTCTGGACGTTTTCCACGGGGTCAAAGAGTGACGTTATCCGCTTTCCACGTAACCAGGAAGTTTGCACTAGATGCTTCACACGGGTTCATTGCCGCGTTAGGCGAGGACTAGGCTCCACTCTGGATGCTTCGCATGGGTTCACTGCCATGCTCTGCGAGGACCAGGATCCGCTCTGGACGTTTTCCACGGGGTCAAAGAGTGACGTTATCCGCTTTCCACGTAACCAGGAAGTTTGCACTAGATGCTTCACACGGGTTCACTGCCGCGTTAGGCGAGGACTAGGCTCCGCTCTGGATGCTTCGCATGGGTTCACTGCCATGCTCTGCGAGGACCAGGATCCGCTCTGGACGTTTTCCACGGGGTCAAAGAGTGACGTTATCCGCTTTTCACGTAACCAGGAAGTTTGCACTAGATGCTTCACACGGGTTCACTGCCGCGTTAGGCGAGGACTAGGCTCCGCTCTGGATGCTTCACATGGGCTCACTGCCATGCTCTGCGAGGACCAGGATCCGCTCTGGACGTTTTCCACGGGGTCAAAGAGTGACGTTATCCGCTTTTCACGTAACCAGGAAGTTTGCACTAGATGCTTCACACGGGTTCATTGCCGCGTTAGGCGAGGACTAGGCTCCGCTCTGGATGCTTCGCATGGGTTCACTGCCATGCTCTGCGAGGACCAGGATCCGCTCTGGACGTTTTCCACGGGGTCAAAGAGTGACGTTATCCGCTTTTCACGTGACCAGGAATTTTGTTGATTGTATCCGCATTTCACGGGATGGAGGTTTGACTCCTGGTGACGTGTACATCACCGAGTCATGGAACTGTGGGTTGTCGCTTGTGACCCGTCGAGACTTGGATTCTTCTTCTGATGAACCCTGGGGGAGAAGTATGATCCCTTCTTTGTTTACGCCCTTGGGTTGTGTACAGGGTGCGATGGAATATCACCTGTAGGGCATAATTTTTATTTTATTTCTTTTTCCGCGATGCTCTATCATTTCAGCTTTTATATCGCGAAAGTCGCGATTGCCCAATCATTTCGGCTATTTTTCGCGGTGCCCGATCATTTCGGCTATTTATTTATTTTCTGCTCGCTGCTCTTTATTGCGAGTTGCCCCATCATTTCGGCTATTTTTCATGCCTTCATTTCTACTTGCTGCTTTTTATTGCAAGTTGCCCCATCATTTTGGCTATTTTGTAGGCATGTGTGGCTTGCTAGCTTTTCGTTACAAGCCTGGATTTTAAGCACTGATCTCGGCATCAGTACCGCTACAACTGGAATGTTGCCAGGAGCGAATCATCATTTGCCTTTGTCGATGATGAACAAAGGTGGCTCAGCAAACAGGGTTAAGGGTCCTGTTAACCAAGGCTTTTGACTTCATGAGCCGTAGAGGTCTCACAAAGGTATTTCTCCCTACAAGTCGTGAGGATCTTGCAGGTGTCTTTTCTCCTTAGGGGTCGTGAGGATTCCTAAGTGTATGTTCCTCTGTAAGTCGTAAGGATCCTACAAGAGGGTTTTCTCCTTATGGGTCGAGAGGACCTACAAGGGTTGGACTTTGCTGGGGAAATGTTTATTCGCGCCCGTGGATTGTATACAAGGGTCAGTATTGAGCCTCTTGTAGGGCAATATCGGAGGTTGTGGGGGATTTGCTTAAGAACAGGTTCAGGTTTCTGTAACTTAAGACTTTCAAATCTCATGAGCCGTGAGGGTCCCATAAGAGAATTCTCCTTACGAGTCGTGAGGATCTCGTAAGTGTATTTTCTCCTCAGGAATCGTGAGGATCCCTAAGTGTGCTGCTCCTTTGTGAGTCGTAAGGATCTCACGCAGGTGGTTTCTCCTTACAGGGTCGAGAGGACTCTGTAAGTGTCCTTTAACGAGGTTGCGCCCTTTCGGGTTTTCACAAACACTCGCCGGTAGTCCTGCTGTTTTTACTCACGGAGCCCTTTCGGGTTTTCATCCGTGCCCATTTTGCTTATGGACATACCGTTTTTTTTTTATTTATATCATTTTTATTCTTCTCTTTTTTTTTTACAAGGTCGCGCCCTTTCGGGTTTTCACGAACACTTGCCGGCAGCCCTGCTGTTTTTACTCACGGAGCCCTTTTCGGGTTTTCATCCGTGCCCATTTTGCTTATGGACATACCGTTTTTTTTTTTTTTTTTTTTTTTTTTTTTTTTTTTATCCATCTCGTCAACCTAAGGACGTTGCGGTGGTAGTTTAGGGACGTTTCGGTCCGTCGATAGTTTAAGGACGTTTCGGTCCGCTGTTAGTTTAAGGACGTTTCGGTCCGTTGTTAGTTTAAGGACGTTTCGGTCCGGCATTAGTTTAGGGACGTTTCGGTCCGCTGTTAGTTTAAGGACGTTTCGGTCCGACGATAGTTTAAGGACGTTTCGGTCCGACGATAGTTTAAGGACGTTTCGGTCCGTCGATATAGGAAGGCCGGCTGCTGCTTGTAAAGTCTGAGCTTAGGAAGATAGCGAGCGGACATAGTCGTCGTCATCCATCATTGACCTAGGCTGCAGCTTATTAAGCATGGTATTTCTTCAAGAAGCGGCCGTTTACTGGCCTGAAAGGCCTTTCACCGTGCATGTCCATGAGTAGGTAGGCTCCACCCTGGTAGACCTTGTCTATGATGTACGGGCCTTCATAGTTTGGCTCAAATTTTCCCCGCTTGGCGCGATTGGGGATCATAGGTCTTTTGACCACTAGTACGAGTTCGCCTGGGCGGAATGTCCTCGGCCTGGTCAATCTTTCGTAAGAGCGCGTCATCTTTGCTTTGTAGGCTTCTAGATGTTGTTGCGCTATGAGCCGGGTTTCATCGAGGGCGTCAAGCTCCTCAAGCCGAAGGTGAGCATTTTCTTCGTTCGTCAGCTCGTGGTGGACTGCTACTCGTAGAGAGGGTAACTCTATCTCGAGGGGGAGAACTGCTTCCGTCCCAAATACCAACGCGTACGGCGTTGTGTTCGTGGCCGTCTTGAATGTAGTTCGATAAGCCCAGAGGGCTTCTTGCAGCCTTTCGTGCCAGTCTCTCTTATTCCTGGAGACGGTCTTTTTCATGATCTTCGTCAAGGTCTTATTGAAAGCCTCGGCCAGACCGTTAGCTCGTGGGTTGTAAACTGAAGAATATCTCCAGTCTATATTGTGCTGCTGTGCGAAGCGGCTAATCTTATGGCTTCGGTAGGCCGGCCCATTATCGGAGATAATCCGTCGCGGGGTTCCGAACCGATAGATGACGTGTGTTTTGAAGAAATGGAGAATGTTCTCCGTCTTCACTTCCCTCAGTGGTACCGCTTCTGCCCATTTGGAGAAGTAATCAGTTGTCGCCAGGATAAAACGATGTCCCCGGGCTGATGCCGGCTCTATGGGGCCGACTATGTCAGTCCCCCACATTTCGAATGGCCAGCTGGCCACCGTTGGGTGTAGTGGATTCGGATGTTGGTGGATGAAGTCTCCATGGATCTGGCATGAGTGGCATTGCTTTGCATACTCGAGGCAGTCCTGGATCATCGTGGGCCAGTAGTAACCCATCCGTTTAATTTTTAACTTCATCTTTGGGCCTGCTTGGTGAGAACCGCAAAGTCCGTCGTGAACTTCTCGAACGACTCGTTCCGCTTCGTCAGGTCCCAAGCATCTCAGCCATAGAAAATCAAACGATCTCTTGTACAGGGTATCGTTGACGAAAGCGAAGGATAGAGCTCGTTTCATAAGCTGATGCCTTGAGGACGCCTCTTCGGGCATTCGGTGGGACTTAAAGTAGTCTATGAAGACTTCCCTCCAGTCCTCAGCCTTCTCACGGTCTTTTATTTGTAGGGTCGCTTGCTGAATCGCTCCCTTTTCTTTATATAATTCCGGAGGTATTTCTGCCGGGGCGAGCACTCGACGGCTTTGTACCACGATTCTGACGTCATCGAGGTTCTCGTCAGCCAGTTCTTTAGCGAGTTTGGCCAACGCGTCTGCTTTGCTGTTTTCCGCGCGCGGTATGTTCTCTAGAATATAGGAGGGGATCTGGGCCAACAGTTGTCGCACCTTTACGCCGTATTTCACCAATTCTGGTTTGCATGTTTGGTAGTCACCATTTATTTGGCTAACGACCAGCTGAGAATCCCCGTATATGTGGAGGTCTTCAATTCCCATGTTGATGGCGATTTCGAGGCCTGCTATCAGAGCTTCGTATTCGGCTTCATTGTTTGTCCTTGACTCTGTTAAGGAGAAGGCGAAGCGCATTATCCCTCCTTGTGGAGTTACAAAGATAAGGCCTATCCCCGATTTGATGATCGGGTTACCCTGTTTCTGTTTCTTTGTGGAGGACGCTCCATCGAAATAGAGTTCCCATCGTGTGCTTCCACCGCCAATTGCATCAAATGCATGCTCGTCCGGCAAATCACAGTTTAGAGGAGAGTCGGCCGGTATCGGGTGCTCAGCGAGGAAGTCGGCAATGGCCTGGTCCTTTACTGCCTTGAGGGGTTGATATGTTATCGAAAACTCCATCAAGAGTAGGGCCCATTTAGCGAGTCGTCCCGTCAATATAGCCTTTGACATCAGGTATTTAAGGGGATCCACCTTTGAAATGAGACGGACTTCATGCGCCAACGCATAGTGCCTGAGCTTCGTTACTGCAAAGATTAATGCCAAGCAATGCTTTTCAATGGGCGAGTAATTGCTTTCTGCCCCCAGTAGCACTCGACTTAAGTAGTAAAGTGCTCTTTCTTTCCCCTGGTCATTCTCTTGTGCCCATAATGCGCCCAAGGAACCTTCGAGGGCGGTTGTATAAAGAATGAGGGGTTTTCCCTTGACCGGCGCAGCTAATACCGGCGGGTTCTGCAGGTACTGCTTGATCTCGTCTAGTGCGCCTTGGCATTTTTGATCCCAGACGAATGGGGTTCCCTTCTTCATCAGGTGACTGTAGGGGCGGCATTTGCCTGAAAGATTTGCGATAAATCGCCGGATGTATGCGAGCTTCCCTTGGAGAGACCGCAACTGTTTGAGGGTTCTTGGCGGGGGCATTCCCATAATCGCTTTAATCTTTGACGGATCTATTTCAATACCTCGGTGTCGAACGATGAATCCCAGGAATTTACCCGAGGAGACTCCAAACGCGCATTTGAGGGGATTCATTCTCAAATTGTATTGCCGAAGGCGTTGAAATACGGTTTCGAGATGCTTTAAATGCTCTTCGTATGACATGCTCTTCACTACGAGGTCATCGATATAGCATTCGACGATGTCGTGTATGAGATCGTCGAAGATTTTTGTCATGGCCCTTTGGTAGGTGGCGCCAGCGTTCTTTAGGCCAAAGGGCATAACCCTGTAGCAGAATACACCCAAAGGGGTCCGGAAAGCGGTGTGCTTCTGGTCTTCGGGATGCATTTTTATCTGATTGTATCCTGAAGAACCATCCATAAAGGAGAAGATCTCGTGAGTAGACGTGTTATCTATCATTAGCTCGGTTACCGGCACCGGGAAATCGTCTTTTGGGCATGCTTTATTGAGATCCCTGAAATCCACGCATATGCGCACCGTTCCATTCTTCTTCATTACCGGGACGATATTGGCGATCCAATCGGGGTATTGGACTTCTTGGATAAATCCGGAATCGATCAACTTCTTGACTTCGGCGTTGATGCTCATCTCCAGCTCAAGTCGCATCCTCCTTGGCGCCTGCTTGACTGGCTTGATATCCGGGGATATTGCTAATCTATGCACTGCAATCTCCGGATCCAATCCTGGCATCTCGGAGTAGTTCCACGCGAAGCAGTCTTTATGCCGTAGGAGCACGTTCTTTAACGCGGCCACCTTTTCCTCAGATAACAGCTCGCTGACAAATGTCGGCCGCGGGTCGTCTGCCGATCCCAGCTCGATCTTCTTGAGGTTATCTGCGGTAGTATGTATACCGTCTTCCAGTTCTTTCGGAGTGGGCGGAAATTCCGAGATCAACTCGTCATCGCTGTTCTCGAAGCACCGGGGAAGGTCATCTTCGTTCTCGGGCTCTTCTTTTAATATCGTAATCATATAACAGGTGCGAACTCGCTCCCAAGACTGAGGCGGATCCGGTTCTGCTCTTGTGGCTTTAGGCTCGTGCCTTTGCGGCGGCGTTACTTTCCAACCGTCGGATAAAGCGAATCTGCCCCGTCGGTACTGGTCCTCGACCCAGTTCTTGAAGGTGAAGCAATCTTCGGTCGGATGTCCTATGGCTCGGTGATAAGAGCAATAACCCGGATGAGAGACCTTGCTAGCCCGCTCAGGATGCCTAGACTCTGGAAGCGTGATCATCTGATGTTTTAGGGCGAGCTTGAGTAACCGTTCCGTCTTGTCTCGAGGGAAGGAGTATGCTCGACTCATCTTTTCCATGAGGGACGAGTCCGAGCCGCGCAATTCCCGTAACCCTCTAATCCTGCGTCGTTGTTGTCGGCTTCTTTTTTCGCTTCTTAATTTATTCCCGTCCCTGCGTCGAGCCTTTCGTATGACGGGTTGACGATGGTGAACATCTTTATCTTTTGCAGCCTGTGCAGTTTGTTGGAATAGACGTTGCGTCCTGGCTTTCTCATAGATGGCCACTTCATGGTTGTGATCTTCCCGAATTTTCTGATCCGCTTTCGTGGTAGGCTTGCCCATTCGTCTTTTAAACAACGGGTTTGGCTCTTCGATCGCGGGGTTTAGTTTTGATGAGGGATTGGTCTCTCCTGACGTGGCGCCTTCTTCTTCATCAAAGGTATATATGGCGTAGCTGCCGTGGGCTCGCTCCTGTTTTCCCGTTCTCGCGTACCCAAGCCCAAGTGTTTCTATTTTTCCGTTGGGCAATTTGCGTTGGGTCCCAGGGACATCCCAAATCCTGTTGTAGAACCGAGCCTGCCGCACAGTCTGTTTTAAGGGTACTCCTTGGCGCTTCAATAACTTCTTCAATCCATTTGTATAGTATCTAGGCAGACGAATGGGTTGGAGCCTGTCAAGTGTAACACCCACGCCGTGCCAGATCTCTTTCTCCACCTTCGACTCTGAGGATTGATAGAATAGGATCACCTTTTCACCCCTTCGCTTGGGAGGGACGTAAAATGTTTGCAGATCCTGCACGCTGTGGGTTTGAAGCGCGTCGAGATCCTTATAGTGTTCTTGCGGTACCATGGTGATTTGCAGACTATGGTCATCGCAAAGGGGTGCCTGTATTGACAGCCGATTGGAGAACACGACGTTAACCTCGTCCTCCGAATCACTCCCGAAGACCGGTACGGGGGTGGGTGCCCCCAGGTTGTTGCGTTGGGATGGCCCCGTATACACTATTTCCTCCTCTTCTTCGGTATCGCTCCCAAAAACGGGAATGGTGGCGGCGGTTTTGTTCTTCGGGTCGCGACACCTTTCTGTATCCCCGAAATCTGGCAAAAAGTATTTCGCATCTTCGTATTTGCGGACTTCATTCACAGAAAACGGGTTTAACTCGCCTGTTACAGTGTACTCGAAACCATCCTTGAAGTATTTCATACACTGATGTTGTGTAGAAGGGATGATGTTGTACTCGTGTAGCCAGGGACGGCCGAGCAAGGCGTTGTAGCAGGTCTTGGCGTCAATGACATGGAATTTGATGTCTGTGACGAGAAGTCCGAAGCGTAACGTCAGTATTACAGATCCGAGAGTCCGTGACGATTGAGAGTCGAAACCGGAGATAGTAATTTTGTCACGAGCGAGGTGTTGCACACTCATGCAGATTTCCTTCAACACCCGAACATTAAGGAGGTTGACGGAGGATCCATTATCCACTAAGATCTTACCTATCTTGATGTCATGGCAGTATCCAGAGACATATAGGGGACGGTTGTGGTCGCACGTCCCGAGGAGAAGGTCTTCATCACCGAAAGTGACATCGGCTGTATGCACTTCCTCCAGTTCATCCTTCATCCTTTCAGTGGCGAGAACGGCCTGGAATTGTTCAGGTTCTTGCAACGCTTTAATGAGTGAGTCTCGCGCTTCTTTTGATAATAGAAGGGCATCAAGAATGCTAAGCTGAGAGGGTAGTTTCCTTAAGTGCGCGAGGATGTTATAGTCCACCTTACCCTTTTTGGGAGGGTCTTTGTTAGTTAGCTCTTTTATGACCCGGTCATCTAAAGTGATATCTTCAATGACCTTTTCCTTTCCCTTATCTTTTCGGCCGACGGGACCGAGATTCTTCTCCGGGAGCGTGCGGTTGCGCAGCTGGATGTTCTCGCAGGCCTCTGATTCCTCCTTTTTTCCTAGAACGGATTCTGTAAAGAGAGGGCCCAGAGCCATTTCTTCATCAGAGTCGCTCCCGAAGGTGAGAACTTGTGACCCTCTGGCGTCAACCATGTAACAGTTGCCAGTAGTCTTGTTATGTCCTCCGACAGTACCTCTTCGCTCCTGACGGCTCTTGCGTTTCATGCGCTTAAACTGTTGCTGACGGATAACATATCCTCGCCACCATATTTTGAAGGCATCGCACTCCCCCGTGGGGTGTGAGATCTTCCGGTGATATGCGCAATAGTCAGGGTGCCTCTCCGCCCCGTCGTGCGTATTTGCTTCCGAAGGTGGTAGCATCATTCCCATTGACATGGCTTTGGCGAACCTTTTCCTTGTCTTGAATATCTTCTTGTCTACCTCGGATACTTTTCGCTCTGGAGGAGGTAGTTCAACTCTTCCGTTTAGTCGTCCGTATTTGGCTCTTTCCGGCGTGGTCATTTCACGCTCCTGGTCCGCTTTACATTTTAGACGAATCTTGTCTAGAAAAGCGTCGATCATTTCGTCCGTTGGCCATGGACACTCTGGTACAGGCTCTGCCTCCATCTTCTTAGTGCCGGGAGTTTTCCCATCATCGGTAAACGAGTGGGAGATTACGTTACAACTCGCCACGTATCCTTCGGATTCATCCGACGAGCTCCCCCCCTCATCTTCCTCTTGAAAGATATGGTTGAGGAACTCTTGCAGTGTGACAGGAGTTCGCGCCTTTTGATTGTATTCTTCCAGCGCGTCTATTTGCTTCTGTAAGTTCGTGTGCTCGTTTCCAAGCTTCACGGACTTCTTGGATTTCTTCTTCTTTTTCTTCGAAGATTTTGACGGTTGGACGTGAGTATTTCGGCTCTTATCGTTAGTCTTTATAATTGGGCGGGGCTTCAACATTCCTTTGATAATTTGAGGCTCAAGAGGGTCCTTCCATTCGATCGCAGGGCACGCATGAAGGTCTCTCAGCATTCTTTTGGTTTTAGTTGATAGCACGACCTCCCATGGAGCTTCTTCAATAAAAGAACATGTTGCCCCCGGTGTATCCGCTTTCCTCGGAGCATGTGGCTGTGGTGGGTTCACCTTCCACTTTTCTGACAGTGCAAACTTCCCCTGGAGGTATTGGTCTTCAATCCATCCTTTGAAGACGAAGCAATCTTCAATCGGATGGCCTACCGTTTGATGGTAAGGGCAGTAGTTGGAGTCATTCACCTCGGTGGGGTGTGGTGGTCGCCTTGGATTTGGTAGGTTTATAAGTCTGTTGCGTATTACCAACTCGAATAACCGCTTCGTCTTGTCTTGTGGGAACGAGTAGGGACGCTTCATTTTCTCATTATAGTACCGGCGTCTTTCCTCCAGTTGATCCGTCGATTTTGGGGCGTTAGGTTGCTGTTGGGCATTCGCGACAAAGGTTGCCCTTCCTTTACCCTTGTCATTCCGAGGTTCCGACTTCGGTGTAGGTGGTCTATGACCCATCTGGTCCATCTGAGCTAACTTGTCGATCAGAGCCTGGAATGTGGTTGGCTTAAAGAACATCATAAACTGGGAGATAGTTGCGTGAGGGTCTAGAGTTCCCACGAACATGCCCACCGCAGGTGCTTCCTCGATGCGCTGCTCACATCTCGACCACAAGTTCCGCCAGCGTATAGCGTACTGGACCCAGGTTTCACCCGGTTTTACCCTGGCGTTAATAAGTGCAGTTATTGGAGTGCGTTCGCTGGCACTTGCAAATCGCTGAGTGAACAACAACTCCATTTCAGCGAACGTTTTGATGGAATCGTTCGGGAGTTCTGAATACCATTCGAACGCTGTTTCTGACAAGCTGCCCACGAATTGGCGAAGCAACAATTTATCGTCACCGCCGGTGTTACCGCATAGGGCCCGAAACTGGGCGACATGTTGATGGGGATTGCCGGTCCCCTTATACACATGGAATTTCGGTATCGTATAGCCTTGCGGGTATTTGATTTGATCGTACCAGCTCGGATACGGCCGCCCGGTTTTCACGGTCTGACCAGCTGTCTCAGTTGCGCGATGAACTCGGATTTGCTGGGCTATGTAGTCAGCCAAGTCAGCCTTAGAGATCGTCTCTTCCTTGGCCGTCGAGAGGGCTGGAGGTGGATTTGACGTCTCTCCTCGGTCGTCCTCCAGAATAATCGGAGGATCTTCAGCTGGTAAGTCTTGCTGGATCATCATTCCTATCACATCTTGAAAGAGAAGGCCCATCCGTTGTATGTTGGCCGCTTGTTCAGCCGCCTCTTTGTCCCTTTTCTCCAGTGTTCGGCGAAGGAATTCAGCGTCGGTTTCTTCCTCCCGGCGTGCGTTTGAGGACGCTTCTGGGCTTTCCTTTGGCCCGGTGAGCGCGGCCATAGCATTCATCATTTCTTGGAGCTTTTGTTGCTGCTCCTGGGATTTTGTTACGGATCGGGTTAGTGGTCGATGGCCTGTAGAAGTGCGGCTCTCCTCCTTTCCAGAGGCCATGTATACAGTGTGGACCATCATGCCCCCAGACTTAGGGCGTCTAGGCCTAGTGTTTTTAGCCGTCGTTGCATGCTGTGGGGTCCTCTCTGGCCTCCTCCTTTTATGAGTCAGTTGATCAACAGCCTTTTGGGGTTTAGCCTGGTGACCAGCTTCAGGTTGGATTTTCAGTTTCTTGTGCTGGCGGGAGAAGTTTGGATCGATGATCGAATCTCGGGCTTGTCGCCAAACCTTATAAATTTTGGAAGACAGCCGTTGAGGAGATCGAGGCTGTTCGGGTTTTGTTTCCACCACCTTTTTTAGTAAGGGAGGAGATTTCTTCAGTACTGCCGCAGGGGAATTCCTTCGCACCTTATTTAGCATTTCAAAACTGTTCCCAGTCGGAACAGCGGCATTAACTTCGGCCACCGGGGCTGGTGGGGTCAATCCGGAGGGAGAGTTGCCCCCAGCCTTCCTCACTCGGCGCCAATGGCGACGTCGAGAGTGTCGAGCGGACGGTGCAGGGTCAGCGGTAAGAATGGTTTCTTCATGCCCCCTGTGTGGATGGGGGGTTGTTGTTGGCGTTAACCTATCGAAGACCGATGTCCTCTGGGAAGCGGGAGCAAAGGCCGGAGCCGTCAATCTTGTAAAGACCGACTTTTTGGCTGGAGAGGTTGCCTTGGCGATTCCGGGTATGGGAGCGTTCACTTTCTTAGAAGCAGTCTTCTTTGAGATTGTAGGCCCCGTAATGAGCTCGCATGATTTCTGGCCCAGTCTAGAGAAGACCGAGGCGTTGACGTTGGGCGACTCGTTGAGAGGAGCCGCGGTAGGGGTAAGACGATCAAAGACCGACTTCTTGAGAGTCTCCTTCGCCAGCACTGGAACGGTAAAGTTTGTCGGCGGGATCATGGTCCCAAAAAACAATCCTGTGGCGGCGCGGGTGACCTGTTCCATCGGCATTGTGAACAGCGAAGCAGCTTGGGGTCCATAGGCTATACCTCCTGGCGAGGCAGAGCGTCGGCTGCAGTTGCCGTCTGAGCAGTTGGAGGATTTCGCAGGGATGAAAGCCATCGATCCTTTGCTTTCTGCAATAAGCAAGATGCCAATTCTCAGTACCTTGAGACCCAAGGGCAACTATTAGCGAACCGCGATTGGTTCGCGAATCACGACACACGAAGTGTGGAGTGGAAAGAGGAAAAGGTCCCACCGGGCGTGCCAGAATCTGTTCCCCTCCGAACGGCGGCCGGGACGTCGGGACGTCCGAATGCCTGGGGTTCGGGGCAGATGCTAATTGGTGCTATCCGTCTACCCCTCCGAAGATGCCAAGTTGATTTATGGCACCATGTATCGAAGGTTTAGACGGATGCGTCCGATGTAGCAGACTTCGTCAGATTCCCCCTCATTTGAGGGGTTTTTGATTGTGGGGACGCTCTTCCCTGCAGGCGCAAGCCCCTGCAGTTAATTACGCTACCGCGTTGCGGTAACAACTTTCTCCTTCTCCAGATGGTCACTTCGTGTCGTGGGTGTTTGTTTTGTTGCCCGTGGATTGTTTACGGAGACTGAGTTATGTCGTCGCCCGTAGGGCGTGGACTAGTCCAAATCCGCATTATCTTAGATTTGGGTTTGGGGGTTTGGTTTGAGGATACGTCAGCCATACTTGAGGCTAAGATCAACTCAAACGTTTGTTAAGGATACGTTAGTCTAACTTTGTGACTAAGATCAACTTAACGGGATCGTTTAGATCCGACAGAAGAGTGTTTGGACTCTAATGTTCCAGTTTAGGGACGTAGTGGTCCATCGTATGTATGGCCATCGGGACTCATCACCTCTCTGACGACGTTGAAAGATTACAACGACGGATGTCAGAGGAGTTCAGAGATGCACCCTCGAGCCGGAGTTAATTTAGGGGATTCGTAGTCCAATCTGTTTGAAGGTTTAAGGACGCGTTAGCCATTTTTGGAGGCTAAGATCAACTTAAACGGGACCGTTTAGATCCGACAAAAGAGCATATGGAGGGCCCTATTGTTCTAGTTTAGGGACGTTGCGGTCCATGGGTAGTTTAAGGACGTTGCGGTCCGTGGGTAGTTTAAGGACATTGCGGTCCGTGGGTAGTTTAAGGACATTGCGGTCCATGGGTAGTTTAAGGACATTGCGGTCCATGGGTAGTTTAAGGACATTGCGGTCCATGGGTAGTTTAAGGACATTGCGGTCCAGTATTTGCTCTGGATGCTTCACACGGGTTCACTGCCGTGCTTGGCGAGGACCAGGCTCCGCTCTGGATGCTTCACACGGGTTCACTGCCGTGCTCTGCGAGGACCAGGATCCGCTCTGGACGTTTCCCACGGGGTCAAAGAGTGACATTATCCGTGTTCCACGTAACCAGGAATTTTGCATTAGGCATGGGTTTAAGGACCCCACAGTCCATATCATGAGTGGCCGTCGGGACCCGTCACCTCTTTGAAGACATTGAGGGATTACAATGCCAAGTTTCAAAGGAGTGAAGAGATGTACCCTGGAACCGGAATGGATTTAATAGTCCCTGACCCAATTTGGGGTCGAGACTGATTAATTATGTTATGAGCCTATTAGCCCAGTTAATCACAAATTGAGGACTTATGGCCAGCTTGGGCTAAGTCCAGTCGGGTCTGAAACATTGACTTTTTGCTGATCCATTGAAGGAGAGGCTTTGCCTCTATCCATTTAGCCAATTGGGCCAAAGCCTAGTGTTAAACACTATAGAGCAATTAGTGTTGAACACTGGGAATGCGGTTAACAAGTTAGTGTTTAACACTAAGAAATAATTGGTGTTAAACACCAGCAATAAGGCTTCTCAAATTAGTGTTAAACACTAAAACAGATCAGTGTTGAACACTGCAAATGAAGATCTCAGATTAGTATTTAAACACTAAGGTAATCAGTGTTGAACACTGCAGATAAAGCTTTTTAATTAGTGTTGAACACTAAGGCCCAACAATATTTTAACACTGAGTGCGAGAGTTTCAATTTAGTGTTAAACACTAAGACAAGAGGGGTCACGTGGCAGCACGTGAGAGCGCCCTTCCTCCATTTGTTCTGCTGAAATTACTGCATCTTTTGATAGCATCACGTGTCAGCACGTGATGGGCATTCAAATGCCTATGCGTTAAGGCTTCTGCTGAAAGTCACGTGGGTCACGTGGGGTGCTGCCTCAAAGGGGTTTTCTGTAGGGCTTTTGAGGGGGGGGTCACGTGGTGACACGTGACCCTGCCTTAATGTGGTTTTTTTTCAGAGGATTTGTTACTCCTTTTTTCAGGAATTAAATTCCGGAGACTTTTTAATTTCAGAGGAATTAAATCCTTCTTTCTTTTGAAGACTTGTATTCTGGAATAGAGTTTAACTCTGAATTTTCTGCGGGAGTTAAATTCCCCGTTTATGTGAAGGGCTGAATAGGGTTGAACCCTAATAAAATTTTTGAGGAAATGATGATCATTGTTTCAACAGAACTAAGTTCTTTAATTAGGGTTAAACCCTGTTTCTCTCTTTTTTTTGTTTTGAAGGAATTAAATTCCCATGATATAGGGTCTAGCCCCACTTTTATTTTGGAGGAATTAAATTCCTATAGTTCTGTGAGAATTAAATTCTCAAGTTTGCACTCCTTCTCTATGTTTTGGATCTGCATGGCAGGATCTCAACCCATTGAGAATTAAATTCTCAACCTTAAGGGGAGATGTGCACTTTGCAGATCCTCTATCAAAGAGAGAAGAAATAAGTTCTTCTGCTTTTATATTATCAGAGTTAAACTCTGTTGAGAATTAAATTCTGCTTCTTTCAAAATGCCTTCCCTTTCTTACCTAGGGTTTTTTGCAGAAGATCTGAGTCTTTTCGAAGTATCAAAGCTCTTCTCCTTTTCTCTTTTCTTCTCTGCGCATGTATCTCCCCTTTTTTGTCTCTTGGCTCCTATTTATAGGAGAGGCAGCCGCATCAATCAGTTTTTTGACGAATCTTCATTGGGAGATTTGATTTGCATCCATAATTCATTTTGGGCCTTTGGATTATTAGGTGAATTTTATTCACCATTGGATCTTGAATTCAGAGATTCTCCTTTGATATTTTGGTTAGATTTAAGGGGGAAATCTTTCCCAACCCGAGATTTTCCATAGATAGATGATATTTAATCATCTCTGAATCTTTAATTTGATTGGTCCCAAATAATTACTTTCCTTTGAAAAGATTCGAATTTCCTTCAGAATTTAATTCTGTCGTCAAAAATGGGCTTTGAAAGTCGGTCACGTGGGACCACGTGACCCGTGGTCACGTGTGAGCACGTGACCCCCTTTGGAATGAGCCTTCTGCGCTGCGTCTTCTGATTGCTGCTTAAACATCACGTGCTACCACGTGACCCCTGGTCACGTGTGAGCACGTGACCCTTGTTTGAACTCTCTTTCTTTGGTTCAACGGGAGAACGGGTCTGCTGTCTTGAACGTCACGTGTCAACACGTGACTCTGGTCACGTGAGAGCACGTGACCTTTTCTGAAGCTCTTTTCCTTGACTTGATCAGGGAACCAATGTGCGTCTTTGCTGCTTGAATTTAAATGTCACGTGCCGACACGTGACCTTGATCACGTGGGAGCACGTGACCCTTCCTGAAGCCCCCTTTTCTTCGACTTAGTCAGGAGACTGAACTTGCTTGAATGATGCGTTCAGGTGTCACGTGCGAACACGTGACCGCTAGTCACGTGTAAGCACGTGACCCTCTTCTGAAGCTTTTCACAAAAGCTTCCTGATTTTAAATCAGGAAACAGGAGAGTGTAAGTCAACCATCCTTTAGGGGTGGTAACCACCAATCTGATATTTCCATAGGGGTTAGAGCTGAAATGGCAGCAATGCAAAAGAAACTTGAAACTATGGAACATAAATTTTTAGCAGTCTCCCTAAATCAGATGTCACTCTCCAAAACTGTTTGTGGATGCTGTTCTGATCCATCTCATCTTACGGAAGAATGTCCTTTAAATTCTCCTTTTCAAGGTCAAGAGCATACCAATGCTGCTTTCCAACAAAGACCTAGAAACGATCTGTATTCTTCCATTTATAATCAGGGTTGGAGGAATCACCCTAACTTTGCTTGGAAACAACAATAAACTCAAAACACGGTTTCAAACCAAAATATTTTCCAAAGGGGCCCTCCACCACAACAGCAACCACTTCAACCGAGTCAGCACCCCTACCAAACACAAACTTTTCCAAATCCGGTCATAAATTCTACACCTGGGAATAATTCTTTCCAATTGGTCGATACTGATAACCCCTCTTCACTCGAACAAACCATGAATTTGCTTCTGACAAATTTCATGCAAGTTTCGGCTGAGATGAAGTCTTCTATCGATAACATAAAGAAGAACTCTGCCTTCCAAGGTGAGAGTATTAAATCGATGGAAGCACAAATTGCACAATTAAAAGCCGAAATGAGTGCTAGAGAGAAAGGGAAACTTCCAGCTCAACCTGTACCGAATCCTGGCTATTCACATCATGTGAATGCTATTACCACGTTGAGATCTGGAAAAGTGTTAGACAACCATGTCGGTGAAGAGATTGATAATAATGAAGAATCAATCGATGATACTCCGGCTGAGACTTTTCCTTCTACTTCTACTTCTACTTCTACTTCTACTTCTGACCCCAGTTCGTCTACCCCACCGTTTTCTTCCGAGCCTATTCTCCGTTTTCCCCAAGGCTCGAACCCTCAGCACACTTCTTCTAGTCCACCAAAGACGATCCTCACTCCTATTCTGGGATCTTTCCTACCCACACGATTTTCTCCAATGTTGGACCCCGCTATTATTGCTAAAACTCCTTATCCTAATAGGTTAAGAAGAAACAGACCAAGTCCGCAAATGGAGAAGATCACTGAAATCTTTAAGCAGGTTAACATCAATATCCCTCTCCTAGATGCTATACAACAAGTCCTGGCTTATGCGAAAATTCTCAAGGACTTGTGCACTAGGAAAAGGAAGACTCAAGTGCCAAAAAAGGTGTTCATATCAAGTACTGTAGACACAGCTTTTCCCCAACAATTACCAAGGAAACGTAAGGACCCTGGCTGTCCTACTATTTCTATTTCTATTGGGGGTAAACACATTAACCGTGCTCTACTTGACCTTGGCACAAGTGTTAATCTTCTTCCTTACTCAGTTTATGAGCAGTTAGGGATCGGAGAGTTAAAGTCCTCGAACACAACTCTCCAGATGGCCGACCGATCAATCACCAAACCTAGGGGGAGCTTGAGGATGTGTTAATAAAAGTCGGGGAATTTTTATTTCCTGTGGAATTTATTGTTCTAGATACATAACCTGTAGCGAACCCACGGAACCAAATTCCGGTGATTCTCGGTCGACCCTTTTTGGCCACTTCTAATGCTGTAATCAACTGCCGTAATGGCTCTATGACCTTATTCTTCGAGAAGATATCAATAGAGTTTAACATTTACAAGTTGGGAAGTGTACCCTCCGAACTTTCTGCTCATGCATGTTCTGTCGAATTAATGGATGTCGACAGCAGCAAATTTGATCAGCTTCACGATACTGATCTAGACTTCTTTCATATGTTGTTGTTTGACCCAATTATGTATTATACACATATGGACCCTTCTTTCGAATTGTCCGAGTCAACATCTAATGCTGATCGTGAACTTTTGTTGGAGTCTAGAGATCATCCCGCCCTTTCTGATGACATTATACTTCGGGGTATCGATGAAAGCTTTGAGGAAATTTTCGCTGATGAGCTCGCATTTTTAGCAAACACGGATGTTGAGATGAATCAACTCCAAAAAGAAATTGAAGCTCCACCCCTTCTTCTTGACAATCACAAAAATGCGAGTAATCCATCATCATAATCACTGTGTCGTCTCTCCAAATTGAGACGCGAACCCTTTCTATCACACCACTTACCTTTTTCCCACTTCTTCCTGGCTCTCTACAACATGTTCTTCCACTAACCGGTGCACTACACTGATAAAATATTCGAATGGTTGGTGTTGACTTTCGATCTTTGCAAACCTTGGCATTGACTAGTAACTTTGACCCCCTCTTGTGATTTTAAATACTTAATATTGTTTAACTCAAGTTTGGGAGGGTATATTTGGCTCTTAAAAATAAAAATTGTACACGAAATGATGAGCCAAAAATAAATTTGGGGGAGGATTTTCACGTTCACTTATTATTGTCCCCGTTAATAAATTTCCTCCCAAGCCGACAAGTATTCGAAGCTTTAACAGATGGGAACAGTGAGGACACTGTTCTAAACAAGTTTGGGGGAGGTTTGTGCTTATTTACGCATCACTTTACATCATACTTTTCATAAGCACAAAACATATAAAAAAATTTGTACATAAATAAGATAATAAAAGATTAGATAGTGAAAAATTACATCCAAAAGATTGGAAAAATTTAAGAAAACCTAGAAAGTTAGAAGTTTTCTTAAACGAACTAGTAATAAGTAGTTATGAGCCGTTGTCTCAAGGGTTAGTAAGATGAAAGAAGTCACTAATCTGAGGATAAAAATAAGTCTGAAAAATAGTTCCTATTCTTAAAACCAAACATTTGAACGTTGATACCCTACTATACACACTTACATACGTCTTGAAACTCGGGATAGTAGAGGATACCTTGAAATGCTCTTGTCTAAAAGTCAAAGTATGAAGAAAATAGTGAATGAAAAATAAAAAGATAAAATGGTGAAGAAAAATGAACACTGGTTTTGTAATCACCAAGGCAGCATAAAAAAATATAGCGAGAGTGCTTCATCACCTAGTGCCTTAGACCAACTGGTTTGGGAGTCACTGCTAAGCCTTAGGTGTTGCAAGATGAGGAAAATACTATTTACGCCTAATCAGCAAGCACATGAGTAATCGGTCGGTTAGTACCTCAAGAAGTATTAACGGTCGCATGAAAAATGTGTGAGCAATCTCATCTAAATATTCATCAATTAAAAAGTACTGAGGTCGATGGCCAAGAGTATGATACCCTGAATTGAATTCTCCGAGTGTAGGGATGTCTTTTACACACACGTAGGGGTATATGATCGGTGTTTGGAAGAAAGGTACGAATGAAGAATAAAGACGATGTTTTATTGAAGGACGATGTGATTTCTAACATCTTTTCATGACTATTAAGATAGGGCTCATAACAACCGAAATGCTAGTGTAGTTGGAAACTCTAATTTTCAAAGTCTTTCTT
Source organism: Agapanthus africanus (assembly GCA_030015575.1). Classification (NCBI taxonomy): domain Eukaryota; kingdom Viridiplantae; phylum Streptophyta; class Magnoliopsida; order Asparagales; family Amaryllidaceae; genus Agapanthus; species Agapanthus africanus. The sequence goes on from CM057339.1 coordinate 46,363,607, forward strand.
TTACAATTCTTATCTTTACATGTAACTTTCACGGTCTTCCTTTTATTATTGGATTTTGTGGGTGCAATCCGCTAAAAACCCTCAGGAGACAACACTCCTCCTACTAGGGACACCTAAAGTTTTAAAGGCTTGTTGCACGTGCTCAGTGCAATCGTGTTGCCTATGAAAGTGTGCTAGTTAGTTTTTCTTTTTCTTTATTTTCTCCTTCTCTTAAAAATAAAAGATGTCTGCTCGAGATGACCAAAATTAAGTTTGGGGGAATTTGATCAGTCGAAAATGTTGCATTCTTAACACATCAATTTCCCTACTCTTTCTAATCATCTAAACGTGTTTGGTATAAATATAGCACGTATTAACAATTCATCTGCAAGATATCAAATAACATGTGTTATACATTATAACCGGTATTATGAAGGAAATTGAGTGTTTATTACTACACACATGATCTTTGTATATTTAAACACTTGTCTCAAGATTTTGTGCAGAAATTCTTCAGGTCAAAGAACTGGAATTACTAAAAGTGCCGATAAAATACAGCAAGTCAAATACTTGAGATCTGGCAGCAATCAAGAAAGAATTATAATATTCCAGGCATCATAAAAGTATCCAAAAGATAATACAAAATACCCCTGAAGATTTCAGCCATCAAGCTCATCAATCAACTGCGGATCCACGGCCGAGTCAGGCCGATCCGCCGCGGATCTGCGGCCGATTCGACTCGTCGGCGAACTGAAACTTTTCCTGAGGCTTCCTCTCAACTGACAAACTTCTTCAAGACGCTTCAAAGTCCCTAGAAATCTGCAGAAGCTTCCCTTCAAACCTCCAAGCTTCTTGTGCAAGCTTGATACCAACCTAGCTTCTAGGAGAAGATAAAGGAAGAACTATAAAAAGGGACCTAGGGCTTCATTACAAAAGTTGTTCATTAGTTCGGTTGTTGAACATTGAACCAAATCCACACACAAGTTGAGTGACACAACTTGTGACCCAAAACCCTAATCCAAATCCAATTCTAAAGCCAAATAAAGATACATCGAGAACAAATCAAGCAAGCAAATGAAGATCTTTTGAAGCAACGCCGATTATCATCCGAGCAAGAGATCCACGAAGATCCGCGACTCAAGGAGATCGATGCGAAGCTAATTTCGGCGGATCTAGTTATCTCCTCAAATCTTGTAACCTCGAAATGAGTGAATGTGTACCTAATCGTCGATTAATAAAGGTAAAAATTATAAATCTTGCTTTCTTTACATTCTTACCTTATGAAAAATTCTTGATTCTTTCATTTTTCATGATGTGTGAGTGAAATCTCCGCTTGTAGCGGAATCGAGAGAATAGGTAGATGATGATAATGAAATTCTTGAACGATTCTTAAGTCTTATGAGCTTTGTTAACTCTAGGAAATTGAATCATCGAAGACCTAATTTTGAGAGAAATCGCTTTCTTGAATGTTTTCGCTCAAAATTAGAGATCAACGATCGATGATTTTCTTGACTAGAGGCTAGAATTTGAATGATAATTAATAAAAAGATAAGGGATGGTGAAGGAGAAACCCTAGTTTCTTCAATAGATCCCTAATCTTCGTTGATCGTCATTGATCTAGCACCAAATTCTCAATAGATAATATTTCGTAATCTTTAGTTTTCATGATCACTACTTATTTGATCGATTTCTATAAGCTACTTTACAAATCTTGATAATTCAATTGGTTTGAACATTTTCTTGATCTTTATTAATTCTCAATTTTAGATCTATTTCTTTAGGATTCTTGAAACTAAATCTCACAAATATTGAATCATTTTCTTTCATCTTTTCCTTTCAACTCAACTAAAACGATTTCGAACAAATTCACACAATCTCAGTGGACGATCCGCTCTCGCTAACGAAACAACAATTGACACCGTTAATTGATTGCGGTATAAATTTCTTTGGTTGTGAAACATTTTACCATACACACGAAGATGATCAATCATCCGCCATGGTGTGTATCCCATCTTCTAATTCTTTTGGTTCCGGTGGAAATTCTGAGATCAACTCATCTTCATCTTCATTTTCGAAGCACCAGGAAAGGTCATCCATATTCTCATGAATTTCTTCTTCCGAAAGCGTTATCATGTGACAGGTACGAGCTCGCTTCCAAGACCAATATTGATCTGGTTCTACTCTCGCCATATATATTGCTTTTGGCACATGCTTTTGTGGTGGGGTTACCCTCCAACTGTTGGATAGAGCGAATCTGTCGAGTTGATATTGGTCTTCGACCCAATTTTTGAAGGTGAAGCAGTCTTCAAGAGGATATCCTATCGCTCGGTGATAGGAGCAATAATCCGGGTGATGAACCTCGTTTGCTTGATCGTGATGCCGAGACTCCGGAAGTGTCATCATTTAATGTTTCATGACAAGGTCAAAAATTCTCCTTGTCTTGTCTCGAGGGAAAGAATATGCTTGATCCATCTTTTTCATAAGCGACGGGTTCCAGCTGATCTTTTCTCGATCGCGTGGCCTTTTGGATCCGTTTTGCCGTTGCCGAACGTTTTTTCCGTTCTTTAACTTGTTTCTGCCTCCGCGTCGGGCCTTTTTCTTGTCTTGGGAATGCATGGCGGGCTGACGGTGAAGAGCATCGTCATCCTCCGTGGCCTGCTGAAGGAGGCATTGCATCTTGGCTTTCTCGTAAATGGCCATTTCGCGGCTGTGGTCGTTCCGATCCTTTTGACTCGCTTGTCCATCGGTTTTTCAAACGACGAACTCGGCAATTTTATGACAGGACCGCGTTCTGGTTTAGTGTCAGCATCTTTTAAAAGAGCATCCTCTTCTTCATCAAGGTCCTTTATGACATGGCAGCCATGGAACTGCTCCCGTTTCTTGGATCGGACAAATCCAAGCCCGATCGTTTCCATTTTTCTGTTGGGAAATTTTTGCCGAGTTCCGGGGATATTCCAGATCCAGTTGTAGAATTGGGCATGTCACGCGGTTTGCTTAAAGGGTACGCCTTGGCATCTCGATAACCTTTTCAATCTCTCTGCGTAGTATCTGGGCAGACGGATTGGTTAGAGCCTATCAAGTGCAGGTTCGGCACCACGCCATACTTTTCTCTCGACTTTGGTTTCCCCGGATCGGTAGAATAGGATCGCCTTTTCACCTCTTTGCCTGGGAGGGACGTAAAATGTCTGTAGCTCTTGCACACTATATGTCTCAAGCGCATCAAGCTCTCTGTAGTGCTTCCGCGGAACCATGGCGATTTGCAAGCTCTGATCATCTCCAGTGAAGGCCTGCATTGATGGACGGACCAAGAATACTGCGTTGACTTCGTCTTCAGAGTCACTGCTAAAGACCAGAATAGGGGTAGATGGTCCCGGCCTGTTGCATTGGGCGGCCCCGAATAGACTATCTTTTCTTCCTCCTCGGTATCGCTCCCGAAGACCGGAATAGTGGTGATAGCTTTTTGCTTATTCTCCGGTTTATGGCATCTTTCCGTGTCTTCAAAGTCTGGTAGAAAATACTTTGCATCTTCGTACTTTCGGACTTCATTTACGGAGAACGGGTTTAGTTCCCCCGTCACGGTATACTCGAGACCATCTTTGAAATACTTCATACACTGATGTTGTGTAGAAGGGATAATGTTGTACTTGTGTAACCAAGGCCTGCCGATCAAAGCGTTGTAGCAGGTCTTGGCGTCAATGACATGAAATTTGATGTTAGTGATGAGCAACCCAAAGCGTAACGTCAGTATTACAGACCCGAGCGTCCGTGATGACTGGGAGTCGAACCCGGAGATGGTGATTTTATCCCGAGCGAGGTGCTGAACGCTCATACAGATTTCTTTTAGCACCCTCACATTTAGGAGGTTGACAAAAGACCCATTGTCAACTAAGATTTTCCTTGTCTTGATGTCATGGCAGTACCCGGTGACATACAGGGGACGGTTGTACTCGCACGTTCCGAGAAGAAGATCTTCATCGCCGAAAGTGATAGCAGCTGTGTGCACTTCTTCCAGCTTGTCCTTCATCTTTTCTTCGGCAAGGAAATCTTGAAACTGTTCGGGCTCTTGTAATGCCCTGATCAGAGAATCTCATGCCTCTTTAGACAACAGAAGGGCATCCAAAATGCTTAGCTGTGAGGGTATCTTTCTCAGGTGTGCTAGAACATTGTAATCCACTTTGTTTTTCTTGGCTGGGTCCTTGGCTGCCAGCTCTTCGACGACTCGATCATCGAGGGCAATATCCTCATGGACTTTTTCCTTCCCCTTATCTTTTTTGTTCGATCCCTTGTTTATAGGTCCAAGATTCTTTTCGGGCAACGTACGACTACGCAGCTGAACGTTTTCACATATCTTTATCTCTTCCTCTTTTCCTGAGGTGGATTCATTGAAGAGAAGGCCAAGGGCTACTTCTTCATCAGAATCGCTTCCGAAGGTGAGAACTTGCGCTCCCCTGGTATCAACCATGTGACAGTTTCCGGCAGTTCTTTTGTGCTCATCTGTCGTGCTTCTCTGCTCCCGACGAGTTTTGCGCTTCATCCGCTTGAAATGTTGTCGGTGAGCAACGTATCCCGGCTATCACTTTTTAAAGGCCATGCATTCTTCGATAGGGTGTGCAATCCTCTGATGGTATAAGCAGTAGTTAGGATGTGTATCCGCTTCGTCAAGGTGTATACTGCCAGGAGTATCTCCTTTGAAAGATGGCAGCTTCATTCCCATTGTCAGAGCTTTAGTGAACCGTTTCTTTGTCTTAAGCCTGTTTTTGTTTGCTACAGGTGTGCTTCGATATAGTTGGGTGCTTTACGACTCATCCCTACCATGACTTCTTCAACTTGATGTCAACGCTTGGCTATTTCGAATATGGCCATTTCACTCTCTTGATCAGCTTTGCTCTTCTGACGGGTTTCGTTCAGCAACATGTCAATCATCTCATCTGACGGTTCCAAGGATTTTGGCACCGATCCTGCCCCCATCTCCTCTATATTATCTTCTGACGCCGAGTGAACTTCTTCGTCATTTACTGACGAATGAGAGATCATGTGACAACTTGCCACATAATCCTCGGGTTCTTCTGACGAGTCGTTTCCATCGTCATTGTCATTATCTCCGTTCTCAAGGATATGGTTGAGAAAATCTTGGAGCGTGACCGGGGTTCGCACCTTCTGGTTATATTCCTCCAGTGTGTCAATATACTTCTGTAGGCCTGTACGATTTCGTCAGGCTGTATGGGGCCTTCTTCTTTTTCTTTGAAGACTTTGACAACTGGGCCTGGGTGTTTTGCCCCTCGCTACTAACTCTCGGTGTTGGGCGCGGTTTCAGCATTCCCTCAATGATCTCGGGCTCTAATGGGCTTTTCCACCTGATTGCCGGGTATGCTTGAAGATCCTTCAGTATTCTTTTGGTCTTAGCTGAAAGAACAACTTCCCATGGAGCTTCCTCTATAAATGAGCATAATTCCCCCAGTGTGTCCATCTTTTTAGGAGCGTATGGTTGTGGCGGGTTTACCCTCCAGTTTTCAGACAGCGCGAATTTGCCTTGCTGGTACTGGTCCTCAATCCAGTTTTTGAAGACGAAGCAATCTTTGGTTGGATGGCCCAATATTCGGTGGTAGGGGCAGTAATTGGGATTGTTGACGTCGCCTGGTTGTAGTGGGCATCTCGGATCTGGTAGAGTAATGAGCCTGTTGCGCACCTCCAATTCTAACAGTCTTCTCGTTTTATCCCGAGGGAATGAGTAAGGACGTCTCAGCTTTTCTCCGAGTGATTGATGTTTATCGTTTTGGCGAGCGGCTAGTTTCGGATCACTCGGCTGTTGTTGAGCGTTGGCGATGAAGGTCGCTTTCCTTTTGATCTTTTCATTTTGAGGCTCTATCTTCGAGGAGGGCGGTCTATGGCTCATCTGGTCCATTTGGGCCAGCTTGTCGATCAAGACTTGAAAAGTGGTCGGCTTGAAAAACATCATGAATTGGGATATATTCGCCTATGGATCCAGGGTCCCCACGAACATGCCCACGGCAGGAGCTTCTTCTATGTGTTGTTCGCATCTCGACTATAGATTCTGCCACCGAATTGCATACTGAACCTAAGTCTCTCCTGGCTTCACCCTGGCATTGATCAATGTCGTGATCGGAATGCGTTCGCTGGCGCTTGCGAAACGCTGGGTGAACAGAAACTCCATTTCTGTGAACATTTTGATGGAATCATTCGGAAGCTCCGAGTACCATTCAAATGCCGTCTCCGCTAAGCTGCCGACGAACTGGCGAAGCAGCAGTTTGTTGTCACCTCCAGTATTGCCGCATATAGCCCTGAACTGAGCAACGTGCTGATGGGGATTTCCCGTCCCCTTATACACATGAAATTTAGGGATCGTGTATCCTGGTGGGTACTTAATTTGATCGTACTAGCTTGGATAGGATCGCCCAGTTCTGACAACTTGGCCAGTAGCTTCATTTTCCTGATGAGCTCGTATTTGCTGAGCTATGTAGTCATCAAGCACAACTTTCGAGATCGTCTCCTTCCTGGCTGCTGATAAATCCGGAAGAGGATTTGATGTCTCCCCACTGTCGTCTTTAATGATTATTGGGGGATCTTCGGCTGGAGGGTCCGGCTGGATCATCATCCCCGCCATATCTTGGAATAGAAGCACCATTTGTTTTATAGTAGCCGCTTGTTCCGCGGCTTCTTTATCTTTCTTTTCGAGCATTCTTCGGAGGAACTCGGTGTCGGTTTCCTGCTCCTGGCGTTGATCTGAAGATACTTCCGGGATTTCCTTCTGCCCAGTGAGTGCGACCATCTTTGTCAACATCTCCTGGAGCTTTTGTTGCTGCTCCTGAGTTTTCGTCATAGACCGTGTGAGTGGTCGATGACCTGTAGAAGTACAGTTTTCCTCTTTCCCGGAAGCCATGTACACCGTGTGCACGATCATGCCCCCAGACTTAGGGCGTTTAGGTTCAGTGCCCTTGAGACTTGTTGTAGACACGGGGATCTTCTCCGGCCTTCTCCTTTTATGAGCGGTCGAAGTTGAGGGGGCTGTTGCAGCCGATGTTTTCCGTGGTACGACGGCGGGATGTCCTTCCTCTTTCCTGACTTTCATTTTCTTCTGTCCGTGGGAGTAATCTTTGTCAATTACAGAGTCTTGGACTCTTCGCCAGACCCTGCGGATTTTGGAGGGCAGCCGCTGAGAGGCTATTCCGGGTTTGCGTTTGTAATGTTTTCTACAGGTGGAGGAGAAATTTTCAGCACGGCAATTGGAGAATTCTTGCGCACCCTCCTGAGCAGCTGAAAACTGTTCCCAGTTGGAACAGCGGCATCAACTTCCACCCTTGGAGCTGGTGGGGTAAGTCCAGAAGGTGAATTTCCCCCAGCTTTCCTCACTCGGCGCCAGTGACGACGTCGAGCATGTCGTGTAGCTGGGATCACCTTTATTGTTGGAGTATCATCGTCATGCCCCCTGCTTTGAAGAGAGGCTGTTATTGGCGCCAGTCTGTTAAAGACTGACATCCACTGGGAACGAATGGTCAACCTGTCGAAAGCCGACTTTCGAGTAGGGAAAGTAGTTTGGACGACTTCACCTGCAGCAGGAGGTGGGATAGCCTTCTCCGGTATTGTGAGCCTCTTCGCGGGCCCATTTGAGCTTAGGCTCAGCCTGTCGAAGGCTGACTTTCGAGTAGAAGAAGTAGTTTGGTCGACTTCACCTACAGCAGGAGGTGGGATAGCCTTCTCCGGTATTGCGAGACTCTTTGCGGGCCCATTTGAGCTTAGGCTCAGCCTGTCGAAGACTGAGGCAGTAGACTTGGATGACCCGTTGAGAGGGGCCGCGATAGTTGCAAACCGATCGAAGAGCGACTTCTTTGGAGCTTCTTGTGACGGCACTAAAGCGTTGAAGCTTGCTGGTGGGATCATGGTCCCAAAGAACAGTCCAGTGGTGGCCTGAGTCACCTGTTCCACTGGCATGGCAAAGATGGAGGCCGCTTGGGGCCTATAAGTTACTCCTCCAGACGGGGCGGAGTGGGAGTTGTTGTTACAGTTGATGCAGCTGGAAGCCATTGATCTTCTGTTCTCTGCACGGGAGCAAGACACCAAATCTTAGTACCTCGAATCCACAGGCAACCATAGCAGACCGCGATTTGCTCGTGAAACACGACACATGAAGTGTGGAGTGAAAAGAGGAAAAGGTCCCACCGGGCGTGCCAGAATCTGTTCGTCGCCGAAAGACGCGACCGGGACATTAGGGACATCTGGCCTGAATTTTAAGGGAAGATGCTATTTGGCTTTATCCGTCCACCTCTCCAAACATTCCAAGTTGATTTATGGCACTGTGTATCGGTGGTTTGGACGGATGCGGCCGTTGTAGCAGACTTCGTCAGATTCCCCCTCATTGGTGAGGGGTTTTTGATTGTGGGGACGCTCTTCCCTGCAGGCGCAAGCCCCTGCAGTTAACTACGTTATCGCGTAGCGATAACTACTTTCTCCTTCTCCAGATGTTCACTTTGTATCGTGTGTTTGTTTTGTTTTAGGTTGCCCGTGAATTGTATACAGAGACTAATTTAAGTTGTCGCCCGTAGGGCGGGGATTAGTCCAAATCCGTATTTTCTTAGATTTGGGTTTGTTTTGATTTAAGGATCGTTAATTTCGTCCGAGATTAAGATCAACTTAAATGTTTGTTAAGGATACGTTAGTCTAATTTTAGATTAAGATCTACTTAACAAGGTTTTAGGATTATTTAGATCCAACGAAAGAGTATTTGGGCTCTATCGTCTTAGTTTAGGGACGTTGCGGTCCATTGGGTTTAAGGACATCATAGTCTGTAGAGTTTAGTTTAGGAATGTTGCGGTCCACAGATCACCATTTTTGAGGTGAGGATTTAGTTTCAGGACATTACGATCCATAGTTTAAGAACATCATAGTCCGTAGAATTTAGTTTAGGGACGTTGCGGTCCATAGTTTGTTTAAGGACATTACGGTCCATGTTTAAAGACATCGTAGTCTGTGTTTAAAGACATCATAGTCTGTAGGGTTTTGGTTTAACAGTTTGGGGATGCGCCAAAAGTTATTGGTTATTGGGACGCTCCATCTCTCTGAAGACGTTGAAGAATTACAACGACATGTATCAGAGGTATGAAGAGATATAACCTTGAACCAGTGAATGTTCATCAATGATTTGATGATCTTGTTTGGGACTAAGTCCAATTTAAAAGCATATGGTTGGGTTAATTTGGGGTTTGACCAACCTTGGGCTCAGCCCACTTGATTATTTATCTAGTCTTGGTCCCTTTTCTGCATCAGCAGTGCCAAGCATTGAAATGGGTTTTGACACCCTTTATTCTTTTTGTTTTATTTGTGTTCTTTTATATGGAGTGTTAAACACTTGATAGCGCTCACGTGCGGAACATGTGGAGCGCTTGGTGCTGAGCGCCAGGCAATGAGTACTAAGTACTTTTTATTAAGTAGCGCCCACGTGAGGAGTACGTGGAGCGCTCGGCACTGAGCGCTAGACTTGGAGTGCTAAGCGCTTCTTATAAGATAGTGCCCACGTGAGGAGCACGTGGAGCGCTCAGTGCTGAGCGCTGAATCTTTTGTTCTGCTCAATTCAATTCTCTGAGAATTAGATTCTCATTTATAAAAAACTTTGTCTTATAGATCTGAGATCTGGCAAAAGGTCTAAGTTCTTTTTATGTGAGAGTTAAACTCTCAAGCACTGAATTTTCTATTCTGCTCAATTCAATTCTCTGAGAATTAGATTCTCACTTATGAAAGACTTTGTCTTATAGATCTGAGATCTAGAAAAAGAACTAAGTTCTTCTGATGTGAGAGTTAAACTCTTAAATATAGAGGAGATGCATTGATCTCACTTATTGTTATTTACCTTGAGAAGAAATTGCTCTCTTCTTTAAAGTTTGAAGTTTATGGGGGGTTCCTCTGTACAAGACTTGAAGTCTTGGGTCTTCTATATAAGAGAGGCTGATTTGTTGAATCAGTAAAGGAAATCTCTTCTTAAGAGATCTCTGATTGATTTGGGGATTTTATCCACCGTTGGATCTTTGATCCAAGAACTTCTATTTTACAGAAGATATTTTTCTTGTTTTTAACAAGGTTGGGAAAATATTTTCCCATACAAAACTTATTTTGTATCTTGGAGATTTTTAATCACCATTGGATCTTTGATTCAACGGTGCCCTGATTTACAGAGCACAATCTTTCTTATTTAGAAAGATTTGAGGAGTACTTCCTCAATCAGAATTTAATTCTGTATCTTAGTGATTTTTAATCACCATTAGATCTTTGATCCAACGGTGCTCTAATTTACAAAGCACAATCTTTCTTCTTTAGAAAGATTTGAGGAATATTTCCTCAATCAGAATTTAATTCTGTGCTCTGATGATTTATCATCTCCGTTGGATCTTTGATCCAAGGGTGGAAAACTTTTAGTTCTGGCGCTGGCGCTCTCGTGCTTTGCTTGTGAGGCGCTACCTCAGAGTTTTTAACTCTTGGCACTGGCGCTCTCATGCCTTGCACGTGAGGGCTGCCTCAGAGTTTTTAACTCTTGGCGCTGGCGCTCTCGTGCCTTGCACTTGAGGCGCTGCCTCAGAGTTTTTAACTCTTGGCGCTGGCGCTCTCGTGCCTTGCACGTGAGGCGCTGCCTCAGAATTTTTAACTTTGGGCGCTGGCGCTTTCGTGTTTTGCACATGAGGCACTGCCTCAGTTCAAATTTTGAACAGAGCGTTGCTCACTTATTGGGGGGAAACAATTTTATATTAAAATACCATATTTTTCCAAAATGGGTTTCTTTTAATCAATATTTTAAATTCTTAGCAATTGTGCATCTACAACTCTCATAAGGGGACCCGCTAATGGATGGTGTGGATTATCGCACATCCTTGGGATAGTAGAGCGAGATGCAGAACTCCTCACGGAGTATTCGGTCTCGAAAAGAAATAAAAATACGGCTTTTAAGAAATACGATTTTTTAAACAAAACCAAACTTTGGAAAATCATATAAAATTATGAATCCGTATTTTCAATAAAAACGTTTTATGAAACTATATTTTTAAAAATGAAAGATTAGAATTTTTAATAAAATACCATCAAGTTTCCAAAAGAGCTAGTTTTCATAAAAATACCATAAACTTTTAAAAGTTAGATTTTATCACCAAAATACCATAATGTTCAGTCGAAAATATTGCACATTTGATATAACATTTTCCTTAAATTTCTTAAATATTTAAAGGTGTTTATTATAAATATAGAACATATTTGGGTTTATCTGCAAAATACTCTTTTCCATATGTTTATATATTATATTTAACATTATGAAGGAAAATATATGCATATAATATTTATATAATATTTTGGTAATTAAAATATGCATATCGTATCAAATATTCTAATCAAGATTCTTAAAAGATATAATATCATACAAATGGTTAGAATAATATTTCAAAATATATGCATAATATTTTAGTAATTAAAAGATGCATAGCATATCAAATATTCTTAATCAAGTTTCTTAAAGATTTATTACCATATAAAGTAATTAAGATACTCTCTCTAATTTAATAAATATTACTAAAATTATTCATGAAGATTTTTTGTAGATTTAGCTCAGGTCAAGAGATCAAGATATTCAAGATGTCAGGATAAAAAATCTGTCAATAAAATCGTAGGATCTGAAAACATAGAAAGTGGATCTCTATGGAAAGTCTAAACCTATGAGATCTAGGATTTCTGATTTGAGTGATATATAAAGGACTGAGGGCTAAAGTTAAAACTCATCACCTTTTACACTAAGCAAATCACCGTCAAGAGATCCACAATTCGACGTGATAGGAAGACGTGAAAATCGACGGAGCATCTACTTCCTACAAGGCAGAGATCGAGAGCAACTTCTTCCTCTTGTAATCTAAATTCGTAGGATTTGTACTTGTAAAGTTGATTAATAAAGGTAAATTATTTTGTTTAATTATTTATTTTCTGTATTTTTACTTTCTGCATTTAATTATGATCTCATTCTCTATCATTTCTTCTTCTTCTCACAACATGCATGAGTAATTCCTAACTTGCTAGGGTTCATAAGATTAGGATAGAATAATGGATGAGAAAATATTTTAACTTCTTTAAATCTTATGAAGTTTTTAAACTTTAGCAAAAGAATCGTTAACATCCTAATCGGGCGCGCTACCAATTTATTGCTAGTCTCGACCGTGATTTAAGATCAGATTAACAATTGTTTTTGTTAAGAGCTTGACATGAATAGAGATCAATGAAAGGATAAGGGTCAATAGTGTGGAAACCTTAGTTTCTTCTGAGAATCATAATCCTCATTCATCACTATCAATCTAGTTTTAAATCTATCAATAGATAAAATGAGTAATTTTTATTAGTCATCCATGACTACTAAATCCTAACGAACCCTAAAAGCCTTCTTCTTATATTTTATATCCTTATTTAAACTAGATCTGAAAAATATATATTCTACATCTGTATTTACCATAGATCTAGAATCTATTCTTCACTATTCTCTATTATCCTTTCTCTTTTCTAATCAACACGTCTAAAGTAAGATAAAGGATCCATGTTTCCTTGAGGACGACCCGTACTCATCTCGGCTAGCTACACGCGACACCGTTATTGATTGCGGTTATTCTACAAACACTTTTTCACGATCAATCACATAACAATTAAAATACATGATCATGAAAATCCTAAATAGTATAAATCACTCTCGAGATTTATTTTAAACTATATTACAGTATTTTTCAAAAAAAACCTCGAGATATGCGAACAATATTTAATGACTCTAGATTAATATAGATTTAAGTGGTAACATTTCTCTTGAGCCCCAGAGAGCAGGAGAAAGTGAGTGCTTGACTATTCAAGTTAGATGTAACGACCCTAAAAGTCCTATACATTTTTATTGATCCAGTGTTGATAAAATAGTGTATTTCTGCTCTGGTTTCGAGTTATAAGTTATTTTTGTTTAATTAAAGCAAGAAATAACTTATAGCTCACTGGTAAAACCCTACACTGCTGCGACATAGCCTGTGCGTTCGAATCCCATCAGACCCTATTTTTTAAGGATTTTTTTCTTTTCCATTTTTCGGAAGCCCAAGATTTGCACGTGCAATACACGGAGAAACGAAAAGTTTCAGAAAAATCAAACAGGCACAATAAGGTGTACATACCCACCTTGACACATGGCACAAATCTCGAGACCAATCACCAAGATCCGACCACCCATTCTTGGCAAAGGGTCGGCGCCGACGGTCCAAGATGCCCCAAATCCCCCCGTGTTTTGCACACTTGTCTCATCAACTTCCCTCAACTCCCCTTCACTGTTTAATTTTCCTGCAATCAAACAGAGACTCTTAAATTCATCATTTAACACCATTTAAATCTTTTTAATCCACATTTTTAATTCGCAAACCCTAATTCTTCACTATAAATACCACCACATACCCTAGCTCCCCTCCATTTTGAAAAGTTCTATCAAAATCATCCCAAAAGTTCCTAAGTGCAAGTAGAGTTGAGTGGAGTTAGCAACCAAGATTTTTCTATTGAAAATCGAAACCGTTTCAGGAGCCTTGGCGACGCCACGGGAATCCCCCACTTTTCTTTAACCTCTTTCCAATGCCACACAGCGAGTAAGTCCCTTTCTCTCTTTTCTTTCATCTCAAAACTATCTTCTAAAAATATATCGGTAAAGTGAAGTTAACTCCACTATGTGTGATGTTTACCTCTGTAGTCCCCTCTTTAAAGCAAAATAGGTCAAAATAACTTTCTCGCACTGCTTGTAATTTTGCTTACAATCAATTTTCATGTGAAACAATCATATAACAAACTTTTCATTAAAATACCATGAACTTTAGAATGACCCTCATTTTCAATAATCGTTGAAAATACCTTTAGGAAAACTTCACGGGGTAACTATAACGACTTTAAAATCACTGTACAGAAATTTCTTGTTATTGTACAGAAAAGAGTATTACAGCCTGTGTAAGAGTTAAAAGTTATTTTTGCTAAATAAAAACAAGAAGCAACATGTAGCTCACTGGTAAAGCCTATACACTGCTGTGACATAGCCTGTGTGTTCGATTCCCATCAGACCTAATTATCTTTTTAGATTTTTTCTTTTTAATTTTTAGAAGCCCAAGAGTTGCACGTGCAATACACGGAGAAATGAAAAGTTTCAGAAAAATCAAACATGCGCAAAATAAAGTAAACACATATATACTGTCACGCCCCGCTTCCCAAAATACGGAATACAAGGGGTAGACAAGGCCAGCCATGCTCCTACGGTCAAGGAAAGGTCCTGCCGTAGTCACACTTCGGCTTCTAGTTTTTCATGGTAAACAGTAAATAATGCGCAGGTAATGAGAAGTGCAGTAACTGGAATAAAACGGTAAAATGAACTGACCTGATGGGAAACAAATATATAACTCTGGATAGCCTAACAAGATGTCCGTGAAGTGCGTCTAGTCCTGGTCCAGGCTAAATCTTCTCCTCACACTGAGCATGCATACTCAGGTCGTCAGAGCGACACAATAGCAATATAATATATAAAAAATCATGTGACAATTCTAGCAGTGATAATAGGTGTGTATATATATATAACAGTAGATCAATGGCAGTATGGATATGAACATGCAATAATCAATGCAGCGGAACGGTAAAAGCAGTAGAACGATGTGCCACGTATGTCAACACAGTAAGTAAGATATATCAATGCCAGTATCCCTATCAGTCTCTAAGTCTAACTGTACAGGTCACTAAGCCTATCGTCAGTCTAAGTGTGAGAGTCAACCACTCGCGAGTGTCCTCCACCCAAGGGTAGAACCCAAAGGCAAGGGACCACGGGCCCAACATGTATATCACGGTGATAATCACATACCCTGTAAATCTCCATATAACTCCCTAAATATATAAGCCGGCATGGGACTCCCGAGATTCTGTTGAACTCACACTCAAACTACCCCACATCCCGTGGTCTACATCAAACGCTAACCATAACCCTAAATACTAATCAGTCGGTGACAAGTCTGCGCGAGAACTGGAGGCAGGGCCTCCATCAAGCACGTCCCGACTAATACTTAAGATAAATGGCAGTGTCTGGTGCCTTATCTGTGACACCCGTGCAAGAGCTTCCATAAGTGTCCCATACCACTTATAGTCACACGTACACGCATCCCACAGACGTCGACAATGCAATAGAATAATCAGGTTCACTGATTGTGTACAAGTATGTATCACTTTCACTTAATCACTTATACACGAACACTGACGTACTTGCCACAATCATCACTAAAACCTAACACTGGGTAAATGCACGTTATCACTATGTTATCAATGTAACGACATGTGTATGATATGATGCGTAAACAGTATATAAAGCATGTTTAGGATGTCCTCAATCAATAATCTACCACTTGCACAATTTATCATAAATCATACGGTTACGATTTAGTGAGACGATGAACAGGTAATAATTAGTATGTTCAGTTATCTATCCATCGAATTTAGTTTCACGCCAATCGGGTTCCAGGATCGTTAGTTATAGCCATTTCATTTTAAACGTTCACGGCTGGAAATCTGGTTTCAGAATCAGAAGTCCGTTTCGCAACGCATTTTAATCCCAGTTGGGATCAGATTTTAGCGACGCTACATGGATGAATTCTAGGGTTTTCAGTAAGGTTTTCAACGCAATAGACGGATCGTCAATCGCATCTGCACGTCAGGAGTTATACACTGTTTAACACTAATATGTCAGTTCTGATTCTGTTGGGACTGTTATGCGTCCCGATCTTTTAAATTGCAGATTAAATAACAAATGATAACGAAATAGGATGGAACCACTTGTGTTGTCTATATAACAGATTCCCCTATAATAATCAACGGAGTTCCGCAACCTACGAGTTTAGGAAACAGGGTGGTGTTCATTACGAAACAGCAAGCAACAACTGGAGTCGCTCTGGACTGCAGTCCAGAGTCGCACTCCGCTCCAAATATTGTCACAGTTCAAGCACAGGAATATCTGGAAACTAGTATAAGGTTAAAGTTCATCGAGTTGGCTTCGATTTGAGCCCTCGAACGTATCATTCCAGTGTATATATAATTTATGGCGATTTTAACGGTTTTCAGGTACAATAAAATTCCAGTTTTACGAGTGAAATTGGGGGTAGTCGTTTTAGTCGTTAACGGTCATATTTTCCAGCGCAATTTGTATAAGGTATTCATCACAAAACAATCCAGTTCCGACAATTTAGAAAAGTATTATCTTTGAGAACATGCATCGAACAGGTACGTAATATGATTTTATTCAGAAATTAATTATAGGATCTATACGATGTAAGTTTGTAACAAGCATAGCTTAGCATGTAGCAAGTAGAAAACTTGCCTGGACACGGTGAACTGACGGCGCGGCAGCGAAGGCAGTAGTGACACGTCCCGGGCACGGGGTAGCAACCACGCGACGAGTCTCGGCTAGGCTTGGGCTTGGCTCGAGCTTGGGAATGGGCTGTTGCGGGCTCGGGCAATGTCGTGTGGTGGTAGTAGGTTGATAGAGAATGGAAAGACGGGTGAGGTTTAGAGAGGGAGAGAGAGTGCTAGAGAGAGAGAGAGAAATGAGAGAGAGAGAGAACACAGAGGGAGAGAGTTAGAGAGGACAGAGAGAAATCTGAGTTTGAGAGAGGGGGAAGACACACACAGAGAGAGAAGGGATTCAGAGAGGGGGAAAGTTAGAAAATATAGAGAGAGATTTGAGAGTGCAGAGGGAAATCGAGAGAGAGAGCAGGGGAGAGACAGAGGGATATCATGAGAGAGAGAGAAAAACAAAGTGAGAGAGAGAGGTCGAGAACAGTGGAAGAGAGGGGACCAGGGGGATTGAGCGAGGGGGAGTAAGGAAGAGGGATCAAGAGAGAGAGTACAGGATGGTGGCAACGGTGGTGATGATGATGACGATGAGGTCGACGAGATGCAGTGGCCGCCGTCGAGAGTGTGCAGGGGGTGAAGCTCGGGTGCGGTTAGTGAGTGAGTGGGGGTGTTTGGATGACGACGAGGAGGGTGCGGCTGTGGGTGTCGCGGTGTTGGGAAAAGGCGGATGAAGAGATGAAGTGGTCGGTGGTGGGGTCGTGTCCGGTGAAGGAGGGTCGAGGCGGGCGAAGGTGATGGTGGGCGCTCGTGGAGGGTTGAGGGAAAAAAACGAATGTGATGGGGTTGGTGAGGTGCAGGGAGTGGTAGAAGGTGGAGGTTGGGGAGCGGGTCATGGGGAAACGCGCGCTGCGACGTGGGCGTGGGCGGAGGAAACGGATCGAAAAATCAATGGCGTGGGCAGGAGAAGGGGAGAGCCGTTGGAGGAAGAAGGGAAGGGGTAGTAGGCCGGGTCGGGTCGGCGCGGGTCACGGGCCAAGGGAGTTGGGCTGGCAACTAAAAAATAAAAGAATTAAAGGGAATGGAACAAGAGGGCCGGGCCAGGGTTTTGGAAATTAAAAGATTTGTGAGGAAAAGAGAGTGAGGCCGGGCTTGGTGGGCTGCTGGGGAGAAGTTTGGTTGGGATTTGAATAAATTGAAGGGTTTGGGTTTATTTGATAAAAGAAAAATGGAGTTTAGAATAAATAAAATTATAAATAAAATAAATGGAATTATAAATAAAAATAAATGGAATTCTAGAGTAATAAAATACAGGTTTTGGTATAAAAAGGGCTGGGTATTATATCATACCACCCTTACAAAAATTTCGTCCTCGAAATTTAAAATAAACGATACGTTATACAAATATAAGCGGAAGCTATTATATCGCAAACTAACACCTGCAGCTTTACTTGAAATAGGCAGATAATGAAAATTTGAAGGTTTATATATGTAAGAACAAAATACAAAAGGATGGGTCTAAATAAATATAAGGCAAGAACAACTATAAGAGCAACTACATATATACGGGAATATAAATAACAATAAAAACGAACAATATTATTCGAGGCGTACTCGATAAAATCGAAACTCATTTATATGCACATATACGTATATCAAAAGTAGCACATCAGAAATAGTAAGTATAAGGCACAATCATTTATAATAGTAAATATAGGTACAACACCCGAGAATAAAGTAACGATAATGAAGTAGTGAAAGATTTGTTTGTAGGTTAAAACATTTGAGGATATTGTATCGATCAAATAGTTTTAAAAAAATAACTTAGAAAACTCATATCGTGGAAATAAGAAATATGGAACAAAATATGCGCGGTGTAAGGTCGCGCTACTGAAAATAATGGGAAGGCTAGTAGTGGAGTATCTGAAATGCGTAAAACGGGAAATAGTCGATAAAACCCACTCTTCGATAAATATAAAATAATGAAAGCCAAATTGTTGAGTAATAAAGTCCCTAAATATTTATAGGGTAATAGGAAAACACAAGATGTGTAGGGCTAGCTAGGGTAAGGATTACAAGTGTGGATCATTCAAAGGTTGGAGTGTGGCGGCTTTAGACTAGCGGTCAAAGAGAATGGGATAAGGGTAAGCAGCAAGGACTACAAGTGAAAAAAGTATGGAGAGAACAGCGGTCGGTATATGATATGAATCAAAATTTGAAGGGTTAACGAACTCGGAAATTTCACTAGAAAAGTTCTCCTCCCAGAAGGATCTCAAACGGGGCACAGACAGAGGATGAAGAGTGGATCTCTAAAAGATCGGGTGTGGTACTAGTTAATCTCTGTGAGGGTTAAGACAAAGTAAGGAGTAAGGGTAGACAGGTCTCAGTAGAAAAATAATTGTATAGAAGAAATAATCAAGTATCAAGAGAACTAAGAAGATTGAAGAATTAGCGAACTCCGCAATTTATTTCATTCCAGAAGATTATAAACAAAGCATTCTCAAAGATAAAAGGTGGCCCTAATCTATACACAGATTTATTTGGCCAGATAAGACAATCATCAAAAGAAATCTCGTCATTCGCGGTTGTGGAGATTCAGCAGGTTGCGGTAGGCTCGCGCACTCAGGTAGGGGCGTCCGTTTCCATAACGCCTCGCGGGCATCGCCATTGGAAGTTCTTCCACAGCAGGGTCTTGATCTTCCGGTCCTTCTTCCACGGGTGGAGCTTCTTCATCGAGGTCCGATTCCATGTGATCATCTCCTTCTGGGTTCTCTTCAATGGGGTCTTCCTCCACTGGATTTTCTTCTATCGGATCTTCCTCGGGATCTTCCTCTATCGGGTTCTCTTCAGGTTCTCCTTCCTCTTCGTCGGAATCAGCTATCATGTTAAACTCCGGGGTGGCTGCTCCTTCGTCTTCGGAATCGCTGTTTTCGCCAATGACCTGGGGACCGTTGATCTCATCGTCAGAACTCATCAGCGTGCGGTCTAAGGAAACGCATGACTGTGTATCTTCATCTAGATGCGGCGCTGCTCCGGGGTGGGCCATGGCCTGAAAGAAAAAGAGCCATGATTAGACAATGGAACACATCATGAAAATAGTTAGGTGTATGAAGTGTAAAAAGATATGCGGTGGCAGGAATTGAAAAATATCAGGATAACAATGCTGTGGTGATGAATATTATAAATAAGGAGAAAGCAAGAGAATGATAGATATATTACGATTCAAAGTTTTATTGCATTCAACTAAAATTTCAACGGATACAAGGTTTCAAACGGAAAGAAATATTTATAAGAAAATGACAACATTATTACTGAAAGTAGAGAAACATGAAAATTCTTCTTTGATCACTAGGCCGCTGCATCCTCATCACGCAAATTGGATCCTGTGTTGGATCCGCTTTATCCTCGAAATACGAACTACGCATAAATCCTCACTTGGCAGAAGTGGGGAGTGTGGACGAGTCTCCTTCTTGTAGTTCTTTCCTTTCTGGACAACCGTTGATGAGATGTTTGTTGGACCCGCATATCAGACATTTCCCTTGGGCGCGGCGACAATCCCTCAGAAGATGTCCTGGTCTCTTACAATACCCACAACATGAGGTCTTCTGCTGCTTCTGCCGTGGGGAAACAAATTGACGTTTCATCTTCTTCTCTTTTCCTCGTCTTACGGAGATCCCTTTATGATTTGAGACTCCCGCTGGGGCCTGACTCACCTGCCTTCTCAGTCCTTCAGCCAACAAGTCGTTTGTTCGCTCCTGAGCTTCCTTTAGACCTTGCAGTACACTCAGAATCTCAATGGTCTGATTCTGGGGAACGGATATAGATGAAGAGTCGTTGGAAGACATGATCCTGAAACAACAATTTTTGAGGATGATATAAGTCACAAGCTATACGAATCCAAATATAATATGGATAGGACAAAGATTCAAGAATATCAGAGGTGATGAATTTCATTACAAGTGGAAAATCAACTGTATGACTTTAAGTCACTTAAACAGAGTATGGTAGTGTAATCGTGATGTAGTTCACCATTACCACCACGAAACTTTGCCAAGTCACCTGAAACCCTAGCGAATGGATAGCTGAAACACGATGTGAATATGGATCAAGAATGATAAGTTTACAACCTAGACCAAGGAATGTCTTAGATTGCCAAGCTATACACGGAAAACTGCAATCCCAATCGAAGCAAAACCCGGGCTCTGATACCAACTAAACCATGTCACGCCCCGCTTCCTAAAATATTGAATATGAGGGGTAGACAAGGCCAGCCATGCTCCTACGGTCAAGGAAAGGTCCTGCCGTAGTCACACTTCGGCTTCTAGTTTTTCATGGTAAACAGTAAATAATGCGCAGGTAATGAGAAGTGCAGTAACTGGAATAAAACGGTAAAATGAACTGACCTGATGGAAAACAAATATATAACTCTGGATAGCCTAACAAGATGTCCGTGAAGTGCGTCTAGTCCTGGTCCAGGCTAAATCTTCTCCTCACACTGAGCATGCATACTCAGGTCGTCAGAGCGACACAATAGCAATATAATATATAAAAAATCATGTGACAATTCTAGCAGTGATAATAGGTATATATATATATAACAGTAGATCAATGGCAGTATGGATATGAACATGCAATAATCAATGCAGCGGAACGGTAAAAGCAGTAGAACGATGTGCCACGTATGTCAACACAGTAAGTAAGATATATCAATGCCAGTATCCCTATCAGTCTCTAAGTCTCACTGTACAGGTCACTAAGCCTATCGTCAGTCTAAGTGTGAGAGTCAACCACTCGCGAGTATCCTCCACCCAAGGGTAGAACCCAAGGGCAAGGGACCACGGGCCCAACATGTATATTACGGTGATAATCACATACCCTGTAAATCTCCATATAACTCCCTAAATATATAAGCCGGCATGGGACTCCCGAGATTCTGTTGAACTCACACTCAAACTACCCCACACCCCGTGGTCTACATCAAACGCTAACCATAACCCTAAATACTAATCGGTCGGTGACAAGTCTGTGCGAGAACTGAAGGCAGGGCCTCCATCAAGCACGTCCCGACTAATACTTAAGATAAATGGCAGTGTCTGGTGCCTTATCTGTGACACCCGTGCAAGAGCTTCCATAAGTGTCCCATACCACTTATAGTCACACGTACACGCATCCCACAGACGTCGACTGTAACACCCGAGCCCAATAATACTATTTCTATTACTAGTTGAGTGTTATACATTGCTCATTCCAATTCCCCTGATTGTTTGGTGTTTATTGCTAAATTTTAACCGGTTAAATCATTTTGGCACATAACAAATTTTAACACCGAAAATGAAATTAAAAATATCCATGTTGGCCTACTAGTCGCGTGGTAGCGTCCGCGTGTCGAGATTTCGTCCCGTTCGGCGAAACGGGCAAGTTTGGACGTCTACGCGCGCGTGCAAGTGTCTGACTTGGGGGCATGCATTTTAATCATTAAACACCTCTTTTCAAAATTTGGAACTCGCTTAAAATCCTATAATTTGAATTTGGAACATTTGGGCGCAAACCGGGCGCGATTTGGAAATGTTTCATTTAGCGCCAAAGATGCCCGTTTGTTTAAATATATTTAAAACTATAATATATAATTTCCGTTAATATTCCAACGTTTTAAAATCTTTTAAACTTTTTCCTTTAAAACCTTCAGCCAATCGCGAGGCGTTTAAGCTCTCGTGGGCCCTACCTTTTCCCACTCTCTCTCTATCTCTCTTCACTGCCTCCCTCTCTCTCCTCATAAAATCTCTCTCTCTCTCTTTATCAAATCTCTCTCTCTCTCCTCCTATATATTATCGCAGCCGCCTCCTTCCTCTTCTCCATCGCGAGAAACCCCACGAGAACCTCCAAGCCCTAACCCTAGCCTCCTCGTGCTTGCGCCGCCGACCTCCCCGCGACCTCGCCGTCGCCGTCAACACCTCCTCAGCCTAGCCGCACCCTCCTACCTTCTTCCTCCGTCTCTTTCCGCGCCTGTACCCAACCCCGACGCCATCACCAGCAACAGACCTCGCCGCCGCCGCCGCCTCCCATCGCCGACGACACCCGAATCCTCCTCCCTTCACCCTCGTTCCGATCTCGTCGTCTCCTTCCTCCTCCCCTCGCCGGACCACCAGAACCCGAGCCAGAACCCTAGCACCAACCCCCGGGTCGCCGGAAAACGTGCCGTCGACCCTCGTCGACGTCACCCGCGCCACCTCCTCTCCATCTTGCAACCCAGACCAGACCTTACCTCCCCTCGCTGCACGGCACCACCCTTTCCAGCGAACCCAGAAACTTCCCAGCCTTCGCAGCCGCCATCGCTGCCTCGCCGGCGTCCCAGCGCCGTCGAGCCCGCCGTGGTTGCCCCCTGGTGTCTCCCTGTAAGCATCCCTTACCTTTACTTTTGTGCGAAGTCCCCCCGCTGATCTTTGTTACGTATATCATGTTGCTAACTTCGTTGCCGATGACTTTTGCCGGATTCCGACCGTGCCGTCGTTTGGACCCGACGCTCCAGCGAAGTACCCTGGTCCGTGTGGTCCCATTGTTCGCTGTTGGGACTCGATCCGTGGCCCGTGCACCCGTCTCGTGTTTTCTGCCGACATTGCATCCGTGCTTTCCGGTTTGCGAAACCGTCGAGGCAAGATTTCTTGCTATATGCTACGTTAAACTAATTAAATGTTTGACTCACAAACTTGCTATATTAACTAAGTATTGCTACTTGTCTCATTGGACGAAATATGAGGTACATTTTAATACTGCCACCTAAATCGTATTTTGCCACCGTAATCTTAATAACAACTACCTGCTAATCATTTTACTATTTAGAGGAAAATAGTCGCACACTTATATCTTTATTGCCTGCTGTTATTAATATTGCGCTACACTGTGATTATTGCACCCCAAGGGTGCTTGAACCTGTTAATAAGAGAATACAAAGCATCACTGTGTTTACATGGAGTAATATTGTTATTTGCTGTTCCTGTTGTTGTTCCTTATTCGTTACTATACCTGTTATCAGCATACATTTGATTGCATTACATATTGACTCGACCCTGCTGCACCTGACACATGTACCGATACACCGGACATGACACCCTATACATACTGACTCAACCTATTGGACTACAACCTGACTTGGGGTCCTCATGGACCATTCCTGCTGTCTATCCAGACATACCTGCTTTTACCTGATTCTGTGCTGACATTAATCCTGGACTACTGAATACCTGACCTGACATACATAACTTGGGGGTATGGGGAAATCAAAGGTGAAACCGACTTGTAACTCAACAGTTTGATACTTGTTCTGATCAGTCTTACGGGCTTGGCCTGCCCCGGAGTGATGATGCTGACATCACTCATCCATCCTACTACCTTTTACTGCTTAGCGGCACGTCTCGGATTCAGCCCCGAGAACCTTGACCGTGGTCCCGGGCACGCACGGGATACTATTGAGTTACATCGACGATTCATCAATTGATTTCAAAGACTATAGAGTAGAAACCTGATAGGACAGTTTAGTCACCACTGCACATTACCCTGCACTGTTATTCCATAGTACTGCTTTATTCATGTTTATACCTGCATCGTTTATTACCATGTTTATACTATATACTTGATGACATGACGCGCTGACGTCTGGGTTTTGCATGGCCCAGATTCCTTACCACTATCGACGACCGAGCAGGAGTACTTCAGCCAGCAGGCTGAACTGTGAGTTCCTTAGGGTTTAGTTTATTTATTTCATTTCATTTCCAGATGTGAGCCCGCATTATGGGACGTACTGTTTATTTATTGTATCGGATCATTTGCTTCCGCACTTATTGTTTATTGATTCTTGTTATTATGGATTTGGACATGTATAAGATTAGTTTATTATTTTGTTCTTGATATCTTTACAACCGTAATGTGACTGTGGATGGATATTTCCTACCCACAGGTAGCATGGTTGGCTATGTCACGTGCCCAATCTTGCGTACTCTGGGAAGCGGGGCGTGACATGGTTCTTTTGGTATCAGAGCCATAGGTTAGTTGGGTTGATTCTTTTGTAGTTGGGTATTGTACCCAATACGTGAATCAGAATACCCGTGTTTAGGAAACATGTCCTGCCACCTTGACCGTTTTACCATCCTTGGATCACATTCTTCCTGATTATATCTTTTACGATGTGCAAACTTCCTTTGCATATCGATTCGAAAACCTGATTCCTTGTTATCTCTAGGACTTAGGCGACTTGAGTGGAGTTAAGTAATTGCGGCTATGATACCGCGGCATAGCTACAATGCAGTACTCTATTTAAGTATCTTGGAGTTCTAGCCTTGATCCACATTCAGAATCTATCATCATGCTAATGTTGGGTGTTTTGAGTTCAGGATTATGACAGGTAAGAGGTTGAAGACGTACCGGAGGCGTGTGAACGAAGCCGCCATGCTTAGAGTGATAAGAAGAATGCTGGAAATCAAAGAGACAGACTGAGATGATTCAGCAACAGCAGATTCGTTTCAGGAAGGTTTGCAGATCGTTCAGCAGTCTGTAAACAACGATGGAACTAGACCAGTCGAACGAGTAAGGACCGTAGCAGATTTCAGACTTTGGGTCCGACTACATTTACTGGTTTAAAGGAGCTGTTACCAGCCGAGCAGAGGCTAGTGACACGGAGAATTTGCTGATTGCGGCACAGATCCCAGAGGACAAGAGAGTTGTTGTGGTGCGCTTTCAGCTAGTGGTTTACGCCGAGAGTGATGGCTTGTGGAAGAGACCCGCCTGCCCAAGCCAATCAGTTGGGCTGTTTTCTCTAAAAGTTTCCTGGAGAAATGCTTCCCGCGGACTGCACGGGAGAAAATGAAGGAGAAATTTATCGGACTAAGGCAGAATGGAGCAACCGTGGACGTGCATGCGGCAGAGTGGACGAGACTCAGTAGTCTCGCTGGGCCTTTCGCGGCCAACGATGCAGACAGCAGTTGCGGTAAAGAAGCAGTTCTGTCGAGCCAGTCAAGTTTAGGGCTAGGTCGACGAACAATGTTCTTGCGCCTATGGTAGTGGATAGTAATGAAGAGCCAGCAGTTGTTCGTGACTTTATGGATGTGTTTGAAGATATATCAGGCTTACCTCCAAAGCGAGATGTAGAGTTTGCGATTGACCTTATTCCTGGTGCAGTGCCAGTGTCAAAATCGTATTATCCGATGGCACCGGTGGAATTGGAAGAAGTTAAGAAACAAGTGGGTGAATTACTCGAGAAGGGATGGATTCGAAGCAGCAACTCACCTTGGGGAGCTCCAGTTCTTTTAGTAAAGAAGAAGGATGGCACGAGAAGGATGCGCATTGATTATCGAGAATTGAACAGGGTGACTATTAAGAACAAGTACCCGATCCCTCGCATTGGAGAACTTTTTGAGCAGCTTAGTGGCGCGAGGGTATTCTCGAAACTGGACTTGCGATCAGGATATCATCAGGTCCGAGTGAAAGCAGAAGACATTTGCAAGACGGCGTTTCGAACTCGATATGGACATTTCGAGTAGTTGGTGATGCCCTTCGGAGTGACTAATGCGCCGGCAATATTCATGGATTTGATGAACAGGATCTTCTCACCATTTTTGGACCAGTTTATTGTGGTATTCATTGACGATATTCTGGCGTACTCGAAGAGTCCGGAGGAGCATGCTGAGCATTTAAGGATCGCACTGCAGACGCTGAGACAGGAGAAATTATTCGCGAAGATGAGTAAGTGCGAATTCTGGCCGGAAGAAGTGAAGTTTCTGGGGCATGTTGTGTCGGGCGATGGAATCGCTGTTGATCCCGAGAAGACTACAGCAGTTCGAGATTGGCCAACTCCAAAGAATGTTGCGGAGATAAGAAGTTTTCTTGGACTCGCCGGATACTACAGGATATTTGTGGAGAACTTCGCTCGTTTGGCAGAGCCGTTAACCAAGCTTACGCGTAAGGAGGTACCGTTTGGTTGGACGGATGGATGTGCATTGGCCTTCGAGATGTTGAAGCAGAAGTTGATAACCGCCCCTATCCTAACTGTACCGGATAATTCAGGAGGACTGGTGATTCACAGCGACGCATCTGGAAAAGGATTGGGATGTGTTTTAATGCAGAATGGGAAAGTCGTCGCTTACGCATCGAGACAACTGAAGACTCATGAGAAGAATTATCCGACTCATGACTTGGAGCTTGCAGCCGTGATCTTCGCCCTGAAGATTTGGAGACACTACCTTTTGGGCGAGAGAGTCGAAGTCTTTACAGATCACAAGAGTTTGAAGTATGTGTTCACTCAGAAGGAGTTGAACATGAGGCAACGCAGATGGTTGGAGCTGATGGCCGACTACGACCTTGATCTTAAGTACCATCCGGGAAAAGTTAACGTCGTGCCAGATGCGCTAAGTCGGTTACCAGCAATTCAGGTATTGACCGCACAAAAGGGAGATCATTGCGGATTTTCGGAGATTTGATTTGGAGGTTGTGCTACCACATGCTACGGGACAGTTGATGCAGTTGCAAGTACAGTCGTCCTTAGTTGAGAAGATTAAAGCGGCACAATCGCAGGATCCTAGACTGCAAAAGTTTCGAGAGCAGGTTGAAGCCGGACTGCGAACCGATTTACTAATCCATGAAGACGGTTCGTTGAGGTATGGTAGCCGTGTGTGTGTGCCAAAAGGGGATGTGCGTGAAGAGCTTATGAAGGAGGCACACAGTTCAGCTTACTCTGTACATCCAGGAGGGACAAAGATGTACCGAGATATTCGACAGCACTTCTGGTGGGAAGGTATGAAACGGGAGATTGCTCGCTTCGTGGCTAAGTGCTTGGTGTGTCAGCAAGTCAAGGCTGAACACCAACGGGTTGCTGGTTTATTGCAACCACTTCCGATTCCTCAGTGGAAGTGGGAACATATAACCATGGATTTCGTGACGGCTTTACCGCGGAGTCCAAAAGGCAACAATGCAATATGGGTGATTGTCGACCGGTTGACCCAGGCAGCTCACTTTATTCCTTTTCGGGTTGGTCAATCAACGGAGACTTTGGCAGAGCGGTACATGCAGGAGATTGTGAGATTGCATGGAGTACCGGTAAGTATCGTGTCCGATCGGGACACTCGGTTCTTGTCGCACTTCTGGAGGAGTTTACAAGAAAGTTTGGGGACTCGATTGAAGTTTAGCACAGCTTATCATCCTCAGACTGATGGACAATCGGAGAGAACGATCCAGACCCTTGAAGATATGTTGAGGGCTTGCATGTTGGACTTCAAAGGTTTTTGGGAGGATCATCTACACCTGGTGGGGTTTACGTACAACAATAGCTTCCAAGCGACTATTCAGATGGCTCCGTTTGAAGCGTTGTATGGTCGTAAATGCCGTTCACCGGTTTGTTGGGATGATGTTGGTGAACGAAGGTTACTAGGACCAGATTTGGTAGTACAGACAGTCGAGAAGGTGAATACAATCAGGAAGCATATGAAGGCAGCTCAAGACAGACAGAAAAGTTGGGCTGACACGTCAAGAAGACCTCTAGAGTTCGCCGTGGGTGATTTGGTATTCCTGAAGATATCACCGACTAGAGGGGTGATTCGCTTTGGAAGTCGGGGAAAGCTGAGTCCTCGATTCGTTGGACCCTTCGAGATTTTGGAGCGTGTTGGAGAGGTAGCATACCGTTTGGCGTTACCACAGTCATTGGCAGGAGTGCACGATGTGTTTCATGTATCTCAGCTATGGAGGTATGTCCGAGATGAAACTCACGTCTTGGATCATTCGGAGTTGACCGTACGGGAGGACCTAACTTTTGAGGAGCGACCAGTTGAAATCAAGGATCGAAGAGAAAAGGTTCTTAAGAACAAGGTTATCCCTCT
The DNA here is from genome assembly GCA_030015575.1 of Agapanthus africanus. Lineage (NCBI taxonomy): Eukaryota > Viridiplantae > Streptophyta > Magnoliopsida > Asparagales > Amaryllidaceae > Agapanthus > Agapanthus africanus. Next base: position 46,391,800 of record CM057339.1, read on the forward strand.
TGCGCTAGTTTCTTGGGGTAATCGATTGCATGGAGAATCCACTTGGGAGCGAGAAGACGAGATCCGGCAGAAATTTCCTCACCTTTTCCTGTAGTTAGCTATCTTGTATTCTTGGAATTTCGAGGACGAAATTCTTTTTGTAGTTGGGTATGATGTAACACCCGAGCCCAATAATACTATTTCTATTGCTAGTTGAGTGTTATACATTGCTCATTCCAATTCTCCTGATTGTTTGGTGTTTATTGCTAAATTTTAACCGGTTAAATCATTTTGGCACATAACAAATTTTAACACCGAAAATGAAATTAAAAATGTCCATGTTGGCCTACTCGTCGCCACTAGTCGCGTGGTAGCGTCCGCGTGTCGAGATTTCGTCCCGTTCGGCGAAACGGGCAAGTTTGGACGTCTACGCGCGCGTGCAAGTGTACGACTTGGGGGCATGCATTTTAATCATTAAACACCTCTTTTCAAAATTTGGAACTCGCTTAAAATCCTATAATTTGAATTTGGAACATTTGGGCGCAAACCGGGCGCGATTTGGAAATGTTTCATTTAGCGCCAAAGATGCCCGTTTGTTTAAATATATTTAAAACTATAATATATAATTTCCGTTAATATTCCAACATTTTAAAATCTTTTAAACTTTTTCCTTTAAAACCTTCAGCCAATCGCGAGGCGTTTAAGCTCTCGTGGGCCCCACCTTTTCCCACTCTCTCTCTATCTCTCTTCACTGCCTCCCTCTCTCTCCTCATAAAATCTCTCTCTCTCTCTTTATCAAATCTCTCTCTCTCTCCTCCTATATATTATCGCAGCCGCCTCCTTCCTCTTCTCCATCGCGAGAAACCCCACGAGAACCTCCAAGCCCTAACCCTAGCCTCCTCGTGCTTGCGCCGCCGACCTCCCCGCGATCTCGCCGTCGCCGTCAACACCTCCTCAGCCTAGCCGCACCCTCCTACCTTCTTCCTCCGTGTCTTTCCGTGCCTGCACCCAACCCCGACGCCATCACCAGCCACAGACCTCGCCGCCGCCGCCTCCCATCGCCGACGACACCCGAATCCTCCTCCCTTCACCCTCGTTCCGATCTCGTCGTCGCCTTCCTCCTCCCCTCGCCGGACCACCAGAACCCGAGCCAGAACCCTAGCACCAACCCCCGGGTCGCCGGAAAACGTGCCGTCGACCCTCGTCGACGTCACCCGCGCCACCTCCTCTCCATCTTGCAACCCAGACCAGACCTTACCTCCCCTCGCTGCACGGCACCACCCTTTCCAGCGAACCCAGAAACTTCCCAGCCTTCACAGCCGCCGTCGCTGCCTCGCCGGCGTCCCAGCGCCGTCGAGCCCGCCGTGGTTGCCCCCTGGTGTCTCCCTGTAAGCATCCCTTACCTTTACTTTTGTGCGAAGTCCCCCCGCTGATCTTTGTTACGTATATCATGTTGCTAACTTCGTTGCCGATGACTTTTGCCGGATTCCGACCGTGCCGTCGTTTGGACCCGACGCTCCAGCGAAGTACCCTGGTCCGTGTGGTCCCGTTGTTTGCTGTTGGGACTCGATCCGTGGCCCGTGCACCCGTCTCGTGTTTTCTGCCGACATTGCATCCGTGCTTTCCGGTTTGCGAAACCGTCGAGGCAAGATTTCTTGCTACATGCTACGTTAAACTAATTAAATGTTTGACTCACAAACTTGCTATATTAACTAAGTATTGCTACTTGTCTCATTGGACGAAATATGAGGTACATTTTAATACTGCCACCTAAATCGTATTTTGCCACCGTAACCTTAATAACAACTACCTGCTAATCATTTTACTATTTAGAGGAAAATAGTCGCACACTTATATCTTTATTGCCTGCTGTTATTAATATTGCGCTACACTGTGATTATTGCACCCCAAGGGTGCTTGAACCTGTTAATAAGAGAATACAAAGCATCACTGTATTTACATGGAGTAATATTGTTATTTGCTGTTCCTGTTGTTGTTCCTTATTCGTTACTATACCTGTTATCAGCATACATTTGATTGCATTACATATTGACTCGACCCTGCTGCACCTGACACATGTACCGATACACCGGACATGACACCCTATACATACTGACTCAACCTATTGGACTACAACCTGACTTGGGGTCCTCATGGACCATTCCTGCTGTCTATCCAGACATACCTGCTTTTACCTGATTCTGTGCTGACATTAATCCTGGACTACTGAATACCTGACCTGACATACATAACTTGGGGGTATGGGGAAATCAAAGGTGAAACCGACTTGTAACTCAACAGTTCGATACTTGTTCTGATCAGTCTTACGGGCTTGGCCTACCCCGGAGTGATGATGCTGACATCACTCATCCATCCTACTACCTTTTACTGCTTAGCGGCACGTCTCGGATTCAGCCCCGAGAACCTTGACCGTGGTCCCGGGCACGCACGGGATACTATTGAGTTACATCGACGATTCATCAATTGATTTCAAAGACTATAGAGTAGAAACCTGATAGGACAGTTTAGTCACCACTGCACATTACCCTGCACTGTTATTCCATAGTACTGCTTTATTCATGTTTATACCTGCATCGTTTATTACCATGTTTATACTATATACTTGATGACATGACGCGCTGACGTCTGGGTTTTGCATGGCCCAGATTCCTTACCACTATCGACGACCGAGCAGGAGTACTTCAGCCAGCAGGCTGAACTGTGAGTTCCTTAGGGTTTAGTTTATTTATTTCATTTCATTTCCAGATGTGAGCCCGCATTATGGGACGTACTGTTTATTTATTGTATCGGATCATTTGCTTCCGCACTTATTGTTTATTGATTCTTGTTATTATGGATTTGGACATGTATAAGATTAGTTTATTATTTTGTTCTTGATATCTCTACAACCGTAATGTGACTGTGGATGGATATTTCCTACCCACAGGTAGCATGGTTGGCTATGTCACGTGCCCAATCTTGCGTACTCTGGGAAGCGGGGCGTGACATCGACAATGCAATAGAATAATAAGGTTCACTGATTGTGTATAAGTACGTATCACTTTCACTTAATCACTTATACACGAACACTGACGTACTTGCCACAATCATTACTAAAACCTAACACTGGGTAAATGCACGTTATCACTATGTTATCAATGCAAAGACATGTGTATGATATGATGCGTAAACAGTATATAAAGCATGTTTAGGATGTCCTCAATCAATAATCTACCACTTGTACAATTTATCATAAATCATATGGTTATAATTTAGTGAGACGATGAACAGGTAATAATTAGTATGTTCAGTTATCTATCCATCAAATTTAGTTTCACGCCAATCGGGTTCCAGGATCGTTGGTTATAGCCATTTCATTTTAAACGTTCACGGCTGGAAATCTGGTTTCAGAATCAGAAGTCCGTTTCGCAACGCATTTTAATCCCAGTTGGGATCAGATTTTAGCGACGCTACAGTTGGATGAACTCTAGAGTTTTCAGTAAGGTTTTCAACGCAATAGACGGATCGTCAATCGCATCTGCACGTCAGGAGTTATACACTGTTTAACACTAATATGTCAGTTCTGATTCTGTTGGGACTGTTATGCGTCCCGATCTTTTAAATTGCAGATTAAATAACAAATGATAACGAAATAGGATGGAACCACTTGTGTTGTCTAGATAACAGATTCCCCTATAATAATCAGCAGAGTTCCGCAACCTATGAGTTTAGGAAACAGGGTGGTGTTCATTACGGAACAGCTAGCAACAACTGGAGTCGCTCTGGACTGCAGTCCAGAGTCGCACTCCGCTCCAAATATTGTCACAGTTCAAGCACAGGAATATCTGGAAACTAGTATAGGGTTAAAGTTCGTCGAGTTGGCTTCGATTTGAGCCCTCGAACGTATCATTCCAGTATATATATAATTTATGGCGATTTTAACGGTTTTCAGGTACAATAAAATTCCAGTTTTACGAGTGAAATTGGGGGTAGTCGTTTTAGTCGTTAACGGTCATATTTTCCAGCGCAATTTGTACAAGGTATTCATCACAGCAAGTTCTAACATAAACAATCCAGTTCCGACAATTTAGAAAAGTATTATCTTTGAGAACATGCATCGAACAGGTACGTAATATGATTTTATTCAGAAATTAATTATAGGATCTATACGATGTAAGTTTGTAACAAGCATAGCTTAGCATGTAGCAAGTAGAAAACTTGCCTGGACACGGTGAACTGACACGGTGAACTGACGGCGCGTTAGCGAAGACAGTAGTGACACGTCCCGGGCACGGGGTAGCAACCACGCGACGAGTCTCGGCTAGGCTTGGGCTTGGCTCGAGCTTGGGAATGGGCTATTGCGGGCTCGAACAATGTCGTGTGGTGGTAGTAGGTTGATAGAGAATGGAAAGACGGGTGAGGTTTAGAGAGGGAGAGAGAGTGCAAGAGAGAGAGAGAGAGAAATGAGAGAGAGAGAACACAGAGGGAGAGAGTTAGAGAGGACAGAGAGAAATCTGAGTTTGAGGGAGGGGGAAGACACACAGAGAGAGAGAAGTGATTCAGAGAGGGGGAAAGTTAGAAAATATAGAGAGAGATTTGAGAGTGGAGAGGGAAATCGAGAGAGAGAGAGCAGGGGAGAGAGAGAGGGATATCATGAGAGAGAGAGAAAAACAGAGTGAGAGAGAGAGGTCGAGAACAGAGGAAGAGAGAGGGGACCAGGGGGATTGAGCGAGGGGGAGTGAGGAAGAGGGATGAAGAGAGAGAGTACAGGATGGTGGCAACGGTGATGATGATGATGACGATGAGGTCGACGAGATGCAGTGGCCGCCGTCGAGAGTGTGCAGGGGGTGAAGCTCGGGTGCGGTTAGTGAGTGAGTGGGGGTGTTTGGATGACGATGAGGAGGGTGCGGCTGTGGGTGTCGCGGTGTTGGGAGGAGGCGGATGAAGAGATGAAGTGGTCGGTGGTGGGGTCGTGTCCGGTGAAGGAGGGTCGAGGCGGGCGAAGGTGATGGTGGGCGCTCGTGGAGGGTTGAGGGAAAAAAATGAATGTGATGGGGTTGGTGAGGTGCAGGGAGTGGTAGAAGGTGGAGGTTGGGGAGCGGGTCGTAGGGAAACGCGCGCTGCGACGTGGGCGTGGGCGGAGAAAGCGGATCGAAAAATCAATGGCGTGGGCGGGAGAAGGGGAGAGCCGTTGGAGGAAGAAGGGAAGGGGTAGTGGGCCGGGTCGGGTCGGCACGGGTCACGGGCCAAGGGAGTTAGGCTGGCAACTAAAAAATAAAAGAATTAAAGGGAATGGAACAAGAGGGCCGGGCCGGGGTTTTGGAAATTAAAAGATTTGTGAGGAAAAGAGAGTGAAGCCGGGCTTGGTGGGCTGCTGGGGAGAAGTTTGGTTGGGATTTGAATAAATTGAAGGGTTTGGGTTTATTTGATAAAAGAAAAATGGAGTTTAGAATAAATAAAATTATAAATAAAATAAATGGAATTATAAATAAAAATAAATGGAATTCTAGAGTAATAAAATACAGGTTTTGGTATAAAAGGGGCTGGGTATTACATATACACACATGGCACAAATTGCGTAGCAATGCCTCAAGATCTGACCGTTCAAACTCACCTATTGGCCGGCGCCGGCGGCCAGATGGGCCCCAATTTTCTCCGTGCTTTGTACACTTGTCCCTTCAGCTCCCCTTAACTCCCCTGCACTGTTTGATTCTCCTACAATCAAATAGAGACTCTTCAATTCACCATTTAACACATTTTTAATGCATTTTAATCCAAAATTTTAATTCTCAAACCCTAATTTTTCACTATAAATACCACCCTATGCCCTAGCTTCCCTCTATTCTGAAAACTTCTAGCCAAATCACCTCAAAAGTTCCTAAGTGCAAGTGGAGTTAGCAACCAAGCTCCTTCCATCGAAGATCGAAGCCATTTTCGAAGCTCCCGCGAAGCCACGAAGCCCCCTCCCTCTTCCTTACTCTCTTCTCGATATTACCAAGCCGTAATTCTCTCTCATCTCTTTTTCTTTTCATCTCATTTCATCTCCTAAAAATATATCGGTAAAGTGGAGTTATTTTCGATACATTTCTTTTTAAACTTAGAACTCCCTTTTCCTTTATATATAAGTCAAACTAATTTTACCACCCTACTTGTAATTTTGATTGCAATCTTTTAACTTTGAGTTTAACCAAAATGTTGATGTGAAACAAATATAAACGAACTTTTTTATTAAAATACCTTGAACTTTAGTATCACTCTCTTTTCGATAATTGTTAAAACAATACTTTTAGAAAAACTTTACGGGATAACGACCTACCCCACACGCACACTATGGTTTCATAGCACGATGTTTATATATATATATATATATATATATATATGGTTGGTTCAAAAAATAGCTTTCATTAAAATACCACATCTTTTCAAAAACGGGTTTCTTCTAAACTGGTAATTTTTAATTCTTGGCAAATACGCCTATACAACCCTCGTCAGAGGCCCCGCTAATGGATGGTGCATATTATCGCACATTCTTAGGATAGTAGAGTAAGATGCAGAACTCCTCACGATGTATTCGATCTCGAAAGGAAATAAAATACGTTTTTAAGAAATGCGACTTTTCTAAACAAAACTAATTTTGTAAAAATTATATAAAAATTATAAATTCTTATTTTCAATAAAAACATATTATAAAACTATTTTTTATTGAAAGATTAAAATGTTAATAAAATACCATCAAGTTACTAAAAAGGGATAGTTTTCAATAAAATACCATAAACTTTTAAAAGCTAGGTTTTTTATCATTAAAATACCCCGATAATTAAAATACATACTTATGAAAACCCTAAATCTTATAAATCACCCTCAAGGTTATATTTTTAAAACAATATTAACATATTTTTTATAAAACCCCATCAAGATATACAAACCATAGTTTAAGAACTATAGAATTAACATAGGCTTAAGCGGTATCATTTCTCTGCAGCCTCAGGGAGCCGGAGCAAGTGAGTACTTGCCTATTCAGGTTAGACAACTTAACGAAGATATCAATGGTAATTGTCTTAGAAAAAGAAATAAATCATGCCGTATATGTGCAGCAGTTGCCGATAACTCCCGAACATAAGAATTCAAGAGTTAAATCTATTCACAAATTTCTGACTCCAACAGAAATCGACTTTCGACCCAGAATCCAAAATCAAACACAAACTTGTATACTTGGTCATGAACTTGAATACTCTAATTCAAACATCAAACTCAAACTTGTATACTTGATTCAACTTGACCGAACCATGGTTATAACTTGACATGAATACCTGAACACATGCTTATATCCTGGACATTTTATATCCATGGATTCGGCCAAGACCTGTAATTTTAATCTATACAATACAATACGCGGGAATAAATGGGTAGATTGGTACGGAACGTATATCGTGACACGAGAGGTCACTTTAAAAGACACCTACATGAATTCACGTGTCGTTGTTTCGTGGGTTATGATGGGGTCTTGTACTACATGTTACCATAATCCACGGGGTAAGATGGACTCCTCTCGTATAGATGAATACTTTTTCTTATCAAACTACAAATAACCACATTAGAATAATTATCCTATACTGGTAAATGATCATATACAGTCTTCTGTTCTTTTGATTTCTATTCACATTGTATACTATTTTTCCTTAGTTCTTTTGGGACTTACCGCGCACTAGTTCGTTGACGACATTCTTATCTGTTTTCTTTCTTAAGAATGTTCGTCAGGAGGACCAGACTCTGAGGAGATAGAGCCGAGCCAGGAGGACTTGGACTAGGTTGCTGCTCAGCAAGACTACTAGCTCCTTCCAGCCTGTACTTACTTTCTGTATGCCATTGTTTAGGCATCTGTTTTGTTTATTGTATCTTTTATTTTCAGACGGTTGTATGTAAAGTTGAATATAAATAAAGTTTTTGTTTCATTTTATTACTCTTGTCATTCTTGTTCATAGTTATATTTCTTAATTACGCTTAACGTATTTGTTTCATAGTAAATACGTTGTGGGTTTGCCACGTCATCGTTTCCATTTATTGGGAAGCGGAGCGTGACAGTAACGACCTACCCCACACGCACACTATGGTTCCATAGCACGGTACTCTAAACATACGACTAATTTAAAGAATAACATTTTCATTAAAATACCACACTTTTTCAAAACGGGTTTTTTTTAATCGGTATTTTGTAATCTTTGGCAATTACGCCTCTTCAACCCTCGTTAGGGGACCCGATAATGGATGGTACGGATTATCGCACATGATTAAGATAGTAGAGCAAGACGCAGAACTCTTCACGGAGTATTCGGTCTCGAAAGGAAATAAAAATACTGTTTTTAAGAAATACGACTTTTCTAAATAAAAAAACTAAATTTTGGAAAATTATATAAGACTATGAATTTGTATTTTCAAATAAAAATATTATGAAACTATATTTTCAAAATGAAAACTTAGAATTTTAATAAAATACTATCAAGTTACCAAAAGAGCTAGTTTTCATAAAAATACCATAAACTTTCAAAAAGCTGGGTTTTATCACTAAAATACCACAACAATTAAAATACATGTTCATGAAAACCCTAAATATTACAAATCACCCCGAGCTTAGTTGTCACGCCCCGCTTCCCAGTTTACGGCGAAGGAGACGCGACGAGACCCGCTACGTATATACTCAGAAGTACATACGCTAAGCGTAACTAAGCAATATAAATACACAAGAGACAAGAGTATAAAAGAACAGCAACTTTTATTAATAACATTCTTTGTACAATGCATGAAAAGGAAAATACAACTGAAATGAAAAGCGATGCATAAACAGTGGCATAACATGAAAATGAAAAATACTGGAAAGAACAAGATACAATATCTAGAGCTCGAGGTCTTCGTGGAACCGCTACAAGTCTTCACTGGTGGGCTCGATCTCAGCTTGGTCCGACGCACCTGACGACATTCAAAGAAGAAGGAAATAGAATGTCGTCAGCGAACAGGTCGCTCGGTAAGTCCCAAAGATAATGGAGAAATAGACAGAGAGTAAAAGAGAGAGAGAGTAGCTTTTAATGATGTATTGTATTGTCATATTATAGTAGTATGGTGCTAACGCTGTTGTTGTAGCTTGGTACAGAAGGATGCCAGTGTATACGAGGGGAGTCTCTATATGCCAGAGACTAAGGGCACGTATAGTACAAGGAACCGTTTATGCCACGGTACAACAGCAACTGAATATAGGTTAGGTGTCTTAATCTGACCACCTCATTCCACTTTTAACATCTTCCGTACCAATCTACTCCTTTAACCCCGTAGTGTTTTGATTGTATTGTTTGTCTTGTAAATTGTATTGATTGTATAATTGATTGACTGACTGACCGAAACCATGATATCAGGAAACGGTTGTAACCGTAGAGTCATGTAAATGGAATACTGAGAATCATGTAAAAGGAATATCCATGGTTCGGTTCGGTCAAGTTATATAGATTGTTAACTGGAATCTGGAATTCATGTATTCATGTTGAGTTAGAATATAAAAGAATATAGATTGACTTGAAACATATTCAAGTTTTGTAGCTTGGTACAGAAGGATGCCAGTGTATACGAGGGGAGTCTCTATATGCCAGAGACTAAGGGCACGTATAGTACAAGGAACCGTTTATGCCACGGTACAACAGCAACTGAATATAGGTTAGGTGTCTTAATCTGACCACCTCATTCCACTTTTAACATCTTCCATACCAATCTACCCCTTTAACCCCGTAGTGTTTTGATTGTATTGTTTGTCTTGTAAATTGTATTGATTGTATAATTGATTGATTGACTGACCGAAACCATGATATCAGGAAACGGTTGTAACCGTAGAGTCATGTAAATGGAATACTGAGAATCATGTAAAAGGAATATATCCATGGTTCGGTTCAGCCAAATTGTATAAATTGATAATTGTATTCATGGATTCATGTGTTCATTTTGAATTGGAATCTTGTAGATTATAGGTTGACTTGAATCAGATTCAAGTCAAATTAATCAGACTCAAACCCGAGTCAGACAATCAGAATTATGAATCGTGGTCTTATAATTGTTAGGGTCCTTAGGGTAATTTATAAACTTGAGGGGGTTTTATATAAAAATATTTTTGTATAGTTTTCAAAATATAACTCAAGTATTTAATTATCGTCTTTATGTACATACAGCAATTTAATGATCAAGATAAATAAGTATACATGTTCGAATAGTATGAAATGAGTCAAGTATATTATTCGATTAACTACCATAAACAATGCTGTAAAGAAATATTATGTACGACTAATTAATCAAGTTGAACGAATGCAAAATATAAACAGAAATATGGCTCTAAATGTTTTGCATGCGTGAGTTCCAGTTTTACCTAAATATGACTACCGGTTTGAGAGATATATATGTTTTCGTATCGTCGCGCAAAACAGATCAGAATCTATTCGGCACCGTCACATATTTTTAAAATGCAGTTTGAGTTAATTTGTATCAGGTTTCAGGTTACGAAAATTATTAGAAAATTGTAGGTATTTCGATGAACTTATCGAAAACACCAAGATTCACATGATTTGGATTTCTGAAGCTCTAGTTATGATCATTTTAATATCAGCGTTTAAAACAGAAATTCAGATTTCTGGACATCAACTATATATTCTATTGCAAAGCCTATATCAGGTTGTTTCATGCATTCCTAAGTAATATAATATACATAAAATTATAGTTCTATCAATGGTGCATCTACACATCTAAATTTTGTCATAAACGGACATCGGGTGTTCGAGTTATGTACAATTTAAAAACAGTGTGCGAATCGGAACAGATTCTGTCCAGATCCGTCACTTAATATTGTAATGCAGTTTTCTTTATCTTAGATGGGTTTTCAGTAAAACTATAAAACTAAGAAAATCTAGATCATTCGATGTAGATATGAAAAACACCTGAGTTTGCTCAATTTGGATACCGGTATACCAAGTTATATGTCCTAGAAATTGACCGATAGCTGCAGTTTTCTGTTTTACGATCAGTGAATAAATACGATGTAATTCCTAAACCGTTATGCGGATCGATCTAAAATTTTTACAGCGTGTACAAAATAATATATTCTATCATATGTAAATTCCGTGAAATTTTCAGAAGTAAAAATTAATTTCTAAAAATTATTTTAAAGCTAAAGGTATTGATGTGTATACTAAAATCGGCAGAAAGATTAACTAGTATTTTATGCAGCCTTCTATTTTTCTTTTAATAAACAAACCGATTTCATGTGACATTATAGATATATTGTGGCATGAAATTTGTGTTCTCACAACTTGTAATAAACATTCATAATCATGGAGAAAGAATTAAAAATACTTTAATTTGAACAAGAGATAATAAGATATTATTAAACCATATAGAATCATATATATCTAAACTTATGTTTATGTATATGTATATGTTTATGTGTGTCTTCTCTTATGGATTATGATATGAAAAGAATAGGGGGTTCACGATGCATGACAAGAGGAAAAAAGAGGTGAGGGAAAGGAGAGAGAAGGGACTTACATACACAAGCCGGTATTGTCACCGGGCTTGTCTATCCGCCGATAGCCTCGCGTTACTAGCGAGACCTTCTTGAAGACTTCTTCATGTTCTTCTTCTTGAACTTTAGGTGAAGAGGGAGAAGTGAGAGATAGAAAAATGTGAGGAATGAAAAGATAGAGGAGGACAATAAAGATGGTGTAATGGTGAATTATAATATATGCATTTAACATGAGAATTAAAAGAGAAATGAAAGGTCACCATTCATTTTGGAAATGAAAGGTCTCATTTGTAGGTTATGAGAAGAATAAAAAAATTGATAAAAATAATTGCAAGAATGAAGATTTGAACATGTGACTTATGGAATAACAATGCAATGACTTAACCAATGAGCTACAAGCTTGTTCATGCACATATTTAATTAGAATTAAATATATTATATTGCTTAAAAAGAAAATGGGCTTTTTAGATGGGCTGTAGAGAATGTGAATGAAAAGAAAGGAATTGGGCTTAAAGAATAAGTTTGGGTAAAAAGAAATGAGTTTTAGAAAATACTTAGATGAGAAAAATAGATGAAGGGATTAAATATAACTAATAACATTGAAATAAAAATATACCAAATGTACAAATACAGAATTTTATTAATACGAAGATATAGGAATTTTAGAGTCGTTACATTAGTTTTATACTATATTAAAGCATTTTTTCGTAAAACCCCCCTCGAGATATGCAAAACAATATTTTAAGGACTATAGATTAATATAGGCTTAAGCGGTATCATTTCTCTTGAGCCTCGGCAGAGAAAGTGAATACTTGCCTATTCAGGTTAGACAACTTAACGGAATTATCGCAATTTTCTTTGAAAAAGACACAAATCCTGCCGTCCATGTGCAGCAGTTGCCGATTACTGCCGAACTTAAGAAATTCAAGAGCTAAATCCTTTTATAAGATATTTACTCTAACCTGAATACAAACTCAACCAGGATCCAAAATTTAACATAAACTTGAACCCTTGATCATGAACCAGAATACTTGAACCTGAATATCCCAAAACTTGAATACTAAAATACTATGACTTGACATGAATTTAACATGAATACCAGAACACAATGGATGCTATTGATACTGACTTGACTCGAACCATGAATACAACTTGACATGAATACATGAACACTTGACATGATTACTTGATATTGACATGAACTCAATCTTGCAATTTGATATATTCATGAATTCGAGCAAGGCTAGTAATTTTAACTGTAATCTAGAATATACGGGGTGTTAGAGTAGTTTCATGTGTGAATCCAACGAAATCTCAGGAGTCCCCCTAGATCATGAATTCATGTCTACTAACACAAGCAAGCCATCATGAGGGCCCGTGTTTCCTTACTCCTAGATTATAGCCTGTTGAGTTTGGAATACTTCAACACTAGGTTGAAGTCCCGTTACTAACACTTGATTCAGGCTCGTGGTTTTTTACCCCTGGATTACAGCCCGTTGGATTCGAGAACACTCTTGAAATTGGTTGACATTCACTCTTGAACTTACGTTAAATTAGTTTACCAGTGTAGAGACCTTTTAGGACACTTAAATGCACTTCATGTTCACTATACCTACACTACACGGCCATACTATATTATGCTAATGTTATTCTGCGATGATATATATAGAACTGCATGTTAAATATAGAACTGCATGTTAAATAGAATTGCCATGTTTACATTAAATGACATGTTTAAATACCATATCTCATAGTCCATTACTTCATGATATCCATTTTCTTTGTCATTATATTTTTATACTTCACACCCTTTTTCTTGGGGACTTACCGAGCGAAAGTTCACTGATGGGCATTCCACACATCTTTGTTTCTTGGAATATTCGTCAAATACTGTGGAGACTGAGGAGGTGGACACCACCGAGGAAGAGCACGATCAGATCACGACTCAGACCTAAACTGGTTATCCTCTCTTTCAGTTTATGTATGCCATCTGTTTAGGAATTTCTTTTTCTTGTATTTTCTTTCAGTTGAACTCATGTATCAAGTTGAATGTAAATAAAGTTGTTGAAGTTTAAATCTCATACTAATTTCTTATCATTTTATATTGCTCATTTACGCTTAGTGTATTTATTCCGAGGAACGACCTTCTCGAAATAAATACGTGGCGGGTCTCGTTACGTGCCTGTTTCTGTCTTTTGGGAAGCGGGGCGTAATATTAGACAACTTAATGGAGTTATCAAAGGCAATTGTCTTAGAAAAAGACACAAATCTTGCCGTCCATATGCAGCAGGTGCCGATTTCTCCCGAACATAAAATTTTTAACAGTTTAAATCAATTCATATGAAAAAGACCTGAACTCGAATCCAAACTCGAATCTAAACTTGAACTTGAACTCGAACTCAGTCTACTCGAACTAATTTGACTCAAACCAAGATTGCAATTGACATGACTCGCAATTTACTCGACTCACTCGACCCCATTATTTCACCTTTTGCAATCTATGGTTTCGATCAAGTCATGTTATAATCAACCAATCAAATCAACTAAAGCTATCTTATAATTATATATATATATATACTTTACTCGGGTTGCTTGGGATAGTTTCTTGTGTGAATCTAGCGGAGTTTCAGGAGTCCCGTATTAACCTCTTTTTTTATTTTACTCGAATATCAGTCAGGTTGACTCATCCACAGCCTAGAGCCTCGATGATAATACATGAAATGGGCCCGTGTTTCGTTGCTCGTGGAGCCCCACCCTTGAGATCGTGAATACTTCTACGACTGCGTTGACATTCACATTTGGAACTTAACGTTAACATAGTGACCATATAGAGACCTATAGTACATATTTTACCCATGATCATATACTTTTACCCATCATATATATATATATATATATATATATATATATATATATATACTTGTCAGTTTTTTACTCTTATTTTATCCTTGGGACTTACCGAGCGCTAGTTCGCTGACGTGCATTCCACTCATCCTTGTTTCTTGGAATGTTCGTTAGATACTATTAGTGTATATGCCCTAGAGGCCATTACTGTATCATACTGGTTTGTATATTACTTAATGGAAGCTTGGGATATTCACCTTGTATATACAATCTTGGTCAAAATAGTAGTATGCTACTTGGTTTGTTTCTACTTCAATGTGTACATGTGTTTATTTTATCATATCACCTATACGCATTAGTGGAGCCCTTAGGATCTTTGCTTGATTACCAGCGTTGTGATGGCAGTCACACTAGTGGGGGCTGGGTAATCTATAAGCACATCCTTATACAGGTCCCTAGTCGCAGGACTATCGAGACAGGGCATCGATACTCCGGAGTAGACTGGCGCATGCGCTTCTCATCCCAGTGTGGGAGACGGTCTGTCCCACAGCCGTCAGTACGTCGTACTTGAGATAGTATGCGGGTGCTCGTTAGGTTACGAGTACACTGGACAAGACTCGTCGGGAACTGACAAGTTGGTATTGTACCTATCGTCAGTTATCAGTTCCCACGTGACATGAGTACATCTTAGTCCGCTGACTTGACACTGGCACTTCGCCTCGAGTGTGTTCCCACTATATTTTGATTACTACCCTACCACGGCTCAAAGGAGTCGTGCAAACAGGTGGTAGTTGGGTGCACTCCCGAAGCACTTGGAGGCAGTGACGGTTAGACAGGATTCATCTCTCCCGGTATTGGGGGTTGACATCGCGCTGTGTCTAGGAGAGCCATTACACGAGTAGTTCCTGGCCAGGGCAAGCGAGATATACTGGTAGGTTTCCAGTGTTATCTCAGGGTGTTTTGGGCTTCACTCCGACACGACTTGTACCGCTATTAGGGGACTGACGTTTACCGCCCCCTAGGCCCGACATGCGATGTATCAGACGAACAGACCGGACTGTACGGTGACTGTCACATTCAGACTCAGTAGGAGTTCAGATGGGGTTCACCTCGTCAGTCTTCTCATCGGCATCTACCTGGGGACCGTTACGCACAGCTAGTGCCGCTTGCGGTCTGTGGTTAAACCCACTGCCAGCGTAATGTCGAGTCTTTAGAGTCCCACACAGAGGGCTATTCGCCTCTGGGCAAAACTGAGTAGAGGTCGCATGGTTTTGCGACAGGGTTCGTTCTCATCCGCACACTTGTGCACATTTGGAGTCCGGACAGATATTACTAGCAGGCTCTGGTTTGAGCCAGACACTGGTATATGTTTTGGGGTTGATTTTATCTCTTAGTATTCATGTTCCTCGAAACAAGAATGCGGGTGTGTATGCACAGTTGATTGAGGCGAAGGAAGAGAATATTCATTAGGGTTTCGGAACGGGTGCGTATGCACAGTTGACAGTCGTCTTTTTCCAAACCCTAATGAATTTATGTTATATCAATTAATAATATTAATTAAATGAAATTGTGTCATGGTTGGTTTTGTTGACTTGTTGACCAAGGTTGACTTGTTGACCATGGTTGAAAGTTTGACCATCATCATTACATATCAAAGATGCTCTTTGATTCTAGCAAAACCATTTAATGAATGTAATGATAATGGTCATTCCAAACCTTCCATCAACTATTTTATTTTTATTATTATTGTTAATTTGATAATTCTTTTCATTTTGTTATGGTTGTAAAATGAGAAGGATATTATTCATTCTATCATAACTCTTCTCTCTCCTCTCTTCTTCTTCCTCCTCCTCTAGTTCAAGGAGCTCCCTTCTCAAGTGTTGAGAATCCATCTCCTTGAGATAAAAACACCACAAAGCCACTCTCTACTCACTCTAGGGTTAGAGGTTTAGCAAGCCAAAGATCCTAGTTCACTCAAAGTTCGAGAAAGAGCCCGAAGGTTGAACCCTCAGGTGGATCCATCTTTGACGGAAGAAGGCGACGAGGAAAGCACCATCAACCCCTACAAAGGTTTCAAGAAGCAGGAGTTCAAGTTAGGTATAACCTCTTTTCCGAGTAGCTAACTCTCTTTAGCTTTCTTGCTAGTTTAGTTTAGAAAAGATCCCGACTTTGTTAGTCCATGTTGCCCCATGCGCTAAAAATTTGATTTTTATACCGTTTCCGCCTCCCCGCAAGAACCGGGGTTGGCAACGTGGACTTACAGTGGTATCAGAGCCTAACTAAACTAAAACTAGCTTAGTAGTAAAGTGTATGGAAGTTCGAACGGAAAAATCGCAAAAACCGGAAAATCAAAACCCTAACTTTCTGTTGAAATTTTTTGTGCTCTAAAATTAAAAAGTTTTACTCCTAAAATCGGCTCAGGGTTTTGTGAGAACACCCACCAAAAACGATCCCCTGATTCCCTCAAACCGCCGCGGTTCCGCGGCGATAGGTATGCATTTGCCGCGGAACCGCCGCCGTTTTGACTCCTCTCGTGATCGGGTTTTGTGCAGTGTTCTTCTGGTAGGGTTTTGGGATTTTTCAGATGGTTTATTTGTGCCCAAGTTTTCCAGAAAAGAAATTTGTTTTTGGGGGCCTATAAATCCGTATTTTTTATCGAACTTCATTACACTTTGACTATAATGGTTATATCTGTGATGTTTATATGTATTGAACGTCGGCTAATCGCTATATGTCGATTAGTCGGGGTTATACATATCTGTGATCTGTGTTTGATGATGGTTTGTGTATATGAATGCGTTGGACTGTCGCGGGTGAATAGCCGGGGTGGATGTGAGATGAGTGTTTCTTTTTCTTTCATTCATTGTAAAATGTAAATTGATGTAATATTATTATTTGTATGGCCGCACAACCGGGTCGGGGTTGTAGCCGTCATTGTATAATTCTTTTTACTGTTTTTGCTCCTAGGATAGACCCATGGAGGGGTGCACAAACTACCGGGTATCTCGAAGTGCCGAGTGGCCTACTCACGGCGATGAGGGAGGTTGCTCGACTTCAGGGTACTTGGCGGGTAGTTTGCCGCACCCGTAGGGGTCTTGGATGGGGTTTTGGCTATTCACCGCGACCGTGTAATCCGCTTTTCGTTGCAGGCTCGAAAGGATTGCGGATTCCTAGTATATCCAATGTATTCATCTGTGATCTGTAATGTCTATCATTGCTATATATTAATAACTATTTAGGCGTTGCTTATGTTTTACAGCCGCGCTAGCCCAGCCCCCGCTCTGTCGTTAGTTAAGTAACCTAACGGGTGATGACGGGACCCCGTGGCGAATGCGAATGGCATAAGCGTACGTCATATTTTGGTTGTTTTCTGCAATGGTAGGATTAAATGATGGGACGCATTAAAAGAACTAATGCAAGAATATCACGCATTAAAAGAACTAATGCAAGATAATAAACCAAGCTAAAGTCGTTGCAACACTTTCGAAAAACCACTCGGTTCTTTTCAAAACTAACTTTTAAATGCGGAGCTTGAGCCACTCCTTTTAAAAGCTATCTCGTTCCATCGATTATATCAAGTTCACTACGTTCACGGTTTAGCCAAAACCATTCGTAGCCCTCCGTCGTTTCACATGAATAGTCAATAGTATTCAAGCTGTGTTTGTTGGCCAAAGTCAAGGCATAGTGATTGGTAGCTATTGGGCATTCATGTGCAGCATAGATAGATGCGTTGATTTGAAACAGTCGTACTTCCTTGTTGGCCAAAGTCAAGGGTAGGTACGGGTGGATTCAAATTAACCTGGAGAATGACGGGTAGAACTTGACATGTGACTTATGATTTGTTGGCCAAAGTCAAGGTCATAAGAGCATGGGGCAAAAATCCACATCGGGAGTTTCATAAGTACTGAAACTTTCTAGATTTGCATACCATTTGGAGTGTAATGATTCTGGTAGGATTCCTTCAGTTTCGTCACGCGATGATATTTGGATCCCGATCCTACTGTGAGTATATGCTACTCCTCGGGAAATTTCTCACTAAACGATCAATGCTATAAACCTAGTAGGTGCCTAGAAAGGTATTAGCGGGGCTACGCCCCCAGGGAAAAGAGGTTCTTAAATTAAGGAACTTCGCGAAAGCGTTGGAAAACCTCCCTCGAAGTACCGACACTGGCCTGGCTGAACGGTTAAGCAAGTATTGTGCGGTGGGATTGATCCCGACTAATTCTTCCTTTATGGTTTGAGGAGGGATTCGAGAGACAGTGGGAGCCATCCTGTTTAGACAAATTAAAAACCATTCTAAACTTGCAAGAGCATCGTGCTGAGTGTTTCTTCTCTCTCTCCTAATTGCAGCGACCAATCAACATGACTGGACTTAAGTTACTCCTAGATAAAAATATACTGACAGGGCCAAACTACAAAGATTGGCTCAGGAATGTCAAAATGGCAATCACTTACGACAAGCTGGGCTATCTTCTTACCACCAAAGCTCCCCCCGTCCCAGGTCCCACCTCCAGCGTTGAGAATAAGGAAATCCGTAAGACTTGGGAGATTGATTGCGCGAAGGCCAAGTGCCTCGTGCTTGCCTCTATGGACAACGAACATCAGAGGAGGCACGAGAATATGGACCTAGAATCCATATTTCTCCATACAAAAGAACTGTATGGAGAGCAGTCTCGTATCGCAAGATACGAAGTGTCGAAGAAGTTGTTTTCGGCAAGATTGGCCGTCGGATCATCGGTAGCGGAACACGTGCTTAAGATGATTGGCTACATTGAGGAGCTCGCAGAACTTGGGACCACGTTGGAGAGTGAGCTCTATACGGACTTGATTCTCCAGTCCCTTCCTTCCACTTACGCCCAGTTTATACTGAACTTCAACTTACAAGAAAAGGAAGTTGAACTTTCAGAACTCCTCAATATGCTGAGGAGCGCAGAGGGCACCCTACAGAAAGGTAGGGAAACACCCACTTTGTTTGTAGGAGGATCTTCTTCTTCTAGGTCCAAGGCGAAAGCCAAGGGAAAGAAGAAGAAAGCCCCCGCCAAACCAAGGGGCGGTGTTAGTAAAGTGGATACGAAGGGAAAGGCAAAGGCAACAAAGTTAGCGGGGAAGCTTGTGGGAAAAGAAGAATGCTTCTATTGTCATAAGAGTGGACACTGGAAGAAAGATTGCAGGGCTTGGAAGGCCAGGACATAGGAACTGAAGCAGGTTGCGGCTTCAGCTTCAGGTGTGTATGTTATTGAAAACTGTCTTTCGATAAACTCTACTTCCTGGGTATTGGATACCGGATCAGGATCTCATATCTGTAATTCTTTGCAGGCGTTGAGAAACCGTAGGGTTTTGAAGGCAGGTGACATGACCCTCAGAGTTGCGAACGGAGCTAGCATGGATGCTAAAGCCGTGGGGGACTATCACCTGGGAATGTCAGATGGACATGTTTTGGTTTTGCGTAATTGCTTTTTTGTACCCAACGCAACTTGTAATATCATTTCTATATCTTTGGTTTCAAAAGAACGTTATGAATTTGCGTTTGTAAGTAATGTTGTAAACATTCACCTTAATCAAGTTCTGATTGGGTCAGGTACACTAAGCAATGGTATATACGTATTAAACCAACCACAGATTTTCAATGTCCAGAATACACACAAAAGAAAGTCTCCGGATATAATTCAGACTTTCTTATGGCATTGTAGACTGGGTCACATCAATGAGAGAAGGTTGACTAAGTTACATACAGAAGGATATTTGAATCCGTTCGAATAACAATCGTATGCCACTTGTCAATCCTGTCTCAAAGGAAAGATGACAAAGACTCCGTTCACTGGACACGGAGTAAGAGCGAGCGAGCTCTTGGGACTCGTACACAGCGACGTGTGCGGTCCAATGTCTACACATGCGCGAAGCGGTTATTCTTACTTCATTACTTTTACGGATGACTTTTCAAGGTACGGTTATGTCTTCTTAATGAAACATAAGTCCGAAGCTTTTGAAAAGTTCCAGGAATATAAGAATGAAGTAGAAAAACAAACCGGCAAAAGTATCAAGATTCTAAGATCGGATCGAGATGGTGAATACTTGAGTGCCGAGTTCCTGAACTATTTAAAAGAGAACGGAATTCTCTCTCAGCTTACTCCTCCATACACTCCGCAACATAATGGTGTATCGGAGAGACGGAACCGAACCCTATTGGATATGGTACGGTCCATGATGAGTAACGCTGAGTTACCACGATTTTTCTGGGGGTATGCGCTAGAATCAGCTGCATACCTTTTGAACCGAGTTCCTACTAAAACTGTGCCTACCACACCATTTGAGATGTGGTGTGGGAAGAGGCCCCATCTTAATCACATTAAGACATGGGGATGTCCAGCTTTTGTCAAAAAGCAGCATGCGGACAAGCTCGAGGCACGCTAAGTACAGTGCAAGTTTGTGGGATATCCAAAGAACTCCAAGGGATATTTCTTCTACTGTGAAGAGGAACAAAAAGTTCTTGTTTCTCGTCATGCCTACTTCTTGGAAACTGAGTTTTTGGAAAACCAGATAAGTGGGAGCACAGTAGAACTGGAAGAAATTCCAGAACCACAGGCTATTACTGAAAGTTTAGTGGAACCAGAAGGTTCAAAAGAACAGGACATTCCTACGCCGCTCCGCAGGAGTAGTAGGCAGTCTCATCCGCCCGAGAGATACTACGGTTTTCTCATAGACGGGGATAAAGAGGATTGCATCATAGATTATGATGAGCCTACTAGCTTCCAGCAGGCCGTTCAGAGCGTTGACTCGGTAAAATGGCTGGATGCAATGCGGACCGAAATGGAGTCCATGTACACCAACAAAGTATGGACGTTGGACATTGCTCCAGATGGGGTAAAACCCGTAGGATGCAAGTGGATCTTCAAAAGGAAGATTGGTGTAGATGGACAGGTTGAGACCTATAAAGCTAGACTTGTAGCAAAGGGTTTTCATCAAAGACCAGGTTTGGACTATGACGAAACCTTTTCTCCAGTGGCTATGCTGAAATCCATTCGGATCCTTCTTGCCATTGCTGCCTTCCACGATTATGAGATTTGGCAAATGGACGTAAAGACCGCTTTTCTAAATGGAAATTTAGAGGAGTATGTCTATATGGACCAGCCAGAAGGTTTCATTCAGAGTGGGAGCAGCGGAAAGGTGTGCAAGTTGCTTAAGTTCATCTATGGACTAAAGCAGGCATCGCAGAGTTGGAACATCTGCTTTGATGAGACGGTCGAAGAATTTGGCTTTATCAAAAATCCAGATGAACCATGCATCTATTGTAGATTTGTAGCGAGAACTGTAGTATTCCTCGTTTTATACGTGGATGACATTCTCTTAATAGGAAATGACATTCCTATGCTATAATCTGTCAAGGGATTCTTGTCAAAAAGGTTCTCCATGAAAGACCTGGGTGATGCCTCATACATCTTGGGGATCCGGATCCATCGTGATAGATCCAAGAGGATATTAGGACTTTCACAGTACAGGTACATCGACACTATACTGAAGAGATTCAGTATGGAAGATTCCAAGCGCGGTAACCTACCGGCTTGTCACGGGATCACCCTCTCTAAAGAGATGTCTCCCAAGACTAATTTGGAGAGGGATCGCATGTCTATCATACCCTACGCTTCTGCGGTAGGCTCTATAATGTATGCGATGTTGTGTACCAGACCGGATGTAGCTTATGCATTGAGTGTAGTAAGCCGGTATCAGTCAAACCCTGGGGAGAAACACTGGATAGCGGTAAAGAACATTCTCAAGTACCTGAGAAGGACTAAGGAGATGTTCTTGGTGTATGGCGGAAAAGACCTCCAGATTGAGGCCTTTGCTGACTCCAGCTTCCAGAGTGACAAGGATGATTCCAAGTCCATGTCGGGTTTTGTCTTTACCCTCAATGGAGGGGCGGTGTGTTGGAAGAGTTCCAAACAGGAAACCGTTGCAGACTCGACAATGGAAGCGGAATACATCGCTGCATCTGATGCCGCAAAAGAAGCTGTCTGGATGAGGAAGTTCTTGAAAGAACTTCAGGTGGTTCCGTCCATTGTTGACCCAATACCTCTGTATTGCGACAACAACGGGGCTATAGCTTTAGCGAAGGAACCCAGGTCCCATCAGAGATCCAGACACATCTTGAGGCGGTATCACCTGATCAGGGAGATCGTGGATCGCCAGGAGATCGAGGTTCGGAGGGTTGCTTCGGAAGAAAACACTGCAGATCCATTCACCAAGGCCCTGCCCCAGACTCAGTTCGAGCGGCTGATCGAGATGATAGGTCTTCGATACGCCAGTACATGGCCTTAGTGCAAGTGGGAGATTGTTAGTGTATATGCCCTAGAGGCCATTACTGTATCATACTGGTTTGTATATTACTTAATGGAAGCTTGGGATATTCACCTTGTATATACAATCTTGCTCAAAATAGTAGTATGCTACTTGGTTTGTTTCTACTTCAATGTGTACATGTGTTTATTTTATCATATCACCTATACGCATTAGTGGAGCCCTTAGGATCTTTGCTTGATTACCAGCGTTGTGATGGCAGTCACACTAGTGGGGGCTGGGTAATCTATAAGCACATCCTTATACAGGTCCCTAGTCGCAGGACTATCGAGACAGGGCATCGATACTCCGGAGTAGACTGGCGCATGCGCTTCTCATCCCAGTGTGGGAGACGGTCTGTCCCACAGCCGTCAGTACGTCGTACTTGAGATAGTATGCGGGTGCTCGTTAGGTTACGAGTACACTGGACAGGACTCGTCGGGAACTGACAAGTTGGTATTGTACCTATCGTCAGTTATCAGTTCCCACGTGACATGAGTACATCTTAGTCCGCTGACTTGACACTGGCACTTCGCCTCGAGTGTGTTCCCACTGTATTTTGATTACTACCCTACCATGGCTCAAAGGAGTCGTGCAAACAGGTGGTAGTTGGGTGCAGTCCCGAAGCACTTGGAGGCAGTGACGGTTAGACAGGATTCGTCTCTCCCGGTATTGGGGGTTGACATCGCGCTGTGTCTAGGAGAGCCATTACACGAGTAGTCCCTGGCCAGGGCAAGCGAGATATACTGGTAGGTTTCCAGTGTTATCTCAGGGTGTTTTGGGCTTCACTCCGACACGACTTATACCGCTATTAGGGGACTGACGTTTACCGCCCCCTAGGCCCGACATGCGATGTATCAGACGAACAGACCGGACTGTACGGTGACTGTCACATTCAGACTCAGTAGGAGTTCAGATGGGGTTCACCTCGTCAGTCTTCTCATCGGCATCTACCTGGGGACCGTTACGCACAGCTAGTGCTGCTTGCGGTCTGTGGTTAAACCCACTGCCAGCGTAGTGTCGAGTCTTTAGAGTCCCACACAGAGGGCTTTTCGCCTCTGGGCAAAACTGAGTAGAGGTCGCATGGTTTTGCGACAGGGTTCGTTCTCATCCACACACTTGTGCACGTTTGGAGTCCGGACAGATATTACTAGCAGGCTCTGGTTTGAGCCAGACACTGGTATATGTTTTGGGGTTGATTTTATCTCTTAGTATTCATGTTCCTCGGAACAAGAATGCGGGTATGTATGCACAGTTGATTGAGGCGGAGGAAGATGATATTCATTAGGGTTTCGGAACGGGTGCGTATGCACAGTTGACAGTCGTTTTTTTCCAAACCCTAATGAATTTATGTTATATCAATTAATAATATTAATTAAATGAAATTGTGTCATGGTTGGTTTTGTTGACTTGTTGACCAAGGTTGACTTGTTGACCATGGTTGAAAGTTTGACCATCATCATTACATATCAAAGATGCTCTTTGATTCTAGCAAAACCATTTAATGAATGTAATGATAATGGTCATTCCAAACCTTCCATCAACTATTTCATTTTTATTATTATTGTTAATTTGATAATTCTTTTCATTTTGTTATGGTTGTAAAATGAGAAGGATATTATTCATTCTATCATAACTCTTCTCTCTCCTCTCTTCTTCTTCCTCCTCCTCTAGTTCAAGGAGCTCCCTTCTCATGTGTTGAGAATCCATCTCCTTAAGATAAAAACACCACAAAGCCACTCTCTACTCACTCTAGGGTTAGAGGTTTAGCAAGCCAAAGATCCTAGTTCACTCAAAGTTCGAGAAAGAGCCCGAAGGTTGAACCCTCAGGTGGATCCATCTTTGACGGAAGAAGGCGACGAGGAAAGCACCATCAACCCCTACAAAGGTTTCAAGAAGAAGGAGTTCAAGTTAGGTATAACCTCTTTTCCGAGTAGCTAACTCTCTTTAGCTTTCTTGCTAGTTTAGTTTAGAAAAGATCCCGACTTTGTTAGTCCATGTTTCCCCATGCGCTAAAAATTTGATTTTTATACCGTTTCCGCCTCCTCGCAAGAACCGGGGTTGGCAACGTGGACTTACAGATACGGTCGAGACGGAGGATATGGAGGCCACAGAAGAAATCTACAACCGGATTGCTCCTCAGGTTTAGCCTAGCTTCACTTTTTATTCAGTTTATATATGCCACATGTTTAAGCATTTTGCTTTATTGTATTTACTTTCTAATTGAAACTCATGTACTTGTAAATATTGGATGTTGAATGTAAATAAAGATATTTGTTGAAAAATTTTACAGTCTCCATTTATTCTTGTATTATGTATTATTGTTTCAATACGCTTAGTATATTTATTTAGGGAATGACCTTCTCTAGATAAATATGCCGCGGGCTTGCCACGTTACCGTTTCCGTCTACTGAGAAGCGGGGCGTAACATCTGTACCGGTAGCTTGTACTAGAACTTCAAACTCCACCTCGCTCGGTGGAATAACTGTTCTCCATTCACCATCTGACCTAGTCTGTCTTCTTCAAAGTGTCACAGACTCAACGAATGTCACTCGACTGATTACTCTACTCTGGGTCCCAAAACACCATAACATGTACCCTTTTGCTCCGCCTCTGAAGCCAACAAGAGCTAATCTCTTGATTCTCGGCTCCTCGATACATCGATTTCCGTGAAGTCTTAAGTAATCTCTAGCCACTCCAGTTCATAACTTCTCGAAAATTATTATATCTACCGCTGCCGATGGTGACTGATCGATGGGGTACTCAGAGTAGATAGGGCTCCAGCCCGAAATTCCCATGAAAAACCATCTATAAGCCGTAAAGTTTTGTTCTTCCCAACTGTCTGAACCATCCGCCATGCAATACCATCTGACGGGGGATCTCCCAACGTGGTGTACTGATGCACGATCCTCTCTAGCCTGCACAATCCTATGAACCCTTGCAAGGCGAATCCTCCATCTAATTCGAACCGAAGAATCTCTATGCGTTTCCCGGCCTGTTTTAGATATAATCGATTAGTAAGAGATTTTTTTATGTAAAAGAAATCCAACTTGTTCCACAGTCCTACCGCTGTCGTCTTTTGCGCCACTTCACAAAGAACCTTATTGGCCATTAAAAACTGGGTCGAACTGTGAGTTTTATCCTCTATCTCTTCAATCTCAGCTGTTGTGGTTGTCGCTGGAATTATGTCTTTCACAAAGACAATCTTATGCACACCTTGATATTTCAGCAGAGCCGTTATTTTCAATCTCTATAGACTGCAACTATTGTGCCCATCAAACTTTTCGATCTCATAATTTGTAGACGTCATTTTCCCGATCAACTCCAGAACGCGAACTTGACGTTTTAATGCCACTTGTTGTAAGGATTACGTACCTATACGCCGCAAAAAATCCAAGACTTTTATTTCAGGGTAGGTTGAAAAAGACTATTCGACGGATACCAATTCATATGAAAAGAACACACTAACAAAAGACACAAGATTTACCCAGGTTCGGTGAAAACTTGCACCTAATTCCGCAACCTGCGAGTAGGGGTGTGCATGGGTCAGGTTGGGCAGATTTTTGACCATAAATGAACCCGAACCCACTATGTCGAGCGGGTTTTCTAACCACTTTAAACCCGTCCGTTACAATAGGTAGATAAACCCGAACTACCCAACGGGTTTGGGCGGGTTGTGGATCCGGGTTCAGTTTTAATTCATTCAGGCGGATTAAACGCTGTTTCAGATAATAACATGTTTAACATACTAAATTTAATATATAATTTATATGAAATAAAGCAATGAACCATAAAACCCTAATTTTCTCATACATTTTTATCGTGAAATCATAGTTTTCTACTATCTTTTGATTTTAGAAATTGAAATCGTAGCTTTCTCTATTAAATTCTATAACCGAGAACTAATGAGATTTGGTAATTTTATAAAATGGAAAGAGATGGTGTCACGCCGCTCTTCCCAGTGTATGGGTAAGGAGACGCGACGAGGGCCGCTATGTATTTACTCAGAAATAAACACGCTAAGCGTAATTAAGCAATATAAAGTAAAATGTACACAAGAGACATGAATAAAAATGAACAGCAACTTTTATTTATTCAACATTCCTTTACAATACAATACTGGAAAGTAAATATAAGTCTAGAATGTAATACCTAAACAATGGCATGAACTGAAAATAAGATGAGTACAAGTAAAGTCAATGCTCAGGGTCTTCTGTGAACTGCTCCAAATGCTCCTGGCTGGTCTCGAACTCCTCAGAGTCGGATCCACCTGACAACATTCCAAAGAAAGAAGAAAAGGAATGTCATCATCGAACAATCGCTCGGTAAGTCCCAAAGAAAGAACGAGAAGAATAGACAGAGAATAGAACATGTGAAGTAGATATGTTATATTTATTATACTAACGTAGTTGTTGTAGCTTGGTACAGAATATGTCAGTGTATATGAGAGGAGTCCAACTTACACCGTGGACTTTGGTAACCCGTAGTACAAGGCTCCGTCGATAATACCACGGAACAACGGCATGGATGTAATTACGTCTTTTAGTGACCATCTCGTGCCACCTTTAACATATTCTGTACCAGTCTACCCCTTTATAAACCACGTAATATTTATTGTATTGATTGTATTGACTGTACTGATTATACTGTATTGTCTTGTAGTAAATGGAAGACTTGCCGAAACCAGGATATCAGTAAACGTAATGGATGTAAATGGATAGTCATGTAATCAGAGTATATCCATGGTTCGGTTCGGTCGAGTCATGTTGATATAGATTGAATTCTGGTATAAATGGATTCATGTTGTATTGTATTATACTTGAATTGAATTCAGGTCAGATTATATTCAGATTTGACCATGACTCTAACTGAGTCAGATTTTTGAAACAGAATTGAAATCCTGATTGTTTTGGAGTTATCGGTAACTGCTGCATATGGACGGCAGAATTTATGTCTTTTTCCAGGACAATTACCGTATTGATAACCCTGTTTTTAGGTTTTCTTCCTTAGATAGGCAAGCACCCATATTCTCCGACTCCCTGAGACTCAAGAGAACTGGTCCCACTTTAACCTATGTTTACTAGGGTCCTTATTGTAAATTAATATAACTTGAGGGGGTTTCATAAAAAAAATTAGTTTTGATATATTTTCAAAATACACCTTAAGTATTTAATTATCGTCTTTAGGGTTTTCATAGTTGTAATTTTTATAAAATGAAGTTTTCTAGTGAATAGAACCTAGATTTCACTGTATATGGTATTTTAGTATAATCTTGGAATGGTATTGAATTGTAAAGGTAGTTTCATGAAATTTGTGATTCTTTTGATTTAGAAACATAGAATATATATAATATATTTAAAGTAGATATTTTGATAATATTTATATATATCTAATATTTATAAAAAAAATAGGATTTATTTATTAAATAGAAATCACATTTTTTTTTAAAAATTGCATTAAAAATTCTATCGAGATCGAATGCTCCTTGTGGAGCTCTGCATCTCGCTCTACTAGGCCCGAGAATGTGTGATAACCCGCACCATCCCGATCAGAGTTCTCCAAAATGGATTGTAGATGCGCAATTGCACAGAATTAGATAACACCCTTTTTAAAGAAAACGGTTTTTGAATGTTCAAAGTACTTAAATGTAAATTCGTATTTTCCCATAAACTAATGTCTCAAGAGTTATCGTGCTATGTCAAAATGTGTTTTGTGATGAGGTAAATCATTATCTCGTGAGTTTTCTAAAGTTATTAGGGTAAAACATTAAATAAAAGCCGTATGTAAACATGATGGTATTTTACTGTAAAGGTGAAATAGAAATTGCAATACTTATTATTTTGAGATGAAACTTGTTCAAATGCCTTTATTTATGTTTTTTGATCATCATGAGGGAATATGGTATTTTATTGTTTAAGAAAAATAGAGTTTTTAAAGAAAAACGAATCGGAAGTCGGAATAACTCCGCTTCCAACGAGTTTTGAAAATAAATTGTTTTAGAATAGAAATGGAAGAGGGGATTGGAGACTTACTGATTGATTAAAAAGAGGAGAGATAGAGGAAGCTATCGTAATCGTCGAGAAGTCGTTTCGCCTCCGGAATCTTCCCGAAATGTCGCCGGAATTTCGACCTTTGCTAACTCCACTTGCACAACTTAGGACTTGGAAATTTTAGAGAGTTTTTGTAATGGAATTCTGAATGAGGAGGGGTGAAATATAGTGTGATATTTATAGGAAAAATTAGGATTTAAGGCAATGAATTGGAGAATTAAAAATGAATTAAAGAGAGAAATTATCACTCTCGGGATGTTTTTAGAGTAAACAAATAATATGGGGGTAGTGGGGTAGGCGAAGGGGTTCTGGGGTAAAATTTTAGGAGAATTTGTCAAGGGGGAGCCCGGCGGCGCCGGCCCCATGACAAATCTCGCCAGCCATTTGGTGGGGTCGGGGGCTGGGATGTTTGCCATGTGTCATGTTCGGTGTGTACAACATTTTCCACATGTTTGTTTTTTTGTGACTTTTCATTTTACGTGTAGTGCACGTATAAACCTATAAGCTTCTAAAAATTAAAAGAAAAATCGATTAAAAATATATGTGGCTGGGAGGATTCGATCACAGGGGCTACGTCACAGCAGTGCAAGGCTTTACCAATGAACTACAAGTGCTTTCTTGCTGTTCAAAAGCAAATCAAATTTATAATTTGTGCTCAGGCTTAGGTGTTCCTTTCTGTATTTTGGAAAAATTTTGTATAGAAAATTTAGGGTTGTTACAGATGGGAAGAGAGAAGAGATTAAAAAAGGATGTGACTCAATTAAATTTTAGATATGAGAAGTGAGAATAGATTGTAAATAACTTATTTAGGTTTAGCGTTCAATCTTAGCCTAAAATTAAACCTATCAACGGCTCAAATGTTAATGAAGCGGACAAATTTGGGTCGGTTGCGGGCCGATAAAAGTTGCGGGCGGGTGCAGGTTCGTGTCCGGACGAGCTTTAAAAAATTTTAAACCCACCCTATTCAAATGCGGGCGAGTTCGGGTATTGAACCCGTCAATTTCGGACGGATTTTGCACGGCTGTCATGCCCTGCTTCCCAAAAGACGGAAGCAAGCACGTGACAGGCCCGCGACATATTTATTTCGAGAAAGTCATTTCCCGGAATAATACACTAAGCATAAATGAGCAATATAAAAATAACAAGAAATTAACATGAGATTTTAAACTTCAACAACTTTATTTACATTCAAACTTGATACATTTACAATACATGAGTTCAACTGGAAAAAAAAAATAAAAGAAAAGAAATGCCTAAACAGGTAGCATACATAAACTGAAAGAAAAGGATAACCAGTCTAGGCCTAAACCGCGATCTGATCGTGCTCCTACTCTGTGGTGTCTATCTCCTCAGTCTCCACAGTATCTGACAAACATTCCAAGAAACAAAGATGTGTGGAATGCCCGTCAGCGAACTTTCGCTAGGTAAGTCCCCAAGAAAATGGGTGTGAAGTAAAAAAGTATAATGACAAAGAAAATGGATATCATGAAGTAATAAACTAGAAATACGGTGTTTAAACATGTCATTTAATATAAGCATGGCAATTCTATTTAACATGCAGTTCTATATATATCATGACAAAATAACATGAGTATAATATAGCATGGTCGTGTAGTATAGGTATAGTGAACATAAAGTGCATGTAAGTGTTATAAAAGGTCTCTACATGGGTAAACTAATTTAACGTAAGTTCAAGAGTGAATGTCAACCAATATCAAGAGTGTTCTCGAATCCAACAGGCTGTAATCCAGGGGTAAGAAACCACGGGCCCGAATCAAGTGTTAGTAACGGGACTTCAATCTAATGTTGAAGTATTCCAAACTCAACAGGCTATAATCCAGGAGCAAGAAAACAAGGGCCATCATGATGGCTTGCTTGTGTTAGTAGATATGGATTCATGATCTAGGGGGACTCCTGAGATTTTGTTGGATTCACACATGAACTACCCCAACATCCCGTGTATTCTATATTACAGTTAAAATTACTAGTCTTGCTCGAATTCATGAATATATCAAGTTGCAAGATTGAGTTCATGTCAATATCAAGTATTCATGTATTCATATCAAGTTGTATTCATGGTTCGAGTCATGTCGGTTTCAATAGCAACCATTGTATTCTGGTATTCATGTTAAGTTCATATCAAGTCACAGTATTCTAGTATTTAAGTTTTGGGATATTCAAGTTCAAGTATTCTGATTCAAGATCAAGGGTTCAAGTTTATGTTAAATTTTGAATCCTGATTGAGTTTGTATTCAGCTTAGAGTAAATGTCTTATAAAAGGATTTAGCTCTTGAATTTCTTAAGTTCGGGAGTAATCGGCAACTGCTGCACATGGACGGCAGGATTTATGTCTTTTTCCAATACAATTGCCATTTGATAACTCCATTAAGTTGTCTAACCTGAATAGGCAAGCACTTACTTTCTCCGGCTGCCCGAAACTCAAGAGAAATGATATCGCTTAAAGCTATATTAATCTATAGTTCTTAAAATATTGTTTTGCATATCTCGAGGGGGTTTTATGAAAAAATATATTAATATTGTTTAAAACTAACCTCGAGGGTGATTTGTAATGTTTAGGGTTTTTATGAACATGTATTTTAATTGTTGTGGTATTTTAGTGATAAAACCTAACTTTTTGAAAGTTCATGGTATTTTTATAAAAACTAGCTCTTTTGGTAATTTGATGGTATTTTATTAAAATTCTAAGTTTTCATTTTGAAAATATAGTTTTATAATATTTTTATTTGAAAATACGAATTCATAGTTTTGTATAATTTTCCAAAATTTAGTTTTTTTTATTTAGAAAAGTCGTATTTTTAAAACCGTATTTTTATTTCCTTTCGAGACCGAATACTCCGTGAGAAGTTCTGCGTCTCGCTCTACTATCCCAAGGATGTGCGATGATTCACACCATCTATTAGCGGGTCCCCTGACAAGGGTTGTAGAGACGTAATTGTTAAGGATTACAAAATACCGATTAAAAGAAACCCGTCTTGAAAAGGTATGGTATTTTAATAAAAAAATTATTTTTTACATTAGTCGTATGTTTAGAGTACTGTACTATGGAACTATAGTGTGCGTGTGGGGTAGGTCGTTATCCCGTGATGTTTTCCTAAACATATTTAATAATTATTGAAAATGAAGGTCAAACTAAAGTTCATGATATTTTAATAAAAAATTCGTTATATGATAGCTTCACATGAAAGTTTTGGTCAAACTCAAAACTAAAAGTTTGTAAGCTAAGTTACAAGTAGTGCGAGAGTTATTTTGACCTATTTTGTTTTAGGAAGAGGAGTACGAAGGTTAAAAATCACACATATTGGAGTTAACTCCACTTTTTCGATATGTTTTTAGAAGATGGTTTTGAGATGAAAGAAGAAGAGAGAAGAGGGACTTGCTCGCTGTGTAGCGTTGGAAAGAGGTTAAAGAAAAGAGGGGGATTCCCGTGGCATCGTGGAACCTCCGGAAACAGCTTCGATTTTCGATGGAAAAAACTTGGTTGGTAACTCCGCTTAACTCCACTTGCACTTAAGAACTTTTGGGATGACTTTGATAGCAATTTTCAGAATGGAGGGGGGTTAGGGCATGAGGTGGTATTTATAGTGAAGAATTAGGGTTTGAGTGTCAAAAATGTGGATTAAAATGATTTAAATGATATTAAATGGTGAATAAAAGAGTCTCTATTTGATTGCAGGAAAATCAAACAGTGCAGGGGAGTTAAAGAGACGAGTATGCAAAGCACGGAGGGATTCGGAGCTATCCAAACCGTCAGCGCCGGCCCCTTTGGGGAAACGGATGGTCGGATCTCGAGATCTTACCTCGAGATTTGTGCCACATGTCAAGTTTGGTATATACACCTCATTGCGCCTGTTTGATTTTTCTGAAACTTTTCGTTTACAACTCTTGAGCTTCCGAAAAATAAAAAAATAAAAATCCTAAAAATATTAAGGTCTGATGAGATTCGAACGCACAGACAATATCGCAGCAGTGTAAGGTTTTACCAGTGAGCAACAAATTGTTTCTTTTTTTTATTGAACAAAAATAACTTATAACTTTACAGCAGGGGTAAATAAATGGTTGGAGATAAATCCATATTTAAATTAAAGATAAATATGAATATAAAATTGAGATTAGATTTAAATCTAAAACTATTCAGTGCTAACTAATTCAAATTTATATCAAATTCAAAGTGCATACCTACCTCTTGGTTTAAATAATGCAATATGTGCTTTCAACTTCAATTGTTTGTCATTTAGCATGGTAATGACATTTTAAAATCAGGGCGCTTCAGATATAATTTTATTATTCCCACGCCCATCCACATGCCCATGCATGATGTGATGGTGGGCCCACCTTGTTCCTTTTCCATTCGGCAACTGGATGTGCCGGAATTTTCGGATCTTGCAGGTTAGTTCACAAATTTCTCCTTCGGGAATAATTAAGTGAGATCGAAAATTTGGAGACGGAAAACTATTGGGAAAAAATCGGTAAGTATTCGGGAATGATTCGACAAGTATTCGGGAAATGTTCAGGAATGATTTTGAGAAAAAAATTAATATGAGGCGCTGGGTTTTGATATTGCGAATTATTCGCTGTTTTTGTGAATCATTCACAGATTTTTCGAATTATTCGTAAATAATTCACGAATAATTCGAATCATTCGCCAACAGCGATTAGATCGTCCTCCGTTCAAAAACTCGTGAATTATTCACGCATTCGCCGAATAATTCGTGAATATTATGGGTATGGTTGGGATTGTGGTATGCCACAGCTAATTAGCAGTGGTCGCTAGGCCAGGAGGTAAATAAGAGGGGCGGGACCCAATCTTCCCTCTTTGTATTTGAATGTTGCAACTATCGGGCATGAATCATACCTCGGATATATTTATTCTTTATATATGGCTGAAGTAATTTATGTATAAAAGGTTAAAGGAACATTGCTTCGTGTCACAACTTTTGTTTTCATTGACATGATCTTGATCATACATCTATGTTAAAATACTGAAATCTGGACTTGATCGTTTTCTTTTGTGCAACAGACGATCAAAACCAAATGTAAATAAGAGTGATAATCGAACAGATTAGGATCAGATGTGACTCTCATTAATACTTGTTCATGTTTGGTTGTTTGTTAGGCCAGTCGAATTGAAACCACAAAAACATGTCTCTTTAGCTAACAAGTTGAACTAAGCTGATTTGGGCTGTTCATCTATTACTTTATCTCAATCATTTAACCCAATCGATTAAACCATTGTCCAAATTCAATAACACGATGACCGAAAGCACAGCATCCAAAATATGCAATTGCCAAATCTTAATTAAGTATTTAACCTCTATACCATAACTATCAAACCCTCCTTTCTTCACGGCAACATTCAATTCATAATTCTTTTGATCCTTCTCAAGCAGCCTTATAAACCGAACTGAGTCTGCTCGTATTCAGCACACCCGACGATATGCAGGACTCGAACCAGAGATATCTTGCAGAGCTAAGGAGCCCAACTCGAGCCCGACCACAAATAGATGAGCCCAGCTCGAGGCATGGATAACCTAGGCTTAGTTTATTTTAGCAGTAGGGGTTACCCCTGCTCCATGAATGGTTCGGGTTCCCCTTGGGATTGTTGTTTGGATGGTGGTTGGGCATCCATCTTCTCCTTCACCCGAAACGTGCGCGGTGGGGCCCACATCAGATGATTACACACCCGCACCTCACCTTGACCTAACCCCCCCACTTGTTGTTGAGTTGATCCCACTTCCTCTCTCCTCCTCACATTCTGCCCTCATCCTTCTTTTTCTTAGATGCACTTTTGCAAGCATAATGAAAGCGAGGAAGCACTTTTATTAGGGAATTTTTATTTTCTTTAATTTTAGCAGTAATAAATGTTGTATGAAAACTTAGACTTGGCTGAAAAGGTTAAAGAACTCGTCATATATTAATAATCGTATGAAAACATCTTCAATGATATCCTCTAATTTTAGAGTTTAAGCGTAGAACACAAGCTCAGATTTTATTTATTTATTTTTATTTTTCTCTCTTTTTGCGACATCCCTTGGGATTTGGGAAGGGGGCGTCAGGTCTTTAGCCCCATAAGAACTTTCTCCATATAATTGATTGAAAATCTCTCTTGCCATTGCAAGTGGAGGATTTCGAACCCAACATGTTCCACCAAGAGGGAGAGTGTCATTGCCGCTCGAGCAAAAGCTTTTTAGTGACACAAGCGCATAATTGATAATGATAATTGTTACACGAGTATAAAAACCATTAGAAATAAAAGATAGCCGTGACACACAAGGACTTCCATAAAAACCATCACATATAATTAAGATAGATTTATATGTAGATTAGCTAATCAGGGAGGAAAATCCCTCTATGTATTCCGATAGTCAACTCTCTCCTAAGGTTTTTCATGATTTATATCATTCATGCGATTTCATTATTATTTCTTCTTGCATCGGATGTTCTCATATGCATTCAACGGTTTTAATAGGACGTTTTTACATCTCCAAAATCAAAATGCAAAAAGTGTCAAAGTCAGATAGGAATTTATACGCGTACATGTTGGGATCAAAATTTACACCCCACTGCTAAAATCATAAGTTCAAAGTCAAAGTCAAGACCTAAAAGTGGACCAGAGTCCAATCCCGAACTCTAGTCAAACGGGCCCAAACCTGAACCCAAGCGAAGTCCAAGCTCAAGCATGGGGGCGATCTCATGCCAAGAGAAAAAACAAGAAGAATATAATAAATAAATTTAAATGTAATTTTTAGGTATAGATATAAGAGAAATGGGCATAAAACAAATTTTGTAAAGCCCAAAAAGCCAAGTTTAAAATGTAAAGCTTATAAAAGCAAACCATATGTGGAAGTGATAACAACCCCTTTTTGGTGCTGGCCCATAAGCTTTAAGCTAAACACACAATACACCCACACACACACCACACACAAGCAAACAACATACACGCGCATCTAAGGAACGCATGAATTTGCCCCGAAAACATTAAGTTATGACCACTTCTCCTCTTAGAGGCTTGGGGTTCGAACACTTTAACAACCCTAAACTTCTATACAATTTTTTTTGTAAAGAACAGAAACGAATAGCTTAGCTTGAGCATAAGTTATAAATTTAAATTGCTTTTAAACAATAAAAAAGTATTTGTAGCTCATTGGTAAAGTCTTACACTACTGTGACGTAGCCCCTGTGTTTAAATCCCTCCAGCCACATAATATTTTTATTCCCTAGCACCCTAGGACACGTGTCAAAAATGAAAAGTCACTGAAAAATCAAACATATGCAAAATAGTATTTATACAACCTAGGACACGTGTCAAAAATCCAAGCCCCCACACCCTACTTTGGACCAGCAAGATTTCTTTTGGGCCGGCGCCACCGGTCCCAACCGTACCAAATACTCCAAATTTTTTCCCTAGCACCTTTTGGCCTACCCCACTAACCCTGGTCTGTTTGATTTCCCTACACATTTCCAGAGAATTAAAATGAACCTTAAAACCAAATTTTAATGCATATTTTAATTCTCTCTTCACTCACAAAACCCTAATTTCTCCTATAAATACCACCCTACACTTTTGCCCAGCTCATTCTGAAATCCATTTCCAAAACTCTCTAAAATTCTTAAGTCCAAAAATTGTACAAGTGGAGTTAGCCAAGGTCAAAATTCCGGCGACGATTCAGGACAAATCCGATGACGACGCGCCCCACGACGCCTTCGAAAGTTCCCTCTATCTCCCATCTCTTCTCCATAAGTCCCCTCTCCCCTTCTACATTCCTAATCTAAAACACCCTCTTCTCAAAATTTATCGGAAGCGGAGTTATTCCGACTTCCGATTCTCATTTTTTTAAAACATACATTTCTTAAATAACAAATTAACCATCTATTCATATATTGTTTAGCAACCATAAAACAACAATTTGGCCAATTTTCAAATCAAAATTTAATGTTAAAAAAATTCTATTTCGCTTTTTCGGTAAAATACCATCAAATTTATATACGACACTACTTTATTGTTTTGCTCATATTACTTTTAGAAAACTCACGAGATAATGATTTATCTCATCACAACACTCATTCTTGACATTGCACGATAGATAGATTTTGGAACTTTAGTTTGTGGGATAATTATAAGTTTACAATAAAATACTCTAAACTATTACAAAACCGTTTTCTTTAAATTGCATTATTTAAATTCCATACGATTAAGTCCTTACAACCCATTTTGGGGAATCCGACTTGCTTGGTGCGGGTTATCGCACATCCATCGGACTAGTAGAGCGAGATGCACACCTCCTCACGGACCATACGATCTCGATAGAATTTGTATTATAATTTTAAGAAAAACGTGATTTCTCTTAATAAATAAATTCTATTATATATATATATATATATATATATATATAATCAAAATATCTACTTTAAATATATTATATATATTCCATGTTTCTTTAAATCAGAAGAGTCACAAAAGATCAAGAAAATACCATCACATTCAATACAAGCCAAATTACAAGAAAACACCATATACTATACAATTTAGGTTTATATCCACTAGAATATCTCATTTTATAAAAATTACTTCTATGAAAACCCTAAAGACGATAAATAAATATTTGAGATTTATTTTAAAAATATATCAAAACTATTTTTCATAAAACCTTCTCAAGTTATACGACCCTAGTAAACATAGGTTTAAACGGGACCAGTTTTCTTGAGCCTCAGGGAGCCGGAGAATATGGGTGTTTTTCTATCTAAGATAGACAAACTAAAAATGGTGTTATCAATACGATAATTGACTTGAAAAAAGTCACAAATCTTGTCGTCCATGTGCAGCAGTTACCGATAACTCCAAAAACTAATTCAGGACTTCAATTCTGTTTAAGTGTCTGACTCAGACAGAGTCTCAGTCTAATCTGAATCAATCTATACTTGAATATGATTCAAGTATAACTCTAATTCAACATGAATCCATTTATACCAGAATTCAATCTATATCAACAAGAACATGATTTGACCGAACTATGGATATACATTTGACTAGTCTACATGACTATCTGTCTATATCCTTTCCATTTACATGAACTACTGATATCATAGTTTCGGCAAGTCGTACATCCATTAAACAAAACAATACACATCAACACATAATACATTACTGGGTTTTAAAGGGGTAACTGGCACAGAATGTGTTAAAAGTGGCACGAGATGGTCATTAAA
Organism: Agapanthus africanus; assembly: GCA_030015575.1. Lineage (NCBI taxonomy): Eukaryota > Viridiplantae > Streptophyta > Magnoliopsida > Asparagales > Amaryllidaceae > Agapanthus > Agapanthus africanus. Next base: position 46,429,777 of record CM057339.1, read on the forward strand.
AGACGTAACTATACATCCATTGCCGTTGTTTTGTGATTTTATCAACGGAGCCTTGTACTACGGGTTACCATAGTCCATGGTGTAAGTTAGACTCCTCTCGTATACACTGGTATATTTTGTACCAACCTACAAATAATTGTGCTAGCATAACAATCAAATATTATACCAGTTACATTCTTTTATCTATCTATTCTATTTCTATCTCTCTTTGGAACTTACCGAGCGATTGTTCGCTGACGACATTGTTGACTATAGTGCCCTCAAGTCAATTATTGAATCGCAAGCACGCAATTGTGATGATTGAGGGATGACCTATACGGGGAGAACAGTTTTACTCAAGATGATATTATGCTATCTGGTTTGTCTTTATCATCATGTACATGCATTAGGTGGCATTACAGATCACTATTACATGTTGATAGAGCACATAGGATTCTTGCATGACTACCAGAATTATGATGGAGATCATATAAATGGGAGCTATGTGGTCTATAAACACATCCTTAAATGTCCCTAGTCGTGGGAGTATCGAGACTGCACATCGATTCTCCGAAATAGACTAGTGTATACTTATCGAGACCCTGACAAGGGGCGGTGGCCGGTCTCACAAGCCATTGGTGTCAGTTACTCACCTAAGATAGTATACAGGTGCTCATTGGGTTATGAGTATACTGGACGAACTCGCCGGGAACATGCTAGTTGGTATTATACCTATTGTCAGATAGCAGTACCTAGGTGACATGAGTACAGGTTAGTCTGTCGACCTGAGATCGTCATTTGTCTCGTGTGAGTTCCCACTCTGCTTTGATTACTACACTACCACGGCTCAAAGGAGTCGTGCAAACAGGTTTTAGTTGGATACAGTCCCGAGCCATATGGAGGCAGTGAGCGGATCGTCGGGGATTCGTCTCTTCCGGTATTGGGGGTTGATGTCGTATTGTGCACGAATGACCATCACCAGAAGTCCTCGGCCGAGGTGGACGAGAATTACTGATTTGGATCAGTAGTTTCTCTGTAACAACCCTAAACTTTATGTACAAATTTTTTTTCAAAAATACAGAAAGGGGTACTTGAGCCTGAGCACAAGTTATAAGTTTGATTTGCTTTTGAACAGCAAGAAGGAGCTTATAGCTCATTGGTAATACCTTGCACTCCTGAACCATAGCACCAGAGTTCAAATCCCATCAGCCATACATTCTTTTTATTGAAAATTCTTTTAATCTCTTAGAAGCCCAATAGTCTACACTGCACAACCCGTAAAACCAAGAGTCGCAGCCTAAACAAACGTGTCCATGAGGCTAGGCCAAGCGTCAGGGACAAGTGGTGTCAAGACGAGCCTCGACTCGTCCGACTCGGGCCGGCGAACTTGTTAACTCGGCCGGCTTCGCCGGTCCAACTCGGTCCGAACCTTAATTTTCTTTAACCCCCTGCACCCTTTGGCCTACCCCACTCCCCTACACTGTTTAAATTCTCTGCAATTAAACAGAGAATTAAAATACCCCCTTTTAATCCTTTTTAATACAAATTTAAATGCATTTTTTATCACACCCTAAACCCTAGATTTTTCTTATAAATACCACCCCTCAAATCACCCCCCTCACTCTCAAATCTCTGCCCAAACTCTCAAGAAAATTCTCAATTCTTTTGTGTGCAAGTGGAGTTAGCAAAAGGGCGAAGCTCCGACGAACTTCTGACGGCAATCCGAGGAGATTCCGAAGACGAAACGATACACCGGCACCTCCCACCTCATCCTCCTTCTCTCTTCTAGTCAAATAACATGTAAGTCCCTACTTCTTCCTCTTTTCTCTATTCTAAAAACGTTCAAAACTAAAACCCGACGGAAGCGGAGTTGGTCCGACTTCCGATTCGGTCTTCTTTAAAAACTACACTTTTCCTTAACGAAATAAAACCATACTCTTATATGTTGACTAATAAACATTAACAAACTTAATAAAATAAGTTGCACATCAAACTAATCATTTTTGTAACTTTGATTATACTTTTTCAGAAAAATACCATATAATTTAGTTTCGACATAAACCATCATAATTCCTTATTATACTTTTAGATAGCTCACGAGGTAATGACCTACCTCCTCACAACACACATATCTAACATAACACGATGGAATTTGAGAACATAGATTTCGGAAAATACGACATTACATATAACTACCTTCAACTTATAAAACATTTTTCTACAAAAAGTGTATTTTAACAAATGTCACGCCCCACTTCCCAGAGTGCGCTAAGATCGGTACGTGACAGATCCAACCATGCTACCTGTGGCTAGAAAATATCCCTCCACAGTCACATTACGGCTATATATAAGATATCAAGAACAATGGAAATAAAAATAAACTATCTAGTATATGTCCATATGCCAGAATAAACGAGTCAAGAAATAATATGCAGAAACAATAAATCCGTACGTCCCAAATACGGGCTCACATCAAGTAATGAAAATACTGAAAGAAAACTAAACTAAACTAAATATCAAATTGCTCCTCACTGCTCTGCCTGTCGACTGAAGTACTCCTGGTCGGCATGCGAATGAGATAAAGGATCTGGGGCATGCAAAACCCAGACGTCAGGGCGTCATAATATCAAACAATAAAATATAATCAGGAGGTAACAAGATATGCAACCATGAGCATGAACAGTAATGAGTGTATAACAGTAACATGAATATGGAACAGTGAAGTGTATGTGCATGCGGTGAGTAATCTATGCTACTGGGTTAATTACTCTCAAGTCTTTGAAATCAATTTAATGAATCGTCGATATAACTCAATAGTATCTCGTGCATGCCCGGGACCACGGTCAAGACTCTCGGGATGAATCCGAGACGTGCCTCTAGTCTGTAAACAGGTAACATGTACAGACGAATGATGTCAGCAGCATCATCCCGGGGCTGGCCTAGCCCGTAAAACTGACCAGTATAAGCGTCGAACTGTTGAGTTACAAGTCAGTTTTCATCATTGATTTCCCCATACACCCTAGGTTATGTGTTCAAGTCATGTATTGATAAATCTGGAGCTAATGCCAACACAAGAACAAGCAGGTACAGGTTTTGTCTATACAGACAACAGGATACGTCTATCGGGACGTCAAGTCAGGATTGTCGGCATTAGAAACAGGATCAGGTAACAGGTCAAGTAGTGGTGTATCAGGTCATGACAGGTAATGCATATGTATCACATGGATGGTCGAAATAAAACTGTAAAAAGTACGAATGCACGGTAAAAGCACGGATGCACAAATGTCTATCAGGGATTACATCTACAACTCCATAACTACGTAAGATGCACGTTCTCAAGCACGGGGTGCTAATATAACAGTAATATGAAATAATATGATATGGCATGCAGCTAAATATGCGATAAATGATACGGATGCGAACGGATATCGGAAAAACGGTAAAACTGTAACATGGATGCACAATATATTAAATATGCAATATTTTTATTAATATAGATGTGAGTATAATAATATAGCCTATATCAAGATAACTTGCATGCAACCAGATATGTAATTAATGATATAGATGCGTACGGATATCCGAAAACAGTAAAGCAATAATATGGATATACAATGCAGTCAACATGTGATATATTTATTCATATGAATGCAAATTATGTATCATAGCATGTAGCAAGGTAAACTTGCCTGATCGGATCTAACGACGGGGTGTATACGCAGCGTCCGACGTCGGGTAAACGTTGTAATGTACATACGCGCACACGGACAGGACCATGCAAAGTAAGAAGGTGACCACGCTGGCTGGGAATGTCCACTGGGTTGCCTGGATCGTCGGCAACGGCATGGCTTCGGTGATCACCGGAATCAAGAATCGAGAAGAAGAAAGAGAAGAATAAGAAGAAGAAAAGAAATGGGTTGGGGTGGCTCTGGTGTGGTGCTCTGGAGTTGTCTCGGGGTTAAAGGAGTTGTCAAGGGGCGACGACGATGAAGGATCGCCGGCGTAAGGGTGTCGGAGATGGGAGGCCTGGGTTGTGGGTGTGCAGGGATCTTGGGTTCGCTCGGGGGTGCAGGTGCAGGGTCGAAGATGGAGAAGAGAGGTGGTTACTGAGGAGGTTCTGATGGGGGTGACAGGGTGGTAACGGCAAGATGGTCGCCGGCAGTGGGTGCAGGCGCGTGTTCTTGGTGTTGGAGTCGTGGGTTTATGCAGGGTTTGGGAGCTCGGGAAAGGAGAAGAGAGGAAGGTGATGAGGTGCTTGAGGAGAGGAGGAGAGGTCGACGACGAAGAGGGCGTCGGGGTGAGGCGACGACGAGCGATGGGTTCTTGGATTCGTCGTCGGGGTCCTGCAACGGTGAAGTGGAGTCGTTGGGAGGTGAGGAGTGGAGGAAAGAAGGAGAAGAGGGTGGCGTCGATGAGGTCGACGGTTTGGCGGCAACGGGCGACTGCCGCGAGCAAGAGCAGGGGCGTGGAGGCGAAGGCGGGAAGGAAAAATTATGAATGAGGAAGAAGAGAGAGGACGTGGGGGAACAGTGGGTTTTAAAAAAAAATATATGGTTAAGAAAATATAAAAGAATTTATATAATTAGAAGAGATAGAGAGAGAGAGCAGATGAGTTTGTTAGGATAGTGATTTAAAAGATTTTTAAAAATATATATAAACCTAATATATAATATTAAACAGGTGTTGATTTTTACTGTTTAGAATAGTAAGAATATAATATTAATAAAATTTGAGTTTTAGGCTAAATACAAAATAGTCCAAAAGACGTCTGGGTCGGGTCTAAAATTATGGTTTGAAAATACGGTTAATATACGTGTCAACCAAAACTAAAATATGATATCCGGGTAACGAAAATGCATACCCCAAGAACGGATACATGTAGCGTGCACGTAACTATCCAAACGGGTCCGTTTCACTGAAGGGGACGAGAACACGATGTACGGACGCTACGACAGGGTTAGGGGTATCATGCAGGCCATGCTAGATATTTTTAAAATATTTTATTTGACTTTATTTGTTTTATTAAAAAAATTCAGATGTCAGATATAATGCCAGTATGCAGTATGAACAATATTAAAAGTGCACGGATCCTCGTAACTAGCCGGGATAAATCATAAACAGGAATCAAGACGGTTTTCCAGCAAGCGGGTCGGGACGGATGCAAATACAGATGCCAAGTATACTATTCGCACCCAAAACACAATAAATCAAGAAATAGCCCTAAATAAAGAAATACCCAAAATAGAACCGGTATAAATGAACTAGGGTGTTACATTATACCCAACTACAAAAAGAATTTCGTTCTCGAAATTCCCGGAACAAGAAAAGACAAACAAACATGAATCTACAAGAAGAGGTGTGGAAACTTCTGTCGAATTTCGTCTTCTCGTTCCCAAGTCGATTCTCCATGCGAGCGATTCCCCAAGAAACAAGTACGAAAGGGATAATCTTGTTCTTGAGGACCTTTTCTCTTCAATCAACAATCGACATCGGTCGTTCTTCATAGGTCAAATCCTTCCTTACAGACAGCTCCGAATGATCTACCACGTGTGTTTCATCTCGAACATACTTACGGAGTTGTGATATATGAAACACGTCATGAACATTCGCCAAAGATGGTGGTAACGCCAATCAATAAACCACTTCTCCAACCCGTTCAACAATCTCGAAAGGCCCCACGAATCGAGGACTAATATTGCCTCGACTCCCAAAACGAATCACTCCTCTAGTCGGTGATTTCTTCAAGAATACAAGATCACCAACAGCGAACTCTAGAGGTCTTCTCGATATATCAGCCCAACTCTTCTGTCGATCCTGTGCTGCCTTCATGTGATTTCGAATAGTATTAACATTTTCTACTGTTTGCATGACAAGATCCAGTCCCAACAATCTTCGTTCTCCAAAATCGTTCTAACAAACGGGTGAGCGACACTTGCGACCATACAATACTTCGAATGGAGCCATCTGAATAGTCGCCTGAAAACTGTTATTGTACGAAAACTCCACCAAGTGTAGATGATACTCCCATGAACCCTTGAAGTCTAACATGCAAGCTCTCAACATGTTTTCAAGAGTTTGGATCGTTCTCTCCGATTGGCCATCTGTCTGAGGATGATAAGCGGTGCTGAATTTCAATCGCGTCCCCAAACTTTCCTGTAAACTCCTCCAGAAGTGCGATAAGAATCGGGTATCACGATCGAAAACGATGCTCATAGGTACTCCATGCAATCTCACAATCTCCTGTATGTACTGTTCTGCTAACACTTCCGTCGACTGACCCACTCGAAATGGAATGAAATGAGCTGCCTTAGTCAATCGATCAACAATCACCCAAACTGCATTGTTGCCCTTTGGACTCCGCGGTAAAACTGTCACGAAATCCATGGTTATATGTTCCCACTTCCACTGAGGAATCGAAAATGGTTGCAACAAACCAGCTACCCTTTGATGTTCAGCTTTAACTTGCTGACACACCAAGAACTTCGCTACAAAACGAGCAATCTCCCTTTTCATGCCTTCCCACTAGAAATGCTGTCGTAGATCGCCGTACATCTTCGTGCCTCCTGGATGTACGGAATATGCGGAACTGTGCGCCTCCTTCATAATTTCTTCGTGAATGTCTCCTTTCGGCACACACAAACGGTTACCATAACGCAACGAACCATCTTCATGAATCACAAGTCTGTTCGAAGTCCTGCTTCTACCTGTTCTCGAAACTTCTGCAATTTTGGATCGTGCGACTGCGCTGACTTAATATTATCGATCAATGATGACTGTACTTGTAACTGCATCAACTGTCCCGAAGATTGCGGTAGCACGATCTCCAACTCGAATCTCCGAAAGTCTTCGATAAGCTCCTTCTGTGCAGTCAACATCCGAATTGCTGGCAACCGAATAAGCGCATCCGGCACTACATTAACTTTCCCTGGATGGTACTTAAGATCAATATCATAGTCAGCCATCAGCTCCAACCATCTACGCTGTCTCATGTTGAGCTCTTTCTGTCTGAACACGTACTTTAGCCTTTTGTGATCGGTGAATATTTCGACCCTTTCGCCCAATAAGTAGTGTCTCCAAATCATCATAGCGAAAATTACCGCTGTAAGCTCCAAATCATGAGTTGTGTAATTTTTCTCATGGGTCTTCAACTGTCTCGATGCGTAAGCTATAACCTTCCCATGCTGCATCAAAACACATCCCAAACCTTTCCCAGATGCGTCGCTGTGAATCACCAATCCTCCGAAACTGTCTGGTACGGTCAAAATAGGAGCGATTATCAATCTTTACTTCAACGCCTCAAAAGCTGACGCACATCTATCCGTCCATATGAACGGTACTTCCTAAGCTTGGTCAAAGGCTCAGCTAAACGAGCAAAATTCTCCACGAACCTTCTGTAATATCCGGCAAGTCCAAGAAAACTTCTGATCTCTGCTACGTTCTTCGGAACCGGCCAATCATGAACTGCTACAATCTTCTCAGGGTCAACGGCGATTCCATCTCCGGATACGACATGCCCCAAAACTTCACTTCTTCAATCCAAAACTCGTAGTTGCTCATCTTTGCATATAATCTTTCTTGCCTCAATATCTGCAGTGCGATCTTCAAGTGTTTTGCATGCTCTTCTAGGCTTCTCGAGTAGACCAGAATATCATTGATGAACACCACTATAAACTGGTCTAAGAACGGTGAAAAGATTCGGTTTATCAAGTCTATAAATATCGCCGGTGCATTCGTGACTCCGAATGGCATCACTAAATACTCGTAATGTCCATATCGAGTCCGGAACGCAGTCTTGCAAAGATCCTATGATTTAACTTGAACTTGATGATATTTGGATCGCAAATCCAGCTTCGAGAATACCCTCGCGCCACTATGTTGCTCGAATAATTCGCCAATGCGAGAGATTGGGTACTTGTTCTTAATAGTCACCTGGTTCAATTCTCGATAATCGATGTGCATCCTCCTTGTGCCATCTTTCTTCTTGACTAGAAGAACTGGAGCTCCCCAAGGTGAAATACAACTGCGAATCCAACCCTTCTCTAACAATTCGGTAACCTGCTTCTTTACTTCCTCCAACTCCACTGGCGCCATTGGATAGTACACTTTTGAGATTGACGCTGCACCAGGAACAAGATCGATCGCGAACTCCACATCTCGTTTTGACGGTAAACCCGAGATGTCCTCGAACACATCCATGAACTATCGAACTACAACTGGAGCTTCCTCCTTATCAACTTCCATTGACAAAAGAACACTGTTTGTCGGCCTAGCCCTAAACTCGACTGGCCCGACAGAACTGCTTCCTCCAGCAAAAACAAACTCCGGATGTCCGGGAATCTGGAAAATCACTTTTTTTCCCTACAATCAATGTGAGCGTGGAAAGTTCCGAGGAAGTCCATTCCCAAGACAACGTCATAACTGCCGGTATCAATCACCAAGAAATCTGCAAATAACTATCGTCTGTAGATAACAACAGAACAATCCTTGCACTCACTACTAGATATGATCATCCCATTCCCAGTATGCGTGTCCCAGCAACAAGACAAGGCCGTGCAAGCAATCAAGTGTGCATCAATAAACTTGGACGACATAAAACAATGGGATGCACCAGAATCGAATAATACTAATGCAGGAAAATCATGAATAAGTAGGATACCTGAAACAACTTCATCTGAAGCCTTGGCCTCTTTGGCCGTCAGAGTAAAGGCTCGAGCTTGATTAGGTCCATGAGTTATCTACTTCTGCCCCTAAATCTGCCTCTGCGGTGGTTTCTAAACATCATCCTTCAAACGAAGCTTTGACGGACAAGTATTGATAGTATGATCCGCTGATTCACAAACCAAATAGAGTATAAGCCTCCTTCAACACTCCCTCTGCAAGTGTCCGGGTAGACGGCATAACTCACAAAATAACCTTCCTTTCTGCTCGGGCACGACAGGCTTCTTCATCGGTACGATGCCACGTCGGTTCATTGGAATACCTCTGCGTATAGGCGCTCGGTTCGGCGTAAACGCCGGCTTCCGTACCACAACTGCATGTTGCTGCTTACCCCTTGTCTTTATTGATAAGCTCTACTGCTCTCTGGCTGCTTTAAGAACTTGCGAGAAAGTGGTCAATCCCAGAGATATAATATGCCTCTGGATTTCCACGTCCAAACTGCGCATAAACCTTCGTGCCCTATTAGCTTCTTTGGCCACCAAAGGTCCCGCGAATCGGCTGAGCCGTGTCCATTCAGCCGCATACGCATCCACAGATCCGCCATTCTGCTTCAGATTGATAAATCTTTCTTCCATTTCTTCCTGTACAGTCTGCGGAAAGAACTTCTCCAAGAAACTCTACGAGAAAGCTGCCCAACTGATCGGCTTGGGCAAACGGGTCTCTTCCACAAGTCACCACTCACGGGCATACTCTACCAATTGGATGCGTACAACATCCACTCTCTGGTCCTCCGGAATCTGTGTAGGAACGAGCAGATTCTCCGTATCGACTAGCCGCTGCTTCGCTAGCAACGGCTCCTCCAAACCAGTGAAAGTGGACAGACCAAGCCTCCTGAAATCCTCCACGATACCTACACGCTGTACTGGTTTGGCTGCAGCAGTGTTTACGGACTGCTGTACGGTCTGCAAACCTTCCTGAAAAGTATCGGCTTGCCACTGATTTATCTCAGTTTGCCGCTTCTGGTTCTCCAGCATACCACGAATTACTCCAAGCAATGCGACGTCATCAACATGCCTCTGGTACGATCGCAGTTCTCTATCCACCATGATCCTGAAACCAAGACACCGAAGACGATCAGTATGATAAACAAGATTCAAAACTTGCGATAAAACATAAACTGGTAAGTAATGAAACCGAGAGAAGCAAGGTAATATAATGACCATAAAAAAAGGAAGTGAATCAAGACTAAGAATCCAAGTTACTTAAATAAAGTACCGCGTTGTAACCATGCTGCAGTTCATAGTTACAATCACATAACTGTAGGGTTACCTACGACGGTAGCAAGGTTTCGGGAGGTATCGTCCATGCCAAATTTAATTTTGCCGTTTTAGCCAACCCTAACTAGAATCGTTAACTAGAAATAATACGGAATATGAAAATCAAACACTTTGTAATCTAAATGAGAGCAAGGAATACAACCTTTGTAGACCGGTCCTTCACTTTAATAGCTCCGTGTAGAAGTCCCCTCCGCTGCGATCGTGAACTCCGGACTCTAGAGAAGCTCTACAAGAAGAACGAACGTGCTTGCTTCGATGATTTCGAGGCCGAAAATGATCTACGTCGGGGAGACACTAACTCAAACTATTCCTTCACTAGGTCATGAACTTTGTGAAGAAAACATCCTATACTACATGGCAAGTAGTAAAGGATGAAGAAGTAGGAAGTGGGATCACTTTAGAATTCATTTTCTCACACTTTTTCTCACAACTCCATTAGAGCTAGCAAGCTTTTTCATGGAGCTTGAAGAAGAAGAAGAAGACTTGTGAATAATTCATCTAAATGAATTATGTAACCATGGGTGATTTAAAGCTATCATGCTTAACTCATGTAGAGAATAAATCATACACTATGGTTAAGAGTTGGGTTTGATAATATCTTATGGAATGACAAAAGAGTTGACTTTTTCAAAGTTTCTACAAGCTTCATGAAAGCTCGACAACTTTGACTAAGTCATTCTCTTTTGTTATTCTTAAGATATAAAAAAAACCCTAATTTAACCTAATCATGGTATAAGTCTCATACACCCATCTTGTATGTATCATCAAGCATGATACAAACATGTACACTTGCATATATCACATATAAACAATGTGCACAATCTAATGAGAAAATAAATCATAAGTGAGCTAATACTAGTTAATGTAATATAATATATCAAATATATAATTATACATTAAATTATTAAATCAACTCTTGATTTAATAATCCGGCTATAATCGACTAATAACATGTGTAACAACTTATCGAATCAACACTTGATCCGATAACCCGGTTATATCGCATACAACCGATCAATGTCACTCATCGCGAGAATAGAATATGGTATCTCATATCGTATTAATCTCGGTCCCGCACATATCACATATGTGCTTCTACTCCGTTTCGCTTGAGCCAGGAAACCCCTGTGTAGGACTCTAAAGACTCGTCAATACGCCGGCAGTAGGTGATGATCATATCAATTACCCACAAGCCGCAAGCGGTCTGCTAAACGTAACGGCCACCAGGGTATTGAGCGATCAGAAGATCAACAAGCAAGCCTGCTCACACTCCTGTGAATCCAATCAGTAACACTACCGTACAGTCCGGTCTCTTCGTCTGATATGTCGCATATCTCGTCTAGTGGTGGTAAACGTCAGACCCCAGTAACTCGATAAGTCGTGTCGATATGAGGCTCATAACGGGTCGAGAAACTACTGATAACACTTACCAGTATATCTCTGAAGCTGCCTTGGCCAAGGACTTCCTGTTATAGCCAATCGAGCACTGCGCAACATCAACTCCCTATACCGGGAGAGACGAAACCCCTCCTATTGCTCATTGCCTCCATGTGACTCGGGACTGTACCCAAAAGCCACCGTTTTGCACGTTCTCTTGAACATGGTAAGATGGAAATCAAAGCACAGTGGGAATCACACAAGACTCTTTGACGATCTCGGGTCTACAGACTAATCTGTACCAGTGTCACCAGAGAACTGCCATCTGACGATAGGTATAATACCATCTGGGAGTTCTCGGCGAGTCCGTCCAGTGTACCCAGTCTCCACTGAGCACCCGTATACTGTCTCTGATGTCAAACACCAATGGATATGGGATCATCCATCGCCCATTTACATGGGTCGAGAAGCTATACGCTAGTCTACTCTGGTATATCGATGCCCTGTCTCGATACACTCTCGACTAGGAACATTTGAAGGATGTACTTTACGACTACTCTGTCCCCATTAGTATGATCTGCATCATAGTCCTGGTAGTCAAGTACTCATCCTAAGGGCTTTATCAACATGTAATATAGAGACAATCAGTGTACATGTTAAGATAAAGTGCAACAAGATAGCATACTATCATGTCAAGCAAAAAAGTCCTCCCTATATATGTCCAAGCATCCCCTACAATATACATCGTATGTACAGTAATGGCCTCTAGGGCATACATATTACTAACAATCTCTCACTTGCACTAGGGCCATCTGTTGTAGTATCTCATACCCAACAATCAACAGTGGTTGAAGTATCTCATATTCAACCATCCCATAAAAGTACTGCGAAATAGGCCTTTGTGAGTGGATCCGCGCTGTTGTCCTCTGTGTCCACTCTCCTAATCTCGATCTCCCTGGAGATCAACCATCTCCATGATCAGGTGATACTGCCTAAGAATATGTCTGGATCACTGATGGGACGAAGGTTCCTAGGCCAAAACCACAACTCCATTGTCTCACAATGGTAGGAACGAAGTTCATCTCATGAACTAATATACATCCAGACTATTTCTTTGGTAGCATCCTTGGTAGCAATGTATCCAGCCTTTATCGTCTAGTATGTCACGGTATCTAGCTTGGAACTCTTCCAACATACCGTTCCTCCACTGAGGGTAAAGACAATGCCTGTGACTGACATTCAGTCGTCCTTATCACCCTGAAACCTTTCCAGTGATACTCCCTAGGATTGATTGATACCATCTCACTACAGCTAGTGAGAATCCTAACATCCAATTAGATCTATCTCATAGATCCATAACTCAGGATTTAGGAGGTATCAACTTGATCCTATATGGAGAATCCTTGTGATAAGAGGAGATTGACCGAGCGTAGCATAGGAAACTCCTTTCCTGTCAAGAGTATGTCATCCATGTACAATACGAGGATCACCACCATACTCCCTACTACCTTTTTTGTATATACAAGGTTCATCTAATATTTTGATGAAGTCAAACGCTTTGACTACCATATCAGAACAGATGTTCCAACTCCGCGATGCCTGCTTTAACTCATAAAGCAACGTGCAAACGTTTCCGCTGCTCCCACTGTCTATGAAGCCCTCTGGCTGTGTACTTATAGACGCTCTCTTCTAAATCAATATTTAGAAAAGCAGTCATGACACCCAACCGTCAGATATCGTAGTTATGGTATGTAGCAATGGCAAGTAGGATCTTGATGGACTTAAGTATAGTTTTGAAAGTCTCAACTTTTCCATATACACCAAGTAATCTTCTCGAAATATAATTGCTCCTGATGGGGATTTAACCCTTCAGATAAAGCAACCAAAGTCCATACTTTGTTGGTGTATATAGATTCCATCTCAGATCGCTTAGCATCTAGCCATTCTCACAGAGTACCCACTCCAGATGGCCTGCTCGAAACTAGTTGGGTCATCATCTCATGATGCAATCGTCGCTCCCACTGTCATAGAGAAACTGAAGTATCTCTTAAGTGGATGAGGAACCCTACTAGATCGGCGGAGAGGCTGAGGTTCGTCGGGAACTATTGAATCCTTCGGTTCTACCAAATCACCAGCTGCAGTTTGTATAGCTGGAACTCCTTCCAGTTCTACCTTATTACCACTAATTTCTTCATAAGAAATTCCCTTTCCCAAATGTGGCATGCTGAGAAACAAAACAACTTTTGCTCCTCAGAGTGGTAGAAGATATTCTCTTGCGAATGCTTGGGATATCCAACAAACTTCCACAGAACTAACCTTGCCTCGAGCGTGTCCGGATATTGCTTTTAGACATAGGCCGGACAACCCCAAATCTTAACATCCTTAAGAGATGGGCTCTTCCTATACCATATCTCATATGGAGTGGTAGGCACCTGATTTGATTGGAACTCTATTCAATAGATATGTAGCTTCACAAGTGCATAACCCCAAAAAGGAAATAGGTAACTCAGTAGTACTCATCATAGAGCACACCATATCACATAGGGTGCGATTGCTCCACCCCGATACACCGACGTGCTGTGGTGTATACGGAGGAGTAATGCTAAGAGAGAATCTCATTCTCCTTTAGAATAATCCAGAAATTCCTTGCTCAAGTATTCTCCTTCTTGATCACAGCAAAGGAAATAATACTTATACCTGTTTTGGTTCTCTGCTTCTATCTTATATTCTTTGAATATCTCAAAAGCTTCAGACTTGTGTTTCAACAGGAACATATGTCCGAATCTCGAGAGATCATCAGTGAATGTAATGAAGTATAAAGAACTGGTCCTGGCATGTGTAGACAAGGGACTTTCATATATCAGCATGTATCAATCCCAAGAGTTCACTAACACTTTCTCTATTTCCAATAAACGGAGCTATGGTCATCTTATCTTTGTGAGATGACCGACAAGTTTCACAAGATGTAAATTCAAACTTATTTAAATATGCATCTAAATGCAACTTAGCTAGTCGGGTCACAATGATATGACCTAATCTACAATGCCTTAAGATGGATTCGTTCATTTCTGAACTCTTCCTCTTGTGTGTTGTTCCCCTCCGAATAGCGGCCGAGACGTTAGGACATCTCGCATGAGATTCGGGGCAGATGCTATATGGTTTTATCCGTCCACCTCTCCGAACATGCCAAGTTGATTTATGGCACCGTGTATCGGAGGTTTAAACGGATGCGGCCGATGTAGCAGACTTCATCAGATTCCACCTCGCTCGAGAGGTTTTTGATTATGGGGACGCTTTTCCCTGCAGGCGCAAGCCCCTGCAGTTAATTACGCTACCGCATCGCGGTAACAACTTTCTCCTTCTCCAGGATTTCACTTCGTGTCATGGGTGTTTGTTTTGTTTGTGGTTGCCCGTGGATTGTATACGGAGACTGAGTAATGCCGTCGCCCGTAGGACGTGGATTAGCCCAAATCCGTATTTACTTAGATTTGGATTTGGTGTTTTTAGTTTAAGGATACGTTAGCCCCATTTGAGACTAAAATCAACTTAAACGTTCGTTAAGGATACGTTAATCTGATTTGAGACTAAGATCAACTTGACGGGATCGTCTAGATCCATTTCCAGTTAAAAGACATAATGGTCCATTTAATATATGGCCGTCGGGACCCGTCACCTCTCTGACGACGTTGAGAGATTACAACGACATGTATCAGAGGAGTTCGGAGATGTACCCTTGAACCAAAGTTGATTTGGAGTTTTATAGTCCATTTGAATGTTTAAGGATACGTTAGCCGTGTTTTGGGCTAAGATCAACTTAAACGGGATCGTTTAGATCCGGCAAAAGAGTATTTGGAGGCTCTATTGTTCCAGTTTAAGGACATGGTGGTCCATGTTCCAGTTTAGGGACGTGGTGGTCCATCGCCAGTTTAAGGACGTGGTGGTCCAAAATTAGTTTAAGGACGTTTCGGTCCATCACCAGTTTAAGGACGTGGTGGTCCATCATTAGTTTAAGGACATTTCGGTCCAATATTAGTTTAAGGACGTTTCAGTCCATCGCCAGTTTAAGGACGTTATGGTCCAATATTAGTTTAAGGACGTTTCGGTCCATCGCCAGTTTAAGGACGTGGTAGTCCATCATTAGTTTAAGGACGTTTCGGTCCAATATTAGTTTAAGGACGTTTCGGTCCATCGCCAGTTTAAGGACGTAGTGGTCCATCATTACTTTAAGAACGTTTTGGTCCAATATTAGTTTAAGGACGTTTCGGTCCATCGCCAGTTTAAGGACGTAGTGGTCCATCATTAGTTTAAGGACGTTTCGGTCCAACATTAGTGTAAGGACGTTTCAGTCCATGAATTTAAGGACCCCGCAGTCCATATTCATGTGTGGTCGTTGGGACCCGTCACCTCTCTGACGTCGTTGAAGGATTACAACGAGAAACTGTCAGAGGAGTTCGGAGATGTACCCTAGAACCGGTCGTAAATTGATTTAAGAGAGCAATCTTGCTCAGTCAATTTAATTTAAGGACTTACGGCCAAAATTGGGCTAAGTCCAATTAAAAATGTCCACATTTTGTTTGCATTTGGCCTTGTATTTTTTTTATTTTTATTTGGGCTCTGCCCAGAAAGGATGCAGAGCATCAATTTGTTTTGGGCTCTGCCCATTTATAAATGATGCAAAGCATCTACTTTGTTTGGGCTCTGCATAGCATTTTTATTATTTTGTTTGGGCTCTGCCCATTTAGGCCTGCTTGGTCTTTTCGATTTGGGCCTGGCCCTTTAAGAAATGTCTTGCATTTATCAGGCGCTTTGCGCCAATCAGAGAGCGCAAGTGCTTGTAGTGTTGACACATGTCGCGCAAGCGCAGTACGCTGCGCTAGTGCGCTGTGCTTGCGCTGCTGACACGTGGCGCACTCTGGTGAGTTGCGCCAATTACAGAGAGCAAAGCTCTATCTCAAAGCGCATAGCGCAAGTAGTTCAGATGCTAACACGTGGCGCTTTCCCAAGAGCGCTACAGCGCAATTTGCAAGTGCAAGGCACTATGATTTAAGAATCTTTTAGATTCAAGAACCAATGGTTCATAAAAAAGTGCAAAGCACTATTCGTTTCCTTGATCTAATTTAGATCAAAGAAAAAAAAAGTTTTTTCTTCTTTTTATTTCAAGAACCAAAGGTTCGTAAAAGTGCAAAGCACTATTTATTATGTGAAGATCATTGATCTTGTTTTTAGATCAATGATCTATCAGAAGAAATTTCTTCTAATTTGTGAAGGTTTTTACCTTTTTCTTGAAAGTTTTTCAGATTTCTCTCTGTTTGAGAGATTACACGTGTCGCGCAGCGCAGTGCTTGCGCAACTGAAGCGTTACTTCCTTTAATTTTAGTTTAAATAGAGCGTTGCTCTGATTGGGCGCGCCTTCTTGGACGCTGTGCTGACGTATCAGCGCCTGACATGTGGCGCGTTGCGCCCGAGATTTGAAGCGTTGCTTCAAAATTTGAATTTTGAATTTCAACAGAGCTTTGCTCTGATTGGGGAAACAAATGCCCCCCCCCCACCGTTGTGCTCACGTGGCGCACACGTGATTTGCAGCAGTGGCAAGCTCTTGACCGTTGGATCAAGGGGTGAGCTGAAGGGGCGCAAGCGCCTTATAAATAGGACCTTTGGCCCTTTTAGAAAACTTCACCATTTTCTAGATTTTGATTCCAGAGCTTTGCTCTTGCTTAGAACTTCAGAGCTTTGCTCTCGTTTCCAGAACTTTAGAGCTTTGCTCTCATTTTCCAAGTTAGAAAATTTTAGGTAAAATTAATCTTGAGTTAAATTAATTTTAATTAACCAATAGAGCTTTGCTCTCATAAATCTTCTGATCTAAAAAAATCCCCTTTGGGGTTTCACCAATAGAGCTTTGCTCTCATGAATCCATAGATCTACAGAGATCTTGTTCATGGGTTTTAACCCATGAGCAGAGCTTTGCTCATGGATCCAAAAATAGATCTTTTTGATCTAAAAGTGAAGAACTTCTAAGAGTCTTAAAAAAAAATTAATTTCTTTAGAAGTTTTAAATAAATCATCACAGAGCTAGGCTCTTTTAAGGAATCTTATTCTCCTGAGACCAGAGTTTGACAAGTGTCACTATGTGACAGAGCTTTGCTCTGAAAGAGGAGATTTTCTCCTTGTCTCTAGGGATTCTTCTTTTCTTTTTATTATTAATGGGAATGTTTTCCTGGGGACCAACTGACAATCTCATTCAATGATGATGTTGTCTTATTAACTGACGTATTGTCATCCAGATTTTGGGGTCCCCCTTCGGTCTCTTACCCACTGTACTGCTGTGTGGTGTAATTAATTAACTTTAATTTAATTAATTTTTTTTTAAATTCATTTAATTGGAAATTTTTAAACACCAAACGTTGGAATTGCAGTACTAACGACTATTTCTTGTTCCTCTGCAGTGACCATGTCTCTCGATACCTCGTTTCCGTTCGTCCGCTCGGAGGAAGGGTTTCCTGAAGCGCCCTTGGACCGTGAAATCTTGGCCATGATCAAGGACCACAACCCGGAGTATAAGAGTCTCCACCTTTGGGGGTCGGAGGGCAGAAGAAAAAGAAGTCGCTCTTCGCTGCAGATGTCGCGTTCGGTCAAGAACCCTACGCTCCCTATGCCGAGGGCCTGAGCGAATATGGGACTAACGAAGGATTAGTCATGCCGCCGGATGACACGGACCTGGAGGCCGCCCTCGAAGCTTCAGAGCGGTTAGCGAGGCGCGACGCGTGGCTGGCTAAGCTTGCGGCATCAGGTAATCACTAGTCACATTTTTTTTACTGCATCATATTTTCATTATTGCCTTTGACTAACATTCTTCCTTCTTTTCTTCCAACAGGCATCACCACTGAAGAAGCCATTGCTGCTTCCCTGAAGACTTTCCAAGAGGAGGAGCGTCTTAGAGCGTCCATAGGTCTTAGTAAGTTTCAATTTATCAAGTTTTCATTTCCCTTGTGTTACGGTCGATCTAACCTCTCCCTTTTTATCGTAGGAACCTCAATGCCGTTCCCGCCAAGCGACGTAGATGTTCTACCAGCTGCCGATATTCCTGCTCCCTCGGGGCTACCGCGGGAGGTCCGTCTTGAAGAGCCGATGATAGATGCCTTAAAGGCTCTGGAGGCATCTCTGAACGAGAACGACGACGCCTTCAAGGAAGCGTCGAAGAGATCCATCACGACAGCTCGGGAGGAGAGGAAACGGTCAAGGCACGAAGCGAAGGCACGCCGGGCTGCTTTGGCTACGGGGGCAGGCCCCAACACTGTCCCTCGTGCTGATACTCCCTCCGAAGAGGCCTCTGTCGCCCTATCCACTGCTCGCAGACAAGTGGCTCGCGCAGTTCGGAGCGCAAATGATAAATCATCTTTAGGTAATATTTCTCTCAAAATTTTGTTGTAAGAGTTATAATGCCATCGGTTCTTATATATTTTATCTTACAGGGCCAAGTCCGACCGAGGGGGAGGAGGAGACCGTTGAACCCAAGAAAACAGAGGAGGCGGCACCTGCCGAACCTGAGCTGACGGTGGGCAACGTCGTTGAGGCTTCGGAGCCTGAGATGGAGGTTGAGGGGTCTGCAGTCGAGAAGGTCATTGATGCCGAGCCCGAAGTGGCGGCAGATGAATTGATCATTACAACTGAGCCCAGGGTGATGGTGGACGAGGCGCTTAAGGCCGGCGATCTCGTGGTGACGGCGGATGAGCCGATGGAGACCGCGGAGCCCGCAGAAGTAGCGGGTGAGATGGGTACGACTCTTGGGGAAGAGCTAGCCTCTCTCTCCCAAGAGTCCGGCAACGCTCCAATCATTGCCCTCCCCGTGTACGATCTTCCTCCGTCTCCAGGTCTTGCGAGCACGACAACGGTCCCTATTGAGTCGGGTGATGAGGCCACGGGCGGCGGCCTCATGTCGATGGAGGGGGAATGGCCTCCGTTTCGGCCGGCAGCTCGTCAGGTAAATCCCAAGTTACAGTTCTTTTTATTTTGCAATCCTTTCTGACAAGTTCACCTTTTCATAACGCAGGTGCAGCCAGCACCGATACCCCACTGCTCGAGGGAGCGCCTTCAACGACTGCCTTGGCGGTGGTCACCTCTCAGCCCTCTCTTATACCATCGAAGATGTTGGAAGGTATGGATTTGCAATTTATTAATCTTATCTTTCAGACGTATAATTTGCGTACTAAAGTCGTACTTATTGTGCCTTTCAGGAGTGCTTTTTGACCACCTTTATCAGGTGTTGCTCCCACACTTCTCCTTCCCATCCGATCTCGCTTCTTCCTCTGGTGGCACTGGTGAGTATGATTTTCATTGATATCTTCCTTTTCCATTGATGGAATTACTTCTAACCTTTTTTCTCGTCCCGACCGCAGTGCTACAGATTGAAGGAGGGGGTGAAAGATCAGCTGCGCCACCGGCCCTTCCAGCCTTGCCATCTGCTTCAGCTGGTACGGCAACTATCACATTGATAACTTCCCCCCTTTTTTCTTTCTAAACTGTTATCTGATCACATCTTGTTTCGTTTCAGCTGTCGTCCCAGTCTCGGCGCCCTTTGAGCCTCGCATTACAATGCCGGCGGGTCCTTATCTGAGGCGTCCATCTTCGAATGGCGCCGCGAACAGCTTGCGTATGTTGAGCGACTACATTGAGGAGCTTGACGTCGAGACCCTACGCCTGCTGCGGATTTCGCTACGGCGGTTAACCCGATGCTGGTGATACTCGTGAATTTCCATGACGAGGGCATCATCGCATCTTGGCTTAGCCATTGCAGGGAGATCGAGGCCCGCCTGCATCAGCTGGAGTCGATGCGTCCAGCTCCCGAGACCTTAGCCGCCAGTAATCAAAGAACAGCATGGATTGAGCAGAGCACTTCTTACTTTCGCCATCTTGAGCAAGAAGTCATGTCAAGGCGTAAGGAGCGCGGTGAGACTTCGAACAAGTCTGCCCAACTGCATGCTCGGGTGGAGGCCAATGCTTCACGGCTGAAGGTTGTCTTTGAGGGCCTTCTGCAATGTCTTTCCGAAGGGTTATCATTGAGGCAACAGCTTGACGTTGTCAAGCGGGATGCACCCAACCAGGAAGCAGCCCAGAAGGCGGCCGAGGAGCAACTTTCATCTTTTTTACAGCAGCGGGCCCAGGTGGAAGCGGAGGTGGCCGCGACAGCCACTCAGGAGTAGGCGCTGAAGGAAGTGCGAGAGCAGCTTGCGGATTTGTTAAAGACACTTCCTCCTCAGTAGCTATCCCTCTTTGTATCGTTTGTACTTGTAAATAAAAACAATGCATATATATATTTTTTATTCTTTAACACAATGTATCTTGTACCCAATCAAGTTTATGAATAAAAGATACACGTTTTTAGTAATGTCTTGTGTCGTTTCTCCGCCTTTTCTTTCCTCTTATTATCAGCATACTGCCTTGATAAACACATTTGACCGATAATAGAGTAAGCATCTAGATTTCTTCACGAGATAGCGATGGCTTAGGCCGTAGGTTCAGATCTGCCGCCTAAGACTTTTCAACTCTATGAGCCGTGAGGGCCTCACAGAGACTTTTCTCCCTACGGATCAAGAGGATCTCGTAGGTGGGTTTTTCTCCTTAGGATTCGTGAGGATTCCTAAGTGTGTTGTCTCTTATAAGTCGTAAGGATCCTATAAGAGAATTTTTCCCTCTTACGAGTCGAGAGGACCCGTAAGCGGTTGTTTCCCTCCTTGTCGAGACTCGACTTTGGAGAGTGAGACCCGTGAATAGTATGCAAGAGATCGTTTTAGATCGACTTGCAGGGTCCCATTGTTCAGGAAGCCAGTTTTTTTTTAGTCCCTGCTGCCTGAGGCTTTATCTTGTAAGTTGAGACGAATTGGGAATTTCCCGCGGAGACACTGGTTTCTCTGCGAGCCGACGCGAATCAGGAGGCTCTCGTCAAGGATTGTTTGTTTCCCTGAGTTGAGGTATTTACTAAGGATTATTTGTTTCCCTGGTGCCAAGGATTATTTGTTTCCCTGGTGTTGAAACGAGCCGAGAATTTCCCACGGAGGCACTGGTTGCTCTGCGAGTCGACGCGGATCGGGAGGCTCTCGTCAAGGATTGTTTGTTTCCCTGAGTTGAGGTATTTGATAAGGATTATTTGTTTCCCTAGCGCCAAGGATTATTTGTTTCCTTGGTGTTGAAACGAATCGAGAATTTCCCACGGAGGCACTGGTTGCTCTGCGAGTCGACGCGAATCAGGAGGCTCTCATCAAGGATTGTTTGTTTCCCTGAGTTGAGGTATTTGCCAAGGATTATTTGTTTCCCTAGCGCCAAGGATCATTTGTTTCCTTGGTGTTGAAACGAATCGAGAATTTCCCACGGAGGTACTGGTTGCTCTGCGAGTCGACGCGGATCAGGAGGCTCTCGTCAAGGATTGTTTGTTTCCCTGAGCCGAGGTATTTGCCAGGGATTATTTGTTTCCCTAGCGCCAAGGATTATTTGTTTCCTTGGTGTTGAAACGAGTCGAGAATTTCCCACGGAGGCACTGGTTGCTCTGCGAGTCGACGCGGATCAGGAGGCTCTCGTCAAGGATTGTTTGTTTCCCTGAGTCGAGGTATTTGTTAAGAATTATTTGTTTCCCTAGCGCCAAGGATTATTTGTTTCCTTGGTGTTGAAACGAGTCGAGAATTTCCCACGGAGGCACCGGTTGCTCTGCGAGTCGACGCGGATCAGGAGGCTCTCGTCAAGGATTGTTTGTTTCCCTGAGTTGAGGTATTTGCTGAGGATTATTTGTTTCCCTAGCGCCAAGGATTATTTGTTTCCTTGGTGTTGAAACGAGTCGAGAATTTCCCACGGAGGCACTGGTTGCTCTGCGAGTCGACGCGGATCAGGAGGCTCTCGTCAAGGATTGTTTGTTTCCCTGAGTTGAGGTATTTGCTAAGAATTATTTGTTTCCCTAGCGCCAAAGATTATTTGTTTCCCTGGAGTTGAAACGAGTCGAGAATTTCCCACGGAGACACTGGTTGCTCTGCGAGTCGACGCGCATCAGGAGGCTCTCGTCAAGGATTTTTTGTTTCCCTGAGTTGAGGGGTTTGCCGAAGACACTGGTTTCTTCGGAGTTGGGATGAATCGTTGAGGTTTGGCTTCGTTTTCTGGGGGAGCCTGTTGGGAAAGTAAGGTTCCCTCTTCGTTTGCGTCCTTGGATTGTATACAGGGATCGATGTGATCTTAACTGTAGGGCCGAAGTTTATCATTCTCTTTTTTTTTTATTTCCACGATGCTCTATCATTTCAGCTTTTATATCGCGAAGGTCGCGATTGCCCAATCATTTCGGCTATTTTTCGTGGTGCCCAATCATTTCGGCTATTTATTTTATTTTTTACTCGCTACTTTTTATTGCGAGTTGCCCCATCATTTTGGCTATTTTGCATGCATACATTTTACTTGCTGCTTTTTATTGCAAGCCGCCCCATCATTTCGGCTATTTCGTATGCATGTGAGGCCTACGGGCTTTTTGCCGTAAACCTGAAATTGGACACTGACTTCGGCATCAGCATCGCTACAACTGGGATATTGCCAGGAGCGAATCATCATTTGCCTCTGTCGTTGTCGAACAAAGGAGGCTTAGCGACCAGGGTTAGGGTCCTGTCGACTAAGGCTTTGACTTCATGAGCCGTAAGGGTCTCACAAAGTTATTTTTTCCTACGAGTCGTGAGGATTTTGTAGGTGTATTTTCTCCTTAGGAATCGTGAGGATTCCTAAGTGTTTTGTTCCTCCGTAAGTCATAAGGATCCTACAGGAGGTTTTCTCCTTGTAAATCGAGAGGATTTACAAGGATTATTCACCATGCGAACATATCCCTAACCTCGGATGGGACTTAGTTAGGGAAATGTTTATTCGCGCCCATAGATTGTATACAAGGGCCAATATTGGACCACTTGTAGGGCAATATCGAAAGTTATGGGGGTCGCTTAAGCACAGGTTTAGGTCTCTGTAACTTAAGACTTTCAAACCTTATGAGCCGTGAGGGTCTCATAAGAGAGCTTTCCTTACGAGTCGTGAGGATCTCGCATGTATATTTTCTCCTTAGGAATCGTGGGGATCCCTAAGTGTGTTGCTCCTTTGTGAGTCGTAAGGATCTCACGCGGGTGGTTTCTCCTTACAAGGTCGAGAGGACCCTATAAGTATCTTTTAACGAGGTTGCGCCCTTTCGGGTTTTCACAAACACCCGCCGGTAGTCCTGCTGTTTTTACTCACGGAGCCCTTTCGGGTTTTCATCCGTGCCCATTTTGCTTATGGACATACCGTTTTTTTTATTCTTTTTATTTTCTTTTTCTTTTTTTTACGAGGTCGCGCCCTTTCGGGTTTTCACGAACACTCGCCGGTAGCCCTGCTGTTTTTACTCACGGAGCCCTTTCGGGTTTTCATCCGTGCCCTTTTTGCTTGTGGACATACCGTTTTTATTTATTATATGTTTTTTTTATATTTTATATTTTTTTTATCTCGTCAGACTAAGGATGCTGCGGTAGTAGTTTAAGGACGTTTCGGTCCACTATTAGTTTAAGGACATTTCGGTCCGTCATTGAGAAAGCTGGCTACTGCTTATAAAATTTGAGCTTAGGAAGATAGCGAGAGGACATCATCGTCGTCATCTATCATTGACCTAAGCCGTGGCTCATTAAGCGTAGTATTTCTTTAGGAAGCGACCGTTTATTGGCCTGAAAGGCCTTTCACCGTGCATATCCATGAGTAGATAGGCCCCACCCTGGTAGACCTTATCTATGATGTACGGGCCTTCATAGTTTGGCTCGAATTTTCCCCGCTTGGCGCGATTGGGGATTATAGGCCTTTTGACCACTAGCACAAGTTCGCCTTGGCGGAATGTTCTCGGTCGGGTCAATCTTTCATATGAGTGCGTCATCTTTGCTTTATAAGCTTCCAGATTTTGTTGCGCTATGAGCCGTGTTTCTTCAAGAGCATCAAGCTCCTCAAGCCGAAGGTGAGCGTTTTCTTCATCTGTTAGCTCGTAGTGGATTACCACTCGTAGAGAGGGTAATTCTATTTCGAGGGGGAGTACTGCTTCTGTACCGAATACCAACGCGTATGGTGTTGCGCTGGTGGCCGTCTTGAACGTTGTTCGATATGCCCACAGAGCCTCTTACAGTCTCTCGTGCCAGTCTCTCATATTTCGGGACACCGTCTTTTTCATGATTTTCGTCAGGGTCTTGTTGAAGGCTTCAGCTAGACCATTAGCTCGCGGATTGTAAATTGAAGAATATCTCCAGTCTATATTGTGTTGTTGCACGAAGCGACTGATCTTGTGGCTTCTGTAAGCTGGTCTGTTATCGGAGATGATCCGTCTTGGCGTTCTAAACCGATATATGACGTGCGTCTTGAAGAAGTGGAGGATATTTTCTGTCTTCACCTCTCTTAATGGTACTGCTTCTGGCCATTTGGAGAAGTAGTCAGTCGTCGCCAGGATGAAACGATGTCCCTTGGACGATGCTGGTTCGATGGGGCCGACTATGTCAGTTCCCCACATTTCGAACGGCCAGCTAGGCACCGTTGGATGTAATGGATTTGGATGTTGGTGAATGAAGTCCCTATGGATTTGGCATGAGTGGCATTGCTTCGCATATTCGAGGAAATCCTGAATCATCGTGGGACAGTAGTATCCCATCCGTTTGATCTTTAACTTCATCTTCATGCCTGCTTGATGAGAACCGCAAATTCCGTCATGAACTTCCTGGACGACTCTTTTCGCTTCGTCAGGTCCCAGACATCTCAACCACAGGGAATCAAATGACCTCTTGTATAGAGTATCATTGACGAAGGAGAAAGACAGAGCTCGTTTTATGAGCTGATGTCTTGTGGACGCTTCTTCAGGCATTCGGTGGGATTTAAAGTAGTCTATGAAGACTTCCCTCCGGTCCTCAGCCTTTTCCCGGTCTTCTATTTGCAAGGTTGTCTGTTCAGTCGCCCTCTTCTCTTCGGATGATTCCGGAGATATTTCTGCTGGGGCAAGCACCCGACGGCTTTGTACCACGATTCTAACGTCATCGAGGTTTTCGTCAGCCAGTTCTTTAGCAAGTTTGGCCAACGCATCTGCTTTGCTGTTTTCCGCACGCGGTATGCTTTCCAAAGTATAGGAGGGAATTTGTGTCAACAGTTGTTGCACCTTTTCACCGTACTTCACCAACTCTGGTTTGCACGTTTGGTAGTCGCCGTTTACTTGACTAACGACCAGTTGAGAATCTCCGTATATGAGGTGGTTTTCAATTCCCATGTCGATGGCGATCTCGAGGCCTGCTATCAAAGCTTCGTATTCGGCTTCGTTATTTGTCCTCGGCTCTGTTAAGGAGAAAGCGAAGCGCATTATCCCTCCTTGTGGAGTCACGAAGATGAGGCCTACCCCTGATTTGATTATAGGGGTACTTTGTTTATGCTTTTTCATGGAAGATGTTCCGTCAAAATAAAGCTCCCATCGGGTATCACTACCGTCGATCGCATCAAACGCATGTTCGTTTGGAAGATCGCAATTCAAAGGAGAATCGGCGGGTATCGGATGCTCAGCGAGGAAGTCGGCAATGGCCTGGCCTTTCACTGCCTTGAGGGGCTGAAAGGTTATCGAGAACTCCATCAAGAGCAGGGCCCATTTAGCGAGTCTCCCTGTCAGTATGGTCTTTGACATCAAATATTTAAGGGGGTCCACCTTCGAGATGAGACGGACTTCGTGCGCCAATGCATAGCGCCTGAGCTTTGTTATCGCGAAGATCAACGCCAGGCAGTGTTTTTCAATGGGAGAGTAGTTGCTTTCTGCCCCCAGTAGAATTCGACTTAAGTAATAAAGAGCTCTCTCTTTCCCTTGATCATTCTCTTGCGCCCATAATGCGCCTAAAGAACCTTCGAGGGCGGTTGTGTAAAGAATGAAAGGCTTTCCCTTAACCGGAGCAGCCAACACTGGCGGGTTCTGCAGGTACTGTTTAATCTCGTCCAGCGCATCCTGGCATTTTTTATCCCAGACGAACGGGGTTCCCTTCTTCATCAGGTGACTGTAAGGACGACACTTGCCCAAGAGGTTGGCTATAAACCGTCGTATATATGCGAGCTTCCCTTGGAGAACTCGCAGCTGCTTAAGAGTCCTTGGCGGAGGCATTTCCATGATCGCCTTGATCTTTGACGGATCTATTTCAATACCTCGGTGTCGGACGATGAATCCCAGGAATTTTACCGAAGAAACTCCGAATGCACACTTGAGAGGGTTCATCTTCAAGTTATATTGCCGAAGGCGTTGAAATACAGTTTTTAGGTGTTCGAGATGTCCTCATACGATTTGCTCTTAACCACGAGGTCGTCAATATAACATTCGACGATTTCATGTATAAGGTCATCGAAGATCTTCGTCATGGCCCTCTGATAGGTGGCACCGGAATTCTTTAAACCGAAGGGCATCACCTTGTAACAGAATATACCTAAAGGAGTCCTGAAGGCGGTGTGCTTCTGGTCTTCGGGATGCATTTTTATCTGATTATACCCTGACGAGCCGTCCATAAAGGAGAAAACCTCATGAGTGGACGTGTTGTCTATCATCAGTTCGGTGACTGGCACTGGGAAATCATCCTTCGGGCAGGCTTTATTGAGATCCCGAAAGTCCACGCATATGCGCACCGTCCCATTTTTCTTCATCACCGGGACGATGTTAGCGATCCATTCAGGATATTGAACCTCCAGAATAACGCCAGAGTCGATTAGCTTCTTGACCTCGGCGTTGATGCTCATCTCAAGCTCGAGCCGCTTTCTTCTTGGCGCCTGTTTGACTGGCTTGACGTCTGGCGATATCGCCAATTTATGCACAGCAATTTCTGGATCTAGTCCCGGCATTTCGGAATAGTTCCATGCGAAGCAATCTCTGTGCTGCATAAGCAGGTTTTTTAATAAAGCCACCTTTTCTTCAGATAGCTGCTCACTGATGAATGTCGGCCGTGGGTCACTTGCCGTCCCCAACTCAATTTTCTTGAGGCTATCTGCAGTGGTATGTATTCCATCCTCCAGCTCTTTCGGAGCTGGGGGAAATTCTGAGATTACCTCATCATTGCTGTTTTCGAAACACCAGGGAAGGTTGTACATGTTCTCGGGCCCTTCTTTTAATATTGTTATCATGTGACAAGTGCGAATCCTCTTCCAACCCCAATGTGGGGTTGGTTCTGTTCTCGTGGCTTTGGGTTCGTGCTTCTGTGGCGGCGCTACCCTCCAGTTGTCAGACAGAGCGAATTTTCCAAGCTGATACTGATCTTCAACCCAATTCTTGAAGGTGAAGCAATCTTCAAGAGAATGCCCTATTACTCGATGGTAAGAGCAATAGTTTGGGTCAGAGACTTCACCTGCTCGTTCGGGGTATTTGGACTCCGGCAGTGTAAGCATTTGATGTTTTAGAGCAAGATCAAGTATCTTCTTCGTCTTGTCCCGAGGAAATGAGTACGCTCGACCCATTTTCTTCATGAGGGATAGATCAATAACACTCGACTCCCGTTTGCGTGGCTTCTTAGCCCCGTTTTATTGCTGTTGAGCGCTTTTTTGGCCTTCCGACTTGTTTCTGCCTCTGCGTCGAGCCTTTTTTATAACAGGTTGAAAGGGGGCGGCACTTTCATCTCTAACGGCCTGTTGAAGGAGGCGTTGCGTTTTGGCTTTCTCATAGATGGCCATTTCGCGGTTGTGATCGTCTCGGACTTTTTGACCAGCTTCCCTTATAAGCCTGTCCATTTGTTCTTCGAACGACGGACCGGGCACCTTTGCGTCGGGAACTTTTACTGGTTCAGTATTAACGTCCTCCCAATGAGCATCCGCTTCTTCGTTGAAGTCATGTAAGACGTAGCAATCGCGAAGCAGCTCTCGTTTCTTGGACTGAATATATCCGAGCCCGATTGTTTCCATTCTCCCATTAGGCAACTTGCGTTGATTCCTGGGAACGTTCCAGACCCTGTCATAAAACTTGGCTTTTCGAGCAATCTGTTTGAAGGATATCCCTTGGCGTTTCAACAGCCTCTTCAAACCTTCTGTATAATATCTGGGAAGACGAATGGGCTGAAGCCTGTCAATGGTAGGATCCATGACGTGCCAAACTTCTTTCTCCACTTTGGTTTCTTCAGAGCGGTAGAATAGAATTGCCTTTTCACCTTCTCGCCTGGGAGGGACATAGAACGTCCGCAGCTCTTCTACATTATAGGTATCGAGTGCATCCAGTTCTCTATGATGTCTAGGTGGCACCATGGCAACTTGCAAACTTTGTTCTTCGCCAGCGGATGTTTGTATTGAGGGCCGAGCAGAGAATACAGGGTGGACTTCATCTTCTGAGTCGCTGCCAAAGATTAACGTAGGAGTAGATGGTCCCGGCTTGTTGTGATGGGGCGGGCCCGAATAAACTATCTCCTCTTCATCCTCGGTATCACTGCCGAAGACAGGGATGGTAGCGTTAGACTTGTTTTCCGGCTTGCGACACCTCTCCGTGTCTTCGAAATCCGGCAAGAAGTATTTTGCATCCTCATATTTTCGGACTTCATTCATGGAAAACGGATTCAGTTCTCTCGTCACGGTATACTCGAGACCATCCTTAAAATATTTCATACACTGATGCTGTGTCGAAGGGATGATGTTGTACTCGAGTAACCATGGCTGGCCGAGCAGAGCATTATAGCATGTCTTGGCATCGATTACGTGGAATTTAACGTCCGTGACGAGTAGCCCAAAACGTAGCGTCAATATCACAGATCCAAGAGTCCGTGATGACTGTGAGTCGAACCCGGAGATGGTAATTTTGTCTCGGGCCAGGTGCCGAACGTTCATGCATATTTCTTTCAACACCCGTACATTGAGGAGATTAACGGAGGACCCATTGTCAACCAGGATCTTGCCTATCTTTATATCGTGGCAGTACCGTGAGACATAGAAGGGGCGATTGTGTTCGCACGTCCCTAGGAGGAGGTCTTCATCCCCGAAAGTGACATCAGCTGTGTGCACTTCTTCCAGCTCGTCCTTCATCTTTTCTTCGGCGAGAAAAGCTTGGAATTGCTCTGGGTCCTGTAGCGCTTTGATCAGTGAATCCCTTGCTTCTTTTGATTGTAAAAAAGCGTCAAGAATGCTGAGCTGCGAGGGTACCTTCCTCAGATGCGCTAGAACGTTGTAATCCACCTTATTTTTCTTCGGCGGGTCCTTGGCGGCTAGCTCTTCCATGACTTGGTCATCCAGGGCGATATCCTCAGAGACCTTTTCTTTTCCCTCATCTTTTTTATTTGAGGGTCCAAGATTCTCTCCGAGTATCGTGCAATTTCACAGCTGAATGTTCTCGCAATTCCTCAATCCTTCAGAGATGGACTCCTTGAAGAGAGGGCCGAGGGCTACTTTTTCGTCGGAATCGCTCCCGAAGGTGAGAAATTGCCGGCAACTCTTTTATGCTCATCTGTCGTATTTTTCGCTGTCTACGAGCTTCACACTTTGTCCTGTTGAAGTGTTGCCTGTGAGCGACATTCCCTTGCCACCAACACTTAAAGGAATCGCAGTCTTTAGTGGGATGTGCGATCTTCTGATGATATAGGCAGTAATTAGGATGCATCTCTACTCGACCGAGAGTGTTTTCTTCAGAGGGTGGTAGCTTCATTCCCATTGATATGGCTTTAGCAAACCTTTTCCTCGTCTTGAATTTGTTTTATGTTGGCGGCTTGTTCCGCTACCTCTTTGTCCTTATTTTAGAGGATTCTCTGGAAAAAAACTCGGCATCAGTTTCTTGCTCACGGCGCTGTTCCGAGGATTTCTCCGGGCTTGCTTTCGGTCCCGTAAGTGCGGCCATGGCTGTCAGCATTTTTTGGAGTTTTTGTTGTTGTTGTCCCTGACCCTTAGTCATTGATCGCGTAAGCGGTCTATGACCTGTGAAGACATAGCTATCCTCTTTTCCGGATGCCATATAGACGGTATGTACCATCATGCCCCCAGACTTAGGATGTTTGGGTTCAGTGGTCTTGCAGTTCGTCGCAGACCCAGGGATTTTCTCCGGCCTTCTCCTCTTTCATGGGCGGTCGAGGTTGAGGGAGCCGTTGCAGCGGGCACCTAAGTAGCTATCGCCTTTTGTGGCTTGATAGGATGGTCCTATTCCCGCTGAACTTTCACCTTTTTCTGTCGGTGGGGATAATCTTGATCAATTACCGAGTCTTGGACTTGACGCCAGACCTTGTACATTTTAGAGGACAGCCGTTGAGGGGGCTTTTCCGGCTTCACCTTTGTAGCGCTCTCCATGGGTGGAGGAGATCTTTTCAGCACAGCGGTCGGAGAGTTCTTGTGGACCTTCCTAAGTGGTTTAAAGCTGTTTCCAGTTGGAACAGCAGCATCAATTTCTGCCGTTGGAGTCGGCGGAGTCAGTCCAGAAGGAGAGTTGCCCCCGGTCTTCCTTACTCGACACCAGTGGTATATCCCTAGTAGGAGGGGTGTTGTCTCCTGAGGGTTTTCAGCGGATTACACCCACAAAATCGTATAATAAAAGAGAGATGGTGAAAGTTATATAAAGATAAGAACTATAAAAGAAAGAACTTGAAAATAAGAGTTTTCAACTCTACCAACTTTTCAGTTGCTATGAGCCCTATCTTAATAGTCATGAAAAGATATTAGAAATCACATCATCCCTCAATAAAACATCGCCTTTAGTTTTCATTCCTACCTTTCTTCCAAACATTGATCATATACCCCTACGTGTGTGAACTGGACATCCCTACACTCAATTCAAGCAATCATACTCTTGTCCATCTACCTCAGTACTTTTTAATAGATATTTAGATGGAATTTGCTCACACATTCTTTATGCGACCGTTAATACTGCTTGAGGTACTGACCGATCGATTACTCATGTGCTTGCTAATTAGGTGTTTTTCCTCGTCTTGTAACACCTAAGGCTTAGCAGTGGCTCCCAAACTAGTTGGTCTAAGGCACTAGATAATAAAGCACCCTCGCTATATTTTTTTATTGCTGCCTCGGTGATAACAAAACAAGTGTTCATTTTTCTTTTCACCATTTTATCTTTTATTCTCCACTTTTATTTTCTTCATACTTTGGCTTTTAGACAAGAGCATTTCAAGGTATTCTCTACTATCCCGAGTTTCAAGATGTGTGTAAGTGCCTATAGTAGGGTATCAACGTTCAAATGTTTGGCTTCCGGAATAGGAACTATTTTTCAGGCTTATTTTTATCCTCAGATTAGTAATTTCCTTCATCTTACTAACCCTTGGGACAACAACTCATAACTACTTATTACTAGTTTCATTTAAGAAAACATCTAACTTTCTTGTTTTTCTTAAACTATTCCTATCTTTTAAGTATAATTTTTCACTTCCTACTCTTTTATTATCACATTTTTTTGTGTGCTTATATACAGTATAATGCAAAGTAAGGCGTAAATAAGCAGAGGAGCGCTGAAAAACGACTTCTTGGGAGCTTCTTGCGATGGTACAGGAGCGCTGAAGCTCGTTGGCGGGAGCATGGTCCCGAAAAACAGCCCCGTGGTGGCTTGAGTAATCTGCTCCACGGGCATGGTGAACAGAGAGGCCGCTTGGGGCCTGTAGGTTATGCCCCCAGTTGAGGCCGGACGCGAGCTGCAGTTGCAGTTGGAGCACTTCAAACAAGTTGAGGCCATCGATGCTTGATTCCTCTTCTGCACCAAGCGAGAGACCAAATCTTAGTAAACTTGAAATCCAAAGGCAACCGTTAACAAACCGCGATTGGTTCGCGAATACGACACATGAAATGTGGAGTGGAAAGAGGAAAAGGTCCCACCAGGCGTGTCAGAATCTGTTCCCCTCCGAATGGCGGCCGAGACGTTAGGACGTCTCGCCTGAGATTCGGGGCAGATGCTATATGGTTTTATCCGTCCACCTCTCCGAAGATGCCAAGTTGATTTATGGCACCGTGTATCGGAGGTTTAGACGGATGCGGCCGATGTAGCAGACTTCATCAGATTCCCCCTCGCTCGAGGGGTTTTTGATTGTGGGGACGCTTTTCCCTGCAGGCGCAAGCCCCTGCAGTTACTTACGCTACCGCATCGCGGTAACAACTTTCTCCTTCTCCAGGATTTCACTTCGTGTCGTGGGTGTTTGTTTTGTTTGTGTTTGCCCATGGATTATATACGTGTAGGGTGTTTTTCGTCACCCCATTGAGATGGGAATACGCGCGCGCTTGTCAGGCGTACTACAGATCCCCCCCGCCTAGGGTAGGCCGGGGGTTTAATAATTGTGGGGATACGAATCTCCGGCAGCCGCGGACTAAGCTGCCGTTAATTACCCCTCGTCTTTGGGAGCGAGGGAACCTCCGATTGACGAGTTGAACTGGTCATGCGAACTCAATGTGCAGTGTACGTGTGTGTTGTTTTGAAAGGGGGGTTTGGATATATCAGGAGCCACGCAGAGTTTTTACGAAATTTTTTCTAACAGGGACAGTGTCGTGGAGTATGTGTATGTGTACAAATGTATGCATATGTATATATATACATGTATATATAAATAAAGGGGAAAAAGATATCCAAAGGATGCGTGGGGCCAGCGCCTAGGCGCTTGAGCGCAAGCGCGCCACGTATCGGCACGTGCAAGCGCGCCACGTGTCGGCACGTGGGCGCTGTGCGGTGGAGCGCAGAGCGCTGGAGCGCTGGAGCGCAACGCGCCACGTGTCGGCACGTGGGCGCTTTGCGCTGGAGCGTAGAGCGCTGGAGCGCAACGCGCCACGTGTCGGCACGAGGGCGCTTTGCGCTCGAGCGCAGAGCGCTGGAGCGCAAGCGCGCCACGTGTCGGCACGTGGGCGCTTTGCGCTCGAGCGCAGAGCGCAAGCACGTTAGAGCGCAAGTGCGCCAC
Source organism: Agapanthus africanus (assembly GCA_030015575.1). Lineage (NCBI taxonomy): Eukaryota > Viridiplantae > Streptophyta > Magnoliopsida > Asparagales > Amaryllidaceae > Agapanthus > Agapanthus africanus. The sequence continues at coordinate 46,462,988 of CM057339.1, forward strand.
GTGTCGGCACGTGGGCGCTTTGCGCTCGAGCGCTAGCGCACCAGTGAGGAAAAAGGGGGGGTTTTTAGCCCCGGAAATTCTCTAAAGAGAAAATAGGATGGAGTTAAACTCCTAAGATGCTTTGGGTTAAGGAAATGGGTCATTCTTCTTCCTTTGTTGGCCGGATCTTGGAGATAAAGAGATGTGAGTTTTAAAAATCTTTTCTTTTTGAGATCTGATGGCAGATCTGGGTTCCCCTTAATGGGTTTTGTGGTGGAAAACTATTTAGTTTTTGAAAAAGGAAGAGCAAAACTCTTGATTTAATTCAAAAGAAAGAAGAAGGTTTTGGAACCTTGAAAAAGGAAGAAAGATCTCAGATCTGAAAACTTTTTAGAGAGAGAAAAAGTTGTTTAGATATTTCATTATCTTTGCCTTTATAGGCCATACACTTTACACATAGCCCCTTGGGCTTCACAAAATGGCATTTTGCCTATCCAATGGCTCATGTGCCATTTCTTTTTGCACATAAGCCATGGGCTTTACAAAAATTTGGCTTTATGCCTATTTTTCTTACATTTGTCCATAAAATAAAAATAAAAAAAGAAATACAACAAAATTGTTTATTACAAAATTTTTATCTTGGCATGGGGGGAGGCCGGCCGCTTCATGTTCTGGCTCGACCCGGGCATTGGCCCACTGGATCTGGGCTTGGGCCCACTTGGCTTGGGATTGACTTTGATTTTGACTTGGTCAACCGGGGTGTAAATTTTTACCCCAACAAATTGCCCCCATCAATAAATGCACACCACATATGTGGGGCGTGTGCATGAAATTGATGGATCTTTTTTCACGTGGAGGCGACTTAATTTGGTTCCCGCTTTTTGGGAAGCTGGCACTGCCCTTTTTACGACATGGACGGTCGTTGCTGCCCTTTTTGCGACTTGGACGGTCGATACTGGCATTTTAGCGACGTGGACGGTCGATGTTGCCCTTTTTGCGACGTGGACGGTCGATTCTGCCCTTTTTGCGACGTGGACGGTCGATGCTGCCCTTTTAGCGACGTGGACGGTCGATGCTGCCCTTTTTGCGACTTGGACGGTCGATACTGCCCTTTTAGCGACTTGGACGGTCGATTCTGCCATTTTAGCGACGTGGACGGTTGTTGCTGCCCTTTTAGCGACGTGGACGGTCGGTGCTGCCCTTTTAGCGACGTGGATGGTCGATTCTGCCCTTTTCGCGACGTGGACGGTCGATGCTACCCTTTTAGCGACCTGGACGGTCGTGGCTGCCCTTTTAGCGACTTGGACGGTCGGTGCTGCCCTTTTAGCGACGTGGACGGTCGGTGCTGCCCTTTTAGCGACGTGGACGGTCGATTCTGCCCTTTTTGCGACGTGGACGGTCGATGCTGCCCTTTTAGCGACGTGGACGGTCGTGGCTGCCCTTTTAGGTACTTGGACGGTCGGTGCTGCCCTTTTAGCGACGTGGACGGTCGGTGCTGCCCTTTTAGCGACGTGGACGGTCGGTGCTGTCCTTTTAGCGACGTGGACGGTCGATTCTGCCCTTTTTGCGACGTGGACGGTCGATGCTGCCCTTTTAGCGACGTGGACGGTCGTGGCTGCCCTTTTAGCGACTTGGACGGTCGGTGCTGCCCTTTTAGCGACTTGGACGGTCCGTGCTGCCCATTTAGCGACTTGGACGGTCGATTCTTGATTTGACTTGCTCTGATTCTTGCAGTGTCAGGGGTAGACTTGACTTGCTCCGCTTCTTACGGTGTCGAGATTGGATTCTAACTTACTCCGCTTTCTGCGGTGTCGGAGTGGAAGTTGACTTGTTGATTTTGATTTGGGTTGACATCAGCATCGCTATACTGGAATATGGTACCAGGAGCGAATCATCTGTCATTGAGAGGATTTTGGGATTGTTTTACGCCCGTGGATTGTATACGGTTTTGCAGGATGTATGATCCAGACCGTAGGGCCGGAAAAATTTCGGGATTTTGTCGGCGTCTGCATCGCTGCACTGGTATATGGTACCAGGAGCGACTCATCATTCGCCGTTGGGGTATGGGATTTGGAATTTGGTTGGCGTCTGCATCGCTGCACTGGAATATGGTACCAGGAGCGACTCATCATTCGCCATTTGGGGATTAGGGAGCGATGGCTTAGGAGACAGGTTTAAATCCCTATCGCCTAAGACTTTTCAATTTTATGGGCCGTGAGGGTCCCATAAAAGTATTTTCTCCCTACGAGTCGTAAGGATCCCGCAGGTGTATTTTCTCCTTAGGAGTCGTGAGGACTCCTAAGTGTGTTTTTCCTTTATGAGTCGTAAGGATCCCACAAAGGTTTGTTCTCCTCATATATCGTGAGGACACATGAGTGGGTCTTATCAATGGAGCATCATTCCCAAAGCGGAGACCGGCCGCGTAACTGGTGATTACGGTGGGGCATGGGTATGATGAGAATTATTTGAGCCCGTGGATTGTATACGATGGTCAATTTGGGGACCCACCGTAGGGCCAGGAGAATTTTAAGAAATCGGATTTTGGTTGGCGTCTGCATCGCTGTACTGGAATATGGTACCAGGAGCGACTCATCATTCGCCGTTTGGGGACTTGGAATTTGGATCTTGTTTGGCATCAGCATTGCTGCACTGGAATAATGCCAGGAGCAACTCATCATTTGTCTTGGGAGGACTTGGGATTTGGGTTTTTGGTCGGCATCAGCACCGCTAACACTGAAGTGAAATGCCAGGAGCGACTCATCATTTGCCGTTGCCCGTTGGGGGACGATGGCTTAGGAGACAGGTTTGGGTCCCTATCACCTAAGGCTTTCCAATTTTATGGGCCGTGAGGGTCCCATAAAAGCATTTTCTCCCTACGAGTCGTAAGGATCCCGCAGGTGTATTTTCTCCTTAGGAATCGTGAGGATTCCTAAGTGTGTTGCACCTTCGTGAGTCGTAAGGATCTCACGCAGGGGTTTTCTCCTCACAAGGTCGAGAGGACTTCGCGAGTGTATTTCATCTCTTTTCACGAGTTTGCGCCCTTTCGGGTTTTCGCAGACTCGCCGGTAGTCCTGCTGTTTTTACTCACGGAGTCCTTTCGGGTTTTCATCCATGCCCGTTTTGCTTGTGGACATACCGTTTATTTTTTTTATTTCTTTTACTTTTATTTAATTTTTTTTTCTTTCTCCTCTTTTTTTTACCGCTGGTGGGACTTTAAAAGTAGTCTCACCGGCAGGATTTGGGAGAGATAGGGGTCATTTACGCCCGTGGATTGTATACGGTTTTGCAGGATGTCTGATCCAGACCGTAGGGCTTATGTGCTCAATTCGCCTGCGACTTGGAGCATTCACGTGTAGTATTTCTTGAGATATCGGCCATTGATGGGTGGCATGGGCCTTTCTCCCTCGGCGCTTATTAGTTGGTAGGATCCTCCGTCAAACACTTTCTCGATGACGTATGGTCCTTCCCAGTTTGGCTCGAATTTTCTCTTGGCATGTCAATTGGGGATGATCGGTCTTTTGTGGACCAACACCAATTCACCTTTCTTGAAAGCGCGGAGACGGGTTATCTTGTCATAGGCCCGTGAAATTTGGGCTCGGTATAGCTCCAGACTTTGCTGCACCGCGAGCCTCTTTTCTTCGAGGGCATCGAGTTCTTCAAGTCGAAGGAGCACGTTTTCCTCCTCCGTCAACTCATGCTGAATGGCCATTCTTAAGATTGGAACTTCGACTTCGAGGGGGAGGACCGCCTCCACTCCAAAAAGCAATGAGTATGGAGTGGACTGAGTTGGAGTACGGTGCGTGGTACGATATGCCCACAATGCCTCGTGAAGTTTGATATTCCAGTCTCTCTTGTTGGCTGAAGCATTTTTCCTCAGGAGCTTGCATAGAGTCTTATTGAAGGCTTCGGCTAGCCCATTGGATCTTGGATTGTAGATGGAGGAATATCTCCAGTCTATCTTGTGCTGAGTAGCGAACCTTGAGAAATTGAAGCTCTTGAAGGAAGGCCCGTTGTCAGAAATGATTCTTCTTGGTGTACCGAAGCGGTATAGAATATTATGCTGGAAGATTGTCAGAATATCTTTTGTCTTGACTTCTTTTAGCGGGACAGCTTCAGCCCATATGGAGAAGTAGTCTGTCGCGGCCAGTATGAACCGGTGGCCTTTGGATGATGGAGGATCAATTAGGCCAACAATGTCGGTGCCCCAGACTTCGAAGGGCCACGACGCCACTGTAGGATGCAACGGATTGGGATGCTTATGAATGAAATCACCATGGATTTGGCAGATCTGACACTTCTTTGCATGCTCTCCGCAATCCCGTATCATGGTGGGCCAATAATACCCAAGCCGTTTGATTTGAAGTCGCATCTTGGGGCCAGATTGGTGAGCACCGCAAACGCCTGAGTGAACATCTTTCATGACCTTTTGGGCTTCGGCCAATGACAGACACCTGAGCCAGAGTTGGTCATATGACCTGCGGTATAACGTGTCATTTACAAACACGTATCGGAGAGCTCTTTTCTTCAACTGAATCCTCGCAGATTTTTCTTCGGGCAGCTTGTCGTATCGGAGGTACTCTATGAAGGGTTCTCTCCAATCGGGCTCGTCTTGGATGATCGAAGCTTCTTCCGCAGGTCTGCTCTTCTGTTCCGCGCTTTCCTCTTCTCGTAGAGAGACTGGGGATAGAATTTACCGGCTCCTGACTGTGATCAGAATTTCGTCCATGTCAGGATCAGCCAACTCCTTGGCCAAGCGAGCGAGTACATCAGCCTTTCCGTTCAACGCTCTGGGGATTCTCATTAGTTCAATGTAAGTGAACCGTTTCATGAGTTCCACTGCTCGGCCTCTGTACCGAGCTAACTCGGGTTTGTATATCTTATAGTCGCCGCTTACTTGGTTGACAACAAGCTGGGAGTCACCGTAAACCCGTAGCCGAAGAATTTCCATTTCTATGGCGAGCTCCAAACCAGTTATCAGGGCTTCATACCCAGCTTCATTGTTTGTCCGAGGCTCGGTGAGAGCGAAAGAACGCCGTAGGGTTCCCATTGATGGCGTGATGAACACCAATCCTATCCCTGCTTTTACCTCCGGGATGCTTGATCGGCCGGAGCTTCTTATTGATGAGGCCCCATCGAAGTAGAGCTCCCAACATGGCTCGTCATTCTCTAGGTGCAGCACTTGTTCGTCGGGCAACTCGCAATTGAGTGGTGACCCCTCTGGTATAGGATGAGCAGCGAGGAAGTCTGCAAGAGCTTGACCTTTTACTGCTTTTTGAGGAGTATATACTATGTCAAACTCAAGTAGCATGACGGCCCATCTTGCCATTCTGCCGGCTAGGCTTGCTCTGGTCATCAAGTGCTTGAGCAGGTCAACCTTGGAGATTAGCATAACCCGGTGAGCCAGCAGATAGTGCCTCAGCTTCTTCACAGCAAATATCAAAGCCAGGCATTGCTTTTCGATTGGGGAATAGTTGTGTTCCACCCCGACTAGAGTTCGACTAAGGTAGTAGAGGGCATGTTCCTTTCCCTCCTCGTTGTTCTGGGCAAGGAGTGCACCGAGTGACTCATCTAGCGTGGCAATGTAGAGAATCAGCAGTTTATTTAGAATGGGAGCAGCCAGCACTGGAGGGTGCAACAAGTATTGTTTAATACTTTCGAACGCTGCTTGACATTCGGCATCCCAGATAAAAGGAGCTCCTTTCTTCATGAGCTTTGAGAAGGGCCTACATCTCCCCGATAAATTTGATATAAACCTCCGTATATATGCGAGCTTGCCTTGAAAAGATCTTAGCTGCGTCAGACTCTTCGGAGGGGGCATCTCCATGATGGCCTTTATCTTTGATGGGTCAACTTCGATCCCTCGATGTCGGACTGTGAAGCCCAGGAATTTTCCCGACGACACGCCAAAAGCGCATTTCAGAGGATTCATCTTTAGGTCATATTCCCTCAGTCTGGTGAGAACGGTCCTAAGATCTTGGATATGATCGGCCTTGGATTTAGTCTTGACGACCAGATCATCAACATAGCATTCGACGACTTTATGGATTAGGTCATCAAAGATATTAGTCATTGCCCTTTGATATGTAGCACCTGCGTTCTTCAGTCCGAATGGCATTACCTTATAGCAATATATTCCGATCGGGGTTCGAAATGCTCTGTGCTTCTCATCCTCAGGCGACATCTTGATCTGATTATATCCAGACGAGCCATCCATAAAGGTGAACAGCTCATAATTTGAGGTGTCATCGACCATCATTTCCATGACTGGTAGCGGGAAGTCGTCTTTAGGACATGCCTTGTTGAGGTCCCTGAAATCGACACAAACTCGGATCTGCCCATTTTTCTTCTTCACTGGGACTATGCATGCGATCCAGTCCGCATATTTCTCTTCCCTGATGAAGCCGGCATAGATGAGCTTCTTAGTTTCCTCGATGACCTTTTCTTCTAGTTCCCTTCTCATTCTTCGAGGAGCTTGTTTGACTGGCTTAGCATCAGGAGATATAGCCAACTTATGTACGGCCACTTCAGGGGAAAGGCCAGGCATTTCTTTGTATGTCCACGCGAAGCAGTCGACGAACTCATGCAGCAGGGCAATTATCTGCGCTTTCATTTCCTCTGACAAGAGCGAGCTTATGTAGGTCAGCCTTGGATTATCGGGCGTTCCTAAGTCAATCTCGGTTAGCTCGTCAAAGGTTGCTTGTCCGCCATCTTCAATCTCTTGAGGAGCTTCCTCTGGCTCGGCTATCTCGTCATCATCATTTGATCTTTCGCTGGCCTCACCAACATGGATCATGTAGCACGCTTTGGAATCAGGTGGAATGTAGCCTATGCCCCGTCTATCTGGAATTCATCCATCGATGAGTGCTCGGACCTGGGGCGGATATCATAGCCCTTCGTAAAACTTTGCTTCGGACTCCATTTGATATAACCGGCATCCGCACTTCTTAAAGTATTCCCGCATCTCGGGCGCATAGTATCTGGGATTGAGGACGGCTCTTATGCCTCTCTCATAGGGAAGACATGCGACAGAAAGGTCGTCTGGGTGCACAACGGGGTTTGACCTGTAAAACAGGATGCTCTTCTGTCCATTTTTCCTCCCGGGCACGTAGAAAGTTTTCAGCTGGTCCACGGTAGAGACTGACAATGCGTCGAGCTCTTTGCACATCTGTTCCGGAACCCTTGTGATGGCCAGGGACCCTTCTGCGACTTCGAAGGTCTCTCGTAGTCTCGCTTGCTGCACGGGGGGCCGATCTGCACAGCTGTTGCACGGCAGGTCCTCTTTTTCTGACTCTTCAGTGTCACTGCCAAGATGAGGGCGGGCTTTGCTGCTAGATAGGCCTTCAGTAACAGATTCGTCCGTATCGCTGCCGAAATGAGGGCGAGTTTTGCGGAAGGACGGGCTTCCAGCGTCGGACTCATCAGTGTCGCTGCCGAAATGCGGGCGTACTTGGGTATTTTTGCTTTTGAAAGTGATAGCCGGCGCAGATTTGCTTTTGAGTCTTGGGGCCGGTCTATCCTCAGTGAGTTGTGGCTTAGCATTTTGGTGGTTCATAAAGTACCGAGAATCTTCATATCGGACTTCATGCACACCGAACGACTGGATGTCTCCGTCAATGCGTCTTTCTTCGCCATTTTTAGTATACTTCATGCATTGATGGAGAGTTGACGGAATGATGCCGTAATCGTGGAGCCATGGCCGCCCCAAGAGAATCTTATAAGACGTGTCGGCGTCGATCACGTATATCTTAGCTTCAGTTTGCAGATCCCCGAATTTGATTGGCAGAGCTATGGACCCCAGAACTTGCTGGCAATTTTGGTTGAAGCCTTGAATGACAATCCTTTCCCTTGACAGGTGTCGGACGTCCATTGACAAACTCTTCAGCGTCTGCAAGTTCATGATGTTCACTGAAGACCCCGGATCAATCAATATGCGATTAATCCGATCTCCGTCGCTGTACCCGGTTACGTAAAGCGGCCGATTATGCTCAGCCGTTCCCAGTAGCAAGTCTTCATCCTTAAATGTGACTGCGGCGGCATGTAAAGCGTGCTGGGCTTCTTTCATATTAATTTCCGCAAAGTGAGCCTGATACCGCTCGGAGTTTTGTAGAGCGTGAATGAGAACATCTCTAAGCTCCTTAGATAGGACCAAGGCGTCGTAGATGCTCAGGAGAGACGGAAGCTTTCGAAGATGTGCCAAGACATTATAGTCCACCGAGGAAGGACTTATGTTTTCATCAGTCGGTTCTCTGCCATTTTCTTCATTAACGACTTGTTTTTCCTTCCCTTTTGGGGTGTTGCCCTGATTTTGCGGTAGAGCCCTGCCGCTCCTGAGCTGGATTTGATTGGCCTTTGTGGTGAGCTCCTCGTCTTCTTCTGGAAAACAGAGCTCATCCTCGGAATCGCTGCCCAGATGGATGGCGTAGCAGGTCACTACTGGGATCTCTTCATTGGAGTCTTCTTCTAACTCCTCCAGAATTTCAGCCGCTCGTACAGGGAGGAACTCTTTCAACTGAATCAGAGTTCTTTCCTTCTGTTCATATTCTTCGAGGGAATCGATATATTTTTGAATGGTCGATCTCCCTGCAGACTCCTTTTCACGCCGAGCTGCACTTTTCTTCTTCTTGAGCTTTTTGGACTTTGAGCCTGATGAAGCCGCATTGGCAGCTGGACTGGTAGGCTTCTTCTGCCGTTCCCATTCCGTCCTGTGTTCTTTCCGAAGTAGCTTTATCATCTTCTTCGTCTTATTAGATATGTGCGTACTTCACGGAGGCCGCGATGAGTCCGTTTCATTTCTCAGGGTAGCGTGTTCGGCTGTCTGCTCCCAGAAGGCTTCAGTTTCTGTCTGTATAAAGTTGGTGGTTGCAACTTGATTGTTCACCAACACGTTTTTGGACAGCTCAATCTCTCCAGCCTTGTACTGCTTCTCGACCCAGTCCTTGAAGATATAGCAATCCTCGAACGCATGGCTCACTACTCGGTGGTACGGGCAATACAGGGGATTATCGGTCATTTTTGCTTCTTGGGGTCTTTTCGACTCCGGCAATTGTAGGCCGTTGTTCAAGGCATCTTTAAATATCTTACGGAACTTGTCCCTTCTGAAAGAGTAAACCTTGTTCTTTTTCTCCTCTAGGGAAGGCCCATCTCCTCCCAGCAATGGCTTTCGAGACCGGTTGGTTTTGGATTCGCCCGCCCTTCGCTTTTCTTCATTGTCGGAGGCATTGAAAACATTGGTACTGCTGGAACTCCCGCTTCTACGGTTGTCGTCCCGCTTGCTTTTCCAAGTTTTATCTCTCTGAGAGTCTGGCGGAGACTCTTGCTTCGAGCGTTCCAGCATTTGGACTTTCTTGGTTAGCTCCTGAAACGTCTTGAGGCCTGCTGTACACAAGAATGGGACCATCCAATTGCTGAGGTTCCCAATGAGAAGGCTGACGGACTGGTCCTGCTCCAGCGGCGGTTCACACTTGACTGTGAGATTACGCTATCGGGCGATAAAGTCGGTGTTGCTTTCATTCTTCCCCGGCTTGGTCCTCACAAGGTCGGCAATGGAGATTTTATCACTGACACTCATGAACCTTTGTCGAAACAGGGACTCCATTTGGGCAAAGGTAATGACGGACCCATCTGGTATACTCGCATACCAGTCGAAGGCGACACCGGTCAGGCTGTTGACAAACTGACGAAGAAGGAGCGCGTCATTACCCCCTGTATTTCCGCACGATGCTTTGAAGTGGGCGACGTGCTGATTTGCATTCCCCGTTCCATCAAATCTTCCGAACTTAGAAATGACGTAGCCGCTCGGGAACTCAATCAGATCGTACTGCGCGGGATATGGCCGCCCACTACTGCCGATTTCTTTCTGAGCTTCGGCCTCGGCGACCAATGTTTTAACCTTGCTAGTGACCAAATCCATTATCCGATCCTGTGTTAGAGGGATAGTGCTATCTGGGGCCAAGGCGTCCCCAGAAGCTGAGTGTGGCCGGCTTTCATGTGGCTCGACCAGTCTTGGACCCGAAGGAACAGGCATTGGCTGCCTCGGATTGTCATCACCCGACTGATTAGTAGTGGCTTGTGCTTGATTGGGAGGCGCTCGAGCAATTTGAGCCGTAAGCTGCATCACCACATTCGTTAAGTCGTCAATCTTCGAATAGAGCTTGGCCATCCCTTTATCTTTGCTCCTGAGCTGTTTTCGAAGCTCTTGAAGCAGCTCTTGCTCCGCAGTCCTGGGGCGGAAAGTCGGCTCTTCCTTGCAGTCCGAGCTTGACTCTGCATGGACCGAGGGGTCTTTCTGCCTATCATCCTCATCGAGAGGGTTTTCTTCATCCAGCGGGGGCGGCTGTTCTTGGGCGGCAGCAACCACATTCAGGCTAGATTGGGCTTGAGATGTGGTGGCCCCGTCCTTGCTTTTGCTGCGAAGGTTGTCGCTGGGGCGCCCGCCCGCCATATAGACCGTATGGATGATATATCCGGCCGTCTTTCTATCATTGGCGGCTGATTTCACGGATCGCTGTCTTGACCCCCTTGCTTCGGTAGCTGGTAGTCGATTGAAGGCAGCTGGCCTAACCAGGTTCTTGAATGGTGCTGGGGCTTCTTTTATGGGTTTGCCCCGCTGCTTTCGTGCGGCACAGAGTGCTTGATAGACTCTTGAAGAGAAAGTATAATACTTTTTCTGTTGGGGCCGGGACATGTCTCTTTGTAGAACTATTCGGACCGCTGTCTTCTTGATTCTAGCGGTCATGGCATTTTTCTGAACCCACTTCAAAGGCTCGAAGGAATTGCTGATTCTTACGTCCGACTCAGCCGTCGTCGCGGGGCAACCCCGCACTTGGAACTTCACACGATTCCATTTGGCCGAAGCCTTGGCCCTCTTGTTGGCTCGATACCTGAGCCGCTTCTGCCTTAACTTTTCCGTTCTAAGCACCTGGCAGACTTTGGCTCTTTGGGAAGACGTCGCATACCGGTCGATGGAGGGCCTTGGAGATACGCTCGATTGTGCATTTGTTGGAGTCATCGCCTGACCTCGTCCGCAACATTTGATGTTGCCCTTTGTACCGAAGTTCTTGCCCCCAGCTAGAGCGCCAGGGAGTCGTTCAGACACCGTCTTAAGTTTCGGTTGTGGTGCCTTGGCGATCACGACATTCGGCCTCTTACCCCTTGAGACCGGCTTGGCCACCTGTTCCGCCGGGATCTCCGCCAGATGAGCGCTTCCGGTAGGGTCGATGATGACGGAGCCAAACTGGCGGGGCGGTTCCTCCCACTGTCGACTAAGGCTTGCGGGGAGGACCACACGAGCGTTGATCTTGACCACGTACGGAATCAGGGTCACGTTGGAAGCTGAATTCGTCTGGGGAGACATTTGTCGTCGAAGGTTGATTGCTGCACAGAAAAAAAAACATCATTTCATTATAGACAATCGATATGTATATTGATTAAGTTCGCATGAACGCTTAACCCAAAATATGGGAGGAGAGATAAGTCCCACCAGGCGTGCCAGAATCTGCAGGGTGTTTTTCGTCACCCTATTGAGATGGGAATATGCGCGCGCTTGTCAGGCGTACTACAGATTCCCCCCGCCTAGGATAGGCCGGGGGTTTAATGATTGTGAGGATACGAATCTCAGGCAGCCGCGGACTAAGCTGCCGTTAATTACCCCTCGCCTTTGGGAGCGAGGGAACCTCCGATTGACGGGTTGAACTGGTCATGCGAACTCAATGTGCAGTGTACGTGTGTGTTCTTTTGAAAGGGGGGTTTGGATATATCGGGAGCCACGCAGAGTTTTTACGAAATTTTTTCTAACAGGGACAGTGTCGTGGAGTATGTGTGTGTACAAATGTATGCATATGTATATATATACATGTATATATAAATAAAGGGGAAAAAGACATCCAAAGGATGCGTGGGGCCAGCGCCTAGGCGCTTGAGCACAAGCGCGCCACGTGTCGGCACGTGGGCGCTTTGCGCTCGAGCGCAGAGCGCTGGAGCGAAACGCGCCACGTGTCGGCACGAGGGCGCTTTGCGCTCGAGCGCAGAGCGCTGGAGCGCAAGCGTGCCACGTGTCGGCACGTGGGCGCTTTGCACTGGAGCGCAACGCGCCATGTGTCGGCACGAGGGCGCTTTGCGCTCGAGCGTAGAGCGCTGGAGCGCAACGCGCCACGTGTCGGCACGAGGGCGCTTTGCGCTCGAGCGCAGAGCGCTGGAGCGCAAGCGCGCCACGTGTCGACACGTGGGCGCTTTGCGCTCGAGCACAGAGCGCAAGCACGCTAGAGCGCAAGTGCGCCACGTGTCGGCACGTGGGCGCTTTGCGCTCGAGCGCGAGGCGCTGGAGCGCAAGCGCGCCACGTGTCGGCACGTGGGCGCTTTGCGCCCGAGCGCGAGGCGCTGGAGCGCAAGCGCGCCACGTGGTGGCACGTGGGCGTTTTGCGCTCGAGCGCGAGGCGCTGGAGCGCAAGCGCGCCACGTGGCAGCACTTGGGCGTTTTGCCCTCGAGCGCAGTGCGCTGGAGCGCAAGCGCGCCACGTGTCGGCACGTGGGCGCTTTGCGCTCGAGCGCTAGAACGCCAGTGAGGAAAAAGGGGGGGTTTTTAGCCCCGGAAATTCTCTAATGAGAAAATAGGATGGAGTTAAACTCCTAAGATTCTTTGGGTTAAGGAAATAGGTCCTTCTTCTTCCTTTGCTGGCCGGATCTTGGAGATAAAGAGATGTGACTTTTAAAAATCTTTTCTTTTTAAGATCTGATGGCAGATCTGGGTTCCCCTTAATGGGTTTTGTGGTGGAAAACTATTTAGTTTTTGTAAAAAGAAGAGCAAAACTCTTGATTTAATTCAAAAGAAAGAAGAAGGTTTTGGAACCTTGAAGAAGGAAGAAAGATCTCAGATCTGAAAACTTTTTAGAGAGAGAAAAAGTTGTTTAGATATTTCATTATCTTTGCCTTTATAGGCCATACACCTTACACATAGCCCCTTGGGCTTCACAAAATGGCATTTTGCCTATCCTATGGCTCATGTGCCATTTCTTTTTGCACATAAGCCATGGGCTTTACAAAAATTTGGTTTTATGCCTATTTTTCTTACATTTCTCCATAAAATAAAAATAAAAAAAGAAATACAACAAAATTGTTTATTACAAAATTTTTATCTTGGCATGGGGGGAGGCCGGCCGCTTCATGTTCTGGCTCGACCCGGGCATGGGCCCACTGGATCTGGGCTTGGGCCCACTTGGCTTGGGGTTGACTTTGATTTTGACTTGGTCAACCGGGGTGTAAATTTTTACCCCAACAATACGGAGACTGAGTAATGTCGTCGCCCGTAGGACGTGGATTAGCCCAAATCCGTATTTACTTAGATTTAGATTTGGTGTTTTTAGTTTAAGGATACGTTAGCTGCATTTGAGACTAAGATCAACTTAAACGTTCGTTAAGGATACGTTAATCTGATTTGAGACTAAGATCAACTTGACGGGATCGTCTAGATCCATTTCCTGTTAAAAGATGTAATGGTCCATTTAATATATGGCCGTCGGGACCCGTCACCTCTCTGACGACGTTGAGAGATTACAACGACATGTATCAGAGGAGTTCGGAGATGTACCCTTGAACCAAAGTTGATTTGGAGTTTTATAGTCCATTTGAATATTTAAGGATACGTTAGCCGTGTTTGGGGCTAAGATCAACTTAAACGGGATCGTTTAGATCCGGCAAAAGAGCATTTGGAGGCTCTATTGTTCCAGTTTAGGGACGTGGTGGTCCATGTTCCAGTTTAGGGACGTGGTGGTCCATCGCCAGTTTAAAGATATGGTGGTCCAAAATTAGTTTAAGGACGTTTCGGTCCATCACCAGTTTAAGGACGTGGTGGTCCATCATTAGTTTAAGGACATTTCGGTCCAATATTAGTTTAAGGACGTTTCGGTCCATCGCCAGTTTAAGGACGTGGTGGTCCATCATTAGTTTAAGGACATTTCAGTCCAATGTTAGTTTAAGGACGTTTCGGTCCATCGCCAGTTTAAGGACGTAGTGGTCCATCATTAGTTTAAGGACGTTTCGGTCCAATATTAGTTTAAAAACGTTTCGGTCCATCGCCAGTTTAAGGACGTGGTGGTCCATTATTAGTTTAAGAACGTTTCGGTCCAATATTAGTTTAAGGACGTTTCGGTCCATCGCCAGTTTAAGAACGTAGTGGTCCATCATTATTTTAAGGACGTTTCGGTCCAACATTAGTTTAAGGACGTTTCGGTCCACGAATTTAAGGACCCCGCAGTCCATATTCATGTGTGGTCGTTGGGACCCGCCACCTCTCTGACGTTGTTGAAGGATTACAACGAGAAACTGTCAGAGGAGTTCGGAGATGTACCCTAGAACCGGTCGTAAATTGATTTAAGAGAGCAATCTTACTCAGTAAATTTAATTTAAGGACTTACGGCCAAAATTGGGCTAAGTCTAATTTAAAATGTCCATATTTTGTTTGCATTTGGCCTTGCATTTTTTTTATTTTTATTTAGGCTCTGCCCAGAAAGGATGCAGAGCATCAATTTGTTTTGGGCTCTGCCCATTAATAAATGATGCAAACCATCTACTTTGTTTCGGCTCTGCATAGCATTTTTATTATTTTGTTTGAGCTCTGCCCATTTAGGCCTGCTTGGTCTTTTCGATTTGGGCCTGGCCCTTTAAGAAATGTCTTGCATTTATCAGGCGCTTTGCGCCAATCAGAGAGCGCAAGTGCTTGTAGTGTTGACACGTGTCGCGCAAGCGCAGTGCGCTGCGCTAGTGCGCTGTGCTTGCGCTGCTGACACGTGGCGCACTCTGGTGAGTTGCGCCAATTACAGAAAGCAAAGCTCTATCTCAAAGCGCATAGCGCAAGTAGTTCAGATGCTAACACGTGGCGCTTTCCCAAGAGCGCTACAGCGCAATTTGCAAGTGCAAGGCACTATGATTTAAGAATCTTTTAGATTCAAGAACCAATGGTTCATAAAAGAAGTGCAAAGCACTATTCGTTTCCTTGATCTAATTTAGATCAAAGAAAAAACAAGTTTTTTCTTCTTTTTATTTCAAGAACCAAAGGTTCATAAAAGTGCAAAGTATTATTTATTATGTGAAGATCATTGATCTTGTTTTTAGATCAATGATCTATCAGAAGAAATTTCATCTAATTTGTGAAGGTTTTACCTTTTTCTTGAAACTTTTTCAGAATTCTCTCTGTTTGAAGCTCTTGATTTCTCAAAAGTGTTGATGCCTTTGAATTGAGGTCTAGGGTCCTTTTTATAGTGCCCATAAATTAGTTAAATTTGTTGGAGAGATTTTTCTCTGAGTGATTTAGGGAATTTTCCCCACCGTTGGATCTTTGATCTAAAGGCTTATGTTTTACAGAAGAAAATTTTCTTGTTTTAACAAGAACAGAAAGATTTCTTTAAAAATCTTAATTCTGTTTGGCGCAAATGCTCCAGCGCGTGACACGTGTCACGCAGCGCAACTGCGCTAGCGCATCTGCGCGGACACGTGTCGCGCATTGCAACTGCGCTAGCGCATCTGCGCTGACACGTTTCGCGCAGCGCAGTGCTTGCGCAACTGAAGCGTTGCTTCCTTTAATTTTAGTTTAAATAGAGTTTTGCTCTGATTGGGCACGCTTTCTTGGGCGCTGTGCTGACGTATCAGCGCCTGACATGTGGCGCGTTGCGCCCGAGATTTGAAGCGTTGCTTCAAATTTTGAATTTTGAATTTCAACAGAGCTTTGCTCTGATTGGTGAAACATGTGTGTTCTGTACTTTAAGAATGTACTTTAAGAACCGTGGTTTGATTTAGAACTTATATGCTTTTAGATAACGTGCCTTAACCGATCAACTCTTGATATAGGAAATGTTCAAAACATTATCCAACAATACAAAATTATAGCCTTCTTTATTAAATAAAGAAACTGATATGATGTTGTATATCAGGTTCGGTATCTAATAACATTCATTCAGAATCAATGTATTTTGGTAATACAGTGTGATAACTGCCAACATACTTGGCTGCAACACTTGCACCTTTTCCAACTCTTGAAACTCATCGCCCATTCTCAGTTCTCTACCTTTCTGTAGCCCATGTAACATATTACATATATGGGATCCTGATCCGGTATCTCATACCCAGGACGTAAATAATACTGAGAAACAGTTCTCTGTAATGAACACACCCGAAGATGATGTATCAACATGCACTTTCTTCGTTTGGGTGGCACGGGAATTCTGGTAATCCCCTATTTCCTGCTCTGTCTTATAACAATTATAAGTTGGAGCGGGACCAACGTTCCCCAGCTCAGTATAATAAGCGGGTTCGGTCAATACATCCGTATTGTTATCTTGATTAAGAAATGACATGGTCGCTACAAGGAGAGAGAGAGATGAAAACACTCAGCGTATACTCTTGCAATATTAGATTGGTTATTGATATATCTAATCAGGATGGCTCCCACTGTTTTAGTCAAATCTTCCTTCAAACCCTAAAAGGTAAGACTAGTCGAGATTAATTACACTCTACAAGTTCGCCAATCTTTCAGCCAGGCTAGTGCCGGCACTTTGAGGGAGGTTCCCCGTGCTTTCGCACGGACCTAATTAAAATAAACCTCGTTTTCCCATGGGTGTAACCACGTTAACACCTTTCTAGACACCTACTTGATCGGCTAATTGTAATGTGTAAAACTCTTCCAGGAGTAACTCTTACTCGCAGTGGGTATCGGGATTCAACTATCTCATAGAAGCTATGCAATCTCATTGCAAATTTCAACACTTGAAATTCCCGATAATATTTTACCCCTAGCGTCCTATGACCTTGATGTAGGCCAACAAACCATAGTCCGCTAGTCAAGTTCAACCCATACATTTCCTGATTGAATTAAACCCACCCGCACGACCCTTGACGCAGGCCAACAAAGTCGCACGACTACCCTAACTCAATCGCATCATATGCTTTAGCAGATAAGCATAAATAGCTACCGCACACTACGCCTTGACACATACCAATAAACATAGCACGAATACTATGGAGTACTTATCTGAAATGACGGAGGGCTACGACAGGTTTTTAAGAAAACCCTTTGCGTAATGAACTTGATCTCATCATAGAATCAAATGATTTAAATGGAGTGTTTTTTAGGCCTTTGCTAGTTTTGCTAAAGAGGTCACTCCCGGTGAAGGAATCGTCGGCTCTTTCCTTATCGAATAAGGTGCAGGATATTTCATAAATACCGCTATGCAAAGCAAGAACTAGAAAAGCAGTTAAAAGAAAAACCGAGGGTTGTAGCATCTGCTAGTTATTGCTGTGAAGGAATCTCGGCTCTTTCCTTATCGAATAAGGTGCTTGATGTTCTACAAGGAATACCGCTATGCAAAGCAACAACTAGAGCTACCTGTTTTTGAAAATTCGATTCCACAACATTTTTAGGTTTCTTTTAGTTTCATTAATCTCACTAATGAAGTCCCATCATTTTAAGTTACCTAAACATTACAGATAAATACGACGAACGCTTATGCCGTCCTGCCTCGATGTCCCCTCGTTCACCGTTAGGTTAGGTAACTAACGGCAGAGCGGGGCAGTGCTAGCACGGGTGTAAAACATAAGCAACGTCTATATAATATATCACATATACTATATCCTGTATCCATCTCAACATATCAAATGATCACATCACAGATATCGCAGCAGAAGAACAACATATGAAATATTGGATATACTAGGATTTCCGTGTTTTATTTTAAGCCTGTATAAAACACGGATTCCACGGTCGTGATGAATAGCCAATCCCACATCCCTAGACCCCTATGAGAGCAGCAAGCAACCCTACCAATTCTAGAGTTAGGAGACCCGGTCTCGACTCCTCGAGACGGTCTCCCACTGGACCCTAGAACCCGGTTACTTGTGTTCCCCGCCTTAGGTCTATCCTAATGCGGAAAAGTAAATAATATACAATGGTGATATCATCCTCAACCCGGAAGTGCCCCAATAAAAGAATATTACATACAATGAATTTTACATGAATAAAAATGAAAAACTCACATCTCATATAAATCCCCCGGCTATTCACAAACACGACGATCCAATATAACATATCACAACAACACATAACATTGTTAGTGTATATGCCCTAGAGGCCATTACTGTATCATACTAGTTTGTATATTACTTAATGGATGCTTGGGATATTCACCTTGTATATACAATCTTGCTCAAAATAGTAGTATGCTACTTGGTTTGTTTCTACTTCAATGTGTACATGTGTTTATTTTTGTATATCGCCTATACACATTAGTAGAGCCCTTAGGATCTTTGCTTGATTACCAGCGATGTGATGGCCGTCACACTAGTGGGGCTGGATAATCTATAAGCACATCCTTATGCAGGTCCCTGGTCGCAGGACTATCGAGACAGGGCATCGATACTCCGGAGTAGACCAGCGCATGCGCTTCTCATCCCAGTGTGGGAGACGGTCTGTCCCACAGCCGTCAGTACGTCGTACTTGAGATAGTATGCGGGTGCTCGTTAGGTTACGGGTACACTGGACAGGACTCGTCGGGAACTGACTAGTTGGTATTATACCTATCGTCAGTTATCAGTTCCCAGGTGACATGAGTACAGCTTAGTCCGCTGACTTGACACTGTCACTCCGCCTCGAGTGTGTTCCCACTGTACTTTGATCACTACCCTACCACGGCTTAAAGGAGTCGTGCAAACAGGTAGTGGTTGGGTGCAGTCCCGAAGCACTTGGAGGCAGTGACGGTTAGACAGGATTCGTCTCTCCCGGTATTGGGGGTTGACATCGCGCTGTGTCTAGGAGAGCCATTACACGAGTAGTCCCTGGCCAGGGCAATCGAGATATACTGGTAGGTTTCCAGTGTTATCTCAGGGTGTTTTGGGCTTCGCTCCGGCACGACTTGTACCGCTATTGGGGGACTGACGTTTACCGCCTCCTAGGCCCGCCATGCGATGTATCAGACGAACAGACCGGACTGTACGGAGAATGTCACACTCAGGCTCAGTAGGAGTTCAGATGGGTTTCGCCTCGTCGGTCTTCTTGTCGGCATTACCTGGGGACCGTTACGCACAGCTAGTGCCGCTTGCGGTCTGTGGTTAAACCCACTGCCAGCGTAGTGTCGAGTCTTTAGAGTCCCACACAGAAAGCTTTTCGCCTTTAGGCAAAAGAGTAGAGGTCGCATGGTATTGCGACAGGTCGCATGGTTTTGCTACAGGGTTCGGTCACATCCGTGCACTTGTGCACGTACAGTGTCCGGACAGTTTACACTAGCGGGCTTTGGTTTAAGCCAGATCCTAGTGTACCTTATGGGATTGGATTTATCCAGTTTGCATTCGTGTTCCTCGGAACGCGGATGCGGGTGTGTATGCACAGTTGACAGGGAGGCAGAGGCAGCGGATTCTCATTAGGGTTGTTGACAGTTGACCGTTGACTATTTGACTTTATGCTCAACCCTAATGAGAATATGATATGTGATTAACTATTATATTAATTAAGTATTATGGTGATATGGTTGTTGACTTGTTGACTTTTGTTGACTTGTTGACTTTGTTGACTTGTTGACTTTTGTTAACTTGTTGACCGGTTGACTAGGCTTGACTAGTTGACCATCATGATAACCATAGCCATCATTTCATGGCAAAGACTTTTGTTTACTTGCTCATTTGTGTAAAATGAGTGCATGAAATGATATGGTTGTGGTTGCTTCTAACCATCACATAAGACTTTTGTTAATATGATGAGTTATCATTGCTTTGGATTATGAGAGGGTGAGAGACAAAATACTTGCTCATTCTTTCTTGCTCATTCTCTCTCTTGTTCTTGAGCTCTCCTCTTGCTCTCACCCTCAACCTCTTGCTCCCTCACTTGATCTATGGTTCTCTTGTCTCATGAGTTGAGAATCAAGAACCATAGATAAAATCCCATTCTAATTCTACTCTACTCATTCTAGTTCACTAGGTTTAGCAAACCAAGTGAACTAGTTTTTTCAAAGAACGAAGAAGGAGCTAAAGGTTGGAGCTTTCAGGTGGATCTATCTTCGGCGTACGGAGACGACGGGAAGAAGCCATCGGACCACCATCGGAGCTTTGAAGACGAAGGAGTTCAAGACAAGTTTAGGTATAACCATCTCCATCCGAGTAGCTAACTCTCTTTAGCTAAGTATGCTAGTTTTAGTTTAGTTAAAGATCCCGACTTTGCTTAGTCCATGTTGCCTCTTGCGCTAAAAATTTGATTTTTATACCGTTTCCGCCTCCCCGTAAGAACCGGGGGTCGCAACGTGGACTTACAGTGGTATCAGAGCCTAACTAAACTTAAACTAGCTTGGTAGTAAAGTGTAACGAAGTTCGGAACCGAAAAAAATCCAAAAACCTAACTTTTACAAAACCTGAGTTTCTGTTGAAATTTTTTCTGGTCAAAATGAAAAACTTTATACTCCTAAATTCGGCTCAGGGTTTTGTGTGAACACCCATGAAAAACGGTCCACTGTTTCGTTCAAACCGCCGCGCTTCCGCCGCACGAGGTAGGCATGTGCCGCGGAAGCGCCGCGGTTTGTCGTCTTCTCTGCATCGTTTTTCGTGCAGTGTGTGTCTGTGTTGGTTTTGGGATTTTTGAAATATATTATATGTGCCCAGATTTTCCAGAAAAGAAATTTCCTTTTGGGGTCCTATAATTCCGTATTTTTTCCGAACTTCACTGCACTTTGACTATGATGGTTATATCTGTGATGCTTGCATGTATTGAACGTCGGCTAATCGCTATAAGTCGATTGGTCGGGGTTATACATGATCTGTGTTTGATATTGGAATGTGTATATAAATATGTTGGATTGTCGCGGGTGAATAGCCGGGGGTTGTGAGATGAGAGTTTTCTTTTCTTGCAATTCATGTAAATTTGTAAATTGATGTAATAATTATTTGTATGGCCGCACAACCGGGTCGGGGTTGTACCCGTCATTGTATAATTTCTTTTTACTGTTTTTGCTCCTAGGATAGACCCATGGAGGGGTGCACAAACTACCGGGTATGCCGAAGTGTCGAGTGGCCTACTCATGGAGATGAGGGAGGTTGCTACGCTTCGGGTACTTGGCGGGTAGTTTGCCGCACCCGTAGGGGTCTTGGGTGGGGTTTTGGCTATTCACCGCGACCGTGTAATCTGTTCTTGTTACAGGCTCGTACAAATTACAGATTCCTAGTATATCCAATGTATTTATCTGTGATCTGAAATGTTTATCATTGCAGTATATCTATATATGATATTATTTAGGCGTTGCTTATGTTTTACAGACGCGCTAGCCCAGCCCCCGCTCTGTCGTTAGTTAAGTAACCTAACGGGTAATGATGGGGCCCAGTGGCGAATGCGAATGGCATAAGCGTACGTCATATTTTGGTTGTTTTCTGCAATGGTAGGATTAAATGATGGGACGCATTAAAAGAACTAATGCAAGAATATCACGCATTAAAAGAACTAATGCAAGATAATAAACCAAGTTAAAGTCGTTGGAACACTTTCGAAAAACCACTCGGTTCTTTTCAAAAACAACTTTTAAATGCGGAGCTTGAGCCACTCCTTTTAAAAGCTATCTCGTTCCATCGACCAAATCAAGTTCACTACGTTCACGGTTTTGCCAAAACCATTCGTAGCCCTCCGTCGTTTCGTATGAATATTCAATAATATTCAAGCTGTGTTTGTTGACCTTCGTCAAGGCATAGTGATTGGTAGCTATTGGGTATTCATATGTAGCATAGATAGATGCGTTGGTTTGGGACATTCGCATTACCTTGTTGACCTTCGTCAAGGGTATATACGGATGGATTCAAATTAACCTGGATAATGACGGGCAGAACTTGACATGTGACTTATGATTTGTTGACCTTCGTCAAGGTCATAAGAGCATGGGGCAAAAATCCACATCGGGAGTTTCATAAGTACTGAAACTTGCTAGATTTGCATACCATTTGGAGTGTGATGATTCTGGTAGGATTCCTTCAGTTTCGTCACGCGATGATATTTGGATCCCGATCCTACTGTGAGTATATGCTACTCCTCGGGAAATTTCTCACTTAACGATCAATGCTATAAACCTAGTAGGTGCCTAGAAAGGTGTTAGCGGGGCTACGCCCCCAGGGAAAAGAGGTTCTCTAATTAAGGAACTTCGCGAAAGCGTTGGAAAACCTCCCTCGAAGTACCGACACCGGCCTGGCTGAACGGTTAAGCAAGTATTGTACGGTGGGATTGATCCTGACTAATTCTTCCTTTATGGTTTGAGGAGGGATTCGAGAAACAGTGGGAGCCATCCTGTTTAGACAAACTAAAAACCACTCTAAACTTGCAAGAGCATCATGCTGAGTGTTTCTTCTTCTCTCTCCTAATTGCAGCGACCAATCAACATGACTGGACTTAAGTTACTCCTAGATAAAAACAAACTGACAGGGCCAAACTACAAAGATTGGCTCAGGAATGTCAAGATAGCAATCACTTATGACAAGCTGGGGTATCTTCTTACCACCAAAGCTCCCCCTGTCCCTGGTCCAACTTCCAGCGTCGCGGATAAGGAAATCCGCAAGACTTGGGAGATTGATAGCGCGAAGGCCAAGTGCCTCCTGCTTGCCTCGATGGACAACGAACATCAGAGGAGGCATGAGAATATGGACATGGAGTCCATATTGCTTCATACAAAAGAACTGTATGGAGAGCAGTCTCGTATCGCAAGATACGAAGCGTCGAAAAAGTTATTTTCGACAAGAATGGCCGTCGGATCATCAGTAGCCGAGCACGTGCTAAAGATGATCGGCTACATTGAGCAGCTCGCTGACCTAGGGATCACATTGGAGAGTGAGCTATATACGGATATAGTTCTCCAGTCCCTTCCTTCCACTTACGCCCAGTTCATACTGAACTTCAACCTACAAGAAAAAGAGGTTGAACTTTCAGAGCTCCTCAACATGCTGAGGAGCGCAGAGGGCACCCTACAGAAAGGTAGGGAAACATCCACTTTGTTTGTAGGAGGATCATCTTCTTCTAGGTCCAAGGCGAAAGCCAAGGGAAAGAAGAAGAAGGCCCCCGCCAAACCAAGGGGCGGTGTTAGTAAAGTGGATACGAAGGGAAAAGGTAAAGCAACAAAGATAGCGGGGAAGCTTGTGGATAAGGAAGAATGCTTCTATTGTCATAAGAGAGGACACTGGAAGAATGATTGCAGGGCCTGGAAGGCCAGAACACAGGAATTGAAGCAGGTTGCAGCTTCAGCTTCAGGTGTGTATGTTATTGAAAACTGTCTTTCAATAAACTCTACTTCCTGGGTATTGGATACCGGATCAGGATCTCATATCTGTAATTCTTTGCAGGCGTTGAGAAACCGTAGGGTTTTGAAGGCAGGTGACATGACCCTCAGAGTTGCGAACGGAGCTAGCATGGATGCTAAAGCCGTGGGGGACTATCACCTGGGAATGTCAGATGGACATGTTTTGGTTTTGCGTAATTGCTTTTTTGTACCCAACGCAACTTGTAATATCATTTCTGTATCTTTGGTTTCTAAAGAAGGTTATGAATTTGCGTTTGTAAGCAATGTTGTAAACATTCACCTTAATCAAGTTTTGATTGGGTCAGGTACTTTGAGTAATGGTATATACGTGTTAAACCAACCACAGATTTTTAATGTCCAGAATACACACAAAAGAAAGTCTCTAGAAATAAATCAGACTTTCTTATGGTATTGTAGATTGGGTCACATCAATGAGAGAAGGTTGACGAAGTTACATACAGAAGGGTATTTGAATGCGTTCGAATATCAGTCATATGCCACTTGTCAATCCTGTCTCAAAGGAAAGATGACAAAGACTCCGTTTACTGGACATGGAGTAAGAGCGAGCGAGCTCTTAGGACTCGTACACAGTGACGTGTGCGGTCCAATGTCTACACATGCCCGAAGCGGACATTCTTACTTCATTACTTTTACGGATGACTTCTCAAGGTACGGTTATGTCTTCTTAATGAAACATAAGTCCGAGGCCTTTGGAAAATTCTAGGAGTATAAGAATGAAGTGGAGAAACAGACCGGCAAAAGTATTAAGATTCTAAGATCGGATCGAGGTGGAGAATACTTAAGTGCCGAGTTCCTGGACTATTTAAAAGAGAATGGAATTCTCTCTCAGCTTACTCCTCCATACACCCCGCAACATAATGGTGTATCGGAGAGACGGAACCGAACCCTATTGGATATGGTTCGGTCCATGATGAGTAACGCTGAGTTACCGCGATCATTCTGGGGATATGCACTAGAAGCAGCTGCGTATCTCTTGAACAAGGCTCCCACCAAGACTGTGCCTACCACCCCATATAAGATGTGGACTGGGAAGAAACCCTGTCTTAAGTATCTTAAGGTATGGGGATGTCCAGCTTTTGTAAAAAAGCAGCATGCGGACAAGCTTGAGGCACGTTCAGTACAGTGTAAGTTTGTGGGATACCCAAGGAACTCCAGGGGGTATCTTTTCTATTCAGCTGAGGAACAAAAGGTCTTTGTTTCTCAGCATGCCCGCTTCTTGGAAACTGAGTTTTTGGAAACCCAGATAAGTGGGAACACAATAGAACTGGAAGAAGTTCCAGAACCACAGACTGTTACTGAAAGTTTAGTGGAACCAGAGGGTTCAACAGAACAGGACATTCCTACGCCGTTCCGCAGGAGTAGTAGGCAGACTCATCCGCCCGAGAGATACTACGGTTTTCTCATAGACGGGGATAGAGAGGATTGCATTATAGATTATGATGAGCCTACTAGCTTCCAGCAGGCCGTTCAGAGCGTTGACTCAGTGAAATGGCTGGATGCAATGCGGACCGAAATGGAGTCCATGTACACCAACAAGGTATGGACGTTGGACATTGCTCCAGACGGGGTAAAACCCGTAGGATGCAAGTGGATCTTCAAAAGGAAGATTGGTGTAGATGGACAGGTTGAGACCTATAAAGCTAGGCTGGTAGCAAAAGGTTTCCGTCAAAGACCTGGCTTGGACTATGACGAAACCTTTTCTCCAGTAGCCATGCTGAAATCCATTCGGATCCTTCTTGCCGTTGCTGCCTTCCACGATTATGAGATCTGGCAAATGGACGTGAAGACAGCTTTTCTAAATGGAAATTTAGAGGAGTGTGTCTATATGGACCAGCCAGAGGGTTTCATTCAGAGTGGGAGCAGCGGAAAGGTGTGCAAGTTGCTTAAGTCCATCTATGGACTAAAGCAGGCATCGCGGAGTTGGAACATCTGCTTTGATGAGACGGTCAAAGAATTTGGCTTTATCAAAAATCCAGATGAACCATGCATCTATAGTAGATTTGTAGCGAGAACTGTAGTATTCCTCGTTTTATACGTGGATAACATTCTCTTAATAGGAAATGACATTCCTATGCTACAATCTGTCA
The DNA here is from genome assembly GCA_030015575.1 of Agapanthus africanus. Taxonomy (NCBI): domain Eukaryota; kingdom Viridiplantae; phylum Streptophyta; class Magnoliopsida; order Asparagales; family Amaryllidaceae; genus Agapanthus; species Agapanthus africanus. The sequence continues at coordinate 46,488,366 of CM057339.1, forward strand.
AGGGGTTCTTGTCACACAGGTTCTCCATGAAAGACCTGGGTGATGCCTCATACATTCTGGGTATCCGGATCTACCGTGACAGATCCAAGAGGATATTAGGACTTTCACAGTCCAGGTACATCGACACCATACTGAAGAGGTTCAGTATGGAAGATTCCAAGCGCGGTAACCTACCGGCTTGTCACGGGATCACCCTCTCTAAAGAGATGTCTCCCAAGACTGATTTGGAGAGGGATCGCATGTCTATTATACCCTACGCTTCTGCGGTAGGCTCTATAATGTATGCAATGTTGTGTACCAGACCGGATGTAGCTTATGCACTGAGTGTGGTAAGCCGGTATCAGTCTAACCCTGGGGAGAAACACTGGATAGCGGTAAAGAACATTCTCAAGTACCTGAGAAGGACTAAGGAGATGTTCTTGGTGTATGGCGGAAAAGACCTCCAGATCGAGGCCTTTGCTGACTCCAGCTTCCAGAGTGACAAGGATGATTCCAAGTCCATGTCGGGTTTTGTCTTTACCCTCAATGGAGGGGCGGTGTGTTGGAAGAGTTCCAAACAGGAAACCGTTGCAGACTCGACGATGGAAGCGGAATACATCGCTGCATCTGATGCCGCAAAAGAAGCTGTCTGGATGAGGAAGTTCTTGAAAGAACTTCAGGTGGTTCCGTCCATTGTTGATCCAATACCTCTGTATTGCGACAACAACGGGGCTATAGCTTTAGCGAAGGAACCAAGGTCCCATCAGAAATCCAGGCACATCTTGAGGCGGTATCACCTGATCAGGGAGATCGTGGATCGCCAGGAGATCGAGGTTCGGAGAGTCGCTTCAGAAGACAACACTGCAGATCCATTCACCAAGGCCTTGCCCCAGACTCAGTTCGAGCGGCTGATCGAGATGATAGGTCTTCGATACGCCAGTACATGGCCTTAGTGCAAGTGGGAGATTGTTAGTGTATATGCCCTAGAGGCCATTACTGTATCATACTAGTTTGTATATTACTTAATGGATGCTTGGGATATTCACCTTGTATATACAATCTTGCTCAAAATAGTAGTATGCTACTTGGTTTGTTTCTACTTCAATGTGTACATGTGTTTATTTTTGTATATCGCCTATACACATTAGTAGAGCCCTTAGGATCTTTGCTTGATTACCAGCGATGTGATAGCCGTCACACTAGTGGGGCTGGGTAATCTATAAGCACATCCTTATGCAGGTCCCTGGTCGCAGGACTATCGAGACAGGGCATCGATACTCCGGAGTAGACCAGCGCATGCGCTTCTCATCCCAGTGTGGGAGACGGTCTGTCCCACAGCCGTCAGTACGTCGTACTTGAGATAGTATGCGGGTGCTCGTTAGGTTACGGGTACACTGGACAGGACTCGTCGGGAACTGACTAGTTGGTATTATACCTATCGTCAGTTATCAGTTCCCAGGTGACATGAGTACAGCTTAGTCCGCTGACTTGACACTGTCACTCCGCCTCGAGTGTGTTCCCACTGTACTTTGATCACTACCCTACCACGGCTCAAAGGAGTCGTGCAAACAGGTAGTGGTTGGGTGCAGTCCCGAAGCACTTGGAGGCAGTGACGGTTAGACAGGATTCGTCTCTCCCGGTATTGGGGGTTGACATCGCGCTGTGTCTAGGAGAGCCATTACACGAGTAGTCCCTGGCCAGGGCAATCGAGATATACTGGTAGGTTTCCAGTGTTATCTCAGGGTGTTTTGGGCTTCGCTCCGGCACGACTTGTACCGCTATTGGGGGACTGACGTTTACCGCCCCCTAGGCCCGCCATGCGATGTATCAGACGAACAGACCGGACTGTACGGAGAATGTCACACTCAGGCTCAGTAGGAGTTCAGATGGGTTTCGTCTCGTCGGTCTTCTTGTCGGCATTACCTGGGGACCGTTACGCACAGCTAGTGCTGCTTGCGGTCTGTGGTTAAACCCACTGCCAGCGTAGTGTCGAGTCTTTAGAGTCCCACACAGAAAGCTTTTCGCCTTTAGGCAAAAGAGTAGAGGTCGCATGGTATTGCGACAGGTCGCATGGTTTTGCGACAGGGTTCGGTCACATCCGTGCACTTGTGCACGTACAGTGTCCGGACAGTTTACACTAGCGGGCTTTGGTTTAAGCCAGATCCTAGTGTACCTTATGGGATTGGATTTATCCAGTTTGCATTCGTGTTCCTCGGAACGCGGATGCGGGTGTGTATGCACAGTTGACAGGGAGGCAGAGGCAGCGGATTCTCATTAGGGTTGTTGACAGTTGACCGTTGACTATTTGACTTTATGCTCAACCCTAATGAGAATATGATATGTGATTAACTATTATATTAATTAAGTATTATGGTGATATGGTTGTTGACTTGTTGACTTTTGTTGACTTGTTGACTTTGTTGACTTGTTGACTTGTTGACCGGTTGACTAGGCTTGACTAGTTGACCATCATGATAACCATAGCCATCATTTCATGGCAAAGACTTTTGTTTACTTGCTCATTTGTGTAAAATGAGTGCATGAAATGATATGGTTGTGGTTGCTTCTAACCATCACATAAGACTTTTGTTAATATGATGAGTTATCATTGCTTTGGATTATGAGAGGGTGAGAGACAAAATACTTGCTCATTCTTTCTTGCTCATTCTCTCTCTTGTTCTTGAGCTCTCCTCTTGCTCTCACCCTCAACCTCTTGCTCCCTCACTTGATCTATGGTTCTCTTGTCTCATGAGTTGAGAATCAAGAACCATAGATAAAATCCCATTCTAATTCTACTCTACTCATTCTAGTTCACTAGGTTTAGCAAACCAAGTGAACTAGTTTCTTCAAAGAACGAAGAAGGAGCTAAAGGTTGGAGCTTTCAGGTGGATCTATCTTCGGCGTACGGAGACGACGGGAAGAAGCCATCGGACCACCATCGGAGCTTTGAAGACGAAGGAGTTCAAGACAAGTTTAGGTATAACCATCTCCATCCGAGTAGCTAACTCTCTTTAGCTAAGTATGCTAGTTTTAGTTTAGTTAAAGATCCCGACTTTGCTTAGTCCATGTTGCCTCTTGCGCTAAAAATTTGATTTTTATACCGTTTCCGCCTCCCCGTAAGAACCGGGGGTCGCAACGTGGACTTACAAACATCACATGTCATCAACGTAAGTAAATATGCGTATCCCAATTGTCGTTGACATATAGCTCCGAAACTGGCGATACACTATATATTACACTTACAGTCACAGAAAAGAAAGTGAAAAACTACAACAGTTGAAATCCGCAACCACCTTAGACATCGCATGCCTAAGCAAATGAATTCCTTAGACATCGCATGCCTAACAATTATAAGCCCCGCATTTTAGTCTCAATATCGAAAACTCTTTTCAATGTCTAGTCGGGCAATTCAACAATATTCCCGACATCCTGATCGAATGCTCGTCGGAAACTTTAGTAGACGGCCGCACCCCCGATGCCGTCGACGAAGTGCACTAAGGCGGAACACCACTGCCGCGAGCACCCGAACGGATGCTTTTGGCGACGGGATTCTCCTACAGTCACTTGGTCGGGGCTACGGGGCGTGGTTATCTATTAAGTTTACCCGGCGAGTATCCACGTACACTACGCAATTGCGACGGACTTTTGATCTCATCAAAATCCCGTGGCAACCGATCATTAGAGACTAAAGTGCCAGATTTATAACATTCAAATTAGTTATCTCATAACTACATGTGGATTCCAAATATTGTATCCCATCACATAATATCCGGTCGAGGATAAACTCTTCGATCCATTCATCAAAGTCCCACAATTTACCGACAGCTCAACACTTGAGCACAGTTTTAGTAATACACAGAAGTTGCCTCAGTACTTATGAACCAGCCGTAGAAGGGTCAAACCAACGCCTCACATGTGAAACGCTAAACTACCACAAACCCTAAGGTTCAAGTGGTGGTTTTGACGGCCACATAATCGAGTTAAGGTTTACGTTCTTCTAGAGGGTCCACAGAATCACTTGCATGTTTTTCCGAGTACGTTAAACTTGGAAAAATGGGTTTTTGATATTCGATCGAACCTTTTAACTTCGTCTAGAAAATACGTGAAACACCCGAAACAATGTTAAAACTACGAATACGAAACACTCCGAATTGCTTAAAGTGTAAGATTACATCACATGCAAAACTAACAAAATTAAACAACACCTGAAACCCCAAAACACAGAGAAAAGACCTAAGAAAAAATTTGGGACCAATCCAACATGCCCAGGCCGGCCACCTTGGAATTTTAGGCCATGTGCTCGGCCAAAATCCGAGCACATGGTCCCAATTTTGATCCATGTTCTTATGTCTGCCCAAATGTCATTCTGCACTTGTTTGAAAAAATTTTGGAGCTGATTTTAAAATCGACAGAACGCAGGTTTTAGGGTTTCAAGTTTCGGAGTTTGTTTCGGTTTCGTAATCTAACAAAATCCGTATTTATTTCTAGCATGGCTCCGATACCACTGTAGGGTTATCTACGACGGCAGCAAGTTTTTGGGAGGCATCGTCCATGCCAAATTTAAATTTTTCCGTTTTAGCTAACCCTAACTAGAATCGTTAACTAGAAATAATACGGAATATGAAAAGCAAACACTTTGCAATCTAAGTGAGAGTAAGGAATACAACCTTTGTAGACCGGTCCTTCACTTCAATAGCTCCGTGTAGAAGTCCCCTCCGCTGCGATCGTGAACTCCGGACTCTAGAGAAGCTCCACAAGAAGAACGAACATGCTTGCTTCGATGACTTCGAGGCCGAAGATGACCTACGTCGGGGAGACACTAACTCAAGCTATTCCTTCACTGGGTTATGAACTTTGTGAAGAGAACACCCTATACTACATGGCAAGTAGTAGAGAATGAAGAAGTAGAAAGTGGGCTCACTTTATAATTCATTTTCTCACACTTTTTCTCACAACTCCATTAGAGCTAGCAAGCTTTTTCATGGAGCTTGAAGAATAAGAAGAAGACTTGTGAATAATTCATCCAAATGAATTATATAACCATGGGTGAGTTAAAGCTATCATGCTTAACTCATGTAGAGAATAAACCATACACTATGATTAAAGGTTGGGTTGGATAATATCTTATGGAATGACAAAAGAGTTGACTTTTTCAAAGTTTCTACAAGCTTCATGAAAGTTTCTACAAGCTTCATGAAATCTTGACAACTTTGACTAAGTCATTCTCTTTTGTTATTCTTAAGATATAAACAAAACCCTAATTTAACCTAATCATGGTACAAGTCTCATACACCCATCTTGTATGTATCATCAAGCATGATACAAACATGTACACCTGCATATATCACATATAAACAATGTACACAATCTAATGAGAAAATAAATCATAAGTGAGCTAATACCAGTTAATATAATGTAATATATCAAATATATAATTATACATTAAATTATTAAATCAACTCTTGATTTAATAATCCGGCTATAACCGACTAATAACATGTGTAACAACTTATTGAATCAACACTTGATCCGATAACCCGGCTATATCGCATACAACCGATCAATGTCACTCATCGCGAGAATAGAATATGGTATCTCATATCGTATTAATCTCGGTCCCGCACATATCACATATGTGCTCCTACTCCGTTTCGCTTGAGCCAGGAAACCCCTGTGTAGGACTCTAAAGACTCGTCAATACGCCGGCAGTAGGTGATGATCATATCAATCACGCACAAGCCGCAAGCGGTCTGCTAAACGTAACGGCCACAGGGTATTGAGCGATCAGAAAATCAACAAGTAAGCCTGCTCACACTCCTGTGAATCCAATCAGTAACACTATCGTACAGTCCGGTCTCTTCGTCTGATATGTCGCATATCTCGTCTAGGGGTGGTAAACGTCAGACCCCAGTAACTCGATAAGTCGTGTCGATATGAGGCTCATAACGGGTCGAGAAACTACTGATAACACTTACCAGTATATCTCTGAAGCTGCCTTGGCCAAGGACTTCCTGTTATAGCCAATCAAGCACTGCGCAACATCAACTCCCTATACCGGGAGAGACGAAATCCCTCCTATCGCTCATTGCCTCCATGTGACTCGGGACTGTACCCAAAAGCCACCGTTTTGCACGTTCTCTTGAACGTAGTAAGGTGGAAATCAAAGTACAGTGGGAATCACACAAGACTCTATGACGATCTCGGGTCTACAGACTAACCTGTACCAGTGTCACCAGAGAACTGCCATCTGACGATAGGTATAATACCATCTGGGAGTTCTCGGCGAGTCCGTCCAGTGTACCCAGTCTCCACTAAGCACCCGTATACTGTCTCTGATGTCAAACACCAATGGATATGGAATCATCCATCACCCATCTATATGGGTCGAGAAGCTATACGCTAGTCTACTCTGGTATATCGATGCTCTGTCTCGATACACCCTCGACTAGGAACATTTGAAGGATGTACTTTACGACTACTCTGTCCCCACTAGTATGATCTGCATCATAGTCCTGGTAGTCAAGTACTCATCCTATGGGCTTTATCAACATGTAATATATAGACAATTAGTGTACGTGTTAAGATAAAGTGCAATCAGATAGCATACTATCATGTCGAGCAAGAAAGTCCTCCTTATATATGTCCAAGCATCCACTACAATATACATCGTATGTACAGTATTGGCCTTTAGGGCATACATATTACTAACAATAACTCCGTTCTTGTCGCCCAAATCCTAGTATCAGAATAGAAAGAAACAATAGAGACCAAAAGGTTTCAAGTCGAGATGCAAAGTTGTTTGCATATCGTTAAGACAAGGGTCAAGAGAAAGATATGATTCAAGAATCACGATAACAATGTGGCAGGACATGTTCCTAATCACGGATTTTCTGATTTGTGTATTGGGTTCAATACCCAACTACAAAAGAATCAAACCCGATTAACCTAAATCCTATGTCTCTGATACCAAACAAACCCTGTCACGCCCCGCTTCCTAGAGCGCGCTAAGATCGGTACGTGACAGAGCCAACCATGCTACCAGTGGTTAGGAAACATCCATCCACAGTCACATTACAGCTGTCTATAAGATATCAAGAACAGTAGAAATAAAAATAAACTATCTAGTACATGTCCATATGTCAGAATAAACGAGTCAAGAAATAATATGCGGAAGCAATAAATCCAATGAACAATAACATCTGAAAAGTACGTCCCAAATACGGGCTCTGATTGATATGAAAAAGTGTTTGTAGTTTAACCGCAATCAGAACGGTGTCGCGCGTAGCTAGACCGAGGTGGGTACCGGTCGTCCTCAGGGAAATGTGGAACCTTTTACTTTTACTTTAGATGTGTTGAGAAAGAGAGGAGGGATAAAGAATTTTATAGAAAGATTTCTAGATCTATGTTAAACAAGAATGTAAAATATAGATCTAGATTATTTTAGAGACTTAGATAATATAATAAGAAGGCTTGTAGGGCTCGTTGGGATTTAGTAGTTATGGACAATTAATTAAAAGTTACCATTTTTATCCATTAATAGATTTAGAACTAGAACGACGGTGATGCGTGTAGATTAGGGTTTCCGGAGGGAAAAGGAATCCCACTCTTAACCCTTATCTCGACACGGAACTCCGTTCATTATCTAGCCTTTACCAAAACAATCATTAATCTAATCTCTAATCGCGGTCGGAACTAGCAAAGAATTGCTAGCGCGCCCGATTAGGATGTTAATGATTCTTTTGATAAAGTTCCTAAACTTTATAGGACTTAAAAAGGGTTTAATTATTTTCATCGTCCATTAGCCTACCCTAATCCTACGAACCCTAACAAGCGGAGAATTACTCGCGCATGTTGGGAGAAGAAGATGAAAAGAAAGAGAGGGAAAACATAATGTAAAAAAACAAACAATTAAATAATAAAAAAAACTACCTTTATTAATCAACTCCTTCAAACTACACTCTTAATCCATAGAAAATGATTACAAAACTTGATTTGCTTCTCGATCTTTCCTAAGGAGGTAGTCGAACAGTCGATGATCAGCCTGGATGCGTGAGCGTCGGGAGCTTCGTGATCTCTTCGGCTTGATAGCTTTTCCAAGAGGCTCTCGGTGCTCTTTTATAGTGCAAAGCCAGAATATTTCAGTTGGAAACTTGGTAAAATATGTCAGAGATTCATGCCAAGAAATCCCAGCAATTGATCCCTCAATCTTGCCGCGGATCCGCGGTACAAGGTGGTTAAGGCCGCGGATCCACGGCCATTTAATCTCATCCCTCCATCAATTTTCAGGGCTTTGTTCTTTGTGACATGTGTACTTCTCTGGAACCTTTGCATCTTTGAAATCTTCTGGTGGTTGCTGCCAGACTTGGTCTCCAAGTTTGCTTCTCTTAATCTGGCAAGTTTTCTTCCACAAATTGATTTCTTCATAACAACTTGGAAATATTCTGCACAACAACTCAAATAAGATTTTAGTAGACTTTGTTCTACTAGGATTAGATCAATAATTTTATTTGCATACATTTTCCTACCAAATGATAATAAAAATATATTAACACATGGAAAATAATGTTTTTACACATAAACCCTCATATGTATAATATATCATATTAAAGTCCTTTTTTAATATAAAAATTGGTAGGAAAAATGTACTACAAATGTGCAGTTTTATCGACTGAACAAATACCCCCAAACTTATCTTTGATCGTCCCGAGCAAACTAGTTTATTCAAGAGGAGAAAAAGAAAGGAGAAAACTAAGCACACTTTCGTAGGCAGACACGATTGCACTGAGCACGTGCAACAAGCCGTTAAACCTCTAGGTGTCCCTAGTAGGAGGAGTGTTGTCTCCTGAGGGTTTTCAGCGGATTACACCCACAAAATCCTATAACAAAAGAAAGATGGTGAAATTTACATATAAAGATAAGAACCATAAAAGAAATACTTTGAAAAGATGAGTTTCCAACTATACTAGCTTTTCAGTTGTCATGAGCCCTATCTTAATAGTCATGAAAAAATGTTAGAAATCACATCATCCCTCAATAAAACATCGTCTTTATTCTTCATTCCTACCTTTCATCCAAACATTGATCATATAACCCCACGTGTGTGAAATGGACATCCCTACACTCGGAGAATTCAATTCAAGCTATCATACTCTTGTCCATCTACCTTAGTACTTTTTAATTTAATGAATATTAAAGACTTGCTCACACATTTTCATGCGACCGTTAATATTTCTTGAGGAACTAATCGACCGATTACTCAAGTGCTTGCTGATTTGGTGATAGTATTTTCCTCGTCTTGCACCACCTAAGGCTTAGCAGTGACTCCCAGACCAGTTGGCCTTAGGGCACTAGGTGAAGAGGCACCCTCGCTATATTTTTTTATTGCTGCCTTGACGATAACAAAACCAGTGTTCATTTTTCTTTTCACCATTTATATTTTCTTCATTTTTTCACATCCTTCATACTTTGGCTTTTAGACAAGAGCATTTCAAGGTATCCTCTACTATCCCGAGTTTCAAGACGTGTGTAAGTGCATATAGTAGGGTATCAACATTCAAATGTTTGGCTTCCAGAATAGAAATTATTTTTCAGACTTATTTTTATCCTCAGATTAGTGACTTCCTTCATTTTACTAACCCTTGGGACAACAGCTCATAACTACTTATTACTAGTTCGTACAAGAAAACTTCTAATTTTCTTGGTTTTCTTAAACTATTCCTATCTTTTGGATGTAATGTTTCACTTTCTATTCATTTGTTATAAAAAAAAAATTTAATGCCCGGTGTCAAAGATAATTCAGTGAATACAAACCTCCCCCCAAACCTGTTTTCAGCAGTGTCCTCACTGATGTAGCCTTTTGAGAACATGGACCTGTATACTAAGGGAGAGATATAAGGGGTAAAATAATAGTTAAATGAAAAATTCCCCCAAACTTATTCTTTGACACACACAGATATTCAATCAAATCCATTTTTTACTCACCTCCATTTTTAAAATGAGAAAATGATATAAAACATGGAGGTGAGGCGGAGGAAATTTTAGTTTTGATAAAGCGGCTCCTGTAAAAACAGGAGCTCCTCCGCGGGGTCAGCAGAAAAATACGGTTTTAATCTATGCCCATTTACTTTAAAAATCGAACCGTTTTTCAAATTTTCGACTTCAACTGCCCCGTGCGGGTGTACATACCGCACCACAAAAGGTCCTTTTCAACGAGATTTAAGCTTACCCGGATGAAGATGGAGACGGGAATCGTAAAGAAGGACTTGTTGCCCCGATGTGAAGGTTTTTCTAGAAAGATTTTTATCGTGGAACACTTTAGTCCTATTCTTTACTATCACCGCATTATCGTAAGCTTCATCGCGGAGTTCGCTTAGCTCATTCAATTGCAGCTTCCGATAGCTGCCTGCATGATCAAGATCAAAATTAAGCTCTTTAATAGCCCACATTGCCTTATGTTCAATCTCGACAGGGAGGTGGCATGCCTTCCCAAACACAAGGCGGTATGGAGACATACCAAGATCGGTCTTATAAGCGGTGCGGAATGCCCAAAGAGCATCCGTCAATTTGGTTGACCAATCCTTACGGTTTTTGGAAACCGTCTTCTCCAATATCTGTTTGATCTGCCTATTAGAGATCTCAGCCTGCCCGCTTGTTTGGGGGTGATAGGACGTAGAAAGCTTGTGAGTGATTGAATATTTCAGCATCAAGGCCTCGAAAGACCTATTGCAGAAATGTGTCCCGTTGTCGCTAATGATAGCGCGAGGGTGTCCGAATCGCGAGAAGATGTTTTCTTTAAGGAACTTAATGACAACTTTGTTGTCATTAGTGCGACACGGTATAGCTTCCACCCACTTCGAGACATAATCAACCGCTAACAAGATATATAGATTCCCAAAGGAGTTGGGAAAAGGGCCCATAAAATCAATACCCCAAACATCAAATATTTCCACAACCAATATAGGTTGGAGCAGCATCTCGTTCCTTCGTGAAATCCGACCCAAATGCTGACATCGCGGACAAGTTTTGCAATGTTCAAATGCATCTTTAAATAATGTTGGCCAATAAAAGCCACATTGCAAAACTTTCTCCGCCGTTTTTTGAGATCCAAAGTGACCGCCGCATGCCTGATCATGACAAAATGATAACACGCTCTTGAATTCATCGTTAGGGACACACCTGCGAATGATTTGATCGGAACAATACTTGAATAGATTTGGTTCATCCCAGTAAAAATATTTTACTTGGGATAAAAACCGAAGTTTGTCTTGTTTCGACCAATCGCTAAGTATAAGTCCCGTCGCAAGATAGTTCACGATATCCACGAACCAAGGTTCGTAGGATACATTCAAGAGCTGTTCGTCGGGAAATGAGTCATTTATCGGCACGGTCACAGTTGGCGAAAAAGTGATGCGTGAAAGATGGTCGGCTACTACGTTTTCACATCCACTCTTGTCTTTGATAACAAGATCAAATTCTTGTAACAATAGGATCCAACGTATTAGCCTGGCCTTTGCATCCTTCTTCGTTAAGAGATGTCGTAGGGCGGAGTGATCTGTGTAAACCACAATAGGCGAGCCAATCAAGTAGGGCCTGAACTTCTCTAATGCAAATACAACTGCCAAGAGTTCTTTCTCGGTAGTTGTGTAATTTATTTGTGCATCATTCAAGGTCCTACTTGCATAGTAAATTACATGTGGCATCTTATCAATATGCTGTCCTAAGACAGCACCAATAGCAAAATCTGATGCATCACACATAAGCTCGAACGGGTGGTTCCAATCCGGAGATGATAGAACGGGGGCTGTAGTGAGTGATTCTTTAAGCAATTCAAAAGCAGCCTCACAATCCGAATCGAAGTGAAAAGTAGTGTCCTTGGCCAATAGAAGGGTTAACGGTCTAGCAATTTTGCTAAAGTCCTTAATAAATCTCCTATAAAATCCTGCATGACCAAGGAAGGATCGTATATCTTTGACGCAATTGGGACGAGGGAGGTTTTGAATGACATCTATTTTAGCTCTATCAACCTCAATGCCTTTATTTGAAATTATATGTCCAAGTACAATACCTTCTTGGACCATAAAATGGCATTTTTCCCAATTCAAAGTCAAGTTCTTATCCTTACAGTGGGTAAGAACAGCGTCAAGATTACGAAGGCAGTCCTCAAAGGAGTCCCCAAAAATGGAGAAATCGTCCATAAAAATTTCTAGAAAATTTTCCACCATATCTGAAAATATCCCCATCATGCACCGCTGAAATGTAGCGGGAGCGTTGCAAAACCCAAAGGGCATGCGTCTATAAGCAAAAATTCCGAAAGGACAAGTAAAAGTGGTTTTATCTTGATCCTTTTCGGCGATGGGGATCTGGTTGTAACCAGAGTATCCGTCCAAGAAACAGTAGTATTCGTGTCCCGCTAATCGTTCCAACATCTGGTCAATGAAAGGTAGAGGGAAGTGATCTTTCCTCGTCGCGGCATTGAGTTTCCTGTAATCGATACATACGCGCCACCCAGTTTGGGTGCGTGTTTGGATTAACTCATTAGCCTCGTTAGTGATGACCGTGATGCCAGACTTTTTAGGGACCACATGAATTGGACTTACCCATTGACTGTCAGATATGGGGTAAATTATTCCACTATCAAGGCACTTGACGATTTCTTTCTTTACCGCCTCCTTCATAACGGGATTTAACCGTCTTTGTGGGTCTCGGGTTGGTTTGGCTTCATCCATCAGATATATGTTATGTTCAACAATTAAGGGACTAATCCCTTTGATGTCGGCCATTGTCCAACCAAATGCTTGCCGATTCGATCTCAACACTGCCAAAAGTGCATTCTCTTGCTCTAAGGTTAGAGAAGCGGAAATAATCACTGGCAAAGTCTCATTCTCTCCTAAATATGCATATTTAAGATGAGAAGGTAGCGGTTTGAGATCAAGAATTGGCGGAGAGACTATAGACGGTGGGGTAAGCGAATGATATTCGGACTCCCGAAGAGGTTCAAAACTTGCATAAGATATTGACTCGGAAAGTGCTGCTGACTTTTGCAATGAGTCAACGGGTTCAATCTCAAGGTCGGACTCATTGAACATATCCTCACTGTAAAGTGGTGCAAGATCGAACGATGTCTCATTAGTGTTGTCGAGAACATCAAAGCAAAGTTCCTCATCCATGCGGCTTTCGGAAGCTATCTCGTGGATGGAACAAACATCCAGCAATTGAGCAGAAGGTTCTGATGGCTGACTTTCTAGCTTGTTAATATTAAGCTCAATTGTCATTTTCCCGAAGGATAAGTTCATAGAACCGTTACGACAATTAATCACAGCGTTAGAAGTTGCTAGGAAGGGTCGACCAAGTATCACCGGGATTTGATTGCGTGGGTTTGCCACAGGTTGTGTATCTAAAACAATAAAGTCCACGGGAAATATGAATTCCCCGACTTTAATTAACACATCCTCTAGTTCGCCCCGAGGTTTGGTGATAGATCGATCAGCCATTTGGAGAGTACAATGGGCGGGTTTTAACTCTCCAATTTCTAACTGCTCGTATACTGAATAAGGAAGCAAGTTGACGCTAGCGCCTAGATCGAGTAAAGCACGATTTATATTTTTACCCCCAATAGAAATAGAGATTGTAGGACAGCCGGGGTCCTTACGTTTCTTTGGTATTTGTTGGGTAAAAGCTGTGCTAACATTACTCGTCATGAAAACCTTTTTAGGCACTTGAGTTTTTCTCTTCCTAGTGCACAAGTCTTTAAGGATTCTTGCATAAGATGGGACTTGTTGAATAGCATCTAGAAGAGGAATATTCATGCTAACTTGCTTAAACATTTCCACAATCTTCTCCATTTGCGGGTTAGGTCGGTTGGCCCTTAGTCGGTTTGGAAATGGAGCTCGATCAATAAGTTTTGGGTCCAACGTTTGTGGAGAAGACTGTGGCGACGGATTCGATCCCAAAATTGGAGTGGGCATCGACTTAGATAGATTTGGCGAAATGTTTGAGCCTTGGGGAAAATGGAGAATAGGCTCGGACGAAGGTGGAAGACTAGACGAGTTAGGGGAAGAAGAAGAAGAAGGGGTATCAAATGTGTCACTATCATCAACTTGCTCACCCACTTGGTTGTTCAGCACTCTTCCCGATCTCAACGTAGTGACGGCATTCACATTATGACTTTGTGAATGGCCAGGATTCGGTAGGGGTTGAGATGGGAGTTTCCCTTTCTCTCTCGCACTCATTGCGGCGTTTAACTGTGCGATTTGGTTTTCTATTGATTTGATACTCTCACCATGGGAGGAGGAGTTTTTCGTTAGGGTATCAATAGAAGACTTCATCTCAGCCGAAAATTGCATGGATTGTTTCATGAACATATCCAAAGTTTGTGCAAGTGAGTTGTCAGTACCGGCCACTTGTGGTGTAGAAATGTTGGCCGGATTTTGGAAATTCTGTGACTGAAAGGGGGGCTGATTCTGTGGTTGTGGTTGCTGTGGAGGAGGTCTTTGATAATTACTTTGTTGGTTTTGATTCCAAGCAAAGCTAGGATGATTCCTCCATCCTTGATTGTACGTGGAAGAATAAGGGTCGTTTCTAGGTCGCTGCTGAAAAGTAGAATTAGCTTGAAACGATGCATTCATAGGACATTCTTCCGTTAAGTGTGAAGGATCCGAACAGCAACCACAGACGGTCTTAGGAAGTATGTCCTGATTTAGGGAGAATGATGAGAACTTGTTTTCAATAGCATCGAGTTTCTTCTGAATTGCTGCCATTTCGGCTTTTACTGCGATAGAAACATCGAGCTGGTGAATACCTCCCTTAGTTGAAGGTGGTCTTACGCTTTCCCACTGCAACGTGTGTTCAGTGAGATCTTCCAGATATTTCCATGCTTCACCGTCATCTTTAGACATGAAATTGCATTGACACATTATTTCAAGCATCTGCTTTGTCGCTGGATTAATGCCCTCATATATAATCCGACATAAATCCCATCTTTGTATTCCGTGATGGGGGCATTGGACAAGTAGATCTTTGAAACGTTCAAAGCACTTCCAAAATGGTTCATTGGGAAGCTGGGTGAACTGGTTGATCTCGCTCCTAACATGTGCAGTCTTATGATTTGGGTAAAACTTCTTAAGAAATGCTACACGAATTCATCCCAATTAGCGATAGAGTGTGCGGCAGTATTATAAAGCCATTTTTCTGCCAAGTCGCACAGTGTGAATGGGAGAAGACGTAAGCGCATAGCATCTAAGGTCAATTGTGAGGTACCCATCATTGCGCATACGTTCTCGAATTTGGTGATGAAAACGTACGCGTCTTCCGACTCAAGTCCGTGAAATTTGGGGAGCAGGTTGATGTAGTGGGGTTTAATTTCGAAATTATCCCCGTTAGGTGGTGGAAGAGATAGACAAGTAGGAAGAGGACCACGGATAGGATAGCATATCTCTTGGAGAGAGATGCGCGGTGGATTCTGCGCACCTCCGGGCAGTAGCAGCGTGGTGTTATACTCTGATGGAGTGCCGTCCATCACGGTTGATGTGGTGTGTGGTGGGGGAAAAGAAGATGAAGAAGTACCGACTTCGGCGTCGATAGCAGGAACGCGGACAAGACGGACACTAGGATCCCGTGTCCAGCCGAGCATGCACTAAGCGGGTTTAGTGCAAGTGGCAGCGTGTGTGTGATTTAAAATTGGCTTGTTTTGAAAAAGTGGGACTCAAGACAAATCTCCCTAAGATGCACAAGCAACCCTAGAACTAAGGTTACCTAGGTCCAGTCTCTAGACCGCTCCTAGACTTCCAAAGGATAAGCCGCAGGATAAATCCTCTACCGCCTCCGTACTACCCTTGTAGCCAGGTAAGTGCCAGGTAAGTGGGAAGGAACCACGTCGTGGCCTAATTAAAAACCACTAGCCTTTTCACACTTGCCTAGGCACTACAAAAGTAATGCGGATAAACGATAGATTACCCACGACCTTCCTCTGTCCTTATTGAGCGCGACAGTCCTTAGAGTCTGGTCTGGATATTTTTTAAATTAATGAAGGGTTGATCTATATGCTCGGTTTGTGATTTGTGGGGCTTAGGAAGGGTGATGAAATCCCCACCTAATCTTGATTTGGTCTTTGCCCCTTAGAGTCCGTATTAAATATGCAAAACAAAACCAATCACAAAACTTTTGCAAAAAATATTTTTGAGCGGCGCGATTTTTCAAAGAATCCTGCAGAAGATAGATTTTATTGGATTTGGGGAGAGAGAGAATGAGTAAATAAAGATACCAGAGAATTCTGTGCCCCTAACTCCTCCAATATGCCGCGATTCCGCCGCAAAAGTGGTGCTTTTGCCGCGGTTCCGCCGCGTGGCAGAAGGATCAGTTGATGAAAATTCTTGTATAGCCTTCTGTGCTCCTCTGGATCTCTAGAAATGTCTCTGTTCCCTGTTCTCCTTAATTCTGTGACTCCAGATCTCCTTGCAAAAATTCACGCACAAATTGTTAAATATGCAATTTGCAGTTTTGTGTTAATAATGATATGGCTCGTCTAAGAATTCAACACAAATAGTAAAAATAAAAAATTACGCACGTATCCCCGGCAACGGCGCCATTTGATTGTCTCGAAAGTGTGTTTTTGGTTTAACCGCAATCAGAACGGTGTCGCGCGTAGCTAGACCGAGGTGGGTACCGGTCGTCCTCAGGGAAATGTGGAACCTTTTACTTTTACTTTAGATGTGTTGAGAAAGAGAGGAGGGATAAAGAATTTTATAGAAAGATTTCTAGATCTATGTTAAACAAGAATGTAAAATATAGATCTAGATTATTTTAGAGACTTAGATAATATAATAAGAAGGCTTGTAGGGCTCGTTGGGATTTAGTAGTTATGGACGATTAATTAAAAGTTACCATTTTTATCCATTAATAGATTTAGAACTAGAACGACGGTGATGCGTGTAGATTAGGGTTTCCGGAGGGAAAAGGAATCACACTCTTAACCCTTATCTATACACGGAACTCCGTTCATTATCTAGCCTTTACCAAAACAATTATTAATCTAATCTCTAATCGCGGTCGGAACTAGCAAAGAATTGCTAGCGCGCCCGATTAGGATATTAATGATTCTTTTGATAAAGTTCCTAAACTTTATAGGACTTAAAAAGGGTTTAATTATTTTCATCGTCCATTAGCCTACCCTAATCCTACGAACCCTAACAAGCGGAGAATTACTCGCGCATGTTGGGAGAAGAAGATGAAAAGAAAGAGAGGGAAAACATAATGTAAAAAAACAAACAATTAAATAATAAAAAAACTACCTTTATTAATCAACTCCTTCAAACTACACTCTTAATCCATAGAAAATGATTACAAAACTTGATTTGCTTCTCGATCTTTCCTAAGGAGGTAGTCGAACAGTCGATGATCAGCCTGGATGCGTGAGCGTCGGGAGCTTCGTGATCTCTTCGGCTTGATAGCTTTTCCAAGAGGCTCTCGGTGCTCTTTTATAGTGCAAAGCCAGAATATTTCAGTTAGAAACTTGGTAAAATATGTCAGAGATTCATGCCAAGAAATCGCAGCAATTGATCCCTCAATCTTGCCGCGGATCCGCGGCACAAGGTGGTTAAGGCCGCGGATCCGCGGCCATTTAATCTCATCCCTCCATCAATTTTCAGGGCTTTGTTCTTTGTGACATGTGTACTTCTCTTGAACCTTTGCATCTTTGAAATCTTCTGGTGGTTGCTGCCAGACTTGGTCTCCAAGTTTGCTTCTCTTAATTTGGCAAGTTTTCTTCCACAAATTGATTTCTTCATAACAACTTGGAAATATTCTGCACAACAACTCAAATAAGATTTTAGTAGACTTTGTTCTACTAGGATTAGATCAATAATTTTATTTGCATACATTTTCCTACCAAATGATAATAAAAATATATTAACACATGGAAAATAATGTTTTTACACATAAATCCTCATATGTATAATATATCATATTAAAGTCCTTTTTTAATATAAAAATTGGTAGGAAAAATGTACTACAAATGTGCAGTTTTATCGACTGAACAGGCTCACATCAGGAAATGAAAATGCTGAAAGAAAACTAAACTAAACTAAATATCAAATTGCTCCTCACTGCTCTGCCTGTCGACTGAAGTACTCCTGGTCGGCCTGCGAAAGAGATAAAGGATCTGGGCCATGCAAAACCCAGACGTCAGTGCGTCATAATATCAAACAATAAAATATAATCAGGAGGTAACAAGATATGCAGGCATGAGCATGAACAGTAATGAGTGTATAACAGTAACATGAATATAGAACAGTGAAGTGTCTGTTCATGCGGTGAGTAATCTATGTTACTGGGTTAATTACTCTCAAGTCTTTGAAATCAATTTAATGAATCGTCGATGTAACTCAATAGTATCCCGTGCATGCCCGGGACCACGGTCAAGACTCTCGGGCTGTATCTGAGATGTACCGCTAGACAGTAAACAGATAACATATACAGACGAATGATGTCAGCAGCATTATCCCAGGGCTGGCCTAGCCCGTAAAACTGATCAGTATAAGCGTCGAATTGTTGAGTTACAAGTCAAATTTCATCATTGACTTCCCCTTACCCCCAAGGTTATGTGTTCAAGTCAGGTATTGATAAATCTGGAGCTAATGCCAACACAGGAACAAGCAGGTACATGTTTTGTCTATACAGACAACAGGATACGTCCATTGGGACGTCAAGTCAGGATTGTTGGCATTAGAAACAGGATCAGATAACAGGTCAAGTAGTGGTGTATCAGGTCATGACAGGTGGTGCATATGTATCACATGGATGGTTGAAATAAAACTGTAGCAAGTACGGATGCACGGTAAAAGCAGGGATGCACAAATGTCTATCAATGATTACATCTACAACTCCATAACCACGTAGGATGCACGTTCTCAAGCATGGGGTGCTAATATAACAGTAATATCAAATAATATGATATGGCATGCATCTAGATATGCGATAAATGATACGGATGCAAATGGATATCGGAAAAATGGTAAAACTGTAACATGGATGCACAATACATTAAATATGCAATATTTTTATTAATATAGATGCGAGTATAATAATATAGCATGTACCAAGCTAACTTGCATGCAACCGGATATGTAAATAATGATATTGATGCGTACGGATATCCGAAAACAGTAAAGCAATAATATGGATGTACAATGTAGTCAACATGTGATATTTTTATTCATATGGATCCAAAATATGTATCATAGCATGTAGCAAGGTAAACTTGCCTGATCGGATCTCACGATGGGGTGTATACGCAGCGTCCGACGTCGGGTAAACGTCGTAATGTACAAATGCGCATACGGGACAGGACCAGGCAAAGCAAGAAGGTGACCACGCTGGCTGGGAACGTCCACTGGGTTGCCCGGATCGTCAGCAACGGCCAGTAAGGGTTTGGATGAGCTTGCTCGTCAGCCTTCCTTTCGCTCAATATCTGGGTAGCCGTTACATACAACTAGTTCCACTGACGTGCTTGAAACCCACTGCCAGTGTATTAACGAGTCTTTAGAGTCCCACACAGAGGGTTTCTGGCGAAACGATATAGTAGCCATATTGGATACATGTAGCGTTCCTATCGATTGATTGTACTATGTATCCGGACTTTCGATTGGACAGTTGATAATACTAGCCGGCTCGGGTTTGAACCGGATTATTAAATCGAGTATTGATTTAATAATTTACATATATATATTTCGATATATATATTCTACTATTATATTCTTTATCTCTTCGGGTATTTGTGTTTCGGCACGAATACAGGTATGTATATAAAGTAGAATGAAATCCGTGTTTTTCCGGAAAACATTTTAGAAGGTGGACACCTCATTTTTTGGGTTTGACCATTTATTTGAAAATGGTAAATAAGGTGGAAATTGAGAATGGGGAGTATGGTGAGAACCATGCTTGCATAGTGTGCACAAATAAATTATTAATTCATTTGTGCATACTATTCAAGTGTGGATTGTTTTAAAAAATTGGAAAATAGGTTTTTTACAAAACCAAGTATGCTCTTTTTCTCTCTCTAAGGAAGGCTCATTTTCTTCACTTGAGTTTTTGAGCTCCCTCACCATTTTTAGCTTCACTCTCCTCTCTTGAGTTTCCTTAGTTCCTACACCTCCATGTTCCACCTCCTCTCAACCAACTCATGTGTTGAGAATCATGAAAGGAGGTGAGATGAGATAAATAAATACTTAGTTCACTCACTACATCATAGGCTTTCTAGATTAGCAACCTATAAACCCTAGTTGCCTCACTTGCATTCATTATGTGGAGTTAGAGCCATGACTATATCTCTCGGGTGGATCATCTTCGATGGAGGAAGACCGGCGGCCAAATTCGTTTGATCACGCCTCAAGGAGCTAAGGAGGATGACGGAAGACCGATGGACTCGGTTCTTTTGGTATAATCATTCTAATCCTTTAGTTTAGCTTCTTTAGTTTGCTAATATAGGTTTATGGTTTCGATCTTGAAGCGGGTTTTTTTTGCGCCAAAAATTTTAAATGCCAGTTTTTGTTCCGCGTCTGCCACGGTAGATGGCCAGGATGCCGGTGAAACCCAGCAGACATTCCTATTTCTCTTCTTTCTTTAGAATGTTGTCAGGAGGACCCGACTCTAAGGAGTTCGAGACCTGCTAGGAGCACTTAGAGAAGACCACTGAGCCGCACGATCATTAGGCTTTACTTGTACTTACTTTTCTTTCAGTTCATGCCATTGTTTAGGCATTGCTTTCCATTCCTGTATTTATATTTTCAGTTGTATTGTAAAGAAATGTTTAATAATTAAAAGTTGTTGTTCAATTATATCTTTGGTCATTTTTCTTGTGTATTTTATTATATTGCTTGTTTAAGCTTAGCGTGTTTACTTCTGAGTAAATACGTCGCGGGCCAATCACATCCCCTTACCCGTACACTGGGAAGCGGGGCGTGATAGGTTTTGTTGGCGGCCCACGCAGGTCAGTTCTGCATGAACATGCATGTCAATTCTACATGAAATTCTAAGCAATATAACACAAGAATCAGCAACTAAAAACATTCTTTACATTTCATATTCCTTGAATCTTACAATTTCATATTCTTTGAATCTATTCTAACCCTATTTTTATTTCAAGGTTATGGATTCTCCAAACAATACCAGCATAAACATCAACAACACACCACCACCACCTCTTCCACTTACGCCTACCATTGTAGTTACGATCAACGAGCAAACGGTATTGCTTGAAGCAATCCGAAGCTTCCTGGAAGGACAGCAACAGCAGACTGCTATATCATTGAACCGCCCAGAAGCGGAAGCACCCAGAGTGAAGCAATTCCGGGCATTGTACCCGAAACAATTTTCTGGGAAAGAGAGCCCTTTGGAAGCTGAAGAATGGGCTCAGAGCATTGAGGACGATCTGGCAGCAGCACAAGTGCCAGAGATTGCCTGGGTTAGAGTTGCGAAACTGCAACTCACAGATAACGCCAGAGTTTGGTGGAAGGCGAAAGAAAGTCGTCTTACCCAGCCGATCGAATGGATGACTTTTCGCGATATGTTCGACACGAAGTATTTTTCTCAAGACTGCCCGATTCGACATGGAGCAGCAATTCATCCACTTACAACAAGGCCCTATGTGGAGCAAATCGGTGGATGAGTATGATACTGAGTTCACTATGTTGAGCAGGTTCGTGGCACACCTCATTCGGGCTGCTGAGATCAGGTCCAGACGATTTCAACAAGGGTTAGATCCGAAGATCCAAGCTGCCTTATCTATAGGGGATTTCACAACCACGAACTGGATCTGAAAGCTGCCCGTCGATATGACGCAGTAGTAAAGAAGAGGGGCAGATCTCAATCTACCGGTGTGAAGCGCCCTACTACCCAGATGGCAGGAGGAGCCTTTTCAATACCAACTTTTGTACCCAGGAGACTGGAAGTAAAAAATAACCGGCCAAGTCAAGATTTTTGCTTCTACTGTAAGAGGGATGGACACCTGTGGAAGGAATGTAGGCGCGCAAAAGGCCTGTGCTTAGTTTGTGGTGCATACACTCATAGAATTGGAATATGTCCTTATAGACGCAACCCAGCTCCAACTCACATCACTTATCCGCAGCGGCCAGCTACCCAGGCTCCTGCACCTCGTCTTGCTCTCTCAGCTCCACCTCCACGTGAACTTCCTGCATAACCTTCTCGCCAATTCCATCAGGCAATGAGGAACATGCCTCGAGGGCAGAGAAACATGCCTCGAGGACAGAGGAATATGCCTCCAGTTAGGAAGAATGTACCACAGTGTCAGGCTTTCACAATAACGGCCGTAGAAGCCGAGACATCGACCAAGGTAACACTGGTAATTCCTTTCAATCTTTTCAAACACTTGCATCATCTCATTACTTTTCATGCACTACTAGTATTTCTTTCATCACCACTGTCATCAAACTTTTCTTGAATCTGTTACAACTTCCTTCTATAAATTTCGATGACGAAATTTTTATAAAGAGAGTAGAATGTAACAACCCTAAACTTCAGTACAAATTTTTTTGTAAAGTACAGAAAAGAATATCTTAGCCTGAACACAAGTTATAAATTTAAATTGCTTTTGAACGGCAAGAAAGCACTTATAACTCATTGGTAAAACCTTGCACTGCTGTGACGTAGCCCCTGTGTTCAAATCCCCCAGCCACATAATATTTTTATTGTTTTTTCTTTAAAACTTTTAGAAGCTCAAAAGTTTGCACGTGCGCTACACGTAAAATAAAAAGTCACTGAAAAATCAAACATGTGAAAAATAGTATTTATACAGCCTAGAACACATGTCAAAGATCTAAGCCCCTACACCCTACTTTGGACAGCCGAAATTTCTTTTGGGGCCGGCGCCGCCGGTCCCAACCGTACTAAATGCTGCAAATTTTTTCCCTAGCACCCTTTGGCCTACCCCACTAATCCTAATCTGTTTGATTTCCCAGCACATTTCCAGAGAATTAAATTGAGCCTTAAAACCAAATTTTAATGCATATTTTAATTCTCTCTTCACTCACAAAACCCTAATTTATTCTATAAATATCACCCTACACTTTGGCCCTCCTCATTCTGAAATCCATTGCCAAAACTCTCTAAAATTCCTAAGTCCAAAAGTTGTGCAAGTGGAGTTAGCCAAGGTCAACGTTCCAGCGATGATTCAGGACAAATCCGGCATGACGCGACCCTACGACGCCTTCGAAAGTTCCCTCTATCTCCTCTCTCTTCTCCAAATCAGTAAGTCCCCTCTCCCCTCCTACATTTCTAATCTAAAACACTCTCTTATCAAAACTCGTTGGAATCGGAGTTATTCCGACTTCCGATTCCCATTTCTTTAAAAACTTACTTTTCTTAAACAAAAAATTAACCATCTATTCATATATTGTTTAGCAACCATAAAACAATAATTTGACCAAGTTTCAATTCAAAATTTAATATTAAACAAATTCTATTTCACCTTTTAAGTAAAATACCATCAAGTTTATATACGACGCTACTTTATCGTTTTGCTTATATTACCTTTAGAAAACTCACGATGTAATGACCGACCTCATCACAACACTCATTCTTGACATAGCACGATGACTTTTGGAACTTTAGTTTGTGGGATAATTAAAAGTTTACAATAAAATACGCTAAACTATTACAAAACCGTATTATTTAAATTGTCTTATTTAAATTCTATACGATTAAGTCCTTACAACCCATTTTGGGGAATCCGACTTGCTTGGTGCGGGTTATCGCACATCCATCGGACTACTAGGGCGAGATGCAGACCTCTTCACGGAGCATACGATCTCGATAGAATTTGTATTACAATTTTAAGAAAAACGTGATTTTTATTAATAAATAAATTCTATTATATATATATATATATTATCAAAATATCTACTTTAAATATATTATATATATTCCATGTTTCTTTAAATCAGAAAAGTCACAAAAGATCATGAAAATGCCATCAAATTTAATACAAGTCAAATTACAAGAAAATACCATATACTATTCAATTTAGGTTTATATCCACTAGAATATCTCATTTTATAAAAATTACATCTATGAAAACTCTAAAGACGATAAATAAATACTTGAGATTTATTTTGAAAATATATCAAAACTATTTTTCATAAACCCCCCTGAAGTTATACTAATTTACAATAAGGACCCTAATAAAAATAGATTTAAGCGGGACTAGTTCTCATGAGCCTCAGGGAGACGGAGAATATGGGTGCTTGCCTATATAAGGTAGAAAAACTAAAAACGGTGTTATCAATACAGTAATTGTCTTGGAAAAAGACACAAATTCTGCCGTCCATGTACAGCAGTTACCGATAACTCCAAAAACTAATTCAGGACTTCAATTCTATTTAAATGTCTGACTCAGGCAGAGTCTTAGTCTAATCTAAATTAATCTATCCTTGAATATGATTCAATTATAACTCCAATTCAATATGAATCCATTTATACTAGAATTCAATCTATATCAACATAAACATGATTTGACCGAACCATGGATATACATTTGACTGGTCTACATGACTATCCGTCTATATACTTTCCATTTACATGAACTACTGATATCATGGTTTCAGCAAGTCTTACATCTATTAAACAAAACAATATACATCAATACATAATACATTACGGGATTTTAAAGGGGTAGACTGGCACAGAATGTGCTAAAAGTGGAATAAGATGGTCATTAAAAGACGTAACTATACATCCATTGCCATTGTTCCATAGTTTTATCGACGGAACCTTGTACTATGGGTTACTATAGTTCACGATGTAAGTTGGACTCCTCTCGTATACACTGGTATATTCTGTACCACGCTACAAACAACTTCGCTATCATAACAATCAAACATTATAGCAGTTATATCCTCTTATCTGTTTATTCTATTTTTATTTCTCTTTAGGACTTACAGAGCGATTGTTCGCTGACGACATTCTTATTTCTCTTCTTTCTTTTGAATGTTGTCAGGAGGACCCGACTCTGAGGAATTCGAGACCAACCAGGAGCACTTGGAGCAAACCACTTAGCAGCCGACCATTAGGCTTTACTTGTACTTACTTTTCTTTCAGTTCATACCATTGTTTAGGCATTGCTTTCCGTTCTTATATTTACATTTTCAGTTGTATTGTAAAGAAATGTTTAATAAATAAAAGTTTTTGTTCAATTATATCTGTTGTCATTTTTTTGTGTATTTTATTATATTGCTTATTTATGCTTAGCGTGTTTATTTCTGAGTAAATACGTCGCGGGTCGGTCACGTCTCATTACCCGTACACTGAGAAGCGGGGCATGACAAACCCGCACTCTTTTCAAGAGAGGAAGTACACATACCAGCTGAGCAAGTGCTTATTGGTAAACGATGACAACTTTGATTCCTTTACAATCTCCAGGATTTTGAGCCTCCATAAAAAAAAGTCAAATCTTTTCTTCATCCTTTTCTTCCTAAAAAAATAAGAGAGAGAGAGAGAGAAAGAGCCCGAAAGGAAAGAGTTTCTTTTGGGTCTCTCTTATCTCCTTTATTTTCTCCTTCTTCGAAAACAGCCCATTAAAAATAGTTCATCTTTCTAGAAAGAACTTCACGTCAAGAAGCTCAAGATTCAAGATCAAGACCAAGAAAAGGAGTAAGTTTTCTTCATAATACTTGAAAAAACGAGATAGAGAACAAGGGATCTTGGGATGAAAGCCATGTTCTCGAGGTGAAAGCCCATGGCTTTACATCCGAGCGAACACATTTGAACGAAGAAACTTGATGAAAGCCCATGGATTTCATCATCCGCATCGCCACCGCTCGTTGGTGGGGATTTTTAAAGAGATCTCCGCCACGGACATCCCCGCAAAGGGAATGTCCACCTCAGAAATCCCCGTGAGGGGATTTTGCGCCTTGGAAATCCACATAAAGGGATTTTCCACCACTTATGATACCCGTTCGGAGATCTCAAAAGGGCACCCACGTGCGGATATCTTTAATAGATACCCGTGGCGAATATCCCTAACAAGATACTCATGGCAGATATTCTCAACAAGATACCCGCTCGCGGGTACCTGCCATGGGAATACCTTTTTTTTCTTTTTATCTCTTTTTCCTTTTTTGGAGCTTTTCGACATACTCAAAACGCTTTCCCTTGAAAAAAAAATCTTTCTCTGAGCCCCGTAGCCCTCTTGACCCTAACCCGCTCACCGGTCAGCAGGATCCCCGTGTGATGGCTTCCGATATGTTCAAAAACGTCTAAACTCGTTTTCAAACACAATGCTCAAATCACAAAAATAAGTTCGTATGGTACACATGACCCGTTAATCGGAGGTGCTCTCGTTTTAAAACGAGAGATAATTAACAGTTGATTTATCCGCGGCTGTTAGAGATTAGAATCTCTACAATCAATAAATCCCTGTCTGTTATGGACATGTATAATTTGTAAAAGCCTAAAATACGAGCGTATCCATCTTCATGAATGACGAAAAATACTCTACTGTACATTTCACGGCATGAACATTAAAAGATATGGTACCTATCGTGAAAATAAACTGTTTACAGTTGACTATGAAACCAATTTGACTTCTACTACTAATCACTTTCAGACGGAAATCATGTTTTACAAAATATTGTTGTGATCAATGTGATGTGATACTTTTTCTAGTGGATGTGAACCAATTTGGTACGATGATGCTGGTGCAGTAGCCATGGAATTCAATTAGGAGCTATTTGTTTGTTTGGAATTGCTGAAATTTATGGGTATTGAGAGGACAAGCACTATTCAACAAAACAAAAATATAAGAAATTGTCTTTATTTTTTTGGCTTGCAGAGAATAGAAATTGCAAGTTTTGAGAATTGACATCATTAAAATGGGAATTGACATTACCTTTTGGACAATTCCAAATCTGAGAATTTTTGGATGGAATTGCTCATTCCCAAAAACAGATACATAGGATTTGATATATTATTTTATTTGGGAAAAGTTATGATTACCTACTTTCTTTCTATTTTCTTTATCCAATTCTCAAAACTCAATTTCCACTTTTTTTAGTGCAACCAAATAAAGGAAAAGATTGAAGGGGACAAAAACTATTCCAATTCCTTACAAACAAACAAGAGATCGGTAATTCCAGAAGACAAAAAAAATTGTATGTAAAACCTCAATTCTCATTTTTTCCTGTTGATTTCAACAAAAAACGGCCCCCAATATACAGTGAACAAACACGATGCATGCAAATGTCAATATTTCAACTAATTGCACATCTCTCATCTTTATGATGTAAATAAAAGTCAGAACCAAATTAAAGTTAATGGGTTGAGTAGGAAATCGGTGGGGTTGACCCCTCACCACCTCAGATTACATCCAATCAATATCCATCTACAGTTTCAATATCTCATAATTGCTGGGGGTAGATTAATCAAAGTGCAGAGAGTGACAAGATTGTTTGTTAGTATCTTTAGATACCACAAGCAACCAAGAGAAATGTAAATTCTAAGATGTTGGATAAAATTATTGAAAATTATTATTGTTATCTACTTTAGATTTTCATTTGTAGGAGTGGAAGTGGCATTAGCTTCTAGATTTATCCCATTTTAAGTTGCATCTCGGTAAATTTTAATCCAAATATATTTAAATTTAGTCTGCTGAATAACATGGGAACGTCTCTAGAATTTTGCCCGATTAGCCAGAAACCACACACGGCTGTAAGAATAAGCCCTTTACCATTTCGATCCTTATGATGTCGTTGTTTAATTATTAGTTAATCAAAATATTGCTGAACTTTTATCATTAATTTTTGCCATGGTTTGTTAAGTGTTTGATGCTTTATCCAGGTTTTAAAATAAAAAAATATTTGAAACGGCAAAATCTAACTGTGCTTAATTAATCAATTGAAATGCAGGTTCTTTTAAACTGATGGTTGTTAGCTGATAATCGAGTAAAGTTGGACAAAGAGTTCCTACAAGTGTTTGAACTTCTATCTCTTTAATTACTGAAAACTTGGACTTAAGGAATCCAAAATGTTAATTTTGAGACATGTAATAGTTTGAATCTTAGAAGAAGGGAAAAAACCTAAATTTTGAGAGGCCGTTATAATTTTGCATGAATTTTATGGCCCAAAGCATCTACAGAGTATCCATCTGTAGATTGGCATCAAGAAGATGCCATGTATAGAATGCAAAGTAACTAGGGAAAATAAGATTTAAGCCTCTAAGTTCCAAAAGCAATAGTTTCATTTCGACATTTAAACATCACAAACTTGCTATACCTTTAAGTAGATCACGAGGTAATGACCTATCTCCTCACAACACTCATATGCAACATAGCACAATACCTTTCGGGAATATAGAATACGGGAAAACGAAATATTTCAAATAAATACCATGAATTAATAAAACCATTTTCTAAAAGATTAAGTATTTTACAAATCTTTGCAAAGCGCCGCTACAACCCATTTGGGGAACCCGTTCGGGATGGTGCGGATTATCGCACATTCTAGAGCTTAGTAGTGCGAGATACAGACCTCCGCAAGGAGCATTCAATCTCGAGAGATTTAAAATACGAACATCTAAAGAAAATGAGATTTCTAGAAATATAATATATATATTAAAAATTATTTTTATATAAATATATATATGTAACATCAAAATATCTATTTTATGATATTATAAATATTCCAACCTTTCCAAATCAAAGAATCACTTTACATTGAAATACCATGAATTCAATACAAATTCAATATTACAATTTAATACCATGTATTATGAAAAATAGGTTTATTCACTAGAAATATCACAAATATAAAATCTACATTCATGATAACTCTAAAAACGATACTTGGTGAGTATATTGAAAATTATACAAAAGTATTTTTACACAAAACCCTCTCAAGTTCTATAAATTACCCTAAGGGCCCTAATAAACAAAGGTTTAAGCGGGACCAATCTCTTGAGCCTCAGGGAGCCGGAGAAGTGGGTGCTTGCCTATTTAAGGTAGACAACTTAACAACGGTGTTATCAACACGGTAATCGTCTTTGAAAAAGACACAAATCCTGCCGCCCATATGCAGCGGTTACCGATAATATCAAAACAATCAGGACTTCAATTTACTTTTCTAATTGTCTGACTCAAACTGAGTCTCATTATAATAATCTGACTTGAATGTGATTCAAATACAATATTTACAAAACTACAATTCAATATGAATCCATGAATATATCTATTCAATCTAAATTGACTGAACCGAACCATGAATATACTTCCATTTACATGATTCTCCAGTTACATCCATGATTCTCCAGTTATATCCATTTACTGATATCATGGTTTCGGCAAGTCATGTATACAATTCAATTTACAAGACAATACAATTCAATACATTACCATCAGTACAATCATTACTATCAATACAATAAATACACGGGGTATTGGGGTAGTTCATTCGTGAATCCAACAGAATCTCAAGAGTCCACCTAGATCATGAATCCATATCTACTAACACAAGCAAGCAATCATGAGGGCCCGTGTTTCCATGCTCCTGGATTACAGCCTGTTGTGTTTGAGAACACTTTTGAGATTGGTTGACATTCATCTTTGAACTTACGATAACAATAGGTTTAACACTAAATATAACAATATAACAAAATAATACAACTTTAAAAGCTACACACTCTCTCTCTTACTCTCTGTCTATTATATTTCCCTTTTATCTTTGGGACTTATCAAGCGATTTGTTCGCTAACGACATTCTCTTTCTTTCTTCTTGAATGTCGTCAGGTGATACGGATCTTCCAGAGATCGAGCCTACCAGCGACGACTTGGACCAGCTTGCAGAGCTCTAGCTATATTGTACACTTTTTATTTCAGTAATTTTTCTTTTCTATTATGCCACTGTTTAGGCATTGCTTTCTTCCAGATATATTTACTTTTCCATGTATTGTACAAAAAGAATGTGAATAAATAAAGTTGTTGTTTTATTATATCTTGTCTCTTGTGCGTTTATTTCTATATTGCTTAGATACGCTTAGCGTATTTACTTCAGAGTAAATACGTAGCGGTGTCGTCGCGTCCCCTTCGCCGTATACCGGAAAGCGGGGCATGACAACCATGCTTGCATAGTGTGCACAAATGAATTATTAATTAATTTGTTCATACTATTCAAGTATGGCTTGTTTAAAAAATTGGAAAATAGGTTTTTTACAAAACCAAGTATGCTCTTTTTCTCTCTCTAAGGAAGGCTCGTTTTCTTCACTTGAGTTTTTGAGCCCCCTCACCATTTTTAGCTTCACTCTCCTCTCTTGAGTTTCCTTAGTTCCTCCACCTCTATCTTCCACCTCCTCTCAACCATCTCAAGTGTTGAGAATCATGAGAGGAGGTGAGATGAGATAGACAAATACTTAGTTCACTCACTACATTCTAGGCTTTCTAGATTAGCAACCTAGAAACCCTAGTTGCCTCACTTGCATTCATTATGTGGAGATAGAGCCATGACTACATCCCTCTGGTGGATCATCATCGATAGAGGAAGACCGGCGGCCAAGTTCGTTCGAGCACGCCTCAAGTTGCTAAGGAGGATGACGGAAGACCGAAGGACTCAGTTCTTTTGGTATAATCATTCTAACCCTTTAGTTTGCTAATATAGGTTTATGGTTTCGAGCTTGGAGCGGCTTTTGTTGGCGCCAAAAATTTTAAACGCCAGTTTTTGTTCCACATCGGCCACGGTAGATGGTCAGGGCGCCGGCAAAACCCAGCAGACATTCCTATTGCTCTTCTTTTTTTGGAATGTTGTCAGGAGGACCTGACTCTGAGGAGTTCGAGCCAGCCAGGAGCACTTGGAGCAGACTACTGAGCAGCACGACCATTAGGCTTTATTTGTACTTACTTTTCTTTCAGTTCATGCCATTGTTTAGGTATTGCTTTCCATTCTTGTATTTACATTTTCAGTTGTATTGTAAAGAAATGTTTAATAATTAAAAGTTGTTCAATTATATTTCTTGTCATTTTTCTTATGTACTTTATTATATTGCTTACTTACGCTTAGCGTGTTTACTTCTGAGTAAATACGTTGTGGGCCAATCACGTCTCCTTACCCGTACACTGGGAAGCGGGACGTGATAGGTTTTATTGGCGGCCCACGCAGGTTAGTACTGCATGAACATGCAGGTCAATTCTACATGAAATCCTAAGCAATATAACACAAGAATCAGTAACTAAAAACATTCTTTACATTTCATATTCCTTAAATCTTACAATTTCATATTCTTTAAATCTATCATAACCCTATTTTTATTTCAAGGTTATGGATTCTCCAAACAATACCAGCACAAACGTCTCTTCCACTTACGCCAACCGTTGTAGTTACGATCAACGAGCAAATGGTATTGCTTGAAGTAATCCGAAGCCTCCTGGAAGGACAGCAGCAGCAGACTGCTATATTATTGAACCGCCCAGAAGCGGAAGCACCCGGAGTGAAGCAATTCCGGGCATTGCACCCGAAGCAATTTTCTGGGAAAGAAAGCCCTTTGGAAGCTGAAGAATGGGCTCAGAGCATTGAGAATGATCTGGCAGCAGCACAAGTGCCATAGATTGCCAGGGTTAGAGTTGCGAAGCTGCAACTCATAGATAACGCCAGAATTTGGTGGAAGGCGAAAGAAAGCCGTTTTACCCAGCAGGTCGAATGGATGACTTTTCGCGATATGTTCAGTGCGAAGTATTTTTATCGAGACTGCCCGATTCGACATGGAGCAGCAATTCATCCACTTACAACAAGGCACTATATGGAGCAAATCGGTAGATGAGTATGATGCTGAGTTCACTATGTTGAGCAGGTTCGCGGCACACCTCATTCCGGCTGCTGAGATCAGGTCCAGACGATTTCATTAAGGGTTAGATCCGAAGATCCAAACTGCCTTAGCTATAAGGGATTTCCCAACTCACGAACTGGATCTGAAAGCTGCCTGTCGATATGAGGTAGTAGTGAAGAAGAAAGGTAGATCTCAATCTGCCGGTATGAAGCGCCCTGCTACCAAGATGGCAGGAGGAGCCTCTTCAATACCAACTTTTGAACCCAGGAGACCGGAAATAACAAATAACCGGCCAAGTCCAGATTTTTGCTTCTACTGTAAGAGAGATGGACACCTGTGGAAGGACTGTAGGCGCGCAAAAGGCCTGTGCTTAGTTTGTGGCGCATCCACTCATGGAATTGGAATATGTCCTTATAGACGCAACCCAGTTCCAACTCACATCACTTATCCGCAGCGGCCAGCTATCCAGGCTCCTGCACCTCATCTTTCTTTCCCAGCTCCACCTCCACGTGGACCTCCTGCACAGCCTCCTCGCCAATTCCATCAGACAATGAGGAACATGTCTCGAGGGCAGAGAAACATGCCCCAAGGACAGAGAAATGTGCCTCCAGTTAGGAGGAATGTACCACGGTGTCAGGCTTTCACATTAGCGGCCGTAGAAGCCCATCCATTGACCAAGGCAACACTGGTAATTCCCTTCAATCTTTTTAAACCCTTGCATCATCTCATTACTTTTCATGCACTATTAGTATTTCTTTCATCGCCACTGTCATCAAACTTTTCTTGAATCTGTTACAACTTCCTTCTATAAATTTCGATGACTAAATTTTTATTAGGAGAGTATAATGTAACAACTCTAAACTTCAGTACAAATTTTTTTTGTAAAGTACAGAAAGGAATATCTTAGCCTGATCACAAGTTATAAATTTAAATTGCTTTTGAACAGCAAGAAAGCACTTGTAGCTCATTGGTAAAACCTTGCACTGTTGTG
Organism: Agapanthus africanus; assembly: GCA_030015575.1. Classification (NCBI taxonomy): domain Eukaryota; kingdom Viridiplantae; phylum Streptophyta; class Magnoliopsida; order Asparagales; family Amaryllidaceae; genus Agapanthus; species Agapanthus africanus. The sequence goes on from CM057339.1 coordinate 46,521,145, forward strand.
ACGTAACCCCTGTGTTCAAATCCCCCCAGCCACATAATATTTTTATTGTTTCTTCTTCAAAACTTTTAGAAGCTCAAAAGTTTGCACGTGCGCTACACGTAAAATAAAAAGTCACTTAAAAATTAAACATGTGCAAAATAGTATTTATACAGCCTAGGACACATGTCAAAGATCTAAGCCCCAACACCCTACTTTAGACCGGCGAGATTTCTTTTGGGGCCGGCGCCGCCGGTCCCAACCGTACCAAATGCTCCAAATATTTTTCCCTAGCACCTTTGGTCTACCCCACTAATCCTAATCTGTTTGATTTCCTAGCACATTTCCAGAGAATTAAAATGAGCCTTAAAACCAAATTTTAATGCATATTTTAATTCTCTCTTCACTCACAAAACCCTAATTTTTTCTATAAATATCACCCTACACATTGGCCCTTCTCATTCTGAAATCCATTACCAAAACTCTCTAAAATTCCGAAGTTCAAAAGTTGTGCAAGTGGAGTTAGCCAAGGTCAAAGTTCCTGCGATGATTCGGAACAAATCCGGCGATGACGCGACCCCATGACGGCTTCGAAAGTTCCCTCTATCTCCCCTCCCTTCTCCAAATCAGTAAGTCCCATCTCCCCTTGTAACAACCCTAAATTTCCTGTATAACTTTCTGTAGATTTTTTTTTCAAAATTTCAGAAAGGGGTATTTTTGCCTGAGCACAAGTTATAAACCTGTTTTGCTTTTTAAATTACAAGAAGGAGATTGTGGCTCATTGGTAATACCTTGCACTGCTGAACCAAGCCACCAGAGTTCAAATCTCATACCCCACATTATTTTTAATATTGTTTTATTTTGAATTTTTAGAATACCAAGAGTTTACACATGCATAATTCACAAAAAATCCACTACACCCAAAAACCTAACAGTACCAGAGGCTACATGAAGCAACAAGGGTGACTCGGCCACCTGACTCGGCCGGAATCGGTCGCCGCCGCCGGCCGGACTCGGCCGGACTGCCGAGTCATCAACACTAAACTTGTGGCTTTTCAGCTCCCATGGACCCTTGTGTACTTTAAATCCTCATACCAGTAACAGAGCACTTTTAAACCACCAATTAGTCCGCTTTTAATACATTTTAATACGTTTTAATACATTTTATCACATTTTATTACATTTTTTCAATTAAACCTTTCACCTACCCTGATCCTAGCCTTACCCTATAAATACAACCCCTACACACACACCCCTCACTTTAAAATTCTGAACAAAACTCTCAAAAAAATTCCTAGAAGCTTAGTGTACTTTTGGAGTAGCGAAGGGCGAAAGCTTCGGCGATTTTCCGACGACGACCCTAGGAGCTCCCGGCGACGAAACGACACACCGGAAGTTACGTTCACTTCTTCTTCCTCATCCCTAATTTCTAAGCCAGTAAGTCCCACTTTCCCCTTTCTCTACTCTTTTCTAAAATACATATTTGTAAAACCCGACGGAATCGGAGCAAATCCGATTTCCGATTCGGTTCTTCCTAAAACTCTCAATTTTCTTTAATACAATCATGTTAAACCATTACATGTTGACTATTAAATATTAACAAACATGTTGAACAAGTTTCATGGCAATATATTTCATTTTGTAACTTTTACCGCACTTTTTCATTAAAATACCATGTAGTTTCATTTCGACATTAAAATATCACAAACTTACTATACTTTTAAGTAGATCATTAGGTAATGACCTACCTCCTAACAACACTCATATGCAACATAGCACAATACCTTCCGGAAACATAGAATATGGGAAAACGAAACATTTCAAATAAATACCATGAATTAATAAAACCATTTTCTAACGATTAAGTATTTTACAAATCTTTGCAAAGCGCCGCTACAACCCATTTGGGGAAACCGTTCAGGATGGTGCGGATTATCGCATATCCTTGGGCTTAGTAGTGCGAGATGCATACCTCCGTAAGGAGCATTCGGTCTCGAGAGATTTAAAATACGAACATCTAAAGAAAATGAGATTTCTAGAAATATAATATATATTAAAAATTATTTTTATATAAATATATATATATAACATCAAAATATCTATTATATGATATTATAAATATTCCAACCTTTCCAAATCAAAGAATCACTTTATATTGAAACACCATGAATTCAATACAAGTTCAATATTACAATTTAGTACCATGTATTATCAAAAATAGGTTTATTCACTAGAAATATCACAAATATAAAATCTACATTCATGATAACTCTAAAGACGATAATTAAATACATGGGATGTATTTTGAAAATTATACAAAAGTAATTTTACATAAAAACCCCTCAAGTTCTATAAATTAACCTAAGGACCCTAGTAAACATAGGTTTAAGCGGGATCAATCTCTTGAGCCTCAGGGAGCCGGAGAAGTGGGTGCTTGCCTATTTAAGGTGGACAACTTAACAACGGTGTTATCAACACGGTAATCGTTTTTGAAAAAGACACAAATCCTGCCGTCTATGTGAAATGGTTACCGATAATATTAAAACAATTAGGACTTCAATTTACTTTTCTAACTGTCTGACTCAGACTGAGTCTCATTATAATAATCTGACTTGAATGTGATTCAAGTACAATATTACAAAACTACAATTCAACATGAATCCATGAATACATATATTCAATCTATATTGACCGAACCGAACCATGGATATACTTCCATTTACATGACTCTCCAGTTACATCCATGATTCTCCAGTTACATCCATTTACTGATATCATGGTTTCGGTAAGTCATCTATACAATTCAATTTACAAGACAAGACAATTCAATACATTAACATCAGTACAATCATTACTATCAATACAATAAATACACGGGGTATTAGGGTAGTTCATTCGTGAATCCAACAGAATCTCAAGAGTCCCCCTAAATCATGAATACATGTCTACTAACACAAGAAAGCAATCATGAGGGCCCGTGTTTCCAAGCTCCTGGATTACAGCCTGTTGAGTTTGGAATACTTCGACGAAGGTCGAAGTCCCGTTACTAACATTTGATTCGGGCCCGTGGTTCCCTACCCCTGGATTACAGCCTGATGGATTTGAGAACACTCTTAAGATTGGTTGATATTCACCTTTGAATTTACGATAACAACAGATTTAACACTAAATATAACAATATAACAAAATAATACAACTTTAAAAGCTACGCACACACTCTCTTACTCTCTGTCTATTCTATTTCTCCCTTATCTTTGGGACTTACCGAGCGATTTGTTCGCTGACGACATTCTCTCTCTTTCTTCTTGAATGTCGTCAGGTGATACGGATCTTCCAGAGATCGAGCCTACCAGCGAGAACTTAGATCAGCTTGCAGAGCTTTAGCTACATTGTACACTTTTTATTTCAGTACTTTTCATTTTCTGTTATACCACTGTTTAGGCATTGCTTTCTTCCAGATGTATTTACTTTTCCATATATTATAAAAAAGAATGTGAATAAATAAAGTTGCTGTTTTATTATATCTTGTCTCTTGTGCGTTTATTTTTATATTGCTTAGATATGCTTAGCGTATTTACTTTAGAGTAAATACGTAGCGGCCTCGTCGCGTCCCCTTCGCTGTATACCGGGAAGCGGGGCGTGACAGGTTTTGTTGGTGGCCCATGCAGGTCAGAGCTGTATGGAACACTACCATGAAGTTTTGTTCTGCGTGAACAACCTAAGCAATATAACACAAGGACCAGCAAGTAAAACATTCTTTACAATTCATGCTCCTTGAATCTTATCATTTCATATTCTTTGAATCATATACTTTGAATATGTCCTAATCTAAATTTTTCATTCAAGATTATGGATTCCCCAGAAAACACCAGCACCAACTTCAACAACACTCCACCTCCACTACCAATCACACCTGCCGTTCTTGCTCCACCCAATGAGCAAACGGTTCTGCTTGAGGTAATCCGCAGCCTCCTAGAAGGACAGCAACATCTCTTGAACCGTCCCAAGGCAGAAGCACCTGGGGTGAAGCAATTCAGGGTTTTGCACCCCAAACAGTTCTCAGGAAAAGAGAGCCCACTGGAAGCCGAGGAATGGGCTCAGAGTATAGAAGATGATCTGACAGCAGCACAAGTGCCAGAAATAGATTGGGTTCGTGTTGTAAAATTACAGCTCACGGACAATGCATGGAACTGGTGGAAAGCGGAAGAAAACCGTCTTGAACCACCCATCGAATGGAAGACTTTCCGAGACATGTTCGACGCAAACTACTTCCCTGAGACTGCCAGGTTCGATATGAAACAACAGTTCATCCATCTACAATAAGATTCGATGTAGACCAAATCAGTAGATGAGTATGACGCTGAGTTCACCATGCTCAGTCGGTAAGATATATCTCAATATTCAATTTTATATCACATACTACACAGCTAACACAAGACCGTAACAGGTTTGCGGCCCACCTCATACCGACTGCTGAGATCAGAGCTAGAAGATTTCAGCATGGGTTGGACCCCAAAATCCAAGCTGCATTAGCTACAGGGGATTTCCCAACCCATGATATGGCTTTGAAAGCTACCCGAAGATATGATGCAGTGGTGAAGAAGAAGGGCAGACCTCAAACTGCCTGAGTGAAACGCCCTTCCAACCAGATGGCAGTAGAAGCCGCATCAGGACCACCATTTATACCAAGAAAACCGGGAGTACCAATCAACAGGCCCAGCCCAGCCTTTTGTACCTACTGCAAGAGAGCTGGACATCTGATGGAAGATTGCAGACGAGCAAATGATCTTTGCCTGATATGTGGATCATCCTCACATACCATTGGAACCTGCCCACACAACCGAACTAATCCTGATTCCGCAGCTAGACCAGCTATCCAAGCTCCACATACTCGATTAACTCTTCCTGCACTACCTCCACGTGGACCACCCTTATCTCGACAACCAGCGATGTACCAGCATGCACGAAGAAACTTTCCGAGACGCCAGGCTTACAATTTGGCAGCCGTAGAAGCTGCGGTTGGCCAGGATAACTCTGGTAATCCTCTTCAAACCTTTTCAAACCCTGGTATCACTTTGCTATTTTTTATACACTATCAGTACTTCAGTCACCAAACTTTTCTTGAATCTGTTACACTTTCCTTTTACAAATTTTGAAGACGAAATTTTTATAAGGAGGGTAGAATATAACAACCATAAATTTCTTGTACAAATTTCTGTAGAATTTTTTTTCAAAATTTTAGACAGGGGTATTTTTGCCTGAGCACAAGTTATAAGCCTGTTTTGCTTTTTAAATTACAAGAAGGAGCTTGTAGCTCATTGGTAATACCTTGCACTGCTGAACCAAGCCACCAGAGTTCAAATCCCATACCCTACATTATTTTTAATATTATTTTATTTTGAATTTTTAGAATATCAAGGGCTTATACGTGCATAACTCACAAAAACCCCCCACTTCACCCAAAAACCTAACAGTACCAGAGGCTACATGAAGCGACAAGGGAGACTCCGGCCACCTGACTCGGCCGGCGGACCGGCCGACTCGGGCCACCGCCGCCAGTCGGACTCGGCCGGACCGCCGAGTCATCAACACCAAACTTGTGTCTTTTCAGCTCCCCTGCACCCCTGTGTACTTTAAATCATCAGACCAGTAACAGAGCACCTTTAAAACACCAATTACTCCACTTTTAATACATTTCATCACATTTTATTATATTTTTTTCAATTAAACCTTTCACCTACCCTAACCTTAGCCTTACCCTATAAATACAACCACTACACACACACCCCTCACTCCAAAATTCTGAACAAAACTCTCATGAAAATTCCTAGAAGCTTAGTGTACTTTTGGAGTAGCGAAGGGCGAAAGCTTCGGCGATTTTCCGACGATGATCCTAAGAGCTCCCGGCGACGAAACGGCGCACCGGAAGCTACATTCACTTCTTCTTCCTCATCCCTAACTTCTAATCCAGTAAGTCCCACTTTTCCCTTTCTTTACTCTTTTCTAAAATACGTATTTGTAAAACCCGACGGAATCGGAGCAAATCCGATTTCCGATTCGGTTCTTCCTAAACCACTCATTTTTCTTTAATAAAATCATGTTGAACCATTACATGTTGACTATTAAACATTAACAAACATGTTGAACAAGTTTCATGATAGTATATTTCATTTTGTAATTTTTACCGCTCTTTTTCATTAAAATACTATGTAGTTTCATTTTGACATTAAAACATCACAAACTTGCTATAACTTTAAGTAGATCACGAGATAATGACCTACATCCTCACAACACTCATATGCAATATAGCACAACACCTTCCGGGAATATAGAATACGGGAAAACGAAACATTTCAAATAAATACCATGAATTAATAAAACCATTTTCTAAAAGATTAAGTATTTTACAAATCTTTGTAAAGCGCCGCTACAACCCATTTGGGAAACCCGTTCGGGATGGTGCTGATTATCGCACATCCTCGGGCTTAGTAGTGCGAGATGCAGACCTCCGCAAGGAGCATTCGGTCTCAAGAGATTTAAAATACGAACATCTAAAGAAAATGAGATTTCTAGAAATATATATATATATATATTAAAAATTATTTTTATATAAATATATATATATAACATCAAAATATCTATTTTATGATATTATAAATATTCCAACCTTTCTAAATTAAAGAATCAGTTTATATTGAAATACCATGAATTCAATACAAGTTCAATATTACAATTTAGTACCATGTATTATGAAAAATAGGTTTATTCACTAGAAATATCACAAATATAAAATCTACATTCATGATAACTCTAAAGACGATAATTAAATACATGGGGTGTATTTTGACAATTATACAAAAGTATTTTTACATAAAACCCCTTCAAGTTCTATAAATTACCCTAAGGACCCTAGTAAACATAGGTTTAAGGGGGACCAATCTCTTGAGCCTTACGGAACCGGAGAAGTGGGTGCTTTCTTATTTAAGGTAGACAACTTAACAACGGTGTTATCAACACGGTAATCGTTTTTGAAAAAGACACAAATTTTGCCGCCCATGTACAGCGGTTACCATCAAAACAATCAGGATTTCAATTTATTTTTCTAATTTTCTGACTCAAACTGAGTCTCATTATAATAATCTGACTTGAATGTGATTCAAGTACAATATTACAAAACTACAATTCAATATGAATCCATGAATACATCTATTCAATCTATATTAACCGAACTGAACCATGGATATACTTCCATTTACATGATTCTCCAGTTACATCCATGATTCTCCAGTTACATCCATTTACTGATATCATATTTTCGGCAAGTCATCTATACAATCCAATTTACAAGACAAGACAATTCAATACATTACCATCAGTACAATCAGTACTATCAATACAATAAATACACGGGGTATTAGGGTAGTTCATTCGTGAATCCAACAGAATCTCAAGAGTCCCCCTAGATTATGAATCCATGTCAACTAACACAAGCAAGCAATCAAGATGGCCCGTGTTTCCATACTCCTGGATTATAACCTATTGAGTTTGGAATATTTCGACGACGGTCGAAATCCCGTTATTAACATTTGATTCGGGCCCGTGGTTCTCTATCTCTGGATTACAGCCTGTTGGGTTTGAGAACACTTTTGAGATTGGTTGACATTCACCTTTAAACTTACGATAACAACAGGTTTAACACTAAATACAACAATATAACAAAATAATACAACTTTAAAAGCTACACACTCTCTCTCTTACTCTCTGTCTATTCTATTTCTCCCTTATTTTTGGGACTTACCGAGCGATTTGTTCGCTGACGACATTCTCTCTTTTTCTTCTTGAATGTCGTCAGGTGATACGGATCTTCCAGATATCGTGCCTATCAGCGAAGACTTGGATTAGCTTGCATAGCTCTAGCTACATTATATACTTTTTATTTCAGTACTTTTCTTTTCTGTTATGCAACCGTTTAAGCATTGCTTTCTTCCAGATGTATTTACTTTTCCATATATTATAAAAAAGAATGTGAATAAATAAAGTTGCTGTTTTATTATATCTTGTCTCTTGTGCGTATATTTTTATATTGCTTAAATACCCTTAGCGTATTTATTTCAGAGTAAATACGTAGCGGTTTCGTCGCGCCCCCTTCGCCGTATACCGGGAAGCGGAGCGTGACACCCCTCCTACATTTCTAATCTAAAACACTCTCTTCTTAAAACACGTCGGAAGCGGAGTTATTCCGACTTCCGATTCTCATTTCTTTAAAAACTTACTTTTCTTAAACAAAAAGTTAACCATCTATTCATATATTGTTTAGAAACCATAAAAAATTAATTTGACCAAGTTTCAATTCAAAATTTAATATTAAACAAATTCTATTTCACTTTTTAAGTAAAATACCAACAAGTTTACATACGACACTAGTTTATCGTTTTGCTCATACTATCTTTAGAAAACTCACGAGGTAATGACCTATCTCATCACAACACTCATTCTTGACATAGCACGATGATTTTTGGAACTTTAGTTTGTGGGATAATTACAAGTTTACAATAAAATACCCTAAACTATTAGAAAACCGTATTCTTTAAATTGTCTTATTTAAATTCCATACGATTAAAGTCCTTACAACCTATTTTGGGGAATCCGACTTGCTTGGTGCGGGTTATCGCACATCCATCGGACTAGTAGGGCGAGATGCAGACCTCCTCACGGAGCGTACGATCTCGATAGAATTTGTATTACAATTTAAAGAAAAACGTGATTTCTATTAATAAATAAATTCTATTTTATAAATATATATAAATATTATAAAAATATCTACTTTAAATATATTATATATATTCCATGTTTCTTTAAATCAGAATAGTCATAAAAGATCATAAAAATGCCATAACATTCAATACAAGTCAAATTACAAGAAAATACCATATACTATTCAATTTAGATTTATATCCACTAGAATATCTCATTTTATAAAAATTAAATCTATGAAAACCCTAAAGACGATAAATAAATTCTTGAGATTTATTTTGAAAATATATCAAAACTATTTTTCATAAAACCCCCTGAAGTTATACTAATTTACAATAAGGACCCTAATAAACATATATTTACGCGGGACCAATTCTCATGAGCCTCAGGGAGCCGGAGAATATAGGTGCTTGTCTATATAAGGTAGACAAACTAAAAACGATGTTATCAATACGGTAATTGTTTTTGAAAAAACCACAAATTCTGTCGTCTATGTGCAGGAGTTACCGATAACTCCAAAAACCAATTCAGGACTTCAATTCTATTTAAATGTCAGACTTAGGCAGAGTCTTAGTCTAATCTAAATTAATCTATCCTTGAATATGATTCAAGTATAACTCCAATTCCATATGAATTCATTTATACTAGAATTCAATCTATATCAATATAAACATGATTTGACCGAACCATGGATATACATTTGACTGGTCTACATGACTGTCCGTCTATATCCTTTCCATTTACATGAACTACTGATATTATGGTTTCGGCAAGTCGTACATCTATTAAACAAAACAATATACATCAATACATAATACATTACGGGGTTTTAAAGGGGTAGACTAGCACAGAATGTGTTAAAAGTGGCACAAGATGGTCATTAAAAGACGTAACTATACATCCATTGCCATTATTCCGTAGTTTTATCGATGGAACCTTGTACTATGGGTTACCATAGTCCACGGTGTAAGTTGGACTCCTCTCGTATACACTGGTATATTCTGTACCACGCTACAAACAACTTCGCTAGTATAACAATCAAATATTATACCAGTTATATTCTCTTATCTGTTTATTCTATTTTTATCACTCTTTGGGACTTACCGAGCGATTGTTCGCTGACGACATTCCTATTTCTCTTCTTTCTTTTGAATGTTGTCAGGAGGACCCGACTCTGAGGAGTTCGAGACCAGCCAGGAGCACTTGGAGCAGACCACTGAGCAGCACGACCATTAGGCTTTACTTGTACTTACTTTTCTTTCAGTTCATGCCATTGTTTAGGCATTGCTTTCCGTTCTTATATTTACATTTTCAGTTGTATTGTAAAGAAATGTTTAATAAATAAAAGTTGTTGTTCAATTATATCTCTTGTCATTTTTCTTTTGTATTTTATTATATTGTTTATTTACGCTTAGCGTATTTACTTCTGAGTAAATATGTCGCGGGCCAGTCACGTCTCCTTATCCGTACACTGGGAAGCGGGGCGACAAACCCGCACTCTTCCCAAGAGAGGAAGTACCCATACCAGCTGAGCAAGTGCTTATTGGTAAACGATGACAACTTTGATTCCTTTGCAATCTCCAGGATTTTGAGCCTCCATAAAAAATGGTCAAATCTTTTCTTCATCTTTTTCAACCTAAAAATAAATAAAAGAGAGAGAGAGAGAAAGAGCCCGAAAGAAAAGAGTTTCTTTTGGGTCTCTCTCATCTTCTTTATTTTCCCGTTCTCCAAAGACAGCCCATTAAGAATAGTTCATCTTTCTAGGAAGAACTTCACGTAGCCCGAGGTCCAAGATCAAGACCAAGAAAAGGAGCAAGTTTTCTTCATAATACTTGAAAAAACGAGATAGAGAACAATGGATCTCGGGATGAAAGCCATGTTCTCAAGACGTAAGCCCATGGCTTTCCCCCCGAGCAAACACATTTGAACGAAGAAACTTGATGAAAGCCCATGGATTTCATCATCCGCATCACCATCGCTCGTTGGTGGGGATTTTTAAAAGGATCTCCGCCACGGACATCCCCGCAAGGGGAATGTCCATCCCAAAAATCCCCGTGAGGGGATTTTTGCATCTTGGAAATCCCCCTAAAGGGATTTTCGACCACTTATGATACACGTTCGGAGATCTCAAAAGGGCACCCACGTACGGATATCTTTGATAGATACCCGCGGCGAATATCCCCAACGAGATACCCGTGGCAGATATCCCCAACAAGATACCCGCTCACGGGTACCTGTCATGGGAATACCCTTTTTTTTCCTTTTATCTCTTTTCCCATTTTCGGAGCTTTTCAACATACTCAAAAAGCTTTCCCTTGAAAAAAAATCTTTCTCTGAGCCCCGTAACCCTCTTGACCCCTAACCCGTTCACTGGTCAGCAGGATCCCCGTGTGATGGCCCCCGATATGTTCAAAGACGTCTAAACTTGTTTTCAAACACAATGCACAAGTCACAAAAATGAGTTCGCATGGTACGCATGACCCGTTAATCGGAGGTGCTCTCGTGTTAAAACGAGAGATAATTAACAGCTGATTTATCTGCGGCCGTTGGAGATTAGAATCGCTATGATCAAAAAATCCCTGCCTGTTATGGACAGGAATAATTTGTAAAAGCCTGAAACACGAGCACATCCATCTTCATAAATGACGAAAAATACTCTGCAGTATATTTCATGGCATGAACATTAAAAGATATGGTATCTATCGTGAAAATAAACTGTTTACAGTTGACTATCGAACCAATTTGACTTGCTACCATTAATTAATTTCAGACGGAAATCATGTTTTACAAATTATTGTTGTGATCAATGTGATGTGATACATTTTCTAGTGGACGTGAACCAATTGGGTACAATGGAGTAGCCATGGAATTCAATTAGGAGCTATTTGTTTGTTTGGAATTGCCGAAACCTATGGGTATTGAAAGAACAAGACACAATTCAACAAAACAAAAAAATAAGGAATTGTTTTTTTTTTTTGGCTTGCAGAGAATCGAAATTGCAAGTTTTGAGAATTGACATCATTAAAATGGGAATTGACATTACCTTTTGGACAATTCCAAATCAAAGATTTTTTGGATGCAATTGCTTATTTTCAAAGACAGATACATAGGATTAGATATATTATTTTATTTGGGAAAAGTCATGGTTATCTACTTTCTTTCTCTTCTCTTTATCTAATTCTCAAAACTCAATTTCCATTTTTTTTTTTGTGCAACCAAATAAAGGAAATGACTGAAGGTGACAAAAACCATTCCAATTCCTTACACACAAACAAGAGAGTGGTAATTCCAGAAGACAAAAAAATTTTTTTGTAAGACCTCAATTCTCATTCTTTTACGTTGATTTCAGCAAACAAACAGCCCCAGATACACAGTGAACAAACACGGGCATGCAAATGTCAATATTTCAACTAATTGCATCTCTGGCATTTTTATGATGCAAATGAAAGTCAGAACCAAATTAAAGTTAATGGGTTGAGTTGGAAATCGATTGGGTTGACCCTTCGCCACGTCAGATTGCATCCAATCAATATCCATCTACAGTTTCAGTATCCCATAATTGCTGGGGGTAGATTAATCAAAGTGCAGATAGTGACAAGATTGTTTGTTAGTATCTTTAGATACCACAAGCAACCAAGAGAAATGTACATTCTAAGATGTTGGATAAAATTATTGAAAATTATTATTGTTATCTACTTTAGATTTTCATTTTAGGAGTGGAGGTGGCATTAACTTCTAGATTTATCCCATTTTAAGTTACATCTCGGTAAATTTTAATCCTAATATATTTGAAATTAGTCCGCTGAATAACATGGGAATGTCTACAGAATTTTGCCCGATTAGCAAGAAACCACACATAGCTGTAAGAATAAGCACTTTACCATTTCGATCCTTATGATGTTGTTGTTTAATTATTAGTTGATCAAAATATTGTTGAACTTTTATCATTGTTTTTTGCCATGGTTTGTTAAGTGTTTGATGCTTTACCAGGTTATAAAATAAAAAATATTTGAAACGGCAAAAGCTAACTGTGCTTAATTAATCAATTGAAATGCAGGTTCTTTAAATGTTGTTAGCTGATAATCGAGTAAAGTTGGACAAAGAGTTCCTACAAGTGTTTGAACTTCTATCTCTTTAATTACTGAAAACTTGGACTTAAAGAAATCCAAAATGTCAATTTTGAGACATGTAATAGTTTGAATCTTAGAAGAAGGAAAAAAAAAACTAAATTTTGAGAGGCCGTTATAATTTTGCATGAATTTTATGGCCCAAAGCCCAAAGCATCTACAGAGTATCCATCTGTAGATTGGCATCAAGAAGATGCCATGTATAGAATGCAAAGTAATTAGGGAAAATAAGTTTAAGCCCCTAAGTGCCAAAAGCAATAGTTCAGGTCTCTGACCGAAAAAAGGTTGTGAAAACTCCCTGAACTTAAAAAAAAATTGCGTTTTAGTCATCGTAGTATATTCATATTGTTTTATGTCAATACTGTCCTTTCAGATAAACTACTACATTTGACTTTTAAAATGCTATAGTTATCTTTCAAAATACCACATCTATATTATAAGGTACTACATTTGTGTTAAATACTACATTTGACATGAAAATGTTACATTTTTTAGTAAAATTACTATATCTATTACATTAGACATATTTCAATATAAATGCAGCAATTTATAAGATTAATATAGTATTTTAAACGATAACTATAGTAATTTGAAAAGTAAATATAGCAGTTTATCTGAAAGGTCCGCGTTGGCATAAAAAATAGTAAATGTAATATATGGACTAAAACACAAGAATCTTTAAATTTAGGAAGTTTTTCACAAACGTTTTTGGGTCAGGTACCTAAACTTGTTGCTTTTCAAACTTAAATACCAAAATCCATTTTTCCTAAGTAATAATGGAATCCATATGTAGATTGGCATCAAGAAGTATAGATTGCAAACCAAAAATAAGGAAAGAGTGATCAAGAGCTGCGCACGTGGCGACTCACCAATGGGTACAAGAGCGCAAAACCAACAACTATGGCACCTTGCCCCGTTCGGGGAGCGTTCGCCGACACCCCTCCTCCTCCCTGCCCCAGCGCCGCTCCTTCCGAACGGCGGAGCGGTCGGCATTTCCCACAGCTCTTTTGAACGGTTGGAAAATGAGGTGGGCCTCCCATTGTCGATTTTTTTTAATTTAAAAGGGCTACGGTCAAACACTTTAAATTTCAAAAATGTGGTCGTTGGTCAGTTTTTAATTTTTTAAATATTTTTTTAGCCAGTAAAATGAAGGCAAATCTATCATTTTCTTTATACAGCTACATATGTTTTACCCCCTCTCCAACATTCTCTCCTATCTTCAAAGTTTTAATTTGCACGGTATGTTGTTTGTGTTTTTAGTAGCTCTTAATTCTTTTAGTTAAAATGTGCTTGTATTTTCTTAATATAATTAGTTAAAATATTGGTGTACAGAGGGGTTTTCATGGAATGCTATTTATATTTATTGGTTTTTAACAATTTTAATTTATATAGTTTATATTATCTCAGAATAATGAAAAACTCTGGGAAGACAATATGGGGAAAGCAAGATGTTGCGCTTTTGATCCAATGTTGCATAGAGGAAAGAAAGAAACAAGGAAAGGCAGCATCGTTTAGAAAGTGTGCATGTTGGCAAAGAATCCAAACCCAATTCAACCAGCGTAATCGATCGAATTTGGAATGGCGACAACTGAAAAACAAGTCGGACAGTCTAAAGAAGGAACGAAATTTATGAAAAGATTAGAAAGGCATGAGTAGGATGTGATCCTGAGAAAAAGACCGACACTGGAGATGATTTGTGGTGGTAAGCACACGTTGCGGTAAGATTAAATTAAAATTCCTTCAGTTTAAGAATGCTTTATCATATTGATATTTGATTATGGATACATGCGCTTGATAAAGATGTTAAAAAGTTTAGGAATGGCCCCCTAACTTTGCTAAACAATTGGACTATATTTTTGAAGATATTACTACTACCGGTGGCAGCTCATATACTCCATCGGCTGGTGTTTTATCTCAAACTTTCAGGGATGATGAAGAAGAAGAGAAAGAGGATGCGATAAATATGGTTAGTCCATACACACATGTTATAAAAGATTTATCCATGTATATAGATATATTGAGAAACCCTTCTACACGAGCCTCACAGATGGAGTTTCCGGGCTTTGTAGAACAAATGGTTGCACCTTCACCTATCCTCGAAGCCGGCACAAGTGTGAAAGGACAAAAAAGAAAGTCTTCTAAAAAAAGTGAGAGTGGAGCAAATATAAAAAATAATATATCCCATCTTGTGGATCTTATTGAAACTCGCAACACCAAATCCCGTTCTTCATCCACGAGCATTTCACAAGCAGGTTATGTACCATATATATTCGAGGTGATGAAGCTAGTTCGGGAATTACCTGGAATTAGTGTTGATGAAATATACGTTGACACCGTGTATGTAACGGAATCGACGATAAACAAAGAAATGTTTGTTGCCTTAGAAGATGAAACGGCTCAAAAAAGCTGGCTGGAGAAAAAAAATTGCAAAAGAAAAGAAACACCAGGAGAAAGATATTTGGAGCAGCGGTGTTAATTGTTTTTTAGTACATTAGTTGAATGCGTGTTTCCTTTTTTCATTAAGTTTAATTGCTTTTATTCTGTTTTATTTACTATGTTATTTTATCTTAGTTGAATTTATATTTTTCTGTATTCATACTCATCCTCCATGACCATTTTCAGGCATGGCATCACCTAATGAGAGTGACGAAGAATTTGAAGAAAAAACAGAAGATGTTATAGCTGCAAAAGCCGTATTACTCGCTGGTCAATATGTTCTTAAGTATTTGACTAAAAGACCTTGTAGAAACTCTATCCTAACGGGACAGATGTGGGTACAAGAAATCTTATATGGACATCATATTAGGTGTCATGAACAGTTCAGAATGTGGCGACCATGCTTCCTATCACTCTATAACTCTCTAACATACAAATATCAGCTAACCCAAACCAGGGAAACTTCAATAGAAAAAATGGTGGGCATATTCATCGATACAGTAGGTCAAGAACATTCAAATAGAGCTCTAAGAGAAAGATTCCGGTATTCAGAAGACACAATATATAGGATATTTTATCGTGTGTTGCGTAGTATCATGTTGCTAGCCATTGACATCATACAGTCGTTGGTGTTGGGGTAAAAATTTACACCCCCGTTGACCAAGTCAAAATCAAAGTCAACCCCAAGCCAAGTGGGCCCAAGCCCAGATCCAGTGGGCCCATGCCCGGGTCGAGCCCGAACATGAAGCAGCCGGCCTTCCCTACGCCAAGATAAAATTTTTGTAATAAATAATTTTGTTGCATTTTCTTTTATTTTATTTTCGGATAAATGTAAGAAAAATAGGCATAAAGCCAAATTTTTGTAAAGCCCATGGCTTATGTGCAAAAAGAAATGGCACATGACCCATGGGATAGGCAAAATGCCATTTTGTGAAGCCCAAGGGGCTATGTGTAAAATGTATGGCCTATAAAGGCAAAGATAATGAAATATCTCAACAACTTTTTCTCTCTCCAGAAATTTCTAGATCTGAGATCTCTTTCTCCTTCTTCAAGGTTCCAAAACCTTCTTCTTTCTCTTGAATTAAATCAAGAGTTCTACTCTCATTTTTATAAAACGAATTAGTTTTTCACCACAAAACCCATTAAGGGGAACTCAGATCTTCCATCAGATCTCAAAAAGAAAGGATTTTGAAATCCCACATCTCTTGATCTTCAAGATCCAGCTAACAGAGGAGGAAGAAGAATAACATCTTTCACTAAACCCTCAAAAAAAAAAAAGAAGAAAAACACAATCAGGAGTTCAACTCCTCTCTGATTTCTCTTCTGAGAAATTTTTTTCAGGCTAAAAGCCTCCTGTGCCTCTCCGGCGCGCAGCGCAAGTGCGCAAGGCGCCCGCGTGCCGACACGTGGCGCCCGCGCTTGCGCACCTGCGCGCTTGCGCAAGTGCGCAAGGCGCCCGCGTGCCGACACGTGGCGCGCGCGCTTGCGCACCTGCGCAAGTGCGCAAGGCGCCCGTGTGCCGACACGTGGCGCGCGTGCTTGCGCACCTGAAGTGCGCAAGGCGCCCGCGTGCCGACACGTGGCGCGCGCGCTTGCGCACCTGCGCAAGTGCGCAAGACGCCGGCGTGCCGACACGTGGCGCGCGCGCTTGCGCACCTGAAGTGCGCAAGGCGCCCGCGTGCCGACACGTGGCGCGCGCGCTTGCGCACCTGCGCAAGTGCGCAAGGCGCCCGCGTGCCGACACGTGGCGCGCGCTTGCGCACCTGAGTGCACAGCGCTCAAGGCGCTGGCCCCCACGCATCCCTTGGATGCCTTTTCCCTCTCTTTTTGTGTACATACATACATATATACATATGTATACAAATTTATACACACACATACTCCGCAACATTCTCCCCCTCAAAAAAATTTTCGGGCCGGGGCGCTGCCCCGAACCCCGCAAGGGGGCTGCTAGCCCCCTTGACCCCCAGCCCGCTATCCGGGTAGCGGGACCCCCGTAAAAACTCTGCGTGGCTCCCGATATATCCAAAACCCCCTTTCAAAACACACGCACACTGCACATTGAGTTCGTGTGACCAGTTTAACCCGTTAATCGGAGGTTCCCTCGCCCCAAAGGCGGGGGGTAATTAACGGCAGCTTAGTCCGCGGCTGCCGGAGATTCGGATCCCCACAATCATTAAACCCCAGCCTACCCTAGGCAGGGGGAATCTGTAGTACGCCTGACAAGCGCGCGCGTATTCCCACCTCACTGGGGTGACGAAAAACACCCTACAGATTCTGGCACGCCCGGTGGGACCGATCTCTCCTCCCATATTTCGGGTTAAACGTTCATGCGAACTCAATCAATACACATATCGATTGCCTATAATGAAATGATGTTTTTTTTCCCATGCAGCAATCAACCTTCGACGACAATGTCTCCCCAGACGAATTCAGCTTCCAACGTGACTCCGATTCCGTACGTGGTCAAGATCAACGCTCGTGTGGTTCTCCCCGCAAGCCTCAGTCGACAGTGGGAGGAACTGCCCCGCCAGTTTGGCTCCGTCATCATCTACCCTGCCGGAAGCGCTCATCTGGCAGAAATCCCAGCGGAACAGGTGGCCAAGCCGGTCCCAAGGGGCAAGAGGCCGAATGTTGTGATTGCTAAGGCACCACAACCGAAACTTAAGATGGTGTCTGAACGACTCCCTGGCGCTCCAGCTGGGGGCAAGGCTTCCGGTGCGAAAGGCAACATCAAATGTTACGGACGAGCTCAGGCGATGACTCCAATAAATGCACAATCGGGCGTATTTCCAAGGCCCTCCATCAATCGGTCTGCGGCGTCTTCCCAAAGAGTCGAAGTCTGCCAGGTGCTTAGAACAGAAAAGTTAAGGCAGAAGCGGCTCAGGTATCGAGCCAACAAACGGGCCAAGGCTTCGGCCAAATGGAATCGTGTGAAGTTCCAAGTGCAGGATTGCCCCGCGACGACGGCTGAGTCGGACATAAGAATTAGCAATTCCTTCGAGCCTCTAAAGTGGGTTCAGAAAAATTCCATGACCGCCAGAATCAAGAAGATAGCAGTCCGAACAGTGCCACAAAGAGACGTGTCCTGGCCCCAACATAAAAAGTATGACACTGTCTCTTCAATTGTCTATCAGGCGCTCTGTGCCGCACGAAAGCAGTGGGGCAAACCCAGAAAAGAAGCGCCAGCACCATTCAAGAACCTGGTTAGGCCAGCTGCCTTCAATCGACTACCAGCTACCGAAGCAAGGGGGTCAAGACAGCGATCCGTGAAATCAGCTTCCAATGATAGAAAGACGGCCGGATACATCATCCATACGGTCTATATGGCGGGCGGACGCCCCAGCGACAACCTTCGCAGCAAAAGCAAGGATGGGGCCACCACATCCCAAGCCCAATCTAGCCTGAATGTGGTCGCCGCCACTCAAGAACAGCCGCCCCCGCTGGATGAAGAAAACCCTCTCGATGAGGATGATAGGCAGAAAGACCCCTCGGTCCATGAAGAGTCAAGCTCGGACAGCGAGGAGGAGCCGACTTTCCGCCCCAGGACTGCGGAGCAAGAGCTGCTTCAAGAGCTTCGAAAACAGCTCAGGAGCAAAGATAAAGAGATGGCCAAGCTCTATTCGAAAATTGATGATTTAACGAACGTGGTGATGCAGCTTACGGCTCAAATTGCTCGAGCGCCTCCCAATCAAGCACAAGCCGCTACTAATCAGCCGGGTGATGACAATCCGAGGCAGCCAATGCCTGTTCCTTTGGGACCAAGACTGGTCGAGCCGCATGAAAGCCGGCCACATTCCGCTTCGGGGGACGCCCTGGCCCCAGATAATACTATCCCGCTAACACAGGATCGGATAATGGATTTGGTCACCAGCAAGGTCAAAACATTGGTGGCCGAAGCTGAAGCTCAGAAAGAAATCGGCAGTAGCGGGCGGCCATATCCCGCGCAGTACGATCTGATTGAGTTCCCAAGCGGCTACGTTATTCCTAAGTTCGGAAGATTTGATGGAACGGGGAATGCAAATCAGCACGTCGCCCACTTCAAAGCATCGTGCGGAAATACAGGGGGCAATGACGCGCTCCTTCTTCGTCAATTTGTCAACAGCCTGACCGGTGTCGCTTTCGACTGGTACGCGAGCATACCAGACGGGTCCGTCATTACCTTTGCCCAAATGGAGTCTCTGTTCCGGCAAAGATTCATGAGCGTCAGTGATAAAATCTCCATTGCCGACCTTGTGAGGACCAAGCCGGGGAAGAATGAAAGCAACACTGACTTTATCGCCCGATGGCGTAATCTCACGGTCAAGTGCGAACCGCCGCTGGAGCAGGACCAGTCCGTCAGCCTTCTTATTGGGAACCTCAGCAATTGGATGGTCCCATTCTTGTGTACAGCGGGCCTCAAGACATTTCAGGAGCTAACCAAGAAAGTCCAGATGCTGGAACGCTCGAAGCAAGAGTCCCCGCCGGACTCTCAGAGAGACAAAACCTGGAAAAGCAAGCGGGACGACAACCGTAGAAGCGGGAGTTCCAGCAGTACCAATGTCTTCAATGCCTCCGACAATGAAGAAAAGCGAAGGGCGGCCGAATCCAAAACTAACCGGTCTCGAAAGCCATTGCTGGGAGGAGATGGGCCTTCCCTAGAGGAGAAAAAGAACAAGGTTTACTCTTTCAGAAGGGACAAGGTCCGCAAGATATTTAAAGATGCCTTGAACAACGGCCTACAATTGCCGGAATCGAAAAGACCCCAAGAAGCAAAAATGACCGACAATCCCCTGTATTGCCCGTACCACCGAGTAGTGAGCCATGCGATCGAGGATTGCTATATCTTCAAAGACTGGGTCGAGAAGCAGTACAAGGCTGGAGAGATCGAGGTGTCCAAAAGTGTGTTGGTGAACAATCAAGTTGCGACCGCCAACTTTATACAAACAGAAGTTGAAGCCTTCTGGGAGCAGACAGCTGAACCCGCTGCCCCGACAAACGAAACTGACTCATCGCAGCCTCCGTGGAGTACGCACATATCTAATAAGACAAAGAAGATGCTAAAGATGCTTCAGAAAGAGCCCAGGATGGAATGGGAAGGACAGAAGAAGCCTACCAGTCCAGCTGCCTATGCGGCTCCATCAGGCTCAAAATCCAAGAAGCTCAAGAAGAAGAAAAGTGCAGCTCGGCGCGAAAAAGAGTCTGCAGGGAGATCGACCATTCAAAAGTATATCGATTCCCTCGAAGAATATGAGCAAAAGGAAAGAACATTGATTCAATTGAAGGAGTTCTTCCCTGTACAAGCGGCTGAAATTCTGGAGGAGTTAGAAGAAGACTCCAATGAAGAAATTCCAGTAGTGACCTGCTACGCCATTCATCTTGGCAGCGACTCGGAAGAGGATCTCTGTTTTCCCGAAGAGGACGAGGAGCTCACCACAAAGGCCAATCAAATCCAGCTCAGAAGCGGCAGGGCTCTACCGCAAAATCAGGGCAACGCCCCAAAAGGGAAGGAAAAACAAGTCGCTAATGAAGAAGATGGCAGAGAACCGGCTGATGAAAACATAAGTCCTTCCTCGGTGGACTATAATGTCTTGGCGCATCTCCGGAAGCTTCCGTCTCTCCTAAGCATCTACGACGCCTTGGTCCTATCTAAGGAGCTTAGAGATGTTCTCATTCACGCTCTGCAAAACCCCGAGCGGTATCAGGCTCACTTTGCGGAAATTAATATGAAAGAAGCCCAGTACGCTCTGCATGCCGCCGCAGTCACATTTAAGGATGAAGACTTGCTACTAGGAACGGCTGAGCACAATCGGCCGCTTTACGTGACCGGGTACAGCGACGGAGATCGAATTAATCGCATATTGATTGATCCGGGGTCCTCAGTGAACATCATGAACTTGCGAACTCTGAAGAGTTTGTCAATGAACGTCCGTCACCTGTCAAAGGAAAGGATCGTCATTCAAGGCTTCAACCAAAATTGCCAGCAAGTTCTGGGGTCTATAGCTCTGCCAATCAAATTCGGGGATCTGCAAACTGAAGCTAAGATATACGTGATCGATGCCGACACGTCTTATAAGATTCTCTTGGGGCGGCCATGGCTCCACGATTATGGCATCATCCCGTCAACTCTCCATCAATGCATGAAGTATACCAAAAATGGCGAAGAAAGACGCATTGACGGAGACATCCAGCCGTTCGGTGTGCATGAAGTCCGCTATGAAGATTCTCGGTACTTTATGAACCACCAAAATGCTAAGCCACAACTGACTGAGGATAGACCGGCCCCGAGACCCAAAAGCAAATCTGCGCCGGTTGTCACTTTCAAAAGTAAAAACGCCCAAGTGCGCCCACATTTCGGTAGCGACACTGATGAGTCCGACGATGGAAGCCCGTCCTTCCGTAAAACTCGTCTTCATTTCGGCAGCGATACAGACAAATCTGATGCTGAAGGCCCATCTAGCAGCAAAGTCCGCCCTCATCTTGGCAGTGACACTGAAGAGTCAGAGGAAGAGGACCTATCGTGCAACAGCGGTACAGATTGGACCCCCATGCAAAAAGCAAAACTACGAGAGACCTTCGAAGTTGCAGAAGGGTCCCTAGCCGTTACAAGGGTACCAGAGCAAATGTGCAAAGAACTCGATGCATTATCGATCTCCACCGTGGACCAGCTGAAAACTTTCTACGTTCCCGGGAGGAATAGTGGACAGAAGGGCATCCTGTTTTATGGGTCAAACCCCGTTGCGCGCCCGGACGATTTGTCTGTCGCGTGCCTTCCATATGAGAGAGGCATAAGAGCCGTCCTCAATCCCAGATACTATGCGCCCGAGATGCGGGAATACTTTAAGAAGTGCGGATGCCGGTTATATCAAGCGGAGTCCGAAGCAAAGTTTTACGAAGTGCTATGGCATCCGCCCCAGGTCCGAGCACTCATCGATGGACGAATTCCAGATAGACGGGGCATAGGCTACATTCAACCTGATTCCAAAGCGTGCTACATGATCCATGTTGGTGAGGCCAGTGAAAGATCAAATGATGATGATGAGATAGCCGAGCCAGAAGAAGCTCCACAAGAGCTCGAAGATGGCGGACAAGCAACCTTTGACGAGCTAGCCGAGATTGACTTAGGAACGCCCGATAATCCAAGGCCGACCTACATCAGCTCACTCTTGTCGAAGGAAATGAAAGAGCAGATAATTGCCCTGCTGCGTGAGTTCGTCGACTGCTTCGCGTGGACGTACAAAGAAATGCCTGGCCTTTCTCCTGAGGTAGCCGTGCATAAGCTGGCTATATCTCCTGATGCTAAGCCAGTCAAACAAGCTCCTCGAAGAATGAGAAGGGAGTTGGAAGAAAAGGTCATCGAGGAAACCAAGAAGCTCATCGATGCCGGCTTCATCAGGGAAGAGAAATATGCGGACTGGATCGCATGCATAGTCCCAGTGAAGAAGAAAAATGGGCAGATCCGCGTTTGTGTCGATTTCAGGGACCTCAATAAGGCATGTCCTAAAGACGACTTCCCGCTACCGGTCATGGAAATGATGGTCGATGACACCTCAAATTACGAACTGTTCACCTTTATGGATGGCTCGTCTGGATATAATCAGATCAAGATGTCGCCTGAGGATGAGAAGCACACAGCATTTCGAACCCCGATCGGAATATATTGCTACAAGGTAATGCCATTCGGACTGAAGAACGCAGGTGCTACATATCAAAGGGCAATGACTAATATCTTTGATGACCTAATCCATAAAGTCGTCGAATGTTATGTCGATGATCTGGTCGTCAAGACTAAAGCCAAGGCCGATCATATCCAAGATCTCAGGACCGTTCTCACTAGACTGAGGGAATACGATCTGAAGATGAATCCTCTGAAGTGCGCTTTTGGCGTGTCATCGGGAAAATTCCTGGGCTTCATAGTCCGACATCGAGGGATCGAAGTTGACCCATCAAAGATAAAGGCCATCATGGAGATGCCCCCTCCGAAGAGTCTGACGCAGCTAAGATCTTTTCAAGGCAAGCTTGCTTATATACGAAGGTTTATCTCAAATTTATCAGGGAGATGTAGGCCCTTCTCAAAGCTCATGAAGAAAGGAGCTCCTTTTATCTGGGATACCGAATGTCAAGCAGCGTTCGAAAGCATCAAACAATACTTGTTGCACCCTCCAGTGCTGGCCGCTCCCATTCCAAATAAACCGTTGATTCTCTATACTGCCGCGCTAGATGAGTCACTCGGTGCGCTCCTCGCCCAGAATAACGAGGAGGGAAAGGAAAATGCCCTCTACTACCTCAGTCGAACTCTAGTCGGGGCGGAACACAACTATTCCCCAATCGAAAAGCAATGCCTGGCTCTGATATTTGCTGTGAAGAAGCTGAGGCACTATCTGCTGGCTCATCGGGTTATGCTGATCTCCAAGGTCGACCCGCTCAAACACTTGATGACCAAAGCAAGCCTAGCCGGCAGAATGGCAAGATGGGCTGTCATGCTACTTGAGTTTGACATAGTTTACACTCCTCAGAAAGCAGTAAAAGGGCAAGCTCTTGCAGACTTTCTCGCTGCTCATCCCATACCAGAAGGGTCGCCGCTAAATTGTGAGTTACCCGACGAACAAGTTCTGCATCTCGAGAATGATGAGCCATGTTGGGAGCTCTACTTCGATGGAGCCTCGTCAATAAGGACCTCCAGTAAATCAAGCGTCCCGGAGATAAAAGCAGGGATAGGATTGGTGTTCATCACACCATCAATGGGAACCCTACGACGTTCTTTTGCTCTCACCGAGCCTCGGACAAACAATGAAGCTGAGTATGAAGCTCTGATAGCTGGTTTGGAGCTCGCCATAGAAATGGAAATCTTTCGGCTACAGGTTTACGGTGACTCCCAGCTTGTCGTCAACCAAGTAAGCGGCAACTATAAGATATACAAACCCGAGTTAGCTCGGTACAGAAGCCGGGTGGTGGAACTCATGAAACGGTTCACTCACATTGAACTGACAAGAGTCCCTAGAGCATTGAACGGAAAAGCCGACATACTCGCTCGCCTAGCCAAGGAGCTGGCTGATCCTGACATGGACGAAATTCTGATCACAGTCAGGAGCCGACAAATTCTACCCCCAGTCTCTCTACGAGAAGAGGAAAGCACGGAGCAGGAGAGCAGTCCTGCCGAAGAAGCTTCGATCATCCAAGACGAGCCCGATTGGAGAGAACCCTTCATAGAGTACCTCCGATATGACAAGCTTCCCGAAGAAAAATCTGCGAGGATCCAGCTGAAGAAAAGAGCTCTCCGATACGTGTTTGTAAATGACACGTTATACCGCAGGTCATATGACCAACTCTGGCTCAGGTGTCTGTCATTGGCCGAAGCCCAGAAGGTCATGAAAGATGTTCACTCGGGCGTCTGCGGTGCTCACCAATCTGGCCCCAAGATGCGACTTCAAATCAAACGGCTTGGGTATTACTGGCCCACCATGATACGGGATTGCGGAGAGCATGCAAAGAAATGTCAGATCTGCCAAATCCATGGTGATTTCATTCACAAGCATCCCAATCCATTGCACCCTACGGTGGCGTCATGGCCCTTCGAAGTTTGGGGCACCGACATTGTTGGCCCAATTGATCCTCCGTCGTCCAAAGGCCACCGGTTCATACTGGCCGCGACAGACTACTTCTCCAGATGGGCTGAAGCTGTCCCGCTAAAAGAAGTCAAGACAAAAGATATTCTGACATTCTTCCAGCATAATATTCTATACCGCTTCGGTACACCAAGAAGAATCATTTCTGACAACGGGCCTTCTTTCAAGAGCTTTAATGTATCAAGATTCGCTACTCAGCACAAGATAGACTGGAGGTATTCCTCCATCTATAATCCAAGAGCCAATGGGCTAGCCGAAGCCTTCAATAAGACTCTATGCAAGCTCCTGAGGAAAAATGCTTCAGCCAACAAGAGAGACTGGAATCTCAAGCTTCACGAGGCATTGTGGGCATATCGTACCACGCACCGTACTCCAACTCAGTCCACTCCATACTCATTGCTCTTCGGAGTGGAGGCGGTCCTCCCCCTCGAAGTTGAAGTTCCGAGCTTAAGAATGGCCGTCCAACATGAGTTGACGGAGGAAGAAAACGTGCTCCTTCGACTTGAAGAACTCGATGCCCTCGAAGAAAAGAGGCTCGCGGTGCAACAAAATCTGGAGCTATACCGAGCCCAAATGTCACGGGCTTATGACAAGATAACCCGTCTCCGCGCTTTCAAGAAAGGCGAATTGGTGTTGGTCCTCAAAAGACCGATCATCCTCAATCGACATGCCAAGGGAAAATTCGAGCCAAACTGGGAAGGACCATACGTCATTGAGAAAGTGTTCGACGGAGGATCCTACCAACTAATAAGCGCCGAGGGAGAAAGGCCCATGCCACCCATCAATGGCCGATATCTCAAGAAATACTACACATGAATGCTCCAAGTTGCAGGCAAATTGAGCACATCAGCCCTACGGTCTGGATCAGACATCCTGCAAAACCGTATACAATCCACGGGCGTAAAAGACCCCTATTTTCTCCCAAATCCTGCCGGTGAGACTACTTTAAAGTCCCACCAGCGGCAAAAAAAAAAGAAATAAAAATATAAAAGAAATAAAAAAAAATAAAAAAAATAAACGGTATGTCCACAAGCAAAACGGGCACGGATGAAAACCTGAAAGGGCTCCGTGAGTAAAAACAGCAGGACTACCGGCGAGTCTGTGAAAACCCGAAAGGGCGCAAACTCGTGAAAAGAGATGAAATACACTCACAACGTCCTCTCGACCTTGTGAGGAGAAAACCCCTGCGTGAGATCCTTACGACTCACAAAGGAGCAACACACTTAGGAATCCTCACGATCCCTAAGGAGAAAATACACCTGCGGGATCCTTACGACTCGTAGGGAGAAAATGCTTTTATGGGACCCTCACGGCCCATAAAATTGAAAAGCCTTAGGTGATAGGGACCCAAACCTGTCTCCTAAGCCATCGTTCCCCAATGGGCAACGGCAAATGATGAGTCGCTCCTGGCATTTCGCTTCAGTGTTAGCGGTGCTGATGCCGACCAAAAACCCAAATCCTAAGTCCTCCCGAGGCAAATGATGAGTTGCTCCTGGCATTATTCCAGTGCAGCAATACTGATGCCAAACAAGATCCAAATTCCAAGTCCCCAAACGGCGAATGATGAGTCGCTCCTGGTACCATATTCCAGTGTAGCGATGCAGACGCCAACAAAAACCCAATTTCTCAAAATTCTCCGGCCCTACGGTGGGTCCCCAAATTGACCATCGTATACAATCCACGGGCTCAAATAATTCTCATCATACCCATGCCCCACCGTAATCACCAGTTACGCGGCCGGTCTCCGCTTTGGGAATGATGCTCCATTGATAAGACCCACTCATGTGTCCTCACGATATATGAGGAGAACAAACCTTTGTGGGATCCTTACGACTCATAAAGGAAAAACACACTTAGGAGTCCTCACGACTCCTAAGGAGAAAATACACCTGTGGGATCCTTACGACTCGTAGGGAGAAAATGCTTTTATGGGACCCTCACGGCCCATAAAATTGAAAAGTCTTAGGCGATAGGGATCTAAACCTGTCTCTTAAGCCATCGCTCCCCAATCCCCAAATGGCGAATGATGAGTCGCTCCTGGTACCATATTCCAGTGCAGCGATGCAGACGCCAACCAAATTCCAAATCCCATACCCGAACGGCGAATGATGAGTCGCTCCTGGTACCATATTCCAGTGCAGCGATGCAGACGCCGACAAAATCCCGAAATTTTTCCGGCCCTACGGTCTGGATCATACATCCTGCAAAACCGTACACAATCCACGGGCGTAAAACAATCCCAATTTCTCCCAAATCCTCTCAGGGCAAATGATGAGTTGCTCCTGGCATTATTCCAGTGCAGCAATGCAGATGCCAAACGAAAACCAAAATCCCAAAATCCTCTCCATGACAGATGATGATTCGCTCCTGGTACCATATTCCAGTATAGCGATGCTGATGTCAACCCAAATCAAAATCAACAAGTCAACTTCCACTCCGACGCCACAGAAAGCGGAGCAAGTCAGAATCCAATCTCGACACCGCAAGAAGCGGAGCAAGTCAAGTCTACCCCTGACACCGCAAGAAGCAGAGCAAGTCAAATCAAGAACCGACCGTCCACGTCGCTAAAAGGGCAGCACCGACCGTCCACGTCGCTAAAAGGGCAGCACCGACCGTCCACGTCGCAAAAAGGGCAGCACCGACCGTCCACGTCGCAAAAAGGGCAGAACCGACCGTCCACGTCGCTAAAAGGGCAGCACCGACCGTCCACGTCGCAAAAAGGGCAGCACCGACCGTCCACGTCGCTAAAAGGGCAGCACCGACCGTCCACGTCGCTAAAAGGGCAGCACCGACCGTCCACGTCGCTAAAAGGGCAGAACCGACCGTCCACGTCGCTAAAAGGGCAACACCGACCGTCCACGTCGCTAAAAGGGCAGTACCGACCGTCCACGTCGCTAAAAGGACAGCACCGACCGTCCACGTCGCTAAAAGGGCAGCACCGACCGTCCACGTCGCTAAAAGGGCAGCACCGACCGTCCACGTCGCAAAAAGGGCAGAACCGACCGTCCACGTCGCTAAAAGGGCAGCACCGACCGTCCACGTCGCTAAAAGGGCAGCACCGACCGTCCACGTCGCTAAAAGGGCAGAACCGACCGTCCACGTCGCTAAAAGGGCAGCACCGACCGTCCACGTCGCTAAAAGGGCAGCATCGACCGTCCCAGTCGCTAAAATGGCAGCATCGACCGTCCGAGTCGCTAAAATGGCAGCATCGACCGTGCAAGTCGCAAAAAAGGCAGCGCAGGATTCCTAGAAAGTGGGAACCAGATCACTCCGGGCCAGGGAAAACGTCTATCACGGACACTCCGTCTCGGAGACATGTCAAGCAACGACCGTCCATGTCGTAAAAAGGGCAGTGCCAGCTTCCCAAAAAGCGGGAACCAAATCAAGTCACCTCTACGTGAAAGTAGATCCATCAATTTCATGCACACGACCCACATATGTGGTGTGCATTTATTGATGGGGGGCAATTTGTTGGGGTAAAAATTTACACCCCCGTTGACCAAGTCAAAATCAAAGTCAACCCCAAGCCAAGTGGGCCCAAGCCCAGATCCAGTGGGCCCATGCCCGGGTCGAGCCCGAACATGAAGCAGCCGGCCTTCCCTACGCCAAGATAAAATTTTTGTAATAAATAATTTTGTTGCATTTTCTTTTATTTTATTTTCGGATAAATGTAAGAAAAATAGGCATAAAGCCAAATTTTTGTAAAGCCCATGGCTTATGTGCAAAAAGAAATGGCACATGACCCATGGGATAGGCAAAATGCCATTTTGTGAAGCCCAAGGGGCTATGTGTAAAATGTATGGCCTATAAAGGCAAAGATAATGAAATATCTCAACAACTTTTTCTCTTTCCAGAAATTTCTAGATCTGAGATCTCTTTCTCCTTCTTCAAGGTTCCAAAACCTTCTTCTTTCTCTTGAATTAAATCAAGAGTTCTACTCTCATTTTTATAAAACGAATTAGTTTTTCACCACAAAACCCATTAAGGGGAACTCAGATCTTCCATCAGATCTCAAAAAGAAAGGATTTTGAAATCCCACATCTCTTGATCTTCAAGATCCAGCTAACAGAGGAGGAAGAAGAAGAACATCTTTCACTAAACCCTCAAAAAAAAAAAAGAAGAAAAACACATTCAGGAGTTCAACTCCTCTCTGATTTCTCTTCTGAGAAATTTTTTTCAGGCTAAAAGCCTCCTGTGCCTCTCCGGCGCGCAGCGCAAGTGCGCAAGGCGCCCGCGTGCCGACACGTGGCGCGCGCGCTTGCGCACCTGCGCGCTTGCGCAAGTGCGCAAGGCGCCCGCGTGCCGACACGTGGCGCGCGCGCTTGCGCACCTGCGCAAGCGCAAGGCGCTCGTGTGCCGACACGTGGCGCGCGTGCTTGCGCACCTGAAGTGCGCAAGGCGCCCGCGTGCCGACACGTGGCGCGCGCGCTTGCGCACCTGCGCAAGTGCGCAAGGCGCCCGCTTGCCGACACGTGGCGCGCGCTTGCGCACCTGAGCGCACAGCGCTCAAGGCGCTGGCCCCCACGCATCCCTTGGATGCCTTTTCCCTCTCTTTTTGTGTACATACATACATATATACATATGTATACAAATTTATACACACACATACTCCGCAACATTCTCCCCCTCAAAAAAATTTTCGGGCCGGGGCGCTGCCCCGAACCCCGCAAGGGGGCTGCTAGCCCCCTTGACCCCCAGCCCGCTATCCGGGTAGCGGGACCCCCGTAAAAACTCTGCGTGGCTCCCGATATATCCAAAACCCCCTTTCAAAACACGCGCACACTGCACATTGAGTTCGTGTGACCAGTTTAACCCGTTAATCGGAGGTTCCCTCGCCCCAAAGGCGGGGGGTAATTAACGGCAGCTTAGTCCGCGGCTGCCGGAGATTCGGATCCCCACAATCATTAAACCCCAGCCTACCCTAGGCAGGGGGAATCTGTAGTACGCCTGACAAGCGCGCGCGTATTCCCACCTCACTGGGGTGACGAAAAACACCCTACAGTTGGATCCCGAATTCAGGAATATTCCAGAAGAAATAAGGAGCGGCGGTAATTATATGCCATTTTCCCAACATTGCATTGACGCCATAGATGGTTCTCATATAACGTGTCATGTACCATCTAAGAAAGCTGCGACCTTCATTGGGAGAATAGGCTGTCCGACTCAGAATGTTATGACAGTGTGTGACTTTAACTTGACCTTCACTTATGCATTAGCTGAATGGGAAGGTACAACACATGACATCAGGATATTTTCAGAAGCTATGAGTAGTTCAACGTCCAAATTTCCTAAACCACTACCAGGTAATCAAATATGTTTTTTAGTGGATGGATTTATAATCTCTTGATCTTTTCATACATTGTTTGTTTAAATAATATGGATGTTATATATAATTATTAGGTAGGTATTATTTGGTGGATTCCAGTTATGGCATTTTATACGCCTCTATACAAATATGAAAGATATCATCATCCACACTTTCGTGACACCTCAAATATTCCAAAGAATGAAAGAGAAATTTTTAACTACCACTAATCAAGGTTAAGATGCGCAGTTGAAAGAACATTTAGGGTGTGAAGAAGCGATTTCCAATTTTGCAAAATATGCCCAGTTATAGTTTCGAAGATCGGGTGAAAATCGTAATTGCTATTATGGCGGTGCACAGCTTCTTAAGAAGGGATGCTTCTGATGACTTAGAATTTCAACGATATGATAACGATTCAGATCTTTTGCCAAAGCATCTGGAAGATGAGTATCAAGAAGAACAAGAACGACATAGAACTGGACGATATCGAGAACCACCGCTGCCTACACCACAAGATTCAATGGTTGCAGTCCGTGAGCGTATAAAAGATGAACTCATTCGTCATAATCATCATTGAGAATTATTAGTTTTAAATGTATGCAGCTATTTTTTATAAAATTTGAATGCTAGAATTTGAGTGATTTTATATTATTTTTTTAAATAAATGCCGCAAGCCATTTGCATTTTTAAAATACTAATTTTTTTTAAAGATATTATATTTCCGCATTATTATATTAATATTTATGACATTATTATATTATTTATTAATGTTTAAAGTAAATAAAAATATTAGTAATACATTTATAATATATGCATGTCCTTTTTAGAAATTTATATTTAAAATCATAATTACCAAACCATGGTTTAGCTTATCCAAACACCCCGTAGTTTCAAAACCATAGTTTCACACCACTCCTCCGAACATACCCCAAAATATGGTTTGGTTATAAAACATGGTTTCGAAACTATAGTTTCAAAACCATGATTTCACACCGCCCATCCGAACTAGCACTATGTAGTTGCGGCCTGTATATAGCCACATTAAAACCAATAGAAGAACTGAGAAAAAATAAACTAGTTCGTGTTGTTTTTGTGCTTACCTATAATTAATGATGCAGGGTTACAATAGATAGATTACAAGAAATCAAAATAAGGATACGGGTTACAATAGATAGATTACAAGAAATCATAACAAGGATACGAAAGATAGAAAGAAATAGTTTAGAAAGTGATGGAGGTTGTGATCTCTCTCAGATATTGTCCTCCGTCGATCTGGTAGCGGACGGTTTTTAGCAGTTGAGATTTGTTTTGGGCGTTGTTGAGCGTGTGGATCTCAATGGGTTGTTGGAAATTACTGAGGCCGAACTACCTGCAAGGGAAGTCTCGGGATAGGAAACCACCGTAGGACCCTCCGACGATCAAGTTAGTGCCGGAGAATAAGAGCAGCGTAGCGACCTATTTGGTTCAGTTCGAGTTAACTGAGTCGTCTGAGAGAGGGGTTTATATAGTGGTCGCATGGAGCGAGCAGGCGCGAGATCATCGCCGTCAGTTACGCCCCTGCGTTATCCTCGCATTAATGGCGGGATACACCTATTAATATGGGGGACGCGCTAGCATGGGACACGAAACGTGGGGAGGCGGATATCTCGCCTTGGAGAGATACGCGGAGCCATTGCGGGGGCGCTTAGGTTCCGCGATCTCGGTTAATCGGGGAAGCCGAGGAAGCTCGGCCTGTCAGGAGGCTCAGAGACGAGCAGGGAGGCCGAGGAAGCTCGGCCTGTCAGATGGGTCGGAGACGAGCAAGAAGGCTAAGAAAGCTCGCTGGACTACTCGGAGGCGAGCTTTTGGCTGTTTGCTAGGTGAATGTGGAAAGTACTCAGGGAGGTCTCCGACAGGTTGATGCGTCCTCGGAGACAAGGTCCCGAGGAACGCCCCTAATGCATCTTATTTATTCCACCTCCGTAGCCTTCGGGACACGTCATTCGCCACATGTCGTAATATGAGGAAATAGCACTAGTGAGCATCATCATTAGCCCCCCACTCTCGTTCGGACCTATTCATGGGTCGAGTCGAGAGTCGTCTGCTTATTTTTTCTTCTGCTCAGTTTGGTGCCGAGAATCATAATGTGCATCGCCCGGGAATGACATTGCGTTTGGCGGTTGCGTCGTTTCGATCTTTGGGCCCTCGTGTCGTCTCATCGTGCACCTAAATTTTCACGTGTATCTCCGATAGTGTCAGCGGATCCGTGAAATGATTGTGCTTTAAAGAGGGGGCGCCAATTAAGTCGATCGTTAGTTAGGGTATAGGCCACATGTCAGACGTCGGTTGGCGGGCGAGACAGGCTGTCTTTGACTCCTGCAATCAAAGAGACGTCCCCAATGGTCGACCACCACGTGGAGCTTAGACTGCCGCTATGCGCGACGTTTCATTTTGGCGGGAATTGATCTGGGCCGTAGGATGTTCTCTTTGGGGTGTATAAATAGGAGGGGACCATCCTAGGGCTAACACTTTGCCTTAATTCCCTTCCGCTGCTTGAAGATTGCTCGGAGCTCTTCCGCATAGATCGGATCTTTCATTGATTTTTTCTCGGCGATTCATTTTTTTTGAATCAGGTGAGAAGTCTTCCTCTGAGGTGTCTATAGATGTAGTAGGGGTAAAGTCGGGCGATGAGGCTCCAGTTGCTGGGGCAGAGTCCAGTGGGTCTTCTTCCTCTACGGCTTCAGATAGCCGAGAGGGTTCTTTTTCTACAGCTTCTTCTGTGTCGGGCTCGACCCTTAGAGTCAGGGTTGCCCGAGTCACTCGACGTCACGCAGCGACAAGGGCTCTCAAGGTGCGCATCGGGAATACCCGTGATGCGCCCTCCGTCTTCAATCGCATGGTCGAGCTCTCCAACATCCGGACTCGATTCCATATTCCCTCCAATTATTCACTCCGTCTGGCTAGAGAAGGTGAACGGGCAAACCTGGTGCAGGGCAAGGAAATTGCCTTATATTTGGAAGCATTCCGGGCAAGAATGCGTCTGCCCTTCTCACCAGAGGTTTGTGCGGTGCTTCATTGCATCCATCTTGCCCTGGGCCAGCTAGCGCCGAACTCGTGGAGGATACTCCTCGGGTTTCTGGTCTGGTTAAAACTTGATCAGATCCCCTTCATTTTGACCTTCCTTTTGTCTTTTCTTTGCTTTAAAAATCACCCCGGTACCAGTAAGGAGGAGCCAAGCTGGGTGTATTTTTCGTTTAAAAAACGTAATGGTAGGACAGCCGGATCGGGGGTAGTGGTTGTCCCTTCTTCCATCCATGAATGGAAGGAGAAGTACGTATTCGTCGGGACACCAGAGGGCGAGGATTAGCCTGTGCCCACATAGTGGCACAGAGCCGACTGCCCGAAGGCAAAGCAGTCGACCTCCCCTGAGGCGAGGGTGGTGTCCCAGTAGGAACCGATCCAGCGGGTCGATGTCCTGCTTTTTGAGCAAGTACTGAGCTGGGCTGGGCTCGATCCTCCACGTTTTCTGGGTAATTTAGGGTTTTTGATGATCTGTTTAGACTTTGCTTAAGTTTCTTTGTCTTTTCAATGTCGCTATCCTTTTTCTTCCGTGTGTTCTTTTTTTGCAGATCCTATAGACCGATCAAAAATCATGGCTGCCATGGCCGTGAAGGCCTAAAGAAGAAAGGCCGGCAGCGCCAGCTCGTCCCGACCAGGTTCAAGCGCGGACCAGAGGCAAACTCCTCCGGCCAGGCCATCCGCAGCACCCTCAATCCCGGAGGAGCACCATGGAAGGGGGTCAGAAGAATGTGTGGGACCCGGTGCCCCGGGTGAAGGAGGAGGAATCTCCCCCCGCTGAGGAAATCCCCCTCAAGAGACAGAAACAGGCGGTCTCTTGGCCGCTCCTTATCGGGATCCAAGTGCAGGATGGCGACTTCTGCATTGAGGTGCCCTCGGGGCTATCCGTGGCCGACAGCTTGCTGGCGGACATGGAGAAGGCGACGGGGACCAAGATTCCTCGGGGCACCATGAAGGCCCAAGTGGATGCGATTTCCCAGGAGGCGGTTCGGGTTAGTAGTTTCTTTCTTAAGGAATCACTCAAGTTTTATTTCCTCGGTTTCAGTTTTCTAACATGTTTTTTGTTTTTCTCAGGTCCTCCAGCACTGTGCTCTACTCGTCCACATAGAGTCCGAGGAGATAGCCCCGGCAATGAAGAAGGCAGGCGAATCCTCCTCGCGGGAGGAAGAGCTTCACCTTCAATTGCAGCAAGCGGAGGAGAAGGCGGCCATTCTTAACTCGAGATTGGTCGCCGAGGGGCTGACGAACTCCAAGCTGAAGGAGTCCCATCGTCTTCTAACCGAATCCAACCGGGCTATTCAAGCCAAGATGGAGGAGACGAACGGCCTTTACAACTCCATGAAAAGGTCGAGGGACGCCTTCAAGAAGGATGCTCGGGCTTTGGACGCGGCGAAGCTTGCCGAGAGCCGGGTGATGAAGGCGGTGGAGAATTACATGCGTCTGATCAGTTTTACCTTGATCCCGCCGAATCCGCGGCCGTCGGGTGGCACAAGGCCCTGACGCCGTCAAGGAGTCTATGCCGGATTTTGTCGACGGCGAGCTCCGTGCTAAGTTCCCTCTCACCGAGGAAGAGCCGAAGGGGGGAGGCGCCGAGCTGACTGCAGGAAGCGAGGCTGTTGGCGGAAGCGCCGAGCCTGAGGTCACCGTTTTGGCCCTTGATGGTGGCGTCGAGTAGGAAAATATCCCGGCCGAGCGGGCGGTCTGAGCTATCCCCCCTCCGCGATTTTCTTGTATATATTTTTGTTTTTAGATTTTTGTAAGCCTCTGGGTATTTTTGTAAAGCTGAGGTGTCATGACCCGAAATAGCACATGACTGGCACTTGAATCATATGAAGTCTATAGGACCCCACCTAATTCAAGTAAGCCAAAAGCCCAGAAATCTAAACCATTTTAAAGAAGAAGTGAAGGAAAACTTGTTTTAAGCAAGTGGTTTTAATAAAATAAGCGGCATTAAACATTTAAAAGCAACGTCATATTTTCCCGAAATTTTCGGCAGAGTCTCCTTTGTAAATACAGGCCCCAAACGGGTACCAAACAAGGATAATCATAAGCAATGAATAAAAGCATCCCCAAACGGTAGCTAGATTTTCGCTAATTGGTGGAAATAACCGTGCAAGCAATATAATATACAACGCCGAAGGGCGAGGATCAAAACTCAGAAAGAAACCAACATCTTCAAGAAAAACCAGAGAAGAACCAATATAATACAAGCGTGCGACTCTAAGGTTGAAAGAATATACAACTGGTCTTCTAACTCTGATAAATATATAAGTCTGGTTGATAGAGTTTACTAGATACAACTGAATGTAAATAAAGTACAACGGTGGTCACAATACAAGTGAACCCACCTATCAAAGCAACCACCCGGAAGGAAGCAGTGTGCCAGCAAGCCGCAATGAAACCTGTACGGCCAAATCTGCAAGAAACTGTGGCACAACGGGGGTGAGTTGCCAACTCATGAGTAGAAAACATCACCGAGTAGAAATCGCATGTATGAATCTCTCCTAGATCATACAATAAAACTATACAATACTACAACAAGGGTAACAGTATAACATAAGTATGACATCAAAGTACTCGTGTCTGTGCCAAGAATAATAATAATATCGATGCGTAACATGTAATAATGCACTATCCAACGTGTGTCCAATAACGACACACAAATCATGATAAACCCCGAGTGCCCAGCATCGACACTCAAAAAATCATGAAGTCCGTGTCCAACAGCGACATAATATACTCAAATCTCGGGCTCCGCATGAACAGGATCGGCCCATGGGCTCCGCATGATCAGGATCGGCCCAAAACTCCGAACGGTATCCTCCGGATATCCGTCGAGTCCCCATACAATCACCGGTCGATAGTGCTCCCTTGACGGGCTCAATGTCTTTCTATACGATCTTCTTGCCCCGGGGTACCGCACCGGATCCACCATGCACCCGCAGACGATCCCTCCCCCTACTTCGAATCGGGTGTATGATACCGCTCAAGAACCGAGAAAACCCATGGTGGACATCACAAATATCATATCACGAGAAAACCGCAAATTTTTATTTTTAGAAATGATAATGAGTTTATAAATCCTTGCGGTTTCTCCAAATCCAGAAATCTGAGGAAAAATCTGAATCTCATAATCAAGAGTAAATAAACAGTGAATTACCGGCATAAAACCCCATAATATCTCATGACAAATGAATACATATATATGCATGGTATATAAGTAAAGAATGCAATATTTAAACTAGCATAGTAACTATATATCGGAACTATCTACTAGCAGTTATATCCATGAAGTAATATTCTCTAAAGTGTACGTGACATGGAAATTACCGATGATGATGTGTGTGAGCCGGCAAGCAAGTGTACGTGGAGCATACGCATCATCGGTAATGGTGCTGGTGTCCTGACAACAGGGTTTTATAATGACTAACGAAAAACACATTTAAGCATGCAGTGCGATGCGAACAACGAGAATATACGGAAAATGCATAATAAACGCAACATTAAAGAGTATACATTTCTGTATACGAGTCATACAGTTTTTGGTGTTTGAAATCACACGAATCATGGTTTTAGAAAAATAGAGGCTACGGGGTCTTTGAGAAAAGATATATCTTTTGAAAAATCCGTAGTATCTATCGGCCTGTCTTTAAAATACTCACGATTTGTTAGTTTTGAAAATAAGTATGACTCGAGCCCAGTCTAATATCTACCAAGTAAACTACAGGGCGAAGCTACGAGACTAAACGAAAGGGTAAGAAAATCCACCTAAATCCGAGTCGATATATCTAGTAGTCGGTGATCCCGTCTCAAATAGCGTCACGTACGATAAAATATATAATACGATACGAGTCAAGAGTGCGGATCAATCATCATGTCTATACTTCGTACAGTAAAATCTATCGTACGGTATCCCAAATCAGGGTACGAGTCAAATATCACATATATCTCATTATTCATATGGTATTGTTATCATAACATCATGAACTAGGGGTACTGATCTAAAGTCTAGTATATTCCAATACCATCAACATATATCCGCGTGTGTATGAAAACACATCGCCCATTGATCCGCTATAATATCATGTCGTATCTCATAACACGACCCAAATCACATAACCGATCTCACGGCATCATGCCCGATCATATCGACTCTCCTCCGAGTAATATACTATCCTCATCATCCGTGTATACGTATATGTGTGTGTGTGTATATATCAACACATACTCACACACACACACACACATATACATATACCATATACACCAAAAACATATACATGTGTACATGTGTGTGTGTACACCTTTACTCTAGGGTTTCACAACTAAGAACTAACTAAAAGCACTATATTCCAATTACACTAAACTAACCTATGATCTCCTAGAGCCATTCTTGCTAATTATTCATGTATCGGAATACACATAATTATATATATAACGTATTCACATACTACACTACGAAACTGCGGGGGTACTATACGCCATCCACCCGACTTCCCCCGTAGATATACATCTACTCACCTTGATCCTTACTTGCCGAAGTCGAGGTCGCCATTCTCCTCCTTGTCATCCAAAATCCACGTGAGGGTGCCTACACATATAAACATACAGTATCGTAAACCGAAATCGTGCACGAAAACCAAAATGACACCCGTATCACACATAGGTTAAAACCTATGGTCTACTCGTGCAAATCAACCAAACAACTCCCGATATCGACGTACAAACATCAAGTGACCGATACAAAACACAAATATCAATACCTCAAGTTATGAACATCAAGGAAATCAAAACAGCAACTCAAGAAAATGGTTCCAGATTTTGGTTCAGATAAAATTGGGCTAAACTAGCAATACTGTGGGGGTAGTATATGGAGTATGTGAGCTACCGAACCAATCTAGACACCAAATATCACAATTTAGCTGGCCACAGTCATACAAAATTCGGCAAGCTCGGCCAAAGGGAGGAGTTGGGGTTTCATCTTCTAAGGGTAGTCCCCTAGTGGTCCATCTAGGTCTCCGGGGTTGCTAGTTTTTCTTGTTAAGGTCTTGGGTCATTCCGGATTCCCTGTAGGCACAAGATGATCACAAAACCGACATTGAACATCTAAAGTCCAGTCTTGGGTTTAGTCACTGGTTTCAATTACTCAGGGGGGTTTGTAGTCGCCAATTACACTCACTTGTACCATCACAACTAAAGAAATCCCAAAACTTTATCTATGAAATTTCAAACATCACTAAAGCTCACTAAATCCATTCTAAACTAAACTAGAAGCTATAGAAATTCAATTACTTAGCTAAAGGTGAAAGAATTACCTAATTTGGCAACTCAAGAATTTTCTTGAGTTGCCCCAAGTACTCAAAATCCAAACTTTCTTGATCTACCATACTTGTAGTGAGCTTATGCACATATTTAATGAAGGAAACATGATATTTTGAGGTGGATTTGGGATTGTGGTGAGAAGGTAAAGGAGGTGGGGAAGAGGGCGGCCATGGTGAGGGAGAAGAGAAGAAGAAATGTTGAAGATGATGAAGTGAAACACAAATGAGCCCAAGGACAAAGACCCTTCACCCTCTCTCTCTCCCCTAAGCCCATACCTCCTTGTTCCCTCCCATGCCACAATTTAAAATTCTTTTCCTTTTTCTTTTCCTTTTTATTTCTTTTAAAACAAAGCTATGCTTGATAAAAATGGAAGAAATCGTGGTAGAAAAATGTAACAAATGTGTAACATGATATGGTGCATGTCACATGAACAAAACAAAAATCAAGACATGATTAGTGAACATTAATCAAGTTTAGAAATAAACTTGTATATAATTAATTATAAAGAATTTATAATTTGCCTAAATCACATAAATCCCTCCAAAAATCACCATTCAATTTAATTTTCCAATATTTTCCAACCTATCGGTATATAATTATACCACGTCATTAAAGCAAATCTTCATAACTTAAGATATTCATAATAATTCATTATTTAATTATCTAAATTCCCAAAAATAATATTTTATTTTTTCTGAAATGTTACATGAGGAGCCCACAATACTTTTGTACATGATTTTTGATCATGAATAAAGTGTACCTTTTCTTCACTCAAATATCTGATCATTCTGCAAGTGCTTTAGCTCGTATACTTTTCATTATTCGAATCTTTATTCTGCAAGTATTTTTAGCTCGTAAGTTTCTTTATCTTGCTAGTGTAAGGCCGATGTCCACCCTTTCTGGGTGATGATATTTCATTGAGCATGAGTCGAAAGATAGCCAAGTGTAGGAAGATCGGTATCCTCCCTTTTCTCGGAGTCGAGGTGGCGATCATGCATCGAGTATGAATCGATCGATAGCCAAGTGTAAGAAGGTCGGTATCCTCCCTTTCCCCGGAGTTGAGGTGGTGATCGCGTATCGAGTATGAATCGATTAATAGCTAAGTGTAGGAAGGTCGGCATCACTCGATTTTACCCGGCCGCCTCATGGTAAGGGCTTTAGATCCACAGTGTTTGTTTGGGCAGGAAGCTACCCCTTTGTGGATGAGCTGAGCAGGAAGCTATCCGGCCACTTCGTGATGAGGGCTTTTGATCCGCAGCGTTTGTTGGGCAGGAAACTACAAGCTGCGGATGGACCGAGCAGGAAGCTGCTTGGCGGCCTCATGATGAGGGCTTTAGATCCACATCTTTATAGGGTATGAATCTACACCTTATGGAGGAGTCAAAAATATTGCATTCTTAACACATCAATTTCCCTACTCTTATTGATCATCTAAGGGTGTTTATTGTAAATATAACACGGATTACAAATTCATCTGTAAAATACCAAATACCACGTGTTATAGTTATAATCAACATTCTAGAGGGAAATTGAGTGTTTATTACTACACGCATGATATTGTATATCTCAACACATTTTATTGAGATTGTGTGCAGAAAATTCTTCAGGTCAAAGAACCGGAATCGCAAAAGTGCTGATAAAACGCATCAAGTCAAAGACTTAAAATCTGGCATCAACCAAGAAAGAATTATAAGATTCCAGCCAGGTATCAGAAAAGGACCCTAAAACCAACATCAAGAGACACAGGAAAAATCATGCAAAGATCTCCTCAAACGGCCGCGGAACCACGGCCGAGTCAAGCCGATCCGCCGTGGATCCGCGGCCGTGTTGACTCATTGGCGGTAGAAACTTTTCCTGAGGCTCCTTTGTAATTGCCAAGCTTCCTCAAGACGCCTCGAACTGTGTAGATTTCTCCAGAAGCTTCCTTTCAAACTTCCAAGCTTCTTGAGCAAGCTTGATACCTACATAGCTTCCTATGCAAGCTTCATAACAACCTAGCTTCTAGGGGAAGATGGAGGAAAAACTATAAAAGGAGACCTAAGGCTTCATTCAAAAAGTTGTTCAATAATTTCACACAGAAGTTGAGTGACACAACTTGTGATCCAATCCAAACACTAACCCAAATCCAAATCCAAAGCCAAATCAAGATCCATTGAGAACAAATCAAGCAAGCAATCAACGATCCTTTATCGCAATGCCGGTTGTCATCAAGAGCAAGAGATCCGCATCTGATCCACGACTCACGACAATCGAGCGAAGCGAGTTTCGACGACAAAGTCGCTTTCAAGGAGCGATTCGAGAGCTAGTCTTGTAAACTCAATTGAGAGGTGTAATTTGAAGGAGATTTAATAAAGGTGATAATTGTAATTCTTGCTTTCTTTACATTCTTGCATTATGAAATTTCTCATTCTTAATTCATCAATTTTCATAATGTGTGATTAATCTCCGCTTGTAAAGGAATCGAGAGAATCGGTAGATCAAATGATGATGAAATTCTTATACTAATCTTAAGTCTTATAAAGATTGTGAACTTTAGGAAAAATAATCATCAATGACCTAATTTGGAGCGAGATCATGTTCTTGATTATTTCGTTGCAAATTAGGGATCAAATAATTGATGGTTTTCTTTGCTAAAGGTTAGAATTGAATGATGATAAATGAAAAGATAAGGGATGGTGAAGGAGAAACCCTAGTTTCTTCAATAGATCCCTAATCTTCATTGATCGTCATCGATCTAGCTTCAATTCATCAATAGATAAGATTCGTAATTACTAGTATTCATCATTGCTACCAATTTGATCGATTCCTACAAACTATTCTTCATAATCTTGATAATCAAATTGATTTGGATATTTTCTTGATTCTTGATTCTTGATCTATTTCTTAATGTTTTCTTGAAATTAAATTTCACAAATCTTGAATCATTTTCTTTTATATTTTCTTTTCGACTCAACTAAAACAAATTCGAACAAGTACACACATCTCAGTGGACGATCTGTATTTATTGACGAAGCTATTCCGACACCGTTAATTGATTGCGGTTTATAAAATTCTTTGATTGTGAAACATTTTACTTAACACGTCAAGAGAAGATCAATCAAATGGCGCCGTTGCCGGGAATCTGTGCTATTTTGTTCGTTTTTGTTATTTGAGTTTAAAAATTATTATTCCATCAGAATTTTTTAGATCAAAATCGCATCAAGCGCTTAACGATTTGTTGTGAATTTTTGTAAGGGAATCTGGAATCATCTGAGAAAGGGGGAAAATATTCAGATCATCTTAGGGAGGCCAGAAAACTGAAGGGAGCAGCTGTAGAAATTTTCGTACAGCAATCACATCATAAGACCGCGGAACCGCGGCCATTACATTCATTCTGCAGCGGAACCGCGACGAGTTTGAAGCTTCAGTGATCCAAATTTCTCAGGTATATCTCTGACTTTCTTATCTCTTTCTTGCTCTTATCCATTAACCAATTTCTGCAGGATTTTTTGCAAATTCGTAGCGTCGCTAGAAGTAAAATTTGTTGCGTATTTTGATATTGGTTGTTTGTATATTTTAATACGGAAATTAAGGGGCAAAAACCAAATTCAGATTAGGTAGGAATTTCATTACCCTTCCTAAGCCCCAAAAATCACAAAATTAGCATCCACATCAACCTTTATTAACTAAAAAATATCTAGACAAGACTCTGAGGACCGTCGCGCTCAATTAGGACAGAAGGAGGTCGTGGGTAATCTATTGCTTATCCGCGTTTCTTTTGTGGTGTCTAAGGCAAGTGTGTCTAATGCAAGTGGTTACTTAATTAGGCCCACTACTTACGTAGTGGAGAACCACCCACTTACCTGGCACTTACCTGGCCACAGAAAAGATAAAGAGGCTGTAGAGGATCTATCTTGCGTCTTATCTTCTGGAAGTTTAGGAGCGGTCTAGAGACTTGACCTAGGTGACCATTAGATTTAGGGTTGCTTGTGCATTGTTTGTGTGATTTTTCAAAATCCGTCTTCTTCAAAAACAAACACCAAATCCAACTTTTCTCTAATTATCACAACACTGCCACTTGTGCTAAACCATTTAGTGCATGATCGGCTGGACACGGGATTCTAGTGCCCGTCTTGTCCGCGTTCCTCCTATCGACTCCGAAGTCGGTATTTCTACATCTACTTTTTCTTCACCCACTACCACATCCACTTCGATGGACGGATCTCCATCGAACTTCTTTAACACCACTCTGCAACCACCCGCAGGTACGCAGAATCCACCCCGCATCTCTCTCCAAGAGAGATACTATCCTATTCGAGGTCCTCTTTCTCCTGTATTTCCATTCCACCAGCCAATGAGGACAATTTCGAAATCAAACCTCAATACATCATTGTTTTACCTAAATTTCACAGTCTCGAGTCTGAAGACGCATACATTTTTATTACCAAATTTGAAAACATATGTGCTATGATGGGTACTTCACAGCCGTCTGTGGATGCTATGCGTCTACGTCTTCTCCCGTTCACTTTGTGCGATTTAGCTAAGAAGTGGCTTTATAACACAGCTGCACATTCTATTTTAAACTGGGATGAAATCGTCGTAGCTTTCCTTAAGAAATTCTATCCCAATCATAAGACAGCCCGAATCCGTAGCGAAATAAATCAATTTACCCAGCTTCCCAATGAACCATTTTCAAAGTGTTTTGAATGCTTCAAGGATCTGTTAGTTCATTGTCCTCATCACGGAATCCACCGATGGGATCTGTGCAGAATCATATATGAGAGTATTAACCCTACAACAAAACAGATACTTGAATCCATGTGTCAAGGCACCTTCATGTCTAAAAATGATGGTGAAGCTTGGAAATTTTTATAAGATTTCGTTGAAAGAACTTTACAGTGGGAGAGTGTAAGTCAACCATCGTCTAGGGGTGGTATTCATCAACTTGATGTTTCCATAGGAGTTAGAGCTGAAATGGCAGCAATGCAAAAGAAACTTGAAACTATGGAACACAAATTTTTATTAGCCTCCCTAAATCAAATGACACTCCCCAAAACTGTCTGTGGATGCTATTCTGATCCATCACATCTGACGGAAGAATGTCCATTGAATTCTCCGTTTCAAGGTCAAGAGCATACAAATGCTGCTTTTCAGCAAAGACCTAGAAACGATCCATATTCTTCCACTTATAATCAGGGTTGGAGGAATCACCCTAACTTTGCTTGGAACCAATCACAAACTCAAAACATGGTTCCAAACCAAAACAACTTCCAAAGGGTCCCTCCACAACAACAGCAACCACTATAACTGAGTCAGCACCCCTATCAATCACAAAATTTTCAAAATCCGGTCAACACTTCTGCACCGTATAATCCTTTGCAATTGACTGGTACTGATAACTCCTCTTCACTCGGACAAACCATAAATTTGCTTTTGAAAAATTTCATGCAAGTTTCGTCTGAGATGAAGTCTTCCGTCAATGACATAAAGAAAAACTCCGCCTCCCAAGGTGAGAGTATTAAAGCGATGGAAGCACAAATTGCACGATTGAATGCCGAAATGAGTGCTAGAGAGAAAGAGAAACTTCCATCTCAAGCCCTACCGAATCCTGGACATTCACAACACTACAATGTGAATGCAGT
Source organism: Agapanthus africanus (assembly GCA_030015575.1). Classification (NCBI taxonomy): domain Eukaryota; kingdom Viridiplantae; phylum Streptophyta; class Magnoliopsida; order Asparagales; family Amaryllidaceae; genus Agapanthus; species Agapanthus africanus. The sequence goes on from CM057339.1 coordinate 46,565,348, forward strand.
TACAACGTTGAGATCCGGAAGAATGCTAAATAATCAAGTCGGTGAAGAGATTGATAATCATGATGAATTAATCAATAACACCCAGCTTTCACTTCCACTTTTCCTTCCACTTCCACATCCACATCCACTTCTACTTCTGATCCTACTTTGTCTACCCCACCACCTTCTTGCGAGCATATTCTTCGTTTTCCCCAAGGCTCGAACCCTCAGCCCACTTTTTCTAGTCCACCAAAGACGATCCTCACTCCTATTCTGGGATCAGTTCCACACACACTACCTTCTCCAATGTTGGACCCTGCTATTATTGCTAAAGCTCAATATCCGAATCGGTTAAGGGGAAACAAATCAAGTCCACATATGGAGAAGATTATGGAAATATTTAAACAGATTAACATCAATATCCCTCTCCTAGATGCTATTCAACAAGTCCCGGCTTGTGCGAAAATTCTTAAGAACTTGTGCACTAGGAAGAGAAAGACTCAAGTCCCTAAAAAGGTATTCATGACAAATAATGTTAGCACTGTTTTTACCCCACAATTACCAAAGAAACGTAAGGACCATGGTTGTCCTACAATCTCGATTTCTATTAGGGGTAAAAACATTAACCGTGCTTTACTTGACCTTAGCGCAAGTGTTAACCTGGTTCCATATTCTGTTTACGAGCAGTTAGGGATTGGAGAGTTGAAACCAGCTCATTGCACTCTCCAAATGGCAGACCGATCAATCACCAAAGTTAGGGGTGAACTGGAGGATGTGTTGATAAAAGTCGGGGAATTTATATTCCCTGTGGACTTTATTGTTCTTGATACACAGCCTATAGCGAACCCATGGAACCAAATTCCGGTGATTCTTGGTCGACCTTTGCCACTTCTAATGCTGTCATTAATTGTCGAAACGGCTCTATAACCCTATCTTTCGGGAAGATGTCAATTGAGCTGAACATTTATAAGATTGGAAGTCAGCCATCTGAACCCTCTGCTCACATTCTTGATGTCTGTTCTATCCACGAGATTGCTTCCGAAAGCTGCGAGGTTGATGAATTTTGCTTTGAAGATCTCGACGACATTAGCACGACATTGCTTGATCATGCACATCTTAGTGAGAACACTTTTGATGAATCTACTCCTGAGTATGAAACTTTTGACTTATCACCTTCCGAGTCTGTATCCTTTGCAGGCTACGAGCTTCTTCGTGAATCTAAATGTCATTCTCTTACCCCACCTTCTATTGTTTCTCCGCCGACATTAGATCTCAAACTCCTACCTTCTCATCTTAAATATGCATATTTAGGTGAGAATGAGTCTTTACCTGTGATCATATCCGCTTCTCTAGCCTCAGAGCAAGAGAACGCGCTTTTGACGGTCTTGAGATCTAATAGACAGGTTTTTGGTTGGACTATGGCTGATATCAAAGGGATTAGTCCCTTGATTGTTGAACATCATATATATCTGATGGATGAAGCCAAGCCCATCCGAGAACCACAAAGACGGTTGAATCCCGTCATGAAGGATGCGGAAAAGAAAGAAATCGTCAAATGCCTTGACAGTGGTATCGTTTATCCAATCTCTGATAGCCAATGGGTAAGTTCAATTCATGTTGTCCCTAAGAAATCTGGCATCACGGTCATAACAAATGAGGAAAATGAGTTAATCCAGACACGCGCTCAAACTGAGTAGCGTGTATATATTGATTATAGAAAACTCAATGCCGCAACGAGGAAAGACCACTTTCCTCTACCTTTCATTGACCAGATGCTAGAATGCTTAGCTGGACGGGAATATTATTGTTTCATGGACGAATACTCTGGCTATAATCAGGTCCCTATTGCCAAAAAGGATCAAGACAAAACCACATTTACTTGTCCTTTTGGTACTTTTGGTTACAGACGCATGCCCTTTGGGTTATGCAATGCTCCCGCTTCATTTCAGCGGTGTATGATGGGGATATTCTTGGACATGGTCGAGAATTTTCTGGAGATTTTCATGGACGATTTCTCGATATTCGAAGATTCTTTTGATGACTGTCTATCTCATCTTGACGTGGTTCTTACTCGTTGTAAAGAGAAGAACTTAACCTTGAATTGGGAAAAATGCCATTTCATGGTCCAAGAGGGAATTGTGCTTGGACATGTCATTTCAAGGAAAGGCATTGAGGTCGACAGAGCTAAAATAGATATCATTCATAACCTTCATCATCCTAAATGCGTCAAAAATGTACGATCTTTTCTTGGCCATGTAGGCTTTTACAGGAGATTCATTAAGGATTTTAGCAAAATTGCTAGACCTTTAACTCTTCTCTTGGCCAAGGACACAACCTTTCACTTTGACTCGGATTGTGAGGCTGCATTTGACTCACTTAAAAATTCCCTCACTACAGCCCCCGTTTTATCATCTCCTGATTGGAATCATCCGTTTGAGCTTATGTGTGATGCATCAGATTTTGCAGTTGGTGCAGTTTTAGGACAGCACATTGAAAAGATACCACACGTGATTTATTATACAAGTAAGACCCTGAATGATTCTCAAATTAATTATACAACCACCGAAAAAGAACTTTTGGCAGTTGTATTTGCATTAGAAAAATTCAGGCCTTACTTGATTGGCTCACCAATTGTTGTGTACATCGACCATTCCGCCTTAAAACATCTTTTGGCGAAGAAAGATGCTAAAGGTAGGCTAATACGTTGGATTCTTCTATTAGAAGAATTTGATCTTGTTATTCGAGATAAGAAACGATATGAAAACGTAGTAGCCGACCATTTTTCGCGCATCTCTTTTTCACCCGCAACCCTGCCAATTAATGACTCTTTTCCGGATGAACAGCTCTTGAATGTATCCGACGAACCTAGGTTTGGGGATATTGTGAATTATCTGGTTACGGGACTTATTCCCCACGAATGGTCGAAACAGGACAAATATCGATTTCTATCCCAAGTAAAACACGTTTAATGGATGAACCCTATTTTTTAAAGTATTGTCCTGACCCCAGATCATTCGCAGATGTGTCCCCAATGATGAATTCAAGAGTGTTCTATGTTTTTACAGGAGCCGCTTTATAATGACTGATTTTCCTCCACCTCACCTCCATGTCTTGGTAATATTGTCTCATCTTTTAGAATGGAAGTGAATCAACTTGTACATACATATAAAAATATTATTAAAAAATAATAATAATAAAAAATATAAATAAATACAAAAATAATAAAATAAAATAAAAATTGTACATAAATAAAATAATAAGTTTGGGGGAGATTTTCACGTACATCTATTCTTGTCCCCGTTAATAACTTTTTCTCCCAAGCTTACAGGTTTTCGAGATTTAACAGATGACAATAGTGAGGACACTGTTATAAACAAGTTTGGAGGAGGTTTGTGCTTATTTACGCATCACTTTGCATCATACTCTGCATAAACACAAAACATATACACATATAAATAAATAAAAAATATTTAATATTTAATCTTTTATAATAAAATATTAGAAAGTGAAAAATTACATCCAAAAGATTGGAAAAATTTAAGAAAACCTAGAAAGTTAGAAGTTTTCTTAAACGAAACTAGTAATGAGTAGTTATGAGCCATTGTCCCAAGGGTTAGTAAGATGAAAGAAGTCACTAATCTGCGGATAAAAATATGTCTGAAAAATAGTTTCTATTCTGGAAGCCAAACATTTGAATGTTGATACCCTACTATTCGCACTTACACACGTCTTGAAATTCGGGATAGTAGAGCATATCTTGAAATGCTCTTGTCTAAAAGCCAAAGTATGAAAGAAATAATAAATGGAGAATAAAAATATAAAATGGTGTAGAAAAATGAACACTGGTTTTGTTATCACCAAGGCAGCAATAAAAAAATATAGTAAGGGTGCTTCATCACCTAGTGTCTTAGACCAACTGGTTTGGGAGTTACTGCAAAGTCTTAGGTGTTGCAAGACGAGGAAAGGATTAAATACGCCTAATCTGTGAGCACATGAGTAATCGGTCGGTTAGTACCTCAAGAAGTATTAACCGTCGCATGAAAAATGTGTGAGCAAATCCATCTAAATATTCACCGATTAAAAAGTATTGAGGCAGATGGACAAGAGTATGATAGCTTGAACTGAATTCTCCGAGTGTAGGGATGTTCTTTACATACACGTAGGGGTATATGATCAATGTTTGGAAGAAAGGTAGGAATGAAGAATAAAAACGATATTTTATTGAGGGATGATGTGATTTCTAACATTTTTTCATGATTATCAAGATAGGGCTCATGACGACAGAAAAGCTAGTGTAGTTGGAAACTCTGATTTTCAAAGTCTTTCTTTTATAATTCTTATCTTTACATGTAACTTTCACGGTCTTCCTTTTATTATAGGATTTTGTGGTTGCAATCCGCTGAAAACCATCAGGAGACAACACTCATCCAACTAGGGACACCTAGAGATTTAAAGGCTTGTTGCACATACTCAGTGCAATCGTGTTGCCTACGAAAGTGTGCTAGTTAGTTTTTCTTTTTCTTAATAAAATTTTCTCCTTCTCTTGAATAAAAGTTATTTGCTCGAGACGATCAAAATTAAGTTTGGGGGAATTTTTTCAGTCGAAAATATTGCATTCTTAACACATCAATTTCCCTACTCTTATTGATTATCTAAGGGTGTTTATTGTAAATATAACATGGATTACAAATTCATCTGTAAAATACCAAATACCACGTGCTATAGTTATAATCAACATTCTAGAGAGAAATTGAGTGTTTATTACTACACGCATGATATTGTATATCTCAACACATTTTATTGAGATTGTGTGCAGAAAATTTTCAGGTCAAAGAACCGGAATCGCAAAAGTGCTGATAAAACGTATCAAGTCAAAGACTTAAAATCTAGCAGCAACCAAGAAAGAATTATAAGATTCCAGATATCAGAAAAGGACCCTAAAGCCAACATCAAGAGACACAGGAAAAATCATGCAAAGATCTCCTCAAACGGCCGCGGAACCGCGGCCGAGTCAGGCCGATCCGCCGCGGATCCGCGGCCGTGTTGACTCGTTGGCGGTAGAAACTTTTCCCGAGGCTCCTTTGTAATTGCCAATCTTCCTCAAGACGCTTCGAACTGTGTAGATTTCTTCAGAAGCTTCCCTTCAAACTTCCAAGCTTCTTATGCAAGCTTGATACCTACCTAGCTTCCTATGCAAGCTTCATAACAACCTAGCTTCTAGGGGAAGATGGAGGAAAAACTATAAAAGGAGACCTAGAGTTTCATTCAAAAGGTTGTTAAATAATTTCACACACAACTTGAGTGACACAACTTGTGATTCAATCCAAACCCAAACCCAAATCCAAATCCAAAGCCAAATCAAGATCCATTGAGAACAAATCAAGCAAGCAATCAACGATCCTTTATCGCAACACCGGTCGTCATCTAGAGTAAGAGATCCGCATCCGATCCGCGACTCGCGGCAATCGAGCGAAGCGAGTTTCGACGACAAAGTCCCTTTCAAGGAGCGATTCGAGGGCTAGTCTTGTAAACTCAATTGAGAGGTGTAATTTGAAGGAGATTTAATAAAGGTGATAATTGTAATTCTTGCTTTCTTTACATTCTTGCATTATGAAATTTCACGTTCTTAATTCATCAATTTTAATAATGTGTGAGTAATCTCCGCTTGTAAAGGAATCGAAAGAATCGGTAGATCAAATGATGATGAAATTCTTATACTAATCTTAAATCTTATGAGGATTGTCAACTTTAGGAAAAATAATCATCGATGACCTAATTTGGACGAGATCATATTCTTGATTATTTCGTTGCAAATTAGGGATCAAATAATTGATGGTTTTCTTTGCTAAAGGTTAGAATTGAATGATGATAAATGAAAAGACAAGTGACAGTGAAGGAGAAACCCTATTTTCTTCAATAGATCTATAATCTTCATTGATCGTCATCTATCTAGCTTCAATTCATCAATAGATAAGATTCATAATTACTAGTATTCATCATTGCTACCAATTTGATCGATTCCTACAAGCTATTCTTCATAATCTTGATAATCAAATTGATTTGGATATTTTCTTGATTATTGATTCTTGATCTATTTCTTAATGTTTTCTTGAAATTAAATCTCACAAATCTTGAATTATTTTCTTTTATATTTTCTTTTTGAATCAACTAAAACAAATTCGAACAAGTACACACATCTCAGTGGACGATCCGTATTCATTGACAAAGCTATTCCGACACCGTTAATTGATTGCGGTTTATAAAATTGTTTGATTGTGAAACATTTTACTTAACACGTCAAGAGAAAATCAATCAGTTCGCGTATTGCCCGCTTCCCCAATATTGAGGAGGAGGGTGACCAATCCCTCAGCCAGGACAGAATGATTGGTAAACCCAGAGATGACATGGGAGGTAAGTTGAAAGTCGGATGGTCCTAGCCCCATACGCTGTAAACCGTCGTGGAACAGGATATCCGCCGAGCCCCCTGAGTCGACCAATATTCTCTGGACTTCGAAATGGTGAACTCTGGCCGTTATTACGAGAGGGTCATTGTGAGAAAGCGATATGCCCTAGAGGTCTTCATCGGTGAAGATGATCGGTTTGTCCCTCCTACACCTCTTGTGTGGTATATCGCTTACACCCTCGACAAGGAGGATGTGGTGGTTCCCCCCACTTTCTCGAGCTGGATCCGAGGTAACGACCATGATTTGCTCGATCATTAATTCCCTGGGAGGGGTTTGGTCCTTTTGCTCCCGCTCCGCCTGCCGCTTGTCCCGCAGGTATTTCTCCAGGTGGACAGAGTGGATCAACTCCTCGATATAGTCACGAAGTTGTTTTCAGTTCTCAGTCGGTTGACCCTGCGACCTGTAGAAGGCACAGAATGGGCCGCGGAGACGCTTGCCCACTCTTTGGGTGACTGACGGGAGCTTAAAGAATCTCTCGCCCTTAGCTTCCTCCAACAGATTGGTCTGGGAAGTGTTTAGAGGAGTGTACTCCTAAAACTTCGGGGTGTAAGGCTTCGTACGATCGACTTTCTTTTTCACTTCCCTATCCCTTTTCTTTCTGTCCGCCTAGTCGGCTCGGGGTAGGTTTGAGTTCACCTCCGACTCGAGTTGGATTTCTCGCTCCGTCCAGGCTTTCACTTCGGCCATGGTCTTAGGTTGCGCTAATGCAAAAGAGCGGAGCCATTCTTTGTGCCTAAAACCCGACCTCAGCGCGGTGATAACTGTTTCATCTCGGTGCTCGGGAAGCTCCAGGAGGGTATTGTAGAAGCGGGTGACATACCCTTTGAAGGATTCCTTGTTTCCGCTCTTGACAGTAAGCAGGTAGTCGACCGTCCTCTTCTGTCGTCGATTCCCAACGAAGTGACCGAGAAATTGGGTAGCCAGCTCGTCGAAGGTCGAGATGGAGCGTGGCGCAAGTCCTCGGAACCAGTCCCGGCCAGCCCGGATTAGGGTGGTGGGGAAGGCTCGGCATTGAGCTGTATCCGAGTTATCTTAGAAGCTCATGCCAGCCGTAAATGCGTCCAAGTGGTCCTCCGGGTCGGACTTCTCGTCGAATAGGGCCACTTTTGGCGACTTGTTCCTGGACGAGACGTGCTTGGCCAGCAGCTCTTCTATAAAGGGCTTTGTTAGTGAGTCGGCAGAGTACCTGGCCCCTTCGCCGGACGCATGGTCATCCCGTCGTATGCCTTCAACTTTCTTTTCGAGAGCTTCAAGTCGGTAGTGGTACCCCCGAGGATTCTGCACAGTCGAAGTGGTGGATACCCCCACTCCGGGTCTGCGCGACGGTGCGGCTTCGATTTCGCTCTATCAAATTTCCCAAATCCTTGGGTGAGACCCTTCTCGTGTAGTCCCGCCGTTCGCGCAGCCTCAGCGGGAGTGGGGGCGTCGGTTATGCCTGGAAGCAGGTGAACTGACCGACACCTCCTCAGAGGGTGAGAGCGCACGGCAGGCATCGGAGCGACGACGTAGTCTTCCCTAGGATCGGGGCGTGGAGCTGTCCGGCGCCCAGTGGGTTATGAAATCATTCTCCGCATGAGGGCTATGGTAGCCGGAGTCAGCACGCCGGCGCTCAGTGACGTTGAGATGAGCACGAGTAAAATCGAGGGCCTGAGCATGGCCATCTATCCTTCTGCGGACGTCGTTATCCCGGGGAGGGGAACCACGTTCTGAAGGCAGGGTTCGCTGCTTGAACGCGGACGAGTGCATCCTCCATCGATGTGAGCCTGTCGATCCTAGTGGATAAGGCGTTGATGACGTTAGGAGGGGGAAATGAGCCGCTCCTGCCTTCGTTGTAGGGCGTGTGGCGGCTCGTGTTTGGATCGTCGCGGTTATCACTCGCTATTGGGTCGAGAGCGGAAGATTAACTTATGGGTGGAGAAGCTTTTGAAGAGTGTTCCCACAGACGGAGCCAACTGATGGAGACTGTGATTTCCCTCAGATGTTGTCCTTCATCGATCTGGTAGCGAGCGGTTTTTAGTGGTTGAGATTTGTTTTGGGGGTTGTTGAGAGTGTGGATCTCAATGAATTGTTGGAAGTTGTTGAGGCCGAGCTACCTGCAAGGGAAATCCCGGGGTGGGAAACCACCGTAGGACCCTCCGACGATCAATTTAGTGCCGGGGAATAAGAGCAGCGTAGCGACCTATTAGGTTCAGTTCGAGTTACGTGAGTCGTCTGAGAGAGGGGTTTATATAATGGTCGTGTGGAGTGAGCAGACGTGAAATCATCGCCGTCAGTTACGCCCCTACGTTATTCTCGCATTAATGGTGGGATACGCCCATTAATGAGGGACGCGCTAGCGTGGAAAGCGGAACGTCGGGAGGCGAATATCTCGTCCTGGCGAGATACGCGGAGCCGTTGCGGGGACGCTTGGATTCCGTGCTCTCGGTTGATCAGGGAAGCTGAGGAAGCTCGGCCTATCAGATGACTCGGAGACGAGCAGGAAGGCCGAGGAAGCTCGGCCTGTCAGATAGCTCGGAGACGAGCAGGGAGGCTAAGAAAGCTCACTGCTCGGAGGCGAGCTGTTGGCTGTTTGTTAGGTGAAGATGGAAAGTATTCAGGGAGGTCTCTGAAAGGTCGGATGCGTTCTTGGAGACGAGGTCCCGAGGAACGCGCCTAATGCGTCTCATTTATTCCACCTCCGAAGCTTTCGGGATACGTCATCCGCCACGTGTCGTAATCTGAGAAAATACCATTTGTGAGTATCATCAGAAAGGAAAGCAAGATCAACAATAACAATTCTAATTCCATCTTCGAACTCTGATGAGAAATTTCTTCAAACTTTCTGGTTATACGTGGAAACGAACTGTCTATTAGGAAATTATATCAGCTATAGTCTGTGCCAACAGTGTTTAGAACACAATGTATTAAGTATGAATTTTTTGGTAAATACCTGACTAGTCATTTTAATATGTAGTATTAAGTATGAATTTTTTGTGTGCTTTTTTTTAAACAAAAACATTTAATTCCAATAGATAATTTTGAACAAAATTTTAATGGAGGCTTACTGTATATTGTATCCCTCTCACAAAAATTCCTTGTCCATCACTTACATCACATCTCATTACAAATTGTATTTATGATAATGAGCCAAAATATTACTATCTCTTCACTTAAATCATAATGCACACCCAGGTTCAAATTCCCACAATCAGTATGCGTATTACTTTTTGGATCCGAACCGTGTATTTACACCGTATCAACCAGCTCGGCTTGAAAATATCAAATTTATATTATTTGACAAAACAAAATTTCAAAACCAGGGAGCTCTTTAAATAAATAGTGAAAACAATTGTAAAAAATTTATCAAATTCTTTACCAGTCGGTGATGTCTAAAATTATTGTTATAATACTTGGTGAAAATAACAATAATATTTTTAAGTGATTAATGATGTCAAATAAGCCGAAATTCAATAACTCATTATTTAACGCACCGGTCTTTTAATAAACTAAGTACTAGAATCCCATCATCTTAAACCAGCTATATCTCGGTATCAGAACTCAAGCCTTTAATTTTTGGATTGGAATTCGCCATGTCTGATCGGGATCGGCTGAGATTTCAGACCATATTGCACACATTAATTAAATATAAATATTATGATCCAATTATATAAGACTATAATTTGGGATTTATATAAAATTAACCTATAGCAAGTAATCTCCCACATATTTAATTAAAATAATTCAAGCAAACTTATAATTTTTAGAACATTTATTCACTCTATAAACAATTTTTCAATACAAAAAGCATTGTTAAAGCATGTGGACATTGGATTGGGCCTGGGCTGTTCTTGGACTCCCACTTATTTAGGGTGCCCAGTAGAATCCCCTTTCATATGATTTGACACTGTAGAGTTTGGATTTTGGATTCTTTGTTTAGTTGTAGGATTTTGGATTTGCTTGGGTTTTTGTGAGGGGCACACCATTTTTTGGATTCTTGAATCCAAAAAATTCTATGGATTGTTATGGATTTGGCACTGTTCACATAGGTCCCACATAGCTTATGTTATTAAAAAAATCCCCTTTCTATCTCTTTATAATTCTCAAATCCAAATTACACTTATTTTTTCCCAACCAAACAAGAATTATAAGAATCTACATATCTAATACTAGGAATCTAATACCAACCAAACACAAAATTAACCATTCCAGATTTTTTCAATTGTACTATGTGGGAATCCAAATTTGAAAATCCTGCAACCAAACCAAACATACCATCATACATAACACAATTTCTTTTGAGTAAATTGTCAAAAGCCCCCGGCGTGTTCATAACCTGTGTAAAATCCCTGGAGAGGAGTTGCTTGTAATATCTAGACACTTGAATGTAATATATGGAGACTTGCCTATAATATCTATTATGTTTTCATTTTCCCCTCCAAATATACTTTTTTACCACAACAAAATTAATTTCCTGCCAAATATGCTTCTTTCCAGTCAAAATGCTATAAAATATCTTTCTGTTTTCATGTAATATCTAACCAGTTGCCTGTAATATTTAAGCATTTGCATATAATATCTAAATGTTGCCTGTAATATCTAAGCAGTTGCCTGTAATATCTAAACAGTTGCTTGTAATATCTAAGCACCTTTCAGGGAAGGAAGGGGTATTTTGTAATTACATTTAAAACAGAGTACGCGGCCTAAATGAAATACAGCCCATGAGTTCTTTTCACAATGATTTGGAAACAGCAGGCCCTTTCCAACAATTTTGAAAATACCAGGGGTTCTTAGACAACTCCTGAGCGGGCCGGGGGCTTTTTGACAATTTACCCTTTTCTTTTCTAAAAAGTAAAGAATATTTTACAAAACTTATAGAACAAGGATTAGGTATTAATCTTGATTTTATGTATTTCCTTTTTTTTAAGAAAAAGAAAAAATATCAAGAAATCAACAAAAATTTAGCCTCTGCAATCTAAGGGATTGTTCATACGATTCATCGTCAAATGATTGACAATTATAACATCATGGAAAATTGGCAGGCAATAAATTTATCACCATTGATTCATAATGTAATATATCCATAATTTTTATGAAGGTACAGTACTTAATGGGAGCAGGAAAAGATGCAAATTGAGATCCTAGGAGGATTGTTCACATATATACACAAATAGCAAGTGAAGAGGTTGATAAAAATGGTACTAAAAAACTTTGTTCCACAAATAAAAATGGTACAGTACTTGGTGTATGTCACCGGGACCCAATCGCCAATTTGTCTTGTCATATCCCAACATATTGTTTCATTTTCTTTTAATCTGCACATATTTCAAATTTTCTATTGTGATTCTTGTTCTTGGTTAAATTGTTTGCTTGATTAAATTATGTGAATCGAGTTGAAGAATTATAACAAACCGATTTGAGTTTTCAAGCCTGGTCTGAAGAATGGCCTTGCGGATAGATTAAGGAGAAATGTCTCATTGGGTTTTACAAAGGAATATGAAAACCGTAAATCTAAGTATTGCTGTAAACGACGCGTTTCTTCTCTATTTCGTTGGCCAGTGCATAACGCTTAAACGGAGTATTCTTGAATCAGGGTGTGTAGCTTTACTATCTAATTATGTATCAAGCCATCTACGGGTGCTTGAAGTTTAAAGCAAGTTTCCAAATTAGCGACTTTGTTGAAAAAGTGAGCTGAGCCAAACAAGCGATTTATGTCGTTACGGGTAGATTTCGAAAAATATTATTTATCTGTATCACCGATCCTCTTAGTGTGGATTCGGAGAAGGAAATTGGTATGTATCACCGATCAGGCTCTAGGCCCAGTGAGGAAAATAGGTACCACTTATTGGAAGCGAAAATTATTAGCGGGTGTCCCCTTTATCCTTCAATTTTGAATGTTGTGAGCACATCATTATCTAAATTATCCTGTATATGGCATAAATAACTAAGCAAACAGTTTAAACGACTGTTGAAGATAAACCAGTGGTTTAAGGCTCAAATTTGAATGCTCAAGAAATCATCTTGGGTCTCAGGTCGTCTCTCTAACAATTTTTTGGCGAGTAGCTGTTGAACGAATGATGATGTAAACAATTTTACAGTTGTAATGCTCTGATCTGCATAAAGAAGTTAGACTTTACCACAAACACTATGTTGAGTAATGCAACAAAAGTTTTTTCGTTCTTTTTTTTCAGGTGATAACAATGACTTGAATGACAGATTTCTGTATGCTCAAGATCAGCTTTGGCTTCAGAAGCATCATATAACGAGGCGAGCATTAGGGTATGATACTGTACCTTAACTTCAAGACTAAATTACACTCAAATACCCTTTAGTATCGCTGTTTTTAAACTAAACTACTCTAAAGTTTTTTTTTTATTATAGTGAACTCCATGAAACTTTGGTTTATACGAGTTTTTTCCACTAAGATACCCTAAATTGTAGCACTTTAAGGAGGCCTACTGTAATACAACAACATTAAGGCGGTTTAGTGAAAAACAGTGATAGTTGAGGGTATTTCAGTGTAATTTAGCCTACCTTCAAATTTGCTCAGCGGCTTTCGGTTTTCCAATGATCTTTGGTTTTATAAATATCCGGACAGGATCTTACCATATGTTGGTTTGTTTACCATTATCATGAGGGAGCAGCCGGTTCTTAGGCATTTTATATTCAGTTCCTGATAGCATCTTTATGAATGTATCCTGCAATTTCTTTTGAGTAAAAATTCTGTAGAGCTTTTGATCGAGCTTTTGATCAAGAAATTTAATAACCAAATCTTAACCAAGGATTTCTGAAAAACTTATATAGCTGCATAAAAGTGTAAAACTAGTCTAGGAGGGACACAGAATAAGAACATTTTTAGAGAGCGTTTTATCCTAGTGATAAAAGGTTAGTTTTCTTGCTAACTGATGGAGGTCGGAATCCCTCTCGGTTTTTCCTTCGTCGATCTTATGGCCAGCGGGGCTGAACGGTTGAGATTTGAGGTGAAAGTTGGGTGTGGATCTTAATGGGTTGCTGATTGTTATTGACGCCGAGCTACCTGCAAAGGAAGTGCCGGAGTGGGAAGCCACCGTAAGACCCTCCGACGATCAAGTAAATACCGAGGGATTATTGGGCAGAGTAGCGGCGTATTGGATTGAGTTCGAGTTATCTGAATCGTTCGGAGGAAGGGTTTATATAGGGGTTGCCTGAAGGTGATCCGATACTAGATTCTCGCCGTCCGTTTCGTCCCTGTGTAACGTCCGTATTGATGGCGAGATAAGCTCGTTAATGGCGAGTTACGCTGGCGTAGGATACGGGATATGGAGCGGAGGTCTCATCATGGCGAGATACACGGAGCGGGAGGCGGGACGTGGAGCGGGAGAGATCTCATTGTGGCGAGATATACGAAGCCGTTACGTGGACGCCCGTGCTCCATGCTCCCCAGCCAAACAGGAACGGCGAGGAACCTCAGTTATAGGATAGCTCAGAGATGAGCAAGGGAGCCGAGAAACCTCAGCTATAGGATAGCTCGAAGACGAGCTATGAAGCTGAGGAAGCTCAACTTTATAATTGCTCGGAGACGAGCAATTGGTTGGTGGTTAGACGAAGAGAGAATGTACTCAGGAGAGGCCTCTCAAAAGGTCGGGTGCTACCTCGGAGACGAGACACCGAGAAATGTCCCCAATGCATCGTACCTATTCCAGCTCCATAGCTCTCATGAATTTAGTGGTCTTACGTGGACGACACGTCATCTGCTACGTGTCGTGATCTGGAATATCCCCACTGACGAGTATAATCACTAACATTGCTAAATATCATCAAAACATAATTCAATGGAACTTAAATTCATTAACAAACACACTTGCATTAAACTTAACTAATCAATAATCACAAAATTAGTAATGACATGGACATATAAATTAATAAAACAATATTTTTAAAAACTAACTACATGTGAACTGACCTAGAGTTTCTGATGCATTTGAATTAAGCAAAACAATTATATATAACTTCAAAACAAAATAATGATTTCATAGTACAAGTTAAAAGATATGTCATGACATATGGGTCGGGTCAACTACAATGTCAGGACAGTGACCGAAAACATTAAAAACTATATTTCCCTGCATCTCGGAGGCCGCTAGCACTGACAGAAGACATTGCGGCGACATTTTAGCATGTCCGTGGACATTTAAGGCAATGGATACATGATTCTGGAAATTCTTTGGTGCTTTCCACCTTCCATATTGGCAAACATGTACAGAGAGAGAGTGGGTGTGTGAGAGAGAGAGAGGTGCAAAATGGGAAGCACAAAAGAATTATCCGATTCGGGATTGATAAGATTGACAAAATTTGGTAACCCTTGTTTAATCTTTCTTTTTTGGGACCTTCCTGAATACTATCACATCACATGGCACTCAGTAAGCGCTTCTTCTCCATTTTTATTTGGGTAAATTGTCAAAAATCTCCCTGTCCTCAAAATGCCCGTAATTTTCAAAATTGTTGGAAATGGCTTACTGTTCAAAATCTTTCTAAAAAAACCCTGGGCTTTATTTCATTTAGACCTTGTATTCTCTCAACTGCTTGGATATTACATGCAAATGCGTAGATATATCAACTGCAACTGTTTAGATATCACATGCAACTGCAACTGCTTAAATATCACATGCAAGTGGTATTCATGGGGTTTTGACTGGGTCCAGGGGTTTTTTAACAAGAGAAAAAAGGCCATGGATTTTTACACAAGTTTGAAGCGGACAGGGGGCTTTTAGATATTTACGATTATAATGTAATCAAAGAGGATATTTGATTATGAGATTTCAGGATGTATGTCTAATAAACTATTTCTAGATTTGTTGTAATGCATCTGGTTTGACTCTTGACTTCATCTGTGCCTCATGAGTCGGATATAGATTTTCTTGTAATATCATTATCCACTTCTTAAACCCTTTTCCTTTGAATAGGAGAATTTGGAGAATGTCAACCTGATGATACCCACAAGTGGTGTCTCCTCGAATTACGACACGTGACGGATGACTTGTCCCGAAAGCTACGGAGCTGGAATAAATGAGTTGCATTATGATGATTCCTCGGAACTTCATCCCGAGGAACGTGTCCGACCTTTCAGGAGACCTCCCTGAATACATTCCACCTTCATCTGGGAATCTACAAACAACTCGCCTCTGAGCTATCTCAGTCTCCTTGCTCGTCTCCGAGCCTCCGACGTGCCGAGCTTCCTCGGCCTCCAGGCTTGTCTCCGAGCCTCCGACATTCCGAGCTTCCTCGGCCACCCCCGATCTACCGGGAGCGTAGATCCCATCCGCCCCGCAACGACTCCGCGTATATCGCCAGGGCGGGATATCCGCTTCCCCACGATCCGCGTCCTACGCTAGCGCATCCTTCTATTAATGGGCGCATCCCGCCATTCAAGACGAGAATAACGCTGCGGCGTAACTGACGGCGGTGATCTCGCGCCCGCTTGCTCCACGCAACCCCTATATAAACCCCTCTCTCAGACGACTCAGGTAACTTGAATTATCTCAATACGCCGCTACTCTGCTTCTATTCTTCGGTTCTAACTTGATTGTCGGAGGGTCCTACGGTGGTCACCCACCCCGGGACTTCTTTGCAAGTAGCTCGGCGTCCAACACCAACCCATTGAGATCCACACTCAACAGCTCTAAAACCAAATCACAGCCATCCAAGACAGCCATCGCAGGATCGACGGAGGAAAGCATCTGAAGGAGATCCGAAGCTCCATCAGTTGGCGCCGTCTGTGAGAACGAAAGACTAATTTTGTTCTACCAAAAAAGTTGATCTTCCGCTCTCGATTCAATGGCGAGCGATGACCGCAACGATCTAAACACGAACCGCCACAACGGAGGCGGGAGCGGCTCGCCTTCCTCTCCTAATGCCATCTACGCCTTGTCCGTCCGGATAGACCGGCTCACTACTTTGGTAGATGCCCTCGTCCGCGTTCAAGCGGCGGGCCCTAACAACCAGAGCGCGGCTCCGCCTCCCCGGGATAACGACGTCCGCCGAAGGACGGATGGGCACACTCAAGCCCCCGATCTACCTCATCCTTGTCACTGCATCACTGACCGCCGGCGGGCCGACTCCGGCCACCTTAACCTATACGCGGCGATTGATTCCATGACCCGCTAAGCGCCGGACAGCTCCACGCCACGGTCCTAGGGAAGACTGGGCCATCGCCCCAATACTCGTCGTGCGTTTTCTCTTCCTGAGGAGGTGTCGGATGTCAGGTTTACCTAGCACCTAATGAAGGGTTTGGAAGCATCACATGTCTCAAAATTAAATTTTTAAGGTGCTAAGTGAACATATAAAGAATCATCACTAGAAAATTAGGATTTCATAACTTGAACAACATCACAAGTAACAAAGGCTAGGGTTTTGAGAGTACAACCTTTGTAGCTCCCTACGCTAGACTCCTTGGCCACTTGAGGGTTGGAAAAAGGTTCGCTTGAGGTCTTCTGATCTCCACGACGATCCACCCGAACCTCCTTTGCCCAAAGCTCCTTGCTTTATTCGATGTATCAATAGAGTAGAGCAAACACCCTACACAAACCGGCTAGATGTGTGTAGTATGATGATGTGGTTTGTATTCTTTGATCAAAACTCTTTCTTTTAAGTAACCTCACTTAAGAAAATGATCAAGAGAGGAAGAAGATGGTGGCTTTGCTTTCTCACAAAAAAAAAAAGAGATGAGAGAGTGAATAATTGAAATGAGAAAAGAATAATATATCTAAAATTCCTTCTCACTTCAACCATGGTTAGAATTATCTAGATATTTTCCAAAATGAGTTAAAAGGTAAAAGGATAATTAACTCAAGGTTAATAAGTGGTTGAAGCATGGTCAAAGATGATAAACATTAACCTCTTGTGAATTATCCTTTCCTTTTTACAAAATGAAAAATAAATAGATAATTCTACAATGTAAGTCTTGCATTGCCACCAAACTTATATCAACAACCATGATACAATGTATGCATGTATGTATCCATGCACATCATCATGTGCATACATGTATGCATACAAAATAGAAAAGAGTTTGATTAAAGAATTAATCTAAAAGTCATTTGTTAAATCAACACTTGATTTTACAAACCGGTCATATCACATACGACCTGACCAATAGAAAATGCCCGATTAATATGCAGTATCATATATCCGTATTTAATTGGGTCCCCGCGCATATCTCGTATGCACACCACATCTTTTCGCCTGAGCTAGGAAACTTCATTGTGGGACTCTAAGACTCGTCAATACGCCGGTAGTAGGTAACGATCATATCAAATACCTACAAGCCGCAAGCGGTCAGCTAAACGTAACGGCCACCCGGGTATTGAGCGATCAGAAGAAAACAAGCGAAGCTGTTACAACTCCCGTCGAGCCAACCGGCAACACTACCGTACAGTCCGGTCTCTTCGTCAGATATGCTGCATATCGAGTCTAGGGATGGTAACGTCGACCCCAATAACTCAATAAGCCGTGCCGATGAAAGGTCTATAACAGATCGAGAAACTACTGATAACACTTATCAGTAAATCTCAACAGCCCTGGCCAGGGACTTACTGATATAGCCAATCGAGCACAGCACAGCATCAACTCCCAATACCGGCAGAGACGAAACCCCTCCTATCGCTCATCGCCTTCGTGTGTCTCGGGACTGTACCCAACGGCCACCTGTTTGCACGACTCAGTAGAGCCGTGGTATGGTGGTAATCAAAATACAGTGGGAGAACACACAAGACTCTATGACGATCTCGGGTCTACAGACTAACCTGTACCAGTGTCACCTGAGAACTGCTATCCGACGATAGATATAATTCCATATAGGAGTTCTCGGTGAGTCCGTCCAGTGTACCCAGTCATCACTGAGCACCCGTATACGATCTCGATGTCAAACATCGATGAATGTGGGAACATCCATCGCCCATCATATGGGTCAAGTATTATATACGCTAGTCTACGCTGGTATATCGATGCCCCGTCTCGATACACCTACGACTAGGGACATTCCAGGATATGCTTATAAACCACAGATGTCCCACTAGTATGATCTCTATCATAATCACAGTAGTCAAGCCAATATTCTCAGGGCTTTATCAACATGTGTGAATGAATAAAAGCATGATCAAATCAACATGTCAGATAAAGAAGAACCAGATAACATACTATCATGTCGAGCAAGAATGTACACTGAATATATATATATATATATATACATGTATAAATACATCCACTATCATATAATGGCCTCTAGGGCATACATATATCCAACAATCTCCCACTTGCACTAAGGCCAGTTATTGGCGTATCTCATACCCAACATCTCAAAAAGCCCTCATGCTGCGGCTGAGGAAGGGCCTTGGTGAGTGGATCCGCGGCGTTATTCTTTGTGTCTACTCTCCTAATCTCGATCTCGCGGCGATCTACAATCTCCCGGATCAAATGAAAGCGCCTCAGGATGTGTCTGGACCGCTGATGGGACCTGGGCTCTTTGGCTAACGCCATAGCCCTATTATTATCACAATACAATGGTATTGGATCAATAATGGTTGGAACTACTCCTAGCTCCGAGATGAACTTCCTCATCCAGACGGCTTCCTTGGCAGCATCATTTGCAGCAATGTACTCAGCCTCCATCGTAGAGTCTGCAACGGTATCCTGTTTGGAACTCTTCCAACTTACCGCCCTTCCATTGAGGGTAAATACAAACCCTGAGATAGATTTGCTGTCGTTCTTATCGCTCTGGAAGCTCGAATCGGTAAAGGCCTCCATTTGGAGATCTCCATTACCATACACTAAGAACAATTCTTTAGTCCTTCGCAAGTACTTAAGAATGTTCTTCACAGCTATCCAGTGATTCTCCCCTGGGTTGGATTGATACCTGCTCACAACACTAAGTGCATAAGCTATATCTGGGCGTGTACATAACATCGCATACATTATAGATCCTACTGCCGAAGCATAGGGTATAATGCTCATGCGAGCTCTCTCTTCATCGGTCTTTGGGCAAGAGTCCTTGGAGAGAGTGACCCCATGGCAAGCGGGTAAGGCACCCCGCTTGGAGTCTTCCATACTAAACCTTTTTAGGATGGTGTTGATGTATCTGGTTTGGGACAATCCCAACAACCTTTTGGATCTATCCCTATAGATCCTAATACCCAGAATGTATGTAGCATCACCCAGGTCCTTCATGGAGAACCTTAGTGATAAGAAAGATTTGACCGACTGTAGCATAGGAATATCATTTCCTATCAGAAGAATGTCATCCACGTACAATACGAGGAATGTGACAGCTCTCCCTACAGCCTTCTTATAAACACAAGGTTCATCTGGATTTTTGATGAAATCAAACTCTTTGATAACATCATCGGAACAGATGTTCCAACTCCGTGATGCCTGCTTTAACCCATATATGGATTTAAGCAATCTACATACTTTCCCGCTGCTCCCACTGTCAATGAAGCCCTCCGGCTGATCCATATAAATGCATTCTTCTAAATCCCCATTTAGAAATGCCGTTTTAACGTCCATCTGCCAGATTTCATAGTCGTAGTGAGCAGCAATAGCAAGTAGGATCCGAATGGATTTAAGCATGGCTACGGGCGAAAAAGTCTCGTCATAGTCCAAACCTGGTCTTTGACGAAAACCCTTTGCCACAAGTCTTGCCTTATAGGTCTCTACCTGCCCATCTACACCAATCTTTCTTTTAAAGATCCATTTGCACCCCACAGGCTTTACCCCAGGGGGTACAACGTCCAAAGTCCATACTTTGTTGGTGTACATAGACTCCATTTCGGATCTCATGGCATCCAGCCACTTCACAGAGTCTCCACTCGTGATAGCTTGCTGAAAACTGGTAGGATCATCATCCTCCATGATGCAGTCTTCTCTGTCACTATCAATGAGGAAACCGTAGTACCTCTCGGGTGGGCGAGAAGTCCTACCAGACCTAGGGAGTGGCCGAGGTTCCTTAGTTTCTATTGCAACAGCCGGTTCAACCAAGTCGTCATTTATAGTTTGTGTCTCTAGAACCTCTTCTAGATCCACCACATTGCCATCATCTTTATCTGTGAAAAACTCTTTTTCTAAGAATATGGCATACTGAGAAACAGACACCTTTTGTTCCTCCTTGTGGTAGAATAGATATCCATAAGAGTTCCTTGGATATCCTACAAAGTTACACATGACTGACCGTGTCTCGAGTTTGTCCGGATTCTGCTTTTTAACATAGGCCGGGCAACCCCAAATCTTAATTCTCTTAAGAGATGGTCTCTTCCCATGCCATATCTCATATGGCGTGGTAGACACGGTTTTGGTTGGAACCCTGTTCAAAAGAAACGATGCAGTCTCCAATGCATGCCCCCAAAATGAGACAGGTAACTCAGCATCACTCATCATGGAACGGACTATATCTAATAGGGTCCTATTCCGTCGTTCAGACACACCGTTGTGCTGTGGTGTGTAAGGAGGAGTGAGTTGAGAGAGAATCCCATTCTCTTTTAGGAAGTTTGCAAATTCTGTACTGAGGTACTCCCCACCTCGATCTGATCGAAGTATCTGAATACTCAAGCCGGTTTGTTTTTCTACTTCTTGTTTATATTCAGTGAATTTCTCGAAAGCTTCGGATTTGTACTTTAATAAAAATACATGACCGAATCTTGAGAAATCGACAGTGAAAGTAATGAAGTAAGAAAAACCGTCTCTAGCCTGTGTAGACATTGGCCCACATACATCACTATGTATGAGTCCCAGGAGCTCGGAAGCTCTTTCTCCGTGTCCGGTAAATGGAGTTTTGGTCATTTTACCCTTGATACAAGACTGGCAAGTCGCATAAGATTTATATTCAAAAGAGTTTAAATATCCATCTTTGTGTAACTTGTTTAGTCTTGTTTCGTTAATATGACCAAGTCTACAGTGCCAAAGAAAAGGTTCATTTATTTCTGAAAGTTTTCTTTTATTAGTGTGATGTATGCTGAAAACTGTGTGTTGATTTAGGACGTATATCCCGTTATTAAGTGTACCATACCCAACCAGCATTTGATTCAGGTGAATGTTCATAACATTGTTCTGCAATATAAAATTATATCCTTCATTGTCTAACAAAGAAACAGATATTATATTACAAAGCATACTTGGTACAAAATAATATGGGTTCAAAACCAATATACACCCAGATGGCAACCCCAAGTGATACTCTCCCACTGCGACTGTATGTACATTGGAACCATTTCCAATGCGGAGAGTATGGTCACCTGTCTTCAAAACCTTACTATTTCTCAGCCCCTGCATAGAATTGCAAATGTGAGAACCTGAACCGGTATCTAATACCCAAGAAGCAGAGTTTATTGAAAAACAGTTTTCTATCACAAACACACCTGAAGCGGAAGCATCCCCATGCTTCTTCTTGAGATTTAAGTACTCGGTGCAGTTGCGCTTCCAATGTCCTGTTTTGTGGCAATGAAAACATTCCCCTTTTCCCGATTCTCCAGCTTTGGACTTTTCCTTCCCCTTAACCTTTTTAACTCCACCCTTAGGATTGGTGGGCTGCTTCTTTTTCTTTCCCTTGGCCTTAGCCTTTGGGCGAGAAGAGGAAGATTGTCCAACAGTCATAACGGGAGTTTTCACTGATTTCAGTGTGCTCTCTGCACTCCTTAACATATTAAGGAGTTCAGGTAGTTCCTTCTCCATATTGTGCATGTTGAAGTTAACTATGAATTGAGCAAAGGTGGAGGGGAGGGACTGCAGAATAATATCCGTATATTATTCCTTGTCCATCGTCCATCCAAGGTCCTCAAGCTCTTCTATGAGAGCTATCATCTTCAGAACATGGTCTCCTACTGATGTGCCAGGGGTCATTCGCATCTGAAACAATTTCTTTGATACTTCGTATCGTAATATGCGGGATTGCTCTCCATACAACTCCTTTGTATGGAGGAATATGTCATGAATGTCCATATTCTCGTGCTGCTTTTGATGTGTGTTGTCCATCGATACAAGCGCGAGGCATTTGGCCGTGGCACAGTCAGCGTCCCATGTCTTGCGGACTTCTTTGTCCGCAACTGAGGATTTTGGACCTGGGACGGGCGGGGCTGGAGCCGTGAGGACATATGATACTTTATCATAAGTCAAGGCAATTTTCAGATTTCTCAGTCAGTCTTTATAATTGGTCCCATTAAGTTTATTTTTATCTAGTAGAAGCTTGAGTCCAGTCATTGGTATCTGCCATTAAGAGAGAGAAAAGAATACACTCAGCGAAAGCTCTAGCAAAGATCAGATTGGTTATTATCTTGTCTAATCGATGTCTCCCACTGCTTTAATCAAGTTTTTCTTTCAAACCTTAAAAAGAAAACTAGCCAGGATTAATTACAGTCTACAACTTCGCCAACCGTTCAGCCAGGCCAGTGTCGGTACTTGAGGGAGGTTCCCCGTGCTTTCGCACGGACCTAATTAAAGTAAACCTCGTTTTCCCAGAGGCGTAGCCCCGTTAACACCTTTCTAGACACCTAATGAGTTAGCTAATTATAAACTGCAAAACTCTCTTGGGAGCAACTATTGCCCACAGTGGGATCGGGATCCAACCATCATATGGAAGGTATGCAATCTCATTGCAAATTTCAACTATTGAAATTCCCGATGTGATTTTTACCCCTAGTACTTATGACCTTAACTATGGTCAACAAATCATAAGCACCAGTCAAATTCTACCCGTCATTTCTTGATTAATTAGACCCACCCATACGACCCTTAACTATGGTCAACAAAGTCGCATGAATGTCCTAATTAATCTGTATCATATGCAGTGTAGGAAGACATCACTTAGCTACCGTACACTACGCCTTAACTATAGTTAACAAACGTAGCACGAATACTAAGTATTCTACTTCCTAAAATGACGGAGGGTTGCAAATGATTTTTAAGAAAATCTTTAACGTTTTGAACTTGATATCGTTGTAGAATCAAATGGTTTTCAAAAGGAGTGGCTTAAGCTCCGCAGTTTTGAAATGTAGCTTTTTCATAAAGAGCCGAGTGGTTTTTAAATCCGATTCTACAACATCTTTTTAGGTTTATTTTCTTTACATTAATCATATTAATGTAGTCCCATCATTTAAGTCCTTAAGCCAATCACAGAAAAGAAACGAAAATACAACGTATGCTTATGCCATCCGCATTCGCCGCAATGTTCCCTTATGCACCGTTAGGTTACTTAACTAACGGCATACCGGGACGGGACTAGCGCGGGTGTAAAACATAAGCAACGTCTACTATATATCTCATATATAACATATCATTCGTCTCAGATATCACAGAACACAGGCAGCAGAAACACAGATATAATGTGGGATATACTAGGACGTCCGTATTTAGTATTTAGCCAACAATAGAAAATACGGATTCCATAGTCGCGATGAATAGCCAAGCCCACACCCCTAGACCCCTACGAGAGCGGCAAGCGACCCTACCAATTCTGGAGTTTAGGAGACCCGGTCTCGACTCCTCGAGATGGCCTCCCACTGAACCCCAGAACCCGGTCACTTGTGCTCCCCTCCTTGGGTCTATCCTAATGCGGAAAAGTAAATAATATACAACACTGGTGACATCAACCTCAACCCGGAAGTGCCCCAAATAAAAGAATATTACATTACATTTGAATTTTACATGAATGAAAAATAAAACTCTCATCTCACATAAAACCTCCCCAGCTATTCAATCGCGACAATCCTGCACATCATATCTCAGCAACACATAATATCATATATCATCAACGTAAGTAAGTATGCGTACTCCGATTGTCGTTGATGTATAGCAACGAAACCGGCGATAAGCGACATACTACACTTACGGTCAAAGAAAAGAAAGTGTAAAACTACAATATTTGGAATCCACATTCTCTTTAGATATCGTAAATCCGAAATATCACATATTTCGCATTTCATGCCTAACTATATAAATTCCACATATTATATCACATTTCAGATAAATAGACAGTATTAAAGTTTTCGATTGAACGATCAAATACCCAAAATTTCCTAAAGCTCAACACTTGAGCGAAGTTCAAAAATCCCAGAATGTGACACAGTAGCAGTGGTCCAGCCGTAGAAGGGTCAAGCCAACGTCTCACATGTGGCACGCCGTACTGCCCCAAACCCTAAGGTTCAAAAGGCAGTTCAAGACGGTCACATTATCGAGTTAAGGTTTGTTGTCTTCTAGAGAGCCCATCACTTAACTTGCACGTATTTCCGAAAGATTTAAACCCCGTGAAAAAGTGAGTTAATGACACTCGTTCGAACATTTTAATACTTTCTAAATTATCCGGAAAAAAACACGAAATTAAAATTCCGACCGAATCACCGAATCCAAAACAATCCCCAGAACATGCAATATTTGTATCAGATTAAAAATACCCAAAAATATATACAAGCAGGTAGGAATAACACTGTATAAAAACGAGGCAATGACTCATCAGTACGGCCGCGGAGCCGCGGCCTAAGCAAGCTCTGGCCGCGGTTCTGCGGTGGGATCTACTGTTCATGGCTTCGTTTTTTACAGTTGTTCTTAGAATTACCTGCTGAATTTTTTATATATTTTTAATTCTGAAAATAACATAGTTTGAAAAAATGTCTAGAGAGTGTTCAAGAAGTCCGTATTTTGGTTCGATCGGAGTTTTAACTTCGCTAAAGTGTCGCCTAAAGTTCTAGGTCGGCTCTGATACCAATGTCAGGTTTACCTAGCACCTAATGAAGGGTTTGAAAGCATCACATGTCTCAAAATTAAATTTTTAAGGTGCTAAGTGAACATACAAAGAATCATCACTAGAAAATTAGGGTTTCATAACTTGAACAACATCACAAGTAACAAAGGCTAGGGTTTTGAGAGTACAACCTTTGTAGCTCCCTACGCTAGACTCCTTGGCCACTTGAGGGTTGGAAAAAGGTTCGCTTGAGGTCTTCTGATGTCCACGACGATCCATCCGAACCTCCTTTGCCCAAAGCTCCTTGCTTTATTCGATGTATCAATAGAGTAGAGCAAATACCCTACACAAACCGGCTAGATGTGTGTAGTATGATGATGTGGTTTGTATTCTTTGATCAAAACTCTTTCTTTTAAGTAACCTCACTTAAGAAAATGATCAAGAGAGGAAGAAGATGGTGGCTTTGCTTTCTCACAAAAAGAAAAGAGATGAGAGAGTGAATAATTGAAATGAGAAAAGAATAATATATCTAAAATTCCTTCTCACTTCAACCATGGTTAGAATTATCTAGATCTTTTCCAAAATGAGTTAAAAGGTAAAAGGATAATTAACTCAAGGTTAATAAGTGGTTGAAGCATGGTCAAAGATGATAAACATTAACTTCTTGTGAATTATCCTTTCCTTTTTTACAGAATGAAAAATAAATAGATAATTCTACCATGTAAGTCTTGCATTGCCACCAAACTTGTATCAACAACCATGATACAATGTATGCATGTATGTATCCATGCACATCATCATGTGCATACATGTATGCATACAAAATAGAAAAGAGTTTGATTAAAGAATTAATCTAAAAGTCATTTGTTAAATCAACACTTGATTTTACAAACCGGTCATATCACATACGACCTGACCAATAGAAAATTCCCGATTAATATGCGGTATTACATATCCGTATTTAATTGGGTCCCCGTGCATATCTCATATGCACACCACATCTTTTCGCCTGAGCTAGGAAACTTCATTGTGGGACTCTAAGACTCGTCAATACGCCGGCAGTAGGTAACAATCATATCATATACCTACAAGCCGCAAGCGGTCAGCTAAACGTAACGGCCACCCGGGTATTGAGCGATCAGAAGAAAACAAGCGAAGCTGCTACAACTCCCATCGAGCCAACCGGTAACACTACCGTACAGTCCGGTCTCTTCGTCAGATATGCTGCATATCGAGTCTAGGGATGGTAGCGTCGACCCCAATAACTCAATAAGTCGTGCCGATGAAAGGACTATAACAGATCGAGAAACTACTGATAACACTTATCAGTAAATCTCAACAGCCCTGGCCAGGGACTTACTGATATAGCCAATCGAGCACAACCAAGCATCAACTCCCAATACCGGGAGAGACGGAACCACTCCTATCGCTCATCGCCTTCGTGTGTCTCGGGACTGTACCCAACGGCCACCTGTTTTCACGACTCAGTAGAGCCGTGGTAGGGTGGTAATCAAAGTACAGTGGGAGAACACACAAGACTCTATGACGATCTCGGGTCTACAGACTAACCTGTACCAGTGTCACCTGAGAACTGCTATCCGACGATAGATATAATTCCATATAGGAGTTCTCGGTGAGTCCGTCCAGTGTACCCAGTCATCACTGAGCACCCGTATACGATCTCGATGTCAAACATCGATGAATGTGGGAACATCCATCGCCCATCATATGGGTCAAGTATCATATACGCTAGTCTACGCTGGTATATCGATGCCCCGTCTCGATACACCTACGACTAGGGACATTCCAGGATATGCTTATAAACTACAGATGTCCCACTAGTATGATCTCTATCATAATCACAGTAGTCAAGCCAATATCCTCAGGGCTTTATCAACATGTGTGAATGAATAAAAGCATGATCAAATCAACATGTCAGATAAAGAAGAACCAGATAGCATACTATCATGTCGAGCAAGAATGTATACTGAATATATATATATATATACATGTATAAATACATCCACTATCATATAATGGCCTCTAGGGCATACATATATCCAACATCGGTCAGCTCTCCTACTTCCAGGTATGACCGACGCCCCCACTCTCGCCAGGATCATGCGAACGACGAGCGCAGGGACCACTCGAGAAGGTCCTCGCCCGAGGATCTGAGACGCCTGATAGAGCGAAATCGAAGCCGCACCCTGGCACAGACCCAGAGCGGGAATAGCCACCACTCCGAATATGCAGAATTATCAGGTTACCACCACCGACTCGAGGCCCTCGAGAAGAAAATCGAGGGCATACGCCGGGATGGCCAAGCATCCGGCGAAGGGGCCCGATACTTCGCCGATTCGCTGACGAAACCCTTTACGGAAGAACTGCTGGCCGAGTATGTCTTGTCCAGGAACAACCCGCCCAAGGTGGCCCTCTTCGATGGGAAATCCGACCCGAAGGACCATCTAGACGCATTTATGGTGAGCATGAGCTTCCACCCTCATCCGGGCTGGACACGGCTCAATGCCGAGCCTTCCCCACCACCCTCATCCGGGCTGGATAGGACTGGTTTCGAGGACTTACGCCACGCTCCATCTCGACCTTCGATGAGCTGGCCTCCCAATTCCTCGGTCACTTCGTCAGGAATCGATGGCAGAAGATGACGGTCGATTATCTGTTCACCATCAAGAGCAGAGACAAAGAATCCTTCAAAGGATATGTCACCCGCTTCTACAATGCGCTCCTCGAGGTCCCCGAGCACCGTGATGAAACGGTCATCACCGAGCAGAGGTCGGGTCTTAGGCACAAAGAGTGGCTCCGCTCTTTTGCATTAGCGCAACCTAAGACCATGGCCGAGATAAAAGCCTGGACCGAGAGGGAGATCCAACCCGAGTCCGGGGTGAACACAAATCTGCCCAGAGGCGACCAAACCGACCAAAAGAAACGGGGCGGAGAGGAGAAGAAGAAGGTCGACCGTCCGAACCCTTACTCACCAAGGTTTCAAGAGTACACTCCCCTAAACATCTCCCAGACCGAGCTGCTGTAGGAAGCAAAGGGCGAGTGGTTCTTCAAACTCCCGCCGGTGACCCAAAGGGCAAGCAAGCGTCTCCGAGGCCCGTACTGCGCCTTCTACAGGTCACAGGGCTACCCGACCGAAAACTGCTAACAACTCCGTGACTATATCGACGAGTTGATCTGCTCCGGCCACCTGGCGAAGTACTTGCGGGACAAGCGGCAGGCAGAGCGGGAGCAAGAGAACCAGCCCCCTCTCGGGGAGTTAACGATCGGCCAAATCATAGTCGTTACCTCGGATCCTGCTCGGGAAGTTGGAGAAAACCACTGCCTCCTCCCGGTCGAGAATGTAGGCGTTCCACCCCAGAAGAAGGGCAGTAAAGACGAGCCCATCATGTTCACTGATGAAGACCTTCGCGGTATATCTTTACCTCACAACGACCCACTCATAATAATGGCCAGAGTCCACCGTTACGAGGTTCATAGAATTTTGGTCGACTCAGGGAGCTTAGCGGATATCCTGTTCTACGACTGGTTCCAGTGTATGGGGCTAGGACCATTCGACCTTCGACCTACCTTCCATGTACTCTCGAGGTTCACCAATCACTCCGTCCCTGCCGAGGGATTGGTCACCCTCCTACTCAACATTGGGGAAGCGGGACATACACGGACCGTACCTGTGGATTTCCTCGTCGCCAAAGTCCCTTCGTCCTAAAACATTCTGCTAGGAAGTCCGGCCTTAAACGCTTTCCAAACCCAGATCTCAACTTATCACCTTGCAATCAAGTTTCCTTTAGATCAAGGGGGAATAGGCCAGGCCCACGGAGACCAGCAAACCTCTAGGATTTGCCTCACCTCGACGTCCACTGTCGGAGATCAAAGCGACGATTTTGAGGACATACCTGACTTCCAGGGGTCTTTAGATACACGTGATGACCAAATGGAAGTCAGAGGCGCCCCAGTAGAAACATTAACGGAAGTACCACTAGAAGAAGGGGTCAACGACCGAAAAGTCCAGATCGACTCTCTCCTGACTAGGGATCGCCGTGAAGAACTGATCCGCTTCCTCCGAGATAATTTGGACGTTTTTACTTGGACGCCGGCGGACATGCCCGGAATTGACCCTAGAGTGATCTCCCACAAGCTCGGAGTCGATCTGAAAACAAAACTGTAACAACCCTAAATTCCCTGTACAACTTTCTGTGCAATTTTTTCAAAATTTAAAGAAAGGGGCACTTTTGCCTGAGCACAAGTTAAGTACTTGTTTTGCTAATTAATTACAAGAAAAAACTTGTAGCTCATTGGTAATACCTTGCACTGTTGAACCAAGTCACCAGAATTCAAA
Organism: Agapanthus africanus; assembly: GCA_030015575.1. NCBI lineage: Eukaryota > Viridiplantae > Streptophyta > Magnoliopsida > Asparagales > Amaryllidaceae > Agapanthus > Agapanthus africanus. The sequence goes on from CM057339.1 coordinate 46,594,821, forward strand.
TCCCATACCCCACATTATTAATAATATTATTTTGTTTTTGATTTTTAGAATACCAACAGTTTACACGTGCATTTCCCACAAAAACCCCACTACACCCCATAAACTAAATATACCAGTGAGTAGATGAAGCGACGACAAGGCCCCTGACCCCCTGACTCGGCTGAGTCGGCCGGTGGACCGGTCGACTCAGACCGGCCCCGCCGGCCGGACTCGGCCGGACGGCCGAGTCCCCAACATCAAAGTTGGGGCTCTTCATCATCTTAACCCCCCTGCACACTTCATTTTCCCAGATCGGTTCCAGAGAATTCATAAAGCCTCATTTACTCCATTTTTTAATACATTTTAATATATATTTTACATTTTTTTCAATTAAACTCTTCATCTATCCTAACCCTAGCCTAACTCTATAAATACCACCCCTAAACACTACCCCCTGACCCTAAAATTCTGAGCCAACTCTCAAGAAATTCCTAGAAACCCTAGTGTATTTTGGAAGAAGCGAAAGACGAAGCTCCGGCGAATTTTCCGGCCAACTTCCGACGACGATCCTAGGAACTTCCGATGACGAAACGATGTACCGTCGACTCCTTTCGTCTCCCCTCCCTCTTCTCTGTTAACTAAACTCGTAAGTCCCAATTCTCTCTTCTCTATTCTTATTCTAAAATACGAAATTTCAAAACCCAACGGAATCGGAATAAATCCGATTTCCGATTCGGTTCTCTATAAAACCTAACTCTTTCTTTAATACAATCATGCTACAACCAATACATGTTGACTATTAAATACTAACTAATCATATTGAACAAGTTCTATATCAAAAATAATTGCCATTTCCATTTTACCGTATTTTTTCATTAAAATACCACATAGTTTCATTTTTATATTTAAACCATCAAAACTTTGCTATACCTTTAAGTAGATCACGAGTTAATGACCTACCTCCTCACACACTCATATGCAACATAACACAATACCCTCGGGAACATAGAATACGGGAAAACGACATCTTGTCAAATAAATACCATTACTTATAAAACCATTTTTCTTAATGATTTAGTATTTATACAATTTTTTGTAAAGCGCCGCTACAACCCATTTGGGGAATCCGTTCGGGATGGTGCGGATTATCGCATATCCTCGAGTTTAGTAGTGCGAGATGCAGACCTTCGCAAGGAGCATTCGGTCTCGAAAGATTTAAAATACGACATCTTAAGAAAAACGAGATTTCAATATATATATATTAAATTTATTTTCATATAAATATATGTATATATAACAATAAAATATTTATTTTGTAATAATATAAATATTCCAACTCTTTTCAAAAATCACAAGAATCATTTTACACTAAAATACCATGAATTCCATACAAGTCAATATTACAAATAAATACCCTTTATTATGAATTTAGGATATTTTCACTAGAAATATCACAATTATAAAATCTACATTCATGATAACTCTAAAGACAATAAATAAATAATTGGGGAGTATTTTGAAAAGTATATAAAAGTATTTTTACATAAAAACCCCTTAAGTTCTATAAATTACCCTAGAGACCTTAGTAAACATAGGTTTAAGCGGGACCAATTTCTTGAGCCTCAGGGAGCCGGAGAAGTGGGTGCTTGCCTATCTAAGGTAGACAACTTAACAATGGTGTTATCAACACGGTACTCGTTTTGAAAAAGACACAAATCCTGTCGTCCATGTGCAGTGGTTACCGATAATATCAAAACAATCAGGTCTTCAATTTACTTTTCTAATTGTCTGACTCAGAGTGAGTCTCATTATAATATGACTTGAATATGATTTAAGTACAATCTACAATCTACAATCTACAATATTACAATTCAACATGAATTCATATATTCAATATGTTCAAACTATTCAATCTATATTGACCGAACCGAACCATGAATATACTTCCATTTACATGATTCTCCAGTTACATCCATTTACATGATTATACAGTTACATCCGTTTACTGATATCATGGTTTCGGTTAGTCATCCAATTATATAATCTATACAGTTACAATACAAGACAAACAATACAATCAAAACACTACGGGGTTTAAGGGGTAGATTGGTACGGAAGGTGTTAGAAGTGGCACGAGACTGCAACCATAAGACAACTAACCTATATTTCGTTGCTGTTGTACCGTGGCCCAACGGTTCCTTGAGTTTCTGATACCTTAGTTTCCGGGGCAAGTGAGACTCCTCTCGTATACACTGACATCTTTATGAACCAAGCTACAAACAACAGCGTTAACACAACATTATAACAACATAATACAACTTTAAAAGCCACATTCTTTCTGTCTATTCTATTTCTCTCTTATCTTTGGGACTTACCGAACGATTTGTTCGCTGACGACTTTCTCTTTCTTTCTTCTTTGAATGTTGTCAGGTGATTCGGATCTTCCAGAGATCGAGCCCAGCGCTGAAGACTTAGACCAGTTTACTGAAGACCCCGAGCTTTTGTTCATTGTACACATTTCAGTTCAGTACTTTTCCTTTCTTTTATGCCATTATTTAGGCATTGCTTTATTTCAGTTGTATTTACTTTTCATGTATTGTACAGAAAGAATGTGAATAAATAAAGTTGTTGTTTTATTATATCTTGTCTCTTGTGCATTTACATTTATATTGCTTAGATACGCTTAGCGTATTTACTTCACAGTAAATACGTAGCGGCCTCGTCGTTTCCTCTGCCCGTACACTGAGAAGCAGGGCGTGACAAAAACCCATCCGACAAAAGAAAAGAAGCTTTGTGCCGGCCAAGCAAAGGGCGATAGAAGACGAAGTGGATCGACTGTTCGCCGCTAACTTTATCAAGAATTTGGACTACTGTGATTGTTTGGCAAATGTAGTCATGGTCAAGAAGGCGAACGAGAAATGGTACATGTGCGTCGATTTCACGGACATAAACAAAGCCTGCCCCAAATATAATTATCCCCTCCCTCGGATAGACCAGCTTGTAGACAGCTCGGCAGGCCATGAACTATTGAGCTACATTGACGCCTTCTCGGTTTACAATCAGATCAGGATGAACCCGGCCGACGAAAAACTGACCGCCTTCTCCACTGACCGGGGGTATACTGCTACAAAGTGATGTCCTTCGGACTTAAGAATGCTGGGGCAACTGTTCCTTTATATATAATAATAATAATAATAATATATAGAAAGAAAAAGGGAAAAAATTCCCCACTGTGCAGGTCTCACGTGCCCACACGTGAGCGGCTATATGCAAAACATATAGCCGCTACATTTAAGCAGTTGATAGACCAAAATTGAGCCTCACGTGTAAGCACGTGAACGCCTATATACAAAGCATATAGGCGCTGCATTCAAACAGATAACAAAAAAAAGAAGAAGAAGAAAGAAGAGAGAGGCTCATGTGTTAACATGTGATACCCTCTTATGCTATTGCATATAAGAAAACAAAGTTAATTCTATTGGGGTTACGTGCTACACGTGAGTATTCCTAAACATTTTCCAAGCGAATATAATTAAATTCTAAATAAAAGGATCAAAACTCTATTGGGAAGACATCTCCTTAAATCTTTTAAAACTATCCGATAGAATTAAATTCTATATATGTGGGAAATATTTCCCTGATCTTCCTTAAACTAGAAAGATTTTCTTTGTTAGACGAAAGACCTTTGGATCAAAGATCCAACGGTGATCGTCTGATAGAATAAAATTCTATTTTAGAAAAATATTTCCTAATCTGATTAAAAACAAATAAGAAATCTTCTCTGTTAAACAGAGAGCCTTTGGATTAAAAATCCAACGGTGAATAAAATTCACCAGAACAATTGGATCGATTATGAAATCAATCATGATCTCTCAATGAGGGATTTGCTTAACAAATTGATTCTTTTTCTTCTCCTATAAATAGGAGCAAACAAAAAAGAGAGGGGAGAACAGAGAGAGAAACATACAGAGGAGAGCATACAAAAAAGAGGAAGAAGAGAATTTAACTCTCAGAAAAAATTTGCTTCATCAGAACTTTCTAGGTAAAGAAAAAGAGAGAAATACACAAAGATTTTTCTATCTCGACCTTTCCAAGGGTTTAACCCTTCGCATAAGAACTTAGTTTTTCCTCTGGTTGAGATCTGTAGAAGCAGATCATCCCATAAGTTGAGAATTTAATTCTCATCGGGGAGATTCTGTTATGCAGATTCAAAACCTAGGGGAAAAAACTGAGTTCAAAGAATTTAATTTTTACAGAAACATATGGGAATTTACTTCCTTTGAAAATTAAGGTTTAACCCTACAATAAGAATTAAATTCTTACAAACAAAAAAAAAAGGAAAAAAGAGGCATGAGATCCTCCAAAACCCTAGCATGAGATCAAAATCTCCAAACACTCAATAGGATCTCACGTGCTTCACGTGAGCGTCTCTGATGAATGAAAAGGGAAACAAACAAAATCGCTTCGCGTGCTCGCACGTGAGTCAAGTGTTTAACACTTCGATAAAAAAGGGGGGGAATAGAACCCAGAGAACAATTCTCACTTTGGGGCGCCTCATGTGCCCACACGTGAGCGCTTCCAAAATTCAAGGGTTTAATCACTTCTACATAAAAAAAAAGGGAAGGGGGAATATAACCCAGAGAACGGATCCCACTTTGGGGCGCCTCACTTGCCCACACGTGAGCGCTTCCAAAGTGCAGTGATTAACACTGATTCAGAGCCTCACGTGGGAACACGTGAGTGCTAAACACACACCAATGCTTTGCATTATGAGACTCGGACTTCAGCCCCAAATTGGCTAAGTCTTCTTGAGGTCAAAATCTCTTTGATCTCTAAATCAATTGAGCCTCTGTGCTCAGGTTTTCCCAAACTAATCTCAGTCTCAAACATGACTGATGAGCACTCAACTGATGATATCCAAAACGATATTCATCCCACATTCCCCTAAGGAAATCTTAGTCTCAAAATATGACTAATGATTTCGGGGTTGATCACCAACTTCATTTTTTCTCGGATAGGGAAATTGGTTCAAGGGTACATCTCTCCACACCTCTTATACATGTCGTTGTAATTTCTCAACGTCTTCAGAAAGTTGGCGGGTCCCGACAACCAACTGCTCTTCGGTGCACTTCCCAAACTGACGTGCACACCCCAGATCAAACTACACCCCAAGCTGGGTGTCTCCCATATCATCGTTGCTTATCCCGACACGTAACAAATACACGTGCGCGCAAAATGATCTATGGACCGTAACGTCCTTAAACTAAACTCTACGGACCGTAACGTCCTCAAACTACTACGAACCGTAACGTCCTTAAACTAAACTTTACGGACCGTAACGGCCACAAACTACTACGGACCGTAACGGCCTCAAACTACTACGGACCGTAACGTCTTTAAACTAAACTCTACGGGCCGTAACGTCCTCAAACTACTGCGGACCGTTATGTCCTTAAACTAAACTCTACGGACCGTAACGTCCTCAAACTACTGCGGACCGTAACGTCCTTAAACTAAACTCTACGGACCGTAACGTTATCAAACTACTGCGGACCGTAACGTCCTTAAACTAAACTCTATGGACCGTAACATCCACAAACTACTACGGGCCGAAACGTTCTTAAAACTAAACCCTCACCTCAAGAATGGTGATCTACGGACCGAAACGTGCTTAAACTAACAACGGACCGTAACGTCCTTAAACTAAAACAATAGAGCCCAAATGCTCTTTTGTTGGGTCTGAATGATCCTAAAACCCTGTTAAGTAGATCTTAGTCCCAAATTGGACTAACGTATCCTTAACAAAAATTTAAGTCGATCTTGATCTCAAAACAGATTAATGATCCTTAAATCAACCCAAACCCAAATCTAAGATATACGGATTTGGACTAATCAACGCTCTACGGGCAACAACATAAATTAGTTTCCGTATACAATCCACGAGCAACCAAAAATAAAACAAACACACACGACACGAAATGAACTTCTGGAGAAGGAGAAAGTGGTTATCGCGATGCGATAACCACTTTAAATGCAGTGGCTTGCGCCTGCAAGGAAGAGCGTCCCCACAATCAAAAATCCCTCGCAAACGAGAGGAAATCTGTTGAAGTCTGTTACAACGGCCGCATCCATCCAAACCTCCGATATACGGTGCCATAAATCAACTTGGCATCTTCGGAGAGGTGGACGGATAAATCCAAATAGCATCTGCCTCCAAATTTAGGCAAGACGGATAAATCCAAATAGCATCTGCCCTCAAAACAGAATCTGTTCTCCGCCGAAAACAGAGGCAGACAGCGTAGGTCGTCTTGCCTGAATTTGGGGGCAGATGTTATTTGGATTTATCCGTCCACCTCTCCGAAGATACCAAATTGATTTATGACACCGTATATCGGAGGTTTGAACGGATGCGACCGTTGTAGCATACTTCGTCAGATTCCCCCACGTTTGCGAGGGGTTTTTGATTGTGGGGATGCTCTTCCCTGCAGGCGCAAGCCCCTGCAGTTAATTACATTACCGCATCGTGATAACCACTTTCACCTGGTCTAAAAGTTCACTTCATGTCTTGTGTGTTTGTTTTATTTTTGGTTGCTCGTGGATTGTATACGGAGACTAATTTATGTTGTCCCCCGTAGGTCGTGGATTAGTCCAAATCCGTATATCTTAGATTTGGGTTTGGGTTGATTTAAGGATCATTAATCTGTTTTGAGATCAAGATCAACCTAAATTTTTGTTAAGGATACTGTTCGCCGCCGAAAACCGGGAACGAGCCGTTGGGACGTCTCGCCTGAATTTTGGGGGGCAGATGCTATTTGGTTTTATCCGTGAACCTCTCCGAAGATGTCAAGTTGATTTATGGCACCGTACATCGGAGGTTTAGACGGATGCGGCCGATGTACCAGATTTCGTCAGATTTCCCCTCATTGTGAGGGGTTTTTGATTATGGGGACGCTCTTCCCTAGAGGCGCAAGCCCTTGCAGTTAATTATGCTACCGCATCGCGGTAACCACTTTCTCCTTCTTTAGATGGTCATTTCATGTCGTGTGTGTTTGTTTTATTTTTTGGTTGCCCGTGGATTGTATACGGAGACTAATTTATGTTGTCGCCCGTAGGGAGTGGATTAGACCAAATCTGTATTTTCTTAGATTTGGGTTTGGTTTGGGTTTAAGGATCGTTAATCTCATTTGAGACTAAGATCAACTTAAACGTTTGTTAAGGATATGTTAGTCTAATTTTAAACTAAGATCTACTTAACAGGATCATTTAGATCCAACAAAAGAGCATTTGGGCTCCATTGTTTTTGTTTAGGGACATTGCGGTCCATTGGGTTTAAGGACATCATAGTCCGTGACAATTTAAAGACGTCATAGTCTGTAAAGTTTAAAGACATCATAGTCTGTGAGTTTAAGGACCTCACAGTCCATAAAGTTTAAGGGCATCATAGTCCATGAGTTTAAGGACCCCACAGTCCGTAAAGTTTAAGGACATCATAGTTCATGAGTTTAAGGACCTCATAGTCCAGTTTAAAGACATCATAGTCTAGTTTAAAGACCTCATAGTCTGTAAAGTTTAAGGACGTCATAGTCCATGAGTTTAAGGACCTCATAGTCTATGAGTTTAAGGACCCCACAGTCTGTAAAGTTTAAGGACATCATAGTCCATGAGTTTAAGGACCTCATAGTCCATGAGTTTAAGGACCTCATAGTCCAGTTTGAAGACATCATAGTCTAGTTTAAAGACCTCATAGTCTGTAAATTTTAAAGACATCGTAGTCCATGAGTTTAAGGACCTTATAGTCCATAAAGTTTAAGGACATCATAGTCCATGAGTTTAAGGACCTCATAGTCCATGGGGTTCTGGTTTAACCAGTTTGGGGGTGCGCCAAAAGTTATTGGTTATTGGGACCCTCCACCTCTCTGAATACGTTGAGTAATTACAACGACATGTATTAGAGGAGTAGAGAGATGTACCCTTGAACCAAATACCAGATTGAGAAGGAATGGGATGAACATTGTTTTGAATGCCATCTGAGATCAATTTTGAAGGACCTGGATATAATTGGAGCTCGGGTGTTGACTTTGGGAGACTTGGCTGATTTGGGCTAAGGTTAGCCTCTCGTAGTGTTAAACACTAGTGTATGCTCAGCGCTCAAGTGCTCCCACATGAGGCGCTTGAAGTAGTGTTAAACACTGAGAATTTAGGCGCTCACGTGAGGCGCTTGAAGTAGTGTTAAACACTGAGAATTGAGGCGCTCACATGGGATCACGTGAGGCGCTTGAAGTAGTGTTAAACACTGAGAATTGAGATGCCTACGTGGGGTCACGTAAGGCGCTTGAAGTAGTGTTAAACACTGAGAATTTGATGCGCTCACGTGGGGTCACGTGAGGTACTTGAAGTTGGCGCTGCTCCTTTGGGTTTATTCTCTTGTTCTCTTTAATAAGTACCGAGCACTTCTAAGGGGTCACATGGGGTCACGTGAGGCGTCCCAAAAATAGAGTTTATTCCCTTTTCTCTTTATAAGTGTTGAGCACTTCTTACGGGTCACGTGGGGTCATGTGAGGCGCCCCAAAAATAGGGTTTATTCCCTTTTGTTCATCAAGAGCGCTCACGTGGGAACACGTGAGATTTGCTATGTAGCGTTGAACGCTAATGAATCACCAGGCTGTTATTCTATGGTTCTGAGGAATCAAGTTCTCCTTTTGTTCTTTGCAGGGATTAAATTATTTTTTAAAGGTTTAAACCCTAGTTTCAGAGGAATTAAATTCCCTTATGTTTTGTAAGAGTTAAACTCTTTTGGATTCAGTTCTTTCCCCTAGGTTTTGAATCTGCATGACAGAATCTCCTCGATGAGAATTAAATTCTCAACTTGTGGGGAGATCTGCTTCTGCAGATCTTAACCAGAGGAAGAACTAAGTTTTATGAGAAGAGTTAAACTCTTGGTTTGAGAATTAAATTCTCTTTTGGTTTTTGCTTACCAAGGGGTTTTCCTTTCTGTTTTCTGTATTTTTGAACTTGAAGTTTATGGGGGGTTCCTCTGTGCCCCTTTTTTCTCCTCCTCTTGCTCCTATTTATATGAGAAGAAAAAGAATCAATTTGTTAAAAGAATCCCCCATTGAGAGATCATGATTGATTTCATGATCTTTTAGATCAATCGGTGAATTTTATTCACCGTTGGATTTTTAATCCAAAAGCCCTCTGTTTAACAGAGAAGATTTCTTATTTGTTTAACAAGATTATGAATATCTTGTTAGTTTTGACAAGATTAGAATTTTATTCTATCATATCTTTTTAGTTTAATAGGAACAGAAATATATTTTCTTAATATAGAATTTAATTTTATCATATAGATATCTCATTAGTTTAATAAGATTAGAATTTTATTCTAATCATATGAATATCTTGTTAGTTTAACAGGATTAGGAAAATATTTTCCTATGATAGAACTTTATTTTACCAGATGATCATCGTTGGATCTTTGATCCAAAAGTCTTCTGTTTAACAGAGAAGATGTTTTTAGTTTGAGAAAGATCAAGAAAATATTTCCCAAAATAGAATTTAATTCTAGAATTTGATAGGAGCATTTTAAATTGGGTTGCTCACATGCTTTGCATATGAGAGGCAAGAGAACTCATGTGTTTAACACGTGACCCCTGCTATGGGTTTTATCCTGTTTATATTCAGCTCTCATATGCTTTGCATATGAGCGCTCACGTGTTTTACACATGAGGCCTGTTTGGCCATTGGTGATTTATGTTCAGCGCTTATAAGATTTGCATATGAGCGCTCACGTGTTTTACTCGTGAGGCATGTTTGGCCCTTTAAGTTTATTTTATTCAGCGCTCATATGCTTTGCATATGAGCGCTCACGTGTTTAACACGTGATGCATATTTGGCCCTTAATTGTTTTATCTAACGCTCATACGCTTTGCATATGAGCGCTCACGTGTTTTACACGTGAGGCCAAATTTTGAGGACTCTCCCCCTTTTTTATAAGGGAATAAGTAGCTCTTGGCCGAAAATTTTGGCGGGAACAAATGCCCCCCACCAGTTTGCCCACGTAAGCATGTATGTGGGTAAAGTAGTGCAGAGTTATGCATGGCAATAGAATTGAGGGCTTAGGGGACAAGTTTAGAGTCTTTGTAGCCTGAGACTTTTTTCATCTTCATGAGCCGTAAGGGTTTCAAGAAGCTTTTTTTCCCCTACAAGTCGAGAGGATCTCGTATGTGCAAATTGTCCTTAGAAATTGTGAGGATTTCGAAGTGTTCATCGCCTCCGTGAGTCGTAAGGATCTCACTCGGGTATTTTTCCTTACGAATCGTGAGGACCCGTAAGTAGCTTCTTTATTTCATTGGCGAATATGGCTTTGGCAAATGTGGTCCAATGATAGTCTATCTTGAAATCCTTGTAGAGCAGCGATGGTTTAGGAAACAGTTTCAGATCTATCGCCCAAGACTTTTCAACTTTATGAGCCGTGAGGGTCTCATAAAGACTTTTCTCCCTACGAGTCGAGAGGATCCCGTAGGTGTATTTTCTCCTTAGGAGTCGTAAGGATTCCTAAGTGTATGTTTTTCTCTCGAGAGTCGTAAGGATCTCACAAGAGAATTTTTTTCCCCTTACAAGTCGAGAGGACTCGTAAGTGGTTTTTTCCTCCTTGTCGATATTCGACTTTGGGGAGTGTGGCCCGTGGATAGTATACAATAGTCCATCTTGAACCTACTTGCAAGGCAGCGATGGCTTAGGAAACAGGTTCAGATCTGCCGCCTAAGACTTTTCAACTTTATGAGTCGTGAGGGTCTCATAAAGATATTTCTTCCTACGAGTCGAGAGGATCTCGCAGGTGTATTTTCTCCTTAGGGGTTGTGAGGACTCCTAAGTGCGCTTTCTCTTGAGAGTCGTAAGGACCTCATAAGAGAATTTTCTTTTCATGCGCGGGGACACTAATTTCCCCGCAGGTCGAGACAAATCGAGAGATTCTCGCAAAGACACTAATCTTCTCATGGTTCAATACGAATCGAGATGTTCTCGTCAAGAACGCTGATTTCCCTGAATCGAGGTTTTGCCAAGGACACTGATTTCCTTGGAGGTCGAGACAAATCGAGAGATTCCTGCAAAGACACTGATTTCTCTGCGGGTCGATGCGAATCGAGATGCTCTCGTCAAGGACGCTGATTTACCTGAATCAAGGTTTTACCAAGGGCACTGATTTCCTTGGAGGTCGAGACGAATCGAGAGATTCCTGCAAAGACAATGATTTCTTTGTGGGTCGATGCGAATCGAGATGCTCTCGTCAAGGACGCTGATTTTCCTGAATCGAGGTTTTGTCAAGAACACTGATTTCCCTGCCGGTTGAGACGAATCGAGGTATTCCTACAAAGACACTGATTTCCCTGCGGGTCGATACGAATCGAGAGGTTCTCGTCAAGGAAGCTGATTTCCCTGAATCGAGGTTTTGTCAAGGACACTGATTTCCCTGCCGGTTGAGACGAATCGAGGTATTCTTACAAAGACACTGATTTCCCTGCGGGTCAATGCGAATCGAGAGGTTCTCGTCAAGGACGCTGATTTCCCTGAATTGAGGTTTTGCCAAGGACACTGATTTCCCCGGGGTCGAAACGAATCGAGGTACTCCTTCAAAGACACCGATTTCTCTGCGGGTCGGCACGAATCGAGGGGTTCTCGCCAAGGACGCTGATTTCCCTGAATCGAGGTTTTGCCAAGGACACTGATTTCCCTGGGGTCGAAATGAATCGAGATATTCCTGCAAAGACACAGATTTCTCTGCGTGTCGACGCGAATCAAGATGCTCTCGTCAAGGACGCTGATTTCCCTGACTCAAGATTTTGCCAAGGACACTGATTTCCCCGGGGTCGAAACGAATCGAGGTATTCCTGCAAAGACACTGATTTCTCTGCGGGTCGACGCGAATCGAGATGTTCTCATCAAGGACGCTGATTTCCTTGAATCGAGATTTTGCCAAGGACACTGATTTCCCTGGAGGTCGAAACGAATTGAGGTATTCCTGCAAAGACACCGATTTCTCTGCGGGTCGACGCGAATCGAGATGCTCTCATCAAGGATGCTGATTTCCCTGAATCGAGATTTTGCCAAGGACACTGATTTCCCTGGGGTCGAAACGAATCAAGGTAATTCTGCAAAGACACTAATTTCTCTGCGGGTCGACACAAATCGAGATGTTCTCGTCATGAATGCTGATTTTCCTGAATCGAGATTTTGCCAAGGACACTGATTTTCGTGGAGGTCAAGACGAATCGAGAGATTTCTGCAAAGACACTGATTTTTCCGCGGGTCGACGTAAATCGAGGTTCTCGTCAAGGATGCTGATTTCTCTGAATCGAGATAAGAAGCGATGGCTTAGGAAACAGGTTCAGATCTGCCGCCTAAGACTTTTCAAGTTTATGAGCTATGGGTCTCATAAAGGGTTTTCTCCCTACGAGTCGAGAGGATTTCGTAGGTATCTTTTCTCCTTAGGAATCATGAGGATTCCTATATGTGTTTTCTCTTAAGAGTCGTAAGGATCTCACAAGAGAATTTTTCCCGTTTACAAGTTGAGAGGATTCAAAAGTGGTTGTTTCCCTCATTGTCGAGATTCGACTTTGGAGAGTGTGGCCCGTGAATAGTATACAATGGTCCATCTTGGACTGACTTGCAGGGCCCCAGTGCTTAGGAATAAGGTCCTTATCCCCATTGCCTAAGGCTTTTCCCTACGAGTCGAGACGAATCGAGCAAGAACACTAATTTCCTCACGGGTCGAGATGAATCGAAAAGTTCTCGCAAGGGTTTCCTAACGTCACAGTTAACTCCTGCTAATAGAAGTCCATTAGGGTCTGTGGTACTAAGGGTTTTTTTTTACCCGTCGCACCATCGCGTTTGCCGATATATTCCCCGATATGCAATCTTGTTGCTCGAGTAACCCCGCGACTGTCGTATCTTTGATCCCTTCGGGGGCTGGACAACACGTCTTCAAGTAATCTTCCAGGTGATATTACCGTCGAAAAAGCAAGCGTTAGGGATATTCCATGTCGCTTTTTACTTGAGGTTAGGCTCAGTTTGGGATCCCTGATAAGTCATGACCACTCCGCGTCGGTGTGGGATGATCTCCGATAGTCTTTTCAGGTCTCATTTGAGTTGCCGTCAAGACCCTGAAGCGAAGGATTTTCCTTGGCTTCGTTTATTGACATTGTGTCTGCAATATTGCGACGAATGTCGAGGTTGTCTCTGGGTTGTCTGTGAACCATCGAGGTTTGGAACTAGGGGATTTTGCCATGGCTCTGTTTGTTGATGTCGCGCATGTATCCTGCTGGAAGGAAGAAGAACGCTGTTGTTGATCTCTAGGCCGTAGATGTAGCTGTCGAGCCTTGGAACTAGGAACTCTGCCATGGTTCCGAGGTAGTCTTTAGGTTGTCTGTGAACCGTCGAGATTTGGAACTAGGGGACTTTGCCGTGGCTCCGCTTTGTTAACGTTGTGTCTGCATCCGATTGGAGTACGGAGAAATACCGGTGTTGATCTCTAGGTTGTCGATGTTGACGTCGAGACCCTGAAGCTAGGGATCTTTCTTTACTTCGTTTGTTGACATTGTGTCTGCAACATTGCGATGCACGTCGAGGTTGTCTCTGGGCTGTCTGTGAACCGTCGAGATTTGGAACTAGGGGACTCTGCCATGGCTCCATTTATTGATGTTGCGTCTGTATCCTGCTGGCATGAGGAGGAACGCCGTTGCTGGTCTTCTGGGATGCAAATATTGCCGCTGAGACCTAACTCTCCCATTGATGGAGTTTGTTGGGACATGTGGTTCCCTTTTCGTTTATGCCCATAGATTGTATACAGGAGTCAGTATGGACTTACCTGCAGGGCAAAAAGTTTCAATTCATTTTTTTTATTTCTTTCCGCGATACTCTATCATTTCAGCTTTTTATATCGCGAAAGCCGTGATTGCCCAATCATTTCGGCTGTCTTTTCGCGGTGCTCCATCATTTCAGCTATTTTTTTCTTTTACTCGCTGTTTTTTTTATTGCGAGTTGCCCAACCATTTAGGCTATTTTTGTATGCATATATTTTACTCGCTAACTTTTATTGTGAGTTACCCAAATATTTCGGCTATTTCATATGCATTTTTTTAAGTATGGAACTTATGGTCCGATACCAATCTTGCATCAGTATCGCTGCGACTGGAATGTTGCCAGGAGCGACTCATCATTTGCCATGAAAAGACTTGGAATTTGATACCGATTTAGGCATCAGCATCGCTACGACTGGGATATTGCCAGGAGCGAGTCATCATTTGCCATTTGTCGGTTCGAGCAAATGTGGCTTAGCAAACAGGGTTAAGATCCTTTCGACTAAGGCTTTTGACTTCATGAGCTGTAAGGGTCTCATAAAGGTGTTTCTCTCTACGAGTCGTGAGAATCTCGTAGGTGTCTTTTCTCCTTAGGAATCGTGAGGATTCCTAAGTGCATGTTCTCTCATAAGTCGTAAGGATCTTATAAGAGTGTTTTCTCCTTATAAGTCGAGAGGACTTATAAGTGCATGTTCACCAAACAGGGCGATTTCACTCCATTGGCGGAACTTGGTGTGGGAGACGTTTATTTGTGCCCGTTGTTCCCCCAATCAGAGCAAGGCTCTGTTTGAATTTTAAAATTCAAATCTTTGAAGCAACGCTTCAAATTCCGTACGTTGCGCGCAATGCGCCACGTGTCAAAAGTTGACACGCCAACACAACGCCCAAGGCAGTGCGTCCAATCAGAGCAAGGCTCTTTAAAAAACAAAAGCAACGCTCAGTTGCGCAAGCGCTGCGCTGCGTGACACGTGTCTGCGCAGTTGCGCAAACACTGTTGCGCAAGTGCACCACTGCGCGCCACGTGTCTGCGCAGTTGCGCAAGCACAACTGCGCGAGCGCCGCGCTGTGCGACACGTGTCTGCGCAGTTGCGCAAACACTGTTGCGCAAGCGCACCTCTGCGTGACACGTGTCTGCGCTGTTGCGCAAACACTGTTGCGCAAGCGCTGCGCTGCGCGACACGTGTCTGCGCAAGCGCTTCGCTGCGCGACACGTGTCTGCGCAGCTGCGCAAGCGCTTCACTGCGCGACACGTGTCACGCACTGGGGATTCTTGCGCAAAATAGAATAAATCTTGTTAAAACAAGAAGATTTTCTTGTATAAGGCAGGGGCCTTTGGATCAAAGATCCAACGGTGGGGAAAATTCCCCAAATCACTCAGAAAAAGATCTATGTAAAAAATTTAACTAATTAATGGGCACTATAAAAAGGACCCCAGACCTTAATTCAAGAGAAGAAACATCTTGCTAAAAAAAAGAGAGAAGAAAACTCTTGAGAACTCTTGAAGAATACAAAAAAAAAGGTAAAACCTTTAAAAGAAGAGAAAATTCTCTTAGAAACAGATCATTGATCTAAGAACAAGATCATGGATCTTCAACAACAAATAAATAAGTAAATAAAAAAATAAATAAAAAATAAATAGTGCCTTGCACTTGTTATGAACCCTTAGTTCTCTGGGATAAAGAAAAACAAGAAAAAAAAACTTGTTTTTCTTTGATCTAAATTTAGATCAGGAGATTAAAAAGTGCCTTGCACTTCTGTTCTTGAATCTAAAAAAGATTCTTAGTGCTCTGCACAAATGCAATGCATTACTTGAAGGGTCAGGCCCAAATCAGAAAGACCTAACAGGCCAAAATAAATTGCAAAGCAATAAAGGGCAGAACCCAAATGAAATTGATGCTCTGCATCATTATAAAGGGCAGGGCCCAAAACAAAATTGATGCTCTGCATCCTTCCTGGGCAAGGCCCAAATAAAAATAAAAAGAAATGCTATGCAAAAGCAGATAAAACGTTGGATATTCTCAACTGGACTTAGCTCAATTTTGGCCATAAGTCCTTAAATTAAATTGACTGAGCAAAATTGCTCTACTAAATCAATTTACAATCGGTCCGAGGGTACATCTCCGAACTCCTTTGACATCCATCATTGTAATTCCTCAACGATGTCAAAGAGGTGACGGGTCCCAACGACCACACATCAATGTGGACTGCGGGGTCCTTAAACTCGTGGACCGAAACGTTCTTAAACTAATATCGGACCGAAAAGTCCTTAATCTAACGGTGGACCACTATGTCCTTAAAATGGTATTGGACCACCATGTCCCTAAACTGGCACAATAGAGCCCAAATGCTCTTTTGTCGGATCTAAACGATCCCGTTAAGTTGACCTCAGTCCCAAACTGGACTAACGTATCCTTAACAACTGTTTAAGTTGATCTTAGCCTCAAATATGGCTAACGCATCCTTAAACCTTCAAACAGACTTTAGTCCTAAATTGGACTATAAATTCCCCCAATCAACTTTGGCTCAAGGGTACATCTCTGAACTCCTCTGACATTTGTCATTGTAATTCTTCAACGTCGTCAGAGAGGTGACGGGTCCCGACGACCATACATGCAATGGACCACTATGTCTCTAAACTGGAACAATAGAGCCCAAATGCTCTTTTGTCGGATCTAAACGATCCCGTTGAGTTGATCTTAGTCTCAAACAGGACTAAGGTATTCTTGACGAACGTTTAAGTCGATCTTAGCCGCAACGCGACTAAGGCATCCTTAAACTAAAAACACCAAACCCAAATCTAAGTAAATACGAATTTGGACTAATCCACGTCCTACGGGCGACGGTATTACTCAGTCTCCGTATACAATCAACGGGCAACCACAAACAAAACAAACACCCACGACACGAAGTGAAATTCTGGAGAAGGAGAAAGTTGTTACCGCGAAGCGGTAGCGTAATTAACTGCAGGGGCTTGCGCCTGCAGGGAAGAGCGTCCCCACAATCAAAAACCCCTCAAGCGAGGGGGAATCTGACAAAGTCTGCTACATCGGCCGCATCCGTCTAAACCTTCGATACACGGTGCCATAAATCAATTTGGCATCTTCGGAGAGATGGACGGATAAAACCAAATAGCATCTGCCCCGAATCTCAGGCACAGACGCCCTAACGGCTCGGCCACCATTCGGAGGGGAACAGATTCTGGCACGCCCGGTGGGACCTTTTCCTTTTTCCACTCCACGCTTCGTGTGTCGTCTTCGCGAACCATTCGCGGTTTGTTAATGGTTGCCTTCGGATTTCAAGTTACTAAGATTTGGTCTTTTGCCTGACGCAGAACTCAAGATTCAATGGCCTATAATTGCACCAACTGCTCGAAGTGCCACTGCAACGGACGCTCCACCTCACCGGGAGGTGTAGCATATGGGCCCCAAGCGGCTTCCTTCCTCACTCTGCCGGTAGATCAGGTGACCCAAGCCACCACTGGTCTGTTCTTTGGGACCATGATCCCACCTACAAGCTTCCCTATGCCAATACCTGCACCGGAAGTGAACAAAAAGTCGGTCTTTGACCGGCTCACTGCTACGACGGCCCCTGTCGACGGATCGCCCGCTACCAAACCGACAACCTCTGTTTTCACCAGGCTAAATCTGAACTCTAAAATGGCTATCCAAAGGAAGGCAATAACTGCTGCCCCAGATGTCGTCAAGGCGGCTTCCCCTATCAAAGAGTCAGTCTTTTCAAGACTGACGATTCCTGCTCCTGCATCTGCTCAGGGATCCGTCTTCGGCAGGTTGAATATCACCCCTCAGAAGACAACCTCAGTCTTTAAGAGGTTAACACCGGCGGCGCCTCATTCAGACAGGGGGCAAAAAGAAACTATCTCAATCTCTGAGCCAATCCCAACGGCTCGCCGTGCTCGACGTCGCCATTGGCAACGAGTGAGGAAGGCAGGGGGCAACTCTCCCTCATGGCTAACTCCACCGGCTCCAGTGGTGGAAGTCAACGCTGCTGTCCCAACCGGGAACAGCTTTGAACTGCTGAGGAGGGTACGGAAGAACTCTCCAACCGCTACACTGAAGAGATCTCCTCCACCTGCGGAGAGAGTTTCAGAAACGAAGCAAGAACAGCCCCCTCAACGGCTGTCCTCAAAAATATATAAAGTTTGGAGGAGGGTTCAAGACTCCGTGATTGACCCAGGTCACTCTCGTCACCAGAAAAAGGCGAAGGTGGAAAAAGACAAGGACCGTCCCATTAAACAACGGGGGACAGCAGCCGCTAGGATGCCCACTTCAACGGTTCCTTCAACCTCAACGGCCCACAAAAGAAGGAGGCCGGAGAAAACTCCCGCGTCAGTGGCAAAAGTTAAAAATGGCGAACCCAAACGCCCTAAGTCAGGGGGCATGATAGTTCATACAGTTTATGTAGCATCGGGAAAGGAGGATAGCCGCATATCAACAGGTCATAGACCGCACACGAGGTCAGTGACCAAGGCTCAGGAGCAGCAGCAGAAGCTCCAAGAGATGATGAACGATATGGCCGCACTTACAGGGCCAAAAGAAACCCCTGAAACGTCCTCGGACGAGCGTCAAGAACAAGAAACGGACGCTGAATTCCTTCGTCGTGTACTAGAGAAGAAGGATAAAGAGGCTGCGGAGCAGGCAGCCAATATAAAGAAGATGGCCCTCCTGTTCCAGGATATGGTGGGTATGATGATTCAACAAGATCCACCTGCTGAAGATCCCCCAATCATTCTTGAAGACGATAGGGGAGAGACGTCGAATCCTCCACCAGTTTTGTCCGCAGCAAAAGAGGATACAATCTCCAAAGCTGATTTGGATGAATACATCGCCCAGCAAATAAGGGTTCATCATGCAACCGAAACAGCCGGCCAGGTCGTGAAAACGGGGAGACCATATCCGAGTTGGTACGATCAAATCAAATACCCGCCAGGTTATACGATTCCCAAGTTCCATGTCTACAAGGGGACGGGCAATCCTCACCAGCATGTTGCCCAGTTCAGGGCGCTCTGCGGCAATACCGGTGGAGATGACAAGCTTTTACTTCGCCAGTTTGTTGGAAGCTTATCGGATACGGCGTTCGAATGGTACTCTGAGCTCCCGAACGACTCTATTAAAACCTTCGCGGAGATGGAGCTGTTGTTTACTCAGCGTTTTGCAAGCGCTAGTGAACGTACCCCGATGACAGCACTGATTAACGCCAGGGTAAAACCCGGTGAGACGTGGGTTCAGTACGCTATACGATGGCGGAACTTATGGTCAAAGTGTGAGCAACGCATTGAAGAATCTCCCGCGGTGGGTATGTTTGTGGGAACCCTCGATCCACAGGCAACCATCTCGCAGTTTATGATGTTTTTCAAGCCGACTACCTTCCAGGCTTTGATTGACAAACTAGCGCAAATGGATCAAATGGGCCATAAACCCCCTCTTCCAAGGCCAGACACCCGAAATGACAAAGGGAAGGGAAAAGCGATCGTCGTCGCTAATGCTCAACAACAACTGAGCGACTCGAAGTCGGTTGCTCGTCAAAATAATACGCGACCGTACGTGCCCCTTGAGGATAGGATGGGACGTCCTTATTCCTTTCCCCGTGATAAAACGAGGAGGTTATTCGAGCTGGCGTTGCGCAACAGACGCATAAATTTGCCGGATCCAAAACGTCCGTTGCAACCAAGTGACGTCAACGAGCCCAACTACTGTCCTTATCATCGAGTACTAGGCCATCCGATCGAAGATTGCTACGTTTTCAAGAATTGGCTTGAAAACCAGTACCGACAGGGCAAGTTCGCGTTATCTGACAAATGGAAGGTGAATCCCCCGCAGCCCCACACCTCTAAGGGGACGAATACGCCGGGGGCAACATGCTCCGTCATTGAAGAAGCTCCTTGGGAGGTCGTATTATCAGCCAAGACAAAGAGGATGCTAAACGATCTTCAGACATGTCCAGCGGTCAAGTGGAAGAATCCGTTGGAACCGCAGGTCATTGAAGCGATGTTGAAGCCACGTCCAACTCCAAGGACCGATGGTGGCGGTTCAAGCACGTGCAGCCAGCCGTCAAAATCTTCGAAAAAGAAGAAGAAGAAATCTAAGAAGCCCGTGAAGCCTGGTGGCAAACACTCGGACTTACAAAAGCAAATTGACGCGTTGGAAGAATACAACCAAAAGGCGCGGACTCCCATTACGCTCCAAGAATTCCTCAACCACGTCTTTCAAGAGGAAGGTGAGGGAGACAGTTCGTCAGATGAAGCTGAAGAATGCGTGGCGAGCTGTCATATGATTTCCCATTCGAACGATGAGGAGACCCCTTGTACTGAAACGCTGGGGGCAGATTCTGAACCAAAAGTTCTGGGGCCATCAGATGAAATAATTAACGCATTCCTTAATGAGGCTCGGTTGAAATGTAAAGCTGATCGGGAGCGCGAGGCGGTTATATTTGAAAGGGCCAAGCGCCAGCGACTTGATAAAGGAGCTGAGACGATCCCGTTGGAGCTGAACATCTCCGCTACCAACAAAAGCCAATTCAAGATAAAAAAAGAAGTTTGCTAAGGCCATGTCAATGGGTATGAAGCTACCATCCTCCGAAGAAGAAATTACCGGTGAAGCGAAAATGCACCCGTCTTATTGCTTGTATCATCAAAAGATTTCGCACCCCACTCAAGAGTGCAAAGCTTTCGATAGATGGTGGCAAGGATACGTTGCTCACCGACAACACTTTAAGCGGGAAAAGCGTAAAGCTCGTCGAGAGCAAAGAAATATGACCGAAAGGCTTAAAAGAACTGCTGGCAATTGTTGCGTGGTTAACACCGGTGGATCACAAGTGCCTACATTCGGGAGTGATTCTGATGAAGAACTAGAACTTGCCCCTCTCTTCAAAGAGTCCGCTTCGAGAAAAGAAGAAGAACCAAAGGTTTGCGAAAATATCCGGCTATGTAATCGCACGCTGCCCGAAAAGAACCTCGGACCCTCGAACAAGAAAGATAAAGGGAAAGAAAAGGTCTCTGAAGATATCATCTTAGATGACCAAGTGGTGGAAGAGCTAGCTGCCAAAGACCCACCAAAGAAGAATAAGGTGGATTACAACGTCTTAGCACATCTGAGGAAGCTGCCCTCACAGCTCAGCATTCTTGACGCCCTTTTGCTATCAAAAGAGGCGAGAGATTCGTTGATTAAGGCGCTCTAAGACCCGGAACAATTCCAAGCATGCCTGGCCGAGGAAAAGATGAAGGATGAATTAGAGGAAGTGCACACGGCTGATGTTACTTTTGGCGATGAAGACCTTCTACTTGGGACGTGCGAACACAATCGCCCTCTCTATGTCTCGGGATACTGCCATGATATAAGGATAGGCAAAATCCTGATCGATAAAAGGTCGTCTGTTAACCTACTCAACGTGCGGGTGTTGAAGGAAATCTGCATGAGCGTCCAGCACCTTGCTCGGGACAAGATCACCATCTCCGGGTTCGACTCCCAATCGTCAAAGACTCTTGGATCTGTGATACTGACGCTACGCTTCGGGCTACTCGTCACGGACATTAAGTTCCACGTCATAGACGCCAAGACATGCTACAACGCTTTGCTCGGCCGACCATGGTTACACGAGTACAACATCATCCCTTCTACACAACATCAGTGTATGAAGTATTTTAAGGATGGTTTCGAGTATACCGTGACGGGAGAACTGAACCCGTTCTCTGTGAACGAGGTCCGCAAATACGAAGATGCCAAATACTTCTTGCCGGATTTCGAAGACACGGAGAAGTGTCACAAGCCGGAGAATAAAACTAACGCCACCATCCCTGTCTTCGGCAGTGATACCAAGGAGGAAGAGGAGATCGTTTATTCGGGTCCGCCCCAACATAACAAGCCAGGACCGTCCACTCCTACATTGGTCTTTGGTAGCGATTCGGAGGATGAGGTCCATGTCGTATTCTCTGCTCGACCTTCAATACAAGCTTCCGCTGATGAAGAGCAAAGTCTGCAAGTCGCCATAGTGCCGCCTAAACATCATAAAGAACTGGACGCACTTAATATCTACAGTGTAGAAGAGCTGCGGACATTCTATATCCTTCCCAGGCGAGAAAACGAGAAAGCAATTCTGTTTTACCGCTCTGAAGAAACCAAGGTGAAAAAAGAAATCTGGCATGGCGCAGATCCTGCGCTCGACAGGCTTCAGTCTATCCGTCTTCCCAGATATTATACAGAGGGTTTGAAGAAGCTGCTGAAACGCCAGGGGATATCCTTCAAACAGACCGTTAGAGAGGCCAAATTCTATGACAGGGTCTGGAACATTCCCGGGACCCAACGCAAACTGCCTAACGGGAGAATGGAAACAAAAGGGCTTAGATACATCCGGTCGAAGAAACGAGAGTTACTACCCGGCTGCTACGTCGTGTATGACCTTGATGAAGAAGCGGATGCTCAATGGGAGGACGCTAATCCTAAGCCAGTGAAAGTTCCAGATGCAAAAGAGCCCAGTCCGTCGTTCGAGGAACAAATGGACAGACTTATAAAGAAAGCTGGTCAAAAAGTCCGAGATGATCACAACCGTGAGACGGCCATCTACAAGAAAGCCAAGACGCAACGCCTTCTCCAACAGGCCGTAAAGGATGAAAATGCCGCTCCTTGTCAACCCGTTATGAAGAAGGCTCAGATCAAAAGCAGAAATAAGTCGAAAGGCTAAAAAGGCGCTCAACAACAACAAAGCATGGCTAAGAAGCCACGCAAACGGGAGTCGAGCGTTATTGATCTATCCCTCGTGAAGAAAATGGGTCGAGCATACTCGTTTCCTCGGGACAAGACGAAGAAGATACTTGACCTTGCTCTAAAACATCAGATGCTTACACTGCCGGAGACTAAGCACCCCGAACGAGCAGGCAAAGTCTCACATCTGGACTATTGCTCTTACCATCAAGTAATAGGGCACCCTCTCGAGGATTGCTTTACCTTCAAGAATTGGGTCGAAGATTAGTATCAGCTTGGCAAGTTCGCTTTGTCCGACAACTGGAGGGTAACGCCACCACAAAAGCATGAGCCCAAGGCCACGAAAGAGGAACCAGTTCCACATTGGGATTGGAAGCGAATTCGCACCTGTCACATGATTACAATATTAAAAGAAGAGCCCGAGGACATAGATGAGCTCCCTTGGTGCTTCGAAAACAGCAGCGACGAGATAATCTCAGAATTCCCACCAGCGCCAAAAGAGCTGGAGGATGGAATCCATATCGCTGCAGATAACCTTAAGAAGATTGAGTTGGGGACGGTAAACGATCCGCGACCGACATTTGTCAGCGAGCTGTTGTCTGAAGAGAAGGTGGCTGCGTTAAAGGACGTCCTTGTACAGCATAAAGATTGCTTCGCATGGAACTATTCCGAGATGCCAGGACTTGATCCAGAAGTTGCTGTACATAGACTGGCGATATCCCCGGGTGTCAAGCCAGTTAAACAAGCGCCGAGAAGAATGCGGCTTGAGCTCGAGATGAGCATCAACGCTGAAGTCAAAAAGCTGATAGACTCTGGCTTTATCCAGGAGGTTCAATACCCTGAATGGATTGCTAATATCCTCCCAGTGATAAAGAAAAATGGAATGGTGCGCATATGCGTGGACTTTCGGGATCTCAACAAAGCCTGCCCGAAGGATGATTTCCCAGTACCAGTCACCGAACTGATGATAGACAATACGTCCACGCATGAGATTTTCTCATTCATGGACGGCTCATCAGGATATAATCAAATAAAAATGTATCCTGAAGACCAGAAACATACGGCTTTCCGGACTCCTTTGGGAATATTCTGTTACAAGGTGATGCCCTTCGGTTTAAAGAATGCCGGTGCCACCTACCAAAGGGCCATGACGAAGATCTTCGATGACCTTATACACGAAATCGTCGAATGCTATATCGATGACCTCGTTGTTAAAAGCAAATCATATAAGGAACATCTCGAGCATCTGAAGACCGTATTTCAACGTCTTCGGCAATACAACTTGAAGATGAATCCGCTCAAGTGTGCATTCGGAGTTTCCTCAGGAAAATTCCTGGGATTCATTGTTCGACACCGGGGTATCGAAATAGATCCGTCCAAGATCAAGGCAATCATGGAAATGCCTCCGCCGAGGACTCTCAAACAGTTGCGATCTCTCCAAGGGAAGCTCGCATACATACGGCGATTTATAGCCAATCTTTCAGGCAAGTGCCGTCCCTATAGCCACCTGATGAAGAAGGGAACCCCATTCGTCTGGGATCAAAGATGCCAAAGCGCGCTAGACGAGATCAAGCAATACCTGCAGAACCCGCCAGTGTTGGCTGCTCCGGTTAAGGGAAAGCCTCTAATTCTTTATACAACTGCTCTCGAAGGTTCTTTAGGCGCGTTATGGGCACAGGAGAATGACCAGGGAAAAGAAAGAGCACTCTACTACTTAAGTCGAGTTCTGCTGGGGGCAGAAAGCAACTACTCCCCCATTGAAAAACACTGCTTAGCGTTGATCTTCGCAATAACAAAGCTTAGACATTACGCATTAGCACATGAAGTCCATCTCATTTCAAAGGTGGACCCTCTCAAATACCTAATGTCAAAGGCCATATTGACGGGACGACTCGCTAAATGGGCCCTGCTCTTAATGGAGTTCTCGATAACGTACCGACCTCTCAAGGCCGTGAAAGGCCAGGCCATCGCCGACTTCCTTGCTGAGCACCCGATACCTGCCGATTCTCCCCTAAAGTGCGATTTGCCAGACAAACATGCGTTTGACGCAGTCGACAGTGGTGATATCCGTTGGGAGCTTTATTTCGATGGAGCATCTTCCATGAAAAAGCACAAACAAAGTACGCCAATGATCAAATCGGGAGTAGGCCTTATCTTCGTGACCCCACAAGGAGGAATAATGCACTTCGCTTTCTCCTTAACAGAACCGAGAACGAATAATGAAGCTGAATATGAAGCTTTGATAGCAGGTCTCGAGATCGCCATTGACATGGGAATTGAAAGCCTCCTTATATATGGGGACTCCCAGCTAGTCGTCAGTCAAGTGAACGGCGATTACCAAACATGCAAACCAGAATTGGTAAAATACGGGGAAAAGGTGCAACAACTGCTGACCCAAATTCCCTCCTATACTTTGGAAAGTATACCACGTGCAGAAAATAGCAAAGCGGACGCGTTAGCTAAGCTCGCTAAAGAACTGGCTGACGAGAACCTTGATGAGGTTAGAATCATGGTACAAAGTCGTCGGGTGCTCGCCCCCGCAGAAATACCTCTGGGATCACCCGAAAAGAAGGGAGTGACTGAACAAGCGACCTTACAAATAAAAGACCATGAGAAGGTTGAGGATTGGAGGGAGGTCTTTATAGACTACTTCAAATCCCACCAAATGCCCGAAGATGCGTCCTCACGACACCAGCTCATGAAACGAGCTCTGTCTTTCGCCTTTGTCAACGATACTCTATACAAGAGGTCATTCGATTCTCTGTGGCTGAGATGTCTAGGACCCGACGAAACGAGAAGGGTCGTCCAGGAAGTTCATGACGGACTCTGCGGTTCTCACCAAGCAGGCCCAAAGATGACGTTGAAGATCAAACACATAGGCTACTACTGGCCCACGATGATTCAGGACTGCCTCGAATACGCGAAGCAATGCCACTCATGCCAAATCCATGGGGACTTCATCCATCAGCATCCAAATCCATTACATCCAACGGTGGCTAGCTGGCCATTCGAAATGTCGGGGACTGATATAGTCGGCCCCATCGAACCAGCATCGTCTAGAGGACATCGTTTCATCCTAGCGACGACTGACTACTTCTCTAAGTGGGCAGAAGCGGTACCGCTGAGGGAAGTAAAGACGGAGAATATCCTCCATTTCTTCAAGACGCATGTCATATATCGGTTTGGAACGCCAAGACGAATCATCTCCGATAACGGGCTAGCCTACAGAAGCCATAAAATCAGCCGCTTCGCGCAACAGCATAATATAGACTGGAGATATTCCTCAATTTATAATCCGCGAGCTAACGGTCTAGCTGAAGCCTTCAACAAGACCTTGACGAAGATCATGAAGAAAACGGTGTCACGAAATAAGAAAGACTGGCATGAAAGACTGCAAGAAGCTCTCTAGGCGTATCGAACTACGTTTAAAACGGCCACGAACGCAACGCCATATGCGTTGGTATTTGGTACAGAAGCAGTACTCCCTCTCGAGATAGAGTTACCCTCTCTACGAGTGGCAGTCCACTACGAGCTGACGGACGAAGAAAATGCCCACCTTCGGCTTGAGGAGCTTGACGCCCTTGATGAAACTAGGCTCATAGCGCAGCAAAATCTGGAAGCTTATAAAGCAAAGATGATGCGCTCATACGAAAGATTGACCCGACCGAGGACATTCCACCAAGGCGAACTCGTGCTAGTGGTCAAAAGGCCTATGATCCCCAATCGCGCCAAACGGGGAAAATTCGAGCCAAACTATGAAGGCCCGTACATCATAGATAAAGTTTACCAGGGTGGGGCCTATCTACTCATGGACATGCACGGTGAAAGGCCTTTCAGGCCGATAAACGGTCGCTTCCTGAAGAAATACTACGCTTAATGAGCCACAGCCTAGGTCAATGATAGATGACGACGACCATGTCCGCTCGCTATCTTCCTAAGCTCAAGTTTTATAAGCAGTAGCCAGCCTCTCAATGTCGGACCGAAATGTCCTTAAACTAATAGCGGACTGAAATGTCCTTAAACTAATAGCAGACCGAAACATCTTTAAACTAATACCGCAGCATCCTTAGGTTGACGAGATGAATAAAAAATATATAAATAAAAAAAATATATATATATATAATAAAAAAAGCGGTACGTCCATAAGCAAAAGGGACACGGATGAAAACCCGAAAGGGCTCCGTGAGTAAAAACAGCAGGGCTACCGGCGAGTGTTCGTGAAAACCCGAAAGGGCGCAACCTCGTTAAAAGACACTTACAGGGTCCTCTCGACCTTGTAAGGAGAAACCACCCGCGTGAGATCCTTACGACTTACAAGGGAGCAACACACTTAGGGATCCCCACGATCCCTAAGGAGAAAATACACTTGCGAGATCCTCACGACTCGTAAGGAGAACTCTCTTATGGGACCCTCACGGCTCATAAGATTTGAAAATCTTAAGTTACAGAGACCCAAACCTGTGCTTAAGCAATCCCCACAATTTCTGATATTGCCCTACAAGTGGCCCAATACTGACCCTTGTATACAATCCACGGGCACGAAAAAACATTCCCTAATCAAGTCTCGTCTGAGACTGGGGATATGTTTGCATGGTGAACAACCCTTGTAAATCCTCTCGATTTATGAGGAGAAAACCCTCCTGTAGGATCCTTACGACTTACAGAGGAAACGAACACTTAGGAATCCCCACGAGTCCTAAGGAGAAAACACACCTACAAGATCCTCACGACTTGTAGGAAGAAATACCTTCGTGGGACCCTTACGGCTCATGAAGTTAAAAGCCTTAGTCGACGGGACCCTAACCCTGTTCGCTAAGCCACCTTCGTTCGACATCGACAGAGGCAAATGATGATTCGCACCTGGCAATATCCCAGTTGTAGCGGTGCTGATGCCGAAATCGGTGTCTGATTCCCGGCTTACGGCGAAAAGCCAGTAGGCCGCACATGCATACGAAATAGCCGAAATGATGGGGCAACTCGCATTAAAAAGCAGCAAGTAAAAATGTATGCATACAAAATAGCCGAAATGATTGGGCAACTCGCAATAAAAAGCAGCGAGTAAAAATAAAGTAAACAGCCGAAATGATTGGGCACCGCGAAAAATAGCCGAAATGATTGGGCAATCGCAACCTTCGCGATATAAAAGCTGAAATGATAGAGCATCGCGGAAATAAAAAAAAATGATGATAAAACTTTGGCCCTACAGTTAAGATCATATCGATCCCTGTATGCAATCCAAGGGCGTAAACAAAGAGGGAACCATACTTTCCCAACAGACTCCGTCAGACGACGAAGCCAAACCTCGACGGTTCGTTTCAACCGAAGAAGCCAGTGTGTTCAACAAACTCCTCGACTCACGGATACAATCACTCCTTGACGAGAGCCTCCTGATCCGCGTCGACTCGCAGAGCCACCAGTGCCTCCGTGGGAATCCTCGACTCGTTTCAAACCCTAAGGAAACAAATAATCCTTGGCGCTTGGGAAACAAATAATCCCTAGCAAACTCCTCGACTCACGGATACAAACACTCCTTGATGAGAGCCTTCTGATTCGCGTCGACCTGCAGAGCCACCAGTGCCTCCGTGGGAATCCTCGACTCGTTTCAAACCCCAAGGAAACAAATAATCCTTGGCACTTGGGAAACAAATAATCCCTAGCAAACTCCTCGACTCACGGATACAAACACTCCTTGACGAGAGCCTTCTGATTCGCGTCGACCTGCAGAGCCACCAGTGCCTCCGTGGGAATCCTCGACTCATTTCAAACCCCAAGGAAACAAATAATCCTTGGCGCTTGGGAAACAAATAATCCCTAGCAAACTCCTCGACTCACGGATACAAACACTCCTTGATGAGAGCCTCCTGATCCGCGTCGACTCGCAGAGCCACCAGTGCCTCCGTGGGAATCCTCGACTCGTTGCAAACCCCAAGGAAACAAATAATCCTTGGCGCTTGGGAAACAAATAATCCCTAGCAAATTCCTCGACTCACGGATACAAGCACTCCGTGACGAGAGCCTCCTGACCCACGTCAACTCGCAGAGCCACCACTGTCTCCGCGGGAAAATTCCCGGTTCGTCCCAACTTGCAAGGTGAAGTCTCGGGCAGCAAAGATTGAAAAACTTGCTTCCTGAACAATGGGGCCCTGCAAGTCAATCCAAAATGGTCTCTTGCATACTATTCATGGGTCTCACTCTCCGAAGTCGATTTTCGACGAGGAGGGAAACAACCGCTTACGAATCCTCTCGACTCGTAAGAGGGCAAATTCTTTTATAGGATCCTTACGACTTATAAGGGAGAACCACACTTAGGAATCCTCACGATTCCTAAGGAGAAAATCCGCCTATGAGATCCTCTCGATCCGTAGGGAGAAAAGTCTCTATGAGACCCTCACGTCTCATAGAATTGAAAATTCTTAGGCGGCAGATCTGAACCTGCGGCCTAAGCCATCGCTTTTTCTTAAGAAAGCCAAGACGCGCGCTCTATTATCCGTCGACCATGTTTATTAAGACAGCAGGCCGATAATAAGAGAAAGAAGAAAGCTACAGAAGGAACATCCGATTTACATTTGATCAAGTGCTCGAGACATACCCGTTCATGCATGGGCAGAAAACTCAGGACGAGAAATAAGACAAGCTGAAATAAAAAGTTTCCATTCATATTGTCAAAAATTCTTACAATCATGAAAAGCAGTAAAAGAAAAATATTATTACAATGGAATGACTTCAGATCCAGGGCAGGGATTGAGGAATTCAAAAGTAAAGCTGTCCAAAGTTCTTCTGGCCTTTCTAATTATTCTTATGCGCAGCCTCTCACGCTCCTCGGTGTCGATATCATCGGCAAGCCCTTCCGGCCTTCGAAAAGCAACAACGATCGTCGTCTGCTGAAAGATTTGATGTAGGATGTCAACGAGGTTGTTTCGCCGTTTCTTCGAAATCAGCCCCGTCAGGTACACTGAATGCACCTTGTCTTCGGCATCATCTAGCGCATTGAGCGGTAAGGCCTCGTGAAGACCTGGGAGTGCTCTCCATATTTCCCCCAGCACGACTTTCAAAAGGGCCGAACGACGAGGTAGCAGCCAGCCACCGCTAGCATTCAGGCGATCCATGACCTCTGCGCATTGAGCGTCTGTAAACTCCTGGTTTTGTTCACGACCCTGCGCGCGGATATCGTCGTAGGTGATGAACTCATGCAAACTATATAGATGCACCGCCATTATGCCTGAAGGAAATACTGCAGAAGATTAGCGACAGAAGAAAAACAATACACGTAGAGGGCTAAGTTTTCTCTAAAAGCTCTTCTGGTTAGGATTAATAAGAGTTAATCCAAGAATCGGTGTTACCTGAAGTTTCTCTAAGAACGTTGGAAAAGAGAGTAAAGCTCTGGAATTCTAGAAGGCAAGAGCAAAGCCCTGAAGTTTTTGAAAATAAAATCTGAAAGATGACAAGCATCTGTGGGGGACCAAAGGTCCTATTTATAGGCATCAAGCGCCTCTTCGACTTCCAAAAGTTGTTACGACGATTCAAATTCCCAGGCGGGAGATGAAGCAACGCTTCATCTTCCCTTAATCAGAGCAAAGCTCTGCTTTCAAAACTAATAAATGAAGCGACATTTCGGATTATCTGCACTGCGCAACGCACCGCGTGTCTTGTGCAGACGCATCAGCGCAGCGCCCAAGGCAGCGCACCCAATCAGAACAAAGCTCTATTTCAAGCAAAATTAAATGAAGCAACGCTTCATATTATTTGCGCTGCGTTGTGCGCTGCACGACACGTGTCAACGCAGATGCGCTAACACTGTTGCGCTGCGCTGTGCGCTGCGTGATACGTGTCGTGCTTCGGAGTATTTGCGCCAAACGGAATTAAAGCCCTAAAGAAATCTTTTCTATTCTTCCTAAAACAAGAAGACTCTTCCATAAAACAGAAGCTCTTGGATCAAAAGATCCAACGGTGGGGGAAGTTCCCCAAATCACTCAGAGAGCGATTTCTTTAACAGATTTAGCTTGCTTCTTAGTTTGCAAGATCAAAACCTCAGGCGGAGGAGATTGAAAACTTGCTTCCTAAAAAAAAGGGGGACCCTATAAGTCGATCTAAGAAGATCTCTTGCATACTATCCACGGGTCTCACTCTCCAACATCGAACTTCGACAAGGAGGGAAACAACCGCTTACAAGTCCTCTCGACTCGTAAGAGGGAAAAATTCTCTTGTAGGATCCTTACGACTTACAAGAGAAAACCACACTTAGGAATCCTCACGATTCCTAAGGAGAAAAACCCACCTACGAGATCCTTTCGATCCGTAGGGAGAAAAGTCTCTATGAGACCCTCACGGCTCATAGAGTTGAAAAGTCTTAGGCGGCAGATCTGAACCTGCGGCCTAAGCCATCGCTATCTCTCGGAGAAGTTAAAATCATCCGCCAATCAGGTTCATCGAAAACATCTTAACGAAAAAGGAGAAGGCAAAGAAATAGTACCGGACATTGCAAGAAGGAATGTGTATCTTTATTCATAAATTCAATCAAAATACAAGGCGGATCGTATAAAGAACAAAGAATGCGTATATACCATATACAAATTACAGGTGTGTAAATGATACAAAAATATTCAGGGAGAAGGAAGCTTCTTGAACAGCTCTATCAATTGCTCGCGTACTTCCTTCCATGCCTTCTCCTGACCAGCTGCCACCGCCAGTTCGGCCTCTACTTGAGCCCGCTGCTGCGTGAAGGATGCGAGCTGTTCCCCAACGACCTGCTGGGCTGCTTCTTGACCTTGGGCATCACGCTCAGCGGCATCAAGCTTCCGCTTCAGTGCTAGCCCATTAGAGATACGCTCCAGAAGGCCTTCAAAGACGGCTTTCACTTCAGCAGCATTCGTCCTAACTTCAGCGCGCAGGCGAGCGGTTGCGTTTGAAGATTCCCGACACTCCTTCAACCGTAAAGCTGCTTCCTGCTCTAAATGGCGGAGATAAAAAGCGCTTTGCTCGAGCCAGGCTGTCCGTTGGGCGCTCATGGCCAAAACTTCGGGAGAAGGGCGCGTCGACTCCAACCGATGCAGGCAGGCCTTAATCTCTCTGCAGTGGTTAACCCAAGATTCAACGACGCCTTCGTTGTGAAAGTTTACGAGCGCCGCCAACATCGGGTTAACCTCCATGGCGAAATCCACGGCAGAAGGGAGAGCGTCCATATTAAGCTCTTCGATATACCCGCTCAGCATGCCCAAACTCATCACAGCACCTTTTGAAGATGGACGTTTCAAGAAAGGGCCTGCCGGTGAAAGGACGCGAGACTCAAGAGGGACCGGAGCCGGAACAATAGCTGCAAAACAAAACATGGTTAAACGATGGTTCAAGAGATGTTGAAGGGTTATCAAAAAGGCAATTTACTATACCAGCTGCAACGGACGGCAAAGCCGGAAGGGCCGGTGGCGTGGCAGGTCTTGCGTCCCCTCCTTCGATTTGTGGCACTGCAATAAGGAAGAGGAAAAGTCAGAAATCATCCCATTGCTAAAAAAGGGAGTAAATAAAGACTTCAGAGTGAAAGTATACTCACCGGCGCCACTAGAGGGAGAAGCGAGTTCGGATGGGAAGGAGAAGTGTGGGAGCAACACTTGATATAAATGATCAAAGAGCACTCCTGAAAAGGCGCAGTGGTACGACGTTAGTACATAAGCTACACGTTTGAAAGATTAACTCATGAGTCGTAAATCCATACCTTCCAACATCCGCGATGGCACAAGGGAAGGCGGAGAGGTGACCACCGCCAGAGCAGTAGTTGACGGTGCTCTTTCGAGCAATGGAGCGTCGGCACTGGCCGCACCTGCAAAGACAAACTTGTCAGAAAAGATCACAAGATATCTAAAAAGAAGAACGCTGGTAACTCGAAATTTACCCGATGAGCTGCCAGCCGAAACTGAGGCAATTCCTTCTTCCATTGACATTAGGCCACCGCCCGTGGCCTCATCACCCGACTCAATGGGAACCGTTGTTGCACTCGCAAGCCCTGAAGAAGGCGGGGGAATATAGGCGGGGAGGGCTATGATTGGAGCATTGCCAGATTCCTGAGAAAGAGCAGCTGGCTCGTCCTCAGGAATCGTGGCCACCTCGCCCGCTACTCCTTCGGGTCCTGCGGTCACGGTTGTCTCATCCACCGTCACCGCGAGGTCTCCAGCCTTAAGCGCCTAACCTACCACTACCCTCGGCTCGCTTATGACGATCATTTCATCTGCCGCCACTTTAGGTTCGGCATCCATGACCCTCTCGGCTGCAGGTCCCCCAACCTCTGCTTCGGGTCCCATGGCACCAACGACGTTGCTCACCGTCGGCTCGGGTTCGGCAGGCACCGCTTCCGCCGTTTCCCTGGGTTCAACGGTCTCCGCCTCCCCCTCAGTCGGACTTGGCCCTGCAAGATGGAATGCATATGAGCCAATGGCTTTATAATTCTTACAACAAGGTTCTGAAAGAGATGCTACCTGAAGAGGATTTATCGTTTGCACTTCGGGCCGCGCGCGCCACTTGCCTATGAGCAGTAGATAGAGCGACAGGGACCTCTTCAGAAGGAGTGTCAGCGTGAGGAATAATGCTAGGGCCCGCTCCCGCGGCCAAAGTAGCTCTGCGCGCCTTTGCTTCGCGTCTCAACCGCTTCCGCTCCTCCCGAGCCGTTGAGACGGATGCCACTAGGGCTTCTTTAATTGAGGCGTCCTCATCCGTGAATAGGGATGCCTCCAGATTTTTCAGGGCATCCCTCGTCGTTTTGTCAAGTCGAGGCTCCTCCAGCAGCCTCGACGAGACCGGGACTTCAGTAACAGGCTCGGGAAGGATCCCCGCATCAACTGATATAACCCCTGCTAAGAAACAAAAGAAGGTTAGGTTGACCATCAGAAAAGATGACAAACTTTCCTTATAAAAGAGAAAGGGGTGGGACATACCAACTCCTGCTAGAGCGCGCTTCTCCTCCTCCTCTTGGAAGGTTTTCAAAGAGGCGGTGATAGCCTATTCAGTAGAGACACCTGTTGAAAATCGGGCAAATATTAGTTAAAGATAATAATAAAAAGTGCAAAAAAATGACGAAGAAAGTGGCTGATGATTACCTGACTCAGCGAGTTTACTTAACATCGCTTCGAGCCTCGCCGATCGCTCCGAAGCTGCAATGGCGGCAGCCAAATTGGTGTTTGCAGGGTCTACCAAGAAGCCCTCATTGCTGCCATATTCACTTATGCCTTCGTTGGGAGGAGCTGCAGGCTCTAAGCTGAGGACCGCGTCAAGGGAAAGGACGGACTTCTTCTTCTTCTTCTTCTTCTGTCCGCCAGCCTTAGATCCACCCGGAGTAGATTTGCGCTTGGCAGTCACTTTAGGGCGGCGGGTCCCGATATCTGCTCCTGCGCCGGACCCTGGCGATACCACATTAACCGTCTTTGTGAGAGCACAGGGCGCCGGTGGTGCATCCACCGTAGTAGGCAGTGGCAATCCGCACGGAGGGGCTCAACACGCGTGGTCGATCAACTCCGGCATCTTTTATCGGGAGAATGACCTGGATCCTTGGCTGCAAGGGAGCCTTGCGATCACCGCCAGGAGGCGCACCCCTACGGTCAACCAGCATACGCTTCTCCGTTAAGATGATTGGGCCCATAGCATGCGCATACCAGGCTACATATGAATGGAGTATCTTAGGGGCACAGCTAGGTTCACTGATAAAGAAATAGGAACCTGTATTAAGCCGTATGAAATGATGCATCGCATTCCTTATCCCCTCTTGGTTGGCCACGGGTGTTGCCAGAAAAGCTTCCATCGGGATCCCTTGGTTGTAACTCGATTGCCGGGCAAATCGGTGTGGGTTATACCTCATAAACAGAGCTGTCTCATTCTGCCTAAACACTAGATAGCCCGGCCGAATGTAGTAGAGGTGGAGGATTTCCCGAGCCTTCAGTACAGAAGCCCCGCCCTTAAAATCATCACGTAGTGGCACCACTGACTTAGTGGTCTCTGAGCCTATGGTGATGACCTTATCCACAAAAGAAATCTTTGCTCCGACCAGATGTGGACGCAGGAGCAGTCCCCTAGAATCCCGCGGGGATGCAACCACAATTGAAGCCCCGACCAACCGCATGATTCTCGGAAGTCTGCATTTCTCAAAGAACGGAGGAGTCTTATGAGCACCAAACACCCCTTGCACGTGCATCTCCATCCAAGAGGTGAAATAGTGCATCGGGAAGTTGGCAGGCTGTACTCCAGGCTCACTAGCGTCCGCCGCTACGCTAAGTCCATCATAAAGGTAAGCCAGCCCGGCGATCCCTACCGATAACTGCAAACCAGCCACCATTCGATGCGCCGGGTAAAAAACAGAGGGCCGCATGAGGCGGGGGTGCAGGGGAGTGCAAAGTTGCATAGCCACAAGCCCAAGAATCCAATAAAAAAGGTTTCCTCATCCATTCCTGGGACGGCAATTTCCGAGAAAGCAGCAATGGCAGCGTTGGGGAGATAGAAATCCTTCTGGTCATTGTCCGATATGGGTCGGCGGTCCAAGCCGAAACCAAAAGGGTCACCAAGCTGAGCGAACTTCTCGCTCTCCTTTGATAAGAACTCTGGGCGAATGAAGCGAGTAATAAAATCTGCGAAACTGACGCCCCGGTCGCCCGATTCCAGATGGAGTTCCTCATAGATCTCCAATACCTTCACCAAGCCCGGATATTGATGCTGAATGGCGTTCTCCGGAGTCAAGTCAAACACCAGCTGCTTGGTGGCAAAGACGTACTCGTCAGGAGAAAGCAGCTCCTCGTAGTGCTCTCCCCTCATTGGTAGACCCGAAACTTCAGCGAACTCCTCTAAGGAGATGGAGACCTCCCTATCTGTCATCAGGAAGGTGTGGGTGGGGATATTCCATTGTTCAATGAAGGCCTTGATCCACCACGTTGGAGGAGAAGGATACTCGAAAAGCGAAACGTAGATGGCTGAATATAAACCAATCGTCGTTAGATGAGTCTTTTTCGCCGATAAGATGTACCGGGCCCACTGCAAATATCCAGCGGGGGGTCGCGGGATCAGTCCAATATTGTAAGCCTGTCCCCAAAGGCGTGCTTCACCCTGACAGATTCGCCTCCCCAAGATGTCTATCACCGGCGGCGGCTGCACTGGGATGACACCGATCGCAGGCTGGAGGAGGTCGTCAGAATTCCAGTTTTTAACCTCCACGGCATACTTCACCGGGGGCTCGTCCGCATAAGGGATCGTAACTATGGGCTCAGAGGGTGAGGCGGAGCTGAAGCTGCGACGGCCTTGGATGATTTGGCTGTACCACCTTCCCCACAGGTGGAGTTTCTTGCACTCGGGGTCATGATCTTTAATCCAAGCGAACGCCACCCGGTCCACTGGCGAATGAGGGAACCCTCCTTCCGAGCGAACAAAAGGGAAAGACGAATCGTCAGACATGTTTCCTGTAGAAAAAACAAAAAAATAACCGTTAGTGTGCCAATGCTTCACATTTTAAAATCTTACATCACACTGCAATGCAGTGGGTAGGGGACCAAAGGGGGACCCACAAAATCTGGATGACGGCGCATCATTCAAAAAGACAGTCCCATCATTGGATGAGACTGTCAATTAATGAAAAAGACCCCCAAGAAAATACCCTCATTGATGGGACATCCCTAGAGACAAGGAGAAAATCTTCTCTTTTAGAGCAAAGCTCTGTCACAGAGTGACATTTGTCAAACTCTGGTCTTAAGGGAACAAGATTCCTTAAAAGAATATAGCTCTGTGGTACTAATGGAAAGATCCATCAATTTTTTTTTTTACTCAGAATTAGAATTTTGGAATCTTGAAAAATCCATGAAAACTTATAAAAAAGAAAGAAAAAGTTTTTTTATTTTTCAAATCTAAAAAAAGATCTACAGTGGATCCAAGAGCAAAACTCTGTTCATGGGTTAAAACCCATAGACCAGATCTCTGTAAATCTGTAAGTTTGAGAGCAAGACTCTGTTGATGAAACCCCAAAGGGGTTTTCTTTAGATCAAAGATCTATAAGAGCAAGGCTCTGTTAATTAAATTAAATTAAATTTAAATTAATTTTTTTTTTACCTAGAGTGATTCTAAGTTCCGAACTTTGAAGTTCTTGGGAAGAATCAAGAGCAAGGCTCTGAAAGTTCTTAAGCAAGAGCAAGGCTCTGAGAATTAAAGTTCTTGAAACGGTAAAGAATTAACAAGGACCAAGGGTCCTACTTATAGGCGTCTGCGCCCCTTCAACTGACCCCCTTGATCCAACGCCTAGGATCTTGCCACCGCTGCACTCACGTGCGCGCCACGTGAGCGCAACGGTGGGGGGGGCATTTGTTCCCCCAATCAGAGCAAGGCTCTGTTTGAATTTTAAAATTCAAATCTTTGAAGCAACGCTTCAAATTCCGTGCGTTGCGCGCAATGCGCCACGTGTCAAAAGTTGACACGCCAGCACAACGCCCAAGGCAGTGCGTCAAATCAGAGCAAGGCTCTTTAAAAAACTAAAGCAACGCTCAGTTGTGCAAACGCTGCGCTGCGTGACACGTGTCTGCACAGTTGCGCAAACACTGCTGCGCAAGCGCACCGCTGCGCGCCACATGTCTGCGCAGTTGCGCAAGCACTGCTGCGCGAGCACCTCTGCGCGACACGTGTCTGCGCAGCTGCGCAAGCGCAGCTGCGCAAGCGCTTAACTGCGCGACACGTGTCACGCACTGGGGATTCTTGCGCAAAACAGAATAAATCTTGTTAAAACAAGAAGATTTTCTTGTATAAGGCAGGGGCCTTTGGATCAAAGATCCAACGGTGGGGAAAATTCCCCAAATCACTCAGAAAAAGATCTATGTAACAAATTTAACTAATTAATGGGCACTATAAAAAGGACCCCAGACCTTAATTCAAGAGAAGAAACATCTTGCTAAAAAAAAAGAGAGAAGAGAACTCTTGAGAACTCTTGAAGAATACAAAAAAAAAGGTAAAACCTTTAAAAGAAGAGAAAATTCTCTTAAAAACAGATCATTGATCTAAGAACAAGATCATGGATCTTCAACAACAAATAAATAAGTAAATAAATAAAATAAATAAAAAATAAATAGTGCCTTGCACTTGTTATGAACCCTTGGTTCTCTGGGATAAAGAAAAACAAGAAAAAAAAACTTGTTTTTCTTTGATCTAAATTTAGATCAGGAGATTAAAAAGTGCCTTGCACTTCTGTTCTTGAATCTAAAAAAGATTCTTAGTGCTCTGCACAAATGCAATGCATTACTTGAAGGGCCAGGCCCAAATCAGAAAGACCTAACAGGCCAAAATAAATTGCAAAGTAATAAAGGGCAGAGCCCAAATGAAATTGATGCTCTGCATCATTATAAAGGGCAGGGCCCAAAACAAAATTGATGCTCTGCATCCTTCCTGGGCAAGGCCCAAATAAAAATAAAAAGAAATGCAATGCAAAAGCAGATAAAACGTTGGATATTCTCAACTGGACTTAGCCCAATTTTGGCCATAAGTCCTTAAATTAAATTGACTGAGCAAAATTGCTCTACTAAATCAATTTACAATCGGTCCGAGGGTACATCTCCGAACTCCTTTGACATCCATCGTTGTAATTCCTCAACGACGTCAAAGAGGTGACGGGTCCCAACGACCACACATCAATGTGGACTGCGAGGTCCTTAAACTCGTGGACCGAAACGTCCTTAAACTAATATCGGACCGAAACGTCCTTAAACTAACGGTGGACCATTATGTCCTTAAAATGGTATTGGACCACCATGTCCCTAAACTGGCACAATAGAGCCCAAATGCTCTTTTGTCGGATCTAAACGATCCCGTTAAGTCGATCTCAGTCCCAAACTGGACTAACGTATCCTTAACAACTGTTTAAGTTGATCTTAGCCTCAAATATGGTTAACGCATCCTTAAACCTTCAAACAGACTTTAGTCCCAAATTGGACTATAAATTCCCCCAATCAACTTTGGCTCAAGGGTACATCTCTGAACTCCTCTGACATTTGTCGTTGTAATTCTTCAACGTCGTCAGAGAAGTGACGGGTCCCGACGACCATACATGCAATGGACCACTATGTCCCTAAACTGGAACAATAGAGCCCAAATGCTCTTTTGTCGGATCTAAACGATCCCGTTGAGTTGATCTTAGTCTCAAACAGGACTAACGTATCCTTGACGAACGTTTAAGTCGATCTTAGCCGCAACGCGACTAAGGCATCCCTAAACTAAAAACACCAAACCCAAAGCTAAGTAAATACGGATTTGGACTAATCCACGTCCTACGGGCGACGGTATTACTCAGTCTCCGTATACAATCTACGGGCAACCACAAACAAAACAAACACCCACGACACGAAGTGAAATTCTGGAGAAGGAGAAAGTTGTTACCGCGAAGCGGTAGCGTAATTAACTGCAGGGGCTTGCGCCTGCAGGGAAGAGCGTCCCCACAATCAAAAACCCCTCAAGCGAGGGGGAATCTGACAAAGTCTGCTACATCGGCCGCATCCATCTAAACCTTCGATACACGGTGCCATAAATCAACTTGGCATCTTCGGAGAGGTGGACGGATAAAACCAAATAGCATTTGCCCCGAATCTCAGGCACAGACGCCCTAACGGCTCGGCCGCCATTCGGAGGGGAACACCCGTGAATTATATACAAGGGTCAATATTGAACCATCTGTAGGGCAGACTGGGGGTTGTGATGATGGTTTAAAAACAGTTTTAGATCCCTGTAGCTTAAGGCTTTTGAATCCTATGAACCGTGAGGGTCTCATAGGGGAATTTTCCTTACGAGTCGTGAGGATCTCATAAGTGTAATTTCTCCTCAGGAATTGTGAGGATCCCTAAGTGTGTTGTTCCCTTGTGAGTTGTAAGGATCTCATGCAGGTATTTTCTCCTTACAAGGTCGAAAGGACATTGCAAGTATCTTTTAACGAGGTTGCGCCCTTTCGAGTTTTCACAAACTCGCCAGTAGCCCTGCTGTTTTTACTCATGAAGCCCTTTCGGGTTTTCATCCGTGCCCATTTCGCTTATGGATGTAACCTTTTTTTTTGCACGTCAGCCTTAGGTTGCTGCGGGTTTATAGTAGTTTAAAGACATTTCGGTCAGGCGTAGTATATTTTCAAGAACCGACCGTTTATTAGCCTAAAGGGTCTTTCGCCATGCATATTCATGAGCAAGTAATCCCCACCTTGGTAGACCTTGTCTATGATATACGGGCCCTCATAGTTTGGCTCGAATTTCCCCCGTTTGGCACGATTAGGGATCATAGGTCTTTTTACGACTAGTACGAATTCGCCTTGGCGGAATGTCCTCGGCCTAGTCATTAGTCGTATTTTGAGATTAAGATTTCCTCGGGAGAATGTGGGATGAATATCGTTTTGGATATCATCAGTTGAGTGGTCATCAGTCATGTTTGAGACTGAGATTTGTTTGGGAAAACCTGAGCACAGAGGCTCAGTTGATTCGGAGATCAAAGAGGTTTTGACCTCAAGAAGACTTAGCCAATTTGGGGCTGAAGTCTGAGTCTCATAATGCTAAGAATTGGTGTGTGTTTAGCACTCGCGTATTCCCACGTGAGGCTCTGAATCAGTGTTAAACACTGCACTTTAGAAGCGCTCACGTGTGGGCACGTGAGGCGCCCCAAAGCGGGATCCGTTCTCTGGGTTCTATTCCCCCTTCCCTTTTTATGTAGAAGTGTTTAAACCCTTGACTTTTGGAAGAGCTCATGTGTGGGCACGTGAGGCACCCCAAAGTGAGAATTATTCTCCGGGTTCTATTCCCCCCTTATTTTATAGAAGTGTTAAACACATGACTTACTTGCGAGCACGTGAGGCGATTTTGTGTGTTTCCCTTTTCATTCATCAGAGACGCTCACGTGGAGCACGTGAGATCCTATTGAGTGTTTAAAGATTTTGATCTCATGCTAGGGTTTCGGAGGATCTCATGCCTCTTTTTTCCTTTTTTTTGTTTGTAAGAATTAAATGCTTATTGTAGGGTTAAACCTTGAATTTCAAAGGAATTAAATTCCCATATGTTTCTATAAAAATTAAATTCTTTGAACTCAGTTCTTTCCCTTAGGTTTTGAATCTGCATGACAGAAACTCCCTGATGAGAATTAAATTCTCAACTTATGAGGTGATCTGCTTCTACAGATCTCAACCAGAGGAAGAACTAAGTTCTTATGCGAAGGGTTAAACCCTTGGAAAGGTCAAGATATAACAATCTCTATGTATTTCTCTCTTTTTCTTTACCTAGAATGTTCTGATGAAGCAAATCTTTTTCGAGAGTTAAATTCTCTTCTTCCTCTTTTTTGTATGCTCTCCTCTGTATGTTTCTCTCTTTGTTCTCCCCTCTCTTTTTTGTTTCCTCCTATTTATAGGAGAAGAAAAAGAATCAATTTGTTAAGCAAATCCCTCATTGAGAGATCATGATTGATTTCATAATCAATCCAATTGTTCTGGTGAATTTTATTCACTGTTGGATTTTTAATCCAAAGTCTCTCTGTTTAATAGAGAAGATTTCTTATTTGTTTTTAATCAGATTAGGAAATATTTTCCTAAGATATAATTGTATTCTATCAGACGATCACCGTTGGATCTTTAATCCAAAGGTCCTTCGTCTAATAAAGAAAATCTTTCTAGTTTAAGGAAGATCAGGGAAATATTTCCTACATATATAGAATTTAATTCTATCGGATAGTTTAAAAATATTTAAGGAGATGTCTTCCCAATAGAGCAAAAACCCTGTGAGCCCTTTGAGACCGGTGAGCCCCTCGAGCTCGGACAAGAGAGCGAAGCGAACGCAAAAGTCAAGCTAATACTGGGAAGTAACCTCACTGAACTAAAAGTTTTGATCCTTTTATTTAGAATTTAATTCTATTCACTTGGAAAGTGTTTAGGAACACTCACGTGTAGCACGTGGCCCCAATAGAATTAACCTTATTTGCTTATATACAACAGCATAATAGGGTATCACGTGTTAACACGTGAGCGTCTCTCTTTTTTCTTCTTCTTCTTCTTCTTTTTTTGCTATCTGTTTGAATGTAGTGCCTATATTCTTTGCATATAGGCGCTCACGTGCTTACACGTGAGGCTCAATTTTGTCCTATCAACTGCTTAAATGCAGCGGCTATATACTTTGCATATAACCGCTCACGTGTGGTCACGTGAGACCTGCACAATGGGGAATTTTTTCCCTTTTCTTTCTATATATTATTATTATTATTATTATTTTATATAAGGGAACAGATGCCTTCCAGCATTGTTCACACGTGGTTCGCACGTGACTGCAACGCTGTCATCTTTTCCATTGTTGGATTGCTTAAGGGAACGGGAAGATGAACCGCCCCCCATCATGTCTTATAAATGCAGGGCTTTTGCTTTTAGGAAAACCATTGTTCTTTCATATTCTTCCTTACTTATTTTTCTTGAGAATTTAATTCTCTTCTTCAGAGCTTAATTCTCTGCCCGCTGAGAATCTCAGAGTTAAACTCTATTAAAACTTTTCTTTGGTAAGGATCATGAACGAGACTCCCTCCTCTTTTGCTTTTTTGTTATGGATTTTAAATCCGGGGACAGAGCGTTGCTCTCTTCTTGAACTAATTTCTTAAAGATCCAAAGCACACACATTTTTTTTTATATATTTTGATGGGGATTGTTAATCCTCCTTTTAGGGTTTTACCTTGTCACCGATCTTTAAGATTCTTGGAATTTAATTCCATTTTCTTTGCCTCCTTGCCATGGGGGTTTTCTGGGATTTAATCCCTTTATTAAAGGAATTTAATTCCTTGTTCCCAGAGCTTGGCTCAGAGAGAGACTTAGATATTTTTGGCAATTTTATTCCCTAACGCTCTTGAATATTTAAGGGTTTTAATGCCCCTAAAACAGATTTGAATCTATTGTGCTTTTTAGCAGAACTTGCTCCAAGAGTTGTTTAAACTTTAATGTTTTCTTGATGAGAATCGTTTTTGATTCTCTCAATGATTATTTTGCCTCATCATTGATGAGCCGTTATTTAGATTTTGTGGGGTCCATTGGTTTTGCAGGAA
Organism: Agapanthus africanus; assembly: GCA_030015575.1. Classification (NCBI taxonomy): domain Eukaryota; kingdom Viridiplantae; phylum Streptophyta; class Magnoliopsida; order Asparagales; family Amaryllidaceae; genus Agapanthus; species Agapanthus africanus. The sequence continues at coordinate 46,637,404 of CM057339.1, forward strand.
GTGGTCCCGTCACATCACGGCTTTCTTTTATTTCATTTTATGTTACCTTATTATTCATTATTATTATTTTTAAATGGTTTTTTTTTTAATTTTAGGAACGATGGCTTCGCTTCCCGACTTCCCTTACATTCGCTCAGAAGCGGATTTTCCACAGTCGCCATCAGAGAAGGAGGTTATGGCGATGATCAGGGCGCATGACAGGGATCATACTAGTCTTCTCTTGTGGGGAAAGTGGTATGGTCATATCATCGGGGGCCGCCGTAGTTTTACCCACGAAGAGCCGACAGAACCCATCCGCTCTATATCATTGACGGAACGCCCACAGACTGCTTATGCGGTGGAGGCGACTAATTGAACTCCCACGGGCTGACTCGAGCTATCAACGACCGGGATACCCAACCAACCCATGGTGACCATCGACATTCTGGGACGCCGAATATGTCAGGGTGAAGCCCAACCTTGGGGGCAGGTTTATAAGATGGGCGTTATCCCCCGCCACCCAGTAGGTTATCTCCCTTGGGTTCGGTACATTCTCTCTGCCCAACGCGCACGTTTGCAGAATGTCGGGTTATACCAGGCGGTGTATGCTTCATTGTTCTATTATCACGCCCCTCACGTCTTATGGGTTAAAGCTTTCTTGAATCAATGGAATCTTCCTACCAATACGTTCTTGCTAGGGAATCGACAGGTCTCAATTTCATTGAAAGAGTTCCGCGAGATCTCCGGATTGCCGATCAGGGAGGAGCGTTATGAAGAATTACTGCCTCCCAATGAATATGTGTTTGATACGGTGCCTGCTATGCTCGACGGCCTTTCGACTGAGAACGTCGTACGTCACAAGTACCCAAGTCTAATCAAGGTCATGGGTATCTTTGAAAAACTGTTCGTGACATCGGAAAGGCAAGGTGTCACCTTTGATACTTTCATTGCTTGTTTTCTTCAGGAGGACATCATATCTAAAAAGGCTCCGAAATTTTCAAAAATTGAAGACCCTTTTAGATTAGGGTTAAGGAACTTGCCGGCCAAGGAGGAAGACCTGCCACATTTCTATATCCCGAACTCGTCAACCGTAGCTTTTGACACGATTGCGGACTCTGGCATGGACGAAGAGACCTTCTTCGTTGGTTTTATCAGTCTTTGGATAAGCTGGTTTGCCATACCGATGCATTGCGGTTTTATGAGAGCCTCCTTCTTTTATCCTGCTCACCGCATAGCTGGGGGAGCACCGCAAGCTGTTGGCGTCGCGGGGTTATCACATCTCTATCATGGATTAAGCGTTGCGGCTAATTCTTCAAACCCAGGTGCGGAGACCGTGAATTTTGTCACGCCCCGCTTCCTGGTGTATGGCGAAGGGGATGCGACTGGTCGCTATTTATTTACTCAGAAGTATACACGCTAAGCGTATCTAAGAAATATAAGTAAAATGCACAAGAGACAAGATATAAATGAACAACAAATTTATTTATTAAACATTCTTTTTACAGTACAATGAAAAGTAAATATATGGAATGAAAGAAATGCCTAAACAGTGGCATAACAGAAATGAAAATGGAATAAGTACAAGTGGCTACAGCTCTGGGTCGAAAGCTATCTGATCCAAGTCCTCGCTGCTGGGCACTGTCTCCAGTGAGTCCGAATCACCCGACGACATTCCAAAGAAGAAGAAAGAGAATGTCGTCAGCGAACAAATCGCTCGGTGAGTCCCAAAGATGAGAGAGAAGTAGAATAGACAGAGAGAGAGTATAGTTTTATAATGTTTTATTATAATGTTAGCACAGTTGTTTGTGTCACGCCCCGCTTCCCAGTATACGGGCAGAGGACGCGATGAGATCGCTACGTATTTACTCTGAAGTAAACACGCTGAGCGTATCTAAGCAATATAAGTAAAATGCACAAGAGATAATGAAAATAGATATATATTGAACAGCAACTTTATTTATTAACATTCTCTTTTTACAATACATCTGAAAAGTAAATACATGGAATGAAAAGCAATGCCTAAACAGTGGCATAACAGAAATGAAAAGTACTGAAATGAAATGTACAAGTAACCAAAGCTCCCGGTCGAAGGCTAGCTAATCCAAATACTCGCTGGTGGGCTCGATCTCCTGAAGGTCCAAATCACCTGACGACTTTACAAAGAAGAAGAAAGAGAATGTCGTCAGCGAACAATCGCTCGGTAAGTCTCAAAAATAAGGGAGAAGTAGAATAGACAGAGAGAGAGTGTGTGTGTGTATCTTTTAAAGTTGTATTATATTATTATAATGCTGTATTTAGTGTTAATGCTGTTGTTTGTAGCTTGGTACAGAAGATGCCAGTGTATACGAGACGAGTCTCGTTAGACCAGAGACTACGGTGGACGGAATCAAGAGTACTAGGCTCCGTGATAAAACCCGGAACAACGGCAATTGAATTCAGGTTAGGTGTCTTATTAGTTGTAGTCTCATACCACTTTTAACACCTTCCGTACCAATCTACCCCTTAAACCCCATGATGTTTTGATTGTATTATTTGTTTTGTATTGTCTTGTATTATAGATTGTATAGATGAATGACTTGCCGAAACCATGATATCAGTAAATGGATGTAACTGGAGAATCATGTAGATGGATGTATATCCATGGTTCAGTTCAGTCAAGTTGTATAGATTGATAAATTGAACAGATTGAATATATGGATTCATATTGAATTGTTATATATACTTGAATCTCATTAAAGTCAGATTGATTATATTGAGACTCAGTCTGAGTCAGACAATTAGAAAATAAATTGAATCCTGAATTATGTTTTGGTGCTATCGGTAACCGCTGCACATGAACGACCGGATTTGTGTTTTTTTCAAAGACAGTTACCGTGTTGATAACACCTTTTGTTAAGTTGTCTACCTTAAATTGGTAAGCACCCATATCTCCGGCTTCCTGAGGCTTAAGAGAATGGTCCCGTTTAAACCTATGTTTACTAGGGTTCTTATTGTAATTTAGTATAACTTAAGGGGGTTTATGTAAAAATAATTTTGTATAATTTTCAAAATACACCTCAAGTATTTTATTATCATCTTTAAAGTTTTCATTGATGTATATTTTATCATTGTGACATTTCTAGTGAATAAAACATAATTTCATAATATATGGTATTTAATTGTAAAGTATTGAACTTGTATGGAATTGCATGGTATTTTCATGTAAAGTGATTCTTTTTTATTTAGAAAAGTTTGAATATTTATACTATATCAAAATAGATATTTTGATGATACATATATATTTACAAAATAATTTAATTTTTTTTATTTTTCTAGAAATCTCATTTTCTTAAGATATTTGTATTTTAAAATCTTTCGAGACCGTATGCTCCTTGCGGAGGTCTGCATGTCGCACTACTAAACCCGAGAATGTACGATAATCCGCACCATCCCGAACGGGTTCTCCGAAATGGGTTGTAGCGGAACATTACAAAGATTTGTTAAAAATACACATCTTGTAGATAAAGGTTTTTTTTATACGTTTGAGATAGTTTTGTTTAAAATTGTATTTTCCCAAAACTGTTCCCAAAGATTATCGTGCTATATTACATATGAATGTTATAGGGAGGTAGATTATTACCTCATGACCTATTTGAAGGTATAGTAAGGGTAATGATGTTTTATGTCGAGACTAAAATATATGATATTTTTCTGTAAAATTGCGATAAAGAGTAAAATAGGAATTCTTTTCATATGAAACTTGTCAATATAATTTGTTAATGTTTAATGATCATGATGTGATGGTTCGGTATTATTGTGTGTAAGAAAAATATGATTTTTAAAGAAAAACCGAATTTGAAGTCGGATTAACTCCACTTCCATCGGGTTTTAAAATTTTAAATTTTTTTAGAATAGTAAAGAGAAGGGGGAGAAGGGACTTGCTGGATTGTAGTGTAGATAAGAGGAAAAGGAAGAAGTGGGAGGCGCTGGTGCGTCGTTTCGTTGCCGGAATCTCCTCGAATCGTCGTCGGAAGTTCGTCGGAGCTTCGCCCTTTGCTAACTCCACTTGCACACATAAAGTTTATGGAATTTTCTTGAGAGTTTGGACATGAATTTCAGTGTGAAGGGTGTGAAATTTTGAGTGGGTATTTATAGGAAAAACTAGGGTTAGGGTGTGATAAAAAAATGCATTAAAAAGAGTTTAATTGAATTTTTAATTCTCTGGAATAATACAGGGAATTTAAACAGTGTGGGGGTTATGGGTAGATCAAAAGACACAGAACAAAAAAAGAAAACTCGGATTTGGGGCTGAGTCGGCGGCGGCGGCGGCCGAATCAGGCGAGTCGCCGGCTGAGTCGGGGCGAGTCGGGCCGAGTCTCCCCGCCGCGTGTCCCCGTCTCTTCGCCACTGCAGTGGACTCGTTGGTTTTTAGTGTGACCTTTGGTTTTACGGGTTATGCACGTGTAGCACGTGTAGATTAAAAGAATTTTAATTAAAAATAATGTGTGGCTGATAGGATTTGAACTCTGATGCTTTGGTTCAGCAGTGCAAGGTCTTACCAATGAGCTATAAGCTCTTTCTTGCTATTAAAAAAGCAAAACAAATTTATAACTTGTGCTCAGGCAAAAGTACCCCTTTATGTATTTTTGAAAAAAATTGTACAGAAAGTTTAGGGTTGTTACAGTTTGTAGCTTGGTACTGAAGATGCCAGTGTATACAAGAGGAGTCCAACTTACACCGTGGACTTTGGTAACCCGTAGTACAAGGCTCCATCGATAATACCACGGAACAACGGCATGGATGTAATTATGTCTTAAGTGACCACCTCGTGCCACCTTTAACATATTCCGTATCAGTCTACCCCTTTATAACCCCGTAGTGTTTATTGTATTAATTCTATTGATTGTACGGAATGTATTGGGTTGTATTGTTTTGTATTGTCTTGTCTTGTAAATTGTATAGATGGATGACTTGCCGAAACCATGATATCAGTAAATGGATATAACTGGAGAATCATGTAGATGGATGTATATCCATGGTTCTGTTCGGTCAATATAGATTGAATAGATTGAACAGATTGAATATAGATGAATTCATATTGAATTGTTGTATTGAAGTTTCATACTTGAATCATATTCAAGTCAGATTGAGACTCGGTCTGATTCAGACAAATAGAAAAAAATTGAATCCTGAATTATATTTTGGTGCTATCGGTAACTGCTGCACATGGACGGCAGAATTTGTGTCTTTTTCAAAGACAATTACCATGTTGATAACACCGTTTGTTAAGTTGTCTACCTTAAATAGGCAAGCACCCATATCTCCGGCTCTCTGAGGCTTAAGAGACCGGTCCCGCTTAAACCTATGTTTATTAGGGTCTTTATTGTAATTTAGTATAACTTGAGGGGTTTTATGTAAAATAGTTTTGTTATATTTTCAAAATACACCTCAAGAATTTTATTATCGTCTTTAGAGTCTTCATAGATATTTCTTTTATCAATATGACATTTCTTGTGAATAAACCTAATTTCATAATATATGGTATTTATTTGTAATATTGGAATTGTATGGTATTTTCTTGTAAATTGAATGTTTTTCTTGAATTTTGGAAATATGGAATATTACAAATATTAGGAATAGGTATTTTTATATTAATTACATATATATTTATTTATTAAAATATAAGTTTTATTTATGATAGAAATCACATTTTCTAAAGAAAATTGTATTAAAATCTTTCGAAATCGTTTGCTCCTTATGGAGGTCTGCATCTTACTCTACTAGAACTGAGAATATGCGATAATCTGTACCATCCCGAACAGGTTCCCCAAAATGGATTGTAGAGGCGCAATTGTAAAGATTTGTTAAAATACACTTCTTGTAGAAAAATGTTTTAATAGTTGAAAGTAGTTATATGTAAAGTCGTATTTTTCCCAAATCTATGTCCCCAAATTCCATCGTGCTATGTTACATATGAGTGTTGTTAAGAGGTAGGTCATTACCTCATGAGTTTTCTAAGGTAATACGGTTTGCAAAGTTCAAGTATGTCAAGATGAAACATGTAGGTATTTTAATGTAAAAGCGGAATAAAACTTGCTACGATTATTATTTTGATGTCAAACTTATTTTATTGCCTTTGATAATGTTTAATGGTCATGAAATAAGAGTTTGGTATTATTGTGTTTAAGAAAAATAGAACTTTTTAAGGAAAAACCGAATCGGAAGTTGGATTTACTCCGCTTCCGTCGGGTTTTAGTTTTGAATATTTTTAGAATAGAGAAAAGAATAAGAATTAGGGACTTACAGGTTAGTTGACTAGAAGAGAGAAGGAGGAAGAGGTAGGAGGTGCCGGTGCGTCGTTTTGTCATCGGAATCTCCTCGGATCGTCGTCGGAGCTTCGCCCTTTGCTAACTCCACTTGTACACAAAAAGTCTTGGGAATTTTCTTGAGAGTTTGGGCAGGGATTTGTAAGTCAGGGGGTGATTTAAGGGCTGGTATTTATAGGAAAATTTAGGGTTTAGGGTAGTGAAAGGGTGTGATAAAATTTTTATTTAAATTTGCATTAAAAAGGTTTAAAAGGGGGTATTTTAATTCTCTAGTTAATTGCAGAGAATTTAAACAGTGCAGGGGGAGTGGGATAGGCTAAAGGGTGCAGGGGATCCAAGAAAAGTTAGGAACGGGCCGAGTTGACCGGGCGGAGCCGGCCGAGTCGGGCGAGTTGCCGGCCTGAGTCGGGTGAGTCGGGGCTCGTGTCTTCGCCACGTGTCCCTGATACTTGGTCTAGCCTCGTGGTCGCGTTTGTTTATTCTGTAACTTACCCTATTACGTGTAGTGTACGTGTAGACTCTTGGGCTTCTAAAAGATTAAAAGAATTTAATTAAAAAAATATGTGGTTGATGGGATTTGAATTCTGGTGCTTTGGTTCAGCAGTGCAAGGTCTTACTAATAAGCTATAAGCTCCTTCTTGCTGTTCAAAAGCAAATCAAACTTATAACTTGTGCTCAGGCTCAAGTACCCCTTTCTGTATTTTTAAAAAAATTGTACAGAAAGTTTAGGGTTGCCCCTCCACTACTTCACGTTGTGGATCGAGATGCACGTGCTAGGAGCGTTTGCTGCGCACCAGCGGCCAGATTTTTATAATTCGTATACCTTCCCGCGGATTATGAGGTTGGTTGATGCCTCTGCTCTGTTCACGTACTGCTGAACCCGTGCTCAAATGAAGGCGGAATGGTGTTCAACGATCGAGTCCTTTCCACCCCAGCGGGGCTCATTCAGCAATTGTTTAATTTATCGAAGGGTGGGGTCCTAGCTTTGAAACCAAAAGAGGTCATGCACCTATACTCGATTAGGCCAGGGTATTTGGTGTTCCGCCGGAATAATGCTGTCCTTTTTATGCTGTATAGTCCGCACCGCTTTGCTTAGCAGTTGGGCTATGGCCAGAGCATCCCTCTCGAGGCATTTATAGTCGAGCCTGCTCTATTCTTGGAGGTTACTTGCGACGTCATCCACCATTTCATACGGCTAAACACCAGATCTTGTTTCAGGATCCCGGAGTCCGGTTACCTCCCGAGAATTGTAGGGTCCTTTAAGGGTTGGTACCGTCATCGGGTCGGCCCCGTCATTGCAGAGGAGAGACGGGTGCTTTTCAAGGGTAGAGCTCCCATTCCAGCTTAGTCCACCAACGCCCCTATTGCGGCCGCGGTTAGTGGTTCGCCCTCCACTGAGGGATAGCGGTTTGGTACTTATCCCCAAAGCCACATAAATAGAATCGATCCCTTTCGTTGCTGGTATGCCAGTGCGCACTAGAGCCGAAGCAAAGGCTTCTAATGAAGCACCAGTGGTAGTGTCGCCAGCGGTGGTGTCATCAGTGGTGGTGTCATCAGCGGTGGTGTCACCAAAGGGGGATACCAAAAGCGAAGTTGGTCAACGTCGCGCCAAAGCGCCAAGGGGGAGGAAACGTTCTTCCGCTAGTGTTAGCACAAGTTCCAAGAGGAGGAAGAAATCGGTTGCCGGCCTACTCGACACTCTGCTTGAGTCCAAACCGTTTATTCAGGACGAACCGATAGCTATGGAGGAGTCGGACGCCGGTCTTATCTATCCTGGTTCGTCTGCCGAGGAGGCCGCGCAATTGGCTGAGGCTTTGAGGTGCTCACAAGATGAGACCGAGAACGTGTGCACCCCGAAAAAAGCTTACCCCCGGTTTCATTCTATGACGCCGAACCATCATTATGAAGGGTGCACATGGGTCCTCTATTAATGGAAGAAGAACGGGTCCTTAAACAGCCCATCTCAGATGCTTCCGAGGACGAGCTTGCACTAAAAACAGTTAGTCATTCATTTGCGCTTGAGGCCCGGCGAGCGTATTTAATGAGAAAAGAACAACGGCTCGCAAAAGCCATACTTCAGGCTCCTTGGCGTATTGGTATGCGTATTTTTGGCGTTCTTCCTTTGGCTAGTAATTTGTATTACTTTTATGTCCTCTTATTTTTGTGCGATCTTTGCAGGGACTTCTGCAGCGGAAACGGGTTTAAGTCCAGATCAGGTCATGGTTGCGGATTCCGTGAATATCTCCCATGACGCACCCGCGGGTGTAGAGGGGATTACTGAAGTTGTTACTCTTACTGTGGAGCTTCCGGTGGTGGCTGATATCTCTTCCATGTCTACTCCCTTAGTAGAGCTGACGTCATCGGCTATAAATCCTATGGACATCCCTAGCGACGTACCGGAGAGTATAAAGGAGATTGTTGAAGCCATCATCCCTGCCTTGGAGCCTTCAGCGGCGGCTTTTGTCCCCCCTATTGGAGACTACCATGCCGGCCATAGGTTTTACAAATATCTCAAGTGATGCACCTGAAGGTGTGGAGGAGACCGCTGAGGCTGCCATCCCCCCAGCTCAGGACGGACGAAGCATTGAAGGTAATCTCATGTACCTATACATTTCGTTTAGTGACCCTTCTGTCATCTGACACTTTCTTTCCTTTAGAATTGTGGGAATTAGTGGCCTCCATCATGGATCTCTCTCCGAGAAAAACCTTCCAGCGCTTGCTTGACATGGCTGCCCCCGAAGCAATACCCCCACAAAGCATAGTTCTTTCCACAGGCTATGGTTGGTATGCTTTGCTCTTCTAGTTTTATATTTTCATGGTGATGCTGATATGCCCTTTATTTTAAATCACAGTCCTGGAGGCTGACGACGAAGTCGAGATTCTTGACGGACCTGGGGATCTTTAAAACCCGCCTTGCATGAATGCGGGTAAGTGACGCTTTATTTCGAGAATCGTTTTGTTTATTCCATGTTTGAAAACACAACTGACTGCACCTGAATCTTCACAGCTTTGCCAGCCCTGACCCTACTAGAGTCTCGGATCCCCATGCCACCAGGCCCTTATACCCGACATGCGTCTGAAAGGATGGCAAAACAAAGCATTTACTCCCTGGTGGCTCTCGTTGAAGACCTTCGTGCTGGTAACTCTGTCACGGCCGAAGAATTCGCTGCTGAAGCCAACGCTTCCTTATCGGTTCTCGCCACCTATCATGACGAAGCATTAGTGCGTATTTGGGTTGAGTACTGTCGCCGAGTGGAAGCCTGCCTACACGAGCTCGAGTGCATGCGCCTTCTCTCCGACATCTTAACTGTAAAAACGAGCCTCCGAGGATGGATCGAACGGTGTGTAGCCAATCTTTAGTCATGCGAGAAGAGACTCAACCGGAAGTTTTCAGAGAGGGAGTTGGCTTTGAACGCTTTGGGGGAACTTCAGGCTCAGCATACTGCCAAGACCATCCGTGCGTACGAAATTTAGCGGGTACTTCAAGAAGCCATTACAGAGGTGGTGGCTCTTAACAAAGCCGTTATCTTTACCCGCAAGATGGTTGAAGCCCATAAGGTTGCCGAGAAGGAGCTTGAGGGTCGGTTTTCTTCTTATCAAAATCAACAGACCCAGGCAGGGACTCATCTTGCGGCACTGGTGGAGCTTGAAGCCAAAGTCCAGCGGAAGAACAACGAGCTGGATGGCCTGTTGAATCTTCTACCGACTTGAAACATTTTTGTTGCTGTATATTCTCTCTTTTCTTTTCTTTTTTTTTTTATCCATTTACTAATAAAAGTATCTTGTGTTCATTTTGATTCATGAATAAAAGACATATTTCATTTCATACTAGCGCTTTCCTTTCTTCTGCCGTCTTGATTTGGTATAAAGTAGTTTATATACTTATTTTGGAGTTTGTTTAATTTGTCTTCCTTGGGCTTGTAGGCAAACTTGTCCTAACGTCACAGTTAACTCCTGCTCTTTACGACAGAGGTCCGCTTGGGTCTGTGATGCTAGGGTTTTGTCCATCGTACCGTCGCATTGGTTGATGCATTCCTCGATATGCAGACTTTACGCTGCTGTTCCAGTATTTCCACGATTGTCGTGTCCCTGATCCCTTCAGGGGCTGGACAAGACGTCTTCAAGTAATCTTCTTAGGTCATATTGCCATCGGAAGAGCAAACGTTAGGAATTTTCCATAACACTTTTTACTTGAGGTTAGGCTCTGTTTGGGAGCCCCGATGACTCATAACCACTCCGCGCTGGTGTGGGATGATCTCCGATAGTCTTTCAGGTTTTATTTGAGTTGTCGTCAAGACCCTGAAACTAGAAATTTAGCCTTCGCTTCCTTTGTTGACACCACGTCTGCTGTAATAAGACGAATGTCGAGGTGATCTCTAGGTTGTTTGTGAACCGTCGAGACTTGGAACTAGGGACTTTGCCGTGGCTCCGCTTTGTTGACGTTGCGTCTGCTGTAACAAGACGATTGTCGAGGTGGTCTCTAGATTGTCTGTGAACTGTCGAGATTTGGAACTAGGGACTTTGCCATGGCTCCATTTTGTTGACGTTGCGTCTGCATCCTGTTGGACTGAGAAGAAACGTCGTTGTTGATCTCTAGGCTGTCTGTGAACCATCGAGATTTGGAACTAGGGACTTTGCCATGGCTCCGTTTTGTTGACGTCGCGTCTGCATCCTGTTGGAGTGAGAAGAAATGCCGTTGTTGATCTCTAGGCTGTCGATGTTGCCGCCGAGACCTAGCTTTCCTTCTGATGGAGCCTGGTGGGAAAATATGTTTCTTTTTTGTTTGTGCCCATGGATTGTATACAGACATTGATGTGGACTCACCTGCAGAGCAAAAGTTTCATTTTCATTCATTTTTTTCTTTCCGCGACGCTCTATCATTTCAACTTTTTATATCGCGAAAGTTGCGATTGCCCAATCATTTCGTCTTTTTATCATGGTGCCCAATCATTTCGGTTATTTTTTCTTTTTACTCGCTGTTTTTTATTGCGAGTTGCCCAAACATTTCGACTGTTTTTATATGTATATTTTTTGCTTGCTGATTTTTATTGCGAGTTTCCCCATCATTTCGGCAATTTCTATATGCATTTATTTTTGCTCGCTGATTTTTGTTGCGAGTATAGAACTTAAGATTTGATACCAATTTTGGCATCAGCATCGCTGCGACTGGAATATTGCCAGAAGCAAATCATCATCTGCCGTGAAAAGCCATGGAATTTGATACGGATTTAGGCATTAGTATCGCTACAACTGGGATATTGCTAAGAACGAATCATCATTTGCCTTTGTCGATTTGAACAAAGGTAGCTTAGCAAACTGGGTTAGGATCCTGTCGACTACGGCTTTTTGACTTCACGAGTCGTAGGGGTCTCATAAAGGTATTTCTCCCTACGAGTCGTGAGGATCTCGTAGGTGTATGTTCTCCTTAGGAGTCGTGAGGACTTCTAAGTGATATTTTCTCTTATAAGTCGTAAGGATCTCATAAGAGTGCTTTCTCCATATAAGTCGAAAGGACTTACAAGTGTCGTTCACCATATGAGGACATTCCTCGTGATTAGTGGAACTTGCTGAGAGAAACGTTTATTTGTGCCCGTGGATTATATACAAGGGCCAATATCGGACCGCCTGTAGGATAACTTGGGGAGTATGACGGCTTAAGGACGGGTTTGGATCCCTGTAACTTAAGATTTTTAATCCTATGAGCCGTGAGGGTTTTATAGGGGGAGTTCACCTTACGAGTCAAGAGGATCTCATAAGTGAAAATTTTACAAGATTGCGCCCTTTCGGGTTTTCACAAGCTCGCTGGTAGCCCTGCTGTTTTTACTCACAGCGTCCTTTCGGGTTTTGGTTCGTGCCCATTTCGCTTGTGAACATACCGTTTTTTAACAACGAGATTGTGCCCTTTCAGGTTTTCACAAGCTTGTCGGTAGCCGTGCTGTTTTTACTCACGGCGTCCTTTCGGGTTTTCATCCGTGCCCATTTCGCTTGTGGACGTACCGTTTTTTTAGGGTTGCAGTCTTTTCCGTTGGGACTCGTCAACTTGAGTTCCATTATCGCCGTGTTTGAGGCAAGTATTAGTTTAAGGACATTACAGTCCATTGTTAGTTTAGGGACATCTCGGTCCAAGGCCAGCTTCGAGGCGAAGTTTTGTCAGATATTACTTATAGAGTCTTGACTCAGGAAGACAGCGAGCAGACACGAGCGTCGTCATCTATCATTAATCTGAGTCATGACTTGTCAAACGTAGTGTTTCTTAAGGAACCGGCCGTTTATTGGCCGGAAAGGTCTTTCGCCATGCATATCCATGCGCAAATAGGCCCCACCTTGGTGGACCTTGTCTATGATGTACGGACCCTCGTAGTTCGGCTCGAATTTCCCCCGCTTTGCCAGGTTGGAGATCATAGGTCTTTTTACGACTAATACGATTTCGCCTTGGCGGAATGTTCTCGGCCTTGTTAGTCTTTCGTATGAGCGTGTCATCCTTGCTTTGTAAGCTTCTAGGTTTTGCTGTGCCATGAGACGAGTTTCATCGAGGGAATCGAGCTCCTTAAGCTGAAGATGGGCATTTTCTTCATCCGTCAGCTCATATCGAACTGCCACTCATAGAGAGGGTAGCTCTATCTCCAAGCGAAGTACCGCTTCCTTGCCGAATACCAACGCAAATGGCGTTGTATTCGTGGCCGTTTTGAGCGTGGTTCAATAAGCCCAGAGAGCTTCATGCAGTCTCTCGTGCCAATCCTTTTTGTTTCTGGACACCATTTTCTATATGATCTTCATCAAGGTCTTGTTGAATGCCTCAGCTAGACCGTTAGCTCGGGAATTATAGACTGAAGAGTATCTCCGGTCTATATTATGCTGCTGCGCGAAGCGGCTGATCTTATGGCTCCTGTAGGCCGGCCCATTATCCGAGATGATCCGTCGCGGAGTGCTGAACCGGTAGATGACATGTGTCCTGAAGAAATGGAGAATGTTCTCCATCTTCACTTCACTTAGCGGTATCGCCTCTGCCCACTTAGAGAAGTAATCGGTTGTTGCCAATATAAACCGATGTCCTTTGGATGATGCTGGTTCGATAGGCCCGATTATATCGGTTCCCCACATTTCGAACGGCCAGCTGGCTACCATTGGGTGTAGCGGATTTGGATGTTGGTGAATGAAGTCCCCATGAATTTGGCACGAGTGACACTGCTTCGCATATTCGAGGCAATCTTGAATCATCGTGGGCCAATAGTAGCCCATTCTCTTGATCTTCAGCTTCATCTTTGGCCTGGCTTGATGGGAACCGCAGAGTTCGTCATGAGTTTCTTGGACGACCCTTCTTGCTTCTTCTGGTCCCAAGCACCTTAGCCACAAACTGTGGAACGATCTCTTATATAGAGTATCATTGACAAAGGCAAAAAACAGAGCTCGTTTCATGAGCTGATGTCTTGAAGATGCGCTTTCGGGCGTTCGATGGGATTTGAAGTAGTCTAGCCTTTTCTTCATTCTCTAATTGGAAGGCTGCCTATTCGGTCGCTTCCTTTCTTTCAGACGACTCTGGAGATATTTCTGCTGGTGCAAGAATCCGGCTATTTTGCATAATAATCCTTATGTCATCGAGGTTTTCGTCGGCCAGTTCTTTAGCGAACTTGGCTAACGCATCAGCCTTGCTATTTTCTGCCCGCGGTATGCTTTGCAGGATGTAGGAGGGAATTTAGGTCAGTAATTGCTACACTCTTTCGCCATATTTTATCAACTCCAGTTTACACATTTGATAGTCGCCATTTACTTGGCTAACGACCAGCTGGGAATCTCCATATATGAGGAGATCTTCTATTCCCGTGTCGACAGCAATCTCAAGACCCGCTATCAGAGCTTCATATTCAGCCTCGTTGTTTGTCCTTGGTTCTGTTAAGGAAATGGCGAAACGCATTATCCCTCCTTGCGGAGTCACGAAGATAAGGCCCACCGCTGCTTTGATTATGGGGGTGTTTTGCTTTCGCTTCTTCAAGGAAGATGCTCCGTCGAAGTATAGTTCCTATTGGGCATTATTTCCTTCCTTCTCCCCTTCGATTGTGTCCAACGTGTGTTCGTCCGGCAATTTGCAATTTAAGGGAGAGTCTGCTGGTATCGGATGCTCTGCGAGAAAGTCGGCGAAGGCCTGACCTTTCACTGCCTTGAGGGGTCGATAAGTTATCGAGAATTCCATCAAGAGGAGGGTCCATTTGGCAAGCCTTCCTGTTAGTATGGCTCTTGACATCAAATATTTGAGAGGATCCATCTTTGATATGAGATGGACCTCATGTGCCAGGGCATAGTAATCCATCTTGTTTTTCTTAGGCGGGTCCTTGGCTGCAAGCTCTTTGACGACTCTATCATCAATGGCGATTTTCTCAGGGACTTTTTCCTTCCCCTTGTCTCTTTTACTTGAACCTTTGTTTGTAGGCCCGAGGTTCTTTTCAGGCAACGTACGGTTACGCAGCTGAATGTTCTCGCAGTTCTTCTCCTCCTCCTCTTTTCCAGAGGTGGATTCTTTGAAGAGAGGGCCGAGGGTTATTTCTTCCTCAGAATCGCTCCCGAATATAAGAACTTGAGATTTTCCTTTTGTCGAACTGGTATCAACCATATGATAGTTGCCAACCATTCCTTCACGCTCGTTTGTCGCGGTCCTTTGTTGTCGACGGTTTTTGCGCTTCATCCGCTTGAAGTGTTGCCGGTGAGCAACATATCCTTGCCACCACTTTTTGAAGGCATTGCACTCTTCGGTGGGGTGTGTGACCCTCTGATGGTATAAGAAATAGTTCGGATGTACATCCGCTTCGTCGAGGCACGTACTCCCGGGAGTGTTATCCATGAGAGGGGGAAGCTTCATTCCCATTAACAAGGTTTTAGCAAACCGTTTCTCTGCTTTGATCTGCCCTTGTTTGCAGCAGGTGTGTCTCCCCCAATAAAAGAGCCTTGCTCTTTTCAAAATTTGAACTGAGGCAGCGCCTCACGTGCAAAACATGAGAGCACCAGTGCCCAGAGTTAAAAAACTCTGAGGCAGCGCCTCACGTGCAAAGCACGAGAGCGCCAACGCTCAGAGTTAAAAAACTCTGAGGCAGCGCCTCACGTGCAAAGCATAAGAGCGCCAGCACCAGAACTAAAAGTTCTCCACTCTTGGATCAAGGATCCAACGAAGATGATAAATCATCAAATTACATAATTAAATTCTGTTGAGAAAATACTTCTCAAATCATTTCAAACAAGAAAGATTGTACTCTGTAAATCAGAGCACCGTTGGATCAAAGTTCCAATGGTGATTAAAAATCACCAAGATACAGAATTAGTTCTGTATGGAAAAATATTTTCCCAACCTTGTTAAAAAACAAGAAAAATGTCTTCTGTAAAACAAAAGTCCTTGGATCAAACATCCGACGGTGGATAAATTCCCCAAATCAATTAAGAAATCTCTCATTGAGAGATTTCCTTAACTGAATCAACAGATCAGCCTTCACTATATAAAGGACCCAAGACTTCAAGTCTTAGAAGAAAGGACCCTCCCATAAACTTCGATCTTAAAGAGAAGAGCAAAAAAAAAGAGAAAGCTTTAAGAAGAAGAATTTTCTTCAAGATAAATAAAATAGAGATCAGAACATCTCAAGTGTTTAACCCTCATAAAAAGAACGTAGTTCTTTCCTCGGATCTGAGATTCATCAGACAAGTCTCCCCCAAATAAGAATCTAATTCTTACGGGGATGAATTTGCTCTTAGGGATCGAAGATCCAAGGAAGAACAGAAAATTGAACCCTTCAAAAAAAAAAATAATACACAAGAAAAACAAGCG
Source organism: Agapanthus africanus (assembly GCA_030015575.1). Classification (NCBI taxonomy): domain Eukaryota; kingdom Viridiplantae; phylum Streptophyta; class Magnoliopsida; order Asparagales; family Amaryllidaceae; genus Agapanthus; species Agapanthus africanus. The sequence continues at coordinate 46,653,493 of CM057339.1, forward strand.
CCAAGCGCTACTCAATAAAAGAGTGCTTAGCACTCAATGGTTGGTGCTCAGCGCTAAGCGCCTCATGTGTCACTCACGTGGGCGCTGCTCAATAAAGAGTGCTTAGCACTCAATGGTTGGCGCTCAGCGCCAAGCGCTTCACATGCCACTCACGTGGGCGTTGCTCAATAAAGAGTGTTTAGCACTCAATGGTTGGCGCTCAGCGTCAAGCGCCTCACGTGCTCCTCATGTGGGTGCTGCTCAATAAAAAAATGCTTAGCACTCAATGGTTGGCGCTCAGCTCCAAGTGCCTCACATGCTCATCACGTGGGCGCTGCTCAATAAAAGAGTGCTTAGCACTCAATGGTTGGCGCTCAGTGTCAAGCGCCTCACGTTCTCCTCACGTGGACGCTGCTCAATAAAAAAGTGCTTAGCACTCAATGGTTGGCGCTCAGCGCCAAGCGCCTCACGTGCTCCTCATGTGGGCACTGCTCAATAAAAAAGCGCATAGCACTCAATGGTTGGCGCCAACCGCTACACGTGACCCTCACGTGGGCGCTACTTGACATAGAGCACTCTACACATCACACAGAGCCCAGTGCCATAAAAAGTGTTCAACACTCATAAAAAACAAAAGAAAAAGAAGTAAAGTGTGAGCGTCAGAACCCACATAAATGCTTATCATTGTGTGCATAGAGAAAGGACCGTGTCCTAGCAAGTGTCTAATACCTTATTCAAAAAGAAACGACAAAGACTAAGTGGGCTGAGCCCAAGTTGGCCAAACTCCTAATCAACCGAGCCCATGTGCTCTTTATTTTTCCAAACTGGTCTCAGTCCCAAATAAAACCACCAATCTTTTGACGAATATCCATTGGTTCAAGGGTACATCTCTCCACACCTCTTATACATGTTGTAATTCTTCAACGTCTTCAGAGAGGTGGAGGGTCCCAATAACTAATAACCCTTGGTATACCCCCAAACCAACAAACCATAAACCCTTTGGACCGCAACGTACTTAAAACTAAATTATAGACCGCAACATCCTTAAAACTAAATTTGGGACCGCAACGTCCCTAAAAACTAAATTCCACGGACTGTGATGTCCTTAAACTTCAGACCGTAATGTCCCTAAACTAAACTCTCGGATCGTAACATCCTTAAACTACTGTGGACCGCAACATCCCTAAACTAAACTCCACGGACTATGATGTCTTTAAACCGGCTACGGATCGCAATGTCCCTAAACTAAACTCCATGAACTATGATGTCCTTAAACTACAGACCGTAACGTCCCTAAACTAAAATGATAGAGCCCAAATGCCCTTTCAATCGATCAAAAATGACCCCAAACCCCCGATAATTAGACCTTAGTCCAAAATTAGACTAACGTGTCCTTAATAAACATTTAAGTTGATCTTAATCTCAAACGAGGTTAACGAGCCTTAAATCAACCAAACCCAAATTTAAGAAGATATATATTTGGACTAATCCCCGCCCTACAGGCTACAACGACGTATACAATCCACGGGCAACCTAAAACAAAACAAACACACACGACACGAAGTGAACATCTGGAGAAGAAGAAAGTGGTTATCGCTACACGGTAACGTAATTAACTGCAGGGGCTTGCGCCTGCAGAGAAGAGCGTCCCCACAATCAAAAACCCTTCGCAAATGAGGGGAAATCTGACGAAGTCTGCTATATCGGCCGCATCTGTCCAAACCTCCGATATAAGGCGTCATAAATCAACTTGGCATCTTCGGAGAGGTGGACGGATAAAACCAAATAGTATCTGCCCCCAAATTCAGGCAAGACGTTTGTCTTTCCGGTTTTCGGCGGTAAACAAAGTGTGCTTTGGCTTGGGTGGAGTATTTTATGACTCATCCATCCCGCAGCTTCTTCATCCTAACGCCGATGCTTGGTCTTTTTGTATATAGTCGTTTCACGTTCTTGGTTGGTTTTGCTCTTTTGAAGGGCTTCGTTTAGCAGCTTGTCAATTGGGTCTTCTGGCAGTTCCGGAGATTTTAGCACCGATCCTGCCCCCAGTTCCTCTGTGTTTCTTTCTGACGCTGAGGGAGTTTCTTCATCTTTTAATGACGAGTGAGAGACCATGTGGCAACTCTCTACATAATCCTCGAGTTCTTCTGACGAGCCGTTTCCCTCATCAATGTCACTATCTCCGTTGTCAAGTATATGGTCGAGAAACTCTTCGAGTGTGACTGGGGTCCGCGCCTTTTGGTTGTATTCTTCCAGTGCGTCGATATATTTTTGCAGGTCCGTACGATTGTCGTCGAGCTGCATAGGTTTCTTGGTCTTTATCTTTTTCTTCGAAGACTTCGAAGGCTTGGCCTGGAGGTCTTGCCCCTCGTTAGTAGTTTTCGATGTTAAGCGCGGTTTAAGCATTCTCTCAATGATCTCGGGCTCCAGCGGGCTTTTCCATCTGATCGCCAGACATGCTTGAAGGTCCTTCAGCATTCTTTTAGTTTTAGCTGAAAGGGCAACCTCCCACAGAGCTTCTTCTACAAATGAGCATGATGCCCCCGGCGTGTCCACCTTTTTAGGAGCATGCTTCTGTGGTGGGTTCACCCTTTAGTTTTCGGACAGCGCAAACTTCCCTTGTTGGTATTGGTCCTTGACCCAATTTTTGAAGACGTAGTAATTCTCAATTGGGTGGCCCACTACTCTGTGATAGGATCAGTAGTTGGGACTGTTAGCATCACCAGGCTGCAGTGGATGTCTCGGATCCGGCATAGTGATGAGTTTATTGCGCATTGCCAGTTCGAACAGTCTCCTCGTTTTATCACGGGAAAATGAGTAAGGACGTCCTAGCTTCTCCTCGAGGGATTGGCGTGGGCGCACGTTGCTTTGGTGAGCAACCGGTTTCGGGTCACTCGGTAGCTGTTGAGTGTTGGCAACGAAGGCCGCTTTCCCTTTACTCTTTGCATTCCGAGGGTCCATTATTGAAGAGGAAGGTCCGTGGCCCATTTGGTCCATTTGGGCCAGCTTATCGATCAAAGTATGGAAGGTGGTTGGCTTAAAGAACGTCATGAACTGGGACACAGTAGCCTGAGGATCGAAAGACCCTATGAACATGCACAAGGTAGGGCCTCTTCGATGCGTTGTTCGCATTTTGACCAGAGGTTTCACTATCGGATTGCGTATTGAACCCAAGTCTCTTTAGGCTTCACCCTGGCATTGATTAATGCCATGATCAGGGTGCGTTCACTTGCGCTTGCTAACCGCTGTGTGAATAGAAACTCCATTTCTGCGAATGTTTTGACGGAGTCATTTGGGAACTCCGAGTACCATTCAAACACCGTTTCTGACAGGCTGCCAACGAACTGGCGAAGCAAAAATTTGTCGTTGCCTCTAGTATTGCCACATAATGCTCTGAACTGGGCGACGTGCTGATGCGGGTTGCTTGTCCCTTTGTATACGTGGAACTTGGGGATCGTATTCCCGGCGGGTACTTGATTTGATCGTACTAGCCTGGGTAAGGTCGTCCGGTTCTGATGACTTGGCCAGCCGCTTCGTTTGCTTGATGAGCTCGTATTTACTGAGTTATGCAGTCATCGAGGGCAGCCTTGGAGATCATCTCCTCCCTGGCCGTTGATAAAGCTGGAAGAGGGTTTGATGTTTCCCCTCTGTCGTTCTCGATAATTATCGACGGGTCTTCCGCTGGAGGTTCTGGCTGGATCATCATCCCCACCATGTCTTGGAACATAAGTGCCATCTGTTTTATATTAGCAGCTTGTTCCGCGGCTTCCTTATCCTTCTTTTCCAGTACCCTTCGCAAGATCTCCGTATCAGTCTCCTGCTCCTGGCGCTGGTCGGACGTTGCTTCCGGGCTTTCTTTCTGCCCGGTGAGTGCTGCCATTCTTGTTAGCATCTCCTGGAGCTTTTGTTGTTGCTCCTGAGCTTTCGTTAACGACCGAGTTTGCAGCCGATGACTCACGGAAGCACGATTCTCCACTTTTCCGGAGGCCATGTAAACTGTGTGCACAATCATGCCCCCAGACTTAGGGCGTTTGGATCCCTCACCTTTGGGATATGCCGCCGGTGGTGGGAGATTCTCCCGCCTTCTCTTTTTGTGAGAAGTCGAAGTTGAAGGAGCCATTGTAACAGGCACCTTCGTGAAAGAATTCTCTCGTTGTATAGTAGAGGGACGGTCTTCCTCTTGCCGAGCCTTTGTTTTCTTCAGTCGGCGAGAGTAGTCTTTATTGGTCACAGAATCTTGGACCTTCCGCCAGACCATGTGGACTTAGGAGGATAGCCGCTGAGGGGGTTGCTCTGGCTTCGCCTGTATTATGTTTTCAACAGGTGGGGGCGATTTCTTCAGCACCACGGTTGGGGAGTTCTGCCGCACCCTCCTTAGCGGTTCAAACCTGTTCCCGGTTGGAACAGCAGCGTCGACTTCCAACGTTGGAGCTGGTGGAGTAAGTTCAGAGGGGGAGTTTCCCCCAGCTCTTCTCACCCAGCGCCAGTGGCGACGTCGAGCATATCTCATCGATGGGACCTCTTCAGTCGTGGAAGTGGCTCCATCGTGCCCCCTGCTTTGGTTAGGGGCTGCTACTGGTGCCAGCCTGTTGAAGACTGACATCCGTTGAGATAGAACGACCAATCTTTCGAAGGCCGACTTTCTAGTAAGGGAAGCACCTTTGACGACTTCACCCATAGCAGGAGTTGGAACGGCCAATCTTGCGAAGACCGATCCTTTAGTAGGAGAAGCCCCTTTGACGACTTTATCCGCCAGAGCTGGAACGGGTTTCCGTTTCGGGATAACCCCTTCAGGTATTGTGAGCCACTTTGAAGGCCCACTAGAGCTTGGGCTCAGTTTGTTGAAGACTGAGGTGGAAGACTTGGACGACCCATTGAGAGTGGTCGTGGTGGCTGCAAGTCGATCAAAGACCGACTTCTTTAGAGCTTCCTGGGGTGGCACCGGGGCGCTGAAACTTGTCGGCGGGAGCATGGTACCAAAAAACAATCCAGTGGTAGCCCGAGTCACCTGTTCCACTGGCATTGAGAAGATGTAGGCCGCATTTGGCCCATACGTCACTCCTCCAGCGGGGACGGAGTGGGAGTTGCTATTGCAGGTACACTTGGAAGCCATTGATTCTTCTTTTCTCTGCACAGGAGCAAGACACAAAATCTTAGTATCTTGAATCTAGGGGAAACCATAGTAAACCGCGATTTATTCACGAACACGACACACGAAATGTGGAGCAGAAAGAGGAAAAGGACCCACCGGGCGTGCCAGAATCTGTTTACCGCCAAAAACAAAGACGAACCGCGTAGGCCGTCTTGCCTGAATTTAGGGGCAAATGCTATTTGGGTTTATCCGCCCACCTCTCCGAAGATGCCAAGTTGATTTATGGCACCGTATATCGGAGGTTTGGACAGATGCGGCCGTTGTAGCAGATTTCGTCAGATTCCCCCTCGTTTGGGAGGGGTTTGATTATGGGGACGCTCTTCCCTGTAGGCGCAAGCCCCTGCAGTTAATTACGTTACCGTATCGCGATAACCACTTTCTCTTGCTCCAGAAGTTCACTTCATGTCGTGTGTGTTTGTTTTATTTTTGGTTGCCCGTAGATTGTATACGAAGACTAATTTATGTTATCGCCCGTAGGGCGTGGATTAATCGAAATCCATATATCTTAGATTTGGATTTGGGTTGATTTAAGGATCGTTAATCTCGTTTGAGATTAAGATCAACTTAAATTTTTTTGTTAAGGATACGTTAGTCCAGTTTCTCCTAATAAGTCGAAAGGATTTACAAGGGTTGTTCACCATGTAGACATACCCCTAGTTGCGGATGGGACTTTGTTAGGGAAATGTTTATTCGCGCCCGTGGATTGTATACAAGGGTCAGCATTGAGCCGCTTGTAGGGCAGTATTGGAGGTTGTGGGGGGCACTTAAGAACAGGTTCAGGTCCCTGTAACTTAAGACTTTTGAATCTTATGAGCCGTGAGGGTCTCATAAGAGGGTTCTCCCTACGAGTCGTGAGGATCTCGTAAGTGTAGTTTCTCCTTAGGGATCGTGGGGATTCCTAAGTGTATTTCTCCCTTGTGAGTCGTAAGGATCACACGCGGGTGGTGTGTCTCCTCACAAGGTCGAGAGGACCTTGCAAGTGTCTTTTAACGAGGTTGCGTCCTTCCGGATTTTCGCAAACACTCGCCGGTAGCCCTGCTGTTTTTACTCACGGAGCCCTTTCGGGTTTTCATCCGTGTCCATTTTGCTTATGGACATACCATTTTTATTTTATTATTTTTTTTCTATTTTTTTTATTTTATTTTTTTTGTATCAGCTTAAGGGTGCTGCAATCCACCGTAGTTTATCGACGTCTCGGTTAACAGCTAGTTCTTGGACATAGTGGTCCAACGTTAGTTTAAGGACGTTTCGGTCCGTCGTTAGTTTAAGAACGTTTCGGTCCGTTAGCCGGCTACTACTTATAGAGTTTGGGCTTAGGAAGATAGCGAGCGGACACAGTTGTCGTCATCTATCATTGACCTAGGCCGTGACTTGTCAGGCGTAGTACTTCTTCAGGAAGCGACCGTTTATTGGCCTGAAGGGCCTTTCGCCATGCATGTCCATGAGTAGATAGGCTCCACCCTGGTAGACTTTGTCTATGATATACGGGCCTTCATAGTTTGGCTCGAATTTTCCCCGCTTGGCGCGATTGCGGATCATAGGTCTTTTGACCACTAGCATGAGTTCGCCTTGGTGGAATGTTCTCGGCCTGGTCAATTTCTTATATGAGCGCGTCATCTTTGCTTTATAAGCCTCCAGATTTTGTTGCGCTATGAGCCGGGTTTCATCAAGGGCATCGAGCTCTTCAAGGCGAAGGTGAGCATTCTCTTCGTCTGTTAGCTCGTAATGAACTGCCACTCGTAGAAAGGATAGCTCTATCTCGAGAGGGAGTACTGCCTCTGTACCGAACACCAATGCGTACGGCATTGTGTTCGTGGCCGTTTTGAACGTAGTTCGATACGCCCAGAGAGCTTCATGCAGTCTCTCGTGCCAGTCCCTCTTATTTCGAGACACCGTCTTTTTCACGATCTTCGTCAAGGTTTTGTTGAAAGTCTCAGCTAGACCGTTAGCTCGGGGATTATAGACCGAAGAGTATCTCCAGTCTATGTTATGTTGTTGTCCGAAGCGGCTGATCCTGTGGCTTCTGTAGGTTGGCCCGTTATCAGAGATGATCCGTCTCGGAGTTCCAAACCGATAAATGACGTGTGTCTTGAAGAAATGGAGGATATTCTCCGTCTTCACTTCTCTCAGCGGTACTGCTTCTGCCCATTTGGAGAAGTAATTAGTTGTCGCCAAAATGAATCGATGTCCTCTGGACGATGCTGGCTCGATGGGGCCGATTATGTCAGTTCCCCACATTTCAAACGGCCAGCTGGCCACTGTCGGATGTAGTGGATTTGGATGCTGATGGATAAAGTCCCCGTGGATCTGGCATGAGTGGCATTGCTTCGCATACTCGAGGCAGTCCTGAATCATCGTGGGCCAATAGTAGCCCATCCTTTTAATCTTCAACTTCATCTTCGGCCCGGCTTGGTGAGAACCGCAGAGTCCGTCGTGAACTTCTTGGATGACTCTTTTTGCTTCTTTAGGTCCCAGGCATCTTAACCACAGAGAATCGAATGATCTCTTGTATAGAGTATCATTGACGAAGGCAAAAGATAGGGCTCGCTTCATGAGCTGATGTTTTGAAGACACATCTTCAGGTGTTCGACGGGATTTGAAGTAGTCTATAAAGACTTCTCTCCAATCCTCAACCTTTTTCTGGTCTTTTTCTTGCAGAGTCATTTGCTCGGTCGTTCCCTTCTCTTCGGACAACTCCGGAGATATTTCTGTCGGTGCAAGAACCCGACGGTTTTGTACCACGATTCTTACGTCATCGAGGTTCTCGTCAGCCAGTTCTTTAGCGAGCTTGGCTAATGCATCCGCTTTGCTATTTTCGGCACGTGGTATACTTTCCAAAGTGTAAGAAGGAATTTGAGTCAGCAGCTGCCGTACTTTCTCGCCGTACTTTACCAACTCTGGCTTGCACGTTTGATAGTTTCCGTTTACCTGACTAACGACCAGTTGGGAGTCTCCGTATATAAGGAGGTTTTCAATTCCCATGTCGATGGCAATCTCGAGACCTGCTATCAAAACTTCATACCCGGCTTCATTGTTTGTCCTCTGCTCTGTCAAGGAGAAGGCGAAGCGCATTATCCCTCCTTGTGGAGTTACAAAGATGAGGCCTACCCCCGATTTGATTATAGGGGTGCTTTGTTTGCGCTTCTTCATGGAAGACGCCCTATCAAAATAAAGTTTCTACCGGGTATCACCACCGTCGACCGTGTCAAACGCATGTTTGTCTGGAAATTCGTAATTCAAAGGAGAATCGGCGGGTATCGGATGCTCAGCGAGGAAGTCGGCGATAGCCTGGCCTTTCACTGCCTTAAGAGGCCGATAAGTTATCGAGAATTCCATCAAGAGTAGGGCCCATTTAGCGATACGCCCCGTTAATATGGCTTTTGACATCAAGTACTTGAGAGGATCCACTTTTGATATGAGATGGACCTCATGGGCCAGCACGTAGTGTCTGAGCTTCATTATTGCGAAGATCAACGCCAGGCAGTGTTTTTCGATGGGAGAGTAATTGCTTTCTGCCCCCAGTAGAACTCGACTCAGATAGTAGAGAGCTCTTTCTTTCCCTTGGTCGTTCTCTTGTGCCCACAGCGCGCCTAAAGAACCTTCGAGGGCTGTCGTATACAGGACGAGAGGCTTTCCCTTGACCGGAGCGGTTAGCACCGGTGGATTTTGCAGGTATTGCTTAATTTTGTCCAGTGCGCCTTGGCATTTGTGATCCCAGACGAACGGGGTTCCCTTCTTCATCAGGTGACTGAAAAGACTGCACTTGCCAGAGAGATTGGCTATGAATCGCCGGATATATGCGAGCTTTCCTTGGAGAGATCGCAGCTGCTTGAGTGTCTTTGGCAGGGGAATTTCCATGATCGCCTTGATCTTCGACGGGTCTATCTCGATGCTTCGGTGTCGAATAATGAATCCTAGGAATTTGCCCGAGGAAACTCCAAACGCGCATTTGAGAGGGTTCATCTTCAAGTTGTATTGCCGAAGGCGTTGAAATACGATCTTCAGATGCTCGAGATGTTCCTCGTATGATTTGCTTTTAACCACGAGGTCGTCAATATAGCATTCGACAATTTCATGTATGAGGTCGTCGAAGATCTTCATCATGGCCTTCTGATAGGTGGCACCGGCGTTCTTTAGACCGAAAGGCATCACCTTGTAGCAGAATATACCCAGAGGGGTCCGGAAAGCGGTGTGCTTCTGGTCCTCTGGATGCATCTTTATCTGATTTTATCCTGATGACCCATCCATGTTGGAGAAGACTTCATGAGTGGATGTGTTATCTATCATCAGCTCAGTGACTGGTACTGGAAAGTCGTTCTTTGGGCAAGCTTTATTAAGATCCCGAAAGTCCACGCATATGCGCACTGTCCCATTTTTCTTCATCACCGGGACGATGTTGGCAATCCAATCAGGATACTGAACCTCTTGGATGAAGCCAAAGTCGATTAGCTTCTTGACCTCGACGTTGATGCTCATCTCAAGCTCGAGCCGCATTCTTCTCGGTGCTTGTTTGATTGGCTTGGCGTCCGGAGATATTGCCAATTTGTGGACAGCAATTTCTGGATCTAGTCCTGGCATCTCGGAATAATTTCATGCGAAGCAGTCTTTATACTGTGTGAGCACGTCTTTTAGTGTAGCCACCCTTTCTTTAGACAACAACTCACTGACGAATGTCGGTCGCGGGTCACCTTCCGTCCCTAAATCAATTTTCCTGAGGTTATCTGCAGTAATGTGTATTCCATCTTCCAGCTCTTTCGGCGCCGGTGGAAACTCTGAGATCACCTCATCATCGTCGTTTTCGAAGCACCAGAGGAGGTCATCCATATTCTCGGTCTCTTCTTCTGATAGCGTTATCATATGACAAGTACGAGATCGCTTCCAAGACCGATGTTGATCTGGCTCTACTCTCGTTGTATGCGCGACTTTTGGTTCGTGCTTCTGCGGCGGAGTTATCCTCCAACTGTTGGATAGAGCGAACTTGCCGAGCTGATATTGGTCTTTGACCCAGTTCTTGAAGGTGAAGCAGTCTTCGAGAGGAAGTCCTATCGCTCGGTGATAAGAGCAATAGTCTGGATGAGAGACCTCGTTGGCTTGCTCGGGGTGTTTGAACTCCGGAAGTGTAATCATCTGATGTTTTATAGTGAGATCAAGTATCTTCCGTGTTTTATTCTAAGGAAAAAAGTATGCTCGACCCATCTTCTTTATAAGAGACGAATCCGGATTGCTCGATTCCTGATCGCGTGGCTTCTTGGTCCCGCTTTTTCGCTGTAGAATGCTTTTCCCGCTCTTTGATTTATTTTTGCATCTGTGTCAGGCCTTTTGTATGACGGGTTGATAAGGAAGAGCATTGTCATTCTCCGTGACCTGTTGAAGGAGGCGCTGCGTCCTGGCTTTCTCGTAAATGGCCATTTCACGGTTATGGTCATCCCGGATCTTTTGACCCGCTTCCCTGATAAGCTTGTCCATTCGTTCTACGAACGACGGACTCAACATTTTGATAGTAGGATCTCGTTTTGGTTCAGGGTCAGTGTTTTCTGACAGGGCGTCCTCTTCTTCATCGAAGTCATATATGACGTAGCTACCATGGACTCGTTCCTGTTTCTTGGATTGGACATATCCGAACCCGACCCTTTCCATTTTCCCATTAGGCAACTTCCGCGGAGTTCCGGGGACATCCCAAATCCTGTTGTAGAACCGAGCTTATCGAGTAGTCTGTCTGAAGGGTACCCCTTGGCGCTTCAATAGCCTTCTCAAGCCTTCCGAGTAATATCTAGGTAGACGGATGGGCTGGAGTCTGTCGAGCAGGGAATCGGCGTCGTGCCAGATTTCTTTTTCCACTTTGGTTTCCCCTGATCGGTAGAATAGGATCGCTTCTTCACCTTTTCGCCTGGGAGGGACGTAAAATGTCTGCAGTTCTTGCACACTATAAGGTTCAAGTGCATCGAGCTCTTTGTAATGCTCCCGTGGGACCATAGTAATTTGCAAACTCTGATTATTGTCAGCGAAGGCCTGTATTGATGGTCGAGCGGAAAATATAGCGTTAACTTCATCTTCCGAGTCACTGCCAAATATCAACATTGGGGCGGATGGTCCCGGGTTGTTGCGTTGGGGCGGACCTGAGTAAACTATCTCTTTTTCCTCCTCGGTATCACTCCCGAAGACCGGAATAGTGGTGATAGCTTTGTTCTTCAGTTTGTGACATCTTTCCGTGTCCTCAAAATCTGGTAAGAAGTATTTTGCATGTTCATACTTCCACACTTCGTTCACGGAGAATGGTTTCAACTCCCCCGTCACAGTGTAGTCGAGACCATCCTTGAAATACTTCATACACTGGTGATGTGTAGAAGGGATAATGTTGTACTCGTGTAAGCAAGGCCGACCGAGCAAAGCATTGTAGCAAGTCTTGGCGTCAATGATGTGAAATTTAATATCCGCGATGAGTAATCTGAAGCGCAGCGTCAGTATTACAGACCCGAGAGTCTGTGATGACTGGGAGTCGAAACCGGAGATGGTAATTTTATCGCGAGCGAGGTGCTGAACGCTCATGCAGATTTCCTTCAACACTCTCACGTTGAGGAGATTGACGGAAGACCCATTTTCAACCAGGATTTTGCCTATCTTTATATCGTGACAGTATCCGGAGACATAAAGGGGACGGTTGTGCTCGCACGTCCCAAGAAGGAGATCTTCATCGCCGAAGGTGATATCGGCCGTGTGTACTTCTTCCAGCTCGTCTTTCATCATTTCTTCGGCGAGGAAAGCTTGGAATTGTTCGGGCTCCTGCTGTACCTTGATTAAAGAATCCCTTGCTTCTTTTGATAGCAGAAGGGCGTCGAGAATGCTTAGCTGCGAAGGTAACTTTCTTAAGTGTGCCAAAACGTTGTAGTCCACCATACTTTTTTTTGGCGGGTCCTTGGCGGTCAGCTCTTTGACGACTTGGTCATCTAGGGCAATATCCTCAGGGACTTTTTCTTTTCCTTTATCTTTTCTATTCGCGGGTCTGAGATTCTTTTCGGGCAGCGTACGATTGCGCAGCTGAATATTTTCACAGGTCTTCAGTTCTTCCTCTTTTCCCGAGGTGGATTCTTTGAAGAGAGGGCCAAGAGTCATTTCTTCGTCAGAGTCGCTCCCGAAGGTGAGAACTTGTGATCCTCCGGTGTTAACCATGCGACAGTTGCCGGTAGTTCTTCTAAGCTCCTCGGTCGTACTTCTTCGCTCTCGACGAGTTTTGCGTTTCTTCCGCTTAAAATGTTGCCGGTGAGCAACATATCCCTGCCACCATCTCTTAAAAGCGTTGCACTCTTCGGTGGGGTGCGCAATCTTTCGATGATATAAGCAGTAATTAGGATGCATTTCTGCTTCACCAAGAATGTTTCCTTCGGAGGGTGGCAATTTTATTCCCATTGATATGGCTTTGGCGAACCTCTTCCTCGTCTTGGACCTGCTTTTATTCGCGGCGGATGTGCTTTGATTTGGCGGGAGCGTTGCAACCCTTTCGTTCAGTCGCCGGCGCTTGGCTTTTTCAAATATGGCCATTTCACGCTCCCGGGCAGCTTTGCTTTTAAGTAGTGCTTCATTCAGGAACGCATCAATCATTTCGTCTGATGGCCCTAGAAGTTCTGGCTCAGGACCTGCCTCCAGTTTCTCTGTGTGAGAAACTTTTTCATCGTTTATTGATGAGTGAGAGATCGCATGGCAACTTGCTACGTAACCTTCAGATTCATCCGACGAGTCATCTCCATCATCTCCGTCTTCAAGGACTTGACTGAGAAATTCTTGGAGTGTGATTGGAGTCCGCGCCTTCTGGTTATACTCTTCCAGTGCGTCAATCTACTTCTGCAGGTCCGTGCACTTGTCGCCAAGCTTCACGGGCTTTTTAGTCTTCTTTTTCTTCTTTGAAGACTTCGACGGCTGAGTGCGAGTATTTTGAATATCACCACCAACCTTTGGAGTTGGGCACGGTTTCAGCATTCCCTTGATGACCTCAGGTTCCAGTGGATTCTTCCACCTAATTGCCGGACATATGTGGAGATCGTTCAACATTCTTTTGGTTTTAGCTGAAAGAGCGACCTCCCATGGAGCTTCCTCGACAAAAGAGCATGATGCCCCCGGTGTATCCGTCTTCTTAGGAGTGTGCGGTTGTGGTGGGTTTACCTTCCACTTCTTAGACAGCGCAAACTTGCCTTGTTGGTACTGGTCCTCGATCCACCCCTTAAAGACGAAGCAATTTTCAATTGGATGGCTTACCGTTTGGTGGTAAGGGCAATAATTGAGATTATTAGCCTCGCCCGGTTGCAGTGGTCGCTTAGGATTTGGCAGATTGATGAGCCTGTTGTGCATCGCTAGTTCGAACAATCTCTTTGTTTTGTCCCATGGGAATGAGTAAGGACGCTTCATTTTCTCATTGTAGTATCGCTGTCTCTCTTCCAGTTGGTCCGTTAGTTTTGGAGCACCGGGCTATTGTTGGGTATTCGCAATGAAGGTCGCTTTCCCTTTACCATTTTCGTTCCGCGGCTCCGGCTTCGGAGGAGACGGTCTATGACCAATCTGGTCCATCTGGGCCAGCTTGTCGATCAAAGCTTGGAACATGGTCGACTTGAAGAACATCATGAACTGGGAAATTGTTGCCTGAGGGTCCAAAGTGCCCACAAACATACCCACTGCCGGCGCTTCTTTGATGCGCTGCTCACATTTCGACCATAAATTTCACCACCGTATTGCGTATTGTACCCAAGTTTCGCCCGGCTTTACCCTGGCGTTAATTAATGCGGTAATCGTGGTACGCTCGCTTGCGCTCGCGAATCGCTGGGTGAATAACAACTCCATTTCTGCGAAAGTCTTGACGGAGTCGTTTGGAAGCTTGGAGTACCACTCAAATGCCGTCTCCGACAAACTGCCGACGAATTGGCAGAGTAAAAGCTTGTCATCACCCCGGTATTACCACATAGAGCCCTGAATTGAGCGACATGCTGGTGCGGATTTCCTGTCCCTTTATATACATGAAACTTAGGGATGGTATATCCCGGCGGGTACTTTATCTGGTCATACCAGCCTGGATATGGTCGCCCAGTTTTAACAACTTGGCCGGATGCTTCATTCGCCTGGTGAGCTCGTATTTGCTGACCAATATATTCATCCAGAGCGGCCTTGGAGATAGTTTCCTCTTTGGCTGCTGAAAGAGCCGGAAGAGGATTCGACGTCTCCCCTTTGTCGTCTTCAATAATGATCGGGGGTCTTCGGCTGGAGGATCCGGCTGTAACATCATCCCGACCATGTCTTGGAAGAGGAGCGCCATTCGCTTTATATTAGCCGCTTGTTCTGCGGCCTCTTTGTCCTTCTTTTCGAGGACTCTGCGAAGGAAGTCAGTATCGGTTTCTTGTTCATGGCGCTGCTCCGATGACGCTTCCGGGCTTTCTTTTAGTCTGGTGAGTGCAGCCATTGCAGTCAGCATCTCCTGAAGCTTCTGCTGTTGTTGTTCCTGGGCCCTTGTTATTGATCAGGTAAGCGGTCGATGGCCCATAGAAGCACGGCTTTCCTCTTTTTCGGAAGCCATATAAACGGTATGTACCATCATGCCCCCAGACTTGGGGCCTTTGGGCTCAGTGTTTTTACGATTTGCCGCAGTCACAGGGGCTTTCTTTGGCTTCCTCCCCTTTTGAGCAGTTGAAGTCGAGGGAGGCGTCGCAGTGGGCACCCAGACAGCTGTTGCCTTTTATGGCTTGGCAAGACGGTTCTCTTCTTATTGAACCTTCGCCCTTTTCTGTCGGCGAGGGTAATCTTGATCAATTACTGATTCCCGAACCTGCCGCCAGACTTTGTAGATTTTGGAGGACAGCCGCTGAGGGGGCTGTTCTGGCTTTGCTTCCGCAACATTCTCCATGGATGGAGGAGATCTTTTCAGTACGGCGGTAGGAGAGTTCCTGCGCACCTTGTTCAGCAACTCGAAGCTGTTCCCGGTTGGAACAGCAGCATTGACTTCCACCGTTGGGGCTGGTG
This sequence comes from Agapanthus africanus, assembly GCA_030015575.1. Classification (NCBI taxonomy): domain Eukaryota; kingdom Viridiplantae; phylum Streptophyta; class Magnoliopsida; order Asparagales; family Amaryllidaceae; genus Agapanthus; species Agapanthus africanus. Next base: position 46,668,617 of record CM057339.1, read on the forward strand.
GAGTTAGCCCAGAGGGAGAGTTGCCCCCAGCCTTCCTTACTCGGCGCTAGTGGCGACGTCGAGCGTGTCGGGCTGTTGGGATTGTTTCAGTTTGAGGGGTGACTTTGTCAGGTCTCCTGTTCAGGTGAGGCGCTGTTGCTGGCGTCAGCCTCTTGAAGACTGATATCCATTGAGTAGCAGTGTTTAATCTGTCAAAGAAAGACCTTGGAGCAGGAACGGGAGCCGGAGTAGGAGTCGGAACAGTCAGTCTTGTAAAGACCGACCCTTTGGCAGGAGGAGCCGCCTTGACGACTTCGGGAGCAGGGATGGTTACTCTCTTCGGAACAACCTTTTCTTGAATTGCAGGCTTCATCATGGGCCCACAGGAACTTTGGCCCAATCTAGCGAAGGCTGAGGCGCTGGAATTGGACGACCCGTTGAGAGGGGCCGCAGTAGTTGTGAGCCGATCAAAGACCGACTTCTTGGGAGCTTCTGGTGTTGGTACAGGAGTGCTGAAGCTCATCGGTGGGAGCATAGTCCCGAAAAACAATCCGGTGGTGGCCTGAGTCACCTGGTCCACCGGCATCGTGAACAGAGAAGCCGCTTGGGGCCCGTAAGCTATGCCTCCGGATGAGGCGGAACGTGAATTGCAGTTGCATTTGGAGCACTTCGCGCAAGTGGACACCATTGATTCTTCGCTTTCTGTACCAAGCAAAACGCCAAATCTCAGTACCTCGAACCCAAGGGCAACCATTAGCAAACTGCGATTCGTTCGCGAACACGACACACGAAGTGTGGAGTGGAAAGCGGAAAAGGTCCCACCGGGCGTGCCAGAATCCGTTCCCCTCTGAAAGAGGCGGCGGAGACGCGATGAACGTCTTGCCTGAATTTCGGGGCAGATGCTAATTGGTGATATCCGTCCACCTCTCCGAAGATGCCAAGTTGATTTATGACACCATGTATCGAAGGTTTAAACGGATGCGGCCAATGTAGCAGACTTCGTCAGATTCCCCCTCGTTTGAGGGGTTTTTATTGTAGGGTCGCTCTTCCCTGCAGGCGCAAGCCCCTGCAGTTAATTACGCTATCGCATCGCGGTAATAACTTTCTCCTTCTCCAGATGGTCACTTCGTGTCGTGGGTGTTTGTTTTATTTTTGGTTGCCCATGGATTGTATACGGAGACTAATTTATGTTGTCGCCCGTAGGGCATGGACTAGTCCAAATCCGTATCTTCTTAGATTTGGGTTTGGGGGGTTGTGTTTAAGGATACGTTAGCCTCATTTGAGACTAAGATCGACTTAAACGTTTGTTAAGGATCCGTTTGTCTCATTTTAGACTAAGAACGACTTAAACGGGATAGTTTAGATCCAACAAGAAAGCAATTGGGCTCTATTGTTTAGTTTAGTGACATTGCGGTCGATTAGTTTAAGGACATTACGGTCCATTGTTAGTTTAAAGACATCACGGTCGAGGTTAAGGACATCATAGTCCGTGGGTTTAAGGACCCCACAGTCCAATGTTAGTTTAAAGACATCTCGGTCGAGGTTAAGGACATCATAGTCCATGAGTTTAAGGACCCCATAGTCCAATGTTAGTTTAAAGACATCACGGTTGAGGTTAAGGACATCATAGTCCGTGGGTTTAAGGACCCCTTAGTCCAATGTTAGTTTAACGACATCACGGTCGAGGTTAAGGGCATCAGAGTCTATAGTTTAGAGACGTCATAGTCTGTGAAATGTGTGGTTGTCAGGACCCGTCACCTCTTTGAAGACATTGAAGGATTACAACGACAAATATCAGAAGAGTGAAGAGATGTACCCTCAAACCAAAGCGGATTAAATGATCTGTAGTCCAATTTGGAACTAAGATCAATTAATTAAATTATAAGTACATTGGCTCAGTTAAGTCTGAATTGAGGACTTATGGCCAACTTGGGCTAAGTCCAATTAAGTTTGAAATGTTGGCCCTTTGTTGGGCTATTGAGCATTTGCCTGGGCTCAGCCCCTCATTATTTAGGAATGCTAAATAAGAGTTTGAGAGTTTTGATAACATTTTTGTCTTTGACCGAGCATTAAACATTATGACTCTGAATTTTACTCAATTTTGAGATTCAGTTGAAGTGGAGGCTTTTGCCACTAGAGAACAACAGTGTTAAACACTGGAAATAAAACTCCCAAATTAGTGTTTAAACACTGGAAGAAAACAGTGTTAAACACTGGAAATAGAATTATCAAATTAGTGTTAAACACTAGAAATATGATTCTCAAATTAGTGTTAAACACTGGAAACAAAATTGTAAAATTAGTGTTAAACACTATAAGGTGACAGTGTTAAACACTGGAAATAGAACTCTCAAATTAGTGTTAAGCACTAAAGAGGAAGGGGTTACGTGGGAGCATGTGAGGGTACCCAAAGGTGGGGCCGGATCTCCTTTTATTTTGTTCTACAAATAAGTGTTAAACACTTTTAATTTTTAGCCATCACGTGTGGGCACGTGATAAGCACTCATACACTAATTTGTTAAGGTATTTATTAAGGGTCACGTGGTAACACGTGAGAGCGCCCAAAGCCCATATTTCCTTTGCTTTTATTCTCTTTGTTTTGGAGGTCCCGTGGGAGCACGTGAGGCATTGCGTCAAAACTTTTTCCTTCTCATTTTTGGGGATCTTTTTAGGGGTCATGTGGGGCCACGTGACCTTAGTTCTTTGCATGCATGGAGATCTTTTAAGTCTCCTTATTTTTAAGAATTAAATTCTCTGTAGGGTTAAACCCTAATTATGATTTTAGAGGAATTAAATTTCTATTGTGAAAGAATTAAATTCTTATGTAGGGTTAAACCCTAATTTCCTTTTAGGGGAATTAAATTCCCATATATGTAAAAGAATTAAATTTCTGTGTAGGGTGAAACCCTAATTTCATTTTAGGAGGAATCAAGTTCCTGTAAATTTGAGAGAATTAAATTCTCAATTAGGGTTAAACCCCAATTTTGTCCATCTTGAAGGAATTAAATTCCTGTAATTTTAGGAGAATTGAATTCTCATATAGGGTTAAACCCTAGTTTCATCTTGGATTAAATTCCTGTAAATTGAGAGAATTAAATTCTCATATAGGGTTAAACCCTAGTTTTATCTTGGAGGAATTAAATTCCTGTAAATTGAGAGAATTAAATTCTCATATAGGGTTAAACCCTAATTTTATCTTGGAGGAATTAAATTCCTGTAAATTGAGAGAATTTAATTCTCATATAGGGTTAAACCCTAGTTTATTTTGAGGAATTAAATTCCTATGAATTGGGAGAATTAAATTCTCTAAACTCAATTCCCCCTCTAAGTTTTGGATCTGCATGGCAAAATCTCAACCCGATGAGAATTAAATTCTCAACTAATGGGGAGATTTGCTTCTGCAGATCTTCAACCAGAGGAAGAACTAAGTTCTTTTGCAGAAGAGTTAAACTCTTAGATTGAGAATTAAATTCTCTTTTTTGTTTTGTGAAGCTTTGATCCCTTTTTCTTTTTCTCACCTAGGGTTTTCTTTCTTGAGAATTAAATTCTCCTTTCTTTTCTCTCTGCTATTTGCCTTTAGAAATTTCAAGATCCCAAAATTCTATCCCAAATTCTTCCTCTTGGCTCCTATTTATAGGAGAAGGAAAAGAATCAATTTGTTTAGTAAATCTTTCATTAAAAGATTTTTTCTTAATTAATATGATCCTTTAGATCACTCATTGAATTTTATTCACCGTTGGATTTTTAATCCAAAAAATATTCTGTTTGTTACTTTCGGTGAGATTTTAGGGAAATCTTTTCTTGTCTAAAATCTTTCCATAAATTGGTGATTTTTAATCACCCTTGGATTTTTAATCCAACGGTTCCTCATTTTACAGAGCATAATTTTCTTCTGTTTGGAAAGATTTAAAGAAATACTTTCCCACTTAGGGTTTCTGATTTCCCTTTAATTAGAATTTAATTTTATCAAGTTATAAGGCTTTCAAAGCCTATCACGTGTTAGCACTTGACCCTTGGTCACGTGTGAGCACGTGACCCCCCATTGGGGCATTTCTCAGCCGCTTGTTTACTCTTCTGCTGGCTTAGAATTTATCTCTATAAATAGATCACGTGTCCATACGTGACCCCTGGTCACGTGTGAGCACGTGATACCTCATTGAGCTAGTTCCTGATTTTTTAATCAGGAAACAGTTCCTATTCATCTACGCTAAGGATCTAAAGCCCTTATTGTGAGGCCACCAAGTAGCTTCCTGCCCGGTCCGTCCCTAGCGGGTAGTTTCCTACCCAATAACGCTAAGGACCTAAAGCCCTCATTGCGAAGCCACCGAGCAGCTTCCTGCTCGGTCCATCCTTAGCGGGTAGCTTCCTATCCAACAACGCTAAGGATCTAAAGCCCTCATTGCGAGACCACCGAGCAGCTTCCTGTCCGGTCCATCCCTAGCGGGTAGCTTCCTATCCATCAACGCTTTGGATCTAAATCCCTCACCAAGAGGCCACCAAACATACTCCTGTTCGGCTTGTCCGTGTGGGGTAGGTTCCTGCCCTAAGAAAAAATGGATCCAATGCCCTCATCAAGGAAGAATCAGTCAACACCGACCTATTCTAACTTAGCTATTTTTTTATTTATGCCAAATGAACGATCGCCACCTCGACTCCAGGGAACGGGAGGGTACCGACCTTCTGTTAGTCGACTTACACTCGACGCGCGATCGTCATATAAAAAGGCCGGACACCAACCCACGACCTAACACTCACGGGATGAGACTATTGACGAGCTAAATATACTTGCAGAATGAAGATACAAACAAAAGTATACGAGCTAAACATTTGAACAATGAAGAAGAAGGTGCACTTTATTTACGATCCGAAAATAAACACAAGGTATGCTGGGCTTCTCAGCCTTACAAAAACGCCTGGACACTTACAAAACTTTGAAAAAAAAGAAACAAAAATCCCCTAGGCAGGAAAGCACAGGCCGTAGGCTTGGGAAGGATCTTGTCCTGCTCGACGCTAGCGTCGGGGACCAAAACGGTGACCTCTGGGTTGGCGCTTCCACCGACAGCCTCACCCCCGGTGGCCTCCCAGGCAGCTTCACCCCCGACGGCCACCCTGGAAACTTTCACCTGCGGCGCATCCTTGGAGAAAGAGTACTGGACCCGGAGCTCGCTGTTGACGAAATCTGGCATCAATGCCTTGACGGCGTCGAGAGCCTGGTGCCAAACGATGGCCGAGGCTTCGACGAGGTCGGGGTAGAACTGGTCCAACGCTTTATACCTTTCCACGGACTTCACCTCCCGGACCTCGGCAAGCTTCACGGTCTCGAGCGCCATCCGGGCGTCCTTCCTGCTGACGTCCCTCGACTTCTTCATTGCGTTATAGAGGTTACCAGCCTTCTCTAACTTGGTCTGGATAACCCGATTGGATTCACTCAGAAGTCGGTGAGATTCCTTATACTTAGAGTCCGTCAGCTCCTCGGCGACCACCCGGGCTTTGAGGGTGGCTATCTTCTCCTCCGCTTGTTGCAGCCGAAGGCATATATCCTCCTCCCATGAGGACGATTCGCCCGCCTTCTTCATGGCCGGGGCTATCTCCTTGGATTCCATATTTACAATGAGGGCGCAATGGTGGTGGACCAGAGGAAAGAAGCAAAAGGAGTTAGAAACGGTCAAACTAAAAAAATATGCTTAAGAAGATTCTTAAAGGAAAACGGATACCGACCTGAACTGCTTCCTGAGCGATGGCGGCCACCTGGGCCTTCAGGTTCCCCTGGGGAATCTTGCTCCCAGCTGCTTGCTCCATGTCGAAGAGCAAGCTGTCGGCGATGAAGAGCCCCGAGGGCACCTCGAAGCAGAAGTCCCCCTCCTGCATTGGGATCCCGGTAGAAGGCGCCCGAGAAACCGTCTTTTTGTGTTTTTTAGGGGGGCGTTGGTAGGCTCAGCCTCCTCTTCCTCCTACCTCACCCGGGGGGCCGGATCCCATGCATGCTTCTGCCCTCCTCCCCCGTGGCGCTCTTCGGAGACTCGGGGTGACGCAGCTGAGTGCTTGATCGGCAGGGCAGGCCTCGGGGCCAAGCTCGGACCCGGTTGGGACGAGCTTCTGCCCCGATCTTCTTTTGGGCCTTCGCGGCCACGGTAGCTAAAAACTTGGATCGGTCCATTTGCTCTGCAAAAAGGGGGTAAGAAACAAAGAGAGTTAGTAACGCTGAAAAGAGCAAAGAAAATTCATCAAAGTCTAAATAAATCGTCTACGGCCCCAACTTACCCAGAAAGTGCGCAGGGCTGAGCCCAGCCTAGCTCAGGGTCTGCTCAGAAAGCAGGACGTCGGCCTGCTGGATCGGCTCCCACAACGATACCACCCTTGCCTCGGGTGAAGATGACTGTTTCGCCCTTGGGCAGTCGGCCCTATGCCGCTGTGTAGACATGGGCCAATCCTCGCCCTCGGGTGGCCCGACGAAAATGAACTTTTCCTTCCATTCATAGATGGAAGAAGGGACGGATACCACACCCAACACGGCCACCTCGCCCTTACGTTTTTTGAAGGAAAAGTACACCCAGCTCGGCTCATCCTTGCTGGTGCCAGGGTGATTCTTATAACAGAGGAATGAAACGAGGAGGTTCAAACTAAAGGCGATATTTTCAAGTTTCAACCGGAACAGAAACCCGAGGAGGATTCTCCACAAGTTCGGCGCTAGCTGGCCCGGGGCAAGATGGAAGAAGCGAAGCACCCCACATATCTCGGCTGAGAAGGGCAAACGCATTCCGGCCCGGAATGCTTCCAAATACAGAGCAATCTCCTTGCCCTGCACCTGATCCGCCCGCTTACCCTCTCTAACTAAGCGAAGTGAATAGTTGGATGGAATATGGAATCGAGCCCGAATCTCGATAAACTCGTTCACATTCTTCAAAACGGAGGACGGATCGCGGGCGTTCCCGATGCGCGCCTTAGGCGTCCTTGTCGCCACCCGACGGCGAATGACACGGGTAGCCCTGTCTCTAGAGGCGAGCCCGACACAGACGACGCGGCAGAAGAACCCTCTCGGCTATCTAAAGCCGAGGAGGAGGAAGACCCGCTGGACTCGGCTCCAACAACCGGAGCCTCATCGTCCGACTCAACTCTAACTATCTCTACAGACTTCTCAGATGAAGACATCTAACCCGATTCAAGAGAATTGGCCCGCTGAGGAAAAATCATAGGTGATCCGATTTAAAAGGAAGAAGCGCCGAGCAATCTTCGACAATGAAAGCAAATTATGGCGGAAGTGTTGGCCCTAGAGGGGTCCCCTCCTATTTATACACCCCAAAGAAAGTATCTGACGACCCAGATCGACTCCCGCCAAACCGAAACATCGCGCCTGCCATCCGTCAGAGCTCCACGTGGCGATCGACCATTGGGGACGTCCCTTCAGTTGCTGGTGACAGCGACAGCCTATCGCGTCCGCCAACCGACGCCCGACATGTGGCCTATATCCCAATTGGCGACCAACTGAAACAGCGCCCCCTCTTTAAAGCACGATCATTTCATTTGATCCGTTGACGCCATCGAGAATAAGCGCGAAGATTTAGGCACGTGACGAGGCGACACGTGGGCCCAAAAGATCGAAACAACGCGACGGACAATCGCCGTGCCATTCCAGGCGATCCGCGATATGATTCCTCGGCGCCAAATTAAGCAGAAGAAAGACCGAGCAGACTACTCTCGACCCGACCCTTAGATAGGTCGAAACGAGAGTGGGGGGCTAATGATGATGCTCACAAGTGGTGTCTCCTCGAATTACGACACATGGCGGATGACGTGTCCCGAAGGCTACGGAGGTGGAATAAATGAGTTGTATTATGAGGATTCCTCGGGACTTCGTCTCAAGAAACGTGTCCAACCATCCAGGAGACCTTCTTGAATACATGCCACCTTCACCTGGGAATTTACCAACAGCTCGCTTCCGAGCTATCTCAGTCTCCTTGCTCGTCTCCGAGCATCCGACATGCCGAGCTTCCTCGGCCTCTAGGCTCGTCTCCAAGCCTCCGACGTACCGAGCTTCCTCGGCCTCCAGGCTCGTCTCCGAGCCTCCGACATTCCGAGCTTCCTCGGCCTCCCCCGATCTACTGGGAGCGCAGATCCCATGCGTCCCGCAACGGTTCAGCGTATATCGCCAGGGCGGGACATCCGCCTCCCCACGATCCGCGTCCCACGCTAGCGCATCCCTCCATTAATGGACACATCCCGCTATTAATGACGAGGATAACGCTGGGGCGTAACTGACGGCGGTGATCTCACGCCCGCTTGCTCCATGCGATCCCTATATAAACTCCTCTCTCAGACGACTCAGGTAACTCGAATTATCTCAATACGCCGCTAGTCTGCTCTTATTCCTCGGCTCTAACTTGATCGTCGGAGGGTCCTACGGTGGTCACCCACCCCGGGACTTCTTTGCAGGTAGCTCGGCGTCCAACACCAAACCATTGAGATCCATACTTAACAACTCCAAAACCAAATCACAGCCGTCCAAGACAGCCATCACAGGATCGACGGAGGACGGCATCTGAAAGAGATCCGAAGCTCCATCACAACCCGTCCTTTAGAATCATATCTTATCCATAGTCCTCTGCTGAAGAAATCGGCCCTATCAAGAATGATGTGACATAGGCCAGGGTTAACTTTTCAACAGAAACGAAGAAGTTAAGTAGCCTTTATTCATAGCCAATACCATTTTGATGGGGGAAAAGGCTATAGACTATAATGATAACTAATTGCTAGAATAATTTTATTTCTATTTATATTGTTCCTTTATGTATTATTTTTGCTGTTTTTACAATGATGCAAGCTCATATGAAGCAAAACTGCAATGAGTAAGCACTCTTTGTTCTTGCAGCTCCTACTGATTGGCGCTTTAGGATTGAGGCTGCTAACTTGAAAGGAGTATAAACATTGCAGAAAGCACTGCAACCATACAAGCTACAACTGCATTGCGATAAAAAAAATTCTTTTTAAAACATATAATTTTGATATTGGTATTGGATTTTTTTGTGCTTTGGGTTGTGATTGTTCATATTAAAACATATAATTTTGATGGTTTGAGGAAAATATATGCATGATGCATACATTTAAAGAACTTATGTGTGCAATATCGATATGCATTTAAATTGATTACTTGGGTGGTTGCATTGATAAGGTGCTTGAAGGGGCATAACTGCTATGTGGGTTAAACTGTAAGGCCTGGTTAGGCAACGCGGTTATGGTTTTTGAAACCATGGTTTCGTACGGTTTCAATACTAAACTTTCAAATTTGTAATTGAAATCTGTTTGGCAATAAAAGTAGAGATTTTCAAATCGCGGTTTCATAAAGTGTCACGGGCTTGAAACCCCATTTTTCAAAATTCCAAAATCAGAGGAGTTTCAGAAAGTTTGGTGCCGTCTCTTTTATTCTCTTTTTCTAGGCCTAAAATATAAGTTAAATTAAACGGAAACTTGGTTTCTTAAACCGTGTTATCAAATGACCCTAAACTTTACGAAACCCTAACTTTATGAAAGTATGGTTTGCACACATGCAAACTGATGGAGGTTCTTTTCATATCTCCTTCAGATGTTGTCTTCCGTCGATCTCCCGGTGGATTCTGGAGGGGATCCCCTGTTGTGTGTGGGTCTCAATGAGTTTTGAGGAGATTTGGTGATTGGAGGAGTTTGACCCCAAGTACCTGCAAAGAAGTCCCGGGGTGGTTTGATACCACCGAGGACCCTCGACGATCAAGTTAGTGCTAGATCCGAGTAGCGTAACGGCTAAGTGGAATCAAAAATGGCTTACTTGACTCCTCTGTGATGGAGGCTTATATAGCGGCGGTAGCTCGCAGTAGCAGGCACGAGAATCTCGCCGGCGATTACGCTCCTGGCGTTACGCCCGCGTGAGGAGCGGATCGCCCATTAATGGGGATCATGATGGTGTGGAATGTGGGGCCTCAGGGTGCTGCACGGAAGACTTCGCACGTTGTTTTTGGCCTTCGCGCTGTGAACCCCTTCGTACTATAACCCAGGGGCGGTCCAGGTACGAACCCCTTCGCGTGTTGTTTTTGGCCTTCCTTTCTTTGGCCCGAGCGACTCCCGGTTTCTCATCCGCTTCTTGTCAGGTCCTTCAACCCTGCGCCATCGCCGCTCGTATAGAAGCCGAGGGAGCGTTCCATGCACCGATCCCAGTAGAAGCATTCCTTTCGGAGGTCGAGGTCCTGCGGTATGACCTGCGTCTGGAGAGGGCCAGGGCCGATATCCTGGTAGCCCGTGCGGAGTCTGCAGAGCTTGCCAATTTAGCGAATTAGGGCGTCCGCCTTCGCCTGAGTGCATCTCTCCGGGTTGCCGAGAGGAAGCTAGCGGACTTGGCTGATCGCTTTGCGGCCATGGAGAAGGAGAGAGATGCCAGCCGGAGGGATGCCGAGGCGGCGGTTCCGTCGGCTCAGGCTGCTGAGGTCCAGGCCAGGAAAGCTGTGGCCGATTACAAGGTGTTAGAGCAGTTTTACGTCGAGCTTGGTGAATATTCCGCCGTTGCGTGGAATAAGGTTCTGGATGCCGTGAAGGAGCAGCTTCCTGATTTCGTCGATGGCGAGCTCCGTGCTCGGGTCCCGCTCCCGGTGGGAAGGCCCCTGGCTGACAATGATGGGGGAAATAAGGCGCGCCCCTGGTGGCAAAACCTCCGGTGGTGAAGCCCCCAGCGATGAGGGAAGCGAGGCGCAGGGGAAGTTCGCGACTTAGGTCTTTTTGATATTTCCCCGTCCCCCTTTTGTAAGCCTCCGGGCAGTTTGTAAGGCTGGGGAGCCCGAAGTACCCTTTATAAAGATTGTGCATTTGATAATAAAATTTCTTCTTTGGTTTCATCGGCCCGCACTTTATTTTCTCTTTGCGCTGCTGGGCTTTCACGTCAGGTCGGCCATCTGTTCAGCGATCGTTTATCGAGTTGACTTCGACCACTTGCCAAGCATTGCCGAGGATGGACCGAAGCTGCCCCGTTTCCCTTAGGCGTGGGCTTCTGATTCCTGGCGCTGTGGGTAGGCAACTACCAGCATGGGATGACCGAACGAGGTTGCCGCTCAGGCGCCTCTTGCAAGGGCTTCGATCCCTGGTGTCACGGGTAGGGAGCTACCAGTCGGGAATAGCTGAGCAAGGGCTCAACTGCCTCTATGAGGACTTTCTGATCCCAGGCGTTGCGGCAAGGAAGCTACCCGCCGGGTATAACCGTGCAGAAATGACCGGGCAGTGAAGCCGCGCGATTGCCTCTTACGAGGGGTCTGATCCTTCAGGACGGGGACCGAGCAGGGTTACTGCCCAGTGCCTCTTGGCGAGGACTTTTATCCCTGTCGGTCGTGGTAGGATGCTACCCGCCGGGGATAGCCGAGCAAGGACTTGACTGCCTTTGGGAGGACTTTGGTCCTTGGCGCGTGTAAATCCCCGTTTCCTTTCTAAATGAAATTTCCTATTTTCCTGAATTCTAGTGATTACCTCATTCTTGGCTTCTTATATTTTTAGTTGGTTGTTAAAACCCTATTTTTCCAGCTCTTTTGGAATTATAGTCGAAACCCTGAAAACCAAAACCCAAGATTTAAAACTAAAGCAAATAAAACTAATTTAATTTAACCCAAATTTTTAACCACTAAATTTCCCCCCCAAACCCTTGTATCAATATCCATCAGCACATTTGGTTTTAATAATTCCTTTTATATGTATAACCCTCAGCCCAATCAAACTTTACCTCAGCCACTTTCTTTCAAAAAAAAAAATCCTCACCATGTTCGGCCCGTCCCCCCTTAAAATCCCTCAACCCATTTTTCTTTTTCAAGCCCAATAGATTTTCTCAGCCCACTCCCATTAACCCAAGCACAACTCCCCTATACTGTTCATCTTCCATTCAAAAAAAAACTCAACGGCTACCTCCATTAAACGCGCGCGCGACACGCCTCCTCCGCCGTCGCCCACGCCTTCGCCCTACCGTTGCCCCACGTTTTCAACCTCGTCTCCCTTATCACTTTCCCACCTCGCTCACCTCCTCATTTTTCCAGTCTCCTCCTCCCTCCTCTCTCTCGCTACACCCACCGAGCCCAACCTCGAGCAGCCATTACAATCTCCAACTCCGACGACGACGACGACGACAATCCCTCGGCAACCTTCGATCACTCCTCTTCCACCAGCCTCATCCCTCCACGACTCCACCCTTCTTCAACCGAGCCCCTCTCAAATATCCCCTGCACACAACCCACTTCGACCAAGCTCGGCCACATTATCCCCTCGACGCCGACGAGCCACCCCACCTCACCTGAACCACATCTGTAGCCCTCAACACCCTCAGCATCACCCTCACCTCCCCAGACCCGACCCCCACTGCTCCCCATCTCTACAAATCTCAAAAACACATTTTTAAATTTCTTTCCCTCACTGTGAAACTGCACCGTACACATAGCCGGAGCGCCGCCAACCGACGCCGACCCCAGCACACCCCGGGAGACCCACAGGGCACCCTTCTAGACTTCCAGCAGGCACAAAGACGACTCCGGGAACTCCGACGTAAAACCCGTGCTCGATCGAGGCTCGCGCGAACTCGTTCCGCGGCGTACGACGCGCGTTCGTGACGACACTGCTGCCATACGATCCCGAGGCATTCTCCAGGCAAGTGTTTACTTGCTTCATGCTATTATAGTCGTGTTACACACCTAGATCACATAGTTTACGAACTTAATGATTATATATATATATATATTGACCAAGGGGTTCGATGCTAGTATCTCATGGATATGGCTGTTTAATTTGACGGCAACCGATACGTTCTGTTGGCCCTTTGAATGATATATAACGTGTGTGAAATTTGCTGGAAAACGCGATTGTTTGTAACAAAAATCGATACCCCCGAACATGTCGTTAAAACTAGAATTCTCTCGTAACTGAAAACGAATAAAATCACCATAAATCATACACATATTGGAAAGATGCGTTCGAGGGCTTAAATCGAAGCCGACTCGACGAACTTTAATACTATGTAGAATTTTAATGTTTTCTGTTCTGAAATCCTGAAGATAACTGGGTCGGAACACGACTCTGGACTGCAGTCCAGAGCGTTTCTGATTGGTGTGTTCTGTCTAAAATCCTGCGTCCCCGTATTTCTTGAAATCGCATGGTACGGAACTTTACAGAAGTTATAAGATATACCTGTTAGTGAAAGAAAACAAGTGGTCTCTTTCCGATTCATCGCAGTTTGTTATTTTAAACTTATTTTAAAAAGGCAGAACGTAAAGCTGTTCAGAACACTTTCTGAAACGACATTTGAGATTGAACTGTGTATAACTTTCAACGTACAGATGCGACTGAGGCTCCGTCTGTTGCGTTGAATACTTTATCGAAAACCCTAAATTTCATCTAACTGTGACATCGCTAAGTTCTGAGCCCAACTGGGCGCAATTCGTGTCGCGAAACAGACGTTCAGTTCTGAAATTGAAATTTCAGCCGCGAACACTTAAACTGAAACAGTTATATCTTGAAAACCGAAACTCCGATCGAACTGAAACAAAATTTGATGAATTCCTGACTGATTGTTCTATATATCTTACCTACATCATATTTGCTGAATTCGTAACATATTAATTTGTGTAATTCATTTTGGTTCGTGACATGCATATTAATTCATAACATACCGAGCTTATATGATAGTTTACAATACATATATCATATCCTTGTCATATACACAGTGTTAGTGCGTGTGGACATTGCATTATCGTGCGTGATAGATGTTAGTTTAGGAGTGACCAGTATACCAATGGAAAGTGAACATTCGTGACAGTGATTGATACAGTGGATAGTGATGAAACCGTGTCGTTGGTATACTTGTACACAACTAGACCAATATCATAAAAAGTGTAACCTGGGGAAAAAGGGGAAATCAAAGTGGAAAAAGTATCGTATTTAGCGGGACCGTGATTAGAGGATGATCATTCGAACTGTGATACTTATACGTGTAGGACAGGATCTAGCGATCCGGCTGACAGGGTTATGTCCCGGGCATGTGGGCCGTTGTCTCGGGTATGTACGAGACTCCTGTTAAACATGATCCTCCTTCCACTATGTGATTTCAAACATGACCTAGAGACCGATAGGGACACATAACATATTCTGCATCATATTGTGACATAGTGATTACTTGCATTATTCTCATACCAGTATTACCTCATTTACCTGTTGCATCTGATCATAATAATATTATTATTTGTGTCGCTCTGACGACCTGAGTATGCATGCTCAGGTTCCGCGCGAGGACCAGCACCGGAGACGGATCTATCCTTTGAGTTCACGGAGATATAGTTTGGTGTACCTTCTTCATTCACTGCTTTCCATAAAACAAATTGTGAGATTGAACTTGGTTAGTCATCGTTCTTATTATCTGTAATCTGTGAACAATGGAATTTTAATGTAATAAATTAGTGATGTGATTCCTTTAATACTGTGCTTTATTACTGATTACCATGTAGTGCTAGAAGCCGAAGTGTGACTACGGCGGGACGATCCCTTGACCGTAGGAGCATGGCTGGCCTAATCATACCTCGTATTCCGTATTTTGGGATGCGGGGCGTGACAGCGCGGGAGGGGCTGTAGAAGCCTACCAATGACCTTTGGCCAGGCAAGGTTACTGCCCGGTGCCTCTTGGCGAGGGCTTTTGTCCTGAAGGATAGCCGAGCGAGGGATCCTCGGGCTCGACTGCCTCTGGGAGGGCTTTCTGATCCCCGGCGTTGCGGCAGGGAAGATGCCCGCCGGGGATAGCCGAGCGACGGTTGGGCTCGACTGCCTCTAGGAGGGCTTTCCGATCCCTGACGTTGCGGTAGGGAAGCTGCCCGCCAGGGATAACCGAGCAGGGTAGCTGCTGGGTTACCTCTATGGAGGACTTTGATCCTTAGCGTCGGGGGGCTGTAGGAAGCCTGTTAAGGATAACCGGGCAGCGAAGCTGAGCGGCCGCCTCTTGGCGAGGGCTTTGGATTGTAAAGACAACACTCTACTCGGGATGTTTCGATATTTCTTTATTCGAATGGACAGGAATTTGAGAGAACGCTTTACATCATCTTTGCGAAAGAAAGGGGGGTACATACTCGCTGGCCTTGACCTCACTGGTATAGCTTGAGCTTCTCGGCGTTGTAAGGCCACGGGAGCTTGCGCCCATCTGCATCTTGTAGGCGGTAGGCTCCGCCGGGGAGCGCCTCATAGACGAGGAAGGGACCATCCCACTTTGGGGAGAACTTGTGAAGCTTGCCTTGGTCGATGAACTCGTTTCGCCGTAGGACCAGATCCCCGGACTTGAAGGAGCGGTGTTTAACCCGAACGTTGTAGTATCGGGCCGTTTGTTGTTGATAAGCGGAAACTCTTATCTGAGCCCGGTCTCTCTTCTCCAACAAGATGTCCAGGTTGGTCCTTAGCGCCGAGGTGTTTGCATCATCACCGAAGTGCCCGACCAGGTGACTGGGTAGCCCGATCTCCGCTGGGACCATTGCTTCGGTCCCGTAGCAGAGGCTGAAGGGGGTCTCCCTGGTGGGAGTATTCTTTGACGTGCGCAAGGCCCATAAGACCCGGGGTAGTTCTTCGACCCAACTGCCTTGTCGCCCCTCTAGGTGGGTCCAGAGACCTCGGAGAACGTCTCGGTTAGCGACCTCGGCCTGCCCGTTGCATTGGGGATGCGCGACCGCGGTGAACTTCATGAGGATATGGTATTCATTGTAGAAGTCCTTCACTTTCTCGTTCTCGAAGTTCGTCCCGTGGTCAGTGATGATGCACCTCGGGATGCCGAACCGGAGTATCAGGTTGTTTTGCAGGAACTTGATAGTTGTGGCGGCGTCCGGTTTCCTGATGGGGATGGCCTCGATTCACTTGGTGAAGTAGGCCACCACAACGAGGACGTATTTGTGCCCGTCTGTACCGGTAGGGCCGATCATATCCAATCCCCACTGGGCGAACGGCCATGGGGATGTTAGGGCAGTCAGCTCGGTAGCCGGGAGGCGGAGGATGCTGCCGTGAAGCTGGCAGCTCTTACATCTCCTGACTAGCTTCAGGGCGTCCTCGTGAATAGTGGGCCGGTAGTACCCCTGGAGCAACGCTTTTTGGATCAAGGTTAGGGCCCCCTGGTGTGCACTGCCTACCCCCTCATGGATTTCCCGAAGGACGTAGTCGGCATCATGGGGGTCAACGCACCGAAGCAGGGGCTGGGTGAAGGCCTTCTTGTAGAGGTTCCTATTGCTCCGATGAAGTGGCGGGATTTGGCCCGAAGACGGCGGGCGGCTTCACGGTCTTCTGGGAGCGTGCCGTCCTTCAGGAATTCTACAAGGGGTTTCCTCCAATCATGGTCGTTCTCCTATGCCGCGTACATGTGGAGTGTCGTCGCTCCGTCCACCACGCTGGGTTGAGGCAAGGTTTCTGTAACACTCTCTCTAGTTCATTTATACCAATTCCAGTGCACGTATTTCTTTATTTATGGTATTTTTTGATTTACTGTGTTTAATAGTGTATTTGACATTTGTATTTGCATCCGACCCGACCCGCTTACTTGAAACCTGTCTTGATTCATGTTTATGATTTATCCTGACTTGTTACGTAAGCTTATGCACACTTTCATGAATACTGCATACTGGTATTATATCTGGAATTTACATTTTTACAATATAACATTTTAAATCATATAAAATATTTTTAAAATACATTGCATGGCCTGCTTGTTACCCCTAACCCTGTGGTAGCATTCGCGCATCTTATTTTTGTCTCGTTCAGTGAAACGGACTTATTTGGAAGGCTACGCGCATGTGCGTGCATCCGTTCTTGGGGGTATGCATTTTCATTATCCGGATATCCTATTTTGGTTTTGGTTGATACATATATTATCCGTATTTTCAAACCGTAATTTTAGACCCAATCCGGGTATGTTTTGGACTATTTTTGTATTAACCATAAAACTCAAAATATGTAATATTATATTCTTCTCATATATTTAAACTGTTTACGTTTATAACTAAAATATATACTTTAATATTTTGAAAAAATCTTTTAATTATCTATCCATACAGTTTCTATCCGCAGTCTCTCTCTCCTTTCTCTTTCCTATATATATTCTTATATTTCTTTTTAAATAAACCCATTCCTTCTAAACTCATGCACGTCTCTCTCTCTCTCTATCTCTATCCCGCTTTCTCACTCCTCTCGCAAACACTGTTTGCATTTCGGATCCCGTCACCACCTCTCCCCTATCGTCACCTTCATTCTCTTCTTCTTCTTTATTTGTTCTTCGCCACCTCCACGAGAAAACCTAACCCATCAACTCCCCTCTCCGTCGCCGCCTCAACACCCTCATCTCCACTCCTCTTCCTC
Source organism: Agapanthus africanus (assembly GCA_030015575.1). Lineage (NCBI taxonomy): Eukaryota > Viridiplantae > Streptophyta > Magnoliopsida > Asparagales > Amaryllidaceae > Agapanthus > Agapanthus africanus. The sequence goes on from CM057339.1 coordinate 46,685,954, forward strand.
CTTCACCTCCACAATCACCTTCCTCTCCCCTCCTTCCCGACTCAACCCTGCACAACCCATGAACCTACGCCCGAACCCTAGCCCCTCACCTCGCCGCCAAAGCCCCGACGACACCCTCATCTTGAAACCCCAACCGCAACCATCATCAATCCTTACTCGATTGCTCCTCGCCTCCACCAACATCACCTACATCCCCTCTCTTTTAAGCCAAGCCCAGTACCCCATCTTCGTCTCCATTGCACCTCTTTCATCCTCACCGGAGATCAACCTTTGCCTTCGCCGTCAAACCCAAGGTCCTCCAGCCATCGTCTTCTTCGTGGTACCTCGACCGAGTCCCAGATCCATACTAGAAACCAACCCCGAGCAACCCAAAACTCCTAAAGAATTCCAAAACCCTACCCAAGCTTCATCCCCTGCACACCTCGTCGCCGTTCCCTCACCTCCGGTGACCCCGACTTCATCATCACCCCCTCATTTCCTTATCCTTTCCCCTGCACACAACCCTAACCCTGAATCCCGACTCTCTCCCCTGCAAACCCAATCACCCCAACAATCAAGAACCTAAGAAACCCGCTGCCATTGCCGATCACCATCGCCGGAGCTCCGACCCCGTCACCTCCGCGACTCGTCGTCACCATCTCTTTCCTCGCCTCTGTCCCAAATCCAGAGCACCAAAACAACCAAACCCCAGTCTTCTTCTTTTCTTTCTTCTTCTTCTCTATTTCGCTTTCTTGATTTCTTGGTTTCCGATCATCACCGGAGCCGTGTCGTCGTTGCCGTTCCAGACGACCCAATGGACGTACCTTACCTGCGTGATCACCCTCTTGCTTTGTTTAGACATGTCCCGTATGTCGTGCGTGTGTTGCGACGTTTTACCGACGTCGGACGTGCCGTGCGTATCCGTATCGCGATTCATCGAGGCAAGTTAACCTTGCTACATGCTATACTACTATAATCTATAGCTATTTGAATTATAATACTTCAAAATGATTAATTTTGTAATCCACATTATTGTTTTCCAGTTTTATCGATTTATTCGACATCCGTATATATCCGTATATATCTTTTCAGATCCAGTGCATGAAAACCTATCTTGTTATATACTATACTACAACATACTGCATCCAATTGAATATAACAGTTCATATTGTTTAAATTGTACATTCCGTATTTACCAGTTTATCATTTTACGGTTATTTGATAACCGTTTGCATCCATATCATATAGTACACATATAGCTGCATTTACAGATCTCATTAATAACCTAATACTGTTGTTTTAATACCCCATGTTTAATAAAGTGCATCATAATTAGTATTAGAACTATAAATGTAACCCTAATTGATAATTGTGCATCCATATCATTGATCTTATATCTATTTGCATACCATGTCACGTTATCTCATTTTATTGTTATATACTCCATACTTGATTTTGTGCACCCATACTTACTACAGTTTGATTATAAACATCCACTTGATACCTGTACACTACTTGGCACGACCTGAGACACTATTTAACATGACTTGATACTTGTATACTACCTGACATGACCCGATATTTTACTACTAGACCTGTTACCTGATCTTATTACTAATGCCGACAATCTTGACCTGTTGTCCCTACGGACATTTCCTGTTGTCTATACAAACAGACTTGTACCTGCTTGATCCTGTGTTGGCATTAGCTCCAGATTTATCAATACCTGACTTACACACATAACTTGGGGGTATGGGGAAATCAAGAATGTAGCCGAACGTAACTCAAAGGGCTATTATCCTTTTACCGTGGTCCCATGGGGTTGAACGGTACATAGACTCACAGTCTATTATCCTTTTACCATGGTCCCGTAGGGTTGAACGGGGCATAGACCGATGAGTTACGCTGAGGATTACATTAATTGATTTCAAAGAATTTTAGAATAGATAACCCTATAGCACAGTTTGGACTACTCACTTCACTTCACCCATTTATATCCTGTTCACTGATCTTTATTCATGTTACTATTTTTTTCCTGATAACTTGTTTATACTTCATGGCTACATATTTCATTTCATCCTACTTGCTTAAAATTATTGATATTATGACGCACTGACGTCTGGGTTTTACATGACTCAGATCCCTTATCTTTATCGCAGGCTGTTCAGAAGTATTTTGACCAACAGGCCGAGCAGTGAGGACCTGTTATTAGTTTAGTTTAGTTTTCCTTTCAGCATTTTATTCCTGATGTGAGCCCGCATTATGGGACGTACATTCCAGATTATTATTGTATTTGAATATTTTGCTTCCGCATTATTTTATTTCATGACTCTTTATTCTGGCTTATGGACATGTTTTTAGCTAGTATATTTTGTTCTTGATATCTCTATAGCCGTAATGTGACTGTGCAGGGATATTTCTTATCCACAGGTAGCATGGTTGGCTCTATCACGTACCGATCTTAGCACACTCTGGGAAGCGGGGCATGACAGTTTCAAAGAGGATAGACCGCTTATTGTTGGCCGAGTATGACGAAGCCAGCTTGCTCAAGGTGTCGGCTTGGGCATTTAGCTCCCTGGGTATTTGCTCTACCTGGACTTCGTCAAAGTTCCTTCGGAGCTTCCTCACCTCGTCCAGGTACTTCACCATCAGAGGCTCCCGAGCTTCGAAGCAGCCGGTCACTTGACCGACAACGAGGGCCGAGTCGCTGCGGATTCGAATTGTCTTCAGTCCCAGCCCGGCGGCCGTGCACAGTCCGGCCAGGAGGGCCTCGTACTCTGCCGCGTTGTTCGAGGCTTTGAAACCGAGCTTTAGAAAGTACTCCATCTCTGCTTCGTTCGAGCCCCGGATAATGAGGCCGGCACCGCAGCCTTCCTCGGTCGAAGACCCGTCGACGTAGATGACCTACTCCAGAACCGAGCCAGGCCTTTCCGTGATGGGACACTGGGTCGCGAGGGGTGGCGTGGACTCCGGCTCCTTTCTAGGGATGGTGCATTCAACGATGAAATCGGCCAGGGCCTGCGCTTTGATGGCCTGCCTCGGGCGATAGTTTATGTCAAACTAAGATAGCTCCCACCTCCACTTTTCTAAGCGGCCCGAGGATTCTGGTGATGCTAGGATAACCCCCAATGGGCGCTCGGTGAGGGCGATGATGGTGTGCGCTTGGAAGTAGTGCCGCAACTTCCTCGAGGCTACCACGAGGGCCAAGACAATCTTCTCTATAGCAGGGTATCTTGTTTCTGCGTCCTTAAATACGTGGCTCACATAGTACACCGGCTTCTGCGCTCCATCGGCCTCCCGGACGAGCACCGAGCCCGCTGCCTGGTCGGATACCGCCAGATACAGCGACAACTCGTCTCCTTCAACTGGTCGGGTGAGCAGTGGCGGCGTCGCGAGATGCTTCTTCAATTGGTCGAAGGTGGCTTGGCACTCCTCCGACCACTCGAACCTCGGGATTTTCCTCAGAGCCTTAAAGAACGGAAGGCATTTCTCCCCTGACCTGGACATAAAACGGCTCAGAGCGGCGACTCGTCCCGTGAGCCGTATGATCTCGACGTTGGTCTTGGGCGTGACCATGTTGAGGATAGCGTCGATTTTCTTTGGGTTGGCTTCGATTCCGCGGTGGGTGACCATGAACCCGAGGAACTTTCCCCTGGTGGCTCCGAATGCGCACTTGGCGGGGTTTAGCTTCATGTTGAACTTGCGGAGCACTTCAAAGGCCATGCCCAGGTCCCTGGCATGGTCGGCCGAGGAAACGGATTTGACGAGCATGTCATCAACGTAGACTTCCATATTCCTGCCGATCTGTGGCTTGAACATGCGGTTGACCAATCTTTGGTACGTGGCCCCGGCATTCTTGAGGCCGAAGGGCATCACCTTGTAGCAATATACTCCCCAGTCCGTTGTGAATGCGGCGAGATCTTCATCTTTAGGATTCATACGGATTTGGTTGTAGCTGGAGAAAGCATCCATGAAGCTCAACAGCTCGTGCCCGGCGGAGCTGTCGACGAGCTGGTCTATCCGGGGGAGTGGATAGTTGTCCTTGGGGCAGGCCTTATTGAGGTCGGTGAAGTCGACATGTAACAACCCTAATTTTCCTATACAAATTTTTTCAAATATTTTTTTCAAAATCCATAAAGGGGTATTTATTGCCTGAGCACAAGACTTAAATAATTAATTAGCAATTTAATTACAAGAAGGAGCTTGTGGCTCATTGGTAATACCTTGCACTGCTGAACCTAGCCACTAGAGTTCAAATCCCATGCCTCACATTATTTTTTTATATTTATTTGTTTTAAATTCTTTAGAAGCCCAACAGTCCAAACAAGATAACTTCCATTTTTCCTACTACATCTACTAACCTGAATGCACCAGAAACCACACCTGACGACCCCCCACCTCCCGACGCTGCGACTCGGCCTGACTCGGCCGAGTCGGCCGGCGCCGCCGGCCGGACTCGGCCAGACGGCCGAGTCACCTGAAAGGGAAATGCGCCTCTTCACTTGCCCAACTCCCCTGCACACTCCAATTAATTGGATCATTTCCAGAGACACATTTATACCCTATTTACTCCATTTTTAAAATGATTTTTCATATATTTTTATATTTTTTTAATTTTAAAACCCTTCATCTACCCTAATCCTAGCCTAACCCTATAAATACACCCCTACCCTCTACCCTCTCAACCCCAAACTCTGAGCCAACTCTCTAAAATTCTCAAGAAATCATTGTGTGCAATCGAAGTGAGCGAAAGGCGAAGCTCCGGCAATTTCTTCGGCGGATTTTCCGGCAAAGACCGTAGGAACTCCCAGCGACGAGACGACGCACCGCCGACTCCTTCCAAACCATATCTCTCTTCTAGTTTTCTAGAATCTGTAAGTCCCATTTTCTATCTCTCTTTTCTACTCTAGAAATACGGATTTACAAAACCCGACGGAATCGGAACAAATCCGATTTCCGAGTCGGTTTCTTATAAAACTTCACTTCTCGTGATACAATTATGCTTAAACTCTCTCATGTTGACTATTAAACACTAATCAACCAAATTGATCAAGTTTCATTTCATGAAATGATAGCGTTCTCAAATTATCGTATTTTTCACTTAAATACCACAATGTTTCGATTTCACATTTAACTCCCTTAACCTTGCTATACATTTAAAGTAGAGTACGAGGTAATGACCTACCTCCACACACATGCATGTACAATCTAAAACGATATCATCGAAAACCTAGAATACGATAAAACAATACTTTCATTTAAATACCATATTCTTAATAAAACCATTTCTAAAAGTTTTAGTTTTGATACACTTTTAAAACAAATACCTTTTACTAGGAAAATACGATAAGTTGTAGACATCGGTCGTTTATCTAAACCTGACTTTGTGGTGTCTAGGCTAGGCAAGTGAGAAAGGTAACTTTAAAAGGCCCGTCTCACGGTGATTCGTGAGCGGATCCCTCCTTTCCTCACTTGTACTTACCTGGGCACAATTGGCGGTGAAGAGGCGATTTGATGCATCTAACGACTTGTCGTTTAGACCATTTAGAAATATGCTAGTTGACTTAGGAAACCCTAGAATCTAAAATACGGAAAATTGACATTTTTACAAATAAATACCTTTTACTTTATAAAATCGTTTTCTAAAGGATTTAGTATTTTACAATCTTTGCAAAGCGCCGCTACAACCCATTTTTGGGGAACCCGTTTGGGATGGTGCGGATTATCGCACATCCTCGGGCTTAGTAGTGTGAGATTCAGACCTCCGCAAGGAGCATTCGGTCTCGAAAGGTTTAAAATACGACATCTTAAGAAAATGAGATTTTTGGAATATAAAATATTTATTAAAATTATTTTTTGTATAAATATATGTATATTTATCCTTAAAATATCTATTTTATTATGATATAAATATTCCACCTTTTTCTAAAAATCACAAGAATAAATCTTACACTAAAATACCATAAATTCCATGCAAAACCAATATTACAAATAAATACCTTTATTTATGAAATTAGGATATTTTCACTAGAAATATCACAATATAAAATCTACATTCATTACAATTCTAAAGATGAATAATAAATACTTGGGGTATATTTTGAAAAGTATATAAAAGTATTTTTACATAAAATCCCCTCAAGTTCTATAATTTACCTTAAGGACCCTAGTAAATATAGGTTTAAGCGGGACCAATCTCCTGAGCCCCAGGGAGCCGGAGAAGTGGGTGCTTGCCTATCTAGGGTAGAAAACTTAACAACGGTGTTATCAATATGGTAATCGTTTTTGAAAAAGACACGAAAGGTTACCGATAATATCAAAACAATCAGGACTTCAATTTACTTTTCTAATTGTCTGACTCAATCTGACTTGAATATGATTCAAATACAAATCTACAATCTACAATCTACAATCTATAAATTACAATATTACAATTCAACATGAATCCATGAATCCATTATTCTATATATTCAATCTATCAACTTGACTGAACCGAACCATGGATATACATCCATTTACATGATTCTACATTTATTCCATTTACATGATTATACAGTTACATCCGTTACTGATATCATGGTTTTGGTCAGTCATCTAACTATACAATCTATTCAATACAATACAACAATACAATCAAAACACTACGGGGTTTAAGAAGTAGATTGGTACGGAAGGTGTTAAAGATGGCACGAGGCGGTCAGATTAAGACACCTAACCTATATTCCGTTGTTGTTATACCGTGGCTTAACGGTTCCTTGTACATTCCATTTGCCCTGGTCTCTAGCATATAGAGACCCTCTCGTACACACTGGCATCCTTCTGTACCAAACTACAAACAACAGCGTTAACACAACATTACAACAATATTATACAACTTTAAAAGATATCTTCTTATTCTGTCTATTCTACTTTCCTCTTATCTTTGGGACTTACCGAGCGACCTGTTCGCTGATGACATTCTATTTCTTTCTTCTTTGAATATCGTCAGGTGATCTGGACCCGGCAGAGATCGAGCTATCTGCAGAAGACTTGGAGTAGTTTGCCGAAGATCCAGCACTTTAGTTTCATTGTACATTTTCCTTTCTGTACTTTTTCATTTCCTGTTATGCCACTGTTTAGGCATCTTTTATTTCAGTTGTATTTCCTTTTCATGCATTGTACAAAAGAATGTTAATAAATAAAAGTTACTGTTCTTTTTATATCTTGTCTCTTTTGTATTTATTTTATATTGCTTAGATACGCTTAGCGTATGTACTTCTGAGTATATACGTAGCGGACCTCGTCGTGTCCCCTTTGCCGTATACCGGGAAGTGGGGCGTGACACGACGTACATACGCCACTTCCCGCTTGACTTCTTGACCAGAACTACGTTCGCCGGTCACTCCGAGTAGGGTACATTCCTGATGAAGTTAGCGGCCAGAAGCCGATCAACCTCCTCTTCGATAGCCTTCTGTTTGACCGGGGCGAAGCTTCTCTTCTTCTGTCTGACGAGTCGGGCCGCAGGATCGACCCCGAGCTTGTGGAAGATGATTTTGGGATCAATCCCAGGCATGTCAGCAGGCGCCCAGGCGAAGTCGTCGGAGTTGTTTCTGAGGAATTTGACCAGGTCATCTCGCTGAGTCCCCGTCAGGAGTGATCCGACCTGGACGGTTTTTCCCTGGTCTCCTTCTGTCAGGGGTACCTCGGTCAGAGGTTCAACCGGTGCCCCTCGGATCTCCTTCCACTCGTCTCGGGTGTCCAGGGAACCATTGATGTCGTCACTTACCTCAGCGTCGTCGGCTGGCTGCTAGGACGAAGACGTTTCGGTGAGGCATATATTCGCGACCCGCTGGTTCCCGTAGGCCCAACCTATCCCGCCCCGATCGAGAAGGAACTTTATCGCCAGGTGGTAGGTCGATATCTGGGCCTGGAGGGAGTTCAGTTTCGGACGACCGAGGAGGACGTTGTAGGCCGATGAGACTTTTGCTACGATAAAGTCCACGAGCAACGTACGCGTGCGGCCGGGCTTCCCGATCGTGAACTACAGGGTGACCACCCCTTACGTCGGGATGGAGTGGTTGGTGAACCCCGAAAGGACGTGAAAGGTCGGTTTCAAGTCTGCTGGGGTGAGCCCCATCCATAGAAAGCAGTCGTGGAAGAGGATGTCCGCCGAGCTGTCTGAATCGACGAGTATCCGGTGGACCTCGTACCGGTGGATTCGGGCCGTGATCACCAGTGGGTCATTGTGGGGCACGGATATGCCGTGGAGGTCCCCGTCGGCAAAGGTGATGGGCTCGTGGCCTCTAGCCTTTTTGCTCGGGCGACCACTGGCGTCTCTTGCCGGCGCGCGGTGCCGAGCCTCGCAGGAGCCCGACCGGCCCCCTGTCGCCATGACCATAGTCCTTGAAGGGTCTTGGTTTCTTTCAGTGGGGCCCATGAGGCGGCGGCCGGTGTAGGGGCTGATGATGTTCGGTTGAGGCTCGCCCACGCCTCCGTCGAGGGGAAGGTGGCGGCTGGGACCTGGATTTTCGGGGCGATTACTTGCCCTGTGTATGGAGATCGGAAAGACAACTTTGTTTTTGTGGAGTTTGCGTTCCCACAGACGGCGCCAACTGATGGAGGTTCTTTTCAGATCTTCTTCAGATGTTGTCTTCCGTCGATCTCCCGGTGGATTCTGGAGGGGATCCTCTGTTGTGTGTGGGTTTCAATGGGTTTTGAGGAGATTTGGTGATTGGAGGAGTTTGACGCCAAGTACTTGCAAAGAAGTCCCCGGGCGGTTTGATACCACCGAGGACCCTCCGACGATCAAGTTGGTACTAGATCCGAGCAGCGTAACAGCTAAATAGAATCAAAAATGGCTTACTTGACCCCTCTGTGATGGGGGCTTATGTAGCGGTGGTAGCTCGCAGCAGCAAGCGCGAGAATCATGCCGGCGGTTATGCTCCTGACGTTACGCCCGCGTGAGGAGCAGATCGCCCATTAATGGGGATCGTGATGGCGTAGAACGTGGGGCGTTGCTGGCGGAGAATCTGCGTGTGGCGAGATTTGCGGAGCGGCGGTTATGCCTGTGAGCGGTGGAGTTGGTCGGTCGGAGTGACCAGGGAAGACGGCCTTGGCTGGGGAGCTTAGAGACGAGCACGAGGACCGAGGAGTCTTGGTCTTGTAGCGGCTCGGGGCGAGCTGAGAGGCTGAGGAGGCCAATTTGCAAGGGGATCTGAGGAGAGCCAGTCTGGGCTTGCAGGCCGGGTACGGGATGGCCTGGTCGACCCCTGTGGGCCCTCTCTTTTGAGTTCTGGGACACGTCATCTGCCACGTGTCTTAATCTTGGAGGTCGCCAATATTGAGCATCATCAAGCATTATCACAAACCGTCGTTTCATTTAGGAAACCTTGTCGCCAAACTAGGCGTAAGTGGTTATGTGCAATTAACATGCCTAGTATAGTAATAGTCAGGGCTGCTAAATGAGCCGAACTCAAGCAAGCTGGGGTCGGCTCGAGTTCGGCTTGTTTACTATTGGCTCAGCTCGAGTTCGGCTTATATTCGACCCGAGTTGAAACATTGGGTTCATATTTGTTTATTTAACGAACCAAGCTCTTAACGAGCCGATGCTTGGAACTCAATTTTTTTGATTTCGCGTCTTCGAATTGCAACTCGATGTTTTTGATTTGTAAAGATCTTCTTGGAGGACTGCAAAGAAAACCGTCATTCAAGAAGATTTAATTTTTTTTTTTGAAGGTTTCAAAGTTAGGGTCAGAGACTTTTCGAGTTTGGGGCTGAGAAAAAGGGCTAAGGTTTTCTTCTAGTTGAAAGCATGAAATTCGGGCTTGATATGAATAGAGAGAGGTAAAAGTAAAAAATTATGTATATAATATGGGATGTTGAATTGGGTGTTTGGTACTATTTGGTTATTGGGTATGAATTTAATATTTAAAACATATATTATAAATGAACCGAACTTAAGCTATTAACGAACGAGCTCGGTTTAGCTCGAGTTCGGCTCGTTTACTTAACCAGCTAGGATTTTGGTTTAAGTTCGACTAATTAGCAAACAGACCGAACTTGAACGAGCCCTTATCGAGCCAAACACGAGCCGAACTCGAGCCAGCTCGGTTCGATAAGCACCCCTAGCAGTAGTCTAACTAATATGAAGAATTCAAGGAGGCCATTTATAAATATAAAATATTTCAGGGTGATATAGATAAATAACCAGTTCCCAAAACGAAACGGGTCAAAATCATGGAAGTTTCTTCTGTAGCTCCCCCATATGCTTTGGACTCGGACTCCAAATTTCAAACTTGAGAGAGAGAGAGAGAGAGCGAGAGATATAGAGAGAATGGGTTTGATCAGCGACAGCGTAGAATCGATTCGTTCTCTTCGATTTAGGCACGTTCTCTCGCAGATCATCACCCTCGGTTCGTTCAAAATCCCTTTTTTTTTTTTTTTGTGTTTCCTCCCCTTTTTTGATTATATTTCTTTAATCTTATTGATTTCTAATTTGGGTATCGACGATGATAATCTAGGGCTAATTGCTTCATCGGTGGTGATGATTTGGAAGGGTTTAATATACGTGACTGGCAGCGAATCGCCAGTTGTTGTGGTTTTATCTGGAAGCATGGAGCCTGGATTCAAGAGGGTTTGTCTCTTTTGATTTCTTATCAATTTTGGTTATAATTATTTATTTATCTTTGTTTATTGTATTTGTTGTTGTGTGATTGATTTATATGACTCTAGTTAAAGAAAATAACATGTCACAATATGTTCTTTTTATTCTTATAAACAAGTATCCTGGTTTTGATTTTGATAGCACAATTTTGTTCATTTTAAATGGAATTAGGGTTTTGTGCATGCAAATTCCAAATTTTGGAATTAGGGTTTTTACTATAGGAGAGGGGGCTGCATTTGCACAAACTGTGGGGAAATCCAATCTATATTGAAGTTTCTCGATCTAAGTATAACGTTGGAGTCTCCCAATTCCCAACTTGGGAAACTCTATTTTAGTTGGCATTTTGGAGTTTGGCCTCCAAATCTCTCAAAGCAACCATGACGCCTAACCTGGCTTTAATGGCCATGTGATTAGGTTTAGCAACGAGGTATTGGGTTATATACAAGGGGTCATGAAAGATCATAAATCTAAGGTCTTCAAGTATCATCTCCGAACTTAGAAGTGTTGGTAAAGAAACTGCTTCTTGTAAGAGTTGTCAGGCTACTGTATCTGCAGGAGAGGGTAGGAGTTATACACCTTTTTCTTTTTTTATCAAAATAAATAAAAATTATGACTTAGTAGAAACATCATAAATATTATTGCTAATCAATTGGGTATAAATTAGCTAAAAAAATCTAGCATTTGGAACATTCTTGAATCAGAGTATATGCATTTATAAAGCTTTACGAACTTCCAAAATATCAAGCCATCGACAGACTATAAAAGTTCAGGGTCAGGTTCATGGTTATTGTCTTTGTTGAAGTAGTGGGAGAAATCAAGCACGTAATGTATATTATAAAGGGTAAACTCTCAAAAACTGCTGTTGTTTTGGTAAGTGAGGTTGCATGTTCGATGGTTTATGGTTTTGAAAGTTGAAACCCATTAGGCAACCGTATTATCTTATCAATGTAATTAAAATGCTTATATTTTTTTTTTTGACGATAAGAGCTGGGCTAAAATAGCCCGTCCCAAAAAGCTATATAAAAGATAATAGGTCTCACAGCAGTTTAAAAACATACTAACAACAGAAACAATGCAACATCACTACCCCCTATACGGCAAGGGAGGTAAAAAAGGAAAAGAAATACAGAGAAAAGATCAAAGAAAAAAGAAAACAGAGGGAAGGGGCAAAGAAAATGTAGCAAAAATTCTGAAGGTCATCCTTAGACTCCATCCAGCAACCAAGTCTCTGTTTCTTTACTGTTAGCAAAATGCTTTCATGTGCTCTATTTGACCATTTTTTTTCTTGGCTCTTTACAATAGTTTGAAACTCGTTTGAATATCTTCCGAACATAATTCGTAAATGATCTTCTCTGTCTCCATACCATGATAAATTTTATGGCACGCCTTTCATACCAAAACTATGATACTGTGCCAGGGTGATATTTTATTCCTGCATATGGGTATGGAGCCTGTTCGTGCTGGTGAAATCGTTGTATTCAATTTTGATGTAAGTGTTCTTGCCCATGCCACATTGTTTTTATCTAAAAATCTTACATGTATATTACGATTGTCTGTCTCCACCACCTATCTAGCTTTATAGCTCTGGTCGTCTTTATATCTCAATGCATTGTCACCTTCCAACATTTTGAGAGGTTCTTTTTAGACAATCATCATCTTCAATCACACACGCACACACGCAAAGACACACACACATGCACGCACGCATGCTCACACACACACACACACACACACACACACACACACGAACTCAAGTGTGCGTGTGCACACAACATGCACGCGCGCACGTACTCAAGCACAGACACACACACACACACAAAACACACATGAGCGCGTGCATGCATACAAATATATTGATAATTTAAATGAGAATAATGGGGGACAAAGGCACTATGAGGAAATCTTTTCTATAGAGGTCAGAAGTGAGCTTTTTATCGTTCGGATTATAGATATACCAAATTTTATGTGATTTTAATTTTTTTAACCCTTTGATATAGTCCAAAATTAACGGTTCTTCGATAATAGAACATTTTTCCATAATAGAAAATATCCCACGATATTTTCAATATTGTGGAAAAAACTCTTGCACAAAATTTTATGAATTTCACTTTGTGATTCATCTCATATTCTAAAATTTATATAATAATAATGTTTGCTCAAGTTAAAGCTTGTTTAATTGCAGGCTTATTCTTAAGGTTTTAGTATATTCATTTTTACTGACATAGTGCTATTTGTTCTTCAGAAACGTGATATTCCTATTGTTCATCGTGTAATTGAGGTCAAGCTCTTTTCCCTTTACCCATTCTCTCAGTCTTTTGATTTGTGCGTTCTTGTTTCCTGAGTATTCTTAACTTGTACCTTTAAATTTTTATTTGCTTCCAATTCCCATTATTAGTCTTTCTTAGACAATTAAGTACTTGTTTAGAGGCCAGTTCTTTGCTAGAAATGTTATTTTATTGTTCTTACGTACACATGGTAGCGTTTTACATACATGGTGATGAATATTATATATACTGCTGTTCCCATATCATATTTACGAAGAGAAAGGATGAATACAAAATGAAGAGGGGCTATCATTCTTCAAAATAATTACATGATTGCTAACACAAATCTAATACATTCTAAAGACTAAATTTTTGGTAGGAATTGTTGTCAAGTTTTATCAATAGGATCCTAGGTTTGTAGTGTCTTGCCTTGTACTAGAAAATCAAAATTGTAAATAAAATATGAAATTAAGGAAACCATTAATCAACAAAAGTTGTATGTTAAACGAGTCAGTTTATGTTGTATGTTATATGCAACATAGTTGGTCAATTAAGCTGTTCTAGTTATCCATTTAGATGCAATGGCTAATTCAATTATTGGATCATCTTGGTAATTAAGTTTGCAACATTATACATAATTTTGGAGAACTATATATATACTTCACCAATGTAAAAAAAGTAATGCTAAAAGGTTGCCAATTGGTTTTCTTTTCTGTTTTAGAAAATCGAAAAGGTACTTTTAGTGGTGAATATACATAATATCTGATTCTTCGTACTGAAATCACTAAAACAGCTAATATCACTATTTGAAAAAACATCATGTTGTAGAAGCACTGATTAATCTGAGTTCGTAATTTAGGCATTTTGTTCATTTCTGGAGTTTTATGATTAAAAATGCAGTATCTTGGGCTTTGAATTGGATTTTGAGCTGAAACGCAAATGTGTGATAGTTATTGATGCAAAGTTGAATTATAATTTTGAGGGGGGGGGGGATATGGTTTTTAATGCAACAAAGAGAAGGAATAGAGCTGGCTTGTACTGCATGTGGCTTGTGGCCACTGTTGGGCTGTTGGCGAGAAAAGGGTATACTCATATATTTTCTAAAAAGAATACTGTTAGGGGTTGGTTGCAGAGGAGGGATTAGGCGTTGAGATCTAATAAAAACAAGAGAGCTAGGAGCCAAGGATAAATTTAAGAATCCATACACTGGTCAAACATCATAAAAATTTGTATTGGAGTGATATGCAGGAACTTGGAAGACTTTCTACTACACAAGTATGAACCTTGAGTAATTGACTACAGGGATTCTAATTATGGTATGTAAGATTAGTTCTTCTTCAGTGACTATAGAGTTGATATTCATTACTTTTTATTAAATCTATCATGGGGCATGTGTTCCAACTTCCAAGCTGATTCCAATTTTTGGAAAAAGGTTTAGATTAAGATTAAATATTGGCTGTCCATCAATTTACACTATTAAAATGATAATCTCATAATCATTTAGAAATCCTTTCTCATCAGATTGGATCTTGCTTTTATACCTGTTAACATGGTTTTTAGTTTTCTTCCTTCTGCTACTTTTGAATATTGGAGAGTAAGCCTCAGATGCCCATGCCACATGCTTTAGATATTATCAACATGTATCTTTATCACGGCTTAAGATTGATTCTGCAACTTAAGCTTAATGCCTTGTAGCATTTTGAAGCTTACAACCCTCCTGTAGGGATATTGTTTACTTATGCACTATTCTACCCTAATCAGATTATTTTTTCATACTCGTGTTCTTTTGAAATCTGCTCTTTTTGTTCCTTTGTTTATTCAGGTTCATGAACGAGAGGGCACTGGAGAGATTGACATACTAACAAAAGGTATTTTTTTGGAATATATGTATACATATTTTGAAGTTTAAACTTATGAGCATGAAACTTGAAAATGTCACACAGATGATGTGCATCAAATATTTTTATTATTGAGTGTAAAACATATAGGTTTTTGTATCACTTAGCCTTATAGATTATAGATATAATTATGAGGAAAATAGGGTTGTGAATGTCACAACTAAGCTTGGTTGTGAATGCAAACACAGCCTGTAGGATGGGTTCCGCTCCAACTTAAACCGAGGGACCCACCCCCGTTTTCCCTTTTGGGGAGTTCACAGCTAACTTAGCTTTGAATGTTCACATCCCCGTTACCCTCTATAATTATTGGTTCCTCATATTGGCATCGTTTCCTTGGCAATTAGCACCAATTGGTGTAGGTGGATATATGGTTTAAGCCGGTCACAATTTTTTTGCTTTCTCTTTGGAGGCATGCCCATCCCTTTCCGATGGATCTTGAATATGTTGAGGTTGAAATTTACATCCCATTGCTAAAATTAAAAATCAAAGTCAAAATCAAAGGGTCAAAGTCAACGCCCAAGTGGGTCCGGGTCCGATTAACCCGGGTCCGATCAACCCGGGTCCGATCCCGAGCAACTGGGCCCACGCGCAAACCGTCTCAAGCCCAAGTGAAGCCGGCCGGCCATCGACAAAGAGAAAAAAAGATCATGCGATAAATAAATTTAATGTTTTTTTGTGAATAAATGCAAAGGAATGGGCAAAAAGTCAATGTTGTAAAACCCAAGAGCCTAGATGAAAAGTGTAGAGCCTATATAAGTCTACCGTGATGAGAAATCAATAACAAGAATTTTCTCCCAATAATTGCTGGGGTTTTTGGAGCCGTCATTGCCTTCACCCTTTCGTGCGTTTTCCTTCTCTTCCTTTCTTTAATTTTTTTAAAGAGAACTCTCTTTCCTCCACTGTAGACATCTTTATCCCAAAATCCATACACAACCAAATAAAAAGTGCTTCTTTTGTCTTTTTCTTTCCTTGTTCATTGAAAATCAACAAGAAAAAAAAGTGCAAAGAAGAAGAACAGAAGAAAGGCAGAAGAAGGGGGCGCATATCAAAGGGGCTAAAGATTTTTTTTTTAAAGATCCAGATCCAAAAATCTAGAAGATTCAAGAAAATTTATCTATTTTGGGACCCAATCGGATACGATTGAGGGTGACTCTATCAAAGGGAAAGTCTTTGGGCTTTTTTCTTGGAGGAAACTCTTGGGAATACGGACTCGATCCGTATCTCCCTTGTGGTGGCTTGGGAATGCGGGTTTCCATCCGTATTTCTCTTTCGGTAATTCTGAAATACGGACTTCGGTATGTATTTCCTTTTGGAATGCGGATTGCGGTCCGTATTTCCGTTTTGGTGGGTGTGGAACTTTCCGTGTTTCACCGTTTAACAAAATAAAATCGATGAATCTAACGGTGATGTCACCAAAATTAACGTGTATAATCTCGTTTACAAAGTTAAGCAAAACGAATAAAAGAATAAATAAGACACTTGGAATCCGCCGTCTTGGATACCCCAAAGGAATACCCAACCGTCGGGGACCTCCATGAGCGGAGAAGTCTCTGCTCCAAAAAAAATACACACTCTTTTCACTTCACAGAAAAAATAAGAAAAATAAAAAAATTGTGTGTGGAGTCTCTTGTTAGGGAGGCTCCCGCTTACATGGGGCCCTCTTTATTGGGAGGGGCTCTGCCCACATGGAGCCTCCCATCATGGGAGGCTCCCGCCATCATAGGCCCCTCTCCATTGGGAGGGGCCTCCACTTTCATGGAGCCTCCCCGGTCAGGGAGGCTCCCGCCTCCATGGGCCCCCCTTTCAAAGGGGAGGGCCCCGCCTTCTCAAGGCCCCATCTTGAGGCCCTCTTTTTTTAAAAAAATTCTTTTATAAAACATAGTAAAATAAAAAATAAATGAAAATGTGAAATAAAGTAATAAATGAACAGTGAAATAAAGTAATAAATGAACAAAGAAATAAACGAAAATAAAATGAACGCATTCACATTTATTTTCAAATACCCATGCTCACATTGAGTTCGCATAATTCACACGACCTGTTAAATATGAGGTTCTCTCGTCTCAAAGCGAGGGATAATTAACAACAGTTTCGTCCGCGGCTGTCGGAGATTAGAATTCCCACAATCAATAAACCCCAGTCTATTCTAAACAGAGAGAATCTTTATAACGTCTGACAAGCGAGTGCATTACTATCTAAATAGGGTGGCGAAAAACGCTCTACAGAATAATGTTTTAGATTGACAATGAGTGTAATAATGTTCTTAGAGTTTGGTCTTGTTATGTTCTTTTATGAAGATTAAAAGGAAGGCAGACGCTGAGAAGATGAGATGTTATGCATAACTATTTCTGTTCCTACACCCATATACTCCATAATAATAATAATATCCTTTTTGATACACATGATTTTTCATTTTGTTTTTGTCATCATATTTCTATTGTATTGTAATGCACTCTCTCATGTTTATACGTGTCAAATAGTTCAAGCTTTTTATATAAAAAATCAACTTGATGAAATGCCACCCTATTGGTGAACAAATCAGCTAGTGAATAACGAATATGAGCGCTATTATGAAGTATCCGTCACAAAGCGACTGTCAACGTTACTTCTCTTTACTTTGATCATAAAATACTAAACTCGAGGAAATTTAAATGTTAAGCTTTGTTGTCCTCCTATAATGCGTGGGTCGGCATGGAGACCAGCATATTTCTTTGCAAAGATAAGTGAAAATAGATAAAAGTAATCTGTCAATGCTTACCTTATCATTAGTGAGGAAAATAGATAAGCGAAAAGTTATTAGGGTGTTTCCCCTCTATTTTTTTGGGCTTTTACCTATTTGCAAGGCTCTTTTAAGGGGCTTTCTGATAACTGATAACCATCTTGCATCTTTCTCTTCAAACTACCCTTGTTGAGCCTACGATGTTATTTGTCATTGGTTCTGGCACTTCTAACATGTTTATCCTTAATTTATCTAGCTTCAAATTTTCCTTATTTGTTTCTGTCATTAAATTATGTTAATCATACAATCATCTCCAGACCTTTCAACCGTGTAATTATATTAAGGGTATGAAGATAAAGAATCTAGTTTCTACTATCGGTTCATGTCTCTGTATTCTGTCTCTCTCCTGTCCAGTGGAATTTGAAGTTCTTAGTACCCTTGAGAAAATTTCGGATCTAGTTTGACCGAACATATTTCAGGTAGACGTTAGACATCATACAGTGATGGTTTTTGGGTCATAAGAGTTAAATGGCTGGTCACTTTTATTAGCATTTAGTTGCAGATGACTTGGGTGTTTTCATGTAAGATCAATTATTATTTAGATAATCTATTGATATTCAAACTTAATTTGCATGGAAAATTTGTTCCCTTTAATATGACATTGCTCTGGAATATTGGTCCATCTCTGTCTGTAAATTAAATTTGACCATGATATCATCTTTATTAACTCTTTCTTTACACTGTTCAATAAAATGAAACAACAAAATGAATGAATCTGCACTTCGTAAAAGTTTCTTGGTCTATAACATCTCTAATGGAAGCTATTGAAATCTATTGGGAGATGCTGTGCTTCTTTTTTTCTTAAAAAAAGAAAGATAGAAAGAGTCGATGAAGCTTGCACTTATAGACTATTTTTCTAGCCAAGAAGAATTCTGAGGAGACACTTGCTGGTCATTAGGATTATAGCAAGCACTTTTCTTGTCGAAGTTTCCTCAGCCAGGAACTTGGTTTTAATTAATAGATAGTTTATTTCTAGTTGATAGCTCTGCTCTATGACCAGCCCCCCATTTTGATAGTGCAAAATCAGGAATAATAGGCATAGACCAAATTGTTTAGTATAATGATAGGTATACAAATTATTCAGAATCTGGAGAGGTAAAAAAAAATGATTGAGGTAAGACAAATGAGGTTAATGAAGCTAAGGTATGATTTAGCTAAGTTACCTAAGATATGTGAGAGGAGGAAGAGGGGCCCATCCAACTATAAAAATATACAACTTAAAAACAATGGGTCCATCCTTTTTCTTCCTCTCACATATCTTATGTAACTTAGATAAGGTATACCTTAGCTCCATTTTCCCCAAGACAAATTTCTTATTGTCAGTTGAGAAATCACTCCAACAGCTAGTGTAAATTAGAATAACTTTGCGATATAATATCTGGTGTAAATTAAAGTGGCTCCCCTTGACAAACTTGTGTCAATCTTTTCTTATCAAAATCTTGAATAGGATGAGAAGTGGAAATTCGGGTTCTCTTTTTGGGCAGCAGGATATTGATGAAGTGGACAATTTTAAAGTTTCAATTTGCTACTCTGGTATTTATAAATTAGAGTTTACAGGGGACGCTATGTTTTATAATATTGAAATGCAACAAATAATTGTTGTTTTCATTTTTCAGGTGATAATAATGACTTGGATGACAGAGTTTTGTATGCTCGAGATCAGCTTTGGCTTCAGAAGCAACATATTATGGGGAGAGCGATAGGGTATGACACTGTGTGCTCAACTTCAAGAGTTAATTGCATGTAACACCCCTCATCTATACCTCGTCTAGCATTTATCATTATCACCCTCTACTGGTTCATTATTAGCACACGATCCTTGGGTTGGTCAATGATCAAGTCAAATTTCGTCTTCTAACTGTTCGTACATATATCGAGGCTAATTATGAATCCCTAAACTGTTTTATTAGCACATGACATCCTTGACTTGGTCAACGACCAGGTTAAATTTTCTTATCTAAGCCATATCCCGACTGACCTCGGGAGTGTTATCATGTTATGCGCTAGTAAACTAGTTGAAGGACGATAAGTGTTATACAAGGTTACGGGATATAGTTTGGGTGCTTTATGTAATTAGCCCTAACTTCAAATTTGCTCCTATCTAATGAAATATTATTATTATTTTTAGCTATACCTATCATCATGGATGCTTTTGCTTCGGTATTTGTATCCTTTTGCTTCGGTATTTGTATCCTTTCCTCTGATAATTTCTGGTTTTATAAATACACGGCAGATTTTTACCCTATGTTGGGTGGGCCACAATTATCATGACAGAGCAACCAATTTTTAAGGTATGGAAACTCTAAAGTGTGTTTTATATATGTGATTTCCTCTATATATATTCATGACCATTTAAAGAAGTGCAGATCAACTCGACCTTTTGCATGGCGTAATACAAAAAATAATTAATTATAAGATATTGATTGTTATTATTTAGTTGTGTAAAATTCTGCCTTATTGTTGGTTGCAATTTTTTTTTAAACATACAACGCAATGAGAGTGCTTTCGTTTCTTGCAGTTTATACTAATCGGTGCTTTGGGATTAATGTTGGTTATAACTTCCAAGGAGTAGAAAAATTGGAGAGAATTATCGCAGAGAATTATAGTTATACAAATTACAAGAGCATATAAAAAAATTCCATCCTTTTTAACCTTATGGACTACAGAGTAATTTGTAAGGATTATTTTTTAATCTTGTTGATGTCTCCATTTATAGAAGGGATATTCAAACATTTCTTATGGTTATAAATCACATCTTTTGAAGTTTGTTTGATTTTATCATGCAAGTACGTCTCTATTAGCATTGAGTCAAGCTGCTGTAGAAGAATGTAAGTTTTCGTTAATTTACTAGCAAAAATGAACATGAATGAATATTGATATGAAAGTTCCGAGGGTTTGTTTATATATATATATATATATATATATATATATATATATGGCTTAGCTTATTAGATAGGTCAATTCGACCGTCGAATTGACTATCCACTCCGGCCAACTTGTTTTATACATGTAGTGATCTATGTGTGAGAATCTTTGATCGATTTGATACCTTTCAATGTCTTTGATCAAGTGTTATGTTTGGCATTTTTATTGTGTTTAAAAGCCATCCATTTTTTAAATACTTGATCCATCACTTATAATGCATCATATTAATTAAAATTTCACACATAGAGATCACTGCATGAGTAAAATAAGTTGACCGAAGTGGATCGTCGATTAGACGGTTGGATTGGCTTATCAAATATGCTAGCTGACGATTTAATATCAGCTAACCTATACATCGGATGAAGTTTATATTGCATAATCGAAATGTGTTTATTTTTGCACCCATCGATGCATACGCTAGAGGTCTTCAAATCCTTTGATTTTTCATACACATACATTTGAGGGTATGATGATCAACTTGAACGGATCGGATCCTTTAAATATATCGTAGATAGAGAGTTTCCGTTTTTAAAAACACGAATCGGTTTGCGATATATATATATATATATATATATATATATATATATATATATAATGAAGAAAAGATGCCTAGGACGCTTTTTCGTTAGGTGGCATCAAAACTCTATATTCTCCACGATTTTTTTCGGGCGATTGGCACCCATTATCATTTTTATCATGTAAGATGTTGATATATCAAATTTCATGTGTTTCCACCATTTTTTCACCGTTGGATTAGCAACGTAAAAAATCATATTGTCGGTAAACCGTTAATTTTACATCCACGGTGAAAAAGTGATGAAATCTCATGAAATTTGGTGTATCTACATCTTAGATGATAAAGATGAAGATGAATGCCGATTATCGAAAAAAGATCATGGAGGGTGTATTTTTCCGACGCCATGGAAGGAAATCCCCTCCCATGGCACCTTTCTCCATTATGTATTTTTTTCCTTTTTTTATTTGGGAATTATAAGCTGCGATGTGTTAATATTTGGGGTTCATAATTCATAAATGTAAGGTTTATACCTAGCCCGATGCTGAAAATGTGAAAATGCTAAAAAAGTTCTATTATCGGAACATCCTTAATTTTGTCTCCACTAAATCAACGGCAAAAAGTTATTAGAATCACATTTAATTTTGGTGCATCAACCTTTTAAATGATGAAGACTAAAATCATGGATGTCAATCCTGGAAAAACTAGACGGAGCTAAAAATTCCCTTCTAAACCATCTGAGACTTTGACAGGATAAATATAAAATATCTATAGGTGAGTTTCCAGCTGTTAAATTTTCGATACGGACATGCATGAAATGAATATTGAGGTGAAAAATCTGAATTAAATTTTCATAAAAATATAAACTCTGAATTAAACTGTAGTATATACGAGCTTTCCAATACATCGAAGTTACAGATATTTGATATGTTATATATATATAACCAATTAATAGGTAATATTGATCCTTTTCTTTAAATAATTATTTCCTAAAAATCAAAATCGTTGGCATTTGGCGCCCATGAAAATCAATAAATATAACGCATTAAATATTCTTCAAATTTGTCGATTTGATATATCCAAAAAAAGAAAAAAAAACCCATAAATAATGACTTCTATCATGCATTATCAATATTTGGTATGTTATACAAAAAGCGTTAAAAGATGAAAATTCTTACATTCATCAGAGTGATTTCAATATAGTTAGCATGCTTCGACACTTTCAAATCAGCAAAGTACTTTTAATAAATCAATCAATATTTTTCATAGCCCTGTTTGAAGTTCACTAACCATTTCTGGTATTTAAAAACCCACAAAAAAACCAGTAATGATGTTCAAACTTTTTTCTGAAAAGAACAAGAATAGTAAGGCAGACCCTGGCTGGGAATTTTCTCTTATGGAATCAAAAGTCAACGGTCCACCATATTGTTTGAATCATCAGCTATTATCTTCACCGTTATTGTTTAAGATGAAAATACATTTGATTATATACGACTCTAACAATTTTTCAGTGTTGATTCAGCGAGTGCAAAATTTACGGTTTATTGATAACAGAACATTTTTTTGTATTTATATATCACTAAATCAACGGTGAAAGGGTTTTAGAATCATATGAAATTTGGTGTATTTACGGAACCGGAGTGTCTGCTCTCCATCTCTGCTATTTCCCCTGGGAAGATCCTGGCCACACATCAACAACCAAAACCATGAGCCCTCCTATTAGACCTATTTCTGACCGTCGGATCCACTTGTTCCGGAAAGCAGAGAGTAAGGGAAAGCAACACTCCGGATCTGTGTATCTGCAACATAAACGATAAAGTCCAAAATGGAGGCGCCAATCGTCGGAAAAAAGCGAGGGGGGTTGACTTTTTTTGCCGATGCCGTAAAATGTTTTTTCTTCCCAGGCCTTTGTCCTCCTCGTTTTCCTCATTTAAAATTACAATTTTTGGCAAGCTAAAGTTATAAGTTTTTTGTTTTTCAAAATCATCTTTTTCCTCCGCACTATTTTAACTAATTTAGCAGTAGTCACCCTGGGCAGTACACGCAGGATCATAAAAAGCTGCGGAATGCCAAAAAATTTATATCTAAGATGACTAAAAAATGAATGATAATATATTTTTCTATAAATCTTAGGCAGTGACTAAACTTTAACATAAACATCTTTGTTGATAAACTGACTAAAATTAAGTCAAAGAGAAGTAAGGAAATAATGGGAAATGTAAGATGTAAGGTCATCATACATAGATACTACAAAGTAGAGTTATAAGTGTACATCACAAATACTGATATATGTACACGACAAAAGCGCATGAAGAATAGACGCTTCCTTTAATCCGCATCGCCAGAAAAGGGAAGTTTCTATTCTGCCCCAAAATACGTAAAAGACGCCCGTGACCAAGATTGACGAACAGTTACAATTTATATCTGATCCTTGCAAGTTCTATCCTTCGAAAGTATTTTCTCCATCTGTATGTTCGAGTTTGAATCCATTGTTGTAGGTAGCACCGATTCTATATTTTTCCTATATCACGAACGAATAAGATTGACATTGATAGTATTTGAAATGCAAGTGAACATAAAGCAATGAATGTCAACTAAGGCAAGTAAGCTAACAAAATTTCTGTTAAGAAAATCAAAGGTTAACGTAGGCACATAATCATACTGAATTCAAGCAACCCGACAGGCATTTATAATAATGAAAGACGATCAATAACAATTTTATACACAAATTATAGAAAATGTACAAAGATGAGAACCAAATACAAATTATATGGACAACTCATCAGCAGAAAGCAATGTAGACTATAAGCTTTTACATGGCGTATATATATGCTTAACCGTCCATTGATAACATTTGTAAATATGAATCAAAGAATATGATGGATCTAAATTTTCTCGTAGAACTGATAAAAGTATAAATGAGCACTTATCGATGCTAATTTTAATTCAACATCAATCACTATTTGAGATGATGAATGACTAAATCATTAAAACTTAAGAAACGCCTACATGCATCCTGCACCTCAGATAATAAAAATTAGGACCTGTTTTTGTAACCTTGTTCTAATTATTGTTTAAAATAATGCCTTTTTCGGGTAGAATTAGGTACCTAAAGCTCGTGCAAACTCAACATTTTCGTTGACTGTAACAAAATTTATTGCAGAAATATAACTTGAAACTTGGAAGGTATCTAAGCCTCTGCTGGACGTATTAAAGGATATGGTGAAATTTGGGATGGCAATTGAACGAACCAGCTCGAGTTCGATTATGATTCAGCTCGGTCAAGCTCGGTTTATTTATTAATGAGCCGAAAATGAGCCAGAAATTCTGGCTCATTTATTAAATGGGCCGAACTCGAGCTCGGCCCGTTCTGTATTGACTCGAGTTCGGTTCGGTTACACATTTTGAAAAAAAACCCCAGTAATATATAATATAGAGCAGATTCTATACAATTCTCATGACACTTAAATCAATTAAGGGATACTATATAAAGTGCAACTGAGGTGAATATAAAACCCAACACTTAGATCCATTCCATACTCTAGATGTTAAATTTTTTTTTAATCTTTCCATATCTCAAAGCCCTGGGTCTTATGCTTTATGATTGTTGTCCCCTGTCCAGTCTCTTACAAAATACTTTCATGTTTTCTTCTGAAACACTTGTAATGGCCATTGACATATTCTCAGTCTCTACCAAACGCCCTTTTATCATTTTGCTTTCAGAGATCGCTTAATGGAAGATGCATCTGAGTTCGACTTTGGCTCGTTTAAGACTTGGTAAGCTAACAAGCTGAACATGAGTCAGACCTGCTCCGCTCGAGACGAACTCGAGCCAAGCTTGAATAAGGGTCGGCTCTTTCAAGCTCGGCTCGGTTACACCCCCAAGTGAAATAATGCAAGAGACAGGTAAAAGGTAAGTTTTTAGACACTTTACTATGTGGAAAAACCAAAGTAACCGAAAAGAAGAAGAAGGCATTGAAGTGACGTTCATTACAAGGAAACAATAAATAGATCAGCACAATGACAAAATGAAAGTGCCGTAGTATACAAAAAATGGAAGTAAAAAAATGAAGGAAAAAGAATTCATTATATGTATAGAAAATATACACACATGATCACGACATTTGCAATGGAAAGACATAAGAAATAGGTTTACAAACTACACTAACCTTCGCAAAAAATGCAAGAAGAACGGTTATCAATTGCAAACAATGCACAAAATCAAACCGGCATAGATGTTTAAGCAATGAACACACATCCAAACATTACTTTAAAATAATCTAACTTTATCATGCACATAACAAAAGCAACAAAGTAAAGATGTAACAATTTCCGACTTGAAAGTTTTTTTTAGGTATGAAAATGAAGTTATGATGATGCTCGATACCGGGGTTTTCCCAGATCATGACACATGGCAAGTGACGTGTCCCAAAACCTACGAGAAAGGGTCAAGAACGGTACAGTGGAAGCATTCCTCGGGCCTTCGACCCGAGGATGGTCCCGATCTTCGGTGGCCTCCCAGACCATTCCTGTGCCCGCCTTACAAACACCCATTGGCTCGCCTCCGAGCCCTTCCGCACGCTGAGTTCCCTTAGCCCTCATAGCTCTCCTTCGAACTATCGTTGAAACAAGCTCTCTCGGCCTCCCGCTCGTTCCCGAGCCTCCCGCCGAGCCTAGCTTCCTCGGTCTCATCGACCGACCCACAGCACAGATCACAGGCGTCTCCGCCACGGCTTCGTGAATCTCGCCAGACGCAAGATATCCGCCGCCCACGATCCCGCGTTCTACGCCATCGCGTTCCCCCATTAACGAGCATATTTCGTCTTTAATGGGGAATCTCACCTGGCGTGAATCTCGCGCTCGCCAGCCCATGGCTGCCACTATATAAACCCCTCTTCAGACGACTCAGGTAAGCGAATTTTACCCCAATAGGCCGTTACTCTGCCCATTTAGCCCGTCTAACTTGATCGTCGGAGGGTCTTCGGTGGCACAACCACCCCTGGACTTCTTTGCAGGTAGCTCGGCCTCAACCACATCAAGCTCATTGAGATCCACACGCCCTAGGAGGCAACCTCCCAACTCAATCTCAGCCGCTCGTCTCCACTCGCTGCAGATCAACGGAATGTAACATCTGAAGGAGATCACGACATCCATCAGTTGGCGCCGTCTGTGGGAACGCTAGTTCCACTCAACGAAAGTTCACCTTCCGATCTCAACTTCATGGTGAGCGATCACCGCGACGATCCAAGCACCAGCCGTCACCCTCCTCTTAATGGAGACGCGGGAGGATCCCCTCCTCCCCCGAATGCCATTCATGTCCTATCTGTTCGGATAGATCGGCTCGCGTCCATCGTGGATGCGCTCTTCCACATCCAAACGGCCGGGCAAACTCCCCATGTCACCGCTCCCCCATCTCGGGACCGGGACCCCTACAGAGGGAGAGAAGACGCTGCCCACGTCGGCATGACCGAGCACCGCCTCGTTGTCTCCGGCGGACGCAGATCCCCCGTGGCGACCAATTCAATGACACGCTGGGCGCCACACAGCTCAATACCGAGGTCTCTCGCCACAGCACCTCGCCTCGAGACTCATCGTGCTCATGTCCCTCCCAAGGAGGTGTCGGTCAGCTCGCTTGCACCCAGGCATGACCGGCACCCCCTCCCTCGACGGGGTCGTGCGGACGGGACTCACTACGGTAGCTCGAAGACGACCTTGCCAGGGGACCTAAGGAAGCTCATCGAACAGAACCGGGTGGCTAGGTGCAGGTCTCCAGCAGCAGAGGCCAAAAATCAGAGTATGCCGAGTCATCGGGATACCATGTCCGACTCGACGCCCTCGAAAAGAAGATCAAAAACATGCATCGGGAAAATCGTCCTTCAAGCGACGGGCTAAATATGCCGCCGACTTGCTCACGAAGCACTTCACCAAAGAGCTACTTGCCGTCCACGTCTCCTTCCGGAACAAGCCCCCGAAGGTCTTCCTCTTCGACGGGAAGTCCGACCTGAAAGACCATTTGGACGCGTTCACAGCCGGGATGAGGTTTCAGGACTGTTCCGACGCCGCGCAATTCCGCGCTTTTCCCGCCACTCTCATCCGCTCTGGACGAGACTGGTTCCGAGGGCTCGCGCCACGCTCAATTTCTATCTTCGATGAGTTGGCAACCCAGTTTCTCGGTCATTTCGTCGGGAACAGACGGCAGAAGCGGACCATTGATCATCTCTTCATCATAAAGAGCGGGAACAAAGAATCCATCAAAGGATACGTCACCCGCTTCTACAACGCCCTACTTGAGGTCCCCCAGCACTGGGACGAGACGGTCATTATGGCCCTTAGGTCAGGTCTTAGGCACAAAAAGTGACTACGCTCCTTTGCATTAGCGCAACCTAAGACCATGACTGAGGTAAAGGCCTGGACCGAACGTGAGATCCAGCTTGAGTCCGAGGTGAACGTCAACCTACCCCGGACAAAGCAAGCCGATAAGAAGAAAAGGACCAGGGAGGAGAAAAAGAAGATTAAGCGGCCAAAGCCCTACATCCTGAAGTTTCAGGAGTACACATCGCTCAACATCTCCCAGACAGTACCGTTGGAGGAGGTTAAGGACGAGAGGTTCTTCAAACCCCCGCAGTCTCGAATAGGGCGGCAAAGCGTACTCGGGGTCCCTACTGCGCTTTCCACAGGTCGCATGGCCACTCCACTGGCTCCGAGACTATATCGAGGAGTTAATCCGTTCGAGGGTTGCCCCAGTCTCTAATTTGTTTATAAATTCTAATTTATTTTGGTGATGCAGGGTGTTTATCTGTGGATTTTTCATCGAAGAGAGGAGATGTAACATTAAAGGAAGATATTGATGGACAATCATCAAAGCCATACGTAAGTTTTTCGTTAATGTGAAAATTGGCGATATTGTTTCAAGCGCAGTTAGGCAGATTGAGTTGCGTGGTTTATCATCATAATGAGCATTGGTTCTTGTTCATCTGCGAATATCTGCAAGTCCGAAATCGATTAAAAAAATAATTAAAATGCTTTCGATTTTGCCTCTCCATGCACTGTTATTAGTAAGCAAACCATTCTACTTGCCCTACCATCATAATGAATAAATAGTAAGCGGCAACTATTATCGCCATCATAAACACACCCACTATTATCTGTCATGCTCCTGTTGCAAAAACTTTGCTTGCCTTTAAATTGGAATATATATTTCCAATGACTTTTCCTCAAGAACCGAATAATAAGATTCAAAAAAGTAATCAAATACTAAATTGAATTAAAATATTTATCACTTTCTAATCACCAGAGCTTAAAATTACATTAAGGACTATCTAAATACAAATCACCATTTTTCCAATCAAAAGTGATGATGCTTATAAGTGCTATCTCCTCAGATTATGATACGTGGCAGATGACGTGTCCCGAAAGCTATGGAGATGGAATAGATAAGTTGCATTATGAGGTTTCCTCGGGACTTCGTCTCGAGGAACGTGTCCGACCTTCCAGGAGACCTCTCTGAATACATTCCACATTCACCTAGGAAACTACCCACAGCTCGTCTTCGAGCTATCTCAGTCTCCTTTCTCGTCTTCGAGCCCCTGACATGCCGAGCTTCCTCGACCACCCGGCTCGTCTCTGAGCCCCTGACATGCCGAGCTTCCTCGGTCTCCCGGCTTGTCTCCGAGCCCCTGACGTGTCGAGCTTTCTCGGCCTCCCCCGATCAACCAAGAGCGCGGATCCCATACGCCCCGCAACGGCTCCGCGTATATTGCTAGGGCGGGATATCTGCCTCCCCACAATCCGAGTCCCACGCTACTAGCGCGTCCCTCCATTAATGGGCGCATCCCGCCATTCAAGACGAGAATAATACTGGAGCGTAACCGACGCCGAGGATCTCGCGCCTGCTTGCTCCATGCGACCCTTACATAAACCCCTCTCTCACACGACTCAGGTATGACAACTTTAAGTCCAATACGCCGCCACTCTGTGCTTATACCTCGGCACTAATTTGATCGTCGGAGGGTCCTACGGCGGTCACCCACCCCGGGACTTCTTTGCAGGTAGCTCGGCGCCCAAACATCAACCCATTGAGATCTACACTCAACAACTCCCAAACTAAATCTCAACCGTTGAAGACCTCCAGCGCATGATCTACGGAGGACAACATCTGAAGGAGATCCATAGCTCTATCAGTTGGCGCTGTCTGTGGGAACCGAAATGCTTTTTTTGTTCCACCACTAAAGTTAATCTTTCACCCTCGATCCAATGGTGAACGATAACCGTGATGATCCGAATATGAGCCGCCACAACGGAGGTAAGAGCGGCTCGTCTCCCCTCCTAACGTGATCAACGTCCTATCTGCTTGGATAGACATGCTTACATCGTTGGTGGATTCTCTCGTCCAAGTTCAAGCAACGGGCCCTACCCGTTAGACCGTCGTTTTCCTTCCCTGGGATAACGACGTCCGTAGAAAGACAGATGGGCACTGTTTATCACAGAAAACTGCATTTTATACCACTCATTCATTATCTATTTTTTGTATAAATCGGTACTATTAACCAGTGTCTACTCAGCAATTACAGATTACAGGCATCCGTGACAAAATACTGGAAATACATTCAAAATCACGGATATAACGTTTGTGAGCCAACACTGCAACCGGAACTAGAAACCGACCGATATTTCAAGAGTTTCTTTTTGCAACATGCATGTGTACACACTTTTTATCTAAATGGTCAACCACATACAAGTGTGTACACTAGCTTGTTGGTATATGGACCGAGAAGGGGGCTGCCTTGAAGCAAGTGGGCACACATGGAGTGATGTGTATTTAATGAAAAAAGATGTGATGTAAAGCTACAAGTTTCCCTCCAAATCCCTGAGTGCATCCCAGGCCTCTATTGAGAAATCTAGTAGCACCAGTGGACTTGTTGAGAGAACACAATACCACACAACAAGCACGAGCCCAAGACTCATCAGCAGGACCAGCCACATTCCCAATTTGGCCGAGCTGGCCGGCCCCCTTGCCCCAAAGTGCCCCAGTTTTCTATAGTCCCACCCTTGCTGCCACGTCATCTTATTTTTATTGCTTGTTTATTTTTCTTTTATACCTATAAAAGCAGACCAGTGAGCAAGGGAGAGGGGGTCATTCTTTGTCTTACATTGCCTCACATTTTGTTACACTCAAGTTTTCTTTTCTCTTTTGTTCTTGTACATAGCTTAGTTTCCCTTGAGTTCCTTACCTTCTCTTGATCTTGCAATCTCTTCTTTGAGCTTGCAAATTTAAGTTTTGGTTATTAAACTCAAGGTTGTGTCACTTGGACATAATAAATCTTTCATTCTTTGGTTCTTAGTATTTCATTCTTGCTCTTTTACTTACTTGCTCTTTCATTACTTGCTCTTTACTTACTTGCAATTTAATTATCATACCATTTACTTTCTTGCAATGCTCTTTTCTTTTTTTGTTTGTCTTTTCATTGCTCTTTTTGTTTGATGTTGTGATTGGTTATGAATATATTGTTGTTAGGAAAGAAACCGATATTGTAAGTTAAGATTTCTTTTCTCATTTCCTTTTCCCGATCTTTTCCATTAAGCTCCGTCCAAACCTTACGCAAGCGCTCCGTTAGGCACCCTACCTTACCAAGGTATCGGTAATTCCTAACCGTGACCGGTTGCGTTCGGATTGGCTGGAGGCGAAAGCAAGCGACAAGAACGGACGGACAAGGGTCAATAAGCCGGATTTCACTAATACCGTGCTTAAGCACCCTAATCCACGTTGTTGCCGATTGCTCTAGATTTAGTGGTCGAGTTCCGCTTAAAGGATTGCGTACGAAAATCCTTAACTTACACTAACCTATCTATTTCTAATAAATTTTTACTTGTATATATACACATAGGGTAGATAGAACATTTCCGCCTCGCGCATTTACTCGTCAAAACAAGAACATAAAACGCACCGTCTCCCTGCAGACGACCCGTACCCATCGCGGCTAGCTGCAAAGCGATACCGTCCTGATTGCGGTCAATTTTAGAGCCTGAAAACTTGATACGCCAAAAGCGTGCAATCAAATGGCGCCGTTGCCAGGGAGACGGTAACGTTTTTATTCTTATTATTTCGGGTTAATCTTGTTAATACCATCTAACACTTTTCTAAAAACAAATAAAAAAATCCAAAAATTTCAAAACCAAAGCAAAAACTAACTTTGCTAACATTTTTGCTCTCTGGATTTCTGACCTGCTAGCACTCTGGATCTCAACAGAAAAGATAAACAATACCAGTGAGACACTAGTAGAACAGTGAGATCACAGAAGAAGTTTGGAGCCCAAATTCCTTAAGTGAACCGGCGACACCCCTATAAAATCCGAGCTCGCCGGCCCTACCACCTCCTTTGGCTCTAAAATTTTGTTACCCACTCCAGTGTTCTAATTTTTTCCCAATTGTATTGTTTGTTTTTTTAAAATATTTTTTAGTGTGCAGGTATTTGGGCATTCATATCGCTTTTTCGTACTAAAATCCGTTTTTCGACATTTTCAGATTTTACGGATTTGCGAACTGCGATTGTATGGAGCAAAGTGTACATTCAAAGTTAAGGTGATTGCGAAGTACAGAACCAAAGATCCGGATAGTTTGACCCGCACAAGCGAACTTTCCAAGCTATTCGGATTTAACTTCAATGGGGGTTTCTTAACCCGAAAATTTATCGATACGTACTTTACTAACATTTTCTTCTCAAATCCGACGCATCCACTATAATATCTTTGCAGGATTCTTTGCAAGTTCACTTTCAAACGCCAAAAATCGACTAACCCGTATTTGTTACAGTGCCGAGCTTTAATGTAAAAACGATTGTTTGATTCTTTGAATAATTTTTATTGAATTTTGCATTGCATCCATTAATACAGACTTAAGGGCAAGCAAACCCACAACATACGGTAAAGGATTTCATCACCTTTTCCGTGGCCCACAAATCACGAAATTGAGCATAACATTTACCCACACAAAGTTTAAAAGAAGCTAGACTTTAAACCTTAAGGACTTCGCGCTCACTAGGAGAAATTAACTGTGTTTAGAACACCGCTTAACGGTATATCATTTACGGGATGTCTAGGAAAGTGTTCACGGCGAAACCGCCAAAATTGAAAGGGTTATCTAATTAAGAACCTTCGCGAAAGCGTCGGAAAATCTTCCCTTATCTCTGCACTTACATGGCCTCGTGATCAGTATATTTTGAGCCCGTTTCTTGAAACAGTTTTACTCCAACAATCAAGTTCTTGAGCAGGTCTAGTTGACCTAGGTGAACCCTAGACTGATTAAGTGTGTGGTATTGTGTCGTGATTATTTTTTGTCCAAATTCTTTTTGTGTGTATATACCATTCTTCTGTTAATAACTAACATAAAATAAAATATAAAAAAAATCACATTCTTTTCCCCCTTTTTTCCTCTCTTCCTCTCTTTCTCTTCATATCATGGGTACTTCACCCAGAAAAACTCTTGTCGAACTTTGGTACCCACAACCAGACATTACTTCTTACGGTTCTTGCTTTGGTCGAACTTCGAACGATCCCTCCATGCCCAAAATTTCTTTGAAAGATCGGATAGACGCGTCTAGGACAAACAACTGGACTTCGCAATCCATTTTGTATCAACCGTTTCAACCTACCCCACCTTCTTACGTTGATACCCCTTTTGAGAGTCCTGTTGTAACTCCAAGACCTATGTCTATTGCTGAACGTATTGAACAATTCCGTAGCCGATCTTTCACTCCTTTCACCACTGCCAATTCTTTGGATCAACAATTCCCTTCACCTTCTTATCCAAATGTTGATCCTATTGCTGTCCAACTATTCAATCCTTATCAATCCTACCCAACTTTTACACCTTCCCTAGATATTGCTTCTGAACAGCCTTTTGGGAGTTTCCAGTATCCAAACAACTTTGAATCTTGTACTGAAACCCCTTCACAACCCATGTCTAGTCTGGAACAGTCATTGGAAGACTTTCGGGTAGCGTCGTACCAACAGATGATGGATTTGAATGCGTCCATGGCCGCCCTCATACAACCTAGTGACCCGGTAGCTAGTTTCCAACTAGCTCCACATTTTTCAATGTATGATGAGACGGTAGGACAGATTGCGGATTTGAGTCGTGAGAGTGAGCAGTACATCCTTCCAAATCAAATCTACCCGTTGCAAATTGAATTCCACAATTCCGGTTTTAAATGTCTATCAAGTGTCCCAAATGATTTACCAATTGAAGATAGAATGTTTAATGAGTTGTGCGACTTTGTAGTATTTGATTTATCCGATTGTGAAGGGTCCATTCCAAGTGAAACCAATCCCAACCCTATCACGCATTATTAATATTTGGTATATCCAAAAGCAGGAAAAAAATCCATAAATAATGACTTCTATCACGCATTATTAATATTTGGTATGTTATACAAAAAGCGTTAAAAGATGACAATTCTTACATTCATCAGAGTAATTTCAGTATAGTTAGCATGCTTCAACACTTTCAAATCAGCAAAGTACTTTTTATAAATCAATCAATATTTTTCATAGCCTTGAACAAGTCAGCAAAGACGCAAGTTTTCACTTTTTTGAAGTTCACTAACCATTTCTGGTATTTAAAAACCCACAAAAAAACAGTAATGATGTTCAAACATTATTTTAAAAAAAGAACAAGAATAATAAGGACGACCCTAGCTGGGGATTTTCTCTTATGGAATCAAAAGTCAATGGTCCATCCTTTTGTTTGGATCATCACCTATTATCTTCACCGATATTGTTTAAGATGAAAATACAACTGATTATATACGATTTTAACATTTTTTCAGTGTTGATTTACCGGGTGCAAAATTTACGGTTTATTGATAACAGAACATTTTTTTTTACTTATATATCATTAAATCAACGGTGAAAGGGTTTTAGAATCATATGAAATTTGGTGTATCTACGGAACCGGAGTGTCTGCTCTCCATCTCTGCTTTTTCCCCTGGGAAGATCCTGGCCACACATCAACAACCAAAACCATGAGCCCTCCTATTAGACCTATTTCTGGCCGTCGGATCCACTTGTTCCGGCAAGCAGAGAGTAAGGGAAAGCAACACTCCGGATCTGTGTATCTGCAACATAAACGATAAAGTCCAAAATGGAGACGCCAATCGTCGGAAAAAAACGAGGAGGGTTGACTTTTTTTGCCGATGCCGTAAAATGTTTTTTCTTCCCAGGCCTTTGTCCTCCTCGTTTTCCTCTTTTAAAATTACAATTTTTGGCAAGCTAAAGTTATAAGTTTTTTGTTTTTCAAAATCATCTTTTTCCTCCGCACTATTTTAACTAATATAGCAGTAGTCACCCTGGGCAGTACACGCAGGATCATAAAAAGCTGCGGAATGCGAAAAAATTTATATCTAAGATGACTAAAAAATGAATGATAATATATTTTTCTATAAATCTTAGGCAGTGACTAAACTTTAACATAAACATCTTTGTTGATAAACTGACTAAAATTAAGTCAAAGAGAAGTAAGGAAATAATGGGAAATGTAAGATGTAAGGTCATCATACATAGATACTACAAAGTAGAGTTATAAGAGTGTACATTACAAATACTGATATATCTACACGACAAAAGCGCATGAAGAATAGACGCTTCCTTTAATCTGCATCGCCAAAAAGGGAAGTTTCTATTCTGCCCCAAAATACGTAAAAGACGCCCGTGACCAAGATTGACGAACAGTTACAATTTATATCTGATCCTTACAAGTTCTATCCTTCGAAAGTATTTTCTCCATCTGTATGTTCGAGTTTGAATCCATTGTTGTAGGTAGCACCGATTCTATATTTTTCCTATATCACGAACGAATAAGATTGACATTGATAGTATTTGAAATGCAAGTGAACATAAAGCAATGAATGTCAACTAAGGCAAGTAAGCTAACAAAATTTCTGTTAAGAAAATCAAAGGTTAACGTAGGCACATAATCATACTGAATTCAAGCAACCCGACAGGCATTTATAATAATGAAAGACGATCAATAACAATTTTATACACAAATTATAGAAAATGTACAAAGATGAGAACCAAATACAAATTATATGGACAACTCATCAGCAGAAAGCAATGTAGACTATAAGCTTTTACATGGCGTCTATATATGCTTAACCGTCCATTGATAACATTTGTAAATATGAATCAAAGAATATGATGGATCTAAATTTTCTCGTAGAACTGATAAAAGTATAAATGAGCACTTATCGATGCTAATTTTAATTCAACATCAATCACTATTTGAGATGATGAATGACTAAATCATTAAAACTTAAGAAACGCCTACATGCATCCTGCACCTCAGATAATAAAAATTAGGACCTGTTTTTGTAACCTTGTTCTAATTATTGTTTAAAATAATGCCTTTTTCGGGTAGAATTAGGTACCTAAAGCTCGTGCAAACTCAACATTTTCGTTGACTGTAACAAAATTTATTGCAGAAATATAACTTGAAACTTGGAAGGTATCTAAGCCTCTGCTGGACGTATTAAAGGATATGGTGAAATTTGGGGTGGCAATTGAACGAACCAGCTCGAGTTCGATTATGATTCAGCTTGGTCAAGCTCGGTTTATTTATTAATGAGCTGAAAATGAGCCAGAAAGCCTTGCTCGTTTATTAAATGGGCCGAACTCGAGCTCGCCTCGTTCTGTATTGACTCGAGTTCGGTTCGGTTACACATTTTGAAAAAAAACAACAACAGTAATATATAATATAGAGCAGATTCTATACAACTCTCATGACACTTAAATCAATTAGGATAGTATATAAAGTGCAACTGAGGTGAATATAAAACCCAACACTTAGATCCATTCCATACTCTAGATGTTAATTTTTTTTTTAATCTTTCCATATCTCAAAGCCCTGGGTCTTAGGCTCTATGATTGTTGTCTCCTGTCCAGCCTCTTCCAAAATACTTTCATGTTTTCTTCTGAAACACTTGTAATGACCATTGACATATTCCGAGCTTCCACCAAACGCCCCTTTATCGTTTTGCTTTCAGAGATCGCTTAATGGAAGATACATCTGTGCTCGACTTTGGCTTGTTTAAGACTCGGTAAGCTAACGAGCTGAGCATGAGTCAGACCTGCTCAGCTCGAGACGAACTCGAGCCGGGCTTGGATAAGGATCGGCTTCTTCAAGCTCGGCTCGGTTACACCCCAAGTGAAATAATGCAAGAGAAAGGTAAAAGGTAAGTTTTTAGACACTTTACTATGTGGAAAAACCAAAGTAACCAAAAAGAAGAAGCAGAAGGCATTGAAGTGAAGTTCATTACAAGGAAACAATAAATAGATCAGCACAATGACAAAATGAAAGTGCCGAAGTATACAAAAAATTGGAAGCAAAAAAAATGAAGGAAAAAGAATTCATTATATGTATAGAAAATACACACACATGATCACGACATTTGCAATGGAAAGACATAAGAAATAGGTTTACAAACTACACTAACCTTCGCAAAAAATGCAAGAAGAACGGTTATCAATTGCAAACAATGCACAAATCAAACCGGCATAGATGTTTAAGCAATGAACACACATCCAAACATTACTTTAAAATAATCTAACTTTATCATGCACATAACAAAAGCAACAAAGTAAAGATGTAACAATTTCCGACTTGAAAGTTTTTTTTAGGTATGAAAATGAAGTTCTGATGATGCTCGATACCGGGGTTTTCCCAGATCATGACACATGGCAAGTGATGTGACCCAAAGCCTACGAGAAAGGGTCAAGAACGGTACAGTGGAAGCATTCCTCGGGCCTTCGACCCGAGGATGGTCCCGATCTTCGGTGGCTTCCCAGACCACTCCTGTGCCCGCCTTACAAACACCCATTGGCTCGCCTCCGAGCCCTTCCGCACGCTGAGTTCCCTCAGCCCTCATAGCTCTTCTCCGAGCTATCGCTGAAACAAGCTCTCTCGGCCTCACGCTCGTTCCCGAGCCTCCCGCCGAGCCTAGCTTCCTCGGTCTCATCGACCGACCCACAGCACAGATCACAGGCGTCTCCGCCACGGCTCCGTGAATTTCGCCAGACGCAAGATATCCGCCGCCCACGATCCCGCGTTCTACGCCATCGTGTTCCCCCATTAACGAGCATATCTCGTCATTAATGGGGAATCTCACCTTTCACGCAGGCGCAACGCTAGGGGCGTAACGGCCGGCGTGAATCTCGCGCTCGCCAGCCCATGGCTGCCACTATATAAACCCCTCTTCAGACGACTCAGGTAAGCGAATTTTACCCCAATAGGCCGTTACTCTGCTCATTTAGCCCGTCTAACTTGATCGTCGGAGGGTCTTCGGTGGCACAACCATCTCGGGACTTCCTTGCAGGTAGCTCGGCCTCAACCACATCAAGCCCATTGAGATCCACACGCCCCAGGAGGCAACCTCCCAACTCAATCTCAGCCG
Organism: Agapanthus africanus; assembly: GCA_030015575.1. NCBI lineage: Eukaryota > Viridiplantae > Streptophyta > Magnoliopsida > Asparagales > Amaryllidaceae > Agapanthus > Agapanthus africanus. Next base: position 46,723,400 of record CM057339.1, read on the forward strand.
CTCGTCTCCACTCGCTGCAGATCAACGGAATATAACATCTGAAGGAGATCATGGCATCCATCAGTTGGCGCCGTCTGTGGAAACGCTAGTTCCACTCAACGAAAGTTCACCTTTCGATCTCAACTTCATGACGAGCGATCACCGCGACGATCCAAGCACCAGCTGTCGCCCTCCTCACAATGGAGACGCGGGAGGATCCCCTCCTCCCCCGAATGCCATTCACGTCCTATCTGTTCGGATAGATCGGCTCGCGTCCATCGTGGATGCGCTCTTCCGCATCCAAACGGCCGGGCAAACTCCCCATGTCGCCGCTCCCCCACCTCGGGACTGGGACCCCTACAGAGGGAGAGAAGACGTTGCCCACGTCGGCATGACCGAGCACCGCCTCGCTGTCTCCGGCGGACGCAGATCCCCCGTGGCGACCAATTCAATGACACGCTGGGCGCCACATAGCTCAATACCGAGGTCTCTCGCCACAGCACCTCACCTCGAGACCCATCGCGCTCATGTCCCTCCTAAGGAGGTGTCGGTCAACTCGCTTGCACCCAGGCATGACCGGCACCCCCTCCCTCGACGGTTTCGCGCGGACGGGACTCACCACGGTAGCTCGAAGACGACCTCGCCAGGGGACGTAAGGAAGCTCATCGAACGGAACCGGGGGCGTGGCTAGGTGCAGGTCTCCAGCAGCAGAGGCCAAAAATCAGAGTATGCCGAGTCATCGGGATACCATGTCCGACTCGACGCCCTCGAAAAGAAGATCAAAAACATGCATCGGGAAAATCGTCCTTCAAGCGACGGGCTAAATATGCCGCCGACTTGCTCACGAAGCACTTCACCAAAGAGCTACTTGCCGTCCACGTCTCCTTCCGGAACAAGCCCCCGAAGGTCTTCCTCTTCGACGGGAAGTCCGACCTGAAAGACCATTTGGACGCGTTCACAGCCGGGATGAGGTTTCAGGACTGTTCCGACGCCGCGCAATTCCGCGCTTTTCCCGCCACTCTCATCCGCTCTGGACGAGACTGGTTCCGAGGGCTCGCGCCACGCTCAATTTCTATCTTCGATGAGTTGGCAACCCAGTTTCTCGGTCATTTCGTCGGGAACAGACGGCAGAAGCGGACCATTGATCATCTCTTCATCATAAAGAGCGGGAACAAAGAATCCATCAAAGGATACGTCACCCGCTTCTACAACGCCCTACTTGAGGTCCCCCAGCACTGGGACGAGACGGTCATTATGGCCCTTAGGTCAGGTCTTAGGCACAAAAAGTGACTACGCTCCTTTGCATTAGCGCAACCTAAGACCATGACTGAGGTAAAGGCCTGGACCGAACGTGAGATCCAGCTTGAGTCCGAGGTGAACGTCAACCTACCCCGGACAAAGCAAGCCGATAAGAAGAAAAGGACCAGGGAGGAGAAAAAGAAGATTAAGCGGCCAAAGCCCTACATCCTGAAGTTTCAGGAGTACACATCGCTCAACATCTCCCAGACAGTACCGTTGGAGGAGGTTAAGGACGAGAGGTTCTTCAAACCCCCGCAGTCTCGAATAGGGCGGCAAAGCGTACTCGGGGTCCCTACTGCGCTTTCCACAGGTCGCATGGCCACTCCACTGGCTCCGAGACTATATCGAGGAGTTAATCCGTTCGAGGGTTGCCCCAGTCTCTAATTTGTTTATAAATTCTAATTTATTTTGGTGATGCAGGGTGTTTATCTGTGGATTTTTCATCGAAGAGAGGAGATGTAACATTAAAGGAAGATATTGATGGACAATCATCAAAGCCATACGTAAGTTTTTCGTTAATGTGAAAATTGGCGATATTGTTTCAAGCGCAGTTAGGCAGATTGAGTTGCGTGGTTTATCATCATAATGAGCATTGGTTCTTGTTCATCTGCGAATATCTGCAAGTCCGAAATCGATTAAAAAAATAATTAAAATGCTTTCGATTTTGCCTCTCCATGCACTGTTATTAGTAAGCAAACCATTCTACTTGCCCTACCATCATAATGAATAAATAGTAAGCGGCAACTATTATCGCCATCATAAACACACCCACTATTATCTGTCATGCTCCTGTTGCAAAAACTTTGCTTGCCTTTAAATTGGAATATATATTTCCAATGACTTTTCCTCAAGAACCGAATAATAAGATTCAAAAAAGTAATCAAATACTAAATTGAATTAAAATATTTATCACTTTCTAATCACCAGAGCTTAAAATTACATTAAGGACTATCTAAATACAAATCACCATTTTTCCAATCAAAAGTGATGATGCTTACAAGTGCTATCTCCTCAGACTATGATACGTGGCAGATGACGTGTCCCGAAATCTACGGAGATGGAATAGATAAGTTGCATTATGAGGTTTCCTCGGGACTTCATCCCGAGGAACGTGTCCGACCTTTCAGGAGACCTCTCTGAATACATTCCATATTCATCTAGGAAACTATCCACAGCTCGTCTTCATGCTATCTCAGTCTCCTTTCTCGTCTCCGAGCCCCTGACATGCCGAGCTTCCTCGACCACCCGGCTCGTCTCTGAGCCCCTGACATGCCGAGCTTCCTCGGTCTCCCGGCTTGTCTCCGAGCCCCTGACGTGCCGAGCTTCCTCGGCCTCTCCCGATCAATCAAGAGCGCGGATCCCATACGCCCCGCAACGGCTCCGCGTATATCGCTAGGGCGGGATATCTGCCTCCCCACGATCCGAGTCCCACGCTAGCGCGTCCTTCCATTAATGGGCGCATCCCGCCATTCAAGACGAGAATAATACTGGTGCGTAACCGACGGCGGGGATCTCGCGCCTGCTTGCTGGCACGCGACCCTTATATAAACCCCTTTCTCAGACGACTCAGGTATGGCAACTTTAATTCCAATACGCCGCCACTCTGTGCTTATATGTCGGCACTAATTTGATCGTCGGAGGGTCCTACGGTGGTCACCCATCCCGGGACTTCTTTGCAGGTAGCTCGGCGCCCAAACACCAACCCATTGAGATCTACACTCAACAACTCTTAAACTAAATCTCAGCCGTTGAAGACCTCCAGCGCATGATCGACGGAGGACAACATCTGAAGGAGATCCATAGCTCTATCAGTTGGCGCCGTCTGTGGGAACCGAAATACTTTTTTTTGTTCCACCACTAAAGTTAATCTTTCGCCCTCGATCCAATGGTGAGCGATAACCGTGACGATCCGAATACGAGCCGCCACAACGGAGGTGAGAGCGGCTCGTCTCCCCTCCTAACGTGATCAACGTCCTATTTGCTCGGATAGACAGGCTTACATCGTTGGTGGACGCTCTCGTCCAAGTTGAAGCAACGGGCCCTACCCGTTAGACCGTCGTTTTCCTTTCCTGGGATAACGACGTCCGCAGAAAGACAGATGGACACTGTTTATCACAGAAAACTGCATTTTATACCACGCATTCATTATCTATTTTTTGTATAAATCGGTACTATTAACTAGTGTCTGCTCAGCAATTACAGATTACAGGTATCCGTGAAAAAATACTGGAAATACATTCAAAATCACGGATATAACGTTTGTGAGCCAACACTGCAACCGGAACTAGAAACCGACCGATATTTCAAGAGTTTCTTTTTGCAACATGCATGTGTACACACTTTTTATCTAAATGGTCCAACACATACAAGTGTGTACACTAGCTTGTTGGTACATGGACCGAGAAGGGGGCTGCCTTGAAGCAAGTGGGCACACATGAAGTGATGTGTATTTAATGCAAAAAGATGTGATGCATAGCTATAAGTTTCCCTCCAAATCCCTGAGTGCATCCCAGGCCTCTATTGAGAAATCTAGCAGCACCAGTGGACTTGTTGAGAGAACACAAGACCACACAACAAGCACGAGCCCAAGACTCATCAACAGGACCGGCCACATTCCCAATTTGGCCGAGCTGGCCGGCCCCCTTGCCCCAAAGTGCCTCAGTTTTCTGTGGTCCCTCCCTTACTGCCACGTCATCTTATTTTTATTGCTTGTTTATATTTCTTTTGTGCCTATAAAAGCAGACCAGTGAGCAAGGGAGAGGCGGTCATTCTTTGTCTTACATTGCCTCACATTTTGTTACACTCAAGTTTTCTTTTCTCTTTTGTTCTTGTACATAGCTTAGTTTCCCTTGAGTTTCTTGCCTTCTCTTGATCTTGCAATCTCTTCATTGAGCTTACAAATTTAAGTTTTGGTTATTAAACTCAAGGTTGTGTTACTTGGACATAATAAATCTTTCATTCTTTGGTTCTTAGTATTTCATTCTTGCTCTTTTACTTACTTGCTCTTTCATTACTTGCTCTTTACTTACTTGCAATTTAATTATCATACCATTTACTTTCTTGCAATGCTCTTTTCTTTTTTTGTTTGTCTTTTCATTGCTCTTTTTGTTTGATGTTGTGATTGGTTATGAATATGTTGTTGTTAGGAAAGAAACCGATATTGTAAGTTAAGATTTCTTTTCTCATTTCCTTTTCCCGATCTTTTCCATTAAACTCCGTCCAAACCTTACGCAAGCGCTCCGTTAGGCACCCTACCTTACCAAGGTATCGGTGATTCCTAACCATGACCGGTTGCATTCGGATTGGCCGGAGGCGAAAGCAAGCGATAAGAACGGACGGACAAGGGTCAATAAGCCGGATTTCACTAATACCGTGCTTAAGCACCCTAATCCACGTTGTTGCCGATTGCTCTCGATTTAGTGGTCGAGTTCGGCTCAAAGGATTGAGTACGAAAATCCTTAACTTACACTAACCTATCTATTCCTAACAAATTTATACTTGCATATATACCCATAGGGTAGATACGAATATTTCCGCCTCGCGCATTTACTCGTCAAAACAAGAACATAAAACGCACCGTCTCCCTGCAGACGACCCGTACTCATCGCGGCTAGCTGCAAAGCGATACCGTCCTGATTGCGGTTAATTTTAGAACCTGAAAACTTGACACGCCAAAAGCGTGCAATCAAATGGCGCCGTTGCTGGGGAGACGGTAACATTTTTATTCTTGTTATTTCTGGTTAATCTTGTTAATACCATCTAACACTTTCTAAAAACAAACAAAAAAATCCAAAAATTTCAAAACCAAAGCAAAAACTAACTTTGCTAACATTTTTGCTCTCTGGATTTCTGACCTGCCAGCACTCTGGATCTTAACAGAAAAGATAAACAATACCAGTGACACTAGTAGAACAGTGAGATCACAGAAGAAGTTTGGAGCTCAAATTCCCTAATTGAACCGGCGACACCCCTATAAAATCCGAGCTCGCCGGCCCTACCACCTCCTTTGGCTCTAAAATTTTGTTACCCACTCCAGTGTTCTAATTTTGTCCCAATTGTATTGTTTGTTTTTTTTTAATAATTTTTAGTGTGCAGGTATTTGGGCATTCATATCGCTTTTTCGTACTAAAATCCGTTTTCCGACATTTTCAGATTTTACGGATTTGCGAATTGCGATTGTATGGAGCAAAGTGTACATTCAAAGTTAAGGTGATTGCAAAGTACAGTACCAAAGATCCGGGTAGTTTGACCCGCACAAGCGAACTTTCCAAGCTATTCAGATTTAACTTCAATGGGGGTTTCTTAACCCGAAAATTTATCGGTACGTACTTTACTAACATTTTCTTCTCAAATCCGACGCATCCACTATAATATGTTTACAGGATTCTTTGCAAGTTCGCTTTCAAATGCCAAAAATCGACTAACCCGTATTTGTTGCGGTGCCGAGCTTTAATGTAAAAACGATTGTTTGATTCTTTGAATAATTTTTATTGAATTGTGCATTGCATCCATTAATACAGACTTAAGGGCAAGTGAACCCACAACATACGGTAAAAGATTTCATCACCTTTTCCGTGGCCCACAAATCACGAAATTGAGCATAACATTTAACCACACAAAGTTTAAAAGAAGCTAGACTGTAAACCTTAAGGACTTCGCGCTCACTAGGAGAAGTTGACTGTGTTTAGAACACCGCTTAACGGTATCTCATTTACGGGGTGTCTAGGAAAGTGTTCACGGCGAAACCGCCAAAATTGAAAGGGTTATCTAATTAGGAACCTTCACGAAAGCGTCGGAAAACCTCCTCTTATCTCTGCACTTACATGGCCTCGTGATTAGTATATCTTGAGCCCGTTTCTCGAAACAGTTTTACTCCAACAATCAAGTTCTTGAGCAGATCTGGTTGACCTAGATGAACCCTAGACCGATTAGGTGTGTGGTATTGTGTCGTGATTGTTTTTTGTCCAGATTCTTTTTGTGTATATATACCATTCTTCTGTTAATAACTAACATAAAATAAAAATATAAAAAAAAATCACATTCTTTTTCCCCTCTTTTTCTTCTTTTCCTCTCTTTCTCTTCATATCATAGGTACTCCACCCAGAAAAACTCTTGTCGAACTTTGGTACCTACAACCAGACATTACTTCTTACGGTTCTTGCTTTGGTCGAACTTCGAATGATCCCTCCATGCCCAAAATTCCTTTAAAAGATCGGATAGACGCGTCTAGGACAAACAACTGGACTCCGCAATCCATTTTGTATCAACCGTTTCAACCTACCCCACCTTCTTACGTTGATACCCCTTTTGAGAGTCCTGTTGTAACTCCAAGACCTATGTCTATTGCTGAACGTATTGAACAATCCCGTAGCCGATCTTTCACTCCTTTCACCACTGCCAATTCTTTGGATCAACAATTCCCTTCACCTTCTTATCTAAATGTTGATCCTATTACTGTCCAACCATTCAATCCCTATCAATCCTACCCGACTTTTACACCTTCCTTAGATATTGCTTCTGAACAGCCTTTTGGGAGTTTTCAGTATCCAAACAACTTTGAATCTTGTACTGAAACCCCTTCACAACTCATGTCTAGTCTGGAACAGTCATTGGAAGACTTTCGGGTAGCGTCGTACCAACAGATGATGGATTTGAATGCGTCCATGGCCGCCCTCATACAACCTAGTGACCCGGTAGCTAGTTTCCAACTAGCTCCACATTTTCCAATGTATGATGAGGCGGTAGGACAGATTGCGGATTTGAGTCGTGAGAGTGAGCAGTACACCCTTCCAAATCAAACCTACCCGTTGCAAATTGAATTCCACAATTCCGGTTTGAATGTCTATCAAGTGTCCCAAATGATTTACCAATTGAAGATAGAATGTTTAATGAGCTGTGCGACTTTATAGTATTTGATTTACCCGATTGTGAAGGGTCCATTCCAAGTGAAACCAATCCCAACCCTTTTGACCTCTACAGCTCCGCTCTAGAACCTAAATTGATTGAAATCCATGCTTTCGATGAGGTGTCTGAGAAAATTGTTTTTCACTTGATTGAGGATATTGACGCGCGGAATATTTTAGATGATGAACCCACAGTTTTGGATGAGTTTTTCTCACCAATTCATCATGTCCTTTCACTTCCGTGCGGACATCATCCCGAGTCTTTAACTGTTTTTCCCGAACTTCACATGCGTCTAGATATTGATGATAAATGCATGGATGAGCGAATTTTTGAAGAGAATTTTGAGAATAGTATTGAGGATGAAACAGTTTTGTTGGGGTCAAAATTTGCACCCCCGGTTGACCGAGTCAAAGTCAAGGTCAACCCCCAAGCTAGGTAGGTCCAAGCCCAGGTCAAGCGGGCTCATGCCCAAGTCGAGCCCGCGGCCAGCCTCCTCCATGCTAAAATATAGATCATGTAATAAATAATTTTCATGTAATTTTTTATACATGAATGTATACAAAATGGGCATAAAGCCAAATTTTTGTAAGCCCATGGCTTATGTGCAAAAATGAAACGGCACATGAGCCATAAGATAGGCAAAAATGCCATTTTTGTAAAGCCCAAGGGGCTATATGTAAATATGTAAGCCTATATAAGGCAAAATGATGATGAATAAAGGACACTTTTCATTCCCCAAAAAAAAAACCTAGGGTTCTTTGTGCCTCCTGCTTCTTCTCCAAGGTTCTAAACCTTCTCATTTCTTTTGAATTAAATAAAGAGTTTTACTCTTTCTTTTCCAAAAATAAGTGGTTTTCCACCACAAAACCCACAAATGGGAACTTAGATCTCCCATCAGATCTCAAAAAGGAGTGATTTTTAAAATCTCCTACTTCTTGATCTTCAAGATCCGGCCAAACAACAGGAGGAAGAAGAAGAACCCCCTTTATCAGCTTCAAAACATCATAGGAGTTTAACTCCATACATATATACATAATAAATATTTCATTTCTGAAGCACAGCTTCTGTTTCTTAGGCTAAAAGCCTCTTGTCCTCTCCAGCGCGCAGCGCAAGTGCGCAAAGCGTCCGCGTGCCGACACGTGGCGCGTGCGCTTGCGCAAGTGCGCAAAGCGCCCGCGTGCCGACACGTGGCGCGCGCGCTTGCGCTCCAACGCGCGTTGCGCAAAGCGCCCGCGTGCCGACACGTGGCGCGCGCGCGCCTGCGCACCTGCGCGAAGCGCTCTTTGCGCAAAGCGCCCGCGTGCCGACACGTGGCGCGCGCGCGCCCGCGCACCTGCGCGCAGCGCTCATGCGCAAAGCGCCCGCGTGCCGACACGTGGCGCGCGCGCGCCCGCGCGCCTGCGCGCAGCGCTCAAGTGCCGACACGTGGCGCGCTTGCGCCTGAGCACACAGCACCTAAGCGCACAGCGCCCAAGGTGCTGCCCCACGCATCCTTTGGATGCCTTTTCCCTTTTTTTATATATATATATAACATATGCATACACATGTATAGATACACACACACTCCACAATACTGTCCTCCTCAAAAAAATTTTTGGGCCGGGGCGCTGCCCCGCACCCCGCAAGGGGGCTGCTAGCCTCCTTGACCCCCAGCCCGCTATCCGGGTAGCGGGACCCCCGTAAAAACTCTGCGTGGATCCCGATATATCCAAAACCCCCCTTTCAGAACAGAACACACGTACACTGCACATTGAGTTCGCATGACCAGTTTAACCCGTTAATCGGAGGTTCCCTCGCCCCAAAGGCGAGGGGTAATTAAAGGCAGCTTAGTCCGCGGCTGCCGGAGATTCGGATCCCCACAATCATTAAACCCCGGCCTACCCTAGGCAGGGGGAATCTGTAGTACGCCTGACAAGCGCGCGCGTATTCCCATCTCAATGGGGTGACGAAAAACACCCTACAGATTCTGGCACGCCCGGTGGGACCAATCTCTCCTCCCATATTTCGGGTTAAGCGTTCATGCGAACTCAATCAATATACATACCTATATTTATACTAAAAATAATGCTTTTTTCATGCAGGATTTTCAAGCGATCACCTTTCAACAATGTCTCCGAAGATGAACTCAGCTCCCGTCTCCTACACAATGAAGATAGACTCCAGGACGGTCCTCCTGGCCAGTCTCGGGCGACAATGGGAGGAGCCGCTGCTACCATTCGGCTCTATTGTGTTCATGCCAATTGGCGCCATCCCAGCTCCTCAAGCCCCGGTAGCAGACAAACCGGTCTCGAAAGGCAGGAGACCAAATGTGGTGATCTCAAGGGTGCCCCAACCCAAACGCAAGTCGGTGTCTGAACGAATTTCCTTGGCCCCAGCTGGGGGCAAGGCCATCAACACCAATAAAGCTACAACGCGTCCCGAGCAAGCTCCAGCGGTGCCCTTGACCACTGCTCGATCGGGTGTCTTCTCTAAGCTCCCCTCTGATCAACTCACAATGGCTTCCCGGGTAGCAGATGCCCGCCAAGCCTTCAAAATCGAGAAGCTGAGGGAGAAAAGGCTCAGATATAGAGCCAACAAAAGGGCTAGGGCTACTGCCAGGCTAAACCTCATGAGGTTCGAAGAACAGGGTTACCCCGCCAAAGATGAGGGGATGGCTGAATGTGTTATCCACACTGTCTACGTGGTGGGCACGCGCAGCAAGAGCAAGGATGGGGCCACCACATCTCAAATCCAATCTGGCTTGAATGTGGTTGCCACTTCCCAAGAACAGCCGCCTCCGCTGGATGATGAAAACCCTCTCGATGAGGCTGATAGGCAGAGAGAGCCCTCAATTCATGAGGAGTCAGGCTCGGAAAGCGAAGATGAGCCAACTTTCCGTCCTAAGACCGCAGAGCAGCAACTTCTCCAAGAGCTCCGAAAACAGATCAGAAGCAAAGATAAGGAGATGGCCAAGCTCTACTCAAAGATCGACGACTTGACAAATGTCGTCTTACGGCTTACGGCCCAACTTGCCTCTCAGCCGCCCAATCAAGCACAGGGCTCAGCTCATGAACCGGGAAACGGTGTCCCAAAGCAACCGACGCCTATTCCCTCAAATCCAAAAGTGGGCGGACCGCATGAAAATCAGTCGCATCCTATCTCAGTAAATGTCTTGGCTACCGATGACAGTAGCCCGCTAACTCAAGATCAAATCATGGATTTGGTTGCCAACAAAGTCAAAACCTTGGTAGCCGAAGCCGAAGCGCAAAAAGATATCAGCAGTAGTGGGAGACCATATCCTGCTCAGTATGATCTGGTAGAATTTCCTAGCGGCTATGTCATCCCCAAATTCGGAAGATTCGATGGGACAGGAAATGCGAATCAGCACATCGCCCACTTCAAAGCCTCATGCGGGAATACTGGGGGCAATGATGCGCTTCTCCTCCGCCAGTTCGTTAATAGCTTGACCGATGTTGCTTTCGACTGGTACGCGAGCATACCGGATGGATCCATTACTACTTTCGTCCAAATGGAATCTTTGTTTCGACAAAGGTTCATGAGCGCCAGCGATAAGATCACCATTGCCGAGCTCGTAAGGACCAAGCCCAAGAACAACGAAAGCAGCACGGATTTTATAACCCGATGGCGCAATCTCTCCGTCAAATGCGAACCGCCGATAGAGCAGGACCAATCTGTCAGTCTCCTTGTCGGAAATCTCAACAACTGGATGGCCCCGTTTCTATGTACCGCGGGTCTCAAAACATTCCAAGAGCTGACCAGAAAAGTCCAGATGTTGGAACGCTCAAAGCAGGAGTCCTCCTCTGACTCCCAAAATAACAATAGGTCCTGGAGAAACCGAAAGGACGATAATCGCAAAGGCGGAAACTCCGATGATTCTGAATCTTTCAACACTTCGGCTAACCGAAATAAGCAAGGGATGAGCGGGCCTAGCGCCAACCAGTCTCGGAAGCCAGTGTTCGGAGAGGGAGGAGAATCTCCACTGAAAGAGAAGCTGGATAAGGTCTATTCCTTCAGAAGGGACAAAATCCGTAAAATATTCAAAGACGCCCTGAAGAACGGTCTACAACTGCCAGAGTCAAAAAGACCGTAGGAAGCGAATAGGACCGACGACCCCAAATACTGCCCCTATCACAGAGTGATAGGTCACGCCATTGAAGACTGCTTCGTCTTTAAAGATTGGGTCGAAAAGCAATACAAGGCAGGAGAGATAGAACTGTCTAAAGGCGTGTTAACAAACAGTCCAGCTGCGACCGCCAATTTCATACTAACGGAGACCGAAATTCTTCGTGAAACTAATTCTCTCAGACATCTGCCTTTCTCTGAACACAGTCGACCACCACGTCATTAAACTGGGAGCAATCGACCTCTAAGTCGTTAAACTGGGAATGTAAAAAAAATGTAAATAAAAAAAAAGAGTGTAAATAAAAGAAAAATAAAGAAAAGCCGAAATGATGGGGTAACTCGCAATAAAAATCAGCGAGTAAAAATGAAAATGAAAATAAAGCCGAAATGATGGGGCAACTCGCAATAAAAATCAGCGAGTAAAAATGAAAATGAAAATAAAGCCGAAATGATGGGGTAACCGCGAATAAATAGCCGAAATGATAGGGCGATCGCGACCTTCGCGATAAGAAAAGCTGAAATGATAGAGCAATCGCGGTAAAATAAAAAAAAAACAACAAAAAAAAACAAAAAAAACAAGGGCGGATGATGAGTTGCTCCTGGCATTATTCCAGTGCAGCAATGCAGACGCCAAACAAAATCCAATTTCCCAAAATTCTTTCAGCCCTAGGCCAGTCCCCAAAATGATTACCGTATACAATCCACGGGCTCAAATAATTCTCAGCATACCCATGCCCCACCGCAACCACCAGTTACGCGGCTGGTCTCCGCCTTTGGAATTATGCTTCATTGGAAAGACCCACTCATGTGTCCTCACGATGCATGAGGAGAACAAACCTTCGTGAGATCCTTACGACTCACCAAGGAAAAACACACTTAGGAGTCCTCACGACTCTTAAGGAGAAAATACACCTGCGGGATCCTTACGACTCGTAGGGAGAAAATGCTTTTATGGGACCTTCACGGCCCATAAAATTGAAAAGTCTTAGGTGATAGGGATCCAAACCTGTTTCCTAAGCCATCACTCCCCAATTCCCAAGTGGCGAATGATGAGTCGCTCCTGGTACCATATTCCAGTGCAGCGATGCAGACGCCGGCCAAATTCCGAATCCCATACCCCAATGGCGAATGATGAGTCGCTCCTGGTACCATATTCCAGTGCAGCGATGCAGACGCCAATCAAATTCCAAATCCCAATTCCCAACGGTGAATGATGAGTCGCTCCTGGTATCATATTGCAGTGCAGCGATGCAGACGCCAACAATGTCCCAAAATTTTTCCGGCCCTACGGTCTGGATCATACATCCTGCAAAACCGTATACAATCCACGGGCGTAAAACGATCCCAATCTCTCACAAGTCCTACTGGTGAGACCGCATTCAAAGTCCAAAAAAAATAAAAAATAAAAAAAAATAATAATAATAAAAATATAAATAAAATGGTATGTCCACAAGCAAAATGGGCACGGATGAAAACCCGAAAGGGCTCCGTGAGTAAAAACAGCAGGACTGCCGACGAGTTTGTGAAAATCCGAAAGGACGCAAACTCGTAGTAAAAAAAAAAGAGATGAAATGCACTCGCAAAGTCCTCTCGACTTTGTGAGGAGAAAATTCCCGAGTGAGATCTTTACGACTCATAAAGGAGCAATACACTTGGGGGTCCTCACGACTCCTAAGGAGAAAACACACCTACGGGATCCTTATGACCCGTAGGGAGAAAATGCTTTGTGAGACCCTTACGGCTCACAAAATGGAAAAGCCTTAGGTGACAGGGCTCTAAACCTGTCTCCTAAGCCATCAATTCTCAAATCCTCCCGGGGCAAATGATGAGTTGCTCCTGGCATTATTCCAGTGCAGCAATGCAGATGCCAAAACAAAACCAATTCCCAAATCCTCCCGGGGCACAAACCAAAACCGAAATCCTCAAATCCACTCATTGCAAATGATGATTCGCTCCTGGTACCATATTCCAGTGTAGCGATGCGGATGCCAAACAAAAACCAATTCTCAAATCCTCTCGGGGCAAATGATGAGTTGCTCCTGGCATTATTCCAGTGCAGCAATGCAGATGCCAACCAAAACTAATCCCAAAATCCTCTCAGGACAAATGATGATTCGCTCTTGGTACCATATTCCAGTGTAGCGATGCTGATGTCAACCCAAATCAAACCAACCTCTGTGGCGGAATCATGCTCCGTCCCAGAATTTACCCCGTGTCAAAATCATGCTTTGCCTCGGGATATCTACCTTCCCTGCCGGAATTATGCTCCACCTCGGAATCAAGTCAACCAGCAAGCTCTGCGTCGGAATCATGCTTCGTCTCAGAATATGCACCCGGTGTCGAAATGATGCTTCGCCTCGGTGTATCTGCCTTTCCTGTCGGAATTATGCTTCGGCTCGGAATCAACCAACGACCTCGTCGGAATTATGCTCCACCTCGGAATCAAGTCAACCAGCAAGCTCTGCGTCGGAATTATGCTTCGTCTCAGAATGCACCCCGTGTCGAAATGATGCTTCGCCTCAATGTACCTGCCTTCCCTGTCGAAATTATACTTCGTCTCGGAATCAAGTCAGCCAACAAACTCTGCGCCGGAATCATGCTCCGTCTCAGAATGTATCCCATGTCGAAGTCAATGCTTCGCCTCGGAATATCTGCCTTCCTTGTCGAAATTACGCTTCGCCTGGGAATCAACCTCTGCATCGAAATTATGCTTCGGTCAAAATGTCTGCCGCTCTTCGGAATGATGCTCCGATCCCTTGGAATCATGCTCCGCCCATCGGAATGATGCTCCGATCCCTGGAATGATGCTCCGCCCTTTGGAACGATGCTCCGCTCATCGGAATCATGCTCCGCTCATCGGAATGATGCTCCGATCCACTGGAATCATGCTCCGCCCATCGGAATGATGCTCCGCCCTTCGGAACGATGCTCCGCCCTTCGGAACGATGCTCCGATCCTTGGAACCATGCTCCGCCCATCGGAATGATGCTCCGATCCCCCGGAATGATGCTTCGAATCCTGGAATTATGCTCCGCTCTTCGGAATGATGCTCCGAACCCTGGAATGATGCTCCGCCCTTCGGAACGATGCTCCGATCCCTGGAATCATGCTCCGCCCTTCGGAATGATGCTCCGAATCCTGGAATTATGCTCCGCTCCTCGGAATGATGCTCCGAAACCTGGAATCATGCTCCGCTCTTCGGAATGATGCTCCGAACCCTGGAATCATGCTCCGCTCATCGGAATGATGCTCCGATCCTTGGAATTATGCTCCGCGCTTCGGAATAATGCTCCGATCTTCCCCGATCCTTGGAATTATGCTCCGCGAATCAGAATGATACTCCGATCCCCGGGAATCATGCTCCCCAGGATGATGCTCCGCCCCCGGAATGATGTTCCACCTCGAAGTTCAGCTTCAAGATCCATCAATTTCATGCACACAACTCAAATGTGCGGTGTGCATTTATTGATGGGGGGCACTTTGTTGGGGTCAAAATTTGCACCCCCGGTTGACCGAGTCAAAGTCAAGGTCAACCCCCAAGCTAGGTAGGTCCAAGCCCAGGTCAAGCGGGCTCATGCCCAAGTCGAGCCCGCGGCCAGCCTCCTCCATGCTAAAATATAGATCATGTAATAAATAATTTTCATGTAATTTTTTATATATGAATGTATACAAAATGGGCATAAAGCCAAATTTTTGTAAGCCCATGGCTTATGTGCAAAAATGAAACGGCACATGAGCCATAAGATAGGCAAAAATGCCATTTTTGTAAAGCCCAAGGGGCTATATGTAAATATGTAAGCCTATATAAGGCAAAATGATGATGAATAAAGGACACTTTTCATTCCCCAAAAAAAAAACCTAGGGTTCTTTGTGCCTCCTGCTTCTTCTCCAAGGTTCTAAACCTTCTCATTTCTTTTGAATTAAATAAAGAGTTTTACTCTTTCTTTTCCAAAACTAAGTGGTTTTCCACCACAAAACCCACAAATGGGAACTCAGATCTCCCATCAGATCTCAAAAAGGAGTGATTTTTAAAATCTCCTACTTCTTGATCTTCAAGATCCGGCCAAACAACAGGAGGAAGAAGAAGAACCCCCTTTATCAGCTTCAAAACATCATAGGAGTTTAACTCCATACATATATACATAATAAATATTTCATTTCTGAAGCACAGCTTCTGTTTCTTAGGCTAAAAGCCTCTTGTCCTCTCCAGCGCGCAGCGTAAGTGCGCAAAGCGCCCGCGTGCCGACACGTGGCGGCGCGCGCTTTGCGCACCTGCGCGCTTGCGCAAGTGCGCAAAGCGCCCGCGTGCCGACACGTGGCGCGCGCGCTTGCGCTCCAACGCGCATTGCGCAAAGCGCCCGCGTGCCGACACGTGGCGCGCGCGCGCTTGCTCACCTGCGCGCAGCGCGCTTGCGCAAAGCGCCCGCGTGCCGACACGTGGCGCGCGCGCGCTTGCGCACCTGCGCGCAGCGCTCATTGCGCAAAGCGCCCGCATGCCGACACGTGGCGCGCTTGCGCCTGAGCGCACAGCACCTAAGCGCACAGCGCCCAAGGTGCTGCCCCACGCATCCTTTGGATGCCTTTTCCCTTTTTTTTATATATATATAACATATGCATACACATGTATAGATATACACACACTCCACAATACTGTCCTCCTCAAAAATTTTTTTGGGCCGGGGCGCTGCCCCGCACCCCGTAAGGGGGCTGCTAGCCCTCTTGACCCCCAGCCCGCTATCCGGGTAGCGGGACCCCCGTAAAAACTCTGCGTGGATCCCGATATATCCAAAACCCCCCTTTCAGAACAGAACACACGTACACTGCACATTGAGTTCGCATGACCAGTTTAACCCGTTAATCGGAGGTTCCCTCGCCCCAAAGGCGAGGGGTAATTAACGACAGCTTAGTCCGCGGCTGCCGGAGATTCGGATCCCCACAATCATTAAACCCCGGCCTACCCTAGGCAGGGGGAATCTGTAGTACGCCTGACAAGCGCGCGCGTATTCCCATCTCAATGGGGTGACGAAAAACACCCTACAAGTTTTACTTGATGAGTCGGATTTTCCAATTCATCATGTCCCTTTTATTGACTGAGTACACCCTCCTGAATTTTTAACTGATAACCTTCCTCAATCACTCCCCTCCATTCTTTCCATCGTTCCAACCTTGCAAGACACCGTATCACTTCCATTTCCACTGTCTGGTTTACCAAGTTCGGTCTACCCATATTTTCTCACGAATTTTGAGGGATTTGACCCCATTTCTTGGCGGGTTGATAGATTAGCACAATCGCTTTTTATATATCGGTCATTACAAATTGTGCTAATTTATTCATTCCATTTTCACCCTCAAGTTGGTACTCCATTTCTTTTTCTCTTCCGACATTCTTCTCCTAATATACCGAGACCGTATACCGCTTCTATCCCCATACAGTCTCACGTATTCTCCATTTCTTTCCTCTCCGCATTCTTCCACCAACCGCGGTCATATCATGATAGAATTTTTAAATGGTTGGTGCTCACTTTTTGCCTGAGTAAGGCCTTATATAGATTAATACTGTTCTCTTCCCCCCTAACTCTGATCTTTAACGCCTAAACAGTGGAAACACTGTTTTACTTAAGTTTGGGGGGGGACCTTTTAGTGTATATATTTTTGATTTGCTTTTTGTTTTGTATAAAAAACAATTTTGGGGAGCGCTGACAATTCTGACCCTCTTGGTATAACCTGACAGTGAGGGCACTGTCAAGTTTCAGTTTGGGGGTGTGCTCGGTAAGTTTTCTTTCTTCGCATTCATTTGTATATTCTGCATTTGCATACATATTTAAAACCCATAAAAATCGAAATTTTTTACAAAAATATAAAAACTTTGCCGTCAAGTTAGCTAATAGGGTAACTTACATTTCTATTTCCGAAAGTTGAGTTGATATGTTAGAAATAACTAAATCCTATGTTTAGGAATTGAAAACCGTAAAAATAACCCTCTTTCTGTTTAACCTTGGTAATTATATGTCCTTATAGTTTTTTTTATAGAAGTAGGTAATCTTGAGTTCAGTTCTTGAGTTAAGTCGAGATGAAGGGAAAGTATTGAAAGCTTTACTCAAGGTTAAGTCTGAAAAATAGTTGTTATTCTTAAGTCCAAACTTAGAAAGTATATACCATACTAACTGAACATACACGCACCTTAAAACTTGGGATAGTAGAGGATACCTCGAAATACTCTTGCCTGAAAATCTAGTATGAAAGAAAAAACGGTATTTAGAGTTAACCACCAAAAGAGCATCATTGAAAAAATATATCCGGTCTTGAAAAAGAAAAAGTAAAGAAAAAAAAATAAATAAACCTGAAAACTGCTATATACGCTTTAAGCCCACTCATTCAGTAATCGGTTGTTAGTGCCTCAAGAAGTATTAATAATCGCATAAAAGGTGTGTAAGCAAAACCGTTCATCATTAAATGAAAATAAGTAGTATTAGATATTAAGGCAAGGGTACTATAGCTTGAATTGAATTCTTGAGTGTAGGGGTGAAAATTTACACACACGTAGGGGTATACAATCGATATTTGGAGGAAAGATAGGAATAAAGAATAAGACTTATGTTTTATTTAAAGTTTATAAAAATCCCTGATTGGAGACTGCACTTTAGAAGGAAAACTCAAGAGATACCGAGATCTTTCTAAGCTGTAAAACGTATAGGATCTGAGGTTGAATAAATAGAAGGCGTGAAACATAAGAGTTGAATATTTCTAATTTCGGATGATAGAATTTCTAACTTAGATACTAAACTGTAGGAGTAGAATCGACGTTAACTTATGAAACTAGCTTGACGAGATTTTATGGGTGTTATCCGCTGAAAACCCTTAGGAGACAACACTCCTCCTACTAGGGACACCTAAAGGTTTAACGGCTTCCTGCCCAACAACGTTGTGGATCAAAAGCCCTCCTCACGACGCTGCCGAGCAATTTCCTACTCGATTCATCCGCAGTGGGTAGCTTCCTTCCCAACAATGCTGTTGATCAAAAGCCCTCCTCACGAGACTGCCGAGTAGCTTCCAGCTCGGTTCATCCGCAGTAGGTAGCTTCCTGTCCAACAACGCTGTAGATCAAAAGCCCTCCTTAGGAGGCCGCTGAGTAATTTTCTGCTGGCCCATCCGCAGTGGGTAGCTTCTTACCCAACAATGATGTGGATCAAAAGCCCTCCTAACGAGGCCACCGAGCAGCTTCCTGCTTGGTCCATCCGCAGTGAGCAGCTTCCTGCCCAACTTACACTGTGGATCGAAAGCCTTCCTCGCGAGACGGCCGAGTAGCTTCCTGCTCGGACCATCCCTAGCGGGTAGCCTCCTGCCCAACAACGTTAAGGATCAAAAACCCTCATCACGAGGCTGCCGAGCAATTTCCTGCTGGCCTATCCGCAGTAGGAAGTTCCTACCCAACAACGCTGTGGATCAAAAGCCCTCCTCACGAGGCAACCGAATAGCTTCCTGCTCGGTTCATCCGTAGTGGGCATCTTCTTGCCCAACAATGCTGTGGATCAAAAGCCGTCCTCACGAGGCCGTCGAGTAGCTTCCTGCTCGGTTCATCCGCAGTGGGTAGCTTCCTGTCCAACAACGTTGTGGATCAAAAGCCCTCCTCATGAGGCCGCCGAGTAGCTTCTTGCTCGGTTCATCCGCAGTGGGTAGTTTCCTACCCAACTATGCTGTGGATCGAAAGCCCTCCTTGCGAGGCGGCCAAGTAATTTCCTGCTCGGTCCATCTGCAACGGGTAACTTCCTGCCCAACAACAGTGTGGATCAAAGCCCTCACTACGAGGCAGCTGAGTAGAAATGATGGTACCGACCTTCCTACACTTGGTGTAACATTTTAGAATGCGGTTAGTGTTAATTAAACGATAATACGGGGTTTTAATGAAATTTAACTAATAATTATTTTCTTCATATTTTATTTAATTAATTAATATTTTATTTAATTGTTTTTACACTTGCACACATATGTGCATGTTGAATTAGGGTTAAAGAGGTGTTAATCATGCTTATATAGCCATGTCACACTAAACCCTCTCTTTTAACAAGACATGCTACATTTTAACATGTATATCTATTTTAATTATTGAAACAAAAGGTTTAATTATTTTTATAAAAGAAAAGAGAAGAGAAGAGAAGAGAAGAGTTGATTTAAGAGGAGACTTAGGGGGATGGCTGCCATTAATGGCATTAATGAGAGAGAGAGAGAGAGTGAGTGTAATGCCTACACTCACCTCCCACGCTCAAATACACTCAATTTCCTCATACTTACCTCTCATTCTCACCTCACTCTCTTAATTATTGTTCTCAACTCAGTTGTTCTCTCCTCTTTCACAATCCTTTAAGTCCTCCACTTGATATATATATTTACATCACAATCTTAAGCCTAACCTTGATCCAACCTCACTAAACCTTTCACAATTCATGCCAAAGCCTTTGTGATGATTTGGAGCTTGGAAAGCTAGGGTTTTTCCCATGTTTTGGTGAGGTAGTGATCTTTATACCGTAATTAGGCTCTAATGAAGTTTGTATGCTTATTAGTTTCAGTTTTAAAACACTAAAGTTATGGTTTTGTGCAAATATCGTATTTTTGTGTACGTTTTGGTGTCTCTGTGATCTGCTATCACTAAGTTAGTCTACTGTAAAATCTAGCAATACAGTAGTATAGTGTTAGAAGCCCTGAGTGTACACTTGAAACCCGGACCCCACCCCTCTCGGTCGACCCGGCAAGAATGATGGAAAGTCCAGCGCAGCCAGATTTTTGGTGACCTGGGGAGTTGTGTTTTTGAGGGTATGTGTCTGTAGGCTATTCTTGGTGTTTGGTACTGTTTGATTTTCCTCTATTGACTGTAGGCAAAATCTGGAACCACTTAGTTAGTTTTAGTGTTTCGGCAACGCGCGATACGGATATCCGACACGGTTTCTGTACTTCGTATAGCTTGCTGCACTTGGGTTGGTTTTGGGTGTTGCTACACACGTTCGCCACTAAGCTAACACTTGATAGCTTGTGGGAGTCGGTGCGTTGGTTTAAGCGTTGTTTGCATGTGTTATCAGAAAGTTTCTAATTCGCACTTGTTATGTTTTTGGTGCGATATTAGGATCGATTACGGGGACTTCGGGCGCTACAAGGAAAGAGAAAGAGGTGGTTGGATTCACCTAGCTCGAGATCATCAGTGGGTAGATTTAACATCTATGGGAGAATCGCCCGTATGGCACTAAGCGTCGAGGACTGGATTCAGTGATATAAACCTATGTTGTTAGTATATACATTGATTGTGTATAAACATCATCTTGCACATCCTATTACTTGTTATACATTGACACTGTATTGATTGGACACTACACCATTACTAACGGTTCATGTTGCACGAGCACTGAATTGTATGACACACACATACACCGTTAGTAATTTCCATGACACGCATACTATAGAAATTACCATGGATGATATATATTGCATCATACATGTTTGTATACTACATACATTGCTATAGTTGCCCATGTACTTCAAAAGATGTTGTGTTTCTATTTCGTAGATTTGGGAAACCGCAAGATACCTTTGAAAACATGATAATTTAAAAGAGCGGTTTTCCCTTGAAATGATTACGTTACTGTTCCGTATTTACATATCTCGTATTTCATGGACATATGCATTGACTTATTGATTTCATGTGATTTATGGATTTGAGAACCGCGATTATATTTAAAAAGGAAAAATATAATATATTGCTTGAAAAATGCGGTTTCTCTTGATATGATATTTCGAGACGTCCACCATGAGTTTTCTCGGTTCTGAGATGTGAGTATACCCGATTCGAGAAGAGGTAGGCACCGTCTGTAGGTACATGGTGGACCCGTTGAGGTACCCCGGGGCAAGAAGACTCGTATAGATAGGCGGTGAGCCCGACGGAGGGAGTACTACCTACCGGTGATTTTGTAGAACTCGACGGATGTCCGGAGGATACTGTCTTGGAGTTATGAGATGATATATATATATATATGAGGGCCGATCGGAGTATGCGGTGCCTGAGATATGAGTATTTACATGTCGATATTGGACACAGGTTTCATGATGTTTTGAGTGTCGATGTTGGACACCCAGGTTTCATAATGTGACGGATATGAGGGCCGATCAGTGCGACGACACCTGAGATATTAGGATTTAGGGCGTCGTTGATGGACATCGGTTTTCCATGATAATGATTCATACATGAGGTTTTATGTGTTATCCTATACTCAGGATTTATTAGACATGCATTTAGACATGTAGTTGTTGTACTCTGGTGGTATACCTTGATCTTGATTTTACTGCATATCCGTATTGTTATATTTATGCCATCAGATTGCATATTTCAGATTATCGCTTTTCATACATACTTGCGATTATCTGTACGATATTATTTACTATTCACAAATTGGTAACTCACCCCCATTGTGCCACGGTGTTTTGCAGGCTTGACCCTCAGTATAGTCGCGGTAGGGCTTCTCATTTCATCTACATCTGCGGATACCGTTGCTGTTGGTCGTGATTTTTGGATAGGTGGGTGGCGGTTATCCGTATGATCTCATTGTATATCTTATCGTATCTAGTACTCTCCATCCACCACTTTCATGTATATTGACTTAGAGACGAGTTTGTGAGGACGATATTGTATTATTTTGTGACTCTGGGTATCGAGTTCGTATGAGCCGGCTATTTTATTTATGTTGTGATGTTGTTTCACTTCTTTATTGCTTATTCCTTCGCTACGGCGTCATATATATGTTTATATAAACTTGTTGTGGTCGTGTTCCGCCTTTTGGCGTGAGTTGCTCCCGTTTGGGATGCTTTATATTTATGTTATACTTGTACCCGTTTGGGGCTAGTTTTTACAAAGGAGATGCTGCCGAAATTTTTAAGAATATAAATTAAGTTAAGATATTATAACTTAAGATTTTCACATGTTTTAGCAATTGTTTTAAATGTTTTATCTTTCTATCTTTTTTATGGTTTAGATTTCTGGGTTGTTGTATTACTTGAATTACGTTACGCCTTTAGACGTTGCGTGATTTAAGTGCCGGTCACGTTCCTAAATTTGGTCGTGACAAAATTGGTATCAGAGCGCTACGTTTTACCTTTCAGAGTGTAGGATGAACTTGGTATAATGGAGTAGGTAGCTTAAGCAGAGTGACGTAGCGTGCGTATGTTCCACGGCATACTTACGACACGGTACTCCGCCTAAGTGACCTTAGAACATGTTGCTTGAATTCTTTCCTTGATTATATATATCCTTATGATTCGATTTCTCTTTTCTTATTGAATCCTATTTCCTTATTCTAGCCATTATGCCGCCGAAGACTACGAGTACGCAGAGAGCTGCCGCGAGAGCCGAGGCCAGGGCAGGCTCACCCGAGACGAGGACTGACCGGGGCGGTACGCCAATTTTACAGGAGCAGTTTGATCCACCTTCTCCGAATCGTATTACTAGGCTAGAGGCCGATATGCAGGATTTGCGCCAGATGATGGGGTCGTTGGTTGAGACCAATCGAGCGCAGAGATCGAAGGTTGTCCCACTTGTTACGGGGACCGTGATGGTGCCTATTATTCCGGCAGTCGTACCTGCAGCTACGGAGGTTATCACTGTATCCTTATCTGAGTTCATGAGGCTGAAGCTTCCGGTTTTCACAGGCACCGACACAGCTGATGATCCACAGTCATTCATCGATCGGATGGCTAGGATCTGTCTTTCGTTGAGATGCTCCGATATGAGATGGGTGGAGTTTGCTAGTTTCCGTCTGGAGGGGTTTGCCCAGACTTTGTGCGAGTCTTTAGAGAGAGGTCGAGCCGCAGGTCTTCCTTCTATGACTTGGGTTGAGTTTACGATGGTGTTTCTTGCCCGATTCCTCCCTCAGAGCGTTAGAGATGCTCGAGCTCGCAGATTTGAGTCGTTGAGCCAGACTCCGGTTATGATAGTGGTGGAGTATGATGTTCAGTTTACCAAGCTATCCGTATATGCTCCAAATTTAGTGGATAGTGAAGAGAGGCGGATCAAGAGATTTGTACGAGGCCTGACTACCCAGTTGTTCCTCTCTATCGGCGCTCAGCATTTCGATACATATGCAGCCGCGGTGGACGCAGTCCTACTGGTTGAGGGGCGTCTTTCCGAGACTTCGATCATTCTGGAACCGAAGAGGGTTCGTACTGATGTATCAACACAGATGCAGTTTGTCAGAGGCTGCGGTGGTTTCGCTATAGGCCGTGCGGGTAGCCGGAGCATGAGACGGGGCCAGACATATAGTTTATACCCACAGGATCAGCAGTCGTCGCCTGGATGTTTTGGGTGTGGGAGTCCACATCATCGCGTCAGAGATTGTACTGTGGTACGCCAGGGCGAGGTATCGGTTCCACATGTTACCTTACCACCTTCTCCACCTCAGAGAGCATTGCCTTTAACATCTGTTGTTGCTCCGTGCCAGACTTATGCTCAGAGAGGTCGTGGTCGCGGTGGGTTTGTTTAGAGAGGACGGGGTGGCAGAGGTGGAGGCCAGCCAGTTGCCGGTAGAGGGCAGGCTCGGGTATTTGCTTTGACTCATCAGGATGCTTAGGCGTCGAATGCAGTCATGTCAGGTACTCTTTCTGTATGTTCTTTTGATGTGCATGTTTTATTTGATCCGGGGTCTACTTACTCGTATATTTCCACACACTTTGTGCCGAGGTTGGACCGAGAGTCGTCTTTGCTAGATCAGCCGCTTTTCGTGACTACTCCTGTTGAAGAGTCTTTTGTTGCGCAACTTGTGTTTCGGTCATGTACCGTTCGTATTGGAGATAGAGTTTTGTCTGTCGACTTGATCCTTCTTGATATATTGGACTTCGACGTTCTCCTTGGCATGGACTGGATGACTACTTGCTATGCGTCTATGGACTGCCGTAAGAAGGCAGTCAGGTTTTGTTTTCCGAGCAAGTCAGTTCTTATTATGCAGGGGGACCGTAGTGCCGCCCCTCACAGTTTGATTTCTGCCCTTTGCGCTAGTCGGCTCTTGAGGAGAGAATGTCGGGGATTCTTAGCTTTTATTCGTGATACCGGTGCCAGTAGATTCGTTAGACCGAATTCCTATTGTGAGAGAGTTTCCCGACGTATTTCCCGATGAGTTACCGGGATTGCCGCCAGAGCGCGATATTAAGATTTGCATTGATTTGATCCTCGGCACGGGGCCTATTTCTATACCGCCTTATCGGATGGCCCCGGCGGAGCTGAAAGAGATTAAGTATCAGTTGCAAGGGTTGCTTGATAGGAGACTTGTGCGTCCGAGTGTTTCGCCGTGGGGAGCTCCTGTTCTGTTCGTCAAGAAGAAGGACGGCAGTTTGAGATTGTGCATTGATTATCGTCAATTGAACCGAGTTACGATGCGGAATAGGTATCCATTACCTCGCATTGACGATTTGTTTGATCAGCTTCAGGGTGCGGGACATTTTTCCAAGATTGATTTGAGGTCGGGTTATCATCAGTTGCGGGTTCAGAATGATGACATTCTGAAGACTGTTTTTCGTACGCGCTACGGGCATTATGAGTTTTTGGTGATGTCGTTCGGACTCATCAATGCCCCACAGCGTTCATAGATTTGATGAACCGGATTTTCAGGCCGTTCCTCGACCAGTCCATTATTGTGTTTATTGATGATTCTGGTCTATTCCAGAAGTCGAGAGGAGCATGAGCAGTACCTGAGAATTGCCTTGCAGATATTGAGAGAGCACCATCTGTTCGCAAAATTCTCGAAGTGTGCATTCTAGCTTGATAGTGTTGACTTCTTGGGTCATGTGGTTACGGGAGACGGTATTCGAGTGGACCCAAAGAAGATCGAAGCTGTACAGCTTTGGCCCGGACCTGTATTGGTGACCGAGGTCCGCAGCTTTTTGGGCTTAGCTGGTTATTACCGCCGTTTCGTGCAGGATTTCTCGAGTATCGCTGCACCGCTGACCGGACTGACCCGGAAGGGGGTTCATTTTCTTTGTACTGAGGCATGCGAGCAGAGTTTTCAGCAGTTGAAGACTCGGTTGATGACTGCACCAGTTTTATCTTTGCCTTCTGGATCGGGCGGCTATGTCGTTTACTGTGATGCTTCTCGAGTGGGGCTCGGTTGTGTATTGATGTAGCATGATAGAGTTATCGCTTACACTTCTCGGAAGTTGAAGAAGCACGAGCAGAACTATCCCACTCATGATCTTGAGATGGCCGCTGTGGTCTTTACGCTTAAGATTTGGAGACACTACTTGTACGGAGAGTCGTGTCAGATCTTCATGGACCACAAGAACTTGAAGTACATCTTCCAGCAGTAGGATCTGAATCTGAGGCAGTGCCGTTGAATGGAGCTCATGAAGGATTATGATTGTGAGATCCTTTATCACCCAGGCAAGATGAATGTAGTAGCTAATACTTTGAGTCGTAGGCCTGAAAGTAGCTTATCCCAGTTGAGCGCAGTTCAGAGACAGTCTTCTATAGATTGGCAGATCTTGTGCGACAGTAGAGTGCAGTTTGAGTTTACCTCGACTGGGGGAAAGCTTGCTCATGTCCGCATCCGTCCACTTCTACTTGATCATATCCATAAGGCGTAGCTCAACGATGCCCGTTTGTCTGAGATTTTTGAGCATGTTCGGCAGGGTAGAGAGTCGGAGTTTTTTTATTGATGAACAGGGTGTGCTATGTTTTGGGACTCGTCTGTGTGTACCAGATACCGAGAGGCCGAGACGCGAGATCCTAGAGCAGGTACATCAGTCAGCTTACAGTGTTCATCCCGGTTCCACCAAGATGTATCGTGACATGAGAGATGTCTACTAGTGGGTAAGGATGAAGAGCGATATTTCAGATTTTGTTTCGAGGTGCCTGACTTGTCAGCAAGTCAAGGCTGAGCATCATAGACCGACAGGAGAGTTGCAGCCTTTATCCGTTCCGGAGTGAAAATGGGAGCAGATCTCCATGGATTTCATTGTGGGTCTACCCAGGTCCAGTCGAGAGTATGACTCCATTTGGGTGATTGTTGACCGGTTGACGAAAGCGGCTCACTTTCTTCCAGAGAAGACCACTTTCGGATATGCTCAATATACTCAGTTATACATTGATGAGATTGTGCGTTTACACGGCATTCCTACATACATCGTATCCGACAAGGGCAACCAGTTTACCAACCGTCTTTGGCAGAAACTTCAGGAAGCTTTGGGTACCCGGTTGAGTATTAGCACCGCTTTCCATCCGCAGACCAATGGTCAGTCAGAGCGGACTATACAGACTCTTGAGGATATGTTTCGTGCGTGCGTGCTCGATTTTGGTGGCAGTTGGGACCGACACTTGCCTTTGATAGAGTTCTCCTACAATAACAATTTTCAGGAGACGATTCAGATGACACCTTTTGAGTCTGTGTATGGGAGAAAGTGTCGATCGCCTGTCTGTTGGACCGAACTCAGCGAGAGCAGGATTTTGGGACCACAGCTAGTCCAAGAGACTACGGAGAAGATCCAGTTGATTCAGCACAGAATGAGAGCAGCCCAGTGCAGGCAGAAGTCTTATGCCAACCGTCATCGTCCCAGACTTAAGTTCGCATTGGGTGATCATGTATTCCTACGGATTTCTTCGATGAAGGGTGTGATGAGATTTGGGAAGAAGGGGAAGCTTAGTCCCAGATTTGTGGGTCCTTTTGAGATCCTTGAGCGAGTTGGTGTCGTTGCCTATCGTTTGGCGCTTCCACCCAGTTTTCCAGATGTTCACCCCGTATTTCATGTTTCGATGATTTGCAAGTACCTTCATGACCCTTCCCATATGATTCAG
The DNA here is from genome assembly GCA_030015575.1 of Agapanthus africanus. Classification (NCBI taxonomy): domain Eukaryota; kingdom Viridiplantae; phylum Streptophyta; class Magnoliopsida; order Asparagales; family Amaryllidaceae; genus Agapanthus; species Agapanthus africanus. The sequence continues at coordinate 46,750,518 of CM057339.1, forward strand.
CACCAGACCGTTCAGCTTGAGCGTGATCTTTCTTTCACCGAGCAGCCAGTGGTCATTCTGGATTGGTAGGTAAAGAAACTGAGGTCAAAGGTCTTACCGTAGGTCAAGGTTCTTTGGCATGGCCCGAATAGCGAAGAGGTCACATGAGAAGCCGAGAGCGAGATGTGGAAGAAATTTCCTCATCTCTTCGAAGGTACACATAGTAAGATTTTTTTTAAATTCGGGGACCGAATTTCTTTAAGGGGGGAAGATTGTAACACTTTAGAATGCGGTTAGTGTTAATTAAGCGATAATACGGGTTTTTAATGAAATTTAACTAATAATTATTTTCTTCATATTTTATTTAATTAATTAATATTTTATTTAATTGTTTTTACACTTGCACACATATGTGCATGTTGAATTAGGGTTAAAGAGGTGTTAATCATGCTTATATAGCCATGGCACACTTACCCTCTCTTTTAACAAGACATGCTACATTTTAACATGTATATCTATTTTAATTATTGAAACAAAAGGTTTAATTATTTTTATAAAAGAAAAGAGAAGAGAAGAGAAAAGAAGAGTTGATTTAAGAGGAGACTTAGGGGGATGGCTGCCATTAATGGCATTAATGAGGGAGAGAGTGAGTGTAATGCCTACACTCACCTCCCACACTCACATACACTCAATTTCCTCACACTTACCTCTCATTCTCACCTCACTGTCTCAATTATTGTTCTCAACTCAGTTGTTCTCTCCTCTTTCACAGTCCTTCAAGTTCTCCACTTGATATATATATTTACATCACAATCTTAAGCCTAACCTTGATCCAACCTCACTAAACCCTTCACAATTCATGCCAAAGCCTTTGTGATGACTTGGAGCTTGGAAAGCTAGGGTTTTCCCCAAGTTTTGGTGAGGTGGTGATCTTTATACCGTAATTAGGCTCTAATGAGGTTTGTATGCTTATTAGTTTCAGTTTTAAAACACTAAAGTTATGGTTTTGTGCAAATATCGTATTTTTGTGTATGTTTTGGTGTCTCTGTGATATGCTATCACTAAGTTAGTCTACTGTAAAATCTAGCAATACAGTAGTATAGTGTTAGAAGCCCTGAGTGTGCACCTGAAACCCGGACCCCACCCCTCTCGGTCGGCCCGGCGAGAATGATGGAAAGTCCGGCGCCGCCAGATTTTTAGTGACCTGGGGAGTTGTGTTTTTGAGGGTATGTGTCTGTAGGTTATTCTTAGTGTTTGGTACTGTTTGATTTTCCTATATTGACTGTAGACAAAATCTGGAACCACTTAGCTAGTTTTAGTGTTTCGGCAACGCACGATACGGATATACGACACAGTTTCTATATTTCGTATAGCTTGCTGCACTTGGGTTGGTTTAGGGTGTCACTACACACGTTCGCCACTAAGCTAACACTTGATAGCTTGTGGGAGTCGGTGCGTTGGTTTAAGCGTTGTTTGCGTGTGTTATTGGGAAGTTTCTAATTTGCACTTGTTATGTTTTTGGTGCGATATTAGGATCGATTATGGGGACTTCGGGCGTTACAAGGAAAGGGAAAGAGGTGGTTGGATTCACCTAGCTCGAGATCATCAGTGGGTAGATTTAACATCTACGGGAGAATCGCCCGTATGGCACTAAGCGTCGAGGGCTGGATTCAGTGATATAAACCTACGTTGTTAGTATATACATTGATTGTGCATAAACATCATCTTGCACATCCCATTACTTGTTATACATTGACAATGTATTGATTGGACACTACACCATTACTAACGGTTCATGTTGTACGAGCACTGAATTGTATGACACACACATACACTGTTAGTAATTTCCATGACACGCATACTATAGAAATTACCATGGATGATATATATTGCATCATACATATTTGTATACTACATACATTGATATAGTTGCCCATGTACTTCAAAAGATGTTGCATTTCTATTTCTTAGATTTGGGAAACCGCAAGATACCTTTGAAAACATGATAATTTAAAAGAGCGATTTTCCCTTGAAATGCTTACGTTATTGTTCCATATTAGCATATCTCGTATTTTATGGACATATGCATTGACTTACTGATTTCATGCGATTTATAGATTTGAGAACCGTGATTATATTTAAAAAGGGAAAATATAATATATTGCGTGAAAAATGTGGTTTCTCTTGATATGATATTTCGAGGCGTCCACCATGAGTTTTCTCGGTTCTGAGATGTGAGTATACCCGATTCGAGGAGCGGTAGGCACCGTCTGTGGGTACATGGTGGACCTAGTGAGGTACTCCGAGGCAAGAAGACTCGTATAGATAGGCGGTGAGCCTGACGGAGGGAGTACTACCTACCGATGATTTTATAGAACTCGACGGATGTCCGGAGGATACCGTCCTGGAGTTATGAGATTAGATATATATGAGGGCCGATCGGAATATGCGTCGCCTGAGATATGAGTATTTATGTATCGATGTTGGACACGGGTTTCATGATATTTCGAGTGTCGATGTTGGACACTCAGGTTTCATGATGTGATAGATATGAGGGCCGATCAGTGTGATGGCGCCTGAGATATTGGGATTTTGGGCGTCGTTGATGGACATCGGTTTTCCATGATGATGATTCATACGTGAGGTTTTATGTGTTATCCCATACTCAGGATTTATTAGACATGCATTTAGACATGTAGTTGTTGTACCCTGGTGGTGTACCTTGATCATGATTTTACTGCATATCCGTATTGTTATATTTATGCCATCAGATTGCATATTTCAGATTATCGCTTTTCATGCATACTTGCGATTATCTGTACGATGTTATTTACTATTCACGAGTTGGCAACTCACCCCCGTTGTGCCACAGTGTTTTGCAGTCTTGACCCTCAGTATAGTTGCGACAGGGCTTCTCATTTCATCTATTTCTGCGGATACCGCTGCTGTTGGTCATGATTTTTGGATAGGTGGGTGGTTTTGCGATTATCCGTATGATCTCATTGTATATCTTATCGTATCTAGTACTCTCCATCCACCACTTTCATGTATATTGACTTAGAGACGAGTTTGTGAGGAACGATATTGTATTATTTTGTGACTCTGGGTATCGAGCTCATATGAGCCGGCTATTTTATTTATGTTGTGATGTTGTTTCACTTCTTTATTACTTATTCCTTCGCTACAGCGTCATATATATGTTTATATAAACTTGTTGTGGTCGTGTTCCGCATTTTGGCGTGAGTTGCTCCCGTTTTGGATGCTTTATATTTTTGTTATGCTTGTACCTGTTTAGGGCTAGTTTTTACAAAGGAAATGCTGCCGAAATTTTTAAGAATATAAATTAAGTTAAGATTTTATAACTTATGATTTTCAAATGTTTTAGCAATTGTTTTAATTGTTTTATCTTTCTATCTTTTTTATGGTTTAGATTTCTGGGTTGTCGGCTTACTTGAATTACGTTACGCTTTTAGACGTTGCGTGATTTAAGTGCAGGTAACGTTCCTAAATTGGGTTGTGACACTTGGCCACCAACGCACGATAGCAACCTTTGATCCGGGGAAAAGTAGGGTACCGACCTTCCTACAGACCGCTATCGTTCAACTCTGGTACTTACGAGACAAAAGACCTACGAACTAAAAATACTTGCAGAATGAAGATTCAAACAAAAATATACGAGATAAAGGAACTTGCACAGTGACCAAACATTTGGACAATGAATAAAAATATGCACTTTATTTATGATCCAAAAATAAATACAAGGTATTCTGAGCTCCTCAGCTTTACCAAAATGCCCGGAGGCTTACAAAATTTTGAAAAAGAAAAAATCCCCAAGGAAGGAAAGTTCAGGCCATCCGCTCGGGGAGAATCTCGCCTTGCTCGACGCCAGCCTCGGGGACCAAAACTGCGGCTTCTGGGTCGGGGCTTCCATCGACAGCCTCAACCCCAATGGCCGCCTCAACAACTTCCCCCTGCGGTTCCTTCTTGGCAAGGGGATATTTAGCGCGGAGCTCGCTGATATCAATCCCCGGCACGGACTCCTTGACGCCGTCGAAGGCGCTGTGCCACACGACGGCCACGGATTTGGCGAGATCAGCGTAGAATTGGTCCGACGCCTTGTACGCCTCCACGGCCTTCGCCGCCCGGCAATCGGCGAGCTTCACCGCATCCATAGCCACCCGGACATCCCACTTAAGGGCGTCCCTCGACTTCTTCATCGAGTGAAAGAATCCATTCACCTCTTCCAACTTGGCTTGAATAACCCTGTTGGACTCGTCCAGAAGCCGATGAGACTCCTGCAGCTTCGAGTTCACCAGACACTTGGTAACCAGACGAGTGTCGAAGAGTGTGGCCTTCTCCTCCGCTTGCCGCAGTTGGAGGCGGAGTTCCTCCTCCAGCTTTGAGGTCTCACCTGCCTTTTTCATGGCCGGGGCTACCTCCTCAGACACCATGGCGACGAGGAGTGCGCAGTGTTAGAGGACTTGAGGAAAAACAACAAACGGGTTAGAGAGCTCAAACCGAGGACATAAGACTTAAAAGAATTTTTGAGAAAAGTCAAGGACCGACTTGAACCGCCTCCTGGGCTATGGCGGCCACCTAGGCCTTCATGGTCCCCCCGGGGTATTTAACCCTGGCCGCTTACTCTATGTCAGAAAGTAGGTTGTCGGTGATGGAAATCCCCGAGGGCATCTCAATACAGAAGTCGCCCTCCTGCACTGGGGTCCCGGAAGGAGGTGGCCGGGAGACCGTCTGCTTCTGCCTTTTGAGGGGACCTCAGCGGGCCCAGCCTCCTTCTCCTCCTCCTCTCGTGCCCGGGGCACCGGTTCTCACGAGTGCTTATGGCTCCCCCCGCGGCGTTCTTCTGGAACTTGAGGAGCGGCGGAGGGATTTGACTGTGGATATGGCCTCGGGGCTGAGCTCGGACCAGGTCGGGAGGAACTTGCACCCCCAGCCTTCTTTCTCTGGGTCTTGGTGGCCAAGGCGGCTAGGATCTTTGCTCGGTCTATGGGCTGTGCAAAAAAAAAGAGACATGCAAACACAGAGGGTTAGCAACACAAAAACAGCAAAGGAAATTTGACAAAGTCTAAACAGACCGACGAAAGCCCTAACTTACCCAAGAAACACGCAGGACTGAGTCTAGCTCAACTCAGTGCCTGCTTAGATAGCAGGACATCCGCCCGTTGGATCGGCTCCCACTGGGACACCACCCTTGCTTCGGGGGAAGTCGACTGCTTTTCCCTCAGGCAGTCGGCCCTGTGCCACTACGTGGGCACAGGCCAATCTTCGCCCTCAGGCGGCCCGACGAATATGAACTTCTCCTTCCATTCGTGGATGGAAGAAGGGACTGCTACTACCCCTGACCCGGCCACTTCGCCCTTGCATTTTTTGAACGAAAATATACCCAGCTCGGCTCATCCTTACTGGTGCCGGGGTGATTCTTATAACAAAGGAAGGAGATGAGGAGAGTCAAGCTGAAGGGGATATTTTCAAGTTTTAACTGGACTAGAAACCCGAGGAGAATCCTCCATGAGTTCGGCGCTAGCTAGCCCGGGGCGAGATGAAAGCAACGGAGCACCCCATAGACTTCAGTTGGGAAGAGCAGACGCATTCCTGCCCGGAACGCTTCCAAATACATGACAATCTCCTTACCCTGCACCTGGTCTGCCCACTCATCCTCTCTATCTAAACAGATGGAATAGTCAGAGGGGATGTGGAATTGAGCCCGAATTTCGGAAAGCTCGTACAGACTCTTCAAAATGGAGGGCGCATCGCGAGTGTTCCCGATGCGCACCTTAGGAGCCCTTGTTATCGCCTGACGTCGAGCAACAGGGGTGACCCTGACTCTGGGGAGCGAATCTAACATAGAGGACAAAGAAGAAAATGAACCCTCTTGGCTATCTGAAGCCGAAGAGGAGGAAGACCCACTGGACTCGGCCCCAACAACGGGAGCCTCATCGTCCGACTCTACCCTTACTACCTCTATGGACTCCTTAGATGGAGACTTCAAACCTGAATCAATGGAAGAGACTCACCAAGAAAAAATCGACAGAGGACCCGATCTAAAGGAAGGAGCGCTGGGCAATCTTCAGCAATGAAAGAGAATTTGAGTAAAGTATCAGCCCTAAGATGGTCCCCTCCTATTTATACACCCCAAAGGGGAACATCCAACGGCCTTGATTGATTCCCGGCAAAACGAAACATCGCGCCCAGTGAACCGGCTGGGCTCCACGTAGCGATCGACCATTGGGGACGTCTTTTCGACTGCAGAAGTCAGGGACGGCTCGTCACTTCCGCCAACCGATGCTCGACACGTGGCCCGTATCCCAACCGGAGAACGACTGAAACGGCATCCCCTCTTTAAAGCACGATCATTTCATTGACCCGCTGACGCCATCGGGGATTTGGTGAAGATTCAGGCGCACGACGAGGTGATATGTGGGCCCAAAGATCGAAACGACACAACCACCAAAAGCCGTGCGGTTCCCGGGCGATCTGCATTATGATTCTTGGCGCCAAACTGAGTAGAAGAAAAAACGAGCAGGCCACTCTTGATACGACTCTTGAATTAGTCGCAACGAGAGTGGGGGCTAATGATGATGTTCATAAGTGGTATCTCTTCAGATTACAACACGTGGCGGATGACGTGTCGTGAAGGCTATGGAGGTGGAATAGCTGAGTTGCATTATAAGGATTCCTTGGGACTTCGTCTCGAGGAACGTTTCCGACCTTCCAGGAGACCTCCCTGAATACATTCCACCTTCACCAAGGAAACTACCCACAGCTTGTCTCCGGGCTATCTCAGTCTCCTTGCTCGTCTCCGAGCCCCTGACATACCGAGCTTCCTAGGCCACCCGGCTCATCTCCAAGCCCCTGACATGCCAAGCTAACTCGGCCTCCCGTCTCGTCTCCGAGCCCCTGACGTGCCGAGCTTTCTCGGCCTCCCCCGATCAACCAGGAGCGCTGATCCTATGCACCCCGCAACGGCTCCGCGTATATCGCCAGGGCGGGATATTCGCCTCCCCACGATCCGAGTCCCACGCTAGCACGTCCCCCTATTAATGGGCGCATCCCGCCATTCAAGACGAGGATAACGCTGGGGCATAACTGATGGCGAGGATCTCGTGCTCGCTCGCTCCACGCGACCCCTATATAAACCCCTCTCTCAGACGACTCAGGTATGGAAACTTTAATTCCAATGCGCCGCTACTCTGCGCTTATACCTCGACACTAATTTGATCGTCAGAAGGTCCCCCGGGACTTCTTTGCAGGTAGCTCGGCGCCCAAACACCATCCCATTGAAATCCACACTCAATAACTCCCAAACCAAATCTCAGCCGTTGAAGACCGCCAGCGCAGGATCGACGGAGGACAACATCTGGAGGAGATCCAGAGCTCCATAAAAAAGTAACAGAAAATTAAACCCTAAAACCTAATATTACAAAAATATAAAATTTGTTCCTTGCCTTATTCTCGATGGATGCAGTTTACAGCCGGAAACAGAGACGAGCCGGGATGGATCGTCTTGCCTGAGTCCTGGGGGCAGATGCTATTTGGATTTATCCGTCCACCTCCTCGAAGATGCCAAGTTGATTTATGGCACTGTATATCGGAGGTTTGGACGGATGCGGCCGTTGTAGCAGACTTCGTCAGATTCCCTCTCGTTTGGGAGGGGTTTTTGATTGTGGGGACGCTTCTTTTCTGCAGGCACAAGCCCCTGCAGTTAATTACATTATCGCATAACGATAACTACTTTCTCCTGCTCTAGAAGTTTACTTCGTGTCATGTGTGTTTTTGTTTGTTTAGGTTGCCGGTGGATTGTATATGGAGACTAATTTATCTTGTCGCCCGTAGGGCGTGGATTAGTCAAAATCCGTATATCTTAGATTTGGGTTTGTTTTATTTAAGGATCGTTAATCTGGTTTGAGATTAAGATTGACTTAAATATATGTGAGCAGTTGGGGCTCGGTTAGTCTTTTGTTAAGGATACGTTAGTTCAATTTGAGACTAAGATCTACTTAACAAGGTTTTAGGATCATTTTTGTTTCAGATCCAACAAGAGAGCATTTGGGCTCTGTTGTCTTAGTTTAGGGACATTTCGGTCCATTATCGCCATTTGGGGGGGGGCATTCTAGTTTGAGGACATCTCGGTCTGTTGATCACCATTTTGGAGGTGAGATTTTAGTTTAAGAACGTCTCGGTCCGTTGATCACCATTTTGGAGGTGAGAATTTTAGTTTAAGGACGTCTCGGTCCGTTGATCACCATTTTGGAGGTGAGGGTTTAGTTTAAGGACATCTCAGTCCGTTGATCACCATTTTGGAGCTGAACTTTTAATTTAAGGACGTCTCGGTCCGTTGATCACCATTTTGGAGGTAAGAGTTTAGTTTAAGGACATCTCGGTCCATTGTCCATCTTGCACGCACGTGTATTTGTTACGTGACGGGATGAACAACGATGATTTGGGATGCACCCAATTTGGGGGCGGTCTGATTTCAGGTGTACACATCAGTTTGGAAGTGCACCAAAAAGCAGTTGGTTGTTGGGACCCGCCACCTTTCTAAAGACGTTGAGGAATTACAACGACGTGGATCAGAGGTGTGGAGAGATGTACCCTTGAACCAATTCCCGTATTTGAGGGAAAAAGGAGTTTGTGGTATACCCGGAAATCATTTGTCATATTTTGAGACTAAGATTTCTTAGAGAGGATGTGGGATGAGTATCGCTTTGGATATCATCAGTTGGAAGATCAATAGTCGTATTTCGGACTAAGGTCAGCTTGGGAGGTCATGAGCATATGGGCTCGGATGGTCCGAATCAAGGATGTTCTATCCTTGAGGGGACCTAGCCAATTTAGGCTTGGTCCATTCAGTTTTTGTTGAAAAGTGCTAAGCATTTATTTGGGCTCTGTATAATCAGTCCTCTTTTTGTACAAAGAGTGCCGAGCACTTATTTAAGTTCTGACGCTCACATATAATCATATGGGCTTTTAATCATGGGAATTGCCCAATAAGTGTTAAACACTTTATGCAGGGTTCCTAGGCATACCCATGAGGTCTTACAAGGCATCGACCATGCCAAATTCAAATTTTACAGGTGCCGAGAAACCCTAATACGGATCGTTGACTAGAGTTTAGGCGATAACTACAACTAGTAAACTGCTTTACTAATAAGTGAACGGAAATACAACCTTTGTAGATCCGGACCTCCACCTCCATAGCTCCGTGATGAAGTCCCTCCGCTGTACCCATCGGATCCCGGACTCTCGCGGTGGTTTTATCGAAGAAATGATCGGGCTAGGTCGTCGACTTCGATGCCGAAGATGATCTACGTCGAGGCAACTCAAGATCAAGCTCCAACTTCACCAAGTCAAGAAACTTGTGAAGAAAACACCCTATACTACTTGGCAAGTGGTAGAGGATGAAGAAATAGGAAGTGGGTTCACTTTAGAATTGGATTTCTCACTCTTTTTCTCAAATCACCATTGAAGCTAGCAAGCTTCTTTCTTCTTCAAGAAGAAGAAGAAGAAGATGATGATATGATATGAATTATTGGAAAATAGAAAATAAGGTGATTCTTATCATATCTCAACCATGGTCAAGTGTAGAGAATAAACTAGGGTTAAGTTTAATGGTTGGGTTTAAGGAATAAAACAAAATGGTCAAAGCTTTTTCAAAGCTTCATGAAGCTTCAACAAAATCCAAAGAAAGCCACCATTTTATCTTAAGCCAAAAAGAAAGAAATAAATAAATAAATAAAGCAAATGAAACCCTAACCATTAACTAACCATGGTTTAATCAAACATATACCCAAGTTTGCATGTATCATCAAACATGATACAAACTAGTGCACAAAACTATATCATATATACAATGTGCACATCAAGTGAGAAAATCCATCTTACGTGAAAAACACTAGTTAATGTAAAGTAATATATCAAATATATAATTATACATTAAATCATTAAATCAACACTTGATTTAACGATCCGGTCATATCGCATATAACCGACTAATATCAAGTGTATCAATGTATCGAATCAACACTTGACTCGGTAACCCGGCTATATCACATATAATCGACCAATGATACAAATCGCGAGAATAGAATAAAGTATCACATACTGGTATAATTCTCGGTCCTGCACATATCTCATATGCGCTCCTATTTCGTTTCGCTTGAGCCAGGAAACCTCTGTGTAGGACTCTAAAGACTCGTCAATACGCCGGCAGCAGGTGATGATCATATTAAACACCCATAAGCCGCAAGCGGTCTGCTAAACGTAACGGCCACCCGGGTATTGAGCGATCAGAAGATCGACGAGCAAGCCCGCTCACACTCCTGTGAATCCAACCAGTAACACTTACCGTACAGTCCGGTCTGTTCGTCTGATATGTCGCATATCTCGCTTAGGGGTGGTAAACGTCAAACCCCAATAGCTCGATAAGTCGTGTCGATATGAGGTCTATAACAGTTCGAGAAACTACTGGTAACACTTACCAGTAAATCTCAGCAACCCTGGCCAGGGATTTCCGGTTATAGCCAATCGAACACAGTGCAACATCAACTCCCTATACCGGGAGAGACGAATCCCCTCCTATCGCTCATTGCCTCCATGCGATTCGGGACTGTACCCAAAAACCACCATTTTGCATGCCCTCTTGGACGTGGTAAGGTGGAAATCAAAGCACAGTGGGAATCACACAAGACTCTATGACGATCTCGGGTCTACAGACTAACCTGTACCAGTGTCACCAGAGAACTGCCATCTGACGTAAGGTATAATACCATCTGGGAGTTCTCGGCGAGTCCGTCCAGTGTACCCAGTCTCCACTGAGCACCTGTATATCATCTCTGATGTCAAACACCAATGGATATGGGATCATCCATCGCCCATCTGTATGGGTCAAGAAGGTATACGCTAGTCTACTCTGGTATATCGATGCCCCGTCTCGATACACCCACGACTAGGGACAATTAACCAATCAATACATTCAAACCCTAACCATTAACTAACCATGATTTAATCACACACTTAACCAAGTTAACATGTATCATCAAACATGATACAATCAAGTGCACAAAAGTATATCACATATACAACTTGTGAACTTCAAGTGAGAAAATTCTTTTAAAATGAACCAATACTAGTTAATGCAAAGTAATATATCAAATATATAATTATGCATTAAATCATTAAATCATTAAATCAACACTTGATTTAACGATCCGGTCATAATGCATATAACCGACTAATATGCAATGTATCGACTTATCGAATCAATCCTTGATTCGATAACTAGGTTATATCGTATACAACCAATCAATACATTCATCGCGAGAATAGAATACGGTATCACATACACGCATTATTCTCGGTCCCGCACATATCTCATATGCGCTCCTATTTCGTTTCGCTTGAGCCAAGAAACCTCTGTGTAGGACTCTAAAGACTCGTCAATATGCCGGCAGCAGGTGATGATCATATCAAGCACCCACAAGCCGCAAGCGGTCTGCTAAACGTAACGGCCACCCGGGTATTGAGCGATCAGAAGATCGACGAGCAAGCCCGCTCACACTCCAGTGAATCCAACCAGTAACACTACCGTACAGTCCGGTCTGATCGTCTGATATGTCGCATATCTCGCCTAGGGGTGGTAAACGTCAGACCCCAATAGCTCGATAAGTCGTGTCGATATGAGATTTATAACAATTCGAGAAACTACTGATAACACTTACCAGTAAATCTCAGCAACCCTGGCCAGGGATTTCCGGTTATAGCCAATCGAACACAGCGCAACATCAACTCCCTATACCGGGAGAGACGAATCCCCTCCTATCGCTCATTGCCTCCATGTGACTCGGGACTGTACCCAAAAACCACCGTTTTGCATGCCCTCTTGGACGTGGTAAGATGGAAATCAAAGCACAGTGGGAACCACACAAGACTCTATGACGATCTCGGGTCAACAGACTACTCTGTACCAGTGTCACCAGAGAACTGCCATCTGACGTAAGGTATAATACCATCTGGGAGTTCTCGGTGAGTCCGTCCAGTGTACCCAGTCTCTACTGAGCACCCGTATATCATCTCTGATGTCAAACACCAATGGATATGGGATTATCCATCGCCCATCTGTATGGGTCGAGAAGGTATACGCTAGTCTACACTGGTATATCGATGCCCCGTCTCGATACACCCACAACTAGGGACCTTGAAGGATGTACTTATGGACCACCATGTCCCCACTAGTATGATCCGCATCATAGTCCAGGTAGTCAAGTACACATCCTATGGGCTTTACCAACATGTAACAGAGGGACAATCAGTGTACACGTTAAGGTAAAGAGTAACCAGATAGCATACTATCATGTCGAGCAAGAAAGTCCTCCCTATATATGTCCCAGCATCCACTACAATTTACATCCAATGTACAGTAATGGCCTCTAGGGCATACATATAACTAACAATCTCCCACTTGCACTAGGGCCATCTGTAGCAGTGGTTGTAGTATCTCATACTCAACCATCCCATAAAAGTCTTTCTCTGGGAATAGGCCTTCGTGAGTGGATCCGCCGTGTTATTCTCTGAGTCTACTCTCCTAACCTCGATCACCCTGGAGATCAACCATCTCCATGATCAGGTGCCACTGCCTTAGAATATGTCTGGATCACTGATGGGACCGGCGTTCCTTGGCATAAGCCACAACTCCATTGTCTCACAATGGTTGGAATGTAGTTCATCTCATAAACCAATATACACCCAAACAGCCTCTTCGGTAGCATCTTAAGTAGCGATGTATCCTGCCTTTATCGTTTAGTATGTCACGGTATCTAGCTTGGAACTCTTCCAACATACCATCCCTTTACTGAGGGTAAAGACAATGCCTGTGACTGACACTCAGTCGTCATTATCACCCTGGAACACTTCCAGTGATTCTTCCCAGGATCAATTGATACCATCTCACTACAGCTAGTGAGTATTCTAACATCCATTTAGATCTATCTCATAGGTCCAAAACCCAGAATTTAGTAGGTATCACTTTGATCCTATGTGGAGAATCATTGAGATAGGCGGAGATTGATCGAGCGTAGCATAGGAAATTCTTTCCCTATCAAGAGTATGTCATCCACGTACTCTACGAGGATCATCACCATACTCCCTACTACCTTTTTGTATATACAAGGTTCATCTACCATTTTGATGATGTTAAACTCTTTGACTAATTCATCAAAACAGATATTCCAACTCCGCGATGCCTGCTTTATCCTATAAAGCATCTTGCACACGTTTCCGCTGCTCCCACTGTCTACGAGGCCCTCTGGCTGTGTACTTATAGACGCTCTCTTCTAAAACATCATTTAGAAAAGCAGTCATGGCACCCAACCGCCAGATATCGTAGTCATGGTACGTAGCCGTGGCAAGTAGGATCTGGATGGACTTAAGCATAGCTACTTGAAAAGGTTTCATCATTATCCACGCCTGGTTGATGACGAAAACCTTCAACAAGTCTAGCTTTGAAAGTCTCAACTTTTCCATCTACACCAAGTAATCTTCTCAAGATATACTTGCTCCTGATGGGGATTTAACCCTTCAGATATAGCAACCAAAGTCCATACTTTGTTGGTGTATGAGGATTCCATCTCAGTTCACTAAGCATCCAGCCATTCTTACAGAGTCCCACTCCTGATGGCCAGCTCGAAACTAGTTGGGTCATCATCTTATGATGCAATCCTCGCTCCCACTGTCATAGAGAAATCGAAGTATCTCTCAGGTGGGTGAGAAACCTTACTAGATCGGTGGAGAGGCTGAGGTTCGTTGGTATCTACTGAATCCTTTGGTTCTTTCAAATCATCAACTGCAGTTTGTATAGCTGGAACATTTCCAGTTCTACATAACAGATCTTGCCTCGAGATTGTCCGGATTTTGCTTTTGACATAGCCCGGACAACTCCAAATATTAACCAACTTAAGATATGGGCTCTTCCCTTATCATATCATATATAAAATGGTAGGCAACTGATTTGATTTGAACCCTATTCAATAGGTATGCAGCTTCTCAAGTGCATAACTCCTAAAAAGGAAATAGGTAACTCAGTAGTACTCATCATAGAGCACACCTTATCATATAGAGTGAGATTGCTCCGCTCCGATATACCATCGTGCTATGGTGTATACGGAGGAGTAATGCTGAGAGAGAATCTCATTCTCCTTTAGAAAAGTCCAGGAATTCCATGCACAAGTATTCTCCTACCTGATCTCATCATAGGACATAATATTTATACCCGTATTTTGATTCTCTACTTCTAACTTATATTCTGTGAATATCTCAAAAGGTTCGGACTTGTGTTTCAACAGGAACATAGGTCTGAATCTTGAAAGATCATCAGAGAATGTAATGAAGTATAAAGAACTGGTCTTGGCAAGTGTAGACAGGGGACCTACATACATCAACATGTATCATCCCAAGAGTTCATTAACTCTTTCTCTGTTTCCAGTAAACGGAGCTATGGTCATCTTATCTCTGTGACATGACTGGCAAGTTTCATAAGATGTAAATTCAAACTGATTTAAATATGCATCTAATATGTAACTTCAGCCAGTCGGATCGCATTGATATGACCTAGTCTACAATGCCTGAAGAAGGATCCATTCATTTCTGAAATCTTCCTCTTCTGTGTGTTCCGTATACTAAGAACTGTAGTTTGATTTAGAACATTAATGCTTTTAGATAACGTGCCTGAACCGATCAACTTTTGATATAGGAAATGCTCAAAATATTATCCAACAATACAAAATTTTATCGTTTCTTTACTAATAAAGAGACAGATATGATTTTGCATAACAGGTTCGGTATCTAATAACATTTGTTCAGAATCAATGTATTGATAATACAGGGTGACAGTGACCAACAGACTTGGCTGCAACACTTGCCCCGTTTTCTATCACATGAAACTTATCACCCGTTCTCAGTTCTCTACCTATCTGTAGCCCTATGTAACAGATTACATATCTGGGATCCTGATCTGGTATCACATACCCAGGACGTAAAGAATACTGAGAAACAGTTCTGTATAATGAACACACCCGAAGATGATGCATCATATGCACTTTCTTCATTTGGGCGGCACGGGAAATCTGGTATTCCCCAATTTCCTGCTCTGTCTTATAATAATTATAAGTTGGAGCGGGACCAACGTTCCCCAGCTCAGTATAACAAGCGGGTTCGGTCAAATATCCGTATTATTATCTTGATTAAGGCGTGATATGGTCGCTACCAGGAGAGAAAGAGAAGAAAACACTCAGCGTGCGCTCTTGCAAGAATAGATTGGTTATTATTTTTATCTAATCAGGATGGCTCCCACTGTTTTTATCAAATCTTCCTTCAAACCCTAAAAGGAAAGACTAGCCGGGATTAATTACATACTACAAGTTCGCCAATCTTTCAGCCAGGCTAGTGTCGGTACTTTGAGGGAGGTCCCCCGTGCTTTTGCACGAACCTAATTAATGTAAACCTCGTTTTCCCAGAGGCGTAACCCCGTTGATACCTTTCTAGACACCTACTTGATCGGCTAATTATAATGTGTAAAACTCTCTCAGGAGTAACAATTACTCGCAGTGGGTATCGGGATCCAACTATCTCATAGAAGGTATGCAATCTCATTGCAAATTTCAACACATGAAATTCCCGATAATTTTGCCCCTAGCGTCCTATGACCTTGACGCAGGCCAACAAACCATAGTGCGCTAGTCAAGTTCAACCCATCATTTCCTGATTGAATTAAACCCACCCGCACGACCCTTGACGCAGGCCAACAAAGTCGCACGACTACCCTAATCCAATCTGCATCATATGCATAAGCAGATAAATACTAGTTAGCTACCGCACACTATGCCTTGACGCAGGCTAACAAACGTAGCACGAATACTAAACAGGACTTATCTGAAATGACGGAGGGCTACGACAGGTTTTTCTCAAAACCTATTGCGTAATGAACTTGATATCGTTGTAGAATCAAATGATTTTAAAATGGAGTGCTTTTGAGCCTTTTCTAGTTTTGCTAAAGGAGTCACTCCCGGTGAAGGGATCGTCGGTCCTTTCCTCGTCGAATGAGGTGCGGGATATATCTCATATATCACTATGCAAAGCAAAAACTTTTAAAAGCAATCAAAAGACAAACCGAGTGTGTAGCATCTGCCAGTTATTGCTAAAGGAGTCACTCTCGGTGAAGGGATCTCGGTCCTTTCCTCATCGAATAAGGTGCAGGATATATCATATATACCGCTGTGCAAAGCAAGAACTGTAGCTACCTGTTTTATTTTGAAATTCGATTCTACAATATCTTAGGTTTCTTTTATTTCATTAATCTCATTAATGAAGTCCCATCAATTAAGTACCTAAACTTCACAGATAAATACGACGTACACTTATGCCATCCGCATTCGCCTCGATGTCCCCTCGTGCACCGTTAGGTTAGGTAACTAACGACAGAGCGGGGCAGGGCTAGCGCGGGTGTAAAACATAAGTAACTCCTATATAATATATCATATATACTATATACAGTATCTATCACAGAACATCACATGATCACATCACAGATATCGCAGCAGAAGAATCATATGAAATATTGGATATACTAGGACGTCCGTGTTTTCAATACGAGCCAGTATAAAACACGGATTCCACGGTCGTGATGAATAGCCAAACCCACACCCCTAGACCCCTACGAGAGCGGCAAGCAACCCTACCAATTCTAGAGTTAGGAGACCCGGACTCGACTCCTCGAGTTGGTCTCCCACTGGACTCCAGAACCCGGTTACTTGTGCCCTCCTCCTTGGGTCTATCCTAGTGCGGAAAAGTAAATAATATACAAACGGTGACATCTTCCGCAACCTGGAAGTGTCCCAATAAAAGAATATTACATACAAGTTTATATATGAATGAAAATGAAAAACACTCATCTCACATAAAAAACCCCGGCTATTCAAACACGACGATCCAATATAACATATCCAGCAACACATAACATCACATGTCATCAACGTAAGTAAATATGCGCATCCTAATTGTTGTTGACATATAGCAACGAAACCGGCGATATCACATATTACACTTACGGTCACAGAAAAGAAAGTGTAAAACTACAACAGTTGGAATCCGCAACATCCTCAGACATCACATGCCTGACCAAATGAATTTCTTAGACATCGCATGCCTAACAATTATAAACCCCGCATTTTAGTCTCAGTTATTGAAAACACTTTTCAATGTCAAGTCAGATAATTCAACAAGATTCCCGACATCCTGATCGAATGCTCGTCGTAAACTTCAGTAGACGGCCGCACCCCCGATACCGTCGACGAAGTGCACCAAGGCGGAACACCGCTGCCGCGAGCACCCAGATGGATGCTTTCGGCGATGGGGTTCTCCTACAGTCACTTGGTCGAGGCTATGGAGTGAAGCTGTCTATTAAGTTTACCCGGCGAGTATCCGCGTACGCTACGTGATTGCGACGGACTTTTGATCACATCAAAATTCCATGGCAACCGATCAAGTGAGACTAAAGTGCTATGTTTATAACATTCATTCAGTTATCTCATAACTACTTGTGAATTCCAATTGTTGTATCACATTCCGGATAAACAGAAAATGTTAAACTTTCCGATTGAACATTCGAACACCCAAGTTTTCCTGAAACAGCTCAACACATGAAATAAGTCTAACAACATTCAGTTCGTGCCTCAGTACCAACGGTCCAGCCGTAGAAGGGTCAAGCCAACGCCTCACATGTGGCACGCCGTACTGCCCCAAACCCGAAGGTTCAAAGGGCAGTTCAAGACGGTCACATAATCGAGTTAAGGTTTGTTGTCTTCTAGAGGGTCCATCGCGTTACTTGCACTACTTAGAACGTCGTTAAACCACGGAAAAATCCAACACTTGGAAATTTCCCGAAAGGGGAAAAATTGGGTATTTATATCCGGTCGAACCTTTTAACATATTCAAAAAATTATCCGGAATCCACATAGACAAAATCTGATAATCCGATCGAACATTCGAATCCCCAAAACAACCCAGAAAATTCAACTCTTGAAAAAATATTAAAAATTCCCAGGAAAACCAGCACCTGAAACTAAGAATTACTGTGCAAAAAGTAAAACATGATCTGACTTCTTGGCCGCGGAACAGCCGCAATAGCCATGCTATTGCCGCTGTTCCGCCGCAGTTTAGAGGAATTGGTCGCTCGAATTTCACAGTAATTCTTAAAATCACCTACTGAATTTTCTGCATATTTTTAATATCGGAAAACTCCAGATTTTAGAAAAAGTCCAGAGAGCATGTTTGTGTTAGGGTTTCGGGTTCGTTCGGGTTTCAAACTTCGTCTAGACTTCGCCTAAGGCTCTAGCTAGGCTCTGATACCACTGTAGGGTTCCTAGGCACTCTCAAGAGGTCTCACAAGGCATCAACTATGCCAATTTCAAATTTTACGGGTGCCGAGAAACCCTAATACAGATCGTTAACTAGATATATAGGCGAAACAACGAGCTAGTTAACAACTTAACTAAAGTGTAACGGAAATACAACCTTTGTAGATCCGGTGCTCCACCTCCATAGCTCCGTGATGATGTCTCCTCGCTGCGATCATCGGATCCCGGGCTCTAGTGTCGGCTTCATCGGAGAATGGACGGGCTAGGTCATCGACTACGACGCCGAAGATGATCTATGTCGAGGCATCACTAGATCAAGCTCCACCTTCACCAAGCCATGAAAACTTGTGAAGGAAACACCCTATACTACTTGGCAAGAGGTAGAGAATGAAGAAATAGGAAGTGGATTCACTTTAGAATTGGATTTCTCACTCATTTCATCAAATCACCATTGATGAAGTCTAGGTTTTCTTCTTGAAGAAGAAGAAGAAGATCATATTATGATAAGTTCTTTTAAAATAGAAAAGAAAAGCAATACTTATCATAATACAACCATGGTTAGGTGTAGAGAATTAACTAGGATTAGTGAATGGTTGGGTTAAGACATGAAGACAAAATGGTCACTTTAGTCAAACCTTCATGAAGCTTCAACAAGCTTCATCTTTTAAAGCAACCATTTTCTCTTTTTCTTTTGTCAAAACAAAATAAATAAATGCATAAATAAATCAAATGAAACCCTAACCATTAACTAACCATGATTTAATCACACACTTAACCAAGTTAACATGTATCATCAAACATGATACAATCAAGTGCACAAAAGTATATCACATATACAACTTGTGAACTTCAAGTGAGAAAATCCTTTTAAAATGAACCAATACTAGTTAATGCAAAGTAATATATCAAATATATAATTATGCATTAAATCATTAAATCAACACTTGATTTAACGATCCGGTCATAACGCATATAACCGACTAATATGCAATGTATCGACTTATCGAATCAATCCTTGATTCGATAACTAGGTTATATCGCATACAACCAATCAATACATTCATCGCGAGAATAGAATACGGTATCACATACACGCATTATTCTCGGTCCCGCACATATCTCATATGCGCTCCTATTTCGTTTCGCTTGAGCCAGGAAACCTCTGTGTAGGACTCTAAAGACTCGTCAATACGCCGGCAGCAGGTGATGATCATATCAAGCACCCACAAGCCGCAAGCGGTCTGCTAAACGTAACGGCCACCCGGGTATTGAGCGATCAGAAGATCGATGAGCAAGCCCGCTCACACTCCAGTGAATCCAACCAGTAACACTACCGTACAGTCCGGTCTGATCGTCTGATATGTCGCATATCTCGCCTAGGGGTGGTAAACGTCAGACCCCAATAGCTCGATAAGTCGTGTCGATATGAGGTCTATAACAATTCGAGAAACTACTGATAACACTTACCAGTAAATCTCAGCAACCCTGGCCAGGGATTTCCGGTTATAGCCAATCGAACACAGCGCAACATCAACTCCCTATACCGGGAGAGACGAATCCCCTCCTATCGCTCATTGCCTCCATGTGACTCGGGACTGTACCCAAAAACCACCGTTTTGCACGCCCTCTTGGACGTGGTAAGATGGAAATCAAAGCACAGTGGGAACCACACAACACTCTATGACGATCTCGGGTCAACAGACTACTCTGTACCAGTGTCACCAGAGAACTGCCATCTGACGTAAGGTATAATACCATCTGGGAGTTCTCGGCGAGTCCGTCCAGTGTACCCAGTCTCTACTGAGCACCCGTATATCATCTCTGATGTCAAACACCAATGGATATGGGATCATCCATCGCCCATCTGTATGGATCGAGAAGGTATACGCTAGTCTACACTGGTATATCGATGCCCCGTCTCGATACACCCACAACTAGGGACCTTAAAGGATGTACTTATGGACCACCATGTCCCCACTAGTATGATCCGCATCATAGTCCAGGTAGTCAAGTACACATCCTATGGGCTTTACCAACATGTAACAGAGAGACAATCAGTGTACACGTTAAGGTAAAGAGTAACCAGATAGCATACTATCATGTCGAGCAAGAAAGTCCTCCCTATATATGTCCCAGCATCCACTACAATTTACATCCAATGTACAGTAATGACCTCTAGGGCATACATATAACTAACATTGACTAGGTCAACAAACGCAGCACGAATACTAAATAATACCCGTAGGAAATGACGGAGGGCTACGGCTGGTTTTTGGCGAAAAACCTTTAACATAATGAACTTGATATCGTTGAAGGAACTGCATAGCTTTTTATAAAAATATAGTGACGAAAACTTTTGCTAAAGTGGTCACTCCCAGTGAAGGGATCTCGGCTCTTTTCCCGTAGAATGAGGTGCAGGATATTCCAACTGAATACCACGATGTAAAGTAAAAAGTAATCGGCTATAGTGAAGTTATTACCCTGACGCAAACTTCTGTCCAAGGGGTCACTCCCGGTGAAGGGATATCGGCCCTTGCTTCGTCGACTGAGGTGCTGGATATTCATAACCGAATACCATTGTGCAAAACAAAAGAGAACGTCCTTGCAATAACAGCTTTTTTTTTAAAAATGTTCTAACAACAGCAAACAGGTTTGTTTAGCTTGCATTGATCCGAATAATGCAGTCCCATCAATTGATCACACCAACAAAGAACGAAAATACAATGTACGTATATGCCATCCGCATTCGCCACTGGGTCTCGTCATCACCCGTTAGGTTACTTAACTAACGACACAGCGGGGACTGGACTAGCGCGGGTGTAAAACATATACAACATCTACTAGTATATATATCAATACATAATACTCGCTCAAGGCGTGATAAAATGCAACATCACAGAAATATAATAAGCATCACAGAACAATACAGATAATCTGGGATCCCCGGGTTTCATAGAGCCGCTACTGAAACCCGACGTTCCCCTGGTCGTGTGGATGGCCTGTGCAATGAAATCCTAGACTCCTACGGGCGCGCAAGTAACCCGCTAAAACCTGAAGCGAGGTAGCCCCCTTCAACAACGTGAATGGACCACCCAACACTTCACGGAATCCGGTAACTTGAGCACCCCTCTTTGGGTCAACCTGTACCCCCTACGAGTGCGGCGAATAGCCCGCCAATTCTAGAGTGAAGCCCCCTCCATCTCAAAGCCATGAGATGCGGGCCCGTTGCCCTCTAGAACCCGGCTACCCGTGCACCCCTCTGCGGGGTAATCCTAGTACAGAAAGTAAAATATACAACGGGTACATCGACCTCAGCCCGATCGTGCCCCAAAAGAATAATATACAAAAAGGCAGTGACGGCAGTCCACATGTCGGACGCTCGCTCCGCAATATCAAATGTACAAATACAACCAAACAGTACTACCATTGCACCGGGCTATCCACCACGACAAATCCGCAACATCACAGCACAACACAGAACATCAACGTGAATGTCATGTTCGCAAATCCGTCTAAAAGGGCTATAGCAATTAGACAGGATTTACCGATCAAATGACATTCACGGTCGCAGATATAATATAAATACTGTGAACTAACATGTTTAAAATTTTCGATCGACAAAATTTCCCCGAAGTGGGCCCCAAGCACAATTCCCAGAACTCAAACAAATCTGGGCCCAAACAAAAATACCAGAAACCCCAATTCAATGTCAGAGAGCACTGTAGAAATTTTGGTGCCCTGAAGCTACAGTGTTGCGGCGGAATCGCGGCCAATACAAGGGTCATGCCGCGGTTTCGCGGCACTACAGTGGGTTTAAGCAACCAATTTTTTACAGTGCTCCTAAAAAACCCTGCCTGATTTTCTGCAGCACACCAAATAATTTTTTGACCAAAGGAAAAATTCGATAGAAATTGTGACTTAGAAATGCAGTTTTTAGAAAATTCGTTCGATCGATATTTCAAACACGTTAGAGCAAGCTAGTAAAGGTTAATGGCGTGGTTCTGATACCATATAAGACTACGGTAGCGCCTCGGCCGTCTTTCCGAGGCCAAAATGCGGAAACGAAAATTTTTCTAAATATGAAACCGGCGCTATCGTATGCTTAAACCCGGATCGAACCATTAACCTACAACTAGCTATCGAGAGAAGGGATAGAAAGGCTATACCGATCGATCCGTGTCCTTCGGTCTTTGGCCACCATCCCAAGCTCCTCGCGGTATCTCCGGTCTTGATCTCCTTGTCGGAAAGGGCACCACATCTACGAGTCTTTTTACGGGCTCCCGCTTCATCCGAAGCAAATCGGGCACGAAGTGTGCTAGCCGACGTGTCCAAGGTGTTGTAGAGAATGTTTGTGATCATTTTGTCTCTTGCGTCCATTGCTTGGATGGAGGTTGAAGGTGTTGCCATTAATTGAGGTCATGAGCTAGAGGAAGAAGAAAGAGGAGAAACTTTCTCTTCTTTTCTTTTCTTGTGTTTTTTTTATAATGAGAGTGTGTGAGAAAAAGAAATACAAGAGCTCACCATAACCTTGGCTGCCCCTCTCTTTCTTGCTCTCATTTCATCACTCAAATCAATCTCATAATGTGATACATACACAAGAAAAGAGACCATGAGTCATCACTTGTACATGTGTCACCATTAATGCTTTAAATGATGATTTCTAGCTCATAATATCCATATGCAAACATTAATCCAAATGTTTGCAACAATAAAAAGATACGGCAACATCTAAAGTAAACTCGTGACGGATCACAAGGATACCCCTCACCTGTATATACATACCTGCATCCGCATTTCGACTGAATGCGAATGCGACGAGACTAAAATAATCCAACAAATCTAATACTAGGATCCGGCTTAAACCAAAGCCCACTAGTATGATCCGCCCGATCATGATCCGTGCACTACTGCACGTATATGATCGGACCATACCATATATCATACGGCCTCTACAACGTTTCGTCCGAAACTTGAGAAACTGTCTGTGGGGGACTCTAAAGACTCGTCAATATTTTGGCTGTGGATTTAACCACTAGCACGTCAGAGGTATTAGCCGTACGTAACGAGCTACCAGGTATTGACCAAAAGGGAGGTCGATGAGCGAACTCATCCTGACACCCTACTGAGCCTGTCAGTGACAATATCCGTACAGTCCGGTCCGTTCGTCTATAAGCATTGCATGGCGGGGCTAGGGGGTTGGTGAAAGTCAGACCACCAAAAGCGGTACAAGTCGTGTCGGAGTGTAGCCCAGAATACCCCGAGATACTACTGGAATACCTACCAGTAAATCTCCTGCTTCGGCCGAGGGCTTTGTGTAATGGCTCTCCTAGACACAGCGCGATCTCACCCCCAATACCGGGAGAGACGAAACCCCTGCCGATCCGCTCACTGTCTTCATGTGGCTCGGGACTGTACCCAACTAAAACCTGTTTGCACGACTCCTTTGAACCGTGGTAGGGTAGTAATCAAAGCACAGCGGGAACTCACACGAGACAAATGACGATCTCAGGTCGATAAACTAACCTGTACAGATGTCACCAGAGAACTGCTATCTGACGTCAGGTATAACACCAACTAGCATATTCCCAGCGAGTCCTGTCCAGTGTACTCATAACCCAATGAGCACCTGTATACATCTTAGGTGAACCAACTGACACCAGTGGCTTGTGAGACCGGCCACCGCCCCTCGTCGGGGTCTCGACTGTATACACTAGTCTATTCCGGAGTATCGATGCCCTGTCTCGAAACTCCCACGACTAGGGACCTTTTAAGGATGTGCTTATAGACCCCAGCTCCCACGTATATGATCGTCATCATACTGCTGGTAGTCAAGCAAGAATCCTGAGGGCTCTATCAATGTGTAATAGCGATCTGTAAGGTCACCTAAAACAGTACACGATGATAAAGATAAACCAGATAGCATACTATCATCTTGAGTAAGACTGTCCTACCGGCATAGGTCCTCTCTCAATCATTGCAATCACGTGCCTGTGATCCAATAATTGACTCTGAGGGCACTATATCCAACACATTGTACGCTAATCGTTTCTTTTATGTGCATGGAGATCTTGATCTTAGTTTTAAGAATTTTATGTCCCTTGTTTTATAAGAATTAAATTTTTATGCAGGGTTAAACCCTAGTTTTATTAAAGGAATTAAATTCCTATATACTTTTAGAAGAATTAAATTTTTTGGACTTAGTTCTTTCCCCTAAATTTTGAATCTGCATAAAAGAATCTTCTCGATGAGAATTAAATTCTCAACTTGTGGGGAGATCTGCTTCTGCAGATCTCAACCAGAGGAAGAACTAAGTTCTTTGAGAAGAGTTAAACTCTTGGGTTGAGAACTAAATTCTCTTTTGTTTTGTGGAAGCTTTTGGGAGACATCTGTATATTTTTTTAGAAGCTTATGGGATGGTCTCCTCCTTTTTTTAGAGAATTAAATTCTCTCTCTATTTTTCTTCCTCTCTCTCTCTGTGCGTATCTCTTTCTTCTCCTTACTGCTATTTATATGAGAAGAACAAGAATCAATTTGTTAAGAAAATCGCTCATTGAGAGATCATGATTGATTTCATGATCTTTTAGATCAATCGGTGAATTTTATTCACCGTTGAATTTTTAATCCAAAGGCTCTCTGTGTAACAGAAAAGATTTCTTGTTTGTTTAACAAGATTATGAATATCTTGTTAGTTTTAACAAGGTTAGAATTTTATTTTATCATATCTTTTTAGTTTAACAAGATCAGAAATATATTTTCTTAATATAGAATTTAATGCTATCATATGGATGTCTCGTTAGTTTAACAAGGTTAACATAGAATTTTATTCTTATCATATGAATATCTTGTTAGTTTAACAAGATTAGGAATATTAAATTTAATTCTGTTAAATGAATATCTTGTTTGTTTAACAAGATTAGGAAAATATTTTTCTATGATAGAATTTTATTCTACCAGATAATCACTGTTAGATTTTTGATCCAAAGGTCCTCTGTTTAACAGAGAAGATTTCTCTAGTTTGAGAAAGATCAGGAAAATATTTCCAAATAGAATTTAATTCTATCAGATGATTTAATTGGTGATATTTTATCTCCATCGGATTTTAAATCCAGGATTCTCTGTTAGAGAAAGATCTTTCCATATTAGAAAGACCAGGGAAAATATTTCCTAAAGAGGATTTAATTTTATCACATAGAATTTAATGGGAACATTTTAGATTGGGGCGCTCACATGCTTTGCATGTGAGAGGAAAGAGAACTCACGTGTTTAACATGTGACCCATGCTGTGGGTTTTAGCCTGTTTATGTTCAGCGCTCATATGCTTTGCGTATGAGCGCTCACGTGTTTTACACGTGAGGCATGTTTGTCCATTGGTGCTTTATGTTCAGCGCTCATATGCTTTGCATATGAGTGTTCACGTGTTTTACACGTGAGACTGTTTGGCCCTTAGTTATTTTCTTTCAGCGCTTATATGCTTTGCATATAAGCGCTCACGTGTTTAACCCGTGACGTCCAATCATGAATTTTTTTCTCCTTCAACTCTCCCCCTTTTTTTAAGGGTTAAAAGGGAACAAATAGCTCTTGGCCGAAAATTTTGACGGGACAAATGCCCCCTGCTATTTTGCCCACGTAATGTACGTGGGTGAAGTGGTGCAAAGTAATGCGTGACCATAGAATTGATGGCTTAGGAGACAAGTTTAGGGTCCTTGTAGCCTAAGACTTTTCAACTTTATGAGCCGTGAGTCAAGACGAATCGAGAAGTTCTCACATGACATTATTTTCCCTACGAGTCGAGACGAATTGAGAAGTAATATATCACACACTCAACCAAGTTAACATGTCGTGAGTGAACCCACGTCCAATCATGGTTCTTTTCTATTTTAAAAGAACTTATCATAATATGATCTTCTTCTTCTTCTTCAAGAAGAAAACCTAGACTTCATCAATGGTGATTTGATGAAATGAGTGAGAAATCCAATTCTAAAGTGAACCCACTTCCTATTTCTTCATCCTCTACCTCTTGCCAAGTAGTATAGGGTGTTTCCTTCACAAGTTTTCATGGCTTGGTGAAGGTGGAGCTTGATCTAGTGATGCCTCGACGTAGATCATCTTCGGCGTCGTAGTCGATGACCTAGCCCGTCCATTCTCCGATGAAGCCGACACTAGAGCCCGGGATCCGATGATCGCAGCGAGGAGACATCATCACGGAGCTATGGAGGTGGAGCACCGGATCTACAAAGGTTGTATTTCCGTTACACTTTAGTTAAGTTGTTAACTAGCTCGTTGTTTCGCCTATATATCTAGTTAACAATCTGTATTAGGGTTTCTCGGCACCCGTAAAATTTGAAATTGGCATGGTTGATGCCTTGTGAGACCTCTTGAGAGTGCCTAGGAACCCTACAGTCAAGATGTAGTGTTCGGTAGCTAAGTGGTACTTGTTTGTTGCATGAATAGGATTGGTTAGGACAGTCGTGCGGCTTTGTTGACCTAGGGCACGTACGGGTGGGTTTAATGCAATCCAGAATAATGACGGGTTGAACTTGACTAGCGGTTTATGGTTTGTTGACCTAGTCAAGGTCATAAGCCGCTTGGGGTAAAAATCACATCGGGAGTTTCTAAAGAAACTGAAACTTGTCAGATATGCGCATACCTTCTGGAGTGTGATAACGTGAGTGGATTCCATCACGTTATCATGCGATGATAGTTGGATCCCGATTCCCACTGATGAGTTGGTTTACTCCTCGGGTGATCCCGACTAATTCTTCTTTCAGGTTTGGAGGAGAATTTGAGGATACAGTGGGAGATTTCCTGATTAGATAAATTGATAACCATTCTGATCTAGGTTAGAGTGCACGCAGAGTGTTTCTTTTCTCTCTCTCTTTGGCAGTGACCATGGTCCGACCCTTGACTATGACTCAGTGACCAAGTTGACCGGACCTTCTTAAAATACTGGCTTTTGGATTGTCAGAGTTGCATACCTCATTGTCACTCCTACTTTTACCCTTTTCTCCAGAACACCCCGTATTATTACGAACATCCACTTCCATTGGATAAAACCATCGTATGGTTATATACGAACTCGAAGGAACTTGCTCCAGATTCGAGGATGGTTTTCGGTTCTGGAGAAAATGAATATGACTATTCAGTTGTCTTTTCCTTTTACCTTCTCTCAGGTTGCGAGTGCTCCTTGGATTAGGACGGTACACCTATTACGCAAATTGGATAGTCTTCTTCCAAACCATAGACAGGTGCCGAATGGTGGGAAATGAAGAAAACCAATTAGCCTAATGATGGTGTACAGAAGGTAATAAGTTAAGACAAATAAAGGGATTAGAAAGAGGACAAAGTAAATTGCGACTGCTATTCACGACCAAACCAAGTATTTCATTACCACTCCTACTTCACTTTTGTATTTCTCCAGAACACTCCGTATCACTACGAAGATCCACAGTTATTTGGATACTCCATCGTATGGTTATATACGAACTCGAAGGAACTTGTTCCAGTTCGGGGATGGATTCTGGTTCAAGAGAAATAGGAATAAGGTTTTATTCAGTTGTCCTTTATCTTCACCTTCTCTCAGGTTACGAGTACTCCTAGGATTACGAAAGTACACCCATTATGCTTATTGGATAGTCTTTTTCCAAATCATAGGCTGGTGCCGAACGGTAGGGAGGGAAGAAAACCATTTAGCCTAAAGGAGTGTGCAGAAGGTAATGACTAAAGACATATAAAGGGATTTGGAGAGATGGCAAAGAAATATACGGTTACAGTTGTGAATCTGGATAATGGAAGAGGCATTACTAGGAATACCCGGATACCCTTTCGAAACATTTACATGTTTCAGTTTCACTGTGTATTATTAAAAAAAAACTGATTTCCCAATTAGCCCTTACTCCAGGGTATGTATTTATCAGGTTTGATTCTCACATCTGTATGGTTTTACAGATGATGAGTGGGAGTAAGTTATTGGGAATTGGGTGATCATCCTCATTATATCGGGATTCGTTGTAATTGGTGATATTTGAGGAAATCGCCTGGGCTGTTTGCCGGGCGGTAAATATTTGGTTTTGAATATCCGTTGTTATGCACCAATTTCAAATTGATATATCTGTACGTTTATTTTTATAAAGTGAGATATAACTTTTTGAAATTATGTCCATGGCATTTACCTATATCAGTGAATGGTTAGGTAAGGAGTATTAAACAGCGGTGTAATTCTTCTTAACCATAAATACAGTTTTCAACCTACGACACACAGGGAATGAGTTATTAAACTCAAGGGACTTATAAAGAGTATTTTATATTGTTCAGTGTCCATGAGGACAGAGGGGTTGGTACTCGTACTATATTCTGTTTACTTGTGACTTCTCTAGTTCTTAGACATGTGTTTCGTAGAAATGCAAGGTCTAAGTTTTGAGAAGTTATAGGTATATGAATAAAGTAGAAAACCAGGTATTGCAAGTATCAGGATTCTTCAAGGTGATCGAAGATGTAGATACTTGTATATGGTATTCAGTTGATAGTAATGATTATGAGAATTTGCTTCTCTTTCAGGTTACTCATATCTAGATGTATTCCTAAGTTGAGTAATGCTGATTGGCCTCTTTCCATTTAGTTGACATGCACTGGAGACAGCTGCATGATTTGAATCTGGTTCCAATTAAATCAGTGCCTCTGTTTCTATATTGGATATTAAACGGTTCATATCTTAACTATGTTAAGGTACGGGGAGTTGTCCGGCTTATGCTTAAAACCAGACTCTGGATAACTCAAGGCACGTTTCTGTAATGGCTGTTTGTGGGTTGACCCGGGTTATGACGAGGGTTGACTTTCTACCATCTGGAAGATCAATAGTGATATTGTTCTTGACTCGCCATAGTTTTAATAAAAATGGATTTTTTTCAGAAAACAATAGTGGGAGTATGGTAGAACTGGAAGTAATTCCAGAACCGCAAACGATTACTGAAAATTTGATAAAAACCTAAACATTCAATCTGGATTGACATTCTATTGGCCACTTCGCAGATATGGTAGGTAATCTCAGGCACCCGAGAGGTACTCCGGTATGCTCAAAGACGGTGACAGGGAGGTTCTTATTTATCCAGACTTGCCATTGCTTTTGTTCCAGACTATGAGACCCGGCAGGAGGATAAGTATAGCGTCGTTCTGAACTAGCTTTAGAAGTGCACGTGTATATGACTCTGCCAGAGGGTTGTCGTAATCAGTGGGAGCAACGGAAGCATAGTGGACAAGTAGCTTGTGTCTATTTAGAGACTAAAGAAGATATAGCGGAGACAGATCATCTATTTCTGATGTGACAGTCATAGGTTCGACTTCATCAGAATAGGGGATGGATCTGTCTAAAGCAGATATAGCGGAGATAGATCATCTTTTTCTGACATGACAGTTATAGATTTGACTTCATCAGGATAGGAGATGGATCTGTTAAGAAGGTAGTAGGGTGTGATGTCCTGGTATTTGGATGACATACACAGAGTAGAAAGTGAAATTCCTATACTACGATCGGTTATGATTTGGTTGTCACATAGTGGTTTCTCCACATAGGATATAGATATAATATCAGACATTCTGATTACTAGATCTATGGTTTTAGATCTAGATTTGGGTAGTTTCCCAATCTGGGTACTTAAACAGCATTCTACAGGTGTTTTAGAATGGACGACTCCTGCCACGGTAGTGTATCTGCAGGTGATGGAGTCACCCTCTCTAAAGGTGTCTTACAGACTAAAAGGGAGAGAGATGCGCATGATTGGCAGATCACTTGCTTAGGCAATTGAGTCAATCATGAGATGTCAAGTACCACACCAGATGCTGTTTTTGCATGAGATACAATAAGTTGATATTAATCCTATCCTGGAGAAACGTTCGGAAGCAGTTTTAGAACATAAGTGGATGTTCTAGGGATATGATAACGACAGCCTTTTTCCGGGGACGGTTATCATTCCAGGCTTCCAAGGTGACTTGGATGACAGAGTGACTGTCAGAGTTATAGTTTTCCCTCTGACGAGGGGCAGTATTTTAGACTGGTGGTCCAAGCGGATACTGAGGGAGGTGTGGCGCAGGATACTGATTAAGTTCAGTTGACAATACAGTCTAAGAAGTTTGGATTTGGAGTTCATTTATGAACTAGGTCCCATTAGTTATCCAGACATATTCTAAGACAGGTATTGCTCATTTCGGGAGATGGCTTTCTCCGCGAACTTGAGATAAAGAGAGATATAGAAAGAAACATTAGGGTGAATCCACTCACTGAGGCTATTCCTCGAACGCAATAGTTTCGTAAATGGGCTTTGTGAAACTGATCAGTAGAGGAGTTGGGTGTTCGGTATCACACGGGCTGTGAGTATGCGACATCGCAATAATTAGCCTTGAGTGCAAGTGGGAGATTGTTGGATATAGTGCCCTCAGAGTCAATTATTGGATCACAGGCACGTGATTGCAATGATTGAGGGAGGACCTATGCCGGTAGGACAGTCTTACTCAAGATGATAGTATACTATCTGGTTTATCTTTATCATCGTGTACTGCTTTAAGTGACCTTACAGATCGCTATTACACATTGATAGAGCCTTTAGGATTCTTGCTTGACTACCAGCAGTATGATGGCGATCATATACGTGTGAGCTGGGGTCTATAAGCACATCCTTAAAAGGTCCCTAGTCGTGGGAGTTTCGAGATAAGGCATCGATACTCCGGAGTAGACTAGTGTATACAGTCGAGACCCCGACGAGGGGCGGTGGCCGGTCTCATAAGCCACTGGTGTCAGTTGGTTCACCTAAGATGTATACAGGTGCTCATTGGGTTATGAGTACACTGGACAGGACTCACTGGGAACATACTAGTTGGTATTATACCTGACGTCAGATAGCAGTTCCCTGGTGACATGTGTACATGTTAGTTCATCGACCTGAGATCGTCATTTGTCTCGTGTGAGTTCCCACTGTGCTTTGATTATTACCCTACCACGGCTCAAAGGAGTCGTGCAAACAGGTTTTAGTTGGGTGCAGTCCCGAGCCACATGGAAGCAGTGAGCGGATCGGCAGGGGTTTCGTCTCTCCCGGTATTGGGTGTGAGATCGCGCTGTGTCTAGGAGAGCCATTACACAAAGCCCTCAGCCGAGACAGGAGATTTACTGGTAGGTATTCCAGTAGTATCTCAGAGTGTTCTGGGCTATACTCCGACACGACTTGTACCGCTTTTGGGGGTCTGACTTTCACCAACCCCCTAGGCCCGCCATGCGATGCTCATAGGTGAACGGACCGGACTATACGGATATTGTCACTGACAGGCTTAGTAGGGTGTCAGGATGAGTTCGCTCATCGACCTCCCTTTTGGTCAATACCTGGTAGCTTGTTACGTACGGCTAATACCTCTGACGTGCTAGTGGTTAAATCCACAGCCAAAGTATTGACGAGTCTTTAGAGTCCCCCACAGACAGTTTCTCAAGTTTCGGACGAAACGTTGTATAGGCCGTATGATATATGGCAGGGTCCGATCATATACGTGCAGTAGTGCACGGATCATGATCGGGCGGATCATACTAGTGGGCTTTGGTTTAAGCCAGATCCTAGTATTAGATTTGTTGGATTACTTTAGTCTCGTCGCATTCGCATTCAGTCGGAATGCGGATGCAGGTATGTATATACAGGTGAGGGGTATCCTTGTGATCCGTCACGAGTTTACTTTAGATGTTGCCGTATCTTTTTATTGTTGCAAACATTTGGATTAATGTTTGCATATGGATATTATGAGCTAGAAATCATCATTTAGAGCATTAATGGTGACACATGCATAAGTGATGACTCATGGTCTCTTTTCTTATGCATGTGTCACATTATGAGATTGATTTGAGTGATGAAATGAGAGCAAGAGAGAGAGGGGCAGCCAAGGTTATGGTGAGCTCTTGTATTTCTTTTTCTCACACACTCTCATTATAAAAAAAACACAAGAAAAGAAAAGAAGAGAAAGCTTCTCCTCTTTCTTCTTCCTCTAGCTCATGACCTCCATTAATGGCAACACCTTCAACCTCCATCCAAGCAATGGATGCAAGAGACAAAGTGATCACAAACATTCTCTACAACATCTTGTACACGTCGGCTAGCACACTTCGTGCCCGAGTTACTTCGGATGAAGCGGGAGCCCGTAAAAAGACTCGTAGATGTGGTGCCCTTTCCGACGAGGAGATCAAGACCGGAGATGCCACGAGGAGTTTGGGATGGTGGCCAAAGACCGAAGGACACGGATCGATCGGTATAGCCTTTCTATCCCTTCTCTCAATAGCTAGTTGTAAGTTAATGGTTCGATCCGGGTTTAAGCATACGATAGCGCCGGTTTCATGTTTAGAAAAATTTTCGTTTCCGCATTTTGGCCTCGAAAAGACGGCCGGGGCGCTACCGTAGTCTTACACAATGCTATAGCAACAGATCATGTATTCCCACGTGAGCACCTCTAGCGCCTTTGAGGAACAAAAGGAACAACTGACATCGAGTCACGTGATCCCACGTGCCCCTCTAATAGTGCTTAGCACTTTCAAAAGGAAAAGGGGAATAAATCAAAGACAGTTCCCATTTTGGGGTGCCTCACGTGATACCACGTGACCCCCTAATGGTGCTTAGCACTTTCAAAAGGAAAAGTGGAATAAATCAAAGACAGTTCCCATTTTGGAGCGCCTCACGTGATCCCACGTGACCCCCTAATGGTGTTTAGCACTTATGAAAAAAAGGGAATAAATCAAAGACAGTTCCCATTTTTGGGGCGCCTCACGTGATCCCACGTGACCCCCAATAATGCTTAGCACTTATAAAAGAAAGGGAGAATAAAATTCTAAGAAGCAGTGCCCAATTCTCATGCGCCTCATATGCCACACGTGAGCGCTCCAAATTTCAGTGTTTAACACTGCTTAAGAACTTCATGTGAGAGCACGTGAGCGCCAAGAAAATGTTAGTGTTTAACACTATGAGAGGCCAACCTTAGCCTAAACATAGCCAGGTCTCCCGAGGCCAAAACCCTTTTTCAACTTAGTCTTCCTATGCTCAGGTCTCTCCAAATCGATCTCAGTTCTAAAGATGATTAATGATATCCTAGCATATGGCATCTAAAATAAGGTTCATCCTATCATGATCTCTCCCTTCAATCTAGAATTCGGTTCAAGGGTACATATCTCTATATCTCTGATACATGTCGTTGTAATTCTTCAAACAACTTTTAGGTACACTCCCAACCCCATGAGCACACCCCAATGGACCGCAATGTCCTTAAACTAGCTGTGGACCGCAACGTCCTTAAACTAGCTGTGGACCGTAAAGTTCTTAAACTAAACAGTCATCCCAAAAATGGTGATCTATGGATTGTAACGTCCCTAAACTAAAATGATAGAGCCCAAATGCTCTTTTGTTGGATCAAAATGATCCTAAACCCCCGTTAAGTAGATCTTAGTCCAAGATCGGACTAACGTATCCTTAAAAAAACATTTAAGTTGATCTTAATCTCAAACGAGATTAACGATCCTTAAATCAACCCAAACCCAAATCTAAGAATATACGGATTTGGACTAATCCACGCCCTACGGGCAGAAACATAAATTAGTCTCCGTATACAATCCATGGGCAACCAAAAACAAAACAAACACACACGATACGAAGTGACCTGCTAGAGCAGAAGAAAGTGGATACCGCGATTCGGTAACGTAATTAATTGCAGGGGCTTGCGCCTGCAGGGAAAAACATGCCCATAATCAAAAACCCCTCACAATAAGGGGGAATCTGATGAAATCTGCTACAATGGCCGCATCCATCCAAACCTCCGATACCCGGTGCCACAAATCAACCTGGCATCTACGGAGAGGTGGACGGATAAATCCAAATAACATCTGCCCCTAAATTCAGGCAAGACATCTGTCTTCCCGGTTTTCAGCGGTAAACAAGTACTTTGTGACTCTTCTTCGCTGCGTCTTCTTCATCCTGGCGCCGATACTTGGACTTTTCGTATATGGCCGTTTCACGTTCTCGGTCAGCTCTGCTCTTTTGCTAAGCTTCGTTTAGCAGCTTGTCAATTGGGTCTTCTGGCTACTCCGGGGATTTTGGCACCAATCCTGCCCCCAGTTCCTCTGCGTTGCTTTCCGAAGCCGAAGGAGTTTCTTCGTTATTTAACGACGGATGAGAAACCATGTAGCAACTTGCTGCATAGTTTTCGGTTTCTGATGAGTCATTTTCCTCATCATTGTCACTCTCTTCGTTCTCAAGAATATAGTTGAGAAACTCTTCGAGGGTGACTGGTGTCCGCGCTTTCTGGTTGTATTCTTCCAGCGCATCGATGTACTTTTGCAGGTCCTTGCGCTTGTCGTCAGGCTGTACGGGCTTCTTGGGCTTCTTCTTTCCCTTCGAAAACTTTGAAGGCTTTGTAGGGTTCCTAGACACACTAATGAGGTCTCACAAGGCATCATCCATGCCAATTTCAAAAATTACAAGTGCCGAGAAACCCTAATACGGATCGTTAACTAGAATTTTAGGCGAAAGATGCAACTAGTAAACTACTTTACTAAGAGAACGGAAATACAACCTTTGTAGATCTGGTCCTCCACCTCCATAGCTCCACAATGAAGTCTCCTCGCTGTCCAAATGGAAACCCGGGCTCTAGCGTCGGCTTCATCGGAGAAATGAGCGGGCAAGGTCGTCGGCTTCGTGCCGAAGATGATCTACGTCGAGGCATCACTAGATCAAGCTCCCACTTCACCAAGTCATGAAACTTGTGAAGAAAACACACTCTACTACCTGGCAAGAGGTAGAGGATGAAGAAATAGAAAGTGGGTTCACTTTAGAATTGGATTTCTCACTTATTTGCTCAAGTTGCCATTGATGAAGCAAGCTTTCTTCAAGTGAAGAAGAAGAAGAAGCAAGAAAGAATATGATAAGTTTCTTATTTAAAAAAGAAACTAATATGAATACTTATCATATCCTAACCATAGTCAAGTGTAGAGAGTAAACTAGGGTTAGTGGGAATGGTTAGGGTTAAGCATGAGACAAAATGGTCACATAGTCAAAGCTTCATGAAGCTTCAATATACAACAAAGTTAGCCACCATTTTCTCTTTATGCTTTTCATTTTCCAAAAACAATAGATAAATAAATAAGTGAATAAAACAAAACCCTAACCATTATCATGTAACCATGGTTTGATCTTTACACAAAAACCCTAGCAAACATGTATCATCAAACATGATACAATCAAGTGCACAAAAGTATATCACATATACAACTTGTGAACTTCAAGTGAGAAAATCCATTTAAATTCCATTTAAAGTGAACCAATACTAGTTAATGCAAAGTAATATATCAAATATATAATTATGCATTAAATCATTAAATCAATACTTGATTTAACGATCCGGTCATATCGCATACAACCGACTAATATCCAATGTATCGGCTTATCGAATCAATCCTTGATTCGATAACTAGGTTATATCGTATACAACCATTCGATACATTCATCGCGAGAATGGAATACGGTATCACATACACGCATTATTCTCGGTCCCGCACATATCTCATATGCGCTCCTATTTCGTTTCGCTTGAGCCAGGAAACCTCTGTGTAGACTCTAAAGACTCGTCAATACGCCGGCAGCAGGTGATGATCATATCAAACACCCACAAGCCGCAAGCGGTCTGCTAAACGTAACGGCCACCCGGGTATTGAGCGATCAGAAGATCGATGAGCAAGCCCGCTCACACTCCTGTGAATCCAACCAGTAACACTTACCGTACAGTCCGGTCTGATCGTCTGATATGTCGCATATCTCGCCTAGGGGTGGTAAACGTCAGACCCCAATAGCTCGATAAGTCGTGTCGATATGAGGCCTATAACAGTTCGAGAAACTACTGATAACACTTACCGGTAAATCTCAGCAACCCTGGCCAGGGATTTCCGGTTATAGCCAATCGAACACAACGCAACATCAACTCCCTATACCGGGAGAGACGAATCCCCTCCTATCGCTCATTGCCTCCATGTGACTCAGGACTGTACCCAAAAACCACCGTTTTGCACGCCCTCTTGGACGTGGTAAGATGGAAATCAAAGCACAGTGGGAACCACACAAGACTCTATGACGATCTCGGGTCAACAGACTACTCTGTACCAGTGTCACCAGAGAACTGCCATCTGACGTAAGGTATAATACCATCTGGGAGTTCTCGGCGAGTCCGTCCAGTGTACCCAGTCTTCACTGAGCACCCGTATATCATCTCTGATGTCAAACACCAATGGATATGGGATCGTCCATCGCCCATCTGTATTGGTCGAGAAGGTATACGCTAGTCTACTCTGGTATATCGATGCCCCGTCTCGATATACCCACGACTAGGGACCTTGAAGGATGTACTTATGGACTACCTTGTCCCCACTAGTATGATCCGCATCATAGTCCAGGTAGTCAAGTACACATCCTAAGGGCTTTACCAACATGTAACAGAGAGACAATCAGTATACACGTTAAGGTAAAGAGTAACCAGATAGCATACTATCATGTCGAGCAAGAAAGTCCTCCCTATATATGTCCCAGCATCCACTACAATATACATCCAATGTACAGTAATGGCCTCTAGGGCATACATATAACTAACAGGCTTGACCTGAGTGTTTTGCCCATCGTTAGCAGTTTTCAGTGTGGGGCGCGGTTTCAGCATCCCCTCAATGATCTCGGGCTCCAGCGGGCTTTTCCACCTGATCGCCGGACATGTTTGAAGATCCTTCAGCATTCTTTTGGTTTTAGCGAAAAGGACAACTTCCCATAGAGCTTCTTTCACAAACGAACATGATGCCCCCGGCGTATCCACCTTTTTAGGGGCGTATCCACCTTTTTAGGGGCGGGTCTCTGTGGCGGGTTCACCTTCCAGTTCTCAGAAAGCGCAAATTTCCCCCCATTGATACTGGTCCTCGATCTAATTTTTGAAGACATAGCAATTCTCAATGGGGTGGCTCACCATTCGGTGATAGGAGCAGTAATTAGGATTTTTGACGTCACCACGCTGCGGTGGACGTTTTGGGTCTGGCAAAGTGATGAGTTTGTTGCGCACTACCAGTTCGAACAGTTTCCTCGTTTTATCTCGGGGAAACGAGTAAGCACGTCCTAGCTTCTCTTCCAGGGACTGGCGCGGGCGAGCGTTGTTTTGGTGAGCAACCGGTTTTGGGTCACTTGGTTGCTATTGAGTGTTGGCAACGATGGCCGCTTTCCCTTTACCCTTTGCATTCCGAGGGTCCATTTTTGAAGAGGAAGGTTCGTGGCCCATCTGGTCCATTTGGGCCAACTTGTCGATCAGAGCCTGGAAGGTGGTCGGCTTAAAGAACGTCATGAACTAGGATACAGTTGCCTGAGGATCCAGAGTCCCTATGAACATGCCCACGGCAGGAGCTTCTTCAATGCGTTGCTCGCATTTTGACCATAGGTTCCACCACCGGATTGCGTATTGAACCTAACTCTCTCTCGGCTTCACCCTGGCATTGATTAATGTCATGATCGGGGTACGCTCGCTTATGCTGGCGAACCGCTGTGTGAACAGCAATTCCATTTCCGTGAATGTTTTGACGGAGTCATTTAGGAGATTCGAGTACCATTCAAACGTCGTTTCTGACAGGCTGCCAACGAACTGGCAAAGCAGCAATTTGTCTTCACCTCCAGTATTGCCGCATAAGATCTGAACTGAGCGATGTGCTGGTGCGGGTTGCCTGTTCCTTTGTACACATAGAATTTGGGGATCGTATATCCCGACGGGTACTTGATTTGGTCATACCATCCCGGATACGGTCGTCCAGTTCTGACGACTTGGCCAGCCGCTTCACTTGCCTGATGAGCTCGTATTTGTTGAGCTATGTAATCATCAAGGGCAGCTTTGGAGATCGTTTCCTCCCTGGCTGTTGATAAAACTGGAAGAGAGTTTGATATTTCCCCTATGTCGTCCTCGATGATTATCGGTTGGTTTTCAATTGGAGGTTCTGGCTGGAATATCATTCCAACCATATCTTGGAACAAAAGTGCCATATGCTTTATATTAGCAGCCTATTCCGCGGCCTCCTTATCCTTTCTTTCCAGCACCCTTCGCAGGAATTCTGTATCGGTCTCCTGCTCTCGACGCTGTTCAGATGCTGATTCTGAGCTTTCTTTCTGCCCGATTAGTGCTATCATTTTCGTCAGCATCTCCAGGTGCTTTTGTTGCTGCTTCTGAGCTTTTGTCAACGACCGAGTTTGCTGTCAATGACCCACAGAAGTACGGCTTTCCTCTTTTCCAGAAGCCATGTAAATCATGTATACAACCATGCCCCCAGGCTTGGGGCGTTTAGGTCCAGCGCCTTCGGAATTTTCCGCAGGAAATGAGATTTTCTCTGGCTCCTTTTGTAGGGGGTCGAGGTTGAAGGAGATGTTGTAACAGGCGCCTGTATGAAAGAAGTCCCTCGCTGTATGGTGAAGGAATGATTTTCCTCTTGTTGAACCTTCATTTTCTCCGGTTGACGAGCGTGGAGTCCTGGACTTTCTGCCAGACCCTGTGGATTTGGGAGGAGAGCCGTTGAGGGGACTGCTCCGGTTTTGCCTGCGTCATGTTTTCAGCAGGAAGTGGAGATTTCTTCAACACCACGGTTGGGAAGTTCTTTCGCACCCTCTTTAGCGGTTCAAAGATATTCCCGGTTGGAACAATAGCGTCAATTTCCACCATTAGAGCTGGTGGAGTAAGTCCAGAGGGGGAGTGCCCCCAACTCTTCTCATCCGGTGCCAATGGCGACGTCGAGAGTGTCTTGCAGACGGGACCACCTCAATTGTGGAAGCGGCTCCGTCGTGCCTCCTTCTTTGGTGAGAGACTGCTGCTGGTGCTAGCCTGTCGAAGACCGACGTCCGTTGAGAGGGAACGACCAATCTTTCAAAAGCTGATTTTCTGGTAAGGGAAGCACGTTTGATGACTTCACCCGCAGCAGGAGTTGGCAGGACTTTCCGTTTTGGGATAACCCTTTGAGGTATCGCAAGTCTCTTTGCGGGCCCACTTGAGTTTCGGCTCAGCCTGTTGAAGACTGAGGTGGCAGACTTGGACGACCCATTGAGAGGGGCTGTGGTAGTTGTAAGTCGATCGAAGACCGACTTCTTAGGAGCTTCTTGTGGTGGCACCGGGGCGCTGAAGCTTACTAGCGAGAGCATGGTCTCGAAGAACAATCCAGTAGAGGCCGCATTAGGCTCATATGTCACTCCTCCAGTTGGGGTGAAGTAGGAGTTGCTGTTGCAGTTAGTGCAACTGGAAGCCATTGATGTTCACTTCTTCTTTCTGCACTGAAACAAGACACCAAATCTTAATACCTCGAATCCAAGGGCAACCATAGCGAATCGTGATTTTTTTTGCGAAACACGACACACAAAGTGTGGAGTGGAAAGAGAAAAAGGTCCCACCGGGCGTGTCAGAATCTGTTTACCGCCGGAAACAGAGACGAACCGGGATAGATCGTCTTGCCTGAGTCCTGGGGGCAGATGCTATTTGGATTTATTCGTCTACCTCTCTGAAAATGCCAAGTTGATTTATGGCACCGTATATTGGAGGTTTGGACGGATACGGCCGTTGTAGCAGACTTCGTCAGATTCCCCCTCGTTTGCGAGGGGTTTTTGATTGTGGGGATGCTCTTCCCTGCAGGCGCAAGTCCCTGCAGTTAATTATGTTATCGCATCACGATAACCATTTTCTCCTGCTTCGGGAGTTTACTTCATGTCATATGTGTTTTTGTTTGTTTAGGTTGCCCGTTGATTGTATACGGAGACTAATTTATAGTGTCACCCATAGGGCATGGATTAATCCAAATCCGTATATCTTAGATTTGGATTTGTTTTATTTAAGGATCGTTAATCTGGTTTGAGATTGAGATCGACCTAAATGTATGTGAGCAGTTGGGGCTCGGTTAGTCTTTTATTAAGAATACGTTAGTCCAATTTGAGACTAAAATTTACTTAACAAGGTTTTAGAATCATTTTTGTTTCAGATCCAACAAGAGAGCATTTGGACACCGTTGTCCTAGTTTAGGGACATTTCGGTCCATTATCACCATTTGGGGGGACGGAGTTCTAGTTTGAGCACATCTCGGTCCGTTGATCACCATTTTGAAGGTGAGATTTTAGTTTAAGGACGTCTCGGTCCTTTGATCACCATTTTGGAGGTGAGAGTTTTAGTTTAAGGACGTCTCGGTCCGTTGATCACCATTTTGGAGGTGACACTTTTAGTTTAAGAACGTCTCGGTCCGTTGATCACCATTTTGGAGGTGAGATTTTATTTTAAGGACGTCTCGGTCCGTTGATTACCATTTTGGAGGTGGGGTTTTAGTTTAAGGATGTCTCGGTCCGTTGATCACCATTTCGGAAGTGAGATTTTAGTTTAAGGACGTCTCGGTCCATCGTCCATCTTGCACGCACGTGTATTTGTTACGTGACGGGATGAACAACGATG
This sequence comes from Agapanthus africanus, assembly GCA_030015575.1. Classification (NCBI taxonomy): domain Eukaryota; kingdom Viridiplantae; phylum Streptophyta; class Magnoliopsida; order Asparagales; family Amaryllidaceae; genus Agapanthus; species Agapanthus africanus. The sequence goes on from CM057339.1 coordinate 46,791,407, forward strand.
ATTTGGGATGCACCCAATTGGGGGTACAGTCTGATTTAAGGTGTGCGCATCAGTTTGAAAGTGCACCAAAAAGCTGTTGGTTGTTGGGACCCACCACCTCTCTGAAAACGTTGAGGAATTACAACGAAGTGAATCAGATGTGTGGAGAGATATACTCTTGAACCAATTCCCGTATTTGAGGGAAAAAGGAGTTAGTGGTAAACCCGGAAATCATTAATCATATTTTGAGACTAAGATTTTCTCGAGAGGATGTAGGATGAGTATCGTTTTGGTTATCATCAATTGGAAGATCAATAGTCGTATTTGGGACTAAGGTCAGCTTGGGAAGTCATGAGCACATGGGCTTGGATGGTCCGAATCAAGGAGGTTCTATCCTCAAGGGGACCTAGCCAATTTGGGTTTGGTCCATTCAGTTTTTGTTGAAAAGTGCCAAGCACTTGTTTGGGCTCTGTATAATCAGTCCTCTTTTTGTACAAAGAGTGCCGAGCACTTATGTTAGTTCTGACGCTCACATATAATCATGTGGGCTTTTAATCATGGGGATTGCTCAATAAGTGTTAAACACTTTGTAACAACTCCAATTTCAATGTACAGAAAATCCATTTAAAGTTAATGTAAAATTGGGGTATTTACAATCCTGTGAATGCTATAAGAATTTGTTTCGCTTTGGAACAACAAGAAAGCACTTGTAGCTCACTGGTAAAGCCTTGCACTGCTGTGACATAACCCCTGTGTTCGAATCCCCTAGCCACATAATCTTTTTATTTATTTTTCTTTTAATCTTTTAGAAGCCCAAGAGTTTGCACGTGCACTGCACGTAAAATGAAGAGTCACACTTAAAACAAACAGGTGAAAATTAGTATTCAGACCGACAGGGACACGTGGCCCCAATCCAAGCCCCCACCTCAATGATCGGACCGGCGAGATTCATGCACAGGCCGGCGCCGCCGGTTTTTGTTGGCCCAAACCCAAATTTTTTTGTAAACCCTAGACCCTTGGACCCCCCCTTAACTCCAGTATTGTTTATTTTCTCTGCACATTTACAGAGAATAATGAAACCCCTTTAAATTCCATTTTAATGAAAATTTTAATACATTTTTCATCACCTCTAAACCCTAGTTTTCCCTATAAATACTCACTCCATTTTACACCCCTCTCACTCAGAATTCCATTACAAAAACTATACCAAATTCCCAAGTCTTTTAGTGTACAAGTGGAGTTAGCGAAGGGCAAAACACCGACGAACTTCCGAGGAGATTCCGGCAACAAAACGATGCCCCGAAGTTTTCTTTAGGACCCCCCCTCTCTCCTCTTGACCCCAATCCAGTAAGTCCCCTCTTTTCCTTCTTTTCTCTATTCTAAAAAACTTCAAATTCTAAAACTCGACGGAAGCGGAGTTAATCCGACTTTCGATTCGGTTTTCCTTTAAAACTATATTTTTCTTAATCAAGAAAATATCATACTCTCACATATTGTTTAGAAAACATTAATAAACCTATTAAATCAAGTTTCACCTCAAAAGAATTATTTTTGTGTCTTTTATCGCACTTTTACAGAAAAATACCATATACTTTACATTTCGACATAATTAACCTGTTCCTTGCTATACCTTTAGATAAATCACGAGGTAATGAGCTACCTCATCACAACACACATTTTTATCATAGCACGATGAATTTTGGGACAATAAAATACGGGAAAATACGACTTTACAAATAAATACTCTAAACTCACAAAACCGTTTTCTATAAAAAGATGTATTAAACATTTCCATGCAATTGGACCTCTACAACCCATTTTGGGGACCCCGTTCGGGATGGTGCAGATTATCGCACATTCTCGAGTTTAGTAGAGCGAGATGCAGACCTCCGCAAGAAGCATTCGATCTCGATGGAATTTTTTTTATACATTTTTCTTAGAAAATGAGATTTCTACAAAAAAAAAAAAATTTATTTTCATTAAATAAATATATATATATATATAATCAAAATATCTAATTTAATTATATAAATATTCCAAGTTTTCTAAATCAAACGAATCACTATTATATGAAAATACCATCCAAATACAATATAAGTACAACATTTCAAGAAAATGCCATATACTATGAAACTAGGTTTTATTCACTAGAAATTTCACATTTATAAAATATACATCTATGAAAACTCTAAAGACGATAATTAAATACTTGAAGTGTATTTTAAAATTATGCCAAAACTATTTTTACATAAAACCCCCTCAAGTTATATTAAATTACAATAAGGACCCTAGTAAACATAGATTTAAGCGGGACCAGTCTCTTGAGCCTCAGGGAGCCGGAGATATGGGTGCTTGCCTATTTAAGATAGACAATCTAACAAACGGTATTATCAACACGGTAATTGTCTTTGAAAAAGACACAAATCCTGCCGTCCATATGCAGCAGTTACCGATAACATCAAAACTAATTCAGGATTTCAAGTTCTTTTTAAAAGTGTCTGACTCAGACTGAGTCTCAATCTAATCAATCTGACTTGAATACGATTCAAGTATAAACTTACAATACAACAATATGAATCCGTCTGTACAATCTATTTCAATATATAACTTGACCGAACCGAACTATGGATATACATCCATCTACATGATTCTCCAGTTACATCCATTTACTGATATCATGGTTTCGGCAAGTCATCCATATACAATTTACAATACAAGACAATACAATACAATCAATACAATACAGACATCGCGGGGTTTATAAGGGATAGATTGGTACGGAAGGTGTTAAAAGTGGCACGAGACTATAACCATAATACATCTAATCTGAATCTCCATTGCCGTTGTACCATGGCTAAACGGTTCCTTGTGCTCCGTATACCTTAGTCTCCAGAATAGTGGGACTCCTCTCGTATACACTGGCATTTTCTGTACCAAGTTACAAATAATGGCTTTAATAATATAATACAACTTTAAAAGTTATAATCTCTTTCTGTCTATTCTGTCTATACTTATTCTTTGGGACTTACCGAGTGATTGTTCGCTGACGACATTCCTTTTCTTCTTTCTTTGGAATGTTGTCAGGTGGATCGAATCTTCCGGAGACAGAGCCCACCAGCGAGGACTTTGATCAGCTAGCCTTTGACCCGGAGCTCTAATTTACTTGTACATTTCATTTTCATTTCTGTTATACCATTATTTAGGCATTGCTTTCATTCCATATATTTTCATTTCAGTTGTATTGTAAAAAGAATATTTAATAAATAAAGTTGTTGTTCTTTTACATTCATTTCTCTTGTGTACTTTACTCTATATTGCTTAGATACGCTTAGCGTATTTACTTCTGAATAAATACGTCGCGTGACCCATCGTGTCCTCTGCCCGTACACTGGGAAGCGGGGCGTGACACACTTTACCCCTTTTGTCTTTGTATGTAGTGCTAGGCACTCTTTATGCCACCCACGTGAAGCGCTGGGCACTCTACTTTTTTTATGGCGCCCACATGAGGGACACGTGAAGTGCTGGTCATTGCCCAATAAGTGCTAAGCTCTCTTCTCTTCTGTGGCGCCCACATGAGGAACACATGGGGCGCTGGGCACCGCTCATTGAGTGCGAAGTACTCTTTCTTCCACGGTGCCCACGTGAGGGGCATATGAGGCGCTAGGCACTGACCGCCGCTCATTGAGTGCTAAGCACTCCCCTTTTTTTTTATGGCGCCCACGTGAAGGGCATGTGAGTAGCTAGGTGCTAGCTTTTTCCTTATATGCTTTGTTTTGAGGAATTCGATTTTCTAATTCTTTTCTAAATCTTTGATCCTCAAGAACAAGTTCTTCTCAATGAGAATTAAATTCTCAACTTTTGGAAGACTTGTCTTATGGATCTCAGATCCGGAGAAAAAACTAAGTTCTTTTAAAAGGGTTAAACCCTTCAATAGGTAAATGAGATGCTTTGATCTCTCTTCTTTTTATTTACCTAGGGTTTTTTTTTAGAAGGGAGATCTTCTTCTTTCTTCCTTTTTGAAACTTTCTACTTTGTTTTTAGAAGCTTATGGGGGGGGAGGGTTCCTCTCTTTTGACTTAAAGTTTTTGGTTCTTTATATAGTAGAGGCAAGTTTGTTGATTAGTTGAAGAAATCTCTCATTAAGAGATCCTAATTGATTTGGGGATTTTTACCCATCATTGGGTCTTTGATCCAAGGGTTTCTGTTTTACATAACAAAATTGATGAAATATTTTCCCTTGCACAGAATTTATTCTGTAAAACAGTGATTTTTTTTAATCATTGTTGGATTTTTAATCTAGCTGCTCTCTGTTTTACAGAGGGAAATCCTACTTGTTTAGAAAGATTGAGGGAATATATCCCGAAAATAGAATTTTATTCTATAATTTAATTTGGGGAATGTTTTCTCCTGACAAAATTTAATTCTCTATTTCTGATGATTTATCATCTCCGTTGGATTCTTGATCCAACAGTTCTGTTTAACAGAGAGTAGAATTTAATTCTACCTGGACGCCGGCGTTCACGTGTTGTGCACGTGGGTGCTAATTAAGGTTTTAATTTCTTTATGTGATTTGCACATCGGTGCCCATGTGAGGAGCACGTGCGGCACCAATATAAGAGTTTTTAACTCTGACGTTGGCGCCCTCATGAAAATCACGTGAGGCGCTGCCTCTTAAATTTTGAACAGAGCTTAGCTCTTATTATTAGGAGAAACAGATGCTTTGTAGATCTAGTGTCTTGCTTATATAGGAACCTGTGAATTAAGAGGATTGCCAATCTAAATGCTATGCATGACCTACCCCAAAAAATAATTTAAAAAATGTACAAACACCAAATCAACCGCCAAATTCCTAGAAAAGAATTAAAACATCGACTATATTTCTCCTTTTTCAGAAGATTTCCAAAACTATCTATGAAAAAATATCTCTCTAAGAGGGTGTTAGTCCCAAGTCATTTGAAGATACAATTTCGGAATTTAAAAATTCATGTTAGTGTCGAGTTATTTAAAATTAAAATTTGATTAATAGTGTTAATCGAAACTAGCATTTTAGAATGCAAGAATTTAGATTTTAGAATTCATCGTTCAACTTGTAGTACAAAAATAAGAAAACCAATCAATTTTCAAATCACCATGTACCCCTGGGTTTTCTATAATAACATACTGTACAAAATAGATCAAAATTTAAATAAACTGTCCCACCCGATATCGTCACCACTGGATGCCACCACCAATAACATCTGAGCCTTTTATCCCAAGCATATGAGGTAGGCTACATGAACCAACATGAGAATCCCGCCGGGTCCAAGCACATGAATCCTCCGCCTCCATTTACTCCTACCGAACAATATACTTTCATTGAGGCCTTTGGCAACCATATCTTTTCGTATCACCTCCATCCATATTTTCTTCGGTCTCCTTTTCGCCCTTTTGATATTGCCTATATCGAGAGTATCCATTCGTCGAATCGGTGCATCCATAGGTCTGCGTCGCACTGGATGCCGCCGCCATTAACCGGATATCGACCGCCGCCGTCAACCTCCCCATCACTGTTGCCGATCGACCGCCGCCCATCGCCGTTCCCGTTCGTCCCTTCCGTTGACCGCCGCCCATCACAGCCTCCGATGGCCGCTGCCATCGTTGACTGTCGCCTGTCGCCGCCTCCGATCGCCGTCCCTGTTCACCGCTACTATCACCGTCTGTCACACACCGCTTCCCAGTAGACGGAAACGGTGATGTGGCAGGCCGCAACGTATGTACTAAGTAATAAATACATTAAGTGTAATTAAACAATATATAAAAATGAACAAGAATGACAAGAATAATAAAATAAATAGCAACTTTATTTACATTCATTTTTACATACAACTGCTTGAAAATAAAAGATACAATGAGTAAAGCAGTGCCTAAACAATATAATACAGGAAAGTAAATGCAACGGAACTAGAAGTCAGGCTGTGCGGTAAACTGGTCCAAGTCCTCCTAGTGTTCCCCTCCGAATGACGGCGCGACAGGGACGTCTTGCCTGAGATTCGGGGCAGATGCTAATTGGTGCTATCCGTCCACCTCTCCGAAGATGCCAAGTTGATTTATGGCACCGTGTATCGAAGGTTTAAACGGATGCGTCCGATGTAGCAGACTTCGTCAGATTCCCCCTCGCTTGAAGGGTTTTTGATTGTGGGGACGCTCTTCCCTGCAGGCGCAAGCCCCTGCAGTTAATTACGCTACCGCATCGCGGTAACCACTTTCTCCTTCTCCAGATGGTCACCTCGTGTCGTGTGTGTTTATTTTGTGTTTAGTTGCCCGTGGATTGTATACGGAGACTGAGTTATGTCGTCGCCCATAGGGCGTGGACTAGTCCAAATCCGTATTATCTTAGATTTGGGTTTGGGGGTTTGGGTTTAAGGATACGTTAGCCTCATTGAGGACTAAGATCAACTTAAACGTTTGTTAAGGACACGTTAGCCTAGTTTTTAGACTAAGGTCGACTTAACGGGATATTTTAGATCCAACAATAGAGCAATTAAGGGAGCCCTGTTGTTTATTGTAGTGACATTGCGGTCAATAGATAGTTTAAGGACATTGCGGTCCAATGTTAGTTTTAAGACGTTGCGGTCAAGGTTAAGGACATCATAGTCCGTGGATTTAAGGACTCCACAGTCCGATATTAGTTTTAAGACATCCCGATCAAGGTTAAGGACGTCATAGTCCGTTGTTAGTTTTAAGACATTCCGGTCAAGGTTAAGGACATCATAGTCCGAGGATTTAAGGACTCCACAGTCCGGCGTTAGTTTTAAGACATCTCGGTCAAGATTAAGGACCTCATAGTCCATGAGTTTAAGGACTCCACAGTCCGTATCAATGTATGGTCATCGGGACCCGCCACCTCTTTGAAGACGTTGAGGAATTACAACACCAAGTATCAAAGGAGTGAAGAGATGTACCCTTGAACCAAGGTAGATTAAATAGTCTTCGGCCCAATTTGGGACAAAGACCAATTAATTATATTATGAGCCCATTAGCCCAGTTAAGTTTGAATTGAGGACTTATGGCCAGCTTGGGCTAAGTCCAATCATGTTTAGAATATTGGCTTTCTGTTGGTCCATTGAAGGAGAGGCTTTGCCTTTAGAAACTTAGCCAATTGGGCTAAAGTTAGTGTTAAACACTAAAGACCAACAGTGTTGAACACTGGGAGTGAGATTGACAAGTTAGTGTTTAACACTAAAAGATAGTTAGTGTTAAACACTAGCAACAGGGCTTTCAAATTAATGCTTATACACTAAAGCAAATCAGTGTTAAACACTGGCAATGGAGATTTCAAATTAGTGTTTAACACTAAGGCAGATCAGTGTTAAACACTGGAAACAGGGTCTTCCAAGTTGGTGTTCAACACTAAGAAAGTCAGTGTTAAACACTGTAAATAGAGTTTTCCAAATTAGTGTTTAAACACTAAGAAAATCAGTGTTGAACACTGGATATAGAGGTTTCAACTTTAGTGTTAAACACTAAGGCAAGATGGGTCACGTGGTAGCACGTGAAAGCGCCCTTAATTCATTTTATTCTGCCAAAAGTATTGAATACTTTGGAGTATCACGTGCTGTACGTGATGGGCATTTAAATGTTTGTCTGTTAGAGCTTCTGCCAAGGGGTCGCGTGGGGCACGTGAGGCATTGCCTCAAAGCCCTTCTCTGTGGAACTTTTCAGGGCTCACGTGGTAGCACGTGACCCTGTTTCTTTGCCTGTTTGAAGATGTGTTTATATTTTCTTAAGAATTAAATTCTTCATGGGGTTAAACCCTAGCAATAAAATTTTAGAGGAATTAAATTCCTGTTTTCTTCTGAAGGATTATATTCTTAGATAGAGTTGAATTCTAACTTGTCTTCTGTAAAAATTGAATTCCCATACATGTGAGGAATTAGGTTCTTCTAAGGGAATTAAATTCCTGTTATTTTGACAAATTTGAGTTCTTAACTAGGATTAAACCCTGGTTCTGTTCATTTGAAGGAATTAAATTCCTATAACATAGGGTTAAACCCTAATTTTATTTTAAAGGAATTAAATTCCTATAGTTCTATAAGAATTAAATTCTCAAACTTCCATTCCCTCCCTATGTTTTGGATCTGCATGGCAGGATCTCAACCCAATGAGAATTAAATTCTCAATTCATGGGGAGATGTGCACTTTGCAGATCCTCCACTAAAGAGAGAACTAAGTTCTTCTTTTTAATATAAGAGTTAAACTCTTTTGAGAATTAAATTCTCTTTTTTAAAAGCCTTCCCTTTCTTACCTAGGGTTTTCTTTTGCAGAAGATCAAATTCTTCCAAAGTCTCAAGGCTCTGTTTCTTTTTCTCTCTATGTCTCTGTATATAGATCTCTGTATCTCCTCTTGTCTCTCCATTTCTCTTGGCTCCTATTTATAGGAGAAGGAGCAGAATCAATTAGTTTTAGTGAATCTTTCATTGAGGGATTTGATTTGTATTCGTTAGAGATTTGATTTGCATTCATCATTCATTTGGACCTTTGGATTATTAGGTGAATTTTATTCACCATTGGATTTTGAATCCAAAGATATTCCTTTGTTATTTCGGTTAGATTTTAAGGGGAAATCTTTCCAAGTTCAAGATTTTTCCATAGATAGGTGATATTTAATCACCTTTAAATCTTTAATCCAATCGGTTCCAAATAATCATTCTCCTTTGGAAAGATTTGAATGCTGTTCAGAATTTAATTCTGTTAAATAGATAGGCTTTGAAAGCCGGTCACGTGACCCCTGGTCACGTGTGGGCACGTGACCCCTTAGAACGAGCTTTCTTCTGCTTTCTGTGCTTTGTCTTCTAGCTGCTTTTCAGCCGTCACGTGCCAACACGTGACCCCTGGTCACGTGTGAGCACGTGACCCTTTCTGGAGCCTTCCCTTTGATTTAATCAAGGAGCTGGATCTGCCTTTGCCGCTGCTTTTTAATTGTCACGTGCCAACACGTGACTGCTGGTCACGTGCTAGCACGTGATGCCTCCTCCGTAAACTTTCCTGATTTTAAATCAGGAAACAAATGCCCCCACAGCGTTGTTCTCACGTGTCTGCACGTGAGTGCAACGCTGTCACTCTTGTGACCGTTGGATTCCTCTAGGGCCTCGGGTAGATGAAGCATTTCCATCACATCCTATAAATATAGGGGTCATTTCAGAGACGCCTCCACTTTGCTTATCTTCCTCCTTTGAGAACTTTTTCCTGAGAATTTAATTCTCTTTTCCAGAGCTTAGTTCTCTGTCTTGAACTTTTCAGAGTTTAACTCTGTTCAAGTGACCCTTCTTCCTCAGGTAATGGTGATCGAAGCACCTTCCTTTTGACAAAACTCTCTGAATTTTAAATCCATATCAAGGGTTTCACAAAGAACCCATTTTTCTTCAAGTTTTTTAACCAAAATATAAAACCACGTGACCTTCAACAATAGATCTCTTAGGGTTTAGATGATCTTTAGGGAGATGATGATGGCGGTTAAAATCTATGGAATTTAATTCCATCCCAAAAAAAGTTTCTGGGAATTTAATTCCTTTTCCTTAATAAGGAATTTAATTCCTATGAAGAACTCGGTTTCTTCACATGGAGGCTTCTTAGGGTCTCCCTGCCCTCGGTTGTCCTTCTATAATCAATGCAGCAGAAGCTATAAAATTCTCATGACCTTTATTTCAGGTATTATGGATGCCCATATGTACGGTCTTGACGAAATCATTTCCTATGGGAACATTCGTGCACTGGGCCGCAGTCAGAACCAAGAGTTCACCAACGCTTAGTGTGCTGAGATTATAAGCCGCTTTGACGAGTACAACCATCGGCCACTTCCCCGTCGCTCTCCTCTTTTGAGACTCATCGTGCTGGCGATTTGGGAGGCGCTTCCTCTCTTCTGCGCCAGTGTACCGCTCAAGGCATTGGACGCTGCTGAGGACAAGATACATTCGGTGTATCTGATGAGTCTAATCTCGAAGAGAAGGCGCGACAACCTCATTGATCTCTTGCACCAGGCATTTCAGCAGTCGGCCGTACTTGCCGCCTATCGGAGGGTGGAGGACATTCGCGAGGACCCCGACGCTTGTGATCGTGAGAGAAAATATACTCGGGAGGTTCGAAATGCTTGGAGGATCTTGGACAAAGTTAAGCTTGAGTTTCTCAATCCGTGCCCCGCGTCTGAGGTCTTACCATTGTAAACGTGTTCTTTTTATTTTGTATGAACTTCTTAAAGTATGAATGATAAGTTCTATTATGTCTTTGTACGTTTGCATGCCTTTCTGTGGGATTTTATCATTTCGCTATTGTTGTTGTTGGCGCTTCTAATATGCAGGGTGCTAATCCATTTTTTAGTGCACGTCGAGTTTGGGGCTCACGTGCTCCACACGTGGGGTCCTTTTGATGAGACTGTTCAAAAAACTTTCCAACGCCATATTTTTAGTGCACAGTATCAGATGCAGAAAAGTAGCCTTGGAAATAGTTCTATCTCCTTGATTTCTGATGCCTTTCCTTTTTTAGGCCTTGGGAATAGCTTTAACATGCAAAATTTTTTGCGCTCAACACTTAATGCACCTCTTTATATCTCAGGCCATAGCCTTCTTTTCTCTTCATAAAGAGATTTATTTTCATTTTGGTGTGATTTGTCTTGAGAAACAACCGAGCGCCATGGCCTGCAATCGCCCTCATGCTCGTCGACAGCCATGGAAAGTTCCTATCGAGGAGATGATCCCCCGCTTCGCCGCCCGATTGGTGGATCCCCTCCTTACTGACGACGAATGCGACTCCGTGGCGTATGAACTCTCGATCCACAGGGGGTCTCCTCTCCCAATAGGCTCCCTCTGGCTCCGGATGATTCTTGCTGCCGTGCTTGCCGACGTCCCTCCTTACCCGGCGGAGATGACCCTGGCGATACTTGACGCGGCCGAAGAAAAGCTCGAGGGCTTTCACAAAGCGTATCTAATCACTCAAGCTTTGAAAGATCGCTCGGTTCACCTTTTGAGCGAAATAAGAGCCCGTCGGGCTGTTATATCTGCTTTTGCGGACAAAGATGGCTCCAATCAGTAGGGAGCAACTCCTCGCGAGAACCGGCGCTTTGACGTGTTGGAGAGAGCGGAGAGAGAGATGGAGAATTTTGTCTTTTGTTTTGTCAACCCTTGCGCTACCGATCTTTTATTCGGTGACCTTTTCCTGCTAGTGTAGTACCTTCAAATTAGTTTTCGCTTGCTTTACCTAGAACTTTAATGTGTGTTGGGTATCCGTATGTATGTTTTCGCTTGCATAAATGAACTTTGTGTTCTTCCCATGAGAATTTTCTTTAATTGCGAACACTGTTACTATGTTGCATGCATATCTGAGCTTCGGGTATTATTTCTTCTCGGATATTCATATAGTTGTGAACGCATGCTTGACAGGATGTACACCGAGAACTTTTTGTTGCTTCCCATACCAAGTGATATGAGCGCGTTTCAGATCGACTGTTGCTGTCGACTGGAGGCTCATTTTACGGCCTTGAGCGTATGCGTCCTGTCTTCCGAGGTTGCGGTCGCGAAAGTGAGCTTATGTGGTCTAATAGAGCGACGCGTGGCGAACACATTGTTGTGTGAGACGAGGCTCGGCCGTAAATTCTCGGAGAGGGAACTGGCTTCTAAAGCGCTGAGCGAGCTTCAGGCGAGTCTTACTGCCAAGGCCAACAAAGCGTATGAACTCTGGCGGGTGCTTCAAGAGTCTATCAGGGAGGTGGTGACTCTTGATAAAGCTACCACGTTTACTCGTGAGAGAGTCGAGGCTCATAAGGCCACCGAGAAAGAGCTTGAAGGCCGGCTCGCTTCGTATCAGGCCCAGCAGGCTCAGGCGGAGGCCCGTCTTTTGGCGATCTTAAATCATGAGGCCGTGGCCCAACAAAAGCAGGATGAGCTGACCATGCTGCTAAATCGCCCACCGGCTTGAAACATTTGTATCTTTTTCTTCATTTTTTGTATATACTCATAGATGAGAGTATTTTCTTTTTATTCTTTCAGGAATTGTACTTTGTATCCATTTTGGTTTATGAATAAAAGATACATTTTTCTTCTCAATGGTGTGTCTCTTTTATTGAATGTATTCTGCGGATAGTCTATCTTGATCTCTTTGCAGGGCAGCGATGGCTTAGGATTCAGGGTTAAGATCTGCTTCCTAAGACTTTTGCACTTTATGAGCCACGAGGGTCTCATAAAGAGTTTTTCTCCCCATAGGTCGAGAGGATCCCGTAGGTGTAAGTTCTTCTTAAGAATCATGAAGGTTCTTAAGCGGATTTTCCCTTGAGAGTCGTAAGGATCTCACAAGAGGGTTTTTCTTCCTTACAGGTCGTGAGGACCTGCAAGTGCTGGATGTGGTTACCCTTATCCGTGTTACGCGGGGTCAGGGGTTGGTTTGGGATGGTTTCCAGGGTGTCGTAGTTTATTTAAGGCCTCCACGGTCCGATGTGTGATTGCGGGGACCCGTCACCTCTTTGAAGACATTGAGGAATTACAACGCCAGGTATCAAAGGAGTGAAGAGATGTACCCCTAAACCAAGGTGGAATCAATATAGACTCAGGGTGGTTGATCGTTAGTTTTAAGACATTACGGTCGAGGTTAAGGACATCATAGTCCATAGATTTTAAGGACTCCACAGTCCGGTGTTTGCTCTGGATGCTTCACACGGGTTCACTGCCGTGCTTGGGAGTACCAGGCTCCGCTCTGGGCGTTTTCCGCGAGGTCAAAGAGTGACGTTATCCGCGTTCCACGTGACCGGGAATTTTGCACTAGATGCTTCACACGGGTTCACTGCCGTGCTCGGCGAGGACTAGGCTCCACTCTGGGCGTTTTCCGCGGGGTCAAAGAGTGACGTTATCCGCATTCCACGTAACCAGGAATTTTGCACTAGATGCTTCACACGGGTTCACTGCCATGCTCGGCGAGGACTAGGCTCCGCTCTGGGCATTTTCCGCGGGGTCAAAGAGTGACGTTATCCGCGTTCCACGTAACCAGGAATTTTGCATTAGATGCTTCACACGGGTTCACTGCCGTGCTCGGCGAGGACTAGGCTCCGCTCTTGGCGTTTTCCGCGGGGTCAAAGAGTGACGTTATCCGCGTTCCACGTAACCAGGAATTTTGCACTAGATGCTTCACACGGGTTCACTGCCGTGTTCGGCGAGGACTAGGCTCCGCTCTGGATGCTTCACACGGGTTCACTGTCGTGCTCTGCGAGGACCAGGATCCGCTCTGGACGTTTTCCACGGGGTCAAAGAGTGACGTTATCCACGTTCCACGTAACCAGGAATTTTGCACTAGATGCTTCACACGGGTTCACTGCCGTGTTCGGCGAGGACTAGGCTCCGCTCTGGATGTTTTCCACGGGGTCAAAGAGTGACGTTACACGTAACCAGGAATTTTGCACTAGATGCTTCACACGGGTTCACTGCCGTGTTCGGCGAGGACTAGGCTCCGCTCTGGATGCTTCACACGGGTTCACTGCCGTGCTCTGCGAGGACCTCCGCTCTGGACGTTTTCCACGGGATCAAAGAGTGACGTTATCCGCGTTCCACGTAACCAGGAATTTTGCACTAGATGCTTCACACAGGTTCACTGCCGTGTTCGGCGAGGACTAGGCTCCGCTCTGGATGTTTTCCACGGGGTCAAAGAGTGACGTTATCCGCGTTCCACGTAACCAGGAATTTTGCACTAGATACTTCACACGGGTTCACTGCCGTGTTCGGCGAGGACTAGGCTCCGCTCTGGATGCTTCACACGGGTTCACTACCGTGCTCTGCGAGGACCAGGATCCGCTCTGGACGTTTTCCACGGAGTCAAAGAGTGACGTTATCCGCGTTCCACTTAACCAGGAATTTTGCTGATTGTATCCGCATTTCACGGAATGGAGGTTTGACTGTTGGTGATATGTATATCGCCGAGCCATGGAACTAGGGGTTGCCGCTGCTCCGCTTTGTTTGACGTTGTGTCCGTCGTTACGAGACGAGTGTTGGGATGATCTCTAGGTCGCTTGCGGCTCGTCGAGATTTAGCTTCTTTCTTTGATGAAACCTGGGGGGAAGTATGATCACTTCTTTGTTTACGCCCTTGGATTGTATACAGGGTGTGATGGAACATCGCCTGTAGGGCATAAATTAATTTTTTTTTTTATTTTGTTTCTTTTTCCGCGATGCTCTATCATTTTAGTTTTTTATATCGTGGAGGTCGCGATTGCCCTATCATTTCGGTTATTTTTCGCGGTGCCCAATCATTTCGACTATTTATTTCATTTTTACTCGCTATTTTTTATTGCGAGTTGCCCCATCATTTCGGCTATTTTTCATGCATACATTTTTACTTGCTGCTTTTTATTGCAAGTTGCCCCATCATTTCGGCTATTTTTTATGCATACATTTTTACTTGCTGCTTTTTATTGCAAGTTGCCCCATCATTTCGGCTATTTTGCGTGCATACATTTTTACTTGCTGCTTTTTATTGCAAGTTGCCCCATCCTTTCGGCTATTTCGTATGCACGTGCGGCCTACTGGCTTTTCGCCATAAACTTGAAATTAGATACAAATTTCGGCATCAGCACTGCTACAACTGGGATATGGCCAGGAGCGAATCATCATCTGCCTCTGTCGATATTGGACAAAGGTGGCTCAGCAAACCAGGGTTAGGGTCCTGTCGACTAAGGCTTTTGACTTCATGAGCCGTAAGGGTCTCACAAAGGTATTTCTCCCTACAAGTCGTGAGGATCTTGTAGGCGTATTTTCTCCCTACGAATCGTGAGGATTCCTAAGTGTATGTTCCTCTGTAAGTCGTAAGGATCCTACAAGAGGGCTTTCTCCTTATAAGTCGAGAGGACTTATAAGGGTTGTTCACCATAGGGACATACCCCTAGTCACGGGTGGGACTTTGCTGGGGAAATGTTTATTCGTGCCCGTGGATTGTATACAAGGGTCAGTATGAGCTGCTTGTAGGGCATTATCGAAGGTTATGGGGGATTTTGCTTAAGCACAGGTTTAGGTCTCTGTGACTTAAGACTTTCAAGTCTTATGAGCCGTGAGGGTCCCATAAGAGAGTTCTCCTTGCGAGTCGTGAAGATCTCGCAAGTGTATTTTCTCCTTAGGAATCGTGAGGATCCCTAAGTGTGTTGCTCCCTTGTGAGTCGTAAGGATCTTACGCGGGTGGTTTCTTCTTACAAGGTCATGAGGACCCTGCAAGTGTCCTTTAACGAGGTTGCGCCCTTTCGGATTTTCACAAACACTCGCCGGTAGTCCTGCTGTTTTTACTCACGGAGCCCTTTCGGGTTTTCATCCGTGCCCATTTTGCTTATGGACATACCTTTATTATTTTTTATATTTTTTATATTCTTTTACGAGGTCACGCCCTTTCGGGTTTTCACGAACACTCGCCGGTAGCCCTGCTGTTTTTACTCACGGAGCCCTTTCGGGTTTTCATCCGTGCCCTTTTTTGCTTATGGACATACCCTTTTTTTTATTACTTATTTTATTTTTTTTTATTCATCTCATCAGCCTAAGGTTGCTGCGGTAGTAGTTTTAAGGACGTTTCGGTCCGTCATTAGTTTAAGGACGTTTCGGTCCGTCTTTAGTTTAAGCACGTTTCGGTCCGTCGTTAGTTTAAGGACGTTTCGGTCCATCGTTAGTTTAAGAACGTTTCGGTCTGTCACTGAGAGAGGGCCGGCTACTACTTATAGAGCTTTAGCCTAGGAAGATAGCGAGCGGACATAGTCATCGTCATTTACCATTGACCTAGGCTGTGGCCCCTTAAACGTAGTATTTCTTGAGGAAGCGGCCGTTTATTGGCCTGAAAGGCCTTTCACCGTGCATATCCATGAGTAGATAAGCTCCATCCTGGTAGACCTTATCTATGATGTACGAGCCTTCATAGTTTGGCTCAAATTTTCCCCGCTTGACGCGATTGGGGATCATAGGTCTTCTGACAATTAGCACAAGTTCGCCTTGGCGGAACGTCCTCGGCCTGGTCAATCTTTCGTATGAGCGCGTCATCTTTGCTTTGTAAGCCTCCAGATTTTGTTGCGCTATGAGCCGGGTCTCATCAAGGGCATCAAGCTCCTCAAGCCGAAGGTGAGCATTTTCTTCGTCCGTCAGCTCGTAGTGGACCGCCACTCGCAGAGAGGGTAACTCTATCTCGAGAGGGAGTACTGCTTTTGTACCAAATACCAACGCGTACGGCGTTGTGTTCATGGCCGTTTTGAACGTAGTTCGATATGCCCAGAGACTTCTTGCAGTCTCTCGTGCCAGTCCTTCTTATTTCGGGACACCGTCTTCTTCATGATCTTTGTCAAGGTCTTGTTGAAGGCTTCAGCTAGACCGTTAGTTCATGGATTATAAACCGAGGAATATCTCCAGTCTATATTGTGTTGTCGCGCGAAGCGGCTAATCTTGTGGCTTCTGTAAGCCGGCCCGTTATCGGAAATGATCCGTCGCGGAGTTCCAAACCGATAAATGATGTGCGTCTTGAAAAAGTGAAGGATATTCTCCGTCTTCACTTCCCTCAGTGGTACTGCTTCCACCCATTTAGAGAAGTAATCAGTCATTGCCAGGATAAACCGATGTCCCCTGGACGATGCCGGTTCGATGGGGCCGACTATGTCAGTTCCCCACATTTCGAATGGCCAGCTAGCCACCGTTGGATGTAGTGGATTTGGATGCTGGTGGATGAAATCCCCATGGATTTGGCATGAGTGGCACTGCTTCGCATATTCGAGGCAGTCCTGGATCATCGTGGGCCAGTAGTAACCCATCCGTTTAATTTTTAACTTCATCTTCGGGCCTGCTTGATGAGAACCACAGATTCTGTTATGAACTTCCCGCACGACTCTTTCTGCTTCGTCAGGTCCTAAGCATCTCAGCCACAGAGAATCAAACGATCTCTTGTATAGAGTATCGTTGACGAAGGCGAAAGATAGAGCTCGTTTCATGAGCTGATGTCTTGAGGACGCTTCTTCGGGCATTCGGTGGGACTTAAAGTAGTCTATGAAGACTTCTCTCCAGTCCTCGGCCTTCTCACGGTCTTTTATTTGTAGGGTCCTCTGCTCAGTCACTCCCTTCTCTTCGGACGATTCCGGAGATATTTCTGCTGAGGCAAGCACCCGATGGCTTTGCACCACGATTTTAACGTCATCAAGGTTCTCGTCAGCCAGTTCTTTAGCGAGCTTGGCCAATGCGTCTGCTTTGCTGTTTTCCACGCGTGGTATGCTTTCCAGAGTATAGGAGGGAATTTGGGTCAACAGTTGTTGCACCTTTTCACCATATTTCACCAACTCCGGTTTGCACGTTTGGTAGTCACCGTTTACTTGACTAACGACTAGTTGAAAATCCCCGTATATGAGGAGGTTTTCAATTCCCATGCCGATGGCGATCTCGAGGCCTGCTATCAAAGCTTCGTATTCGGCTTCATTGTTCGTCCTCGGTTCTGTTAAGGAGAAAGCGAAGCGCATCATCCCTCCTTGTGGAGTTACAAAGATGAGTCCTACTCCCGATTTGATTATAGGGGTACTTTGTTTGTGCTTCTTCACGGAAGACGCTCTATCGAAATAAAGTTCCCATCGGGTATTACTACCGTCGATCGCATCAAACGCATGTTCGTCTGGCAAATCGCAATTCAGAGGAGAACCGGCAGGTACTGGATGCTCAGCAAGGAAGTCGGCGGTGGCTTGGCCTTTCACTGCCTTAAGAGGCTGATAGGTTATTGAAAACTCCATCAGGAGCAGGGCCCATTTAGCAAGTCTCCCTGTCAATATGGCCTTTGACATTAGATATTTTAGGGGGTCCACCTTTGATATAAGACGGACTTCATGTGCCAATGCATAGTGCCGGAGTTTTGTTATCGCAAAGATTAACGCCAGGCAGTGTTTTTCGATAGGGGAGTAATTGCTTTCTGCCCCCAGAAGAACTCGGCTTAAATAGTAGAGCGCTCTCTCCTTCCCTTGGTCGTTTTCCTATGCCCATAATGCGCCTAAGGAATCCTCAAGGGCTGTTGTATAAAGAATAAGGGGCTTTCCCTTGACTGGAGCAGCTAACACCGACGGGTTCTGCAGGTACTGCTTGATCTCATCTAGCGCGCTCTGGCATTTTTGGTCCCAGACGAACGGGGTTCCCTTCTTCATCAGGTGGCTGTAAGGACGGCACTTGCCTGACAGGTTGACGATAAACCGCCGGACGTACGCGAGCTTCCCTTGGAGAGACCGCAAATGTTTGAGAGTTCTAGGCGGTGGCATTTCCACGATCGCCTTGATCTTAGATGGATCTATTTCGATACCTCGGTGTCGGATGATGAATCCCAGGAATTTACCCGAGGAAACTCCGAATGCGCATTTGAAGGGATTCATCTTCAAATTGTATTGCCGAAGGCGTTGAAATACGGTCTTCAGATGCTCTAAATGCTCTTCGTATGACATGCTCTTCACTACAAGGTCGTCGATATAGCATTCGACGATTTCATGTATGAGATCATCGAAGATCTTTGTCATGGCCCTCTGATAGGTAGCACCGGCATTCTTTAAACCGAAGGGCATCACCTTGTAGCAGAATATACCTAAAGGAGTTTGGAAAGCGGTGTGCTTCTGGTTTTCGGGATGCATCTTTATCTGATTATACACTGATGAGCCGTCCATGAAGGAGAAAACCTCATGAGTGGACGTATTGTCTATCATCAGTTCGGTGAATGGCACTGGGAAATCGTCCTTCGGGCAGGCTTTATTGAGATCCCGGAAGTCTACGCATATGCGCACTGTCCCATTTTTCTTCATCACCGGGACGATGTTGGCGATCCATTCAGGATATTGAACCTCCTGGATAAAGCCAGAGTCGATTAGCTTCTTGACCTCGGCATTGATACTCATCTCAAGCTCGAGCCGCATTCTCCTCGGCGCCTGTTTGACTGGCTTGACGTCCGGGGATATCGCCAATTTATGGACAGCAATCTCTGGATCTAATCCTGGCATTTCGGAATAGTTCCATGCAAAGCAATCTCTATGCTGCAGAAGCACGTCTTTTAACGCAGCCACCCTTTCTTCAGATAGCAGCTCACTAATGAACGTCGGCCGTGGGTCACTTGCCATGGGCACCTAAGTAGCTATCGCTTTTTTGTGGATTGATAGGACGGTCCTCTTCCCGCTGAACTTTCACCTTTTTCTGTCGGCGGGGATAATCTTGATCAATTACCGAGTCTTGGACTTGACGCCGGACTTTGTAGATTTTAGAGGACAGCCGTTGAGGGGGCTTTTCCGGCTTCACCTTTGCAGCGCTCTCCATAGGTGGAGGAGATCTTTTCAGCACAGTGGTCGGAGAGTTCTTGTGGACCTTCCTAAGTGGTTCAAACCTGTTTCCAGTTGGAACAGCAGCATCGATTTCCGCCGTTGGAGTCGGCGGAGTCAGTCCAGAAGGAGAGTTGCCCCCGGTCTTCCTTACTCGGCGCCAGTGGTGTATCCTTAGTAGGAGGGGTGTTGTCTCCTGAGGGTTTTCAGCGGATTACACCCACAAAATCGTATAATAAAAGAGAGATGATGAATGTTATATAAAGATAAGAACTATAAGAGAAAGAACTTGAAAATAAGAGTTTTCAACTCTACCAGCTTTTCAGTTGCTATGAGCCCTATCTTAATAGTCATGAAAAGATAGAAATCACATCATCCCTCAATAAAACATCGCCTTTAGTTTTCATTCCTACCTTTCTTCCAAACATTGATCATATACCCCTACGTGTGTGAACTGGACATCCCTACACTCAGAGAATTCAATTCAAGCAATCATACTCTTGTCCATCTACCTTAATACTTTTTAATAGATATTTAGATGGAATTTGCTCACACGTTCTTCATGCGACCGTTAATACTTCTTGAGGTACTAACCGACCGATTACTCATATGCTTGCTAATTAGGTGTTTTTCCTCGTCTTGCAACACCTAAGGCTTAGCAGTGGCTCCCAAACCAGTTGGTCTAAGGCACTAGGTGATAAAGCACCCTCGTTATATTTTTTTATTGCTGCCTCGGTGATAACAAAACCAGTGTTCATTTTTCTTTTCACCATTTTATCTTTTCTTTTCCATTTATTATATCCTTCATACTTTGGCTTTTAGACAAGAGTATTTCAAGGTATCCTCTACTATCCCGAGTTTCAAGATGTGTGCAAGTGCGTATAGTAGGGTATCAACGTTCAAATATTTGGCTTCCAGAATAGGAACTATTTTTCAGGCTTATTTTTAATCCTCAGATTAGTAATTTCCTTCATCTTACTAACCCTTGGGACGACAGCTCATAGCTACTTATTACCAGTTTCATTTAAGAAAACATCTAACTTTCTTGTTTTTCTTAAACTATTCCTATCTTTTAAATATAACTTTTCACTTTCTACTCTTTTATTATCACAATTTTTTGTGTGTGCAGAGCAAGGCGTAAATAAGCGCAGGAGCGCTGAAAAACGACTTCTTGGTAGCTTCGTGCGATGTTACAGGAGTGCTGAAGCTCGTTGGCGGGAGCATGGTCCCGAAGAATGGTCCAGTGGTGGCTTGAGTTGCCTACTCCACTAGCATAGTGAAAAGGGAGGCCGCTTGGGGCCCGTAGGTTACTCCTCCAGATAGGACAGAGCGAGAGTTGCTGTTGCAATTAGTGCAGTTCGAAGCCTGTTGATTTCTTGAAAAGCTTGAATATCCTGCCCCCTGCGTCGACCTTGGTCTTTGGCATGCGCCAGTTGTTTGAGGACCGATTCCGTCGGCAAGGCTGCTGCTTGACAGACATCCTCTGGGCTTCCTCCATCGGCGTTGAGGCACCGAGGGTGGGAGGTGGGAGCATCGACCCAAAAAGAATCCCGTTGATTTCTTGAAGAGCCGGATTGCAGAGATTTGAGCCTGCAAGTGGCCCGTACTTGACTTCACCAGATATGACAAAGCCTGTATTGCTAAGGTCAGAACAAACGCCATTCTTCATAAAGACGAAGCGCCGACTTCAGTATCCACTCCCCTAAGGGCAACCAAAAACATACACACCGCGATTATTTGATCGCGGAAAAAACACGACACACGAAGTGTGGAGTGGAAAGAGGAAAAGGTCCCACCGGGTGTGCCAGAATCTGTTCCCCTCCGAATGACGGTGCGACAGGGACGTCTTGCCTGAGATTCGGGGCAGATGCTAATTGGTGCTATCCGTCCACCTCTCCGAAGATGCCAAGTTGATTTATGGCACCGTGTATCGAAGGTTTAAACGGATGCGTCCGATGTAGCAGATTTCGTCAGATTCCCCCTCGCTTGAGGGGTTTTTGATTGTGGGGACGCTCTTCCCTGCAGACGCAAGCCCCTGCAGTTAATTACGCTACCGCATCACGGTAACCACTTTCTTCTTCTCCAGATGGTCACCTCGTATCGTGTGTGTTTATTTTGTGTTTAGTTGCCCGTGGATTGTATACGGAGACTGAGTTATGTCATCGCCCGTAGGGCATGGACTAGTCCAAATCCGTATTATCTTAGATTTGGGTTTGGGAGTTTGGGTTTAAGGATACGTTAGCCTCATTGAGGACTAAGATCAACTTAAACGTTTGTTAAGGACACGTTAGCCTAGTTTTTAGACTAAGGTCGACTTAACGGGATCGTTTAGATCCAACAATAGAGCAATTAAGGGAGCCCTATTGTTTAGTGTAGTGACATTGCGGTCCAATGTTAGTTTAAGGACATTGCGGTCAAGGTTAAGGACATCATAGTCCGTGGATTTAAGGACTCCGATATTAGTTTTAAGACATCTCGGTCAAGGTTAAGGACGTCATAGTCCGTTGTTAGTTTTAAGACATTCCGGTCAAGGTTAAGGACATCATAGTCCGAGGATTTAAGGACTCCACAGTCCGGCGTTAGTTTTAAGACATCTCGATCAAGGTTAAGGACCTCATAGTCCATGAGTTTAAGGACCCCATAGTCCGTATCAATGTATGGTCATCGGGACCCGCAACTCTTTGAAGACGTTGAGGAATTACAACGCCAAGTATCAAAGGAGTGAAGAGATGTACCCTTGAACCAAGGTAGATTAAATAGTCTTCAGCCCAATTTGGGACCAAGACCAATTAATTATATTATGAGCCCATTAGCCCAGTTAAGTTTGAATTGAGGACTTATGGCCAGCTTGGGCTAACTCCAATCATGTTTAGAATATTGGCTTTGTGTTGGTCCATTGAAGGAGAGGCTTTGCCTTTAGAAACTTAGCCAATTGGGCTAAAGTTAGTGTTAAACACTAAAGACCAACAGTGTTGAACGCTGGGAGTGAGATTGACAAGTTAGTGTTTAACACTAAAAGATAGTTAGTGTTAAACACTAGCAACAGGGCTTTCAAATTAGTACTTATACACTAAAGCAAATCAGTGTTAAACACTGGCAATGGAGATTTCAAATTAGTGTTTAACACTAAGGCAGATCAGTGTTAAACACTGGAAACAGGGTCTTCCAAGTTGGTGTTCAACACTAAGAAAGTCAGTGTTAAACACTGTAAATACAGTTTTCCAAATTAGTGTTTAAACACTAAGAAAATCAGTGTTGAACACTGGATATAGAGGTTTCAACTTTAGTGTTAAACACTACGGCAAGAGGGGTCACGTGGTAGCACGTGAGAGCGCCCTTAATTCATTTTATTCTGCCAAAAGTATTGAATACTTTGGAGCATCATGTGCTGTACGTGATGGGCATTTAAATGTTTGTCTGTTAGAGATTCTGCCAAGGGGTCACGTGGGGCACGTGAGGCATTGCCTCAAAGCCCTTCTCTGTGGAACTTTTTAGGGGTCACGTGGTAGCACGTGACCCTGTTTCTTTACCTGTTTGAAGATGTGTTTATATTTTCTTAAGAATTAAATTCTTCATGGGGTTAAACCCTAGCAATAACTTTTAGAGAAATTAAATTCCTGTTTTCTTCTGAAGGATTATATTCTTAGATAGAGTTGAACTCTAACTTGTCTTCTGTAAAATTGAATTCCCATATATGTGAGGAATTAGGTTCTTCTAAGGGAATTAAATTCCTGTTATTTTGACAGATTTGAGTTCTTAACTAGGATTAAACTCTGGTTCTGTTCATTTGAAGGAATTAAATTCCTATAACATAGGGTTAAACCCTAATTTTATTTTAAAGAAATTAAATTCCTATAGTTCTATGAGAATTAAATTCTCGAACTTCCATTCCCTCCCTATACTTTGGATCTGCATGGCAGGATCTCAACCCAATGAGAATTAAATTCTCAATTCATGGGGAGATGTGCACTTTGCAGATCCTCCACTAAAGAGAGAACTAAGTTCTTCTTTTTAATATAAGAGTTAAACTCTTTTGAGAATTAAATTCTCTTTTTTAAAAGCCTTCCCTTTCTTACCTAGGGTTTTCTTTTGCAGAAGATCAAATTCTTCCAAAGTCTCAAGGCTCTGTTTCTTTTTCTCTCTATGTCTCTGTATATAGATCTCTGTATCTCCTCTTGTCTCTCCCTTTCTGTGTATCTCTTGGCTCCTATTTATAGGAGAAGGAGCAGAATCAATTAGTTTTAGTGAATCATTCATTGAGGGATTTGATTTGTATTCGTTAGAGATTTGATTTGCATTCATCATTCATTTGGACCTTTGGATTATTAGGTGAATTTTATTTACCATTGGATTTTGAATCCAAAGATATTCCTTTGTTATTTCGGTTAGATTTTAAGGGGAAATCTTTTCAAGTTCAAGATTTTTCCATAGATAGGTGATATTTAATCACCTTTAAATCTTTAATCCAATCGGTTCCAAATAATCATTCTCCTTTGGAAAGATTTGAATGCTGTTCAGAATTTAATTCTGTTAAATAGATAGGCTTTGAAAGTCGGTCATGTGTGGCCACGTGACCCTTGGTCACGTGTAGGCACGTGACCTCTGGTCACGTGTGGGCACATGACCCCTTGGAACGAGCTTTCTTCTGCTTTCTGCGCTTTGTCTTCTAGCCGCTTTTCAGCCGTCACGTGCCAACACGTGACCCCTGGTCATGTGTGAGCACGTGCCTTTTTCTGGAGCCTTCCCTTTGATTTAATCAAGGAGCTGAATCTGCCTTTGCCGCTGCTTTTTAATTGTCGCGTGCCAACACGTGACTGCTGGTCACGTGCTAGTACGTGATGCCTCCTCCGTAAACTTTCCTGATTTTAAATCAGGAAACACCTAGCTCGGCTCGATCTACTCAGAGTCGGGTCCTCCTGATGAAAATTACCAAAAAAGAAAATAGAAAGGAATGTCGTCATCGAACTAGCGCTCGGTAAGTCTCAAAAGAAGAACAAAAAGATAATATATAAAGTGATAATGAACAGGTAAAGTATATGACTGATTACCCGTATATGATAGTTATTATAACGTGGTTTTTTATAGTTTGGTAAAGAAGGTATTCATGTATACGAGAGGAGTCCATCTTACCCCATGGACTAAGGTAACATGTAGTAAAAGACCCCGTCATAACCCACGGGACAACGGCACGAGAATTCATGTAGGTGTATTTTAAGCGACTTCTCGTGCCACGATATACGTTCTGTATCAATCTGCCCCTTTATCCCCGCAGAATGTATTGTATAGATTATGTTCACAAGTCTTGCCGAAACCATGGATACAAAATGTTCAAGTATTCATGTTCAGGATGTAGTCATGTATTCAAGTAATCATGTATTCAAGTTATAACCATGGTTCGGTCAAGTCAAGTATACATGTTTGATATTGATGTTTGAATTCGAGTATTCATGTTCATGATCAATTATTCAGGTTCTTGTTTGATTTGGATTCAGGTTTGAGTTTGGACTCATATTGAGTGAGACACTTGTAAACAGATTTAGCTCTTGAATTAGGTTCGGGAGTCATCGGCAAATGCTGCACATGGACGGCAGGATTTGTGTCTTTTTCCAAGACAATTGCCATTGATAACTCCTGTTGAGTTTTCTAACCCGAATAGGCAAACACTCACTTTCTCCGGGTCCGTGGGGCTCAAGAGAATTGATCTCGCTTAAACCTATATTTACTAAAGTCCTTAAATAGTGTTTTATATATCTCGAAGGGGTTTAATGAAAAATATATTAATATAGATTAAAAAGTAAATCTCGAGGGTGATTAGTATTACTTAGGGTTTTCATGAGCATAGATTTTAAGTATTTAGGGTATTTTAATGATCAACACTTAACATTTGAAAGTTCATGGTATTTTATTAACATTTGTTAATCTTTCATTTTTAGAAAAATATAGGTTTATTATATTTTGAAAATATGGATTTATAATTTTATATAATTTTTCTAAAAATTAATTTTATTTTATTTAGAAAAATTCGTATTTCTTATAAACGTATTTAAATCCTTTCGAGATCGAATGCTCCGTGAGAAGGTCTGTATCGCACTCTACTAGTCCAAGGATGTGTGATAATCGGCACCATCCGTTAGCGGATCCCCTAAAGAGGGTTGTAGATGCATAATCGTAAAGGAAACGAAATACCGCTTTAAGAGAAATCCGGTTTTAGTATTATGTGGTATTTTATTGTAATTACAATTTTCGAACCAAAAACACATACAACTAAGTATCGTGCTATGAAACCAAGTGTGCATGTAAGGTAGGTCGTTACCCCATGAATTTTTCCTAAAGGTATTGTTAAGCAATTTTTTTGTCAAAAAGATGTGATAACAAAGTTCAATGTATTTTAATGTAAAAGTTCAATTATGATTGATTTACATGAGATTCTTGGATAAAATTTGATTCTAAACATTACTATTATGATTATAAGTGAAGTAGTAAAATTGGTTTTACAAAATGATAAAAGAAAATGGAGTTATAGGTTTTAGAAAAGATGATATCAGTAAAAACTTCACTTTTCCGATATTTGATTTAAAATGAATATCAATGGAAAGGAGGAGAATTGAGAGGGACTTACGGTTTAAAAACTTCAAACAAAGGTTAAATAATAGAGGATGATCTTCGTGCAATCGCGAGAGCTCCAGAATTTGCTTCGATCTTTGCCGGAACCAACTTGCTTGCTAACTCTACTTTATTTCACTTGCACTAGGAACCTTTTAGAGAGTTTTAGCTAGAATTTTCAGAATGATGCTGAGACAAAGTAGGGGGTGGTATTTATAGTGGAGAATTAGGGTTTGAGAATTAAAAATATGGATTAAAAGCATTAAAATTGTGTTTAAATGTGAAATGAAAGGTCTCTATTTGATTGCAGGGAAATCAAAAAGTGTAGAGGGGTTAAGGGTAGCTGAAAAGGTATGTGTGCAAAGTACGGATCAATTTGGACCCATCATGACCGTCCGCGCCGGTCTTATTGCACTTTTGGCTGGTCGGTCTAGGGCTTTAGGTCTCGAGATTCGTGCCATGTGGATTATTCAGAGTTTACTCCATTTTCCACATGTTTGATTTTTTGAACTTTTCATTTCCCCCGTGTATTGCACGTGCAATCTTTTGGACTTCCAAAAAGTTAAAAAGTCTGTAAGGAGGAGGTCTTTCTAACCGGAGAGTCATAGGTTAAGGAACTAGTCGAACATGACATCTGTGACACTAAAAATCAGAAAAAATAATTGTGTCGGAATCGAACACAGTGAGCTACAAGTTGTTTTTTGCTGTTATTTCACAAAAGTGACTTATAACTCAAACTCAGGCTGTAAAACTCATTTCTTGTATATTAACAAAAAAATTCCGTACAAAGATTTCAGAGTCGTTACATTCTACCCTCCTTATAAAAAATTTCTTCCTTGAAATTTACATTTACATAGGGACTAATTTTCAAATATATAAGAGTATCTTGCAAGCATGTCTTCTTCTCGTTCCCATATTGATTTAACTGTTGAATCCTTTCTCCACATCACTCGGACCAAGTTTACTTTCTTGTTCCGCAGTGTCTTCACATTTCAATCCAGATCTCAACTGGTGATTACTCGCAAGTTAGGTCCGTTTGTATTGTGAGCTCTGAGTGATCAAGTATGTGACTGGGGTCGCTCACATATCGTCGTAGCCGGGATATGTGGAACACGTTATGCATTCTTTCCAATGAGAGTGGTGGTGCTAAATGGTATGCCACTTCTCTAACTCGTTCGAGTATGTCGAACGGTTCTATATATCTTGGACTTAGCTTACCCCTCTTGTCAAAGCAGATCACTTCTCTGTTTGGAGAGATCTTTAGGAAAACATGGTCTTCAGGTTGGAACTCCAGATGTCGCCGCTTTGCATCTGCCCAATACTTCTGTCGGTCTTGGTCTATGCACATTCTTTCCCTGATCGTGCGAACTACGTCCACAGTTGCCACGATTATCTCTGGTCCAAGGAGTTCACAATCTCCAACGTCGTTCCAACTTAGCGGTGAACGACACTTTCATCCGTAGAGTGCTGCGAATGGTGTCATTCCAATGCTTGCCTGATAGCTATTGTTGTATGAAAACTTCATAAGGTGTAAGTGATCTTCTCACGAACCTCCGAAGTTTAACATATAAGCTCTTAACATGTCCTCCAGAATCTGAATTGTTCGCTCGGACTGTCCGTCCGTTTGTGGATGATAAGCCGTGCTGAAATTCAGACTCGTTCCCAAGCTAGCTTGCTGACTCTGCCAAAATTATGATCGGAACCTTGTATCACGATCGGAGACAATGCAAACAGGTACTCCATGTAATCTCACGATCTCCTGTATGAGTTCATGGGTATCAAATATGGTACATTTTGAAGGTTTAAATTTTACTTTAGATTTATGCTTACCTCCATGTACCTCTTTGCTACCGTCTCAGTTGATTGGCTAACTCGAAATGGAATAAAGTGAGCTGACTTGGTGAGTCGATCCATAATAACCCATATTGCATCGTTACCCTTCATGCTACGAGGAAGGGCAGTCACGAAGTCCATGGTAATATGCTGTCATTTCCATTCTGGGGTTGATAACGGCTGAAGTAGACCAGCAGTTCTGTGATGTTCAGCCTTCACTTGCTGACACACCAAACACTTGGCTACGCTCCTTGCTAGTTCGTGCTTCATTCCATGCCACTAGTAGTATTGATATAGATCCTTGTACGTTTTCGTACCACCGGGGTGTATAGAATAAGGAGAGTTGTGAGCTTTTTTCATCAACTCTTCTCGAACTGGGCCGTTTGGTACACACAACCGACTTCCATACCGCAAGGATCCATTATCATGGATGATGAAGTCAGTTTGAAGTCCACTTTCTACTTGTTCTCGGATCTTTTGTAGCTTGGTATCATTTGCTTGAGCTGCCTTGATCCGATTGATAAGAGTGGACTGGACTTGTAAGTTCATCGAATATGAAGCGTTACCTGGCATAACTACTTCGATCGCCAATTCATGCAATTCTTGTTGTAGCTTCCACTGAGCGGTGAGGTTCATTGCTAATGACTGGCGGCTAAGTGCATTAGGAACTACGTTCACTTCCCATGATGATACTGGAGGTTGATGTCGAAGTCCGTCATGAGTTCTAGCCATCTTCTCTGCCGCATGTTTAATCCCTTCTGAGTAAATACATACTTCAGACTCTTGTGGTTAGTGTATATATCCACTCATTCTCCTAAGAGGTAGTGGCGCCAAATCTTAAGTGCGAAAATAATGGCTGCCAACTCCAGATCATGTGTTAGGTAGTTGCGCTCATGAACCTTCAGTTGTCTTGATGCAAAAGCTATAACTTTTCCATGCTGGTGTAGAACAATTCTTAATCCTTTACCGGACGCATCACAATGCACAACGAAACCTCCAGATTATTTCGGTATTACAAGGATAGGAGCAGAGGTTAATCTTGACTTGAGTTCTACAAAAGCTTTTTCACATGCTTCTGACCATACGAATACTTCATCTTTATGTGTGAGCTTGGTCAGGTGTGCTGTAATCTTTGAAAAGCCTTCAACGAATCGTCGGCGGTATCCTATAAATCCCAAAAAACTTCATTATCCTTCACCGTCTTTGGTGTCGGCCATTCGCTGACAGCTCACACCTTAGCTGGATATAATGAGATTCCTTCGCCTGAAACGATATGCCCGAGAAATCCGACTTGATCTAGCCAAAATTCTTGCTTGCTATACTTAGCATAGAGTTGATGTTGTCGCAATTTCTCCAGGACAATCCGTAAGTGCTCGGCGTGTTTTTTCCGATCCTTTTAATACACCAAGATGTCGTCGATGAAGATGACAACGAACCTGTCTAAGTACTCTTGGAAAACTTGGTTCATCAGATTCATAAAGATGGCAGGTGCATTGGTCACTCCAAATGGCATTACGAGATACTCATAATGACCATATCGAGTCATGAACGTCGTCTTCGGAATATCGGACTCTTTGACCTTCACCTGATGATAACCCGAACAAAGATCTAGCTTCGAAAATACACAAGAACCACTTAGCTGATCGAAAAGATCATCGATGCGCGGCAGTGGATACTTGTTCTTGATCGTCACTTCGTTCAGAGCTCGATAATCTACACACATCCTGTAAGAACCTTCTTTCTTCTTCATAAGTAACATTGGAGATCCCCAACTTAAAGTACTGGAATGAATCCAACCTTTCTTCAGGAATTCGTCCAACTGAATGCGGATCTCCTTCAATCTTTCTGGACTTAGCCGGTATGGAGTTTTGATTACAGGTTGCGCACCGGGTAGTAATCAATACTAAACTCAACAGCTCGATCAGAAGGCAAACCTGATATATCTTCAAAGAACACATCCTCGAACTCTCGAACTACTTCGGGTTTTTCTTCTTCTGCTGGTAGCGAGAAAACTTTTGCATTCTTCGGTTTATATATCTTCCTGGCTCCAAAGTTCTATCTCCACTTTTGAAATAGAAGACTGGATAATCTGGTATCTCAAATACCACCCTCCTTTGACGGCAGTTAATATTAGCATAGAATACTCCCAGCCAATCCATTCCCAACACAACATCGAAATTTGGGATGTCCAGTACTTTGAAATTAGCGTAAAATTCTCATCCGCAAACTACAACTGGACACTGATCAAACCCCATAGTTTCTTTCAGAATTCCATTCCCGAAACTGACATTCCAGTTTGAAATGAGTGGCTTCACAGGAATCGAATGCGTTCTCACGAATTGTTGGGACATGAAGCAGTGTGACGCTCCAGTGTCGAAAAGTGCGAGTGCAGGAAGGGTGCCTACTAGTATTGTACCTAAGTTGTGTGAGTTTAGGTTTAGATATATGAAAAGTTATAGTGATACACAAGGATTAAAAAATTGAAAGGATTGGGAGTTACCAGTGATGACTTGGCCTGTGGCTTCGGCCTCTTCGACTGTCATTGTAAAAGCCTGACGTCAGGGTATATTCCTCCTTACTGGAGGCGCATTCCTCTGTCTTTGGGGCATGTTTCTCTGCCCTTGATGGAATTGACGTTGAGGCTGTGCAGGAGATCCACGTGGAGCTGGTGCAGGGAGAGTTAGGCGGGGTGCAGGAGCCTGAATGGCTGGCCGCTGCGGAACTGTGATTGCTGGTCTGGGTGTTGGAGCTGGGTTGAAACGATATGGGCATGCTCGTATGGCGTGAGTAGATGCGCCACAAACCAAACATAGGCCATTTGCACGCCTGCAGTCCTTCGCCAGGTATCCAGTCTTCTTGCAGTAGAAACAAAAATCTGGAATGAACCGGTTAAATGATCCTTCCGGTCTCCTGGTTGAAAAGGTCAACCTAGAAGATGCTCCTCTTGTCATCTGTGCGGCAAGGCATTTCACATTGTCAGTCTGCGGTCTGCCCTTCTTCATTGCAACTGCCTCATAGCGTCGGGCAGCCTTCAAAGCAAGTTCATGGGTTAGGAAATCCCCTGTAGTGAGTGTAGCTTGGAATTTTGGGTCCAACCCTTGCTGAAATCGTCGTTTCTGGATCTCAGCAGTAGAAATCAGGTGTGCAGCGAACCTATTACGACCTTGTGTTAGCAGTGTAATGAGTGAGATCAGTAATTTGAATTTGAGACAATATCTTACCTGCTGAGCAAGGTAAACTCATCATTGTATTCATCCACAGACTTGACCCACATCAAGTCTTGTTGTAGATGGATGAACTGCTATTCCATATCAAAACGGGCAGTCTCAGGAAAGTACTTCGCATCGAACGTCTTCCATTCAATCGGTTGGGTGAGACGGCTTTCTTCAGCCTTCCACCAGACTCTTGCATTGTCTGTTAGTTGTAACTTAGCAACTCTCACCCAGACAATATCTGGCACTTTTGATCATCTTCTATTGATTGAGCTCATTCTTCTGCCTCAAGTGGACTCACTTTTCCCGAGAAGTGTTTTGGATGCAGTGCCCGAAACCGCTTGACTCCGGGTGCCTCAGCTTCGAGGCGGTGTATGAGCATAGCAGTCTACTGCTGTTGATCCTCCAACAGGCTTTTTATAGCCTCAAGAAGTACCGTTTGCTCATTGATAAGAGCTGCAACAGTAGGTGGTAGTGGTAGAGTAGGCGATTGGGTGTTGCTATTGACATTGGTACTGGTATTGTTGAGAGAATTCATGACCTTGATAGAAAAAGAATGTTTATGATAGATTCAAGAAATTTGAAATGTAAGGAATGCATAGTTGCTGATTCTTATAATTCTTGTGATATATTGCTTAATACTTCATGCAGAACCGACCTGCATGGGCCGCCAACAAAACCTGTCACGCACCGCTTCCCAGTAGACGGAAATAGTGACGTGGCAGGCCGCAACGTATTTACTAAGTACTAAATAGGTTAAGTGTAATTAAGCAATATATAAAAATGAACAAGAATGACAAGAGTAATAAAATAAATAACAAATTTATTTACATTCATTTTTACATACAACTGTTTGAAAATAAAAGATACAATGAGTAAAGCAGTGCTTAAACAATGGCATACAGGAAAGCAAGTGCAACGGAACTAGAAGTCAAGCTGTGCGGTGAGCTGGTCCAAGTCCTCCTGGCTCGGCTCGATCTCCTCAGAGTCGGGTCCTCCTGACAAACATTACAAAGAACGAAAATAGAAAGGAATGTCGTCAGTGAACCAGCGCTCGGTAAGTTCCAAAAGAAGAACAAAAAGATAGTATATAAAGTGATAATGAACAGGTAAAGTATATGACTGATTACCTGTATATGATAGTTATTATAACGTGGTTGTTTGTAATTTGGTAAAGAAAGTATTCATATATACGAGAGGAATCTATCTTACCCCGTGGACTATGGTAACATGTAGTACAAGGCCCCGTCACAACCCACGGGACAACGGCACAAGAATTCATTTAGGTGTCTTTTAAGTGATCTCCCGTGCCACGATATACGTTCCGTACCAATCTACCCCTTTATCCCTACCGAATGTATTGTATAAATTATGTTTACAAGTCTTGCCGAAACCATGGATACAAAATATTCAAGTATTCATGTTCAGAATGTAGTCATATATTCAAGTAGTCATGTATTCAAGTTATAACTATGGTCCGGTCAAATTAAGTCAAGTATACATGTTTGATATTGATGTTTGAATTCGAGTATTCATGTTCATGATGAAGTATTCGGGTTCTTGTTTGATTTAGATTCATGTTTGAGTTTGGACTCATATTGAGTCAGACACTTGTAAACAGATTTAGCTCTTGAATTAGGTTCGGAAGTTATCGGCAACTGGTGCCATGGACGACAGGATTTGTGTCTTTTTTAAGGACAATTGCCATCGATAAATCCTGTTAAGTTTTCTAAGCTGAATAGGTAAGCACTCACTTTCTCCGGCTTCCTGGAGCTTAAGAGAATTGATCCCGCTTAAACCTATATTTACTAAAGTCTTTAAATAGTGTTTTATATATCTTGAGAGGGTTTTATGAAAAATATATTAATATAGATTAAAAAGTAAACCTCGAGGGTGATTAGTATTACTTAGGGTTTTCATGAGCATGAATTTAAGTATTTTGGGTAATTTAATGATAAACACTTAGCATTTGAAAGTTCATGGTATTTTATTGAAAAACTTGTCCTTTTTAGTATCTTGATGGTATTTTATTGACATTTGTTAATATTTCATTTTTAGAAAAATATAGGTTTATTATATTTTGAAAATATGAAAATATTAATTTATAATTTTATATAATTTTTCTAAAAATTAATTTTATTTTATTTAGAAAAAATCGTATTTCTTAAAAACGTATTTAAATCCTTTCGAGATCGAATGCTCCGTGAGAATGTCTGCATCTCGCTCTATGCCCAAGGATGTACGATAATCCACACTATCCGTTAGCAGGTCCCCTAAAGAGAGTTGTAGATGCATAATCGTAAAGGAAACGAAATACCGCTTTAAGAGAAATCCGGTTTTAGTATTATGTGGTATTTTATTGCAATTACTATTTTCGACCCAAAAACACATACAACTAGGTATCGTGCTATGAAACCAAGTGTGTGTGTGGGGTAAGTCGTTACCCCGTGAAGTTTTCCTAAAGGTGTTATTAAGCAATTTTTTGTCGAAAAGATGTGATAACAATGTTCAAGATATTTTAATGTAAAAGTTCAATTATGATTGATTTACATGAGATTCTTGGATAAAATTTGATTCTAAACATTAGTATTAAAATTATAAGTGAAGTGGTAAAATTGGTTTGACCAAATGATAAAAGAAAATGGAGTTATAAGTTTTAGAAAAAATGATATCGGTAATAACTCCACTTTTACCGATATTTGATTTAAAATGAATATCAATGGAAAGGAGGAGAATTGAGAGGGGCTTACGGTTTAGAAACTTCAAAGAAATGTTAAAGAATAGAGGATGATCTTCGTGGCATCGCGGGAGCTCCGGAATTTGCTTCGATCTTCGCCGGAACCAACTTGCTTGCTAACTCCACTTTACTTCACTTGCGCTAGAAATTTTTTAGAGAGTTTTGGCTAGAATTTTCAGAATGGTGCTGAGCCAAAATAGGGGGTGGTATTTATAGTGAAGAATTAGGGTTTGGGAATTAAAATTGTGTTTAATTATGAAATGAAAAGTCTCTGTTTGATTGCAGGGAAATCAAACAGTGCAGAGGGGTTAGGGGTAGCTGAAGAGGTGTGTGTACAAAGCACGAGGTAATTTGGCCCCATCAAGACCGTCGGCGCCGGTCTTATTGCACTTTTGGCCGATCGATCTAGGGCTTTAGGTCTCGAGATTCGTGTCACGTGGATTATTCAGAGTTTGCTCTATTTTCCACATGTTTGATTTTTCTGAACTTTTCATTTCCCCGTGTATTGCACGTACAATCTTTTGAGCTTCCAAAAAGTTAAAAAAGTCAGAAAAAATAATTGTGTCTGATGGAATCGAATACAGGGGCTACGCCATAGCAATGCAAGGTTTTACTAATGAGCTACAAGTTGTTTCTTATTGTTATTTAACAAAAGTGACTTATAACTCAAACTCAAGCTGTAAAACTCATTTCTTGTATATTAACAGAAAATTTCTATACAAAGATTTCAGAGTCGTTACACCGTCCCCGTTCGCCGCCGCCGAACGCCGTCCCCATTCGCTACGGCCATCGCCGCCGCCGCCGACTGCCTCCTCCGATCACCATCCCCGTTCGTCGTGTCTGATTGATGTCGCCGTTCACTGCCGACCGCCGTCCGTCGCCGCCGCCGACCGTCGCCGGCTCCAATTACTGTTCCCATTCGTCGCCGCCAGCTGCCTCCATCCCCGTTCACTGCTGCCGCCAACCGCCACCTCCAACCTTCGCACTCGCCGCGACAATCGTATTTGCCGCTACTGATCATCCTCATCCATCGATCGGCGTATGTCGAACCTCCGTCGGTTGAGTACCGCCTAACGCCCACCATTAAATGTATTGCCCTAAATTACATATGGATTTTGAAATTAAATAACTAGTATTTTGAATAGAAAAGAATTTTATCAAAATAATGGACATTTCATTTATATATTCTAGATTGTAAAATTACCTGGGACTAACGTCTCCTAGGAGAATTGAACCCTTTCAACCCAAAAGGAGATATTTTAAAAAGATTTGAACTCTCTCAGCCAAATCTAAGACTAAAAACTTCATGTCTTTCAAAACATATAGAACCATTATACACGAAAATTAAGCTCCATGGAGTTGCAAAGAAAGGATGGAAATTCAACAAAAACATCAACCCATCATACAATAACTTTAAGAAGGAAAAAACACTCACATTTTATACCTCTTTTTATTAGTACCTCTTTTTCAAAGCACAACAAAGAGAAGTATGAAGAGGGCTTTGGAAGAAGTGCTAAAAGGGCAAGCATTTTCACATTAACAAAGGAAAAACTCACTAAAAAACAAATAAAAAGCTCACCTTGCATCCCTCTATTTGTGAGGATCTTTTCTTTTCAAGCACACCAATAAAAAGGAAGAAGATTTTTGAAAGAGTGCTAAAATGGATGGAGTACAGCAAATGAAAGGACGACAGGGTTTTTGAGAAGAAGATGATGACGACGACCACGACAAAGGAGGAGCAGTCATTAAGAGCTTGTTTGGCAAATAGAAAGCGTTAGAGAAAGTAAGGAAGGAGAAAAGCAGTATGTAAGTGAAAGTACAGGAAATAGTAAATTTTGTTTGTTTAATATGGAAAGTGAGAAAGATGATGAATTGGAGTTTAGTTCGCAAAGGATTAAAGATAAAAAAATTATTTTATTAATTTATTTCACAAAAAGCTTAAAACGTTTAGTTAATGCTTTAATAAAATAATATAATCTTTGCTATTATAACTGGAACTTGTAGGGTGTCACCACCGAGGGCCTAAGATTCAACGGATCTAGTATTACGTCCCGTTTTCCAAAAGGACGGTAATGGCATGTGACGAGACACGCGATTTATTTATTTTGAGAAGGTCATTTCTCTCAACAAATACGTTAAGCATTTATAAACAATATAAAATAACAAAAAATAAACAAGTGAAATAAAATCTAACATTATATATTACATTCAATATGTAGGATATATATGCCCTAGAGGCCATTATTTATAATGGGTACTATGGATATGTATATATCAGGATATGTGTGTGTGTGTGTGTGTGTGAGCGCGCGCGCACGCCCTAGAGGCCATTATTTGTAATGGATCCAGGACAATCTTGCTCGAAATGATAGTATACTATCTGGTTTGATTTTATCTTAACATGTACGTATGTTCTACTTGTTATTACGTACTACTTATATATGTTGATAAAGCCCGTAGGATGTGCTTGACTCTCAGCGTTGTGATGACGGTCATACTTGTGAGGGCTGGGTAGTATATAAGCATATCCTTAAAAGTGTCCACAGTCGTGGGAATATCTAGACAGAGCATCGATATTCTAGAGTAGATTGGTGTATACATTTCAAGACCGCGACGAGGGGCGATGGTTAGTCTCGCAGCCATTAATGAGTTTCACCTAAGATTGTATATAGGTGCTCACTATGGGTGGATACACTGGGCGGACTCGTCGAGAACTACTGGATGGTATTATACTTAGCGTCAGATGACAGTTCTCGTATGACATGTGTACAGATAGTCTGTAGACCTAAGATTATCATTTGTCTCGTATGAGTTCCCACCGTACTTTGATTACTACCCTACCACGGCTCAAAGGAGTCATGCAAACAGATTTTAATTGGGTACATTCCCGAGCCACATGGAGGCAGTGAGTGATTGTTAAGGATTCGTCTCTCCTGGTATTGGGAGTCGATGTCGCACTGTGTTTGGTTGGTCAACGCCATAAACCCGTGGCCAGGGTAGTTGAGAATTACTGATAGTTAGATCAGTAATTTCTTGGATGGTCTTAAGCCACACCAGCACAACTTATCAGGGTCAGTAGGGATCTAACGTTAACCACCCCCTAAACCCGATATGCGATACTCTTAGACGAACAGACTGGACTGTACGGATATTGTCAAAGTTAGGCTCGGTAGGAGTTTAGATGAGTTTGCTTGTCTGCCTTCTTTTCGACAGGTACCTGCGTAGTCGTTACATACAGCTAGTACCGCTGACAAGCTTGTGGTCAAACCCAATGTCAGCGTACTGTCGAGTCTTTAGAGTCCTACACAGAAGGTTTCTCTGGTTCAGGCGAAATGATATGGAGGCCGTATGTTTGTACGTGCAGGGTTCCGATTGATTGCGTGTACCAGTTGCGCCGAATTTGATTGGACGGATTTTTATACTAGCGGGTTTAGGATTAAGCCGGTTCATTAAATCAGATATTGATTTAATGCTAGTATTATTTTTAGTGGTATTATTCTATCTCTTGGGTATTCATATTTTGATACAAATACGGGTATGTATATACGGTAGAAAGTATTTTGTATTTATATAAAATACATTCTAGAAGGGGACACTTCATAATATGTATTTTTCTATTTATTGATAAATAGAAAATGAGGTGTAAAGGAGGCATGGCATGAAGGATGGTTTGGATATTTATTGCCATCACCATTGAAGTATGGCTTGATTTTAAAAGAAAAAAAATATACTTGATATTATCTTGAGGTAGCCATTCTTCATGGTTGGTTGAGTTTTCTCTTGAGCTCATTCTTGAGTTGCCATCTCTCTTGCTCTTTTGCCTTCTCCTCTTCACAAAAATCCTATCATTCTAATGAGTTGGAGAAATAAGGGTTTTTGAGATAGAAAACTCACCACTAATTATCTCCACTCATTCTTGACTAGCTAGATTAGCAATCTAGTTAGTTAAATCACTTTCATTTGAAAGTTGAAGCTTGAACCTAGGATCTTCGGA
This sequence comes from Agapanthus africanus, assembly GCA_030015575.1. NCBI lineage: Eukaryota > Viridiplantae > Streptophyta > Magnoliopsida > Asparagales > Amaryllidaceae > Agapanthus > Agapanthus africanus. The sequence continues at coordinate 46,829,058 of CM057339.1, forward strand.
TGGATCATCTAAGATTCAGGAGACTGACAACCAAACTACATCGAAGACCCCAAGAGGAGCTCAAGAAGAGGATTCAAGACCCGAAGAACACAAATCGATAGGTATAACATTTTAACGAGATAGAATAATTACCTATGTAGTCTTGCTTGTTAGGGTTTTATGGTAGATCTTGGGTTAAAAGTCTTGATTGCATGATTACAAAATTCGTTTTTTTTTTAAATTCCACTTCTCTACAAAGTTTGTAGAGCGTGCAAACTTGACTTACATGGTATCAGAGCCGGTCCATAAACCTTAACTAGCTAGTTTGCACATATTTAGAACTTCGATCGACAGAAATTATCCGAATCGCAACTCTAAAACTAGCTTGTTGTTCAAATTTTAAAATTATTCAAAAATTATTTTCAGTCACATTAAAATTATGTGCAAGTTTTTTTAGACTCAAGAAAAAATTTTAAGCTCCTGATCACCAAATTGGACCACTAATCCGCCGCCAAATAGGTCATTTAGCCGTGGATCTACGGCCCAATTGTGGCTAGGTTGCTCCAAATTTTTTCTGGGGTTCAAGTTCATGGAAATGTGATTTTTGGTACATTTGGTTTTTGTCCAGATTTTTTTGTGTACTGGTTTGTACATGGGGGTAAATGTGGAAAGTTTTAATCGATCGAAATTCTAAATTCTTGTTTTTCTGTGTATTAGTTTCCGCGACCTTGAATATCATTGCGCGGTATAATCCGACTGATTGCTATATATACAATCAGACAGGTTTACGAACATGATATTCGTGTTGATGTTCTGTGTTGCACGGCTGTTATGGATAATTTGTCGTGGTGGATAGCCTATAGTGCAATAGTTGTAGTACAGTATTAATTCTTTTGTATTTTCATTATTACGGGATGAGCGTCCGATATGTGGACTGCCGTTTCCACCCGTTTGTATATTCTTTTATTGGGGCACGGCCGAGTTGAGGTCGATGTCACCGTGGTATATATTTTTCTTTTTCTGTACTAGGATTACCCCGTAAAGGAGTGCTCGAGCAGCCGGGTTCTAAAGGGCAACCGGGCCCCATTTCATGGCATTGAGACCGAAGTGCCTTACTTTAGAATTGGCGGTCTACTCGCCGTACTCGTAGGGGGTATAGGATGACCCATGGTGGAGTGCACAAGTTACCGGATTCCGTGAAGCGCTTGGTGGCCCATTCACTTTGTTGATTGGGGTTGCCTCGCTTCTCGGATTGACGGGTAACTTGCCGCGCTCGTAGGGGTCTAGGTTTTTCATTGCATAGGCTATCCACATGACCGGGAATGTCGAGTTTCATTTATGGCTCAAATGAAACTCGGGGCTCCAAAATTATCCGCTATTCCTTTTTGCTTATTAGTGTTCTGTGATGTTGCTTATATCATGCCTGAGATGAATGGTTATCTATACACACACACATTAGTAGATGTTGTATATGTTTTGCATCCGCGCTAGTCCTGCCCCCGCTCTGTCGTTAGTTAAGTAACCTAACGGTGCATGACGAGGCCCCATGGCAAATGTGAATGGCATATACATACATTTTATTTTCGTTTTTTTCTGGTGTGATAGGAATTAAATGATGGGACAGCATTAATCCTCATTAATGCAAGATAAGAAACCTAAAAAGATATTGTTGGAACATTTTGAAAAACCCACTTGGTTCTTTTCAAAACATTCGTTTAAAAAGCGGAGCTTGAACCACTCCTTTTCAAAGCTATCATTCCTTCAACGATATCAAATTCATTACGTTCAAGGTTTTCGCTAAAAACCAGACATAGCCCTACGTCATTTCAAATGAGTAGCACATCTTATTCATGCTATATCTGTTGGCCTTCATCAAGGCATAGAGAATGGTAGCGGTGTGTTGCTTATTTATAATATAGATAGATGCATTGGTTTAGGACAATCGTACAGCCTTGTTGGCCTTCGTCAAGGGCGAGTACATGTGGGTCTAAATTAATCAGGAAAACGACGGGAAGAACTTGACTTGCATCTTATGATTTGTTGGCCTTCGTCAAGGTCATAAGAGCTTGGGCAAAAAATCATATCGGGAGTTTCAAATACAAAGGAAACTTGCAGATTTAGCATACCTTATGGAGTTTGGTGACTAGAGTGGCTTCCATCTAGGTTATTACACAATGATAGTTGGATCCTGATCCCACTGATGGTGCTGGGTTCGCTTAGCACCCCCGACGAGTTTCGGTACGCATCAAGTATGTTATTTCAAAAAAATCTAGGGTGCCGAGCGAGCCCGAACCAAGGATCTAACTAGAGAATTAAGGTTTTTAAATGCATGTAAACAAACTTTACACTAAGTGAAATAGGAATACAACCTTTGTAGACCGGTTCTTCACTTCTAAAGCTCCGTGTAATGGTCCCTTTACTCCAAGTAGTGGTGTCCCGGACTCTCCTTAGGCTCCACTAGGTAAAAGGAATGAGCATGCTTAAGGATCTTCAAGACCGAAGATGATCTACGTCGAAGAATCGCTAACTCAAGCTGCCTCTTCACTAATTGATGAATTAGTGAAATAAACAACCTATACTAAATAGCTAAATTGGTATAGATTGATGAAGTAGGAATTTGGCCCACTTTAGATTTATTTTTCTCCTTTTCTTTTTCTTCTCACTTGAAAGCCAGAGAGCAAGGAAGGAGATGAAGAAGTGATCAAGTTATGAACCATGGGTGAGAAAATATCTCATATAATCTCACTTGTAAAGACTTAACCATGGCTAAAGATAATGGTTAGATTAATAATATCTAGAGTAAAACAAAATTAGTGGACTAAGTCAAGATTTCTACATGCTTCCACAAGCATCTCAAACCATGCCAATTTCCACCTAATTTTGATTTATCTCTTAATAATTAATTACCCAAATTATCTTTAGTTAGGTATGAGTCTCATACACCCAAGTCCAATATATCATCTAGCATGACACATAGATAAATATATTAATATATATCACATATATATTTGTATGTATTTAGAGAAAAGAGATTCTTAAGTGAGCTAATATTAGTTAATATATATTAATATATCAAATATATAATTATATATTAAATTATTAAATCAACACTTGATTTAATAACCCGGCTATATCACATACAACCGACTAATATCATTTACATGTATATCAAATATACATATAAAAAATTATCGAATCAACACTTAATTCAATAATCCGGTTATATCACATATAATACATATCGTGAGATTAGAATATTGTATCGCATATAAGTATCAATCTCGGTCCCGCACATATCACATATGTGCCCTACTTCGTTTCGCCTGAGCCAGGAAACCTCTGTGTAGGACTCTAAAGACTCGTTAATACGCCAGCAGTAGGTGATGATCATATCAATCACCCACAATCCGTCAGCGGTACTAACTGGACATAACGGCTACCCAGATATTGAGCGATCAGAAGATCAACAAGCAAGCTTGTTCATACTCCCGTGAATCCAGTAAGTAACACTACCGTACAGTCCGGTCTCTTGTCTGATATGTCGCATATCGAGTCTGGGGGTGGTAAACATTAGACCCTTATAACTTGATAAGTCATGCCGATGTGAGGCTCATAACGGGTCGAGAAACTACTGATAACACTTACCATTAAATCTCATCATCAGCCCTGGCCAGGGACTTCCTATTATGGCCAATCAAGCACAGCGCAATATCAACCCCCAATACCGGGAGAGATGAAACCCCTCCTATCGCTCATTGCCTTCATGTGACTCGGGACTGTACCCAAAAACCACCTGTTTGCACGCTCTCTTGAACGGATGGAAATCAAAGCACGGTGGGAATCACACAAGATTCTATGACGATCTCGGGTCTACAGACTAACCTGTACCAGTGTCACTAGAGAACTGCTATCTAACGTTAGGTATAATACCATCTGGGAGTTCTCGGCGAGTCATGTTCAGTGTACCCAGACTCCACTGAGCATCCGTATACAATCTTTGATGTCAAACACCAATGGATATAGGATCATCCATCGTCCATCAAATGGGTCAAGAAACGTATACGCTAGTCTACTCTGGAATATCGATGCCCCGTCTCGATACACCCACGACTAGGAACAATTAAAGGATGAACTTGTGGACTACCCTGGTCCCACTAGTATGATCTGCATCATAATCCTGATAGTCAAGTACACATCCTAAGGGCTTTACCAACATGTGAGAGCAAGACAGTATCACAATACTAGTCTACGTGTTAAGATAAAAAGTAACCAGATAGCATACTATCATGTCGAGCAAGAAAGTCCTCCCTATATATGTCCAAGCATCCATTATAATATACAATCATGTATAATAATGGCCTCTAGGGCATATATACAACTAACAATCTCCCACTTGCACTAAGGCCAGTTGTTGTAGTATCTCATACCCAACATCCCGAAATCTCTCAAATTGTATCTTGGGGGATGGCCTTTATGAGTGGATCCGCCGTGTTATTCTTCGCATCAACTCTCCTGACCTCAATCGCATGGAGATCAACTATCTCCCAGATCAGGTGATACTGCTTAAGATTATGTCTGGATCACTGATGGGACCGGGATTCCTAGGCCAAAGCCACAAATCCAATGCTATCACAATATATAAGTATTGGATACATAATGGTAGGAACCAAGTTCATCTCATGAACATCTTCATCCAGACAACCTCTTTGGTAGTATCGTTAGTAGCGATGTATTCAACCTTCATCGTCGAGTCTGTCACAGTATCTAGCTTGGAACTCTTCTAACATACCGTCCCTCCACTGAGAGTAAAGACAAAACCCGCGACTGTCTTACAGTCGTCCTTATCACTCTGGAAGCTCGAATTGGTAAAAGACTCGACATGGAGTTCACCGTTACCATACGCCAAGAACATTTCTTTAGTGCTTCTCAAGTACTTAAGAATGTTCTTCATAGCTGTCCAGTGTTTCTCCCCAGGATGTAAGAGGCATCACCCAAATCCTTCATGGAGAACTTGTGATAAGTAGAGCTTGACCGAGTGTAGCATAGGAACATTATTTCCTATCAAGAGTGTGTCATCCACGTATAATACGAGGAAGACAGCCCTACTCTCTACAACCTTCTTGTATATATAAGGTTCACTACCTTTTTGGTGAAGTCAAACTCTTTGACTGCCACATCAAAACAGATGTTCCAACTCCGCGATACCTGTTTTAATCCGTAGATTGATTTAAGCAGCTTGCACACCTTTCCGCTGCTCCCACTGTCTGCAAAGCCCTCTGGCAGTGTCATGTACATGCTCTCTTCTAAATCACGATTTAGAAAAGCGGTCTTGACATTCATCTGCCAGATTTCATAGTCATGGGATGCAGCGATGTCAAGTAGGATCCGGATGGACTTAAGCATAGACACTAGAGAAAAGGTTTCATTATAATCCACGCCTGGTCGTTGACAAAAACCTTTTGCTACAAGTCAAGTTTTGAAAGTCTCAACTTTTCCATCTACACCAAGAATTTTCTCAAGATCTACTTGCTCCCGATGGGTTTTACCCCTTCAGGAGCAACTTCCAAAATCCATACTTTGTTGGTGTACATGGATTCCATCTCAGATCGCATAGCATCCATCCATTTCACAGAGTCCCTACTTGTGATGGCCTGCTTGAAACTAGTAGGGTCATCATCTTCCATGATGCAATCCTCGCTCCCACTGTCATTAAGAAAACCGTAGTATCTCTCAGGCGGATGAGGAACCCTACTAGATCTGCTGAGAGGCTGAGGTTTGTCAGGAACTATTGAATCCTCCGGTTCTACCAAATTATCAGCTGTTAGTTTGTCTAACTAGAACTTCTTCCAGTTCTACGTCATGACCACTAATTTCTTCTATAAGAAATTCCTTTTCTAAAAAGGTGGCATGCCGAGAAACGAAACACCTTTTGCTCCTCAGTATGGTAGAAGATATATCCTCACAAATGTTTGGGATATCCAACAAACTTACACAGTATTGACATTGCCTCGAGCTTGTCTGGATTTTACTTTTTAATATAGGCTGAACAACCCCATATCTTAACTCATTTAAGAGATGGTCTCTTCCCATTCCATATCTCATATGGAGTGGTAGACACTCATTTGGTTGGAACTCTATTCAATAGGTATGCGGCTTCTTAAGCGCATAACCCCAAAAAGGAAACATGTAACTCAGCGTTACTCATCATAGAGCGCACTGTATCTAATAGGGTGCGATTCCTCCGCTCCAACACACCGTTGTGCTGTGGTGTATACGGAGGAGTAAGCTGAGAGAGAATCCCATTCTCTTTTAAATACCCCAAGAACTTCGTGCTTAAGTATTCTCCTCCCCGATCAGATCGAAGGATTTTAATACTTTTACTCGTTTGGTTCTCTACTTCGCATTTATATTCTTTGAATTTCTCAAAAGGTTCAGACTTGTGTTTCAACAGGAACACATGCCCGAATCTTGAGAGATCATCGGTGAATGTAATGAAGTACGAGGAACCATTTCTGGCATGTGTAGACATGGGGACCGCATACATCACTATGTATCAGTCCCAAGAGTTCAGTAGCTCTTTCTTCATGTCCAGTAAACGGAGTTTTGGTTATTTTACCTTTAAGACATGACTGACAAGTTTCATATGATGTAAATTCAAAATGATTCAAATATCCATCTTTATGTAACTTAGCTAGTCGTGTCGTATTGATATGACCTAGTCTACAATACCACAAGAAGGATTCGTTCATTTCTGAACTTTTCCTCTTGTGTGTGTTCTGTACGTTAAGAAACGTGGTTTGATTTAGATCGTATATACCATTACATAATGTGTCTGATCCAATCAACTTTTGATTTAGGAAAATATTCATAGCATTATTCTCTACTACAAACTTATATCCTTCCTTATCTAATAAAGAAATTGGCATAATATTGCATATCAGATTCGGTATGTAATAACATTCGTTCAGAATCAATGTATTACCATTTGGTAATATAAGGTGATATTCGCCAACTACTTTGGCTGTAACAATTATGCCATTTCCTACTCTTATATCCTTATCACCTATTCCCAGTTCTCTACCTCTCTTAAGCCCATGTAACATATTACAAATGTGGGATCCCAATCCGGTATCTAATACCTAGGACGTAGAGTGCACTGAGAAACAGTTCTCAGTAACAAACACACCCGAAGAAGATGCATCAATATGCTCATCCTTCGTTCGGGTCGCGTGGGAATCCAGATATTCCCCTATTTCCTGCTCAGACTTATAACAATTATAAGGTAGAGCGGAACCAACATTTCCTAGGTCAGTATAACAAATGGGTTCGGTCAAAACATCAATATTATTATCTTGATTAAGGCGTGTCATGGTCGCTACCTGGAGAGAGAGAGAGAAGAAAACACTTAGCGTATGCTCTTGCAAGATTAGATTGGTTATTATCTTATCTAATCAGGATGACTCCCACTATTTTTATCAAATCTTCCTTCAAACCCTAAAACTAGCCGGGATTAATTACACCCTACAAGTTCGCCAATCTTTCAGCCAGGCTAGTGTCGGTAGTTTGAGAGAAGTTCCCCGTGCTTTCACATAGACCTAATTAAACTAAATCTCATTTTTCTAGAGGCATAACCCCGTTGACACCTTTCTAGACACCTACTTGATTGGCTAATTGTAAAGTACAAAACTCTCCCAGGAGTAACTCTTACTCGCAGTAGGTATCGGGATCTAACTATCTCATAGAAGGTATGCAATCTCATTGCAAATTTCAACACTTAAAATTCCCAATAATATTTTGTCCCAAGCGATTTATGACCTTGATAAGGTCAACAAACCATAAACCGCAAGTCAAGTTCAACCCGTTCATTTCGTGATTGAATTAAACCCACCCGCACAACCCTTGACAAGGTCAACAAGGCCATATGACTACCCTAATCCAATCGCATCATATGCGTTGCAGATAAGCACTAATCAGCTACTGCACACTACGCCTTGAAAATGTCAATAAACGCAGCACGAATACTAAATAGTCCTTATCTGAAATGACAGAGGGCTACGACAGGTTTTTAAGAAAACCTTTTGTGTAATGAACTTGATATCGTTGTAGAATCGAGTGATTTTGAAAAGGAGTGGTTTAAACTCCGCTTTTTAAAATTTAGTTTTTCAAAATAAACCGAGTGGGTGTAGCACCTGCTAGCTTTTGCTAAAGAGGTCACTCCCGGTAAAGGGATCTAGGCTCCTTCTTCATCGAATGAGGTGCTGGATATTTATTAAGGAATACCACTATGCAAAGCAAGAACTAAAGCTACCAGTTTTTGAAAATTTTGATTCCACGCATCATTGGGTTTCTTTCCTTTTCATTAATCTCATTAATGAAGTCCCCATCATTTATACTTCCTAAGTATCATAGATAAAGAAACGAAAATACAACGTACGCTTATGCCATCCACATTCGCCATGGGGTCCCGTCATGCACCGTTAGGTTAGTTAACTAACGGCAGAGCGGGGGCAGGACTACCGCGGATGCAAAACATAAGCAACGTTTATTATATATCATATATATAATATAAAGCATTCGTCTCACGCAATTATATGATCTCATCACAGAACAATGCAGCAGAAGTCAACATATGAAATATTGGATATACTAGGAGGTCCGTGTTTTAAATTAAGCCAGTAAAAAATACGGATTCCACGGTCGTGATGAATAGCCAAACCCACATCCCTAGACCCCTACGAGAGCAGCAAGCAACCCTACCAATTCTATAGTTAGGAGACCCGGTCTCGGCTCCTCGAGATGGTCTCCCACTGGACTCTAGAACCCGATTACTTGTGCTTCCCGCCTTGGGTCTATCCTAATGCGGAAAAGAAAATAATATACATCAATGGTGACATCATCCTCAACCCGGAAGTGTCCCGATAAAAGAATATTACATACAAGTTTTTACATGAATGAAAATGAAAAACTCTCATCTCACGCAAAAACCCCCGGCTATTCAAACATGACGATCCAATATAACATATCCCAGCAACACATAATATCGCATGTCATCAACGTAAGTAAATATACGTATCCCAATTGTCGTTAATGTATAGCAACGAAACCGGAGATACCCCACATATTACACTTACGGTCGCAAAAAAGAAATGAAAACTACAATAATTAGAATCTACAACCACCTTAGACATCATAAACCCGGAATATCACATACACCGGATTTCATGCCTAACACTATAAACCCTGCATTTTAGTCTTAAATTGAAAACACTTTTCAATATCCAGTCGGGCAATTCAACAAGATTCCCAACATTTGATCGAATGCTCGTCGGAAACGTTAGTAGATGGTCGCGCCCCCGAAGCCGTCGACGAAGCGAACTTAGGCGGAACACTGCGGCCGCGAGCACCCAAACGGATGCTTTTGGCTACGGGGTCTCCTACAGTCACTTGGTCGGGGTTATGGAGCGTGGCTATCTAGTAGTGTTACCCGGCGAGCGTTCACGTACTATATGAGATTGCGACAGATTTTTGATCCGAATCAAAACCCCACGGTAACCGATCAAGTGAGACTAAATTGCTAAATTTACAAAATACTAATTAGTTTTCACAAAACTAATTATTGTGGATTCCAAATATTGTATCACAAATCACAGATATCTAGATGATGTTAAACATTTCGATCAATTTATCAAACACCCAAAATTTCCAGAGACCTCAACACTTGAGCCACAGTTAAAAATACCCAGATAGTGCCCCAAGCACCTACGGACCTACACAAGAAGGCACGCTCCCTGCCTCACCAACGACGCCGTGGAACTGCCTCCAAAGGCATGCTTTGGCCGCGCTTCTGCGGTTGTTTGGTCGAGTTGGGCCGTCGTTTTTCTTGTGGGTCCATAGAAAACCCTGCACAATTTTTTGAATATTTTTAATTAGAAAAATTCCAACTTTTGAAAAAAATTCCAGAGAGTGGGTTTTTCGGGTTTTCGAATAGTCGATCGAACACTTTAACTTCGCCTAGACTACTCCTAATGCTTTAGCATGGCTCTGATACCACTGTTGGGTTCGCTTAGTACCCTCGATGGGTTTCGGTACGCATCAAGTATGCTATTTCAAAAAATCTAGGGTGCCGAGCGAGCCCGAACCAAGGATCTAACTAGAGAATTAAGGTTTTAAATGCATGCAAACAAACTTTACACTAAATGAAATAGGAATACAACCTTTGTAGACCGGTTCTTCACTTCTAAAGCTCCGTGTAGTAGTCACTTTACTCCAAGTAGTGGTGTCCCGGGCTCTCCTTAGGCTCCACTAGGTGAAAAGAACGAGCATGCTCAAGGATCTTCGAGATCGAAGATGATCTACGTCGAAGAATCGCTAACTCAAGCTACCTCTTCACTAATTGATGAATTAGTGAAGTAAACAACCTATACTAAATGGCTAGCTTGATATAGATTGATGAAGTAGGAATTTAGCCCACTTTAGATTTATTTTTCTCCTTTTCTTTTTCTTCTCACTTGAAAGCTAGAGAGCGAGGAAGGAGATGAAGAAGTGATCAAGTTATGAACCATGGGTGAGAAAATATCTCATATAATCTCACTTGTAAAGATTTAACTATGGCTAAAGATAATGGTTAGGTTAATAATATCTAGGGTAAAACAAAATTAGTGGACTAAATCAAGATTTCTACATGCTTCCACAAGCATCTCAAACCATACCAATTTCCACCTAATTTTGATTTATCTCTTAATAATTAATTACCCAAATTATCTTCAGTTAGGTATGAGTCTTATACACCCAAGTTCAATGTATCATCTAGCATGACACATAAATAAATATATTAATATATATCACACATATATTTGTATGTATTTAGAGAAAAGAGATTCTTAAGGGAGCTAATATTAGTTAATATATATTAATATATAAAATATATAATTATATATTAAATTATTAAATCAACACTTGATTTAATAACCCGACTATATCACATACAACTGACTAATATCATTTACATGTATATCAAATATACATATAACAAATTATCGAATCAACACTTGATTCAATAATCCGGTTATATTACATATAACCTATATCGCGAGATTAGAATATTTTATCACATACAAGTATCAATCTCGGTCCCGCATATATCGCATATGTGCCCTACTTCGTTTCGCCTGAGCCAGGAAACCTCTGTGTAGGATTCTAAAGACTCGTCAATACGCCAGCAATAGGTGATGATCATATCAATCACCCACAAGCCGTCAGCGGTACCAGCTGGACGTAACAGTTACCCAAGTATTGAGTGATCAGAAGATCAACAAGAAAGCTTGTTCATACTCCCGTGAATCCAGTAAATAACACTACCGTACAGTCCGGTCTCTTCGTCTGATATGTCGCATATCGAGTATGGGGGTGGTAAACGTCAAACCCCAATAACTTGATAAGTCATGCCGATGTGAGGCTCATAACGGGTTGAGAAACTACTGATAACACTTACCAGTAAATCTCATCATCAGCCCTGAACAGGGACTTCCTGTTATGGCCAATCAAGCACAGCACAACATCAACCCCCAATACCGGGAGAGACGAAACCCCTCCTATCGCTCATTTCCTCCATGTGATTCGGGACTGTACCCAAAAACCACCTGTTTGCACGCTCTAATGAACATGGTAGGGTAGAAATCAAAGCACGGTGGGAATTACACAAGACTCTATGACGATCTCGGGTCTACAGACTAACCTGTACCAGTGTCACCAGAGAACTGCTATCTGACGTTAGGTATAATACCATCTAGGAGTTCTTGGCGAGTCCTGTTAAGTGTACCCAGTCTCCACTGAGCACCCATATACAATCTTTGATGTCAAACACCAATGGATATGAGATCATCCATCGCCCATCAAATGGGTCAAGAAACGTATACTTTAGTCTACTCTGGAATATCGATGTCCCATCTCGATACACCCACGACTAGGAACAATTAAAGGATTAACTTGTGGACTACCCTGGTCCCACTAATATGATCTGCATCATAATCTCGGTATTCAAGTACACATCTTAAGGGCTTTACCAACACGTGAGAGCAAGACAGTATCACAATACTAGTCTACATATTAAGATAAAGAGTAACCAGATAACATACTATCATGTCGAGCAAGAAAGTCCTCCCTGTATATGTCCAAGCATCCATTATAATATACAATCATGTACAATAATGGCCTCTAGGGCGTACATACAACTAACAGATGGGTAGGATTACTTTTGGGAGATACTTTTCACTTCACAATTGCTAACCTATTAGGTGTCTAGAAAGTGTTAACGGGGCTACGTCTCTACGGAAACGAGGTTTATTTTAATTAGGTCCGTGCGTGATCACGGGAAACCTCTCTCGGAATACCAACACCAATCTGGTTGAACGGTTAGAGAACTTGTAAAGTGTAAATGATCCCGAGTAGTTCCCCATTTAAAGTTTGATGGAGAATTCAAGGAAACAGTAGGAGTCATCCTGATTAGATAAGATAATAAATCAATCTAATCTTGCAAAAGCATACGCTGAGTGTTTCTTTTCTCTCTCTGTGGCAGCAACCATGACGGGACTTAAACTACTACTTGAAAAAAATACATTAACTGGGCCAAACTATAAAGATTGGCTGAGGAACATCAACATTGCACTTACTTATGACAAAGTAGCATACGTTCTTACCAGTACTGCTCCCCCTGTCTCAGGACAAGACTCCTCAGTTGCGGACATCGAGGTCCGCAAAACGTGAGACCTGGATTGCGAGAAAGCTAAGTGTATCGTGCTGGCTTCCATGAATAATGAACTCCAGAAGCAGCACGAGAATATGGACATCAAATCCATTTTTCTCCATTGCAAGGATTTGTATGGAGAGCACTCTCATATCGCAAGATACGAGATCTTAAGGAAATTATTCCAGATGAGATTAGCTCCCGGAACACCTGTAGGAGAGCACGTCTTAAAGATTATCAGTTTCATTGAGGAACTCGCAAGCCTGGGATGCGTGTTAGAGAACGAGTTATACATTGACTTGATTCTACAGTCCCTTCCTTACACACCTTCTCTCAATTCATACTGAATTTTAACATGCACGGAATGGAAGCTGATTTTCCAAAGCTCCTCAACATGTTGAGGGTAGTGGAGAGCTCCTTGAAAAAAAAATAAGACATATGTTCTTATTGTTAGGTAATCCTCCTCTTCTAAATCCAAAGCGAAAGCTAAGGGGAAGAAGAAGACCGCCACCAAGCCGAAAGGAAGCGTCAAAAAGGTGCAAGGAACGAACAAATCGGAGAGAGTAAAAACAGAAAAGGATGAATGCTAATATTGTCACAAGAAGGGGCACTGGAAGAAGGATTGCAAGGCTTTCAAAGCCAAGGGCAAGGACACGAAACAAGCTAATGCTTCTGCTTCAGGTGTATTCGTAATCGAAAACTGTTTTCAGTAAACTCTACATCATGGGTACTAGATGCCGGTTCTGGTTCTCATATCTGTAATTCTTTGCGGGCACTGAGAAACCGTAGAGTGCTGAAGGCAGGTAATATGACCCTCATGGTTGGCAATGGAGTAAACGTAGATGTTGTTGCAGTAGGAGATTATCACCTAGGTTTGACGAGTGGACACATTTTGGTGTTGTATAGTTGTTTTTGTGTACCCAGTATGCTATATAATATTATATCAGTATCTTTGTTGTCTAATGAAGAATATAATTTTGCACTTGAAAGAAATGTCATGAACATTCACCTAAATCAAGAACTGATTGGGTCTGACACACTGAATAACGGCATATATGTACTCAATCAACATCAAGTTTTCAACGTCCAAAACACACTCAAAAGAAAAGCTCCAGATTCAAACCAAACTTTCTTATGGTATTGTAGACTTGGTCATATTAATGAAACAAGGTTGACTAAGTTGTACAAAGATGGATATTTAGATCCGTTTGAATATGTATCATATGCAACTTGTCAATCATGTATCAAAGGAAAGATGAACAAATCTCCATTCACAGGATATGGAGAAAGAGCCACTGAGCTCATGAGACTCATACACAGCAATGTATGTTGTCCGATGTTTACACATGCACGAAGCGGTTACTCCTACTTCATCACTTTTACTGATGATTTCTCAAGGTATAGAGTATTCTTAATGAAACATAAAGCCGGGGCCTTTAAGAAATTCAAGAAGTATAAAAATGAGGTGGAGAAACAAACGGGTAAAAGTATCAAGATACTTCGATCTGATCGGGGTGGAGAATACTTAAGTACCAGTTTCCTTGAATGCTTAAAAAGAATGGAATTCTCTCTCAGCTTACTCCTCCGTATACACCTCAGCATAATGGTGTATCAGAGAGAAGGAATCGCACGCTACTCGATATGGTGCGTTCCATGATGAGTAGTGTTGAGTTGTCATTTTCCTTCTAGAGTTTTACACTGGAATTAGCAGCATACCTATTGAATAGGGTTCCAACTAAGTTTGTGCCTACCGCTCTATATGACATGTGGAGTGGAAAGAAACCATGTCTCAAGTATCTTAAGATATGGGGGTGTTCAGCTTTTGTAAAAAAGCAGAATCCGAACAAGCTCGAGACACGATCGGTTTTATGCAAGTTTGTGGGATCCCCAAGAATTTAAGGGTATATCTTGTCTACCACACTGAAGAACAAAAGGTGTTTGTCGCTCGCCACGTAGTTTTTTTAGAGAGCGAATTTCTTGCAAAAGAAATTAGTTGGAGCACGGTAGAACTGGAAAAAATTCCACAACCACAAACTACTGCTGAGGACTTAGTAGAACCTCAGGTTTCAATAGAGCTCGATGAACCGACGCCGCTCCACAGATCTAGTAGGCATTCTTATCCGCTTGAGAGATACTATGGGTTTCTCGTAGACGGAGATCGAGAGAATTGCATTATCAATGATGATGAGCCTACTAATTTTCTGCAGGCTATCACGAGTAAAGGCTCGGTGAAGTGGCTGGATGCTATGAGATCCGAAATGGAATTCATATACATCAACAAAGTATGGACTTTGGAAGTTGCTCCTCCATAGGTAAAACCCGTTGGATGCAAATGGATCTTCAAAAAGAAGATTGGTGCAGATGGAAAAGTAGAAACCTACAAAGCTAGACTTGTTGCAAAAGGTTTTCGTCAAAAACTAGGATTGGACTATGATGAAACATTTCTCCAGTGGCTATACTTAAATCCATTCGGATTCTGCTTTCCATTGCTGCCTTCCATGACTATGACATCTGGCAGATGGACGTGAAAACAACTCTTCTAAATGGAAATTTAAAAGAAAGTGTTTACATGGATCAGCCAGAGGGTTTCTTAGACAGTGGGAGCAGCGGAAAGGTGTGCATGTTGTTTAAATCCATTTATGGATTAAAGCAAGTATCGTGGAGTTGGAACATCTGCTTTGATGAGATGGTCAAAGAATTTGACTTTATAAAAAATGTAGATGAACCATGCATTTATAGGAAGGTTGTAGGAGGAGCAGTAGTCTTCCTCATACTGTATATAGATGACATACTCCTGATAGGGAATGACATCCCTATGCTACAATCAGTCAAGCTCTTCTTGTCACAGAAGTTCTCTATGAATGACTTTGGTGATGCCTCCTATATTCTGAGGATTAAGATCTATCGTGATAGGTATAAAAGAATATTGGGACTTTCACAGTCCAGGTACATTGACACCATACTGAAAAGGTTTAGTATGGAAGATTCCAAGCGTGGTAATTTACCCGCTTGTCACGGAATCACACTCTCCAAAGAGATGTCTCTGAAAACTGATGAAGAGAGGGCTCGCCTGAGAATTATACCCTATGCTTCGGTGGTAGGATCTATAATGTATGAGATGTTATGTACCAGACCAGATGTAGCTTATGCATTTAGTGTGGTAAGTAGGTATCAGTCAAACCCGGATGAGAAGTATTGGATAGCAGTAAAGAACATTCTCAAATACCTGAGAAAGACTAAGGAGATGTTCTTGGTGTACGGTAATGAGGACCTCCAGATCGAGACTTTTACCGACTCAAGCTTCCAAAGTGACAAGGATCACTCTAAATCCGTCTCGAGTTATGTGTTTATATTCAATATAGGGACGGTGTGTTGGAAGAGTTCCAAATAAGATACCGTCACAGACTCAATGATGGAAGCTGAGTATATAGCTGCTAACGATACCGCAAAAGAGACAGTTTGGATGAGGAAGTTCATTTCTGAACTTCAGGTGGTTTTGCCCATTGCCAATCCAATACCCTTGTATTGCGATAACAATGGGGCTTTAACTTTAGCAAAGGAACCAAGGTGCTATCAGAAATCCAAACATATGTTGAGGCGGTATCACCTGATCAGAGAGATCGTGGATCGTAAGGAGATCGAGGGTCGGAGAGTGGACACAAAAAACAACACAACGGATCCATTCACGAAGGCCTTACATCAAGCACAGTTCGAGCGGCCGTTCGAGATGTTGGGGATGCGTTATGTAAATAACTGGCCCTGGTGCAGGTACGATATTGTAGGATATATGCCCTAGAGGCCATTATTTATAATGGGTACTATAGATATGTATATATCAGGATATATATGTGTGTGTGTGTGTGTGTGTGTGTGTTCGCGCGCGCGCGCGCCCTAGAGGCCATTATTTGTAATGGATACTATGGATATATATATATATAGGACAATCTTGCTCGAAATGATAGTATGCTATCTGGTTTGACTTTATCTTAACATGTATGTTCTACTTGTTATTACGTACTACTTATACATGTTGATAAAGCCCGTAAGATGTACTTGACTACCAGCGTTGTGATGGCGGTCATACTTGTGAAGGCCGGGTAGTATATAAGCATATCCTTAAAAGTGTCCCAGTCGTAGGAATATCGAGACAGGGCATCGATATTCCAGAGTAAACTGGTGTATACATTTTTAGACCCCGACGAAGGGCGATGGTTAGTCTCACAGCCATTAGTGAGTTTCACCTAAGATTGTATACAGGTAGTTACTGTGGGTGGGTACACTGGACGGAATCGTCGAGAACTACTGGACGATATCATACTTAGCGTCAGATGGCAATTCTCGTGTAGCATGTGTGCAGGTAATCTGTAGATCTAAGATCATCATTTGTCTCGTGTGAGTTCCCAATGTGCTTTGATTACTACCCTACCACGGCTCAAAGGAGTCGTGCAAACAGGTTTTAATTGGGTACAATCCCGAGCCATATGGAGGCAGTAAGTGATTGTTAGGGATTCGTCTCTCCCGGTATTAAGAGTCGATATCGCACTGTGTTTGGTTGGTCAACACCATAAGCCTCTGGCCAGGACAGCTGAGAATTATTGATAGTTAGATCAGTAATTTCTCGGATGGTCTTGAGCCACACCAGCATAACTTATCAAGGTCGGTAGGGATCTAACGTTAACTACCCCTAGACCCGATATGCGATACTCTCAAACGAACAGACCGGACTGTACGGATATTGTCACGGTTAGGCTCGGTTGGGGTTAAGATGAGTTTGCTCGTCGGCTTTCTTTTCGACAGGTACTTAGGTAGCCGTTACGTACATCTAGTACCGCTGACGCGCTTGTGGTTAAACCCACTGCCAGCGTACTGTCAAGTCTTTATCCCACACAGAAGGTTTCTCTGGTTCAGACGAAACGATGTGGAGGCCGTATGTTTGTACGTGCAGGGTTCCGATTGATTGTGTGTACCAGTTGCGTGGAATTTGATTGGAAGGTTTTTTATACTAGCGGGCTTAGGATTAAGCCGGTTCATTAAATCGGATATTGATTTATTACTAGTATTATATTTAGTGGTATTATTCTATCTTTTGGGTATTTGTATTTTGATACGTCATATTTGGATACGTCGTATTTTGATACGAATACGGGTATATATATACGGTAGAAAGTATTTTGTATTTATACAAAATACATTCTAGAAAGGGACACCTCATAATATGTATTTTTTTATTTATTGATAAATAGAAAATGAGGTGTAAATGAGGCATGGCATGAAGGATGATTTGGACATTTACTGCCATCACTATTGAAATATGGCTTGATTTTAAAAGAAAAGAAATATACTTGATATTATCTTGAGGTGGCCATTCTTCATGGTTGGTCGAATTTTTTCTTGAGCTCATTCTTGAGTTGCCATCTTCTCTTTTTCCTTTGCCTTCTCCTCTTCACAAAAACCCTATCATTCTCATGAGTTGAAAAATAAGTGTTTTGGAGATAGAAAACTCACCATTAATCATCTCCACTCATTCTTGACTAGCTAGATTAGCAATCTAGTTAGTTAAGTCACTTTTATTTGAAAGTTGAAGCTTGAACCTAGGATCTTCGGATGGATCATCTAGGATCTAGGAGACCGGCAATCAAACTGCATCTAAGACCCCAAAAGGAGCTCAAGAAGAGGATTCAAGACCCAACGGACACGAACCGATAGGTATAACATTCTAACGAGATAGAATAATTACCTATGTAGTCTTGCCAGTTAGGGTTTTATTGTAGATCTTGGGTTAAAAGTCTTGATTGCATGATCACAAAATTCGTTTTTTTTTAAAATTTCGCTTCTCTACAAAACTTGTAGAGCATGCAAACTTGACTTACACAACATTCCATAGAGTTTTGAACGGATACAAAATAACTTAAAAAAAATATACAATAACAAAGATGCCTTAAACAATAGGCGTACCGGAAAAGTAAAATGCCGATCGGAACTAGTAGTTGGTTTGCAGTGAAAACTGAGAGCAATCTTCCAGACTCGACTCGATCTTCTCAGTCCCTCCTAACGACCATTACAAGGAGAGAGAAAATATGGTGGAATGTCGTCAGCGCACTAGCGCTCAGTAAGTCTCTAAAAGGATAAAAGTGACAAAGGATAATGCAGGTAAGTAGATTATGAATTCTAATGTAGTTGTAGACGGGTAAGGGCGTCAATTAAACATGAGCATGTCAAAGTATAAGCATGGTTATTCTATTCTAACGTTGTTGTTTATATTTCGATAATGAAGATATACGTGTATACGAGAGTAGTCCATCAAACCCCACGGACCAACGACATATAGAAATACAAGACCCTGTCAAACCCCACGGGATAACGACACATGATATTTAAGTTGGTGATTTTTAGTGGACTCTCGTGCCACGACATGCGTTCTTTTCCAAACTACTCCTTATCCCTGCGTATTTTAAATTATAGTTTAAGTTACAAGTCTTTCTTGAATCCGTGAATACATGAGAGAGAGAGAGAGAGAGAAATCCAGTACAAGTTTCAAGTCAAGTTCAAGTATTCAATTCAAGTTCAAGTATTCGAGCCAAGTTGTATTCATGGTTCGGGTCAAGTCAGGTCTAGTAAGTAATAGGTTTATTCATGTGATTCAAGTAGATACTATAAGTGTCATGTCCCGCTTCCCAAAATATGGAATACGAAGGTAACTAGGCCAGCCATGCTTCAATAAAATTGATTTCAACTCAATCGGGATACTGGTTAGGGAAATATGATCATTTTAAAATAAGAGTTCACTACTGGAATTCCAGTTTCAGAACAGAAAGTCCAATTTCGAACGCATTTTACTATTTGTTACGTTCAGAATTAGGCATCGCTACAGTTCAATAAAATCTAGGCTTATCAGTTAAGTTTTCAAAGACGAACAGTAATAACCACTATATACAGGGGGTTACGGTCTGTTTAGTATCACTACGTATCAACTGTTACTGCAATAAATAGCCAGACATGTCGACAATATAAATTATATTATAAATATCAAACTGTGATGGAATTTGGTGAAACTAGTGGCATATGAAATTTAACTCAATTTTCTATGCATCGATATAGGACTCCGCACATTTGCATATTTGAATAGAGATTTACAGGTGTTTAAAAACAGGTTTTAGCAGAGATTACTGCTTTGGACTGCAGTCCACAGCTGTATCTCTCTTCAATTTTCACCATCGAAACAAAACAATATTCAGTAACCATTTCCAAAGATTCTTAGATTATTCAGTTCTTTTCATAACGAGCTTAAGCACATCATGATACAATTTATATATAATTTATTATGAATTTAATATGGTGCTGTACGCAGTAAATTCCAGATTTCGTGTTGATTCTCGGGGACGTCGTTTCATGTGCGAAATATCAATATTTTGTGTCCAAACATCTACATGACATTCATTAACAGTAAAGGGATTTATTGATTATAAATTCTGGCATTTTAAAATATATTTTGATTGCGACAATCATGTCTAATGTTTAGAATATATATATGAGAATAATGGAGGAAATGTGCCATAGGAGGGAATTTCCTCCTATGGCGTCGAAAAAGTACACCCTCCACGATTTTTTTCGACAATCGGCATCCATCATCATCATCTTTATCATGTAAGATGTGGATACACCAAATTTCATTTGATTCCATCACCTTTTCACCGTTGATTTTGTAATATTTCAGAAAATATAAAATATTATTTTTGAATTTAAATAATAAAATAATAAATTTTATGAATATTATAAAAGTATGGAATTTAGTTTTAATGGAATGGTATAATTATATACATATAATTTGGAAAAATAATTGAAATTTTAAAATGAATTATCATTTATGAAAGCATTTGATCGATTTGGGTTTTTATAAATTAATATATAATTATTTTCACATAAGTAATTAAACTTGACTAGTATTTCATTAATCGTGTATTAAACCATGTTTATGTATCATGACATGCAACATTTTATTTTATACCATGTGTTCATATTTTATACCATGACTTCATCTTTTTCTTCTTTTTGTTTTGGTTTTAAATGAAAAGATGAAGAAAAAAAGATAAGAAAAGAATAGAAGACATGGAAGTATGGGCAAGTATGGATGAGAGAGAGAGAGAGAGAGCTATAGCAACCATTCTTTTGTTTCTTTCTTTATTTTCATCTTTCTTCCTTTTCTTCACCTCTTTCTTCCTCTTCTCCTTTATCTCCACCTTCACCTCCACCTCTACCACCTAACCACCACCTTAAAAACACCATGAAAACTTCATCAAAACCTCACTATCACCTTCACAAAAATTGTTCCTCACCTCATCATTCACCCCATGGTGGGATCAAGTTCTTGTTTTGAGCACTTTGGACCATCTAGGAATTTTCTTAAGTTGCTATTTAAGGTAAAACACTTACCCTATATTAAGTTTTTAAGTTTCCTTACCTTCACAACTAGTTTAGAGTTAATATAAACATATTTTATGAACTTAGAATTTCCTTGAGTGACCTTTAGTGGATAAAACTTATAGTGGAGGTGTAGTAGAGGATATAAAAAGTGACCGGTGGCCTAGTAGTGAGGGTAGCCTTGATTAAAATGAGTTTAGAATGTTCAAAGTCGAACTTAGAATTTTCTGACATTGGTTTTTCATTGACTTTTGATGTTCAAAAGGAATCTGGGATAACTCTAGAACTCTGAAAATTTATTAGCAGATGCAGTGAGATGTGCAGACACATAGAAAGCCGCCCTAGAAACCCGAGCCCAAACCCCCATGTTGAGGCCGCCGTTTTATTCAAGTTGGCCGCAATTTTCCGCCCAATTTTGGAGTTAGGGTCTGAAACTTGGTTTGTAGCTCACTCATTAGATAACTAGACCTACCCTATATGCAAAAAAGTTTAATTTCACCTTAGGTAGAATCTGGAGTCATTTTACTTGTTTTCCGTCGATATTTTCCGACTTTTGAAACTTGGTTTTTGATATTTGAGTTTTGACTCGGTCGTTTGACGTCCGTACGTCAACGTCGGGGGCCGTTTTATTGTTTTAGCATGCGTTGACCATAGGTTCTAACCTATGTGTGCTTCGCTTGCCGTATCGATTTTCGGATTTGATTTTGATTTCGATACGATATGCATTGATTTGTAGGTACATTCGCATGGACTTCCGGGACGACAAAGGAGAGCAAGGCGTTCCTCGATTTCGGCTAGAGCGAGAATAGTAGGTGAGTAGATGTATATCTGCGGGGGAAGTCGAGTGGATGGCGTATAATATCTCCGCAACCGTAGTACTAGGATACCAGGTATATAGTTATATATATAAATATTAGATATGTATACCTACCTAATAGGGTTCTAGGATATTATAAGCAATAGTAAGTATACTCGCAGGGAAGAATATCCTTAGTTCTTATTTCTCTTAGCCTTGAGCCATTTGTATATATACTGTTACACATACACACATATAAAATTGAGGATAATTTTGATATAAAATCATGAGATGAGGATATGATATGCTATGATGACACGAGTCGATACGATATATTATATGATGATATGAGACGATACATATTCATGATGCGATACGAGATGATATGGTGATGATATATGACGAGATGAGATGATATGATATACGTGACGATAGATCCATACTCTTGATTTGATGATACCGTACGATGGATTATACCGCACGTGATACTATGAGGATGGATCGCCGACTTATGTATGTATCGACTCGGAAAATATTGTTTTTATCACTTAAGTAGATATTAGGATATATTTAGAGCCATACCTATTTTCAAAACTAACGAACGTTATGCACTTTTAAATGATAATCTCAAGGAACGCTACAGATTTTCAAATGGTATCTTTTTCTTAAAAACACCGTAGCCCCCATTTTAAAAAACAATGATTCGTACTATTTTAAACTATAACTGTATGGCTCATATGTAATTATATATTTTATACTGTTTGCGTTTATACTTTCCTCTTTCTGTTATGCTCATATTATTTTCATTTGTGATATACATATTATGTTCCTTGTCCTTATCTTTGTATGACTTCGTCTGCTAAGACATACGCACTATTACCGATGATGCGCATGTTGCACGTACACATACTCGCCGACTCACACACTCATCATCGGTAATTGCCATGCCACGTACATATTGGAAATCGCTACTTCACTGTATCACCTTATAACCGGTAGTATTTTAGTTATTATTTAGTAACCTGTACAACACTTATTAGTTTAGTTATTGCATTTCCTTACCTAGTTAAATGACACGCTCATATAAACACATTGGTTATGTATTACAGATTTGTTCTGTGCATGTACATATTGTTTCATTATTGTTTCATGCTTATGAGATTCGGTTTTCATAAGATTTCTGGATTTGAGAGACCGCGGATATATTTAAAAATATGCGGTTTTCTCTTGATATGATGTTTGGCGTCCACCTTGAGTTTTTTCGGTTATGAGTTATGTGAATACTCGATTCGAGAAGAGAGGAGCTATCGTCTGTGGGTACATGGTGGACCCGGTATGGTATCCCGGAGAAAGAATATCGTATAGAAAAACGTTGAGCTTGGCAGGGGAACACTACCTACCAGTGACATTACTGGACTCGGTGGATATCCAGAGGATATCGACCGGAGTGATATAAGACAGATAGATATGAAGGCCAATCCGATAAGACGACGCCTAAGATATGAGATTTACGTGTCGATACTGGACACGGATTTTATGATGATTATCGAGTGTCGATACTTGGCACTCAGGTTTTATAATGATTTGATATGTCGTTGATGGGCACACGTTGGATGATACATATATATACGTATGTAGGACACAAATGACATAGTATCATATATTACCACATGCACGATATTATTATTTATTATTATTATACTTATGTATACACAATCACGCTTTTTACCACACGGTATTATATTATTATATTACTATATGACCTAAGAGATCGTCATACATTCGATTCCTATCTGATGATATCTTCTACTCACGAGTTGGCAACTCACCCCCGTTGTGTACAGTTTTCTTGCAGAATCGACCGCTTGGATTCAGTAGCGGCTTGCTGACACATTGCTCTTTTCTGGGTGATTTGTATTGGTAGGTGGGTTACAGTACAGAGCGTAACCACCGTTGTATATTCGTTATTCATTTATATCTAGTTAAAAACTCTATCAACCAGACTACGTATATTTGGTAGACCTAGAGACCAGTTTGTATATTTTTTGTATTTCGAGTCGAGACTTGTATATATTCCTACATTTGATTTGATAGTGTTTTGGTTTTCTCTATTCTTTTCTGTGATTGATTTTCGTCTTAGGCGTCATATATTCTTATTTGCATGGTTGTGATTCCGCCAGTTGGCAAAAAGCTAGCTCCCGCTTGGGGATGCCATATTATTATTGTATATATATTGGTTTTTGGATCAAAATTTACAAAGAAGGTGATGCCCAAATTTCAAATGACGAAAATGTTTTCAATTATAGTATACATCCTACTTGTATTTTCATATAACATTACTTATACTTTCTAAGAAAGAACTTGATTATATTATACATTTATTTCAAAACTTCACCTCCATTATTTTCCTAAAATTTTTTAGATTTCTGGGCTTTCGGCTTACTTGGGTTACGGTGGGGTCTTATAGACTTCACGTAATTCAAGTGCCGGTCACGTGCCAATTCCGGGTCGTAACAGATTTAGTAGGTGTAAAATTAACGGTTTACCGACAATAGAACTTTTTACATTACTAATCCAACGGTGAAAAAGTTGTGGAATCATATGAAATTTAGTGTATCCACATCTTAAATGATTAAGATGATGATGATGGGTTCCAATCGTCTAATAAAATGGTGGAGGGTGTAGTTTTTTTACGTCACCTGACGAAAATTCCTTCTAAGGCCTCTTTCCTCTCTCTTTCTCTATATATATATTGCATGATTAAACAAGTGAGAGTTCACTTGTCTCGGTCGCTGATATAAAAGTGACACCATATGACGAGTATTCGTCTCGACACATGAGACGACGTTTACGCGACGCGGAGCGAGTGTGGCTTGAACGCGATACGGCTGCGACGAACATACGCTGGCGATGCGACAGCTACCGTGTCAACGACGGCGACGGACACAATGACAGTGGCGATAGCTTGGACGGGGTTGACGGCGACTGGAACAACGGAGATTGCGACGGATATATGTGTTCGAGGAAATGTCGGGGCCCGACGGTGGCATCGATTTGGGTTCAACAGTAGCGGAGCTCGACGGCAGCGAGTAGAAGGGTGCTAGGCGACTGTGAGGAAGCTGGCGGTGATAAGATCGGAGGTGGCGCAGGCATGGCACGACGGTGGTGCTGCGGTGTTGGCATGATGCTGGGCACTGTGTGGCTTGGTGCTGGGCATGGAAGAGGCATCAGAGCATCGCTGAGAACATGACAGCGATGAGGTGGCTGTGAAGTAGAGGCGGCGACAGCGGGGGCTCAGGCAGCGACTGTTCGGAGTTGGAGTTGTGCGGTGATGGTGGCTGCAGTGAGGGATTGTGGGAGCTGGGCTTGGATAGGGAGATAGGCAAGTGGTAACACTCGTTGTCTCCGGCTCTCCAAGGATTAAGAGAGAATAGGCCACTTAAGCTCATCTGCTACCTAAATACCTTAAAAATTAGTTGTTTTGTAGATCCTTAGTATTTATGTGAAAATAGACCATTAAAGTCTCGGGAGGGTTTTATATAAAAATATTCTATTTTAAAATCTAGAGAGTGTTTTGATGAAAATATACTTCTTAAAATATCGAGCGTGTTTTGATAAAAATATACTTTTGGAAAGTTAGGGTATTTTAGTGACAAAACCTAACCAGTAGAAGTTTAGGGTATTTTAATGACAAATCTTATCTTTTAAAAACTTAGGGTATTTTAATAAAAACTTAACCTTTTCAACTTAGGGGTATTTTAGAGAAAATCCTGTTCGGGATATTAGTGGTTTTTCTATAAAAATAACTTTTGGAAACTTTGTTTTAAACTAAAGCTAAATGATACTTTTATTTCATCCCTTTTTATTGGTTATTTTGTTTTAGATTCCGTATTTTTTTTCCTTTCGAGACCGCTCTGTGAAGAGCTCTGCATCTCACTTCACTAAATCCAAGATGTGTTATAATCAGCACCATCCACAATAGGATACCCTAAAGAAGGTTCTAGAGGCAAATTGTGCAAAGTAAAAGGGTAAAGATTAAATTCTATTTTTTAGACTTCGAGGGTATTTTTATGAAAATACTAGCTTTTGTGAATTAATTACAGCTTCCAGAAAATCTTAATGTTTGAAACATTTTGATGTTTACTTTTAACTAAATTTAGAACTCACTAACTTATTTATTTTTAGTGGTTTAGGACTCGCATTGTGTGTATGTGTACGCTATTAACTAACAAATTTCATTTTAAAGAAAATATAGGGTAACAGAGGTCAAGTGAAACATTACATGGCTAACTGGGATTGTTGAATGATAACTTTATTTTTAAAGTGGATTTATACTTACGGTAATTCGACAATCAATTATTTTCATTTTCATGTGTGAACTTGTTAAGAAGATAAGGCTTAGTATGCTAATCAGTGAATCATGTGACGATGAGAGAAGGACGAGGGAAAGAGAGGGATCAAAATGGAACTTACTCGCGTGTGAATCGATCTAATAATCGACTCACTGATGGTTTCTTGAGCGAAATTCTTGACGTCCACGGAAAGCGACTTCACAAGAACACGAGAGCACTTATTTAGAGAGGAATTTTCAGAATATTTTCAGAGGGAGAATGAGTTTGGACAGCCATGTGTTTGTAGGGGAAAAGCAAATAAAAGTCTTGTGCATTGAAAAAGAACTAAGACAATTAAAAAGAAAATTGATGGGGGCAAATGAAGGGGTGGTTGTTATATGTAATCAATTGAGAGTTTCAGAATATGAAAATGAAGAGACAAAACATCAAAGGATTCGATTCACGGGCTGAGCACGTATGATCGCTTCTTGGCCACCCGAAGCACTCCATGGGCACTCCGTGTATCGCTCGTGAAACTTTCAGGATTCGAAAACGACCAGAAAGAAATTAAAATAAATTAATTGTGTCGCAAGAATTTGAACACAGGAATTATGGACTAGCAGGATAAAGGCTTAACCAATGGGCAATAAATTATTCTTGCAAATATTTAACAAAAATTAAATATATGCCGGAAAGGAAATAGAAAGCGGCTTTCGAAAAGAGATAAAAAGGTACGAGGATTTTTGGGGCCGTTACATATGGATAGACCAAAAAGCTTCTCCTTTTTTATCAAGTAAAAAGAAAAACAGAGAAAAATCATTTAACAAACTCTAAATCTATACAATACCACCGCATAATTTTAAATAGATATTATTACTTTTTTGCCCTTTTTATTGAAATGCTAAAAAAGAGCAATTATTACCATGGGCTCTCTCTCTCACACACACATTTATTACTCGTGAACAGATGGAAGAAAAAAAAATCAAATACATCCATCATGAATTTGAACAATTTATAAATCACCCCTCAAATATTTCTTTTTTCAATTTTAAAATATTTTTGGTTTCATCCATGATATCTAATATATACACACGTGTATCGTACGTGCAAAAACACTTGCAATACTTAATTCTTACCTTTTCTACTCTTTCCGCTAGAAAGTGAAATGGAAAGGCAATCGCATATGGCATGGAAAGTTGACATCCACTTTCTGCTTTTTTTTTTCCCTATCCAAATAAAAAAAGCAAATACTTTCTCTACTTTCCCCACTCTCTTTCTATCTACCAAACGTGTCCTCACAGAAAATAAGGGGAGTTGGAACAAAAGTAAAAGCCTGCTGCCAAACAGGAACCCTCTAGAATAAAGCCAGCAATTTGGGGACATTTTAGGAATAATAGGAATAGGTGGGCAAAAATCGTGCATTTGAGCTAAAGATGCTCTTGAGCACGTCCCCTTTGTATTAGTTAAGAGATAGAGAATGACCAAACTTTTTCATTCCAAGGAAATGACAGATTAGATATGCTGTAAAGCCCATGAAAATTTGACGCCTTCTTTTTCTTGCGAATCGGCGGGGGGTAAATATTTTCTAATTTTCTCATACTTTAACCTATTAAATTCAGTAAAGATACATAATTTTTTTGTAACCGAAAAAAAAATACATTAGCTATATGCTATTCACTTTTATTACTCCCCTGTACCGGCCGTATACATCCGGACGAGAAAAGAAATATTAGTGCGGATCTCACACGCGCACACGCTGTCTAAGGCTAAGGCTGCCTGAAATTCTAGTCCCCTCTCCGTATGTACACCCTGCATAGAGTATAAATTCCTCCATTAGAAGATCAAAAAATCAAAATTTAGGGGATTTCTTGTTCACATAAAAAAAAACTGGTTCTACAAACGATCAAATCATGCATTATGTACTCAACATTCACTGATAATTATTATCACCTAAAATTTTGTTTGACTACATGAACATTAACTCAAAAATAAGAAAACATCGATCAAAGTTTAAACAGCTCTTGTTCCAACCCAAACTAAAAAATTGACCAGATACATGCTGACAATAAAAAATAATCATACCATCACCAAAAATTATGCTGATAGAATGAAGAACCGCAACACAAAAACAAATCAAACATGCTGGCACCAGCTAGTAACTAGCACAATTCACAAAGCCCAAAACTTACCTTAATTAAGAAACTTGATGCAGAAAACATTTCATGAGAATTATGATACAATCTACCACATGTACAAATTAGAACAGGTTTGGACAAATAATATTTCATGAGAATGATCAAACTAAATACAAATTCGAAAAAAGTTTGAATCAGATATCTCGGAGACTCTTGGCAACACACCTTTGCACATACAAATCAAGTCTTTCATCTTCTTTCAAAGTGGTATAACATTAATATATATTAAGGACCTCCGCTCTCGAGCCATCTCTGACAATTGCATTTCGATATTCTCATCAGCTCTCCTCTTTTTGATCCCATTGCGATTTTGGAATCTCTCCTGAGTCAGTAATGATGACCTTTTTCCTCGGTTTCCCATTATAAGTGCCAGCGCCTCCCTCGATTGCATAAACAGTGTCCATGCCTTCGATGACTTTCCCAAAAACTACGTGCTCGCCATCCAACCTAAAAAAAGGTGACATCACATAGTTAACTATGAATGTGGCGTCTTTTGTGATTTTAAAACAAATGGGTAGGTTTAGATCGAAGTTTACCAGAATGTCTTGACTGTTGTTATGAAGAATTGGGAGCCGTTGGAATTAGGGCCCGAGTTTGCCATGGAAACGGTACCTGAAAGTATAAATCAGAGTTCAGTTTCTGTAAGTACACTATATGAAGCACAGAGATAAATACACATACATGAATTTGAAAGTGAATTACTGTGGCAAAAAAGGAAAACAAAACACATTGATAGATAAGTAGCTAAATAGTCTTTCAGAGAGTGACTTTGTAGTAGGGTAAAGTTTAAGAGAGAGAGATCCTTAGAATCCATTCTCTAATCTGCATCAATTAAGATTGCCAAAATCTATGAAACACAGATACTTGTAAGTGCTTCACGAATCGTCCCCGGTCGCTAATCGGAGTCTGAAACTCTCGGATTATTTTGGATTCGCTCGGACTTGTAAATATCTTACCAACCTTTCTCGAATCAACATCTCTCTTCTTTTCCCCGAAAATTAAGACTCGAAAATTTGAAAATGCATTGAATATCTAACATAATGGCATTACCGATTTATATTATTATAATTTATATGTATATTTTAATATATATTCATATTTATTTAATTAAAATCGACATTAAAACGTATCCGGTATCCTAGGTGTTTGAAAAATTGCGATTCGGCGAATCCGTATCGTATCGTATCCTGTATCCGAACCCGTGCTACATAGGCCGAAATAACAGCCTAGATTGCACAGACATGTCTCTTTGATTGCCGTATCCGTTTTGGATACATATCGGACACGGATTCGTGCCCGACACTTACACGACACATGTCCGACACATTCTCTATGTCCCACTTCGAAATAAGATGGATTTGAATTCGGACACGTGCCAAATGCGTTTTAGTAAAACGACACAAAAACTATTTTTTCAATTAAAATCAGAAAACTTTAATATTATTATAACTTTCTTAATTTGTTGATATTTCTTTTTATTTTACTTAATTTTGTTGCTTAATATAATTTCTATGTGAAATGTATAAGGAATTTTTGTTAATTTGTTAGGAAAATGATGAAATTATATGATTTTGCTAAAATTATGTTACGTACGGTTAGGAGACCACTAAAATTATATTGTTATTGATGAAATATGTTAAATACAGGTAGAAAAAAAATGCTAAAATCATATTTTTGCTAAAGTTGTGCTAAAATAACTAAGTTTTTTTTTGCTGAGGTTTGATAAATACAGTCAAAAAATATTAAAATGCTAAGGTTTTTATTGAATATGTTACAATGATATGATATTATATTTCTTATAATTATATTATCTATATATATCCCCATGTCCCCGTATCTTATATTTTGGGATTTTACCGTATCACCATGTCGCATCGTATCGTGTCCGTGCAACCTTGATAGCAACATTTCAACAATTTTATTTTCTTTAACCCACGTGTTGATTAATAGTACAAAAAAATGGAATAGAACATGCAAAATTCATGAATAATGCAAAATATAACCTGTGAAAACTTTTAATATTCTTGTATTATACATGCAATAGAACCTTCCTCTTCATTCTCATCAACTCAATGAACCAAAAAATAAATGGCAATGTACAAGGCACATGCAACTTAATGAATAAAAGTTTTCGTGTGGTTAATTTTCCTTAATATAGCCTTTTCCTTGTCTTCATTTGGGGTATGTCGGTAATGAACAATTAAATATGGGAATACAACCACTCCCTACGTTTCTATGTACATGCCCTTTTAAATACTTTTTCTTGTTTCAACTTACTTTGCCTTTCAGAAAATTGGAAAGAATATTGAAGGTCTACTTCTGTAGTTAAGGCAATTTAGGCGTAAGATAACCAAAATTAACCCTAAACTTATGGGAACAAGAAAACTGTCACCACCCCCACAAGTTATCTGAATTAGAGGCTATGCTATGATTCCGAGTCTGTCTAATAAAGATAGAATAGAAGACAAATGATTTATAGTTATTAAATATTTTTAAAAAAATTAAAAAAGACCTGCATGTGAATGTTTTATGGTGAAATTCTCGTCAGGAAAAGTGCCACCATATATTGATTGGCCACCCCTACCATCACCATGAGTGATATCACCACCTTGAATCATGAATCCCGAGATTATTCGATGAAATGGCGTCCCCTTGTAGTGAAGTGGCTTTCCACTAGATCCCTTGCCCTTTTCGCCTGCAAACAGGATGAAATATAATGAATTTTGAAGTTGAAACAACGCATTATGTACCAGCATAAATTATTATTCAGAGATATTGATTTATAAAAGAAAATCTGAATGACCATTATCATACATCTAAATACCTGTGCAAAGGGCTCTGAAATTTTCTGCATTGTCAAAATTAGGCATCTATTAGTGGCCACTCTAAATATCACAGAAAATAAATTGCTGTCAAAAAATAGATGATTTATAGTGCACATGACAGAAAAGGGAAAAGACCATTCAGACCGTTGGCATTGGAGAAAGTGGAGAACTTTCTCAGCGAAAAGAAAATGGTGCATGGATGGTGCATGGATATCGTAGAAGAAAACTTGTATTGCTATTATCATATATCACATTGGAGGCTTTTTGTCTGCATCAAAAAATTATTTGGATTGGAGAAACTTCTTTAATTTTCTTATTTTTCTACTATAACTTCATAAAACAATCCCCTGGGCCCGTTTCTTGTTTCCTAAGAATTAATCGATGACATATTTCCATTCCTTCCATATTTTTATGTTTCTCTTAATACGAGATCACTATCATCATCATCGACGTCTAGGCATTTTCCCATCAAAATGGTTGGCTATGACGTACGACTTCATCAAGAACTGACAAAGTTGTACAGGTGGATAGCTATCAATTATCTCTTAATTAGCATCAAATTCTTGTCTGGAAAGACTCTTGTCAATAGAGAGGCTCTCCATGATCCTAAATGGTCAATTGTTGTCATTTGATATTTCAAAAATGGGAGAATTTAGTAGGGAATACATGAAAGATCTGCAATAAGGAATTATGTTCCAAGGCACAATAAACACATTTAAATCCAACGATCGGTCTGCTGAAAGGCACATGATGTCCTCGTCTGGGAAGCCTGTGTTCAAAGGCTGGTAGTCTGGCAAGGGGTGCTCCGCAAGATGATCTGCTAATAATAATTACTTAAAGGTTATTAAGGGGGATTGGGGGGGGGAGGGGGACATCCGCCCAAAATTACCCTATTAACATACCTTTTCACTCATAACACCTACAAGTCCAAACTATAAGAAAATGTTGAAATATAGATGGAGCTCTAATATGATTATAGTAAGGCCAAAGATAAGGAGATCATTGGAATCATGTTCTATAAACACGATTGTCTTGAAAACTAAGATTCAATATATAGCAGGAGGGCACGCATTGTATAATTCTAGATGTAGGGTAATGGAGGAGGTCCATACAAACAAGAAGGTAAACGAAGTATTGAGAAAATGTAAGAGCTAATGACTGAATGTATCAAAATGTAAGAGTTGCTTTTATCGGAGAGAGTGATAGAGAGCGTGATAGAGAGCTAGCTAACATGTATGGTTCCAACAAAGCCTCAAGGAGGCCATTAACATTCCAATAATAGGACTTATGGTATTGAAAAAAGAGTCGTCCAACCCTATTTAAATATATTTTACTTGTGCTATGCAAGTCCAACCTATGATGCAAAATTTGAAAGATTGACGAAAAATTTTAAATATGACTACAGTAAGGTCGAAGATAATGGCGTTCATTAAAAGTGCGGTCTTATTGTGCTTGCCATAGAGGCAAGGTGCACATTATATGATTCTGAAATCTGAATATAGGGTAATGAAGGAGGTCTATACAAACGAGAAGGTAAATAAAGTGGGGGGAAATGTGGATCCAAAGAATGAATTTATCAAAGCTCAAATAATGGAGAGCCAGCCAAAAATGGCACAATTGCGACAAAGACAAAAGGAGGTCATTAACAAGCCCATACCATCTTGGCCATCACCTAGATATAACGGGGGGGGGGGATATTCATGCAACATGCAAGTACCACAAGTTATAGGCATGTTTTGACACAAGATTGTCCCTTGATAAGATATGAAAATCATCAAAAGAAGGATTTAGATTTACATAATGGTTCTAGCACAGCAATTGAATAAACTAATGGCTATTACATCCTTTATTCTAAAGAATTCAGGGTAAGGAAGCATGCTAGAAGAATAAGAGATGACTTGATACCAATTTAATTAAAATTAAAAATGTTAACTGCCTATTTCCATAATTTATTAAATCGGTTCTTTACTTTTGCAATAAATCCAGAAGTAAAGAGATCATTTTATGCAGGCATGAATAACACGATTTAATTTCAACATCTTCCCCCTCAGGCATTTAAACATTGTCATTTTGGATCATGATTCCCACATATGGCTGTCTGTAATATCTTTGAGTCGATGAAATAGGAGGGTCATTCACTCATCATCCACCATGCTTATATCTTTCCAATATTTAATCATTATCTCTACGAAAAGTAAAGTTTAATAGTTGTTTATGAGACACGACAAGGAGTGGGATAGACTGAAATAAGAATGAGTCATTAACCAAGATATTGCCGAATTCATCCTAGAAAGTAGGTAGCATAGTTTCAAAGAAACGAGAAGTGGAAAAGTTGCATTAAATCAAGGATCCAATAAATATATTGATAAGATTCCACTTTTGAGATTCAGGCTTTGGATCTGATCCCAAACTTGTTACTGAACTCTAATCTATGAACTAGAACTATTTCTGTTAGTCAAAAAGAAAAGTTGAGGTTGAATTTAAATTTGAATGTAACCTAATGTGGGCTACTAAATTAACTAGGTAATTATAGACAATAAGTAAAGTATGTGAAACATATTTTACAACTCTTTAATGGCGGGAGTTGTAAAATTAGGGAGTCTTTCTAGTCTATTTAAACAGTCTGTGATCTCATCATCAAGGACACAAAATTCAAAAAGAAATGGACTAGAAATCAGAGATTTTTTTCTTTATTTTACAGATATCAAATTAGGAGCCCAGAGAAGAATCGATGGTCGGAGCTATATAATTTTTATTAAAGTTGTGTTGAATTAACACTTTCAAGCCTCACAGTTGGTATCAGAGCCATTGGGTTTCGATACATACCTTTTGGAGACTTTTAAAGAGAGGATTCGACCTCTTTCCTCTCTTTTTTCCCTCATACTCTTCACAGCGTCCATCAAGAGTGAATTCGACTTAGGATTTAAGATCGACTCCTAAGATCCGATGAGATTCGATGCTTTCGCCATGGAAGTCGTTCCCAAAACCCATGCCTTAGGTTTGCCGACGATAGCTTTTCTTTTCCTCGGTTTTAGAAACTCATGTTTTTAATCGACGGTTTTATTTGGGCTTAAGTTATAGAAACAAGTTTGTTATGATAACGGGCTTAAGGTATTACTAGGATTTATAGACTATTAGACCCATAAGTTGATTCATTGTTATTGGGTTATGGGTTTAGATATATTTTCAATCTAACATGCATGATTTTATTTGCAAAGCTAACTTTGATAAGTTATTTTTGGGCTTTTGACCAATTAAGTATTTTAAGTCATTTGAAAGGATTCTGAACCGGGCCCATTACATATTTGAGTTCAAACTAAACTCATAAAGTAGTATATATTTATTTAGGCTATATAATGCGGACTGGGTTTTGGATTTCTGTAATAATAAAGTGCTATTCTGCTTTAAGTTCACTAAATTAATTGACTGCAGAAAATATTTCTGTCTTTGCAAAATTAGTCATGAATTTAATTTTAGCTATATCTTTTGATATACATGTCCGATTTCAATAATCTACCAATTGGTATGAAGATATGTTCATGCTCTACACGTATTTTTCAGTTATACTATCATGTTGCAAATATAAAATTACGGTTATCATGTGTATCGCATATGGTTATTTAAATCATCAAATATTGTTATATTGATGAATAAAGTTATATGTCATTTAAATGAAGTGTTGTATGATTTAGGAATAGCCCGTTAAGTGAACTGTGGTTTTATTTACATCAAGATAACAGTAAAAACAAAAATGACATCAAAAATTGCCATTGATTCACTTAAATAGCTAACTTAGCCTAAACAGATACTAAGATAGGAAATTTATTAAAAAGATTTCCTATCTTAGTATTAAATTGATAGACTTGTTATACAGTAATTTAGTAGATTCATGCGTATGCAATTTCTATCCACAGGAAGGTTTGAACTTACTAATGACATGGGTCGATTTCAATAAAATTGTGTATTTATAGAAGTAATGTATATCTTGATATTTGGTTATGCAGTTATGTCTAATCCCATTAGCTCTATTCTAATACTTACCGGTGAAAAGTTTTTGGACTGAAAAGATAAAGGGCTAGCATTAGGGTGTATGGACCTTGATTTGGCACTCCGTGGATATGCACCCCTTACTCCTATGAAGGAAAGTACGCCAACTGTGCAAACTCAATGCTCATTAAGTCTCGTGTCGATAAGAGCACCATGGATTCAATTCTTGAATGTGATAAAATTAAAAACTTTATGAGAGCGATTGAGGAGCAGTTTATTACATCTAAGACTTTCGCTAACACCCTCATGCACAAAATTTCCGACATGAAGTATAACAATACAAAATGCGTGCGTGAACATATCATGCATATCAGGGAAATTGCTGCTTAATTGAAATCCTCGAAGGTTGAAATCTCCGAATCATTTCTTATACATTTCATACTCAACTCTTTTCCAGGAGAATATGCTCCATTTAAAATCTTCTATAACATACATAAAGAAAAATGGGCTATTAATGAATTATTGACCATATGTGTTTAAAAAGAAGAGAGATCGAAGCATGAGAAACTTGAAAGTGCTAATGTTGCTACTCATGAAAAAGGAAATATGAAAAGAGGCAATTGTCATTTGTCCTCAAGACGTAAAAGAAATAAGCCTATAAAGTCTAAAGATAAAAGGATACCGTGTTACTTCTGTTAGAAGAGACATTTTAAGAAGAATTACCTAAAGTAAAAATGACTGGAGAAGAAAGGTAACCTCATTTTGTTTGTGTGTTGAATCTCATTTTACGCATGCTCCTAATAATACTTGGTGGATTGAGTCGGATCTACAATTCACATTTCTAACACCATGCAGGGCTTTCAAAACCAGGGGAAGCCAATGAGCAGTGAGCGAGCCACCTATTCGGGAAATATGATGCATTCACTTGTTAAAACTGCGAAGACTTTTAGACTTATTCTAAAATCCGGTTATATTTTAGATTTGGAAAACACTTTCTATATTCTAACTTTTTCAAGAAATCTAGTTTTTTTTCTAGATTATCAAGTCTTGAATATGAATTTCATTTTCATGGTTGTCTTTATCCTTTTAAAAGACAATAAAGTTGTTGGAGCTTCAACTTTGTTTAATAATCTATATAAGTTTGATTTGGATCACATATTTAAACATAGCTTATTATCATTGCATACAGATTGTGTTGGCACTAAAAGAAATATTATAAATGAGCAATTATCCAAATTATGGTATCAAAGATTAGGCCATATCGCCATTGATAGAATAAAGAGATTAGTAAATGGAGATCTAGAAATTCATGATTTTATTGATTTTGGTACATGTTTAGATTGCATAAAGGGAAAGCAAACCAACATTACCATTAAAGGTTCTGGACGAAATTATGAGGTTCTTGAGATAATACAGACCGATATTTGTGGACCATTTGCTGCACCTTGTCTAAACAGTCAGAGATATTTCATCTCATTTATTGATGACCATACAAGATATATGTATTTCTACCAATTAAATGAAAAAGCTGAGGCACTAGATACTTTCAAGTCTTAAGGCTGAGGTAGAGAATCAACTTGAAAATAAAATAAAAATTGTTAGATCAAACAGGGATGGTGAATATTATGGTGGATGCACAGAACAAGGATAAATGCCGGGTCCATTTGTTAAGTTCCTTAAAAGTGAAGGCATCATAGGACAATATACGATGACAGGTACGCCACAGCAAAATAGTGTGACCAAATGAACGAACCGAACGTTTATGAAAATGGTGAGAAGCATGATTAATAATTCCAATATGCTATTATCCCTTTGGAGAGAAACCTTAAAGACGATTATGTATATTTTGAACAGGGTTCCATCTATAACTGTTCCTAAAACTCTTTTCGACTTACGAAAAGGATGAAAACCTAATTTAAGGCATATACACATATGGGATCGTCCGGTCGAAGTGAGGGTTATAACCCACATTAAGAAAGTGGACTCAAAAATCGTAAATGGCTACTATATTGGTTATCCAGCGAACTCCAAGCGATGTAGGTTTTATCGTCCTGCACACAGTCCAAAATTGTCGAAACTAGGAATACTACAGTTCTTAAGGATTTTGAGTTCGGTGGGAGTGAATTTTCTCATAAGAAAAATTTGAGGAAATGAAAGGATGTCCATCTTATAAGGAAAATGAATTACTTGTTCTTGAAAGAAACCTTACACTGCTTAAAGATGAACAAGGAATTCAAGGTGAACAACTCCATCAAGAACTAGCTCATGAAGAACTACAAAATACGGATAATTTGGATGAAACGGTAACGTTAAGGAGCATTGTTGTTAAAATCGTACGATTCACGATATGAATCGTACGATTCGATATGATTCGGAGCCTTTTCAATACATATCGTGTAGATATATTGCTTTACTCATTGAATCGTAAGATTCACGATATAATGTGATTCAGTTTAACGGGTCGGGTCTGAATTATTTAGGTTTAAAGATCCAAACATATACCCAATTTCTCTATCAAAAACCCTAATTTTTCAAACCGCTCCCAAATTCCTTGCTTGAATCCTCGCTTCGCCTTCTCGCTTCGAACCCTCACCCGAGAAGACTCCTCGTATCGGCTCGCCTTGAAGATAGGGAAGATGAAGACATTCTCCTTGAAGATAATAATAGGGATGGATGGATTGGGAAGTATTGATGATTTGTTATCTTTTGTTACTTTTTGAATTTTACGAGTCTTGTGGTTTATTATTTATGAACTTGGTTAGAAAATTTAACTTTATACTTTATGGTTTATGAAATTGGTTAGAGAATGTTACTATCATCAAGCTTACGTTAATCTTGATGCATGTGGTTTATATTTTAGACCATATAGTATTATTTTGCTTAATTATCTTATTTATTATGATTGTTCGTATAATTTTTGGTGATTAATATGTATTGTGCTTGAACATATGTAAATATTAATTGTGTTAGTTGTGCGACTGCGACTGCGGGTATACTAAATATTATATCTTTTCAACATTGTTCTATATTGCTCATTTAATCATACAGTTATGAAATACATGGCTACATATTTAATTGCTTGGTTTTGACACAAGTTACTATCATATCTTATGATATACGATTCGATACGATATATTATACGATACAATAGAAAAACGATATACGATTCAAATCACGATTTGACAACTTTGTTAAGGAGATCATCAAGAATAAGGAAATCATCAATTCCTAATGACTATATAGCGTATCTTCCGGACTTTGATTTTGATATTGGATCTAAAGATGATCATAAGTCTTTTTCGCAGGCTATGAATGGAGAAAATTCACACTTGTATGATGCTATGAAGGATGAGATGGAATCTATGATTAGAAATAAAATTTGAGATTTTGTTGACTTACTAAAGGGAGCCGCCGTCATTGGTTGTAAATGGGTTTACAAGACCAAGCGAGACTTATCCGATAAGGTTGAATCGATGTTTTAAATTGCGGCCATAGCGGTCGCAATAGCGTTTTAGACCCTCGAGCGCTATACGGAATGCACCGGTATGATTTTATAGCGAGTTAGGATATAGCGGGCGCCATGACGTCCGCTACCCGCAATATTTATAGTATAACGGGCGTCATGGCGCCCCCCAAATGATGATTCTATCTCCAACCCCGATATTGATGGAAATGATTGAGTTTGCTTTTGTGATACTTGATTGTTTGTTGAAAACTTATTTCATTTTGGTTTTTTGAATTATGATGCATGAAACTTATAGTTGTTTGCTAACACTTTTGCTTTTTGCTTTTGGATAATGATGATGATTGTTTCTTTTATTTTGAACATTGATGTGTATGGAAACTTATATAAAATGTTATTTAATCTAATTCTATAATGATCTTCATTTCAAAACACTTGTAGAACCATTTATATATAAAGGCCGATATCTAAAATCAACTATAAAAACCCCTAACCGTCATGGAGCGCCATACGCAATTTACAACCTTGAGTTGAATGATACAAGGTCGGACTTATAGACAAATGTTTTACTCAAAAAGAAGGCGTTGACTACCAGGAAACCTTTTCTCTAGTTTCTAAAAAGGAATCTTTTAGAACCACTATGAATTTAGAAGCTCATTATAATATGGAGCTGCATCAAATGAATATGAAAACGACATTCTTGAATGGGGATCTTGAAGAGGAGGTATACATGAGGCAGCCAGAAGGATTTGGTCAAAACAACCATTTAGTATGCAAGCTTAAGAAATCTATATATGGACTAAAACAAGCTTCTAGGCAATGATATGTTAAATTCCACAATATAGTTATCTCATATGGATTTGTTAAGAATATTGTAGATCAGTGCATATACATAAACGTTGAGTGGATAAGATATATTATTTTGTTCTTGTATGTGAGTAATGATAAAGGGTTGTTATAGACACAGCAATTTCTTTCCTAAAACTTTGATATGAAAGATATGGTTGAAGCCTCTTATATCATTTGCATACAGAGATAGATTCTTACGGACCTTGGAATTATCTCAGAAAGCCTATATTAAAAAGTTTTGGACAAATTTCAGATACAGGATTGCGTGTTTAAGAAATCACCTATAGTTAAAGGGAACAAATTTAGTCTTGATTAATGTCTTAAGAGCATCTCGGAACAAGAGGAGATGGAAGGCAAGCCATATGCTTTCGTGGTCGGAAATCTTATGTATGAGAGACTGGATCTTGCCTTTGTGATGGGAATGTTGCGAAGATATCAAAATAATCAGGTTTAGCACATTGACACGCTGCTAAAAGGGTTATGAGGTATCTTAAAGATACCAAAGATTATCAGCTCACATATAGGCATGTCAAACAATTGGAGATGGTTAGTTATTTGGATTCAGATTGGGCTGGATGTCAAAATTCAATGAAGTCCACTTCGAGATATATTTTCCTTTTTGCTGGAGGTGATTTATCCTGGAAAAGTGCGAAGCAGTCCTTAGTTGCATTTTCAACTATGAAAGCGAAGTACATTACTTGCTATGAAACGTCATCACATGCATTATGGTTGAGGAATTTTATCACGGAAATGATAGTTATTAATATTGTATCAAAACCATTGTTGATTTAATGTGATAATGCCTCTACGTTTTCTTTTGCCAATAATAAGAAAAGTGAAAGCTGAAGCAAACAAATCAACATAAATTATCAAGTTGTAAAGGACCGTGTCGCGAAAAAGAAAGTTGCTATTGAGCATATAAGTACCGATCTTATTGTTTTTAATCTCTTCACTAAGGCAATACCGATTAATTCGTTCAAGAATTATGTGTATCGAATGGGGCTCATTAGTGTCTGAGATCTTCCTATTGTATTGTTGCTTCCATTTATTAGCACTTTGTACATGACTTTAATATTTGTGCATATTAAGTATAAGTCATATGTATGTTTTCCCTTGGAATAACTTATGTTGGAGTCGAATAACTTATATGAAGTTTATTCATAAGGTCAAAAAAAATTTAGAAACTTTTATCATGGTAATTCATGTAGAATTTTAAGTTTCATATAGTTCTTTCACTACTATAAGGAGCAAGTCTAAATTTTGGACATAAAGATGAGTTATTTTGTCATTGTCTTATAAAGTAAATTTAGTAGACCAAATGGAAGAACGTTAGTCAAAAGGAGAGGTTGGAGGCTGAATTCAAACATGTCAGCAATTTGTTGTGAGCTATAAAATTAACTAGGTAATTATAAACAATGAACAAAGTATGTAAAATGTGTTTTACAACTCTTTAATAGTAGGACTTGTAAAATTGGGAAGTCTATTTAAGCAGCATGTGATCTCTTCATCAACGACATATGTAGTTCGAAAGAGTTTTAGAAGATTTTAGAAACTTCCGAAATATTCTAAAAACTTATAGAAAACTTTGGAAGAGGTTGGAAGCTTATAAAAACACGAGCGATGATGAAAGCTCTAAGAAGCTTCCATGAAGACTTGTAAAGTAAAACATCTTATGTGGATATTTCTTAGGAAAATGTCCATAATATAATATCTAATGTAAGTAGAAATATCTAGTGTGTGGAAGTTTCCTTGAAATGTCTATAAATAGACACCTAACTCTCATTTGTAAAGATGAAGTGGTCTTGAAAGTTTATAATAAAATGGTTCCTCTTATCTTTTACTCTCTTTCTACTTTCTTTAGCTCTCATACTTCTCTCTCTACTTCTCTAATTCTAATAATCATCTTCAACACTCTCTTCAACTACAACCATTTTATTCTTAAATACTAACAAGTGCTTAGAAGCAGGTGCTGATATTTGGCAAAGGACTTGAAGGCTAAGCTATATTTTATTTGGATCTAAACACAAAGCAAATCTCAAGTTAACATAATCATATATACTCAAATACCCACATCCAAGTTCTCCACTTTCACACTTTCTTCCACAACCTTAATTACCCTATTTTCTTTTGTTGGTTGGTTTATTAGCTTAATTATTTACCAAATTGTTTGAAAAAATTAATCTTTTTGTTTAGGCTTACTTGACTAATCATCAAGTTTACTTACCTAATTTAGATTGAACACTTTATTTGCCACATCTCATTTGGATTCAAGTTCCCTTAAATATAGACTACATTTGCAATTTCATTTAGTTTTTGCATCTAATTCATAATAGTTGCATCAGTTTTGGTATCAGAGCAAGTTTCAACCCTTGAGAACTTCATAAGTTGCATTTAGATCCTATTTGTTTTGCATTTTACATGCTTTCCAAAAAAAATTGCATATATACTTATAATCGCTAGCAATCATAATTCACAATCAAATACACAAACTCATTCGCCCACAATATGGCAAGAAGCTTATCTGGCCCAACAAACACAAATCCAACAAATTAATGATCAACTAAAACAATTAACCGAGTTACTCACGAATACACGTCTAGAAAGACAAAATAATCAACTCTGATATAGAAACCTTAACAATAGGCTTTTCGAAAACGATAACGATAGTAAAGTAACTCCACGACATGATCAAATTGAGAGTGGTGTGAGATATGATAAACGATTGGATCAAGAAATAAAATTGATATAGCAGAGTTTAAAGGAAAACTAGACACCGAAGAATTCTTAGATTGGGTAGATAAAATGGATCATTTCTTTGATTGGAATGAAATGCCCGACGATAAAAAGGTTAAATTTGTTAAAAATGAAAGGTCGACGCTTCTATGGTGGAAAAATCTTCAAGTTAGTAGAGTTAAAAAAGGTAAGGATAAAATAAAAACATGGGATCATATGAAACAAAAACATGAAGAAATTTTTTTACCTATAGATTATCGTAGGACAATCTTTCAAGAATATAATAATCTAAAATAAAGGTAAAATGACCGTTGATGAATATGCTGAAACATTTTCTAAACTACAAGCAAGAAATTACCTTAATGAAAATGAAAACAAACTGTTGCTGGGTACATTAATGGGTTACGATGGCCTATCAAGTTGAACTCTATGATATAATGAGTGTTGACGAAGCTCATCACCTAAAAGGATTGAAAAATAATTACAACAATCTACATCTAACAAAAATAACATGTTCAAATCTTCATCTAGTTCAACTAGCAGCAATAAGAACACTAATAACTCAAACCGATCAAAACCGGAACAAAGCACATATGATCTTAATAAGGAAAAGGTATATTAGGACCTAAACCAAGCGACGGAATCGTCAGTTATAAATGTCGAGAACTTGGTCATAAGTCAGCTCAAGGCCCTAGGAGAAAGTTTGACTTAATAACTCCAAAATGAATCAAATAATCATGTAAGTGACAGTGAACAAGATACTGAACAAAATAACTATGACACCGAGGGTAATAGTGTAGATATAGAAGACGACAATAACGATCAATTCCTAGTAATTCATTGAGCCATGATAGCACCTAAAGAAGAATCTAATGACCGCTGGTTGAGACATAACCGCTTTCGCACAACATGCACATCCGGAGGAAAACTATATTCACTAATGATTGATAGTGGTAGTACGGGAAATTTTGTCTCATAAAAAATGGTTGACAAACTTAAACTTAAAACCGAGACTCTATATAAATCTTATAGTATATCATGATTTAAAGAGGGAAGTGAGGTGCCGGTAACAAAACGTTGTCTAGTCAAGTTCTCTATAGGAAAAACAATATCAAGATGAGGTTTGGTGTGATGTAGTTCCATTATAAGTATGTCATATTTTGTTAGGAAGACCTTGGCAATTTGATAGGAAAACACAACACGACGGAGAAAAGAACACGTACACCTTCCTTAAGGACAAGATTAAAATAGTCCTTCACACACAAAAGGACGTTTCTCATCCTAAAAGGGAAAAACCTACCCCTAAACAATTTGTGTCGCCTACCTCGACGTTAATCCTTAACATATATTATCTTATTCAAAGAGAAATTATTTTAAATTCAGATCACGAAACTTTAAAATACCTAAACCCACAAAGAAACCTAAATAAAAGACATGCTAAGTGGTCATCATTTTTACAAGAATACACATTTCACTTGAGATATAAAGCAGGCATAACTAATAAAGTAGCCGATGCTTTAAGTAGATGTAAACATTTATTAGTTACACTACGACCAATTATTGTTTCCCCAGACTCGCTTAGAAATATGTATGCCTCTGACTCTTATTTTGGTCCTATATAGGAATCATGTCAAACAACCGGAATGGACCCAAATGCTAAATATTTAATTCAAGACGGTTATTTAT
Source organism: Agapanthus africanus (assembly GCA_030015575.1). Classification (NCBI taxonomy): domain Eukaryota; kingdom Viridiplantae; phylum Streptophyta; class Magnoliopsida; order Asparagales; family Amaryllidaceae; genus Agapanthus; species Agapanthus africanus. Next base: position 46,873,062 of record CM057339.1, read on the forward strand.
TCAAGGAAACCAAATTATGCATTTGTGAGGATTTTATTCGTGAGTCTCTCATTCAAAAACTTCATAGTGGAGGCCTAGGTGGTCATTTTGGGGAAACTAAAACCATTGCTTTAGTAGAAGAAAGATATTTTTAGCCTAAGCTAAGAAGAGATGTGTGACATTTTATTAAAAGATGTTATGTATGCCAATCATTTAAAAGCACATCATAAAATACCGGTCTTACACTCCACTTCCACTTCCTACAAAACGCTGGGAGGACGTTACTATGGATTTAATACTTAGACTAGAAGGTGGATTTCATTTTTGTGATAGTGAATAGGGTCACTAAAATGGCTCATTTCATTGCATGTAAAAAAAATTCCGATGCATCTCATATAGCAGATTTATTCTTTAAGGAAGTAGTACGTTTGCATGGCATACCTAGGTCATTCGCATCTGATAGGGATACTAGATTCTTAAGTCATTTTTGGAGAATGTTATGGTCTAGATTGGGAACTTATTTTCAATTTAGCAATGCATATCATTCTCAAACATATGGTCAAACTGAGATGGTCAATCGCAGCTTAGGTAATTTGCTTAGATGTTTAGCCGGTGAAAGACCTACTCAATGGGACTTTATTCTTTCTCAGGCAAAATTTGCGTATAATAACTCTGTTAATAGATCTACCGGCAAAACTCCATTTGAATCCTTATATGGCCAACTCATCCCTCATATCCTAGATTGAACATTCTTACCATTTCATGGCCAAGCCAATGTTGAGGCCGATGCTATTGTTGAACATATAAAGACGATCCAAAAGGAAGCGTTCGATAAGCTCTGCAAATCCAATACCAAATATAAAGCTTCCTATGATGAGCATAGACGAGAACAAATATTTCAACTAGGAGATTTATTTATGGCGCATTTTCAACGACAAAGATTACCTGCGGGTTCTTATACGAAGTTGAGAATAAAGAGATTTGGTCCATTTCGAGTTTTGCGGCGTTTGGGGTCAAATACTTATTTGTTGGACTTACCTACTACTATTCTTACTTCTCTTATCTTCAACCTTATGGACCTAGTGGTATTTCACGGGGAGACTCCTTCATAGGTTGACCTCACCACACTATCATTTGTAGCGATAAAGCAGGAGGAAGATAATGAAATAGAAGACGATATAGATGTTCGCACAACAAAAACCAGAGGGGGCGACATACATAAAAGACAATTTAGTTCATTGAAAAGGACGACCATTAACAGATTGTTCATGGATAAGTGAGGATGAATTGCGAGCAGCTCGAGAGCATATATTTCGGTGAGTAACAGAAGCCTTCTCGTTAGGTTCTCGTTAGGAGACGAGTCCTTTCCACCAGAGAGAACTGAAGTAGTTCTAGAGAGTTTCGGACGATTTTAGGAACTTCCGGAATATTCTAGAAACTTATAGAAGACTTTGGAAGAGCTTAGAAGCTTCCGGAATATTCGAGAAACTTATAAAAATTTTGGAAGAGCTTAGAAGCTTATAAACCATGAGAGATGGTGAAGGTTCTAAGAAACTTCCATGACGACTTAAAGTAAAATATCTTATGTGAATGTTTCTTAGGAAAATATCTAGAATAAAATATCTAATGTAAATAGAAATATCTAATGTATGGAAGTTTCCTTAAAATGTCTATAAATAGACACCCAACTCTCATTTGTAAGGATGAAGTGGTCTTGGAAGTTTATAATAAAATTGTTCTCTTTATCTTTTACTCTCTTTCTACTTTCTTTAGCTATCATACTTCTCTCTCTGCTTCTCTAATTCTAATAATCCTTTTCAACACTATCTTCAACTACAACAACCATTAGACTCTCTAGTACTAACAAGTGCTTAGAAGCATATGCTAATATTTGGCAAGGGACTTGAAGGCTAAGCTACATTTTCATTGGATCTAAACACAAGGCAAGTCTCAAGTTAACATAATCATATATACTCAAATACCCACATCCAAGTTCTCCACTTTCACACTTTCTTCCACCGCCTTAATTATTCTATTTTCTTTTGTTGGTTGGTTTATTAACTTAGTTATTTACCAAATAGCTTGAAAGAATTAATCTTTTTGTTTAGGCTTACTTGGCTAATCATCAAGTTTACTTACCTAACTTGGATTGAACACTTTATTTTCCACATCTCATTTGTGGGTGATATTATTTGCTATTTTGTAATTCAAGCTCCCTTAAATATAGACTACATTTGCAATTTCATTTAGTTTTTGTATCTAATTCATAATAGTTGCATCAACATAGGAATTCAGAAATGAAATAGACTAGAAATCAAGGAATTTTCTCTTTATTTTACTGATCTCAAATTAGGAGTTTGGGGAAGAATCGATGGCCGGAGGTATGTAATTTTAATTAAAGTTGTGTTGAATTAACACTATCAAGCCTCACAATTTCAACTTTCACCAAAGGAGCTTAGCCTTGTTGTAAGACTTCACTCTCCCATGTGAAAGATTTCCAATTTGATTCCTAAATGGGGGTCGTTTCCCAAAAAAACGGACCAAACTCCAGCACACATTAGAAAACATTGCCAATTATATTGCGCTTCAAACTCTCTTTTCTAACTGTATGTGTGCATATTTTCAGCTAATCACTAAACTTGCATTCATAATACTTTTAATGCCCTAAAACATATTGGACGAAAAATCAGGTGACTTGTCTAATGGTAAATTATAGAAGTGAAAGTTTCTCTTACATGTAGAGCGCCCCTGACAAAGAGCTGGAACTGGGAAATAATGCTTAGTTATAGACTTTATGTAGGCTTCAATAAATTTCTCCTTGATCATGAAAAAATATAGTCTTTATCCTTTATTGAAGACACAAAAAAAATTATAATAGATAAGTCTTTGTTGATGTTAATATCTCCAAGCAATAACAATATGGTGAAATTGATCCAGAAACAAATATGGCTTCCACTTTCCACCAATTCAATATAATGATATCATCAAAATCTAATTGCGTGTGCGCGTTTGCGCTTGTGGACGCGGTACACATGTAATCTAAGAAATCGGGAATTATAAGGAGGTAACAACTTCATTAATTATTAGTACCATGAAAATTTTGACACTGAGATGATAGAATTAAAGCATACCAACAGTCTTCGGAACCACCTGCCCATATAATCCAAGAACTATTCTACCTGGGGAACAATTCGCATAAAAAAAGAAAGGAACATCAGAAACTTTCTTTAATATTTGCAATTTTCAGCTGCAAGTACACTAAATCACTTTTTAAACATATATTTCAGCGAACAATTTTAAATAGCAAACAGTAATGAAACATTCAGCGTTAACACAGGTTATCGCTACGCTATATTTTCACAAAGATCATACACTCATTTGCTATAACATAACTTCTACTTGTATATATTAAGATAGTAACACATGTTGACTCATTGATCAAAAGTCAAAACATAAGCAATTGGCACTACAAATCCCAGTATTTTTTCAAGTAATGTTATAGCTGTCCCATATTTAAACTAGGAAGATAGAATTTAACTTGGCTTTTTAGGCATAGCAATCTGTACAACAAAATACTAAATATTAGCAAGCATTATGGCTATCATACATGTTTTAGATTCATATGTCCAAGCTACATGCCATAACTAGGGGTTTGAGACTACCAAGCAATGAATGATACAAATTTGTATTAGTTAGGCGAAATTATATTGTTGCTTCCCCTTTTTCCATCCTGGGGAAAATGCATAGCCTCATTTAGGATTAAATAATAAAAAAAATAGTCTTTTTACACCAGGACCTAGTAACATTGGTGGATAACTCCTTGGATCACCTTTGTCCTTGAACGAACTCATTAACAATTAAATATTTTATCTCACTGAAAATTTGAAGACAAAAGGTCCAAATTGCCTCATCTCCCCATGACGCTCGCTTCCCATTGCGTGCAACATCTTTGCTGGAGATTCATTAGATCCCCTTCTCTGTCATCTACTTGAAAATGAATTCTGTCTACTTAAAAAGGCACGTTTGAAAATACCATGCAATAGGTATAAAGTGGTCCTGGGAGATGAAGGAATGAACACTGTCCGGGTTTATTGTTTAAAAGGTCCAAAAGGGTCAAAAGATTTCTTCTATTTGTGATGGGCCACACATTTTTCTTACCATCTTCACTCCACGTGATACTTGTCTTCCACATACTATAATCTCTTCTTGTCTAGCTCACACAAAAGTTAGCGATTATTGTGAGAAACATGTTTACAACTTCATATCTGTTGCCTTATATGGCCATAGGCTTCCTCATACATGCGTTATTAGTCTAAAATTATTAGTCTAAATGCAAGAACAAAGACATGCATCAAAGCGATTATAATTTATTTTTTTGAAAAAAATAATATCATCATCGTCATCAAAGCCTTTTCCCATCAAATGTTCTGCTATAAATCAAAGCTCTAAGAAGATTTGACACAATTTTAAGACTAGCTTTCAACCTGGCATGATTATAAGAGAGAGGCCAAACAAGAAAACCCTAAGAGATAATCACGAGTCTTTTTTATATACAGATCTGTTGTCGGCCAAATATACAATATCTTTGCCCCGCAGCTCTAAGGGATGAACTCATTAATATGAGTTTCATAATTATTCAACTAGTTAAAAATATCGGTGGAAGCACACGAGTTATAATTCAAGGGTCTTTGGGTTTCATAATCGAACTAATATGTTGATCAAAATGCAGTCTTTTGGATAATCCTTCTCGTATGGTTGTAAGCCACTATAGTTCAGCCCTAAATGTCGTGTAGGAAAAAGAAACTATGTCCCAAACTTTTGGGTTCGTTATGTGAATTCTTTTCTTCCATTAGGTACAACTAAGAACTGACTACTTGATTCAAAACGAGGATCATATTCTTTTTAACGGACACCATTTATAGTCCTTTAGGCACGCCGCATACCTCTAGTCGTTGTGGCTTCATTAACTATTATCTTTCCTCCTAACACTTATCAGCCCAATTACACATGTGACATGCCAAGCCAACTCAACTGGTACTCGTTTTGTCTTCAATTAGTATTGTCTCTATCTTCTTATGAATGCACTAATTTCTTATCTCTTAGTATATTTTAAATTGTCCATCTAAATCTTCTCATTTCAACTACGCCCATATTTTGAGACAGGTTGTTTCTTAATTAGCCTACATTCTGATCCATATAGATTGTTGGTTTTATAGCCATCATATCGAATTTTGTGGGATTCTATAAGATTCTAACTATCATGTACCTCCCCAAATGCATTCTTTAAAATAATTAAATGAAAATTAAAGTGATTTTATGTGTTCTGAGTTTCTAACATCATGGTAGGTCTTTTACACACCATTCATTCATGGAGCCATCTGAGCGATAACCAACCTCATTTTGATGACAAAAGATCTACACACTGTTCTAATTCTCCCCAAAAGGAATAAAAAGAAAAGAAAGTTGAAAACTTTTAATGCTTGTATCACGCCATTGTGTATATGGTAGCTTATAAAGACACCAGGGAACAAGTTAAATGAGATTGATGAGCGTTTAATAAGAAAGCTAGATACTGAATTCTTAAATATTGGCTTCTGGGCTGAAGCATAGTTTTCCCCTTGCAAGGTAATGTAAGATGCGTTGCTAAGTCAAAATGACTTGAACACATGACATATGTGAAAAGACTCTCATGAGAAATTCATTTGAGAATTATAGGCAAAATCTGATGATCAACAAATTTAATATAATCGTATTAAACATACTAAACCTCACATACCTATATGCTGCCCGCCAATATCAACATCCAAGTAGACTCTATTTGTGATTTCAGGAACTTTTTCCACTTCAAATTCTTGCTAAGAATGAAAACAAATTATAAGAAGCTTTCTAGAACTCTGCTTATAATTTTCTAGCAGATATAATAATCAGTATTCTACAGCATAGTTTGAAAGAGAAGCTATTTCAAGAAATAGACTTTTACAACTTCACAGTGTTCATGCTCATTAGACTTCTACAACTTCGAGCTCATGCATCTACTATAAATACTGCTCCCAACTGTGCACAGCAAAGAAGGGAAGGGAGAAAGGGAAATTGGGTGAAAAAAGGTTTAAACAGTGAACGACCACATGATTTTTTTTTATATAAAAATTTCCCCTTCTAAGCTTCGAGTCACAGGCACAAATATATATGGTGTTAACTAAAACACAAGATTATTTATACAAACACTTTCTTTTATATTATAATAAATATTCAGCACAGACATTCATAAAACAAGGTGGAGAAATCAGTAGGTGGACATGATACAGCATTAACCTAAAGCAAAAATAGATTTTGAGACCAATTAACTATGCACCATGAAGTCAGTACTGTCATGGTTAATAAGAATTAAGGGGAAGACCACGGAGAAACAAAGCTATATAGGCCCAAGTGCATTGAGAGATTGCACTAAAAAACATCAATCGGAAAGTCGACAAGAAAGAAGCAATACCAGTTTAGAAGAATAAATGGAAACATGAGATTGAACAAGTCCATTGTAAATGTAAGCAAAACGTGAGTCAAAGACAAAAGTTGAGAACCGCATCTTGAACATTCTGACACGACATCAACCAAGCCCGACCGGACTATGGATAGCATTATGGATTTGGGTAAAATTTTCTAAGATGGGTATAAGGTCATGTTGCTTTATGGATCAATATGTCGGGCAATCAAGAAACAACATGTCCAAAAGAAGAGTCTCGCTGAAATAAGAATGTTGAAATGAAAGGATGGCCGTACTATAATATATAGGATAAGGACTAAGTGTGTTCGTAAGAAGTTGGAAGTCGCTGCCTCTCACGGGGGATAGATGAGGGAGAATCAGTTGAGACAGATATGACAGGTACAACGGAGGCCAATAAATGCTTCAATTAGGAGAAGCTAACTAAATGTAAATGGGTCCTTGAGGAGACATCTCTTAACATAGCTGAATGAAATATACGGATTCATACAGCAGACCCCAAAAGTTGGGGACAAATGCTTTTTATTTTTTGTCTCAATTTGGCAACCAGATTTGAATTGGGTATTGGAAACACTACTAACCCATATCAAAACCACACGTGTAAAGGTCACATACAAATGTAATATATTTCAAAATATGGGGTTTTGAATGTGCCTTTTGTAATGTTATCGGCCAAAAAACCCCAAATCAATCTAGGGTTTAATCGTATAGATATTGGGTTTATATATACAAGAATTATGCTCAACTCTAATGCGCAGAGATAAACCCAAGAGCCAAGTACAACACTTTCTTCTATGTCAAATAAGCATCAAGACTGATTTGGAAAAAAAAATGGAATCTTTCCAACAAGAACAAATTGCAAATTGCCCAATTGTTTCAATCGAAATACAATCAACTCGGTAAAATGTGAGTCAAACCCCAATCAAATGACAAAACCCAGGTATAATTTCACCGAAAGAGCCCAAATTAAGAAGACCCATCCGCTGAAATCAACTTTTAAAAGAATTCATTTTTGCAGTGGAAATTTGGGGAAACTTGAAAGAAAATAAAAGAAGGAGGGATTGAAAGATCTGAACCTTTTTCTTCTGAGAGACGGAGAAGGCGATGAAGAGAAACCCAACAACCAAGAAAGCGATGATCGATTTGCGAAGCATTGCCGCCTCTCGATCGAATCTCTTCAGCTCTCTCTCTCTCAGTGGAAATAATTCCTCTTCTTCTTCTTCTTCTTCTTTCTGATTAGAAAAAAAAAAAGAATTTTTTGCCCCCTGTTCTTTTAGCAAATTCTTTTAATGGGCGGAGCCGATAAGAACAGTCCATTATGAGTTATGAGTGTGATCCAATTGAAATATCCAAGCCCGACTTTAAATCGGCTAACCTGGGCCTACAAATGAGGATAAATGTAACAAGGCTTAAATGAACCCCTCACGCCACTTACAGCCCAAATGAAAAAATGCAAGAAAGCACATTGACTTTCAAAAACCTGCAAATTATCCCCCTCAGCTGACAACCCTAACAGCCGTTTAATTTTTACATCCAAAACTCATGGACTCGGAAAAAAATACCCCTTGCTGAAAAACACTATCTCCTTTTTCCCCTCTCCTTGATCCCGGCCCTAGCAGCGACGCCACTACTCCGGCTCGACGCCACCACTCCGGCAACCCCCAAGGTAATCATCTCGGCTAACATCAGTTGAACCCTAGCCGGCGGCCTCCAAATCCAAAAATACACATGCCTTTTTTTTTGGTTGGGGGGAGGGGGGGGAATGGCCCGTAACCCTAATCTAAGTACACAACACACGGCATACCCATACACACCACACACAAGCACACAAGCATTTAAGGGATTCATGAATTTACCCCGAAAGCATTAATTTGTGCCGTTTGCCCTCGGGGATTCCTAGGATACGAACACATGCTCTTCTCTGTGTCCAAAATAATTCATCTACAAAAAGTTACTTTTGTTTGGATTTCAATCTGATATTTCAACTAAATTTTGATTAGGGGTTCGATCTAAATTTTGAATCAGGGTTTAAATTTAGATTTCAATTAAATCCATAATCAAAACCTTAATTGTAAACCCTAGATAAAACCCAATCATTTTTGTGAGACGAGATTGGAATCAACGGATTGTGTTGGGAACCTTAATTGTAAACTCTAGATAAAACCCAATCATTTTTGTGAGACGAGATTGGATTCAACGGATTGGGTTAGGGGGTTCACGCTTATCGGAGTGGGGTCGGGCTTGCCGGCATGGGGTCAGGATTATCGTCTTGAGGCTTGCTGGAGTGGGCCAATAGAGGTTAATTCAGTTCCTGCTAGGGTATTATTTAATTCCGGGGACACTATTTTATGTCCGCTACTTCTGCCAGTACACATCGTACACCACACAAAACTTTGACCCAACACCGGGAACTACGACATCATCCTGGATGAATTGGTTAGACACCTTCCTTGCACACTTTGATTGTCGGGTTAAGACCGCGACTCTTCGTACCCTCATATGTTTCTTTGATCCTTGATTTTTCGTACCCCAACTGTTTCCTTGATCCCTGTAATTAGTTCTCGATTCTTGTATTTTTTGTTCTTTCAAATTTTGAGTATGAAATTTCTTATAATATGGATAGGATGTAAGACCATGTACCTTGAAATCCTAATAAAACAATCATTTTTCATATTTCCTTTGATTCCATGTCCAATAAACGTGTTAAGTAACTTATCAGAGCCTTTATCAGCAAATATCAGTTCTTGAGCCGGCTCAATATTACTTAAGACGGCTCAAGGTTCAATTTCAATGTTTTTTTCTTCTCTTGGTGCTTGAGACGTCTCAACATCTTTTTGAGACGGCTCAAGACCATCTTAAGCTGACTCGTAGGTCCAGAGAAGTTCCTTGCAAGTTCCTTACTTTTTCTGTGTGTATGAGATGGCTCAAGATTGCTTAAACTGGCTCAACATCTTCTTGAGACGGTTCATGGCTATCTTGAACAGGCTCGTGGGTCCAGAGACACTCCTGAACCAATTATTTTATTCTCTGTCTCGTTGAGATGGCTTAAAATTGTTTTGAGCCGTCTCAAACTCAATCTGATCAAATTCCTAATATTTTGCACATATATTATTTCACGTAACTGACCCAACACCTATTAAAACTCACGACCATACATGATTGAAACCCAAATTTCTACAGCCTCTTTCCTCTATAAAAACCCTAGATCCCTTTCCTACCAAAATTCTAGTCAAAACTCTCGCTTTCTCGACATCGTTTCCATTGTCGGCGTCGTCTTCGACTCTTCTTCTTCCTTGAGGCCAAGCGCATCGATCCAAGCACACGGGTCGAGATCGTTCATCATCTTCGTCCATTTTCAAAATCCAACGAGAACCTCACCTAAAGGCAAGTACTCTTGCTTTCCCTCATGTTAATCGATGCGATATCGATTATCTTGATTTGAATTTATTTGTATTATAAATAAAGAACATACGACCTAAATACCGTGATTCCTTATTAATATGTGCATCCATGATTGTTATGATTATGAACGAAAACCTAGGTTTTTAGCACACCCATTAGTTAACTGTTTCATCCATGCTCATCTTGCATTTGATTAAATGCTAAATCCACATATCAAATGAAAAAGGGCTCGTGTAATTTAATATATAATCTTTATTAATCGTTAGTGTTGAGACCATACTATTACTTGCTTAATATTATTGATTTAGACCATGGAATTACTCGTTAACAAGGACATGCATGAGAACCCCTTTGATATGTAGTTTATATATTTGAGATTACTAACATCTACATATTTTACATGATTCCTGTACAACCTACAGTTAAGATATTGTTATGACATGATTTCCATTATTATTAACATACTTAATCAACCCCTAAATCATGTTTACAAATGTGTTTGATTTAATGATGAATTCAATTACCATATTGAGATATTGTATTAGAATCTAACAGTCATTATCTCGTGATTCGATTACTCTCTTTCATTAGTGTTGTGCGATACTGTTATACTTACTATACTGTACATGCACTGAATCCATTGACAACTTTATCTTTTGTGATCACTATAAATTGATATTAAAATGCAATTGACTGGAATGCCATACTTCATGCCCTGAAATAATTGTTCGTGTTTACATGTCTCGTGCTCAATAATAGTATCGTGAATAAACGTAATTCCAGTTCAGAACCTGTCCAGTCATCATGTGTGTTTAGTGAGTGTATTGCTATGGTATCGGGCTAAATCGGTAAAGTGAGAGTGTATTGCTGTGGTACCGGACTAAAACGGTAAAGTGAGTGTGTTGCTAATACCGGACTGAAACGGTAAACTGCTTACTTATTGAATCGAGTCGTGTTTCCTTGCCATTAGACTTTACCCTTATAGTGACATCTAAGACTTGACATGACCTGTTTACATGTTTATTCTTATCACTTTTATATTCATGCTTACATGTGCATGCAGGCATTTTATGACATACTCTTTATTATGCTATCACACATTATTACGTTGAGTACTTGTTGGGTGTCCTGAAATCCCGGCATTTGCCATCTCAGGTTTAGGCAGATCCATCCGCAATACATGATCAAGATTATATTCAGAAGCTTGCAGAAGAATATTAACTTAGTGTAGATTTTTACTTTTATTTCAGTTCGTATTTAGAATGTGCGCCTCTCGTAGGACTAGAATTTATGTATCTCTTGAAAGTAGTCTTAGAGAGGGGTGAATAGGACTAGGTTATCCATATACCCAAATTAAAAATTCTAAACACTTGCTAATACAAATTACAATTGCAAAGCTTAGAAAAGATATGAAACAATAGAGATAAGTAGCTAAGCACAAAACAATTGTGAAACTAAAGCATATAGCAAGAGACTATATCAAGCATTAATCAAGCACAATGAGACGATAGCGTGTACTGAATAGCGAAAAGCTCAAGCAGCGTTATGCATAATGTAAGCTACATGAATTATTAATTATTAATAATTATTATTATTGTCATCTTATTTACAATAAATTATATATTATAAAGATATAAAATTTACAACAATTAGTAACATAACATTATTTTCTTAATTTCAATTTTTGAGTTCATTTATATGATTCATAATTGTATTAAACGAATCGAAAATCAATCAAATAATCTCTATTTGAGAAACATGTCTACTAAATATGACTTCAAATTGAGAGATTAGAACTTCAATAAAACCGTCTTCATATATGTTAGGATTAAATACTGAAATCTTAAGAATCTCAATAGAAAATATTATGTGAAAATAGCGTATGTATAGCGTAGCGTATACTATTTGTTAAAAAGCCTAATCTACTTTGTATTGAAACTATTTACCGCAATTACACAGTGAAGGCGCTAAACTATGCTACATAGCGCAAAATAGCGAGCTATTTTAAACATTGTAGGAAACTAATAGGACATGGATACGAGCTTAAGTAAAAATGCAAAATTTTGAAAATGAAGCTCATATCCAAATGCATGTATATAAGATATGCAAAAACGAAGCAAGTATATATGCACAAGACCAAATGAAAATTAAAGTTAAGTTCTAATGCATGTGGAGGCAAGCACAAGTTATCAAAGATATTCAAAGATAAGTGTATACTCATGCAAGACGTGTGTGCAACAAATAGGATATGCAATTCTAAGCAAGCACACAAGATATATGGAAGTAATCGAGAAAATATAAATTTTACCTCAATAGCTCGCTAGCTTACCCAAAACGCTTGAATCTCCTAAGAATGAGAAGTAAACCTAAAGAATCGATTCATGAGTTCTATCTCACAACCACTTGTAAATCAACCATTAGAGCTCAAACAAAATATATAATGGAATAAGTGACAGAATATAATGATACTAACTCATGAACAGATCAAAATATGCACATGTAAATAAGTTGATACCAATGAATGGTACAAATGTGCATCCTACTCACATAAAAAAGATACCAATTGAAAATAATATGAAACCAATTGAAAATGATTAAAAATCGTATATGAGTGCAAGCATGAGTAACTCTCTCATCTTAAGCATCGACTCTCCGGTGAAGGATCTCTAATTCTCTCCGCTATACCCGTAGGATTCGTTGTAATTAACGGAATCCACAAGTGGGTCCTTTAAAAGGGTTGCAGAAACCATTTGACAAGATGAGCTAAAAATTCAATACCGATGAATAATTCTACTTAAGTAAGAAAGTGTGTGTAACATAGATAAGAAAGTTTAAGCACCAACACATCCAAACCAAAGCACAACTAAGGATACCAATTAAAAGATTGGTTCAAATTTAAAACATGAGCCAAATGTACCCATACTGAAAAAAGATTTAAACAAATTTAAAACTATATGGATACAAACTCCCACTTCTAGGAATAAAACAAAATACGAACAAGTGAGAGGAGTTATGGCATGAAAAACAAGGATATACAAGTTTAAAACAAACTTTCATAACAAATTGTGCTCAAGTTTTTAAAAGATCATAAGTTTAAAACAAATTGAGTATAAGAAATCATATGTGAGCAAAAGGGTAGCAATATAAATAGCATCTCATATACGAATCAAACACAAATGAATATAATTGACATGAAAACTATTATGAAATCTACCCAAATGATAATACCAATTTTAGAGCATGTGTATAAAGAAAAATCTCATCAAAACTATGGATCAAATAGAGGTATAGAACGATTATCCTCTTCTAAAATATCAAAATAAGCACAAGTTAATAATCGATATCTTAAAAAAGAATACCAATGAAATTTTACCCCACAAGGCAATGAGCAAAGCAAGTTTTTCCCATTGAAGCGCTATTGCTTATCACGATCTCGAATCCTTCATATCTTCAAATTGTCTATACCTACAAAACAAGGTATGGAAGGAGACTTTAGTATCCAAACCTTATTGGATTCAATTGGGTTAGGTTTAGGAACCCAAATCAAATTTACATGCAAACAAATATTTTTCTTTAAGTACATGCATATGCCAAATGTCCATGTGCACCACAAAAGTTCTAAGTGTTGGTGTATGCATGCATGGAAATCCTGGAAATGTCAATTCAAGGTAAACAATGGTATGATGCACATGCTTCTTAAAATTTTGTTTCGAGCTAAATCTATACAAGTATGCATGAGAGTGAACATGAGATTTAGCACTAATGGAAGCATGTTTGACATGTCTAGAAAAAGAGGGTTTTTGAAATTTAGAATTCTTAAAACCAACGCCTTTTCGGTTTAAATCTTTATTTTGCTTGCTAAGAGGAGAAATGAGTTTTTCTTTTGGTTTTAAAATCTTAAAAAGGGAAGAGCTCAAAACATCATTTTGTTGAGAGAAGAGTTTTCAAAAATCAACGAGTCTTAAGAAATAATAGATGATTTCGACAAATCAATTTCGTTTTTAAAAATTGAAATCAAATCAACATATTCCTTTGTCAAAACTTCGCAAGAAGAAACTAAAAACTCATTTTCTATCTTGAGAGAAGTATTTTTTAAAACGAGAGATTCTTGAGATGAAATGGATGATTTTAAAAGATCAATCTCATTTTTAGAGTTCGTAATCGACTCATTCCTTTCTCTTCTCAAGTTTTCACAAGATAAAACCAAAATTTCATTTTCAAGCTTCAAAGCATTAATAGTAGCACAATATAAATCAAGCTTCGACACCAACTCATTCTTCTTCAAAACTAATTTATCAACTAAAGATTTTTTTATAATCATGAGTGGAATTTAAAGCACTAAATTTTGGCAATCAGGTTTTTATTTAAAACTTCAAAAGAATCGTAATAAAAAACCAAATCACTTCTCCCGTTTCTAAGATAGAAATACGATTTTTAAGAATTCTATTTTTAGATGCTAATGAAATATGACTATCATGTAAATTATTAAAAGTATCTAATAATTGATCATGAGTAAGTATTCTGAAATCATAAGGATTACTTACAACCTCATGATCAAAGCACCCTTTGCAACCTTCACAGAGTTGGATGTCGCGTCTTGATTTAGTTTTTGTTTTGACGCATCCAAAGTCACTAATGAAGTTGCACTCTTGGATTTCTCTCCTTCCCTGCAAGATACATGCTCTCTATAGATTTGCTCCAATGAGCACCAAATACCATGAGTCATCTTGCAAGAGGAAAACTTGTTAAAAATATCAACATTTAAAGAACATTGTAAAACTTTTAAAACTTTGATATTAGTAGCAAATAAATCTCTATCATGACTAGTTCACCCTAATTTATCATAAAGAGAGATAGAATAATCGTCATTAACAATTTTCCAAAAAATTCTACCAAGATAACCAAGATAAACATCCATTTTAATCTTCCAAATAAAAAACTTGTTACCGTCAAAGTATGAAGGATTATGTATATATAGTTCATCACGATAAGAGTAAGATGGTAAAGAAAATGTCATGGATCTACTCTAGGATGTCAAGCCTAACAAGAGAGCACCAAGCTCTAATACCAATTGAAAATAGTGCTAGAGGTGGGTGAGTAGGACTAAGTTATCGATATGCCCAAATTAAAAATTCTAAACACTTGCTAATACAAATCACAATTACAAAGCTTAGACAACAGAGGAAACAATATAGATAAGTATCTAAACACAAAACAATTGTGAAATTAAAGTATATAGCAAGAGACTATATCAAGCATCAATTAAGCACAATGAGCAATTAGAGCATATAGATATCTAGCATGTAATTTCTTAACTAATAATCAAAAGAGATAATAAATTGCAAACTCAAACATGAGAGATTTATAGTTGTTCGGGAGATCCTTTAGTCCAATTTCTTTAGGCACACGAGCCCGTTCCACTAATCACGTCTTTTTCGGAGACACACACATTGTACACCAGCAACCCATAACCCCGTTTCCAGTGGAGACTAAACCAACATATCTCCTCAAAAAACCACACGTTGTTCGCTACTACAAACAACACTCCTCTCTAAAAGGCTCTTCATGCTTTTCTCTCCTCAATACAATCACACGTGCTCACACTTGAGCACTTCTTCTCTCAACAAGCTGTTCTTTTATATAATGGCACTCTTGCACTCAAGAGCCCAAACACAAAGAAAAGAAGATATTTACAATGAAGCTCAATACTCTTTAGGAGTTTCTCTCAATATCAACTAATACTCTAAGAGGTATGGATATGAAAATAGAGCTCTTGAATGTGCGTGAGAATGATTTAGATAATCAAATGAAAAACTTTTTTCAATTCTCACAAGAGATGAGATTTTTCTTTTCAATATCACTCAAGAATAAGCAAGTGAAAATCTGTGAGTGATTGGGGCTCAAAAAACTAAAGCAAAAGTCTATTTATAGCCCCAAAGAAAAACTAGTCGTTATGGATCAAAATCAGCAGAAAACACTTACGACAGACGTCTGAAGAATAAATGGAAAGACGTCTGTCCGTTTATAAAAATCAACCCAACGGTCATAATTTTCAAAATATTTCTACAACAGACTGTTTGTTGTCTATAGGTTCAGACGTTCGTCGATATTTTTAAAGAAACCAAAACAAAACACAGAGATCAGACAAACGTCTGAAGAAGATTTGGCCAAACGTTTGAAGAAGAAAGATTTTCAAAGATTTTGTACTGCAGACATTTGTATCCTATAGCTTCAGACGCTTTTTTTCTTAAAACAGGTCAAGACAGTAAAAAGCACAGAGAACAAACAAATGTCTAAAGAAGCCTTTGACAAACGTCTGAAGAAGAAATATTTTCAACAAGAGACTGTGGCACAGACGTTTGTTAAAAGGCCAGACGTTTGTTCTGAAAAGCTTCAGACGTTTGTTCTGAAAATAAAAACTGATATTTGAAACTGACATTTGGTTTTCAATAGTAGACAGACGTCTGAACCAATAACGTATAAACGTCTGAATAAGGAAAATATTGAAAACTTTTCTTTTCAAAATAAGAAATCGTTTTGAATGAAAATCTTTGCAAAGTTAAAACCAAATGTTTCATGCATGCAATTGTGTGAGTGTTCAAGAGCTCTAATTAATATAAACCATATTTTATTGAGTACTTGCATAGAATCCTATGTGGATATCGCATTTCTTCGACAACTTGAATCTTCGACACTTCGACACGAGCTCTTGAACTTTGGCGAATCACTTGATCTTCAACTTGACTTCCATTGATCTTCGCCAATCAACTCATGCGCGTCTTGAAATCAATATTTGATCTTCAAATGAACTTCGCTTTGGCTTCGATCTTTGTCGCTTCAAACTCGGACTTTGTCTTCTAGCTTCTTCGCTATACGTAACATGAAATCTTAAACCCTTGTACTTTGGCTACTTGGCTTCATGAAGCTTGAATGTGTAATTTTGGAAGCTCTCGTCTGTATCCTCCAACCTCCATTAGATTTGCCGTTAAAACTCGTTTTCCATCCTCCTCCTTTATACACTTGTGTCGTGAGATATCCTGAATATCTTGAAAAGCAATCTCAAAACGACCAAGCACATCATATACAGTGTTAGGAAATAAGCAAGATAATAAACACAGTATATGAAAATTCATTATCTCGATATCATAAAGTAATGAATAGTATATCAATATCAAGATATCAATCAAGTGCAAAACAAGAGATATTGATATACTATATATGTATACACGTTATATGAAAAGCAATATATAGAACACATGTATACATATACGTATTTACGACGTCAAACAAGTAGGCAAGATCATGAAATACGACATCATAAATACCCATTTATAATTTGAACATCGAAACAATGAAAAGGAATAGTATTTCAATATCCAAGTATATAACAAGGTAAAGCATGAGATATTGAAATACTATTCGATATATACACATTATACGATATGTAAGCTAATAAATGCGTGTATACAAGTTTAGTGTCGGTAAAGAAGGAAAGATGAAGCAAGTAACAATTAAATGGCTATTCATGTTTTGAAACACATCATCAAAACTAACAAAATCATAAGCCATAATCACTTTGCGGATCATGAACTTCTTTATTGGAACCAATTGTTATTCCGTGAAATTTTATTTGACTCTCTTATTATCTTGTGGACCCACTTTGTATTCCTCATTATTTAATGCAGCATGAGTATTAGTTTTATCGTTGGTGTTCTGTCACGCCCCGCTTCCCAGTGTACGGGTAAGAAGACGCGACGAGACCCGTTACGTATTTATTCAAAAGTAAACACGCTAAGCGTAACTAAGCAATATAATATAAATATACACAAGAAGACATGAAGTGTAAATGAACAGCAACTTTTATTTATTAAACATTTCTTTACAAGTACAACTGAAAATGTAAATACAGAAATGGAAAGCAATACCTAAACAATGGCATGAACTATACAAGTATCTAGAGCTCTGGGTCAATGGCGAACTGCTCCAAGTCTTCGATACTGGGCTCGACCTCCTAAGAGTCCAATCTACCTGACAACATTCCAAAAAAAGAAGAGAAGGAATGTCGTCAGCAAACAATCGCTCGGTAAGTCTCAAAGATAGGTAAGAATAGACAGATGAGAATATAACTGGTATATTGTAATTTTTTTGTTCTGTTAACACAGTTTTTTGTAGCTTGGTACAGAATATACCAGTGTATACGAGAAGAGTCCCACAATTCCGGAGATTAAGGTATACGGAGCATAAGGAACCGTTAAGCCATGGTACAACAGTAATGGATATTCAGGTTAGGTGTATTAAAGTGACCATTTCATACCACTTCTAACACATTCCGTACTAGTCTACTCCTTTAAAACCCCGTAATGTCTTTTGTATTGATTGTATTGTTTGTCTTATAAATGGAAGATTTGTCGAAACTATGCTATCATGTAAACGGAATAGATATAAATGGATAGTCATGTAATCAGAGTATATCCATGGTTCGGTTCGGTCGAGTCATGTTGATATAGATTGAATTCTAGTATAAATGGATTCATGTTGAAATGGAGTTATACTTGAATCATATTCAAGGATAGATTGGTTTCATATTAGACCGAGACTCTGCCTGAGTCAGACACTTTACAACGAATTAAAGTCTTGAGTTAGTTTTGATGTTATCGGTAACTGCTGCACATGGACGGTAGGATTTGTGTTTTTTTCCAAGACAATTACCGTATTTATAACACCGTTTTTAGGTTGTCTACTTTAAATAGGTAAGCACCCATATTCTCCGGCTCCCTGAGGATCAAGAGAATCGGTCCCGCTTAAACCTATATTTACTAGGGTCCTTATTGTAAATTAATATAACTTGAGGGGGTTTTATGAAAAATAGCTTTGATATATTTTCAAAATACACCTCAAGTATTTAATTATCGTCTTTAGAGTTTTCATAATTATAATTTTTATAACTTGAAATATTCTAGTGGATATAATCTAGATTTCATTGTATATGGTATTTTAGTGTAATATTGGAATTGTATTGATTTGTATCGGTAGTTTCATGAAATTTGTGATTCCTTTGATTTAGAAAACATGGAATATATATTGTATACTTAAATTAGATATTTTGATAATATATATATATATATATAATAGAACTTTTTTATTAAATAGAAATCACATTTTTCTTAAAAATTGCATTAAAAATTCCATCGAGATCGGATGCTCCGTGAGGAGGTCTGCATCTCGCTCTACTAGGCCCGAGAATGTGCGATAACCCGCACCATCCCTACCGGGGTTCCCCAAAATGGGTTGTAAAGATGCATTTGCAAGGAATTAAATAATACACTTTTAAAGAAAATGGTTTTTGAATGTTTATGGTATTTAAATGTAAACTCGTATTTTTCCACAGACTAATGTTCCAAAAGTTATCGTGCTATGTCAAAAATATGTGTTGTGATGAGATAGGTCATTATCTCATGAATTTTCTAAAGGTAATATGATCAAAATGAATAAGCAATGTCGTATGTAAACATGATGGTATTTTACTGTAAAAATGAAATAGAAGTTGCAATACATATTATTCTGAATTGAAACTTGTTATGAATGTTATTTTATGTTTGTTAAACAATATAAGAAGAGAAGATAATTTGTTGTTTAAGAAATTTTTTAGTTTTTAAAGAAAAGAGAGTCGGAAGTCGGGATAACTCCACTTCCAATGAGTTTTGAAAAGTAGAAGTTTTAGACTAGAGATTGAGAAGGGAAGATGGGACTTACAGGTTGGAATTAGAGAGAAGTGGTAGGGGGAGATTTTGGGATCTTCGGGGAGTCGTTTCATCGCCGGATTCTTCCCGAAATATCACCGGAACTTCGATCTTTGCTAACTCCACTTGTACAATTTTTGAACTTAGAATTTTTTAGAGAGTTTTGACATGTAATTTTTGAATGAGGAGGGCCAAAATGTAGGGTTGTATTTATTGGGAAAATTAAGATTTAGGGTAATGAATTGAGAATTAAAAATGTGCATTAAAAAGGATCTAAGAGAGGAATTATCACTCTTTGGATAATTACAAAGTAATCAAACGATATGGGGGTAGTGGGGTAGGTCAACAGGTGTTAGGGTAAATTTTTCAGAGCATTCCCTACGGAGAAAACCGGCGGTGCCAATCCCCCAAGAGAATCTCGCCGGTCCAATTCCGGTGATTTGGGCTCGGGTCTTTGCCACGTGTCCAAGTCGTTTGATATAGCTCAGTGCACATGTTTGATTTTGTTGTGACTTCATTTTTCGTGTTTTGCACGTGTAAACTTTTGAGCTTCTAAAAGTTTAAAAGAAAAATCAATAAAAATAATATGTGGCTGGGGGAATTTGAACACAAGGGCTATGTCACAGCAATGCAAGGCTTTACCAATGAGCTACAAGTGCTTTCTTGCTGTTCAAAAGCAAATCAAATACTTATAGCATATATAGGATTGCAAATAATCCATTTATACATTAATTTTTAAACAATTTTCTGTACACTGAAACAGAGTTGTTACATTCTACCCTCCTTACAAAAATTTCGTCCTCGAAATTTTCATTTATTTTAAGGACTAATTTATAAACAAGTGAAGGTATCTTGCACGCATGTCTTCCTCACATTTTCATGTTGATTCTCCTGGTGAGTATTTTCTCCACATCATTCGAACTAAGTTTACTTCCTTGTTCCGAAGTGACTTCACTTTTCTATCCAGGATTTCAACTGGTTGTTGCTCGCAGGATAAGTCTGGCTGTACAGTGAGTTCGGATTGATCAAGAATATGACTGGGGTCACTCACATACCTTCTGAGTTAGGATATGTAGAATATATTGTGCACTCCTTCCAATGAAGGTGGAAGTGTTAAGTGATAAGCCACTTCTCCGACTCGTTCGAGTATGTCGAACGGTCCAATATACCTCGGATTGAGCTTAGCTCGTCTTCCAAAACGAATCACTCCACGGTTTGGAGAAATCATCAAAAAAGACATGATCTTCCAGTTGGAACTCCAAGTGACGGCGTTTTGCATCATCCCAGTGCTTCTGTCGGTCTTGGGCTATGCGCATTCTTTCCCTGATAGTGCGAACCACATCCACCGTTGCTACTATCATCTCAGGTCCAAGGAGTTCTCTATCTCCGATGTCGTCCCAACTTAATGGTGAACGACACTTTCTTCCATAAAGAGCTGCGAAGGGTGCCATTCCTATACTTGCTTGGTAGCTGTTGTTGTATGAAAACTCCACAAGATATAGGTGATCTTCCCACGATCCTCCGAAATCTAGCATACACGCTCTTAGCAGATCTTCAAATATCTGAATAGTTCGCTCAGACTTTCCATCTATTTGTGGTAAGTTGTGCTGAAGTTCAGACTTGTTTCCAAACTAGCTTGCAGACTCTGCCAAAAATGCGATCGGAATCTGGTGCCATGATCGGAGACAATGCAAACCGGTACTCTATGTAATCTCATGATTTCTTGCATGAGTTCATGGGTATTAGAGATAGTACACATTGAAGAGTTAAATCTTACTTAGATTCATATTTAATTCTATATACTTCTTTGCTAGTGTTTCAGTAGATTGGCCAACTCGAAATGGGATGAAGTGAGCCGACTTTGTGAGTCGATCCATAATAACCCATACAACATCGTTACCTTTCGTGCTGCGAAGAAGAGCAGTCACGAAGTCCATAGTGATGTGTTGCCACTTCCATTCTGGGATAGGTAACGGTTGAAGTAAACCAGCCGTCCTGTGATATTTAGCCTTTACTTGCTGACATACCAAGAATTTAGCAACGCTTCTGGCTACTTCATGCTTCATTCCATGCCACCAGTAATTTTGACGCAGATCTTTGTACATCTTTGTTCCTCCAGGGTGTACTGAATAAGGAGAGTTGTGAGCTTCTTTCATCAACTCTTCCCTCACAGAACCTTTTGGTACACACAACCTACTGCCGTATATTAAAGATCCGTCTTCATGGATGATGAAGTCTGTTTTAAGTCCACTTTCTACTTGTTCTCTGATCTTTTGCAACTTAGCATTGCTTGCTTGAACTGCTTTGATTTGATTGACAATGGTAGATTGAACTTGTAAGTTCATCAAACTTGAAGTGTTACCTAGCATGACCACTTCAATCTCTATTTGATGCAAATATTGTTGGAGCTTCCACTGTGTGGTGAGATTCATTTATAGTGGTTGGCGACTAAGTACATCAGGAACTACATTCACCTTCTCTGGATGATATTGTAGGTTGATGTCGAAATCTGCCATAAGTTTTAACCATCTTCTCTGCCGCATATTCAACTGTTTCTGAGTAAACACATATTTCAGGCTCTTGTGGTCTGTGTATATGTCCACTCGTTCACCAAGAAGATAATGGCGCCAAATCTTAAGAGCAAAGATAATGGCTGCCAACTCCAGATCATGTGTCAGGTAGTTGCGCTCATGAATCTTCAGCTGTCTTGATGCATAAGCTACAACTTTATCGTGATGATGTAGAACACATCCTAATCCTTTACCGGATACATCGCAATGCACTTTAAAACCTCCAGATTGGTCCTGTATGACGAGAATATGTGCTGATGTCAATCTTGGCTTAAGTTCTACGAAATCTTGTTCGCATACTTATGACCACACGAATTTTTCATCTTTACGCGTGAGCTTGGTCAGGAGTGTTGTAATCTTCGAAAATCCTTCAATAAACCTTCTGTAATATCCTGTTAATCCTAAGAAGTTTCAAATTTCCTTCACTGACTTCGGTGTCGGCCATTTGCTTACTGCTGATACTTTAGTTGGATCTACAGAGATTCCTTCGCCTGATACAATATGTCCGAAAAAACCGACTTGATCAAGCCAAAACTCGCACTTTCTGTACTTGGCATAGAGTTGATGTTGTCGTAAAGTCTCCAGAACAGTCCGTAGGTGCTCGGCATGTTCTTTCCGACTCTTAGAATACACCAGAATGTCGTCGATAAAGATGACAACAAACCTGTCTAAGTACTCTCGAAAAACTTGATTCATTAGGTTCATGAACATAGCTGGTGCGTTGGCCACTCCAAATAGCATCACAAGAAACTCATAATCAGCTAAGTGAGTCCTGAATGTCGTCTTCGAAATATCAGACTCTTTGACCTTCACCTGATGATAACCCGAACAAAGATCTAACTTAGAGAAAACGCGAGACCCACTTAGCTGATCGAATAGATCATCGATGCACAGAAGTGGATACTTGTTCTTTATAGTTACTTCGTTCACAAGCAGAACCGGCGATCCCCAACTTGAAGTGATGGGACGAATCCATCATTTCTGCAGAAGATCATCCAGCTGGGTACGGACCTCCTTCAAACCTTCAGGGCTTAACCGATACGGTGCTTTAATCTCCGGTTGTGATCCAGGTACTAAATCAATGCTGAATTCAAGAGCTCGATCGGGAGACAAACCTGATATGTCTTCAGGAAATACATTATCGAACTCTCGAACTAGCTCTGGCTTCGATCCTTCCTCTGCTTGAAGTATTGCAATCACTGTCTTTTTCAGTTTTGCTTTGTATGTGCTTGGTTCCAGGGTACGGTCTCCACTTTTGAAATAAAATACCGGATGCTCTGGAATCTTGAACACTACCCTCCTTTGACGACAGTCAATGACAGTATAGAATGTTCCTAACCAATTCATACCCAAAACAACATCGAAATTCGGTATGTCCAGCACCTTGAAGTCAGCATATAATTCTCTGCTGCAGATGACCACTGGACACAGGTTGTATCCCATTATTGCCTTTAGAATGATGTTCCCTGAACTGACATTCCAGCTGGATACGAGAGGTTTGACTGGAATCGCATGAGTTCGGACGAACCGTTGCGACATAAAGCAATGAGATGCTCCAGTATTGAAGAGTGCTAGTACAGGAAGTGAGGTTACTAAAATCGTACCTAAGTTATGTGGGATATATTTTAGGTATAAGAAAAAGATATATGGGTATGTATAAAGACTGAAAGAATGCTTGAAAGGAAAGAGTTACCAGTGATGACTTGGCCAGTGGCTTCAGCTTCTTCTACAGTCGTTGTGAAAGCCTGTCGCCTCGGTACATTCCTTCTGGCTAGAGGAGCATTCCTATGTCCGTTCCTCTGTACTTGAGGTAAGTTCCTTTGATCTTGGTGGAACTGACGAGGAGAAGGTGCAGTCGGTCCATGAGGAGGTGGAGCTAGGAGAGCGAGTCATGGAGCAAGTGCCTGGATGGCTGGTCGCGGCTGATAGGTAATTGCTGGTCTGGATGCAATATTTGGATTGAGTCTATGAGGACAAGAACCAATATCATGTGTAGCTGAGCCGCAGACTAAGCAAAGGCGATTTGCACGCCGGCAGTCCTTCGCCAGGTGTCCATCCCTCCTGCAGTAGTTGCAAAAGGCTGCGCCGGACCGGTTGATTGGTACTCCCGGTCTCCTGGGCACAAAAGGTGGCCTTGAAGAGGCTCCTCCTGCCATCTGGATGGCTGGGCGCTTCACTCCGGCAGATTAGGGTCTGTCCTTCATCTTCACCACTGCCTCATATCGACGGGCAGCTTTTAGAGCCAGTTCATGGGTTGGGAAATCCCCTGTAGCTAAGACAGCTTGGATCTCCGGATCTAACCCTTACTGAAATCGTCTGGACCTAATCTCAGCAGTCGGTATCAAGTGCGCCGCTAACCTGTTAAGGTCTTGTGTTAGCTGTGTAGTATGTGATATTTGAAAATCGAATATTGAGACATATCTTACCTACTGAGCATGGCAAACTCAGCATCATACTCATCCACAAATTTGGTCCACATCGAACCTTGTTGTAGGTGGATGAATTGCCGCTCCATGTCAAATCGGGCAGACTCTTGAAAGTACTTCGCGTCTAACATGTCGCGAAATTTTTTCCATTCGATCGGCTGGTCAAGATGGTTTTCTTCCGCCTTCCACCAAACTCGGGCGTTGTTAGTGAGTTGCAGCTTCGCAATTCATACCCAAGTGATCTCTGGCACTTGTGCTGCTGCCAGATCGTTCTCAATGCTCTGAGCCCATTCCTCCACTTCTAAAGGGCTCTCTTTCCCCGAAAATTGCTTTGGGTGCAATTCCCGTAATTGCTTTACTCCGAACGCTTCCGCTTCTGGACGGTTCAATAAGATAGCAGTCTGTTGCTGCTGTCCTTCCAGGAGGTTGCGGATTGCCTCAAGCAGTACTATCTGCTCATTGTTCGGAGCAGCAATGGTAGGCATAAGCGATAGAGTTGGTGGTGTGTTGTTGAAGTTTGTGCTGGTATTATTTGGAGAATCCATAACCTTGAAAGAAAAATAGGGTTAGGATAGATTCAAAGAATATGAAATTGTAAGATTCAAGAAATATGAAATGTAAAGAATGTTTTTAGTTGCTGATTCTTGTGTTATATTGCTTAGGAAATCATGCAGAATTGATCTGCATGTCCATGCAGAACTGGCCTGCATGGCCCGCCAACAAAACCTGTCACGCCCCGCTTCTTAGTGTACAGATAAGAAGACACGACGAAACCCACTACGTATTTACTCAGAAGTAAACACGCTAAGCGTAACTAAGCAATATAATGTAAATATACACAAGAAGACATGAAGTGTAAATGAACAACAACTTTTATTTATTATACATTTCTTTACAAGTACAACTGAAAATATAAATACAGAAATGGAAAGCAATGCCTAAATAATGGCATGGACTGAAAAGAAAATATATACAAGTATCTAGAGCTCTGGGTCAATGGCGAACTGCTCCAAGTCTTCGGTACCGGGCTCGACCTCCTAAGAGTCCAATTCACCTGACAACATTCCAAAGAAAGAAAAGAAGGAATGTCGTCAGCGAACAATCGCTTGGTAAGTCCCAAAGATAGGTAAGAATAGACAGATGAGAATATAACTGGTATATTGTAATCTTTTTGTTCTGTTAACGATGTTGTTTGTAGCTTGGTACAGAATATGCCAGTGTATACGAGAGGAGTCCCACTGTTCCGGAGACTAAGGTATACGGAGCACAAGAAACCATTAAGCTATGGTACATTAACAATGGATATTCAGGTTAGGTGTATTAAAGTGACCGTCTCGTGCCACTTCTAACACATTCCGTACCAGTCTACCCCTTTAAAACCTCGTAATGTCTTTTATATTGATTGTATTGTTTGTTTTATAAATGGAAGATTTACCGAAACCATGATATCATGTAAACGGAATGGATATAAATGGATAGTCATGTAATCAGAGTATATCCATGGTTCGGTTCAGTCGAGTCATGTTGATA
Source organism: Agapanthus africanus (assembly GCA_030015575.1). NCBI lineage: Eukaryota > Viridiplantae > Streptophyta > Magnoliopsida > Asparagales > Amaryllidaceae > Agapanthus > Agapanthus africanus. The sequence continues at coordinate 46,899,205 of CM057339.1, forward strand.
TAGATTGAATTCTGGTATAAATGGATTCGTGTTGAAATGGAGTTATACTTGAATCATATTCAAGGATAGATTGGTTTCATATTAGACTGAGACTCTGTCTGAGTCAGACACTTTACAACGAATTGAAGTCCTGAGTTAGTTTTGATGTTATCGGTAACTGCTGTACATGGACGGCAAGATTTGTGTCTTTTTCCAAGACAATTACCGTATTGATAACACCGTTTTTAGGTTTTCTACCTTAGATAGGCAAGCACCCATATTCTCCGGCTTCTTGAGGCTCAAGAGAACTGGTCCCGCTTAAACCTATGTTTACTAGGGTCCTTATTATAAATTAATATAACTTGAGGGGGTTTTATGAAAAATAGTTTTGATATATTTTCAAAATACATCTCAAATATTTAATTATCGTCTTTAGGGTTTTCATAATTATAATTTTTATAACGTGAAATATTCTAGTGGATATAATCTAGATTTCATTGTATATGGTATTTTAGTGTAATATTGGAATTGTATTGATTTATATCGGTAGTTTCATGAAATTTATGATTCCTTTGATTTAGAAAACATGGAATATATATATATATTGTATACTTAAAATAGATATTTTGATAATATATATATATATATATATTTATAAAAAATAGAACTTATTTATTAAATAGAAATCACATTTTTCTTAAAAATTACATAAAAAATTCCATCGAGATCGGATACTCCGTGAGGAGGTCTGCATCTCGCTCTACTAGGCCCGAAAATGTGCGATAACCCGCACCATCACGATCGGGGTTCCCTAAAATGGGTTTTAGAGATGCATTTGTAAGGAATTAAATAATACACTTTTAAAGAAAACGGTTTTTGAATGTTTATGGTATTTAAATGCAAACTCGTATTTTCCCACAAACTAATGTTCCAAAAGTTATCATGCTATGTCAAAAATGTGTGTTGTGATGAAGTAGTTCATTACTTCATGAGTTTTCTAAAGGTAATATGATCAAAATAAATAAGTAATGTCGTATGTAAACATGATGGTATTTTGCCATAAAAATGAAATAAAAGTTGCAATACATATTATTTTGAATTGAAACTTATTATGAATGTTGTTTTATTTTTGTTAAACAATATAAGAAGAGATGATAATTTGTTGTTTAAGAAAAATTTGAGTTTTTAAAGAAAAGAGAGTCGGAAGTCGGGATAACTCCGCTTCCGACGAGTTTTGAAAAGTAGAAATTTAAGATTAGAGATTGAGAAGGGAAGAGGGGACTTATAGGTTGGAATTAGAGAAAAGAGGTAGGGGGAGATTTTGGGATCGTCGGGAAGTCGTTTCGTCGCTGGATTATTCCCGAAACGTCGCTGGAACTTCGACCTTTGCTAACTCCACTTGTACAACTTCTGAACTGAGAATTTTTTAGAGAGTTTTGACATGGAATTTTTGAATGAGGAGGGCCAAAATGTAGGGTTGTATTTATAGGGAAAATTAGGATTTAGAGTAATGAATTGAGAATTAAAAATGTGCATTAAAAAGGATTTAAGAGAGGAATTATCACTCTCTGGATAATTGCAGAGTAATCAAACGATGCCGATCCCCTAAGAGAATTCCCTACGGAGAAAACCGGCGGTGCCGATCCCCCAAGAGAATCTCGCCGGTCCAAATCCGGTGGGTTGGCCTCGGATCTTTGCCACATGTCCAAGTCGCTTGGTATATCTCAGTATACATGTTTGATTTTATTGTGACTTTTCATTTTACGTGTTTTGCACGTGTAAACTTTTGAGTTTCTAAAAGTTTAAAAGAAAAATCAATAAAATAATATGTGCCTGGGAGGATTTGAACACAGGGGCTATGTTACAGTAGTGTAACGTTTTACCAATGAGCTACAAGTGTTTTCTTGCAGTTCAAAAGCAAATCAAATACTTATAGCATACACAGGATTGTAAATACTCTATTTGTACTTTAATTTTTAAACAATTTTCTGTACACTGAAATAGAGTTGTTACAGTGTTTTTGGTATATACATATGATATCTTCGTTACAGGTTTAGCTAGAAGCCGTAGCGTGACTATGGTGGGATAATTTCTTACCGTAGGAGCGTGACTGCCCTTCGTTACTTACCATATTCCAGTATTTTGGGAAGCGGGGTGTGACAAGGTTTTGTTAGTATCAGAGCCATACTGACGTTGAAGTTATATTTGGTTCTACCGACCTTTTAGATTAGAATAACGTGTCTAGAATTCCCTCAGAGTGTTATGATGCATCTTGACTCTGATTGTAGGATTCAGATGACTTAGATTGAGTTATATTATTATAAACATGTACCAAGACATGGTTATAATGCGATATTCTATTTAAGTAACTCAAAGTTCTACCCTTGATTCTTTTTCATTGATTCGATTTCGTTGTACTACTTGCTTCCATTCTCATTCAGTTACTTGCAAACCTATATCTTATCTTGAGCTTTGAATCTAACGCCGTATAAATCTTGTTTTAGATCTATGTCTCGAAAAGACGTAGATGCTACCCCGGTTTCCAGGCCGATATTGCTAAACTTTTAGGGATTATGCGGGGTTTGATGGAGAACCAACAGCAACAGACTGGCATATTTCAGGAGGGTCTGCTTGGTTCCCAGCAGACTGCTACTGTCTCTTTGGAAAGGATTGCTGAAGTCCGTGATGATCGGCGCCCGGGCAGTGCCACTAATTTCAGGAGACTGCAGACGACAATGTTCATAAGATTGGGTGGTCCACTTGATGCTGAACGGTGGATCATCGATATGGAGAAATTACTCTCAGCCGCCCAAGTCTCGGAGTAGGATCGAGTGGATATTGTTAAGGTCCAGCTACAATATATAGCTAGAATTTGGTGGCTCGCAGAGGAGAACAGATTGGAGAAGCCTATTGCTTGGGAAGACTTCTCGACCGCTTTCCTCGAGAAGTTGTTACCCAAGTCGGCCCGCGTAGAGATGGAGCAGCAATTCATCAATCTTCGACAGGGAGAACACACTGTAGATGAAGTAGCGGCTGAGTTCATCCGGCTTACCTGGTTTGCTCCTTCTATGGCGGCCCATGAAAAAGACTGGGCCAGGAGGTTCACACAGTGTCTCACCTTGAGGATTCAGGAGCATTTAGTGTCGCTCAATCTGGGGACATACTCTGAAGTGCTGAACGTTGCCCACAGGATTGAGACTGTTATAGACAATAGGAAGAAATATCAGGTGGGTGGATTGAGAATCTCAGTTGACCAGACTTCAGGAGGGACCCCAGCCTGATCAGGTGGAGGGATTTCAGTCAGAAAGCAATGTGGGGTTCAGATGAGTCGTACCGCTGACCCACCGCAGTGGAAAGACGTGGTTTGCAACTACTGTGAAAAACCAGGGCATATTCAGAGAAAGTGGCGCAAGACCAAGGGTCTGTGTTTAATCTACGGGATTAGTGATCATCAAGTTGGAGGTTATCCTATGAGGTCGGAGCTCAGCAGATCCAACAAACAACAGAAAGTTTCACCAGGACCCGATCTGTAATACCCAATTTATTTTATGCTCAATCATCCGTATTTTTTTATAATAATTTATCCCATATTTTTCTATTTAATTTATTCCAAATATATTTCTTTCAATAATTCTTTTGATAATTTAATCTCAATTTTGTTAATTTATAACTAAAACCCTAGTTCTAATTCAAACCTTAACCGTAACTAAATTATTTCCCTTAATCTAACCCTAAGGCCCAACACTCTAAGCCCACAACCCCACCCAAGCTGACCCTTTCTTTCGCTTGCACTGTTCCTTCTCCTTCCTTCTTTCAAAATTTAAATTTCCTAAAAAATATAAAATCTCAACCGATTTTACCTTTCATTTTCCTTCATAACTACACTTAATTACCCCTTTAATTCCCCTTAAATTCTAATCCATTCAATCTCTCACTCTCTTTATTTTAATATTCTGATATCTCTTTCTCTCAAATCTTATTCTACCTCTCTCTCTTATTCTCTCTAACCCCTCACACTCTCTCTCAAATCTTACTTTACATCTCTCTCTCATTCTCTGTAACCACACTCCCTCTCTCCCTCTCCACCACCCACCGACGAACCCTGATGAGCTCCCTCATCATTGTCGGCCGCTACCCAACCTCTGAGCTCCGGCCACCACGAGAACCCGAGCTTCCCCAAATAACCGCTCACCTCCACTCTATAGCCACCCCATTCAAACCACCGCCGACCCCCTCACAATGCAGCCGCAACCATGGCTGGCTGCCTCCCATCACCGTCGTTCGCTGCACCCTCGCACCATCTGAACACCACCGCAACCGAGCCCCTTACTTCAGCACCACCAACCCCGCATCCGAGCTCCTAGCCGCCGCCTCTGCACCATAGGCCACTGCCTTTGCGCCGCTGCCAGCCACCTCACCAGAGCCTTGACACCGCTGACCTCCTCCCTACACCACCGTGCCAAACCGCCGTGCTTAGCCAGGAGTCTAGGCCAAAGCTGAGGCCAAGCTCAAGCCCTAGCCAAGCCTCATCATGTCAGTGTCGTGTCCGTGCCATCGTTGTCATCATCGCTGCAGTGCCAATGACACATCGTCGCAGGTAAGTGCACTCCACTTGCTTACATATATACTACGATAATGAATAGAATAATATATATATTTATATTTACATCGCAAAATACCGTAGCATTTTAAATAACAAACCATGTTAATTAGTTGTATTTGTTTGGGGTATAATCAATTCTAAAAGCTAGTGATAACGTCGTATGGAAATCGTAGAATCAAATAGTGTTGTTTAGTTGAAGGAAATGGACGTTTCGGTTGCTGACCGAATGCTTAACCTAGGCGTTTGATGCGAACCTAAGCCAAAACCTAATTAAAATTGGTGAAACTTGTGATCGGTAAACCACTTTATTGTTAATGAATGTCTTATAGAAATTTGGATGCAAATAACGAGATTTCGCACATAGAATGACATCCCGATAATCGACACGAAATCTGGAATTTACTGCATATATCGCCGTATTAAATTTGTAGTAAATCATAGATAAATTGTATCGTGACGTGCTTAGGCTTGTTACGAAGCAGACTGAATAATATATGAATCTATAAAAACAGTTACTCAATATTGCTTTGATTGGATAATGAAAACTGAAGATCATTACGGATCTGGACTGCAGTCCAGAGCGGTAATCTCTGCTGAAACCCATTTTTAAACACCTTCAAATCTCTGTTCAAATATGAAAATGTGCGAAGTCCTATATTGATGCGTAGAAAATCTAGTTAGCTTTCATATTCCACTAGTTTCACCAAATTCCATCATAGTTTGATATTTACAATATATTTTATATTGTCGACATGTCGGGTTGTTTACTGCAGTAACAGTTTAAATGTAGTGACACTAAACAGACTGTAACTCTCTGCACATGATGGATATTAGTGATCCATCGGTTGATTTAGAATCTTAACTGATAAACCTAAATATTATTGAACTTTTTAGAGATACCTAATTTGTAATGACTCTGAAATCGCTGTACAAATATAACTTGTTCAATGTATAAAAATGGTACTTTAGCCTGATTAGGAGTTATAAGTTAATATTGTTTAATAAAAACAAAAAACAACTTGTAGCTCACTGGTTAAATCTCTACACTGCTGTGACATAGCCTGCGTATTCGAATCCCATTAGTCCCAATTATTTTTATAATTTTTCTTTTTAAACTTTTTGGAAGCCCAAGAGTTGCACGTGCAATACACGGAGAAACGAAAAGATTCAGAGAAATTAAACGGGATAAATGAGGAGTTAAAACCAATTTAAACACTTAGCACGAATTTCAAGATAGATTCTCACATCTAGACCGCCCATTTTCTCCCTCTGGGCCCCACCGGCGGTTGAGATGCTCCCAAATACATCCATTCTTTGCCTGTGTATCCCTTTGACTTCCCTCTACTCTATTTTATTGTTTGATTTTTCTGAATTTAACCAGAGAGCTACACACCCTTTCATCTACCCCATTAATATTATTTTAATTATTTTTAATTCAATTTTTAATTTCCATACTCTCAAATTTTTCCCTATAAATACCTAACCCTACTATCCTATTCCTCATTTCTGAAAATTTCACAAAAATATTCTCTAAAATTCCCAAGTCTAAGTAAGAGGAGTTAAGCCTTTCTCAAGTGAAGTTGCCAAAGTCGAAGCGCCGTCAATCGATTCTTTCTATACGTCTTGATCTCGGTTCTACTAACTAAGGCATCCTCTTATCTTTTCTCAACGCTCCAAAACCTGTAAGTCCGCATACTCTCTCGCGATTCAATTCCTTCTCTTTATTCTTTAAAACAAAAATCGACAAAATGGAGTTAACCTTAAAATCAATTCTTTAAAAAAAATTATATTTTTGATAGGTCAATAAAGTCACACAAATATTTCTAACACCACAAGAAAAATTATTCATCTCATTTACTTTTAATTTATTCACAATATCATGCGAAATAAACACATATCGAACACTTTTCATATAAATACCATGAAATTTGCTTTAAACATGATCTTAACTATAAGTAAAGAAAACTCATGGGGTAACGACCTATTTCATCACATACACTATGATTTCATAGCACGATAATCTAGATTACAAAGTTTTATCCGAAATGTAACAAATTATATTAAAATACCATTATTTTTACAAAAAATGTTTTTATCGATATTTTTAAACCATTTGCAATTATGCCTCCACAACATTTGTTAAGGGACCCGTTTGTGGGTGATGCGGATTATCGCACGTTCTCGGGATAGTAGAGCGAGATGCAGAACTCCTCACGGAGAATTCGGTCTCGAAAGAAATAAAAATACAATTTAAAAGAATATGATTTTTCTTAAATAAATTATACTTTGGAAAATTTTATAAAATTATGAATCCATATTTTCAATGAAAACAAATTGTGAAAAACATATTTTTTTTAAATGAAAAATTAAAATTTTAATAAAATACCACTAATTAAGTTTCCAAAAGTATAGTTTTCATAAAAATATCATAAACTTTTAAAAATTAGGTTTCATCACTAAAATACCACTAAAAATAAAATACATTTTCATAAAAACTCTTAATATTATAAATCACTCTCGAGATTTTTTTTAAACAATATTAAAATATTTTACATAAAACCTTCTCGAAAAATACAAATAATGTAAATACAATGTAAACAAAAAGAATAAATTTTTAAGGATCCTAGATTTAATATAAGTTTAAACGGTATCATTTCTCTTGAGCCCCAAGGGGCCGGAGAAAGAGAGTGCTTGCCTATTCAGGTCAGACACCATTGCAAATTAACGGAGTTATCAATGGCAATCGTCTTGGAAAAAGACACAAATTCTGCCGTTCATGTGCAGCGGTTGCCGATCATTCCCGGACTTAGAATTTCAAAAGTTAAATCCATTCATAAGATATTGACTATAGCCTGAATACAAACTCGAACTCGAATCCAAACTTAAAACCAAACTTTAACACTTGATCTTAAAACTGAATACTTGAACTTGAATATCCAAACTTGAACTTGAACACTTGATTTGACTTGACCGAAACATGAATATAACTTGATATGAACTTGACATAAATACCTGAATATATGACTACAATTTGAACCTGAATTTATACTCTTTATATTCATGAATTCGGCGAAGACCTGTAAACTTGAACTATATGCTACAATATGCGGGGATAAGGGGTAGATTGGTACAGAACGTATATCATGGCACGAAAGGTCACTTTAAAAGAAACCTACATGAATTCACGTATCGTTGTGCCGTGGGTTATGACGGGGCCTTGTACTACATATTACCATAGTCCACGGAGTAAGTTGGGCTTCTCTCGTATACATGAATACCTTCTTTATTAAGTTACAAACAACCACATTAGAATGGCTATCTTATATCTGTAAATGATCATGCTTAGATACTCTCATTTAATATCTGTTCACTTTTATTTGGTTTCTATTCACCTTATACACCTTTCAGTCATCTTTATTTACTTCTTTTGGGGGCTTACCGAGCGCTAGTTCACTGGCAACATTTCTCTCTATTTCTTTTTCTTGGAATGTTCGTTAGGAGGTCCGAACTCTGAAAAGATAGAGCCAAACCAGGAGGGCTTGGACCAATTCTCTACCTAGCCTGACTACTAGCTCCTTTCTGCATTTACTTTTTGTATGCCAATGTTTAGGCATTTATTTAAATCATTGTATTTTTTATTTCCAACAGTTGTATTTAGAATTTGAATGTAAATAAAATTGTTATTTAATTTTATTACTCCTGTTATTCTTGCACATTATTATATTGCTTAGTTACGCTTAATGTATTTATTAAGGGAAACGACCTTCTCGTAATAAATACGTTGCGGGATCGCCACGTCACTGTTTCCGTCTACTGTGAAGCGGGGTGTGACAAATTCTGTTCAAAACTAATGGAAAATTGCGTTCGAAGTTGGACTTCCAGTTCTGGAACTGGGATTCCAGCAGTGAACACCCAATTTAAAATGACCATAACTTACAAACTAGTACCCGAATTGAGTTGAAATAAATTTTAATGCTTAAATAAATGAGTCTACTTCTTATGTTTTTTATATCGTTTCGCCTGATTATGCATGTATGAATTATAATGAATTTTCCAACCTGAATGACACTGGCTGCCCATATTTTAATTGAAGTGTATTTTACCGCATTCTTATCAAATCATGTGATTATTATACCCTCAAGGATTGGTGACCAATTACATTGACACCCTAGTGATAGTAGTGCATTGTTGAGTGATTGTTGGTATTGGTTGGGTGTGAAAAGTACGCCAGTGAAAGTTGTAACGACTCTCAATTTACTGTATAAAATTTTTCAGTTTAGTGTACAAAAAAGAGTTTACAAGTCTGAGTACAATTTATAAGTTAATTTTTATTTAAGAAAAGTAAGAAACAACCTGTAGCTCACTGGTAAAGCCTTGCACTACTGTGACGTAGCCCTTGTGTTCGAACCCCATCAGACACATTATATTTTTCTGATTTTCTTTTAAAATTTTTGGAAGTCCAAAAGTTTGCACATGCAATGCACATAAAAACGAAAAGACAGAAAAATCAAACATGTGCACAATGATTTAAATACAGAGAGGAACACATGGCACCAACCCACCATCCCCACTCCCACAATCGACAGGCGGAATGCCCTTTAAGGCCGGCGGGGATGGGTGAACCGTAGCTAAAGGTGCCCGTGCTTTGCACACAAGTCTTTTCGCCTACCCCTAACTCTCCTCTGCAATCAAACAGAGACCCTTCAATTCCCCATTTATTCTCATTTTAATGCATTTTAATTCACCCTTTTAATTCCAAAACTCTAATTCCATACTATAAATACTATCCCATACCCTAGCCCTTCATCATTATGAAAATTATAGCCAAAATTCTCAAAATTTTCTAAATACAAGTGGAGTAGAAGAAGAGTTAGCAAGCGACTAAGTTCCGACGATGATCGAAGCATATTCCGGCGACTCCGCGACGTCACGACGACAACCCCCTTCTTCCTACACCTTCCTTTAATCCACGTCACTTGTAAGTCCCTTCCAATCCTCATTCTTCTTCTTTAAAACTTTATTTTCAAAACATATGTTGGAAGTGGAGTTAATACCAACATATTCTTCTATACTATATAAAACCCACTTTTTCTTACATATTTGGCATCTATATCTTTACACAAAGTTTGTAATCATATAAGTAAGGTTTAGAATCAACTTTCACTCAAAAATGTCATGTAACATAACTTTAACTTAACTTTTATATTAAAGTACCATGAACTTTATATATGTCTTTTTATATTGCTTTGCTTAAAACATACTTTTAGGAAAATTTACGAGGTAATGATCTACCTTTCACATACACACATGGTTCCATAGCACGATACTCTTCGAACGTATTTTTGTTACGATTACAATATTATATTAAAATACCATTTACTATAAAACCGGTTTTCTTTTAAATTGTATTTTTAACTCCTTTGCAAATAAGCCTCTACAACCCTTTTGAGGGAACCGGCTATTGGATGGTGCGGATTATCGCACATCCTTGGGCTAGTAGAACGAGATGCAGACTTCTCTACGGAGCATTCGGTCTCGAAAGGTTTTAAATATGGTTTTTAAGAAAAACGCATTTTCTAATTTAATAAAATTTAATTTTTAATAATTATATAAATATTACAAAATCCTTATATTTTTAAAATATAATAAAATTACATTTTTCTTAAATAAAAGAATTACAAGTTTCACTAAAATACCATCAAGATATCAATACAAGACAAGCTTTACAGTAAAATACCATGAAATATTCAAGCTAAACTAATATCAATAAAATACCTCAAATCTTTAAAATTCACATTCATGAAAACCTTAAATAATATAAATAACTTCTCGAGGTTTATTTTGAAATTATATAAAAATATTTTTCATAAAACCCCCTCGAGTTATATAAAACAATATTAAGGACTTTAGTGAATATAGGTTTAAGCGGGATCAATTTTCTTGAGCCTCAAGGAGCCGGAAAAAATGAGTGTTTGTCTATTTAAGGTAGAAAACTTAACGGTGTTATCAACGGTAATTGTCTTGAAAAAAGACACAAATCCTGTCGTTCATGTGCAGCAGTTACCGATAACTTCCGAACCTAACTCAGGATCTAAACCAGTTATAAGTGTCTGACTCAAGTTTGAGTCTAAATCAAACTTGAATCCAAACTCAAACCAGAATCCAATTCAAACATGAATCCAAACTCTAACTTGTATACTTGAACATGAACCTGGATATCAAACCTGAATATAAGACTTGATTTGACCGAACCATGGCTATAACTTGACATGACTACAAGTTTACATTCTGAACCTGACGACTTGAATAACTTGTATTCATGGTCTCGGCAAGCCTTATAATCTATACAATACATAATGGGGTTAACGTGGTAGATTGGTACGGAATGTATAGCGTGGCGTGAGATGACCACTAAAAGAAATCTACATGAACTCTCGTACCGTTGTCCCGTGGGTTTTGACGGGGCCTTATACTACATGTTACCATAGTCCACGGAGTAAGATGGACTTCTCCTGTATACACAAATACCTTCTGTACCAAGCTACAAACAACTACATTAGAATAGCAATCTTATACATGTACATCTTATCAGTTCAATTCTCATTACTTGCTATATTCCTTTCTTTCTTTTGGGACTTATCGAGCGCTGGTTCGCCGACGACATTCCTGTCTATTTCTTTCTTTGGAATGTTCGTCAGGAGGACCGGACTCTCAAGAGATCGAGCCGAGCCAGGAGGAATTGGACCAGTTCACTGCCCAGCAGGATTTCTAGTTCATCTTGTACTTATTTCAGTTTGTATGCCACTGTTTAGGCATTGCTCTATATCATTGTATCTTTTTGTAATGTAAAGATGAATATTAATAAAAGTTGCTATTCATTTTATATCTCTTGTTAATCTTGTGCATTATATATATATATATTGCTTAATTTACGCTTAACGTATTTATTTTTTAGTAAATACGTTGCAGACTTACCACGTCTCCGCTTTCGTACACTGGGAAGCGGGGCGTGACAAAAGTGATTGAATGTAAAAGTGATATAAGTGAAATTGTTATTGAACAGTGAAAGTGATACATACTTTTACACAACCAATTCGATACATGAATATACTGTAACATGGGGGAAATGGGGAAATCGAGTGTGAAATCGAACTCATGTTTAGCAAGGTATGGTGTTTAGAGGATGATCATTCGAACAACGATATATATATACTAATTAGGTTTTGGGCCTAGCGGCATGGCTGCAGGATATGTCCCGGACACAGTGGATCATAGTCTCGGGCATGCACAAGACCTTTGTTAAACACGACAACTCTTTTCCACCGATCGATTTCAAATTGACTTAGAGACTGATAGGTTTAGCAACATGGACATTGCATTGATTACTGATTTGATACACATGCTACACAATTCACCAGTGCCTGCTATTTCATATCCACTTATCATTATTTTCCATGCCTGTTATTTCATGTTTAATTTATTACACAATTATATATTGCTATATTGCGTCACCATGACGACTGGAGTATGCACACTCAGAAGACGAAGTGGACTGAGCTCAGGATTAGGACTTGCCCTACGAGATTGTGGAAATTTAGGCAATGACATTCGTGCTATCACCTTTTGCTTTCAATAAAAAAGTCTGTTATTTTGATTAGTTGTTTATCTTGTTATTAAACTCCTTGTATCCAGTGAACTCATTTTGATTAAATGTAATAAAATAGTGATTGTGATTTCCTTTATTTTGTGTTGTGTTTACTGATTACCATGTAATGATAGAAGCCAAAGTGTGGTTACGGCAGAATTATTCCTTAACTGTAATCACTGGATCCTGATATACATGAATTGGTATTCTTTAGAATTTTAGTATTCATACTTGTATTTGAAGGTATGAACTTTTCTAAAATACTCGTATTAAAATTTAAAGATATTTATAGAAATTCTTATAAATTTAAAATTTATCGTATTTTTGATAAACATGATACTTGAATTTTAAATATGAATTTATTTTACATATTTTTATCAAGAGAATTATTTATGCAAAGAATTGGGGGTTATGTGTAATTAATGTAATTATATGGGCTAATTTGCAAAATTTGCTCAAACTACCATGGAATAAAACTTATGCGTCACACCATGAAGTTTTGGGAGAGAGTGATTGAATACAGTCTAAAGAAGGATGTTAAGATAACAGAGAAGCAGTTTGGGTTCATGCATGAACGATCAACAACAGAGGTTATTCATTTGGTTCGTTAACTTATCGAGCGTTTTCGAGAGAGGAGAAGAGATTTGCATATGATATTTATTGACATAGAGAACACATACAATAAGGTACCCAGAGAGGTATTATGGGGAATAATAATGAAGAAGGGCATCCCAGTCAAGTACATTGACATAATCAAGGACATGTATGATGTATTAGCGGCAAATGTCAGAACTTGTGGCGGTCTAACGAATGATTTTCCGATTACAATTGGGTTACATCACGGATCTGTATTATGTCTATTCCTATTTACCATCATGATGAATGAGCTTATCAGAACTATCTAAGATGAGATATCTTGGTGTATGCTATTTGTTGATGATATTGTTCTAGTAAATGAGATGATGGCAGAGGTTAATGCCAAATTGGAGTTATGGATGAAAATGTTGGAATCTCGGAGGTTCAGATTGAGCAAGTCCAAGACAGTATATATGCATTGCAAATTTAGCAAACAGAGAAGTCGAGACCACAGTTGTATAACACTGGATGAGCAAGAGATGTCACCGAGTGATCGGTTTAGATATCTAAGTTCCATCATTCAAAAAGATAGGGATATCAATAGCGATGTCAATCAAAGGATCCAAACTGGTTGGTTGAAATGGAGGAGTACAACAGAGATTTTATGTGATCGTAACTTTCCGTTAAGGTTGAAAGGGAAGTTTTATCGGAGCGTTATTCGGCTTGCTTTATTATACGGTACAGAATGCTGGGCTCCTAAGAAGTATCATACACAGAAGATGCAAGTAGCGGAGATGCGCATATTTCGTTGGATGTGTGGTAACACTAGAAGAGATAAGGTACGAAATGAGAATATTCGTGCAAAAGTTGGTGTAGCACCCGTGGAGGAGAAGATATGGAAAACCGGCTAACATGGTTTGGTTATGTACGACGCAAAACTATGGAATCACCAATCCGACGAATGGATACTCTCGATATAGGCAATGTCAAAAGGGTCAAAGGAAGACCGAAGAAATTATGGATGGAGGTGATACGAAAAGATATGGCTGTCAAAGGCCTCAGTGAAAGTTTATTATTCGATAGAAGTGAGTGGAGGCAGAGGATTCATGTGTTGGACCCGGCATGATTCTCATGTTGGTTCATGTAGCATACCCCATATGCTAGAGATAAACGGCTCAGTTGTTGAAATTTGCAAAATTTCCAAATCCGAGAATTTTCTTCCAAAATCTTTTCTTTTCTTTACCTCCAAGTTTTCTTTTTCTTCTTCTTTACTTTATCTTCAAGTAACTCCTAATTAAACTTCCTTCATTCTCTTCAATTCTTTTCTTTCTTACATTTTCTTCTATCTTCTCATTCTTCCTTCTTCTTATTCTTTCTCTTTCCTTTCCTCTCTTTCATTCTTCTCTCTCTTTTAAACTTCTCTTTGATCCAAGATTTTAGAAAATCCCAAGAAGGGAAGAGATGAGAATTATGTAGGTTGAGGCAAATGCTTTAACTAGATTTTATACAATTGTTATATAATTGAATTACGTAATTATCATGCAAGTTTTTTCATTAAATTATGTTAACATTTTTAGTTTATAGTTTATTAATTGATTTATTTATTGTGCTAAATTCTTGCAATAAAATTAGTTACATGATTACTAATTAAGAAGAAAAAGGCAGTATTTTAGATTACCTCCTTTGATTAATTTTTTGTTTTAATTTTTCAATCAATCAATATCATGAACATGAAATTGATTTCTTGTTAACTTGATGAAGCCAATAACTTGTATAGATTATATAATTGATTACTTAAATATAGAAGTGAAGGGAATTTTCTGACAATGCAAGTGTTTAATTAATTTAATTCTTGATTAGAAATTTATTTTAATGATATTTTGATTTGCGATAATATAATGGTTAGTTCGGTTAAATTGGTTGTTAAATTTATCATATATTCCCCATGTTATATAGGATATGAACAAATTGGGGTAATTCTAATCCCCTCACACATACACACACACACAGAGTTCAAACCATGCACCAAATACTTAAACTTTCATCATAAAACTAGGGTTTTGTTAGAATTTTAAAGTTAGATCAAAACTAGAACAAAATGGTGTTTCTGGAAATTTTTTAAAGTATTCCAGTAAGCTATACGAACTAGTGTGAGATTACCATAGAAACCTGAGCTCTCAATTCTATACCCCGGCCGTCTAAAAATTCTCCAGAGCCACCTTCGGCGGCCTGACATAGGAGTTAGGGTTTGAAATTTTGATATTGTCTAGAATAATCTTAAATATAGCCAATTTTATACGCTAAAATTTCTAAATGTTTGAACAACAGAATCTGGAACTATTTTAGTTTAGGCTATCGAGTTTGGAAATCCATGAATTAAATCCTATCGTGTATAAACGTTGAGTACGAAAGGTTAATCCAATGTTTAACACTTAAAATAGTACATGTTGGTTGTATGTTTTAATCTATACAAGATTATCCGTTACCAATTATTGATTACCTAAACATAAAATGTTTCATGTTAAGACAAGTTTACCTGAACATAAAATGTTTACTTGTTCATTGATACAATTCCTAATATGATCTGCATATTTATCTATTTCAAGACAATTGATGTGTTTACTTGAATATTTAAAAATTATCTGAAGTAAAACCTATAAACAAATTTGATACAACCAGGGGTAGGGAAATGACTTGGTAGACTCGGTTAATAGCTTCGGAAAGCATTATTATAATACCACATCTTAGGGCCCAAGCATGGGGGTCCGGGTAGTTGCTGAACTACTGTCCATTCCAGTTATTATTACAGCTCGTTAGGTCTAGCCATGGTGGTTCGGGTAGATTGCTACATTCAAGTACTGTTTTTTTACTCTATGGAAATATTTGTAAAGTTTACTGTAACGACTTTGAATTTACAGTACAAAAATTTTCAGTTTAATGTACAGAAAGGAGTTTACAAGTCTGATTACAATTTTTAAGTTAATTTTTTGTTTAAGAATAGTAAGAAGCCACTTGTAGCTTACTGGTAAAGCCATGCACTGCTGTGATATAGCCCCTGTGTTCGAACCACATAAGACACATTATATTTTTTCTGATTTTACTTTTAAACTTTTTGGAAGCCCAAAAGTATACACGTGCAATGCACATAAAAATGAAAAGTCTGAAGAAATACATATGTGCAAGAGTATTAATACAGAGAGGAACACGTGGTACCAATCCGACTGCCCCAATCCAAAAATTGACCCGCGGATATTGATTTTTGGTTGGCGGGGACGGTCCAACCGTGGAAAATAAGCTCCGTGCTTTGCACACAAGTCTTTTCCTTTACCCCTAACTCCCCTGCACTGTTTGATTGCTCTGCAATAAAACGGAGACCCCTCAATTTCCCATTTATCATCTTTTTAATGCATTTTAATTCATCTTTTTAATTCTAAAACCCTAATTCCACACTATAAATACTACCACATGCCCTAGCCCTTCATCATTATGAAAATTATAGCCAAAATTCTCAAAATTTTCTAAGTATAAAAGGAGTAGAAAATGAGTTAGAAAGAGATCAATTTTTGGCGAGAATCAAAACAAGTTCCGGCGACCCCGCGACGCTACGACGACAACTCTCCCTCCTTCTACCTTCTCTTCATCTATCTTGGCTAGTAAATCCCTTGCAATCTCTCTCCTTCTTCTATGAAAGTCGCTTTTCATAGAATATATCGGAAGTGGAGTTAACACCGAGATCTTCTTTTAAACCTCTAAAATTCTATTTTTTCTTACATTTTCTTCATGCATATTCCTACACCATACTTGTTAATATAAAACCAATATTTAGAACCAACTTTTAATCAAAAATATCATGAAAAATAACTTTAAATCAACATTTACATATCACCTTTTAGTATGTTGTTAATACTTTACCTTTAGAATACTTCACGGGGTAATCACCTACCCCTCCAAACACACATGATTCCATAGCACGATAACTCTTTCAGATAGATTTGTGTTTCGATAAAATATTTCATTAAAATACCATTTACTATAAAAAACGGTTTTCCTTTGGAATTGTATTTTAAAATTCCTTTGCAAATAACCCTCTACAACCCTTTTTAGGGGACCCGCTATTGGATGGTGCAGATTATCGCATATCCTTGGGCTAGTAAAGCGAGATGCAGATCTCCTCACGGAGCATTCGGTCTCGAAATGTTTTAAATACGATTTTTAAAAAAAACGCATTTTTCTATTTAAATAAAATTAATTTTTTTATAATTATATAAATATTACAAATTCATATATTTTCAAAATATAATAACTTTATATTTTTCAAATGAAAGAATTACAAGTATTATCAAAATACCATCAAGATCCAACAAAAGTCAAACTTTACAGTAAAATACCATGAACTCTCCAATCTAAGCTATTATTATTAAAATACCTCAAATCCCTAAAATTCACATCCATGGAAACCCTAAATAATATAAATAATTTCTCGAGATTATTTTGAAATTATATATTAAAAATATTTTTCATAAAACCCCTTCGAGTTATATAAAATTATATTTAAGGAGTTTAGTAAATATAGATTTAAGTGGGATCAATTCTCTTAAGTCCTAAGGAGCCGGAAAAAGTGAGTGCTTTCCTTTTAAGGTAGAAAACTTAACGGTGTTATCAATGGTAATTATCTTGGAAAAATTCACAAATCCTGCCGTCCATGTACAGCAGTTACCGATAACTCCCGAACATAATTCAGGACCTAAATCTGTTATAAGTGTCTGAATCCATCTGAGTCTAAATCAAATGTGAATTCAAACTCAAACCTATAACAACCCTAAACTTTCTATACAATTTTTTTCTCAAAAATACAGAAAGGGGTATTTGAGCCTGAGTACAAATTATAAATTTGATTTGCTTTTGAACAGCAAGAAAGAGCTTGTAGCTCATTGGTAAGACCTTACACTGCTGAACCAAAGCACCAGAGTTCAAATCCCATCAGCCACATTAACTTTTTAATTTGATTTCTTTTAATCTTTTAGAAGCCGAAATGTCCACCTGTGCATAACACATAAACTGAAATGACACAGCTTAAACAAACGGGTCCACGAGTCAAGACCAAGTACAGAGGACACGTGGCGATGAGCCCAGCCCTGACTCGGCTGACTCGGGCCGGAGACTCGGCCGACTCAGCCGGCGCCGCCGGTCCGACTCGGGCCAAACACCAATTTTCTTGAACCGCTGTGACCCTTGAACTCCCCCATTAACCATGTACTATTTAATTTCCCTGCACATTTACAGAGCAATTTAAATCACACATTTAATCCATTTTAATACAATTTTTATCACACCCTTTCATTTACCCTAAACCCTAATTTTTCCTATAAATACCACACCTAAAATCACCCTTCCTCACTTCCAAATCTCTGTACAAACTTTCAAGAAAATTCCCTAGACATTTTGTGTGCAAGTGGAGTTAGTGAAGGGCGAAACTCTAGCGAATATCCGATGACAATCCGAGTAGTTTCCCGCGACTAAACGACCCATCGGTGCTTCCCCAATCTTCCTCTTCCTCTTATCTTGGCCTTAATCCCATAAGTCCCTATTTCTCTTCTTTTTTATATTCTAAACAATATTCAAAACTAAAACCCGACGGAAGCGGAGTTAATCCGACTTCCGATTCGGTTTTTCCTTAAAAAGTCTATTTTTCTTAAACAAAATATTACCAAACTCTTATGTCATGACCATTAAATATTAACTAAGATAATAGAACAAGTTTGACATTAAAATGATAATCGTAGAAAGTTTTATTCCACTTTTACAATAAAATATCTTTATATTTCATATCGACATGTTTACACCTTTTAACCATGCTAAATTTAGAAAACTCACGAGGTAATGACCTACCTCCTCACAACACTCATATGTAATATTGCACGCTGATCTTTGGGAACATAGAATTGGGAAAATACAATTTTACACAAAACTATCTCCAACTTATAAAAAACCTTTTTCTATAAGATGTGTATTTTTAACAAATCTTTGCAATGCGCCGGTACAACCCATTTCAGGGAACCCATTCAGGATGGTGCGGATTATCGCACATCCTCAGGCTTAGTAGTGTGAGATGCAGACCTCCGCAAGGAGCATACGGTCTCGAAAGATTTAAAATACAATTTTCTTTGGAAAATGTGATTTCTATTATAAATAAAACTTATATTTTTAATAAATAAATATATATGTAATTAATATCAAAATATCTATTTTTAATATTTATAATATTCCACATTTCCAAAATTCAAGAAAAACATCTCATTTATAAGAAAATACCATACAAATTCCAATATTACAAATAAATACCATATATTATGAAAAATATGTTTTATTCACTAGAAATGTCACAATGATAAAATATACATCAATGAAAACTTTAAAAAAGAAAATAAAATACTTGAGGTGTATTTTGAAAATTATACAAAATTAATTTTACATAAACCCCCCTCAAGTTATACTAAATTATAATAAGGACCCTAGTAAACATAGGTTTAAGCGAAACCAGTCTCTTGAGCCTCAGGGAGCCGGAGATATGGGTGCTTGCCTATTTAAGGTAGACAGCTTAACAAACGGTGTTATCAACACGGTAATCGTCTTTGAAAAAGACACAAATCCTGCCGTCCATGTGCAGCGGTTAGCGATAACATCAAAATCTAATTCAGGATTCAATTTCTTTTCTAATTGTCTGACTCAGACTGAGTCTCAATATATACAATCTGACTTGAATGAGATTCAAGTATAAAACTATATTAGAATATGAATCCATGAATCCATATAATCAATCTGCTCAATATATTCAATCTGTATCGACTAAACCGAACCATAGATATACATCCATCTACATGATTCTCCAATTACATCCATTTACCGATATCATGGTTTCAGCAAGTCATCCATCTGTACAATTCAAATTACAAGACAATACAATACAAACAATACAATCAAGATATTGTAGGGTTTAAGGGGTAAATTGGTACGGAAGGTGTTAGAAGTGGCACGAGACTGTAACCATTAAGACACCCAACCTGAATTCAATTGCGGTTGTACCATAGCTGAACGGTTCCTTGTATTCCGTCCACCGTAGTCTCTGGTCTAACGAGACTCCTCTCGTATACACTGGCCTCTTCTGTACCAAGGTACAAACAACAACGTTATCACTAAATACAATATTATAAAAATATACTCTCTATTCTGTCTATTTCATTCTTGTCTATTTACGGGACTTACTGAGTGATTTGTTCGCTGACGATATTCTCTTTCTTCTTCTTTGGAATGTCGTCAGGTGTTTCGGACCTTCAGGAGATCGAGCCCACCAACGAGGACTTGGATCAGCTAGCCTTCGACCCGGAGCTCTAGATACTTGTACATTTCATTTTAGTACTTTCCATTTCTGTTATGCCACTGTTTAGGCATTGCTTTTCATTCCATGTATTTACTTTTCAGATGTATTGTAAAAAGAATGTGAATAGATAAAGTTGCTGTTCAATTATATTTATTGTCTCTGTCTCTTTACTTATATTGCTTAGATACGCTCAGCGTGTTTACTTCAGAGTAAATACGTAGCGGCCTCGTTGCGTCCTCTGCCCATATACTGGGAAGCGGGGTATGACAGATTTTGTTGGTGGTCCATGCAGGTCAGAGCTGTATGGAATCCTACCATGCAGTTCAATTCTGCATGGACAACCAAAGTAATATAACGCAAGAATCAGCAACTGAAAACATTCTTTACAATTCATATTTCTTGAATCTTATCATTTCATATACTTTGAATCTATCCTAAACCAAATTTTCTTTCAAAGTTGTGGATTCTCCAAACAACACCAGCACGAATGTCAACAACACTCCCCCACCACTACTACTCATACCTGCCGTCGCTGCTCCGATCAACGAGCAGACGGTTCTGCTTGAGGCAATCCGCAGCCTCCTGGAAGGACAGCAGCAGCAGACTGCTATCTTGATGAACCGACCAGAGGCAGAAGCACCTGGGATGAAGCAATTTAGGGCCTTGCACCCCAAGCAATTCTCAGGAAAGGAGAGCCCTCTAGAAGCTGAGGAATGGGCTCAAAGCGTTGAAGATGACCTGGTAGCAGCACAAGTGCTAGAGGTCGCTTGGGTACGAGTTGCAAAGCTGCAACTCACTGACAATGCATGGGTTTGGTGGAAGCCGGAAGAAAGCCGTCTTGACCAACCTATCGAATAGAGGACTTTCCGCGATATGTTCGACGCAAAGTACTTCCCCGAGACTGCCAGATTCAACATGGAACAGCAGTTCATCCACCTAAAACAGAGTTCGATATGGACCAAATCTGTAGATGAGTATGATAATACGTCTCAATATTTCGATTTTAAAATATCACATACTACACAGCTAACACTAGACCACAACAGATTCGCGGCACATATGATACCGACTGCTAAGATCAGGTCTAGACGATTTCAGCAAGGGTTAGATCCGGAGATCTAAGCTGCCTTAGCTACATGGGATTTCCTAACCCATGAATTGTCTCTGAAAGCTTCCTGAAGATACGAGGCAGTAGTAAAGAGGAAGGACAGACCTCAAACTGCCGGAGTGAAACACCCTGCCACTTAGATGGTAGGAGGAACCTCTTCAAGGCCAACTGTTGAACCAAGGAGACTGGAAGAACCCAATAACCAGCCAAGTCCCGATTTTTGCTTCTATTATAAGAGGAAAGGACACTTGTGGAAGGACTGTAGGCGCGCAAAAGGCTTATGCTTAGTTTGTGGCGCATCCAATCACGGAATTGGAACATGTCCTTATAGACGCAACCCAGCTTACACACCCACCAACTACCCGCAGCGGCCAACTATCCAGACTCCTGCACCTCGTATGGCACTCCCAGCTCCACCTCCCGCACAGCTTAATCGCCAATTCCATCAGGCAATGAGGAACATGCCTCGAGTGCATAGGAACATGCCCTAAAGATAGAGGAATGTGCCTCCGGTTAGGAGGAATGTACCACGGCGTCAGGCTTTCTTTTTAGCGGCCAAAAAAGCAGAGGCCGTAGACTAAGGTAACCCTGGTAATTTCCTCAACTCTTTTCAAATCTCTCGCATTCTTTCGTTCTCTCACATATTTTTCATACACTATCAGTACTTCTATCACCAAACTTTTCTTGAATCCATTACACTTTCCTTTTACAAATTTCGAGGACAAAATTTTTTAAGGAGGGTAAAATGTAACAACCCTAAACTTTCTGTACAATTTTTTTTTCAAAAATACAGAAAGGGATATTTGAGTCTGAGCACAAGTTATAAATTTGATTTGCTTTTGAACAGCAAGAAGGAGCTTGTAGCTCATTGGTAAGACCTTGCACTGCTGAACCAAATCACCAGAGTTCAAATCTCATCAGCCACATTATCTTTTTAATTTGATTTCTTTTAATCTTTTAGAAACGCAAAGGTCTACACGTGCATAACACGTAAACTGAAGAGTCACAGCTTAAACAAACGGGTCCACAAGTTAAGACCCAGTATAGAGGACACGTGGCGAAGAGCCCAGCCCCGATTCGGGATGGCGACTCGGCAGACTCGACCGGCGCCGCTGGTCCGACTCGGGCCAAACACTAATTTTCTTGAACCCCTGTGACCCTTGAACTCCCCCCATTAACCCTGTACTATTTAATTTCCCTGCACATTTACAGAGCAATTTAAATCACACATTTAATCCATTTTAATACAAGTTTTATCACACCCTTTCATTTACCCTAAACCCTAATTTTTCCTATAAACACCGCACCTAAAATCACCCCTCCTCACTTCCAAATCTCTGTCCAAACTCTTAAGAAAATTCCCTAGATTTTTTTGTGTGCAAGTGAAGTTAGCGAAGGACGAAGCTCCGGCAAACTTCCGACGACAATTCGAAGAGTTTCCGGTGACGAAATGACGCACCGGTGCTTCCCCAACCTTCTTCTTCCTCTTCTCTTGGCCCTAATCCTATAAGTCCCTATTTCTCTTCTCTTCTATATTCTAAACAATATTCAAAACTAAAACACGACGGAAGCGGAGTTAATCCGACTTCCGATTGGGTTTTTTCTTAAAAAGTCTATTTTTCTTAAACACAATATTACCAAACTCTTATGTTATGACCATTAAACATTAACTAAGACAATAAAATAAGTTTGACATTAAAATGATAATCGTAGCAAGTTTTATTCCACTTTTATAGTAAAATACATTTATATTTCATATTGACATGTTTACACCTTTTTACCATGCCGGCTTTAGAAAACTCACGAGATAATGACCTACCTTCTCACAACACTCATATGTAGCATAGAACGATGATCTTTGGAAACATAGAATTGGAAAAATACGATTTTACACAAAACTACCTCCAACTTATAAAAAACTTTTTTCTATAAGATGTGTATTTTAAACAAATCTTTGCAATGCGCCGCTACAACCGATTTTAGGGAACCCATTTGGGATGGTGTGGATTATCGCACATCCTCGGGCTTAGTAGTGCGAGATGCAGACCTCCGCAAGGAGCATACGGTCTCGAAAAATTTAAAATACAATTTTTTTTAGAAAATGCGATTTCTATTATAAATAAAACTTATATTTTTAATAAATAAATATATCTGTAATTAATATCAAAATATCTATTTTTAATATTTATAATATTCCACATTTCCAAAATTCAAGAAAAACATTTCATTTACAAGAAAATACCATATAAATTCCAATATTACAAATAAATACCATATATTATGAAAAATAGGTTTTATTCACTAGAAATGTCACAATGATAAAATATACATCAATGAAAACTTTAAAGACGATAATAAAATACTTGAGGTGTATTTTGAAAATTATACAAAATTAATTTTACATAAAACCCCCTCAAGTTATACTAACTTACAATATGGACCCTAGTAAACATAGGTTTAAGCGGAACCAGTCTCTTGAGCCTTAGGGAGCCGGAGATATGGGTGCTTGCCTATTTAAGGTAGACAACTTAACAAACGGTATTATCAACACGGTAATCGTCTTTGACAAAGACACAAATCCTGCCGTTCACGTGTAGCGGTTACCGATAACACTAAAACCTAATTCAGGATTAAATTTCTTTTCTAATTGTCTAACTCAGACTGAGTCTCAATAAATACAATTTGACCTGAATAAGATTCAAGTATAAAACTACATTACAATATGAATTCATGAATCCATATAATCAATCTGTTCAATATATTCAATCTGTATCGACTAAACCGAACCATGGATATATATCCATCTACATAATTCTCCAGTTACATCCATTTACCGATATCATGGTTTCGGAAAGTAATCCATCTATGCAATTCAAATTACAACACAATACAATACAAACAATACAAGCAAGACATCGTGGGGTTTAAAGGGTAGATTGGTACGGAAGGTGTTAGAAGTGGCACGAAACTGCAATCATTAAGACACCTAACCTGAATTCAATTGCTGTTGTACCATGGCTGAACGGTTCCTTGTATTCCGTCCACCGTAGTCTCTGGTCTAACGAGACTCCTCTCGTATACACTGGCCCCTTCTGTACCAAGCTACAAACAACAGCGTTAACACTAAACACAATATTATAACAATATACTCTTTATTCTATTCTTGTCTATTTACGGGACTTACCGAGCGATTTGTTCACTGACGACATTCTCTTTCTTCTTCTTTGGAATGTCGTCAGGTGTTTCGGACCTTCAGGAGATTGAGCCCAACAGCGAGAACTTGGATCAGCTAACTTTTGACCCGGAGCTCTAGATACTTGTACATTTCATTTCAGTACTTTCCATTTCTGTTATACCACTGTTTAGGCATTGCTTTTCATTCTATGTATTTACTTTTCAGATATATTGTAAAAAGAATGTGAATAAATAAAGTTGCTGTTCAATTATATCTATTGTCTCTGTCTCTTTACTTATATTGCTTAGATATGCTCAGCGTGTTTACTTCAGAGTAAATACGTAGCGGCCTCGTCGCGTGCTCTGCCCGTATACTGGGAAGCGGGGCATGACTAAACCAGAATTCAATTCAAACATGAATCCAAACTCTAACAGCCATACTTGAACATGAACTTGAATATCAAATCTGAATGCAAGACTTGACCTGACCGAATCATGGCTATAACTTGACATGACTACAAACTTACATCCTGAACCTGACTATTTGAACAACTTGTATCCATGGTTTCTGCAAGACTTGTAAATATAATATATACAATACACTACGGGTTTAACGAGGTAGATTGGTACGGAATGTATAGCGTGGCACGAGATGATCACTAAAAGAAACTTACACGAACTCTCGTGCCGTTGTCCCGCGGGTTTTGACGGGGTTTTGTACTACATGTTACTATAGTCCACGGGGTAAGATGGACTTCTCTCGTATACACAAATATCTTCTGTACCAAGCTACAAACAACTACGTTAGAATAGCAATCTTATATCTGTACATCTTACCAGTTCAGTTCTCATTACTTGCTATATTCCTTTGTTTATTTTGGAACTTACCGAGCGCTAGTTCACTGACGACATTCCTGTCTATTTCTTTCTTTGGAATGTTCGTCAGGAGGACATGACTCTCTTGAGATAGAGCCTAGCCAGGAGGATGTGGACCACCTCACTTCCCAGCAGGACTTCTACCTTCTTGTACTTACTTTTCATTTATTATGCCACTGTTTAGGCATTGCTTTATATCATTGTACTTTCCTTTTCAAAGCAGTTGTACTGTAAAGATGAATATTAATAAAAGTTGCTGTTCATTTTATATCTCTTGTCAATTCTTGTGCATTTTATACATATATTGCTTAATTACGCTTAACATATTTATTTTTTAGTAAATACGTTGCGGGCTTATCACGTCACCACTTCCGTACACTGGGAAGCGGGACGTGACAGGTTTTGTTGGTGGCCCATGCAGGTCAATTCTGCATGAAGTCTTAAGCAATATATCACAAGATTTATAAGAATCAGCAACAATACATTCTTTACATTTCAAATTCTTTGAATCTATCATAACCTTTCTTTTTCTATCAAGGTCATGGATTCTCTCAATAACACGAGTACCAACGTCAATGGAAACACCCAACCTCATACTCTATGACCTCCACCTACCGCTGTAGCTCCCATAACGAGCAAACGGTATTGCTCGAGGCAATCAAGAGCCTCTTGAAGGGTCAGCAGCAACAAATTGCTATCCTCATGCACCGTCCAGAGGTCGAGGCACCCAGATTCAAGCAATTCATAGCACGGCACCCGAAACATTTCTCTAGAAAAAAGAGCCTACTGGAGACAGAAGAATGGACTCAGTCTATCGAAGATGATCTGGCAGCAGCACAAGTGCCAGAGATTGCTTGGGTAAGAGTTGCGAAACTGCAACTAACAGATAACGCCAGAGTCTGTTGGAAAGTTGAAGAAAGCCGACTCGCCCGACCGATTGAATAGAAAATGTTTCGCAATATGTTCGACGTAAAGTACTTCCATGAGACTGCCCGTTTCGACATGGAACAGCAGTTCATCCACTTATAACAAGGCTCGATGTGGAGCAAGTCCGTGGATGGATACGATACTGCGTTTACCATACTTAGCAGGTAATATATTGTCTCAATATTCAATTTCCTAATATCATATACTACACTGCTAACACAAGGTCATAACAGGTTCGCGGCGCACCTGATTCCGATTGCTGAGATCCGGGCATGAAGATTTCAGCAAGGATTGGACCCGAAAATCCAAGCTGCACTAGCTACAAGGGATTTCCCAACCCACGATCTTGCTCTGAAGGCTGACCAACGTTATGAGGCAGTGGTGAAGAAGAAGGGTAGACCTCAGACTGCCGATGTGAAACGCCCTGCCACACAGATGACAGGAGGAGCTCTTCCAGGCTAACTATTGCACCTAGGAAACCGGGAGTAACATTTAACCGGCCCAGTCCAGAATTTTCTTCTACGGCAAGAGGAATCGACAACTGGAGAAATACTGCAGGCGTGCAAATGGCCTGTGCTTAGTTTGTGGCACATTCACCGTTCTGCAGCGGCCAGCTATTCAGGTTCCTGCACCTCATCTTGCTTTACCTGCTCCACATCTACGTGGACCTCCTGCACAGCCTCCTCGTCAATTTCACTAAGTACATAGGAACATGCTTCAAGGGCTGAGAAACGTGCCCCAAGAACAGAGGAATGTGCTTCGAGCAAGGAAAAATGTACCCCAACGTCAGGCTTTCACCATGAAAGTTGAGGAAGCTGAGGCCACTGGCCAAGTTATCACTGGTAATTCCCAATCCTTTCATCTATTCAATTCTTGTATATCTTTATATTTTTCCTGTATCTAAAACCAACCTCACACAACTTAGGTACTATACTAGTAGCCATCCTTCCTGCACTATCACTGTTCGATACTGGAGCGTCACACTGATTCATGTTGCAACGATTCGTGAGAACACATACGATTCTCGTGAAGCCACTCATTTCAAGCTGGAATGTCAGTTCCGGGAATGGAGTATTGAAGGCAACTATGGGATTTGATCAGTGTTGAGTTGTAGTTTGTGGACGAGAATTCTACGCGAATTTTAAAGTACTGGACATCCCAAACTTCGATGTTGTGTTAGGAATGGACTGGCTGGGAGTTTTCTATGCTACGATTGACTGCAGTCAAAGGAGGGTGGTATTTGGATACCAGATCACCCAGTATTTTACTTCAAGAGTGGAGATAGAACTTTGGAGCCAGGAATCTTCCGTGCTAAACCAAAGAATGCAAAAGTGTTTACTCTACCGGCAGAAGAAGAAAAGCCAGAGGTAGTTCAAAAGTTCGAGGATGTGTTTCTTGAAGATATAACAGATTTGCCTCCCAATCGAGCTCTTAAATTCAACATTGATTTACCACCTGGTGCACAACCGGTAATCAAAGCTCCGTACCGGTTAAGTCCAGAATGATTGAAGGAGATTCATACTCAGTTGGACGAACTTCTGAAGAAAGGTTGGATTCGTTCCAGTACTTCAAGTCGGGGATCTCCAGTTTTGCTTGTGAAGAAGAAAGAAGGTTCATACAGAATGTGTGTAGATTACCGAGCTCTGAACGAAGTGACGATCAGGAACAAGTATCCACTACCTCGCATCGATGACCTTTTCGATCAGCTAAGTAGGACTTGTGTATTTTCGAAACTAGATCTTCGTTCGGATTATCATCAGGTGAAGGTCAAAGAGTCCGATATTCCGAAGACTGCGTTCAGGACTCGCTATGGTCATTACGAATATCTTGTGATACCATTTAGAGTGACCAATGCACCTGCTATATTCATGAATCCGAGGAACCAAGTTTTCTGAGAGTATTTAGACATGTTTGTTGTCATCTTCATCGACGACATCCTAGTGTATTCAAAGAATCAGAAAGAACACGCCGAGCATTTATGGATTGTCCTAGAGACATTGCGGCAGCATCAACTCTATTCCAAGTACAGCAAGTGTGAGTTTTGGCTAGATCAAGTCGGATTTCTCGGACATATCGTTTCAGGCGAAGGAATCTCAGTAGATCCGGCGAAGATGTCAGCTGTCAGCGAATGACCGAAAAATATACGAAGTTTCTTGGGTTTAG
Organism: Agapanthus africanus; assembly: GCA_030015575.1. Classification (NCBI taxonomy): domain Eukaryota; kingdom Viridiplantae; phylum Streptophyta; class Magnoliopsida; order Asparagales; family Amaryllidaceae; genus Agapanthus; species Agapanthus africanus. The sequence continues at coordinate 46,927,634 of CM057339.1, forward strand.
CAGGATACTACTGAAGATTCATCGAAAGTTTCTCGAAGATTGCAGCATCCCTGACCAAGCTCATACGTAAAGATGAAGCATTCGTGTGGTCAGAAACATGTGAACAAGGTTTTGTAGAACTCAAGTCGAGGTTAACTTCAACTACTATCCTTTTAATACCTAACCAATCTGGAGGTTTCGTCGTACATTGTGATGCGTCCGGTAAGAGATAGGGATGTGTTCTATACCAGCATGGAAAAGTTGTAGCTTTTGCATCAAGACAGATGATGGTTCATGAGCACAACTATCCAATACATGATCTGGAGTTGGTAGCCATTATCTTTGCACTTAAGATTTAGCGCTACTATCTTCTGGGAGAAAGAGTGGATATATACACTGACCACATGAGTCTGAAGTATGTATTTACTCAGAAAGAATTGAACATGCGGCAGAGAAGTTGGTTAGATCTTTGATATGAAATGGACCTCATGTGCCAAGGCGTAATGTCTAAACTTCGTTATCGCGAAGATTAGTGCTAGGCAATGCTTTTCGATGGGAGAGTAGTTGTTTTCCGCCCTTAGGAGAACTTGACTCAAATAGTATAGAGCTCTCTCCTTTTCCTGATCGTTCTCTTGTGCCCATAGCGTGCCTAAGGAACCCTCAAGGGCTGTTGTATATAGGATAAGGGGGTTTCCTTTAACCGGAATGGTCAATACCGGCGGATTTTGCAGGTATTGCTTGATTTCGTCTAGTGCATTTTGGCACTTTTGATTCCAAATGAACGGGGTCCCCTTCTTCATCAAATGACTGTAAGGACGGCATTTTCCGAAGAGGTTAGCTATGAACCGCCGGATATATGTGAGCTTTCCTTGAAGAGATCGCAATTGTTTGAGATTTCTTGGCATGGGCATTTCCATAACCGCCTTAATCTTTGAGGTATCAATTTCGATATCCGGTGCCGTATGATGAATCCTAGGAATTTGCCTGAAGAGACTCCAAACGCGCATTTTAGAGAATTCATCTTCAGATTATACATTCGAAGACGTCGGAACACTATTTTTAGATGTTCCTAATGCTCCTCACAAGATCCGCTCTTTACCATAAGGTCGTCAATGTAGCATTCGACAATCTCATGGATGATGTCATCAAAGATCTTTGTCATGGCCCTTTGTTAGGTAGCGCCCGCGTTCTTCAAACCGAAGGGCATCACTTTATAGCAGATTATGCCCGGGGGTCCAGAAGGCGGTATGATTTTGGTCTTCAGGATGCATTTTTATTTGATTGTATCCTGAAAATCCATCCATGAAGGAGAAGACCTCATGGGTAGATGTATTATCGATCATCAGATCGGTAACAGATACTGGAAAGTCATCCTTCGGGCAAGCTTTGTTGAGGCCCCGAATGTCCACGTAGATGCGCACCGTCCCATTTTTCTTCATCACTGGAACGATATTAGCAATCCAGTCCGGACATTATACTTCTTGGATGAAGCCAGAGTCGATGAGTTTCTTGATTTCGGCGTTTATACTCATTTCAAGTTCGAGTCGCATTCTTGTCGGCACCTATTTGATTGGCTTTATATCCGGCGATATGGCCAGTTTATGTACTGCCACCTTTGGATCTAGACTTGGCATCTCGGAATAGTTCCATGTGAAGCAGTCTTTATACTGTATGAGCACGTCCTTTAACGTAGCTACTTGTTTTTCAGATAGCAGTTCATTGACTAACGTTGGTCTCGGATCATTCTCCGTCCCTAAGTCAATTTTTTAGGTTATCCGCCGTGGTGTGTATCCAATCTTCCAGCTCTTTTGGCGCTGGTGGAAACTCTGAGATCACCTCATCCACGTCTTCATTTGCGAAGCACATGTGGAGGTCATCCATAATATTGTGCCCTCTCTCTTTTGAGAGTGTTATCATATGGCAGGTACGAGTTCGGTTTCCTTTTTGTGGTTGAGCTGGTCCTATCCTCATGGCGTAGGTCATTTTTTGCTCATGCTTTTGCGGCAGGGTTACCCTCTAGTTGTCGGATAAAGCGAACATGCCTCGTTGATACTAGTTTTCTACCCAGTCTCTGAAGGTGAAGCGGTTTTCGAGGGGATGACTTATTGCTCGGAGGTAGGAGCAATAATCCGGATGATGGACCTCATTCATTTGTTCGGAATGCCTAGATTTCGGAAGCTTCATCATTTGGTTCTTAATAACAAGGTTGAATATTTTCCTTATCTTGTTTTGGGGGAAAGAGTATTCCCGACCCATCTTCTTTATAAAGGACAGGTTCCAATCGACCTTTTCTCAATTGCACGATTTCTTGGATCCGCTTCGTTGTTTTCAAACGTTATTTTCATTCTTTACCCTGTTTTTGCCTCTATTTCAGGATTTTCCCCTTTCAAGAGGAAAAACAGCAGGCCAGGGATGAAGAGCATTATAGTCTTTCTTCTTCGCAGATAGCTGATTGAAGCACTGCGTCCTGGCCTTTTCATAAATGGCCATCTCGCGACTATGATCTTCTTGGCTCCTTTGACAAGCTTCTTTTATTAGCTTGTTTATTTGTTCTTCGAGTGACGAACTTAACGTTCTTAGAGCGGGATTTCGCTCTATTTCAACGTCACGGCCATTCGGAAGAGCGTTTTCCCCTTCACTGGAGCTTTTTATGACATGGTAGTTATGGAACTGCTCCTGTATATTAGACCGGACGTACCCGAGCCCAGTTGTCTCCATCTTTCTATTGGGCATCTTTCGCTGGATCCCGGGAATATACTAAATCTTTTTGTAGAACTAGGCTTGCCAGACAGTTTGTTCGAGGGGTACACCTTGGCGTCTTAACAGCCTTTTGAATCCCTCCGCGTAGTATATTGGCGGATGGATTGGTTGAAACCTGTCGAGTGTAAAATCGGCACCATGCCAGCCTTCTTTTTCTATTCTGGTCTCCGTAGATCGGTAGAAGAGGATCGCTTTTTCACCCCTTCGCCTGGGAGGGACGTAGAAAGTCTGTAATTCTTGTATGCTGTATGTATCAAGTGCATCAAGTTCCTTGTAATGCCGAGGCGGAGCTATTTTGATTTGCAGACTCTGATCTGCTCTGACAAGGGTTTGCACTGACGGGCGGATGGAGAACACTGCGTTGGCCTCGTCCTCGGAGTCGCTGCCAAAGACCATAATAGGAGTGGATGGTCCGGGCTTGCTGTTTTCTTTCTGGGGTTGCCCTGAGTAGACTATTTCTTCATCTTCCTTAGAATCATTCTCAAAAATCGGGATAGCGGCGACGGGCTTCTCTTTATCCTCCGGCCTATGAAACCTTTTAGTATCCTCGAAGTCTGGTAGGAAGTACTTTGCGTCCTCATATTTTCGGATCTCGTTTAAGGAGAAATGATTTAGCTCCCCTATGACGGTGTACTCCGAGCTGTCCTTGAAATACTTCATACACTGATGTTGTGTAAAAGGGATGACGTTGTACTCATGCAAGCAGGGCTTGCCAAGCAAAGCGTTATAGTAAGTCTTGGCGTCAATGACGTGAAATTTGATATTAGTGAAGAGCAACCCATAGCGTAACATCAGTATTACGGACCCAAGTGTTCGTGACGACAATGAGTCGAATCTAGAGATTGTAATTTTGTCTCGGGCCAAGTGCTGAACGTTTATGCAAATCTCCTTCAACACTTTCATGTTGAGAAGGTTGACGGAGGATCCGTTGTCGACAAGGATTTTCCCTATTTTGATGTCATTGCAGTACCCGGTGATGTATAATGGGCGGTTATGTTCGCACGTACCGAGGAGGAGATCTTCATCGCTGAACGTGATGTCAGCTATGTGAACCTCTACCAGCTCGTCCTTCATCTTCTCTTCTGTAAGGAGAGTTTGGAACTGATCGGGCTCTTGTAATACCTTGATCAGAGACTCTCATGCCTCTTTGGACAAGAGGAGAGCATCCAATATTCTCAACTGAGAGGGTATTTTCCTCAGATATACTAGGACATTGTAATCCACCTTATTTTTCCTAGGTGGGTCCCTTGCTACGAGCTCTTTGACAACTCCACTGTCGAGGGCAATTTCCTCAGGGATTTTTCCTTTCTCTTTGTCTTTTTTGCTCGAACCTTTGTTTGTAGATACGAGATTATTTTCAGGTAGCGTGCGATTACGCAGCTGAATATTCTCGCAGTTCTTCTCTTCCTCTTCTTTTTCGGAGGTGGAGTCTTTGAAGAGAAGGCTGAGGGGTATTTCGTCCTTAAAATCGCTCCCGAAAGTAAGAACTTGGGGTTTTTTTTCCCTTCTGAACTGGTACCAACCATATGACAGTTGCCAGTCATTTTTTCACACGCATCTATCACATTCTTTTGCCATCGACGAGCTTCGCTCTTTATCCTCTTGAAGTGTTTTTGATGAGCAATATATCCTAACCACCACTTCTTGAAGGTACTGCATTCTTCGGTGGGGGTGAGTAACCCTCGATGATATAGGCAGTAGTGTGGATGTGAATCCTCTCCGTCGAGGCATATGATCCCGAGAGTGTTTCCTATCAGAGGTGGCGGCTTCATTCCTATTGACAGGGTTTTGGCGAACCGCTTCTCTGCCTTGATCCTGCTCTTATTTGCGCAGGTAAGCCTTGGTTTGGTTGGAGTACTTTATGACTCCACCTTGCCGCAGCTTCTTCATCCTGACGCTGACGCTTAGACTTTTCATATATGGCCGTTTCACGTTCTCGGTCAGCTTTGATTTTTCGAAAGGCTTCATTTAACAGCCTAACGATCGGGTCTTCTGGCAGTTCTGGGGATTTTAGCGCCGATTCTTCCCCCAGTTCCTCTGCGTTGTTTTCTGACGCCGAGGGAGTTTCTTTGTCATTTAACAACGAATGGGAGACCATGTGGCAATTTGCTACATGGTCTTCAGTTTCTTCTGATGAGTCATTTTCCTCATCGTTGTCACTATCTTCGTTTTCAGGAATATACTTAAGGAAATTTTCGAGCGTGACCGATTTCCGCGCCTTCTGGTTGTACTCCTCCATCGCGTTAATGTACTTTTGCAAGTATGTACGCTTGTCTTCATACTCGGCAGGCTGCACAAGCTTCTTGGTCTTCTTCTTTTTCTTTGAAAACTTTGAAGGCTTGACTTAGGGATTTTGCCCTTTGTCAACAATCTTCAGTACGAGACGCGGTTTCAGCATCCCTTCGATGATTTCAGGTTCAGGTGAGCCTTTCCACCTGACTGCCAGACATGCATGTAGATCCTTCAACATTCTTTTGGCTTTAGCTGAAAGAACGACTTCCCATAGAGTTTCTTCCACGAGCGAGCATGATGCCCTCGGCGCATCCTTTTTTTTTAGAGTGTGCTTCTATGATGGGTTCACCCTCCAGTTCTCAAACAGCGCGAGATTCCCCTATTGATACTGGTCCTTGACCCAGTTCTTGAAGACGAAGCAATCCTCAATTGGGTGGCTCACCATTCTATGATAGGAGCAATAGTTAGGGTTGTTGACGTCGCCGGGTTGCGGTGGATGCCGTGGGTCTGGCAATATGATGAGTTTGTTATGCATTGCCAACTCAAATAATCTTCTCGTCTTATCGCAGGGAAATGAATAAGCACGTCCTAGCCTTTCTTCCAGGAATAGGTGTGGACGTGCGTTGTTTTGGCGAGCAGTCGGTTTTGAGCCACTCGGTTGTTATTGAGTGTTGGTAACGAAGGCCGTTTTTCCTTTACCTTTGGCATTTCGAGGGTCCTTATTTGAGGAGGAAGGCCTATGGCTCATCTGGTCCATTTAGTCTAGTTTATCTATTAGAGCCTGGAAAGTGGTTGGCTTAAAGAATGTTATGAACTGAGACACAGTCGTTTGAGGATCTAGGGTCCCAATGAACATGCACATGGCAGGGGATTCTCCGATGCGCTATTCGTACTTTGACCATAGGTTTCGCTACCGGATCATGTATTGGACCCAGGTTTCTCCTTGCTTTATCCTGGCATTGAATAATTCCGTGATCGGGGTGCGCTCGCTTGCGCTGGCAAACTGTTATGTGAACAACAGTTCCATCTCTGTGAATGTTCTCATGGAGTCATTTGGGAGCTCTGAGTACCATTCAAAGACCGTCTCTGACAGGCTGCCAACAAACTGGCAAAGCAACAATTTGTTGTCTCCTCCAGTGTTGCCGCACAGAGCTCTGAATTGCGCGACGTGCTGGTGTGGGTTTCCTGTCCTCTTGTACACATGGAACTTGGGGATCGTATATCCCAGCGGGTATTTAATTTGGTTATACCAGCCTGGATACAGTCGCCTAGTTCTGATGATTTGGCCTGCCGCTTCATTTGCTTGATGAGGTCTTATTTGTTAAGCTATATAATCATCAAGAGCAGCCTTAGAGATCATTTCCTCCTTGGCTATTGATAAAACCGGAAGAGGGCTTGATGTTTCCCCTCTGTTATCCTCGATGATTATCAACGGATTCTCGGCTGGGGTTCTGGCTGGATCGTTATTCCAACCATACCCTGGAACAAAAGTGCCATCTGCTTTATGTTAGCAGCCTGCTCAGCAGCTTCCTTGTCCTTTCATTCAATCACCCTTCACAGGAACTTTGTATCGGTCTCCTACTACTGGCGCTGTTCGGCTGTTGTGTTCGGGCTTTCTTTCTGCCCGGTAAGTGCTGCCATTTTGGTCAGCATCTCCTAGAGCTTTTGTTGTTGCTCATAGAGCTTTTTTCAGCGACCGAGTTTCCTGGAAGCTATGTAGACCGTATGCACGATCATGCCCCCAGACTTGGGTCGTTTGGGTCCATCACTTTTGGAATTTGCTGCAGGAGGTGGGATTTTCTCCGGCCTCATCCTTTTATGAGAGGTCGAAGTTGATGGAGCCGTTGTAACATGCGCTTGTATAGAAGAAGTCCCTTGCTGTATGACGGGGGATGGTCTTTCCCTTGCCGAGCCTTCAATTTCTTCGGTCGACGAGAGTAGTTTTGATGAATCATAGAGTCCCGGACTTTTCACCAGACCCTGTGAATTTGGGAGGAGAGCCGTTGATGGGGGCGCTCCAGCTTTGCTTGCGTCATAGCTTCTGCAGGTGGGGGCGATTTCTTTAGCACCGCCGTTGGAGTGTTCTTACGTACCTTCCTGAGCAGATCAAAGTTTTTCCTAGTTGGAACAACATCGTCAACTTTCACTATTGGAGCTGGTGGGGTAAGTCCAGAGGGGGAGTTGCCAATAGCTTTTCTCACTCAGCGCCAGTGGCGACGTCGAGCGTGTCTTGCAAACGGGACTGCCTCAGATTCGGAAGCGGCTTCTTCAAACCCTTGGATTTGCTGAGGGGTTGCTGTTGGCGTCAATCTGTTGAAGACTGACGTCCTTGGCAGAGTTTGAGGAGGAATGGCCAATCTTTCAAAGACCAATCTTCTAATGGGGGAAGCGCTTTTGACGATTTTGTTCGTAGCAAGATTTGGGAGGGCTATCCATTTTGGGGAAGCCCCTTCAGATATCACGAGCCTCTTTGTGGGCCCGTTTGGGTTCTTTCCCAGCCTGTTGAAGACTGAGACATCAGGTTTGGACGAACTGTTGAGAGGGGCCGTTGTGGTCGCTAGTCAATCGAAGACCGACCTCTTGGAAGCTTCTTCTTGCGGTGCTGAGGCACCGAAACTTACTGGTGGGAGCATAGTCCCGAAGAACAACCCAGTAGTGGCTTGTGTAACTTGCCCCACCGGCATTGAAAAGTTGAGTCCGTGTTGGAAGCCATAGTTTTTTCCTGCACAAGAGCAAGACACCAAATTTTAGTACCTCAAATCTAAGGGCAACCATAGCGAACCGCGATTTTGGTCGCTAGACACGACATACGAAGTGTGGAGTGGAAAGAGAAAAAGGACCTACCGGGTGTGCCAGAATCTGTTCACCGCCGAAAATAAAGACGAACGGGGATAGATCGTCTTACCTGAATTTAGGGGCAGATGCTATTTGGATTTATCCTCCCACCTCTTCAAAAATACCAAATTGATTTATGGCACTATATATCGGAGGTTTGGACAGACACGACCGTTATAGCAGACTTTATCAGATTCCACTTCATTTTATGAGGGTTTTTTTTATTATGGGGACGCTCTTCTCTGCAGGCGCAAGCCCCTATAGTTAATTACGTTACCGCATTGCGATAACCACTTTCTCCTGCTCTAGAAGTTCACTTTGTGTCGTGTGTGTTTTTGTTTGTTTTGGTTGCCCATGGATTGTATACGGAGACTAGTTTGTGTCATCGCCCGTAGGGCGCAGATTAGCCAAAATCCGTATATTTTAGATTTGGGCTTGGGTTTATTTAAGGACCGTTAATTTGGTTTGAGATTAAGATCGACTTAAAACATATGATCATTTGTGCCCAATTATTTTAGTTTAAGGACATCATGGTCCATTATCGCCATATTTGAGGCGAAATTTTAGTTTAGGGAGATTTCGGTCCAACATTCCCATTTTGGGGATGAATGTTAGTTTAAGGACATTTTGGTCCATTACCGCCATGTTTGAGACGAGTATTTGAGGTGTGCACGTCAATTTGGAAGTGCATCAATGTATGACGAAAGAGTTGTTGGTTGTCAGGACCCGCCACCTCTCTGAAGATGTTGAGAAATTATAACGACATATATTATAGGTGTGAAAAGATTTACTCTTGAACCAAATCCGTATTTAAGGTAAAAAGGGGTTGAGGTGGACCTAAGAATCGTTATTCATATTTGAGACTAAGAGTACCTTAGGAGATATGGAATGAATATCATTTTGGAAATCATAAATGAGAGACCATTAATCATGTTTGAGACTAAGATCAGTTTAACAATGTTTTTAAGGATCATTTTTACTGAAGATCCATCAAAAGAGCATTTGGGCTCAGCTGCAAGAAACTTCAGAGACTTAGCCAATTTGGGTTTAGTCTGCCTACTCTTTTTCTTCTTCATTCATAAGTGTTAAGCACTTATTTGGGCTCTGTTTGTTCAACCCTTTTGCAAAAGTGCTAAACACTTATTTGACGCTCTTACACTCATATGGGTGTCATGTGAAGTATTTAATTATAGGTGCCGCACAATGAGCGCTGAGCACTTGGTCATTTTGTCTGTTTATGGAGTGCTAAGCAATTTTCTCTCTTCTTTTTTATGTGGCGCCCATGTGAGAAACACGTGAGGTGCTGGGCGCTGCCCAATCATTGCTAAGCACTCAGCCGTTTTGGCTTTTTATGGAGTGCTAAGCACTCTTATTATTTTTGTGGCGCCCACGTGAGGAGCTGGGTGCTGCCCAATCAGTGCTAAGAACTTAGCTGTTTTGGCTATTTATGGAGTGCTAAGCACTCTTATTATTTTTGTGGCGCCCATATGAGGAGAACGTGAGACGCTGGGCGTTGCCCAATCAGTGCTAATCACTTAGCCGTTTTGGCTATTTATGGAGTGCTAAGCACTCTTATTATTTTTGTGGCGCCCACGTGAGGAGCATGTGCGGCGCTGGGCGCTGTCCAATCAGTGCTAAGCACTCAGCCGTTTTGGCTATTTATGGAGTGCTAAGCAGTCTTATTATTTTTGTGGTGCCCACGTGAGGAGCACGTGCGGCGTTGCCCAATCAGTGCTAAGCACTCAGCAGTTTAGGCTACATGTGAAATGCTAAGCACTTTTTATATGGCGCCCATGTGTGTTTCACGTGAGGCGCTAGGTGCTGTTAAAGTGGGGTGCCCACGTGGGAAGCACGTGAGGTGCTAGTTTCTTTTATATAGAGGTTTAATCTTTGTGTATGTTTTCAGAGAGGTTAAACCTCTATCAATGGTGCTTTGATCATTAAAGCTCGCTAAAATCACTATATTTGAGGATTTTAGCTTGAGTTTTTAAAGAACTAAGTTCTCGATTTGAGGGAACTGAGTTTCTAGAGTATCATGGACTCCGTTTTATTTCTTATGTTTTTTTATAAATTTGTTCTTCTCTGAATCTTTGATTCTCAAGAATAAGATCTTCCCGATGAGAATTAAATTCTCAACTTATGGGAGATTTCCCTTGTGGATCTCAGATACAAAGAATGAACTAAGTTCTTTAAAAAGGGTTAAACACTTAGATATGATAGAGATATTTTGATCCCTTTTCTTTGTCTAGGATTTTGAAAAGGAAAGCCTTCTTCTTTCTTGAGAATTGAATCTTCTGTTCTTTCTATTTGGGGCCTCTCTTTGGTAGTCCTTCCCTCTTTTTAGAGACTTGAAGCCTCGGGTCTTTTATATAGTGGAGGTAGATTGTTAATTAGTTTTGAGAAAATCTCTCATTGAGAGATTCTAATTGATTTAATTGGTCTCAAAATTGATTCGGGGAATTTTATCCATCGTTTGATCTTTGATTCACGCGTTTCTGTTTTCACAGAATATATTGTTCTTGTTTTTAACAAGATTGGGGAAATATTTTCCCATATACAAGGGTTCTCTATTTTATTCTGTCAAGTGGTGATTTTTAATCACCATTGGATTTTTAATCCAAGGGTTCTCTATTTTACATAAAGCAATTTTTTTGTTTGGAAAGATTAAGGGAATATATTCCAAAAATAGAATTTTATTCTATTATTGGATTATTGATCCAACTGAGAGTATCTTTCTTATTTAGAAAAATATGGAAGATATTTTCTCCTAATAGGATTTGATTCTATATTTTGATGATTTATCATCTCCGTTGGATTTTTGATCCAACGGTTCTGTTTAATAGAGAGTATTGTAGAATTAAATTCTATCTAGGTGTTGGCGCTCACGTGTTGTGCACCTGGGCACCACTTAAGAATTTAACTCCTAAGATGGGTATTCCTGTGCTTTGCACATTGGCGCCCGCGTAAAGAGCACATACGGCGCCATCTAGGAGTTTAACTCTTATATAATAAATTCTTCTGTGCTTTGCATATTGGCGCCCGCATGAGGAGTACGTGTGGCGCCAACTAAGAGTTTAACTCTTATGTAATGAACTCTTCTGTATTTTGCACATTGGCGCCCACATGAAGAGCACGTAAGGCGCCACCATAGGATTTAATCCTATAAGATTGGCTCTGACGCTAACGCTTTCGTGGAGAGCACGTGAGGCGCTGCCTCATTAATGAAGGTTTCTTTTCAGCTTCTTTCTCTGTTTTTCCTGAGTCAAACTTTCCTTTCCAATGCCTTCTTTTGTCAAAGTTTGAAAATAGTTTCACCATGCACAACATTTTCTGTGCCGAGGCTTAAATATCTCCCTTTATAATCTAAGCAATACTCCTCTTCTCTCTCACTTTTAGAGAATCATTTTAACAGAGAAGAGTCATAGCCTGCAATTGTCTGCATGCTAATCGGCAGCCATGAGAGGTGCCTATTAAGAAAATTGTTCCTCGGTTTGTTGCACGCTTGGTGAACCCGCTATCACGAATGACCAATGTGATACGGCGCTGCACGAGCTCTTGACTCGTAGAGGATCTCCTATCCCCATCGGCTCCATTTGGCTGCGGATGATCTTCCTGTTCGTGCTCGATGACATTCCACCTCATCCAGCGGAGATGACTCCAGCGATATTTGACGCAGCGGAGGATAAGATCAAGTGCTTTCATGAGGCACTTTTGATTACCAAGCCTCTGAGGGATCATTCTGTTCAGCTGCTAATCTAGATACGGGCTTAGCGGACCATCATGTCTGCCTTCGCCGATGGGCACGACGCTAACCGATGGGGAGCGACTCCTCGCGAAGATCGTCGCTTCGACATGATGGATAGGGCTGTGAGGGCTTTAGAAAACTTTATTCATAGTTTTGTAAACCTTTGTAATTTTGATCCCGTGTTTGGCGATCTATTTCCTGTAGCATAAAATGTTTATTTAAATGCTTTCTTTTTATCTTTTGACCACAGAGTGCTTCATTTCTAACACCTGTTCTTCCTCTGATCGTATTGTTGAAATATACGTGCAACATACATGTGCGCACGTGGACTTTACCCTTAGGGATTTTTGCTAAGCGCAAACGCCACTGATGTGCTCGTGTCATGCACTAACCCTCTACACACATATATGAATGAGCCTGCTTTCACACATACCTGTAAACGAAATTTAAACCGGTGTAAACAAATTCCCCCATTACTTTACTCACGGAGATATACACGTGAGTGAAGTAGTGTAAAGTAATACATAGCATACGACCGGTTTTGGGCTGGTGTATCGTACATAACTTTTAGAATCTTGATCTGAGAAGATAGAGAGCCGACACAAGCGTCGTCATCTATCATTAACTCAAATCTCAACTCTTAAAGGATATGGTTCTAAACCCTGAGGCCCATAAGCTGCACCCTTCTGTTTCTTTATGTTTTAATCCGGCGCGAAATAGTTTATGTACTCATTTCGGAGTTTCTAGTTTATTTACTCATTTCGGAGTTTCTAGTTTATGTACTCGTTTCGAAGTTTATAATTTATTCACTCGTTTCGGAGTTTCTAGTTTATGTACTCGTTTCGGAGTGTTTTTAGTTTACTTCTCTTTGGTTTACTGACAAACTTGTCCTAACGTTATATGCAGATAACCCCATTCTTTATGACAGAGGTCCGTTAGGTTTATGGTATTAAGGTTTTAGTCCGTGGTACCATCGTGTTGGCTGATGTATTTCTCGATATGCAGTTTTTAAGCTGGTGCGGCAATAGTAGCCCCGCGATTGTCGTGTTTCTGATTCCTTCGGGGGCAGGACAAGACGTCTTCAAGTAATCTCCTTAGGTCATATCACCGTCGGAAGAGCAAACATTAGGAATTTGCCATGATACTTTTTACTTGAGCTTATGCTCAATTTGGAGCTCCGATAAGTCATAACCACTCCTCTCTGGTGTGAGATGATCTCCGATAGTTTTTAGGCTTTATATGAGTTGCCTTTAAGACCCGAAGCTGGGAATATGCTGCTGCTTCATTCATTGTTTTGTTTTGACGATATCGCGCCGATTCTTTGCTGAAGTAGGGCAGACATCTGTAAGACCTCCATGCTGTATGTATCGTAGTTGAAGCCCGGAGCTAGGAATATGCCATTGCTCCATTTTCATTTGATACACACATTCGCATCCTGCTGAAATGAGGGAGAACGTCGGGATGGACTCTGGGTTGTATATGCGCCGTCGGGACTTGGAGTTAGGATTTTTCCATTACTCCATTTTTGGTTTCGACCCTTGGGTCTTTTGTTAACGTTGCGTCTACATCCTGCTGGAATGAGAAGGAATGCTGGGATAGTCTCTAGGTTATATATGTACCATCAAGACCTGGAGATAGGATTTTGTCATGGCTCTATTTTTGTTTCGACCCTTGGGTCTTTTGTTGACATTACGTCTGCATCCTGCTGGAATGAGAAGGAACGCTGAGTTGGAGCTAAGATTTTACCATTACTCCGTTTTGATTTGGCTTCTTGAAGCTTTGTTGACGTCACGTCTGCACCCTGTTGGAATGAGAAGAACATCGAGCTAATATCTAGGCTGTATATATTGTCGTCGAGATCTGGCTCTCCCTTTGACGGAGCCTGGTGGGAAAGTATGGTTCCCTTTCTTTCATTTGTGCCCATGGATTGTATACAAGAGTCAATATGGACATACTTGCAGGGCAGGGGAAATTTTATTTTTTATATATTTTTTATTTCCGCGATGCTTTATCTTTTCAGCTCTTCATATCGCGAAAGTCATGATTGCCCAATCATTTTGGCTGTTTTTGTTTTTACTCGGTGTTTTTATTGCGAGTTGCCCTATCATTTCGGCTGTTTTTGTTTTTGCTCGCTGATTATTGTCACGAATTGGGGACTTAGTCATGATACCCATTGTGGCATCAGTATCGCTGCAACTAGAATATTGCCAGATGCGAATCATCATTTGCCTTTGCGAAAACATGAAATTTGATACCTATTTATGCATCAGTATCGCTACAACTGGGATATTACCAGGAGCTAATCATCATTTGCCCTTGCGGGAACTTGAAATTTGATCCCAATCTTGGCATCAGTATCGCTGCAACTGGAATATTACCAAGAGTAAATCATCATTTGCCTTTGTTAATTTAGACAAAAGTGGCTTAGCCAACAGGGTTAAGATCCTGTCGGCTAAGGCTTTTGATTTTATGAATCGTAAGGGTCTCATAAAGGTATTTCTCCCTACGAGTCGAGAGAATCTCGTAAGTGTATTTTCTTCTTAGGAATCGTGGGGATTCCTAAGTGATATTTTCTCTTGTAAGTCGTAAGGATCTTCCAAGAGTGTTTTCTCCTTATAAGTCGAGAGGACTTACAGGTGTCGTTCACCATGTGGGAACATTTCTTACCATTGGTAGAACTTGGTAAGCGAATATTTATTCTTTCCCTTGGATTGTATACAAGGGTTAATATGGACCGCCTGTAGAGCAACTTGGGGGATATGACGGCTTAAGAACATGTTCGGATCCCTATAGCTCAAGGCTTTTGAATCCTATGAGCCGTGAGGGTCTCATAGGGGGAATTATCCTTACGAGTCGTAAGGATCTCGCAAGTGTACTTTTCTTTTTACGAGACTGCGCCCTTCTAAGTTTTCATAAGCTCGCCGGTAGTCCTATTGTTTTTACTCATGGCGCAATCAAGACGGTGTCCTCACCGATCACAAAGTAACTGCAATCAAGACGGTGTCGCTAGTAGCTAGCCGCGATGAGTCCGTGTCGTCCACAGGGAAACGTGAACCTTTTTCTTAGTTTAGACGAGTTGATTGAAGAAGGGTGATTGGTTGTAGATTTATTTTAATACGGATGTAGAATTTATAAAGAAGGAGCTTGTAGGGTTCATAGGACTTAGTAGTAATGGATGAATAATTAAAAATGATTCCTTTTATCTTTTAATAGTTTAAAACTAGATCGATAGTGATGAATGTTGATTAGGGTTCTTTTTTTGAAGAAACTAGGGTTTCCCCACTACTAACCCTTATCCTTGTATTGATCTCTATTCATGTCTAGTTTTTAACAAAACAAGTGTTAAACCAATCTCAAATCGTAGTCGTGACTAGCAATAATTTGGCAGCAAGCCTGATAGGGATGTTAACATTTATTTTGCAAAGGTTTATAGACTTTAAGATGTATAAAAGAGGTTAAAAGATTTTATCATCCATTGATCTATCCTATCCTACGAACCCTAACAAGTTAGGAATTACTCGCTCATGGTTTGAGATTTAGAAGAAAGATTGAAGAATGAAAACATGATTAAGATGCAGAAAATAAATGCAAAAAGTAAGTGCAAAAAGAATTAAATAATAAAAACACTACCTTTATTAATCAACTATTGCATACAACTTGTGAAAGTAGAGTATAAGAACCCTAGTTGCTCTTAGATCTCTATCTTAAGAAGATGACTAGTTGATGATCACTCGGATGTGTGGATCGCTTTGAACCTTTTGATCTCTTCGGTGATGGTTTTTTGATGTGAAGCCCTCGGTCCTGTATATAGTCACAGAAACTAGAAACCCTAGATACCATATGTGAATATATACTAATACGATCCAATAACCAAAATATCTCATCAAACGGCCCTAAAACCGCCGCGGAACCGCCGCATATTGGCCTATGTGGCCACAGTTCTGCCGCGGTTTGATGGCTTCAGTCTCTGGAATTTTTTGTGCTATTTTATCTTGATTTTTGAAGATCCTCTCGATGTCTAGATTATGAAAATAATGCTTTGAGTCTCTGCCGTTACTAGATCTTACGATTTGCTTCGATATTCTGGCAGATTTGATTCCGACATCTTGATTTATCCCGGATCTCTTGAATTTCAGACCTGAGTTAATTTGCACAATATCTCAAATCAAAGTGTTAGTAGTATTTGGTATTTTTTAGATATTATCCTAAGCATTTTATATGATATTATATGTTAAGAATATTGATTAGAAATATTTGATATGATATGCATATTTTAATTACAATATTTCATATAAATATTATATGTATGTATTTTCCCTCATTATGTTAATTATAATGTAGAAATATATGATAATAAACTTTTTACACATAAACCCTCATATGTTCTATAATTACAATAAACACCTAGTACTTAACAATAGTGGAGAAAATAATCATTCAAATGTGCAATATTTTAAACTAATCAACGACCTTTCGGGTTTTCATCCGTGCCCATTTCGCTCATGGACATACCGTTTTTTTAAACGATAGAACTCTCGAAAGTAGTTTCGCCGCAGGTGACCCATCAGTTTGCCGATGGGACTCAGGGGTAGTTTCATCGCTGGAGTAACTGTGTAGCCGGCAGGACTTGAGTTGCAACCCTCGCCATTGAGATTTCGATTGCAATATAGATCTCAAAAGAGTGGATCGCCATATTTGGGGCGATGCGCTAGTTTAGAGACGTTCCGGTCTATAATCGCAATGTTTGAGGCGACATTTTAGTTTAGGGACTTTTCAGTCCTTTATCGCCATGTTTGAGGCGAAATTTTAGTTTAGGAACTTTTCGGTCCAATGTCACTATGTTCAGGGCGAAGTTTTAGTTTAGGGACGTTTCAGTCCAATGTCACCATGTTCGAGACGAAATTTTAGTTTAGGGACTTTTCAGTCCATTATCGCCATGTTCGAGACAAAATTTTATTTTAGGGACTTTTCGGTCCAATGTCGCCATGTCTGAATCGAGCTTTTAGTTTAGGGACATCTCAGTCCGTTGTTCGTTTAAGGACTTCTCGGTCTGATGGTGTTTGCCATATTTGAGGCGGATAATTAGTTTAAGGACTTCTCGGTCCTTTGTCGTCATTTTTGGGGCGACGGAGCTTTTTTGTGCACTATTCTCAGAGTTCTGACTCACGAGCATCGTCATCTATCATAGACCTAAGTCGTGGCTCATCAAGCATAGTATTTTTTGAGGAATTGACCATTTATTGTCCGTAAGGGTCTTTCGCCATGCATATCCATGAGCAGATAAGCTCCACCTTGGTAGACTTTGTCTATGATATATGGTCATTTATAGTTCGGCTTGAATTTCCTATTTTTTTCACAATTGGGGATCATGGGTCTTTTGACGACTAGCACGAGTTCGCCTTGGCGGAATGTTCTCGGCCTGGTCAGTTTTTCGTATGACCGTGTCATTCTCGCCTTATAAGCCTCCAAATTTTGCTTTGCTATAAGGCGCGTTTCGTCGAGGGTGTCGAGCTTCTCAAGCCGAAGATGAGTATTTTCTTCATCTGTTAGCTCGTATCGAACCACTACTCGTAAAGAGGGGAGTTCTATTTCTAGGGGAAGCACTGCTTCCGTGCAGAATACCAACATGTATGGTGTTGTATTCGTAGCGGTTTTGAACATTGTTCGGTACGTCCAGAGTTGTGCAACCTTTCATGCCAGTCTTTTTTGTTTCTAGACACCGTTTTCTTTATAATCTTCGTCAAGGTCTTGTTGAAAGCTTCAGCTAGACCGTTGGCCCAAGAATTATAGACCGAAGAGTATCTACAATCTATTTTATGTTGATGTGCGAAGCGGCTGATTTTATGACTTCTATAAGCTGGCTTATTATCCGAGATAATTCGTCGCATAGTGCCAAACCGATAGATGACATGTGTCCTGAAGAAATGGAGGATATTCTCCGTCTTCACCTCCCTTAGTAGTACTGTTTCTCCCAATTAGAGAAGTAGTCGGTCATTGCCAATATAAACCGATGTCCTTTGGACGACGTCGGTTCAATGGGGCCAATTATATCGGTTCCCTATATTTCAAATGGCCAGCTAGCTACTGTTGGGTGTAGCGGATTTGGATGTTGGTGGATGAAGTCCCCGTGGATTTTGCATGAGTGACATTGCTTCGCATATTCGAGGCAGTCCTGAATCATTGCGGGCCAATAGTAACCCATTCTTTTGATCTTCAGCTTCATCTTTGGCCTGGCTTGGTGAGAACCGCAAAGTCTGTCATGAATTTCTTGAACGACTTTCTTTGCTTCCTCTGGCCCCAGCCATCTTAGCCATAGACAGTCGAACGATCTCTTATATAGGGTATCATTGACGAAGGCGAAAGACAAAGCTCGTTTCATGAACTGATGTCTAAACAATGCATTTTTGGACGTTTGTTGGGATTTGAAATAGTCTATGAAAAGTTCCCTCCAATCCCTGACCTTTTCTTCGTCCTCTATTTGAAGGGCTGCTTGTTCGATCGTTTCTTTTCTTTCGGATGACTCTATCAGATCTTCCAAAGAAATATATGTTGGCGTGAGAACCATGCGGCTTTGCACAACGATCTTTACGTCATCGAGGTCGTCATTAGCCAGTTCCTTAGCTAATTTGGCCAATGCATCCACCTTGCTATTTTCTGCACACGGTATACTCTCCAGGATGTAGGAGGGGATTTGTGTCACCAGTTGCTGCACTCTTTCTCCATACTTTATCAGCTCTGGCTTGCACGTCTAATAGTCGCCATTTACTTGGCTAACGATCAGCTGGGGGTTTTCATATATGAGGAGGTCTTTGATTCCCATGTCGACAGCGATCTCGAGACCTGCTATCAAAACATCATATTTAGCTTCGTTATTAGTCCTTAGCTCCGTTAAAGAGAGGGCGTAACGCAATATCCCTCCTTGCGGAGTCACGAAAATAAGGCTCACACCGGCTTTGATTATGGGGGTATTTTGCTTTTGCTTCTTCATGGAAGATACTCTATCGAATTAGAGTTCCCATTGGGAATCATTTTCTTCCTTCTCTCCTTCAATTGTGTCGGACGCATGTTCATCCGGCAACTCACAATTTAAGGTGGAGTCGGCAGGTATTGGATGCTTTGTGAGAAAGTCGGCAATGGCCTGGCTTTTCACTGCTTTGAAGAGTTGATACGTTATCGAGAACTCCATCAGGAGGAGGGCCCATTTGGTATGCCTTCATGTTAGTATGGCCATTGACATCAGATATTTTAGAGGATCTACCTTTGATATGAGATGGATCTCATGTGCCAAGGCGCAATGTCTGAGCTTCTTTATCGTGAAGATCAGTACCATGCAATGCTTTTCGATGGGGGAGTAGTTGTTTTCTGCCCTCAGGAGAATTCGACTCAAATAGTATAGAGCTCTCTCCTTTCCCTGATCGTTCTCTTGTGTCTAAAACGTGCCTAAAGAACCCTCAAGGGTTGTTGTATATAGGATAAGGGGTTTTCCTTTAATCAGAATGGTCAATACCGACAGATTTTACAGATATTGCTTGATTTTGTCTAGTGCATTTTAGCACTTTTGATTCCAAACGAACGGGGTCCCTTCTTCATCAAATGACTGTAGGGACGACATTTTCTGGAGAGGTTGGCTATGAATCGTCGGATATATGCGAGCTTTCCATGAAGAGATCGCAATTGTTTAAGAGTTCTTGACTTGGGTATTTCCATAATCGCCTTAATCTTTGAGGGATCAATTTCGATACCCCGATGCCGTATGATGAATCCTAGGAATTTGCCTGAAGAAACCCCAAACACGCATTTTAGAGGATTCATCTTCATATTATACTTCCGAAGACGTCGGAACACTATTTTTAGATGTTCCCAATGCTCCTCATGAGATCTGCTCTTTACCACAAGGTCGTCAATGTAGCATTCAACAATCTCATGGATGAGCTCATCAAAGATTTTTGTCATACCCCTTTGGTAGGTAGCGCCAGCGTTCTTCAAACCGAAGAGCATCACTTTATAGCAGAATATGCCTAGGGGGTCCAGAAGGCAGTATGCTTTTAGACTTTAGGATGCATTTTTATTTGATTATATCCTGAAGATCCACCCATGAAGGAGAAGACCTCATGGTTAGATGTATTATCGATCATCAGCTCAGTAACAGGTACTGGAAAGTCATCCTTCGGGCAAACTTTGTTGAGGTCCCGAAAATCCATGCAGATGCGCACCGTCCTATTTTTCTTCATCTCTGGAACGATGTTAGCGATCCAGTCAGGATATTGAACTTCTTGGATGAAGCCGGAGTCGTTGAGTTTCTTGATTTCGGCGTTTATACTCATCTCAAGTTCGAGTCGTATTCTTCTCAGTGCCTGTTTGATTGGGTGATATGGCCAGTTTATGTACTGCCACTTTTGGATCTAGACCCGGCATCTCGGAATAGTTCCATGCGAAGCAGTCTTTATACTGCAAGTGCACGTCCTTTAACGTAGCTACCTGTTTTTCAGATAGCAATTCGCTGAAGAACGTTGGTCTCGAATTATTCTCCGTCCCTAAGTCAATTTTTCTTAGGTTATCCGCCGTGGTGTGTATCCCATCTTCCAGCTCTTTTGGTGCTGGTGGAAACTCTGAGATCACCTCGTCCACGTCTTCATTTGCAAAGCACATGTAATGGTCATCCATAATCTTGTGCCCTCCCGCTTTTGAGAGTGTTACCATATGGCAGGTACGAATCCGCTTCCCTTTTTGTGGTTGAGCTGGTCCTATCCTCATGGTGTAGGTCCTTTTTGGCTCATGCTTTTACGGCGGGGTCACCCTCCAGCTGTCGGATAAAGCGAACCTGTCTCGTTGATACTGGTTTTCTACCCAGTCTTTGAAGGTGAAGCAGTCTTCAAGGGGATGACCTACTGCTCGGTGGTAGGATCAATAATCCGGATGATAGACCTTATTCATTTTTACGGAATACCTAGACTCCGGAAGCGTCATCATTTGGTTCTTCATGACAAGGTCGAATATTTTCCTTGTCTTGCCTTGGGGGAAAGAGTATTCCCGATCCATCTTCTTTATAAAGGATGGGTTCCAATCGACTTTTTCTCGATTGCACGGCATCTTGGATCCGCTTCGTTGTTTGCGTTCTTTACCCTGTTTTTGCTTCTATTTTGGGATTTTCCCCTTTCGTGAGGACATACAGCAGGCCGGGGATAAAGAGCATTATAGTCTTTCTTCTCCGCAGATAGCTGATTGAAGCGTTGCATTCTGGCCTTTTCATAAATGTCCATCTCGCGACTGTGATCGTCTCGGCCCTTTTGACAAGCTTCTTTTATTAGCTTGTCTATTTGTTCTTCGAGTGACGAACTTAATGTTCTTAGAGCAGGATTTCGCTATGTTTCAACGTCACGGCCATTCGGAATAGCGTTTTCCCCTTTGCTGGAGCTGTTTATGACACGGCAGTTGTGGAATTGCTCCTATTTCTTGGACCGGATGTACCCGAGCCTAGTTGTCTCCATCTTCCCGTTGGGCATTTTTCGCTGAGTCCCGAGAATATCCTAAATATCTTTGTAGAATTGGACTTTCCGGACAGTTTATTCGAGGGGTACACCTTGGCGTCTTAACAATCTTTTCAATCCCTCTGTTCATATCAGATTTTTACATTATTATATTCCCCATTCTTAATCATATTGTAAATAAATAGGTGCTTTTGATCCATGTCTGCTAAATAGTTGCAGGTTACAGGATCTTGGAACAATACAGTGAAAATGGTGAAAAAATGCTACAAAAGTGAGACTACGACTAACAAATAGAAGAATCTTTATGATACCGCCTACAGTTGAAGGAACAAATGAAGATCAATGAACAGTTCGATTTCGCAAAGCACGAAGGCAGCACAAGATTCAAGATTTCAACACGAAGCGAACGGTAAAAGTCCACAACATTCTGCACTGTGGAAATCTGGAAGAAACTAGAAAATATTCTGAAGAACTAAGTGAAGAAAACAGAAGAAGATAGCAATATGAAGCAACCCAGAGAAAAAGAGCCCAAGTGCCCATCAAACGGCCGCGGAACCGCGGCCAAACAAGGCTTATGGCCGTGGATCCGCGGCCGTGCTGTGAACGTGTCGGCGCGTGTCGGTGCGTGTCAGTGGAGTCGGTGCATTGACCCGGTTTTCTTAGGGTAGTTTTGTAATTTTAAATGTGGATTAGATATAAACCCTAGGGTTTCTATTATCTATAAATAGGAAGCCTACAGCTCTTTTTGGAGCATGCCTCTTTTTATTTCTCTAGTTTAAAATTTTCATTCCATTGTAGTTGTCAAAGAGTGCATCAATAAAAAGTAAGTTTCTTATCTTGAATTTCTTATCTGCAATTTTATTTCTCTGCAATTTTTATCTGCCGTAGTTATTTTCCGCAAGTTAATTAGGTCATTAAAAGAAAAATAAAAAAATAAATTCCTTTGTTAATTCCCTAATGAGTGAGTAGTTCCTCACTTGTTAGGGTTAGGTTTGGGGAAGGTTTGAGAGATAGAAATCTCTCACTCCTTTCTTGCCCGTTCAATATTTTAAAGTAGAAATCTATGCAAATCAAACACACACCGCTCACTACGGCACCCTATCCCACGAGGTAGCGGTGATTCCCTAGTTAAGACCGGTTGTGTTTGAATTCCATAAAGATTAGGGCTAAGAGTTAAGAAAGGATGGACAAGGACCAAAAGGAAGAAACCTAGTTTCTTCCTGGTCATGCTAATCCCCTTTGTTAACTATTACCTTAACACCTAAGTTCTTAATTAGGGCAATGAAAGCGGTGAGAAAAATTGACTTTCCAAACTAACCTAATCCTAACTCTAACAAGGTTTTAATCCAAATCAATTTCAACCTTAGTTTTTATAGAAAATCAAAACCTACCACAAATAGGAATTGACTCGTTAGAACAACTAGAAAATACACGTTTTCCCTATGGACCGACCCGTACTCAACCGGCTAGCTACCAAGCGACACCGTTCTTGATTGCGGTTAATTCTTTGATTTCAAAAGCGCATAAGCAAAACAAATCTCGTACCAATCAAATGGCGCTGTTGCCGGGGATAACGGTAGTTATTTTCTTTTTGTAATTTCGGGTTAATTAAAAAATTAAAAAATCATAGAAAATGAAAAATAAAAAAATAAAAAAATTCATCTTGTTCTTTTTGAGAGGTATTGTGTGAATTGCGCAGGAAAAGAAGATGGACTGATTCAGATCTGGAAAAATCCAGTGAACAAACCAACAAACAGAAGATCCGAACAGACAGAGGAGAATCACAACAGACAACAGAAAAATTTTGGAGATCCAAACCAACTTAACCACCGCGGAACCGCGGCGGATTCAAGCGTTTGACCACGGAACCGCGGTCAACTGCTGACGTCAGCACCCCAAAAGTTTCTGTAAGTATTTTTGTCCCCTCTCCTACCCTGAGCTCCACTGAAACTTTTTCCTGCAGGGTTCTTTGCGCAAAATTATTTCTCCCTCTCCAATAAATTGTTTTTGTGCAGGATTCTTTTCCCTGCCAAATAAAAATTTTTTTGTGCAGGTGTTTTAGATTTTTTGGTGTGTTAACTGTTTTGCATAATTAATACGGACTCTAAGGGGCTATAACACCAATCAAGATTAGGTGGAGATTTCATTACCCTTCCTAGGACCCCAAAAATCACAAAAGGCATTTCCATCAACTCTCAAGTTAATTAAAAAATATTAGACTCAGCCAATAAGGACTGTCGTGCTCATTAGGACAAAAGAAAGGTTGTACGCATCGGTCGATTATCTAAACCTGACTTTGTGGTACCTAGGCTAGACAAGTGGAAAAGGTAATTTTAAAAGGCCCGTCTCACGGTGATTCGTGAGCGGATCATTCCTTTCTTTACTTGTGCTTACCTGGCCATAATTGGCAGTGAAGAGGCGATTTGAGGATCTCACAACTTGCCCTTTTGGAACAGTTAGGTGCAGTCTAGTTGACTTAGGAGACCCTAGCTCTAGGCTTAATTGTGCATGTTCAAATTGTGATTATTTGAAATTGTGCCGTAGTTCCGTACAAGTTTTTGCAAAACTCTTTTTAAAAAAAACATACTTTCAAAAATTTCAAAACTTCAAAAACAAACAATTTTTTTTAAATAAAAAAAATTAAAAAAAAAATAAATAATCTTCACATTCTTTTTCTTCTCCTTTCTCACATCATGGGTACCCCATCTCGCAAAATTCTTGCCGAACTTTGGTACCCTAAACCAGACATCACTTCCTACGCGCATTGTTTTGGTCGAATTTCGGACGACCCCTCCATGCCTAAAATTTCTTTGAAAGATCGAATAGACGCGTCTAGGAAATCTAGTTAGACTCCGAAATCCACCTTATATCAACCATTTCAAGCTTCACCACCTTCTTACGTTGATACTCCTTTTTCGAGTCCTGTTGTAACTCCGAAACCCATGTCTATTGCTGAACATATTAAACAATCTGGTAATCGATCTTTCACTTCTTTCACCACTGCGAATTCTTTGGATTAACAATTCCATTCACTTTCTTATCCAAATGTTGATCCTACTCCTGTTCAACCATTTAATTCCTACCAGTCCTACCCGACTTTCGCACCTTCCCTAGACATTGTTTCTACATAACCATTTGGGAGTTTTCAGTATCCAAACAACTTTGAATTTTTTACTCAAACAACTTCACAACTCATGTCTAGTCTTGAACAGTCGTTGGAAGATTTTATGGTAGCGTCAAGACAACAGATTAAGGACTTAAATGCGTCCATGGCCGCCCTTATACAACCTAGTGACCCGGTAGCTAGTTTCCAACTAGCTCCAAATTTTCCAATGTATAATGAGGCGGTTGGACAGATTGAGAATTTGAGTGGTGAGAGTGAGCTGTGTACCCTTCCAAATCAAACCTACTCATCCCCAATTAAATCCCACAACTCCGGTTTTGAATGTCTATCAAGTGTCCCAAATGATTCACCAGTTGAAGTTAGAACGCTTAATGAGTTGTGTGACTTTGTAGTGTTTGATTTACCTGATTGTGAAGGGTCCCTTTCGAGTGAAACCATCACCAATCCTTTTGATCTCTACACCTCCACTCTAGAACCTGAATTAATTGATATCCATGCTTTCGATGAGGTGTCTGAAAAATTTAATTTTCACTTGATCAAGGATATTGACGCTGGGAATATTTCAGATGATGAACCCACAGATTTGGATGAGTTTCTCTCTCCAATTCATCATCCCGAGTCATTAACTGTTTTTCCCGAACTTCATATGCGTCTGGATTTTGATGATAATTACATGGATGAGATAACTTTTGAGGGAAATTATGAGGATAGTATTGAGGATGAACCAGTTTTGTTTGATGAGTCGGATTCTCCAATTCATCCTGTCCCTTCCACCGACTGTGTACACCCTCCTGAACCTTTAACTGTTACCCTTCCTAAATCACTCCCCTTCATCCTTTCCATCGTTCCGACCACGCAAGAAACCGTATCACTTTCATTTTCAATGTCTGGTTTACCAAGTTCAACGTACCTATGTTTCCTCATAAATCTTGAGGGATTTGACCCCATTTCTCGACGGGTTGATAGATTAGCACAATCACTTTTTACACATCGATCATTACAGATGGTACTAATTTATTCAATTCATTTTCACCCTCAAGTTCGTACACCATTTCCTTTTCCCTTCCGCCATTCTTCTCCTCCACCGAGACCATATACTGCTTCTATCTCCATACGGTCTCGTGTGTTTCTCATTTCTTTTCCCTACACTCCATTCTTTCACCAACCACACCATTATAACGATAAAATTTTTGAATGGTTGGTGCTAACCTTTGGGCTGTGTAAGGTCTTGTATTGCTTGATACTGTGTTTTTCTCCTCCTTAACTCTGAACTATAATGCTTCAACAGTGGAAACACTGTTTCACTTAAGTTTGGGGGGGGCCTTTTTGTATATATATTTTGTTTTCTTTTTCTGTTAATAATAATAATAAAAAAAAGAGATAAAAGAAAAAAAAGAAAAAAAAGAAAAAAACAAACAAACAGGGAGTGCCGACAATTTTGACTCTCTTGGTGTAGCCTGACAGTGAGGACACTGTCATGTTTAAGTTTGGGGGTGTGCTCGGTAAGGTTTCTTCCTTCGCATTCATATGTATATTTTTGCATTTGCATACTTATTTTAAAACCCATAAAAATTGAAAAATTTTAAAAAATTATAAAAATTGAAAAGTTCAATTTTGGCCATATTTGATTTAAGTTCAATAGTAGGGAAAAACTAGATCCTAAACTTAGTAAATTAAAAACCCTAAAAGTAACCTTTCTTAAAGTTTAACTGTAGAAAATATATTTCCTTGTAGTTTATTTAGAAATAGGTAAATTTTGAGTTCAGTTCTTGGGCTAAGTCAAAATAAGGGAAGGGTGTTGAGTTTTTATTTAAAGTGTAAATCTGAAAAATAATTCTGAAACTTAAGACTAAATTCTGAAAATATATACCTTACAATTAGCACATACATGCACCTTGAAACTTGGAATAGTAGAGGATACCTTGAAATGCTCTTGTCTAAAATTCTTAATATGAAGGAAAATTAAATAAAAGTATAAGTGTGAATAAAGAGATATAAAAAAAAATGAACACTGGTTTTATAATTACTTAAGACTGCGTAAATTAAAAAAATATATAGCGAGGGTGCTTTATCACCTAGTGCCTTAGACAACCTGGTTTTGGAATCACTGTTAAGCCTTAGGTATTACAAGACGAAGAATTACGCCTTAATACGCAAACACATTTTGTAATCGGTCGTTAGTAGCTCAAGAAGTATTAACGGTCGCATGAAGAATGTGTGAGCAATTTCATCTAAAATTCACCAACTAAAAGTACTTTGGACGATGGACAAGAGTGATAGCTTGAATTGAATCGCCAAGTGTAGGGGTGATACACACACGCGTAGGGGTATATGATTGGGGTTTGGATGAGAGATAGGAATGAAAAATAGGACTTACATCTTCAGTAGAGATGATAAAAATTCTTAAGTCGAGATGGAACCTTAGAAGGAAAATTCAAAAGATGCTAAAAGCTAAATAAATTTACAGAACATATATAATTTTAAGTTAAATGATAAGTGAGTGTGAAGAATATGGGTTGATAATTTCTGAGTTGAAGATAATAGAATTTCTTGCTAGAACACCGAATTGAAGAATGAAAATCAATAGGCCAAATTGATCGGATTTTGTGGGTAGTATCCGCTGAAAACCCTCAGGAGACAACACTCCTCCTACTAGGGACACCTAGGGGTTTAACGGCTTGTTGCACGAGCTCAGTGCAATCGCGTTTTCCTGCGAAAGTGAGATTAAGTTTTTTCGAGAATAAATTGGTTTTGGTCGGGACGAGCAAAAGATAAGTTTGGGAGCATTTGTTCATATCAAATATTTGCATTATTATATTCCCCATTCTTAATCATATTGCAAATAAATAGGTGCTTTTGATCCATGTCTGCTAAATAGTTGCAGGTTACAGGTTCTCGGAACAATAAAGTGAAAATGGTGAAGAAATGCTACAAAAGTGAGATTACGGCCAACAAATAGAAGAATCTTTATGATGCCGCCTACAGTTGAAGGAACAAATGAAGATCAATGAATAGTTCGATTTCGCAAAGCACGAAGACAGCACAAGATTCAAGATTTCAACACGAAGTGAACGGTAAAAGTCCACAACATTCTGCACTGTGGAAATCTGGAAGAAACTAGAAAATATTCTGAAGAACCAAGTGAAGAAAACAGAAGAAAATAGCAACATGAAGCAACCCAGAGAAAAAGAGCCCAAGAGCCCATCAAACGGCCGTGGAACCGTGGCCAAACAAGGCTTATGGCCACGGATCCGCGGCCGTGCTGTGCACGTGTCGGCGCGTGTCGGTGCGTGTCGGTGGAGTAGGTGCATTGACTCGGTTTTCTTAAGGTAGTTTTGTAATTTTAGATGCGGATCAGATGTAAACCCTAGGGTTTCTATTATCTATAAATAGAAAGCCTACAGCTCTTTTTGGAGTATGCCTCTTTTTATTTCTCTAGTTTAAAATTTTCATTCCATTGTAGTTGTCAAAGAGTGCATCAATAAAAAGTAAGTTTTTTATCTTGAATTTTTTATCTGCAATTTTATTTCTCTGCAATTTTTATCTGCCGTAGTTATTTTCCGCAAGTTAATTAGGTCATTAAAAGAAAAATAAAAAAAATGAATTCCTTTGTTAATTCCCTAATGAGTGAGTAGTTCCTCACTTGTTAGGCTTAGGTTTGGGGAAGGTTTGAGAGATGGAAATCTCTCACTCCTTTCTTGCCCGTTCAATATTTTAAAGTAGAAATCTATGCAAACCAAACACACACCGTTCACTACGGCACCCTATCCCATGAGGTAGCGGTGATTCCCTAGTTAAGACCAGTTGTGTTTGATTTCCATAGAGGTTAGGGCTAAAGAGTTAAGAAAGGACGGACAATGACCAAAGGGAAGAAATCTAGTTTCTTCCTGGTCGTGCTAATCCCCTTTGTTAACTATTATCTTAACACCTAAGTTCTTAATTAGGGAAAAGAAAGTGGTGAGAAGAATTGACTTTCCAAACTAACCTAATCCTAACCCTAGCAAGGTTTTAATCCAAATCAATTTCAACCTCAGTTTTTATAGAAAATCAAAACCTACCGCAAATAGGAATTGACTCGTTAGAACAACTAGAAAATACACGTTTTCCCTGTGGACCGACCCATACTCAACTAGCTAGCTACCAAGCGACACCGTTCTTGATTGCGGTTAATTCTTTGATTTCAAAAGCGCATAAGCAAAACAAATCTCGTACCAATCAGCCTTAGCGTAGTATATTGGCGGATGGATTGGTTGAAACCTGTCGAGTGCAAAATTGAAACCATGCCAGACTTCTTTCTCTATTCTGGTCTCCGTAGATCGATAGAAGATGATCGCCTTTTCACCCCTTCGCCTGGGAGGGACGTAACGACCCACGCCCCTGTACAGATGGTATTGTCCGCTCTGGCTGAAATCGCATGGTTTTGTCCTTCGGAGCGAACCGAACCCGACCAAGGGCCACTTCCCACGAGGTCATCCATCCTAGAACTTTCCTGGCTCGAGCATACTTAACTACATAGTTCTCAAGCTCCTGTAGTGCCGGTTCACTTAAAAGGCGTCTCTGTAATTGAGGGTGGTATCATTACATTTATAATGCAGTTTGGTCATCTTTCAGAATGTATTCCAAAAATTCCCTCTTGTTCTACAGTGGGTCCTACGGACTCAAGAGGTGGCCCCGCTCCCTTGGCATGACAATTGGTGTGACACTTTATTCCGTGTGGTATTTTGTTCCGTGAGCAAGAGCCGGGTCCCGATATTCTCCCCACCTTTGAACAATGGTTCATTCTCGAACCACAGACCTACTACTGAGGGAACTGCATGAGCCACCATAAATATAACGCCCCACGCCCTAGTACAGATGGTATTGTCCGCTCTGGCCGAAACCGCATGGTTTTGTCTTTCGGAGCGAACCGGACCCGACCTGGGGGCACTTCCCAGGAGGTCACCCATCCTAAAACTTCCCTGGCTCAAGCATACTTAACTACAGAGTTCTCAAGCTCCTGTTGTGCCGGTTCACTTAAAAGGCGCCTCTGTAATTGAGAGTAGTATCATTATATTTATAATGCAGCTCAGTCCTTTTTCGAAATGTATTCCGAAAATTCCCCATTGTTCTACAGTGGGTCCCACGGACTCAAGAGGTAGCCTCCATGGATTCAAGCCCCCTTGGCATGATAATTGGTGTGACACTTTATTCTGTGTGGCACTTTGTTCTGTGAGCAAGAATCGGGTCCCGACAGCTCCCCTGTGACGGTGTACTCCGAGCCATCCTTAAAACATTTCATACACTGATATTATGTAGAAGGGATGGCGTTGTACTCATGCAACCAGGGCCTGCCGAGCAAAGCATTATAGCAAGTCTTGGTATCAATGACGTGAAATTTGATGTCAGTAACGAGCAACCAGTAGCGTAATATCAGTATTACGGACCCAAGCATCCGTGACGATTGTGAGTCGAACAAGGAGATTATAATTTTGTCTCGAGCCAAGTGTTGAACGTTCATACAAATCTCCTTTAGCACTTTTACGTTGAGAAGGTTGACGGAGAATCCGTTGTCGATAAGGATTTTCCCTATCATGATGTCGTGGCAGTACCCGGCGACGTATAACGGACGGTTATGTTTGCACGTACCGAGGAGGAGAACTTCATCGCTGAATGTGATGTCAACTGTGTGAACCACTGCCAGCTCATCTTCTCTTCTGCAAGGAAAGCTTGGAACTGATTGGGCTCTTGTAATGCCTTGATCAGAGACTCTCGTATCTCTTTGGACAAGAGGAGAGCATCCAATATGCTCAACTGTGAGGGTATTTTTCTCAGATGTGCTAGGATATTATAATCCACTTTATTTTTCCTAGGAGGGTCCCTTGCTGCGAGCTCTTTGACAACTCCACCTTCGAGGGCAATTTCCTCAGGGAGTTTTTCTTTCCCTTTGTCTTTTTTGCTCAAACCTTTGTTTGTAGGTCCGAGTTTCTTTTCAGGAAGCGTGCGGTTACGCAGCTGAATATTCTCACAGTTCTTCTCCTCCTCTTCTTTTTCGGAGGTGGAGTTTTTGAAGAGAAGGCTAAGGGGTATTTCGTCCTCAGAATCACTCCCGAAAGTAAAAACTTTAGGTTTCCTTCTTCTGAACTGGTACCAACCATATGATAGTTGCCAATCATTTTTTCACACGCTTCTGTCGCACTCTTTTGCCGTAGACGAGCTTCGCGCTTCATTCTCTTGAAGTGTTTTTGATGAGCAACATATCCTTACCACCACTTCTTGAAGGTATTGCATTCTTCGGTGGGGTGAGTAACCCTCCGATGATATAGGAAGTAGTTTGGATATGAATACTCTCCGTCGAGGCATATGACCCCGGGAGTGTTTCCCACCAGAGTTGGCGGTTCATTCTTATTGACAGGGTTTTGGCAAACCGATTCTCTGCCTTGATCTTGCTTTTATTTGTCACAGGTAAGCCTTGGTTTGATTGGAGTACTTTACGACTCCACCTTACCGCAGCTTCTTCATCCTGACGCTGATGCTTAGCCTTTCCGTATATGGTCGTTTCGCGTTCTCGGCCAGCTTTTCTTTTTCGAAAGGCTTTGTTTAACAGCCTGTCGATCGGGTCTTCTGGCAGTTCCGGGGATTTTAGCGTCAATTCTGCTCCCAGTTCCTCTGTGTTGTTTTCTGATGCCGAGGGAGTTTCTTCTTCATTTAATAACGAATGGGAGACCAAGTGGCAAATTGCTACATGGTCTTCGGTTTCTTCTGATGAGTCATTTTCTTTATCGTTGTCATTATCTTCATTTTCAAGAATATGCTTGAGGAATTATTTGAGCGTGATCAGTTTCCGCGCCTTCTGGTTGTACTTCTCTAGCGCGTCAATGTGCTTTTGCAAGTCTGTGTGCTTGTCGTCATACTTGGCAGGCTGCACAGGCTTTTTGGTCTTCTTCTTTTTCTTCGAAGACTTTCAAGGCTTGACTTGTGGATTTTGCCCATTGTCAACAATCTTTGGTACGGAACGAGCTTTCAGCATCCCTTCGATGATTTCAGGTTCAAGTGGGTCTTTCCACCTGACTGTCGGATATGCATGTAGATCCTTCAGCATTCTTTTGGTTTTAGCTCAAAAAACGACTTCCCATGGAATTCCTTCCACGAGCGAGCATGATGCCCCCGATGGATCCACTTTTTTGGGAGCGTGCTTCTGTTGAAGGAGCCGTTGTAACAGGCGCCTGCGTAGAAGAATTCCCTCACTGTATGACGGAGGGATGGTCTTTTTCTAACCGAGCCTTCAGTTTCTTCGGTCGACGAAAGTAGTTTTGATCAATCATAGAGTCCTGGACTTTACGCCAGAACCTATGAATTTAGGAGAAGAGTCGTTGATGGGGGCGATCCAGCTTTGCCTATGCCGTGGCCACTGTAGGTGGGGCGATTTCTTTAGCACCGCCATTGGAGAGTTCTTGCGTATCCCCTTGAGCAGATCAAAGTCGTTCCCAGTTGGAACAGCAACGTTAACTTCCACCATTGAAGCTGGTAGGGTAAGTCCAGAGAGGGAGTCGCCCTCAGCTTTTCTCACTCGGTGCCAGTGGCAACGTCGAACATGTCTTGCAAATGGGACCGCCTCAGATTTGGAAGCGTCTTCTTCGTGCCCCTGGCTTTGCTGAGGGGCTACTGTTGGTATTAACCTGTTGAAGACTGACGTCCTTGGCAGAGTTTAAGGACGAACGACCAATCTTTCAAAGACCGATCTTCTGATGGGGGAAGCGCTTTTGACAGCTTCACCTGTAGCAGTAGTCGGGAGGGCTATCCATTTTGGGGCAGCCCCT
The DNA here is from genome assembly GCA_030015575.1 of Agapanthus africanus. Classification (NCBI taxonomy): domain Eukaryota; kingdom Viridiplantae; phylum Streptophyta; class Magnoliopsida; order Asparagales; family Amaryllidaceae; genus Agapanthus; species Agapanthus africanus. The sequence continues at coordinate 46,959,593 of CM057339.1, forward strand.
CCAGGTATCACGAGCCTCTTTGCGGGCCCGTTTGGGTTCTTGCCAAGCCTGTTGAAGATTGAGACGTTAGCTTTGGACGGCCCGTTGAGAGGGGCTATTGTGGTCGCTAATCAATCGAAGTCCGACCTCTTGGGAGCTTTTTTTGCGGCGCTGAGGCACCGAAACTCACTGGTGGGAGTATGGTCCCGAAGAAAAACCCAGTAGTGTCTTGTGTAACTTGCCCCATAGGCATTGGAAAGATTAAGGCCGTATTGGGCCCGTAGGTCACCCCTCCAGCTGGGGTGGAGCGAGAGTCGTTGCTGCAAGAAGTGCAGTTGGAAGCCATCGATTTTTTCCTGCACAGGAGCACGACACCAAATTTTAGTACCTCAAATCTAAGAGCAATCATAGCGAACCGCGATTTTGTTCACGACACACGAAGTGTGGAGTGGAAAAAGGTAAAGGTCCCACCGGGCATGCCAGAATCTGTTCACTGCCGAAAACAGAGAGGAACGGGGATAGATCGTCTTGCCAGAATTTTGGGGCAGATGCTATTTGGATTTATCCGTCCACCTCTCTGAAGATACTAAGATGATTTATGGCACCATATATCGGAGGTTTGGACAGACGCGACTGTTATAGCAGACTTTATCAGATTCCCCCTCATTTTATGAGGGGGTTTTGATTGTGGGGATGCTCTTCCTTACAGGCACAATATGTTACTGCATTGCGATAACCACTTTCTCCTGCTCCGGAAGTTCACTTCGTGTCATGTGTTTTTTTATTTGTTTTGGTTGTCCGTGGATTGTATACGGAGACTAATTTGTGTCGTTGCCCGTAGGGCACGGATTAGTTCAAATCCATATATTTTAGATTTGGGCTTGGGTTTATTTAAGGACCGTTAATCTGGTTTGAAATTAAGATCGACTTAAAACATATGGGCATTTGGGCCCAATTATTTTAGTTTAAGGAGACCACGGTTCATTATCGCCATGTTTTAGGAGAAATTTTAGTTTAGGGACATTTCGGTCCAATATTCCTATTTTGGGGACGAATGTTAGTTAAGAACATTTTGGTCCATTACCGCCATGTTTGAGGCGAGTATTTGAGGTGTGCACGTCAATTTGGAAGTGCATCAATGTATGAAGAAAGAAGTTGTTGGTTGTCAGGACCAGCCACCTCTCACAACGCCATATATCAGAGGTGTGGAAAGATATACCCTTGAACCAAATCCCGTATTTGATGGAAAAAAAGGTAGTGGTGAACCTAAAAATCGTTAGTCATATTTGAGACTAAGATTATCTTAGGAGATATGAGATGGATATCATTTTGGATATCACCAATGAGAAATCATTAATCATGTTTGAGACTAAGATCAGTTTAACAATGTTTTTAAGGATCATTTTTACTTAAGATCCATCAAAAGAGCATTTGGGCTCAGCTGCAAGAAACTTCAGAGATTTAGCCAATTTGGGCCTAGTCTGCCTACTCTTTTTCTTTTTCATTGAAAAGTGCTAAGCACTTATTTGGATTCTGTTTGTTCAGCCCTTTTCTTTTTATTCAAAAGTGCTAAATACTTGTTTGACGCTCTGACACTCACATGGGTGTCATATGAAGCATTTAATTATGGGTGCTGCCCAATGAGCGCTGAGCACTAAGCCATTTTGTTTGTTTAAGGAATGCTAAGCACTTTTCTCTCTTCTTTTTTTTGTGGCGTCCACGTGAGGAACACGTGAGGCGCTGGGCGCTACCCAATCAGTGCTAAGCACTCAGCCATTTTGGATTTTTATGGAGTGCTAAGCACTCTTATTATTTTTGTGGTGCCCACGTGAGGAACACGTGAGGCGCTAGACGTTGGCCAATCAGTGCTAAGCACTTAGGTGTTTTGGCTATTTATGGAGTGCTAAGCACTCTTATTATTTTTGTGGCGCCCACGTGAGGAGCACGTGAGGCGCTGCCCAATCAGTGCTAAACACTTAGCTATTTTGGCTATTTATGGAGTGCTAAGCACTCTTATTATTTTTGTCGTGCTCACGTGAGGAGCACGTGCGGCGATGGGCGCTGCCCAATCAGTGCGAAGCACTCATCTGTTTTGGTTATTTATGGAATGCTAATCACTCTTATTATTTTTGTGGCGCCAATGTGAGGAGCACGTGCGGCATTGGACGCTGCCCAATCAGTGCTAAGCAATCAGCCGTTTTGACTATATGTGAAGTGCTAAGCACTTTTATAGGGCGCTTATATGTGTTTTACGTGAGGCGCTAGGCGCTGTTAAAGAGGGGCTCTTACGTGGGAAGCACATGAGGCACTAGTTTCTTTTATATGGAGGTTTAATCTCTGTTGATGTTTTCAGAGAGATTAAATCTCTATCAATGGTGTTTTGATCATTAACGCTCACTAAAATCACTATATCTGAGAATTTTAGGTTGAGTTTTTACAGAATTAAGTTCTCGATTTAAGGGAACTGAGTTTCTGGAGTATCATGGACTCCGTTTTCTTTCTTCTCTTTTTTTAAAATATTTTTTCTTCCCTGAATCTTTGATTCTCAAGAACAAGATTTTCCCGATGAGAATTAAATTTTCAACTTATGGGAGATTTTCCTTGTGGATCTCAGATTCAGAGAAAGAACTAAGTTCTTTAAAAATGGTTAAACCCTTAGATGTGATAGAGATATTTTGATCCCTTTTTTTACCTAGTTCTTGGGAATTGAATCTTATGTTCTTTCTATCTGTGGTCTCTCTCTGGTAGTCCTTCCATCTTTTTTGAGACTTGAAGTCTCAGGTCCTTTATATAGTGGAGGCATATTGTTAATTAGTTTTGAGAAAAACCCTCATTGAGAGATTCCAATTGATTTAATTGGTCTCAAAATTGATTCGGAGAATTTTATCGACCGTTGGATCTTTGATCCAAGTGTTTTGTTTCCACAGAATATGTTGTTCTTGTTTTTAATAAGATTGGGGAAATATTTTCCCTTATACAGAATTTATTCTGTCAAGTGGTGATTTTGTTGGATTTTTAATTTAAGGATTCTCTGTTTTACATAGAGCAATCTTTTTGTTTGAAAAGATTAAGAGAATATATTCCCAAAATAGAATTTTATTCTATTATTAGATCATTGATCCAACCGAGAGTATCTTTCTTATTTAGAAAGATATAGAAGATATTTTCTCCTAATAGGATTTGACTCTATATTTTGATGATTTATCATCTCCGTTGGATTTTTGATCCAACGGCTCTGTTTAACAGAGAGCATTATAGAATTTAATTCTACCTGGGTGCAGGAGCTCACGTGTTGTGCACGTGCGCGCCACTTAAGAATTTAATTCCTAAGATGGGTATTCCTGTGCTTTGCACATTGGCGCCTGTGTGAGGAGCACGCGCGGTGCCATCTAAGAGTTTAACTCTTATGTAATAAATTGTTCTATGCTTTGCACATTAGCGCTTGCATAAGGAGCATGTGCGGATCCATCTAAGAGTTTTAACTTTTATGCAAGAACTCTTCTGTGCTTTGCACATTGGCGCCTGCGTAAGGAGCACGTGAGGCGCCACCATAGGATTTAATCCTATAAGATTGGCTCTGGCGCTGGCGCTCTCGTGGAGAGCACGTGAGACGCTGCCTCATTAATGAAGGTTTCTTTTCACCTTCTTTCTCTGCTTTTCCTGAGTCAAACTTTCCTTTACAATGCCTTCTTTTGTCAGAGTTTGGAAATAGTTTCACCATGCACAACATTTTCTGTGCCGAGACTTAAATGCCTCCCATTATAATGTAAGCAATGCCCCTCTTCTCTCTCACTTTCAAAGAATCATTTTAACAGAGAAGAGTCATGGCTTGCAATCATCCGCATGCTAATCGGCAGCGATGGAAGGTGCCTATTGTGGAAATTGTTCCTCAGTTTGTTGCACGCTTGATGAATCTCGCTCTCACAGATGACCAATGTGATACGGCGCTGCAGGAGCTCTTGACTCGTAGAGGATCTCTTCTCCCCATCGGCTCCATTTAGCTCCAGATGATCATCCTGTTCGTGCTCGATAACATTCCCCCTTATCCAGCGGAGATGACTCTGGCGATGCTCGACCCAGCGGAGGACAAGATCGAGTGCTTTCATGAGGCACTTTTGATTACCAAGCCTCTGAACAATCATTCTGTTCAGCAGGTAAGCCAGATACGGGCTCAGCGTACCATCATATCTGCCTCCGCCGATAGGCACGGCGCTAACAGATGGGGAGCGACTCCTCGCGAAGATCGCCGCTTCAAAATGGTGGAGAGGGCTGAGAGGGCTTTAGAAAACTTTATTCATAGTTTTTGTAAACCCTTGTACTTTTGATCCCATGTTTGGTGATCTATTTCCTGTAGCATAAAATGTTTATTTAAATACTTTCCTTTTATCGTTTGACCACCGAGTGCTTCATTTCTAACACCTGTTCTTTCACTGATCGTATTGTTGAAATATACGTGCAACATACATGTGCGCACGTGCACTTTACTCTTAGGGGTTTTTGCTAAGCGCAAACGCCACTGATGCGTTCGTGTCATGCACTAACTCTCCACACGCGTATATGAATGAGCCTTCCTTTACACATATCTATAAACAAAATTTAAACCGGTGTAAACACTTGCTTTATATTTCTTTTATTTTACTCCTTTGTGTTGCGATCGATTCGAATGGTAGAGTTAGTTATCTGACTCGATCCGTATGTGTGAAATCCATTGTGGAACTAGGTAATATTTTATTAATATTTATCGTAAACTAAATCCATGAGAATCCAGTATATAACACACACACATATAATATCTAGTTTATATGCACATATCTTTTAGTAGCCACAACTTAAGGATAATCTATATTGGTTAACTGCCATCATATGGTTAAGCATCCCATATAGTATTTTTTTGGCTTTTATCTATTACGTTTAAATATCGTGAAATCTAGATACCAAATATTTCTTCGATTTATATATATTAAAATCCTTTTAAATCTTAAATGATGGGTATAAGATATTTAAATTATTTTCTTGCATTATGCTTAAAAAGGTTACGCATATGTATTATTTTCCAAATTATATTTTTGAAGAGATTTTGGTAGAAACGGAACGAAGTTTGATATTATCTGTATACTATTAGTTATAATTTAACTATAATATAACAAATATAACTTAATATATATACAATACAATATATATACATTATTATATATTTTAGTATTTAAAAAGAAAACAAAACCTCTCTTTTTCTCTCTCTCTCTTCCTCTTTGTTAACTCTCTTTCTCTCTCACCAACCTCCATCATTCTCGAGCCCTAAACCACGCTATCCTCACTGCAACTCTTTCCTCACCTCAACGTCGACCAAAACCCTTCCCTCGAATTACCGATTGCTCGTCTCTTTCTTCCCCTCCTCGTCCTCATCTCCACGCCGCCAACTCTGACCTAACCATCCTCATTTCCTGCATCCTGAGAACCCATCACCAACGCCTAATCCTCGTCGACCGCCGATCACTTGCAATCGTGAACCCACCTCGCCTTCATCGTCATCGTCGTTGTCGACTCGTCTCTTCCTCGTCTTTACAGAACCCCAAGCACTACTACCATCATCGACACCTTCTTCTTCTCCTTCTCTCTTCACCGGAACCGTTTTCTATCAACACCGCCACCTCCACCTGCTTCCTCTCGCCTTCGATCATCACCCCGACTTCACCTCGTCTGAACCCAGCATCCATCATCCCTCAACCCAAAACTCTAGCCATCTTGTCACTGTCTTCATCGCCATCGTCGGTGATATCAAACCAGAGCCCTCTGTAGTTCCCTCGACGAACAACCGACCCCACGCCGCTGTCCCATCATTGCAGTTGGCCAAGTTCAAGCCGAGCACATTGCTGGATCGTACATTGCGTCGTGTTTTACGTCATTGTCGTCGTTCGGTGCTCGTAGTATGGATATCCATTTGTCGTCGTATTTATACAGATCGAGGCAAGTGTATCTTGCTACATACTAGTTTCATTATACTTACTTATATATATTGCAAATTATTATCAACATACAATTTTATAAAGGCAATCCGTATTTTGTTAGTTATATCACACACTTATAATATTGCAAATTAGTATCAATATACAATTAATCTATATGTTATCATTTGTTAATATTATCATGTATGTAGTTATAATTATGAAGTTATGCAAAACTAATTATACGAATTGTTCTAGTAGATACCGTTTAATTTATAAAAATTAACAGTCGTAAAATAATACGATTAGATATATATTTAAATAAGTAATAGTGAATATATCAATTCCGTTACAGCTAGATAACTATGACAATTATATTATTGCTTTATTACAACTGGTTGCGCAAGTAAATATTTCTCCTGTTTAATAGACAATACCTGACATATGTGCAACACGTTATCTTGCCATTGCTTTAGCTGTATTGTTATACCTATTACCTGTATTGGTTACCGACGCTAACAAGATTGAATTGTTATCCTGATTGACCTGACTTGTTATCTTTCTAGACAAGATCTGCATATGATTGTCCCAGTGTTGGTATTAGGTAGACATTCTATTAATACCTGACTTGAACACGAAACCTGAGAAAAAAGGGGAAATCAAGGATGTACCTGAAACGTAATTCAAGAGGATATTGTCACGCCTCGCTTCCCAGAGTGCGCTAAGATTGGCATATGATAGAGCAAACCATGTTACATGTGGCTAGAAAAGATCCCTCCACAGTCACATTACGGCTGTTTAGAAATACCAAGAACAGTTATAAACTATCTAATACATGTCCATAAGCCAGAATGAAAGAGTCATGAAATAAAATAATGCGGAAGCAAAAGATTCAAGTACAATAATGATTTGGAATGTACGTCCCAAAATACGGGCTCACATCAGGAATAAAAATACTAAAAGGAAAGCTTAAACTAAACTAATAACAGGTCCTCACTGCTCGTCCTGTTGATCAAAATACTCCTGGCCAGCCTGCGATAAGGATAAGGGATCTGGGCCATACAAAACCCAGACGTTAGTGCGTCATAATATCAATAATTCAAAGCAAGCAGGATATAATGAGACATGCAGGCATGAAGTATAAACAGTAACAAGTTATCAGGAAATAAGAAGTAGCATGAATATAGATCCGTGAACAGGATATATACAGGTGAAGTGCAGTGAGTAGTCTAAACTGTGCTACAGGGTTATCTACTCTAAAGTTATTCGAAATCAATTAATGTAATCCTCAGTGTAACCCATCGGTCTATGCCCCATTCATTCCCCATGGGACCACGGTAAAATGATATAATAGACTGTGAGTCTATGTCCCGTTCATTCCCCATGGGACCACGGTAAAAGGATAATAGCCCTTTGAGTTACGTTCGGTTATATTCTTGATTTCCCCATACCCCCAAGTTATGTGTTCAAGTCAGGTATTGATAAATATGGAGATAATGCCAACACAGGATCAAGCAGGTATAGGTTTATCTAAATAGACAACAGGAAATGTCCATAGGGACAACATGTCAAGATTGTCGGCATTAGTAATAAGATCAGGTATCAAGTCAAGCAGTAGTATATCAGGTCATGTCAGGTAGTGTTTATGTATCAAGTCATGTCAAATAGTGTATTAGGTCGTGCCAAGTAATGTACAGGTATCAAGTGGGTGCTCATAATCAAACTGTAGTAAGCATGGGTGCACAAAATCAAGTATGGAGTACTAATACAACAATAAAATGAGATAATGTGACATGGTATGCAAATAGATATAAGATCAATGATATGGATGCACAATTATCAATTAGGATTACATTTATAGTTCTAATTCTAATTAGGATGCACTTTATTAACATGGGGTGTTAAAACATCAGTATTATGTATTGATGTGATCTGTAGATGCAGCTATATGTATATTATATGATAAACAGGTAACATTTTATTCATATGGATGCATAAAACTATACCTAGCATGTAGTAAGATGATTTAGCATGCGACTAGATATGTAATTATTAATATGGATGCACACGGACGTGATATAACAGTAAAATGATAAACTGGTTAAAGCATGATGTACAATTAAACAATATGATCTGTTATATTCAATTAGATGCAGTATATTGTAGTATAATATGTGATAAGATAGGTTTGCATATGCTAGATGTAAATAACACGTACGGATGCATACGGATGTCGGAAAAACTGTAAAGGTAAACATGGGGTGCACGATTTGAAATCCAAGTATTATATTTGTTAAAATAGATGTATATAAAGTAACGTAGCATGTAGCAAGATAACTTGCATGCCCTAGATGTGAAATAACATATACGGACGCATACGGATGTCCGAAAACTGTGTAATATGGAAAATGAATATGTGGATTGCAAAACTAATCATTATGGGGTATTATAATTCAAATAGGCATAGAATACAGTAGTATAGTATGTAGCAAGATTAATTTGCCTCAACGGATCAGGAAATAGATATGTACGGTACGTCCAACGTCGGCAAAATATTGCGACGCACGCACGGCACACGGAACGGGACCAAGCAACACAAGAGGGTGATCACGCAGGTAAGGCACGTCCTCTGGGTCGTCTGGACCGTCAACATCAAGCCCGGCTCCGGCGAACTATGAAAAACAGAATTCAAGAAATAAAGAAAAGAAAAGAAATAAAGAAAGAGAAAGAAGAAGAGAGAGAGAAGAGAAGAAGAAGAGAGAGAGGAAGGTTGCTGCTGAGTTGTTGCTCTGGGGTTCTAGGATAGAGGGGTGACGACGACGAGGGTGGTCGGCGGCGAGGTCTGGGTGGCGAGGACGAGCGTGAGCGTGTGTTTGGGTTCGGTGGGTTTCTCGTGGGTGCTCGGGGTTGGGAGAGAGTGTTAGTTATATGTATGCCCTAGAGGCCATTACTGTACATACGATGTATATTGTAGTGGATGCTTGGACATATTTAGAGAGGACTTTCTTACTCAACATGATAGTATACTATCTGGTTGCACTTTATCTAAACATGTACTCTGATTGTCTCTATGTTACATGTTGATAGAGCCCTTAGGATGAGTACTTGATTACCAGAACTATGATGCAGATCATACTAGTGGGGACAGTGTAGTCGCTAAGTACATCCTTTAAATGTTCCTAGTCGTGGGAGTACCGAGACAGGGCATCGATACTCCAGAGTAGATTAGCGTATACGCTTCTTGACCCATATGATGGGCGATGGATGATCCCATATCCATTGGTGTTTGATATCAGAGAAGGTATACGGGTGCTCAGTGGAGACTGGGTACACTGGACGGACTCGCCGAGAACTCCCAGATGGTATTATACCTCATGCCAGATGGCAGTTCTCTGGTGACACTGGTACAGGTTAGTCTGTAGACCTGAGATCTTCATAGAGTCTTGTGTGATTCCCACTGTTCTTTGATTTCCACCTTACCACGTCCAAGAAGGCGAGAAAAACGGTGGCTTTTGGGTACAGTCCCGAATCACATGGAGGCAATGAGCGATAGGAGGGGTTTCGACTCTCCCGGTATAGGGAGTTGATGTTGCGCTGTGTTCAATTGGCTATAACTGGAAATCTCTGGCTAGGGTTGCTGAGATTTACTGGTAAGTGTTATCAGTAGTTTCTCGAACTATTATGGACCTCATATCGACATGACTTATCGGTTACTGGGGTCTGACGTTTACCATCCCTAGACTAGATATGCGACATATCAGACGAAGAGACCGGACTGTACGGGAGTGTTACTGATTGGATTTGCAGGAGAATGTACAGGCTTGCTTGTTGATCTTTTGATCGCTCAATACCTGGGTGGCTGTTATGTTTAGCTGACCGCTTGCAGCTTGTGGGTGTTTGATATGATCATCACCTACTGCCGGCATATCGACGATTTTTTAGAGTCCTACACAGAGGTTTCCTGGCTCAGGTAAAACGGAGTAGGAGCACATATGTGATATGTGCGGGACAGAGAATAATACGTGTATGCGATACCGTATTAGATTCTTACGATATGTGATATCGGCCGGGTATATGTGATATAGCCGGGTCATCGAATCAAATGTTGATTCGATGAACTGATACAGATTATATTAGTCGGTTATTTAATAGCCGGATTATCGGATCAAGTGTTGATTCGATAATTTAATATATAATTATATATATTTGATATATTATATTACATTAACTAATATAAGCTCACTTAAAGATTCTTTTTCTCACTTGGATAATACATTGATATATATGTGATATATGTTAATTGTATTATTTTATTTTGTTACAAAATACTTGATTAGTGAAGTAAGAGGTTGGGTTAGAGATTATTCAAGGTAGATCATCTTAGTAGTTGAAGATTGGAAGTAAGCTTGCATCTTTCTCTTCATGGAGCCTCCCTAGAGTCCGGGTACTTGATGATCGCAGCGAAGGGACCTCAACACGGAGCTTATGAAGTGAAGGAACGGACTACAAAGGTTGTAATCCCTAACTCTTAGATGTAAAGTTGTTTACATGTATGTTTACCCTAAGTCTCTAGTTTAGATCTTGGTTAGGGTTTGTTTAGCACCCCAAAATTTTAAAGTAGCATGATTGATGCTTGCCAAAACCTTCACAAGGTGCTAAGCTAACCAAACAGTGGTATTAGAGCTAAGCTAGAGCATCAGGCATCGTGTATGCGAAGTTTAAAGTCCGATCGAACTCCGAAACCCCGAAAAATCCCACTTTCTGGAAAAATTTTCAAAAGTTGAAATTTTTCATATTAAACATACTCAGAAAATCATGCAGAGAATTCTAAGGATTACTGTGAAGTACGAAACTATAACTCACTTAAGTGACTGCGGAACCGCGGCCAAACCATGCGTTTGGCGGCGGTTCCACGGCCATCTTTTGGAGTTAGGGGCTAATACTTCAGGGGTTTATTCTTAGGTACTTTTTTATGCTTCTGGGAATTTTTAATTTTACTCAAGTGTTGAGCTTTCTGGGAAATATTGGGAACTTGTTGATTCGATCGGAAAGTTTAAGTTCGTTTAAGTTTTTCTGGATAATTTAGAACGTGTTAAAAGGTTTGAACGGATATCAATAACTCACTTTTTCCCCTGTCGGAAAACTTTCATGTGTTGGATTTTTCCTGAGTTTAAAACTTTCAGAAAATCATGCAAGCGAATCTGTGGACCCTCTAGAAGAACGTAACCTTAACTCGATTATGTGACCGTCAAAACCGCCACTGAACCATATGGTTTTTGGTAGTTTAGCGTTGCCACATGTGAGGCGTTGGTTTGACCCTTCTACGGCTGGTTCATAGCGGCTGTGACATGTTCTGGGACTTTTTGAACTCCGCTCAAGTGTTGAGCTATTTGGGAAATCTTAGGTGTTTGTTTATTCGATCGGAAAGTTTAGCATTGTCTATTTATCTGGAATGTGATACAATATGTAGAATTCATATTGTTAGGCATGAAATGCGATGTATGTGATATTTCAGATTTAAGATGTCTAAAGTGATTGTGGATTCCAAATGTTGTAGTTTTTTCACTTTCTTTTCTGTGACCGTAAGTGTAATATGTGGTGTATCGCTGGCTTCGGTGCTATATGTCAACGACAACTGGGATACGCATATTTACTTACGTTGATGGCATGTGATGTTATGTGTTGCTGTGATATGTTATATTGGATCGTTGCGTTTTGAATGGCCCGGGGTTTTATGTAAGATGAGAATTTTTCATTTTCATTCATGTAAAAGCTTGTATGTAATATTCTTTTATTGGGGCACTTCCGGGTTGAGTATGATGTCACCATTGTATATTATTTACTTTTCCGCATTAGGATAGACCCAAGGCGGGGAGCACAAGTAACTGGGTTCTAGGGTCCAGTGGGAGACCATCTCGAGGAGTCGAGACTGGGTCTCCTAACTCTAGAATTGGTAGGGTTGCTTGCCGCTCTCGTAGGGGTCTAGGTATGTGGGTTTGGCTATTCATCGCGACCGTGGAATCCGTGTTTTATACTGGCTCGAAATAAAACACGGACGTCCTAGTATATCTAATATTTCATATATTATCTTCTGCTGTAATGTTCTGTGATGAGATCATATTACTGCCTAAGACGAATGATATTATATATATGAGATATATATTATATATTGTTGATTTCGTTTCAAATGTGATACTTGTGAAGCATAATAAATAGGGACTTCATTAATGAGATTAATGAAATAAAAGAAACCTTAAGATGTTGTAGAAACTTGTTTTAAAAAACCTGGTAGCTCTAGTTCTTGCTTTACACAGCGGTATTCCTTGTAGAATATCTAGCACCTTATTCGATAAGGAAAGAGCCGAGATCCCTTCACCGGGAGTGACCTCTTTAGCGAAATTAACAGATGCTGCACACTCGGTTTTTCTTTTGATTGCTTCTATGTTTTTTTTGCTTTGCATAGCAATATTCTTTATAGAATATCCTGCAGCTTATTCGATAAGGAAAGAGCCGACGATCCCTTCACCGGGAGTGACCTCTTTAGCAAAACTAGTAAAAGCGTCAAAAACACTCCATTTAAAATCACTCGATTCTACGACGATATCAAGTTCATTACGCAAAAGGTTTTCTTAAAAACCTGCGTAGCCCTCCGTCATTTTAGGAAGTAGAGTACTTAGTATTCGTGCTGCGTATGTCGACCATAGTTGAGGCGTAGTGTACGGTAGCTAAGTGATGTCTTCCTACACAGCATATGATGCGATTAATTAGGACAGTCATGTGATTATGTCGACCATAGTTGAGGGTCATGTGGGTGGGTCTAATTAATCATGAAATGACGGGTAGAACTTGACTAGTGCTTATGATATGTTGACCATAGTTAAGGTCATAAGTACTAGGGGTAAAAACAATTATCGGGAGTTTCAAGTGTTGAAATTTGCAATAAGATTGCACACCTTCTATGAGATAGTTGGATCTCGATACCCACTGCGAGTAAGAGTTACTTCTGGGAGAGTTTTACACATTACAATTAGCCGATCAAATAGGTGTCTAGAAAGGTGTCAACGGGGTTACGCCCATGGGAAAACGAGATTTATTCTAATTAGGTCCATGCGAAAGCACGGGGAACCTCCCTCAAAGTACCGGCACTAGCCTGGCTGAAAGATTGGCGAACTTGTAGGGTGTAATTAATCCCGGCTAATCTTTCCTTTTAGGGTTTGAAGGAATATTTGATAAAAACAGTGGGAGACATCCTGATTAGATATATTAATAACCAATCTAATCTTGTAAGAGCATACGCTGAGTGTTTTCTTCTCTCTCTCTCCGGATAGCGACCATGTCACGTCTTAATCAAGATAATAATACAGATGTATTGACTGAACCCGCTAATTATACTGAGCCGGGGAACGTTGGTCCCGCTCAAACCTATAATTGTTATAAGACAGAGCAGGAAATTGGGGATTACCAGGATTCCCGTGCAGCCCAAACGAAGAAAGTGCATGCTAATATATCTTCTTCGGGTGTGTTCATTATCGAGAACTGTTTTCAGTATCCTCTACGTCCTGGGTATGTGATACCGGATCAGCATCCCGTTATTGTAATCTGTTACATAGGCTGCAGATAGGTAGAGAACTGAGAACGGGTGATAAGTTTCAAGAGTTAAAAACGGTGCAATTGTTGCAAACCAAGTCTGTTGGCGGTTATCATCCTGTATTACCAAATACATTGATTCTGAACGAATGTTATTAGATACCGAACCTGATATACAACATCATATCAGTCTCTTTATTAAGATAAAGAAGGATATAATTTTGTATTGTTGGATAATGTTTTGAACATTTCCTATATCAAGAGTTGATCGGTTCAGGCACGTTATCTAAAAGCATATACGTTCTAAATCAAACCACAGTTCTTAACGTACAGAACACACACAAGAGGAAGAGTTCAGAAATGAACAAATCCTTCTTGAGGCATTGTAAACTAGGTCATGTCAATGCGACTCGATTAGCTAAGTTACATTAAGATGCATATTTAAATCAGTTTAAACTTACATCTTGTGAAACCTGCCAGTCATGTCACAAAGATAAGATGACCATAAGCTCCATTTATTGGAAACAGAGAAAGATTTGGTGAACTCTTGGGATTGATACATGATGATGTATGAAAGGTCCCTTATCTACACATGCCAGGACCGATTCTTTGTACTTCATTACATTCACTGATTATCTCTCAAGATTCGGATATATGTTCCTATTGAAACACAAGTCTGAACCTTTTGAGAAATTCAATGAATATAAGTCAGAAGTAGAGAACCAAAACGGGTATAAGTATTATGTCCTATGATGAGATCAGGAAGGAGAATACTTGAGCACGGAAATCCTGGACCATTCTAAAAGGGAATAAGATTCTCTCTCAGCATTACTCCTCCGTATACACCACAACACGTCGGTGCATCGGGACGGAGCAATCGCACCATATGTGATATGGTGTGCTCTATGATGAGTACTACTGAGATGCCTCTTTCCTTTTGGGGTATGCATTTGAGAAGCTGCATACCTATTGAATAAGGTTCTAATCAGGTGCCTACCACTCCATATGTGATATGGTATGGGAAGAGCCATCTCTTAAGGATGTTATGATTTGGGGTTGTCCGGCCTATGTCAAAAGCATGATCCGGACAAGCTCGAGGCAAGGTCAGTTCTGTGGAAGTTTGTTGGATATCCCAAGCATTCGCAAGGGAATATCTTCTACCACACTAAGGAACAAAAGGTATTTTGATTCTCAGCATGCCACCTTTTGGAAAGGGAATTTCTTGTGAAGAAATTAGTGGTAATAAGGTAGAACTGGAAGGAGTTCCAGCTATACAAACTGTAGCTGATGATTTGATAGAACCGGAGGATTCAATAGTTTTCAACGAACCTCAGCCTCTCCGCCGATCTGGTAGGGTTTCTCATCCACCTGAGAGATACTTCGGTTTTCTCTATGACAGTGGGAGTGAGGATTGCATTATGAGATGATGACCCAACTAGTTTCGAGCAGGCCATCAGGAGTGGGGACTCTATGAGAATGGCTGGATGCTTAGCGATCTGAGATGGAATCCTTATACACCAACAAATTATGGACTTTGGTTGCTTTATCTGAAGGGTTAAATTCCCACCAGGAACAAGTATATCTTGAGAAGATTACTTGGTGTACATGGAAAAGTTGAGACTTTCAAAGCTATGCTTAAGTCCATCCAAATCCTACTTGCCACTGCTACATACCATGACTACGATATCTGGCGGTTGGGTGTCATGACTGCTTTTCTAAATAGTGATTTGAAAGAGAGCGTCTATAAGTACACAGCCAGAGGGCTTCGTAGACAGTGGGAGCAGCGGAAATGTGTGCAAGATGTTTTATGGGATAAATCAGGTATCGCGGAGTTGGAACGTCTGTTGTGTTGTAGTAGTCAAAGAGTTTAACTTCATCAAAATGGTAGATGAACAGAGTATATACAAAAAGTTAGTAAGGAGTATGGTGGTGACCCTCGTACAGTACGTAGATAACATACTCTTGATAGGGAAGGAGTTTCCTATGCTATGCTCGGTCAATCTCCTCTTATCACAAGAATTCTCTATATAGGATCAAGGTGATACCTCCTAAATCCTGGGTTATGGATCTATGAGATAGATCTAATTGGATATTAGGATTCTCACTAGCTGTATTGAGATAGATCTTGGGGAGAATCACTGAAAAAGTTCCAGGGTGATAAGGACGACTGAATGTCAGTCACAGGCATTGTCTTCTCCCTCAGTAGAGGGACGGTATGTTGGAAGAGTTCCAAGCTAGATACCGTGACATACTAGACGATTAAAGGCTAGAAACATCGTTACCAAGGATGCTACCAAAGAGGCTGTCTGGATATATATATATATATATATAAGTTCATAAGATGAACTTCGTTCCTACCATTGTGTGACAATGGAGTTGTGGCTTATGCCCAGGAACCTCCGTCCCATCAGAGATCCAGACATATTCTTAGGCAGTATCACCTGATAATGGAGATGGTTGATCTCTAGGGAGATCGAGGTTAGGAGAGTAGACACAGAGGACAACAGCGCGGATCCACTCACAAAGGCCTATTTCCCAGTAGAGACTTTTATAGGATGGTTGAATATGAGATACTTCAACCACAGCTGATGTTGGGTATGAGATACTACAACAGATGGCCCTAGTGCAAGTGGGAGATTGTTGGTTATATGTATGCCATAGAGGCCATTACTGTACATACAATGTATATTGTAGTGGATGCTTAGATATATTTAGGGAGGACTTTCTTGCTCGACATGATAGTATGCTATCTGGTTACACTTTATCTAAACATGTACTCTGATTGTCTCTATATTACATGTTGATAGAGCCCTTAGGATGAGTACTTGACTACCAGGACTATGATGCAGATCATACTAGTGGGGACAGTGTAGTCGCTAAGTACATCCTTCAAATGTTCCTAGTCGTGGGAGTACCGAGATAGGGCATTGATACTCCAAAGTAGACTAGCGTATGCGCTTCTTGACCCATATGATGGGCGATGGATGATCCCATATCCATTGGTGTTTGACATCAGTGAAGGTATACAGGTGCTCAGTTGAGACTGGGTACACTGCCGAGAACTCCCAGATGGTATTATACCTCACGCCAGATGGCAGTTCTCTGGTGACACTGGTACAGGTTAGTCTGTAGACCCGAGATCGTCATAGAGTCTTGTGTGATTCCCATTGTGCTTTGATTTCCACCTTACCACGTCTAAGAAGGCGTGCAAAACGGTGGCTTTTGGGTACAGTTCCGAATCACATGGAGGCAATGAGTGATAGGAGGGGTTTCGTCTCTCCCGGTATAGGGAGTTGATGTTGCGCTGTGTTCGATTGGCTATAACTGGAAATCCCTGGCCAGGGTTGCTGAGATTTACTGGTAAATGTTATCAGTAGTTTCTCGAACTGTTATGGACCTCATATCGACACGACTTATCGGTTACTGGGATCTGACGTTTACCACCCTAGACTAGATATGCGACATATCAGACGAAGAGACGGGACTGTACAGGAGTGTTACTGATTGGATTCGCAGGAGAATGTACAGGCTTGCTTGTTGATCTTTTGATCGCTCAATACTTGGGTGGCTGTTACGTTTAGCTGATCGCTTGCAGCTTGTGGGTGTTTGATATGATCATCACCTACTGCCGGCGTATTGACGATTTTTTAGAGTCCTACACAGAGGTTTCCTGGCTTAGGCAAAACGGAGTAGGAGAACATATGTGATATGTGCGGGACCGAGAATAATACGTGTATGTGATACCATATTAGATTCTCACGATATATGATATTGGCCGGGTATATGTGATATAACCGGGTCATCGGATCAAATGTTGATTCGATGAACTGATACAGATTATATTAGTTGGTTATTTAATAGCCGGATTATCAGATCAAGTATTGATTCGATAATTTAATGTATAATTATATATATTTGATATATTATATTACATTAACTAATATATGCTCACTTAAAGATTCTTTTTCTCACTTGGATAATATATTGATATATATGTGATATATGTTAATTGTATTATTTTATTTTGTTACAAAATATATTATATACGTGATATATAATATTGTAATAAGTTAGGGTTACAAATGCAACATGTGTTGTGGAGTTTAAACATGGTTAGGGTTTGGATTAGGGTTAAGCTTGGATGAAGCTTTCATGAAGCTTTGACTTTGACCTTTGATATTTTGTGTTGATATTTATTAACCCAACCCAAACCTTAGCCTCTAGTTTATTCTCTACATGGGTTAACCCTATCATTCTTAACCCATGGTTGATTTGTAACCACAACAATAATTTTCATTATTCATCACAAAAGGATTGCTTCATCTTCTTCTTCCTTCTTCTTTGATGAAAAGCTTCACTAGATTTTTCATAAGAGATGATAATAAGTGAGATAAAGAAAACAAAAGAGAGCTAAATTCCTACCTCATCATTCTCATCTATTCTAGCCACTTAGATTAAGGTGTTTTGCTTTGCTAATACTTGATCAGTGAAGTAAGAGCTTGGGTTAGAGATTTTTCAAGGTAGATCATCTTAGTAGTTGAAGATTGGAAGCAAGCTTACATCTTTCTCTTCATGGAGCCTCTCTAGAGTCTGGGTACTTGATGATCGCAGCGAAGGGACCTCAACACGGAGCTTATGAAGGGAAGGAACGGACTACAAAGGTTGTAATCCCTAACTTTTTGATGTAAAGTTGTTTACATGCATGTTTACCCTAAGTCTCTAGTTTAGATCTTGGTTAGGGTTTGTTTAGCACCCTAAAAATTTTAAAGTAGCATGATTGATACTTACCAAAACCTTCACAAGGTGCTAAGCTAACCCAACAGAGAGGAGGTGGTGGAAGAGAGGTCGGTAATGGTGACGAGGGCGAGGAGTGGGTGACGAGGCGACGAAGGCGGCGACGACGAGGAGGTCGGGAGTGTGAGGGTTAGGGTTTTTGCGAAGCGGGAAGGAAAAGGAAATGAAGAAGAGGAAGGTAACAATAGGGAAAGAGGAGGTGACGGGATCCCAAAAATTTATATAGAAGAGAGAGAGAGAGCCTGTGAGATTAGAGAGAAAGGGAGATTGGGGATAGGATTTAGAAAATTTAAAAGAAATAAAATAATATAGAGATAGAGTGATCTGTGAGATTAATTGGTTAGCATAAAATATTTAAAAAAATATTTTTAGTTTAAAGAAAATCTTAAACGAATATATAACTGTTAAAATATATTAGATTATAATATTAATAAAATTTGAGTTTTCGGTTAATACAAAAATACTCCAAAACACGCCTGGGTCGGGTCTAAAATTATTGTTTAAAAACACGGATAATATACGTAAAAAACAAAACTGGAATCGGATATCCCGGTAACGAAAATGTATACCCTTAAGAACAGATACACGCAGCGCGCACTTAGCTATCTAAACGAGTCTGTTTCACTGAACGGGACGAGAACAAGATATGCGGATGCTACCACGGGGTTAGGGGTATCATGCAGGCCATGCAATATATTTTTAAAATATTTTACGTGACTTAAAATGTTATACTATAAAAATGCAATGCCAGATAAAATGCCAGTATGCAGTATTCATAAAACTGCACAAGTCTACGTAACAAGTCAGGATAAATCATAAACATGAATCAAGACAAGTTTGAAGCATGCGGTCGGGTCGGATGCAATAAAATGTCAAATACACTATTCACACCCAAAACACAATAAATCAGGAAAATACCATAAATAAAGAAATACATGAACTAGAACTGGTATAACTGAACTAGGGTGTTATATTATACCCAATTACAAAAAGAATTTCGTGCTCGAAATTCCCACGACAAGAAAAGGTAAACAACATGAGTCTACAAGAATAGGTGTGGAAACTTCTGTCGAATCTCGTCTTCTCATTCCCAAGTTGATTCTCCATGCGAGCGATTCCCCCAAGAAACAAGTACGAGAGAGATAACCTTGTTTTTAAGGACCTTTCTCTTAGATCAACGATCGACATCGGTCGTTCCTCAAAGGTCAAATCCTTTCTTACCGTTAGCTCCGAATGATCCAGCATGTGTGTTTCATCTCAAACATACTTACGGAGTTGAGATACATGAAACACGTCATGAACATTCGCCAAAGATTATGGTAAAGCCAATCGATAAGCCACTTCTCCAACATGCTCAAAAATCTCGAAAGGCCCTACGAATCAAGGACTAAGCTTGCTTTGACTCCCAAAACGAATCACTCCTCTAGTAGGTGATATCTTCAAGAACACTAGATTACCAACAGTGAACTCTAGAGATCTTCTCGATGTGCCAGCCCAACTTTTCTGCCGATCTTGTGCTGCCTTCATATGATTCCGGATAGTATTAACTTTCTCCACTGTTTGCACGACCAAATCCGGTCCCAACAATCTTCGTTCTCCAACATCGTCCCAACAAACGGGTGAGCGACACTTGCGAACATACAACGCTTCGAATGGAGCCATCTGAATAGTCACCTGAAAGCTGTTATTGTAAGAAAACTCCATCAAGTGCAGATGATCCTCCCATGAACCCTTGAAGTCTAACATGCAAGCTCTCAACATATCTTCAAGAGTTTGGATTGTTCTCTCCGACTGGCCATCTTTCTGAGGATGATAAGCGGTGCTAAATTTCAATCGAGTCCCCAAACTTTCTTGTAAACTTCTCCAGAAGTGGGATAAGAATCGGGTCTCATGGTTGGAAACGATGCTCACGGGTCTCCATGCAATCTCACAATCTCCTGCATGTACCGTTCTGGTAACGCTTCCGTTGACTGACCAACTCGAAATGGTATGAAATGAGCTGTCTTGGTCAAACGATCAACAATCACCCAAATTGCATTGTTGCCCTCTGGACTCTGCGGTAAACCTGTCACGAAATCCATGGTTATATGTTCCCACTTCCATTGAGGAATCGGAAGTGGTTGCACTAAACCAACAACCTTTTGATGTTCAGCCTTAACTTGCTGACATACCAAGCACTTCGCTACAAAGCGAGCAATCTCTCTTTTCATGCCTTCCCACCAGAAATGCTGTCATAGATCATGGTACATCCTCGTGCCTCCTGGATGTACGGAATAAGCGGAACTGTGCACCTTTTTCATAACTTCTTCACGAATGTCTCCTTTCAACACACACAAACGGCTACCATATCGCAACGAACCATCTTCATGAATCAACAAGTCCGTTCGAAGTCCAGTTTCAACTTGTTCTCGAAACTTCTGCAATCTTGGGTCCTGTGACTATGCCGCCTTAATACTCTCGATCAACAACGACAGTACTTGCAGCAGCATCAACTGTCCTGAAGAATGCGGTAGCATAATATCCAACTCGAATCTCCGAAAATTTTCGATAAGTTCTTTCTGTGCAGTCAACATCCGAATTGCTGGTAACTGACTAAGTGAATCCAGCACTACATTAACTTTCCCCGGATAGTACTTAAGATCAAGATCGTAGTCATCCATCAGCTCATACCATCTACGCTGCCTCATGTTAAGCTCTTTCTGCGTGAACACATATTTCAGGCTTTTGTGATTGGTGAATACTTCGACCCTTTCGCCTAGTAAGTAGTGTCTCCAAATCTTCAAAGCGAAAATCACTGCTGCGAGCTCCAAATCATGAGCTGGGTAATTCTTCTCATGGGTCTTCAACTGTCTCGATGCATAGGCTATAACTTTCCCATACTGCATCAAAACACATCCCAAACCTTTCCCAGATACGTCGTTATGAATCACCAATCTTCCGGAACCGTCTGGTACGGTCAAAATAGGAGTGGTTATTAACCTTTGCTTCAACGCCTCAAAAGCTGACGCACACTTTTCTGTCCATACGAACGGTACTTCCTTTCGCGTAAGCTTGGTCAAAGGCTCAGCCAAAAAATTCTCCACGAACCTTCTGTAATATCCGGCAAGTCCAAGAAAACTTCTGATCTCTGCTACGTTCTTTGGAATCGGCCAATCTTGAACTGCTGCAATCTTCTCGGGATCAACGACAATTCCATCTCTGGACATGACATGCCTCAAAAACTTCACTTCTTCAAGCCAAAACTCGCACTTGCTCATGTTTGCATATAATCTTTCTTGCCTTAATGTCTGCAGTGCGATCTTCATGTGTTCCGCATGCTCTTCAATGCTCCTCGAGTAGACCAGAAAATCATCGATGAACACCACTATAAACTGGTCCAAGAACGGTGAAAAGATTCGGTTCATCAAGTCCATAAATATCTCCGGTGCATTTGTGACTCCAAATGGCATCACTAAATGCTCGTAATGTCCATACCGAGTTCGGAACGTAGTCTTGCAAATATCCTCTGATTTAACTCGGACCTGATGATATCCAGATCGCAAATCCAGTTTCGAGAATACCCTCGCGCCACTAAGCTGCTCGAACAATTCGCCATTGCGAGGGATCGGGTACTTGTTCTTAATAGTTACCAGGTTTAATTCTCGATAGTCGATGCACATCCTCCTTGTGCCATCATTCTTCTTGACTAGAAGAACTGGAGCTCCCCAAGGTGAATTATTGCTGCGAATCCAACCCTTTTCAAGTAATTCGGTAACCTGCTTATTGACTTCTTCCAACTCCACTGGTGCCATTGGATAGTACGCCTTTGAGATTGTCGCTACACCAGGAACAAGATCGATCGCGAACTCCACATCTCGTTTTGGCGGTAAACCCGAGATGTCCTCGAACACATCCATGAACTCTCGAACTACAGCTGGCGCTCCCTCCTTATCAGCTTCCATTGTCGAAAGAACATTGCTTGTCGGCCTAGCCCTAAACTCGACTGGCTCGACAGAACTGCTACCTCTAGCAAAAACAAACTCCGGATGTCCGGGAATCTGGAAAATCACTTTCTTTGCCCTACAATCAATGTGAGCGTGGAAAGTGATGAGAAAGTCCATTCCCAAGACAACATCATAACTGCCGGTATCGATCACCAAGAAATCTGCAAAACATGAACTGGTAAGCAAAGAAACTGAGAGAATCAATGAAATTTCACGACTATGAATCAAGGAAATGAATCAAGACCAGGACTCCAAGTTACTTAAATAGAGTACCGCATTGTAACCATGCTGCAGTTCATTGTTACAATCACATAACCCCGTTCAAGTCGCCCAAATCCTAGTATCAGAATCAAAGGAATAGGACGGAAGAAACAATAAGGAACCAAAAGAATTCAAGCCGAGATGCAAAGTTGTTTGCATATCATCAGGACCAGGGTCAAGAGGAAGATATGATTCAAGAATCACGATAACAAGGTGGCAGGACATGTTCCTAATCACGGATTTTCCGATTCGTGTATTGGGTCTAATACCCAACTACAAAGGAATCAAACCCGATTATCTTAAATCCTATAGCTCTGATTCCAAACAAACCCTGTCACGCCCCGCTTCCCAGAGTGCGCTAAGATCGGCACGTAACAGAGCTAACCATACTACCTGTGGCTAGGAAAGATCCTTCCACGGTCACATTACGGCTGTCTAGAGATATCAAGAACAGTTATAAACTATCTAATACATGTCCATAAGCCAGAATGAAAGTGTCATGAAATAAAATAATGCGGAAGCAAAAGATTCAAGTACAATAATGATCTGGAATGTACATCCCAAAATACGGGCTCACATTAGGAATAAAAATACTGAAAGGAAAACTTAAACTAAACTAATAACAGGTCCTCACTGCTCGGCTTGTTGATAAAAATACTCCTGACCAACCTGCGATAAGGATAAGGGATCTGGGCCATGCAAAACCCAGACGTCAGTGCGTCATAATATCAATAATTCAAAGCAAGCAGGATATAATGAGACATGCAGGCATGAAGTATAAACAGTAACAAGTTATCAGGAAATAAGCAGTAACATGAATATAGATCCGTGAACAGGATATATACAGGTGAAGTGCTGTGAGTAGTCTAAACTGTGCTACAGGTTATCTACTCTGAAGTTACTCGAAATCAATTAATGTAATCCTCAGCGTAATCCATCGGTCTATGCCCCGTTCATTCCCCACGGGACCACGGTAAAATGATATGATAGACTGTGAGTCTATGTCCCATTCATTCCCCACGGGACTACGGTAAAACGATAATAGCCCTTTGAGTTACGTTCGGCTACATTCTTGATTTTCCCATACCTCCAAGTTATGTGTCCAAGTCAGGTATTGATAAATCTGGAGTTAATGCCAACACAGGATTAAGCAGGTACAGGTTTGTCTAAATAGACAACAGGAAATGTCCGTGGGGACAACATGTCAAGATTGTTGGCATTAGTAATACGATCAGGTATCAAGTCAAGAAGTAGTATATCAGGTCATGTCAGGTAGTGTTTATGTATCAAGTCATATCAAATAGTGTATCAGGTCGTGCCAAGTAGTGTACAGGTATCAAGTGGGTGCTCATAATCAAACTGTGGTAAGCATGGGTGCAAAAAATCAAGTATGGAGTACTAATACAACAATAAAATGAGATAATGTGACATGGTATGCAAATAGATATAAGATCAATGATATGGATGCACAATTATCAATTAGGATTACATTTATAGTTCTAATTCTAATTAGGATGCACTTTATTAACATGGGGTGTTAAAACATCAGTATTATGTATTGATATGATCTATAGATGCAGCTATATGTATATTATATGATAAACGGGTAACATTTTATTCATATGGATGCGTAAAACTATACCTAGCATGGAGCAAGATGATTTAGCATGCGACTAGATATGTAATTATTAATATGGATGCACACGGATGTGATATAACAGTAAAATGATAAACTGGTTAAAGCATGATGTACAATTAAACAATATGATCTGTTATATTCAATTAGATGCAGTATACTGTAGTTTAATATGTGACAAGATAGGTTTGCATATGCTAGATGTAAATAACACGTATAGATGTATACGGATGTCGGAAAAACTGTAAAAGTAAACATGGGGTGCACGATTTGAAATCCAAGTATTATATTTGTTAAAATAGATGTATATAAAGTAACGCAGCATGTAGCAAGATAACTTGCATGCCCTAGATGTGAAATAAAATATACGGACGCGTACGGATGTCCGAAAACGGTGTAATATGAAAAATGAATATGTGGATTGCAAAACTAATCATTATGGGGTATTATAATTCAAATAGACATAGAAAATAGTAGTATAGCATATAGGAAGATTAACTTGCCTCAACGGATCACGAAACAGATATGTACGGTACATCCGACGTTGGCAAAATATCGTGATGCACGCACGGCACACGGAATGGGTCTAAGCAACACAAGGGGGTGATCACGCAGGTAAGGCACGTCCTTTGGGTCCTCTGGATTATCGGCGTCAATCCCGGCTCCGGCGAACTATGGAAAACAGAATTCAAGAAATAAAGAAAGAGAAAGAAGAAGAGAAAGAGAAGAGAAGAAGAAGAGAGAGAGGAAGGTTGCTGCTGAGTTGTTGCTATGGGGTTCTAGGATAGAGGGATGACGACGACGAGGGTGGTCGGCGGCGAGGTCTGGGTGGCGAGGACGAGCGTGAGCATGGGTTTGGGTTCGGTGGGTTTCTCATGGGTGCTCGGGGTTGGGAGAGAGGAGGTGGTGGAAGAGAGGTCGGAGATGGTGACGAGGGCGAGGAGTGGGTGACGAGGCGGAGAAGGCGGTGATGGCGAGGCGATTGGGAGCGTGAGGGTTAGGGTTTTCACGAAGCGGGAAGAAAAAGGAAACGAAGAAGAGGAAGGTAATGATTGGGAAAGAGGAGGTGACGGGATCCCAAAAATTTATATAGAAGAGAGAGAGAGAAGAGAGAGCCGGTGAGATTAGAGAGAGGGAGATTGGGGATAGGATTTAGAAAATTTAAAAGAAATAAAATAATATAGAGATAGAGTGATCTGTGAGATTAATTGGTTAGCATAGAATATTTAAAAAAATATTTTTTGTTTAAAGAAAATCTTAAACGAATATATAACTATTAAAATATATTAGATTATAATATTAATAAAATTTGAGTTTTCGGTTAATACAAAAATATTCCAAAACGCGCCCGGGTGGATCTAAAATTATGGTTTAAAAACACGGATAATATACGTAAAAACCAAAACTGGAATCGGATATCCGGGTAACGAAAATGTATACCCCCAAAAACGGATACACGCAGCACACACTTAGCTATCTAAACGAGTCTGTTTCACTGAACGGGACGAGAACAAGATACACGGATGCTACCACGGGGTTAGGGGTATCATGCATGCCATGCAATGTATTTTTAAAATATTTTACGTGACTTATGATGTTATACTATAAAAATGCAATGCCAGATAAAATGCCAGTATACAGTATTCATGAAAGTGCACAAGTCTACGTAACAAGTCAGGATAAATCATAAACATGAATCAAGGCAGGTTTCAAGCATGCGGGTCGGTTCAGATGCAATAAAATGTCAAAAACACTATTCGCACCCAAAACACAATAAATTTGGAAAATACCATAAATAAAGAAATATATGAACTAGAACTGGTATAACTGAACTAGGGTGTTACAGATATTATTGTCACTGTGATTCCGGGAGTGTACGGAATAACCATTGTTGATTGTACCGTGGTCCCGTGGGGAATGAACGGGTAATATTGTACCATGGTCCTATGGGGAATGAACGTGATATATAATGTTGAGTTACGATGAGAATTACATTAATTGGTTTAAAATACATGTAGGATAGTGAACCTAGAAACACAGAATTTAGGATACATGTGACATACGTCTAGCCTGCTGTTATATCACCTGTGATTGTTTATAATTTTACATTATTTTACACATGATATCTTATATAGCACACTGTTCAGATGATGATTATTATTATTATTATTATTATTATTATTATTATTATTATTATTATTATTATGATATTTATGACGCACCGACATCTGGGTTTTCCATGGCCCGGTTCCTTTAATCTTGTCGCGGGGAGATTGAAATTATTTTGACAGACAAGCTGAACAGTGAGGAGTTTTGCTGATTAGTTAGTGATGTTTAGTTTTATTTTATTTTCTCATTATGGTTTTAACGTTGTGATCCCATAAGGGACGTGGTTAGGATATTATTTCTTATTGGATATTTATTCGTTTCCGCTGCCTTTCTTGTTATTATTTTATTGTGGCAGTTGAACATATGATAGTTAGATATTTATTACTGTTCTTGATATCTGATTGACAGCCATAATGTGACTATGGAAGAATAATTCCTTACCATAGGTAGTATGGTTGGCTTTGTCACGTACCGTATTCACGTATTTTGGGAAGCGGGGCGTGACAAGGTTTTGTTGGTACCAGAGCGTGGATTTTAAGTTAGTTAGGTTTGGCTTATTTTGTATTTGGGTATAAAGCCTAATGCACTGACCACAAAACCTGGAATTAGGATCGTGTCCCGCAACATTACTACATTGCCAGTCTTGAATTTATAGTTTATCGACTTCTTTTTTTATTGAATCATATTTCTGTTGCTAATCCTTTTTAGTGTCCTTAACTTCAGAATCATGACAGGAAGAGATTCATGTGCATACCAGAAGCATGTAGACGATGCCACATTACTTAGGGTCGTACATAGTATGCTAGAGAACCAGAAATGCCAAACAGAGTTGAACCAGTGGCAGGACGAAGCCTTCCAAGAGGGCCTGAGGATTGCCTAACAGACTGCTATCACAGTAGCTAAGAGGGCAGCAACTCCCAAACGATCACAATGTAGGACACCATGGCGAACTTCAGGAAGCTCGGTCCGACCACGTTTATAGGATTGGAGGTGCCATTACCAGCAGAGCAATGGCTAATGGATACAGAGAATCTTCTTTTTGCTATATAGATTCCAGATGAGAAAAAGGTGGATATAGTACGCATCTAGTTGGTAGATTACGCTCACGAGTGGTGGCTTGTTGAGGAGACCTATCTGACCAAGCCAATCAGCTGAGCGAATTTTTCACGAAGTTTTTTGGAGAAGTTCTTTCCGTAATCTGCTAGGGAGGAAATGGAAGAGAAGTTCATTAGCTTGAAACAGAATGGCGGATCCGTAGATACACATGCAACTGAGTGGACCAGGTTCAGTCAATTTGTGGGGCCCTTGGTTATCAACGAGCCAGATAGGGCAACGCGGTTATATGTAGTTTGGATGTAGAGATTCAAAGACACATCATATCATTGGGATTGACCACCTTTTCTCAAGTTCTCAAAGCGGTTAGGGAACAGCAGAGCTTATCAGTAAGAGTAAAGGGTACTCAACAATAAGAAGTTGTGGTGAAAAAAACTCTGTATGCACCAACCAGAACTCCTGGACATAGAGGCATTCCACTCAACAGATGGGGGATAGTGCTTATGAAAAGGACCTTTGGTTCAACACAGAAGAAAGATGTGATTTGTGATTTCTGCCAACGACCGGGTCATTTCCGGAGGGAGTGCTGGATGAGGCTTGGGCAGTATCTTATTTGCGGATCTGCTGATCATTGGATTAGTACTTGTCCATCAAGAGTTCAGTTGAGGGGTGATACTCCAAGAACATAGCAGATGTAGATTACTCAGAAGCCTAATCAGGGGCGAGCCTTCACCTTGACGGCCGAGGAGGCCAAAGCTTCAGGTGATATTGTTTCAGGTATCCTACTTATTTATAATATTCCCGTATTGGCATTATTCGATTCTGGTGCATCCCAATGCTTTAAATCGTCCAAATTTATTAGTGCACACTCTTTTCCACACACGGCCCTATCTAGCAGTTGGGACATACACACTAGGAATGGGAGAATTATATCTAGTAGTAAGTGTAAGGGTTGTTTAATTTTTATTTGTGGACGGGAGCTATTATTGGATTTCTTGGTGATAGATACTTATAGTTACGAGGTTTTCATGGGGATGGACTTTCTTGGCATTTTCCACGCTCACATTGATTGTAGAGTAAAAAAAGTGATTTTCCAGATTTCCGAACATCCAGAGTTCGTATTCTTAGGAGGTAGAAAATTTGTCTGGCCAGTCGAATTTAGGGCTAAGCCGACAAGTGCCCCTTTTCCGTCAGTAGAAGTAATCAAGGAGGAAGCACCAGTACTAGTTCGGGATTTCATGAATGTATTCGAGGACATCTCGGGTTTATCACTAAAACGAGATGTGGAGTTCGCGATTGATCTTATTCCTGGAGCAGCGCCAATTTCAAAAGCTTATTATCTGATAGCACCGATAGAACTGGAAGAAATAAAGAGACAAGTTTCTGAATTACTTGAGAAGGGTTAGATTCACAGCAATGGTTCACTGTGGGGAGCTCCAGTTCTTCTAGTCAAGAAGAAAGATGGCACGCGGAGAATGTGCATCGACTATCGAGAGTTAAATCGAGTGACTATTAAGAATAAGTACCCAATCCCTCGTATAGGCGAATTATTTGATCAACTCAGTGGCGCGATAGTATTCTTGAAGTTGGATTTGTGATCAAGGTATCATCAAGTTCGGATGAAAGAAGAAGACATTTGCAAGACAGCGTTCCGAACTGAATGTAGGCATTATGGGTATTTAGTTATGCCATCTGGAGTTACTAATGCACCGATGATATTTATGGACTTGATGAACTGGATCTTTTCACCATTTCTAGATCTTCTTGTGGTGGTATTCATTGATGACATTCTAGTCTATTCGAGGAGCAAAGAAAAGCATAAAGAGCACTTGAGAATTGCACTGCAGATGTTGAGACAAGAAAAGTTATATGCTAAGATGAGAAAGTACGAGTTTTGGCTCGAAGAAGTGAAGTTCTTGGGTCATGTATCCGGAGATGGAATTGCAGTTGACCTCGTAAAAAATGTAGTTATTCATGATTAGCCAATTCCAAAGAATGTAGGGGAGATCAGAAGTTTTCTTGGATTTGCTGGATACTATAGAAGGGTTGTGAAGAACTTTGCTCAGATAGCAAAAGTTTTTACCAAGCTAATATGAAAGGATGTATTGTTTGTTTGGATCAAGAAGTGTGCGTCAGCTTTTGAAGCGCCGAAGCAAAAATTGACAACCGCTCCTATTTTAACAGTGCCAAATAGTCCCGGAAGATTAGTTATTTACAACGACGAATCTGGAAAAAGCTTGGGATGTGTATTGATGCAGCATGGAAATGTTGTAGCCTATGCATCGATGCAATTAAAGATTCATAAGAATAACTAACCAACTCATGATTTGGAGCTAGCAGTAGTTATTTTTATGCTGAAAATTTGGAGACACTACTTATTGGGCGAAAGGAAAGATGTGTTTACTGGTCACAAGAGCCTAAAGTACGTGTTCAAATAGAAAGAGGTCAACATTAGGCAGCGAAGATAGTTGAAGCTGATGGCCGACTATGATCTTGATCTAAAATACCATCCGGGAAAAATTGATATAGTGCCAGATGCTTTATGTCGGTTTCCAGCAATACGGATTTTGACTGCACAGAAGGAGATTATAGAAGATTTTCAGAAATTCAAGTTAGAGCTTGTACCACCAGATTCTTCGGGACAGTTGATGCAGTTGCAAGTACAATCATCTTTGATTGATAGTATTAAGGCAGCCCAGTTGCACGATTCTAAATTGCAGAAGTTTCGAGGACAAGTAGAAGCAGAACTTCGAACAGATTTATTGATTCATGAAGATGGTTTCATGAAGATGGTTCCGTAAGATATGGAAATTGTTTGTGTGTGCCTAAAAGAGAAGTTTATGAAGAAGTCATGAATGAGGCTCATAGTTTCGCATATTCAGTACATCCAGGAGGCAAGAAAATGTATAGAGATTTGTGACAATGGGAAGGCATGAAAAGTGAGATTGCTCGTTACGTGTCGAAGTGCTTGATGTGTCAGCAAGTCAAGGTTGAATATCAAAGGGTGGCTGGTTTGTTGCAACCGCTTCCGATTCCTCAATGGAAGTGGGAACATATAACCATGGATTTTGTGACAGCCTTACCATGGAGTCTAAAGGGCAATAATGCAGTTTGGGTGATTGTCGATCGACTGACCAAGACACCGAAGTCAGTAGCTGAGATTAGGAGTTTTATAGGACTTGCTGGATATTATCGGCGGTTTGTTCAGGATTTCGGAAGAGTGGCAGAACCCTTAATGAAACGTACACGGAAGGATGTGCCTTATGTTTGGTCGAAAGAGTGCACCCAAGCGTTCGAGCTGTTGAAGTAGAAACTGACCACGTGCTCGATTCTGACTGTGTCAGATAGCTCTGGAGGTTTGGTGATACACAGTGACGCTTCTGGAAAGGTTTTAGGATGTGTTTTGATACAGCACAGTCGAGTTGTGGCTTACGCCTCTCGTCGACTGAAGACCACAAGAAGAACTACTCGACGCATGACTTGGAGTTAGCTGCAGTTGTGTTTGTATTGAAGATTTAGAGGAACTACTTGTTGGGAGAGATGGTGGAAGTGTATACGGATCACAAAAGCTTGAAATACATGTTCACTCAGAAAGAGCTAAACATGAGACCGCGCAGGTGGTCAGAACTGATGGCAGATTATGATTTGGACCTGCAGTATCACCCAGGGAAGATGAACTTTGTGCATGATGCTCTCAATTGTAGGCTATCAACTATGATTTTTACCTGTCAGAAAGGAATCCTTGAAGATTTTCAGAGACTCGTGCTAGAGGTCGTTATGCTGAGTAAAACCGGACAGCTTTGGTAATTACAAGTATAGACTTCTTTTGTAGATCGCATTAAGGCTGTCTAGACTGGAGATAATCAGTTATAGAAGCTCAGGGGATTAGTTGGGGCTGGTTTGAGAATAGATTTAGTGATTCATGAAGATAGTTCCCTGAGATTTAGCAGTCGACTAAGCGTACCGAAGGGTGATATCCAAGAAGAAGTTCCAGCAAAGGAGCACAGTTCAGCTTATTCAGTGCATCCGGGAGGCACCAAGATGTACAGGGATTTGAGGCAACACTTCTGGTGGAACGGGATGAAGAAGAAGATTGCTCGCTTTGTCTCCAAATGTCTAGTATGCCAATAGGTGAAAGCAGAACATCAGAGAGTATCTAGGTTGTTACAACCGCTTCCAATACCGAAGTGGAAATAGGAGGATATCACTATGGATTTCATGACAACCCTACCACATAGTTCAAGTGGCAACAACGCCATCTGGGTTATTATTGATCGTCTCATGAAGGCAGCACATTTCTTATATTTTCGAGTGGGACAATCGACGGAGTCTGTTGTAGAGAAGGATATGCATGAGATAATAAGATTACATGGAGTGCCAGTCAACATAGTATCCGATCGAGACACCGGGTTCATTTTCCACTTTTGGAAGAGTCTGCAAAAGAGTTTGGGGACCTGTCTTAAGTTCAGCACGGCATATCATCCGCAGATGGAAGAGCAATCCGAGCGTACTATCCAAACGCTCGAGAACATGTTGAGAGCATGTAAGCTGGATTTTCAGGGTTCTTGGGTGGATCACCTTCATCTGGTAGAGTTTTCGTATAACAACAGCTTTGAACCTAGCATCCAGATGACCCCATTTGATGCTCTTTACGTACGGAAGTGTCGATCCCCTCTTTGTTGGGATGATGTGGGTAAGCGAAAGTTACTGGGTCCCGAGCATATAGTTCAGACAATGGACAAAGTTCAAATGACCATGCAATGTATCAAGACTGCTCAGGACCGACAGAAGAGTTGGGCAAATTCCAATAGAAGACAATTAGAGTTTAGAATTGGCGATCACGTATTCCTGAAGATTTCACCTGCTCAGGGAGTGATCAGGTTTAGTATTTGGGGGAAACTCGGTCTCCGATTCATCGGACCCTTCAAGGTGCTAGAGCGAGTAGGAGAGGTAGCCTATCAACTCGCTTTACCTCCATCGTTAGCTGGTGTGCACAATACGTTCCATGTGTCACAGTTACGACTCTATGTTTGTGACGATAGACATATCATGGATCATTCAGAGTTGATATTGAGAATTGATCTATCTTATGAGGAACTGCCTACCACCATCTTCTTGAGACGGCTCATGGCTATCTTGAGCCGGCTCATGGGTCCAGAGACTCTCCTGAACCAATTTATTTATTCTCTGTCTCGTTGTTTTGAGCCGGCTCAAACTCAATCTGATCAAAATTCTGATATTTTGTGTGGATATTATTTCACATAACTGACCCAATGCCTACTTAAACCCACAACCATACATGAATGAAACCCTAATTTCTACAGCATCCTTCTTCTCTAAAAACCCTAGATCCTTTTCCTACCAAAATTCTAGCTAAAACTTTTGCTTCCTCGACATCTTTTCCATCGTCGGCATCGTCTTTAACTCTTCTTCTTCCATGAGGCCATGCTCATTGATCTAAGCACATGAGTTCAGATCGTTCATCATCTTCGTTCATTTTCAAGATCCAACGAGAACCTCAACTAAAGGCAAGTACACTTGCTTTCCTTCATGTTAATCGATGCGACATCGATTATCTTAATTTGAATTCGTTTGTATTATAAGTAAAGAACTTACGACCTAATGTCATGATTCCTTATTAATATGTGCATCAATGATTGTTATGATTACGAACAAAACACTAGGTTTTTAGCACACCCATTAGTTAACTGTTTCATCCATACTCATCTTGCATTTGATTAAATACCAAATCCACTTATCAAATGAAAAACTGCTTGTGTGATTTAATATATAATCTTTATTTATCGTTAGTGTTGAGACCATGCCATTACTTTCTTAATATTATTAATTAAGACCATGGAATTACTCGTTAACAACGACATGCATAAGAACCCCTTTGATATGTAGTTTACATATTTGAGACTGGTAACATCTACATATTTACATGATTCCTGTACAACCCACAGTTAAGATATTATTATGACACGATTTCCATTATTATTAACATGCTTAATCAACCACTAAACCATGTTTTAAAATGTTTTTTTATTTAAGGATGAATTCAATTACCATATTGAGATATTGTATTAGAATCTAACAGTCGTTATCTCATGATTCATGATGACTCGCTTTTATTAGTGACTGTGTGATACTGTTATATTTACTATACTTTACATGTACGGAATCTATTGACATGTTATATCTTTTGTGATAACTATAAATTGATATTAAAATGCAATCGACTGGAATGTCGTATTTCATGTCCTGAAATAATTATTCGTGTTTACATATCTCCTGCTCAGTAATAGTATCATGAATAATCGTGCTTCCAGTCCAGAACATGTCCAGTCATCATGTGTGTTTAGTGAACATATTGTTATGGTACCAGGCTAAATTGGTAAAGTGAGTGTGTATTGCTATGCTACCGGGCTAAAACGATAAAGTGAGTGTGCTGCTAAGGTACCGGGTTGAAACATTAAACTGCTTACTTATTGAATCGAGCCGTGTTTCCTTACCCTTGGACTTTACCCTTGTAGTGACATCTAGGAATTGACATGACATGTTTACATGTTTAATCTTATCACTGCTATATTCATGCTTACATGTGCACGAGGGCATTTCACGACACTCTTTATTATAATATCACCCATTATTATGTTGAGTACTTGTTGGGTGTTCTGACACCCCTAGATTTGCCATCTTAGATTTAGAGGCAGATCCATCCGCAGCTCATGATCAAGACTATATTCAGGATCGTGCCGAAAAAAATATGTTTAGTGTAGGTTTCTACTTTTATTTCAGTTCGTATTTAGAATGTGCGTCCTTCGTGGACTAGGAGTTACGTATCTCTTTGTGGATCATGTACTTCTTTATTGGAACCTATTGTTATTCCGTGAAATTTTATTTGATTCTCTTATTATCTTGTGGACCCATTTTATATTCCTCGTTATTTGATGCAACATGAGTATTAGTTTTATCCTTGGTGTTTTTGCATATACGTATGATATCTTCGTTATAGGTTTAGCTAGAAACCATAGCGTGACTATGGTGGGATAATTTCTTACCGTTAGAGCATGGATGGCCTTGGTTACTTTCCGTATTGTTCATATCATAATATTGCATTATTATATTCCCCATTCCTAGTCATTTTACAAATAAACAGGTGCTTTTGACCCATGTCTGCTAATTAGTTGCAGGCTACAGGTTCTTGGAATAAAAACAGTGAAAAAGACAAAAGACGATACAAAAGTGAGACTTCGACCAACAAACAGAGAATCTTGATAAAGCCTACACGAAGATCAGTTCACAAAATACAATGCAGCACAAGGTTCAAGACTTCGTCACGAAGCAACGGTAAAAGTCCACGACTATACTCACTGTGGAAATCTGGAAGTGAACCAGAGGATATTCTAAAGAAAAAAGTGAAGATAAAAGTACCCAAAAGCAACCAGAACAACCCCAGGAAAGATGAGCCCACAAGGCCCATATACGGCCGCGGAACCGCGGCCAAACATAGGCTTTGGCCGCGGATCCGCGGCCACGTGGCCCACGTGTCAATGCAAAATTTCAGAGGCGGCTGCGAACGTTGACTAGGTCTTTTTCTTAGGGGGTATTTTTGTAAAAGCAGATATGCGAGTCAATTGTAACCATAGGGTTTCTATCCTCTATAAATAGGAACCCTAAATCTTGTATTAGGTCATGCCTCCTTTCATTAATAAAATTCAGATTTCTTTTGGAGAGCATCGATGCCTCTTTTCATTTCATCTATTCAGATCTGACAACCCTGTGTAAATGTTTGGAGAGAGCCATCTGTAAAGTAAGTAGTTTTATTTAATTGTCTTAGTATAGATCTTTAATTTCTTGCCCTAGATAGATAGATAGCATGTTCTTCAATTCCCTAATGAGCGAGTAGTCTCCTCGCTTGTTAGGGTTAGCTTTGGAGAAGGCTTTTGAGAGATGAAGATCTCTCATCCCTTTCTTGCCCATCACATATAATCAATAGGACTCCATGCATACATGCACACACCGCTCCTTACGGCACCCTATCCCACGAGGTAGCGGTGATACCGTAGTATAAAGGCCAGGTTGAGCGTGTTTTCCATGGAGGTTAGGGTAAGGATTGATAAAGGAAGGACAAGAACCTAGAGGAAGAAGCACCTTCCCGAATGGTTCTAATCCCCTTTATTAATAATTAACATAACACCTCATAGATCTTAATTTGGGTATAGAAAGCGGTGAGATTTATTTACATTACCAAACCTACCCTAAACCTAACCTAAACCTAACCTTTGCAAGATTTAGATCTAGATAGATTTAGTTTTCAGATTTAATCAATCCGACACCCATCGGAATTAACTCGTAAGAGCGACTAGGAAATTCACAAAATCCCTGTGGACCAACCCGTACTTACCGGCTAGCTACCAAGCGACGCCGTTCTAGATTGCGGTTTAGAAATATTTTTGACACACAAATCAAATGGCGCCGTTGCCGGGGATGGCGTAATATTTCCTTTTTGCAATTTCGGGTTAATCTAAATTAAAAAAAATCATAAAAACAGAAAAGAAAAAAATTATAAAATTTTTATTATTTATTGTTTGAAGGGTATTTTTTTTGTGAATCTTCGCAGGATCGACGGATCTGGAAAAATCCAGAGGGCAAAACAGAAAAATAAAAATCTAAACGACAGAGGATCACATAAACAGAGGAGTAGAAATTTTCTCCGGGTCTGATCAGCACAACGAACAGCGGAAACGCGGCGGTAGGCGCTTAAAACCGCGAAACCGCGGCCGTATAGACGACTCAGCACGTGAAAAAAATTCTCGGGAAACGAGCCTTCATTTCAACAGCGGAAACGCGGTGACATCACACTTCCCACCGCGGAAACGCGGTCATCTTACGTCATCATTTGAAAAAAATCCCTCGGTAAGATATCTTTCTCTCTCCTCTGCAACCTCAAATATCTCCTCTGTCAAATCTTCTGTAGGATTCTTTGCGCTTAAAAAAATCTTCTCCCTTCTCAATAACAAATCTTGTGCAGGATTCTTTGCGCCGTGCATAAAATAAAAAGATTTGATTGCAAGTGATTTACTGTTTTGCATATCTTTAATCGGACTTTAAGGGGCTTGAGACCAATTCAGATTGGGTGGGGATTTCATCACCCTTCCCAGAACCCCAGAAATCACATAAAGCATTTGCATTGACCATATCTTAATTAAAAAAATACTAGACTCAGCCCTAAGGACGTCGTGCTCAATAGGACAGAGGACTAGTTATAGGCATCGACCGTTAATCCTAACCTGACTTTGCGGTGTCTAGGCAAGTGTGTCTAAGACAAGTGGTTACTTAATTAGGACCACTACTTTCGTAGTGGGGAGCCTCCCACTTACCTGGCACTTACCTGGCCGCAATTGGCGGTGAAAAGGCGGTTTGAGGTCCTATTTCTAGCCCTTTGAAACAGTTAGGAGCTGTCTAGCTGACCTAGGTGACCCTAGATCTAGGCCTGATTGTGCATTTCTGGTTGATTGAATTTTTATCTAAGCCCTTTATAAAAAATCTTTTTTGCAAACAGTTCCAAATTAAAAAAAAGGAAAAAGGAAAAAATTTTATAAAAACTTGCAACTTGTCGCTTAAAATCCTTGCACCCTACCACCCACCCATTTTCTTCTCATTGACATTTTCTTACCCCCACATTCTGTTTTTCACCTTTTTTGACTACACTACCTCTTTAGTGTATGCCACTTTGGACTAGGGATACTAGCGCTCGATTAGTCTGTGTTTCGTTTGTACCGACCGACGAACCTTTCGACTCTAAAGTCGAAATTCTTTCCACTTCCTTACCTCCACCTTCAAATACTTCTTCCGAAGGTATGTCGGGATATAATCCCAACAACACCTTACCCACGGGACTGATTCCACCTTCGTTAGGTGCGAATAACCCGAATCACCCGCCTGTTGTAGCGCCTCAACGAATCGCGCTCCAGGATCTCTTCTACCCTGTCCGCACCTCCTTACCTACCTGTCTTTCACCCCCACCGGCAAATGGGGACAACTTTGAGATAAAAACCCGCTTCATCAATATGCTGCCAAAATTTCACGGATTGGAATCCGAAGATGCCTATATCTTTATCAATAAATTCCAAAACGTGTGCGCCATGATGAAAACAACCCAATTATCCGACGATGCTATAAGGCTAAGGGTCATTCCTTTCACCTTATGTGACTTAGCCGAGAAGTGGCTATACAGCACAGCATTGCATTCAATTAGAAATTGGGATGAGTTTGTTAAAGCTTTTCTTAAAAAGTTTTATCCTCATCATAAGACCGCGAGAATTCGCAATGAGATTATACAATTTACCCGGCTTCCTTCCGAACCATTTTGGAAGTGTTTTGAAAGATACAAAGACCAACTCGTTCAATGCCCTCACCATGGGATCAAAAATTGGCAACTTTGACATACATTATACGAGGGATTGAACCCGGCAACGAAGCAGTTGCTAGAAACCATTTATCAAGGTCACTTTCTAACCAAATCTAGTGAGGAAGCATGGCAGTTTCTCGAGGATCTTAGTGAACAAACAATTCAGTGGGAGAGCACAAAGACCACCTCATCTTCTTCTATTGGTCAATCTAGGGCAAGCATACATCAATTAGATATGTCGATTGCTATGAAGGCCGAGATGGCCGCACTTATGAAAAAGATAGAAGCCATTGAGACTAAAATCTCATCGTCTTCTCCTGCCCCTGCTTTACCCCCACGAACTGTTTGTGCTTGTTGTTCGGATCCATCACACCTTACCGAAGAGTGTCCTTACAATCCACCTGTTCAAGGACAAGATCAAGTCAATACTGCCTTTCAGCAACGACAACGAAATGATTCTTACTCTTCGACCTATAATCCGGGTTGGAGGAGTCACCCAAATTTTGCTTGGAATCAAAATCAACAATTCTAAGGAAACAACAACTTTCAAAGGCCTCCTCCTCCATAACAACAAGCACCCCAACAAACTCAATACCAGCAACCTTTCCAACCACAACCTTATTCAAATCAAATGAACAATTTGGTTCAACCCAATGATGATAAGGTTATCTCGCTAGAAAAAAGTCTAGATGCGTTTCTCAAGCAATCTACAGAATCCGCAGCATGGTTGGAAAATTCCGTCCAGTCTTTGGTGCACAACAATACTTCACACGATCAAAGTATCAAATCTATTGAGGCACAAATTGCACAACTAACTGCTGCGTTGAGAGAGAGAGAAAAGAGAAAGCTTCCATCTCAACCATTGCCAAATCCCAGTCACACACACAACGCACATGAATATCACAATGTAAATGCGGTGACCACGTTGAGATCTGGAAGAGTGTTGCAGAATAATGTGGGTACTAGTGATGACACCCCCGCCGGTGGTTCTTCTTCTTCTTCTCCATATTCTTCTTCTTCACCTTCATCTTCTCCGCTAAAGCCTATTCTTCATTCTTCAAAAGGCTCTTCTTCTTCTAATCCGAACGAACCCACTTCTCACTTCATGAACACACCCACACTGGGATCCGTTCCAACTCCACATTCTACTCCACAGACATTGGATTCAACTAATTTTCAAAATACTCCATTTCCAAACAGGTTAACCAACTCCACAAATGGAGAAGATTGTGGAGTTATTTAAACTGGTTAGCATAAATATACCTCTCTTGGATGCAATCCAACAAGTCCCTTCGTACGCAAAAATCTTAAAGGGCTTATGCTCCTCCAAGAGAAAATCTCAAATACCCAAGAAAGTGCTAGTGGCTAGTGCAGTGAGCAATGCTATTAACCAACCTCAACCCTTACCCCAAAAGCGAAAGGACCCCGGCTGTCCTACGATTTCAATAACAATTGGGGATAAGAAAATCAATCGAGCACTTTTAGATCTTGGGTCTAGTGTTAACCTGCTTCCTTACTCTGTGTACGAGCAATTAGGGGTTGGAGAGTTGAAACCCACTCGTTGTACTCTCCAAATGGCTGATCGATCAATCACCCATCCTAGGGGTGAGCCAGAGGATGTGTTGATCAAAGTTGGGGATTTCATATTCCCCGTTGATTTTATTGTTATGGACACACAACCTGTTGCTAACCCATGGAACCAAATTCCGGTGATCCTCGGTCGACCATTTTTGGACATTTCCAATGCCGTAATAAATTGTCGCAATGGCTCCATGGCTCTATCCTTCGGGAAGACGTCTAGTGAGTTCAATATTTACAAGTTAGGAAGTCTGCCCCCCGTGCCTAAAACTAGTACATGAGAAGTTTGCTCTATTCACGAAATCACGCAGGAGGACCGTGAGCTTGAAAGATTTTTGTTTGATGAAAACAGTTTTTACGCCACTAGTGCGTCCCTCCTTGAACCCACCACAGTTGACACAACCGATATTGATTATGAATGTTTCACTTTTTCGGATGATTTTGATGACTCACAGCCTGAATATGAGTCTTTTGAATTTTTGGATGAGTTAGTTGAACCATCCGAATCGGTTGTTTGCAGTGATTTCGAACCTGTGCTGGAGTCCTTTGAGTTCGAGGTAGATTTCCCAAATTTGCCTATGATTGTTTTGCCTCCGAAACTCGAACTCACGCCTTTGCCGTCTCACCTTAAATATGCTTACATAGGTGAAAATGAGACCTTCCCCGTTATCATATCGGCCTCTCTAGCCCTTGAGCAAGAGAACGCCCTTTTAATGGTCTTACAAGATAGGCGGCAAGCTTTCGGCTGGACTAGGGCGGACATCGAGGAGATTAGTTCCCTCATAATTGAATATCATATGCATATGATGGATAATACCAAGTCGATAAAGGATCCACAGAAATATCTTGGGGATAGTGTGGATAGTCAACCTCCTCCTTTAGAAGCTGAACCACCCCCTTTTCTTTTACTACGCTACGAGAATGCCAATATTCCACTGATAGCTGATCTTTCACATTCTCGTTTTGATTCATCACCACCTCCTATCTATTCACTTCCACACTTTCCATACCACCACTTCTATCTTCCCCAATTCTTTTTGGATCGTTATAACATATTCTTCCACCAACCGATACTCTATACAGATAAATTTTTCGAATGGCTGGTGTTGACGTTTGGTCTTTGCAAAGTTTGGCAATGACGTTTAACATTGTTTCAATGAAGTTTGGGGGGGCCTTTTTTGTATATACATTTTTGTTTTTCTTTTAACAATAAAAAATAAATTTTTTTTATAAATAAATAAACATGGGAGTGCCGACGTTCTCAACCCTCTTGGCGTAGCATGTCAGTGAGGACACTGTCAAGTTTAAGTTTGGGGGTATGCTCGGTAAGCCTTCTTCCTTCGCATTCATATGTACATATTTTTGCATTTCCATACTTATTTTAAAACCCATAAAAATTGAAAAAAAATTCAAAAAATTATAAAAATTAAAGTATTCAATTTTGGCCATAATTGACTTGAGTTTGAAAAAAAGGTTAACTAGCTAGGAACAATTAGATCTTAGACTTAGTAAATTAAAAATCCTAAAAATAATCTTTCTTAAAATTTAACGGTAGAAAGTATATGCCTTTGTAGTTTATTTAGAAATAGGCAAATTTTGAGTTCACTTCTTGGGCTAAGTCAAGATAAGGGAAAAGTATTGATGTTTTTATTAAAGTATAAGTTTGAAAAATAATTCATAAGCTTAAGTCTAGATTCTGAAAATGTATACCCTACAAATTGCACAAACACGCACCTTGAAACTTGGAATAGTAGAAGAGACCTTGAAATGCTCTTGTCTAAAGTCCTTAGTATGATTAAAAAAAATACAAGTGTGAATAAAGAAAAAAATGAACACTGGTTTTTATGATTACTTAAGGCAGAAAAATAGAAAAAAATATTTAGCGAGGGTGTCTCATCGCCTAGTGCCTTAGACCAACTGATTTGGGAGTCACTGCTAAAAAGCCTTAGGTGTTACAAGACTAGGAAGTACGCTTTAAAGTGCAAACGTATTTTGTAATCGGTCGTTGGTACCTCAAGAAGTATTAACGGTCGCATGAAGGATGTGTAAGCAAAATTCATTTAAAAATTCACTAATTAGTAAGTACTTTGGACAACGGACAAGAGTATGATTGTTTGATTTGAATTTCCAAGTGTAGGGGTGATTTATACACATACGTAGGGGTATGTGATTGGAGTTTAGATGGGAGATAGGAGATAGGAGTGAAGAATAGAACTTGTATCTTTAATAGAGATGATAAAAATTCCTAAATTGAGATAGAACCCTAGAAGGAAAACTTAAGAGATGCTAAAAGCTAAATAGGTCTGCAGAACATATATAATCTTAAGTTAAATGATAAGGAAGCGTGAAGAATATGGGTGGATAAATTATGAGTCAAAGATAATAGAATTCCTTGTTAGAAAACCTAATTGGAGAATAAAAGTCAATGGGCCTAATTGATAGGATTTTGTGGGTAGTATCTGCTGAAAACCCTCAGGAGACAACACTCCTCCTACTAGGGACACCTAGAGGTTTAACGGCTTGTTGCACGAGCTCAGTGCAATCGCGTTTCCCTGCGAAAGTGAGGTTAGGTTTTTGTTGAGAATAAAACTAGGTTTGCTCGAGGACGAGCAAAAGATAAGTTTGGGGGTATTTGTTCATATCATAATATTGCATTATTATATTCCCCATTCCTAGTCATTTTACAAATAAACAGGTGCTTTTGACCCATGTCTGCTAATTAGTTGCAGGTTACAGGTTCTTGGAATAAAAACAGTGAAAAAGACAAAAGACGATACAAAAGTGAGACTTCGACCAACAAACAGAGAATCTTGATAAAGCCTACACGAAGATCAGTTCACAAAATAGAAGGCAGCGCAAGGTTCAAGACTTCGTCACGAAGCAACGGTAAAAGTCCACGACTATACTCACTGTGGAAATCTGGAAGAGAACCAGAGGACATTCTAAAGAAAAAAGTGAAGATAAAAGTACCCAAAGGCAACCAGAACAACCCCAGGAAAGATGAGCCTACAAGGCCCATATACGGCCGCGGAACCGCGGCCAAACATGGGCTTTGGCCGCGGATCCGCGGCCACGTGGCCCACGTGTCAATGCAAAGATTCAGAGGCGGCTGCGAGCGTTGACTAGGTCTTTTTCTTAGGGGGTATTTTTGTAAAAGCAGATATGCGAGTCAATTGTAACCCTAGGGTTTCTATCCTCTATAAATAGGAACCCTAAATCTTGTATTAGGTCATGCCTCTTTTCATTAATAAAATTCAGATT
This sequence comes from Agapanthus africanus, assembly GCA_030015575.1. Classification (NCBI taxonomy): domain Eukaryota; kingdom Viridiplantae; phylum Streptophyta; class Magnoliopsida; order Asparagales; family Amaryllidaceae; genus Agapanthus; species Agapanthus africanus. The sequence continues at coordinate 47,002,193 of CM057339.1, forward strand.
TCTTTTGGAGAGCATCGATGCCTCTTTTCATTTCATCTATTCAGATCTGACAACCCTGTGTAAATATTTGGAGAGAGCCATCTGTAAAGTAAGTAGTTTTATTTAATTGCCTTAGTATAGATCTTTAATTCCTTGCCCTAGATAGATAGATAGCATGTTCTTCAATTCCCTAATGAGCGAGTAGTCTCCTCGCTTGTTAGGGTTAGCTTTGGGGAAGGCTTTTGAGAGATGAAGATCTTTTATCCCTTTCTTGCCCATCACATATAATCAATAGGACTCCATACATACATGCACACACCGCTCCTTATGGCACCCTATCCCACGAGGTAGCGGTGATACCGTAGTATAAAGGCCCGGTTGAGCGTGTTTTCCATGGAGGTTAGGGTAAGGATTGATAAAGGAAGGACAAGAACCTAGAGGAAGAAGCACCTTCCCGAATGGTTCTAATCCCCTTCATTAATAATTAACATAACACCTCATAGATCTTAATTTGGATATAGAAAGCGGTGAGATTTATTTACATTTCCAAACCTACCATAAACCTAACCCCAGCAAGATTTAGATCTAGATAGATTTAGTTTTTAGATTTAATCAATCCGACACCCATCGGAATTAACTCGTAAGAGCGACTAGGAAATTCACAAAATCCCTGTGGACCGACCCGTACTCACCGGCTAGCTACCAAGTGACGCCGTTCTTGATTGCGGTTTAGAAATATTTTTGACACACAAATCACGTATTCCCGTATTTGGGAAGCGGGGCGTGACAACTTGATCTGACTTTCTCCTGACGGTTGTAGTATAATCGTCTCTTTTCCTACGATCTTATGCGGCTGACCGTTTCCTACCATCACATGTCCAAGATCCTTGTTCAGTCGAAAATATCGCACATTTGATATAGCATTTTCCTTACTTTTTCTTAAAAATCTAAAGGTGTTTATTATAAATATAGAACATATTTGGGTTTATCTGTAAAAATACTATTTACCATATGTTTATATATTATAATTAACATTATGAAGGAAAATGTATGAATATAATATATAATATTTTAATAATTTAAATATGCATATCATATCAAATATCCTTAATCAATATTCTTAAAATATAATATCATATCAAATTGGTTAGGATAATATCTCAAAAGTACCAAATATTACTAACATTATTCATTGAGATATTGTGCAAGGTTTAGTTTAGGTAAGGAGATCGAGATGTTGAGATGTCTGGAATCAAAAATCTGCAGATAAAGTTAAATAAAATCGAAGAATTAAAACTGGCAGAGACTCAGAAAAGATATGAAGATTCCAGATATCAAATAAATCTCCATGTGTCACAACGAAGCAGCTCCAGAATTCTGAAACTAAGATCTCACCAACAAACCACACTTCCGCGGCCAAATTAGCATCAATGCGGCGGATCCGCGGCTGATTCACCGAGTCAGGAGTTGGGATTTTCAGGTTGGAATTGCTACAACTAACCCATATTCTAGAAATCTTTAGTTTCTGGCTTTGGGGCTATATAAAGGAACGAGGGCTAAACCTAGAAATCATCAAACCGAAGAGATCACGAAGTCCAAGACGACAAAAGAATCCAGGTTGATCATCAGTTGTTCATCTACCTCCTTAAGAAGAGATCGAGAAGCAAAGTAGGGTTTTGTAATCACTTTCTAAAGGAACAAAGTGTAATTGATCAAGTTCATTAATAAAGGTAGTTCTTTTTATTCTTATTGCATTTTATTTTCTTTATTTACATTATGATCTCTATCCGTTCTTTTATCTCCATCATGTGCGGGTAATTCTCTGCTTGATAAGGTTCGTAGGATTAAGGTAAATCAATGGATGAAAAAATCCTTTAATTCCTTTTACGTCCTATAAAGTTTATAAACTTTATCAAAAGAATAGTTAACATCCTAATCGGGGGCGCTATCAATTCATTGATAGTCACGACCACGGTTTGAGATTAGATTAACAATTGTTTTGGTAAAGGCTAGACATGAACGAAGATCCATGTAAAGATAAGGGTCAAGATTGGGAACCCTATTCCCTCCAAAAACCGTAATCTACATGCATCTCTGTCGATCTAGTTTTAAATCTATTAAAGGATAAAAGGAGTAATCTTTAATTAATCATCCATGACTACTAAATCTTAACGCACCCTACAAGCCCTCTTCTGATATAAAATCTACATCCGTCTTTAAATTAGATCTATATTCTATATCCGTGTTTAATGTAGATCTAGATTCTATAATTATTCTTTACTATTATCTATTTTTCTTCCTCTTCCTAATCAACACGTCTAAAGAAAGATTAAAAGATTCACATATCTCTGAGGATGACCCGTACTCATCTCGGTCTAGCTACACGCGACACCGTTATTGATTGCGATTAATTCTACAAAAACTTCTTTAAGACAGATCAATCAATCCCCTTGAACATACTCGCTAAAGTAATGCCGTACTGCAGTGCAATGAAAGGATGCCCCCAAATCTAGAAACCAGTTATCCACATTTGTACTCTTATCCCCATGTTCCCCTTATTCATATGTAAACACCATATTTGCTTCCTTTTCATCTACCTTCCCATCTGAGTTGTTCTTCAAGGCTCTATATTAGCTTTTTCTGTAACCCTTCTTTCCATAATTCCAACAGTTGCCTAGGATCTTCCCTTTCAATTTTTCTCGGCTCTTAAACTTGTCTTTCTTCCGTTTTCCCCTTTCCATCGTTCTTCCGCGATTCTCAACTGGGAGTGAAAAGTTCCCGAGCTCCCACTCACACCTTTTCTCTTCATCTCATCGTTTAATAGACAACTCACTGCATCATAAAATGTGAGAGTCCCTGAGATCGAGTTGCTTACCGCCATCACGAGGTTTTCCCAACTTTCCGGCAACAAACAATGAAATAACAGGGCTCGAATCTCATCTTCAAACACGATTGTAACCAATTCGAGTTGGTTTGTCACGCTAATGAATTCGTTCAGATGCTCTGTCACCGAATCGTTCTCTGCCATCTTCATATTGAAAAGCTTCTTCACCGGGAATATCTTGTTTGATGTCGAAGGCTTCTCATACAACTTTGTTAATGTCGTCATTAGCCCCGTTGTTGTTTTCTCTTTCGAGATATTAAAGGCCACTTGCGGAGTCAACGATATCCTGATCGTCACCAAGGCTTTCCTATCCAATAGATTCTATGCCTCATCGGATATCTTCTCAGGCTTTTCATCTAACAACGGGAGATACAAATCCTTCTGGTATAAGTAATCATCCATCTGCATGCACCACCAATCATAATTATGATCATTGAATTTCTCGATTCTTATCTTATCCTACGCCATCGTTCGTCTGCCATCGCAGCAAACTCAACTTCTCTATCGGATCTGAATCAACACCTTCAAAACTACAATCTAAAAAGATAGGGAAAAGGACGCAAGCATCGTTACCCACCGTTAACCTAGATTGTAGAATCGAAAGACTCTTTGGTTCCCTAACCATGCTTTGATACACGTTGTTGTGGTATCAAGCGTCAAGCACTAGACTTTGATACTAGCTGCTGTGGTATACTACAATAACCACGGAGATAGATGATATATGGAACAATGCTTACGACCAATCACACAACAATAACACGATACCAACGAAAGATATAAAAATGATAAACACACAAGAATATAAGAATCAAAAAACCAGAGAGAGACACAAAGGTTTGTTAACGAGATTCACCTACCGTATGGCTAGTTTCTGGCAGAGCGAAATCTGCAAAGTTTACTATATCCTTGAATCAAGTTTACATATCCATTTGGTCTGAGACGTTGGGTACGTCTAGTTTGAATTTAGGAGCAGATGCTATTTGGACATATCCATTCGCCTCAAATCTAAGATACCAAGTTGATTTATGGCACTGTATATCGGAGGTTTGGATAGATGCGACCAATGTAGCAAACTTTACTAGATTCTATCTCATTTGTGAGGGGTTTTTGATTGTGGGGACGCTCTTCCCTGCAGGCCCAAACCCTGTAACTAATTACGTTATCACATCGCGATAACAAGTTTCTCCTGCTCCAGTATTTCACTTCGTGTCGTGTTGTATTTTTGTTTATTTTGGTTGCCCGTGGATTGTATATGGAGACTAATTTATGTCGCCGCCCGTGGAGCGCGAATTAGTCCTAATCCGAATATTTTAGATTTGGATTTTGAATTTAGGTCTTATGTTCCGTCGGTTCAAGGAATATTTTATTTTATTTAAGGACCGTTAATCTTGTTTTATATTAAAATCAACTTAAATATATGAGCATTTGGGCTAAATTTATTTTAACTAAGGATACTCTAGTCTTGTATAAGACTAAGATCAACTTAGCAATATATTCAAGGATCATTAAATTTTATTAAGATCCATCAATTTTGTTAAGATCCATCAACAGAGCATATGGGCTCAGCTGCAGTGAAGTTTCAGAGACTTAGCCAATTTGGGCTCAATCCTGGGCTTTTTCCCTCATTCGGTAGTGCTAAGCACTTAGTATTTTGATTATATGTAGTGCTAAGTACTTTTGTTCAGTGCTCACGTGTTTTCACGTGAGGCGTAGAGCCTTTTGTTCCCTCATAGGAATTGAATAAAATACAAATAAAGCAGCAAGAAAAACCCCCAAATGGAGCATCATGTGCTCACACGTGACCAGGCCTCACGTGCAAACACGTGACCTTTTTATGGGCAGATTCTATCTACGCCTGGATGCCTAATTGATAAAGTCACGTGTGATGGGCTCTTGAACCCACTGAATTAATATAATTAAATTCTAATTAAAAAGAATTAAAAGCATTTGTTCCCTCATGGGGACTGAATAAAATATATAAATAAAGCAGCAAGGAAAACCCCCAAAGGGTGCATCACGTGCCCACACGTGACCGGGTCTCATGTGCAGACACGTGACCTTTTACAGGCAAAGTCTATATGCGCTGAATAAAATAAAAAATTGAAAATGCTTAATCAGTGGGGTCACGTGCCAACACGTGATGGGTTCCGAGCCCTCTGAACTAATAGAATTAAATTCTAATTAAATGATGTATCAGTGGGGTCACGTGCTAACACGTGATGGGTTTCTGAGCCCTCTGAACTAATAGAATTAAATTCTAATTAAATGATTAATCAGTGGGGTCACGTGCCAACACGTGATGGGTTCCTGAGCCGTCTGAACCAATAGAATTAAATTCTGATTTATTGCTTAATCAGTGAGGTCACGTGTCAACACGTGATAGACTCCTAAACTCTATAAACCAATAGAATTAAATTCTAATTAATTGCTTAATCGGTGAGATCACGTGCCAACACGTGATAGACTCCTAAACCCTCTGAACTAATAGAATTAAATTCTAATTAAAGAGAATCAAAAGCACTAATTGGAAAAATATTTTTCTAGATCTTTCCAAACAAAAAAGATTGCACTCTGTAAAGTGGAGCACCGTTGGATTAAAAATCCAATGGTGACTAAAAAATCACCAATTTATAGGAAGATTCTGTACAAAGAAATATTTTCCTAAAACTTGCCAGGAACAACAAATAAAATATCTTTTGGATTAAAAATCCAATGGTGAATAAAATTCATCGAATGATCTAAAAGATCATGTTGGTTATAAAATCAATCAAAATCTTTCAATGAAAGATTAACTAAACAAACCGATTCTTTTCTTTCTCCTATAAATAGGAGCCAAGAAGAGAAGAGAAAGGAAAGATACAACAACATAGAGAGAATACATAAGAGAAAAAAAGAAGAGAATTTAATTCTTCAGAGAGAAAAGAAGACCTCTTTCGAAAAAAAAGAAAGAAAAAAAACTCTAGGTAAGAGAAGGAAGGAGATCGTTCTATAAGCTCTCACAAACAAAGGAGAATTTAATTCTCAAACCAAGAGTTTAACTCTTCTAAAAAGAACTTAGTTCTTTCTCTAGTTGAAAATCTGCAGAAGCATATCTCCCCACAAGTTGAGAATTTAATTCTCATCGGGGAGATTCTGCCATACAGATCCAAAATTTAGAGGAAGAATTGGGTTTAAAGAATTTAATTCTTTCAAACACATAGGAATTTAATTCCTCTAAATAAAATTAGGGTTTAACCTTATAAAAGAATTTAATTCTTAAATAAAGGATTTAACTCTCCACGCACGTAAAAGAGATCGTTACCCAACATGATCACGTGGTAACACGTGACCCCCTTTCTTTAAACGAGAAAAAGAAATTTCCCAAAGTGTTTAACACTTATTTAAAAGGAAAAAGGGAAAACAATAAAGACAGTTTCTCTTTTAGGGTGTATCACGTGCTCCCACGTGACCCTTAAAAAGCTTCTCAAAATAAAAAGGGAGTAAAGCCGAGGCATTTCACTTTCTGGCGTCTCACGTGCTCCCACGTGACCCTTGAACAAGCTTCTCAAAATAAAAAGGAAGTAAAGCCAAAGTAGTTTCACTTTTTGGGTGTCTCACATGTTCCCACGTGACCCCTAGCAATTATCAAACAAATAAGGATTCTACCCAAAGGCAATACCTGCCTAAGGGATGCCTCACGTGTTCCCACGTGACCCCTGATAAACACCATTTTAAAGAGAAAATGGGGTAAAGTCTTCCATCATCTGTTGGTATGACACTACCCTAAAGTCTTCCAACGACTGTTCCAGACTAGACATGGGTTGTGACGGGGTTTCAGTAAAAGATTCAAAGTTTTTTGGATACTGAAAACTCCCAAATGGTGGTTCAGAAGCAATGTCTAGGGATGGTGCAAAAGTCGGGTAGGACTGGTAGGAATTGAATGGTTGGACAGGTGTAGGATCAACATACGGATAAGAAGGTGAATGGAATTGTTGATTCAAAGAATTCGCAGTGGTGAAAGGAGTGAAAGATCGGCTACGGGATTGTTCAATTCGTTCAGCAATAGATATAGGTTTTGGAGTTACAACAGGACTTGAAAAAGTGGTATCAACGTAAGAAGGCGGTGAAGGTTGAAACGGTTGATACAAAGTAGATTGCGGAGTCCAATTGTTCGTCCTAGCTGCGTCTATCCGATCTTTCAAAGAAATTTTGGGTATGGAGAGGTCGTTCGATGTTCGACCAAAGCAAGAACCGTAAGAAGAAATGTCTGGTTGTGGGTACCAAAGTTCGGCAAGAGTTTTGCGAGGTAGGGTACCCAAGATATGATGAGAAGTAGAAGGGAGGAAAAAGACTGTGGTTTTTTTTTGTTTTTTTGGTTAGTCATTAACAAAAGAATGAAATATACACACAAAAAGAATTTGGACAAAAACAATCACGACACGAAAATACCCCACACCTAATCGGTCTAGGGTTTACCTAGGTCAACTAGACCTGCTCCAGAACTTAATTGTCGAAGTATAACTATGTCGAGAAACGGGCTCAAGATATACTGATCACGAGGCCAGGTAAGTGCATAGATAAGGGGAGGTTTTCCGACGCTTTCGCGAAGGTCCCTAATTAAATAACCCTTTCTCTTTTGGCGGTTCGCCGTTAACACTTTCCTAGACACCTTGTAAACAATATACCGTTAAGCGGTATTCTAAACACAGTTAACTTCTCCTAGTGAGCGCGATGTCCTTAAGGCTTAAAGTCTAATTTCTTTTAAAAATTTGTGTGGGTATACGTTATGCACAGTTCGTGATTTGTAGGCCATAGAAAAGGTGATGAAATCCTTTACCGTATATTGTGGGGTTCGCTTACTCTTAAGTCCGTATTAATGGATGCAATGCGCAAATTAATTAAAAAATTATTTAAAGAATCAAACAATCTGTTCCCTGATTAAAAATCAGAAAGTTACCTCAATGAGGTATCACGTGTTCACACGTGACCAAAGGTCACGTGTTGACACGTGATGTCTTTACAGAATTAAATTCTGTCAACCAAAAGTATAAACAAGCGGCTGAGAAAAGTCCCCAATTGGAGGTCACGTGCACCCATGTGACCAAGGGTCACGTGCCAGCACGTGACAGGCTTTGAAAGCCTTATAACTCAATAGAATTAAATTCTAAAATTTTCTAAATCTTTCCAAAACTAAGAAGGATTATGGGGAACCGTTGGATTAAAAATCCAAGGGTGATTAAAAATCACCAATTTATGGAAAGAGTTTAGACAAAGAAAGATTTCCTTAAATCTCACCAAAAATAACAAACAGAATATTTTTGGATTGAAAATCCAACGGTGAATAAAATTCACTGAATGATCTAAAAGATCATATTAATTATGAAAACTAACAAAATCTTTCAATGAAAGATTTACTAAATAAATTGATTCTTTTCCTTCTCCTATAAATAGGAGCCAAGAGGAGAAGAAAAGATATAGAATTTTTGGATCTTGAAATTTCCAAAAGGCAAATAACAGAGAGAAAAGAAAGGAGAATTCAATTCTCAAGAAAGAAACCCTAGGTGAGAAAAGGGAAAAAGATCAAACTTCAAAAAGAGAATTTAATTCTCAAAATCTAAGAGTTTAACTTTTCTGCAAAAGAGAACTTAGTTCTTCCTCTGGTTGAAGATTTGCAGAAGCAAATCTTCCCATAGGTTGAGAATTTAATTCTCATTGGGTTGAGATTTTGCCATGCAGATCCAAGACTTAGAGGGAGGATTGATTTCAGAGAATTTAATTCTCCCAAATTTATAGGAATTTAATTCCTCCAAGATGAAATTAGGGTTTAACCCTATATGAGAATTTAATTCTCCTAATTTACAGGAATTTAATTCCTTCAAGATAAAACTAGGGTTAAACCTGTGTGAGAATTTAATTCTCCTAAAACTACAGGAATTTAATTCCTTCAGGGTGGACAAAACTAGGGTTTAATCGTAATTGAGAATTTAATTCTCTTAAACTTGATTCCTCCTAAAATGAAACTAGGGTTTAAACCTAATTAAGAAATTAATTCTTTTACATATATGGGAATTTAATTCCTCTAAAGATAATTAGGGTTTTACCCTATAAAGAATTTAATTCTTTCACAATAGGAATTTAAATCCTCCAAAATCATAATTAGGGTTTAACCCTACAGAGAATTTAATTCTTAAGAAATAAAGAATTTAAAAGATCTCCATGCATGCAAAGAAATAAGGCCACGTGTCCCCACGTGAAGATCCCCAAAAATGAGAAGAAAAAAGCTCTGAGGCAACGCCTCACGTGCTCCCACGTGACCTCCAAAACACAGAAAGAAAAAGCAAAGAAAATCTAAGTTTTGGGCCCTCTCACGTGTTACCACGTGACCCCTTAGCAGATGCTTTATTGGTCAGCGCACAGATATCCATCACGTGCCAACACGTGATGCTCAAAATAAAGATAAAAAGTGTTAAACACTTATCTGCAGAATAAAGTAAAGAGAATCTGGTCCCACCTTTGGGTACCCTCACGTGTTCCCACGTGGCCCATTCTTCTCTATTGTTTAACACTAATTTGACAACTTCATTTCCAGTGTTTAACACTGTCATTTTCTAGTGTTTAACACTAAATTGAGAATTGTACTTCTAGTGTTTAACACTGTTGTTTTCTAGTGTCTAACACTAAATTGAGAATTGTATTTCTAGCGTTTAACACCGCTACTCTCTAGTGTTTAACACCATTTTTAGCCAAATTGGCTAATTTTCTGGAGGCAATAGCTTCCCCTTCAACTGAATCTCAAAATTGAGTAAAATTCAGAGCTATAATGTTACCAGAGCCCTCAAACTTTTGTTTAGTATTGCTAAGTAGTGAGGGGCTGAACCTAGACAAATGTCTAGTGGTCCAAAAGAGGGCCAACATTTCAAACTTAATTGGACTTAGCCCAAGTCGGCCATAAGTTCACAATTCAGACTTAACCGAGCCAATGTGCTCATAATCTAATTAATGGATCTTAGTTCCAAATTGGGCTACAGATCACTTAATCCACTTTGGTTTGAGGGTACATCTCTTCACTCCTCTGATATTTAACGTTGTAATCCTTCAACGTCTTCAGAGAGGTGACGGGTCTCGACAACCACACATTTCCCAGACTATGACGTCTCTAAACTACGAACAGTGGGGTCCTTAAACCCATGGACTATGATGTTCTTAAACTGGACTGTGGGGTCCTTAAACTCATGGACTATGATGTCCTTAACCTCGACCATGATGTCTTTAAACTAACATTCGACCGTGATGTCTTTAAACTAACACCGGACTGTGGGGTCCTTAAACCCATGGACTATGATGTCCTTAACCTCGACCGTGATGTCTTTAAACTAACACCGGACTGTTGGGTCCTTAAACCCATGGACTAGGATGTTCTTAACCTCGACCATGATGTCTTTAAACTAACATCGGACTGTGGGGTCCTTAAACCCATGGACTATGATGTCCTTAATCTCGACCGTGTTGTCTTTAAACTAACATTCGACCGTGATGTCTTTAAACTAACACTGGACTGTGGGGTCCTTAAACCCATGGACTATGATGTCCTTAACCTCGACCGTGATGTCTTTAAACTAACATTGGACTATGGGGTCCTTAAACCCATGGACTATGAAGTCCTTAACCTCGACCATGATGTTTTTAAACTAACATTGGACTGTGGGGTCCTTAAACCCATAGACTATGATGTCCTTAACCTTGACTGTGGGGTCTTTAAACTCATGGACTATGATGTCCTTAACCTCGACCGCGATGTCTTTAAACTAACAACGGACCGAGACGTCCATAAACTAACATTGGACCGTAATGTCCTTAAACTAATCGACCGCAATGTCACTAAACTAAACAATAGAGCCCAATTGCTCTCTTGTTGGATCTAAACGATCCCGTTAAGTTGATCTTAGTCCAAAATGAGACTAACGTATCCTTAACAAACGTTTAAGTTGATCTTAGTCTCAAATGAGGCTAACGTATCCTTAAACCCAACCCCCCAAACCCAAATCTAAGAAAGATACGGATTTGGACTAAACCACGCCCTACGGGCGACAACATAAATTAGTCTCCGTATACAATCCACGGGCAACCAAACACAAAACAAACACCCACGACACGAAGTGACCATATGGAGAAGGAGAAAGTTGTTACCGCGATGCAGTAGCGTAATTAACTGCAGGGGCTTGCGCCTGCAGGGAAGAGCATCCACACAATCAAAAACCCCTCAAACGAGGGGGAATCTGATGAAGTCTGCTACATCGGCCGCATCCGTTTAAACCTTCGATGCATGGTGTCATAAATCAACACGGCATCTTCGGAGAGGTGGACGGATAGCACCAATTAGCATCTACCCCGAATTTCTGGCAATACGGACCTGCGCGGCCACGTCTCCGTCTTTCGGAGGGGAACATATTCTGGCATGCCCGGTGGGACCTTTTCCTCTTTCCACTCCACACTTCGTGTGTCGTGTTCGCGAACGAATAGCGGTTTGCTAATGGTTGCCCTTGGGTTCAAGATACTGAGATTTGGCGTTTTTCTTGGTGCAGAAAGCGAGGAATCAATGGCGTTCACCTGCGCGAAATGTGTCAACTGCAACTACAACCCACGTTCCGCCTCATCTGGAGGCATAGCTTACATGCCTCAAGCGGCTTCCCTGTTTACGATGCCAGTAGAACAAGTCACTCAGGCCACCACGGGATTGTTTTTTGGGACCATGCTCCCGCCAATGAGCTTCAGCGCTCCTATGCCAGCACTGGAAGCTCCCAAGAAGTCGGTCTTCGATCGGCTTGCTACTACCACGGCCCCTCTCAACGGGTCGTCCAGCTCCAACTCCTCGGTCTTCGCCAGGCTGGGCCAGAATTCCTGTGGACCCGTAATGAAGCCTACAATACCTGAAGTGGCCATCCCAAAGAGGATAGCCATCCCCACTCCTGAAGTCGCCAAGGCGGCTTCTCCTGCCAAAAGGTCGGTCTTTACAAGACTGACTGTTCCAGCTCCCACTCCCGCTCCCGCTCAGAAGTCTGTTTTTGACTGGTTGGATACGGCTTTTCAACGGACATCAGTCTTCAAGAGACTGACGCCAGCAACAACCCCTCACCTGAACAGGGGGCAAGACAAAGCCATCCCCATTACCGAACCAACACCGTCGGCTCGACATGCTCGATGTCGTCATTGGCACCGAGTAAGGAAGGCTGGTGTTAGTTATATGTATGCCCTAGAGGCTATTACTATACATAGGATGTATATTGTAGTGGATGCTTGGACATATATAGGGAGGAATTTCTTGCTTGACATGATAATATGCTATCTGGTTGCTCTTTACCTTAACGTGTACACTGATTGTCTCTCTGTTACATGTTGGTAAAGCCCTTAGGATGTGTACTTGACTACCTGGACTATGATGCGGATCATACTAGTGGGGACATGGTAGTCCATAAATACATCCTTCAAGGTCCCTAGTCGTGGGTGTATCGAGATGGGGCATCGATATACCAGAGTAGACTAGCATATACCTTCTCGGCCCATACAGATGGGCGATGGATGATCCCATATCCATTGGTGTTTGACATCAGAGATGATATACGGGTGCTCAGTGGAGACTGGGTACACTGGACGGACTCGCCGAGAACTCCCAGATGGTATTATACCTTACGTCAGATGGCAGTTCTCTGGTGACACTGGTACAGGTTAGTCTGTAGACCCGAGATCGTCATAGAGTCTTGTGTGATTCCCACTGTGCTTTGATTTCCACCTTACCACGTCCAAGAGGGCGTGCAAAACGGTGGTTTTTGGGTACAGTCCCGATTCACATGGAGGCAATGAGCGATAGGAGGGGATTCGTCTCTCCCGGTATAGGGAGTTGATGTTGCGCTGTGTTCGATTAGCTATAACCGGAAATCCCTGGCCAGGGTTGCTGAGATTTACTGGTAAGTTTTACCAGTAGTTTCTCGAACTGTTATAGACCTCATATCGACACGACTTATCGAGCTACTGGGGTCTGACGTTTACCACCCCTAGGCTAGATATGCGACATATCAGACGACGAGACCGGACTGCAAGGGAATGTTACTGATTGGATTCACAGGAGTGTGAGCGGGCTTGCTCGTTGATCTTCTGATCACTCAATACCCGGGTGGCCGTTACGTTTAGAAGACCGCTTGCGGCTTGTGGGTGTTTGATATGATCATCGCCTACTGCCGGCGTATTGACGAGTCTTTAGAGTCCTACACAGAGGTTTCCTGGCTCAAGCGAAACGAAATAGGAGCGCATATGAGATATGTGCGGGACCGAGAATAATACCAGTATGTGATACTGAATTCAATTCTCGCGATTTGTATCATTGGACGGTTATATGAGATATAGCCGGGTTACCGAATCAAGTGTTGATTCGATACATTGATACACTTGATATTAGTCGGTTATATGCGATATGACCGGATCATTAAATCAAGTGTTGATTTAATGATTTAATGTATAATTATATATTAGATATATTACTTTACATTGACTAGTATTGTTCACTTAAAATTGATTTTCTCACTTGATGTGCACAAGTTGCATATGTGATATATTTTTGTGCATTAGTTTGTATCATGTTTGATGATACATGCAAACTTGGGTATGTGTATGCTTTAAACCATGTTTAGGTTAATGGTTAGGGTTTTACTTATTTATTTATTTTGTTAAAACTAAATGGTGGCTTTTTCTTTTTACATGCTAGAAGTTTCATGATGCTTCATAGCATCTTTGAAAAAGTCTTACCATTTTGTTTTGTTCATTAACCTAACCATTAGCCTAAACCCCAGTTTATTCTCTACATGTGTTAACTTCACCCATGGTTGCATTATGATAAGATTCACTTGAATTTTCTTTTAGACATAATTCCTTTTCTTTCTTCTTCTTTTTCTTCTTCATGAAGAAAAGAAAAGCTTTCTTGAAAATTCCAAGTGATGAAATCAAGTGAGAAATCCAAATCCAAAGTGAACCCACTTTCTATTTCTTCATCCTCTACCACTTGCCATGTTGTATAGGGTGTTTTCTTCAAAAGGTTCATGACCAAGTGAAGATGGAGCTTGAGTTTGAGTCGCCTCGACGTAGATCATCTTTGGCACCGAAGTCAACGACCTAGCCAGATCATTTCTCCGACGAAACCATCGCTAGAGTCCGTTATCCTGATGATCGCAGCGGAGGGACGTCATCACGGAGCTAAAGAAGTGGAGGACCGGATCTACAAAGGTTGTAGCCCCTTTCACATGTAGTTAAAGTTGTTAACTAGTTTAGTTTTCGCCTATCCACTAGTTAACGATCTTGCATAGGGTTTCTCGGCACATGAAAAATTTGATTTTGGTATGGTTGATCAGTTGTAGAACCTCATGGGTGTGCCTAAGAACCCTACAGTGGCATCAGAGCCTAGCTAGAGCTTTAGGCGAAGTGTAGACGATATTAGAAACCCGATCGAACCCCGAAACCCTAAATTTCACCCCTTTCTGTACATTTTCTGAAACTGTGCATTTTTCCTAATTAAAAATATCCAAAAAATTCAGCAGGGTTTTTGAGGGGTTACTGTGCTGCACGTGCGTCTAAGTCGACTATAGCACCGCGGAACAGCGGCATGAGCATGGCTCGTGCGGCTGTTCCGCGGCCATTCTGTCACTTCATCTTTTTCTGTTTGCACAGTAATCTCTCTCTGTAAGTGCTGTATTTTCTGAGAATTTTTAAAGTTTGCTCAAGAGTTGAGTTTTCTGGGTTGTATTGGGGACTCGATGTTTCGATCGGGAAGTTTAACTTCGTCTGTGTGTTTTTCCGGGTATTTTAGAACATGTTAAAAAGTTCGACCGGATATAAATTCCCACTTTTTCCCCGGTCGGGAAATTTCCAAGTGTTGGATCTTTCTGTAGTTTAAAGACGTTCTAAGTAGTGCAAATAACACGATGGACCCTCTAGAAGACAACAAAACTTAACTCGATTATGTGACCGTCTTGAACTGCCCTTTGAACCTTAGGGTTTGGGGCAGTATGGCGTGCCACATGTGAGGCGTTGGCTTGACCCTTCTACGGATGGACCGTTGGTACTGTGGTATGAAGTGGATGTTTTTAAACTTATTTCATGTGTTGAGCTTTTCGGGAAAACTTGGGTGTTTGATTGTTCAATCGAAAAGTTTAACATTTTCTATTTATCTGGAATGTGATACAATATTTGGAATTCACAAGTTGTTATGAGATAACTGAATGAATGTTATAAATCTAGCAGTTTAGTCTCACTTGATCGGTTGCCACGGGATTTTGATGTGATCAAAAGTCCGTCGCAATCGCGTAGCGTACGCGGATACTCGCCGGTAAACTTAATAGATAGCCACGCCCCATAGCCCCGACCAAGTGACTGTAGGAGAACCCCATCGCCGAAAGCATCCGTTCGGGTGCTCGCGGTAGCGGTGTTCCGCCTTAGTGCACTTCGTCGGCGGTATCGGGGGTGCGGCCGCCTACTAAAGTTTGCGACGAGCATTTGATCAGGATGTCGGGAATCTTGTTGAATTGCCCGACTTGATATTGAAAAGAGTTTTCGATAATGAGACTAAAATGCGGGGTTTATAATTGTTAAGCATGCGATGTCTAAGGAATTCATTTGATTAGGCATGCGATGTCTAAAGGTGTTGCGGATTCCAACTGTTGTAGTTTTACACTTTCTTTTCTGTGACCGTAAGTGTAATATGTGAGATCACCGGTTTCGTTGCTATATGTCAACGACAATTGGGATGGGCATATTTACTTACGTTGATGACATGTGATGTTATGTGTTGCTGGATATGTTATATTGGATCGTCGTGTTTGAATAGCCGGGTTTTTTTTATGTGAGATGAGTGTTTTTCCATTTTCATTCATGTAAAAACTTGTATGTAATATTCTTTTATTGGGGCACTTCCAGGTTGCGGAAGATGTCACCGTTGATGTATATTATTTACTTTTCCGCATTAGGATAGACCCAAGGAAGGGAGCACAAGTAACCGGGTTCTAGGGTCCAGTGGGAGGCCATCTCGAGGAGTCGAGTCCGGGTCTCCTAACTCTAGAATTGGTAGGGTTGCTTGCCGCTCTCGTAGGGGTATAGGGGTGTGGGTTTGGCTATTCATCACGACCGTGGAATCCGTGTTTTATACAGGCTCAAAATAAAACACGGACATCCTAGTATATCCAATATTTCATATGATATATTCTGCTGTGTTATCTGTGATGTGATCATGTGATTTGTTCAGATAGATATTGTATATAGTATATATGATATATTATATAGACGTTGCTTATGTTTTACACTCGCGCTAGCCCTGCCTCGCTCTGGCGTTAGTTACCTAACCTAACGGTGCAGATGGGACATCGAGACGAATGCGGATGGCATAAGTGTACGTCGTATTTATCTGTGATGTTTAGGTGGACTTAAATGATGGGACTTCATTAATGTGATTAATGAAAGAAAAAGAAACCTAAAAGATGTTGTGGAATCGAATTTTCAAAAACAGGTAGCTACAGTTCTTGCTTTGCATCGCGGTGTTCCTTGTAGAACATCCTGCACCTTATTCGATGAGGAAAGGGCCGAGATCCCTTCACCGGGAGTGACCCCTTTAGCAATAACTGGCAGATGCTACACACTCGGTTTGTCTTTTGCTTGCTTCTATAGTTTCTGCTTTGCACAGTGATATATATGATATATCCCGCACCTCATTCGAGGATGAAAGGGCCGACGATCCCTTCACCGGGAGTGACCCCTTTAGCAAAACTAGAAAAGCCTCAAAAACACTCCATTTTAAAATCATTTGATTCTACAACGATATCAAGTTCATTATGCAATAGGTTTTCAGAAAAACCTGTCGTAGCCCACCGTCATTCCAGATAAGTAGTAGTTAATATTCGTGCTGCGTTTCTTGGCCTTTGTCAAGGCGTAGTGTGCGGTAGCTGTCTAGTGCTTATCTGCTTATGCATATGATGCAGATTGGATTAGGATAGTCATGCGACCTTGTTGGCCTTTGTCAAGGGCCGTGCGGGTGGGTTTAATTCAATCAAGAAATGACGGGTTGAACTTGACTAGCATCCTATGGTTTGTTGGCCTTTATCAAGGTCATAGGAGGTTAGGGGTAAAATTATCGGGAATTTCAAGTGTTGAAATTTGCAATAAGATTGCATACCTTCTATGAGATAGTTGGATCCCGATACCCGCTGCGAGTAAGAGTTACTCTTGGGAGAGTTTTACACATTACAATTAGCCGATCAAGTAGGTGTTTAGAAAGGTGTTAACGAGGTTACGCCTCTGGGAAAACGAGGTTTACATTAATTAGGTTCGTGCGAAAGCACGGGGGACCTCCCTCAAAGTACCGGCACTGGCCTGGCTGAAAAATTGGCGAACTTGTAGTGTGTAATTAATCCCGGCTATTCTTTCCTTTTAGGGTTTGAAGGAAGATTTGATAAAAACAGTGGGAGCCATCCTGATTAGATAATATAATAACCAATCTGATCTTGCAAGAGCACACGCAGAGTGTTTTCTTCTCTCTCTCTAGGTAGCGACCATATCATGCCTTAATCAAGATAATAATATGGATGTATTGACCGAACCCGCTTGTTATACTGAGCTGGGGAACGTTGGTCCCGCTCCGACTTATAATTGTTATAAGACAGAGCAAGAAATAGGGGAATACCAGAATTCTTATGCCGCCCAAACGAAGAAAGTGCATATGATGCATCTCCTTCGGGTGTGTTAGTTATAAAGAACTGTTTCTCAGTGTCCTCTACGTCCTGGGTATTAGATACCGGATCAGGATCCCACTAATGTAATCCGTTACATGGGCTACAGAAAGGTAGAGAACTGAGAACGGGTGATAAGTTTCATGAGACAGAAAACGGTGCAAGTGTTGCAGCCAAGTCTGTTGGTCACTGTCACCCTGTATTTCCAAATACATTGATTCTGAACAAATGCTATTAGATACCGAACCTGATATACAAAATCATATCAATCTCTTTATTTAATAAAGAGAGGATATAATTTTGTATTGTTGGATTATGTTTTGAACATTTCCTATATCAAAAGTTGATCGATTCAGGTACGTTATCTAAAAGTATTGATGTTCTAAGTCAAACTACAGTTCTTAGTATACAGAACACACACAAGAGGAATAGTTCAGAAATGAACGGATCCTTCTTGAGGTATATATAGACTAGGTCATATCAATGTGACCCGACTAGCTAAAGTTACATATAGATGCATATTTAAATTAGTTTGAATTTACATCTTCTGAAACTTGCCAGTCATGTCACAAAGATAAGATGACCATTGCTCTGTTTATTGAAAACAGGGAAAGAGTTACTGAACTCTTGGGATAATACATGTTGATGTATGAAGGTCCCCTGTCTACACATGCCAAGACTGGTTCTTTGTACTTCATTACATTCTCTGATGATCTCTCAAGATTCAGACATATGTTCCTGTTGAAACACAAGTCCGAAGCTTTTGAGATATTCACAGAATATAAGCTAGAAGTAGAGAACCAAAATCAGGTATAAATATTATGTCCTTTAATGTGATCAAGGAGGAGAATACTTGAGTACGGAATTCCTGGATTATTCTAAAGGAGAATAAGATTCTCTCTCAGCATTACTCCTCCTAATACACCACAGCACGTCGGTGTAACGGGTGGAGCAATAACACCCTATATGATAAGGTGTGCTCTATGATGAGTACTACTGAGTTTCCTGTTTGGGAGTTATGCACTTATGCTGCATACCTATTGAATGGCGTTCCAACCAAATCAGGTGCCTACCACTCCATATGAGATATGGTAAGGGAAGAGCCCATATCTTAAGTTGGTTAAGATTTGGGGTTGACCGGGCTATGTCTAAAAGCAAATTCCGGACAAGCTCGAGGTAAGGTCTGTTATGTAGAACTGGAAAGGTTCCAGCTATACAAACTACATCAAATGATTTGGTAGAACCAAAGGATTCAGTAGATTCCAACGAACCTCAGCCTCTCCGCCGATCTAGTAGGGTTCCTCACCCACCTGAGAGATACTTCGGTTTCTCTATGACAGTGGGAGCGAGGATTGCATCATGAGATGATGACCCAACTAGTTTCGAGCTGGCCATCAGGAGTGGGACTCTGTAAGAATGGCTGGATGCTTAGCAATCTGAGATGGAATCCTTGTACACCAACAAAGTACGGACTTTGGTTGCTATATCTGAAGGGTTAAATCCCCATCAGGAGCAAGTATATCTTGAGAAGATTACTTGGTTTAGATGGAAAAGTTGAGACTTCCAAAGCTAGACTTGTTAAAGGTTTTCGTCATTGACCAGGCGTGGATAATGATGAAACCTTTTCCAGTGGCTATGCTTAAGCCCATCCGGATCCTATTTGCCATTGCTACATACCATGACTACGATATCTGGTGGTTGGGTGTCATGACTGCTCTTCTAAATGATATTTTAGAAGAGAGAGTCTATAAGTACACAGTCAGAGGGCTTCGTAGACAGTGGGAGCAGCGGAAACGTGTGCAAGATGTTTTATGTGATAAAGCAGGCATCGCAGAGTTGGAACGTCTGTTTTGATGTGGTAATCAAAGAGTTTGACTTCATCAATGGTAGATGAACCTTGTATATACAAAAAGTTAGTAGGGAGTATGGTGGTGATCCTCGTAGAGTACGTGGATGACATACTCTTGATAGGGAAAGAATTTCCTATGCTACGCTCGGTCAATCTCCGCTTATCACAAGGATTCTCCATATAGGATCAAAGTGATACCTGCTAAATCCTAGGTTTTGTATGTATGAGATAGATCTAATTGGATATTAGGATACTCACTAATTGTAGTGAGATGGTATCAATCGATCCTAAGGAGAATCACTGGAAAGATTCCACGGTGATAAGGACGACTGAATGTCAGTCACAGGCATTGTCTTTACCCTTAGTAAAGGGACGGTATGTTGGAAGAGTTCCAAGCTAGATACCGTGGCTTACTAGACGATAAAGGCTGGATACATCGCTACTTAAGATGCTACCAAAGAGGCTGTCTGGGTGTATATTAGTTCATGAGATGAACTTAGTTCCTCCCATTGTGTGACAATGGAGTTGTGGCTTATGCCAAGGAACGTCCGTCCCATCAGTGATCCAGACATATTCTAAGGCAGTATCACCTGATCATAGAGATGGTTAATCTCTAAGAAGATCGAGGTTAGGAGAGTAGACTCAGAGGACAACACGGCGGATCCACTCACAAAGGCCTTTTCCCAGAGAGAGACTTTTATGGGAAGGTTGAGTATGAGATACTACAACCACTGCTATCTGATGGCCCTAGTGCAAGTGGGAGATTGTTAGTTATATGTATGCCCTAGAGGCTATTACTATACATAGGATGTATATTGTAGTGGATGCTTGGACATATATAGGGAGGACTTTCTTGCTCGACATGATAGTATACTATCTGGTTGCTTTTTACCTTAACGTGTACACTGATTGTCTCTCTGTTACATGTTGGTAAAGCCCTTAGGATGTGTACTTGACTACCTGGACTATGATGCGGATCATACTAGTAGGGACATGGTAGTCCATAAGTACATCCTTCAAGATCCCTAGTCGTAGGTGTATCGAGACGGGGCATCGATATACCAGAATAGACTAGCGTATACCTTCTCGACCCATACAGATGGGCGATGGATGATCCCATATCCATTGGTGTTTGACATCAGAGATGATATACGGGTGCTCAGTGGAGACTGGGTACACTGGACGGACTCGCCGAAAACTCCCAGATGGTATTATACCTTACGTCAGATGGCAGTTCTCTGGTGACACTGGTACAGGTTAGTCTGTAGACCCGAGATCGTCATAGAGTCTTGTGTGATTCCCACTGTGCTTTGATTTCCACCTTACCACGTCCAAGAGGGCGTGCAAAACGGTGGTTTTTGGGTACAGTCCCGATTCACATGGAGGCAATGAGCGATAGGAGGGGATTCGTTTCTCCCGGTATAGGGAGTTGATGTTGCGCTGTGTTCGATTGGCTATAACAGGAAATCCCTGGCCAGGGTTGCTGAGATTTACTGGTAAGTGTTACCAGTAGTTTCTCGAACTGTTATAGACCTCATATCGACACGACTTATCGAGCTACTGGGGTCTGACGTTTACCACCCCTAGGCGAGATATGTGACATATCAGATGACGAGACCGGGCTGTACGGGAGTGTTACTGATTGGATTCACAGGAGTGTGAGCGGGCTTGCTCGTTGATCTTCTGATCGCTCAATACCTCGGTGGCCGTTACGTTTAGCTGACCGCTTGCGGCTTGTGGGTGTTTGATATGATCATCGCCTACTGCCGGCGTATTGACGAGTCTTTAGAGTCCTACACAGAGGTTTCCTGGCTCAAGCGAAACGAAATAGGAGCGCATATGAGATATGTGCGGGACTGAGAATAATACCAGTATGTCATACTGAATTCAATTCTCGCGATTTGTATCATTGGACGGTTATATGAGATATAGCCGGGTTACCGAATCAAGTATTGATTCGATACATTGATACACTTGATATTAGTCGGTTATATGCGATATGACCGGATCATTAAATCAAGTATTGATTTAATGATTTAATGTATAATTATATATTAGATATATTACTTTACATTGACTAGTATTGTTCACTTAAGATTGATTTTCTCACTTGATGTGCACAAGTTGCATATGTGATATATTTTTGTGCACTAGTTTGTATCATGTTTGATGATACATGCAAATTTGGGTGTGTGTATGCTTTAAACCATGTTTAGGTTAATGGTTAGGGTTTTACTTATTTATTTATTTTGTTAAAACTAAATGGTGACTTTTTCTTTTTACATGCTAGAAGTTTCATGATGCTTCATAGCATCTTTGGAAAAGTCTTACCATTTTGTTTTGTTCATTAACCTAACCATTAGCCTAAACCCTAGTTTATTCTCTACATGTGTTAACTTCACCCATGATTGCATTATGATAAGATTCACTTGAATTTTCTTTTAGACATAATTCCTTTTCTTTCTTCTTCTTTTTCTTCTTCATGAAGAAAAGAAAAGCTTTCTTGAAAATTCCAAGTGATGAAATCAAGTGAGAAATCCAAATCCAAAGTGAACCCACTTCCTATTTCTTCATCCTCTACCACTTTCCATGTTGTATAGGGTGTTTTCTTCACAAGGTTCATGACCAAGTGAAGATGGAGCTTGAGTTTGAATCGCCTCGACGTAGATCATCTTCGGCACCGATGTCAACGACCTAGCCCGATCATTTCTCCGACGAAACCATCGCTAGAGTCCGTTATCCCGATGATCGCAGCGGAGGGACGTCATCACAGAGCTAAAGAAGTGGAGGACCGGATCTACAAAGATTGTAGCCCCTTTCATATGTAGTTAAAGTTGTTAACTAGTTTAGTTTTCGCCTATCCTCTAGTTAACGATCTTGCATAGGGTTTCTCGGCACATGAAAAATTTGATTTTGGCATGGTTGATCAGTTGTAGAACCTCATGGGTGTGCCTAGGAACCCTACAGCTGGCGTCAACTCCCCTTCTGGGTTAACTCCACCAGCCCCAACGGTGGAAGTCAATGCTGCTATTCCAACTGGGAACAGCTTCGAATTGCTGAATAAGGTGCGCAGGAACTCTTCTACCGCCGTGCTGAAAAGATCTCCTCCATCACTGGAGAATGTTACAGAAGCAAAGCCGGAACAGCCCCCTCAGCGGCTGTCATCCAAAGTTTACAAGGTCTGGCGACGGGTCCAGGAGTCGGTGATTGATCAAGACTATCCTCGCCGATAGAAGAAGCTGAAGATTCAGCAGGAAGAGAACCGTCCTAGCAAGCCACAAAGGACGACAGCCACATGGGTGCCCGCTGCAATGGCCCCCTCAACGTAAATTGCTCAAAAGAAAAGGAGGCCAGAGAAAGCCCCTATAACCACGGCAGATCGCAAAGACGCTGAGTCCAAACGCCCCAAGTCTGGGGGCATAACAGTCCATACTGTTTACATAGCATCCAGGAAAGAGGAAAACCGCGCTTCAACAGGCCATCGACCGCTCACCCGATCCATCACAAGTTCTCAGGAACAACAACAGCAGAAGCTTCAGGAGATGTTGACTGCAATGGCCGCTCTCACCGGGCCAAAAGAAAGCCCGGAGGCATCATCAGAACAGCGTCGTGAACAAGAAACCGATGCTGACTACCGACGCAGAGTCCTTGGGAAGAAGGAAAGAGAAGCAGCAGAACAAGCTGCCAATATAAAACAAATAACGCTTCTCTTCCAAGACATGGTAGGGATGATGTTACAACCGGATCCTCCAGCTGAAGACCCTCCGATCATTATTGAAGACGATAGAGGGGAGACATCTAATCCTCCTCCAGCTCTTTCAGCAGCCAAGGAGGAAACTATTTCCAAGGCCACCCTGGATGACTATATTGCTCAGCAAATACGAGTTCACCAGGCAAATGAAGTGGCCGGCCATGTTGTCAAAACTGGGCGACCGTATCCATGCTGGTATGATCAGATAAAGTACCAGCCGGGCTAGACGATCCCCAAATTCCATGTGTACAAGGGGAGAGGCAATCCCCATCAACATGTTGCCCAATTCAGGGCCCTTTGTGGCAACACCGGTAGCGATGATAAGCTTTTGCTCTGCCAATTCGTCGGCAGCTTATAGGAGATGGCATTTGAGTGGTACTCCGAACTTCCAAACGACTCCGTCAAAACTTTCACAGAAATGGAGTTGTTGTTCACCCAGCGATTCGCAAGTGCTAGTGAACGCACCCCAATAACGGCATTGATCAATGTCAGGGTGAAGCCGGGCGAGACGTCGGTTCGGTACGCAATCCGATGGCGGAATCTGTGGTCGAAGTGCGAACAGCGCATCGAAAAAGCACCAGTGATGGGCATGTTCGTGGGCACCCTAGACCCTCATGCAACTATCTCACAGTTCATGATGTTCTTCAAACCGACCACATTCCAGGCTTTAATCGACAAGCTAGCCCAGATGGACCAGATGGGTCATAGACCGTATCCTCCGAAGTCGGAGCCGCGGAACGTAAAAGGGTAAAGGGAATGCGACCTTCGTTGCGAATACCCAACAGCAGCCCAGTGTTCCAAAACTAACGGATCAACTGGAAGAGAGACGACGTTATTATAATGAGAAAATGAAGCGTCCTTATTCGTTCCCTCGGGACAAAACGAAGAGACTATTCGAACTGGCGATGCGCAATAGGCTCATCAGTCTGCTAAACCCTAAGCGACCACTGCAACCTGGTGAGGCTAATAATCCCAATTATTGCCTTTACCATCAAACGTTAAGCTATACAATCGAAGATTTCTTCGTCTTTAAGGGATGGATCGAGTATCAGTACCAACAAGGCAAGTTTGCGCTGTCAGAGAAGTGGAAAGTAAGCCCACCACGACCGCACACTCCTAAGAAGACAGATACACTGGAGGCATCGTGCTCTTTTGTTGAAAAGCTCCATGGGAGGTCGTCCTTTCAGCCAAGACCAAAAGAATGTTGAATGATCTCCAGACATGCCCGGCGATCAGATGGAAGAATCCGCTAGAACCCCAGATTATCGAAGGGATGTTGAAGCCGTACCCAACTCCAAAGATTGGTGGTGATAGCCAGCCGTACCCAGCCGTCGAAATCTTCGAAAAAGAAGAAGAAATCCAAAAAGCTCGTGAAGCCTGGCGACAAGTGCACGGACCTGCAGAAACAGAACGACGCGCTGGAAGAGTATAACCAAAAGACGCGGACTCCAATCACACTCCAAATATTTCTCAGTCACGTCCTTGAAGACGGAGATGATGGAGAAGACTCGTCGGATGAATCTGAGGATTACATAGCAAGTTGCATGTGATCTCTAACTCATCGATAAACGATGAAGAAGCTCCTTACATGGAGAAACTGGGGGCAAGTCCTGAACCGGAGCTTCCAGGGCCATCAGACGAAATGATCGACGCATTTCTGAATACAGCTCTTCTGAAAAGTAAAGTTGATCGGGGACATGAGATGGCCATATTTGAAAAGGCCAAACGACGGCGACTGGACGAAAGAGTCGAGACCCTCCCGCCGAATCAAAGGGCATCCGTCGCGACTAAAAACAAGTTCAAGATGAGGAAAAGGTTTGCTAAAGCCATATCAATGGGAATGAAGCTACCACCCTTCGAAGGAAACATTCTCGGTGAAGCAGAGATGCATCCTAGCTACTGCCTATATCATCGAAAGATTGCACACCCTACCGAAGAGTGCAACGCTTTCAATAGATGGTGGCAGGGATATGTGGCCCATCAGAAACATTTTAAGCAGATGAAACACAAAACTCGTCAGGAGCAGAGAAGTACGACCGAGGAGCATAAAAGAATTACCGGCAACTGTTGCACGGTCAACGCCGGGGGATCGCAGGTTCTCACCTTCGGGAGCGACTCTGACGAAGAAATGACTCTTGGCCCTCTCTTCAAAGAATCCACCTAAGGAAAAGTGGAGGAGCCGAAGACCTGTGAAAATATTCAGCTGCGCAATCGTACGCTGCCCGAAAAGAATCTCGAGCCCAAAAATAGAAAAGATAAGGGAAAAGAAAAGTTCTCTGAGGATATCGCCCTAGATGACCAAGTCATGAAAGAACTGACCGCCAAGGACCCGCCAAAGAAAAGGAAGGTGGACTACAACATTCTGGGGCACTTGAGGAAGTTACCCTCGCAGCTCAGCATTCTCGACGCCCTTTTATTATCAAAAGAAGCAAGAGATTCATTGATCAAGGAGCTACAAGAGCCAGAGCAATTCCAAGCTTTCCTCGCCGAAGAAAAGATGAAAGACGAGCTGGAAGAAGCGTATACATCCGATATCACCTTCAGCGATGAAGATCTCCTCCTCGGGACGTGTGAGCACAACCGTCCCTTTTATGTCTCCGGACACTGTCATGATATTAAGATAGGCAAAATCCTGGTCGACAATGGGTCTTCCGTCAATCTCCTCAACGTACGGGTGTTGAAGGAAATCTGCATGAGCGTTCCGCACCTCGCTCGTGATAAAATCACCATCTCCGGTTTTGACTCCCAGTCATCACAGACTCTCGGATCTGTGATACTGATGCTACGCTTTGGGCTACTTATCACGGATATTAAATTTCATGTCATCGACGCCAAGACCTGCTATAACGCTTTGCTGGGCTGGCCCTGGTTACACGAGTACAATATCATCCCTTCTACACAACATCAGTGTATGAAATACTTCAAGGATGGTCCTCGAGTACACCGTAACAGGAGAGCTGAACCCATTTTCCATGAACGAAGTCCGAAAGTACGAAGATGCAAAATACTTCTTGCCAGATTTCGAGGACAAGGAGAGATGTCACAAACCGAAGGATAAAGCTATCACCACTATTCAGTCTTCGGAGTGATACCGAGGAGGAAGAAGAGATTGTTTATTCAGGGCCGCCTCAACGCAACAACTTGGGACCACCCGCCCCATGATTGATCTTCGGCAGCGACTCGGAAGACAAGGTTAACGCTATCTTTTCCGATCGGCCATCAATACAAGCCTTCATTGGCGATAATCAGAGTTTGCAAATTACCTTGGTTCCACAAGAGCATTACAAAGATCTCGATACACTTGAAACTTGTAGTTTGCAAGAACTGCAGACATTCTACGCCCCTCCTAAGCGAGGAGATGAAAAGGCGATCCTCTTTTATCGATCCACAGAAACTCAAGTGGAGAAAGAAGTTTGGCATGGCGCGGATTCTACGCTCGACAGGCTCCAGCCCATCCGTCTGCCTAGATATTACACGGAAGGCTCGAAAAGGCTATTGAAGCGCCAAGGGGTACCCTTCAGACAGACTACACGACAAGCTCGATTCTACAACAGGATTTGGGATGTCCCCGGAACTCAGCGCAAGTTGCCCAACCGGAAAATGGAAACAAAAGGACTTGGATATGTGCAATCCAGAAAACGGGAGCGAGTCCATGGCAGCTACGTCATACATGACTTCGATGAAGAAGGATACATTCTGTTAAAGGACGCTGATCCTGAACCAAAACAAAGTCATGTCATCAAAGCGCCGAGTCCGTCATTTGAAGAACGAATGGACAAGCTAGTAAGGGAAGTGGGTCAAAAAATCCGGGATGACCATAACAGCGAAATGGCCATTTACGAAAAAGCCAGGATACAGTGCCTCCTTCAACAGGCCATGGAGAATGACAATGCTCTTCCTTATCGACCCGTCATACAAAAGGCCTGACGTAGAGGCAAAAACAAGTCAAAGAGCGGGAAAAGCGTTCGAGAGTGACAAAGCGGGACCAAGAAGCCACGCGATCGGGAATCGAACAATATGGATTCATCTCTTATAAAGAAGATGGGTCGAGCGTACTCTTTTCCTCAGAGCAAAACACGGAAGATACTTGATCTTGCCATAAGACATCAAATGATTACACTTCCAGAGTCCAAACACCTTGAGCAAGCCAACGAGATCTCTTACCCAGACTATTGCTCTTATCACCGAGCAATAGGACATCCTCTCGAAGACTGCTTCACCTTAAAGAACTGGGTCGAAGACCAATATCAGCTCGGCAAGTTCGCTCTATCCAGCAGTTGGAGGATAAATCTGCCGCAGAAGCATGAACCAAAAGCCGCATATGCAGCGAGAGTAGAACCAAATCAACATCAGTCTTGGAAGCGAGCTCGTACTTATCACGTGATTACGCTGTCAAAAGAAGAGCCCGAGAATATGGATGACCTCCCATGGTGCTTCGAAAACAACGATGACGAGGTGATCTCAGAGTTTCTACCGGCGCCGAAAGAGCTGGAAGATGGAATACATACCATTGCAGATGATTCTCAAGAAAATTGATTTAGGGACGACAAGTGATCCGCGGCCGATATTTGTCAGTGAGCTGTTGTCTGAAGAAAGAGTGGCTACGCTAAAGGACGTGCTTATACAGCATAAAGATTGCTTCACATGGAACTATTCTGAAATGCCAGGACTAGATCCGGAGATTGCTGTCCACAAACTGGCAATATCCCCAGACGTCAAGCCAATCAAACAAGCACCAAGAAGAATGCGGCTCGAGCTTGAGATGAGCATCAACGCTGAGGTCAAGAAGCTGATCGACTCTGGCTTCATCCAAGAAGTTCAGTATCCTGACTGGATCACCAACATTGTCCCGGTGATGAAGAAAAATGGGACAGTGCACATATGTGTGGACTTTCGGGATCTCAATAAGGCCTGCCCGAAAGACGACTTCCCAGTACTGGTCACCGAACTGATGATAGACAATACATCCACTCACGAAGTCTTCTCCTTCATGGACGGCTCATTAGGATACAATCAGATAAAGATGCATCCCGAGGACCAGACGCATACTGCTTTTTGGACCCCTTTGGGCATATTCTGCTACAAGGTAATGCCCTTAGGTCTAAAGAACGCCGGTGCCACCTATCAAAGGGCCACGACGAAGATCTTCGATGACCTCATACATGAAATCGTCGAATGCTATATCGACGACCTCGTGGTGAAAAGCAAATCATATGAGGAACATTTAGAGCATCTGAGAATCGTGTTTCAACGCCTTCGGCAATACAACTTGAAGATGAACCCTCTCAAATGCGCGTTCGGAGTTTCCTCAGGCGAATTCCTAGGATTCATCGTCCGACACCGAGGCATCGAGATAGATCCGTCAAAGATTAAGGCGATCTTGGAAATGCCTCCGCCAAGGACTCTCAAGCGATTGCGGTCTTTCCAAGGTAAGCTCGCGTATATCCGGCGATTTCTAGCCAATCTCTCAGGCAAGTGCCGTCCTTACAGCCACCTGATGAAGAAGGGAACCCCTTTCGTCTGGGATCGCAAATGCCAAAGCGCGCTGGACGAGATCAAGCAGTACCTACAGAATTCGTCAGTGCTGGCTACTCCGGTCAAGAGAAAGCCTCTCATTCTGTATACAACCGCCCTTGAAGGTTCCTTAGGCGCATTATGGGCATAAGAGAATGACCAAGGGAAAGAGAGAGCCCTCTACTATTTGAGTCGAGTTCTACTGGGGGCAGAAAACAATTACTCTCCCATCGAAAAACACTGCCTGGCGTTGATCTTTGCAATAACAAAGCTCAGGCACTATGCGTTGGCGCATGAAGTCCGTCTCATATCGAAGGTAGATCCTCTCAAGTATTTAATGTCGAAGGCCATATTAACGGGACGACTCGCTAAATGGGCCCTGCTATTGATGGAGTTCTCGATAACTTATCAGCCTCTTAAGGCAGTGAAAGGCCAGGCCATCGCCGACTTCCTCGCTGAGCATCCGATACCTTCCGATTCTCCCTTGAACTGCAAATTGCCAGACGAACATGCGTTTGACACGATCGACGGGGGGTGATACCCGGTGGGAACTTTACTTCGATGGAGCATCTTCCGTGAAGAAGCGCAAACAAAACACCCCTATAATCAAATCAGGGGTAGGTCTCATCTTTGTAACTCCACAAGGAGAGATAATGCGCTTTGCCTTCTCCTTAACAGAGCCGAGGACAAACAATGAAGGCCGAGTATGAAGCTTTGATAGCAGGTCTCGAGATCGCCATCGATATGGGGATTGAAAACCTCTTTATATACGGAGACTCCCAACTGATCGTTAGTCAAGTGAACGGCGACTATCAAACGTGCAAGCCAGAGTTGTAAAGTACGGTGAGAAAGTATAGCAGCTGCTGACTTGAATTCCTTCCTACACCTTGGAAAGCATACCGCATGCGGAAAATAGTAAGGCGGATGCATTAGCTAAGCTCGCTAAAAAACAGGCTGACGAAAACCTCGATGATGTGAGAATTATTGTGCAAAGCCGTCGGGTTCATGCACCGGCAGAAATATCTCCGGAGTCATCCGAAGAAAAGGGAGCGACCAAGCAAACGGCCCTGCAAATAAAAGACCAAGAAAATGTTGAGGATTGAAGAGAAGTCTTTATAGACTACTTCAAATCCCGTCGAACACCTGAAGATGCGTCCTCAAAACATCAGCTCATGAAGCGAGCTCTATCTTTCGCCTTCGTCAACAATACCCTGTATAAAAAGTCATTTGATTCTTTATGGCTAAGATGCCTGGGACCCGAAGAGGCAAAGAGAGTCGTCCAAGAAACTCATGATGGACTCAGCGGTTCTCACCAAGCCGGGCCGAAGATGAATGTCACGCCCCGCTTCCCAGAGTACGCTAAAATGGGCACGTGACATAGCCAACCATGCTACCTGTGGGTAGGAAGTATCCATCCACAGTCACATTACGGTTGTAGAGATATCAAGAACAAAATAAAACTATCTAAAACATGTCCATAATACAAGATAACATGAGTCAATAATAAATAAATGCGGAAGCGAAAGATCCAATACAAAACAACTGGAATGTATGTCCCATAATGCGGGCTCACATCAGGAATAAAATGCAGGAAAGAAAAGCTAACTACTACTGACATTCACAGCTTAGCCTGTCGGCTGAAGTACTCCTGCTCGG
Organism: Agapanthus africanus; assembly: GCA_030015575.1. Classification (NCBI taxonomy): domain Eukaryota; kingdom Viridiplantae; phylum Streptophyta; class Magnoliopsida; order Asparagales; family Amaryllidaceae; genus Agapanthus; species Agapanthus africanus. The sequence goes on from CM057339.1 coordinate 47,032,564, forward strand.
ACTGCGTCAGTGGTACGAAATCTGGGCCATGCAAAACCAAGACGTCAGCGCGTCAAGTCATCAAGTAATAACATAATAAACAGGCAATGCGAATATAAACATGAATAAAGCAAGGGTAACAAGAATATGAATCAGAGCAGTGCAGGATAGTGTGCGGTGGGTACACTAAATTGATCTATCAGGTTTTCTGTTCTAAAGTCTTTAAAATCAAATTGATGAATCATCGATATAACTCAATAGTATCCCGTACATACCGGGACCACGGCCTCAATATTCTCGGGCTGAAACCGAGACATGCCGCTAGGCACCAAATAGGAATGTGTACACTCAATAGTATCCCGTACATACCCGGGACCACGGCCTCAATATTCTCGGCTGAAACCGAGACATGCCGGTAGGCACCAAACAGGAATGTGTACACTCAGAACAGGTAGTGAACTGTTGAGTTACAAGTCAGGTTTCACCTTTGATTTCCCCATACCCCCAAGTTATATGTGTAAGTCAAGTCAGGTATCCCGAAATCAAGAAACTAATGCCAACACAGGATCAGGTAAACAGGTTTGTCTGGATAGACAACAGGAACAGTCCACGAGGACTACATGTCAGGTTTGTTGGCATTAGACACAAGATCAGGTAACAGGTCAGGTCATGGTACATCATGTCAAGTCAAGCAGTATACGGTACCATGTCGGGTCAATCAATATGTAGGTAGCAAGACAGGTCAAGAAGCAAGCGATATCATAGGTGTACTCACAATCAGTTATATAATCAAGCATGGGTATCAACAACATGATATAAGCAATGAATTAAGCAATAGGCAGATTCATTCAATTAGCAATACAGTTATCAATTGTGTCACAGAGATGATTTCAACATTATGAGAATGCAGTAAGACAATTATAGCCGTTTAATCATGTTACCAAGTTAAGACTTCATGGGTGGAATGATATTTACATATATATGTTCCAAGTTTGAAAGATAAAATGTTATATAACAATATTGAACACGAAAAATAGAAATGATCGTACCAAAGTTAAATTTATAGGTTAGGGTGTCATGAATATGTATGTAAATATTGTTTAGCATGTAGCAAGGGGTACTTGCCTCGACGGGTCACGAATCGGGAAAACGGAACGTAAAACGTCGGCGGGGAAAACTCGCGACGGGCGCACGGTCCACGGAATGAACCCAAACGACGAACAGTGACTCCACACGGGTCGGGGTACCACGCTGGAACGTCGGGACGCGTCGCCGGCACGGCCAGATTCCGGCGAGATGCAAAACAGAGACGATCAAGAATTGCAATCAAGAAAAGAAAAGAAACAAAGAAGAAGGGAAGAAGAAGATCTTACTGGTAGGGTGTTCTGAGATTTCAAAGGAGTCGGCACGGGGCGACGACGATGAGGGTTGCCGGCATGGTGATATTCCGGCGAAGGCAGTGGGTTACTCGTGTGCAGTCGTGGCCGTGGGGTTTGTAGAGGGTGGTGGCAGCGGTTTGAAAGGCCGGGACGCGGAGAGGGATGCGAGGAGGAGACGAGGGCAATGACGGCGAGTCACCGGCGATGTTAGGCTCGCGGGGGTTTGCACTGGTGGCCTCGTCGGGGTGTGCAGGCGCTCGGGAACGTGGGGAAAGGAGGAAAGAAGTGGGTGCGGCTGCGATGAGGGCGAGGAGGCGAGAAGTCCGGTGATGGTGGCGACGGCGTTGGGGCTGCGGCGGCGAGGGGCACGGCGGCTAGGGTTGTGTGGAGTTGGGTTCTCGTTCTGAAGAAAAGAAAAGGTGGAAAGATATATAGAGGAGAGAGAGAAGGATGGGGAGAGAGAGGGGGAGAGAGAGAGAGATAGAGAGCGACGGGAGAGAGAGAGGAGAGAGAAGTTGGGCCCACGGGATTTAAATGGATTGCGATTGGCTGGGAGATGTGGGATGGGAAAAAGTGATGAAGATTTAAGAAACGGAAAAAGATTTAAATGAAAGATTATAGGTATATAAAAAAATATTATTAGGTTAATATGTATATATACGGTAGTTAAATAATATAATAGAAATTGGGATTTTGGCGCAAAGTAAAACATTTCCAAATTGCGTCCGGGTCGGGTCCAAAAATTTGAAATTGAAATAAGAACATTTTAGGCGGGATCCAAAATTTAAAATGAAGTATTTTGCAATCAAAAAGCATACCCCCAAAACGGACACACGTACGTGCGCGTAGCCGTCCAAACTCGTCCGTTTCACTGAACGGGACGAGAACACGATGCACGGACGCTACAACAGGGTTAGGGGTGTCAGTAGGCCAAGATGAATATTTTTAATTTTATTTTAGATCCCTTAAATTGTTATATACAGAAATGAATTGTCGGGGTAAAAATTACAATAAGTCATAGCAGTAAAGTAGGATCAATGAAATAAATATCATACGCCAACATACGACAATAGAAACCAGTAGTATTGGGCTCGGGTGTTACAATGAAGCTGAAGATTAAAAGGATAGGCTACTATTGGCCCACGATGATTCAGGACTGCCTCGAATACGCGAAGCAGTACCATTCGTGCCAGATTCACGGAGATTTTATCCATCAACATCCGAATCCGCTACACCCGACAGTGGCTAGCTGGCCGTTCAAAATGTGGGGGACTGACATAATCGGCCCCATCAAACCAACATCGTCCAGAGGATATCGATTCATTTTGGCGACAACTGATTACTTCTCCAAGTAGGCAGAAGCAATACCGCTGAGAGAAGTAAAGACGGAGAATATCCTACACTTCTTTAAGACGCACGTCATTTATCGGTTTGGAACTCCACGACGAATTATCTCCGATAACGGGCCGGCCTACAGAAGCCACAAGATAAGCTGTTTCGCACAACAGCATAACATAGACTGGAGATACTCTTCAGTCTATAACCCCCAAGCTAACGGTCTAGCTGAGACTTTCAACAAAACCTTGACGAAGATCGTGAAAAAGACGGTGTCCCGAAATAAAAAGGACTGGCATGAGAGACTACATGAAGCTCTCTGGACGTATCGAACTACGTTCAAAACAGCCACGAACACGACGACGTACGCATTAGTATTCGGTACAGAGGCGGTACTCCCCCTCGAGATAGAACTACCCTCTCTACGAGTGGCAGTTCACTACGAGTTAACAGACGAAGAGAATGCTCACCTTCAGCTTGAGGAACTTGGTGCCCTTGATGAAAACCGGCTCATAGTGCAACAAAATCTGGAGGCTTATAAAGCAAAGATGACGCGCTCATATGAAAGATTGATTAGGCCGAGAACATTCCGCCAAGGCGAACTCATGCTAATGGTCAAAAGACCTATGATCCCCAATCGTGCCAAATGGAGGAAATTCGAGCCGAACTATGAAGGCCCGTATATCATAAGACAAAGTCTACCAGGGTGGAGCCTATCTACTCATGGACATGCATGGCGAGAGACCTTTCAGGCCAATAAACGGTCGCTTCCTGAAGAAATACTACGCTTGACGAGTCACGGCCTAGGTTAATTATAAATGACGATGACTATGTCTGCTCGCTATCTTCCTAAGCCCAAACTCTATAAGAAGCAGCCGGCTAATAGACCGAAACGACCTTAAACTAACAGTGGACCGAAACGGCCTTAAACTAACAACGTACCGAAACGTTCTTAAACTAATAACGGACTGAAACGTCCTTAAACTAACAACGGACCACTACGTCCTAAAACTAGCCGTTGGCCGAGATGTCGTAAACTACGGTGGACTGCAGCATCCCAAAGCTGATACAAAAAAAAGAATAAAAAAAAGAGAAAAAACGGTATGTCCATAAGCAAAATGGGCACGATTGAAAACTCGAAAGGGCACCGTGAGTAAAAACAGCAGGGATACCGGCGAGTTTTGTGAAAACCCGAAAAGGCGCAACCTCGTTAGGAAAAAAAATGGAGAAGAAAACGGTATGTCCATAAGCAAAATGGGCACGGATGGAAACCCGAAAAAACTCCGTGAGTAAAAACAGCAGGGCTACCGGTGAGTTTTGTGAAAACCCGAAAGGGCGCAATCTCGTTAAAAGACAGTTGCAAGGTCCTCTCGACCTTGTAAGGAGAAACCACCTACGTGAGATCATTACGACTCACAAGGGAGCAACACCCTTAGGGATCCCCACGATCCCTAGGGAGAAATTACACTTGCGAGATCCTCACGACTCGTAAAGAGAACCATCTTATGAAACCCTCACAGCTCGTAAGATTCAAAAGTCTTAAGCTACAGGGATCTGTGCCTGTTCTTAAGCAGGCTACACAACTTCCGATACTGCCCTACAAGCGGCTTAATGCAGACCCTTGTATATAATCCATGGACGCGAAAAAACATTTCCCTAACGAAGTCCCATCCATGACTAGGGATATGTCTACACGGTAAACCCCCCTTGTAAGCCCTCTCGACTTATAAGGAGAAAGCGCTCTTGTAAGATCCTTACGACTTATAAGAGATCATGCACTTAGGAATCCTTACGATTCCTAGGGAGAAAATGCACCTACGAGATCCTCACGACTTGTAGGGAGAAATACCTTTATGAGACCCTTACGGCTCATGAAGTCAAAAGCCTTAGTCGACAGGATCTTAACCCTGTTTACTAAGACACCTTTATTCGTCATCGATAGAGGAAAATGATGATTCGCTCCTGACAATATCCCAGTTGTAGCGGTGCTGATGCCGAAATCGGTGTCTAATTCCAAGCTTGCAGCAAAAAGCTGACAAGCCACACATGCATACGAAATAGCCGAAATGATGGGGCAACACACAAACAAAATCAGCAAGTGAAAATGTATGCATGCAAAATAGCCGAAATGATTGGGCAACTCGTAATAAAAAGCAGCGAGTAAAAATAAAACAAATAGCCGAAATGATTGGGCACCGCGAAAATAGCCGAAATGATTGGGCAATCGCGACCTTCACGATATAAAAGCTGAAATGATAGAGCATCGCGGAATGAAATAAAAAAAAAGTTAATGAAATTTATGCCCTGCAGGTGATATCACACCAATCTCTGTATACAATCCAGGGGCACAAACAAAGAAGGAATCACACCTTTCCTCCCCAGGTTTCATCAGAAGAAGAAGCCAAATTTCAACGGTTCACAAATAGCCTGGAGATCATCTCCACATTCGCCTCATTACAACAGACACAATATCAAGCAAAGCGGAACAGCGGCAACCCCCAGTTCCATGACCCGGTGGTGCACAGATGACCGACAGTCAAACCCCGACCCCGTGAAATGCGGATAAAGTCAACTCTTCTTGGCTACATGGAACGCGGCTTATGTCAATCCTGACCCCGTGGGAAACGTCCAGAGCGGATCCTGGTCCTCGCAGAGCACGGCAATGACCCCGTGTGAAGCATCCAGAGTGGAGCCTGATCCTCGCCGAACACGGCAGTGAACCCGTGGGAAGCATTCAGAGCGGATCCTGGTCCTCGCAGAGCATAGCAGTGAACCTGTGTGAAGCATCCAGAGTGGAGCCTGGTCCTCGCCGAACACGGCAGTGAACCCGTGGGAAGCATCCAGAGCAAAATTCCTGGCTACGTGGAACGCGGCTTATGTCAATCCTGACCCAGTAGGAAACGTCCACAGCAGATCTTAGTCCTCGTAGAGCACGGCAGTGAACCCGTATGAAGTATCCAGAGCGGAGCCTGGTCCTCGCCGAACACGGCAGTGAACCCATCGGAAGCATCCAGAGCAAAATTCCTGGCTACGTGGAACACGGCTTATGTCAATCCTAACCCCGTGAGAAACGTCCAGAGCGGATCCTGGTCCTCGCAGAGCACGGCAGCGAACCCGTGTGAAGCATCCAGAGCAGAGCCTGATCCTCTCCGAATACGGCAGTGAACCCGTGGGAAGCTTCCAGAGCAAAATTCCTGGCTATGTGGAACGCGGCTTATGTCAATCTTGACCCCGTGGGAAATGTCCAGAGCGGATCCTAGTCCTCGCAGAGCACAGCAGTGAACCCGTGTGAAGTATCCAGAGCGGAGCCTGGTCCTCGCCGAACATGGTAGTGAACCCGTTGGAAGCATCCAGAGCAAAATTCCTGGCTACGTGGAACGCGGCTTATGTCAATCCTGACCCCGTGGGAAACATCCAGAGCGGATTCTGGTCCTCACAGAGCACGGCAGTGAACCCGTGTGAAGCATCCAGAGCGGAGCCTGGTCCTCGCCGAACACGGCAGTGAACTCGTGGGAAGCATCCAGAGAAAAATTCCTGGTTACGTGGAACGCGGCTTATGTCAATCCTGACCCCGTGGGAAACGTCCAGAGCAGATCCTGGTCCTCCCAGAGCACGGAAGTGAACCTATGTGAAGCATCCAGAGCGGAGCCTGGTCCTCGCCGAACACGGCAGTGAGCCCGTAGGAAGAATCCAGAGAAAAATTCCTGGCTACGTGGAACGCGGCTTATGTCAATCCTGACCCCGTGGGAAACGTCCAGAGCGGATCCTGGTCCTCGCAGAGCACGGCAGTGAACCCGTGTGAAGCATCCAGAGCGGAGCCTGGTCCTCGCCGAACACGGCAGTGAACCCGTGGGAAGCATCAAGAGCAAAATTCCTGGCTACGTGAAACGCGGCTTATGTCAATCCTGACCCCATGGTAAACGTCCAGAGCGGATCCTGGTCCTCGCAGAGCACGGCAGTGAACCCGTGTGAAGTATCCAGAGCAGAGCCTGGTCCTCACCGAACACGGCAGTGAACCCGTGGGAAGCATCCAGAACAAAATTCCTGGTTACGTGGAACATGGCTTATGTCAATCCTGACCCCGTAGGAAACGTCCAGAGCGGATCCTGGTCCTCGCAGAGCACGGCAGTGAACCTGTGTGAAGCATCCAAAGCGAAGCCAGTTCCTCGCCGAATACGGTAGTGAACCCGTGGGAAGCATCCAGAGGAAAATTCCTGGCTACGTGGAACGCGGCTTATGTCAATCCTAACCCCGTGGGAAACGTCCAGAGCAGATCCTGGTCCATACAGAGCACGGTAGTGAACCCGTGTGAAGCATCCAGGGCGGAGCCTGGTCCTCGCCGAACACGGCAGTGAACCCGTGGGAAGCATCCAGAGAAAAATTCCTGGCTATGTGGAACGTGGCTTATGTCAATCCTGACCCTATGGGAAACGTCCAGAGCGGATCCTGGTCCTCACAGAGCACGGCAGTGAACCCATGTGAAGCATCCAGAGCGGAGCCTGATCCTCGCCGAACACGGAAGTGAACCCATGGGAAGTATCCAGAGAAAAATTCCTGGCTACGTGGAACGCGGCTTATGTCAATCCTGACCCCATAAGAAACGTCCAGAGCAGATCCTGGTCCTCGCAGAGCACGGCAGTGAACCCGTGTGAAGCATCCAGAGCGGAGCCTGGTCCTCGCCGAACACGGCAGTGAACCCGTAAGAAGCATCCAAAGAAAAATTCCTGGCTACGTGGAACGCGGCTTATGTAAATCCTGACCCGTGGGAAACGTCCAGAGCAGATCCTAGTCCTCGCAGAGCATGGCAGTGAACCCGTGTGAAGCATCCAGAGCAGAGCCTGGTCCTCGCCGAACACGGCAGTGAACCCGTGGCAAGCATCTAGAGCAAAATTCCTGGCTACGTGGAACGCGGCTTATGTCAATCCTGACCCCGAAAGAAACGTCCAGAGCGGATCCTGGTCCTCGCAGAGCACGGCAGGGAACCCGTGTGAAGCATCCAGAGTGGAGCCTGGTCCTCGCCGAACACGGCAGTAAACCCGTAGGAAGCATCCAGAGCAAAATTCCTGGCTACGTGGAACGCGGCTTATGTTAATCCTGACCCCGTGGGAAACATCCAGAGCGGAGCCTGGTCCTCGCCGAACACGGCAGTGAACCCGTGGGAGGCATCCAGAGCAAAATTCCTGGTCACGTGGAACGCAGAGAATGTCAACTCTGACCCCGTGGGAAACATCCAGAGCGGAGCCTGGTCCTCGCAGAACACGGCAGTGAACCCGTGGAAAGCATCCAGAGCAACCCCTGACTCCGTGAAATGCGAATAAGGGCAACTTCACCCATCACTGGCGGGTCCTCACGACTCGTAAGGGAGCAAATTCTCTTGTGAGATCCTTACGACTTTCAAGAGAAAATACACTTAGGAATCCTCACGATTCTTAAGGAGAAATTACACCTACGGGATCCTCTCGACCGGTAGGGAGAAAAATCTTTATGAGACCCTCACGGCTCATGAATTTAAAAAGTCTTGGGAGGCAGATCTTAACCCTGAATCCTAAGCCATCATTGTCCTGCAAAGAGATCGAGATAGACTATCCACAGAATACATTCCATAAAAAAGGACACACCATTGTGAGGAAAAATATGTCTTTTATTCATGAATCAAAATGAATACAAAGTACAATTCGTGAAAGAAACAAAAAATATACTCTTATTCAGGAGTATATACAAAGAAAGAAAGAAAAATACATATCCACAATTCTTCAAGTAGGCGGGTGATTCAACAGATTAGCCAGTTCGCCCTCTTTCGCTGGGCCTCGCCTTCATGGTTCAGTATCATCAGAAGACGGGCCTCCGCCTGAGCTTGCTGGGCCTGATATGAGGCAAACCGGCCTTCGAGATCTTTCTCAGTAGTCTTATGAGCCTCAACCCTTTCACGAGTGAACACGGCGGCTTTGTCGATGGCCACCACCTCCTTGATGTCCTCTTGAAGCACTCGCCAAAGTTCATACGCTTTATTGGCCTTGGCTGTAAGGTTGGCTTGAAGCTCCATCAGCGCCTTAGAAACCAGCTCCCTCTCTGAAAATTTGCGGCCGAGCCTCTTCTCGCATGACACCATGTTCACCGCACATCGCTCAATCAAGCCCCGTAAGCTTGCCTTCGCAGCCACAGACTCCGAAGAAAGGCGAGTATATTCTAGCACATGCAAGCAAGCTTCCACCTGCCAACAGAACTCAACCCAAACTTGCACCACTGCTTCGCTATGATAGGTGGCAAGAAAGGGAAGAGAGCCGTTAGCTTCAGCAGCAAACGCTTCGGCCGTGATTACACTGCTAGCACGAAGTTCCTCATTCAGCGATGACAAAGTGGCGAGGCTTAGTTTTGCCAAGCGTTCCGAGGCGCACAGAGCATAGGGGCCGGGTGGCATAGCGATACATGACTCCAACGCGGTGAGAACTGGCAGGGCTGTTCAGATTTATAAACAGTTAGCGAAACGTGAAAGCAAAAGAACAAATGGTACAATGTTGGGACTTTACTTACCCACTGTCATGCAAGAGGGATCTGAAGGCTCCCCAGGCCCTTCGAGAATCTCAACCTCATCATCGGCCTCCATGACTGTACAAGACATCAATGTCATTTTGTGAAATAATAGCAATGCTGTGAAACGGGGGTAGACAACACTAACCTTGCCCAGAAGAGAGGACGATGCGCTGAGGAGGTATTGCTTGCGGGGCAGCCATCTCCAAAAAGCGCTGAAAAGACTGTCTGGGAGACAGATCAGCGATAGAGGCCGCTAATCCACGCAATTCTGAAAAAACAAAAGAGTTCAGGTAATGGAAAGATTACTAACTTGAAATATAGAAGGTTACCTTCGATGCTCCTCCCATTCTGAGCTGGAGGGATAGCAGCTTCAACGGCCTCCGCCGTGGCTTCGGGCACATCGTCAGCGACGCGGGCTGGTGTAGCGGCCTCTGAGGAAGGAGCAGCGGCTGCCGATCCAGGCTCCAACGAAAGGACGGTAGCCTTGACTACCTCCACCCTAGCCTCTGGATCGCCCTCAGGTAGATCCATTGGAACGGCGACCACCAAAGGTGCCTCCCCCGAGGGAGCAAGTGCTTCAGGAGCAGGAACCACCGCAGGAGGCTCTATCGCAAGAGGGACAGTTTCATCAACCCCCTCCACACTGATTGGTGCTTCACTGGGGGTATTAGCAGACTCTATGGCTAAGGCACGGCCTAGAGCCTCCGCCATCGCCGAAGTCTCTACACAGTTCACACAAGGATAAGAATACATATATATGCGTGCAGACAATATGAAGTATTACAAAGAAATACAGGAACATACCGATGCACAAGGAAGCTTGCAGTATGGCTTGTTCAAGCCGACGCTCCTTCCTAAGGAGGTATGCTCGCCGAGATCCGAGGGTAGACTCATGGCCGCCAGTCCACAATGAAGGCGCGTCCTCTGCATCGGCCGAAACGGCCTGTTTAAGGTCCCGTTCACCCCATTCTTCCAAGGGGCCTATGAATCGTCGCTGGATCCATGGAGGGTCTTCATAAAAGATGATGGCTGGGTAGGGCTTCTTCAGAATCCGTACGTTCTCCGATTCATCTTGCGAACGTCGTATAGCCTCAACCAATTGTGCGGCTTCCTCGACAGTTGAACTCGGAGAAAGTAGGCCAGCATCCGACTCCTGCATAGCCAATGGTTCGTCTTGAAGAATGGGCTCAGACTCTACTAAAGAGTCGAGTAGATTGATAGCCGTCCTCCTCCGTCGCTTGGATCCAGATGCGACCGCCAAGGACGACCGTTTCCTCCCCCGTGGAGCCTTGGCACGACCCTGACCCACTTCACCTTCAACGCCCTCACTCCCAACGCCCTCTCTTTGCGCTGCGACCGAGGACGACACGGCCATTATCGATGCCGCGGGCGGTGGTTCTGCTACTGGCGCCCTTTTACCCCTCGACTGAGTCCGGGTACCCAATGGCATACCTACTGTGGGAGTAAGGTCCACTTCCGATGACCCCGGAATGAGCGCAACACCGGTGTCCCTCAGGGGAAAGCGGACCGGTGCACGCGGACGCGGCGGAACTCCCGTAGCCTGAACCGGAATAGGAGCACCATAGCCAAGAAGCACCCTCTTCTCCTCAGCAATAATTGGGCGGACCCGATGGAGGTAACAGCCTGTGAAGGACCCCACACATCGGGGAATATGGTCGGCTTCAAGAATCATGAAGCGGGAACCAGTATTCAGCCTCACGAAGTGATGAGCAGCATCATGAACAGCTTCGGGTGAAGGGACCGGCGCAACTGTAAAAGCCTCGAAAGGGACGCCCTGATCATATCCAAGCTGCCGGGCGAAGCGATGCGGATTATACCGCATAACAAGGGCCGCACGGTTTTGACGGAATACCAGGTAACCTGGTCTGATCGTGTACAGGTGCGTGGCCTCCCGGGGCTTTAAAGAAGGCACCTCATCTTTCGACAGGTCGCAGAGTTGTTGAATCGGACCTGAAGGAGAAGATAGAGCCCAGTCAATGAACACCAGTCTGCCCGCACTAGCGTAAGGAGCAATCAACACGCAAATGTCCCCAAATTGAGTCGGGTCAGGGGCGGAAGCATCCACTAGCCGCATGAGTCGCAGAAATGTGTAAGCATCATAAAAATTGGGTAGATGGTGCGCAGCAAAGGCCCCCAACACATGCATTTCAATCTAAGATGTGAAGTAATGGAGAGAAAAGTTTACTACGTCCACGCCGGGAGTCTAAGTATTAGCCGCGGCGCCCAACCCATGATAGAGATGCGCTAGCGCCGAGATGCCTACGGCTAGCCATGTCCCCTCAGCGATACGATGAGCAGGATAGATAACCGAGACTCTCATGAAGCGGCGATGCATAGGGATGACGAACCAGCTGAGCCAGACACTGATAAAACCTACGAAGAATGTGTCCTCGTCCATGCTGGGAGCTGCAATCGATTCGAAAGATACCACCGACATGATAGGAATGTAATACTGCGGCAAATCCTCTTCCTTAGTCGGCCGCTTGTTCAAACCAAACCCAAAGGGGTCATTGATGTTCGCAAACTTCAGAGCCGTCTTCAATAGGACACCCTCACGAAGAAAGCAAGCGATGAAGCTCTTAAAAGTGACGCCCTGTTCCTCAGATTCTGTGAACAGTTTGTCAAAAATGCCCAGGCCCTTGATCAAACTCGGGCGCTTGTGGCGGACGGCGTTCTCAGTAGATAGACCGTCGAGCATTGCAGGCTCGGTTTCAAAGACGTACTCGTCGAGAGGCAGCAATTCCTCATAAAGGGCCCCCCTGATCGGCAGCCCCGAGATCTCATGAAATTCTTCCAAGAAAATCGAAACTTCGCGGTCCCCCAGGAGGAAAGTGTTGGTGGGGAGATTCCACTGGTTCAGGAAAGCCTTAACCCACCAAACGTGAGGAGATTGGTAGTGGAAGAGGGACGCATATATCGCCTGATAAAGCCCGACCCTCTGCAGTCACGCGCGATGGGCGGACAGGATGTAGCGAGCCCAAAGAAGGTAGCCCGTGGGGTGTCGAGGGGTGAGCCCTATTTTGTAGATCTTCCCCCAGGGTTGGGCCTCGCCCTGGCAAATGCGGCGTCCCAGAATATCTATGGCCGGGATAGGATGATTTGGGATGCCAGTCGTCGAAGGCTCAAGCCGCCCCATCGAGGTCTAATTCGGCATCTCCACGGCAAAGACTGTCCTTGGGGGATCCATCGGCAGGAATGGATAGGTAAGCTCCATCGGTATCTCGCAAAGGAAGTTTCGGCTACCACGGATGATGTGACCGTACCAAGTCCCCCATAGAAGTAAGTTGGTGTGATTCGGGTCGTGAGCCCTGATCATCGCCATCACTTCTTCGTCAGATGACGACTGGGGAAAAGCGGCTTCCGAGCGTGTGAAAGGAAAGTACGGAACAGAAGTCATTGTACCTGAAATAAAATAAGGGGAAACTGTTAAAGCGAAGCCAACAGGGTATATATATATGATTATATATATATATATATATATATATATATATATATATATATAAAGACAATGGAAGAAAGTGACAGAGGACTCATTTTATGGGAACATTGGTTACAAAACACATGGGTCTCACAAAATCAAGATAACGACTTGCTAATGATGAGGCAAAGCAATTGCAATGAGACAAAAGAAAGATTCTCATTAAATAAACAGAGGATCTCAAATGACCCTACACATTCTCCTAAGGGAAATCCATCTTGGACGCTGTAACAAATCAAACAAGATCAAGGGAATTAAATTTCCAGAAAGCACTACTGCAAACTTCTTTTTCTTGGTCGCAGAGAGACAACTCAGGGCAAGAAAACCCCAAGAAGTCCCCTGAGAAGAACTAAGTTCTTCATAGGAATTAAATTCCTTTTGAAAAAGAGAATTAAATTCCCAGAAACTTTGTTTTCCAGAGCCAGAGCACTTTGATGATGGAATTAAATTCCATGGAAAAGACAAACACCACCATTGGCCCCCTGAAGACCAGAGAAACCCTAACAAGGTCTGTTGTTTAAGGATTGAAGAGTTTTCTTTTTAAAGAACTTTAAAAAAATGTGTGTTCTTGTTAAAGGGAAAAACCCTTGGTCCGGATTTAAAATCCAATAGAGATTTCTGCAGAAGTTCTTCATTCGTTCAAGATTATTACTTGAGGAAAGGGAATCTTTCAACAGAGTTAAACTCTGAAAAAAATTTGAGGCAGAGAACTAAGCTCTGGAAAGGAGAATTAAATTCTCAAAACGAAAAAATTTGCAAGGAAGAAGATGAGCAAAGTGGAGGCGCTTCTGAAGGGACACTGGCATTTATAGAATGTGATGGAAAACGTTTCATCTCCCCTATTCCTTAGATGGATCCAACTGTAACAACCCTAATTTTTCCTATACACTTTTCTATACAATTTTTTTTTAATTTTTTTTTAAAAATCCATAAAAGAGTATTTAAACCTGAGCACAATATATATATATATATGTAATTATTTTGTTTTTAAATAACTCAATTTTTAGTGTACATAAAATTGTTTTAAAGTTAAAGTATACTTGGGGTATTTAATGTTGCTGTTACCACTTTAAGTAATTATTTTCACTCCATAATTACAAGAAGGAGCTTGTAGCTCATTGGTAACACCTTGCACTGCTGAACCAAGCCACCAGAGTTCAAATCCCATACCCCACATTATTTTTTATATTATTTTGTTTTAAAATTTTTGGAAAGTCAACAGTCAAACAGCCATAACTCACAAAATTTACACTGAACATAAAAAACTAAATGCACCAAAATTCCCCCCATGAGTTTTCCCACCCGACGGTACCCCGACTTGGCCCGACTCGGCCGAGTCGGACGGCGCCGCCGGCCGGACTCGGCCGGACGGCCGAGTCGTCAACACGGAATTTCTCCGTGTTGACCTGGTCATTCCCCCTGCATACTTTATTTTCTTTGATCGGTTACCAGATTCTCAATAAATCACTTTTATTCCAAAATTTAATGATTTTTAATGTTTTTCTAATATATTTTTATATATTTTTTAATTAAAACCCTAACCCTAGCCTGGCCCTATATAAACACCTCTACCCTCTACCCTTTCACCCTACATTCCTAAGTCCACTCTTTAAAAAATGCAAGAGAACTCGGTACGTTAGAAAAAGAGCGAAAGGCAAAGCGCTGCCGAAATCGACGACGAATTCCGGCGATCGTACTAGGACCCTTCACGACGTTTCGACGCACCGACAACCCACTACCTTCCTAGCACTCTCTAGCTTGTCCAAACCCGTAAGCCCCCCTCTTTCTATCTTTCTTTTCTTTTAAGAAAAATACGACTTTTTAAAACCCGATGGAAATCGGAACAAACCGATTTCCGATTCGGTTTTCTATCAAAACTCACTTGTCACAAATTCATAATGCTTAAACATATTCATGTTGACTACTAATCACTTAAAAATCAATTTGGACAAGTTTTCACACATGAAATGATAACTTTTGTATAATACCGTATTTTCGCACTTAAATACCACTATGTTTAGTTTATCATGTTTAACCCCTAAACTTCACTATACCTTAAAATAGATCACGAGGTAATGACCTACCTCCACACACACGCAAATACAACCCTAATTGATATCATCAAAACTTAGAATACGAAAATATAAGACTTTACATTAAAATACCATTTTCTTTATAAACCTTTTTCTAAAAGTTCTAAGTTGTACACAATTTTTAAAACAATATCTTTAATAGGAAAATACGATATGTCATGGATATCGATCGTTTATCTAAACCTGACTTTGTGGTGTCTAGGCCAGGCAAGTATGCTTAGGTAACTTTAAAAGGCCAATCTCACGATTCGTGAGCGGATCCCTCCTTCCTCACTTGTACTTACCTGGCCACAATTGGCGGTGAAGAGGCGATTTGAGGCTTCTAAAGACGTGTCGTTTAGACCATTTAGAAATAGGCTAGTTGGCTTAGGAAAACCCTAGAATCTAAAATACGGAAATTTACACATTTTACAAATAAATACCTTATCTTTATAAAACCGTTTTCTAAATGATTAGTATTTATTAAATCTTTGCAAAGCGCCACTACAACCCACCTTTGGGGAACTCGTTAGGGATAGTATGGTTTATCGTGCACTCTCGAGCTTAGTGGTACGAGATTTATACCTCCGCAAGGAGCATTCGGTCTCGAAAGGTTTAAAATACGACATTTAAGAAAAATGAGATTTTTGGAAAATAAAATATTTATTAAAAATTATTCTTGTATGAACATATGTATATTTATCATTTAAACACCTATTTTATTATAAAATAAAGTTTCCACATTTTCCTAAAAATTACAAGATTAAAAGTTACATTAAAATACCATGAATTTCAAATAAATCAATATTGCAGATTAATACCTTTATTAGGATATATTCACTAGAAATATCACTAAATAAAATCACGCTCATTATAACTATAAAGACGAATAATAAATATTTGGGGTGTATTTTGAAAACTATACAAAAGTATTTTTACATAAAACCCCCTCAAGTTTTATAATTTACAATAAGGACCCTAACAATTATAGAACTTCAAATTACTTTTCTTTTAGTCTGACTCGGGTTTGAGTCTGACTATTTCTGACTTGAATATGATTCAAGTCAATCTATATTCTTTAATATTCCAACTCAATATGAACACATGAATCCCTGAATCCAGTTAACAATATATTCAACTTGACTGAATCAAACCATGGATATACATCCATTATTCCGTTATTCCATTTACCTGATTATGCAGTTACAACATGTTTACTGATATCTTGGTTTTGGTCGGTCATCCAACTTACACAATACAATACAACAATACTGTCAAAACACTACGGGGTTTAAGGGGTAGATTGGTACGAAAGGTGTTAAAGGTGGCACGAGGTGGTCAGATTAAGACACCTAACCTATATTCCGTTGCTGTTGTACCGTGGCTTAATGGTTCCTTGTACATTCCGTTTGCCTGGTCTCTAGCATATAGAGACCCCTCTCGTATACACTGGCATCCTTCTGTACCAAGCTATAAACAACAGCGTTAACACAATATTGCATAATATTCTACAACATAATACTTTAGAAAATACTCTTATTCTATCTTTCTAGTTCTTCCTCATCTTTGGGACTTACCGAGCGACCTGTTCGCTGACGACATTCTATTTCTTTCTTCTTTAAATGTCGTCAGGTGCTTTGGACCCAGCAGAGATCGAGCGGTGAAGACTTGGAGCATTTTCATGAAGACCCCGAGCTCTAGATATTGTACCTTGTTCTATTCAGTATTTTCATTTCCTGTTATGCCACTGTTTAGGCATCGCTTTTCATTTCAGTTGTATTTACTTTTCATGCATTGTACAAAAGAATGTTATTAATAAAGTTGCTGTTATTTCTATATCTCTTGTCTCTTGTGATTTACTTTTATATTGCTTAGATACGCTTAGCGTATGTACTTCTGAATACATACGTAGCGGACCTCGTCGCGTCTCCTTCGCCGTATACCGGGAAGCGGGGCGTGACAGGTTTTGTTGGTGGCCCATGCAGGTCAGAGCTGTATGAATCCCTATCATGCAGTTCTGGTCTGCGTAAACAACCTAAGCAATATAACACAAGAACCAGCAACTAAAATATTCTTTACAATTCATGTTCCTTGAATCTTGCAAATTTCTATTCCTTGAATCTTATCATTTCATGTATTTGAATCTGCCCTAACCCAAATTTTTTCTTCAAGGTTATGGATTCCCCGAACAACACCAGCACCAACGTCAACAATACCCCTCCAGCACTACCTCTCGCACCAGCTGTTCCTGCACCACCCACCGAGCAAACAATGCTATTTAAGGCGATCCGCAGTCTTCTCGAGGGACAACAGCAACTTCTGAACCGTCCCGAGACTGACGCACAAGGAGTAAAGCAATTCAGAGCTTTACATCCCAAGCAGTTCTCTGGTAAAGGAAGCCCTCTTGAAGCGGAAGAATGGGTACAGAGCATCGAAGATGATCTGGCAGCAGCTCAAGTGGCAGACAACGCTTGGGTCCGTGTAGCAAAACTACAGCTCACGGATAATGCTCGCAACTGGTGGAAGGCGGAAGAAAGCCGCCTGGTACAGCCGATTGAATGGAAGACCTTTCGCGAGAAGTTCGACGCGAAATACTTCCCTGTGACTGCCAGGTTTGCAATGGAGCAGCAGTTTATTCATCTACAACAGGGTTCAATGTGGGACAAATCAGTAGATGAATACGATGCTGAATTCACCATGTTAAGCCGGTAAGATATGTCACAATAGTTCAATTTTTAAATATCACATACTACACAGCTAACACAATCTTTAAACAGATTCGCGACACACTTGATACCGACGGACGATATCAGAGCCCGTCGCTTTCAACAAGGACTGGGGGTCATGTGCTCACACGTGACCAAGGGTCGCGTGCCAGCACGTGACAGGCTTTGAAAGCCTTATAACTCAATAGAATTAAATTCTAAAATTTTCTAAATCTTTCCGAAACGAAGAAGGATTATGGGGAACCGTTGGAATGAAAATCCAAGGGTGATTAAAAATCACTAATTTATGGAAAGATTTTAGACAAGGAAAGATTTCTCTAAATCTCACCAAAAATAACAAACAGAATATCTTTGGATTGAAAATCCAACGGTGAATAAAATTCACTGAATGATCTAAAAGATCATATTAATTATGAAAACAAACAAAATCTTTCAACGAAAGATTTACTAAACAAATTAATTCTTTTCCTTCTCCTATAAATAGGAGCCAAGAGGAGAAGAAAAGATATAGAATTTTGGGATCTTGAAATTTCCAAAAGGCAAATAACAGATAGAAAAGAAAGAAGAATTCAATTCTCAAGAAAGAAACCCTAGGTGAGAAAAGGGAAAAAGATCAAACTTCAAAAAGAGAATTTAATCCTCAAAATTTAAGAGTTTAACTCTTCTGCAAAAAAGAACTTAGTTCTTCCTCTGGTTGAAGATCTGCAGATGCAAATCTCCCCATAAGTTGAGAATTTAACTCTCATCGGGTTGAGATTTTTCCATGCAGATCCAAGACTTAGAGGGAGGATAGAGTTCAGAGAATTTAATTCTCCTAAATTTATAGGAATTTAATTCTTCCAAGATGAAATTAGGGTTGAACCCTATATGAGAATTTAATTCCCCTAATTTACAGAAATTTAATTCCTTCAAGATAAAACTAGGGTTTATGTAGGGTTCCTAGGCATACTAATGAGGTCTCACAAGGCATCAACCATGCCAATTTCAAATTTTACAAGTGCCGAGAAACCCTAATACGGATCGTTAACTAGATTTTAGGCGAAAAATGAAACTAGTTAACAACTTAACTACAAGAAAGAGGCTACAACCTTTGTAGATCCGGTTCTCCACCTCCATGGCTCCGTAATGAAGTCTCCTCGCTGTCCATATCGGATCCCGGACTCTAGCGTCGGCTTCATCGGAAAAATGGGCGGGCTAGGTCGTCGACTTCGATGCCGAAGATGATCTACGTCGAGGCAACACTAGATCAAGATCCAACTTCACCAAGTCAAGAAACTTGTGAAGAAAACACCCTATACTACTTGGCAAGAGGTAGAGGATGAAGAAATAGGAAGTGGGTTCACTTTAGAATTGGATTTCTCACTCTTTTTCACTAGTTGCCATTGATGGAGGCAAGCTTCTTCTTGAAGAAGAAGAAGAAGAAGAAGAAGATGATAGAATATATTATGATAAGTTATTGTTCAAATAGAAAATAAAATCAATACTTATCATACTCTAACCATGGTCAAGTGTAGAGAATGAATCATGGTTAAGTGAAATGGTTAGGGTTAAGCATGAGACAAAAGTGGTCAAACTTTCAACACTTCATGAAGCTTCATGAAAGATACAAAGAAAGCCACCATATCTATTTATCCTTTTAATTTCCAAAAAGAATAAATAAATAAATGAATAAGCAAAACCCTAATCATCAATTTAACCATGGTTTAATTCTCTACACTTAACCAAATAAGCATGTATCATCAAACATGATACAATCATGTGCACAAAAGTATATCACATATACAACTTGCACAATGCAAGTGAGAAAATCCATTTAAAGTGAACCAATACTAGTTAATGCAAAGTAATATATCAAATATATAATTATACATTAAATCATTAAATCAACACTTGATTTAACGATCCGGTCATATCGCATATAACCGACTAATATCCAATGTATCGGCTTATCGAATCAATCCTTGATTCGATAACTAGGTTATATCGCATACAACCATATCGATACATTCATCGCGAGAATAAAATACGGTATCACATACACGCATTATTCTCGGTCCCGCACATATCTCATATGCGCTCCTATTTCGTTTTGCTTAAGCCAGGAAACCTCTGTGTAGGACTCTAAAGACTCGTCAATACGCCGACAGCAGGTGATGATCATATCAAACACCCACAAGCCGTAAGCGGTTTGCTAAACGTAACGGCCACCCGGGTATTGAGCGATCAGAAGATCGACGAGCAAGCCCGCTCATTCTCCTGTGAATCCAACCAGTAACACTTACCGTACAGTCCGGTCTCGTCGTCTGATATGTCGCATATCTCGCCTAGGGGTGGTAAACGTCAGATCCCAATAGCTCGATAAGTCGTGTCGATATGAGGTCTATAACAGTTCGAGAAACTACTGGTAACACTTACCAGTAAATCTCAGCAACCATGGCCAGGGATTTCCGGTTATAGCCAATCGAACACAGCGCAACATCAACTCCCTATACCGGGAGAGACAAATCCCCTCCTATCGCTCATTGCCTCCATGTGACTCGGGACTGTACCCAAAAACCACCGTTTTGCACGCCCTCTTGGACGTGGTAAGGTGGAAATCAAAGCACAGTGGGAACCACACAAGACTCTATGACGATCTCGGGTCAACAGACTACTCTGTACCAGTGTCACCAGAGAACTGCCATCTGACGTAAGGTATAATACCATCTGGGAGTTCTCGGCGAGTCCGTCCAGTGTACCCAGTCTCCACTGAGCACCCGTACATGATCTCCAATGTCAAACACCAATGGATATGGGATCATCCATCGCCCATCTATATGGGTCGAGAAGGTATACGCTAGTCTACTCTGGTATATCGATACCCCGTCTCGATATACCCACGACTAGGGACCTTGAAGGATGTACTTATGGACTACCCTGTCCCCACTAGTATGATCTGCATCATAGTCCAGGTAGTCAAGTACTCATCCTAAGGGCTTTACCAACATGTAACAGAGAGACAATCAGTGTACACGTTAAGGTAAAAATCAACCAGATAGCATACTATCATGTCGAGCAAGAAATTCCTCCCTATATATGTCCAAGCACCCACTACAATATACATCCTATGTATAGTAATGGCCTCTAGGGCATACATATAACTAACAATCTCCCACTTGCACTAGGGCCATCTGATAGCAGTGGTTGTAGTATCTCATACTCAACCATCCCATAAAAGTCTCTCTCTGGGAAAAGGCCTTTGTGAGTGGATCCGCCGTGTTGTCCTCTGAGTCTACTCTCCTAACCTCGATCACCCTGGAGATCACCCATCTCCATGATCAGGTGATACTGCCTTAGAATATGTCTGGATCACTGATGGGACGGACGTTCCTTGGCATAAGCCACAACTCCATTGTCACACAAAGGGAGGAACTAAGTTCATCTCATGAACAAATATACATCCAGACTACCTCTTTGGTAGCATCTTAAGTAGCGATGTATCGAGCCTTTATCGTCTAGTATGCCACGGTATCTAGCTTGGAACTCTTCCAACATACCGTCCCTTTACTGAGGGTAAAGACAATGCCTGTGACTGACTTTCAGTCGTCCTTATCACCCTGGAACCCTTCCAGTGATTCTCCCCAGGATCGGTTGATACCATTTCACTACAACTAGTGAGAATCCTAACATCCAATTAGATCTATCTCATAGATCCAAAACCCAGGATTTAGGAGGTATCACTTTGATCCTATATGGAGAATCCTTGTGATAAGCGGAGATTGACCGAGCGTAGCATAGGAAACTCCTTCCCTATCAAGAGCATGTCATCCACGTACTCTACGAGGATCGTCACTATACTCCCTACTACCTTTTTGTTTATACAAGGTTCATCTACCATTTTGATGATGTCAAACTCTTTGACTAACACATCAAAACAGATGTTCCAACTCCGCGTTACCTGCTTTATCTTATAAAGCATCTTGTACACGTTTCCGCTGCTCCCACTGTCTATGAAACCCTCTGGCTGTGTACTTATAGACGTTCTCTTCTAAAACATCATTTAGAAAAGCAGTCATGACACCCAACCGCCAGATATCGTAGTCATGGTATGTAGCCGTGGCAAGTAGGATCTGGATGGACTTAAGCATAGCCACTTGAAAAGGTTTCATCATTATCCATGCCTGGTCGATGACGAAAAGGTTTAACAAGTCTAGCTTTGAAAGTCTCAACTTTTCCATCTACACCAAGTAATCTTCTCAAGATATACTTGCTCCTGATGGGGATTTAACCCTTCAGATATAGCAACTAAAGTCCATACTTTGTTGGTGTACATGGATTCCATCTCAGATCGCTAAGTATCCAGCCATTCTTACAGAGTCTTACTCCTGATGGCCAGCTCGAAACTAGTTGGGTCATCATCTCATGATGCAATCCTCGCTCCCACTGTCATAGAGAAACCGAAGTATCTCTCAGGCGGGTGAGGAACTTTACTAGATCGGCGGAGAGGCTGAGGTTCGTTGGTAACTATTGAATCCTTTGGTTCTTTCAAATCATCAGCTGCAGTTTGTATAGCTGGAACATTTCCAGTTGTACATTACAGATCTTGCCTCGAGCTTGTCCCGATTTTGCTTTTAGACATAGGCCGGACAACCCCAAATCTTAACTAGCTTAAGACATGGGCTCTTCCCATTCCATATAACATATGAAGTGGTAGGCCACTGATTTGATTCGAACTCTATTCAATAGGTATGCAGCTTCTCAAGCGCATAACTCCCAAAAAGGAAACAGGTAACTCAGTAGTACTCATCATAGAGCACACCTTATCATATAGGGTGTGATTGCTCCGTCCCGATATACCATCGTTCTATGGTGTATATGGAGGAGTAATGCTGAGAGAGAATCTCATTCTCCTTAGAAAAGTTCAAGAATTCCGTGCTCAAGTATTCCCCTTCTTGATCTCATCAAAGGACATAATACTTATACCCGTATTATGGTTCTCTACTTCTAACTTATATTCTGTGAATATCTCAAAAGGTTCTGACTTGTGTTTCAACAGGAACATATGTCTGAATCTCGAAAGATCATCAGAGAATGTAATGAAGTATAAAGAACCGGTCTTGGCATCTATAGACAGGGGACCTTACATACATCAACATGTATCATCCTAAGAGTTCACCAACTCTTTCTCTGTTTCCAATAAACAGAGCTATGGTCATCTTATCTCTGTGACATGACTGGCAAGTTTCATAAGATGTAAATTCAAACTAATTTAAATATGCATCTATATTTAACTTCAGCTAGTCGGGTCGCATTGATATGACCTAGTCTACAATACCTCAAGAAGGATTCATTCATTTCTGAACTATCCCTCTTATGTGTGTTCCGTGTACTAAGAACTATATTTTGATTTAGAACATCAATGATTTTAGATAACGTGCCTGAACCGATCAACTTTTGATATAGGAAATGGTCAAAACATTATCCAACAATACAAAATTATATCCTTTCTTTACTGATAAAGAGACTGATATGATTTTGTATATCAGGTTCGGTATCTAATAACATTCTTTCAGAATCAATGTATTGGTAATACAGGGTGACAGTGACCAACAGACTTGGCTGCAACACTTGCCCCGTTTTCTGTCTCATGAAACTTATCACCCGTTCTCAGTTTTTCTACCCTTTTGCAGCCCTATGTAACAGATTACATATCTGGGATCCTGATCCGGTATCATATACCCAGGATGCGGAGGATACTGAGAAACAGTTCTTTGTAATGAACACACCCGAAGATGATGCATCAGCATGCACTCTCTTCGTTTGGGCGGCACGGGAATTCTGGTAATCCCCAATTTCCTACTCTGTCTTATAACAATTATAAGTTGGAGCGGGACCAACGTTCCCCAGCTCAGTATAACAAGCGGGTTCGGTCAATATTCCGTATTATTATCTTGATTAAGGCGTGATATGGTCGCTACCTGGAGAGAGAGAGAAGAAAACACTCAGCGTGCGCTCTTTCAAGAATAGATTGGTTATTATTTTATCTAATCAGGATGGCTCCCACTGTTTTTATCAAATCTTCCTTCAAACCCTAA
The DNA here is from genome assembly GCA_030015575.1 of Agapanthus africanus. Taxonomy (NCBI): domain Eukaryota; kingdom Viridiplantae; phylum Streptophyta; class Magnoliopsida; order Asparagales; family Amaryllidaceae; genus Agapanthus; species Agapanthus africanus. The sequence continues at coordinate 47,056,159 of CM057339.1, forward strand.
AAGGAAAGACTAGCCGGGATTAATTACACGCTACAAGTTCGCCAATCTTTCAGCCAGGCCAGTGTCGGTATTTTGAGGGAGGTCCCCCGTGCTTTCGCACGAACCTAATTAATGTAAACCTCGTTTTCCCAGAGGCGTAACCTCGTTAACACCTTTCTAGACACCTACTTGATCGGCTAATTGTAATGTGTAAAACTCTCCCAGGAGTAAAAATTACTCGCAGTGGGTATCGGGATCCAACTATCCCATAGAAGGTATGCAATCTTATTGCAAATTTCAACACTTGAAATTCCCGATAATTTTGCCCCTAATCTCCTATGACCTTGACAAAGGCCAACAAACCATAGGATGCTAGTCAAGTTCAACCCGTCATTTCCTGATTGAATTAAACCCCCCGCACGGCCCTTGACAAAGGCCAACAAGGCCGCACGACTACCCTAATCCAATCTGCATCATATGCATAAGCAGACAAGCACCAGTCAGCTACCGCACACTACTCCTTGACAAAGGCCAACAAACGTAGCACGAATACTAACTACTACTTATCTGAAATGACGGAGGGCTACGACAGGTTTTTATGAAAACCTATTGCGTAATGAACTTGATATCGTTGTAGAATCAAATGATTTTAAAATGGAGTGTTTTTTAGGCTTTTCTAGTTTTGCTAAAGGGGTCACTCCCGGTGAAGGGATCGTCGGCCCTTTCCTCGTCGAATGAGGTGCGGGATATATCATATATATCACTGTGCAAAGCAAAAACTCTTAAAAGCAATCAGAAAACAAACCGAGTGTGTAGCATCTGCCAGTTATTGCTAAAGGAGTCACTCCGGGTGAAGGGATCTCGGTCCTTTCCTCATCGAATAAGGTGCAGGATATATCACATATACCGCTGTGCAAAGCAAGAACTGTAGCTACCTGATTTATTTTTGAAATTCGATTCTACAACATCTTTAGGTTTCTTTTTACTTTCATTAATCACATTAATGAAGTCCCATCATTTAAGTACCTAAACATCACAGATAAATACGATGTACACTTATGCCATCCGCATTCGCCTCGATGTCCCCTCATGCACCGTTAGGTTAGGTAACTAACGGCAGAGCGGGGCAGGGCTAGCGCGGGTGTAAAACATAAGTAACATCTATATAATATATCATATATACTATATACAGTATCTATCACAGAACATCACATGATCACATCACAGATATCGCAGCAAAAGAAACATATGAAATATTGGATATACTAGGACGTCCGTGTTTTCAATACGAGCCAGTATAAAACACGGATTCCACGGTCGTGATGAATAGCCAAACCCACACCCCTAGACCCCTACGAGAGCGGCAAGCAACCCTACCAATTTTAGAGTTAGGAGACCCGGACTCGACTCCTCGAGTTGGTCTCCCACTGGACTCCAGAACCCGGTTACTTGTGCTCCCCTCCTTGGGTCTATCCTAGTGCGGAAAAGTAAATAATATACAAAAGGTGACATCTTCCGCAACCTGGAAGTGCCCCAATAAAAGAATATTACATACAAGTTTTTACAGGAATGAAAAAGAAAACACTCATCTCACATAAAAAAAACCCCGGCTATTCAAACACGACGATCCAATATAACATATCCAGCAATACATAACATCACATGTCATCAACGTAAGTAAATATGCGCATCCCAATTGTCGTTGACATATAGCAACGAAACCGGCGATATCACATATTACACTTACGGTCACAGAAAAGAAAGTGTAAAACTACAACAGTTGGAATCCGCAATCTCTTTAGACATCGCATGCCTAATCAAATGAATACCTTAGACATCACATGCCTAACAATTATAAACCCCGCATTTTAGTCTCAAAATCGAAAACACTTTTCAATATCAAGTCGGGCAATTCAACAGGATTCCCGACATACTGATCGAATGCTCGTCGCAAACTTTAGTAGGCGGCCGCACCCCCGACGCCGTCGACGAAGTGCACCAAGGCGGAACACCGCTGCCGCGAGCACCCGAACGGATGCTTTCGGCGACGGGGTTCTCCTACAGTCACTTGGTCGGGGCTATGGGACGAGGCTGTCTATTAAGTTTACCGGCGAGTATCCGCGTACGCTACGTGATTGCGACGGACTTTTGATCACATCAAAATTCCGTGGCAACCGATCAAGTGAGACTAAACTGCTATGTTTATAACATTCATACAGTTATCTCATAACTTGTTGTGAATTCCAATTGTTGTATCCCATTCCAGATAAGATAGAAAATGCTAAACTTTCCGATCGAACAATCGAACACCCAAGTTTTCCCGAAACAGCTCAACACATGAAATAAGTTCAAAGACATTCACTTCATGCCTCAGTACCAACGGTCCAGCCGTAGAAGGGTCAAGCCAACGCCTCACATGTGGCACGCCGTACTGCCCCAAACCCTAAGGTTCAAAGGGCAGTTCAAGACGGTCACATAATCGAGTTAAGGTTTGTTGTCTTCTAGAGGGACCATCGCGTTGCACTACTTAGAACGTCGTTAAACCACGGAAAAATTCAACACTTGGAAATTTCCCGACAGGGGAAAAAGTGGGTATTTATATCCGGTCGAACTTTTTAACAGTTTCTAAAAATACCCGGAAAGCCACATAAACAAAGTTTGAAATTTCCGATCGAATCAACGAAGGTCCAAAACACCCCAGAATATTCAACTCTTGAATAAATATTAAAAAATCCCAGAAAATCCAGAACCAAAGTATAGGAGTTACTGTGCAAAAATTGAAGAGTGATCACATAATTTGGCCGCGGAACCGCCGCAGAAGCCAAGCTTCTGCCACGGCTTAGTAAATTTTGCATCGTAATTCTTAGAATTTCCTGCTGAATTTTTTAAGAATTTTTAATCTGGAAAAATCCCAGTTTTTGAAAAAAGTCCAGAGAGCATTTTGGAGTTCGGGTTTCGGTTCGATCGGAATTCTAACTCCGTCTACGCTTCGCCTAAGGCTCTAGCTAGGCTCTCATACTACTGTAGGGTTCCTAGGCACACTAATGAGGTCTCACAAGGCATCAACCATGCCAATTTCAAAATTTACAAGTGCCGAGAAACCCTAATACGGATCGTTAACTAGATTTTAGGCGAAAAATGAAACTAGTTAACAACTTAACTACAAGAAAGAGGCTACAACCTTTGTAGATCCGGTTCTCCACGTCCATGGCTCCGTAATGAAGTCTCCTCGCTGTCCATATCGGATCCCGGACTCTAGCGTCGGCTTCATCGGAGAAATGGGCGGGCTAGGTCGTCGACTTCGATGCCGAAGATGATCTACGTCGAGGCAACACTAGATCAAGCTCCAACTTCACCAAGTCAAGAAACTTGTGAAGAAAACACCCTATACTACTTGGCAAGAGGTAGAGGATGAAGAAATAGGAAGTGGGTTCACTTTAGAATTGGATTTCTCACTCTTTTTCACTAGTTGCCATTGATGGAGGCAAGCTTCTTCTTGAAGAAGAAGAAGAAGAAGAAGAAGATGATAGAATATATTATGATAAGTTATTGTCCAAATAGAAAATAAAATCAATACTTATCATACTCTAACCATGGTCAAGTGTAGAGAATGAATCATGGTTAAGTGAAATGGTTAGGGTTAAGCATGAGACAAAAGTGGTCAAACTTTCAACACTTCATGAAGCTTCATGAAAGATACAAAGAAAGCCACCATATCTATTTATCCTTTTAATTTCCAAAAAGAATAAATAAATAAATGAATAAGCAAAACCCTAATCATCAATTTAACCATGGTTTAATTCTCTACACTTAACCAAATAAGCATGTATCATCAAACATGATACAATCATGTGCACAAAAGTATATCACATATACAACTTGCACAATGCAAGTGAGAAAATCCATTTAAAGTGAACCAATACTAGTTAATGCAAAGTAATATATCAAATATATAATTATACATTAAATCATTAAATCAACACTTGATTTAACGATCCGGTCATATCGCATATAACCGACTAATATCCAATGTATCGGCTTATCGAATCAATCCTTGATTCGATAACTAGGTTATATCGCATACAACCATATCGATACATTCATCGCGAGAATAGAATACGGTATCACATACACGCATTATTCTCCGTCCCGCACATATTTCATATGCGCTCCTATTTCGTTTTGCTTAAGCCAGGAAACCTCTGTGTAGGACTCTAAAGACTCGTCAATACGCCGGCAGCAGGTGATGATCATATCAAACACCCACAAGCCGCAAGCGGTCTGCTAAACGTAACGGCCACCCGGGTATTGAGCGATCAGAAGATCGACGAGCAAGCCCGCTCATTCTCCTGTGAATCCAACCAGTAACACTTACCGTACAGTCCGGTCTCGTCGTCTGATATGTCGCATATCTCGCCTAGGGGTGGTAAACGTCAGATCCCAATAGCTCGATAAGTCGTGTCGATATGAGGTCTATAACAGTTCGAGAAACTACTGGTAACACTTACCAGTAAATCTCAGCAACCCTGGCCAGGGATTTCCGGTTATAGCCAATCGAACACAGCGCAACATCAACTCCCTATACCGGGAGAGACGAATCCCCTCCTATCGCTCATTGCCTCCATGTGAATCGGGACTGTACCCAAAAACCACCGTTTTGCATGCCCTCTTGGACGTGGTAAGGTGGAAATCAAAGCACAGTGGGAACCACACAAGACTCTATGACGATCTCGGGTCAACAGACTACTCTGTACCAGTGTCACCAGAGAACTGCCATCTGACGTAAGGTATAATACCATCTGGGAGTTCTCGGCGAGTCCGTCCAGTGTACCCAGTCTCCACTGAGCACCCGTACATGATCTCCGATGTCAAACACCAATGGATATGGGATCATCCATCGCCCATCTATATGGGTCGAGAAGGTATACGCTAGTCTACTCTGGTATATCGATGCCCCGTCTCGATATACCCACGACTAGGGACCTTGAAGGATGTACTTATGGACTACCCTGTCCCCACTAGTATGATCCACATCATAGTCCAGGTAGTCAAGTACTCATCCTAAGGGCTTTACCAACATGTAACAGAGAGACAATCAGTGTACACGTTAAGGTAAAGATCAACCAGATAGCATACTATCATGTCGAGCAAGAAAGTCCTCCCTATATATGTCCAAGCACCCACTACAATATACATCCTATGTATAGTAATGGCCTCTAGGGCATACATATAACTAACAGTTTAACTCTGTATGAGAATTTAATTCTCCTAAAACTACAGGAATTTAATTCCTTCAAGGTGGACAAAACTAGGGTTTAACCCTAATTGAGAATTTAATTCTCTTAAACTTGATTCCTCCTAAAATGAAACTAGGGTTTAACCATAATTAAGAAATTAATTCTTTTACATATATGGTAATTTAATTCCTCTAAAGATAATTAGGGTTTTACCCTATAAAGAATTTAATTCTTTCACAATAGGAATTTAATTCCTCCAAAATCATAATTAGGGTTTAACCCTACAGAGAATTTAATTCTTAAGAAATAAGGAGACTTAAAAGATCTCCATGCATGCAAAGAAATAAGATCACGTGTCCTCACGTGACCCCTGAAAAGATCCCCAAAAATGAGAAGAAAAAAGCTCCGAGGCAACGCCTCACGTGCTCCCGCGTGACCTCCAAAACACAGAAAGAAAAAGCAAAGAAAATCAAAGTTTTGAGCGCTCTCACGTGTTACCACGTGACCCCTTAGCAGATGCTTTATTAGTCAACGCACAGATATCCATCACGTGCCAACATGTGATGCTCAAAATAAAGATAAAAAGTATTAAACACTTATCTGCAGAATAAAGTAAAGAGGATCTGGTCCCACCTATGGGTACCCTCACGTGTTCCCAAGTGACCCGTTCCTCTATATTGTTTAACACAAATTTGACAACTTCATTTCCAGTGTTTAACACTGTCATTTTCTAGTGTTTAACACTAAATTAAGAATTGTACTTCCAGTGTTTAACACTGTTGTTTTCTAGTGTCTAACACTAAATTGAGAATTGTATTTCCAGTGTTTAACACTGCTACTCTCTAGTGTTTAACACTATTTTTAGCCAAATTGGCTAATTTTCTGGAGGCAAAAGCCTCCCTTTCAACTGAATCTCAAAATTGTGTAAAATTCAGAGCTATAATGTTACCAGAGCCCTCAAACTCTTGTTTAGAATTGCTAAGTAGTGAGGGGCTGAACCTAGACAAATGTCTAATGGTCCAATAGAAGGCCAACATTTCAAACTTAATTGGACTTAGCTCAAGTCGGCCATAAGTCCTCAATTCAGACTTAACCGAGCCAATGTGCTCAAAATCTAATTAATGGATCTTAGTTCCAAATTGGGCTACAGATCACTTAATCCACTTTGGTTTGAGGGTACATCTTTTCACTCCTCTAATATTTGTCGTTGTAATCCTTCAACGTCTTCAGAGAGCTGACGGGTCCCGACAACCACACATTTCGCAGACTATGACGTCTCTAAACTACAGACTGTGGGGTCCTTAAACCCATGGACTATGATGTCCTTAACCTGGACTGTGGGGTCCTTAAACCCATGGACTATGATGTCCTTAACCTGGACTGTGGGGTCCTTAAACTCATGGACTATGATGTCCTTAACCTCGACTGTGATGTCTTTAAACTAACATTCGACCGTGATGTCTTTAAATTAACACCGTACCGTGGGGTCCTTAAACCCATGGACTATGATGTCCGTAACCTCGACCGTGATATCTTTAAACTAACACCGGACTGTGGGGTCCTTAAACCCATGGACTATGATGTCCTTAACCTCGCCCGTGATGTCTTTAAACTAACATCGGACTGCAGGGTCCTTAAACCCATGGACTATGATATCCTTAATCTCGATCGTGATGTCTTTAAACTAACATTCGACCGTGATGTCTTTAAACTAACACTGGACTGTGGGGTCCTTAAACCCATGGACTATGATGTCCTTAACCTCGACCGTGATGTCTTTACACTAACATTGGACTGTGGGGTCCTTAAACCCATGAACTATGATGTCCTTAACCTCGACCGTGATGTCTTTAAACTAACATTAGACTATAGGGTCCTTAAACCCATGGACTATGATGTCCTTAACCTTGACTGTGAGGTCTTTAAACTCACGGACTATGATGTCCTTAACCTCAACCGCGATGTCTATAAACTAACAACGGACCGAGACACCCTTAAACTAACATTGGACCGTAATGTCCTTAAACTAATCGACCGCAATATCACTAAACGAAACAATAGAGCCCAATTGCTCTCTTGTTGGATCTGAACGATCTCGTTAAGTTGATCTTAGTCCAAAATGAGACTAACGTATCCTTAACAAACGTTTAAGTTGATCTTAGTCTCAAATGAGGCTAACGTATTCTTAAACCCAACCCCCAAACCCAAATCTAAGAAAGATACGGATTTGGACTAGACCACGCCCTACGGGCGACAACATAAATTAGTCTCCGTATACAATCCACGGGCAACCAAATACAAAACAAACACCCATGACACGAAGTGACCATATGGAGAAGGAGAAAGTTGTTACCGCGATGCGGTAGCGTAATTAACTGCAGGGGCTTGCGCCTGCAGGGAAGACGTCCCCACAATCAAAAACCCCTCAAACGAGGGGGAATCTGACGAAGTCTCCTACATCGGCCGTATCCGTTTAAACCTTCGATACATGGTGACATAAATCAACTTGTCATTTTCGGAGAGGTGGACGGATAGCACCAATTAGTATTTGCCCCGAATTTCAGGCAATACGGACCTGCGCGGTTGCGTCTCCGTCTTTCAGAGGGGAACACAATCTTTTTTTACGTTAAGCGCAGCACTGCAACAAATACGGGTTATTCAATTTTTAGCGTTTGGTAGCGAACTTGCAAGGAATTCTGCAAAGAATAGTATATTGGATACGTCGGATTTAAGAAGAAGGTGTTTAAGAAATACGTACCGATAAATTTTCGGGTTTAGAAACCCCCGTTGAAGTTAAATCCGAATAGCTTGAAATGTACGCTTGCGCGGATCAAACTACCCGGATCTTTGGCACTGTACTTCGCAACCACCTTAACTTTGAATGTACATTTTGCTCCCCACGCTCGCTATTCGCAAATCCGTAAAAATCTATAAATGTCGGAAAAACGGATATTAATGTGGAAAAGCAATACGAATGCCAAAATATCTGCACACTAAAATTTAAAACAAGCAAACAATAAAAATGGGACAAAACCAGAACAATGGAGCAGAGATGAAAAATTGGAGGCAGAAGGAGGGGACAAGGCTGGCGACGCCGGATATGTTGGGTAAGTCGCCGGATTTCCTATGGAGAATGGGCTCCAAATTTCTTCTGTGATCACACTGTTCTACTAGTATCCTACTGGTATTTTTTGGTTTATCTTTTTAGTTCCAGAGTGGTTGCAGGTCCAATTTCCAGAGAACAAAATGGTTTGTTTAGTTAGTTTTTTTTTTGGTTTTGGTTTTTGAAATTTTTAGTTGATTTTGAAAATAGGGTTAGTTGTATAGATAAATATTAACAAGATTAACCCGAAATAACAAAAATGAAAACGTTATCGTCTCCCCGGCAACGGCGCCATTTGATTGAAAGAATTAAAGTTAACCGCAATTAGGACGGTGTCGCTTTACAGCTTGCCGGTTGAGCACGGGTCGATCCACAGGGAGATGGAGCATTTTACGTTATTGTCATTACGAGTTAATGCGCGAGGGCGGAATTGTTCAAATCTAACCTATGTGTTTTATGCACAAGTAAAGCTTGTTAGGAATCGATAGGATAGTATAAGTTAATGGATTCCGTATTCAAGTCCTTTGAGCCGAACTTAACAATTGAAGCTAGAGCAATAGGCAACAACGTGGATTAGGGGATTTAAGCACGGTATTCGTGGAATCTGGCTTATTGACCCTTGTCCTTCCGTTCTTACTTCTTGCTTTCGCCTTCGGCCAAATCGAATGCAACCGGTCATGGTTAGGGATCACCGATACCTTAGTAGGGTAGGGTGCCTAATAGAGCGTTTGCGTAAGGTTTGAGCGGAGTTCAATTGAAAAATACGGGAAAAGGAAATGAGCAAAGAAACCTTAACTTACAATATCTTTCTCTTTTCCTAACAACAATATTCACACCACCATTCACAACACAAACCCAAAAAAGAAAACAAAAGAACAAAGAAAAGAAAAGAAAACATTACAAGTAAGCAAGTGCATAGAATGATAGTGCAAGAATTAAAAGAGAAAGAATATAAAGCAAGTAATAAGGAGCAAGAAAGAAAAAAGCAAGAAGGTAACACTAAGAACCATACAACTCGAGACAAGCCATGGGATCAATAACCAACCCTTAAACTTGCAAGCTCAATCAAGAGGTTGCAAGATCAAGAGAAGGGTAAAGAACTCATGTGAAATGAAGGCAAAGAAGAGAGCTTTATTAATTCCACAAGAAGATACAACCCTTGAGATCAATTGCCAAAACTTAAACTTGCAAGCTCAATTAAGAGGTTGTAAGCTCAAGAGAAGTCAAAGAACTCAAGGGAAAGTTATGCTATGTACAAGAGAACAAAAGAGAAACAAAAATGAAAACTTGTAAAGAATAAAGCTAGGCAAAAGTGAGACCCCTTAACCCTTGCCCACTGCCTGCTATATATAGGCACCAAAGAAAAGAAAATAAACAATAAAAATAGGGTTACGCGGCTGCATGGAGAGGACAGTAGAAAGATGGGACCCATTGGAGGTGGTGGGGCCGGCGACGCCGGATCTGGAAAGGGAGTGCTCGGTTGAAATCCGAGACCCTAGGCTCGTGCTTGCAGTGTGGTCTTGTGTTGTCCCCAGCATGACTCTGATGTTGTTTATTTTCTCTGTAAAATCATTGGATGCACCCAGGTTTTGGAGGGAAACATGGTAGATACAAATCACATCACTACTTTTAGCAATAAATGCACATCACACCATATCACCTCATGCCTACTTGAGTGTGTCATGGCAGCCCCCTAGGTCCATGGTCCAAGCCCCAAGAGTTAGTATGTACACATGCTATGTGTTGGACCAAAATATTGTGTACATACACTGTTTGCAAAATAACTCTTGGGATATCGGTCGGTTTGCGGTTCTGGCTGCAGTATCGGCTCACAAATGATATATCCGTGATTCTGGATGTATTTCTAGTATTTTATCACGGACACCTGTAATCTGTATTACTGAGCAAACACCGGGTAATAGTACCGATATATACAAAAAATAGATAATGAATGAGCGGTATTAAAATGCAATATTCTGGTATGAACAGGCATCCTCACGTGTCCCCACGTGATGATCATAAACGATAAAGTTTTTAATGCTTATATGCATATTCTGGGAGCAATAGAAGAAGTAAGGCCCAATCTTCAGGCGCCTCACGTGACCCCACATGAGCGCTTCATTCCTAGTGTTTAACACTACTTTAAGCGTATCACGTGGGAACACGTGATCGTCAAGTATATTCTAGTATTTAACACTATATTCAAACCAATCTTAGCCAAAATTAGCTAAGTCTTCCAGAGGCAAGACCCCCCTTCAACTGAACCACAATTATACTCTTGTCTTCCAAAACTGATCATCTCATATGGCATTCAAAGTGATTCCCAGAGCCTTCCAACCAACATTGGTTCACGGGTACATCTCTTCATACCTCTGATACATGTCATTGTAATTCTTCAACGTCTTCAGAGAGCTTGAGGGTCGCAATAACCGATAACTTTTGGTGCGTCCCCAAACGGTTGAACCAAAACCAGACAGACTATAACGTCTTTAAACTGGACTACGATGTCCTTAAACTTCACGGACTGTGGGGTCCTTAAACTCATGGACTATGATGTCCTTAAACTTTACAGACTATGATGTCTCTAAACTACCATGGACTGTGAGGTCCTTAAACTCATAGACTATGATGTCTTTAAACTTTAAGACTATGACGTCTTTAAACTATGGACTATGATGTCCTTAAACTTTTGGACCGCAAAGTCCCTAAACTAAAACAATAGAGCCCAAATGCTCTTTTGTTGGATCTAAATGATCCTGTTAAGTAGATCTTAGTCTAAAATTAGACTAACGTATTCTTAACAAATGTTTAAGTTGATCTTTGTCTAAAATTAGACTAACGTATCCTTAACAAACGTTTAAGTTGATCTTAGTCTCAAATGAGATTAACGATCCTTAAACCCAACCCAAAACCCAAATCTAAGAAAATACGGATTTGGACTAATCCACGCCATACGGGCGACAACATAAATTAGTCTCCGTATACAATCCACGGGCAACCAAAAATAAAACAAACACATACGACACGAAGTGACTATCTGGAGAAAGAGAAAGTGGTTACCACGATGCGGTATCGTAATTAACTGCAGGGGCTTGCGCCTGCAGGGAAGAGCGTCCCCACAATCAAAAACCCCTCAAATGAGGGGGAATCTGATAAAGTCTGATACAACGGCTGCATCCGTCTAAACCTCAGATATACGGTGCCATAAATCAACTTGGCATCTTCGGAGAGGTGGACGGATAAAACCAAATAGCATCTGCCCCCAAATTCAGGCAAGACGTTTGTCTTCCTCGTCTTTCGGCGGTGAAAAGATTCTGGCACGCCCGGTGGGACCTTTTCCTCTTTCCCCTCCACACTTCGTATGTCGTGTTTCGCGAACAAGTCACGGTTTGACATGGTTGCCTTTGGATGTGAAGTACTAAGATTTGGTATCTTGCTCCGTGCAGAAAAATAGAAGATCAATGGTTTCAAACTGCACTAATTGCAATAACTCCCACTCCGTCCTCGCCGGAGGAGTGACCAACAGGCCTCAAGCGGCCTCCCTTTTCATGATGTCGGTGGACCAGGTGACGCAAGCCACCACTGGGCTGTTCTTTAGGACTATGCTCCCACCAATGAGCTTCAACGCCCCATTGTCGTCTCAAGAAGCTCCTAAGAAGTCGGTCTTTGATCGGCTTACAACTACCGCGGCCCCTCTCAACGGGTCGCCCAAGCCCAGTGCCTCAGTTTTCAACAGACTAGGCCAAAGCTCGAGTGAGCCCGTGAAGAAGCCCGCGATATCTGAAGCGGCCATCCCAAAGCGGATAGTCATTCCTGTTCTTGAAGTCATCGGAGCGACTTCCCCTGCTAAGGAGTCGGTCTTTGCAAGACTGACCGTTTCAGCTCCCGTTCTAGGCGAAGTCATCAAAACTGCTCCCCCTGCGCGAAAGTCTGCCTTTAATAGATTGTCCATCCCCACTCAACGGACGTCAGTTTTCATGAGGCTAACGCCGGCAGCAACCCTCCGCCAGAACAGGGGGCATGACGAAGCCACCCCCATAACTGAGCCGGTCCCATCAGCACGACATGCTCGCCATCGTCACTGGCGCCGAGTAAGGAAGGCTGGGGGCAGCTCTCCTTTTGGACTGACTCCGCCAGCTCCGATGGTGAAAATTGATGCTGTTGTTCCAACTGGGAACAGCTTTGAACCACTCAGGAGGGTCCGCAAGAATTCTTCGACCGCTATATTGAAAAGATCTCCTCCACCTATGGAGAACACTACAAAGGTGAAGCCAGAGCAGCCCCCTCAGTGGCTGTCCTCTAAAATTCATAAAGTTTGGCGACAAGTCCAAGACTCGGTGATCAACCAAGACTACTCCCGCCAACCGAAGAAGATGAAAGTTCGGCAAGAGAAGGACCACCCTGTTATACCACAGGAGATGTCATCTATTTGGGTGCCCGCTGCAACGGTTCCCTCAATTTCGACCGCCCACAAAAGAAGGAGGCCGGAGAAAGTCTCTATGTCCGCAACGAATCTTAAGAACACTGAATCTAAACGCCCCAAGTTTGGGGGCATGGTGGTGCACACTGTTTATATAGCATCCGGGAAAGAGGATAGCCGTATCTCTACGGGCCATCGACCACTCACCAAATCCGTAACAAAGGCCCAGGAGCAACAGCAAAAACTCCAGGAAATGTTAATACAGATGGCCGTACTCACTGGGCCAAAAGAAAGCCCGGAAACGTCGTCAGAACAGCGTTATGAACAAGAAACTGATGCTGAGTTCCTCCGCAGAATCCTCGAGAAGAAGGACAGCGGAACAAGCTGCCAACATAAAACGAATGGCGCTTTTATTCCAAGACATGGTCGGGATGATGTTACAGCCGGATCCTCCAGCTGAAGACCTTCCGATTATCTTTGAAGACGATAGGGGAAAGACATCGAACCCTCTTCCGGCTTGTTCAGCAGCCAAGGAAGAGACCATTTCCAAAGCCGCCCTGGATGACTATATCGCTCAACAGATATAAGCTCATCAGGCGAACGAAGCGGCCGGCCAAATTGTTGAGACTGGACGACCATATCCGGGTTGGTACGACCAAATAAAGTATCCGCCGGGATATACGATCCCTAAATTCCATGTATATAAGAGGACGAGGAATCCACACCAGCACGTTACTCAATTCAGAGCCTTGTGCGGTAATACTGGGGGTGACGACAAACTGCTGCTTCGCCAATTTGTTGGCAGCTTGTTGGAGACAGCATTCGAATGGTATTCCGAGCTCCCGAATGACTCCGTCAAGACATTTGCAGAAATGGAGCTACTGTTTACACAGAGATTCGCAAGCGCTAGTGAGTGCACCCCTATCACCGCACTAATTAACGCCAGGGTGAGGCCAGGCGAAACATGGGTTCAGTACGCGATACGGTGGCGGAATCTATGGTCAAAGTGAGAACAGCGTATAGAGGAAGCTCCTGCAGTGGGCATGTTTGTGGGAACTCTTGATCCGCAGGCGACCATATCCCAGTTCATGATGTTTTTCAAGCTGACTACCTTCCAGGCCTTGATTGACAAACTGGACCAAATGGATCAGATGGGTCCTAAACCGTCTTCCTTGAAAATGGAGCCTCGAAACGAAAAGAGGAAGGAGAAAGCAACCTTCATCGCCAAAGCTCAACAACAACCTAGTGGTCCAAAACCAGCAGATCGCCAAAGTGATAGACAACGATCCCTTGGAGAAAAGATGAGACGCCCTTACCCGTTCCCTCGGGATAAGACGAAGAGGTTATTCGAGCTAGCGCTGTGCAACAGGCTCATCACTCTGCCGGAGCCAAGACACCCAACGTAACCAGGCGACGTTAACAATCCTAATTACTGCCCTTATCACCGAATATTGGTTCATCCAATCGAAGATTGTTACATCTTCAAAAGTTGGATCGAAGATCAGTACCAACAGGGCAAGTTCGCATTATCCGTAAACTGGAAGGTGAGCCCACCACAACCTCACGCTCCTAAAAAGGTGGACACGCAGGGGGCATCATGCTCACTTATAGAGGAAGCGCCATGGGAGGTGGCCCTTTCAGCTAAGACGAAAAGAATGCTGAAGGATCTCCAAACATGCCCGGCAATCAGGTGGAAAAGTCCGTTGGAACCCGAGATCATTGAGGGAATGCTGAAGCCGTGCCTGACTCCAAGAATGGGTAGCGATAATCAAACGCTCAGGCCTAGCCGTCAAAGTCTTCGAAGAAGAAGAAGAAGGTAAAGAAGCACGCACAGCCTGATGACAAGCGCACAGACCTACAAAAGCATATTGATCCGCTGGAGGAATACAACCAGAAGGCGCGAACCCGGTCACACTCTAAGAGTTTCTCAACCACATCCTTGAAGATAGAGATGGCGATGAAGATGATAGAGAAGACTCATTAGACAAACCTGAAGATTATGTAGCAAGCTGCCACGTGATCTCTCACTCGTCAGTAAATGGTGAAGAAGCTCCTGATACAGAGAAACTGGGGGCAGATCCCGAACCGGAACTCCTAGGACCGTCAGACGAGATGATTGACGTATTCCTAAACGAAGCTCTTCTGAAAAGCAAAGCTGATCAGGAGCGTGAAATCGTCGTATACGAAAAAGCCAAACGTCGGCGACTGAGCGAAAGGATTGAAATACCCCATCCGGATAGGAGCACTTCGGCCGCCAGCAAAAGCATATTCAAGACAAGGAAAAGGTTCGCCAAAGCCATATCGATGGGAATGAAGCTGCCACCCTCCGAAGGAAACACTCCTGATAGGATACACCTTAACGAAGAGGATACACATCCAAACTACTGCTTGTACCATCGGAGGACCACACACCCTATTGAAGAATGCAACGCCTTTAAAAATTGGTGGCAGGGATACGTTGCTCACCGGCAGCATTTCAAGCGGATGAAGAGAAAAACCCGTCGGGAACAAAGAAGCACGACAGATGAGCATAAAAGAACAGCCGGTGAATGTCACATGGTTAATTCCGGGGGATCGCAAGTTCTCACTTTCGGGAGTGATTCTGATGAAGAAATAGCCCTAGGCTCTCTCGTCAAGGAATCCATCTCTGAAACAGAAGAGATGAAGACCTGCGAGAACATTCAGCTGCACAATCGCACGCTACCTGAAAAGAATCTCGGACCCGCAAACAAGGGATCGAAAAAAAAGGATAAGGGGAAAGAAGAAGTCCCAGATGATATCGCCCTCAATGATCGAGTCATCGAAGAGCTGGCAGCCAAGGACTCGCCCAAGAAAAACAAGGTGTATTACAACGTTTTGGCACACCTGAGGAAAATACCCTCACAGCTAAGCATTCTCGACGCCCTTTTGCTATCCAAAGAGGCGAGAGATTCTCTGATCAAGGCACTACAAGAACCCAAGCAATTCCAAGCTTTCCTTACCGAAGAAAAGATGAAGAACGAGCTGGAAGAAGTGCACACAGCTGATATCACTTTCGGCGATGAAGATCTCCTCCTCGGAACATGCGAGCACAACTGTCCCCTATATGTCTCAGGGTATTGCCATGACATTAAGATAAGGAAGATCCTAGTTTACAATGGGTCCTCTGTCAATCTCCTAAATGTGAGGGTGCTAAAAGAAATCTGCTTGAGTGTTCAACACCTCACTCGGGATAAAATCACTATCTCCGAGTTCGACTCCCAGTCATCACGGACGCTCAGGTCTGTGATACTGACGTTACGCTTTGGGTTGCTCGTCACTGACATCAAGTTTTATGTCATTGATGCCTAGACTTGCTACAACGCTTTGCTCAACAGGCCTTGGTTACACGAGTATAATATCATCCCTTCTACACAATATCAGTGTATGAAGTACTTCAAAGATGGGCTTGAATACACTGTGACAGGGGAGCTGAACCTATTCTCTGTAAACGAAGTCTGAAAGTACGAAGATGCAAACTACTTCTTACAAGAATTTGAAGGCACGGAAAGATGCCATAAACCTAAGGATAAGAAAAAACCTATCACCACCATTCCGTTCTTCGGGAGCGATACCGAGGAGGAAGAAGAGATAGTCTGTTCGGGACCTCCCCGATACAACAAACCGGGACAGTCTACCCCTATTCTGGTCTTTGGCAGTGACTCTGAAGACGAGGTCAATGCAGTATTCTCGGCTTGTCCATCAGTGCAAGCCTCCATTAGAGATGATCAGAGTTTGCAGATCGCCATAGTTCCGCAAGAGCAATACAAAAAGCTCGACGCATTTGATACCTACAATATGCAAGAACTGCAGACGTTCTACGTCCCTCCCGTGCGAAAAGATGAAAAGGAGATCCTCTTTTATCGATCCGCGGAAACCAAAGTAGAGAAAGAAATCTGGCATGGCGCTGATTCTACACTTGACAGGCTCCAGCCCATCCGTCTGCCCAGATACTACACAGAAGGATTAAAAAGGCTGTTTTGGTGCCAAGGCGTACCCTTCAAACAGACTGCTCGACAAGCTCAGTTCTACAACAGGATCTGGAACATCCCCGGAACTCAGCAAAAATTGCCCAACGGGAGAATGGAAACGATCGAGCTCGGATATGTTCAATCCAAGAAACGGGAGCGATTCCTTAGCTGCTACGATATACATGATTTGGATGAAGAAGGAGATGCTCTGTTAGAAGACGCTAACCCTGAATCAAAACGAGGTCTCACCATGAAAGTGCCAAGTCCGTCGTTCGAAGAACAGATGGATAAGCTAATAAGGGAAGCGGGTCAAAAGGTTCGGGATGACCATAGCCACAAAATAGCCATCTATGAAAAAGCCAGAACGTAGCGCCTCCTTCAGCAGGCTACGAAAAATGACGATGCCCTTAGTTGCCCGCCCGTCATACGGAAGACTCGACGTGGAGGCAAAAATAAACTGAAGAACGGAAAAAATATTCGACAGCAGCAAAGCGGGTCCAAGAAGCCTCGAGATCGAAAATTGAGCAGCCGGGATCTGTCTCTTATAAAGAAGATGGGTCGAGCATATTCTTTTCCCCAAAACAAGACAAGAAAGATATTCAGTTTTGTCATTAAATATCAGATGATTACCCTCCTGGAGTCTAAGCACCATGAACAAGCAAGTGAGGTTCATCACCCAGATTATTGCTCTTATCACCGAGCGATAGGACATCCTCTCGAAGACTGTTTCACATTCAAAAACTGGGTAGAAGACCAGTATTAGCAAGGCAGGTTCGCTCTATCCAGCAGTTGGAGGATAACCCCACCACAAAAGCATGTACCGAAAGCTACGTATATGGCAAGAGTAGAACCGGATCAATATCGGTCTTGGAAACGATGTCGCACCTGCCACGTGATAACGTTGTCAGAAGAAGGAGTGCCCGAGGACATGGAAGACCTCTCCTGGTGCTTCGAAAATGAGGATGAAGATGAGTTGATCTCAGAATTTCCACCTGCGCCAAAAGAGCTGGAAGATGGGATACATACAACTGCAGATAATCTTAGAAAAATCGACTAGGGGACGGCAAACGACCCACGGCCGACGTTTGTCAGTGAGCTATTGTCTAAAGAAAAAGTGGCTACGCTCAAAGACGTGCTCATGCAGTATAAAGACTACTTCGCACGGAACTACTCCGAGATGCTGGGACTAAATCCAGAAGTAGCTGTGCATAAATTGGAGATATCCCCGGACGTCAAGCCAATCAAACAAGCACCGAGAAGAATGCGGCTCGAACTTGAAATGAGCATCAACGCCGAGGTCAAGAAGCTAATAGACTCCGGCTTCATCCAAGAGATTCAGTACCCTGACTGGATTGCAAACATCGTCCCAGTGATGAAGAAAAATGGGACGGTGCGTATCTGCGTAGACTTTCGGGACCTCAATAAAGCATGTCCGAAGGATGACTTCCCCGTACTGGTTACCGAGATGATGATAGACAACATGTCCACTCACGAAGTTTTCTCTTTCATGGACTGCTCATCAGGGTACAATCAAATAAAGATGCACCCCGAAGACCGAAAGCATACCGCTTTCCGGACCCCGCTAGGCATATTCTGCTACAAAGTGATGCATTTGAGTCTGAAGAACGCCAACGCTACCTATCAGAGGGCCATAATGAAGATTTTCTATGACCTCATACATGAAGTCATCGAATGCTATATCGACGACCTTGTGGTGAAAAGCAAATCGCATGAGGAGTATTGGGAGCATCTAAAAATAGTGTTCCAACGTCTTCGGAAATACAACTTGAAGATGAACCCTATGAAATGGCGTTCGGAGTTTCCTCGGGCAAATTCCTAGGATTCATCATACGACATCGAGGCATCGAAATAGACCCGTCGAAGATCAAGGCGATCATGGAAATGCCCCCGCCAAGAAATCTCAAGCAAATGCGGTCTCTCCAAGGGAAGCTCGCGTATATTCAGCGGTTCATAGCCAATCTTTCCGGCAAATGCCGTCCCTATAGTCACTTGATGAAGAAGGGAACCCCGTTTGTTTGGGATCGCAAGTGCCAAAGCACACTGGACGAAATCAAGCAATACCTGCAAAATCCGCTAGTACTGACCACTCCGGTCAAAGGAAAGCCCCTCATTCTGTACACAACCGCCCTTGAGGGTTCCTTAGGCACGCTATGGGCACAAGAGAATGATCAAGGGAAGGAAAGAGCCCTCTACTACTTGAGTCGAGTTCTCCTGGGGGCAGAAAACAATTACTCCCCCATTAAAAAACACTATCTGGCGTTAATCTTCACGATAACGAAGCTCCGGTATTATGCTTTGGCACATGAGGTCCACCTCATATCAAAAGTGGATCCTCTCAAATATTTGATGTCAAGAGCTATATTAACAGGACGACTCGCTAAATGGGCCCTCCTCTTGATGAAGTTCTCGATAACATACCGACCGCTCAAGGCAGTGAAAGGCCAGGCCATTGCCGACTTCCTCGCTGAGCATCCTATACCTGTCGATTCACCCCTAAATTGCGAATTGCCAGACGAGCACGCATTTGACACGATCGATGGGGAGAAAGGAGAGAGTGACACCCAATGGGAACTCTACTTCGACGGGGCATCTTCCATGAAGAAGCGAGAGTACAACACCCCCATAATCAAATCTGGGGTAGGCCTCATCTTCGTGACTTCATAAGGAGGGATAATGCGCTTTGCCTTTTCCTTAACAGAGCCGAGGACGAACAATGAAGCCGAATATGAAGCTTTGATAGCAGGACTTGAGATCGCTGTCGACAAGGGAATCGAAAACCTCCTCATATACGGAGACTCCCAGCTGGTCGTTAGTCAAGTAAACGGCAACTATCAAACGTGCAAACCAGAGTTGGTAAAGTACGGTGAGAGAGTGCAATAACTGCTGACTCGAATCCCTTTCTACGCCCTAGAAAGCATACCGCGCGAAGAAAATAGCAAGGCGGATGCATTAGCCAAGCTCGCTAAAGAACTGGCCGACGAGAACCTCGATGACGTAAGGATCGTTGTGCAAAGCCGTCAGGTTCTTGCACCGGCAGAAATATCTCCGGAGTCGTCCAAACAAAAGGGAGCGACCGAGCAAACGAACCTATAAATAAAAGACTGGGAAAAGGCTAAGGATTGAAGAGAAGTCTTTATAGACTACTTCAAATCCCGTCGAACACCTGAAGATGCGTCCTCAAGACATCAGCTCATGAAACGAGCTCTATCCTTCGCCTTCGTCAATGACACTCTATATAAGAGATCATTTGATTCTCTATGGCTAAGATGCCTGGGACCTGAAGAAGAAAGGAGAGTCGTCCAAGAAACTCACGATGGACGTTGCGGTTCTCACCAAACCGGGCCGAAGATAAAACTGAAGATCAAAAGGATGGGCTACTATTGGCCCACAATGATCCAAGACTGCCTCGAATACGCGAAGCAGTGCCACTCGTGCCAGATTCACGGGGACTGTATCCACCATCATCCAAATCTGCTACATCCAACGGTGGCTAGCTGGCCGTTCGAAATGTGGGGAACTGACATAATTGAGCCCATTGAACCAGCATCGTCCAGAGGACATCGATTCATAATGGCGACAACCGATTACTTCTCCAAGTAGGTAGAAGCAGTACCACTAAGAGAAGTGAAGATAGAGAATATCCTCCATTTCTTCAAGACACACGTCATCTATCGGTTCGGCACTCCGCGACGGATTATCTCCGATAACGGGCCGGCCTACAGAAGCCATAAAATCAGCCGCTTCGCACAGCAGCATAATATAGACTGGATATACTCTTCGGTATATAATCTTCGAGCTAATGGTCTAGCTGAGGCTTTTAACAAGACCTTGACGAAGATCAAAAAGAAGACGGTCTCTCGAAATAGGAAGGACTGGCACGAGAGACTGCATGAAGCTCTCTGGACGTATCGAACTACGTTCAAAACGGCCACAAACACAACGCCGTATGCAGTGGTATTCGGTGCTGAAGCAGTACTCCCCTTGGAGATAGAGCTACCCTCCTTACGAGTGGCAGTTCATTACGAGCTAACGGACAAAGAGAATGCTCATCTTCGGCTTGAGGAACTTGATGCCCTTGTCGAAACCCGGCTCATGGCGCAGCAAAACTTAGAAGCTTACAAAGCAAAAATGACATGCTCATATGAGAGATTGACTAGGCCGAGAACATTCCGCCAAGGTGAACTTGTGCTAGTGGTCAAGAGGCCTATGATCCCCAATTGTGCCAAACGGGGGAAATTCGGCCGAACTATGAAGGCCCGTACATCATAGACAAAGTCTACCAGGGTGGGGCTTACTTGCTCATGGATATGCATGGTGAAAGACCCTTCAGGCCAATAAACGGTCGTTTCTTGAAGAAATAATACAACTGACCGAGACGTCTATAAAATACTATAGACCGCAGCATCCCAAGGCTGACGCAAAAAAAAACGGTACGTCCATAAGCGAGATGGGCATGGATGAAAACCCAAAAAGGCTCTGTGAGTAAAAAAAGCAAGACTACCGGCGAGTTTTTGAAAACCCGAAAGGGCGCAATCTCGTTAAAAGACACTTGCAAGGTCCTCTCGACCCTTTAAGGAGAAAATACCTGCTTGAGATCCTTACGATTCACAAGGGAGCAACACACTAAGGAATCCGTACGATTCCTAAGGAGAAAACACACTTATGAGATCCTCACGACTCGTAAGGAGAATTCGCCTTTGAGACTCTCACGGCTCATAGGATTCAAAAGCCTTAAGCTACAGAAATCTGAACCTGTTCTTAAGCCGTCATACACCCCACTTTTTCCCTACAAGCGTTTCAATATTGACCCTTGTATACAATCCACGGGCATGAATAATTC
This sequence comes from Agapanthus africanus, assembly GCA_030015575.1. Taxonomy (NCBI): domain Eukaryota; kingdom Viridiplantae; phylum Streptophyta; class Magnoliopsida; order Asparagales; family Amaryllidaceae; genus Agapanthus; species Agapanthus africanus. The sequence continues at coordinate 47,077,748 of CM057339.1, forward strand.
CCTAACAAAGTCCCACCAGCGACTAGGGATATGCTCACACAATGAACGACCCTTGTAAGTCCTCTCGACTTATAAGGAGAAAACACTCTTGTAAGATCCTTACGACTTATAAGAGAACATACACTTAAGAATCCTCATGATTTTTAAGAAGAAAACGCACTTACGAGATCCTCATGACTCGTAGGGAGAAACACCTTTATGAGACCCTTACGGCTCATGAAGTTAAAAGACTTAGTCGACAGGATCCTAACCCTGATCGCTAAGCCACCTTTGTTTGAATCGATAGAGGAAAATGATGATTCGCTCCTGGCAATGTCCCAGTGGTAGTGATACCGATGCCTAAAACGGTATCAAATTCCAAATCCTTTCACGGCAAATGATGATTCGCTCCTGGCAATATTCTAGTCGCAGCGATGCTGATGCTAAGATTGGCATCAGGTTCCAAGTTTCATACTTGCAACAAAATCAGCAAGTAAAAGAAATGCATATGAAATAACCGAAATGATGGGGCAACTTGCAACAAAATCAGCAAGTAAAAGATATGCATACAAAAATAGCCGAAATAATTGGGCAACTCGCAATAAAAAGCAGCGAGTAAAAACAAAAATAGCTGAAATGATTGGGCACCACGAAAAATAGCCAAAATGATTGGACAATCGCGACTTTCATGATATAAAAAGCTGAAATGATAGAGCATCGCGGAAAGAAATAAAAAAAATGAAAGAATGAAACTTTTGCCCTACAGGCGAGTCCATACTGACCCTTATATACAATCTATGGGCATAAACGAAAAGGGAACCACATGCCCCCCATCAGATCCTATCAAAAGGGAAAGTCAGATCTCAACAACAACATCTGCATCCCAGAAGACCAACAACGGCGTTCCACCTCCTGCCAGCAGAGCACGGACGCGACATCACCAATCGGAGCCACGGCGAAGTCCCCAGTTCCATGACTCTACAGTTAACGGACAACCTAGAGTCAGCCCCAACGCCGCAGAAAACCAAATACGTCATCCAATGACCCCATCGCGGAAATACGTCATTCAATGACCCCGTCTCGGAAATACGTCAGCAAATGACCCCGTCTCGGAAACACGTCATCCAATGACCCCGTCGCGGAAATTCATCATCCAATGACCCCGTCTCGGAAATACGTCATCAAATGACCCCGTCGGGGAAATACGTCAGCAAATGACCCCATCACGGAAATACGTCAGCCAATGACCCCGTTGCGGAAATACGTCATCCAATGACCCCGTCGCGGAAGTACGTCATTCAATGACCCCGTCGCGGAAATACGTCATCTAATGACCCCGTCTTGGAAATACGTCAGCCAATGACCCTTTCATGGAAGTACGTCATCCAATGACCCCATCGCGAAAATACGTCATCCAATGACCCCGTCTCGGAAATACGTCAGCGAATGACCCCGTCGCAGAAATACGTCAGCTAATGAGCCCGTCATGGAAATCCGTCAGCAAATGACCCCGTACCGAAAATACGTCAGCCAATGACCCCGTCACGGAAACACGTCAGCCAATAACCCCGTCGTGGAAACACGTCATCCAATGACCCCATCGCGGAAATACGTCATCAACTGACCCCGTATGGCTAAAGTCAATCCTGACCCTGTATGGCTAAAGTCAATCCTGACCCGTATGGCTAAAGTCAATTCTGACCCCATATGGCTAAAGTCAATCCTGGCCCCGTATGGCTAAACTCAATCCTGACCCCGTATGTCTAAAGTCAATCCTGGCCCCGTGGAACACGGCCAAAGTCAATCTTTACCCCGTGAAAATGGCTAAAGTCAACTCTCGACCTCCCCATCAAAGCAATGCTTTGATTCGGGAGCAAGTCAACTCATCAATCACTTACGAGTCCTCTCGACTTGTAAATAAGAAAATTCTCTTGGGAGATCCTTCCGACTCTCAAGAGAAAAATACACTTAGGAATCCTCACGATTCCTAAGAAGAAAATACACCTACGAGATCCTCTCGACTCGTAGGGAGAAAAATCTTTATGAGACCCTCACGGCTCAAAAAGTTGGAAAGACTTAGGAGGCAGATCTGAACCTGACTCCTAAGCAATCACTACCCTACAAAGAGGTCAAGATGGACTATTTACAGACCACATTTTCCAAAATTACATGCCAGAAAAATGGAGGTGCTACTCAAGTGTGCGTAAACTGCTCTGCGTCAAATCGAGATGAAAAGGCGTAACCTACGGACGTCAATCACATACTTTGAATGACAATAAGAAGAATATTTGATTCGCATCCAGTTAAGCGTTCGAAGCATACCCATTTATGTATGTGCGGAAAAGGTTTAGTGCATAAAATAAACATGCGGAAATAAGAATTGTTTATTCATACTTCAGAAAATTCTTACAGTGATGAAAACGAAAAATAAAAATATCATTAAAATGTTTACAATGGCAAGACATCAAATCCAGGACATGGATTGAGAAATTCAAATGTTAGGCCATCTAAAATGTTTCGGGCCTCTCGGACCATTCTCGTATGCTTCCTCTCACGATCACAATCGTCAGAGTCCTTACTGATGTCTTCCGCCCTTCGATAGGCAACGATTATCGTCGCTTGCTGAAAAGTTTGATGCGGGATATCAACAAGATTGTCTCGCCTTTTCTTTGAGATTAGGCCCATCAGATACACTGAGTGTATCTTATCTTCGGCGTCATCCAATGCTTTAAGCGGCATGCCGTCATAGAATAAAGGAAGTGCTTCCCAGATTGCTCTCACAATGAGCTTCAAAAGAGCGGAACGACGAGGAAGCAGTCGACCATTGTATTCATCAAAGCGGCGCATGATTTCGGTGCACTGAGCGTTCGTAAACTCCTGGTTCTGGCAGCGGCCTAGTGCACGAATGTCTCCATATAAAATAATCTCGTCAAGATCATACAGATGAGCGGCCATAACGTCTGAAAAGGAAAATCAGTGAGAGTTTAATGGGCAGATTGATTAAGAAAAAGCTTATTAAAACAGACATTGGAATTCAAACAATTCTTGGAAAAACAACCTCTGATAAGACGCCTAACAAAATTAAAAATCTGCGCGAATGAGGGAAAAACTCTCGGTATGGACTTAAAATCCAAAAAGAATTTTATAAAACGAGAAGAAAAGTTCCTCCGCCGTTCAAAATCCTTACCTGAAGAAGGATTCATTTTTGTTGACAGAGTTAAACTCTGGAATTTTTTTTTAACAAAGAACTGAGCTCTGAGGAAGAGAATTAAATTCTCAAAGAAAATGAAGATGGAAGAAGATGAAGGAATGGAGGCGTTGCTGATGAGACCGCTGCATTTATAGAACATGATAGGAAACGGTTCATCTGCCCCGTTCCCTAGGCAAATCCAACGGCCACAAAGATGACAGCGTTGCACTCACGTGCAAACACGTGAGAACAACGTTGTGGGGGCATTTGTTCCCTCATGGGAACTGAATAAAATACAAATGAAGCAGTAAGAAAAAACCCCAAATGGGGCATCACGTGCTCACACGTGACCAGGCCTCATGTGGAAACACGTGACCTTTTTTTGGGCAGATTCTATCTATGCCTGAATGCCTAATTGATAAAGTCACGTGCCCACACGTGATGGGCTTTTGAACCTACTGAATTAATCGAATTAAATTCTAATTAAAAGGAATTAAAAGCATTTGTTCCCTCATGGGAATTGAATAAAATATATAAATAAAGTAGCAAGGAAAACCCCCAATGGGGGTATCACGTGCCCACACGTGACCGGATCTCATGTGCTGATACATGATCTTTTACAGGCAAAGCCTATATGCACTGAATAAAATAAACAATTGGAAATTCTTAATCAGTGGGGTCACACGTGATGGGTTCCTGAGCCCTCTAAACTAATATAATTAAATTCTAATTAAATGCAGTATCAGTGGGGTCACGTGCCAACACGTGATGGGTTTCTGAGCCCTCTGAACTAATAGAATTAAATTCTAATTAAATGATTAATCAGTGGGGTCACGTGCCAACACGTGATGGGTTCCTGAGCCCTCTGAATCAATAGAATTAAATTCTGATTAATTGCTTAATCAGTAAGGTCACATGTCAACACGTGATAGACTCCTAAACTCTCTGAACCAATAGAATTAAATTCTAATTAATTGCTTAATCAGTGAGGTCACGTGCCAACACGTGATAGACTCCTAAACCCTCCGAATTAATAGAATTAAATTCTAATTAAAGGGAATCAAAAGCACTAATTGAAAAAATATTTCCCTAGATCTTTCCAAACAAAAAAATTGCACTCTGTAAAGTGGAGCACCGTTGGATTAAATATTCAATGGTGACTAAAAAATCACCAATTTATAGAAAGAATCTGTAGAAAAAAATATTTTCCTAAAACTTTCCAGGAACAACAAATAAAATATCTTTTGGATTAAATATCCAATAGTGAATAAAATTCATCGAATGATCTAAAAGATTATGTTGGTTATAAAATCAATCAAAAAATTTCAATGAAAGATTGACTAAACAAACTGATTCTTTTCTTTCTCCTATAAATAGGAGCCAAGAAGAGAAGAGAAAGGAGGGATACAACAACAGAGAGAGAATACAAAAGAGAAAAAAAAAGAAGAGAATTTAATTCTCCAAAGAGAAAAGAAGATCTCTTCAGGAAAAAGAAAGAAGAAAACTCTAAGTAAGAAAAGGAAGGAGATCGTTCTATAAGCTTCCACAAAACAAAAGAGAATTTAATTCTCAAACCAAGAGTTTAACTCTTCTAAAAAAAACTTAGTTCTTCCTCTGATTGAAAATCTGCAGAAGCAGATCTCCCCACAAGTTGAGAATTTAATTCTCATCGGGGAGATTCTGCCATACAGATCCAAAACGTAGAGGAAGAATTGGGTTTAAAGAATTTAATTCTTTCAAACACATAGGAATTTAGTTTCTCCCAATAAAATTAGGGTTTAACCCTAAAAGAATTTAATTCTTAAACAAGAGATTTAACTCTCCATGCATGTAAAAGAGATTAGTACCCAACATGATCACATGGTAACACGTGACCCCCTTTCTTTGAACCAGAAAAAGAAATTTCCCAAAGTGTTTAACACTTATTTAAAAGGGAAAAAGGAAAACAATAAAGGCGGTTTCTCTTTTAGGGTGTATCACGTGCTCCCACGTGACCCTTAAAAAGCTTCCCAAATTAAAAAAGGAGTAAAGCCGAGGCATTTCACTTTCTGGCATCTCACGTGCTCCCACATGACCCTTGAACAAGCTTCTCAAAATAAAAAGGAAGTAATGCCAAGGCAGTTTCACTTTTTAGGCGTCTCACATGTTCCCACGTGACCCCTAGCAATTATCAAACAAATAAGGATTCTACCCAAAGGCAATGCCTGCCTAAGGGATGCCTCACGTGTCCCCACGTGACCCTTAACAAACACCATTTTAAAGAGAAAATAGGGTAAAACTGAAGGATTAATATTCAACGCATGGGCATCCTCACGTGTCCCCACGTGATGATCATAAAAGATCAAGTTTTTAAGGCTTATATGCATATTTTGGGAGCAATAGAAGAAGTAAGGCCCAATCTTCAGACGTCTCACGTAACCCCACGTGAGCTCTTCATTCCTAGTGTTTAACACTACTTTAAGCGCATCACGTGGGAACACATGATCGTCAAGTATATTCTAGTCTTTAACACTATATTCAAACCAATCTTAGCCCAAATTAGCTAAGTCTTCCAGAGGCAAGACCCCCTGCAACCGAACCCCAATTATACTCTTGTCTTCCAAAACTGATCATTTCATATGGCATTCAAAGTGATTCCCAGAGCCTTCCAACCAACATTGGTTCAAGGGTACATCTCTTCATACCTCTGATACATGTCGTTGTAATTCTTCAACGTCTTCAGAGAGCTTGAGGGTCCCAATAACCGATAACTTTTGGTGCTTCCCCAAACGGTTGAACCAAAACCAGACAGACTATGACGTCTTTAAACTGGACTACGATATCCTTAAACTTCAGAGACTGTGGGGTCCTTAAACTCATGGACTATGATGTCCTTAAACTTTACAGACTATGATGTCTCTAAACTATCATGGACTGTGAGGTCCTTAAACTCATAGACTGATGTCTTTAAACTTTACAGACTATGACGTCTTTAAACTATGGAATATGATGTCCTTAAACTTTTGGACCGGAAAGTCCCTAAACTAAAACAATAGAGCCCAAATGCTCTTTTGTTGGATCTAAATGATCCTGTTAAGTAGATCTTAGTCTAAAATTAGACTAACGTATCCTTAGCAAATGGTTAAGTTGATCTTAGTCTAAAATTAGACTAACGTATTCTTAACAAACGTTTAAGTTGATCTTAGTCTCAAATGAGATTAACGATCCTTAAACCCAACCCAAAACCCAAATCTAAGAAAATACAGATTTGGACTAATCCACGCCCTACGGGCGACAACATAAATTAGTCTCCGTATACAATCCACGGGCAACCAAAAATAAAACAAACACACACGACACGAAGTGACCATCTGGAGGAGAAAGTGGTTACCGCGATGCGGTAGCGTAATTAACTGTAGAGGCTTGCGCCTGCAGGGAAGAGCGTCCCCATAATCAAAAACCCTCTCAAATGAGGGGGAATCTGATGAAGTCTGCTACAACGACCGCATCCATTTAAACCTCCGATATACGGTGCCATAAATCAACTTGGCATCTTCGGGGAGGTGGACGGATAAAACCAAATAGCATCTGCCCCAAATTCAGGAAAGACGTTTGTCTTCCCCGTTATTCGGCGGTGAACACGTTTTATTATGGGCGCTCACGTGTGTTTCACATGAGGTGCTGAGTATTCTTTTATGGGTGATCACGTGTGTTTCATATGGGACGCTGAGTTTTTAAGCGTTCACATGAATTTCACGTGAGGCGCTTCAATAGTGCTAAGCACTTAATCTTATTTGCTTTCTGGCGCTCACGTGCTATCACGTGAAGCGTTAAGTTTTCTTTTTGGGCACTCACATGTGAAACACGTGAGATACTGAGCTCTTTAAAGATGTACTCTCTGTTTATCTTTTGAAAATAAGTTAAACTTCTATTAATAGCGTTTTGGCCATTAATGATCACAAAGATCATTGTTTTGAGGATATGGGATCAGATTTTCTTTGAGAATTAAGTTCTTCTGTTCTTTATTGTAAGAACTTAGTTCTTTGATGAGCTAAACCTTGTTTTCAGAGGAATTAAATTCCTGGAATGTAAATTTCATCTTCTTTTTTTTTATTTCTTTTCACATACCTAGTTTTTTTCCCCTAGATCTTGAGTTTCAAAAACAAAATCTTCCCGATGGGAATTAAATTCTCAACTTATGAGAGATTTGCCTTGCGGATCTCAAAACCAGAGAAAGATCTAAGTTCTTTTTGGAGGTTAAACCCTTATATTTACATATATTAGGCAAAAGAGATATTTTGATCTCTGTTTTCTTTACCTAGGGTTTTAGAAAGAGAAGGGACTTTTCTTCAGCAGGAGAATTGAATTCTTGGTTGTTGCTGCCAAAGCTTATGGGGGTCTCTCTATGTATGTATGTATGTGTCTGTATAAGACTTGAAATCTCGGGTTCTTTATATACGTAAGGCAAACTGTTAATCAATTTTGAGAAAATCTCTCATTTGAGAGATACCAATTGATTTAATTGGTCTCAAATATTATTCAGAAAATTTTATCTACCGTTGAATCTTTGATCCAGTGATTTTATGTTTAACAAAATATATTTTCTGTTGGTTTTAGCAAAATTAGGAAAATATTTTCCTGACAAAGAAATTGATTTGATTTTCTAATTTGGTCGGTGATATTATAATCACCGTTGTATTTTGAATCCAGAGGTTCTCTTTTTAACAGAGAAAAATCTTTCTCGTTTTGGAAAGATTGTGGGGATATTTTCCCAAATAAAATTTAATTTTATATAGAATTTAATTCTATCTGAAGCTAGTGCTTCAAAATGATGTGCTTACGTGTTTAACACATGACCCCAGTGTGGGTTTTAGCCTATCTATATTCAGCGCTCATATACTTTGCATATGAGCGCTCACGTGTTTAACACGTGAAGCATATTTGGTTTTTTGTTATTTATTTTGAGCGCTCATATGCTTTGCATGGGAGCGCTCACGTGTTTAACACGTAGGGTATTTTGTCCCTTTAGTTACTAATTTTCAGTGCTTATATGCTTTGCATATGAGCGCTCATGTGTTTAACATGTGGTGCCTATTTGGCCTTTTGGTTACTTATTTCCAGCGCTCATATGCTTTGCATGTGAGCGCTCACGTGTTTAATACATGGGGTCTAACTATGGGTTCTAATTTTCTTTAAAGCCAAAACGTCCATGTGCTTTGCACATGGAAGGAATTCACTTCTTATTTTTTTCACTTCTCCCTTTTTTTATAAGGGAACAAATGCCCCCCAGCATTACTCTCACGTGGCTTGCACATGAGTGCAACGGTATCAGTCTTACAACCGTTGGATCATCTAGGAAAGTGGGGAGTCAAACTGATCCCATCACGTCCTATAAATGGGGCCTTTGCCTCTAAAGTGACTACTGAATTTTTATCTTACCCATTGAGTTTTTCTTTTCTTAGGAATTTAATTCTCGCTCAGAGCTTAGATCTATGCTTTTCAAAAGAACTTTTGAACCAAATCGACTCTGCCAAAATTTTTGGTAAAGAACATGAACAAAGATTAGATCTTAAAATATTTTGGGCATTTTGCATATTTTAAATCCATTAACATATTTGACAGAGCTTAGTTCTTTTTCTTGAACGATCTCTTTGAGATCAAGAATAAAAAGAGGGTTTTTTATGAAGATCGTGGATCTTGATTTCCTGATCTAGGGTTTGAATCGATGGACATTCTTAAGATTATCATTGATTTTCTCCTTAGGGGTTTACCCTGTTGTCAATCTTAACATTTGGGGATTTTTGGAATTTAATTCCATTATTTAACCCATAAGTTTCCCAATATGAGGAGGCTGGGATTTAATCCCATTATTGTCTTCTTGTTCGTAGAGCTTTGCTCTGGGTTGATTTTTTGAACAGTTTTTCAAAGGATTTTGGGGACTTTATCCCATTAACTTCCTTTTGCTGTTCTTGGATATTTTCCTTTTTAGGGTTTTAATACCCATTTCCCAGATTTGGATTTGTTGTTGTTTAAAAGAACATACTTTTCGGGGCTATTGGGAGTTTTAACTCTACCTCTCATTTAATAAGAATTCTCTTTGATTCTCACAATGAGCACATGTCTCATCATTGATGAGCCACCACTTTGATTTCGTACGGTCCACTGGTTTTGGAGTTAGTGGTCCACAAAAAAAAAACTCATGCCTTTTTGCTGATTATTCTTTTGTACTCTTTAGGTACAATAGCTTCACTTCCTTACTTCCCTTATACTCGCTCAGAAGTCGCTTTCCCGCAGTCACCATCAGATAGGGAAGCAATGGCTATGATTAAGAGACATGACATGAATGAAAAGAGTCTTCTTTTATGGGGAACCTGGTGCGGTCATATAATAAGAGGCCATCGTAGCTTTACTTACGGGAAACCAACAGAACCCATCCGCTCAATTCAGTTTATAGAGCATCCACGTACTGCTTACATGATGGAGGCGGTTAACTGGACTCCTGAAGGTCAGCTAGAGCCATCGTCGACGGGGGTACCCAACCAACCTCCGGAGGCTATTGACATTCTAAGAAGCCGGATATGGTAAGGCGAAGCTCGACCCTGGGGGCAAGTCTATAAGTTAGGCATTACCCTACGGCATCCAGTAGGCTACTTTCATTAGGCTCGCGACATTCTCTTTGCCCAACGATCGCGAGTACAGAAGGTTGGTCAGTACCAGGATGTATACGCTTCATTATTTTATTACCATGCTCTTCATATGTAGTGGATTGAGGCGTTTGTAAACCAATGGAAACTCCCCATACATACATTCCTATTGGGGGACCGAGAGGTTTCTATTTCGCTGGAAGAGTTTCGGGAAGTATCTGGACTGCCGATCAGGGGAGAGCATTATGAGAAGTTGCTACCCCCAGATGAGTACATTTTTTCCACAGCGCCAGTTATGCGAGAGGGCTTAACGACTGAGAATGTTTTTTGGCTTAAATATCTAGGCCTGATCAAGGTATTGAACATCTATGAAAGCCTATTTATGGCATCCGAAGGGCAAGGAGTCAATTTCGGAGATTTCATCTCTCGCTTCCTTCACGCCGATGTTCTATCCAAGAAGGCCTTAAAATTTGCGAAAATTTAAGATCCCTTTGGGTTTGGCTTGATGGAACTACTAGCCAATGGGAAGGATTTGCAGCGGTTCTATATTCCCATTACGCCGGCCGTCGCTTTTGAAGATATTGCTGCCACCAGTATAGACAAGGAAACGTTCTTTATAGGTTTTCATCAGTGTTTGGCTCAGCTGGTTCGCAATGCCTATGCATCACCGCTTTATGAGGGCTTATGTCTTCTACCCTGCGCACCGCATAGCCGTGGGAGCATGACTAGCTATTAGCATTGTAGGGTTATCTCACTTGTATCACGGCTTGAGCACTACTGCCAATACCTCGAATCCGGGCGTGGACCCTGTGAACTTCTCTCTCCACTACTTCACGTCCTGGATTGAGATGCATGTATTATGTGCATTTGCTACGCACCAACGGCTTGCTTTTTACGAGTCTTATACTTTTCCGCGGATTATGAAGTTAGTTGATGCTTCTGCTCCTGATCCGACACAGTTAGGAGCTTTGAGAATTCTGCTCTACCCATACTCGATTGAAGGCGGCATGATTTTCACTGATCGAGTTCTTTATGCGCCAATAGGGGCCACTCAGCAGCTGTATGATGTGCTGAAGAAGGAAGCAATGGTACTGAAACATAAGGTGATCATGCATCTCTACTCCATCAGACCTGGCTATTTGGTATTTCAGTTGGATGATATCGCCTTATTTATGCGATACAACTCCTACCGTTTTGCCCAACAGTTAGGTTATGATCAAGGCGTATCCCGTGAAGCATTTTTGGTTGAGCCTGTTGCCTTGCTGAAGACTGCTCGTGATGTTATTCACCACTCTATGCGTCTGAACACCGGTTCTCATTTTATGATCCTTGAGCCAGACTACCTTCCAAGGCTTTTGAGCCCTTACAAGGGTTGGTATCAGCAAAAGGTAGGTCCAATCATCATGGAGGAAAGACGGGTATTTCTCGAGCATAAGGTCCTTGTACCTGCCCGCGCTGTCAATGTTCCATTACAACCACGATCAATCGTCCGTCCACCTATAAAGTGGTGTGGCGGATATTCCGAAAGCTCCTCCATCGGTACCGGTTCCTCATGCTGCTGGTATGCCAGTTCGCATTGAACCTGATGCAGAGACTCCATGCGATGCAGAGATTGTAGCATTAGCCTAGTCGGATCCCGAAGCCAAGATCGGCCAACATCGTCTGAAGATGCCAAGGGGAAGAAAACGTTCCTGTAGGGTGTTTTTCGTCACACCATTGAGATAGGAATACACGCGCGCTTGTCAGGCGTACTACAGATTTCCCCTGCCAAGGATAGGTGGGGGTTTATTGATTGCTGGGATCTGAATCTCCGGCAGCCGTGGACTAAGCTGCCATTGATTACCCCTTACTTTTAGAGCGAGAGAACCTCCGATTGACGGGTAAAACCGGTCATGCGAACTCAATACGGTGTGTGTGTGTGTGTGTGTGTGTGTGTTTAACATATAACAATGGACACATGTTCATTTTTTTGTTCCATTTGTAAATAAAAAAAGAATATATATACTTTTTTTTATAAAAAAAATAACAAAAATAAATAAGTAAATAAATATTTAGAGAAACATTTTTTAGCATTATGCATAACTTATTTTTACTTATTTTTATTTTCTTAAAATAAAAAAAAAGATAAAAACATAGAAAAGAAAGAAGAAAGAAGAAAGAAAAAGGAAAAATATTTAAAAAAAGAAGATGGCTTCCCCACTCACGTGAGGGGAAGGGGGGATGTGGCTCCCATTTAATTTAATGGGAGCCTCCCCTCACGTGAGGGGATCCAAAGGGCTCCCATTAAATGGGAGCCCTCTCCCTCACGTGCCCTCACGTGAGGGGGAAGGGAGGGCCCCCTTTTGATGGGAGCCTCCCCCATACGTGGGGGCCCCAAAATTAATTAAATAATAATTATTTTACATAGGGTTCAACTCCGAACGAATTTTTTTCTTGTGGAGTTAAACTCCAAAAGAATTTTAAATGTGGAGTTCAACACCAACAATATTTTTATTGTGGAGTTAAACTCCAAAAGAGTTTTAAATGGAGTTCAACTCCAAAATGAATTTTATTGTGGAGTTGAACTCCAAAAGAATTTTTAATGGAGTTAAATACCTAAAAAGATTTAATGTCGAGTTAAACTCCCCAAAACGAATTTTATGGTGGAGTTAAACTCCAAAAGAATTTTTGTTGTGGAGTTAAACTCCAAAAGAGTTTTAAATGGAGTTCAACTCCAAAAGGAATTTTATTGTGGAGTTAAACTCCAAATGAATTTTAAATGGAGTTATACTCGTAAAAAAATTTAATGTGGAGTTAAACTCCCCAAAAAGAATTTTACTGTGGAGTTAAACTCCAAAAGAATTTTGTTGTGGAATTAAACTCCAAAAGAGTTTTAAATGGAGTTCAACTCCAAAAGGAATTTTAAATGTGGAGTTAAACTCAAAAAGAATTTTAAATGGAGTTAAACTCCTAAAAAGATTTAATGTGGAGTTAAACTGCCCAAAAAGAATTTTATTGTGAAGTTAAACTCCAAAAGAATTTTTGTTGTGGATTTAAACTCCAAAAGATTTTTTTTTAAATGGAGTTCAACTCCATGAAAAAAATTTATTTGGTGTGGAGTTAAACTCCACTAAATGGGGAGCATCCCCCTCACGTGAGAGGGAGAAAGCTCCCACTTAGTGGGGGCTCCCTTTTCCTCACGTAAGAGAGAGCAAGGACTCCCACTTTGTGGAAGCCTTCCCTTCACGTGAGAAGGAGGAAAAACTCCCACTTAGTGGGAGCTCCCCTCTCCTACACGTGAGAGAAAGCAGGAGCCCAAAAAAAACTCTATTTTCCTTTTTTTTGTAATGGAGTTAAACTCCAAAGAAATTTCATATGGAGTTAAACTCCCAAAACAATTTTATTCGAAGTTAAACTCCCGCAAAAAAAAATTTTATTATAGAGTTAAACTCCAAAAGAATTTTATTTGTGGAGTTAAAATCCAAAATATTTCCTCCTTTCTTCTTTGAGAAGAAACCCAAAATGCGTTATCTTAAAATTCCAAGATTTAGATTTTTGATGATAAAAAAAGAGACCCTTTTTTTATCTTGATGGAGTCTTGAGAGGGGGATTTATGGTAAAACATTATTTAGTTTTTTTAAAAAAAGACCTAAACTCTTGATTTAATTGAAAAATGAAAAGGAAGAGAAAAAAACTTGAGAGAGAGAGAGGATGGAGGCGCGAACCCTAGTTTTTAGAGAATGAAAAAGTTGTCATAGATATTTTCATCATGTTTGCCTTTATAGGCTACACACTTTACATATAGCCCCTTGGGCCTTGCCAAATGGAACTTATGCCACCCCATACCTTATATGCTTATCTCTTTTTGCACATAAGCCATGGTGTTACAAAATTTTGGCTTTTTTCTTATTTTACATACATTTATTTCTATACATATATCTATATATAAAAGAACTACATTAAACCAATTTATGGCTTCATTCCTATTGTCATGGGGCCGGTCCCTTTGACGTGGGCTTGGGCCCACTTGAATTGGGCTTGGGCCCACCTGGTTTGGGGTTGATATTGACTTTGCTTGGTCAACCGAGGTATAATTTTTTACCCCAACAAAGTGCCCCCATCAATAAATGCACACCACACATATGGGTCATGTGCATGAAATTGATGGATCTTTTTTCACGTGGAGATCGATTTTATTTGGTTCCCGTTTTGCGATGTGGACGGTCGATGCTACCCTTTTTGCGATGTGGACGGTCGGTTTTACCATTTTAGCGACTTGGATGGTCGGTGCTTCCCTTTTTGCGACTTGGATGGTCGGTTCTACCCTTTTTGCGACTCGGACTGTCGGTGCTGCCCTTTTTGCGACTTGGATGGTCGGTGCTGCCCTTTGCGATTTGGACGGTCAGTACTGCCCTTTTTGCGACTTGGATGGTCGGTGCTGCCCTTTGCGATTTGGACGGTCAGTAATGCCCTTTTTGCGACTTGGACGGTCGACGCTGCCCTTTTTGCGACTTGGACGGTCGGTTCTGCCCTTTTTGCGACTTGGACGGTCGGTTCTGGTCTTTTTGCTACTTGGACGGTCGGTTCTGCCCTTTTTGCGACCTGGACGGTCAGTGCTGCCCTTTTTGCGACTTGGACGGTCGGTTCTGCTTTTTTTACGACTTGGATGGTCGGTTCTGCCCATTTTGCTACTTGGACGGTCGGTGCTGCCCTTTTTGCGACGTGGACGGTCGGTTCACCCTTTTTGCGACTTGGACGATCGGTTCTTCCCTTTTTGCGACTTGGACGGTCGGTGTTGCCCTTTTTACGACTTAGACGGTCGGTGCTTGATTTGACTTGCTCCGCTTCTTGCGGTGTCATTCCGAGGTGGAGCCTGATTCTGCCAGGGAGGTCATTGGTTGTTTTGTTGATTTTATGTGATTTGGGTTGACATCGGCACCGCTACACTAAAATATGGTACCAGGAGCGAATCATCATATGCCATGACAGGATTTAGGGATTTTGGTTTTGGTTTGGCATCAGCACCGCTGCACTGGAATATGGTACCAGGAGCGAATCATCATTTGTTGTGAGGGGATTTCTCTCACTCCTAGTTTAACGACTAAGGGGTCATCTGTTCCCAGTTTAACGACTTAGGGGTCATCTGTTCCCAGTTTAACGACTTAGGGGTCTATTGGATTGGAGTTTGGAATTTTGGGCTTTGGGTAGGCATCAGCGTTGCTAACACTGAAGCAGATATGCCAGGAGCAATTCATCATTTGCCTTTTCTTGTTGGGGAGCAATGGCTTAGGAGACAGGTTTAGATCCCTATCACCTATGGCTTTTCAATTTTATGAGCCGTAAGGGTCCCATAAAAGCATTTTCTCCCTATGAGTTGAAAGGATCTCATAGGTGTGCTTTCTCCTTAGGAGTCGTGGGGACTCCTGAGTGTTTTTTTTCTTTGTAAGTCGTAAGGATCCCATGAAGGTGTTTTCTTACGAGTCGTGAGGATCCCGTAAATTTGTTCTTCTCATGTATCGTGAGGACACATGAGTGGGTCTTCCTCAAATGGAGCATAATTCTAAGGGCGGAGACCAGCCGCGTAACTGGTGATTGCTGTAGGGCATGGGTATAGTGAGAGTTATTTGAGCCCGTAGATTGTATACGGCAGTTAACTTGGGAACCGACCGTAGGGCTGGGAGAATTTTGGGAGATTGGATTTTTGTTGGCGTCTACATCGCTACACTGGAATGTGATCTCAGGAGCGACTCATCGTTCGCCGTTTGGGGGCATAGAATTTGGATCTTGTTTGGCATCAACATTGCCGCACTGGAATAATGCCAGGAGCAACTCATCATTTGCCCCGAGAGGACTTGGGATTTGGGTTATTGGTCGGCATCAGCACCGCTCACACTGAAGCAAAATGCCATGAGCGACTCATCATTTGATGTTGCCCGTTGGGGAGCGATGGCTCAGGAGACAGGTTTAGATCCCTATCACCTAAGGCTTTTCAATTTTATGAGTCGTAAGGGTCTCATAAAAGCATTTTCTCCCTACGAGTTGAGGGGATCTCGCAGGTGTATGTTCTCCTTAGGAATCGTGAGAATTCCTATGTGTGTTGCTCCTTTGTGAGTCGTAAGGATCTTACGCAAGGATTTTCTCCTCACATGGTCGAGAGAAATTTGCGAGTGTATTTTATCTCTTTTCACGAGTTTGCGTCCTTTCGGGTTTTCACAAACTCGCTGGCAGTCTGCTGTTTTTACTCACGGAGCCCTTTCGGGTTTTCATCCATGCCCGCTTTGCTTGTGGACATACCATTTTTTTAGGCTGGTGGGACTTTAAATGTAGTCTCGCTGGTAGGACTTTGGGAGAGATAGGGGTCGTTTATGCCCATGGATTGTATACGGTTTTGCAAGATGTATGATCCAAACTGTAGGGTCGATGTGCTCAATTCTCCTGCGACTTGGACCATTCACGCGTAGTATTTCTTGAGATATCGGTCATTGATGGGTGGCATGGGCCTTTCTCCCTCGGCACTTATTAGTTGGTAAGATCCTCTGTCGAACACTTTCTCGATGAAATATGGTCCTTCCCAGTTTAGCTCGAATTTTCCCTTGGCATGTCGATTGGGGATGATCTGTCTTTTGAGGACCAACACCAATTCGCCTTTCTTGAAAGCGCGGAGACGAGTCATCTTGTCATAGGCCCATGACATTTGGACTCGGTACAGCTCCAGATTTTGCTGTACTGCAAGCCTCTTTTCTTCGAGGGCGTTAAGCTCTTCGAGCCCAAGGAGCAAATTTTCCTCCTCCGTCAACTTGTGCTGAACGACCATTCTTAAGCTTGGAACTTCGACTTCGAGGGGGAGGATCGCCTCCACTCCGAAGAGTACTGAGTATGGAGTGGACTGAGTTAGAGTACGGTGTGTGGTACGATATTACCACAATGCCACGTGAAGCTTGAGATTCCAGTCTCTCTTGTTGGCTGAAACATTTTTCCTCGGGAGCTTGCATAGAGTCTTATTGAAGGTTTCGGCTAGGTCATTGGCCCTTGGATTATAGATGGAGGAATATCTCCAGTCTATCTCGTGTTGAGTAGCAAATCTTGAGACTTTGAAGCTCTTGAAAGAAGACTCGTTGTCAAAAATGATTCTTCTTGGTGTACCGAAGCGGTATAGACTATTATGCCGGAAGAATGTCAGAATATCTTCTGTCTTGACTTCTTTTAGCGGGACAGCTTCAGCCCATCTGGAGAAGTAGTCTGTTGCAGCCAGTATGAACCGGTGGCCTTTAGATGACGGAGGATCAATTGGACTAACTATGTCAGTGCCCCAAACTTAGAGGGGCCACGACGCCACCGTAGGATGCAACGGATTGGATGCTTGTGAATGAAATCACCAAGAATTTGGCAGAGATGGCATTTCTTTGCATGCTCTTCGCAATCCCTTATCATGGTAGGCCAGTAATACCCATGCCGTTTAATTTGAAGCCATATTTTGGTGCCAGATTCGTGAGCTCCACAGACGCCTGAGTGAACTTCTATCATAACTTTTTGGGCTTCGGCCGATGACAGGCACCTGAGCCAGAGTTGGTCATATGATAGTGTGTTATTTACAAACACGTATCGGAGAGCTATTTTCTTCAGCTGAATTCTCGCAAATTTTTCTTCGGGCAGCTTGTCATATCGGAGGTACTCTTTGGAGGGTTCTCTCCAATAGGGCTCATCTTGAATGATCAAAGCTTCTTCGGCACTATTGTTCTCTTGTTCTACGCTTTCTTCGTCACGCAAAGAGACTGGAGACAGAATTTGCGGCTTCTGACTGTGATCAGAACACCATCCATGTTGGGATCAGCCAGCTCCTTGGCTAAGCGAGCGAGTACTCGGCTTTTCCATTCAACGCCCTAGGAACTCTCATTAGTTCAATATGGGTAAGCTGTTTTATAACCTTCACCACCCGGTTTCTGCACCGAGCTAACTCGGGTTTATATATCTTATAGTCGCCGCTTACTTGGTTGACGACAAGCTGGGAATCACCGCAAACCCATAGCCAAAGGGTTCCCATTTCTATGGCGAGCTCCAGACCAGCCATCAGAGCTTCGTACTCAGCCTCTTTTTTGTGCGAGGCTCGGTGAGAGCAAAAGAACATCGTAGGGTTCCCATCGATGGCATGATGAATACCAATCCTATCCCAGCTTTTATCTGCGTGATACTTGATTTGCCGGAGCTCCTCATTGATGAGGCTCCATCGAAGTAGAGCTCCCAACATGGCTCATCTTCCTCGAGGTGCAACACTTGTTCGTCGGGTAACTCGCAATTGAGCGGCGACCCTTCTGATACGGGACGAGCAGTAAGGAAGTCCGTAAGAGCTTGCCCTTTTACTGCTTTCTGAAGAGTATAAACAATGTCAAACTCAAATAGCATGACAGCCCATCTTGAAATTCTACCGGCTAGGCTTGCTTTGGTCATTAAATGTTTGAGCGGGTCGACCTTAGAGATCAGCATAACCCGATGAGCGAGCAGATAGTGCCTCAGTTTCTCCACAGCGAACATCAGAGCCAGGCATTGCTTTTCGATCGGGGAATAGTTGTGTTTCGCCCCGACTAAAGTTCGACTGAGGTAGTAGTAGGCATTCTCTTTTCCCTCCTCGTTGTTCTGGGAAAGGAGTGGACCGAGTGAATCATCTAACACAGCAGTATAGAGAATCAATGGTTTATTTAGAAAAGGGGTAGCCAGCACTGGTGGGTGCAACAGGTACTGTTTGATACTTTCGAACGCTTCTTGACATTCGACGTTCCAGATAAAAGGAGCTCCTTTCTTCATGAGCTTTGAGAAGGACATACATATCCCCAATAAATTTGAGATAAACCTTCGTATATAAGCAAGCTTGCCTTGAAAAGAATTTAGCTGCGTCAGACTATTTGGAGGGGCATCTCCATGATGGCCATTATCTTAGATGGGTCAATTTCAATCCCCCGATGTTGGACTATAAAGCCCAGGAATTTTTCCAATGTCACGCCAAAAGCGCACTTCAGAGGATTCATCTTCAGATCGTATTCCTTCGATCTGGTGAGAACGGTCCTAAGATCTTGGATATGGTCAGCCTTGGCTTTAGTTTTGACGACCAGATCATCAACATAGCATTCGACGACTTTATGGATTAGGTCATCAAAGATATCGGTCATTACCCTTTGATACGTAGCACCTGCATTCTTCAGTTCGAACGGCATCACTTTGTAGCAGTATATTCCGATCGGGGTTTGAAATGCCGTGTGTTTCTCATCCTCAAGCGACATCTTGATCTGATTATATCCATACGAGCCATCCATAAAGGTGAACAGCTCGTAATTTGAGGTGTCATCAACCATCATTTCCATGACCGATAGCGGGAAGTCATGTTTAGGACATGCCTTGTTGAGGTCCCTGAAATAGACACAAACTCGGATCTTCCCATTTTTCTTCTTCACTGAGACTATGCATGCGATCCAGTCCGCATATTTCTCTTCCCTGATGAAGCCAGCATCGATGAGTTTCTTGGTTTCCTCGATGACCTTTTCTTCCAGTTCCCTTCTCATTCTTCGAAGAGCTTGTTTGACTGTCTTAGCATCAGGAGATATAGCCAGCTTATGCACGACCACTTCAGGGGAAAAGCCAGGCATTTCTTTGTACGTCCACGCGAAGCAGTCGACGAACTCATGCAGCAGGGCGATTATTTGCTCTTTCATTTCCTCTGACAAGAGTGAGCTGATGTAGGTCGGCCTTGGATTATCGGCCATTCCTAAGTTAATTTCGGTTAGCTCGTCAAAGGTTGCTTGTCCGCCATCTTCGAGCTCTTGAGGAGCTTCTTCTGGATCGGCTAGCTCGTCGTCATCATTTGATCTTTCGCTGGCTTCACCAACATGGATCATGTAGCATGCCTTAGAATCAGACTGGATGAAACCTATACCCCGTCTATCTATAATTCGTCCATCGATGAGTGCTCGGACCTGAGGCGTATGCCATAACCCTTCATAAAACTTTTCTTCAGACTCCGTTTGATATAACCGGCATCCGCACCTTTTGAAATATTCCCGCATCTCAGGCGTATAGTATCTGGGATTGAGGATGGCTCTTATGCCTCTCTCATAGGGAATGCACGCGACAGACAAATCGTCTGGGTGCACAACAGGATTTGACCCATAAAATAGGATGCCCTTCTGTCCACTTTTCTTTCTGGGAACGTAGAAAGTTTTCAGCTGGTCCACGGTAGAGACTGACAATGCATCGAGCCCTTTGCACATCTGCTCCGGCACCCTTGTGACAACTACAGACCCTTCTGTAATTTCGAAGGTCTCTCATAGTTTCGCTTGTTGCATGGGGGTCCAATCTGCACAACTTTTACAAGACAGGTCCTCTTCCTCTGACTCTTCAGTGTCGCTGCCAAGATGAGGGCGGACTTTTCTGCTAGATGGGCCTTCAATATCAGATTCGTCCATATCGCTACCGAAACGAGGGCGGGTTTTATGGAAGGACGGACTTCCAGCGTCAGACTCATCAATGTCACTACTGAAACGCGGGCACACTCGGGGGGTTTTGCTTTTGAAAGTGGCAGCCAACTTAGATTTGCTTTTGAGTTTTGGGGCCGCTTTGTCCTCAGTCAGTTATGGCTTAGTATTTCGGTGGTTCATAAAGTACCGAGAATCCTCATATCGGACTTCATGCATACCGAACGGCTGGATGTCTCCGTCAATGCGTCTTTCTTTACCATTCTTAGTATATTTCATGCATTGATAGAAAGTTGACGGAATGATGCCGTAATCGTGGAGCCACAGCCGCCCCAAGAGAATTTTATAAGACGTGTCAGCGTCGATCACGTATTTCTTAGCTTCGGTCTGTAGATCCCCAAATTTGAATGGCAGAGCTATGGATCCCAGAACTTGCTGGCAATTTTGATTGAAGCCTTGAATGACAATCCTTTCCCTTGACAGGTGTCGGACGTCCATTGACAAACTCTTCAGAGTTCGCAAGTTTATGATGTTCACGGAGGACCCTAGATCAATCAATATGCGATTAATCCGGTCTCCGTCGCTGTACCCTGTCATGTAAAGCGGCCGTTTATGCTCAGCCGTTCCCAGTAGAAAGTCTTCATCCTTAAACGTGATTGCGGCGGCATGCAGAGCATACTGGGCTTCTTTCATATTAATTTCCGCAAAGCGAGCCTGATACCGCTCAGGGTTTTGTAGAGCGTGGATGAGAACATCTCTAAGTTCCCTAGATAGGACCAAGGCATCGTAGATGCTCAGGAGAGATGGAAGCTTCCACAAATGAGCCAAGACATTATAGTCCACTGAGGAAGGACTCGAATTTTCATGAGCCGGCTCTCCGCCATCTTCTTCATTAGTGGCTTGTTTTTCCTTCCCTTTTGGGGAGTTTCCCTGACTTGGCAGTAGAGCCCTGCCGCAGCTGAGCTGGATTTGGTTGGCCTTTGTGGCGAGCTCCTCGTCCTCTTCGATAAAATAGAGCTCCTCCTTAGAGTCGTTGTCCAGATGGATAGCGTAGCAGGTCACTATAGAGATCTCTTCATTGGAGTATTCTTTTAGCTCTTCCAAAATCTCAGCTGTTTCTACAGGGAAGAACACTTTCAATTGAATTAGAGTTCTTTCTTTTTGTTCATATTCTTAGAGAGAATCGATATATTTTTGAATGGTCAATCATCCTGCAGACTCTTTTTCGCGTCGAGCTGTACTTTTCTTCTTCTTGAGCTTTTTGGATTTTGAGCCTGATTGAGCCAAATTGGCAGCTAGAATGGTGGGCTACTTCTGCCCTTCCCATTTTGTTCTGGACTCTTTACAAAGTATCTTTATCATCTTCTTCATCTTATTAAATATGTGCGTACTCTACGGAGGCTGCGATGAGTCAGTTTCATTTCTCAGGGCAGCGGGTTCGGCTGTCCACTCCCAGAAGGCTTCAGCTTGGGTCTGTATGAAGTTAGTGGTTGCAGCTTGGTTGTTTACCAACACACTCTTAGACAGCTTGATCTCTTCAGTCGTGTACTGCTTCTCGACCCAGTTTTTGAAAATATAGCAATCCTCGATCGCATGGCTCACTACTCTGTGGTGCGGACAATACAGGGGATTGTCGGTCATTTTTGCTTCATGCGGTCTCTTCGACTCCGGCAATTGTAGACCATTGTTCAAGGCATCTTTGAATATCTTGCGGACCCTGTCCCTTCTGAAAGAGTAAATCTTGTTCTTTTACTCCTCTACGGAAGGCCCTTCTCCTCCCAGCAATGGCTTTCGAGATCGGTTGGTTTTGGACCCGCCTGCCTTTCTCTTATCTTCATTGTCGGACGCATTGAAGGCGTTGGTACTGCTGGAATTCCCGCTTCTACGGTTGTCGTCCCTCGTGCTTTTCCAAGTCTTGTCTCTCGGAGAGTCTAGGGTAGAATCTTGCTTCGACCGTTCCAGCATTTAGACTTTCTTGGTTAGCTCCTGAAACGTCTTGAAGCCTGCTGTACACAAGAATGGGACCATCCAATTGCTGAGGTTCCTAATGAGAAGGCTGACGGACTGGTTATGCTCCAGTAGTGGTTTGCACTTGACCGTGAGATTACGCCATCGGGCGATAAAGGCGGTGTTGCTTTCATTCTTCCCCGGCTTGGTCCTCACAAGGTCAGCAATGGAGATTTTATCACTGACACTCATGAACCTTTGCCGAAACAGAGACTCCATCTGGGCAAAGGTAATGACGGAACCATCTGGTATACTCGCATACCGGTCGAAAGCAACACCAGTCAGGCTATTGACAAACTGACGAGGAAGGAGCGCATCATTTCCCTATGTATTTCTGCAGGACGCTTTAAAGTGGGTGAAGTGCTGATTTGCATTTCCCGTCCCGTCAAATCTTCCGAACTTAAGAATGACGTAGCCATTAGGGAACTCAATCAGATCGTACTGTGCGGGATATGGCCGTCTACTGCTGCCAATTTCTTTTTGAGCTTCGGCTTCGGCTACCAATGTTTTAACCTTGCTGGTGACCAAATCCATTATCCGATCTTGTGTTAGAAGGATAGTGCTATCCGGGGCCAAGGCGTCCCTAGAAACGGAATGTGGTCGACTTTCGTGCGGCTCACCCAATCTTGGACCGAAGGGGACAGGCATCTGTCGCTTCGGGTTGTCATCACCTGGCTCATGAGTAGAGACTTGTGCTTGATTGAGAGGCATCCAAGCAATTTGAGCCGTAAGCTGCATCACGACATTCATCAAGTCGTCGATTTTGGAGTAAAGCTTGGCCATCTCTTTATCTTAGCTCCTGAGTTGTTTTCGGAGCTCTTGAAGCAGCTCTTGCTCTGCGGTCCTGGGGCGGAAAATCGGCTCTTCCTCGCTGTCCGAGCTTGACTCTAAATGGACTAAGGGGTCTTTCTGCCTATCGGCCTCATCGAGAGGGTTTTCCTCATCCAGTGGAGGCGGCTGATCTTAGGAAGCGACAACCATATTCAAGCCAGATTGGGTTTGGGATGTGGTGGCCCCATCCTTGCTTTTGCTACGCAAGTTGTCGCTGGGACGTGCACCCGCCATATAGACCATATGGATAACATATCCGGCCATCATTTCATTATTTGTAGCTAATTTTGTGGACCACTGTCTTGGCCCTTCTGTTTTGGTAGTGGATGTTCATATCATAATTTTGCATTATTATATTTTCCATTCTTAATCATTTTACAAATAAATAGGTGTTTTTGATCCATATCTGCTACATAGTTGCAGGTTACAGGTTCTCGGAACAAAACAGTGAAAATGATGAAAAAACGCTACAAAAGTGAGAGTTCGACCAACAAATAGAGAACCTTTATCATGCATACAGTTTGAAGAACAAACGAAAATCAATGAACAATTTCACAAAGTACAAAAGCAGCGCAAAGATTCAAGACTTCAACACGAAGCGAACGGTAAAAGTCCACCACATTTTGCACTGTGGAAATCTGGAAGAAACTAGAAGACAATCTGAGAAACTAAGTGAAGAAACCAGAAGCCAAATGCAACAGGAAGCAGCCCAGAAGAATCCAGCCAAAGACCCCATGATATGGCCGCGGATCCGCGGCCAAACAGGGCATATGGCCGCGGATACATGGCCGTGCTAAGCACGTGTCAGTGCAAAATTTGTCGGTGGCAGCGGTGCGTTGACTAGGCTTAACAGGGTAGTTTTGTAAATGTAGATAGGGATCAGATGTAAACCCTAGGGTTTCTATAATCTATAAATAGGAACCCTAAAGCTCTTTTTGGAGCATGCCACTTTTTATTCATCTATTTCAGAATTTTTATTTGCTGTAAATGTTTGAAGAGTGCATCAAATAAAGTAAGTCTTTTTTTCAATGCCTTAGTTAATTTTCTTTTCTGCCCTAGTTAATTTATTTATCTGCCGTAGTTTAGCAATTTTATTTATCTGCCATAGATTAGATAATTAGGTTATTAAAAACAATCATAAAAATGAAATCTTTTATCAATTCCCTAATGAGTGAGTAGTTCCTCACTTGTTAGGATTAGGAATATGAAAAGTTTGAGAGATGAAAATCTCTCACCCCTTTCTTGCCCGTCATACATTTTAAATAGGACTCTATGCATACATACACACACCGCTCACTACGGCACCCTATCCCACGAGGTAGCGGTGATACCGTAGTTAAAAGACCGGTTGTATATGTTTTCCATGGAGGTTAGGGTAAGAGTTAAGAAAGGACGGACAAGGACCCAGAGGAAGAAACCTAGTTTCTTCCCGATGGTACTAATCCACTTTGTTAAATATTACCTTAACACCTAAATAAATCTTAATTAGGGCATAGAAAGCGGTGAGAAATAATTGAATTTCCAAACTTAACATAAACCTAACCCTAGCAAGGTTTTAGTCCTAATCAAACTCATTTCAGTTTTTTGTGATAATCAATCCTACCATAATTGGAATTAACTCGTTAGAACAAATAGAAAATACACAAAATCTCTGTGGACCGACCCGTACTCAACCGGTTAGCTACCAAGCGACGCCGTTCTTGATTACGGTTAATATTCTATGATTCATCTTTTAAAAGCGCAAGCACGCAAAAACATCTTAATCAGTGGACAATTGATTGAAGATGGCTGGCCTGACCGGATTCATGAGTGGTGCTGGCGCTTCTTTTCTGGATTTTCCCCGCTGTTTTTGCGCGGCGTAGAGCTCCTGATAGACTCTTGAAGAGATGGTGTCATGCTTTCTCTTTTGGGGCTGGGACACATCTCTTTGTAGCAACGTTCGATCTGTCGTCTTCTTAATTCTGGCGATCATGGCGATTTTCTGAACCCACTTCAGAGATTCGAAAGAATTGCTGACTTTTACGGTCAACTCAGCCGTCGTAGCAGGATGACTCTGCTCTTGGAATCTCATAAGATTCCACTTGGCCGGAGTCCTGGCCCTCTTGTTGGCTCGATACTTGAGCCGCTTCTGTCTCAGCCTTTCTGTTTTGAGCACTTGGCTGGTTACGGCTCTTCGGGAAGCCGCAGTAGACCGGGCGATAGAGGGCTTTGGAGATACGCTTGATTGTGCATTTGTTGGAGTCATCGCCTGAGCTCGTCCTCAACGTTTGATGTTGCCCTTTGTACCGGAAGTCTTACCCCCAGCTGGAGCACCAGAAAGTCATTCAGACACCGTCTTAAGTTTCGGTCGTGGTGCCTTAGCGATCACAACATTCAGCCTCTTACCCCTTGAGACCGGTTTGGCCACCTGTTTTGCCGGGATTTCTACCAGATGAGCACTTCCGGCAGAGTAGATGATGACGGAACCAAACTGGCAGGACAGTTCCTCCCACTGTCGATTGAGGCTTGCGGGGAGAACTACACGAGCATTGATCTTGACCATGTACGGAATCGGGGTCGCATCAGAAGTTGGATCCATCTTAGGAGACATTTTCGTTGAAAGTTGATTGCTGCACGGAAAAAACATTATTTCAGTACAAATATCGGCATATATGTTAAATGAGTTCGCATGAACACTTGACCTGAGATATGGGAGGAGAGAAAGGTCCCACCGGGCGTGCCAGAATCTGTAGGGTGTTTTTCGTCACCCCATTGAGATGGGAATATGCGCATGCTTGTAAGGCGTACTACAGATTCCCCCTGCCTAGAATAGGCGAGGGTTTATTGATTGTGGGGATCCGAATCTCCGGCAGCCACGGACTAAACAGCCGTTAATTACCCCATATCTTTAGAGCGAGGGAACCTCCGATTGACGGGTAAAACCGGTCATGCTAACTCAATACGATGTGTTGGTGTGTGAGTGTATGTGTGTGTTTTTTTAACATATAACAATAGAGACGTGTTCATTTTTTTTGTTCCATTTGTAAATAAAAAAAAGAATATATATACTTTTTTTTATAAAAAAAATTAACAAAATTAAATAAGTAAATAAATATTTAGAGAAACGTTTTTTTAGTATTATTCATAATTTATTTATTTTTAAATAAAAAAAGATAAAGAAGAATAGAAGAAAGAAATAAAAAAGAAAAAATATTTTAAAAAAGAACGAGGCTTCCCCCACTCACGTGAGGGGAGGGGAAAGAGGCTCCCATTTAATTTAATGGAAGCCTCCCCTCACGTGGGCTCCAATTTAAAGGGAGCCCTCCCCCTCACGTGCCCTCATGTGAGGGGGAGGGAAGGGGTCTCATTTGATGGGAGCCTCCCCATACGTCGGGGTCCCAAAATTAATAAAATAATAAAAAAAATTATGCATGGAGTTCAACTCCGAAAGGAATATTTTTTTTGTGGAGTTAAACTCCAAAAGAATTTTAAATGTCGAGTTCAACTCCAAAAAGATTTTTATTGTGGAGTTAAACTCCAAAAGAGTTTTAAATGGAGTTCAACTCCAAAAGGAATTTTATTGTGGAGTTGAACTCCAAAAGAATTTTAAATGAAGTTAAACTCCTAAAAAGATTTAAAGTGGAGTTAAACTCCCCAAAAAGAATTTTATTGTGGAGTTAAACTCCAAAAGAATTTTTGTTGTGGAGTTAAACTCCAAAAGAATTTTAAATGGGGTTCAACACCAAAAGGAATTTCATTATGGAGTTGAACTCCAAAAGAATTTTAGATGAAGTTAAACTCCTAAAAAAATTTAATGTGGAGTTAAACTCCCCAAAAAGAATTTTATTGTGGAGTTAAACTCCAAAAGAATTTTGTTGTGGAGTTAAACTCCAAAAGAGTTTTAAATGGAGTTCAACTCCAAAAGGAATTTTATTGTGGAGTTGAACTCCAAAAGAATTTTAAATGGAGTTAAACTCCTAAAAAAAATTAATGTGGTGTTAAACTCCCCAAAAAGAATTTTATTGTGGAGTTAAACTCCAAAAGAATTTTTGTTGTGGAGTTAAACTCTAAAAGATTTTTTTTAAACGGAGTTCAACTCCATGAAGATTTTTTATTCGGTGTGGAGTTAAACTCCACTAAATGGGGAGCCTCCCCCTCACGTGAGAGGAAGAAAGCTCCCACTTAGTGGGGGCTCCCACTTCGTCACTTGAAAGGGAGGAAGGACTCCCACTTTGTGGGAGCCTTCCCCTCACGTGAGAAGAAGGAAAAACTCTCACTCAGTGGGAGCTCCCCTCTCCTGCAAGTGAGAGGAAGCAGGAGCCCAAAAAAAACTCTTTTTCCCTTTTTTTTGTAATGGAGTTAAACTCCAAAGAAATTTCATTTCAAATTAAACTCCCAAAACAATTTTATTCGGAGTTAAACTTCCCAAAAAAAGTTTTTATTATAGAGTTAAACTCCAAAAGAATTTTATTTGTGGAGCTAAACTCCAAAATATTTCCTCCTTTCTCCTTTGAGATGAAACCCAAAATGGGTTCTCTTGAAATTCCAAGATTTAGATCTTGGATGATAAAAAATGGGACCCTTTTTCTTCTCTTGATGGAGTCTTGGGAGGAGGGTTATGGTAAAAATTTATTTAGTTTTTTAAAAAAAAAGAGCTAAACTCTTGATTGAATTGAAAAAGTTGTCATAGATATTTTCATCATGTTTGCTTTTATAGACTACACACTTTACATATAACCCCTTGGGCCTTGCCAAATGGCATTTATGCCACCCCATGCCTTATGTGCTTATCTCTTTTTGCACATAAGCCGTGGGGTTTACAAAATATTGGCTTTTTGCTTATTTTACATATATATATATATATATATATATATATATATAAAAGAATTATATTAAACCAATTTATGGCTTCATTCCTTTTGTCATGGGGCCAGTCCCTTTGACCTGGGCTTGGGCCCACTTGAACTGGGATTGGGCCCACCTGGTTTGAGGTTGACTTTGACTTTAACATAGTCAACCGGGGTGTAATTTTGACCCCAACAGTTCCTCCACGAGCGTTTTCTCAGGCCCTAAAAAGAGAAAGAGATCTAGCATGTGTCTGATCGATGCTTTGCTCGAGCCCGAATCTCCTGATCCTAATGGAGACAGTATACCTGTGCATGAACCAGATAATGGCCATCTTTTTCCGGATACGTCGGCCGAGAAAGCGGTCTAACTTTCTGAAGCCCTCAAGAGGTCACAAGATGAGACCCAGGTTGTGCACCCTCAAAAGGGAGGCTTTCCTCCCGCCGCTTTCCGAGATGTTGATCCACCTTTTGCTGCGCTACCGGCAGTCTCTATAACGCCGACCGAAAAAAGGGCTCTAAAACAACCGATCTCAGCCGCTTCTGAAGATGAAGCTGCTCTGAAAGTAGGTAAAGCTCTTTCATCGATCGAACCCCGGCGGGTGTGGTTAACAAGAAAAGAATAACGGCCTGAGAAAGTTATAGTTCAAGCTTCTTGGTGCATCGGTCTGTATGTTTTCACTTCATTTTTAGCAAATGGTTTATACTGCTCTCGTCTTTACATTCTTTTTCATTTAGGGACTTCTACGATGGGTACGATTTCGAATCCACAGCATGTCCCGGAAAATCCTATAACGGCTCTAGTTCCTTCAGCTGAAGCTTGTAAACCATCAATAGACTCCATAGATATCACTAGTGGTGCACCAGAAAATATAGAAAATGTTCTTAATGATGTCTCCCCTTCGTCCCAGAATGGGAGGAGTATTGAAGGTAATTTTATATTTTACATTCTTCTACTAGATGATCTTTCAGTACGTCTGGCCCTTTTTCTTTAATGGTGATTTCAGAGTTGCGGGAGTTGGCGTCCTCCATTTTGGATCGTTCTCCAGAAGAGACTTTCTCGCGTCTATTTAGCATAGCGACTCTACATGTGATACCACCCGAGCATATCATCCTTTCTTCCGGACATGGTTGATATCATTTTATCTCCTCTATTATATTTTCTGGAGCGATACTGATGTTCCCCGTATTTTTTAAAACCGCGGTCTTGCAGGCCGACGACGAAGTTGAGATTCTGGACGGACCCGGGGATCTCTCAAATTTGCCCTCTGTGACCATGGGTGGATGATACCTTAGTCCTAGAATTTTTTTGCTTATTTCCCATTTAGAGATGCAACTAATCTTACTGCGTATTCATTATTTTAACACGGTTCTTCCAGCCCTGAGACCGATTGAGTCTCATGTTCGTATGCCCGCAGGTCTATATGCCAGACGTATGTCTGAAAGGATAGCGTAGCACAGTCTACACTCACTGGCTGCTCTCATCGAAGACCTCCGCACTGGTACTTCGGTCATTGCAAGGGAGTTTGCTGCTGAAGCTAATGCTTCCTTGTCCGTCTTTGCCACCTATCATGACGAGATACTGGTGCGTACTTGGGTTGGGTACTGCCAGCGAGTGGAGGTTCTTCTTTATAAGATTGGATGTAAACGCCTCCCTTCGGATATCTCATCTCTAAAGGCTAGGTTGAGCGAATGGATTGAAAGGTGTGGTGCCAAACTCTGATCTTGTGAGAAGAGGATAAACCGGAAATTTTTGGAGAGGGATCTAGCTTCGAAGGCTTTGGAACACCTCCAAGCACAACTTGCGGCTAATGCCATCCAGGCTTATGAGATTTGGCGATCCCTCTAACAAGTTATGACGAAGGTGGTGGCTCTCGACAGAACCGTCAACTTCACGAAAGAAATGGTGGAAACTCACAAAACTGCTGAGAAGGTGTTTGAGCATCAATTCTGTTTGTATCAATAACAGCAAGAACAGGCAGGAGCTCAGCTCACAGTGCTGATAGAGCTCGAGACAGAGGCCCGACGTAAAAGCAACAATCTGGCCATCCTGTTGAACAATTTGCCATCTTAGACCCCTTTTTTGTTGCATTCCTCTCTTTTTTATTGTATCTTTTAACCATTTTGATTTATGAATAAAAAATATTTTATTTTCAAATTTGTGCCTTTTTTTCTTGATTGTCCTGATCTGGCATGGACTAGTTTATTCACTCATTTCGAAATTTCTAGTTTATTCACTCATTTCGGAATTTCTAGTTTATTCACTCATTTCGAAGTGTTTAGTTTACCTTTCCCTTAGGTTTATAGGCAAACTCACCTACCGTGAATATAGATTACACCCACTCTTTCATGACAGGGGTCCGTTAGGTTTGTGGTACTAGGTTAAGTCCATCGTACCATCGTGTTGGCTGATGTATTCTCGATATGCAATCCCTTGGGTTGCTATTCAAGTAGCCGTCGCGTCTGTCGTGTCTCTGATCTCTTCGGAGGTTGGACAAGACGTCTTTAAGTAATCTTCTTAGATTAGAATATCCGTATTACCATCGGAAGATCAAGCGTTAGGTAGTGCCGTGGTGCTTTACTTGAGGTTATGCTTGATTTGAAACCCCGATGAGTCATAACTGCACCTTTCTGAGGTGGGATGATCTCCAATGGTCTCTGGGCTTACTTTCAAGACCCGAAACTACGAATATGCCGTCATTTCGTCCTTTTATGGTGTCGTACCGATTCTTTGCTGAAGTAAGGTAGACATCTATATGATCTATATGCAGTACGTATCGCAATCGAGGTCTGGAGCTAGGAATATATTATTGCTCCAATTTCATTTGATAGTTGTGTCTGCACCCAACTAGAATGAGGAGGAACGTCGAGATGATCACTAGGCTGTAGATGACACCATCGATCTAGAGCTAGGATTTTGCCATCACTCCACTTTTATTTGACCCTTGGGTCTTAGCTGACGTCCCATCTGTATTTTTTTAGAGTAAGAAGGACGTCCGAACAGTCTTTAGGCTGTAGATGTGCCATTAAGACTCGGTTCTTCTTTTGACGAAATATGGAGGAAAATTATGGTTCCCTTTCTTTCATTTATGCCCCGGGATTGTATACAAGAGTCAGTATGGACCTACTTACAGCGCAGAAATTTTTTATTTTATTATTTAGTTTTTATTTCCGCGATGCTCTATCTTTTTAGTTTTTAATATCGCGAAAGTCACGATTTCCCAATAATTTCGACTATTTCATTCGCAGTGTCCAATCATTTCGGCTATATTTTTTTTTACTCACTACTTTTTATTGCGAGTTGGTGATTTGGAATCTGATTCCAATCATGGTATCAGTATCACTGTAATTGGAATATTACCAGAAGCGAATCATCATTACCTTTGTTGATTTGAACAAAGGTGGCTTAGCAAAAAGGATTAGGATCCTTTTGACTAAGGTTTTTTGATTTTATGAGCTAT
The DNA here is from genome assembly GCA_030015575.1 of Agapanthus africanus. Lineage (NCBI taxonomy): Eukaryota > Viridiplantae > Streptophyta > Magnoliopsida > Asparagales > Amaryllidaceae > Agapanthus > Agapanthus africanus. The sequence goes on from CM057339.1 coordinate 47,109,101, forward strand.
AAGGGTCTCATAAAGATATTTCTCCCTACAAGTCGAGAGGATCTCGTAGATGTATTTTCTCCTTAGAAGTCATGAGAACTCCTAAGTGGTATTTTCTCTTGCAAGTCGTAAGGACTCGCAAGTGTTGTTCACCATGTTGAACAATATTTCTCGTTCTTAGTGGGACTTGAGAATATATTTAGTTACGCCCATGGATTGAATACAAGAGTCAATATTAGACCGTCTGTAGGGTATAAATTTATGGGGTTTTGGTGGCTTAAGAACAGGTTCGGATCTCTATAACTTAAGGCTATTGAATTCTATAAGTCGTGAGGGACTTATAGAGGATATATTCTTTTTACGAGTCATGAGGATCTCGCAATTGCATTTCTCCTAAGGGATCGCATGGATTCCTAAGAGTGCTGCTCCTTTGTGAGTCGTAAGGATCTCACGCGGGTGTTTTCTCCTTACAAAATCGTGAGGACTTTTGCAAGTGCATCTTTTCCCTTTTTTTATTAATGAGTTTGTGCCCTCTCGGGTTTTCACAAGCTCGTCGGTAGCCCTGCTGTTTTTACTCACTGCGTCCCTTCGGATTTTCATCCGTACACATTCCACTTATGGACATACCTTTTTTTAGGCGGCCCATAAGGTAACGCACTAACAATTAGTTTAGGAACGTTTCAGTCCAATACCAGTTTAAGAACGTAGTGGTCCATTGTTAGTTTAGGGACGTTTCGGTCCATTGGAGACATGGAGAACATGGATCGTTTGTGCCTGTGGATTGTCTACGGCTGGTCATATGACCTATACCGTAGGACAATATATTAGTTTAGGATAAAAATATATGCATATAATATTTATATTAGATAGTGAAAATTTACATATGAAAGATAGGAATAGTTTAAGAAAGACAAGAAAGTTAGATGTTTTCTTAAACAAAGCTAGTAATAAGTAGTTATGAGCTGTTATCCCAATGGTTAGTAAGATGAAGTAAATTACTAATCTAAGGATAAAAATAAGTCTGAAAAATAGTCGCTATTCTTGAATCCAAACATTTGAACGTTGATACCCTATTATACCCACTTTCACACATCTTGAAACTTGGGATAGTAGAGGATACATTGAAATGCTCTTGTCTAAAAGCCTTGGTATGAAGAAAAATAAAAATATAAAGAAAAAAATGGTGAAGAAAAATGAACACCGATTTTGTAATTGCTTAAGGCAGCATAAAAAAATATATAGCAAGGGTGTTCTATCACCTGGTGCCTTAGACCAACTGGTTTGGGAGCCACTGCTAAGCCTTAGGTGTTGCAAAACGAGAAATTATGCCTAAATAAGCAAGCACATTTGGTAATCGGTCGGTTAGTACCTCAAGAAGTCTTAACGGTCGTATGAAGAATGTGTGAGCAACTCCATCTATAATATTCACCTACTAAAAAGTACTAAGCAAGATGGACAAGAGTATGATAGCTTGAATTGAATTCTCTATATGTAGGGATATCTTTTACACACACGTAGGGGTATATGATTGATGTTTTGATAAAAGGTAGGGAGGAATACTAAAGGCAATGTTTTATTGAGGGGTAATGTGATTTCTAATATCTTTTCACAACCATTAAGATAATGCTCATGGCAACCGAAAAGCTAGTATAGTTGGAAACTCTTCATTTCATGTTCTTTCTTTTATATGTCCATATCTTTGTATGTAACTTTTACCATCTTTCTTTTATTATGGGATTTTGTGGGTGTAATCCGGTGAAAACCCTCAGGAAACAACACTCCTCCTACTAGGGACACCTAGAGGTTTAAAAGCTTGTTGCACGTGCTCAGTGCAATCGTGTTGCCTACGAAAGTGTGCTAGTTAGGTTTTTCTTTTTTTTTCTTTTTTTCCCTCTCTTGAATAAATAGTTTGCTCGGGACGATCAAAATTAAGTTTTGGGTATTTGTTCTTCCGGAAATATTGCACATTTGATATAACATTTTCCTTAATTTTCTTAAATATTTAAAGGTGTTTATTATAAATATAGAACATATTTGGGCTTATCTGCAAAATACTATTTACCATATGTTTATACATTATATTTAACATTATGAAGGAAAATATATGCATATAATATTTATATAATATTTTGGTAATTAAAATATGCAAATCATATCAAATATTCTAATCACAATTCTTAAAAAATATAATATCATACAAATTGTTAGAATAATATTTCAAAATATATATATAATATTTTGGTAATTAAAATATGCATATCATATCAAATATTCTAATCAAGATTCATACAAAATATAATATCATATAAATGGTTAGAATAATATTTCAAAATATATGCATAATATTTTAGTAATTAATAGATGCATATCTTACCGAATATTCTTAATCAAGTTTCTTAAAGATTTATTACCATATAAAGTAATTAAGACACTCTCTCTAATTTAATAAATATTATTAACATTATTCATGGAGATTTTGTGCACATTTAGCTTAGGTCAAGAGATCAAGATATTCAAGATGTCAGGATAAAAAATCTGCCAATAAAATCGTAAGATCTGAAAACTTGGAAAGTGGATCTTTATGGCAAGTCTAAACCTATGAGATCTAGGATTTCTGATTTGAGGGCTATATAAAGGACCGAGGGCTAAAGTTAAAACTCATCACCTTTTACACTAAGCAAATCACCGTAAAAAAACAAGAGATTCACGACAAGTCCAGGATTCGACGTGATAGGATGACGTGAAAATCGACGGAGCAACTACTTCCTACGAGCAGAGATCGAGAGCAACTTCTTTCTCTTGTAATCTAAATTTGTAGGATTTGTACTTATAAAGTTGATTAATAAAGGTAGATCATTTTGTTTAATTATTTATTTTCTTTATTTTTACTTTCTGCATTTTAATTATGATCTCATTCTCTATCCTTTTTTTTCTTCTCATAACATGCGTGGGTAATTCTCCACTTGTTAGGGTTCGTAGGATTATGGTAGAATAATGGATGAGAAAATATTTTAACTTCTTTTAACTCTTATGGAGTTTATAAACTTTAGCAGAAGAATCGTTAAAATCCTAATTGGGCGCGCTACCAATTTATTGCTAGTCTCAACTGCGATTTGAGATCAAATTAACAATTGTTTTGTTATGGGCTAGACATAAATAGAGGTCAATAAAATGATAAGGATCAATAGTATGGGAACTCTAGTTTCTTCCAAGAACCCTAATTCTCATTCATCACTATTAATCTAGTTTTAAATTTATCAATAGGTAAAAGGAGTAATCTTTATTAGTCATCCATGACTACTAAATCCTAACGTACCCTACAAGTCTTGTTCTTATATATTCTATATCTTTATTTAAACTAGATCTGAAAAATTTATATTCTACATCCGTATTTACCATAAAATTAGAATCTATTCTTCACTATTCCCTATTCTCCTTCCTCTTTTCTAATCAACACGTCTAAAGCAAGATTAAAAGTTCCACGAATCCCTAAGGACGACCCGTACTCATCTCGGCTAGCTACACGCGACACCGTTATTGATTGCGGTTATTCTACAAACACTTTTTCGTGATCAATCACTTGTCCTTTCACAGCTTTGAGAGGTCAATACGTTATCGAGAATTCCATCGGCAGTAGGCCATTTGGCAAGCCTTACCATCAGTATGGCTATTAACATCAAATATTTAAGAGGATCCACTTTTGATATGAGATGGACCTCATGCGCCAAGACGTGGTGTCTGAGTTTCATAATTACGAAGATCGGCGCCAGGCAATGCATTTCAATGGGGGAGTTGTTTCTTTCTGCCCAGGAGAACTTGACTTAGATAGTACAAAGCTCTCTCCTTTCCTTGGCCGTTCTCTTGTGCCCATAATGCGCCTAGAGAACCTTCAAGGGCCATTGTATATAGGATAAGGGGTTTTCTCTTAACCGGAGCGGCCAATACAGGCGGATTTTGCAAGTATTGTTTGATTTATTCCAATGCATTTTGGCATTTTTTATCCCAGATGAATGGGGTCCCCTTCTTCATTAGATGGCTATAGGGGCAACATTTTCCGGAAAGGTTGGGTATGAACCAACGGATGTATGTGGGCTTTCCTTGGAGAGATCGCAGCTGTTTGAGGGTTCGTGGCGATGGCGTTTCTATGATCGCCTTGATTTTTGAGGGATCAATTTTGATATCTCGGTGACGGATGATGAAACCTAGGAATTTGCCTAAGAAGACTCCAAACGCAGACTTTAGAGTGTTCATTTGTAGATTATACTTCCGAAGACGCTCGAACACGATCTTTAGATGTTCCTATTGTTCCTCATGAGATTTACTTTTGACCATGAGGTCATCGATATAGCATTCAACGATCTCATGTATGAGATCATCGAATATCTTTGTCATGGCTTTTTGGTATGTAGCTCTAGCGTTTTTCAAACCGAAGGGCATCACCTTGTAGCAGAATACACCTAACGATGTCTGGAAGGCGGTATGTTTCTGGTTCTCGGGATCCATTTTTATTTGGTTATATCCTGATGATCCATCCATGAAGAAGAAGAACTCATGGGTGGATATGTTATCGATTATCAGCTCGGTAACGGGCAGTGGGAAGTCATCCTTCGGACATGCTTTGTTGAGATCCCGAAAGTCCACACAAATGTGAACTTTCCTGTTTTTCTTCATTACCGGAACGATGTTAGCGATCCAGTCGGGATATTGAACTTCTTGGATGAAACCGTAGTCAATTAATTTCTTGAATTCGGTGTTGATACTCAATCAAGTTCGAGCCGCATCCTTCTTGGTGCCTGTTTGATTGGCTTAATGTCTGGTGATATGGCAGTTTGTGTGGCACTGCTTCTGGATCTAAACCTGGCATTTCGGAGTAGTTCCAAGCGAAGCAGTCTTTGTATTGCGTAAGCACGTCTTTTAGTGTGGCTACTTGTTTTTCAGATAGCATCTCACTGACAAACGTCGGCCTCATATCATCCTCCGTTCCTAAGTTGATTTTTTTTAGGTTGTCTACCGTGGTATGTATCCCATCCTCCAGCTCTTTTGGCGCTGGTGGAAATTCTGAGATCTCATCATCATCGTCTTCATTTATGAAGCATCCGAAGTGGTCAATCATATTCTCATTTTCTTCCTCTTTTGAGAGATTTGCCATATGATAGGTACGAGCCCACTTCCATTTTTGCGGTCAAGCTGGTCCTACCCTGACGGTATAGGTCTTCTTTAGCTCGTGTTTTTGCGGCGGGTTTATCCTCCAGCTCTCAGATAGGGTAAACCTGCCTTGTTGATATTATTCCTCCACCCAGTTTTTGGATGTGAAGCATCTTAAAGGCGATGGCATATTGCTCTGTGATAGGAGCAATAGTCCGGATGGTAAACTTCAAATACCTGTTCAGGATGCCGAGATTCCGGAAGTGTCAACATTTGGTGCTTCATAATAAGGCCGAAGATTTTTCCAGTCTTTTTTTAAGGGAATGAATATTTCCGACCCATCTTCTTTATGAGGGACGGGTTATGGGCGAACTTTCCTTGTTTAGAAGGCATCCTGGACTTGCTTTGATGTCTTTGAACGTTGTGCGCCTTATTTTTAGCTCCACTTCGAGATTTTCCTTTTCTACGGGAGTACACAGCGGGTTGTGGATAGAGAGTATTACGGTCTACCTCTTCCACTGATTGCTGACTGAGATGCTGCATCTTGGCCTTTTCATATATGGTCATTTCACGGCTGTGGTTGTCTCGGCTCACCTGAAAAGTTTTTTTATTAGCTTGACAATTTGCTCTTCAAGAGACAGACTTAACGTTCTCAAAGTGGGATCTCATTTCAATTTGACGTCATGGCTATTTGGAAGAATGTTTTCTTCTTCATACGAGCTGTTTATGATGTGGCAGCTGTAAACTTGCTACCATTTCTTGGACCGAACATATCCCAGCCCAGTTGTTTCCATCTTCCCATTAGGCTTCTTTCATTGAGTCCCGGGGATATCCTAAATCTTTTTGTAGAATTGGACTTGTCGAACCGTTTGTTCGAAAGGTACGTCTTGGCGCTTTATCAGTTTCTTTAGTCCCTCCGTATAATATCTTGGCATGCGGATGGGCTGGAGCCTGTCAAAAGTAAGGTTGGCACCATACCAAACTTCTTTCTCCACGTTAGTCTCTATAGATCTGTAGAAAAGGATCGCCTTTTCACCTCTTCATATTGGAGGCACGTAAAAAGTTTTCAGTTCTTACACGCTGTATGTATTGAGCACGTCAAGTTCCCTATAATGTCGAGGCGGAGTCATCATAATATATAGACTCTGATCTACTTCAGCCAGAGTTTGTGTTGATGGGTGAACTAAGAACACCACATTCGTCTCATCTTCAGAGTCGCTGCTAAAGACCAAGATAGGGGTCAATGGTCCAGGCTTATTGTTCTCCCTCATAGGCTGTCCCGTGTAGACTATTTGTTCGTCTTCTTCGGTATCACTTCCGAAGACCGAGATGGTGGCTACAAACTTTTGCTTATTCTCTGGCTTATGGCACCTTTCAGTATCCTCAAAGTCCAGTTGAAAGTATTTTGTGTCTTCATACTTTCACACCTCGTTCACCGAGGGATTGAGTTCTCCCATGACGGTGTACTCAGAGCCATCTTTGAAATAGTTCATGCACTGATGTTGTGTATAAGGGACAATGTTGTACTCGTGCAGCCAAGGCCTACCAGTAGAGCGTTGTAACAAATCTTGACGTCAATGACTGGAATTTGATATCAGTGACGAGCAGCCCGAAGCGGAGCGTCAGTATTACGAACCTTAGTGTCTGTGACGGCTACGAGTCGAAGCCGAGATGGTTATTTTGTCTCGAGTAAGGTGCTGAACATTCATACATATTTCCTTCAGCACTCTCACGTTGAGAAGATTGATGGATAATCCGTAGTCGACAAAGATTTTCCCTATCTTGACATCATGGCAGTACCCGGTGACATAGAGCAGTCGATTATGTTCGCATGTACCAAGGAGTAGATCTTCATCGCTGAATGTGATGTCAGCGTATATCTCTACCAATTTGTTTTTCATATTCTCTTCTGCGACGAAGGCTTAAACTGATCAGGCTCTTGCAAGGCTTTGATCAGAGAGTCTCGTACCTCTTTGGACAAGAGCAAAGCATCCAGTATGCTCAGTTGCGAGAGTATTTTCCTCAGCTGGGCATGGACATTATAATCAGCATTAGTTTTCTTAGGCGGGTCTTTCGCAGCGAGCTCTTTGGCCACCTCCTCATCAAGAGCGATTTGGTCGGGTGTTTTCCCTTTCCTTTTATCATTTTTATTTAGACCCTTGTTTGCGGGTCCGGGATTCTTTTCGGGCAACGTGCGGTTACGCGGCTTTATGTTCTCGCAATTCTTCTCCTCCTCTTCTTTTTCCAAGGGGGGTTTTCAAAAGAGAGAATCGAGGGGTACTTCATCTTCAGAATCGCTCCCGAACGTGAGAACTCGGTGGTTTTCCCTTTCTGAACTGGTACCAGCCATATGACAGCTGCCAGTTGTTTCTTTGTTTGCATTCGTTTCGTCATTCTCATTTCGACGGGCGTGAGCTTCACGCTTCTCCTTCTTGAAGTGTTTTCTATGGGCAATATATCCTTACCACCACTTCTTGAAGGCGTTCCACTCCTTAAGGGGATGAGCGATTCTTGGGTAGTATTCATGGTATTTTGGGTGTCCTTCTCCACTATCAAAACATAGGACCTCAGGTATATACATCATGAGAGGTGGCAGCTTCATCCCCAATGATAGGGCTTTGGCAAACCGCTTCTCACCTTTGATCATGCTCTTATTTGTTGCAGGCATGCCTTGGTTTTATCGGAGTCTCGACCTCACCGCAGTTTCTTTATTCAGACGCTGACGCTTAGCCTTTTCATATATGGCTGTCTCGCGTTCTTGGTCATTTTTGCTCTTCTGAAATGCTTCGTTTAGTAGCCTTTCAATCAGGGCTTCTTCCGGCAGTTTCGGGGAATTTAGCGTCGATTCTGCCCCCAATTCCTCCACGTCACTTTCTGACATGGGCAGAGCTTTTTCATCATATAGTGATGAATGGGAGATCATGCAGAAACTTTCTACACGGTCTTTTGTTTTTTCTGATGAGTCTTTTACCTCATCATCGTCACTATTCTCTTCGTCAAGAATATGCTTGAGGAATTCTTCGAGTGTGACTGGTGTTCGCGCTTTCTGATTATATTCTTCCGGTGCATCTATGTATCTTTGGAGGTCTGTGCGCTTGTCGATGTATTCATCAGGCTGCACAGGGTTCTTATTCATCTTCTTTTTCTTCGAAAATTTCGAAAGCTTGACTTGGATGATTTTCCCCTTGTCGACAGTCGGCGGCGGGGGCCGCGGTTTCAGCATCCTTTTTATAATTTTGGGCTCAAGCGGGATCTTCCACTTGATTGCTGGACAGGCTTGTAGATCCTTCAGCATTCTTATAGTTTTTACTGAAAGAACTACTTCACATGGAGCTTCTTCCATGAGAAAGCAGGATTCCCCCTGCGCATCCACCTTTTTGCGAGCGTGCTTTTGGATAACCACGAAGAACTACTCTCCAATTTTTAGACAGCGTGAACTTCCTCTGCTAGCGCCGGTCCTCGACCTAGTTTTTAAAGATGTAGCAATTCTCGATTGGATGGCTTAGTATCCTATGGTAGGAGCCGTAATTAGGGTTATTGACGTCGCCGGCTTGTGCGGGCCGCCGCGGGTCTGGTAATGTGATCAGGTTATTTCACATCGCCAGCTCGAACAACCTCATTATCTTATCGCGAGGGAACGGGTATGCATGTCCCAGCCTTTCTTCTAAGGACGGACGCGTACGAGGGTTGTTTTGATGGACAAGTATTTTCAAACCGCCCGGTTGTTGCTGCGTGTTGGCAACAAAGGCCGCTTTCCATTTGGCCTTATTATTGTTTCAAGGATTCTTACTTGAGGAGGAAGGACCATGACCCATTTGATCCATCTGTGCCAACTTATCAATTAGGGCCTGGAACATGGTGGACTTGAAGAAGGTCATGAACTGGGAAACGTTCGATTAAAGATCAATCATTCCAAAGAACATTCCCACAGCCGGAAACTCCTCAATGCGCTGTTCGCATTTGGACCACAAGTTCCGCCATCAGTTCGCAAATTGGACCCACGTTTCACCTGGCTTGACCCTGGCATTGATTAGCACTGAGATCGGAATGCGCTCGCTCGCACTAGTGAACCTTTACTTAAAGAGCAGTTCCATTTCAGAAAAGGTTTTCACGGAGTAATTTGGGAGCTCCGAGTACCATTCGAAAGCTATTTCTGATAAACTTCTGACGAATTGGTGAAGCAACAATTTGTCATCGCCTCTAATATTGCCACACAGAGCTCTGAACTGTGCAACGTGCTGATGGAGATTCCCCGTACCTTTATATACATGGAACTTTAGGATAGTATATCCTGACGGGTACTTTATTTGGTCGTACCTTTATATACATGGAACTTTAGGATAGTATATCCTGACGGGTACTTTATTTGGTCGTACCAGGCCGGATATGGTCGTCCGGTTTTGACGATTTGGTTAGCAGCTTCATTGTCTATGTGAGCTCTAATTTGCTGAGCAATGTAATCATCCAGGGCTGCCTTGAAGACCGTCTTCTCCTTAGCCGTCGAAAGGGCCTGGGCAGGATTTGATGTTTCCACTCTATCATCTTCAATGATAACCAGAGGATCTTCAGCCGGTGATTCTGGTTGGATCGTCATCCCAACCATAACTTAGAACAGAAGAGCCATCTGCTTTATGTTTGCAGCCTGCTCCGCAACTTCCTTATCTTTCTTCTCGAGAATCCGTCGCAAGAACTCTGTATCGGTTTCTTGCTCCTGGCGATATTCAGTTTCTTTGTCCGGACTTTCTTTAGGTCCGGTGAGTGCTGTCATTTTGGTCAGTATCTCTTGGAGCTTTTGTTGTTATTCCTCAGCTTTCGTCAGCAACCAAGTATGCGGCTTGTGACTGACAGAAGCACGGCTTTCTTCTTTTCCATTGGCCATATAGACCGTATGTATAATGATGCTCCCAGACTTGGGGCGTTTGGAGCCTTTGCCTTTGGATTTTGTCGCTGGCGACTGAATTTTCTCCGGCCTCAATCTTTTATGAGATGTAGGAGCATTAGGAGCCGCTGTGATAGGCATCTCTTTATAAGAAGTTCCCCATTGTATGGGGGAGGAGCACTCTTTTTCTTGTCAGACCTTGGATTTCTTCGATCGACGAGCATAGTTTTCATCAAGAACTGAGACTTGGACTTTCCGCCAGAATCTATGAATTTGCGATGAGAACCGCTGATAAGGCTGCTCTGGCTTTGCCTGCACTGTAGTTTCTACAGGTGGGGGTGATTTCTTTAGCACCGCCATTGGGGATTTTTTGCGAACCATCCTAAACGGTTCAAAACTGTTCCCAATTAGAACAGCGGCGTTAACATCTACCATAGGAGCTGGTGGGGTAAGGCCGAAGGGGGAGTTGCCCCCAACTTATCTCACTTGGCGCCAGTGGCGACGTCGAGCATGTCGTGTAGCTGGAATTGCTTCAGTTTTGAGGGCGTTTCATCATGCCCCCGGCATTGCTGGGGAGCTTTGCTTAGTGTCAGCCTCTTGAAGATGGACGCTCTTGATGGAGCTGGAGCAAAATTGGCTAATATGTCGAAGTCTGACCGACTTGGCGACGAAGCATTTTTGTTGGCCTCACGTATGGTAGGAGAAGGGAGGGCTAGCCCTTTTAGGGCAACCCTTTCTAGAATCCCAGGCGTCTTTACGAGCCCGTTTGAGTTTCTCTTTAGCCTATCAAAAACTGAGACTTCAAAGTTGGACGGATTGCTGATAGGAGCTGTCTCAGTAGCCAGTTGATCGAAGACCGGCCTTCGGGGAGCTTCTTCTTGTGGCATTGTGGCACCAAAGCTCATGGATGGAAGCATGGTCCCGAAGAATAGCCCAGTAGTGGCCTGAGTGACATGTTCTACCGACATTGAGAAGATGGAAGCCGCATTGGGCCCGTACATCACTCCTTCAATTGGGGCAGAGTGAAAGTTGCTTTTGTAGGAAGTGTAGTTGAAAACCATTGATTCTGCACAGAGAAAAAGCATCAAGTTTTAGTATCTCATATACAAGGGCAACCATGAATATAGAGAGCCACGATTTTGTTCGTGAAACACGACACATGAAGTGTGGAGTGGAAAGAGGGAGAGGTCTCACCGGGCGTACCAGAATCTGTTTACCGCCGAAGAATGGACTGAGATGTTGGGGTCGTCTAGCATGAATTTGGGGCAGATGCAATTTGGATATATCCATCCACCTCTCCGAAGATACCAAGTTAATTTATGGCACCGTATATCGGAGATTTAGATAGATGCGACCGATATAGCAGATCTTATCAGATTCCCCCTCATTTGTGAGGGGTTTTGGATTGTGGGGACACGCTTTCCTCCAGGCGCAACCCCTTGCAGTTAATTACGTTATCGCATCGCGATAATAAATTTCTCCTTCTACAGTATTTCACTTCGTGTCGTATTATATTTTTGTTTATTTTGGTTACCTGTGGATTGCATACGAAGCCTAATTTATGTCGTCGCTCTTAGGGCGCGGATTAGTCATAATCCGTATATTTTAGATTTAGGTTTTGAACCTAAGAAGTATGTTCCGTCGGTTCAAAAAATTTATTTTATTTAAAGACCGTTAATCTGGTTTCAGATTAAGATCAACTTAAATATATGAGCATTTGAGCTCAATTTATTTTAACTAAGGATATGTTAAAGTTTTATATGAGACTAAGATCAACTTAGAAATATATTCAAGGATTATTAAATTTTGTTAAGATCCATTAACAGAGCATATGGGCTCGGCTGCAGTAAAGTTTCAGAGAATCAGCCAATTTAGGCTCAGTCCTGGGCTTTTTCCCTCATTCGGCAGTGCTAAGCACTTTGTCTTTTAGCTATATATAGTGCTAAACACTTTTGTTCAGCGCCCATGTGTGTTTCACGTGAGGCACTGAGCCTTCTTTTATGGGCGCTCACGTGTATTTCACGTGAGGCACTGAGCCTTCTTATATGAAGTGTTAAGTTTTTAAGCGTTCACGTGAATTTCACGTGAGGCGCTACAATAGTGCTAAACACTTAATCTGTTTTTCTTTCTGGCGATCACGTGCTATCACGTGAAGTACAAAGTTTTCTTTTTGGGCGCACACATGTGAAACACGTGAGGCGCTAAAACCTTTAGAAATTTACTCTCTTTTTATCTTTTGAAAGGAAGTTAAACTTATATTAATGGCGAAGTTTCAGAGATTTAGCCAATTTAAGCTCAGTCCTGGGCTTTTTTCCTCATTCGGCAGTGCTAAGCACTTAGTCTTTTGACTATATATAGTGCAAAACACTTTTATTCAGTGCTCACGTGTGTCTCACTTGAGGCACTGGGCCTTCTTTTATGAGTGCTTACGTGTGTTTCACGGAAGACGCTGAGCTTTCTTATATGAGGCGCTGAGTTTTTAAGCGTTCATGTGAATTTCACGTGAGGCGCTACAATAGTGCTAAGCATTTAATCTGTTTTGCTTTCTGGCCCTCACATGAAGCGCTAAGTTTTCCGTTTGGGCGCTCACGTGTGAAACACGTGAGGCGCTAAGCCCTTTAGAGATTTACTCTCTGTTTATCTTTTGAAAAAAAGTTAAACTTCTATTAATGGCGTTTTGGCCATTGATGATCATCAAGATCATTGTTTTGAGAATCTGGGATCAGATTTTCTTTGAGAACTAAGTTTTTCTGTTCTTTTTTGTAAGAACTAAGTTCTTTGATGGGCTAAACTCTATTTTCAGAGGAATTAAATTTCTGGAATGTAACTTCCATCTCTCATACCTAGTTTTTCTCCCTAGATCTTGAGTTTGAAGAACAAAATCTTCCAGATGAGAATTAAATTCTCAACTTATGGGAGATTTTCCTTGCGGATCTCAGATCCATAGAAGAACTAAATTGTTTTTTGTTGGATATAGATCCCTCGAGTCAATTATTGTAATCACAGGAACGCGATTGTGATGATTAAGGGAGGACCTATACGGGTAGAACAGTCTTACTCAAAATGATAGTATGCTATCTGGTTTGTCTCTATCATCATATACATGCATTATATAGTATTACATATCACTATTACGTGTTGATAGGCCCATAGGATTCTTACTTGATAACCAGCATTATGATGGCGATCATATACGTGGGATTTGGGTGGTCTATAAGCACATCATTAAATGTCCCTAGTAGAGAGAGTATCGAGACTGGGTATCGATACTCCAGAATAGACTGATGTATACTTTTCGAGACCCTGGCGAGGGGCGGTGGCCGGTCTCACACGCCATTGGTGTCAGTTAGTCACCTAAGATAGTATACAGGTGCTCATTGGGTTATGAGTTACACCGGACGGACTCGCCAGGAACATGCTAGATAGTATTATACCTATTGTCAGATAGCAGTTCTCAGGTGACATGAGTACAGGTTAGTCTGTCGACCTGAGATCGTCATTTGTCTCGTGTGAGTTCTCACTGTGCTTTGATTACTACCCTACCGCGGCTCAAAGGAGTCGTGCAAACAGGTTTTAGTTGGGTACAGTCCAGTGCCACATGAAAGCAGTGAGCGGATCGTCGGGGATCCATCTCTTCCGGTATTGGGGGTTGATGTCGCGTTGTGCATATTAGGGATATGTATGCCCTAGAGGCCATTATTGTACATTGATGTATATTATAGTGGATGCTTAAAGTCAAAAAGTCTATTTTGCTTTCTTAGCTCCACAGGTTGGACATATATAGAGGACTTTCTTGCTCGACATGATAGTATGCTATCTGGTTGTTCTTTATCTTAACATATACACTTGTATTATTATACTGTCTCTCTGATACATGTTGATAAAACCCTTAGGATGTTGGCTTGACTACCAGGACTATAATGCGGATCATACTACTGGGATCTGGGTAGTCTACAAGCGCATCCTTCAATTGATCCTAGTCGAGGGAATATCGAGACAGGGCATCGATATTCCAGACTAGACTAGTGTGTACGTTTCTTGACCCTGTAGGGGGCGATGGTTGATCCCATATCTATTGGTGTTTGACATCAAAGATTGTACACATGTGCTCATTAGAGAATACGTACACCGAACAGGACTCGCCGAGAACTCCTAGATGGTACTATACCTATCATCAGATAGCAGTTCTCTAGTAAGACTGGTACAGGTTAGTCTGTAGACCCGAGATCTTCATAAAGCCTTGTGTGGTTCCCACTGTGCTTTGATTTTCTCCCTACCATGGCTCTAAAGAGTCATGCAAACAGGTGGATTTTGGATACAGTCCTGAGTCACATGGAGGCAATGAGCGATAGGATTGGTTCGTCTCTCCCGGTATAGGGAGTTAATGTTGCGCTATGCTCGATTGGCTATAACAGGAAGTCCCTGGCCAAGGCTATTGATGTGATTTACTGGTAAGTGTTATCAGTGGTTTCTCGTACCGTTAGAGGCCACACATCGGCACGACTTATCAAGTTATTGGGGTCTGACGATTCCACCCCCAGACTCGATATGCGATATATCAGACGAAGAGACCAGACTGTACGGTAAATGTTACTTATAGGCTTCATGGGAGTTTGGACAAGCTTGCTTGTTGATCTTCTAATCGCTCAATACCTGGGTAGCCGTTACGTCCAGCTAGTACCGCTGACGGCTTGTGGATGACTGATGTGATCATCACCTACTGCTGGCGTATTGACGAGTCTTTAGAGTCCCACATAGAAGTTTTCTGGTTCAAGCGAAACGAAATAGGGTACATATGCTGATATGTGAGGGGGCCTGATTGAATATAAGTATGAGATACCGTATTCTAATCTGGCGGTTATTTGTTATCGGTTAGGTTATATGTGATATAACCGAATTATTGAATCAAGTATTGATTTCATAATATGATATACAGATAAATGATATTAGTCGGTTATATGTGATATAACCGGATTATTAAATCAATTGTTAATTTAATAATTTGATATATATTTATATTTCATATAATTATATGTTATCTAATATTATGCTCACTAATTATTCTTCATAATATATATATATATATATATATATATATATATATATATTATATGAAGCATGGCATGGCATTTTCTATTTTTGGAAGATAGAAATGATGATGTGGAAAATGGAGAGACTTTGGAGGAATAGGTGAAGCACGGCTTTGATGGTTATTATATTGGTCTTGACTCACTATTGAAGTATGGTTCCATTTGATTATAGTTTTAAAATGGATGCTTCCTGGTTCAAGCGAAATGAAGTAGGGCACATATGCTGATATATGCGGGGGCCTGATTGAATACGAGTATGAGATACCGTATTCTAATCTGGCGGTTATTTGTTATCGGTTAGGTTATATGTGATATAACCGGATTATTGAATCAAGTGTTGATTTGATAATATAATATATAGATAAATAATATTAGTCGGTTATATGTGATATAACCGGATTATTAAATCAATTGTTAATTTAATAATTTGATATATATTTATATTTGATATAATTATATGTTATCTAATATTATGCTCACTAATTATTCTTCATAATATATATATGATATATATATATATATATGAAGCATGGCATGGCATTCTCTATTTTTGGAAGATAGAAATGATGATGTGGAAAATGGGGAGACTTTGGAAGAATGGGTGAAGCATGGCTTTGATGATTATTATATTGGTCTTGACTCACTATTGAAGTATGGTTCCATTTGATAATAGTTTTAAATTGGATGCTTCAATTATTGAAAATAGATATAAGCCATTCTTCACTTCATTTTTTTCACTTGATGCTTGAACACTTGTTCATTTTCCTCACTTGAGCTCCTTGCTCCCTAACTCTTTCCATCTTCTTCACCTCCACCTCCAAGCTCAATCTCTCACATGAGTTGTGAACCCTTGAGCTTGTAAGAATCCTAGTGAGAAAACAACACCCCTACTTAACCATCTTATACTAGATTAGCACTTTGGAGTAGTGTGTTTCCTTCACTAAAGAGTTTAGTGAAGAGGTAGCTTGGATTAGTGGATTTCGGGTGGATCATCTTTGGCACGAAGGTCATTGAAGTAAGTTCATTCAACCTTCAAATGGAGACTAGTAGAGTCGCGTGGACTACTACACGGAGCTTGAGAAGAGAAGGACACGATCTACAAAGGTTTTAGCCTCTTTCACTTAGTATAGATTTCTTTATATCAAGCTAAAACCCTAATCATCTAGTTTAAAATCTTGGTTAGTGTTGATTAGCACCCAAAAAATTTTAAAATTGGCATGCTTGATACTAGTGAAACCCAGTGGTGGTACTAACAAACACTTTCATGGTATCAGAGCCGAAACTAGAAAATTAGACGATATAGTATAAACACGAAACCGAAACAACTCCGAAAAACGAGACCTTGAAACCAAGATTCTGTCGATTTCAAAATGATCTCTGAAAATTTTTTAAACAACAGCAGAATGTTGCATATGATGTAACTAGAACACCAGTGAAATTTGAGGCCCAAATTCCTAAAAAGACCCGGGGAGATCCTCATAGTTCCCGGCCTCACCAGCCCCCTATTCCCTTTTTGGTCTCGAATTTTTTGAGTGTTCTGTTTGCTTGGTTTTGGGGTTTCAGGTCATGTTTGATTGGCCAGATTTGCATGTGATGTTAACTTTTTCATTAAGGGCTATTCGGAGTGTTTTGTAGTCGTGTTTAACATCGTTTTGGGTTTAAGTTTGATATGTGATGCAATGGTTGGAAACCACATTTAGTTAGTTTTGAGAAAACTAGTTAGTGATTGTAAATCTAGCATGTTAGTCTCTTTTGATCGATTGCCACGAAGTTTCGATTCGGATCAAAACTCCGTCGCAATCATGTATCATACATGAATACTCTCCAGATAACTTTACTAGGTAGCCACACCTCATAGCCCCGCTTAAGTGACTTTAGGAGAATCCCATTGCCAAAAGCATCCACTCGGGTGCTCACGGCCATGGTGTTTAGCCTAAGTGCACTTGGTCGACGGCATCGGGGTGCGACCATCTACTAAAGTTCCCGACGAGTATTCGATCGAGTAGTCGGGAATCTTGTTGAATTACCTGACTAAATTATTGAAAAGTGTTTTCGATATGAGACTAAAATACAAGGTTTATAGGGTTAGGCATGAAATTCGGAATATGAGATATTCCGGGTTTATGCTGTCTAAGGAAATGCAGATTCTAATTATTGTAGTTTTTCATTTCTTTTCTGGGACCGTAAGTGTAATATGTACGGGTGGATTCAAATTAACCTGGATAATGACGGGTAGAACTTGACATGTGACTTATGATATTTTGACCTCACGTCAAGGTCATAAGAGCATGGGGTAAAAATCTCATCGGGAGTTTCAAAAGAACTGAAACTTGCCAGATATGCGCATACCTTCTGGAGTGTGACACCGTGAGCGGATTCCGTCACGTTATCATGCGATGATAGTTGGATCCCGATTCCCACTGATGAGTTAGTTTACTCCTCGGGTAGTCCCGACTAATTCTTCTTTCAGGTTTAGAGGAGAATTTGAGGTACAGTGGGAGGATTCCTGATTAGATAAATTGGTAACCATTCTGATCTAGGTTAGAGTGCACGCTGAGTGTTTCTTTTCTCTCTCTCTTTGGCAGCGACCATTGACCCGACTCTAAGACTATGACTCAGTGACCAAGTTGACCGAACCTTCTTAACACTGGCTTTTGGATTGTCAGAGTTGCAGACCTCATTGCCACTCCCACTTTTACCCTTTTCTCCAGGACACCCCGTATTACTACGAACGTCCACTTCCATTGGACAAAACCATCGTATGGTTAGATACGAACTCGAAGGAATTTATTCAAGGATGGTTTCAGGTTCTGGAGGAAACGGATAGGATTATTCAGTTGTCTTTTCCTTTTACCTTCTCTCAGGTTGCGAGTATTCCTTGGTTTGGGAGATAGTACACCTATTACGCAAATTAGATAGTCTTCTTCCAAACCATAGGCTGGTGCCGACTGGTAGGGAATGAAGAAAACCAATTAGCATAACGATGGTGTACAGAAGGTATTAAGTTAAGACAAAGCAAGGGATTAGTAAGAGGGCAAAGTAAATTGCAACAGATATTCACGACCAAACCAAGTATTCCTTCGCCAATCCTAAAATCACCTTTGTATTTCTCCAGGACACTCCGTATCACTACGAAGATCCACAGTTTATTGGATACTCCATCGTATGGTTATATACGAACTCGAAAGGAACTTGTTCCAGTTCGGGGATGGATTCTGGTCCAGGAGAAATAGGAATAAGGTTTATTCGGTTGTCTTTTATCTTCACGCTCTCTCATTGCGAGTGTTCTTAGGATTGCGACAGTACACCCATTATGCTTATTGGATAGTCTTCTTCCAAACCATAGGCTGGTGCCGAACGGTAGGGAAGGAAGAAAACCATTTGGCCTAAAGGGGTGTACAGAAGGTAATGACTAAAGACATATGAAGGGATTTGGAGAGGTAGCAAAGAACTATACGGTTGCAGTCGTGAATCTGGAAGAGGCATTACTAGGAATACCAGGATACCCCATCGAAACATTTCAATGTTTCAGTCTCACTGTGTACTGTTAAAGGAAAACTGATTTCCCGATTAGATACTTACTCCAGGGTATGTATTTACCAGGTATGATTCTCACATCTGTATGGTTTTACAGATGATGAGTGGGAGTAAGTTATTGGGAATTGGGTGATCATCCTCATTATATCGGGATTCGTTGTAATCGGTGATATTTGAGGAAATCACCTGGGCTGTTTGCCAGTCGGCAAATATTTGGTTTTGAATATCCGCTGTTATGCACCAATTTCAAATTGATATATCTGTACGTCTATTTTCATAGAGTAAGATATACCTTTCTGAAATTATGTCTATGACATTTACCTATATCAGTGGATGGTTAGGTAAGGAGCATTAAACAGCGGTGTAATTCTTCTTAACCATAAGTACAGTTCTCATCCTACGACACACAGTGAATGAGTTATCAGACTCAAGGGACTTATACAGAGTATTGTATGTTGTCCAGGGTCCATCAGGACAGCGGGGTTGGTCCTTGTACTGTATTCGGTTTACTTATGACTTCTCTAGTATTTAGACAAGTGTTTCGTGGAAACACAGGGTCCGAATTTTGAGAAGTTATAGGTATTTGAATAGAGTAGAGAACCAGGTATCGCAAGTATCGGGATTCTTCAAAGTGATCGAAGATGTAGATACTTGTGAATGGTATTCAGTTGATAGTAATGATTAAGAGATCTTGCTTCTCTTTCAGGTTACTCATAATTGGAAGCATTCCTAAGTTGAGTAACGCTGATCGGCCTCCTTCCATTTTGTTGACATGCACTGGAGACAGCTGCATGATTTGAATCTGGTTCAATTAAATCAGTGCCTCTGGTTTTATATTGGATATAGAACAGTTCATATCTTAACGATGTTTAAGGTACGGGGAGTTGTCCGGTTTATGATTAAAACCAGACACTGGACAACTCAAGGCACGTTTCTGTAATGGCTGTTTGTGGGTTGACCCAGGCTATGACGAGGGTTGACTTTCTACCATCTGGATGAACAATAGCAATATTGTTCTAGACTCGCCACAGTTTTATTAAAAATGGATTTTTTCAGAAAACAGTAGTGGGAGTATGGTAGAACTGGAAGTGATTCCAGAACCACAAACGATTACTGAAGATTTGACAAGGAACCTAAAATTCAATCTGGATTGACATTCCATTGGCCACTCCGCAGATTAGGTGGGTAACTTCAGGCACCCGAGAGGTACTACGGTAGCCTCAAGGACGGTGACAGGGAAGTTCTTGTTTACCCACAATTGCCATTGCTGTTGTTCCAGGTTGCGAGACCCGGCGGGAGGATGAGTATAGCGTCGTTCTAAACTAGCTTTAGAAGTGTACGTGTATATGACTCTGCCAGAGGGTTTTCGTAGTCAGTGGGAGCAGCGGAAGCATTGGTGGACAGGTAGCTTATGTCTATTTATAGACTGAAGCACCAGTAGCGAAGATAGATCATCTATTTCTGACGTGACAGTCATAGGTTTGACTTCATCAGAATAGGGGATGGATCTGTTGAGAAGGTAGTAGGGTGTGATGTCATGGTATTTGGGTGACATACACAGAATAGGAAAGGAAACTCCTATACTATGATTGGTTATACTTTGGTCGTCACACAGTGGTTTCTCCACAAAGGAAATGGATTTTATATCAGACATACTGGTTACTAGATCTATGGTTTTAGATCTAGATTTGGGTGGCTTCCCAATCTGGGTACTTAGACAGCATTCTAAGAGTATTTAGAATGGACGACTCCTGGCACGGTAGTGTACCTGCAGGTAATGGAGTCACCCTCTCTAAAGGTGTCTTATAGACTAAAGTAGAGAGGGATGTGCATGATTGGCAGATCACTTGCTCAGGCAATTGAGTCAATCATGAGATGTCAAGTACCACACCAGATGTTGTTCTTGCACTAGGTGCAATAAGTTGACATTAATCCAATCCTGGAGAAACAGTCGGAAGCAGTTTTAGAACATAAGTGGATGTTCTAGGGATATGATAACGATAGCCTCATTCGGGAGACAGTTATCATTCCAGGCTTCCAAGGTGACCTGAACGACATGGAGGTTGTCAGAGTTATGTTTTTCCTTCTGACGAGGGGCAGTATTTTGGACAGGTGGTCCAAGGCAATACTGAGACAGGCATGGCGCAGGATACTGATTGAGTTCAGTTGACGATACAGTCTAAGAAGTTTGGATTTGGAGTTCATTTATGAGCTAAGTCCCATCAGACATCCAGACACATTCTAAGACAGGTATTGCTCATTTCGGGAGATGGGTTTCTCCGCGAACTTGAGATATAGAGAGACATAGAAAGAAACAACAAAGCGGATCCACTCACTAAGGCTATTCCTCGAACGCAATAGTTTCGCAAATGAGCTTTGTGAGACTGACCAGTACAGGAATTGGGTGTTCGGTATCACACGGGCTGTGAGTATGCGACATCGCAATAATTAGCCTTGAGTGCAAGTGGGAGATTGTTGGAGATAGTGCCCTCAGAGTCAATTATTAGGTCACAGGTACGTGATTGCAATGATTGATGGAGGACCCATCCCGGTAGGACAGTCTTACTCGAGATGATAGTATGCTATCTGGTTTACCTTTATCATCGTGTACTGTTTTAGGTGACCTGACAAGTTGCTATTACACGTTGATAGAGCCCCTAGGATTCTTGCTTGACCACCAGCAGTATGAGGGCGATCATATAAGTGGGAGCTGGGGGTCTATAAGCATATCCTTAAAAGGTCCCTAGTCGTGAGAGTTTCGAGACAGGGCATCGATACTCCAGAGTAGACTAGTGTATACAGTCGAGACCCCGACGAGGGGCGGTGGCCGGTCTCACAAGCCACTGGTTTCAGTTGGATCACCTAGGATGTATACAGGTGCTCATTGGGTTATGAGTACACCGGACAGGACTCGCCGGGAACATGCTAGTTGGTCATATACCAGATATCAGATGGCAGTTCCCTGGTGACATGTGTACAGGTTAGTTCTTCGACCTGGGGATCGTCATTTGTCTCGTGTGAGTTCCCACTGTACTTTGATTACTACCCTACCATGGCTCAAAGGAGTCATGCAAACAGGTTTTAGTTGGGTACAGTCCCGAGCCACATGGAGGCAGTGAGCGTATCTTCAGGGGTTCGTCTCTCCCGGTATTGGGGGTGAGGTCGCGCTGTGTCTAGGAGAGCCATTACACGAAGCCCTCGGCCGAGGTAAGGAGATTTACTGGTAGGTATTCCAGTAGTATCTCAGGGTGTTCTGGGCTACACTCCGACACGACTTGTACCGCTTTTGGGGGTCTGACTTTTACCAACCCCCTAGGCCCGCCATGCGATACTCATAGACGAACGGACCGGACTGTACGGATATTGTCACTGACAGGCTCAGTAGGGTTGTCAGGCTGAGTTCGCTCACAGACGTCCCTTTTAGTCAATACCTGGTAGCCCGTTACGTATTGGCTTATACCTCTGATGTGCTAGTGGTTAAATCCACAACCAAGGTGTTGACGAGTCTTTAGAGCCCCCCACATTCAGTTACTCAGCTTTCGGGCGAAAAGTTGTAGAGGCCGTATGGAGATATGGCAAGGTCCGATCAGATACGTGCGGTATTGCACGGATCAGGATCGGACAGTTTGTACTATAGGCCGTATGGTTATATGGCAGGGTTCGATCAGATACGTGCGGTATTGCACGGATCAGGATCGAACGGATAATACTAGCCGGCTTTGGTATAAGCCGGATCCTAGTATAGTACAGTGTAGATTTTGTCTCATTGCATTTGTATTTCGGTCGGAATACAGGTGCGGGTGTGTATGCACAGTATCGGGGTTTTCCTGTAATTTATTACGGGACCAGTTTTCTGGAGTTGCCAGTTTGCTTTCCGTTTCGGCCAATTTCCTTTGTATCGTTCATTGGCCGAAGTTTGGTAGAGGAGGGCTTATTTGCATTGTTGCAAATAAGTGTTTGTGGAAGGGGGTCTTTGCATATTTCCTTGGATCATGATGGTGCACCATTCTTTTGACCTTGACTTCTTCTATCATGATGGCATGACTTTTGGAAGTGATCATTAGCTTGTTGGAGTGATTGGTTTTGGTGCAATCATGGTTGTTGGTTGAGTGTTGAGTGAGGACTTTTCTTTGTGATCATTTTATTCCATATGATAACCATTCCTCTCTCTCTCTCTTGCATGATTCATATGGTCACCTCCCCCCTTGATTTTTTCCTCTCTCCCATTTTTCATAGAGGGCCGGCCATGCCTTGGGGGCTGTCCAAAAATTGAGGTGGGGAAATGTTGTTCATTTCATGCACCAAAATTCTCCAAGCTCCTCCATATACTTCTTGTATCATCCCTCTACCAAAGTGGCACCTCCAAGAACCCCAAATGAGACACAAGTCTATACACTACATTCTACAGCAAACCTTGGGCACGTCGAGTAGCCAGCTTCGTGCCCGAGTTGCCTCGGCATTGAGGTGGGAGCCCGTAAAACATGGAGACGATGTGGTGCCCTTCCGGCAAGGTGGCGACGACCGGAGCTTCCGCAGGAGATCGGGACGATGATGAGAAGAACGGAGGACTTGGATCGTTGGTATATCTCTTTCCCATCTTATAGTTAGCTAGGACTAGTTAATGGTTCGATCCGGGTATTAGTGCGCTGCGGTTTTCCAGTTCAAGTAAAATTTAAAGTTTATCACCGCTTCCGCATTTGGCCGTCGGATTGACGGCCGGGGCGCCGCCGTGCACTTACAGCTGTGATATATTATATTGGATCGTCGTGAATGAATAGCTGGGGGGTTTTATGTGAGATGAGAGTTTTTCAATTTTCATTCATGTAAAAATTGTATGTAATATTCTTTTATTAAGACACTTCCGTGTTGAGGATGATGTCACCATTGATGTATATTATTTATTTTTCCGTATTAGGATATACCCAAGCCGGGGAGCACAAGTAACCAAGTTCTGGAGTCCAGTGGGAGACCATCTCGAGGAGTTGAGACCGGGTCTCCTAACTTTACTATTGGCAGGGTTGCTTGCCGCTCTCGTAGGGGTCTAGGGATGTGGGTTTGGCTATTCGTCATGACCGTGGAATCCGTGTTTTTCATTATTGGCTTAATTGAAAACACGGACCTCCTATTATATCCAATATTTCATATGTTGACTTCTGATGCTGTGGTCTGTGATGTGATCATATAACTGCGTAAGACGAATGCTATATATATATATGATATATATAATAAACGTTGCTTATAATTTGCACCCGCGCTAATCCATCCCCAGCTCTCCCATTAGTTAAGTAACCTAACGGTGCATGACAGGACCCCGTGGCGAATGCGGATGGCATAAGCGTACGTTCTATTTTCGTTTCATTTTCTGTGATGTTTAGGAAACATTAAATGACGAGACTTCATTAATGAGATTAATGAAAAGAAAAGAAACCTAAAGATATTGTAGAATCAAAATTTTCAAAAAGATAGCTCTAGTTTTTACTTTGCATAGTGGTATTCCTTGATGAATATCCAGCACCTCATTCGATGAGGAAAGAGCCGAGATCCCTTCACTGGGGTGACCTCTTTAGCAAAACTAGCAAATGCTAAAACCCACTCGGTTTATCATGATGGCTTCTGTAGTTCTTGCTATGCATGGTGGTATTCCTTGATAGATATCCAGCACCTCATTCGATGAGGAAAGAGCCGAGATTCCTTCACCGGGAGTGACCTCTTTAGAAAAAAACTAGTAAACGCTATTCGGTTTGTTTTTGAAAGCTACTCGATTTTAAAAGCGGGGCTTAAACCACTCCTTTTCAAAATCACTAGATTCTACAACGATATCAAGTTCATTACGCTAAAGGTTTTCTTAAAAACCAATATAGCCCTCCGTCATTTCAGATAAATGCTATTTAGTATTCGTGCTACGTTTGTTGATTTTGTCAAGGCATAGTGTGCAGTAGCTGATTAGTGCTTATCTGCCGCATGTGATGCAATTAGATTAGGGTAGTCATGCGACCTTGTTGACCTTGTCAAGGGGCGTGCGGGTGGGTTTAATTCAATCATGAAATGAACGGATTGAACTTGACTTGCGGTTTATGGTTTGTTGACCTTCTCAAGGTCATAAATCGCATGAGGCAAAAACAATATTGGGAATTCTAAGTGTTAGAATTTGCAATGGAGTTGCATACTCTCTATATGATAGTTGGATCCCGATACCCACTCCGAGTAAGAGTTACACCCGGGAGATTTTTGCAATTTACAATTAGCCGATCAAGTAGGTGTCTAAGAAAGGTGTTAACGTGGTTATGCCCCTGCGGAAATGAGGTTATTTAATAAGTTCTATGCGAAAGCATGAGGAGACTCCCTCGGAGTACCAATACCTGCCTGGCCGAACGATTAGCGAACTTATAGGTGTAATTAATCCCGGCTAATCTTACTTTTTAGGGTTTGAAGAAAGATTTGATAAAAATATTGGGAGCCATCATGATTAGATAAGATAATAACCAATCTAATCTTGCAAGAGTGCACCCTAAAGTGTTTCCTTCTCTCTCTCTCTCTCTCTCTCTCTCTCTCTCTCCGGGTAGCGACCAATAACACGCCTTAATCAAGATAATAATATGGATGTATTAACCGAACCCGTTTATTATACTGAGCTGGAGAATGTTGCTTCTACTCTATCTTATGATTGTCATAAGTCCGAGCAAAGAATAGTAGAATATCAGGATTCCCACACCACCCGAGCGAAGAAAGAGCATGATGATGCATCTTCTTCGGGTGTGTTCGTTACCGAGAACTGTTTCTCAGTATGCTCTACGTCCTGGGTATTGGATACCAGATCAGGATCCCACGTATGTAATTTGTTACATAGGCTACAGAGAGGTAGAGAACTTGGAAAGGGTGATAAGTCTCCAACAGTAGGGAATGGTGCAATTGTTGCAGCCAAAGCAGTTGGGGAATATCACCTTGTATTACCAAGTGGTAATACAATGATTCTAAATGACTGTTATTACGTACCGAAGATGATGTGCAATATTATATCAGTCTCTTTATTACATAAAGAAGGATATAATTTTGTACTAGAGGATAATGTTATGAACATTTTCCTAAATCAAATGTTGATTGGGTTTGGTACGTTGTGTAACGGTATATACGTTCTGAATCAAACTACAGTTCTAAATATACAGAAAACACACAAGTGGAAAAGTTCAGAAATGAACGAAGCCTTCTTGTGGCATTGTAGACTAGGTCATATCAATGCGACATGACTAGCTAAGTTGCATAAAAATTGATTTTTGAATCAGTTCAAATTTATATCTTATGAAAATTGCCAATCATGTTTCAAATGCAAGATGACCAAGACTCTATTTACTGGACATGGAGAAAGAGCTAATGAACTTTTGGGACTGATACATGGTGATGTATGCGGGCCTATGTCTACGCATGCCAGGAATGGATTCTCATACTTTATTATTTTCACCGATGATCTTTCAAGATACGGACATGTGTTCCTGATGAAACACAAATCTGAATCTTTTGAGAAATTCAAGAAATATATGTGCGAAGTGGAGAACTAAAAGGGTAAAAGTATTAAAATGCTTCGATCCAATCGGGGAGAAGAATACTTAAGTACGGAATTCCGTGACTATTTAAAAGAGAATGGAATTCTCTCTCAGCTTACTCCTCCATATACACCACAGCACAACGGAGTATCGGAGCGGAGGAATCGCACCCTATTAGATATGGTACGCTCTATGATGAGTACTACTGAGTACCTATTTCTTTTTGGGGTTATGCGCTTGAGACAGTCGCATACCTATTGAATCAAGTTCCATCAAAATCTGTGCCTAAAACACTATATGAGATATGGAGTGGAAAGAGACCGTATCTTAAACGAGTTAAGATATGGGGTTGTCCGGCCTATGTCAAAAAGCAAAATCCGGACAAGATCGATGCAAGGTCGGTTCTATGTAAGTTTATAGGATATCCAAAGAATTCGCATGGATATCTCTTCTACCATTGTGAGGAACAAAAGGTATTTGTTGCTCAGCATGCCACCTTTTTAGAAAAGGAATTTCTTGTAAAAGAAATTAGTGGTAATGAGGTAGAACTGGAAGAAGTTCCAGCTACACAAACTGTAACTGACAATTTGGTGGAGCCAGAGGATTCGATAGTCCCCAACGAAGCCCAGCCACTCTGCAGATCTAGTAGGACTTCTCATCCATCTGAGAGATACTACGGTTTTCTCATAGATGGTGGGAGCAAGGATTGCATCATGGAAGATGATGACTCAACTAGTTTCGAGCAGGCCATCATAAGTGGAGACTCAATGAAATGGCTGGATACTATGTGATCTGAGTATGGACTTTGGAAGTTGCTCCTGAAGGGGTAAAACCCGTCGGGAGCAAGTGGATCATTAAGATGAAACTTGGTGTAGATGGAAAAGTTAAGACTTTTAAAGCTAGACTTGTAGCAAAAGGTTTTCGTCAACGACCAGGTGTCGACTATGATGAAACCTTTTCTCCTGTCACTATGCTTAAGTCCATCAGGATCCTATTTGCCATTGCTGCATACCATGACTATGAAATCTGGCAGATGGATGCAGAGACTGCTTTTCTAAATGGTGATTTAGAAGAGAGGGTGTACATGACACAGCCAGAGGGCTTCGAAGATAGTGGGAGCAGCGGAAGCGTGTGCAAGCTGCTTAAATCAATCTACAGATTAAAGCAGGTATCGCGGAGCTGGAACATTTGTTTCAATGAAGCTGTCAAAGAGTTTGACTTCATCAAAAATGTAGATGAACTATGTATATACAAGAAGGTTGTAGAGAGTAAGGTTGTCTTCCTCGTATTGTACGTGGATGACATACTCTTGATAGGAAACGATGTTCCTATGCTACACACGGTCAAGCTCTTCTTATCACAAAAGTTCTCCATGAAAGATCTGGGTGATGCCTCCTACATCCTGGGGATAAAGATCTATAGAGATAGATCTAGACAGATGTTGGGATTGTCCCAATCCAGGTACATAAACACCATACTAAAGAGGTTTAGTATGGAAAATTCTAAGCGTGGTAATTTACCCGCTTGTTCAGGAATCACTCTCTCCAAAGAGATGTCTCCCAAGTCTGATTTGGAGAGGGCTCGCATGCAAGGTATACTCTATACTTCGGCGGTCGGGTCAATCATGTATGTGATGTAATGTACCAGACCAGATGTAGCTTACTCAATAGGTGTAGTGAGTAGGTATCAATCAGATCCAGGGGAGAAACACTGGACAGCTGTGAAGAACATTCTTAAGTACTTTAGAAGGACTAAAGAGATATTGTTGGTGTATGGTAACAGAGAACTCCATGTAGAGTCCTTTACCGATTCGAGCTTCACGAGTGATAAGGACGACAGTAAGTCGGTCTCGGGTTTTGTCTTCACCCTCAATGGAGGGGAGGTATGTTGGAAGAGTTCCAAGCAAGATACCGTAGCAGACTCAATGATGGAGGCTGAATACATCGCAGTCAATGATTTTGCCAAAGAGATTGTCTGGATGAAGAAGTTCATAAGATGAACTTGGTGTGATTCCATCCATTGAGCATCCAATACCTGTGTATTGTGATAACAGTGGAGCTGTGGTTTTGTCCAAGGAACTCTGGTCCCATCAGTGATCCAGACATATTTTTCGGCGGTATCACCTGATCAGGATGATAGTAGATCGTCGGGAGACCGAGGTTAGGAGAGTTGACACCGACGATAACACAGCGGATCCACTCATAAAGGCTCTCCCCCAGATGCAATTTGAGAGACTATTTGGGATGTTGGGTATGGGATACTACAACAACTAGCCTTAGTGCAAGTAGGAGATTGTTAGGGATATGTATGCCCTAGAGGCCATTATTGTACATTGATATATATTATAGTGGATGCTTGGACATATATATAAAAGACTTTCATGCTCGACATGATAGTATACTATCTGGTTGCTCTTTATCTTAACATGTACAGTTGTATTATTATACTGTCTCTCTGATACATGTTGATAAAGCCCTTAGGATGTTGGCTTGACTACCAGGACTATGATGCAGATCATACTACTGGGACCTGGGTAGTCCATAAGCACATCCTTAAATTGTTCCTAGTCAAGGGAATATCGAGACAGGGTATCGATATTCCAGAGTAGACTAGTGTGTATGTTTCTTGACCCTATAGGGGGCAATGGTTGATCCCATATCCATTGGTGTTTGACATCAAAGATTGTACACAGGTGCTCATTAGAGAATGGGTACACCGAACAAGACTCGCCGAGAACTCCTAGATGGTACTATACCTATCGTCAGATAGCAGTTCTCTGGTGACACTGGTACAGGTTAGTCTGTAGACCCGAGATCGTCATAGAGTCTTTTGTGGTTCCTACTATGCTTTGATTTCCTCCCTACCACGGCTCAAAAGAGTCGTGCAAACAGGTGGATTTTGGGTACAGTCCTGAGTCACATGGAGGCAATGAGCGATAGGAGGGGTTTCGTCTCTCCCGGTATAGGGAGTTGATGTTGCGTTATACTCGATTGGCTATAACAGGAAGTATCTATCCTGGCCAGGGCTGTTGATGAGATTTACCGGTAAGTGTTATCAGTAGTTTCTCATACCGTTATAGGCCACACATCGACATGACTTATCAAGTTATTGGGGTCTGACGATTCCACCCCCAGACTCGATATGCGACATATCAGACAAAGAGACCGGACTGTACGGTAAGTGTTACTTATAGGCTTCATGGGAGTTTGGACAAGCTTGCTTGTTGATCTTCTAATCGCTCAATATCTGGGTAGCCGTTACGTCCAGCTAGTACCACTGATGGCTTGTGGGTGACTGATGTGATCATCACCTACTGCTGACGTATTGACGAGTTTTTAGAGTCCCACATAGAAGTTTCCTGGTTCAAAAGAAATGAAGTATGGCACATATGCCGATATGCGCGGGGCCTGATTAAATACGAGTATGAGATGTCGTATTTTAAACGGCGGTTATTTGTTATCGGTTAGGTTATATGTGATATAACCGGATTATTGAATCAAGTGTTGATTTGACAATGTGATATACAGATAAATGATATTAGTCGGTTATATGTGATATAACCGGATTATTAAATCAAGTGTTGATTTAATAATTATATATATATTTATATTTGATATAATTATATGTTAACTAATATTATGCTCACTAATTATTCTTCATAATATATATATTATATGAAGCATGGCATGGCATTTTCTATTTTTGGAAAATAGAAATGATGATGTGGAAAATAGGGAGACTTTGGATGAATGGGTGAAGCATGGCTTTGATGATTATTATATTGGTCTTGACTCACTATTGAAGTATGGTTCCATTTTATTATAGTTTTAAAATGGCTGCTTCAATTATTGAAAAAATATATAAGCCATTCTTCACTTCATTTTTTCACTTGATGCTTGAACTCTTGTTCATTTTCCTTACTTGAGCTCCTTGCTCTTTAGCTCTCTCCATCTTCTTTACCTCCACCTCTAAGCTCAATCCCTCACATGAGTTGTGAACCCTTGAGTTTGTAAGAACCCTAGTGAGCAAACAACGCCCCTACTTCACCATCTTACACTAGATTAGCACTTTGGTGTAGTGTGTTTCCTTCACTAAAGAGTTTAATGAAGAGGTAGCTTGGATTAGCAGATTTCGGGTAGATCATATTCGGCACGAAGGTCATTGAAGCAAGTTCGTTCAACTTTCAAGTGGAGCCTAGTGGAGTTGCATGGACTATTACATGGAGCTTGAGAAGAGAAGGACACAATCTACAAAGGTTGTAGCCTCTTTCACTTAGTATAGATTTCTTTATATCAAGCTAAAACCCTAATCATCTAGTTTAAGATCTTAGTTTGTGTTGATTAGCACCCCAAAAAATTTTAAATTGGCATGCTTGATGCTAGTAAAATCCAGTGGTGGTGCTAACAAACACTTTCAGTGCACGGGTGGCTATCACCAGAAATCCTTGGCCAAGATAGACTAGAATTACTTATTTGGATCAGTGGTTTCTCAGTGGGTGATGGGCTTCACACCGACACGAAATATCGCGTTATTAGGGGTCTAACTTTATCCACCCCCTAGACCCGATATGTGATACTCTTAGACGAAGAGACTGGACTATATGGATATTGTTACAAACAGACTCGGTAGGGGTTCGAATGAGTTTGCTCATCGGCCTTCGTTTCGCTCAATACTGGGTAGCCGTTACGTACAGCTGGTGCCGCTGACGTGCTTGTGGTTAAACCCACAGCCAGCGTATTGACGAGTCTTTAGAGCCCAACAGAGAGAGTTTCCCCGGTTCAGGCAAAATGATGTGGTAGCCGTATTTTGATACGCGCAAGGTTCTGATCGAATGATTGTACTAGTTACCCGGACTTTCGATCGGATGGTTGATGATACTAACCGGCCCGAATTTGAGCCGGATTATTAAATCAGATATTGATTTAATAATTTATGTATATGTATTTCGATATATATATTCTAGTATTATGTTCTTTGTGTTATTCTATCATTTTGAGTATTCGTATTTTGGTATGAATACAAGTATGTATATACAGTTGAGTGTAATCCGTATTTATACGGAAAACATTATAGAAGGTAGACACCTTATTTTGGTTTATCCATTTATTAAATTAAATGGAAATGAGGTGTAAAGGTGATGAAGAGAGAATAGTGAGAACCATGCTTGAATAGTGTTGACAAATGAATTGTTAATTCATTTGTGCAAACTATTCAAGTATGGTTGCAATTTTATATTTGGAAATTGAGTTTTACAAAACCATGCTTGAGGTTTTTCTCACACTAGTTTTTCTTTCTCACTTGAGTTTTTCCTCACTTTTTTTTCACTTGAGTTTTGCATGGTTGGCTTTTGGAAAACACTCTCATCATTTGCTTCTTCTCTCTTCACTACTTTTCTTGAGCTCATCCTCCTTTTTTTTCATCTTCTACCCTACCATCTCATGTGTTGAGAATCAAGGGTAGAAGAGAGATAGATACACACTTAGAGCAACTCACTATATCTCTAGGCACTCTAGATTAACAACCTAAAGTCTCTAATTGCTTCACTAGATTCTTAGTATGGAGCTAGATTCATGAGCTACATCTCTCGGGTGGATCATCTTTGACAGAGGAAGACCGGCGGCCAAGATCGATCAAGAAGATCTCAAGGAGCCAAAGAAGAGGGTAGAAGACCGAAGGACAATAATCATTCGGTGTAACACTTATCCTTTGTAGCTAGTTTTAGGTTTATGGTTCGATTCAATAGGACAGGTTTTTTAGCGTCAAAAATTTTTAAACACCATTTTTGTTCCGTATCGGCCACGGTAGATAGCCAGAGAGATATCAAACCCCAACATGGTATCAGAGCTACTAGGTAGGGATGCAGACTCAAGGGGGTTCTCACTGTGGTGATAGTAGTGACAAAGCGCGGGCTCTTACCCCAGGATGCCTCGTGCGGTTATATGGTCCGGCGGGTTGTAGTCCGTCACGAGTGGATTACGTAAAAAGTAGCTGCTAAGAGGCCTATGGGCGCCACGACCAGTTTTCGCTGCTCTGACTAACCCAACATGGTATCAGAGCCACCCCATAAACCTTTACTAGTTAGTTTACACAAGTTTAAAGTTTCGATCGACGGAATTTTCTGAATCGTATTTCCAAAACTGTTGCTTGCTGTTCGAATTTTAAAGTTGTTCAAAAAAATTTCTGGTTGTACTAAAATTATGTGCCGATAAAACTAGAGCTAAGAAAAAATTTGGAAACATAATCCCAAAAAACGATGCGGAACAGAAGCAAAATAGCACATTTTGCGGCCAAACCGCGGTCCTTTTTGGGCTACAGTGCCCCAAATTTTTTCTGGAGCTCTAGTACATAGAAATATGATTTTGGAATGTATGTTTTTGGCCCAGATTTGTTTGAGTGTTGGTTTGCATTTGAAGCCAATGTGAAAAAGTTTTAGTCGATCGAAATTTTGAATAGGTGTTTATCAGTGCATATGTTAATATCTGCGACCATGATTATCATTAAGCAGTATAACCCGACTAATTGCTATATATTCAATTAGACGGATTTACGAACATGATATTCACGTTGATGTTATGTGATTGTGCTAATATTGTGGATGGATTGTCGTAGTGGATAGCCTAAAGTGCAATGGTAGTAGTACAGTTCAGATTCATTTATATATTCGTTATTGCGGGACGAGCATCCGACATATGGACCGCCGTCTCTGCCAGGTTGTATATTGTTTTATTGGGTCATGACCAGGTTGAGGTCGATATCACCATTGTATATATACTTTTCTTTTCTGTACTAGGGTTACTCCACGGTGGAGTGCTCGAGTAGCTGGGTTTTAGAGGGCAACAGGCCCGCATCTCATGGCGTTGAGACAGAGGGGGCCTTACTCTAGAATTGGAGGGATATTCGCCGTACTCGTAGGGGGTATAGGATGACCCACGGAGGGATGATCAGGTTACCGGATTCCGTGAAGTGCTGGGTGGCCCATTCATTTTGTTGATTGGGGTTGCCTCACTTATGAGATTGGCGAGTAACTTACCGCACTCGTAGGGGTCTTGGTTATTTATTGCACAAGCTATCCACATGACCGGGAAACGTCGGGTTTCATTTACGGCTCAAATGAAACCCGGGGCTCCCAGATTATCCGTTGTTCTGTATTGCTTATCACTTTTCTGTGATGTTGCTTATATCATGCCTGGGACGAATGTTACACACACACACACACATACTAGTAGATGTTGTATATGTTTTGCATCCGCGCTAGTCCAGCCCCCGCTCTGCCGTTAGTTAAGTAACCTAATGGTGCATGACGGGGACCATGGCGAATGCGGATGACATATACGTTCATTGTATTTTCGTTCTTTTCTGATGTGATATAGATTAATTGATAGGACTGCGATAGTTTTAATTAATGTAAGGAAAAATAAATCTAAATGATATTGTTGAAACCAATTTTTGAAAACTGTTATAAAAGACGTTTCTTTTTTGCTTTGCATAGTGGTATTCGGTTATGAATATCTAGCATCTCATTCGACGAGACAAGAGCCGAGATCCCTTTATAAGGAGTGACCTCTTGGGCAAAAGTTTACGTTTTTGTAATAACTTATCTATGGTTGTATTCTTTTGCTTTGCATGGTGGTGTTCGTTCAGGAACATCCAGCACCTCATTCTAGGAGGCAAGAGCCTAGATCCCTTCAAGGGGAGTGACCTTTTGAGCAAAAGTTTATGATACTGTAGATTACTCGGTTTTCTTCAAAACAACCAGTTTTTCAAAGCGGAGCCTAAACCACTCTTTTTTAAAACTACTCGATTCCGTCAACGATATCAAGTTCATTACGTTAAAGGGTTTTTCGCCAAAAACCCAGTCGTAACCCTCAGTCATTTCCTACGAGTAGTACTCAGTATTCGTGTTGCGTTTGTTGACCTTGTCAAGGCGTAGTGTACGGTAGCTGAGCGGTGCTTGTTTGTAGCATATGATGCGATTAACTAGAACAGTCGCATAGCCTTGTTGACCTTGTCAAGGACTTATGCGGGTGGGTCTAGGGTAATCAAGATAATGACGGGTTGAACTTGACTAGCGACTTATGATTTGTTGACCTTATCAAGGACATAGGTCGTTAGGGGTAAAAACTATATCGGGAGTTTCAAATATACAGGAAACTTGCCAGGCATGCACATACCTTCTGGAGTGTGGTAACTTGAGTGGCTTCTATGAACTTATCATGCGATGATAGTTGGGTCCCGATTCCCACTGATGAGTAGGTGTTACTCCTCAGGTGATTTTCATATGATCCCGACTAATTCTTCTTTTAGGATTTGAAGAAGAGTTCGAGAAAATAGTGGGAGCCATCCTGATTAGATAAAATGATTAACCAATCTAATCTAACTTAGAGTGCATGCTGAATAATTCATTTCTTTCTCTCTTTAGCAGTAACCATGACCTGACCTTAAACTACAACTCATGAACGAGGTTAACCGAACCTTCTTAAAACATTTTAGCTTTTGGATTGTCATTAAGTCGCATATATCCCTGCCGCTCCTACTTTCCCTTTGCATTTCTCTAGGACACTCTGTATCACTACGAAAATCCATATTCCTTGGATATGCCATCGTATAGTTACATACGAACTCGAAGAAACTTGTTTCAGTTCGAGAATGGTTTCCGGTTCTGGAGAAATTGAATAAGATTATTCGGTTGTCTTTTCTCTTTACCTTCTCTCAGGTTGCGAGGGCTCCTAGTATTAGGAGAGTACACCTATTACGCTTATTGGATAGTTTTCTTCCAAATCATAGGCAGGTGCTGAAAGGTAGGGAAGGAAGAAAACCAATTAGCCTAAGTATGGTGTACAGAAGATAATAAGTAAAGACATATAAAGGGATTAGAGTGAGAGCAAAGAAAATTGCGACTACTAGTCACGACAAAGCCACGTATATCATTGCCACTCTTACTTCCCCTTTGCATTTCTCCAGGACACTCCGTGTCAATACAAAGATCCATATTGCTTGGATATGCCATTGTATAGTTACATACGAACTCGAAGAAACTTGTTTCGGTTCGAGAATGGTTTCCGGTTCTGGAGAAATTGAATAAGATTATTCAATTGTCTTTTCTCTTTACCTTCTCTCGGGTTGCGAGAGCTCCTAGTATTAGGAGAGTACACCTATTACGCTTTTTGGATAGTCTTCTTCCAAACCATACGCAGGTGCCGAAAGGTAGGCAAGGAAGAAAACCAACTAGCCTAAGTATAGTATACAAAAGGTAAGAAGTAAAGATATATAAAGGGATTGGAGTGAGGGCAAGAAAATATATGATTACTGTCATGAATCTAGATAGTGGAAGAGGCGTTACTACGAATACCTGGCCACCCCTTTGAAACATTTTCATGTTTCAGTTTTACTGTGCGGTATTAATTAAAAACTGTTTTCCCAACTAGATTCTGCCTCCAAGGTATGTATTTACCACACTTGATTCTCACATCTGTATGGCGTTACGGATGCTGAGAGAGAGTAGAATAATGGGAATTGGGTGATTAGATTCTCAATGTATATCAGAATTCTTTGTAATTGGTGATATTTAAGGAAATCGCATGGGTTTTGCCTGACGGCAAATTTTTGGTTTTGAATATCCGTTATTATGCACCAGTTTCAAACTAATATATCTGTACGTTTATTTTATAAAGTGAGAGATAAATTTTTGAAATTATGTTTATGATATTTACCTATATCAGTTGATGGTTAGGTAAAGTGCATTCAACAACGGTGTAATTCTTCTTAACCATAACACAGTTTACAACCTACGACACACAGGGTTTTAGTTTCTGAACTCAGAGAACTTATACAAAGTATTGTATATTGTCCGATGTCCATTAGGACAAAGGGATTGGTACTCGTATTATATTCTGTTTACTTATGGCTTCTCTAGTTTTAGACAAGTATTTCGTTAAAATACAAGGTCTAAATTTTGAGAAGTTATAGGTATAAGAATAAAGTAAAGAACCATATGTTGAAAGTATCAGGATTCTTCGAGGTGATCGAAAATATTGATACTTATGCTAGATATTTAGTCGTAAGTAATATATTTGAGAACTTGCTTCTCTCTCAGGTTACCCATCCGTGAGTACGCTCCTTGATAAGTAATGTTACTTGGCCTCCTTCCATTTATTCGATATGCACTGGAAATGGCTGCATGATTTTTGAATCTGGTTCTAATTAAATTGGTGCCTTTATTTCTATATTGGATATAGAATGGATTCATATCTTAACGATGTTAAGGTATATGGAGTTGTCCGGCTTATACTTAAAACCAGAATCCTGATAAACTCATGGCACGTTTCAGTAATGAAAGTTTGTGGGTTGTCCCGGGGTTTGATCAGGGTTAACATTCTACCATTTGGAGGATCAATAGTTATATTGTTCTTGACTCGCCACTCGTTTTAGTAAAATGAATTCTTTTCAGAAAACATTAGTGGGAGTATGGTAGAACTGGAAGTGATTCCAGAACCATAAACAATTATTGAAAATTTAGTAGAACCTAAAGATTCAATTGGATTCGACAATCCATTAGCCACTCCGCAGATTTGGTGGGTAACCTCAGCCACCCGAGAGGTACTTCGGTCTCCTCAAAGAAGGTGACAGGGAGGTTTTGATGACCCAAACTTGCCACTACAACTATTCTAGACTATAGGATTTGGCAAGTGGATGAGTATAACGTCGTTATAAATCAGCTTTAGAAGTGCACGTGTATATGACTCTGCCAGAGAGTTGTTGTAGTCAGTGGGAGCAGCGGAAGCATGGTGGGCAAGTAGCTTATGTTTATTTATAGACTTAAGCAATTATAGCGGAGATAGATCATCTATTTTTTATGTGACACTCATAGAGTTTTACATCATCAGAATAACAGATGGACCTGGAAAGAAACTAGTAGGGAGTGATGTCCTGGTATTGGATGACATGCTCTTGATAGGAAGTGATATTCCTATACTATGATTGGTTATATAGTGGTTGTCACAAATTATTTCTCTATATAGGATTTGGATAAAATATCAGGGATTCTGGTCAATAGATCAATGGTTTTAGATCTAGATTTGGGAAGTGTCCCAATTTGGGTACTTTGACACTATTCTAAAGTGTTTTAGAATGGATGACTCCTGGCGTGGTGGTGTACCCACAGGTGATGGAGTCACCATCTCTAAAGAGATGTCTTCTAGACTGATGAGAAAAGGGATTTACATAATTGGTATATCACTTGCTTAGGCAATTGAGTTAATCATGAAATGTCAAGTACCACACCAAATATTGCTTTTGCACTGGCTGCAATAAGTATATATTAATCAAATCCTGAAGAAACATTGGGAAGCAATTATAAACATAAGTGGATGTTCTTAGTATATAGTAACGGCAGCCTCCTTCAGGAGGCGGTTATCATTTCAGACTTCTAAGGTGACCTGGATGACAGAGTGCCTGTCAGAGTTATAGTTTTCCCTTTTCTTAGGGGCGGTATGTTGGATAGGTGGTCCAAGCTGATACTGAGGAAGGGATGGCGCAGGATACTGATTAAATTCAGTGGAAGATATGGTCTAAGAAGTTTATTGGATTTGGATTCATTTGTGAACTAGGTCCCATCAGATATCCAGACAAATTCTAAGACATGTATCGCTCATTTCGGGAGATATTCTTTCTCCGCGAAGTTGAGATATAGAGAGATAAAGATAGAAACATTGGAGCGGATCCACTCACTCAGGCTATTTCTCGAATGCAATAGTTTCAAAAATGGGCTTTGCGAAACTGATTAGTAGAGAAGTTGGATATTCGGTATCAAATGAGCTATGAGTATGCGACATTGCAATAATTAGCCTTAAGTGCAAGTGGGAGATTGTTGGATATAGTGCTCTCAAGTCAATTATTGTAATTGTAGGCATGCGATTGTGATGATTGAGTGAGGATTGATTGATGTAAAAAAGTGTTTTAGTAGTAACCGCAATCAATAACGGTATCACGTGTAGCTAGCCGAGATGAGTACGGGTCGTCCTTAGGGATGCGTGGAACTTTCAATCTTGTTTTAAACGAGTTGACTAGAAAGAAGGGAGAATAGTTTTAAGATCTAGTTTAAATACGAATATAGATTTTATAGGGAAAAGGCTTGTAGGGTTCATATGATTTAGTAGTTGATAAATGACTAATAAAGATGACTCATTTTATCTTTTGATAGATTTAAAATTAGATAGATAGTGGTGAATGAGGATTAGGGTTCTTGGAAGAAACTAGGGTTTCCCCACTATTGACTCTTTTGCCTTCATTGATCTCTATTCATGTCTAGCCCTTAACAAAACAATTGTTAATCTAATCTCAAATCGCGGTCAAGACTATCAATAAATTGATAGCGCTTCCGATTAGAATGTTAACAATTGTTTTGCTAAAGTTTATAAACTTCATAAGATGTAAAATAAGTTTAAAAAATTTCTCATCTATTATTCTACCTTAATCCTACGAACCCTAGCAAGCTAGGAATTACTCACGCTTGTTGTGAGAAGAAGAAGAAGAAGAAAGGATAGAGAAGGAAATCATAATGCAGAAAGTAAATGCGGAAAGTAAATGCAAAATAATTACAAATGGTCTACCTTTATTAATCAACGTTACAAGTACAAATCCTTCGAATTTAGATTACAAGAGGAAGAAGTTGCTCTCGATCTCTGCCTCGTAGGAAGTATTTGCTCCGTCGATATTCACGTCGCTCTATCACGTCGAATCGCGGACTTATCGCGGATCTCTTGTTCTTTGACAGTGATTTGCTTCGTGTTAAAAGTGATGAGTTTTAACATTAGCCCCCGGTCCTTTATATAGCTCTCAAATCAGAAACCCTAGATCTCATAGGTTTAGACTTGCCATAAAGATCCATTTTCCAAGTTTTCAGATCCTACGATTTTATTGGCAGATTTTTATCCTGACATCTTGAATATCTTGATCTCTTCACCTGAGCTAAATCTGCACAAAATCTTCATGAATAATGTTAGTAATATTTATTAAATTAGAGAGAGTATCTTAATTACTTAATATGGTAATAAATCTTTAAGAAACTTGATTAAGAATATTTGATATGCTATGTATCTTTTAATTACTAAATTATTATATAAATATAAAACGCATATATTTTCCTTCATAATATTAATTATAATATATAAATATATGGAAAATAGTATTTTGCAGATAAACCCAAATATATTCTATATTTATAATAAACACTTTTAAATATTTATCAAAAGTAAGGAAAATGTTATATCAAATGTGCAATATTTTCGACTGAACAAATACCCCCAAACTAACTTTGATCGTCCTGAGTAAACTAGTTATTCAAGAGAGAGAGAAAAAGAAAAAGAAAAACCTACGTAGCATACTTTCGTAGGCAACATGATTGCACTGAGCACGTGCAACAAACCATTAAACCTCTACATGTCCCTAGTAGGAGGAGTGTTGTCTCCTGAGGGTTTTCAGCGGATTACACCCACAAAATCCCATAATAAAAGAAAGAAAATGAAAGTTGCGTACAAACATAAGATCTATAAAAGAAAGAACTTGAAAATAAGAGTTTTCAACTACACCAGCTTTTCAGTTGCCATGAACCTTGTCTTAATGGTCATTAAAAGATGTTAGAAATTACATCATCCCTCAATAAAATATCGCCTTTAGTCTTCCTCCCTACCTTTCTTCCAAATATCGATCACATACCCCTACGTATGTTTAAAAGACATCCCTACACTTTGATAATTCAATTCAAGCTATCATACTCTTGTCCATCTTCCTTAATATTTTTTAGTCGGAGAATATTATCAGATGGAATTGCTCACACATCCTTTATGCGACCATTAATACTTCTTGAGATACTAATCAACCGATTACCAAATGTGCTCGCTCAGTTAGGCGTAATATTCTCGTCTTGCAACACTTAAGGCTTAGCAGTGGATCCCAAACCAGTTGGTCTAAAGCACTAGGTGATAAAACACCCTCGCTATATTTTTTTATACTGCCTTAAGCAATTACAAAACCAGTGTTCATTTTTCTTCACCATTTTCTTCTTTATATTTATATTTTTCTTCCTACCAAGGCTTTTAGATAAGAGCATTTCAATGTATCCTCTACTATCCTAAGTTTCAAGATGTGTACAAGTGCGTATAGTAGGGTATCAACGTTCAAATATTTGGACTCAAGAATAGGGACTATTTTTCAGACTTATTTTTATCCTCAGATTAATAATTTCATTTATCTTACTAACCCTTGGGACAACGGCTCATAACTACTTATAACTAGTTTCGTTTAAGAAAACATCTAACTTTTTTGCTTTTCTTAAACTTTTCCAATCTTGTCGTATGTAAATTTTCACTTTCCAACTTTCATTATCAAAAAATTTTGTGCTTATATTTATGATAATGTAAAATAATGCGTGAATAAGCACAAATCTCCCCCAAACCTGTTTGCGGAAATGTCCTCACTGATGTCATCTGTTAAGCTAAAAAAAACTGTAGACTTGGGAGGAAAAGTTAGTAACGGGAACATGAATAAATGACAGTGAAATCCTCCCCCAAACTTATTTTTTTGGCTCACAATTTTGTAAAAATTTATTTTCTTTCAAGAGCCAAAAGATCCCCCCCCCCAAAAAAAACTTGAGTAAAATAGTATTAAGTATTTAAAATTATAAGGGGAGTTAAAGTTAGTGGTCTATGCAAAACTTTACAAAGACCAAAAGTCAACACCAACCATTCAAAAAATTAATCAATGTAACAATATAGTTGATGGAAGATCAGCTATTTGAAGAAGTGTGGAGATAGGCGGAATCGATCGGGCTTACATCTCGGTTGGTAGAGATGGAAAAGTGATGGTGAACGAAAACGAGAATGTGAATGAGTAGGTATGGGTAGAATAGTCACATTCTCGTATGGGATAAGAAGAAATGATGATGGTTCAATTTCTTCGGGTAGAGGTTGATTAATTACAAAATCAGTTTCGTTTAGGAATACGAGTTCGTCGGCGAAAATATCTTCGAAACTTTCATCGATGGTCCGAGTGAACGTTTCAATGTCAATCTGTTTCGCGCCCGAATTCAACACACTTGATTTTTCAGAAATTATAGAGGTAGGAGACTCGAAAAGCTTATTTACCTTATTCTCAAAAGAGTCTAAATCAAGTTGTCTTTCTAGAATTATCGAACTCGAAATATCGGAGTGTGATTTATCAAAACTCGATAGAATTAAAGGAAGATTAGAAGAAGAACCAAAGAAAATGGGTGATGAAATGGGTAAAAAAAAAATTGTGTCGAGCATTGTTGAGCCAGATGTGGAAAATGAAGGCTGAATATCGTTCTGCTTTTCGGTCATGCATTTATCATCAATTTCCAGACGCATATGGGGTTCGGAAAAAACAGTTAAGGGTCCGAGATGATGTCCACACAGAAGTGAAAGGACCTGATGAACTGATGAGAAAAACTCATCCAAAACTGTGGGTTCATCATCCAAAATATCCCCAACGTCAATATCCTCAATCAAGTAAAAGTTAAAATTCTCAGACACCTCATTAAAAGCATGGTTTTCAATCAATTTTGGTTCTAGAGTGGAGGTGTAGAGATCAAAAGGATTGGGTGTGGTTTCACTTGAAATGGACCCTTCACAATTAGGTAAATCAAACACTATAAAGTCGCACAACTCATCAAACATTCTATCATCAATTGGTGAATAATTTGATGTACTCGATAGATTTGTGAAACTGGAGTTATGGATTTCAATTTGGGATGGAGAGGTTTAATTTGGAAGGGTGTACGGCTCTCTTTCACTACTCAAATTCTAAATTTGTCTTATTGTCGTATCATACATTGGAAAATTTTGAGCTAGTTGGAAACTAGTTGCTCGTTTGTTGGGTTGTATTAGGGTGGTCATGGATGCATTCAATTCCTCTATCTGATGCGACACTACCCGAAATTCTTCCAATGACCGTTTAAAACTAGACATGGGTTGTGAAGGGGTTTCAGTAGAATATTGAAATTCTTGTGGATAGGTGAAACTCCCAAATGACTGTTCAGAAGAAATGTCTAGAGAAGATATAAAAGTCGGGTAGGATTGATAGGAATCGAATGGTTGTGAAAAATGGACAGGAGTAGGATCAACATTGTGATAAGAAGAATAGTAAGATTGGTTGGTTGGTTGGCGACTGGTAATAGATGTCATATACGCCGCAAAACGAGTAGCAATACTTTCTTCAGGAAATGATGGTGTTTGTTGTCCTAACGGTTTGACCGGATTGAAACTTTGGGATTCGGTCTTCGCAATATACTCAGCAATGGACATACGTTTAGAAGTACCCTCACTTGCTTTAAATGAATTATCAACATAAGCCGATGTTGAATTTTGGTGAGGAGTCCAACTGTTTCTTTCCACTCTCAAAGACATGGTAGAGTCGGATGATATACCGAAGCGATTACGAAAATAAGAAATATCTGGTTCTGGATAGCAAAGCTCGGCAAGAGTTCGCTGTTTGGGTTACCCATTATAAGAAGATGAAAAGAAAAGAGGAAAGGAAAAGATGTAAGCTATATTTGGATTGTTTTGCTTTGAAAGAAGGACTTGAGGGTTGACTCAACAAATCACAAAATGCACAAAGAAACCTAGAACTAAGGTCACCTAGGTCAAGCACTAGAACGCTCCTAGACTTCCAAAGGACAAGCCGCAGGATCAATCCTCTACCACCTCTTTATCACTTTTATGGCCAGGTAAGTGCCAGGTAAGTGGGAGGTGTCCGTTATACGAATCACCGAAAATAGCAGGCCTAATTAAGTAATCACTTTCCTTAGTCACACTTGCCTTAGACACCACAAAAGAAATGTGGATAAGCGATAGATTACCCACGACCCTCCTCTGTCTTAATTTAAGCGCGACAGTCCTTAAGGATTGGTCTAAATATTTTTTATTAATGTAGGATTATGTGCATGCACGTTTGCGATTTGTGGGGCGTAGGAAGGTGATGAAATCCCTACCTAATCTGAATTTGGCTTATTGCTCCTTAAAAGTCTGATTAAAAATATGCAAAAACAACACGAAAATCAAAACACGCAAAAATATTTTTAAGCAGCGATATGTTGAAAAGAATCCTGCAGAAAAATATATTTTTGGATTTTAGAGGAGAGAGAAGAATATGAGGAAGATACCAGAGGAGTTTGGGTGCATGATCCCTCAATACCGTCGCGGTTCCGCCGCCAAATCCACCTTGTTGCTGCGGTTCCGCCGCATAAAAGAGGGTGCTTTTGACTATTTTTTCTACAGTTTCTCCTTTTCTCCTCTGGTCCTCTCTGAAGGTCTCTGAATCTCAATTTCCTCGCTCTAG
This sequence comes from Agapanthus africanus, assembly GCA_030015575.1. NCBI lineage: Eukaryota > Viridiplantae > Streptophyta > Magnoliopsida > Asparagales > Amaryllidaceae > Agapanthus > Agapanthus africanus. The sequence continues at coordinate 47,152,621 of CM057339.1, forward strand.
TGACTCCAGATTATCTCGCAAAAATCGCACACTAATCGTTAAATATGCAAGTTACGGTTTTGTTTTATTTTTATGATATGGATCGAATAAGAATTCAACCCGAATAGAAAGATAAAAAAAATACGCACAATCCCCGACAACGGCGCTATTTGATTGATGTGAAAAAGTGTTTTAGTAGTAATCGCAATCAATAATGGTGTCGCATGTAGCTAGCCGAGATGAGTACGGGTCGTCCTCAGGGATGCATGGAACTTTTAATCTTGCTTTAGACGAGTTGAGTAGAAAAAAGGGAGAATAGTTTTAAGATCTAGTTTAAATACGGATATAGATTTTATAGGGAAAATTCTTGTAGGTTTCATAGGAATTAGTAGTTGATGGATGACTAATAAAGATGACTCTTTTTATCTTTTGATAGATTTAAAACTAGATAGATAATAGTGAATGAGGATTAGGGTTCTTGGAAGAAACTAGGGTTTCCCCACTATTGACCCTTGTCCCTTCATTGATCTTTATTCATGTCTAACTCTTAACAAAACAATTGTTAATCTAATCTCAAATCGTAATTAAAACTATCAATAAATTGATAGTGCACCCGATTAGGATGTTAACAATTCTGTTGCTAAAATTTATAAACTTCATAAGATGTAAAAGAAGTTAAAATATTTTATCATCCATTTTTTACCATAATCCTACGAACCCTAACAAGTTAGGAATGACTCAAGCATATTGTGAGAAGAAGAAGAAGAAAATATAGAGAAGGAAATCATAATGCAGAAATTAAATGCGGAAAGTAAATGTGAAATAATTACAAATGATCTACCTTTATTAATGAACGTTACAAGTACAAATCCTTCGAATTTAGATTATAAGAGGAAGAAATTGCTCTCGATCTCTGCCACATAGGAAGTATTTGCTCCGTCGATATTCACGTCACTCTATCACGTCGAATCGCGGACCTGTCGTGGATCTCTTATTCTTTGACGGTAATTTGCTTCATGTTAAAGGTGATGAGTTTTAACTTTAGCGCTCAGTCCTTTATATAACTCTCAAATCAGAAACCCTGGATCTTATAGGTTTAGACTTGCCATAAAGATTCACTTTCCAAGTTTTCAGATCCTACGATTTTGTTGGCAGATTTTTTATCCTGACATCTTGAATATCTTGATCTCTTGATCTGAGCTAAATCTGCACAAAATCTCCATGAATAATGTTGGTAATATTTATTAAATTATAGAGAATATCTTAATTATTTTATATGGTAATAAATCTTTAAGAAACTTGATTAAGAATATTTGATATGCTATGCATCTTTTAATTACTAAAATATTATATAAATATAAAATGCATATATTTTCCTTCATAATGTTAATTATAATATATAAACATATGGTAAATAGTATTTTGCAGATAAACCCAAATATGTTTTATATTTATAATAAACACCTTTAAATATTTATCAAAAGTAAGGAAAATGTTATATCAAATGTGCATTATTTTCGACTGAACAAGGACCTATGCGGGTAGAACAGTCTTATTCAAAATGATAGTATGCTATCTGGTTTGTCTCTATCATCATGTACATGCATTATGTGGTATTACAGATCATTATTACGTATTGATAGAGCCCGTAGGATTCTTGCTTAACTACCAGCATTATGATGGTGATCATATACGTGGGAGCTGGGTGGTCTATAAACATATCCTTAAATGTCCCTAGTTGAGAGAGTATCGAGACTGGGTATCGATACTCCGAAGTAGACTAGTGTATACTTTTCGAGACCCCGACGTAGGGCGGTGGCCGGTCTCACAAGCCATTGGTGTTAGTTAGTCATCTAAGATAGTATACAGGTGCTCATTGGGTTATGAGTTACAATGGACGGACCCGCCGGGAATATGCTAAATAGTATTATACCTATTGTCAGATAACAGTTTTCAGGTGACATGAGTACAGGTATGTCTGTCGACCTGAGATCGCCATTTGTCTCGTGTGAGTTCCCACTGTGCTTTGATTACTACCCTACCACGGCTTAAAGAAGTCGTGCAAACAGGTTTTAGTTGGGTACAGTCCCGAGCCACATGGAGGCAGTGAGCGGATCGTCGGGGATTCCTCTCTCCCGGTATTGGGGGTTGATGTCGCGTTGTGCACAGATGGCCATCACCAGAAATCCTTGGTCAAGGTAGACGAGAATTACTGATTTGGATCAGTAGTTTCTCAGTGGGTGATAGGCTTCACACCGACACGAAATATCGCGTTATTAGAGATCTGACTTTATCCACCCCCTAGACCCGATATGCAATAATCTTAGACGAAGAGACCGGACTGTACGGAGATTGTCACAGACAGGCTCAGTAGGGGTTCGGATGAATTTGCTCGTCGGCCTTCCTTTCGCTCAATACCTAGGTAGCCGTTACGTACAGGTAGTGCCACTGATGTGCTTGTGGTTAAACCCACTGCCAGCGTATTGACGAGCCTTTAGAGTCCCACACAAAGGGTTTCCCTGCTTTAGGCGAAATGATATAGTAGCCGTATTTTGATACGTGCAGGATTCCGATCGAATGATTGTACTGTTACCCGGACTTTCGATCGGACGGTTGATAATAATAGTCAGCTCAGATTTGAGCCGGATTATTAAATCAGGTATTGATTAAATAATTTACGTATATGTATTTCGATATGTATATTCTATTATTATGTTCTTTGTGTTATTCTATCTTTTTAGGTATTCGTATTTTGGTACGAATAGAGGTATGTATATACAGTTGAGTGTAATCCGCATTTATACGGAAAACATTCTAGAAGGTGGACACCTCATTTTGGTTTATCCATTTATTAAATTAAATGGAAATGAGGTGTAAAGATGATGAAGAGAGAATAGTGAGAATCATGCTTGAATATTGTTGACAAATGAATTGTTAATTCATTTGTGCAAACTATTTAAGTATGGTTGCAATTTTATATTTGGAAATTGAGTTTTACAAAACCATGCTTGAGGTTTTTCTCACTCTAGTTTTTCCTTCTCATTTTAGTTTTTCCTCGCTTTTTTTTCACTTGAGTTTTGCATGGTTGGTTTTTGGAAAACACTCTCACTATTTGCTTCTTCTCTCTTCACTATTTTTCTTAAGCTCCTCCTCATTCTTCTTCATCTTCTACCCTACCATCTCATGTGTTGAGAATCAAAGATAGAAGAGAGATAGATACACACTTAGAGCAACTCACTACATCTCTAGGCATTCTAGATTAGCAACCTAGAGTCCCTAATTTCTTCACTAGATTCTTAGTGTGGAACTAGAGACATGAGCTACATTCCTCGGATGGATCATTTTCGATGGAGAAAGACCGGCGGCCAAGCTCGATCGAGGAGACCTCAAGGAGCCAAAGAAGAGGGTAGAAGACCGAAGGACACGAATCATTCGATATAACACTTATATATTTTGTAACTAGTTTTAGGTTTATGGTTCGATTCAATAAGACGGGTTTTTTAGCGCCAAAAAATTTTAAACACTATTTTTGTTCCATATCGGCCACGGTGGATGGCCAGGGTGCTATCAAACCGCAATACTTTTCAGAGGGTTAAACCCTTGTATTTACATATGTTAGGTAGATGAGATATTTTGATCTCTGTTTTTTTTTTACCTAGGGTTTTAGAAAGAAAAAGGATTTTTCGTCAGCAGGAGAATTGAATTCTCAGTTGTAGCTGCCAAAGCTTATAGGGGTCTCTCTATGTATGTGTGTGTTTGTGTAAGACTTGAAATCTCGAGTATTTTATATAGGTAAGGCAAATCGTTGATCAATTTTGAGAAAATCTTCCATTTGAGATATGCCAATTGATTTAATTGGTCTCAAAGATTATTCGGGGAATTTTATCCACCGTTGAATTTTTGATTTAGTGATTTTCTGTTGGTTTTAGCAAGATTAGGAAAATATTTTCCTAACAAAGAAATTGATTTGATTTTCTAATTTGGTCGGTGATATTATAATCACCGTTGGATTTTGAATCCAAAGGTTCTCTTTTTAACAGAGAAAAAAATTTCTCGTTTTGGAAAAATTGGGAGGATATTTTCCCAAATAGAATTTAATTCTATCTGAAGCTAGCGCTTCAAAATGATATGCTCAAGTGTTTAACACATGACCTCCAGTGTGGATTTTAGCCTGGCTATATTCAGTGCTCATATGTTATGCATATGAGTGCTCACGTGTTTAACACGTGAGGTCTATTTGGCTTTTGGTTATTTATTTTTAGCGCTCATGTGCTTTGCATGTGAGCGCTCACATGTTTAACATGTGGGGTCTATTTAGCCTTTTATTTACTTATTTTCAGCGCTCATATGCAAAGCATATGAGCGCTCACATGTTTAACACATGATGCCTATTTGACCTTTTGGTTACTTATTTTTAGCGCTCATATATTTTGCATGTGAACGCTCATATGTTCAAGGGGTCTAACTGTGGGGTTTTAATTTTTCTTAAAACCAGAACGCCCACGTGCTTTGCACATGGAAGGAATTCGCTTCTTCTTTTTTTCTCTTCTCCCTTTTTTTATAAGGAGACATCCGTCATCCTCTTTCTATACAATAATATCTCAAATTCGCGGTATATATAACATAGGGGAAATCCCTATATATAAACAAGCCCTAATCCTATTTAAATTAAGAGATAGACCCAAATAACAAATACAGTTCGCACATAAAACCCGTCAACAGAAGTCTGACCATGGAGACGTCTGCCTCCTCTCTGTTGGGCTTCGTCTCCTTTGGGCAGACGTCTGCCACTTCTTGGTCTGCCTGCAATCTGGATTGGGCTTCATGTTTCTCCAGACGTCTGCCACGGACGTTTGGCTACTCTCTGTTTTTTGGCTAAGATTCTCCATACGTCTGCATCCTTACCTTCAGATGTCTGTCGTTGCTCTGTTCTTCTGACATGATTCTGATGGACGTCCAGATGTTTGAACCCCCTTCATCAGAAGTCTGAGGAATCAATCTCCACATATTAACAATGTCATCTGAAATGTATACCTCCTAAGTGTTAAATACCACATTCATTGCACCAAAACTTCAAAATTATGATAAAAATTGAGGGAATATATTTTATATTCTAATATGCCTCCGCATGTCGAAGGCCCTTCATGCCAAAACCTGGGCTTTTGCGCAACAGTATTTTTAATTTAATAAATCCGCATTTAATACATGCCTGATGCAAATCAAACATTCATCAAAACTCCGAAGTCATGAAAAAAGTTGAGAGAATATATTTTATATTCTAACGTTAAGATGGCCCACTAACTCCAATATGTTTATTGATATCAGCTAAAAGGCATAGCCTCCCTGGTTCAAGACTATTGGTAGTTTAAAGAAAGTTAAAGTAGAAATCCATATTTTAAAATTAAGAGAAGATGTACATCAATCGTCCATAATTCCATATCAACAGAAGTTCTTTAGTTTTGATAAGAGTGAATCAATAGGTTTGTTCGAGTTGATAATTCTTTCAATCTCAGTTGTCTCTGTACCGCACTCCAAATGTGGATGAGAGATGATTTGCTTCTAATTATAACGTCAAATGGAGATTCTAACTAGTAATGCTGGTTTTAACATTTGAAAGAATTTGTTGTTAAAAATGTTTCGAATAAACATAATATCTTAGAACCTTTCATTAAATCGCCATTCCCTGCTTCTTTCAAATTTCTTATATATCCACTACATAATCTCTTATAACTCTTTAATATATTCAAGAGATTATCACCAAAAAGATTTAATCTGTATGTTAGATTTCTTTATAAGAGACAACTTTATTTTTCTCGATCTATTTTAGAAGTTTGATCTTTTTATCCCGGCATTCATTTTAGTCATGTAAAAGACCGCATGCTAATATATTCCATCCCACGACATGCCAACACAGTTTTCCTTGTTATATATTCAAAATGTGATAAGCTGTTAAGTCCATTCTCGCACTACAGGCGATATAGTTCGTCATGCTGCCCACGGAAAAGTCTAAAGACTAAAATCCAGCCGTCTTAAAAGAAAAATAGCTTTTATCTATCTGACGATTGTTGTTTATTTTACTGATTTTGTTTCTTCCGTTCCAACGAAAAGACGTTAATTTCCAAACCTTGAATGCCCAAAGTCATTTGTGTAATTGATTGTCAAGGTTACAACATAATAGTAAAGCCTTTTACGGTTGAGCATGGGAACTTCGGTTCAAACTTGGCTTTCGTCAGTCGACGGTCTGCTGCTTTTGGAATTACCAAAATGTGAAATTTCACCAAGATTAATCTTTGATGTGGAATATGGCCAACTTGCACACATGAGATGGTCCAGATCCAATTTATGGCATCACAAGACTCCAAATTGATGAAAATTTTGATGCGAGGATGATAAAAAGATAACATGACAAGGAATCTCGGTGCAATAGTTTATATCCCATGTGCTACCGTACCTATCTATTATAGTAAAATGGGTTGTCCTTTTTGTTATTGTGTACCTTGGGAAAAACAACATAAATTAAGAGACGTAAACAAATTTTGTTTCTCTACTTTTATTTTTCTTTTCTTCCCTTTTTCATTCCTTTCACATTTTATGAATGGAATTTATACAGGGTTACATCAGCACAAGAACAGTAAAGCTTCATATATGTTGACAAGGAAAACAATTGAAGACTTGTAATGTTAGTGTTGCTTACAGATTTTGATTGGTCGACATCTTGCTTCTGATTAAAACATGATAGATCACAAAGTACAAGTTTGCATTAATCGCATCGACTGTCTGAACAGATAATTCTTTTAAGTCGGATTCCTCAGCATGTGTTTTGCTAATCTAAAACTTGACCTAAGTTGCCTTTTCTAATTTAAGGTGGTCTTTTTTGATTTAATGAATTTGGGCATAGAATAGACCATGAACAATCAATGTGATTGTAACGTTGTCAATTTAAAAGACCCATGCATTAAAATTAGCATTTAGAAAATGAAAGTAGCGACGTGTCTACTCATCCATCGTCAACCTTTGAGTGGCTGAAATTTAATTTGCGAAAAATAAAATTGCATTTATTAATTTGGAATATGGAAATTGTAAAATGGGTCCACCACGTGACGAAAAGATGGCACACAATTCCATTTCTACACGTGACGGCAATTGGGCCCCACTAGGGGAGCAACCGAAAGCTAACCGTACATTGAAAGGGTCCATGGCCCCACGTATAATTTTAGTGCTTCCAAATAACTGTCTCCAAAAACGTGCTTTTCATGAAATGATTCGATATCCGGTTGGGCCAATGGGCTCCATCCACGTGTCAGTTAAAACCTATATTTTCGTAACTCTTCTTGACCTTAGGGCCTGGAAGCCTACTTCTATTTCTTAAAGCAAAAAGGTACATTCACTCTTCTTCTTTTCTTCTTTGTACAGTTTCTCCTTCTTTGTAAGGTCAAGGTAATTACATTGATTATTGAAGCAGATATCAAGCTCTAATCATCGAAAATAGATGTAAATCATTAAAATTAAAAAACTGTCACTCATTCAAATATTACTTTATGGAGATTTTTTTTGAAGAAAAATTGAACTTTTGTAAATCATTATGGTGTTATGGTGTTGATCGATGACGAGGGAGTTGACAGCGACCCACGGTTTGAGGTCACGGAGGTTGTCAACTAGAATGGATGAGAAGGGATGATAAGCTTGAAAAACGTCGGGAGCTTAGGCAACGAACTTTGCCGGCGAACTAAGGCGGAAAAAGCAGCAAACTTTTGGCGGCAAGCTCGGAAAGCAAGAACTGCGGCTCAAAAACGCTAACGAGGTAAGGAAGCGAAAACGGTGAACTTAAAGTAGTCGAAAAGTCTAGACGACGAACACGGTGAACTCAGAAAAGGCGAAAGGCCTACTCAGCGAACACGGTAAATTCCAAAGACGCTAGTGAGTATAGTTGGCGAGCTCCTAAAACACCGACACGGCGAATGCAGCATACTCTGAAAACGCCGGCGAGGTGGATGCGTGTTGGCTTGGACTCGGCAACTATGGAGGGGCTCGGCTCAGTGGGCTGTTGTCATTGGCTGTAGAGAGGGAGAAGACGGAAGCGGTGGTCGCGGTCGTCGGCGATTGCAGAGAAGGGAAGCTTGGTTAAGGGATGTGATGGAGCTCCTTTTCGGGCCTCCGTCAGATATTGTCTTCCGTTGATCTCGAGGTGAACTTGGTTGATTGTCCTTCGTTGCGTGTGGGTCTCAATGGGTTGTGAGAGGAGAAGGTGGGATGAGGAGGCTGTCGCCGAGTACCTGCACAGAAGTCCCGGGGTGGTTTGGTACCACCGAGGACCCTCCGACGCTCAAGTTAGCGATAAGATCCGAGCAGAGTAACGGCGTAAGTGTAAAGAATGGCTCACCTGACCCCTCTGTGATGGGGGTTTATATAGCGGTGACGGCACGCAGCAGCAGGCGCGAGAATCTCGCAGGCGATTACGCTCCTGACGTCACGCCCGCGTAGAGAGCGGATCGCCTATTAATGGGGATCGTGATGGCGTGGAACGTGGGATGTTGCTGGCGGAGAATCCGCGCATGGCGAGATTCGCGGAGCAGCGGTTACGCCTGTGAGAGGTGGAGTTGGTCGGAGGGCCGAGGAAGACGGCCTCGGCAAGGAGCTCGGGATGAGCGAGGAGACCGAGGAGTCTTGGTCCTATGGCGGCTCGGGGCGAGCTGAGTGGCCGAAGAGGCTGATTCGTAGGGGGCCTCGTGGAGAGCCAGCCTGTGCTTGCAGGTCAGGTGTGGGGCGGCCCGGTCGGCCTCTGCGGGCCCTTTCTCCTCAATCTTGGGACACGTCATCTGCCACGTGTCCTGATTTTGGAGGTCCTCAACATTGAGTGTCATCACTAGCCCCTCACTCATGCCCCGACCATCTAGCGGGTCGGGTCAGGAGTGGACTACCCCCCTCCCGAGGTGAGATCCTCCTCAGGGTTGTGCCGGGATGAGTCCTCGAGCCGTCGGTTGTCTTTTCCACTAGCGAATCGAGGCAAGATCTTTGCATTTAAGGAGGGTGCGCCGGTTCGTGCACTCTGCAGTCGAAGCGACGGTCCACGTGTCGAGCGCCAACCGACTGATGTGACGCGCGCAGGCCTGCGGCGTCTGATGGGACGCAGTCAATCGCTGGGCTGCCACGTGGAACGATCTGAGCCGCTGGGCGCAAGGAGCCGTTTCGGCGGGAGACGACGGGCGCCGTTGGATGGGCCGCGTGTTGTAATAAATACGGGTGGGCCTTCCCTAGGGCCCTTACTCTCTCATATCTTCTCATTCTCAAGCCCCAGCTGCTCGGCGCTCGTCTCCCTTCCCTTATTCCCAACCTTTGAAGAATTTATTTCCCAGGTTAGATGTTTTCCCCTGTAGAATCAGCATACGTCGTAGGAGTAGATGTTAGGGTTCCTTTAGACGCGTCCAAGTCCCCTCGGGGAGCAGGGGCTGGGCCCTCTCCCCGGGGCCGTGAGGCGGGAGCCGCCTCCAAGGAGGAGGCGGTAGATGTAGCCCCCAGCACCTCGTGCTGGGTGAGGCATGAGGACGAGCTCGCCAACGCTCGAGCTCGCTTCCACATTCCTCCGAGCTACACGCTCCGTCTAGCCGGGGAGGGAGAGAGGGCAGACCAGGTACGGGGCAGGGAGATTGCCCTGTATTTGGAAGTTTTTTGGGGCGGAATGCGCCTGCCCTTCTCTCCTGAGGTCATCGCCGCTCTGAATTTCTTCAGTTTGGCCCCTGGCCAGCTAGTGCCGAACGCGTGGAGGCTTCTCCTTGGGTTCCTGATCCGCCTGAGGCTGCAAGCGGTTCCTTTCAGTCTTTCCCTCCTCGATTCCTCCCTTGTTTTCAAGAGTCACCCCGGTGGTCGAGCGGGTGACCCAAGATGGGTTTACTTTACTTTTAGGAAGCGGCCTGGGGTCGCTGCCGGGACCGAGGTCGTGGCCTTGCCCTCCTCCATCCATGATTAGAAAAAGAAATTTTTCTTCGTTTCCCCTCCCGAGAGCGAGGACTGGCCGGTGCCCACGAAATGATCGAGGGAGAAGTGTTTGCCGGGGAACCTGTCCAACGACCCCGCCGCGGTGAGAGTGGCGTCGTGGGAGCACATCCCCAGACATAACGTGCTGCTGTCCGAGAGGGTCTTGAGCTGGGCCGAGCTTAGCCCCGCCAAGTTCGTCGGTAAGTTAGGCTTACTTTCTGGGTTTATGCTTAACTCGTGTTGCTGATAAGTTGGGTGTTTGTTTTGTGCAGGATCCATGGACTTCGGCACTCTCCGAGATGCTATGTGCCAACCGAGGAAGCCTGCAAGGGCCGGGGGTGCCAGCTCTTCCCAGGCGCAGCCTTTCCCCGCTCCCACTGTCCCGGTGACGGTTCCCCGGGGACGTTCGGCGGTGGATCCCGCCCCTGGCCCCAGCAGAGCGTCGGGTCGGAAGCGGGCCCTGATCGTGGAGGACACGGCCTCGGAAGAGGAGATCGGCTCCCCCTCGGAGCCGCTCAAGAGGAATTCCCGGAGACCCTACCAGGGCCGGTCCCCGCCGACCGTGGTGGAGGAAGGGGGCGCCGGTTCGTGGTGCCGTCCGGGCTGTTAGTCACGGACAGCCTCCTCCATGAGATAGAGACCTCGGCCGAGGGCCGGGTTCCTGGGGGGACCCTCAAAGCTCAGCTAGCGTCGATCGCCCAGGAAGCCGTGCAGGTAAGCCCCCATTGCGCGGTGAGATTTAGTGTTTTCCTTCATTTTTCTGATCCTTCTTCTTTTTGCGCCTTTTGAGATTCTCCAGCACGTGGCCCTCGCCCTTCGCATGGAGACCGAGGTGGTAGCCCCGGCGATGGAGGCCGCGGGAGAGCTCGCCGCGTTGCAAGGAAGCTCTAGGCGGGAGCAGGAGGCGATGTCGGCAAGGATCGCCGCCCTGGAGGGCGAGGTGGCAGCCGGGAAAAGGGAGGCCGCCCGGCATCGCGAGGCTGCAGCGATCGCCGAGGGCAAGCTCGGGGACTCCCAGGTGCTCGCCAGCAACCTGAAGAAGACGGTGAAGACCCTCCGGAAGGAGCTGGGGGCGTCGGCCAAGGCCTTCAAGTCGGCTGGATCGAAGGCCGTGGCGAGCTATAAGAGGTCGAGGGATTTTTACGATGACCTGGCCGTGGCCACGACCCACATCTGGCACGACGCCCTTGATGCCGTGAAGTCCAAGATGCCGGAATTCGACGACACGGATCTCCGGGCCGAGTTCCCCCTCACGGGCACCGACGAGCAAGGGGGAGAGGCTCCCGGCGAGGTGGGGGCCGAGGACCCAGCGCCCCCAGTGGTGGAGGTTGAGGACCTCGAGGTCGTGCCCGGGCCCGAGGTGTAGAGCCCCCGCTCTCCTATCTTCATTTTGTTTTTCTTTTCAATTTTGTAAGGCTGAGGAGCCAGAAAATACCTTCTGTAAAAATTTATCTTTGGCGGTAGTAAAAAAGTTGTTCTTCCTCAGCTGTGATAAATTTTTCTTTTCTGGCATCTATTTGTGAGGAATACTCGCTTAGGATATTTTTACTTGCGCCGTTGTGCTTTCACGTCAGGTTGGCCCTCTGTTTAACGATCGTCCGTCGAGCTGACAGTCGTTGTTTGCCGACGAGCGTCTCCGAGGAGGTATCTCCTTGGACCCCGAGGTCGAGGAGGAGATCGTTTAAGTTTGGACAGACATGACCTCTGTTTCTGATTTAGAGTATCGGCCGTCATCTGGAGGTGACCAGGCAGGGTAGCTGCGCTGTCATCTCCTGCTAAGGCTTTATGCATCTGTTGCGGCATTAGGGGTGTTATCCGCCAGGGGTGGCCGAGCAAGGTAGCTGCTCGGTCGTCTCTTTTGAAGGCTTGGTTCGTTAAAGTTGTGTGTAGGCGGCTACCAGCCTTAGGGGGTTGAGCGGGGTAGCCGCTCCGATGCTCCTTATGAGGGCTCTTGATCCCTGGCGTAGAGGGTAGCAGCCGGTGTTTGACCGAGCAGGGTAGCTGCTCGGGTGCCTCTGTATGAGGGCTTTTTGATCTCTAGCGTTGTGGCAGGGAAGCTGCCCGTGGGGGATAGCCGAGCGAGGGAACCTCGGGCCTCGACTTCCTCTGGGAGGGCTTTTTGATCCTTCAGGATGGGGACCGAGCAGGGTTACTGCCCAGTGCTTCTTGGCGAGGACTTTGATCCATGTCGGTTGTGGTAGGAAGCTACCAGCCGGGGATAGCCGGGCAAGGACCCGACTGCCTCTGGGAGGACTTTGGCCCTTGGCGCGAGGAAAGCTATAAGGCTGTAGGAAGCCCACCAAGGACCCTTGGCTGGGCAGGGTTACTGCTCGGTGCCTTTTGGCGAGGGCTTTTGTCCTGAAAGATAGCCGAGGGAGGGAACCTCTGGCCTCGACTGCCTATGGGAGGGCTTTTTTGATCCCCGGCGTTGTGGCAGGGAAGCTGCCCACGGGGGATAGCCGAGCGAGGGAACCTCGGGCCTCGACTGCCTCTGGGAGGGCTTTTTTGATCCCCGGCGTTGTGGCAGGGAAGCTGCCCGCGGGGGATAGCCGAGCGAGAGAACCTCGGGCCTCGACTGTCTCTGGGAGGGCTTTTTTGATCCCCGGCGTTGTGGCAGGGAAGCTGCCCGTGGAGGATAGCCGAGCGAGGGAACCTCGGGCCTCGACTGTCTCTGGGAGAGCTTTTTTGATCCCCGGCGTTGTGGCAGGGAAGCTGCCCACGGGGGATAGCCGGGCGAGGGAACCTCGAGCCTCGACTGCCTTTGGGAAGGCTTTTTGGATCCCGGCGTTGTGGTAGAGGTGCTGCTGGCCGGGGATGTTTGAGCAGGGCGGCTGCTAAGTTGAATCTTTGACGAGGCGCAGCCTGGTCATTAGGCTGTAGGTGCGGGGAATGGGAACGGTCGGGGCAACGGCGCGTGCATCTAGTGCATTGAATGCCGAGGAGGCGAAGCAATAGGGACGCGTCGTTTCGTTTCCACCGAGTAACGTTCGATGGGCGCCACGTGGCGCGTCGCTTCGTTTCGACCGGGCGACGTTCAATGGATGCCACATGGCGGCCGATGGGCTGCACAGTAGGCTACATAAGGAGTATTGGTTCTTCCTCCTTCGCAGATAGACCATCGAAAATGGAGGATTTCCCATTCACTATCCCCGAAATCATCAGTTCTACAGATGTGTACCTTTACGACAGCGACCGCACCGAGGACACGGTGCAGTTAGTGGTTGCTCGCATTGAGGAGCACTTCGGTCGGCTGCTCCCCAGGCGCTCCTCCCTGCTGCAGCTACTGATGTACTCCATCCGGAGGGCATCGCAGGGGCTTTACAACCCCCTGTCGGAGCAGCTCTTCAACGAAGCCGTGGGCAAGCTGCGGTCCTTGAGGCGCTTTGTCTTGATCTCCGCAAATCGGCTAGCGCGCTCGGAGGCGCTTGTTTGGGAATGTTACAAGCTGAGGCTCGGGGTCGACGCCCGCGGGAGAAACCGGGAACAGAGGCTGGAACTCGCGCGGCCCCGGATGGCGGAGATCTTCGCCGAGTACTACGAGCAGCGCTCGCTGCACCCCTTACCCCCGCTATTGTAACTTTTCCTTCCCTTTTTTTGCATGTATAGCTGAGGAGCCCATAGTACCCTTTGAATGAACAAAGATTTCCCTTCTTTTTCGCAATATTCCATTGATCTTTTTTTAGTCAACAGTAGATCCTAGGAAGAATTTACATTGCCTTTAGAAAAAAAAGAAAGAAAAAGGACAGGTACAAGTTAAAGGATGACTTGGTCGGCTTGGGCCGAGTTCCCTGAAGGGCTGCCGGCCCCCGTGGTTGGCATAGGGCATGGGGCTCCCTGAGCCCCGGGCCGGCTGTCTGCTGAAACAAGCATGATCTGACCGATGGTCAGGTCGGTGGGAGGGCGAGGCTGCTCTTACTCGCGGTCGGCCTGCCGTTTGTCCCTTAGGTAGGTGGCAAGGTGCCCAGACCAGATGAGCTCCTCGACGTAGTCCCTTAATTATTTGCAGTCCTCCGTGGCGTGGCCCAGTACCCGGTGGAAAGCGCAGTAGGGGCCCCGGGTTCGCTTAGCGGCCTGACATGGGACCGGGGGAAACTTGAAGAACCCCTCATTCTGGGCCTCCTCCAGCAACACCGCGAGGGAGACGTTGAGGGGGGTATACTCTTAGAACTTCGGGTGGTAGGGCTGCTGACGCTCTGGCCTGTCCTCCCGAGTCCTTTTCTTCTGGTCGGGCCGATCCGCCCGGGGAAGGTTGGCATTCACTTTGGATTCCAGCTGGACCTCACTCACGGTCCACTACTTGACTTCGGCCATGGTCTTAGGTTGAGCTAGCGCGAAGGAGCGCAACCATTCTTTGTGCCTCAGACCAGATCTGAGTGCCGTTATGACGGTCTCGTCCCGGTGCTCGGGCACCTCGAGGAGGGCATTGTAGAAGCGGGTAATATAGGCCTTGAACGTTTTCTTGTCCCCGCTTTTAACCGTGAAGAGGTAGTCGACCGTGCGCTTCTGTCGACGGTTCCCCAGGAAATGGCCGAGGAACTGGGTGACCAGCTCGTCGAAGGTTGAAATCGAGCAGGGCTCGAGCCCCCGGAACCAGTCCCGACCCGCGCGGATGAGGGTGGCCGGGAAGGCCCTGCACTAGGCGGCGTCGGAGTGATCTTGGAAGCTCATTCCCGCGGTGAAAGCGTCCAAGTGGTCCTTCGGGTCGGTTTTCCCGTCGAACAGAGAGATCTTCGGGGGCTTATTACGCGAAGAGACGCGCACGGCGAGCAGTTCCTCGGTGAATGGCTTCATGAGCGAGTCGGAGGTGTACTTAGCCCCGTCGCTCGAGAGGTGAGCTTCTCGACGCATGCCTTCGATCTTCTTCTCGAGTGCGTCGAGCCGACCGTGGTACCTTGAGGAATCGGCGCCTCGGGATTCCCGGGCCCCGCTGCGGGTGGACTCCGTCTGGGAGCGGCCCCGGTTTCTTTCGATAAGGTGCCTCAGGTCCCGGGATGGGGTAGCTCTTGAGTCACCGGGGCGGACCCCTTCTGTGTGTTCCCGTCGACCATGGTGGGGTCGGCCATGCTCGTGGATAGGAGAGGTGACCGACATTTCCTCAGGGGGGTAAGGGTCGCGAGGAGACTCGAGGCGAGGCTCCCTGGCGGCGGATCTCGGCGTAGAGCCCTGGGGCGCCCAGCGGGCCTCAGGGGGCACCGGTTCGAGGGACCGGTGGCGAGGGAATGCAGCCTGCTGGTGGTTGGCCGTCCAGACAGGGACAGAGTCTTCTGGAGGCGGAGGAGCAGCGATCTGGGGCCCAAGAGCGGTCGTTTGGACGCGGACGAGGGCCTCCACGAGGGATTGCAGGCGATCTATCCGGCCTGCGAGGGCGTTGATGACGGTCATGGGGGAAGGTTCATCCCCGCCTTCGGTGATTGGAAGGCGGCGGCTGGTACTGGGATCCCCATGATGGTCGTCTACCATGAGAGAGGAGATAGGAAGGTCAACTTTGTATTTTGTGGAATTTAACTTTCCTACAGACGGCGCCAACTGATGGAGCTCCTTTTTGGGCCTCCGTCAGATGTTGTCTTCCGTTGATCTCGAGGTGAACTTGGTTGATTGTCCTTCGTTGCATGTGGGTATCAATGGGTTATGAGAGGTGAAGGTGGGATGAGGAGGCTGTCGCCGAGTACCTGCACAGAAGTCCCGGGGTTGTTTGGTACCACTGAGGACCCTCCAACGCTCAAGTTAGCGATAAGATCCGAGCAGAGTAACGGCGTAAGTGTAAAGAATGGCTCGCCTGACCCCTCTGTGATGGGGGTTTATATAGCGGTGGCGGCACGCAGCAGCAGGCGCGAGAATCTCGCCGGCGGTTACGCTCCCGACGTCACGCCCGCGTAAAGAGCGGATCGCCCATTAATAGGGATCGTGATGGCGTGGAACGTGGGATGTTGCTGGCGGAGAATCCGCGCATAGCGAGATTCGCGGAGCAGCGGTTACGCCTGTGAGCGGTGGAGTTGGTCGGAGGGCCGAGGAAGACGGCCTCGGCAGGGAGCTCAGGATGAGCGGGGAGACCGAGGAGTCTTGGTCCTATGGCGGCTCGGGGCGAGCTGAGTAGCCGAAGAGGCTGATTCGCAGGGGGCCTCGTGGAGAGCCAACCTGTGCTTGCAGGTCGGGTGTGGGGCGGCCCGGTCGGCCTCTGCGGGCCCTTTCTTCTCAGTCTTGGGACACATCATCTGCCACGTGTCCTGATCTTGGAGGTCCTCAACATTGAGTGTCATCAGGATGGGTTAGGGTTTTAGAGTGAAGGCGTGAGAGGAGAAGAAGGGGATAGCTTCGGGTTCTTGGATGTGATGGGTGTATTGATGGAGGCTTGCGGCTGCAGGGGCTCTCGGTTTTGCAGAGAGAGAGAGAGGATGGTGGTGATGTTGATGTCTATTTTATAAATTAACCAAAAAAAAGGAATTAACCTTATGTTCTGATTCATATATTTTAACTAAAAAAAGGAATTAAATTCTAGGGAAAAAATTAATTCCTTTTTAATTTGTAATTTAGACAAAAGGGTAGTATAGTTAGTTTTAATATTTCATTAATGCCAATATGGTAGTTTTGTAATGCTCTGAGAGTCATGGTAGCAATCCATCATTTTAAAAGTTCAGGGTACCATTCGTGGAAAATGCCCAAATTAAGTCCATGTTAACAAGTTGAAATTTAGTCTATATAATATAATCCTGATATAATACTCGGTTCCTTTTATACAAATTCCATATTTGAATAAAATTTCATTTCATAATTTTTCCAAAATATTTTCCTTTTCTTTCTTTTTCCTTTTCCAAGCACAAAGCCTTCTTCTCCCTCACTTTCCTTGCCTTTTTTTTATTTTCACCAAACCGGCCTAAAGCCCAATCCCTACTTTTCTTTTTCTATTTTTTCCTTTCTTGCTCTATTTCCAGCCCAAGCCCGAGCTCCCCCTTTCATCCTCCTTCCTTCTTTCTTCTTTCTTTCTTTTTTCTTTTTTTCTCAAACTGATTCCCACACGTAACCCAACGGCGCCCACGTTTTCCCCGTGAATTCTACGCTCCTCCCTGCGATCTCGCCGCTACAGTTACCTCACGAAACCTTTTCAAATCCATACCCAAACTTCCTCATCTCTCTCTCGTTCGCTTTCTCGCATCTCGTCAACATCGCCACCATCCTCTCTCCCACTCTTCAAAACTGAAGGCCCCTGCAGTTGTAAGCCCCCATCAAAGCATCCATCACCTCCAAGAACCCGAAGCCATCTCCTTCTTCTCCTCTCACGCCTCTACTCCAAAACCCTAACCCATCCCTTAACCGAGCTTCCCCTCTCTGCAACCGCCGACGAACGCGACCAGCGCTTCCGTCTTCTCCCTCTGTATAGCCAATGAAGAGAGCCCACTGAGTTGAGCCCCTCCATAGTTGTCGAATCCAAGCCAGCATGCACCCACCTCACCGACATTTTCAGAGTTTGATGCATTCGCCGTGTCGGTGTTTTAGGAGCTCGCCAACTATACTCGCCGGCGTCTTTGGAATTTACCGCGTTCGCCGCGTAGGCCCTTGGCCTTTTCTGAGTTCACCGTGTTCGTCGTCTAGGCTTTCCGGTTTCTTTGAGTTCACCGCTTTCGCTGCCTTACCTCATCAGCGTTTTTGAGCCACAGTTTTTGCTTCCTGAGCTTGCCGCCAAAAGTTTGTTGCTTTTGCCGCCTTAGTTCGCCGACGAAGTCTGCCGCCTAAGCTTGCAGCGTTTTCCAAGCTTATCATCCTCTCACCCATTGTTACATCCCGCTTCCTAAGATACATAAACTACGGCACGTGACAGAACCAACAATGCTACCTGTGGCTAGAAATCATCTCTCCACAGTCACATTATGGCTGTATATCGGATATCAAGAACAGAAATATATAATCTATCTAGTACATGTCCATTTGCCATAGTAAATAAAATTAAGAAAATGCATAAAGCGGAAACGAATTAAGATCCAATAAACAATATCTGAATCATGTCCCAATATGGGCTCACATCAAAAGAAATAAAACTGTGGAAATAAACTAAACTAAACATCTCTAATAATACACGTTCAACTCCTCATTGCTCGGCTTGATTGCTAAAATACTCTTGATCTGCCTGCGATAAAGGTAGAGGAACTGGGTCATGCAAAACCCAGACGTCGGTGCGTCATAATATCAAAATAACAGTAATGACCAGGATATAACAATATAAGTAAATATAAATATAAATAAATAACACAGATATGAAACAGTGAGGTATGTGTATGTATGGGTGTGTAATGTGTATCCTAAATCTGTACTTCTAGGTTATCTATTCTAAAAGTCTTTGAAATCAATTAATGTAATCCTCATCATAACCCAACAGTATATATCATGTTCATTCCCCACAGTACCACGGTAACAGTATTTATTCCGTAACGCCAGGGGAAAAGGCAAATAAGTATTTATTCCGCAACGCCCCGGAAAAACGGCAAACAAGTATTTATTCCGTAACGCCCGGAAAAACGGCAAACAAGTATTTATTCCGTAACGCCCGGAAAAATGGCAAACAAGTAATAATATCCTCTTGAGTTACGTTTCGGTTACATTCTTGATTTCCCCATTTTCCCCTGGTTTGTATTCAAGTCAGGTATTGCTGATAAAAATCTAATGCCAACACAGGATCAAGCAGGTACAGTTCTCGTTTATGCAGACAACAAGTTACGTCCGTCAGGACAACAAGTCAGTATTATTGGTATTAGTAACTAGATCCAAGTAACAAGTCAAGTAATGTGTCGTGAACATATCATGTGATGTATATCAACCAAATAGATACCCCATGTGAAACTGTAATCAGTATCGGAACACGGTAAACACGACTAATATCAGGATGCATATGTATCTATCTGTAATAACCATTATACGTCCATTACCATGTATGATGCAAACTAGATAACGTGTACTGATGTAGTAGTATAATGATATCATGATGTTTCGGCATGCAACTAGATAAACGATTATCAGTACGGATACGAACGGATATCGTAAAACTGTAAATCGGTACTATTCACTGAATAATAAAACATATGCACTATTTTTATTCATATAGATATCGATATAATATAACATAGCATGTCGCAAGTTTAAAACTTGCCTGATCGGATCTCACGTCGAGATACGGATGCTACATCTGACATCGGATTAACATTGCAATGCAAACTTACGCGTGCAGGACTGGACCTGGCTGATCAGTGACATGACGTGGTGACTAGGCTGGATGACGATGGTGACTGGGTCGTATGGATCGTCGGAGATGCGAACAACTCCGGCGAGCCGATCGGAGAATCAAGAAACGATCAAGAAAAAGAACAAGAAGAAGAATAGTGGTTGTTGTTGTGTCGGGCTCTGGTGGTGGTGAGGACAGAGGTGAGATGACGGCGATGATAGGCTGCCGTCGGTGGCGAGTGGCAGTAGGGTTCTTGGGTTGTGATCGGGGTCGGGGGTTGACGAGGGTTGATAGTGGTGGTGGTTTGTGGTGTCGGGGAAAGGAGAGGGAGGTGACGAGGTGAAGGTGGGTGTGATGGTGGGTGGCGACGGTGACGGCGAGGCTAACGGCGAAGTGGGGTTTCTGGGTTGCTGCAGGTGGCGGTAGGATTTGCGGGGATGCTCGGGATGGAGAAGGGAGAGGAGGTAATGAAGGTGGTGAGGATGGCGAGGTGGTGAGGATGGCCACGAGGTGAGGTCGGCGGCGATGGTGAGGATGTGGGCAAGGGTTTGGGTTCTCGCGGGCGATGGAACAGAAGACGAAAGAAAGAGAGAGGAGAGAGGTGAGGTGTTTACTTATTAGGTTATATATATATTGTTAGTTATATGTATGCCCTAGAGGCCATTACTGTACATAGGATGTATATTGTAGTGGATGCTGGGACATATATAGGGAGGACTTTCTTGCTCGACATGATAGTATGCTATCTGGTTGCTCTTTACCTTAACGTGTGTACTGATTGTCTCTTTGTTACATGTTGGTAAAGCCCTTAGGATGTGTACTTGACTACCTGGACTATGATGCAGATCATACTAGTAGGGACAGATAGTCTAGTACATCCTTCAAAGTCCCTAGTCGTGGGTGTATCGAGACGGGGCATCGATATACCAGAGTAGACTAGCGTATACCTTCTCGACCCATACAGATAGGCGATGGATGATCCCATATCCATTGGTGTTTGACATCAGAGATGATATACGGGTGCTCAGTAGAGACTGGGTACACTGGACGGACTCGCCGAGAACTCCCAGATGGTATTATACCTTACGTCAGATGGCAGTTCTCTGGTGACACTGGTACATAGTAGTCTGTTGACCCGAGATCGTCATAGAGTCTTGTGTGGTTCCCACTGTGCTTTGATTTCCACCTTACCACGTCCAAGAGGGCGTGCAAAACGGTAGTTTTTGGGTACAGTCCCGAATCACATGGAGGCAATGACCGATAGGAGGGGATTCGTCTCTCCCGGTATAGGGAGTTGATATTGCGCTGTGTTCGATTGGCTATAACCGGAAATCCCTAGCCAGGGTTGCTGAGATTTACTGGTAAGTGTTACCAGTAGTTTCTCGAATTGTTATAGACCTCATATCGACACGACTTATCGAGCTATTGGGGTATGACATTTACCACCCCTAGGCGAGATATACGACATATCAGACGACGAGACCGGACTGTACGGTAAGTGTTACTGGTTGGATTCACAGGAGTATGAGCGGGCTTGCTCGTCGATCTTCTGATCGTTCAATACCCGGGTGGCCGTTACGTTTAGCAGACCGCTTGCGGCTTGTGGGTGTTTGATATGATCATCACCTGCTGCCAGCGTATTGACGAGTCTTTAGAGTCCTACACAGAGGTTTCCTGGCTCAAGCGAAACGAAATAGGAGCGCATATGAGATATGTGCGGGACCGAGAATAATGCGTGTATGTGATACCGTATTTCATTCTCGCGATGAATGTGTCAAATGGTTGTATGCGATATAACCTAGTTATCGAATCAAGGATTGATTCGATAAAACGATACATTGTATACTAGTCGGTTGTGTGCGACATGACCGGATCATTGAATCAAGTGTTGATTTAATGATTTAATGCATAATTATATATATTTGATATATTACTTTGCATTAACTAGTATTTGTAATACCCAGATTCTTATTATACCAATTTCTGTATTTCGTATTCTTAAATTTTATTTAAGTTATTTAATTTTATTTCTTCCCATTTATACAAACCCATTTTTCCGGCACAACTATTTATTCCCAAACTATCTAAATTCCCCGGGCCAAACTCACCAAGCCCACTCCTCTATTTCCTAGATTAGCCGACCCCCTTTATTTAAATTAATTCATTCAAATCCCAATGCCTCATTTCCTCCTTCCTCTTTTCACAAACCCTATCTCATTTTACTTTTCTCCAAGCTTAACAATTCCTAAGCCAGAACCTTTAATTTACACAGACAATTAAACTCCAAACCCAAACTGTTCTTTCCATATCCTCTAAGCCCAACTCAAATTAAACTAATTAATCCCAGCCCCAGCCCAAACTCTTTATCAAAATTTAACTCAAAACCTTAATTAAGCCAGCCATTTCTTTTCCTCACCTAAATATTGCACTGGCCCGGCCCCATCCCTATTCTCATTTAATTTTTGATTTCTCCATTTAAATCCTACAGCCCAAATGCCGGCCCAACTCCCTTCGGCCCGCTCCCGCTTCAACCCAACTCGACCCGCTTCCTACAGTTTCGTCTCCCCCAACGGCTCCTTTCCCTTTTTCCCGCTCGCGTGCGCGCTTCTCGCGCCGCCTCCTCCGCCCTCGCCCACGTTGCATGACCGTTACTCCCCTCACGCACCTTTTGACCCCCTCCTCCTCGTCCCCCCTTCTCCTCTCTACCTCACGCACACTCTCTCTCGATCTCTCGTCCTCTCCCCTCGTTCACCCAGAAACCCCTGTCTCGAGCTAACCCCGGCCGATCTCCCTGCATACCCGCTCCTCTACTAGCCCTGCCGACGAGCTCCCCACTGACGACGGTAACGGCAACTACGACCGCCTCGTCCCCACTTCCTTTCACTCCCTCGCACCTAGTGCCCGAGACCCTTCTCCACCCCCGCAACCACCTCCTCTGTCGCAGCTGTGCCTTCACCTGCTCTAGCCACCGACGTTCATCCCCTGCGTCGTCGACCAGCGCCTCCTCGCTTTCATTCCCTCACCCGACCGTCTCTCTCAACCTCCCTACATCTCTACCTCTCAATCCCGAGTCTCTCCCTCTGCTCCTTCTCTCACTCCCCTGTTCCTCTCTCCTCCTCTGCTTTCACCCACTCTCTGTAACCCTCTCCCAGCTTCCTCTCTCTCACAGTTCCCCCTCCCTCTCTTTCCCACTCTGCATCTCATCTCTCTCTAACTCTCAGTGCCTCTCTCTCCCTCTGTAACTCTCTCATTTCTCTCTTTCTCACTCAGCCTCTCTCTCTCATCTCAGCTCCCTCTCATCTCTCTCACTGCATACTCAACTCTCTCTCTCTCTGCACCTCTCTCTCACTCTATTCCCCTCCTTCTCTCTCAGCTCTCTTCCCTTCTCACTCTCTCCCTCTCTCTATACTCTCTCTGTGCCTCTCCCTCTGTCTCTCTCTAACTCTCTCTCTCACTCACTGCCTTTCTCTAATTTTCTCTCTCTTTTTCGCGATATCTCTCCCCCTCTGAAATCCCTCCACCAGCCGACCCTCACAACTCCATAGACGATCGCTACACCACCCTTCGCCACCGCTGCTAAGCCGTCAAGACCGTGCCAGGTTAAGCCGAGACTCGAATTCGAGCCAAGTCGAGTGCCGTGACGCGTGTGCGTCGCGCGTTCGTGACGTTACAATCACCATGCATCCCCGGGACTGATCCAGTCAAGTTCTTTACTTGCTTACATGCTATATATCCTGGTTATAATCGTTAATTTCATAAATCATAGTGTTACACTTTTGGATTAATATTGTACCATACCTGTTCGACATTTGTTCCCAATGAAAATAACCATCAAATTTGGCGGAACTAAATGGTATTGTTTGGCCCGTATAGCTGTGAACTTAGTGTATGAATTTCGTTGGATAATTCGATCGTTAATAGCCAAAACGACTGCCCCAAAGTTTAACCGTAAAACTGTAATTCTGTTGTACCTAAAAACCGTTAAATTCACCATAAATAATATACATACTAGAATAGTGCGTTGGAGGGATCAAATCGAAGACAACTCGACGAACTTTAACCCTATGCTAGTTTCCAGACATTCCTGTACTCAAACCGTGATGATAATTGTATCGGAGTGCGACTCTGGACTGCAGTCCAGAGCGACTCCAGCTGTTGCTTGCTGTTCCGTATTGGATACCATAGGATTTCCTTAACTCGTAAGTTGCGGAACTCTGCTGCGTATTATAGGTAACTCTGTTAGCTAGACAACACAATTAGTTTCATTCTGTTTCGTTACCGTTTGATATTTAATCTGTAATTTAATAGATCGGGACGCATAACAGTCCCGACAGAATCAGAATTGACATATTAGGGTTATACATTGTATATCTCCCGACGTGCAGATGCGATTGAAGGTCCGTATGTTGCGTTGAAAACCTTACTGAAAACCCTAGAATTCATCCAGCTGTAGCGTCACTAAAACCCATCCCAACTGGGATCAAAATGCGTTGCGAAACGGACTTCTGATTCTGAAATTGGATTTCCAGCCGCGAGCGCTTAAAATGAAATGGTTATAATTAATGATCCTGAAACCCGATTGGCTTGAAACAAAATTCTATGGATGGATAACTGAACATACTAATTACTACCTGTTTATCGTTTCGCTAAATTATATACGTACGTTTCATGATAAATCGTGCAAGTGATAGACTGCTGTTTTTATGACACCTTAATTGTGCTTATATACTGTTCATGCATCATATCATACCTATATCATTGTAGTGATAACCTAGTGATATCATGCATTCACCCAGTGTTAGATTCTAGCGATGATTGTGGCAAGTACGTCATTGTTCGTGTATCCGTGATTAAGTGAAAGTGATATGTACTTGTACACAATCAGTGACCCTATTATTTATTGCATTGTCGACGTCTGTGGAATGCGTGTACGTGTGACTATAAGTGGAATGGGACATTTATGGAAGCGTTGCACGTATGTCACAGATAAGACACCAGACACAGTCGTTTATCCTAGGTATTAGTCGGGATGTGCTTGATGGAGGTCCTGTCTCCAGTTCTCGCGCAGACTTATCACGGATCGATTAGTATTTAGGTTGATGGTTAGCATTTGATGTAGACCACGGGGTGTGGGGTAGTTTAAGTGTGAGTTCAACAGAATCTCGGGAGTCCCATGCCGGCTTATATATTTAGGGAGTTATATGGAGATTTACAGGGTATGTAATATATACACCGTGATATTCTTGTTACATGTTCGGCCCGTGGTCCCTTGCCCTTGGGTTCTACCCTTGGGTGGAGGACACTCGCGAGTGGTTGACTCTCACACTTGGACTGACGATAGGCTTAGTGACCTGTACAGTGAGACTTAGAGACTGATAGGGATACTGGTATTTTATTCCTGATATACTGTGTGGCATACGTGACATATCGTTATACTGATTTACTGTTATTCATATCCATTACCACTGTTAGAACTGTCAATTGATTCCATATATATATTACATTGCTATTGTGTCGCTCTGACGACCTGAGTATGCATGCTCAGTGTGAGGAGAAGATTTAGCCTGGATCAGAACTAGACGTGCATCACAGACTTCTTGACGCGCTATTCCGAGTTACTTTCGTTTGTTCCACTTCAGGTCAGTTTATATTATTGTATCCTTCAGTTACTGCATTTCTCATTACCTGCGCATCGTTTACCGTTTACCATGATAAAAGAAGCCGAAGTGTGACTACGGCAGGACATTTCCTTGACCGTAGGAGCATGGCTGGCCTTGTCTACCCCTCGTATTCCGTATTTTGGGAAGCGGGGCGTGACAGTATTGGTTCACTTTAAATGGATTTTCTCACTTGAAGTTCACAAGTTGTATATGTGATATACTTTTGTGCACTTGATTGTATCATGTTTGATGATACATGCTTACTTGAGTATGTGTAAAGATTAAACCATGGCTGTGTAATGGTTAGGGTTTTCCTTTTATTTATTTATTCATTTATTTATTTATTTTATTTTGGAAATGATAAAGAGAAAATGGTGGCTTTCTTTATTCTTTGCTTGAAGCTTCTTGAAGCTTCAAAGCATCTTTGACTAAGTGACCATTTTGTCTTCATGCTTAACCCTAACCCTTTAACTAACCTTAGTTTATTCTCTACACTTGACCATGGTTGCCATATGATAAGTATTCACATTATTTTCTATTTTTAAAAACACTTATCATATCTTTTCTTCTTCTTCTTCATCTTGAGCAAGAAAGAAAACCTAGCTACCATCAATGGCAACTAGTGAAAATGAGTGAGAAATCCAATTCTAAAGTGAACCCACCTCCTATTTCTTCATTCTCTACCTCTTGCCAAGTAGTATAGGATGTTTTCTTCACAAGTTTCATGACTTGGTGAAGTGGGAGCTTGATCTTGTAATGCCTCGACGTAGATCATCTTCGGCATCGTAGTCGATGACCTAGCTCGCCCATTTCTCCGATGAAGCCGACGCTAGAGCCCGGGATTCGATTTGGACAGCGAGGAGACTTCATTACGGAGCTATGGATGTAGAGGACCGGATCTACAAAGGTTGTATTTCCATTCTTGTAGTTAAGTTGTTAACTATTCGCATTTGTTTCGCCTAGACATCTAGTTAACGATCCGTATTAGGGTTTCTCGGCACTTGTAATTTTTGAAATTGGCATGGTTGATGCCTTGTGAGACCTCATTAATGTGCCTAGGAACCCTACAGTGGTATCATAGCCTAACTAGAGCCTTAGGCGATGCCTAGACGACGTTTGAAACCCGATCGAACCGAAACCCTAATTCAAAACATGCTCTCTGGACTTTTTTCAAAAACTGGGATTTTTCCAGATTAAAAATGCTTAAAAAATTCAGCAGGGAATTCTAAGAATTACGATGCAAAAATTATCTCATGATCCCTCTAATGCGCGGCGGAACCGCGGCAGAAGCCTGGCTTCTGCGGCGGTTCCGCGGCCACTTGATAGGATTTGCCTCCAAACTTTGCACAGTAATTCATGTTTTCAGCAGCTGAGTTTTCTGGGAATTTTTAATATTTATTCAAGAGTTGAATATTCTGGGTTGTATTGGGGGTTCGTAGATTCGATCGGATTATCAGATTTTGTCTTTGTGGCTTTCCGGATATTTTTGAATATGTTAAAAAGTTCGACCGGATGTAAATACCCAATCTTTCCCCTGCCGGAAAATTTCCAAGTGTTGGATTTTTCCGTGGTTTAAAGACGTTCTAAGTAGTGCAAGTAACGCGATGGTCCCTCTAGAAGACAACAAACCTTAACTCGATTATGTGACCGTCTTGAACTGCTCTTTGAACCTTCGGGTTTGGGGTAGTACGGCGTGCCACATGTGAGGCGTTGGCTTGACCCTTCTACGGCTGGACCGTCGGTACTGAGGCATGAACTGGATGTTTTTAAACTTGTTTCATGTGTTGAGCTGTTTCAGGAAAACTTGGGTGTTTGAATGTTCGATCGGAAAGTTTAACATTTTCTAATTATCTGGAAAGGGATACAATAATTGGAATTCACAAGCAGTTATGAGATAACTGAATGAATGTTATAAACATAGCACTTTAGTCTCACTTGATCGGTTGCTACGGAATTTTGATGTGATCAAAAGTCCGTCGCAATCACGTAGCGTACGCGGATACTCGCCGGGTAAACTTAATAGACAGCCTCACTCCATAGCCCCGACCAAGTGACTGTAGGAGAACCCCGTCGCCGAAAGCATCCGTCCGGGTGCTCGCGGTAGCGGTATTCCGCCTTGGTACACTTCGTCGACGGTATCGGGGGTGCGGCCGCCTACTAAAGTTTGTGACGAGCATTCGATCAGAATGTCGGGAATCTTGTTGAATTGCCCGACTTGATATTGAAAAGTGTTTTCGATAATGAGACTAAAATGCGGGGTTTATAATTGTTAGGCATGCGATGTCTAAGGAATTCATTTGATTAGGCATGCGATGTCTAAAGAGGTTGCGGATTCCAACTGTTGTAGTTTTACACTTTCTTTTCTGTGACCGTAAGTGTAATATGTGATATCGCCGGTTTCGTTGCTATATGTCAACGACAATTGGGATGCGCATATTTACTTACGTTGATGACATGTGATGTTATGTGTTGCTGGATATGTTATATTGGATCGTCGTGTTTGAATAGCCGGGGTTTTTTATGTGAGATGAGTGTTTTCTTTTTCATTCATGTAAAAACTTGTATGTAATATTCTTTTATTTGGGGCACTTCCAGGTTGCGGAAGATGTCACCATTTGTATATTATTTACTTTTCCGCACTAGGATAGACCCAAGGAGGGGCGCACAAGTAACCGGGTTCTGGAGTCCAGTGGGAGACCAACTCGAGGAGTCGAGTCCGGGTCTCCTAACTCTAGAATTGGTAGGGTTGCTTGCCGCTCTCGTAGGGGTCTAGGGGTGTGGGTTTGGCTATTCATCATGACCGTGGAATCCGTGTTTTATACTGGCTCGTATTGAAAACACGGATGTCCTAGTATATCCAATATTTCATATGATTCTTCTGCTGCGATATCTGTGATGTGATCATGTGATATGTTCTGTGATGGATACTGTATATAGTATATATGATATATTATATAGACGTTACTTATGTTTTACACCCGTGCTAGCCCTGCCCCGCTCTGCCGTTAGTTACCTAACCTAACGGTGCACGAGGGGATATCGAGGCGAATGCGGATGGCATAAGTGTACGTCGTATTTATCTGTGATGTTTAGGTACTTAAAAGATGGGACTTCATTAATGAGATTAATGAAATAAAAGAAACCTAAGATGTTGTAGAATCGAATTTCAAAAATAAAACAGGTAGCTACAGTTCTTGTTTTGCACAGCGGTATATGTGATATATCCTGCACCTTATTCGATGAGGAAAGGACCGAGATCCCTTCACCAGGAGTGACTCCTTTAGCAATAACTGGCAGATGCTACATACTCGGTTTGTCTTCTGATTGCTTTTAAGTGTTTTGCTTTGCACAGTGATATATATGATATATCCCGCACCTCATTCGACAAGGAAAGGACCGACGATCCCTTCACCGGGAGTGACTCCTTTAGCAAAACTAGAAAAGCTTCAAAAACACTCCATTTTAAAATCATTTGATTCTACAACGATATCAAGTTCATTACGCAATAGGTTTTCAGAAAAACCTGTTGTAGCCCTCCGTCATTTCAGATAAGTGCTAGTTAGTATTCGTGCTGCAGTTGTTTGGCATGCGTCAAGGCGTGGTGTACGGTAGCTAACTAGTGCTTATCTACTAGCATACGATGCGATTGGATTAGGGTATTCGCACGGCGTTGTTTGGCATGCGTCAAGGGTCGTGCGGGTGGGTTTAATTCAATCAAGAAATGTACGGGTTGAACTTGACTAGCGGACTATGGGTTGTTTGGCATGCGTCAAGGTCATAGCACGCTAGGGGCAAAATATTATCGGGAATTTCAAGTGTTGAAATTTGCAATGAGATTGCATACCTTCTATGAGATAGTTGGATCCCGATACCCGCTGCGAGTAAGAGTTACTCCTGGGAGAGTTTTATACATTACAATTAGCCGATCAAGTAGGTGTCTAGAAAGGTGTTAACGAGATTACGCCTCTGGGAAAACGAGGTTTACATTAATTAGGTTCGTACGAAAGCACGGGAGACCTCCCTCAAAGTACCGACACTGGCCTGGCTGAAAGATTGGCGAACTTGTAGTGTGTAATTAATCCCGGCTAGTCTTTCCTTTTAGGGTTTGAAGGAAGATTTGATTAAAACAGTGGGAGCCATCCTGATTAGATAAAATAATAACCAATCTATTCTTATAAGAGCGCACGCTGAGTGTTTTCTTCTCTCTCTCTCCAGGTAGCGACCATATCACGCCTTAATCAAGATAATAAAACGGATAATTTGACCGAACCCGCTTGTTATACTGAACTGGGGAACGTTGGTCCCGCTCTAACTTATAATTGTTATAAGATAGAGCAGGAAATTGGGGAATACCAGATTTCCCGTGCCGCCCACACGAAGAGAGTGCATGCTGATGCATCATCTTCGGGTGTGTTCATTACAAAGAACTGTTTCTCAATATCCTCCGCATCCTGGGTATATGATACCGGATCAGGATCCCAGATATGTAATCTGTTACATAGGGCTACAGAAAGGTAGAGAACTGAGAATGGGTGATAAGTTTCATGAGGCAGAAGACGGGGCAAGTGTTGCAGCCAAGTCTGTTGGTCACTGTCACCCTGTATTCCAAATACATTGATTCTGAACGAATGTTATTAGATACCGAACCTGATATACAAAATCATATCTATCTCTTTATTAGTAAAGAAATGATAAAATTTTGTATAGTTGGATAATGTTTTGAACATTTCCTATATCAAAAGTTGATCGGATCAGGCACGTTATCTAAAAGTATTGATGTTCTAAATCAAACTACAGTTCTTAGTATACGGAACACACACAAGAGGAAGAGTTCAGAAATGAACGAATCCTTCTTGAGGTATTGTAGACTAGGTCATATCAATGCGACCCGACTAGCTGAAGTTAAATAAAGATGCATATTTAAATAAGTTTGAATTTACATCTTATGAAACTTGCTAGTCATGTCACAAAGATAAAATGACCATAGCTCTGTTTATTGGAAACAGAGAAAGAGTTAATGAACTCTTGGGATGATACATGTTAATGTATGTAGGTCCCCTGTCTACAATTGCCAAGACCGGTTCTTTTTACTTCATTACATTCTCTGATGATCTTTCGAGATTCAGACCTATGTTCCTGTTGAAACACAAGTCAGAACCTTTTGAGATATTCACAGAATATAAGTTAGAAGTAGAGAACCAATACGGGTATAAGTATTATGTCCTTTGATGTGATCAAGGAGAAGAATACTTGAGCACGGAATTCCTGGACTATTCTAAAGGAGAATGTGATTCTCTCTCAGCATTACTCTTCCGTATACACCATAGCACGATGGTATATCGGGGCGGAGCAATAGCACCCTATGTGATATGGTGTGCTCTATGATGAGTAATACTGAGTTACCTGTTTCCTTATTGGGAGTTATGCGCTTGAGAAGCTGCATACCTATTGAATAGGGTTCAAATCAAATCAGTTGCTTACCACTTCATATGTGATATGGAATGGGAAGAGCCCATGTCTTAAGTTAGTTAAGATTTGGGATTGTCCGGCCTATGTCTAAAAGCAAAATCCGGACAAGCTCGAGGCAAGGTCAGTTATGTAGAACTGGAAGTGTTTCAGCTATACAAACTACAGCAAATGATTTGTTAGAACCGAAGGATTCAATAGTAACCAACGAACCTCAGCCTCTCCGCCGATCTAGTAGGATTCCTCACCCACCTGAGAGATACTTTGGTTTCTCTATGACAGTGGGAGCGAGGATTGCATCATGAAATGATGACCCAACTAGTTTCGAGCTGGCCATCACGAGTGGGACTCTGTAAGAATGGCTGGATGCTTAGCGATCTGAGATGGAATCCATGTACACCAACAAAGTATGGACTTTGGTTGCTATATCTGAAGGGTTAAATACCCATCAGGAGCAAGTATATCTTGAGAAGATTACTTGGTGTAAATGGAAAAGTTGAGACTTTCAAAGCTAGACTTGTTAAAGCTTTTCGTCATCAACCAGGCGTGGATAATGATGAAACCTTTTCAAGTGGCTATGCTTAAGTCCATCCAGATCCTACTTGCCACGGCTACATACCATGACTACGATATCTGGCGGTTGGGTGCCATGACTGCTTTTCTAAATGATGTTTTAGAAGAGAACGTCTATAAGTACACAGCCAGAGGGTTTCGTAGACAGTGGGAGCAGCGGAAACGTGTACAAGATGCTTTATAGGATAAAGCAGGTATCGTGGAGTTGGAACATCTGTTTTGATGTAGTAGTCAAAGAGTTTGACATCATCAAAATGGTAGATGAACCTTGTATAAACAAAAAGGTAGTAGGGAGTATGGTGACGATCCTCGTAGAGTACGTGGATAACATACCCTTGATAGGGTTGGAGTTTCCTATGCTACGCTCGATCAATCTCCGCTTATCATAATGATTCTCCATATAGGATCAAAGTGATACCTCCTAAATCCTGGATTTTGGATCTATGAGATAGATCTAATTGGATGTTAGAATTCTCACTAGTTGTAGTGAGATGGTATCAACCGATCCTGGGGAGAATCACTGGAAAGGTTCCAGAGTGATAAGGACGACTGAATGTCAGTCACAGGTATTGTCTTTACCCTCAGTAAAGGGACGGTATGTTGGAAGAGTTCCAAGCTAGATACCGTGGCATACTAGACGATAAAGGCTCGATACATCGCTACTTAAGATGCTACCAAAAAGGCAGTCTGGATGTATATTTGTTCATGAGATGAACTTAGTTCCTCCCATTGTGTGACAATGGAGTTGTGGCTTATGCCAAGGAACACCCGTCCCATCAGTGATCTAGACATATTCTAAGGCAGTATCACCTGATCATGGAGATGGTTGATCTCCAGGGTGATCGAGGTTAGGAAAGTAGACTCAGAGGACAACACGGCGGATCCACTCACGAAGGCCTATTCCCAGAGAGAGATTTTTATGGGATGGTTGAGTATGAGATACTGCAACCACTGCTACAGATGGCCCTAGTGCAAGTGGGAGATTGTTAGTTATATGTATGCCCTAGAGGCCATTACTGTACATAGGATGTATATTGTAGTGGATGCTGGGACATATATAGGGAGGACTTTCTTG
Source organism: Agapanthus africanus (assembly GCA_030015575.1). Classification (NCBI taxonomy): domain Eukaryota; kingdom Viridiplantae; phylum Streptophyta; class Magnoliopsida; order Asparagales; family Amaryllidaceae; genus Agapanthus; species Agapanthus africanus. The sequence goes on from CM057339.1 coordinate 47,184,554, forward strand.
CTCGACATGATAGTATGCTATCTAGTTGCTCTTTACCTTAACGTGTATACTGATTGTCTCTCTGTTACATGTTGGTAAAGCCCTTAGGATGTGTACTTGACTACCTGGACTATGATGCAGATCATACTAGTGGGGACAGATAGTCTATAAGTACATCCTTCAAAGTCCCTAGTCGTGGGTGTATCGAGACGGGACATCGATATACCAGAGTAGACTAGCGTATACCTTCTCGACCCATACAGATGGGCGATGGATGATCCCATATCCATTGGTGTTTGACATCAGAGATGATATACGGGTGCTCAGTAGAGACTGGGTACAATGGACGGACTCGCCGAGAACTCCCAGATGGTATTATACCTTACGTCAGATGGCAGTTCTCTGGTGACACTGGTACATAGTAGTCTGTTGACCCGAGATCGTCATAGAGTCTTGTGTGGTTCCCACTGTGCTTTGATTTCCACCTTACCACGTCCAAGAGGGCGTGCAAAACGGTAGTTTTTGGGTACAGTCCCGAATCACATGGAGGCAATGAGCGATAGGAGGGGATTCGTCTCTCCCGGTATAGGGAGTTGATATTGCGCTGTGTTCGATTGGCTATAACCGGAAATCCCTGGCCAGGGTTGCTGAGATTTACTGGTAAGTGTTACCAGTAGTTTCTCGAATTGTTATAGACCTTATATCGACACGACTTATCGAGCTATTGGGGTCTGACGTTTACCACCCCTAGGCGAGATATGCGACATATCAGACGACGAGACCGGACTGTACGGTAAGTGTTACTGGTTGGATTCACAGGAGTATGAGCGGGCTTGCTCGTCGATCTTCTGATTGTTCAATACCCGGGTGGCCGTTACGTTTAGCAGACCGCTTGCGGCTTGTGGGTGTTTGATATGATCATCACCTGCTGCCGGCGTATTGACGAGTCTTCAGAGTCCTACACAGAGGTTTCCTGGCTCAAGCGAAACGAAATAGGAGCGCATATGAGATATGTGCGGGACCGAGAATAATGCGTGTATGTGATACCGTATTTCATTCTCGCGATGAATGTGCCGAATGGTTGTATGCGATATAACCTAGTTATCGAATCAAGGATTGATTCGATAAAACGATACATTGTATACTAGTCGGTTGTGTGCGACATGACCGGATCATTGAATCAAGTGTTGATTTAATGATTTAATGCATAATTATATATATTTGATATATTACTTTGCATTAACTAGTATTGGTTCACTTTAAATGGATTTTCTCACTTGAAGTTCACAAGTTGTATATGTGATATACTTTTGTGTACTTGATTGTATCATGTTTGATGGTACATGCTTACTTGAGTATGTGTAAAGATTAAACCATGGTTGTGTAATGGTTAGGGTTTTCCTTTTATTTATTTATTCATTTATTTATTTATTTTATTTTGGAAATGATAAAGAGAAAATGGTGGATTTCTTTGTTCTTTTCTTGAAGCTTCTTGAAGCTTCAAAGCATCTTTGACTAAGTGACCATTTTGTCTTCATGCTTAACCCTAACCCTTTAACTAACCTTAGTTTATTCTCTACACTTGACCATGGTTGCCATATGATAAGTATTCACATTATTTTCTATTTTTAAAAACACTTATCATATCTTTTCTTCTTCTTCTTCATCTTGAGCAAGAAAGAAAACCTAGCTACCATCAATGGCAACTAGTGAAAATGAGTGAGAAATCCAATTCTAAAGTGAACCCACCTCCTATTTCTTCATCCTCTACCTCTTGCCAAGTAGTATAGGATGTTTTCTTCACAAGTTTCATGACTTGGTGAAGTGGGAGCTTGATCTTGTAATGCCTCGACGTAGATCATCTTCGGCATCGTAGTCGATGACCTAGCTCGCCCATTTCTCCGATGAAGCCGACGCTAGAGCCCGGGATTCGATTTGGACAGCGAGGAGACTTCATTGCGGAGCTATGGAGGTGGAGGACCGGATCTACAAAGGTTGTATTTCCGTTCTTGTAGTTAAGTTGTTAACTATTCGCATTTGTTTCGCCTAGACATCTAGTTAACGATCCGTATTAGGGTTTCTCGGCACTTGTAATTTTTGAAATTGGCATGGTTGATGCCTTGTGAGACCTCATTAATGTGCCTAGGAACCCTACATACATATATATATATATATATATATATATAGAGAGAGAGAGAGATACTGAGAGAGAATATATATATATAGTTAATATATTATATATATATATATATATATATATATTAAATAAGTAACTGTTTAGTTTAAAAATATTATATATATATATTTGGATTGTACAGCTAATATCAAAATGCTTCGGAAATTTTACTGGGATGGTCGAAACAAGACAATCACAGCTTTCTATCCTAAGTAAAACACTTTTACTGAGATGAACCTTATTTATTTAAGTATTGTTCCGATCAACTCTCTTCCCTCATCTCTCCCTCTCTGCTTCGTTCTCGTTCTCGCTCATCTCTCTCTCTCTCTCTCTCCCGTTCTCACAACCGAACTCCATCACCACACCACCACCTCACCTCTCACAACCGAACTCCAAGACCTACCAAACCGAGCACCCACCACCATCAACACCGACCCCCTGCATCTCGCCGACGAACCCAACTCCCTCATCCCTGCACCTCACCTGAGCTACGACCCCGTTGCCCCTCGCTGCAACCACCTCGCCGACAAGCCTAGGACCACCTTGCCACCATCATCACCGCGGCCGCCACCAGCTCGATCCCCACCTCCTTTCTCCTCTGCAGCTCACACCGAGCTCATCTTCTCACCTTTCCTCAAAGTCGAGTCGCCAACAGCAGCTCCATCGCCTAAACTCTCGCTACCGGCGCTTCCTGGACCTCCGTAGCCTCGATTGGCTCTCCTCGGTGCACCATCGGCCACTTCCAGTAGACCCCATCACCTTCAACCGAGCCCAAGCTTCGCTCTTTAGTCGAGCATCCCAAGCCCTAGGAGTCGCTGCTGCTCGTGCTATTGTGGTTGATTGTGTTGTTGCTGCTCGTGCCATTTCCATTGACGTCGCTGCCGTACCCTCGACTTCATCACAGGCAAGTGAACCTCCTTCATTTGCTCAATTCATGCTACGTACTTATGTAGTTAGTGAATGTAGTTTAACGGTCTAAATGGATATAATATATGATGCGTGTATGAACAAATAGATAGCATCCCCGTACACGTACCGAGTGCTCGATGCGTTTACCCTATTAAAATCCCCAAGTTTTATTATTAGAAGTTTCGGTTGATGTTAAAGAGTGACGTATAAGAAATCGGCATCAAATCGTTAAGGCATCGAATGTAAAAATGACCTTCCTATTGGTTACGTCAAATCTGAAAACCACCGTACCCATCGCGTTGTAAAATTAGCTGTTAATTAAATATAAACTTAATCATGGTGTTCCAGGACTCATATCGAACCTAACTAGATAACCTATAACCCCATGTAATTAGTTTTGGAATAATGCAATTTCATGACCCTAAAAAGTGGGGAGGAACAAAATTCTGGACTGCAGTCCGGGGTAGCATTCTACGGCGGAACCTGAGTTTTAAGCACCTGTACATACCTGTATAAAACTGGAAATATGCGGAGCCCCATATGGTCATGTAGAAAACTTAATTATCTAACCTATGAAATTGGTCCCGTACATTTCTACGGTCGTTTGATATTTAATTTGTGTTTTGGAATTTCATTGTGTTCTGCAGTTTCTGCAGAAATGTTCATTACGTTGTCACATTAATCTGAACATAACTTCTGACGTAGAGGTGTGATTGATAATCCGTTTGGTGCGTTGGAAACTTAACTGGCAGAACTATATTTTAATCAACTAAGATAATACCTGAATCTGAACAAAATCACTGGTAAAATGCGCGCGAAGTTGGGCTTCCAGTTCTGAAACTGGAATCCCAGAAATCGATCGCTGCTTTCAAATGAGGATAATTCGCTAACCTGAACTCCGATTGACCTGAAATAAATTTTACTATTTAGATAATCAAGTGTGCTTCATACGCCATTTATACGGTTTTGGTCTATTCTATGTGTATGATTTACCGTAAATTTTGCAAGTTACATGGTATTGGTCGTTATAGAATAATGAATACCCGTTCAGTGCATTTCTGCATATTTTCATGCTTGAGTTATACCTGCTGCATAGTGATCATCTGTATTGTCGATATATTAATGTTAATGATTGGGTTGTGGCAAATACGACAATAACATTGATAAGTGGAAAAGTGATTGAAAGCGACAGTGATACGTATTTGTCCACAACCTATTCAAAACATGAATGCATACCATAACCTAGGGAATGGGGAAATCAAGATGGAATTGAACTCGTATTTATCGATGTTCGGTGATTTATATATATATATATATATATTTATAGAGGTACGGTGATATATATATATATATATATATATATATATATATATATATATATATATATACACACACATATACATATTTTAGGTCATGGGCCTAGCGGCACGGCTGACAGGGTTATGTCCCGGACACAGTGGGCCGTAGTCTCGGGCATGCACGAGACCCTTATTAAACACGAGTATCCTCTCCACCAGTTGATTTCATGGACTTAGTGACCGTTAAGTAGTGACATATGCATTGCTTAGTTCACCGACATGATACTCATAGTGCACTATTCATATTCAGTTGATGTTATTATACACATGTTCTGCAATTCATTGTACTCCTCATGTTTAATAATACTGCACGCCCATTATATATATTTATTGCTATATGTGTTGCCCTGACGATCTGAGTGTGCATGCTCAGAGGATGAAGTGGATCCAGCCCAGGAGCAGGACTTATCCTTCGAGATTACGGAGATCTAGACTGCATCACAAGCGCTACTTTCTTTGATTTCAGCATTTGTTTTATTGGTTAGTTGTTTATTCTGTGAAATAAATGTACCTCGAACTCTTTTAAATTGCAATGTAATAAGGTTATGAACTGTGATTTTCCTTTACTCGAGTATTATTTACTGACTACCATGTAATGCTAGAAACCGAAGTGTGACTACGGCGGGATTATTCCCTGACCGTAGGAGTATAGCTGGCCTAGTCATCCCTCGTATCCCATATTTTGGGAAGCGGGGCATGACATGGTTTTGTTGGTATCAGAGCCGGGTTTTGGATGAAATTACAGTTCCGTAAGGGGACCTCTAGATTGAGTTACACCCTTAGTGTATGCCTTATTGCATTCTTCCTCACTTCCTAATCATCGTTGAATCATTGTGAAGCCTTGCTTGAATCTGATTTCTTTTGATCTTTTCAGGAATATGGACTCCTCAGGAAAATTCTCAGGTGCCGGTCACCACGATCGTACCGAGAAGATCCTTAGCACACTGACGACCCTGGCCCAAGCTCAAGAGAGAAAGACTGATCTTCTGGCCGAGGGATTGATGGCGGTACAGGAGACCGCAATTACCGCCCTGGAGAGATCTTTCCCGCCGCCCCGAGGGTGCGCTCGTACCGACTACACAGGCTAGGGTTGGTACTGTTTCAGATTTTAGGAGGCTTCATCCAGCGGTGTTCATGGGATCAGCAAGTCCACTTGAGGCCGAACAATGGCCCATCAACGTAGAGAACCTCCTGACTGCCGCTCGAACTCCTGACGACGACAGAGTGAATGTAGTGAAGATTCAACTAGAAGACGAGGCCCGCACGTGGTGGTCCGTAGAGGAGAGCCGGCTAAAGAAATCTATTGGATGGGACACGTTCTCCACATGCTTCCTGGATCATTACTTTCCGGCTACTGCCAAGGCCGAGATGGAGGAAAAGTTTATTATGTTGAAGCAAAATGGACGCTCAGTGGATGTCTACGCCGCAGAGTTCAATCGGCTGAGTCGCTTCGCACCATACATGGTAACCACGGAAATCCGCCAGGGCAAGACGTTTCCAGCAAGGGCTCGATATTGAACTACAATAACTCATCGCGTCTCTCGACCTACCACCATCCATCGCTCAAGTTTTGAACGCTGCCCGAGTACAGGAAAGACTAGCAGAGAAGGCCAAGGGCCAACGATCAATGGATAGGAGACCTCACGTAGTTCCGACACGGCCTACCATTCCGCACCGTGGAGCGTTCCCAGTTCACAGGTCGGGTGTCACACAGATGAAACATACCTTCTCACCTCAGCAGCCGCAGCGGAGGGCCCTATTTTGCGATTATTGTCAGAAGCCAGGACACATGCAGAGAGATTGCCGCAGAGCTAAAGGGCAGTGCCTGATTTGCGGATCCAGCGAGCACAGGATCAACGGGTGTCCACAGAGATCTGAGCTACAGGGAGGGTTCGAGCAGCAACAACCATCGTATGGCACATCAGCTCAGGGGGATCCACCTCGGGTGCCTCAGCAGCGGTCCTTCGATCAGAGGCAGACTATTTCAGGTCGGAATCAAGGACGGGCTTTCACCCTATCCGCTGAGTAGGCAGAGGCTTCTAGAGATATGGTTACAGGTACCATCCTCGTTTATTCTGTACCAGCTAGAGTTCTTTTCGATTCGGGTGCTTCACATTGTTTTATTTCCACGCGGTTTGTCGACATACACTCTATACCTCACGAGCCATTGACCAAGGGTTGGGAGATACATACGGGTAACGGTATTATTGTGTCCAACCAAGAGTGTAGCTTATGTCCGGTGGTAGTGTGCGGCAGGGAATTCTATGCGAATTTCCGGTTAATCGGGACTGGCAGCTATGATGCGATTCTCGGGATGGATTGGATGAGCATCTTCCTTGCGATTATTGATTGCCGAGCTAAGAAAGTGACTTTCCGCATTCCCAATCACCCTGAATTTGTTTTCGAAGGCGGGAGCGAGTCTTTAGAGCCAGCCAAGTTTAGAGCCAAGCCAAAAGCATTGACAGCTATGGAGATTGATGAGAGTCCAGCACCAGAGACTGTTCGGGATTTTCTTGATGTGTTCCCGGAAGATTTACCAGGTCTACCACCTCCCCGCGTCTTGGGTTTCTCTATCGACTTGATTCCAGGGACGGCGCTAGTTTCCAAAGCTCCTTACAGGATGGCGCCAGTTGAGTTGGCAAAATTGAAGAAACAAATTGGAGAACTCCTGGAGAAAGGATTTATTCGTCCAAGCGCTTCGCCGTGGGTTGCATCAGTCCTCTTAGTGAAGAAAAAGGACGGATCGCTACGAATGTGCATAGACTACCGGGAGCTGAACAAGATTACGATAAAGAACAAATATCCCATTCCACGTATCAACGATTTTTGTGATCAGTTGGGTGGCGCCAAGGTATTTTCGAAGCTGGATCTTCATTCGGGCTATCACCAGATCAGAGTAACGGCTGAAGATATATGCAAGACGGCTTTCAGGACATGATACGGGCATTATGAGTTTCGTGTGATGTCGTTCGGTGTTACCAATGCTCCAGCTATATTTATGGATCTGATGAATAGAGTATTTGCGAAGTACTTGGACACGTTTGTCGTTGTATTCATCGACGACATACTAGTCTACTCTAAGACCCAGGAGGAGCGTGCCGAACACCTGCAGACAGTATTACAAATTCTTCGGGAAAAGAAGCTATACGCAAAATTGAGCAAGTGCGAGTTCTGGCTCGACAAAGTGCAGTTCTTGGGACACGTTGTTTCGAGCGAAGGCATCTCGGTGGACCCAGCGAAGATAGAATCTGTTAGAGATTGGCCGACTCCGAAATCAGTGGCCGAGATCAGAAGCTTCCTGGGATTGGCACGATATTATCGGCGGTTCGTTCAAGACTTTGCATGAGTCGCTGAACCCTTGATGAAGCTGACACGGAAGAAGGTACCGTACGTGTGGACGGAGGAGTGTACTCAGGCTTTTAAGGTACTAAAGCAGAAGTTGACCACGGCGCCTATCCTTATAGTGCCAGATAATTCAGGTGGGTTGGTGATACATAGCAATGCTTCGGGAAAAGGCTTAGGCTGCGTCCTGATGCAGCACGGTCAGGTAGTTGCTTATGCCTCATGACAGCTGAAGAATCACGAGAGGAACTACCCAATGCACAACTTGGAGTTAGTCGCAGTGGTTTTCGCATTGAAGATCTGGAGACATTACTTGTTAGGCGAAAAGATGGAAGTGTACACGGATCACAAGAGTCTGAAGTACGTGTTCACTGAGAGAGAACTGAATATGAGGCAATGCCGGTGGCTAGAATTAATGGCGAACTACGACTTAGATTTACAGTATCATCCGGGGAAGGTAAATGTCATACCAGACGCTCTCAGTCGCAAGCCGGCAGTCATGATGTTGACCAGTCAGAAGAGGATTTTTGAGGATTTTCAGAAGCTCGAACTAGAGGTTGTTACACCGAGTACAATTAGGCAGTTATGGCAATTACAGGTGCAGTCTTCTCTTATAGATCGCATTAAGGCTGCGCAGGCTGATGATCCTCGATTAAAAAAGTTCAGAGAGCAGGTGGAAGACGGGCTGAGGACGGACTTACTCATACATCAGGATGGTTCTCTAAGATTCGGTAGCAGGCTCTGCGTCCCCAAGGTGGATGAGGCTCATAGTTCGGCTTATTCTGTGCATCCGGGAGGCACGAAAATGTATCGGGATCTAAGGCAACACTTTTGGTGGAACGGGATGAAGCGAGAGATTGCACGGTTCGTATCTAAGTGTTTAGTATGCCAGCAGGAAAAAGCAGAGCACCAGAGAACGGCTAGACTATTGCAACCGCTTCCGATACCCGAGTGGAAGTGGGAGCACATCACTATGGATTTTGTGACTGCCTTACCACGGAGTCCAAGGGGCAACAATGCAGTCTGGGTTATCGTCGACCGTCTTATGAAAGCTGCACATTTTATACCCTTTCGTGTAGGCCAGTCGACAGAGTCGCTTGTGGAGAAGTACATGCAAGAGGTAGTGCGACTTCACGGGGTTCCGGTCAGTATAGTGTCGGATCGAGACACCAGGTTTGTTTCACACTTTTGGAAGAGCTTACAGGAGAGTCTGAGTACACGTCTCAAGTTTAGCACGGCTTACCATCCACAGACGGACGGGCAGTCCGAGTGTACTATTCAGACGCTCGAGGACATGTTGAAGGCTTGCATGCTAGACTTCGAGGGATCATAGGAGGATCACGTTCATCTGGTGGAGTTTTCTTATAATAACAGTTTTCAAGCTAGCATCCAGATGGCTCCATTTGAGGCACTTTACGGACGGAAATGTCGATCCCCTATTTGTTGGGATGACGTGGGAGAACGAAGATTACGGAAATGTAGATCCCCTATTTGTTGGGATGACGTGGGAGAACGGAGATTACTAGGCCCCGAACTTATTGTTCAGACGGTAGATAAAGTCCAGATGATCAGACAGCGCATTAAGATGGCTCAGGACCGACAGAAGAGTTAGGCGGATACTAGCAAGAGAGCGCTAGAATTTGAGGTTAGAGATCATGTATTTCTGAAGATTTCTCCTACCCGCGGTGTTATCAGGTTTGGAGATCGCGGGAAACTCAGTTCCCGATTCATCGGACCTTTCGAGGTGCTAGAGCGAGTGGGAGAGGTGGCCTATCCTCTTGCCTTACCTCCATCGCTAGCTGGTATGCACAATACCTTTCACGTATCCCAGTTGAGACGCTATGTTCGGAATGACAGCCATGTTCTGGACCATTCAGAGTTGACTTTGGGCACCGATCTGTCTTACGAGGAGCAGCCCACCACCATTCTCGATCGTCGGGAAAAAGTGTTAAAGAACAGAATCATTCCCCTGGTTCGAGTTTCTTAGGGTGGTCGTTTGCCAGAGTCTACCAGGGAACGCGAGGAGGACATCCGCGCACGTTTTCCGCATCTGTTTGTATAGTGTGTTGTTCCGTTGATTTCGTTTTAATTTCGAGGACGAAATTTTTGTAAGGAGGGTATGATGTAAATCCCCAGTTCCGAATAAAATTTTCGTATTTTTTCCAGATTTTAATCCAAATTTATTTCATTTTTTATATATTTTTTATTATTTAAATTAATTTCCTAACCTCTTAATCCTAAAACTAAAACCCAATCCTATTCTACCCGACCCGACCCATGCCAACCCGACCCGACCAGCTTCCCCTCATCTTCCTCCCTCGTTTCCTTTTCCCGCCACTTCCCTCGCACAACCTCCTCGCCCCCTCTTCTCGCGCCCGCGACGAACGCACCCACGAACGCTTCTCGCGCCCCGCTCGCCATTTCCTCGCGCCAGCCTCCACTTGACCCGCTCACTCCCTAACGGCTCCAAGTCCCCAACGGCACCCCTCGACTCCGTCCTTCCTCGTGCCCACCTCTGCGAGAACGGCTCCACGCCGAAGTGGCCTTGTTGCCAACGACTCCGGAATCCCCGCACCTGCCTCCCTTCTTCTCTCCAACGTCTCTTTCTCACTCTCCCGTTCTCTTCCCTCATCTCTCCCTCTCTGCTTCGTTCTCATTCTCGTTCTCGCTCATCTCTCTCTCTCGTTCTTACAACTGAACTCCATCACCACACAACCACCCCACCTCTCACAACCGAACTCCAAGACCTACCAAACCGAGCACCCACCACCATCAACACCGACCCCCTGCATCTTGCCGACGAACCCAACTCCCTCATCCCTGCACCTCACCTGAGCTCCGACCCCGTTGCCCCTCGCTGCAACCACCTCGCCGACAAGCCTAAGACCACCTTGCTACCATCATCACCGCGGCCGCCACCAGCTCGATCCCCGCCTCCTTTCTCCTCTGCAGCTCACACCGAGCTCATCTTCTCACCTTTCCTCAAATTCGAGTCGCCAACAGCAGCTCCATCGCCTAAACTCTCACTGCCGGCGCTTCCTAGACCTCCGTAGCCTCGCTTGGCTCTCCTCGGTGCACCATCGACCACTTCCAGTAGACCCCCATCACCTTCAACCGAGCCCAAGCTTCGCTCTTTAGTCGAGCATCCCAAGCCCTAGGAGTCGCTGCTGCTCGTGCTATTGTGGTTGATTGTGTTGTTGCTGCTCGTGCCATTTCCGTTGACATCACTGCCGTACCCTCGACTTCATCACAGGCAAGTGAACCTCCTTCACTTCCTCAATTCATGCTACGTACTTATGTAGTTAGTGAATCTAGTTTAACGGTTTAAATGGATATAATATATGATGTGTGTATGAACAAATAGATAGCATCCCCGTACACGTACCGAGTGCTCGGTGCGTTTACCCTATTAAAATCCCCAAGTTTTATATTAGAAGTTTCGGTTGATATTAACGAGTGACGTATAAGAAATCGGCATCTAATCGTTAAGGCATCGAATGTAAAAATGACCTTCCTATTGGTTACATCAAATCTGAAAACCACCATACCCATCGCGTTATAAAATTAGCAGTTAATTAAATATAAACTTAATCATGGTGTTCCAGGACTCGTATCGAACCTAACTAGATAGTCTATAACCCCATGTAATTAGTTTTGGAATAATGCAATTTCATAACCCTGAAAAGTGGGGAGGAACAAAATTCTGTACTGCAGTCCGGGGTAGCATTCTACGGGGGAACCTGAGTTTTAAGCACCTGTACCTACCAGTATAAAACTGGAAATGCGCAGAGCCCCATATGGTCGCGTAGATAACTTAATTAGCTAACCTCTGAAATTGGTCCCGTACATTTCTACGGTCGTTTGATATTTAATTGTATTTTGGAATGTAATTGTGTTCTGCAGTTTCTGCAGAAATGTTCATTACGTTGTCACATTAATCTGAACATAACTTCTGACGTAGAGGTGCGATTGATAATACGTTTGGTGCGTTGGAAACTTAACTGGCAGAACTAGATTTTATTCAACTAGGACAATACCTGAATCTGAACATAATCACTGGTAAAATGAGCGCGAAGTTGGACTTCCAGTTCTGAAACTGGAATCCCAGAAATCGATCGCTGCCTTCAAATGAGGATAATTCCCTAACCTGAACTCTGATTGAACTGAAATAAATTTTACTATTTAGATAATCAAGTGTGATTCATACGCCCTTTATACGGTTTTGGTCGATTCTATGTGTATGATTTACCGTAAATTTTGCAAGTTACATGGTATTGGTCGTTATAGAATAATGAATACCCGTTCAGTGCATTTCTGCATATTTTCATGCTTGAGTTATACCTGCTGCATAGTGATCATCTGCGTTGTCGATATATTAATGTTAGTGATTGGGTTGTGGAAAATATGACAATGATATTGATAAGTGGAAAAGTGATTGAAAGCGACAGTGATACGTATTTGTCCACAACCTATTCAAAACATGAATGCATACCATAACCTGGAAAATGGGGAAATCAAGATGGAATTGAACTCGTATTTAGCGAGGTACAGTGTTTTAGAGGATGATCATTCGCTATCAGTGATATTTATATATATATACATATTTTAGGTCGTAGGCCTAGCGACACGGCTGACAGGGTTATGTCTCGGACACAGTGGACCGTAGTCTCGGGCATGCACGAGACCCTTGTTAAACACGAGTATCCTCTCCACCAGTTGATTTCATGGACTTAGTGATCGTTAAGTAGTGACATATGCATTGCTTAGTTCACCGACATGATACTCATAGTGCACTATTCATATTCAGTTGATGTTATTATACACATGTTCTGCAATTCATTGTACTCCTCATGTTTAATAATATTGCACACCCATTATATATATTTATTGCTATATGTGTCGTCCTGACGACCTGAGTGTGCATGCTCAGAGGACGAAGTGGATCCAACCCAGGAGCAGGACTTATCCCTCGAGATTGCGGAGATCTAGACTGCATCACCAGCGCTACTTTCTTTGATTTCAGCATTTGTTTTATTGGTTAGTTGTTTATTCTGTGAAATAAATGTACCTCGAACTCTTTTAAATTGCAATGTAATAAAGTTATGAACTGTGATTTTCCTTTACTCGAGTACTGTTTACTGACTACCATGTAATTCTAGAAGCCGAAGTGTGACTACGGCGGGATTATTCCCTGACCGTAGGAGCATGGCTGGCCTTGTCATCCCTCGTATCCCATATTTTTGGGACGCGGGGGGGTGACATTTAAACTGGGAACAGATGACCTCTAAGTCGTTAAACTGGGAACAGATGACCCCTAAGTCGTTAAACTGGGAACGAGGTAAATTCCATCATGGAAAATGATGATTCGCTCCTGGTACCACATTCCAGAGTAGCGGTGCTGATGTCAAACCAAAACCAAAATCCCTAAATCCTCTTATGGCAAATGATGATTTGCTTCTGGTACCATATTCCAGTATAGCGATGCTGATGTCAACCAAAATCACATCAAATCAGCAAGTCAACTTCTACCATGACACTGCAAAGAGCGGAGCAAGTCAAATCAAGCACCGACCGTCCAAGTCGCAAAAAGGAAAACAACGACCTCCCCGTCGGAATTATGCTTCGACTCGGAATCAAGTCAACCAACGGCCTCTACATCAAAAACAGTGACACTCCGTCTCGGAGAAACGTCAAACAGACACTCCGTCTCGGGGAAACGTCAAACTGACACTCTGTCTCAGGGAAACGTCAAACAAACACTCCACGCCGGGGAAATGTCAAACAGACACTCCGCCTCAGGGATAAGTCAACCAGTGACACTCCGTGCAGGGGACAAGTCAACAAGTGACACTTCGTGCTGGGGACAAGTCAACCAGAGACACTCCGTGCCGGGGACACGTCGACCACAAACACTCCGTCTCGGGGATAAGCACCAGCGACACTCCGTGCCGGGGAAACATCGACCACAGATACTCTGTGCTGGGGAAATGTCGATCAACAACACTCCATACCAGGGAAACGTCAAACAGACACTCCGTCTCGGGGATACGTCGACCAGCGACACTCCGTACGGGGGAAACGTCGACCAACGACACTCCGTGCCAGGGAAACGTCGACCACAGACACTTCGTGCCGGGGAAACGTCGACCACAGACACTTCGTCCCGGGGAAACGTCGACCACCGACACTTCGTGCCGGGGAAACATCGACCAGCGACACTCCGTGCCGGGGAAACGTCAAACAGACACTCCGCCTCGGGGATAAGTCGACTAGCGACACTCTGTGCCGGGAAAACGTCGACCACAGACACTCCGTGCAGGGGAAACGTCGACCATAGACACTCCATGCCGGGGACACGTCAACCAGCGATACTCCATGCCGGGGAAACGTCAAACAGACACTCCGCCTCGGGGATAAGTCGACCAGCGACACTCTGTGCTGGGGAAATGTCAACCACAGACACTCCATGCCGGGTAAACGTCGACCACAGACACTCCGTACTGGGGAAACATCGACCAGCGACACTCTGTACTGTGGAAATGTCGACTAGCGACACTCCGTGCCGGGAAAATGTCAAAGAGAAACTCCGCCTCAGGGATAAGTCGACTAGCGATACCCCGTTCCAGGGAAACGTCGACCATAAAACTCCGTGCCGAGGACACGTCAACCAGCGACACTCCGTGCCGGGAAAATGTAAAACAGACACTCCACCTCGGGGATAAGTCGACCAGCGAGACTCCGTAGCACCGCCACTGGGTTTCGGGAGGCATCGACCATACCGTTTTCAAAAATTTGGCATGCTAAAGAACCCTAACCTAGAATCTTAACTAGAGAATTTGACGAAATTAGAATGTAAATATCTTTACATCTAAGTGAACAAGGAATACAACCTTTGTAGACCGGTCATTCACTTCAATAGCTCCGTGTAGTAGTCCCTTCGCTCCAAGTAGTGAACTCCCGGACTCTAGAAAGGCTCCACAAGATGAAAGGAACAAACTTACTTGAAGTCTTCGAGGCCGAAGATGATCTACGTCGAGAAGACACTAACTCAAGCTACCTCCTCACTAATTAGGAATTGGTGAAGGAAACAGCTTAAACTAAATGGCTGGTCTAGTGTAGGTTGATGAAGTAGGAATTTTTTCTCACTTTAGAAAATATTTTTCTCACTAATTTTCTTCACCTCCCAAAAAGCTAGAGAGCTTTGAGGAAGGAGAGATAAAGAAGAAGATGAAGTCGAGAATAGAATGAATGAATCATTAAGTGAGAATAGAAACCATAGGTGAGATAATATCTCATATTAACTCCTTGCAGAGACTTAAGCATGACTTAAGGTAATTGTTAGGTTAAATAATATCTGATGTAAAACCAAAAATTAATGGACTAAGTCAATGGTTCTACAAAGCTTCCACTAAGCTCCAAACCATGTAGCTAATTTCCAACTAATTTTGATTTACCTTTAATAAATAAAACCCTTCATTATCATAAATATGGTGTGTGAGTCTCATACACCCATTGTAGCATGTAGCAACAAGCATGACACAATAATATATATCACATATATATTAAGTGTACACAAGTGAGAAAAAGAAATGCTTAAGTGAGCTAATGATTAGTTAATGTAAATTAATATATCAAATATATAATTATACATTAAAATTATTAAATCAACACTTGATCTAATGATCCGGCTATATCACATATAACCGACCTAATATCATTTGTATCAACTTATCGAATCAACACTTTATTCGATAACCCGGCTATATCACATATAACCGACCGATATCACATATCGCGAGAATAGAATACGGATTCACATACGCGTATTAATCTCGGTCCCGCACATATCACATATGTGCTCCCTACTTCGTTTCGCATGAGCCAGGAAACCTCTGTGTAGGACTCTAAAGACTCGTCAATACGCCGGCAGTAGGGTGGTGATCATATCAGTCACCCACAAGCCGTCAGCAGTACTGCTAGAAGTAACGGCCATCCGGGTATTGAGCGATCAGAAGATCAACAAGCAAGCCTGCTCATACTCCTGCGAGTCCAATAAGTAACACTACCGTACAGTCCGGTCTCTTCGTCTGATATGTCGCATATCCAACCTGAGGGTGGCAAACGTCAGACCCTAATAGCCTGATAAGTCATGCCGATGTGAGGCCCATAACGGTTCAAGAAACTACTGATAACACTTACCAGTAAATCTCAGCAACCCTGGCCAGGGATTTCCTGTTATGGCCAATCGAGCATAGCGCAACATCAACCCCCAATACCGGAAGAGACGAAATCCCCTCCTATCGCTTATTGCCTCCATGTGACTCGGGACTGTACCCAAAAACCACCATTTTGCATGTTCTCTTGAACGTGGTAAGGTGGGAAATCAAAGCACAGTGGGAATCACATAAGACTCTATGACGATCTCGGGTCTACAGAATAACCTGTACCAGTGTCACCCAAGAACTGCTATCTGACGTGAGGTATAATACCATCTAGGAGTTCTCGGCGAGTCCTGTTCAGTGTACCCAGTCTCCACTGAGCACCCGTATACCATCTTTGATGTCAAATACCAATGGATGTGGGATCATCCATCGCCCATCATATGGGTCAAGAAGCGTATACGCTAGTCTACTCTGGAATATCGATGCCCCGTCTCAATACTCCTACGACTAGGAACAATTGAAGGATGTACTTACCGAACTACCATTGCCCCCACACTAGTATGATCTGCATCATAATCCTGATAATCAAGTACTCATCCTAAGGGCTTTATCATATGTAACAGAGAGACAATAAATATACATGTCAAGATAAAGAGCAAACAGATAGCATACTATCATGTCGAGCAAGAAAGTCCTTCCTATATATGTCCAAGCATCCACTATAATATACATCATATGTACAATAATGGTCTCTAGGGCATACATATAATTTAACAATCTCCCACTTGCACTAAGGTCATTTGTTGTAGTATCTCATACTCAACGCCCCATAAAATTCTTTCTAGGGAAGAGCCTCTGTGAGTGATCCGCCGTGTTATCCTTCGCATCAAGTCTCCTTACCTCGATCCCTTGGAGATCAACCATCTTCCTGATCAGGTGATTCTGCCTTAGAATATGTCTGGATCGCTGATGGGACCGATGTTTTCTAGTGCCAAAACCACAACTCCATTGTTGTCACAATAACAGTTATTAGACAGCTCAATGGTAGGAACCATATTCATCTCAATGAACAAGAAATATCCAAACAGTCACTTTGGCAAGCATCGTTGGTAGCGATGTATTCAGCCTTTATCATTTTAGTTTGCCACAGATATCTAGCTTGGAACCCTTCCAACATACCGTTCCCTCCTCTGAGGATAAAGACAAAGCCTGCGACTGACTTTTCAGTGGTCCTTATCACTCTGGAAGCTCCAATCGATAAAGGACTCCCACTGGAGTTCACTGTTACCAACACTAAGAACATTTCTTTAGCACTTCTCAAGTACTTAAGAATGTCCTTCACAGCTATCCAGTGATTCTCCAAAGATCCGATTTATACCTGATCACTACACCTAGTGAGTTAGCTACATCTGGTCTGGTACATAACATCGCATACATGATAGAGCCCAGTGCCGAAGCATAGGGTATCCCTTGTACGCGGACTCGCTCTCAAATCAGTCTTGTAAGACATCTTTTGGGAGAGAATGATTTCTGAGTAAGTGGGCGAACCACCACGCTTAGAATCATTCATACTAAACCCCTTTAGTATGGTGTTATTGTACCTGGATTTGGGGACACTTACAACATCCACTTAAATCTATCATCATAGATCATAATCCACAAGATGTAGTAGGTATCATCCAGATCATCCATGGAGAATCCTCAATGATAAGAGGAGCTTGACCGAGTGTAGCATAGGAAACCATTTTTCTATCAAGAGTACGTCATCTTACGCACAATACGTGGAAGACAACCTTGCTCTCTACAACCTTCTTGTATATACATGGTTCATCTACCTTTCTGATGAAATCAAACTTTTTGGACTGCTAGATCAAAACAGATGTTCCAACTCCGCGATGCGTGCTTTGATCCTGATGGACTTAAGCATAGCCACTGGAGAAAAGGTTTCATCATAATCCACACCTGGTTATTGACGAAAACCTTTTAGTACAAGTCTAGCTTTTAAAGTCTCAACTTTTCCATTTACACCAAGAAATCTTCTCAAGATCCACTTGCTCCCAATGGGTTTTACCCCTTCAGGTGCAACATTCAAAGTCATAATTTGTTGGTGTACATGGGATTCCATCTCAGATCGCATTGCATCTAGCCATTTCACAGAGTCCCTACTCGTGATGGCCAGCCTGAACCTGGTTGGGTCATCATCCACCATGATGCAATCCTCGCTCCCACCGTCACCGAGAAAACTGCAGTATCTCTCAGGTAGATGAGCAACCCTACCAGATTCACGGAGAGGCTGAGGTTCGTTGGAGATTATTGAATCCTTTGGTTTCACCAAATCATCAGCTGTTAGTTTGTCTAGCTGGAACTCCTTCAAGTTCTGCCTCATGACCACTAATTTCTTCCATAAGAAATTCCTTTTCTAAAAAGGTGGCATGCTGAGAAACAAAACAGCTTTTGCTCCTCAGTATGGTAGAAGATATACCCCCGCGAATGTTCGAGATATCCAACAAACTTATACAGAACTGACATTGCCTCGAGTTTGTCCGGATTTTTTCTTTCAACATAGGACGAACAGCCCCATATCTTAACTCGTTTAAGATATGGTCTCTTCCTATCCCATATCATATATGGAGTGGTAGGCACTGATTTGGATGGAACCCCATTCAATAGGTATGCAGATTCTCAAGTGCATAACTCCAAAAGGAAATAGGCAACTCAGCAGTACTCATCATAGAGCGTACCATATCTAATAGGGTGCGATACCTCTGCCCCGATACACCGTTGTGATGTGGTGTACTTGGAGGAGTAAGCTGAGAGAGAATCCTATTATCTTTTAAATAATCCAGGAACTCCGTGCTCAAGTATTCTCCTTCTCGATCACATCGAAGGACTTAATACTTTTTCCCGTTTGGTTCTCTACTTCGTATTTATATTCCTTGAATTTCTCAAAAGCTTCAGACTCGTGTTTCAATAGGAACACATATGCGAATCTTGAGAGATCATCGATGAATGTAATGAAGTACAAAGAACCAACCCTGAAATTTGTAGACATAGGACCGTATACATCATCATGTATGCGTCCCAAAAGTTCAGTAACTCTTTCTCTGTTTCCAGTAAACGGAGTGTTGGTCATTTTACGTTTGAGACAAGACTGGCAAGTATCATAAGATGAAAATTCGAACGGATTCTAATATCCATCCTTATGTAACTTAGCTAGTTGTGTCGCATTGATATGACCTAGTCTATAATGCCACAAGAAGGATTCGTTCATTTCTGAACTCCTCCTCTTGTGTGTGTTCTATATACTTTGAACTGTGGTTTGATTTAGAACGTATATGCTATTACATAACGTGCCTGATCCAATCAACTCTTGATTCAGGAAAATGTTCACAACATTATCCTCTAATACAGAATTATATTCTTCTTTAACTTAATAAAGAAACCGATGTAATATTGTATATCAGGTACAGCATGTAATAACATTTGTTCAGAATTAATGTATTTACCACTTGGTAATACAAGGTGATATTCGCCAACTGCTTTGGCTGCAACATTTGCACCATTCCTTATGCTAGAGAATGATCATCTATTCTCAGTTGTCTACCTTTCTTTAGCCCACGTAACATCTTACATATGTGGGATTCTGTTCCGGTATCTCATACTCAGGACGTAGAGTGTACTGAGAAACAGTTCTCGGTAATAAACACACCCGAAGAATATGCATCAACATGCTTTTTCTTCGTTTGGGTCACATAGGAATCCGTATATTCCTCTATTTCCTGCTCGGACTTATAACAATTATAAGATAGAGCGGAACCAACGTTCCCCAGCTCAGTATAACAAGCGGGTTCGGTCAATACATCCATATTATTATCTTGATTAAGGCATATCACGGTCGCTACCAGGAGAGAGAGAGAAGAAAACACTCTGCGTATACTCTTGCAAGATCATATTGGTTATTATTTTATCTAATCAAGATGGCTCCCACTGTTTTTAATCAAATCTTCCTTCAAACCCTAAAAGGTAAGACTAGCCGGGATTAATTACACTTTACAAGTTCGCCAATTTTTCAGGCAGGCCAGTGTCGGTACTTTGAGGGAGGTTCTCCGTGCTTTCGCGCGGACCTAATTAAAATAAACCTCATTTTCCCAGGGGCGCAACCCTGTTAACACCTTTCTGGACACCTACTTGATCGGCTAATTGTAATGTGTAAAACTCTCTCAGGAGTAACTCTTACTCGCAGCGGGTATCGGGATCCAACTATCTCATAGAAGGTATGCAATTTTATTGCAAATTTCAACACTTGAAATTCCCGATAATATTTTGCCCCTAGCAACTTATGACCTTAACAAGGTCAACAAATCATACGCGCTAGCCAAGTTCAACCCGTACATTTAATGATTGAATTAAACCCGCCCGTATGACCCTTAACAAGGTCAACAAAGTCGTACGACTACCCTAATCCAATCGCATCACATGCTAAAGCAGATAAGCACTAATCAGCTACCGTACACTACGCCTTAACATAGTTAACAAACGTAGCACGAATACTAAGTAGCATTTATCTGAAATGATGGAGGGCTGCGAAAGGTTTTTAAGAAAACCTTTTGCGTAATGAACTTGATATCGTTGTAGAAACAAGTGATTTTTGAAAAGGAGTGATTTTTAGGCTTTCGCTAGTTTTGCTAAAGAGGTCACTCCCGGTGAAGGGATCTCGGCTCTTTCCTCATCGAATGAGGTGCTGGACATTCAAGAATACCACTATGCAAAGCAAGAACTAGAGAAGCAATTAAAAGACAAAACCGAGTGGGTTATAGCATCTGCTAGTCTTCTGCTAAAGAGGTCACTCCCGGTGAAGGGATCTCGGCTCTTTCCTCATCGAATGAGGTGCTGGATATTCTACAAGGAATACCGCTATGCAAAATAAAAACTAGAGCTACCCTTTTTGAAAATTTGATTCCACAACATTTTTAGGTTTCTTTCTTTTCATTAATCTCATTAATGAAGTTCCATCATTTATGCTTCCTAAGCATCACAGAAAAAACAAAAATACAGGTACAGTTATGCCATCCACATTCACCACAGTGTCCCGTTATGCACCGTTAGGTTACTTAACTAACGGCATAGCGGGGCGGGACTAGCGTGAGTGCAAAACATAAGCAATGTTTATTATATATCATATATATAATAATAAAGCATTTGTCTCACGCATATAAAGTGATCACATCACAGAATATCAGCAGCAAAAGTCAACATATGAAATATTGGATATACTAGAAATTCCGTGTTTTAAATTAAGCCAGTAAAAAACACGGATTCCATGGTTGTGATGAATAGCCAAACCCACAACCCTAGACCCCTACGAGAGCGGCAAGCAATCCTATCAATTCTAGAGTTAGGTGACCCGGTCTCGACTCCTCGAGATGGTCTCCCACTGGACCCTAGAACCCGGTTACTTGTGCTCCCCATCTTGGGTCTATCTTAATGCGGAAAAGTAAATAATATATAACAATGGTGACATCATCCTCAACCCGGAAGTGTCCCAATAAAAGAATATTGCATACAAGTTTTTACATGAATGAAAATGAAAAACTCTCATCTCACATAAAAAAAACCCGGCTATTCAAAACACGACGATCCAATATAACATATACCAGCAACACACATCACATGTTATCAACGTAAGTAAATATGCGTATCCCAATTGTCGTTGACATATAGCAACGAAACCAGCGATACACCACGTATTACACTTACGGTCGCAGAAAAGAAAATGTCAAACTACAACATTTGGAATCGACACATCCCTTAAACATCATAAACCCGGAATATCACATACTTCGGATTTCATGCCTAACATTGTAAATCTTACATTTGGGTCTCATCTATGAAAACACATTTTCAAAAGAAATCGGGTAATTCAACAAGATTCCCGATTCCTACCGAGACCAAAATGTTAAATTTACAAGCAACTAATCAATTTTCACAAAACTAATTAGTGTAGATTCCAAATATTGTATCACATCACAAATAACTAGACGATATTAAACATTTCGATCGAATCAACAAACACCCAAAATTTCCCAGAGAGCTCAACACTTGAGCACGGTTTAAAAAATACCCAAAACATGCCACTACGCCTATCGACCAACCGTAGAAGGGCCAACCCTTGCCTCACCTATGGCGCCGCGAAACTGTCGCAAACCCTAGGGTTTGGTGGCGGTTCCGGGGGTTATAGAATCGGGTTATGGTTTCGTTCTTCTAGAGGGTCCATAGAATTATTTGCATGATTTTCTGAAGATTTTAAACTTGGAAAAATCCAACTTTTGGAAAATTTCCAGCGAGGGAGAAAAATGGGTATTTGATATTCGTCCGAACATTTTAACGTCGTCTAAATTACCCGAAACGATGTTAGAATTA
Source organism: Agapanthus africanus (assembly GCA_030015575.1). NCBI lineage: Eukaryota > Viridiplantae > Streptophyta > Magnoliopsida > Asparagales > Amaryllidaceae > Agapanthus > Agapanthus africanus. Next base: position 47,206,900 of record CM057339.1, read on the forward strand.
CGACTATGAAGTACTCCGAATTGCCTTTACATAAAGATAACATCACATGCAATCTCAGTAAAAACAAGCAACACATGAAACACCAAAACCCAGAGACCAGAGCACCAAACAAAAACGAGGCCAAACCAACACTAAAGAATCGGCCAGGCCGGAATTTTGTGACTTTTCGCCGGGTCAAAACCGGTGAAAGGGGTTCATTTTTGTCTGGTGTTTATATTACATCTCATGCAACATTCTGCAATTGCTTAAAAAAAATTTAGACACTCTAAAAAATTCGACAGAAACTAGGTTTTTTGTTTCGATGTTTCGGAGTTATTTCGGTTTCGTAATTCTACAAATATCGTCTAATTCTCTAGCATGTCTCTAATACCACTGCTGGGTTTCGTAACACCGCCAGTGAATTTCGGGAGGCATCAACCATGCTGTTTTCAAAAATTTGGCGCGCTAAAGAACCCTAACCTAGAATCTTAATTAGAGAATTAGACGAAACTAGAATGTAAATATCTTTACATCTAAGTGAACAAGGAATACAACCTTTGTAGACCGGTCCTTCACTTCAATAGCTCCGTGTAGTAGTCCCTTCGCTCCAAGTAGTGAACTCACGAACTCTAGAAAGGCTCCACAAGATGAAAGGAACAAACTTGCTTGAAGTCTTCGAGGCCGAAGATGAACTACGTCGAGAAGACACTAACTCAAGCTACCTCCTCACTAATTAGGAATTGGTGAAGGAAACAGCCTAAACTAAATAACTAGTCTAGTATAGGTTGATGAAGTAGGAATTTTGCTCACTTTAGAAATATTTTTCTCACTAATTTTCTTCACCTCCCAAAAAGCTAGAGAGCTTGAGGAAGGAGATGAAGAAGAAGATGAAGTGGAGAATAGAATGAATGAATCATTGAGTGAGAATAGCAACCATAGGTGAGATAATATCGCATACTAACTCATGTAGAGACTTAACCATGGCTTAAGGTAATGGTTAGGTTAATAAATATCTTAAGTAAAAAAAATTAGTGGACTAAGTCAATGGTTCTACAAGCTTCCACTAAGCTCCAAACCATGTGACCGATTTCCAACTAATTTTGATTTACCTTTAATAAATAAAACCCTTCATTATCATAAGCATGGTGTGAGTCTCATACACCCATGTAGCATGTAGCTACAAGCATGGCACAATAATATATATCACATATATATTAAGTGTACACATGTGAGAAAAAGAAATGCTTAAGTAAGCTAATATTAGTTAATGTAAATTAATATATCAAATATATAATTATACATTAAATTATTAAATCAACACTTGATCTAATAATCCAGCTATATCACATATAACCGACTAATATCATTTGTATCAACTTATCGAATCAACACTTGATAAAATAACCCGGCTATATCATATATAACCGACTGATATCACATATCGCGAGAGAATACAGTATCACATAAGCGTATTAATCTCGGTCCCGCGCATATCACATATGTGCTCCTATTTCGTTTCGCCTGAGCCAAGAAACCTCTGTGTAGGACTCTAAAGACTCGTCAATACGCCGGCAGTAGGTAGTGATCATATCAGTCACCCACAAGCCGTCAGCAGTACTGCTAGACATAACGGCCACCCGGGTATTGAGCGATCGGAAGATCAACAAGCAAGCCTGCTCATACTCCTGCAAATCAAATAAGTAACACTACCGTACAGTCCAGTCTCTTCGTCTGATATGTCGCATATCCAGCCTGGGGGTGGCAAACATCAGACCCCAATAGCCTGATAAGTCATGCCGATGTGAGGCCCATAACGGTTCGAGAAACTACTGATAACACTTATCAGTAAATCTCAGCAACCCTGGTCAGGCATTTCCTGTTATGGCCAATCGAGCATAGCGCAACATCAACCCCCAATACCGGGAGAGACGAAATCCCCTCCTATCGCTCATTACCTCCATGTGACTCGGCACTGTACCCAAAAACCACCGTTTTGCTCCTATCGCTCATTGCCTCCATGTGACTCGGGACTATACCCAAAAACCACCGTTTTGCACGTTCTCTTGAACGTGGTAAGGTGGAAATTAAAGCACAGTGGGAATCACATAAGACTCTATGGCGATCTCAGGTCTACAGACTAACATGTACCAGTGTCACAGAGAAATGCTATCTGACGTAAGGTATAATACCATCTAGGAATTCTCGGCGAATCCTGTTCAGTGTACCAAGTCTCCACTGAGCACCCGTATACCATCTTTGTTGTCAAACACCAATGGATGTGGGATCATCCATCGCCCATCATATGAGTCAAGAAGCGTATACGCTAGTCTACTCTGGAATATCGATGCCCCGTCTCGATACTGTTAGTGTATATGCCCTAGGGGCCATTATTGTATCATACTAGATTGTATATTACTTAATGGAAGCTTGGGATATTCACAGTTATATATACAGTCTTGCTAAAAATGGTAGTATGCTACTTGGTTTGTGTCTACTTTAATATGTGTATATGTCTCTTGTAACAAATCACTTATACATATTAGTAGAGCCCATAGGATCTTTGCTTGATTACCAGCGTCGTGATGGCAGTCACACTAGTGGGGGCTGGGTAGTCTGTAAGCAACATCCTATACAGGTCCCTGGTCGTTGGATTGTCGAGATAGGGCATCGATATTCCGGAGTAGACTAAGTGTATACGCTTCTCATCCCAGTTGGGGAAATGGTCTGTCCCACAGCCATCAGTACGCTGTACTGGAGATAGTATACAGGTGCTCGTTAGGTTACGGGTACACCGGACAGGACTCGCCGAGGAACTGATTGGTTGGTATTATACCCATCGTCAGTTATCAGTTCCCAGATGACATGAGTACAGCATAGTCCGCAGACTTGACACTGCTACTTCGCCTCGAGTGTGTCCCACTGTTCTTAGATTGCTACCCTACCACGGCTCAAAGGAGTCGTGCAAACAGGTAGCAGTTGGGTGCAGTCCCGAGCACTTGGAGGCAGTGGCGGTTAGATAGGATTCGTCTCTCCCGGTATTGGGAGATGATATCGCACTGTGTCAGAGAGCCATTACGCAAAGTCCCTGGCCAGGGCAAACGAGATATACTGGTAGGTTCCAGTAGCTTCTCAGGGTGTAATGGGCTTCGCTCCAACACGACTTATACAGCTATTAGGGGACTGACGCTTGCCGCCCCCTAGGCTTGATATGCGATAGTCTTAGACGAACAGACCGGACTGTACGAAGATTGTCACGTCAGGCTCAGTGGGAGTTCGGATGATTTACCTCATCGGCCTTCTTATCGACATCTACCTGGGGACCGTTACGTACAGTTAGTGCCGCTTGCGGCCTGTGGTTAAACCCACTGCCAGCGTAGTGTCGAGTCTTTAGAGTCCCACACAGAGAGTTTCCCTGCTCCAGGCGAAACGATATAGACGTCGTATGGTTTTACGACAAGGGTTCGGATGCGTACGTGTGTTTTCGCACGTACGACTTTTCGGACAGTTTTTACTAGCTGGCTTTGGTTTAAGCCAGATTCTAGTATCAGGTTATTGGATTTATACAGTCTAGAGTTTTTCCGTGTTTTCACGGATTGGAGGGGCGTTCTCGTAATTTGTCGAGAAGGTTCTAGAATAGTGGTGACATGAGGGGTTGAGGTGGCTTTTTCATGATTACTTTGTGTGACTCATTTATATGATTCATCATATCATTAATGCTTCATTAATGATCTAATGACTCACATGATGAATCACTCTCCTTGATTAAATGAAACATGGTGAATAATCAATTAATTGATATTATTTGATAATTCATTATGTATCATATATTCAAGTGAGAAGGATTTTTGTTCTCACTCTCATCTTCTCCTTCTCTCTCCTCAAGCTCACTCTCTCTTGAAACCCTAACCCTAACCTCTCATGTGTTGAGATCAAGGGTTAGATAGACTAAAACATCCATAACCTCACTCTATATCCTCTAGGTAGCTTAGATTAGCACTTTAAGCAACCTAGTTATCTCAAGTTTGATATTAAGCTTGGCGTAGAAGCTTTCGGGTGGATCGTCTTTGATTCGAGGAGGCCGTGAAGTTGCCGATGTTCCAAGGAGCCTACGAGGAGTGGAGGACAGCGATGAAGACCCGAAGGACATGTAACGTGAGGTATAACTCCGGTACCGAGTAGTTAAACCTCTAGTATAACGTTAGCAATGGTTTAGATTACGATTCATGCGCTCAAGTCCATGTTACGAAGCTTTGATAATCGTTTTTCATATATTCCGCCTCCCCGCGAGTTAGTGGGGTGCGTGACATGGACTTACAGTGGTATCAGAGCCAACTAAACCATTACTAGCTTGTTCGCAACTGATTAGAAGTTCGATCGACGGAAAAACACGGAAAACAAAACCCTAATCCTTGACAGTTTCTGTTAATTTTAAAAGTGTCGCAAAAATTTTTTGACATACCTTAAAATTCACAGCAGGGAATTATAAGAAATCTGGGAAAATTCGAGGAGGCAACTCGACAAAACGGCCGCGGATCCGCGGCAATAGAGAGCTTCTGCCGCGGATCCGCCGCCGAGTCAACTCCGAGTTGACTCGGATTTTCACAGTAATTCATAATTTTGGGTTTTTTGTCTTCCTGTATGTTCTGTTTCTACCCAGGTTACTTCAGTACAGGTTTGCTTTTGGGGTAGATACGGAATTTGGTATTCGAGCGATGTTCTAATCAATTTGCTAATTGGATCTTTATCTGTAATGTTTAATGTGTTCGTAAACCTCCCCTAACTGCTAGTATGTCGGTTGGCAGGGGGTTGCACATTTCTGTAATGGATTTTATCTGTTTGTGTATATGAACTGTATTGGACTGTTGTGATGAATAGCCGGGTTTTGTGATGGGTTATTGTATTAATTCATTCGATGTAATTGTAATAAGTTGTAATATTATTTTGCGGGGCACATCCAGGTTGCGGTTGTAGCCACCGTTGTATTATTTCTTTTTACTGTTTTTGCTCCTAGGATAGACCCAAGGTGGGGTGCACAAACTACCGGGTATTTTGAAGTGTTGAGGCGGACCGCTTCACTTCTGGTACTTGGCGGGTAGTTTGCCGTACCCGTAGGGGTCTGGGTGGGGTAATGGCTATTCATCACAACTGTGTAATCCGTCTTTCCTTGCAGGCTCAAAAGAAACGCGGATTACTTGCATATCCAATAAAGTTTATCTGTGATCTGGAATGCTTATTATTGCGTCTGACGAATGTACAATATCTATATATAAATAGCTATTAGACGTCACTTATGTTTTACACCCGCGCTAGCCCAGCCCCCGCTCTGTCGTTAGTTAAGTAACCTAACGGGTGATGACGGGACCCCGTGGCGAATGCGGATGGCATAAGAGGACGTTGTATTTTCGTTGTTTTCTGCAATGATAGGTTAATGATGGGACGCATTATTATGCAAAGAAAATAAAACCAAAGTTGAATCGTTGGAACAAATTTAAAAGAAACCGATCGGTTATTTTAAAAGAAATCAGATTTTTAATTGCGGAGCTTTAACCACTCCTTTTAAAAAGTATCAGGTTCCTTCGATTATATCAAGTTCACTACGTTCACGGTTTTGCCAAAACCATTCGTAGCCCTCCGTCATTTCATTTGGGTATTCAATAGTATTCAAGCTGTGTTTGTTGGCCAAAGTCAAGGCACAGTGTTTGGTAGCTATTGAATATTCATATGCAGCATAGATAGATGCGTTGGTTTGGGACAGTCGTACTGCTTTGTTGGCCAAAGTCAAGGGTATGTACGGATGGGTTCAAATTAACCTGGACAATGACGGGTAGAACTTGACATGTGACTTATGATTTGTTGGCCAAAGTCAAGGTCATAAGAGCATGGGGCAAAAATCCATATCGGGAGTTTCAAAAGAAACTGAAATTTGCAGGAAGAAGCATACCATTTTGGAGTTTGATGAATGTTGGTAGGATTCCTTCAACATTATCTTACAATGATATTTTGGATCCCGATCCTACTGTGAGTATATGCTACTTATCAGGAGATTCGTCACTTAACGATCAATGCTATAAACCAAGTAGGTGCCAAGAAAGGTGTCAGCGGGGTTACGCCCCCAGAGAAAAGAGGTTATTTAATTAAGGAACTTCGCGAAAGCGTTGGAAAACCTCCCTCGAAGTATCGACACTGGCCTGGCTGAACGGTTAAGCAAGTATTGTACGGTGAGAATTGTCCTGGCTAATTCTTCTTTTATGGTTTGAGGAGGGATTCGAGAAACAGTGGGAGCCATCCTGTTTAGATAAATTAAACCACTCTAAACTTGCAAAGAGCATCATGCTAATAGTATCTTCTTCTCTCTCTCTTAAATTGCAGCGACCCTGTGACCACACATAGGTTACATCTAGATAATAATTTGACTGAATCTGACTTATATGACTGGCAAAAGTCTGTCCAGATGTCCATTGCCTATGACAAGCTGGACCACCCTATTGAGGGACATTCCTATTGCTATGGGATTGGGCATTGGCAGAGTGATTGCAGGGCTTTAGAAGCCAGTAGCCAGGATACGAAGCATGTTGCGGCTTCGACTTCGGGTGTGTTTATGATTGAGAACTGTATGTCAGTTAACCCTACTTCCTGGGTATTGGATACCGGATCAGGAACTCACATCTGTAATTCATTACAGGCTCTGAGAAATCGTAGGGTTATCGGGATAGGTGATATGACCCTCACAGTTGCTAACGGAATGAGCATGAACGCTGAATCCGTAGGGGAATATCATCTTGGAATGACAACTGGGCAGATATTGATTCTGCGTAACTGTTTTTATGTACCAGGTACGACTTGTAATATCATATCCGTACCCTTACTTTCTAAGGAAGGATATGATTTTGCTTTTACAAGAGATGTGGTTCACATCCACCTAAATCAAGATTTGATTGGGTCAGGTACATTAGAAAACGGAATATACGTATTAAATCAAGCTCAGATTTTCAGTGTCCAGAACACACTTAAAAGAAAGTCTCCGGAAACAAATCAGGCTTTCTTATGGCATTGTAGACTAGGTCACATCAATGAGAGGAGGTTGACTAAGTTACATAAAGAAGGATATTTGAATCCGTTCGAATATCAATCTTATGCTACTTGTGAATCTTGTCTCATGGGAAAGATGACAAAAACTCCGTTCACTGGACACGGAGTAAGAGCAAGCGAGCTCTTAGGACTCATACACAGTGACGTGTGCGGTCCGATGTCTACATATGCGCGAGGTGGTTATTCCTACTTCATTACTTTCACAGATGATTTCTCTAGGTATGGACATGTCTTCTTGATGAAGCATAAATCTGAGGCCTTTGAGAAATTCCAAGAATACAAGAATGAAGTAGAAAAACAAACCGGCAAAAGTATCAAGACACTGAGATCTGATCGAGGTGGTGAATACTTAAGTGCCGAGTTCCTAGGTTACTTAAAAGAGAATGGAATTCTCTCTCAGCTTACTCCTCCATATACACCACAACATAACGGTGTATCAGAAAGGAGGAATCGAACCCTATTGGATATGGTTCGTTCCATGATGAGTAACGCTGAGTTACCGCGATCATTCTGGGGATATGCACTAGAATCAGCTGCATATCTTTTGAACCGAGTTCCAACCAAGACTGTGCCTACCACACCATATCAGATGTGGAGTGGGAAGAAACCTAGTCTTAAGTATCTTAAGACATGGGGATGTCCAGCTTTTGTAAAGAAGCAGCATGCGGACAAGCTCGAGGCACGCTCAGTAAAATGCAAATTTGTGGGATATCCAAAGAACTCTAAGGGATATTATTTCTATTACGCAGAGGAACAAAAGGTCTTTGTTTCTCTTCATGCCTGCTTCTTGGAAACTGAATTTTTGGAAAATCAGAAAAGTGGGAGCGCAATAGAACTGGAAGAAATTCCAGAACCACAAACTGTTGCTGAAAGTATGGTAGAACCAGAGGTTTCAGAAGAAAGGGACATCCCAACGCCACTCCGCAGGAGTAGTAGGCAATCTCATCCACCCGAGAGATACTACGGTTTTCTCATTGACGGGGATAGAGAGGATTGCACAATTGACTATGATGAGCCTACTAGCTTCCAGCAAGCCATTCAGAGCGGTGACTCGGTAAAATGGCTAGATGCAATGCGAACCGAAATGGAGTCCATGTACACCAACAAAGTATGGACTTTGGACATTGCTCCAGATGGGGTAAAACCCGTAGGATGCAAATGGATCTTCAAAAAGAAGATTGGTGTAGATAGACAGGTTGAAACCTATAAGGCTAGACTTGTTGCAAAGGGTTTCCGTCAAAGACCTGGTTTGGACTACGACGAAACCTTTTCTCCAGTGGCTATGCTTAAATCTATTCGGGTCCTTCTTGCTATTGCTGCCTTCCACGATTATGAAATATGGCAGATGGACGTAAAGACGGCCTTTCTAAATGGTAATTTGGAAGAAAGCGTCTATATGGATCAGCCAGAAGGATTCATTCAGAGTGGGAGCAGCGGTAAAGTATGCAAGCTGCTTAAGTCCATTTATGGACTAAAGCAGGCATCGCGGAGTTGGAACATCTGTTTTGATGATGCTGTCAAAGAATTTGACTTTATCAAAAATCCAGATGAACCATGCATATACAGTAAGATTGTAGGGAGAGCTGTAGTATTCCTCGTCTTGTACGTGAACGACATTCTCCTAATAGGAAATGATATTCCTATGTTACAGTCAGTCAAAAGATTCTTGTCACATAAATTCTCCATGAAAGACTTAGGTGATGCCACCTACATTCTGGGGATCCGGATCTGTCGTGATAGATCAAAGAGGATATTGGGACTTTCACAGTCCAGGTACATAGACACCATAGTGAAGAGATTCAGTATGGAAGATTTTAAGCGCGGTAACCTACCGGCTTGTCATGGAATCACCCTCTCCAAAGAGATGTCTCCCAAGACTGATTTGGAAAGGGATCGCATGTCGATTATACCCTACGCTTCTGCAGTAGGCTCTATAATGTATGCAATGTCATGTACCAGACCAGATGTAGCATACGCATTGAGCGTAGTAAACCGGTATCAAGCAAACCCACGGGAGAAGCACTGGATAGCAGTAAAGAACATTCTCAAGTACCTGAGAAGGACTAAGGAGATGTTCTTGGTGTATGGCAGAAAAGACCTCCAGATGGAGGCCTTTGCCGACTCCGGCTTCCAGAGTGACAAAGATGATTCCAAATCCATGTCGGGTTATGTCTTTACCCTCAATGGAGGGGCGGTCTGTTGGAAGAGTTCCAAGCAGGAGACCGTTGCAGACTCAACGATGGAAGTAGAGTACATAGCTGCTTGCGATGCCGCAAAAGAAGCAGTCTGGATGAAGAAGTTCCTCACAGAACTTCAGGTGGTTCCTACCAGTGTTGATCCAATACCTCTGTATTGTGACAACAACGGCGCTATAGCTTTAGCGAAGGAACCCAGGTCCCATCAGAAGTCCAGACACATCTTAAGGCGGTATCACCTGATCAGGGAGATCATAGATCGCCGGGAGATCGAGATGAAGAGAGTAAAGACGGAGGATAACATTGCTGATCCATTCACAAAGGCCATTCCTCAGACGCAGTTCGAGAGGCTATTCGAGATGATTGGTCTACGATATGCCAGCTCATGGCCCTAGTGCAAGTGGGAGATTGTTAGTGTATATGCCCTAGGGGCCATTATTGTATCATACTAGATTGTATATTACTTAATGGAAGCTTGGGATATTCACAGTTATATATACAGTCTTGCTAAAAATGGTAGTATGCTACTTGGTTTGTGTCTACTTTAATATGTGTATATGTCTCCGTAACAAATCACTTATACATATTAGTAGAGCCCATAGGATCTTTGCTTGATTACCAGCGTCGTGATGGCAGTCACACTAGTGGGGGCTGGGTAGTCTGTAAGCAACATCCTATACAGGTCCCTGGTCATTGGATTGTCGAGATAGGGCATCGATATTCCGGAGTAGACTAAGTGTATACGCTTCTCATCCCAGTTGGGGAAATGGTCTGTCCCACAGCCATCAGTACGCTGTACTGGAGATAGTATACAGGTGCTCGTTAGGTTACGGGTACACCGGACAGGACTCGCCGAGGAACTGATTGGTTGGTATTATACCCATCGTCAGTTATCAGTTCCCAGATGACATGAGTACAGCATAGTCCGCAGACTTGACACTGCTACTTCGCCTCGAGTGTGTCCCACTGTTCTTAGATTGCTACCCTACCACGGCTCAAAGGAGTCGTGCAAACAAGTAGCAGTTGGGTGCAGTCCCGAGCACTTGGAGGCAGTGGCGGTTAGATAGGATTCGTCTCTCCCGGTATTGGGAGATGATATCGCACTGTGTCAGAGAGCCATTACACAAAGTCCCTGGCCAGGGCAAACGAGATATACTGGTAGGTTCCAGTAGCTTCTCAGGGTGTAATGGGCTTCGCTCCAACACGACTTATACAGCTATTAGGGGACTGACGCTTGCCGCCCCCTAGGCTTGATATGCGATAGTCTTAGACGAACAGACCGGACTGTACGAAGATTGTCACGTCAGGCTCAGTGGGAGTTCGGATGATTTACCTCATCGGCCTTCTTATCGACATCTACCTGGGGACCGTTACGTACAGCTAGTGCCGCTTGCGGCCTGTGGTTAAACCCACTGCCAGCGTAGTGTCAAGTCTTTAGAGTCCCACACAGAGAGTTTCCCTGCTCCAGGCGAAACGATATAGACGTCGTATGGTTTTACGACAAGGGTTCGGATGCGTACGTGTGTTTTCGCACGTATGACTTTTCGGACAGTTTTTACTAGCTGGCTTTGGTTTAAGCCAGATTCTAGTATCAGGTTATTGGATTTATACAGTCTAGAGTTTTTCCGTGTTTTCACGGATTGGAGGGGCGTTCTCGTAATTTGTCGAGAAGGTTCTAGAAGAGTGGTGACATGAGGGGTTGAGGTGGCTTTTTCATGATTACTTTGTGTGACTCATTTATATGATTCATCATATCATTAATGCTTCATTAATGATCTAATGACTCACATGATGAATCACTCTCCTTGATTAAATGAAACATGGTGAATAATCAATTAATTGATATTATTTGATAATTCATTATGTATCATATATTCAAGTGAGAAGGATTTTTGTTCTCACTCTCATCTTCTCCTTCTCTCTCCTCAAGCTCACTCTCTCTTGAAACCCTAACCCTAACCTCTCATGTGTTGAGATCAAGGGTTAGACAGACTAAAACATCCATAACCTCACTCTATATCCTCTAGGTAGCTTAGATTAGCACTTTAAGCAACCTAGTTATCTCAAGTTTGAGATTAAGCTTGGCGTAGAAGCTTTCGGGTGGATCGTCTTTGATTCGAGGAGGCCGTGAAGTTACCGATGTTCCAAGGAGCCTACGAGGAGTGGAGGACAGCGATGAAGACCCGAAGGACATGTAACGTGAGGTATAACTCCGGTACCGAGTAGTTAAACCTCTAGTATAACGTTAGCAATGGTTTAGATTACGATTCATACGCTCAAGTCCGTGTTACGAAGCTTTGATAATCGTTTTTCATATATTCCGCCTCCCCGCGAGTTAGTGGGGTGCGTGACATGGACTAAGCAAGAAAGTCCTCCATATATATGTCCAAGCATCCACCATATATATGTCCAAGCAAGAAAGTCCTCCATCATATGTATAATAATGGCCTCTAGGACATACATATAACTAACAGCGGGACCCCCGTAAACTCTGCGAGGCCCCCGATATATCCAAAACCCCTCAAGACACACATACGCACACTGCACATTGAGTTCGCATGACCAGTTTGACCCGTCAATCGGAGGTTCGCTCGCTCCAAAGGCGAGATGTAATTAACAGCAGCTTAGTCCGCGGCTGCCGGAGATTCGGATCCCCACAATCAATAAACCCCTGTCTACCCTAGGCAGAGGGAATCTGTAGTACACTTGACAAGCGACGTATATTCTCATCTCAATGGGGTGACGAAAAACACCCTACAAGGGAAAGGTTGGGGAGGAAGAAGAAGAAGAAGATGGTGGTGGTGGTGGTGTTCGTGGGAGACGTGGGGAATGAAGAAGATGATAGGGCTGGTAGGTGGTGGTGGTAGTGATTGAGTGAGGGACAAGGGATGAAGAAGATGACAGTGGTGATGATGAAGATGATGATAAAAAAGAAGAGGGGATGGATGATGAAAATGATGATTGATGAGGAGAGGATCAGAGTGAGGGAGGAGGTCATGGAGGCAAAGTCAATCAGAGGGAGAGGATGGCCATTAAGATTAGGATTAGGATGGCCGGGTTAAATTTTGTTAGGATTTGGTTAATTAAATTTTAGTGATTATAACTTTTTTAGAATTTAAAAGGAGAAGAGAAAAAAAAAACTAATGAATGAAAACTGTCAAAGGGGCTTTTGGGGGGAACTTAAAAGAACGCGGAGCTTTTTTGTAGTTTGCTAAATTTGAGAGGATTTTTTTGTAATAGCCAACTTTGGGGGACCATTTATGTAAAAAAAAAACTTCTTTTTTCTGTTTTAGGTGAAAATATGAATTTTATAGCTGGATGGTCTATTAGCTGGTGCTTAATTGTGCATCAGTTTAATCTTGGGAGGTGTACTTGTTACATATTTTAATAAATGGGTAATTAACAAATTTAACCACTCTCGTGCATATATAATTTGTGGCTAATGGGGCGGTCGCACAGTCCCAAATCGGGTTAAACGGGAAGTCATTGGTTTAATTGTGCGGTCTCCATCTGCCGAGGTTGGGTCACTCGACAACAGCCTGGTGACTGCATGCGACCTCAGCTTCATTTTTCTCATATAATTTAGGGAAGGAATATATATATATATATATATATATATATATATATATATATATAAACATGCACGAAAGGGTACATAACATGAGCTGAATGTAAAACAAATAAGACATTACATAAAATTTAAAAAATCAAGTGGTTGTTGACGTCATATTAAAATAAGCGTACATGGTCTTAAGATGGTTCCAAAAACTTGATATTTATTTATTTATGCTACAATCAGAATCAAAGGTGATTGTGTTCGTGTCAAAAACTAACAAATTTTCTAATTCAGCATGCATGCTGTACTTGGAATTGGGACCCAAAACTGTTCCAAGTCCCACAAATTTTGACCATAGATCTTACAACTAGATACACCTTTGGGTTTTTCCTCTCATATAATTTTCATGCACCATGTAGTCTGTATATATGTATATATAGCCCCTTTAATCTTTCATGATCTTTCAAAAAGCCTCTTAGTTGTCAAAATAATGCATACATTGAGGATATATTGGCTTATTGCATTGTTTTATGCACACTCTCAAAACCTTCTCTTTTGGGATAGAACTTGATTAATTTTGTTATATATGTTAAGTAAATTGTAATAAACCACCCTCAACTAGGAGCAATAATATTCAGTTAACTACTTTGAATAAATTTTACTAACCAAAGTTCAGGGGAGTTTACTATGTATATGTATATTTCTATGCTTGGGAGGCAATACCACGACGTGGATGAACACTGCCGTCCTTGTCACATGCATGCGCAACTTCTGCCCCAACCGTCCTCAACGGCTATGTTGGCCTCAGCACCGCCGATCTTCACCGACCTCTGCTCCGCCCTCTTCACCTACTAAACAAATTATCTTTTCCCAATTTATGTTTCTATTGATTTTCATGCTTCATTCTCGTTTAGATCACTTGTTATTGCTTGACTTAATTGTTCGACAACTTTGTTAATTTCGTTAGTGCAGGCAAATTCTGATGTATCAAAAACACCCCTGGCATAATAAATTAACTAGATTTACATTGTTAATCCACAACCCATTAGCTTTAGCTTTTGAGGCGAAGTGTTTCTTCATAACCCGTTCGCTTCGTTGTGCAATATTCCTTGTTAAGTAGGGTTAAAGGGTAAAACTGCTTGAGAATATAAAATTATGAATATTACGACTTTCTACAGACGTATTCTAATGCATCAGCTTGTTTAGAATTTTGTTTAGCAGGCAGAAACTGGACAGGGAGATTAGGGGACTCTAGACTTAGTTTTAGTATTTTATTTAGATTTACCATGTTACTAAGACTGCAATTCCATGCTTCGCCTTCTGAAACCTTTTATAATAAAATAGCAGATATATGGAATTTGGAGGACTTATTTAACGAAATGCGGGCAAATTTTTCGGGCATCAGCTATTTGCTTACATTTTGTGATTATTAGGTAGAAACTGGACTGGAAAGATTGCAGGGGCTTAGGAATTAGCTATGAAGCACCGGCACGGACACGGGTACGGTTGCGGACACGGGTTTGGAAACGGACACAGACACGTGACATGGTAAATTTGTAAAAAGAGGGACATGGGAACATGACTTCTTTTTCCTTGTGGTGTTGATTGTTGAATTGTTGGAAGTGTATGATAGAAGTTTTGGTTGGTTGACGTGGCAAGGCCCCGCCACTTGAGGGTAGGCCCCGCCGATTGAGGACGCACCTCGCCTCGTCAAGTCAGTGAAGCGCAGCGGAACAGCGAGTACTTGTTGTAGTGAGAATTCTTTGCTTCCATTAGTATTTGATGTTGCACTCAGAGATATTGGTTAAGATTGTATTAGAAGCTTTTAAGATTCATGTTGTATAGAGTATAAAAGCAGGAATGAAAGATCTTGTTTACAAAGCTTTTAATTAATTTATTTATTTTTAAAATAATTGCCCTCTAAGCCTCACCCAAACACACACCACACCCAAACGCACAGCACACATAAGCACATAACAGATAGACACGCACCCAGAATACCCACAAATTGCTCCGGAAACGTTAATTTGTGCTATCTCCCCTGGTGAGGTTCAAAGCCCTCAGTTGTTGCGCTATTGCTCAGTTGTTGCGGTGGTATTATTAGAGTATGCATTCTTGCCAACTATGCTTGTCATGATGAAAAGAACAACAAAGAAACAGAAAAAAGGAAGAAGATTCTTTCAGAAATTATTTGAAATTAGATTAGGTTTGCATTCTCTAAATTATACCGCGCGAAAAAATATTTTACACTTTGTGCATGGTCTAGCATGTATAGATGTTTCCAGTAAAAAAATTCCCTAGTATTTACTCAGCTAGTATGAACTCTACATGCATGTGTATTTGCTCTGTCAATGTTAAATAGCGTTCCTTTTGTTCAGATTCATCCTTGCATTTGATTTCATTTCATTAAAAGATGCACATCAATATACATGCAATGGGCACTGACGGAAGTAAATCTCAGATGCACGAGTGCTTACACGATAAAAATACATTTGCAGCAACACTGAGGGCAATTCAGAGACTGAATGCATAGCGCCATAGAACAAAACAATGTATACATCTTCAATTGACATCATAGCATAATGATGACCAAATCATAGCATCATAGAAACCACAGACATCACGTATCGCAGTTTGATACATTGTACGCTGCGAAAATACTGCAAGCATACCCACAAACCCTTGCTACGTACACAAACTAACTTTATCCCATATATGTACACGCTATATACAACCTTATATACCACACAGATTTAATATTATGGCCATGCAAATAAACACTTCAGCCGTTATCTCAAAGGAGAGGCTGCCACCATAGAATCAATTTACCAATAGAAAGTTAAGAATCTCACTCTAGTTGGAGAGAGCAAGTCCAAAATGAATGTCTTGGTTAGTCCTGTAACAAATATATCAAGATTCAAGGTCAGCGACTATGATTGGGTAAAAATTAATTAGCAGTGATACATGAGAATAAGGATTTTGTGGACTTTTGAATTACATCTGCTCCGATTATGTCGTATATAGTCGGTGAATGGCCATATAAGCCATCAGGACATATTTTGCAATGTGCAGAAATTTATTGCTTTTGCTGGAACGGACTTCGTCCATCCATTGCGATACTGATATCTAGCTAGAGAATTGATTATAAACCGTAGGGCCTCAATCTTTATAAGTGCATTGAAGCTCTAATCATGGGATTTGGATATGCCAGTAAAGACATAGTTGAGGCAACAGGAAGGAAAATGCGGAGGACTTAAATAGCCAAAATATGATGTTATAAATGATAAAATATAAAGTGTTCATATATTTAATTAGCTATCTTTCATAAGCTTATCAAGAAACACGATCTAAACTAATACGGTCATAGATTTTTATAACTATTGACATTCATTTAACATTAAAATTGAAAGGGAAAAAATATCATAATATGTGCAGGTATATCAAAGGGAATTCTCAGAAAGTGTCAAAAAGTGCATCCACACAAAAGAGTTGAATTCTATGGAGCATAAAAAAGAACTATGGAACAAGGCACATATATGGACACACAGGTATGAGACACGAGACAGTCACAAAGTGAAGCACATTTCTAAAAATTAGAAAACAAAGGCAAATAAACACGTGCATATAAGTGTGCGCGCGCAAGCATGCGTTGCAAGAGTTGGTTATTTTCTTTAGGGATTTTGGGTACATTTAATTTCGTTGATAGGTACAAAATTAATATTAGACAAACCTCTACTCATTACCCACTATAAATTTCAATCTTTAAATCGCAAGGATGGTTCAGAAAAAACTAAATTAATGAATCATTCATAAAATCGCAGCATCATTTCTGAAAATTAATTGGTCAGACAAACTATACAAATGATTAATAAGAATTAAAAGTAACATATATAGACTCGCTAAGCTTTAAAAAAACAGTTAGAAAGAAGTCCTTTTGACCCATATCTGATTAATGTCGGACGTGGCTGAACATGTCCGACATGGTGCTTCATATCAGAAGTTAAAAATATATCACAAAATTGAGGGCATACATATGGTTTTCAATTATGGATTTAAGAAATATCGTAGAAGTTGGATGAGGACATGCGTGTAACACAAACATGGCTTTCCTATTAGTAATTGTCGGTTCAACATAGACTCACAAACTTCTCCAATTATGAACTTGAAAGCAGTGACTAGTGACTACTCTATATTATAAAAAGGGTGCCGACACGCCGAGAAACTTCTTAGTAAAATTTGATCATTTACAAGCATACGGTAGGGCTACATTTTCACAAAGTTTGAGGTAAGTGAGAGCAAAAAATCTGATAAGCAATAACACACTAGGAATGAACCATTAATATTATTTTGATTCTTCTAATTCAAAAGTGGGAGATTTTGAGTCTCCCACTAGTGCTAGAAGTAGAGAAGATATGAAACTTAAAACCAACAGAACCCCCACTTGTGCTAGAAGCCTAGAACCACAAGTATGCAAAGAAAAAAAGAAGAAAGGAAGGACAAAAAGAGGGGGGGGGGGGGAAGAAAAAGAAAAGCATGTAAGGTATCCCATGAATCAACAAACAATGCTGGCTGTCACCGTTATCCAGCTTTACCAATCTAGCGTAGTAACATGCTTTCAAATCAATACTAACCCAGATTGATCCTCCACAGTTCCCCAGAATCTCAATGAACCTTTTCGAAACTCCTAGAGTGTAAGCATGTTTTTGATCCTAGAGAGTTCTCCTATATCTCCATTTGAGGTAAAAGAATTAATTGAGATGACCATAATGATTATATGACTTCCTTAGATACTCCAGAGGTGTTACACAGAGAAGGTTAATAAATTCCTCTCCAACTACTTAAATTTCAATAAAAAAGCAATGTCAAACAGATTTTATCAAGCCATTCTATTCATGTGCTACTTCTATAGTTCTATTGCCCGTCCTGTTAAAGAACGGGCCAAATAGGATATCTCCACTGATCAGCCTCAATGTGGTTTTCATTACTTGCTGTACTGAAATTCAACAGCAAAAGCAATTCCCACCACAACATGCCTGTCCAATACGAGGTTATGCAGCAAACTAAATCCAGTTCCGTATCTTAAAAAACACACAGAAAGAAGATCTCATGCAAATTGTATAGAATTGAAACTGCTAGGTGAACTTCAGACTCATGCTCTTTAATGATATTAATAACATCCACCAGCTTTTCCCTTTTGAAGACTCGTAAGAATGTACCCCAAGCTATTTTAATCAGTCACTCAGACTGTACTTCGATAATTCTTTTTGGTATACTTGTGTAAGAAGTAAAATGTCATAATGTAACCAAGAATAAAAGATAAAAACAAGTCAGATAAGTAACCTGTTGTTTTGAAGTAATATTAGTGAATATATGCACTCATTAATCAGATACTCACAATCCCGCAATAAGTTTTTGTAGAAGATGAAATTTAGACCAAAAGAACCACCTTCCAAACGGTAAATAGCATAATGGTGCACCTTTTGTCATTAAGCCTCTGTAAGGATCTGTATAATCTAAATCAATGAGTTGGCTTCCTCAAGCTGTATAACTTATAGGCATCAATCATCTACTCTGAAAGAAGAAAGGCCATAGATCATCATATTTCAACACCATTTCAACTAAAAATTGCATTTCCATCTTCACCACCCACTAAGTCAGAGACTTATATATAGTAAAGACATCAGAATCCATCTTACCCACTTTTTACCAATTGCCCTTAACTTCATAAGTTAAGATCACAACACCCACCCAAAATTATTACACGCTTTCTAAATCCAATTTGAGCAGAAACTTTCCTCATAATTTCCAGCAGAGGCATGCACAGATATGATAACCATAAATGAGTATCATGCCCATAAAAAGGACTTTTCATTTTAATTAGCTGACAGATCACAAATTTCACTCCAGGGACAGACATAATAGTCATGAAAACAATAAATGTTAGAATTATGTCATAGTAAAAAAGCACCATTGAGGAATTTCGGTTAGCTTACTGATCGCAAATCTCATTCTAGGGACAAATGCATATTCGTGCAAACAATAAATATCAGTATCATGCCCCAACTAGAAAGAACATTTAAGCAATTTTCGTTTAGCTAACTGAGATCGAGGAAATCTCACCACAGGGACAATAGTGGTGGTTTGCAGGAATTTGCCAAAGACCACCATATAGTTTGATCATGTTTTTAAGACCATGTTATGCTTTTACCATTAGTAGAAAACACATACTTTCGATCGTGCTTGAGTTATTCTATTAATGAGATCTAGTAGATATCTGTTTTTGAAATATTGTGTTCAATCAGAGAGCAAAATTTAACCCTGACAATGATCAGAACAAACTGTGTCATGCTAAATCTTTGTGCATGTGCATGTGCATGTGCATATGCATGTGCATGTGCATGCTTTAAATCATATTTGGAACAAACTGATGAAACTATGCAACTAGTACCAACAAAACAGACATGAAAATTCTACACTCAACCAACAAAGAAAGCTCATTTGTCTACTATAAACAACGCTTCGTGATATACTATTTACTTAGGCACCATTTCTAAATAAATATAGGACACAACCATGCTAAACAAAATAGCTCTAAATTCATATTAAGATATGCTTGTTGAACTCGGGGTAATTTCTTAAACTATGAAAAACGGGCAACATAAGCTCAAGTTTTGTAATGTTCATGCGGCGTACCTTTCTCAAAGAGGTTTGGACTGCTAGTAGGTTTGTCAACCTCAACACTTGATGGATCTTCAAATCTGCAAGTAATGCTATTGTTCAACCAACAGTTCACACAGCTAAGAAGTACAAAAAAAATCTAGGAATAAAACCTAGAATTCTGAAACTTGTGAAGGTGAAAAGATACCGCTGAGCTCCAGAACTTGTTGATTGACCATGCAAGGATGAACTTGGATTAGGAACCTCTGGTTTATACATCCCTACATCTGGAGTGTCATCGCCTTCCCCCTGCTTGGCATCCACCTACAATGTATGATAAGGAAAATGTACTTGTACTCAAATTGACAGTGCTGGAAGGAGAGAAAAAATAAGATAAAACTCAATAGGTATTTCAGTGTTCTAATTTTGAAACTCACTCCAGGATCGCCCATCCATCCAGGAATGCTTTCAGAAAGAAGAGCAATATATTGTTCCATAGCCACCTCAGGATTCATGTTTCCCAATCTTTGCCAAGAATGCCTTGCAAAACATAACCATTACCCTCCATTACTCACATATGATAGTTATGGAGTCTAAAATATTGATATTATAATAGCAATAAAGGTCCACCATCAATTCTATGTAAGCAGAAATCCTATGCATTTTATAATTTCAATGTACCTGCATGCCTCTAACGTAACCGTACTTCAAAGAAAATTTATGCTGCCTGCTGATCGTCAGATCAGAAAATGATATTAAATAAGGTTTTCTGGTTCATAGTGTTTCCATCGAAAAGTGGTGATAAGAAAAAGGGGTTAAGTGGTACATGATAAAAAGGCAGTTTAAGGAACATCCCATGAACCACCTTAGAAACTCTGCCGGTCCTGAAGAGAAGAAATAAGACAAAACAGGCATATGTGATTCTTAACTTCATGTGCCCACTAAAAACCATTCATATTCTGCTTAGTTGCATTTTACTTACCTTTTCGGTCCAAATCTCAAGGTCCTGCGCAAGACATTTTATTTTCTTTTATCCATTTTACTCCTGTCAATGTGCAATTTTATCTGTCTCAGAAGTTTAATTCTTTCTACTAGCAACAACTGTTTTTCAATTTTATTGACTCAAGCTTTTTTCTTTTCCATGTTCTAGTTCTTCTATCACTTGCCTAGCTCGGGCAAGTACATGTTTGCTTTGCTATACTGCAAACGCACAATCTGAAATGTGTAACTTAAGAACAAGGTTTAAAATCTCGATACGGGTACTAATATATGTCGATCATTCATGGGATCGGACGCGGTCATCTCGGACTGCACTATCGGATTTTCTATTGTTAAAATAAACAAATTTCTAAGAAATTAGTAAGAAGATTTAGATAACTAGTAAAACTAGCTAGGAACAATCTGACATATTTTTAAAATAATTAATAATGTCTAGAGTCCTTCAAGTATGTTGCAATAAAATCTGTAAGCTTTTTGACATTTTAGTAAATAATGATGTAAAAAAGAACTAATATTTTTTTAATAAATCCATTACCCCATTAATAAACCCACTAACACATTCATAAAGTTAATACTAAAGTCAAAACAATCAATCAGTGGTACGATTAAAATCTCAGCACCAATTTCGGTATCGAATCATGGGCAGTCATTTTTGGGGTCTGAATTGGCCTTCCTGATTGGGATCAACTGAGATTTGAAATCATGCTTGAAAGTGCCACGTATACTAGGTGAAACCTAGGCCCTTGTGGCATTTTCAAAGATAGCATTTGAACGCAATGCAGGTAATGAAATCTGCAGGGTTACACATTTGTAATCTGGACGAAATGTGCAAAAGTGATTTACATGGTGAAGGTTTTCCGTTGTCAAGTGAAAGCTCCTGAGTTTTGTGTTTCCTAGTTTTTCCTTTAAAACTCCATCTTAATTCTTATCAATTAAAATGTCTAGTGGTTAGCTATGATTTCGACACAAGAACAATAACCTTTCTTTTGATAGCCAGTATGGGGAGCATTAAGTTCCCTCATATGAAGTGGAAAAAAGAGAAGGAATAAATACTTTTCTTCTATTCATCTCTTAGCCAGTATGGGGAGTATTATTTAAGTGCCTATTCCTGTTAATTTATGACTACAGTGCTCCAGTAAATGCATATTGTTAACTCCTCCTAGATCCTAATTGGTGAACTAATGGTGTTGCATCAATCGGTTTCAAGACACCAGCTATCAAGAAAATAGCCATAACCTAGCTCATCAAGTCATATAACCACTTGTTCGGATTAAACATCCAAGAAAACAATTCAAAAACGATAAAGAACCAAAGCGAAAGCAAAGGAAACACAAGATACCATTTAGCTCTTGCTGTAACCTTCAAAGCCAATGGCTGCGGCTCATGGCATGGTCCCTCAGTGGCAACCTTGTGAAGCCCATACAGCTGCTTCTTAACATCATCCCCCAGCTTCGACAACGCATTGCCACCGCCCTCACTACCGACATACCCTACCGCGGCCCCGAAAAGCTTTTCGGCCTGGCTCTTCTCGATCCCCTCCCAGTCATCCTCCCCATAAAGCAAAGATCCCTCCTTTTCACCAATGCCGCTCTTCTCCCCTCTTTCAATCTCACCTCCACAACTTTCTTCGTGTGTTTGCGACCTGATCTCAAGCGACTCAGCATCGTCTGCTTCGATTTTAGTCACAGTTTCTTCTATCACAAGATCAACTACTTGAGATCTCTCCTCTTCCAACTCAAAATCGACCAATTTAACATCATCGTCATCCAATCCCTTCACATATTCTTCTAAATTAACCAACTTACCATCGAATTCATCCGCAGATTCCCCGATCACGAGATCAGCCGCTTCAGATCTCTTCTCAATCCCCAACCCATCATCGTCTTCAACCGCTTCATCTCTCGCCTCGCTCGCAATCCTCTGGGGCCGGAACTCCTCCAGCTCCACCGATCGACCAGCGCTCCTCAAGGGGCGATCGCGGCCGTGCTCGGCGGCGGCGGAGGCGATCTTGGAGATGAGCAGCGCGAACAGGACCGTGATCAACGACAGCATCACCTCATCGAAAAACTCCATCTTTTTTCTTATAATATCCAAGATCCTCTCTCTCTCTATCGCTCGGTTTGCACTCGAAGAAATTCTAGAGAGAGGAAATCTAGAGAGAGAACGGACAGGTTGGTGTTGTTATAATGATGAGATTTTGAGGAGGGATATTATTTGGCGAGAGATAGAGCGCCAAAAGGCATATTCGCTGCTCCCTTTTTCTTTCTCTGAGATCTGTTTGCACCCAGAATCGCACCCGGCTCGATGTTAGTGGGGCCCAGGTTTGGGATGACGTGGGTTGGCTTGGTACTTTTGCGGGGGATGTAGATGACACGTAGGACGAGTCGCTGACACTCGAAGTGTACTTTGGCTGAGTCCAATCCTAGAGTCCAACCTAACGGCGGCGCCCGATTGCTCGCTTAAGTTGCCTCGCGGCGCATCTTACCTTAACATGCTCTGGCAATCTAAAAGCCGCCATGATTTTCATCCCTCGCCGTATATATATAACAAAAGGTAGTAATGACGGTATATATGTTTTTTCTGAGTTGGTGGGATAATTTCGTTGCAGATTATCATAATATAACTATGGCGGGATCACAACCTGCTTGTTGCCTTGTGTACTTTGGATATCAAGATCAAGATCAAGAGTTGATGATGAGAGAGATGGGAGTTTCAGGGAAGACGAGATGACGAGAAAAAAGAGTGAATTTTCCAATGAACAAATCTGCTAAATAGTTTCTTAGCATCCCAAGTTTGTGTCACAACCATAAAAAACCATAATAAAATCTGTTGGAATTTAATTACAATGAAACCAATATAAAAATAGAATAAAGATTACAATCAAATGAAGTCGGATGGAGCGAAAACCAAGACACCGATATTCAATTGACATTTTGATATTCAAAGGATTTGCAAAAGTTGCAAATATTAAAAGCATATGCATGACTAGATGACAAAACATAATATGTAGGATTAAGTGTCATCTTAATCTCTACGCATGAAAGAATAAGAGGCCCATTAACAACTTAAAGACCACATAAAATGAAATATTTTTGTTAAAATTTACAACAAGAGCTAATTGGATTCGCTATTTACGGCCACCAAATTAAACGGTAACTGCAAATATAAACAATTAAGTCAAACAAATTCAATTTCTTGTCATATAAATAAACGCCATGTGCAAAAATGATCTGTCAAAAAGGTTTTAAATAATCTTAGAAAACTGCGTAACAGGGCTTTGTCCTGTACCCCTTGACCTCTAGCCCGCATTCCAGATGGCAAGACCCTCGACTAACTATGTATTCAAAGTATATATTCAAAGGTGATCAAAATCCATATGGGTCAAGTAAATTTTTGAAATTTCAATATATACAACAGAGGAAACGTTTACAACATTGTCTTCATATTCAATAGGTTGGAATTGAACCCTTGCGTTTTGGAGATGATAAAGATGAGAATTAATCTTGTTGAAGGAAAGAATTCAAGACATGGAAGCTATGTTTTAGTTCTAATATTCTATGCTTGAAATGGCTCTTTGGTGTCAATATTGCTTGTATCTATCCAATATGCAACTCTCTGACGAGGCACCAAACACAGGGGGGCCCATTTTCATACGTTTTTATCATAAAACATTATGCATGAGGTCCACCAATAAGGTCACAAGGATAAACCAGGACAGACCAACTCGTGTGATGCACACAAAATGTAAGATCTGATCCTAAACTTATTGGCCGTAAGGGTCCTCGATAGATACTGCAAACCCATAACTGCAGTGTTCAAAAAAGAATGTAACGATAGGAACTACGTGTAGAAGAATTGAACGTACATAAAGTACATAAAATAAATCGATAGGAAAAAAATTTGAATGGAAAACATGATGATTAGGATTACACATAATCTATATGGTGTTGCATGCAACTTCATTTTCAAACCACAACGGCCCCTTCTCGTTCTCAAAGTATGCAGTACAAAATTGAGTGAACTGATTAAAAATAAAATCTATCTCCATGAAAATCACCAAATTAAAAAAAAAAATGCTGAAAAACTGTGATTTCTGATCCAATATCACATATCATCACAACACGACTCCTATAAGGAAACAACAGAAAAAAAAAGGATAAAAACAAAAACCGTTTCCTTTCTGAATACTGTACTATAAAAAAAACTCTATGAAGGCCTCCACTGCAACTCGATCTGGATTCGACCATTTTTCGAGTCAATGAGATGATACTTCTCATTGATCCGCTTGTTACTCACAACATCGCCAAGGCTGATAACGACATATCCAAGATTTTCCTAAAATTGGGAAAATGAAGATATTAGGAGGAAAAAGCATTAGATGTACTGAGCTTAACTGAATCTATTTTCGATAATTTCACAACTAATACGAGCTAAAAGCTTCTGCAAATCTGCATGCGATATTCACTCTATAAATTTAGTAGAGGTCAACAAATTCATTAAAAATCAGGGGAAGGAAAGGGATTCATTCATAATTACATTGCATAGGGCATATATTAGACATTAAAAAAAGGTTTCTCCAAAATATAATGCTTTGAAAGCGTCTCTCTTAAAGCATACCGCAAAAAATTATTCAACAAGAATAAATATTCTCAACCATTTGTATTTTTTAAAAATAATTTTCAAGTTAGGGTTTCAAATTCCTTATTAATAGCCTTCTCCTGGTAGTGATAGGCAAAGAAATTTTTTAACTGGCTTGAAGAGGTTAGGTTTGTTTTTTCACAGCATGACACACAGTAATGTATATATGTACATAATTTCAATACCTGCATATATAAATAAAAATGTTTATTTACACACACACACACACTGTATGTGGCATGTGCGTGTGTTAGTGTGAAACATGTCATTAAAAAGATTCCTCGGACAATATTTTTCTTTTTTCTGTAGAAAGGTATCGTAATCTAGAAACTCAGTCCTAGCTTCAGAACTAGTATGGTAATGATGGGTGGTTAATTATCCACCTTTTCCTTTATTTAAAAATTTTTAAAAAAAACTAGTAAGGTAAATATATGCATACACAATCGTGCACACCCACGCAATCGTTGTTCACATATGTACATATGGATTTTACATATGTACATAAGTCGCTTCTGTGATGTCGTCTAATTTACACTCAATTTGATGATTGTCTCAACTAGTATACTATTCATAAAATTGAAAGAAATTTAAACAGGAACCATTCCAGACCCCCACTGTTGC
The DNA here is from genome assembly GCA_030015575.1 of Agapanthus africanus. NCBI lineage: Eukaryota > Viridiplantae > Streptophyta > Magnoliopsida > Asparagales > Amaryllidaceae > Agapanthus > Agapanthus africanus. The sequence continues at coordinate 47,232,634 of CM057339.1, forward strand.
TGAGGGATCATCGCATCACCATAGCACTTTCTCCTTCCACTCAAAGGGCCATAAGGAGTTTCAAAGAATGCTTAAATAGAATTTCTAGCCCGTCGTAGAGACATGAAATGATTTAATGCTCGACTTGAGATTTAAAAAAATGATCAGATTAAAAAATGATGCTAATCAAAACCAAATTTTAATCAATAAGAAAATTCATGAGAAACGTGCGGGTGTAAAGATGTCTCGTATTTGTTCAAGACTGCGTAGCCAAAGAAGGGCCATACGTCTGAAGCAATACGCATCAGACGTCTGGTATTTAAAGACCAGAATTCAGAACAGAAACCAGACGTCTAGTATTTAAGGACCAATATCCAGAGCAGAAACCAGATGTCTGCCTCTCTAGGCAGCAAACGTCTGGCCAGAGCGTGGCCAGAAGCGTTTGAAAGATTCAGACGTCTGATCTCATAGTTTCAGACGTCTGGAAAACACTCTGCCTTTTGCCAGAGCAATTGCAGACGTCTGCCCTTCGAAGGGTTAGACGTCTGTCTACAGATAAGCGCAAATTTCAGAACGAGAATTATCTCGAAAATTCAGTTATTTGATGGCAGTTTTGTAATTTCTGGTTTCTTATTATAGCTTAAATTGTATAGACTATATATAGGATCTTAGGATTATTATTTAGGTTGGATGATTATTGATCATAAAGTTTTAAAAGGAGTCGACATCTCCATAAGGGTCAAGACTATCGAAAGAGAACTTGTAGAGAGAGAGAGAGAGGAAGATCTCGCTCGAGATCGTAAGGAGATAATTTATTGTAATGTGTTTCTTTTCTCTCTTAAAAGTTCTAATAAAGATTCTTTCTGTTTCCGCCCATTAAATCCTTATGTTATTTATTATCGCGGTTTGCATCAAGTTTTGTTATTCATCTATAAAGTGATCTAGATTTATAAATCCGTAAGGTTTTTCGCTGCGCCGATTGATCCGTGATCTTCAACAATTGGTATCAGAACGTTCTGTAGTTTTACAATTTAAGTTTACGGTAGGTGACGATACTTGTGTCCGCTCTCTATATTCTTAGATTGTGATTCTATTGATAGTAGTTCGTAATGATCCGAGAGAGAGTTTTTTTTTTGGAATTAAGGATGATAGCTACAAGGTAAATAGCACAAAGTTTGTGCTGGAGAAATTTAATGGGAAACAAAACTTCTCGATATGGCAGACAAGAGTAAAAGCACTTTTGGTGATGGAAAGGCGGTTTAAGGCACTTGGGGTAATAAACCTACCACCATGGCATATGACGTATGGACAAAGATGGATCTGAAAGCACAATACACGATAGAACTTTGTTTGGCGGATAACATGATGTATAACATTATGAAAGAGACTTCTGGACAAGTTTATGGTTGAAACTAGAGAGCTTGTACATGAAAAAGTCGTCAAACAAGTTGTACCTAAAGAAGCAAGTTTACGGATTATGCATAAAGAGACTCTTATTCACGACCACCTAAACCGCTTCAACAAGATGGTGAACGATCTTCTATGCCTTGAAGTCAAGTTAGAGAAGAAGGACCAATCGTTGTTGCTCCTATTTTCACTTCCAAATTCGTATGAACACTTGGTGACAACGATTCTTTATGAAAATGAGACTCTCGAGATGGAGGAGGTTACAGCGACGCTTCTCAACAATGAGATCATAAAGAATCAAATCCATGGAAGAGTCATCGGGGTTGTTCGCCGGTGAAAAGAAACGATCGAAGAATAGAAACGGAAGCAAGAGCATTCGAGAGAAATCCAAATCATCCGGGAAAGAGCAAACCGTGCTTCTTTTGCAAACAGTCAGGACATCTGAAGAAGCAATGTCAGAAATATAAACAGTGGTTGGAGAAGAAAAGTAAATGTATCAACACAAAGGGTTCGGATCAAGTCAGTGTTGCGACCGAAACAGAAGAAAATTCGTATGATGTACTCGCCGTAAACACCGGGAAGAAAGATTCTAATGCTTGGATCTTTGATTCTGAATGTTCATACCATATGTGCCCGAAAGAGCTGTTCGACACCTATTAAGAGTACAATGGCAGCAGTGTCTCATAGGGAATAATGCGGCGTGCAAGGCCATTGGCATAGGGAACATCAAAATCCGCATGTTTGATGGGATGGTGCGAACACTTGTGAACGTGCGTCACATCCTAAAACTAAAAAAGAACATCATTTCTCTTGAAGCATTGGATACGGCAGGATGCAAGTTCGTTGGTCAAGATGGAGTATTAAAGGTTGTCAAGGGCACCCTAGTGGTCATAAAGGGCAACAATTAAAGAACTTGTATCGTTTGGACGACAGCACGATGACTGGCAGTGCGGACGTAGCTACGGAGAAACAGGTGGATGATAGCATAAAACTGTAGCATATGCATCTAGGCCACATGAGTGAGGGGTTTCGTGAGTTGCACAGAAGAGAGTTGCTGAAAGGTGTTACCTCATGCAAGTTAGATTTCTGCAAATTTTGTACGATGACGAAGCAACATAAGGTCGGCTTCAAGCAAACCGTGCACAAGACTAAAGAACTTCTCGATTACAGTCACTTAAACGTATGGGGGTCATCGCCGGTTGCATCAAAGGAAAGTGTCGTATACCACGCCACTTTCATTGACGATTTCTCACGAAAGGTATGGGTCTACTTTCTCAAACACAAATCAAATGTGTTTGCCAGTTTTAAAGAGTGGAAAGCGGCCGTGGAGAAGCAAAAAAGGGCGACCAATGAAATATTTGCGGACAGACAATAGAGGTGAATACACCTTGAAGGAATTTTAGGATTATTGTAAAGAACGGGGCATACAGAAGCAATGGACTGTTCCATAACATCCAACGGAGCGCATGAACAGGATCCTATTAGAGTGAGCCAGAAGTATGCGGTTGCAATCCGGTCTTGCGGAGGACTTCTGGACAGAGGCAATAAGTCATGCGTGCTATTTTGTCAACGGGTCTCCATCAACGGCCATAAATCTTAAGATCTCAGAAGAAATATGGAGAAGAGAGCTAGTCAGTTACGATTCTCTACGAGTGTTTAGATGCCTTGCCCACTCGTTTGTGAATCAAAAGGATAGGACCAAGCATGAATCAAAATCAAAAAAGTGTCTTTTTGGGATTCATACTTGATGTTAAAGCTGCAAGTTATGGGATCTAGAAAGCAAAAGAGCGTTCACCAGCCGAGATGTAATATTCGATGATGATTCCATGTTGAAAGAGCTGGAGATAATGAAACAGGTGGAGCATCAAGGGACAATAATTCGGTAAAGGTGGAGTTATCTGGCGCTCATAAGTTTACGGACACTGAAACACAATTACAACCTATTGATGCGAAGGAAGACGAGCAGATTACGAAGACAGAAGGTGGGGATCAACCCCAACAGGACCCATAGGGAATAGCAGTAAGGAGATCAACATGTACTCATAAGGCACCAGTCAAGTACGGTTTCGAAGACATGCTCGCATACGCTTTAGTCATTGAAAGCGATCCTAGTGTAGGGTTCCTAGGCACAATATAGAGGTCTCACAAGGCATCGAACATGCCAATTTAAAATTTTATGGGTGCCGAGAAACCCTAATACGGATCGTCGGCTAGATTTCTAGGCGAAAGTATAAACTAGTTAACACTTTAACTAAAAGTTAGATGCTACAACCTTTGTAGATCCGGTTCTCCACTTCCTTAGCTCCACGTGGGTGTCCTCTCGCTGTCCATCATGAATCCCGAACTCATTCGTCGGCTTCATCGGAGAAACGAGCGAGCTTGGTCGTCGGCTTCGTGTCAAAGACGATCTACGTCGAGGCATCACAAGTTCAAGCTCCGTCTTCACAAAGTTGTGAAACTTGTGAAGAAAACACCCAAAACAACTTGGCAAGAGGTAGAGGGTGAAGAAATAGGAGGTGGGTTCACTTAGAATTGGATTTCACTCACTTTTGCTCAAGTTGCCTTTGATGGCATCTAGTTTTCTCTCTTGAAGAAAAAGGAGAAGATGAAGCTAGTTTATGATAAGTTGTTTTAAAATGAAAAGAAAAATTCGTACTTATCATAATCTAACTAGAGTTAAGTGTAGAGAATAAACCATGGTCACTTGAGAGGGTTAGGGTTAAGCATGATGACAAGAATGGTTGCATAAGTCAAAGCTTCATGAAGCTTCAACTAGAAACAAAAGAAGCCACCATTCTTATCTAAATCATTTCCAAATAAATAAACAAATAAATGAAAAAGCAAAACCCTAATCATCTCATAACCATGGTTTAATCCTTTACACTTAACCACATGATCAAGTATCATCAAACATGATACAAAAAAGTGCACAAAAGCATATCACATATACAATGTGCATCAAGTGAGAAAAATCCGTATAAAGTGAACCAATACTAGTTAATGCAAAGTAATATATCAAATATATAATTATACATTAAATCATCAAATCAACATTTGATTCAATGATCCGGTCATGTCGCACATAACCGACTAGTATTCAATGTATCGATTTATCGAATCAATGATTCGATAACTAGGTCATATCGAATATAACCAATCGAAACATTTATCGCGAGAATGAAATGCGGTATCACATACACGCATTATTCTCGGTCCCGCACATATCTCATATGCGCTTCTATTTCGTTTCGCTTGAGCCAGGAAACCTCTGTGTAGGACTCTAAAGACTCGTCAATACGCCGGTAGCAGATGATGATCATATCAAGCACCCACAAGCCGCAAGCGGTCTGCTAAACGTAACGGCCATCCGGGTATTGAGCGATTAGAAGATCGACGAGCTAGCCCGCTCACACTCCTGTGAATCCAACCAGTAACACTTACCGTACAGTCCGGTCTGTTCGTCTGATATGTCGCATATCAAGTCTAGGGGTGGTAAACGTCAGACCCCAATAACCGATAAGTCGTGCCGATGTGAGGCTCATAACGGGTCGAGAAACTACTGGTAACACTTACCAGCAAATCTCTGATCAGCCCTGGCCAGGGACTTCCCTGTTACGGCCAATCGAGCACTGCGCAACATCAACCCCCAATACCGGGAGAGACGAAACCCCTCCTATCGCTCATTGCCTCCATGTGACTCGGGACTGTACCCAAAGACCACCGTTTTGCACGCCCTCATGGACGTGGTAAGGTGGAGATCAAAGCACAGTGGGAATCACACAAGACTCTATGACGATCTCGGGTCTACAGACTAACATGTACAAGTGTCACCTGAGAACTGCCATCTGACGTGGGGTATAATACCATCTGGGAGTTCTCGGCGAGTCCGTCCAGTGTACCCAGTCTCCACTGAGCACCCGTATACCATCTCTGATGTCAAACACCAATGGATATGGGATCATCCATCGCCCATCTCATGGGTCGAGAAGCGTATACGCTAGTCTACTCTGGTATATCGATGCCCTGTCTCGATACACCCACGACTAGGGACCTTGAAGGATGTACTTATGGACTACCATGTCCCCACTAGTATGATCTGCATCATAGTCCAGGTAGTCAGGTACACATCCTAAGGGCTTTATCAACATGTAACTATAAGACAGTTTAAAGAGACTAGTGTACATGTTAAGACAAAGAGTAACCAGATAGCATACTATCATATCGAGCAAGAAAGTCATCTCTATATATGTCCAAGCATCCAATATAATATACATCATCTGTACAATACTGGCCTCTAGGGCATACATACAACTAACAATCTCCCACTTGCACTAGGGCCAGCTGCTGTAGTATCGCATACCGAGCATCCCGAAGAGTCTCTCAAACTGTATCTGGGGAATGGCCTTCGTGAGTGAATCCGCCGTGTTGTTCTTCGTGTCAACCCTCCTGACCTCGATCTCCCGGCGATCAACTATCTCCCGGATCAGGTGATACCGCCTCAGAATATGCCTGGACCGCTGATGGGACCTGGGTTCCTTGGCCAAAGCCACCGCTCCATTGTTATCGCAATACAAAGGTATTGGATGCTCAATGGATGGAACCACTCCAAGTTCAGTAATGAACTTTTTGATCCAGACAGCCTCTTTGGCAGCATCGTTGGCAGCGATGTATTCAGCCTCCATCGTCGAGTCTGCCACGGTTTCCTGCTTGGAACTCTTCCAGCTAACCGCCCCTCCGTAAAGGGTAAAGACAAAGCCCGACTGCGACTTAGAGTCATCCTTATCACTCTGGAAGCTCGAATCGGTAAAGGACTCCACTTGGAGTTCTCCGTTACCATACACCAAGAACATATCTCTAGTCCTTCGTAAGTACTTGAGAATGCTCTTCACAGCTGTCCAGTGACTCTCTCCAGGATCAGCTTGATACCTGCTCACTACACTTAGTGAGTATGCTACATCGGGTCTGGTACATAGCATCGCATACATGATAGAGCCTACTGCCGAAGCATAGGGTATCCCTTGCATGCGAGCTCTCTCCAAATCAGTCTTGGGAGACATCTCTTTGGAGAGAGTGACTCCAGAGATCGTGGGCAAATTCCCATGCTTGGACTCTTCCATACTAAACCTCTTTAGTATGGTGTCAATGTACCTGGATTGGGACAATCCCAATATCCTTTTGAATCTATCTCTATAGATCCTGATTTCCAATATGCAGGAGGCATCACCAAGATCTTTCATTGAGAATCTTTGTGATAAGAAGAGCTTGACCGATTGCAGCATAGGAATGTCATTTCCTATCAAGAGTATGTCGTCCACGTACAATACGAGGAAGACAACCTTACTCTCTGCCACCTTCTTGTAGATACAAGGTTCATCTGGATTTTTGACGAAATCAAACTCTTTGATAACGACGTCAAAGCAGATGTTCCAACTCCGCGATGCTTGCTTTAATCCATAAATGGATTTAAGCAGCTTGCACACCTTCCCGCTGCTCCCACTGTCTACGAAGCCCTCTGGCTGAGTCATGTACACGCACTCTTCTAAATCACCATTTAGAAAGGCGGTCTTAACATCCATTTGCCAGATTTCGTAATCATGATAAGCAGCGATGGCAAGCATGATCCGGATGGATTTAAGCATAGCCACTGAAGAAAATGTCTCGTTATAGTCCACACCTGGTCTTTGACGAAAACCCTTTGCTACAAGTCTAGCTTTGAAAGTCTCCACTTTCCTATCTACACCAAGTTTCTTCTTGAAGATCCACTTGCTCCCAATGGGTTTTACCCCTTCAGGAGCAACATCCAAAGTCCATACTTTGTTGGTGTACATGGATTCCATCTCGGACCGCATAGCATCCAGCCATTTCACTGAGTCCCCACTCGTGATGGTTTGCTCGAAGCTAGTTGGGTCATCATCCTCCATGATGCAATCCTCGCTCCCACCGTCCATGAGAAAACCGTAGTATCTCTCAGGTTGGCGAGGAACCCTACTAGATCGGCGGAGTGGCTGGGTTCATCGGGAACTACGGAATCCTCTGGTTCCACCAGATCTTCTGTTGTAGCTTCTGCAACTGGAACTTCTTCCAGTTCTACCTCATGACCACTAATCTCTTTTTCAAGAAATTCCTTTTCTAAAAAGGTGGCATGCCGAGAAACAAACACTCTTTGTTCCTCAGGGTGGTAGAAGATATACCCTTGAGAATTCTTGGGATATCCTACAAATTTGCATAGAACAGACCGTGCCTCGAGTTTGTCCGGATTTTGTCGTTTGACATAGGCTGGACAACCCCATATCTTAACATAGTTAAGACATGGTCTCTTCCCTTTCCATATCTCATATGGAGTGGTAGGCACAGATTTGGTAGGGACCATATTCAATAGATGTATGGCTGTCTCAAGCGCATACCCCCAAAAGGAAATAGGTAACTCAGCTGTGCTCATCATAGAGCGCACCATATCTAATAAGGTGCGGTTCCTCCGTTCTGATACACCGTTGTGCTGTGGTGTATATGGAGGAGTCAGCTGAGAGAGAATCCCATTCTCTTTTAGGAAGTCCAGGAATTCATTGCTCAAGTATTCACCTCCTCGATCAGATCGAAGGATTTTAATACTTTTTCCGGTTTGGTTTTCGACTTCTTGTTTATATTCTCTAAATTTCTCAAAAGCTTCAGACTTGTGTCTTATTAAGTACACAAGTCCGTATCTTGAGAGATCGTCAGTGAATGTAATGAAGTACGAAGAACCATCCCTGGCATGTGTAGACATGGGACCACATACATCACTATGTATTAGTCCCAAGAGTTCGGTAACTCTTTCTCCGTGTCCCGTAAACGGAGTTTTGGTCATCTTGCCTTTGAGACATGACTGGCAAGTGTCATAAGATGAAAATTCGAAAGGTTTCAAATATCCATCCTTATGCAACTTAGCCAGTCGTGTCACATTGATGTGACCCAGTCTACAATGCCACAAGTAGGATTCGTTCAGTTCTGAACTCTTCCTCTTGTGTGTGTTTGTTATGCTCAGAACTGTTGATTGATTTAGAACATAAATGCCATTGCACAACGTGCCTGATCCAACCAACTTTTGGTTATGGAAAATGTTCATAACATTGTCCTGTAATACAAAATTATATCCCTCTTTACTTAATAAAGAAACCGATATAATGTTGCATATCAGGTTCGGCATGTAATAGCATTCGTTCAGAACCAATGTATTACCAGTTGGTAATACAAGGTGATATTCCCCGACAGTCTTAGCTGCAACAATTGCACCATTTCCAACTCTAATGTCTTTATCACCTTCTCCAAGTTCTCTACCTTTCTTTAGCCCATGTAACTGATTACATATATGGGATCCTGATCCGGTATCCAATACCCAGGACGTAGAGCAAATAGAGAAACAGTTCTCAGTAACGAACACACCCGAAGAAAATGCATCAACATGTACTTTCTTCATTCGGGTGGCATGGGAATCCTGGTATTCCCCTATATCCTGTTCATTCCTATAACTCTTATAAAAAAAACGGAACCAACATTCCCCAGCACAGTATAACATGCGGGTTCGGTCAATACATCCATATTATTATCTTTATTAGGGCATGAAATTGTCGCTACCTGGAGAGAGAGAAGAAAACACTTTAGCGTATGCTCGTGCAAGATCAGATTGGTTATTATCTTATCTAATCAGGATGGCTCCCACTGATTTTTATCAAATCTTTCTTCAAACCCTAAAAGGAAAGACTAGCCGGGATTAATTACACACTACAAGTTCGCCAATCTTTCAGCCAGGCCAGTGTCGGTACTTTGAGGGAGGTCCCCCGTGCTTTCGCACGAACCTAATTAATGTAAACCTCGTTTTCCCAGAGGCGTAACCCCGTTGACACCTTTCTAGACACCTACTTGATCAGCTAATTGCAATGTGTAAAACTCTCCCAGGAGTAACTCTTACTCGCAGTGGGTATCGGGATCCAACTATCTCATAGAAGGTATGCAATCTCATTGCAAATTTCAACACTTGAAATCCCCGATAATACTTTTGCCCCTAGCGTGCTATGACCTTGACGAAAGCCAACAAACCACAGCCCGCTAGTCAAGTTCAACCCGTACATTTCTTGACTGAATCAAACCCACCCGCACGACCCTTGACGAAAGCCAACAAAGCCGTACGACTACCCTAATCCAGTCGCATCATATGCAGCAGATAAACAGCACATAGCTACCGCACACTACACCTTGACGAAAGCCAACAAATGCAGCACGAATACTATATGTAACTTATCTGAAATGACGGAGGGCTACGCAGGTTTTTCTGAAAACCTATTGCGTAATGAACTTGATATCGTTGTAGAATCAAATGAAGTTTTGAAATGGAGTGATTTTGAGGCTTTTCTAGTTTTGCTAAAGGAGTCACTCACGGTGAAGGGATCTCGGTCCTTTCCTCGTCGAATGAGGTGCGGGATATATCATATATATCGCTATGTAAAGCAAAAAATCTTAAAAGCAATCAAAAATCAAACCGAGTGTGTAGTATCTGCCAGTTATTGCTAAAGGAGTCACTCCCGGTGAAGGGATCTCGGTCCTTTCCTCATCGAATAAGATGCGGGATATATCATATATATCGCTATGCAAAGCAAGAACTGTAGCTACCTGTTTTATTTTGAAATTTGATTATACAACATCTTAGGTTTCTTTTCTTTCATTAATCACATTAATGAAGTCCCATCATTTAAATACCTAAACATCACAGATAGATATGACGTACACTTATGCCATCCGCATTCGCCTCGATGTCCCCTCGTGCACCGTTAGGTTAGGTAACTAACGACAGAGCAGGGCAGGGCTAGCGCGGGTGTAAAACATAAGTAACGTCTATATAATATATCATATATACTATATCCATCACAGAACATCACATGATCACATCACAGATATCGCAGCAGAAGAAACATATGAAATATTGGATATACTAGGACGTCCGTGTTTTCAATACGAGCCAGTATAAAACACGGATTCCACGGTCGTGATGAATAGCCAATCCCACACCCCTAGACCCCTACGAGAGCGGCAAGCAACCCTGCCAATTCTAGGGTTAGGAGACCCGGACTCGACTCCTCGAGTTGGTCTCCCACTGGACCCCAGAACCCGGTTACTTGTGCTCCCCTTCTTGGGTCTATCCTAATGCGGAAAAGTAAATAATATACAAAAGGTGACATCTTCCGCTACCTGGAAGTGCCCCAAATAAAAGAATATTACATACAAGTTTTTACATGAAAGAAAATGAAAAACACTCATCTCACATAAAAAAACCCGGCTATTCAAACACGACAATCCAATATAACATATTCAGCAACACATAACATCACATGTCATCAACGTAAGTAAATATGCGCATCCCAATTGTCGTTGACATATAGCAACGAAACCGGCGATATCACATATTACGCTTACGGTCACAGAAAAGAAAGTGTAAAACTACAACAGTTGGAATCCGCAACCTCTTTAGACATCACATGCCTAATCAAATGAAACACTTAGACATCACATGCCTAACAGTTACAAACCCCGTATTTTAGTCTCATTATCGAAAACTCTTTTCAATATCATATGGGACTAAACTGCTAGATTTATAACATTCATTCAGTTATCTCATAACTGTTTGTGAATTCCAATTATTGTATCCAATTCCGGATAAATAGAATATATCAAATTTTCCGATCGAACATTCGAACACCCAAGTTTTCCCGATACAGCTCAACACATGAAATAAGTCTAACAACATTCAGTTCGTGCCTCAGTACCAACGGTCCAGCCGTAGAAGGGTCAAGCCAACGCCTCACATGTGGCACGCCGTACTGCCCCAAACCCGAAGGTTCAAAGGGCGGTTCAAGACGGTCACATAATCGAGTTAAGGTTTGTTGTCTTCTAGAGGGTCCATCGAGTTACTTGCACTACTTAGAACGTCGTTAAACTACGGAATAATCCAACACTTGGAAATTTCCCGACAGGGGAAAAATTGGGTATTTATATCCGGTCGAACTTTTTAACATATTCTAAAAATTATCCGGAAAAACACAAAGACGAAATTTGATACCCCGATCGAAACACCGAATCCCCAAAGCAACCCCAGAAAATTCAACTCTTGAATAATTATTAAAAATACCCAGGAAAATCACCACTGGAAACTAAGAGTTACTGTGCAAAAAACTTTACATACTGTGGCTGTACGGCCGCGGAACCGCCGCATGAGCCTTGTTCATGCCGCGGAACCGCGGTGATATAGTGGAATTAGGCTCACGAATTTCACAGTAAACCTTAGAATTTCCTGCTGATTTTTCTGCATATTTTTAATATCGAAAAACTCCAGATTTTGGAAAAAGTCCAGAGAGCATATTTGGTTTAGGGTTTCGGGTTCGTTCGGGCTTCAAATTGCGTCTAGACTTCGCCTAAGGCTCTAGCTAGGCTCTGATACCACTGTAGGGTTCCTAGGCACAATATAGAGGTCTCACAAGGCATCGAACATGTCAATTTAAAATTTTATGGGTGCCGAGAAACCCTAATACGGATCGTCGGCTAGATTTCTAGGCGAAAGTATAAACTAGTTAACACTTTAACTAAAAGTTAGATGCTACAACCTTTGTAGATCCGGTTCTCCACTTCCTTAGCTCCACGTGGGTGTCCTCTCGCTGTCCATCATGAATCCCGAACTCATTCGTCGGCTTCATCGGAGAAACGAGCGAGCTTGGTCGTCGGCTTCGTGTCAAAGACGATCTACGTCGAGGCATCACAAGTTCAAGCTCCGTCTTCACAAAGTTGTGAAATTTGTGAAGAAAACACCCAAAACAACTTGGCAAGAGGTAGAGGGTGAAGAAATAGGAGGTGGGTTCACTTTAGAATTGGATTTCACTCACTTTTGCTCAAGTTGCCTTTGATGGCATCTAGTTTTCTCTCTTGAAGAAAAAGGAGAAGATGAAGCTAGTTTATGATAAGTTGTTTTAAAATGAAAAGAAAAATTCATACTTATCATAATCTAACTAGAGTTAAGTGTAGAGAATAAACCATGGTCACTTGAGAGGGTTAGGGTTAAGCATGATGACAAGAATGGTTGCATAAGTCAAAGCTTCATGAAGCTTCAACTAGAAACAAAAGAAGCCACCATTCTTATCTAAATCATTTCCAAATAAATAAACAAATAAATGAAAAAGCAAAACCCTAATCATCTCATAACCATGGTTTAATCCTTTACACTTAACCACATGATCAGGTATTATCAAACATGATACAAAAAAGTGCACAAAAGCATATCACATATACAATGTGCATCAAGTGAGAAAAATCCGTATAAAGTGAACCAATACTAGTTAATGCAAAGTAATATATCAAATATATAATTATACATTAAATCATCAAATCAACATTTGATTCAATGATCCGGTCATGTCGCACATAACCGACTAGTATTCAATGTATCGATTTATCGAATCAATGATTCGATAACTAGGTCATATCGAATATAACCAATCGAAACATTTATCGCGAGAATGAAATGCGGTATCACATACACGCATTATTCTCGGTCCCGCACATATCTCATATGCGCTCCTATTTCGTTTCGCTTGAGCCAGGAAACCTCTGTGTAGGACTCTAAAGACTCGTTAATACGCCGGTAGCAGATGATGATCATATCAAGCACCCACAAGCCGCAAGCGGTCTGCTAAACGTAACGGCCATCCGGGTATTGAGCGATCAGAAGATCGACGAGCTAGCCCGCTCACACTCCTGTGAATCCAACCAGTAACACTTACCGTACAGTCCGGTCTGTTCGTCTGATATGTCGCATATCAAGTCTAGGGGTGGTAAACGTCAGACCCCAATAACCGATAAGTCGTGCCGATGTGAGGCTCATAACGGGTCGAGAAACTACTGGTAACACTTACCAGCAAATCTCTGATCAGCCCTGGCCAGGGACTTTCCTGTTACGGCCAATCGAGCACTGCGCAACATCAACCCCCAATACCGGGAGAGACGAAACCCCTCCTATCGCTCATTGCCTCCATGTGACTGTACCCAAAGACCACCGTTTTGCACGCCCTCATGGACGTGGTAAGGTGGAGATCAAAGCACAGTGGGAATCACACAAGACTCTATGACGATCTCGGGTCTACAGACTAACCTGTACAAGTGTCACCTGAGAACTGCCATCTGACGTGAGGTATAATACCATCTGGGAGTTCTCGGCGAGTCCGTCCAGTGTACCCAGTCTCCACTGAGCACCCGTATACCATCTCTGATGTCAAACACCAATGGCTATGGGATCATCCATCGCCCATCTCATGGGTCGAGAAACGTATACGCTAGTCTACTCTGGTATATCGATGCCCTGTCTCGATACACCCACGACTAGGGACCTTGAAGGATGTACTTATGGACTACCATGTCCCCACTAGTATGATCTGCATCATAGTCCAGGTAGTCAAGTACACATCCTAAGGGCTTTATCAACATGTAACTATAAGACAGTTTAAAGAGACTAGTGTACATGTTAAGACAAAGAGTAACCAGATAGCATACTATCATATCGAGCAAGAAAGTCATCTCTATATATGTCCAAGTATCCAATATAATATACATCATCTGTACAATACTGGCCTCTAGGGCATACATACAACTAACACCTAGCTCTTATCAGGAGGCCATTGAGCAAGAGAATAGGGATGACCGAGGAGATAGAATCACTTCGAAAGAATAATACGTGAAGATTGACAGAGCTACCGAAAGGCAAAAGGGCTATTGACTGCAGGTGAGTATACAGAAAAAGGATAATGAGCAATTCAAGACATGGTTAGTTGCGAAGGGTTTTGCTCAGAAGGATAGGGTTGGTTACAACGAGATTTTCTCACTGGTAGTCAAGCATACGTCTATTCGAGTGTTATTGGCGAAGGTAGCTGCTCAAGATCTAGAGTTGGAGCAAATGGACATGAAAACGGCATTTTTACAGGATGAGTTGGAAGAGAAGATCTTCATGAAGCAATCTGAAGGATTTATAGAGCCCGACAAGAAGGATCATGTATGTGAGCTCAAGCGGTCTTTATATGGATTGAAGCAGTCTCCCACACAGTGGTACAAGTGCTTTGATTCTTTCATGAGGAAAACCAACTGCTCGAAATGTGAGTATGACAGCCGCGTATACTCGAAGCGGCTTAAGGATAGGTCGTCGATATATCTACTCCTATGTCGATGACATGTTGATCGCGGCTAAGAGTATGGCGGAAATAATGGTGCTTAAAAATTCATTGAGAGCTCAATTTGATATGGACTTAGGTGAAGCGAAGAAAATTCTTGTGATGGATATTATTCGCGACAGGAAGGCTGGAAAACTGTGGCTATCCCAAATCAGATATATTGAGGTGTTGGAGAATTCAACATGAAGGACTCAAGACATATGAGCACTCTTATCGCCGGTCATTTCAAATTATCCTCCAAGAAGTGTCCAAAATCAGCGGAGAAGGAAAAGATATCTCGAATACCATATGCAAGGATGGTGGGATCGCTGATGTACATTATGGTATGTAGACGTCCAGACATATCTTATGCAGTAAGTCTGGTTAGCCGTTACATGTCAAATTCAGAAAAGTTTCATTGGGAATCTGTAAGGTGGATACTTAGGTATCTAAAAGGATCTAAAGACATCAGTTTGTTCTTTCACAAGTCAGAAGAAAAATCAAGCCGGTTGCAAGGATACGTAGATGCGGATTACGCTGGGGACTTGGACAAAAGAAGATTTCTTATATGCTATATATATACAGTTGCAGAATCCCCAATTAGTTGGAAGTCGACACTTCAGGATACAGTGGCGCTCTGAACAACGGAGATAGAATACAAGCAGTGTGGAAGCATCTAAGGAGGCCTTATGCTTAAAGGGTCTAGTTGGCGAGTTCGGGTTCGATAAGAGGCTGATTCTTTTGTTTTGCGACAGTCAAAGCGCCATTCACTTGGCGAAGAAACAAGTATACTACAGTCGAACTAAGCATATCGACGTACGGTATCACAAGATAAAGGAGTGGGCCGAAAAAGAGATCGATTTGATAAAAATTGAAACTAAGGTGCATTCGACGGACATGCTGACGAAGGTCATTACTGCGGAGAAGTTCAAATCTGTCTTGGGTTCTATTCAAGTACTCAAGTGTGAGGAAAGGCGAACTAGGTAGGAGGGTCGCACCGGTTTCTCAGTTCTGGTTAAAAACTGTGACAACATCAGTTTTGTAAATCTGAAGAAAAATTATGCCGGCATGGGAAACGGGGAGAACAACTAAAGCAACCCTACATGATACAAGGCGAAGGGGCAACAAGTTTTCAAGATGGTTATAAGGTTATACGAGCCAAGATGGAGATTGTTATGAAGATGTCTCGTATTTGTTCAAGACTGTGCGGCCAAAGAAGAGCCAAACGTCTGAAACAATACGCAAAAGACGTATGGTATTTAAGGACTGGAATCCAGAGCAGAAACCAGACATCTGCCTCCGTAGGCAACAGATGTCTGCCACGCTCTGGCCAGAAGCGTTTGAAAGAGGCAGACGTCTGACCTTATAGGTTCAGAATTCTGGCAAGCGTTTTGCCTTTTGGTAAAGCAAATGCATATGTCAGCCCTTCAAAGGTTCAGGAGTCTTTCTACAGATAAGCGCGAATTTCAGAACGAGAATTATCTCGAAAATTCAGTTATTTGATGGCAATTTTGTAATTTCTGGGATCTTAATATAACTTAAATTGTATATGCTATATATAGGATCTTAGAGTTATTATTTAGGGTGGATGGCTATTGATCATAAAGTTTTAAAAGGAGTCGACGCCTCCATAAAGGATCAAGACAATCGAAGAACTTGTAGAGAAAGGAAGATCTCGTTGGAGATAGTAAGGATATAGTTTATTGTAATTCTCTGTAAGGTGTTTCTCTTTTTCTTAAAAGTTCTAATAAAGGTTCTCCATGTTTCCCTCCATTAATCTCTTATGTTATTTATTATCATGGTTTGCATCAAGTTTTGTTATTCGTCTATAAAGAGATCTAGATTTATAGATCCATAAGGTTTTCTGCTGCGCCGATTGATCTGTGGTCTTCAACACGATCATCAAACTGGTTGAATGCATTCGTGAAATGATCAGCCAATGCATTAATGCCTACAATGCCTGCAGTCGTGTTAAGAACAGAATTTTCCATAGTGGAGACAATACAACAGAAAGGAAAGTAGTAGTGGGGAAAAATCTGAATATGTGTATTCTCAATATACATAATGTTTGTGTTTGTTTAGGGGAGATATAACTCCCTAACACGCTCTCCTACTCTTACTTCCAAGGGTAGATATCACGAAAGAGAAGGTTTAAAACACCTCGCTAAGCAAAACGAGGGAAGGTAACATAACACCTCCATTTTCGACCTAATTACTTACGTGACCCTACTCCCTCCAAAAAATGGAGTAGACTCCTCTTACTCCATTTCCAAATGGGATCATATAGGATTACATCACAGCCAATCTATTGAACTCAGTTTTCAGATTAATCATATATAACCAACACCTTTTGAATAAGATACTGTTTATGGACTCTCCCAATTATGCAGTAGAGATTAAGAATAATGTTAGATATGAAAATTAAATATTTTGATAAGAAACATTATAGTCTGATAGGAAAAATAAAATACTGGATTGATTGTAATATTAATATATATAAGTTCTCTTAATGATTCCAGAGTCTAGATTTATTGTATATAAGTTCTCTTATCGATTTCAAAGTCTAAATTTCAAATTTCAAATAAAATGTGGAGCATACCTTAGAATGTATCCCAATGCTCGGTGGCTTACTCAGAACCTCAACATGCATTTTATCATTAACAGGAGGTTCCTCGCACACAAATTGAAACTCTTCTTCCCATCGTGGGTCTCTATTTTTCTTTATGCGCTGCATCCATGTAAAAAATAAACAATTTTAAGAATTGCGACCCAACCACAAAATTACAAAAATAGGGGGGGGGGAATATCATTACCTTAGTTTTTTTCTGCTCTCCTCTGAAAAGTATTTTTACATACGGATTTGTGTGATGTTTCCCTTCAAGATCCTGAGCTTCATTAACATTAACTATAAGCAAACCGCCACCTGAGGGAGTACCCTCAGGAGCCTTTTCTTCGACAATCGCATTTGAGTCCTCGTTGATAGCTGCAATTTCTTCTTCCTTAAAGGGCTTATATGTAAGTTCGACAACAACTTGGCCACGTGATTTTTCGTTCTGAGGGTCATTAGGATCCATGTTTTTGAGCAAGTCAAGTGTCATGGTCCTTGGCTCGTCGGGCTTAAGATCTCTCAACGGAACAACATTCATGCCCATTTTATCATGTTTTCCAACCTAGCAAAATTGTGTAGTTGATGAAAAATAATTTAGTTTTTTAGTCAAGCTTGCTGGAACATTAAAAATAATGAGGGTTTACACACAAACCCCCCCCCCCCACATGATTTCATGCGTAAAATAAGAAAACCAGAGGTTAAAGAGGCTTTGAAGAAAATGGGGTCAAGAAAAGCGGTTGGTCCAAACGGGATTTCTATCGAGGTTTGGAGATATTTAGAAGAAATAGACGTTAAATGGCTGACAGATCTGATTAATAAGATTTGGCAGACCAAAAAGATGCCAAATGAGAGGAGAAAAAGTACCCTTGTACCTATTTACAAGAACAAGAGTGACATTCAAAATTGCTCAAACTACCATGAAATAAAACTTATCTGTCACACCATGAAACTTTGGAAGAGAGTGATTGAACACAGATTAAGAAAGGATGTTAAGATAAGAGAGCCGGGTTGGGTTCATGCCTGGATGATCGACGACAGAGACTATTCATTTGCTTCGTCAACTTGTCAAGCGTTTTCGAGAGAGGAGAAAATATTTGCATATGATATTTATTGATTTAGAGAAAGCGTACGACAAGATACCTAGAGAGATATTATGGGGGACAATGATGAAGAAGGGGGTCCCCGTCAAGTACATTGACATAATCAAGGATATGTACAATGGAGTAGTGGCAAATGTCAGAACTTGCGGCGGCCTAACGAGTGATTTTCCGATTACAATTGGCTTACATCAAAGATCTGCATTAAGTCCATTCCTGTTTACTATCGTGATGAATAAGCTTACTAGAACTATCCAAGATGAGATACCTTGGTGTATACTATTCGTTGATGATATTGTTCTAGTAAATGAGACGAAAGCGTGGGTTAATGCCAAATTGGAGTTATGGAGGCAGACGTTGGAATCTCGGGGGTTCAGATTGAGCGCGTCCAAGACAGCATATATGTATTGCAAATTTAGCAAACAGAGAAGTCACGACCACATTGGTATAATACTGGAAGGACAAGAGATATAATCGAGCGATCAGTTTAGATATCTAGGTTCCATGATCCAAAAGGATGCGAAGATCGATAGCGATGTTAATCAAAGGATCCAAACTGATTGGTTAAAACGGAGGAGTACAACAGGGATTTTGTGCGATCGTAACTTTCCGTTAAGATTGAAAAAGAAGTTTTATCGGAGCGTTGTTCGATCTGCCTTATTATATAGTACATAATGTTGGGCTCCTTAGAAGTATCATACACAGAAGATGTACGTAGCGGAAATACGCATGATTCGTTGGATGTGTGGTAACACTAAAAAAGATAAGGTGCGAAATAAGAATATTCGTGCAAAGTTGGTGTAGCACCCGTGGAGGAGAAGATGTGGAAAACCGGCTAAGATAGTTTGGTAATGTGCGACGCAGACCTATAAAAGTATCGGTTCGACAGATGGATACTATCGATATAGGCAATGTCAAAAGGGAGACCGAAGAAAACATGGATGGAGGTGATACTAAAAGATATGGTGGCCAGAGGCCTCAATGAAAGTATATTGTTCGATAAGAATGAGTGGAGGCAGAGGATTCATGTGCTGGACCCGGCGTGATTCTCATGTTGGTTCATGTAGCCTACCTCATATGCTTGGGATAAAAGGCTCGGTTGTTGTTGTGTGTGTATATGAGTTCGACTAGAATCCTATCGGAAGGATTTGGAAACAAATCATTCCCACATTTTCATCATTAGATTAACTTCGGGATTTGTGCATTCAATTATATTATGTTTAGTAATAAATGAAAGCTTTTAATCATAATTGTTAGCGCAAATCCCAAAATTAATCTAATGGTGAAAAAGTGAGAAGGATTTGTTTTCAAATCCTTCCGATAGGATCCTAGTCGAACTACACACACCCTGAAATCTTTCTGATTTGTACTCCTAAAATCTTTATGTTGTTCTGGAATTCTTTTTGACGGCAGATATAAACATGAAGAATATTAGCTTATTCAAAGTTAAATTAGAATAGTAGCTTATTATAAGTTAAATTTTATATTTTCTAGTAATTTTTAGGGTGGATATACAAAATGCCCGAGGAAACAATCATGAACACAAAATGAGTGAGAAATAATGCATGCCTGTTCCCAGTCAAAAACATCGAGCTCCAGTGCTTGAGATTCTGGATCTTTGACAACCAACTTGAATTCCTCATTCCATTCAGGATTAAGGTTATTGCGCTTAACTGTAGTTTTCTTGGATGGAAGCTTGTCTTCTGTAAGCTTAAGTTTGACATAAGGGTCAGATTTACCCATCAAATCTTTCTTTTTCAATTTATGTGCCCGTATAACCTTCACCAGTAAAATCCCAACAGGCTTCTTCAGAGCCCTGCAAGATTCATAGGGAGATAATGCTTAATGTTAGTTGAGAGGTAAAAAGAAGTCTAGATATCTCTAAATTACCCTTAACCATCGGTGTTTTTCCACTAAACTACCTTCAAGTCTTTTATTACAATAAGCTCCCTTAAAGTGTTACATTTAAGGGTTTAGTGGGGAAAAAACTCCCTTGACACCAATGTTTAAGGGAGTTTAGTGTAATAAAAATAACTTTAAGGTAGTTTGGTGAAAAGAAGGGATCACTAAAGGTAGTTGGATGTGCTTGGCCTAAAGATAATGGAAATTTCTCAACAATTAAAAGATGAGATACTTTGATGGATCCATGATTTGCACTTCCAACGTTTTAGGCCAGAGATACATGTTAGCGACCTGAGTTTTTATTGTCTCCTGCAGAATGAAACTTATGAGAAAGTTAATTACACTTTAAATTTGAGGAAACAGTACCATGACAATTAATCTAGCCAAGTAGAGAGCATCACATGGAGTATAGATATGCTGCATCATTTCGATACTTGTCTATTACAGAAGAAGGTAAAATAAAGTAGGGTAAATTTCACTAAAATACCCTTAACTACCTTTTTTTCTCTAAAACACCAAAAAAGTTTTTCATTACAGAAGAATCCCTTGCACTTCCGTTTCAGGGGAGGTTTTCATTAAATTACCATTAAATGTAAATTAAATATTTAAGGGAATTTACTGTAATTAAAAAAAAATCTGGTAGTTCAGCCAAAAATAAGGACAGTTAACCATATTTCAGTGAAATTTACCCAAATAAATTATTGATTCAATGCTCCATACCAACTGTCATGCGACAAAATACTGTCAAAAGGTAGGTTTTTCAGATTGAACTATCAAATTAGTCTAGGAAGTAGATTGTCGAAATAATATAATGATCTTTCATGATTAATCAAAAGTAGATAATTGTAATATGAGGATGCATAGTCTCAGCGGCCATAGGAGGAAATTTCCTCCTACGGCGGCCAA
Source organism: Agapanthus africanus (assembly GCA_030015575.1). Classification (NCBI taxonomy): domain Eukaryota; kingdom Viridiplantae; phylum Streptophyta; class Magnoliopsida; order Asparagales; family Amaryllidaceae; genus Agapanthus; species Agapanthus africanus. The sequence continues at coordinate 47,253,747 of CM057339.1, forward strand.
TAACTCTCAGCGGCCATAGAATGATCAACAGCATTCATTCTGATGTACATGCACTAAAACTTTGTAATCTTGTATACACCAAGACACCTTGTCACTTGCATGATTTTAACTTCAACAGATGGTTGCAAAATTAATGGTTTTTTTCTACAATAAAACATTTTACACCTCTAGATCTATGAGCAAAGAGTTTGAAATCACAATATTTTTTGTATTCCTAAGTTTTAGACATTAAGATTAATATGTACGGTGTTGATCATCGAACTAAGTGTGATGCTGACCTTTTTGGCTGCCATAGGAGGAAATTTCCTCCTATGGCGGCTGAGATTCCGTTCTCTCTTTTAGTAGAAGTAATAGGTAAAATAATAAAGTTGTAAGCTAGAAGGTAATCCAAGATAGAGTTTACACTAATACTGCAACTCTGAAATAATGCTCAATCCTAAGCAAATAGAATGTAAACTGATTTGAAAATGAACTAGAAAATACCACCATATGCAACTCCAAGATAAAGCTCTATGCTAACAAAATATAAAGTAAAGCAATTTGAAAATGGCACAAAGTAATCTAAAATGAACAAGAAAATACCTGCACGAATCTGTACAGACCGGGAATGGACATTAGATCTGCACCCAGAAGTTTTAGCCCAAAATCGACATGTGGCTGTAGAAAGAGAACTTGTAAAAGGTTAGATATAACAGAACCTTTGGTAGAGTTTAAGATTATGAGCACACACCTTTTCCATGAGAGAGACAAGAATTTTTGCGAAACAGGGGAAACTAGGCACCAAAGGCTTTAAGGTAATGCGAGGAGCAGCAAAGACTTGTAAATCTACCACCTGAAACATTTTATGTTTGGAAACGGCATTCAAAAGCCAGAGACAAGATCCTAGAACAATTTAAGTTGAGTATTTGAAATCCTCTCTTGCAATGTTGGGTACATATGATTTCATTGGTCAACAAATGGGTTAATAACCTGCACAGAAGCTTTCAAACCAAAAGCTTTAACCACAACAGTGACATTTGGATTACCAGCCCATTTAAGAGATGGTTCCATAATCAATTCCTTCTCTTCTGTATGGTAGACTTTCATTCCTGAAAATATAACATATATCTTAGATGGTATAGCATATTTATACAAACAAAGGAATAAAGAAACACAAAGCACAGTTTAAAAGGTTATTGCATTTAGCACTCATCATCAATATCTCTCTTGGAACCTATCATCGCTCAACTATTTTATTAGCACATGACACCCCTAAGTCAGTCAACAATCAAATTTCCTAATAACAAGACTGACAGCTAAATTACACTACACTGTAATTAATTATCATCATTTTCCACTTTAAACTGCCTTAAAGTTTTTTATTACACTAAACTCCTCTGAATTTTGGTTTAAAGGGAATTTTTCCACTAAAAACTGTTAAATGTAGCACTTTAAGAAAACTTAGGGTGATTTTTAAAAAAAATTAAGGTATTTAACTTTAAAAAATGATAATTCAGGGTAATTTTCTGTAATTTAGCCCGATACTGACCTCGGATATGTTATGCACTAGCATACTGGTTGAACGGTGATAATTGTTAGACAAAGTATACAAGAAGGGTGCTGTATGCAATTAATACGCATTTAAATAGAAGACAGTGAATACAGGGGAAATGGCAGGATATGGAACAAATAACAAGGAATAGGCATTGTGTTATGTACTCATAAAAGTGGGGGTTGGCTCCGAATGTGGGAGGGGGAAAACTTCAAATGGAAGTGCCTAATTTCTATTTCAGCTTAATGCTTACATTTCGGAATGGGAAATAAACTTGTAACCCAATTGCTTATTTTTTATTTGATCATATACTGCAAATGTATGCCAAAGTTCTGAACTAAAATGGTACCAGTTAGCAATTATTTACAGCATGTTAGAATGCATCGCTACGTATTTTTTAAGATTTCAGCGTATAAAGGTAGATTAAGTTCAAAAGCTTGGGAAAATTATAACTGCCACAACTGGAATCCCATTGGAATGACAGACAGGTTGCAATAATTGTATAGATTCCCATAAAGAATTATATAGAAAACCTACAGCTACAGGCTACAAAGCTTTCCAACTATCAGGCTGTTCAACAAGTAAAAAGTTAGTGACGGTTATGTAAATTTATTCTCCTTTATAGCAGGGAAAGCCATGCACTAAATACCTATTCAACTGAAAACAGATTCATCGAATTCATCATAAACCACCTAGATTTTTCATCAATATAACAGGAACCTTAAGCTAACATATTTTAAGGGTAGGTGTAAATGGTTACTACTCGCAAAGTTAACCTTAAATGCTGTTAATTAATATATTAGATCGATAAGAACTTCATATTTAAAGAGTGAATAATTTCATATTTTTCAAATAAGAATGGAAGTAGCATCGCCAGATAAAGAATTTCTGCGCACAAATAAGCATACAAAGACTGGGCTAAGAAAAATAGGGCAAAACCTTGAAAGGTTGGAGGCAGGGAGCCCAAGGTAAGTGTTTCAAATTCAACGGACCCAATTTTAAACTTCACGGTATTCTCAGCAATGATTGGCTTCGCAATTTCCTCTGCAATTTTGCATATCGCCTAGAAGATAAAAGCAAGCATAAATGTACTAAAACTAATTAGAAGGAAACAACCACTCGATGTATCAGTTACTAGTATCACATGAAACTCGAAATAATATACACACCTTATCCAAATAAGGCCACATGCTCTCTATAAACCTGTTTAGCCAATCAAGCTTGAAGGACAAGTGAAAATAAACGGTAAGAATATTGTAGTTGCACATCGTACAATGCTCTATAATGGAATTTATTTAAGGCTAACTTACACCAAACTGCCCTTAAGTATTGCTGTTTTCTGTAAACTTTTTTATTTAGTAGACACCCTTAAATTTGGTTTCAAGAGAGTTTTTTCATTTAACTACCCTTAAATTTAGTACTCAAAGCGAGATTACTGTAACTAAAAAACTTTATGTTAGTTTATAGAACCAACAATAGAGTGATTCAGCCTTTATATAGCAAGTGGCTCTCAAGCCATCACTCTGTGTGTAGGTGACAAGTCACAAGTTTCTGGTTTACATATAACCTTATAGGCTAGTTAAGCTCATGCAATGAAGGCGTGAATCCTCCATAATTCTCATCAACAAAATAAAGGTCTAGGCAAGGAAGTAAGCTAATAAGATTCAGATTTTCTATAGGATTGCATTCATCTCTGAGGCACGATGTAGGCCAAAGAGCCATATGGAATGAAATCACGTTCTCTAAGTGATCACCATTAATAAAATTTTAAATTTTAAGAATATTTCTTTTTTTGCATATTCTTATTGTATATATTTAACTAGTATTTTAATCTGTAACTTTTCTTGTTTCATACTTTGAATGAATAATTTTATTTTGCTATGGTTTTATTGACTATCTAGTTTTCCTTCCAAAAAACAAAAAAAAAAGTAAAAATAAAATAGATATAGCCAATTCACAACGTACTCGATCATAATCTGGATTTTTCACCCACAAAGGAATCTCAGGAAGCATGTTCTCCAGAGAGGCTGAATCATGTTCAACAAGCGGACGTAATGTAGGATCCTGATTACACAGAATTATTATTAGATACACAGTTGATATATATAAACATACACCTATCAGAAGGGAAATGTTGCATTTGATTCTTGTGAAGGAAGCCCATATAGTTAGCGGTTCTTACAACTTGAGATAGTATAAAGAGGAGGATTAAGCATGCCAAAGGACTAATTTTCTTTACAAAAACACAAACCGTTGGAAAAAGGTAAGATCAATGGGTGCTATATTTGGTCCAGCAATAGAACATAGGCAGATTATATAGAACTATATTCACTTCTCGAGTATTTTGGGTGTAGTTGGTGTTGATTTTGCCTAAAAGGGGCATGTGTTAAAGACTTAAAAGTGTTTTGGCTGTTTTCAAAGTTACACTACTTAGCAAGGTTTAAGGATGAACTTCTTTACACATAAATGTAATTAGAATTAATAGGAGAAAGAAAGAATGTGGAAGATAAGGGTTTAACCTGGCGTAATGGGAAATCGAAAACCTAGACCTTAGCACAAGTGCAGGACACTTTACCGCTAGTGTAAGGGAAAAAGAATATTCGAGACCATGATAATTTTCCATGAAGCATTTTGTGTCTTTGACAATTCAATGTAATTATGCACACAAGGCAAAGAATCATAGACTTACATGAAATATGATCATGACAATACAACAATCCATTGAAGCGTGATACAGGAGACCGTAGAGATGATTATTATTTTCATTGAAAATAATAATATAGCATGTAATTGTAAGAATAAACACGACAACAATGATAAAGACTAAAGAGAGATTGCTCGAATCATGCAAGTGCAACCATGTGTGTGCATTCAAATGCACACACATTTCTAACAACATAATCACATATGATGCTTTTATACACACTAAAAATCAACCAAACATACATCTCTATATATAGCATCTGTATAAGCTTAGTGTTATCTCGCTTCTTGTTATGCTTTCTATATTGATGTCCTTCTCGTATAAATTATGGTATTGATACATAACGAAAGTACACAAGTAACGAAAAATGTTTGAGAAGTGAAAAAAAATATGATAAAACTTGTCTAAGAAGTGCTCAAAAGAAAATCAATGTCGTTTGCATTATTTCTAACCATTTGGGGAACGATCCCATGTCTCCCAATTTTTGAGATAATTCACTTGAAAAATCATTTGATAATCATGCAAAGCACTTCATTCACCATCTAACTAATGCTAGCAAAAATAAAGAGATCAAAACTGGATTTTGATCCATAACCAGATCAAATAATGTACTCAAATCAATAACCAATAACAAAATTAATCAATCAAAAAAAAACACACCTTAACATCGCTTGGTTGAAAGTAAATGAAGAGATAGTAGCCAATAACGAGCCCAGATGCAACCCCAAATCCAAATCCAAAGAAACCCAATATAGAACTCAAGAAACCCATCTCTAATCTCTCGTTTGATCTCAAAAATTAATCCCCGATCCTTTTTAGCAAAAATTCAATCTCGCTTTCAAAAAAGAAAACGCCAAGCTCCTGTTCAGTTGACCATCAAATCTCCTGTCAACATCTGCGAACAAAAAAGAAGAACCCAAAAGTCTCTTCAGGTGAAAAGGGCCAAAAAGCGAAAGAAACGCATATGTAATTATTACCCCTATCAACTAGTTTGAAATGCATATAATTGTTTTAAATTGTTGTTTTTTTCCTTTAAAATTTTTTGTAAGAATTAGAGAGAGATTAGAGATGAAACCTGAAGGTTGAGAGATCGGTTGGGATTTTAATGGAGGGGAAAAAATTCGATGCGCGATCGCTGTTCTTCTCTCAAAACTTGAGCACCGATTACTCCGCTCATTATAAACTTTTCTGTAAAATATTAGTAATGAAGGGTATTTTCACTTTGCACCCCTGATTCTTCTTTCTTGTTTTTTAAGACATTTCTGATCTCATGTCTAAATTGTCTTTTTTAGATTGCTATTAAAAAAAAGAACTATTAAATGTTATCAATATGATTATCTGAATGAACATCGAGTGTTTTTAGGGTTTAGAGTGTTTACAAATAAAAATGTGTTATGAATAAAAGTACAAGAAAGATAAAACACTTGATTAATTTAAATTAATCAATGTTATTCAATAAGAAAGGATTTAGTTTGAGACATAGGAGGTTCCATTGTAGCCTTACGGTAAAGTATGCTTGGATCGGGGTTACTACCGATTATTCAAAAATATATTTATTTGCATGGATATAGTTGTAAGGTTGTTGCGTGTTTAACCTGAAAAAAGAGAAATTTCATACTGTTTTGAATGCACATCTTTAGAGTTTGAATTTTCATTGCCGGACGCTTAACAATTGGTTATATATAAGAGTTTGGATTTATGTTTTCAAAATAATCGTGGATTTTAATATTATGAAATAATCTATAAAAGTATTTATCATCTTCGCCTCTGAGAATCATAGGTTTCCATCTTCCTCTCCTTTGCAAACCAATCCCCCCCCTTTTGAAGAAAACAAATCCTGTACACCTAATGATCACAAATTCGAACCGATGCATGAGCAGAACAAGCCTACTCAATGATACACGAATACAAGCTATATATTGTTGGACTAAATTGGAATTAATGAGAACAATAAATTAAAAGGGGATTTAATTGCAAAATGTCCATGGATGGATACCATATTTATGGTTAAATTCCATAGATGAAAGTTGTTGTCATAATTGAACTTTAGAAAGACACCTTGTATATGGTTGGTTTCCATAGCTGATTAAATGCAGTTAGTGGAAGCTGAAAAGCATGACTGTTTAATACAATTAATGGAGGGCTATTAAGTGCATGTTAAATGCATTTAGTGGAAGCTGAAAAGTCTGGCTCTTTAATACAATTAATGGAGGACTATTAAACGCATGTTAAATGGTGGAAGCTAAAAAACCTTTAGTGGGAGATGAAAAACCTGATAGGCTGTTGAACTCCCGATGTGCGCCTATAAATAGGTGCATTTCACATTCAAAATTGACTGAGAAAGAAAGACAGAAAAATACAATCCCTTTTTTGAGTTTTTATAGTTTCGAGTTCTAAAGTTTAGTCTATTTGAAGCAGCTTTCGAAGTGCTGGTTGCAAGTGCGCTGTTGGCTGAAACTGTCTGATCCTACAAAGAATACTGCAGTACCCAACGCAACAGGTTTGTGAGGCGATATTTTTTTCAAGGCTAGTCTTTTTCAAAAGACGATTCAGTTCATCTTATTGTTCGATAATCTCTAAAATTACTTTGTTGTTTAAGTTCAGTTTGTTGATTTTGTTCATTTCTATTTATTTGTTCATGATCTGTATGTTATGCTTTCTTGAATTGGATCTAACAATTGTCGTGATAATCTATACTATTTCATTATATGATTATTTGTACGCTTCTACTATCTTTGCAATAATCCTGAAGAAAATATCAACGGTTATGTCTTCCCTTTCAGGTGTTGGTGCGCCTGCTTTTAGCCCTAAAATGGACATGCCAGGAATGCCTAAGAAATTCTCATGACAGTTCTTCAACATTGGCAACAATGGATGAAGATCCGGTTGACCACAACAGGGCCGTTAGCAATGATACACAGGATACCCAAAATCGGATGAAAAAGATCCCAAAAGTGCAGATAAGATTGCAAAGTGGACGGAGAGAGATCAAATAGCCTGATAATGCAATTTGTTGGCTATGTCCATTGCGCTCTTCGATATCTATTGTTCCTCTTCGAACACTGTTGTTTGGCTCGGAAAATAGCGTGACTTCGAGGGAAAGCTTACGGGGTCAGATTGATGCAGATCCGCATGGCTCCTCAGCACGACGCGTTGCCGCGATGCAAGTATGGCCTAGGGTTCAAGCGGATACGACCGATATAGCATAACTTCTCAAATTCACCCTTCGGAAAAGGTTTTTTGATTACGGGGACTAGATTTCCTACAGGCGCAAGCCCTTGTAGTTAATTACCTCTCCGTATTAAACGGAAAAAACTTTCTACGAGTGGTTTATTTCCGCACATTTAAATACACGAGCAAAAATATATAACAATGGCATATATTCAACAACAAAACATAAAAAATGCAACAAAATAGAGTTTGCATTTCATAATCACCATGTATGATATGGTATATCACAATTTACATGTATTTAGCTACATTGTACATCTCATAACATGACAAAAATAATATAGCTTCCACCATGTGTGTTGTGGTCGTTGAGGAAACATGTATTCGTTCCTTCACTCGTGCCCGTGAATTGAGGGTGGAAATGGCTGTGCTAGGTAGAATAGTTAACTTCTATGTCATGGATGGTTACCCGTGGATTGTATATGACAAGTTATTTTGCTGGCCATAGGGCAAAATCGGGGTTGAGATCATATGTTTGGTATAGGGTTACGATAGCTGTTTAGAAAACGATGATGGTTGACCAACACGTCCGATGGGACTTGGTGAAGATAAGGTATGCCATGAGGTGTGCACCTGGTATGACAAAAGGGATAGTTGGCTTTTACACCAAGTTGGATACCCATGGATCGTATATGGTAAACTGTTATGACGTAGTCTCCCATGGGGCAGGGTTTTACGGTCTTTGGGGTCTTTGACTTCAATGTCATGAATATTACCTATGGATGGTATACGGCGCACTTGAACCGGTAGACCGTAAAGAAAAATTCCAAAATTTCAGTTTAGGGATGCATTGATCCATTGGATGTATATTTTTCATATACGTTTTAGTTTAAAGTCATTCCGGACATGGACATTAGTTCAGGGTCGTCTCGGACTATAATATTAGTTTAGGGTCATCTCGGACCATAGCGATGGATTTGATGACTTCAATGTCACGATGGCAGCCTGTGGATAGTATATGGGAAGTTATTTTACTTGCCATAGGACAGGGGTATTTTTGTGGGTTTTCGACTTCAATGTCACAATGGTAGCTCATGGATGGTATATGGTAAGCTATCTTGTCGTTAACTTGCTATAGGGCAATTTGGTATTGGGGTAGGTATGGCTATCGACTTCTGTGTCACGTATGATTGGCTTCTATGCCACAATGGTAGCGCATGGATAGTATATGGAAGCTAAATTTCAGCTAGCCACAGGGCATGGTTATATACTGGTATTAGTCAGTATCTCGACTTCAATGTCATAATGGTTGGCTTCTATGCCACGATGGTAGCCCGTGGATAGTATATTTCCAGTTATTTAACTCGCCATGGGGCAAGGGGATTTGTGTGGTTTTCGACTTGAATGTCACGATGGTAGCCCGTGGATAGTATATGATAAGCTATCCTGTCATTAACTTACCATAGGGCAATTTGGTATAGGGGTAGGTATGGCTATCGACTTCTGTGTCACGTATGATTAGCTTCTATGCCATGATGAGAGCCCATGGATAGTATATGGATGCTAAATTTCAGCTAGCCATAGGGCATGGTTATATACTGGTATTAGTCAATATCTCGACTTCAATGTCACAATGGTTGGTTTCTATACCACGATGGTAGCCCGTGGATAGTATATGACCAGTTATTTAACTCGCCATAAAGCAATTTGATATCACATGAAAGATATTGAAACATGTTGGACAAATAGTACAGGGGGCTTTGAGGTGCCCGACATGGGTTTTTAGTGCGTGTGGGACCCGCTAAGGGTGCCGCCACTTGGGTTTGGTAGAGTGTAGACTTCTAGGGTTGCCGCAAAAGGGTTATGATTGATGTGGGACCCGCTAAAGAGGTGTCGCCACGTGTTTGTAGGTGCAGAGCCTATTGAAGGGTCTCCGCCAGCCGGGAGGTCTCCGCCCGCTTGGGGGGTCTTCGTCCGCGGGAACCCTTTTGAGGGGTCTCCGCCGGAGTTTTTAGTATTGGTGGGTCTCCGCCATTATTTTAGAGCTTTAGGGACTATTGCCATCATCTTAGGTTGCTTCAAAGCTTTATAGGGGGTCCATGCCATCATTTTGGAGCTAAATCTTTATCGCATGGTTTCATGTCCGGTGTATATGTGCATTTGTTCATCATTTCGACTTATGTATATGTTCGCGGAGTCTGTTAAAACGACAGTCACGCGAGGGATAACTTGAACGAGCATTCGTATACATGGGGATAACTCCGAGAAGCATCCAGGAGAGGATAACTTTTGCAAGCATCCCGTAACTTGATTTCAAAAGGTTGTCATAAGGCTTAACGAAGGATTTTATATTATTGAACAGTTCTCGGCAGGGTCACTTTATTTTGCATTTTTGAGGATAACACTCTTATTTAAGCATCCTATAAATCATTTGTTTTCTAAGCAGTTGAAACATGAAGCATCATTGGCACACGGGGAATTTCAAAGCGTTACTAAAGCTTAGGGAATTGCATAGAAGAGGAAATTCATTGCTCCATACTTATGTTTGTTTAAACATTTCTCTTCTTCTTCAGAATTTGGACTCTTGGATGTTCCTTGATGTTCTTCAAGGTTCTGGCGACAGTGCTTGATGAATTTTTTAGTGATCAAGAATGATTATGAGTGCTTCGAAATAATTATGAGTGCTTAACCCTTTCTTCAGTGTAAAAGAGGAGCTTTTATAACCTTGTAGGCATTTTGGGATCGTGAAATTGAACGTGGGCCACGATTGGGGACATGGGGAGTATAGCTTGTCACTCCCCTATTTTCGTGGGTACCACCCATCATCAGGGACTCCCTCTTGCACTTCGGGGTTGGGATTCCTGCTTCGGAGACCTCTATGGCTTGGGCTAGGGGCTCCCGCTTTGCTTAGGCTAGGGAGTTTCCGTTTCCGGGACCCCTCTCTGTTTGAGTTAGGGGTTTCCTGTAATAGTTTGAAAATTATAAATATTAATTTATAATTTAAATAAGGATATTATAAGTTTCACGGATATGATAACCAATATGAATTTCGGTATTCATAGACTGGTATAATTATATACCTTTATTTGTGGGATTTGAAAATATGAGATATTTTGATATGGTAAGTATTTTGCTTTTAGAAAAAGATATGGTATTTTTGATTTATTGGTAGATCAATGAGAGAGAGTGGGGGGGGCATGGGAGAGCCCGTGCCTACATCCATGCCCACTCCCTTAACCTCACTCCTCACCACTCATTCTTTCATCCCTCTTCGCTTTCGTTCTCTCATCCTCCATCTCAAAAATATGTCTTTCCTTCTCTCAAAAATATCCCAACTCCCAAACTCAAAATCCAACCCCAAAACCATAGATTCCTTCATTAAAATTCATGGTTGAAGCCAAGTTTTGCAACTAGAATCACTTAAATACTTCAAGTGGAGTCTCCATCAACCTCAATCCTCTTTTCTCTTGATTTGATGATGATGATGATGCGTCCATCTTGAGTTTTTCATGTATTTATGATTTCGATGATATCCGGTTATTGAGTTGGGGATGTAGATGATTACGGATATTGGGTGGACGGGATTTAGGATTTGGTGGTATCCGGTAATCGAGTTGGGGATGTAGACGATTACAGATACATGACGGATCACGGCGGATATCTGAAGGATACCGACCGGTGATAGTATTGAACATGGTGATTAAACCAGGGTTTGAATATAAGAAAGAGAGGGCTGATCCAAAGGACAACACCTAAAAAAACATGAGATTTACATGTCGATAATTGGCACGGTTTTATGATGATATTATCGGTGATGTGTTTCGAGTGTCGATGATTGACACGGATTTTATATGTTATAATATATGTGATAGATCAATATAGATGCCTATTGGGGTCAAAAATTACACCCCACGGTTGCAATGACCCTGATTTTCCGTACTAAATTTTCTTTTAAAAATAGAGAAAGGAGTTTGCAAGCCTGAGTATACTTTAAGTATTATTTTTGTTTGAAAACAACAAAAAATAACTTGTAGCTCATTGGTAAAGCTTACACCGCTGTGACATAGCCCCTGTGTTCGAATCCCCTCAGCCATATATATTTTTACTGATTTTTATTTTAAACTTTTTGGAAGCCCAAAAGTTTACACTTACATTACACGTAAAAATGAAAAGTCAGATAAAACTAACATGTGCTGAATGTTGTATGAGCAGTCCAAGACACATGGCAAGAATCCAAGCGCCCAACTCCCTAGCATGACCGGCGAGATCGGCCCTAGGCCCGGCGCCGACGGTCCCCCGTAGGAAAAAGCCCCCGTGCTTTGCCCATATGACCCTGGCCTACCCCTTAACCCCTGTTCTGTTTGATTTTCTTGCATTTATCCAGAGAGTGTTAATTCACCACTTTAATCTTATTTTAATGTATTTTTAATTATCTCTTCATTCTCAAAACCCTAATTTTATCCTATAAATACAATATTATACCTAACCCTCCTCATTCTGAAATCTCTTGTTAAAACTTCTCAAAAATTTCCAAGTTAAAAAAGAGTACAAGTGGAGTTAGCACTATGACAAGTTCCGGCGAAGATTCGAGACGTTTCCGGCAACTCCGCGACGTCACAATGACCTCAAACTCTTCCTCTCTCTTTTCTTAAACCAAACAACTTGTAACTTCCCTCTTTTCTCCTCTTCTCCTAATTTAAAAGGTTTTATTTTCAAAACTCGTCGGAAGTCAAGTTATTCCGACATCAGTTTATAAACTCGTTAAAACCACCATCTTTATTAATAACCAATCATTCATATCATTATACCTTGCTTAATAATCATGAAACAAATATTGAGAACAAGTTTCATCTTAAAATATCATGTTATGTAACTTTTATTTGCATTTTTCGTTTAAATACCACAAACTTTACATATGACATCTTTTAAGTATTTAGGTTAGCATGCTTTTAGAAAACCTCACGAAGTAATGACCTACCTCTCACATACACACATCTTGATATAGCACGATTCGCTTGAAAATAATATCATGTGGCAAATACGAATTTTCAAATAAATACCTTAAACTATTAAAAACCGTATTCTTTAAATCGAGTTATTTAAGTTCCTTGCGATTGCGCCTCTACAACCCACTTTTGGGAGATCCAATTCGGTAGGTGCGGGTTATCGCACATCCATAGGACTAGTAGGGCGAGATGCAGACCTCCTCACGAAGCATACGATCTCGATGGAATTTTTAATACAATTTTTAAGAAAAACGTGATTTTTGATTTAATAAATAAATTTTATTTTTTAATAATTATATATAAATATTATCACACCATTTATTTTAAATATATAATAAATTTCATGTTTTTCTAAACAAAAGAAAAGAATTACAAGTTTCATGAAAATACCATCAAGAATCCATACAAGTCAACTTTACACTAAAATACCATGTATTATTCAAGCTAGGTATTTATTCACTAGAATACCTCAATTTTAAAAATTACATCCATGAAAATCCTAAATACGATAAATAAATACTTGAGATTTATTTTGAAAGTATACTAAAAATATTTTTCATAAAACCCCCCTCAAGTTATATTAATTTACATTAAGGACCCTAGTAAATATAGGTTTAAGCGGGACCAATTCTCTTGAGTTTCAGGGAGCTGGAGAAAGTGGGTGCTTGCCTATTTAAGGTAGAAAACTAAAATAGGGTTATTAATGGTGATTGGCTTGGAAAAAGTCACAAATCCTGCCGTCCATGTGCAGCAGTTACCGATAACTCCTAAACCTAATTCAAGACCCAAATCTGTTTAAGTGTCTGACTCAATCTGAGTCTCAGTCTAATCTGAATACAATCCAAACATGAATCCAACTATAACTCCAATTCAACTTGAATCCAATATATCAAACATGAACACTTGAACATGAATACCGAACAATACATGCAACATGTCTTGACTTGACCAAACCATGGATATATCTTGAACTTGACTACATGACTATCCGTTTATATCCTGATCCGTTTATATGAACAATTTATACTATGGTCTTGGCAAGTCTTATATCTACAAACAATACAATATACATTACGGAGTTTTAAAGGGGTAGACTGGTACGGAATGTGTTAAAAGTGGCACAAAATAGTTACTAAAAGACGTAGATAAACATCCATTGCCGTTGTTCTGTGGGTATTGACGGAGTCTTGTACTACGAGTTACCTTAGTCCACGGGTAAAGTTGGACTCCTCTCGTATACACTGATATATTCTGTACTAAGCTACAAACAACTACGTTAGCATAACAAACATATAAGTTTACTATTCTATTCTCTTACCTGTCTATTTCTATTTTACCTCTTGGGACTCACCAAGCGCTAGTTCGCTGACGACATTCATATTTCTTATTTCTTTAGAATGTTGTCAGGAGAACCCGACTCTTATGAGATCGAGCCCAGTCAGGATGATTTGGAGCAGTTCACTGAAGATATAGAGTTCTAGATCTACTTGTATTTACTCTACTTTCAATTCGCATGCCATTGTTTAGGCATCGCTTTCCAGTATTGTATTTACTTTTCAGTTGTATGTAAAAAAAATTTATCAATAAAAAAGTTGTTGTTTTATTACATCTCTTGTTATTCATTTATATTTCTTATTTACGCTTAACGTATTTACTTCTGAGTAAATACGCCGCGGCCCTGCCACGTCTTCTTCCCCGTATATTAGGAAGCGGGGCGTGACAACGGTCAAGATAAACAAATCAACAAGTCAAATTCAAGGCCCGAAAAGTGGGCCCGGGTCCAAGCCCGAATCCAAGTCAAGCGGGACCAAGCCCGAACCCAAGCCCAGGTCAAGTGGGCTCATGCTCAACTCAAGCCCGAACGTGAAGAGGTCGACCTCCCCACACCAAGAAGAAAATTATGTAATAAATAAGTTTGATGTAATTTTTATGCATGAATGTAAAATAAATAGGCAAAAATCTAAATTTTTGTAAAGCACACGGCTCATGTGTAAAATGAAATAAGCACATGAGGCATGAGATGAGCAAAATGCTATTTTGTAAAGCCCAAGGGGCTATATGTAAACTTATAAGCCTATATAAAGCAACATTATGATGAAATGAAATAATCTTCATTCCCCTCAAAAACATTAGGGTTCTGTGCCTCCTTCTCCTTTCTCAAGATTTTAAACTTTGTTCTTTTTTTTGAATTAAAAAAGTTTAACTCTTCTTCTCATAAAAAGAAGTAGTTTTTCACCATAAAACTCTCGAAGGGGAGCTCAGATCTCCCATCAAATCTTTAAAGGGGAGATTTTTAATCTCACCGTCCCTTTTCTCCAATATTCAACAAAAAAAAAAGAGGAAAAAGGAACTCATCTAAAAAGAACCCATTTTAGGGAAGTCTAAGGCTTGAAGAGGAAGAAAAGGGATCTCTTTTCACCATCTAAGATATAATTCTTTGGGAGTTTAACTCCAAATCAATGTTTGAGGAGCTCAACTCCAAGTCTAAGATCCAAATTCTCAAAAGAGTTTAACCCTAAATCCAGATCTTTTAAGAGTTTAATTCCAAATAAAAATCCTTCTTTTTCTAGAAGTTTAACTCTAAAACCCCTCGGGAGTTCAACTCCCAATCTAGGGGCTAAGCCCCTTTTTCTACGGGCACCAACAGCCACGTGCCATCTCACGCATCATCAGGACGCTTCTCACTCCTCTTTTTCTCACATGCTCTACACTTAAAAAACATCCCCCGTTAGAAAAAAATTCTAACGGGGCGCTGCCCTGCACCTTGCAAGGGGGTTGCTAGCCCCCTTGACCACCAGCCCGCTATCCGGGTAGCAGGACCGCCATAAACTCTGCGAGGCCCCGATACGTCCAAGCCGCTTTCAACACACATCACACGCACACTTCATATTGAGTTCGCATGACTAGTTTTACCCGTCAATCAGAGGTTCTCTCGCTCCAAAAGTAAGGGGTAATTAACGACAGCTTAGTCCGCGGCTGCCGAAGATTTGGATCCCCACAATCAATAAACCCCGGCCTACCCAAGGTGGGAGGAATCTGTACACACCTGACAAGCGCGTGCATTCCCATCTCAATAGGATGACAAAAAACACTCTACAATGCCTTGCACAGATAAGATGGTTTATGCTATATTGTAGCCGAACATAATTAGTCCCAGAGACAGTACCTGAAATACTATTTTCATATATTGATGTACATTAAAGAGTTTTTCAAAGAAGCTATAGTCTCCCTATTTTCCCACGTGTTTATGACGACACAAGAAACTTTCAAAAGGAAACCCTCTTAAATCATTTTTAAAAGACATGACATATACTTTAAACAAATGCATATATTGCTTCATAAATCAACGTCCGTTACTTATGTCGTGATATACATATCATACGCCTATTTTGAAACGATTTACATACATATATCTTTCGGCTACTTTATATGCTTACTTGGATGCATGCTATATATGAGATGTTTACGCGACCCATTGGGATGCGCTTAAAGTACTTATATGGTATATATATGTTAGTATTATACTTTATGACTTAGGTAGGTCATTATTCATACAATTTCTACCTTATGATCTAGTTAAAAACTCTATCAACCATTTGTATAATTCTTGACTTAGAGACGAGACTTAAATATGTATTGTTTTGGCGTCAGACTCATGTGGAGTCGACTTGAGTTGTTATATACATATCTTTTGTTTTTCGTTTATGATTCTTCGTCTTGGGCGTCGTGTGTGCGCGCGCGCGCGCGGATTATGTTTCCGCCGTGTGGGCATGACCTAGCTCCCGTATGGGGATGCTTTTTATATTATATGTATTGTACATAGTTTTCTTCAAAATTTACAAAGGATGTGATGTCCAATTTTTAAATTACGAATGTGTTTTAAATCAAACTGGTTATATTTCAAATCAAACTTGATTTCATTTTAAAAAACTTATTTCAAAACTTCACATCCACTATTTCTTAAATAAAATGGTTTAGATTCCTGATTTTTTGCTTAATTGGGTTACGGTGGGGTCCTATAGACTTCACGTGATTCAAGTGCCGGTCATGTGCCATTTCCGGATCATGACAAAGTTGGTATCAGAGTACTAGGTTTAACCTTTGTCGAGTTTTAGGTTTGACTATGTGGAGTCTAGGGCATTATTTTCAGAACGTAGACTTGACTTTGGGGGTATTAGACCCGAACTTTCATAGGTTTACCTTGGTATGATAGGGTAGGTACTAAGTAGAGTGACGTATCGTACGTATGTTCCACGACATATTTACGATACGATACTCCGCCTAAGTAACCTTAGGAAATATCTTGAGATCCTTTATTCTATTCGTTTCAGTTGATCTATCCTCATCGGTTCTTGTTGCTTGTTCCAGTCACCATGTCTATGCGAGCCGAGAGGGCCGCGGCGAGAGACAAGGTCAGGGAAGACTCGTCTGAGACGAGGACTGACCAGGGTAGTATCCTGGCGACACAGGAACAATTTGAACATTCTTTGTCTGATAGGATTTCTTGTTTTGAGACGAATGTTCAGGATCTGCACCAGATGGTCGGGTCATACCTTGAGACCAGCCGGACTCAGAGGCTAGATGTCGTTCAGCCTACTCCGGAGGTCGTTGTGTCGCATACCGTTTAGATGATCGTACCAGCTGTTGATGGGACTATCTTAGTATCTCTCCCAGAGTTCATGAAGCTGAAGCTACTGGTGTTTACTGGGATAGATGTGGTAGAAGATCCTCAGTCATTCCTGGATAAGATGGCTAGGATATTTTGTTCGTTAAGATGCTACGATGCGAGATCAGTGGAGTTGGTTAGCTTTCGTTTGGAGGGTCTTGCTCAAATCTGGTGTGAGTCGATCGAAAGAGGCCAAGCAGTGGGTCTTACTCCGATGACATGGGAAAAGTTCTTTAAGGTCTTCTTAGCCAGATTTCTTCTGCAGAGCGTTAGAGATTCCTGGGCTCGCAGTTTCGAGTCTTTGTGTAAGACTCCGGATATGACCGTAGCCGAGTATGACCTGTAGTTCACGCAGCTATCATGATATGCTCCCGACTTGGTCGATACTGGAGAGAAGTGGATTAGGATATTCGTGCGAAGTCTCGATGTGCAGTTGTTCCCCTCTGTTGGCGACCAGCGATTTAATACATATGTAGAGGATTTGGATGCAACCACACTTATAGAGGAACATCTTGATGAGATTGCAACTGTACTGGAACCGAATTTGGTTCGTTTTGATGTGCTAGTTTCCGGGTAGTTTGGCAGAGATGATACAGATGGAGGCCGTGGTAGGTTCCTTCCAAGATACATTAGTGATAGAGATTGGACTCAAGGCCAGATGTATAGCTCGTACCTGCAGGGCCAGAGGCCGCCGCCGGTGTGTTACGAGTGCGGGAGGTCAGGTCATTTCGCCAAGGCTTGTACCATGAGTGTCACGACCCGAATATGTGGAACGTGACTGGCACTTAAATTACGCAACGTCTAGAGGCATAACGCAATCTAAGTAAGCCAAAGTCCAGAAATCTAAACCATTTAGAGAAAATAGAGTGAAGGAAAACTCGTTTTAAAGAAAGTGATTTTAACAAAATTAGGCCGCATTAAACATTTTAAAAGCATCAAATTTTCCAGAAAATTTCGACAGAGTTTCCTTTGTAAATACTGGCCTCAAACAGGTACAAACATGAATATATACAAGTAATGAACAAAGGCATCCCCAAGCGGGAGCTAGCTTTTCGCCGAACGGAGGAATCACAACTACAAGTAAGATATATCATCCAAGAATGAAGCCAACATTTAAAAGCAAGAAAATAGAAACCAAAAATATAAGTCGGCTCACACGAGCTCGATACCAGATACCAAAAATACAAGTCTCACCGTCTAGTCCAATATACAAGAGTAGATGGAGCATACTAGATACAAAAGAAATATACATGGAAGAATCAAAGAATATTCTCACAACCCACCTACAAGCAAGTCGATGCAAAGAAAGCAGAAGAAGAAATGTGCCCGCCGCTACTATGCTGACGGGTCGGACCTGTAAGATACTGTGGCACAACGGGGGTGAGTTGCCAACTCGTGAGTAGTAAGTAACATCTAATAAGGCTATCGTAAGCATGCACGCAAATGCGTCATGACCTTACATATAAATTTAAGATGCGATGCACTAGTATGAATGCGACATGAATGAATAATCAACACGAAATCCGGATATATCTGGTATGAGAAAATCCATATCGAAATCTCAGTAAAACCTTGGTATAATATAGCTGGAGTTTCATCAATGAAATCGACAGAAAATCCGTATCAAGCATCAACACAAAGTATGTATCTCAATATCTCAATACCTCAAAATCTCAAAATCTCAATAGCCGTCTCTCAGATCGGCTCTCAATCTGTCACATCCCATGACTCCGGTCGGTATCCTCCAGATAACCGCCGAACCAATAATCATAACCGGTAGGTCGTGCTCCCCTGCCAGGCTCATCGTCTACAACTCGAGCTTTTCGCCCCAAGGTACCTCACCGGGTCCACTATATACCCGAAACGGTTCATCCTACTCCTCAAATCGGGTCTCGAAAACAAACTCAAATCAGGAAAACTCATGGTGGACTCCACAAACATCATATCACGATAAAACCGCAACCTGCATTTTTAAAATGATAATAGGTTCATAAAATTCTTGCGGTTTCCTCCCAAAATCCATAAATCTCATAAACACTGAAATCTCCAAGAAGAATTACAATATATGAACATGTCGGTAATGATAAATGTCTATGATATCAATAATATGCCATGCGATGTATGACTAGAAAACCGCGTATGAATGATGATGCAATGAGGTATATATATGACTTGAAATCCTATGTACCCTTCCTGATGAAATGAATATACAAGTACAAGTTTACATATCATATATGATGCAAATACTCACATACTGATTTAAACAAGTTCTATAGTATTCGTGACATAGCAATTACCAATGGCGTGTGTGTTCCCATAAATAGTGCATGTGCGGTATGAACCAATGGTAATGGTGCAAGTGTCCTAAGTAATAACATCATGTATAAGAAGATGCAATGCCATGCTATGAATGCTTTGAGGCTACGTATATAGATGTAAGAACTACTAAAAATCCTAACTATCGGACGCCTTGCACCATCCAGACGATCCCCCCATCGATGTGTACATCCACTCACCGGGACGTCTCGGCTAAACCGATCCAATCACAGCTTTTCCTTTCCGCGCCGCGTTCGACGTCTCCGCAACTGATCCTAGAATCGCACAATGAATATATATGAGGTTAACCATTTAAATAGACGTAGACACACAATGATACAAGATAATCAACGCGTACTAACTAGACACGCATGCACTTGGTGCATAAAACGCGCGCGCGACATCGCCAGAACCACAACTAGGGGTTGCTATGCGTAGCAAACACCCCAACTAGAACCCAATCGTACCAATCGCGCATTCACATCACACTAAATATTATAGGAAATAGGTTGTAGATCATCACAACCTCAGCTCAATTAAAACCTTTTTATTCTAAAAACCTAGTAAGCAACAATTAACCATTTTAGTGCAAAACTAGATATTTTAGCAAACCTTGTGGCCATAAATTACACTTAAATATCTTAATTAAGCCACACAAATATTTATCAATTTTAATCTCACATTTTACACACTAAACATCAAATTAGTTTGCATAATCACCTAATTTAAACAATTTAAAAGTAAAGATTAGCAAGTTTAGCCACTAGATTATATTTGATAAACCATTAGATGTTAAACTACACTAAACTAAGTTAATTAAGTGATAAAAACCTTATTTTTAAACCCGAAACCTTCTCTTTAAAATCAAAACCTGTAATCAAAACCATATTAACACCTAATTAAATTTATATTAGAGTAAACATTAACAAAACAAACTAGGATTTGGATTAAGTTTTATACCTCAAAGATTTTGGAAAGATCAACATGCTAACTTTGGCCACCCAAAATGCTAACTTGCATCAAGATCTAAGCTTAGTTTAGGCCAAGGAAAATTTGTGATTATTTAGCTAGAAATTAGGGTTGAATTTGTCGATTTTTAGTGAGAAAACGAGGGTTTTAGAAATGAAAAGGAGATGGAGAAATGGGGAGGGGCTGCTGGACATTTCTTGGCCGAAATGAGAGAGTGGGGTGAGGGTAAGTGAGAGAGAGAGAAGTGACCATACCCCCCACACATCAACATCTTATCTTTCATTTATCATTTAATATTTCATTTTCTTATATTTTTTTCTCTTAGAAATATCTAGAACCCTTGCCAAACATTCACCTCCAAACAAAAAAACATGTTACAAATTAAGTGTTAAGATGTCATGGTGCACTACTATGTAATTAACCCATTCTAATTTGTAATCGTCACTAATTTAGTGTGTATGTGAAAGATTAAGATAATAATTAATAATAAATAATTAAGGAAAATAATTAAATAAACTAGCAATTAATAAGTGGCTAATTAAATACCAATACTAGCAATTACGTCGTTAAAATAGGTATATTTAAATCTATGTAAAAAAATAATTATAACTAAATTCTACGGAAAACACGAGTTGTATAACTAATTATCGGACAATTAAGCTAAACGAATTTTCAGAATGTGACAATAAGGCATCAGGGCGGGGTAGCAGTTCCGCACCAGCAGTTGTATCAAGAGGCCATGGATTTGGTGGTGTGCGGAAAGGATCAGGAGGACGCCAGACTGTGGGCAGAAGGCAAGTGTGAGTTCATGCTCTGCCAGCTTTGGGTGCTCAGGCACCTACAGACATTGAAGGAGATATACTTCAATATTAGTTGTTTTGATTTGAGTTTGGTGATCCGAGTATCACACTTTCAACATTGAAGAAGGAATACTTCGATGTCGGTTGTTTGACTTATATGTTTTGATGATTTGAGTGTTACACATTTGATTTCATACACACTCGATGCGCTTGATGCTTTCGTGTACATCCTTTGCACTCAATTTTTGATTTCGTGCACATCCGTTGCACTTGGTTTATGGTTTTGTGCACATCAGTTGCACTTGATTGATGTTTTGTGCACAACAGCTGCACTTGATTATCATTTTGTGCACATTACATTCACTTGATGTTGATTTCGTGCACACTCAATGGACATGTTGTTTTCGTGCACACTCGATGCACTTGATGTAGTTTTCGTGCACTTTAGATGCATATGATATTGCTTTCGTGCACACCAGTTGCACTTGATGTTGTTTATGTGCACCCAGTTGCACTTGATTGTCGTTTTCGTGCACATTAGATGCACTTGATATTGATTTCATGCACATTCGATGCACATGTTGTTTTCGTGCACACTCGATGCACTTGATGTGGTTTTCATGCACTTTAGATGCACATGATGTTATTTTCGTGCACACCCGTTGCACTTAATGTTGTTTACGTGCACCCAGTTGCACTTGATTTATGTTTTAGTGCACACCTGTCGCACATGGTTTGTTTTTTATGCACACCAGTTGAGGTTGATTCATTTTCATGTATTGCACTTGATGAGATATATTATACTATATATGTATTATAGTTTTGATTATGTTTGTTCTTGGTCGTGTGTTAGAGATTTTGCACTACGGCTATGACTTGGGTTGTGTGCTTGATTTAAATGGTTGATTTTGCACTTTGCAACATAGTTTGTGTGATTCTCATAGTATTTGCTAGAATTTCAGTTATTTGAGTTTCACACTTTTGTTTTCATGTGCACGTGTTGTACTATAGTATTTCTAACTTGTGTGGAATTTTGGAGCCCCGTTGATTTGATTGGACAAAATATTTTAAAGATTTTGGTTAAATTTAAATCCGGGGACCGAATTTCTTTAAGTGGGGGATATTGTAATATTTTGAAAATTATAAATATTAATTTATAATTTAAATAAGGATATTATGATTTTTACAGATATGATAACCAGTATGGATTTGGGTTTTCATATATTGGTATAATTATATGAGGTTAATGGAGGAAAGAGGCCATACGAGGGAATTTCCTCCTATGGCGTCGAAAAAATATACCCTTCCTCATTTTTTCTGACGATTGGCGCCCACCATCTTCATCGTTATCATCGAAAATATGGATACACCAAATTTCATATGATTCAACAACTTTTTCGCCGTTGATTTAATGGGTTCAAAATTAACGGTTTACCGACAATAGAACTTTTTACATTGCTAAATCAATGGTGAAATGGTTGTAGAATCACATGAAATTTGTTGTACCCACATCTTAAATGATAATGATGAAGATGGTGGGTGCCGATCGTCGGAAAAAATGAGGGAGGGTGTATTTTTTCGACGCCATAGGAGGAAATTCCCTCCTATGGCATCTTTCCTCCATTATTCTCTAATTATATACCTTTATTTGTAGGATTTGAAAATATGATATATTTTGATATGGAAAGTATTTTGCTTTTAGAAAAAGATATGGTATTTTTGATTTATTGGTAGATCATTTAGAGAGAGTGAGAGTGAGAGAGTGGGGGCATGGGAGAGCCCATGCCCACTCCCTTAACCTCACCCTTCACCTCTCATTCTCCCATCCTCCATCTCAAAAATATCTCAACTTCCAAACTCAAAACCCAACCCCAAAACCATAGATTCCTTCATCAAAATTCATGGTAGAAACCAAGTTTTGCAACTAGAACCACTTGGATACTTCAAGTCGAGATACTGAGTAATACTAGTATATAACCATGCCCTATGGCTAGCTGACATTTAGCTTCCATATACTATCCACGTGCTACTATCGTGGCATAGAAGTAAATCATATGTGACACAGAAGTCAATAGCCATACCTATCCCTATACCAAATTGCCCTATGGCAAGTTAATGACAAGATAACTTACCATATACCATTCACGGGCTACATTGTGACATTAAAGTCAAAAACCCAAACAAATCCTCCTGTCCTATGGCGAGTAAAATAACTTCCTATATACTATCTATGAACTACCATCATGAAATTGAAGTCATCAAATCTACCGCTATGGTCTGAGAAGACCCGAAACTACTATTATGGTTCGAGAAGACCATAAACTAATGCTAATGTCCGGAATAACTTTAAAGTAAAACATAGATGGAAAATATACATCCAATGGATCACTGCGTCCCTAAACTGAAATTTTAGATTTTTGCCTTACGGGTATGTCGCTTCAAGTGCGCCGTATACCATCCATAGGCAATCTTCGTGACATTGAATTCAAGGACGCCAAAGACCGTAAAACCCTGCCCCATGCGAGACTGCGTCATAACAGTTTACCATATATGATCCACGGGCATCCATCTTGGTGTAAAAGCCAACCGTCCTTTTTGTCACACTAGGTGCACACCTCGTAGGTTACCTTATCTTCGCTAAGTTCCACCAGACGTGTTGGTCAACCATCAACGTCTTCTAGACAGATATCATAACCCTATACCAAATATATGATCTCAACCTTGATTTTGCCCTATGGCCAGCAAAATAGCTTGTCATATACAATCCACAGGCAACCATCCGTGACATAGAAGTCAACTGTTCCACCCGGCATAGCCATTCCCACTCTCAATTCACAGGCAGAAGTGAAGGAACGAATACATGTTTCCTCAACAACCGTGACACACATAGTGGAAGATATATTATTTTTGTCATGTTATGAGATGGACAATGCGGCTAATTATATGTAAATTGAGATATACCATATCATGATGATTATGAAATGCAAACTCTATATTGTTGCTGTTGGGATCAAAAATTATACCTAAATGCCAAAATCAGTAATCAAATTCAAGTTCAAAGTCAAAACCAAAATTAAAGTAAAAAAGCCAAGTAGGCCCAAACTTGAGCCTGAGCCAAGTGGACCCGAGCCCGAGCCCAAGCATGAAGAGGGACCAGCTAAAAGAGAAGAAGAAAAGGAAAAGATTTTTAAAAATATAATTTTTGGTTTTTAAAATTAAATAGGTAAAAGCCAATTTTGTACAAGCCATGGGGCTAAAAGTAAAAGATGTAAGTTTATAAAAGGCCCTCAATGATAATTTAATAACTAATCTGGATCTTAATCTTGAATTCTCAAAAAAAAAATCTTGAGTTTTGAGCTGCTCTTTAATGCGCAAGTCTTTCTTTCTCTCATCCTTTCGTTTTTTTAGTGCGCACGTCAGGAGGCATCAAAAAAGAGAAAAAGAGCCCCTTTTGATTTTCAAAAGTCAAAATCTTTGTGTTTTTGATTGTTACTTCGTTGGGTTTCGACCCTACTTGCACCATGCTAGGTGCTCATTTGGCTAAGTGCGCATCTTGTTGAGTGCACATCGAGCCAAGTGCGTATCGGCACAGGTGCACACTTTCCTAACTGCGTGCCTTACTGGACCTTTTGGCCCATTCGGGCCCCTTTGGCCCCTTTCACTCTCTCGCACCTTACCAAGTGTGCACCTTACTAGGTGCGCATCTCGGCAGGTGCGTACCCTGCTAGGTGCGCGTTTTGACACGTGCGTACTTGTCACGTGCGCACCTTATCACGTGCGCACTTGACATATATACACTCATTATCCCTTTCGTTAGAAAAAAATTCTAACAGGGCGCTAGCCCCCTTGATCCCAGCCCACTATCCAGGTAGCGGGACCCATGTACAAACTCTACGGGGCCCCCGATATGCCTGAAACACTCTCATCTTGTTCCCAAACACAATACACACATATTGCATATTGAGTTCACATGATCTGTTTGACTTGTTATTCGGAAGTTCACTCACTCCAAAAGCGAGGGGTAGTTAACGGCAGTTTAGTCCGCGGCTGCTGAAGATTCAGATCTCCACAATCATTAAATCTCAAGCTACCCCAGGATGGGGGAATCTGTAATATGCCTGACAAGCGACACGCATTCCTATCTCAATAGGGTGACGAAAAACACTCTACAGATTCTGGCACGTCCGGTAGGACCTTTCTCTCCTCCCATATTTTGGGTCAAGCATTCATGCAAACCCATTTAACATATATACTAATGTTTGTACTGAAATAATGATTTTTCATGCAACAATCAATTTTCAACGACGATATCTTCCAAGATGAATTCAGCTTTCGACGCAACCCCAATCCCGTACGTGGTCAAGATTAATGCTCGTATGGTTCTCCCCACAAGCCTCAGTCGACAATGGGAGGAACCGCTTCACCAATTTGATTCCGTTATCATCTACCCTGCAGGAAGCGCTCATTTGGCGGAAATCCCGACAAACCAGGTGGCCAAGACGGTCTCAAGGGGCAAAAGGCTGAACATTGTGATCACTAAGGCAGCACAACCCAAACGTAAGACGGTGTCCGAACGACTCTCTAGTGCTCCATCTGAGGGAAAGACTGCCAGAACAAAGGGCATCACCAAACGTCGCAGACAAGCTTAGGCGACACTGTTTACCGCCGAAAACAGAGACGAACCGCGTTGGTCGTCTTGCTTGAATTTGGGGGCAAATGCTATTTGGATTTATCCGTCTACCTCTCCGAAGATACCAAGTTGATTTATGGCACCGTGTATCGGAGGTTTGGACGGATGCGGCCGTTGTAGCAGACTTCGTCAGATTCCCCCTCATATCTGAGGGGGTTTTGATTGTGGGGACACTCTTCCCTGCAGGCGCAAGCCCCTGCAGTTAATTACATTACCGCGTAGCGATAACCACTTTCTCCTGCTCCGGAAGTTCACTTTGTGTCGTGTGTGTTTATTTTATGTTTGGTTGCCCGTGGATTGTATATGGAGACTAATTTATGTCGTCGCTCATAGGGTGCGATTAGTCCAAATCCGTATATTTTAGATTTGGGTTTTTATTTAAGGATCGTTAATCTAGTTTGAGATTAAAATCAACTTAAATGTTTGTGAGCAGTTAGAGCTCGATTGGTTTTTTGTTAAGGATACGTTAGTCTAATTTGAGACTAAGATCCACTTAACAAGGTTTTAGGATCATTCAGATCCAACAAAAGAGCATTTGGGCTCTATTGTTTTAGTTTAAGGACGTTTCGGTCCATTGATCACCATTTTGGAGGCGGGGTTTTAGTTTAAGGACATTACGGTCCGTTGTTGCCATTTTGGAGGCAACGTTTAGTTTAAGGACATTTCGGTCCATTGCTCATCTCGCGTGCACGTGTATTTGTTGCATGACGGGGTGAACGATGGTGATATGGGGTGTGCCCAATTTGGGGCACGATCCGATTTAAGGCGTGCACGTCAGTTTGGAAGTGTATCAGCGAAAAAAGTTGTTGGTCGTCGGGACCCGCCACCTCTCTGAAGACGTTGAGGAATTACAACGACATATATCAGAGGTGTGAAGAGATGTACACTTAAAACAAATCCCGTATTTAAGGGAAAAAACTGTGATGGACCTAAGAATCATCAATCATATTTGAGACTACGATTAACTTAGGAGATATGAATGAAGATCGGTTTGGATATCAGTTTGGATATCACAAATATAGGCTTAGCCAATTTGGGCTAAGATTAGTTTTTTGTATCACCCAGCAGTGTTAAGCACTCAGTTGCATATAGCGCTCACGTGTGAGGCGCTCCAATAGTGCTAAGCACTAACTTTTCCCGGCGCTCATGTGTGTTTCACGTGAGGCGCTATATAACTTGGCCTTGAGCACTCACGTGCTTTTCATGTGAAATGCTGGTTTCTTTTGGAGATTTAATCTCTGTTGATATTTTTAGAGAACTTAAATCTCTGTTAATGGTATTTTGACCATTAACGATCACCAAGTCATTATTTTGAGAATCTTGAATCGGGTTCTTTAAAGAACTAAGTTCTTGATTTGAAGAAACTAAGTTCTTGATTTGAACTCCATCTTCTCCGAGAGGTTAAATCTCTGATAATGGTGTTTTGACCATTAACGATCACCAA
The DNA here is from genome assembly GCA_030015575.1 of Agapanthus africanus. Taxonomy (NCBI): domain Eukaryota; kingdom Viridiplantae; phylum Streptophyta; class Magnoliopsida; order Asparagales; family Amaryllidaceae; genus Agapanthus; species Agapanthus africanus. Next base: position 47,281,044 of record CM057339.1, read on the forward strand.
GCTCATTAATTTGAGGATCTTGAATCGGGTTCTTTAAAGAACTAAGTTTTTGGTTTGAAGAAACTAAGTTCTTGATTTGAACTCTATCTTCTCCGAGAGCTTAAATCTCTGTTAATGGTGTTTTGACCATTAACGATCATTATTTTGAGGATCTTGAATCGGGTTCTTTAAAGAACTAAGTTCTTGGTTTGAAGAAACTATGTTCTTGATTTGAACTCCATCTTCTCCGAGAGCTTAAATCTCTGTTAATAGTGTTTTGACCATTAACGATCACCAAGATCATTATTTTGAGGATCTCGAATCGAGTTCTTTAAAGAACTAAGTTCTTGGTTTGAAGAAACTACGTTCTTGATTTGAACTCCATCTTCTTTCTTTTCAAATTTGTCCTTCCATGAATCTTTGATTCTCAAGAACAAGATCTTCCCGATGAGAATTAAATTCTCAACTTATGGGAGATTTGTCTTGCGGATCTCAGATCCATGGAAAGAACTAAGTTTTTGAGAAAGGTTAAACCCTAAGGTTTCGAGAATTAAATTCTCTTTTGTTTTGTGGGAGCTTTTGGGAGGCTTCTGTATATTTTTTTAGAAGCTTATGGGGTGTCTCCTCCTCTTTAGATTTAACCTACTTGCTCCTATTTATAGGAGAAGAGAAAAATTAAATTTGTTGAGAAAATTTATCATTAAGAGATCATGATTGATTCCATGATCTTTTAGATCAATCGGTGAATTTTATTTACCGTTGGATTTTTAATCCAAAAGTTCTCTGTTTAAGAGAGAAGATTTCTTGTTTGTTTAACAAGATTAGGAAATATTTTCCTATCATAAGAATATTTTGTTAGTTTAATAAGATTAGAATTTTATTCTATCATATCGTTTTAATTTAACAAGATTAGGAATATTTTCCTAAGATAGAATTTTATGAATATCTTGTTAGTTTAATAAGATCGGGAAAATATTTTCCTAACATAGAATTTTATTTTATCAAGATTAGGAAGATATTTTCTTATAGAATTTTATTCTGTTAAGTGGTGATTTTTAATCACCATTGGATATTTAATTCAAGGGTTCTTTGTTTTACAGAGAGTAATCTTTCTTATTTTGAAAGATTGAGTGAATAGAATTTTATTCTATAATTGGATTTTTGATCCAACTGCTCTATTTAACAGGGAGTATTGCAGAATTTTAATTCTATCTGGACGCCGGCGCTCACGTGTTGTGCACGTGACACGCTACTTAAGGTTTTAATTCTTATAATGGGTATTTATGTGCTTTGCACATTAGCGCCCGCGTGAGGAGCACGTGTGGCACCATCTAAGAGTTTTAACTCTTATGAACTCTTATGTACTTTGCACATTGGCGTCCGCGTGAGAAGCACGTGCAACGCTATTTAACTTTTATTTAATAGATTCTTTTGTGCTTTGCATATTAGCGCCCGCGTGAGGAGTACGTGCGGCGCCTCCTAAGAGTTTAACTCTTATTTAATAGATTTCTTTTTGTGCTTTACACATTGGCACCCGCGTGAGGAGCACGTGAGGTGCCATCATAGGATTTAATTCTATCCGAGGTGATACCTACATGTGTTTGCATGTGGAGCTTTCTCTTTATTTTTATTTTATTGTTATTATTTTTATAAGGGAGTAAGTTTTGAGCCAAAATTTTGGTGGGAACAAAGGCCCCCACTACTTTGCCCACGTAAGTATGTACGTGGGTGAAGTAGTGCAACGTTATGCACGACCATAGAATTGATGGCTTAGTAGACGAGCTTAGGGTCCTTGTAGCCCAAGAATTTTTTCATCTTCATGAGCTGTAAGGGTCTCAAGCAGGTTTTTTCTCTTTATGAGTCAAGAGGATCTCATAGATGCATATTCTCCCTAGAAATCGTGAGGATTTCTAAGTGTTCATCGCCTCCGTGAGTCGTAAGGATCTTACTCGGGGATTTTTTCCTTACAAATCGTGAGGACTCGTAAGTAGCTTCTTCATTTTAGTGGCATGTAACTTTGGCAAATGTGGCCCGTAGATGGTATACAATAGTTCATCTTGACCTCCTTATAGGGCAGCAATGGCTTAGAAAACATGTTTGGATCTGCCGCCTAAGACTTTTCAACTTTATGAGCCGTGAGGGTCTCATAAAGACTTTTCTCCCTACGAGTCGAGAGGATCCCGTAGGTGTATTTTCTCCTTAGAAGTCGTGAGGACTCCTAAGTGCATTTTCTCTTAAGAGTCATAAGGATCTCACAAGAGAATTTTCCTCCTTACGAGTCGAGAGGACTCGGAAGTGGTTTTTCCTCCTTTTCAGTATTCGACTTTGGAGATTGTGGCCCGTGGATAGTATACAAGAGTCTGTTTGGAGCTACTTGTAGGACCACAGTGCTTAGGAAACAGGTTGATATCCCCGTCGCCTAAGGCTTTTTACCTTCATGAGCCGTGAGGGTTTCATGAAGATGTTTTTCCTTACGAGTCGAGACGAGTCGAGAAGTTCTCGCAGGAATATTGTTTTTCCCTACGAGTCGAAAAGTTCTCGCAGGAATATCCTAAAATTAGATAACCCCTGCTCTTTGTGACAGAGGTCCGTTAGGTTTTGTGGTACTAGGGTTTTAGTCCATGGTACCGTCGCGTTGGCTGATGCATTCCCCGATATGCAGACTTTACGCCGCTGTTCGAGTAGCCCCGCGACTATCGTGTCTCTGATCCCTTCGGGGGCTAGACAAGACGTATTCAAGTAATTTTCTTAGGCAGTTTGACCGTCGGAAGAGCAAGCGTTAGGAATTTTGCCATGCCGATTTTTACTTGAGGTTAGGCTCAGTTTGGAAGCCCCGATGAGTCATAACCACTCCGCAATAATGTGGGATGATCTCCGATAGTCTTTCGGGTTTTATTTGAGTTGCCGTCAAGACCCTGAAGCTAGGAATTTGAACTTCGCTTCCTTTGTCGACACTGCGTCTGCTGTAATGAGATGAATGTCGAGGTGATCTCTAGGTTGTTTTGTGAACAGTCAAGACTTGGAACTAGGGACTTTGCTATGGCTCCGTTTTGTTTTAACCCTGGGGTCGTTTGTTGACGTTGCGTCTGCATCCTGCTGGAGTGAGAAAGAACGTCGTTGTTGACACTGTGTCTGCTGTAACGAGACGAATGTCGAGGTGATCTCTAGGTTGTTTGTGAATCGTCAAGACTTGGAGCTAGGGATTTTGCCATAGCTCCGTTTGTTTTGACCCTGGGGCCTTTTGTTGACGTTGTGTCTGCATCCTGCTGGAGTGATAAGGAATGCCGTTGTTGACACTGCGTCTGCTGTAACAAGACGAATGTCGAGGTGATCTCTATGTTGTTTGTGAACCGTCGAGACTTGGAGCTAGGGACTTTGCTATGGCTCCACTTTGTTTTGACCCTGGGGCCTTTTATTGACGTTGCGTCTGCATCCTGCTGGAGTGAGAAGGAACGCCGTTGTTGAAACTGTGTTTGCTGTAACGAGATGAATGTCGAGATGATCTCTAGTTTCTTTGTGAACCGTCGAGACTTGGAGCTAGGGACTTTTCTATGGCTCCGTTTTGTTTTGACCCCGGGGCCTTTTGTTGACATTGCGTCTGCATCCTGCTGGAGTGAGAAGGAACGTCGTTGTTGACACTGTGTCTGCTGTTACGAGACGAATGTCGAGGTGGTCTTGTTCCATGATAAAAATCAGGAAACACCTCAATGAAGTATCGCGTGTTCACACATGACCAAGGGTCACGTGTTGACACGTGGTCTCTTTATCGAATTAAATTCAAATCAATTAAAAATGCAAACAAAGCAGCTAAGGAAAGACCCCAATGGGGGATCACGTGCTCACACGTGACCAAGGGTCACGTGCTGACACGTGATGGTTCTTTAGCCCAGTTAAAAGACAGAATTAAATTCTGAATGAAGGAGGGTCACGTGCTTGTTGGAGATAGTGCCCTCAGAGTCAATAAACGGAGCTATGGTCATTTTATCTTTGTGACATGACTGGCAAGTTTCACAAGATGTAGATTCAAACTGATTTAAATATGCATCTTCATGTAACTTCAGCTAGTCGGGTCGCATTGATATGACCTAGTCTACAATGCCTCAAGAAGGATTCGTTCAATTCTGAACTCTTCCTCTTGTGTGTGTTCCGTATACTAAGAACTGTAGTTTGATTTAGAACATTAATGCTTTTAGATAACGTGCCTGAACCGATCAACTTTTGATATAGGAAATGTTCAAAACATTATCCAACAGTACAAAATTATATCCTTTCTTTACTAATAAAGAGACTGATATGATTTTGTATATCAGGTTCGGTATCTAATAACATTCGTTCAGAATCAATGTATTTGGAATACAGGGTGAGAGTGACCAACAGACTTGGCTGCAACACTTGCCCCGTTTTCTGCCTCATGAAACTTATCACCCGTTCTCAGTTCTCTACCTTTCTGTAGCCCTATGTAACATGTTACATATCTGGGATCCTGATCTGGTATCACATACCCAGGACGTAAAGGATACTGAGAAACAGTTCTCTGTAATGAACACACCCGAAGATGATGCATCATCATGCACTCTCCTCGTTTGGGCGGCACGGGAATTCTGGTAATCCCCAATTTCCTGCTCTGTCTTATAACAATTATAAGTTGGAGCGGGACCAACGTTCCCCAGCTCAGCGTAACAAGCGGGTTCGGTCAATACTTCCGTATTATTATCTTGATTAAGGCGTGATATGGTCGCTACCTGGAGAGAGAGAGAAGAAAACACTCAGCGTGCGCTCTTGCAAGAATAGATTGGTTATTATTTTATCTAATCAGGATGGCTCCCACTGCTTTTTATCAAATCTTCCTTCAAACCCAAAAAGAAAAGACTAGCCGGGATTAATTACACACTACAGGTTCGCCAATCTTTCAGCCAGGCCAGTGTCGGTACTTTGAGGGAGGTCCCCCGTGCTTTCGCACGAACCTAATTAATGTAAACCTCGTTTTCCCAGAGGCGTAACCTCGTTAACACCTTTCTAGACACCTACTTGATCGGCTAATTGTAATGTGTAAAACTCTCCCAGGAGCAACTCTTACTCGCAGCGGGTATCGGGATCCAACTATCTCATAGAAGGTATGCAATCTCATTGCAAATTTCAACACTTGAAATTCCCGATAATATTTTGCCCCTAGTATTCTATGACCTTGACGAATGCCAAACAACCCATAGTCCACTAGTCAAGTTCAACCCGTACATTTCTTGATCGAATTAAACCCACCCGCACGACCCTTGACGAATGCCAAACAACGCCGTACGAATACCCTAATCCAATCTGCATCATATGCATAAGCAGATAAATACTAGTTAGCTACCGCACACTACGCCTTGACGAATGCCAAACTACCGCAGCACGAATACTAACTAGTACTTATCTAAAATGACGGAGGGCTACGACAGGTTTTTCTGAAAACCTATTGCGTAATGAACTTGAAATCGTTGTAGGATCGAATGAATTTTGAAATGGAATGTTTTTTAGGCTTTTCTAGTTTTGCTAAAGGAGTCACTCCCGGTGAAGGGATCGTCGGTCCTTTCCTCGTCGAATGAGGTGCGGGATATATCATATATATCACTGTGCAAAGCAAAAACTCTTAAAAGCAATCAAAAGACAAACCGAGTGTGTAGCATCTGCCAGTTATTGCTAAAGGAGTCACTCCCGGTGAAGGGATCTCGGTCCTTTCCTCATCGAATAAGGTGCAGGATATATCATATATACCGTTGTGCAAAGCAAGAACTGTAGCTACCTGTTTTATTTTGAAATTCGATTCTACAACATCTTAGGTTTCTTTTATTTCATTAATCACATTAATGAAGTCCCATCATTTAAGTTACCTAAACATCACAGATAAATACGACGTACACTTATGCCATCCGCATTCGTCTTGATGTCCCCTCGTGCACCGTTAGGTTAGGTAACTAACGGCAGAGCGGGGCAGGGCTAGCGCGGGTGTAAAACATAAGTAACGCCTATATAATATATCATATATACTATATACAGTATCCATCACAGAACATATCACATGATCACATCACAGATATCGCAGCAGAAGAATCATATGAAATATTGGATATACTAGAACGTCCGTGTTTTCAATACGAGCCAGTATAAAACACGGATTCCACGGTCGTGATGAATAGCCAAACCCATACCCCTAGACCCCTACGAGAGCGGCAAGCAACCCTACCAATTCTATAGTTAGGAGACCCGGACTCGACTCCTCGAGTTGGTCTCCCACTGGACTCCAGAACCCGGTTACTTATGCCCTCCTCCTTGGGTCTATCCTAGTGCGGAAAAGTAAATAATATACAAACGGTGACATCTTCCGCTACCTGGAAGTGCCCCAATAAAAGAATATTACATACAAGTTTTTACATGAATGAAAAAATGAAAAACACTCATCTCACATAAAATCCCCCGGCTATTCAAACACGACGATCCAATATAACATATCCAGCAACACATAACATCACATGTCATCAACGTAAGTAAATATGCGCATCCCAATTGTCGTTGGCATATAGCAACGAAACCGGCGATATCACATATTACACTTACGGTCACAGAAAAGAAAGTGTAAAACTACAACAGTTGGAATCCGCAACCACCTCAGACATCGCATGCCTTACCAAATGAATTACTTAGACATCACATGCCTAACAATTATAAACCCCGCATTTTAGTCTCAAAATCGAAAACACTTTTCAATACCAAGTCGGGTAATTCAACAAGATTCCCGACATCCTGATCGAATGCTCGTCGCAAACTTTAGTAGACGGCCGCACCCCCAACGCCGTCGACAAAGTGCACCAAGGCGGAACACCGCTGCCGCAAGCACCCGAACGGATGCTTTCGGCTACGGGGTTCTCCTACAGTCACTTGGTCGGGGCTATGGAGCGAGGCTGTCTATTAAGTTTACCCGGCGAGTATCCGCGTACGCTACGTGATTGCGACGGACTTTTGATCACATCAAAACTCCGTGGCAACCGATCAAGTGAGACTAAATTGCTAGATTTACAACATTCATTCAGTTATCTCATAACTTTTGTGAATTCCAATTATTGTATCCCATTCCAGATAAATAGAAAATGTTAAACTTTTCGATCGAACAGCCAAACACCCAAGTTTTCCCGAAACAGATCAACTCTTGAAATAAGTCTAAAAACATTCAGTTCGTGCCTCAGTACCAACGGTCCAGCCGTAGAAGGGTCAAGCCAACGCCTCACATGTGGCACGCCGTACTGCCCCAAACCCGAAGGTTCAAAGGGCAGTTCAAGACGGTCACATAATCGAGTTAAGGTTTGTTGTCTTCTAGAGGGTCCATCGCATTACTTGCACTACTTAGAACGTCGTTAAACTACGGAAAAATCCAACACTTGGAAATTTCCCGACAGGGGAAAAATTGGGTATTTATATCCGGTCGAACTTTTTAACATGTTCTAAAATTTACCCGGAAAGCCACACAGACAAAATTTGATAATCCGATCGAATATACGAATCCCCAAAACAACCCCAGAAAATTCAACTCTTGAATTAAAATTAAAAATTCCCAGAAAAACCAGCATGATTAAATAGGAATTACTGTGCAAAGTAGGAGTGCTGACGTCATCATTAGGCCGCGGAACCGCCGCCTAAGCAGGCTTAGTCCGCGGTTCCGCCGCGCAATAGAGGGTTCAGGAGAAAAATTTTGCGTCGTAATTCTTATAATTCCCTGCTGATTTTTCTGCATATTTTTAATATCGAAAAACTCGAGATTTTAGAAAAAGTCCAGAGAGCATGTTTGGTTTAGGGTTTCGGGTTCGTTCGGGTTTCAAACTTCGTCTACGCATCGTCTAAGGCTCTAGCTAGGCTCTGATACCACTGTAGGGTTCCTAGGCACTCTCAAGAGGTCTCACAAGGCATCAACCATGCCAATTTCAAATTTTACGGTGCCGAGAAACCCTAGATACGGATCGTTGGCTAGAATTTTAGGCGAAAAAGCAAACTAGTTAACACTTAACTACAAGAATACGGAAATACAACCTTTGTAGATCCGGTCCTCCACCTCCATAGCTCCGCAATGAAGTCTCCTCGCTGTCCAAGTCGAACCCCGGGCTCTAGCGTCGGCTTCATCGGAGAATGGACGGGCTAGGTCATCGACGACGTGCCGAAGATGATCTACGTCGAAGCATCACTAGATCAAGCTCCAACTTCACCAAGTCAAGAAAACTTGTGAAGGAAACACACTCTACTACTTGGCAAGAGGTAGAGGATGAAGAAATAGGAATTGGGTAGACTTTAGAATTGGATTTCTCACTCATTTTCATCAATCACCATTGATGAAGAAAGGTTTTCTTCAAGTGAAGAAGAAGAAGAAGATGAAGATAATATTATGATAAGTTGTTTAGAAAATAGAAAATAAAAGAATACTTATCATAATCAACCATGGTCAAGTGTAGAGAATTGACTAAGGTTAGATGAATGGTTAGGGTTAAAGATGAAGACAAAGTGGTGACTTTGGTCAAAGCTTCATGAAGATTCAAGATGCAAACAAAGAAAGCCACCATTTTGTTTTCTTATCCCATTTCTTTTAATCCAATTAAAAGATAAATGAATGAATAACAAAATAAAAACCCTAACCATTTACTTAACCAAGGTTTAATTCTTTACACAAACCCTAGCAAACATGTATCATCAAACATGATACATGCAAGTGCACAAAAGTATATCACATATACAATGTGCACATCCGAGTGAGAATATCCATTTAAAGTGAACCGATACTAGTTAATGCAAAGTAATATATCAAATATATAATTATACATTAAATCATTAAATCAACACTTGATTTAACGATCCGGTTATATCACATATAACCGACTAATATCAAATGTATCGGCTTATCGAATCAATCCATGATTCGATAACTAGGTTATATCGCATACAACCTTCCGATACATTCATCGCGAGAATGGAATGCGGTATCACATACACGTATTATTCTCGGTCCCGCACATATCTCATATGCGCTCCTATTTCGTTTCGCTTGAGCCAGGAAACCTCTGTGTAGGACTCTAAAGACTCGTCAATACGCCGGCAGCGGATGATGATCATATCAAACATCCACAAGCCGCAAGCGGTCTGCTAAACGTAACGGCCACCCGGGTATTGAGCGATCAGAAGATCGACGAGCAAGCCCGCTCACACTCCAGTGAATCCAACCAGTAACACTACCGTACAGTCCGGTCTGATCGTCTGATATGTCGCATATCTCGCCTAGGGGTGGTAAACGTCAGACCCCAATAGCTCGATAAGTCGTGTCGATATGAGGTCTATAACAGTTCGAGAAACTACTGGTAACACTTACCAGTAAATCTCAGCAACCCTGGCCAGGGATTTCCGGTTATAGCCAATCGAACACAGCGCAACATCAACTCCCTATACCGGGAGAGACGAATCCCCTCCTATCGCTCATTGCCTCCATGTGACTCGGGACTGTACCCAAAAACCACCGTTTTGCACGCCCTCTTGGACGTGGTAAGGTGGAAATCAAAGCACAGTGGGAACCACACAAGACTCTATGGCGATCTCGGGTCAACAGACTACTCTGTACCAGTGTCACCAGAGAACTGCCATCTGACGTAAGGTATAATACCATCTGGGAGTTCTCGGCGAGTCCGTCCAGTGTACCCAGTCTCCACTGAGCACCCGTATATCATCTCTGATGTCAAACACCAATGGATATGGGATCATCCATCGCCCATCTGTATGGGTCGAGAAGGTATACGCTAGTCTACTCTGGTATATCGATGCCCCATCTCGATACACCCACGACTAGGGACTTTGAAGGATGTACTTATGGACTATCATGTCCCCACTAGTATGATCCGCATCATAGTCCAGGTAGTCAAGTACACATCCTAAGGGCTTTACCAACATGTAACAGAGAGACAATCAGTATACACGTTAAGGTAAAGATCAACCAGATAGCATACTATCATGTCGAGCAAGAAAGTCCTCCCTATATATGTCCAAGCATCCACTACAATATACATCCTATGTATAGGAATGGCCTCTAGGGCATACATATAACTAACATCTTTATCATCGTGTACTGCTTTAGGTGACCCTACAGGTCGCTATTATACGTTGATAGAGCCCCTAGGATTCTTTCTTGACTACCAGCAGTATGAGGGCGATCATATACGTGAGAGCTGGAGTCTATAAGCACATCCTTAAAAGGTCCCTAGTCGTAGGAGTTTCGAGACAGGGCATCGATACTCCAGAGTAGACTAGTGTATACAGTCGAGACCCCGACGAGGGGCGGTGGCCGGTCTCACAAGCCACTGGTGTCAGTTGGTTCACCTAAGATGTATACAGGTGCTCATTGGGTTATGAGTACACCGGACAGGACTCGCCGGGAACCTGCTAGTTGGGATTATACCAGACATCAGATAGCAGTTCCCTGGTGACATGTGTACAGGTTAGTTCATCGACCTGAGATCGTCATTTGTCTCGTGTGAGTTCCCACTGTGCTTTGATTTCTACCCTACCACGCTCAAAGGAGACGTGCAAACAGGTTTTAGTTGGGTACAGTCCCGAGCCACATGGAGGCAGTGAGCGGATCTGCAGGGGTTCGTCTCTCCCGGTATTGGGGGTGAGGTCGCGCTGTGTCTAGGAGAGCCAGAACATGAAAAGTCCTTGGCCAAGGCAGGAGATTTGCTAGTAGGTATTCCAGTAGTATCTCAGGGTGTTCTAGCTTCACTCCGACACGACTTGTACCGCTATTGGGGGTCTGACTTTTACCAACCCCCTAGGCCCGCCATGCGATGCTCATAGACGAACGGACCGGACTGTACGGATATTGTCACTGACAGGCTCAGTAGGGTGTCAGGATGAGTTCGCTCATCGACGTCCTTTTTGGTCAATAGCTGGTGGCCCGTCATGTATGGCTAATACCTCTGACGTGCTAGTGGTTAAATCCACAGCCATTGTATTGATGAGTCTTTAGAGTCCACCACACACAGTTACTCAAGTTTCGGGCAAAACGCTGTAGAGGCCGTATGGAGATATGGCAGGGTTCGATCAGATACGTGCGGTATTGCACGGATCGTGATCGGACGGATTTTACTAGCCAGCTTTGGCTTAAGCCGGATCCTAGTATTAGACAGTGTAGATTTTGTCTATTTGCATTTGTGTTCAGTGGGAATACAAATGCGGGCATGTATTTGCAGTAGCGGGGTTTTCCTGTAATTTATTACGGGATCAGTTTTCTGAAGTTGGCAGTTTGCATTCCGTTCCGGCTGGTTTTCTTTTATTCCTTCACGGCCGGACTTTCCGTAGGAGGGTGTTATTTGCGGTTTGCAAATAACATTTTGTGGAGGAGTTTCTTGCATATTTGTGGCCTCTTCATCATGATATGCTTTTCTTGTCCATTTCATTGCTTTTCATATGATGGTTGTTTGATTTGATGAGAAATGAAATGGGTGTGACCATTTTATATTGTTTTATTCTTTTTTCCTTCTCTTGATGAAGATTCTTTTTGAAATACCAACTCTTGAAGGACCCCACAGGCCTCGGAAGATAGTCGGGCTCCGGGATCATGAAGAGGGAGCCAGTGTTTAACCGCATGAAATGGTGAACGAAATCGCGTGTAACCTCCAGGGAGAGGGCAGGCTCAACTAAAAATGCCTCGAGAGGAACGCCCTGGTTATAGCCAAACTGCTGGGCAAAGCGATGCAGATTATACCGCATGAAGAGAGCAGTGTCATTCTGGCGGAACACCAAATAACCCGGCTTGATTGAGTATAGATACATAATATCCTTAGGCTTTAAAGCTGGAACCCCATTCTTTGACAAATCAAACAATCGCTGAACGGGCCCTGCTGGAGCAGAGAGGACTCGATCGCTAAAAACCATTCCGCCTTCATTCGAGTATAAATTGAGCAGTACGCGGAGAGCCCCTAACTGGGTTGGATCGGGAGCGGAAGCATCAACTAACCTCATGATCCACGGGAAGGTATAGGAATCATAAAAATCTGGCCGCCGGTGCGCAGCGAACGCTCCTAACACGTGCATCTCAATCCACGACGTGAAGTACTGGAGGGAGAAATTCACGGTATCCGCACCCGGGCTCGAAGTATTAGCGGCAATGCCTAACTCGTGATATAAATGCGATAACCCTGCAACACCAACAGCTAATCGCGCCCCTTCAGATATGCGATGAGCAGGGTAGAAGACGGAGGCTCTCATGAAACGTCGATGCATCGGCATGGCAAACCAGCTGAGCCAGAGACTGATAAAGCCGATAAAGAAAGTTTCTTCGTCCATGCCAGGGGCCGCGATTGCATCGAAAGCTATGGCCGACGAGTTTGGAATATAAAACTGCGGCAGGTCTTCCTCTTTGGCCGGCAGTTTCTTCAGCCCGAATCCAAGAGGATCTTCAATTTTCGCGAATTTTGGAGCCTTCTTGGATAAGAAATCCTCACGGAGAAAGCAGGTAGTGAAACCATCAAAAGTGACACCTTGCCCTTCCGATGTCACGAAAAGTTTTTCAAAGATACTCAAGGCCTTGATTAGACCTGGGTGCTTGTGACGAACAGCGTTCTCAGTCGTCAGGCCGTCAAGCATAGCGGGCACTGTAGCAAACACGTACTCATCAGGAAGCGGTAACTCTTCGTAATGCTCTCCCCTGATTGGCAACCCTGAAATTTCACGAAACTCCTCCAGTGAGATCGAAAATTTACGATCCCCTAGCAAGAACGTGTTTGTGGGAAGATTCCATTGATTCAAGAAAGTCTTAACCCACCAGACATGAGGGGCGTGATAATAGAATAATGACGTGTATACTGGTTGGTACAACCCAACCTTCTGCAGCCGTGCACGTTGGGCAGAGAGAATGTATCGAGCCCAAGAAAGGTAGCCCACTGGATGGCACAGGGTAATGCCTACCTTATACACTTGCACCCAGGGTTGAGCTTCGCCCTAGCATATCCGACGCCCCAAGATATTAATGGCCATCATGGGTTAATTAGGTATCCCAGTCGTCGACGGCTCAAGCCGGCCCGTGGAGGTCCAATTAACTGCCTCCACCACATAAGCCATGCACGGACGCTCTATCAATGACATCGAGCGGATAGGTTCTGTTGCCACTCTACAAGTAAAGATACGGCGGCCCCTTATGATATGACTGTACCACGCCCCCCATAGGAGAAGACTTATATGGCCTTTCACATGCACCCTAATCATCGCCATAACTTTCTCGTCCGATGGCAATTGCGGAAAAGTGGCTTCTGAGCGAGTGTAAGGGAAGTCAAGAAGTGAGGCAATCGTTCCTGAAATAAGAGGGGAAAGGAAAAACCCATTTTAAAAAATAATAAAATTAGATAAAATTAAAAAACATGATGTTTGTTCCATGGGACCATTGGCTGCAAAACTAATGGACCCCACAAAATCAATATGGCGGCTCACCAATGATGAGACAAGATAATTATTGTGAGAATAAAAAAGGATTCTCATTAAATAGACACTGGAGTTTAAACAAACTCTAGGCATTCTCAAAGAAAAATGAGTTTTGTTAAAACACCCAACAAGTTCAAATTTGTGGAAATAAGGGTAAAACCCTATAATGAAAATATATTCAAGAACGCCAGAGAATAAAATTCCTAAAAGGCCTTCTTGATCTTTCAGAGTTAAGCTCTTTGATGAGAAATCAAATTCTTTTTAAGCAATGGAATTAAATTCCAGAAACCCCCATGATGGGAAACGAAAAAATGGAATTAAAATTCCAAAAATCCTCAAAGATCAGAGAGGAAACGCCCAATCTTCGAAGACATGGGGTTTACTACATAAAAGATTATGTCTTTTTGAATCTCTAAGAGATCAGTTCCAGAAGAGAGCAAAGCTCTTGCGGTGGATTTAAAATCCAGAAAAAAAAATTAGAGAAACGGGGTTTCTTGTTCCTAAGAGATAAATATTGTTCAAGATCTTTACACAAAAGAGTTTTTTTTAACAGAATTTAACTCTGAAATTTCAACGAGCAGAGAACTGAGCTCTGAAAGGAGAATTAAATTCTCAAGAGAAAGGCTAAGGAAGAAGACGAAGAAACAGCAGCCATCTCAAGAGTCAAGCCCTCGTATTTATAAGACATGATAGGAACGGTTCATTTCCCCGTTCCCCTAGGCAATCCAACAGCTCTAAAAGTGGACAGCGTTACACTCATGTGCAAGATACGTAAGAGGAACGCTGTGGGGGAATTTGTTTTCATATAAAAAAAAGAGAAGAAGAAGAAGATGAGTGTCACGACATGAAATTTGGCACGTGACGGCCCTTAAACTTTGTAACGTCTACAGGCGTAACGCAATTCAAGTAAGCCAAAAACCCAGCAATTTAAACTATCAAAAGTAGTAAGTGATAATAACATTGTTAAAACTTTTGAAATCTCAATTACAAATTCTTTAAAGTCCAACTTTAATTCCGTTAAAATTTTGGCAGCACCTCCTTTGTAAAACAAGCCCTCAAAAAGGGTACAACAAAAGATATAAGTAAAGCATCCCTAAACGGGAGCAAATCCACGCCCAAAGGCGGAAAACAACCACCACAACAGATATACGACGCCGCAGCGAAGAAAAAAAAGACGATATGAATAAAAACTGCATAAAAGATCTCCAGGTCACAAAATAATATACAATATCGTCCTCACAACTCATCTCTAAGTCAATACATGATAGTGGTAGATGGAGAGTACATGGATACAACGAATATACAATGAGCAATATCGGATAACCGTAAAACCCACCTATAGCAAAACTGCATACAATCAGCCGTAGCGGTATCCGCTGCAAAAGATGATACGATACGAAGAAAAGCCTTGCCTCTGACTGCTCTGAGGGACAAGCTGCAAAACCCTGTGGCACAATGGGGGTGAGTTGCCAACTCGTGAATAGTAAATAACATATGCATGTAATCGCAAGTATGCACGTACTGCGCTAATTTAACACATGCAAGCTGATAGCAATAAATGGTAATATGTATATGCAACAGTCATGAAAGGTACTCTATCAGGTACTACTAATACTTGAAACAATGCATATCAAATAAATGCGGAGTATGGAATAAAACATGCCATCCTCACGGAATCCTCATCGTGGCAGGACCAGTGTCCATCAAGATAATCTAAATCCCAAATTCCTCAAATCGGCCCTCAGATCGGCCCTCATATCGGCCGTAATATCGGCCCCTATACATAATGAATAAATATATTTGTATAGATCATCATGATGATATATTATGTAGGTGTACATATATAACAGCGTCCCATACCACTGATATATATATATTAAATATACATATATATATCAGCATCCCATACCACTGATATATATACGCAGGAGTAAAACAATCCAGAAAACATCATATGAAAACCATATCTCAATGCGAAATCCATGAAATATAATATATGCAACATGAAACAGTAATATGAGCATATAAAGGAAAAACCGCTATTTAACTGCAACAAGTTATTAAGTATATCATGCGGTTCCTAATTTCTCCGAAATCAAACGCAACATCATATAAAGGTGAACATGTAACTATAGCAAGGTGTATGAGCATGTACCTATCAATAATGATGTAATACCATACGGGTGTATGTGTAAGTATGTATGCAAGATGTACATGTAGCTATGTCTCATATGTGTATATACCTGTCACTAATGGTACAATACCATATATGTATATGGGTAACTAGCATGTAGGCATATCAAGCCATATATGTAAGCATGTAGGTATACAGGTATACTATATGTCATATGCACAATAAAAATAAGGATCATGTCTCAAGCCCCTAGCTAATACAATCTCACATATGTATAAGTGTTGTGCGTGTCATGGCAATTATTGACGGTATGAGTGATATACAATCATTGCTCGTGCAACATGAACCGTCAATTATAGTGCAGTGTCCAAAGGGTATAAGTCCAAGCACAACAAGTAATAATATGCCATGAAGTTTTATACACAATCTCTATATCTGCGATATAACATGCGGCTAATATCATATCATATCTAGCCCTGACGCATAACGCCATGCGGGTGATTCCCTTGTAGATGTTAAATCTACTCACTGATGATCCTGGGGCTAAGTAAAGCCAACCACTCGCTTTCCCTTCTTCGCAGCGTCCAAAGTCCCCGCCTGCGTCCCTAAGATCATAAAACAACATAACAAGTGTATATTAGCAATCGACCAATAACACGTAACAACTACTTTTGACCGACGCATCAACTCCAAACATACTCTCAAGTGTTCGTCTAGTTGCTAACGTGCGTAGCGACACTACGAAACCAACCCAAGAGCAAAAGCTACACAAAGACATGAACCGTGTCGGATAACGTAACGCGCGTAGTCGAAACACTACAAACAAGCTAAATGATCCCAGATTTTGTATACAGTGAAAACCCAAAAATCAAGCAGTACCAAACATATTAAAACCATAGCAGACAGTTCCAAGCTCTAAGGCATCTAAGAGGCAAAACAAGGATTAAGAAGTGATTTGGTGAAGATTTTGTGAAGTTTGTGAAGGTTTTATGAAGGGGTAGTGTAGGGTTCGGTTTGAGGGAAGAGGGATGAGAAAAATGAGAAGGAGATAGAAGAATGAGAGTGTGAAATGATAATGAGAGAGTGAGGTGAGTGTAGGGTAAACTAAACCCTTATTCTTACCCTCCCCTCACCTCCATTAATGCCACCATTAATGCTCTCCATGATTCACCTTGCCACCTCCTCTCATCCAAAACAAATATCTCACACAAATATCTAGGGTTAGGGTTAAGGTTTAAACAAAGGATTGGATTAGCTTAAGGTTTTAAACAAGTAAGGATTAGGTTAAGCTGTCATGGTCACTAAACTAGATTAACACAAACAAATCCTCACATTAACATGCACAAGTGTGTGCAAGCCATAACAAATAATAATAAATTATTAATTAAATGTTATAAAATGTGAAAAAACCGAATTGGTAAACTTTTTACAGAAAACCCGCATTAACGTCTAATTAACACTAATCGCAATTTCTAAGGTGCTACAATCTCCCCCCCTTAAAGAAAATTCGTCCCCGAATTAAAATTCTTACTATGCGTACCTTCAAAGAGATGAGTGCAAAACTTCCACATCTTGCTCGCAGCCTCCCAAGTGATTTCCTCACTAGACGGCTACGCCAAAGAAAACCTCCACAGATGACAAGACCCTTGACCGAAATTTCTCCACCTACCGATCCACTAACTCTATCGGCTGCCCGTGAATGAAAAGATCGCGTCAAAGCTAAATGGTCTGATGCTGAATCGTGTAAGAAAGATCATGAAGGTATTTGCAAAGTATCGACACAAAGAATACGGGATGAATACTCAAAAATCTAGGCGGAAGTGCCAAATTATAGGCAACAGTACTAACTCGCTTCAAGGATCTCAAAAAGACCTACAATTCTGGGACTAAGCTTCCCAAAACTCAACACGCTATTCATCGGAAAAATTCGTAGGAATACATGATCTCCCACTGCGAACTTAAGTCTGCGACAATTACGGTCGGCATAAGACTTCTGTCTGCACTGGGCTGCTCTCATCCTGACATAAATCAACTGGATTTTCTCCGAAGTCCCTGGACTAGCTGGGATCTAAAAATCCTGCTCTTACGGAGTCAGTAAAACAGACTGGCGATCGACACAACCTACCACAGAAGGCCAGAAATTTGTCATTTGAAATGCCTCCTGATAACCGTTATCGTAAGAGAACTCTATCAATGGCAAGTGACGATCCCAACATCCAACAAACACTTAGTACGTATGCACAAGCATATCCTCCAGAGTCTGTATAGCCTGCTCTCACAAACCATCGGTCTACGGATGGGAAGCAGCGGTAAAGCTCAACCAGTACCCAAGGCTTTCTGAAGTTTCTCCCAACGACGGCTAGCGAACTGGATGCCTCTATTGGTACAACTCATGAAGGAACTCCGTGCAAACGCACAACTTATCGAAGAACCACTGAGCAAACTGAGCATAACCGGAAAACAAACACCCAAATGAAGTCATACCCTGTCAAGATCTGGGTAGACACCACAACAAAATTCATGGAGATCTGCTCCCATTCCTACTCCAGAACGGTTAAAGGTTGCAACTCTCCATCTGGGCTCCAATGCTCAACCTTAGCTCGCAGCAAAACAAACACCACGAAACGAAATCCAAAATTTTACTCTTCATCCCTGTCCACCGGTAACTACCTCTCAAGTCACGTCACATCTCGGTGGAACTCGGATCAACACTAAAAGCTGACGATGTGCCAGCTCTAGGACCTCGCGTCTCTACCCATCAATATCCGGTACCCACAACGAGTCCCATAACGTAGCACACCCTGGTCACAAATCAGAACTCTGAATCTTTACCCTGCCGAACAAGCTCACGAATCTCAAACAAAAGAGCGTCGGCGGGCTGTGCCTCAGTCTAAAGAAAAGGAACTTCCTTCCTGGTCAGCCCGGTCAACGGTGCAGCGATACATAAGAAATCCTGCACGAAACGGCGGCAAAAACCGGCTAAGCCCAAAACGCTGCGGACCTCTGTCCCTGATGCAATTCTGGGCCAAGCTGTACGGCCTCGATCTCCCTCGGGTCCATACGAATATCGTCTCCCGTAACCACATGAACAAGGAGTTCAACACTATCAAGCCTGAAGGAACACTTCGAGAATTTAACAAACCGCTGGTGCTCTCCCAATGTCTGCAAAGCAAATCCTCAAGTGTCGCTCATGTTCCTCATGACTCTTGAAATAGACCAGAATGTCATCATAACACAACAATCAACTGGTCGAGGAACGGCCTGAAGAAATCTGATTCATCACATCCACGAATGCTGCTAGGGCATTGGTGAGTCCAACGACACTACCAAAAACTCATAAAGCCCGTAGCGTGCACAAAAGCAGTCTTCGGAATGTCATCACTCCGAACCCGCAACCAATGATGACCCGATCCCAAAACAAACTTAGAAAAATGTCTCGCACTCTGGAGCTGATCAAAGAAATCGTCAATGCGAGGTAAAGGATACCTATCCGCGTCACATCTCGGTTCAATTGATGATAAATCAACACACAACCTCAAACTGCCGTCCTTCTCCTTGACTAACAGAATAGGAGCTCCCCAAAGCGAAACACTCGGACGTATAAGTCCTCCCTATCTAACAACTCTGCAGCAGATCCTTAAGCTCTCTAAGCTCTGCCGGCTCACCTGGAACAACGTCGGAAAACTCTCGCATGATAGGAACCCGGTCCAACAAACCCACTGTGGCTCCGGTATCACGAATGTTAGCCAAGATTCTCGACATCCTCTCCTCAAAAGCCGACTAGCGTAAAAGCCTAAATTCAAGCTGTGAGAGGCGGCACAACCGTCCCCCTGCACAACAAGAACTAACTCGCCGGGAAAACAACTAACTATTTTCTCGCGGCAGTCCACAGACGCATAGTACGTAACTAACCAGTCCATGCTCAGGAGATCATCAAAGTCCAACATCTCTAGAAGGATCAAATCAACGGACGAATCCCTATCTCCTACCCAATTGGCACATGATCGAAACACGTGTCCCGCAACCAAAGGATCACTAATAGGAGTTAACATAATAAACGGTTGATCTAGCATACACGACTCTCGGCCCAACCACGGCACAAAGTGTGTAGAACAAACGAGTGCATAGATCCCGAATTACACAGACATACGCATCAAAAGAACATACGAATTAAGAATACCTGAAAACTTAGCATTGTACGCCCGCGCGTCCCGATGAGTAGAAGCAAACGCTCGTGTCTGCCCTCTACTTGCAACTGGTTGAACTCCTCCTCTGCCACCCTGTACACTCAGAACGAACCCTCCGTGACCACGACCTTTCTGAACAAAAGTCTGACGCGAATCAACAACAGGCGCAAAAGGAGACTCTCCCTGAGGTGAAGGTGATACGGTATCATATGGTACAGCTGCCTCACGCTCACGTGGCTCAGTACAATCTCGAACCCGATGACCCAAACTCCCGCACCGGTAATATCCAGATAGAAACTGCTGACCCTCATGGGGATAAGAGCTAAACAACTGGCCCCGTCCCAAGCCTCTGCTACTCCCGCGACGTGCACGAAACCTGTCACGGCGACTAAGCCTCTGTTTCTGGACTGGTACACCTGCACGAGCCCTTCTCCGTCCTCGAACTCCCAAAGTCTCGGAAAGATGCTCCTCAGCTAATAGGGTTGTGTCCACTGATGCTGTGTAAGTAACATAATTATGTGTGCTGATCGCAAGGAATAACTGGGTAACAGGGGTGACAACCGCCTGTCGCTGCGCTCGACTAGCCTCAACCAACGACCTCATCGTCTGGCGCAAGTCCTGCATATCTGCCACAAGCCTAGCGATATGATCTATCGAAGGCGGATCAATCTGGTCCTGTACAGCGAGCGTACCGTCCTGGTCAATCCTCGTCCCACACGAGTCAACTCTGACCTCGGCACTCATTGCACCTTTCTGAGCCCTCATAGTCATCGGCGGCATAAAAGCTATAAATGGAAATAGGATTCGATATGAACATGGAAATCGAATCACAAGGATATGTATCATTAAGGAAGGAATTTCAAGCAATTAGTACTTAGGTCACTTAGGCGGAGTACCGTGTCATAAGTATGCCACGGACATACACACGCTACATCACTCTGCTTAAGCTACCTACTCCATCATACCAAGGTCATCCTACACTCCGAAAGGTAAAACCTAGTGCTCTGATACCAATTTTGTCACGACCCGAAATTTGGCACGTGACGGCCCTTAAACTACATAACATTTATGTTCATATCAGAATTTTGCATTATTATATCACCCATTCTTAATCATATTACATATAAATAGGTGCTTTTGATCCATGTCTGCTAAATAGTTGCAGGTTACAAGTTCTCAGATCATTACAGTGAAATTCATAAAAAGTCGCTATAAATATGAGATTACGACTAACAATAGATGAATCCGTATGATGCCGCCTATCAGTTCAAGGAACAAATGAAAATCAGTAGACAGTTCAATACACAAAGCACAAGAGCAGCACAAGATTCAAGACTTCAACACAAAGCTCACGGCAAAAGTCCACATCATCCTGCACTGTTGGAAATCTGGAAGAAAATAGAAGAGATTCTGAGAAACTAAGTGAAGAAAACAGAAGATAAAAACAACATGAAGCAACCCTGAAAGATTGAAACCAAGAACCCACCAATTGGCCGCGGAACCGCGGCTAAACAGGGCTTTCTGCCGTGGATCCGCGGCCATATAGTGCACGTGTCGGTGCATGTGTCAGTGGGTGTTGGTGCTTTGACCCGGCTTTCTTAGGGTAGTCTTGTAAATTCGTGTATGGATCAGATTGTAACCTAGGGTTTTTTCCTATCTATAAATAGGAAAGCCGAAAGCCTAATTAGGAATGCCTCTCTTTAGTTTTTATACCTCTTTTTAATTCTTAGATTAAAACTTTAATTCCAGTTGTAATGCATTTGTTGAGAGGTCGTCAATAAAAGTGAGTTTTATTTTTATCTTGCATTATTTTTATCTGAATTTAATTCTTGCAATTTTTCTTATCTGTTCTTTATTCATCTGCAATTTAGTTTTCTAATATAAAAAATATAAAAATGAATTTTATCGTCACTTTCTTAATGAGTGAGTAATTCCTCACTTGTTAGGGTTGGGATAGGGAAGGTTTGAGAGAAGGAAATCTCTCTCACTCCTTTCTTTGTCCATATAATTTTAAAATACGGACTCTATTTAATTCAACCACACACTGCTCACTACGGCACCCTATCCTAAATGATAGCGGTGATTCCCTAGTTAGACTGATTGTGATTGAATTAACTGAAGGTTAGGGCTAAGAGTTAAGAACGGACGGACAAGGACCAAAAGGAAGAAACTAAGTTTTTTCCTAGTCGTGCTAATCCCCGTTGTTAACTATTACCCTAACACCTATATTCTTAACTAGGGCATTGAAAGAAGTGAGAAGAATCCCTATTTCGAGCTAACCTAATCCTAACCCTAGCAAGCCTTTATATATTTTATCTCATTCTTAGATCTTAAAACAAAACCTACCAAAAATAGGACTTAACTCGTTAGAACTTAAAGAAAGGAACACCATTTCCCTGTGGATCGACCCGTACTCAACCGGCTAGCTACCAAGCGACACCGTCTTGATTGCGGTATTCTTAATTTTAAAACGCACGTACAAAAACAAGTCTCAATCAAATGGCGCCGTTGCCGGGGAAACGGTAGTTTATTTCTTTTTGTAATTTCGGGTTAATTAAATAAAAATTTGAAAATTTGAAAAAAAAATACAAAAAAAATCATCTTGTTATTTTTGATTGGTTTTGTGTGAATTGTGCAGGAAAAGAAGACGGACTGATTCAGATCTGGAGCAAGCCCAGTGAACAAATCAAGAAACAGAGGATCTAAACAGACAGAGGAGAACCATAATAGCAGGAGAATTTTGGAGATCCAAACCTACCAAACTGCCGCGGAAACGCGGCATAAGCAAGCGTTGGACCGCGGTTCCGCAGCCAATTGCTGACGTCAGCACCCCAAATTTCTCTGTAAGTATTTTTGTCTTCTCTCCTACCCTCTGCACTCAATTGAAAAAATTTCCTGCAGGTATTCTTTGCACAGCAACCTTTTCTCCCTCTCCAATAAATCATTTTGTGTAGGATTCTTTGCGCCGCAAATAAATTTAAAAAAAAATTTGCAAGTGTTTTAGATTTTGTGTGTTACTGCTTTGCATATTTAAAACGGAATCTAAGGGGCTATAACACCAATCAAGATTGGGTGGGGATTTCATTACCCTTCCTAAGACCCCAGAAATCATAAAAAGCATATGCATCAACCTTGAGCTAATTAAAAAATATCTAGACTCAGCCAATTAATGACTGTCGCGCTCATTAGGACAGAGGAATGTTGTGGGCATTCAGTCGTTTATCTAAACCTGATTTTGTGGTGCCTAGGCTAGACAAGTGAGAAAGGTAACTTTAAAAAGCCCTTCTCACGGTGATCCGTGAGCGGAACCCTCCTGTCTTCACTTGTGCTTGCCTGGCCACAATTGGCGGTGAAGAGACGATTTGAGGGATATCTCACAATTTGTCGCTTTGGACCAGTTAGGAGCGGTCTAATTGACTTAGGAGACCCTAGCTCTAGGCATGATTGTGCATGCTTAAATTGTGACCGTTTGAAAGTGTGTCGTAGTCCGTACAAATTTTTTTGCAAAACTCTTTATATAAAAAAAGAACACAACAAAACAAAATTTTTACAAAAACTTGCCCTTTTGTCGCTAGAATCCCATTGCACCCACCTTTCATCACTTTTCCCCATTGATGTTTTCTTACCCTCACATTCTACGTTTGACTATATTATAACTCGTTTAGTGTATGTCCGGTTGTACTAGGGACACTAGCGTCCGCTTAGTCCGTGTCTCGTTAGTCGCTACTGACAACGCATTCGACTCCGAAGTCGAAACTCCCTCCACTTCTTTTTCATCCTTACCTTTGCCGGCCAACTTCGACATTGACCGGAATTATGTCCATTCACCTTCATCTTCACATTCATCATCTTCTAAAGAGATGTCAGGATTCAATCCTAACAACCCTTTACCTACCTCGGGACTGATTCCATCTCAACTGGGTACGAATAACCCGCAACAACCTCCTGTTGAAGCGCCACTACGAATCGCGCTCTAGGATCATTTCTATCCTACCCGCTCCGCATTTCCTACTTGTCTTTCACTCCCGCCGGCAAATGGGGACAATTTCGAAATAAAGCCCCACTTCATCAATATGTTGCCCAAATTTCACGGGCTGGAATCCAAAGATGCCTATATCTTCATTAACAAATTCCAAAATGTTTGTGCAATGATGAAGACCACCCAACTGTCCGACAATGCTATACGGCTACGAGTTATTCCTTTCACTTTGTGTGACCTAGCTGAAAAGTGGTCGTATAGCACTGCATTACATTCTATAAACAGTTGGGAAGAGTTTGTTAATGCGTTTCTTAAAAAGTTTTATCCACATCACAAAACTGCGAGAATTCGTAATGAAATTAACCAATTTTCCCAGTTTCCTTCCGAACCTTTTTGGAAATGTTTCGAACGATTCAAAGACCTTCTTATCCAGTGCCCTCATCACGGTATTGAGAGATGGCAACTTTGCTAAACTTTATACGAAGGACTGAACCCAGCAACTAAGCAGTTGCTGGAAACCATTTGTCAAGGTCACTTCCTAACCAAATCTGACGAGGAAGCTTAGCAATTTCTTGACGATCTTGCTGAACAAACGCTTCAGTGGGAAAGCACTAGACAGACCACTTTGTCCATTTCATCTACTTCTGTCGGTCCGTCTAGGGCAGGCGTTCATCAACTTGATATGTCAATTGCAATGAAAGCCGAAATGGCCGCAATTACACGAAAACTAGAAGCAATTGAGAGCAAATTTTCATCACCTTCTCCTGCCCCTGCTTTACCCCCTCGCACTATATGCGCTTGTTGTTCGAATCCATCCCATTTGACTGAAGAGTGTCCTTACAACCCACCTGCTCAAGGACAGAATCAGGTCAATGCTGCTTTTCAGCAAAGACAAAGAAATGATCCATACTTTTCAACTTACAATCCTGCTTGGAGGAACCACCCTAATTTCTCCTGGAATCAAAATCAACAACAATTCCAAGGCAACAACAATTTTCAGAGGCCTCCTCCTCAACAACAAGCTCCTTAACAAACTCAATATCAACAAACTTTCCAACCCCAACCTTACCAAAATCAAACGAACAATTTTGCACCTAACAACTTTTTTCCTCAAAACAATTTTGTTCCACCAAATAACGATAAGGTTTCCTCGCTAGAACGAAGTCTGGAGACGTTTTTAAAACAATCAACTCAATCCTCAGCCAACATCCAGTCTTCCATTCAGTCTTTGGTGCAACACACTGCATTACATGGGCAAAATATCAAAACCATTGAAGCCAAGATTGCACAACTGAATGCTGCTTTAAGCGAGCGAGAGAAGGGGGAGCTTCCATCTCAACCACTGCCAAATCCTGGTCACCCACAAAATGCACATGTTGCTCTTGAACAACAAAACCATAATGTGAGTGCCGTGACTACATTGAGATCTGGAAGGATATTGCACAACAATGTTGGCACTGATAATGACACCCCGGCCGCCGCTTCTTCTTCTTCGTCGTCTTCAGAGCCTTTCTCCATTCTTCACAAGGCTCTACTTCTTCTGCTGCTCCGAACGGACCGATTTCTCACTCCATGAAAACACCAGCACTGGGATCCATTCCAACCCCGCAATCTCCTCCATAAACATTGGACTCAACCAATTTTCAAAATGTTCCATTTCCAAACTGGTTGAGATCCAATAAATAAAATCCACAAATGGAGAAGATTGAGGAGTTGTTTAAACAGGTTAACATTAATATTCCTCTCTTGGATGCAATCCAACAAGTTCCTTCTTACGCAAAAATCTTGAAGGACTTGTGCATCAAGAAGAGGAAATCACAGGTACCTAAGAAAGTGTTTTTAGCTAGTGCCGTGAGTGATGCTCTTACCCAACCTTTACCCCAAAAACGAAAGGACCCTGGTTGTCCTACTATTTCAATAACTATTGGGGATAAGAACATCATCCGCGCACTTTTGGATCTTGGTGCCAGTGTTAACCTACTTCCTTATTCGGTATATGAGCAACTAGGCGTTGGAGAGCTAAAACCCACCTATTGTACTCTCCAAATGGCCGACCAATCCATCACCCATCCTAGGGGTGAGTTAGAGGATGTGTTGATTAAAGTAGGAGACTTCAAATTCCCCGTTGATTTCATTGTTCTTGATACACAGCCTGTAGCTAACCCCCGGAATCAAATTCCGGTGATACTCGGTCGACCATTCCTTGCGACTTCGAATGATGTGATCAATTGTCGAAATGGTTCGATGAACCTATCTTTTGGAAACATGACAATTGAACTCAACATTTTTAAGTTGGGGAATCAGCCCTCTGAACCTATTGCTAATAGACTTGATGTTTGCTCGATCCAAGAGATCACCCAGGAGGACTGTGAGCTCGAGAGATTTTTGTTCGATCACAGCAATCTTAACGCCGGTAGTGCGTTCCTCCTTGAACACGACACTGTTTTCACGCCCGATAATGACTACGAGTGTTTCACTTTCTCAGACAATCTCGACCAATCACCACCCGAGTTTGAATCCTTTGAATTTTCGGATGAGTTATCTGAACCATCCGACTCGGTTGCTTACACTCGTTTTGAACCTCTGTTGGAATCCTTCGAGTTTGAGACAATCTCACCGATTTTACCTTCAATTGTTTCACCTCCAACACTCGAACTCAAGCTATTGCCGTCTCACCTTAAATACACTTACTTCGGTGAGAATGAGACCCTTCCTGTTATCATCTCGGCTTCTCTAGCCCCAGAGCAAGAGAAAGCCCTTTTGACGGTCTTGCAAAGCAATCGGTAAGCTTTTGGCTGGACTATGGCGGACATCAAGGGGATTAGTCCCGTAATAGTTGAACATCATATTCATATGATGGATGATGCCAAGCCAGCAAGGGATCCATAGAGACGACTCAACCTAGTCATGAAGGAGGCTATTAAAAAAGAGATTGTAAAATGTCTTGATAGTGGTATCATTTACCCTATCTCTGATAGCCAGTGGGTTAGCCCCATTCATGTTGTCCCCAAGAAATTGGGCATAACGGTCATAACTAATGAGGCGAATGAGTTAATACTTACTCGCACCCAAACTGGGTGGCGAGTATGCATCGATTACAGAAAACTCAACGCCGCGACACGGAAAGATCACTTTCCATTACCTTTCATTGACCAAATGCTAGAACGATTGGCTGGGCATGAATTTTATTGGTTTTTGGATGGCTACTCCGGCTATAATCAAATTCCCATCGCCGAAAAAGACCAAGACAAGACCACATTCACTTGTCCTTTCGGTACGTTTGCTTACCGTCGCATGCCCTTTGGGTTATGCAATGCACCCTCTACCTTCCAGCGGTGTATGATGGGTATTTTTTCAGACATGGTGGAAAAATTCTTGGAGATCTTCATGGATGATTTCTCCATTTTCGGTGACTCTTTTGATGAGTGTTTACTACATCTCGACGCAGTCCTTACCCGGTGTAAGGATAAGAATCTTACTTTAAATTAGGAGAAGTGCCACTTCATGGTACGAGAAGGTATTGTCTTAGGACATATCATCTCGCAAAATGACGTTGAGGTAGATAAAGCAAAGATTGAAGTCATTTCCAATCTCCCTCCTCCCAAATGCGTCCGAGACATTCGAGCCTTCCTTGGCTATGCCGGTTTCTATAGACGGTTCATCAAGGATTTTAGCAAAATTGCTAGACCCTTGACTCTTTTGTTGGCCAAGGACACCACATTTGATTTCGACTTGAGCTGTATGAAGGCGTTCGAGTCATTGAAAAACTCACTTACTTCTGCTCTCATTCTTTCGTCTCCTGACTAGACGCATCTATTTGAAATTATGTGCGATGCATCTGATTTTGCCATTGGTGTTGTCCTTGGACAGCACATCGATAAAATGTCGCGTGTCATTTATTATGCTAGCCGAACCTTAAACGAGGCCCAATTAAATTACACAACAACCGAGAAGGAATTCTTAGCTGTTGTGTTTGCATTAGAAAAGTTCAGGCCCTACTTAATCGGCTCTCCAGTCATCGTATACACTAACCATTCAGCTCTTCGCCATCTTTTTCCGAAGAAGGACGCTAAATCTCGGCTGATACGTTGGATCCTCTTACCCTAAGAGTTTAACCTTATCATCAAAGACAAAAGAGGATGCGAAAACGTAGTCGCCGACCATCTTTCATGCCTCCCTTCTTCGCCGACGCTTCAATTTCCTATAAAAGACGTTTTTCCAGATGAGCAGCTCTTGACTGTGTCATGCGAACCTTGGTTTGCAGATATTGTTTATTATTTGGCCACCGGACTTGTACCAAATGAATGGTCGAATCTGGAGAGACTCCGATTCCTATCCCAGGTAAAGCATTTTTACTGGGATGAACCTTATCTATTCAAATACTGTCCCAACCAAATTATTCGTCGGTGTGTCCCCGACAAAGAATTTAAGAGCGTGCTGTCATTCAGCCACGATCAAGCGTGTGGCGGGCATTTTGGCCCTAAAAAGACAGCCGAAAAGATCTTGCAGTGTGGTTTCTATTGGCCACAACTTTTTAAAGACGCACATGATTACTGCAAGACATGCTCCCGGTGACATGCTCCCGGTGCCAACACTTGGGCCAGATATTTAGGAGAAACGAAATGCCGCTCCAACCAATATTGGTTGTTGAAATTTTTTATGTTTGGGGGATTGATTTTATAGGGCCGTTTCCTAATTCTTTTGGGAACTTGTATATTCTCCTCGCTGTTCATTATGTTTCTAAGTGGGCCGAGGCTGTGCCCAGCCGGACTAATGACAACAAGGTTGTCGTTAGATTCCTCAAAGAAAATATTTTTTCTCGGTTTGGGCACCCCCGCGCAATCATCAGCGACAATGGAACTCATTTCTGTAATAGGACTTTCGAGTCCTTAAATAATCAAATAAATCAAGACAAATGCTTCTTTTCATGCGGAAATATTCCATTAATCACAAGCTATCAACGCCCTATCATCCCCAAAGGTGTGGGCAAGCCGAGATTTCAAATCGGCAAATTAAACAGATATTGGAGAAAACGGTTTCCAAAAACCGTAAGGATTGGTCTTCAAAACTAATTGATGCCCTTTAGGAATTTCGAACTGCCTATAAGACTGATCTTAGCGTGTCTCCGTATAGGCTTGTTTATGGAAAGGCTTGCCACCTTCCAGTTGAAATTGAGCATCGAGCATTTTGGGCAATAAAAGAGTTGAATCTATATCTAGGAGATGCGGGCAGCCATAGAAAGCTGCAATTAAATGAATTAAGCGAGCTTCGGGATGAAGCTTACGAGAACGCGGTTGTCGTCAAAAACCGAACGAAGGTGTTTCACGATAAACACCTTATGCGCAAATCTTTCAAACCTGGTCAACAGGTTTTACTTTACGACACTCGGCTACATTTCCATCCCGGCAAGCTCAGATCTCGATGGAAAGGGCCATATTTGGTACACACTGTATATCCGCACGGTGCGGTTGATTTAGAAAATCTGGAGGATAGTTCACTATTTAAAGTGAATGGACATAGACTTAAACCGTTTCTCACTGTAGACCCTTAGGAGGAGCTCCTGATATTGAAGGAGCCGGATTACAAAGACTGATCTTCCTCCATCTACTCCCAAATTTCGATTATCCAGCCATAAACAGTGGAAACACTGTTTCAAATAAGTTTGGGGGTATGTCACACTTGTAATTATATAAAAAAAATTATAAAAAGAAAAAGAAAATAAAAAAATTCAAATTTTGGGGGTATTTTTGTAAATTTTCAGTTTTAATAAATATTAAATAAAAATAAATAAATAAAAAATTATTTACAAATAAATTCCTCTTTTTAACAGGTCCTTTTGCAAATAACCAAAACAACCCTATAAATACAACCCGACCTATCTTCTGATTTTACCAAACCCTAAATTTTTCCTCTCTGAAAACCCTAGCCACCGCAGCAGCCAGAGCAAGGAGAACTCGCCAGAATGCCGCGCTTCCGCCGCCAAAGGAGCTTTATGACCACTGATCCGCCGCACCTCTGCTTCATCACCCTCTGAAATTTTCAGAGGAAGTTTGCACTCCTTTTTCCCTCTCTGTCGATTTCATATTTTGGTATCTTGCTCTCTGTGATGGCACCCACGTTGCAATTTGAAAGAGACTTTTCACAAATGTTTGCACACACGGTCTATGGTAGCTATTTCGGTGATGAGATCCGAAGGCATGGCTGGAACTTTTTACTTTTTAACCATCCAAATTCCTTCGCGCTTCCGGATCTTGTCACCCGATTTTATGAGTGCATGGAGGATGGTTGCCTCTCACAACACGGTTACATTGGGCTAATTTGGGGGGATAGGGAAATAATAATTGATAGGGGCTTCATCCATGAAGTCACCTTAATACCTAGACTACCTATTCATGACCAACCCCTCCAATTCGAGGACTACCTACCCTTGATGGGTAATGATTGTTCGAGGGAGCCACGAAAAGGCATCCAGGCTAGAACCCTTTTTGCAAACGTATTAACTGTGTGTCGTTGGGTACAAAATAACATTTTTGGTAGTTCGCACAATACGACATTCTTCACACCATCCCTTCATATAGTGCACACCCTTATGACTAGAAATCCCAGCTATGATATGTGCACTGTATTACTTCACTCAGTAGGAGCGGGCAAGAGGGATGCCAACTATCCATGTCCTATGCTGGTGACACAACTGTGTCGCCATTTCCTCCCTGTGGAGGAATTCAAATTTTATATGCATGGAGGGATCCCCATTAGACCTCTTCTTGAGGGCGTATCCACGTCCTACACACGCTTACATGATGTATGGTCGCGCACCGAGCCGGCCGAGGATGTGCCCGCCAAGACACCCAGCTCCAGCTCGACCACGAGCGATGAAGAGCTTACTCCTGCTGAGCAAGCGCGCTTGCTTAGAAGAACCAATAGGAGGGTAGAAAGATTGATAAGGATGATGACCAACCTTGGTCAGCAAGTGACGAGTTTGGAGCAGGGCATGACCACCCTGCTGGCAAGAGAGGAACGTTCTCGTTCACGATCGAGAGGACGGCGAGGCTTTGAGTAGTGAGGACACTGCTTTAATTAAGTTTAGGGGTGGGAGGTGGGTTCATTGTAAGTAATTATCCTTGCATTGCATTCGCACATTTTTTTTATTTTTGTAAATATTTTTTCCTTTTTGCATATTTAATTCCGCATTGCATCTAAAAATTAAAAAATATAAAAATTGAAAAACTTTTTTTAAAATTAAAAATTAAATCAAATAAAAATTGAAAAATTTTAATAAAAAAAAATTAAAAAGTTCAATTTTGGCCATTATTTGACTTAAGTTTAACATGACAGTTGACTGGTTAGGAAAAACTAGATCCTAAACTTAGTAAATTAAAAACCCTAAAAATAACTTTTCTTAAAGTTTAATTATAGAAAATATATGTCCTTTTAGTTTATTTAGAAATAGGCAAATTTTGAGTTCAGTTCTTAGGCTAAATCTAAATAAGGGAAGAGTATTGAAAGCTCTATTTGAAGTATAAGTCTGAAAAATAATTCTGAACATCAAGTCCAAATTCTGAAAATATATACCCTACTTTACGCACTCATACACATCTTGAAACTTGGGATAGTAGAGGATACCTTGAAATGCTCTTGTCTAAAATCCTTAATATGAGAAAAAATAAAATAAAAGTATAAGTGGTGAATAAAGAGATAAAAAAAATGAACACTGGTTTTGTAATTACTTAAGGCTGCATAAAAAATATATATATAGCGAAGGTGCTTTATCACCTATTGCCTTAGATCAACTGGTTTGAGAGTCACTGCTAAGCCTTAGGTATTGCAAGACGAGGATTTACGCCTAAATACGCAAGCACAATTTGTAATCGGTCATTTAGTACTTCAAGAAGTATTAACGGTCGCATGAAGGATGTATGAGCAATTTCATCTAAAATTCACCAACTAAAAGTATTTTGAAAGATGGACAAGAGTATGATAGCTTGAATTGAATTTCCAAGTGTAGGGGTGATACATACACACACGTAGGGGTATATGATTGGGGTTTCGATGAGAGATAGGAATGAAAGATAAGCCTTATATCTTCAGTAAAGATGATAAAAATTCCTGAGTTGAGACTGCACCTTAGAAAGAAAATTCAAAAGATGCTGAAAACTTAATAAATTTGCAAAACATATACGATCTTAAGTTAAATGATAAGTGAGTGTTAAAAATACGGGTTGATGATTTCTAAGTTGAAAATAATAGAATTTCTTGCTAGAATACTGAATTGAAGAATGAGAGTCAACAGGCCAAATTGATCGGATTTTGTGGGTAGTATCCGCTGAAAACCCTCAGGAGACAACACTCCTCCTACTAGGGACACTTAGAGGTTTAACGACTTGTTGCACGAGCTCAGTGCAATCGCGTTCCCTGCAAAAGTGAGGTCAGGAGTTTTTTCAAGAATAAAATTGGCTTTGCTCGGGACCAGCAAAAGATAAGTTTGGGGGTATTTGTTCATATCAGAATTTTGCATTATTATATCACCCATTCTTAATCATATTACATATAAATAGGTGCTTTTGATCCATACCTGCTAAATAGTTGCAGATTACAGTTCTTAGATCATTACAGTGAAATTCATGAAAAGTCGCTACAAATGTGAGACTACGACCAACAATAGATGAATCCGTATGATGCCGCCTATCAGTTTAAGGAACAAATGAAAATCAGTAGACAGTTCAATGCACAAAGCACAAGGGCAGCACAAGATTCAAGACTTCAACACGAAGCTCACGGCAAAAGTCCACATCATCGTGCACTGTTGGAAATCTGGAAGAAAATAGAAGAGATTCTGAGAAACCAAGTGAAGAAAACATAAGATAAAAATAACTTGAACCAACCCTGAAAGATTGAAACCAAGAACCCACCAATTGGCCGCGGAACCGCGGCTAAACAGGGCTTTCTGCCGCGGATCCGCGGCCATATACTGCACGTATCGGTGCATGTATCGGTGCATGTGTCGGTGGGTGTCGGTACTTTAACCCGGCTTTCTTAGGGTAGTCTTATAAATTCGTGTATGGATCAGATTGTAACCTAGGGTTTTTTCCTATCTATAAATAGGAAAGCCGAAAGCCTAATTAGGCATGCCTCTCTTTAGTTTTTATACCTCTTTTTAATTATTAGATTAAAACTTTAATTCCAGTTGTAATGCATTTGTTGAGAGCTCATCAATAAAAGTGAGTTTTATTTTTATCTTGCATTATTTTTATCTGAATTTAATTCCTGCAATTTTTCTTATCTGTTCTTTATTCATCTGCAATTTAGTTTTCTAATATAAAAAATATAAAAATGAATTTTATCGTCACTTTCCTAATGAGTGAGTAATTCCTCACTTGTTAGGGTTAGGATAGGGAAGGTTTGAGAGAAGGAAATCTCTCTCACTCCTTTCTTTGCCCATATAATTTTAAAATACGGACTCTATTTAATTCAACCACACACTGCTCACTACGGCACCCTATCCTAAATGATAGCGGTGATTCCCTAGTTAGACCGGTTGTGGTTGAATTAACTGGAGGTTAGGGCTAAGAGTTAAGAACGGACGGACAAGGACCAAAAGGAAGAAACTAAGTTTCTTCCTAGTCGTGCTAATCCCCGTTGTTAACTATTACCCTAACACCTATATTCTTAACTAGGGCATTGAAAGAAGTGAGAAGAATCCCTATTTCGAGCTAACCTAATCCTAACCCTAGCAAGCCTTTATATCTTTTATCTCATTCTTAGATCTTAAAACAAAACCTACCAAAAATAGGACTTAACTCGTTAGAACATAAAGAAAGGAACACCATTTTCCTGTCGACCCGTACTCAACCAACTAGCTACCAAGCGACACCGTCTTGATTGCGGTATTCTTAATTTTAAAACGCACGTACAAAAACAAGTCTCAATCAGTTTACAGGCGTAACGCAATTCAAGTAAGCCAAAAACCCAGCAATCTAAACCATCAAAAGTAGTAAGTGATAATAATATTGTTAAAACTTTTGAAATCTCAATTACAATTTCTTTAAAGTCCAACTTTAATTCCTTTAAAATTTTGGCAGCGCCTCCTTTGTAAAACAAGTCCCTAAAAAGGGTATAACAAAAGGCATAAGTAAAGCATCCCCAAACGGGAGCAAATCCACGCCCAAAGACGGAAAACAACCACCACAACAGATATACGACGCCGTAGCGAAGAAAAAAAGACGATATGAATAAAAACTGCATAAAAGATCTCCAAGTCACAAAATAATATACAATATCGTACTCACAACTCATCTCTAAGTCAATACATGATAATGGTAGATGGAGAGTACATGGATACAACGAATATACAATGAGAAACATCGGATAACCGCAAAACCCACCTATAGCAAAACTGCACACAGTCAGCCGTAGCGGTATCCGCTGCAAAAGATGATACGATACGAAGAAAAGCCCTACCTCTGACTGCTCTGAGGGACAACCTGCAAAACCCTGTGGCACAACGGCGGTGAGTTGCCAACTCGTGAATACTAAATAACATATGTAGGTAATCGCAAGTATGCACGTACTGCGCTAATCTAACACATGCAAGCTGATAGCAATAAATGTCAATATATATATGCAACAGTCATGAAAGATTCTCTATCAGGTACTACTAATACATGAAGCAATGCATATCAAATAAATGCGGAGTATGGAATAAAATATGCCATCCTCACGGAATCCTCATCGTGGCAGGACCAGTTTCCATCAAGACAATCTAAATCCCAAATTTCTCAAATCGGCCCTCAGATCGGCCCTCATATCGGTCGTAATATCGGCCCCTATATCGACCATAATATCGGCCCCTATACATAATGAATAAGTATATTTGCATAGATCATCATGATGATATATTATGTAGGTGTACATATATAACAGCGTCCCGTACCACTGATATATATATATACAATAAATATACATATATATATATATCAGCGTCCCATACCACTGATATATATACGCAGGAGTAAAACAATCCAGAAAACATCATATGAAAACCATATCTCAATGCGAAATCCATGAAATATAATATATGCAATATGAAACAGTAATATGAGCATATAAAGGAAAAAGCGCTATTTAACTGCAACAAGTTATTAAGTATATCATATGGTTCCTAAATTCTCCGAAACCAAAGGCAACATCATATAAAGGTGAACATGTAACTATAGCAAGGTTGTAGGGTGTTTTTCGTCACCCCATTGAGATGGAAATACGCGCACGCGTCTCAGGCGTACTACAGATTCCCCCTGCCTAGGGTAGGCTGGGGTTTAATGATTGTGGGGATCCGAATCTCCGGCAGCCGCGGACTAAGCTGCCGTTAATTACCCCTCGCCTTTGGGGCGAAAGAACCTCCGATTAACGGGTTAAACTGGTCATGCGCACTCAATGTGCAGTGTACGTGTGTTCTGTTTTGAAAGGGGGGTTTTTGATATATCTGGAGCCACGCAGAGTTTTTACGGGGGTCCCGCTACCCGGATAGCGGGCTGGGGGTCAAGAAGGTTAGCAGCCCCCTTGCGGGGTGCGGGGCAGCGCCCCGTTAGAAATTTTTTTTTCTAACGGGGACAGTGTCGTGGAGTACGTATGTGTATAAATTTGTATACATATGTATATATGTATGTATGTACACAAAAATAGGGGGGAAATGCATCCAAGGGATGCGTGGGGCCAGCGCCTTGAGCGCTGTGCGCTTAGGTGCCGCGCGCTCAGGCGCAAGCGCGCCACGTGTCGGCACGTAGGTGCTTTGCGCTCGAGCGCTAGTGCGCCGGCGAGGAAAGGAGGGCTTTTAGCCCCAGAAACTCTCGAAAGAGAAATTAGTGGAGTTAAACTCCTAAAAAAAAGGAAAATGTTTTGGTTGGGGAAATGGGTTCTTCTTCTTCCTCCTCTGTTGGCTGGCTCAAGAGATGTGAGATCTAAAAATCTCTTCTTTTTGAGATCTAATGATAGATCCAAGTTCCCCTTTGTGGGTTTTGTGGTGAAAAACTAATTTGTTTTATAAAAGAAGAGTAAAACTCTTGATTTAATTCAAGAGAAAGAAGAAGGTTTTGGAACCTTGAAGAGGAAGAAAAGATCTCAGATCTGAAAATTTTTTGGAGAGAGAAAAAAGTTCTTGGGATATTTCATTATCCTTGCCTTTATAGGCTACACACTTTACACATAGCCCCTTGGGCTTCACAAAATGGCATTTTGCCTATCCCATGGCTCATGTGCCATTTCTTTTTGCACATAAGCCATGGGCTTTACAAAAATTTGGCTTTATGCCTATTTTTCTTACATTTATCCATAAAATAAAACAAAAGAAATATAACAAAATTATTTATTACAAAATTTTTATCTTGGCATGGGGGGAGGCCGGCCGCTTCATGTTCTGGCTCGACCCGGGTATGGGCCCACTGGATCTGGGCTTGGGCCCACTTGGCTTGGGGTTGACTTTGATTTTGACTTGGTCAACCGGGGTGTAAATTTTTACCCCAACAAATTGCCCCCCATCAATAAATGCACACTACATATGTGGGTCGTGTGCATGAAATTGATGGATCTTCTTTCACGTGGAGGCGACTTGATTTGGTTCCCGCTTTTTGGGAAGCTGGCACTGCCCTTTTAACGACATGGACGGTCGTTGCTTGACATGTCTCCGAGACGGAGTGTCCGTGATAGACGTTTTCTCTGGCCCGGAGTGATTTGGTTCCCGCTTTGTAGGAATCCTGCGCTGCCCTTTTTGCGACTTGGACGGTCGGTGCTGCCCTTTTTGTGACTTGGACGGTCGGTGCTGCCCTTTTAACGACTTGGACGGTCGGTTCTGCCCTTTTTGCGACATGGACGGTCGGTGCTGTCATTTTAGCGATGTGGACGGTCGGTGCTGCCATTTTAACGACTTGGACGGTCGATGCTGCCCTTTTAGCGACGTGGACGGTCGATGCTGCCCTTTTTGCGACTTGGACGGTCGATTCTGCCCTTTTAGCGACTTGGACGGTCGATGCTGCCATTTTAACGACGTGGACGGTCGGTGCTTCCCTTTTAGCGACGTGGACGGTCGGTGCTGCCCTTTTAGCGACGTGGACGGTCGGTGCTGCCCTTTTAGAGACGTGGACGGTCGATGCTGCCCTTTTTGCGACTTGGACGGTCGTTCTGCCCTTTTAGCGACTTGGACGGTCGATGCTGCCATTTTAGCGACGTGGACGGTCGGTGCTACCCTTTTAGCGACGTGGAGGGTCGGTGCTGCCCTTTTAGAGACGTGGACGGTCGATTCTTGATTTGACTTGCTCTGCTTCTTGCAGTGTCAGGGGTAGACTTGACTTGCTCCGCTTCTTGCGGTGTCGAGATTGGATTCTGACTTGCTCCGCTTTCTGCGGTGTCGGAGTGGAAGTTGACTTGTTGATTTTGATTTGGGTTGACATCAGCATCGTTATACGGGAATATGGTACCAGGAGCGAATCATCATCTGTCATTGAGAGGATTTTGGGATTGTTTTACGCCCGTGGATTGTATACGGTTTTGCAGGATGTATGATCCAGACCGTAGGGCCGGAAAAATTTCGGGATTTTGTCGGCGTCTGCATCGCTGCACTGGAATATGGTACCAGGAGCGACTCATCATTCGCCGTTGGGGTATGGGATTTGGAATTTGGTTGGCGTCTGCATCGCTGCACTGGAATATGGTACCAGGAGTGACTCATCATTCGCCATTTGGGGACTTGGAATTTGGATCTTGTTTGGCATCAGTATTGCTGCACTGAAATAATGCCAGGAGCAACTCATCATTTACCTTGGGAGGACTTGGGATTTGGGTTTTTGGTTGGCATCAGCACCGCTAACACTGAAGCGAAATGCCAGGAGCGACTCATTATTTGCCGTTGACCGTTGGGGAACGATGGCTTAGGAGACAGGTTTGGGTCCCTATCACCTAAGGCTTTTCAATTTTATAGGCCGTGAGGGTCCCATAAAAGCATTTTCTCCCTACGAGTCGTAAGAATCCCGCAGGTGTATTTTCTCCTTAGGAATCATGAGGATTCCTAAGTGTTTTGCTCCTTTGTGAGTCGTAAGGATCTCACGCAGGGGTTTTCTCCTCACAAGGTCGAGAGGACTTTGCGAGTGTATTCATCTCTTTTCACGAGTTTGCGCTCTTTCGGATTTTCACAAACTCGCCGGTAGTCCTGCTGTTTTTACTCACGGAGCCCTTTTGGGTTTTCATCCGTGCCCGTTTTGCTTGTGGACATACCTTTTTATTTTTCTTTTTTTTCTTTTTTTTTTTCTTTTTCTTCTTTTTTTTTCTTTCCTTTTTTTTTTGCCACTGGTGGGACTTTAAAAGTAGTCTCACCGGCAGGATTTGGGAGAAATAGGGGTCATTTACGCCCGTGGATTGTATACGGTTTTGTAGGATATATGATCCAGACCGTAGGGCTGATGTGCTCAATTCGCCTGGGACTTGGAGCATTCACGTGTAGTATTTCTTGAGATATCGGCCATTGATGGGTGGCATGGGCCTTTCTCCCTCGACACTTATTAGTTGGTAAGATCCTCCGTCGAACACTTTCTCGATGACGTATGGTCCTTCCCAGTTTGGCTCAAATTTTCCCTTGGCATGTCGATTGGGGATGATCGGTCTTTTGAGGACCAACACCAATTCACCTTTCTTGAAAGCGCGGGGACGGGTTATCTTGTCATAGGCCCGTGACATTTGGGCTCGGTATAGCTCCAGATTTTGCTGCACCGTGAGCCTCTTTTCTTCGAGGGCATCGAGTTCTTCAAGTCGAAGGAGCACGTTTTCTTCCTCCGTCAACTCATGTTGGACGGCCATTCTTAAGCTTGGAACTTCAACTTCGAGGGGGAGGACCGCCTCCACTCCGAAGAGCAATGAGTATGGAGTGGACTGAGTTGGAGTACGGTGCGTGGTACGATATACCCACAACGCCTCGTGAAGTTTGAGATTCCAGTCTCTCTTGTTGGCTGAAGCATTTTTCCTCAGGAGCTTGCATAGAGTCTTATTGAAGGCTTCGGCTAGCCCATTGGCTCTTGGATTATAGATGGAGGAATATCTCCAGTCTATCTTGTGCTGAGTAGCGAACCTTGAGACATTGAAGCTCTTAAAAGAAGGCCCGCTGTCAGAAATGATTCTTCTTGGTGTACCGAAGCGGTATAGAATATTATGCTGGAAGAATGTCAGAATATCTTTTGTCTTGACTTCTTTTAGCGGGACAGGTTCAGCCCATCTGGAGAAGTAATCTGTCGCGGCCAGTATGAACCGATGGCCTTTGGATGATGGAGGATCAATTGGGCCAACAATGTCGGTGCCCCAGACTTCGAAGGGCCACGACGCCACCGTGGGATGCAATGGATTGGGATGCTTGTGAATAAAATCACCGTGAATTTGGCAGATATAACATTTCTTTGCATGCTCTCCGCAATCCCGTATCATGGTGGGCCAGTAATACCCAAGCCGTTTGATTTGAAGTCGCATCTTGGGGCCAGATTGGTGAGCACCGCAAACGCCCGAGTGAACATCTCTCATGACCTTTTGGGCTTCGGCCAACGACAGACACCTCAGCCAGAGTTGGTCATATGACCTGCGGTATAATGTGTCATTTACAAACACGTATCGGAGAGCTCTTTTCTTCAGCTGAATCCTCGCAGATTTTTCTTCGGGAAGCTTGTCGTATCGAAGGTACTCTATGAAGGGTTCTCTCCAATCGGGCTCGTCTTGGATGATTGAAGCTTCCTCGGCAGGACTGCTCTTCTGTTCCGCGCTTTCCTCTTCTCGTAGAGAGACTGGGGGTAGAATTTGTCGGCTCCTGACTGTGATCAGAATTTCGTCCATGTCAGGATCGGCCAGCTCCTTGGCTAAGCGAGCGAGTACGTCAGCCTTTCCATTCAACGCTCTAGGGACTCTCATTAGTTCAATGTGAGTGGACCGTTTCATGAGTTCCACCACTCGGCCTCTGTACCGAGCTAACTCGGGTTTGTATATTTTATAATCACCGCTTACTTGGTTGACGACGAGCTGGGAGTCACCGTAAACTTGTAGCCGACGGATTTTCATTTCTATGGCGAGCTCCAAACCAGCTATCAGAGCTTCATACTCAGCTTCATTGTTTGTCCGAGGCTCGGTGAGAGCGAAAGAACGCCGTAGGGTTCCCATTGATGGTGTGATGAACACCAATCCTATCCCTGCTTTTATCTCCGGGACGCTTGATTTACTGGAGGTCCTTATCGATGAGGCCCCATCGAAGTAGAGCTCCCAACATGGCTCATCTCCCTCGAGGTGCAGCACTTGTTCGTCGGGTAACTCACAATTTAGCGGCGACCCTTCTGGTATAGGATGAGCGGCGAGGAAGTCTGCAAGAGCCTGCCCTTTCACTGCTTTCTGAGGAGTATAAACTATGTCAAACTCAAGTAACATGACAGCCCATCTTGCCATTCTGCCGGCTAGGCTCGCTCTGGTCATCAAGTGTTTGAGCGGGTTGACCTTGGAGATCAGCATAACCCGATGAGCAAGCAGATAGTGCCTCAGCTTCTTCACTGCAAATATCAGAGCCAGGCATTGCTTTTCGATTGGGGAATAGTTGTGTTCCGCCCCGACTAGAGTTCGACTAAGGTAGTAGAGGGCATTTTCTTTTCCCTCCTCGTTATTCTGGGCAAGGAGCGCACCGAGTGACTCATCCAGCACGGCAGTATAGAGAATCGGCGGTTTATTTGGAATGGGAGCGGCCAGCACTGGAGGGTGCAACAAGTATTGTTTGATGCTTTCGAACGCTTCTTGACATTCGGCATCCCAGATAAAAGGAGCTCCTTTCTTCATGAGCTTTGAGAAGGGTCTACATCTCCCCGATAAATTCGAGATAAACCTCCGTATATAAGCAAGCTTGCCTTGAAAAGATCTTAGCTGCGTCAGACTCTTCGGAGGGGGCATCTCCATGATGGCCTTTATCTTTGATGGGTCAACTTCGATCCCTCGATGTCGGACTATGAAGCCCAGGAATTTTCCCGATGACACGCCAAAAGCGCACTTCAGAGGATTCATCTTCAGATCGTATTCCCTCAGTCTGGTGAGAACAGTCCTAAGATCTTGGATGTGGTCGGCCTTGGCTTTAGTTTTGACGACCAGATCATCAACATAACATTCGACGACTTTATGAATTAGGTCATCGAAGATATTGGTCATTGCCCTTTAATATGTAGCACCTGCGTTCTTCAATCCGAACGGCATCACCTTGTAGCAATATATTCCGATCGGGGTTCGAAATGCTGTGTGCTTCTTATCCTCAGGCGACATCTTGATCTGATTGTATCCAGACGAGCCGTCCATAAAGGTGAACAGCTCGTAATTTGAGGTGTCATCGACCATCATTTCCATGACCGGTAGCGGGAAGTCGTCTTTAGGACATGCCTTGTTAAGGTCCCTGAAATCGACACAAACTCGGATCTGCCCATTTTTCTTCTTCATTGGGACTACGCATGCGATCAAGTCCGCATATTTCTCTTCCCTGATGAAGCCAGCATCGATGAGCTTCTTAGTTTCCTCGATGACCTTTTCTTCTAGTTCCCTTCTCATTCTTCGAGGAGCTTGTTTGACTGGCTTAGCATCAGGAGATATAGCCAACTTATGTACGGCCACTTCAGGGGAAAGGCCAGGCATTTCTTTGTATGTCCACGCGAAGCAGTCGACGAACTCATGCAGCAGGGCAATTATCTGCGCTTTCATTTCCTCTGACAAGAGCGAGCTGATGTAGGTCGGCCTTAGATTATCGGGCGTTCCTAAGTCAATCTCGGTTAGCTCGTCAAAGGTTGCTTGTCCGCCTTCTTCGAGCTCTTGAGGAGCTTCTTCTGGCTCGGCTATCTCGTCATCATTATTTAATCTTTCGCTGGCCTCACCAACATGGATCATGTAGCACGCTCTGGAATCAGGTTGAACGTAGCCTATGCCCCGTTTATCTGGAATTCGTCCGTCGATGAGTGCTCGGACCTGGGGAGGATGCCATAGTCCTTCGTAAAACTTCGCTTCGGACTCCGTTTGATATAACCGGCATCCGCACTTTTTAAAGTATTCCCGCATCTCGGGCGCATAGTATCTGGGATTGAGGACGGCTCTTATGCCTCTCTCATATGGAAGGCACGCGACAGACAAATCGTCCGGGTGCACAATGGGGTTTGACCCATAAAACAGGATGCCCTTCTGTCCACTTTTCCTCCCGGGAACGTAGAAAGTTTTCAGCTGGTCCACGGTGGAGATTCATAATGCATCGAGCTCTTTGCACATTTGCTCTGGTACCCTTGTAACGGCTAGGGACCCTTCTGCAACTTCAAAGGTCTCTCATAGTTTCGCTTGTTGCGTGGGGATCTAATCTGCACCGCTGTTGCACGACAGGTCCTCCTCCTCTGACTCTTCAGTGTCGCTGCCAAGATGAGGGCGGACTTTACTGCTAGATGGGGCTTCAGTGACAGATTCATCCGTATCGCTGCCGAAACGAGGGCGAGTTTTACGGAAGGACGGGCTTCCAGCGTCGGACTCATCAGTGTCGCTACCGAAATGCGGGCGCACTTGGGCATTTTTGCTTTTAAAAGTGACAGCCGGCGCAGATTTGCCTTTGAGTCTTGGGGCCGCTTTATCTTCAGTCAGTTGAGGCTTAGCATTTTGGTGGTTCATAAAGTACCGAGAATCTTCATATCGGACTTCATGCACACCGAATGGCTGGATGTCTCCGTCAATGCGTCTTTCTTCGCCATTTTTAGTATACTTCATGCATTGATGGAGAGTTGACAGAATGATGCCGTAATCGTGGAGCC
The DNA here is from genome assembly GCA_030015575.1 of Agapanthus africanus. NCBI lineage: Eukaryota > Viridiplantae > Streptophyta > Magnoliopsida > Asparagales > Amaryllidaceae > Agapanthus > Agapanthus africanus. The sequence continues at coordinate 47,323,620 of CM057339.1, forward strand.
ACGGCCGCCCCAAGAGAATCTTATAAGACGTGTCGGCGTCGATCACGTATATCTTAGCTTCGGTCTGCAGATCCCCGAATTTGATTGGCAGAGCTATGGACCCCAGAACTTGCTGGCAATTTTGGTTGAAACCTTGAATGACAATCCTCTCCCTTGACAGGTGTCGGACGTCCATTGACAAACTCTTCAGCGTCCGCAAGTTCATGATGTTCACTGAGGACCCCGGATCAATCAATATGCGATTAATTCGATCTCCGTCGCTGTACCCGGTCACGTAAAGCGGCCGATTATGCTCAGCCGTTCCCAGTAGCAAGTCTTCATCCTTAAATGTGACTGCGGCGGCATGCAAAGCGTGCTGGGCTTCTTTCATATTAATTTCCGCAAAGTGAGCCTGATACCACTCGGGGTTTTGTAGAGCGTGAATGAGAACATCTCTAAGCTCCTTAGATAGGACCAAGGCGTCATAGATGCTCAGGAGAGACGGAAGCTTTTGGAGATGTGCCAAGACATTATAGTCCACCGAGGAAGGACTTACGTTTTCATCGGCCGGTTCTCTGCCATCTTCTTCATTAGCGACTTGTTTTTCCTTCCCTTTTGGGGCGTTGCCCTGATTTGGCGGTAGAGCCCTGCCGCTTCTGAGCTGGATTTGATTGGCCGTTGTGGCGAGCTCTTCGTCCTCTTCGGAAAAACAGAGCTCCTCTTCCGAGTCGCTGCCAAGATGGATGGCGTAGCAGGTCACTACTGGGATCTCTTCATTGGGGTCTTCTTCTAACTCCTCCAGAATTTCAGCCGCTTGTACAGGGAAGAACTCCTTCAATTGAATCAATGTTCTTTCCTTTTGTTCATATTCTTCGAGGGAATCGATATATTTTTGAATGGTCGATTTCCCTGCAGACTCTTTTTCGCGCCGAGCTGCACTTTTCTTCTTCTTGAGCTTCTTGGATTTTGAGCCTGATGGAGCCGCATCGGCAGGTGGACTGGTAGGCTTCTTCTGTCCTTCCCATTCCATCCTGGGCTCTTTCTGAAGTAGCTTTAGCATCTTCTTCGTCTTATTAGATATGTGCGTACTCCACGGAGGCCGCGATGAGTCAGTTTCGTTTGTCAGGGCAGCAGGTTCAGCTGTCTGCTCCCAGAAGGCTTCAACTTCTGTCTGTATAAAGTTGGCGGTTGCAACTTGATTGTTCACCAACACGCTTTTGGACAGCTCGATCTCTCCAGCCTTGTACTACTTCTCGACCCAGTCTTTGAAGATATAGCAATCCTCGATTGCATGGCTCACTACTCGGTGGTACGGGCAATACAGGGGATTGTCGGTCATTTTTGCTTCTTGGGGTCTTTTCGACTCCGGCAATTGTAGGCCGTTGTTCAAGACATCTTTAAATATCTTACGGACCTTGTCCCTTCTGAAAGAGTAAACCTTGTTCTTCTTCTCCTCTAGGGAAGGCCCATCTCCTCCCAGCAATGGCTTTCGAGACCGGTTAGTTTTGGATTCACCCGCCCTTCGCTTTTCTTCATTGTCGGACGCATTGAAGACATTGGTACTGCTGGAACTCCCGCTTCTACGGCTGTCGTCCCGCTTGCTTTTCCATGTTTTGTCTCTCTGAGAGTCCGGCGGGGACTCTTGCTTTGAGCGTTCCAGCATTTGGACTTTCTTGGTTAGCTCTTGAAATGTCTTGAGGCCTGCTGTACACAAGAATGGGACCATCCAATTGCTGAGGTTCCCAATGAGAAGGCTGACAGACTGGTCTTGCTCCAGCGGCGGTTCGCACTTGACCGTGAGATTACGCCATCGGGCAATAAAGTCGGTGTTGCTTTCATTCTTCCCCGGCTTGGTCCTCACAAGGTCGGCAATGGAGATTTTATCACTGACACTCATGAACCTTTGCCGAAACAGGGACTCCATTTGGGCAAAGGTAATGACGGACACGTCCGGTATACTCGCATACCAGTCGAAGGCGACGCCGGTCAGGCTATTGACAAACTGACGAAGAAGGAGCGCGTCATTGCCCCCTGTATTTCCGCACGATGCTTTGAAGTGGGCGACATGCTGATTTGCATTCCCCGTTCTATCAAATCTTCCGAACTTAGGAATAACGTAACCGCTTGGGAACTCAATCAGATCGTACTGCGCGGGATATGGCCGCCCACTACTGCCGATTTCTTTCTGAGCTTCAGCTTCGGCCACCAATGTTTTAACCTTGCTGGTGACCAAATCCATTATCCGATCCTGTGTTAGCGGGAGAGTGCTATCTGGGGCCAAGGCGTCCCCAGAAGCGGAATATGGCCGGCTTTCATGCGGCTCGACCAGTCTTGGACCCAAAGGAGCAGGCATTGGCTGCCTCGGATTGTCATCACCCGGCTGATTAGTAGCGGCTTGTGCTTGATTGGGAGGCGCTCGAGCAATTTGAGCCGTGAGTTGCATTACCACGTTTGTTAAATCATCAATCTTCGAATAGAGCTTGGCCATCTCTTTGTCTTTGCTCCTGAGCTGTTTTCGAAGCTCTTGAAGCAGCTCTTGCTCCGCAGTCCTGGGGCGGAAAGTCGGCTCTTCCTCACTGTCCGAGCTTGACTCTGCATGGACCGAGGGGTCTTTCTGCCTATCATCCTCATCGAGAGGGTTTTCTTTATCCAGCGGGGGCGGCAGTTCTTGGGCAGCGGCAACCACATTCAGGCTAGATTGGGCTTAGGATGTGGTGGCCCCATCCTTACTTTTGCTGCGAAGGTTGTCGCTGGGGCGCCCGCCCGCCATATAGACCGTATGGATGATATATCCGGCCGTCTTTCTATCATTGGCAGCTGATTTCACGGATCGCTGTCTTGACCCCCTTGTTTCGGTAGCTGGTAGTCGATTGAAGGCGGCTGGCCTAACCAGGTTCTTGAATGGTGCTGGCGCTTCTTTTCTGGGTTTGCCCCACTGCTTTCGTGCGGCACAGAGTGCTTGATAGACTCTTGAAGAGACAGTGTCATACTTCTTCTGTTGGGGCCGGGTCACGTCTCTTTGTGCCACTGTTCGGACCGCTGTCTTCTTGATTCTGGCGGTCATGGCATTTTTCTGAACCCACTTCAGAGGCTCAAAGGAATTGCTGATTCTTACGTCCGACTCAGCTGTCGTCGCGGGGCAACCCTGCACTTGGAACTTCACATGATTCCATTTGGCCGGAGCCTTGGCCCTCTTGTTGGCTCGATACCTGAGCCGCTTTTGCCTTAACTTTTCTGTTCTAAGCACCTGGCAGACTTCGGCTCTTTGGGAAGATGCCGCAGACCGGGCGATGGAGGGCCTTGGAGATACGCTCGATTGTGCATTTGTTGGAGTCATCGCCTGAGCTCGTCCGCGACATTTGATGTTGCCCTTTGTACCGAAGTTCTTGCCCCCAGCTAGAGCGCCAGGGAGTCGTTCAGACACCATCTTAAGTTTCGGTTGTGGTGCCTTGGCGATCACGACATTCGGCCTCTTACCCCTTGAGACCGGCTTGGCCACCTGTTCCGCCGGGATTTCCGCCAGATGAGCGCTTCCGGCAGGGTAGATGACGACGGAGCCAAACTGGCGGGGCGGTTCCTCCCACTGTCGACTGAGGCTTGCAGGGAGAACCACACGAGCGTTGATCTTGACCACGTACGGAATCGGGGTCACGTTGGAAGCTGAATTCGTCTGGGGAGACATTGTCGTCGAAGGTTGATTGCTGCACGGAAAAAAGAACATCATTTCAGTATAGGCAATCGATATGTATATTGATTGAGTTCGCATGAACGTTTAACCCGAAATATGGAAGGAGAGATTGGTCCCACCGGGCGTGCCAGAATCTGTAGGGTGTTTTTCGTCACCCCATTGAGATGGGAATACGCGCACGCGTCTCAGGCGTACTACAGATTCCCCCTGCCTAGGGTAGGCTGGGGTTTAATGATTGTGGGGATCCGAATCTCCGGCAGCCGCGGACTAAGCTGCCGTTAATTACCCCTCGCCTTTGGGGCGAGAGAACCTCCGATTAACGGGTTAAACTGGTCATGCGCACTCAATGTGCAGTGTACGTGTGTTCTGTTTTGAAAGGGGGGTTTTGGATATATCGGGAGCCACGCAGAGTTTTTACGGGGGTCCCGCTACCCGGATAGCGGGCTGGGGGTCAAGAGGGCTAGCAGCCCCCTTGCGGGGTGCGGGACAGCGTCCCGTTAGAAAAAAAAATTTCTAACGGGGATAGTGTCGTGGAGTACGTGTGTGTATAAATTTGTATACATATGTATATATGTATGTATGTACACAAAAAGAGGGGGAAAATGCATCCAAGGGATGCGTGGGGCCAGCGCCTTGAGCGCTGTGTGCTTAGGTGCCGCGCGCTCAGGCGCAAGCGCGCCACGTGTCGGCACGTGGGAGCTTTGCGCATGAGCGCTGCGCGCTGGAGCGCAAGCGCGCGCGACACAAGCGCGCGCGCCACGTGTCGGCACGTAGGCGCTTTGCGCATGAGCGCTGCGCGCTGGAGCGCAAGCGCGCGCGACACAAGCGCGCGCGCCACGTGTCGGCACGTGGGCGCTTTGCGCATGAGCGCTGCGCGCTGGAGCGCAAGCGCGCGCGACACAAGCGCGCGCGCCACGTGTCGGCACGTGGGCGCTTTGCGCATGAGCGCTACGCGCTGGAGCGCAAGCGCGCAGGAGTGCAAGCGCGCGCGCCACGTATCGGCACGTGGGCGCTTTGCGCATGAGCGCTGCGCGTTGGAGCGCAAACACGCCACGTGTCGGCACGTAGGTGCTTTGCGCTCGAGCGCTAGCGCGCCGGCGAGGAAAGGAGGGCTTTTAGCCCCAGAAACTCTCGAAAGAGAAATTAGTGGAGTTAAACTCCTGGAAAAAAAAGGAAAATGTTTTGGTTGGGGAAATGGGTTCTTCTTCTTCCTCCTCTGTTGGCTGGCTCAAGAGATGTAAGATTTAAAAATCTCTTCTTTTTGAGATCTAATGATAGATCCAAGTTCCCCTTTGTGGGTTTTGTGGTGAAAAACTAATTTGTTTTATAAAAGAAGAGTAAAACTCTTGATTTAATTCAAGAGAAAGAAGAAGGTTTTGGAACCTTGAAGAGGAAGAAAAGATCTCAGATCTGAAAATTTTTTGGAGAGAGAAAAAAGTTCTTGGGATATTTCATTATCCTTGCCTTTATAGGCTACACACTTTACACATAGCCCCTTGGGCTTCACAAAATGGCATTTTGCCTATCTCATGGCTCATGTGCCATTTCTTTTTGCACATAAGCCATGGGCTTTACAAAAATTTGGCTTTATGCCTATTTTTCTTACATTTATCCATAAAATAAAATAAAAGAAATACAACAAAATTATTTATTACAAAATTTTTATCTTGGCATGGGGGGAGGCCGGCCGCTTCATGTTCTGGCACGACCCGGGCATGGGCCCACTGGATCTGGGCTTGGGGTTGACTTTGATTTTGACTTGATCAACCGGGGTGTAAATTTTTACCCCAACAAAGGTGTATGAGCATGTACCTATCAATAATGATGTAATACCATACGGGTGTTTGTGTAAGTATGTATGCAAAATGTACATGTAGCTATATCTCATATGTGTATATACCTGTCACTAATGGTACAATACCATATAGGTATATGGGTAACTAGCATGTAGGCATGTCAAGGCATATGTGTAAGCATGTAGGTATACGGGTATGCTATATGTCATATGCATAATAAAAATAAGGATCATGTCTCAAGCCCCTAACTAATACAACCTCACGTATGTATAAGTGTTGTGCGTGTCATGACAATTATTGACGGTGTGAGTGGTATACAATCAATGCTCGTGCAATATGAACCGTCAATAATAGTGCAGTGTCCAAAGGGTACAAGTCCAAGCACAACAAGTAATAATATACAATGAAGTTTTATGCACAATCTCTATATGTGCGATATAACATGCGGCTAATATCATATCATATCTAGCCCTGATGCATAACGCCATACGGGCGATTCCCCTGTAGATGTTAAATCTACTCACTGATGATCCTGAGGCTAAGTAAAGCAACCACTCGCTTTCCCTTCTTCGCAGCGTCCGAAGTCCCCGCCTGCGTCCCTAAGATCATAAAACAACATAACAAGTGTATATTAGCAATCGACCAATAATACGTACCAACTACGTTTGACCGACGCATCAACTCCAAATATACTCTCAAGTGTTCGTCTAGTGGCTAACGTGCGTAGCGACACTACGAAACCAACCCAAGAGCAAAAGCTACACAAAGATACGAACCGTGTCGGATAACGTAATGCGCGTAGTCGTAACACTACAAACAAGCTAAGTGATCCCAGATTTTGTATAAAGTGAAAACCCAAAAATCAAGCAATACCAAACATACTAAAACTAAAGCAGACAGCTACCCTGAAAAACTCACACCCAAACTCCCCTAAAAATCCAAGGTCGCCGGATTTCCCTTGCCTGTCGCCGGCCAAATCCGAGCAGATGGGTCTCATACTTCAGGTGAATGCTTAGGGTCTCTGGTACAATACAACTACACTGCTAGATTTTCTAGTATACACTCAGGGTCACAGCAGATCACAGATATCATAAAATGACACTAAAAATACGATATGTGCACGAAACTAAATTTTAAGTGTTCTAAACTAAAACTAACAAGATACACAACACTAAAAAGACCTACTTAACAGATAGAGATCATTAGCTACTCCCACAAGCTCAAAAATTCTAGCTTTCCAAGCTCCAAGGCATCTAAGAGGCAAAACAAGGATTAAGAAGTGATTTGGTGAAGATTTTGTAAAGTTTGTGAAGGTTTTATGAAGGGTAGTGTAGGGTTCAGTTTGAGGGAAAAGGGAATGAGAAAAATGAGAAAGAGTTAGAAGAATGAGAGTGTGAAATGATAATGAGAGAGTGAGGTGAGTGTAGGGTAAACTAAACCCTTATTCTTACCCTCCCCTTACCTCCATTAATGCCACCATTAATGCTCTCCATGATTCACCTTGCCACCTCCTCTCATCCAAAACAAATATCTCACATAAATATCTAGCGTTAGGGTTAAGGTTTAAACAAAGGATTGGATTAACTTAAGGTTTTAAACAAGCAAGGATTATGTTAAGTTGTCATGGTCGCTAAACTAGATCAACACAAACAAATTCTCACATTAACATGCATAAGTGTGTGCAAGCCATAACAAATAATAATAAATTATTAATTAAATGTTATAAAATGTGAGAAAACCGTTGGTAAACTTTTTACAGAAAACCCGCATTAACGTCTAATTAACACTAATCGCAATTTCTAAGGTACTACAATGAGAGAAAGAAAGGGGAAACTCCCCACTAAACAAGCCTCACGTGTTAAACATGTGAGCGTCTATATGCAAAGCATAGAGGCACTGCAATTAAACTCCCCACTAAACAAGCTTCACATGTTAAACACGTGAGCAGCTATATGCAAAGCACATATGCGCTGCAATTAAACTACAGATAGGCTAAACAAAACCTCACGTATTAAACACGTGAGTGCCTATATGCAAAGCATTTGAGTGCTGCAATTAAACTCCTCACTAAACAAGCCTCACGTATTAAACATGTGAGAGCCTATATGCAAAGCATATAGGCGCTGCAATTAAACTACATATAGGCTAAAGAAAGCCTCACGTGTTAAACACGTGAGTGCCTATATGCAAAACATATAGGCGCTGCAACCAAACAACACATAGGCTAAACAAAGCCTTACATGCTAAACACGTGAGGACACCTCCTTACGTAGAATTAAATTCTACTTAATGAACCGTTGGATCAAAGATCCAACGGTGATTAAACATATAATTAAATTCTATTAGGAAGAATATTTTCTGTTAGACAGAGAGTTAATGGATCAAAAATCCAAAATATTTTCTATATCTTTCTAAACAGAGAAAGATTATACTCTGTTAAATTAAGCACCTTTGGATTAAAAATCCAATGGTGATTAAAATGTCACCGCTCGATAGAATTTGATTCTATATATGGGAGAATATTCCCAGTCTTGTTAAAAGAAAGAACAATATCTTTTGTAAAACAGAAGTCTTTAGATCAAAGATCCAACGGTGAGTAAAATTTCCCAAATCAATTTTGAGACCAATTAAATCAATTGGGATCTCTCAATGAGAGATTTTCTCAGAATTAAACAAATTTCTCTCCACTATATAAAGAACCCGAGACTTTAAGTCTCAAGGAAGGGACGTAGAGAGAGAGAACTCCCAAGAGGCTTAAAAAGAGAGAATATACAGTGAGCTTCGGAGGAACAGGAGAATTTAATTCTCAAAGAAAAGACTTGCTTCCTTGAAACACTAGGTAAAAAGAAAACACCTCTCCTTTGCCTCTCTAAGGGTTTAACTTTTCATATAAGAACTCGGTTCTTTCCTTTGGTTGAGATTTACAGAGGCAAATCTCCTCACAAGTTGAGAATTTAATTCTCATCGGGGAGATTTTGCTTTGCAAGATTCAAAACCTAAGAAAGAAGAACTAAGTTACATAAAAAAAAGGGGGCGAAGAAGAACGGGAACACATAGGAATTTAATTCCTCTAAAGATTAGGGTTTAACCCTATATATATAAGAACATAGTTCTTCAATAAAAAAAATAGTGATCCAAGATCTCCAAGGCTAAATCGTTGGTGCTTAGCACTATTTCGAAGCCTCGCGTGTCTCCCACGTGAGTTCTTCAAACGAACAAGGAAAATAACCAAAACTTCCTCACGTGTTTACCACGTAATTTGTTTAAGAGGAAAACAAATAAAAGAAAGAGGAAACTACAGTACTCCAGTATCAATAAAGGAAAAGGGGACACACATGTGCTTTGCACGAGAGCCAAGTGCTTAGCACTTATATAAAAGAGGGGGGAATAAAACCCAAAGAGCAGTGCCCATATTTTGGGTGCCTCACGTGTGTCACGTGAGCGCCATAAAACTCTAGTGTTTAACACTAATCCAGTGCCCACGTGAAACACACGTGAGTACTGTATTTCTCAGTGCTTAGCACTGTTGGAGACTCAATCTTAGCCTAAATTGGCTAAAATTTTCTGAGGTTAAACCTCCGTGATACTAAAATAACTGAGCCCATGTGCTCATGTTTTCCCAAATTGACCTTAGTCTCAAAAAATGACTAGTGGTCTCCCATTGATGATATCCTAAATGATACCCATCTTATATCTCTTAAGATAATTTTAGTCTCAAACATGACTAACATTCCTTAGGTCTACAGCAGCACCATGTTTTCCCTCAAATATGAGATTTGGTTTAAGGGTACATCTCTCCACACCTCTGATATATGTCGTTGTAATTCTTCAACGTCTTCAGAGAGGTGGCAGGTCCCGATAACCAACAACTCGGTGGTGCACTTCCAAACTGATGTGCACACCTCAAATCAGACCGCACCCCAAACTGGGTGCATCCCAAATCATCGTTGTTCAGCTCGTCACGTAACAAATACACGTGCGCGCAAAATGGTGATCAACAGACCGAGATGTCCTTAAACTAAAATCTCACCTCCAAAATGGTGATCAACAGACAGAGACGTCCTTAAACTAAAACCTCACCTCAACAGACCGAGATGGCCTCAAACTAAAATATCGCCTCCAAAATGGCGATAACGGACTGAAACGTCCTTAAACTAGAACAACAGAGCCCAAATGCTCTTTTGTTGGATCTGAAGCAAAAAAAATGATTCTAAGACCTTATTAAGTAGATCTTAGTCTCAAATTGGACTAACGTATCCTTAACAAAAAATCAGTCAAGCTCCAAATGCTCATATGTTTAAGTTGATCTTAATCTCAAACCAGATGAACGATCCTTAAATCATCCCAAGCCCAAATCTAAAATATACGGATTTGAACTAATCCGCGCCCTACGGACGACGACATAAATTAGTCTCCGTATAAAATCCACGAGCAACCAAAACAAACAAAAAACACATGACACGAAGTGAACTTGTAACACCCGAGCCCAATACTACTATTTTCTGTTACTGGTTGAGCATTAGATATTACTCGGTTCATTTAGCTTGCCTGTTTGACCCTTGCCGTGAAATTTTATCTGGCTAAGTCATTTCTGCATAAAACAAATTTTAGCACCTAAAATAAAATTAAAAATATCCATCTTGGCCTACTCGACACCCCTAGCCGCGTGGTAGCGTCCGTGCATCGAGTTCTCGTCCCGTTCAGTAAAACGGGCGAGTTTGGACGGCTACGCGCGTGTACAAGTGTCCGACTTGGGGGTATGCTTTTTAATCATAAAACATTTAATTTTAAAATTTGGAACCCGCTTAAAATCCTGTTATTTAAATTTCAAATTTTTGGACCCAACCCGGACGCGATTTGGAAATGTTTCATTTAGCGCCAAAATCCCAAATTAATAAAATATTCTAAACCTTATAATATTTCGTTTATAATATAAATCTTACTGTTACTAAAATTTATTAAATCTTTTTAATCTTTCTTTTAAAATCTCTGATGTTTCCTCAGCCAATCACGGGGCTCTTAACCCCCGTGGGCCCCTCCTCTAACGCCCCTCTCTCTCTGGCTCTCTCGTATCTCTCTCTCTCTAGCTTTCTCCATCTCTCTCTCTCTCTAACCCTCTCTCTCTCTTCCCTGTATATATATCCTTCCCTCATAATTTCCAAGCACGAGAAAAGCTAAACCCATCGCGAGAAACCCAGCGACCCTAGCCCTAGCCGCCTCCACCGTCGCTGCCGCAGCTCCGACGCCGGCGCCGGCGCCACCGTTGCCCTCGCCTCCGCCTCCTCGTTCCAACCTCGACACCTCCTCCTTCTCCCCGTGTGCACGGTGCGGCAGCAACCCGGATAACCCCCCTGTGCCTTCTCTGTACGGCCGGAGACGTCGCCGGCAACCTTCGTCGTCGTCACCCGCGCCACCTTCAGCACCTCCTCAGCACTTGCGCACTCCAGACCCGACCACCTCCTCTCCCTCTCCACTTTCTTTCCCGTTTCCCATACTCGAGCCCTAGCCCATCGCCTGCAACCTCCTCGCCGGCGCCCCACCGCCGTCGACCCCATCGCTGTCACGCCCTCTGCAACACCAGTAAGCCTTCTCTCCCCTTCCTCCTTCCATTTTTCCCTCTGGTTTATACCTTGGCCGTGCACTAATTTTTCTGGTTGTTTTGTCGCTGTTCGCCGGAATCCGGCCGTGCCGGCGACGTGTCCCGACGATCCAGCGGAGTGCTCTGACCCGTGAGGTCCCTTGATTCGTCGTTTGGGTCCAATCCGTGAACCGTGCGTCCGTCGCGTGTTTCCCCGCCGACGTTGCGTTCCGTTTTTCCCGGTTCACGACCCGTCGAGGCGAGTATTCGATACTTGCTACATGCTATTGCTACTTTATAACTTGCCTTAACATTCATGTGTGGTTTAATGCTATATTATTTAGTAAATCACCTTACGTACCTTGCTTCATGTTTAACCCAGTAGCATGTCAAATAAATTATTTCCTGATAAACCCGTACATGATAGATTGCATTTGATTCACTGCTATGATGCTTTATTTCCAGTTTAGTTTAACAAATATGCATAACCGGCTAAATTACAATTGCATTCTTTAAACCGATTATACTTGTCGTGGCATTCTTGGAACACTCAATATATATTATTAACCTGACTACAGCAGTTACGTTCACCGTCCTGTATTCACATGATATTGACACTATTTATTTAACACAATTGAAAATGGTACAGCTAGATAATAAATCAGATTATTGTTTAACGTGTTGATTTGAACATGATGCTGCTTATATATCTGTTTGTGAGTACACCCACGATATCGTTACATCTTGATTGACATTGTCACACATGGTATTGTACCGTTTACTATTGACTTGACCTGATGTACCATGGCTTGACCCGTTACCTGATCTTGCGTCTAATGCCAACAAACCTGACATGTAGTCCTCACGGACCATTCCTGTTGTCTATCCAGACAAACCTGCTCTTACCTGATCCTGTGTTGGCATTAGTTCTTAATTACTGAATACCTGACTCGACATACATAACTTGGGGGTATGGGGAAATCAAAAGTGTAAACTAAAGTGTAACTTAAAAGGGTATTACTTGATCCGTGGTCCCGGAGGGTAACGGGACAGAGCCATTCGTGACTCTTACATTTTCCTGATCCGTGGTCCCGGGGGGTAACGGGACAGAACCACTATTGGTTCACATATTCCTGACCCGTGGTCCCGGGGGGTAACGTGACATATCCTTTGAGTTACATGGAGGATTACTCAAATTGATTTCAAAGACTTTAGACTAGGAAACCCGATAGAACAGTTTAGTTACCCACTGCACATTACCCTGCACCGCCTATTTCACATTATTGCTTTATTCATGTTAGTTCTGCATTGTCGATTACACTGTCCATATTATATTACTTGTTGACTTGACGCGCTGACGTCTGGGTTTTGCATGGCCCAAATTCTTTACCACTGTCGCTGTCCGAGCAGGAGTACTTCAGCCAGCAGGCTGAGTTGTGAGTTCTGTAGTGGTTAGTTTATTTCCTGCATTTTTTCCTGATGTGAGCCCGCATTATGGGACATACCTTTCAGTCATTTGTATTGGATCATTTGCTTCCGCATTTATTTATCATTGACTCTTGTTATTCTGGATTGTGGACATGTTTTATATAGTTTTATCTTGTTCTTGATATCTCTACAGCCGTAATGTGACTGTGGATGGATACTTCCTACCCACAGGTAGCATGGTTGGCTATGTCACGTGCCCAATCTTGCGTACTCTGGGAAGCGGGGCGTGACATGGTTCTTTTGGTATCAGAGCAATGTTAGTTGGGTTGATTCTTTTGTAGTTGGGTATTGTATCCAATACACGAATCAGAATGCCCGCGTTTAGGAAACATGTCCTGCCACCTTACCGTTTACCATTCTTGAATCACATTCTTCCTGATTATATCTTTTACGATGTGCAAACTTCCTTTGCATATCGACTCGAAACCTGATTCCTTGTTATCTCTAGGACTTAAGCGACTTGGGTAGAGTTATGTAATTGTGGCTATGATACCGCGGCATAGTTACAATGCGGTACTCTATTTAAGTATCTTGGAGTTCTAGCCTTGATCTATATTCAAAATCTATTATCATGCTAATGTTGGGTATTTTGAGTTCAGGATTATGGCCGGTAAGAAATTGAAGACATACCAGAGGCTTGTGGACGAAGCCGCCATGCTTGGAGTGATAAGAGGAATGCTGGAGAATCAAAAAAACAGACCGAGCTGATCCAGCAGCAAGCGGACTCGTTTCGGGAAGGTTTGCAGATCGTTCAGCAGTCTGTGAACAATGTTGGAGCTAGACCAGTTGACCGAGTAGGGACCGTAGCAGATTTCAGGCGGTTGGGTCCGTCTACATTTACTAGTTTAAAGGAGCCGTTGCCAGTGGAGCAGTGGCTAGTTGACACAGAGAACTTGCTTTTTGGGGCACAGATTCCTGATGACAAAAAAGTTGTTGTGGTACGCATTCAGCTAGTGGACTACGCCCGAGAATGGTGGCTTGTTGAGGAGACCCGCTTGCCCAAGCCGATCAAGTGGGCGGATTTTTCTAAGAGTTTCCTGGAGAAGTTCTTCCCGCGGACTGCACGGGAGGAAATGGAAGAGAAGTTCATCGGACTAAAGCTGAAGGGAGCACCCGTAGATGTGCATGTAGCAGAATGGACGAGACTCAGTAGTTTCGCTGGACCTTTAGTTGCCAACGATGCAGACAGGGCACGGAGGTTCATGCACAGACTGGACGTGGACATCCAGAGGCAGATTGTCTCCCTAGGTTTGACCACTTTCTCACAAATACTTGCAGCAGCCAAGAGCAGCAGAGTTTATCTGGGATGAAAGGGAGTTTGCAGCAGACGGCAGTTGCGTTAAGGAAGCAGTTCGGTCGGGCCGGTCGAGTTTAGGGCTAGGCCGACAAACGATATTCTTGCATCAATGGAAGTGATGAAAGTAAAGAGCCGGCTGTTGTTCGTGATTCTATGGACGTGTTTGAAGATATATCGGGTTTACCGCCGAGGAGAGACGTGGAGTTCACAATTGATCATATTCCTGGTGCAGCGCTAATATCTAAAGCGTATTATCCAATGGCGCCAGTAGAGTTGGAAGAAGTAAAGAAACAGGTTGCTGAATTGCTTGAAAAGGGTTGGATTCGAAGCAGTAACTCGTCTTGGGGAGCTCCAGTTCTTCTAGTAAAGAAGAAGGATGGCACAAGAAGGATGTGCATCGACTATCGAGAATTAAACCGGGTGGCTATCAAGAACAAGTACCCGATCCCTCGTATTGGAGAACTTTTTGAGCAGCTTAGTGGCATGAGGGTATTCTCGAAGTTGGATTTACGATCCGGATATCATCAGGTCCGAATGAAAACAGAAGATATTTGCAAGACGGCGTTCCGAACTCGGTATGGACATTACGAGTACTTAGTGATGCCCTTCGAAGTAACGAATGCGCCGGCAGTATTCATGGACTTGATGAACCGAATCTTTTCACCGTTCTTGGACCAGTTTATTGTGGTATTCATTGACGATATTCTGGTTTACTCGAAGAGTTTTGAGGAGCATGCTGAGCATTTGAAGATCGCACTGCAGACATTGAGGCAGGAGAAATTGTATGCGAAGATGAGTAAGTGCGAATTTTGGCTGGAAGAAGTGAAGTTTCTGGGGCATGTTGTGTCGGGCAATGGAATCGCCGTCGATCCCGAAAAGATTGCAGCAGTTCGAGATTGGCCTATTCCAAGGAATGTAGCTGAGATAAGAAGTTTTCTTGGATTAGCCGGATACTACAGGAGATTTGTGGAGAACTTCGCTCGTTTGGCAGAACCGTTGACCAAGCTTACGCGCAAGGAGGTACCTTTTGTATGGACGGATAAATGTGCGTTAGCTGTCGAGACGTTGAAGCAGAAGTTGATAACCGCCCCTATCCTGACCGTACCAGACAATTCCGGAGGACTGGTGATTCACAGCGACGCATCTGGGAAAGGATTGGGATGTGTTTTGATGCAGCATGGGAAGGTCGTAGCATACGCATCAAGACAACTGAAGACCCATGAGAAGAATTATCCGACTCATGACTTGGAGCTTGCGGCTGTGATCTTCGCTTTGAAGATTTGGAGACACTACCTTTTGGGTGAGAGAGTCGAAGTTTTTACGGATCACAAGAGTTTGAAGTATGTGTTCACTCAGAAGGAGTTGAACATGAGGCAGCGTAGATGGTTGGAGCTGATGGCCGACTACGACCTTGATCTTAAGTACCATCCCGGAAAAGTTAACATCGTGCCGGATGCGCTTAGTCGGTTACCAGCAATTCAGGTGTTAACTACGCAGAGGGAGATCATTGCAGATTTTCGAAGATTTGACTTGGAGGTTGTGCTACCACATTCTACGGGACAGTTGATGCAATTGCAAGTACAGTCGTCCTTGGTTGAGAAGAATAAAGCGGCACAATCGCAGGATCCTGGACTGCAAAAGTTTCGAGAGCAGGTTGAGGCTGGACTACGAACAGATTTACTGGTCCATGAAGATGGTTCGTTGAGGTATGGTAGCCGTTTGTGTGTGCCAAAGGGGGATGTTCGTGAAGAGCTTATGAAGGAGGCACACAGTTCAGCTTATTATATACATCCAGGAGGCACAAAGATGTACCGTGATATTCAACGGCATTTCTGGTGGGAAGGCATGAAACGGGAGATTGCTCGCTTCGTGGCTAAGTGCTTGGTGTGTCAGCAAGTCAAGGCTGAACACCAAAGGGTTGCTGGTTTGTTGCAACCACTTCCGATTCCTCAGTGGAAGTGGGAACATATAACCATGGATTTCATGACGGCTTTACCGCGGAGTCCAAAAGGCAACAATGCAGTATGGGTGATTGTCGATCGATTGACCAAGGCAGCTCACTTTATTCCTTTCCGGGTTGGTCAATCAACGGAGACTCTGGCAGAACGGTACATGCAAGAGATTGTAAGATTGCATGGCGTACCGGTGAGCATCGTGTCCGATCGAGACACTCGGTTCTTATCACACTTCTGGAAGAGTTTACAGGAAAGTTTGGGGACTCGATTGAAGTTTAGCACAGCTTATCAGCCTCAAACTGATGGTCAGTCGGAGAGAACGATCCAAACTCTTGAAGACATGTTGAGAGCATGCATGTTGGACTTCAAGGGTTCATGGGAGGATCATCTACATTTGGTGGAGTTTTCTTACAACAATAGTTTCCAAGCAACTATTCAGATGGCTCCGTTTGAAGCTTTGTATGGTCGTAATTGCCGTTCACCTGTTTGTTGGGATGATGTTGGTGAACGAAGATTGTTGGGACCAGATTTGGTGGTACAGACGGTTGAGAAGGTTAACACAATCAGAAAGTTTATGAAGGCAGCTCAAGACAGACAGAAGAGTTGGGCTGACACGTCAAGAAGACCTCTAGAGTTCGCCGTGGGTAATTTGGTATTCTTGAAGATATCACCGACTAGAGGGGTGATTCGTTTTGGGAGTCGAGGAAAGCTTAGTCCTCGATTCGTTGGACCCTTCGAGATATTGGAGCGCGTTGGAGAGGTAGCGTACCGTTTGGCGTTACCGCAGTCCTTAGCGGGTGTGCACGACGTGTTTCACGTATCTCAACTACGAAGGTATGTTCGAGATGAAACACACGGAGTTAACAGTACGGGAAGACCTGACTTTTGAGGAACGACCGGTTGAAATCATGGATCGAAGGGAAAAGGTTCTTAAGAACAAGGTTATCCCCCTTGTGCTCGTTTCTTGGGGTAATCGATCGCATGGAGAGTCCACTTGGGAGCGAGAAGATGAGATCCGGCAGAAGTTTCCTCACCTTTTCCTGTAGTTTTCTATCTTGTATTCTTGGAATTTCGAGGACGAAATTCTTTTTGTAGTTGGGTATAATGTAACACCCGAGCCCAATACTACTATTTTCTGTTACTGGTTGAGCATTAGATATTACTCAGTTCATTTAGCTTGCCTATTTAACCCTTGCCGTGAAATTTTATCTGGCTAAGTCATTTCTGCATATAACAAATTTTATCACCTAAAAT
Source organism: Agapanthus africanus (assembly GCA_030015575.1). Taxonomy (NCBI): domain Eukaryota; kingdom Viridiplantae; phylum Streptophyta; class Magnoliopsida; order Asparagales; family Amaryllidaceae; genus Agapanthus; species Agapanthus africanus. The sequence continues at coordinate 47,340,655 of CM057339.1, forward strand.
AAAATTAAAAATATCCATCTTGGCCTACTCGACACCCCTAGCCGCGTGGTAGCGTCCGTGCATCGAGTTCCCGTCCCGTTCAGTGAAACGGGCGAGTTTGGACGGCTACGCGCGTGTACAAGTGTCCGACTTGGGGGTATGCTTTCTAATCATAAAACATTTCATTTTAAAATTTGGAACCCGCTTAAAATCCTATTATTTAAATTTCAAATTTTTGGACCCAACCCAGGCGCGATTTGGAAATGTTTCATTTAGCGCCAAAATCCCAAATTAATAAAATATTCTAAACCTTATAATATTTCGTTTATAATATAAATCTTACTGTTACTAAAATTTATTAAATCTTTTTAATCTTTCTTTTAAAATCTCTGATGTTTCCTCAGCCAATCACGGGGCTCTTAACCCCCGTGGGCCCCTCCTCTAACGCCCCTCTCTCTCTGGCTCTCCCGTATCTCTCTCTCTCTAGCTTTCTCCATCTCTCTCTCTCTCTCTAACCCTCTCTCTCTCTTCCCTGTATATATATCCTTCCCTCATAATTTCCAAGCACGAGAAAAGATAAACCCATCGCGAGAAACCCAGCGACCCTAGCTCTAGCCGCCTCCACCGTCGCCGCCGCAGCTCCGACGCCGGCGCCAGCGCCACCGTTGCCCTCGCCTCCGCCTCCTCGTTCCAACCTCGACACCTCCTCCTTCTTCCCGTGTGCACGGTGCGGCAGCAACCCGGATAACCCCCCTGTGCCTTCTCTGTACGGCCGGAGACGTCGCCGGCAACCTTCGTCGTCGTCACTCACGCCACCTTCAGCACCTCCTCAGCACTTGCGCACTCCAGACCCGACCACCTCCTCTCCCTCTCCACTTTCTTTCCCGTTTCCCATACCCGAGCCCTAGCCCATCGCCTGCAACCTCCTCGCCGGCGCCCCACCGCCGTCGACCCCATCGCTGTCACGCCCTCTGCAACACCAGTAAGCCTTCTCTCCCCTTCCTCCTTCTATTTTTCCCTCTGGTTTATACCTTGGCCGTGCACTAATTTTTCTGGTTGTTTTGTCGCTGTTCGCCGGAATCCGGCCGTGCCGGCGACGTGTCCCGACGATCCAGCAGAGTGCTCTGACCCGTGAGGTCCCTTGATTGGTCGTTTGGGTCCAATCCGTGAACCGTGCGTCCGTCGCGTGTTTCCCCGCCGACATTGCGTTCCGTTTTTCCCGGTTCACGACCCGTCGAGGCGAGTATTCGATACTTGCTACATGCTATTGCTACTTTATAACTTGCCTTAACATTCATGTGAGGTTTAATGCTATATTATTTAGTAAATCACCTTACGTACCTTGCTTCATGTTTAACCCTAGTAGCATGTTAAATAAATTATTTCCTGATAAACCCGTACATGATAGATTGCATTTGATTCACTGCTATGATGCTTTATTTCCAGTTTAGTTTAACAAATATGCATAACCGGCTAAATTACAATTGCATTCTTTAAACCGATTATACTTGTCGTGGCATTCTTGGAACACTCAATATATATTATTAACCTGACTACAGCAGTTACGTTCACCGTCCTGTATTCACATGATATTGACACTATTTATTTAACACAATTGAAAATGGTACAGCTAGATAATAAATCAGATTATTGTTTAACGTGTTGATTTGAACATGATGCTGCTTATATATCTGTTTGTGAGTACACCCACGATATCGTTACATCTTGATTGACATGGTCACACATGGTATTGTACCGTTTACTATTGACTTAACTTGATGTACCATGGCTTGACCCGTTACCTGATCTTGCATCTAATGCCAACAAACCTGACATGTAGTCCTCACGGACCATTCCTGTTGTCTATCCAGACAAACCTGCTCTTACCTGATCCTGTGTTGGCATTAGTTCTTAATTACTGAATACCTGACTCGACATACATAACTTGGGGGTATGGGGAAATCAAAAGTGTAAACTAAAGTGTAACTTAAAAGGGTATTACTTGATCCGTGGTCCCGGGGGGTAACGGGATAGAGCCATTCGTGACTCTTACATTTTCCTGATCCGTGGTCCCGGGGGGTAACGGGACAGAACCACTATTGGTTCACATATTCCTGATCCGTGGTCCCGGGGGGTAACGGGACATATCCTTTGAGTTACATGGAGGATTACTCAAATTGATTTCAAAGACTTTAGACTAGGAAACCCGATAGAACGGTTTAGTTACCCACTGCACATTACCCTGCACCGCCTGTTTCACATTATTGCTTTATTCATGTTAGTTCTGCATTGCCTATTACACTGTCCATATTATATTACTTGTTGACTTGACGCGCCGACGTCTGGGTTTTGCATGGCCCAGATTCTTTACCACTGTCGCTGTCCGAGCAGGAGTACTTCAGCCAGCAGGCTGAGTTGTGAGTTCTGTAGTGGTTAGTTTATTTCCTGCATTTTTTCCTGATGTGAGCCCGCATTATGGGACATACCTTTCAGTCATTTGTATTGGATCATTTGCTTCCGCATTTATTTATCATTGACTCTTGTTATTCTGGATTGTGGACATGTTTTATATAGTTTTATCTTGTTCTTGATATCTCTACAGCCGTAATGTAACTGTGGATGGATACTTCCTACCCACAGGTAGCATGGTTGGCTATGTCACGTGCCCAATCTTGCGTACTCTGGGAAGCGGGGCGTGACAGAACTTCCGAAGCAGGAGAAAGTGGTTATCGCGATGTGGTAACGTAATTAACTGCAGGGGTTTGCGTCTACAGGGAATAGCGTCCCCAGAATAAAAAAAAACCCTTGCAAATGAGGTGGAATCTGACGAAATCTGCTACAACAGCCGCATCCGTCCAAACCTCCGATATACGGTGCCATAAATCAACTTGGCATCTTCGGAGAGGTGGACGGATAAATACAAATAGCATCTGCCCCCAAATTCAGGCAAGACGATCCATCCCGGTTCATCTCTGTTTTCGGCGGTAAACACGCACTAGTCACGTGCGCACCTTACTACGTATGCACTTGACATATATACACTTATCACCTCTTTCGTTAGAAAAAAATATTCTAACGGGGTACTGCCCCGCATCCCGCACCCCGCAAGGGGCTGCTAGCCTCCTTGACTCCCATCCCGCTATTCGAGTAGCGGGACCCCCGTAAAAACTCTACGGGGCCCCCGATATGCCTAAAGCACCCTCATCTTGTTCCTAAATACAACATGCACGTATTGCATATTGAGTTCACATGATCTGTTTGACTTATTAATCGGAGGTTCTCTCGCTCCAAAAACGATGAGTAATTAACGGTAGCTTAGCGCGCGACTGTCGGAGATTCGGATCTCCAAAATCATTAAACCTCAGTCTATCCCAAGCAGGGGGAATCTGTAACATGCCTGACAAGCGACGCGCATTCCTATCTCAATAAGGTAACGAAAAACACTCTACAGTTGCCTTTTTATGTTTTGTAGTTGAATATATGCCATTGTCATTTGTTTTTGCTCGTGTATTTAAATGTGTTTGGAAATAAACTACTCATAGAAAGTTCTCTCCATTTAATACGGAGAGGTAATTAACTATAAGGGCTTGCGTCTGTAGGAAATCTAATCTCTACAATCAAAAAACCCTTTCTGAAGGGTGAATCTGAGAAGTCACGCTATATCGGTCATATCCGTTTGAATCCTCGGCCATACTTGCATCGCAGCAACGCATCGTGCTGAGGAGTCATGCAGATCTGCATCGATCTAACCCCATAAGCTTCCCTTCGAAATCTCGAGATTTCTCAGGAGTGCAGCGAAAGCTTCCTTTTAGCATGATAGGGACCGTCCTTTGGTATCTTCTCGGGCTTTCGAACTCTGTTTGATAACTCAGGTAGCTTCATCAAATATGTGTACCCTTTCCAAGACTGCAAGTTTGGAGAGTGGACACAAGCGTCGTCATCCAAAGCGGAACCAGTCTCATCCAGAGTGGGCTCATCCAATAAGCTAGTTAGAGCATATCTGCCTGGTATTTTTATAGAGGTCAACAAATGCAAAGGCACCGTAGGATGAATTGAACAGGAAATACAATACCGAGGACCTCGGTCTTGAGAAGTATTTTGTATCCAAGTTCTTAACGTTCTAAATAATCGAGGGCAAATCTGTAACAGAACAAGCACATGAACTTCTGTTCATTGTTCATGCTCTTCAAGAGGCTGAAATGAAACTGCCCGAAAAGTATCAAGTAATGGCAATCATCAAAAAGTTTCTTTGATTTTGGAAGAGCTTCGGTATGTCTTTCAAGCATCGTAAGGAAAAGATCTCTCTTAATAATTTGATGGTTGCCATAGCCATTGAAGAAGAGTATAAGAATCAGAATCATGTTATGTCTATTGAACACCAACCCAAGGCAAATGTTATCACTGCCGGGAAAATAAATACAAACCATCTGCTAAAAATAATGATAAAATCAAATCTAAGCCAAAGAAACCGAAAGCAAACAAACCGTGTTGGAACTGTGGACATGTTGGACATTGGGCTAAGGAGTGATCCAATAAGAAATCCAAAGCTGGTCCAGGGTCTACTAATCAGCCTTAGGTCAACATGGTGAGGACTGATATTCTATCTTTCATTGAAGGGTATGTTTATGTTAATCCTCAAATTTTCACTATTTATGAACCTAATGAGTGGATAGTAGATACTGGAGTAAATATGCATATTTATGCTGATAAATTGCTATTTATGTCTTACCAGCTTGTGGTTGGAAAGTCAGTGATGATGGGAAAATCTTCTGCTGCTAAGGTGTTAGGAGATGGACACGTAGACTTGAAGTTCCCTTCAGGGCAAGTTCTGTCTTTACATAGAGTGCATCATATTCCTACTGTTCGTCGCAATATTCTTAGTAGACCTATCTTGTTAAAGAGGGTTATAAATTTACTTTTAAATGTAATAAAATGGTTATTTTAAACTCTTTTTTTTTGTTGGCAAAAGTTATATGTCTGATGGTTTATTTAAGCTTATGGTAGAATATGTATTTTTTGAAGTTAATGAAATATCTGATTATTCTGTTAGTTATCCAATTGAATTATCTGATATTTGGTATAGTCGTTTAGGTCATGTTAACTTTGATTCTGTAAAAATAATGATGAACTTGAACCTGATTCCTAAACACGACATTAATCGAAATAAAAAATGTCTAGCATGTGCCACAACTAAACAACCAAGAAAGCCTTTTCATTCAGTTGATAGGACTTCAGACTTGCTTGATTTAGTTCACACTGATATTTTTGAGTTCAATGGTCTTTTATGTTGGAGATAGTGCCCTCAAAGTCAATTATTGGATCGCAGGTACGTGATTGCAATGATTGAGGTATGACCTATACCGATATGACAGTCTTGCTCAAGATGATAGTATGCTATCTGGTTTGTCTTTATCATCGTATACATGCTTTAGTTCACTATTGCATGATGATAGAGCCCATAGGATTCTGCTTGACAGCCAGCAGTATGATGGTGATCATATACGTGGGAGCTGGGGTCTATAAGCACATCCTTAAAGTGTCCCTAGTCGTGGGAGTTTCGAGACAGGGCATCGATACTCCAGAGTAGACTAGTGTATACAGTCGAGACCCCGACGAGGGGCGGTGGCCGGTCTCACAAGCCACTGGTGTCAGTTGGATCACCTAAGATGTATACAGGTGCTCATTGGGTTATGAGTACACCGGACAGGACTCGCCGGGAACATGCTAGTTGGTATTATACATATCGTCAGATAGCAGTTCCCTGGTGACATGTGTACAGGTTAGTTTGTCGACCTGAGATCGTCATTTGTCTCATGTGAGTTCCCACTGTGCTTAGATTACTACCCTACCACGCTCAAAGGAGTTGTGCAAACAGGTTTTAGTTGGGTACAGTCCCGAGCCACATGGAGGCAGTGAGCGGATCGTCGGGGATTCGTCTCTCCCGGTATTGGGGGTTGATGTCGCACAGTGCACGGGTGGCCATCACTTGAAATCCTCGGCCGAGGTAGTGGAGAATTACTGATTTGGATCAGTAGTTTCTCAGGTGGTAATGGGCTTCATACCGACACGATTTATCACGTTATTAGGGGTCTGACTTTATCCACCCCCCTAGACTCGATATGCGATACTCTTTAGACGAACGGATCGGACTGTATATACATTGTCACTGTCAGGCTCAGTAGGGTTTATAGATGAGTTCGCTCGTCGGCTTCCCTTCCAATCAATACATAGGCAAACCGTTACGTACAGCTTGTACCTCTGACGTGCTAGTGGTTATTCCCAGTGCCAGTGTGTTGATGAGTCATTAGAGTCCCCCACAGACACTTTCCCAAGTTCGGGCGAAACGTTGTAGAACCCGTATGGTTTTATGGCAGGGTTCGGAAAATGCACGTGCGTTTTCGCACGTGTCGTTTTTCGGGCAGATAATACTGGTCGGCTTTGGTTTAAGCCGGATCCGAGTATTATACCGTGTAGATATAATATCTTTGTCTCAGATGCATTTGTATTCGGTCGTAATACAAATGCGGGTATGTTTATACCATTACGGGGTTATCCTGAAATTCGTTTCAGGATCGCTTTTGGAAGTTGCCAGTTTCCAGTTTTCTATCAGCCGTATTTAACAGTCGGTTAAATGCGGATTTATCTTTTCTTGATGAGGTGAGTCAGTGTTCTAGAAGGTTCTAGAGAGGGTGACAAGGCTTGTGAGTCATTAGGTCATTAATGGTGCATTTAATGACAGGGTGACTAGCTTAATTGTGATTGGTTTGCATTGATTGTGTTCATACTAGGTGTTGCATGACTCATTCTTTGTATTTAGGTTATGATAAGCTTCATATCCTTGTGGTCACCCCCTCCTCTCTCCTACCCTCACCTCCCTCTTGCTATAAAGTGGTCGGCCCCCCTCTCTTGAGAGGTTCATGGTTGTTATTTGAAAAAAAGATATAAGTTTTGGTACATAGAAATTAGATGCGATCGATTTCTCTTTTCCATTCGATCCAAAAGGCAACTTCATTAACCGTTCGTCCATATCCTTGGACGTAACGAGACAAAGTGTTCTACTCATTCTCTACATCATCTTGGTCGTCTCTTTTAGCAAACTTGACGATCGAGTTGCCTCGGTTCAGAGGCGGGAGCCTGTTTAAAGATCCGTCGACGTGGTGCCACTTGGACGAGAAGACTGGAGATTCAGGAGATCGGAGCAGCCGCAACAAAGTGTGGGATGATGGTTGAAGACCGAAGGACTCGGATCGTTCGGTATAACACTTCTACCCACTTTGCAGTTTGTTAGTTTAGCTTTAATGGCAGATCCGGGTTATAGTACGCAATAGCGCCAGTTGTAAAAAGTTTTTGTTCCATATTTGGCGTCTGTTAGACGGCCGGGGCGCTACCGTGGACTTACAGTTGTATCAGAGCCTCACCATTAAGCTATACTAACTTGTGCTAACACGTTTAAAAGATCGATCGAACGGAATTTCCGAAACTACATTTTTCTGTACAAAAGGTTTCTGTTGATTTTTAAACCGTTCTAAAAATTATTTTGTATGTCACAGAAAAACAAGCAGGCTTTTTTAAGCTATCCGTACAAATTTGGACACGTGATCTCATAGAACCACCGCGGAACCGCGGTCAAACCTAGGGTTTGACCGCGTATCCGCGGCGGTTTAATAGGAACAGTGCTCCAAAAGTGTACAGGGGCTTCTACACAGGGAATTGTGGTTTCTGGTACTGTTCATTTGGGCCCAGATTTTGTTACTGTACAGTAGATGTACGTGGGGCCCACTTCGGGAAATTTAGTCGATCGAAATTTTAAACTTGTTAGTTTACAGTATTTACATTATATCTCCGACCGGGAATGTCATTTGATCGGTAAACCGCGTCTGATTGCTGTAGTTCTTTTAGACGGGTTTGCGAACGTGACATTCGCGTTGATGTTCTGTGTTGTGCTGTGATGTTGCGGATATGTTGTGGTGGATAGCAGTGTGCAATGGTAGTATAGTTTGGATTTATTTGTACATTTGATATTGCGGGGTGAGCGTCCAATATGTGGACAGCCGTCACTGCCTGTTGTATAATATTCTTTTGGGGCACGACCGGGTTGAGGTCGATGTACCCGTTATACATATTTTTATTTCTGTACTAGGTTTATCCCGCGAAGGAGTGCACGGATAGCCGGGTTCTAGAGAGCAACGGGTCCGTATCTCATGGCATTGAGAGGCAGAAGGACCTCACTCTAGAATTGGCAGACTATTCGCCGCACTCGTAGGGGGTACAGGTTGACCCAAGGAGGGGTGCTCAATTTACCGGATTCCATGAAGTGTCAGGTGTTCCATTCACTATGTTGTGGGGGACTACCTCGCTTCAGGTTTTAGCGGGTAACTTGCCGCACCCGTAGGGGTCTAGGTTTCATTGCACAGGCTATCCACACGACCAAGGGAACGTCGGGTTTCAGCGGCGGCTCTGTGAGACCCGGGGATCCCAGATTATCTGTATTGTTCTGTGATACTTATTACTTTTTTGTAATGTTGCATATTATCACGCCTGGAGCGATTATTGTATATTGGTATATATACTATTAGATGTTGTATATGTTTTACACCCGCGCTAGTCCAGCCCCCGCTCTGTCGTTAGTTAAGTAACCTAACGGGTGATGACGGGACCAAGTGGCGAATGCGGATGGCATATACGTACATTTTATTTTTCGTTCTTTTCTGGTGTGATTGATTGATGGGACTGCATTGATTCTTATCAATGCAAAATAAAACAAACTTATATTTGATGTTGTTGGAACAAATTTTAAAAGTGTTATTACAAAGACGTTTCTTTTTGTTATGCATAGTGATATTCAGTTAGAATATCCTGCACCTCATTCGACGAGGCAAGGGCCGAGATCCCTTCACCGGGAGTGACCCCTTGGGCAGAAGTTTATGTCAGGGTAATAACTTCACTATAGTCGATTACAAGTTGCTTTGCATAGCGGTATTCAGTTGGAATATCCTGCACCTCATTCCACGAGGAAAGAGCCGAGATCCCTTCACCGGGAGTGACCTCTTTAGCAAAGGTTTTTCGCCACTATATTTTTATAAAAAGCTATCAGTTTCCTTCAACGAGATCAAGTTCATTACGTTAAAGGTTTTTCGCCAAAAACCAGCCGTAGCCCTCCGTCATTTCTTATGGATAGTCAGTAGTATTCAAGCTATGCATTTGACCAACGCCAGGGCATAGTGCTTGGTAGCTGCTGGGATATTTCATTTGTTGCATAGATAGATGAGTTGGTTTGGGACAGTCGTTCTGCCATTTGGCCAACGTCAGGGGCATGTGCGGGTGGGTTCAAATTGACCAGGACAATGACGGGCAGAACTTGACATGCGACTTATGATATTTTGACCAACGCCAAGGTCATAAGAGCATGGGGCAAAAATAACATCGGGAGTTTCAAACATACAGGAAACTTGCCAGGCATGCGCATACCTTCTGGAGTGTAATAACTTGAGTGGCTTCCATCAAGTTATCATGCGATGATAGTTGGATCCCGATTCTCATTGATGAGTTGGTTTACTCTTCGGGTGATCCCGACTAATTCTTCTTTAGGTTTGGAGGAGAATTTGAGATAACAGTGGGAGGTTTCCTGATTAGATAAAGTGATAACCGTTCTGATCTAGGTTAGAGTGCACGCAGAGTGTTTCTTTTATCTCTCTCTTTGGCAGCGACCTTTGACCGACCCTAGACTATGACTCAGTGACCAAGTAGACCGAACCTTCTTAAAATACTGACTTTTGGATTGTCTGAGTTGCATAAGTCATTGCCGCTCCTTCTTTTACCCTTTGTATTTCTCAGAACACCCCGTATTATTACGGATATCCACTTCCATTGGATAGATCCATCGTATGGTTATATACGAACTCGAAGGTACTACTTTGAGGATGGATCCAGGTTCAGGAGAAATAGAATTGGTTTATTCAGTTGTCTTTTATTATCACATTCTCTCAGGTTGCGAGGGCTCCTTAGTTTAGGAGGGTACACCTATTACGCTTATTGAATAGTCTTATTCCAAACCATAGGCAGGTGCCGAAAGGTAGGGAATGAAGAAAACCAATTAGCCTAAGTAGGGTGTACAGAAGGGAATAACTAAAGACAAAATAAAGGGATTAGAAAGAGAGCAAAGTAAATTGCGACTGTTATCATTCACGATCAAACCGTGTACTTCATCGCCACTCCAATTTCACCTTTGCTTTTTCCCCAGTTCGGGAGAAATAGAATAAGGTATTATTCAGTTGTCTTTTATCATCACCTTCTCTCAAGTTGCGAGTACTCCTAGGATTAGGAGAGTACACCTATTATGTTTACTGGATAGTCTTCTTTCAAACCATAGGCTGGTGCCGAACGGTAAGGAAGGAAGAAAACCATTTAGCCTAACGATGGTGTACAGAAGGTAACGACTAAAGACAAATAAAGGGATTTGGAGAGATGGCAAAGAAATATACGGTTATAGTCATGAATTGGATTATGGAAGAGGCATTACTAGGAATACCAGGATACCCCTACGAGACATTTTAATGTTTCAGTTACACTGTGTATTGTTAAAAGAAAACTGATTTCCCGATTACATACTTACTCCAGGGTATGTATTTACCAGGTTTCATTCTCACATCTGTATGGTTTTACAGATGATGAGTGGGAGTAAGTTATTGGGAATTAGGTGATCATCCTCATTATATCGGAATTCGTTGTAATTGGTGATATTTGAGGAAATCGCCTGGGTACAATTTTCAACCTACGATGCACAGGTTTTGAACTCAGTGGACTTATACAGAGTATTGTATGTTGTCCAGTATCCGTCAGGACAAATGGGTTGGTCCTCGCACTATGTTCTATTTACTTGTGACTTCTCTAGTTTTAGACAAGTGTTTCGTAGAAATACAATGTCTATGTTTTGAGAAGTTGTGGGTATAAGAATAAAGTAGAGAACCGGGTATCACAAGTATCGGGATTCTTCAAAGAGATTGAAGATGTAGATTCTTGTGATTGGTATTCAGACAATAATAATGGTTTTGAGAAACTTGTTTCTCTTTCAGGTTACTCATAATTGGATGGATTCCTAAGTTGAGTAATGTTGATTAGCCTCTCTCCATTAAGTTGATATGCACTGGAGACAGTTGCATGATTTGAATCTGGTTCCAATTAAATTAGTGCCTCTATTTCTATGTTGTATATAGAATGGTTCATATCTTAACGATGTTAAGATACGGGGACTTGTCCAGCTTATGCTTAAAACCAGACACTGGATAGATCAAGGCACGTTTCTGTAATGGCAGTTTGTGGGTTGACCCTGGCTTTGACGAGGGTTGACATTTCTACCATCTGGAAGATCAATAGTGATATTGTTCTTGACTCGCCACAGTTTTGATAAAATGGATTTTTTCAGAAAACAGTAGTGGGAGTATGGTAGAACTGGAAGTGATTCCAGAACCGCAAACGATTACGGAAAATTTAATAGGACCTATATATTCAATCGGGTTTGACATTCCATTAGCCACTCCGCAGATATGGTGGGTAACCTCAGACACCCGAGAGGTACTCCGGTACCCTCAAGGACGGTGACAGGGAGGTTCTTGTTTACCCAGACTTGACACTACTGTTGTTCCAGACTATGAGACCCGGCAAGAGGATAAGTATAACGTCGTTCTAAACTAGCTTTAGAAGTGTACGTAGATATTATTCTGCCAGAGGGTTGTCGTAGTCAGTGGGAGCAGCGGAAACATAGTGGGCAAATAGCTTATGTCTATTTATAGTGAGCAGATATAGCGGAGATAAGATCATATATTTTGATGTGACAGTCATGGGATTGACTTCATCAGAATAGGGGATGGATCTGTTAAGAAGGTAGTAGGGTGTGATGTCATGGTATTTGGATGACATACACAGAGTAGGAAGTAAAATTCCTATACTACGATCGGTTGTACTGTGGTCGTCACACAGTTGTTTCTCCAGACAGGACATGGATATAATATCAGACATTCTGGTTTCTAGATCTATGGTTTTAGATCTGGATTTGGGTAGTTTCCCAATGTGGGTACTGTGACAGTATTCTAATAGTTTTTAGAATAGATGACTCATGGCATGGTAGTGTACCTACAGCTGATGGAGTCACCCTCTCTAAAGGTGTCTCAGAGACTAAAGGAGAGAGGGATGTGCATGATTGGCAAATCACTTGCTTGGGCAATTGAGTCAATCATGAGATGTCAAGTACCACACCAGATGTTGTTTTTGCACTAGATGCAATAAGTTTATATTAATCCAATCCTGGAGAAACATAAGGAAGCAGTTTTAGAACATGAGTGAATGTTCTACGGATTTGATGACGGCAGTCTCCTTCGGGAGACGGTTATCATTTCAGGCTTCAGAGGTGACATGGATGACAGAGTGATTGTCAGAGCTATAGTTTTTCCCCCTTACGAGGGACAGTATTATGGACAGGTGGTCCAAGAGGATACTGTGGGAGGCATGGTGCTGGATACTGATTAGGTTCAGTGATCGATACAGTCTAAGAAGTTTGGATTTGGAGTTCATTTATGAACTAGGTCCCATCAGATATTCAGACATATTCTAAGACAAGTATTACTCGATTCGGGAGATGGCTTTCTCCGCGAACTTGAGATTTAGAGAGATATAGAAAGAAACATCATGGCGGATCCACTCACTGAGGCTAATTCTCGAACACAAGAGTTTTACAAACTAGCTTTGTGAAACTGATTAGTAGAGGAGTTGGATGTTCGGTATCACACGGGCTGTGAGTATGCGACATCGCAATAATTAGCCTTAAGTGCAAGTGGGAGATTGTTGGAGATAGTGCCCTCAAAGTCAATTATTGGATCGCAGGTACGTGATTGCAATGATTGAGGTAGGACCTATACCGATATGACAGTCTTACTCAAGATGATAGTATGCTATCTGGTTTGTCTTTATCATCGTATACATGCTTTAGTTCACTATTGCATGATGATAGAGCCCATAGGATTCTGCTTGACAGCCAGCAGTATGATGGTGATCATATACGTGGGAGCTGGGGTCTATAAGCACATCCTTAAAGTGTCCCTAGTCGTGGGAGTTTCGAGACAGGGCATCGATACTCCAGAGTAGACTAGTGTATACAGTCGAGACCCCGACGAGGGGCGGTGGCCGGTCTCACAAGCCACTGGTGTCAGTTGGATCACCTAAGATGTATATAGATGCTCATTGGGTTATGAGTACACCGGACAGGACTCGCCGGGAACATGCTAGTTGGTATTATACATATCGTCAGATAGCAGTTCCCTGGTGACACGTGTACAGGTTGGTTTGTCGACCTGAGATCATCATTTGTCTCGTGTGAGTTCCCACTGTGCTTAAATTACTACCCTACCACGCTCAAAGGAGTTGTGCAGACAGGTTTTAGTTGGGTACAGTCCCGAGCCACATGGAGGCAGTGAGCGGATCGTCGGGGATTCGTCTCTCCCGGTATTGGGGGTTGATGTCGCACAGTGCACGGGTGGCCATCACTTGAAATCCTCGGCCGAGGTAGTGGAGAATTACTGATTTGGATCAGTAGTTTCTCAGGTGGTGATGGGCTTCATACCGACACGATTTATCACGTTATTAGGGGTCTGACTTTATCCACCCCCCTAGACTCGATATGCGATACTCTTTAGACGAACGGATCGGACTGTATATACATTGTCACTGTCAGGCTTAGTAGGGTTTATAGATGAGTTCGCTCGTCGGCTTCCCTTCCAATCAATACATAGGCAAACCGTTACGTACAGCTTGTACCTCTGACGTGCTAGTGGTTATTCCCAGTGCCAGTGTGTTGCTGAGTCATTAGAGTCCCCCACAGACACTTTCCTAAGTTCGGGCGAAACGTTGTAGAACCCGTATGGTTTTATGGCAGGGTTCGGAAAATGCACGTGCGTTTTCGCACGTGTCGTTTTTCGGGCAGATAATACTGGTCGGCTTTGGTTCAAGCCGGATCCGAGTATTATACTGTGTAGATATAATATTTTTGTCTCAGATGCATTTGTATTCGGTCGTAATACAAATGCGGGTATGTTTATACCATTACGGGGTTATCCTGAAATTCGTTTCAGGATTGCTTTTGGAAGTTGCCAGTTTCCAGTTTTCTATCAGCCGTATTTAACAGTCGGTTAAATGCGGATTTATCTTTTCTTGATGAGGTGAGTCAGTGTTCTAGAAGGTTCTAGAGAGGGTGACAAGGCTTGTGAGTCATTAGGTCATTAATGGTGCATTTAATGACAGGGTGACTAGCTTAATTGTGATTGGTTTGCGTTGATTGTGTTCATACTAGGTGTTGCATGACTCATTCTTTGTATTTAGGTTATGATAAGCTTCATATCCTTGTGGTCACCCCCTCCTCTCTCCTACCCTCACCTCCCTCTTGCTATAAAGTGGCCGGCCCCCCCTCTCTTGAGAGGTTCATGGTTGTTATTTGAAAAAAAGATATAAGTTTTGGTGCATAGAAATTAGATGCGATCGATTTCTCTTTTCCATTCGATCCAAAAGGCAACTTCATTAACCGTTCGTCCATAGCCTTGGACGTAACGAGACAAAGTGTTCTACTCATTCTCTACATCATCTTGGTCGTCTCTTTTAGCAAACTTGATGATTGAGTTGCCTCAGTTCAGAGGCGGGAGCCCGTTTAAAGATCCGTCGACGTGGTGCCACCTGGACGAGAAGACTGGAGATTCAGGAGATCGGAGCAGCCGCAACAAAGCGTGGGATGATGGTTGAAGACCGAAAGACTCGGATCGTTCGGTATAACACTTCTACCCACTTTGTAGTTTGTTAGTTTAGCTTTAATGGCAGATACGGGTTATAGCACGCGATAGCGCCAGTTGTAAAAAGTTTTTGTTCCGCATTTGGCGTCTGTTAGACGGCCGGGGCGCTACCGTGGACTTACATTTTAACTAAAGACTTGAAAAAAATACTTTATCACCTTTATTGACGACTCTAGTAAATATTGTTATATTTTCTTGCTTAAAACTAAAGATGGGGCTCTAGAAAAATTTATATTTTTTAAGAATGAGGCCGAAACTCAAATCGATAAGAAACTTAAACGGCTATGATCTGATTGAGGAGGAGAATACACCTCTAATAAGTTTACTCATTTATGTCAATCATTTGGCATAGTGCATGAAGAAACTGCTCCATATTCTCCACAATCTAACTGTGTAGCAGAACGAAAGAATAGAATATTGAAAAATATAATTAGCGGCCTATTTGAAAGTTCTAGACATCCTAATTATATGTGGGGAGGGAATTTGAATACGATGTGCCATATTTTGAATAAAGTCCCTCAGAAATATAAAGAAAGTAGTCTGTTTGAACTTTGGAGAGGTCGAAAGCCTAGCTTGATATACCTTAATGTGTGTTGGGGGGGTTTGCAAAAATACTGGTCTCATAACACAAAAGGAAAAAGTTTCGTCCTAAGACTGTGGATGCTATCTTTTTAGGCTATGTGGAAAACACCTATGTATTGATATTTTTAGTGATTAAGTCTGAAATCTCTGGCATAAATGTTAACGCTATAGATGAGTTTCGTGATGCAATTTTCTTTGAGGATGTTTTCCTTATGAAAACTGGTATACCACATAATACTACTAATGAAGATTCCAACACTGTTTCGACTTCCATTCCTGATTATGTTGAAAGGATGAAAAATGTGGGGGCAGAAAGTTGTAACTCTGGATCTCATGGATCTAAAGAGACGGATGAACCTAGAAGAAGCAAAAGAGCCAGAACCTTCAAGGACTTTGGAAACGATTTTGTCGTTTACAATGTCGAGAAAGATCCTGCTACCTACAATGCTGCTATGGCCTTGAAAGAGGCTAAGCACTGGAAAGATGTTATAAAGAGTGAGATGGATTGTAATGACCCCAAAATCTTTATACATTTGTATTATCCCTCTTCAATAATATACCGTATTTATTTGTACTTGGTATTTTCCTTTTTCTATTAAATTTATTATTATTTTATTCCTTAATCTATTATGTATTTTTTTTCTAGGTACAATTTCATTTTCTTATATTTAAGTTTTTAACTTCTCATTCTTATTTTTCCTTTCATAAATATTTAACCCAAATCCATTATTCTAATTCTCTACAGCCCATCTAAAAAGCCCATTTTCTTTTTAAGCAACATCATATATTTAATTCTAATTAAATATATGCATGAACAACCTTATAGCTCATTGGTTAAGTCCTTGCATTGTTATTCCATAAGTCACATGTTCAAATCCCCATTCTTGCAATTATTTTTTATCATTTTTTATTCTTCCCATAACCTACAAATGAGACCTTTCATTTCCAAAATGAATGGTGACCTTTCATTTCTCTTTTAATTCTCATGTTAAATGCATATATTATTATTCACCATTACAACATCTTTATTTGTCCTCCTCCATCTTTTCCTTCCTCATATTTTTCTATCTCTCACTTCTTCCTCTTCACCAAGATGACAAGAAGAAGAACATGAAGAAGTCTTCAAGAAGGTCTCGCTAGTAACGCGAGGCTATCGGCGGATAGACAAGCCCGGTGACAATACCGGCTTGTGCATGTAAGTCTAGGGGTGTAAACGAGCCGAACTCGAGCCAGCCAAGCTCGGCTCGAGTTCGGCTCGTGATTCTTTTTATCGGTCCAAGTCCGGCTCGTTTAGTTAATCGAGCTAGAGATGCTCGGCTCGAGACCGGCTCGATTAAACATGCCCGGCTCGTGTTCGGTTCATTTGTGGCCCATTAATTAAACGGGCCGAGTTCACGAGCCGAGCTCAACTGAGCTCGTTTAGAGCTCGTTTGTGAGCTTGGCTCATTTGCAGCTCATTTACTCATATTAATTGTATCTTCCAAGAAAAAAACATAATTAACAATAATGCTTAAAACTCAGGGTTTTCAGATATGGAAAAATTAAAAAACATTAACATCTAGGGCATTGAATGGGTTTAAGTGCTGGGTTTTATATTTATCTTAGTACACTTTATATACTGTCATTTAATTGAATTAAGTGTTCTGAGAGTTATATAGAATCTGCTATATATTACATATTACTGTTTTTTTTTCAAACCGTGTAACCCAGCCGAACCCGAGTCAATACCGAACGAGCCTGGCTGAGCTCGAGTCCGGCTCGTTTAATAAACGAGCCAGGCTTTCTGGCTCATGTCCGGCTCATTAATAAATGAACCGAATTTGAACGAGCTGATACCGAGCCGAACCTTAATCGAACCCGAGCTGGCTCGTTCAATTACCACCCCTATGTAAGTCCCTTCTCTCCTTCCTTCCCTCCATCTCTTTCTTCTTCTCTTTATATTTCTCTTGTTTTATATTACCATGAAAAACTTCCATTGACATATCATTGTTCCTAAATAATTAATTAAACGGATACATATATAAATAATGAATACACAAACATACACACATATATTGTTTGTAAAGTCTTTTTCATTACTCCCAATTCACATGTTAAGATTTCATAGTGACCAATTAGGATTGCATGTTTGTTGTTTTATTTTAAATCTCTTTATTTAAAATTTGTATTAAAAAAAAATGAAGTTACGAATAAATACCATGGTTTTCTCATTTCTCACATATGACATATCAATACCTTTAGTTTTAAAATAATTTTTATAAATTAATTTTTAATTCTGAAAATTTCATGAAATTTACATATAATAGAATATATTATTTTATATACTCTGTAAAAATTTTAGATCGATCCGCATAACGGTTTAGGAATTTCATCGTATTTATTCACTGATCGTAAAACAGAAAACTGTAGCTATCGGTCAATTTCTAGGACACATAACTTGGTATCCAAATTGAGCAAACTCAGGTGTTTTTGATATCTACATCGAATGATCTAGATTTTATTAGTTCTATAGTTTTACCGAAAACCTATCTAAGATAAAGAAAACTGCAGTACAATATTAAGTGACGGATCTGGACAGAATCTGTTCCGATTCGCACACTGTTTTTAAATTGGACATAACTCGAACACCCGATGTCCGTTTGTGACAAAATTTAGATGTGTAGATGCACCATTGATAGAACTATAATTTTCTGTATATTATATTACTTAGGAATGCATGAAACAACCAGATATAGGCTTTGCAATAGAATATATAGTTGCTGTCCAGAAATCTGAATTTCTGTTTTAAATGCTGATATTAAAATGATCATAACTAGAGCTTCAGAAATCCAAATCATGTGAATCTTGGTGTTTTAGATAAGTACATCGAAATACCTACAATTTTCTAATAATTTTTGTAACCTGAAACCTGATACAAATTAACTCAAACTGCGTTTTAAAAATATGTGACGGTGCCGAATAGATTCTGATCTATTTTGCGCGACGATACGAAAACATATATATCTCTCAAACCGGTAGTCGTATTTAGGTGAAACTGGAACTTACGCATGCAAAACATTTAGAGACATATCTCTGTTTATATTCCGCATTCGTTCAACTTGATTAATTAGTCGTACATAATATTTCTTTACAACATTGTTTATGGTAGTTACTCAAATAATATACTTGACTCATTTCATGCTATTCGAACATGTATACATATTTATCTTGATCATTAAATTGTTGTATGTACTTAAAGACGATAATTAAATACTTGAGTTATATTTTGAAAACTATACAAAAATATTTTTACATAAAACCCCCTCAAGTTTATAAATTACCCTAAGGACCCTAACAATTATAAGACCACGATTCATAATTCTGATTGTCTGACTCGGATTTGAGTCTGATTAATTTGACTTGAATCTGATTCAAGTCAACCTATAATCTACAAGATTCCAATTCAAAATGAACATATGAATCCATGAATACAATTATCAATTTATACAATTTGGCTGAACCGAACCATGGATATATTCCTTTTACATGATTCTCAGTATTCCATTTACATGACTCTACGGTTACAACCGTTTCCTGATATCATGGTTTCGGTCAGTCAGTCAATCAATCTTACAATCAATACAATTTACAAGATAACAATACAAATAAGACTTCGCGGGGTTTAAGGGGTAGATTGGTACGGAAGATGTTAAAAGTGGAATGAGGTGGTCAGATTAAGACACCTAACCTATATTCAGTTGCTGTTGTACCGTGGCATAAACGGTTCCTTGTACTATACTGCCCTTAGTCTCTGGCATATAGAGACTCCCCTCGTATACACTGGCAGCCTTCTGTACCAAGCTACAAAACTTGAATATGTTTCAAGTCAATCTATATTCTTTTATATTCTAACTCAACATGAATACATGAATTCCAGATCCAGTTAACAATCTGTTTGAATGAACCGAACCATGGATATTCCTTTTACATGATTTCCAGTATTCCATTTACATGACTCTACGGTTATAACCGTTTCCTGATATCATGGTTTCGGTCAGTCAATCAGTAAATCAGTCAATCAGTCAATCAAGTCAATCAAAGTCAATCAAGCAATCATTACAAGTTTACAAGATAACAATACAAATATGATATCGCGGGGTTTAAAGGGGTAGATTGGTACGGAAGATGTTAAAAGTGGAATGAGGTGGTCAGATTAAGACACCTAACCTATATTCAGTTGCTGTTGTACCGTGGCATAATCGGTTCCTTGTACTATACGTGCCCTTAGTCTCTGGCATATAGAGACTCCCCTCGTATACACTGGCAGCTTTCTGTACCAAGCTACAAACAATATCGTTAAACAATATTCCATAATATACTACAATACAAAACTTTAGAAAATACCATACTCGGTCACTCTCATTCTTCATTCTTCTTTGGGACTTACCGAGCGACCTGTTCGCTGACGACATTCTATTTCTCTCTTCTTTGAATGTCGTCAGGTGCGTTGGACCAAGTTGAGACCGAGCCTACAAGTGAAGATTTGGAGGAATTCCAGGAAGACCCAGAGCTCTAGACTTTGTACTTGCTCTTCTCAGTATTTCTTTTATTATGCCATTGTCTAGGCATTGCTTTTCAGTTCAGATGTATTTCCATTTCATGCATTGTAAAAAAGAATGTTATTAATAAAAGTTGCTGTTATTTTCCATCTTTTGTCTCTTGTGATTATTTTATATTGCTTAGTTACGCTTAGCGTATGTACTTCTGAGTACATACGTAGCGGGCCTCGTCGCGTCCACTTCGCCGCACTGGGAAGCGGGGCGTGACATGGATTCCATTATTTTTAACGGAACTTGGAAATTTGTAATATCCTGTCTCATTGTACCTTTCTGTGTTTGAATACAATATTCTTCGTCTCTTTCCAAATATTTTATATATTTTTCCTAATAAAAATTCCTTTTCATATTTAATTCTAATTAATTTCTATCCTAAATTATTGTTCCCTGACCCTAAAACCCTAACCCAACACTCAAACCCGGCCCATGTTTCCCAATAATTCTTTTTCTTTCTTTCTATTTAGCCCAAAGCCCACACAACCCAAACCGACCCTTTCTTTTCTTCTCCTTATTTTTCTTTTTCTCACTCCTCTCCCCCTCTCTCTTCTCCACAACGGCTCTCCCCTTCTTCCTCACCAACGTCCCCTCCTTTCTCACACCTCCCCCACGACCTAGCCTATTCCCTCAACCACCTCTATGATTCTAACGGCTGTTTTCTTGATCCCAGCCCATTCCAACGTTTCTCTTTCTCATCTCTTTATCCCTCTCGCTATCTCTTTCTCTCTCTCTCAATTATTCTCACCTCCACTCACTGCCTCACCGGCATCCTCACCATGTCAACCCACCGACGACGACCCAGCCAAGGTCTTCAGCCCATCTCGCACTTCTTCTCTCTCACAACCTCTCTCTTAAACCAAACCTATCACCTAGCCATCTCCGCCGCTGCACCCATTCATCCGCCGAGCATCACTGCCAGCGATCGCATCCACCTACAACCTTCAAGTCGCCACGACCTCCTCCGAAGATCTAGCGTTGAGCTCACCACCGCTGATGAGCCCACACCACCAAAGTACCACCCTCTCCTCCGCTCAGTCTCTTTCCTCCTCCAGCGACCAACCCTCGCCATCGTCGCCGACGAACCACCTCCAACACCGATCACCACCAACACCCCCTCACCCGAGCCCCTATGCTCCCGCACCACCATTTCCCTCTACCCCCAGCTCCTTCCGCAACCACCTCCTCTCACCGACGGTGCGTCCTTACTACCACTTCGCCTGCCTCTCCGTACCATGGCCGAACACCCAACACCAAACCCCATTTCCTTCATCGCCTCTCTCTTCTCTCTCTCATCTCTAGCTAAACTCTAGTCGAGACCGCCATCACCTCTGCATACTCCGGCCGACCCCAAGCACCACCGACAAGCTCCTCTCATCGCCAACTCCTACTCACCAAGCCCCAGCTCACTACTACAGCGTCCGAGCTCCTCTCCATTACACCCGAGCACCCAAGCCCCCGCACCCAAGCTCACTGCGCCGTTGCAGCCCTTGCTGTGCCGTGCTGTAGCAGCCGCCACCGTACAAATCGTCGACGCCATCATCAACTCCGTTGCAACACCAGAGCTCCACTTCAAGCTTAAGCCCAAGCCGAGACTCTGATATTTCGTCGAACAGTTGCAATCACCGCTAATCCAGTCACCTTCGTCGCCGTCCAAGCCATGACCTCAGTCTCTGTGGCCTTCACCGTCATCAACGTAGTCGCTGTTGCAACATTGCACAGGCCATCGCAACACGTATCGTGCTCGAGCCTCGCATCGCGCCGTGCCCGATTCCGCAACGTTCGTAGCCGTCTCGTGTGTCGAGGCGATCTCCGCGTCTGTGTCGCTCCCTAGGCAAGTGAACCCCCTTACTTGCTTATCATGCTACATATATACGTATAATACACACACACGTGGGTTAATTGTTATTAAATCTCTTACCAACGCAATATGGTTTATTAACATTCAGTAAACATTATTACAATATATAACTACTCCTTTGAGTCAGAACTCCCAATTCATGATGAATAGTTCGTGTTACTGATAATCAACAATATGTAGAAAGTTGGGATCAGAACGTTAGCGATTCGATCATGAAAGGATGCCCCCAAAAGGCGTCGTCAAACCTGAAATTCACTGTACAAGCTACCATATTAAATTCATTGTAAATTAAATACAGATCAGAATGTAACGTTCTAGAGCTCGTATCGAAGCCTACTAGATAAACTAGAACCATATCTAAATTGTTATTTAATATGACCATGTTACGATAATGAAAACTTGAGAGAAATACGGCTCTGGACTGTAGTCCAGAGCAATATTTTCTGTATGATTTTAAATGTCTATATATCCCTGTATAAATCTGAGAATGTGTAGAGACCTATATCATTGTTTATATAATTGAATTATCTTTCATATGGCACTGGTTTCACTCGATTCCATCATAGTGTGATATTTTAAATATATTTTAAATCGTCGATATGTCCTGCAGTTTTCTGCAGTGACATTTTATACATGTTGACCTTAAACTGAACATAGCTCCCTGTACACAGCGGATATTACTGATCCGTTTATTGTGTTGGAAAATTAACTGATAGGGATAGATTTTATTCAACTGTAAAGATCTTTGATTCTGAACATAATATATATAAAACCACGTTTGAAGTTGGACTTCCAATTCTGAAACTGGAATTCCAGCAGCTTACACCCGTTTTAAAAATGAACATAACTCTTAAACCAGAATGCCTATTGATATGAAACTAATTTTACTGCTTAGATAATCAAGTACAATTCATATGCCCTTTATAATATTTTGATTGATTCTGCATGTATAATTTATAATGAATAACGCAAACTGAACGCATTGAATGTCCTTATTCGGTTAAATTTTATTTCATGCATTCTTACCATGTCATGTGTGATTACTTCACATTCATTCATTAGCGACCATCTATTTTGATACTCTAGTGACTGTTTTTACATTACCAAGTAATAAGTGTTAGTGATTGGATTGTGGCAAGTACGTTAGTGTAAAAGCGTGATTGAATAGTGGAAGTGACACATACTTGTACACAATCAGCGGAGCCATTTAGTTATTGCACTGTCAATATCTATAGGACTTGTATAAGTGTAACTATAACTAAAATGAGACAAGTATGGAAGCACTTATATTGGTGTCATAGGTAAGTCATCGAGGAATGTCCACTTGTTTCATATACTAGTCGAGATATGCTTGATGGAGACCATGTCTCCAATTCTCATACAGACTTGTCATGGAGCGACTAGTATTTAGATTTGTGGTCGGACCTTGATATAGACCGCGAGGTGTTGGGGTAGTTTGAGTATGAGTTCGATCAACGAAATCTCAAGAGTCCAATTACCGGTATATTTCATGATTGCATGTTGCTGTGGTACCGAGCTTGAATGATACATATTGTTACTGATAGTGTTACTGACTCTTACTGATCGTGATTCAAGCCCGTATTTCCAATCCCCTGGATAGGTTTAGTATCTTGGGTTTGAGAATACTCATGCGGTAGTTGAGCTCACACTCGAACTGACGATAGGTTTAGTGGCATGGACATTGAGACTTAGAGACTGATAGGTTTAATGAAATGGATATTGCATTGATTACTGAACCGATATACATGCTACTGCTTGCCCGTACCTGTTATTTCCTGCTCATATTATTACCCTATGCTTGCTACTTCATGTTTATCATTAATGCACATATTATATATATAGCTATATTGTGTCACCCTAATGACCTGAGTATGCATTCTCAGAGTGAGAAGTGAACTTAGTACGGACAGAACTTACCCTACTTCGAGAATATTGCGGACATCTAGATCAGCGACGTCAGCACGATCATTTTCTTTGACTCTATCTGGTTAGTTGTATCCTTGATGATATAGATTTGTATCTGTTGCACTCTGATTTATTTAGATGTGATAGATTTAGTAATTGTGATTATTGCTTGCCATGTAATTGGTAGAAGCCAAAGTATGACTATGACGGGATTATTCCATGACCGTAAGATTATGACTGACATAATCACCTTTATATTCTGTATTTTGGGAAGCGATGCTTGACAGAATTAGTAGATTTTCCTCCTGAGTGTACTATTATTGGGTGTAGATAAATCTTCAAAAGGAAGCTGAAACCAGATGGAACCGTCGATAAGTTTAAGGCCAGATTTGTTGCCAAGGGGTTTAAACAAATGGAAGGTATTGACTTCTTTAATACTTATTCTCCGGTTGCCCGCATGACTACAATCAGAATGTTTATAGCATTGGTCTCCATATATGATTTCACTATCCATCAGATGGATGTGAAAACCGCTTTTCTTCATGGTACTCTAGAAGAAGAGATTTATATGGATTACCCTGAAGGATTTGTTGCCGTTGGTAATAAAAGAAAAGTATGCAAACTTGTGAAGTCTCTTTATAGGCTTAAACAAGCCCGTAAACAATGGCATGGGAAGTTTAATACCACCATCATTTCATTTGGCTTCACTGTGGTTGAGTCTGATAAGTGTGTTTACTGTAAGACCAAAGATGATTCATGTATAATTTTATGCATCTATGTTGATGATACTTTATTGTTTGGATCTAACATAAGGATGATCAATAAGACTAAGTCATTCTTGAGTAGCAGGTTTGATATGAAGGATATGGGTGTTGCTGATGTGATTCTTGGCCTGAAATTATTGAGAACGGCTGAAAGCATAACCATTTCACAGTTTCATTACGTTGAGAATATTATAGGGAAATTTGGCTATAACAACGGTAGAACCGTCAAAACCCCTTACAATCATTCAGTAACTCTCTGCAAGAACACTAGTGGTGTCTCTGTATCTCAATTGGGATATTCTCAGATCATTGGAAGTTTAATGTATCTTGCGAACTGCACAAAATCCATGTTGGGGATGGGTTTGAAAACCCTCTCTAATTCATCGACAGTAGTAACCCAACTTATCTGATTGGAGATCCTACGATATGGTTCAATGTGGTAATAACAAGCTGTTGAGTGAATTGAACACCTAAGATAGATTGATACTATTGTATCTGAGTCTATCCCCTGACAAACCTGGAGGGTGTTGTATACTGCTAGTACAGTGAGAGTATTTGACTCTGAATGGGATCAAGTCTTCATGATGAGATGTGAGCAGTACATCTCTGGAGATGCCCAACTATATGAATGTTATTGTGTGGTCGCAATCAGAGGAAATGGGTTATTCCTCGATTATATTCATGAATCAGGATAAGGATGCATGACCATGATGCATTAAAACCTAAAAATTGCTACTGTAGCCTGTAGCATGCTGTTACCAATGAACATCGCCACACTAAAGGCCTAAGTTCAATACTCAGTTTCACTTCGTCCCTATGCTGGAAAAATTGGATAACTAAGACGATGGTTCAAACTGGAAGTGCCTTCGTTGAAAATATGTTACAAATCGCTTCTGAACTTTCATCTATAAAATTATGGGGGATTGTTGGAATAAATTGGAATTAACTAGAATAATAAATTAAAGGGTGTTTTAATTGCAAAATGTTATATGGATGGATACCATATTTATGGTTGGATTCCACAAGTGAAAGCAGTTGTCATAATTGAACTTTGGAAAGATACTTTGTATATGGTTGGTTTTCATAGTTGACAATATTGACTTAATTAATTAAATGCAGTTAGTGAAAGTTTTTCGGCCGGACCGTTTAATGCAATTAATGAAAGCCTATTAAGTGCATGTTAAATGTATTTAGTGGAAACCGAAAACCCAAGCTGTTTAATGCAATTAATGGAGGGCTATTAAGTGCATATTAAATGTATTTAGTGGAAGCTAAAAAGACTGCTTAATGTAGTTGATGGAGGGCTATTAAATACAGTTAGTGGGAGATGGAAAAACTGGTAGGCCGTTGAACCCCCCTGTGCACTTATAAATAGGCGCATTTCTAATTCCAAATAGACGGAGAAAGAAAGACAAAAAAATACAATCTCTTTTTTGAGTTTTTCAAGTTTTGAGTTCTAAACTTTAGGCTATTTGAAGTAGCTTTCGAGGTGCTGGCTGTAAGTGCGCTGTTGACTGGAGCTGTCAGATTCTACAAAGAATATTGTAGTATTCAGCGCAACAGGTTTGTGGGACAATATTTTATCTTCTTCAAAAGACGATTCAGTTCACCTTATTGTTCGGTAATCTATAAAATTGCTTTGTTTTTTAACTTTAGTTAAATGATTAGGTTTATTTCTATTTGTTTGTTTCTAATCGGTATGTTATGCTTTATTGAATTGGATCTAATAATTGCTGTGATAATTTGTACTATTTCATTATATGATTATTTGTACGTCTCTGCTATCTTTGCAAAATATATTTCATATTTATCGACCAAGTTAGACTCGATATTTGTATCCAAATACAAGCATCGGCCAGATCCGAACGAAAAACAAACAAACAAGCCGTACGAGGCCTATATTTATTGTATACAGGAATGAAATTTCAAATAAACATTTGCTTAGATTATTCGATAATAAAAAATGTCAAGTATAAAACAATCTAATACTAGTCTGAATATTGATATTATTCCGGCCTTAACCTTGACCCTAGTCTTAACAACATAAAATGGATTCGGTTAAGAAAAAGGGCTTTTCTTAGGCCATACTCTATCTCCAGCTTATTCTAAGATAAAGTTTTGAAGAATATTAAGAAAATGTTTTGATGCAAGACATTTTTAAGACCTTGCAAAACAGCAACACTTACGATTATTGCAAACGAGTTACATTAAAAGTATGTGGAAATGTTGTTTCATCAAACCCGACAACCCGGTCGGAGGTTTCAGCATTCGCCGGAAAGTTGAAATGGTGATTTTCTTCGCCGAAAATACAAGAAGCTCCTCTCTTGAGAGATCCAATCCAGTCCCATTTCGTATTATCAAGCAATCAAAGAATTCTCATTTGAATCAGTCGTATGTGTTTTGCACGTGCGAAATCTTCATCTCTTCAGCTACCAACAATCGACCCCCGCTACATTCACCAATCCCCAATATCAAAATGAGCCCACCTCGCTTCCTTCATCATCACCAACCTAAAAACCCTAACCCTAACCTTCGCCCATGGCCTCCTCTTCCCTCGCTCCTCCTCCTTCGGTCCAGCCCTCTCTCCGCTCCTCCTCCGGCGACCTCCGCCTCGCCCGCCCCCTTCTCCCCCTCCGCATCCGCCGCCGTCTATTAGGACCCCACGACATCGGATCCTTGCGCTTCTCGAGATCCGATAGGGAGTCGTGTCGGATCTTCGCGAGATCGACCCCCGTGATGGATCCGGCTTCGAAGAAGGCGGGTTCGGGTTCGGATTCGGGTTCTAGGGTTTCAACGATCGTTGATGTGGATCTTGGGAATCGGAGCTATCCGATCTACATCGGAGCTGGCTTGCTCAACGAACCCGATCTCTTACAGAGGTAGAGATGACTGTTGAGTTAGGTGATTTTTTCATGGTTATTTATTTTTGGATTTTTGGATTTTTTAGGCATGTGATTGGGAAGAGAGTTCTAGTGGTGACCAACACCACGGTCGCTCCGCTGTATCTTGAGAAAGTGATTGAAGCATTGACTGTTGGAAACCCGAATGTTTCGGTCGAGAGTGTGATACTACCAGACGGCGAGAAGCACAAGAACATGGTAATTTATCGACGAAGTAATATTGTCAATTGATAGTTTCAATGACAATTTGCATATTTCTTTGATTTGATTTAAGAAATTGTGTCCTTGTTAAAATCCTAGAGTAACTAATTCTGCTCGAGAAGCTGTGTCAACTGCAAAAAAGTTATAAAATGTTAAGACCTTAAGTTTCATGGGGATTTTGGGAGCCTCAAGCCTTCGAAATGCCTATTAGCTAAAGTATCTTTTGTTATTTAATATACATTAAACCTAGTATAAGCTAATGGGCATTTTTTTGAAAGTGTGTTTGGTTTTGTATAGGAAACACTGATGAAGGTATTTGACAAGGCTATAGAGACTAGGCTGGATCGCCGCTGCACCTTTGTAGCCCTAGGTGGAGGAGTGATTGGCGACATGTGTGGATTTGCTGCAGCCTCTTTTCTTCGCGGTGTTAATTTCATTCAGATTCCAACAACTTTGATGGCTCAGGTTTCTTCTTGTTGCTTCATTATCCCAAATATTACTGATTTCTGGAAATTTTATAGGAGTATATATGTAAATGCTGAATGCTTGATTCAGGTGGATTCATCAGTTGGAGGGAAAACCGGAATAAATCATCCACTGGGAAAGAACCTAATCGGGGCCTTCTATCAACCACAATGTGTGCTCATTGATACCGACACTCTGAACACATTGCCTGATAGGGAACTTGCTTCGGGTATTGCGGAAGTAGTGAAGTATGGGCTGATTAGGGATGCTGAGTTCTTTGAGTGGCAAGAGAAATACATGCATGCGTTACTGGCGAGGTATCATCTTAATTATAAAATTACAGTGATAATTGGAGTTATGAATGCTTGCATGTTTATTTTAATTGAATATTGAATAGATAATCTCTGTAAGATTAGTTGTCAAACATATATTTTGTATCAAATTTGATTTGCATTTTTCTTTAGCTTACTTAAGACATGCTCTACATTTATATCTATGTCGTTTTATAGTTACATAACACAAAGCGTCCAAGCGGTCAAGCACTTGCATCATTCCTTCATGAAATATATATTTCTAAATTATATTGCTGCTGAATGGCTGTCGAGATTAAAATCAAATTGTAAAATTCATAATGAGACAACTTTTTATGTGACAAGAAAGAAGACTTGTAACTGAGGACATCAAGCGATCTACATGCTTGACATCATTACTAGGTTTTACGTTAATAAGTCTCTCCTTCCCAATGAACTTGGCTAGAAAATGTGGACATATTTGAAGTTTACTCCCTCCTATGTCTGTGTTATGAATGAGCTCTTACCACCATGCGAGCATCCATTATTTTCTTACACTATCACCCGTTGGTTGTTATATAGTCGGATAGGTTCTTTCAATACATAAGTCGTCTTTGTTGAAGAGTCAAGGAGGGGATCTCACACTATGGCCAACATATGATTGTTAACTTCGGATGCATCATATAGTTTTTTCCTCACTTGGGTAAGCCTAACTATAATAATTAGCTGTAGCCTTATAGGCTTATAGCTTGATTTGTTTGGGACATGTGAAGTTGTTAAGACCCAGTTTAAAACACTCATAGCAAAAGTGTAACACGAATTTAATATACAAAAAATTGGCAAAATAAGAAATTACACTTCTAATTAGCCGAAGCTGTCATTTTCTTATGAGTTGTTTTTTGGCCTTTGTTTAGACTTTTGTATTGAGACATCAAACAACAAAATACAACACTTCAGACATGAGATTGTAGGTGGGTATACTCTTGAAGTGAACTCTTAGCCAGTAGCAAATTTATAAGTTACATATTTATTTATCCCTGTTAAAGAAGGCCGCCTTGCATTTCTCAAGACCAAGTAATCATCTAAGTAAACAACAACCGAGAACTAGTTAGAAAACAATCTTATATTATCACCTCATACCCATAACAATCTTAAAAGCAACATGGTTGTATTGGTATTCTTCACATACTAGGGTTAAAACCTCGCCCGAAGGGCGAGGGTCATGGAGTGATATACATTTTATTATGGCTTGACATAAACCACACTGTGGTTGTTCGGTTTCCCAAAACTATCGTGTAGTTCAAATTCATCACATCCATCTTTCCCCTCCTTCCATATGCAAAAACAACAATAATATAAAAATAGAAATAAAATAAAAAACAATTCACGGACCAATTCCAAATTGGGATGTCCTCTCCAAATTAGAATCACCACATCTTCATCTCGGCAAAAGTCCAACGACCCATCGGAGAGCACGAAAAGTTTGGTTTGCCTTACCACATCCAGTAGGATTGTAATTTTAAATAAATCAATTTATATAATATATAAGGGCAAGGTTTTTTGTGTAACGGAATGCGTGTTTTAAGGGTTTTCATTATTAGTTTAAGCAATAAAGTGGTTCTTGAAAACTCGAGTAACTTACGTTGGTCAATTCTCTGAAATAAGCTTAAATATATCGTAGAGTATGTGTTTGTTTTTAATTCTCCAATGTTATATTGTGAGCTATTATTTAATGCTGCACAAACAATATTGGGGAAAAATGTTGGGTTTATATCCTTAACGAAGTGTCTTCTACATCATACTTGTAAAGATTTTGTAGTAAAGGTGGTGAAATAAGATGCGAGTTACGTTACTCCAACCAAGGGATCTAACTATTGTTGTAAAACTCTCTTTAGAATGAAAAGTCATGAGTTCGATATCCAGAGAGTGTTGTATAAAAAAGATCATTACTCCGCTCTTCTATTAAAATCAACATATGTAAATCAATTTTTTCAAACAATTGAAAACATGTCTTGAAAAAACTGCTATAATTCATTATTAAATAAGCAAATATTAAATTTAATAACTAATCACGTCTAAAGAGATAAGAATGAGTAATGAGCATTTAGATTTTTTCGGAATCATGGAGGCGCAAAAATTTACGGGATTTTTTTTCTTTCAGACATTGAAAAGCCAGAAGAAGAGATGTTAAAGATCATTTTTGAAGAAAAAATGCCATAGAAGGGGAAAGAAAAACAAAATCAAACAATTCATCTCATTTACTAAGAAAACAACGACTCATCTCATTCATTCTCACACAAAGGTGGTCTCCTCCCCAAAAAAACAAGGCAGAAATTTATCCTAGAAATAGAATTTCCAAATTTATCCCCATCTCTTTTAAGAATCCACAACTAAACCAAAAACAATTACTTTCAAATATAAATATTTCTTTCAAGCTAAGGTTAGGTTTGGAAACTTGGCCGAAGTTTCACCAAGCATACCATTTTCTATTAGGATAAAGATAGGTCATATTACTGGAATGTATATTCACAAACAATCTAAACCCAAAACAAGCAAGAAAATATTTTAGAACCAAGTTTATGACCTTAAGTCTTTAACTAACAGTAACGTTCCATAACATCTGTACAACTTACCATGCAACCCTTAATAAATATAATTGTAACTTCTAACATCTTGTATACCGGCGATCTATATTTTCACCTGTTGCCTTTGAAATATAATACTCGGCTTTTTAAGAGTTAGGATTGAAACTCCTGTTCTTCGAACGCCCTATATGATACCTAGGAAATCATAAGTCTACTAACATATGATTTAATTAGATCACAATATCTCATAGCTGTCAATAATAGATATGGCAAGCTAATGTATATGAGTTACCCTTTTTCTTCTAAATTTATTCCTTAAAATCAGAAAAGAATAAAGAACAGTACCATACTGCCTGCGGAAGATACACGATAGATCTCTATGCGTGCATTAAAGAATCATAGCAATACTAAGCAATCATTCTTACACAAGCGGGTGAAACCTTTTCATGAACAACCCATCTTCCATTTAGCTTATCTTGGAAAATTCCCGTCTATGCAAGCAAAGTTCTCTCTGGCAGTACCAGTGTACCACAACTCACATATTATGCGAAAATGGATCATTTTTAAATCCGAGTCATGACCCCCTCCCTGTGCTGAAAGCTCTGAGATCGGATAATTCTCACTCGCTGGAAACAAAACCACACAAGAATTCTGTTAGCCATGACGGTCCCTATCTTTTTGGCTACTTAACCATGAATAACTTTTGACAAATTGCAATCTAAAGGCCATAGGTGACCAGTCCCTTGCTTGAATTCAGTTCAATGTCTTAGTTAAAGGTTAATATCGCTTGATTGGATTTTTGGAGCTTCTATTGTTAGAATGTCATCATGCGGAATGTTTCATACAAGTAATTCTTGCAGGGATCCAAGTGCCTTAGCATATGCCATCAAGCGATCATGTGAAAATAAAGCTGAGGTCGTCTCCTTAGATGAGAAAGAAAGTGGAGTGAGGGCTACTTTGAACTTGGGGCACACATTCGGCCATGTAAGTTTTTGTTTTACTGGGTCCTTATACATTTTATATATTTCGTGTGTTCTTTAATTGCTACGAGCGCTCTTTGATTACTGTCTGTTAATGTGTCTCCAGATATTGGTTTATGTTCTTAGTTATCGAATCTGATTTTGAATGACTTATGGCTTATATTGTCAGAGATGAACTTGATCCTCTTTCGTATATTTTACTATTTTTCTCTCTCAGGTAGTCTGTCTTGTGTTTTAGTGCTTTTGGCAGGTTTGTTTCCTAAGATTGCATGGCAATTGATCATTTGCTATATAGTGTACTAGTTCTGCTGTGTTCTGCACCCAGTGTACAACTTTGAGCACTTTATTGTAAGGTAAGAGAATGGTCTTTTGGCTAGTTGCTTGGAGATGTGGATGTGCAAGTTTGGTAGGTGATCAAGGAAGGGGCAGATGCAAACAGTAAGGTTAGATACTTATTATGATAGTTGGTAGGAGCTCTAATTAGCTCCGTCTTGTCCCCATCAAGATGGGGACAGTTCTCAAGCAAGGCTTCAGGATTAATTTGAAAGATTTTACCGTAGGCTGTTAATTTAACACCTTTCCTGCCCGAAATTATGGAAATTGGAAATTAGAGGGGCTTGCCATAAGCCTAAAAATAACCAGCTAATATCATTGAAATTCTATTTAGATCGCTGAAAAATATACAAGAGGAAGATTGTACGTTAGCTGGAGGAAAATATGGTCAACTATGGCACATCTAAAAGCTGGAGTGAAACGAAACACGTTTTTAAAGGAGCTATAAATAGGTTACTAAAAAATATTCTCCGCGTGCAGAAGAAAACACCATCATTATGTAATTATCACTCATTTACTACCTTTTAGGATTGGGTAGCATTGAAATTTGATTGTTTGCTCACTAATGACTGGTTAAGCTTTTAATCTTTACAGTGATTACAAATTGTTATAAGTGGGTTCCAACAATAAGACTCAAGCCTTGTTGAGGTTTGACCCATCTTATATCTTATACCCATGTGTTTTTTTTTTGTTTCCAATGTGGGATTATCATTAAAGTTTCCCCATAATTTGCTGCGTCTTGTCCCCATCAAGACGGGGACAGTTCTCAAGCAAGGCTTCAGGATTAATTTGAAAGATTTTACTGTAGGCTGTCAATTTAACACCTTTCCTGCCCGAAATTATGGAAATTAGAGGGGCTTGCCATAACCCTAAAAATAACCAGCAAATATCATTGAAATTCTATTTAGATCGCTGAAAAATTTACAAGAGGAAGATTGTACGTTTGCTGGAGGAAAATATGGTCAACTATGGCACATCTAAAAGCTGGAGTGAAACGAAACATGTGCACATCAGGTTACTAAAAAATACTCTCCGCGTGGAGAAGAAAACACCATCATTATGTAATTATCACTCATTTACTACCTTTTAGGATTGGGTAGCATTGAAATTTGATTGTTGGCTCAGTAATGACTGGTTAAGCGTTTAATCTCTAAAATGATTACAAATTGTTATATGCGGGTTCCAACAATAAGACTCAAGCGTGTGGTTGCCAGGTGGAAAGTACGAGGACGAATTACGTGCATTCATCACTTTTCTTGGTGTGGTTATCATGTCGAGACAATGAGTTTCAATCGAGCCATCGGCTCTCATACCATGTTATAAGTGGGTTCCAACAATAAGACTCAAGTCTTGTTGAGATTTGACCCATCTTATATCTTATACCCATGTGTTTCTTTTGTTGTTTCCAATATGGGACTATCATTAAAGTTTCCCCATCATTTGGTTTTTTACTTTCAATACAATTCAATATATTCGCTTAGTTATATAACTATTGGGTCTCAACGGCCTATCTAGGTAAATGTCTGGAATTGAGAGGCATTCATATGCACATTTAAATGTTATAGATTTTACGGTATTCGAGTAAAACCTTTTCCATACAATCAATATATCAGTGTTTGAGGATCAACCCCATTAGTCAAAGGGTAGCAGGAAAAGAATTAACTCACAGGGTTTAGCCACAATGTTTGAGAAGTTGACAACAAGTTCAGCCTTGCCCCCCCCCCCCCCCAATTAACTCACAAAGTTTAGCTACAATGTTCGAGAAGTTGACAACAAGTTCAGCCTCGCCCCCCTCCCCAACCCAAGCCACCCCACCCCACCCCCAAAAAGTCACCCTTCTGGAGTTCCTCTTCCGTCAATTTTCAGTTCTTGTGCCAGAGTTCGTATATTTGCTTCAGTTATTTAACTATTGTGTCTCAGAGGTCAATTTTAGGTAAATGGTCTGGAATTGAGAGGTATTCATATGTACATTTAAATGTTATTAGAATTAAGGATATTCTCGAGTCAAACCTTTTCCTGAGAGGATCCATGTATCAGTAATTGATGTTCAACTCAGTGTAGAAGGAAAAGAATTAACTATCAGGGTTACCAACAACTTTTGAGAAGTTGATTCCAAGTTCAGCCTTGCCCCCCCCCCCCCCCCCGCTAGAGTTCCTCTTCTGTTTCTGGTGTTAATTTTGGTTTTGGAATATAGAAATAATTGAAATAATGAAACTGGTCAGTAGATTAGTATATGATTTTATACAATGTTTTACTGCCCTCTGCTGCTCTGCATGCTGTATCTGTTGTGAACAATTGTAAATGCCCTTATTGGCTGATGTTCTGCCGTGTACCAGTATAGCTTCATGGTTCGTGTACCACTATAGCTTGAAGGCTCGCTGATCACAATTTGAATTTTCAGATATTCACATAGATTTTAAAATGGCATGTTTCATGTTCCAACAAATTTCAATCTCCGGTTTTGTTGTTCGGTTACCTCTTTATTTCCAAGATCTTAATGTCTATTCTCTTTAATAGTAAAGCATCCGGTCTGACTCCTGTTTATTATGATTTCAGAAATCTCATATATATATATTGGATCCTTTTCAGGCTGTAGAAAATGGAATTGGATATGGGCAGTGGCTCCATGGAGAAGCTGTTGCTGCTGGCACGGTACGCATCAGTTCTCTCCCTCATTCTAGGCTTATATGTAGGACACCTTGCTTTTGCCCATAGAGCAGGAAATTTACCTAATCTTTATAAACTGCACTTCCTCCTAAAATTAACAGCAGCTCCAAAAAATTAAAAAAAAAAATGTTTCTGCGGCTACCCTGCAAATTATCCCTGATTTTCTGCTGCTTTCTTTACCTCTGTTTTGAGAAGGAAAAAGTGGAAAAACCGGAATTTCTAGCAGCAGTCAAAATTAGGTGTAAAGTTTAGGTTTTAAAACTTAGAATGGTTAGGCTAGGCTAAATTACAGTAAAATACAATTTTTTGATTTTTTTATTGTACTACCTTTAAGTTTTCTGTATTACAGTAAAATGCATTTGTCGATTTTTTTTTATTTAACCACCTTTAAGTTTTCTTTATTACAGTAAACTCCCTCAAAACTTGGTTTCAGGGGAGTTTTTTTTCCTTTCACTAACATCCCCTTATATGCACCACCTTAAGGGAAGTTATTGTGATTAAAAACTTTTAGTTAACTGAAAATTAACAAATGGTAGTTTTGTGTAATTTAGCGCTTTTAAGGACATTTCTGTTTGTGGGGGGAGGTCTGACTTGATAATTGTCGTGTGTATAGGTGATGGCAGTAGACATGTCGCGTCGACTTGGTTGGATTGACGGTTCTATCGTGGTGCGAGTCCTTCGGATCTTAAAGCAAGCCAATCTTCCAACTGCTCCACCTGAGATTATGACAGTTGAGAAATTTAAATCCATAATGGCGGTGAGTTTTAAGACTTGTTTTTGCATATATCAGTTTGAACCGACCAATACAACCTTTGGTTGGTTTGTTTAGCGTTTTTAAAATGAAAAGAAGAAGACTTGAATCCAAATTCCAATTTTTATATAATACTAAAATCCCTTATTATTTTTGTTAATATGAAAATAATTAAAAAATAAAAATAGGGTTAGTTGCACAAAATCCCTTGTCATTTATCTCCCGTATAAAACTAACATCCCCTCAAGTGGCTTGTTAGTGCAAAGACGCCTCAGACTTTTCAAAGCTGTACATAAAAAATATTAAAACAACTTTTGCTAGTCTTTCTTGTAGCAATCCATGTTATCGAGGAATGAATGTCTGATCGAACTCCAGAATTTGTTTTTGTGATGTTTAGAATATTTATATGGTGTTAGTCAAGAGGGGTGTTTGCCGTAACAAATCTCTTGAGGGGGTACAAGTGCTACTGGGATAATACCATACGGGGGTTTTGTGCATTGACACATACAAATTAATCGGAAACCTAGTTAACAGTTCCTTCATCGTAATCTTCATTCCTTTGAATATATTTGTGTATTGAGTAACAATTTTATTTTTTTTCTCTTGGGGCAAATAGGTTGATAAAAAGGTTGCCGATGGATTACTCCGACTCATTCTACTTAAAGGACCTCTAGGAAGCTGTGTTTTTACTGGAGATTACGACAGCAAAGCCCTCGAAGAGACTCTCCATGCTTTCTGCAAGTGCTGATACTTCTTCCATGTACCAAAAAACCTCTATTGTGCTAAAAAAAACCCTCTGTTGTTTATTGTCGATCAAATTAAAATTTTAATTTATAAAGTAAATCTGGATCTTATTTAATGTACAATGGTGTTTCTTTATTTTTGTTTCTTAATATACCCTTGAGTTTTAACGTAGTTGTAACTGTGGAAAAAAAATTTGATCTGTCTTACCAAAATTATATTATTGGAGTTGCGATTTGTTGTGGCTTTTTGTATTCAGATTTACTTGCATTTTGCCTAATATGAGATTAGCATGCCCTGTATTCTGCTGTTTACATTTTGCTAGGGTTTTTAGCAAATTGATGTGCCGCTTATTTTTATTTGCCTTCTTATTATATCAGGCTAGCATCACTGCATCAGTAATCTTGATGTAAACCGTGATCATTTTTCTACATATTAAGGCCTTCTTTGGGAAGAGGGTTTCTAAACCCCTGTTTCTTGGGGTTTCTGATGCTAAACTTTAAAATTTAAAACCCCGGTTTCTTAGGGTTTTTGATGCTAATTTCTTTGATTTAAAACCGTGGTTGGTTTGGCGTCCAAATAAGAGTTCTCCAAACCATGGATACAAAGGGGTTGTTTGGCGTATCTTATAAGTGTCATTTATGAAGGGCTCGTTTGGCTTATCTTATAAGTATCACTTATAAGCCATGGTCATTTATAAGCAACTTATAATTTTAGAGTAATAAGTGAATAAAGTGTTTGGTAAAATTTGACTTATAAGTAATTGAAGTGTTTGGTAACTTGACTTATAATTATATGTTATGTCAAAATGACAAAAAAGGACATGGTATTGATTTGTATATAAAATGCTATTTTAATTGCATTTGTTTACATTTTAGAATTGCTAGGGGGATGATTTTGATAATGTTATTTGCTTATCATTTTAATTTTGTTTTGAATTTGATGCTTTACACATATTGACTTTCACAGGTATGATGCAAACCGGGAAAAGTTGATTACCTTTGAATCAAAGATGGGGGAGAAGAGAGAGGGGCGGTCGTTGGTGAGGTACAGATGGTCGGCGGCGAAGCTCTGGCAGCGGCAAAATCCCAAGCGGTGACGACGAAACCCTAGAGTGACAGCGAAACAATTTGGATGTTAGGTTTTTTTTTTTTGGGTTTTTGAGACGAGAAGCATTTAATGTATCTCATTCATTCGGTAATTTTTAATAAAATAGAGGATGAATGAGTATTTTGCTTGGTCAAACTTTTGTACTAAATTGATGAGTCAAATTGAAAACACCAATTTGACGTGACTTACAAGTAGGGTTTAAGCACTTATGAGATAAGCCCTAACAGAAGCCTAACGAGCCCAAGATAAGTTAAACTTCAAACATGGTTCTTATGTTTTGAACTTCAAACTGGGCCTAAATTGGAACCGTCAGGAGTCGAACACTAAACCCTCTTCTATCTATGTTCTCTTCAAACCCAATCATCCTTCCCCGTCCCACCTCTCTCAACATCCTCCACCATCACCTCTCTCTCTCTCGCTCTCTCTAAAAATAGAGAGAGAAAGGGTTGGGTCTTGTTCCATTTGAAGAAGAAGAAGAAAGGGTGAGGTATCATGGTCTATTACATTACTGGAGGCAAGAGCTCAAATCTCTCCCTGAGGTTTTCGGAGCATTCGATCAAACTGAAGAAGAAGAAAGGGAGAGACATTTTTCATCTAAGGTGAACCAAATCCTGCATTTAAATACGCATTTTTCATCTATGCATTGTCGCCATTAGGGTGGGGGGGTGGTGGTGGTGGTGGTTTGGATTGCCATTTTAATCCCTAACAACTTCTTGTAACATTGTTAGGGATGATAGTTAACCACATGAGCCAAATTAGTTGAGTAACAAGCTTTTATGGCTTCATGCAAAATAAGCCTGTTTTCGGGGTTGTTTTTCACAATCCCCGTTTTGGTGTTGTGTATAAATAAATAAATAAAAAAACTTTTGAATTTCATTAAGTTATGCACATAGAAGGAACAAAAAGAAGTGAAGAAGAAAATGTTGTGAGCAACACATTCATCTTCACTTGACTATGAAATGATTTCAAGTTTGCATTGAATAATGTACTAAAAAAGTTGAGCAATACGGGAAAATATTACAATGAATTTCAAACAACTACCTAGGCATTGTAATAGTTCATCATTTGTGCTGACACAAAACTAAACTTTGTTAGGAAAAAAAAAAGCACAGCAATATGCATACTCATCAACCCATATTTAGTCAATTTCAGGTACAAAATGGAACCAGAGGGGCTCAAAAGGACAAGACAGGGTCAACCAACAGAAAAAACTTCGATTCAGTTAAAAATCAAACAAAGCGAGAGAAAGCAGGAAGCGATCTTCAATGATCACCACAAATATTCACCCACTTATTAGGCCCGAGCTTTTCGCTATCCCTCTAACTTAATCTCATCATCAAAGCGTTTTCTTCTTGCTTCTCCTTACAACTACTCAATATCCATATTGAACACAACGCGGACGCACGGAAGGAAGGCAAAGAAAACTTGAGAGGTTTGCAGCAATGCGAATCTCAAGTTGGATTCTTTGCCTAGCAGCTCTTTTATCGGCTCCCTTGGCTTCGGCTAAGGGGAAACACAGTGTGTCGGCGGAGGTGTCATATGATGGGCGGTCTCTGATGATTCAAGGAAAAAGAGAGCTCCTCATCTCCGGTTCAATACATTATCCTCGCAGTACCCCTGAGGTATCTTGAATTCCGAATAACGGTCTGTTTGGTTGGTAGGAGATGGAGATGCATGAAGTAATTTGCTTGATTATAATAAAATAAAATAAAATAAACATCTCTTTTACATATAAACGAAGCTGTGAAATGCAACAGATTGCAACAAAAATGTAAAAAAGGATGCAAACCCATTTTATGAATTGTTTGATTGGTAGGAAATGGAGTCGCATGCAGCATTTGCAATAGAAGAAATTTATATTCCACGTGTCTGGCAACATGATAAATAAAAATTATTGATAAATCCACAAAATATAGCTAATAATATGCCGTAGATGCTCTAATTGGCTGCAACAGTTGTTGTAATCATTTTCGATAAAAAAAGTGAACCCCGGGATTTAGAGAAGTAACAAGGTTTAGATCATAGGACATTATATTATGGCATGCATGCTTTCATAAGTTAAATGTAAAGTTTTTATTTTAATGATCAGATGTGGCCTAGCCTCATCAGAAAAGCTAAGGAAGGGGGACTAAATGTTATCCAAACCTATGTTTTCTGGAATGCGCATGAACCAGCAAAGGGACAGGTACCTAAATGTTTAATTTCTCACCGTTTTATTTTTAAAATTTTAACAGACGCACGATGAATAAAAATTCTTACTATGGATGCAGTACAATTTTGAGGGAAGGTATGACTTGGTGAGATTCATCAAAGAGATTCAGACACAAAATATGTACTGCACACTTAGGATCGGTCCCTTCATTCAAGCAGAATGGCATCACGGGTATTTAGATTTTTTCGAAAAAAAATCTAAAGTTTTTTTTACTCTCTCTATTTGAAATAAAAACGTGGGTGTTGTTTATAATTCTCTCCAATCGATTAATTTCAGAGGATTTCCATTCTGGCTAAAGGATGAGCCAGGCATGATCTTCAGAACCGACAATAATCCCTTCAAGGTGATAGCAACAACTAAAAACTGATTTTTTTTGCCAATAAATAAATATAAATTGAAAATTTTAACATAATCTTTAATGTGCAGTACTATATGAGGAAGTTTGTGAAGAAGATAGTCGATATGATGAAGGCTGAGAAATTGTTTGCTCCTCAGGGTGGCCCCATCATTCTAGCACAGGTTAATTTACCTTTCTCTTTTTTGGCTATAAGTTTTACTAAAATGCCATGGACTATCAACATCTTTAAAAAAACACAACGAACTAAACAAAAACCAAGTAAATGTCATGAAGTTTCAGTAATTTCACCTTCAGTTGTACCATACAAACATTTGAAATTGAAAAACAACATATGTTATTAAATCAAAAGACACTGCAAGTTATGGTTCATATATACGCGCACGCGCGCACACATATATACATATACAACATACATATGTACATACGTATGCATCTCTCTCTCTCTCTCTCTCTCTCTGTGCGCGCGCGTGTGTGTGACTAAGTTCATGGTATATACTTGCAATTTATGAACTTCATTGTATTATCTGAAAACACGGATTGTGCATGGTATTTTAAGGAATTAGCATACTTCTCTTCGTTCTATCCAATTCTAATTCTACGATTAGTATTTCTCTATAAATGCTTAAAATTTGGAGAATTTTTTTTGCACTTGAAAACAGATAGAGAATGAGTATGACATGGTCAAAAGGGCATTTAGACAAGGGGGTGATAGATATCTTCAATGGGCAGGAGATTTGGCCCTCAATTCTAAGGCTGGAGTCCCTTGGATGATGTGCAAGCAAAGGAATGCACCAGGGCCAATTGTAAGTTATTTATGTTGCAAAAAAATGTATTAAGATTGCGTGTTAACCTCAGGTAACTGAAATTGATGATGTTTTTCCACAATTATGTTTTTAATCGTTTATTCCTAACCCTGGTGAAGCCCTTCTGAACTTGAGTTGCTCTAATACCATGGTAGATGGAAGTCGTCGCTACTTACTACTAGAGCAAAACCTGAGAATTAGAAAAGCATGGGTTTGTTCTTGTGAGCATAGAAACATAATTTTTACAATCCACAGCGAAATTTCAGCCGGTGCAGTTTTAGTAATTCTAAATTGGTACCAGGGCAATCCAGATACATATTTCACCGCGCATGTGGTTTTAAGGGAAAATCGCTGAAATGACTCCGTTTTTGTTTTACCACCGATTCTCTGCTTTCAGGGTGTGTTAGAATTTAAAAGATAATCATTGTACTTGTTAAAATAAAATAATATATCTGTCAACTTTCAACATAAACATTGAAGTTATGGTGCAATGGCAGAAAACTTTATATACGCTTGCGTTCTGATCCTGATCAGAGAGAATTTGTGAATGCAGATCAGTTCATGCAATGGTAGGAACTGTGGTGATACTATGGCTAGCAAACAAGATCCAACCAAACCTCTTCTCTGGGCCGAGGACTGGACCGCTCAGTGAGTGTTGCAAAAAAGATTTCTAAAGAAAATTTTCAATGGCCTTTTATTAGTATTTATTTATTTTGTTAAATCTTAGATAAGAGAAACTAACATTTTGTTCTTGAGCGTTTCAGGTTCAGAGTTTTCGGAGACCCGCCGTCTCAAAGATCAGCTGAAGATCTTGCTTATGGCGGTGCGCGTTTTTTCTCCAAGAACGGAACACTCATAAACTACTATATGGTACTATATTTCACATATATTTTCTATTGTTAATTTCACTAATTAAAC
Organism: Agapanthus africanus; assembly: GCA_030015575.1. NCBI lineage: Eukaryota > Viridiplantae > Streptophyta > Magnoliopsida > Asparagales > Amaryllidaceae > Agapanthus > Agapanthus africanus. Next base: position 47,382,498 of record CM057339.1, read on the forward strand.
TACAAAAAAGACTATACCTGTTTTTTCCTCACTAAATACCATTTTTTGGGGTCTAAATTACATATAACTATTAAAATGTTTCTTATTGAGAATACACATTTAAAGTACCATATAGCAGCACAATGGCATTAACATAATATATAAAATGCCGTTAAGGTAGTTTAGTGAACAAGAGTGTTTTTAATACAATTTTTTTTGTTGCAACATGTAATCTATACGAAAACAAAAGCTGTACAGTGAAAAATGGGAATAGATTTTGTAGTGTAGTGAAATTAACCCTAATTTTTCTTACTTGAAAATAAAAACAAGCATTTTGCCATTGTTTATGCTGACAGTATCATGGAGGAACTAATTTTGGGAGGACTGGAGCCGCTTTTGTCATGACCCAATACTACGATGAAGCACCTCTTGATGAATATGGTACATTATTAAAGAGCTTATTTTAAAAAGGGATAAACATCACTAAAATACCTTGAATTTTGGTATTTTTAATATGAATACCACAAGCTTTATAAATCAAAAATAAATGTATGGCACTAAATGGAAAGTAATAAAAAAATGTGTCCAGTTTATTTGCTATTCACAAAGTGAATGCTATTTATTCGAAAAGGTTTATGCTATTTTCCTGACAACCCCCTGAAACTTTATGGTAATTTAGCGAAAATTATCCATTAAAAAAGTCAAATATATGCTAATTAAATGTTTTGATTCAGGACTTCAGAAGGAACCGAAATGGGGACACCTGAGAGATTTGCACCATGCATTGAAAGTATCACAAAAGGCCTTGCTCTGGGGTACCTACTCTATAGAGCCGTTAGGCAAAGGACTCGAGGTGCAAATTCATCACAAATATTATCAATAGGGTAAATTTCTCTAAAATACCATTAACTGTCTTTGTCTTTTCACTAAACCATCTTTAAGTTTTTGTCATCTACGGCAAGCCCCCTTAATGTCTCTGAAATCCAAAGTTAAGGGAGTTTACTGTAATAAGGCTTTTAAAGGCAGTTTAGTGAAAATACATTGATTGTTAAGTGTATTTTAGTGATCACTAGCATTTAATTACATCATTAAAAAATGACATCTTTTCGATTGTAGGCTAGATTGTACCAGATCCCTGGCAGTCGCGTCTGTGCTGCTTTCCTATCCAATGAAAACATGAAAGTGGACCACACCGTTAATTTCAGAGGTCAAGATTATTTCCTCCCTCGCCATTCCATTAGCATTCTCCCGGATTGTAAGACCGTGATCTTCAACAATCAAAGGGTAAACTTTTTCGAAGGCTTAATTTTTCTGAGGCCAGATTTCATACAAATACCATGACCTTTCAGCGTTGTTCGATTCTCTATAAATATGTCTGCTTAGTAAATTTCTAAGAATACCTTGAACTTCCAATGTGACACCTTAGGCCAATTTCGGCGAAAGCTGTTTTACTTTTGTTCTCTTTCTTATTTCCCTGAAAACGAAGTAAGTTACTAAATCGAAAGTTTAAGTATTTAATCACAATTTTCTAAGTTTAGGGTATTTATATGAATAGCGCTTAAAGTTAAAGGGATTTTCATTTTGCAATTTAAAGCTGCCATAAAACTATACCTGCTTTCACTATACTCATAAGTTCATAAAATACTAAGTTAATACCTGTTTTCAGTAAAAAAAAAGATAATATAAATGTCGTCATGGTAGTTTAGTGAAAGGTGAATATCATTAATATGAAAGTTTTTGTATGACATGCGCTATACGTAGTTTTCGGTAGTTTAGCGAAAAACGAGCGTAGTTGAAAAACTAAGTTGGCAAATGTTATAAACTACCTAAAAATATAATACCTAGAACAAGATTGGACGCTCAGTTAGTATTTTAATGTGATTTCAGGTGAGTGCTCAGCACAATGCCAGGACATTTGTTGAATTCAAGGGATTCAAAAACAACAATGTGTGGCAAATGTACCAAGAGCAAATTCCAAAATTTTCAGATGCCGATGTAGTTTCTCAGGAGCCTTTGGAACTCTTCAACATGACCAAAGACGAGACTGATTATTTGTGGTACACTACAAAGTAAGCAAATACTATCAATATTCAGAAATAAAACCCTTCAATGAATTGATAAAAGTTTTTTCACGATTATGATTTTTCATTGCAGTTTCAATTTGGAAGATACTGATTTGCCCTGGAGAGGTGATATCAGACCTGTTGTTCAAGTTTCTAACCTTGGACATGCAATGCTTGGGTTTGCCAATGGCGAATATATAGGTAAATATTATTTGTAGAAAGATGCATTTTATTTTGTTTTAGATATAAATTATGCTTAATGATTGTATTAATGATATAAAAAAACAGGGGATGGGCATGGAACCAGGATAGAAAAGAGCTTTGTTTACACAAAACCCATGACTCTGAAACCTGGAGACAACCAGCTTACATTTTTGGGCATGGCGGTTGGACACCCGGTAAATTTCTAAGCCGGCTTCATCGTCGCTATTCTACTCTTAAAGTTAAGAGCAACTACTTGTATACCGACTAATAAAAATTTTCGATTGCTTAAATTTTTATATATAATTTTTTAGGATAATGGAGCATACTTAGAACATAGACAAGCTGGAATTCACACCGCTGCGGTCCAAGGCCTCAACACTGGAACATTTGACTTAACCGCAAACAAATGGGGGCATCGAGTAAAGATTGAGCTTGCTTTGTTGCATTAAATACAAATGTAATAGAAATCCAATAACTTACAAAAATTAACAGGTTGGCATCCTTGGCGAGAAGCTACAAATCTACAATGAAGCCGGACTCTCTAAAGTTGAGTGGAAACCTTCTATCAAGGGATTGCCGGTTACATGGTACAAGGTACTTAAATAGGATAAGTTACATGAAACACCAACAAACTTTTTAGTTTTTTGTATGACTCCGTTTGTAAATTCATCTCTTATTATGCCACTTAAGGTAATATGATTTACTTCCAAATTGGTTTCAGAGGTATTTTGATACTCCTCATGGAGATGATCCAGTGGTTGTGAACATGAGCTCCATGGGAAAAGGAATGGTTTGGATCAATGGTGAGAACATCGGTCGGTTCTGGGCCTCTTTCCTTAATCCTCTTGGGCGACCTTCTCAAAGTTTGTAAGTATCAACCCGCTGCGACATTATCCTCATTTGCATGTATACTTTTCTGAATCTATAATGCTCTTGGCTTTTATGTGCCCTTTGAGTTGAAGCTAATTCTCGATATCAATGGTAGTATTATCTTTTCTATTTCTTCTATTCCAAAATTTGAAGGATGTCAACTGGACGTCTAGGCTCCGACACCAACTTTAAACGCCCCATGTGATTGCAACAAAACCTCGAAGTTATGATGATGTTTGAATGAGATATTCTTATATTCTAACAAAACTGTTCCACCATATTTCATCTTCACTCTTTATACCTAAACTCTCTCTTACATGTACACATATTTACAGGTATCACATCCCTAGATCATTCTTGAAGCCAACAGCAAACCTAATGGTGGTTTTCGAAGAATCAGGGGGTGATCCCGAGGCTATAATGATCCAAACAGTGAAGAGAGACAACATATGCACATACATTTCATCATCCTACCCTGGCGACGTGAAGCAATGGAAGAGAGTAGGAGGAGAGGTGATCAATGCTCATGGTACTCAGCCTCAAGTTAGGGCTCGTCTTCATTGTGCCGATAAGAAGGTTATTAAGAGCGTGGCTTTCGCCGATTTCGGAAATCCTACGGGCATGTGTGGGGAGTATAGGGCCGGGAACTGTAGTAACCCCTTGACTAAGCAAGTTGCTGAGAAGGCGAGTTTTTTTTTTTGTAGTGTGCATTGTGCCAACCGCAGCGGCATTGAAGTCTTTTTACGAACTTATTTGGAATAACATATGGTTTTCTTACTGTGATAACAGGCGTGCTTGGGAAGGAACAGATGTAGATTGGATGTGAATCCGGAGATATACGGAGCAGATGCAAACTGCCCATGGACGACGGCGACTCTTGCAGTCCAAGTGAAATGCTCTCGCTCGTGGAAGTCTTCTAGTGATGATGATGATGGCAACTAAATGATACATTTCTATGTATAAATTTTACCATGAGATGTAACATGAACGAAAAGAGTTAATTCCTTGGATTGAATCTTAAGAAACATTAAGATTGTTTTTTTTCATTTGTTTGCTGGATTTTGTGTCTTAGCCATTAGATTTCTTTTTTTATTGTGAGATTTATTTATTCCTTTTTTTTAATTATTTAGAAAACCAGTAATACTCAAACCGCAATATTCTAAAATCGTTTAATGCGGACTTGAATTCAAAATACTAGAATATAAAAACAACTCTCTTCATAAATTTGGAGTTTTGATGCAGTGTTTGAGACATTTAATATGATATCAGAGGTGTTGGGGAATAATAAAAGTCGGGAGATGATAACACGTGCGGAACTATGCTACGGCTAAACCACGCAAACCATGCAGTAACAACGTGTTGGATATAGTGCCCTCAGAGTCAATTATTGGATCGCAGGCACGTGATTGCAATGATTGAGGGAAGACCTATGCCGGTAGGACAATCTTACTCAGGATGATTGTATACTATCTGGTTCGTCTCTATTATCGTGTACATGGTTTAGGTGACATTGTGGTTCACTATTACACGTTGATGGAGAATAGTATGCTACCATGATTTGTCTTTATCATTGTATACTGTTTTAGGTGACCTTACAGGTCGCTATTACATGTTGATAGAGCCCTTAGGATTTTTGCTTGACTACCAACAGTATGATGGCGATCATATACGTGGGAGCTGGGGTCTATAAGCACATCCTTAAAAGGTCCCTAGTCGTGGGAGTTTCGAGACTGGGCATCGATACTCCATTAGTAGACTAGTGTATACAGTCGAGACCCCGACGAGGGGCGGTGGCCGGTCTCACAAACCATTGGTGTCAGTTGGATCACCTAAGATATATACAGATGCTCATTGGGTTATGAGTACACCGGACAGGACTCGCCGGGAACATGCTAGTTGGTATTATACCTAGCGTCAGATAGCAGTTCCCTGGTGACATGTGTACAGGTTAGTTCATCGACCTGAGATCGTCATTTGTCTCGTGTGAGTTCCCACTGTACTTTGATTACTAGCCTACCACGGCTCAAAAGAGTCGTGCAAACAGGTTTTAGTTGGGTACAGTCCCGAGCCACATAGAGACAGTGAGCGGATCGGCAGGGGTTCGTCTCTCCCGGTATTGGGGGTGAGGTCGCGCTGTGTCTAGGAGAGCCATTACACGAAGTCCTTGACCAAGCCAGGAGATTTACTGGTAGGTATTCCAGTAGTATCTCAGGGTGTTCTGGGCTACACTCCGACACGACTTGTACCGCTTTTGGGGGTCTGACTTTTACCAACCCCTACGCCCGCCATGCGATGCTCATAGACGAACGGACCGGACTGTACGGATATTGTCACTGACAGGCTCAGTAGGGTGTCAAGATGAGTTCGCTCATCCACCTCCCTTGAGGTCAATACCTGGTAGCCCATTACGTATGGCTAATACCTCTGACGTGCTAGTGGTTAAATCCACAGCCAAAGTATTGACGAGTCTTTAGAGTCCTCCACAGACAGTTTCTCAGGTTTCGGGCGAAACGTTGTAGAGGCCGTATGATATATGGCAGGGTTCGATCATATAAGTGCGGTATTGCACGGATCATGATCGGACGGATCATACTAGTGGGCTTTGGTTTAAGCCGGATCCTAATATTAGATTTTTTGGATTACTTTAGTCTCATCGCATTCACATTCGGTCGGAATGCGGATGCAGGTGTGTATATACAGGTGAGGGGTATCCTTGTGATCCGTCACGAGTTTACTTTAGATGTTGCCGTATCTTTTTATTGTTGCAAACATTTGGATTAATGTTTGTTAATGGAAATTGTGAGCTTAAGCCATCATTTTGTGCATTAAATGATACATGTACTTCATGGATGACTCGTGGTATCATTTCTTGTGCAAATGTCACATATTGTGATTGATTTGTGTTGATATGATAACAAGAGAGAGAGGGGGGCTGCCATGAGGTAGGGTTGGTCTTGTATTGTTTCATATCTCATACTCTCTCTTTTTATCATAAGAAACACATAAGGAAAAAAGAGGGCTCTTCTTCATCTTCCTCTCTTTTCTTCTCTTGAGCTCATAACCTCCATCAATGGCAATACCTCTAACCTCCATCCAAATCAATGGATGCAAGAGACAAAGTGATCACAAATATTCTCTACAACACCTTGGACACGTCGGCTAGCACACTTCGTGCCCGAGTTGCTTCAGATGAAGCGGGAGCCCATAAAAAGACTCGTAGATGTGGTGCCCCCTTTCCGACGAGGAGATCGAGATCGGAGAAGCTGCGAGGAGCTTGGGATGGTGGCCAAAGACCGAAGGACATGGATCGATCGGTATAGCATTCTATCCCTTCTCTAGATAGCTAGTAGTAATGTCGGGACCCGGTTCTTGCTCACGGAGCAAAGTGCCACACGGAACAAAGTGCCACGCCAAGTGTCCCTGAGGCTGTTGTCTCGATCTCCTACGTGCGAAAGATGCAGGAGACGTTACGTGGGCGGGGGCCACCTCTTGAATCCGTGGGGGCCACCTCTTGAGTCCGTGGGAGCCACTGTAGAACAATGGGGACTCTTCGGAATACATTCCGAAAGGGGGCAGATCTGTACTATAAATGGATTGATACCACTCTTCAATACAGAGACGCTTTTTAAGTGAACTGGCACTACAGGAGCTTGAAAACTCCGTAGTTAAGCGTGCTCGAGCCAGGGAAGTTCTGGAATGGGTGACCTCCTGAGAAGTGGCCCCTGGTCGGGTCCGGTTCGCTCCGAAGGACAAAACCGTGCGGTTTCGGCCAGAGCGGACAATACTCTCTGTATTGGGAGTGGGGCGTGACAGAATGGTATCAGAGCTGGTCCCTCAATAGTAGGTCTGTGGTTCGAGGACGAACCATTGTTCAAAGGTGGGGAGAATGTCGAGACCCGGTTCTTGCTCACGGAGCAAAGTGCCACACGGAACAAAGTCCCACGCCAAGTGTCGTGTTACATGGGCGGGGGCTACCTCTTGAATCTGTGGGGGCCACCTCTTAAGTCCGTGGGACCCACTGTCGAACAATGGGGACTCTTCGGAATACATTCCGAAAGGGGGCAGATCTGTACTATAAATGGATTGATACCACTCTTCAATACAGATGCGCCTTTTAAGTGAACTGGCACTACAGGAGCTTGAAAACTCCGTAGTTAAGCATGCTCGAGCCAGGAAAGTTCTGGGATGGGTGACCTCCTGGGAAGTGGCCCCTGGTCGGGTCTGGTTCGCTCCGAAGGAAAAAACCGTGCGGTTTCGGCCAGAGCGGACAATACTCTCTGTATTGGGAGTGGGGCATGACAAGTAGGTTAATGGTTCGATCCGGGTTTTAAGTACACGATAGCGCCGGTTTTCTAGTTTTGAAAAAGTTTCGTTTCCGCATTTTGGCCTCGGACAGATGGCCGGGGCGCTACCGTAGACTTACATGGTATCAGAGCTACGCCATTAACCTTTACTAGCTTGCTCTAACGTGTTCAGAACTTCGATCGAACAAAAATTCCGAAACCGCGATTCCAAGTCATGAACTTTCTGTCGAATTTGTTTTGTGCTCGAAAAATTATTTGGTGTGTTGCAGAAAATCAGGCAGGGTTTTTAGAGAACACTGAAGAAAAATGGTTGCATGATGTCACTGTAGCGCCGCGAAACCGCGGCCGTAACCCCCTTTTGGCCGCGGTTTCATCGCCGAACAGTAACGTCTCTGGACCATTTTTCCTACAGTGATTCCTGACTTGAAAAAGGGGTTTCTGGTAATTTTATTTTGGGCCCAGATTTATTTGAGTATGTTCCCCTCCGAATGACGGCGCGACGCAGAGACGTCTTGCCTGAGATTCGGGGCAAATGCGATTTGGTTTTATCCGTCCACCTCTCCGAAGATACCAAGTTGATTTATGGTACCGTGTATCGGAGGTTTAGACGGATGCGACCGATGTAGCAGACTTCGTAAGATTCCCCCTCGTCTGAGGGGTTTTTGATTGTGGGGACGCTCTTCCCTGCAGGCGCAAGCCCCTGCAGTTAATTACGCTACCGCATCGCGGTAATAACTTTCTTCTTCTCCAGATGGCCACTTCGTATCGTGGGTGTTTGTTTTGTTTGTGGTTGCCCGTGGATTGTATACGGAGACTAATTTATGTCGTCGCCCGTAGGAAGTGGATTAGTCCAAATCCGTATTTTCTTAGATTTGGGTTTGGGGTTTTGGTTTAAGGATACGTTAGCCATATTTGAGGCTAAGATCAACTTAAATGTTTGTTAAGGATACATTAGTCTGATTTGAGACTAAGATCAACTTAACAGGATCGTTTAGATTTGACAAAAGAGCATTTGGGCTCTATTGTTCCAGTTTAGGGACATAGTGGTCCATTGCCAGTTTAGGGACATGGTAGTCCAACATTCCCATTTTGGGGACGAATATCGGTTTAAGGACGCATTAGTCCATGAGTTTAAGGACCCCACAGTCCATATTACCAGTTTAGGGACATGGTGGTCTAACATTCCTATTTTGGAGACGAATGTTGGTTTAAGGACGCATTAGTCCATGAGTTTAAGGACCCCACAGTCCGTATTACCAGTTTAGGGACATGGTGGTCCATTGCCCGTATAGGGACATGGTGGTCCAACATTCCCATTTTGGGGATGAATATTGGTTTAAGGACGCATTAGTCCATGAGTTTAAGGACCCCACAGTCCGTATTATGTATGGTTGTTGGGACCCGTCACCTCTCTGACGACGTTGAAGGATTACAACGACAAATATCAGAGGAGTTCAGAGATGTACCCTTGAACCGGGTGTAAATTGATTTGGGAGAGCAGTTGTGCTCAATTTAATTCAATTTGAGGACTTATGGTCAGAATTGGGTTAAGTCCAGTTGAAAATGTTCAACATTTTATTTGCATTTGGCCTATTAAGCCTTTACTAAGGCTCTGCCCTTTTTAATAATGCACTGCATTTTTTTTATTTGGTATGATAGACCTTTTAATTAGGCTCTGCCCTTTTTTTTAATAATGCATTGCATTAAATGTTCTGACAGTGCCCCACGTGGCTTGTCAGGCGCTTTGCGCCAATTGAGGAGCGCAAGGCGCAAATTCATGTGGAGATGACACGTGTCGCGCGCTGATGAGCGCAAGTCTGTTAGCGCAGTGCGCTGCGCCAGTGCGCTGCTGACACGTGGCACGCTCTGGTGACTTGCGCCAAACCAAGAGAGCAGCGCTCTGTTTTTAGAAGCGCAAGGCGCAGTTGTTCTGTGATTGACACGTGGCGCTCTCTGGTGGCTTGCGCCAATCCAAGGAGCGCAACAGTGCAAATTTCAAAAGTGCAAGGCACTGTTTAATATCTTGATCAGATTTAGATCAAAGAAACAAGTTCTCAAGAACCAATGGTTCATCAAAAGGCAATGCCTTTATACAGAAGTAAATTACTTCTTCTTTATTATTATTATTATTATTTATTTTATTGAAGATCTTGATCTTATTCTTAGATCTTTGATCTTTTTTTTAGAAGAAATTCTTCTTTCTTTTCCAAAGGTTTACCTTTTTTCTCTCTCTCTCTGAGTTTCTTCTCAAAGTTTTCTGTTTAAGAGCTCTGTATATCTCTATCTTGATGTCAATCTGTTTTAGACTTGGAGTCTAGGAGCCTTTATATAGGGCCAATTAGTTTGTTAGGTTGGTTACAGAGATCTTTCTCTGGTTGATTTGGGGATATTTCCCCACCGTTGGATCTTTGATTCTAGGGTCTCTGTTTTACAGAAGACAATCTTCTTGTTTTTAATAAAATTGGAAAGATCTTTCCAGAATTTTTCTGTTTAAATGCTGGCACAACTGGCGCAAGCGCACTTGCGCTTAACACGTGTCGCGCAGCACAACTGCGCTGACACGTGTAGCGCAGTGCAGAGCGCAGCGCAACTGCACTGACACGTGTCGTGCAGCGCAGAGCGCAAGTCAACTGAAGCGTTGCTTCTTTATTTTTATTTTAAAACAGAGCCTTGCTCTGATTGGGTGCGCTGTCTTGGGCGCAGCGCTGGCGTGTCTGCTTTTGACACGTGGCGTGTTGCGCGCAGCGCAAGGAATCTGAAACGTTGCTTCAATTTTTGAATTTCTGAAATTCAAACAGAGCTTTGCTCTGATTGGGAGAAACAAATGCCCCACACCGTTGCGCTCACGTGGCGCACACGTGAATGCAGCGGTGGCAAGATCCCAACCGTTGGATCAACTCAGGAGTTGAAGGGGCGCACAAGCGCCTATAAATAGGACCCTCGGTCCTCAACAGATGATTATCATCTTCAAGATTTTTAATTTTCAGAGCCTTGCTATTACTTTTAAGAACTTCAGAGCCTTGCTCTTGTTTTTCAGGAACTTCAGAGTTAAAACTCTAGAAAAATCTTGGGTAAAATTTAACTTAAATTAAATTAAATTAATTTTAATTAATAGAGCCTTACTCTCATAGATCTTTTTTGATCTAAAGAAAACCCCTTTAGGGTTTCATATACAGAGCTTTGCTCTCAAGAATCCATGGATCTAAAGAGATCTTGTTTCAGGGTTTCTTAACCCATGAACAGAGCTTTGCTCTTGGACAAAATATAGATCTTTTTGATCTTTTGATGAAGAACTCTCAAGAGTTTTTCATGGATTTTTAAGATCCCACACTTTAATTTTTAGGAGTTAATTTTTTCCTTTGATGGATTTTTCCAACATTATTACAGAGCTAGGCTCTTTTAAGGAATTTTATTCCCTTGTGACCAGAGTTTGACAAGTGTCACTCTGTGACAGAGCTTTGCTCTGAAAAAGGGAGATTTTCCCCTTGTCTCAAGGGATTTCTCATTTAATGAGAACATTCTTTGAGGATTTTCTCATTATTTGACAGTCCCATCCAATGATTAGGCTGTCTTATTAACTGATACATTGTTATCTGGATTTTGTGGGTCCCCCTTTGGTCCCTTATCTACTGCATTGCAGTATGGTATAAATTTTAAAATACCAAGCGTTGGAATTACAACACTGACGGCTGATTTCTGTCCCTTCGCAGGAAACAAGTCTGTTGATCTGTCATTCCCGTTCTTCCGCTCAGAGGGAGGTTTCCCTGAGGCGCCAGTAGACCGGGAGGTTTTCGCTCTGATTAAAGATCACGACCCGGAGCATAAGAACCTTCATCTGTGGGGCAGATGGTATAATGAAATCATTAAGGGTTGCCGAAGCTTCTCCTGTGCGACGCCTTCAGAGCCAATCTCGTCGATCCCGTATGCGGATGCACCCCCGGTGAACTATGCCATAGAGGTTGTGAATTGGAACTCGGAGGATCTTCTCCAGCATTCGATTGCTGCTATTTTCGTGCAGCCGCCGCCGGCCGTGGACATTTTGGGGCGACGCATATGCCAGGGTGAGGTGCGCCCTTGGGGACAAACTTATAACCTCGGATTGACTCCTCGACAACCAGCCGGGTATTTTCAATGGGCTAGGTATATCTTATCAGCAAAGAAGACGCATCTGATGAAGATTGGTCTGTACCTTGCCGTCTACGCCTTGCTCTTTGAGTACCCTGCTCCTCCGACGTGGTGGGTTAAGGCATTCGTGGAACAATGGAACACCCCCACTCATACTTTTCTCTTGACGGACAGGGAAGTCTCCATCTCCCTGGAAGAATTTGCTGAGATATCCGGTCTGCCGGTGAGGGGGGAGCATTATGAGGAGTTACTTCCTCCGGATGAGTATGTCTTCGCCACCAAGCCGCTGGTAATGGGCTTAACGCCAGAGAATGCTATTCAACATCAGTTTCCGAGTCTGATGAAGGTGCTGAATATATATGAGGGTCTCTACTTGGAATCGGGGATCCGGGGAGTTAGCTTTGCAGATTATATCGCCCGCTTTCTTCGACCGGAGATTCTATCGCAGCGGAGTGAAAAGTTCGCCAAGCTCGACGACCCTTTCGGCTTTGGCTTGGATCGTCGACCAGTATTGGAGGATGACCAACAGAGTTTCTACCTTCCCGACGCTGCGATCATGCCCTTATTGGAGATTGCCGCCCCGGGCATCGACGAGGAGACCTTCTTTCTCGTGTTTCTGGGATTATGGCTGTGCTGCTTCGTGCTCCCCATGCACCCACGCTATATGAGGTCGTCCGTCTTCTATCCAGCGCATCGGATGGCGGCTGGTATACAGTTATCGATTGGAATCGTCGGGCTGGCTTACCTGTATCAAGGACTCAGCGTGGCGGCGGACGCTAATGAACCTGGGGTGCAACCCGCCAATTTCCCGATGCACTATTTTACTTCATGGATGGAACTGCATGTGCTTAGAATATTCGGGATTCATCAGAGCCCCTCGTTTTTTGAGAAGTGTAGACTCCCGAGAGTCATGCGGTTAGTTAGCGCTTCTATTGTGAATCCATCTCCACGGGAGGCTAGGGGGTTGCTTCTCCGTACGCACATGGTCGGAGCGAGAATTTCTTTCCAAGACAAGGTGATGACCATCGGCCCGAATACCTCCAAGACTGTGTTGGCGCTGCGCGATATTTTCAAAGACGGGGCCTCCGTATTGAAAGCCCGGGAGATCCTGCACTTATACTCCATCCGGCCGGGCTTTTTGGTGTTCAGGCAGGATGATAAGGCACTCTTCATGAGGTACAACCCAATCGGTTCTCCCAGCAACTAGGCTATAACTAGGGGGTCCCATTGGAGGCGTTTTTTGAAGAGCCCGCGGCCACCAGGGAGGGGATACGGAGCGCGTTACACCACTTTATGCGGCTGAACACGGGCTCCTACTTCTTTATCAGTGAGTCGAGCTGCGTCCCACGGGTGCTCAACGTGTACGTGGCTTGGTACGCGCACGCAATGGGTGCAGTCATCCGTGAAGAGAAGCGCATGTTGGTTGACCGCAAGGGCGCGCCCCCCGGCAGCGACCGCAAGGCTCCCCTGAAGCCAAGGACTCCTGTCTTTGCTCCGTTGAGAGATGCTAGAGCTGAGCCACCGCGCGTACTGAGCCCTCCGCGCGGATTTCCTCGTGCTACCGCGGACGTGCCCCCAGCGCCCCGTGCTCCAGTGGAGATGGTGAATGTAGTTTCGCTTAAGTCTGGCGTGGGCTCGGACATTGGTACCCGCCGTCCTAAGGTGCCCACAAAGCGCAAGTTGATCTTGGGTGCACCCGGGGCTCGCGTGCAGAAGAGGAAGAAGAAGTCGGTTCTTTCTCTCGATGCCATCCTCGGCTTAGAGCCTCAGGCCCCTCTCACCGAAGGCTTAAGCGAATACGGGAGCAACGAGGGTGTCTTTGTAGATCCAGCAGATACTGATATAGCGGCCACCATCGCGGCTTCTGAGCGATCGGCAAGGCTCGAATCGTGGTTGGCTAATCTTGCGCAATCAGGTAATCACTAGTCATATCCTTCGTCATTTCATCATACTTTTATTATTGTCTTTGACTAATACTTTTCCTTTTCTAAACAGGCATTTCTACCGAAGAGGCCATCACTGCTTCCCTGAAAACCTTCCAGGAGGAAGAGATGAAACGCACTCTAGCTGGAGTTGGTACGTCTCTGCTCATATGAGTCTTTATTCTCCTTCTTTATGGTCAACCTAACCTTTTTTTTTGTCTTATTGCAGGGACCGTGGGATCTACTGCGCAGGCCGATGCGGGGACTCTCCCCGGGCTGGCTACCGATGTTCCGGCCTCTTCGGAATTGCCGCAAGAGACCCAGCTCAAAAAGCCGATGATGGATGCCTTGAAGGCTCTAGAGGCAACTCTGAACGCGGACGATGATGCCTTGCTGAAGGAGGCTTCCAAGAGGTCCGTCGTGACAGCCCGGGAGGAGAGGAAGCGCTTGAGGCGCGAAGCGAAGGAGCGTAGCGCTACTCTGGCCGTAGGGGCGAGCTCACGCGCCTTCTCGCTACTTCTCCTTCAGAGGAGTGCCCGGTCGCCTTGTCCAATGCTCATAGGCGGGTGGTGCGTGCAGCTCGGGGAGCCAACGGTCAATCTGCCTCAGGTAATGTGCTTTTCGAGGCTTTGTTATAAAAGTTGCAAAGCTATTGGTTCTGATACATCTTATCTTGTTGGGCCAAGTCCAATTGAAGGAGTGGCGGAAACCGTCGAGCCTGAGGGGACGGTGGAAAAGGTAGCAGCTGACCCCGAGGCGACGGTAGGCGGTGCAGCTGTAGACGCTGGGTCCGAGCTAGTGGCTGACGAGACAGTCACGCCTACTATGCCCGAGAAGGTTACCGATGCCGAGCACGAGGTAGCGGCAAATGAGACGGCTGCTACAACTGAGCCTGGGGCAGCAGCGGAGGGAGCGACTGAGACCGACGACCCTATGGCAACAGTGGACGAGACGGCCGCGACCGCTGAGCCCGAAGGGGTAGCGGATGAGACGGGCATGATTCCCGAGGACGAGCCGGCCGCTCTTTCTCAAGAGTCTGGTAATGCTTCGATCATTGCTCTCCCCGTCTACGGCCCTCCGCCGTCTCCTGGCCTTGCGAGCACGACGACGGCTCCCGTAGAGTCTGGTGATGAGGCAACGGGAGGTGAACCCCTGTCGATGGAGGAGGGAGACGCCGCCGTTTCGGCTGGTGACTCATCAGGTAAATTTTGGGTTACCGTCCTTTTCTCTATTCTGTAACTTTTCTGACAGTGCTTATCTTGTTTCTAACGCAGGCGTGGCCAGTGTTGATGCCTCATTGCTCAAGGAAACGCCGTCAGCTACTGCCTTGACGGTGGCCACCTCTCTACCTTCTCTCGCACCGTCGCAAATGCTGGAAGGTATGGATTCGTGACCCATCAGCCTTATCTTTATTGCGTAATTTATGTACTGATGTTGTACTACTGCATCTTTGCAGGAGTGCTTTTTGATCACTTTTATCAAGTGCTGCACCCACACTTCTCCTTCCCGTCGGAGCTTGCTTCCTCCAGTGGCGCTGGTGAGTATGGTTTTCAATTAACACCCTTCCCTTTTTCAGTAATGGAATTATTTTTGATTCTTCCTTACCCTGATTGCAGTGTTACAGATCGAAGGAGGAGATAAGGGATCGGTTGCGCCACCGGTCCTCCCAACTTTGCCGCCTGCTGCAGCTGGTATAGTAAACTCCCTCATTGATGACTTTCTTATATTTCTTGAACCGTCATTTGATTGTGTTTTGTTCTACAGCTGTCGTTCCGATTCCGGCCTCCTTCGAGTCCCGCATCATAATGCCGGCATGCCCCTTCTTGAGACGTCCATCTTCAAAGGGTGCTGCGATGAGTTTGGGCATGCTGAGCGGATACGTCGAAGAGCTGGACGCAGGCGCTCCCCCATCCGCCGCATATTTCGCTGCGGAGGTTAATCCGATGCTGGCGACGCTTGTAAATTTTCATAATGAAGGCGTCGTCGAGTCTTGGGTTAATCACTGCAGGGAGATCGAGGCCCGCCTGCATCAGCTGGAGCTTATGCGTCCCGCCCCCGAGGTTTTGGCCACGAGTACTCAACGGGCGGCATGGATCGAGCAGAGCGCTTCTTACTTCCGCCATCTGGAACAAGAAATGGCTTTAAGGCGGAGGGAATGCCAAGAGACCTCAAGCGAGACCGCTCGCCTGCGTGCTGAGGTCGACGCGAACGCCGCCCGGGTGAAGGCTATCTTCGAGGGCCTTCTGCAAAGTATTTCTGATGGGCTAACACTGAAGCAGAAGCTCGATGCCGTTGAGCGTGATGCCCAAGGTCGTGAAGCCGCTCAGCGAGCCGTTGAAGAACAGCTTTCATCCTACTTGCAGCAGCGGGCCCAGGTGGAAGCAGAATTGGCGGTGACAGCCGATCAGGAGAAGGCATTGAAGGAAGTGCGCGAGCAATTGATGGGGCTATTTAAGACTCTTCCTTCTCAATAGCTACCTTTGTATCAATCATACACTTGTAATCCTTGAATAATATGTATACATTTTTTTATTCTTTTATACGATTCGCCTTGTACTTAATTGAATTCATGAATAAAGATACACACATTTTCTTTTGCAATGTCTTGTGTCATCTCTGCGCTTTCTCCTTTCTTTTATTATCAGCATGTTACCTTAGTAAACATGGTTGACAGATGATAGAGCAAGCATCTTGTCTTGGCTTCTTCAGGAGGTAGTGATGGCTTAGGAGGCAGGTTCAGATCTGCTGCCTAAGACTTTTCAACTTTATGAGCCGTGAGGATCTCACAAAGACTTTTCTCCTTACGGATCGAGAGAATCTCATAGGTGTATTTTCTCTTTAGGAATCGTGAGGATTCCTAAGTGCGTTTTCTCTTATAAGTCGTAAGGATCTTATAAGAGAATTTTCCCTCTTACGAGTCGAGAGGACTCGTAAGCGTTTGTTTCCCTCCTTGTCAAGATTCGACTTTGGAGAGCGTGGCCCGTGAATAGTATGCAAGAGTCCGTCTTGGACCGACTTGCAAGGCCCCAGTGCTTAGGAAACCGGTTCTTATCCCGATTGCCTAAGGCTTTTCCTCACGAGTCGAGACGAATCGAGCATTTCTCGCAAGAATATCCTAACGTCACAGTTAACCTCTGCTCTTTACGACAGAGGTCCGTTAGGGTATGTGGTACTAGGGTTTTGTCCATCGTACCGTCGCGTTGGCTGATATATTCCTCGATAGGCAATCTTGCTTGTTCGAGTAGCCTTGCGACATGTCGTGTCTCTGATCCCTTCGGGGGCTGGACAAGACGTCTTCAAGCAATCCTCCTAGACAGTTTGACCGTCGGAAGAGCAAGCGTTAGGAATTTTGCCATGCCGCTTTTTACTTGAGGTTAGGCTCATTTTGGAGAGCCCCGATGAGTCATAGCCACTCCGCGCTGGCGTGGGATGATCTCCGATAGTCTTTCAGGTTTTATATGAGTTGCCGTAAAGACCCTGAAGCTAGAAATTTGGCCTTCGCTTCGTTTGTTGGCATTGCGTCCTCTATATCGAGACGAATGTCGCGGTTGTCTCTAGGTTGTTGGTGAACCGTCGAGGTTTGGAACTAGGGATTTTGCCGTGGCTCCTTTTGGTGATGTTGCGTCTGCTGTATCAAGGCGAACGTCGAGGTGGTGACCACTCCGCACTGGTGCGAGATGATCTCCGCTTGTCTTTCAGGCTTTATATAACTTGCCGTTAAGACCCTGAAGCTAGGAATTTGGCCTTCGCTTCGTTTGCTGGCATTGCGTCTGTTGTATCGAGACGAATGTCGCGGTTGTCTCTACGTTGCTGGTGAACCGTCGAGGTTTGGAACTAGGGATTTTGCCGTGGCTCCTTTTGGTGATGTTGCGTCTGCTGTGTCGAGACGAACGTCGAGGTGGTGACCACTCTGCACTGGTACGAGATGATCTCCGATTGTCTTTCAGGCTTTATATGACTTGCCGTTAAGACCTGGCTCCGTTTTCTGATGGAGCATGGGGAGGAAAGATGTGTTTCCTTCTGTGTTTTTGCCCCTGGATTGTATACAGGGATTGCTGTGATATCGCCTGTAGGGCAAAAGTTTCATTCATTTTTTTATATTATTATTTTATTTCCGCGATGCTCTATCATTTCGTCTTTTATATCGCGAAGGTCGCGATTGCCCAATCATTTCGGCTATTTTTCGCGGTACCCAATCATTTCGGCTATTTATTTTATTTTTACTCGCTGCTTTTTATTGCGTGTTGCCCAATCATTTCGGATGTTTTGCATGCATACATTTTTACTTGTTGATTTTGTTGCAAGTTGCCCCATCATTTCGGCTACTTCGTATGCATGTGTGGCTTGCTGTCTTTTCACCGCAAGCTTAGGATTAGACACCGGTTTCGGCATCAGCATCGCTACAACTGGGATGTTGCCAGGAGCGAATCATAATTTGCTTATGTCGATGTTGAACAAAGGTGGCTTAGTAAAAAGGGTTAGGATTTTGTCGACTAAGGCTTTTGACTAAGGGTCTCACAAAGGTATTTCTCCCTGCGAGTCGTGAACATCTCGTAGGTGTGTTTTCTCCTTAGGAATCGTGAGGATTCCTAAGTGTATATTCATTTATAAGTCGTAAGGATCCTACAAGAGTGTTTTCTCCTTATAAGTCGAGAGGACTTACAAGGGTTGTTCATTGTGCGAACATATCCCTAGTCACGGATGAGACTTGGTTAGGGAAATGTTTATTCGCGCCCGTGGATTGTATACAAGGGTCAGTATTGAGCCACTTGTAGGGAAATATCGAAGGTTGTGGGGGTTGCTCAAGAACAGGTTCAGGTCTCTGTAACTTAAGACTTTCAAATCTTGAAACGCTGGGTAAACAACAACTCTATTTCAGCGAAAGTTTTGACGGAATCGTTCAAAAGCTCGGAGTACCATTCAAACGCCGTCTCCGATAAGCTGCCGACGAATTGGCGAAGCAGGAGCTTATCATCGCCGTCGGTGTTGCCACAAAGAGCCCTGAACTGGGCAACATGTTGATGAGGATTGCCTGTCCCCTTGTAGACATGGAATTTTGGGATCGTGTAGCCCGGCGGGTACTTGATCTGATCATACCAGCTCGGATATGGTCGCCCCGTTTTGAAAAATTGACCGGCTGCCTCAGTTGCCTGGTGAACCCGTATCTGCTGAGCTATATATTCATCCAGGGCAGCTTTGGAAATTGTCTCCTCCTTGGCTGTTGAAAGAGCCGGTGGAAGATTTGACGTTTCTCCTCTGTCATCTTCAAGGACAATCGGAGGATCTTCAGCAGGAGGATCCTGCTGGATTATCATACCCACCATGTCCTAGAACAGAAGGGCCATTCGTTTTATATTGGCTGCTTGTTCTACAGCCTCTTTGTCCTTCTTTTCAAGTATCCTGCGAAGGAATTCGGCGTCGGTTTCTTGCTCCTGTCGCTGATCCGAGAATGCTTCTGGGCTTTCTTTTGGCCCAGTGAGTGCGGCCATTGCAGTCATCATTTCTTGGAGCTTCTGCTGCTGCTCTTGAGCTTTAGTCACTGATCGCGTAAGCGGTCGATGATCTGTGGATATACGGCTATCCTCTTTCCCGGACGCCATGTAGACGGTATGTACCACAATGCCCCCGGACTTAGGGCGTTTAGGCTCACTGCCTTTGGCATTTGCCGCAGGCGTGGGGATTTTCTCCGGCCTTCTTCTCTTGTAGGCTGTCGAAGTTGAGGGGGCCATTGCTGTAGGAACCCAGGTGGCCGTCGTCTTCCGTTGCTTAACAGGGCAGTTTTCCTCCTGTCGGACTTTCGACTTCTTATGCTGATGGGAGAAATTCGGATCAATCACCGATTCTCGGACTCGTCGCCAAGTCTTGTAGACTCTGGAAGACAGCCGTTGAGGAGACTGCTCCGGCTTTTCTGTTTTTTCTTCCATGACGGTCTCTACCGGTAGAGGAGATCTTTTGAGCACCGCAGTTGGCGAATTTCTGCGTACCCTGTTCAGCAGCTCAAAGCTGTTCCCGGTTGGAACAGCAGCATCAATTTCCACCGTTGGGGCCGGTGGAGTTAGCCCCGAGGGGGAGTTGCCCCCAGTCTTCCTTATCCGGCGCCAGTGGCGATGTCGGGCGTGACGAGTTGTTGGGATTGGTTCAGTGACGGCTTTGTCTTGCCCCTCGTTTAGGTGGGGGGCTGTCGCGGGTGTCAGCCTTTTGAAGATTGACATCCATTGAGAAGTTGTGTCCAACCGTTCAAACACAGATTTCTGAGCGGGAACGGGAGCAGTCAGTCTCGCAAAGACCGACCCTCTGGGAGGAGAAGCCGCCTTGACAACTTCCGGAGCAGGGATGGCTATCTTCTTTGGGATGGCCATTTCAGGTATTATGGGCTTCTTGGTAGGCCCTTTGGAGCTCGAGCCCAGCCTGGTGAAGACCGAGGAGTTAGAACCGGACGACCCGTTGAGAGGGGCCGTGGTAGTAGCAAGTCGATCGAAGACCGACTTCTTTGAAGCTTCCGGTACGGGCACTGGGATGGTGAAGCTCGCTGGCGGGAGCATGGTCCCGAAAAATAGCCCAGTAGTAGCCTGGGTGATTTGTTCCACCGGCATCGTGAAGATGGAGGCCGCTTGAGGCCCATAGGCTATACCTCCAGGTGAGGCGGAGCGTCGGTTGCATTTGCAGTTGGAGCAGTTCGTGCAGTTGAACGCCATTGCTGTTTGATTTCTGCGCCAAGCAAGAGACCAAATCTTAGTAACTTGAAACCCGAGAGCAACCATTAACAAACCGCGATTCGTTCGCGAATACGACACACGAAGTGTGGAGTGGAAAGAGGAAAAGGTCCCACCGGGCGTGCCAGAATCTGTTCCCCTCCGAATGACGGCGCGACGCAGAGACGTCTTGCCTGAGATTCGAGGCAGATGCTATTTGGTTTAATCCGTCCACCTCTCCGAAGATGCCAAGTTGATTTATGGCACCGTGTATCGGAGGTTTAGACGGATGCGACCGATGTAGCAGACTTCGTCAGATTCCCCCTCGTCTGAGGGGTTTTTGATTGTGGGGACGCTCTTCCCTGCAGGCGCAAGCCCCTACAGTTAATTACGCTACCGTATCGCGGTAACAACTTTCTCCTTCTCCAGATGGTCACTTCGTGTCGTGGGTGTTTGTTTTGTTTGTGGTTGCCCGTGGATTGTATACGGAGACTAATTTACGTCGTCGCCCGTAGGACGTGGATTAGTCCAAATCCATATTTTCTTAGATTTGGGTTTGTGGTTTTGGTTTAAGAATACGTTAGCCATATTTGAGGCTAAGATCAACTTAAACGTTTGTTAAGGATACGTTAGTCTGATTTGAGACTAAGATCAACTTAACAGGATCGTTTAGATCCGACGAAAGAGCATTTGGGCTCTATTGTTCCAGTTTAGGGACATAGTAGTCCATTGCCAGTTTAGGGACATGGTGGTCCAACATTCCTATTTTGGGGACGAATATCGGTTTAAGGACGCATTAGTCCATGAGTTTAAGGACCCCACAGTCCATATTACCAGTTTAGGGACATGGTGGTCCAACATTCCTATTTTGGAGACGAATGTTGGTTTAAGGACGCATTAGTCCATGAGTTTAAGGACCCCAAAGTCCGTATTACCAGTTTAGGGACATGGTGGTCCATTGCCAGTTTAGGGACATGGTGGTCCAACATTCCCATTTTAGGGATGAATATTGGTTTAAGGACGCATTAGTCCATGGGTTTAAGGACCCCACAGTCCGTATTATGTATGGTTGTCGGGACCCGTCACCTCTCTGAAGACGTTGAAGGGTTACAACGACAAATATCAGAGGAGTTCAGATATGTACCCTTGAACCGGGTGTAAATTGATTTGGGAGAGCAGTTGTGCTCAATTCAATTCAATTTGAGGACTTATGGCCAGAATTGGGTTAAGTCCAGTTGAAAATGTTCAACATTTTATTTGTATTTGGCCTATTAGGCCTTTATTAGGGCTCTGCCCTTTTTAATAATGCACTGCATTTTTTTTATTTGGTCTGATAGATCTTTTAATTGGGCTCTGCCCTTTTTTTTTAATAATGCATTGCATTAAATGTTCTGACAGTGCCCCACGTGGCTTGTCAGGCGCTTTGCGCCAATTGAGGAGTGCAAGGCGCAAATTCATGTGGAGGTGACACGTGTCGCGCGCTGATGAGCGCAAGTCTGTTAGTGCAGTGTGCTGCGCTAGTGCGCTGCTGACACGTGGCACGCTCTAGTGACTTGCGCCGAACCAAGAGAGCAGCGCTCTGTTCTTAGAAGCGCAAGGCGCAGTTGTTCTGTGATTGACACGTGGCGCTCTCTGGTGGCTTGCGCCAATCCAAGGAGCGCAACAATGCAAATTTCAAAAGTGCAAGGCACTGTTTAATATCTTGATCAAATTTAGATCAAAGAAACAAGTTCTCAAGAACCAATGGTTCATCAAAAGGCAATGCCTTTATACAGAAGTAAATTACTTCTTTTTATTATTATTATTATTATTTTTATTAAAGATCCTGATCTTGTTCTTAGATCTTTGATCTTTTTTTAGAAGAAATCCTTCTTTCTTTTCCAAAGGTTTACCTTTTTTCTCTTTCTCTGAGTTTCTTCTCAAAGTTTTCTTTTTAATAGCTCTGTATCTCTCTATCTTGATGTCAATCTGTTTTAGACTTGGAGTCTAAGGGCCTTTATATAGGGCCAATTAGTTTGTTAGGTTGGTTACAGAGATCTTTCTCTGGTTGATTTGGGGATATTTCCCCACCGTTGGATATTTGATCTTAGGGTCTCTGTTTTACAGAAGACAATCTTCTTGTTTTTAACAAGATTGGAAAGGTCTTTCCAGAATTTTTTTGTTTAAACAACTACGCTGACACGTGTCGCGCAGCGCAGAGTGCAGCGCAACTGCGCTGACACGTGTCGCGCAGCGCAGAGTGCAAGTCAACCGAAGCGTTGCTTCTTTATTTTTATTTTAAAATAGAGCCTTGCTCTGATTGGGTGCGCTGTCTTGGGCGCAGCGCTGGCGTGTCTGCTTTTGACACGTGGCGCGTAGCGCAAGGAATCTGAAGCGTTGCTTCAATTTTTGAATTTTTGAAATTCAAACAGATCTTTGCTCTGATTGGGAGAAACAGAGTACTGGGTACTGTGCTTGGGGCCCACTTCGGGAATTTTTGTCGATCGAAAATTTTAAACATGTTAGTTCATAGTATTTACATTATATCTGCGACCGTGAATGTCATTTGATCGGTAAATCCTGTCTAATTGCTATAGTTCTTTTAGACGGATTTGCGAACGTGACATTCACGTTGATGTTCTGTGTTGTGCTGTGATGTTGCGGATTTGTCGTGGTGGATAGCCTGGTTGCAATGGTAGTACAGTTTGGTTGTATTTGTACATTTGATATTGCGGGACGAGCGTCCGACATGTGGACTGCCGTTATTGCCTGTTTGTATATTATTCTTTTGGGGCACGACCGGGCTGAGGTCGATGTACCCGTTGTATATATTATTTTACTTTCTGTACTAGGATTACCCTGCGGAGGGGTGCACGGATAGCCGGGTTCTAGAGGGCAATGGGCCCGCATCTCATGGCTTTGAGACGGAGGGGGATTTACTCTAGAATTGGCGGGCTATTCACTGCACTCGTAGGGGGTACAGGTTGACCTAAGGAGGGGTGCTCAAGTTACCGGATTCCGTGAAGTGCTGGGTGGTCCATTCACGTTGTTGAAGGGGGCTGCCTCGCTTCAGGTTTTGGCAGGTAACTTGCCGCGCCCGTAGGGGTCTAGGATTTCATTGCACAGGCTATCCACACGACCAGGGGAACGTCGGGTTTTAGTAGCGGCTCTATGAAACCCGGGGATCCCAGATTATCTGTACTGTTCTGTGATGCTTATTACATTTATGTGATGTTGCATTTTATCACGCCTTGAGCGATTATTATATATTGATATATATACTAGTAGATGTTGTATATGTTTTGCATCCGCGCTAGTCTAGTCCCCTCTCTGTCGTTAGTTAAGTAACCTAACGGGTGATGACGAGACCCAGTGGCGAATGCAGATGGCATATACGTATATCGTATTTTCGTTCTTTTATGGTGTGATCAATTGATGGGACTGCATTGATTCGGATCAATGCAAGCTAAACAAACCTATTCTGATGTTGTTGGAATATTTTTTCAAAAAGCTGTTATTGCAAGGACGTTCTCTTTTGTTTTGCACAGTGGTATTCGGTTATGAATATCCAGCACCTCAGTCGACGAGACAAGGGCCGAGATCCCTTCACCGGGAGTGACCCCTTGGACATAAGTTTGCGTCAGGGTAATAACTTCACTATAGCCGATTGCCTTTTTGCTTTGCATCGTGGTATTCAGTTGGAATATCCTGCACCTCATTCTACGGGGAAAGAGCCGAGATCCCTTCACCGGGAGTGATCTCTTTAGCAAAGGTTTTCGCCATTATATTTTTATAAAAAGCTATACGGTTCCTTCAACGATATCAAGTTCATTACGTTAAAGGTTTTTCTTCAAAAACCATTCGTAGCCCTCCGTCATTTCAGACGGGTAGCACGTAGTATTCATGCTATATTTGTTGGCCTTCGTCAAGGTATAGTGAATGGTAGCTGTTTGTTACCTTTCTGCTGCATAGATAGATGCGTTGGTTTGGGACAGTCGTATAGCCTTGTTGGCCTTCGTCAAGGGCTTGTACGGGTGGGTTCAAATTAACCTGGACAATGACGGGTAGAACTTGACATGTGACTTATGATTTATTGACCTTCGTCAAGGTCATAAGAGCATGGGGTAAAAATCACATCGGGAGTTTCTAAAGAAACTGAAACTTGCCAGATATGCGCATACCTTCTGGAGTGTGATAACGTGAGTGGATTCCATCACGTTATCATGCGATGATAGTTGGATCCCGATTCCCACTGATGAGTTGGTTTGCCTCAGTTCGGATTGTTCTCTGCAACTCGGGAACATGAAGTTGGAATTTACTCCTCGGGTGATCCCGACTAATTCTTCTTTTAGGTTTGGAGGAGAATTTGAGGTTACAGTGGGAGGTTTCCTGATTAGATAAAGTGATAACCATTCTGATCTAGGTTAGAGTGCACGCTGAGTGTTTCTTTTCTCTCTCTCTATGGCAGCGATCATGGCCCGACCCTTGACTATGACTCAGTGACCAAGTTAACCGAACCTTCTTAAAACACTGGCTTTTGGATTGTCTGAGTTGCAAACCTCATTGCCACTCCTACTTTTACCCTTTTCTCCAGAACACCCCGTATTACTATGAACATCCACTTCCATTGGATAAAACCATCGTATGGTTATATACGAACTCGAAGGAACTTGTTCCAGATTCGAGAATGGTTTCTGGTTCTGGAGAAAACGATAGGACTATTCAGTTGTCTTTTCCTTTTACCTTCTCTCAGGTTGCGAGTGCTCCTTGGATAAGGACAGTACACCTATTACGCTTATTGGATAGTCTTCTTCCATACCATAGGCAGGTGCCGAACGGTGGGGAACAAAGAAAACCAATTAGCCTAACGATGGTGTACAGAAGGTAATAGGTTAAGACAAATAAAGGGATTAGTAAGAGGGCAAAGTAAATTGCGACTGCTATTCACGACCAAACCAAGTATTTCTTCGCCTATCCTACATCACCTTTGTATTTCTCCAGAACACTCCGTATCACTATGAAAATCCACAGTTTATAGATACTCCATCGTATGGTTATATACGAACTCGAAGGGACTTGTTCCAGTTCGGGGATGGATTCTGGTTCAGGAGAAATAGGAATAATGTTTATTCAGTTGTCTTTTATCTTTACCTTCTCTCGCATTGTGAGTGCTCCTAGGATTAGGATAGTACACCTATTATGCTTATTGGATAGTCTTCTTCCAAACCATAGGCTGGTACCGAACGGTAGGGAAGGAAGAAAACCATTTAGCCTAACGAAGGTGTACAGAAGGTAACGACTAAAGACATATAAAGGGATTTGGAGAGATAGCAAAGAAATATATGGTTACAGTTGTGAATCTGATAATGGAAGAGGCATTACTTAGAATACCCGGATACCCCTTCGAAACATTTACATGTTTCAGTTTCACTGTGTATTGTTAAAAGAAAACTGATTTCCCAATTAGTCCTTGCTCCAGGGTATGTATTTACCAGGTTTGTTTCTCACATCTGTATGGTTTTACAGATGATGAGTGGGAGTAAGTTATAGGGAATTAGGTGATTATCCTCATTATATCGGGATTCGTTATAATTGGTGATATTTGAGGAAATCGCCTGGGTTGTTTGCCGGACGACAAATATTTGGTTTTGAATATCCGTTATAATGCACCAATTTCAAATTGATATATCTGTACGTTTATTTTTATAAAGTGAGATATAACTTTTTGAAATTATGTCTATGACATTTACCTATATCAGTGGATGGTTAGTTAAGGAGTATTAAACAGCGGTGTAATTCTTCTTAACCATAAGTATAGTTTTCAACCTACGACACACAAGGAATGAGTTATTAGACTCAGGGGACTTATACAGAGTATTGTATGTTGTCCAGTGTCCATTAGGACAGAGGGGTTGGTACTCGTACTATATTCTGTTTACTTATGACTTCTCTTGTTCTTAGACACGCGTTTCGTAGAAATGCAAGGTCTAACTTTTGAGAAGTTATAGGTATAAGAATAAAGTAGAGAACCAGGTGTTGCAAGTATCAGGATTCTTCAAGGTGATCGAAGATGTAGATACTTGTGTATGGTATTCAGTTGATAGTAATGATTATGAGAACTTGCTTCTCTTTCAGGTTATTCATATCTGGATGTATTCCTAAGTTGAATAACGCTGATCGGCCTCCTTCCATTTAGTTGACATGCACTGGAGACAGCTGCATGATTTGAATCTGGTTCCAATTAAATCAGTGCCTCTATTTCTATATTGGATATAGAATAGTTCATATCTTAACATTGTTGAGGTTCGGGGAGTTATCCGGCTTATGCTTGAAACCAGACTCTGGATAACTTAAGTCACGTTTCTGTAATAGCTGTTTGTGGGTCGACCCGGGCTTTGACTTTCTACCATCTGGAAGATCAATAGTGATATTGTTCTCGACTCGCCATAGTTTTAGTAAAATGGATTTTTTCAGAAAAACAGTAGTGGGAGTATGGTAGAACTGGAAGTGATTCCAGAACTGCAAACGATTACTGAAAATTTGATAAGAACCTAAAGATTCAATCTGGATTGATATTCCATTGGCCACTCCGCAGATATGGTGGGTAACTTCAGGCACCCGAGAGGTACTCCGGTATGCTCAAAGATGGTGACAGGGAGGTTCTTGTTTACCCAGACTTGCCATTGCTGTTCTTCCAGACTGTGAGACCCGGCGGGAGGATGAATATAGCGTCATTCTAAATTAGCTTTAGAAGTGCACGTGTATATGACTCTGCCAAGGGGTTGTCGTAGTCAGTGGGAGAAGCGGAAGCATAGTGGGCAAGTAGCTTATGTCTATTTATGGACTAAAGCAGATACAGCGGAGATAGATCATCTATTTCTGATGTGACAGTCATAGGTTTGACTTCATCAGAATAGGAGATAGATCTGTTGAGAAGGTAGTAGGGTATGATGTCCTGGTACATGGATGACATACACAGAGTAGGAAGTGAAATTCCTATACTACGATCGGATATACTTTGGTTGTCACACAGTGGTTTCTCCACATAGGACTTAGATATAATATCAGACATTCTGCTTACTAGATCTATGGTTTTAGATATGGATTTAGGTAGTATCCCAATCTGGGTACTTAGACAGCATTCTAAAGGTATTTTAGAATGGACGACTCCTGGCACGGTAGTGTACCTGCAGGTAATGGAGTCACCCTCTCTAAAGGTGTCTTACAGACTAAAGGGGAGAGGGATGTGCATGATTGGCGGATCACTTGCTTAGGCAATTGAGTCAATCATGAGATGTCAAGTACCGCACCAGATATTGTTTTTGCACTAGATGCAATAAGTTGATATTAATTGTATCCTGGAGAAACATTCGGAAGCAGTTTTAGAACATAAGTGGATGTTCTAGGGATATGATAACAACAGCCTCATTCGGGAGACAGTTATCATTCCAGGCTTCCAAGGTGACCTGGATGACAGAGTGGCTGTCAGAATTATAGTTTTCCCTCTGACGAGGGGAAGTAGTTTGGACAGGTGGTCCAAGGGGATACTGAGGGAGGTGTGACGCAGGATACTGATTAAATTCAGTTGACGATACAGTCTAAGAAGTTTGGATTTGGAGTTCATTTATGAACTAGGTCCCATCAGATATCCAGACATATTCTAAGACAGGTATTGCTCATTTCGGGAGATGGCTTTCTCCGCGAATTTGAGATAAAGAGAGACATAGAAAGAAACATCAGGGCGTATCCACTAGCTGAGGCTATTTCTCGAACGCAATAGTTTCGCAAACGAGTTTTGTGAGACTGATTAGTAGAGGAGTTGAGTGTTCGGTATCACACGGGCTGTGAGTATGTGACATCGCAATAATTAGCCTTGAGTGCAAGTGGGAGATTGTTGGATATAGTGTCCTCAGAGTCAATTATTGGATCGCAGGCACGTGATTGCAATGATTGAGGAAGGACCTATGCCGGTAGGAAAATCTTACTCAGGATGATTGTATACTATCTGGTTCGTCTCTATCATCGTGTACATGCTTTAGGTGACATTGTGGTTCACTATTACACGTTGATGGAGAATAGTATGCTATAATGGTTTGTCTTTATCATCGTGTACTGTTTTAGGTGACCTTACAGGTCGCTATTACACGTTGATAGAGCCCTTAGGATTTTTGCTTGACTACCAGTAGTATGATGGCGATCATATACATGGGAGCTGGGGTTTATAAGCACATCCTTAAAAGGTCCCTAGTCGTGGGAGTTTCAAGACTGGGCATCGATACTCCATTAGTAGACTAGTGTATACAGTCGAGACCCCGACGAGGGGTGGTGGCCGGTCTCACAAGCCATTGGTGTCAGTTTGATCACCTAAGATGTATACAGGTGCTCATTGGGTTATGAGTACACCGGACAGGACTCGCCGGGAACATGCTAGTTCGTATTATACCTAGCGTCAGATAGCAATTCCCTGGTGACATGTGTACAGGTTAGTTCATTGACCTGAGATCGTTATTTGTCTCGTGTGAGTTCCCACTGTACTTTGATTACTACCCTACCA
This sequence comes from Agapanthus africanus, assembly GCA_030015575.1. Taxonomy (NCBI): domain Eukaryota; kingdom Viridiplantae; phylum Streptophyta; class Magnoliopsida; order Asparagales; family Amaryllidaceae; genus Agapanthus; species Agapanthus africanus. The sequence goes on from CM057339.1 coordinate 47,411,190, forward strand.
CGGCTCAAAGGAGCCGTGCAAACAGGTTTTAGTTGGGTACAGTCCCGAGCCACATGGAGGCAGTGATCGGATCGGCAGGGGTTCGTCTCTCCCGGTATTGGGGGTGAGGCCGCGCTGTGTCTAGGAGAGCCATTATACGAAGTCCTTGGCCAAAGCAGGAGATTTACTGGTAGGTATTCCAGTAGTATCTCAGGGTGTTCTGGGCTACACTCCGACACAACTTGTACTGCTTTTGGGGGTCTGACTTTTACCAACCCCTAGGCCCGCCATGCGATGCTCATAGACGAACGGACCGGACTGTACGGATATTGTCACTGACAGGCTCAGTAGGGTGTCAGGATGAGTTCGCTCATCGACCTCCCTTGTGGTCAATACCTGGTAGCCCATTACGTATGGCTAATACCTCTGACGTGCTAGTGGTTAAATCCACAGTCAAAGTATTGACGAGTCTTTAGAGTCCCCCACAGACAGTTACTCAAGTTTCGGGCGAAACGTTGTAGAGGCCGTATGATATATGGCAGGGTTCGTCATATAAGTGCGGTATTGCACGGATCATGATCGGACGGATCATACTAGTGTGTTTTGGTTTAAGCCAGATCCTAGTATTAGATTTGTTGGATTACTTTAGTCTCATCGCATTCGCATTCGGTCGGAATGCGGATGCAGGTGTGTATATACAGGTGAGGGGTATCCTTGTGATCCGTCACGAGTTTACTTTAGATGTTGCTGTATCTTTTTATTATTGCAAACATTTGGATTAATGTTTGTTAATGGAAATTATGAGCTTAAGCCATCATTTTGTGCATTAAATGATACATGTATTTCATGGGTGACTCATGGTATCATTTCTTGTGCAAATGTCACATATTGTGATTGATTTGTGCTGCTATGATAACAAGAGAGAGAGGGGCTGCCATGAGGTAGGGTTGGTGTTCCCCTCCGAATACAGAGACGCGACCGCGTAGGTTCGTCTTGCTTGGGATTCGGGGCAGATACTATTTGGTTTTATCCGTCCACCTCTCCGAAGATTCCAAGTTGATTTATGGCACCGTATATCGGAGGTTTAGACGGATGCGGCCGATGTAGCAGACTTCGTCAGATTCCCCCTCGCTAGAGGGATTTTTGATTATGGGGACGCTCTTCCCTGCAGGCACAAGCCCCTGCAGTTAATTACGCTACCGCGTCGCGGTAGCCACTTTCTCCTTCTCCAGAATTTCACTTTGTGTCGTGTGTGTTTGTTTTGTTTGTGGTTGCCCGTGGATTGTATACGGAGACTAAGTTATGCCGTCGCCCGTAGGACGTGGATTAGTCCAAATCCGTATTTACTTTGATTTGGGTTTGGTGTTTTAGTTTAAGGATACGTTAGCCGTGTTGAGGCTAAGATCAACTTAAACGTTCGTTAAGGATACGTTAGTCCTGTTTAAGACTAAGATCTACTTAACGTGGTGATCTATTTAATATATGGCCGTCGGAACTCGTCACCTCTCTGACGTCGTTGAAGGATTGCAACGATAAGTGTCAGAGGAGTTCAGAGATGTACCCTTGAACCGAAGTTGATTAGGGAATATGGAGTCTGTGCTTAAGGATACGTTAGCCTTGTTTGGGGCTAAGATCTAATTAAGCGGGATCGTTTAGATCCGACAGAAGAGAATTTGGAGGCTCTATTGTTCCAGTTTAGGGAAGTGGTGGTCCATGTTCCAGTTTAGGGACGTGGTGGTCCATCGCCAGTTTAGGGACGTGGTGGTCCATCATTAGTTTAAGGACGTTTCGGTCCACGAGTTTAAGGACCCCGCAATCCATATTAATGTGTGGTCATCGGGACCCATCACCTCTCTGACATCGTTGAAGGATTACAACGATAGGTGTCAGAGGAGTTCGGAGATGTACCCTTGAACCGGGGGTAAATTGATTTAGGAGAGCAATTTTTGCTCAGTCAATTTAATTTGAGGACTTACGGCCATGATTGGGCTAATTCCAGTTGAAAAAAGTTCAACACTTTTATTTGTTTTTATTTTTTTGTTTGGGCTCTGCCTATAAAGGATGCAGAGCATCAATTTGTTTTGGGCTTTGCTCATTTTATAAATGATGCAGAGCACCAATTTTACCTGGGCTCCGTCCATCTATTGCTTTGCAATTTATTCTGGCCTACTGGGTCTTTTTGATTTGGGCTTGGCCCTTTAGGAAATGCATTGCATTTGTCAGGCGCTTTGCGCCAATCAAAGAGCGCAAGCGCTTGTGGTGTTGACACGTGTCACGCAAGCACAGTGCGCTGCGCCAATGCGCTGCGCTTGCGCTGCTGACGCGTGTCGCGCTCTTGTGAGTTGCGCCAATTCCAGAGAGCAAGGCTCTATTTCAAAAGCGCATAGCGCAGATGGCTCAGATACTGACACGTGGCGCTCTCTGGTGGCTTGCGCCAACCCAAGAGCGCAACAGTGCAGATTTGCAAGTACAGAGCACTATTAATTTGAGAATCTTTTAGATTCAAGAACCAATGGTTCATAAAGGAAGTGCAAAGCACTATTTGATTTCTTGATCTAATTTAGATCAAAGAAAAACAAGCTTTTTCTTATTTCAGGAACCAGAGGTTCATAAAAAGTGCAAAGCACTGTTTTTATTTTTGTTTTTTTTATTAAAGATCATTGATCTTGTTTTTAGATCAATGATCTATCAGAAGAAATTCTTCTATCTAAAAGGTCTTTTACCTTTCTTTTTTTTTCTTGGAATTTCCTCAGAGTTCTCTCTGTTTAATTTCTCAAAGAATGTTCCTCCCTTTGATTTGAGGTCTAGGGGTCTTTATATAGTGCCCATAAATTTGTTGAATTTGTTAACGAGATCTTTCTCTGAGTGATTTGGGGAATTTTCCCCACCGTTGAATCTTTGATCCAATGGCTTCTGTTTTACAGAAGGCAATCTTCTTGTTTTTAACAAGAACAGAAAGATCTTTTTAGAATTTTAATTCTGTTTGGCGCAAGCGCCCTAGCGCGTGACACGTGTCAAGCAGCGTACAGCGTAGCGCAACTGCGCTAGCATAACTGCGCTGCCACGTGGCGCGCAGCGCAACTGCGCTAGCGCAACTGTGCTGCCACAATTGCGCTGCCACGTGGCGCGCAGCGCAGAGCGCAAGTCATCTGAAACGTTGCTTTCTTTAATTTTTGTTTTAAATAGAGCCTTGCTCTGATTGGGCGCACTGCCTTTGGCGCTGCGCTCCTTGCACTGGCGTGTCTGATTTTGACACGTGGCGCGTTGCGCGCAGCGTAAGGAATCTGAAGCGTTGCTTCATTTATTTTAACTTTTAACTTTTACTTTAATTTCAAAATAGAGTTTTGCTCTGATTGGGGGAAACAGAAGCGTTGCTTCGTTTCCTGCCTTGGAATTTGAACAGAGATTTGTTCTGATTGGGGTAAACAAATGCCCCCCCACCGTTGCGCTTACGTGGCCCTTGGAACGTGAGCGCAGCGGTGGCAGAATTCTAACCGTCGTGGCAACTCTTGGAAGTTGAAAGGGCATTTGATGCCTATAAATAGGGCCTTTAGCCCCTAAGATGATTTTCATCCCTTCATAAGCATTTTTTCCAGAGCCCTGCTCTTGCCTTTAAGAACTCCACGAGTTAGAACTTCTTAAAACCTTTTAGGTAAAGATTTTAATTTAAATTGAATCAATTTTAATTAACATAGCCTTGCTCTCAATAGATCCCTGATCTAAAGAAAACCCATTTAGGGTTTCACTTAGCAGAGCTTCGCTCTAAAGGGGTCTAAAGAGGACTAAGGAGAACCCTATTAGGGTTCCATTAATAGAGCTCTGCTCTCTAAAAGATTTTCCTTGGATTTTCTTAATTCATTAATGGAGCTTTGCTCCTTCCAAATCATATAGAAGAACTCTTAAGAATTCTTCATGGATCTTGGAAGTTAAAAATGGCATTTGGTACTATTATTATTATTATATCATTTTTTCCCTGAGCAAAGCTCTCAATGTTCTTAGGGGATTTTCCTCAAATTCTCCTCATAATTGATTTTGACAGGTGTCACTCCTGTCTATAGAGCATTGCTCTTGAGAAGTTTTAACTCTCTATGCTTTTTCCTCATTGCTAATCTTCCCATGATGTCTCCTTCAGGTATTATGGCGGTGCGTCTATATAGTCTGTACGAATTCATCACCTACGAGGATATCCGTGCACAGGGCCGTCAACAAAACCAAGAGTTTACAGACGCCCAATGTGCAGAGGTCATGGGTCGTCTGAACGCGCGCGCCGGTTGGTTGCTCCCTCGCCGTTCCGCTCTTTTGAAAGTCGTGCTGGGAGCAATCTGGAGAGCACTCCCGGGGTTCCAGGAGGCCTTACCGCTCAATGCGCTGGATGATGCCGAAGACAAGGTGCATTCAGTGTACTTGTCGGGGCTGATCTCGAAGAAGCGGCGGGATAACCTTATCGACATCCTGCATCAAATTTTCCAGCAGACGACGATAATCGCTGCTTATCAAAGGATAGGGGGCCTTGCCGAAGACCTTGACACACAGGAGCGTGAGAGGCTGCGCACGAGGATAATCAGAAAGGCCAGAAGAACTCTGAAAGGCCAGAAGAACTCTGAAAGGCCTTACTTTTGAATTCCTCAATCCGTGCCCTGGATCTGAGGTTATTCCATTGTAGAATCTATTTCTCATTTACTGCTTTCATGATTGTAAGGATTTTTGGCAATATAAATGAATTTTTTTATCCCAACTTGTCTTATTTCTCGTACTGAGTCTTTTGCACATGCGTGAATGAGTGTGTCTTGAATGCTTGATTAAACGCCAATCAGGTGTTCTTTCTGTCGCTTTCTTCTTTCTTTTATTTTCAGCATGTTGACTTGATAATCATAGTTGGCAGATAACTTAGTTTCTTCCAAAAGATAGCGATGGCTTAGGCCGCAGGTTCAGATCTGCCGCCTAAGACCTTCCAACTCTATGAGCCGTGAAGGTCTCATAGAGACTTTTCTCCCTACGGATCGAGAGGATCTCGTAGGTGGATTTTCTCCTTAGGAATCATGAGGATTCCTAAGTGTATTTTCTCTTATAAGTCGTAAGGATATTATAAGAGAATTTTCCCCCTTACAAATCGAGAGAATCCGTAAGTGGTTGTCGACTTGTTTCCGAGAGGGAGGTCTTTGATTGACTTGTTTCCGGGTCGGAGGTCGTTGTTGACTTGTTTTCGAGATGGAGGTTTTTGATTGACTTGTTTCCGGGTCGGAGGTCGTTGTTGACTTGTTTCCGAGACGGAGGTCTTTGATTGACTTGTTTCCGGGTCGGAGGTCGTTGTCGACTTGTTTCCGAGACGGAGGTCTTTGATTGACTTGTTTCCGGGTCGGAGGTCGTTGTCGACTTGTTTCCGAGACGGAGGTCTTTGATTGACTTGTTTCCGGGTCGGAGGTCGTTGTCGACTTGTTTCCGAGACGGAGGTCTTTGATTGACTTGTTTCCGGGTCGGAGGTCGCTGTTGACTTGTTTCCGAGACGGAGGTCTTTGATTGACTTGTTTCCGGGTCGGAGGTCGCTGTTGACTTGTTTCCGAGACGGAGGTCTTTGATTGACTTGTTTCCGGGTCGGAGGTCATTGTTGACTTGTTTCCGAGACGGAGGTCTTTGATTGACTTGTTTCCGGGTCGGAGGTCGTTGTTGACTTATTTTCGAGACGGGGGTCTTTGATTGACTTTAGGTTGTCTGTGAACCGTAGAGTTTTGGAACTGGGACTTTGCCGTGGCTCCGATTGGTGATGTCACGTCCGTGTCCTGCTCGAATGAGGGGGAAAGCCACTGTTGGTCTCCAGGCTGTTGGTGAATCGTCGAGATTTGGCTTAGCTTTATGGCGGAGCCTGTTGGGAAGGTGTGGTTCCCTCTTTGTTTGTGCCCTCGGATTGTATACAGGGATCGATGTGATCTTAACTGTAGGGCAAAAGGTTTCATATATTTCTTTTTATTGTTTTATTTCCGCGATGCTCTATCATTTCAGCTTTTATATCGCGAAGGTCGCGATTGCCCAATCATTTCGGCTATTTTTCGCGGTGCCCAATCTTTTCGGCTGTTTATTTTTATTTTTACTCGCTGCTTTTTATTGCGAGTTGCCCAATCATTTCGGCTGTTTATTTTTATTTTTACTCGCTGCTTTTTATTGCGAGTTACCCAATCATTTCGGCTATTTTGTGTGCATACGTTTTTACTTGCTGCTTTTTATTGCAAGTTGCCCTATCATTTCGGCTATTTCGTATGCATGTGCGACCTACTGGCTTTTCGCTGTAAGCCTGGAATTAGACACCGATTTCGGCATCAGCACCGCTACAACTGGGATATTGCCAGGAGCGAATCATCATTTGCCTCTGTCGATGTCGATCAAAGATGGCTTAGCGAACAGGGTTAAGGTCCTGTCGACTAAGGCTTTTGACTTCATGAGCCCGTAAGGGTCTCACAAAGGTATTTCTCCCTACAAGTCGTGAGGATTCTGTAGGTGTATTTTCTCCTTAGGAATCGTGAGGATTCCTAAGTGTTTGTTCCTCTGTAAGTCGTAAGGATCCTACAGGAGGGTTTTCTCCTCATAAATCGAGAGGATTTACAAGGGTTGTTAACCATGCGAACATATCCCCAGTCACGGATGGGACTTGATTAGGGAAATGTTTATTTCTGCCCGTGGATTGTATACAAGGGTCAGTATTGAGCCACTTGTAGGGCAATATCGGAAGTTGTGGGGGTTGCTTAAACACAGGTTTAGGTCTCTGTAACTTAAGACTTTCAAATCTTATAAGCCGTGAGGGTCTCATAAGAGAGTTCTCCTTACGAGTCGTGAGGATTTCGCAAGTGTATTTTCTCCTTAGGAATTGTGGGGATCCCTAAGTGTGCTACTCCCTTGTGAGTCGTAAGGATCTTACGCGGGTGGTTTCTCCTTACAAGGTCGAGAGGACCCTATAAGTGTCTGTTAACGAGGTTGCGCCCTTTCGGGTTTTCACAAACACTCGCCGGTAGTCCTGCTGTTTTTACTCACGGAGCCCTTTCGGGTTTTCATCCGTGCCCATTTTGCTTATGGACATACCGTTTTTTTTCTTTTTTTTTTCTTCTTCTTTTTTTACGAGGTCGCGCCCTTTCGGGTTTTCACGAACACTCGCCGGTAGCCCTGCTGTTTTTACTCACGGAGCCCTTTCGGGTTTTCATCCGTGCCCATTTTGCTTATGGACATACCGTTTTTATTTATTATATTTTTCTTTTTTCTTTTTATCTCGTCAGCTTACGGATGCTGCGGTATTAGTTTAAGGACGTTTCGGTCCATTATCCAGTTTTAGGACGTAGTGGTCCGCCATTAGTTTAAGGACGTTTCGGTCCGCTATCCAGTTTTAGGACGTAGGGGTCCGCCGGGCTTTCTCTATGAATGAGCATGATGCCCCCGGCACATCCATCTTTTTCGGAGCATGTGGTTGTGGCGGGCTCACCTTCCAGTTTTCAGACAGCGCGAGTTCGCCTTGTTGGTACTGGTCTTCAACCCAGTTTTTGAAGACGAAGCAATCTTCGAGCGGATGACTTACTGCTCGATGGTAGGGGCAGTAATTAGGATCGTTGACATCTCCCGGCTGTAGCGGACGTTTCAGATTCGGCAGATTGACGAATCCGTTGCGCACTGTCAGTTCAAACAGTTTTCTCGTTTTATCTTGGGGAAACGAGTAAGGACGTCCCAGTCTTTCCTCGAGTGATGGGCGTGGGCATATGTTGTTTTGGCGAACAATCGATTTTGAGTTGCTCGGCTGTTGTTGAATGTTGGCGATGAAGGTCATTTTTCCTTTTCCTTTATCCTTTTTGTTCGCTCCGTCGTTTGCGGGTCCGAGATTCTTTCCGGGTAGTATGCCCTTGCACGGATGAATGTTCTCATGACTCTTCAATTCTTCAGAGACGGATCCCTTGAAGAGAGGGTTGAAGGCTGTTTCTTCATCGGGGTCGTTCCTGTGGCAATTGCCGGCGACTCTTTTATGCTCATTTGTCGTATTCTCCCGCCGTCTACGAGCTTCCCGCTTTGTTCTATTGATGTAATGTTTGTAAGTGACATACCCTTGCCACCAACACTTAAAGGACTCGCAGTCTTCAGTAGCGTGTGCGATCTTCTGATGATATAGGCAATAATTAGGATACATCTCTATTCCACCGAGAGTGTTTTCCTCCGAGGGTGGTAGCTTCATTCCCATTGATATGGCTTTAGCAAACCTTTTCCTCGTCTTGAATTTGTTTTTATCGGCAACGGATGTCTTTTGATTTGATGGGAGTGCCTCGACTATTTCGTCCAATTGGCGGTGTTTAGCTCCTTCCGGTATGGCCATTTCACGCTCTTGATTGGCTTTATCCTTCCGACGAATTTCATTCAGGAAGGCATTGATCATCTCATCTGACGGCTGTAGAGTTTCTGGTTCAGGGTTCGCCCTCAGACTTTCAGTGCAAAGAGTCTCCTCATTGTCTTCAAACGAATGGGAAATCATATGACAGCTCGCCACGTATTCCTCGGATTCATCCGACGAACTCTTCCTCTCATCTTCTTCTTGAAAGACGTGGTTGAGGAACTCCTGGAGTGTGATGGGAGTCCGTGCTTTCTGGTTGTATTCCTCCAGCGCGTCAATTTGTTTTTGTAAGTCCGTGCGCTCGTCGCCAGGCTTCACGGGCTTCTTGGATTTCTTCTTCTTCTTCTTCGAAGATTTTGACGGCTGGTTGTGAATGCTTGGGCCACTACTATCGATCTTTTGAGTTGGACGCGGCTTCAGCATTCCCTCAATGATCTAAGGTTCCAACAGGTTCTTCCATTTGATCGCTGGGCATGCCCGAAGATCGTTCAGCATTCTCTTTGTCTTAGGTGACAGCACAACCTCCCATGGGGTTTCTTCGACGAGAGAGCACGTTGCCCCCGGCATATTCATCCTCTTAGAGGCGTGAGGTTGCGGCGGATTCACCTTCCATCTGTCGGATAGTGCGAACTTGCCCTGTTGGTATTGGTCTTCGAGCCAATTTTTGAAGACGTAGCAATCTTCGATCGGATGACCCAGTACTCGGTGATAGGGGCAGTAGTTGGGATCGTTGACATCATTTGGTTGCGACGGACATTTTGGCTCCGGCAGATTTATGAGTCGGTTGCGCAACGCCAGCTCGAATAATCTTTTCGTCTTATCTCAGGGAAACGAGTAAGGACGTCCTAGTCTCTCCCCAAGGGGTACCTGCGGACGCATATTATTCTGACGAACAACCGGCTTCGAGATGTTCGGTTGCTGTTGAGGATTAGCGACAACGATCGCCTTTCCCTTCCCCTTCTCGTTTCGGGAGTCCGGCTTTGGAAGAGGGGGTCAATGGTCCATCTGATCCATTTGCGCTAGCTTGTCAATCAAGGCCTGGAAGGTAGTCGGCTTGAAGAACATCATAAATTGCGAGATGGTTGCTTGCGGATCAAGGGTTCCCACAAACATACCCACTGCAGGAGCTTCTTCAATGCGCTGCTCGCACTTTGACCATAAGTTCCGCCACCGTATAGCATATTGAACCCATGTCTCGCCTGGCCTTACTCTGGCGTTAATCAGTGCCGTCATCGGGGTGCGTTCACTGGCGCTTGCAAAACGCTGGGTAAACAACAGCTCCATCTCCGCGAAGGTCTTGATAGAGTCGTTCGGGAGCTCAGAGTACCACTCGAACGCCGTGTCTGATAAGCTTCCAACGAACTGGCGAAGCAACAGTTTATCATCGCCGCTAATGTTACCGCAGAGTGCCCTGAACTGGGCAACATGCTGGTGGGGATTGCCCGTCCCCTTATAGACATGGAACTTGGGAATTGTGTAGCCCGGTGGATACTTGATCTGGTCGTACCAGCTCGGATATGGTCGTCCCGTTTTTACGACTTGACCCGCTGCTTCAGTCGCTTGATGAACCCGGATCTGCTGAGCTATATATTCGTCCAGGTCGGCTTTGGAGATTGCCTCCTCCTTGGCTGTTGATAGAGCCAGAGGAGGATTCGACGTTTCTCCCTTATCATCTTCAAGGATGATCGGGGGATCTTCAGCAGGTGGATCTTGTTGAATCATCATACCCACCATGTCCTGGAACAGGAAGGCCATTTTCTTTATGCTGGCTGCCTGTTCTGCAGCTTCTTTATCCTTCTTCTCCAGTATTCGGCGAAAGAACTCAGCGTCAGTTTCCTGTTCCTGACGTTCATCCGAGGACGTCTCAGGGGTTTCTTTTGGCCTAGTGAGTGCGGCCATTGCGTTCATCATCTCCTGGAGCTTTTGCTGTTGCTCCTGAGCCTTGGTCATTGACCGTGTAAGCGGTCCATGACCCGTGGATGCACGGCTGTCCTCCTTTCCTGACGCCATGTATACTGTATGAACTGTTATGCCCCCGGACTTAGGGCGTTTAGGTTTACCATCTTTGGCATTTGCCGCGGGCACGGGGGTTTTCTCCGGCCTTCTTCTTTTGTGGGCCGTTGAAGTTGAAGGGGCCGTTGTAGTGGGCACCCTGGCGATTGTTGTCCTTTGTTGTTTAATAGGACGGCCTTTTTCTTCTTGCACCTTCGCCTTTTTCTGTTGACGAGAGTGATCTGGGTCAATTACAGAGTCTTGAATTCTCCACCAAACTCTATAAATTTTTGAGGACAGCCGTTGAGGAGGCTGCTCTTGCTTCATTTCCGGAACTCTCTCCGCAGGTGGAGGAGATCTCTACAGTATAGCGGTTGGAGAGTTCTTACGTACTCTCCTAAGTGGTTCAAAGCTGTTCTCAGTTGGAACAACAACATTGACTTCCACCACTGGAGCGGGTGGAGTTACCCCTGAGGGAGAGTTGCCCCCTGCCTTCCTCACTCATCGCCAATAGCGACGTCGAGCATGACGAGCCGCTGGGACCGGCTCGGCGATAGAGACAGCTTCTTTTTGCCCCCTGTCCGGATGAGGCGCTGCTGGTGTTAACCTTTTAAAGACTGAGGTTGTTCTTTGAGGGGTGATATTCAATCTGTCAAAGACAGATCCTCGAGCAGTGGCAGGAGCAGGAATAGTCAGTCTTGAAAAGACTGACTCTTTGACAGGGGAAGCCGCCTTGACGACTTCTGGAGCAGCGGCTATTGCCTTCCTTGGGACAGCCACCTTGGGATTCACAGGCTTCTTGGTGGGCCCCTCAGAGCTTTGATCCAGCCTAGCAAAGACAGAGGCTGTTGGCTTGGTAATGGACGACCCGTTGACAGGGGCCGTCGTAGCAGTGAGCCGGTCGAAGACCGACTTCTTGTTCGCTTCTGGTGGAGGTATTGGTATAGAGAAGCTTGCAGGTGGGATCATGATCCCAAAAAACTCCAGGTGAGGTGGAGCGTCCGTTGCAGTAGTATTTCGAGCAGTTGGTGCAGTTAGAGGCCATTAATGCTTGAGTTCCGCACCAGGAAAAAGACCAAATCTTAGTAACTTGAAATCCAAAGGCAACCGTTAACAAACCGCGATTGGTTCGCGAAGACGACACACGAAGTGTGGAGTGGAAAGCGGAAAAGGTCCCACCGGGCGTGCCAGAATCTGTTCCCCTCCGAATACAGAGACGCGACCGCGTAGGTTCGTCTTGCCTGTGATTCGGGGCAGATACTATTTGGTTTTATCCGTCCACCTCTCCGAAGATGCCAAGTTGATTTATGGCACCGTATATCGGAGGTTTAGACGGATGCGGCCGATGTAGCAGACTTCGTCAGATTCCCCCTCGCTAGAGGGGTTTTTGAATGTGGGGACGCTCTTCCCTGCAGGCGCAAGCCCCTGCAGTTAATTACGCTACCGCGTCGCGGTAGCCACTTTCTCCTTCTCCAGAATTTCACTTCGTGTCGTGTGTATTTGTTTTGTTTGTGGTTGCCCATGGATTGTATACGGAGACTAAGTTATGCCGTCGCCCGTAGGACGTGGATTAGTCCAAATCCGTATTTACTTAGATTTGGGTTTGGTGTTTTAGTTTAATGATACGTTAGCCGTGTTGAGGTTAAGATCAACTTAAATGTTCGTTAAGGATACGTTAGTCCTGTTTAAGACTAAGATCTACTTAACGAGGTGATCCATTTAATATATGGCCGTCGGGACTCGTCACCTCTCTGACGTCGTTGAAGGATTGCAACGATAAGTGTCAGAGGAGTTCAGAGATGTACCCTTGAACCGAAGTTGATTAGGGAATATGGAGTCTGTTGAAATGCTTAAGGATACGTTAGCCTTGTTTGGGGCTAAGATCTACTTAAGCGGAATCGTTTAGATCCGACAGAAGAGCGTTTGGAGGCTCTATTGTTCCAGTTTAGGGACGTGGTGGTCCATCGCCAGTTTAGGGACGTGGTGGTCCATCATTAGTTTAAGGACGTTTCGGTCCACGAGTTTAAGGACCCCGCAGTCCAATATTAGTTTAAGGACGTTTTGGTCCATGAGTTTAAGGACCCCGCAGTCTATATTAATGTGTGGTCGTCGGGACCCGTCACCTCTCTGACGTCGTTAAAGGATTACAACGATAGGTGTCAGAGGAGTTCGGAGATGTACCCTTGAACCGGAGGTAAATTGATTTAGGAGAGCAATTTTTGCTCAGTCAATTTAATTTGAGGACTTACGGCCATGATTGGGATAAGTCCAGTTGAAAAAAGTTCAACACTTTTATTTGTTTTTATTTTTTTGTTTGGGCTCTGCCTATAAAGGATGCAGAGCATCAATTTGTTTTGGGCTTTGCTCATTTTATAAATGATGCAGAGCACCAATTTTATCTGGTCTCTGTCCATCTATTGCTTTGCAATTTATTCTGGCCTACTGGGTCTTTTTGATTTGGGCTTGGCCCTTTAGGAAATGCATTGCATTTGTCAGGCGCTTTGCGCTAATCAAAGAGCGCAAGCGCTTGTGGTGTTGACACGTGTCACGCAAGCGCAGTTCGCTGCGCCAATGCGCTGCGCTTGCGCTGCTGACACGTGTCGCGCTTTGGTGAGTTGCGCCAATTCAAGAGAGCAATGCTCTATTTCAAAAGCGCATAGCGCAGATGGTTCAGATACTGACACGTGGCGTTCTCTGGTGGCTTGCGCCAACCCAAGAGCGCAACAGTGCAGAGCACTATTAATTTGAGAATCTTTTAGATTTAAGAACCAATGGTTCATAAAGGAAATGCAAAGCACTATTTGATTTCTTGATCTAATTTAGATCAAAGAAAAACAAGCTTTTTCTTATTTCAGGAACCAGAGGTTCATAAAAAGTGCAAAGCACTGTTTTTATTTTTGTTTTTTATTAAAGATCATTGATCTTGTTTTTGGATCAATGATCTATCAAAGAAATTCTTCTATTTAAAAGGTGTTTTACCTTTCTTTCTTTTTTTCTTGGAATTTCCTCAGAGTTCTCTCTGTTTAATTTCTCAAAGAATGTTCCTCCCTTTGATTTGAGATCTAGGGGTCTTTATATAGTGCCCATAAGTTTGTTGAATTTGTTAACGAGATCTTTCTCTGAGTGAATTGGGGAATTTTCCCCACCGTTGGATCTTTGATCCAAGGGCTTCTATTTTACAGAAGGCAATCTTCTTGTTTTTAACAAGAACAGAAAGATCTTTTTAGAATTTTAATTCTGTTTGGCGCAAGCGCCCTAGCGCGTGACACGTGTCAAGTAGCGCACAGCGCAGCGCAACTGCGCTTGCGCAACTGTCGCGCAGCGCACAGCGCAGCGCAACTGCGCTGCCACGTGGCGCGCAGCGCAGAGCGCAGCGCAACTGTGCTGCCGCAATTGCGCTGCCACGTGGCGCGCAGCGCACTTGCGCTAGCGCAACTGCGCTGCCACGTGTCGCGCAGCGCAGAGCGCAAGTCATCTGAAGCGTTGCTTCCTTTAATTTTTGTTTTAAATAGAGCCTTGCTCTGATTGGGCGCGCTGTCTTGGGCGCTGCGCTCCTTGCACTGGCGTGTCTGATTTTGACACGTGGCGCGTTGCGCGCAGCGCAAAGAATCTGAAGCGTTGCTTCATTTATTTTAACTTTTAATTTTTACTTTAATTTTCAAAGCAGAGGTTTGCTCTGATTGGGGGAAACAGAAGCGTTGCTTCGTTTCCTGCCTTAGAATTTGAACAGAGCTTTGCTCTGATTGGGGTAAACAGTTGGTCTCGTATTGTTTCATATCTCATACTCTCTCTTTTTATCATAAGAAACACATAAGGAAAAAAGAAGGCTCTTCTTCATCTTCCTCTCTTTTCTTCTCTTGTGCTCATAACCTCTATCAATGGCAACACCTCTAACCTCCATCCAAATCAATGGATGCAAGAGACAAAATGATCACAAACATTCTCTACAACACCTTGGATACGTCGGCTAGCACACTTCGTGCCCGAGTTGCTTCGGATGAAGCGGGAGCCCGTAAAAAGACTCGTAGATGTGGTGCCCCCTTTCCGACGAGGAGATCGAGACCGGAGATGCCGTGAGGAGCTTGGGATGGTGGCCAAAGACCGAAGGACACGGATCGATCGGTATAGCATTCTATCCCTTCTCTAGATAGCTAGTAGTAGGTTAATGGTTCGATCCGGGTTTTAAGTACACGATAGCGCCGGTTTTCTAGTTTTGAAAAAGTTTCGTTTCCGCATTTTGGCCTCGGACAGACGGCCGGGGCGCTACCGTAGACTTACACAACGAAAGATAAAATAATAAACAAACGTGAGAACAAGAGAATCAAACCAGAAAGACATGAGATTTGTTAACGAGGTTCATCCACCGTATGGCTAGCCCCGACAAAACAGTTTTGCAAACTTCTACTAGATCTTTGAATCAAGTCTACACCAAGAGCAATTCTAGAAGATTTCTCTCGAATCTCTTTATTCTCTTAGTCATCACCCTCTCTCTATACAATAGTCTCAATGCCCTTAATATTTCATCATATGAGATATCCTTTATATAGCCTAACCCTAATTCTATACAAATTAAGATTTAAACAGAATATGATTAATATTCGGTTCGCACATAAAACTTGCTCTCAGACATCTGACGATGACTTTGTCATACGTCTGCTGCTTCTCCGTGTTGGCTTCAGCTCCTTAGCAGATGTCTGTCACTCCATGATCAGACGTCTCGCTCTAGAGACGGCTCAGAATTTTGCCAAACGTCTGTCATTTTTCCTTCAGATGTGTGGCATCGCTATGCTCTTTTGGTTTCATGCTTGTGCATACCAGATGTCTGAACCTTCTTGTTTAGACGTTTGAGGAAGAAAACTCCACAATACTAACATTCTCCCACTTGGAGATTCTTCCGCCTTGACTCCCAAAAACCAGTAAACATCACACGATTTCGCTATTTGCTCTCTCCTCATCAAATCTTCTCAGGATCCAGGTTATCTCCGACTACAACCTTGGTGAATATATCTGTCACGCTCCGCTTCCCAAGATACGTAAACTATGACACGTGACAGAGCCAACCATGCTACATGTGGGTAGGAATCATCCCTCTACAGTCACATTATGGCTGTCTATCGGATATAAAGAACAGAAAAATATATAATCAATCTAGTACATGTCCATTTGCCACGATAAATAAAATCAAGGAAATGCATAAAGCGAAATGAATCAAGATCCAATAAACAATATCTGAATCATGTCTCAATATGGGCTCACATCAATAAACAAAACTACGGAAATAAATAAACTAAACATCTCTAACAATACACGTTCAACTCCTCATTGCTCGGCTTGATTGCTAAAATACTCTTGATCTGCCCGTGATAAGGGTAAAGAACTAGGCCATGTAAAACTCAGACGTCAGTGCATCATAATAGCAAAATAACAATAATGATCAGGATATAATGATCTGATTAAACATGAATATAAATAATAAACACAGGTATAAATAGTGAACTATGTGTATGTATGGGTATGTGATGTGTATCATAAATCTGTGCTTCTAAATTATCTATTCTAAAAGTCTTTAAAATTAATTAATGTAATTCTCATCGTAACTCAACAGTACATATCCCGTTCATTCCCCACGGGACCACGGTAACAATGATTTATTCCGTGACGTCCGGAAACACGGCAAACAATGATTTATTCCGTTATGCCCGGAAACACGGCAAACAATAATGATTATTTCGTAACGTCCGGAAACACGGCGAACAATGATTTATTTCGTAACGCCGGAACCACGGCAAACAATAATAATTCCTCTTGAGTTACGTTTCGGTTACATTCTTGAATTCCCCTGTCCCCTCAGGTTTTTGTTCAAGTCAGGTATTGATGATATAAATCTAATGCCAACACAGGATCAAGTAGGTATAGTTCTTATCTATGCAGACAACAAATCACGTCCGTCAGGGTTGTTGGCATTAGCAATAAGATCCAAGTAATAAGTCAGGTAGTATGTCGTGAACATATCGTGTAATGCATATTAATCAAATAGGTACCCAATGTGAAACTGCAATCAATATCGGAACACGGTAAACGCATCTGATGTCAGGATGCATATGTATCTTTATGTAATAACTATTATACATCCATTACCATGTATGATGTAAACTAGATAACATGTTGTACCGATGTAGTAGTATAATGATATCATGATGTTCCAGCATGCAACTAGATAAACGATTATCAGTACGGATACGAACAGATACCGTAAAACTGTAAATCTGTAATGCTTGCTGAATAATAAAACACATGCACTATTCTTATTCATATAGAGATCGATATAATAACATAATATGTTGCAAGTTAAAACTTGCCTGATCGGATCTTACGTTGAGATACGGATGTTACGTGCGACGTCGGAATAACGTTGCGATGCAAACTTACGCGTGCAAGACTGGACCTGCTGAGCAGTGACGTGGTGACTAGGCTGGACGATGACTGGATCGTCTGGATCGTCAACGACACGCGCAACTCCGGTGAGACGGATGGAATCAAGAAAGATCAAGAAAAAGAACAAGAAGAGGAAGAAGAAGACTGGGTGGCTGCTGCTGTTGGGTTCTGGGGTGGCGAGGACAGAGGAAGGGTGGTGAGGTGACGATGGCGACGGCCGAAGACGAAGTGGTTGTGAGTTTCTTGGGTTGGTGAGCGGGGTTGGAAAGTTGAGGGGATGATGGCGGCGGCTGAACAACCCTAAATTTTCTGTACAACTTTCTGTACAATTTTTTCAAAAAATACAGAAAGGGGTATTTTTTCCTGAGCACAAAATATAAGTTTGTTTTGCTTTTTAATAGCAAGAAAGAGCTTGTAGCTCATTGTTAAGACCTTGCACTGCCGAACCAAAGCACCAGAGTTCAAATCTTATACCCCACATTATTTTTAATATTGTTTTATTTTAATATTTTTAGAATTCCAAGAGTCTACATGTGCTAAACCCGTAAAACCCCACTACACTAATAAAACAAACTATTCCAGGGGTATATGAAACGACGAGGAACCCAAAGCACCCCCGACTCGGCCGGAATCGGCCGAATCGGCCGGCGACTCGGCCGACTCGGGCCGCCGCCGCTGGCCGGACCGCCGCCGCTGGCCGGACCGCCGAGTCGTCAACAGAAAAATTCTGGCACTTATCCTTCCCATCACTCCTGCACACTTAATTTTCTTGGATCAGTAACAGAGCCCCTTTAAAACCCTAATTACTCCATTTTAATACATTTTATTACAATTTAATACATTTTTTCTTTACACCCTTTCACCTACCCTAAACCCTAGCCTTACCCTATAAATACAACCCCTAAACACACACCCCTCACTCCAAAAAATTCTGATCAAAACTCTCAAGAAATCCATAAAAGTTTAGTGTACTTTTGGAGTTAGCGAAGGGCGAAGCTCCGGCGATTTTCCGACGACGACTCTAGGAGCTCCCGGCGACGAAACGATGCACCGACACCTCCTACCGATTCCTCACCCTCTTCTTTTGAATCTAAACCTGTAAGTACCACCTCCCTCTTCTCTATTCTTTTCTAAAAACTCATATTTCTAAAACCCGACGGAATCGGGGTTAATCCGATGTCCGATTCGGTTCTTCCTAAAAATCTCACTTTTTCTTAAATACAATCATACTAAACCCTTACATGTTGACTATTAAACATTAAAAAGTCATATTGAACAAGTTCCATATCAAAAAGATTTCTATATCAATTATTATCGTACTTTTTCACTAAAATACCATGTAGTTTCATTTCGACATTAAAACATCACAATTTTGCTATACCTTTAAGTAGATCACGAGGTAATGACCTACCTCCTCACACACTCATATGCAACATAGCACAATACCTTTCGGGAATATAGAATACGGGAAAACGAAACCTTTCAAAAAAATACCATTTACTAATAAAACCGTTTTCTACAAGATTAAGTGTTTTATAAATCTTTGCAAAGTGCCGCTACAACCCATTTTGGGGAACCCGACTGGGATGGTGCGGATTATCGCACATCCCTGGGCTTAGTAGTGCGAGATTCATACCTCCGCAAGGAGTATTCGGTCTCGAAAGATTTAAAATACAAATATCTTAAGAAAATGAGATTTCTAGAAATATAATATATATTAAAATTATTTTTATATAAATAAATATATATATATATATATATATGCACCATTAAAATATCTATTTTTGTGGTAATATAAATATTCCAACTTTTCCTAAAATCAAAAGAATCACTTTACATGAAAATACCATGAAAGTCCATACAAGTCCAACAATTTACAATTAAATACCATGTATTATGAAAAATAGATTATTTTCACTAAAAATATCACAAATATAAAATCTACATCTATGACAACTCTAAAGATTATAATTAAATACTTGGGGTGTATTTTGAAAATTATACAAAAGTATTTTTACATAAAACCCT
This sequence comes from Agapanthus africanus, assembly GCA_030015575.1. Lineage (NCBI taxonomy): Eukaryota > Viridiplantae > Streptophyta > Magnoliopsida > Asparagales > Amaryllidaceae > Agapanthus > Agapanthus africanus. The sequence continues at coordinate 47,429,977 of CM057339.1, forward strand.
CTCAAGTTCTATAAATTACCCTAAGGACCCTAGTAAATATAGGTTTAAGCGGGACCAATCTCTTGAGCCTCAGGAAGCCGGAGAAGTGGGTGCTTGATTATTTAAGGTAGAAAACTTAACAACGGTGTTATCAACACGGTAATCGCTTTTGAAAAAGACACAAATCCTGCCGCCCATATGTAGCGGTTACCGATAACATCAAAACCTAATTCAGGACTTCAATTTCTTTTCTAATTGTCTCACTCAGACCGAGTCTCATTATAATAATCTGATTTGAATATGATTCAAGTACAATCTACAATATTACAATTCAATATGAATCCATATAATCAATCGGATCAACCTATTTAATTTATATTGACCGAACCGAACCATGGATATACTTCCATTTACATGATTCTCCAGTTACATCCATGATTCTCCAGTTACATCCATTCACTAATATCATGGTTTCGGCGAGTCATCCAATTATACAATATATATTATAAGATAATACAAATTGCAATACAAACAATACAAACAAGACATCGTGGGGTGTAAGGGGTTGTAACAACCCTAATTTTCCTATACAAATTTTTGTATAATTTTTTTCAAAATTGTTTAAAGGGGTATTTATTGCCTGAGCACAAGATAAGTAATTAATTAGCAATTTAATTACAAGAAGGAGCTTGTGGCTCATTGGTAATACCTTGCACTGTTGAACCAAGCCACCAGAGTTCAAATCCCATACCTCACATTATTTTTAATATTGTTTTATTTTTTATTTTTAGAATACCAACAGTTTAAACGTGCATTACTCACAAAAAACCCCGCTACACCCACAAATGTTAATGTACCAGTGATAAGGTGAGACGACGGCGCACACCCCGGTGGCCGGACTCGGCCGGGGCCGGCCGACTCGGGCCGGCTCCGCCGGCCGGACTCAGTCGGACCGCCGAGTCCCCAACTGATGAAATCTGTCTTTTGGGCTCCCCTACCCCCCTGCACATTTCATTTACCTAGATCGGTTCCAGAGAATTCATAAAGCCTCATTTACTCCATTTTTTTTAATACATTTTAATATATTTTTATATTTTTTTCAATTAAACCTTTCATCTACCCTAATCCTAGCCTAACCCTATAAATACCACCCCTAAACACTACCCCCTCACCCCAAAATTCTGAGCCAACTCTCAAGAAATTCTTAGAAACCCTAGTGTACTTTGGAAGAAGCGAAAGGCGAAGCTCTGGCGAATTTTTCGGCCATCTTCCGACGACGATCCTAGGAACTCCCGATGACGAAACGACGCACCGTCGACTCATCTCATCTCCCCTTCCTCTCCTATATTAACTAAACCCGTAAGTCCCACCTTCCTCCTTCTCTACTCTTTCTGAAAATACGAAATTCTAAAACCGGACGGAATCGGAGCAAATCTGATTTCCGATTCGGTTCTTCCTAAAATCTCACTTTTCTTTAAATACAATCTAGTTAAACCATTAAATGTTGACTATTAAACACTAACTAATCATATTGAACAAGTTCCATATCAAAAGAAATTGCTATTTCCATTTTACTGTACTTTTTCATTAAAATACCATACAGTTTCATTTTCGACATTTGAACATCAAAAATTTGCTATACCTTTAAGTAGATCACGAGGTAATGACCTACCTCCTCACAACACTCATATGCAATATAGAACAATACTCTCGAGAATATAGAATACGGGAAAACGACATCTTTACAAATAAATACCATTACTAATAAAACCATTTTCTAAACGATTTAGTATTTATACAAATCTTTGCAAAGCACCGCTACAACCCATTTGGGAAACCCGTTCGGGATGGTGCGGATTATTGTACATCCTCGGGCTTAGTAGTGCGAGATGCAGACCTCCGCAAGGAGAATTCGGTCTCGAAAGATTTAAAATACGACATCTTAAAAAAATGAGATTTTTAGAATTATAATATATATATTAAAATTATATATATATATATATATATATATATATATATATATATATATATATATATATATGTAACCTTAAAAGATCTATTTTGTAAGAATATAAATATTACAACTCTTTTCAAAAATCACAAGAATCAGTTTACATTAAAATACCATGAAATCCATACAAGTTTAATATTACACTTTAATACCATATATTATGAAAATTAGGTTATTCTCAATAGAAATGGCATATGTATAAAATCCACATTTATTACAACTCTAAAGATGATAACTAAATATTTGGGGAGTATTTTAAAAACTATAGAAAAGTATTTTTACATAAACCCCCCTCAAGTTTTATAAATTACCCTAAGGACCCTAGTAAACATAGGTTTAAGCGGGACCAATCTCTTGAGCCTCAGGGAGCCGGAGAAGTGGGTCCTTGCCTATCTAAGGTAGACAATTAACAAATGGTGTTATCAATATGGTAATCGTCTTTGAAAAAGACACAAATCCCGCCGTCCATGTGCAGCAGTTACAGATAACATCAAAATCATCAGGACTTCAACTTACTTTTTAATTGTCTGACACAGACTGAGTCTCATTAATAAACTGACTTGAATATGATTCAAGTACAATGTACAATCTACAATATGCAATCTACAACATTACAATTCAAAATGAATCCATTCAATCTATATTGACCGAACCAAACCATGGATATACATTCAATTTACATGATTCTCCAGTTACATCCATTTATCTGATTCTACAGTTATATCCGTTTACTGATATCATGGTTTCGGTAAGTCATCCAATTATACAGTCTACATTACAATACAATTCAAGTTACAATACAATTACAATACAAACAATACAATCAAGATAACACGAGGTTTAAGCGGTAGACTGGTACGGAAGGTATTAAAAGTGGCACGAGACTGCAAGATTTAAGACGTAATTACAGCCATGCCGTTGTTCCGTGGTATTATCGACGGAGCCTTGTACTCTATATTCCGTTTGCCCTGGTCTCTAGCATATAGAGACCCCTCTCGTATACACTGGTATCCTTCTGTACCAAGCTACAAACAACAGCATTAACACAACATTATAACAATATACTACAACTTTAAAAGCTACCTTCTTATTCTGCCTATTCTATTTCTCCCTTATCTTTGGGACTTACCGAGCGACCTGTTCGCTGACGACATTATCTTTCTTTCTTCTTTGAATGTCGTCAGGTGATCTGGACATTCCTGAGATCGAGCCCACCGCTGAAGACTTGGACCACTTCGTTGAAGACCCAGAGCTTTAGTTCACTGTACACTTTCATTTTCAGTACTTTTCCTTTTCTGTTATGCCATTGTTTAGTCATTGATTTATTTCAGTTGTATTTACATTTTTGTGCATTGTATAGAAAGAATGTGAATAAATAAAGTTGTTGTTTTATTATAACTTGTCTCTCGTGCATTTACTTTTTTATTGCTTAGTTACCCTTATCGTATTTACTTCACAATAAATACGTAGCGGCCTCGTCGCGTTCTCTGCCCGTATACTGGGAAGCGGGGCGTGACAGGTTTTGTTGATGGCCCATGCAGGTCCCTCAGTAGTAGGTCTGTGGTTCGAGGACGAACCATTGTTCAAAGGTGGGGAGAATGTCGGGACCCGGTTCTTGTTCACGGAGCAAAGTGCCACACAGAACAAAATGCCACGCCAATTGTCATACCAAGAGGGCGAGGGCCACCTCTTGAATCTGTGGGGGCCACCTCTAGAGTCTGTGGGACCCACTATAGAACAATGGGAAATTTTCGGAACACATTCCGAAAGAGGACCGGACTGCATTATAAATATAATGATACTACCCTCAATTACAGAGGCGTCTTTTAAGTGAACCAGAACTACAGGAGCTTGAGAACTTCGTAGTTAAGTGTGCTCGGGCTAGGGAAGTCTTGGGATGTGTGACCTCCTGGGAAGTGGCCCCTGGTCGGGTCTGGTTCGCTCTAAAGGGAAAAACCGTGTGGTTTCGGTCGGAGCGGACAATACCATCCGCAACTGAAAACATTCTTTACAATTCATACCTCTTGAATCTTATCATTTCATGTACTTTGAATCTGTCCTAACCCAAATTTTTCTTCAAGGTTATGGATTCCCCAAACAACACCATCACCAACTTTAACAACACTCCACCACCACTACCAATCGTACCTACTGTTCCTGCTCCACCCGCCACGCAAACAGTTCTGCTTGAGGCGATCCACAGCCTCCTTGAGGGACAACAACAGCTCTTGAACCGTCCCGAGACTGAAGCACCTGGGATAAAGCAATTCAGAGCTTTGCATCCCAAACAGTTCTCCGGAAAGGGAAGCCCACTTGAAGCTGAGAAATGGACACAAAGTATCGAGGATGATCTGGCAGCAGCACAAGTGCCAGAAATAACTTGGGTCCGAGTTGCAAAGCTGTAGCTCACGGACAATGCACAGAACTGGTGGAGTGCGGAAGAAAGCTGTCTTGATCAGCCCATTGAATGGAAGACTTTTTGCGATAAGTTCGACGCGAAGTACTTTCCTGTGACTGTCAGGTTCGACATGGAACAACAGTTTATTCATCTACAACAAAGTTCTATGTGGATCAAGTCGGTAGATGAGTATGACGCTGAGTTCACCATGCTCAGTCGGTAAGATATGTCACAATATTTCAATTTTTTTTTAAATATCACATACTATACAGCTAACACAAGACCGTAATAGATTTGCGGCACACCTGATACCGACGGATGAGATCAGAGCCCGTCAATTTCAATAAGGGTTGGATACGGAAATCCAGGCTGCATTAGCCACAAGGAAATTTCCGACTCATGAAAATGCTCTGACAGCTGCCTGCAGTTATGAGGCAGTGATAAAAGCGAGGGGTAGACCTCAATCTGCCGGAATGAAACGCCCTACCACTCAAATGGCAGGAGGGGCCTCTTCAAGGCCAGCTGTTGAACTCAGAAGATTGGAAGAAGCCAATGATCAGCCAAGACCCGATTTTTGCTTTTATTGCAAGAGGGAAGGACATATGTGGAAGGACTGTAGGCACACAAAAGTCCTATGCTTGGTTTGTGGCGCGTCCAATCACGGAATTGGAAACTGTCCTTATAGACACAACTCAGCTCACACACCCACAAACTACCCGCAGCGCCAGCTATCTAGGCTCCTGCAACTCGTCCTGCACTCCCAGCACCACCTCCACACGTTAATTCCAACAAGCAATGAAGAACATGCCTCGAGGGTAGAGAGACATGCCCCAAGGATAGAATGTGCCTCCAGCTAGAAGGAATATACCGCGGCGACAGACATTCACAATAGCAGCCGTAGAAACCGAGACTATAGGTCAAAGTAAAACCGGTAAGCCTTTTTCATATTTTTAAACCCTTGCATCCTCTTGTTATACACTATCAAGTACTTCAGTCACCACACTTTTCCTTAAATCTGTTACACTTTTTTTTTACAAATTTCGAGGACGAAATTTTTATAAGGAGGGTAGAATGTAACAACCATAATTTTCCTATACAAATTTTTGTACAATTTTTTTCAAAATTGTTTAAAGGGGTATTTATTGCCTGAGCACAAGACAAGTAATTAATTAGCAATTTAATTACAAGAAGGAGCTTGTGGCTCATTGGTAATACCTTACACTGCTGACCCAAGCCTCCAGAGTTCAAATCCCATACCCCACATTATTTTTAATATTGTTTTATTTTTTATTTTTAGAATACCAATAGTTTACACGTGCATTACTCATAACAAACCCCACTACACCCACAAATGTTAATGTACCAGTGAGAAGGTGAGACGAAGGCGCACACCCCGGTGGCCGGACTCGGCTGGGATCGGCCGACTCGGGCCGGCTCCGCCGTCCGGACTCGGCCGAACCGCCGAGTCCCCAACTGATGAAATCTGCCGCTTGGGCTCCCCTACCTCCTTGCATACTTCATTTACCTAGATCGGTTCCATAGAATTCATAAAGCCTCATTTACTCCATTTTTTAATACATTTTAATATATTTTTACATTTTTTTTCAATTAAACTCTTCATCTACCCTAACCCTATAAAAACCATCCCTAAACACTACCCCCTCACCCCAAAATTCTGAGCCAACTCTCAAGAAATTCTTAGAAACCCTAGTGTACTTTGGAAGAAGCGAAAGGCGAAGCTCTGGCGAATTTTTCGGCCATCTTCCGACGACGATCCTAGGAACTCCCGATGACGAAACGACGCACCGTTGACTCATCTCATCTCCCCTTCCTCTCCTATATTAACTAAACCCGTAAGTCCCACCTTCCTCCTTCTCTACACTTTCTGAAAATACGAAATTCTAAAACCGGACGGAATCGGAGCAAATCCGATTTCCGATTCGGTTCTTCCTAAAATCTCACTTTTCTTTTAATACAATCTATTCAAACCATTAAATGTTGACTATTAAACACTAACTAATCATATTGAACAAGTTCCATATCAAAAGAAATTGCTATTTCCATTTTACCGTACTTTTTCATAAAAATACCATACAGTTTCATTTTCGACATTTGAACATCACAAACTTGCTATACCTTTAAGTGGATCACGAGGTAATGACCTACCTCCTCACAACACTCATATGCAACATAGCACAATACCCTCGAGAACATAGAATACGGGAAAACGACATCTTTACAAATAAATACCATTACCAATAAAACCATTTTCTAAACGATTTAGTATTTATACAAATCTTTGCAAAGCGCCGCTACAACCCATTTAGGGAACCCGTTCGGGATGGTGCGGATTATCGTACATCCTCGGGTTTAGTAGTGCGAGATGCAGACCTCCGCAAGGAGCATTCGGTCTCGAAAGATTTAAAATACGATATCTTAAGAAAATGAGATTTTTAGAATTATAATATATATATTAAAATTATTTTATATATATATATATATATGTAACATTAAAAGATCTAATTTGTAAGAATATAAATATTACAACTCTTTTCAAAAATCACAAGAATCAGTTTACATTAAAATACCATGAAATCCATACAAGTTTAATATTACACTTTAATATCATATATTATGAAAATTAGGCTATTCTCAATAGAAATGACATATGTATAAAATCCATATTTATTACAACTCTAAAGACGATAACTAAATACTTGGAGAGTATTTTCAAAACTATAGAAAAGTATTTTTACATAAAACCCCCTCAAGTTCTATAAATTACCCTAAGGACCCTAGTAAACATAAGTTTAAGCGGGACCAATCTCTTGAGCCTCAGGAAGCCGGAGAAGTGGGTGCTTGCCTATCTAAGGTAGAAAATTAACAAACGGTATTATCAACACGGTAATCGTCTTTGAAAAAGAGACAAATCCTGCCGCCCATTTGCAGCGGTTAACGATAATATCAAAATCATCAGGACTTCAATTTACTTTTCTAATTGTCTGACTCAGACTGAGTCTCATTAATAAACTGACTTGAATATGATTCAAGTACAATATACAATCTACAATCTGCAATCTACAACATTACAATTCAACATGAATCCATTTAATCTATATTGACTGAACCGAACCATAGATATACATTCTATTTACATGATTCTCCAGTTACATCCATTTACCTGATCTACAGTTACATCTATTTACTGATATCATGGTTTCAGTTAATCATCCAATTATACAATCTACATTACAATACAATTCAAGTTACAATACAATTACAATACAAACAATACAATCAAGATAACACGGGGTTTAAGGGATAGAATGGTATGGAAGGTGTTAAAAGTGGCACGAAACTGCAAGATTTAAGACGTAATTACAGCCATGCCGTTGTTCCGTGGTATTATCGACGGAGCCTTGTACTCTATATTCCGTTTTCCCTGGTCTTTAGCATATAGAGAACCCTCTCATATACACTAGTATCCTTCTGTACCAAGTTACAAATAACAGCGTTAACAAAATATTATAACAATATACTACAACTTTAAAAGCTACCTTCTTATTCTGTCTATTTTATTTCTCGCTTATCTTTGGGACTTACCGAGCGACCTGTTCGCTGAATATGTAATGGTCGAGATTTCTAAGGAAATAACTTTCATTTTGAATTTCTAGAGTCGAGTGGTTATTTACATATTTTTTTTTTGAGTAAAGAAATGTTTTTAATAATTTTTTCTGAACATTGAATAGGGTTAAAAGAAATTTCTAATTCTACTTATTCTTTTTATATGCATAAAATGTTTTAATAAAATTTTATAATACCTTAAAATAATCTACATATTTTTATTATCAATTAAAGTAATTAAGTCGTAATTAAAAATATTTTAAAGATAAACTAGATATTATATAATTATTATAACTAGCTAACAATTTAGAAATGGATGTATTATTTGTTTTTAGCCCAAAATTATTTTTATAGTAAATATAATAATAAAATATATTTTCTGGAATTTTTCCATAATTTTCCCGTATTTTTAACTATTTTTAACAATTTTTGGAAGCCAAATCCAATTTTTAAAATAATAAACAGAAATATTATTTTTATATAAAAAAAATAATAATAATAAAATAAACCCCTTTAACCTGGACCGTTGGATCACAAGATCCAACGGCCCAGAACCCGCTGACGGCGCCCACGTGGTGGGGACCACGCGAAAGCGCGTGATCCCCACACGCGCGGGCGCGTGGCGACGCGTGGCGTGGCGTGGCGGCGGGGGCTGGCGGTGCGATCTGGGCCGTTGGATGCAGATCCAACGGCCACGAAACGTGGCGGCGGGCGCAATCATTAACAGAATGATTCGCAATGATTGGCCGGCGTGATTTCCCGTGCGATTTAACTACTTTTTTTGGATTTTATTGTTACCATTTGAACCCTATAAATAGGCACTTTAAACCTAAATTTCTCACACCACCGAACTCTAAAAATTCTGAAAAAAATACTGGTGCCTTCGTATCAACGACGCGGACGCTACGGCTATATCCAATCGCCAAGGAAAAATCGGGATGCGTAGCTTTTGCGGAATTTTGTACCAGCCTACGTCTTCCACCGTCTACGTCCAAACTCTAAACAAAGGTAGGATTCGCCTCTCTCTCCTTTCCCTGTCACCTTCTAATATCTCAATAACCTAGTTCTAATCTATAATCATCAACTCCTATTTAAAAAGTTGTTATAATAATTGTGCATACCTTTTTCTTTGTACCCTCAATAATAATAATGTTAACCCCATTTAAAACGGTGTTAAAAATTTCCTTTGTACATAGAAATATATTGCATACCCAAAACACCTTGAATCTAATACGCTTAATGTCATGAATTGTCATTCTACCTCTGACATACCCACACTATAAAAATGATCTCGTAATAGGTTACTTCCACAAGATACTCTCGTTTAATTTAAATATTATATTTGTTTAAATAGCTATAAGAACTAAAAGATATATGAAATAAATATTTCAGATAACTTACAAATAGTTCTAAAACCCCTCAACTTTTTAAGAAAGAAAATATTAAATTTAAATAACGATATCTTTTTTAAAAAAGTGAATAGTTAGTATCTTTTAAAAGGTAATTTTAAATAACACCAATTTAGAATAAAGGAACGGTTGTAGGCATCGATCGTTTATCTAAACCAGACTTTGTGCTGTCTAGGCAAGTGTGTCTAAGGCTAATGGTTATTAATTAGGCCCACTACTTACGTAGTGGAGTACCTTCCCACTTACCTGGCACTTACCTAGCCACAATTGGCGGTGAAGAGGCGATTTGAGGACCTCATAACTTATCCTTTTGGAATATTAGAAGCAGTCTAGATTTTCAAATAAAAACCTTTTACAAAAGATTTTCAAATAAACACCACAACCTTTTATCAAAAAGATATTTTCTGTAAAACCTTATTCTTTTCCAAAATAATAGATATCCCAAATATCATGGTTTTCTTAGAAGTAATAAAAGTTATTTAAACCTTATTATTTTAACTAAGTTTTCTCTAAAGGACACGAAGCACGTTACAAATTCTAGAATATAAAACGAGTGGTTGTGGAAGGCCATATTAAACGAGATCAAATACTCTTTTTTAATTTTCCAGCTTATGACAACATGACATACACAAAACATGATACGGTTAGGGTTAGAATGCGCGGACCTAGGTATGGAATATACTTACGAAGATCCCGATTATTTCGGGTGAACAGTCCAAAATGTGGACGACTATACAAATATGAAAATCCCGATATTTCGGGTGAACAGTCCAAAATGTGGACGACTATACAAATATGAAGATCCCGATATTTCGGATGAACAGTCCAAAATGTGGACGACTATACAAATATGAAGATCCCGATATTTCGGGTGAACAGTCCAAATGTGGACGATTATACAATGTGGAAATTCCATGCCTAGAAGTATACACACTAACTCTAATCCGTCCAAAATCTTTATACTGAAAAACGGGGATGGGTAGTTTGATTAGGCAAGGATAATTCGGAACTCGGATTCCCCTACTACTCGATCATGATCCCGGAAAGTGAAACGGTACATTTCACTTCCCCAATTGTTGTTCCGTGGCCACAACGGAATAATCTCGAGTATCTGGACCCTTGTTTAACAAACTAATACAAACTATTACCTTCATCTACACATAACTTACAACATATGAAACCTACTCATATTCACATATCCAATTTGTACTTAACCTCATACCTTTATACTCATGTACATCATATTCATTATACACACCTGTTCGTTTCTATACCTTTACTATCTTATGAGGTAATCCTTCCCGAGTATAACTCGCTGACGGGCTTTCTCTCTTTTACCCTTTTGGAATGTCCGTTAGATGGGAATGGGTTTTATGAAGAAGATCTAGGCGAGGAACCAACTAACGAAGATTTCGCAGAGATGGTATCGGAGGATTAATTAGTTTCCTTGTTGCCCATTTATTTAGGGCTTTGTTTCCTTTGATGTAATTAAACCAATTAGTTTGCTTTGCTCTTTCTTTGGAATGTAATAAAGTTGGTTAATGGAAATAAATGATTTTCGCTTTATTGTTTTATTTTTGTACACAACCCTGCATACTATGATTCATTCTTATGCTTAACGTAACTGTATTGAATAGAATACTTTCAATACAGTTAGGTTGCGGACCATGCCACGCCACTCTTCACCTTCTTTGGGAAGTGGGGCGTGACAGGTTTTTGTGGTGGCCCATGCAGGTCTGTCTTGTGTACTAAAATGAAACTGTTAACCGACTTATTATTTTTGTGAATCCTATCCGTTTGTATCAATTTCATAAAATTTTCCCATTCCCCGTCCTTTCCTTGACATCTCTGTATCCTGACCATGACCGTCCTTCTCAGGCCATGGCACATCTTCCGGATGAGGACAATACGTCAGTCATCACCTTTGAAGCTACGCTTGGGTTTTCGGACGACGAAGTAATAGGTCCCCAAATAAATATCCCCAAGGACGATATGGAAGAGGACGGAGAGGAAGATCCCATGGAGGAAGACGAAGAGGAAGATCCCGTTGAGGAAGAGGAAGATCCCGTTGAGGAAGAAGAAGTTGAGGAAGAGGAAGAGGAAGATCCCGTTGAGGAAGAGGAGGAGCCCGAAGTGGAGGCTCCCGCTGAGGAAGAAGTCCCAGTAGAAGAAAAAGAACCAAGAGAATACGAGCCACACATGTGGTTCATTGGGAAGACCCTCTATATTCGGGGGCACGCTTATCGATGTGTTCGTCGTACCCCTCCGCAAATCTACCGCCGGGATGTACCAGGCTCTCCTTTCTTTTACAGTTTTTCAAGAAAGATCAACAAGCGCCGAGCCAATAACGCGCAGTTTCCGCCTCCAAATTGATGGACGAAGGGCATCTGTTTAGCTCTTAGTTTTTAGTGAGCAGAATAAAATGTGTATAGAAGTAGGATCCTATTTAAATAATTCCTTGTAGTCCCGTTGGCATTTTTAATAAAATCTTGATTTCGACAATTGCACTCTCGTGTCTCTCATTTTTATTATTCCTTACTAGTTTCCCTCTGGCATGAATCGTTACTCCTCCTGCAAGTTACTATTCTATGTCTTTCACCTACGGTTTTAGCCTAACCCGTTCTGATTCAGATACCCATGGCTGGACGACACCATCACCGTAACCGAAGGGGAAACGGAGACATTGAACCCACTGCTCAAAACGCAGCGATGCTACAAATGCTGTAAGGACTACTGGAGCAACAGCAGCAGCAGACAGCTGCCCTGCATCAAGAGCTGCGTGAGAGTAGGCAGCAACAAGCAGAAGTTTTAAAGCAGGCACTGGTCCCAGTTCCTCAAGGATCGGCGGGAGTGAAACAGTTCAGATCACTCCACCCTAAGGCTTTTTCAGGAAAGGAAACTTCTTTAGAAGCTGAAGAATGGCTCAAGGGAACAATCATCGACCTCAGTGCTGCCCAAATCCCGAAGGACGCGTGGGTGAACATTGCAAAACTACAACTCACTGATAATGCCCGAATATGGTGGGAGGCCGAGGAAAGCAGGTTGAAGGAACCCGTCGACTGGGAAACATTCAAACGACGGTTCGATACTCAATACTTTCCCGCCGTAGCACACCTAAAAATGGAACGGGAGTTTGTACAGTTCCAACAGGGGAGTATGTGGGATAAATCGGTGGACGAGTACGCTTCGGAGTTCGCGAGATTAAGTCGGTTTGCGCATCACCTGGTGGCAACTCCGGAACTGTATGCCAAAAGATTCCGGCAGGGGTTGGATCTGAAGATGCAGTCCTCCATGTCTTCTGCCACCTTAACAACTTATGATGAAATCCTAGAGGCGGCACGAAACTTCGAAGACCTTCAGAGACGCATAAGGAAGGATGATCGATTGACTGGCATTAAGCGACCAGCCCAGCAAGTTCTTAGAGGAGCCTCTTCCAGATTTCACGCGAGGCAACAACCTAAGAGACCAGCAGGACCAGCTACTTTCAGGAAATCAGCAGTCACATGCAACCATTGCGGCAAAGTCGGACACTTCATGAAGGATTTCTGCTATTTGAACAAGCTCTGTATAATCTGTGGGTCTCCGGAACATGCCATAGGGGATTGTCCACAGAGAAGACGACCATTACTCCCGGACAGCAGACCAGCCAATCTTAGAGCGCCTCAACAGGGAGCCCGGCCACCACCCGCTAATAAACCGAACGGGCAAGGAACAGCAGCTAGAGGACCACCCTTACCCTAACAGAAGCGAGTTTTTCAGCAAGCTCAGCGCAACGGACCGAAGCGTCAGGCCTTTACTATGACCGCAGAAGAGGCTGAAGCAACTGGTGAAGTAATTACAGGTATCGCTGTTTTGACTAGCATATTTCCAAGTTCACTCCCATCTTGCATACATATCTTGTTAGGCTCTTTCCTAATCTTCTTTCACCTATAACTTAGGTATCCTCCTAGTAGCCTCTTTACCTGCACTCATACTTTTTGACTCTGGTGCGTCGCATTGCTTTATGGCACAAAAGTTTGTGACCGCCAACTCCATCCCCGTAACACCTCTCATCATCGAGTGGAACGTCAACACGGGAAACGGTGTGATCAAATCCACTTCAGGATACGATCTGTGCCCCGTGGTAGTCTGCGGGCGAGGTTTCTATGCCAACTTTATGGTAATAGATATGCCCAATTTCGACGTGGTCTTGGGTATGGACTGGTTGAGTACTTTCTACGCTACTATCGACTGTCGTCAAAGGATGGTAGTGTTTGAAATCCCTGACCACCCGCTGTTCATATTCGAGAGTGGAAGTAAGTCCTTGGACCCAGCAACCTACCGAGCTGTACCGAGAAAGGAAGAGACTTTGTACGTCGTACAAAGGGAGGAAAGGATGCCGATGGTCGTACGAGAGTTTGAAGACGTGTTTGCAGAAGTGTCGGGTTTACCGCCGGATCGGGCGTTTGAGTTCACCATAGACTTGGTACCAGGAACTCAACCCATATTGAAGGCACCGTATCGAATGGGGCCAGCAGAATTGAAGGAGCTTCGGGCGCAAGTGGAGGACCATCTCAATAAGGGGTTCATTCGGCCCAGCTCGTCACCTTGGGGTGCCCCAGTTCTTTTAGTACCTAAGAAGGATGGAACTAAGCGGATGTGCATCGACTATCGGGAATTAAATAAAGTGACAATCAAGAACAAATATCCCTTGCCACGGGTAGATGACCTGTTCGATCAGCTGGAGGGAGCCCGAGTGTTCTCCAAGTTGGATTTACGAACAGGCTACCATCAACTCAAGGTGAAAGCGTCTGACATACCCAAGACGGCTTTCAGGACTAGGTATGGACATTATGAATTCCTAGTAATGCCCTTTGGAGTAACCAATGGCCCCGCAGTCTTTATGAACTTGATGAATCAAGTGTTTTACGAGCAATTAGACAAGTTTGTGGTCGTCTTCATCGACGATATTCTAGTGTATTCTAAGAATCAAGAAGAACACGCAGAACACTTGCGTGCGGTGCTAGAAACCTTGCGACAACACCAACTTTATGCAAAGCTCAGCAAATGCGAGTTTTGGTTAGAGCAAGTGGCATTCCTGGGACACGTGGTGTCAGGCGAAGGGATTTCAGTGGATCCAGCCAAGATTGTCGCAGTACAGGCATGGCCGATACCAAGAACTGTTACCGAGATCAGGAGCTTTTTGGGACTTGCTGGGTATTACCGTCGTTTCATCAAGAACTTCTCCAAAATTATGGAACCACTGACGACTTTGACTCGGAAAGATGTACCGTATGTATGGTCCGAGTGTTGCGAGGAAGCATTCGCAGAGTTGAAGACCCGTTTAACCTCTGCACCCATTCTTACGATTCCCGACAGGACTGGAGGATTCGACGTACATTGCGATGCCTCGGGAAAAGGCTTGGGATGCGTTTTGCACCAACATGGTAGGGTAGTGGCCTATGCGTCCAGACAATTAAAGGTACATGAGCGAAACTACCCAACGCACGATTTAGAACTTGCCGCAGTTGTTTTCGCACTAAAGATTTGGAGGCACTATTTGTTGGGTGAGAGGGTAGATATTTACACCGACCACAAGAGCTTGAAGTATATCTTCACCCAGAAGGAACTCAATATGAGGCAGAGGAGATGGCTGGAATTAATGGCAGATTTCGACGTAAATTTGCAATACCATCCGGGAAAGGTGAATGTAGTCCCGGATGCTTTGAGTCGTCAACCCATGATTTCGAGTCTGATTACTCATTGGAGGAATCGCCAAGATCTTAATGAACTAGAAACCGAGTTATTAATGCCCGGAATGCGTACATCCTTCATGAATTTGCAAATTCACTCAACATTAGTCGAACGGATCAAGACCGCTCAAATGGAGGACCCGAAGTTGCGAAGGATCAAAGAACAAGTGGACGCCAATCTGCGGACGGATTTCATCATACACGAAGATGGTTCTTTGAGATATGGAAGCAGAGTCTGTGTACCTAAGGGGGAGATGAGGGAGGAATTATTAAAAGAGGCACATAGTTCTCCATACTCTGTTCATCCGGGAGGAACAGAGATGTATAAGGACCTCAGGCAAAATTATTGGTGGCATGGGATGAAGCGGGAGATAGCCAAGAGTATATCCAAATGTCTCATTTTCCAACAAGTAAAAGCCGAACACCACAGGACGGCGGGTCTATTACAGCCGTTACCAATACCCGAGTGGAAATGGCAAAACATTACTATGGATTTTGTGACCGCACTCCCTCGCAGCTCTAAGGGAAACGACGCTGTATGGGTGATTGTGGACCGACTCACCAAGTCGGCGCATTTCATTCCTTTTCGAGTGGGTCAATCAACCGAAAGCCTTGCAAAAAGGTATATGGAGGAGATTGTCAGATTGCACGGCGTACCGATTTGCATCGTGTCCGACCGGGATACGCGTTTCAGATCTAAGTTTTGGCAAAGCCTACAATAGAGTCTGGGCACGAATCTGAGTTTCAGTACCGCCTACCATCCTCAGACCGATGGCCAATCAGAAAGGGTTATTCAAATTCTCGAAGACATGCTCCAGGCCTGTATGCTGGATTTTAAAGGATCTTGGAAAGATCACCTGCACTTGGTAGAGTTTGCTTACAACAATAGCTACCAGTCTAGTATCGGCATGGCGCCTTTCGCCGCTTTGTATGGACGAAAGTGTAGGTTACCGTTAAGTTGGGACGATATTGGGGATCAAGAACTACTAGGCCCCGAGATGATTGTCGAGACAGTGGAGGTGATAAGAACCATCAAAGAACAATTACACATAGCACAAGATCGGCAGAAGCATTGGGCGGATACAAAGAGAAGGCCACTAGAGTTCCAACCAGGAGAACACGTGTTTCTGAAGATTTCTCCTAACCGTGGAGTGATACGTTTTGGGAAACGCGGAAAACTCAGCCCACGGTTTATAGGTCCCTTCGATATTCTCGAACGAGTTGGAGAGGTTGCGTATCGTTTAGCCTTGCCTCCTTCTCTGGAGGGCGTACACAACGTTTTTCATATCTATCAATTGAGGAGATATGTCAGCGATCCTGGTCACGTTTTGGATCATTCTGAAATCACCGTGGGAACTGACCTAACCTATGAACAACAGCCGGTGGAGATCCTTGATCGGAAGGAAAAGATCTTGAGAGACAAGACGATCAGATTGGTTAGGGTCATGTGGAGGAAGGACTCTCCCGGAGAATCCACGTGGGAAAAAGAAGACGAGATGAGAGAACGACATCCTCACTTATTTGAAGTTTCCTTTATGTAATTTTTCCTTCTCTCCCTCCTTTTGACCTACCTTCTGAATTTCGGGGACGAAATTATTCTAAGGAGGGTAGATTGTAATGGTCGAGATTTCTAAGAAAATAACTTTCATTTTGAATTCCTAGAGTCGAGTGGTTATTTACATTTTTTTTTGAGTAAAGGAATGTTTTTAATAATTTTTTCTGAACATTGAATAGAGTTAAAAGAAATTTCTAATTCTACTTATTCTTTTTATAGGCATAAAATGTTTTAATAAAATTTTATAATACCTTAAAATAATCTACATATTTTTATTATCAATTAAAGTAATTAAGTCGTAATTAAAAATATTTTAAAGATAAACTAGATATTATATAATTATTATAACTAGCTAACAATTTAGAAATGGATGTATTATTTGTTTTTAGCCCAAAATTATTTTTATAGTAAATATAATAATAAAATATATTTTCTGGAATTTTTCCATAATTTTCCCATATTTTAAATTATTTTTAACAATTTTTGGAAGCCAAATCCAATTTTTAAAATAATAAACAGAAATATTATTTTTATATAAAAAAAATAATAATAATAAAATAAACCCCTTTAACCTGGACCGTTGGATCACAAGATCCAACGGCCCAGAACCCGCTGACGGCGCCCACGTGGTGGGGACCACGCGAAAGCGCGTGATCCCCACACGCGCGGGCGCGTGGCGACGCGTGGCGTAGCGGCGGGGGTTGGCGGTGCGATCTGGGCCGTTGGATGCAGATCCAACGGCCACGAAACGTGGCGGCGGGCGCAATCATTAACAGAATGATTCACAATGATTGGCCGGCGTGATTTCCCGTGCAATTTAACTACTTTTTTTGGATTTTATTGTTACCATTTGAACCCTATAAATAGGCACTTTAAACCTAAATTTCTCACACCACCGAACTCCAAAAATTCTGAAAAAAATACCGGTGCCTTCGTATCGACGACGCGGACGCTACGGCTACATCCAATCACCAAGGAAAATTCGGGACGCGGAGTTTTTGCGTAATTTTGTACCAGCCTACGTCTTCCACCGTCTACGTCCAAACTCTAAACAAAAGTAGGATTCGCCTCTCTCTCATTTCCCTGTCACCTTCTAATATCTCAATAACCTAGTTCCAATCTATAATCATCAATCCTTATTTAAAAAGTTGTTATAATAATTGTGCATACCTTTTTCTATGTACCCTCAATAATAATAATGTTAACCCCATTTAAAACGGTGTTAAAAATTTCCTTTGTACATAGAAATATATTGCATACCCAAAACACCTTGAATCTAATACGCTTAATGTCATGAATTGTCATTCTACCTCTGACATACCCACACTATAAAAATGATCTCGTAATAGGTTACTTCCACAAGATACTCTCGTTTAATTTAAATATTATATTTGTTTAAATAGCTATAAGAACTAAAAGATATATGAAATAAATATTTCAGATATAGTATACGTATATTCTACTTACAAATAGTTCTAAAACCCCTCAACGTTTTAAGAAAGAAAATATTAAATTTAAATAACGATATCTTTTTTAAAAAAGGGAATAGTTAGTATCTTTTAAAAGGTAATTTTAAAATAACACCAATTTAGAATAAAGGAACGGTTGTAGGCATCGATCGTTTATTTAAACCAGACTTTGTGCTGTCTAGGCAAGTGTGCCTAAGGCTAGTGGTTATTAATTAGGCCCACTACTTACGTAGTGGAGTACCTTCCCACTTACCTGGCACTTACCTAGCCACAATTGGCGGTGAAGAGGCGATTTGAGGACCTCATAACTTATCCTTTTGGAATATTAGAAGCAGTCTAGATTTTCAAATAAAAAACTTTTACAAAAGATTTTCAAATAAACACCACAACCTTTTATCAAAAAGATATTTTCTGTAAAACCTTATTCTTTTCCAAAATAATAGATATCCCAAATATCATGGTTTTCTTAGAAGTAATAAAAGTTATTTAAACCTTATTATTTTAACTAAGTTTTCTCTAAAGGACACGAAGCACGTTACAAATTCTAGAATATAAAACGAGTGGTTGTGGAAGGCCATATTAAACGAGATCAAATACTCTTTTTTAATTTTCTAGCATATGACAACATGACATACACAAAACATGATACGGTTAGGGTTAGAATGCGCGGACCTAGGTATGGAATATACTTACGAAGATCTCGATTATTTCGGATGAACAGTCCAAAATGTGGACGACTATACAAATATGAAGATCCCGATATTTCGGGTGAACAGTCCAAAATGTGGACGACTATACAAATATGAAGATCCCGATATTTCGGGTGAACAGTCCAAAATGTGGACGACTATACAAATATGAAGATCCCGATATTTCGGGTGAACAGTCCAAATGTGGGCGACTATACAATGTGGAAATTCCATGCCTAGAAGTATACGCACTAACTCTAATCCGTCCAAAATCTTTATACTGAAAAACGGGGATGGGTAGTTTGATAAGGCAAGGATAATTCGGAACTCGGATTCCCCTACTACTCGATCATGATCCCGGGAAGTAAAACGGTACATTTCACTTCCCCAGTTGTTGTTCCGTGGCCACAACGGAATAATCTCGAGTATCTGGACCCTTGTTTAACAAACTAATACAAACTATTACCTTCATCTACACATAACTTACAACATATGAAACCTACTCATATTTACATATCCAATTTGTACTTAACCTCATACCTTTATACTCATGTACATCATATTCATTATACACACCTGTTCGTTTCTATACCTTTACTATCTTATGAGGTAATCCTACCCGAGTATAACTCGCTGACGGGCTTTCTCTCTTTTACCCTTTTGGAATGTCCGTTAGATGGGAATGAGTTTTATGAAGAAGATCTAGGCGATGAACCAACTAACGAAGATTTCGCAGAGATGGCATCGGAGGATTAATTAGTTTCCTTGTTGCCCACTTGTTTAGGGCTTTGTTTCCTTTGATGTAATTAAACCAATTAGTTTGCTTTGCTCTTTCTTTGGAATGTAATAAAGTTGGTTAATGGAAATAAATGATTTTCGCTTTATTGTTTTATTTTTGTACACAACCCTGCATACTATGATTCATTCTTACGCTTAACGTAACTGTATTGAATAGAACACTTTCAATACAGTTAGGTTGCCGACCGTGCCACGCTACTCTTCACCTTCTTTGGGAAGTGGGGCGTGATAGACGACATTCTATTTCTTTCTTATTTGAATGTCGTCAGGTGATCTGGACATTCCTGAGATCGAGCCCACTGCTGAAGACTTGGACCATTTCGTTGAAGACCCAGAGCTTTAGTTCACTGTACACTTTCATTTTCAGTACTGTTCCTTTTCTGTTATGCCATTGTTTAGGCATTGTTTTATTTCAGTTGTATTTACATTTCCGTGCATTGTACAGAAAGAATGTGAATAAATAAAATTTTTGTTTTATTATAACTTGTTTCTTGTGCATTTACTTTTATATTGCTTAGTTACGCTTAGCGTATTTACTTCACAGTAAATATGTAGCGGCCTCGTCGCATCTTCTGCCCGTATACTGGGAAGCGGGGCGTGATATGGGTAGATTGGTACGGAAAGTGTTAGAAGTGGCATGAGACTGTAAGATTTAATACACCTAACCTATATTCCGTTGCTGTTGTACCGTGGCGTAAACGGTTCCTTGTACTACACGTGCCTCTAGTCTCTGGCATATAGAGACTCCTCTCGTATACACTGGCATCCTTCTGTACATAGCTACAAAAAATAGCATAACACCAAATACTCATATAATACAACCTTAAAATCTATCTTCTCTTTCTGTCTATTCTATTTCTCCCTTATCTTTGGGACTTACCGAGCGATTGTTCGCTGACGACATTCCTTCTCTTTCTTCTTTGGAATGTTGTTAGGTGATCTGGACACTCAGGAGATCGAGCCTACTAGTGAGGACTTGGACCAACTTTCCTACGACCCAGAGCTCTAGCTTCATTATACACACTTTTATTTCAGTACTTTTCATTTCTGTTTTGCCACTGTTTAGGCAATGCTTTCATTCAGTTATATTTACTTTTCCATGTATTGTAAAAAGAATGTGAATAAATAAAGTTGTTGTTTTATTATATCTTATCTCTTGTGCATTTATATTTATATTGTTTAGATACGCTTAGCGTATTTACTTCACAGTAAATACGTAGCGGCCTCGTCGCATCCCCTTCACCGTACACCGGGAAGCGGGGCATGACAGCTGCGGTCTGGGGTGTCGGGAGAGGAAAGGGAGGTGAGGAGGAGGGAGATGGTGCCGGCTGTTAGTTATATGTATGCCCTAGATGCCATTACTATACATGAGATGTATATTGTAGTGGAGGCTTAGACATATATAAGTAGGACTTTCTTGCTCGATATGATAGTATGCTATCCGGTTACTCTTTATCTTAACATGTACACTGATTGTCTCTCTGTTACATGTTGGTAAAGCCCTTAGGATGTGTACTTGACTACCTTTATTATGATGCGGATCATACTAGTGGGACAAAGGTAGTCCGTGAGTTCATCCTTTAATGTCCCTAGTCGTAGGTGTATCGAGACGGGGCATTGATATACCAGAGTAGACTAGCGTATACCTTTTCAACCCATGTAGATGGGCGATAGATGATCCCATATCCATTGGTGTTTGACATTAGAGATAATATACGGGTGCTCAGTGGAGACTGGGTACACTGGACGGACTCGCCGAGAACTCTCAGATGGTATTATATCTCACGTCAGATAGCAGTTCTTTGGTGACACTGGTACATGTTAGTCTGTCGACCCGAGATCGTCATAGAGTCTTGTGTGATTCCCACTGTGCTTTGATTTCCACCTTACCACGTTCATGAGAACGTGCAAAATGCTGGTTTTTGGATACAGTCCCGAGTCGCATGGAGACAATGAGCGATAGGTGGGGATTCGTCTCTCCCGGTATTGAGGGTTGATATTGCGCTGTGCTCGATTGGCTATAACAGGAAGTCCCTGGCCAGGGCTGATTCAGAGATTTACTGGTAAGTGTTACCAGTAGTTTCTCGACCCGTTATGAGCCTCATATCGGCATGACTTTTCGGTTATTGGGGTTTGACGTTTACCACCCCTAGACTGGATATGCGACATATCGGACGAGGAGACCGGACTGTACGGTAGTGTTACTGACAGGATTTTGCAGAAGCTAGAGCGGGCTTGCTTGTTGATCTTCTGATCGCTCAATACCCGGGTAGCCGTTACATTCAGCTAGTACCGCTGACGGCCTGTGGGTGCTTGATGTGATCATCACCTACTGCCGGCGTATTGACGAGTTTTTAGAGTCCTACATAGAGATTTTACTGGCTCAGGCAAAACGAAGTAGGAGCACATATGTGTTATGTGCGGGACCGAGAATAATGCGAGTATGTGATACTGTATTCTGTTCTCGCGATATTTGTATCGGATGGTTATATGTGATATAGCCGGGTTATCGAATCAAGTGTTGATTCGATAAGTTGGTACATTTAATATTAGTCGGTTCTATGTGATATGGCCGGATTATTAAATCAAGTGTTGATTTGATAATTTAGTGTATAATTGTATATTTGGTTTACTAATTTACATTAACTAATATTAGCTCACTTAAGCATTTATTATTCTCACATGTGCACACTTAATATATATGTGATATATATTAATTGTGTTTTATTTTGTATCATGGTTGTTGATACACACTACATGAGTGTATGAGACTTACACCATACTAATTATAATGTTGGGTTTTGGTATTTAAAGTAATTCCAAATTAGTGGATTATTAGTCACATGCATGAAGCTTTGAGAAGCTTGTGGAAGCTTTGAGAAGCTTGTGGACGCTTTGACTAAGTCCACTAGTTTTGTTTTACTTAAGATATTTATTAACGTAACCATTGTAATTAACCCATGGTTATGTCTCTACATGAGTTAGTATATGATACAAACTCACCCATGGTTATTTCTCTCACCTCATTAGTTCATTCTCATCTCTTGAGCTCTTCTTCTTCCTCCTTGAGATAAGCTTGCTACCTTTTTTAAAAGAGAGAAAATATTGTGAGAAAAATAAAACTAAAGTAAGCCCACTTCCTACTTCATCATCCTCTATTAGATTAGCACTTTAGTATAGTGTGTTTACTTCACTAATCTCTCATTAGTGAAGTAGTAGCTTGTGTTAGTATCCCCTCGACGTAGATCATCTTCGGCCTCAAAGAATTCAAGCAAGAACGTTCTTTTCGCCTTGAGAAGCCATGCAAGAGTCCGGGAGTTCCATCAACGCAGCGAAGGAACTACTACAAGGAGCTTATGAAGTGAAGGACCGATCTACAAAGGTTGTATTTCTAGTTCACTTAGAAGTAAAGTAGTTTACTTTGGTTTTCGTATGATTCTCTAGTTATCGATTCTAGTTTAGGGTTCTTTAAAACGGCAAAATTTTGAAAATGGCATGGACGATGCCTCCCAAAACCTTGCTGTTGTTCATAGGAACCCTACAGTGGTATCAGAGCCTACCTAAAGAATTAGACGGATTGTGTTAGATTACGAAACCGAAACGAACTCCAAAACTTGAAACATTAAAACCTGCATTCTGTCGATTTTTAAATGAGCTCTAAAATTTTTTCAAACAAGTGCAGAATCATATTTGAGTGAATATAGGAGCATGGAAGAAAATTGGGACCCAGTGCTCGGATTTTGGCCGAGCACATGGGGGGAATTTCCGAGCAGGCCGGCCCCAGTGGGGTATTCTGGTCCCAAATTTTTTTCATGTTCTATGCTCTGGGTTCTAGTGTTTCAGGCATTGTTTGTTTTTGCTAATTTTTCATGTGATGATTAACTTACTGAAATGGTAACTCGGAGTGTTTCGTAGTCGTAACTGTTTTCGGGTTACTTTAGATGGTGTTAAAAAGTTGGTTTTTGTTCAGTCGAAATTATTGCACATTTGATATAACATTTTCCTTAATTTTCTTAAATATTTAAAGGTGTTTATTATAAATATAGAACATATTTAGGTTTATCTGCAAAATACTCTTTACCATATGTTTATATATTATAATTAATATTATGAAGGAAAATATATGCATATTATATTTATATAATATTTTGGTAATTAAAATATGCATATCATAACAAATAATCTTAATCAAATTTCTTAAAGATTTATTACCATATAAAATGATTAAGATTATATCTCTAATATAACAAATATTACTAACATTATTCATGAAGATATTATGCAAGATTTAGCTCAAGTCAAGAGATCAAGATTTTCAAGATGTCAGGATCAAAAATCTGCCAATAAAATCGTAGAATCAATACTGGCAGAGACTCAGGAAATATTTCCAAAATCCAGATATCTAGAAGATCTCTATGTGTCAACATAAGGACACAGCAGAAAACCCAAACCCTAAGCCCGCCAAAGCGCGGCGGTTCTGCGGCCAAAATGCCCTAATTGCGGCGGATCCGCGGCCATTTTGTGGTCCTTGGATTTGAGATTTTGGGTGGGTGATCGTGATTGCATATCTTAACCTATGAGATCTAGGATTTCTGATTTGAGGGATATATAAAGGACCGAGGGCTAAAGTTAGAAATCATCACCTTTAACACGTAGCAAATCACAGTCAAAGAACAAGAGATCCACGACAGGTCCGCGATTCGACGTGAATATCGATGGAACATATACTTCCTATGAGGCAGAGATCGAGAGAAACTTCTTGTTCTTGTAATCTAAACTCGAAGGATTTATACTTGTAATGTTGATTAATAAAAATAGATCATTTGTAATTATTTCGTATTTACTTTCCACATTTAATTTCCGCGTTATGATTTCCTTCTCCATCCTTTCTTTTTCTATCTCCATCATGCGCGAGTAATTCTCCGCTTAATAGGGTTCGTAGGATTAGGGTAGAATAATGGATGAGAAAATATTTTAACTTCTTTTACGTCTTATGAAGTTCATAAATTTTAGCAAAAGAATTGTTAACATCCTAATTCGGTGCGCTATCAATTTATTGATAGTCTTGACCGCGATTTGAGATCAAATTAACAATTGTTTTGTTAATGGCTAGACATGAATAGAGATCAATGAAGGGACTGTTCCCCTCCGAAAGACGGCGCACAGGACTGCGAAGTCCTGACACTGAGATTCGGGGCAGATGCTAATTGGTTTTATCTGTCTACCTCTCCGAAGATGCCAAGTTGATTTATGGCACCGTGTATCAGAGGTTTAGACGGATGCGGCCGATGTAGCAGACTTCGTCAGATTCCCCCTCGCTTGAGGGGTTTTTGATTGTGGGGATGCTCTTCTCTGCAGGCGCAAGCCCCTGCAGTTAATTACGCTACCGCATCACGGTAACAACTTTCTCCTTCTCCATAATTTCACTTCGTGTCGTGTGTGTTTGTTTTGTTTGTGGTTGCCCGTGCATTGTATACAGAGACTAGGTGATGCCGTCGCCCGTAGGACGTGGATTAGTCCAAATCCGTATTTACTTAGATTTGGGTTTGGTGTTTTAGTTTAAGGATACGTTAGCTCTATTTAAGACTAAGATCAACTTAAACTTTTGTTAAGGATATGTTAGTCTAATCTCCATACTAAGATCAACTTAACGGGATCATTTAGATCCAACAAAAGAGCAATTGGCTCTATTGTTCCAGTTTAGGGACGTAGTGGTCCATGTTCCAGTTTAAGAACGTGGGGGTCCATGTTCGAGTTTAGGGATGTGGTGGTCCATCGCCAGTTTAGGGACGTGGTGGTCCATTACCAGTTTAGGGACGTAGGGGTCCAACATTAGTTTAGGGATGTTTCGGTCCAACATTAGTTTAGGGACGTTTCAGTCCATGGGTTTAAGGATCCCACAGTCCGTGTTGATGTATGGTTGTCAGGACCCGTCACCTCTCTAATGTCATTGAAGGATTACAACGATAGGAGTCAGAGAAGCTAGGAGATGTACCCTCGAACCGGATGTAAATTGATTTAAGGGAGCAGCCATGCTCAGTCAATTTAATTTGAGGACTTATGGCCATGATTGGGCTAAGTCCAGTTAAAAAAAATGTTCAACATTTTTGTCTTTGGCCTATTAGGCCTGTGCTAGGGCTTTGCATTGCATTTTTTTATTATGTTTGGGCTCTGCCCATTTATAAATGATGCAGAGCATCGATTTTATTTGGGCTCTGCCCTTTTATTGCGTTGCAATTTATTTTGGCCTATTTGCTTTGGGCCTGGCCTTTTAGTAAACAATGCATTGCATTTATTAGGCGCTTTGCGCTAATCAATAAGCGCAAGCGCTTGTGGTGATGACACATGTCTCGCAAGCGCAGGGCGCTGCGCCAATGCGCTGCGCTGCTGACACGTGGCGCACTCTGGTGAGTTTCGCCAATCTCAGAGAGCAAGGCTCTTTCTTAGAAGCGCATAGCGCAAGTGATTCAGATGCTGACACGTGGCGTTTTCTGGTGGCTTGCGCCAACCCAGGAGCGCAACAGTGCAGTTTTTGCATGTGCAAGGCACTATTTCAATAATCTTGAGAATCTTGAAGATTCCAGAACCAATGGTTCGTAAAAAAAAGTGCAAGGCACTGTTTGATTTCTTGATCCAATTTAGATCAAAGAAAACAAGTTTTTTCTTTTCTTGTTTTTTCTTGATCTCAGAGAACCAATGGTTCATAAGTGCAAAGCATTATTATTTTTTGTTTTTTATTGAAGACCATTGATCTTGTTCTTAGATCAATGATCTATTAAAAGAAATTCTTCTATCTTAAAGGTTTTTTAACCTTTTTTGTTCTTGAAATTTCTTCAGAATTCTCTCTGTTTGAAGCTCTTGATTTCTTACAATGTTTTTCCTCCTTTGAATTGGGGTCTAGGGGTCTTTATATAGTGCCCATAGGTTTTTTAAGTTTGTTATAGAGATCATTCTCTGAGGGATTTGAGGAATTTTCCCCACCGTTGGATCTTTGATCCAAGGGCTTCTGTTTTATAGAAGACAATCTTCTTGTTTTGACAAGAACAGAAGGATCTTTCTAGAATTTAATTCTGTTTGGCGCAAACGCCCCAGCGCGTGATACGTGTCACGCAGCGCAGAGCTTGCGCAACTGCGCTGACACGTGTCGCGCAGCGCAGAGCGTAGCGCAACTGCGCTGCCACGTGGCGCGCAGCGCAGAGCGCAAGCCATCTGAAGCGTTGCTTTCTTTAATTTTTGCTTTAAATAGAGCCTTGCTCTGATTGGGCGTGCTGCCTTGAGCGCTGCGCTCCTTGCACTGGCGTGCCTGATTTTGACACGTGGCGCGTTGCGCGCAGCGCAAGAAATCTGAAGTGTTGCTTCATTTATTTTAACTTTTAATTTTTACTTTAATTTTCAAAGCAGAGCTTTGGTCTGATTGGGGTAAACAGGGACAAGGGTCAATAATGGGGAAACCCTAGTTTCTTCCAAGAATCCTAATCCTCATTCACCACTATCTATCTAGTTTTAAATCTATCGAAAGATAAAATGAGTCATCTTTATTAGTTATCTATCAACTACTAAATCTTATGAACCCTACAAGCCTTTTCTCTATAAAATCTATATCTATATTTAAACTAAATCTTAAAACTATTATCCCATTTTCTAATCAACTCGTTTAAAGCAAGATTAAAAGTTCCACGCGTCCATGCGGACGACCCGTGCTCATCTCGGCCAGCTACATGCGACACCATTATTGATTGCAGTTAATACAAACACTTTTTCACATCAATCAAATGGCGTCGTTGTCGGGGATACGTGCGTAATTTTTTTCTTTCTATTCAGGTTGAATTCTTATTCGATCCATATCATAAAAATAAAATAAAACCGCAACTTGCATATTTAACGATTATTGTACGAATTTTTGCGAGGGAATCTGGAGTCACTTAAATGAGGAATTTGAGATTTAGAGATTTTCAGAGAGGACCAGAGGAGCAAAAGAGGCCACTGTAGAAAAATTGTCAAAAGATCTCTCCATTGCGTGGCGGAACCGCAGCTTAAGCATGGTTTTAGCGGCGGAACCGCGGGGGAGTTGGGGTGTTGTGCCCCCAAATTTCTCTGGTATCTTCCTCATAGTCTTCTCTCTCCTCTGAAATCCAATAATATATTTTTTCTGCAGGATTCTTTGCAAAATATCGCCGCTCAAAAATCTTTTTGCGTGTTTTGATTTTCGGGTTGTTCTTGCATATTTTACAAAACGGACTTTAAGGGGCAATAACCCAAATTCAGATTAGGTGGGGATTTCATCACCCTTCCTAAGCCCCACAAATCGCAAACGTGCATGCGCATAATTCTATATTAATTAAAAAATATCTAGACCAAGCCCTAAGGACCATCGCGCTCAATTAGGACAGAAGAAGGTCGTGGATAATCTATCGCTTATCTGCATTACTTTTGTGGTGTCTAAGGCAAGTGTGACTACGGAAAGTGGTTACTTTATTAGGCCCACTATTTCAGTGATTCGTATACTGGATACCTCCCACTTACCTGGCACTTACCTGACCACAGGAGTGATAAATTGGTGGTAGAGAATTGATCCCGCGGCTTGTCCTTTGGAAGTCTAGGAGCGATCTAGTGCGCGACCTTGTTTACCACCGAAAACAGAGACGAACCGAGATGGATCGTTTTGCCTGAATTTGGGGGCAGATGCTATTTGGATTTATCCGTCAACCTCTTCGAAAATGCCAAGTTGATTTATGGCACCATATCTCGGAGGTTTGGAAGGATGCGGCCGTTGTAGCAGACTTCGTCAGATTCCCCCTTGTTTGCGAGTGGTTTTTTGATTGTGGGGACGCTCTTCCCTACAGGCGTAAGCCCCTGCAGTTAATTACGTTATCGCATCGTGATAACCACTTTCTCCTACTCTGGAAGTTCACTCCATGTCGTGTGTTTTTTTATTTGTTTAGGTTGCCCGTGGATTGTATACGGAGACTAATTTATGTTGTCGCCTGTACGGCGTGGATTAGTCCAAATCTGTATATCTTAGATTTGGATTTATTTTATTTAAGGATTATTAATCTGGTTTGAGATTAAGATTGACTTAAATGTATGTGAGCAGTTGGGGCTCGGTTGGTGTTAGTCCAATTTGAGACTAAGATCAACTTAACAAGGTTTTAAGATCATTTTTGTTTCAGATCCAACAAAAGAGCATTTCGGCTATTTTGTCTTAGTTTAGGGACATTTCAGTCCATTATCACCATTTTGGAGGCGAAGTTCTAGTTTGAGGACATCTCGGTCCGTTGATCACCATTTGGTGGTGAGATTTTATTTTAAAGATGTCTCGGTCCGTTGATCACCGTTTTAGAGGTGAGGTTTTAGTTTAAGCGCGTCTCGGTCCGTTGATCACCGTTTTGGAGGTGAGGTTTTAGTTTAAGGATGTCTCGGTCCGTTGATCACCGTTTTGGAGGTGGGGTTTTAGTTTAAGGATGTCTTGGTCCGTTGATCACCGTTTTGGAGGTGGGATTTTAGTTTAAGGACGTCTCGGTCCATTGTCCATCTTGCGTGCACGTGTATTTGTTACGTGACGGGATGAGCAACCAGTTTGGGATGTGGTTTGATTTGGGATGTGCACATCAGTTTGGGAAGTGCACCAAAAAGCAGTTGGTTGTCGGGACCCGCCACCTCTCTAAAGACGTTGAGGAATTACAACGACATGCATCAGAGGTGTTGAGAGATGCACCCTTGAACTAATTCCCGTGTTTGAGGGAAAATGGATTAATGGTAAACCCAGGAATCATTAGTTGTATTTTGAGACTAAGATTTCCTCAGGGGAATGTGGGACGAATATCATTTTGGGATATCATCAGTTGGAAGATCGATAGTCGTATTTAGGACTAAGATCAGTTTAGGAAGTAGTGAGTGTAGGGTTACCTAGCACGACAGCAAGGTTTCGGGAGGCATTGTCCATGTCATTTTCAAAAATTTGCCATGCTACATAACCCTAACCCTAGAATCTTAACTTGAGAATTAAACAATGTAACATGTAAACAACTTTACATCTAAGTGAATATGGAATACAACCTTTGTAGACCAGTCCTTCACTTCAATAACTCCGTGTAGTAGTCCTTTCGCTCCAAGTAGTAATCTTCTGGACTCTAGAATGGCTCCACAAGATGAAAGGAATAAACTTGCACGAAGTCTTCGAGGCCGAAGATGATCTACGTTGAGGAGATACCAACTCAAGCTACCTCTTCACTAATCAGGGATTAGTGAAGCTAACACCCTAAACTAAATGGTTAATCTAGTAGAGGATGATGATGTATGATTTTTGCTCACTTTAGAATTAATTTTCTCACTCTATTTCTTCACTTTGAGAAAGCTAGAGAGCTCAATGAAGAAGATGAAGAAATAATGGATGAGAGAGTGAATGGCAACCATGGGTGAGTTCATATCACATTTAACTCATGTAGAATAAACCATGGCTAAAGATTATGGTTAGGTTAATAAATATCTCATGTAAAACAAATTAGTGGACTAAATCAATGGCTACTACAAGGTTCTACAAGCTTAATAGCCATGACTAATTTCCATCTAATTATGAATTACTTAGATAAATAAAAAACCTAATATATAATCTAAAACATAGTGTGAATCAAGCATGACACATAAAAAGAAAAACACAATTAATATATATCACATATATATCAAGTGTGCATATGTGAGAAAAGAAATGCATAAGTGAGCAAATATTAGTTAATGTAAATTAATATATCAAATATATAATTCTATATTAAATTGTCAAATCAACGCTTGATTCAATAATCCTGCTATATTACATATGACCGACTAATATCATATATATCATCTTACCGAATCAACACTTGATTCGATAACTCGGCTATAACACATATAACCGACCGATATCACATATCGCGAGAATAGAATACGGTATCATATACTCGTATTAATCTCGGTCCTGCACATATCACATATGTGCTCCTACTTCGTTTTTCCTGAGCCAGTAAACCTCTGTGTAGGACTCTAAAGACTCGTTAATACGCCGGCAGTAGGTGATGATCATATCAAGCACCCACAAGCCGTCAGCGGTACTAGCTGGACGTAATGGCTTTCCGGGTATTGAGCGATCAGAAGATCAACAAGAAAGCCTGCTCATACTCCTGTAAATCCTGTCAGTAACATTACCGTACAGTCCGGTCTCTTCGTCTGATATATGTCATATCCAGTTTAGGGGTGGTAAACGTCAGACCCCAGTAACTGATAAGTCGTGCCGATGTGAGACTCATAACGGGTTGAGAAACTACTGATAACACTTAACAGTAGATCTCCGTATCAGCCCTGGCTAGGGACTTCCTGTTATAGCCAATCGTGCACAGCGCAACATCAACCCCCAATACCGGGAGAGACGAATCCCCTCCTATCGCTCATTGCCTTCATGTGATTCGGAACTGTACCCAAAAGCCACCGTTTTGCACGTTCTCTTGAATGTGGTAAGGTGAAAATCAAAGCACAGTAGGAATTAAACAAGACACTATGACGATCTCGGGTCTACAGACTAACCTGTACCAGTGTCACCAGAGAACTACTATCTGACAATAGGTATAATACCAACTAGGAGTTCTCGGCGAGTCCGTTCAATGTACCCAGTCTCCACTGAGCACCCGTATACTATCTTTGATATTAAACACCAATGGATGTGGGATCATCTATCGCCCATCATATGGGTCAAGAAGCATATACGCTAGTCTACTCTAGAATATCGATGCCCTGTCTCGATACACCCTCGACTAGGAACAATTAAAGGATGTACTTATGGACTATCCTGGCCCCATTAGTATGATCTCCATCATAGTCCTAGTAGTCAAGTACATATCCTAAGGGGTTCATCAACATGTGAGAGCCTGACAGTATCACAATACAAGTCTACATGTTAAGACAAAGAGCAATCAGATAGCATACTATCATGTCGAGTAAGAAAGTCCTCTCTATATATGTCTAAGCATCCACTATAATATACATCATATGTACAATAATAGCCTCTAGGGCATACACATAACTAATAGTGAACGCATGGGCTCGATTGATCTGAATTAGCGAGTTTCTACTCTCAAGGAACTTAACCAACTTGGGCTTGGTCCACTCAGTTTTCTTTTTATTTGAAAAAGAGTGCTAAGCAGTTGTTTGGGCCCAGTCCCCTTTTTTTGTGTGCAAAAAGTGCTGAGCACTTATGTATGTTCTGACGTCACATATAATCATGTGGGGTTTTCAGTCATGGGAATTGTCCAATAAGTGTTAAACACTTTACCCCTCTTGTCTTTATATGGAGTGCTAAGCACTCTTTATGGCGCCCACGTGCGAAGCATGTGAGGCGCCAGGCGCTGCCTAGTGAGTGCCAAGCACTATCGAGTTCTTTCTTAGCACCCACGTGAGAGGCACGTGGGGCGCTGGATGCTGAGTGTCACCCACTGAGTGCTAAGCACTCCTCAGTTCTTTTGTAACGCCCACGTGAGAGGCACGCGGGGCACTGGGCGCTGAGCGCTGGGCGCTGAGTGCTAAGCACTACTGAGTCCTTTTGTAGCGCCCATGTGAGAGGCACGTGGGGCGCTGAGCACCACTCCCTGAGATCTTTTATTCTGTGGCGCCCACGTGAGGGGCACGTAGGGCACTAGGTGCCGAGCGCCGCTCAATGAGTGCTAGGCACTCTTGTAGCATCCACGTGAGGAACACGTGGGGCACTGGGTACTGAGCTCTCTTTCTTTCTTTTTTCTTAAATGATCCACATGATCTTTATCTACTTTTATTTACCTAAAATTTACACGAAGAGAGTTCTTCTTCCTCGAGAATTTAATTCTCTGTTCTTTTGAAGTTTTCTCTCTTCTTTTTTTAAGCTTATGGGAGGGTTCCTCTTCTCAGACTTGAAGTCTTGGGTCCTTTATATAGTAGGGGCAGTTTATTGATTAGCTCCGAGGAAATCTCTTATTAAGAGATCCCAAATGATTTGGGGATTTTACCCACCGTTAGATCTTTGATCCAAAGACATCTGTTTTACAGAAAGTATTTTCTTATTTTTAACAAGATTAGAGAAATTTTTACCCATACAGAATTTATTCTGTAGATTGGTGATTCTTTAATCACCATTGGATTTTTAATCCAACGGTCCTCTGATTTACAGAGGGAAATCTTTCTTGTTTAAAAAGATTTGGGGAATGTTTCCTCTAAAAAGAATTTAATTCTGCATCCTTATAATTTATCGTCTTCGTTGGATCTTTGATCCGACGGCTCTGTTTAACAGAGAGTAGAATTTAATTCTACGGGGGGCCGGCGCTCACATGTTGTGCACGTGGGCGCTGCTTAAGATTTTTGTGTGCTTTGCACACTGGCGCCGCTCATATAAGAGTTTTTAACCCTGGCGCCGGCGCCCTCGTGGAAGGCACATGAGGCGTCGCCTCTTGAATTTTGAATAGAGCTTTGCTCTTTTATTGGTGGAAACAAATGCCCCCCCACCGTTGCGCTCACGTGGCTCCCACATGAGTGCAGCGGTGGCACCTTTCCCGCCGTTTGATCTTCTTGAAAGTTGAACCGTCTTCCTGTGCCTATAAGTAGGGCCTTTGGTCCTAGACATGACCTTTGTTCATCTTCCCTGGCCTTCTTCTTTCTCTGAGAATTTAATTCTCTTTCCAGAGCTCAGATCTCTGTCCAAAGAAACTCTTTTATAGTCAAAATTCAGTCAAAATTTGGTGAGCATTACAACCAAACTCTTGAAAAAATCTCTTCATGTTCTAGGGTTTTAACCCATTAACAGAGCTTTGGTCTTTTTTACAAAGAATCTCTTAGTGTTTTAAGATTTTTTTTCTTGCAGATCTTGAAAATCTTTGGGGTTTTATCCCGTTAGAAAGCTTTGCTTTTAAGGGTTGTGGGATGTTATCCCAATGTTCTACAGAGCTTGGCTCTGAAAAATCTTGGGAATTTTATTCCCTCTCTAATTTTCTTAACAGATTTGAAATCTGTTTGCAGAACACAGTTCTCGAAAGAGTTTAACTCCCGAGTCCAATGATATTTTCTTATTAAATGAGAACATTAAATGAGAATCCTTTTGGATTCTATTTTTAATGAGTGACTGCCCTATCATTGATGGGGCGTCACCTTGATTTTATGGGGCCCCTGTCCCTTTTTTTAAACTGTGGTGCAGTACAATTTTAAGTGACAAAGAATTTTAAAGCCTTAATCATTGCTTCAATAGCTGACTCCTCCCTTTTGTGCAGGTACTATGGCTTCCGATTCCTCTTTTCCCTTCGTATGCTTGGAAAGCGCTTTTTCCGACGCGCCCGTAGATCGGAAAGTCTTCGCTCTTATTAAGAATCATGACCCAGAGCAAAAATCTCTTCATCTGTGGGGGTCATGGTATAGTCAAATTATCTGGGGTCGGCATAGTTTTTCTTGTGCAGCACCTTCGGAGCCAATCCCAGCAATTCATTACGCTGACCCGCCTCAAGTGACTTGCGCCGTGGAAGAGGTCAACTGCACCTCGGAAGGTCGCTTTCAGCCTTCCATGGTATCGATACCCGTACAGCCACCGATAGACTTAGACATTTTGGGGAGACATATATGCCAAGGAGAGTCACGTCCTTGGGGGTAAGTTTATATGATAGAATTGACTCCTCGTCATTCGGCCGGCTATCTACAGTGGGCCCGGTATATCATGTCGGCCAAGAAGTCGCTACTATTAAAGACCGGGTTGTACCCCGCAATTTATGCGTCCCTCTTTCACTACCACGCTCCTCATGTATGGTGGATCAAGTCCTTTTTGGAACAATAGAACATCCCGACCCATATCTTTCTCTTATCAGATCGGGAGGTTTCGATTTCATTAGAAGAGTTCGCAGAGATCTCCGGTTTACCCGTCAGAGGGGAGCACTATGAGAAGATACTTCCCCCCGATGAGTACATCTTTGCTACTAAGTCAGTGGTAATGGGCCTTACCCTAGAGAACGCCGTTCAACATCAGTTCCCCAGCTTAATCAAGGTGTTGAACATGTATGAGAATTTATTCCTGGAGTCTGGTGGGCACGGGGTTAGCTTCACGAATTTTATCGCCCTCTTTCTTTTTCCAGAAGTTCTGTCTAAACAGGCTGCGAAATTCGCCAAACTAGACGAACCATTTGGATTTGGTATGGATAATTTGCCAACGGCGGAGGCGGAACTAAAGAATTTCTTTATTCTAGACACTCCAGCCGTCCCCTTAGCAGAGATCGCTACCACGGGTGTTGATGAAGAGACGTTTCTTTTGGGGTTTATTGGCTTGTGGCTGAGTTGGTTCGCGCTTCCGTCACACCCCCGCTATATGAGGTCATCTGTTTTTTATTCGGCTCATCGCATCGTTACAGGGACGCGTGTGGCCGTTGGGATCGCCAGGTTAGCTCATCTATACTATGGCCTGAGTTTAGCGGCTGACACTACTCAGCCGGGGGTAAAGCCCGTGTATCTCTCATTGCATTACTTCACATCATGGGACGTGCACGTGCTAGGTGCCTTTGGTGTTTATAAACGACCCCGATTCTACGAAAGCTACAACTTCCCCGGGTCATGCATCTAGTTGACGCTTCTACTCCAGACCCGTCACAGCAAGAGGCTCGGCGATTACTCCTTCGACCACGCATGGTTGGGGACAGTATGACCTTTATCGATAGAGTCTTAACTATCGGCAAAGAATCCACCAAGGTGGTCCAACCGTTGCACGATATTTTTAAGGATGGGGCTTCTGCGTTGAGGGCCCGGGAGGTCATGCACATGAACTCTATCAGGCCGGTCTTCCTAGTGTTTAGACAGAACGTCTTGGTGTTGTTTATAAACTACAACCCGCACCACTTCGTTCAAAAATTGGGTTATAATCAATGTGTTCCTCTTGAGGCATTTTTAGTCGAGCCGGTTGCTACGGAGGAGGGTATTCACAGCGCGATGCATCATTTTATGCGATTAATTACAGGGTCCCATTTCCTAGTCAGCGATCCGAGTTATGTGCCGAAAGATTCGAATGCTCACGTGGCGTGGTACCAGCATGCGACGTGTGCTGTTGTCAGGGAGGAGAGGTGACTGTTACTCGATCACAAGGATGCCGTCACAGCCGAAAATCCAGCGGTCCCTTTGAAGCGACAAGCAGCCGTTCGCCCTTCTTTAAGAGAAATCACTACGGCTATAGTCCCCCGAGCTTTTCCTGACAAGCTTCGACCGGATGTTCCCGCGACTGCGGTAGCCACGGCGTCCCCAGAATTGGGCATTAGTTGTAGATCGGGACCTGCCATCCGAAGAGGCCTGTCAAGCGAAAGCTTTTATCGTCGGCTGTTGGTGTCAGTTCGCAGAAGAAAAAGAAATCACTATTTTCTGCTGATGTCGTATTCGGCCAGGAGCCCCATGCTCCCTACAGTGAGGGCTTGTGTGAATATGGCACCAATGAGGGTTTGTTTGACATGCCTACAACTGATACTGATCTTCAGGCTGCCCTCGCAGCTTCCGAGCGACTGGCTCGCGAGGAAGCATCGTTGGTCTCTATTGTAGAGTCGGGTATAATTCATTTACATTCTTCTGCATCTATCCCTTCTCCCTTTATTATGCTTTATTAACGTTCTCTTCTTTAACAGGTATTTCTGCCGAAGAGCCTCTTGCGGCTTCCCTTAAGACGTTTGAGAAGGAAGAGAGGCTTCGTACCACCTTGGGTCTTGGCATAATTCGCTTCACTACAACTTTGCTCTTTTAGTTCCTTCTATTCATGGTCTGACTCTTCTCTTCATCTTGCTGCAGGGATTACCAAAACCCAGGTTGTTCCAAGTGTAATTCCAATCCCAGGCGGTGATGCAAAAAAGCTTCCAGAGCCACCGACTACGACCGAGGCCATCCCGAACCCATCACAGGAGGCATTGCTGAAGCAGCCGATCATGGACGTCGTAGCGGCTCCAGAGGCAGAACTCGGTTCGGACGACGACGTCCCCCTGTCGGAAATTTTAAGGAGGTCGGTTCTCACGGCTCAGGCTGAAAGGAAGCGCAAAAAGCATGCGGCGAGGGAACACGCCGCTGTCTTGGCCGCGGGTGCAGGCTCAAGCAATGTTCCGCCTGCTGACATTCCTTCGGTGGATGTTCCTTCTGCCCTGTCTACTGCCCATAGACAGGTTGCGCGTGTAGCTCATGAAGGGAGTGAACGACTACTTCAAGGTAAAGCAATGAACGATCCTTAATAGCATCTCCTCCCCCAATATATTTATTTAACATATGCATTTTTATTTACAGGACCAAATTTGGATGACGGCGTGACAGGTGAAGCACTGGCAACTAAAGAGCATGAAGCATCCAATATTTCTCTAGACTCTGGGACCGTTCCAATTGCCACTCTTTCCCTTTATGGATCTTTGATATCGGCAGGTGATGCAAGCGTTACGAAAGCCCCTGTCGAATCAGGGGATGAAGTTGTGGGTGTTGAATCTGCTCTCCTAATGGAAACCAAAGAAGCCGTCATATCTGGTGACGCTTCGGGCACGGTTTTGGTTTCTGACTTATCAGGAATTCCTTGGGTTATTATCTTTGATTTTTTTAATCCTGCTAAGCGTCTCTGATGATATTTCCTTTGTCTTGAGCATAGGCGCAATAAACCCTGAAATTGTACTGGCTCGAAGAATTACCGCCGGCAGCTGCCTTGACTGTCACTGTTCCTTCTGTGCCTCCCTGAGTTTTGGAAGGTAAGTGTTTCTCATTTAGTTGATTTATTGTAGATACCAAATTACTTTGCCTTAATCATATATTGTCGCAACCTTGCAGGAGTGCTTTTTGATCACTTATACCAAGTGCTACACCCTCACTTTTCCTTCCAATCGGAAGTCGTTCCCTCTTCCAGCAGTGGTCGGTATTTTCTTTGTTTAATGTTTCTCCTTTTTGTGAGTAAACTTTCTGCTAATAAGCCTTCTTTATATTGACCCCAGTATCACAGTTCAAAGGAGGGAGCGAAGGAACAGTTAAGCCTCCGGAGCTCCCTATTTTGCCACCTTCAACAGCTGGTACGGTAGATTTCGTCCGTTAAGTGTCTTCTTTGTCTTTCAAGTTGAAATCTGACCGTAATATATTTTGTAGCGGTTACACCGGCTTCAGCTCCTTTTGAGTCCCGCATTCTCATGCCCACGGGGCTCTTCGCTAAACGTCCATCTTCCAGGGGCGCGGTGACTAGCCGGCGAATGTTAAGCGAGTTTATCGAGGATCTTGACGCTGAGGTTCTCACTTCTGCTACGGATTTTGCCGACAAAGTCAATCCAATGCTGACGACGCTTGTGAATTTCCACACTGAAGATGTAACATTTCGAAAATTTAGATAATACATTAATTTAGTTAATTAAATAATAAAATTTAGTTAATTAAATAATAAAAAAAGTTATTGAAACAAAATATGATATTTCATAAGTGGTATGTGAAACTAATTAAATTGAATGTTTAGTATGTAATATTAATGAATCACAAAGGTTTTAGTGAAAAGATTAGCTTCATGTGTAATATGATATAGTATGGGGGGTTATGTGAAAATGTTAGTTTCTTTATGCAAATTAGAATTTGTTAAGGGTTGTTATGTAAAAAAGGGTAGGAATTGGTTAAGGTTAAGTTAAACCCTTTGGTATATCATAACACTATGAAGACACCGCCTTCTTGCACATTTACACCTCATGCACACACCTCACCCTTGCATGAAAACCCCACCAATTTTGTGCACATACCTCACCCTTGCATGAAACAATCACATCCCTTTTGGTGACACCTCCTCCTACCACCCTCACTCATTTACCTTATATGGTTCAGATCATATATCTTAGGAATTTAGGAATCAACTAAATTAGAAAAGAAAAAGGGGAGAAAACATTAGAACACATAAAGAGAAAAGAAAAGAGAAGTGAAGAGAAGAGCTAAGTTCTAAGATTTTCCTCACCCTCAAGCTAGGAACTAGGAGCTTGTGCATCTTGGAGGAAGATCTTACAGCAATCCTTTGTAGGTATAATCTTTAAACACTGTAGGATTTTAGTTCAGTAACTGTTTTAATTTAGAAATCGAATATCGGTAATATCGTATCTTAGGCAAAGTTTAGCTCTGTGAACATCTATTATAGTTTAGATGATAACTAAATTGATCAAACAATACCTTGATCTTATAAACTAGACCTAAAATTAACCATAGGAAAATGAACCAGGGTGCTCGGATTTTGGCCGGCGACCATCACAAGAATTCCGAGCTCATCGGATATTTAGAAGAGTTGGGTGTTGAAAATTTTGGGGTAACTCTATATATCTATATTAGGATGTTTGGTATTGTTAGTTTAAGTTAGTTTATCAGTATGTGAAATCAGGGAGAAAATAACAGTTTTGGGGTTAAGATTCTTAGATACGACACGGATATATCGTACCATGAGTTCTGTTTTTATATGGCATGACCAGGGAAGGGTTAGCTCAGATTAATTTAAGTTCAGCAACTCACGATATCATCACATAGCATGTTTAGTTGTGCAGTATCATAAACTAGGTTTTTGTGTTATCTAGTTCACTGTAAATGAATCTGCAACTAATAAGTATAATCACTAGAAAGACTAGCAAGACCAAAAGTATAATGAGCCAACTAGAAGACTACACTTAAAACCTGAGCCCCAAACTCCCCATAAAATCCGGCGAGGCACCCTTGAAATCCGGTGACGCCGGCCATCCTATGGCTTTTGGTGTTGATTCTTCTTTTGTAGCTTTGAGTTGCTATTTTACGAGTCTCTGTATTTTTTGCGTTGTCTAAATATGTACACAGTAAAATCTGGGAACTTTTTAGAAATTTTTTTTTATCAAATTTTAGATATTTACGATACGGAGTTTTCGTATTTTGATGTTGCAGCTGAAACGTTAACGTTTATACGTTAACGACAGAATTATATTGTCGTTTTTTGGTTAAGTATGCTGTAGGTTCTAACCTACGGGTGTTTAGCTTGTTGTTTTGGTTTGCGATATGATATTTACATCAATGCGATTTAAATACAAATATATGTACGATTCATGGATTCTGAGACGGATTTGGTGATATAGCAGCGTGGATTCAGCAAGCTTTTAAGTTGGTGAGTATATTTACATCTACAGGGGAAGTCGGGTGGATGGCGTATAGCACCCCCGCAACCTTATAAGTATTATTATAATATCTGGTTAGTGTAGTATTTATTCAAGATATTGATATAGTATCGCATCTTGTATGTCTTTCATTTGCATAAAGTTTCATATGTAGTTTTAAATGAGATACGTACGTGATGTTAGATCCATACAACATGGATATGGTTTGATGGATTTGTACGAGGGATTATACCGTACTTGAGATGATACAGATATAGCGATATGATGAGATATTATACAAGAGTTTATACGTATTGGAATTGATGAAATTCGTATGCCGAATAACGGTAAGGTCTTTCCTTTAGACTCGTAGCATTAGGTGATGTTCCGTTTTAGGATGTAATACATGTGTGAGCTATATTCTTTTAAAAACCACGATTCGTTTATCTTTTAATAAAATACTAGGATGCGGTGCCAATTTCCAAAACGAATATCTATTTTAAATATAGGGCAGCTTCCTTATTTCAAACATTTCGTGTATTCCTAAATATAATGGTATAGCTCATAGAAAGTAATTACAATAGTTACGTTTAGATTACTTTACATGTTTGCATTATATTATCGATGTTATCTACAATACGAACACACTGATAGAACACTGCATAAATACCAATGAATACTATACTGCACAAGCACGTAAATATATGTTACATTACACCTCATTGGTACTGCTATGTCACTATAGAACCGTTCTGTTGTATAATGCGAATATCTACATGTGTTAATATAAATAGGTTGTTACACCGTAGAACACTTGCACAAATACTAATGATTGCCATATTGCACGAGCACAGACGCGTATGCTACACTGCACATCATTAGTATTGCCATGCCACAGTAGAATTGAGATCATTATGCCTATGTGATATAATTACGTGGTCTTCCTTTATTCCTGTTGTAAATTACGAATATTAGTACTATAGATGTTGTATTCGATTCTTATGGATTTTCTGGATATTTTACTCCTGATGATATATATCGGTGGTATGGGACGCTGTTATATATGTATATATATAATATATCATCAATATAATCTATGCAAGTATTCTTATTCCTTACCTGATATTTATGATATGATGAGTTAAACGTCCACCATGAGTTGTGTGTTTTCTGATTTTGATTTCGAACCGAGTTGGGGGTCATACGGTTACGGGTTTACAAGTTATCCAGACTGAGTCGGGGGGCATACAGTTGGATACATGGTCGACCCAGTTTGGGGCCGAGGGGCAGGATAGCCGCATTATAGGCGGGGAGCCTAACGAGGATACTCAAACCGGAGATAGAGATGAGCACGACAGATATCCATGGGATACTGACCGAGGGCAGATTGGGTACAGTGGATATCCAGGGGATACCGATCGTAGCCAGGGATATCGGGTGGCGATCATCTGTTGAGGTGGTGTCGACGATACCTGAATTTACGTGTCGATGTTGGACACGAGAGATTTCTGATTTCGATATCAATGCTAGACATCCATATGGATATACTGATATGATTGTTATCATGAGGTACAGAGTTAGATTTCATTTATTGGATTCGACTAGGACTGATCCGGGGGACAGTACCTATATATATATATATTCTACTTGGGGTTGCATGATAGTTAGTGCTGCATTATGATATATACGCATATCATATTATATTTGTACAGATTATGGTAGTACTATACTTATGACCTCGGTATCGTCGTGCATTTCGATTTCTACCTTTAGATGTACTTTTATTCACTGAGTTGGCAACCCATCCCCATTGTGCCACAGTTTCTTGCAGGTTTTACCGCTTGGATTATCAGCGGCTTGGGCACACATTCCTTTCGGTGATTGATTGGTAAGTGGGTTATTATTGTATCATACCCACTCTTGATTATTCTTATATTCTTATATCTAGTGGAAACTCCATCAACTTAGAAATGGTATATTGTGGACTTAGAAGCGAGACTTAGAAATTATGAGGTCGCACTCTTTAGAGTCGACTTCTGATATAGATTGTTTGGCTGTTCCGTCTTTTGGACGTGAAAGCTAGCTCCCGTTGGGATGCTATTTTATTGTTGTAGTGTATCGGGTTTTTATATAAAATTTTCAAAGGAGGTGCTTTCAGATTTTCAAAACGTCATAGATGTTTTTCAAACATACTTAGTTAAATTTAAATATTATTTAAACTGATTCCATCTTATGACTATTTTAATCTTACCTCCAATATTTTCA
This sequence comes from Agapanthus africanus, assembly GCA_030015575.1. Taxonomy (NCBI): domain Eukaryota; kingdom Viridiplantae; phylum Streptophyta; class Magnoliopsida; order Asparagales; family Amaryllidaceae; genus Agapanthus; species Agapanthus africanus. The sequence continues at coordinate 47,471,999 of CM057339.1, forward strand.
AAAGGGTTTAGATTCCGGGTTTCGGCTTACTTGAACCGCGTCGACGTCTTTAGATGTCACGTGATTTAAGTGCCGGTCACATGCCACATTTGGGTCGTGACAAAGTTGGTATCAGAGCGTTTGGTTTAACCTTTGTTCGAGTTTAGGTTTGGCTATATGGGGTCTAGGTATGCACTTTTGTTACCTGGATTTACCTTATAGGACTTAGACTTGACTTTGGAGGTCTTATACCCGAACTTTCGTTATATAGAATGACCTTTGTTGATGGAGTAGGTACTAAGTAGAGTGACGTATCGTACATATGTTCCGCAGCATATTTACGATATGATACTCCGCCTAAGTTATCTTAGGATTTATATCTTGAGGTCTTCCTTCTATTCTTCCGTTGATCTACCTTCGTCATTACATGTTGATTGTTTCTGTCACCATGTTTATGAGGACGAGAGGGTTGCAGTTAGAGATACGGTCAGAGCAGACTGGTCGGGGACAAGGACTGACTAAGGTGACTTTCCAGTGATATAGAGACACGTCGTTTATTTATATTTGATCGAGTTCTAATATTGAAGCGAGTTTCTTCGGGATCCGCACCAGATGGTGGAGTCATTGCTAGAGATCAGTCGGACTTGAGACGTGATGTTTTCTCCTCTTCAAAGATCGTGGTGTCGCATACTGTTCAGACAACGGTACCAATCACTGCTGAAGTTATCGAGATGTTGCTTCCAGAGTTCATGAAGTTAAAAGTTGACGATGTTTACAAGTGCAGATGGATCAGAATGAGTCGTAGCCATTCAGATGTGGAATGGTTAGGACTTTTAATTCGTTGTGGCACTCCAGTTATGAGAGCGGTGAAATTGATTTGTTTCTTCCGATGGGTCTTGCTCAGACCAGATACAAGTCGCTTGAGAAAGAGATCGTACAGTAAGTTTTCCTCCGACCAAATTGGACGAGTTTTCGAAGGTGAGCTTAGTTAGATTCTTTTATAGAGTATCAGAGATGCCGGATTTGTGTTTTTGAAAATCTTGTAAGACTCCGGGCATGGTCATGATCGAGTATGACTTGCAACTCGCCGGATAGTCGAGATACGCTCTTTAAGTGGTTGATATTGGAAATGTATGAAATAGAAGATTTATGCAGAGTTTTAGGGGACCGTTGATCTTCACCGCCGATGTTGAAGATTCAAAGCCAATGCAGAAGAGAGTACGACCATACGTTTAGGGAAATTTTTAAGGAAATGAAAATCGTTATTAAAGAGAAAGTGGATTCAGGACTGAGTGTTAGTTCCGGGCAGGCTGGATAAATAATTTAGCAGAAGATTTGATAGATTCTCTTCCAGGAGTTTATAACAAATAAGATTGGACTAGGATTAGTTGTTAGCACACAAGCAGATGACAGAGATTTTATCAACATGTTACGTTACAAAAGACTGCACTATTGGTCAAGAAGGTGTGATGGGATGTATCCGCAATAATACGAATGGTGTTGTTGCTCCTCACCGGACGATCGCATAAAGAAGCCATGGTATTAGAGATCTGCAAGAACTAGAATTCAGAGACAGAGAACGTTAGAACGTGGCAGCTGGCAAGTAGTAATCCTTGCTATGCCAATTCCGGTGGTATAAACACCTTCCGACATTGAAGAGAATATGCTTCGATGTCTTTTGAGTTCGATTTGCGTTTTTAAAATCTAAAACATTCATTTTCAAACGTTGGAGAAAGGACAACTTGACGTCCGTAATTTTGATATATGTATTTTGAGGATTTGAGAATCAATTTATGTTTTGTGCACACCAGGTGCACTTGATGAGAATTCTATGTACAGTAATTTCCCTTTGATTTATGTTTTGTGGACACCAGGTGCACTTGTTGAGATTTTCGTGCGAGATGACTGCACTCGATTGGAGTGTTATGTACACCGTATGCACTACACTGATATTTCTATGCACATCAGATGCACATGGTTAAAAGATTATATATATATACCGTAGGTATACTTGATTTTTATTTTGTGCATTCCGATACACTTGAGATTTATTTGTGCACCCCGATGCACTTGATACATTTTGTATACTTGTGTTCCATGCACAGTGGATGCAGTGGATATCGTTTCGTGCACGCCTGTTGCACTTAACGCAGTTTTGTTTTCATTCACACCATGGTGTGTGGCTTGAGATTTCACGTAAACCCATTAGGGTTGATTTTGTTTTCGTGCTTTGCACTTGATATGATATGTGATAGAGTTGATTTCTTTATTTTCACTTGGTCGTGTGCAATGATATTGCACTACGATTATGACATTGATTGTGTACTGAGGATACATAACAGTTTTCGTATTTGGAAATTTTTTTTCATAACTGGAGTAATTCTCATAGCAACCGCTAGAGTTACAGTTATGAGAGATTATATGTTTTAAGGTTTCACGCACACAGCTGCGTTATGGTGCATTTTAGCTCATGTGGGACTTTGGAGTTTCATTATTTGCATGGACATTGTATGTTTTAAGTTGGACCCCGGAAAATTGTTTTGAATTTGAACAGACTGGATTAAGGAAAATGTTTTAAGAAGGGGATTTATATTAAATTCGGGGACCGAATTTTTCTAAGGGGGGAATATTGAAACATTTCAAAAATTTAGATAATAAATTAATTTAGTTAATTAAATAATAAAATGTTAATTTGAAAAGTTATTGAAACAAAATAGGATATTTCATAAGTGGTATGTGAAACTAATTAAATTGAAAGTTTAGTTTGTAATATTAATGAATCATAAAGGTTTTAGTGAAAAGATTAGCTTCATGTGTAATATGATATAGTATGGGGGGTTATGTGAAAAGGTTAGTTTCTTTATGCAAATTAGAATTTGTTAAGGGTTGTTATGCAAAAAGGGGTAGGAATTGGTTAAGGTTAAGTTAAACCCTTTGGTATATCATAACACCATGAAGACACCTCCTTCTTGCATATTTACACCTCATGCACACACCTCACCCTTGCATGAAAACTCCACCAATTTTGTGCACACACCTCACCCTTGCATGAAACAATCACCTCCCTTTTGGTGACACCTCCTCCTACCACCCTCACTCATTTACCTTATATGGTTCAGATCATATATCTTAGGAATTTAGGAATCAACTAAATTAGAAAAGAAAAAGGGGAGAAAACATTAGAACACATAAAGAGAAAAGAAAAGAGAAGTGAAGAGAAGAGCTAAGTTCTAAGATTTTCCTCACCCTCAAGCTAGGAACTAGGAGCTTGTGCATTTTGGAGGAAGATCTTCCAGCAATCCTTTGTAGGTATAATTTTTAAACACTGTAGGATTTTAGTTCAGTAACTGTTTTAATTTAGAAATCGAATATCGGTAATATCGTATCTTAGGCAAAGTTTAGCTCTGTGAACATCTGCTATAGTTTAGATGATAACTAAATTGATCAAACAGTACCTTAATCTTATAAACTAGACTTAAAATTAACCATAGGAAAATGAACCAGGGTGCTCGGATTTTGGCTGGCGACCATCACAAAAATTCCGAGCTCGTCGGATATTTAGAAGAGTTGGGTGTTGAAAATTTTGGGGTAACTCTATATATCTATATTAGGATGTTTGGTATTGTTAGTTTAAGTTAGTTTATCAGTATGTGAAATCAGGGAGCAAATATCAGTTTTGGGGTTAAGATTCTTAGATACAACACGGATATATCGTACCATGAGTTCTGTTTTTATATGGCATGACCAGGGAAGGGTTAGCTCAGATTAATTTAAGTTCAGTAACTCACAATATCATCTCATAGCATGTTTAGTTGTGCAGCATCATAAACTAGGTTTTTGTGTTATCTAGTTCACTGTAAATGAATATGCAACTAATAAGTATAATCACTAGAAAGACTAGCAAGACCAAAAGTATAATGAGCCAACTAGAAGACTACACTTAAAACCTGAGCTCCAAACTCCCCATAAAATCCGGCGAGGCACCCTTGAAATCCGGCGACGCCGGCCATCCTATGGCTTTTGGTGTTGATTCTTCTTTTGTAGCTTTGAGTTGGTAATTTACAAGTTTCTGTATTGTTTGCGTTGTCTAATTATGTACACAGTAAAATCTGGGAACGTTTTAGAAATGGTTTATCAAATTTTAGATATTTACGATACGAAGTTTTCGTATTTTGATGTTGCAGCTGAAACGTTAACGTTTATACGTTAACGACAGAATTATATTGTCGTTTTTTGGTTAAGTATGCTGTAGGTTCTAACCTACGGGTGTTTAGCTTGTTGTTTTGGTTTGCGATATGATATTTACATCAATGCGATTTAAATACAAATATAGGTATGATTCAAGGATTCTGAGACGGATTTGGCGATATAGCAGCGTGGATTCAGCAAGCTTTTAAGTTGGTGAGTAGATTTACATCTACAGGGAAAGTCGGGTGGATGGAGTATAGCACCCCCGCAACCTTATAAGTATTATTATGATATCTGGTTAGTGTAGTATTTATTCAAGATATTGATATAGTATCGCATCTTGTATGTCCTTCATTTGCATAAAGTTTCATATGCAGTTTTAAATGAGATACGTACGTGATGTTAGATCCGTACAACATGGATATGGTTTGATAGATTTGTACGAGGGATTGTGCCGTACTTGAGATGATACAGATATAGCGATATGATGAGATATTATACAAGAGTTTATACGTATTGGAATTGATGAAATTCGTATGCCGAATAACGACAAGGTCTTTCCTTTAGACTTGTAGCAATAGGTGATGTTCCGTTTTAGGATGTAATACATGTGTGAGCTATATTCTTTTAAAAACTACGATTCATTTATCTTTTAATAAAATACTAGGATGCGGTGCCAATTTCCAAAACTAATATCTATTTTAAATTTAGGGCAACTTTCTTATTTCAAACGTTTCGTGTATTTCTAAAGATAATGGTATAGCTCATAGCAAGTAATTACAATAGTTACGTTTAGATTACTTTACATGTTTGCATTATATTATCGACATTATCTACGATACGAACGCTCTGATAGAACACTGCACAAATACCAATGAATACTATGCTGCACAAGCACGTAAATATATGTTACACTACACCTCATTGGTACTGCCATGTCACTGTAGAACCATTCTGTTGTATAATGCGTATATCTACATGTGTTAATATAAATAGGTTGTTACACCGTAAAACACTTGCACAAATACTAATGATTGCCATGTTGCACGAGCACAGACGCATATGCTACACTACACATCATTAGTATTGCCATGACAGAGTAGAATTGAGATCATTATGCCTATGTGATATAATTATGTAGTCTTCCTTTATTCCCGTTGTAAATTATGGATATTTGTACTATAGATACTGTATTCGATTCTTATGGATTTTCTGGATATTTTACTCCTGATGATATATATCGGTGGTATAGGACACTATTATATATGTATATATATAATATATCATCAATATAATCTATGCAAGTATTCTTATTCCTTACCTGATATTTATGATATGATGAGTTAAACGTCCACCATGAGTTTTGTGTTTTCTGATTTTGATTCCGAACCGAGTTGGGGGTCATACGGTTACGGGTTTACAAGTTATCCAGACTGGGTCGGGGGGGGCATACAGTTGGATACATGGTCGACCCGGTTCGGGGCCGAGGGGCAGGATAGCCGCATTATAGGCGGGAAGCCTAACGAGGATACTCGAACCAGAGATAGAGACGGGCACGGCAGATATCTAGAGGATACTGACTGGGGCCAGATTGGGCACGGTGGATATCCAGAGGATACCAATCGTAGCCAGGGATATGAGGTGGCGATCATCTGTTGAGGTGGTGTCGACGATACCTGAATTTACGTGTTGATGTTGGACATGAGAGATTTCTGATTTCGATGTCGATGCTGGACATCCATATAGATATACTGATACGATTGTTATCATGAGGTACAGAGTTAGATTTCATTTATTGAATTCGACTAGGACTGATCCGGGGGACAATACCTATATATATATATATATATATTCTACTTGGGGTTGCATAATAGTTAGTGCTGCATTATGATATATACGCATATCATATTATATTTGTACAGATTATGGTAGTACTATACTTATGACCTCGGTATCGTCGTGCATTTCGATTTCTACCTTTAGATGTACTTTTATTCACTGAGTTGGCAACCCATCCCCATTGTGCCACAGTTTCTTGCAGGTTTTACCGCTTGGATTATCAGCGGCTTAGGCACACATTCCTTTCGGTGATTGATTGGTAAGTGGGTTATTATTGTATCATACCCACTCTTGATTATTCTTATATTCTTATATCTAGTGGAAACTCCATCAACTTAGAAATGGTATATTGTGGACTTAGAAGCGAGACTTAGAAATTATGAGGTCGCACTCTTTAGAGTCGACTTCTGATATAGATTGTTTGGCTGTTCCGTCTTTTGGACGTGAAATCTAGCTCCCGTTGGGATGCTATTTTATTGTTGTAGTGTATCGGGTTTTTATATAAAATTTTCAAAAGAGGTGCTTTCAGATTTTCAAAACGTCATAGATGTTTTTCAAACATACTTAGTTAAATTTAAATATTATTTAAACTGATTCCATCTGATGACTATTTTAAACTCACCTCCAATATTTTCAAAAGGGTTTAGATTCCGGGTTTCGGCTTACTTGAACCGCGTCGACGTCTTTAGATGTCACGTGATTTAAGTGCCGGTTACGTGTCACATTTGGGTCGTGACAGAGACCTCATCGGTTCTTGGGTTGATTGCAGGAAGATCAAGACTTGTCTGCATGAGATTGAGCTTAAGCGCCTCGTTCCTGAGGTACTAACTTTGAAATCTCAGCGAACTGCACGGATCTAGCAGAGTATCGCTTTTATTTGATATTTTGAACAAGAGGTGACTCTGAGGCGAAAGGCGTATGAGACGGCTTCCGGCGAATCCGTCCAATTGCGCACGCAAATTAAAACGAATGCCGCGCAGCTAAAAGCTATTTTTGGAAACCCCCAACGATGTATTTTTAACGGGTTGGCGCTAAGGCAGAAGCTTGATTTCACTGAGCGGATCACGCAAAGTTGCGAAGCTACCAAATGGGAAATTGCTGAGAATCTTTCATCCTGCTTGCAACAACGAGTTCAAATCGAAGCAAAGCAGGCCGCCATAGCTGAACGCGAGGAGGAATTGCAGAGAGCTCGTTAGAGGGTCGTCAGTTTGTTGAAAGTGACTCCTTCTTAATCATTGTAATTGTATTCCCTTTTTGCATTGGTTGTATCTCTTAACATTTTGATTCATGAATAAGAACATACATTCTCTTTTATGTGCTTATCCGTGTCTTGACGCCTTAATGTGGTAGTAATTTGTTTACTTACTCATTTCGGAGTTTGTAGTTTATGCGCTCGTTTCGGAGCCTCTAGTTTATTCACTCATTTTGGAGTTTCTAGTTTATAGACTCATTTCGGAGTTTGTAGTTTATTCACTCATTCCGGAGTCTCTAGTTTATGGACTTATTTCGGAGTTTATTTAGTTTACCTCCCTTGGGCTTATAGGAAAACTTGTCCTAACGTTATACTTAACCTCTGCTCTTTACGATAGAGATCCGTTAGGTTTTATGGTACAAGTGTTTTAGTCCGGGGTACTATCGCGTTGGCTGATGCGTTCCCCGATGTGCAGACTTTACGCTACTGTTCGAGTAGCCTCATGACTGTCGCGTCTCTGATCCCTTCGGGGGCTGGACAAGACGTCTTCATGTAATTTTCTTAGGAAGTTTGACCGTCGAAAGAGCAAGCATTAGGAATTTTTCGATGTCGCTTTTTACTTGAGATTAGGCTCGATTTGGGAAGCCCATAAACACTCCGCACTGGTGTGGGATGTTCTCCGATAGTCTTTCAGGTTTTATTTGAGTTGCCGTCAAGACCCTGAAGCCAGGAATTTGGCCTTCGCTTCCTTTTGATTTGGCTATTTTTGAGCTTTTGTTGACATTGCGCCTGCTGTAACGAGAAGAATGTCGGAGTAGTTTTTAGGTTGTTTTGTGAACCGTCAAGACTTGGAGCTAGGAATTTTGCCATGGCTCCATTTTGTTTTGACCCTGGAGTCTTTGTTGACGTTGCGTCTGCATCCTGCTGGAGTGAGAAAGAACGCCGCTGTTGACATTGCGTCTGCTGTGAAAAGATGAATATTAAGGTAGTTTTTAGGTTGTTTTGTGAACCATCAAGACTTGGCTCTCCCTTTGACAGAGCCTGGTGGGAAAATATGGTTCCCTTTTCATTTATGCCCATGGATTGTATACAGAGGTTGATTTGGACTCACCTGTAGGGCCAAAGTTTCATTTCATTTTATTTCTTTCCACGATACTCTATTATTTCAGCTTTTTATATTGCGAAAGTCGCGATTGCCTAATCATTTCGAATTTTTATCGCGGTGTCCAATCATTTCGGCTGTTTTTTATTTTTACTCGCTGCTTTTTATTGCGAGTTGCCCAAACATTTCAGCTGTTTTTATATGCATATATTTTGCTTGCTGAATTTTATTGCGAGTTGCCCCCATCATTTCAGCTATTTCATATGCATTTTTTTGCTCGCTGATTTTTATTGCAAGTATGGAACTTGAGATCTGATACCAATCCTGGCATCAGCATCGCTGCGACTGGAATATTGCCAGGAGCGAATAATCATTTGCCGCAAAAGGACTTGAAAATTGACACATGTTCAGGCATCAGCATCGCTGCAACTGGAATATTTCCAGGAGCGAATTATCATTTGCCGTGAAAGGACTTAAAGTTTGACACCAATTTAGGCATCAGCATCGCTGCAACTGGGATATTGCCATAAGCGAATCATCATTTGCCTTTACTGACTTGAACAAAGTTGACTTTGCAAACAGGTTAGGATCTTGCCGACTAAGAGTTTTTGACTTTATGAGCCGTAAGGGTCTCATAAAGGTATTTCTCCGTACGAGTCGTGAGGATCTTGTAGGTGTATGTTCTACTTAGAACTCGTGAGGACTTCTAAGTGGTGTTTTCTTTTCTAAGTCGTAAGGATCTCATAAGAGTATTTTCTCCTTATAAGTCGAGAGGACTTATAAGTGTCGTTCACCATACGAGGAAATTCCTCGTTATTGGTAAAACTTGGTGGGGAAATCGTTTATTTGTGCCCGTGGATTGTATACAAAGGCCAATATTGGACCGCCTATAGGGCAACTTGGGGAATACGATGGCTTAAGAACAGGTTTGGATCCCTGTAACTTTAGACTTTGAATCCTATGAGCTGTGAAGGTCTCACAGGAGGAGTTCTCCTTACGAGTCAAGAGAATTTAGTAAGTGAAAATTTTACGAGATTGCGCCCTTTCGGGTTTTCACAAGCTCACCGTAGCCCTGCTGTTTTTACTCACGATGCCTTTTTGGGTTTTCATCTGTGCCCATCTTGCTTTTGGACATACCGTTTATTTTTTTAACAACGAGATTGCGCCCTTTCGGGTTTTCACAAACTCGCTGTTAGCCCTGCTATTTTTACTCACGGCACCCTTTCGGGTTTTCAACCGTGCCCATTTTGCTTGTGGACGTACCATTTTTTTAACACCCATCTGTTTGCCAATGGGACTTTAGGGGTGACTTCACTGCTGGAGTAGCTGTGTAGCCAGTGGGACTTGAGTTGTAGTCTTCTCCATTGGATCTTTGATTGCAATATAGATCTCAAGAAAGGATATCGCCGTATTTGTAGCGATGCGCCATGTTTGAGGCGGAGCACTATTTTAGGGACATTTTGGTCCATTATCGCCGTGTTTAAGGTGATGCGCTAGTTTAAAGACATTCCGGTCCATTGTTAGTTTAGGAACATCTCAGTCCATTGCCAGTTTAAGGATGTAGTGGTTTATTATCACCATTTTTTAGGTGAAGCTTTTCCGAATACCACTTAGATTTTTGACTCGGGAAGATAGCGAGTAGACATGAGCATCATCATCTATCATTGACCTAAGCCGTGACTCGTCAAGCGTGGTACTTCTTGAGAAATCGATCGTTTATTGGCCGGAAAGGTTTTTCGCCGTGCATATCCATGACCAAATAGGCCCCACCTTGATAGACCCTGTCTATGATGTATGGGCCTTCATAGATTGGCTCGAATTTCGCCTGTTTTGCACGATTGGGGATCATAGGTCTTTTGATGACTAACACAAGTTCTCCTTGGCGGAATGTTCTCAGCCTAGTCAGTTTTTCGTATGAGCACGTCATCCTTGCCTTGTAAGCTTCGAGGTTTAGTTGCGCCATGAGGCGAGTTTCATCGAGGGCATCGAGCTCCTCAAACCGAAGATGGGCATTTTCGTCATCTGTTAGCTCTTATCGAACCGCTACTCGGAGAGAAGGGAGTTCTATTTCAAAAGGAATGACTACTTCAATGTCGAATACCAACGTGTATGGTGTTGTATTCGTAGCCGTTTTGAACGTCGTTCGGTACGCCCAAAGAGCTTCGTGCAGTCTCTCGTGCCGGTCCTTTTTGTTTCTGGAAACCGTTTTCTTTATAATCTTGGTCAAGGTCTTGTTAAAAGCTTCAGCTAGACCGTTGGCATGAAAATTATAGACAGAGGAGTATCTCCAGTCTATTTTATGTTGTTCTGCGAAGCGGCTGATTTTATGGCTTCTTTAGGCTGGCCCATTATCCGAGATTATCCGTCGCGGAGTGCCGAACCGGTAGATGACATGTGTCTTGAAGAAATGGAGAATATTCTCCGTCTTCACTTCCTTTAGTGGTACTGCTTCTGCCCTCTTAGAAAAGCAGTCAGTCGTTGCCAGTATGAACCGGTGTCCTTTGGATGATTCGGGCTCAATGGGGCTGATTATATCGGTTCCCCACATTTCGAACGGCCAGCTAGCTACCATTGGGTGTAGTGGATTTGGATGTTGGTGGATGAAGTCCCCGTGAACTTGGCACGAGTGATACTGCTTCGCATATTTGAGACAGTCCTGGATCATTGCGGGCCAATGGTAACCCATTTTCTTGATCTTCAGCTTCATCTTTGGCCCGGCCTGATGAGAACCGCAGAGTCCATCGTGAATTTCTTGAACGACTCTCCTTACTTCTCCTGGCCCCAAGCACCTTATCCACAAACCGTCAAGCGATCTCTTATATAGAGTATCATTGACGAAAGCGAAAGACAGGGCCCGTTTTATAAGCTAATGTCTTGACGACGCGTTTTCGGCCGTTCGATGGGATTTGAAGTAGTCTATGAAGACTTCCCTCCAATCTTAACCTTTTATTTGTCTTCTATTCGGAGGACCGCTTGGTCTTTTCTTTTCCTTCAGATGCTCCATTGAATCCTCTGAAGATATTTCTGATGGTGCGAGAACCCGACAGCTTTGCACAATGATGCTTACGTCATCGAGGTATTCGTCAGCCGGCTCCCTAGCAAGCTTGGCTAATGCATCCGCCTTGCTATTTTCCGCATGCGGTATGCTTTCCAGTATGTATGAGAGAATTTGTGTCAGCAGTTGCCGCACTCTCCTGCCATATTTTATCAACTCTGGTTTGCACGTCTGATAGTCACCATTTACTTGGTTAACGACCAGCTGGGAGTCTCCATATATGATAAGGTTTTCGATTGCCATATCGACGGCGATCTTAAGACCCTCTATCAAAGCTTCATATTCATCCTCGTTATTTGCTCTTGGTTCCGTTAAGGAAAGGGCGAAACGCATTATCCCTTCTTGCGAAGTCACGAAGATGAGGCCCACCCTGCTTTGATTATAGGGGTGTTATGCTTCTGCTTCTTCATGGAAGATGCTCCATCGAAGTAGAGTTTCCATTGGACATTATTTTCTTCCTTCTCCCCTTCGATTGCGTCAAATGCGTGTTCATCTAGCAATTCACAAATTAAGGGAGAATGCTCTGGTATTGGATACTCAGCGAGAAAGTCGGCGATGGCCTGGCCTTTCACTGCTTTGAGGGATCGATACGTTATTGAGAATTTCATAAAGTGGAGGGCCCATTTGGAAAGCCTTCCTGTTAGTATGGCTCTTGATATAAAATATTTGAGAGGATCCACCTTTGATATGAGTGTGACCTCATGTGCCAAGGCATAGTGCCTGAGCTTCGTTATCGTGAAGATCAGTGCCAGAAAATGCTTTTAGATGGGAGAGTAGTTGTTTTCTGCCCTCAGGAGAACTCGACTCAAATAGTAGAGAGCTCTCTCCTTCCCCTAGTCATTCTCATATGCCCATAACGCACCTAGAGAACCTTCCAGGGCTGTTGTGTACAGGATAAGGGGCTTTCCCTTAACCGGAGCGGTCAGTACCGGCGGGTTCTGCAGGTATTGCTTGATTTCGTCTAGTGCACTTTGGCATTTATGATCCCATACGAACGGGGTCCACTTCTTCATTAAATGGTTGTGGGGGCGGCATTTGTCGGAGAAATTGGCTATGAACCGCCGAATATACGTGAGCTTTCCTTGGAGAGACCGCAGTTGTTTAAGAGTTCTCGGCATGGGCATCTCCGTAATTGCATTGATCTTCGATGGGTCAATTTCGATATCCCGGTGCTGTATGATGAATCCCAGGAATTTTCCTGAAGAGACTCCAAATGCGCATTTGAGAGGATTCATCTTCAGATTATACTTACGAAGACGCTGGAACACTATGTTCAGATGTTTCCAGTGCTCCTCGTACGATTTTCTTTTCACCATAAGGTCATAAATATAGCATTCGAAAATCTCATGTATGAGGTCATCGAAGATCTTCGTCATGGCCCTCTGGTAGGTAGCGCCCGCGTTCTTCAGACCGAAGGGCATTACCTTATAGCAGAATATACCCAATGGAGTCCGAAAGGCAATATGCTTTCGGTGTTCAGGATGCATTTTTATTTGGTTGTATCCTGAAGATCCATCCATGAAAGAGAAGACTTCATGAATGGACGTGTTGTCGATCATCAACTCGGTAATAGGTACTGGGAAGTCATCCTTCGGACAAGCTTTATTGAGGTCCCGAAAGTCCACGCAAATACGCACTGTCCCATTTTCTTCATTACCGTAACGATGTTTGCTATCCAGTCAGGGTATTGAACTTCCTGGATGAAGTCGGAGTCAATTAGTTTCTTAACTTCAGCTTTGATACTCACCTTAAGTTCGAGCCACATTCTTCTTGGTGTCTGTTTGACTGGCTTGACGTCCGGCGATATGGCCAGTTCATGTACCGCTATTTTTGGATCTAGTCCTGGCATCTCGGAATAGTTCAATGCAAAGTAGTCTTTATATTGCATGAGTACATCTTTTAAAGTAGCTACCTTCTTTTTAGACAACAGCTCACTGACAAACGTGGGTCTCGTCTCATTTTCCGTGCCCAAGTTGATTTTCCTCAGGTTGTCTGCCGTGGTGTGTATTCCATCTTCTAGCTCTGTTGGTGCTGGTGGAAACTCTGAGATCATCTCCTCCTCATCCTCATTTACGAAGCACTTGAAGAAGTCATCCATATCTCGTGCTCTCCCTCCTTTGAGAGTGTTATCATGTGGCAAGTACGAGTTCGCTTCCATTCTTGGTGTTGTGCTGGTCCTGCCTTCGCGATATAGGTTCTCTTTGGCTCATGCTTTCGCGGTGGGGTCACCCTCCAGCTGTCGGATAAAGCGAACCCACCCTATTGATATTTGTCTTCGACCCGGTCTTTAAAGGTGAAGCAGTCTTCAAGAGGATGTCCTATTGCTCGATGATAGGAGAAATAATCAGGGTGATGGATCTCATTTACCTGTTCGGGGTACTGAGGCTCTGGGAGCATCATCATCTGATGGTTGATAATAAGGTTGAATATTTTCCTTGTCTTGTCTTGAGGGAAAGAGTATTCCTGACCCATCTTCTTGATGAAAGATGGGTTCCAGCTGACTTTTTCTTGATTGTGTGGCTTCTTGGATTCGCTTTGCTGTTTTAGAATGTCATTCTCATTCTCCACCATGTTTTTTCCTCTGTGTCGGGTTTTTTCCTTGTCGTGAGAACGTATAGCGGGCTGAGGTTGAAGGGCATCGTAATTTTTTTCCGCACACTGCTGAATGAGACGCTGAGTCCTGGCCTTTTCGTTAATAGCCGTGGCTGTGATCATCCCAAACCTTTTGATCGAATTCCTTTATTAGCTTGTCAATTTGCTCTTCGAACGACAGACTTGACGTTCTTATAGCGGGATTTTGCTTTGTTTCAACGTCACATCTATCTGGAAAAGCATTCCCTTCTCCACCGGAGCTGTTTATAACACGGTAGCCATGAAATCGCTCCCCTTTCTTGGACTGAACGTATCCGAGCCCAGTCGTCTCCATTCTCCCGTTGGGCAACTTTCGCTGAGTCCCGGGGATGTCACAAATCTTGTTGTAGAGCCGGGCTTGTCGAGTGGTTTGTTTGAAGGGTATGCCTTGGTATCTTAATAACCTTTTCAATCCCTCTGTATAATATCTGGGCAAACGGATTGGTTGAAGCCTGTCAAGCACAAGTTCGGCACCATGCCAGACTTCTTTCTCCACTCTGGTCTCCATAGACTGATAGAAGAGGATCGCCTTTTCACCTCTTCGTCTGGGAGGGACGTAGAAAGTTTGCAGCACTTGTACACTGTATGTATCGAGTGCATCAAGTTCTTTGTAATGCTGCGGCGGAACTATGGTGATTTGCAAGCTCTGATCAGCTCCAGTAATGATTTGTGCTGACGGGAGAGTGGAGAATATGGCGTTAGTCTCGTCCTCAAAGTCACTGCCAAAGACCAAAATAGGAGTAGATGGTCTAGGCTTATTGCATTGGGGTTGCCCCGAGTAGGCTATCTCTTCATCTTCCTCGTTATCGCTCCTAAAGATCGAGATCGTGGCATTGTTTATTCTCCGGCTTATGACTTCTTTCCGTGTCTTTGAAGTCTGGTAGGAAGTACTTTGCATCTTCATATTTTCGGACTTTGTTTACGGAGAATGGATTTAGCTCCCCTATAATTGTGTACTCGAAGCCGTCTTTGAAATACTTCGTACACTGGTGTTGTGTAGAAGGGATGACGTTGTACTCGTGCAACCAAGGCAGGCCATGCGAAGCGTTGTAGCAAGACTTGGCGTCGATGACATGAAATTTGATGCCAGTGACGAGAATCCCAAAGCGTAACGTCAATATTATGGACCCAAGCATCCGTGATGACTGTGAGTCGAACCCAAAGATGGTAATTTTGTCCCGAGCCAGGTGCTGAATGTTCATGCAGATCTTCTTCAGCACCTTCATGTTGAGAAGGTTGATGGAGGACCCGTTATCGACCAGGATCTTTCCTATCTTGATGTCGTGGCAGTACCCGGTGACATATAGAGGACAGTTGTGCTCGCACGTTCCGAGGAGGAGATCTTCATCGCCGAATGTAATATCAGCTGTATGAACCTCTGCCAGCTCATCCTTCATCTTTTCTTCTGCAAGAAAAGCTTGGAACTGATCGGGCTCCTGTAATGCCCTGATCAGAAAATCTCTTGCTTCTTTGGACAGGAGAAGAGAATCTAATATGCTCAGTTGTGAGGGTATCTTTCTCAGATGTGCCAGGACATTGTAATCCACCTTGTTTTTCTTAGGCGGGTCCTTAGCTGCAAGCTCTTTGACGACTCTATCTTCGAAGGAAATTTTCTCAGGAACTTTTTCCTTCCTCTTGTCTCTTTTGCTCGAACCTTTGTTTGTAGGCCCGAGATTCTTTTCAGGCAACGTACGGTTACGCAGCTGAATGTTCTCCCAGTTCTTCTCCTCTTCTTCTTTTTCAGAGGTGGATTCTTTGAAGAGAGGGTCGATGGTTATTTCTTCCTCAGAATCGCTCCCGAATGTAAGAACTGGAGATTTTCCTTTTATCGAACCAGTATCAACCATAAGACAGTTGCCAGCCATTCCTTCACGCTCGTATGTCGCGCTTCTTTGTTGTCGATGAGCTTTGCGCTTCATTCGTTTGAAGTGTTGTCAGTGAGCAACGTATCCTTGCCACACTTTTTGAAGGCATTGCACTCTTTGATGGGGTGTGTGACCCTCCGATAGTATAAGCAGTAGCTTGGATGTATATTCATTTCGTCAAGGCACATGATCCCGGGAGTGTTTTCCACGAGAGGGGCCAGCTTCATTCCCATTGACAGGGCTTTGGCGAACCGCTTCACTGCTTTGATCCTGCTCTTGTTTGTAGCAGGTGTTCTTTGGCTTGGTTGGATTACTTTGTGACTCTTCCTCGCTGCGACTTCTTCATCCTGACGCCGATACTTGGCCTTTTAGTATATGGCCATTTCACATTCTCGGTCAGCTCTGCTCTTTTGAAAAGCTTTGTTTCGCAGCCTGTCAATTAGGCCTTCCGGCAGCTCCGGGCATTTTGGCACCGGCCCTGCCCCCAGTTCCTCTGCGTTGCTTTCCGACGCCGAGGTGGTTTCTTCGTTATTTAACGACGAATGAGAAACCATGTGGTAACTTACTATATAATATTCGGTTTCTCCCGACGAGTTATTTCCCTCATCATCGTCACTATCTGCGTTCTCAAGTATATGGTTGAGAAACTCTTCGAGGGTGACTGGGGTCCGTGCTTTCTGGTTATATTCTTCCAACGCATCGATTTACTTTTTCAGGTCTGTGCGCTTGTCGTCAGGCTGCACGGGCATCTTGGTCTTCTTCTTTCCCTATGAAGACTTTGAAGGCTTGACCTGGGTGTTTTGCCTATCGTTAGCAGTTTCCGATGTGGGGCATGGTTTCAGCATCCCTTCAATGATCTCGGGCTCCAGCGGTCTTTTCCACCTGATCGCTGGACATGCTTGAAGATCCTTCGTCATTCTTTTGGTTTAAGATGAAAGGACAACTTCCCACGGAGCTTCTTCCACAAATGAGCATGATGTCCCCGGCTTGTCCACCTTTTTAGGAGCATGCCTCTGTGGCGGGTTCACCCTCCAGTTCTCGGACAGCACGGATTTCCCTTGACGGTACTGGTTCTCGACCCAGTTCTTGAAGATGCAGCAATCCTTAATAGGGTGGCTCACCATTCGGTGATAGGAGCAGTAGTTGGGATTATTGACGTCACCGGGTTGTGGTGGACGTTTTGGGTCTGGCAAAGTGATGAGGTTGTTACGCAATTACAGTTCGAACCTCGTTTTATCACGGGGAAACAGGTAAGTACGTCCTAGCTTCTCTTCCAAGGATTGGCGCGGGCGCGCATTGTTTTGGCGAGCAACCGATTTCGGGTCACTCGGTTGTTTTGAGTATTAACAACGAAGGCCGCTTTCCCTTTACCCTTTGCATTCCGAGGGTTCATTTTTGAAGAGGAAGGTCCGTGGCCCATCTGGTCCATTTGGGCCAACTTGTCGATCAAAGCCTGGAAGGTGGTCGACTTAAAGAACATCATGAACTAGGACACAGTCGCCTGAGGATCCAGAGTTCCTATGAACATGCCCACAGCAGGAGCTTCTTCGATGCGTTGTTCACATTTTTACCATAGGTTCCGCCATCGGATCGCGTATTGAACCTAGGTCTCTCCTGGCTTCACCCTGGCATTGATTAACGCCGTGATCGGGGTGCACTCACTTGTGCTGGCGATCCGCTGCGTGAATAGCAGTTCCATCTCTGTGAATGTTTTGATGGAGTCATTTGGGAGCTCCGAGTACCATTCAAACACTGTCTCCGAGAGGCTGCTAACGAAATGGCGAAGCAGCAATTTGTCGTCGCCTCCAGTATTGCCGGATAAAGCTCTAAACTGAGCGACGTGCTGATGCGGGTTGCCTGTCCCTTTGTACACATGGAATTTAGGGATCGTATATCCCGGCGGGTATTTTATTTGATCATACCAGCCTGGGTACGGTCGCCCGGTTCTGATGACTTGGCCAGCCGCTTTGCTTTCCTGATAAGCTCATATTTGTTGAGTTATGTAATCATCAAGGGCAACTTTGGAGATCGTTTCCTCCCTGGCTGTTGATAAAGCTGGAAGAGGGTTTGATGTTTCCCCTCTGTCGTCCTCGATGACTATCGGCGGGTCTTCAGCTGGAGGTTCTGGCTAGATCATCATTCCAACTATACCTTGGAACAAAAGTGCCATCTGTTTTATATTAGCAGCATGTTCCGTGGCCTCCTTATCCTTTCTTTCCAGCACCCTTTGATGTAACTCTGTATCGGTCTCCTGCTCCTGGCGCTGTTCAGATGCCGCTTCCGGGCTTTCTTTTTGCCCAGTGAGTGCTGCCATTTTCGTTAGCATCTCCTGGAGCTTTTTCGCTGCTCCTGAGCTTTTGTCAACGACCGAGTTTGCGGTCGATGACCCATGGAAGTATGGCTTTCCTCTTTTCCGGAAGCCATGTAGATCATGTGTACAACCATGCCCCTAGGCTTGGGACGTTTAGGTCCAGCGCCTTTGGAATTTGCCGCAGGCAATAAGATTTTCTCCGGCCTCCTTCTTTTGTGGGAGTTCGAGGTTGAAGGAGTAGTTATGACAGGCGCCTGTATGAAAGAAGTCCTTCGTTGTATGGTGGAGGGATGATCTTCCTCTTGTCGAACCTTCATTTTCTTCAGTTGACGAGAGTAGTTTTTGTTGATCACAGAATCTTGGACTTTCCGCTAGACCTTGTGGATTTGGGAAGAGATCCGCTGAGGGGGCTGCTCCGGTTTTGCCTGCGTCGCATTTTCAGCGGGAAGTGGAGATTCTTCAACACCGCGGTTAGGGAGTAATTTCGTACTCTCCTAAGTAGATTGAAGTTGTTCCCGGTTGGAACAACAGCGTTAACTTCCACCATTGGAGCTGGTGGGGTGAGTCCAGAGGGGGGGTTGCCCCCAGCTCTTCTCACTCAGCACCAGTGGCGACGTCGAGCGTGCCTTGCAGATGGGACCACCTCAGTTGTGGAAGCGGCTCCGTCGTTCCCTCTACTTTGGTGAGGGGCTACTGTTGGTATCAGCCTGTCGAAGACTGATGTCCGTTGAGAAGGAACGACCAATCTTTCGAAGGCCGATTTTCTGGTAGGGGAAGCACCATTGACAACTTCACCCGCAGCAGGAGTTGGGAAGACTATCCGTTTCGGGATATCCCCTTCAGGTATCGCGAGCCTCTTTGCAGGACCACTTGAGCTTCGGCTCATCCCGTTGAAGACTGAGGTGGCAGGCTTGGATGACCCGTTGAGAGGGGTCATGGTGGTTGCAAGTCGATCGAAGATGGACTTCTTGGGAGCATGGTCCCGAAGAACAATCCAGTGGTGGCTTGTGTCACCTGCCCTACTAGCATTGAAAAGATGGAGGCCGCATTGGGCCCGTATGTCACTCCTTCAGTTGGGGTGGAGCGGGAGTTGTTGTTGCAGTTTGTGCAGTTGGAAGCCATTGATTTTCACTTCTTCTTTCTGCACAGGAACAAGACACCAAATCTTAGTACCTAGAATCCAAAGGCAACGATAGCAAACGGTGATTTTTGTTTGCGAAACACGACACACAAAGTGTGGAGTGGAAAGAGGAAAATGTCCCACCAGGCGTGCCTGAATCTGTTCACCGCTGAAAACAGAGACGAACCTGGATGGATTGTCTTGCCTGAATTTGGGGGCAGATGCTATTTGAATTTATCCATCCACCTCTCCGAAGATGCCAAGTTGATTTAGGCACCATATCTCGGAGGTTTGGACGGATGCGGCCGTTGTAGCAGACTTCGTCAGATTCCCCTCGTTTGCGAGGGTTTTTTATTATGGGGACGCTCTTCCCTGCAGGCGCAACCCCCTGCAGTTAATTACGTTATCGCATCGCGATAACCACTTTCTCCTTCTCCGGAAGTTCACTTTGTGTCGTTTGTGTTTTTATTTGTTTAGGTTGCCCGTGGATTGTATACGGAGACTAATTTATGTTGTCGCCCGTAGGGCATGGATTAGTCCAAATCCGTATATATTAGATTTGGGTTTGTTTTATTTATGGATTGTTAATCTGGTCTGAGATTAAAATCGACTTAAATGTATATGAGCAGTTGGGGCTCGGTTGGTCTTTTGTTAAGGATACGTTAGTCCAATTTGAGACTAAGATCTACTTAACAAGGTTTTAGGATCATTTTTTGTTTCAGATCCAACAAGAGAGCATTTGGACTATGTTGTCTTAGTTTAGGGACATTTCGGTCCATTATCGCCATTTTGGAGGCGAAGTTCTAGTTTGAGGACATCTCGGTCCGTTGATCACCATTTTAGAGGTGGGATTTTAGTTTAAAGACGTCTCGATCCGTTGAGCACCATTTTGGAGGTGAGATTTTAGTTTAAGGATGTCTCGGTCTGTTGATCACCGTTTTGGAGGTGTGGTTTTAGTTTAAGGACGTCTCAGTTCGTTGATCACCGTTTTGGAGGTGAGGTTTTAGTTTAAGAACGTCTCGGTCTGTTGTCCATCTTGCGTGCACATGTATTTGTTACGTGACGGGATGAGCAACGATGATATGGGATGCATCCAGTTTGGGATGTGGTTTGATTTGGGATGTGCACGTCAGTTTGGGAGGTGCACCAAAAAGCAGTTGGTTGTCGGGACCCGCCACCTCTCTGAAGACGTTGAGGAATTACAAAGACATGCATCAGAGGTGTAGAGAGATGTACCCTTGAAACAATTCCCGTGTTTGAGGGAAAAGGGATTAATGGTAAACCCAGGAATCATTAGTTGTATTTTGAGACTAAGATTTCCTTAGGGGAATGTGGGATGAATATCATTTTGGGATATCATCAGTTGGAAGATCGATAGTCGTATTTGGGATTAAGATCGGTTTGGGAAGTAGTGAGCGCATGGGCTCGGTTGATCTGAATTAGGGAGTTTCTACTCTCAAGGGACCTAACCAACTTGGGCTTGGTCCACTCAGTTTTCTTTTTATTTGAAAAAGAGTGCTAAGCACTTGTTTGGGCTCAGTCCCCTTTCTTTTGTGCAAAAAGTGCTGAGCACTTATATAAGTTCTGACGCTCACATATAATCATGTGGGGTTTTCAGTCATGGGAATTGCCCAATAAGTGTTAAACACTTTACCCTTCTTGTATTTATATGGAGTGCTAAGCACCCTTTATGCCGCCCACATGCGAAGCACGTGAGGCGCTAGGCGCTGCCTAGTGAGTGCCAAGCACTCTCGAGTTCTTTCTTAGCACCCATGTGAGAGGCACGTGGGACACTGGGTGCTGAGAGTCACCCACCGAGTGCTAAGCACTCCTGAATTCTTTTGTAACGCCCATGTGAGAGGCACGTGGAGCGCTGGGCACTGAGCGCTGGGAGCCACCTACTGAGTGCTAAGCACTCCTAAGTTCTTTTGTAGTGCCCACATGAGAGGCACGTGGGGCGCTGGACGCTGAGATCCACTCCCTGAGATCTTTTATTCTGTGGCGCCCACGTGAGGGGCACTTAGGGCATTAGGCGCTGAGCGCCGCTCAATGAGTGCCAGGCACTCTTGTAGCGCCCACATGAGGAACACGTGGGGCGCTGGGTACTGAGCTCTCTTTCTTTCTTTTTTCTTGAATGATCCACAGGATTTTTATCTACTTTTATTTAGCTAAAATTTACAAGAAGAGAGTTCTTCTTCCTGGAGAATTTAATTCTCTGTTCTTTCGAAGCTTTCTCTCTTCTTTTTTTTAAGCTTATGGGGGGGTTCCTCTTCTCAGACTTGAAGTCTTGGGTCCTTTATAAAGTAGGGGCAGTTTGTTGATTAGCTCTGAGAAAATCTCTCATTAAGAGATCCCAAATGATTTGGGGATTTTACCCACCATTGGATCTTTGATCCAAGAACTTCTGTTTTACAGAAAGTATTTTCTTGTTTTTAACAAGATTGGGGAAATATTTACCCATACAGAATTTATTCTGTAGATTGGTGATTCTTTAATCACCATTGGATTTTTAATCCAACAGTACAGAATTTATTCTGTAGATTGGTGATTCTTTAATCACCATTGGATTTTTAATCCAACAGTACTCTGTTTTACAGAGGGCAATCTTTCTTGTTTAGAATGATTTGAAGAACATTTTCTCTAAACAGAATTTAATTCTGCATCCTGATGATTTATCGTCTCCGTTGGATCTTTGATCCAACAGATCTGTTTAACAGAGAGTAGAATTTAATTCTACGGGGGCGCTGACACACACGTGTTGTGCACGTGGGCGCCGCTTAAGATTTTTGTATGCTTTGCACACTGGTGCCGCTCATATAAGAATTTTTAACCCTGGCGCTGGCGCCCTCATGAAAGGCACATGAGGCGCCGCCTCTTGAATTTTGAACAGACCTAGGTGACCTTAATTCTAGGTTTGCTTGTGCGTTTTGTGATTTGTTGAGTTAACCCTCAAGTCCTTCTTTCAAAGCAAAACAATCCAAATAGAGCTTAAAGCTTTCCCTTTCCTCTTTTCTTTTCACCTTCTTATAATGGGTAACCCAAACAGACGAACTCTTGCCGAGGTTTGCTATCCAGAACCAGATATTTCTTGTTTTCGTAATTGTTTCGGTCAAAAATCTAACTCTACCATATCTTTAAGAGATAGGATAGAGCAAGCATAAAGAAACAGTTGGACACCTCACTCCAGGTCCTATCAACCGCATTAAAATTCTGCATCTTCTTATGTTGATAATATGTTTAAAGCGAGTGAGGGTACTTCTAAACGCATGTCCATTGCTGAGTATATTATGAAGACCAAATCCCAAAGTTTCAATCTGGTCAAATCGTTAAGACGACAAACACCAACATTTCCTGAAGAAAGTATTGCTAATGGTTTTGCGGCGTATATGACAAATGTTACCAGTCGCCAACCAGCCAACCAATCTCACTATTCTTCTTATCACAATGTTGATCCTACTCCTGTCCATTTTTTACAACCATTCGATTCCTATCAATCCTACCCGATTTTTACACCTTCTCTAGACATTTCTTCTGAACAGTCATTTGGGAGTTTCACATATCCACAAGAATTTCAATCTTCTACTGAAATCCCTTCACAACCTATGTCTAGTCGTGAACGGTCATTGGAAGAATTTTGGGTAGTGTCGCGTCAGATAGAGGAATTGAATGCATCTATGGCCGCCCTCATACAACCCAACAAACGAGCAACTAGTTTCCAACTAGCTGAAAATTTTCTAATGTATGATACGGTAATAGGACAAATTGAGAATTTGAGTAGTGAGAGAAAGCAATACACCCTTCCAAATCAAACTCTCCATCCCAAAATGAAATCCACAACTCCGGTTTTATAAATCTATCGAGTATACCAAATGATTCACCAATTGAAGATCGAATGTTTGATGGGTTGTGCGACTTTGTAGTGTTTTATTTACCCGATTTTGAAGGGTCCATTTCAAGTGAAACCACACCCAATCCCACTCTAGAACCGAAATTGATTGAAAACCATGCTTTTGATGAGGTGTCTGAGAATTTTAACTTTCACTTGATTGAGGATATTGACGCTGGGGATATTTTGGATAATGAACAAACAGTTTTGGATGAGTTTTTCTCACCAATTCATCATGTCCTTTCACTTCCGTGTGAACATCATCTCGAACCATTAACTGTTTTCCTGAATCCTATATGCGTCTGGAAATTGATGCTAAATGCATGACTGAAAAGCAGAACGATATTCGGCCTTCATTTCCCACATCTTGTTCAACAATACTCGACACTAAAATTTGTTTACCCATTTCATCACCCACTTTTTTTGGTTCTTCTTCTAATCTTCCTTTAATTTTATCGAGTGTTGATGAATCACACTCCGATATTTCGAGTTCTATGATTCTTAAAAGACCACTTGATTTAGACCCCTTTGAGAATGAGGTTGATGAGTTTTTCAAGGCTCCTACATCCATAATTTTTGAAAAATCAAGTGTGTTGAATTTTGGCACGACACTTATTGACATTGAAACGTTCAATCGGACCATCGATGAAAGTTTCGAAAATATTTTTGCCGACGAACTCGCATTCCTAAACAACACGGATTTTGTGATTAATCAACCTCCATCCGAAGATGTTGAACCACCACCATTTCTTTTTATCCTATACGAGAATGTGACTATTTTACTTATACCTACTCATTCACATTCTCGTTTTTGTTCACCATCACTGTTTCGTCTCTACCAACCGAGACGTAAACCCGATCGATTCCGCCTCCTATCTCCCCACTTCTTCAAATCTCTGATCTTTCGGAAACTATATTTTTATATTGATAAATTCTTTGAATGGTTGGTGTTGACGTTTTGTCTTTGTAAAGCTTTATATTGACCAATAATTTTACCCCCCTTCTTTATAATTTTAAATGTTTAATATTATTTTACTTAAGTTTGGGGGGAATATTTTGGCTAAGAAAATAAATTTTTTACAAAATTATGAGCCAAAAATAAGTTTGGGAGAGGTGTTCACTGTCATTAATTCATGTTCCCGTTACTAACTTTTCCTTCCAAGTCTACAGTTTTTTTAGCTTAACAGATGACATCAGTGATGACACTGCTGCAAACATGTTTGGGGGAGGCTTGTGCTTATTCACGCATTATTTTGCATTATCATAAATATAAGAAAAAAAAATTTGATAATAAAAGATTAGAAAGTGAAAAAAATTACATATGAAAGATAGGAATAGTTTGAGAAAAGCAAGAAAGTTAGATATTTTCTTAAACGAAGCTAGTAATAGGTAGTTATGAGCCGTTGTCCCAAGGGTTAGTAAGATGATGGAAATTACTAATCCGGGGATAAAAATAAGTCTGAAAAATAATCCCTATTCTTGAGTCCAAATATTTGAACGTTGATACCCTACTATACGCACTTGTACACATCTTGAAACTTGGGATAGTAGAGGATACCTTGAAATGATCTTGTCTAAAAGTCTTGGTAAGAAGAAAAATAAAAATATAAAGAAAAAAAATGGTGAAGAAAAATGAACACCGATTTTGTAATTACTTAAGGCAGCATAAAAAAATATAGCGAGGGTGCTTTATCACCCAGTGCCTTAGACCAAATGGTTTGGGAGCCACTGCTAAGCTATAGGTGTTGCAAGACGAGAAATTACGCCTAAATAAGCGAGCACATTTGGTAATCGGTCGGTTAGTACCTCAAGAAGTATTAACGGTCGCATGAAAGATGTGTGAGCAATTCCATCAGATAATGTTCACCGACTAAAAAGTACTAAGGAAGATGGAAAAGAGTATGATAGCTTGAGGACAAGAGTTGTCACGACCCGAAAGTACGGAACATGACCGGCACTTAAACTACGAAACGTCTCGAGGCGTTCGTAATCTAAGAAAGCCGAAAACCCAGAAATCCAAACCAAGAAAAGTAGTAGAGTGCAGGAAAAACCAACTTAAAGCAAGTAGTTTCAATAGCATAAGCCGAATTATGCGGTTTTTAAAACATCAAAAATTTACTGAAAATTTCGGCAGAGTCTCCTTTGTAAATACTGGCCCCCAAACGGGATACAACATGAATAGCATACGAAATCAAGAAAAAGACATCCCCAAACGGGAGCTAGCTCTTCGTCAATCGACGGTCACAACCACACAAGCAATAAAATATACAACGCCAACGGCGAGGATCAAAACTCAAAAGGAAACTCAAAACCACCAGAAATATAACGAGCGACTCTAAGGTCGAAAGAATAAACAACACTGGTCTCTATCTCAATAAATACATGTTTGGTTGATGGAATTTACTAGATACAACGGAATAATATTATACAAGGTAATATGATGGGTACGATACAAGAAAAACCCACCTACTAGCAAGTCACCCGAATGAAACCATGCCCGCACAGCCGTAAAGAAACCTGTACGGCAAACCTGCAAGAAACTGGGGCACAACGGGGGTGAGTTGCCAACTCGTGAATAGAAAAACATCTACGCACAGAAATCGCATAAATAACGCAATCCTAGGTCAATGATCATAATATATCCTCAAAAATGTATATAACATGCAGCCTATAACAATGGCTAGGGTAAATATCTAACCCGAGTGTAATCTCATGTGCCCGTGTCAGTGCCTCAGGTAGCAATATATCATATGAATGCGGTATGAATGCACGGAACAGAATGCATGTACTGACGAAAACTGCTTTCATAAATCAGTGAGATTTCTGTATTTTTAAAGTGAGGTACCATAAATGAAATCAGCATAAAACAGTGCCCAGAATCGACACAAAACAAGTGTCCAAATATCTCGATATCTCTGTATCACAGTCTCTGTACCTCAATATCTAGGGCGCCGTCAATCCAGACCGGCCCCTACCATCCATCTCAAGACCACGACGGTATCCTCCGGATATCCGACGCGTCGGGTAATATCACCGGTCGGTAGTGCTCCCCAGCCAGGCTCAACGTCAACAACACATTCCTCTTGCCCCGGGGTACCATACCGGGCCCACCATGTACCCGAAATGGTTCCTCCACTCCTCGAATCGGGTCTCGAAATCCATCAGCAAACTCATGGTGGACGACTCATACATCATGGGAAAACCGCACTTTTTATTTTAAAAGGGAGAAAAGGTTTATTTATGTTTTTGCGGTTTTCCTCCAAATCCAAGAAATCTCATGAAATCCGAATCCAAGTCATCAATAGCATGTAAACAGTGAATATAGGCATGAGAATCCATGAATGCGACACAACGGTGAATAATAACATGCATGAAGTAGTAGGCAATAACTACAATGTCTAACTAGCATATAAGGCAAGCACACTATTATCATGTCTAAACTATTAGCTAACAACCTATGTCAAATGAAATAGTGTTTTCTAAAGTGTTCGTGACATGTCAATTACCGATGAAGATGTGTGTGAGCCGGCAAGTAAGTGTACGTGGTACATACGCGTCATCGGTAATGGTGCTGGTGTCCTAACAGCATGATGTTAATAATGCAATAAGAAATTATAATATAAGTATGCGATGCGGAACGAACAGTAAAAATGAGCGGGAGCTGAATACTAGACGCAACTATAACTAATCTGCACTAATCTAATATAAGTCCTACAAATGGTGCCTTTTGAAATAACACGAGTCATGGGGTTTTGAAAATAGGGTCTACGGTGTTTTTATGAAAAGATACGTCTTTTGAAATATCCGTAAGATCCCTTGGGCTGTCCTTTAAAATACCCACGATTCGTTAGTTTTGAAATAGGTAAGAATCGAATCTAATCTAACAACTAAACTAAACTAAAGGGCTAAGCTAACAAGCTGGACTACAGGTAAGGAAACCGCCTAACATCTGAGTCGATACATATACCTACCTGTATATGTATAGTCGGTGATCCCGCCTCAATAATATCGTAGCCGATACCATATCTATAATCAGGCATCCCAAGTCAAGAGTGCGGATCAATCATAAATAAAGCTCGTACGTAAATCCGTCGTACGGCATCCCCAAATCTGGGTACGGGTCAATATCACATTCATCATACTATTCACCTGGTATCCTCTTTATCAAATATCATGATCGGGGTACTGATCTACGTCTAGTACAATACTGATACCGCCTATGTATGCATGGACGTGTGTGAAACACTACGTCAAGGACCCGCTACAACGTCATGTCGTATCTAAGATATGAACCCTGCTATATCACCGATCTCACGGCCTCAAATCAAATCTCATCGACTCAGCTCAATCCCAAGTATCATCCTCAATCCGTATGTGAACACATAGTCCCATACCCATGTGAACACATAACTATAAAGAATCCCATGAGCACATATCAATAGGAAAGTATGCAAGTATGTATGTGTGTATGTGTAGTGCAACACTACCCTAGGGTTCGCAACGCTAAATTAATCCAACACACCAATATCCATCCTAAGCATCGTTATTAATCCCAAATAACATATAATAATTTTTGGTGTGTATACGCATCCGTATACACCACCACGGACTGCGGGGGTGCTATACGCCATCCACCCGACTTCTCCCCGTAGATATAAATCTACTCACCTCAACCTTCGCTTGCCGATGCCGATGTCGACACGCGCTTCCTTGTCTCCTTGAAGTATTCGTGAGGGTACCTACATATCATAACACATCGCATCGCATTAAAGTCCGACTCATGACCAAATCGATACACGAATCTCACATAGGTCAAAACCTATGGTTTGCTTTCACAAATCAACCCAAAAACCCTCGACATCGGCGTACAAACGCCGATTGATCGAGAAAAACACCAAACGTACCAAATCATGGTTTTACAATTCACTAAAAATATATAAAATACGATGCAATTCATCAAAACCAATAAATTGATTAAATCGATTTATTACAAGAAACCTAGTAAGCATCAATTAGCCGTTTCACTTTAAAACTCGATGTTTAAACGAAACTAATGGCCACAATATCCACCAATTATCATAACCAAGTTATAGAAACCATATCAATAATTTATTCTCATCAACTTGTATAAATTCCAAAATTCTAGTTTTGCAAAAATATCCAATTTAACACTTTTTAACGCAAAATTTCACAATTTAACAATTTAGCTTGGCTTTGCATATTTTAAATGGTTAAACCACTCATGGAAACCTTAATGATGTGCTAAAAACCCTAACTAGATTTTAATCCCACATTTAAATAAAATTTCTAAAACCTAGTTAGCAAATTAGCATAATTATCACAATTTGGGCAAATTAAATATAACAATATGCAAATTAGCTACAAGATTTGGTTTTGCATAACTTAAGATGCTAAAATATATCACACTACCATGAACAAATTATCACAACCATAACTTTAATTCAAACCCTTCTCTTGAATTTAAACTTGCAATTTAAAACCTAAATTAAACACCTAATTAAGTTGATTTAAAGTATTTAACATCAAATTAAGCACAAGGGTTAGAGTTATACCTTCACAAACCATGAGATCAAATATGGAACTTGACCTCCAAATTGAGATCTTTTCACCAAGATCCATGCTATAAGGGCTAAGGAAAAATGGGTAGGGAATGGATTTGCGATTTGTGAGGTTTTGTGTTGATTTGTGAGGCAATTTTGATGAGTTTTTTGAAGAGAAATGTGATGAGAAAAGAGGAGGGGCTGTTGTTGTGCAGGAATTGGGAGGGTCGGCCACTAGTGGGTGATTGGAGAGAGAGTGAGGTGAGGAAAGTCTTGCCAAGTCAAAAAGGTCCAAAGTCAACATAACCCATACCTCTTTTCTTATACTTTTCTTTATGTTTTCTTTTCTTTTATCAAAAGAAATGGGGGGGAAACTTTGGAGAGGGGCTGCTGAAAATGGGGAGGAAAATGGGTGTGTGTGAGTGTGGGTGTGTGTGTGGGGTGAGGGAAAATGATAAATGTTATACCCCAATATCTATTTACACTAATTTCACCGAAAAAAGCCTTTTTCTTCGATATTTTCTAAACCGTTTTGGCAAAGCATTTCATTTCAAAAATATGATAAAATTTTGTTTAATGTGTTATGATGCACAAAATTTGTTTCAACTCATTCCAGTTTGTAATTTTCCCTAATTAAATGTATTAGTGACGGCTTAAAATAATATTAAAATAATATTTTTTTCAGAAAATTTGAAATTTCACCAGTGGCTCAATAAACACCAAATACTAGCAATTACATAGCTAGAATATGTATATTTAATTTTTATAATAAGATATTTGTATTTTGACTTTTTACAGAAAACCCCCTTATTTTACCGTTTTTTCGAAATTTCACCGAAACGATTTTCAAAATGTTACAAGAGTATGATAGCTTGAATTGAATTCTCTAAGTATAGAGATGTCGTTTACACACACGTAGGGGTATATGATCAATGTTTGGAAAAAAGATAGAGATGAAGACTAAAGACGATATTTTATTAAGAGATGATGTGATTTCTAACATCTTTTCACGACCATTAAGATAGAGCTCATGGAAACCGAAAAGCTAGTGTAGTTGAAAACTCTTATTTTCAAGTTCTTTCTTATATAGTTCTTTTCTTTGTACGTAACTTTTATTTTCTTTCTTTTATTATGAGATTTTTTGGGTGTATTCCGCTGAAAACCGTCAAGAGACAGCACTCCTTCTACTAGGGACACGTAGAGGTTTAACGGCTTGTTGCACGTGCTCAATGGAAGCGTGTTGCCTACGGAAGTGTGCTACTCAGGTTTTTCTTTTTCCTTTTCTCCCTCTCTTGAATAACTAGTTTGCTCGGGACGATCAAAATTAAGTTTGGAGGTATTTATTCAGTCGAAAATATTGTACATTTGATATAACATTTTCCTTATTTTTCTTAAATATTTTAAGGGTTTATTATAAATATAGAACATATTTGGGTTTATCTGCATAATACTCTTTACCATATGTTATATATTATAATTAATATTATGAAGGAAAATATATGCATATTATATTTATATAATATTTTGGTAATTAAAATATGCATATCATATCAAATAATCTTAATCAAATTTCTTAAAGATTTATTATCATATAAAATGATTAAAATTATATCTCTAGTATAACAAATATTAATAACATTATTTATGGAGATATTGTGCAAGATTTAGCTCAGGTCAGGAGTGTTCCCTGATTAAAAAATCAGGAAAAAACTTCAAAAGAGGCATCACGTGCTCACACGTGACCAATGGTCACATGTTGACACGTGATGGTTAAAGCAGCAGCGCAAAATAGCGCAAGAGAAGAAAGGCCATTCAGGGGTCACGTGCTCACACGTGACCAAAGGTCACGTGTCAACATGTGACTGGCTTTAAAAGCCTCACGGTTTAATAGAATTAAATTCTAAAAGATCATTTAAATCTTTCCAAAATAGAGAATAATTATGGAGAACCGTTGGATTAAAAATCCAGGGGTGATCAAATATCACCAATTTATGGAAAAATCTGAGGCAAGGAAAGATTTCTCCTAAATCTCACCAGAAATAACAAATCGAAGATCTTTGGATTTAAACTCCAACGGTGAATAAAATTCACCTGATAATCTAAAGGCTCAGATTAATTATGAAAACAAATCAAATATTTCAATGAGAGATTTACCAAACAAATTGATTCTTTTCCTCCTCCTATAAATAGGAGTCGAGAGGAGAGCACAATAGAGAGAAGTTTGGAGAGAAAACTTTAAGGAGAATTTTAGCATCTTGAAAATCCAGAAAGAAAACCCTAGGTGAGAAAAAGAAAGGGGATCAAAACTTCAGAAAAAAGAGAATTTAATTCTCAAAAATCTAAGAGTTTAACTCTTTTGCGAAGAATTTAGTTTCTTCCTCTGGTTGAGGATATGCAAGGAGCACATCTCCCCATAAGTTGAGAATTTAATTCTCATCGGGTTGAGATCCTGCCATGCAGATCCAAAACTTAGAGGGGGAATCGAGTTTAGAGAATTTAATTCTCCCAAAGATATAGGAATTTAATTCCTTCCAAAATAAAATTGGGGTCTAACTCTATATGAGAATTCAATTATCCAAAATTATTGGAATTTAATTCCTTCAAGATGGACAGAACTAGGGTTTAACCCTAATTGAGAATTTAATTCTCTCAAGCTCATAGGAATTTAATTCCTCTTAAAATGAAATTAAGGTTTTCTCCCTATATAAGAATTTAATTCTTTACATATATGGGAATTTAACTCCTCTAAAAAGCAAATTAGGGTTTAACCCTACCAAGAATAAAATTCTTCCAAAGAAAATAGGAATTTAATTCCTCCAAAGTTATAGCTAGGGTTTAACCCTATGAAGAATTTAATTTTTAAAAAAGATAAAGAGATCTTTAAACAGGCAAAGAACCAGGGTCGCGTGTCCCTACGTGACCCCTATAAAGATCCACAGAAAAGAACTCAGAGGCAACGCCTCACGTGCTCCACGTGACCCCTGAAGCACAGAAAGAAAAAGCAAAAGAAATAGAAGCTCTGGGCGCTCTCACGTGTTATCACGTGACCCCTTGGCAAATCAGCACACAAATCCCTGTCACGTGTCAGCACGTGATGCTCCAAAATAAAATATAGAAAGTATTCAATACTTTCCTTTGCAGAACAGAATAAGGGGAATCTGGTCCCACCTTTGGGCGCTTTCACGTGTCCACATGTGACCCCTTTTTCTCTAGTGTTTTGACACTAATTCGAGATCTTTATTCCCAGTGTTTAACACTGATTTTTCTTAGTGTTTAAAACTAATTTGAAAACCATATTCGCGGTGTTTAACACTGTTATTTTCTAGTGTTTGACACTAAATCGAAAACTATATTTCCAGTGTTTAACACTGATTGTCCTTTTAGTGTTTAACACTAGTTTGAGAGTTCTGTCTTTAGTGCGTAACACTTTTTGTTATTTAGTGTTTAACACTACTTTTAGCCAAATTGGCTAATCTTTCAGAGGCAAAGCCTCCCCTTCGATTGAATCTCAAAATTGAGGAAATCAAAGATGAAAATGTTTAGCATTGCTAAATAATGGGGGGGTTGAACCCAGACAAATGCCTAATGGTCCAACAGAGGGCCAACATTCCAAACTTAATTGGACTTAGCCCAAGTTGGCCATAAGTCCTCAATCCAGACTTAACTGAGCCAATGTGCTCGTAATATAATTAATTGGTCTTGGTTCCGAATTGGGCTACAGATCATTTAATCAACCTTGGTTCAAGGGTACATCTCTTCACTCTTTTGATATTTGTCGTTGTAATTCCTCAACGTCTTCAAAGAGGTAACGGGTCCCAACAACCATACATTTCATAGACTGTGGGGTCCTTAAACTCATGGACTATGATGACCTTAACCTTGACCGTAATGTCTTAAAACTAACGTCGAACTGTGAGGTCCTTAAACTCATGGACTATGATGTCCTTAACCTTGACCGTGATGTCTTAAAACTAACAATGGACTGTGGAGTCCTTAAATCCACGAACTATGATGTCCTTAACCTTGACCGTGATGTCTTAAAACTAACATTGGACTGTGGAGTCCTTAAATCCACGGACTATGATGTCCTTAACCTTGACCGCAACGTCTTAAAACTAACATTGGACCGTAATGTTCTTAAACTACCTATCGACCGCAATGTCACTAAACAAAACAATAGAGCCCCTAAATGCTCTTTTGTTGGATCTAAACGATCTCGTTAAGTCGATCTTAGTCTAAAATTAGACTAACGTGTCCTTAACAAACGTTTAAGTTGATCTTAGCCTCAAATAAGGCTAACGTATCCTTAAACACAAACCCCCCCAAACCCAAATCTAAGAAAGATACGGATTTGGATTAATCCACGCCCTACGGGCGACAACATAACTTAGTCTCCGTATACAATCCACAGGCAACCAAACACAAAACAAACACCCACGACACGAAGTGATCATATGGAGAAGGAGAAAGTTGTTACCGCAAGGCGGTAGCGTAATTAACTG
This sequence comes from Agapanthus africanus, assembly GCA_030015575.1. Classification (NCBI taxonomy): domain Eukaryota; kingdom Viridiplantae; phylum Streptophyta; class Magnoliopsida; order Asparagales; family Amaryllidaceae; genus Agapanthus; species Agapanthus africanus. The sequence continues at coordinate 47,505,230 of CM057339.1, forward strand.
CAGGGGCTTACGCCTGCAGGGAAGAGTGTCCCCACAATCAAAAACCCCTCGAGCGAGGGGGAATCTGACGAAGTCTGCTGCATCGGCCGCATCCGTTTAAACCTCCGATACATGGTGTTATAAATCAACATGGCATTTTCAAAGAGGTGGACGGATAGCACCTATTAGCATCTGCCCCGAATCTCAGGCAAGACGTCAGTCGCGCCGTCTTTTAGAGGGGAACAGATTCTGGCACACCCGATGGGACCTTTTCCTCTTTCCACTCCACACTTCGTGTGTCGTGTTCGCGAACCAATCGCGGTTTGCTAATGGTTGCCCTTGGGTTTTGAGGTACTAAGAGTTAGCGTTTTGCTTGCTGCAGAAAGCAAAGGATCAATGGCCGGCACCTGCTCAAAGTGTTCTACATGCAACTGCAACCTATGCTCCGCCTCGACTGGGGGCATAACCTACGGGCCCCACGCGGCTTCCCTGTTCACGATGCTCGTAGAACAGGTCACCCAAGCCACCACAGGGTTGTTTTTTGGGACTATGCTCCCGCAGACGAGCTTCACCGTTCCTGTACCCGTATCGGAAGCTCCCAAGAAGTCGGTCTTCGATCGACTTGCTGCTACCACGGCCCCTCTCAACGGGTCGTCCGATTCCAACTCCTCGGTCTTCACCAGGCTGAACTCGAACTCGAAAGGGCCTACCGAGAAGCCCATAATACCTGAAGTGGCCATCCTAAAGAAGATAGCCATCCCTGCTCCTGAAGTCGTCAAGGCGGCTTCTCCTGCTAGAGGGTCAGTCTTTACAAGACTGACTGCTCCCAATTCCATTCCCGCACAGAAATCTGTTTTTGACCGGTTAGACACGGCTTCTCAACGGACGTCAGTCTTCAAGAGGCTGACACCAGCAACGGCCCCTCACCAGCACAAGGGGCAAGACCAAGCCATCGCTGAACCAACCCCAACAACTCGTCACGCTCGACGTCGCCACTGGTGCCGGGTGAGGAAGGCTGGGGGCAACTCCCCCTCTGGGCTAACTCCACCAGCTCCAACGGTGAAAATTAATGCTGCTGTTCCAACTGGGAACAACTTTGAGCTGCTGAACAGGGTACGCAGGAATGCGCCAACTGCTGTGCTCAAAAGATCTCCTCCACCGGTAGAGACCGTCGTAGAAACAAAGCCAGAGCAGTCCCCTCAGCGGCTGTCCTCCAAGACCTACAAAGTCTGGCGGCAGGTTCGAGACTCAGTGATCGATCCAAATTTCTCCCGCCAGCATAAGAAGCCGAAGGTCCAACAGGAAATAAGTCATCCTGCCAAGCCGCGGAAAGCTATCTGGGTGCCCACCTCGACGGCTCCCTCAACTTCGACCGCTGATAAGAAGAGAAGGCCAGAGAAAGTCCCCACGCCTGCGAAAAATGTCAAAGGCAATGAGCCTAAGCGCCCTAAGTCCGAGGGCATGGTGGTACACACCGTCTACATGGCATCCGGGAAAGAGGATAGCCGTATATCCACTGGTCATCGATCACTTACGCGACCAGTGACTAAGGTTCAAGAGCAGCAGCAGAAGCTCCAAGAGATGATGACCGCGATGGCCGCACTCACCGGGCCAAAAGAGAGCCCAGAAGCATCCTCGGATCAACGCAAGGAGCAAGAAACTGATACCGAATTTCTTCGAAGAATACTTGAAAAGAAGGACAAAAAAGCTACGGAACAAGCAGCCAATATAAAACGAATGGCCCTTCTCTTCCAAGACATGGTGGGCATGATGATCCAGCCGGATCCCCCTGCCGAAGATCCTCAAGTAATAATTGAAGGTGACAGAGGAGAGACATCGAATCCTCTACCGTCTCTGTCAACAGCCAAAGAGGATACAATCTCTAAAGCTGCCCTGGATGACTATATAGCTCAGCAGATACGAGTTCACCAGGCGAATGAAGCGGCTGGACAAGTTGTTAGAACTGGGCGACCGTATCCCGGGTGGTACGATCAGATAAAGTACCCGCCGGGCTACACAATCCCGAAATTCCATGTCTACAAGGGGACAAGCAATCCCCACCAGCACGTCGCCCAGTTCAGAGCTCTGTGCGGCAACACCGGGGGCGATGATAAACTTTTGCTCCGCCAATTCGTCGGCAGCTTATCGGAGACAGCGTTTGAATGGTACTCCGAACTACCAAACGACTCCATCAAAACTTTCGCAGAGATGGAGTTGCTATTCACTCAGCGATTCGCGAGCGCTAGCGAACGCACCCCAATAACGTCGTTGATCAATGCAAGGGTGAAGGCGGGCGAAACCTGGGTTCAATATGCGATCCGATGGAGGAACCTGTGGTCGAAGTGCGAGCAGCGCATCGAAGAAGCACCAGTGGTGGGCATGTTCGTAGGCACCCTAGACCCCCATGCAACTATTTCACAGTTCATGATGTTCTTCAAACCGACCACGTTCCAGGCTTTAATTGATAAGCTAGCCTAGATGGATCAGATGAGTCACAGACCGTCTCCTCCGAAGCCGAAACCACGGAACGAAAAGGGTAAAGGGAAGGTGACCTTCGTTGCGAACACCCAACAACAGCCAGTGCTCCAAGACTAATGGATCAATTGGAAGAGAGACGGCTCTATTACAACGAGAAAATGAAGCGCCCTTACTCATTCCCGCGGGATAAAATGAAGAGGCTGTTCGAGCTGGTAATGCGCAACAGGCTTATCAATTTTCCGAATCCAAGGCGGCCACCGCAACCCAGCGAAGTGAATAATCCCAATTATTGCCCTTACCACCAAACGGTAAGCCATCCGATCGAGGATTGCTTTGTCTTTAAGGGATGGATCGAGGATCAATACCTACAAGGCAAGTTTGTGCTGTCCGAGAAGTGGAAGGTAAACCCACCACAACCGCACACTCCTAGGAAGACGGACACGCCGGGGGCAACGTGTTCTTTTGTTGAGGAAGCTCCATGGGAAGTCGTACTGTCAGCCAAAACCAAAAGGATACTGAATGATCTTCATACATGCCCGGTGATCAGATGGAAGAATCCGCTGGAACCGGAGGTCATCGAGGGGACGCTGAAATCACGCCTAACTCCAAAGATCAGTGGCGATGGCCAAAGTGCTCACACCCAGCCGCCGAAATCTTCGAAAAAGAAGAAGAAATCCAAGAAGCCCGTGAAGCCTGGCGACAAGCGCTCGGACCTACAGAGACAGATTGACGCCCTGGAAGAGTACAAGCAGAAGGCGCGAACCCCAATCACGCTTCAAGAGTTTCTCGGCCACGTCCTTGAGGACGAAGATGATGGAGAAGACTCGTCAGATGGATTTGAAGATTGCGTAGCAAGTTGTCATGTGATCTCTCACTCGTCTACAGACGATGAAGAAGCTCCTTGTACAGAGAGACTGGGGGCAGGTTTCGAGCCGGAACTTCTATGGCCGTCAGACGAAATGATCGACGCCTTCCTGAATGAAATTCGTCTGAAAAGTAAAGCCAGTCGGGAGCGTGAGATGGCCATATTTGAAGGAGCCAAACGCCGGCGACTAGAAGAGAAAATCAAGATACTCCCGCTGAATCAAGGAACATCCGTCGCGGATAAAAACAGCTCAAGACGAGGAAAAGGTTCGCTAAAGCCATATCAATGGGAATGAAGCTACCACCCTCCGAAGGAAACACTCCCGGTGAAGCAGAGATGCATCCTAGCTACTGCCCATATCATCGAAAGATTGCGCACTCCATTGAAGAGTGCAACGCTTTTAAAAGATGGTGGCAGGGATATGTTGCTCACTGGCAACATTTTAAGCGGATGAAACGCAGAACTCGTCGGGAGCAAAGAAGTACGACATAGGAGCATAAAAGAATTACCGGTAACTGTAGCATGGTCGGCGTCGGGGGATCGCAGGTTCTCACTTTCGGGAGCGACTCCGACGAGGAAATGACTCTGGGCCTCCTCTTTAAAGAATCCATCTTAGGGAAAGAGGAAGAACCGAAGGCCTGCGAAAACATTCATCTGCGCAATCGCACGCTCTCAGAAAAGAATCTTGGACCTACGAGTAGAAAAGATAGGGGAAAAGAAAAGGTCTCTGAGGATATCGCCCTGGATGACCAAGTCATGAAAGAGCTGACCGCCAAGGACCCGCCAAAGAAAAGTAAGGTGGACTACAACGTCCTAGCGCACCTGAGTAAGCTACCCTCTCAGCTCAGCATTCTCGACGCCCTCTTATTATCAAAAGACGCAAGAGATTCATTAATCAAGGCACTGCAAGAGCCCGAGCAATCCAAGCTTTCCTCGCCGAAGAAAAGATGAAGGACGAGTTAGAGAAAGTACACACAGCCGATGTCACTTTCGGTGATGAAGACCTTCTCTTCGGGACGTACGACCACAACCGTCCCCTATATGTCTCCGGATACTGTCACGATATCAAGATAGGTAAAATCCTGGTCGATAATAGATCCTCCGTCAATCTTCTTAACGTACGGGTGCTGAAGGAAATCTACATGAGCGTTCAGCACCTCGCTCGTGATAAAATCACCATCTCCGGTTTCGACTCCCAGTCATCACGAACTCTCGGATCTGTAATACTGACATTACGCTTCGGACTACTCGTTACGGATATTAAGTTTCACGTCATTGACGCCAAGACCAGCTACAATGCTTTGCTCGGTCGTCCCTGGTTACACGAGTACAACATCATCCCTTCTACGCAACATCAGTGTATGAAGTATTTCAAGGATGGTTTCGAGTATACCGTAACAGGTGAGTTGAACCCATTCTCCATGAACGAAGTACGCAAGTACGAGGATGCAAAATACTTCTTACCAGATTTCGAAGACACAGAGAGATGTCACAAACCGGAGAACAAAGCTGTCACCACCATTCCTGTCTTCGGGAGTGATACCGAGGAAGAAGAAGAGATAGTTTATTCTGGGCCGTCTCGACGCAACAACCCGGGACCATCCATCCCCATATTGATCTTCGACAGCGACTCGAAAGACGAGGTTAACGCTGTGTTCTCCGTTCGGCCGTCAATAAAAGCATTCCCCGGTGATAATCAGAGTTTGCAAATTACCACGATTCCGCGGGAGCACTACAAAGATTTCGACGCACTTGAAGCTTATAGTGTGCAAGACCTGCAGACATTTTACATCCCTCCCAGGCGAAAGGGTGAAAAGGTGATCCTATTTTACCAATCTACGGAAACAAGAGTGGAGAAAGAAATCTGGCACGGCACGGATTCTACATTTGATAGGCTCCAGCCCATCCGTTTGCCTAGATATTACACAAACGGACTAAAAAGGCTATTGAAGCGCCAAAGGGTACCCTTCAAACAGACCATTCGACAAGCTCGGTTCTACAACAGGATTTGGGATATCCCTGGAACTCAGCGCAAGCTACCCAACGAGAGAATGGAAACGCTCGAGCTCGGATATGTGAAATCCAGGAAACGGGAACGAGTTCATGGTAGCTACGCCATATATAACTTCAATGAAGAAGAGGATGCCCTATCAGAAAACGCCGACCCTGCACCAAAACAAGATCCTGCAATCAAAATGCCGAGTCCGTCATTTGAAGAACGAATGGACAAGCTTATCAGGGAAGCCGGTCAAAAGGTTCGAGACGACCATAATCGCGAAATGGCCATCTACGAGAAAGCCAAGACGCAACGCCTTCTTCAGCAGGCTGCAAAAGACGAAAATGCTCCTCCCTGTCAACCTGTTGTGCAAAAGGCCCGACGCAGAGGCAGAAATAGGTCAAAGAGCGGAAAAGGTGTTCGGCAGCAACAAAGTGGGACCAAGAAACCACGCAATCGGGAATCGAGCAATCCAGATTCGTCCCTTATGAAGAAGATGAGTCGGGCATACTCTTTTCCTCAGAAAAAAACACGGAAGATACTTGATCTCGCTTTAAAACATCGGATGATTACACTTCCGGAGTCCAAACACCCCGAACAAGTCAACTAGACCTCCCACCCAGATTACTGTTCTTATCACCGAGCAATAGGACATCCTCTCGAAGACTGCTTCACCTTCAAGAACTGGGTTGAAGATCAATATCGGCTTGGCAAATTCACTCTGTCCAGCAGTTGGAGGGTAACACCGCCGCAGAAACATGAACCCATTCCTACAAGGATAGACCCAGATCCACATCGGTCTTGGAAGCGGACTCGTACTTGTCATATGATAACGCTATCAAAAGAAGAGCTTGAGAATATGGATGACCTCCCCTGGTGCTTCGAAAGCAATGATGACGAGGTGATCTCAGAGTTTCCACCGGCGCCGAAAGAGCTGGAAGATGGAATACATACCACTACAGATAACCTCAAGAAGATTGATCTGGGAATGGCAAGTAACCCGCGACCCACATTCGTCAGTGAGCCGCTGTCTGAAGAAAAGGTGGTTGCACTAAGAGACGTGCTTAGCAGCATAGGGATTGCTTCGTGTTCAGTCGATAAAACTGCACATTTGTAGTACATTTTTCCTACCATTTTTATATTAAAAAAGGACTTTAATATGACATATTATACATATGAGGGTTTATGTGTAAAAACATTATTTTCCATGTGTTAATATATTTTTATTATCATTTGGTAGGAAAATGTATGCAAATAATATTATTGACCTAATCCTAGTAGAAAAAAGTCTACTAAAATCTTATTTGAGTTGTTGTGCAGAATATTTCCAAGTTGTGCAGAATTTTCCAAGGCTAGAATCAAGCAAATCAAGTTGTTGAAGAAATCTTGCCAAATTAAGAAGCAAACTTGGAGACCAAGTCTGGAAGCAATTGAGAGAAGATTTCTGAAATATGAAGGTGCCTAGGATTGCCAAATGTCACAATCAGAAAGCCCAAGAAAATTGACAAAGAGATCTCACCCTTTGAGCGCGGATCCGCGGCCCTAGCCACCATTTGCCGCGGATCCGCCGCACTTCTGTGGAGTTGGGAGCTGAGGATTTTTGGGGTGAATCTATGATGAATTTTACCAACTTTTGAAGCAAAATATTCTGGCTTTGCACTATAAAAAGGCACCGAGAGCCTCTTGGAAAAGCCATCAAGCCGAAGAGATCACGAGCTCCCGACGCTCACGCATCCAGGCTGATCATCGACTGTTCGACTACCTCCTTAGGAAAGATCGAGAAGCAACTAGTTGTAATCATTTTCTATGGATTAAAAAGTGTAGTTTGAAGAAGTCGATTAATAAAGGTATTTATTTTATTTAATTGTCTTTGCATTTACATTATGTTTTCCCTCTCTTTCTTTTCATCTTCTTTTCCCAACATGCGCGAGTAATTCTCCGCTTGTTAGGGTTCGTAGGATTAGGGTAGGCTAATGGACGATGAGAATAATTAAACCCTTTTTAAGTCCTATAAAGTTTAGGAATTTTATTAAAAGAATCATTAACATCCTAATCGGGCGCGCTAGCAATTCTTTGCTAGTTCCGACGGCGATTAGAGATTAGATTAATGATTGTTTTGGTAAAGGCTAGATAATGAACGGAGTTCCGTGTCGAGACAAGGGTTAAGAGTGGGATTCCTTTTCCCTCCGGAAACCCTAATCTACACGCATCACCGTCGTTCTAGTTCTAAATCTATTAATGGATAAAAAGGGTTACTTTTAATTAATCGTCCATAACTACTAAATCCTAACGAACCCTACAAGCCCTTTTATTATATTAATTACATCTTTAAAATAATCTAGATCTATATTTTACATTCTTGTTTAACGTAGATCTAGAAACCATTCAACAAATTCCTTCTTCCTCCCCTCTCTCTCAACACATCTAAAGTAAAAGTAAAAGGTTCCACGTTTCTCAGAGGACGACCCGTACTCATCTCGGTCTAGCTACGTGCGACACCGTTATTGATTGCGGTTAAACTACAAACAAACACTCTTTCGTAACAATCAAATGGCGCCGTTGCCGGGGATACGTGCGTAATTTTTTATTTTTACTATTTGTGTTGAATTCTTAGACGAGTCATCATTATTAACACAAAACTGCAAATTGCATATTTAACGATTTGTGCGTGAATTTTTGCAAGGAGATCTGGAGTCACAGAATTAAGGAGAACAGGGAACAGAGACATTTTTAGAGATCTAGAGGAGCACAGAAGGCTATACAAGAATTTTCATCAACTGATCCTTCTGCCACGCGGCGGAACCGCGGCAAAAGCACCACTTTTGCGGCGGAATCGCGGCATATTGGAGGAGTTAGGGGCACAGAATTCTCTGGTATCTTTCTTTACTCCTTCTCTCTCCCCTCAAATCCAATAAAATCTATTTTCTGCAGGATTCTTTGCAAATTTGCGCCGCTCAAAAATCTTTTTGCAAAAGTTTTGTGATTGGTTTAGTTTTGCATATTTAATACGGACTCTAAGGGGCAAAGACCAAATCAAGATTAGGTGGGGATTTCATCACCCTTCCTAAGCCCCACAAATCACAAACTGAGCATATAGATCAACCCTTCATTAATTTAAAAAATATCTAGACCAGACTCTAAGGACTGTCGCGCTCAATAAGGACAGAGGAAGGTCGTGGGTAATCTATCGTTTATCCGCATTACTTTTGTAGTGCCTAGGCAAGTGTGACAAAGGCTAGTGGTTTTTAATTAGGCCCACGACGTGGTTCCTTCCCACTTACCTGGCACTTATCTGGCTACAAGGGCAGTACGGAGGCGGTAGAGGATTGATCCTGCGGCTTGTCCTTTGGAAGTCTAGGAGCGGTCTAGAGACTGGACCTAGGTGACCTTAGTTCTAGGGTTGCTTGTGCATCTTAGGGAGATTTGTCTTGAGTCCCACATTTTTCAAAACAAGCCAATTTTAAATCACACACACGCTGCCACTTGCACTAAACCCGCTTAGTGCATGCTCGGCTGGACACGGGATCCTAGTGCCCGTCTTGTCCGCGTTCCTGCTATCGACGCCGAAGTCGGTACTTCTTCATCTTCTTTTCCCCCACCACACACCACATCAACCGTGATGGACGGCACTCCATCAGAGTATAACACCACGCTGCCACCGCCCGCAGGTGCGCAGAATCCACCGCGCATCTCTCTCCAAGAGAGATGCTATCCTATTCGTGGTCCTCTTCCTACTTGTCTATCTCTTCCACCACCTAACGGGGATAATTTCGAAATTAAACCCCACTACATCAATCTGCTGCCCAAATTTCACGGGCTTGAGTCGGAAGACGCGTATGTTTTCATCACCAAATTCGAAAACGTATGCGCAATGATGGGTACTTCACAATTGACCTAAGATGCTATGCGCTTACGTCTTCTCCCATTCACACTGTGCGACTTGGCAGAAAAATGGCTTTATAATACTGCCTCACACTCTATCGCTAATTGGGATGAATTCGTCGTAGCATTTCTTAAGAAGTTTTACCCAAATCATAAGACTGCACATATTAGGAGCGAGATCAACCAGTTCACCCAGCTTCCCAATGAACCATTTTGGAAGTGCTTTGAACGTTTCAAAGATCTGCTTGTCCAATGCCCCCATCACGGAATACAAAGATGGGATTTATGTCGGATTATATATGAGGGCATTAATCCAGCGACAAAGCAGATGCTTGAAACAATGTGTCAATGCAATTTCATGTCTAAAGATGACGGTGAAGCATGGAAATATCTGGAAGACCTTTCTGAACACACGTTGCAGTGGGAAAGCGTAAGATCACCTTCAACTAAGGGAGGTATTCACCAGCTCGATATTTCTATCGTAGTAAAAGCCGAAATGGCAGCGATTCAGAAGAAACTCGATGCTATTGAAAACAAGTTCTCAACATTCTCCCTAAATCAGGTCACGCTTCTTAAGACCGTTTGTGGTTGCTGTTCGGATCCTTCACACTTAACGGAAGAATGTCCTATGAATGCATCGTTTCAAGCTAATGCTGCTTTTCAGCAGCGACCTAGAAACGACCCTTATTCTTCCACATACAATCAAGGATGGAGGAATCATCCTAACTTTGCTTGGAATCAAAACCAACAAAGTAATTATCAAAGACCTCCTCCACAGCAACCACAACCACAGAATCAGCCCCCCTTTCAGTCACAAAATTTCCAAAATCCGGCCAACATTTCTACACCACAAGTGGCCGGTACTGACAACTCACTTGCACAAACTTTGGATATGTTCATGAAACAATCCATGCAAAATTCGGCTGAGATAAGGTCTTCTATTGATACCCTAACGAAAAACTCCTCCTCCCATGGTGAGAGTATCAAATCAATAGAAAACCAAATCGCACAGTTAAACGCCGCAATGAGTGCGAGAGAGAAAGGGAAACTCCCATCTCAACCCATACCTAATCCTGGCCACTCACAAAGTTATAATGTGAGTGCTGTTACCACGTTGAGATCGGGAAAAGTGCTGAATGACCGAGTGGGTGAGTAGTGTGATGATAGTGATACCAATGATACCCCAGCTTCTTCTTCTTCCCCTAATTCGTCTAGTCTCCCACCTTCACCCGAGCCTATTCTCCGTTTTCCCCAAGGCTCGAACCCTTCGCCCATTTCGCCAAATCTATCTAAGTCGATTCCCACTCCGGTGTTGGGATCGAATCCATCCCCATGGTCTTCTCCACAAACGTTGGACCCAAAACTTATTGATCAAGCACCTTATCCAAACAGGTTGAGGGACAACAGACCAAGTCCACAAATGGAGAAGATTGTGGAAATTTTTAAGCAAGTTAACATAAACATTCCTCTCCTAGATGCTATTCAACAAGTTCCGTCATATGCGAAAATCCTAAAGGACTTGTGCACTAGGAAGAGAAAAGTTCAAGTACCTAAAAAAGTTTTCCTTGCGAGTAATGTGAGCACTGCTTTTACACAACAACTACCCAAGAAACGAAAGGACCCCGGAAGTCCTACAATTTCTATTTCCATTGGGGGTAAAAATATTAATCGTGCTCTACTCGATCTTGGCGCTAGTGTTAACTTGCTTCCGTATTCTGTTTATGAGCAATTAGGGATCGGAGAATTAAAACCTGGGCATTGCACTCTTCAGATGGCCGATCGATCTATCACCCAACCTAGGGGTGAGCCAGAGGATGTGTTAATCAAAGTCGGGGAATTCATATTCCCTGTGGACTTTATCGTTATAGATACACAACCTGTAGCGAACCCACGCAATCAAATCCCGGTGATACTCGGTCGACCCTTTTTGGCCACTTCCAACGCAGTAATTAATTGTAGAAACGGCTCTATGACCCTATCCTTTGGAAAGAAGTCAATTGAGCTTAATATTTACAAGTTAGGAAGTGAACCCTCCGAACCCTATGCTCATGTGTGTTCTGTCGAATTAATGGATGTCGACAGCAGCGAATTTGATCAACCTCATGATACAGACTCTTTTCATATGTTGTTGTTTGACCCAACCATTTACTCTTCCACCGAGTTGTCCGGGTCAACATCTAACACTGATGAGGAACTTTTTATAGAGTCTGACGATCACCCTATTTTTTCTGAGGACATTATTATTCGGGGTATCGATGAAAGCTTTGAGGAAATTTTCGCTGATGAACTCGCATTTTTACAAGACACGGGTGTTGAGATGAATCAACTCCAAGATGAAGAAATTGAACCTCCACCCCTTCTTTTGGTCAATCATGATAATGCGAGTAATCCATCATCACTATCACTGTGTCGTCTCTCCAAATTGAGACGCAATCCTTTTCCATCACACCTCTTATCACCTCTCCACTTCTTCACGTCGAAAGGTGACATGTTCTTCCACCAACCTTGGTGCTTCATCGATAAAATTTTTGAATGGTTGGTGTTGACCTTCGGTCTTTGCAAAACTTGGCATTGACCAATAACCTTGACCCCCTCATGTGATTTTAAAAGATTAAAATTTTTTAACTCAAGTTTGGGGGAGGGGTGGTATATTTTGGGCTCTTGAAAGAAAATGATTTTTACAAATTTGTGAGCCAAAAATAAGTTTGGGGGAGGATTTTCACTTTCATATATTCTTGCCCCCATTAATAATTTCCTTCCAAGCTTACAAGTTTTTGTGATCCAGCGGATAGCAACAGTGAGGACACTGTTGAAAACAAGTTTGGGGGAGGTTTGTGCTTATTTACGCATCAATTTGCATCATACTTTGCATAAGCACAACATTTTCAAAAATTTTAAAAAAAAATTTATAACAAAAGAATAGAAAGTGAAAAATTACATTCAAAAGATAGGAATAGTTTAAGAAAACCAAGAAAATTAGAAGTTTTCTTAAACGAACTGGTAATAAGTAGTTATGAGCTGTTGTCCCAAGGGTTAGTAAGATGAAGGAAGTCACTAATCTGAGGATAAAAATAAGTCTGAAAAATAGTTTCTACTCTGGAAGCCATACATTTGAATGTTGATACCGTACTATATGCACTTACACACGTCTTGAAACTCGGGATAGTAGAGGATACCTTGAAATGCTCTTGTCTAAAAGCCAAAGTATGAAGGAAATGAAAAAAAATGAAGAAAATATAAAAATGGTGAAAAGAAAAAAATGAACACTGGTTTTGTTATCGCCAAGACAGCAATAAAAAAATATAGCGAGGGTGCCTCTTCACCTAGTGCCCTAAGGCCAACTGGTCTGGGAGTCACTGCTAAGCCTTAGGTGGTGCAAGACGAGGAAAATATTATCATCAAATCAGCAAGCACTTGAGTAATCGGTCGGTTAGTACCTCAAGAAGTATTAACGGTCGCATGAAAATGTGTGAGCAAAATATTCATCAAATTAAAAAGTACTGAGGCAGATGGACAAGAGTATGATAGCTTGAATTGAATTCTCCGAGTGTAGGGATGTTCTTTACACACACGTGGGGTTATATGATCAATGTTTGGATAAAAGGTAGGAATGAAGAATAAAGACGATATTTTATTGAGGGATGATGTGATTTCTAACATTTTTTCATGACTATTAAGATAGGGCTCATGACAACTGAAAAGCTAGTATAGTTGGAAACTCTTCTTTTCAAAGTATTTCTTTTATGGTTCTTATCTTTATATGTAAATTTCACCATCTTTCTTTTGTTATAGGATTTTGTGGGTGTAATCCGCTGAAAACCCTCAGGAGACAACACTCCTCCTACTAGGGACACCTAGAGGTTTAACGGCTTGTTGCACGTGCTCAGTGCAATCGTGTCTGCCTACGAAAGTGTGCTTAGTTTTCTCCTTTCTTTTTCTCCTCTTAAATAAACTAGTTTGCTCGGGACGATCAAAGATAAGTTTGGGGGTATTTGTTCAGTCGATAAAACTGCACATTTGTAGTACATTTTTCCTACCATTTTTATATTAAAAAAGGACTTTAATATGACATATTATACATATGAGGGTTTATGTGTAAAAACATTATTTTCCATGTGTTAATATATTTTTATTATCATTTGGTAGGAAAATGTATGCAAATAATATTATTGACCTAATCCTAGTAGAAAAAAGTCTACTAAAATCTTATTTGAGTTGTTGTGCAGAATATTTCCAAGTTGTGCAGAATTTTCCAAGGCTAGAATCAAGCAAATCAAGTTGTTGAAGAAATCTTGCCAAATTAAGAAGCAAACTTGGAGACCAAGTCTGGAAGCAACCGAGAGAAGATTTCTAAAATATGAAGGTGCCTAGGATTGCCAAATGTCACAATCAGAAAGCCCAAGAAAATTGACAAAGAGATCTCACCCTTTGAGCGCGGATCCGCGGCCCTAGCCACCATTTGCCGCGGATCCGCCGCACTTCTGTGGAGTTGGGAGCTGAGGATTTTTGGGGTGAATCTATGATGAATTTTACCAACTTTTGAAGCAAAATATTCTGGCTTTGCACTATAAAAAGGCACCGAGAGCCTCTTGGAAAAGCCATCAAGCCGAAGAGATCACGAAGCTCCCGACGCTCACGCATCCAGGCTGATCATCGACTGTTCGACTACCTCCTTAGGAAAGATCGAGAAGCAACTAGTTGTAATCATTTTCTATGGATTAAAAAGTGTAGTTTGAAGAAGTCGATTAATAAAGGTAGTTATTTTATTTAATTTTCTTTGCATTTACATTATGTTTTCCCTCTCTTTCTTTTCATCTTCTTTTCCCAACATGCGCGAGTAATTCTACGCTTGTTAGGGTTCGTAGGATTAGGGTAGGCTAATGGATGATGAAAATAATTAAACCCTTTTTAAGTCCTATAAAGTTTAGGAACTTTATCAAAAGAATCATTAACATCCTAATCGGGCGCGCTAGCAATTCTTTGCTAGTTCCGACCGCGATTTGAGATTAGATTAATGATTGTTTTGGTAAAGGCTAGATAATGAACGGAGTTCCGTGTCGAGATAAGGGTTAAGAGTGGGATTCCTTTTCCCTCCGGAAACCCTAATCTACACGCATCACCGTCGTTCTAGTTCTAAATCTATTAATGAATAAAAAGGGTAACTTTTAATTAATCGTCCATAACTACTAAATCCTAACGAACCCTACAAGCCCTTTTATTATATTAATTACATCTTTAAAATAATCTAGATCTATATTTTACATTCTTGTTTAACGTAGATCTAGAAACCATTCAACAAATTCTTTCTTCCTCCCCTCTCTCTCAACACATCTAAAGTAAAAGTAAAAGGTTCCACGTTTCCCAGAGGACGACCCGTACTCATCTCGGTCTAGCTACGTGCGACACCGTTATTGATTGCGGTTAAACTACAAACAAACACTTTTTCGTATCAATCACTTCGCATGGAATTATTCCGAAATGCCAGGACTAGATCCAGAGATTGCTGTTCACAAATTGGCGATATCCCCGGACGTCAAGCCAATCAAACAAGTGCCGAGAAGAATGCGGCTTGAGCTTGAGATGAGCATCAACGTCGAGGTCAAGAAGCTGATCGACTCTGGCTTTATCCAAGAAGTTCAATACCCTGATTGGATCGCCAATATCATCCCGGTGATGAAGAAAAATGGGACAGTGCGCATATGCGTGGACTTCCGGGATCTCAATAAAGCCTACCCGAAGGACGACTTTCCAGTACCGGTCATCGAGCTAATGATAGACAATACGTCCACTCACGAAGTCTTCTCTTTCATGGACGGCTCATCAGGATACAATCATATCAAGATGCATCCCGAAGACCAGAAGCACACTGCTTTCCGGACCCCTTTGGGCATATTCTGCTACAAGGTGAAGCCCTTCGGTCTAAAGAACGCCGGTGCCACCTATCAGAGGGCCATGACGAGGATCTTCGATGACCTCATACATGAAATCGTCGAATGCTATATCGACGACTTCGTGGTTAAAAGCAAATCATACGAGGAACATCTTGAACATCTGAAGGTCGTATTTCAACGTCTTCGGCAGTATAACTTGAAGATGAACCCACTCAAATGCTCGTTCGGGGTGTCCTCAGGTAAATTCTTAGGATTCATCGTCCGACACCGAGGTATTGAGATAGATCTGTCAAAGATCAAGGCGATCATAGAAATGCCTCCGCCAAGGACTCTCAAACAATTACGGTCTCTCCAGGGGAAGCTCACGTACATCCGGCGTTTTATAGCCAATCTCTCTGGCAAATGCCGCCCTTACAGTCACTTGATGAAGAAGGGAACCCCATTCGTCTGGGATCACAAATGCCAAGGCGCGCTGGACGAAATCAAGCAGTATCTGCAGAACCCGCCAGTGTTGGCTGCTCCGGTAAAGGGAAAGCCTCTAACTCACCAATTCGACAGGTGAGATCCACCAAAGGGCCAGAGCTGACGGTCCCTCCGTAGGTAATGAGGCCCGTGCTTTGCACAAGTGTCGTTTCCCCTACCCCTAACTCTCCTGCACTGTTTGATTGCTCTGCAATCAAATAGAGACCCATAAATTCCTCAATTTATCACATTTTAATGCATTTTAATTCACTCTTTTAATCTCAAAACCTTAATTCCATACCATAAATACTATCCTATGCCCTAGTCGTTCCTCATTTTGAAAATTCTAGCCAAAACTCTCAAATTTTCTCAAGTACAAGTGGAGTAGAAGAGGATTTAGCCAATGAACAACTTCCGGTAAGGAATCAAGGCTATTCCGGCGATCCCGCGACACCACGACGACAACCCACTCTTCTTCTACCTCC
The DNA here is from genome assembly GCA_030015575.1 of Agapanthus africanus. Lineage (NCBI taxonomy): Eukaryota > Viridiplantae > Streptophyta > Magnoliopsida > Asparagales > Amaryllidaceae > Agapanthus > Agapanthus africanus. The sequence continues at coordinate 47,521,268 of CM057339.1, forward strand.
CCTTAAACCATTTCACTGATAAATCCCTCTCAATTCCTCAGATTCTTCTTTGAATATCCCTTCTCAAAATATATATTGAAGTGAAGTTACTACCGACAACTTTTACTAAAACCTAGAAAACTACTCATCTTTAATACTTCGTTAAGTCCAATTTGTACACATCACTTATAACTTTAACTCATGGTTATTTAGAATCAAATTCCATCTAAATTCTCATGTAAAATAACTTTAAATTGAGTTTTTCGTTTAAATAACATGAACCTTGTATATGTCATCTTATTTTCCTTTGTTGAAACATACCCGTTCCTCACCGAAACACGGGAGGTGCAACCGCGTAGGTCCGTCTTGCCTGAATTTCGAGGGCAGATGCTAATTGGTGCTATCTGTCCACCTCTCCGAAGATGCCAAGTTGATTTATGACACCGTATATCAAAGGTTTAAACGGATGCAGCCGATGTAGCAGACTTCGTCAGATTCCCCCTCATTGAGGGGTTTTTGATTGTAAGGACGCTCTTCCCTGCAGGCGCAAGCCCCTGTAGTTAATTATGCTACCGCATCACGGTAACCACTTTCTCCTTCTCCAGATGGTCACTTTGTGTCGTGGGTGTTTGTTTTGTTTTTGGTTGCCCGTGGATTGTATACGGAGACTAATTTATGTTGTCGCCCATAGGGCGTGGATTAGTCCAAATCCGTATTTTCATAGATTTGGGTTTGGGGTGGGTTTAAGGATACGTTAGTTTCATTTGAGTCTAAGATCAACTTAAACATTCGTTGAGGATAAGTTAGTCTAATTTTAGACTACGATCAACTCAACAGGATCGTTTAAATCCAACAAAAGAGCATTTGGACTCTATTGTTTAGTTTAGGGACATTACGGTCGATTAATTTAAGGATATTACGGTCCAAGGTTAAGGACATCATAGTCCATGGGCTTAAGGACCCCACGGTTCGAGGTTAAGGACATCATAGTCCGTGGGTTTAAGGACTCCACAGTCCGAGGTTAAGGACATCATAGTCCGTGGGTTTAAGGACCCCACAGTCTAGTTTAAAGACATCATAGTCTATGAAATGTATGGTTGTCGGGACCCGTCACCTCTCTGAAGATGTTGAAGGACTACAACTACAAATATCAGAGGAGTAAAGAGATATACCCTTGAACCAATTTTGGTTTAGAGATCTGTAGTCCAATTTGAGATTAAGATCAAAAGATTTGTGAGCATATGGGCTCAATTAATCTGAATTGAGGACTTATGGCCAATCATGGGCTAAGTCCAATCAAGTTAAAAATATTTAACATTTATTTTGGGCTGCTGAGCATTTATTTGGGCTTGGCCCTTTTAACAATGCTGAGCATTGACTTATATTCTGACAATGTTTTGTCTTTTATTGAATGCTAAGCATTCATTAGAGCTCTGGGCTTATTAAAGAACAATTTATGTTCTATCAGCGCAGCACATGGTGCGCTTGGCGCTTTATGCCAATCAAAGAGCGCAGTGTGCTAGTTTATGAGCGGATTGCGCTTCTGCTGGGTAGCGCACACGTGGGGGACACGTGTTGCGCTTGGCGCTAAGCGCCAGATGATGGGCGCATTGCGCCAGTTTATGAGCACAGAGCGCTATCTTATGAACGCAAACGCTACTTGTATAGTGGTGCACACGTGGGGAGCACGTGGTGCGCTTAGCGTTAAGCGCCAGTCTTATGAGCGCAAAGCGCTAGTTCAAGAGCGCAGAGCGCTAACTATTGAGTGGCGCACACACGAGGAGCACGTGGTGCGCTCGGCGCTTTGCGCCAGATCAGGAGCACGTGGTGCGCTCGGCGCTTTGCGCCAGATCAGGAGCACTGAGATACTTCTTTTTAATATGGAGCGCTAAGGCTCTTTTTATACAGCGCTGTGCGCTAGTTCCGGTGCGCTGAAGCGCTTTTTAATACGGAGCGCTAAGGCTCTTTTATGCAGCGCTATGCACTGAGAATTAAATCCTCTTTTAAGAGATTTTGTCTCATAGATCTAAGAATAAAGTTCTTAGCTTCACAGGAGATGTTTTAATCTCTTATATTGATGAAAGGTTTTTCCTTTATGAATCTGTGATCCTTAAGAGAATTGAATTATTCTCTCCCTTTTTTATAGTGAGATGTTCATGATCTCTTTGAGAAAGACTTTAGTCTTATAGATCTATGATCTGTGAGAAAGAAGTAAATTCTTCTTTTATTTTATGATGAGATCTTTTGATCTCTTTGTAAAAGGCCTTGGTCTTGTAGATCTATGATCTTAAAGAAAGAAGTGAATTCTTCTTTTTAATTATGAGATGATTTCATCTCTCTGTTCTTTTACCTTGAAGAAAAGAAGTTCTTCTATCGAGAGCTTGGCTTTTCTTTCTGAGATTTTCTCAAAGCTTCTGGAGGGGTTCCTCTCTATGCTTCTGTATCATGAGACTTGAAGTCTGGGAGCCTTTTTATAGAGCAAGCTGATTTGTTCAATCAGTTAAGGAGATCTTTTCTCCAATTGATTTGGGGATTTCCCCACCGTTGGATTTTTGATCCAAGGGCTTCTGATTTACAGAAGGTAATCTTCTTGTTTTTAACAAGATTGGGAAATCTTTTCCATATAGAATTTATTCTGTATTTTGGTGATTTTTAATCACCATTGGATCATTGATCCAACGGTGCTCTGATTTACAGAGCACAATCTTATTGTTTGGAAAGATTTTGAGGAATCTTTCCTTAACAGAATTTAATTCTGATTAATTAATGATTTATCATTATTATTGGATCTTATATCTATCGGTGGGGAGCTTTTAGTTCCAGCGCTAGCGCACCCGTGCTTTGCACGTGGCGCGCTGCTTAGAGCGCAGCGCACCTAGCGCTAGCGCACCCGTGCTTTGCACGTGGCGCGCTGCTTAGAGCGCAGCGCACCTAGCGCTAGCGCACACGTGCTTTGCGTGTAGTGCGCTGCTTAGAGCGCAGCGCACTTGGCGATGCTTCTGAAGCATTTCCTCATTTCAAAATTTGAATTTTAAACAGAGTTTTGCTCTGATTGGGGGAAACAAATACCCCCCACTGTTGCGCTCACGTGGCTCACACGTGAGTGCAGCGGTAGCAACATCTCCACCATTAGATCAACATAGAAGTTGAAACAGCACTCAGTGCCTATAAATAGGACCCTTGGCCCTTGAGATGATTTCTATTCATCTTCTTCCTTCTGAGAATTTTCATTCTCTTGCAGAGCATAGCTCTTTGGCTTAAGAACTTCCTTAAGGACAGAACTCTGTCAAAATTTTTAGGTAAAGATTAAATCTTTTAAAGAACCTTTTAATAATCTAGGGTTTCACACATTAACAGAGCTTTGCTCTTGATAGATCTTTAATCTAAAGAAAACCCTTTTAGGGTTTCATCAGCGTAGCTTTGCTCTCTTGAACCCATAGATCTAAATAGATCTTTTCTTGGGGTTTCTTAGCCTATGAACAGAGCTTTGCTCATAAAGAACTCTTAGAGTTTGTTCATAGATCTTGAAGATCTCAGAATTTTTCATTCATTAAAACTCTTATTTTAAATTTCCTGATGGTTATTCCATCGTTTTTACAGAGTAAGGCTCTTGAAAAATTTTTATTCCTTCATCATTAGAGTTTGACATATGTCACAGAGCACTGCTCTCAAGGGGAGATTTACTCCCTGGCCCGATGAATTCTCATTAAATGAGAATCAATTGAGGATTTCCTCATTTAATTGACAGCCTCATCAAATGATGAGACTGTTTTATTAATGGTGCAATGTCATCTGAATTATGTGGGTCCCCTTTGGTCCCTTTTTACTGCATTGCAGTATGGTACCGATTTAAAGTACCTAATTACAGAACTTAAATTGTAGCATTGGCGGCTGAAAATTTGTTCTTTTCCGCGCAGGTACTATGTCTTTCGACACTTCTTTCCCGTCGTCCGTTCAGAAGGCGGATTCCCCGAAGCACCCGTAGACCGAGAGGTTCTTGCGCTGATCAAAGACCATGACCCGGAGCACAAGAGTTTTCATCTATGGGGTAGATGGTATGATCAAATCATCAGAGGCCGCCGGAGCTTTTCTTGTGCGACACCCTCGGAGCCTATCTCTGCGATTCCTTATGCAGATACACCCCCGATAAGCTATACTGTGGAGGAGGTGAATTGGACTTCAGAAGGTCTCCTTCGGCCTTCTATGGCCGAAATACCCGTACAACCGCCGGTAGCTCTAGACACTCTAGGGCGGCACATATGTCAAGGCAAATCGCGCCCTTGGGGACAACCATACAATATAGGACTAACACCCCGTCACCCGGCCGGATACCTGCAGTGGGCCCGATATATTTTATCGGTGAAGAAGTCGCAGCTGCTGAAGCTCGAATTGTACCCTGCGATCTATGCTTTCTTGTTCCAGTATTCTGCACCTCCGACATGGTGGATCAAGGCGTTTCTCGAACAATGGAACAACCCGACACACACCTTCCTCTTATTGGATAGAGAAGTCTCCATTTCTCTAGAGGAATCTGCCGAGGTTTCTGGTTTACCCATTAGGGGAGAGCATTACGAGGAGCTACTTCCTCTGGATGAGTATATTTTTGCCACCAAATCAGTGGTGATGGGTCTTACCCCAGAGAACACCATTCAACACCAATTTACATGCTTGATAAAGGTGTTGAATATGTATGAGAGCCTCTTTCTCGAATCCGAAGGCCGCGGGGTTACTTTTACGGATTTTATCGCTCGTTTTCTCCGTGCGGAAGTTTTATCGCGTCAAGGTGAAAAGTTTTCCAAACTTGACGATCCTTTCGGCTTTGGTTTAGATCGCCGGCTAATATTGGAAGACGATCAAAAGGATTTCTTTCTTCCCAACGTCGCGATCGTCCCCTTTTCAGAAATTGCCGCTCCGGGCGTTGATGAGGAAGCGTTATTTTTAGGGTTTGTCGGTTTATAGTTAAGCTGGTTCGCGCTTCCAATGCACCCTCGCTACATGAGGCCGTCTGTTTTCTACCCCGCGCATCGAATGGTTGCCGGAATACACGTGGCCATCAGGATTGCTGGGTTAGACCACCTGTATCATGACCTTAGCTTGGCAGCGGATACCACTAAGCCAGGGGTGCAGCCCGCCAACTTCTCAATGCATTATTTCACCTCATGGCTAGGGTTGCACGTGCTTGGGGTCTTCGGTATCCACAGAAGACCTTCCTTTTATGACAGATGTAAGGTCCCTTGGATAATGTGGCTAGTCGACGTATCCATCGTAAGTCCGACACCACGGGAAGCTAGGGGATTACTCCTTCGTCCACGCACGGTTGGAGATGGTATGTCCTTCACTGAAAAAATCTTCACCGTCGGCCAGGAATCCGCGAAGACGGTGCTGCCATTGCAGGACATCTTTTAAGACGGGGCCTCTGTGTTGAAAGCTCAGGAGATTCTTCATCTGTACTCCCTCAGGCCGGGCTTTCTCGTATTTAGGCAGAATGATGCGGCATTGTTCAAGAGATACAACCCGCATCGTTTCGCCCAGCAGCTAAGCTACAATCAGGGCATCCCGCTTGAGGCTTTCTTGGCAGAACCTGCTGCTACCGAAAAGGGTATACGAAGTGTGCTGCATCATTTTATGAGCCTGAACACAGGGTCCAACTTCTTTATCAGCGAAACGAGCTGTGTTCCGAAGGCCCTAAATGTGTATGTGGCCTGGTATCAACATTCGATGTGTGCCGTCATTAGGGAGGAGAAACGATTGCTTCTTGATTGTAAGGGCACCGCTCCGGCTGGTAACCCAAATGTTCCTCTGAAGCGACGGACCATTGTCCATCCTCCCTTAAGAGAAGTCGCTGCGGTCGAGGTCCCGCATGATAGGCCTGAACTACCGATACCCCGTGCTCCCGTGGAAACGGTGAATGTCGCGTCCCCCGAGTCTGGTGTGGGTTCAGATATCGGAACTCATCGTCCCAAGGTGCCCACCAAGCGTAAGCTTATGCTAGCGGCAACAGGTACTCGATCGCAGAAGAAGAAGAAGAAGTCGATTCTTTCTGCCGATGTTATACTCAGCCAGGAGCCTCATGCTCCTTACAGCGAGGGCCTGAGCGAGTATGGGACCAACGAAGGCATATTCATAGCGCAGGATGATACCGACCTCGAGGCTGCTATTGCAGCTTCCGAGCGATCAGCAAGCCACAAGGCGGGAATGGTTATCCTTGCACAATCAAGTAAACCTCAGCTGTATCTTTTTGTCATTGCATTACATTTTTATTATCATGTTTTGACTGACACTTTTCCTTCAACAGGCATCTCCACTGAAGAAGCTCTCGCAGCTTCTCTCAATACTTTTGAGGAGGAGGAAAGGCTTCGAGCATCCTTAGGCATCGGTACATTTCGGTTCACCGCGTCTCCATTCCCGTTTCTTATGGGTAATCTGACCCCTCCTTTTCATCTTATTACAGGGATTACCTCTACTCAGGTTATTCCAGGTGTGGTACCGACTTCGCAGGGCGGTGCGGAAACGCTTCTAAGGCCGGCTACTGAAGTCCCCGTTCCGCCGGTATTGTCGAAAGAAGCTTCACTTAAGCAACCGATGACGGACGCCATAATGGCTCCAGAGGTAGCTCCTGTCATGGACGATGACGTCTCCTTGACAGAGGTCTTGAGAAGATCGGCTCTCACGGCCCGGGCGAAAAGGAAGCGCAGGAGGCGTGCGGCAAAGGAACGTAACGCCGCCTTGGCCGCGGGTGCAGGCTCGAGCGCTGCTTCTCCTGTCCCTACTTCTTTAGAGGATACTCCGGGCACCCTGTCTACCGCTCACAGACAAACGGCACGTGCGGCTCGGGAAGCAATTGAAAAGCCGATCCAAGGTAACGTAACACTGAGTCTTTTCGTTAAAGCTTTAATCTTTAGATTCTCATATATCTTATCCTGCAGGGCCAAGTCTTGGTGAGGAAGTGGCAGGTGAGATGGCGGCAACCACCGAGCCTGAAGTAGCCACTCTTTCTCAAGAGTCTGGAACTGTCCCAATTGCCACTCTTTCCCCTTGCAGTTCCTTGCCGTTGTCGGGCGCTGCGAGTATCACGACGATTCTCATGGAGTCGGAGGATGAAGCTACGGGCGGCGAAACCATTCCGATGGAGGAGGGTGAAGCAGTCGCTGCACCCAGTAACGTCCTTGTCGCGGTTTCGACCGGTGACTCACCAGGTAGATTTTGGGTCATTGCTCTCTTTTTCATTCTACAATCCCTTCCACTCTCTTCTAACAGTATTTCTCTCATTTCAAATGCAGGTGTGGTGAGTGTTGAGGTTGTACCACCCGAGGAAGCATCGCCAGTTGCTGCTTTGACAGTGGCCGCCTCTTTGCCTTCTCTCGTGTCCTCCCAAATGCTGGAAGGTACGGGTTTGTGATTTATCGATTTCGATGTAAGCGATATACTTTATGAACTGACATTGCATTATTACACCCTTGCAGGAGTTCTTTTTGATCATCTGTATCAGGTGCTGCACCCACATTTCTTCTTCCAGTCGGAGATTGCTTCATCTAGTGACGTTGGTGAGTACAGCCTCTAACTAATGTCTTCTCTTTTCTTTTACGGGCAGAAAAATCGTTTCTAATTCTTCTTTGTTTTAACTGCAGCACTACAGATTGAAGGAGGAGACGAAAGAACAGTTGCACTACCGGTACTCCCGGCCTTGCCACCTAACGCAGCCGGTATAGTAAACTCCATTATTCATGTAGCTTCTCTATTTCTTGAACCGTCCTTTGACTATGATTTGTTTTGCAGCAGTGACACCGACTTCAGCTTCGTTTGAGTCTCGAATCATAATGCCAGCGGGTCCCTTTTCCAGACGTCCATCTTCTAAGGGCGCTGCTACTAGTCTGCGCATGTTGAGCGATTATATCGAGGAGCTTGACGCGGAGGCTCTTACATTCACTGCATATTTTGCTGCCGAGGTTAATCCTATGCTGGCGACGCTCATGAACTTTTATAGTGAGGGCGTCGTTGAGTCTTGGGTTAATCACTGCAGGAAAATTGAGGCTTGTCTGGATGAGCTCGAGGTCGGACGTCCTACTCCCGAGGTCCTGGATGTGAACTCCCAGTGGGCTGCATGGGTCGAGCAGAGTACTCCCTACTTCCGCCATCTTAAACAAGAAGCGGCCTTAAAACGTAAGGAGTGTGAAGAGACTTTAAGCGAATCTGCTCGACTGCATGCTCAGGTTGATGCAAATGGTGTACAGTTGAAAGCTATCTTTGAGGGCCTTCTACGATGTATTTCCAACGAGCTAACGCTGAGGCAGAAGCTCGACCTCATCGAGCGAGATGCACAAAGTCGTGGGGCAGCTCAGCGGGTCATAGATGAGCAACTTTCATCTTATTTGCAGCAACGGGCTCAGGTTGAAGCGGAGTTGGCCACGGCAGCTGACCGTGACAAGGGGCTGAAGGGAGTGCGCGAGCAACTGACTGGTTTATTGAAAACACCTCCCTCCCTATAGTTGTTTTTGTATCATTTGCAATTTTTGAATAAAATGTATCCATTTTTTTATATGATGTAACTTGTACCCAATTGAACTTATAAATAAAATATACATTTCTTTCGTACTATCTTGTGTTATTTCTTGCTTTTCTTCTCTTTTCTGTGTTGCCGGCATGTTACCTTAGTAAGTGTAGCCTGTAGATGATAGAGAGCATTCCGTCTTGAACTCTTCGAGAGGTAGTGATGGCTTAGGAAGCAGGTTCAGATCTGCTGCCTAAGGCTTTTCAACTTTATAAGCCGTGAGGGTCTCATAAAGACTTTTCTCCCTACATGTCGTGAGGATCTCATAGGTGTATTTTCTCCTTAGGAATCGTGGGGATTCCTAAGTTTGTTTTCTCTTGGGAGTCGTAAGGATCTCACAAGAGAATTTTCTTCCTTACGAGTCGAGAGGACCCGTAAGTGATTGATGAGATTGACATTATCCGCATTTCACGGAGTCAGAAGTTGCTCTGGGCGTTTCCCACAGAGTCATGATTGACTTTAGCCGTGGTTCACAGGACCAGCATTTGCTCTGGACGCTTCCCACGGGATCAGGATTGACATTAGCCGTGTTCCGCGAAACCAGGATTTGCTCTGGAGGCTTCCCACGGGGTCAGGATTGACATTAGTCATGTTCCGTAAGGACCAGGATCAGCTCTGGACGCTTCCCACGGGGTCAGGATTGACATAAGCCGTATTCCACGAAACCAGGATTTGCTCTGGATGCTTCCCACGGGATCAGGATTGACCTAAGCCGTGTTCCGCAAGGACCAGGATCCGCTCTGGACGCTTCCCACGGGGTCAGGATTAACATAAGCCGTGTTCCACTAGACCAGGATTTGCTCTGGATGCATCCCACGGGGTCAGGATTGACATAAGCCGTGTTCCGCAAGGACCGGGATCCGCTCTGGACGCTTCCCACAGGGTCAGGATTGACATAAGCCGTGTTCCACTAGACCAGGATTTGCTCTGGATGCTTCCCACGGGTCAGGATTGACATTAGCCGTGTTCCTCAAGGACCAGGATCCGCTCAGGACGCTTCCCATGGGGTCAGGATTGGCATAAGTCGTGTTCCACTAGACCAGGATTTGCTCTGGATGCTTCCTACAGGGTCAGGATTGACATAAGCCGTGTTTCGCAAAGACCAGGATCCGCTCTGGACGCTTCACATAGGGTCAGGATTGACATAAGCCGTGTTCCACTAGACCAGGATTTGCTCTGGATGCTTCCCGCGGGGTCAGGATTGACATTAGCCGTGTTCCGCAAGGACCATGATCCGCTCTGGACGCTTCCTACGGGGTCAGGATTGACATAAGCCGTATTCCACTACACCAGGATTGGTTGACTTTATCCGTATTTCACGGAGTCGGGGGTTGACTCTCGGTTGTCTGTACACCGCCGAGTCATTGAACTGGGAATTTCCGTGGTTCCGCTTTGCTGATGCCGCGTCTGTTGTAATTAGACGAATGTTGAGATGATCTCCAGGCTGTCTGTGAACCGTCGAGATTTGGCTTCTTTTTCTGATGGAGCCTGGTGGGAAGGTATGGTTCCATCTTTGTTTGTGCCCTTGGATTGTATACAGGGATTGATGTGATCTCACCTGTAAGGCAAAAGTTTCATTTTATATATTTTTTTCTTTCTGTGATGCTCTATCATTTCAGCTTTTATATCGCGAAAGTCATGATTGCCCAATTATTTCGGCTATTTTTCGCGGTACCCAATCATTTCGGCTATTTGTTTTATTTACTCACTGCTTTTTATTGCGAGTTGCCCAACCATTTCGGCTATTTTTTATGCATATATTTTACTTGCTGATTTTGTTGCAAGTTGCCCCATCATTTCGGCTATTTCATATGCATTTGTAACTCGCTGGCTTTTCACTGCGAATTTGGGATTTGGGATCTGATATCGATTTAGGCATCAGTATCGCTACAACTGGGATATTGCCAGGAGAGAATCATCATTTGCCTCTGTCGATGTCGAACAAAGGTGGCTTAGTGAACAGGGTTAAGATCCTGTCGACTAAGGCTTTTTGACTTTACGAGTCGTAAGGGTCTCATAAAGGTATTTCTCCCTATGAGTCATGAGGATCTCGTACGTGTATTTTCTCCTTAAGAATCGTGAGGAGTTTTAAGTGTATGGTCTCTTATAAGTCGTAAGGATCTTACAAGAGCGTTTTCTCCTTATAAGTCGAGAGGACTTACAGGGGCTGTCCACTGTGTAAACATATCCCACGTCGTGGATGGGATTTTGTTAGGGAAATGTTTATTCGCGCCCGTGGATTGTATACAAGGGTCGATATTGAACCTCTTGTAGGGCAACACTGGAGGTTGTGATGGCTTAAGGACAGGTTCAGATCCCTGTAGCTTAAGGCTTTTGAATCCTATGAGCCGTGAGGGTCTCAAAGGGGAATTCTCCTTACGAGTCGTGAGGATCTCGTAAGTGTAATTTCTCCTTAGGAATCATGGGGATCCCTAAGTGTGTGGGTCCCTTGTGAGTCGTAAGGATCTCACGCAGGTGGTTTCTCCTCACAAGGTCGAGAGGGCCTTGCAAGTGTCTTTTAACGAGATTACGCCCTTTCGGGTTTTCACAAAACTCGCCGGTAGCCCTGCTGTTTTTACTCACGGAGCCCTTTCGGCTTTTCATCTGTGCCCATTTTGCTTATGGTCATACCGTTTTCTTCTTTTTTTTATTTATTTTTTTTGTGTCAGCCTTGGGATGCTGCGGTCCGTAGTAGTTTATCGACGTCTCGGTCAACAGCCAGTTTTAGGACATAGTGGTCCATCGTTAGTTTAAGCATGTTTCGGTCCGTTGTTAGTTTTAGGACATTTCGGTCCGTCATTAGTTTTAGGACATTTCGGTCCGTCATTAGTTTTAGGACATTTCAGTCCGTTTACCGGCTACTACTTATTGAGTTTTGGGCTTAGGAAGATAGCGAGCGGACATAGGCGTTGTCATCTATCGTTGACCTAGGCCGTGACTCGTCAAGCGTAGTATTTTTTCAGGAAGCGACCGTTTATTAGCCTGAAAGGTCTTTCACCATGCATGTCCATGAGTAGATAGGCTCCACCCTGGTAAACTTTATCTATGATATACGGGCCTTCATAGTTCGGCTCGAATTTCCCCCTCTTGGCACGATTGGGGATCATAGGTCTTTTGACCACTAGCACGAGTTCTCCTTGGCGGAATGTTCTCGGCCTAGTCAATCTTTCATATGAGCGCGTCATCTTTGCTTTGTACGCTTCCAAGTTTTGCTGCGCCATGAGCCGGGTTTCATCGAGGGCATCAAGTTCCTCAAGCCGAAGATGAGCATTTTCTTCGTCTGTTACCTCGTAGTGAACCGCCACTCGCAGAGAGGGTAACTTTATCTCAAGGGGGAGTACCGCTTCTGTGCCGAATACCAATGCATACGGCGTTGTGTTTGTGGCTGTTTTGAACGTAGTTCGATATGCCCAGAGAGCTTCATGCAGTCTCTCATGTCAGTCCCTCTTATTTCGAGACACCGTCTTTTTCACGATCTTCGTCAAGGTCTTGTTGAAAGCCTCAGCTAGACCGTTAGCTCGGGGATTATAGACTGAAGAGTATCTCCAGTCTATGTTATGCTGTTGTGCAAAGGGCTGATCTTGTGGCTTCTATAGGCTGGCCCGTTATCGGAGATAATCCGTCGCGGAGTGTCAAACCGATAAATGACGCGTGTCTTGAAAAAATGGAGGATATTCTCCGTCTTCACTTCTCTTAGTGTACTGCTTCTGCCCACTTGGAGAAGTAATCGGTTGTTGCCAGTATGAACCAATGTCCTCTGGATGATGCTGGTTCGATGGGCCCGATTATGTCAGTTCCCTGCATTTCGAATGGCCAGCTAGGCATCGTTGGGTGTAGCGGATTTGGATGCTGATGGATAAAGTCCCCGTGAATTTGGCACGAGTGGCATTGCTTCGCGTATTCTAGGCAGTCTTGGATCATCGTGGGCCAATAATAGCCCATCCTTTTTATCTTCAGCTTCATCTTCGGCCCGGCTTGGTGAGAACCGCAGAGTCCGTCGTGAGTTTCTTAGACGACTCTCTTTGCTTCTTCAGGTCCTAGGCATCTTAGCCACAGAGAATCAAATGATCTCTTATATAGCGTATTATTGACGAAGGCAAAAGATAGAGCTTGTTTCATGAGCTGATGTCTTGAAGACGCATCTTCAGGTGTTCGACGGGATTTGAAGTAGTCTATAAAGACTTCTCTCCGATCCATAGCCTTTTCCTGGTTATTTATTTGCAGGGCCGTTTGCTCGGTCGCTCCCTTTTCTTCGGACGACTCCGAAGATATTTCTGCCGGTGCAAGAACCCGACGACTTTGCACAACGATGCCCACGTCATCGAGGTTCTCGTCGGCCAGTTCTTTAGTGAGCTTGGCTAATGCATCCGCCTTGCTATTTTCCGTATGCGGTATGCTTTCCAGGATGTAGGAAGGGATTCGAGTCAGCAGTTGTTTCACTCTCTCACCGTACTTTACCAACTCTGGTTTGCACGTTTGATAGTCACCGTTTACTTGGCTAACGACCAGCTGGGAGTCTCCGTATATGAGGAGGTTTTCAATTCCTATGTTGGCGGCGATCTCAAGACCTGTTATCAAAGCTTCATATTCAGCCTCATTGTTCGTCCTCGGCTCTGTTAAGGAGAAGGCAAAGCGCATTATCCCCCTTTGTGGAGTTATGAAGATGAGGCCTACTCTGGATTTGATTATGGGGGTGCTTTGTTTGCGCTTCTTCATGGAAGATGCTCCATCGAAATAGAGTTCCCACTGGGTATCATTCTCTCTTCTCTCCCCGTCGATCATGTCAAACTCGTACTCGTCAGGCAGTTCGCAGTTCAAAGGAGAATCGGCAGGTATTGGATGCTCAGTGAGGAAGTCGGCGATGGTCTGGCCTTTCACTGCCTTGAGGGGTCGGTATGTCACCGAGAATTCCATTAAGATTAGGGACCATTTAGCGAGCCGTCCCGTTAATATGGCTTTTGACATCAAGTATTTGAGAGAATCCACCTTTGATATGAGGTGGACCTCATGTGCCAAAGCATAGCGTCTGAGTTTCGTTATCGCGAAGATCAATGCCAGGCAGTATTTTTCGATAGGAGAATAATTGTTTTCTGCCCCCAGGAGAACTCGAATCGGATAGTAGAGAGCTCTTTCTTTCCCTTGGTCGTTCTCTTGTGCCCATAATACGCCTAGAGAACCTTCAAGGGCAATTGTATACAGAATGATGGGCTTTCCCTTGACTGGGGCGGTCAGCACCGGAGGATTCTGTAGCTATTGCTTAATTTCGTCTAGTGCGCTTAGACATTTGCGATCCTAGACGAACGGAGTTCCCTTCTTCATTAGGCGACTGTAAGGACGGCACTTGCCAGAAAGATTGGCTATAAATCGCCGGATATACGCGAGCTTCCCTTGGAGAGACCGCAGTTGCTTGAAAGTCCTTGGCGGAGGCATTTCCATGATCGCCTTGATCTTCGACGGGTATATCTCGATACCTCGGTGTCGGACGACAAATCCTAGGAACTTGCCCGAGGAAACTCCGAACGCGTATTTGAGAGGGTTCATCTTCAAGCTGTATTTCCGAAGGCGCTGAAACACGATCTTCAGATGTTATAAATGTTCCTCGTATTATTTGCTTTTAACTACGAGGTCATCGATATAGCATTCGACGATTTCATGTATGAGGTCATCGAAAATCTTTGTCATGGCCCTCTGATATGTGGCACCAGCGTTCTTTAGCCCGAAGGGCATCACCTTGTAGCAGAATATGCCCAAAGGAGTCCGGAAAGCGGTATGCTTCTGGTATTCGGGATGCATCTTTATCTGATTGTATCCTGAAGATCCGTCCATGAAGGAGAAAACTTCATGGGTGTACGTATTATCTATCATCAGCTCAGTGACCGGTACTGGAAAGTCATCCTTTGGGCAAGCTTTGTTGAGATCCCGAAAGTCCACACATATGCGCACCGTCCCATTTTTCTTTATCACCGGAACGATGTTGGCGATCCAATCAGGAAATTGAACCTCTTGGATGAAGCCGGAGTCGATTAGCTTCTTGACCTCGGCATTGATGCTCATCTCAAGCTCAAGCCGCATTCTTCTCGGTGCTTGTTTGATCGGCTTAATGCCCGGAGATATCGCCAATTTGTGGACGGCTATTTCTGGATCCAATCCGGGCATCTCGGAAGAGTTCCATGCGAAACAGTCTTTATACTACATGAGCACGTCTTTTAGCATAGCCACCCTTTCTTCAGACAATAGCTCACTGACGAATGTTGGCCGCTGGTCACTTGCCGTCCCCAAGTCAATTTTCTTGAGGTTATCTGCAGTAGTATGTATCCCATCTTCCAACTCTTTTGGCACCGGTGGAAACTCTGAGATCACCTCGTCATCATTGTTTTCGAAGCCCCAGGGGAGGTCATCCATATTCTCGGGTTCTTCTTCTGACAGCGTTATCACATGACAGGTACGAGATCGCTTCCACGACCGACGTTGATTCGGCTCTGCTTTCGTGGCTTTCGGTTCATGCTTCTGCGGCGGGGTTACCCTCCACCTGCTGGATAAAGCGAACATGCCTTGTTGATACTGGTCTTCTACCCAGTCTTTGAATATGAAGTGGTCTTCGAGGGGATGTCCTATTGCCCAGTGATAGGAGCAATAGTCTGGGTGAGAGACATCGCCTGCTTGCTCGAGGTGTTTGGACTCTGGGAGGGTAATCATCTGATATTTTATGACAAGATCAAGTATCTTTCTTGTCTTGTCTTGGGAAAAAGAATACACTCGACCAATCTTCCTTATAAGAGATGAATCCTGGTTGCTCGATTCTCGCTCGCGTGGCTTCTTGGTCCCGCTTTGTCGCTGTCGAATGCTTTTTTCGTTCTTGGGTTTATTTCTGCCTCTGCGCAGGGTCTTTTGTATGACGGATTGGCGACGAAGGGCATCGTCACTTTTTGCAGCCTGCTGAAGGAGGCGCTGCGTTCTTTCTTTCTCGTAGATGGCCATTTCGCGATTATGGTCATTTCGAACCTTTTGACCCGCTTCCCTTATAAGCTTGTCCATCTGTTCTTCAAACGACAGGCTTGGCATTTTCACGACAGGAGCTCATTTTGGTTCAGGGTTAGCATCTTCCCACAAAGCATCTCCTTCTTCATCAAAGTCATGTATGACGTAGCAGCCGCGAAATCGCTCTCGTTTCTTGGATTGAATATATCCAAGCCCGATCGTTTCCATTTTCCCGTTGGGCAACTTTCGTTAAGTTCCGGGGACATTCCAGATTCTGTTATAGAACTGGGCTTGTTGAGCAGTCTGTTTGAAGGGTATGCCTTGGCGCCTCAACAGCCTTTTTAATCCGTCTGTGTAGTATCTGGGCAAACGGATGGGCTGGAGACTGTCAAGTGTAGAATCCGCGCCATGCCAGATTTCTTTCTCCACTTTGGTTTCCTCGGATCGATAGAATAGGATCGCCTTTTCACCCTTTCGCTTGGGGGGGACATAGAACGTCTGCAGTTCTTGCACACTGTAGGTGTCAAGTGCGTCGAGCTCTTTCTAATGCTCTTGCGGAACCATGGCGATCTGCAAACTCTGATCATCTCCGACGAAGGCTTGCACTGATGGACGAGCCAAGAACACTGCGTTGACCTCGTCTTCAGAGTCACTACCAAAGACCAGAATAGGAGTTGACGGTCCCGGTTTGTTGTATTGGGGAGGTCCCGAATAGGCTATCTCTTCTTCCTCTTCGGTATCACTCCCGAAGACTGGAATAGTGGTGATAGCTTTGTTCTTGTCCTCCGATTTGTGACATCTTTCTGTGTCTTCAAAATCTGGCAGGAAGTACTTGGCATCCTCATATTTGCGGACTTCGTTCACGGAGAATGGGTTTAGTTCCCCTGTCACGGTGTACTCGAGACCATCTTTGAAGTACTTCATACACTGATATTGTGTAGAAGGGATAATGTTATACTCGTGTAACCAAGGCCGGACGAGCAAAGCGTTATACCAGGTCTTAGCGTCAATGACGTGAAATTTGATGTCCGTGACGAGTAGCCCAAAGCGTAACGTCAGGATCACAGAACCGAGCGTCCGTGGCGACTGGGAGTCAAAACCGGAGATGGTGATTTTATCACGGGCGAGATGCTGAACGCTCATGCAGATTTCCCTCAACACTCTTACATTGAGGAGGTTGACGGAGGACCCATTGTCGACCAGGATTTTGCCTATCTTGATATCATGACAGTATCCGGAGACATAAAGGGGCGGTTGTGCTCGCACGTCCCGAGGAGGAGATCTTCATCGCCGAAAGTGATATCGGCCGTATGCACTTCTTCCAGCTCGTCCTTCATCTTTTCTTCGGCGAGGAAAGCTTGGAACTGTTCGGGCTCTTGTAACGCCTAGATCAGAGAATCTCTTGCTTCTTTTGATAACAAGAGGGAATCGAGAATGCTTAGCTGCGAAGTTAGCTTCCTCAAGTGTGCCAGAACATTATAGTCCACCTTATTTTTCTTTGGCGGGTCCTTGGCTGTCAGCTCTTCGATGACTCGATCATCGAGGGCAATATCCTCAGGAACCTTTTCTTTCCCCTTATCCTTTTGTTCAAGCCCTTGTTTGCAGGTCCGAGATTCTTTTCCGGTATCGTGCGGTTGCGCAGCTGAATGTTCTCGCAGATCTTCGGTTCTTCCTCTTTTCCTAGGGTGGATTCTTTGAAGAGAGGGCCGAGAGTCATTTCTTCTTCAGAATCTCTCCCGAAGGTAAGAACTTGCGATCCCCTGTTATCAACCATGTGACAGTTGCCAGTAGCTCTTTTATGCTCATCAGTCGTATTTCTTTGCTCCCGACGAGTTTCGCGTTTCATCCA
Organism: Agapanthus africanus; assembly: GCA_030015575.1. Classification (NCBI taxonomy): domain Eukaryota; kingdom Viridiplantae; phylum Streptophyta; class Magnoliopsida; order Asparagales; family Amaryllidaceae; genus Agapanthus; species Agapanthus africanus. The sequence continues at coordinate 47,538,622 of CM057339.1, forward strand.
CCTGAAATGTTGTCGGTGAGCAACGTATCCCTGCCACCAGTTTTTAAAAGTGTTGCACTCTTCGGTGGGGTGCGCAGTCTTTCGATGATATAAGCAGTAACCAGGATGTATACCCGCTTCATCAGGAGTGTTTCCTTCGGAAGGTAGCAGCTTCATTCCCATCGATATGGCTTTGGCGAATCTTTTCCTTGTCTTGAATCTGCTTTTATTTGCGGCGGATGTACTTTGATCTGGTGGGAGTGTTTCGACCCTTTCGTTCAGTCGCCGGTGTTTGGCCTTTACAAATATCGCCATCTCGCGCTCTCGATCAGGTTTGCTTTTAAGAAGAGCTTCGGTCAGGAATGCATCAATCATTTCGTCTGATGGTCCTAGAAGTTCCGGCTCAGGATCTGCCTCCAGTTTCTCTGTGTAAGGAGTTTCTTCATCGTCTATCGACGAGTGAGAGATCACATGGCAGCTTGCCACATAATCTTCAGGCTCATCTGACGAGTCTTCTCCATTGTCATCATCTCCGTCCTCAAGGACGTGGCTGAGAAATTCTTGGAGTGTGACTGGGGTCCGCGCCTTCTGGTTATATTCTTTCAGCGCGTCGATATATTTTTGCAGGTCCGTGCGCTCGTCACTAAGCTTCACGGGCTTTTTGGTCTTCTTCTTCTTCTTCTTCTTCTTCGAAGAATTTGACGGCTGGGTGTGAGCACTTTGACTATCACCACCAATTTTTGGAGTTGGGCGCGGTTTCAGCATTCCCTCGATGATCTCGGGTTCCAATGGATTTTTCCATCTGATTGCCGAGCATGTTTGGAGATCCTTCAGCATTCTTTTCGTCTTGGCTGAAAGAGCGATCTCCCATGGAGCTTCTTCGACCAACGAGCACGATGCCCCCGGTGTGTCCTCCCTTTTAAGAGCGTGCGGCTGCGGCGGGCTTACTTTCCAATTCTTGGACAGTGCAATGGTATTGATTTCGATCCAGCCTTTAAAGACGAAGCAATCTTCGATTGGATGGCCCGTCGTTTGGTGATAGGGGCAATAATTGGGATTATTAGCCTCACCGGGTTGCAATGGGCATTTTGGACTCGGTAAATTGATGAGCCTGTTGCGCACCGCCAGCTCGAACAATCTCCTCGTTTTGTCCCGGAGAAACGAATAAGGGCGCTTTATTTTCTCATTATAGAATCGTCGTCTCTCGTCTAGGAGATCAGTTAATTTTGGACCACCAGGCTGCTGTTGATCATTGGCGACGAAGGTCGCTTTTCCTTTCCCTTTTTCATTTCGCGGCTCCGACTTCGAAGAGGAAGGCATGTGTCCCATCTGGTCCATTTGGGCCAGCTTATCAATCAAGGACTGGAAAGTGGTCGGCTTGAAAAACATCATGAATTGGAAGATGGTCGCTTGAGGGTCAAGAGTGCCCATGAACATGCCCACCGCAGGCGCTTCTTCGATGCGCTGCTCGCACTTCGACCATAGATTCCGCCACCGTATCGCGTACCGGACCCAAGTTTCTCCAGGCTTCACCCTGGCATTGATCAATGCCGTGATTAGGGTGCGTTCACTAACACTCGCGAAACACTGGGTGAATAGCAGCTCCATCTCTGCAAATGTCTTGACAGAGTCGTTCGGGAGTTCAGAATACCATTCGAACGCTGTTTCTAACAAGCTGCCGACGAACTGGCGAAGTAGCAGTTTATCGTCATCTCCAGTGTTGCCACATAGAGCCCTGAACTGGGCGACATGCTGGTGGGGATTGCCCGTCCCTTTATATACATGAAATTTAGGGATTGTATATCCCGGCGGGTACCTTATTTGGTCATACCAGCCTGGATAGGGTCGTCCAGTCTTAACGATCTGCCCTACCGTTTTTCTCGCATGATGAGCTCGTGTTTGCTGAGCGATATAATCATCTAGAGCGGCCTTGGAGATGGTCTCCTCCTTGGCTGCTGAAAGAGCCGGAGGAGGGTTCGATGTCTCCCCTCTGTCGTCTTCAATGATAATCGGGGGGTCTTTAGCCGGAGGATCCGGTTGTATCATCATCCCAACCATGTCTTGGAAGAGGAGCGTCATTCGTTTTATATTGGCCGCTTGGTCCGCGGCCTCTTTTTCTTTCCTCTCGAGCATTCTTCGGAGGAATTTTGCATCAGTTTCTTGTTCCTGACGCTGCTCTGAGGTCTCTGGATTTTCTTTCGGCCCAGTGAGTGCGGCCATTGCGGTCAGTATCTCCTGAAGTTTTTGCTGCTGTTGCTCCTGAGCCTTTGTTATCGACCGGGTAAGGGTCGATGACCCGTAGAAGCACGGCTTTCCTCTTTTCCGGAAGCCATATAAACGGTATGTGTTACCATGCCCCCAGACTTGGGGTGTTTAGATTCAGCGTCCTTGCGGTTCGCTGCGGTCACAGTGGCTTTCTCCGGCCTCTTTCTCTTATGAGCGGTTGAAATTGAGGGAGCCGCTGCAGCGGGCACCCAGAAGAATGACATCTTCTGTAGTACCACGGGATGGCTCTTTTCTTGCCGAGCTTTAATCTTCTTTGGTCGATGAGAGTAGTCCTGGTCAATCACCGATTCCTGGACCTGTCGCCAGACTTTGTAAATTTTGGAGGACAGCTGCTGAGGGGGCTGCTTCGGCTTCTTTTCTGTAGCATTCTCCACAGGTGGAAGAGACCTTTTTAGCACGGCAGTCGGAGAGTTTTTGCGCACCCTCCTTAGCGGTTCAAAGTTGTTTCCAGTTGGAACAGCAGCATCGATTTCCACCATGGGAGCTGGCGGAGTTAGTCCAGAAGGGAGCTGCCCCCAGCCTTCCTTACTCGGCGCCAGTGATGACGGCGAGCATGTCGTGCGGATGGGATTGTCTCAGCTGTAGGGGTGACTTCATCGTGCCCCTTGTTTTGGCGAAGGGTTGTCACCGGCGTCAGCCTCTTAAAAACCAATGACTGTTGAGAAGCAATGTCCAATCTGTCAAAGACAGACCTCTGGGGAGGGGAAGCGGCTTTGAGGACTTCGCCTGGAGCGGGAGCCGGAATGGCCAGCCTTGTGAAGACTGACTTCTTGGCAGAAGAAGTCTCTCTGATAATTTCGTCCGCTTGAGCCGGGATGGTTATCCGCTTTGGGATGGCTGCTTCGGGTATCGCAGGCTTGTTGGCGTTCTGGCCCAGTCTTTTGAAAACTGAGGCAGTGGAGTTGGGCGACCTGTTGAGAGGGGCCGCAGTAGTTGTAAGTCGATCAAAGACCGACTTCTTTGGGGCTTCTTGCGGCGGCAGCGGGGCATTGAAGCTCATCGGTGGGATCATGGTCCCAAAGAACAGCCCAGTGGTGGCCTGAGTTACTTGCTCCACTGGCATCTTGAACAGGGAGGCCGCTTGGGACCCGTAGGTTACACCTCCAGATGAGGTGGAACGGGAGTTGCAGTTACAGCTGAAGCAGTTAGAGGCCATTGATGTTCTTTTTTCTGCACGAGAGCAAAACCAAATCTTAGTACCTCAAATCCAAGGGCAACTATATTAAACCACGATTCGTTTGCGAACACGATACACGAAGTGTGGATTGGAAAGAGGAAGAGGTCCCACCGGGCGTGCCAGAATCTGTTCCCCGCCGAAACACGGGAGGTGCGACCGCGTAGGTCCGTATTGCCTGAATTTCGAGGGCAGATGCTAATTGGTGCTATCCATCCACCTCTCCGAAGATTCCAAGTTGATTTATGACACCGTATATCGAAGGTTTAAACGGATGCAGCCGATATAGCAGACTTCATCATATTCCCCCTCATTGAGGGATTTTTGATTGTGGGGACGCTCTTCCCTGCAGGCGCAAGCCCCTGTAGTTAATTACGCTACCGCATCGCGGTAACCACTTTCTCTTTCTCCGGATGGTCACTTCGTGTCGTGGGTGTTTGTTTTGTTTTTGGTTTCCCGTGGATTGTATACGGAGACTAATTTATGTTGTCGCCCGTAGGGCGTGGATTAGTCCAAATCCGTATATTCTTAGATTTGGATTTGGGGTTGGGTTTAAGGATACGTTAGTCTCATTTGAGACTAAGATCAACTTAAACGTTCGTTGAGAATACGTTAGTCTAATTTTAGACTAAGATAAACTCAACAGGATCGTTTAGATCCAACAAAAGAGCATTTGGACTCTATTGTTTAGTTTAGGGACATTGCGGTCAATTAGTTTAAGGACATTACGGTCTAAGGTTAAGGACATCATAGTCTATGGGCTTAAGGACCCCACAGTCCGAGGTTAAGGACATCATAGTCCATGAGTTTAAGGACCCCACAGTCTGAGGTTAAGGACATCATAGTCTGTGGGTTTAAGGGCCCCACAGTCCAGTTTAAAGACGTCATAGTGTATGAAATGTATGGTTGTCGGGACCCGTCACCTCTCTAAAGACGTTGAAGGACTACAACGACAAATATCAGAGGAGTAAAGAGATGTACCCTTGAACCAATTTTGGTTTAGAGATCTGTAATCCAATTTGAGATTAAGATCAAAAAATTTGTGAGTATATGGGCTCAATTAATCTGAATTGAGGACTTATGGCCAATCAAGGGCTAAGTCCAATCAAGTTAAAAATGTTTAACATTTATTTTGGGCTGTTGAGCATTTATTTGGGCTTGGCCCTTTTAACAATGCTGAGCATTGACTTACATTCTGACAATGTTTTGTCTTTTATTGAATGCTAAGCATTCATCAGAACTCTGAGCTTATTAAAGAACAATTTATGTTCTATCAGCACAGCACATGGTGCGCTTGGCGCTTTGCGCCAATCAAAGAGCGCAGTGCGCTAGTTTATGAGCGGATTGCGCTTCTGCTGGGTAGCGCACACGTGGGGGACACGTGTTGCGCTTGGCGCTAAGCGCCAGATGATGGGCGAATTGCGCCAGTTTATGAGCGCAGAGCGCTATCTTATGAACGCAAACGCTACTTGTATAGTAGCGCACACGTGGGGAGCACGTGATGCGCTTAGCGCTAAGCGCCAGTCTTAAGAGCGCAAAGCGCTAGTTCAAGAGCGCTAACTGTTGAGTGGCGCACACACGAGGAAAACGTGGTGCGATCGGCGCTTTGCGCCAGATCAGGAGCGCTGAGATACTTCTTTTTAATATGGAGCGCTAAGGCTCTTTTTATACGGCGTTGTGCGCTAGTTCCCGTGCGCTGAAGCATTTTTTAATACGGAGTGCTAAGGCTCTTTTATGCAGCGCTATGCACTGAGAATTAAATGCTCTTTTAAGAGACTTTGTCTCATAGATCTAAGAATAAAGTTCTTAGTTTCACAGGAGATATTTTAATCTCTTATATTGATGAAAGGCTTTGCCTTTATGGATCTGTGATCCTTAAGAGAATTGAATTATTATCCCCCCTTTTTTATAATGAGATGTTCATGATCTCTTTGAGAAAGACTTTAGTCTTATAGATCTATAATCTGTGAAAAAGAAGTAAATTCTTCTTTTATTTTATGATGAGATCTTTTGATCTCTTTGTAAAAGGCCTTGGTCTTGTAGATCTATGATCTTAAAGAAAGAAGTGAATTCTTCTTTTTAATTATGAGATGATTTCATCTTTCTGTTCTTTTACCTTGAAAAAAAGTTCTTCTATCAAGAGCTTGGCTCTTCTTTCTGAGATTTTCTCAAAGCTTCTAGGGGGTTCCTCTTTATGCTTCTGTATCTTGAGACTTGAAGTCTAGGAGTCTTTTTATAGGGCAAGCTGATTTGTTCAATCAGTTAAGGAGATCTTTTCTCCAATTGATTTGGGGATTTCCCCACCGTTGGATCTTTGATCCAAGGGCTTATGATTTACAGAAGGCAATTTTCTTGTTTTTAACAAGATTAGGAAATCTTTTCCATACAGAATTTATTCTGTATTTTGGTGATTTTTAATCACCATTGGATCATTGATCCAACGGTGCTCTGATTTACAGAGCACAATCTTGTTGTTTGGAAAGATTTTGAGGAATCTTTCCTTAACAGAATTTAATTCTGATTAATTAATGATTTATCATTATTATTGGATCTTAGATCTGTCGGTGGGGAGCTTTTAGTTTCAGCGCTAGCGCACCCGTGCTTTGCATATGGTGCGCTACTTAGAGCGCAGCGCATCTAGCGCTAGCGCACACGTACTTTGCACGTGGTGTGCTGTTTAGAACGCAGCGCACTTCGCGCTAGCGCACACGTGCTTTGCGCGTGGTGCGCTGCTTAGGGCGCAGCGCACTTGGCGCAGCTTCTGAAGTATTGCTTCATTTCAAAATTTGAATTTTAAACAGAGCTTTGCTCTGATTGGGGAAAACAATACCTTTAGAAAAAATCACGGGGTAATGACATACCTCTCACATACACGCATGATTCCATAACACGATTCTCTTTGAACGTATCCTTGCGACGAATACAATATATTTCATTAAAATACTATCTACTATAAAAAAAACGGTTTTCTTTAGAATTGTATTTCAAAACCCTTTGCAAATAAGCATCTATAACTCTCTTTAGGGGACCCACTATTGGATGGTGTGAATTATCGCACATTCTAGGGCTAGTGGAGCGAGATGCAGACCTCCTCACGGAGCATTCGGTCTCGAAAGTTTTTTAATACGATTTTTAAGAAAAACGCAATTTTCTATTTAATAATAAAATTAATTTTTTATAATTATATAAATATTATAAATCCATATATTTCAAAATATAATAAACTTATATTTTTCAAAGAAAAGAATTACAAGTTTCATCAAAATACCATCAACATACCAACAAAATTCAAGTTTTACAAAAAAATACCATGAACTATTCAAGTTAAGGTAATTATCACTAAAATACCTCAAATCCCTAAAATACACATCCATGGAAACCCTAAATAATATAAATAATTTCTCGAGATTATTTTGAAATTATATATTAAAAATATTTTTCGTAAAACCCCCTTGAGATATATAAAATTACATTTAAGGATTTTAGTAAATATAGGTTTAAGCGGAATCAATTCTCTTAAGCCTCGGGGAGCTGGAGAAAGTGAATACTTACTTAGTTAAGGTAGAAAAACCTAACGGTGTTATCAGTGGTAATTGTCTTGGAAAAAGACATAAATGATGCCGTATATGTACAACAGTTACCGATAACTCCCGAATCTAATTGTCGCGCCCCGCTTCCCGGTGTACGGGCAGAGGGCGCAACTGGCCGCTACGTATCTACTCTGAAGTAAATACGCTAAGCGTATCTAAGCAATATAAAAGAATATACATAAGAGACAAATGTAATGAAACATCAACTTTATTTATTAACATTCTTTTGTACAATGCATGGAAAAGTAAATACATCTAAATGAAAGCAATGCCTAAATAATGACATAAGAGAACTGGAAAGTATTGAAATGAAATGGAAAATGTACAAGTGAAACCACAACTCGGGATCTTCAGTAAACTGGTCCAAGTCTTCAGTGCTGGGCTCGATCTCTGGAAGGTCCAAAACACCTGACGACATTCAAAGAAAGAAAGAGAATGTCGTTAGCGAACAAATCGCTCGGTAAGTCCCAAAGATAAGGAAGAAGTAGAAAAGACAGAAAGAGAGAGTGTGTGTAACTTTTAAAGTTGTATTATATTATTATACTGTTGTATGTATTAACACTGTTGTTTGTAGTTTGGTATAGAAGGATGCCAGTGTATATAAGAGGAGTCTCTGTATGCCAGAGATTAGAGGCAAATGGAAGTACAAGGCTCCGTTAGAAAGCCTGGAACAACGGCATGGTATTCAGGTTCGGTGTCTTAAATCTTGCAGTCTCGTGCCACTTTTAACACATTCCGTACCAATCTACCCCTTAAACCCCGCGATATCTTGATTGTATTGTTTGTATTGTATTGCAACGTGGATTGTCTTGTAATATTGATTGTATAATTGGATGACTTGCCGAAACATTGATATCAGTAAATGGATGTAACTGGAGAATCATGGATGTAACTGGAGAATCATGTAAATAGAAATATATCCATGGTTCGGTTCAGTCAACACAGATTGAATAGCTTGAACGGATTGATTATATGGATTCATAGAATCATATTAAATTGTAGTATTGTAGATTGTACTTGAATCATATTCAAATCAGATTGTTTATAATGAGACTCAGTCTGAGTCAGAAAATTAGAAAAGAAATTGAAATCCTGAATTAGGTTTTGGTGTTATCGGTAACCGTTGCACATGAGCGGCAGAATTTGTGTCTTTTTCAAAGACGATTACCGTATTGATAACACCGTTTGTTAAGTTGTCTACCTTAGAATAGGCAAGCACCCACTTCTCCTGCTCCCTGAGGCTCAAGAGATTGGTCCCGCTTAAATCTATATTTACTAGGGTCCTTATTGTAATTTATAAAACTTGAGGGGGTTTTATGTAAAAATAATTGTGTATGCTTTTAAAAATACACCCCAAATATTTAATTATCGTCTTTAGAGTTTTCATAGTTGCAGGTTTTATATTTATGACATTTCTAGCGAATAAACCTATTTTTCATAATACATGGTATTTAATTGTAAAGTATTGAACTTGTATGGAATTTCATGGTGTTTTCATATAAAATGATTCTTTTGATTTAGAAAGGTTGGAATATTGATATTACAACAAAATAGATATTTTGATAATTCATATATATTTATATATTTATAAAAAAATAATTTTAATTTATTATATTTTAGAAATCTCATTTTCTTAAGATATTTGTATTTTAAATCTCTCGAGACCGAATGCTCCTTGCGGAGGTCTGCATTTCGCACTACTAAGCCCAGGGATGTGCGATAATCCATACCATCCCAGTCGGGTTCCCCAAAATGGGTTGTAGCAGCGCTTTGCAAAGATTTGTAAAAAATACGTAATCTTGTACAAAACGGTTTTAATAGTAAATGGTATTTATATGTAAAGTTTCGTTTTCCCGTATTCTATGTTCCCGAAAGGTATTGTGCTATGTTGCATATGAGTGTTGTGAGGAGATAGGTCATTACCTCGTGATCTAATTAAAGGTATAGTGAGATTAATGATTTTTTAAAGTAGAAAGTAAACTACATGGTATTTTAGTGAAAAAGAGCGATAAAAGTTACAAGATGAAATGTTTTGCAATGAAATTTGTTCAACATGTTTTGTTAATTATTAATAGTCAAGATGTAAGAGTTTAATATGGTTGTGTTAAGAAAAATTGAACTTTATAAAAAAAACCGAATCGGAAGTCAGATTTAACTCCGTTTCCGTCGGGTTTTAGTAAAAAAAGTTTTAAGAATAGAGAACAGAAGAGAGAGGTGGGACTTATGGGTTTAGAATCAAGAGAAGAGGGAGAGGAAGCGGTAGGAGGCGCCGGTGCGTCGTTTCGTCGCCGGAAGCTTCTAGAGTAGTCGTCGGAATTTCACCGGAACTTCGCCCTTTGCTAACTCCAATTGCACACTAAAATTCTAGAGGAATTTCTTGAGAGTTTGGACAAAATTGTGAGTGAGGGGTGTGTCTAGGGATAGTATTTATAGGGTAAAACTAGGGTTAGGGTAGGTGAAAAGTTGAATTGAAAATATATTAAAAATTGTATTAAAAATATGGTTTAATGGGGTTTTAAAGATCTCTGTTAAATTACAGGAAATTTAAAGTGTACAGGGGTAATGGGGAGGCTAAAATACAAACTTTTCCTGTTGACAACTCGGCGATCCGGCTCAACTCGGCCGGTGGCGGCGGGCCTAGTCGACCGAGTCGCCGGCCCAAGTCGGCCGAGTTGGGCCAGGGCTCGCTGCCACATGTCCTATGTCGTATGGTGTAGCCCCTGAGTCAGTTTGTTTTATATGTGTAGTGGGGTTTTTACTAGTTATGCATGTGTAAACCCTTGGGCTTCTAAAAATTTAAAAGAAAACAATATTAAAAATAATGTGGAGGATGGGATTTGAACTCTGGTGCTTTGGTTCAGCAGTGCAAGGTCTTACCAATGAGCTACAAGCTCTTGCTTGCTATTAAAAAGCAAAACAAATTTATAACTTGTGCTCAGGAAAAAATACCCCTTTTTGTATTTTTGGAAAAATTGTACAGAAAGTTTAGAGTTGTTACACTAATTTGGGATCCAAATCAGTTATAAGTGTCTGACTCGAGTCTGAGTCTAAATCAAGCTTGAATTAAACTCAAACCAGAATCCAATTCAAACATAAATCCAAACCCTAACATGTATACTTGAATCTGAATCTGAATATCAAACCTGAATACAAGACTTGACTTGACCGAACCATGGTTATAACTTAAAATGTCTATAAGTTTACATCCTAAACCTGACTATTTGAACAACTTGTATCCATGGTCTCGGCAAGTCTGATAATTATAATCTATACAATACATTACGGGGTTAACGGGGTAGATTGGTACGGAATGTATTAAAAGTGGTACGAGATGATCACTAAAAGACACCTATATGAACTCTCGTGCCGTTGTCCCATGGGTTTTGACGGGGCATTGTACTACATATTACTATAGTCCACGGGATAAGATGGACTTCTCTCTTATACACTGATACCTTCTGTACCCAGCTACAAACAACTACGTTAAGATAACAAGTATATAACTGTACATCTTGCTAGTTACATCTCATACTACTTGTTATATTCCATTCTTTCTTTTGGGACTTACCGAGCGCTAGTTCGCTGACGACATTTCTGTCTATTTCTTTCTTTGAATGTTCGTCAGGAGGACAGGATCCACAGAAGACCGAGCCCAGTCAGGAGTACATGGATCAGATCGAGGCACAGCCGGACTACTAGCTTCACTTGTACTTACCTTCCAGTTTGTATACTACTGTTTAGGCATTGCTTTTATCATTGTACTTTTTATTTTCAAAGTAGTGTATTGTAAAAATGAACGTTAATAAAAGTTGTTGTTCATGTTATATTTCTTGTCATTTCTTGTGCATTTTATATATTGCTTATTTACGCTTAACGTATTTATTTCTGAGTAAATACGTTGCGGTCTACCACGTCGCCGTCTCCGTACACTGGGAAGCGAGGCGTGACAATACGCTGGTAGTAGTTCAAGATCATATTCATAACCACAAGTACGTCAGCGGCACTAGCTGTACGTAATGGCTACCCAGGTATTTACCGAAAGAAAGTTCGACAAGCAAGCTCATCCTAACCCTGTAAAGCCTATAAGTGACACTCATCGTACAGTCCGGTCTCCTCGTCCAAGAGTGTCGCATATTAAGTCTAGAGGGTGGAATCAGTCAGACCCCCAATAACCCGATAAGTCGTGCCTATGATTGACTTATAACCACTGTAAATATAATTGATAACATTTATCAGTTTATCTCTTCCGTCCTGGCCAGGGGCTTATAGTTACAGTCGATCAGGTACAGTACAATATCAACTCCCCATACCGGGAGAGACAAAACCCTTCCGATCGCTCACTGCCTCCATGTGGTTCGGAACTATACCCAACTAAAACCTGTTTGTACGGCTCTTTAAAACCGTGGTAGGATAATAATCAAAGTACGGTGGGAAACACATAAGACTCTATGACAATCTCAGGTCTACAAACTATCATGTACTTATGTCACCAGAGAACTGCTATCTGACTATAGGTATAATACCATCCAGGAGTTCTCGGTGAATCTGTTCGGTGAAACTCATTCTCCAATGAGCACCTGTATATAATCTTGGGTGTCAAACACTAATGGCTATAGGAATAACCATTCCCCCAGTCAAGGTCTAAAAACGTATATACTAGTCTACTCTGGAGTATCGATGCACGGTCTTGATACTCTCTCGACTAGGAACATTTAATGATGTTCTTATAGACTACCCAGGCCCTACTAGTACGATCTCTATCATAATCCTGGGAGTCAAGCAAAGATCCTACGGGTTTTATCAACATATATTAGCGATAGTAATTACAAGTAGAAACTATACACATGAATGATAAAAGAAAACCAAATAGTATACTATCATATCAAGCAAGATTTTCCTATACATATATATTTTCAACAATTACAATAATTGCCTCGAGGGCATACATATCTAACAATAAACACACTTCGTTTGGCTTCACTATTGTTGAGTCTGATAAGTGTGTTTACTGTAAGACCAGAGGTGATTCATGTATGATCTTATGTATTTATATTGATGGTATCTTATTGTTTGGATCTAACATAAGCTTAATCAATGAAACTGAGTTTTTCTTGAGTAGTAAGTTTGATATGAATGATATGGATATTGTCGACGTGATTCTTGGCTTGAAGCTGTTGAGGACAGCTGAAGCCATAGCCATTTCTCAGTCTCATTGCGTTGAGAAAATTACAGAGAAATTTGGCTATAAGAATGGTAGAACCGTCAAAACCTCTTACAATCTTTCAGTAACTCTCTACAAGAACACTAGTAGTATCTCTGTATCTCAATTAAGATATTCTCAGATCATTGGAAGCTTAATATATCTTGTGAACTGCATGAGACCGGATATTTCTCTCTCTACAAGAACACTAGTGGTATCTCTGTATCTCAATTGAGATATTCTCAGATCATTGGAAGCTTAATGTATCTGGTGAACTGCATGAGACCGGATATTTCGTTCTCAGTGATAAAGTTAAGTAGATACACTAGCTATCCAAATAGGACTCATTGAGAGGCCTTGGATAGAGTACTTCGGTATTTGAAGGGAACCGTTTCCCTTGGGCTGCATTATGGGAGATTCCCCGTTGTACTTGAAGGGTACAGTGATGCTAGCTAGATAGCTAGTGGCTCTAGTAGCTCTAGCTGTAATGGTTGTACATGGTGTTTTTTTACATTGGGTGGCGGCACAGTCGCCTGGAGGTCTGCTAAACAAACTATTTTGTCTCGGTCCACTTTTGAGGCTAAGTTGTGTGCGTTAGACACTACTGGATTAGAAACTGAATGGCTTAAGGGACTTATGTCCGAGTTGCCCATGATTAGCAAGTCTATTCCTGCTATTTCTGTACAATGTGACAATATAGCCGCAAGGGAAAGAATTAAGAGTTCAAAGAACAACCACAAAATAAGGGGTCATATCCAAGTAAGAATTAAGTCTGTGAAATAATTTGTGAAAGAAAGGATAATGGTTGTGGACTTTAATAGGTCCAAAGATAACATAGTAGATCCCTTTACTAAAGGGCTTGAGTTGTCACTAATTCTGAAATGCAGGTTTGGGATGGATTTGAAAACCCTCTCTAATTCATCAACAGTAGCAACCCAACCTATCTGAGTGGAGATCCCACGAAGTAGGTTCAATGTGGTAATAACAAGCTGTTAGGTGGATGAACATCTAAAATAGATTGATACTATTGTATCTGGGTCTATCCTCTGACAAATCTAGAGGGTGTTGTATACTGCTAGTACAGTGAGAGTATTTGACTCTGAATGAGATCAAGTTTTTATGACAAGATGTGAGCAGTACATCTCTGAAGATGTACAACTATATGAATATTATTATGCGAACGCAATTAGAGAAAATGGGTTATTCCTCGAATACATTCATGAATCAGGATAAGGATGCATGACCATAATGCATCAAAACCTAAAGATTACTACTATAGCTTGTAGCATGCTGTTACCAAATGAACACCACCACACTAAAGAGTCAAGTTCAAGACTCGGTTTCACTTCGTCCCTATACCCATAAAATTGGATAACTAAGGTGATGATTCAAATCAGAAGGGACCTTCACCGAAAATATGTTACAAATCGCTTTTGAACTTTCATTTATGAAATTGCAAGGGATTGTTGGAATAAATTGGAATTAATGAGAATAATAAAGTAAAGAGGGGGTTTAATTGCAAAATGTTTTATGGATGGATACTATATTTGTGATTAGATTCCATGAATGAAAATAGTTATAATTGAATTTTGGAAAGATACCTTGTATATGATTGGTTTCCATAGTTGATAATATTGACTTAATTAATTAAATACAGTTAGTGGAAGCTGAAAGGTCTGGCTATTTAATACAATTAATGGATGGGTATTAAATGCATGTTAAATGCATTTAGTAGAAGCTGAAAAGCCTGGTTGTTTAATGCAGTTAATGAAGGGCTATTAAATACAGTTAGTGGGAGATGAAAAGCTTGGTAGGCTGTTGAACTCCCCTGTGTACCTATAAGTAGGTGCATTTATCATTCCAAATATAAGAAAAAAGAAAGATAAATAAAGACAATCTTTTCTCTGAGTTTTTCAAGTTTCGGGTTCTAAAGTTTAGGCTATCTGAAGTAGCTTTCAAAGTGCTGGCTGCAAGTGCGATATTGGCTGAAGCGGTCTGATCGTATGAAGAATATTGCAGTACTCAGTGCAACAGATTTGTGGGGCAATATTTTCTTCAAGGTTGGTCTTCTTCAAATGACGATTCAGTTCACCTCGTTGTTCGGTAATCTGTAAATTTATTTTGTTGTTTAAATTTAGTTAACTGATTATGTTCATTTCTATTTGTTTGTTCCTAATCGGTATGTTATGCTTGAGTTGGAGCTAATAATTGTTGTGATAATCTGTAATATTTTATTATATGATTATTTGTACTTCAATTTTTGCAGCACTTTAAACTAAAGTATTGAGTTGAGTGGTCTCCGTTGAGAGATTCTCTCAGTGTGTGGTCCCAAAACTAAAAGCAACTTTTCAATTGATTTCAGCAAGGGAAAGGAAAAATATTTTTTGATGAGCGGCCAAAAAATGGGTGAGACCGAATCATTTTCTTCTAGGATTTTTGGCTAGATTGAGCTGGACAGCACTAGTAGTGGTTGGCCTAATATTCATGCGGTTCCCTTTCAATGTCAACGGCTCATCTTCACCTTTATTTATTTTTTGTAGGTATGTGTTACTTTCTTAATATAGATAACGATGGTGGAAGCTGTCATTAAAAAAATTAGATATTATAAAGTGATCCGTAGTAGGATCAACAGTGTCACTGCAGATGCCTTATTGCCATAAAAAAATTACTAAGACTAATACTTTTTGGATGTCGCATAACAACTTGAGATCATTGCTTTCAAAAAAAATACTTGAGTTCATGTCCTTTTTCTTCTTTTTTATATTTTAAAGATATGGATTGGATATGGCCCTAAATTTTTTTTTATTGATATTCTGAAATGAGAAAATTCATATTCAGCTTCACGAGATAACAATAGGAAATTTCAAGCAACTTCAGCATGCAACCAGAAACAAATATCAGCTACATAACGGTTTGAAAACAATCATTTCTATGCCCCTCTCTTCAACTTAAATTTATTTTTTGTGTTTTAATTGTGTAAATGTGTTTTTTTATGGCTACACCTAAGTTAATGTATGTATACAACGGGTGGATGTCGTATTTTCAAAGATTTTAAGTTTGTTGAAATGTATTCATTCATTGATCAAAGTGTGTTAGGGGAACAGAGGTAGAACAATAATGGTAGAACGGTAATGGTCCTTTTATAGTCGAGATGTGATCAATCGCGTGATTAACTGTTATGTTTTTTTCACCGAAAATGATATTGAAAAATAGATATACCTGAAAAACATATAACAGAAAGAAAGGCAACTTTAGAAGAATTTCTCCTATATCATTTTACAAAAGTAGCTCTTTTCCATAAGGTTCCACAATTTTTTTTGGCAAAATTTTTAAATTCTAGGCTGCACAAAGCCACCCAACACCAAGTTGACGATTGCACACAAAAAAGGAAATTGTTCTTCTAATAGA
This sequence comes from Agapanthus africanus, assembly GCA_030015575.1. Taxonomy (NCBI): domain Eukaryota; kingdom Viridiplantae; phylum Streptophyta; class Magnoliopsida; order Asparagales; family Amaryllidaceae; genus Agapanthus; species Agapanthus africanus. Next base: position 47,554,259 of record CM057339.1, read on the forward strand.
TTTGATTTGTTTATGCATAAGCACTAATATAGAAATCAACGTATTCTCATTTTACAACTCATTCCTTCACCTTTCAAAACTCTCTCTTCAGCAAATATTCTCTTCTCTCTTTCCAAGCATCAGATACCATACTCATCAAAATCAATTAGCCTTTTGTCTCTCTCTCTCTCTCTCTTGTTTCTATATAATTCTCCTCTCCCCTTAGAAATCCTCATATACTTCTCATCTCATCACATAATTAAGCTCTCAATTCTAAAGAATTAATGGCCTCAAGAAGAATCATCAAGGAGCTCAAAGATCTACAAAATGATCCACCAATTTCATGCAGCGCAGGTAAAATTTTCAGCATATATAATTAATTTCTCAGTAAACTATGAGGATAATTTAAGGGCTCAAATCCAGAAAAAAAAAACCCACCAAACACTTTTTAAATGCACCGGAAACTGCTACAAAACTTTCAAACACTATGAACAACCACCATAACGAAGGTGTCACGTCAGCAATAATCGCAAGAAACGATCGCGAAATTGACTTTCAAAGCAAAATGGTTTGTTGTAATTATGAAAGTTTTTGGTAGTTTGTTTTCCCGTGAACATATAAAGATTTTGATAGTTTTTTTTTTGGATTCAAGCCTATTTTAAATTAATTTAAGATATTTATATGTTAATGTTTTCCTTTTAACAAATAGGTCCTGTGGCTGAGGACTTGTTTCATTGGCAAGCTACAATCATGGGCCCTACTGACAGTCCTTATGCTGGCGGTGTCTTTGTGGTTACCATCCATTTCCTCCCTGATTATCCCTTCAAACCACCCAAGGTAAAAGGAAAAAAAATTGGGAAAAAATAGCCATATTAAAAATTTTGCAATTATCCTATATAATTTTTGTCTTGTTCTGTTTGGTATGTATGTTTAAAAAAGATGTGCTGCTTGTCAATTTAATTAAGGAAATATCAGATCCACCTTCATAACTTCAGAGCTGTGATGCAGCAGTGTCACGAATTAACCATATTCAAATCCTAGTAGACATGTCTAACATGATACATGGGAAACATCTCGTTGCACAAAAAACCAAATTTTAGAAAAAGAAAGACTAAAAGCTCAATTTGAGAGTGCGTGTTAGAATAAAATTATATATTTCAATTCTTATCATAAATTCAAGAATTTAATGGTACATGGATACATAAAAATTATTATTTTGATCAAACCATCTCTTTCTCAACTTATTGATTCATCATTAATCAAGAACTGTTTGAATTTTTTTCCCTATCCTTGGTGGCTTCTTCAATTAAAACAGGTGGCCTTCAGAACAAAGGTGTTTCATCCAAACATCAACAGCAATGGCAACATATGCCTTGATATTCTCAAGGATCAATGGAGCCCTGCTCTAACCATCTCCAAGGTAAAAACAAATCTCTATCAACTATAGTGAAAAAACAAAAGCTGAATATATGTTGCTATTTATTACACATGACATCGTATTATTCATTCATTGATCCCTATGCATGTTTGATTTGCAAATAAAAAGATAAAATAGAAACGGATTAATGAATAGGACGATGCCTGGTGTCCGTATACTCCGCATCCTCGTAACTTAAATCAGTTCTCACTGCTTTTTTTTTATGTCACAAACAGGTTTTGCTTTCAATATGCTCATTGCTCACAGACCCAAACCCTGATGATCCTTTGGTGCCTGAGATTGCTCACATGTGCAAAAATGACAGATACAAATATGAGTCCACTGCTAGATACTGGACCCAAAAATATGCCATGGGTTGATGAAAGATGTTTTTTGAACCATTTTCTTATTATTATATATATCTAGCATTAATTTATCTAGTAATATATTAATGATAGATGCCTTATATGTGATCCTCAGCATCCCCCTTCATGTAATATCAGTGGAATATTAATAAAGTTTTATAATTGTACTTAATAATTTATAATGCGGATATTCTTATTTATTTATAATTGTTATAATATCTTTAGAAATCGTATTGTTAGATCATGTACTGTGAAATGTCACTTGTATGGATATGTGATCTATAATTTAGTAATTTCTTAAATTGAGTACTTACCTACAACTAGTATAGGATAGTAAGAGTTGTGACAGGTTATCATGCATGACACTGACATGTGAGATATGGTGGTATGTCTCAATCACCGATAATAGAAATTCTCCAGATGTATGTCATGAGTGCATATAATGATATACGTGGTACATGATCATGTTTGATTTCTCTAGGATATGCCACCAATAGAGATGGAGAATTCAAACTGTTACATAATCTTTTTGGCTTGATAATATTGTAGTTTTCGATTTGTTGACAAGTAAGCCTTGATATGATAGTAAATCTTGTCGTTTAGACAGAAACAAATATTGAGCCGCTTGAATGCATTTATGAAAAATATGGATGTCTAGATAGAATCCAACATTTTCATATTGATGAGAATTTGTTTACTGTTCAATCTTAAGAAAGCGTTAAATCCTGTATATGTATTTTGGAAATTGTTTTTCAAAATTATATAATTATTATATTTATTTTCGAAATGAATTTTTTGTGTTCATGGGGTAATTGAAAATTTGGGTTTTGAGCAATTAGCTGATTTTATCCTGCTCAGTTAAAAGACCCAAAAAAAAGTAACTTGATATTAAAAGGGGTTGCATGTAAATTAATATTAATTATTCCCTCACATTACGAAGAACTTTTATGAACAATTGACGTGATAGGAGTTTGATTTTTAAATTAAAATTGTAAAATAATTAATTACGAATCAATTGAGACTGACAATTAGTTCTCGATGTGAGACTCAATCGGTCCCTCTGCAAACCCTTAAGGTAGAAGAGTAAACAAAAACAAATAAGAGAAGAAATAATATAACACAATATGTTGTGTTATCATGTTAGAGAGTCTAGTCCCACATCGGTAAAATAAGAAAAAGGTAATGTACCACAACCCTATAAAAGGATGGGTATAGTACTCCGTATAGATGAGAAAAAATAATAATTAAGAATTATTTTTTAAAAACTTCTCCTCTTAAAATAAAAGGGTTCCTATCGGCCTAGTTTTTAATTTTCCTCCTACGCAAGATCTGTAAAGATATGTCTTTTATCATTCATATTTATGAATAATCGGAGATCGTATGTATCGCTCCCGCTGCTTTACGCGTATGATTTCCTTCAATTAGTATCAGAGCACACGGTTGCTCTTTTAGAATTAGGGTTTTCAATTAAATACCTAGATCTCATAATAATTATAATTTCATAGATCTAAAATTATTATATCTAAATTATTTAATGAGATTAAATAAGTTAGATAAAAAATATATATGTATGTTTTTGTTAGAACTATCAAGATTATAATTATTATGCATGTAATCTATAACTATAAATTTCTTAATTATGTTTTTTTAAACCAAGTTTTGATTTTTGAAATCAAATCAAGATTATAGTTTGTTAGTTATATGTATGCCCTAGAGGCCATTATTGTACATATGATGTATATTATAGTGGATGCTTGGACATATATAGAGAGGACTTTCTTGCTCGACATGATAGTATGCTATCTGGTTGTTCTTTGTCTTAGCATGACTTGTATTGTGATACTGTCTTACTCTCACATGTTGATAAAGCCCTTAAGATGTGTACTTGACTATCAAGACTATGATGGAGATCATACTAATGGGGCCAAGGTAGTCCACAAGTTCATTCTTTAATTGTTCCTAGTCGAGGGTATATCGAGACAGGGCATCAATATTCCAGAGTAGACCAGCGTATACGCTTCTTGACCCATATGATGGGCGATGAATGATCCCACATCCATTGGTGTTTGACATCAAAAATGGTATACGGGTGCTCAGTGGAGACTGGGTACACTGAACAGGACTCGCCGAGAACTCCTATGTGGTAGTATATCTATCGTCAGAGAGTAGTCTTCTGGTGACACTGGAACAGGTTAGTCTGTAGACCCAAGATCGTCATAGAGTCTTCTGCGGCTCCCACTGTGCTTTGATTTCCTCCCTACCAAGCTTAAAGGAGACGTGCAAACAGTGGATTTTGGGTACAGTCCCGAGTCGCATGGAGGCAATGAGCGATAGAAGGGGTTTCGTCTCTCCCGGTATTGGGGGTTGATGTTGCGCTATGCTTGATTGGCTATAACTGGAAGTCTCTGGCCAGGGCTGCTGCCGAGATTTACTGATAAGTGTTATCAGTAATTTCTCGAACCGTTATAGGCCAGACATCGGCATGACTTATCACGTTACTAGGGTCTGATGATTTCCACCCCTAGACATGATATGCGACATATCAGATGAAGAGACCGGACTGTACGGTAGTGTTACTGATAGGCTTCATGGAGACTGTGGACAGGCTTGCTTGTTGATCTTCATATCGCTCGATGCCCGGATAGCCGTTACGTCCAGCTAGTACCGCTGACGGCTTGTAGGTGACTGATGTGATCATCACCTACTGCTGGCGTATTGACGAGTCTTTAGAGTCCCACACAGAAGTTCCCTGGTTCAAGTGAAACGAAGTAGGACACATATATGATATGTGTGTGGGCCTGATTAAATACGAGTATGTGATACCGTATTATAATCTGGCAGTTATCTGTTATTTGTTCGGTTATATGTGATATAACTAGATTGTCGAAACAAGTGTTGATTTGATAATGTGATATACAGATAAATAATATTAGTCGGTCATATGTGATATAACCGGATTATTAAATCAAGTGTTGATTTAATAATGTGATATATATTATATGTGATATAATTATATCTTAAATAATATCATTAGCTCTCTAATTATTCTTCATTATATATATATATATATATATATATATATATATATATATATATAATGAAGCATGGCATATGAATTTCTATTTTGCGAAAATAGAAATGAGGTGGAAAATGAGAGCATGGTTGCAAGTATGGGATTTACTTTTGTTTATTCATCTTGACTCACTATTCAAGTATGGTTGCAATTTTATATTACATAATTCCATGCTTGAATGAGTGAGGGGTCAAGAGTTGCCATTGATTCTAGCTCATTCTTAACACTTAGTTATTTTTCTTGAGTTGCTCTCATTGTTGCTCTCTAGCTTCTTCTTCCTCCTCATGTCATGGTTCAAGCTCCAACCCTCACATGTGATGTGAACCATGAAGTTTTAACACAAACTTATGAGTTTTTAACATCCCCTACTTCACCATCCTACACTTGACCAGCGATCGAGTGTAGCGTGTTTCCTACGCTAAAGAGTTTAGTGTAAAGGTAGCTTGAGTTGGAGGGACTTCGCGTGGATCATCTTCGGCACGAAGGTCATCGGAGGAAGCTCGTTCAAAGTCTCAAGAGGAGCCTAGTAGAGTCGCGGGACTACTACACGGAGCAAGTGAAGAAAAGGACCGATCTACAAAGGTTGTATTTCTTGATCTCTTGATGTAAAGTTGTTTACTTTCATGCATCGTCTAATTCTCTAGTTAAGATTCTAGGGTTAGGGTTATTTAGCATAGCAAATGTAACGACCGTGTTTTCAAATACCTAATAAAATATATTTTATTTAAATTTCTACCATCAAATAATTATTTACGTGATAGAAAATATTTTTAGTAATGTTAATAATTTTCAGAGCATTGAAATATGATTTAGGGAATTTTCTAAAATCTGTTTATTGCTTTCCTAGGCTTAAATAGTTTTAATGAAATTTTATAATGCCTTAAAATAATTTACATATTTTTATTATCAAATAAAATAATTAATTCGTAATTAAAAATATTTTAAAGGATAAACTAGATATTAAATAATTATTATAACTAAGCTAAAACCGTAAATATGGAACATATTATTTATTTTTGGCCCAAAATTATTTTTATACTAAAGATAACAATAAAACCTATTTTCTGAAATTTTCCCATAATTTTTCCGTGGTTTTAACTATTGTTAACAAATTTTTTAAACCAAATCAATAATTTTAATAATCTGCGGAGTTTTTATTTTAATTATTTTTTTTTTTTTTGAAAACCCCTTTAACCTGGATCGATGGATGCTCGATCCAACGGCCCAGAACGCGCGGCGGCGCCCACGTGGTGGGGACCACGCGAAACCACGTGATCCCCAGCCACGCGGGCATGTGGCACCCTGGCGGCGGCGTGACGGTGCGCCCTAGGCTGTTGGATCAAAATCCAACGGCTAAAAATCATTGGTGGCGCCGATTTTTGTGTTAATTTAACAGATTTTTTGGATTTTCTGGTTATTGAAAAAACCCTATAAATAGGCACTTCAAACTTAGAAATCTAACACCTCAGAACTCCAAAAATTCTGAAAAAAATACCAGTGCCTTCGTATCGACGCCGCCGACGCTACGGCTCCACCCAATCGCCGAGGAAAAATTTGGGCGCGGAGTTATTGAGGAGTTTTGCACAAGCCTACGTCTTCAACCGTCTACATCTAACTCTAATCAAAGGTAGGATCCGCCTCTCTCCACTCATCTGTCGCCTTCTTTATCATAATAGTCTTGGTTTCAACTCCTAATCTCTAATCTCATATTAAAATGATATTAAAAATTATTTTTTCATGCTTATTCTTTGGTAACTCTCAATGATGATCATATTAACCCATGTTTAAAATGGCTTCCTTAATCACTCCTATGCAAAATATTGTACCCTCGTACTACATGAAATGTGATATGCTTAATGTTATAACCCACAGGGTATCACTTCACCCCTCACATACCCACACTTACCCATACTACCAATTTGATCTCGAAATAGCGTATTTCCACAAAATACACTCGTTTTTATTAAAATGTTGTATTTGTTTAAAATATCCACCCGAGATAAAATATTTGGAATAAATGTTTTAGAAACGATATATATATTTTACTTACACTTTTCCACCAACCACTTTAGTTTTGTTAAAAATCCCTTCACTTTTTGAAAGGGGATAATACTAAATCTAAATAACGGCATATGGTTTTTCCAACTTAGCCCCTTTCACTCGAAAGGGTATTTTATATTAATTCTTCTTAAAATGTTAACTAAATTTTAATGAGTTATCCTAATAACAGGGTAATGTTTTACGCTAGTACCTCGTGGTTGATAGGCAATCGTCCTTGAAAAGGACACAAATTCTGCTGTCCATGTGTAGCGGTTGCCAACACGAACGTATTTTCTAAAACATTATCTCAAACTTAAAACACTATAATTTCATAAAAACTATTATTTACAATAAAACACCTCAATCCATCCTAAAAAGAGATAATTTCATTTAAATACCTTGACCTTTACTAAAAGACTATTTTCAACAAAGACCATAACCCTTATAAATGATATTTTCCAAAAGGACATCTAAAACTTTGTTAAAAGATAATTTTCAAACAAATATCATAACTTTTTATTAAAAGGATATTTTCTCAGTAAAATATTATGGGTTTCCAAAGTGATAAATAATCCAAACATCATGGTTTTCTTATAAACACTAAATATAATTAAACACTATTATCCTTTATTAACTAAATGTTTTATAAGATGATACGAAATACATTACAAACTTTAAAAAATGATAAGATAAAACGAGCGGTTGCGGAAGGCCATATTAAATGAGATCAATTTCTTGATTACAAGTTTATGACATACATGACACATGATACGGTTAGGGTTAGAATACGCGGACCTAGATATGGAATACTTATATATGAAGATCTCTGCAAGCAGGGTGACCAGTCTAAAGTGTGGACAACTACTAACCCGATATTCGGGCGAATACGAACCCCATTTGAGGGCGAATGATCCAAAATGTGGATAACATACAAATATGGAAATTCCATGCCTAGATGTATACGCACTAACTCTAAACCATCAGACCTTTATACTGAACCTCGGGGATGGGTAGTTTGACTAGGTAAGGAGACTCGGAACTCGGATTCCTCTACTACTCGATCATGATCCCGGGAAGTGAAACGGTACATTTCACTTCCCCAGTTGTTGTTCCGTGGCCACAACAGAATAATCGCGAGTATCCGGACCCTTGTATAACAAACTAAAACGTTTACAATACCTATTAATACTCAACACTAAACTCACATCATGTGCTATACCCACCTGTTACCTTATCTACCTTTCTTCATGAGACGCGAATTATTCAGTATCTTGGATGTAGATATTTTACCAGTTTAGACTTATTGTTTATTATGGAACTGAAGGGTGGAAATACCTGTGCACTTGAGTGATATTCACGCTAGAAAAAACTCCATAGTAGTCATGGGACACCTTTCGAGGATGTTCACGCTACCGCATTGATTGCCACCCTAGGCATGAGCACCAACTCATACTGCTTCCAGCTAGTCATGGGATATCTCAAGGATACGAGTATGTTCACCAGTCAATTCCATCAATACACACCTGGTTTAACCTGATCTAACTCTTATACTGAATATTCGTTTGACTTGACTTGAACCTTTACCAAATATATACCTCACACAACCTACTCATATTCACCTATAGCTCCGTCAACAAATCTAATTTGCATACAACCTCATACCTTTATACCCATGTACATCATATTCATTATATTTATATACACATGTTTGTTTCTATACCTACTTTCTTATGAGGCAATCCTACCCGAGTATAACTCGCCGACGGACCTTCCTTTTCTTCCTATATCTTTGGAATGTCCGTCAGATAAGAATGAGTATTATGGCGAGGATCAAGGTGTGAAGCCAACTTATGAAGATTATGCAGACTGGACGATAGAAGATTAGCTAGATTTAATTTTTGTTGTTTGCCCACATGTTTAGGGCTTTTGTTTCTCCTTGATGTCATTAAACTATTTAGTTTATTTTACTCTTTCTTTTGGGATGTAATAAAGTTTGGTTAATGGAAATAAATACCTTTCGCTTTTATTACTTTGATTTTGGTACACACCCTGCATGTTAGATATTCATACGCTTAACGTAACTGTATTGAAAAGACCATCTTCAATACAGTTAGGTTGCGGACTTTGCCACGCCATCCTGCACCTTCTTTTGGGAAGCGGGGCATGACAGGTTTAAGTGGTGGCCCATGCAGGTCTTCTTGTGTACTAAAATGAAACCGTTAACTGACTTATTATATTTGTGAATCTCATCCATTCATACCGATTTCATAATTTTCCTATGTCCCTTGTCCCTTCCTTGACATTCTGTACCCTGTCCATGACCTTCCCTTCAGGTCATGGAAAATCTTTCCGACGAGGATAACATGTCCGATATTACTTTTGAAGCTACATCTAGAGATTCAGATGACGAAGTCGTAGACTCTCAGACGGTTATTTTCGACGGTGACTCGGAAGACGAAGAAGTCGATGCTGCAACTCCGGAGCCTGTGATAGCCAATGACTCAGAAGACGAAGAAGAAGATCCCGTGGAAGAGCATCATATAAAGGATTAGCCAGAAAAAGAGGCTCCTGCGGCGGGAGAGAATCCTATAGAATATGATCCGGATGAGGAGGCCCCTGCAAAAGAACAAGACCCTATAAAGGTGGAATCAAAGAACGAGGCTCCTGCCGAGGATGAATCGAAGGACAAAGTTTCGAGTGAGGAGGAACTCGAGGCCGAAAAAACTCAGGCAGTTGTCCCCACAAGGCACCGTGGGAATGACCGTACCTTTCTTAGTGTGAGGGCCTATCGCAACTTGTTGAACTCCCATAATCGAGACTAATAAGTCTTTTTCCTTTTCTTTGGCCGAATAAAACGATGTAATAATAGTAGGGGCATGTCCTTACTTTTCGGTTGTACTCTCCATATTGAAGTTGGATAATAAAATTTTAGTTTCGAGCAAAAATCTCTCTTGTGTCTCTTGCTCTTCCTATTAGTCTCTCTCTTGCATTAATTGTTGTTCTTCCATGCAAGTTATTATCTTGTCTCATCTCTCAGCCTGTTTGTAACCTAACCTATTCTGATTCAGATCATCAATGGCTGGACGACACCATCACCGCAACCGAAGGGGAAATGGAGACAATGAAGCCACTGCCCAACAAGCAGTGATGCTACAAATGATGCAAGGACTACTGGAGCAACAGCAGCAGCAGACAGCTGCCTTTCATCAGGAACTGTGAGAAAGTAGGCAGCAGCAAGCAGAGATTTTAAGTAAGGCACTAACCCCAGTTTCACAAGGTTCGGCGGGAGTGAAGTAGTTCAGATCACTCCACCCTAAGACTTTTTCGGGGAAGGAAACTCCTTTAGAAGCTGAAGAATGGCTCAAGGGAACAGTCAATGATCTCAGTGCCACTCAAATTCTGAAGGACGCGTGGGTGAACATCGCTAAGCTACAACTTACGGATAATGCCAGGATATGGTGGGAGGCGGAGGAAAGTAAATTGAAGGAGCACATCGACTAGGAAATGTTCAAACAGCGTTTTGATACCCAGTACTTTCCAGCTGTGGCACACCTAGAGATGGAAAGAGAGTTTATACAACTCCAACAAGGGAGCATGTGGGATAAGTCGGTGGACGAGTACGCTTCGAAGTTTGCAAGGTTAAGTCGGTTCGCGCATCATCTGGTGGCAACCCCAGAACTTTATGCTAAGAGATTCTGACAAGGATTGGACTTGAAGACGCGGTCCTCCATGTCTTCTGCTACTTTTTCAACTTATGATGAAATCTTAGAGGCGGCACGAAACTTTGAAGACCTTCAGAGACGGATGAGGAAGGATGACCGTTTGTCTGGCATTAAGCGACCAGCCAACCAAATTCTTGGAGGATCATCTTCCAGACTCAACGGGAGACAACAACCCAAGGGACCAGCCGGACCAACTATCTTCGAAAAACCAGCCGTTATATGCAACCATTGTGGTAGGACTGGACACTACAGGAGAGACTGTCGCATCTTGAACAAACTTTGCATAGTCTGTGGGTCTCTGGATCATGTTATTGGGGACTGTCCTCAGAAAGGGAGACAATCATGCCCCGTCACAAGCCGGCTAATTATGGGGCACCAACATAAGAAAACCGGCCACCTTCCGCCACTCAACCAACCGGTCAAGGGGCATCACTAAAGGGACCACCTTTACTATCACAGGAGCGTGTTTTTCAGCAAGCGCAGAGGAATGGATCCAAACGTCAGACTTTCACCATGACAGCCGAGAAGGCTGATGCCACGTGGAAAGAAAACAGAGGTACTCTTTCTTTTTCTCAACCTTTCTTTTGATGCCATTCTTATTTATCTTTCGATGCAAATCTTAGTTGGACTCACCATAATTCCTCTAGTTTTCGTAATTTCGACTAGTTGCCTTTATGTTATATCTCGCAAGTTTTCCATCAATTCACAACCTCCCTTCAACTTCCAAACTTTTCTATCTAGAAGCAACTACTGATTTTACATTTTTCGATTCCTTGTACCTAAACCCTTCAGAGACTTTCCATGCATCAAGTGATACACCAACTCGCGGGAGTGACACATGCAGCAAAGAGGATTCCTGACAGCGTTACTAATTTCCATGCCTAGTAATGGCTACTCCTTTGAAAATTTCAAATATGAAATTATTCTAAGGAGGGTAGATCGTAACTATCACAACCATTCTTGCAATTCTTAGCAAACCCAGAAGTTTTAAACATCCACAACGATTTTTCGGAGAAGGGATTTGGTGGTGTGATATATCAGCGCGGCGATATAGTTGCATATGCGTCAAGACAACTAACGACTTGTAGACGCAACTATCATGTTCAGATCTAGAAATGACAATGGTAATGTTCATCTTGAAGATATAAAAGCACTATTCTAAGGAGAACATAGGAAAACGGATGGTTGAAACACATGAAGCGGATGAGAGGGGTCAAGTTTTATATGGGAGAAGTGCCGATCGAGTGGGATGACCCTGAAGATGGAGAATTGTAAGATTGACATAATTGTAGAAAAAAAAAGTGGAGATGGTGATACAATGCAGCGAGCACGCAAAGCTCAGCCCACGACTCATCGGCCGTTTAATATCTTGGAAGGAGACGGTGGGTTTATGTATAGCCTAGTTCTGCTATTTTTTCTTTAGAGGGCGTGCATAATGCTTTTATACCTCACAGTTAAGAAGGTATGCTGGCAACCCTGGTCATACTTTTGATCGTTCCGAGATCACGGAAAAGTTGGCGTAACCTACGAGCGGCAACTGGTCGGGATACTAGAAGGATGAAATCTTGAGCGACAAGACAATCCAGCTGGCTAGAGCTATATGAAGAAAGAACTACTAGGCAGACTTACAAAGAAGCGAGGAAACGAGGCGAGAGAGCGAGACCCAAAAATTTTCAACCACGATAAACCCTTCTTGGTGATTTTTTTTCTTTCCTTGACCTCCCTTCTGAAATTTCGAGGACGAAATTATTTTAAGAAGGGTAGATTGTAACGACCATGTTTTCTAATACCTAATAAAATATATTTTATTTAAATTTCTTATATCAAATAATTATTTACGTGATAGAAAATATTTTTAGTAATGTTAATAATTTTCAGAGCATTGAAATATGATTTAGGGAATTTTCTAAAATCTATTTATTGTTTTCCTAGGCTTAAATAGTTTTAATGAAATTTTATAATGCCTTAAAATAATTTACATATTTTTATTATCAATTAAAATAATTAATTCGTAATTAAAAATATTTTAAAGGATAAACTAGATATTAAATAATTATTATAACTAAGCTAAAACCGTAAATATGGAATATATTATTTATCTTTGGCCCAAAATTATTTTTATACTAAAGATAACAATAAAACCTATTTTCTGAAATTTTCCCATAATTTTTCCGTGGTTTTAACTATTTTTAACAAATTTTTTAAACCAAATCAATAATTTTAAAAATCTGCTGAGTTTTTATTTTAATTAATTTTTATTTTATTTTTTTTAAAAACCCCATTAACCTAAACTGTTGGATGCTCGATCCAACGGCCCAGAACGCGCGACGGCGCCCACTTGGTGGGGACCACGCGAAACCGCGTGATCCCTAGCCACGCGGGCACATGGCACCCTGGCGGCGGCGTGACGGTTCGTCTTAGGCCGTTGGATCAAAATCCAATGGCTAAAAATCATTGGTGGTGGCGCAATCTTCAACAGATGATTCGAAAATCATTGGCTGCGCCGATTATTGCGTTAATTTAATAGATTTTTTGGATTTTCTGGTTATTAAAAAAACCCTATAAATAGGCACTTCAAACTTAGAAATCTCACACCTCAGAACTTCAAAAATTCTGAAAAAAATACCAGTGCCTTCGTATCGACGACGCCAACGCTACGGCTCCACCCAATCGCCGAGGAAAAATTTAGGCGCGGAGCTATTGAGGAGTTTTGCACAAGCCTACGTCTTCAACCGTCTACATCTAACTCTAATCAAAGGTAGGATCCGCCTCTCTCCACTCATCTGTCGCCTTCTTTCTCATAATAGTCTTGGTTTCAACTCTTAATCCCTAATCTCATATTAAAATGATATTAAAAATTATTCTTGCATGCTTATTCTTTGGTATCTCTCAATGATGATCATATTAACCCATGTTTAAAATGGCTTCCTTAATCACTCCTATACAAAATATTGCATCCCCGTACTACATGAAATGTGATATGATTAATGTTATAACCCACGGGGTATTACTTCACCCCTCACATACCCACACTTACGCATACTACCAATTTGATCTCGTAATAGCGTATTTCCACAAAATACTCTCGTTTTATTAAAATATTGTATTTGTTTAAAATATCCACCTGAGATAAAATATTTAGAATAAATGTTTTAAATACGATATATATATATATATATATATATATATATATATATATATATATATATATATATATATATATATATTAGTTACACTTTTCCACCAACTACTTTAGTTTTGTTAAAAATCCCCTCACTTTTTGAAAGGGGGTAATACTAAATCTAAATAACGGCATATGGTTTTTCCAACTTAGCCCCTTTCACTCGAAAGGGTATTTTATATTAATTCTTCTTAAAATGTTAACTAAATTTTAATGAGTTACCCTAATAATAGGGTAATGTTTTACGCTAGTACCTCGTGGTTGATAGGCAATCGTCCTTAAAAAGGACACAAATCATGCCGTCCATGTGTAGCGGTTGCCAACACGAACGTATTTTCTAAAACATTATCTCAAACTTAAAACACTATAATTTCATAAAAACTATTATTTACAATAAAATACCACAATCCATCCTAAAAAGAGATAATTTCATTTAAATATCTTGACCTTTACTAAAAAGCTATTTTCAACAAAGACCAGAACCCTTATAAATGATATTTTCCAAAAGGACATCTAAAACTTTGTTAAAAGATAATTTTCAAACAAATACCATAACCTTTTATTAAAAAGATATTTTCTCAGTAAAATATTATGGGTTTCCAAAACGATAAATTTGTTAGTTATATGTATGCCCTAGAGACCATTACTGTACATACGATGTATATTGTAGTGGATGCTAGGACATATATAGGGAGGACTTTCTTGCTCGACATGATAGTATGCTATCTGGTTGTATTTTATCTAAACATGTACTCTGATTGTCTCTATGTTACATGTTGATAAAGCCCTTAGGATATGTACTCGACTACTGGGACTATGATGAGATCATACTAGTGGGGCCACGGTAGTCGACGAGTACATCCTATAATTGTTCCTAGTCGAGGGTGTATCGAGACAGGGCATCGATGCACCAGAGTAGACTAGCGTATACGCATCTTGACCCATATGATGGGCGATTGATGATCCCATATCTATCGGTGTTTGACATCAAGGATGGTGTATGGGTGCTCAGTAGAGACTGGGTACACTGGACGGACTCGCCGAGAACTCCTAGATGGTATTATACCTCACGTCAGATGGCAGTTCTCCGGTGACACTGGTACAGAGTAGTCTGTTGACCCGAGATCGTCATAGAGTCTTGTGTGATTCCCACTGTGCTTTGATTTCCATCATACCACGTCCAAGAGGGCGTGCAAAAAGGTGGCTTTTGGGTACAGTCCCGAATCATATGGAGGCAATGAGCGATAGGAGGGGATTCGTCTCTCCCGGTATAGGGAGTTGATGTTGTGCTGTGTTCGATTGGCTATAACCGGAAATCCCTGGCCAGGGTTGCTGAGATTTACTGGTAAGTGTTATCAGTAGTTTCTCGAACTGTTATAGACCTCATATCGACACGACTTATCGAGCTACTGGGGTCTGACGTTTACCACCCCTAGGCGAGATATGCAACATATCAGACGACGAGACCGGACTGTACGGGAGTGTTACTGTTTGGATTCACAGGAGAAGTTACAGGCTTGCTTGTTGATCTTCTGAGCGCTCAATACCTAGGTAGCTGTTACGTTTCGCTGACCGCTTGCAGCTTGTGGGTGTTTGATATGATCATCACCTACTGCCGGCGTATTGACGATTCTTTAGAGTCCTACACAGAGGTTTCTTGGCTCAGGCAAAACGGAGTAGGGTCACATATGTGATATGTGCGGGACCGAGGATAATGCGATATGAGATACCGTATTCTATTCTCGCGATATATGATATCAGCCGGGTCATCGGATCAAGTGTTGATTCGATGAATCGGTACGGATAAATATTAGTCTGTTATATGCGATATAGCCGGATTGTCGGATCAAGTGTTGATTCGATAATTTAATGTATAATAATATATATGATATATTAAATTACATTAACTAATATTTGCTCACTAAAAGATTCTTTTTCTCACTCGGGTAATACATTGATATATATGCGATATATGTTAAATGTATTATTTTATTTTGTTACGATAAATATTATATATGTGATATATAATATTATAACATGATATGATTACTAATGCAACATGTTTAGTAGAGATTAAACATGGTTAGGGTTTGATTAGGGTTAAACCTTTCTAGATGTTTCTAGAAGGTTTTCTTTTTTGTTTTGGAAAAGATATTTTTGCATGATATTTCTTAACCCAACCACACCCCTTAACCCTAGTTCAATCTCTACAAAGGTTACTTGACCATGGTTGCATTATTTATCATATTAATTCTTTCTATTCATCACATAAGGTGAATGCTAAGGTTGTTCATCTTCTTCCTTCTTTCTTTCTTGATGAAAAAGCTTACTAGTTTTTTCAAAGTGATGAATATATGTGAGAAAAAGATAAATAAAGAGAGCAAAAATCCTACTTCATCATCCTCATCTTCCCTTGCCCTTTAGATGAGAGTGTTCACTCAATTTTAGTGAGTGTTAGCTTGTGTTAATGAAACTTCAAGGTAGATCATCTTTGTATCGAAGATCGGAAGCAAGACTGCATCTTTCTCTTCGTGGAACCTCTCGAGAGTCCGGAGTACGATGATCGCAGCGAAGGGACCTCAACACGGAGCATATGAAGTGAAGGACCGGATCTACAAAGGTTGTAATCTCTATCACTTAGTGTTAAAGTGTTTAGCATGTTAGTTTTCGCCTAATCTCTAGTTTAAAGATCCGGCTTCGGGTTGTTCGGCACGGCTAATTTTTTAATCGGGCATGGTTGATGCCTCGTGGACCCTTGTGCGCGTGCCTAGCAACCCTACAGTGGTATCAGAGCCAAGCTAGAGTTTTAGGCGAAGTCTAGACGAAGTTTAAAGTCCGATCGAACGCCGAAACCCCGACACGGAACCCTCTCTGTACATTTTTCAAAAATGTGGTTTTTTCTGAATTAAAAATTCTCAGAAAATTAAGCAGGAAAAACTAAGAATTACTGTGAAGTACGGACCTCTAACTCGAAAATTTGACCGCGGAACCGCGGCGAAACCATGGGTTTTGCGGCGGTTCCGCGTCCAAAATTTGGACTTAGTCCCTGAAATTTCATGTAATTATTTTTAGGCCCTTTCTTGTTATTTTTTTCTGTAAATATTTTAATTCCACTCAAGTGTTGAGTTTTCAAGGGTTGTATTGGGGAATCGTTGATTCGATCGGATAATTTAACTTTGTTTAGTTTGTCCGGATAATTTTAGAAACTGTTAAAAAGTTCGAACGGATATCAATAACTCACTTTTTCCCCTGTCGGAATTTTTTTCAAAAGTTGGATTTTTTCTCGTGTTTAAGAACGTTCTAAGTCGTGCAAGTAACGCGGTGGACTCTCTAGAAGACAACAAACCTTAACTCGATTATGTGACCGTCTTGAACTGCCTTTTGAACCTTAGGGTTTGGGGCAGTACGGCGTGCCACATGTGAGGCGTTGGCTTGACCCTTCTACGGCTGGACCATTGGTACTGTGGCATGTGATGGATGTTTTTAAACTGATTTCAAGTGTTGAGATATATTGGGGAAATCTTGGGTGTTTGATTATTCGATTGGAAAGTTTAACATTTTCTATTTATCTGGAATGTGATACAATATTTGGAATCCACAAGAAATTATGAGATAACTAATTTGAATATTATAAACATAGCAGTTTAGTCTTAGATGATCGGTTGCCACGGAATTTTGATGCGATCAAAAGTCTGTTGCAATCACGTAGCGTACGCGGATACTCGCCGGGTAAACTTAATAGACAGCTACGCCCCATAGCCCCGACCAAGTGACTGTAGGAGAACCCCGTCGCTGAAAGTATCCGTTCGGGTGCTCGCGGCAGCGGTGTTCCGCCTTAGTGCACTTCGTCGACGGCATCTGGGGGTGCGGCCATCTACTAAAGTTTGCGACGAGCATTCGATTAGGTTGTCGGGAATCTTGTTGAATTGCCCGACTTGATATTGAAAAAAGTTTTCGATAATGAGACTAAAATGCGGGGTTTATAATTATTAGGCATGCGATGTCTAAGGAATTCATTTGGTTAGGCATGCGATGTCTAAGGAGGTTGCGGATTCCAACAATTGTAGTTTTACACTTTCTTTTCTGTGACCGTAAGCGTAGTATATGGTGTATCGCCGGCTTCGTTGCTATACATCAACGACAATCGGGATACGCATACTTGCTTACGTTGATGATATGAGATATTATGTGTTGCTGTGATATGTTGTATTGGATCGTCGCTTTTGAATAGCCGGGGTTTTATGTGAGATGAGAGCTTTTTCTTTTTCATTCATGTAAAATTCATTTGTATGTAATATTCTTTTATTGGGGCACTTCCAGGTTGCGGAAGATGTCACCGTTGTATATTATTTACTTTTCCGCATTAGGTAGACCCAAGGCGGGGAGCACAAGTAACCGGGTTCTAGGGTCCAGTGGGAGACCATCTCGAGGAGTCGATACCGGGTCTCCTAACCCTAGAATTGGCAGTGTTACTTGCCGCTCTCGTAGGGGTCTAGGGATATGGGTTTGGCTATTCATCGCGACCGTGGAATCCGTGTTTTATGCAGGCTCGTATTGAAAACACGGACGTCCTAGTATATCCAATATTTCATATATGTTCTTCTGCTGCAATGTTCTGTGATGAGATCATATTACTGCCTGTGACGAATGTTTATATTATATATACGAGTTATATGTTATATTGCAGATTTCGTTTCAAAAGAGATGCTTGTGAAGCATATTAAAATGGGACTTCATTAATGAGATTAATGAAATAAAAGAAACCTAAGATGTTGTAGAAACTTGTTTAATAAAAACTGGTAGCTCCAGTTCTTGCTTTGCATAGCGGTGTTCCTTGTAGAACATCCAGCACCTTATTCGATAAGGAAAGGACCGAGATCCCTTCACCGGGAGTGACTCCTTTAGCAATAACTGGCAGATGCTACAAACTCGGTTTTTCTTTTGATTGCTTCTATAGTTCTTGCTTTGCATAGTGATATTTGTGAAATATCCTGCACCTTATTCGATGAGGAAAGGGCCGACGATCTCTTCACCGGGAGTGACCCCTTTAGCAAAACTAGAAAGGCCTAAAAAACACTCCATTTAAAATCACTCGATTCTACAACGATATCAAGTTCATTACGCAAAGGGTTTTCTTAAAAACCTGTCGTAGCCCTTCGTCATTTCAGATAAGTACTACTTAGTATTCGTGCTGCGGTAGTTTGGTATGCGTCAAGGCGTAGTGTACGGTAGCTAACCAGTGCTTATCTGCTAGCATACGATGCGATTGGATTAGGGTATTCGTACGGCGTTGTTTGGCATGCGTCAAGGGTCGTGCGGATGGGTTTAATTCAATCAAGAAATGTACGGGTTGAACTTGACTAGCGGACTATGGGTTGTTTGGCATGCGTCAAGGTCATAGCACGCTAGGGGTAAAATATTATTGGGAATTTCAAGTGTTGAAATTTGCAATGAGATTGCATACCTTCTATGAGATAGTTGGATCCCGATACCCGCTGCGAGTAAGAGTTACTCCTGGGAGAGTTTTACACATTACAATTAGCCGATCAAGTAGGTGTCTAGAAAGGTGTTAACGGGGTTACGCCTCTGGGAAAACGAGGTTTACTTTAATTAGGTTCGTGCGAAAGCACGGGGGACCTCCCTCAAAGTACCGACACTGGCCTGGCTGAAAGATTGGCGAACTTGTAGCGTGTAATTAATCCCGGCTAGTCTTTCCTTTTAGGGTTTGAAGGAAGATTTGATTAAAACAGTGGGAGACATCCTGATTAGATATATTAGATAACCAATCTAATCTTGCAAGAGCATACGCTGAGTGTTTTCTTCTCTCTCTCTCCAGATAGCGACCATATCACGCCTTAATCAAGATAATAAAATGGATATATTGACCGAACCCGCTTGTTATACTGAGCTGGGGAACGTTGTCCCGCTCCAACTTATAATTGTTATAAGACAGAGCAGGAAATTAGGGAATACCAGATTTCCCGTGCCGCCCAAACGAAGAAAGTGCATGCTGATGCATCTTTTTCGGGTGTGTTCATTACAAAGAACTGTTTCTCAGTATCTTTTACGTCCTGGGTATGTGATACCGGATCAGGATCCCGCATTTGTAATCTGTTACATGGGCTACAGATAGGTAGAGAACTGAGAATGGGTGATAAGTTTCATGAGACAGAAAACGGTGCAAGTGTTGCAGCCAAGTCTGTTGGTCACTATCACCCTGTATTACCTGAATACATTGATTCTGAACGAATGTTATTAGATACCGAACCTGATATACAACATCATATCAGTTTCTTTATTAGTAAAAAAAGTGATATAATTTTGTATTGTTGGATAATGTTTTGAACATTTCCTATATCAAGAGTTGATCGGTTCAGGCACGTTATCTAAAAGCATTGACGTTCTAAATCAAACTACAGTTCTTAGTATAAAGAACACACACAAGAGGAAGAGTTCAGAAATGAATGAATCCTTCTTGAGGCATTGTAGACTAGGCCATGTCAATGCGACCCGACTGGCTGAAGTTATATTTAGATGCATATTTAAATTAGTTTAAATTTACATCTTGTGAAACTTTCCGGTCATGTCACAAAGATAAGATGACCACAGCTCTGTTTATTGGAAACAGAGAAAGAGTTAGTGAACTCTTGGGATTGATACATGCTGATGTATGAAGGTCCCATGTCTACACATGCCAAGACCGGTTCTTTATACTTCATTAATGATCTCTCAAGATTCAGACATATGTTCCTGTTGAAACACAAGTCCGAACCTTTTGAGATATTCACAGAATATAAGTTAGAAGTAGAGAACCAAAAACGGGTATAAGTATTATGTCCTTTGATGAGATCAAGGAGGAGAATACTTGAGCACGGAATTCCTGGACCATTCTAAAGGAGAATGAGATTCTCTCTCAGCATTACTCCTCCGTATACACCACAGCACGTCGGTGTATCGGGACGGAGCAATAGCACCCTATTTGAGATGGTGTGCTTTATGATGAGTAATACTGAGTTTCCTATTTCCTTTTGGGAGTTATGCACTTGAGAAGCTGCATACCTATTGAATAGGGTTCAAATCAAATCAGTTGCCTACCACTTCATATGTGATTTGGAAAGGGAAGAGCCCATATCTTAAGTTTGTTAAGATTTGGGGTTGTCCGGCCTATGTCTAAAAGCAAAATCCGGACAAGCTCGAGGCAAGGTCTGTTATGTAGAACTGGAATGGTTCCAGCTATACAAACTGCAGTTGATGATTTGGTAGAACCAAAGGATTCAATAGTTTCCAACGAACCTCAGCCTCTCCGCCGATCTAGCAGGGTTCCTCACCCACCTGAGAGATACTTCGGTTTCTCTATGACAGTGGGAGCGAGGATTGCATCATGAGATGATAACCCAACTAGTTTCGAGCTGGCCATCAGGAGTGGGACTCTGTAAGAATGGCTGGATGCTTAGCGATCTGAGATGGAATCCTTATACACCAACAAAGTATGGACTTTGGTTGCTTTATCT
The DNA here is from genome assembly GCA_030015575.1 of Agapanthus africanus. Taxonomy (NCBI): domain Eukaryota; kingdom Viridiplantae; phylum Streptophyta; class Magnoliopsida; order Asparagales; family Amaryllidaceae; genus Agapanthus; species Agapanthus africanus. Next base: position 47,575,547 of record CM057339.1, read on the forward strand.
GAAGGGTTAAATCCCCATCAAGAGCGAGTATATCTTGAGAAGATTACTTGGTGTACATGGAAAAGTTGAGACTTTCAAAGCTATGCTTAAGTCCATCCAGATCCTACTTGCCACGGCTACATACCATGACTACGATATCTGGTGGTTGGGTGTCATGACTGCTTTTCTAAATGATGTTTTAGAAAAGAACGTCTATAAGTACACAGCCAGAGGGCTTTGTAGAAAGTGGGAGCAGCGGAAACGTGTACAAGATGTTTTATATGATAAAACAGGCATCGCGGAGTTGGAATATCTGTTTTGATGTGGTAGTCAAAGAGTTTGACTTCATCAAAATGGTAGATGAACCTTGTATATACAAAAAGGTAGTAGAGAGTATGGTGGTGATCCTCGTAGAGTACGTGGATGACATACTCTTGATAGGGAAGGAGTTTCCTATGCTACGCTCGGTCAATCTCCGCTTATCACAAGGATTCTCCATATAGGATCAAAGTGATACCTCCTAAATCCTGGGTTTAGGATCTATGAGATAGATCTAATTGGATGTTAGGATACTCACTAGTTGTAGTAAGAAGGTATCAATCGATCCTGGGGAGAATCACTGGAAAGGTTCCAGGGTGATAAGGACGACTGAATGTCAGTCGCAGGCATTGTCTTCACCCTCAGTGGAGGGACGGTATGTTGGAAGAGTTCCAAGATAGATACCGTGACATACTAGACGGTTAAAGGCAAGATATATCGTTACCAAGGATGCTACCAAAGAGGCAGTCTGGATATATATAAGTTCATGAGATGAACTTCGTTCCTACCATTGTGTGACAATGGAGTTGTGGCTTTAGCCAATGAACTGACGTCCCATCAGAAATCCAGATATAATTCTTAGGCAGTATCACCTGATCATGGAGATGGTTGATCTCCAGGGAGATCGAGGTTAGGAAAGTAGACATAGAGGACGACAGCGCGGATCCACTCACAAAGGCCTTTTTCCCAGTAGAGACTTTTATGGGATGGTTGAGTATGAGATACTTCAACCGCAGCTAATTGTTGGGTATGCGATACCACAACAGATGGCCCTAGTGCAAGTGGGAGATTGTTAGTTATATGTATGCCCTAGAGGCCATTACTGTACATACGATGTATATTGTAGTGGATGCTAGGACATATATAGGGAGGACTTTCTTGCTCGACATGATAGTATGCTATCTGGTTGTATTTTATCTTAACATGTACTCTGATTGTCTCTATGTTACATGTTGATAAAGCCCTTAGGATATGTACTCGACTACTGGGACTATGATGAGATCATACTAGTGGGGCCACGGTAGTCGACGAGTACATCCTATAATTGTTCCTAGTCGAGGGTGTATCGAGACAGGGCATCGATGCACCAGAGTAGACTAGCGTATACACATCTTGACCCATATGATGGGCGATGGATGATCCCATATCCATCGGTGTTTGACATCAAGGATGGTGTACGGGTGCTCAGTAGAGACTGGGTACACTGGACGGACTCGCCGAGAACTCCCAGATGGTATTATACCTCACGTCAGATGGCAGTTCTCCGGTGACACTGGTACAGAGTAGTCTGTTGACCCGAGATCGTCATAGAGTCTTGTGTGATTCCCACTGTGCTTTGATTTCCATCATACCACGTCCAAGAGGGCGTGCAAAAAGGTGGCTTTTGGGTACAGTCCCGAATCATATGGAGGCAATGAGCGATAGGAGGGGATTCGTCTCTCCCGGTATAGGGAGTTGATGTTGTGCTGTGTTCGATTGGCTATAACCGGAAATCCCTGGCCAGGGTTGCTGAGGTTTACTGGTAAGTGTTATCAGTAGTTTCTCGAACTGTTATAGACCTCATATCGACACGACTTATCGAGCTACTGGGGTCTGACGTTTACCACCCCTAGGCGAGATATGCAACATATCAGACGACGAGACCGGACTGTACGGGAGTGTTACTGTTTGGATTCACAGGAGAAGTTACAGGCTTGCTTGTTGATCTTCTGAGCGCTCAATACCTGGGTAGCTGTTACGTTTCGCTGACCGCTTGCAGCTTGTGGGTGTTTGATATGATCATCACCTACTGCCGGCGTATTGACGATTCTTTAGAGTCCTACACAGAGGTTTCTTGGCTCAGGCAAAACGGAGTAGGGGCACATATGTGATATGTGCGGGACCGAGGATAATGCGATATGAGATACCGTATTCTATTCTCGCGATATATGATATCAGCCGGGTCATCGGATCAAGTGTTGATTCGATGAATCGGTACGGATAAATATTAGTCTGTTATATGCGATATAGTCGGATTGTCGGATCAAGTGTTGATTCGATAATTTAATGTATAATAATATATATGATATATTAAATTACATTAACTAATATTTGCTCACTAAAAGATTCTTTTTCTCACTCGGGTAATACATTGATATATATGCGATATATGTTAAATGTATTATTTTATTTTGTTACGATAAATATTATATATGTGATATATAATATTATAACATGATATGATTACTAATGCAACATGTTTAGTAGAGATTAAACATGGTTAGGGTTTGATTAGGGTTAAACCTTTCTAGATGTTTCTAGAAGGTTTTCTTTTTTGTTTTGGAAAAGATATTTTTGCATGATATTTCTTAACCCAACCACACCCCTTAACCCTAGTTCAATCTCTACAAAGGTTACTTGACCATAGTTGCATTATTTATCATATTAATTCTTTCTATTCATCACATAAGGTGAATGCTAAGGTTGTTCATCTTCTTCCTTCTTTCTTTCTTGATGAAAAAGCTTACTAGTTTTTTCAAAGTGATGAATATATGTGAGAAAAAGATAAATAAAGAGAGCAAAAATCCTACTTCATCATCCTCATCTTCCCTTGCCCTTTAGATGAGAGTGTTCACTCAATTTTAGTGAGTGTTAGCTTGTGTTAATGAAATTTCAAGGTAGATCATCTTTGTATCGAAGATCGGAAGCAAGACTGCATCTTTCTCTTCGTGGAACCTCTCGAGAGTCCGGAGTACGATGATCGCAGCGAAGGGACCTCAACACGGAGCATATGAAGTGAAGGGCCGGATCTACAAAGGTTGTAATCCCTATCACTTAGTGTTAAAGTGTTTAGCATGTTAGTTTTCGCCTAATCTCTAGTTTAAAGATCTGGCTTCGGGTTGTTCGGCACGGCTAATTTTTTAATCGGGCATGGTTGATGCCTCGTGGACCCTTGTGCGCGTGCCTAGCAACCCTACAAAATATTCCAAACATCATGGTTTTCTTATAAACACTAAATATAATTAAACACTATTATCCTTTATTAACTAAATGTTTTATAAGATGATACGAAATACATTACAAACTTTAAAAGATAACAAGATAAAACGAGTGGTTGTGGAAGGCCATATTAAATGAAATCAATTTCTTGATTACAAGTTTATGATATACATGACACATGATACGGTTAAGGTTAGAATGCGCGGACCTAGGTATGGAATACTTATATATGAAGATCCATGCAAGCAGAGTAACCAGTCCAAAGTGTGGACGACTACTAACCCGATATTCGGGCGAATACTAACCCTATTTGAGGGCGAATGATCCAAAATGTGGATGGCATACAAATGTGGAAATTCGATGCCTAGATGTATACGCACTAACTCTAAACCGTCAAGACCTTTATACTGAACCTCGGGGATGGGTAGTTTGACTAGGTAAGGAGACTCGGAACTCGGATTCCCCTACTACTCGATCATGATCCCGGGAAGTGAAACGGTACATTTCACTTCCCCGGTTGTTGTTCCGTGGCCACAACGGAATAATCGCGAGTATCCGGACCCTTGTTTAACAAACTAAAACGATTACAATACCTATTGATACTCAACACTAAACTCACATCATATGCTATACCCACATGTTACCTTATCTACCTTTCTTCATGAGACACGAGTTATTCAGTATCTTGGATGTGGATATTTTACCAGTTTAGACTTGTTGTTTATTATGGAACTGAAGGGTGGAAATACCTGTGCGCTTGAGTGATATTCACGCTAGACAAAACTCCATAGTAGTTATGGGACACCTTTCGAGGATGTTCATGCTACCGCATTGATTGCCACCGTAGGCACGAGCACCAACTCATACTGCTTCCAGCTAGTCATGGGATACCTCAAGGATACGAGTATGTTCACCAGTCAATTCCATCAATACACACCTGTTTTAACCTGATCTAACTCTTATACTGAATATTCTTTTGACTTGACTTGAACCTTTACCAAATATATACCTCACACAACCTACTCATATTCACCTATAGCTCTGTCAACAAATCTAATTTGCATACAACCTCATATCTTTATACCCATGTACATCATATTCATTATATTTATATACACATGTTTGTTTCTATACCTACTTCCTTATGAGGCAATCCTACCCGAGTATAACTCGCTGACGGACCTTCTTTTTCTTCCTCTATCTTTGGAATGTCCGTGAGATAAGAATGAGTATTATGGCGAGGATCAAGGTGTGAAGCCAACTTATGAAGATTATACAGACTGGACGATGGAAGATTAGCTAGATTTAATTTTTGCCGTTTGCCCACATGTTTAGGGCTTTTGTTTCTCCTTGATGTAATTAAACTACTTAGTTTATTTTACTCTTTCTTTTGAGATGTAATAAAGTTTAATTAATGGAAATAAATGCCTTTCGCTTTTATTACTTTGATTTTGGTACACACCCTGCATGTTAGATATTCATACGCTTAACGTAACTGTATTGAAAAGACCACATTCAATACAGTTAGGTTGCGGACTTTGCCACGTTATCCTTCACCTTCTTTTGGGAAGCGGGGCGTGACAGCAAATTTTTGAAAACGACATGGATGATGCCTCCCGAAACCTTGTTGTCATGCTAGGGAACCCAACAGTGGTATCAGAGCCAGGCTAAAGAATTAGACGATGTTTTTAGAATCACGAAACCGAAAAACTCTGAAACAACGAAACCCAAAAATCCAGTTTCTGTCGATTTTAAAATGATCTAAAAAATTATTTTAGCAACTGCAGAATGTTGTATGTGATACAACTAGAACACTGGAGAAATTCGAGACCAAACAAACGGATTTTTGCCGGCGACATTCAATAAAAATCCGGTCTCGCCGGTTTTTTGAGCTCCTTTTTGGCTTAAAATTTTTTGGTGTTCTCAGGGCTTGATTTTGGGGTTTCTGGTATTGTTTGATTAGCCCAGTTTTCATGTGATGTTAACAGTACTATTAGGGCTAATACGGAGTGTTTCGTAGTCGTAATTCTAACATTTTTCGGGTTAATTTAGACGGCGTTAAAAAGTTCGAACGGATATCAATAACACAACTTTTCCCTCGCTAGAAAATTTCCAAGAGTTGGATTTTTCAAGTTAAAGAACATTCAAAAATCATGCAAGTAATGCAATTGACCATCTAGAAGAACGAAACCCTAACTCGATTCTATGACCGTAAGAACCGCCGCCAAACCCTAGGGTTTGCGGTAGTTTCGCGGCGCCATAGTTGAGGCAAGGGTTGGCCCATCTATGGTTGGTCCATAGGTACTGTGGTATGTTCTGAGTATTTTTAAACTGTGCTCAAGTGTTGGGCTCTTTAGGAAATTTTGGGTGTTTGTTGATTCAATCGGAATGTTTAATATCGTCTAGCTATTTGTGGAATGCGATACAATATTTGGAATTCATATTGTTAGGCATGAAATCCGAAATATGTGATATTTCGGGTTTATGATATCTAAGGTGATTGTGGATTTCAAATGTTGTAGTTTGACATTTTCTTTTCTGCGACCGTAAGTGTAATATGTGGTGTATCGCCGGTTTCATTGCTATATGTCAACAATAATTAGGATACGCATATTTACTTACGTTGATGACATGTTGTCACGCCCCGCTTCCCAGTGTACGGCGAAGGGGACGCGACGAGGCCCGCTACGTATATACTCAGAAGTACATACGCTAAGCGTATCTAAGCAATATAAAAGTAAATCACAAGAGACAAGAGATATAGAAATAACAGCAACTTTATTAATAACATTCTTTTGTACAATGCATGAAAAGTAAATACAACTGAAATGAAAAGCGATGCCTAAACAATGGCATAACAGTAAATGAAAATGCTGAATAGAACAAGGTACAATGTCTAGAGCTCGGGGTCTTCGTGGAACTGATCCAAGTCTTCACCGGTGGGCTCGATCTCTGACGGGTCCAAAGCACCTGACGACATTCAAAGAAGAAAGAAATAGAATGTCGTCAGCGAACAGGTCGCTCGGTAAGTCCCAAAGATAAGGAGGAATTAGAAAAGACAGAATAAGAGGTTTCTTCTAAAGTTGTATACTATTTGTTGTAATGTTGTATTAACGCTGTTGTTTGTAGCTTGGTACAGAAGAATGTCAGTGTATACGAGAGGGGTCTCTATATGCTAGAGACCAGGGCAAACGGAATATAAAGTACAAGGCTCCGTTATACAACCCGGAACAACGGCAATTGGATTCATGTTAAGTGTCTTAATCTTACCGCCTCGTGCCACCTTTAACACCTTCCATACCAATCTACCCCTTAAACCCCGTAGTGTTTTGATAGTATTGTAGTATTGTATTGTGTAAGTTGGATGACTGACCAAAACCAAGATATCAGTAAACAGATTGTAACTGTATAATCAGGTAAATGGAATACGGAATAATGGATGTATATCCATGGTTTGATTCAGTCAAGTTGTATAGATTGTTAACTGGATTCTGGGATTTATGTGTTCATATTGAGTTGGAATATTAAAGAATATAGATTGACTTGAATCATATTCAAGTCAGAAATAATCAGACTCAAACCCGAGTCAGACTAAAAGAAAAGTAATTTGAAGTTCTATAATTGTTAGGGTCCTTATTGTAAATTATAAAACTTGAGGGGGTTTTATGTAAAAATGCTTTTGTATAGTTTTCAAGATACACCTCAAGTATTTATTATTCTTCTTTATAGTTATAATGAGTGTAAATTTTATTTGTGTTATTTCTAGTGAATATATCCTAATAAAGGTATTAACTTGTAATATTGATTTATTTGAAATTCATGGTATTTTAATGTAACTTTTAATCTTGTAATTTTTAGGAAAAGGTGGAAACATTATCTTATAATAAAATAGGTTTTTAAATGATAAATATACATATGTTTATACAAGAATAATTTTTAATAAATATTTTATTTTCCAAAAATCTCATTTTTCTTAAATGTCGTATTTTAAACCTTTCGAGACCGAATGCTCCTTGCGGAGGTCTGAATCTCGCATTACTAAGCTAGAGGGTGCACGATAAACCATACTATCCCTAACGAGTTCCCCAAAGGTGGGTTGTAGTGGCGCTTTGCAAATATTTAATAAATACTAATCATTTAGAAAACAGTTCTATAAAGACAAGGTATTTATTTGTAAAAGGGTGTAAATTTCCTTATTTTAGATTCTAGGGTTTCCTAAGCCAACTAGCCTATTTCTAAATGGTCTAAACGACAAGTCATTAGAAGCCTCAAATCGCCTCTTCACCGCCAATTGCGGTCAGGTAAGTGCCAGGTGAGTGGGAGGCTCTCCACTACAAGTAGTGGTCCTAATTAAGTAACCACTCGCCTTTGACACACTTGCCTAGACACCACAAAGTCAGGTTTAGATAAACAATCGATGTCCATGACATATCGTATTTTCCTATTAAAAGATTTTGTTTTAAAATTGTATACAACTTAGAACTTTCAGAAAAGGTTTATAAAGAAAATGTTATTTTAATAAAAAGTCTTGTATTATCGTATTCTAAGTTTTGATGATATCAATTAGGGTTGTATTTGCGTGTGTGTGGAGGTAGGTCATTACCTCGTGATCTATTTTAAGGTATAGTAATGTTAAAGGGTTAAATGAGATAAACTAAATATGGTGGTATTTAAGTGCGAAAATACGGTATTTTGCAAAAGTTGTTATTTCATGTGAGAAACTTTATCCAAATTGATTTTTAAGTGATTAGTAGTCAACATGAATATGTTTAAACATTATGCAATTAGTGACAAGTGAGTTTTGATAGAAAAAACGAATCGGAAATCGGTTTGTTCCGATTTCCGTCGGGTTTTAAAAAGTCGTATTATTATGAAAGGAAAGAAAGGTAGAATGAGGGACTTACGGGTTTGGACAACGTTAGAGAGTGAGAGGAAGGTAGAGGGTTTGCCGGTACGTCGAATCGTCGTTGAGAGCTCCTAGCACGATCACCGGAAAGTCGCCGTCGATTTCGTCAGCGCTTCGCCTTTCGCTCGTTTTCTAACGTACCGAGTTCTCTTGAAATTTTTAGAGAGTGGACTTAGGAATGTAGGGTGAGAGGGTAGAGGGTATGGGGGTTTATATAGGGTTAGGCTAGGGTTAGGGTTTTAATTAAAAAAATATATATAAATATATTAAAAAAACATTAAAAATCATTAAATTTTGGAGTAAAAGTGATTTATTAAAGATTTGATAACCGATCAAAGAAAATAAAGTATTCAGGGGGAAAGACCAGGTCAACACGGAGAAATTCCGTGTTGACGACTCGGCCGTCCGGCCGAGTCCGGCCGGCGGCACCGGCCTGAGTCGGGGTACCGTCGGGTGGGTCATCACCTGGGGGGAATTTTGGTATATTTAACTTTTTGGGTTCAGTATAAATTTTGTGAGTTATGACGGTTTGACTGTTGACTTTCCAAAAAAATAAAACCAAATAAATATAAAAAATAATGTGGGGCATGGGATTTGAACTCTGGTGGCTTGGTTCAGCAGTGGAAGGTATTACCAATAAGCTACAAGCTCCTTCTTGTAATGATTATGGGAAAATAACTACTTAAAGTGGTAACAGCAACATTAAATACCCTAAGTACACTTTTAATTTTAAAACAATTTTATGTACACTAAAAATGGAGTTATTTAAAAACAAAATAATTACTTATATATATATTGTGCTCAGGTTAAAATACTCCTTTATGGATTTTTAAAAATTAAAAAAAAATTGTATAGAAAAGTGTATAGGAAAATTAGGGTTGTTACATTCTACCCTCCTTATAAAAATTTCGTCCTCGAAATTTGTAAAAGGAAAGTGTAACAAATCCAAGAAAAGTTTGGTGCTAGTGTACTGACAGGGTTTTAAAAATGTAAAGATTGTATGTAGGAATGAAAGAATCCGAAGGTTTTGGTAAAATTGAAAAAGAGGTGAGAGAATTTTGGGTTAGCATAGATTCAAAGTATATGATTCAAGAAATATAAAAGAAAGGATTCAAGGGACATGATTGTAAAGAATGTTTTAGTTGCTGGTTCTTGTGTTATATTGCTTAGGTTGTTCACGTAGACCAGAACTGCATGATAGGGATTCATACAGCTCTGACCTACATGGGCTACCAACAAAACCTGTCACGCCGCGCTTCCCAGTGTACGGCGAAGGGGACGCGACGAGGCCCGCTACGTATATACTCAGAAGTACATACGCTAAGCGTATCTAAGCAATATAAAAGTAAATCACAAGAGACAAGAGATATAGAAATAACAGCAAATTTATTAATAACATTCTTTTGTACAATGCATGAAAAGTAAATACAACTGAAATGAAAAGCGATGCCTAAACAATGGCATAACAGGAAATGAAAATGCTGAATAGAACAAGGTACAATGTCTAGAGCTCGGGGTCTTCATGGAACTGATCCAAGTCTTCACCGGTGGGCTCGATCTCTGACGGGTCCAAAGCACCTGACGACATTCAAAGAAGAAAGAAATAGAATGTCGTCAGCGAACAGGTCGCTCGGTAAGTTCCAAAGATAAGGATGAATTAGAAAAGACAGAATAAGAGGTTTCTTCTAAAGTTGTATACTATTTGTTGTAATGTTGTATTAACGCTGTTATTTGTAGCTTGGTACAGAAGAATGCCAGTGTATACGAGAGGGGTCTCTATATGCTAGAGACCAGGGCAAACGGAATATAGAGTACAAGGCTCCGTTATACAACCCGGAACAACGGCAATTGGATTCATATTAAGTGTCTTAATCTTACCGCCTCGTGCCACCTTTAACACCTTCCGTACCAAACTACCCCTTAAACCCCGTAGTGTTTTGATAGTATTGTAGTATTGTATTGTTGTAATACCCAGTTTTCGACGTACTATCTTACTTATTTGAATGAAATAATTTTTCACATATTTTCTATTTATGTTCAATTTTTATAGTAATTCCCTAGAATTTTACAGGATAATTTTAATTCCTAAATTATTATTTTAATCTAAACCCAATCCCCTCTCTTGGCCAGGCCCATCTCTTTTCCAATTACTCAGCCCCGAACAATATTTAATTGAATTAAAACCCAAAATATATTTGCAATACACAGACCTTCCTCTCCTCCCCTAACAAATAAATTAAACTCATTTTCCCAGCCCGTTTCCTTTCAAAGCCATCCCACAACCCAACACAAATAAATTTTTACTAATAAACCCCGGCCCATTCATTTTTCCCTTTTCCCACTCATTCTTTTTCAAAATCTCCCGGCCCTTTACCTCAGCCCAATAGAATTTTAATTAAATCAAAAATCAAATAACCCTTACTCTCTCCGGCCCACCCACTCTTTTCCTACAATTTAAACCAATTTTTTTAACTAAACCCACGGGCCCGGCCCAGCTTCCCATTCTCCTTATCCCACATCTGTGCCGCTTAACCCGACCTGACCCACTTCGCAAACTCCTTCTTCCCCGTGTCTCCCGCTCATTTTTAACGCAAACCCACGTCGCCCCCACCTCGCTCGTGCCCACGTCGCCCCTTTGCGCCCACGTCGCCACACTCGTCGCCCACGCCGCGAGTCCGTCGACCTCTCCTCGCCTCAACCGCTCCTCTTCTCTTTCTCCCTCGCACTCTCCAACTCACTCTCTCCTCTATCTCTCGAAACTGCCGAGCCCTCGCCTCCCCGACAACGACGACGACAACCTCTTCGTCGACTCCCTCACCCTCTCTCACAAAGCCAAACCGCCACCTCTCCCCTCACCGACTCGCCAAGTCTCCCCCTGCACCTCCAGCCGCCACTAAGATCAAGCCATCTCCACCGGAGATCCACCGTCGGCCGAAACCACCGCCACCCGCCGACCATCTCCTCCTTCCCCTTGCCGCACCACCCTCTGCGCCCTCCTCTCACCTTCTCCTGACACCATTTCCCCGCACTGCACACTCAACTCCAACTCACTCGACCACCGAGCTCACTACCTACACCTCGATGCTGGCGAGCCCTGCTGCACCTGAACCACGTCGTCGGCCTCCACCTCCTCCGCATCATCACCATCACCGCAAGCCCAAGCCCCACTACCTGCTCTCTCTCTCTCCCCCTCTAAACCTCCACTGCGAGCCCTAAATACCCTCTGCTGCCGCCGCCGGAAAGCGACCACGCCGACCATCGTCGACCCCAGCACATCCCGAGAAATCGACAGAGCATCCCTCTCCGCGTCCAGCAAACGTGAGGCATCTCCGGACAACTCCGACGTAGAACCCAAGCGCGAGCCGAGGCCGCGAACCTTAGCCGCGCCGTTCGTCGCGCGTTCGTGCCGCTGCCGCTGCCGTGCCTTCAATTCATCGTCTCCAGGCAAGTATTTTACTTTCTTACATGCTATTTACTTAGGTTACAATCGTTAAGTACATAGATTATGAAGTTACAAGTTTAAACCAATTATGTGCCATACCTGTTCGACGCGTGTTCCCAAAGAAAATATTTTTCTAAATTGACGGGACTGAATTACTTTTATTGGCCCTTGCTATGATGAATACCTTGTGCAAGTTTCGCTGGAAAATATGACCATTAACGACTAAAACAACTACCCCCAAGTTTAACCGTAAAACTGAATTTTTCTTGTACCTGAAAACTATTAAAATCACTATAAATTATATACATACTGGAATGATGCGTTCGAGGGCTCAAATCGAAAACGACTCGACGGGCTTTAACCCTATACTTGTTTCCCGATATTCCTGTACTTAAACTGTGACGATATTGGGATCGGAGTGCGACTCTGGACTGCAGTCCAGAGCGACTCCAATTGTTGCTTGCTGTTTCGTAATGGTACCACAAGATTTCCTTAACTCATAGATTGCGGAACTCTGCTGTTTATTATAGGTGAATCTGTTAACTAGATAATACAGGTGGTTTCACCCTGTTTCGTCATCATTTACTATTTTATCTGTAATTTAAAAGATCGGGACGCATAACAGTCCCAAGAGAATCAGAATTGACATATTAATATTAAACAGTGTATATCTCCTGACGTAAAAACGCGATTGAAGATCCGTCTATTGCGTTGAAAACCTTACTGAAAACCCTAGATTTCATTCAACTGTAGCGTCACTAAAATCTGATCGCAACTGGGATTAAAATGCGTTCCGAAACGGATTTCCGATCACTAAAATCTGATCGCAACTGGGATTAAAATGCGTTGCGAAACGGATTTCCGATTCTGAAACCAGATTTCCAGCCGTGAACGCTTAAAATGAAATGGCTATAAATAATGACTCTGGAATCCGAGTGACATGAAACTAAATTCGATGGACAGATAACTGAGCATACTAATTATTACATGTTTATTGTTTCGCCAAACCGTACACGTTTGATTTATGATAATTTATGCAAGTGATAGATTGTTGATTCATGACATCCTAAACATGCTTTATATATTGTTTACGCATCATATCTTACACCTGTCGTTGCATTGATAACCTAGTGATAACGTGCATTTACCCAGTGTTAGATTTTAGTGATGATTGTGGCAAGTACGTCAGTGTTCGTGTATAAGTGATTAAGTGAAAGTGATACGTACTTGTACACAATCAGTGAACCTTATCATTATATTGCATTGTCGACGTCTGTGGGACATGTGTACGTGTGACTATAAGTGGTATGGGACACTTATGGAAGCGCTTGCACGGGTGTCACAGATAAGGCATCAGACACTGTCATTTATCTTAGGTATTAGTCGGAACGTGCTTGATGGAGGTCCTGCCTCCAATTCTCGCGCAGACTTATCACGGATCGATTAGTATTTAGGATTATGGTTAGCGTTTGATGTAGACCACGGGGTGTGGGGTAGTTTAAGTGTGAGTTCAACAGAATCTCGGGAGTCCCATGCCGGCTTATATATTTAGGGAGATATATGGAGATTTACAGGGTATGTGATATTCACCGTGATATACATGTTACATGTTGGGCCCGTGGTCCTTTGCCCTTGGGTTCTACCCTTGGGTGGAGGACACTCGCGAGTGGTTGACTCTCACACTTGGACTGACGATAGGCCTAGTGACCTGTATAGTGACACTTAGAGACTGATAGGGATACCGGCATTGATATATCTTACTTACTGTGTTGACATACGTGGCATATCGTCCTACTGCTTTTACTGTTCCGCTGCATTGATTACTGCACATTCATATTTATGTTGTCATTGATTTACTGTTATACATATCTATTACCACTGTTAGAGTTGTCACATGATTTTATATATATTATATTGCTATTGTGTCGCTCTGACGACCTGAGTATGCATGCTCAGTGTGAGGAGAAGATTTAGCCTGGACCAGGACTAGACGCACTTCACGGACATCTTGTTTAGCTATCCAGGGTTATACCCGTTTGTTTCCCATCAGGTCAGTTCTTTACATCGTTTGGTTTCAGTTACTGCATTTCTCATTACCTGTGTGTTATTTACTGTTTACCACGAAAAAACTAGAAGCCGAAGTGTGACTATGGCAGGACATTTCCTTGACCATAGGAGCATGGCTGGCCTTGTCAACTCCTCGTATTCCGTATTTTGGGAAGCGGGGCGTGACAATTGTGTAAGTTGGATGACTGACCAAAACCAAGATATCAGTAAACATATTGTAACTGTATAATCAGGTAAATGGAATACGGAATAATGGATGTATATCCATGGTTTGATTCAGTCAAGTTGTATAGATTGTTAACTGGATTCTGGGATTCATGTGTTCATATTGAGTTGGAATATTAAAGAATATAGATTGACTTGAATCATATTCAAGTCAGAAATAATCAGACTCAAACTCGAGTTAGACAAAAAGAAAAGTAATTTGAAGTTCTATAATTGTTAGGGTCCTTATTGTAAATTATAAAACTTGAGGGGGTTTTATGTAAAAATACTTTTGTATAGTTTTCAAGATACAGCTCAAGTATTTATTATTCGTCTTTATAGTTATAATGAGTGTAAGTTTTATTTGTGTTATTTCTAGTGAATATATCCTAATAAAGGTATTAACTTGTAATATTGATTTATTTGAAATTCATGGTATTTTAATGTAACTTTTAATCTTGTAATTTTTAGGAAAAGGTGGAAACTTTATCTTATAATAAAATAGGTGTTTAAATGATAAATATACATATGTTTATACAAGAATAATTTTTAATAAATATTTTATTTTCCAAAAATCTCATTTTTCTTAAATGTCGTATTTTAAACCTTTCGAGACCGAATGCTCCTTGCGAAGGTCTGAATCTCGCACTACTAAGCTCGAGGGTGCACGATAAACCGTACTATCCCTAACGAGTTCCCCAAAGATGGGTTGTAGTGTCGCTTTGCAAAGATTTAATAAATACTAATCATTTAGAAAACGGTTTTATAAAAATAAGGTATTTATTTGTAAAAGGGTGTAAATTTCCGTATTTTAGATTCTAAGGTTTCATAAGCCAACTAGCCTATTTCTAAATGGTCTAAACGACAAGTCCTTAGAAGCCTCAAATCGCTTCTTCACCGCCAATTGCGGCCAGGTAAGTACCAGGTGAGTGGGAGGCTCTTCACTACAAGTAGTGGTCCTAATTAAATAACCACTCGCCTTAGACACACTTGCCTAGACACCACAATGTCAGGTTTAGATAAACAATCGATGTCCATGACATATTGTATTTTCCTATTAAAAGATTTTGTTTTAAAATTGTATACAACTTAGAACTTTCAGAAAAGGTTTATAAAGAAAATGGTATTTTAATGAAAAGTCTTGTATTATCGTATTCTAAGTTTTGATGATATCAATTAGGGTTGTATTTACGTGTGTGTGGAGGTAGGTCATTACCTCGTGATGTATTTTAAGGTATAGCAATGTTAAAGGGTTAAATGAGATAAACTAAACATGGTGGTATTTAAGTGCGAAAATACGGTATTTTGCAAAAGTTATCATTTCATATGAGAAACTTTATCCAAATTGATTTTTAAGTGATTAGTAGTCAACATGAATATGTTTAAGTATTATGGAATTAGTGACAAGTGAGTTTTGATAGAAAAACCGAATCGGAAATCGGTTTGTTCTGATTTCCGTCGGGTTTTAAAAAGTCGTATTATTATGAAAGGAAAGAAAGGTAGAATAGGGGACTTACGGGTTTGGACAACGTTAGAGAGTGAGAGAAAGGTATAGGGTTTGCCAGTACGTCGAATCGTCGTTGAGAGCTCCTAGCACGATCACCGAAAAGTCGCCGTCGATTTCGTCAGCGCTTCGCCTTTCGCTCGTTTTCTAACGTACCGAGTTCTCTTGAAATTTTTAGAGAGTGGACTTAGGAATGTAGGGTGAGAGGGTAGAGGGTATGGGGGTTTATATAGGGTTAGGCTAGGGTTAGGGTTTTAATTAAAATATATATATATATAAATATATAAAAAAACATTAAAAATCATTAAATTTTAGAGTAAAAGTGATTTATTAAGGATTTGATAACCGATCAAAGAAAATAAAGTATTCAGGGGGAAAGACCAGGTCAACACGGAGAAATTCCGTGTTGACGACTCGGCCATCCGGCCGAGTCCGGCCTGCGGCGCTGGCCCGAGTCGGCCGAGTCGGGCCGAGTCGGGGTACCGTCGGGTGGGTCATCACCTGGGGGGAATTTTGGTATATTTAACTTTTTGGGTTCAGTATAAATTTTGTGAGTTATGACGGTTTGACTGTTGACTTTCCAAAAAAATAAAACCAAAAAAATATAAAAAATAATGTGGGGCATGGGATTTGAACTCTGGTGGCTTGGTTCAGCAGTGCAAGGTATTACCAATGAGCTACAAGCTCCTTCTTGTAATTATTGTGGGAAAATGACTACTTAAAGTGGTAACAGCAACATTAAATACCCCAAGTACACTTTTAATTTTAAAACAATTTTATGTACACTAAAAATGGATTTATTAAAAATCAAAATAATTACTTATATATATATTGTGCTCAGGTTAAAATAATCCTTTATGGATTTTTAAAAATTAAAAAAAATTTGTATAGAAAAGTGTATAGGAAAATTAGGGTTGTTACACATGTGATATTATGTGTTGCTGGGATATGTTATATTGGATCGTTGTGTTTTGAATAGCCGGGGTTTTTTTGCGTGAGATGAGAGTTGTTCATTTTCATTCATGTAAAAACTTGTATGTAATATTCTTTTATTGAGGCACTTCCGGGTTGAGGATGTTGTCACCCTTGTTGTATATTATTTATTTTTCCGCATTAGGATAGACTCAAGGTGGCGAGCATAAGTAACCGGGTTCTAGAGTCTAGTGGGAGACCATCTCGAGGAGTCGGGTCCGGGTCTCCTAACTCTAGAATTGGTAGGGTTGCTTGCCGCTCTCGTAGGGGTCTAGGGATGTGGGTTTGGTTATTCACCGCGATCGTGGAATCCGTGTTTTTTACTGGCTTAATATAAAACACGGACCTCCTAGTATATCCAATATTTCATATGTTGACTTCTGCTACCAATATTCTGTGATGTGATCACTTTATATGCTTGAGACGAATGCTTTATTATTATATATATGATATATAATAAACGTTGTTTATATTTTGCACCTGCGCTAGTCCTGCCCCGTTATGCCGTTAGTTAAGTAATCTAACGGTGTATAACGGGACACTGTGGTGAATGCGGATTGTTCCCTTATAAAAAATGAATAATAAATATAAAAAGCAATGGGAAAAGTCCCCAAATGGAGTATCACGTGCCCACACGTGATAAGCACCGCGCTTGACAAAACAAGGCTGAAACTGAGCCTCACGTGCAGACACGTGACCTCTATATACAAAGTATATAGGCCTTCATAAAACAAAAATTGGCCAGAAGAATTCACGTGATAGCACGTGACGCTTTTTGGTGGGCTTAACTTTGTGGGGTCACATGCTACATGTGATGAGCTCCTATGCCTTCTGAACCGATAGATTTAAATTCTAAATAAAAGGAATCAAAGCTCTATTTAGAAAATATTTCCTTAGATCTTTCTAAACAAGAAAGATTGCGCTCTGTAAAGCAGAGTGCTGTTGGATTAAAAATCCAATGGTGATTAAAAATCACCAATTTACAGAAGAAGATTCTGTATAGGGAAATATTTTCCTAATCTTGTGAGAAATATCTTCTGTAAAACAAAAGTTCTTGGATTAAAAATCCAACAGTGAATAAAATTCACCGATTGATCTAAAACATCATTTTGGTTGATCAAAATTTCTCAATTAGAGATTTTCTGAACAAATTGATTGTTTTCTTTCTCCTATAAATAAGAGCCAAGAGACACAAAAAAGGGGAGACAAAAAAAAAGAAAAGCGAAAAAAAACCATAAACTGCAAGTTCAAGAGAAAAGAATAAACCCTAGGTAAGAAGGACCCAAACACAAAGAACATCTTACTTCTTCGTCTCCACAAGAGTTTAACCCTCCATATAAGAACTTAGTTCTTTCTTCTGGCAAAGGATCTGTACAAGCGGATCTCCCCACAGGTTGAGAATTTAATTCTCATCGGGAAGATTCTGCCATGCAGATCCAAAATCTAGGGAAAGCTCTAAATTCAGAGAATTTAATTCTCCCAAAAATTATATAAGAATTTAATTCCTCTGATAAAACAAGGGTTTAAATCTTCATATATGTCACGCCCCGCTTCGCAGTGTACGGCGAAGAGGACGCGACGAGGCCCGCTACGTATATACTCAGAAGTACATACGCTAAGCGTAACTAAGCAATATAAAGTAAATCATAAGAGACGAATGATATAGAAATAACAGCAACTTTTATTAATAACATTCTTTGTACAATGCATGAAAAGAAAATACAACTGAAATGAAAAGCGATGCCTAAACAGTGGCATAACAGAAAATGAAAATACTGGAAAGAACAAGGTACAGTATCTAGAGCTCGGGATCTTCATGGAACTGCTCCAAATCTTCACCGGTGGGCTCGATCTCAGCTTGGTCCAACGCACCTGACGACATTCAAAGAAGAAAGAAATAGAATGTCGTCAGCGAACATGTCGCTCGGTAAGTCCCAAAGATAAGGAAGAATTAGAATGACAGTGTAAAATTATTTTCTAAAGTATTATATTGTTGAATATTATGGAATATTGAGTTAACGTTGTTGTTTGTAGCTTGGTACAGAAGGATATCAGTGTATATGAGGGGGATCTCTATATGCTATAGATCAGGGCAAAAGGAAGTACAAGGAACCGTTATGCCACGGTACAACAGCAATAGGATTCAGGTTAGGTGTCTTAATCTGACCACCTCGTGCCACCTTTAACACCTTCCGTACCAATCTACCCCTTAAACCCCGTAATGTTTTAACAGTGTTGTTGTAATGTATTGTGTAAGTTGGGTGACTGACCAAAACCATGATATCAGTAAACATGTTGAAACTGTATAATCAGGTAAATGGAATATCAGGATAATGGATGAATATCCATGGTTTGATTCAGTCAAAATGAATATATTGTTAACTGGATTCAGGGATTCATGTATTCAAATTGTGTTGTAATATAAAAGAATATAGATTGACTTGAATCATATTCAAGTCAGAGATAGTCAGACTCTAACCCGAGTCAGACTATAAGAAAGGTAATTTGAAGTTCAATAATTGTTAGGGGCCTTATTGTAATTTGTAAAACTTGAGGGGGTTTTATGTAAAAAGTACTTTTGTATAGTTTTCAAAATACACCTCAAGTATTTATTATTCGTCTTTATAATTATAATGAATGTGAATTTTATTTGTGTTATTCTAGTGAATATATCCTAATAAAAGTATTAATTGTTTTATTAGAATTTCATGGTATTTTAATGTAACTTTTAATCTTGGATTTTTAGGAAAAAGTGGAAACTTTATATTATAATAAAATAGGTGTTTAAATGATAATTATATATATATATTAACACATGAATAACTTTTAAATGAATATTTTATTTTCAAAAATCTCATTTTTTCTTAAATGTCGTATTTTAAACCTTTCGAGACCGAATGCTCCTTGCGGAGGTCTGAATCTCGCACTACTAGCCTGCGGGTGCACGATGAACCGTACTATCCCTAACAGGTTCCCCAAAGGTGGGTTGTAGTGGCACTTTGCTTAGGTTTTATAAATACTTTTCATTTAGGAAAACGGTTTTATAAATATAGGGTATTTATTTGCAAAAGAGTATAGTTTTCCGTATTTTAGTTGTTAGGGTTTCCTAAGCCAACTAGCCTATTTCTAAGGTCTAAACGATGAGTCATTAGAAGCCTCAAATCTCCTCTTCACCGTTAATTGCGGCCAGGTAAGTGCCAGGTAAGTGGGAAGGAACCACAGTCGTGGGCCTAATTAAAAACCACTAGCCTAGACACACTTGCCTAGACACCCCAAGACAGTTTAGATAAACGATCGATGTCCACGACCTATCGTGCTTTCATTTTATTTAAAATTTTATACAGCTTAAAGCTTTCAAGTAAAGGTTATAAAGAATATGGTATTTTAGTGAAAAGTCCTGTAATGTCGTATTCTATGTTTTGACATTTATCAGTTAGGGTTATATTTGTGTATGTGTAGAGGTAGGTCATTACCTCGTGACTTGTTTTAAGTTTTGATGACGTTTAGAGGTAAAACATGACATGTTAAAGTTGGAGTTATTAAAGCGCAAGAATACGGTATTTGAAAACGTTATCATTTCATGTGTGAAAATTCATTCAATTTGATTTCTACAAGTTTAGTGATCAAGATAAACTTATTTAGGAGTGAGGGAATTGATTAAACGAAGAAAAATGAACTTCATGGTATTTTTATGAAAAGAATACGATATTGTAAAGAACCTATCATTTCATGTGAGAAAGTTTGTTTAAACTGGTTTATGGGTGATTAATAGTCAACATGAATATAGGTAGGTATTATGTATTAGGTGACAAGTGGAAATTTGCAGAAAAACCGAATCGGAAATCGTTTTGTTCCGATTCCGTCGGGTTCCAAAAAGTCGTATTTTTATATTAAAGAGAAGAGAGATAGAAGAGATAGGACTTATGGGTTTGGACAAGCTTAAGGAGACTAAGGGAAGTGGTGGTTGTCGGTGCGTCGAAAACGTCGCGAAAGTTCTAGTCCGATCGCCGGAATCCGTCGTCGGTTTCAGCAGCGCTTCGCTTCTCGCTCTTCATACCAAGTTCTCGAGAATTTGGGAGAGTGGACTTAGAGTTGTGAGGTGAAAAGGTAGAGGGTAGGGGTCTTTATATAGGGCTAGGCTAAGGTTAGGGTTTGGATTAAAAAAATATTTAAAAAAATATAAAATTCATTAAAATTTCATTAAATTTGGACTTAAAAGAGGTGTAATGGAAATTGTGTAACAGTTCTGGGAAAATGGACCATGCAGGGGGGTTGACCAAGTCAACACGAAAATTTTTCGTGTTGACGACTCGGCCGACCGGCCGAGTCCAGCCGGCGGCGCCGGCCGACTTGGCCAAGTCAGGGCCGAGTCGGGTCTCGTTGGGTGTGGTTTTGTCTGGGGGGAATTTTGGTATACTTTATTTTTTATATATTGTAATAAATTGTGAGTTATGGCTGTTTGACCGTTTGACTTCCCAAAAATTTAAAACAAAAAGATAATAAAAAATATGTGGTGCATGGGATTCGAACTCTGGTGGCTTGGTTCAGCAGTGCAAGGTATTACCAATGAGCTACAAGTTCCTTCTTGTAATTATTGTAAGGAAATAGATACTTAAATTGTTTCCAGCAACATCAATACTCCAAGTATACATCATATTTAAAGCAAATTTTGGTATACAAAAATTGGAGTTGTTACAATCTACCCTCCTTACAAAAAATTTCGTCCTCGAAATTTACAACTTTATTTAAGGACTAGTTTACAAAAAGGTGCGGATATCTTGCACGCATTTCATCCTCCCTTTCCCACGTGGATTCTCCTGGAGTGTCTTTCCTCCACATTACCCGGACCAAATTAACTTCCTTGTTCCGAGTGTCTTCACTTTCCTGTCCAGGATCTCCACAGGTTGTTGCTTACAAGACAAATCGGGCTGTATCGTGAGCTCGGAATGATCAAGTACATGGCTAGGGTCAGTCACATACCTTCTGAGTTGGGATATGTGGAACACATTATGCACTCCTTCCAATGAGGGTGGAAGCGCTGAACGATATGCCACTTCACCGACTCGTTCGAGTATATCGAACGATCCAATGTATCTTGGACTCAACTTTCCCCGTCTTCCAAATATGATCACTCCGCGGTTCGGAGAGATTTTCAGGAATACATGATCTCCTGGCTGGAACTACAAGTGTCGTCTTTTCGCATCAGCCCAGTGTTTCTGTCTATCTTGAGCTATGCGCATTCTTTCCCTGATAGTACGAACCACATCAACGGTCGCTACTATCATCTATGGTCCAAGGAGTTCTCTATCTCCGATGTCGTCCCAACTTAATGGCGATCGACACTTCCTTCCATATAATGCTGCAAAAGGTGCCATTCCTATGCTTGCTTGATAGCTGTTGTTGTACGCAAACTCCACAAGATGCAGGTGATCTTCCCACGATCCTTTGAAGTTGAGCATACATGCTCTGAGCATATCCTCCAAGATCTGAATAGTTCGTTCCGACTGACCATCTGTTTGTGGATGATAAGCCGTGCTGAAGTTCAGACTTGTTCCCAAGCTAGCTTGCAGACTCTGCCAAAATTGCAATCGGAACCTGGTGTCACGATCGGAGACAATGCAGACCGGTACTCCATGAAGTCTCACAATTTCCTGTATGAGTTCATGGGTATCAGGGATAGTACATTATGAAGAGTTTTTAAATCTAATTTAGATTATTACCTCAATGTACTTCTTCGCTAATGTCTCGGTTGATTGGCCAACTCGAAATGGGATGAAGTGAGCCGACTTTGTGAGTCATCCACAATGACCCAAATCGCATCGTTACCCTTTGTGCTGCGAGGAAGGGCAGTTACAAAGTCCATCATGATGTGCTGCCACTTCCATTCTGGAATTGGTAACGGTTGAAGTAGTCCAGCTGTCCTGTGATGTTCAGCCTTTACCTGCTGACACACCAAAGATTTTGCGACACTCCTGGCTACTTCACGCTTCATTCCATGCCACCAATAATTCTGACGTAGATCCTTGTACATTTTGGTACCTCCAGGATGTACTGAATAGGGAGAGCTGTGAGCTTCTTTCATTAACTCTTCCCGAACATGACCCTTTGGTACACACAATCTGCTGCCGTATCTCAAAGATCCGTCTTCATGGATGATGAAATCTGTTCTGAGTCCATTCTCCACTTGTTCTCTGATCTTTTGCAACTTAGCATCACTGGCTTGAGCTGCTTTGATCTGATTGACAATAGTTGATTGAACTTGTAGATTCATCAAACTTGAAGCATCACCTGGCATGACTAGTTCAATCTCCATCTGATGTAGGTCTTGCTGAAGCTTCCACTGTGCGGTGAGATTTATTGCTAATGGTTGGCGACTAAGAGCATCAGGTACTACGTTCACCTTTCCTGGATAATATTGCAAGTTGATGTCAAAGTCCGCCATGAGTTCTAACCATCTTCTCTGCCGCATATTCAACTCCTTCTGAGTAAACACATATTTCAAACTTTTATGATCTGTGTAGATGTTCACTCGTTCACCAAGTAAGTAGTGGCGCCAAATTTTGAGAGCAAAGATGACGGCTGCCAACTCCAGATCATGCGTCGGATAATTGCGCTCATGAGTCTTCAGTTGTCTTGAAGCATAAGCCACAACCTTACCGTGCTGATATAGAACACATCCTAATCCCTTACCGGATGCATCGCAATGCACTTCGAATCCTCCAGATTGATCCGGTATGACGAGAATAGGTGCAGATGTCAGTCTTGACTTGAGTTCTACGAAAGCTTGCTCGCATGCTTCTGACCACACAAATTCTTCATCTTTTCTTGTGAGCTTGGTCAGGGGTGTTGCTATCTTTGAAAAGCCTTCAATGAATCTTCTGTAATATCCAGCTAAGCCCAAGAAACTCCGAATATCCTTCACTGATTTTGGTGTAGGCCATTCGCTGACTGCTGAAACTTTTGCTGGATCCACAGAAATTCCTTCTCCTGATACGATGTGTCCAAGAAAACCAACTTGTTTTAGCCAAAACTCGCACTTGCTGTATTTGGCATAAAGCTTATGTTGTCGAAGAGTTTCCAGGACAATTCGTAAGTGCTCTGCATGTTCTTTCCGGTTCTTAGAATATACCAGGATGTCGTCGATGAAGATGACAACGAACCTGTCTAAATACTCCCGGAAAACTTGGTTCATAAGGTTCATGAAGATTGCGGGTGCATTGGTCACTCCAAATGGCATTACTAGAAATTCGTAATGTCCATAGCGAGTTCTGAAAGCTGTTTTGTGAATATCAGCTTCCTTGACCTTCACTTGATGATAACCCGAACGAAGATCTAGTTTAGAGAAGACACAAGATCCACTTAGCTGATCGAATAAATCGTCGATGCGCAGGAGTGGATACTTGTTCTTTATTGTGACTTCGTTCAAGGCTCTATAGTTGATGCACATTCTGTATGAACCTTCCTTCTTCTTCACCAATAGTACAGGTGCTCCCCAACTTGAAGTGCTGGGACGAATCCATCCTTTCGCCAGTAATTCGTCCAACTATGTTCGAACTTCCTTCAATCCTTCCGGACTTAGTCTATACGGTGCTTTGATCACTGGTTGTGCTCCTGGTACTAAGTCAATACTGAATTCAAGAGCTCGATCGGGAGGCAAACCTGATATATCGTCAGGGAATACATCGTCGAACTCTCGAACTACCTCCGGTCTTGATTCTTCCTCTGCCTGAGCTGCTGCAACTACTGCTTCCCTTGGCTTCGCTTTGTAGGTACTTGGTTCCAGTGTACGATCTCCACTCTTGAAATAGAAGACCGGATGATCTGGAATCTTAAATACTACCCTCCTTTGACGATAGTCGATGGTAGCATAAAAGGTTCCAAGCCAGTCTATTCCTAGAACCACATCGAAGTTTGGTATGTCCAGTACCTTGAAGCCAGCATAAAATTCTCGACTGCAGACGACGACTGGACACATGCTGTATCCCATAGTTGCCTTTAGAACACCATTTCCGGAACTGACGTTCCAGCTGGATACAAGCGGTGAGACTGGAATCGCATGGGTTCGGACAAACCGTTGCGACATAAAGCAGTGGGATGCTCCAGTATCAAACAGTGCAAGTGCAGGTAGTGAAGCTACTGGGATTGTACCTAAGGTATATGGTATAAGTTTTAGGTATAGGGAAAGTGTGTAGATAAACAAGACTAAAAGGTAAGTTTGAGAAGGAAAATTTACCAGTAATGACTTGGCCAGTGGCCTCAGCTTTTTCAACAGACATCATGAAAGCCTGGCGTTTTGGCACATTCCTCCTGGCCTGAGGAGCATTCCTCGGAACGTTCCTTTGAGCTTGATAGAACTGTCGAGGAGGTGGTGCAGCTTGTGGTCCCCTAGGTGGTGCAGGCAGTGCAAGTCTGGTAGCAGGTGCCTGAAGAGCTAGTCGCTGCTGATAAGTAATTGCTGGCCTGGGTGCAACAACTGGGTTCTGTCTTTGGGGACAAGATCCGATACCGTGAGTAGCTGAACCGCAGATCAAGCAAAGGCGATTGGCTCGACGGCAGTCCTTCATCATATGTCCAGTTCTCTTGCAGTAGGTGCAAAAGGCTGGGCTAGGACGATGGGTTGGTACTCCGGATCGCCTTGGCACGAAAGGTGGTCTGGACGTGGCTCCACCTGCCATCTGGTTGGCAGGGCGTTTGACTCCTGCAGACTGAGGTCTGCCCCTCTCTTTTATTACTGCCTCATAACTGCGGGCAGCTTCTAAGGCTTCCTCATGAGTCAAAAACTTTCCTGTGGCTAGAGCAGCCTTAATCTCTGTGTCTAAACCTTGCTGAAAACGACGGGCTCTGATCTCGTCCGTCGGTATCAGGTGTGCCGCGAATCTGTTTAAAGATTGTGTTAGCTGTGTAGTATGTGATATTTAAAATTGAACTATTGTGACATATCTTACCGGCTCAACATGGTGAACTCAGTATCGTATTCATCTACCGATTTGTCCCACATTGATCCTTGCTGTAGATGAATAAACTGCTGCTCCATAGCAAACCTGGTAGTCACAGGGAAATATTTCGCGTCGAACTTCTCGGGAAATTTCTTCCATTCAATCGGCTGTACCAGACGGGTTTCTTCCGCCTTCCACCAATTGCGAGCATTATCCGTGAGCTGTAGTTTTGCTACACGGACCCAAGCGTTGTCTGGCACTTGAGCTGCTGCCAGATCGTATTCGATGCTTTGTGCCCATTCTTCCTCTTCAAGAGGGCTTCCTTTACCAGAAAACTGCTTTGGGTGCAAAGCCCTGAATTGCTTTACTCCCGGTGCATCTGTCTCAGGACGACTCAGAAGTTGTTGTTGTCCCTCGAGAAGACTACGGATCGCATCAAATAACATCGTTTGCTCAGTGGATGGTGCGGGAACAGCTGGTGTGAGAGGTAGTGCTGGAGGGGTGTTGTTAACGTTGGTACTGGTGTTGTTCGGGGAATCCATAACCCTGAAGAAAAATTTGGATTAGGACAGATTCAAATACATGAAATGATAAGATTCAAGGAATAGAGATTTGCAAGATTCAAAGAACATGAATTGTAAAGAATGTTTTAGTTGCTGGTTCTTGTGTTATATTGCTTAGGTTGTTCACGCAGACCAGAACTGCATGACATGGATTTATACAGCTCTGACCTGCATGGGCCACCAACAAAACCTGTCACGCCCCGGTTCAGCAGTGCAAGGTATTACCAATGAGCTACAAGTTCCTTCTTGTGATTATTGTAAGGAAATAGATACTTAAATTGTTTCCAGCAACATCAATACTCCAAGTATACATCATATTTAAAGCAAATTTTGGTATACAAAAATTGGAGTTGTTACAATATAAGAACTCAGTTCTTCCTTATGGTGAAAGATCTGCAGAAGCAGATCTCCCCATAAGTTGAGAATTTAATTCTCATCGGGAAGATTCTGCCATGCAGATCCAAAACCTAAGAGAAAAACTAAGTCCTAAGAATTTAATTCTTACAAAACAGTAGGCTTGAAAGTCTCAAAACTCAAGATCTCCATGCACGTAAAAAGATTAGCACCCAACACGATAACGGCCGATCACGTGCTCCCACGTGAGAACCATCGATGAACAAAAGAAGACAACTGAGACTGGCTCACATGATCCCACGTGAGCACCCTCGATGAACAAAAGAAGACAACTGAGACTGGCTCACGTGATCCCACGTAAGCACCCTCGATGAACAAAAGAAGACAACTGAGACTGGCTCATGTGATCCCACGTGACCCCCAATTAGTGCTTGGCACTTATAAAGCAAAAGGAGAATAAATCAAAGCCAGTTTCCATTTGGGGCGCCTCACGTGATCCCACGTGACCCAATAGTGCTTAGCGCTCAGAAAAAAACAAGGGAATAAAACCCAAAAAAACAGCGCCTCAAAATTTTAGTGTTTAACACTACTTCAAGCGCCTCACGTCACCCCACGTGAGCACCTCAAATTTTTAGTGTTTAACACAACTTCAAACGCCTCTCGTAGGAGCACGTGAGCGCTGAGCATATAGTAGTGTTTAACACTATGAAAGGCCAATATTAACCAAACTCAGACTAAATCTCCCGAGGACAATCAATTGAGCCTTTCATGCTCAGGGTCCCCAAAACCGATCTCAATTCCAAAGATAGCTAATGAGTTCCTAACAGATGGCATCTAAAATGATGTTTATCCCATTCCTCCTCAGTCGGGACATTGGTTAAAGGGTACATCTCTCCACACCTCTGATACATGTCGTTGTAATTCCTCAACGTCTTCAGGGAGGTGGCGGGTCCCGACAACCAACAACTTTTTGGTACATTTCCAAACCCATGGATACATTCCAATGGACCGCAACGTCCCTAAACTAAACTCTATAGACTATGATGTCCTTAAACTCCAAGGATTATGCTGTCCTTAAACCCAATGGACCGCAACGTCCCTAAACTAAACTCTATGGACTATGATGTCCTTAAACTCCACGGACTGTGATATCCTTAAACCCAATGAACCGCAACATCCCTAAACTAAACTCTATGGACTATGATGTCCTTAAACTCCACGGACTATGATGTCCTTAAACCCAATGGACCACAACGTCCCTAAACTAAACTCTATAGACTGTGATGTCCTTAAACTCCACGGACTATGATGTCCTTAAACCCAATGGACCGTAATGTCCCTAAACTAAAATGATAGAGCCCAAATGCTCTTTCGTTGGATCTAAACGATCCCAAAGTCCCGTTGAGTAGATCTCAGTCTAAAATTAGACTAACGTATCCTCAATAACTGTTTAAGTTGATCTTAATCTCAAACGAGATTAACGATCCTCAAACCAACCCAAACCCAAGAAAATACGGATTTGGACTAATCCCCGCCCTACGGGCGACAACATAAATTAGTCTCCATATACAATCCACGGGCAACCTAAAACAAAACAAACATACATGACACGAAGTAAACATCTGGAGAAGGAGAAAGTGGTTATCACTATGCGGTAACATAATTAACTGCAGGGGCTTGCGCCTGCAGGGAAGAGTGTCCCCACAATCAAAAACCCCTCGCAAACGAGGGGGAATCTGACGAAGTCTGCTACAACGGCCGCATCTGTCCAAACCTCCGATACACGGTGCCATAAATCAACTTGGCATTTTTGGAGAGGTGGACAGATAAAACCAAATAGTATCTGCCCCCAAAATTCAGGACAGACGTCCCAACGTCCCGGTCGCGTCTTTCGGCGGTGAACAGATTCCGGCACGCCCGGTGGGACCTTTTCCCATTTCCACTCAACACTTCGTGTGTCGTGTTCGCGAACGAATCGCGGTTTAATATGGTTGCCCCTGAATTCGAGGTACTAAGATTTGGTGTCTTGCTCCATGCAGAAGAGAAGATGGCGTCAATGGCTTCCAACTACACCAACTGCAACAACAACTCCCGCTCCGCCCCGTCTGGAGGAATAACTTACGGTCCCCAAGCAGCCTCTATCTTCAAAATGCCATTGGAACAGGTGACACAGGCCACCACTAGGTTATTCTTCGGGACCATACTCCCGCCAATGAGCTTCAGTGCTCTAGTGCCGCCACGAGAAGCTCCAAAGAAGTCGGTCTTTGATCGACTTACCACTACCACGGCCCCTCTCAACGGGTCGTCTAAGTCCAACGCTTCGGTCTTTAACAAACTAGGCCAAAGCTCAAGTGGGCCCGTGAAGAAGCCTGCAATACCCGAAGGAGTTATCCCGAAGCGGATAGCTATTCCAGCTCCGGTAAACGAAGTCATCAGAGGGGCTTCTCCTGTGAAGGGATTGGTTTTCGCAAGACTGGCCGTTCTAACTCCCGCTGCGGGTGGAGTCGTCCGAACTACTTCCCCTACTCGAAAGTCGGTCTTCGACAGATTAGACGTTCCCTCTCAACGGACGTCAGTCTTCGACAGGCTGGCATCAACAACAGCCTCTTCTCAAAGCAGGGGGCATGACGAAGCTACCCCGACGATGGAGGTGATCCCGGCCGCACGACATGCTCGACGTCGCCACTGGCGCCGAGTGAGAAAAGCTAGGAGCAGTTCTCCTTCCGGACCTACCCCACCAGCTCCAACGGTGGAAGTTGATGCTGTTGTTCCAACTGGGAACAGGTTTGAGCCGCTCAAGAGGGTGCGCATGAACTTTCCAACTGCCGTGTTGAAAAGTTCTCATCCACCCACTGAAAATATCACAAAGGCGAAGCCGGAGCAGCCCCCTCAGCGGCTGTCCTCCAAAATCTACAGGTTCTGGCGAAGAGTCCAAGACTCTGTAATTGACAAAGATTACTCCAGCCGATCGAAGAAAATGAAGGTCCGGCAAGAGGAGAATCATCCTGCTGTCGTACCACGGAAAGTATCATCTGCGGCAGCCCCCTCAACTCGACCGCCCATAGAAAGAGAAGGCCGGAGAAGATACCCGTGTCTGCGACGAATCTCAAGGGCACTGAACCTAAACGCCCAAAGTCTGAGGGCATAGTGGTGCACACCATTTACATGACTTCCGGAAAAGAGGATAGTCGTGCTTCCATAAGTCATCGACCACTCACTCAATCATTGACAAAAGCTCAAGAGCAGCAGCAAAAGCTCCAAGAAATGCTAATGAAGATGTCAGCACTCACTGGGCAAAAAGAAAGCCCGGAGACGTCGTCGGAACAACGCCAGGAACATGAAACCGATGCCGAGTTCCTCTGAAGAATGCTCGAAAAGAAAGATAAAGAGGCCGCGGAACAAGCGGCTAATATAAAACAAATGGCGCTTCTATTCCAAGATATGGTGGGCATGATGATCCAGCCGAAGGCCCTCCCATAATCCTTGAAGACGACAGAGGAGAGATATCAAACCCTCTTCCGGCTTTATCAGCAGCCAGAGAGGAGACGATCTCGAAAGCTGCGCTTGATGACTAAATAGCTCAACAAATACGAGCTCGTCAGGCAAGCGAAGCCACTAGCCAAGTCGTTAGAACTGGGCGACCATATCCAGGCTGGTATGATCAAATTAAGTACCCGCCGGGATATACGATCTCTAAATTTCACGTGTACAAGGGGACAAGTAACCCCATCAGCACGTCGCTCAGTTCAGGGCTCTCTGTGGCAATACTGGAGGTGACGACAAATTGCTACTTCGCCAGTTTGTCGGCAGTTTAGCAGAGACGGCTTTTGAATGGTACTCGGAGCTTCCAAACGACTCCATCAAAACGTTTACAAAAATGGAGCTGCTATTCACCCAGCGTTTCGCAAGCGCCGGTGAACGCATCCCAATCACGGCATTGATCAACGCCAGAGTGAAGCCGGGAGAGACATGGGTTCAGTATGCAATCCGGTGGCAAAACCTATGGTCGAGATACGAACAACGCATAGAAGAAGCTCCTGTTGTGGGCATGTTCGTAGGGACCCTGGACCCGTCGGAAACTATATCTCAATTCATGATGTTCTTCAAGCCGACCACTTTCCAGGCTTTGATCAAAAAGCTAGCCCAAATGGACCAGATGGGCCATAGACCGCCCTCCTCGAAAATGGAGCTTCAAAATGAAAAAGGAAAAGGGAAAGCGACCTTCGTCGCCAACGCTCAGCAACAGCCGAGTGATCCGAAACCAGCTGCTCGCCAAGGCAACAAACCACGATTGTTCGACGAGAAATTTAGACGTCCTTACTCATTTCCCCGGGACAAAACGAGGAGACTGTTCGAACTAGCAGTGCGCAACAGGCTCATCACCCTGCCGGATCCGAAACGCCCACTGCAACCAGGTGACGTCAACAGTCCCAACTATTGCCCCTACCATCGAATAATGGGCCACCCAATCGAAGATTGCTTCGTCTTCAAAAACCGGATTGAGGACCAGTACCAGCAAGGAAAATCCGCGCTATCGGAAAACTGGAGAGTAAACCCACCACAACCGCATGCTCCAAAAAATATGGACACGCCAGGGGCATCATGCTCATTTATAGAGGAAGCCCTGTGGGAAGTTGTTCTCTCAGCAAAAACTAAAAGAATGCTAAAGGATCTTCAAGCATGCCCGGCAATCAGGTGGAAAAGCCCATTGGAGCCAAAGATTATTAAGGGAATGCTGAAGCCGCGCCCAACACTGAGAGTTGGTAGCAATAGGAAAAATACCCAGGCCTAGCCGTCGAAGTCTTCGAAAAAGAAGAAGAAGACTTGTAATACCAAGCCCCTTTTATACCAATATTTGTATTTTTCACCTATAAAATTTTTATAATTAATTGTTTATTTAAATCCCATTAAACACCAAAACCATAAACCCTATTACATTTTTTCCAACTAATTCCCTCAGCCCAACCCCATTTTTTCTTTTAATAGAAACCAAGCCCATTCTTTTAAATAAATTTGTTTCTTTTTCATTTTTCCAGCCCAGCTTCTTTTCTCAGCCCGGCCTGTTTCCTTTCCATTATAATTCTTTTAAATTCTACTGGCCCGGCCCATTATCTTCAGCCCGCACCCGCGCCTCTTACCCGACTCGCCACCTACAGTACCCTCTCCCCTTCCCCAATGGCTACTTCCTCTTCTCCAGCTCGCTCGACCCACTCCCGTCGCCCCCGCCCCCGCCCGCTCGTGCACCGTTACTCCCCACGACGCGCAACCCTCGCGACCCCCGTCTCCCCTATCTCTCCTCTCGTACACACCCACACACTCGCTTCCTCATCTCGCACTCTCTCTCCCTTCTCCTTCCCGCACCTCGCCTGAACCATCACCAGAGCCCTGCCGCCGGAAACCCTCCACCGCAACCATCCTCCGCCTCCTCCTCCATTAAACAACTCCACCCATCTCCAGCCAACTCACTCACCCTCAAACCACCATCGTCGTCGGCAGCAACCATCATCACCGACCACCTCACCTCTTCATCCACCTCCTCCCAACACCGCGAACACCACCGCTGCACCGCCTTGGATTCCACATCCACCTCGTCGACACCTTCACCCTCAGCATCATCATCGCTATCATTCACGACTTCTCTCTCCCCCTCTTCCCCTGCAACTCACTCTCTCTCTTTCTCTCTCTCTGTTCTTTCCCTCTTTCTCTTTCTCACTCTCTCTCTTAATCTCTCTGGCTCTCTCTCTCTCTCTCTGTTCTTTCCCTCTCTCTCTTTCTCACACTCTCTCTCTCAATCTCTCTGGCTCTCTCTTTCTCTCTCTCTGTTCTTTCCCTCTCTCTCCTTCTCACTCTCTCTCTCTGTGTTCCCTCTCCCTCTCTGTGTCTCTCTCTCCACCATCTCCAACTACGCCAGCCACTGCCGGAGCATCGGGCCACCGCCGCTAAACCTGTGAGCCACCAAATCCCCTTCGTCACAACCGCTGAGCTACCAAGCTCAAGCTCCACCGAGGCCAATCTTCGTCGTAATTGCGTCGTGATCGCGTCGTGCCATTGCAATAGACCGCGTCGCTGCCGTGCATACCCGAGACGTTTTCAGGCAAGTAATTTACTTGCTATATGCTATATATTCAAGTTACAAGCTTAATTTTTATAGATCACAAATTTACAATTTCAGATCGATTATGTGCCATACCTGTTCGATGTGTGATCCCAATGAAAATACTTGCCTAATTTGACGGAATTAAATTGTCTGTCCTGGACCTTGTAGTGGTGACTATCCTGCATAAATTTCACTGAATAATACGACTATTAACGACTAAAACGACTACCCCCAAGTTCACCTGTAAAAACTGGAAATTCCTTGTATCTGAAAATCGTTAAAATCATTGTAAATTATGTACATACTGGAATGATGTGTTCGAGGGCTCAAATCGAAGCCGACTCGACGAAATATAACACTATATAAGTTTCTAATTGTTTCTATACTTAAACTGTGACCATATTTGGATCGGAGTGCGACTCTGGACTTCAGTCCAGAGCGACTCTGTTTATTGTGTGCTGTCCCGTAATGGGTACCACCTTGTTTCCTTAACTCGTAAGCTGCGGAACTCCGCTGTTTATTAAAGGTGAATCTGTTAGGTAGATAACACAAGTAGTTTCATCCTGTTTCGTCATTGTTTACTATTTAATCTATAAATTAAAAGATCGGGACGTATAACAGTCTAGAACAGATTCAGAGGTGACATATTAGTGTTAAACAGTGTATAACTCCTGACGTACAGATGAGATTGAGGATCCGTCTATTGCGTTGAAAACGTTACTGAAAACCCTATATTTCATCCAACTGTAACGTCGCTGAAATCTGATCCCAACTGGGATTAAATTGCGTTGCGAAATGGACTTCCGATTCTGAAACCGGATTTCCAGCCGTGAACGCTTAAAATGAAATGGCCATAACTAGTGATCCTGAAATCCGTTTGACGTGAAACCAAATTCGCTGGATATATAATAAAATATAATATTTTTTCCCATTCATTGTTTCACTAAACTGTAAACATATGATTTATGATAAAATTATGCAAGTGGTAGATTACTGATTTATGACATCCTAATCATGTTTTACGTACTGTTTACTCATCATATCATACGTGCGTCACTGCATTGATAACCTAGTGATCATGTACATTACCCAGTGTTAGGTATTAGTGATGATTGTGGCAAGTACATTAGTGTTTGTGCATACGTGAATAAGTGAAAGTGACACGTACTTGTACACAATCAGTGAACCTTATTATTTTATTGCATCGTCGACGTCTGTGGGACGCGTGTACGTGTGACTATAAGTGGTATGGGACACTTATGGAAGCTCTTGCATGAGTGTCACAGATAAGGCACCAGACACTTCCATTTATCTTGAGTATTAGTCGGGACGTGCTTGATGGAGATCCTGTCTCCAGTTCTCGTGCAGACTTGTCACAGACCGACTGGTATTTGAGGTTATGGTTAGCGTTTGATGTAGACCACGGGGTGTGGGGTAGTTTGAGTGTGAGTTCAACAGAATCTCGGGAGTCCCATGCCGGCTTATATATATGGAGATATATGGAGATTTACAGGGTACATGATTATTACCGTGAGTTACATGTTGGGCCCGTGGTCCCTTGCCCTTGGGTCCTATCCTTGGGTGGAGGACACTCGCGTGTGGTTGATTCTCACACTTGGACTGACGATAGGCTTAGTGACCTGTACAGTGAGACTTAGAGACTGATAGGGATGATAGTATCGATATACATACTTACTGTGTTGACATACTTGGCATATTATTTTGCTGCTTTTACTGTTCCACTGCATTGATTACTGCATGTTCATACCTATACCGTCATTGATTTACTGTATATATATTTATTATCACTGTTAGAGTTGTCACTTGAGTTTATATATTATATTGCTATTGTGTCGCTCTGACGACCTGAGTATGCATGCTCAGTGTGAGGAGAGGATTTAGCCTGGACCAGAACTAGACGTACATCACGGACATCTTGATTTGCTATCCAGAGTTATACCCTTTTATTTCCCATCAGGTCAGTTCTTTATATTGTTTTGTTTCAGTCACTGCATTTCTCATTACCTGCGCATTATTTACTGTTTACCACGTAAAACTAGAAGCCGAAGTGTGACTACGGCAGGACATTTCCTTGACCGTAGGAGCATGGCTGGCCTTGTCAACCTCTCGTATTCCGTATTTTGGGAAGCGGGATGTGACATGGTTTAGTTGGTAACAGAGCCAGGTTTTGCTTCGATTGGGATTGCAGTTTTCCGTGTATAGCTTGACAATCTAAGACATCCCTCAGTCTAGGTTGTAAACTTGTTATCCTTGATCCATATTCACATTGTGTGTTCCGCTATCCATTCGCTAGGGTTTCAGGTGACTTGGCAAAGTTTCGTGGTTGTAATTGTGAACTACATCACAGTTACGCTACCGTACTCTGTTTAAGTGACTTAGAGTCATACAGTTGATTTTTTCCACTTGTAATGAATTTCATCACATCTGATATTCTTGAATCTTTGTCCAATCCATATTATATTTGATTCTTATAGCTTGTGCCTTATATCATCCTCAAAATTATTGTTTCAGGATCATGTCTTCCAACGACTCTTCTTCTATCTCCACTCCCCAGAATCAGACCGTTGAGATTCTGAGTGTACTGCAAGGTCTGAAGGAAGCCCAGGAGCGAACAAACGACTTGTTAGCTGAAGGACTGAGAAGGAAGGTGAATCAGGCACCAGCGGGAGTCTCAAATTGTAAAGGGATCCCTGTTAGGCGAGGAAAAGAGAAGAAAACGAAGCGCCAATTTGTTTCCCCGCGACAGAAGCAGCAGAAGACCCAATGTTGTGGGTACTGTAAGAGGCCAGGACATCTTCAGAGGGATTGTCGCCGCGCCCAAGGGAAATGTCTAATTTGCGGATCCAGCGGACATCCTATCAACGGTTGCCCAAAAAGGAAGGAGCTACAAGGAGGAGACTCGTCCACACTCTCCACCTCTGCCAAGTGATGATGATTGCGTAGTTCGAACCTCGAGGATAAGGCGGACCCAGCGTAGGATTCAACTCGCATGACAAGAATGTAGCGGTCTAGTAGTCCAAGAAGAATTTTCATGTTTTCTACTTTCAGTAATAATTTTATCATCCTCTTATAAATATTTCTTTTCGTTTGAAATCTTGTATCCGTCGAACTTTTAATCGAATGCAATAAAAACTTTGAATCGTAATATATGTATCATTCTCTTGCTTTCCCCTTATTTATACTATTCATTACCACAGCATTTTAATTCTGATTTTTTCAGTTCCTGCCCACCGCATATTTTCCTATACTTCGTACCCTTAGCTATTTTCTTGATGTATTCCACTGTCTAATCATGACTCTTTCCTTTCAGGCCCTGGCCCACCCTGAAGCAGCGCCGCATCTAGATGAGGATGCACAGTCATGCGTTTCCTTAGACTGCACACTGATGAGTTCTGATGATGAGATCAACGATCCCCAGGTCATTTTCGGAAACAGCGATTCAGAGGACGAAGGAGCAGCCGCCCCAGAGTTTGACATGATAGGCGATTCCGACGAAGAGGGAGGTGACCCTGAAGAGAACCCGATAGAGGAAGATCCTGAGGAAGACCCGATAGAAGAAAATCCAGTGGAGGAAAATCACATGGAGGAGGATCCAGAAGAAGAGAATCACATGGAAGCATACCTCGATGCATAAGCTCTAGCCGAGGAAGAAGGACCAGAAGAACAAGACCCTGCTATGGAAGAACTCCCAATGGCGATCCCTGCGAGGCGATATGGGAATGGACGCCCTTACCTGAGCACGCGAGCCTACCGCAACCTGCTGAATCTCCACAACCGCGACTGACGGGGTTTCTTTTAGATGTTGTCTTCTCTGGCCAAATAAATCCGTGTATAGTTTAGGGCCACCTTTCGTTTTTTTGAGAATGCTTTGTTTAGAATCTTCTGGAATAGAATAAATCGCTGAGTTCGCCAATCTTTCGATCTTCTTAGTTCACTTGATGCTTGATTAATTCTTATATACATTTAGTTTCTGCTGAGATCTGTCCACCGCTACTCCTTGTATTGTTTAAACCTTAATTGAGATTAACAAGTACCGCACCCGATCTTTTAGTAGGTCCACCCTTTATCCATCGTCTGTGCCTCGTTTGAGATCCTTCTGGGAGGAGAAATTCATAGTGAAGTTTCCAAGTTCGCTAACCCTTCAAATTTTTGGATTTGCTTGATGTATCGACCATTATCCTCCCTATATTTTCCCCCTTGTAGTCCTTTGTTGCTCACCCTTACTTCCTGTGCTGACCCGATCCCAATCTCCTTGACCTTCAGACTAAAGCCGCCACACTCCGACTTTCTGAATGAGCCACACTTCCTTGTAATCCTTACCCTAGCTAGCCCTATACATTTTTGTGTTTTTCCTATTACCCAAACTATATTTAGGGACATTATTATTCGGAATTTGGTTTTCACTATTTTGTATTTATCGAAGAGTGCGTTTTATTGACTATCCCCGTTTTACGCATTTCAAGTACTTCACTACTAGCCTTCCCATTATTTTTCGATAGCGCAACCTTACCTTACGCATATTTTCGTTCCATGTTTCTTATTTTCACTATATCAGTTTTCTACGTTATTTGACCGATACATTATCCTAAAATGTTTTAACCTACGGACAAATCTTTCACTACTTTATTGTCGTTACTTTATTTTTCGGGTATTGTGCCTATGGTTACTATTATCAATGGTTGTGCTTTATACTTATTATTTCTGCTGTGCTACTTTTGATATACTTATATGTGCACATATTTGGGTTTCGATTTTATCGAACACGCCTTTATTACTATTGTTCGTTATTGTTATATATATTCTCGTATACATGTGGTTGCCCTATAGTTATTCCTGCCTTATACCTATTTTGACTTATCTTTTTGTATGTTGTTCTTATATATATATACCTTCAAATTTCTTCATCCACGTATTTCGAGTAAATCTTTATGTGTTAGTTCGCAATATAATAGCTTTCGCTTATGTTTGTGTAACTTATCGTTTATTTTAAATTTCGAGGACGGAATTTTGGTAAGGGTGGTATGATGTAATACCCAGCCCCTTTTATACCAATATTTGTATTTTTCACCTATAATTTTTTTATAATTAATTGTTTATTTAAACCCCATTAAACACCAAAACCATAAACCCTATTACATTTTTTCCAACTAATTCCCTCAGCCCAACCCCATTTTTTTTTAATAGAAACCAAGCCTATTCTTTCAAATAAATTTGTTTCTTTTTCATTTTTCCAGCCCAGCTTCTTTTCTCAGCCCGGCCTGTTTCCTTTCCATTATAATTCTTTTAAATTCTACTGGCCCGGCCCATTATCTTCAGCCCGCACCCGCGCCTCCTACCCGACCCGCCACCTACAGTACCCTCTCCCCTTCCCCAACGGCTACTTCCTCTACTCCCGCTCGCTCGACCCACTCCCGTCACCCCCCGCCCACACTCGCTCGTGCACCGTTACTCCCCACGACGCGCAACCCTCGCGACCCCCATCTCCCCTATCTCTCCTCTCGTACACACCCACACACTCTTTTCCTCATTTCGCACTCTCTCTCCCTTCTCCTTACCGCACCTCGCCTGAACCATCACCAGAGCCCTGCCGCCGGAAACCCTCCACCGCAACCATCCTCCGCCTCTTCCTCCATTAAACAAATCCACCCATCTCCAGCCAACTCACTCACCCTCAAACCACCATCATCGTCGGCAGCAACCATCATCACCGACCACCTCACCTCTTCATCCACCTCCTCCCAACACCGCGACCACCACTGCTGCACCGTCTTGGATTCCACATCCACCTCGTCGACACCTTCACCCTCAGCATCATCATCGCCATCATTCACGACTTCTCTCTCCTCCTCTTCCCCTGCTACTCACTCTCTCTCTCTCTCTCAATCTCTCTGGCTCTCTCTCTGTTCTTTCCCTCTCTCTCTTTCTCACTTCTCTCTCTCAATCTCTCTGGCTCTCTCTTTCTCTCTCTCTGTTCTTGCCCTCTCTCTCTTTCTCACTCTCTCTCAATCTCTCTGGCTCTCTCTCTCTCTCTCTCTGTTCTTTCCCTCTCTCTCTTCTCACTCTCTCTCTGTGTTCCTTCTCCCTCTCTGTGTCTTTCTCTCCACCATCTCCAACTACGCCAGCCACTGCCGCAGCATCGGGCCACCGCTGCTAAACCTGTGAGCCACCAAATCCCCTTCGTCGCAACCGCTGAGCTACCAAGCTCAAGATCCACCGAGGCCACCAAATCCCCTTCGTCGTAATTGCGTCGTGATCGCGTCGTGCCATTGCAATAGACCGCGTCGCTGCCGTGCATACCCGAGACGTTTTCAGGCAAGCAATTTACTTGCTACATGCTATATATTCAAGTTACAAGCTTAAATTTTATAGATCACAAATTTACAATTTCAGATCGATTATGTGCCATACCTGTTCGATGTGTGATCCCAATGAAAATACTTGCCTAATTTGACGGAATTAAATTGTCTGTCCTGGCCCTTGTAGTGGTGACTATCCTGCATAAATTTCACTGGATAATACGACTATTAACGACTAAAACGACTACCCCCAAGTTCACCTGTAAAAACTGGAAATTCCTTGTATCTGAAAATCGTTAAAATCATTGTAAATTATGTACATACTGGAATGATGCGTTCGAGAGCTCAAATCAAAGACGACTCGACGAACTATAACCCTATGCAAGTTTCTAATTGTTTCTGTACTTAAACTGTGACCATATTTGGATCGGAGTGCGATTCTGGACTTCAGTCCAGAGCGACTCTGTTTATTGTGTGCTGTCCCGTAATGGGTACCACCTTGTTTTCTTAACTTGTAAGCTGTGGAACTCCGCTGTTTATTAAAGGTGAATCTGTTATCTAGATAACACAACTTGTTTCATCCTGTTTCGTCATCTTTTTCTATTTAATCTGTAAATTAAAAGATCGGGACGTATAACAGTCTAGAACAGATTCAGAGGTGACATATTAGTGTTAAACAGTGTATAACTCCTGACGTACAGATGCGATTGAGGATCTGTTTGTTGCGTTGAAAATCTTACTGAAAACCCTAGATTTCATCCATCTGTAGCGTCGCTGAAATCTGATCCCAACTGGGATTAAAATGCGTTGCGAAATGGACTTCCGATTCTGAAACTGGATTTCCAGCCGTGAACGCTTAAAATGAAATGGCCATAACTAGTGATCCTGAAACCCGTTTGACGTGAAACCAAATTCACTGGATAGATAATCAAACATACTATTTTTCCCCATTCATTGTTTCGCTAAACTATAAACTTATGATTTATGATAAAATTATGCAAGTGGTAGATTACTGATTTATGACATCCTAATCATGTTTTACGTACTGTTTGCTCATCATATCATACGTGCATCACTGCATTGATAACCTAGTGATCATGTACATTACCTAATGTTAGGTATTAGTGATGATTGTGGCAAGTACGTTAGTGTTCGTGCATACGTGAATAAGTGAAAGTGACACGTACTTGTACACAATCAGTGAACCTTATTATTTTATTGCATCGTCGACATCTGTGGGACGCGTGTACGTGTGACTATAAGTGGTATGGGACACTTATGGAAGCTCTTGCATGGGTGTCACAGATAAGGCACCAGACACTGTCCATTTATCTTGAGTATTAGTCGGGACGTGCTTGATGGAGATCCTGTCTCCAGTTCTCGTGCAGACTTGTCACAGACCGACTGGTATTTGAGGTTATGGTTAGCGTTTGATGTAGACCACGGGGTGTGGGGTAGTTTGAGTGTGAGTTCAACAGAATCTCGGGAGTCCCATGTCGGCTTATATATTTGGAGATATATGGAGATTTACAGGGTACATGATTATTACCGTGAGTTACATGTTAGGCCCGTGGTCCCTTGCCCTTGGGTCCTACCCTTGGGTAGAGGACACTCGCGAGTGGTTGATTCTCATACTTGGACTGACGATAGGCTTAGTGACCTGTACAGTGAGACTTAGAGACTGATAGGGATGATAGCATCGATATACATGACTTACTGTGTTGACATACTTGGCATATTATTTTACTGCTTTTACTGTTCCACTGCATTGATTACTGCATGTTCATACCTATACCGTCATTGATTTACTGTATATATATTTATTATCACTGTTAGAGTTGTCACTTGAGTTTATATATTATATTGCTATTGTGTCGCTCTGACGACCTGAGTATGCATGCTCAGTGTGAGGAGAGGATTTAGCCTGGACCAAAACTAGACGTACATCACGGACATCTTGATTTGCTATCCAGAGTTATACCCTTTTGTTTCCCATCAGGTCAGTTCTTTATATTGTTTTGTTTCAGTCACTGCATTTCTCATTACCTGCGCATTATTTACTGTTTACCACGTAAAGATAGAAGCCGAAGTGTGACTACGGCAGGACATTTCCTTGACCGTAGGAGCATGGCTGGCCTTGTCAACCCCTCGTATTCCGTATTTTGGGAAGCAGGGCGTGACAAGACTAAAAAGCCCGCGCAGTCTGACAACAAACGCACGGACCTGTAGAATCATATTGACGCGCTGGAAGAATATAACCAGAAGGCGCGAACCCCGGTCACACTCCAAGAGTTTCTCAACCACATCCTTGAGGGCGGAGATAATGGCAATGATGAGGGAGAAGATTCGTCAGAAGAACCCAAGAATTATGTGGCAAGTTATCACATGATCTCTCATTCATCGCTAAATAATGAAGAAAATCACTCGGCACCAGAAGATAATGTAGAGGAGCTGGGGGCAGGATCGGTGCCAAAATCCTTGGGACCGTCAGACGAGATGATCGACATGCTACTGAACGAAGCCCGTCAGAAGAGCAAAACTGATCAAGAGCGTGAAATGGCCATATTCGAAAAAGCCAGGCGTCGGCATCAAGCTAAAGAAGTCATGGTAGGTATGAGTCGCAAAGCGCTCCAACCAGATCGAAGCACGCCCACGGCAGACAAAAGCAAGCTTAAGGTAAGGAAACGGTTCTCTAAAGCCCTGTCAATGGGAATGAAGCTGCCATCTCCCAAAGGAAATACTCCTGGCGGTATACGCCTTGACGAAGCGGATGTACATCCTAACTACTTTTTGTACCATCGGAGGGTCACACACCCTACCGAAGAGTGCAATGCCTTTAAAAACTGGTGGCAGGGATATGTTGCCCACCGACAACACTTCAAGCGATCGAAGCGTAAGGCTCGTCGGGAGCAGAGAAGCACGACAGATGAGCACAAAAGAACTGCCAGCAACTGTCACATGGTTGATTCTGGGGGATCGCAAGTTCTCACATTCGGAAGCGATTCTGATGAAGAAATAGCCCTCGGCCCTCTCTTCAAAGAATCTACCTCAGGAAAAGAGGAGGAGATAATGAACTGTGAAAATATTCAGCTGCGTAGTCGTACGTTGCCCGAAAGAATCTCGGACCTAAAAATAGGGGATCGAACAAAAAGATAAGGGAATGAAAAAGGTCCCTGAGGATATCGCCCTCGATGATCGAGTCATCGAAGAGCTGACGGCCAAGGACCTGCTCAAGAAGAACAAGGTGGATTACAATATCCTGACGGGCCTGAGGAAAATACCCTCACAGCTAAGCATTTTGGATGCCCTTCTATTGTCTAAAGAGGCACGAGATTCTTTGATCAGGACATTACAAGTGCCCGAGCAGTTTAAAGATTTCCTTGCCGAAAAAAATATGAAGGACGAGCTGGAAGAAGTGCACACAGCTGACATCACTTTCGGTCATGAAGATCTCCTCCTCGGAACGTGCGAGCACAACTGACCCTTGTATTTCACCGGGTACTTCCATGACATCAAGATAGGGAAGATCTTAGTTGGAAACGGGTTCTCTGTCAACCTCCTAAATGTGAGGGTACTTAAAGAAATCTGCATGAGCGTTCAGCACCTCGCTCGGGATAAAATCACTATCTCCGGGGTCGATTCCCAGTCATCACAGACGCTCGGGTCTGTAATACTGACGTTACACTTTGGGCTGCTTGTCACTGACATCAAGTTTCATGTCATTGACGCCAAGACCTTCTACAACGCTTTGCTCGGCAGGCCTTGGTTACATGAATACAACATCATCCCTTCTACACAACATCAGTGTATGAAGTACTTCAAAGATAGTCTCGAGTATACCGTGATGGGGGAACTGAACCCATTTTCTGTAAATGAAGTCCGAAAGTACGAAGATGCGAAGTATTTCCTACCAGATTTTGAAGACACGGAAAGATACCATAAACCGGAGAATAAGCAAAAAGCCATCACCACTATCCCGGTCTTCGGGAGCGATACCGAGGAGGAGGAAGAAATAGTCTATTCGGGGCCGTCCCAATGCAACAAGCCGGGACCATTTACCCCTATTCTGGTCTTTGGCAGTGACTCTGAAGACGAAGTCAACACAGTGTTCTCGGTCCGTTTATCAATGCGGGCCTTCACTGGAAATGATCAAAGTCTACAAATCACCATGGTTCCGCGGCAGCACTACAGAGAGCTCGATGCACTTAAGACATATAGTGTGCAAGAGCTGTAGATATTCTACATCCCTCCTAGGCGAAGAGGTGAAAAGGAGATCCTATTCTACCGATCCGGGAAACCAAAGTCGAGAGAGAAGTCTGGCGTGGTGCCGAACCGGCGCTTGACAGGCTCCAACCAATCCGTCTACCCAGATACTGCAGGGTTCCCTAGCACGGCAGCAAGGTTTCGGGAGGTATCGCCCATGCCAATTTAAAAAGTTTGTCGTTCTAGCTAACCCTAACCCTAGAAGCTTTACTAGAAAATCCGACGAAAACATATATAAACTACTTTACATCTAAGTGAATGAGGAATACAACTTTTGTAGACTGGTCCTTCACTTCTAAAGCTCCGTGTAGTAGTCCCTTCACTGCATGTAGTGAACTCCCGAACTCTTGAAAGGTTTCACTTGAAGAAATGAACGAGCTTGCTCAATGTCTTCGAAGCCGAAGATGATCTACGTCGAGGAGACTCAAGCTCATGCTACTTCTTCACTAATGGTAGATTAGTGAAGCAAACACTCTAAACTAAATGGCCAATAGTAGAGGATGATGAAGTAGGAAATGGGCTTTCTTTAGTTTTCTTTTTCTCACAATATTTTCTCACTTGATCAAAAGCTAGCAAGCTTTTTCTCAAGGATGAAGAAGATGAAGTCAAGAGATGAGAATGAACTCATGAGGTGAGAATAGCAACCATGGGTGAGTTAGTGTCATACATTAACTCATGTAGAGAATAGACCATGCCTAAGTAATAATGGTTAGCTTAATAAATATCTACAAGTAAAACAAAATTAGTGGACTTGGTCAATGGTTCCACAAGCTTCTACAAGTTTGAACCATGTGACTAATTACCAACTAATTTTGATTAATTTTAAATAAATAAAACCATTCCATTATTATAAGCATGGTGTAAGTCTCATACACCCATGTAGCATGTGGCATCTAGCATGACACAAAAGATGTACATCAATATATATCACATATATACCAAGTGTACACTAGTGAGAAAAAGAATTTTTGAGTGAGCTAATATTAGTTAATGTAAGTT
This sequence comes from Agapanthus africanus, assembly GCA_030015575.1. Taxonomy (NCBI): domain Eukaryota; kingdom Viridiplantae; phylum Streptophyta; class Magnoliopsida; order Asparagales; family Amaryllidaceae; genus Agapanthus; species Agapanthus africanus. The sequence goes on from CM057339.1 coordinate 47,619,447, forward strand.
AATATACCAAATATATAATTATAAATTAAATTATTAAATCAACACTTGATTTAATAATCCGGCTATATCACAAACAACCGACTAATCTCAAATGTAGCAATCTATCGAATCAACACTTGATCCGATAACCCGGCTGTATCACATGCAACCGATCAATATTATATATCGCGAGAATAGAACGCGGTATCACATACGCGCATTAATCTCGGTCCCGCACATATCATATATGTGCTCCTACTTCATTTCGCATGAACCAGGAAATCTCTGTGCAGGACTATAAAGACTCGTCAATACGCCGGCAGTAAGTGATGATCATATCAAACACCCACAAGCCGTAAGAGGTCTGCTAAACGTAACGGTCACCCGGGTATTGAGCGATCAGAAGATCAACAAGCAAGCATGCTCATACTCCTGCGAATCCAAACAGTAACACTACCGTACAGTCCAGTCTCTTCGTCTGATATGTCGCATACTCGTCTGGGGTGGTAAACGTCAGACCCCAATAACTCGATAAGTCGTGCCGATGTGAGGCTCATAACGGGTCGAGAAACTACTGATAACACTTACCAGTAAGTCTTAGAAACAACCCTGGCTAAGGACTTACTGTTATGGCCAATCGAGCACAGCGCAATATCAACCCCCAATACCGGGAGAGACGAAATCCCCTCCTATCGCTCATTGCCTTCATGTGACTCGGGACTGTACCCAAAAACTACCGTTTTGCACGTTCTCTTGAACGTTGTAAGGTGGAAATCAAAGCACGGTGGGAATCACACAAGTCTCTATGACGATCTCGGATCGACAGACTAATCTGTACCAGTGTCACCAGAGAACTGCTATTTAACGTGAGGTATAATACCATCTAGGAGTTCTCGGCGAGTCCGTCCAGTGTACCCAATCTCCACTGAGCACCCGTATACCATCTCTGATGTCAAACACCAATGGATATGGGATCATCCATTGCCCATTTATATGGGTTGAGAAGCTATACGCTAGTCTACTCTGGTATATCGATGCCCCGTCTCGATACACCCACGACTAGGGACATTAAAAAATGTACTTACTGACTACTTTTGTCCCACTAGTATGATCCGCATCATAATCCAGATAGTCAAGTACACATCCTAAGGGCTTTATCAACATGTAACAGAGAGACAATCAGTGTACATGTTAAGATAAAGAGTAACCAGATAGCATACTATCATGTCGAGAAAGAAAGTCCTCCCTATGTATGTCCAAGTATCCACTATAATATACATCTTATGTACAATAATGGCCTCTAGAGCATACATATAACTAACAGATATTACGCAGAGAGATTGAAAAGGTTATTGAGATGCCAAGGCGTACCCTTTAAGCAAACCGTGCGACAGGCCCAATTCTACAACAGGATCTGGAATGTCCCCGGAACTCAGTGAAAATTTCCCAATGGAAAAATAGAAACGATCGGGCTTGGATATGTCCAGTCCAAGAAACGGGAGCAGTTCCATGGCTGCCATGTCATAAAGGACCTTGATGAAGAAGAGGAAGTTCTTTTAAAAGACGCTGACGCTGAACCAGAACGAAGTTCTGCCATAAAAATGCCGAGTCCGTCATTTGAAGAACAGATGGACAAGCTAATAAGGGAGGCGAGTCAAAAGGCTCGGAATGACCACAGCCGCGAAATGGCCATTTACGAGAAAGTCAAGACGCAACGCCTCCTTCAACAGGCCACGAAGGATGATGATGCCCTTCACCGTCAGCCCGCAATGCATTCCCAAGACAAGAAAAGGGTCCGATGCAGAGGCAAAAACAAGTTAAAGAACGGAAAAACGTTCGGCAATGGCAAAACGGATCCAAAAGGCCACGCGATCAAGAAAGGATCAGTCGCAATCCGTCTCTTATGAAAAAGATGGGTCGAGCATATTCTTTCCCTCGAGACAAGACAAGGAGAATATTTGAACTTGTCATGAAACACCAGATGATGACACTCCCGGAGTCTCGGCATCCCGAGCAAGCAAAGGAGGTTCATCACCCGGATTATTGCTCCTATCACCGAGCGATGGGACATCCTCTTGAAGACTGCTTCACCTTCAAAAACTGGGTCGAAGACCAATATCAACTCGGCAGATTCGCTCTATCCAACAGTTGGAGGGTAGCCCCACCACAAAAGCATGTGCCCAAAGTAATGAATATAGCGAGAGTAGAGCCAGATCAACATCCTTCTTGGAAACGATTTCGTACCTGTCACGTAATAACGCTGTCAGATGAAGGAGAGCGCGAGAATATGGATGACTTCTCCTGGTGCTTCGAAAACGAGGATGAAGAGGAATTGATCTATGAATTTCCACCAAGAGTTGAAAGATGGAATACGTACTACTGCGGACAACCTAAGGAAAATCGACCTGGGGATGGCAAACCACCCGCGACTTATGTTTGTCGGTGAGCTGCTGTCTAAGGAACAGGTGGCTACGCTAAAAGACGTGCTCATGCAGTATAAAGACTGCTTCGCATGGAACTATTTTGAGATGTCAGGGCTAAATCCAGAAATAGCTATGCATAAATTAGCGATATCTCCGGACGTCAAGCCAGTCAAGCAAGCGCCCAGAAGAATGCGGCTCGAACTTGAAATGAGTATCAATGCCAAAGTCAAGAAGCTAATCGACTCCGGCTTCATCCAAGAAGTTCAATACCCTGACTGGATCGCCAACATTGTCCTAGTGATGAAGAAAAATGGGACGGTGCGCATCTGCGTGGACTTCCAGGACCTCAACAGAGCCTGTCTGAAGGATGATTTCCCCGTAGCGATTACCGAGCTGATGATAGACAACACGTCCACTTACGAAGTCTTCTCCTTTATGGACGGCTCATCAAGATACAATCAAATAAAGATGCATCCCGAAGAACAGAAGCATATCGCTGTCCATACTCCTCTGGGTGTATTCTGCTATAAAGTGATGCCTTTCGGTCTGAAGAACGCCGGCGCTACCTCTCAGAGGGCCATGACAAAGATTTTCGATGACCTCATACATGAAATCATCGAATGCTATATCGATGACCTCGTGGTGAAAAGAAAATCGTACGAAAAACACTGGGAGCATCTGAAGATAGTGTTCCAGCGTCTTCGGAAATACAACCTGAAGATGAACCCTCTCAAATGCGCGTTTGGAGTTTCCTCGGGCAAATTCCTAGGGTTCATCATACGACACCGGGGCATCGAAATAGATCCATCGAAGATCAAAGCAATTATGGAAATGCCCATTCCAAGAACTTTAAAACAGTTGCGGTCTCTACAAGGAAAGCTCGCGTATATCTGGTGGTTCATAGCCAATCTCTCCAGAAAATGCCGTCCCTACAGTCACCTGATGAAGAAGGGGACCCCGTTCGTTTGGGATCGTAAATGCCAGGGTGCACTAGACGAAATCAAGCAATACCTGCAGAATCCGCCGGTACTGACCGCTCCGGTCAAGGGAAAGCCTCTCATCCTGTACACAACAGCCTTGGAAGGTTCTTTAGGAGCATTATGGGCACAAGAGAATGACCAGGGAAAGGAGAGAGCTCTCTACTACTTGAGTCGAGTTCTATTGGGGGGAAGAAAACAACTACTCCCCTATCGAAAAACACTGCCTGGCGTTAATCTTCGTGATAACGAAGCTTCGACATTATGCCCTGGCACATGAGGTCTATCTCATATCGAAGGTGGATCCTATCAAATATTTGATGTCAAGAGCCATATTAACAGGACGACTCGCTAAATGGGCCCTCCTCTTGATGGAATTTTCGATAATCTATCAACCCGTCAAGGCAATAAAAGGCCAGGCCATCGCCGACTTTCTCGCTGAGCATCTAATACCTGCCGATTCATCCCTAAATTGTGAATCGCCAGATGAGCATACGTTTGACACGATCGATAGAGAGAGAGGAGAGAGTGATACCCGATGGGAACTCTACTTCGATGGGGTATCTTCCATGAAGAAGCGAAAGCACAACTCCCCCATAATCAAAGCTGGGGTAGGCCTTAACTTCGTAACTCCGTAAGGAGGAATAATGCGCTTTGCCTTCTCCTTAACAGAGCCGGGGACAAACAATGAAGCAGAATATGAGGCTTTGATAGCAGGTCTTGAGATCGTTGTCAACATGGGGATCAAAAACCTCCTTATATACGGAGACTCCCAGCTGGTCGTTAGTCAAATAAACGGCGACTATCAAACGTGCAAACCAGAATTGGTAAAGTACGGCGAGAGAGTGCGACAACTACTGACTCAAATCCCTTCCTACATCCTAGAAAGCATACCGCGTATGGAAAATAACAAAGCGGATGCATTAGCTAAAATCGCTAAAGAACTGGCTGACGAAAACCTCGATGATGTAATGATCATTATACAAAGCCATCAAGTTCTTGCACCAGTAGAAATATCTCCAGAGTCATCTGAAGAAAAGGAAGCGGCCAAGCAAACAACCCTACAAATAGAGGATCAAGAAAAGGCAAAGGATTAGAGAGAAGTCTTCATGGACTACTTCAAATCCCGTCGAACACCTGAAGATGCATCCTCAAGATATCAGCTCATGAAACGAGCTCTGTCTTTCGCCTTCGTCAATGATACTCTATATAAGAGATAGTTCGACTCCCTATGGCTGAGATGCCTGGGACCAGAAGAAGCAAGGAGAGTCGTCCAAGAAACTCATGATGGACTCTGCGGTTCTCATCAAGCCGGGCCGAAGACGAAGCTGATGATCAAGAGGATGGGCTACTATTGGCCTACGATGATTCAGGATTGTCTCGAATACGTGAAGCAATGCCATTCGTGCCAAATTCATGGAGACTTCATCCACCAGCATCCAAACCCGCTACACCCAACAGTGATTAGCTGGCCGTTCGAAATGTGGGGAACCGACATAATTGGGCCCATCGAACCAGTGTTATCCAAAGGACATCGGTTCATATTGGCGACAACTGATTATTTCTCTAAGTAGGCAGAAGCAGTACCGCTAAGAGAAGTGAAGACGGAGAATATTCTCCATTTCTTCAAGATATACGTCATCTATCGATTCAGCACTCCGCGACGGATTATCTCCGATAACGGCCGGCCTACAGAAGTCACAAAATCAGCCGCTTCACACAGCAGCATAATATAGACTGGAGATACTCTTCGTTCTATAATCCCCGAGCTAACGGTTTAGCTGAGGCTTTCAACAAGACCTTAACGAAGATCATAAAGAAGATGGTGTCCAAAAATAAAAAGGACTGGCACGAGAGACTGCATGAAGCTCTCTGGGCATATCGGACTACATTCAAAATGGCTACGAATACAACGCCGTATGCATTGATATTCGGCACAGAAGCAGTACTCCCCTTGGAGATAGAGCTACCCTCTCTACGAGTGGCGGTTCATTACGAGCTAACAGAAGAAGAGAATGCTCATCTTTGGATTGAAGAGGTAGACGCCCTCGATGAAACTCGTCTCATGGCACAGCAAAACCTAGAAGCTTACAAAGCAAGGATGACGCGCTCATACGAAAGATTAACTAGGCTGAGAACATTCCGTCGAGGCGAACTCGTGCTAGTTGTCAAAAGACCTATGGTCCCCAATCGTGCCAAACAGGGGAGATTCGAGCTGAACTATGAGGGCCCGTACATCATAGACAAAGTCTACCATGGTGGGGCTTACTTGCTCATGGATGTGCATGGCGAAAGACCCTTCAGGCCAATAAATGGCCGGTTCCTGAAAAAATACCATGCCTGACAAGTCATGGCCTAGGTCAACGATAGATGACGACGCCTATGTCCGCTCGCTATCTTCCCAAGCCCAAACTCTATAAGTAGTATCCAGCGAAACCTTGCCTCAAAATTGCTACGGACCGAAATGTACTGAAACTAGCTACGGACCGAAACGTCTTTAAACTACTACAAACCGCAGCATCCTTGAGCTGACGTAAAAAAAACGGTATGTCCATAAGCGAAATGGGCACGGATGAAAACCCGAAAGGGCTCCGTGAGTAAAAACAGCAGGGCTACCGGCGAGTTTGTGAAAACCCGAAAGGGCGCAGACTCGTAAAAAATTCATGCACACTTGCAAGGTCCTCTCGACCTTGTAAGGAGAAAATACCTGTGTGAGATTTTTACGACTCACAAGGGAGCAACACACTTAGGGATCTCCAGGATTCCTAAGGAGAAATTACACTTACGAGATCCTCACGACTCGTAAGGAGAATCCTCTTATGAGACCCTCACGGCTCATAGGATTCAAAAGCCTTAAGCTACAGAGATTTGAACCTGTTCTTAAGCCATCACATTCCCCAGTTTGCCCTACAAACGGTTCGATGTTGACCCTTGTATACAATCCACGGGCACAAATAAACGTCTCCCCTACAAAGTTCTACCGATTGCGCGAAATGTCCTCATTTGTGAACAGACACTTGTAAGTCATCTCGACTTATAAAGAGAAAATACTCTTATAAGATCCTTACGACTTATAAGAGAATATGCACTTAAGAATCCTCATGATTCCTAAGGAGAAATTGCACCAATGAAATCCTTACGACTCGTAGGGAGAAACACCTTTATGAGACCCTTACGGCTCATGAAGTCAAAAGCCTTAGTCAACAGGATCCTAACCCTGTTTACTAAGCCACCTTTGTTCGAATCGACAAAGGCAAATGATGATTTTCTCCTGGAAATGTCCCAGTGGTAGCGATGTTGATGCCTAAATCGGTATCAAATTCCAAGTCCTTTCACGGCAAATGATGATTCGCTCCTGACAGTATTCCAGTCGCAGCGATGCTAATACTAAGATTGGCACCAGATTCCAAGCTCCATACTCGCAGCAAAAGTCGGCGAGCTATAAATGTATATGAAATAGCCGAAATGATAGGGCAGCTTGCAACAAAATCAGCAAGTAAAAGAAATGCATACAAAAATAGCCGAAATGATTGGGCACAGCGAAAAATAGCCGAAATGATTGGGCACAGCGAAAAATAGCCGAAATGATTGGGCAATCGCGACTTTCGCGATATAAAAAGCTGAAATGATAGAGCATCGCGAAAAGAAATAAAAAAAAATGAAAATGATGAAAGAATGAAACTTTTGACCTACAGGCGAGTTCATACTGACCCCTGTATACAATTCATGTGCATAAACGAAAAGGGAACCACATTTCCCGACAGACTCTGTCAGAGAGAGAGTCAAATCTCAACGGTAACATCTGCATCCCAGGAGATCAGCAACGGCGTTCATCCTCGTTCCATCAAGATACGAACACGGCATCACCAAACATAGCTACGACACAATCCCTAGTTCTAAGACTTTACGGTGCATAGACAATCTAGAGTCAATCCTGACACCGCAGAAAGCGGAGCAAGTCAACCCTGACACCGCAGAAAGCGGAGCAAGTCAACCACGATACCGTGGAAAGCGGAGCAAGTCAACCCTGACACCGCAGCAAGCGGAGCAAGTAAACCCCGACACCGCAGAAAGCAGAGCAAGTCAACCCCGACACCGCGGACAGTGGAGCAAGTCAACCCCGACACCGCAGCAAGCGGAGCAAGTCAACCCCGGCACCGCAACAAGCGGAGCAAGTCAACCCTGACACCACAGAAAGCGGAGCAAGTCAACCAATGACCTCCCCGTCAGAGCAATGCTTCGACTTGGAAAAAAGTCAACTCACCAACCATTTACGAGTCCTCTCGACTTGTAAGGGAGAAAATTCTCTTATGAGATCCTTACGACTTTCAAGAGAAAACGCACTTAGGAATCCTTACGATTCCCAAGGAGAAAATACACCTACGAGATCCCCTCGACTCATAGGGAGAAAAGTCTTTGTGAGACCCTCACGGCTCATAAAGTTGAAAAGTCTTAAGCAGCAGACCTGAACCTGTTTTCTAAGCCATCGCTACCCTATAAGGAGTTCAAGATAAACCGTTATCTACCATCTACAAAACGTATTTCTAAAGAGACACGACAGTACGACTGCGTATGTGTTTAAAGGGAAATGGTGTCCAAAACGTGCTGATTTATGTACAACACTAGCGCTCGCACTTAAAAGAAAATTCCCATGGGTAAAGTATGAAGCTCATATACAGAGATGGGATTTATGTATGAATATATGATGAAAGGAAAACATTCGACACTCAATAATAGGGGAAGTACATCGATATAAATACACTATTCTGCCCTATATGGGACCAGAGATATAGGGGTTAACAAAACAAAATACGAGGTTCTCTAATTCCCTATCTGCCCTCTCCACCATGTCAAAGCGACGGTCTTCACGAGAAGTTGATCCCCACCAATTAGCGCCATGATCATCAGTGAAAGCAGACATGATGGCCCGCTGGGCCCTTATCTGACTCGGTAAATGAACCGAGCGATCTTTCAGAGGTTGGGTAATTAAGCGTGCCTCGTGGAAACACTCAATTTTATCCTCCGCCATATCAAGAATTGCCGGGGTCATCTCTGCCGGATGAGGGGGAATATCGGCGAGCATAGACAGAAAGATCATCCGGAGCCAAATGGACCCCATAGGAAGAGGAGAGCCCCTACGAATCAGGAGCTCATGCACCACCGCGTCACATTGAGCGTCGGTGAGAAGGGGATCTACTAGCCGCTCAGCAAGGCGAGGAATTATTTCTTCGAGGGGCACCTCCCATGGCTTCCGAAAAGCGTGAGGGCGGTTGCAGGCCATAACTCTGGGTTTGTTTGAGTTCTGTTAATAAAAGAAGGGTTTCTCTATGAAGAGAAGAAGGAAGATGTAGTCTCGGGTTATAAAGAGATGCATTTAAAGCTGTGCACAAAAAACATAGTGCATAGTGGAGTTATTCCCAACGCCGGAAAAAGAGGGGCATGGGAAAAGAAAAGGGTGACTCATGGGAATCAGAGTAAGGAGGTGAAACGACCTCATCAACAGAACCTCACGTGCATGGCATATGAGCACCAGCCTTGATCCCTTTTGAAAACTAAACAGCAACGCACGTGCATAACACGTCATAACACATGAGCACCGGCACTGGTGCAGGATTAATCCCTAGCGGTGCCTCATGCGCAAAACACGTGAGCACCAACAACCGTATAACAGAACTTCATATAGAACACATGCCAACATAAAAAGAAAGGAGGGTAAACATGAAGTTTTGTCATTCATACTCTAAAACTTATACATGATGTAAAAATAAAAGAAAATGTTCACAATGGTAAAATACTTAATTCTAGACACGGATTAAGGAATTCCGAAGCAAGGTCGAGTAAAGTGTTTCTGGCTTTTCTGACCATTCTCGTGTGCATCTTCTCGCGAATACAAGCGTCAGGATTCTCGCTGATATCATCCGCCCTTTGATAGGCGGAGATTATCGCTGTCTGTTGGAAAACCTGATGCAAGATATCAAAAAGACCATCTCGCCGCCTCTTCGAGATAAAGCCCATCAGATATACTGAGTGTACCTTGTCTTCGGCATCATCAAGCGCCTCCAGTGGCATGGCTTCGTAAAATCCAGGAAGGGCTTCCCAAATCGCTCCCATGATGATCTTTCAATAAAGCAGAGCGACGGGGAAGTAGTCGACCGTATTCATCAAAGCGACGCATAACCTCAGCGCATTGAGTATGCGTAAACTCCTGGTTTTGACAACGGCCTTGTACGCGGATGTCTTCATAAGAGATAATTTCGTCAAGATCATACAAATAAACGGCCATAATATCTGAAAGAAAGAAAAATCAGTGAGAATTCAACAATCAAGATGATCAAGAAAAGGCTTATTATGAGAATCTAAAAGATTCTCATTAAACGGACACGGGAGTCTAAACAACTCTTGACATCCTTATATAAAAAAAACTGTCAAAATACCCAATTTGTGCAAATAAAAAAAAGGGGGGCCCTATGAAAATGTGCTCAAGAACACCAGAGAATGTAATTCCCGAAGGGTCCTATTGATCTTCAGAGCAAAGCTCTTCATTGAGAAATTAAATTCCTTTTATGCAATAGAATTAAATTCCAGAAACTCCCATAGAGAGGAAATCAAATGCCCGAATCATTGAAGGTCAGAGGAGGGATGCCTAAAGCGTTGAGAGTTATTACTCAAAAATCACATCTTTAGATCTCTAAGAGATGGGTTTTAGAAGAGAGCAAAGCTCTCATGATGGATTTAAAATCCAGAGGCTTTCTTTAAGAAAAGGGTTCTCTAATGTTCAAGAACTTTACCGAAAAAGGGGTTCTTTTTGGCAGAGTTAAACTCTGAAAATTTTCAATGGACAGAGAACTAAGCTCTGAAGGGGAGAATTAAATTCTCAAAGAAAGTAAAGAAGGAAGAAGATGAAGGAATAGAGGCGTTGCAGAGATGAGACCCCTGCATTTATAAGACATGATGGGAAACGGTTCATCTTCCCCGTTCCCTAGGTAGATCCAACGGCTATAAAGGTGACAGCGTTGCACTCACGTGCAAGCCACGTGAGAACAATGTTGTGGGGGCATTTGTTCCCTTATAAAAAATGAATAATAAATATAAAAAGTAATGGGAAAAGTCCCCAAATGGAGCATCACGCGCCCAAATGTGATAGGCACTGCGCTTGACAAAACAGGGCTGAAACTGAGCCTCACGTGCAGACACGTAACCTCTATATACAAAGTATATAGGCGCCTTCTTAAAACAAAAATTGGCCAGAAGAATTCACGTGATGGCACGTGACGCTCTTTGGTGGGCTTAACTTTATGGAGTCACGTGCTACACGTGATGGGCTCCTATGCCTTCCGAACCGATATAATTAAATTCTAAATAAAAGGGATCAAAGCCCTATTTGGAAAATATTTCCTTAGATCTTTCTAAACAAGAAACATTGCGCTTTTTAAAGCAGAGCGCCGTTAGATTAAAAATCCAATGGTGATTAAAAATCACCAATTTACAGAAGAATATTCTGTATAGGGAAATATTTTCCTAATCTTGTGAGAAATATCTTCTGTAAAACAGAAGTTCTTGGATTAAAAATCCAACAATGAATAAAATTCACCGATTGATCTAAAAGTTCATTTTGGTTTATCAAAATTTCTCAATGAGAGATTTTCAAAAAAACAAATTGATTCTTTTCTTTCTCCTATAAATAGGAGCTAAGAGACAAAAAAAAGGGGAGACAAAAAAAAGAAAAGAGAAAAAAACCCATAAACTGCAAGTTCAAGAGAAAAGAAGAAACCCCAGGTAAGAAGGAACCAAACACAGAGAACATCTTACTTATTCTTCGTCTCCACAAGGGTTTAACCCTTCATATAAGAACTTAGTTCTTTTTTCTGGTAAAGGATCTGCAGAAGCAGATCTCCCTACAGGTTGAGAATTTAATTCTCATCGGGGAGATTCTGCCATGCAGATCCAAAACCTATGGGAAGATCTAAGTTCAGAGAATATAATTCTCCCAAAAAGTATATAGGAATTCAATTCCTCTGATAAAACAAGGGTTTAACCCTTCATATAAGAACTTAGTTCTTCCTTATGGTGAAAGATTTGCAGAAGCAGATCTCCCTATAAGTTGAGAATTTAATTGTCATCGGGGAGATTCTGCCATGCAGATCCAAAACCTAAGAGAAAAACTAAGTCCTAAGAATTTAATTCTTACAAAACAGTGGGCTTGAAAGTCTCAAAACTCAAAATCTCTATGCACGTAAAAAGATTAGCACCCAACATGATAACGGCCGATCACTTGGTCCCACGTGAGCACCCTCGATGAACAAAAGAAGACAACTGAGACTGGCTCACGTGATCCCACGTGAGCACCCTCGATGAACAAAAGAAGATAACCGAGATTGGCTTACGTGATCCCACGTGACCCCCAATTAATGCTTAGCACTTATAAAGCAAAAGGAGAATAAATCAAAGGCAGTTTCCATTTGGGGTGCCTCACGTGATCCCACGTATCCCAATAGTGCTTAGCGCTCAGAAAAGAATAAAGGAATAAACCCAAAGAAACAACGCCTCAAAATTTTAGTGTTTAACACTACTTCAAGCGTCTCACGTGACCCCACGTGAGCGCCTCAAATTTTTAGTGTTTAACACTACTTCAAACACCTCACGTGGGAGCACGTGAGAGCTGAGCATATAGTAGTGTTTAACACTATGAAAGGCCAATATTAACCAAACTCAGACCAAATCTCCCGAGGACAATCAATTGAGCCCCTCCTACTCACGGTCCCCAAAACCGATCTCAGTCCCAATGATAGCTAATGAGTTCCTAACATATGGAATCTAAAATGATGTTCATCTCATTCCTCCTCAGTCGGGACATTGGTTAAAGGGTACATCTCTCCACACCTTTGATACATGTCGTTGTAATTCCTCAACGTCTTTAGGGAGGTGGCGGGTCCCGACAACCAACAACTTTTTAGTACATTTCCAAACCCATGGATACACTCCAATGGACTGCAACGTCCCTAAACTAAACTCTATGGACTATGATGTCCTTAAACTCCACGGACTATGATGTCCTTAAACCCAATGGACCGCAACGTCCCTAAACTAAACTCTATGGACTATGATGTCCTTAAACTCCATGGACTATGATGTCTTTAAACCCAATGCACCGCAACGTCCCTAAACTAAACTCTATGGACTATGATGTCCTTAAGCCCAATGGACCGCAACGTCCTTAAACTAAACTCTATGAACTATGATGTCCTTAAACTCCACGGACTATGATGTCCTTAAACCCAATGGACCGTAATGTCCCTAAACTAAAATGACAGAGCCCAAATGCTCTTTTGTTGGATCTAAACGATCCCAAAATCCCGTTGAGTAGATCTTAGTCTAAAATTAGACTGACATATCCTCAACAACTGTTTAAGTTGATCTTAATCTCAAACGAGATTAACGATCCTTAAACCAACCCAAACCCAAGAAAATACGGATTTGGACTAATCCCCGTCCTACGGGCGACAACATATATTAGTCTCTGTATAAAATCCATGGGCAACCTAAAACAAAACAAACATACACAACACGAAGTGAACGTCTGGAGAAGGAGAAAGTGGTTATCGCTATGCGGTAACGTAATTAACTGCGGGGGCTTGCGCCTGCAGGGAAGAGCGTCCCCACAATCAAAAACCCCTCGCAAACGAGAGGGAATCTGACGAAGTCTGCTACAACGGCCGCATCTGTCCAAATCTCCGATACACGGTGCCATAAATCAACTTGGCATTTTTGGAGAGGTGGACAGATAAAACCAAATAGCATCTCCCCCAAAATTCAGGCCAGACATCCCAACGTCTCGATCGCGTCTTTCGACGGCGAACACGGATGGCATAAGCGTACGTTGTATTTTCGTTTCTTCTGTGATGCTTAGGAAGCATAAATGATGGGACTTCATTAATGAGATTAATGAAAAAGAAAGAAAACTAAAAGATGTTGTGGAATCAAATTTTCTAAAAGGGTAATCCTAGTTTTTGCTTTGCATAGCGGTATTCCTTGTAGAATATCCAGCACCTCATTCGATGAGGAAAGAGCCGAGATCCCTTCACCGGAAGTGACCTCTTTAGCAGAAGCTAGTAGATGCTACAACCCACTCGGTTTTGTTTTTGATTGCCTTTATAGTTCTTACTTTGCATAGCGGTATTCCTAGTAGAATATCCAGCACCTCATTCGATGGGGAAAGTGCCGAGATCCCTTCACCGGGAGTGACCTCTTTAGAAAAACTAGAAAAAGCCTCAAAAATACTCCTTTTCAAAATCACTCGATTCTACAACGATATCAAGTTCATTACGCAAAAGGTTTTCCTAAAAACCTGTCGTAGCCCTCCGTCATTTCAGATAAGTACTGTTTAGTATTTATGCTATGTTTGTTGGCCTGCGTCAAGGCGTAGTGTGCGGTAGCTATTTAGTACTTATCTGCTGCATATGATGCGATTGGATTAGGGTAGTCGTGCGACTTTGTTGGTCTGCGTCAAGGGTCGTGCGGATGGGTATAATTCAATCAGGAAATGTACGGGTTGAATTTGACTAGCGAACTATGGTTTGTTGGCCTGCGTCAAGGTCATAGGACGCTAGGGGAAAATATTATTGGGGATTTCAAGTGTTGAAATTTGCAATGAGATTGCATACCTTCTATGAGATGGTTGGATCCCGATACCCACTGCGGGTAAGAGTTGCTCCTGGGAGGGTTTTACACATCACAATTAGCCGATCAAGTAGGTGTCTAGAAAAGTGTTAACAGGGTTAAGCCTCTGGGAAAATGAGGTTTATTTTAATTAGGTTCGTGCGAAAGCACAGGGAACCTCCCTCAAAGTACCGGCACTGACCTGGCTGAAAGATTGGCGAACTTGTAAGGTGTAATTAATCCCGGCTAGTCTTGCCTTTTAGAGTTTGAAGAAAGATTTGATAAAAACATTGGGAGCCATCCTGATCAGATAAGATAATAAACCAATCTAATCTTGCAAGAGCATACGCTAAGAGTTTTTCTTCTCTCTCTCTCCAGGTAGCGACCATGTCAGGCCTTAATCAAGATAATAATATGGATGTATTGACCGAACCCACTTGTTATACTGAGCAGGGGAACGTTGGTTCCAATCCAACTTATAAGTGTTATAAGTCCGAGCAGGAAATAGGGAAATATCCGAATTACCACGCCACCCAAACGAGGAATGAGCATGTTGATGCATCTTCTTCGGGTGTGTTAGTTACCGAGAACTGTTTCTCAGTACACTCTGCGTCCTGTATATTAGATACCGGATCGGGATCCCACATATGTAATATGTTGCATGGACTAAGAAAAGGTAGAGAACTGGGAATTGGTGACCATTCTCTAAAAGTAGGGAATGGTGCAAGTGTTGCAGCCAAAGCAGTTGGTGAATATCACCTAGTATTACCAAATAGGAATACTTTGATCTTGAACGAATGTTATTACGTTCCCTCTATGATATGCTATTTAATATCAATTTCTTTATTAGATAAAGAAGGATATAATTTTGTAGAAGAGAATAATATTATGAACATTTACCTAAATAAAGTGTTGATTGGGTTTGGTGTGTTATGTAATGGTTTATACGTTCTAAATCAAAACACAGTTCTTAACGTACAGAACACACATAAGAAGAAGAGTTCAGAAATGAACGAATCCTTTTTGTGGCATTATAGACTAGGTCATATCAATGCGACACGACTAGCTAAGTTACATAAGGATGGATATTTGAATCCGTTCAGATTTTCATCTTATGAAACTTGCCAGTCATGTCTCAAAGGCAAGATGACCAAAACTCCGTTTACAGGACACGAAGAAAGAGTTACGGAACTCTTGGGACTAATACATAGTGATGTATGCGGTCCCATGTCTACAAATGCCAGGAATGGTTCATCATATTTCATTACATTCACCGACGATCTCTCAAAATTCGGTCATGTGTTCCTGTTGAAATACAAGTCTGAAGCTTTTGAGAAAGAATATAAGTATAAAGTTGAGAACCAGACGGGTAAAGTATTAAAATCCTTCGATCTGATCGGGGAGGAGAATACTTGAGCACGGAACTCCGTGACTATTTAAAAGAGAATGGGATTCTCTCTAAGCTTACTCCTCCGTATACACCACAGCACAACAGTGTATCGGAGTGGAGGAATCGCACCCTATTAGATATGGTGCGCTCTATGATGAGTACTGCTGAGTTGCCTATTTCCTTTTGGGGATATGCACTGGAGACAGCTGCAGACCTATTGAATATGGTTCCTACCAAATCTATGTCAACCACTCCATATGAGATATGGAAAGGAAATAGACCATATCTTAATTATGTTAAGATATGGGGTTGTCCGGTATATGTGAAAACACAAAATCCGGACAAGCTCGAGGCAAGGTCTTTTCTGTGTAAGTTTATTGGATATCCCAAACATTCGCGAGGGTATATCTTCTACCACACCGAGGAACAAAAAGTGTTTGTTTCTCGACATGCCACCTTTTTTGAAAAGGAATTTCTTGAAAAAGAAATTAGTGGTAAGGAGATAGAACTGGAAGAAGTTCCAGCTACACAAACTACAACAGAAGATTTGGTAGAACTAGAGAATTCGATAGTTTCCAACGAACCCCAGCCTCTTCGCCGATCTAGTAGGGTTTCTCATCCACCTGAGAGATACTACGGTTTTCTCATTGATGGTGGGAGGAGGATTGCATCATAGAAGATGATGACCCAACTATCTTCGAGCAGGCCATCACGAGTGGGGACTCTGTGAAATGGTCGGATGCAATGCGATCTGAGATGGAATTCATGTACACCAACAAAGTATGGACTTTGGAAATTGCTCCCAAAAGGGTAAAACCCATTGGGAGCAAATGGATCTTTAAGAAGAAACTTGGTGTAGATGGAAAAGTTGAGACTTTCAAAGCTAGACTTGTTGCAAAAGATTTTTGTCAACGACCAGGTGTGGATTATGATGAAACCTTTTCTACAGTAGCTATGTTTAAGTCCATCCGGATCCTACTTGCCATCGCTGCATACCATGACTACGAAATCTGGCAAATGGATGTTAAGACCGCCTTTCTAAATGGTGATTTAGAAGAGAGCGTGTACATGACTTGGCCAGAGGGCTTCGTGGACAGTGGGAGCAGCGGAAAGGTGTGCAAGCTGCTTAAATCAATCTACGGGTTGAAGCAGGCATCGCGAAGTTGGAACATCTGTTTTGATGATGTAGTCAAAGAGTTTGACTTTATCAAAAATATAGATGAACCTTGTATATACAAGAAGGTCGCAGAGAGTAAGGTCGTCTTCCTTGTATTGTACGTGGATGACATACTCTTGATAGGAAATGATGTTCATATGCTGCACTCGGTCAAACTCTTCTTATCATAAAGATTCTCAATGAAAGATCTAGGTGATGCCTCCTACATCTTGGGGATTAAGATCTATAGAGATAGATATAAACGGATACTGGGATTGTACCAATCCAGGTACATTGACACCATACTAAAGAGATTTAGTATGGAAGATTCCAAGAGTGGGAATATACCCACAATCTCTGGACTCACTCTCTCCAAAGAGATGTCTCCCAAGACTGATTTGGAGAGAGCTCGCATGCAAAGGATACCCTATGCTTCGGTATTAGGCTCTATCATGTATGCGATATTATGTACCAGACCTGATGTAGCATACTCACTAAGTGTATTGAGTAGGTATCAAGCAGATTCAGGAGAGAATCACTGGACAGCTGTAAAGAACATTCTCAAGTACTTTAGAAGGACTAAAGAGATGTTCTTGGTGTATGGTAACGGTGAACTCCAAGTGGAGTCCTTTACCGATTCGAGCTTCCAGAGTGATAAGGTCGACAGTAAGTCGGTCTCGGGTTTTTTCTTTACCCTCAACGGAGTGGCGGTGTGTTGGAAGAGTTCCAAGCAAGACACCGTAGCAGACTCGACGATGGAGGCTGAATACATCGCTGCCAACGATGCTGCCAAAGAAGCTGTCTGGATGAAGAAGTTCATTGCTGAACTTAGTGTGGTTCCATTCATTGAGCATCCAATACCTGTGTATTGTGATAACAATGGAGCGGTGGCTTTGGTCAAGGAACCTAGGTCCCATCAGAGATCCAGACATATTCTGAGGCAGTATCACCTGATCCGGGAGATAGTAGATCGCCGGGAGATCGAGGTCAGGAGAGTTAACACGAAAGACAACGTAGCGGATCCACTCACAAAGGCCCTCCCCCAGATACAATTTGAGAGACTTTTTAGGATGTTGGGTATGAGATACTACAACACATGGCCTTAGTGCAAGTGGGAGATTGTTAGTTATATGTATGCCCTAGAGGCCATTATTAGACATATGATGTATATTATAGTGGATGCTTGGACATATATAGAGAGGACTTTCTTGCTCGACATGATAGTATGCTATCTGGTTGTTCTTTGTCTTAACATGTAGACTTGTATTGTGATACTGTCTTACTCTCACATGTTGATAAAGCCTTTAGGATGTGTACTTGATTACCAGGACTATGATGGAGATCATACAAGTGGGGCCAGGGTAGTCTACAAGTTCATCCTTTAATAGTTCCTAGTCGAGGGTATATTGAGACAGGGCATCGATATTTTAGAGTAGACTAGCGTATGCGCTTCTTGACCCATATGATGGGCGATGGATAATCTCACATCCATTGGTGTTTGACATTAAAGATGGTATACGGGTGCTCAGTGGAGACTGGGTACACTGAACAGGACTCGCCGAGAACTCCTATGTGGTAGTATACCTATCGTCAGATAGCAGTCCTCTGGTGACACTAACACAGGTTAGTCTGTAGACCCGAGATCGTCATAGAATCTTGTGCGGCTCCGACTGTGCTGTGATTTCCTCCCTACCATGCTCAAAGGAGACGTGCAAACAGGTGGATTTTGGGTACAGTCCCGAGTCACATGGAGGCAATGAGCGATAAGAAGGGTTTCGTCTCTCCCGGTATTGGGGGTTGATATTGCGCTATGCTTGATTGGCTATAACTGGAAGTCCCTGGCCTGGGCTGCTGACGAGATTTACTGATAAGTGTTATCAGTAGTTTCTCAAACCGTTATAGGCCAGACATCGGCATGACTTATCACGTTACTGGGGTCTGACGATTTCCACCCCTAAACATGATATGCGACATATCAGACGAAGAGACCGGACTGGACGGTAGTGTTACTGATAGGCTTCATGGAGACTGTGGACATGCTTTCTTGTTGATCTTCATATCGCTCAATACCCCGGTAACCGTTACGTCCAGCTAGTACCGCTGACGGCTTGTAGGTGACTGATGTGATCATCACCTATTGCTGGCGTATTGACGAGTCTTTAGAGTCCCACGCAGTTCTCTGGTTCAAGCGTAACGAAGTAGGACATATATGTGATATGTGTGTGGGCCTGATTAAATACGAGTATGTGATATCGTATTAAAATCTGGCAGTTATCTGTTATCGGTTCGGTTATATGTGATATAACCAGATTGTCGAATCAAGTGTTAATTTGATAATGTGATATACAGATAAATGATATTAGTAGGTCATATGTGATATAACCGGATTATTAAATCAAGTGTTGATTTAATAATGTGATATATATTATATGTGATATAATTATATCTTAACTAATATTATTAGCTCACTAATTATTCTTCATTGTATATATATTAATATATATGATACACACACACACACACACACACATACACACACACACACACACACACACACACACATATATATATATAATGAAGCATGGCATATGAATTTCTATTTTGTGAAAATAGAAATGGTGTGCAAAATGAGAGCATGGATGCAAGTATGTGATTTACTTTTGTTTATTCATCTTTACTAACTATTCAAGCATGGTTGCAATTTTATATTGCATAATTCCATGCTTGAATGAGTGAGGGGTTAAGAGTTGCCATTGATTCTAGCTCATTCTCATCATTTAGTTATTTTTCTTGAGTTGCTCTCATGGTTGCTCTCTAGCTTCTTCTTCCTCCTCATGTCATGGTTCAAGCTTCAACCCTCACATATGATGTGAACCATGAAGGTTTAACACAAACTTGTGAGCTTTTAACATCCCCTACTTCACCATCCTACACTTGACCAGCGATCGAGTGTAGCGTATTTCCTACGCTAAAGAGTTTAGTGTAAAGGTAGCTTAAGTTGGAGGGACTTCCCGTGGATCATCTTCGGCACGAAGGTCATCGGAGGAAGCTTGTTCAAAGTCTTAAGAGGAGCCTAGTGGAGTCGCGGGACTACTACACGGAGCAAGTGAAGAAAAGGACCGGTCTACAAAGGTTGTATTCCTTGTTCTCTTGATGTAAAGTTGTTTACTTTCATGTATCGTCTAATTCTCTAGTTAAGATTCTAGGGTTAGAGTTATTTAGCATGGCAAATTTTTGAAAACGGTATGGATGATGCCTCCCGAAACCTTGCTGTCGTGCTAGGGAACCCAACATAGTTGTTATGCATGAAATCTATATTGATAGATTTTTAATTAGGTTTTTGAAAATATTAAAACCGTAGGTTTCATAATAATTATATTTTCATAGATCTAAAATTATTAGATGTATATTATTTAATGAGATTAAATAAATAGATTAGATAAAAAAAATTGTTAATTAGATAAAAAAAATTGTTTTTTGTTAGATCTATGAAGAATATAATTGTTATGCGTGAAATCTATATTGATAAATTTTGAGACCAAGATTTTGATTTTTGAAATCAAAATTATATTTTTCTGTTAAGTTTTGATTTTTGAAATCAAATCAAAATTATAAAGAAATTTATAATGATTGATTTTTTATTACGATTTTTTAAATCAAAATTTCGTTTTTGAAAGCAAAATTATTATTATTATTATTTTAAAAAAAGTTACTGTTCACTGGCGGCCATGGTAGCCGCTGGCGAACCCGTCTGCTTGACCACCGGCGGTGGTGGCCAGCGTCGCCGCCCTAAGTGGCAACGGGCGGGTCGGGTTTCTTTAAACCTGGTCCGACCCAATATCTTTGTTTTCAAATATAACACATGTAACATATTTAAGGCATGCCGTTGATGTGAATTATGGATCCCTGGAAAATTGTCCCCAGGTCCCTAGAAATACTAAAAATAGTAATATTTAATGTTTTTAAGAACCTATTTAAATATGATTAAATTTTATAGAGGTCCCTGAATAATTATTAAATCGTTTTAAGACCTTTATTATGTGAATAAAGGCTTGGATAATTATCTATAAGCCCCTGTAAATTACTGAAATTATATGTTTATCACGTTATGATATAAATTAGATTTATATATGGTTCTTTAAGGAAAAAGTCTTGAACTAATTTTATAATTAGTTTGTTATGATACTTTATATGATATTGTACCGGTTTCATAAAATTTATATATGATAAATTGTGTGTTTGGAATAAGTTTCAAAACTCCGTAAATTGTTATGGGTTATTATGCGGATTGTCATTTGTTTAATTACGAATTAAAATGATGACATCATAATAATAATTAAAATTGTTGTATAAATTAAACGTTCTCTCAATTAATTTTATAATAGTTTTATACAAGTGTAAATAGATTTATAATTTATAAAATTTAAATTTAAAGGCTATTCATCGGAAGGAGGTATTTAAGACAGATATTTTAACTTATTCGAAGTCGGAAAGGATAGGATTTGTTAAAATACCTGTCTTACGTATATCTTGAATAAAGATGCTAGATTCGTCATGTTTAATAGGTCTACTTGGCTACAATAGGAGGTGCAAACTATTTTACATAAGAAGTCAAAATGATAGGCCCACACTTGGTTGATAATGTAGAAATCTTGCTATAATAGTAGAGCAATACTGCACATCAATAAGCTAAATATAAAAAGAAAATTATATAGATAATTGGATATGTTGTATCCTATCTTATTTGCTCTTACTTTATCTTGACAATCTGGAAAAGTACGAATAAACTTGGATTTTATGTTCACTAATAGATACGTGAGAGAAGCACTTACAGTGAAAACGTTACTTAAAATAAACCCTGGTAATGATCGTGCAACTATAAATATATGAATTGAGTACCTTATAATGTTGTCCTCCTTTATATGTAGATGGCTAAGTATTGTTCGTTTGGAAAATTACTTGATGACTATAAACTGGTTGGACTAAATTATATCAATTGGAAAAGGAATTTGATGATTGTCCTTACTGCTGAAAAATTGGCTAAAATTGCTAAAGGAAAACGGGCTTCCAAAAATGCAAAAAGGAATTAATCTAGTGAAGAATGTCATTATTGTCATAAAAAAGGTCATTATAAGAGAAATTATAAAAGTTACATCTCCTCCTTGAAGAAGGAGAAACCTTCGGAAGGTATGTTATCTCACTTCTTAGTGGAGACTAATGATGTGCGTTATTCCTCTTACACTTAGTGTATTGACTCGTGTTCTTTTTTCCATGTTTATAATTTCTTGCTTGGGTAGAAGGAAAAACAAAAACTTAGAGATGGAGAGAATATTTTGACAATGGAAAATGGAGCCGTAGTTTCAGCGGTGTCTTTAAGAACTTATTATTTGCATTTGAATAAAGGACATGTAATGGAACTTAAAGATTGTCTTTATGTTCCTCAAATTAGGAGAAATTTGATTTTTGTTTCGAAACTTTGTATTAGTGGTTACTCTATTTTATTTAGCAGTAAAACTTCTATTAAGTTTGGTAATCCGGTTATTGCTCATTGTGTGATTGATAATGGAATATATTGTATTGATATTGCCCATTATTGTTATGTAAATATGATTGAGACTAATAAATCTTAAAACGTAAGATGGATTAAAATGATCCAACTTATTTTTGGCAGATGAGATTAGGTCATATTAATATTGATAGAATCAACAGGTTGGTAAAAGGTGGTCCTTTAAATTTTCTAAAGGTAGAAAGTTTTCCAACTTGTGAGCATTGTCTTAAAGGCAAGATAACCAAATTACCTTTCACAGGAAAGTATACTAGAGGTTTAGGTACTCTTGATATCATACATACAGTTGTATGTGGTCCTTTAAGTGTTAAAGTAAAGGGTGGATATTCATATTTTGTGATATTTACAGATGACACGTCTATCTAGATATGGTTATATTTACTTAATACGGCATAAATCTGAATGCTTTGAAAAGTTCAAAGAATATAAATCCGAAATTGAGAAAGAGCTTGATAGAAGTATCAAAGCCACCCGATCAGATCATGGTGGAGAGTATTTATCAGATGGGTTTAAAAGGTTCTTAAAAGAAAATGAAATTGTTTATAACTTGACACCACCCGACACCCCACAGCATAACGGTGTTTTTGAAAGAATGAATCGAACCTTATTAGATATGGTTAAATCGATAATTAGTCATTCAGAGATTCCTCAATTTTTATGGGGTTTTACAGTAGAGACTGTGAATTATCTGTTAAATAGAGTTCCTACCAAATATGTTTCTTCTACTCCATATGAGATATGGAAAGGAAAAAAAACCAAGTGTAAGACATTTGAAAATTTGGGGTTTTCCAACTCATGTTAAAAAACAATGATTGACAAATTGGAATTTAGGACAGATAGATGCTTATTTATAGTCTATCCTAAGAATAACACTGGGTATTATGTTTATAATTCTAGTGATCATACAATCACCATAAGTAGAAACGTGTTATTTATGGAATATTAAATTGTTGGTCAAGAAGGTGTAGCTCTTGATGAAGAGTCGTTTTTTCCATTAGGAGAGTCCTCTTTTCCAGTGGGAGAAAATCCTAATTTGTTAGGATATTCTATAAATTCAGTGGGAGATACAAGTGTTGGTGGAGATTGGGATCCACCAATAGAAACTGTTGTTATTGATGTACCTGTTGCCACAAAGAGATCAACTAGGATCATTCGTACTCTTGTAAGGTACAGACTTGACAATGAAACATATTTGATGGAAAGTGTCGAGAAGTATAAGGATCCAAAGACTTACAGTGAATCCATGTCAGACGTGGATTCTAGTAAGTGGGTTGATGCCATGAAAGCGAAAATGGACTCCATGTATCATAACAAGATTTGGACCTTAGTAAATCCACCTAATGGGATAAATCTCATTGGATGCAAGTGGATATATAAAAAGAAACGTGGAGTTGATGGAAATGAAGAGACATTTAAAGCTCGCTTGGTGGCAAAAGGTTCACTCAAAAAGAAGGAATTGATTATGAGAAAACTTTTTCTCCTATCGTGATGTTAAAGTCCATTAGAATACTATTAGCCATAGCGGCATATTATGACTATGAAATATGGAAAATGGATGTGAAAATAACCTTCTTGAATGTATATCTTGAGGAAGATATTGACATACAACAACATGAAGGTTTTGTATGTAACAATCAAGAAAGAATGGTATGTAAATTGAACTGGTCAATATTTGAACTTAAACAAGCTTTTATGAGTTGGAATATTCGTTTTGATGAAACGATTAAGAAATATGATTTCATCCAAAATCCTGAAGAGCCTTGTGTGTACAAAAAGCAACAAAATAATTCTATTGTGTTCCTAACACTCTATATAGATGACATACAACTCATTAGAAATAATGTAGGTTTGTTGCCATCTGTTAAATTATGGCTTTTTGATAAGTTCTCTATGAAAAATCTTGATCAAGCTTTCTATATTTTGGGTCTCAAATTTTATAGAGATAGAGTAAAGAGACGTATATGATTGTCACAATTTACTTACGTGGATAAGATCCTTAAAAGGTTCAATATGCAAGATTCTAAGAAGGGAATGCTTCTAGACATGAAATCTCACTCTCTAAGGTAATGTGTCCTATAACCAAGAATGAGATTGAACGCTTATATATTATGTTGTGTACCAGATCCGATATAACCTATGCAGTGGGTCTTGTAAGTAGGTTTCAGTCCAATCCTGTTGAGAAACATTGGATTGCTGTAAAAACCATATTTAAGTATTTACGTCGAACTAAAAATTACTGTTTAGTTTATGATGCAAATAATTTGAGTATTGAGAGATATACAGATTACAATTTCTGATCCAATCCCGATAATAGAAAGTCTACATCAGGATATGTTTATGTCATTTGCGAGGGTGCATTTAGCTAGAGAAGTGTAAAGTAAGATGTCACTGCAGATTCCACTATAGAAGTTGAATATGTAGCCGCAAGAAAAGATGCTAAGCAGGGGGTGTGGATAAATAAGTTTGTCCATGTGCTTGGTGTTGTTCCTCCATATGTGTTTCCTATCCCATTATTTTGTGACAATAGTTGAGCTGTTGCTCAAGTGAAGCAATCAAGAACATATTAGAAGTCAAAGCACATAGAAAGGAAATACCATATTGTTAGAGAGACTGTCAAAAAGAAATATGTGGAAATTCAGAAGGTGGACACACATGACAATATAGCTGACCCATTCACCAAACCATTGTGTCACGCCCCGCTTCCTAAAATACGGAATACGGGATGCGACTAGGCCAGCCATGCTCCTAAGGTCAGGAAACAAACCCGTCGTAGTCACACTTCGGCTTCTAGCATTACATGGTAATCAGTAAACACAGCACAGAAGTAAAGGAAACACATCACTAGTTTATTACACCAACTTTCATTGTTCACAATTTACAATAGTTCGAAAGAAAAAGAAACTACTAACCAAGTGCGAATACAAGATTGATTTATGGAAAGCGGTAAAAGTATTGAAGGCACGATCGTCTGGATCTCTGCGAGCTCGAATGGTGGGTCTGACTCCTGAACTGGGTCCTCTTCAATCTCTAAGCATGAATACTCAGGTCGTCAAGACGACGCAATAGCAATATTATGATAATAATAATGAGGCAAGAAATAAAGTAATAACGGTGGAGACAACAAATACAGGTAATCGATATGTCAACAAACAATGCAATGTATGATATGTGTCCCTATCGGTCTCTAAGTCACTTTTGAAATCGAGTTGCGTAAAGAAATGATCATGTTTAACGAGGGTCTAGTACGTACCCGAGACTACGGCCCACTGCTGTCCAGGACATAACCCTGTCAGCTGGACCGCTAGGTTCAAACCTAATATATATATAAGAGCCGCCGTTCGAATAATCATCCTCTAAATCGCTAACCTCACTAAATACAAGTTCCTTTCCACTTCGATTTCCCTTTTTTCCTCAGGTTCCACTATCTATAAGTATGGGCTAGTTGTGTATAAGTACGCACCAATAACACTGCTTTATTCACTAATCACTGTGTTGTTCACTATCATGAATCGTTCACTTTTTACTGACGTACTCGACACAACTAAATCGATACCATTCACGTTCAACAATGCATTATACACTGAGAATTAATAAGAACGTTCACTATCGCTAGAGGTATCGCAGTTGGGTAAATATGTGAATTATGCCGCTAAACAAATCATATGCAATACAAGTCATTACGCGTCTTATGAACTTAGAAAAATCACATTAAATCGTACGTTCAGAATTAAGTAAAATGATACAAAAGGAGTAAAAAATAAACTTAATCAGAAATTCAATGAAATTGGTCTCAAGTCAAATGGGTTTCGGGTTCGCGAATTACGGTCATTTCTTTTTAAGTGTTCTCTGCTAGAAATTCAGTTCCTGAACTGAAAGTCCATTTTGTAACACAGTTTTCATCCTGTTGGGATCATAATTAGGCGACGCTACAGTTGGATAATATTTATTTTTAGTAGTTAGGTTTCCAACTCACTAGACGAATCGACAATATCCACTGTGTGCTGGGAGTTATGCATTATTTAAGATCGGGATATATGTTCTGTCCCTGCTTGGGACTGCAGTATGTACTGATGATTTAAAATAAGATTAAAATAGCAAACAACGGTAAAAACGAATGAGACCACCTCCAGTAGTAATCTAACAGATTAATCTTCACAAAGATATAGGGTTCCGCATAATACCATTTTCATACAGAGTTGTAAAAGCATTTTATTTCAAGTGTCGACAAGAAGTGTTGCTCTGGACTGCAGTCCAGAGCCGCATTCCCGAACAGTTTTCGTCACCGCTTTAAAATAGAAAAAATATATAAATTATATAGGATTCTAGGTTGTCGAGTCGACTTAGATACGAGCCCTCAAACACTGCATTCCAGTATATATCATTACGATTTTCTCAAGTTATGTGTACAAGAAATTTCAGATTTGACGGATTTAGAAGGGGTTGACATTCTATGGCGTTTAAGTCCGTATTTTAAACCAAATTTTTACACGTTAACCTTTGTCTCTAAATTAATCTTGTAACCATAATTTCCGCCACACTGGATAGCATTTTCATACGAAAAACTATCGAACACCTAAACTAATCGGTCATTTATGGTCAGAAATACCATTATGTTCGTTCAATTCATAAGAGAAATACTTACGAAATTCAATACGATGCTAACATGAGGTGTTTGACTCGATTAATATACAGATCCTAATTAATTTAAATGAATACAGTCTAATATCAATCAAGAAATAATATCGAATCATATATTGACATATAATCATTATAGCATGTAAGCAAGTCTTAGAACTTGCCTTTGACGAATCGATGATTCCCAACAGCGACGATGACACAGGCGACGGATCGCACAAGCACGGCAACACAACAGCACGGGCGCAATCACGACACGTTGCGGCTACACATGGCTAGGGTTCGGGCTTGGCCTCGACTATGGAGACGGAGCTTGGTGGCGCTGTGGTAGCGACGCAGGGCTCGGGTCAGCTGAGAAGGGCTTGGGCTCGATGGTGGTTCAGGAAGCGATAGTTCTGGGTCGGCCGGTGATGATTGCGGCGGGTAAGGAGATGGGTTTTAGTGAGGAGGCAATGGGTGTTGGTCAGGGTTGCGGCTTGGGAGCTGGTGGTGGAGTGAGGTGGTGAAGCGACGGGCGGCCGGTGGTGGTGGTCAAAGCGGCGGCGATGTGGAGGCGGTCGGCGAGTAGCATGGGGGTAGCTCGTTGATGGAGAAGCTTGCGGGTGAGGGCGTCGGAGGTTGGTGGAGGTGCTCGTGAGAGGAGACGAGGAGGAACTCATGGGGGTGATGGTGGTTGGAGAGTTCGTCGGCGGTTAGGGGTTTAGGGCCGGCGGTCGAAGGTGCTGTTGATGGTAGGGCAGCTCAGGCGTAAGGGCTGTGGGGTGCTCGGGGTAGTCGAAGGCGAGGTGAGCTCGTGAGGGGCTCGTGGGTTTTGGAGGAGGTCAGTGATGAGAGGAGGCGGGGGTGAGGCGCCGACGGCGTCGCAGGCGAAGGCTGGGGTTTGAGTTCGTGGATGAGGCGGGAAAAGAAAACGAGAGAGAGAGAGAGAAGAACGTGGGGTTTTTTTTAAAAGGAAAAATATAAAGAAAAGACAGAGAGATAGTAATGAAAATTAATATATAATTATTAGGTTTTAATTAGGGATTTAATGAAATTGATTGGGGTAGGATTTGGGTTTTAAATGAGAATAATTTTTGAATTTGAAAGGGGAGAAAGAAACTGTTGGGTAAAAGGAAGTGGAAGGTTTGGGTTATTAGGCTTGGGCCTTGGGTTTGGTTGTAGGAAACAAAAATAATTGGAATAAGTAGGTATAAGGAAGAAAGAAAATATAAGTAGAAAAAATAAAATGGGTAAATTATTTATACTAACATTTTATTTAAATACTGGAATTGTCGTACAAAACGGGACTGGGTATTATATCATACCATCCTTAAAAAAATTTCGCCCTTGAAATTAAAAGGACGAAAATAAGAAGCGGCGATACAAATGGCTACCCTAAAAGATGTAGGAACCGCGAACGGATATCCTTCTCACGTTCCCAGGTAGATTCCCCAGGTGAACGACCGCCCCAAGATACTCGGACTAACGGAATGACTTTATTCTTTAGTACCTTCTCTCTACGGTCGAGTATAGTAGTAGGCTGCTCCACATAAGATAAATCGGTACCCAAAGTCAATTCTGAATGATCGAGAACGTGACTGTTGTCTCGAACGTAGCGCCGCAACTGCAACACATGAAATGTGTTGTGTATGCTAGCTAACGATGGGGTAAGGCAAGGCGGTAAGCCACTTCCCTACTCGCTCCAATATCTCGAATAGTCTGATGAATCGGGGACTGAGTTTCCCGCGACTTCCAAACCTGATGACACCGCGGGTAGGTGAAATCTTCAGAAACACATGATCACTGACTTTGAATTCTAGTGATCTCCTACTGGCATCCGCCCAACTCTTCTGTCGTTCCTGAGCCGTCTTAATGCGCTGTCTGATCATCTGGACCTTGTCTACCGTCTGAACTATAAGTTTGGGGCCCAGCAATCTTCGCTCACCAATGTCATCCCAACAAACAGGGGATCGACATTTCCGTCCGTAAAGTGCTTCGAATAGAGCCATCTAGATGCTAGCTTGGAAACTGTTGTTACACGAAAACTCCACTAGATGAAGGTGATCTTCCCAAGAACCCTGAAAGTCTAGCATGCACACCCTCAACATGTTCTCGAGTGTCTGAATAGTATGCTCGGACTTTCCGTCCTTTTGTGGATGGCAAGCCATGCTGAACTTGAAACGTGTACCCAGACTCTCCTGTAAGCTTTTCCAAAGTGCGAAACGAATCTGGTGTCTCGATCTGATACTATACTGACCGGAACTCCATGAAGTCGCACTACTTCTTGCATGTACTTCTCCGCAAGCGACTCTGTCGACTGTCCCACGTGGAAGGGTATAAAGTGTGCTGCTTTCATAAGAAGGTCGATGATAACCCAAACGGCGTTGTTTTCTCTTGGACTCCATGGTAGAGCAGTCACAAAATCCATGGTGATGTGCTCCTATTTCCATTCGGGTATCAGGAGCGGTTGCAACAGTCCAGCCGTTCTCTGGTGTTCCGCCTTTACTTGCTGGCATACTAAGCACTTGGATACAAACCGTGCACTCTCTCGCTTCATCACGTTCCACCAATAGTGCTGCCTCAGATCTCGATACATTTTCGTGCCTCCCAGATGCACAAAATAAGCTGAACTATGAGCCTCAGCTAGTGCTTCTTCTCGAACATCCTCCTTGGGAACGCAGAGTCTGCTACCGAATCTCAAAGAACCGTCTCGATGTATGAGCAAGTTTGTCCTTAGTCCGGCTTCCACCTGCTTTCTGAACTTCTGCAATCGAGGATCATCAGCCTGTGCATCCTTAATGCAATTTACAAGTGAAGACTGCACCTGTAACTACCAAAACTTCCCGGTTGCACTCGGTGTAACAACCTCTAGTTCAAGCTTATGAAAGTCCTTAATGATGCTCCTCTGACTGGTCAACATCATGACCGCCGGCTTGCGACTGAGAGCGTCGGGTACGACATTTACTTTCCCCGGATGGTACTGTAAGTCCAAGTCGTAGTCCGCCATTAGTTCTAGCCATCGGAATTCTCTCATAGTCAATTCTCTCTGAGTGAACACGTATTTCAGACTCTTATGATCCGTGTACACTTCTACCTTTTCGCCTAATAAGTAATGTCTCCAAATCTTCAATATGAAAACCACTGCGGCTAACTCCAAGTCATGTGTTGGGTAGTTCCTCTCGTGATTCTTCAACTGTCGCGAGGCATAAGCAACTACCCGACCGTGCTGCATCAGAACGCATCCTAAACCTTTCCCTGAAGCATCGCTATGTATCACCAAACCACCTGAATTATCTGGCACTATAATAATAGGGGTTGTGGTCAACTTTTGTTTCAGTATCTCAAAAGCCTGAGTACATTTCTCTGTCCATACATAAGGCACTTCCTTCCGTGTCAGCTTTGTCAAAGGTTCAGCGACTCGCGTAAAGTCTTGAACGAAACGCTGATAATATCCTGCCAATCCCAGGAAGCTTCTGATCTCCGCCACTGACTTCGGTGTCGGCCAATACCTAACAGATTCTATCTTCCCTGGGTCCACTGAGATTCCTTCGCCCGAAACAATGTGTCCCAAGAACTACACTTTGTCGAGCCAGAACTCACACTTGCTTAATTTTACGTATAGCTTCTCTTCCCGAAGAATTTGTAGTACTATTCACAAATGTTCAGTGTGCTCCTCTCGAGTCTTAGAGTAGACCAGTATGTCGTCGATGAATACAATGACAAACGTGTCCAAGTATTTTGCAAATACACTATTCATCAGATCCATAAATATAGCTGGAGCATTGGTAACGCCGAACGGCATCATAAGAAACTCATAATGCCCGTATCGGGTCTGGAAAGCCGTCTTGCATATATCCTCGACCGTTACTCTGATCTGTTGATAACCCGAATGAAGATCCAGCTTCGAAAATACCTTGGCACCCTCCAATTGATCAAATAAGTCGTCGATACGCGGGATGGGATATTTGTTCTTTATCGTTACTCTGTTCAACTCACGGTAGTCTATGCACATCTATAATGATCCATCCTTTTTCTTCACCAAAAAGACTGGTGCACCCAACGGCAAAGTACTTGAGCGAATAAATCTCTTCTCCAGAAGCTCTCCAATTTGCTTCTTCAATTCTGCCAACTTAACTGGTGTAATTCTGTACGGTGCCTTAGAAACTGATGATGTACCTAGAATCAAATCTATCGAGAATCCCAAGACGCGTAGAGGTGGTAGACCTGGTAAATCTTCAAGGAACACGTCAAGAAAATCCCGAACGATTTCTGGTGCGGGGTTTTCATCAACCTCCATAGCCGTCAATACTTTCGGTTTGGCTCTATACTTGGCTGGCTCCAAAGACTCACTTCCGCCTTCAAAAAAAAACTCAGTGTGATTTGGAATGCGGAAAGTCACATTCCTAGCTCGGCAATCAATAATCGCATGGAATGTACTCATCCAATCCATCAGGAGAATTGCGGCATGGCTGCCTGTTCCGATTAAAAGGAAATTCGCATAGAATTCCCTGCCACACACTACAACTGGGTAAGAGCTACATTCTCGACTAGATACTATAACGCCATTACCCGTATGTATTTCTCATCCCTTGGTCAATGGTTCATGTTGTATGGAGTGTGTATCGACAAAATGTGCAGATATGCAACAATATGATGCTCGAGAATCAAACAGTACTCTAGCTGGCATAGAATGAACGAGTAGAATACCTGTAACAACTTCACATGAGGCCTCTGCCTGCTCGGCAGTCAGAGTGAAAGCCCGCCCTTGACCGCGGCCTGTGTTGGTTTGCCTCTGTTCTAGTGACCTCTGCTGCTGCGGTCCAGATCCTCCCTATAACTCTGTTCGCTGAGGGCAACCATTAACCCGGTGCTGGTTGGATCCGCAAATCAAACACTGTCTCTTGGCACGGCGACAGTCCTTCTGGGTATGCCCGTCCCTGTGACAGTAGCCGCAGACTAAACCTTTCCTATGTGACTGCTGCTGGGGCATGAAGGGACACTTCATCTGCGTCGTCCCTGGCCTGTGAACTGGTATGACCCCGTGGGATGATGTGTGAGTACGCGTCGGAACAACTGGGGGCCTCCTGTCACTCGAGATAGGGACCCTGAATTTATTAATTAGCTTCTCCTGAATCCGTTCAGCGTTGAGCACCTGCGCGAAAGCCTGCAACTCGAGTGATGCAATCAATTGTTGCAGCTCAAAGTCAAGTCCCTGCAAGAAACGTCTGGCCCTGGTGGCCTCTGAATCCACCGTATATGAAAGAATCGGCTCAAACGGTTGAATTCTGCCGCATACACGTCAACGGGACGGCCGTTTTGCTTCAGTAAGATAAATCTTTCTTCCATTTCTGCCTTGGCAATAGGGGAAAATAGTGGTCCAAGAAGCATTCTTTGAATTTGCTCCACTCGATCGGCCCATCAAGTCTGCTCTGTTCGATGGACCACCAAGTACGGGCTTCGTCCTCCAGCTGGATCTTTATCACATTCACCTTCTCTTCATCGGGGACCCATGCGGCCGTCAGTCGATACTCCACATTGACCAGCCATTGTTCGGCCTCGAGTGGTTCGGCTAGTCCCGTAAACACAACTAGGTGTAACCTCCAGAAATCTGACACAGTGCCAGTTCTGGCAGGTGTAGCTGGTGTAGAGGTGCCCTCGGGGGCGGTAATGAGAGCGGAGGGTCCTTCTAATGCGGTAATTGCCCCGAGTCCCTCGATAAGTAGTTCCATCTTTCTCTCTTGGGCTTCCGCGAGGGTCATCAGTGCATTTAGGATCCTCTCTGTGCAATCCTAAGAACTAGAGTCCGAGGAGAGGTCGTTCGGGAAAGTCATGTCGCTGGAAAATAGATGGATGGATAAGATTAGATACAAAGATGGAAGTGAAAGATAGTGAAGTGAAAATAATATAATAAAGTGTAGTTAATGTTATCCCTTAATACTAAAGCCCGGCGCTCTGATACCAACAAAACCATGTCACGCCCCGCTTCCCAAAATATGGAATACGGGAGGCGACTAGGCCAGCCATGCTCCTACAGTCAGGGAACAAACCCGCCGTAGTCACACTTTGGCTTCTAGCATTACATGGTAATCAGTAAACACGGCACAGAAGTAAAGAAAATACATCACTAGTTTATTACATCAACTTCATTGTTCACAATTTACAATAGTTCAAAAGAAAAAGAAACTACTAACCAAGTGGGAATACAAGGTTGATTTATGGAAAGCGGTAAAACTACTGAAGGCACGACCGTCTAGATCTCTGCGAGCTCAAATGGTAGGTCTGGCTCCTGAACTGGGTCCTCTCCAATCTCTAAGCATGCATACTCAGGTCGTCAGGGCGACGCAATAGCAATATTATTATAATAATATTGAGGCAAGAAATAAAGTAATAACGGTAGAGACAACAAATGCAGGTAATCGATATGTCAATAAACAATGCAATGTATGATCTGTGTCCCTATCGGTCTCTAAATCAATTTTGAAATCGAGTTGCGAAAAGGAATGATCATGTTTAATGAGGGTCTCGTACGTACCCGAGACTACGGCCCACTGTTGCCCGGGACATAACCCTGTCAGCCGAACCGCTAGGTCCAAACCTAATATATATATATATATAAGAGTCGATGTTCGAATGATCATTCTCTAAATCGCTAACTTCGCTAAATACAAGTTTCTTTCCACTTCGATTTCCCCTGGTTTCACTATCTATAAGTATGGGCCAGTTGTGTACAAGTACGCACCAATAACACTGTTTTATTCACTAATCACTGTGCTGTTCACTATCACGAATCGTTCACTTTACGGCTAAGATAGGCACGTGACAGAGCCAACCATGCTATCTGTGGATAGGAAATATCCCTCCACAGTCATATTACGGATGTAAAGATATCAAGAACAATAATAAACTATCTAACACATGTCCATGAGCCAGAATAAATGAGTCAAGAATAAAAATAATGCGGAAGCAAAAAGATCCAATACAAGAATAAACTGGAATGTACGTCCCATAATGCGGGCTCACATCAGGAATGAAAAATGCATAGATAAAACTGAAATACTAACAGGTCCTCACTGCTCGGCCTGCAGCAAAGGTAAAGAATCTGGGCCATGCAAAACCCAGACGTCAGTGCGTCATGATATCAAGCAATAATATAAACAGGGGGTAGTAAGACATTGTAAATCCCCGTTTCCACTTTAATAAAGGTTTCTTTTTCCCTAAATCCCAGTGGCTTCTTCTCTTTTTCCTTCATATTTTGATTTGGTTATTTAAACTTAATATGTATATTTTTCCTTAACCCTAAAAGTCAAAACCCAGAATTTAAAACCTAAAACCAAAGCCGAATCAAAACCAAGGCTAAAATAAATTAAAACCCAAAACTATATTACATATACCTTCAGCCCATTCAAAATTCCTTTTAAAATAAATCTTTAAACAAAACCCTAACCCATTCACCTCCTTTATTAAACCCAATCCATTTTATCAAATTTTTCCCAGCCACTAAAATCCCTCAACCCATTTTCCTTTTTCAGCCCAATAGCTTTTCTTTCAGCCCATTCCATTTAAAAATCCCTGCAGCCCACAAGATTTTATTCTTAAAGGAATTCTTTTTCTTACGAGCCCGGCCCACTCCCTCATCCGTTTCCTCTTACCCGACCCGCCACTCCACTATTCATCTCCTTCAAAACATCCCCAACGGTAACCTCCCAAACTTGCGCGCGCGACCCGCCTCCTCCGCCGTTGCTCACGCCCACGCCCACGCACCCGTCGTGCGACGTTACCCCCTCGCACTCCTCTCTCTAACCCGTCGCCCTCATCTCTCTCTTACTCACCAACTCCATCACAGAAAAACTCCCATCCCTCTCAAAATTTCTCCACGAACCCACTGCAACCTCGACGCCGGCGATCACCCCATATCATCGTCGATCTCACCATTCCACCTCGCTCTCTTCCCTCCACAACTCACCCCCACCGAGCTCCCTACACCTTCAGCCGCCGCCAAGAACCCCTGCACACCCAATCCCCTGTACCATTCGGCCACCCCTTTCACTCGACGCCGGCGAGCCCCCAACTGCCCCGAACCGCCCCAGTCGACACCTTTGCACCCTCTACATTCTCAGCACCACTCGCATCGCTCTAATCCCGACCCCCACTGCTCCCCTCTCTCTCTCCATAACCCACACCCTTTGATCACTACAAGCTTCGACCCCCGCTGCTGTCAATTGCCGGAGCACCGACGTCGACCCCAACACACCCCGGGAGACCCACAGAGCACCACTCTATACTCCCGGCAAGCACAAGACGACTCCGGACAACCCGACGCGAGATCCGCATCTCGATCCAAGCTCGCGCGAATCGGTTCCACGGCGTATATCACGCGTTCGTGACGACGTTGCTGCCTTGCGACCCCGAGACGTTTTCCAGGCAAGTGTTTACTTGCTTCATGCTATAATAATTGTAGTACAAAGTTAAATAATCTCGTTTACGAATTTGCCGATTACCGGTACATATCATGACCTAAGTGCTCGATGCTAGATCTCAATGGAAATAATTATTTAATTTGACGGAAACTGATACTTTCTATTGGCCCTTATCATGATGAATATCGTGTGTGAATCTTGCTTGAAAATACGATTGTAAGTGACAAAAATTGATACCCCCAAATATGCCGGTAAAACTAGAATTTTCTCGTACCTGAAAACGAATAAAATCACCATAAATTATATTCAAACTGGAATGCTGCGTTCGAGGGCTTAAATCGAAGCCAACTCGACGAACTTTAACCCTATGTAGAATTTTAATGTTTTCTGTTCTGAAACCATGAAGTTAATTGGATCGGAACGCGACTCTGGACTGCAGTCCAGAGCGTTTCTGATTATTGTGTTCTGTCCAAAGACCTGCGTCATTGTGTTTCCTGAAATCGTACGTTACGGAAATTTACAGTAGATTAGAGATAATTCTGTTAGCTAAACAAAACAAGTGGTTCCATTCTGATTCATCGCCGTTTGCTATTTTAAACTATATTTAAAAGGTCAGAACGTATAACTGTTCAGAACAGATTCTGAAATGACATATTGAGGTTAAACTGTGTATAACTTTCAACGTACAGATGCGATTGAGGATCCGTCTATTGCGTTGAATACTTTATTGAAAACCCTAGATTTCATTCAACTGAAACATCACTAGATTCTGAGCCCAACTGGGTGAAATTCATGGCGCGAAACGGAAGTTCAGTTCTGAAACTGAAAGTCCAGCCGCGAGCACTTAAACTGAAACCGTTGTATCTTGAAAACCGAAATTCCGATTGAACTGAAACAAATTTTGATGAATTACTGACTGATTGTTCTATATATCTTACTTACATCATTTTGCTGAATTCTTAACATATTAATTTGTGCAATTTATTTTAGTTCATGACATGCATGTTAATTCATAACCTACAGAGCTTATTGATATCATACAATACATATATCACATCCTTACCATATATTCAGTATTAGTGCGTGTGGATATTGCATTATCGTGCGTGATAGATGTTGGTTTAGGAGTGACGGGTACACCAATGGAAAGTGAATATTCGTGACCGTGATTGATACAGTGAACAGTGATGAAACCGTGCCATTGGTATACTTGTAATATCATAAATAGTGTAACCTGGGGAAAAATGAGAAATCAAAGTGGAAAGAGTATCGTATTTAGCGGGACCGTGTTTAGAGAATGATCATTCGAACCGTGATACTTATACGTGTAGGACAGGATCTAGCGATCTGGCTGACAGGGTTATGTCCCGGGCATGTGGGCCGTTGTCTCGGGTATGTACGAGACTCCTGTTAAACATGATCCTCCTTCCACTATGTGATTTCAAACATGACCTAGAGACCGATAGGGACATATATCATATTCTGCATCATATAGTGACATAGTGATTACTTGCATTATTCTCATACCGGTATTACCTCATTTACCTGTTTCATCTGATTATAATAATATTATTATTGTGTCGCTCTGACGACCTGAGTATGCATGCTCAGATTCCGCGGGAGGACCAGCACAGGAGACGGATCTACCCTTCGAGTTCACAGAGATATAGTCTGGTGTACTCCCTATCTTTATTGCTTTTCTTAGAGTGATCGTGATATTGAACTTGGTTGGTTATTGTTCTTATTATCTTTAATTTGTGAACAATGGAATTTTAATATAATAAATTAGTGATGTGATTCCTTTAATACTGTGCTTTATTTACTGATTACCATGTAGTGCTAGAAGCCGAAGTGTGACTACGGCGGGATGATTCCTTGACCGTAGGAGCATGGCTGGCCTAGTCATCCCTCGTTTTCCGTATTTTGGGAAGCGGGGCGTGACATGGTTTAGTTGGTATCAGAGCCTGTGTTTAGTATCAAGGAATAACATTAACTATACTGTATTACGTTATTCTTGTTTCACTACTCTTGATTTCTATCCATGAATCTGATCCTATTCTTTTGAACCTTCCAGTGATATGACGTCTCCGAACGACCCCTCCTCGGACTCCAGCTCTCAGGACCGCACGGAAAGAATACTCAGTGCACTGACCACTCTCGCGGAAGCTCAGGAGAGGAAGACAGATTTGCTTACTGAGGGACTCAGGGCGATTACCGCCGCAGGAGAACCCTCCGCACTCATTACCGCCCCCGAGGGCGCTACTCCACCAGCTTATCAGGCTAGGGCTGGTACCGTATCAGACTTCCGACGGTTACACCCAGCTGCGTTCACAGGGCTAGCTGAACCCCTTGAGGCTGAACAATGGCTGGTGAACATGGAGAATTTATTGACAGCCGCTAGGGTTCCAGAGGAAGACAGAGTGGATGTGATAAAGATACAATTAGAAGACGAGGCCCGTACATGGTGGTTGGTAGAAGAAAGCAGACTTGAAGAGCCGATTGAATGGAGCAAGTTTAAGGAATGCTTCTTAGATCATTATTTTCCTCCCACAGCCAAGGCAGAAATGGAGGAAAGGTTTATTCTTTTGAAGCAGAATGGACGCCCAGTGGACGTTTATGCGGCAGAGTTCAATCGTCTGAGCCGCTTTGCTCCATACATGGTCAAATCAGAAGTCACCAGGGCCAGGCGTTTCCTTCAGGGGTTAGATTTTGAGTTGCAGCAGCTGATTGCATCGTTGGATCTACAGACTTTCGCATAGGTACTCAACGCGGCGAGAGTTCAGGAGCAATTGATTAACAAGTTCAGGAGACCCCCAGTCGTTCCAGCACGTACCCACGCGCCTTCTCGAGGAGCCATACCTGTTCACAGAGCAGGAACGACACAAATGAAGCGCCCGTTCGTACCACAGCATCGCCCCCAGAGACAGGACGTAACTTGCGGCTATTGCGGTAGAGGAGGACATACTCAGAAGGACTGTCGCCGTGCCAAGGGACAGTGCTTGATTTGCGGTTCCAGTCAGCACAGGATTAACAGTTGCCCTGAGAGAGCAGAGATACAGGGAGGTTCTGGACCGCCACAGCAGAGGCCGCAGGAACAGAGACAACCATTTACAGGTCGCGGTCAGGGACGGGCTTTCACCTTGACCGCCGAGCAGGCAGAGGCGTCAGGAGACGTGGTCACAGGTACTCTACTTGTACACTCCTTACCAGCTAGAGTACTATTTGATACGGGAGCATCGCATTGTTTCTTGTCTGAGCATTTCACAAATACACACTCAATACCACATGAACCACTAACCAAGGGATGGGAAATTCATACGGGTAATGGCATTATTATATCTAGTCGAGAATGTAGATTATGCCCAGTTGTAGTGTGTGGCAGGGAATTCTATGCGAATTTCCTTCTGATCGGGACAGGCAGTTACGACGCAATTCTCGGGATGGATTGGATGAGCACTTTCCACGCAGTTATCGATTGTCGTGCAAAGAAAGTGATCTTCCGCATCCCTAATCACCCGGAGTTCATTTTCGAGGGCGGAAGCCAATATTTGGAGCCAGCTAAGAACAGAGCAAAGCCTAAGGAACTGACAGATATGGAGATTGATAAAAGCTCAGTCCCAGAAATTGTTCGAGACTTTCCGAACGTATTTCCTGAAGATCTACCAGGTCTACCACCTCCTCGAATCTTGGAGTTCTCAATCGATTTGATTCCAGGTACAGCCCCAGTATCCAGAGCCCCATACAGAATGGCACCAGTTGAATTGGCGGAATTGAAGAAGCAGGTTGAAGAACTTTTGGAGAAGGGATTTATTCGGCCAAGCGCTTCACCGTGGGGTGCACCAGTTCTGTTGGTAAAGAAGAAGGATGGATCGCTGCGAATGTGTATAGATTATCGGGAGCTGAACAAGGTCACAATAAAGAACAAGTACCCAATACCGCGCATTGATGACCTATTTGATCAGCTAAGTGGAGCCAAGGTTTTCTCGAAGTTGGACCTCCGTTCTGGGTATCATCAAATCAGAGTAGCAGCCGAGGATGTATGCAAGACGGCTTTCAGGACCCGATACGGACACTACGAATTTCTTGTGATGCCGTTCGGTGTTACCAATGCCCCAGCAATATTCATGGACTTGATGAACAGAGTGTTCGCAAAGTACTTGGACACGTTTGTCGTTGTGTTTATCGACGACATACTTGTCTATTCGAAGACCCGGGATGAGCATGCTGAGCATTTGCGCACGGTACTGCAGGTTCTTCGGGAAGAGAAGCTGTACGCGAAGCTAAGCAAGTGTGAATTCTGGCTTGACAAGGTTCAGTTTTTGGGACATATCGTTTCGGGCGAAGGCATCTCGGTGGACCCGGCAAAGATAGAATCTGTCAGAGATTGGCCGACGCCGAAATCAGTAGCAGAGATCAGGAGTTTTCTGGGATTGGCAGGTTATTATCGGAGATTCGTCCAAAATTTCTCCAGGATCGCGGAACCATTGACGAGGCTGACACGGAAGGACGTGCCGTTTACATGGACAGAGGAGTGCACTCAGGCATTCGACACACTAAAGCAGAAGTTAACCGCGGCGTCTATTCTTACAGTACCAGATGATTCAGGTGGTTTGGTGATACACAGTGATGCCTCAGGGAAGGGTTTAGGCTGTGTTTTGATGTAGCACGGCCGAGTGGTTGCTTACGCCTCTCGACAACTGAGAAATCACGAGAAGAACTACCCCACACATGACTTGGAGTTAGCTGCGGTAGTCTTTGCGTTGAAGATTTGGAGGCACTATCTATTGGGTGAGAAAGTGGAGGTTTACACGGATCATAAAAGTTTGAAGTATGTTTTCACCCAGAAGGAACTGAACATGAGGCAGCGCCGATGGCTAGAGCTAATGGCAGATTATGACTTGGACCTTCAGTATCACCCGGGGAAGGTCAATGTTGTACCAGATGCGCTCAGTCGCAAACCAGCGGTCATGATGTTGACCGACCAGAGGAGCATTATTGAGGACTTTCATAGACTTGAACTTGAGGTCGTTACGCCAAACGCACTCAGTCAATTTTGGCAACTACAGGTGCAATCTTCCCTAGTGGATCGTGTCAAGATTGCACAAGCGGATGATCCCCGATTGCAAAAGTTCAGAGAGCAAGTGGAAGCTGGACTGAGAACGGATTTTCTTATACATGAAGATGGCTCTCTGAGATTCGGTAGCAGACTCTGCGTACCTAAAGGAGATGTACGAGAAGAAGTTTTGGCTGAAGCACACAGTTCAGCTTATTCTGTGCATCCAGGAGGTACAAAAATGTATCAGGACCTAAAGCAGCACTTTTGGTGGAACGGAATGAAGCGGGAAATTGCGAGGTTCGTATCCAGGTGCTTGGTATGTCAGCAGGTGAAGGCGGAACATCAGAGGACAGCAGGATTGTTACAACCATTGCCGATACCTGAATGGAAGTGGGAGCACATCACTATGGATTTTGTGACGGCCTTACCACGGAGCCCTAGAGGCAATAACGCCATCTGGGTTATCATCGATCGCCTCACAAAAGCTGCACATTTTCTACCTTTCCGAGTGGGACAATCGACGGAATCACTGGCAGAAAGATATATGCAGGAGATAGTACGACTTCACGGTGTTCCCGTCAGCATTGTGTCAGACCGGGACACGAGATTCTTGTCGCACTTTTGGAAGAGCTTACAGGAGAGTTTGGGAACCCGCCTTAAATTCAGCACAGCTTATCACCCACAGACGGATGGACAATCCGAGCGTACAATTCAGACGCTCGAGGATATGTTGAGAGCCTGTATGTTGGACTTTCAGGGTTCCTGGGAGGACCATCTGCACCTAGTCGAGTTCTCTTATAACAATAGTTATCAGGCTAGTATTCAGATGGCTCCTTTTGAAGCACTATACGGGCGGAAGTGTCGATCCCCAGTATGTTGGGATGATGTTGGAGAACGAAGATTACTGGGCCCCGAACTTATTGTTCAGACAGTTGACAAGGTTCAAATGATCAGACAGCGTATTAAGACGGCTCAGGATCGACAGAAGAGTTGGGCAGATACCAGCAGAAGAACACTTGAGTTCGAAGTCGGAGATCATGTGTTCTTGAAGATTTCCCCTACTCGTGGAGTTATCAGGTTCGGA
Organism: Agapanthus africanus; assembly: GCA_030015575.1. NCBI lineage: Eukaryota > Viridiplantae > Streptophyta > Magnoliopsida > Asparagales > Amaryllidaceae > Agapanthus > Agapanthus africanus. The sequence goes on from CM057339.1 coordinate 47,660,765, forward strand.
GGTCGGGGAAAGCTTAGTCCCTGCTTTATCGGACCTTTCGAGGTGCTAGAGCGAGTAGGAGATGTGGCCTATCGACTTGCCTTGCCTCCATCGCTAGCTGGTGTGCACAATACCTTCCACGTGTCACAGTTGCGGCGTTATGTCCGGGATGAGAGCCATGTCCTAGACCATTCGAAACTAGTTTTGGGAACCGATCTGTCATACGAGGAGCAGCCTACTACCATCCTCGACCGCCGAGAGAAAGTGCTGAAGAATAAGGTCATTCCGTTAGTCCGAGTGTCTTGGGACGGTCGTTCCCCAGGGGAATCCACCTGGGAGCGGGAGGAAGATATACGTGATCGTTATCCACATCTCTTTGTTTAGTACATTGTTTCTTGTATCTCTGTTAATTTCGAGGACGAAATTTTTGTTAAGAGGGGTAGAATGTAAATCCCCGTTTCCACTTTAATAAAGGTTTCTTTTTCCCTAAATCCCAGTGGCTTCTTCTCTTTTTCCTTCATATTTTGATTTGGTTATTTAAACTTAATATGTATATTTTTCCTTAACCCTAAAAGTCAAAACCCAGAATTTAAAACCTAAAACCAAGGCTAAAATAAATTAAAACCCAAAACTATATTACATATACCTTCAGCCCATTCAAAATTCCTTTTAAAATAAATCTTTAAACAAAACCCTAACCCATTCACCTCCTTTATTAAACCCAATCCATTTTATCAAATTTTTCCCAGCCACTAAAATCCCTCAACCCATTTTCCTTTTTCAGCCCAATAGCTTTTCTTTCATCCCATTCCATTTAAAAATCCCTGCAGCCCACGAGATTTTATTCTTAAAGGAATTCTTTTTCTTACGAGCCCGGCCCACTCCCTCATCCGTTTCCTCTTACCCGACCCGCCACTCCACTATTCATCTCCTTCAAAACATCCCCAACGGTAACCTCCCAAACTTGCGCGCGCGACCCGCCTCCTCCGCCGTCGCTCATGCCCACGCCCATGCACCCGTCGTGCGACGTTACCCCCTCGCACTCCTCTCTCTAACCCGTCGCCCTCATCTCTCTCTTACTCACCAACTCCATCACAGAAAAACTCCCATCCCTCTCAAAATTTCTCCACGAACCCACTGCAACCTCGACGCCGGCGATCACCCCATATCTTCGTCGATCTCACCATTCCACCTCGCTCTCTTCCCTCCACAACTCACCCCCACCGAGCTCCCTACACCTTCAGCCGCCGCCAAGAACCCCTGCACACCCATCCCCTGTACCATTCGGCCACCCCTTTCACTCGACGCCGGCAAGCCCCCAACCGTCCCGAACCGCCCAGTCGACACCTTTGCACCCTCTACATCCTCAGCACCAATCGCATCGCTCCAATCCCGACCCCCACTGCTCCCTTCTCTCTCTCCATAACCCACACCCTTTGATCACTAAAAGCTTCGACCCCCGCTGCTGTCAATTGCCGGAGCACCGACGCCGACCCCAACACACCCCGGGAGACCCACAGAGCACCACTCTATACTCCCGGCAAGCACAAGACGACTCCGGACAACCTGACATGAGATCCGCATCTCGATCCAAGCTCGCGCGAATCGGTTCCACGGTGTATATCACGCTTTCGTGACGACGTTGCTGCCTTGCGACCCCGAGACGTTTTCCAGGCAAGTGTTTACTTGCTTCATGCTATAATAATTGTAGTACAAAGTTAAATAATCTCGTTTACGAATTTGCCGATTACCGGTACATATCATGACCTAAGTGCTCGATGCTAGATCTCAATGGAAATAATTGTTTAATTTGACGGAAACCGATACTTTCTGTTGGCCCTTATCATGATGAATATCGTGTGTGAATCTCGCTTGAAAATACGATTGTGAGTGACAAAAATTGATACCCCCAAATATGCCGGTAAAACTAGAATTTTCTCGTACCTGAAAACGAATAAAATCACCATAAATTATATTCAAACTGGAATGCTGAGTTCGAGGGCTTAAATCGAAGCCAACTCGACGAACTTTAACCCTATGTAGAATTTTAATGTTTTCTGTTCTGAAACCATGAAGTTAATTGGATCGGAACGCGACTCTAGACTGCAGTCCAGAGCGTTTCTGATTATTGTGTTCTGTCCAAAGACCTGCGTCATTGTGTTTCCTGAAATTGTACGTTACGGAACTTTACAGTAGATTAGAGATAATTCTGTTAGCTAAACAAAACAAGTGGTTCCATTCCGATTCATCGCCGTTTGCTATTTTAAACTATATTTAAAAGGGCAGAACGTATAACTGTTCAGAACAGATTCTGAAATGACATATTGAGGTTAAACTGTGTATAACTTTCAACGTACAGATGCGATTGAGGATCCGTCTGTTGAGTTGAATACTTTATTGAAAACCCTAGATTTCATTCAACTGAAACATCACTAGATTCTGATCCCAACTGGGTGAAATTCGTGGCGCGAAACGGAAGTTCAGTTCTGAAACTGAAAGTCCAGCCGCGAGCACTTAAACTGAAACCGTTGTATCTTGAAAACCGAAATTCCGATTGAACTGAAATAAATTTTGATGAATTACTGACTGATTGTTCTATATATCTTACTTACATCATTTTGCTGAATTCTTAACATATTAATTTGTGCAATTTATTTTAGTTCATGACATGCATGTTAATTCATAACCTACAGAGCTTATTGATAGCATACAATACATATATCACATCCTTACCATATATTCAGTGTTGTGTGGACAATGCATTATCGTGCATGATAGATGTTGGTTTAGGAGTGACGGGTACACCAATGGAAAGTGAATATTCATGACCGTGATTGATACAGTGAACAGTGATGAAACCGTGCCATTGGTATACTTGTACACAACTAGATCAATATCATAAATAGTGTAACCTGGGGAAAAAGGGGAAATCAAAGTGGAAAGAGTATCGTATTTAGCGGGACCGTGTTTAGAGGATGATCATTCGAACCGTGATACTTATACGTGTAGGACAGGATCTAGCGATCCGGCTGACAGGGTTATGTCCCGGGCATGTGGGCCGTTGTCTCGGGTATGTACGAGACTCCTGTTAAACATGATCCTCCTTCCACTATGTGATTTCAAACATGACCTAGAGACCGATAGGGACACATATCATATTCTGTATCATATAGTGACATAGTGATTACTTGCATTATTCTCATACCGGTATTACCTCATTTACCTGTTTCATCTGATTATAATATTATTATTATTGTGTCGCTCTGACGACCTGAGTATGCATGCTCAGATTCCGCGGGAGGACCAGCACAGGAGACGGATCTACCCTTCGAGTTCACAGAGATATAGTCTGGTGTACTCCCTATCTTTATTGCTTTTCTTAGAGTGATCGTGATATTGAACTTGGTTAGTTATTATTCTTATTATCTTTAATTTGTGAACAATGGAATTTTAATGTAATAAATTAGTGATGTGATTCCTTTAATACTGTGCTTTATTTACTGATTACCATGTAGTGCTAGAAGCCGAAGTGTGACTACGGCGGGATGATTCCTTAACCGTAGGAGCATGGCTGGCCTAGTCATCCCTCGTTTTCCGTATTTTGGGAAGCGGGGCGTGACAGACATGCAGGTATGAGTATGAACGGTAAAACAGGTATAACAGTAACATAAATAAGGACAGTGAAAGGTAAGGCATAGGTGATGTGCAATGAGTAATCTAGACTGGTCTACTGGGTTAACTACTCTCAAGTCTTGAAATCAATTTGATGAATCATCGATGTAACTTAATAGTATCCCGTGCATGCCCGGAACCAAGGTCAAGATTCTCGGGCTGAATCCGAGACGTGCCGCTAGGTAGTAAAAGGTAGTATGTAACGATGAATGATGTCAGCAGCAGCATCCCGGGGCTGGCCTAGCCCGTAAGTCTGATCAGTAAAGGTATCGAACTGTCGAGTTACAAGTCAGGTTTCATCATTGATTTTCCCATACCCCCAGATTATGTATTCAAGTCGGGTATTGATAAATCTGGAGCTAATGCCAACACAGGATCAAGCAGGTACAGGTTTGTCTGAATAGACATCAGGAAATGTCCGTAGGGACAACAGGTCAAGATTGTCGGCATTAGTAACAAGATCAGGTAACATGTCAAGCTGTGGTACATCAGGTCATGTCAGGTAGTGTACATGTATCAGGTCAGGTCAAGTAGTGCACATGTATCAAGTCGTGTCAAGTAGTAGTGTATCAAGTCATGGCAGGGGGGTGCACAAGTATCACGTGGGTGCTCATAATCAAACTGTAATAAGCATGGGTACACAAAGCAAGTATGGAGTACTAATATAACAATAAAATGGAATAATGTGATGTGGTATGCCAATAGATATATGTCAAAGATATGGATGCACAATTATCGATTAGGGTTACATTTATAGTTCCAATACTTATTAGGATGCACTTTATTAAACATGGAGTGTTAATATCACATTATTATGTATTACTATGATCTATGGATGCAGTTATATATATTCTAAATGAGATGGATGCAAACGGGTATCCGAAAAGTTATGAAACTATAAATTGGTAATGTGGGATGTACACCTAAGCAATATGTGATATAAATATTGATATGGGTGCAGTATATTGTAATCTAGTATGCAACAAGATAGGTCTTCCATGACCTAGATCTAAAATGATATAAACGGATGCAAACGGAATATCGAAACGTTATAAAACTAAACATGGGGTACTAGATATAAACAACAGGTATGATATTTATTTAAATAGGTATAAAATGAATATTATAGCATATAGCAAGTTTAACTTGCCTCGACGGATCAAGAAACGGATGTGTACAGAACGTCTCACGTCGGCGAAATGTCGCGACGCGCGCACAGTACACGGAACGGTTACAAACAACGCACAAAGGTGATCACACAAGTCAGGTACGTTCGCTGGATCGTCGAGATCGTCGACGTCACGTCCGGCTCCGTCGAACTAAACAAACAGAGAACCAAGAATTTAAAGAAAAGAAAAGCAAAGAACAGAAAGAAAGAAAGAGAAGAAAGGAAAGAGGAAGAAGAGATTGAGAAGAAGAGGAAGCTCACTGGGTTGCAGAGAGGAGTCGTGATGGTGTCGACGAGGTCGACGGAGCTCCGGCGAGGTGATTTACAGAAGACAGAGAACGAAATTCTTTAAGGAAAGAAAGAAAGAAAAGAAGAAAGAAGGAAAGAAAAAGGGGAAGAAGAAGGCTCACTGTGTTGTACTGGATTTAGGGAACGAGGGGGCGACGACGAGATCAACTCTGGTGATCCTTGCCGGCGGTGAAGTGGTGTGCAAGGGGTGCTCGGGTTCTGTTTTTAGAGAAGGAGAGAGGGAGAATGGAGGTGAGGATGAGGAGAGGTTGAGGTGGCGGCGATGAGGTGATGAAGGTGATGGGGTACGGTCGTCGACGGCGAGGGAGGCGACTGCTAGGGTTTGGTGGGTCTCGCGGGTTTCAAAAAGAAAATGAGGAGAGAGGAAGAGGGATTTATAATATATAGGGGGAGAGAGAGAGAGATAAAGAAAGAGAGGAGAGAGAGAGAATCTGAGAGTGGAGAGAGAAAGCAAGATCGAGAGGAGAGAGAGAGAGCGAGATCGAGAGGAGATAGAGATAGAGTAGGATGAACAGTTAGGAGAAATAAATTCGTCATTTTGTGGGAGAGAGAGGAAGGAATAGAGGAAGGGAGATGCTAGGAGAGGGAGAGAGAGGAGTGGGGCCGGGGCTAGAGAGAGAAGAAGAAAGAAAGAGAAAGAGAGAGGGAGTGGGAGCCACTGACAGCGAAAGAGAGAGCTGGAGGGTGAGTTGGATTGTGCTGGGTTAGATAGGAATAAGATTTTAAAATTTAAAAAGATTTTTAGTTTAAAAAAATATTTTAGCCAATTACAAAATTTTAAGCTGTCGATTTATTTAAATTAATTAATTTGAATTTTGGCGATATACAAAATATTCCAAAACACGCCCGGGTAGAGTCGAAAATTTCAGTTTTAAAATACGAAAAATATATGCGACTTTCAAAATTCAAAACGAATGCTCAGGTAACGAAAATGCATACCCCCAAGAACGGATGCACGTACGTGCGCGTAGCCATCCAAACGCGTCCGTTTCACTGAACGGGACGAGAACAAGACGCGCGGATGCTACCACGGGGTTAGGGGTATCATGTAGGCCATGTTATATAATTTTAAAATATTTTACGTGACCTAAAACGTTATATGGTAAAAGATGCAATGCCAGATGAAATGCCAGTATGCACTAAAACGTTATATGGTAAAAGAGTTTGACTTCATCAAAATGGTAGATGAACCTTGTATATACAAAATGGTAATAGGGAGTATGGTGGTGATCCTCGTATTGTACGTGGATGATATACTCTTGATAGGGAAGGAGTTTCCTATGCTATGATCGGTCAATCTCCTCTTATCACAAGGATTCTCCATAAGGATCAAAATGATACCTCATAAATCCTGGGTTTTATATCTATGAGATAGATCTAATTGGATGTTAGGATTCTCACTAGTGTAGTGAGATTGTATCAATCGATCCTGGGGAGAATCACTGGAAAGGTTCCAGGATGACAAGGACGATTGAATGTCAGTCGCGGGCATTGTCTTTACCCTCAGTAGAGGGACGGTATGTTGAAAGAGTTCCAAGCTAGATACCGTGACACACTAGATGATAAAGGCAGGATAAATCATTACCAAAGATGCTACCAAAGAAATAGTCTGGATGTACACTAGTTCATGAGATGAACTTAGTTCCTACCATTGTGTGACAATGGAGTTGTGGCTTAGGCCTAGGAACACCCGTCCCATCAGAGTTCCAGACATATTCTTAGGCAGTATCGCCTAATCATGGAGATGGTTGATCTCCAGGGAGATCGAAGTTAGGAGAGTAGACACAGAGGACAACAGTGCGGATCCACTCACAAAGGCCTATTTCCCAGTAGAGACTTTTATGGGATGGTTGAGTATGAGATACTTCAACCACAGCTGATTGTTGGGTATGCGATACCACAACAGATGGCCCTAGTGCAAGTGGGAGATTGTTAGTTATATGTATGCCCTAGAGGCCATTACTGTATATACGATGTATATTGTAGTGGATGCTTGGACATATATAGGTAGGACTTTCTTGCTCGACATGATAGTATGCTATCTGGTTGCACTTTATCTTAACATGTACTCTGATTGTCTCTATGTTACATGTTGATAAAGCCCTTAGGATGAGTACTTGACTACCAGGACTATGATGCAGATCATACTAGTGAGGACAGAGTAGTCGTTAAGTACATCCTTCAGATGTTCCTAGTCGTAGGAGTACCGAGACAGGGCATCGATACTCCAGAGTAGACTAGCATATGCACTTCTTGACCCATATGATGGGCGATGGATGATCCCATATCCATTGGTGTTTGACATCAAAGAAGGTATACGGGTCCTCAGTGGAGACTGGGTACACTGGACGGACTCGCCGAGAACTCCCAAATGGTATTATACCTCACGTCAGATGGCAGTTCTCTGGTGACACTGGTACAGGTTAGTCTGTAGACCCGAGATCGTCATAGTCTTGTGTGATTCCCACTGTGCTTTGATTTCCATCATACCACGTCCGAGAGGGCGTGCAAAACGGTGGCTTTTGGGTACAGTCCCGAATCACATGGAGGCAATGAGCGATAGGAGGGGTTTCGTCTCTCCCGGTATAGGGAGTTGATGTTGCGCTATGTTCGATTGGCTATAACTGGAAATCTCTGGCCATGATTGCTAAGATTTACTTGTAAGTGTTACCAGTAGTTTCTCGAACTGTTATGGACCTTATATGGACACGACTTATCAAGCTATTGAGGTCTTACGTTTTCCACCCCTAGGCGAGATATGCGACAGATCAGACGAAGAGACCGGACTGTACGAGAGTGTTACTGGTTGGATTCGCAGGAGAATGTACAGGCTTGCTTGTTGATCTTCTGATCGCTCAATACCTGGGTGGCTGTTACGTTTAGCTGACCGCTTGCAGCTTGTGGGTGTTTGATATGATCATCACCTACTGCCGGCGTATTGACGATTCTTTAAAGTCCTACACAGAGGTTTCCTGGCTCAGGTAAAACGGAGTAGGAGCACATATGTGATATGTGCGGGACCGAGAATAATACGTGTATGCGATACCATATTAGATTCTCACGATATGAGATATCGACCGGGTATATGTGATATAACCGGGTCATCGGATCAAGTGTTGAGTCGATGAACTAATACAGATTATATTAGTCGGTTATTTATGAAATAGCCGGATTATCGGATCAAGTGTTGATTCGATAATTTAATGTATAATTATATATTTTATATATTAAATTACATTAACTAATATTAGCTCACTTAAAGATTCTTTTTCTCACTCGGGTAATACATTGATATATATGTGATATATGTTAATTGTATTATTTTATTTTGTTACAATAAATATTGTATATGTGATATATAATATTGTAACATGTTATGGTTATAAATGCAACATGATTTGTAGAATTTAAATATGGTTAGGGTTTGGATTAAGGTTAAACTTTCATGAAGCTTTCAAGAAGCTTCTTGAAGCTTTGACTTTGACCTTGATATTTTGTGATATTTTGCAAAGATATTTCTTTAACCCAACCCAACCCTTTAACCATAGTTAATTCTCTACATGGGTTAAGTCTTCATACTTAACCCATGGTTGCATTTCTAACCTCACTTGATTCATTATTCATCACAAAGTAATTTTCTTCTTCATCTTCCTTTGGAAAAAGCTTTCTAGCTTTTTCATTAGTGATGATTTTGAGTGAGATAAAGAAAACAAATAAGAGCTAAATTTCTACTTCATCATCCTCATCTATTCTAGCCACTTAGATTAGGGTGTTTGCTTTGCTAATACTTGATTAGTGAAGCAAAAGCTTGGGCTTGAGTTTCTTCAAGGTATTTCATCTTTGTTATCGAAGATCGGAAGCAAGCTTGCATCTTTCTCTTCATGGAGCCTCTCTAGAGTCCGGGTACTCGATGATCGCAGCGAATGGACCTCAACATGGAGCTTTAGAAGTGAAGGAACGGACTACAAAGGTTGTAATCCCTAACTCTTAGAAGTAAAGTTGTTTACTTGCTTTGTTTCGTCTAATCTCTAGTCTAAGATCTTGGTTAGGGTTGTTCGGCACGTCTAAAATTTAAATCGGGTATGGTTGATGCCTTATAGACCCTTGTGACAGTGTCTAGTAACCCTACAGTGGTATCAGAGCCAAGCTAGAGCTTTAGGTGAAGTCTAAAAGAAGTTTAAAGTCCGATCGAACCCCGAAATGTCGCACAATACCCCCTCGCTGGAAATTTTTTAAAATATTGATTTTTTCTGTATTAAAAATACTCAGAAAATTATGCAGGGAATTCTAAGAATTTCTGTGAAGTACGGCGTACTAATTCCTTCATTGGACCGTGGAACCGCGGCCAAATCATGCGTTTGGCGGCGGTTCCGCGGCCAACTTCAAACGTTTTGTGGTACCACTTCTGGGGTTTATTCTTGGTTAATTTTGCATGCTTCTGGGAATTTTTAATTATACTCAAGTGTTGAGTTTTCTGGAGATCTTTTGTATTCGTTGATTCGATCGGAAAGTTTAACTTCGTTTAAGTTTTTCCGAGTAATTTAGAACGTGTTAAAAAGTTCTAACGGATATCAATAACTCACTTTTTCCCCTGTCGGAAAATTTCCAAGTGTTGGATTTTTCCTTAATTAAAGAACGTTCTAAGTCATGCAAGTAACGCGGTGGACCCTCTAGAAGAACACAAACCTTAACTCGATTATGTGACCGTCTGAACTACCTCTAAACCTTAGCGTTTGGGGCAGTACGGGTTTGACCCTTCTATGGCTGGACCATTGGTACTGTGGCATGTGATGGATACTTTTTGAACTCCGCTCAAGTGTTGAGCTATTTGGGAAATCTTGGGTGTTTGTTTATTAAATCGGAAACTTTAACATTGTCTATTTATCTGTAATGTGATATAATATTTGGAATCCACAAGTAGTTATGAGATAACTAATTTGAATGTTATAAATCTAGCAGTTTAGTCTCGTTTGATCGGTTGCCACGGGATTTTGATGTGATCAAAAGTCCATCGCAATCACGCAGCGTACGCGGATACTCGCCGGGTAAACTTAATAGATAGCCACGCACCATAGCCCCGACCAAGTGACTGTAGGAGAACCCCATCGCCAAAAGCATCCATTCGAGTGCTCACGGCAGCGGTGTTCCGCCTTAGTGCACTTCGTCGACGGCATCCGGGGGTGCGGCCGTCTACTAAAGTTTGCGAGGAGCATTTGATCAGGATGTCGGGAATCTTGTTGAATTGCCCGACTAGATATTGAAAAGTTTTTTCGAAATCGAGACTAAAATGCGGGGTTATAATTGTTAGGCATGAGATGTCTAAGGAATTCATTTGGTTAGACATGCGATGTCTAAGGAGGTTGCGGACTCTAACTGTTGTAGTTTTACACTTTTTTTTCTGTGACCGTAAGCGTAGTATGTGGTGTATCTCCGTTTTCGTTGCTATACATCAACGACATTCGGGATACGCATACTTGCTTACGTTGATGATATGAGATATTATGTGTTGCTGTGATATGTTATATTGGATCGTCGCGTTCTGAATAGCCGGGGTTTTTATGTGAGATGAGAGATTTTCTTTTTCATTCATGTAAAATTCATTTGTATGTAATATTCTTTTATTGGGGCACTTCTGGACTGAGGATGATGTCACCATTGTATATTATTTACTTTTTCGCATTAGGATAGACCCAAGGCGGGAAGTACAAGTAACCGGGTTCTAGGGTCCAGTGGGAGACCATCTCGAGGAGTCGAGACTGGGTCTCCTAACTCTAGAACTGGCAGGGTTACTTGTCGCTCTCGTAGGGGTCTAGGGATGTGGGTTTGGCTATTCATCGCGACCGTGGAATCCATGTTTTATACAGGCTCGTATTAAAACACGGACGTCCTAGTATATCCAATATTTCATATGTGTTCTTCTACTGCTATGTTCTGTGATGAGATCATATTACTGCCTGAGACGAATGTTTAATATTATATATATGAGATATATGTTATATTGTTGATTTCGTTTCAAATGTGATGCTTGTGAAGCATAATAAAATAGGACTTCATTAATGAGATTAATGAAATAAAAGAAACCTAAAGATGTTGTAGAAACTTGTTTAAAAACTGGTAGCTCTAGTTCTTACTTTGCATAGCGGTATTCTTTGTAGAATATCCAACACCTTATTCGATAAGGAAAGAGCCAAGATCCCTTCACCGGGAGTGACCTCTTTAGCGAAACTAGCATATGCTACACACTTGGTTTGTCTTTTGATTGCTTCTATAGTTCTTGTTTTGCACAGCGGTATTTATGAAATATCCTGCACCTTATTCGATGAGGAAAGAGTCGAGATCCCTTCACCGGGAGTGACCTCTTTAGCGAAACTAGAAAAGCCTAAAAACATTCCTTTTTCAAAATCACTCGATTCTACAACGATATCAAGTTCATTACGCAAAAGGTTTTCTTAAAAACCTGCCGTAGCCCTCCGTCATTTTAGGAAGTAGAGTACTTAGTATTCGTGTTGCGTGTGTCGACTATAGTTGAGGCATAGTGTACGGTAGCTAAGTGATGTCTTCCTACACTACATATAATACGATTAATTAGGACGGTCATGTGATTATGTCGACCATAGTTGAGGGTCATGTGGGTGGGTCTAATTAATCATGAAATGACGGGAAGAACTTGACTAGTGTTTATGATATGTTGACCATAGTTAAGGTCATAAGTACTAGGAGCAAAATATTATCGGGAATTTCAAGTGTTGAAATTTGCAATGAGATTGCATACCTTCTATGAAATAGTTGGATCCCGATACCCACTGAGAGTAAGAGTTACTCCTGGGAGAGTTTTACACATTACAATTAGCCGATCAAGTAGGTGTCTAGAAAGTGTTAACGGGGTTACGCCCCTGGGAAAATGAGGTTTACTTTAATTAGGTCCGTGCAAAAGCACGGGGAACCTCCCTCAAAGTACCGGCACTAGCCTAGCTGAAAGATTGGCGAACTTGTAGCGTGTAATTAATCCCGGCTAGTCTTTCCTTTTAGGGTTTAAAGGAAGATTTGACTAAAACAGTGGGAACCATCCTGATTAGATAAATTGATAACCAATCTAATCTTGCAAAAAGCGCACGCAGAGTGTTTTGTTCTCTCTCTCTCCTGGTTACGACTATGTCACGCCTTAATCAAGATAATAATACGGATATATTGACCGATTCGCTTGTTAACTGCGCTAGGGAACATTGGTCCCGCTCCAACTTATAAATGTTATAAGACCGAGCAGGAAATTGGGGATTACCAGAATTCCCGTGCTGCCCAAACGAAGAAAATGCATGCTGATGCATCTTCTTCGGGTGTGTTTCATTACAAAGAACTGTTTCTTAGTATCCTCTACGTCCTAGGTATTTGATACTGGATCAGGATCCCGGATATGTAATCTGTTACATGGGCTACAGAAAGGTAAAGAACTGAGAATGGGTGATAAGTTTCAAGAGTTGGAAACGATGCAAGTGTTGCAGCCAAGTCTGTTGGCAGTTATCACCCTGTATTACCAGAATACATTGATTCTGAACGAATGTTATTAGATACCGAACCTAATATACAACATCATATCAGTCTCTTTATTAGTAAAGAAGGATATAATTTTGTATTGTTAGATAATGTTTTGAACATTTCCTATATCAAGAGTTGATCGGTTCAGGCACGTTATCTAAAAGCATAGACGTTCTAAATCAAACCACAGTTCTTAACGTACTGAACACACACAAGAGGAAGGGTTCATAAATGAACGAATCCTTCTTAAGGTATTATAGACTAGGTCATATCAATGAGACCCGACTAGCTGAAGTTACATTTAGATGCATATTTAAATCTGTTTGAATTTACATCTTGTGAAACTTGCCGGTCATGTCACAAAGATAAGATGACCTCAGCTCTGTTTATTGGAAACAGAGAAAGAGTTAGTGAACTCTTGGGATTGATACATGCTGATGTATGAAAGTCCCCTATCTACATATGCCAGGACCGGTTCTTTGTACTTCATTGCATTCACTAATAATCTCACAAGATTTAGACATATGTTCCTGTTGAAACATAAGTCCGAAACTTTTGAGATATTCACAAAATATAAGTTAGAAGTAGAGAACCAGAAATGGGTATAAGTATTATGTCCTTTGATGTGATCAGTGAGGAGAACACTTGAGTACAGGATTCCTGGACTATTCTAAAAGAGAATGAGATTCTCTCTCAGTATTACTCCTCCGTATACACCACAGAACGTTGGTGTATCGGGGTGGAGCAATCACTCCCTATTAGATATGGTGCGCTCTATGACGAGTACTACTGAGTTTCCTATTTCCTTTTGGGAGTTATGCACTTGAGAAGCTGCATACCTATTGAATATGGTTCCAATCAAATCAGATGCCTACCACTCCATATGTGATATAGTATGGGAAGAGCCCATCTCTTAAAGATGTTAAGATTTGGGGTTGTCCGGCCTATGTCAAAAGCAAAATCCGGACAAGCTCGGGGCAAAGGTCAGTTCTGTGGAGGTTTGTTGGATATACAGACTGCAGCTGATGATTTGGTAGAACCGGAGGATTCAATAGTTTCCAACGAACCTCAGCCTCTCCGCCGATCTGCTAGGGTTCCTCACCCACCTAAGAGATACTTCGGTTTCTCTATGACAGTGGGAGCAAGGATTGCATCATGAGATGATGACCCAACTAGTTTCGAGCAGGCCATCAGGAGTGAGACTCTGTAAGAATGGCTGGATGCTTAGCGATCTGAGATGGAATCCTTATACACCAACAAAGTATGGACTTTGGTTGCATTATCTGAAGGGTTAAATCCCCATCATGAGCAAGTATATCTTGAGAAGATTAATTGGTGTACATGGAAAAGTTGAGACTTTTAAATCTATGCTTAAGTCCATCCAAATCCTACTTGCCACTGCTACATACCATGACTACGATATCTGGCGGTTGGGTGTCATGACTGCTTTTCTAAATGATGATTTAGAAGAGAGCGTCTATAAGTACACAGCCAGAGGGCTTCGTAGACAGTGGGAGCAGCGAAAACGTGTGCAAGATATTTTATAAGATAAATCAGGCATCGCGGAGTTGGAACGTCTGTTTTGATGTAGTAGTCGAAGAGTTTGACTTCATCAAAATGGTAGATGAACCTTGTATATACAAAAAGGTAGTAGGGAGTATGGTGGTGATCCTCGTATTGTACATGGATGACATACTCTTGATAGGGAAGGAGTTTCCTATGCTACGATCGGTCAATCTCCTCTTATCACAAGGATTCTCCATAAGGATCAAAATGATACCTCCTAAATCCTGGGTTTTATATCTATGAGATAGATCTAATTGGATGTTAGGATTCTCACTAGTGTAGTGAGATTGTATCAATCGATCCTGGGGAGAATCACTGGAAAGGTTCCAGGGTGACAAGGACGACTGAATGTCAGTCGCGGGCATTGTCTTTACCCTCAGCAGAGGGACGGTATGTTGGAAGAGTTCCAAGCTAGATACCGTGACACACTAAACGATAAAGGCAGGATAAATCATTATCAAAGATGCTACCAAAGAAATAGTCTGGATGTACACTAGTTCATGAGATGAACTTAGTTTCTACCATTGTGTGACAATGGAGTTGTGGCTTAGGCCTAGGAACACCCGTCCCATCAGAGTTCCAGACATATTCTTAGGCAATATCGCCTAATCATGGAGATGGTTGATCTACAGGGAGATCGAGGTTAGGAGAGTAGACACAGAGGACAACAGTGCGGATCCACTCACAAAGGCCTATTTCCCATTAGAGACTTTTATGGGATGGTTGAGTATGAGATACTTCAACCACAGCTGATTGTTGGGTATGCGATACCACAACAGATGGCCCTAGTGCAAGTGGGAGATTGTTAGTTATATGTATGCCCTAGAGGCCATTACTGTATATACGATGTATATTGTAGTGGATGTTTGGACATATATAGGTAGGACTTTCTTGCTCGACATGATAGTATACTATCTGGTTGCACTTTATCTTAACATGTACTCTGATTGTCTCTATGTTACATGTTGATAAAGCCCTTAGGATGAGTACTTGACTACCAGGACTATGATGCAGATCATACTAGTGGGGACAGAGTAGTCGTTAAGTACATCCTTCAGATGTTCCTAGTCGTAAGAGTACCGAGATAGGGCATCGATACTCCAGAGTAGACTAGCATATGCGCTTCTTGACCCATATGATGAGCGATGGATGATCCCATATCCATTGGTGTTTAACATCAGAGAAGGTATACGGGTGCTCAGTGGAGACTGGGTACACTAGACGGACTCGCCGAGAACTCCCAGATAGTATTATACCTCACATCAGATGGCAGTTCTCTGGTGACACTGGTACAGGTTAGTCTGTAGACCCGAGATCGTCATATTCTTGTGTGATTCCCACTGTGCTTTGATTTCCATCATACCACGTCCGAGAGGGCGTGCAAAACGGTGGCTTTTGGGTACAGTCTCGAATCACATGGAGGCAATGAGCGATAGGAGGGGTTTTGTCTCTCCCGGTATAGGGAGTTGATATTGCGCTGTGTTCGATTGGCTATAACTGGAAATCTCTGGCCAGGATTGCTGAGATTTACTTGTAAGTGTTACCAGTAGTTTCTCGAACTGTTATGGACCTCATATAGACACGACTTATCAAGCTATTGGAGTCTGACGTTTTCCACCCCTAGGCGAGATATGCGACAGATCAGACGAAGAGACCGGACTGTACGGGAGTGTTACTGGTTGGATTCGCAGGAGAATGTACATGCTTGCTTGTTGATCTTCTGATCGCTCAATATCTGGGTGGCTGTTACGTTTAGCTGACCGCTTGTAGCTTGTGGGTGTTTGATATGATCATCACCTACTGCCGGCGTATTGACGATTCTTTAGAGTTCTACACAGAGGTTTCCTGGCTCAGGCAAAACGGAGTAGGAGCACATATGTGATATGTGCGGGACCGAGAATAATACGTGTATGCGATACAGTATTAGATTCTCGCGATATGAGATATCGACCGGGTATATGTGATATAGCCGGGTCATCGGATCAAGTATTGATTCGATGAACTAATACGGATTATATTAGTCGGTTATTTGTGAAATAGCCGGATTATCGGATCAAGTGTTGATTCGATAATTTAATGTATAATTATATATTTGATATATTAAATTACATTAACTAATATTAGCTCACTTAAAGATTTTTTTTCTCACCCGGGTAATACATTGATATATATGTGATATATGTTAATTGTTTTATTTTATTTTATTACAATAAATATTGTATATGTGATATATAATATTGTAACATGTTATGGTTATAAATGCAACATGATTTGTGGAGTTTAAATATGGTTAGGGTTTGGATTAGGGTTAAACTTTCATGAAGCTTCTTGAAGCTTTGACTTTGACCTTGATATTTTGTGATATTTTGCAAAGATATTTCTTTAACCCAACCCAATCCTTTAACCATAGTTAATTCTCTACATGGGTCAAGTCTTTATACTTAACCCATGGTTGCATTTATAACCTAACTTGATTCATTATTCATCACAAAGTAATTTTCTTCTTCTTCTTTCTTTGGAAAAAGCTTTCTAGCTTTTTCATTAGTGATGATTTTGAGTGAGATAAAGAAAACAAATAAGAGCTAAATTCCTACTTCATCATCCTTATCTATTCTAGCCACTTAGATTAGGGTGTTTGCTTTGCTAATACTTGATTAGTGAAGCAAAAGCTTGGGCTTGAGTTTCTTCAAGGTAGATCATCTTTGTTATCGAAGATCGGAAGCAAGCTTGTATCTTTCTCTTCATGGAGCCTCTCTAGAGTCCGGGTACTCGATGATCGCAGCGAAGGGACCTCAACACGGAGCTTTAGAAGTGAAGGAACGGACTACAAAGGTTGTAATCTCTAACTCTTAGAAGTAAAGTTGTTTACTTGCTTTGTTTCGCCTAATCTCTCATCTAAAATCTTGGTTAGGGTTGTTCGGCATGTCTAAAATTTAAATCGGGCATGGTTGATGCCTTATAGACCCTTGTGACAGTGCCTAGTAACCCTACACAATCAAGAAACTACAAGAATGGATGTGGAAACTTCTGTCGGATTTCATCTTCTCGTTCCCAAGTTGATTCTCCATGTGAGCGATTTCCCCAAGAAACAAGTACAAGAGGGATAACTTTGTTCTTAAGAACCTTTTCTCTTCGATCCACAATCGACATCGGTCGCTCCTCAAAAGTCAAATCTTCTCGTACAGTCAGCTCTAAATGGTCCAGCACGTGTGTTTCATCTCGAACATACTTACGGAGTTGAGATACATTCGAGGGCTATCGATACGCCACTTCTCCAACACGCTCCGAAATCTCGAAAGGCCCAACGAATCAAGGACTAAGCTTACCTCGACTTCCAAAACGAATCACTCCTCTAGTCGGTGATATCTTCAAGAATACCAGATCACCAACAGCGAACTCTAGAGGTCTTCTCGATATATCTGTCTAACTCTTTTGTCGGTCTTGTGCTGCTTTCATATGATTCCGGATAGTATTAACTTTTTCCACTGTTTGCACGATCAAATCCGGTCCCAACAATCTTCGTTCTCCAATATCGTCCCAACAAACAGGTGAACGACACTTGCGACCATATAAAGCTTCGAATGGAGCCATCTGAATAGTCGCCTGAAAACTGTTATTGTAAGAAAACTCCACTAAGTGTAGATGATCCTCCCATGAACCCTTGAAGTCTAACATGCAAGCTCTCAACATGTCTTCAAAAGTTTGGATCGTTCTCTCCGACTGGCCATCTGTCTGAGGATGATAAGCCGTGCTAAACTTCAATCGATTCCCCAAACTTTCCTGTAAGCTCCTCCAGAAGTGTGATAAGAAACGGGTGTCACGGTCAGACATGATGCTCACTGGTACTCCATGCAATCTTACAATCTCCTGCATGTACCGTTCTGCCAAAGCTTCTGTTAATTGACCAACTCAAAATGGTATGAAATGAGCTGCATTGGTCAATCGATCAACAATCACCCAAACTGCATTGTTGCCTTTTGGACTCCGCGGTAGAGCCGTCACGAAATCCATGGTTATATGTTCCCACTTCCATTGAGAAATCGGAAGTGGTTGCAATAAACCAGAAACCCTTTGATGTTCAGCCTTAACTTGCTGACACACCAAGCACTTCGCTACAAAGCGGGCAATCTCCCGTTTCATGCCTTCCTACCAGAAATGCTGTCGTAGATCACGGTACATTTTCGTGCATCCTGGATGTACGGAATATGCTGAACTGTGCACCTCCTTCATAACTTCTTCATGAATATCTCCCTTTGGCACACACAAACGACTACCATATCGCAACGAACCATCTTCATGAATCAACAAGTCCATTCGAAGTCCAGCTTCAACCTGTTCTCGAAACTTTTGCAATCTAGGGGTCCTGTAACTGTGCTGCTTTAATATTCTCAATCAACGACGACTGTACTTGCAGCTGCATCAATTGTCCCGAAGAATGCGGTAGCACGATCTCCAAATCAAATCTTCGAAAGTCTTCAATAAGTTCCTTTTGTGCAATCAACATCTGAATTGCTGGCAACCGACTAAGCGCATCCGGCACAACATTAACTTTCCCCGGATGATACTTAAGATCGAGATCGTAGTCAGCCATCAGCTCCAACCATCTATGCTGCCTCATATTAAGCTCCTTCTGTGTGAACACATACTTCAGGCTTTTGTGATCGGTGAATACTTCGACCCTTTCGCCCAATAAGTAGTGTCTCCAAATCTTCAAAGTGAAAATCACAGCTGCTAGCTCCAAGTCATGAGTTGGATAATTCTTCCCATGGGTCTTCAACTGTCTCGATGCGTAAGCTATAACCTTCCCATGCTGCATCAAAACACATCCCAATCCTTTCCCAGATGCGTCGCTGTGAATCACCAATCCTCCGGAACTGTCTAGTACGGTCAAAATAAGAGTGGTTATCAATCTCTGCTTCAACGCCTCAAAAGCCGAAGCACACTTATCCGTCCACATAAATGGTACTTCCTTGCGCGTAAGCTTGGTCAAAGGCTCAGCCAAACGAGAAAAATTCTCGATGAACCTTCTGTAATACCCGGCAAGTCCAAGAAAGCTTCTGATCTCAGCAATGTTCTTCGAAATCGGCCAATCTCGAACTGCTGCAATATTTTCGGGATCAACGGCGATTCCATCTCCGGACACGACATGCCCCAAAAACTTCACTTCTTCAAGCCAAAACCCGCACTTGCTCATCTTTGCATACAATCTTTCTTGCCTCAATGTCTGCAGTGCGATCTTCAAGTGTTCTGCATGCTCTTCAATACTCTTTGAGTAGACCAGAATATCATTAATGAACACCACTGTAAACTGGTCCATGAATGGTGAAAAGATTCGGTTCATCAAGTCCATAAATATCGCCGGTGCATTCGTTACTTCGAAGGGCATTACTAAATACCCGTAATGTCCATACCGAGTTCGGAACGCAGTCTTGCAAATATCTTCTGATTTAACTCGGACCTGATGATATCCGGATCGCAAATCCAGCTTCGAGAATACCCTCACGCTACTAAGCTGATCGAATAATTCGCCAATGCGAGGGATTGGGTACTTGTTCTTAATAGTCACCCGGTTTAATTCTCGATAATCGATGCACATCCTCCTTGTGCCATCTTTCTTCTTGACTAGAAGAACTGGAGCTCCTCAAGGTGAGTTACTGCTGCGAATCCAACCCTTCTCAAGTAATTCAGCAAGCTGCTTCTTGACTTCTTTCAATTCCACTGGTGCCATTGGATAGTACGTCTTAAAAATTGGCGCTGCACCAGGAATAAGATCGATCGCGAACTCCACGTCCCATTTCAGCGGTAAACCTGATATGTCCTCGAACACATCCATGAAATCTCGAACTACAGCTGGCGCTTCTTCTTTATCAACTTCCATCGACGAAAGAACATTATTTGTCGGCCTAGCCCTAAACTCGACTGGCCCGACAGATCTGCTTCCTCCAGTAAAGATAAACTCTGGATGTCCGGGAATCTGGAAAATTACTTTCTTTGCCCTACAATCAATGTGAGCGTGGAAAGTGCCGAGAAAATCCATTCCCAAGACAACTTCATAACTGCCAGTATCATTCACCAAGAAATCTGCAAATAACTCCCGTCCACAAATAACAACAAGACCATCCTTACATTCTCTACTAGATATGATCTTCACATTCCCAGTGTATATGTCCCAACAACTAGACAGGGTCGTGCAAGTAATCGAGTGTGTAGCAATAAACTTGGACGACATAAAACAATGGGATGCACCAGAATCGAATAACGCTAATGCGGGAAAACCATGAACAAGTAGAATACCTGAAACAACTTCTCCTGAAGCCTCAGCTTCCTCAGCCGTCAGGGTAAATGCTCGAGCTTGATTGGGTCCCTGAGTCAGCTCCTTCTGTCCCTGAAACTGCTTCTGCGGTGGCCTCTGAACATCATCTTTCGTGCGAAGCTTTGACGGACAAGCATTGATAGTATGATCCGCCGATCCACAAACCAAACAGAGTCCCCGCATCCTTCGGCAATCTCTTTGCACATGTCCGGGTAAATGGCAGTAGTCACAAATCACGCTCCTTCTTTGATCAACGACAACAGGCTTCTTCATAGGTGTTACGCCACGTCGGTTCACCGGAATACTTCTGCGTACATGCGCTCGGTTCGGTGCAAATGCCGACTTCCGCACTGTAACTGCTTGCTGCTGCGTACTCCCAGTCTTCATAGATAGGCTCTGCTGCTCTCGGGCCGCTGTAAGTACTTGTGAGAAAGTGGTCAAACCCAGGGATATAATTTGCCTCTGGATGTCCACATCCAAACTGCGCATGAACCTTCGTGCCCTATCAGCTTCTTTAGCCACCAATGGTCCAGCGAAATGACTGAGCCGTGTCCACTTAGCCGCATGGGCATCCACGGATCCGCCGTTCTGCTTCAAACTAATAAACTTCTCTTCCATTTCCTTCTGTGCAGTCTGCGGGAAGAACTTTTCCAAGAAACTCTTCGAAAAATCCGTCCAACCGATCGGCTTGGGTAAGCGGGTCTCTTCCACAAGCCACCATTCACAGGCATAGTCTACTAACTGGATGCGTACCACATCCACTCTTTTATCCTCAGGAATCTGTGCCGCAACGAGTAAATTCTCCGTATCAACCAGCCACTGCTCCGCTGGCAACGGCTCTTCCAGGCCAGTAAAGATGGACGGACCAAGTCTCCTGAAATCCGCCACGGTACCCATACGATCAACTGGTCTGGCCACAACATTGTTTACGGACTGCTCCGCAAACCTTCCTGAAAAGCTTCAGCTTGCTGCTGGTTCAGCTCGATCTGCCGCTTCTGGTTCTCCAGCATCCCACGGATTACTCCAAGCAAAGCGGCTTCGTCAACACGCCTCTGGTACGTTTTCAGATTCCTGCCTGCCATGTTCCTGAAACCAAAACACCGAAAGGATTAGTATGATAACAGATTCAAAATATAGATCAAGGATATGAATCAAAACTAGAACTCCAAGTTACTGAAATAGAGTACCACATTGTAACCATGCCGCGGTACATAGCTACAATCACATAACTCCACCCAAGTCACCTAAGTTCTAGAGATAAACAATAGGAAACCAAGTTTCAAGTCGAGATGCAAAAGGTTTGCATATCGTCAAGGTGGAATCAGGAGGAAGTTAGGATTCAAAAATGGCAAGATGGTAAAGTGGCAGGACATGTTCCTAATCACGAGTATTCTGATTCGCGTATTGGGTCTAATACCCAACTACAAAAGAATCAACCCGATTAACCTAGATCCTATGGTTCTGATACCAAACAAACCCTGTCACGCCCCGCTTCCCAGAGTACGCTAAGATAGGCACGTGACAGAGCAACCCATGCTACATGTGGATGGGAAATATCCCTCCACAGTCACATTACGGCTGTAAAGATATCAAGAACAATAATAAACTATCTAACACATGTCCATGAGCCAGAATAAATGAGTCAAGAATAAAAATAATGCGGAAGCAAAAAGATCCAATACAAGAATAAAATGGAATGTACGTCCCATAATGCGGGCTCACATCAGGAATGAAAAATGCATAGATAAAACTGAAATACTAACAGGTCCTCACTGCTCGGCCTGCTAACTGAAATACTCCTGCTCGGCCTGCAGCAAAGGTAAAGAATCTGGGCCATGCAAAACCCAGACGTCAGTGCGTCATAATATCAAGCAATAATATAAACAGGGGATGGTAAGACATGCAGGTATGAGTATGAACGGTAAAACAGGTATAACAGTAACATAAATAAGGACAGTGAAGGGTAAGGCATAGGTGATGTGCAGTGAGTAATCTAGACTGGTCTACTGGGTTAACTACTCTCAAGTCTTGAAATCAATTTGATGAATCATCGATGTAACTCAATAGTATCCCATGCATGCCCGGGACCACGGTCAAGATTCTCGGGCTGAATCCGAGACGTGCCGCTAGGCAGTAAAAGGTGGTATGTAACGATGAATGATGTCAGCAGCATCATCCCAGGGCTGGCCTAACCCGTAAGACTGATCGGTAAAGGCATCGACCTGTCGAGTTACAAGTCAGGTTTCATCATTGATTTCCCCATACCCCCAGGTTATGTATTCAAGTCAGGTATTGATAAATCTGGAGCTAATGCCAACACAGGATCAAGCAGGTACAAGTTTGTCTGAATAGACATCAGGAAATGTCCGTAGGGACAACAGGTCAAGATTGTCGGCATTAGTAACAAGATCAGGTAGCATGTCAAGCTGTGGTACATCAGGTCATGTCAGGTAGTGTACATGTATCAGGTCAGGTCAAGTAGTGCACATGTATCAAGTCGTGTCAAGCAGTAGTGTATCAAGTCATGTCAGGGGGGTGCACAAGTATCACGTGGGTGCTCATAATCAAACTGTAATAAGCATGGGTAAACAAAGCAAGTATGGAGTACTAATATAACAATAAAATGGAATAATGTGATGTGGTATGCCAATAGATATGTGTTCAAAGATATGGATGTACAATTATCGATTAGGGTTACATTTATAGTTCCAATACTAATTAGGATGCACTTTATTAAACATGGAGTGTTAATATCACATTATTATGTATTACTATGATCTATGGATGCAATTATATATATTTTAAATGAGATGGATGCAAACGGGTATCCGAAAAGTTATAAAACTATAAATTGGTATTGTGGGATGTACACCTAAGCAATATGTGATATAAATATTGATATGGGTGCAGCATATTGTAATCTAGTATGCAACAAGATAGGTTTTCCATGACCTAAATCTAAAATGATATAAACGGATGCAAACGGAACATCGAAACGTTATAAAACTAAACATGGGGCACTAGATTTAAACTACAGGTATGATATTTATTTAAATAGGTATAAAATGAATATCATAGCATGTAGCAAGTTTAACTTGCCTCGACGGATCAAGAAACGGATGTATACGGAACGTCTCACGTCGGCGAAATGTCGCGACGCGCGCACGGTACACGGAACGGTTACAAACAACGCACAAAGGTGATCACACAAGTCAAGTACGTTCGCTGGATCGTCGGGATCGTCGACGTCACGTCTGGGTCCGGCAAACTAAACAAACAGAGAACTAAGAATTTAAAGAAAAGAAAAGCAAAGAACATAAAGAAAGAAAGAGAAGAAAAGAAAGAGGAAGAAGAGATTGAGAAGAAGAGGAAGCTCACTGGGTTGCAGAGAGGAGTCGTGATGGTGTCGACGAGGTCGACGGAGCTCCGGCGAGGCGATCTACAGAAGACAGAGAACGAAATTCTTTAAGGAAAGAAAGAAAGAAAAGAAGAAAGAAGGAAAGAAAAAGGGGAAGAAGAAGGCTCACTGTGTTGTACTGGATTTAGGGAACGAAGGGGCGACGACGAGATCAACTCTGGTGATCCTCGCCGGCGGTGAAGTGGTGTGTAGGGGGTGCTCGGGTTCTGTTTTTGGAGAAGGAGAGAGGGAGAATGGAGGTGAGGACGAGGAGAAGTTGAGGTGGAGGTGATGAAGGTGATGGGGTACGGTCGTCGACGGCGAGGCAGGCGAGGGAGGCGACGGCTAGGGTTTGGTGGGTCTCGCGGGTTTGAAAAAGAAAATGAAGAGAGAGGAAGAGGGATATATAATATATAGGGAGAGAGAGAGAGATAAAGAAAGAGAGGAGAGAGAGAGAATCTGAGAGAGGAGAGAGAAAGCGAGATCGAGAGGAGAGAGAGAGTGGGAGGAACAGTTAGGAGAAATAAATTCGTCTTTTTGTGGGAGAGAGAGAAAGGAAGAGAGGAAGAGAGAGGCTGGGAGAGGGAGAGAGTGGAGTGGGGCCGGGGCTAGAGAGAGAGAAGAAGAAAGAGAGAGAAAAAGAGAAAGAGGGAGGGAGTGGGGGCCACTGACAGCGAGAGAGAGAGCTGGAGGGTGAGTTGGATTGTGCTGGGTTAGATAGGAATAAGATTTTAAAATTTAAAAAGATTTTTAGTTTAAAAAAATATTTTAGTCAGTTACAAAATTTTAAGCTGTCGATTTATTTAAATTAATTAATTTGAATTTTGGCGGTATACAAAACATTCCAAAACACGCCCGGGTCTGGTCGAAAATTTCAGTTTTAAAATACGAAAAATATATGCGACTTTCAAAATTCAAAACGAATGCTCAGGTAACGAAAATGCATACCCCCAAGAACGGATGCACGTACGTGCGCGTAGCCATCCAAACACGTCCGTTTTACTGAACGGGACGAGAAAAAGATGCGCGGATGCTACCACGAGGTTAGGGGTATCATGCAGGCCATGTTATATAATTTTAAAATATTTTACGTGACCTAAAATGTTATATGGTAAAAGATGCAATGCCAGATGAAATGTCAGTATGCACTAAACATGAAAATGCACAGTCTACATAACAAGTCAGGGTAATTCATAAATATGAATCAAATAGGTTCAAGCAAGCGGGTCAGGTCGAATGCAAAGTAAAATGTAAAATACCATTCGCACCCAAAATACGATAAATCAAGAAAATACTACAGACAAGTAAATACGGGAACTGGAATTGGTATAAATGAACTAGGTTGTTACAAGGTGTTTGACTCGATTAATATCCAGATCCCAATTAATTTAAATGAATATGGTCTAATATCAATAACGAAATAATATCGGATCATATATCGACATATAATCATTATAGCATGTAAGCAAGTCTTAGAACTTGCCTTTGACGAATCGAAGATTCCCAACAGCGACGATGAAACAGGCGACGAATCGCACAAGGATGTCAATCATGACATGGTGTAGCTACACATGGCTAGGGTCTTAGCTTGGCCTCGGCAATGGAGACGGAGCTTGGTGGAGCTGTGGCAGCGACGCAGGGCTCGGGTCAGCGGAGAAGGGCTTGGGCTCGATGGTGGTTCAGGAAGCGATGGTTCTGGGTCGGCTGGTGATGATTACAGCGTCTAAGGAGATGGGTTTTAGTGAGGAGGCAGTGGGTGTTGGTCAGGGTTGCGGCTTGGGAGCTGGTGGTGGAGTGAGGTGGTGAAGCGACGGGCGGCCGGAGGTGGTGGTCAAGGCGGCGGCGATGTAGAGGCGGTCGGTGAGCAGCACGAGGGTGGCTCGTTGATGGAGAAGCTTGAGGGTGAGGGCGTCGGAGGTTGATGGAGGTGCTCATGAGAGGAGATGAAGAGGAACTCGTGGGGCTGATGGTGGTTGGCGAGTTCGTCGGCGGTTGAGGGGTTTAGGGCCGGCGGTCGAAGGTGCTGTCGATGGTGAGGGAAGCTCGGGCGCAAGGGTTATGGGGAGCTCGAGGTAGTCGAAGGCGAGGTGAGCTTATGAGGAGCTCGTTGGTTTTGGAGGTCGGCGATGAGAGGAGGCGGGTGTGAGGCGGCGACGACGTCGCGGGCGAAGGCTGGGGTTTGGGTTCGTGAACGAGGCGGGAAAAGAAAACGAGAGAGAGAGAAGAACGTGGGGGTTTTTTTTTTAAAAAAAAGGAAAAATATACAGAAGAGACAGAAAGAGAGTAATGAAAATTAATATATAATTATTAGGTTTTAATTAGGGATTTAATGAAATTGATTGGGGTAGGATATGGGTTTTAAATAAGAATAATTTTTGAATTTGAAAGGAGAGAAAGTAACTGTTGCGTAAAAGGAAGTGGAGGGTTTGGGTTTTTGGGCTTGGGCCTTGGGTTAGATTGTAGGAAACAAAAATAATTGGAATTAGTGGGTATAAGGAAGAAAGAAAATATAAGTAGAAAAAATAAAATGGGTAAACTATTTATACTAATATTTTATTTAAATACTGGTATTGTCGTACAAAACGGGACTGGGTATTACACGTTGTCTCAAAAGATTTTTGACAAACAATTTGCCACGCCCTGCTTTCCAGAATATGGTAACGGCATGTGCTAAGGCCCGCAACGCATTTACTATGAGAAGGTCATTTGCTTTAATAAATACGTTAAGCGTATGAAAGCAATATAACAATATACAAGAATTAACAAGAGTAATTAAAAATAAACGGCAACTTTATTTACATTCAAATTCAAATACATATGTTTGAAATAAAGATACAAATACTGAAAAGATACCTAAATAATGACATCTAGAAATAACTACAGAAATGGGACTAGTAATCGAGCTGGGTGGTGAACTGATCGAAGTCCTTCTGGCTGGGCTTGTTAGAGTTTGCTAGCGTCCTGACCATCTACCGTGGCCATTGCGGAACAAAATTTGGTGTTTAAAAACCGGCGCTAAAAAACTCGTCCTAGAATGGAACCATAAACCTAAACTAACTACC
Organism: Agapanthus africanus; assembly: GCA_030015575.1. Classification (NCBI taxonomy): domain Eukaryota; kingdom Viridiplantae; phylum Streptophyta; class Magnoliopsida; order Asparagales; family Amaryllidaceae; genus Agapanthus; species Agapanthus africanus. The sequence goes on from CM057339.1 coordinate 47,687,764, forward strand.
TACAAAGAGCTTATCTACTGTGATAGAAGCATTATACCGAATGATTTATGTCCTTCGGTCTTCTACCATCTTCCTTAGCTCCTAGAGGTCTCCTGGATCGAGCTTGATCGCCGGTCTTCCTCCGTCGAAGATGATCCACCCGAGAGATGTAGCCCATGGCTCTAGCTCCACGCTAGGAATCTAATGAAGCAACTATGGACTCTAGGTTACTAATCTAGAGTGCCTAGAGATATGGTGTGTTGCTTTAAGTGTGTATCTATCTCTCTTCTACCCTTGATACATAAGATGGTAAGGTAGAAGATGAAGGAGAAGGAGCTCAAGAAAGGTAGTGAAGAAAGAAGAAGCAAATGGTGAGAGTGTTTGCCAAAAATGACCATCCATCAAGTGAAAGAAAATATGAAGCAAGGTTTTGTAAAACCATTTTCCAAATATAATATAGCAATCATACTTGAATAGTTTGCACAAATGAATTAATAATTCATTTGTCAACACTATTCAAGCATGGTTCTCACCATTCTCTCTTTATCACCTTTACATCTCATTTCCATTTAAATAAATAAATGGATAATCCAAAATGAGGCGTCCACCTTATAGAATGTTTTTCGTATAAATACGGATTACACTCAACTGTATATACATACATGTATTCGTACCAAAATACGAATACCCAAAGAGATAGAATAACACAAAGAACATAATACTAGAATATACATATCGAAATACATATACGTAAATTATTAAATCAATACCTGATTTAATAATCTGGCTCAAACCCGAGCCGACAAGTATTATCAAACGTCCAATCGAAAGTCCGAGTAACTAGAACAATCATTCGATCGGAACCCTGCACGTATCAAAATACGGCTACTATATCATTTCGCCTGAACCAGGGAAACCCTCTGTGTGGGACTCTAAAGACTCGTCAATACGCTGGCATTGGGTTTAACCACAAGCACGTCAGCGGCACCAGCTGTACGTAACGGCTACCCATGTATTGAGCGAAAGGAAGACTGATGAGCAAACTCATCCGAACCCCTACTGAGCCGGTCTATGACAATCTCCATACAGCCCGGTCTGTTCGTCTAAGAGTATCGCATATCGGGTCTAGGGGGTGGATAAAGTCAGACCCCTAATAACGCGATATTTCGTGTCGGTGTGAAGCCCATCATCCACTGAGAAACTACTGATCCAAATCAGTAATTCTCGTCTACATTGGCCAAGGATTTCCGGTGATGGCCACCCGTGCACAATGCGACATCAACCCCCAATACCGGAAGAGACGAATCCCCGACAATCCGCTCACTACCTCCATATGGCTCGGGACTGTACCCAACTAAAACCTATTTGCACGACTCCTTTGAGCCGTGGTAGGATAGTAATCAAAGCACAGTGAGAACTCACACGAAACAAATGACGATTTCAGGTCTACAGACTAACATGTACTCATGTCATCTAAGAACTGCTATCTGAAAATAGGTATAATACCATCTAACATGTTCCCGGCGAGTCCGTCCAGTGTAACTAATAACCCAATGAGCACCTGTATACTATCTTAGATGACTAACTGACGCCAATGGCTTGTGAGACCGGCCACCGCCCTTTATCGGGGTCTCGAAAAGTATACACTAGTCTACTCTGGAGTATCGATACCCAGTCTCGATACTCCCTCGACTAGGGACATTTAGAGATGTACTTATAGACCACCCAGCTTCTACGTATATGATCACCATCATAATGCTGGTAGTCAAGCAAGAATCTTATGGGCTCTACTAATATGTAATAGTGATCTGTAATACCACATAATGCGTGTACATGATAAAGACAAACCAGATAGCATACTATCATTTTGAGTAAGACTGTTCTACCCGTATAGGTCATCCCTCAATCATCACAATCGCGTGCCTGCAATTACAATAATTAACTTGAGCGCACTATAGCCAAAAATCTCCCACTTGCGCTTAAGGCTAATTATTGTGGTGGCGCATACTCACAGCCCGTGTGATACTGAACACCCAACTTTTCTACTAATCAGTCTCGCAAAGCCCGTTTGTGAAACTATTACATTCGAGAAATAGTCTCAGTGAGTGGATCCGCTCCAATGTTTCTATCTTTATCTCTCTATATCTCAACTTCGCGGAGAAAGATTGTCTCTCGAAATAAGTGATACCGGTTTTAGAATTTGTCTGGATATCTGATGGGACCCAGTTCATAAATGAACTCCAAATCCAACAAAATTCTTAGACCATATCTTCCACTGAATTTAATCAGTATCCTGCGCCATGCCTTCCTCAGTATCCGCTTGGACCACCTGTCCAACATACTGCCCCTTAGAAAAGAGAAAACTATAACTCTGACAGTCACTCTGTCATTCAGGTCATCTTGGAAGCCTAAAATGATAACCGCCAACTGAAGGAGGCTGCCATTACCATATACCAAGAACATCTACTTATGTTCATAACCGCTTCCCAATGTTTCTCCAGGATTGGATTAATATATATACTTATTGCAGTCAGTGCAAAAGCAATATCTGGTATGGTACTTGATATCTAATGACTGACTCAATTGCATAAGCAAGTGATATGTCAATCATGCAAATCCCTCTCCTCATCAGTCTGAAAGATATCTCTTTAGAGAGAGTGACTCCATCACCTGCGGGTACACCACCACGCCAGGATGTCGTCCATTTTAAAACACTTTAGAATAGTGTCAAAGTACCCAAATTAGGATACTTCCCAAATCTAGATCTAAAACCATAGATCTAGTGAACAGAATCCCTGATATTTTATCCAGATCCTATGTAGAGAATCAACTTGTGACAACCATAGTATAACCGATCGTAGTGTAGAAATAACACTTCCTATAAGGAGTACGTCATCCAAATACTAGGACATCACTCCCTACTACCTTCTTACCAGGTCCATCTGTTATTATGATGAAATCAAACAATATGACCGTCACGTCAGAAAATAGATGATCTATCTACGCTATACTTGCTTTAGTCTATAAATAGACATAAGCTGCTTGTCCACCATGCTTCCGCTGCTCCCACTGACTACAACCACCCTCTGGCAGAGTCATATACACGTGCACTTCTAAAGCTAATTTAGAACAACATTATACTCATCCATCTGCTAGATCTCATAGTTTAGAACAGTAGTAGTGGCAAGTTTGGGTCATCAAAAACCTTCCTGTCACCGTCTTTGAGGAGACTGAAATACCTCTCGAATGGCCCAGGTTACCCACCAAATATGCGGAGTGGTTAATAGATTGCTGAATCTAATTGAATCTTTAAGTCCTACTAAAATTTTAGTAACCATTTGAGATTCTGGAATCACTTCCAGTTCTACCATACTCCCACTAATGTTTTCTGAAAAGAATTCATTTTACTAAAGAGGTGGCGAGTCAAGAACAATATAACTATTGATCTTCCAAATGGTAGAATGTTAACCCTCGTCAAAGCCCGGGATAACCCACAAACTACCATTACTGAAACGTGCCTTGAGTTTATCCGGATTCTGGTTTTAAGCATAAGCCGGACAACTCCATATACCTTAAAATCGTCAAGATATGAATCCATTCTATATCAATATAAAAACAAAGGCACTAATTTAATTGAAACCGGATTCAAAATACATGCAGCCATTTCCAGTGCATATCGACTAAATGGAAGAAGGTTGTAAGGTGTTTTTCATCACCTCATTGAGATGGGAATACGTGCGCGCTTGTCGGGTGCATTACAATTCCCCCTGCCTAGGGTAGGCTGGGGTTTATTGATTGTGGGGATCCGAATCTCCGGCTGCCGCGGACTAAGCTGCCGTTAATTACCCCTCGCCTTTAGAGCGAGAGAACCTCCGATTGACGGTTCAAATAGGTGATGTGAACTCAATGTGCAGTGTTGTGTTTTGAAGGGGTTTTGGATATATCGGGGGCCCCGCAGAGTTTTTACGGGGGTCCCTCTATCCGGATAGCTGGCTGGGGGTCGAGGGGGCTAGCAGCCCCTTACGGGGTGCATGGCAGCGCCCCGTTAGAAAACCTTTCCTAGAAGGGGGCGTGTTTTGAGTGTAGAGTGTATGAAAAATGAGGGGTGAGGAGCGTCTTAAAGACGCGTGCATGGCATGTGGGCACTGGGCGCCCACGGGTCACGTGCCTGGCGTGTGGGCGGTTGGCACCCGCGGGTCACGTGCCTGGCATGTGGGCGCGTGGGCGCCCGCGGATCACGTGCTAGGCGCGTGGGCGCTTGTCGTCCGCGGGTCACATGCCAGGCGCGTGGGCGCTTGCCGTCCGCGGGTCACGTGCCAGACGCGTGGGCGCTTGGCGCCCACAGGTCACATGCGCGGCACGCGACCGCTGGGCGCCCACGGGTCACGTGCGCGGCACGCGACCGCTGGGCGCCAACGGGTCTCCTGCGCGGCACGCGACCGCTGGAAACACCAGCGTAAAAGGGGCTTAGCCCCTGGGCTTGGAGTTGAACTCCCAAGGGATTTTGAGTGGAGTTAAACTCCAAAAGATTTAGATTTGGAGTTAAACTCCTAAATGATCTGGAATAGGAGTTAAACTCCTTTGAGGATTTGGGTCTTGGAGTTGAACTCCCCAAAAATCTTTAGAGGTGATCAAAGGGGACCCCTCTCTTCTCTTTTTAGCCTTAGAGCTTCTTTTGAGCCATGGATCTGTCCAAAGTTGGATTTTTGGAGATGGGTCTCCTTCTTCCTCTTCTTGATCGGCTGGATCTTGGAGAAAAGGGGATGAGACTTAAAATCTCCCCTTTTCGGGATTTGATGGGAGATCCGAGCTCCCCTTCAAGAGTTTTGTGCTGAAAAACTATTTCTTTTTGGAAAAGTGAAAAGTTAAACTCTTGATTTAATTTAAAAGGGGGGAAGGTTTTAGAACCTTGAGCAAGGAGAAGGAGGCACAAACCCTAGAATTTTTGAGAATGGAAAAAGTTGTCATAGATAATTTCATCATGTTTGCCTTTATAAACTACACACTTTACATATAGTCCCTTGGGCTTTGCCAAATGGCACTTGTGCCACCCCATGCCTTATGTGCTTAATTGTTTTGCACATGAGCCATGGGCTTTACAAAAATTTGGTTTTATACTTATTTTTCTTACATTTATTCATAAAAAAATACACCAAAATTATTTATTGCAAAATTTTTATTTTGGCATGGGGAAGCCGGCGGCTTCATGTTCAGCCTCGACCCGGGCATTGGCCCACTTGACCTGGGCTTGGGCCCACTTGGCTTGGGATTGACTTTGATTTTGACCTGGTCAACCGGGATGTAAATTTTGACCCCAACAAAGTCCAAGCACCATTACTCATCAAGAAGCGTAATCACGGATGTGTAACCTGAGAGAGAAGTAAGTTCTCAAATATATCACTTACGACGGAATACCTAGCACAAGTATCTACAACTTCGATCACCTTGAAGAATCCTGATACTTGCAACATATGGTTCTCTACTTTATTCCTGTACCTATAATTTCTCAAAATTTGGACTTTGTATTTCCACCAAATACTTATCTAAAACTAGAAAAGTCATAAGTAAACAGAATATAATACGAGTACTAACCCATTTGTCCTAATGGACATCGGACAACATACACTACTTTGTATAAGTCCTCTGAGTTCAATAACTCAAACCCTGTGCGTCGTAGGTTGAAAACTGTGCTATGGTTAAGAAGAATTACACCGCTGTTGAATGTACCTTACCTAACCATCAACTAATATAGGTAAATGTCATAGAAATAATTTCAAAAGGTTATATCTCACTTTATAAATAAACGTACAGATATATCAGTTTGAAATTGGTGCATAACAACGGATATTCAAAACCAAATATTTGCTGTTAGGCAAAACCCAGGTGATTTTCTCAAATATCACCAATTACAAAGAATTCTGATATATTGAGGATCTAATCACCCAATTCCTAATATCTTACTCCTACTTAGCATTTATAACGCCATACAGATATGAGAATCAAGTCTGGTAAATACATACCCTGAAATCGGAATCTAATTGGGAAAACAGTTTTCAATTAATACCGCACAGTAAAACTGAAACATGAAAATATTTCGAAGGGGTGGCCGGGTATTCCTCGTAATGCCGTTTCCACTATCCAGATTCATGACAGTAACCGTATATTTCATTTCCCTCACTCCAATCCCTTTATATGTCTTTACTTCTTAACTTCTGTACACCATACTTAGACTAATTGATTTTCTTCCTTCCCTACCCTTTGGCACCAGCCTAAGGTTTGGAAGAAGACTATCCAATAAGCATAATAGGTGTACTCTCCTAATACTAGGAGCTCTTGCAACTTGAGAGAAGATAAAGAGAAAAGACAACCGAATAATCCTATTCAATTTCTCCTGAACCGGAAACCATTCTCGAACCGAAACAAGTACTTTCGAATTCGTATGTAACTATACGATGGCATATCCAAGCAATATGAATCTTCGTAGTGATACGAAATGTTCTGGAGAAATGCAAAGGGGAAGCAGGAGTGGCAGGGATATACGCGGTTTCATCGTGAATGATAGTAGTCGCAATTTTCTTTGCCCTCACTCTAATCCCTTTATATGTCTTTACTTATTACCTTCTGTACACCACACTTAGGCTAATTGGTTTTCTTTCTTCCCTACTTTTTGGCACCTACCTATGTTTTGGGAGAAGACTGTGCAATAAGCGTAATAGGTGTACTGTCCTAATACTAGGAGCTCTCTCAACCTGAGAGAAGGTAAAGAGAAAAGACAACAGAATAATCCTATTCAATTTCTCCAGAATCGGAAACCATTCTCGAACTGAAACAAGTTTCTTCGAGTTCGTATGTAACTATACGATGGCATACCTAAGCAATATGGATTTTCGTAGTGATACGGAGTGTTCTGGAGAAATGCAAAGGGAAAGTAGGAGCGGCAGGGATATATGCGACTAAATGACAATCCAAAAACCAAAGTGTTTTAAGAAGGTTCGGTTAACTTGGTTCATGAGTTTTAGTTTAAGGTCAAGTCATGGTCGTTACCAAAGAGAGAGAGAAAAGAAACACTCAGCGTGCACTCTAACCTAAATTAGATTGGTTAATCACTTTATCTAATCAGGATGGCTCCCAATGTTTTCTCGAATTCTCCTTCAAACCCTAAAAGAAGAATTAGTCAGGATCATCTGAAAATCACCTGAAGAGTAACGCCTACTCATCAGTGGGAACTGGGACCCAACTATCATCGTATGATAACTTGACGAAAGCCAATCAAGTCACCACACTCCAAAAGGTATGCACATGCCTGGAAAGTTTCTTTTACGTTTGAAACTCTCGATATAGTTTTTGTCCCTAAAACCCTAGTGACCTTGACGGAGTCAACAAATCAAAGAGTCCTAGTCAAGTTCAACCCGTCATTATCTTGATTGCATTAAACCTACCCGCATGAGCCCTTGACGGAGTCAACAAGGACGCACGACTGTCCTAACCAATCGCATCGTATGCTACAAACAAGCACCACTTAGCTACCGTACACTACGCCTTGACGGAGTCAACAAATGCAGCACGGATACTAAGCACTATTCGTAGGAAATGATGGAGGGCTATGGCTGGTTTTTGGCGAAAAACCTTTAACGTAATGAACTTGATATCTTTGAAGGAACCGAGTGGTTTTACAAATATATATAGTGGTGTAAACTTTTGCTAAAGAGGTCACTCCCTGGGAAGGGATCTCGGCTCTTTCCTCATCGAATGAGGTGCTGGATATTCATAACCGAATACCATGATGCAAAGCAAAAGAATCAACTATAGTGAAGTTATTACAATAACGCAAACTTTTGCCCAAGAGGTCACTCCCCATGAAAGGATCTCGTCTCTTGCCTCGTCGAATGAGGTGCTGGATATTCAGGACCGAATACCGCTGTGCAAAGCAAAAGGAAACGTCTGTAATGTCAGTTTTTTTAAAAACTTGGTTCCAACATTATTTAGGTTTATTTTTCCTTGCATTAATCAAAATTAATGTAGTCCCATCAATTAATCCATATCATACCAGAAAAGAACGAAAATACAATGTACGTATATGTCATCCGCATTCGCCACGGGGCCCCGTCATTCACCGTTAGGTTACTTAGCTAACAGCAAAGCGGGGGCTGGACTAGCGCGGATGCAAAACATATACAACATATACTAGTATATATAAATTTATATATAACATTCGTCCCAGGCATGATATAAGCAACATCACAGAAAAGCGATAAGCAACACAGAATAACGGATAATTTAGGAGCCCCAGGTTTTCTTTGAGCCGCAAATGAAACTCGACGTTCTCCGGTCGTATAGATAGCCTGTGCAATGTATAACCAAGACCCCTATGAGGGCGGCAAGTTATCCGCCAATCCCAGAAGTGAGCCAACCCTAATTAACAAAGTGAATGGGTCACCCAGCACTTCACGGAATCCGGTAACTTGAGCACCCCACCGTGGGTCATCTTATACCCCCTATGAGTGCGGCGAATAGCCCGCCAATTCTAGAGTGAGTCCCCTATGTCTCAACGCCATGAGATGCGGGCCCATTGCCCTCTAGTTACCGGCTACTCGAGCACTCTACCGCGGAGTAATCCTAGTACAGAAAAGAAAAGTATATATACAATGGCGACATCGACCTCAACCCAGTCGTGCCCCAATAAAAGAATATACAATCTGGCAGAGATGGCTGTCCACATGTCGGACGCTCGTCCCGCAATACTAAATATACAAATTAATCTGAACTGTACCACTACCATTGCACCATAGGCTATCCAACACGACAATCCAACCACAATATTAGCACAACACAGAATATCAACGTGAATATCATGTTCGCAAACCCGTCTAGTTGAATATATAGCAACAAGTCGGGTTGTACCGCTCAATGATATTCATGGTCGCAGATATTAACATATGCACTGATAAACATGTATTCAAAATTTCGATCGACTAAAACTTTTCCGCATTGGCCCCACATGCAAACCAGCACTCAAACAAATCCGGGCCAAAAACATACATCCCAAAATTCACATTTCCACATAATAGAGAGCCATAAGAAATTTGGCGCACAATGGCTACACACCGACCGCGGAACCGCCGCCAATAGGCATGTTATGCGGCGGTTCCGCAGCCATATAGTTGGCTCACGTGCCCAAATTTCTTGAGGTGCTCTAAAAATGCCTACACGTATTTTTAAGACAATATGAATAAATTTTTTGAATAAGTTTTAAAAATGACAGCAAGCATATCAAAATGGAATTGTGATTCGGAAAATTTGGTCGATCGATATTTTAACCTTATGTAAACTAGCTAGTAAAGATTTATGGGATGGCTCTGATACCATGTTGAGATTTGTTAGCGCCCTGGCCATCTACCGTGGCCGTTGCAGAACAAAATTTGGTATTTAAAAACTGGCGCTAAAAATCCCGTTCTAGAATCGAACCATAAATCTAAAGTAACTACCTACAAAGAGCTTATCTACTGTGATAGAAGCATTATACCGAATGATTCGTGTCCTTCGGTCTTCTACCATCTTCCTTAGCTCCTAGAGATCTCCTAGATCGAGCTTGATCGCCGGTCTTTCTCCATCGAAGATGATCCACCCGAGAGATGTAGCTTATGGCTCTAGCTTCACACTAGGAATCTAGTGAAGCAACTAAGGACTCTAGGTTGCTAATCTAGAATGCCTAGGGATGTAGTGTGTTGCTCTAAGTGTGTATCTACATCTCTTCTACCATTGATTCTCAACACATGAAATAGTAGGGTAAAAAATGAAGGAGGAGCAGCTCAAGAAAGATAGTGAAGAAAGAAGAAGCAAATGGTGAGAGTGTTTGCCAAAAATGACCATCTATTAAGTGAGAAAAAATATGAAGCAAGGTTTTGTAAAACCATTTTCCAAATATAATATAGCAACCATACTTGAATAGTTTGCACAAATGAATTAATAACTCATTTGTCAATACTATTCAAGCATGGTTCTCACCATTCTCTCTTCATCACCTTTACACCTCATTTCCATTTAAATAAATAAATGGATAATCCAAAATAAGATGTCCACCTTGTAGAATGTTTTCCGTATAAATACGGATTATACTCAACTGTATATACATACCTGTATTCGTACCAAAATACGAATACCCAAAGAGATAGAATAACACAAAGAACATAATACTAGAATATAGATATCAAAATACATATACGTAAATTATTAAATCAATACCTGATTTAATAATCCGACTCAAACCCGAGCCGGCTAGTATTATCAAACATCCGATCGAAAGTCCGAGTAACTAGTACAATCATTCGATCGGAACCCTGCACATATCAAAATACGGTTACTACATCATTTCGCCTGAACCAGGGAAACCCTTTGTGTGGGACTTTAAAGACTCGTCAATACGCTGGCAATTGGTTTAACCACAAGCATATCAGCGGCACTAGCTGTACATAACGGCTATCCAGATATTGAGCGAAATGAAGGCCGACGAGCAAACTCATCCGAACCCCTACTGAGCTTGTCTATGACAATCTCCATACAGTCCGGTCTGTTCGTCTAAGAGTATCGCATATCGGGTCTAGAGGGTGGATAAAGTCAGACCCCTAATAACGCGATATTTCATGTCAGTGTGAAGCCTGTCACCCACTGAGAAACTACTAATCCAACTCAGTAATTCCCGTCTACCTTGGCCAAGGATTTCTGGTGATGGCCATGTTAGATTACGAAACCAAACTGCTCCGAAATTTGAAACGCTAAAACCTAGTTTCTGTCAAAATTTTAAAGTCGTCGAAAATTTTTTTTAGCAACTGCAGAATGTTATATGAGATGTAGCATGAACACTGGACAAAAATGAACACAATCCACCGGTTTTGAACCGGCCAGATGCCCTAAAATTCCGAGCCGGCCGGCCCCCAGTGCTCTGTTTTGGTTCGTTTTGGTTTGGTGTTCTGGTCTTTGGGTTTTGGTGTTTCAGGTGTTGCTTGTTTTTCCTAAAACTGCATGAGATGTTAATTTTCTATAAAGGCAATTCGGAGTGTTTCGTAGTCGTAATTCTAACATTATTTCAGGTTGTTTTAGACGGCCACCCGTGCACAGTGCGACATCAACCCCCAATACCGGGAGAGACGAATCCCCGACAATCCGCTCACTGCCTCCATGTGGCTCGGGACTGTACCCAACTAAAAGCTGTTTGTACGAATCCTTCGAGCCGTGGTAGGATAGTAATCAAAGCATAGTGAGAACTCACATGAGACAAATGATGATCTCAGGTCGACAGATTAATCTGTACTCATGTCACCTGAAAACTGCTATCTGACAATAGGTATAATACCATCCAGCATGTTCCCGGCGAGTCGGTCCAGTGTAACTCATAACCCAATGAGCACCTGTATACAATCTTAGATGACTAACTGACACCAATGGCTTGTGAGACCAGCCACCGCCCCTCGTCGAGGTCTCGAAAAGTATACACTAGTCTACTCTGGAGTATCGATTCCCAGTCTCGATACTCCCTCGACTAGGGACATTTAAGGATGTGCTTATAGACCACCCAGCTCCCACGTATATAATCGCTATCATAATACTGGTAGTCAATCAAGAATCCTATAGGCTTTAACAACATGTAATAGTAATCTGTAATACCACGTAATGCATGCACATGATGATAAAGACAAATCAGATAGTATGCTATCATTTTGAGTGAGATTGTTCTACCCGTATAGGTCCTCCCTCAATCATTACAATCGCGTGCTTACGATTACAATAATTGACTTGAGAGCACTATAGACAACATCAATCTCCTTAGAATCGGTCCTCCTGACGAACATTCCAAGAAAAATAAACAGAAAAGAATCTCGTCAGCGAACTAGCGCTCGGTAAGTTCCAAAAAAAATAAGTAATAATGACTGAAGGTATGTAAAATGAACAGAAACCAAGTAATAGTAAATAGATAAGGTTGTATCTAAAAGTATATAAATCATGTCATTCATATGTATAAGGATGGCTATTCTAACATGATTATTTGTAGTTTGATAAAGAAGCTATATGTGTATATGAGAGGAGTCCAACTTATCCCGTGGATTAAAATAACAGGAAGTACAAGGACCCATCATAACCCACGGGACAACGACATAAGTATTTAGGTTAAGTGTCTTTTAAAGTGATCTCTCGTGCCATGACATACGTTCCTTACCAACCTATCTCTTATCCCTACGTATTTTATTGTATAGTTCAAGTTACAGGTTTTGGCCGAATCCACGAATATAAAGAGTACAAGTTCATGTTCAAGTTGTATTCAGGTATTCATGTCAAGTTATATTCATGGTTCGGTCAAGTCAAGTCAAATTCAAATATTCAAGTTTCAAGGATATTCAAGTTCAAGTTCAAATGTTCAAGTTCAAAATTAGGTTCGAGTTTGGGTTCGAGTCGAGTTCGAGTTTGTATTCAGGTTCTAGACATATCTTATTAATAGATTTAGTTTTTGAAATTCTTGAGTTTGGAAAATATCGACAGCCGCTGCACATATACGGCAGGATTTGTGTCATTTTCAAAAACGATTGCCATTAATAATTCCACCATAAGGTTATGATCTATATTTAGGGAGAGGCAAGTGGTGCATCGTTGTCTCCGGCAACCCCGGTGCACTGATAAGATAAGATACCACTCAAACCAATCTGCAACTTAAACACGTAATCTAGACTAGTTTTTTTTTTTTTCAAAGGTATTTATATAAAAATGTCATTTAAAAATTCTCGAGGGTTTTTAATTCATCCTAAAACCTCGAATATATTTTTGATAAAAATATGTTAATTAAAATGTCAAAAAAAATTGTATAAAAATGTATTTTATATTTGATAGTATTTTAGTGATAAAACTTAGTTTTTAAAAGTTTATGGTATTTTTATGAAAAATCTAGTTTTTGGAAAGTTGAGAGTATTTTCTTAAAAATTTAATATTTATTTAAAAATCTAATTTTCACAAATTCTTTTTCTTGGAAATACGGATTTATGATTTAAATAATTTTTCAACTATTTAACTTAGTTTAAAAAGTCGTATTTTCTTTAAAACCGTATTTTATTCCTTTCGAAACCGAATTCTCCGTAAGAAGTTCTGCATCTCACTCTACTATCCCAAAATTATGCGATAACCCGCACCAGCCACAAACGGGTCCCCTAACGAGGGTTGTAAAGACGTAATTGTAAAGATTTTAAAATAGCGATTTAAAAACGTATTTTTTAGAAAGCGAGAGTATTTTAATGAAAATGTTTTTTTAGCACAAAACATGAAACTAAAGTATCGTGCTATGAAACCATAGTGTATGTGAGTGGGGTGAGTCATTACCCCTTGAATTTTCTTTAGGTATATGTCATGATAACGATAAAAGATATATGTAAAGTTCATGGTATTTTAATGTAAAGTTCAATATACGATCTATTCAACATGAAATTCTAAACATGTTCAAAGTTAATTGGATGAACATTATTTTAAGGTGGTTGTTAAAGAATTAGTGTAATTTATTTAGCATGATAATTATGATAAAATTATTTAAAAGAAAATTATTAAAAAGCAAACTCCACTTTTATTGATATCGTTTTTTAAGAGGCGTTTGAGATGAAACGATAGGGAGAGGAAGGGAGAGAGAAGGGACTTAAAGTTTGCATGTTTCAAAAAGAGAAGAGGATATCTCAGTTGGTAGAACCGAGACCAAGACGTGTGGAAATGATCAATCGGCGGTGCTTCGATTTCGGCAATTCCACTTGAGAATGGCTTAACTCCTTTTATTTTGACTTGGGAATTTTAGAGAGGATTTTAGTGGAATTTTAAAAAATGAGGAGTAGGACAGTATGACAAGGTATTTATAGGGGGAAATATGGGAGTGTGTGAATTAAAAATGGATTAAAATAATTAAAATAATGTTAATGGAGTAGATGAAGAGACTGTGCAGCTCTATATTTAATTCAGAGAAATCAAATAGTAAAAAAGTGTAGAGGGGAGTCCAAAGATCGCACGGGGAGAGCACAGATGAATTTGGGGCTATCTCAGCCGCCCATAGCAGTTCAATTGGGAAAACGAGCGGCCTAGATTGAAGCAAATGCTTCGGGGTTCGAGCCCTGGGTTTTAAATGTTTTTAACACCTCATTTATCCTGTTTGATTTATTTGCAACTTTTCGTTTCTCCGTATAATGTACGTGTAACTTTTGGGCTTTTGAAAGTTAAAAAGAAAAATATTAAAATAATTTGGGCTGATGGAATTCGATTACACAGGCTAAAGAACAGCAGTGGAGAGACTTAATCAGTGAGCTACAAGTTATTTCTTATTTTTATTGAACAAATTTAACTTATAACTCACAGTCAGGGCTGAAATACACCGTTATATGCATTGAATGTGTTACAATCGTACAGGGATTTCAGGGTCGTTACACACTTGAACAAAATTGGAGTTAAAATTTGTAACGGAAAGGATGTGAGGACAAATGGGAGATTACTAGATTAGTTTTATATGTTCTTGAACATCCATTGCAATTCATATCATATTAGTGGAATATTAATAAAGTTTTATAGTTGCACTTAATGATTTATGATTTAGGTATTCTTATATATTTATAATTGTTATAATATCCTCAGAAATTATATTGTTTGATCATGTGCTGTGAAATGTTATTTGTATGGTGATATGATCTAATTTAATAATTTCTTAAATTGAGTACTTAAACTACAACTAGTATAGGATGGCTAGAGTTGTGACGGTTATCATGCATGCCACTGATATATGAGATGTGGTGGTATATCTCAATCACCGAGAATAGAGATTCTCCCGGTGTATGTCATGAGTACATATAATAATATATGTAGTACAAGACCATATTTGATTTCTCTAGGATATGTCATCTATAGAGATGGAGAATTCAAATTGTTACATAATCCCTTTGACTTGATATTGTAGTTTTCGATTTGTTGATAAGTAAGTTTTGATATGATGGTAAATCTTGTCGTTTGGACGGGAACAAGAAACCTGAAATATTAGGCTGCTTGAATACATATAGGAAAACTATGGATATCTAGATATGATCCAACATTCTCATATGATAGCAATAAGTTTATTGTTCAATCCCAAGAAAGCGTCAAATCCTGCACAGGTATTTTGGAAATTGTTTTTCAAAATTATATTATTATTATATTTATTTTCGAAATGAATTTTTTGTGTTCATGGGTAATTGGAGATTTAGGTTTTGAGCAATTAGGTGATTTTATCCTGTTCAGTTAAAAGATACAAAAAAAATAATTTGATGTTGGAAGGGATTGCATGTAAATTAATATTAATTATTCTCTCATATTAGAAAAAACTTTTATAAATAATCGACGTGATAGGAATTTGATTGTTAAATTAAAATTGTCAATTGATTAATTACGAGTTAATTGAGATTGATAATTGGTTCTCGATGTGAGACCCAATCGGTCCCGTAAAGCCTTAAGGTAGAAGAGCAAACGAAAACAAATAAGAGAAGAAATAATATAACACAATATGTTGTGTTATCATGTTAGGGAGTTTAGTCCCGCATTTGTAAAATAGGAAAAAGGTAATGTACCACAACCCTATAAAAGGATAGGTATAGTACTCCATACAGATAAGAAAAAAATAATAATTAAGAATTATTTTTAAAAATTTCTCCTCTTAAAATAGAAGGGTTGATTGTGGTACTTATAAGAGAAAGTTCTTTTGCTAACAGATGTTCGGATCTGCAATAATATGTCTTTTATCATTCATATTGATGAATAATCGAAGATCATATGCATCGCTTTCGCTACTTTACACGTATGATTTCCTTCAATTAGTTCATGAGAAATCATGTTATTGCAAGTGTTATCATGCCCTCTTTGTTGTGAAGTTATTGTAAGTTCTGCTAAATTTCTGTTTTGACATATCTCATCAGTAGAATAAACATGTTATTTTTAAGTTGAGGTATGATTCGGGTTTGTGCCAATAGCCATGTTTTGTCTTGTGAATGATCTTCATTAATTTGACTATTATTTTTTTTCTTTAAAAAAACAACTGATGAAATATATATAATACTTAATGTAAAAAAAAATGCTTCAAGCCTTAGATGTTTCTTCAAACTAGAAAGCTTGTAGATAAATAGTTTTGTTGTTTGGAAACCGTTCTATATTTCACTATAACGCACTTAGCGGAAGAGAGAAAGAGAGAACAATTTCTGACATTATGGTCGGTCCTATGATGATCTATTTCTCATTCGTGACTATGCATGTTGAAATTTCAATAGAATATTAATCGTTTCATTTATACAGGTCTTTAGGTTAATTGTACATGTGGGTGCGGTCCATCATTTGGCCTTTAATGATTTAACAAGATTAATAATCTTTTCTTCTCTTGACAATTAACAGCGATCAAGGATAATTAACTTAAGAGGAATAGTTTTTATTTTTGTTACAAATATTTATTTTCACCGTTTTACTCAACTTTTATTACAAATATTTATTTTCACCGTGTATACCTGTAGATTTTCTTCTCTCTTGATAGAAGGAATTGTTCATGCTGAGTTATTGACACCATGGTTTTAAAAAGTAATACATGTCTGCGCACATGCATAGGCATATTGCAGAAGATTGTATGTGCCTTTTTTCTACATGTTGCTCACTCTTTCCATGAGCTTCAGTCAAGTAGAAACACATCCAGCTATTTTTCCATGTTTGTTAGAGGAGATAGAGCGAAAGATTCGTTAGGTGTGAAATCCTTGTATTGGAGAGTCAAAGTTATATTGGGTATTCCGAATTGAAGAAGAGACTGATCTGAATATTGCGCTGAAAAATCAATATCCAATTAAATGGAAGACCATTAATGCAAGAAGCTTAGTATCTCCAGAATCCCTGTATCATAAACTTAATTTTGATTGCTTAATATTGTGAAGTCTCAATTTTAAAGTTTATCCTTAACCACATGTGACTCATGGTCAAAATTTGAAAGTTTTTTATTTTTATTTTTGCATATACCACTCTTAAATCTTATATAATTTGATATAACCTGCAAATCTCGTATTTATTAAAATCTCCCTTAAATTTCAATGTTTTGAAATTCCTCTTAAAACTGTTACTATGCTGTTAAATAAGATAAATAATAATTTTTTAAAAAATAAATCGATGTTTTCTCCAAATTGCCCTAGTTTTTAAAAAAAATGAAGATACCAATGGGGTTTTTTAAAATACGAAGATTTTCTATGGGTATATCAAATTTCAAGGGGCGTATCTGAAAACCCCCTAATTTTAATCGGTTCGGATATTAGTAAAAGCCGGTCCGACCCATCAAATAAAACCCTAACCCTAACTTTTCTATCCTCCTTATTTCTCGATACCTCGGCTGCAGCGACGGCGGCGGCGACAAGCAGATTACAGCAGCGTCTCCGGTGAGCATCGAAAAAATCCCCAATTAATTCTTACCCTTTGCTTAAAATTCCTTCCTTTCTTTTTGTTCTCTCATTAAAAACACAATATTCTTGTGTTTTATCTTCATACAATTTCTTTATTTTGTGCAATTTGAGGGACATCAAACTTGATGATGAATTTAGAGCACCAATAAGCGTTCGAATCCTAAATCAAAAGAGTGTTTTTTGATGAATGTATGACTCTCGAAGCTTAAAAAAAAGTTGAAACCCGGAGGATTACAATAAGGGCAGCTAAATTTACTTCTTCTTAGAAAGAATGCAGGGAAATTTATTTAAAGATCTTGTATATAATGAGAATTGTAATCTTTCGGGAAATTTCAAAGCCCAAACGATCAGGGTTGGGGTTGGTTTAGGCGTTTGCGGACTGTTGGTAATGGATAGATTTAGAAATAAGGGTGAAGGTTGATGGTAGAATTAGAGAAAGAATTAAAGGGGTTGAAATGGGTTGAATCAAATAGCTCATATTTTTCTACCCGTTATTCGTTTAAAATTGTAATTGTTACCTTAGAGGAAGTGGGATTAACCATTTGACGGATAGTTGTCATTTATTTAGTTGAGAAAGATGGAAGGAGAAGAGGAATGAAGGAAGAAACAAACGAACTGTCGGTTGAAATAACGAGACTTTAAACTCTGAGTTTTGAGGAAATGAATATTCCAATGTGGTGGGGGGGGGGGAGAAAAATTTTAAACGAGGGGATTTTAATGGATTTTCCTTATAGTGTCGAGTTAATGGAGATGCAAGGAGAAGAGGAATAGATGTTATGCTGAAGGTAGAATTTGAAGCAGATGAAAAAGAAATAAATGTAGTCCTTGTTTAGGTTTGGAGTTCGGATAACTGGAGTTTATTTTTGAGTGGAGGTAAAGTTTATGAATACTCAAGTTTGCAATGCTCTAATTCAAAAGCCACAAATGCTCAACCTCATATTTGAAGCGAAGAAAAAAAGATGTTAAATTGGATTTAGATAATAATCTCAACTTTGGAATTTAGATAATTGCAATTATTTTGATTATATAATTAGCCAAACAAGCCACAATTAGGATTTTAGAGTTAAGTTACAAGAACTTTACAAAGGTTAATTTGTCTAAAGTTAACTCCAAAGCCAACCAGGCCCCGGAGGAGGGGCCTTAATGTAAAAGTCTTTAACAACAATTAGTCTAATTAAATATTTTAAGGTGTTTAACCATACTCATTATGAAATACCCCGTATAAACTTTATTTATGGTCATAAAATCATTCCACGAAACTTGTAAATTTCTATGATAACTTTAGTTATCAAGTATAGCAAGAATGAACAAAGAGAATAAATCATTTCAACTATACTGGTGTAAGTGTATGGTGCTATGGTCGCAACACTTACGGACCGCGGCGGAAATATAGAACAAAAATTTCTAAACATAGCACCCCAAACTCAAAACCAAGATTATCCAAGAACTAGTAATTGTAAAGCATTAAGAGAGCAAAATTAAGCCATCTAAAAGTTTAGAGGGAGCTACTACCTTTGTAGCATATCCACACTCAAGTGGAAGATCCAAGCTAAGCACCAAGTTGTAGGGATCGAGCTTGATCTACGATCGTCTTGCCGAAAATGATCCATTTCGAAATTATTCCAAACCAAGCTTCAATCCCACCAAAGAACACTTCTTTATGAAGCAACTTGCTCTCACAATTTGCTAGAATGAGAAAGAAGTAAAAATCAAGCCTTTTCTTTTTCTTTGTAGTTCTCTTTTGTTCTCATCACATGAGAGAGAAGATGAGGTTGTAAATGAGATGGTTAACTCTCATTTTCTCTCTTTTCTATTATATATAAGAGAGGGGATAAGAAATATCTCCTCAAGTGGTCCCCACTTGCCCACATGCCTTCACATGCCTCTGTCACTAAATGACAAAGATTGGTTATGTATCATATACATATACTAAATACTTGAGAGAGTATAATACTAGTATCCATATCATATATGGTTATTAATTCAACACTTGACTTAATAATCCGGCTCGAAATAAACCAGCTAGTATTATCGGACGTTCGAATAATATTCGTGCATCACATACACATGTTTAATCGAACTACCACACGTATCAACTATACGCACATCTATATCATTTCGCCTGAGCGAGGGTACTTTCTGTATGGGACTCTAAAGACTCAACAATACGCTGGCAGAGTAACATGATCATATCTGGTCTTAACTCACAAGCACGTCAGTGACTCTAGCTGCATGTAATGACTATCCAGGTATATGTCAAAAGGTAGGTCGACAAACAAACTCATACAAACCCAACAAAGTCTATCAGTGATAATTATCGTACAGTCCATTCTTTTCGTCAAAGAGTATCGCATACCGGGTCTGAGGGTGGAAACTGTCAGACCCCCAATAACCCAATAAGTCATGCTGACATCAAATTCATAACCGTCCGAGATACAACTGATAACACTTATCAGTTTATCTCATCTCAACCGTCCTGGTTAGGGACTTCAGGTTATAGTTATATCATACACATCGTGACATCAACTCTCTATACCGGGAGATATGAATCCCCTCTTGAGCGCTCACTGCCTCAATGTGTTTTGGACTATAAACTAAAATCTATATGCACAGCTCTTTAAAGTCGTGGTTCGGTAGAAGTCAAAATATAGTTGGAACACACATAAGACGCTATGGTGATCTCGGGTCAAAAAACTATTATATACCATTGTCATCAGAGAACTACTATCTGATAATAGGTATAATATCATTTAGGAGCTCTCACGAGTCCGTTCAGTGTACTCATTCTCCAATGAGTACCTCTGTACAATTTTTAGTGTCAAACACCAATGGCTTTGGGACCAACCATCGTCCCGATTGGGATCAAGAAACGTATATATTAATCTATTCTGGAATACCGATGCCCTATCTCGATATTTCTTGACTAGGAACATTTAAAGATGTGTTTATAGACTACCCAGGCCCCACTAGTATTATCACATCATAATTCTGGTAGTCAAGCAAAGATCCTAAGTGCTTTATCAACATGTTTTAGCCATATGTAATAGCAAGAAAAACATACACATAAAAGATAAAGCAACCACATAGCATATTATTATCTCGAGTAAGAATGTTCTATTCATATAGGTCCATGTACAATTACAATAATTGCCTTCAGTGCACTTATATCCAACAATCTTCCGCTTGCACTTAAGTCAATTATTGCAGTATCTTATACCCAACGTCTCTAACAACGGTTTCATAAATTGTATCTGAGAAACAACCTTAGTGAGTGGATCCGCTATAATGTCTCTAATTTCTTCTCTCTTTATCTTAATCTTGCTGAGATCAACTATCTCCCAAATCAATACTTGCCTAAAAATTTGTCTGGATATCTGATGGGACTAAGTTCAGAAATGAACCTATTTATTCAAACAAATTCTTTGGTTGCATCATCGGCTGAGTCACACTCGGCATCCATCGTCATGTCTGCCACAATATCCTGCTTAGAAATCTTCCAATAACTGCTTCTTAATAGAGGGTGAACTTATAACTCGTGACAAACATTCTGCCGTCTATTTCACTTTGGAAGTTGGAATCGGTAATCACCTCCATTTGGAGGTTGTTGTTACCATACACCAAGAACATCTCTTTAGTGCTTCCCAAGTACTAAAGAATGTTCTTCACTGCCATCTAATGTTTCTCCAGAGAACTTTTGTCACAGGAAAAATTTGACCGATTGTAGCATAAGAATATCATTTTCTATCAGGAGAATGTCATCTACATACTATACTAGAAATGTGACGATACTCCTTACACCTTATAGATATATGGTTCATCTGCGTTTTTTTATAAAGTCAAACTGTTTGATTGTGCCATCAAAACAGATGTACAACACCACGATGACTGGTTTAGTTCATAAATGGAATTCAGCAACTTGCATGTCTTTCCGCTGCTCCCACCGACCTCGAAGCCCTTCCGCTGAGTCATAGTAAGCATTAGTAGTCATAGTAAGCATTAGTAGGAAGTAGAATCCAAATAGACTTGAGCATAGTATCTGGAGAAAAGGTTTTATCATAGTCTACGATGGGGCTTTGTCTAAAAACCATTTGCTGCTAGTCTAGCCCAAAAGGTCTCTACCTTTTCATCTACACAGATCTTCGACTCTTGAAGATTAACTTGCTTCTAATGGGGTTTCCCTTCATAAGCATCCACAAAGTCCATACGTTGTTGAAGTGCATGGAGTTTTACTCGGATTACATAGCATCCAATAATTTCTTATAGTCATTACTCCTTATGGCATGTTGATAACTAGTAGGGTTATTATCAACCATGATTGTAGCATAGGAATATCATTTTCTAAGAGACCTCAGCCACATGAGAGAGACTATGGTTTTCTCATAGACGTTGTTGAGAACTGTATTTTGGTTAAGAATATTTATACCGTTATACAATGCACAATACCCAATCAATATTTGATCAAGGTATATATTTATAACATAATTTTTAAAACATGTTTGTATCCTTCTTTATCTAATAAAGAGACGGATATCATTTTTAAAAGTAAATTTGGTGCATAACAACAATTATTCAAAACCAAAAGTTTGCTACTATGAAAGACCAGGTGATATTCCCCAACAACATTTGCTTCATTTCCGACTCTAAGGAGCAAATCACCCTTTCCCAATACGTCGTTTCTTCTCAGTGTCTCTAACATCTTACGGATGTAAGATCCTGATCCGATATCAAATACCCATGAAGAAAAGTTGGTTGAGAAATTGTTTTTCAATTAACACATCGGAAGATGTAGCATCATTATGCTTCAAGGGGTAGCCAGTTATTCCTTGCAATGCCTCTTCCAATGCCCGGGGTCATGACAGTAGTTGCAATCGCCTTTCCCCTCAACTGCAACCCCTTTTAATGTCTTTACACCTTACCTTCTTTACACTAGCCTTAAGTTTGTTGGTTTTCTTCTTTCCCTTCCTTTTAGTTTTAGCCTTGGGTTTGGAAAAAGACTATTTAACAATAATAGCCAATGTATTCTCCTTATTGAAGGAGCTCTTAATTTGAGAGAAGGTGAAGGGAAGTGACAGTAGAATTATATCAATATATAATTCATTCTCCAGAACGAAATCAGTGAACATTCTCGATT
The DNA here is from genome assembly GCA_030015575.1 of Agapanthus africanus. Classification (NCBI taxonomy): domain Eukaryota; kingdom Viridiplantae; phylum Streptophyta; class Magnoliopsida; order Asparagales; family Amaryllidaceae; genus Agapanthus; species Agapanthus africanus. The sequence goes on from CM057339.1 coordinate 47,710,333, forward strand.
GAAACAATTTTTTCGATGTCTACCATACGAGATGGCTCTCCTTACAACCCGTTTGTATGGAAAAGAATAGACTATACGTCCATCTTCTCGTGTTGCTTCTTCAACTTCTTGCTTATGAAGGTTGACACGAGGCACTAGGTCAACATGCAATTTCGAATCCATGCAACATAGATCTCTGTAAGTTTAGGTGAAGGGATGGTAGGAGCGGTAAGGGTATATGCGACCTTATCGTAAGTTAGGACAATCAAGACATTCTTAAGTCATTCATTATAATAAGATTCAATTAACTTGTTCTTACAAGTTTTAGTTTAAGGTCAGATATGGACGCTGCCCAAAAGAGAGAAGAAATACTCAATGTGCACTCTTGCAAAATTAGATGGGTTTATTAATTTATCTAATTAGGATGGCTTCCACTGTATAGTCGAATTCTCGTTCAAATTTTAAAAGGAGAATTAGCCGTAATAATCAACACCCCACAAGTTTACTAACCGGTCGGTTAGGCCAGTGTAAGTACTAAGAAGAAGGCTCCCCGTACTCTCGCATGGACCTAATTGAATAACCCATGTTCCTTAGAGACGTAACCCCGTAAACACATTTCTAGACACCTACTGAGCCAGTTTATTATGAAGGCGAGATTTTCCCGAGAATAACGTTTATTCACAGTGGGAATCGGGACCCAACTATTATGACATGGCAACCTTGACGGAGGCCAACAAATTACCACACACCATAAAACGTATGCAATCACATCGCAAGTTTCAACAATTGAAACTCCTGATATGTATTTAAACCCTAATGGCTTAGAACCTTGACGGAGGCCAACAAACCATAAGTTGCTAGTCAAGTTCTACCCATCATTTCGTGATTAATTTAGACCATCCACACTAGCCCTTGACGAAAGCCAACAAAACCGTGCGACTGTCCTAACTAATATCATCTTATGAGGCAAACAAGTATCTTAGCTTACCGTACACTACGCCTTGATGGAGTCTAACAAACGTAGCATGAATATTAAGTACTCTATTTATCTGAAATGACGGAGGATTACGACTGGTTTTGAAGAAAATCTTTAACATAATGAACTTGACATTGTTGAAAGAACTGAGTGGTTTGAAAACCAAGTTTTGAAAAAATGGACCGGTTCCTACAGTATCAAATAGGTTTATTTTTTTTACATTAATCATATTAATGTAGTCCCGTCATTTTGATAAAAAATTATTAAGTATCTTATGTTTCGCAGCAAACACAAGATAGAAAAGAAAATGATTTTATATGCCAATTGCAATCTCCACGATGCGTTGTTTTCATGGTTAGGTTAGATAACTAACAACAGAGCGGACGCGGACACTGTACTTTTGCAATTCAAAAGCATATAGAATTATTATATATAAGTAATCACATCACAGGCATGTTAGGTCATCGCAAGCAAGTAATCACATCACAGGCATTCTGTAAACATCACAGAAAATGGAATAGTCGGATATACTAGAAATCTTGCGTTTCGTTTCAGCCGCAAATGAAACGCGGCATTCCACAGTCGTGTGAATGGCCCTAACATAACCAAACCAAAAACCCTATAAGTTTGGCGAGCCACCCGCCAATCCTAGAACCAGACGACCTAGTCTCAACACCTTTGAGAGGGCAGCCATCCAATTCTAGAATCCGGCAGCTTGGGCACTTTTTCGCGGGGCAACCTGTATTATATACATTACAAATAGGACTCGAAGGTCCAAATAATAAAAAGACACGTCCACAGAGTACATGGATTTAAATACAACATTTGTATTACATACATTCACACGATGGGCTTTTCATTTACGACAATCCACGCTAAACCATACACACCTACATCACATTCAAAATGTGCAACCTAGTCTAATTGATCACACATCAATTAAGCTACGTTTCCCAACACATATCACATACATGCAAATTAATTCAATCAAACACTTTTATTGAATAGTGTGTTATCCGATGACCCAACAAAAATTTAAAACACGTTCCAAAAGCTATCCGGAGTTGTATCCGTTGCCAAAACTAACACAGCGTGCACGCTCGGAGAGCTCAAGTGCAAACACCCTATCTCCCACCCGAAAAGAGCTCAGGTTCAGCCTCAAGTTTGGGGCCAAACCGGCCTCGGTTCAGCCCCAAACATGGGGGGCCGAACCAGTGGCTAAACCAGCCCTGGTTCAGCCCAAACTTGGGGCTGAACCAGCCTCGGTGAACCGGCACACTTGGTGGGGACGGGTTCGAGATCGCGGGGAGGGGCGGTGTGAGCAAAGTTTCGGTGGTTTTTGAAATTTGTATCTTTTCATTTTCATAGAAAGAAGGCAATTAAATTGCAAAATATGATCATTGAACATGATTTAAAATTTATTTGATCATCCCTACAATTTCTAGTAAATGGATCGGCTCTGATACCATGTAAATATGATGCTAGGGTTGCAACACTTGTGGACCACTGCGGAGATATAGAACAAAAATTTCTAAACATGGCACCATAAACTCAAAACGAAGATCATCCAAGAACTAGTAATTGTAAAGCATCAAGAGAGCAAAACTAAGCTATTTAAAAGTTTAGAGAGAGCTACAACATTTGTAGTGTGTCCACACTCAAGTGGAAGACTCAAGCTAAGCTTCAAGGTGTAGGGATCGAGCTTGATCTACGACCGTCTTACCGAAAATGATCCACTTCTGAAGCAACCCAACCAAAACTTCAATTCCACCAAAGAACACCTTTTTTGTGAAGCAACTTGCTTTCACAATTTGCTAGAATGAGATAGGAAGGTGTAAAAATCAAGGTCACTTTTTCTCTATCCGGTTCTTCTCTTTTGTTCTCATCACATGAGAGAGAAGATGAGGATGTAAATGAGATGGCCCCCTCTCATTTTCTCTCTTCTATCAAATATAAGAGAGGGACGAATTCCCCTCTTGATCGTTCACTGCCTCAATGTGTTTCGGGACTATACCCAACTAAAACCTTTATGCACGGTTCTTTAAAGCTGTAGTTGAGTAGAAGTTAAAGTATAGTGGGAACACGCATAAAACACTATGATGATCTCAGGTCAAAAGACTATCATATATCATTGTCACCAGATAACTGCTATCTGACAATAGGTATAATACCATTTCAGAGTTCTCGGCGAGTCCGTTCAGTGTACTCTTTCTCTAATGAGCATATGTATACAATCTTTGGTGTTGAACACCAATGGCTATGGGACCAACCATTGCTTCGGTCAGGGCCAAGAAATGTATACACTAGTCTACTCCGGAATACCGATGCCATGTCTCGATGCTCCCACGACTAGGAACATTTAAGAATATGTTTATAGACTAACCAGGCTCCACTAGTATGATCACATCATAATCCTAGTAGCCAAGTAAAGATCCTAAGGGATTTATCAATATGTATTAGTGATACGTAATTGCAAGTAAAACATATACACATGAAAGATAGCAAACCAGATTGCATACTATCATCTCGAGTAAAAATATTCTATCCATATATGTCCATATACAGTTACAATAATTGTTTTCAAAGCACCTATATCCAACCGTTAGTATTGCAAAATTTGCTCTCGTTTTTACCAAAAGAATATTTGAAGATACCAGCCCCCCGGCATACACTGCTTAGAGCTCAAGTTAAGAAAATGTCGTTTGAGTGAGGAGACGTAAATTAAGTGATGGATTTTGGATTGGGTCTAGACTTGAAACTATAAACCAAATACAAAAGCCGTTGCTTATTTAAGGGTGGTTATTTTTGTACCGGGTTCGATTTGTCTTCGAATCCATTTTCCCTCTTGCCATCATGCATGCTCCTCTAAGTGAACACTTTTATTACAATGTGGTGGTATTTAGATTCTCGTATGCTTGGAAATTTGGTTGAGCTCATACACAAGTAGACAGAATCATAAGATAAAAATGGATAGCATATTGATTAATTAAGTAGAGTTTTTTAATTAGAGATTATTGTACATAAAAGAGCCACGATAGCAATGAATTCAACAAACCGAGGACAAGTATTTGAAACAGTACATGCACAGAAAAAAAACAACTAGTAGTTATGTTCCAGCATACGAAAATTACTTTTATTAACCATTACCAAAGTGAATGTTGTTTGTCGATATATCACAAAACTCTCTAATTTATTATGAAATTTATATACTCTCCATTTGGGCCATAATACCTTTTCTGCCACATGAAAATCCTCAAATTTGAAGCTCTTTAGAGGGCCAACAGCGTCACTTGTTTCGGTGGTGCTGTTGCAGATGCCCATGCTTCACTCATAATTTTTGATCAAGTATACTAGTATTGCACATATATGTTGGTCATCATGAAGACATGAATAAAGATTTTGAAAGATTTTCAGTTAGAATGATAGCATCTTTAAAGAATTTTAGTAGAGATTTATTAAGATTTAAATGGTTAGAAACAAAATGTTAATATATTATTTTCTTTCAAAGTTATGAGAATATTTCTGATCACATCTCATGCTAAGGATAAAATTGAGATTATAATTTTAGAGGGCCAACAGCATCACTTGTTCGTTGGTCCTGTTGCAGATGCCCATGCTTCACTCATTATTTTTGGTCAAGTATACAAGTATTGCATGTTAGTCATCATGAAGACATGAACAAAGATTTCGAAAGATTTTAGTTAGAATGATAGAATCTTTAAAGAATTTTAGTAGAGATTTACTAAGATTTAAACTGTTAGAAACAAAATGTTAATATATTGTTTTCTTTCAAAGTTATGAGAATATTTCTGATCATATCTCATGCTAAGGATAAAATTGAGATTATAATTTGAGAGGTCCGCCCAATTTGAAAAATAAAAAAGTAGACACGGGGACTGTGATTACTGGTCGGTGTTGCGTATCTTTAATAGTAGCCAAATAAGTGCAATAGTTATAATGAGAACGCCATCGTTGTTGGAGTTTAGCTGTAAGATATGTGTCTTCTTAGTTTACTGGAGACATCGTTATAAGCTTGTGCTCTTCCCCTTTTCTTATTATTCTTAAAATTTGCAATTCTACTTGGGAACAATTTTAGATGTGGGAATAGAAAGAGGCTGATTCCCAAACAACATACCAAAATGATGTCCCAAATGTTCCCAAATGATATTGTTTTATTTCACCAAGTTGTGTGCTCATTTAATAATTTTATTGTGCATTTCTTATTGTTATGTTATGCAGGCATCTACACAATGGAAGATAACTCTGAATCCAAAGTAAAAGCCACAATTAAGCTTGGCTCAGAAACCTATTCCGTTAAATCAAGCACATGCACAAGCACATGCACGGGCGTTCTCTCAGAACAGATCACTGCGATGAAAGAGGAGAGCATGAACATCCTCAAAGATTTCATCACAAGACACAATGTTCCGAACGACGTTCCCGATGAGCCTGTTGAGGCCTCTAGTGAAGATGAAGCCGAAGAACTTGATAAACCACCCAAAAAATCCAAAAAATAACTCTTTTTGGCAATGTTTCTTCAGCAGCGTGAAACTGGTCGTTTCGAGATTCAGAATGTCATTTCTAGCCTGCTATTGAGTATGTCAATGAAATGAGATGTGAAACCAGCCTTAAACTTTTTTATCATTTCTTCGCACAGCTTTGGCCTCAGCTGATATATTGATTTGATATGATACATGTTGCACTTTGAAAATGTAATGGGAATCTGTCTCATATTTGGAATTTGAAGGAAATTATCATGACCCGATTGCACAAATAGATACGAATATGACCAAAATAATTCCAAAAGGCATGTATGAAGGCTATAAAATTCATGAACTAAAATTTGTGCATGCAATGTCAGAACATCATATGTTGATAGACTATCCGAACGAATTTGATTAAACCAAGAACCATGCAAGCCTGCAAGTCTGGGTGCGATGTAACACATGTTTCAACTGACATAATTTAAGATGCAAGGTCTAATCATCTCTTCATACGAAATTCCTGGAAAACTTATGCTCCGCCTTAATTACAACCCAGCAGAGCAAAAGATGGTGTTTTTCTTTTCTTTCTATTTTTTATTCAAAGGCCCACTGATTCTCCCTCCTCACTTCTTCCTCTTCCTCGGGTGTGAAGTCGTTCTTGATGTTGAAGGTCTGGCGAATCTCCTCTGGCGTCTTCCCTTTGATCATGTCGGCCACAGTTTGACACGTCAGATCCAAGAGCCCCTTTATGTTCAGATAATTTGCTGCCTACAGCAGAAAACAAGAGAGAAGATGTCGCGTATCATAATATGATCAAACAAAGATCGCAACTAAATATCTAAAAGTAGAAGGAAATCATATGGTATGATCACAATTAATGAGTCAAGGTCACACTTAAATCACCTGCCTCTCAAGGCACAATGATTAAGGGCATTATTATTCCTAAGGTATGATCACAATCAAAGATTTAAGGTCACATTTATCGCCTCTCAAGGCACAATGATTAAGGACATTTTCTACTCCTAATAATGCATACGAGATAAGCAATTAAAAGAACAGCTTGAGCACCCTTCAGTAATTGATAACAAATGAGAAGTCAATTTACATCCATGATCTGCTAATTTATGAACAAATTGAATCAATATGCTCTCTTTTCTAGTTCTGCAAGAGTATGCATATCAACTTCTGCATTTCTTGTAAAAGTGACACCAAAATCAACAATGAGTAAATCAAAATAGGTCTAAACCAAATATACACGAGATAAAATTTCTAAAAACAATTTAATTATATAGGTGCAAGAGGTAAACAAATCACTCTTGTCCAAAGATGCAAAAATGTGACACTTCTACAAGAAACCAATTGATATAGGGGGAAAAAACGAATACTTGCACATAGGAGTTGTAAATTCATTCCTCAACCTAGGTGGAAAATGAACTGTTCAGGAGGTCCTAGCAGTCCTATTTGATTATTTCTAGGCACAACGCATTAACATCGGAGCATATTTACTCAGACAACAATGCAGATAGACAATAAACACCAGGGCAAAGAACAGATGAAGAGTTGCGGTTGTAACAGAGAACTGCAAATATTGCAAAAATGATTGCTTTCGATGCCCCACATGTACAAGCTCGACTTCTTAGTGATAACCAATCATTCTTCACAAAAAAGGTATTATAATGTACATTCCTACTACTAAAATTTGACATGAAGTTGACACTACTTAAAGTTGACATTTGACATAATATTCTTGCCCCTCGGCAATTCACAACTTTATAACTAAAAATCCACTACTTTTGGAATGCGACTTTCTACGTGTATAGTGTGTTGGATGGTGTGCAGTCATACATTAGGAGCTTCTTTTATTGTCCTATCGTGGGCCCATCATGCTTTGTGAAATTTATGCTTGTCCATGTGCACTTCTTCATCCATTGATTAGCTTGTGGAACCTGGTGCTCGTGAATTACATGTCGAACCATGATTATTGTCTCTGAATTCTTCCCTACCTTTTAGGGCTATTGGCTTGTAGTTTCCTATATCAAATAACTCTTTTAAAAAGCTTAGTGTTGCCTTATTTTGGAACGTCTTTTCAAATTTTATTGCATAATAAAAGGTCGGGATGCATTTAAGAAATAAAGATGTAACGTGTAAAGGGAGAATATTATATGAAATATCAATGATTGGTAGTGTCGACTTCATGTCAACTATTATTATTAAAAAGAAGTTGGCCAGCTTATAGTGTAGTGAAAATGCACATTTTCTTACCTTTTTTTTTGTAAAGAATGATTCTCTCTTGCCTATACAATAGGCTGAGCTCATACAACTGGGGCAACGAAACAGCCTATTAGGCAATTCCTGCAAGTCTCTCTTACAACTACTACTCTTTGTTCGCTCTTTATTGTCTCCTTGGTTCACTCTCTTCTCTATCTTTCCCATGAATGCATACTTGAGCATTTAATTCAAATAGTATTTGAAATTTGACAAATTTTCCCTTATATTAGCATAAAAAGAGACAGAATTAGAAGACATCTCAATCCAATGATAATGAATCGGTAGTGTGTCCTCCATCACCAACTCCGCTCCAATAAAACCCCCTCGTCCCCACGTATAACTTCCTCTCCCACAACTCTTCTCAAAACACCTTAAATTCTGCACAATCTTCACATCCATTTGCTTCAATAAATCTTATGGTTTCTTCAAGTTTTGTTGTGCATATTTAATTGCATCGATGTATAAAACACCCTTTTTCTCCCAAACTTATTTTCATTTCCTCAATTCCTGAGAAGATGTGATTGTAGATGGCTAGGTGAAACTGATCGAGCTAATCGTCCTAGTCTCGATCGGACTGATAATTCACATCAACACATACTAGAAATGAGTGAATATATAACACTACGTTGGAAATAAACAATACCCACAAGTAGACAATTCAGTCGTTTCTTTCACATTTATCGAGTCCCCATCAATGCATAGTTTGTCATTTGAAGCTTACATATTTTGATTTTTAAGATCCATTTTCTCATGTAATAAGTTCAAAATAGAGCAAAGGAAAAAGAGCTTAGCATGAGATTTGCGCAAATTTATGGTGAAATCTGACTTGCCAAATTCTAAGCCTTCTATAATATATTTCCCTTCCTTTAATCACATCAATTTTCATAAGTATCTTCTCTCTATCCTAAACTTCTTTAATTCCTTCTCAAATCTCTCCACAATCCACGTACTCACTTAATTTCTTCCTCAATATTTCTGATGCCTACTGATTTTTCTTCAAATTTTGTTGCACATACATCATAGATGGACAAACTCCACACTCAAAAAGATGCCACAAATAATTTGCATCAATGGTATTATAGTTGTTCCACATTCTCCACTAACTAACAATATGAATGGACAACTGCTGAATGATCTCAAAGACATGCTAGAGTTAGTTTGAAAATATCAAGGGATGTTTGTTGCCAAGGATGCAGCTGAAATTCCGTGTAACAGAAAAAATGTCCACATCACAAGTGCAATTTCATAGCGGACTTACTATCCTATTGCTGGTTACAATAAAATTAAGAGGACAAAAATGGACCCTAAACATCATTATCGTCTTATTTAGGGGGCTATTTGGTTCAACGAAGAATATGGAATGTGACATATGCCATGATTTCATATTTTGTCCTATTCGAACCTCATTTGTTTGCAAGGAGTTGACATGCTGAAATTGATATTACTTTTCAATTTATAGTTACTTTATTTGTTTAAAAGAAAATGAAATATAAAATTGATATGGAATGAGATATGCTGCATTATTTGATTGATCCTTTATAACCTATTTCACCAAATATACCAGAAATCACCAAAATCCACTCGGTCTGATAGGGATTGGATGCCCTAAGAAAAGATGATATAAGTAATGATTTTCACCCACTCTTGTCCCCTCAACTCCTTTGAAACAATCACTAGAATTACAATTCAATGTAGAATTGCATGTAAAACTATTCTTGTTTTCCCATCTCAATGTATTCCAAGCAAATATTTCAATACACGCGGGCTAATAAGAGATTCAATTCCTCTCAAAAGTGGGTCAACTTGGTCACAATGTTATGGATAAGCACGTCGAATAATGAAATCATCACATTCCTTTCCCATTCTCAATTTCTAATCCATTCAAACAACAAACTAATTGCAGTTTGACATGCATACCATCTCAATTCCATGATGATAAACAATTGAATTGAGAGTCCAAGGTGACAAAAAATGGAGTCCTAACTTTTACTCCAATTCATTGTATACCATATCTTAAGAGTTATTTGTTTTCGAGGAATTGCTTGGAATCAATGGAAATTGGGTAGGAGCTCAAGAATTGAGTTTGGTTGCAATTGCAATTCCAATGTTTGTTTCAAAGGAATTGGAGGACTTGGGGCAAAAACACCACTATGTCATCTTTTTCTGGGGCATCCGACTCGTCTCAAAATGATAGAAATTAAGTGGAATTCAGTCAAACGGGTCAAAAAGTTGAAGAACTCAATCAAATGAAATGTCTCATTTCATCATATTCACAATTCCAATTCCTTCCGAACAAACAAAGGAATTGTAAGTTGAAAAGTTACCATAGTTCAACCCAAATTTCATGCAAGCAAACAACGAAATTGGGATTCCGACGTGACAAAAGTTAAAGGATTTATGATGGAAGTCAAATTCTCTTTATATAATCTTTCGAACCAAACAGTCGGTACTTAAAATATGCAGGCCCCTTAAACACCTGCCTCCTCTGTAATAAAGTTTCTCTTTTCACTCCCAACATATTTTCAACTTCTTCCCTTCCTATTCTTGCTTGGATCTTCTCAAATTCACTATAAATTTCTTTATCAATTCCTCTCTCCTCCCAATTGTCCTATTTCTGCTGCCCATAACTCACGGCGGAATGATATCTGACACTAAGCCATTCATTCTAGGACCAATGCCACTGGCAGTTCGCAACATATGACAACCTGATGCACTGCTAGGCAAATGCAAAATGCATTTCAAGTTCGAGTTCAACTCCTCATCCAACGCAAGAAAGATTATACCTATCGAGTCAATAAAAAATAAGACCTAATTTTTGAATCCTAACCTCCAATAATAGATCGGACAACAAAACATCAAACCCTAAGTAAAATCCACAACAAACAAACAAACAAACGAAAGAAAAAGAAAACTCAAAAGAAGAAAGATGGTACCAAGATGAGATCGAAGAGCGTGGCCTGATCGACCTTGACGAAGTCGGCGTCCCAGGACTTGATCTCGTCGTTGTCGGTGTCGGAGTTGGAAGCCTTGGCGGCGTCGACGTGCCTCTTGCAGTACTCGATGAGCTTGGCAAGGATCTTGCTGCTGACGTTGGGGAGAGGGATGCCGCTCTCGGCGCAGTCGTCCTCGATCATGTGCCTGATCGTCTGAGACTCCATCGCCACCTCCTCATCCACCTCGAACATCTCGCCGTCGCAGCTCTTCAGCGTGATCATCTTCTTGCTCGCCATTGCTGCTGCTAATGCTGCTAATGATGAATCGATGATTGAGAGAAAGAGAGAGGAAACCCTGGATGATCAAATTGGAGAGATTTACCAACGGGGTTTTTTTTTTTGGGATCCAGAGTCCCAGCTATTTTCATCCCCAGATTAACGTTTTCGGAATTTTCTGATCATAAAATCAGCGGTCACAAATGACTGTCAAGCAGTATAAAACAAAAGCTTTGATGTTGGTTTTTTCATGTGCTTTGCACGTGTGACATTATTCAACCAAATAGTAAATAGAAAAAATGACCAAATTCTATTAGCCAAAGTAGAGAATTGGAGATATCCACCTCATCCACCACAAAACACAAAAATAAGAATATGAAAATTCAACAAGCCCTTTCGCTCTCATATTCATTATACATTATCTTTCATGCAAAAAAACCCAAAAAGAGAAATGCCTTGAAAATTTATACATAAGCCAATATATATTTGTTATTTTGTATAACTTATAAATTTCTTAATTCTAAAACAGTATTTATTTAATCCAAATTTAGAAAAACTATACATATCTTTAGGAATTTTTATGTAGTAGCCAGGATAAATATTTTTTGCATAGTTTCTTGTACAGCGCACGGCTTAAAGGCACGAATTCCTTTTAAGGCATAGGAAAAGACGAGCAATTGTTTTGCTTGGCTTTCTTATGGAAAAAGTTGATTTTGATGGATAAATGCCATTAATTTGCTAGTGTGATGCACGTGGGTGCTGAAATCTGTGCCGTCCTTAAGGGAAGGGAGTAGAAGACCCATTTGATGCTCTCATAATTAATTAGAATAAAATATTCATAAAAATCCAAATTATCAATTTTTTGCAACTGCAATGGGTGTTGATATATGTCAACATTATAAGCAAATATAGGAGTTTGTGAGGAAGATCCGAGATCGAACCCGGGATCTTTCATTTGGTGCTTCGAAGAGGGACATGCGGGACCGGTGGGCTTCGTCGCTTTGAAAAAACCACATTATAAACAAAATATTAAACCTTTTTTTAATAACATCATTCCGTTTAAGATAATTAAGATATGGAGAAAAGAGTTCCTACACAATCCTTTTGTACACAACAAATTACACAACACTCTTAAGATATTACATACTCTTAAGATATTACATGCCCATCGTAGGTGAAAAATACCAGTGATCTTAACTAAAAGTCTCTACAAATCTATTATCTTAAAAAAAAAGATTTTAAAATTATTTTCTTTATGATGCTAACATATAACCATCTGTGCAAAATGTTGATAAGATTAGAGGATTTTTGTCATTTTTCTCAATATTTGTATTTCAATTAATTATGAAAACGCCAATCACTCCTCGCTGTGGATATCATTTGTCTGCCTGGTGTGAAAGAAACAAAATCGAGTTATCAGCTGGAAGATGAAGAAGAAATAGGATGACAAACAAAATTTACAATATTTTAGTATCACAAACCCAATATAATTCTGTCAAAATCTCTCTCTCTCTCTCTCTCTCTCTCTCTCTATATATATATATATATATATACTCCTTCTATGGCATCGGAAAAACACACCCTCCATCGTGTTTTCCGACGATCGCAATGCATCATCTTCATCATTATCATCTAAGATATGGGTACATCAAATTTCATGTGATTCTACAACTTTTGCACCGTTGATTTAGCAATGTTCAAAATTAACGGTTTATCGACAATAGAGCTTTTTACATTGCTAAATCAACGGTAAAAAAGTTGTAGAATCACATGAAATTTGGAATACCCACGTCTTAGATGATAACGACGAAGATGATCCATTCCGATTTTCGGAAAACACGATGGAAGGTGTGTTTTATCGACACCATAGAAGGAAATTTCCTCCTATGGCCTCTTTCCTCCATTATTCTCTCCCTATATACACACACACACTAGATTTTATGCATTTGTGTTGCACGTGTTAGTTTAAAAAATTAAAAAGGGATAAAGAAACGTGGAGGGTTCTAGAGTCTTATTTATTTTTTTAAAAAAATTGAAAAAGAGTCCTCTAACCAACCCCTATTTGCGTTACACACACTCTCTCTCTCTCTCTCTTTCCTAAAAAACAATTAATTGTTTATTTAGAATATATAAGATGATATGGAATGTTATAGATAAACAATTAATTGTTTTTTAGGAGAAAGAGAGAGAGTATATATATATTGGGAGAGATGATATGGAATGTTCTAGATAAACAATTAATTGTTTTTTAGGAGAGAGAGAGATAACGTGGAGGGCTTGAGAGGTGAGAGCGATGATATGGAGGGCCTGAGAGATGAGGATTTTTCTCGTTTTTTCTCTTTTTCTAGAAAAAATGAGAAGGGCGAACGTCGAACTAAGGGTATTTGCATTATATATAAGAATTTATGCACGTGCATTGCATGTGTTAGTTTAAAAAAATTTGAGAAGCAGGAAAAGAGAGAAATGTGGAGGGTACTAAAGCGTTAAGGTCCAATCTTTCACAAATAAAAGCAAATCCCGCTAAATTTCATCGAGATGAATCCATGCACGGTTACACAAAGAATTTTGTATCCTATATCAAGAAAACACAGAAACGAGAAAAATATAACTCATCTATCACAAAACGATACTGCTCAAATGTAACTGTAAATTTGACTGGGTATCCATCCCCAAACTTTAAACAGTAAAGTAGATAGAGCTGATGTAACATCATTCAAGAATCGAGATAACTAATCGCTTTACTCAACATAAAATCAACGCCGTCCAAGTTGTGGAGCAGCACCAAATTTTTGAGCAACAGTTAATCGTAAGGATATGGCAAAGGCTCACTGTCGATATCCCGCTATGCATATGCAGTAATGGGCAAAGTTGTCAAACCGTGATACGTTTCGTATTTCATTTTCTAGTTTTTCGTACCGCGTATCGTATCGTAAGAAACAAAATTTCCCGTTACATAACGAATTAATTATATAGAACTAGTTATAATTTTAAAAACGATCAAATTAGCAACATAGAGCAACATACAAGCTAAAACAAATTTCAGAATTACAACTGTGCAAATACATACATATAAATCACGAGCTCATGCATTTGGTAATTAAATAATACCAAAACAATCCACAATATTCATCCATATGTCATAACTCATAAATGTAAGCATGATAAGTTTTATAATTCATAATTAAAATATCACAATCAAGTTTTCAAAGTATTACTACCAAACAAAGTTAACCCAACAAAAAATCAGTTTTCACCTTGATTAATCACTATCATTATAATAAGAAGACATAACTTCATTCTCCTTATCTTCATCATCTCCACTTTCAACTAACTTCTCTTTTTCATCAATATGCATTTTAATTGTTAAATAGCTCGTCAAGGTTAATAATTTAATATAACCGAACGAGTTTTAAAGCGTGTTTCGTATTAAAGTGTGTTACGTGTTTCAAATAGTTTCGTACAATACAAAATGTGTATCGACCGATAAATTAATAACCTGATACAGCTTATGATTCGTATCGAATCATCCCTGTATCGTATCGTAAGATACGTCCCGTATTTCATACAAACCAACACCGGTAATGGGCATGATAGCAGACTAAACAAGACTCAAATTATTTGGTCAAGATCACGCATCAAACCGTAAAAACATCCTAGTTTATGAAAGAAAGCATCCATATAACATATATGTTTGCATTTAGACCTGACAAGCAAAATAAACATAAGGCTTAACATGCAGGAAACCCCATGTCCACATAAAAATAAAAAAAAACCCTGCCAAGTTTTAAAATCCTGCATTTTACTCCACAAAATGATAAACTAGGATGCTTCAATGCTATACAGGCTATTTAAATTTGATACGAGTTTCCTGCAATTAGCCTAAACAACAAAAAAGGAAGGCAAGGAAAACTGAGATTCATTTACAAAGCTACAGGGGCCAGTTAACGAAATCCTCTTCAGCTGTAGTAAAGCTTCATGTATTATACAGGACATAAGAGATAATGAAATTTACAGGGAAAACAAACTTATAAACATGCACTAACAGCTATTACTTCGGCATCAAACCAATGAGATTTTTCAGAGCAAAGTACGAGTAGCTCCAGCCTGGCTGAGGTTAGGATTCCATATATTGAGAAGGCGGTGGGCTTATTTTGGTCTTCTCGGGGCCTGAAAGCACAACATGATTCATATATCTTAGATACGGATAAAAACAGGTTCGTAGCAAAACTCTGAAGGTTTTATCCAGGTTGAGGATATAATTTTATATCACCGCAGATTGAGCCCCACCAAAAAAAAAACCTACTATTCTAATGCATGCATTGTAGGATTTGAATATGAGTTACTATGGTATCAAAAATGTGATGGGTAAATGGGGGTTGGATCTCACTTATATTGCCCAAATATAAAGTCCATGTTTCTTTGTCTCTCAAATATTCCATTATTTCTAAATAACTCCCAAAGTATATTGCCCCCTTCAAATCTCTAGTATAGCATCTTTGTTATCCGCGTTTGTCCGCTCTAGAGTTTATTTCTTCTTCTCTGTGTAATTCTTAATCCATTGCTTCATGCTTGAATAGAACCCTTTCTTCCATCCTCTTTTCCTTCTCTTTCTAATCACAAGTTTTTCTTTTTGGTTTCACATATTTTTAAAAGAGGATTAGGGTTTGCAATTTTGCATGAATTTTAGTTTGCTTGTAAGTTCACAACTATGCTGAAGTGGTAAAAAAACATGTGTGACCTTTGATGGCTTAGGTACGTTTATAGATTTTAATAGATTTTAGGGACGAAAACAAAGTTGCAAGGGACATGCTTTAGAAATAAGATAGATACAAAAGTTGGAAAATTAAAATGAAGAGTAATACTATAGCAGTCATTCAATTTTCAAGGACATGCCTACTAAACTCTATCAGTAAAATGTTAGCGGACAACATTAAGCCTCATACATACCATAAACTCCACGTATCTCCACTTCTCGCCATTCTTGAACAAGCGCACAGCAGCAACACATCAAATGTGACAAGAAATCATCACAGAAGCCTCCCTGTGAAGTTGAAGGAGATGTTGCAAAGTTATTTGCTATGAAAAATCTAGAATATGAGTTGTAGTAATAGGATAAACTTTTTTTACAGCAACAATATGTGCAGTATTAATGCTTTAATATTAGTAAGATAAGTAGCTTGCAACACTAAAACAACGATGTATGGAAATAAATATCGAGAATATGATTCTTAGCTCTATAACTCGATGTTTAAAATGAAAATCTAGTTTTCCTTTCTTAAGCCAAGCATTCAGCAAAATAAAAAATCTACCAAATTCCAAGGATAAAGTTAACATCTTGACAGAGTAGACAAGTTTCTGCAATTTCAAAAGCAAAGAGATTTAAAAGGAAAAAAACAGAACCGCTGCAGTCGTGACTTGCAGTCCAACCAAAAGGCTTTAAGCATTATATAAGATACAATTCACCAACAAGTGTAGGGGCATTACAAAAATGGTGCAACTACATCTAATTAAGTCAAACAAATATTTCTCTCAAAATTTCTTTCTAAAGGATTATTCATTCACATGTATACCCTAATTTTTTTTAAGCTAACGGAATGCTTGAAAGTTCAAATAGTTACTTTAAAAGAACAGAATATTTACCATGCATATTTGTGAGGGAAGGGGAAGGAGAAAGTTACCGTGATATTTAACATCTTACGAAGCTTCCTCCTGACACAGCAGGTGTAACAGCAACAAGATAATATTAAGGAATATGCCATCAGGTCGTTGCAGGCTTCTGCTGATGCTGGTGGACAATATTTCAATTATTGTTTAGATAGAAATAATATATTAGATGCATCTTTATAAACCCCTTTTACATAGAGTAACCAAAAACAGTTGGATTAGATTAATGATCCCAATATCATCTATCCACTCTCACAATTGCAAGGAAATTTAATATTACTAAAACAATATCTCAGGATGTCACCAAAATTAATGCACAAGACACACCAAGAGAACCCTTGACATGTACCCTAAAAATAAATTTCTGACAAAATAACATAAATAGTTGTGCCTGGCCTACTATCGTGACTGAATTGATAACTTGAATAGTGCATTTAGACCGTCAAATAGGAACTATAATGCTGCTGTATGATTGTATCCTTATGAATTATACAAAACAACATTAGGAATTCATTATTTAAGGGAAGGCCGATTTTCGAGCACACGTATGAATAATAAATATCTAGTTTGAAAATACATGGCTAGTATGTTAAGGCGACAACTAACAAACCAAGTAGTGCATTCAAAGATAAAACAAAGCACTTTCGTTAAGAAGTATTTACATACAGATGTGTCTGTTTTTGGCAACTGTAGCTATCTTTGATAATGTCCCACAGGGGTAGAAGCAAGTCTTCAAACCTGCATGACAACAATATTCAGATTTAATTCACTGTATTGGAAATCTACAAAACTTATAATGGAATGGTTTTTCCATCAAAGAATAGATTCTTCTGATGATATGCCTACTTGTGATTGAAGTATGCTTCAAATAGATCTAAAATATAATGAAGAAAACCATTACAATTTAAGGTTCCTGGTTCATCAATAAATAAAGAAGTGCATTTCAGATAAATACAAAATCTTCACCTCGTATGGTGAAAGAGAAGTCCAAGAACATAAGAAGCCGTAATCAATAGCTATAAACTTTTGTTATGTTCTATTGCAAACATGATGAGTGATATTATGATTAAATAAGTAGCACCTCTCCACTCATATTACAAGTTACTTTATTGATGGCTTGTAATGAATGACTCAAATACAAAACATGCATGAACCTTTTCTTTTTTAATGGTAATATCAGCTGTTGACTTCGTTTGTTATTTTTCCATATCCATAAATTTAGTTGCTGTGGAGTTTGGTAAACCACACAATTATAAATTAAGGAAAGGGTGCAGAATTGAAATGTTGTACCTCAAGAAAGCAACACATCAAAGGATAAAGTAATAAACTGCACAGAAAATGTAATAGACCTTTGCGAGAAAACAATAGCAGAACACATGAGGTAACAAAACTGCAGAAAAGCAAGTGCAGGACGCAAATTTGCTCATATTCATATCAAGTGTGTCTATAAATGCAAAGAAACACGCAATTATATATGAGTAAATAATCGTTTAAGCCTCACAAATTTGAACTCCAGTTAAGGTTCATACATAAGGCAGGCTCCGAACAGCAACCCAGTAGATCGGAATTCCAATCTTCATGCTCATGAGACCCTCTATCTGATATCAAATCACGACTTGATGAATGAGAAGCGTATCTGCAAGAAACAAGTATGCAATGTCTGGTGTGAATAACTGACCTATGTTTAATTCCAGGGTAGGATATCTAGTATACTAGCAGAGTCCCCTGCGCAAGCAGAGGGTCACTGAAGTTGATCTGTATATTGAAAGCAAAATGAACAGTGCATTAAGCGACGTTTTCCTAAAATAGCTGCAGTAAGATGATTGTCGCAAGCTAAAAATTTTCCATGACGAAGTTGAAGTGTAATTTTTCATGACGATGTTGAAGTGTATTATTGGAGTTTATTTACGAAAATTTAGAACCATGACAAAATTTTGAAACGAGGGTATTTCATGTAATTATCCACTAGACGCCAGAAAAGAGCATGGATAATCGAATTTTCCATCCGTATATATATTTGAAAGCAAAATGAACAGTGCATTACGCGGCGATTTCCCAATGTAGCTGCAGTAAAATGTTTGCCGCAAGATAAGAATTTCCGTAACGAAGTTTAAGTGTATTAAGCGTGAATTGGGAACCCAGCTTTCTATATATATAAAAGAAAAGAAAGAAAGAAGAAAGACGGGATTCATATTTGTTTGTATGTAATGTAGGATACCATGAAGCAGAACAGGCGGCGTGGTAAGGAATATGCTGATTTTATTTTGTTGTCATGTTCATGGTAGATATTATCTAAATGTCTACCAAGATAACAAAATAACTTCAGCATAGAAATTTTATCTCTCCATTCTAGGAAGATTCAAATTTTAGATAATGACCAAGTAAGCAATTAACATTTCAAAACAACTTCCAAGGTATAGAAATAATATATTATCTTTAAAATAACCTTGATAGGAAATTGATGTGTGGAAACATGAAAAAACACAAATATTATAGCTCAAGCAATAGAAGAAGAGGCAAGTTGGAACAAGAAAAGTCTAATGCCTCAGGCACTCAAGTATATCTCCAGCATAATAATTTTTAATCTTATAATTTAATGTGTCGATCCTAATATGTCGATTTTCTTTTAGACTGCAAGAGAGGAAACAGCATTGATATAGTCAAACTTCATAGAACCAAACAGCACATACTGAACCTAAAGGACCCCTTCGAGTAAAGAAGGTACCATTTTGTATTCACTGTTCTTATGGGGACGTGAAAGATGCAAACACAGATGAAATCCTAAATGCATCAGCATCTATACTTTTAACGGTGAATAATGTCTAGAAACAACGGGGCAGCAAATGATCAAATAAGTGATGTCCTGAGAGATAATGCCACAAAATGGGAAGACAATAAATAAACATCATGCACGGACAAGGCTAATTCTTTTTCCATCTTAGGTTTACGTATAAAATAACAAGAAATTTTTTTAATGAATAAAATGAATAGCATGATTGAACACAAACAATAATACTTCCTAGGAGAAAAGATAAATTTATAGTAACCTCCCAGTAAAAGAGACTTAAATTGGTTACAATAAGATGAAATATTTGTTAGGAATTTTCCTTCAATATGTGCTGCTTTGCGGAAGCGCGGTAACAATTAGAATTCCTCCTTGATGATAAAGATAATCACACAACAAAACTAAATCAAACACAATGATTTATGTGGTTAAGCGAAATCACCTAAACCATAGAAAGAGAAAGAATTTTATTACTTTGAGGAAGGAAGAGATTTACAACTTTTGGCTCTCTCATACAAACCCTCTCTATTACATCCCTTAAATAGAGGAAAAAGTTTTAACCTTATTAAGATTTTTCCTAATTTTAATCCAATTAGGAATTCATTTAAATTAAATACGATATTATCTGTAACACCCTAGAACGATCATTCGGTGATTTAATGGAATAAAGCTATGATAATTGATTTTATGGTTATTTAGAATTATTTGATTGATTAATAAATTGAGTTTGTACCACGGAATTTTTATTATTATTGGGGTTTATTAACTAGTTGGCTTGAGTTGGATTGCCATGGGTTTTATTGATTGTTATTAATTATTATATTTGTCATGGTAATTATATTTTCTATATCTTAAATCCTTAATCCTAATTGATCTAGACTTATGAGACTTATGGCCCATTTAAAATATTTAATTGAGGAAAGATTTATGTTATGAGTATGGAAAGATATGTCATATAATTATATTTTATATTATCTCTAATTCCTAGTCCTTGTTGGTATAAGACTAATAAAATACCCAGCCCATATTGATACCCAGCCTATTTAAATATTCATACCTCTCATTAAAACCTAAATTCTCATAATTTATCAAACACAAACCCTAGCGAACATCTCTTTCTACAACCTAAACCCTAACCCTGGTTTTAGCCGGCCGATCCCGATCACCATCATCGTCGCCGCGATCGTCATTGTGTTCGTGATCGTCTCGTCACCGTCTTTGCCTTCTTCCCTACGATGTCGTCTTCTGGGAGGTGGTTGGATCGAAATCGTCATCATCGTTCATGAGATCATCGTTGAGGCAAGTATCTTTAAATTTTGCTACATGCTGGTTACGGCCGGATTAAATCTGGCGTAACAATTATTATTATTATTACTTTTAAATCCTTATATCTACATCAATGTTTAATTTTTAATCAGCGATATGTCAAGATCGGAATCACGATACGTTGAAAACTTGATCTATTATAAATCCTTTACATAGACTGATAGAGATACTTTTATATGTGGTTATTTGCTGTATGGAACCCTAAGGAATCAATGAAAACATTTATTATCGCCTACACCGAATCGAAAGCCTAATTTTAATGGAATTACGTTTCAGAAAATACCCCATAAAGACGTCTGCTACAGTAAACCATACGTCTCTAAGATAACTTTACAGCAGCTAAATTTGGACTAAAGACATCTTTATAGTTATTTTCCAGAACTTGAATTGAACCAGAGACGTCTTCCCTAAACATCTGCTACAGTGACAAGACGTCTCCTACAGCCGTCTTGTGAATAAAATTGTTGAAAACTGATATATAAACTGATGAGCCTGACATGCTAACTTGTTTCACGAGTACACAATTAATCTTGACTGGACATGTTATCTAACATAATCATGATATTGTTCATGAATTGATTGCCTATATTATTTTGTTAATTTCTAGTAACTTGATCATGTAATTGCTATATTACGATATTCCTACATATGCCATTGATTGTTCACATGAAATCATGATTGATTGACTATTGCTATTATTTACCCACTGCCCACAATTTCATGATATCGTCTGACCCGATTGATTGTCTTGTACGACACGACTTATTCATGTTAGTTCTAATATTGATATTAGGTAAAGACTATATTGTTATTTGACGTGAACCATGAAACCTGGACGTCCGTATTCTGATCATTGGAGATATTTGTATTATGGTCCAAAGAAATGACATCTGCATTATGGTCTACGTGAGACATCTGTCTTATGGTCAAAGAAACATTTGTATTATGGTCATAAGAACATATGTGCATTGACATGCATGCATTTGACTATGACATACCTTATCCGTCTTGAATATAATACAAGGATTACATTGCTTGGTTCCAATACCGTAGGATAAAGAACCTGGCGACATGGATCCATAAGATACATATTGACATGATTGCTTTGCTATACCTTGATTGTTACATCAAACGTTATTGCTATCGTTTATTATTTATGCACATGATATAGAGTTATTGTAAACGGCATATTGTATCCCATTCCGGTTATATTTATAATTATGTTATCTACGACGTTCTGACGTCTGGATTTTGCATGGCCCGGATCATTTGGCTTTAGCACCGCAGGATAAAGAATACTTCGAAAAGATCACCAAGAGTTGAGGAGTTTCCGTCTAGCTAGTTATTTATGATTTCAGCTTATTTCCTGTCTTGACTATTTTCAGAATTCTATTGTGATCCCATAAGGGACGAATCTTGTTATTGTTTCTTATTCATCATTGGATCGTTGATACTTATTATTCAATTATTGCTTCAACTATTGATTATTGATCATTGATTATGTGGCAAGTTGGACATGGTTATATATATATATATATATATATATAGTTATACTTATTGTTCTTAATTACTGCATGACAGCCTTAATGTGACTATGAAAGGATGATTCCTTACCGTAGGCAGCATGACTGGTCAAGTTACGTTCCGAAATTTGTGTATTTGGGAAACGGGACGTGACACGATCAAATCATTACTAAATTGAAATATGATTCCTAGTTTATCTTATTCAACTAACAATTTAAATTTAGATCTAATTTAAATCTAAATCCGTAAATTTCTCTCCTAAAAAATTTAAATGCATGACAAATCTCAACAATCACCTTGACATGCATTCAACACGCCGAACCTTGAAATTGTGTGCATAAGCCCTCACACGTCTTCAACATCTTTTATCTAAAATCCATTCTCTTCCATCCGCGGCCGTCTCTTGGGGTCGCCCTTTGTCTTAATAACGAAGAATCTGTGCGAAGGTCAAGACTTCCTTGAACTTCGCTATGGGAACCATCTTAGTCATTATATCTGTCGGATTTTCTTTGGTGATCATCTTGATCAACTCCACTTGCTTGCGTGTCCTCCACTCCCCAATCTTATAGTAACGAACATCTATATGCTTGGTTCGACTATGAAAAGTCTGACCTTCCACCAAATGAATGGCACTTTAGCTGTCACAAAAGTTTAGAGTACACGAATAATCAAACCCATACGCATTGACTAATCCTATTAACCATCGAGCTTCTTTAGATACTTCAACTGCCGCTACATACTCTGCCTCTGTTGTTGACAACGCTACTATATCCTGTAACGTTGATCTCCAACTAATGGATCCACCCATCATAGTGAATATATATCCAGTAGTCGACCTTCGACCATCGCGATCACCCACATAGTCTGCATCTATACACCCAACCAAAACCTTCGATCCACTTTCCTATCTCTTTTGGAATAGCAAACCTATACCTGGAGTGTCTTTGAGATATCGTAAAATCCACTTTACCGTTTCCCAATACACTTTCCCTGGATTTAACATGTAACAACTTACCAAGCCCACAGCGAATGCTATATCTGGCCTAGTACATACCATAACATACATGAGAGATCCTAACGCGCTTGCATACAGCATCCAAGACATTTGTTTCTCATTTTCCTCATTTTACGGACACTGCTCAGAAGAGGGTTTGAAGTGGCCGGCGATAAGGTGCTCACCGAACCCGCTTCATCCATTTTGAATAGGTTCAGAATCTTCTCGATGTACTTTCTCTAAGATAGCCATAGAGTGCCTGCTTTTCTGTCCCGTTCTATCTCCATCCTAATGATCTGCACCGAGATCCTTCATGTCGAATTCCGAACCGAATTGAGCTTTCAACTCTACAATCTGTTACATACTTCTCGTCACTATCAACATACCATCGACGTATAGCAAAAGATATATTGACGAATCCTCATAGCGCTTGAAGTATACACATTGATCAGATTCGCATCTCGTGAAACTGGCCCCAATCATGAATGCATCGAACCTTTTATACCACAGACTTGGAGATTGCTTTAACCCATACAATGACTTTCTGAGATTACACACATGATTCCCTCCCCAGCTCAACGAATCCTTCTGGTCGTTGCATATATAAAGTCTCCTCTAACTCTCCATGTAGAAATGTTGTTTTCACATCCATCTGCTCCAACTCAAGGTTTTGCTCCGCTACCATCGCCAGTAACACTCTGATTGAAGTATGCCTGACTGCAGAAGAAAATATCTCATTATAGTCAACGCCCTCCTTTTGGGCATAACCTTTGACCACTGGCCTGGCCTTATACTCCCCGCCTTTCTTTCGAAATACCCATTTGCAACGTATAACTTTCTTTCCTTGTAATAGCTCTACAAATCCCTATGTCTGGTTCTTCCCGGGAGATTCCATCTTCTCCGTCATAGCCACTAGCCAACTGCTATTATCATCCTAATGCATGGATTTTTTGTACTCATCTAGATCACCACTCTGTGACTAATGCGAAAGAAACTTTATTCTCATCCTATCCATATCTGACCGGCGCACGACGTGACCTCTGTAATCTGCGAAGCGCTATAGTATCCTGCTCTTGGGCCTTATGGGTTTAGTGATGATCTTCTGCCTCGAGCTCTTGGTTCACCTCAATACCTACAGGCACTGTAGGTGTATTTGTGTCCTCATCTTGTCTCCGAGAATCCTGCAACTCCACCTCAATTGAAGTCTTCTTGATGTCTATATATCCGTCGTTCTTTTCTGCATTCGCAGGCTTGCCTACCTCTTTCAATATGGGCCTTTCGTAAAAAATGACGTCTCTCGAAACGAACGATCTTATATTCTCCAAGTCCCATAATTTGTAGCCTTTAACTCCCTTTTGGCACCCAATAAAAATACACGATTTCGATTTTGACTCCAATTCATTTCTCCGATTCGCGTCCACGAGTGAATACGCAAGGCACCCAAACACTCTCAACGAATCATTACATGATCTCCTGTCCATAACTCTTCTGGGATCTGAAGATCTATGGTTGTAAACGACGATCGATTTACCAAATAGCACGCATGATAAACTAGATCTGCGGAAAACTCCTCTTTCAATCCGGATTGTAACCTCATACTACGGGCCCTCTCCAATAGTGTCATGTTCATGCGCTTTGCTAACCCATTCTGTTCGGGCCTTCCCGGCACTGTAAGCTGTCTTTGTATGCCCTGATCCTTACAGAACTATAGAAACTCTGTGGAGGTAAACTCTCCACCATTATCTGACCTCAAGAACTTTATCTGCCGACCCTTCTCTTTTTCCACAGTTGCTTTCCACTCCTTGAAACGCTAAAACACCCCTGACTTGTGTTTCGTGAAGTAGACCCATACTATGTGGAAGAAATTATCAATGAATGTCACAAAATACATTGCATCTTCCTTTGATCAAGTCAAAGATCGCCCCAATACATCTGAATGGATGTAATCTAGAACGCCTTGAGTCTTGTGTATTGTCTGCTTGAAACTCACTTTATGTTGCTTTCCTATAGTGAAAAATTTTCATAAATCATAATGACACTTCTTTACACCATTCGGCAATCCTTTAGCATGCAACACCCTTAATCCTTTTTTACTCATATGGCCTAGACACAAATGCCAAAGTCTTGAAGTATCCTCCTTGTTCGGTTTTTCTTGAACTTCATCTTTCACTTTTCCAATGACCGCGCTACCAGTCATTGTGTTGCCTATCATCCGATACAAATTTGCATGCCACTCACCTTTAAGTATAGCAAGGCCCTTTTGGAGACCTTCAAAACTCCACCTTGCGTCGTTAATTTGCATTCCGATGCTTCTAAAGCTACGAGAGAGATCAAGTTCTTTCTTAAATCCGGAACATGTCTGACGTTTGTTAGAGTTCGCGCCATCCCATCATACATCTTTACCTTGATGTTACCAATCCCTACAGTCTTGCATTCTGAATTATTCACCATCAGAACTTTACCACCGCTATAATTTTTGTAAATACTGAACATCTCCTAATTGAGACACATGATATGAACAACCTGAATCTAAAAATCAAAATATCGGAAGAATCTACTTAGCCACTACGTACTATCAACAAGTCACATGGCTTCTGAACAATGCTTGACAAAATCTCGCATCTATGATCCTCCGATTCCGTGACAGCACTAGCCGAATCATTGTCTTTTGTAAAGTCCTTTCCTTCCTTCTTCTCAATATACTTTTTGTATGATATGCAATTTATTTTGAAGTGGCCCGGTTCCTTGCAAAAATAACATCCATCTTCTGTACCTTTAGAGTTGAACTTGGACCGATTTCTGTCATCTGATCCTCTGCATTTAGATCTTCCCTTTTCTTAGTGATCAATCCTAACGAACTTAAATCTTAATCAAATTTATCCTTGTGTCTTGTCTCATGACTTAAAAGTGATGAGACAACATCGTTGAACACAAGTTCTTTTCCGTACATAATTATACTCACCAAGTTATCATAAGAATCCGGAAAAGACATAAGAAACAACAACGCCTTATCCCACCCTTCTATTTTGATGTCAAGTGCAAGCAAATCGTTGATCCATTCATTAAAAATAGTGAGATGACTGGAAAAAGCACCTTGCATCATCCAAAACCTGTAGAGCCTTTGTTTGACAATAAGTTAGTTCACATGACTCTTCGTCATATAAACTTGCTCCAACTTGAACCAAACTCCGGCTGCTTTGGTCTCTTGCATAATATTATACACTTCATCCGCAAGACAAAACTCGATTGATGCTTGTGCGTTCGAATCAATATCTTCCCAATCTGAATCTGACATGTCCGCTGGTTTCTTCGCCTTGCATCGTAATGCCAAAAGAGTTCACTCTTTTGTCAATAGATTTCGAACCTTCATCTGCCACAAGGGAAAATTTCCCTTACCATCAAACTTCACCACCACGAACTTGGTTGTGACATCCTTTGTCGTCATCTTCAATATCCTTCGCTCGGCAATCTGTCAGAGCCCTGATACCAATTGTTAGGAATTCTCCTTCAATATGCGCAACTTTGCGGAAGCGTAGCAACAATTAGAATTCCTCCTTGATGATAGAGATAATCACACAACAAAACTAAATCAAACACAATGATTTACGTGGTTTAGCAAAATCGTCTAATCCATATGAAGAGAAAGAACTTTATTACTTTGAGAAAGGAAGAGATTTGAAACTTTTGTGGCTCTCATACAAACCCTCTTTTTTACATCCCTTAAATAGATGAAAAGATTTTAACCTTATTAAGATTTTTCCTAATCTAAATCCAATTAGGAATCCATTTAAATTAAATAAGATTTTATCAAATCATTACTAAATTTAAATATCATTCCCTAATTTATATTATTCAACTAACAATTTAAATTTAGATCTAACCAAAATCTAAATCTAAATCCGTAACTTCCTCTCCTAAAAAATTTAAATGCATATCTCAACGATATGTGAGCTAACTTTTTTTTATATACATAAAAGGAAAAATAAGAAAATAAAACCAACCTTGATGTCGACTTATCGCTTTGTTGACTAAGATATTTTCCATCAAAAGATCCTTTGGCATTATCGTCGTCTGAATGATGAGTCTCCAATTTTCTAGAATTTTTGAGCTGACCACTTTTCTCTGGCAAATTACTGGCAACATTTTGTGTGACCCCAATTAGATGTTGAATCACTTCACACTGTCCAGGATCCAGAACCTGTGAGCGTTGTAGTTCTAACTGGAGCTTTTCACTTTCTTTTTCGAGGGCTTCATCAAACGGAAGGTTTGGATAAGAACAGGAAAGAGACTTCTTAAGCACCACTGTGTGATTTCTTGAAGGATCACGATCTAATATAGCATCCTGGACCTTTCTATCCTCATCATCGAGTGTATATTCGCGATGATCTCTTTCAATATATTCTAGTCTCTCCTAATTTACGAATATATCAGAAAAATGAGAATACCGATTTCTAGAAAGAAAAAAAGGGTAAAATTTCATTTCATGATACTTTATTCAAGAAAAATCTCTAACAGATTAGCGACTAAGCTGACAAAAGCAGTTGTTTGGAAAGAAACTTTACTACAAGGGGGATATTTGTAGAAGATCACTCAAGGTCTTAAATCATTCAGCTTAAAATATTTATGTACCATCTTAGAACCAATCAGGAATTACTCGACTACGTGAATGTACAAAAGTATTCGCAGATAAGATTGTTGTTAGGTATCTTACAGATTCAAGAGATGAGGTTTGTTTATACAGAATTGAAGAATTTAAAGGAGATTACAGAATATAACAGCATTGGTATCATAAAATTCTTTTAGTTCAAGCATCTTAACTATATAATGGTGCAACTTGTTCCTTGTTTGATCATATAGATGTCAGAAAATAGATGCGGAGCTGACCAGTTATACTATGAACTTTGAAATAAGAAGCCATCTTCCCTCTAGCATTGAGGATACAGAAAGGTCATAAGCTATAAGTCGCACACTTGCAGACTAAAAAAATTACTAAATTAGCAAGTATAAGGTTCCCAGCTTCAATGACCATTGCTGAAACTGTGGTAAACTAGAAAAGGCTTCTAGGTATCAAACTAGCAGCTGAAAGAAGCGAGCAGTATATTCCTTACAGAAACTTTCAAGAATACTTCTTTGACAACAAAGTATCAGGATTGTGATGATATAAAAATAATCCAGACTGCAGTTTCCGATAAGTGGAAAGAAAATATATACTATAATTTTCAGTGAATGATTGCAAACTAGGACGAAAAGTGGTCTCTTTTAGCATCAATGATTCTAGGACGGAATAAAACATATAATGGTCCACGACCCCACACTTAAAGTGAAATTTAAATTTTAACTTGCCTATCAATGTATTAGTTGACTGATGAATCAGCATGTTAGCATCAAATATTAATAATCAAACTACAATAATGAAGAATTCAGTGACCCTACTAATTTCAGAATTGCTAATATAAGCATCATTTAGAGGCTTCAACAGAGTCAAAGCTGTGGTCATTTTCCCTTATTATGAATTTGACTCGTTTACATTATTTATTCATTACTGACATAAAACGGTTTATTGTCAGCATAAGAAGTAAGAAATGCAAATTCCAGTCTAACAAGGTTCCCTACTAGAAAATACCAGTTCGGCCGGGCTTCTAGAAAAATATAAATTTAAATTAAATATTGGAGAAAAATGTTCTGCAGTTAAACCTTTATTCTCACATCTCTATCAATTACATTGACATAATAATTAATCAATGTGGCTAAAAATGCAATTTAAATGTAATGGCTACTATAACTCTTTTTCATATTTTCTGGTATTTTCAATAAATTTCATGGGATGGACTGTATTGTGTTCTGCTCTTACATAAAAAAATGTATGAATTTAAAGATTCATAACAAATCTTATTATTAAAACTAAGGGCTAACAGGTCCCAAGTCAGAAATCAAAATTGCAAGCAATACTTTGATCTACTGCTTAGCCTAGAACTAACGCAAACAGGATTCATAATTTTTGAAGTCCCTGTCAGAATCAATTCATGACAAAACAATCAAAACTTAACAAGCAAAAGCAAAAGCTTTCAAGATCCTTACCCTCACTCTTGCATTATCCACAAGAGTAATCAGCGGAACGATCCTCAGATACCGATCGATCTCCGTCTGGGCCTTCCGAAATTGATAAACAATGTTCCACCCCATCGCCAAAAGGTAAAGATAACTGCGATTCTGACAGCTATCAACAAGTATATAAGATCTCCTCAGCGCATCCTCCAACTGCTCCAACGGCTCCCGAGTCTCCGGGTACTTCTTCAGCTCAGAAATCTTGAGCTGTTCTAACAAATTCCCGATCAACTTCAAATGCTGAGCGAATTGCCGGCAGTTCTTCTTGTGCATTCGAGCCGTGTTCGCTGCTCGAACGATCAAGCCGACCAATTTGACGGCATCGAGCCCGGTCAGCTGGGCGATGTTCGAGAGCTCGCCGAGCTGATCCCAACTTGCCATTTTTTTTACCTCTCAACAAAGATCTTGCAGAAACCCTAAGATTAGATCTTGAATTTAGCAACACCAGAAGAATGCAATTTCCATCAAATTTCTCTTAAATGGGTCAAAACTAACGTTTTTTTCCAACTAAATGAACTCATTGATGGCTAGACCTTTCTGCATTCTAGAACAAACTGACCTTGAGACTTAAAAAAAAAGAAGAGATTTTTACTATAAAAAAAATACCAAACCTTGGATCTGCAAACAACAAATAAACCCAAATTATTAAAAGCAATCTACGTAGCATAGATCGAAATCAAGAGATCGTACCAAAAGAAATCAAGCGAGATCTGAGAAAGTGGCAATAGACGATGTTGAATTCCTGCGAAATTGCGACAAAAAACAAGTAAAAGGTGCACCTTTTGTAATCAATTTTCTCTCTCTACCTCGCTTTCTCTCTCTAGAAAGAGAGCTTAAAATTCAGTGAGGGGCAGGCATTGATTTGAGTGAGAGGTCCTCGTGGGTCTCTGAGACGAAGACGACGAAATGCCGCTTCATCTCTCTCTTCGACCTCTTTCTCTCTCCTGGTCTTTTCTAGGGTTTCTCTGAATTTTTTTTTGGAAGGGCTCTCTCTCCCCTCCTCTTTCTTTCTCTCTCCTCTTTTCTCTCTGTTGCCGGGGACTGGTGTTGGCTGCTGTGCAGGGCTTAACAGGTAGACCGACAGCCATTCTTTGGAATTGCCCCTTCTCATGCTTTTATTTACGGAACTGCCACCAACTCCATTTATTTACGGGTAATATGCTACACTGTTCCTATCCCTTGAAAAATGTTTAACTTGTAAACAATTCTTTTTTTATTTTCCTCCTATCCTTTTTGGTATTTAAATTTAAATTGCTAGAAATAGAAATCCAAATACTATGCTTTTTCCCCTATATATTTTAAGAAAATGGATAGGGTCTAGCCTAACCACTGTCATAGTTATGTTTGTTTACATCAGCCCTCATCGTTGTCAATTTTTCTAACGATCTTTATTTTTATTGTTATTGTCAATCGTAATTTTCTTCGCCGAACCGACCACTGCCATAGTCATTTTTGCACCGTAGGTCATTGTCTTTCACTCATGTCGATCTTCGGCATTGCTGTTGATAATCTTCCCCACCACTATCATCGTTGTTCACATAACCGCCGTCGTTATTTTTATTGTCGTGGACCAAGAAACAACTCACTAAATTTAATATTTTATGACACAAATATTAGAATCTGATCAAAATAAAATTAAGTTTGGAACTCAAGATTTCAAAACGGTTTGAGAAGACGATGGGATTCCACAAGCTGCTCTCAAATCGGGAATCGGATTCCGCTTACCATTTCAAGCTGAAAAAATTTAAAGCTGCAAAATTTTGGATGGATTTGGGAGAATTTGGAGGACTAAACACTGCAGCAAGTACAAAATCATTCCATATTTTGAATTTGTATCTCAGCTAAACATAAATCAAAAAAAAAAAATGAGTGTATACATAAAAATTCATATTAATCCCTGGCATCCAAAAAAACATACATTTTTATTTATTTTTGGATTACGAAAAATAGGATTACTGATGCATTCTAAGTTCATATTTTTCCTGTTTTGCAACCGAGCGTCCCTAGTTCGTTTTGACCTGACTGCATGAAATGAGAAAAATGCCCGGATAAGTCTTCAAGAGCCAAGAAGCTCGTAAAATTGACCACAGTTGAATTCATCTTCTCCAAGGGCATTTAGGTAAAAACAAGGGTGGTGACTCATAAAGATATTGTTTTGCCAGCCTGTGGACAAGCAGGTGATGGGTCACCATCAAAAAGACAAAAAGAGAAGTAAACTATTGAGACAAAACAAAGAATGAGACGAGAGGGGCAAAAATGTCCAGCCGCTCTAAAGCGGCACGCTTTCGTTAATCGTAACGGTTTCGGGACTTCGACGGTTGTTGGCGCTCTTTTTATTTTTTCATATTTCGGGGTGAATTGTCCAAAAAAAAGGAAAAATGCTTAAGCTCTGGGCTTGACATCCGCCATGGTCTATCCAAAAAAATAAAAAACATGGACCCACTTGTTTGACATTAGTATTTAGATGTTGTGGGTCTGCCATTTTATTTCTTGGATGGATTATAGTATGATTTTAAGCCGGTGCCTAAAGGAGAAAGGGAAAAATAGGTCTCAGCTACCTAATTTAGAAAATCAATAGATTTAGGTCCAAAAATCATTAGGTTTAGATTCTTATGGTACATTTACTATTTTTTATGGCAGCACTACTCTTTCAGGTCAACCACTACATTTACCCTTTAAAATGCTGCATGCATCTTTTAAAGTGCTATATTTATCTTCTAAAATACTAAATTTATATTGAAATAGGTCAAATGAAATAATTTTACTAAAAAATTTAACAGTTTCATATCAAATGTAGTATTTTAACACAAATGTTGTACTTTATAATATAAATGTAGTACTTTAGAAGATAACTATAGTACTTTGAAAGGTTGATTTAGTAGTTTTCATGTCAAATATAGTATTTTAACAAAAATACAATACTTTATAACATAAATGTAATATTTTGAAAGATGACTGTAATACTTTAAAAGATAAATGCATTAGTTTATCTAAAAGTGCAGTATTGACATAAAAAATAATAAATATACTATAGGGACTTAAACTTATTGCATTTTTCACCAGAGACCTAAACCTATTGATTTTCTAAGGTGGGAGTTTTACCCATTTTTCCCAAGGAAAAAACCTGACCAACTTTCCTATTATCGAAAAAAAACCTTGCTCAAAGAATCTCGGTAAAACCTCGGGCTCATTCTTCTGCTGTCAGAAACCTCCTGGCTACAATATCTGTACAGTTTTCTGCGATATCTGGTTAGGTTTTTTCTGAAATAGGGTATAATAAAATTAAAATTATTAAAATAAAATTATTTTTTTATTTCTCAAAATAGGACGGTTTCAAACCCGGCCTCACCCCTCTTATTTAGAGGGCGGATTCTCAGAACCCGCCCTCTCCTATATAGAGTAGGGGCAGGGTCCCAGAACCAGCCCTGTCACACCCCGCTTCCCAGTGTACGGGTAGAGGACAGACTGGCCGCTACGTATTTAGTCTGAAGTAAATACGCTAAGCGTATCTAAGCAATATAAATAAAATGCACAAGAGACAAAAAATATAACTGAACAACAACTTTATTTATTCACATTCTTTTTACAATACATGGAAAAGTAAATACATGGGATAAAGCGATGCTTAAACAGTGGCATAACAGAAATGAAAAGTACTGAAAGTAAATGTGTACAATGAATCTAAAGCTCAGGGTCGTAGGCTAGATGATCCAAGTTCTCGCTGGTGGGCTCGATCTCCTGAAGATCCGAATCACCTAACAATATTCCAAAGAAGAAAAAGAAGGAATGTCGTCAGCGAACAATCGCACGGTAAGTCCCAAAAATAAGGGAGAAGTAGAATATATAGAGAGAGAATGCAGCTTTTAAAGTTGTATTATATTGTTAACGCTGTTGTTTGTAGCTTGGTACAGAAAAATACCAGTGTATACGAAAGAAGTCTCAGTAGACCAGAGACTAAGGTGAATGGAATGTACAAGAAACCGTTATGCCAAGGTACAACAACAACGGAATACAGGTTAGGTGTCTTAAATCTTGCAGTCTCGTGCCACTTCTAACACCTTCCGTACCAATCTACCCCTTAAACCCCGCGATGTATTATTCATATTGTTTGTATTGTATTGCCTTGTATTATAGATTGTACAGATGTATGACTTGCCGAAACCATGATATCAGTAAATAGATGTAATTGAAGAATCATGTAAATGGAAGTATATCCATAGTTCGGTTCAGTCAATACAGATTGAATAAATTGAATATATGAATTCATATTGAATTGTAGTTTGTACTTGAATCATATTCAAGTCAGCTTATTTATAATGAGACTCAATCTGAGTCGGAACAATTAGAAAAGAAATTGAATCCTGAATTAGGTTTTGATATTATCGGTAACCGCTGTATATGGGCGGCAGGATTTGTATCTTTTTCAAAAACGATTACCGTGTTGATAACACCGTTTGTTAAGTTGTCTACCTTAAATAGATAAGCACCCACTTTTCCGGCTCCCTGAGGCTCAAGAAATTGGTCCCGCTTAAACCTATATTGTTTCCCCAAATCAGAGAGCAAAGCTCTATTCAAAATTTGAAATTTGAAATAAGCCAGCGCCTCATAAGAGCGCTAAGAGTCAAAGACTCTGAGGTAGCGCTCTCGTGTAAAGCACGAGAGCGCTCGTGCCAAGAGCGCCAGCGTTAAGAGTCAAAGATTCTGAGGTAGCGCTCTAGTGCAAAGCACGAGAGCGCTGGCGCCGAGAGCACTCGCGCCAAGAGCGCCAGCGTTAAGAGTCAAAGACTCTGAGGCAGCGCTCACGTGAAAAGCACGAGAGCGCTCGCGCCAAGAGCGCCAGCGCTAAGAGTCAAAGACTTTGAAGCAGCGCTCACGTGCAAAGCACGAGAGTGCCAGCACCAGAACTAAAAGTTCTCAACTCTTGAATCAAAGATCCAACGAAGATGATAAATCATCAAATTAGCAGAATAAAATCGTGTTGAGGAAATACTCTTCAAAATCTTTCCAAACAGGAAAAATTGTGCTATGTAAATCAGAGCACCGTTGGATCAAAAATCCAATGATGATTAAAAATTACTGAGATACAGAATAAGTTCTGTATGGGAAAATATTTTCCCAATCTTGTTAATAACAAGAAAACTATCTTCTGTAAAATGGAAGCCCTTGGATCAAAGATCCAACGGTGGGAAACATTCCCCAAATCGATCAGAAATATCTCAATGAGAGATTTTCTTAACTGATTCAACAAGTCAGCCTCTCATATATAAAGGACCCAAGACTTCAAGTCTTGTACACAGAAACCTCCCCATAAGTTCAAAAATCAAAAGAAGAAAAACAGAGAAGAACCCACCAAAAACTTCAAGTTCTCAAAAAAGAAAAGAGAAGAGGAAGTTCTAAGAAGAAGAACTTTCTTCAAGGTAAATAAAAAGAAGGGAGATCATGGTATCTTCTCTATATTTGAGAGTTTAACTCTTACATCAGAAGAACGTAGTTCTTTTTCAGATCATAGATCTATAAGATAAGGTCTTTCACAAAAGTAAAAGAGATCGCAGTATCTCATCAAGAAAAAGAAGAACTTAATTCATAGATCCATGAGACAAAATCTCTTATAAACCGAGAATTTAATTCTCAGAGTACAGAACCGATCAGAGCTGACAAAGAAGCGCTTTAGCGCTCCAAGTCTGGCGCTCAGCGCCAAGTGCTCCACGTGCTCCTCACGTGAGCGCCCTTTTATAATAAGCGCTTTAGCGCTCCAAGTCTGGCGCTCAGCGCCAAGCGCTCCACGTGCTCCTCACGTGGGCGCCCTTTTATAATAAGCGCTTTAGCGCTCCAAGTCTGACGCTCAGCGCCAAGCGCTCCACGTGCTCCTCATGTGGGATGGGAGCTAAGAAATTACAAAGCGCTCTGTAAATAAGGCTAGCGCCATAAAAAGTGTTCAACACTTAATCAAAGACAAAAAGAAAAAGGGGTGTCAGAACCCAAATCAATGCTCAGCATCATTAAATAAAAGGGGCTGAGCCCAAACAAATGTTCAACATTTTATTCAAAATGAATGGACTAGGTTCAAACAAGTGTTCAAACACTTTAT
Source organism: Agapanthus africanus (assembly GCA_030015575.1). Lineage (NCBI taxonomy): Eukaryota > Viridiplantae > Streptophyta > Magnoliopsida > Asparagales > Amaryllidaceae > Agapanthus > Agapanthus africanus. Next base: position 47,745,735 of record CM057339.1, read on the forward strand.
TCAGAACTGAGTGGACTGAGCTCAAGTTGGCCACAAGTCCTTAATTCAAATTAACCGAGCCCATGTGCTCACAATCTTTTTAATTGGTCTTAGTCCCAAACCTGACTATAGATCTCCCAACCAACATTGGTTTGAGGGTACATCTCTTCATACCTCTGACACATGTTGTAATTTCTCAACGTCTTCAGAGAGATGGGGGGTCCCAATAACCAATAACTTTTGGTGCATCTCCAAGCGGTTAAACCAAAACCTCACACACTATGATGTCTTTAAACCAGATTATGATGTCTTTAAACCATACAGACTATGATGTCTCTAAACCTTACGAACATGAGGTCCTTAAACTCATGGACTATGATGTCCTTAAACCCAATGGACCGCAATGTCCCTAAACTAAACTCTATGGACTATGATGTCCTTAAACTCCACGGACTACGATGTTCTTAAACTCCATGGACTATGATGTCCTTAAACCCAATGGACCGCAACGTCCCTAAATTAAACTCTATAGACTATGATGTCTTTAAACCACGGACTACGATGTCCTTAAACTTTGGACCGCAATATCCTTAAAACTAAATTGCGGAATGCAATGTCCCTATAAACTAAAGAAAATCCGTTAAGTAGATCTTAGTCTAAAATTAGACTAACGTATCCTCAACAAACGTTTGAGTTGATCTTAATCTAAAACAAGATTAACGATCCTTAAACCAACCTAAACCCAAATCTAAGAAAATACGGATTTGGACTAATCCACGCTCTATGGGTGACAACACAAATTAGTCTCCGTATACAATTCACGGGCAACCAAAAATAAAACAAACACACACGACATGAAGTGACCTTCTGGAGAATGAGAAAGTGGTTATCGTAACCCGATAACGTAATTAACTGCAGGGGCTTGCGCCTGCAGGGAAGAGCGTCCCCACAATAAAAAACCCTTCATAAACGAGGGGGAATCTGACGAAGTTTGCTACCACGGCCGCATCTGTCTAAACCTTCGATATACGGTGCCATAAATCAACTTGGTATCTTCGGAGAGGTGGACAGATAAAACCCAAATAGCATCTGCCCCCAAAATTCAGGCCGGACGTCCCAACGTCCCGGGCGCGTCTTTCAGCGGAGAACAGATTCTGGCACTCCCCGTGAGATCTTTTCCTATTTCCGCTCCACACTTCGTGTATCGTGTTTCGCGAGCAAATCGCGGTCTGCTATGGTTGCCGGTGGATTCGAGGTACTAAGATTTGGTGTCTTGCTCCATGCAGAAGAGAAAATGGCTTCCAATTGCACCAACTGCAACAGCAATTCCCACTCCGTCCTCGTTGGAGGAGTGACCTATGGGCCCCAAGTGGCCTCCATCTTCGCCATGCCAGTGGAACATGTGACTCAGGCCACCATTGGACTGTTCTTTGGGACCATAATCCCACCAGCAAGCTTCAGCGTCCCAATTCCATCATAGGAAGCTCCGAAGAAGTCGGTCTTCGATCGGCTTACAACTACCACGACCCCTCTCAACGGGCCGTCCAATTCCAAGTCTACTGCATCTGGCTTCGACAGGCTGAGCCTGAGCTCCAGTGTGTCCATGAAGAAGCCTGCAATACCTGAACGAGTCATCCCTAAGCGGATAGCCATTTCAACCCCGACGGACGAAGTCGTCAAAGGGGCTTCTCTTGCTAAGGGATCGGTCTTTGCGAGAATGGCCACCCCAATTTCTGCTTCGGGTAAGGTCGTTGTAATACCCGGTTCTCTTTTATACACCAGTGTCCGTATTTATAAAAAAAAAACTATCACTTACAAATTTGTTAGTTTATATTCAAAATTATTTTTAGTTAGTTTAAATACCTTATTACCTATCTAGTATATTCTTTCCCAGATTCTCGTATTTGCTATTTCCTGACCGGCCCTTTTCCCCAGTTTCCCTATCCTTATTTATTTCCAAACCCCAAGCCCATTCCTTATCTCATTTTCATTATTCTTTCATAGCCCAGCACCGGCCTTTTCTTTTATTCAATTCTTTGATTTATTTTCGCAACCCAAGCCCGCCAGCCCATCTCCTTTATTATTTATCCTTTTATTTTTGCAGGCCCAGCCCACTTAGTTTTATTAAAATCCTTTAACTAATAACTCGGCCCGGCCCTCCTCCTCTCCAAATTCTTTATTTAAAATTTCCTCAGGCCCATTCCCACCAGCCGCTCCTGTTCATCATCCCCAACGGCTATCTCCCCATTCCTCGCGCGCGTTTCCTTCGCGATCCACCTCCTTCGCCTCCGCCTGCGCCCACGACGCACACGTTTCCCCTGCGACCGCTCCCTCACCTCGTTCTCCATTCCTCTCTCTCTCGTTCTCCATTATTCCTACTCACTTCCCTTCTCCTCCTCTTTTCCCCCACCTAGCTCCCCACTCCTCCAGAAAACCCACATCGGCCGACCCCATTGTTTGAGCTCACTGCCGGAGCTAACTCCATCGACCACGACGCAACCAACTCCCAACATCACCGAGCCTCTCTCGCTGCACCCAACAACCCAAGGAGCCATCGCCGGCAACCCCTGCTCACCCCTCGCCTTTGACGCCAACCCCCAACTCGAGCTCCTCCCTCGCCGTCTCCTCATCACCCGAGCTCACCACTTTTTCCCCCTCGCCTGCAACTCCTCTCTCTCTCTTTCTCCTTGCATCCCGATCTCTTCCTCTCTCTGCATCTGTGCCTCTCACATCTCCCTCTGCTCTCTCAGTTCTTTCTCCCCCTCTCTCCCTGAGCTCTCTCTCTCTCCCGATCTCCCTCTCCCCCCCTGTCTCTCTCTCTCCCAATCTCTGCCTCTACTACACTCTCTCTGTCTTTCTCTCTCTCTTCTCTCTCTCTCACTCTCAATTTCTCCCTCTCTCTAAACCTCTCTCTTCCTCTGCTTTCTCTCTCTCTCCCTAACTCTCTCTCTTTCCCTGCCTGTTCTCTCTCTCCTTCCCTCTTGTCTCACTGTCCCTCTCTCTCTTTCTCTCTCCAACTCTCTCTCACTGCAGCCCCCTCTCTCTCTCCCTGCGCCTATCTCTCTGTTTCCCTCTATAACTCTCTCTCTGTTTAACCCTAAACCTCTCACTCCCTCTCACTTTCTCTCCCTCTCCCCCTCACTTCTCTCTCTCTCTCTCTCTAACACTCTCACCATCGTCATCATCACTCATCATCGAACTCCTTGACGCACAAGGGCCAAGCTTCACAGCCGAGCCGACCACCAAGCTGCGAGCCGTCGTGCCGAGACTCGTGTTCGAGCCAAGTCAGGTGCCGAGCCGCGCGTGTGTCGCGCGTTCGTGACGTCACAGCCACCGTACATCGCCTAGACGCCTCCAGGCAAGTTCGTACTTGCTTTCATGCTATTCCGTATATATTACAAATCAGAATCGTAGATATATTCCATGTTTGCTTGATGTTATATATTGTCACAAAACTGTTCGATACTTGTTCCCATAGAAGATCATTATCGTATTTGACGGAACTGGACATATTATATTGGCCCTTGTAGAGATGATTAACGTGTGCAAATTTCATTAGAAAATACGACTGTTAACAGTTAAAATGACTACCCCCAAGTTTAACCGTAAAGCTGAAACTCTACTGCACCTGAAAACCGTTAAATTCACCATAAATCATATACATATTAGAATGGTGTGTTCGAGGGCTCAAATCGAAGCCGACTCGATGAACTTTAACCATATACTAGTTTTCAGACAATCCTGTAGTTAAACTGTGATGATATTCGGATCGGAGTGCGACTCTGGACTGCAGTCCAGAGCGACTCCAGTTATTGGTTGCTGTTCCATAATGGGTACCACAGGAATTACTTAACTCGTAGATTGCGTAACTCCACTAATTACTATAGGTAAATCTGTTATCTAGACAACACAATTGATTTCATTCTGTTTCGTTACCGTTTGATATTTAATCTGTAATTTAAAAGATCGGGACGCATAACAGTCCCAACAGAATCAGAATTGACATGTTAGGGTTAAACATTGTATATCTCCCGACGTGCAGATGCGATTGAAGATCCTCCTGTTGCGTTGAAAACCTTGATGAAAACCCTAGAATTTATCCAACTGTAGCGTCACTAAAATCCGATCCCAACTGGGATCAAAATGCGTTGCGAAACGGATTTCTGATTCTGAAACCAGATTTCCAGCCGTGAGCGCTTAAAATGAAATGGTTATAACTTTTGATCCTGGAACCCGATTGGCTTGAAACAAAATTCTATGGATGGATAACTGAACATATTAATTACTACCTGTTTATCGTTTCGCTAAATTATATACATATGTTTCATGATAAATTGTGCAAGTGATAGACTGTTGTTTTTATGATACCTTAATTGTGCTTATATACTGTTCATGCATCATATCATACCTATATCTTTATAGTGATAACCTAGTGATATCGTGCATTCACCCAGTGTTAGATTTTAGTGATGATTGTGACAAGTACGTCAGTGTTCGTGTATCCGTGATTAAGTGAAAGTGATACGTACTTGTGCACAATCAGTGTCCCTTTTATTCTATTGCATTGTCGACGTCTGTGGGATGCGTGTACGTGTGACTATAAGTGGTATGGGACACTTATGGAAGCGCTTGCATGGATGTTACAGATAAGGCATCCGACACTGCCATTTACCTTAGGTATTAGTCGGGACGTGCTTGATGGAGGTCCTGCATCCAGTTCTCGCGCAGACTTGTCACGGATCGATTAGTATTTAGGGTTATGGTTAGCGTATGATGTAGACCACGGGGTGTGGGGTAGTTCAAGTATGAATTCAACAGAATCTCGGGAGTCCCATGCCGGCTTATATATTTAGGGAGTTATATGGAGATTTACAGGGTACGTGATATATACACCGTGATATTCTTGTTACATGTTGGGCCCGTGGTCCCTTGCCCTTGGGTTCTACCCTTGGGTGGAGGACACTCGCGAGTGGTTGACTCTCACACTTGGACTGACGATAGGCTTATTGACCTGTGCAGTGAGACTTAGAGACTGATAGGGTTACTGTCGTTTACATTCCTTATATACTGTGTTGACATACATGACATATCGTTATACTGCTTTACTGCTCCGCTGCATTTATCTCTGCTCATTTATATTCATGCTGTTATTGATTTACTGTCATTCATATCCTTCACCACCGTTAGAACTGTTACTTGATTATATACATTATATTGCTATTGTGTCGCTCTGACGACCTGAGTATGCATGCTCAGTGTGAGGAGAAGATTTAGCCTGGACCAGAACTAGACGTGCATCACAGACTTCCTGACTTTCTTTCCCGAGTTACATTCATTGGTTCCACTCCAGGTCAGTCTTTACATTATTCCTTTCAGTTACTGCATTTTCCCATTACCTGCGCATCATTTACTGTTTACCGTGAAAAGCTAGAAGCCGAAGTGTGACTACGGCGGGACTTTTCCTTGACCGTAGGAGCATGGCTGGCCTTGTCTACCCCTCGTATTCCGTATTTTGGGAAGCGGGGCGTGACAGTCGTCCAGACTACTTTCCCTGCCCAAAGGTCAGTTTTCGACAAGTTGGACATTTCTTCTCAACGGACGTCAGTCTTCGATAGGCTGGCACCAACATCAACCTTTCACCAGAACAGGGGGCATGATGAAGCCACCCCCGTAACTGAGCCAGTACCGTCTGCAAGACATGCTCGACGTCGCCACTGGAGCTGAGTGAGGAAAGATGGGGGCAGTTCCCCTTTTGGATTGACTCCACCAGCTCCGATGATGGAAGTCGATGCTGTTGTTCCAACTGGGAATAGCTTTGAGCCGCTCAGGAGGGTGCGCAAGAACTCTCTAACTGCCGTATTAAAAAGGTCCCTTCACCTGTTGAAAATGTTACAAAGGTGTAGCTGCAGCAGCCTCCTCAGCGGCTGTTCTCCAAAATTCATAAGGTCTGGCGGAGAGTCCAAGACTCCGTAATCAATAGGGACTACTCCCGCCGACAGAAGAAAATAAAGATTCAGCAAAAGGAGGACCATCCCTCCGCCATGCCACGAAAGGTGTCGTCTGCACGGGTGCCTACATCAATAGCCCCTTCAACTTCAATCGTCCATAAAAAGAGGAGGGCGGAGAAGATCCCTATGCCTACAACGAATCTCAAGGGCACTGAATCCAAATGCCCCAATTCTGAGGGCATGGTAGTGCACACCATCTACATGGCTTCCGGGAAAGAGGATAGTCGTATCTCTACGGGTCATCGACTGCTCACCCGATCTGTGACAAAGGCTCAGGAGCAACAACAGCAAAAGCTTCAGGAGATGCTGACGAAGATGGCTGCACTCACTGGGCCGAAAGAAAGCCCGGAGACGTCGTCGGAGTAGCGCCAGGAACAGGAAACCGACGCTGAGTTCCTCCGAAGAATGCTCGAGAAGAAAGACAAAGAGACTGCGGAACAAGCGGCTAACATAAAACAAATGGAACTCTTGTTCCAAGATATAGTCGGGATGATGATACAGCCGGATCCTCCAGCTGAAGACCCTCCAATAATCCTTGAAGACGACAGAGGGAAGACATCAAACCCTCTTCCGGCTATATCAGCAGCCAAGGAAAAGACCATCTCCAAAGCCGCCCTTGACAACTATATAGCTCAACAGATACGAGCTCACCAAGCGAACGAACCTGCTGGCCAAGTCGTTAGAACTGGGCGACCCTATCCCAGCTGGTACGATCAGATTAAGTACCCTTCAGGATACACAATCCCTAAATTTCATGTATATAAGGGAACAAGAAACCCCCACCAGCATGTCGTCCAGTTTAGGGCTCTCTGCGGCAATACTGGAGGTGACGATAAGCTGCTGCTTCGCCAATTCGTCGGCAACTTAGCAGAGACGGCCTTCGAATGGTATTCGGAGCTTCCCAACGACTCCGTCAAAACATTCACGGAGATGGAGCTGTTATTCACCCAGCGTTTCGCAAGCGCTAGCGAACGCACCCCAATCACGGCGTTAATCAATGCCCGAGTGAAGCCAGGGGAGACATGGGTTCAGTATGCAATTCGGTGGCGCAACCTATGGCCGAAGTGCGAACAACGCATAGAAGAGGCTCCTGCAGTAGGCATGTTTGTGGGAACCCTCGATTCGTAGATGACCATATCCCAATTCATGATGTTTTTCAAGCCAACCACCTTCTAGGCCTTGATTGACAAGCTGGCCCAAATGGACCAGATTGGGTCATAGGCTTTCCTCTTCAAAGACGGAGTCTCGGAATGAAAAGGGGAAAGGGAAAGCGACCTTCGTCGCCAATGCTCAGCAACAGCCGAGTGTTCCAAAACCAGCTGATCGCCAAAACGATGGACAGCGATTTATCAACGAAAAGTTAAAACGTCCTTGCTCGTTCCCACGGGAGAAAACAAAAAGACTGTTCAAACTGGCGATACGCAACAGGCTCATCAATCTGTCGGATCCAAGACGTCCATTGCAGCCCGGTGACGTCAACAATCCCAATTATTGCCCCTACCACCGAGTAGTAGGCCATCCAATCGAAAATTGCTTCGTCTTCAAAGGCTGGATTGAGGACCAATATCAACAGGGCAAATTCGCATTATCCGAGAATTGGAAAGTAAGCCCGCCCCAGCCGCACACTCTTAAAAAAGTGGACACGCCGGGGGCATCATGCTCTTTCATAGAATAGGCTCCATGGGAGGTCGCTCTTTCAGCCAAAACAAAACGAATACTGAAAGATCTTCAAACATGCCCGGTGATTAGGTGGAGAAGCCCGTTGGAACCTGAGATCATTGAGGGAATGCTGAAACCATGCCCGATGCCAAGAATTGGTAGCGATGGTCAAAACGCTCAGGCCCAACCGTCAAAATCTTCGAAAAGGAAGAAGAAGACCGAAAAGCCCGTGAAGCCTGATGACAAACGCACGGACCTGCAAAAGCAGATTGACGCACTGGAAGAATATAATCAGAAGGCGCGAACCCCAATCACGCTCCAAGAATTTCTCAACAAAATCCCTGAGAGCGGAGAAAACGACAATGACGACGGAGACGACTCGTCAGAAGAATTCAAGGATCATGTAGCAAGTTGTCACATGATCTCTCATTCGCCCGTAAATGACGAAGAAGCTCATATAGAGGAGCTGAGGGCAGAATCGACACCAAAATCCTTCGAACCGTCTGACGAGATGATCGACGTGCTGCTAAACGAAGCCCGTCAGAAGAGCAAGGCTGATCAACAACGTGAAATGGCCATATTCGAAAAGGCCAGACGTCGGCGTAAATTTGAAGAAGTCATGGCGGGGATAAGTCGCAGAGCGTTCTAACCAGATCGAAGCACGCCCGCGGTAGACAAAAGCAAGCTTAAGGCAAGGAAACGGTTCGCTAAAGCCATGTCAACGGGAATGAAGCTGCCATCTCCCAAAGGAAATACTCCTGGCAGTATACACCTCGACGAAGCGGATGCACACCCTAATTACTGCTTATACCATCAGAGGACTACACACCCTACCGAAGAGTGTATATCCTTTAAAAACTGGTGGCAGGGGTATGTTGCCCACCGACAACAATTCAAGCGATTGAAGCGCAAAATTCGTCGGGAGCAGAAAAGCACGACAGATGAGCGTAAAAGAACCGCCGGCAGCTGTCACATGGTTGATGCTGGAGGATCGCAACTTCTCACCTTCGGGAGCGATTCTGATGAAGAAATAGCCCTCGGCCCTCTCTTCAAAGAATCCACCTCAGGAAAAGAAGAAGAGACGAAGAACTGTGAGAATATTCAGCTACGCAACCGTACATTGCCCGAAAAGAATTTCGGACCTACAAATAAGGGATTGAACAGAAAAGATAAAGGGAAGGAAAAAGTCCCTGAGGATATCACCCTCGATGACCGAGTCGTCAAAGAGCTCGCAGCCAAGGACCCGCCCAAGAAAAACAAGGTGGATTACAATGTTCTGGCACACCTGAGAAAGATACCCTCGCAGCTAAGCATTCTCGATGCCCTTCTGTTGTTTAAAGAGGCTCGAGATTCTCTGATCAAGACACTACAAGAGCCCGACCAATTTCAAGCTTTCCTTGCCGAAGAAAAGATGAAGAACGAGCTGGAAGAAGTGCACACAGCTGACCACTTTCGGTGATGAAGATCTTTTTCTCAGAACGTGTGAGCATAACCGTCCCCTGTATGTCACCGGGTACTGCCATGAAATCAAGATAGGGAAGATCTTATTTGACAATGGGTCCTCTGTCAATCTCCTGAATGTGAGGGTGCTAAAAGAAATCTGCATGAGCGTTCAACACCTCGTTCGGGATAAAATCACTATCTCCGGATGACTCTTAGTCATCACGGACGCTCGGGTCTGTGATTCTGATGTTACGCTTTGGGATGCTCGTCACTGACATCAAGTTTCATGTCATCGATGCGAAGACCTGCTACAACGCTCTACTTGGTCGGCCTTGGTTATACGAGTACAACATCATCCCTTCTACACAACATCAGTGTATGAAGTATTTCAAAGATGACCTCGAGTACACCGTGACAGGGGAACTAAATCCATTTTCCGTAAATGAAGTCCGCAAATACGAGCATGCAAAGTATTTCCTACCAGACTTTGAAGATACAGAAAGATGCCATAAATCAGAGAATAAGCAAAAAGCTATCGCCACTATTCCGGTTTTCGGGAGCGATACCTAGGAGGAAGAAGAGATAGTCTATTCGGGGCCGCCCCAATGCAACAAGACGGGACTATCTACCCCTATTCTGGTTTTTGGCAGTGACTCTGAAGACGTAGTCAACGCGACGTTCTCGGTCCGTCCATCGGTGTAAGCCTTCACTGGAGATGATCAGAGTTTGCAGATCGCCATAGTTCCGCGGCAGCACTACAGAGAGCTTGATGCGCTTGAGACATATAGTGTGAAAGAGTTACGGACATTCTACGTCCCTCCCAAGCGAAGAGGTGAAAAGGCGATCCTATTCTATCGATCCACGGAGACTAAAGTCGAAAGAGAAATCTGGCATGGTGCCGATCCTGCGCTTGACATGCTCCAACCTATTCGTCTGCCCAGGTATTACACCGAGGGGTTGAAAAGGTTATTAAGATGCCAAGACGAACCATTCAAACAAACTCCTCGACAAGCTCAGTTCTACAACAGGATTTGGAATGTCCCCGGAACGCAGCGAAAATTGCCCAATGGAAAAATGGAGACGATTGGGCTTGGATATGTCCAGTCCAAGAAACGGGAGCAGTTCTATGGCTGCCATGTCATAATGGACCTTGATGAAGAAGAGGACACTCTTTTAAAAGACGCCGACGCTGGACCGGAACGAGGTCCTGCCATAAAAGTGTCGAGTCTATCATTTGAAGAACAAATGGACAGCTATTAAGGGAAGCGGGTCAAAAGGCTCGGAACGCCTACAGCCGCGAAATGACCATTTACGAGAAATCCAAGAAGCAACGCCTCTTTCAGCAGGCTACGGAGGACGACAATGCCCTTCATCGTCAGCCCACCATGCATTCCCAAGATAAGAAAAAGGCCTGACGCAGAGGCAAAAATAAGTCAAAGAACGGAAAAGACGTTCGACAGCGGAAAAACGGATCCAAAAGGCCACGCGATCGAGAAAAGGTCACCCGGAATCCTTCTCTAACGAAAAAAATGGGTCGAGCATATTCCTTCCCTCAAGATAAGACAAGGAAGATATTCGACCTCGTCATGAAAAATCTAATGATTACGCTTCCAGAGTCCAAGCACCCCGAACAAGCAAACGAGGTGCATCGCCCGGATTATTGCTGCTATCACCGAGCGATAGGACATCCTCTTGAAGACTGCTTTACCTTCAAAAACCGGGTTGAAGACCAATATCAGCTCGGCAGATTCGCTCTATTCAACAGTTGGAGGGTAGCCCCACCGCAAAAGCATGTGCCAAAAACAATGTATATAGCGAGAGTAGAACTGGATCAACATCGGTCTTAGAAATGATCTTGTACCTGTCACGTGATAACGCGGTCGGAAGAAGGAGAGCGCGAGAATATGGACAACCTCTCCTGGTGCTTCGACAATGAATATGAAGACGAGGTGATCTCAAAATTTCCACCGGCGCCAAAAGGGTTGGAAGATGGAATACATACTACTGCGGACAAACTAAAGAAAATCGACTTGGGGACGGCAAACGACCCGCGACCTACGTTCGTCAGCGAGCTGCTGTCTAAAGAACAGGTAGCTACGCTAAAGATGTACTCATGCAATATAAGGACTGCTTCGCATGGAACTATTCCGAGATGCCGGGGCTAGATCCGGAAATAGCTGTGTATAAACTGGCGATATCTCCGGACGTCAGGCCAGTCAAACAGGCACCAAGAAGAATGCGGCTTGAACTGGAAATGAGTATCAACGCCGAAGTCAAGAAGCTAATCGACTCTGGATTCATCCAAGAATTTCAATACCTCGACTGGATCGCCAACATTGTCCCAGTGATGAAGAAAAATGGGATGGTGCGCATCTGCGTGGACTTTCGGGACCTCAACAAAGCCTATCCGAAGGATGATTTTCCTGTACCGGTTACCGAGCTGATGATAGACAACACATCGACTCACGAAGTCTTCTCCTTCATGGATGGCTCAGTAAGGTAGAATCAAATAAAGATGCATCCCGAAGACCAGAAGCATACCGCTTTCTGGACTCCTCTGGGCGTATTCTGTTACAAAGTGATGCCTTTCTGTCTAAAGAACGCCGGAGCCACCTACCAGAGGGCCATGATAAAGATCTTCGATGACCTCATACATGAAATCGTCGAATTTTATATTGACGACCTCATGGTGAAAAGCAAATCGCATGAGGAACACTGGGAGCATTTGAAAATAGTGTTCCTGCCTCTTCGAAAATATAACCTGAAGATGAACCCTCTCAAATGCGCGTTTGGAGTTTCCTCGGGTAAATTCCTGGGGTTCATCATCCGACACCGGGGCATCGAAATAGATCCATCGAAGATCAAGACGATTATGGAAATACCTTTACCAAGAACTCTCATGCAACTGCGGTCTCTCCAAGGAAAGCTCGCGTATATCCGGCGGTTCATAGCTAATCTCTCCGGAAAATACCGTCCCTACAGTCACCTGATGAAAAAGGGAACCTCATTCGTTTGGGATCACAAATGCCAAAGTGCACTGGACGAAATCAAGCAATACCTGCAGAATCCACTGGTACTGACCGCTCCAGTCAGGGGAAAGCCCCTCATCCTATACACAACAGCCCTTGAAGGTTCTTTAGGCGTGCTATAGGCACAGAAGAATGATCAAGGGAAAGAAGGAGCCATTTACTATTTGAGTCGAGTTCTCCTGGGGGCAGAAAACAACCACTCCCCTATCGAAAAACACTGCCTAGTGTTAATCTTCGCGATAATGAAGTTTCGGCATTACGCTTTGGCGCATGAGGTCCATCTCATATCAAAAGTGGATCCTCTTAAATATTTGATGTTGAGAGCCATAATAACAGGACGGCTCGCTAAATGGGCCTTACTCTTAATGGAATTCTCGATAACATACCGACCTCTCAAGGCAGTGAAAGACCAGGCCATCGCCGACTTCCTCGCTGAGCATCCGATACTTGCCGATTCACTCCTAAATTGCGAATTTCCGGATGAGCACACGTTCGACACGATCGACAGGGAGAAAGGAGGGAGTGATACCCGATGGGAACTCTACTTCGATGGGGCATCTTCCATGAAGAAAAGAAAGCACACCACCCCTATAATCAAATCCGGTGTAAGCCTTATCTTCGTGACTCCGCAAGGAGGGATAATGCGCTTTGCCTTTTCCCTAACGGAGCCGAGGACAAACAATGAAGCAGAATATGAGGCTTTGATAGCAGATCTTGAGATCGCTATCGATATGAGAATCGAAGACCTCTTCATATACGGAGACTCCCAGTTGGTCGTTAGTCAAGTAAATGGCGACTATCAAACATGCAAACCAGAGTTGGTGAAGTACGGCGAGAGAGTGCAACAATTGCTGACTCAAATCCCTTCCTACGTTCTGGAAAGCATACCGCGTACAAAAAATAGAAAGGTAGATGCATTAGCCAAACTTGCCAAAGAACTGGCTGACGAAAATCTCGATGACGTAAGGATTGTTGTACAAAACCATCAGGTTCTTGCACCAACGGAAATATCTCCGGAGTCGTCTGAAGAAAAGGAAGCGACCAAGCAAACAGCCCTACGAATAGAAGACCAAGAAAAGGTTAAGGATTGGAGAGAAGTCTTTATAGACTACTTCAAATCCCGTCGAACACCTGAAGATGCATCCTCAAGACATCAGCTCATGAAACGAGCTCTATCTTTCGCCTTCGTCAATGATACTCTGTATAAGAGATCGTTCGACTCTCTGTGGCTGAGATGCTTGGGACCGGAAGAAGCAAGGAGAGTCATCCAAGAAATTCACGATGGACTCTGCGGTTCTCATTAAGCCGGGCCAAAGATGAAGATGATGATCAAAAGGATGGGCTACTATTGGTCCACAATGATTCAGGATTGCCTTGAATACGCGAAGCAGTGCCACTCGTGCCAAATTCACGGAGACTTCATCCACCAGCATCCAAACCCGCTACACCCAACAGTGGCTAGCTGGCCATTCGAAATGTGGGGAACCAACATAATTGGGCCCATCGAACCAACGTCATCCAGAGGACATCGGTTCATATTGGCAACAACCGATTACTTCTCCAAGTGGGCAGAAGCGATACCGCTAAGGGAAGTGAAGACGGAGAATATTCTCCATTTCTTTAAGACACACGTCATTCACTCTGCGACGGATTATCTCTGATAACGGGCCATCCTACAGAAGTCACAAAATCAGCCGCTTCACACAGCAACATAATATAGACTGGAGATACTCTTCGGTCTATAATCCCCGAGCTAACGGTCTACCTGAGGCTTTTAACAAGACTTTGACAAAGACCATAAAGAAGACGGTGTCCAAAAATAAAAAGGACTGGCACGAGAGACTGTATGAAGCTCTCTGGGCTTATCGGACCACATTCAAAACAGCCATGAATACAACGCCGTACGCATTGGTATTCACGCTGAAGCGGTACTCCCCTTGGAGATAGAGCTACCCTCTCTACGAGTGGCGGTTCATTATGAGCTAACAGACGAAGAGAATGCTCATCTTCAGCTTGAGGAGTTCGACGCCCTCGATGAAACTCGTCTCATGGCGCAGCAAACCTTAGAAGCTTACAAAGCAAGGATGGCACGCTCATACGAGAGACTGACCAGGCCGAGAACATTTCGCCAAGGCGAACTCGTGCTAGTGGTCAAGAGACTTATGATCCCCAATCATGCCAAACAGGGGAAAATCGATCCGAACTACTAGGGCATGTACATCATAGACAAAGTCTACCAAGGTGGGGCTTACTTGCTCATGGATATGCATGGCGAAAGACCCTTCAGGCCAGTAAACGGCCGATTCCTAAAAAAATACTACGCCTGACGAGTCATGGCCTAGGTCAACGATAGATGACGACGCTTATGTCCACTCGCTATCTTCCCAAGCCCAAACTCTATAAGTAGTATCCAACGAAACCATTGTCTCCAAAATGGCAACAATGGACCGAAACGTCCTAAACTAACAATGGACCGTAATGTCCTAAAACTAGCTATGGACCGCAATGTCTTAAAACTAGAGACAGTCCGAAACGTCTCTAAAACTACTACAAACTGCAACATCCTTGGGCTGTGACGCCAAAAAAAACGGTACGTCGATAAGAAAAATAGACACGAATGAAAACCCGAAAGGGCTCCGTGAGTAAAAACAGCAGGGCTATCGGCAGGTTTGTGAAAACCCGAAAGGGCGCAGACTCGTTAAAAAAATTATTTTGTATACTTGCAGGGTCCTCTTGATCTTGTGAGGAGAAAATACCTGCGTGAGATCCTTACGACTCACAAGGGAGTAACACACTTAGGGATCTTCACGATTCCTGAGGAGAAATTACATTTACGAGACCCTCACGACTCGTAAGGAGAACCCTCTTATGAGGCCCTCACGGCTCATAAAATTCAAAACCCTTAAGCTACAGGAATCTGAACCTGTTCTTAAGCCATCACTTTTCCCAGACTGCCCTTCAAGCGGTTCAATACTGACCCTTGTATACAATCTACGGGCACAAATAATTATTTCCTTACCGAGTCCCACCAACGACAAGGAATGCCCTCATTTCATGAACAAACACTTGTAGGTCATCTCGATTTACAAGGAGAAAACACTCTTGCAAGATCCTTACGACTTACAAGAGAACATACACTTAAGAATCCTCATGATTCCTAAGGAGAAATCGCACCTATGAGATCCTTACGACTAGTAGGGAGAAACAACTTTATGAGACCCTTACGGCTCATGAAGTCAAAAGCCTTAGTCGATAGGATCTAACCCTGTTTGCTAAGCCACCTTTGTTCGAATCGACAGAGGCAAATGATGATTCACTCATGGCAATATTCTAGTAGTAGCGATGCTAATGCTTAAATCGGTAACAAATTCCAAGTCCTTTCATGGCAAATGATGATTCGCTCCTGACAATATTCCAGCCGCAATGATGCTGATGCTAAGATTGGTATCAGATCCCAGGTTCCATACTTGCGGTGAAAAGTCAGCGAGCCATAAATGCATATGAAATAGCCGAAATGATAGGGCAACTTGCAACAAAATCAGCAAGTAAAATATATGCATACAAAAATAGCCGAAAGGATTGGGCAACTCGCAATAAAAAGCAGCGAGTAAAAAGAAAAATAACCGAAATGATTGGGCACCGCGAAAAATAGCCGAAATGATTGGGCAATCGCGACTTTCACGATATAAAAAGCTGAAATGATAGAGCATCGCCGAAAGAAATAAAAAAATGAAAGAATGAAACTTTTGCCGTGCAGGTAAGTCCATACTGACCCCTGTATACAATCCATGGGCATAAATGAAAAGGGAACTACATATCCCAACAAACTCTGTAAAAAGGAAAGTCGGATCTCGACAGCAACATCTACATCCCAGAAGACCAACAACGACGTTCCTCCTTCACGCCAGTAGGGCATGGACATGACACCACTAATCGGAGCCACGGCAAAGTCTCCAGTTCCAAGACTCTACGGTTTACGGACAACCTAGTGTCAGCCCCGACACCGCAAAAAGCGGAGCAAGTCAACCCGACACCGCAGAAAGCGGAAATACGTCAGCAAATGACCCTGTTTAGGAAATACGTCAGCAAATGACCCCGTTGCGGAAATACGTCATCCAAGAGAAAATTCTCTTGTGAGATCCTTACGACTCTCAAGTGAAAATGCACTTAGGAATCCTCACGATTCCTAAGGAGAAAATACACCTACGGGATCCTCTCGACTCGTAGGGAGAAAAGTCTTTATGAGACCCTCACGGCTCATAAAATTGAAAAGTCTTAGGCGGCAGACCTGAACCTATTTTCTAAGCCATCGCTATCCTGCAAGGAGATTAAGATGGACTGCTATTTACTATCCTCAGGCCACACTTGCCAAAGTTACATACCACTGAAATAGAGGTGCTACTCAAGAGTACGTAAACTACTTTGCGCCAAGTCGAAACAAAAAGGCATAACCCACGGACGTCGACCACATACCGTGCGAGGCAATAAAGAGAACATTTGATTTGCATCTAATTAAGCGTTCGAAGCGTACCCACTCATGTATGTGCGAAGAGGATTAATGCATAAAATAAATGTATAGAAAGGAAAAATTTGTTATTCATACCCCAGAAAATTCTTACATCGATGAAAACAGTAAACAAAAGCATCATTAAAATGTTTACAATGGTAAAACATTAAATCCGGGACACGGATTATGAAATTCAGAAGTTAGGCCGTCTAGAATGCTTCTGGCCTCCCTGACCATTCTCGTGTGCATCCTCTCACGAAGGCAAGCGTCAGGATCCTCGCTGCTATCGTCCGTTCGCTGATAGGCAGAGATTATCGTCGTCTGTTGAAAAATTTGATGCAAGATATCAACAAGATTATCTCGCCGCCTCTTCGAGATCAGGCCCATCAGATATACTGAGTGTACCTTGTCTTCAGCATCATCCAGTGCCTTAAGCGGCATGGCTTCGTAAAATCCAGGAAGTGCGTTCCAAATCGCTCTCACGACGAGCTTTAAAAGAGCGGAGCGACGAGAAAGTAATCGACCATTGTATTCATTAAAGCGACTCATAATCTCAGCACATTGAGCATTTGTAAACTCTTGGTTTTGACAACGGCCTTGTGCGCGAATGTCTCCATAAGAAATAATTTCGTCAAGATCATACAGTGAGCGGCCATAGTGTCTTAAAAGGAAAATCAGTGAGAGTTTAGTGGTCAGACTGATCAAGAAAATGCTTATTGAAACAGGCACAGGAATTTAAACAACTCTTGATATTCTCACGGAGAAAACAAGTTCTGATTAAGACACCCAACAAATTCAAATTTGTGCAAATAAAGGAGAAATCCTAAAAGGATTCTCATTTAATGAGAGGCCCCTCGGGCCAATGAGTTAAACTCCCTCAAGAGCAACGCTTTGCAGACAAGAGTGATATCTATCAACTCAAATCATAAGAAGAATAAAATTCCCTAAAAAATTTAAGAGATGTGCTCTGTGAAAACGATGGAATCATCCATCAAAACCCTAAAAAAGCAGGCTTTTTGCAGAGTAAAAACTTTAAGATCTTCAAGATCTGTGAACAAACTCTAAGAGTTCTTCATGAAAGATGAACAGTGTTCCGGTTCATGGGTTAAAATCACCCTAAAAAGATCTATGATCTAAAGATGAGCACGGCTCTGTTAATGGACAAAACCATAAAACATTTTTTTAGATCTACGATCTGAAAAGAGCAAAGATCTGTTAAAAAATTCAAAACTTACCAAATTTGGGCAGAGTTTTGACTCTAAAAAGTTCTTAAGGCAGAGAGCTATGCTCTGAAGAGAGAATTCAATTCTCAGAGAAAACAAGAAAACAAGAAGATGAACAGCGGTCATCTCAAAGGGCCAAAGGTCCTATTTATAGGCTCTGGAAGTCGATTCAACTTCCAAGTTGATCCAACGGTGGAAAAGCTGCCACTGCTGCACTCACGAGTAGGCCATATGAGCGCAAGGGTGGAGGGAATTTATTTCCCCAAATCAGAGAGCAAAGCTCTATTCAAACTTTGAAATTTGAAATAAGGCAGCGCCTCATAAGAGCGCTCGCGCCAAAAGCGCCAGCGCTAAGAGTCCAAGACTCTGAGGCAGCGCTCACGTGCAAAGCACGAGAGCGCTCGTGCCAAGAGCGCCAGCGCTAAGAGTCAAAGACTCTGAGGCAGCGCTCACGTGCAAAGCACAAGAGCGCTCACGCCAAGAGCGCCAGCACTAAGAGTCAAACACTCTGAGGCAACGCTCACGTGCAAAGCACGAGAGCGCTGGCGCCAAGAGCGCCAGTGCTAAGAGTCAAAAACTCTGAGGCATCGCTCACGTAAAAAGCACGAGGGCGCTCGTGCCAAGAGCGCCAGCGTTAAGAGTCAATGACTCTGAAGCAGTGCTCACGTGCAAAGCACGAGAGCGCCAGCGCCAGAACTAAAAGTTCTCAACCCTTGGATCAAAGATCCAACGAAGATGATAAATTATCAAATTAGCAGAATAAAATCCTGTTGAGGAAATACTCCTCAAAATCTTTCCAAACTGGAAAGATTGTGCTCTGTAAATCAGAGTACCATTGGATCAAAGATCCAATGATGATTAAAAATCATCAAGATACAGAATAAGTTCTGTATGGGAAAATATTTTCCCAATCTTGTTAATAACAAGAAAATTAACTTCTGTAAAACAGAAGCCCTTGGATCAAAAATCCAATAGTGGGAAATATTCCCCAAATTGATCAGAGATCTCTCAATGAGAGATTTCCTTAACTGATTCAACAAGTCAGCCTCCCCTATATAAAGGACCCAAGATTTCAAGTCTTGTACACAGAAACCTCCCCATAAGTTCAAAAATCAAAAGAAGAAAGATAGAGTAGAACCCCCCATAAACTTCAAGTTCTCAGAAAAGAAAAGAGAAGAGCAAGCTCTAAGAAGAAGAACCTTCTTCAAGGTAAATAAAAAGAAGGGAGATTATGGTATCTTCTCCATATTTGAGAGTTTAACTCTCACATCAGAAGAACATAGTTCTTTTTTCAGATCATAGATCTATAAGACAAGGTCTTTCAAAAAAGTAAAAGAGATCGCAGCATCTCATCAAGAAAGAGAAGAACTTAATTCTTAGATCCATGAGGCAAAGTCTCTTATAAACCGAGAATTTAATTCTTAGAGCACAGAACTGATCAGAGCTGACAAAGAAGCGCTCCAAGTCTGGCGCTCAGCGCCAAGCGCTCCACGTGCTCCTCACATGGGCGCCCTTTTATAATAAGCGTTTTAGCACTCCAAGTCTGGCGCTCAGCGCCAAGCGCTTCACGTGCTCCTCACGTGGGCGTCCTTTTATAATAAGTGCTTTAGCGCTCCAAGTCTGGCGCTTCACGTGCTCCTCACGTGGGCGCTAAGCAATTACAAAACGCTCTGTAAATAAGGCCCCAACGTTATAAAAAGTGTTCAACACTTAATAAAAGACAAAAAGAAAAAAAGGTGTCAGAACCCAAATCAATGCTCAACATCATTGAATAAAGAGAGCTGAGCCCAAACAAATGTGCAACATTTTATTCAAAATGAATGGACTGAGTCCAAACAAATGTTCAAACAATTTATTCAGAACTGAGTGGACTGAGCTCATATTGGCCACAAGTCCCTAATTCAAATTAACCGAGCCCTTGTGCTCATAATCTTTTTAATTGGTCTTAGTCCCAAACCTGACTATAGATCTCCCGACCACCATTAGTTCGAGGGTACATCTCTTCATACCTTTGATACATATCGTTGTAATTCTTCAGCGTCTTTAGAGAGATGGGGGGTCCCAATAACCAATAACTTTTGGTGCATCTCCAAGCGGTTAAACCAAAACCTCACAGACTATGATGTCTTTAAACCATACAGGCTATGATGTCTCTAAACCATGCAGGCTATGATGTCTCTAAACCTTACGGACTATGAAGTCCTTAAACTCATGGACTACGATGTCCTTAAACCCAATGGACCGCAACATCCCTAAGCTAAACTCTATGGACTATGATGTCCTTAAACTCCACGGACTACCATGTCCTTAAACCCAATGGACCGCAACGTCCCTAAACTAAACTCCATAGACTATGACGTCTTTAAACCATGGACTACGATGTCCTTAAACTTTGGACCGCAATATCCTTAAAACTAAATTGCGGACCGCAATATCCCTATAAACTAAAGAAAATCTTGTTAAGTAGATCTTAGTCTAAAATTAGACTAACGTATCCTCAACAAACGTTTGAGTTGATTTTAATCTAAAACAAGATTAACGATCCTTAAACCAACCCAAACCCAAATCTAAAAAAATACGGATTTGGACTAATCCACGCCCTACGGGCGACAACACAAATTAGACTCCGTATACAATCCACGGGCAGCCAAAAATAAAATAAATACACACGACACGAAGTGACCATCTGGAGAAGGAGAAAGTGGTTATCGTAACCCGATAATGTAATTAACTGCAGGGGTTTGCGCCTGCAGGGAAAAGCGTCCCCACAATCAAAAACCTTTCGTAAACGAGGGGAATCTGACGAAGTCTGCTACCACGGCCGCATCTGTCTAAACCTCCGATATACGGTGTCATAAATCAACTTGGCATCTTCGGAGAGGTGGATGGATAAAACCCAAATAGCATCTACCCCAAAAATTCAGGCTGGACTCCCAACGTCCCGGTCGCGTCTTTCGGCAGAGAACATATGTTTACTAGGGTCCTTAAGCTAATTTATAGAACTTGAGGGGGTTTTATGTAAAAATAATTTTGTATAATTTTCGAAATACACCTCAAGTAATTAATTATCGTCTTTAGAGTTGTCAGATATGTAGATTTTATATATGTGACATTTCTAGTGAAATAAACCTATTTTCCATAATATAGGGTATTTATCTGTAATATTGAACTTGTATGGAATTTCATGGTATTTTCATGTAAAGTGATTCTTTTGATTTTAAAAAAAATTAGAATATTTATACTATATCAAAATAGATATTTTGATAATACACACACACACACACACACACATATATTTATATAAAATAATTTTAATTTATTATTTTTCTAGAAATCTCATTTTCTTAAGATATTTGTATTTTTAAATCTCTCGAGTCCTTTATAAAGGAGAGGGCGGGTTCTGGGAACCAGAACCCGCCCCCATTTAAAAAAAAAAAAAAAAAAATAAAAACAGATGATTAAATATCGAATAAAAAAATAAAACAATAATATTAGTGTTGTTTAAATTTGAATCTTATATACACTCTAATGAATCCGTCAAATTTATAATACAAAAAAATCATCTGTTTATAAAAGTATACAATTATCGCTTTCCTTTCCCTTTCCCTTTCCCAATCCGAAAAAGCTTGACATAAGCTTATGCCTCTTGGGATGACTGGACGACCCTCCCGTTTCTTGGGTATATGGCGGCGACGGTGGCGTCTGCTCTTCTGCTTCGGTTTCTGCTTCGGTTTCAGTATCGTCTTGAACAGGCTGTTGTTCCGCAAATCCTGAATGTGGGACAGGTGTCGGATATATGCTGCTTCCCAACAACTGTATGTAGGATGAAAAATCCGTCTCCCAACTGGGCTGTTATTGTGAAGAACCTGTCCCGGTTTCATGCTGTTGCTGTTGCACAAAACCCGGCCCCCATGGCTGCGCAAATCCTGACCCCCAAAACTGCTGTTGTTGCGCAAAACCGGTCCCCTAAAACTGTTGTTCCTCTGGTTGTTGCTCTTGTTCGGTATGCCGGGGTTGCTGCTGACAGTATGGTGTTCCAAACCACTGATCCCACTGCTCTGGATCTCCCTGATACTGCGGCTCTGGTTCCGGCTCATGTTGCGTCTCTGGTGCCGGCTCATGCTGCTACTCTGGTGCTGGCCCATGCTGCTGTTCTCGCGATGTTGATATATGTGGAAGGATATTATATGAACCGTATATACCACAAATATATGAGTGTACATTTGAAAATAAACCCTGAGTATCTGGACCAGCATCAGTCGGATATGGATCCTGCATCATTGATTGTATATGATGCAACCCACGAGCCTATCGTTACATGAAAAATAAGAAATAACTATTGACTCATACCGCCGGATATTAAAAACTAATATAATTTAAAGAATTTAACTTACCATTTCTCGTTCCACGTGGCCTCTACGCTCGTATTGCTGGATGTTTGGAAAGTCGTTAGGGGAAGCAGAAACATATCTTATAGTGACACGCTTATACCTTTGTAGATATGTTTCGGTAGCGTTAGTGGTTGTTTGGTCACCTATTTGCTGTAAGGCAATATTACGCTGCTTATCCCCCCATCTCAGCAAATATTGATGATGATGCTCCCTCCAATCACGCTCCGCCTTTCCTCCTCGCATGTCTCCCTCTATTGTCATAGGCGCAGACGGCAGAACAGGAATATGTTGCAATCTACTGAACTTTCGCAACACCCGGTCCGGTAAGTGCATGGCCACGATATTAATGCAGAGTAGGGGGCATCGAGCCCGCCAAACCGGCTCTCCTTCGATACAAATGCCGGGTAATCCTTGCAGACGATATGCTGTATAAGGCGTCCACGTGAACTGCGTAAATAACATAGTACAAAATTGTAATGAAGCTAATTTAAAATTTTCAAACAAAGTTAATTACCTAAGGTATGGTTATCTGAGTCGCCTCCATGCAATTCAACTCATCTCTATAATACCTAAGTACTCGATGAGGAGCCTTATAAGATTTCTTGCCACTCCACCAAGAGCCGAGAGGCTTTCTAGGAGTATCCACGGCAGAAATATTTATGCGATCTGGTCTTCCCATACACATGTGCTCCCATGACCAAATCTATATATAAAGTGTCAGATGATGAGAGAAAGAACCAATATTACAATTTTGCAAATGTCTAGCTGTCAAAAACAAGGAATGTACCTGAAGTAATGTAATGCAGCCACAAATTTTATTCTTCGTAGGAGCATATGCCTTATCTAGTTTCTTATAAAGATAGGCCAGGACCCCTGCTCCCCAAGCATACTGGCCACACACATCAAAGTCCATAAGAAACCCAAGGTATAAAGGATGAACATGCATTGCCGATTTGTCCGGCATCAACCAAGAACCGATCATGTACAGAATGTAGGCACGTGCATATCTATCCAAGACCTCATCGGTGACTTCATCAGGGATATTAGTAAATGTATCTTTGAGCCAGTTTAAATTGATCTTATACCCCTTAGTATAGCCTCCTGGTGCCTGAATTTTACAAATAGTTGTTAATTAATATCACTGTAACATACTTAAACTTTTGATTTAAAAAATTACGAATTATACCTGTCCGAGAGCAGACTCGGCATATGTATCCCAGTATGGGTGCTGTGTATCTGAACCCACAATTTTACTTCCGACCAATCCAAGCCCATTCACCCGTAAACCAAATAAGAGACCAATATCCTGGAGTGTGATAGTGGCATCACCCCATCTGAGATGAAAAGTGTGGCTCTCTTTTCTCCAACGCTCAACAAGAGAGGTAACGAGACCGTGGTCGATTTGGATATGACGAAGCACTGAAGCTTCATAAAATCCGGCTCTTCGAATCCGCTCGATTATACGATAATCGGTAACTTGCCATTTGTCAGAACTATGATTGACGACTGTAAGATTATCTCCACCCTGCAAAATTTAATCATATTATTTTCAACTATTAGAATTAAAAGAAACGGGGAATTAAAACAAATTGAATAAGTTTTGAATCTTTCCTCCCTGTGTAATATATTGAAAGATCTATGTTCGTTTTGATCTACGAGCAGTGATTTGTTGAATGATTGATTCTCCATTGCAATTATTTTGATATTATGGTCAATGAAAGATTTAGATTGGAGACAGAGATTTAGAAGGGAATTTAGATACAGATAGTGAAATAAAGATAGTGAAAATCATAGTGAAGAGGGCGGGGTTTTATAGGGAAAGAAGGGCGGCTTCCGAGAACCCGCCCTCATCTTTGCAAACAGAACGATACAATTTTTTCCATATTGTATTATTGTTGTCATGTCAAATCAAATTGTCATTCCTGTTTTTTTTGTGTTTTTTTGTTTTTTTGTGTTGTCAAATCCCTTCAATAATAATTATCATTTCTGTGTTGTCAAATCCCTTCAATAATAATTATCATTTTGAAAAGAAGAGGGCGGGTTCTTAGAACGCGCCCCCTTCAATATTTTTATGCAGGCGTGTTCTAGGAACCTGCCCTCATCTCTTCTGTTTTTTTCTGTCAAATCTTTTTTTTTTGGTTTTTTTGTGTTGTCAAATCCCTTCAATAATAATTATTATTTCTGTTTTTTTGTGTTGTCAAATCTCTTTTATTTTTTTGTGTTGTCAAATTTTATTGATAATAACTATCATTTTGCAAAGAAGAGAGCGGGTTCTTAGAACGCGCCCCCTTCAATAAAATTTATCATTTCTGTTTTTTGTGTTATCAAATCTCTTCTATTTTTTGTGTTGTCAAATCTTAATGATAATAATTATCATTTTGAAAAGAAGAGGGCATGTTCTAAGAACGCGCCCCCTTCAATAATTTTATGCGGGCATGTTCCAAGAACCCGCCCTCATCACTTCTGTTTTTTCCTGTAGAATCTTTTGTTTTTTTTAAATTGTGCTGTCAAATTTTACTGATAATAATTATATTTTTCAAAGAAGAGGGCGGGTTCTTAGAACGCGCCCCCTTCAATAATTTTATACCAGCGGGTTCCAAGAACCCGCCCTCATCACTTCTGTTTTTTCCTGGCAGATCTTTTGTTTTTTTCTTAAATCATATTGTTGTCAAATCTTACTATGTGTGGTGATATCATTTTGCAAAATCTTACTATGTGTGGTGATATCATTTTGCAAAATAGAGGGCTGGCTCTTAGAAAGCGCCCCTTTCAATAATTTTATGCCAGCGGGTTCTAAGAACCCGTCCTCCTTAATATTTTAAATAATTTTAATTAATCCAAGACAAACCCATGACTCCTTTACCATCAAACACCTATAAAAACAGCGCTCTCTCCTCTCCATTTTCTCTCCATTCTGCTCCAATTTGCATCTGCACTCACCTTCAATTTGCTCTCCATTCTGTTCCGATTTGCATCTGCACCTCCTACAAAATCTCATCCTGCTCCGATTTGCATATGACCTCCTACAAAATCTCATCTACACCCCTTCAAATGTAAGAAAATTTATTTTAATGTTTATTTATTTTTTAATGAATATAATCATTATATAAATTGTTGACGCTTTTTTTTATTATTGGCTTGATATTGTTTGATGCAGATAATGGCAAGTTCAAGTTTATTTGTTGTATGTAAATACGATGTCCAGATTGTCACAAGTGCACAAGGTCCCGAGTATATGGGCGGGTGCACAAGAATTATGCGACTAGAACTATCAACGACTTATAATGAAATCGAGAATAAAGTGTTTAAAATCATAAAATACAACCCCCGTGAAATTAAGTTTAAGTTAAGTTGTATATGGCCTATATTTAGTGGAAATGCATTGGTTGAAATTATAGACGATGCATCAATATCTTCGATGATAGATTTCGGTCTGGCAAACGCCCAGCATTCTTTTGAATTTTTAGTTCAGAAGGAACAATTGGAAGTATCAGATGTTGCTCCTGTTAGGGTAAAAAATTGCACCCCGGTTGACCAAGTTAAAATCAAAGTCAACCCCAAATAAGCGGGCCCAAGCCCAGATCAAGTGGGCCTATGCCCAATTCAAGCCCCGCGACCGGCCTCCCCCATGCCAAAATGATATCATGTAATAACTAATTTTGATGTATTTTTTTATGCATGAATGTAAGAAAAATGGGCATAAAGCCAAATTTTTGTAAAGCTCATGGCTCATGTGCAAAAGAAACGAGCACATGAGGCATGGGTGTAGGGTGTTTTTCGTCACCCCATTGAGATGAGAATATGCGCATGCTTCTCAGGCGTACTACAGATTCCCCCTGCCTAGAGTAGGCCGGGGTTTAATGATTGTGGGGATCCGAATCTCCGGCAGCCGCGGACTAAGCTGCCGTTAATTACCCCTCGCCTTTGGGGCGAGGGAACCTCCGATTAACGGGTTAAACTGGTCATGCGAACTCAATGTGCAGTGTACGTGTGTTTTGTTTTGAAAGGGGGCTTTGGATATATCGGGAGCCACGCAGAGTTTTTACGGGGGTCCCGCTATCCGGATAGCGGGCTGGGGGTCAAGGGGGCTAGCAGCCCCCTTGCGGGGTTCGGGGCAGCGCCCCGGCCCAAAAATTTTTTGGAGGGGAGAATGTTGCGGAATATGTGTACGTGTACATATGTATACATATATATATACATGTATATATAAACAAAAAAGGGAGGAAAAGACATCCAAAGGATGCGTGGGGCCAGCGCCTTGAGCGCTGTGAGCTTAGGTGCTGTGCGCAAGGCGCTGGAGCGCAAGCGCGCGCGCCACGTATCGGCACGTGGGCGCTTTGCGCTCGGACGCAGTGCGCTTGAGCGCAAGCGCGCGCGCCACGTGTCGGCACGTGGGCGCTTTGCGCTCGGGCGCAGTGCGCAGGAGCGCAAGCGCGCACGCCACGTGTCGGCACGTGGGCGCTTTGCGCTCGGGCGCAGTGCGCTCGGGCGCAGTGCGCTTGAGCACAAGCGCGTGCGCCACGTGGGCGCTTTGCGCTCGGGCGCAGTGCGCTTGAGCGCAAGCGCGCGCGCCACGTGTCGGCACGTGGGCGCTTTGCGCTCGGGCACACTGCGCTGGAGCGCAAGCGCAAGAGCCACGTGTCGGCACGTGGGCGCTTTGCGCTCGCGCGCAGTGCGCTGGAGCGCAAACGCGCTACGTGTCGGCACATAGGTGCTTTGCGCTCGAGCGCTAGCGCGCCAGCGAGGAAAAGAGGGCTTTTGACCCCAGAAACTCCCGGAAGAGAAATTAGAAAGGAGTTGGGCTCCTGAGTGTGTTTTTTTTTTTTTTTGGTTAATGGGAGGGGTTCTTCTTCTTCCTCCTCTGTTAGCTGGATCTTGAAGATCAAGAGATATGGGATTTTAAAAATCACTCCTTTTTGAGATCTAATGGAAGATCTGAGTTCCCCTTGATGGGTTTTGTGGTGAAAACCTAATTTGTTTTATAAAAAGGAGAGTAGAACTCTTGATTTAATTCAAAAGAAAGAAGAAGGTTTTGGAACCTTGGAGAAGGAAGAAAGATCTCAGATCTGAGACTTTTTTGGAGAGAGAAAAAGTTGTGAGATATTTTCATTATCTTTTGCCTTTATAGGCTATACACTTTACACATAGCCCCTTGGGCTTCACAAAATGGCATTTTGCCTATCCCATGGCTCATGTGCCATTTCTTTTTGCACATAAGCCATGGGCTTCACAAAAATTTGGCTTTATGCCTATTTTTCTTACATTTATCCATAGAATAAAACAAAAGAAATACAACAAAATTGTTTATTAAAAAATTTTTATCTTGGCGTAGGGGAGGCCGGCCGCTTCATGTTCGGGCTCGACCCGGGCATGGGCCCACTGGATCTGGGCTTGGGCCCACTTAGCTTGGAGTTGACTTTGATTTTGACTTGGCCAACCGGGGTGTAAATTTTTACCCCAACAAATTGCCCCCCATCAATAAATGCACACCACATATGTGGGTCGTGTGCATGAAATTGATGATTATTCTTTTACTTGGAGGCGACCTGATTTGGTTCCCGCATTTTGGGAAGCTAGCACTGCCCTTTTTATGACATGGACGGTCGTTGCTTGACATGTCTCCGAGATGGAGTGTCCGTGATAGACGTTTCCCTGGCCCGGAGTGATTTGGTTCCCGCTTTGTAGGAATCCTGCGCTGCCCTTTTTATGACATGGACGGTCAATGTTGCCCTTTTTGCGACTTGGACGGTCGATGCTGCCCTTTTAGCGACGTGGATGGTCGGTTCTGCCCTTTTTGCGACGTGGACGGTCGACGCTGCCATTTTAGCGACGTGGACGGTCGGTTCTGCCCTTTTTGCGACTTGGACGGTCGATGCTGCCCCTTTTGCGACTTGGACGGTCGATACTACCATTTTAGCGACGTGGACGGTCGGTTCTGCCCTTTTTACGACTTGGACGGTCGGTACTGCCCTTTTTGCGACTTGGACGGTCGATACTGCCCTTTTTGCGACTTGGATGGTCGGTTCTGCCCTTTTTGCGACGTGGACGGTCGTTGCTGCCCTTTTAGCGACGTGGACAGTCGGTTCTGCCCTTTTAGCGACGTGGACGGTCGGTGCTGCCCTTTTTGCGACTTGGACGGTCGATGCTGCCCTTTTAGCGACTTGGACGGTCGGTGCTGCCCTTTTAGCGACGTGGACGGTCGGTGCTGCCCTTTTAGCGACTTGGATGGTCGGTGCTGCCCTTTTAGCGACGTGGACGGTCGGTGCTGCCCTTTTAGCGACGTGGACGGTCGGTGCTGCCATTTTAGCGACTTGGACGGTCGGTGCTGCCATTTTAGCGGCTTGGATGGTCGTGGCTGCCCTTTTAGCGACTTGGACGGTCGTGGCTGCCCTTTTAGCGACTTGGATGGTCGGTTCTGCCTTTTTAGCGACGTGGACGGTCGGTGCTTGATTTGACTTGCTCTGCTTCTTGCAGTGTCAAGGGTAGACTTGACTTGCTCCGCTTCTTGCGGTGTCGAGATTGGATTCTGACTTGCTCCGCTTTCTGCGGCGTCGGAGTGGAAATTGACTTGTTGGTTTTGATTTGGGTTGACATCAGCATCGCTATACTGGAATATGGTACCAGGAGCGAATCATCATCTGTCATTGAGAGGATTTTGGGATTTTTTTACGCCCGTGGATTGTATACGGTTTTGCAGGATGTATGATCCAGACCGTAGGGCCGAAAAAATTTTGGGATTTTGTCGGTGTCTGCATCGCTGCACTGGAATATGGTACCAGGAGCGACTCATCATTCGCCGTTGGGGTATGGGATTTAGAATTTGGTTGGCGTCTGCATCGCTGCACTGGAATATGGTACCAGGAGCGACTCATCATTCGCCGTTTGGGGACTTGGAATTTGGATCTTGTTTGGCATCAGCATTGCTGCACTGGAATAATGCCAGGAGCAACTCATCATTTACCTTGGGAGGACTTGGGATTTGGGTTTTTGGTTGGCATCAGCACCGCTAACACTGAAGCGAAATGCCAAGAGCGACTCATCATTTGCCGTTGGACGATGGCTTAGGAGACAGGTTTGGGTCCCTATCACCTAAGGCTTTACAATTTTATGAGCCGTGAGGGTCTCATAAAAGCATTTTCTCCCTACGAGTCGAGAGGATCTCGCAGGTGTACATTCTCCTTAGGAATCGTGAGGATTCCTAAGTGTGTTGCTCCTTTGTGAGTCGTAAGGATCTCACGCAGGGGTTTTCTCCTCACAAGGTCGAGAGGACTTTGCGAGTGTATTCATCTCTTTTCACGAGTTTGCGCCCTTTCGGGTTTTCACAAACTCGCCGGTAGTCCTGCTGTTTTTACTCACGGAGCCCTTTCGGGTTTTCATCTGTGCTCGTTTTGCTTGTGGACATACCTTTTTATTTTTCTTTTTTTTTCTTTTTTTTTTCTCTCCCTTTTTTTGCCGCTGGTGGGACTTTAAAAGTAGTCTCGCCGGCAGGATTTGGGAGAAATAGGGGTCATTTACGCCCGTGGATTGTATACGATTTTGTAGGATATATGATCCAGACCGTAGGGCTGATGTGCTCAATTCGCCTGCGACTTGGAGCATTCACATGTAGTATTTCTTGAGATATCGGCCATTGATGGGTGGCATGGGCCTTTCTCCCTCGGCACTTATTAGTTGGTAGGATCCTCCGTCGAACACTTTCTCGATGACGTATGGTCCTTTCCAGTTTGGCTCGAATTTTCCCTTGGCATGTCGATTGAGGATGATCGGTCTTTTGAGGACCAACACCAATTCACCTTTCTTGAAAGCGCGGAGACGGGTTATCTTGTCATAGGCCCGTGACATTTGGGCTCGGTATAGCTGCAGATTTTGCTGCACCGCGAGCCTCTTTTCTTCGAGGGCATCGAGCTCTTCAAGTCGAAGGAGCACGTTTTCCTCCTCCGTCAACTCGTGCTGAACGGCCATTCTTAAGCTTGGGACTTCGACTTCGAGGGGGAGGACCGCCTCCACTCCGAAGAGTAATGAGTATGGAGTGGACTGTGTTGGAGTACGGTGCGTGGTACGATATGCCCACAACGCCTCGTGAAGTTTGAGATTCCAGTCTCTCTTGTTGGATGAAGCATTTTTCCTCAGGAGCTTGCATAGAGTCTTATTGAAGACTTTGGCTAGCCCGTTGGCTCTTGGATTATAGATGGAGGAATATCTCCAGTCTATTGGATTATAGATGGAGGAATATCTCCAGTCTATCTTGTGCTGAGTAGCGAACCTTGAGACATTGAAGCTCTTGAAAGAAAGCCCGTTGTCAGAAATGATTCTTCTTGGTGTACCAAAGCGGTATAGAATATTATGCTGGAAGAATGTCAGAATATCTTTCGTCTTGACTTCTTTTAGCGGGACAGCTTCAGCCCATCTGGAGAAGTAGTCTGTCGTGGCCAGTATGAACCGGTGGCCTTTGGATGATGGAGGATCAATTGGGCCAACAATGTCGGTGCCCCAGACTTCGAAGGGCCACGACGCCACCGTAGGATGCAACGGATTGGGATACTTGTGAATGAAATCACCATGGATTTGGTAGATCTGACATTTCTTTGCATGCTCCCCGCAATCCCGTATCATGGTGGGCCAGTAATACCTAAGCCGTTTGATTTGAAGTCGCATCTTGGGGCCAGATTGGTGAGCACCGCAAACGCCCGAGTGAACATCTTTCATGACCTTTTGGGCTTCGGCCGATGACAGGCACCTGAGCCAGAGTTGGTCATATGACCTGCGGTATAACGTGTCATTTACAAACACGTATCGGAGAGCTCTTTTCTTCAGCTGAATCCTCGTAGATTTTTCTTCGGGCAGCTTATCGTATCGGAGGTACTCTATGAAGGGTTCTCTCCAATCGGGCTCGTCTTGGATGATCGAAGCTTCTTCGGCAGGACTGCTCTCCTGTTCTGCGCTTTCCTCTTCTCGTAGAGAGACTGGGGGTAGAATTTGTCGGCTCCTGACTGTGATCAGAATTTCGTCCAAGTCAGGATCAGCCAGCTCCTTGGCTAGGAGAGCGAGTATGTCGGCTTTTCCGTTCAATGCTCTAGGGACCCTTGTTAGTTCAATGTGAGTGAACCGTTTCATGAGTTCCACCACCCGGCTTCTGTACCGAGCTAACTCGGGTTTGTATATCTTATAGGTGCCGCTTACTTGGTTGACGACAAGCTGGGAGTCACCGTAAACCCATAGCCGAAGGATTTCCATTTCTATGGCGAGCTCCAAACCAGCTATCAGAGCTTCATACTCAGCTTCATTGTTTGTCCGAGGCTCGGTGAGAGCGAAAGAACGCCGTAAGGTTCCCATTGATGGCGTGATAAACACCAATCCTATCCCTGCTTTTATCTCCGGGACGTTTGATCTGCCGGAGCTCCTTATTGATGAGGCCCCATCGAAGTAGAGCTCCCAATATGGCTCGTCTTTCTCGAGGTGCAGCACTTGTTCGTCGGGCAACTCACAATTTAGCGGCGATCCTTCTGGTATGGGATGAGCAGCGAGAAAGTCTGCAAGAGCTTGCCCTTTTACTGCTTTCTGAGGAGCATAAACTATGTCAAACTCAAGTAGCATGACAGCCCATCTCGCCATTCTCCCGGCTAGGCTTGCTTTGGTCATCAAGTGTTTGAGCGGGTCGACCTTGGAGATCAGCATAACCCGATGAGCGAGCAAATGGTGCCTCAGCTTCTTCACAGCAAATATTAGAGCCAGGCATTGTTTTTCGATTGGGGAGTAGTTGTGTTCTGCCCCGACTAGAGTTCGACTGAGGTAGTAGAGGGCATTTTCTTTTCCCTCCTCGTTATTCTGGGCAAGGAGCGCACCGAGTGACTCATCCAGCGCGGCAGTGTAGAGAATCGGCGGTTTATTTGGAATGGGAGCGGCCAGCACTGGCGGGTGCAACAAGTATTGTTTGATGCTTTCGAACGCCGCTTGACATTCGGCATCCCAGATGAAAGGAGCTCCTTTCTTCATAAGCTTTGAGAAGGGCCTACATCTCCCCGACAAATTTGAGATAAACCTCCGTATATAAGCAAGCTTGCCTTGGAAAGACCTCAGCTGCGTCAGACTCTTTGGAGGGGGCATCTCCATGATGGCCTTTATCTTTGATGGGTCAATTTCGATCCCTCGATGCCGGACTATAAAGCCCAGGAATTTTCCCGATGACACGCCAAAAGCGCATTTCAGAGGATTCATCTTCAGGTCAAATTCCCTCAGTCTGGTGAGAACGGTCCTAAGATCTTGGATGTGGTCGGCCTTGGCTTCAGTTTTGACGACCAGATCATCAACATAGCATTCGACGACTTTATGGATTAGGTCATCAAAGATATTAGTCATTGCCCTTTGATATGTAGCGCCTGCGTTCTTCAATCCGAACGGCATCACCTTGTAGCAATATATTCCGATCGGGGTTCGAAATGCTGTGTGCTTCTCATCCTCAGGCGACATCTTGATCTGATTGTATCCAGACGAGCCATCCATGAAGGTGAACAGCTCGTAATTTGAGGTGTCATCGACCATCATTTCCATGACCGGTAGCGGGAAGTCGTCTTTAGGACATGCCTTGTTAAGGTCCCTGAAGTCGACACAAACTCGGATCTGCCCATTTTTCTTCTTCACTGGGACTATGCATGCGATCTAGTCCGCGTATTTCTCTTCCCTGATGAAGCCGGCATCGACGAGCTTCTTAGTTTCCTCGATGACCTTTTCTTCTAGTTCCCTTCTCATTCTTCGAGGAGCTTGTTTGACTGGATTAGCATCAGGAGATATAGCCAACTCATGTACGGCCACTTCAGGGGAAAGGCCAGGCATTTCTTTGTATGTCCACGCGAAGCAGTCGACGAACTCATGCAGCAGGGCAATTATCTGCGCTTTCATTTCCTCTGACAAGAGCGAGCTGATGTAGGTCGGCCTTGGATTATCAGGCGTTCCTAAGTCAATCTCGGTTAGCTCGTCAAAGGTTGCTTGTCCGCCATCTTCGAGCTCTTGAGGAGCTTCTTCTGGCTCGGCTATCTCGTCGTCATCATTTGATCTTTCGCTGGCCTCACCAACATAGATCATGTAGCACGCTTTGGAATCAGGTTGAATGTAGCCTTGTTGGGGTAAAAATTTACACCCCCGTTGACCGAGTCAAAGTCAAGGTCAACCCCAAGCCAGGTGGGCCCAAGCCCAGGTCAAGCGGGCCCATGCCCAAGTCGAGCCCGCGGCCAGCCTCCTCCATGCCAACAACAAAAATCATGTAACAAATAATTTTTATGTAATTTTTGTGCATGAATGTAAACAAAATGGGCACAAAGCCAATATTTTGTAAGCCCATGGCTTATGTGCAAAAATGAAATGGCACATGAGCCATGGGATGGCAAAAAGCCATTTTGAAAAGCCCAAGGGGCTATATGTAAATATGTAAGCCTATATAAGGCAACATGATGATGAATAAAGCAAAGACTTTTCATTCCCCCAAAAACTAGGGTTCTTTGTGCCTCCTGCTCCTTCTCCAAGGTTCCAAAAACCTTCTCCTTTCTTTTGGATTAAATCAAGAGTTTAACTCTTCCTTTCCCCAAAATAAATAGTTTTCCACCACAAAACCCACAAAGGGGAACTCAGATCTCCCACCAGATCTCGAAAAGAAGAGATTTTTAAATCTCACATCTCCTGATCTTCAAGATCCGGCCAAAAGACAAGAAGAAGAAGGAGACCCATCTCCAAAAATCTAACTTTGGACAGACCCAAGGCTCAAAAGAAGGGCAATAAGTCCCCAGGAGTTTAACTCCTTTCTAGATCTGCTGGAGTTTAACTCCATAAATCAAATTTCTGCTAGGAGTTTAACTCCAAAAATCCCCTTTGGGAGTTTAACTCCCCAACCCAGGGGCTAAGCCCCCTTCCCGTGGTCACGTGGGTGCCACGTGACCCCGGGGCGCCAAGGCGCCCAATGGTCACGTGTGCCCACGTGACCCCGGGCGCTGAGGCGCCCAATGGTCACATGTGCGCCACGTGACCCCGAGCGCCAAGGCGCCCTTCGGTCACGTGTGCCCACGTGACCCCGGGGTGCCAAGGCGCCCTTGGGTCACGTGTGCCCACGTGACCCTGGGCGCTGAGGCGCCCTTTGGTCACGTGTGCCCACGTGACCCCGGGCGCTGAGGCGCCCAATGGTCACGTGTGCCCACGTGACCCCGGGCGCTGAGGCGCCCAATGGTCACGTGTGCGCCACGTGACCCCGGGCGCTGGGGCGCCCAATGGTCACGTGCGCGCACGTGACCCCGGGCACTAAAGCGCCCATGCGCGCGCACGTGACCCCGGGCACCATGCCCCATATGCCATGCACGCGTCTTTAAGACGCTTTTCCCCCTTTTTTTTTATGCACTCCATACTAAATATGTCTCCCCCGTTAGGAAAAATTTCTAACGGGGCGCTGCCCCGCACCCCGCAAGGGGGCTGCTAGCCCCCTTGACCCCCAGCCCGCTATCCGGGTAGCGGGACCCCCGTAAAAACTCTGCGTGGCTCCCGACATATCCAAACCCCCATTTCAAAACACAACACACGTACACTGCACATTGAGTTCGCATGACCAGTTTAACCCGTCAATCGGAGGTTCCCTCGCTCCAAAGGCGAGGGGTAATTAACGGCAGCTTAGTCCGCGGCTGCCGGAGATTCGGATCCCCACAATCAATAAACCCCGGCCTACCCTAGGCAGGGGGAATCTGTAATGCGCCTGAAAAGCGCGCGCGTATTCCCATCTCAATGGGGTGACGAAAAACACCCTACAGATTCTGGCACGCCCGGTGGGACCATCTCTCCTCCCATATTTCGGGTTAAATGTTCATGCGAACTCAGTCAATATATATACCTATATTTATACTGAAATAACGCTCTTTCATGCAGATTTTCAAACAATCACCTTCTGACGATGTCTTCGATGATGAACTCAGCTTCCATCTCCTACACGATGAAGATAGACTCCAGGACGGTCCTTCCGGCCAGTCTCGGGCGACAATGGGAGGAGCCGCTGCTACCATTCGGCTCTATTATGTTCATGCCAGTTGGTGCCATCCCAGCTCCTCAAGCCCCGGTGGCAGACAAACCGGTCTCGAAAGGCAGGAGACCAAATGTGGTAGTCGCGAGGGCACCTCAGCCCAAGCGCAAGTCCGTTTCCGAACAACTCTCCATAGCCCCAGCTGGGGGCAAGGCCATCAACACCAACAAAGCTACAACGCGTCCCGAGCAAGCTCCAGCGGCGCCCCTGACAAATGCTCGATCGGGTGTCTTCTCTAAGCTCCTCGCTGATCAACTCACAATGGCTTCCCGGATAGCGGATGCCCGCCAAGCCTTCAAGATCGAGAAGCTGAGGCAGAAGCGGCTCAGATATAGAGCCAACAAAAGGGCTAGGGCTCTGGCCATGTTAAGACTTATGAATTTCCAAAGCCCGGACCGCTCCACGAGACCAGCTGCTCGTGATGAAAGAATGGCTGAATGTGCTATCCACACTGTCTACATGGCCGGACATAAAGAAACGAACCCTCCTCTTCTTCACAGCCATAGTGATGATATGGTTGACGCTACCCAGCATCGGCTCGATCTAAATGATGAAGAGCCCGCTCAGGCCGATAAGCCAGAGGAACCCGTGGTTCCTACGGAATGGAGCTCAGGCAATAAAGATTACCCGGTTGTCATAGCCGGAACTACAGAGCAAGCATTATTCCAATGGCTTCAAAGGCAATTTCAGGACAGGGATGAGAAGATGGCCGAGGTCTATTCCAAAGTCGACGAGCTGGCAAACGTCGTGGCAGATCTCGCGACCCAAGTCGCCCGATTGCAATTACAGCAGAATCAAATTTTGGCTCATAAGCCAGGGATTGATACCCGGGGGCAGCCAACTGATATCCCTTCCAACCTAAAAGCGGAGCGCCTTCGCGAAAAACGGCCGCAATCAGTCTCCAGTCCTTCCGATACATACGCCGGGGGGGAATCGCCTCTGAAAGAGAAGCTGGAGAAGGTCTATTCCTTCAAGAGGGAAAAGGTCCACAAGATATTCAGGGACGCCCTAAGAAACGGTCTACAACTGCCAGAATCAAAGAGACCGCAAGAAGAGAATATGACCGACGACCCAAAATATTGCCCCTATCACAGGGTGATAGGTCATGCCATTGAGGACTGCTTCGTCTTCAAAGATTAGGTCGAAAGGCAATACAGGATGGGAGAGATAGAACTGTCTAAAGGCGTGTTAGCAAACAGTCAAGCTACGATCGCCGATTTCATGCAAATAGAGACCGAAGCCTTTCGGGAACCTAATCCTCCCAGACATGTGCCTCGAGGACCAGCATCAGTAAAGGCACCTACTCCAATGGAGGGAAAGAAGAAGGTATACTCCTTCAGGAGGGATGAAGTCCGCAAAATATTCGTGGACGCCTTGAACAATGGCCTGCAACTGCCTGTTCCAAAGAGGCCACAGGAAATGAACATGACCGGCAATCCCATATACTGCCCATATCATAGAGTGGTGGGTCATACCATCGAAGACTGCTATATTTTCAAAGATTGGGCAGAGGACCAATATAAACTTGGAAAAACCTCACAATCCTCGGATGTATCGGCAAGCCACAGAGCTAGGTCATCAACACAGCTCCGCCAAGATCAAAGTTCAAGGAGCTGGGATAAGCAAAAAAGACCACCACGTCATTAAACTGGGAACGATCGACCTCTAAGTCGTTAAACTGGGAATGTAAAAAAAAATGTAAATGTAAATAAAAAAAATGTGTAAATAAAAGAAAAATGAAAATAAAGCCGAAATGATGGGGCAACCGCGAATAAATAGCCGAAATGATAGGGCAATCGCGACCTTCGCGATAAGAAAAGCTGAAATGATAGAGCAATCGCGGTGAAAACAAAAAAAAAAACAAAAAAAAAAACAAGGGCGGATGATGAGTTGCTCCTGGCATTATTCCAGTGCAGCAATGCAGACGCCAAACAAAAATTCAAATTTCCAAAATTCTCCCGGCCCTACGGTTAGTCCCCAACTTGACTACCGTATACAATCCACGGGCTCAAATAATTCTCATCATACCCATATCCCACTGCAATCACCAGTCCAGCGGTTGGTCTCCGCCCTCGGAATTATGCTCCATTGGGAAGACCCACTTATGTGTCCTTGCGCATGTGCTTCAGTGTTAGCAACGCTTATGCCGGCCCCTACCCCAAAATTCCGAGCTCGCCATCGATCGACCTCCAAGTCGTTAAACTGGAAACAGCTGACCTCCAAGTCGTTAAACTGGAGACAGATGACCACCAAGTCTTTAAACTGGAAACAGATGACCTCTAAGTCTTTAAACTGGAAACAGATGACCTCTAAGTCTTTAAACTGGAAACAGATGACCTCTACGTCGTTAAACTGGAAACAGATGACTTCCAAGTCTTTAAACTGGAAACAGATGACCACCACGTCTTTAAACTGGAAACAGATGACCTCTACGTCATTAAACTGGAAACATGTGACCTCTAAGTCTTTAAACTGGAAACAGATGACCTCTACGTCGTTAAACTGGAAACAGATGACCTCTAAGTCTTTAAACTGGAAACAGATGACCTCTAAGTCTTTAAACTGGAAACAGATGACCTCTAAGTCTTTAAACTGGAAACAGATGACCACCACGTCATTAAACTGGGAACAGATCGACCACCACGTCTTTAAACTGGGAAACAGATGACCACCACGTCATTAAACTGGGAACAGATCGACCACCACGTCTTTAAACTGGGAAACAGATGACCTCTACGTCTTTAAACTGGAAACAGATGACCTCTAAGTCTTTAAACTGGAAACAGATGACCTCTACGTCTTTAAACTGGAAACACATGACCTCTACGTCATTAAACTGGAAACAGATGACCTCTACGTCTTTAAACTGGAAACAGAGGACCTCTAAGTCGTTAAACTGGAAACAGTCGACCTCTAAGTCATTAAACTGGGAACGAGGGAAATCCACTCATGTGTCCTCACGATACATGAGGAGAACAAACCTTTGTGGGATCCTTACGACTCATAAAGGAAAAACACACTTAGGAGTCCTCACGACTCCTAAGGAGAAAATACACCTGCGGGATCCTTACGACTCGCAGGGAGAAAATACCTTTATGGGACCCTCACGGCCCATAAAATTGAAAAGTCTTAGGTAATAGGGATCCAAACCTGTCTCCTAAGCAATCGCTCCCCAATCCCCAAGTGGCGAATGATGAGTCGCTCCTGGTACTATATTCCAGTGCAGCGATGCAGACGCCAACCAAATTCCAAATCCCAATCCCCAAGCGGCGAATGATGAGTCGCTGCTGGTACTACATTCCAGTGCAGCGATGCAGACGCCAACCAAATTCCAAATCCCAATCCCCAAGCGGCGAATGATGAGTCGCTGCTGGTACTACATTCCAGTGCAGCGATGCAGACGCCAACCAAATTCCATATCCCATACCCAATGGCGAATGATGAGTCGCTCCTGGTACCATAATCCAGTGTAGCGATGCAGACGCCAACCAAATTCCAAATCTCATACCAACGGCGAATGATGAGCCGCTCCTGGTACAATATTCCAGTGCAGCGATGCAGACGCCAACAGAGCCCCGAAATGTCTTTGGCCCTACGGTCTGGATCATACATCCTGCAAAACCGTATACAATCCACGGGCGCAAAACAATCCCGATCTCTCCAAAAAAAAAAAAAAAAAAAAGAAAAAAAAAAAAACGGTATGTCCACAAGCAAAATGGGCACGGATGAAAACTCGAAAGAGCTCCGTGAGTAAAAACAGCAGGACTGCCGGCGAGTTTGTGAAAACCCGAAAGGGCGCAAACTCGTAAAAAAAAAAGAAGAAGTGAAATGCACTCGCAAAGTCCTCTCGACTTCGTGAGGAGAAAATTCCCGCGTGAGATCCCTACGACTCACAAAGGAGCAACACACTTAGGAGTCCCCACGACTCCTAAGGAGAAAATACACCTGCGGGATCCTTACGACCCGTAGGGAGGAAATGCTTTTATGGGACCCTCACGGCCCATAAAATTGAAAAGCCTTAGGTGACAGGGATCTAAACCTGTCTCCTAAGCCACCAATTCTCAAATCCTCCCGGGGCACATGATGAGTTGCTCCTGGCATTATTCCGGTGCAGCAATGCAGATGCCGACAAAATACCAATCCCAAAATTCTCTCATGACAAATGATAATTCGCTCCTGGTACCATATTCCAGTGTAGCGATGCTGATGTCAACCCAAATCAAATCAAACCAACAACCTCTATGGCGGAATCATGCTCTGTCCCAGAATTCACCCCGTGTCGAAATGATGCTTCGCCTCGGTGTACCTGCCTTCCCTGTCGAAATTATGCTTCGTCTCGGAATAAAGTCAACAACCCGACACTCCGCGCCGGGGAAAAGTCGATCAGCGACACTCCGTGCCGGGGAAAAGTCAACCCGACACTTCGCGCCTGGGAAAAGTCCATCAGCGACACTCCGTGCCGGGGAAAAGTCAACCCGACACTTCGCGCCGGGGAAAAGTCCATCAGCGACACTCCGTGTCGGGGAAAAGTCAACCCGTGACACTTCGCGCCGGGGAAAAGTCCATCAGCGACACTCCGTGCCGGGAAAAAGTCAACCCGTGACACTTCGCGCCGGGGAAAAGTCGATCAGCGACACTCCGTGCCGGGAAAAGTCAACCCGTGACACTTCGCGCCGGGGAAAAGTCTATCAGCGACACTCCGTGCCGGGGAAAAGTCAACCCGTGACACTTCGCGCCGGAGAAAAGTCCATCAGCGACACTCCGTGCCGGGGAAAAGTCAACCCGTGACACTTCGCGCCGGGGAAAAGTCCATCAGCGACACTCCGTGCCGGGGAAAAGTCAACCCGACACTCCGCGCAGGGGAAAAGTCCATCAGCGACACTCCGTGCCGGGGAAAAGTCAACCCGACACTCCGCGCCGGGGAAAAGTCCATCAGCGACACTCCGTGCCGGGGAAAAGTCAACCACAGACACTCCGCCTCGGGGAAACGTCGACCAGCGACACTCCGTGACGGGGACACGTCTACCAAATCGCTCCGGATCAGAGCGTCGACCGTCTATGTCGCAAAAAGGGCAGTGCAGGCTCCCGCAAATTGGGAACCCAAATCGCTCCGGATCAGAGCGTCGACCGTCTATGTCGCAAAAAGGGCAGTGCAGGCTCCCGCAAATTGGGAACCCAAATCGCTTCGTAACAGAGCGTCGACCGTCTATGTCGCAAAAAGGGCAGTGCAGGCTCCCGCAAATTGGGAACCCAAATCGCTTCGTAACAGAGCGTCGACCATCCATGTCGCAAAAAGGGCAGTGCAGGCTCCCTCAAATTGGGAACCCAAATCGCTTCATAACAGAGCGTCGACCGTCTATGTCGCAAAAAGGGCAGTGCAGGCTCCCGCAAATTGGGAACCCAAATCGCTTCGTAACAGAGCGTCGACCGTCTATGTCGCAAAAAGGGCAGTGCAGGCTCCCGCAAATTGGGAACCCAAATCGCTTCGTAACAGAGCGTCGACCGTCTATGTCGCAAAAAGGGCAGTGCAGGCTCCCGCAAACTGGGAACCCAAATCGCTTCATAACAGAGCGTCGACCGTCTATGTCGCAAAAAGGGCAGTGCAGGCTCCCGCAAATTGGGAACCCAAATCGCTTCGGATCAGAGCGTCGACCGTCTATGTCGCAAAAAGGGCAGTGCAGGCTCCCGCAAATTGGGAATCCAAATCGCTTCGGATCAGAGCGTCGACCGTCTATGTCGCAAAAAGGGCAGTGCAGGCTTCCTACAAAGCAGGAACCAGATCGCTCCGGGCCAGGGAAACGTCTACCACGGACACTCCGTCTCGGAGACGCGTTAAGCGTCGACCGTCCATGTCGTAAAACGGGCAGTGCGGGCTCCCCACAAATCGGGAACCAAATCACTCCGGGTCAGGGAAACGTCTACCACGGACACTCCGTCTCGGAGACGCGTCAAGCGTCGACCGTCCATGTCGTAAAAAGGGCAGTGCGTCCCAAAAAGTGGGAACCAAAGCAAGTCGTCTCCACGTGAAAGAAGATCCATCAATTTCATGCACACGACCCATATATGCTGTGTGCATTTATTGATGGGGGGCACTTTGTTGGGGTAAAAATTTACACCCCCGTTGACCGAGTCAAAGTCAAGTCAACCCCAAGCCAGGTGGGTCCAAGCCCAGGTCAAGCGGGCCCATGCCCAAGTCGAGCCCGCGGCCAGCCTCCTCCATGCCAACAACAAAAATCATGTAACAAATAATTTTTATGTAATTTTTGTGCATGAATGTAAACAAAATAGGCACAAAGCCAATATTTTGTAAGCCCATGGCTTATGTGCAAAAATGAAATGGCACATGAGCCATGGGATGGCAAAAAGCCATTTTGAAAAGCCCAAGGGGCTATATGTAAATATGTAAGCCTATATAAGGCAACATGATGATGAATAAAGCAAAGACTTTTCATTCCCCCAAAAACTAGGGTTCTTTGTGCCTCCTGCTCCTTCTCCAAGGTTCCAAAAACCTTCTCCTTTCTTTTGGATTAAATCAAGAGTTTAACTCTTCCTTTCCCCAAAATAAATAGTTTTCCACCACAAAACCCACAAAGGGGAACTCAGATCTCCCACCAGATCTCGAAAAGAAGAGATTTTTAAATCTCACATCTCCTGATCTTCAAGATCCGGCCAAAAGACAAGAAGAAGAAGGAGACCCATCTCCAAAAATCTAACTTTGGACAGACCCAAGGCTCAAAAGAAGGGCAATAAGTCCCCAGGAGTTTAACTCCTTTCTAGATCTGCTGGAGTTTAACTCCATAAATCAAATTTCTGCTAGGAGTTTAACTCCAAAAATCCCCTTTGGGAGTTTAACTCCCCAACCCAGGGGCTAAGCCCCCTTCCCGTGGTCACGTGGGTGCCACGTGACCCCGGGGCGCCAAGGCGCCCAATGGTCACGTGTGCCCACGTGACCCCGGGCGCTGAGGCGCCCAATGGTCACATGTGCGCCACGTGACCCCGAGCGCCAAGGCGCCCTTCGGTCACGTGTGCCCACGTGACCCCGGGGTGCCAAGGCGCCCTTGGGTCACGTGTGCCCACGTGACCCTGGGCGCTGAGGCGCCCTTTGGTCACGTGTGCCCACGTGACCCCGGGCGCTGAGGCGCCCAATGGTCACGTGTGCCCACGTGACCCCGGGCGCTGAGGCGCCCAATGGTCACGTGTGCGCCACGTGACCCCGGGCGCTGGGGCGCCCAATGGTCACGTGCGCGCACGTGACCCCGGGCACTAAAGCGCCCATGCGCGCGCACGTGACCCCGGGCACCATGCCCCATATGCCATGCACGCGTCTTTAAGACGCTTTTCCCCCTTTTTTTTTATGCACTCCATACTAAATATGTCTCCCCCGTTAGGAAAAATTTCTAACGGGGCGCTGCCCCGCACCCCGCAAGGGGGCTGCTAGCCCCCTTGACCCCCAGCCCGCTATCCGGGTAGCGAGACCCCCGTAAAAACTTTGCGTGGCTCCCGACATATCCAAACCCCCATTTCAAAACACAACACACGTACACTGCACATTGAGTTCGCATGACCAGTTTAACCCGTCAATCGGAGGTTCCCTCGCTCCAAAGGCGAGGGGTAATTAACGGCAGCTTAGTCCGCGGCTGCCGGAGATTCGGATCCCCACAATCAATAAACCCCGGCCTACCCTAGGCAGGGGGAATCTGTAATGCGCCTGAAAAGCGCGCGCGTATTCCCATCTCAATGGGGTGACGAAAAACACCCTACAAGCCTATGCCCCGTCTATCTGGAATTCGTCCATCGATGAGTGCTCGGACCTGGGGCGGATGCCATAGCCCCTCGTAAAACTTTGCTTCGGACTCCGTTTGATATAACCGGCATCCGCACTTTTTGAAGTATTCCCGCATCTCGGGCGCATAGTATCTGGGATTGAGGACGGCTTTTATGCCTCTCTCATAGGGAAGGCACGCGACAGAAAGATCGTCCGGGTGCACAACGGGGGTTGACCCGTAAAACAGGATGCCCTTTTGTCCATTTTTCCTCCCGGGGACGTAGAAAGTTTTCAGCTGGTCCACGGTGGAGACTGACAACGCATCGAGCTCTTTGCACATCTGGTCCGGCACCCTTGTGACAGCTAGGGACCCTTCTGCGACTTCGAAGGTCTCTCGTAGTTTCGCTTGCTGCATAGGGGTCCAATCTGCACAGCTGTTGCACGGCAGGTCCTCTTCCTCTGACTCTTCAGTGTTGCTGCCAAGATGAGGGCGGACATTACTGCTAGATGGGGCTTCAGTGACAGATTCGTCTGTATCGCTGCCGAAACGAGGGCGAGTTTTACGGAAGGACGGGCTTCCAGCGTCAGACTCGTCAGTGTCGCTACCGAAATGTGGGCGCACTTGGGCGTTTTTACTTTTGAAAGTGACAACCGGCGCGGATTTGATTTTGGATCTTGGGGCCGGTCTATCCTCAGTCAGTTGAGGCTTAGCATTTTGGTGGTTCATAAAGTACCGAGAATCTTCATAGCGGACTTCATGCACACCGAACGGCTGGATGTCTCCGTCAATGCGTCTTTCTTCGCCATTTTTAGTATACTTCATGCATTGATGGAGAGTTGACGGAATGATGCCGTAATCGTGGAGCCACGGTCGCCCCAAGAGAATCTTATAAGACGTGTCGGCGTTGATCACGTATATCTTAGCTTCAGTTTGCAGATCCCCGAATTTGATTGGCAGAGCTATGGACCCCAGAACTTGCTGGCAATTTTGGTTGAAGTCTTGAATGACAATCCTTTCCCTTGACAGGTGTCGGACGTCCATTGACAAACTCTTCAGCGTCCGCAAGTTCATGATGTTCACTGAGGACCCCGGATCAATCAATATGCGATTAATTCGATCTCCGTCGCTGTACCCGGTCACGTAAAGCGGCCGATTATGCTCAGCCGTTCCCAGTAGCAAGTCTTCATCCTTAAATGTGACTGCGGCGGCATGCAAAGCGTGCTGGGCTTCTTTCATATTAATTTCCGCAAAGTGAGCCTGATACCGCTCGGGGTTTTGCAGAGCGTGAATAAGAACATCTCTAAGCTCCTTAGATAGGACCAAGGCGTCGTAGATGCTCAGGAGAGACGGAAGCTTTCGAAGGTGAGCCAAGACATTATAGTCTACTGGGGAAGGACTCGAGTTTTCATCAGCCGGTTCTCCACCATCTTCATCATTAGCCATCTGTTTTCCTTTTCCTTTTGGGGCATTGCCCTGATTTGGCGGCAGAGCCCTGCCGCTTCTGAGCTGGATTTGATTGGCCTTTACGGTGAGCTCCTCGTCCTCTTCGGGAAAACAGAGCTCATCCTCGGAGTCGCTGCCAAGATGGATGGCGTAGCAGGTCACTACCGGGATCTCTTCATTGGAGTCTTCTTCTAACTCCCTCAGAATTTCAGCCGCTTGTACAGGGAAGAACTCCTTCAATTGAATCAATGTTCTTTCCTTTTGTTCATATTCTTCGAGGGAATCGATATATTTTTGAATGGTCGATCTCCC
Source organism: Agapanthus africanus (assembly GCA_030015575.1). Lineage (NCBI taxonomy): Eukaryota > Viridiplantae > Streptophyta > Magnoliopsida > Asparagales > Amaryllidaceae > Agapanthus > Agapanthus africanus. The sequence goes on from CM057339.1 coordinate 47,790,543, forward strand.
TGCAGACTCTCTTTCGCGCCGAGCTGCACTTTTCTTCTTCTTGAGCTTCTTTGATTTTGAGCCTGATGGAGCCGCCTTGGCAGCTGGACTGGTAGGCTTCTTCTGCCCTTCCCATTCCGTCCTGAGTTCTTTCCGAAGTAGCTTTATCATCTTCTTCGTCTTATTAGATATGTGCGTACTCCACGGAGGCCGCGATGAGTCCGTTTCATTTCTCAGGGCAGCGGGTTCAGCTGTCTGCTCCCAGAAGGCTTCAACTTCTGTCTGTACAAAGTTGGTGGTTGCAACTTGATTGTTCACCAACACACTTTTGGACAGTTCGATCTCTCCAGCCTTGTACTGCTTCTCGACCCAATCTTTGAAGATATAGCAATCCTCGATCGCATGGCTCACTACTCGGTGGTACGGGCAATACAGATGATTGTCGGTCATTTTTGCTTCTTGGGGTCTTTTCAACTCCGGCAATTGGAGGCCGTTGTTCAAGGCATCTTTAAATATCTTGCGGACTTTGTCCCTCCTGAAAGAGTAAATCTTGTTCTTTTTCTCCTCTAGGGAAGGCCCATCTCCTCCCAACAATGGCTTTCGAGACCGGTTAGTTTTGGATTCGGCCGCCCTTCGCTTTTCTTCATTGTCGGACGCATTGAAGACATTGGTACTGCTGGAACTCCCGCTTCTACGGCTGTCATCCCGCTTGCTTTTCCAAGTTTTGTCTCTCTGAGAGTCCGGCGGGGACTCTTGCTTCGAGCGTTCCAGCATTTGGACTTTCTTGGTTAGCTCTTGAAACGTCTTGAGGCCTGCTGTACACAAGAATGGGACCATCCAATTGCTGAGGTTCCCAATGAGAAGGCTGACGGACTGGTCCTGCTCCAGCGGCGGTTCGCACTTGACCGTGAGATTACGCCATCGGGCAATAAAGTCGGTGTTGCTTTCATTCTTCCCCGGCTTGGTCCTCACAAGGTCGGCAATGGAGATTTTATCACTGACACTCATGAACCTTTGCCGAAACAGGGACTCCATTTGGGCAAAGGTAATGACGGACCCGTCCGGTATACTCGCATACCAGTCGAAGGCGACGCCGGTCAGGCTATTGACAAACTGACGAAGAAGGAGCGCGTCATTGCCCCCTGTATTTCTGCACGATGCTTTGAAGTGGGCGACGTGCTGATTTGCATTCCCCGTTCCATCAAATCTTCCGAACTTAGGAATAACGTAGCCGCTTGGGAACTCAATCAGATCATACTGCGCGGAATATGGCCGCCCGCTACTGCCGATTTCTTTCTGAGCTTCAGCTTTGGCCACCAATGTTTTAACCTTGCTGGTGACCAAATCCATTATCCGATCCTGTGTTAGCGGGATAGTATTATCTGGGGCCAAGGCGTCCCCAGAAGCGGAATGTGGCCGGCTTTCATGCGGCTCGACCAGTCTTGGTCCCAAAGGAACAGGCATTGGCTGCCTCGGATTGTCATCACCCGGCTGATTAGTAGTGGCTTGTGCTTGGTTGGGAGGCGCTCGAGCAATTTGAGCCGTAAGCTGCATCACCACGTTCGTTAAGTCATCAATCTTCGAATAGAGCTTGGCCATCTCTTTATCTTTGCTCCTGAGCTGTTTTCGAAGCTCTTGAAGCAGCTCTTGCTCCGCAGTCCTGGGGCAGAAAGTCGGCTCCTCCTCACTGTCCGAGCTTGACTCTTCATGGACCGAGGGGTCTTTCTGCCTATCATCCTCATCGAGAGGGTTTTCTTCATCCAGCGGGGGCGGCTGTTCTTGAGCGGCGGCGACCACATTCAGGCTAGATTGGGCTTGGGATGTGGTGGCCCCATCCTTGCTTTTGCTGCGAAGGTTGTCGCTGGGGCGGCCGCCCGCCATATAGACCGTATGGATGATGTATCCGGCCGTCTTTCTCTCATTGGAAGTTGATTTCACGGATCGCTGTCTTGACCCCCTTGCTTCGGTAGCTGGTAATCGATTGAGGACGGCTGGCCTAACCAGGTTCTTGAATGGTGATGGCGCTTCTTTTCTGGATTTGCCCCGCTGCTTTCGTGCGGCACAGAGCGCCTGATAGACTCTTGAAGAGACAGTGTCATACCTTTTCTGTTGGGGCCGGGACACGTCTCTTTGTAACATTGTTCGGACCGCTGTCTTCTTAATTCTGGCGGTCATGGCATTTTTCTGAACCCACTTCAGAGGCTCGAAGGAATTGCTGATTCTCACGTCCGACTCAGCCGTCGTCGCGGGGTAACCCTGCACTTGGAACTTCACACGATTCCATTTGGCTGAAGCCTTGGCCTTCTTGTTGGCTCGATACCTGAGCCGCTTCTGCCTTAACTTTTCTGTTCTAAGCACCTGGCAGACTTCGGCTCTTTGGGAAGATGCCGTAGACCGGGCGATGGAGGATTTTGGAGATACAATCGATTGTGCACTTGTTGGAGTCATCGCCTGAGCTCGTCCGCAGCATTTGATGTTGCCTTTCGCACCGGAAGCCTTGCCCCCAGCTGGAGCGCCAGGGAGTCGTTCAGACACCATCTTAAGTTTCGGTTGTGGTGCCTTAGCAATCACAACATTCGGCCTCTTGCCCCTTGGGACCGGCTTGGCCACCTGTTCCGCTGGGATTTCCGCCAGATGAGCGCTTCCGGCAGGATAGATGATGACGAAGCCAAACTGGCGGGGCAGTTCCTCCCACTGTCGACTGAGGCTTGCGGGGAGAACCACACGAGCGTTGATCTTGACCACGTACGGAATCAGAGTCACGTTGGAAGCTGATTTCGTCTGGGGAGACATTGTCGTCGAAGGTTGATTGCTGCATGGAAAAAAAACATCATTTCAGTATAGACAATTGATATGTATATTGATTGAGTTCGCATGAATGTTTAACCCGAAATATGGGAGGAGAGATGATCAGTCGAAAATATTGTATATTTTAGCCGGCAATTTCTCCATCTTTTGCATACATTTAGAAGTGTTCGGCATTCATATTCTACTTATTAGCAAATCAGTCGTAAAATACCAGATTACATGTATTAGACTTTTAAACCGACACTTTAAGGGAAATTGACCGCATTTCTTGGCATCGCATCATTTCTGTATTTGCGCAACACTTGTCTTGAGTCTGTGCAGGAAATACGGAAGAAAAGTAAAAGAGCTGATCAAAAATACGCCAACTAAATCACTTCAGATCTGGTAGCAATTCAGATGGAGAAATACAAATCAATATATATGATAAAGGCCCACAACTCAGGCCCAAGAAGCAATAGAAAGCACAAGCTCCAAAGCCTACAAGCAGCCGCGGATCCGCGGCAGGAACCTACTTGGGCCGCGGAACCGCGGCTGTTTGGCCACCTCAGCAATTCATTTTTAGTGCACAATTTTCATCCCAGGGCCCACACCTCATTGTGATACGTCAAATTCCAGAACTCTCTCGAAGCTACTGCCAGATCAGCAAAGATGATTAAGGAAGGCTAATCCTAATTAAGCTCCTAATTAATCCTCTTCTAGAAGCTCCTCCTAACTAATCACATCTAGAAGCTTCTCCCCTAACTAACTTTTGGAGGGAAATTTGAATTCTCTCAACAAACTTTTGGAGGGAAACTTAGAATTTGAAATCCTAGATCTAGGGTTAGTTATCTATAAATAGGAACCTAGACCTAGGGTTAAAGGCTAATCAATAATCAATAACCATTGGTTCATTCTACACCATTTTCTTCCACAAGTCTCGTGACAAGGCTTGTGCGAAACCCTAACCCTAATTCCACTCCAAATCCAAGATCTTGAGTACCAAATCAAGCGAGAAGCCTTCAACCTTTTAGGAGCCGAGCCGATCTTCAATCGGGCAAGTGATCCAAGCCGATCCGCGATCCACGGAGACGAGCGAAGCCAAGTCGACGATCGAATTCTTCCTCTTGTAGTTCTTGAGCGAATGTAATGAAATTGTTGATATAAATAAAAGGTGAAATTCTTTAATCTTGCTTTCTTTTAATTCTTGCATCATGATTAGATCTCAATTTGTAATTGTTGTTCTTGTTGTGATGTGTGAGTAAAACTCCGCTCGTAAAGGAGTCGAGACGATAGAATGATGATGTAACAAATCTTAATACGATTTTTAAGTCCTACGAGTCTTGTAAACCCTAGCAAGTTCAAGAATCGATGACCTAGTTTCGTTGCGATGCTTTCTTGATTGTGATCGCTCGAAATTAGGGATCTACGATCGTTTCTTGAATCTACTAGAGGCTAGAATATGAATGATATCAATGAAAGAACAAGAGATAAGATGAAACCCTAGTTTCACAAGAAGTCTCTAATTCTCATCGATCATCATCGATCTAGTATCAATTCATCGAAGGATAAGAATACGTAATTGTAAGATTACATCACATCTATAGATCCGATCGATTCCTACGAGCCTCATTTCGATTCTTAAGATTTGGTTTGAAAAAATCATCAAACGATCAATTCTTGATTCTATCTTTTAATGCTTTCTTAGATCTAGTTTTTTTCTCTTTCTTGAAATACAATTTTAAATCATGAATTGTTTCCTTTTCTTTTCTTAAAGTTTCAACTCATCTAATTTGAAACACGAACACTTACACTTTCCCTGAGGACGATCCGCACTTACTAACGCGCTACAACCGACACCGTTATTGATTGCGGTCAAAATAATTCTTTGATTGTGAATTTTATTCATTTTCTTAAACACACACAAAGAAATGATAAATCAAATGGCGCCGTTGCCGGGGATAGTGCGCTAATAGTTCGTATCTTGAAATTTGAGTTGAACGATTTATTCCATTATAATTTTTAGATCAAAATTCGTGCAAACACTAATACGTGTGTTGTGATTTGATTGCGAGGAAATCTGGAATCATTGGAGCTTGAGAAAAATTATTCTGAAAATTCCAGAGAGCCTTTAAAGTGAACAGGAACCTACTGTGAAATTTTCGTGCAGAGATCACCTTGGACCGCGGCGGATCCGCGGTGTTAGCCTACAATTGCGGCGGAAGCACGGCTGTGTTGACTGTTCACTGCACCAATTTTTGCTCTGTAAGTCCCTCACTTTCTTATCTCTTACCTCATCTGCTCCAATAACAATTTTGCTGCAGGTTTCTTTGCAAATAAATCGCAGCGCGCAAAAGCAAAATAAAAATTTGTGTGTGTTTTTGATTCTTTTGGTTGTTTGCATATTAATACGGAAATTAAGGGGCACGACCAAATTCAAATTAGGTGGGGATTTCATTACCCTTCCTAAGCCCCGAAAATCACAAAACTTGCATCCGCATTGACCCACATTAACTAAAAAAAATATCTAGAGATGACTCTAAGGACCGTCGCGCTCAATTAGGACAGAAGAGGGCCGTGGGTAATTCATTGCTTATCCGCGTTTTCTTGTGGTGCCTAAGGCGAGTGTGTCTAAGGCTAGTGGTTTTTAATTAGGCCCACTACTTACGTAGTGGAGTACCTTCCCACTTACCTGGCACTTATCCGGCCACAGGGGACAAAGAGGCAGTGGAGGATTCTATCCTGCGACTTGTCTTTTGGCAGTTAGGAGCGGTCTAGAGCCGGACCTAGGTGACCACTAGATTCTAGGGTTTTGTGTGTTGCATTTGTTTTGTTGCATCATTTTTTTCAAAAATCCGTATTCTTTTTCAAAACAAACACCAATCACATTCATTCTCTCCCCTAATTATAAATTCACGCTGCCACTTGTACTAACCCTTTTTAGTACAAGATAGGCTGGACAACAGGATTCTAGTGCCTGTTCAGTCCGCGTCCCCCGATCGACCCTAAAGTCGGTATTTCTACATTTACCCTTTCTTTACCCACCACCACACCCACTTCGATGGATCCACCTCCATCGAACTTCTTTTCCACTACCCTGCCGCCGTCCGTTGGTGCGCAGAATCCACCTCGCATCTCTCTCCAAGAGAGATGTTATCCTACACGAGGCCCACTTTCCACATGTCTTTCCATTCCACCAGCCAACGGGGAAAATTTTCAAATAAAACCCCAATACATCAACCTTCTACCAAAATTTCACGGTCTCGAGTCTGAAGATGCATACGTGTTTATCACGAAATTTGAAAATGTATGCGCAATGATGGGTACTTCACAGCTTTCTGTGGATGCTTTCCGTCTACGTCTTCTCCCATTCACTTTGTGCGATTTAGCCGAGAAGTGGCTATATAACACTACCGCACATTCCATTTCAAATTGGGAAGAATTCGTCAAAGCATTCCTTAAGAAATTCTACCCACATCATAAGACAGCTCGAGTCCGCAGCGAAATCTATCAATTCACCCAGCTTCCAAATGAAACATTTTCAAAGTGTCTTGAACGTTTCAAGGATCTGTTACTCCAATGTCCACATCACGGCATCCCGAGATGGGAATTGTGCCGAATCATTTATGAGGGCATTACTCCTTACACAAGACAGACCCTTGAATCCATGTGTCAAGGCAACTTTATAACTAAAGATGATGGGGAAGCCTGGAAATTTCTAGAAGATTTCGCTGAAAAATCTTTACAGTGGGAGGGTGTGAGTCAATCGTCTAGGGATGGCAATGATATTTCCATAGGAGTTAGAGCTGACATTGCAGCTATCAATAAGAAACTCGAGAATATGGAAAATAAATTTTTAGCCGCCGCCCTAAGTCAAATATCACTCTCCAAAACTGTATGTGGTTGTTGTTCTGATCCGTCTCACTTGACGGAAGAATGTCCATTTCAAGGTCATGAGCTTACCAATGCCTCATTTCAAAGACCTAGAAACGATCCATCTTCCTCCACATATGATCAGGGTTGGAGGAATAACCCTAACTTTGCTTGGAACCAATCACAATTTCAAAACACGGTTCCAACCCAAACCCATTTCCAAGGGGCACCTCCACCACAACAGCACCCACAACTTCAATTGAGTCAGCACCCCTTTCAATCACAAAACTTTCAAAATGCGGCCAACACTTTTGCACCGTCTAGTCCTTTGCAATTGACCGGTACAGATAACACCTCTGCACTAGCACAAACCTTGGATACTTTCATGAAACAATCCATCCAAGGGACGGCAAGTTTGCAATCTTCCGTTGAGAATGTGATGAAGATCATTATCTCTCAAAATGAGAACATCAAATCGATGGAAGAACAAATTGCACAACTAAAAGCCGAAATGAGTGCAAGAGAGAAAGGGAAACTTCCAGCTCAACCTTTACCTAATCCTGGCTATTCACATCATGTGGATGAGATCACATTGAGATCTGGAAGAGTGCTTGACCATCACCTTGGGGAAGAGTTTGATGATAATGATAGATCAATCAATAACACCCCGGCTGAGACCTTTCCTGACACACACAATTCTAACCCCAGTTCTTCTACCCTACCACCTTCTTCCGAGCCTATTCTCCGTTTCCCAAAAGGCTCGCCACTACAGCCCACCTCTTTTACCCCTCCACGGACGATCCCCACTTCTATTTTGGGATCGATTCCACAAACACTTCCTTCTCCTATGATGGACCCAGCGCTTATTGCTAAAGCACCTTATCCTAATCGGTTAAGGGCTAACACACCGAGTCCACATATGGAGAAGATTATGAACATTTTTAAGCAAGTAAACACCAACATCCCTCTCCTAGATGCCATCCAACAAGTTCCGTCCTATGCGAAAACTCTTAAGAACTTGTGCACTAGGAAGAGGAAGACTCACGCGCCCAAAAAGATATTCATGGAAAAGACAATAGACACGGCTTTCCCCCAACAATTACCGAGGAAACGTAAGGATCCAGGATATCCTACTATTTCCGTTTCTATTAGGGAAAAACACATCAACCGTGCTCTACTAGACCTTGGTGCTAGTGTTAACTTACTTCCTTACTCGGTATACGAGCAACTCGGTATCGGAGTGTTAAAGCCTTCGAGCATAACTCTCCAGATGGCTGACCGATCAATCACCAAACCTAGGGGTGAACTGGAGGATGTGTTAATAAAAATCGGAGAATTTATATTCCCGGTAGATTTTATTGTAATTGATACACAGCCTGTAGCGAACCCACGGAATCAAATTCCGGTGATTTTAGGTCGCCCCTTTTTGGCCACTTCCAATACAATAATCAACTGTCGTAATGGTTCTATGACCCTATCCTTCGGGAATAGGTCAACTGAGCTGAACATTTACAAGTTGGGAAGTGTACCCTCCGAACTTACTGCTCAGGTCTGTTCTGTCGACTTAATAGATGTCGACAGCAGCGAATTTGATGATCCTCTTTATACCGATCTTGACTCTTTTCATACGTTATTGTTTGACCCAACTATGTATCATACACATACGGACTCTTCCACCGAGATGTCCGGGTCAACAATTAACACGGATTATGAACTGTTCTTAGAGTCTGAAGATCACCCCGCACTTTGTGATGATATTATTCATCGGGGTATAGATGGAACTTTCGAGGAAATCTTCGCTGATGAACTCGCATTTTTGAATGACACGGGTGTTGAGATGAATCATCTTCCACTCAATGAAATTGAACCTCCACCCCTTCCTCTGAACTGTAAAAAGAATGCGAGCAATCCATCACATTCACTGCATCGTCTCTCCAAAATGAGACGCACACACATTCCTTTCCACCACTTAACCTTTCCCCACTTCTTTTTCCACCAACCCGAGCACTGCATTGATAAAATTTTGGAATGGTTGGTGTTAACTTTCGGTCTTTGCAAAGCTTGGCATCGACCACTGATTTTTGACCCCCACTTGTGATTTTAAAATATTAACATTGCATAATTCAAGTTTGGGGGGGTATAATTTTTTCTGGCTCCTAAAAAGAAATTTTTACAAAATGATGAGCCAAGAATAAGTTTGGGGGAGGATCTTCACTTAAATATTTTGCCCCCACTAATAAATTCCTCCCAAGCTTACAGGTTTTTTCGAGATTTAGCGGATGGCAACAGTGAGGACACTGTTGAAAACAAGTTTGGGGGAAGTTTGTGCTTATTTTCGCATCATTTGCATATCATACTTTGCATAAGCACAAAACATTTTTTTTCGAAAACCTATAAAAAAAAAAAAAATTCAAAAAGATAAAAATATTTTTTGTACATAAATAAGATAATAAAAGATTAGATAGTGAAAAATTACATCCGTGAGATTAGAAAAATTTAAGAAAACTAAGAAAATTAGAAGTTTTCTTATACGAACTAGTAATAAGTAGTTATGAGCCGTTGTCCCAAGGGTTAGTAAGATGAAGGACGTCACTAATCTGAGGATAAAATTAAGTCTGAAAAATAGTTTCTATTCTGGAAGCCAAACATTTTGAACGTTGATACCCTGCTATTCGCACTTACACACGTCTTAAAGCCTGGGATAGTAGAGGATACCTTGAAATGCTCTTGTCTTAAAGCCAAAAGTATGAAAAAAAATGAATAAAGAAAATAAAAATTGGTGAGAAAAATGGACACTGGTTTTGTTATCACCGAGGGAAATAAAAAATATATAGCAAGGGTGCCTTTTCATCTAGTGCCCTAAGGCCAACTGGTCTGGGAGTCACTCCTATACCTAAGGTGGTGCAAGATTAGGAAAATACACCAAATAAGCAAGCACATGAGTAATCGGTCGGTTAGTACCTCAAGAAGTATTAACGGTCGCATGAAAGTGTGTGAGCTCATCGAAAAAAAAAAGTATACTGAGGCTAATGGGCAAGAGTATGATAGGTTGAATTGAATTCTCCGGGTGTAGGGATGTCTTTACACACACGCAGGGTTATATGATCGATGTTTGGAAGAAAGATAGAAATGAAGAATAAGACGATGTTTTATTAAGGGAGGACGTGATTTCTGCATCTTTTCATGACCATTAAGATAGGGCTCATGACAACCGAAAAGCTAGCTTAGTTGGAAACCCTAATTTTCAAGGCTTTTCTTTTACAATTCTTTTCTTTAAATGTAATATTCATGATCTTCCTTTTATTATTGGATTTTGTGGGTGCAATCCGCTGAAAACCCTCAGGAGACAACACTCCTCCTACTAGGGACACCTAGAGGTTTAAAGGCTTGTTGCACGTGCTCAGTGCAATCGTGTTGCCTACGAAAGTGTGCTAGTTAGTTTTTCTCTTTCTTTATTTTCTCCTTCTCTTTTTAATAAAACATTCGCTCGAGACGATCGAAATTAAGTTTGGGGGTATTTGATCAGTCGAAAATATTGTATATTTTAGCCGGCAATTTCTCCATCTTTTGCATACATTTAGAAGTGTTCGGCATTCATATTCTACTTATTAGCAAATCAGTCGTAAAATACCAGATTACATGTATTAGAATTTTAAACCGACACTTTAAGGGAAATTGACCGCATTTCTTGGCATCGCATCATTTCTGTATTTGCGCAACACTTGTCTTGAGTCTGTGCAGGAAATACGGAAGAAAAGCAAAAGAGCTGATCAAAAATACGCCAACTAAATCACTTCAGATCTGGTAGCAATTCAGATGGAGAAATACAAATCAATATATATGATAAAGGCCCACAACTCAGGCCCAAGAAGCAATAGAAAGCACAAGCTCCAAAGCCCACAAGCAGCCACGGATCCGCGGCAGGAACCTACTTGGGCCGCGGAACCGCGGCTGTTTGGCCACCTCAGCAATTCATTTTTAGTGCACAATTTTCATCCCAGGGCCCACACCTCATTGTGATACGTCAAATTCCAGAACTCTCTCGAAGCTACTGCCAGATCAGCAAAGATGATTAAGGAAGGCTAATCCTAATTAAGCTCCTAATTAATCCTCTTCTAGAAGCTCCTCCTAACTAATCACATCTAGAAGCTTCTCCCCTAACTAACTTTTGGAGGGAAATTTGAATTCTCTCAACAAACTTTTGGAGGGAAACTTAGAATTTGAAATCCTAGATCTAGGGTTAGTTATCTATAAATAGGAACCTAGACCTAGGGTTAAAGGCTAATCAATAATCAATAACCATTGGTTCATTCTACACCATTTTCTTCCACAAGTCTCGTGACAAGGCTTGTGCGAAACCCTAACCCTAATTCCACTCCAAATCCAAGATCTTGAGTACCAAATCAAGCGAGAAGCCTTCAACCTTTTAGGAGCCGAGCCGATCTTCAATCGGGCAAGTGATCCAAGCCGATCCGCGATCCACGGAGACGAGCGAAGCCAAGTCGACGATCGAATTCTTCCTCTTGTAGTTCTTGAGCGAATGTAATGAAATTGTTGATATAAATAAAAGGTGAAATTCTTTAATCTTGCTTTCTTTTAATTCTTGCATCATGATTAGATCTCAATTTGTAATTGTTGTTCTTGTTGTGATGTGTGAGTAAAACTCCGCTCGTAAAGGAGTCGAGACGATTATAGAATGATGATGTAACAAATCTTAATACGATTTTTAAGTCCTACGAGTCTTGTAAACCCTAGCAAGTTCAAGAATCGATGACCTAGTTTCGTTGCGATGCTTTCTTGATTGTGATCGCTCGAAATTAGGGATCTACGATCGTTTCTTGAATCTACTAGAGGCTAGAATATGAATGATATCAATGAAAGAACAAGAGATAAGATGAAACCCTAGTTTCACAAGAAGTCTCTAATTCTCATCGATCATCATCGATCTAGTATCAATTCATCGAAGGATAAGAATACGTAATTGTAAGATTACATCACATCTATAGATCCGATCGATTCCTACGAGCCTCATTTCGATTCTTGAGATTTGGTTTGAAAAAATTATCAAACGATCAATTCTTGATTCTATCTTTTAATGCTTTCTTAGATCTAGTTTTTTTCTCTTTCTTGAAATACAATTTTAAATCATGAATTGTTTCCTTTTCTTTTCTTAAAGTTTCAACTCATCTAATTTGAAACACGAACACTTACACTTTCCCTGAGGACGATCCGCACTTACTAACGCGCTACAACCGACACCGTTATTGATTGCGGTCAAAATAATTCTTTGATTGTGAATTTTATTCATTTTCTTAAACACACACAAAGAAATGATAAATCAAGAGATTGGTCCCGCCGGGCGTGCCAGAATCTGTAGGGTGTTTTTCGTCACCCCATTGAGATGGGAATATGCGCACGCTTCTCAGGCGTACTACAGATTCCCCCTGCCTAGAGTAGGCCGGGGTTTAATGATTGTGGGGATCCGAATCTCCGGCAGCCGCGGACTAAGCTGCCGTTAATTACCCCTCGCCTTTGGGGTGAGGGAACCTCCGATTAACGGGTTAAACTGGTCATGCGAACTCAATGTGCAGTGTACGTGTGTTTTGTTTTGAAAGGGGGCTTTGGATATATCGGGAGCCACGCAGAGTTTTTACGGGGGTCCCGCTACCCGGATAGCGGGCTGGGGGTCAAGGGGGCTAGCAGCCCCCTTGCGGGGTTCGGGGCAGCGCCCCGGCCCAAAAATTTTTTGGAGGGGAGAATGTTGCGGAATATGTGTACGTGTACATATGTATACATATATATATACATGTATATATAAACAAAAAATGGGGGAAAAGACATCCAAAGAATGCGTGGGGCCAGCGCCTTGAGCGCTGTGCGCTTAGGTGCTGTGCGCAGTGCGCAGGAGCGCAAGCGCGTGCACCACGTGTCGGCACGTGGGCGCTTTGCGCTCGGGCGCAGTGCGCTTGAGCACAAGCGCGCGCGCCACGTGTCGGCACATGGGCGCTTTGCGCTCGGGCGCAGTGCGCTTGAGCGCAAGCGCGCCACGTGTCGGCACGTGGGCGCTTTGCGCTCGGGCGCACTGCGCTGGAGCGCAAGCGCGCACGCCACGTGGGCGCTTTGCGCTCGCGCGCAGTGCGCTGGAGCGCAAACGCGCCACGTGTCGGCACGTAGGTGCTTTGCGCTCGAGCGCTAGCGCGCCGGCGAGGAAAAGAGGGCTTTTGACCCCAGAAACTCCCGGAAGAGAAATTAGAAATGAGTTGGACTCCTGAGTATTTTTTTTTTTGGGTTAATGGGAAGGGTTCTTCTTCTTCCTCCTCTGTTAGCTGGATCTTGAAGATCAAGAGATATGGGATTTTAAAAATCACTCCTTTTTGAGATCTAATGGAAGATCTGAGTTCCCCTTGATGGGTTTTGTGGTGAAAAACTAATTTGTTTTATAAAAAGGAGAGTAGAACTCTTGATTTAATTCAAAAGAAAGAAGAAGGTTTTGGAACTTTGGAGAAGGAAGAAAGATCTCAGATCTGAGACTTTTTTGGAGAGAGAAAAAGTTGTGAGATATTTTCATTATCTTTTGCCTTTATAGGCTATACACTTTACACATAGCCCCTTGGGCTTCACAAAATGGCATTTTGCCTATCCCATGGCTCATGTGCCATTTCTTTTTGCACATAAGCCATGAGCTTCACAAAAATTTGGCTTTATGCCTATTTTTCTTACATTTATCCATAGAATAAAACAAAAGAAATACAACAAAATTGTTTATTAAAAAAATTTTATCTTGGCGTGGGGGAGGCCGGCCGCTTCATGTTCGGACTCGACCCGGGCATGGGCCCACTGGATCTGGGCTTGGGCCCACTTGGCTTGGAGTTGACTTTGATTTTGACTTGGCCAACCGGGGTGTAAATTTTTACCCCAACAATGGGATGGGCAAAATGTCATTTTGTAAAGCCCAAGGGGCTATATGTATATTTGTAAGCCTATAAAAGGCAACATGATAATAAAATAAAGGATAACTTTTCATTCCCCTCAAAATTTAGGGTTCTTGGTGTCTCCTTCTCCTTCCTCAAGGTTTTAAACTTTCTTCCCCTTTTCAATTAAATCAAGAGTTTTGCTCTTCCTTTTTCAAAACTAAATAGTTTTTCACCACAAAACCCACGAAGGGGAGCTCAGATCTTCCATCAGATCTCAAAAGGGGAGATTTTTAAATCCCACTTCCTTTCTCCAAGATCCGGTCAACCGAGAGGAGGAAGAAGGAGACCCATCTTCAAAAATCCCATCTTGGGAAGATCCAGGAAAAAGAGAAGAGAAACAAAGGGGCCCCCTTTGATCATTTCCAAAGATTTCTAGGAGTTTAACTCCATAATTTAATCTCTTTTCAGAGAAGTCCAATCGGGAGCACAACTCCTAGTGCAGAGACCAAGTCCCTTTTTCTGCCGACGCCGAGCTCCCGTGTGCCAAGCGCGTAGCGATCTGGCGCCCAGCGCCTGCGTGTCAAGCATGTAGGGCGCTGGCGCCTAGCGTGCTAGTGCCCACGTGCCAAGTACGTGAGGCTCCAGTGCTCAGCGCCTGCATGCCACGCACGTGAGGCTCTGGACCCCCATGCGTCCTTTGGACGCTTTTTCCCTTTTTATATATATGTATATATACACACACACACACACACACAGATACACACACACTCCACAACACTACCTCTGTTAGAAAAAATTTCTAACGGGGCGCTGCCCCGCACCCCGTAAGGGGGCTGCTAGCCCCTTGACCCCCAGCCCGCTATCCGGGTAGTGGGACCCCCGTAAAAACTCTACGGGGCCCCTGATATATCCAAAACCCCTTCAAAACATAATACTGCATATTGAGTTCGCATGATATATTTGACCCGTCAATCGGAGGTTCTCTCGCTCCAAAGTCGAGGGATAATTAACGACAGCTTAGTCCGGGGCTGCCGGAAATTCGGATCCCCACAATCAATAAAACCCAGCCTACCCTACGCAGGGGGAATCTGTAATACGCCTGACAAGCGCGTGCGTATTCCCATCTCAATGGGGTGACGAAAAACACCCTACAGATTCTGGCACCCCCGGTGGGACTTATCTTTCCTCCCATATTTCGGGTTAAATGTTCATGCGAACTCAATCAACATATACATTGATTGCCTGTACTGAAATCATGCTTCTTTATGTAGGTTAACAATTTCCAATTGCAATCTTCTGACGTAGCAAAAATGTCTCCAAGGACAAGCTCTACTTTCAACACAGCTCCCATCTCCTACACGATGAAGACGGACACCCGGACGGTCCTCCCGGCCAGTCTCGGGCAACAATGGGAGGAGCCGATGCTACCATTCGGCTCTATTATGTCCATACCCATTAGCGCCATCCCAGCTCCTCAAGCTCCAGCAACAGACAGACCGGCCTTGAAAGGCAGGAGACCAAATGTGGTGATCTCGAAGGCACCACTACCCAAACACAAGTCGGTGTTTGAACGACTTTCCTTTTCTCCAGTTGGGGGCAAGATCATCAACACCAATAAAGCAATAAGGCATCTCGAGCAAGCTCTAGCGGTGCCCTTGACAACTGCTCGATCGGGTATCTTCTCTAAGCTCCCCATCAATCAACTCACGGTGGATTCTCAGAAAACGGATGCCCGCCAAGCCCTCAAAATCGAGAAGCTAAAACAGAAAAGGCTCAGATACAGAGCCAACAAAAGGGCTAGGGCTCATCCTATGCTGATCTTCATAAAGTTCAATGAACAGGGTTATCCTGCCAAAGATAAAGAGATGTCTGGATATGTGGTTCACACTGTGTACATGGTGGGCACGCGCAGCAAGAGCAAGGATGGAGGTACTACATCTCAAATCCAATCTGTTGTAAATATGCTGCCACATTCCAAGACCAGCCTCCTCTGGAAGGTAATGAAGAACTTTATAGTGAGGCTGATAAGCAGAGAGAGCCCTCAGTTCATGAGGAGTCGAGCTCGGAAAGCGAAGATGAGCCAACTTTCCACCCTAAGACCACAGAGCAACAACTTCTCCAGGAGCTCCAAAAGCAGCTTAGAAACAAAGACAAGGGGATGGCCAAGCTCTACTAAAAAATTGACGACTTGACAAACGTCGTCTTACAGCTCACGGCCCAACTTGCCTCTCAACCGCCCAATCAAGCGCATGGCTCTGCTCATGAACTGGGAAATGGTGTCCCAAGACAGCCGACGCCTATTCCCTCAAATCAAAAAGTGGGCGGACCGCATGAAAATCAGTCGCATCCTATCTCGGGAAATATGTTGACTACTGATGACAGTAGTCCGCTAACTCAAGATCAAATCATGGATTTGGTTGCCAACAAACTCAAAACATTGGTAGCCGAAGCCGAAACGCAAAAAGATGTTAGCAGTAGTGGGAGACCATATCCTGCTCAGTATGATCTGGTAGAATTTCCTAGCGGCTATGTCATCCCTAAATTCGGAAGATTCGATGGGACAGGAAATGCGAATCAGCACATCGCCCACTTTAAAGGCTCATGCGAGAATACTGGGGGCAGTGATGCGCTTCTCCTCCGCCAGTTCGTTTATAACTTGACCAATGTTGCTTTTGACTGGTGCGCGAGCATACCGGATGGCTCCGTCACAACCTTCGTCCAAATAGAGTTTCTGTTTCGGTAAAGGTTCATGAGCGTCAGCGATAAGATTACCATTGCCGACCTCATAAGGACCAAGCCAAAAAACAACAAAAACAACGTGGATTTTATAATCCGATGGCGCAATCTCTCCGTCAAATGTGAACCGCCGATAGAGCAGGACCAATCTGTCAGTCTCCTCATTGGAAATCTCAATAATTGGATGGCCCCGTTTCTATGCACCGCGGTTCTCAAAACATTCCAAGAGCTGACCAGGAAATTTCAAATTTTGGAATGCTCAAAGCAGGAGTCCTCCTCTGACTCCCAAAATAACAATAGGTCCGGAAAAACCGAAAGGACGAAAATCATAAAGGCGGAAATTCTGACGATGCTGAATCTTTTAACACTTCGGCCAACCGAAATAAGCAAGGGATGAACGGTCCTAATGCCAACCGGTTTCGAAAGCCAGTGTTCGGAGAGGGAGGAGAATTTCTACTGAAAGAGAGGCTGGATAAGGTCTATCCCTTCAGAAGTGACATAGTCCGTAAAATATTCAAAAACGCCCTAAGAAACGGTCTATGATTGCCAGAATCAAAAAGACCGCAAGAAGCGAATATGACCGACGACCCCAAATACTTCCACTATCATAGAGTGATAGGTCATGCCATTGAGGACTGCTTCGTCTTAAAAGATTGGGTCGAAAAGCAATACAAGGCAGGAGAGATAGAACTGTCTAAAAGCATGTTAACAAACAGTCAAGCGGCGACCGCCAATTTCATACAAATGGAGACCGAAGTCCTTCGTGAAACTGATTCTCTTGGACATCTGCCTTTCTCTGAAAACGGTTGACCACCACGTCGCTAAATTGGGAACATTCGACCACCACGTCGTTAAACTGGAAACAATCGACCTCTAAGTCGTTAAATTGGAGATGCAAAAATGTGTAAATAAAACAAAAACAAAAAAATAAAATAATAAATAAAAAGCCGAAATGATGGGGCAACTCACAATAAAAATCAGCGAGTAAAATAAATAAGAAAACAAAGCCGAAATGATGGGGCAACCGCGAATAAAAAGCCGAAATGATAGGACAATGCGACCTTCACGATAAGAAAAGCTGAAATGATAGGGCAATCGTGGTATAAAAAAATGGCGAATGATGAGTCGCTCCTAGTACCATATTCGATAGAGCAATCGCGGTAAAAAAAACGGCGAATGATGAGTCGCTCCTAGTACCATATTCCAGTGCAGCGATGCAGATGCCGTCCAAAACTCAAATCCCCAACGGCGAATGATGAGTCGCTCCTGGTACCATATTCCAGTGCAGCGATGCAGATGCCAATCAAACTCTGAATGTCCCAACGGCGAATGATGAGTCTCTCCTGGTACCATATTCCGGTGCAGCGATGCAGACGTCAACCAAAATCCAAATTCCCAAATGGCGAATGATGAGTCGCTCCTGGTACCATATTCCAGTGCAGCGATGCAGACGCCAACCTAAATTTCAAATCTCTGAATGTCTCCAACAGCGAATGATGAGTCGCTCTTGATGCCATATTCCAGTGCAGCGATGCGGACGCCAAATCCCCAAATGGTGAATGATGAGTCGCTCCTGATGCCATATTCCAGTGCAGCGATGCGGACGCCAAATCCCAAATGGTGAATGATGAGTCGCTACTGGTACCATATTCCAGTGCAGCGATGCAGACGCCAACCAAAATCCAATTTTCCAAAATTCCCCCAGCCCTACGGTTAGTCCCCAAGTTGACTACCGTATACAATCCACGGGCTCAAATAATTCTCATCATACTCATACCCCACCGCAATCACCAGTCCAGTGGTTGGTCTCCGCCCTTGGAATTATGCTCCATTGGAAGACCCACTCATGTGTCATCACGATACATGAGGAGAACAAACCTTCGTGGAATCCTTACGACTCACAAAGGAAAAACACACTTGGGAGTCCTCATGACTCCAAAGGAGAAAATACCCCTGTGGGATCCTTTCGAATCGTAGGGAGAAAATGCTTTTATGGGACCCTTACGGCCCATAAAATTGAAAAGCCTTAGGTGATAGGGACCAAAGCCTGTCTCCTAAGCCATCGTTCCTTAACAGGCAAAGGCAAATGATGAATTGCTCCTGGTACCTGTGCTTCAGTGTTAGCAACACTGATGCCGACCCCTACCCCAAAATCCCAAGCTTCTGATCCAATAGGCCCCTAAGTCTTTAAACTGGGAACAGATGACCTCTAAATCGTTAAACTGGAAACAGAAGACCTCTAAGTTGTTAAACTGGAAACAGATGACCTCTAAGTCGTTAAATTGGAAACAGATGACCCCTAAGTCGTTAAATTGGGAACGAGGGAAATCTCCTCATGGCAAATGATGATTCGCTCCTGGTACCATATTCCAGTGAAGCGATGCTGATGCCAAACCAAAACCAAAATCCCTAAATCCTGTCATGGCAGATGATGATTTGCTCCTGGTACCACATTCCAGTGTATCGGTGCTGATGTCAACCCAAATCATATCAAGTCAGCAAGACAACCAACAACCTCCCTGGCGGAATCATGCTCCACCTAGGAAACAAGTTCAATCCCGACACCGCAGAAAGCGGAGCAAGTCAAGTCCAATCTCGACACCGCAAGAAACGGAGCAAGTCAAGTTCATCCTTGACACCGCAAGAAGCGGAGCAAGTCAAATCAAGCATTGACCGTCCACGTCGCTAAAAGGGCAGCACCGACCGTCCACGTCGCTAAAAGGGTAGTACCGACCGTCCACGTCGCTAAAATGGCAGCACCGACTGTCCAATTCGTAAAAAGGGCAGAATCGAACGTCCACGTCGCTAAAAGGGCATGACCGACCGTCTACGTCGTAAAAAGGGTAGCATCGACCGTCCACGTCGCTAAAAGGGCAGAATCGATCGTCCACGTCGCTAAAAGGGCAGCACCGACCGTCCACGTCGCTAAAAGGGCAGCACCGACCGCCCACGTTGCAAAAAGGGCAGTATCGACCGTCCAGGTTGCTAAAAGGGCAGCACCGACCGTCCACATCGCTAAAAGGGCAGAATCGACCGTCCACGTCGCTAAAAGGGAAGAACCAACCGTCCAAGTCGCAAAAATGGCAGCAATGACCGTCCACGTCGCTAAAAGGGCAGCACCAACCATCCAAGTCACTAAAAGGGCAGAACCGACAATCCATGTCGCTAAAAGGGCAGCACCGACCGTCCACGTCGCTAAAAGGGCAGAACCGACCGTCCAAGTCGCAAAAAGGGCAGCAACGACTGACCATGTCTCTAAAAGGGCTGCACTGACCATCCACGTCGCTAAAAGGGCAGCATCGATCATCCAAGTCACAAAAAGGGCAAAACCGACCGTCCACGTCGCTAAAAGGGCAGCATCGACCGTCCATGTCGTAAAAAGGGCATTGCTAGCTTCCCAAAAAGCGGGAACCAAATAAAGTCGCATCCACGTGAAAGAAGATCCATCAATTTCATGCACACAACCTACATGTACGGTGTGCATTTATTGATGGGGGCACTTTGTTAGGGTAAAAAATTGCACCCCGGTTGACCAAGTCAAAATCAAAGTCAACCCTAAACAAGCGGACCCAAGCCCAGATCAAGTGGGCCCATGCCCAAGTCGAGCCCCGCGGCCGGCCTCCCCCATGTCAAAATGAAATCATGTAATAACTAATTTTGATGTATTTTTTATGCATGAATGTAAGAAAAATGGGCATAAAACCAAATTTTTGTAAAGCCCATGGCTCATGTGCAAAAGAAATGAGCACATGAGGTATGGGATGGGCAAAATGTCATTTTGTAAAGCCCAAGGGTTATATGTATATTTGTAAGCCTATAAAAGGCAACATGATAATAAAATAAAGGATAACTTTTCATTCCCCTCAAAATTTAAGGTTCTTGGTGCCTCCTTCTTCTTCCTCAAGGTTCTAAATCTTCTTCCCCTTTTCAATTAAATCAAAAGTTTTACTCTTCCTTTTCCAAAACTAAATAGTTTTTCACCGCAAAACCCACAAAAGGGAGCTCAGATCTTCCATCAGATCTCAAAAGGGGAGATTTTTAAATCTCACCCCCTTTCTCTAAGATCCGGTCAACCGAGAGGAAGAAGAAGGAGACCCATCTTCAAAAATCCTATCTTGGGAAGATCCAGGACCAAAGGGGAAAGAAACAAAGGGGCCCTCTTTGATCATTTCCAAAGATTTCTAGGAGTTTAACTCCATTCATGATCTGTTGGAGTTTAACTCCATAATTTAATCTCTTTTCAGAGAAGTCAAATCGAGAGCACAAATCCCAGTGCAGGGACCAAGTCTCTTTTTCTGCTGATGCCCAGCGCCCGCGTGCCAAGCGCGTGGGGCGTTGGCGCCCAGCGCCCGTGTGCCAAGTGCGTGGGGTGCTGGCGCCAAGAACGCGAGCTCCCATGTGCCAAGCACATGAGGCGCCAGCGCCCAGCGTCTGTGTGCCATACACGTGAGGCGCTGGCCCCACATGCGTCCTTTGGACGCTTTTTCCCTTTATACACACACACAGATACACACACACTCCACAACACTGTCCCCGTTAGAAAAAATTTCTAACAGGGCGCTATCCCGCACCCTGCAAGGGGTCTGCCGGCCCCTTGACCCCCAGCCCGCTATCCGGGTAGCGGGACCCCCATAAAAACTCTGCGGGGCACCTGATATATCCAAAACCCCTTCAAAACACAACACTGCACATTGAGTTCACATGATATGTTTGACCCGTCAATCGGAAGTTCTCTCGCTCCAAAATCGAGGGGTAATTAAAGGCAGCTTAGTCCGCAGCTGCCGGAGATTCGGATCCCCACAATCAATAAACCCTAGCCTACCCTAGGCAGGGAGAATCTGTAATACACCTGACAAGTGCGCGCGTATTCCCATCTCAATGAGGTAACGAAAAACACCCTACAGCTCTAACGGGTAATTTTGATGGTAGTGCTGGAGTTAGTTCCTGGGGGTAATGTCCCATGGTTAACGATGATACCGTTAGTCTCAGTGGATACGACTATATACAACATTATTCAAACCTTCAAACTCAAGGGTAAATATTTTATAAATACACTTTTTATAATACCAAAATACTAATATATTTTATATATTGTTTACAGATTTTCCCAATCGACTGCTGCAGTTACATGCACCACCGAAGAACAGCAAGAATTACCATATACAACCTTCTAAAGGTAAATAAATTTGAAACAAGTGGTGATTATGTTTATATTCTTCGTTATACGAAAATATTACGGAACAGTTATATAAGAACAATTTATATACTAAATGCAGATTTTCTAATACCTCCGCATCATTCCAACACGATCCAAGTAGCGCATTTCAAGCATGTCCGTCCACATCTTTCCGGTCTTTTCACCCCGAACCATTCACATTACACCGACCTCAACCATCATATATTGCACCCGAGCCTTATATTGCTACGGGTGACATTGATATGTGTGGCAATGATGATGATGAAACTGAAGAAGGTCATCAAGGGAGGATAGCGTGGAATATGCCGCTGGATTGAATGAAATAGCATTGATTGATGATTGTTTCCCCCAATCAGAGCAAATCTTTGTTCAAATTTTGAAATTTGAAATGAAGCGGCGCTTCATAAAAGCACTAGCGCCAAGAGCGCAAGCGCTAAGAGTCAAAGACTCTGAGGCAGCGCTCACGTGCAATGCACGAGAGCGCTAGCGCCAAGTGTGCCAGCGCTAAGAGTCAAAGACTCTGAGGCAGCACTCATGTGTAAAGCACGAGAGCGCCAACGCCAAGTGCGCCAGCGCTAAGAGTTGGAGACTCTGATACAGCGCTCACATGCAAAGCACGAGAGCGCTAGCGCTAAGTGCGCCAGCACCAAGAGTCAAAAACTCTGATGCAGTGCTCACGTGCAAAGCACGAGAGCGCTCGCGCTAAGTGCGCCAGCGCTAAGAGTCAAAGACTCTGAGGCAGCGCTCACGTGCAAAGCACAAGAGCGCTCGCGCCAAGAGCGCCAGTGCTAAGAGTCAAAGACTCTGATGTAGCGCTCACGTGCAAAGCACGAAAGTGCTAGCGCTAAGTGTGCTAGCACCAAGAGTCAAAGATTCTGATGCAGCGCTCATGTGCAAAGCCCGAGAGCGCTAGCGCTGGAACTAAATGTTACCCCACCCTTGTATCAAAGATCCAATAGTGATTAAAAATCACCAAGATACAAAATAAGTTCTGTATGGGAAAATATTTTCCCAATCTTGTTAAAAACAAGAAAATTATCTTCTGTAAAATAGAAGCCCTCGGATTAAAGATTCAACGGTGGGAAATATTCCCAAATCAATTAGAGGAAAGATTTCCTTAACTGATTCAACAAATCAGCCTCCCCTATATAAAGTCCGAAGACTTCAAGTCTTGAACAGAGGAACCCCCTCCCCCCCCCCACACAAACTTTGAGAAATTTCAAAGAGAAGAGCAAGCTCGGAAGAAGAATTTCTTCAAGGTAAATAAAACAGAAAGATAAAATCATCTCATAAAAAGAAGAAGAACCCAGTTCTTTTTCTAAGATCATAGATCTATAAGACAGAAGTCTTTCACAAAAGAGATCATATCATCTCATCATAAAAAGTGAGGGAGAAGAACTTAGTTCTCGTTAGATCACAGATCTATAAGAAAAAGACAGAGTCTTTCACAAAAAACAGAAGAGATTGTAAAATCTCCTATTAAATTAAAAACGTAGTTCTTAGATCTAAGAGACAAAGTCTCCTATGAACGAGAATTTAATTCTCAGAACGCAGAACTGATCAAAATTGCCTAAAAAGAGCCTTAGCGCTCCAATTAAAAAGAAGCGCCTTAGCGCTCCAAGACTGGCGCACAGCGCCGCAGCCCTCCTAGCGCTCCAATTTAAAGAAGTGCCCAGCGCTTCAAGGTTGGTGCTCAACGCCAAGCACACCACGTGCTCCTCACGTGTGCACTATTTCACAAGAAGTGCTCTGCACTAATTGTCTGGCGCTCAGCGCTAAGTGCGCCATATGCTCCTCACTTGTGCGCTATTTCAAAAAGAGCGCTCTGCACTCATTGGTTGGCGCACAGCGCCAAGCATGCCACGTGCTCCTCACGTGTGCGCTATTCCACAAGGAGCGCTCTGCACTCATTGTCTGGCGCTCAGCGCCAAGCGCGCCACGTGCTCCTCACGTGTGCGCTATCTCACAGAAAGCGCCTTAGCGCTCTAAGTCTGGCGCTCAGCGCCAAGCGCACCACATGCTCCTCACGTGGGCGCTGAGGGAACATAAACCGTTCTTTAAATAAAGCCCCAGAGTCATAATGAGTGCTCAACACTCAATAAAAGACAAAAAAGAGGTTGTCAGAATCAAAACCAATGCTCAGTATTGTCAAATAAAAAAGGACTGGGCCTAATTAAATGATCAACATTTTAACTGAGTGGGCCGAGCCTAAGTTCTCCACAGACTCCTAATTCAGATTAATTGAGCCTATATGCTCATAAATATTTTTAACTGATTTTAGTCCCAAACTTGACTACAGATCTCCCAACCAACATTGGTTCATGGATACATTTCTTTATACTTCTGATATATGTCGTTGTAATTCTTCAACGTCTTCAGAGAGATGGAGGGTCCCAATAACTAATAACTTTTGGTACATTCCCAAACGGTTGAACCAAAACCATACAGATTATGACGTCTTTAAACTGGACTATGATGTCCTTAAACTTTACGGACTATGGGGTCCTTAAACTCATGGACTATGATGTCCTTAAACTTTATGGACTGTGAGTTCCTTAAACTCATAGACTATGATATCTTTAAACTTTACAGACTATGACGTCTTTAAACTATCACGGACTATGATGTCCTTAAACCCATGGACCGCAATGTCCCTAAACTAAAACAATAGAGCCCAAATGCTCTTTTGTTGGATCTAAATGATCCTGTTAAGTATATCTTAGTCTAAAATTAGGCTAACGTATCCTTAACAAACATTTAAGTTGATCTTCATCTCAAATGAGATTAACGATCCTTAAACCCAACCCAAACCCAAATCTAAGAAAATACGGATTTGGACTAATCCACGCCCTACGGGCGACAACATAAATTAGTCTCCGTATACAATCCACTGGCAATCAAAAAAGAAAACAAACACACACGACACGAAGTGACCATCTGGAGAAGGAGAAAGTTGTTACCGTGATACGGTAGCATAATTAACTGCAGGGGCTTGCGCCTGCAGGGAAGAGCGTCCCCACAATAAAAAAAACCCTCAAATGAGGGAGAATCTGACGAAGTCTGCTACAACAGCCGCATCCATCTAAACCTCTGATACACGGTACCATAAATCAACTTGGCATCTTCGGAGAGGTGGACGGATAAAACCAAATAGTATTTGCCCCCAAATTCAGGCAAGACGACCTACGCGGTTTCGTCTCTGTTTTCGGCGGCGAACAGATTCTGGCACGCCCGGTGGGACCTTTTCCTCTTTCCACTCCATACTTCGTGTGTCGTGTTTCGCGAACGAATCGCGGTTTGCTATGTTTGCCCTGGATTCGAGGTACTAAGATTTGGTGCCTTGCTCCGTGCAGAAAATAGAAGATCAATGGTTTTCAACTGCAACAACGGCAATAACTCCCACTCCGTCCTTGCCGGAAGAGTGACCCATTGGCCTTAAGCAGCCTCCATTTTCACGAACAGGTGACACAAGACACCATTGGGTTGTTCTTTGGGACCATGCTCCCACCAATGAGCTTCAACGCCCCACTGCCGTCGGAAGAAGCTCCGAAGAAGTCGGTCTTTGATCGGCTTAAGACTACCGCGACCCCTCTCAACAGGTCGCCCAAATCCAACGCCTCAGTCTTTAACAGACTGGGCCAAAACTCCAATGGGCCCGTGAAGAAGCCTGTGATACCTGAGGGGGTTATCCCGAAACGGATAGCCATCCCTGCTCCAGTAAATAAAGTCATCAAAGCGGCTTCTCTTGCTAAAGAATTAGTCTTTGCAAGACTGGCCGCTCTAACTCCCGTTCCAGGCGAAGTCACCAAGGCTGCTACCCCTGTTCGAAAGTCTGCCTTCGATAGGTTAGCCATCCCCTCTCAGTGGACGTCGGTCTTCGACAGGCTAACGACGACAACAGCCCCTCATCAGAGCGGGGGGCATGAAAAAGCTCATCCAACAGCAGAGGTGGTCCCATCCGCTCGACATGCTCGACGTCGCCATTGGCGCCGAATGAGGAAGCTGGGGGCAGTTCCCCTTCTGGATTGACTCCACCAGCTCCGATGGTTGAAGTCGATGCTGCTGTTTCAACTGGGAACAACTTTGAACCACTCAGGAGGGTGCGCAAGAACTCTCCGAGAGCCGTGCTAAAAAGATCTCCTTCCTATGGAGAACGTTACAAAGGTGAAGCAAGAGCAGCCCCCTCGACGACTGTCTTCTAAAATTCATACGGTCTGGCGACAGGTCCAAGACTCGCCAACCAAAGAAGATGAAAGTTCGGCAATAGAAGGACCACCCTGTAGTACCACAGAAGGCGTTGTCTACACAGGTGCCTACATCAATAGCTCCCTCAACTTCAACCATCCACAAAAGGAGAAGGCCAGAGAAGATCCCCGCGTCTGTGACGAACCACAAGGACATTGAATCCAAACGCCTAAGTCTGGGGGCATGGTGGTGCACACTGTTTATATGACATCCGGAAAAGAGGATAGCCGTATCTCCACGGGCCATCGACCACTCACCCGATCAGTGACAAAGGCTCAAGAGCAACAACAGCAAAAGCTCCAGGAGATGCTGACAACTATGGTTGCACTCACCGGGCCAAAAGCAAGCCCGGAGACATCGTCGGAGCAGCGCCAAGAATATGAAACCGATGCCGAATTCCTCCAAAGAATGCTCGAGAGGAAAGACAAAGAGGCCGCGGAACAAGCGGCCAACATAAAACAAATGGCGCTTTTATTCCAAGATATGGTCGGGATGATGATACGACCGGATCCTCCAGCTGAAGACCTCCCGATTATTCTTGAAAACGATAGAGGGGAGACATCGAACCCTCTTCCGGCTCTATTAGCAGCCAAAGAGGAGACGATCTCCAAAGCCGCCTTGGATTACTATATCGCTCAACAGATACGAGCTCATCAGGCGAGCGAAGCGGCCGGCCAAATTGTTAAGACCGGACGACCCTATCCGGGTTTGTACGACCAGATAAAGTACCCGCCGAGATATACGATCCCTAAATTCCATGTATATAAGGGGATGGGGAATCCACACCAGCACGTTGCTCAATTCAGAGCTTTGTGCGGTAATACTGGGGGTGATGACAAATTGCTGCTTCACCAATTTGTTGGCAGTTTGTTGGAGACAGCGTTTGAATGGTACTCTGAACTCCCGAATGAATCCATTAAGACATTTGCAGAAATGCAGTTACTGTTTACACAAAGATTCGCAAGCGCTAGTGAGCGCACCCCGATCATCGCACTAATTAACTTCAGAGTGAAGCTAGGCAAAACATGCGTTCAGTATGCAATCCGGTGGCGGAACCTATGGTCGAAATACGAACATCGCATCGAAGAAGATCCTGCAGTAGGCATGTTCGTGGGTACCCTCAATCCGCAGGCGACCATATCCCAGTTCATGATGTTCTTCAAGTCGACCACCTTCCAGGCATTGATTGACAAGCTAGCTCAAATGGACCAGATGGGCCATATGCCTTCCTCTTCAAAGTCGGAGCCGCGGAATGAAAAAGGCAAAGGGAAAACAACCTTTGTAGCTAACGCTCAACAACAGCCGAGTGAGCCGAAACCAGCTGCTCGCTAAGGCAACAAGCGGCGATCCCTCGATGAGAAGTTAAAACGTTCTTACTCATTTTCCCAAGATAAACAAGGAGACTGTTCGAACTGGCAGTGCGCAACGGGCTCATCATTCTGCCGGATCCAAGACAGCCGTCGCAACCTGATGATGTTAACCATCCTAACTATTGTCCCTACCACAGAGTAATGGGTTACCCACTCAAAGATTGCTACGCCTTCAAAAATTGGGTTGAAGACCAATACCAGCAAGACAAATTCGCGTTGTCTGAAAACTGGAAGGTGAACCCGCCACAACCACATACTCCGAAAAAGATGGACATGCCGGGGGCATTATGCTGATTCATAGAGGAAGCTCCATGGGAAGTTGTTCTTTCGGCAAAAACTAAAAGAATGCAGAAAGATTTTCAAACATGTCCGGCGGTCAGGTGGAAAAGCCCGCAAGAGCTGGAGATTATTGATGAGATGCTGAAACCATACGCAGCATCGGGAGTTGGTAGC
This sequence comes from Agapanthus africanus, assembly GCA_030015575.1. Lineage (NCBI taxonomy): Eukaryota > Viridiplantae > Streptophyta > Magnoliopsida > Asparagales > Amaryllidaceae > Agapanthus > Agapanthus africanus. The sequence goes on from CM057339.1 coordinate 47,818,094, forward strand.
GATGGGCAAAACACCCAGGCCCAGCCGTCAAAGTCTTCGAAGAAAAAGAAGAAGACCAAAAAGCCCGCGCAGTCTGACGACAAGCGCACGAATCTGCAAAAGCTATTGACGCGCTAGAGAAATACAACCAGAAGGCGCGAACCCCATTCATGCTTCAAGTGTTTCTTAATCACATCCTCGAAAATGAAGATAACGACAATGATGTGGGAGACGACTCATCAGAGGAACCCGAAGATTATGTGACAAGTTGCCACATGATCTCTCATTCTTCGCTAAGTAACAAAGAAGCTCACTCGGCGTTAGAAGATAACGTAGAGGAACTGGGGGCAGGAGCAGTGCCAAAATCCTTGGATTATGTGAGAAGGTATATCAAGGGAAAACCTACTTGTTCATAGAGCATCCGGCGAAACTTCGCCTCAAAGCTACTATGGACCGAAAAGTCCGTAAACTAGAAATTTGCCTCAAATATGGCAACAATGGACCGTAATGTCCTAAAACTAGCTACGGACCGTAACGTCCTTAAAACTACTACGAACTGTAGCATCCGAAGGCTGACGTAAAAAAAGGTATGTCCACAAGCAAAATGGGCACGGATGAAAACCCGAAAGGGCCCCGTGAGTAAAAACAGCAGAGCTACCGGCGAGTTTGTGAAAACCCAAAAGGGCGCAGACTCGTAAAAAAAGGGTATGTCCACAAGCAAAATGGGCACGGATGAAAACCCGAAAGTGCTCTGTGAGTAAAGACAGCAGGGCTACCAGCGAGTTTGTGAAAACCCGAAAGAGCGCAATCTCGTTAAAAGACACTTGCAAGGTCCTCTCGACCTTGTAAGGAGAAAACTACCTGCGTGAGATACTTACGACTCACAAAAGAGCAACACTCTTAGGGATCCCCACGATTCCTAAGGAGAAATTACACTTACAAGATCCTCACGACTCGTAAGGAGAACCCTCTTATGAGACCCTCACGGCTCATAAGATTCAAAAGTCTTAAGCTACAGGGATCTGAACCTGTTCTTAAGCCATCACCTTTTCTCGATTGCCCTACAAGCGGTTCAATACCGACCCTTGTATACAATCCACGGGCCCAAATAATCATTTCCTTGCCGAATCCAACCAATGACGAGGAATGCCCTCGTTTGATGAACAAACACTTGTAGGTCCTCTCGATATACAAGGAGAAAATACTCTTGTAAGATCCTTACGACTTACAAGAGAACATACACTTAAGAATCCTCATGATTCTTAGGGGAAAAACACACCTACGAGATCCTGACGACTCCTAGGGAGAAACACCTTTATGAGACCCTTACGGCTCATGAAGTCAAAAGCCTTAGTCGACAGGATCTTAACCCTGTTTGCTAAGCCACCTTTGCTCGAACCGACAAATGGCAAATGATGATTCGCTCCTGGCAATATCCCAGTTGTAGCGATGCTGATGTCTAAATCGATATCAAATTCCAAGTCCTTTCATGGCAAATGATGAGTCACTCCTGGCAACATTCCAGTCGCAGCGATACTGATGCAAGATTGGTATTAGACCATGAGTTCCATACTGGAAAAAAATACATATGAAATAGCCGAAATGTTTGGGCAACTCGCAATAAAAGTCAGCGAGTAAAATATATGGATACAAAAATGGCCGAAATGGTTGGGCAAATCGTAATAAAAAAACAGCGAGTAAAAAGGAAAAAATATTCGAAATGATTGGGCACCGCTAAAAGACAGCCAAAATGATTGGGCAATCGCCACTTTCGCGATATAAAAAGCTGAAATGATAGAGTATCGCGGAAAGAAATAAAAAAAATGATGAAATGAAACTTTTTGCCCTGCAGGTAAGTCCAGACTAACCCTGTATACAATCCATGGGCATAAACGAAAAGGGAACCACATGTACCAACAAACTCCATCAAAGAGTCAGGTCTCAGCGCCAATATCTGAATCCCAGAAGACCAGCAACAACGTTCCTCCTCATGCCAGCAGGATACAGAAGCAACATCAACAAATGGAGCCATGGCAGAGTCCTCTAGTTCCAAATCTCGACGGTTCATAGACAAATTGCAGACAACCTCGACATTCGTCGCAATATTGCAGACACAATGTTAACAAACGAAGCAAAGGAAGGTCCCTAGCTTTAAGGTCTCAACGTCAACATCGACAACCTAGAGATCAATACCGGCGTTTCTCCGTACTCCAGTCTGATGCAGACACAACGTTAACAAAACGGAGCCACAGCAAAGTCCCCTAGTTCCAAATCTCGATGGTTCACAGACAACCTAGAGACTACCTTGGAACCATGGCAGAGTCCTTAGTTCCAAGGCTCGACGGCTACATCTACGGCCTAGAGATCGACAACAGCGTCCTTCTTCCTTCAAGCAGGATACAAGCGTGACATCAACAAACGGAGCTATACAAACGCGACATCAACAAACGGAGCTATGGCAAAGTCCCCTGGTTCCAAAACCTCGACGGTTCACAGACAACCCAGAGACAACCTCGACATTCGACGCAATATTGCGGGCACAATATCAACCAACGAAGCTAAGGAAAATCCCCCACTTCAGGGTCTTGACGGCAACTCAAACGAGACCTGAAAAGACTATCGGAGATCATCCCACACCAGCGCGGAGTGGTCATGACTCATTGGGGCTCCCAAACTGAGCCTAACCTCAAGTAAAAAGTGACATGGAATATCCCTAACGCTTGCTCTTTCGACGGTAATATCACCTGGAAGATTACTTGAAGACGTCTTGTCCAGCCCCCGAAGGGATCAGAAACATGACAGTCGTGGGGTTACCCGAACAACAAGATTGTATATCAGGGAATATATCGACCAATGCGACGGTGCGACGGGTAAAAAACAACCCTTAGTATCACAGACCCTAACGGACTTCTATTAGCAGGAGTTAACTGTGACGTTAGGAAACCCTTGCGAGAACTTCTCGATTTGTCTCGACTCATGAGGAAATTAGTGTCCTTGCGAGAACTTCTCGATTCGTCTCGACTTGTAGGGCAAAGCCTTAGGCAATTGGGATAAGGACCTGTTTCCTAAGCACTGGGGCTGCAAGTTTGTCCAAGATGGACTATTGTATACTATTCATGGGCCACACTCTCCAAAGTCGAATCTCGAAAAGGAGGGAAACAACCACTTACGAATCCTCTCGACTTGTAAGCGGAAAAAATTCTCTTGTGAGATCCTTACGACTCTTAATAGAAAATGCACTTAAGAATCCTCACGATTCCTAAGGAGAAAAGATACCTACGGGATCCTCTCGACTCGTAGGGAGAAAACCCTTTATGAGACCCTCACGGCTCATAAAGTTGGAAAGTCTTAGGCGGCAGATCTGAACCTGTTTCCTAATCCATCGCCACATATCTCGATTCAGGGAAAGTAGCGTCCTTGATGAGAACATCTCGATTCACGTCGACCCGCAGAGAAATCAGTATCTTTGCAGGAATACCTCGATTCGTCTCGACCTCCAGGGAAATCGGTGTCCTTGGCAAAGCCTCGATTCAGGGAAATCAGCGTTCTTGACAAGAACATCTTGATTCGCATCCACCCGTAAGGAAATCAGTGTCTTTGAAGGAATCTCTCGATTCGTCTCGACCCCAGGGAAATTAGCGTCCTTGACGAGAGAACCTCGATTCGAGTCAACCCGCAAGGAAATCTGTGTCTTTGCAGGAATACCTCGATTTGTCTCGACCTCCAGGGAAATCAGTGTCCTTGGCAAAGTCTCGATTCAGGGAAATCAGCGTCCTTGACGAGAACATCTCGATTCGCGTCGACCCGTAAGGAAATCAGTGTCTTTGCAGGAATACCTCGAATCTTCTCGACCTCCAGGGAAATCAGTGTCCTTGGCAAAACCTCGATTCAGGGAAATTGCGTCCTTGGCGAGAACCTCGATTCGCGTCGACCCGCAAGGAAATCAGTGTCTTTGCAGGAATACCTCGATTCGTCTCGACCTCCAGGGAAATCAGTGTCCTTGGCAAAGCCTCGATTCAGGGAAATTAGCGTCCTTGACGAGAACATCTCGATTGGCGTCGACCCGTAAGGAAATCAGTGTCTTTGCAGGAATATCTCGACTCGTCTCGACCTCCAGGGATGTCACGTCCCGAAAGTACGGAACAAGACCGGCACTTAAACTACGAACGTCTCGAGGCGTACGTAATCTAAGTAAATTGAAACCCCAGAAATCCAAACCAAGAAAAGTAGTAGAGTGAAGAAAAACCAATTTAAAACAAGTAGTTTCAATAGCATAAGCCGAATTATGCGGGTTTCTAAAAACATCAAAAATTTCCTGAAAATTTCGGCAAAGTCTCCTTTGTAAATACCGGCCCCCAAACGGGATACAACATGAATAGTATACGAAATCAATAAAAGGCATCCTCAAGCGGGAGCTAGCTCTTCGTCAATCGACGGTCACAACCACACAAGCAATATAATATACAACGCCAACGACGAGGATCAAAATTCAAAAGGAAACTCAAAACCACAAGAAAACCACAGAAATATAACGCGCGACTCTAAGGTCGAAGGAATAACATCATTGGTCTCTATCTCATAATAAATACATGTTTGGTTGATGGAACTTCTAGATACAACAGAATAATAATATACAAGATATATAATGGGGGTACGATACAAGTAAGCCCACCTACTAGCAAATCACCCGAAGGAAACTATGCCCGCAAAGCCGTAATGAAACCTGTACGGCAAACCTGCAAGAAACTGGGGCACAACGGGGGTGAGTTGCCAACTCGTGAATAGGAAAACATCTACGGAAAGAAATCGCATAAATAATGCAACCTAGGTCAAAGATCATAATATATCCTCAATTATATATATAACATGCAACCTATAACAAGGCTAGGGTAAATATCTAACCCGAGTGTAATCTCATGTGCCCGTGTCAGTGCCTCAGGTAGCAATATATCATATGAATGAGGTATGAATGTATGGAAACAGAATACATGTAAATGAAGAACTGTTTTCATAATTTAGTGAGATTTCCTTTGTATTTTTAAAATGAGGTATCATAATGAAATCAGCATAAAACAGTGCCTAGCATCGGCACAAAACGTAATCCCAATATCTCGATATCTCTGTATCACAGTCTCTGTACCTCAATATCTCGAAATCTCAATGTCTCAATCACAATATCTAGGGCGCCGTCAGTCCAGACCGGCCCCTACCATCCATCTCAAGACCACGACGGTATCCTCCGGATATCCGACGCGTCGAGTAAAATCACCGGTAGGTAGTGCTTCCCTGCCAGGCTCACATCATCATCATCACGCGCTTCTTGCCCCGGGGTACCTTACCGGGTCCACCATGTACCCGAAACGGTTCATCCGTCTCCTCGAATCGGGTCTCGAAATCCATCAGCAAACTCATGGTGGACGACTCATACATCATGGGAAAAACCGCACTTTTTATTTAAAAAGAGAGAAATCAGTTTATATAAGTTTTGCGGTTTTCCCCCCAAATCCAGAAAATTCCATGGAAATCCGAATCCAAATCATCAATAGCATGTAAAACCATGAATATAGGCATAACAATGAATAACAGTATGCATGAAGTGACAAGTAATAACTACAATGTTAAGCTGGCATATAAGGCAGGTACACTAATATCATGTCAATTTACTAACTAACAAGCTAAATCAAGCAATAGTATTTTCTAAGGTGTACGTGACATGGCAATTACCGATGAAGATGTGTGTGAGCCGGCAAGTAAGTGTACGTGGTACATACGCATCATCGGTAATGGTGCTGGTGTCCTAACAATATGATATCAACATTGCAATAAGAAATTATAACATAAGTATGCGATGCGAAGCGAACCACAATAATGAGCGGGAGCTGAATACTAGACGCAACTATAACTAATCTGCATTAATCTACTATAAGTCCTACAAATGGTGCCTTTTGAAATAACACGAATCATGGGGTTTTGAAAATAGGGGCTACGACGTTTTTATGAAAAGATACGTCTTTTGAAATATCCGTAGGATCCCTTGGGTTGTCTTTTAAAATACCCACGATTCGTTAGTTTTTGAAATAGGTAAGAATCGAATCTAATCTAACAACTAAACTAAACTAAAGGGCTAAGCTAACAAGCTGGACTACAGGTAAGGAAACCGCCTAACATCTGAGTCGATCCATATACATACCTGTATATATATTAGTCGGTGATCCCGCCTTAATAATATCATATCCGATACCATATCTACAATCAGACATCCCAAGTCAAGAGTGCGGATCAATCATCAAGATATAGCTCGTACGTAAATCCGTCGTACGGCATCCCCAAATCTGGGTACGGGTCAATATCACATTCATCATACTATTCACCTGTTATCCTCTTTATCAAATATTATGATCGGGGTACTGATCTACGTCTAGTACAATACTGATACCGCCTAAGTATGCATGCACGTGTGTGAAACACTACGTCAAGGACCCGCTACAACGTCATGTCGTATCTCAAATACGAACCCTGCTATATCACCGATCTCACGGCCTCAAATCAAATCTCATCGACTCATCATAAATCCCAAGTACTATCCTCACTATCCATGCATGCGTATATGAATGTACATATGCATAGTCCCATACCCACGCATATATACATATATACACATCCCAATCTACGCACAAGAAAGTAAAGTATGCAAGTCTGTGTGTGCGTATGTGGGTATAACAACTACTCTAGGGTTTTGCAACTAACCCAAAGGTACTCCATGAACACATAAACATAACATGAATGAACATTCTCGTATCATAAGACACCTATATAAACATATATATATGAGCTACACTACGGACTGCGGGGGTGCTATACGCCATCCACCCGACTTCTCCCCGTAGATATAAATCTACTCACCTGGTCCTCGCTCGCCGGTGCCGACGTCGCCACGCGCTTGCTTGTCGTCTCGAAGTCCACATGGGGGTACCTACATATCACAACGCATCGTATCGCATTAAAATCCGACTCATGACCAAAACGACACACGAATCCCACATAAGTCAAAACCTATGGTTGCTTTCACAAATCAACCCAAAAACCCTCGACGTCGGTGTACAAACGCTAGACCATCGAGAAAAACCCAAATACACTCATTTGCACATTCACGAACGCTAATTTTAATATAAAATAGGTTAAAACTCACAAAAACCCCAAACTCACTTTAAAAAGCCATTTTTCCTAAAATCTATCAAGCAATATTACCCGTTTTAGTACAAAACTCGACGTTTAAACAAATCTAGTGGCCATAATACATATTAAATATCTTAAATAAGCCATAAAAACAATTTCCATAATTTAATCCCAATAATTTCATTAACCCCAAAATTCTAGTTTACAATATACCTAAATTTTAACAATTTTAAAGCAAAAATGCACAAACAACAATTTAGCCTGAATTTTCATAAACTAAAAGCATTAAACCACTCAATATAATATTTATAATGATATGAAAACTTAATTATATTTTAATCTAAGCATTTGATAATTTTTCAAAAACTCTAGTTAGCAAACTAGCTTAATTAGGGCATTTATAAGAAATGGTTGAAATAAACAACTAGATTAGCTTTCAACAAAGCTTAAGATGTCAATCCACACCACATATCCATGCACAATTGATCATAATCCAATTCCACAACAAAACCCTAACTCAATCAAAATCCTCACTAGAAATTTCCAACCTCTCAATTAACCCACAATTAAACACCTAACAACTTTAATTAAGCAACTAATCCATAATCAAACCATGAGACAAAGAGTTATACCTCAAAGATCATGAGATCCCACATGCAACATGTGTCCAAAATGCCAACTTATCACCAAGATCCTTAATAGTATAGCCAAGGAATAATGGGTAGTGAGTAGATTTTGATTTTGCTTTGAATTTGTAGGGATTTGAAGCATTTTGATGAATTTTTTGTGATGAAATGAGAGGAGAAAAAATGGGGGCAGCAAGAGGGAGGGGTTTCGGCCAGAATTTTTGAGGGAGGAGGAGAGAGAGTGAGGTGGGGGTGTTGGTAAGGTCAAAGGAGCCATATCTCAAGTCAACACTTAACATCTTTCCTTTATTTTTTATTTTTTTCCTTTTCTTTTCTTGTTTTCCCTTGACTTTTAAGTGAGGAGATGAGTGGGGGGCTGCTGAATTCAGCCCTTAAAGGGGAGAGGGTGAGGGTGTGTGTGTGTGTATGAGGAATATTAAGCTACATGCAACCATACCCCAATTCTATTTAGCTATTTTTCACCGTTTAAGCCCTTTTTTCTTCGATATTTTCTAAACCGTTTTGGCAAACCATTTCATTTCAAAAACCACATGATAAAATTTTGTTTAATATATTATGATGCACAAAATTTGTTTCAACTCATTCCAATATGTAATTTTCCCTAATTAAATATATTAGTGACGGCTTAAAATAATATTAAAATAATTATTTTCGGAAAATTTTACAGAAAATTTGAAATTTCACCAGCGGCTCAATAAAAACCAAATACAAGCAATTTCATAGCTAGAATATGTATATTTAATTTTATAATAAAGATATTCTTATTTTGACTTTTTACAGAAAACTCCCTTATTTTACCGTTTTTTCGAAATTTCACCGAAACGATTTTCAAAACGTTACAAGGGAAATCAGTGTCCTTGGCAAAACCTCGATTCAGGGAAATCAGCGTCCTTGGCAAGAACCTCGATTCGCGTCGACCCGTAAGGAAATCAGTGTCTTTGCAGGAATACCTCGATGCGTCTCAACCTCCAGGGAAATCAGTGTCCTTGGCAAAGACTCTGTCACGCTCCGCTTCCCGGTGTACGGGCAGAGGACGCGACGAGGCCGCTACGTATTTACTGTGAAGTAAATACGCTAAGCGTATATAAGCAATATAAATATAAATGCACAAGAGACAAGATATAATAAAACAACAACTTTATTTATTCACATTCTTTTTACAATACATGGAAAAGTAAATACAACTGAATGAAAGCAATACCTAAACAGTGGCATACCAGAAATGAAAAGTACTGAAATAAAAATGTATCCAATGAAGCTAGAGCTCTGGGTCATAGGAAAGCTGGTCCAAGTCCTCACTAGTAAGCTCGAACTCCTGAGTGTCCAGATCACCTGACAACATTCCAAAGAAGAAAGAGAAGGAATGTCGTCAGCGAACAATCGCTCGGTAAGTCCCAAAGATAAAGGAGAAATAGAATAGACAGAAAGAGAAGATAGCTTTTAAAGTTGTATTATATGGGTAATTGGTGTTAACGCCGTTGTTTGTAGCCTTGTACAGAAGGATGCCAGTGTATACGAGAGGAGTCTCACTTGCCCCGGAGACTAAGGTATCAGGAACTCAAAGAACCGTTATGCCACGGTACAACAACAACAGAATATAGGTTAGGCGTCTTATGATTGCAGTCTTGTGCCATTTCTAACACCTTCTGTACCAATCTACCTTTTAAACCCCGTAGTGTCTTGATTGTATTGTTGTATTGTAGTATTGTTTGAATTGTATTGCAACTTGTATTGTCTTGTAATACACATTGTATAATTGGATGACTTGCCGAAACCATTATACCATTAAACGGATGTAACTGGAGAATCATGTAAATGGATGTAACTGGAGAATCATGTAGATGGATGTATATCCATGGTTCGGTTCAGTCAAGTTGTATAGATTGTATAGATTGAACAGATTGAATATATGGATTCACAGATTCATGTTGAATTGTTATATTGTAGATTGTACTTGAATCATATTCAAGTCAGATTATTAAGAAGAGACTCGGTCTGAGTCAGAACAATTAGAAAAGAAATTGAAGTCCTGATTGTTTTGATATTATCGGTAACCGCTGCACATGGACGGCAGAATTTGTGTATTTTTCAAAGACGATTATCGTGTTGATAACACCGTTGTTAAGTTGTCTACCTTAAATAGGCAAGCACCCACTTCTCCGGCTCTCTGAGGCTCAAGAGATTGGTTCCGCTTAAACCTATATTTACTAGGGTTCTCAGGATAATTTATAGAACTTGAGGGGGTTTTATGTAAAAATACTTTTGTATAATTTTCAAAATACACCCCAAGTATTTAATTATCGTCTTTAGAGTTGTCATAGATGTAGATTTTATATTTGTGATATTTCTAGTGAAAATAATCTATTTTTCATAATACATGATATTTAATTGTAACATTGAACTTGTATGGAATTCATGGTATTTTAATGTAAAGTGATTCTTGTGATTTTAGGAAAAGTTGGAATATTTATATTACCACAAAAATATATATTTTAATGATACATACATACATACATACATATATATATATATATAAATAAATAAATAAATAAATTTAATATATATTATATTTCTAGAAATCTCATTCTCTTAAGATATTTGTATTTTAAATCTTTCGAGACCGAATGCTCCTTGCGGAGGTCTGCATCTTCCACTACTAAGCCCAGAGATGTGCGATAATCCGCACCATCCCAATCGGGTTCCCCAAAATGGGTTGTAGCGGCGCTTTGCAAAAATTTGGGTAAAATACCTAATCTTGTAGAAAACGGTTTTATTTGTAAAAGATATTTATTTGTAAAGATTCGTTTTCCCGTATTCTATGTTCCTGAAAGGTATTGTGCTATGTTGCATATGAGTGTGTGAGGAGGTAGGTCATTACCTCGTGATCTATTTTAAGGTATAGCAAGATTGTGATGTTTTAATGTCGAATTTAAACTACATGGTATTTTAGTGAAAAAGTACGATAAAAATTGAAATAGAAATCTTTTGATATGAAACTTGTTCAATATGACTTTTTAATATTTAATAGTCAACATGTAAAGATTTAGTATGATTGTATTTAATAAAAGTTGAACTTTTAGAAAGAACCGAATCGGAAATCGGATTACCTCCGATTCTGTCGGGTTTTAGTAATGTGAGTTTTTAGAAAAGAATAGAGAATAGGGAGGTGGGAATTACTGGCTTTTAGTTTAGAGGGGCGGAAGAGCGAGTGGACGTAGGTTCCGATGCGTCGTTTCGTCGCCGGGAGCTCCTAGGGTCGCCGTCGGAAAATCGTCGGAGCTTCGCCCTTCGCTAACTCCAAAAGTACACTAAACTTCTATGGATTTCTTGAGAGTTTTGATCATAATTTTGGAGTGAAGGGGGAGTGTTTAGGTGTTGTATTTATAGGGTAAGGCTAGGGTGTAGGGTAAGTGAAATGGTGAATTGAAAATTGTATTAAAATGTATTAAAAATGGAGTAATTGAGGTTTTAAAGGGTCTCTGGAACCGATCCAAGGAAATAAATTATGCAGGAGTGATGGGGAGGTGAAGAGGCCCAACTTTGGTGTTGACGACTCGGCGATCCGGCTAAGTCCGACCGGCGGCGGCGGGCCGAGTCGGCCGAGTCGGGCCGGGGCTCGCCGCCGCGTGTCCCTCGTCGCTTCGTGTAGCCCCTGGGATAGTTTATTTTACATGTGTAGTGGGTTTTTTACGAGTTATACACGTGTAGGCTGTTGGACTTCTAAAAATTCAAAAGAAAACAATATTAAAAATAATACGGGGGATGGAATTTGAACTCTGGTGGCTTGGTTCAGCAGTGCAAGGTCTTACCAATGAGCTACAAGCTCCTTCTTGTTATTAAAAAGCAAAACAAACTTATAACTTGTGCTCAGGCAAAAGTATCTCTTTCTGTATTTTTTTGAAAAATTTGTACAGAAAGTTGTACAGAAAGTTTAGGGTTGTTACAGACTCGATTCAGGGAAATCAGCGTCCTTGTCGAGAACATCTCGCTTCGCATCGAACCGTAAGGAAATCAGTGTCTTTGCGAGAATCTCTTGATTCGTCTTGACTTGCGGGGAAATTAGTGTCCCTACGCATAAAGAAAATTCTCTTGTGGGATCCTTACGATTCTCAAGAGAAAACGCATTTAGGAGTCCTCATGACTCCTAAGGAGAAAATACACCTACGGGATCCTCTCGACACGTAGGAAGAAAGGTCTTTATAAGATCTTCATGGCTCATAAAATTGAAAAGTCTTAGGTGGCAAATCATAACCCTGTCTCCTAAGCCATCACTGCCCTGCAAGGAGATCAAGATGGACTGTCCACGGGCCACACTCTCCCAAGTCGAATATCGACAAGGGAGGAAACAACCACTTACGAGTCCTCTCGACTTGTAGGGGAGAAAATTCTTTTGTGAGATCTTTAAGACTCTCAAGAGAAAAGACACCTACGAGATGCTCACGACTCGTAGGGAGAAAAGTCTTTATGAGACCTTCACGGCTCATAAAGTTGGAATGTCTTAGGTGGCAAATCATAACCCTGTCTCTTAAGCCATCGCTACCCTACGAAGAGTTCAAGATGGAAAGCTATCTACTATATACAGGCCGCATTTGCTAAAATCACATGCCAACAGTACAGCAGGGGAAAGAAAACAATAGTCGGAGATAAAAAAAATGTGTCATTTATTCATAAATTCAATTGAATACGAGATACATCATATAGAATAAAAAATGGAATGAATACATGTTATTTATGAAGTACAAATTTCCATCAATACAAAAAAAATTACAAAGACGGGTACTAAGAAGGAGGCCACTTCAACAAGTCGGCAAGCCGCTCGTGCTCTCCTTTCAGCTCCTTCTCACAGTCAGCCACCGCTGCTAGCTCCGCTTCAATTCGAGCCCGTTGCTGCAAGCAGGATGAAAGCTTCGTATTGATTTCATACTTAGCAGATTCGCAACTTTGTGCAACCCGCTCGGTGGAGTCAAGTTTCTGCCTTAGCGCCAACCCGTCTGAGATACACCATTGGAGACTGTCGAAAATAGCCTTCAGCTGTGCAGCGTTCACGTCGATCTGGGCACGCAATTGGCCAGACTTGTTAGAAGCCGCCTCATATTCCTTCTGTCGCAGGGTCGACTCTTGTTCAAAATGGCGAAGGAAAGGAACACTCTGCTCCATCCACGCAACCAGCTGGGAAGTTGAAGCTAACGCCTCAGGAGCAATACGCTTGAGCTCGATCTCGTGCAAGCAAGCCTCGATCTGTCTGCAGTAGTCAACCTAAGACCCGACGACATCCTCATCATGGAAGTTCACGAGTGTCGCCAGCATTGGATTAACCTGCATAGCAAAATTTACAGCAGAGGTGAGGGCTTCAACATCAAGATCCTCGACGAACTCGCTCAACATTCGTCGGCTGTTCACGGTGCCTCGAGAATATGTTAGTTTAACAAGAGGCCCTGCCGGCATCATAACGCGAGACTCGAAGGGAGCCGGAGCCGGTGTGATTGCTGTAGAATGAGTCACGGTCAAATGCCAACTCAGGAAATAATGAAAACGCATAAAGGGTAAAGCCTATCATACCGGCTATAACAGGCGGTAGGACGGGGAGTGCAGGGAGCTCGGTTATTCTCTTGACCCGCGATGCTATATCCAATATGAAGAAGAGTTAGCAACATGGCTATCCGTAAGAGAAAGGAAAAGACTCGGTTATAGACTATACTCACCGAAATCAGCAGGTAGGGCAATCTCTGGCTGGAATGAGAAATGCGGGTTCAGCACCTGATACAGGTGATAAAAAAGGACTCCTGCAAAGTTATGATGACATACTGTCAGTACAAGGAGAGTGATACCCATAATGAAGCCGATGAATCATAAACTTATACCTTCCAGTATTTCAGAAGACATGGGAGAAGGCGAGGGAACAACAACCGTCATTGCGGCGACCCGAGGTGCTTCAGAGGGCACAATTTCAGCAGCGGAACCATCACTAGGCCTAGTGACTTCTTCGCTCTTCTTCAGTGGGACGGTCTCGGTGCCCATGGCTTCGTCCCCTGATTCGACAAGGGTTGTCGTGATACTTGCGATGCCTGCCGATGTCAGAGAGCCACAAGGGGAGAGAGCGGCGGTTTAGGCAGTCCCAGACTCCCTGGAGAGAGTAGCTACTTCGGGCTCCATGGTCGCCGTCGCCTCGCCTACCATCTCACCGCCAAGACTTGGCCCTGCAGGATATGATATATAAGAATTTGCAGACCAAGTTATAATAAAAAATGGTCATTGCGTTACCTTGCGATGGATCCTTAGTTTCCTCCCGGGCCGCGCGTGCAACCTGTCTGCGGGCAGTATACAAGACAGCCGGGGTACCCTATGGAGTAATAGCGACAGAAGGAATGGTGCTTGAACCTGCACCCGCAGCCAAGGTAGCATCATGCTCTCTCGCTACGTGCTTCCGGCGCTTCTTTTCAGTTTGAGCAGTGAGGACCGACCTCCTCAAGACTTCGGACAAAGGGATGCCTTCGTCGTCATATGACCCTAGTTCTGCCTTCGGAGCCACTACGGCGTCCATCATCGGCTGTTTCAGCGAAGACTCTCGCGCCGGCTTGGGGATAACCGTAGCCATGATGGCCGGCTCTGACAAGACTACTGCACCATCGCTTGGGATCGGCGCTACACCTGGAACAACTGGAGCCGAAGTAGTCCCTGTAACAAGGTGAAATAAAGTGTCAGAGCACAGGTATAAAGCATGAGAATGTAATCAAACGAAATAAGTTATACCCAAGCCACAAGAAGCGCGAAGCCTCTCTTCCTCCTCAAAAGTCCGGAGGGAAGCCGCCAGAGCCTCTTCAGCGGAGATGCCTGACAAAGAAGGATGTATTAATAAATGCATAATAAGAGAGAAGGAAAAAGCTCAAAATGACACGACTAGAGCATACCCGTCTCCGCAAGCGATAGCAACGCCACCTCTGGGCGAGCCTGTCGCTCGGAAGCCATAAGGGCGACCTGGAGATCAGTATCATCCGCAGGCTTGATAAATAGACCCTCGTTGGTCCCGTACTCACTCAAGCCCTCACTATAGGGAGCATGGGGCTCTTGGCCAAGTACGACGTCAACAGAAAACATCGACTTCTTCTTCTACTGTGAACGAGCCCCGGCGGCCGACGATAGGAGCTTACGGTTCACGGGCATTTTTGGGCGACGTGTCCCGATCTCCACGCCAACTCCAGAGTCCGGAGATGCTATAGCTACCATTTTAGGAACGCTGGGCTGTGGCTTTGAAGTAAAGGTGTGAGGGACCACAACCGTATTAGTCCCCCTTAATGAAGGACGAACGAAAATTCGTCGTTTTAAAGGGACGGACGGGTTACCGGCAGGG
Source organism: Agapanthus africanus (assembly GCA_030015575.1). Lineage (NCBI taxonomy): Eukaryota > Viridiplantae > Streptophyta > Magnoliopsida > Asparagales > Amaryllidaceae > Agapanthus > Agapanthus africanus. The sequence continues at coordinate 47,833,244 of CM057339.1, forward strand.
ACTGCACCTTTGCGATCAAGCAGCAGCCGTCGTTCTTCCCTAATCACGGCACCTGTCGCGTGCTGGTACCACGCCACATATGAGTTTGAGGCGTTCGGGACGTAGCTCGGCTCGCTGATAAAGAAGATGGACCCGGTATTCAGGCGCATGAAGTGGTGCAGCGTAGTGCGAATGCCCTCTTCAGTGGCAGTCGGTTCAGCCAGAAAAGCTTCGAGGGGAACACCCTGGTTGTAACCCGACTGTTGGGCAAAGCGGTGCGGATTGTACCTCATAAACAATGCCGACTCGTTCTGCCTGAATACTAAGAAGCCCGGCCTGATCGAGTACAAATGCAGGATCTCCCGAGTCTTCAATGTTGAAACTCCGTCCTTGAAGGTGTCACGCAGCGGCTGTACCGTCTTAGTTGACTCCTTGCCGATAGTCATGACCCTATCAAAGAAGGTCATGCTGTCCACAACCATGCGCGGGCGGAGGATCACTCCCCGAGCTTCTCGGGACGACGGGTCTGAAGCAGAGGCGTCGATTAGAGACATCACCCGGGAAAATTGTAGTTATCATAGAAACAGGGACGTTTGTGGATTCCAAAGGCTCTAAGCACGTGCAGCTCGATCCACGATGTAAAATAGTGCAGCGGGAGATTTACGGGCTCTAAACCCGGCTGAGTAGTGTCCGCCGCTAAGCTCAAGCCATGATACAAATGAGCCAGCCCGGCAATCCCGACGGCAACCCGCGTTCCTTCAACCATCCGGTGAGCCGGGTAGAAAACGGACAGCCTCATATGACTAGGGTGTTTGGGAAGTACGAACCAACTTAGCCATAGGCTGAGAAACCCTAAAAAGAGCGTCTCTTCGTCGACGTCTAAAGCTGCAAGCTCTGCGAAGGGGACGACCGGGGTGTCCGGGAGAAAGAAATTCCTCTGATCCGCTTCCACTGCAGGCTGTTTGTCCAAACCAAAGCCGAAGGGATCGGTGAGCTTGGAAAATTTCGCAGCTTCCTTTGAAAGGACTTCGGGGCGGAGAAAGCAGGCAATAAAATCTATGGAGCTGATGCCGTGCCCCCCAGATTCCAAGAACATGCACTCATAAATATTCAACACCTTGATTAAGCTTAGGAATCGGTGTTAAATGGCATTTTCCGGAGTCAGACCCATCACTACTTATCGGGTTGTAAAGACGTATTCGTCAGGGAGAAGTATTTCCTCGTAGTGTTCCCCTCTGACAGGTAGGACTGAGATCTCCGCAAACTCCTCCAGGGAGATTGAAACCACCCGATCCGATAGGAGAAAGGTGTGTGTTGGGATGTTCCATTACTCTAAGAAAGCCTTAATCCACCACACCGGAGGCACCGGATACTGGAAAAGCAACACATAGATAGCAGGGTACAGCCTGAGCTTCAATAACGCCGACTTTTTTGCCGATAAGATGTACCAGGTGTTGAAGTCGAAAATTGCACCCCGGTTGACCAAGTCAAAGTCAAAGCTAACCCCAAGCCAAGTGGGCCCATGCCCAGGTCGAGTCCGAACATGAAGCGGCCGGCCCTCCCCCATGCCAAAATGAAATCATATAATAAATATTTTTTATGTAATTTTTTATGTATGAATGTAAACATAATGGGCATAAAGCCAAATTTTTGTAAAGTCCATGGCTTATGTGCAAAAAGAAATAGCACATGAGCCATATGATGGGCAAAATGCCATTTTGTAAAGCCCAAGGGGCTATATGTAAATATGTAAGCCTATATAAGGCAACATGAAGATGAATAAAATATACACTTCTCATTCCCCTCTAAATTTAAGGTTTGTGCCTCTTTCCCCTTTCTGAAGATTCTAGACCTTCTTCTTTCTTTTGAATTAAATCAAGAGTTTTACTCTTCTTTTTCCAAAAATAAATAGTTTTTCACCATAAAACCCACAAAGGGGAACTCAGATCTTCCATCAGATCTCAGAAAGGAGAGATTTTTAAAATCTCATATTTCTTGATCTTCAAGATCCGGCCAACAAAGTAAGAAGAAGGAGACCCATCTCTAGAATCCCCACTTTGGGGAAGAACTAGGGCTCAAGGGGAGAAGCCCCTTCATCAGCTTCAAAATATCCTACGAGTTTAACTCCTCATATATATATATATATATATATATATATATATATAAGTGCTTCATTCTGGGAGTACAACTCCCATTGCAGGGACCAAGTCCCTTTTGTCGCCCGAGCGCCCACACGCTGACACGTGGGGCGCTAGCGCTCAAAGCACTAGTGCCCTTGCGCTTAAAGCACTAGCGCCCAAAGCGCTAGCGCCCGAGCGCCCACGCACTGACACGTGGGGCGCTAGCGCTCAAAGCGCTGGCGCCTTTACGCCCAAAGCGCGAGCGCCCGAGCGCCCAAAGCGCCAGCGCCCAAGCGCCCATGTGCTGACACGTGGGGCGCGAGCGCTCAAAGCGCTGGCGCCCTGGCGCTCAGAGCGCTAGCGTCCGAGCGCCCACGTGTTGACACGTAGGGCGCTAGCGCTCTTGTGCTCAGAGCGCTAGCGCCCGAGCGCCTGACACGTGGGGTGCTAGTGCTAGCGCTCAAAGCGCTAGCATCCAAAGCGCTGGCGCTTTTTCCCACGCATCCTTTGGATGCTCTTTCCCCTTATTTTTTTTTATATATATATGTATACATACACACACACACACACACACACATACTCTACCACATAGTCCCTTTCAAAAAAAATTTGGGCCAGGACGCTGCCCCGCACCCCGCAAGGGGGCTACTAGCCCTCTTGACCCCCAGCTCGCTATCTGGGTAGCGAGACCCTTGTAAAAACTCTGCGGGGCCCCCGATATATCCAAAACCCCTTTTAACACACAACACACGCATCCTGCACATTGAGTTCGCATGACCAGTTTAGCCCGTTAATCGGAGGTTCCATCGCCCCATAGGCGATGGGTAATTAACGACAGCTTAGTCCGCGGCTACCGGAGATTCGGATCCCCATAATCAATAAACCCCAGTCTACCCTAGGCAAGGGGAATCTGTAATGCGCCTGACAAGCACGCGCATATTCCCATCTCAATGGGGTGACGAAAAACACCCTACAGATTCTGGCACGCCCGTTATTAATTGTGGGGATCCGAATCTCCGGCAGCCGCGGACTAAGCTGCCGTTAATTACCCCTCGCCTATGGGGCGAGGGAAGCTCCGATTAACGGGCTAAACTGGTCATGTGAACTCAATCAATATACATATCGGCTGCCTGTACTGAAATCATGCTTCTTTGTGCAGGTTAACAAATTTCAAATTGCAATCTCCGGTCCCAGAAAAAATGTCTCCAAAGATGAGCTCAGCTCTCAGCACAGCTCCCATCTCCTACACAATGAAGATGGACTCCAGGACGGTCCTCCCGACCAGTCTTGGGCAACAGTGGGAGAAGCCGCTGCTACAATTCGGCTCTATTCTGTTCGTGACAACTAATGCCATTCCAGCTCCTCAAGCTCCGGTAACCGACAAACCGACCTCGAAAGGCAAGAGGCCAAATATGGTGGTCTCGAAGGTGCCCCAACCCAAACGCAAATCGGTGTCTAAATGGCTTTCCATGGCCCCAGCTGGGGGCAAAGCCGTCAGAACAAAAGTGGTTGCCAGACGTCACGGGAAAGCCCAGGCGATGCCTTCGACGGACACGCGGGCAGATGTCTTCTCAAGCCTCCCCATCACTCGGCCTATGGCGGCTTCCCGAAGAGCAGAAGCCTGCCAAGCGCTCAAGGCAGAGAAGCTGAGGCAGAAGCGGCTCAGATACAGAGCCAACAAAAGGGCTAGGGCTCCTGCCATGTTAAAATTTATGAATTTCCAAAGCCCGGACCGCTCCGCAAAATCAGCCGCCAAAGGTAAAGAGATGGCTGGGTATCTGGTTCGCACTGTCTACATGGTCGGACATGAAGAAACGAATCCTCCTCTTCTTCACAGCCATGGTGATGATATGATTGATACTACCCAGCATCGGCTCGATCTAAGTGATGAAGAGCCCGCTCAGGCCGATAAGCCAGAGGAGCCCGTGGTTCCTGCGGAATTAAGCTCAGGCAATAAAGATGACCCGGTTGTCATAGCCAGAACTACAAAACAAGCGTTATTCCGATGGATTCAGAGGTAGCTTCAGGACAGGGATGAGAATTTAGCTAAGGTACAGTCCAAGGTCGACGAATTGGCAAACGCTGCGGCAGATCTCTCCACCCAAGTCGCCAGATTGCAATTACAGCAGAATCAAATTTTGGTTCATGAGCCAGGGATTGATACCTGGAGGCATCCAACCGATACCCTCATCAACCTAAGAGCGGAGGGCCTTCGCGAAAAATGGCCGCAATCAGCCTCCAGTCCCTCCGATACATACGCCGGGGGGAATCGCCTCTGAAAGAGAAACTGGAAAAAGTCTATTCCTTCAAAAGGAAAAAGGTCCACAAGATATTCAGGGACGCCCTAAGAAACGGTCTACAACTGCCAGAATCAAAGAGACCGCAAGAAGCGAATATGACCGACGACCCAAAATATTGCCCCTATCACAGGGTGATAGGTCATGCCATTGAGGACTGCTTCGTCTTCAAAGATTGGGTCGAAAGGAAATACAAGACGGGAGAGATAGAATTGTCTAAAGGCGTGTTAGCAAACAGTCAAGCTACGACCGCCGATTTCATACAAATGGAGACTGAAGCCTTTCGGGAACCTAATCCTCCCAGACATGTGCCATTATCTGAAAAGGGCGAACCAAAGACTGGTCGGCCTCAAGGACCAGCATCAGTGAGGGCACCTACTCTAATGGAGAGAAAGAAGAAGGTGTACTCCTTCAGGAGGGATGAGGTCCGCAATATATTCGAGGGAGCCTTGAACAATGATTTGCAATTGCCTATTCCGAAGAGCCCACATGAAATGAATATGACCGGCAATCCCGTATACTGCCCATACCATAGGGTGGTGAGCCATGCCATTGAAGACTGCTGTGTTTTTAAAGATTGGGCAGATGACCAATACAAGCCTGGAAAAACACACTTAGGAGTCGTCACGATTCCTAAGGAGAAAATACATCTGCGGGATCCTTACGACTCGTAGGGAGAAAATGCTTTTATGGGACCCTCACGGCCCATAAAATTGAAAGCCTTAGGTGATAGGGATCTAAGCCTGTCTCCTAAGCCATCGCTCCCCAATCCCCAAGCAGTGAATGATGAGTCGCTCCTGGTACCATATTCCAGTGCAGCGATGCAGACGCCAACCAAATTCCAAACTCAAATTCCCAAGTGGCGAATGATGAGTCGCTCCTGGTGCCATATTCCAGTGCAGCGATGCAGACGCCAACCAAATTCCAAACTCAAATTCCCAAGTGGCGAATGATGATTCACTCGTGGTACCACATTCCAGTGCAGCGATGCACACGCCAACCAAATTCCAAACTCAAATTCCCAAGTGGCAAATGATGAGTCGCTCCTGATGCCATATTCCAGTGCAGCGATGCAGACGCCAACCAAATTCCAAACTCAAATTCCCAAATGGCGAATGATGAGTCGCTCCTGGTGCTATATTCCAGTGCAGCGATGTAGACACCAACCAAATTCCAAACTCAAATTCCCAAGTGGCGAATGATGAGTTTCTCCTGATGCCATATTCCAGTGCAGCGATACAGACACCAACTAAATTCCAAACTCAAATTCCTAAGTGGAGAATGATGAGTCGCTCCTAGTACCATATTCCAGTGTAGCGATGCAGACGCCAACAAAGTCCCAAAATTTTTCCGTCCCTACGGTCTGGATCATACATCCTGCAAATCCGTATACAATCCACGGGCGTAAAACGATCCCAATCCTTCCCAAGTTCTGCCGGTGAGACAACATTCAAAGTCCCACAGGCGGTGAAGATTCAAAAAAAGGTATGTTCACAAGCAAAATGGGCACAGATGAAAATCCGAAAGGGCTCCGTGAGTAAAAACAGCAGGACTGCCGGCGAGTTTGTGAAAATCCGAAAGGGCGTAAACTCGTGAAAAAGAGATGAAATGCACTCACAAAGTCCTTTCGAATTTGTGAGGAGAAAAATCTCGTGTGAGATCCTTATGACTCACAAAGGAGCAACACCCTCAGGAGTCCCCACGACTCCTAACGAGAAAATACACCTACGAGATCCTTTCGACTCGTAGGGAGAAAATGCTTTTATAGGACCCTTATGGCCCATAAAATTGAAAATCCGTAGGTGATAGGGATCTAAACCTGTCTCCTAAGCCACCAATTCCCAAATCTTCCCGGGAAAAATGATGAGTTGCTCCTGGTATTATTCTAGTGCAGCAATGCAGATGCCAAGCAAAAACCAATTCCCAAATCCTCCCGAGGCAAATGATGAGTTGCTCCTGGCATTATTCCAGTGCAGCAATGCAGATGCCGACAAAAAAAACAACAACTCCCAAATCCTCTCAAAGACAGATGATGATCCGCTCCTGGCACCATATTCCAGTATAGCGATGCTGATGTCAACCCAAATCATAATCAACAAGTCAACATCAACCCCGACACCGCAGAAAGCGGAGCAAGTCAGAATCCAATCTCGACACCGCAAGAAGCGGAGCAAGTCAAGTTCACCCCTGACACTGCAAGAAGCAGAGCAAGTGAAATCAAGTATCGACTGTCCATGTCGCAAAAAGGGCAGTGCAGGCTTCCTACAATGCAGGAACCAGATCACTCCGGGCCAGGGAAAAGTCTACCATGGACACTCCGTCTCGGAGACGCGTCAAGCATCGACCGTCCATGTCGCAAAAATGGCAGTGCAGGCTTCCCACAAATTGGGAACCAAATCGCTCTGGATCAAAGCGTCGACCGTCCATGTCGCAAAAAGGGCAGTGCGGGCTTCCCACAAATTGGGAACCAAATCGTTCCGGACCAGAGCGTCGACCGTCCATGTCGCAAAAAGGGCAGTGCAGACTTCCCACAAATTGGAACCAAATCGCTCAGGATCAGAGCGTCGACCGTCCATGTCGCAAAAAGGGCAGTGCAGGATTCCTACAAAGCAGGAACCAGATCACTCTGGGCCAGGGAAAAGTCTACCACGGACACTCCGTCTCGGAGACGCGTCAAGCGCCGACCGTCCATGTCGCAAAAAGGGCAGTGCAGGCTTCCCACAAATCGGGAACCAAATCGTTCCGGATCAGAGCGTCAACCGTCCATGTCGCAAAAAGGGCAGTGCAGGTTTCCCACAAATCGGGAATCAAATCGCTCTGGACCAGAGCATCGACCGTCCATGTCGCAAAAAGGGCAGTGCAGACTTCCCACAAATTGGGAACCAAATGGCTCAGGATCAGATCGTCGACCGTCCATGTCGTAAAAAAGGCAGTGCAGGCTTCCTACAAAGCATGAACCAGATCACTCCGGGCCAGGGAAACGTCTACCACGGACACTCCGTCTCGGAGACACGTCAAGCGCCGACCGTCCATTTCGCAAAAAGGGCAGTGCAGGCTTCCCACAAATCGGGAACCAAATCGCTCCGGATCAGAGCGTCGACTGTCCATGTCGCAAAAAGGGCAGTGCGGGATTCCCACAAATCGGGAACCAAATCGCCCCGGACCAGAGCGTTGACCGCCCATGTCGTAAAAAGGGCAGTGCAGACTTCCCACAAATTGGGAACCAAATCGCTCCGGATCAGAGCGTCGACCGTCCATGTCGCAAAAAGGGCAGTGCAGGCTTCCTACAAAGCAGGGACCAGATCACTCCGGGCCAGGGAAAAGTCTACCACGGACACTCGTCTCGGAGACGCATCAAGCGTTCGACCGTCCATGTTGCAAAAAGGGCAGTGTAGGCTTCCCACAAATCGGGAATCAAATCGCTCCGGATCAGAGCGTTGACCGTCCATGTCGCAAAAAGGGCAGTGCAGGCTTCTTACAAAGCGGGAACCAAATCGCTCTGGGCCAGGGAAACGTCTACCACAGACACTGCATCTCGGAGACGTGTCAAGCGTCGACCGTCCATGTCGTAAAAAGGGCAGTGCATCCCAAAAAGTGGGAACCAAAGCAAGTCGCTTCCACGCAAAAAAAGATCCATCAATTTCTCTCACATATATGTTGTGCATTTATTGATGGGGGGCACTTTGTTGAAGTCGAAAATTGCATCCCGGTTGACCAAGTCAAAGTCAAAGTCAACCCCAAGCTAAGTGGGCCCATGCCCAGGTCGAGTCCGAACATGAAGCGGCCGGCCCTCCCCCATGCCAAAATAAAATCATGTAATAAATAATTTTTATGTAATTTTTTATGCATGAATGTAAATAAAATGGGCATAAAGCCAAATTTTTGTAAAGCCCATGGCTTATGTGCAAAAAGAAATGGCACATGAGCCATGGGATGGGCAAAATGCCATTTTGTAAAGCCCAAGGGGCTATATGTAAATATGTAAGCCTATATAAGGCAACATGAAGATGAATAAAATATACACTTTTCATTCCCCTCTAAATCTAGGGTTTGTGCCTCTTTCCCCTTTATGAAGGTTCTAAACCTTCTTCTTTCTTTTGAATTAAATCAAGAGTTTTACTCTTCCTTTTCCAAAACTAAATAGTTTTTCACCATAAAACCCAGAAAGGGAAACTCAGATCTGCCATCAGATCTCAGAAAGGAGAGATTTTTAAAATCTCATATTTCTTGATCTTCAAGATCCGGCCAATAAAGGAAGAAGACGGGGACCCATCTCCAGAAACCCCACTTTGGGGAAGAACTAGGGCTCAAGGGGAGAAGCCCCTTCATCAGCTTCAAAATATCCTAGGAGTTTAACTCCTCATATATATATATATATATATATATATATATATATATACAAAATAATAAGTGCTCCATTCTGGGAGTACAACTCCCATAGCAGGGACCAAGTCCCTTTTGTCGCCCGAGCGCCTTTGGGCTCAAAGCGCTAGCGCCCGAGCGCCCACGTGCTGACATGTGGGGCGCTAGCGCCCTTGCTCTTAAAGCGCTAGCGCCTGAGCGACCACACGCTGACACGTGGGGCGCTTGCGCTCAAAGCATTGGCACCCTTACGCTCAAAGCGCTAGCGCCCAAGCATCCACCTGCTGACACATGGGGCGCTGGCGCTGGCGCTCTTGCGCTCAGAGCGCTAGCGTCCGAGTGCCCACGTGCTGACACGTGGGGCGCTAGTGCTCTTGCGCTCAGAGCGCCAGCGCCCACGCGCCTGGCACGTGGGACACTAGCGCTCTTGCGCTCAAAGCGCTGGCGCTTTTTCCCACGCATCCTTTGGATGCTCTTTCCCCTTCTTTTTTTTTATATATATGTACACACACACACATACTCTACCACACGGTCCCTCTCAAAAAAAATTTGGGCCGGGTAATTAACGGCAGCTTAGTCCGCGGTCGCCGGAGATTTGGATCCCCACAATCAATAAACCCTAGCCTACCCTAGGCAGGGGGACTTTGTAATGCGCCTGATAAGCACGCGCGTATTCCCATCTCAATGGGGTGACGAAAAACACCCTACACCAGGCCCACTGCAGGTATCCGGCTGAATGACGAGGAGTCAGGCCAATCATATACACCTGTCCCCATGGGCGCGTCTCGTCCTAACATATACGCCACCCCAGAATATCTGAAGCCATCGGCGGCTGCATAGGTATCGCGGCCATAGAGGGCTGAAGGCGACCCTCTGAGGTCCAGTGGAACTCCTCTACGGCATAGTTAACCTGGGGTGAGTCGGCATAATGAACAGCGGAGATTGGTTCTGAAGGCGTCGCACAAGAAAAGCTGCGTCGACCCCGGACGATTTGATTGTACCACGTCCCCCATAAACGAAGGTTCTTTTGCTCCGGGTAATGATCCTTGATCAACGCGAAGACTTCCCTGCCCACAGGTGCTTCAGAGAACCCGCTTTTCGAACGAACAAACGGGAAAGAAAAGTCGAAAGACATAGTACCTGCACGGAAAAGAACAAAAGTTAGCCGTCAATACTACAGTTTAAGTTCTGGCACTTAGTACTTTAAATTCGTGCCACACTGTAATACAGTGGAAAGGGACCAAGGGGGACCCACACAATCTAGACGGTGGCTCATCATTAATAAAACAGTCTCATTATTGGATGAGACAGTCATTAAATAAGGAAATCCTAAAAAGATTCTCATTTAATGAGAACCCCTTGGGCCAAGGAGTAAATCTCCCTTGAGAGCAGAGATCTACAACAGATATGGCATCTGTCATAATTAATGATGAAGGGAATAAAATTCCCCCTAAAAATTCTAAAGAGCAATGCTCTGCGAAGAAGATGGAATAATCTATCAAAAACCCTAAAAGCAAAGTTTTAATGAGTTAAAAACACTGAGATCTTTAAGATCTGTAAGATGAACTCTAAAAGTTCTCCTTTAATGGGTTAAGAGACCCTAAGAAAGGTCTCTTTAGATCTATGATTTCAAAAGACTAAAGCTCTGTTAAGAAAACCCTAAAAATTTCTTTATATCCATGATCTAAAAAGAGTAAGGCTCTGTTAATGGGTGAAACTCTAGATTATGAAATAATCCCTTCAAAGATTTAATCTTTACCTAAAATTTTCAATAGGGTTCTGTCTTTAAGAGAGTTCTTAAGACAAAGAGCTATGCTCTGAAAGAGAATTAATTCTCAAGAGAAAACAAGAAGATGAACATAGGCCATCTCAGGGGCCAAAGGCCCTATTTATAGGCACTAAGAGCCGTTTCAACTTCTAAGTTGATCTGACAGCGGAGATGCTGCCAACGCTGCACTGATGTGTAAGCCACGTGAGCGCAACGGTGGGGGGCATTTGTTTCCCCCAATCAAAGCAAAGCTTTGTTCAAATTTTGAAATTTGAAATGAAGCGGTATTTTATAAAAGCGCTCGCTCCAAGAGTGCCAGCGCTAAGAGTCAAAGACTCTGAGGCAGCGCTCACATGCAATGCACGATAGCGCTCGCGCCAAGTGCGCCAGCGCTAAGAGTCAAAGACTGTGAGGCAGCGCTCACGTGCAAAGCATGAGAGCGCTAGCGCCAAGTGCGCCAACGCTAAGAGTGAAAGACTCTGATGCAGCGCTCACGTGCAAAGCACGAGAGCGCTAGCGCTAAGTGCGCCAGCACCAAGAGTCAAAGACTCTGATGCAGCGCTCACGTGGAAAGCACGAGAGTGCTCGCGTCAAGTGCGCCAGCACCAAGAGTCAAAGACTTTGATGCAGCGCTCACGTGGAAAGCACGAGAGCGCTCGCGTCAAGTGCGCCAGCACCAAGAGTCAAAGACTCTAATGCAGCGCTCACGTGGAAAGCACGAGAGCTCTCGCGTCAAGTGCGTCGGCACAAAGAGTCAAAAACTTTAAGGCAGCGCTCACGTGCAAAGCACGAGAACGCTAGCACCAAGAGCGCCAACACAAAGAGTCAAAGACTCTGATGCAGCGCTCACGTGCAAAGCATGAGAGCGCTAGCGCTAAGTGCGCTAGTACCAAGAGTCGAAGACTCTGATGCAACGCTCACGTGCAAAGCACGAGAGCGCTAGCGCTGGAACTAAATGTTCCCCACCCTTGGATCAAAGATCCAATGGTGATTAAAAATCACCAAGATACAGAACAAGTTCTGTATGGAAAAATATTTTCCCAATCTTGTTAAAAATAAGAAAATTATCTTCTGTAAAACAGAAGCCCTCGGATCAAAGATCCAACGGTGGGAAACATTCCCAAATCAATCAGAGGAGAGATGTCCTTAACTGATTCAACAAATCAGCATCCCCTATATAAAGGACCGAAGACTTCAAGTCTTGAACAGAGGAACCCCCCCAAACTTTGAGAAATTTCAAAGAGAAGAGCAAGCTCAGAAGAAGAATTTCTTCAAGGTAAATAAAACAGAGAGATAAAATCATCTCATAAAAAGAAGAAGAACCCAGTTCTTTTTCTAAGATTATAGATCTATAAGACAGAGGTCTTTCATAAAAGAGATCATAGCATCTCATCATAAAAAGGGAGGGAGAAGAACTTAGTTCTCATTAGATCACAGATCTATAAGAAAAAGACAAAGTCTTTCACAAAAACAGAAGAGATTGTAAAATCTCCTATTAAATTAAGAACGTAGTTTTTAGATCTATGAGACAAAGTCTCCTATGAACGAGAATTTAATTCTCTGAACGCAGAACTGATCAAAGTTGCCTAAAAAGAGCCTTAGCGTTCCAATTAAAAAGAAGCGCTTTAGCGCTCCAAGACTGGCGCATAGCGCCGCAGCGCTCCAATTTAAAGAAGCGCCCAGCGCTTCAAGGTTGGAGCTTAGCACCAAGTGCACCACGTGCTCCTCACGTGTGCGCTATTTCACAAGGAGCGCTCTGCATTCATTGTCCGGCGTTCAGTGCCAAGCGTGCCACGTGCTCCTCACGTGTGCGCTATTTCAAAAAGAGCGCTCTGCACTCATTGGTTGGCGCTCAGTGCCAAGCGCGCCACGTGCTCCTCACGTGTGCGCTATTCCACAAGGAGCGCTCTGCACTCATTATCTGGCGCTCAGCACCAAGCACGCCACGTGCTCCTCACGTGTGCGCTATCTCACAGAAAGCGCCTTAGCGTTCTAAGTCTGGCGTTCAGCGCCAAGTGCACCATGTGCTCCTCACGTGGACGCTGAGCGAACATATACCGTTCTTTAAATAAAGCCCCAGAGCCATAATGAGTGCTCAACACTCAATAAAAGACAAAAAAGAGGTTGTCAGAACCAAAACCAATGCTCAGGATTGTTAAATAAAAAAGAACTGGGCCTAATTAAATGATCAACATTTTAACTGAGTGGGCCAAGCCCAAGTTGGCCACAGACCCCTAATTCAGATTAATTGAGCCCATATGCTCATAAATCTTTTTAACTAATTTTAGTCCCAAACTTGACTACAGATCTCCCAACCAATATTGGTTCAAGGGTACATCTCTTCATACCTCTGATATATGTCATTGTAATTCTTCAACGTCTTCAGAGAGATGGAGGGTCCCAATAGACAATAACTTTTGGTGCATCTCCAAACGGTTGAACCAAAACCACAACGATTATGACGTCTTTAAACTGGACCATGATGTCCTTAAACTTTACGGACTATGGGGTCCTTAAACTCATGGACTATGATGTCCTTAAACTTTATGGACTTTGAGGTCCTTAAACTCACAGACTATGATGTCTTTAAACTTTACAGACTATGACGTCTTTAAACTGTCACGGACTATGATGTCTTTAAACCCTGGACCGCAATGTCCCTAAACTAAAACAATAGAGCCCAAATGCTCTTTTGTTGGATCTAAATTGTCCTGTTAAGTAGATCTTAGTCTAAAATTAGGCAAACATATCCTTAACAAACGTTTAAGTTGATCTTCGTCTCAAATGAGATTAACGATCCTTAAACCCAACCCAAACCCAAATCTAAGAAAATACGGATTTGGACTAATCCACGCCCTACGGGCGACAACATAAATTAGTCTCCGTATACAATCCACAGGCAACCAAAAAAGAAAAAAAACATACACGACACGAAGTGACCATCTGGAGAAGGAGAAAATTGTTACCGCGATGCGGTAGCGTAATTAACTGCAGGGGCTTGCGTCTGCAGGGAAGAGCGTCCCCACAATCAAAAACCCCTCAAATGAGGGGGAATCTGACGAAGTCTGCTACAATGGCAACATCCGTCTAAACCTCCGATACACGATATCATAAATCAACTTGGTATCTTCGGAGAGGCGGATGGATAAAACCAAATAGCATCTGCCCCTAAATTTAGGCAAGACGACCTACGCAGTTTCGTCTCTGTTTTCGGCGGCGAAAAATGATATAGCTGCGAATAATGATTTTGTCGAACTAGAAGAACCCGGTCTCCATCCGCTGGAAGATGATAGTTGGGTAGAGTTAGCCATGGCAGAAGTATATACTGAACCCTATTTGGAAATGACCGTAGCAAGCGAAGATTGCATCACTGTTGGAGATATGTTTCAGGAAAAAGGAGATCTTATTTGTAAGCTGAAGTCGTGGACTATTCAAAAAAACGTTACCTTTAAAACCGAAAAGTCAAATAAGACGTACTATACCGTGGTATGTACGAAAGCTCCTGAATGCAAGTGGCGATTGCATGTATGTTGTTCCAAAAGAGCCAAAGCTTGGAAGGTCACGAAATACAACCAAGAACATACTTGCATCAATTCTATTATGTTAAAAGATTATAGGAATTGCATTTCATCTTACATTTTCTCACTAATCATGCCACCAATCTGTACAGATGTGGTGATGACTCCCCGAGAGATACGGCTCTACGTCAGCGGAGAGCACAAAATTCAGATTTCGTATGTGAAGGCATGAGATGCTCGTAGAAAGGCTTTATGCAAGATATTTGGGGATTGAGAAAGCTTGTACAACTCACTAGTCCCTTTTATAGAAACCATGAAAGCATCAAATCCGGGATCCGTATACCGGTTAAAAACCACATAAAATGATCTCGATGGCCGTGTCAGGTTTGAAAGAATTTTCTGGTGTTTTGCTCCTTGTGCGGCTGGTTTCACACACTGTCGGCCAGTATTGTGCGTGGATGGGACGTATCTATATGGTAAGTACAGAGGTTGCATGTTAATTGCTACAGGTGTAGATGCTAATAACGGTATATTTCCATTGGGATTTTCTATTGTCGATGGTGAAAATATATCATCCCGGTCATGGTTTTTTCTGTCAACTCAAAAATATCTCATTTGTTATTGATAAAACAGATTTATGCATCATATCTGATAGACATCTAGGGATACTAGCTGCAATGAGAGCTGTATTTCCGACGACCCCACATAGGTTTTGCCTGCGGTACTTCAGGCAAAATTTTGATAGAAAATTTAAAAATTTAGATTTACATAAGCTTATGTACAAAGCCTGTGAAGCGTCTGACCCTAATGTTCATGACATGTACATGACGAAAATTGGAGATATGAGTCAAGCAGCGAAAGCGTGGTTAGATGAGTATCCAGTACGTATGTGGTCACAAGCACATGATAATGAATGCAGATATCTACTAATGACCACTAATGTCTGAAAACTTCAATGGGGTCCTTAAAGGTGTTAGAGGCCTGATTAGTCGAAAATATTGCATATTTAAGCCGGCAATTTCCTCATCTTTTGCATTCATATAGAAGTGTTCGGTATCCGTATTTCACATATTAGCAAATCTATCACAGATTATCAGATTACATGTATTAGACCTTAAAACCGGCATTTCTAGGGAAATTGACTGCATTACATTACATGGCATATTTTCTATATATCGCAAACCGTGTTTCGAAGTCTGTACAGGAAAAGAAGAAGCTCGCTCAACGTTACACCGCTCAAAAGTTACATCAACTCACTAACTTCAAATCTGGTATCAATCCAAAGGAGCAATCACAAATAAATATATTAGAAGAAGCCCTAAAATACAGTACGAGGCCACACCAGAAGACCCAAAGTCCAAGCTCATCAAAGAGTCGCGGATCCGCGGCAATGGCTTGCTTGTGCCGCGGATCCGCGGTGGGCCCAGGGAATCAGCTCCTAAAATTTAGTCCAAAATGCTTCACTCAGGGCCCACACTCCAGAAAAACATCTCAGTTTCCAGAAGACTCCAAGGGTTTCTGCCAGATCAGCAAACAAGGGTTTCCGAGCCTAATTAAACCTAGCTTAAACCCTAGGCTAGCTCCTAACAAACTATCTTCTAGAAGACTCAACAAACTTTTGGAGGGAACTACCATTTCAAACCTAAACCTAGGGTTTGGAAGTTCTATAAATAAGACCCTAGACTCAAGGAAAGGGATCATCATATATCATACATCCAAGAGAGGGTGTGATTCATTTTAGTTCATTTTTTAGCCAATCTCCTTCTTCATCTCCTTCCTCCACAAGTCGAGTGAGAGGGCTTGTGTGAAACCCTAAATTCCAATCAAAAAGCCAAGATCCCGAGTACCCATCAAGCAAGAAGCCTTGCAACCTTTTATGAGCCGAGCCGATCTTCAACGGAGCAAGTGGTCAAAGCCGATCCGCGACTCACGGAGCCGAGCGACGCCAATTCAACAACTTAGATTCTTCCTCTTGTAGTTCTTGAGCGATTGTAATCAAAGTGTTGATATAAATAAAAGGTGATATTCTTTTATCTTGTTTTCTTTAAATTCTTGCATCATGAATCAATCTAAAATTCTAGTTATAATTCTTGTTGTGATGTTTGAGTAATACTCCGCTCGTCGAGGAGTCGAGACGATCAATAGAATGATATTGTAATATATCTGAAAACGATTCTTGATTCCTACGAGTTTTGTAAACCCTAGCAAGTTCAAGAATCGACGACCCATTTTGTTGCGATGCTTTCTTGATTGATATCGCTCGAAATTGGGAAGTTACGATCGTTTCTTGAAAATTGCTAGAGGCTAGAGTGTGAATGATATCGACGAAAGAACAAGGGTTAAAAGATGAAACCCTAGTTTCATCAAGAGAGCCCTAACTCTCGTCGATCATCATCGATCTAGTATCAATCCTTCGAAGGACAAGAACACGTTATCTTTAGATTACATCACGTCTATAGATCCGATCGATTCCTACGAGCCTCTTTTAGATTCTTGACTGTTGATTGGAAATATCATCGATACACCGATTCTTGATTGTTTAACATTTTCTTGATTCTTGAATAGAATAGTGACACTTGAAAATCAAAATTCTTGAATCATGTTTTCGTTTATCTTAGCTTAACTTTTCAATTCAAGCATATCATAATACAAACGAATCGTGCAATCCCTGTGGACGATCCGCACTCATTCATGAACTACAATTGACACCGTAGTTTGATTGCGGTCAAAATAATTTTTGGTTGTGATTCTATACATTCTAATTACCGACACAAAGAAATTCATTCGCTTTGTTCGATTTACACAAACAAGAATTCTTTTACAATCAAATGGCGCCGTTGCCGGGGATCGCGTGCTAATTCGTTTCATATTATAGTTTGAATTGAAAGAATTATTCCATTGTTGTTTTTTTTAGATCAAAATTCGTGCAAACCCTAAACGATTTGCTGTTGTTCATTGCAAGGAAATCTGGAGCTCTTTGGAAATTGAAGAAAATTTTTGGAAAAACCAGAGAGCTGAGGGAGTCTACAGAGACTCTCTGAAGAAATTTGGTGGGGTAATCTCATCAACAGACCGCGTTTCCGCGGTGGGAGTGCCCAAGTGCGGCGGTTCCACGGCTGGGTAGGGGCTTCTCTCTGCCAAATTGCTTCAGGTAACTTTTTACTCTCTCCTCTCTCCTCTTTTAGCTCCAACTAACACTTTGCTGCAGGATTCTTTGCAAATAATCGCAGCGCCGCAAATTGCAAATTAAAATTGTGCGTGATTTTGATTTCTTGGTTGTTTGCATTCTAATACGGAATTTAAGGGGCACGGCCAAATCCAAATTAGGTGGGGATTTCATTACCCTTCCTAGGCCCCGAAAATCGTAAAACTTGCATCCGCATTACCCTCATTAACTAAAAGAAATCTAGAGAAGACTCTAAGGACTGTCGCGCTCAATTAGGACAAGAGAAGGCCGTGGGTAATTCATTGCTTATCCGCGTTTTCTTGTGGTGCCTAAGGCGAGTGTGTCTAAGGCTAGTGGTTTTTAATTAGGCCCACTACTTACGTAGTGGAGTACCTTCCCACTTACCTGGCACTTATCCGGCCACAGGGGGATAAAGAGGCAGTGGAGGATTCTATCCTGCGACTTGTCTTTTGGCAGTTAGGAGCGGTCTAGAGCCGGACCTAGGTGACCACTAGATTCTAGGATTGTGTGCTGCATTTGTTTTGTCGCATCATTTTTTCAAAAATCCGTCCCTTTTTCAAAAGCAAACACCACATTCATTACCCCTAATTATAAGTCAACGCTGCCACTTGTACTAACCCATTTTAGTGCAAGATAGGCTGGACACGGGATTCTAGTGCCCGTTTAGTCCGCGTACCCTTTATCGACTCCGAAGTCGATATTTCTCCATTTACCTTTTCTTTACCCACTACCACACCCACACCGATGGATCCGAATCCATCAAACTTCTTTAACCCTAATCTGCCGCCGTCCGTTGGTGCGCAGAATCCACCCCGCATCTCTCTCCAGGAGAGGTGCTACCCTATTCGAGCTCCTCTTTCGACCTGCTTATCCACACCACCAGCCAATAGGGATAACTTTGAGATTAAGCCCCAGTATATCAATCTTTTACCCAAATTCCACGGACTCGAGACTGAGGACGCTTACGTTTTCATTACCAAATTTGAAAACGTATGCGCAATGATGGGTACGTCACAACTTTCAGTGGATGCGATGCGTCTACGACTTCTTCCATTTACTTTGTGCGATATAGCCGAGAAGTGGCTATATAACACTACCGCACATTCTATTACGAATTGGGAAGAATTCGTCGCTGCATTCCTTAAGAAATTTTACCCAATCCAAAAGACAGCTCGAATCCGTAGCGAACTGAATCAATTTGCCCAGCTCCCTGCTGAACCATTTTCAAAATGCTTTGAACGTTTCAAGGATCTATTGGTTCAGTGTCCTCATCACGGCATCCCGAGATGGGAATTATGCCGAATCATTTATGAGGGCATTAACCCAAGCACTAAACAGAGCCTTGAAAATATGTGTCAAGGTACTTTTATGACCAAAGATGATGGGGAAGCTTGGAAGTACTTAGAAGAGTTCGCCTAAAAATCACTACAGTGGGAGAGTGGAACCCAACCATTGAATAGGGGTGGCGTACACCAAATAGATGTGTCCATAGGTGTTCGAGCTGAAATGGCAGCAATGCAAAAGAAGCTCGACGCTATGGAACACAAATTTGCAGCAGCCTCCCTAAACTCAGTGTCACTCCCCAAAACTGTTTGTGGGTGCTGTTCTGATCCGTCTCATTTAACGGAAGAATGTCCATTAAACTCTGTGTTTCAAGGTCACGAGCATTCTAATGCCGCATTTCAAAGACCTCGAAACGATCCATATTCTTCCACGTACAATCAGGGTTGGAGGAATCACCCGAATTTCGCTTGGAACCAAAACCAATCTCAAAACACGGTTCCAAACACGAATCAATTTCAAAGGGTTCTTCCTCCACCACAACAGCAACCCCTTCAACTCACTCAGCACCCCTATCAGTCACAAAATTTCCAAAACCAGGGCAACACTCCTGCACAGTCTAATCCTATGCAGTCCTGTTCTGACGAGTTCTCTCAATTCACTCAAACCATGAAATCACTTTTGTCAAATTTCATAGAGGTTTCGACTGAGGTTAGATCTTCCATCAGTGAGATAAAGAAAAACTCAGCGTCCCAAGCTGAGAGTATCAAATCGATGGAAGCTGAAATCGCACGCCTAAAAGCCGAAATGAGTGTAAGAGAAAAAGGGAAACTTCCCTCTCAACCCCTACAGAATCCTGGGCATTACAATGTAAATGCCGTCACAACGTTGAGATCGGGAAAAGTGCTGAACAATCATGTCGGGGAAGGTATTGATGATACTGAAAATCATATCAACACCCCGGCTGAGACCTTTCCACACACACACACTTCTCCTTCTGATCCTTCTTCTTCTACCACACCACTTTCTCGCGAGCCTATTCTCCATTTCCCACTAGGCTCGACACCTTCTCCCAACCCTTATAGTTCTCCACAGACGGTCCCCACACCTCTTTTGGGACCTCGTCTACCCCCTCTTCCTTCTCCTGTGATGGACCCTGCGCTTATTGCGAAAGCTCCTTACCCGAACCGGTTAAGGAGTAACAGAACGAGTCCTCTTATGGAGAAAATTATAGAAATGTTCAAACAGGTTAACATCAATATCCCTCTCCTAGATGCGATTCAACAAGTCCCCGCTTATGCGAAAATTCTTAAGGACTTGTGCACTAGGAAGAGGAAGACTCAAGTGCCAAAGAAGGTCTTCATGTCTAATAATATCAGCACTGCTTTTATTCCCCAGCTACCAAAGAAAAGAAAGGACCTAGGATGTCCTACAATATCGATTTCGATTGGGGGTAAAAACATAAATCGTGCTCTTTTAGACCTTGGCGCAAGTGTTAACCTGCTCCCTTATTCTGTCTATGAGCAATTAGGGATTGGAGAGCTGAAACCGGCTCATTGCACTCTCCAGATGGCAGACCGATCTATCACCAAACCAAGGGGTGAATTAGAGGATGTATTGATAAAGGTCGGGGAATTTGTTTTCCCTGTAGACTTCATTGTGCTCGACACACATCCTGTAGCAAACCCCCGGGGCCAAATTCCGGTGATTCTGGGTCGTCCTTTCCTTGCCACTTCCAACGCTGTTATAAATTGTAGAAATGGTTCAATGAATTTATCATTTGGAAATATGACCATTGAACTAAATATCTACAAAGTTGGAAGTCAGCCATCAGAACCCTCTGCTCATATTTTAGATGTGTGCTCTGTCCATGAGATCGCTCCCGATAGTTGTGGAGCTGAGGATCTTTGCTTTACTGATCTCGATGACATTAGCACATCTCTGTTTGATTTCACACATGATCTTAGTGAGGACACTTTCTCTACACTTGAGTCCTGCACTTCTGACTTTTCTCCACCCGAGTCTGTATCTTTCACAGGCTCTGAGCTTCTTTGTAAATCCAAAAATCGTTCAATGATCCCTCCTTCTATCATTTCTCCGCCTGAGTTAGATCTCAAAATTTTACCTTCTCACCTCAAATATGCATATCTAGGTGAGAATGAGTCTTTACCGGTTATCATATCCGCTTCTCTTGCATCAGAGCAAGAGAATGCCCTTTTATCGGTATTGAGATCTAACAAAAAGGCGTTTGGTTGGAGTATGGCGGACATCAAAGGGATTAGTCCCTTGATAGTTGAACATCATATACATGTGATGGATGAGGCCAGACCGACCCGAGAACCACAGAGACGGTTGAATCCCGTCATGAAGGAAGCGGTCATGAAAGAGATCGTCAAATGCTTAGATAATGGTATTATATACCCCATCTCCGATAGCCAGTGGGTGAGTCCTATACATGTCGTTCCTAAGAAATCCGGCATCACAGTTATAACCAATGAGGCAAATGAGTTGATTCAGACACGCGTCCAAACTGGGTGGCGTGTATGTATTGATTATAGAAAACTCAATGCTGCCACGAGGAAAGACCACTTTCCTCTACCATTCATTGATCAGATGCTGGAACGCTTAGCGGGACGAGAGTATTATTGTTTTATGGACGGATACTCAGGCTACAATCAGGTCCCCATCGCCAAAAAGGATCAAGATAAAACCACTTTTACTTGTCCTTTTGGTATCTTTGCTTACAGTCGCATGCCCTTTGGGTTATGCAATGCTCCCGCTACCTTTCAGCGGTGTATGATGGGGATATTCTCTGATATGGTAGAGAATTTTTTGGAGATCTTTATGGACGATTTCTCGATTTTTGGAGACTCTTTTTCTGATTGCCTAGCGAATCTTGACGCTGTTCTTACTCGTTGCAAAGAGAAGAACTTGACTTTGAACTGGGAAGAATGCCATTTTATGGTCCAAGAAAGAATAGTACTTGGACATGTCATTTCACAGAAAGGCATTGAGGTTGACAGAGCTAAGATAGATGTCATTCAAAACCTCCTTCATCCCAAAAGCGTCAAAGATATTCGATCTTTCCTTGGCCATGCGGGCTTTTATAGGAGATTCATTAAGGACTTTAGCAAAATTGCTAGACCTTTAACTCTTCTCCTGGCCAAGGATACAACCTTCCATTTTGACTCGGATTGCGAGACAGCTTTCGACTCACTTAAACACTCACTCACTTCAGCCCCCGTTTTATCATCACCAAATTGGGACTACCCCTTTGAGCTGATGTGTGACGCATCTGATTTTGCAGTAGGTGCAGTTTTAGGACAGCACATCGAAAAGATGCCACACGTGATATACTATGCAAGTAAGACCTTGAATGATGCGCAAATTAATTATACAACCACCGAGAAAGAACTTTTAGCAGTTGTATTTGCATTAGAAAAATTCAGGCCTTACTTAATTGGCTCTCCTATAGTTGTGTATACTGACCATTCCGCTTTAAAACATCTTCTGGCGAAGAAAGATGCAAAAGGTCGACTAATACGTTGGATCCTACTGTTACAAGAATTTGATCTTGTTATCAAAGATAAGAAAGGATGTGAAAACGTAGTAGCTGACCATCGTTCACGCATCATTTCTTCCCCTGTGACCCTACCGATCAATGATTCATTCCCTGATGAACAACTCTTGAGCATATCCGCTGAACTATGGTTCAGGGATATTGTAAACTATCATGCCACGGGACTAATACCGAGCGATTGGTCAAAACAGGACAAATACCGTTTTCTATCCCAAGTAAAACACTTTTACTGGGACGAGCCCTATTTGTTTAAATATTGTCCTGATCAGATCATTCGCCGGTGTGTCCCGAATGAAGAGTTCAAGAGTGTTCTTTCATTTTATCATGATCAGGCTTGTGGGGGTCACTTTGATCCTAGAAAGACAGCGGAAAAGGTTTTGCAATGTGGATTTTATTGGCCGACCTTATTCAAGGACGCATTTGAGTATTGCAAAACCTGTACACAATGTCAGTATACGGGTAGAATATCCCAGAGGAATGAAATGCCTCAGCAACCCATCTTGGTTGTTGAAATATTCGATATTTGGGGCATTGATTTTATGGGTCCTTTTCCCAACTCCTTTGGGAATTTGTACATTTTGCTGGCGGTTGATTATGTCTCCAAGTGGGTAGAAGCCATTCCATGTCGCACTAATGACAAGAAAGTTGTCATTAAGTTCTTGAAAGAGAATATCTTTTCACGATTTGGACACCCACGCACTATCATTAGCGATAATGGGACACATTTCTGCAACAGATCTTTTGAGACTCTGATGCGAAAATACTCAATCAACCACCGACTTTCTACACCCTATCATCCCCAAACAAGCGGGCAGGCTGAAATCCCAAACAGACAAATCAAACTTATCCTGGAGAAGACTGTTGCTAAAAATAGAAAAGACTGGTCGACCAAACTGACGGATACTCTTTGGGCATTCGGAACTGCATATAAAACCGACCTAGGAATGTCTCCATATAGGATAGTGTTTGGGAAAGCATGCCATTTACCCGTCGAGATAGAGCATAAAGCATTGTGGGCTATAAAAGAAATAAATTTTGATCTAAACCTTGCTTGCAACTTTCGGAAGCTGCAAATAAATGAGCTAAGCGAACTCCGCGATGAAGCTTATGATAACGCTGTAATCACAAATAATAGGACTAAGGTTTTTCACGATAAAAACATTTTGAGGAAAACATTTTCACTTGGTCAACAAGTCCTTCTTTATGATTCACGATTACACCTTCACGCGGGTAAGCTCCGATCTCGATGGAAGGGACCTTTTGTTGTGCGGTCTGTATACCCGCACGGGGCAGTAGAAGTAGAAAATGTTAAAAACGGCACCTTTTTCAAAGTAAATGGACATAGACTTAAGACGTATTTTTCCACTGACCCCACGGAGGAGCTCTTGTTCTTACAAGAGCCAGTTTATTTGGATTAAAATTCCTCCGTCTCACCTTTATGTCCAGTATATCATTGCATCATTTTTTTGAATAAAGGTGAGTGAAAAGAGTAAGTTTGGGGGAAGTTCTTCACTTATATATTTTGCCCCCACTAATAATTCCCCCCAGGCTTACAGTTTTGTAGGTATAGCATTTGGCAACAGTGAGGACACTGTTGAAAACAAGTTTGGGGGAGGTTTGTGCTTATTTTCGCATCATTTGCATATCATCTGCATAAGCACAAAACATTTCTTTAAAAATCTATAAAAATTGAAAAATTTTCAAAACCCATAAAAATTTAAAAAATTTCAAGTATAAAAATAATTTTAATATTTACACTTTTTGTATATAAATAAGATAATGAAAGTTTAGATAGTGAAAAGTTACATCCATGAGATTAGAAAAATTTAAGAAAACTAAGAAAATTAGAAGTTTTCTTATACGAACTAGTAATAAGTAATTATGAGCCGTTGTCCCAAGGGTTAGTAAGATGAAGGACGTCACTAATCTGAGGATAAAAATAAGTCTGAAAAATAGTTTCTATTCTGGAAGCTAAACATTTTGAACGTTGCTACCCTGCTATTCGCACTTACACACGTCTTGAAGCCTGGGATAGTAGAGGATACCTTGAAATGCTCTTGTCTTAAAGCCAATGTATGAAGGAAATAAAAAGAAAAGTGAATAAAAAAATATAAAGTGGTGAGAAAAATGGACACTGGTTTTGTTATCACCAAAGGCAATAAAAAAATGTATAGCGAGGGTGCTTCTTCACCTAGTGCCCTAAGGCCAACTGGTCTGGGAGTCACTGCTATGCCTAAGGTGGTGCAAGACGAGGAAAATACACCAAGTAAGCAAGCACAGGAGTAATCGGTCGGTTAGTACCTCAAGAAGTATTAACGGTCGCATGAAAGTGTGTGAGCAATCTCATCTAAATATTCATTAATTAAAAAGTACTGAGACTGATGGGCAAGAGTATGATAGCTTGAATTGAATTCTCCGGGTGTAGGGATGTCTTTACACACACGCAGGGTGATATGATCGATGTTTGGAATACAGATAGGAATGAAAAAATAAGACGATGTTTTATTGAGGAAGGACGTGATTTCTAACATTTTTCATGACCATTAAGATAGGGCTCATGACAACCGAAAAGCTAGCTTAGTTGGAAACCCTAATTTTCAAGGCTTTTCTTTTACAATTCTTTTCTTTAAATGTAATATTCATGATCTTCCTTTTATTATTGGATTTTGTGGGTGCAATCCGCTGAAAACCCTCAGGAGACAACACTCCTCCTACTAGGGACACCTAGAGGTTTAAAGGCTTGTTGCACGTGCTCAGTGCAATCGTGTTGCCTAAGAAAGTGTGCTAGTTAGTTTTTCTCTTTCTTTATTTTCTCCTTCTCTTTTTAATAAAACATTCGCTCGAGACGATCGAAATTAAGTTTGGGGGAATTTGATTAGTCGAAAATATTGCATATTTGAGCCGGCAATTTCCTCATCATTTGCATTCATATAGAAGTGTTCGGTATCCGTATTTCACATATTAGCAAATCTATCACAGATTATCAGATTACATGTATTAGACCTTAAAACCGGCATTTCTAGGGAAATTGACTGCATTACATTACATGGCATATTTTCTATATATCGCAAACCGTGTTTCGAAGTCTGTACAGGAAAAGGAGAAGCTCGCTCAACGTTACACCGCTCAAAAGTTATATCAACTCACTAACTTCAAATCTGGTATCAATCCAAAGGAGCAATCACAAATAAATATATTAGAAGAAGCCCTAAAATACAGTACGAGGCCACACCAGAAGACCCAAAGTCCTAGCTCATCAAAGAGCCGCGGATCCGCGGCAATGGCTTGCTTGTGCCGCGGATCCGCAGTGGGCCCAGGGAATCAGCTCCTAAAATTTAGTCCAAAATGCTTCACTCAGGGCCCACACTCCAGAAAAACATCTCAGTTTCCAGAAGACCCCAGGGGTTTCTGCCAGATCAGCAAACAAGGGTTTCCGAGCCTAATTAAACCTAGCTTAAACCCTAGGCTAGCTCCTAACAAACTATCTTCTAGAAGACTCAACAAACTTTTGGAGGGAACTACCATTTCAAACCTAAACCTAGGGTTTGGAAGTTCTATAAATAAGACCCTAGACTCAAGGAAAGGGATCATCATATATCATACATCCAAGAGAGGGTGTGATTCATTTTAGTTCATTTTTTAGCCAATCTCCTTCTTCATCTCCTTCCTCCACAAGTCGAGTGAGAGGGCTTGTGTGAAACCCTAAATTCCAATCAAAAAGCCAAGATCCCGAGTACCCATCAAGCAAGAAGCCTTGCAACCTTTTATGAGCCGAGCCGATCTTCAACGGAGCAAGTGGTCAAAGCCGATCCGCGACTCACGGAGCCGAGCGACGCCAATTCAACAACTTAGATTCTTCCTCTTGTAGTTCTTGATCGATTGTAATCAAAGTGTTGATATAAATAAAAGGTGATATTCTTTTATCTTGTTTTCTTTAAATTCTTGCATCATGAATCAATCTAAAATTCTAGTTATAATTCTTGTTGTGATGTTTGAGTAATACTCCACTCGTCGAGGAGTCGAGACGATCAATAAAATGATGTTGTAATATATCTGAAAACGATTCTTGATTCCTACGAGTTTTGTAAACCCTAGCAAGTTCAAGAATCGACGACCCATTTTGTTGCGATGCTTTCTTGATTGATATAGCTCGAAATTGGGAAGTTACGATCGTTTCTTGAAAATTGCTAGAGGCTAGAGTGTGAATGATATCGACGAAAGAACAAGGGTTAAAAGATGAAACCCTAGTTTCATCAAGAGAGCCCTAACTCTCGTCGATCATCATCGATCTAGTATCAATCCTTCGAAGGACAAGAACACGTTATCTTTAGATTACATCACGTCTATAGATCCGATCGATTCCTACGAGCCTCTTTTAGATTCTTGACTGTTGATTGGAAATATCATCGATACACCGATTCTTGATTGTTTAACATTTTCTTGATTCTTGAATAGAATAGTGACACTTGAAAATCAAAATTCTTGAATCATGTTTTCGTTATCTTAGCTTAACTTTTCAATTCAAGCATATCATAATACAAACGAATCGTGCAATCCCTGTGGACGATCCGCACTCATTCATGAACTACAATTGACACCGTAGTTTGATTGCGGTCAAAATAATTTTTGGTTGTGATTCTATACATTCTAATTACCGACACAAAGAAACTCATTCGCTTTGTTCGATTTACACAAACAAGAATTCTTTTACAATCAAGGCCTACCGATACAAGGGTTGATTGTTCGAACCTTTTTCAGAGTGAATACTTACTTTGTGCAAAGAAGCGAAAAGACCTTGGCGATGGAGACTCCACTCACCGCGTATTACGGAGATATATTCCGGAAAAGAGAGCGCAGAGCACAATACTACAGATCTGAAAGGTTTGACACAGCGGAGTTTCAAGTTACGGGGAGTAATGGGAATCAATATACCGTAAATTTTAGAGATGAAGGGCTCTCTTTGCGCACATGCGGTGTTTTCCAGCAACAACATTTACCTTGTGCCCACGCAATTGCTGCTGCGAGCAGCATGCATAACTCACATTACAATTTTGCTACCCGTTACTATACAATTTCCAATTACCAAGGCGCATGCGATCCAAAATTTTATCCTATACCAGACAGTCGTTATTGGCACTATTATACTGGGAAGAGACAAATATCGACTGTATTACCGCCAGAAAAAAATATAGGGCCCGGAAGAAATAAGGTGCGTCGAGATCGAATGCCAATGGATGTTGATCCTCAGCAAAGGCACGGCAGATATAGCCTATGCAAATAACTAGGTCATTATAGGACCAGATGTCTAGGACAGTCAACAGGGGCGGGACCTTCGAGATCGTGACAAGTGCACCAGAAGAAAATCGGTTAGCTGTTGTAAAGAAACTTGTACAATTTACCTTTTACAAACAAATATGATTTTTTGTTATTTTAAATTTAACTTGTTCATTTTGTTATTGGAGTGTATACACGATTCATATTTATAGTAATTCTATATGAACTGTAATAACAATTGTCCGGAACCAAAACAACACTAATATTATGTTTATTTTTTAAGTCGATATTTAATTAATTTCTATTCTTAATTAATTTATTTTTTTATTAAAAAATGGGGGCGAGTTCCCAGAATCCGCCCTCTCCTTTCCTATAAAGGGCGGGTTCTAGGAACCCGCCCTAGAACCTGCCCTCTTATTTCGAGAGTGGGGTCGGGTTTGAAACCGTCCTATTTTGAGAAATTAAAAAAAATTATTTTAATAATTTTAATTTTATTATACCCTATTTCAAAAAAAAAAACCATCTGGTTAACTTACATAACTGTATAGTTTTCTGCAATATGTATGTAAGTTAACTTGATATTGCACGAAACTATACCAATATTGCAGTCAGAGGTTTTTAACAGCGGGAGGATGAGTCGTGGACTTTTTTACAATATTTTTTGGTCCAAGCTTTTTTATTTATTTACAATTAACCCTTTTTTTATCCATTGAATATGGCATTTATAAGTTTATTCTTTGTATTTAAGAACATCATTAAATTTAAGTAATTGCTACATTGGTCCATCGACCGCTCTTTAAAGAATTACCATTGAATAACTTTGGCCTTTTTTCATTTCATTTCCTTTTTTATACGTTGAATGGCGTTGCCGAGTCTGCAAAAGTTCGATGGTATTTTTATGTAATTTAAATTTTCTTTTTATATTGGCCCATGGAAACATGAAGTCAGTTTGTGATTCAAGGAACTTGCATAATTAATCTGACGATTAATCTACAAATCCTTTTTTTACTTAATGATGATTCTCATAAGTGGGGATTCCTCAAATCACGACACGTGGAAAATGACGTGTCATCCGCGACAGCCCACTAGACTTCTGGGGCTACTGAGGTAAAATCAGTGTGGGTACTCCACTTCTTGCTCACAAGCAATCTGGCAGCCGAACTTGCACCCCACCTCTTTCGCTCGCCTCTGAGCTATTGCAGAGCTGAGTTTCCTCGGTCTCCCAGCTCGTCTCCGAGCCATCCGTCGAGCTAAGCCTCCCCGGCTCTCCCGATCAACCGAGAACGCGGAGCCCAAGCGCCTCCGCAACGACTCCACGTATCTCGCCAAGGCGAGATATCCACCGCCCAATGCCCCGCGTCCCATGCTGGCGCATCTCCCATTAATGTGCGGATCCCGTCATTAATGGAGGGATCCAATCATTCACGCAGACCTAAAGTCACAGGCGTAACTGACGGCGAAGATCTCGCACATGCTTGCTTCATGCGAACACTATAATAACCCGTCTCTCAGACGACTCAGGTAACTTAATTAACTCCAATAAGCCACTACTCTGCCTATATTCCTCGGCTCTAACTTGATCGTCAGAGGGTCCTACGGTGGTCACCCGCCCCGGGACTTACTTGCAGATAGCTCGGCTTCCACCTCAAACTCAGCCCATTGAGATCCACACACTCTAGGAGATAATCTTCAACTCAAATCTCAACCGTTAAACAACGCTCGCTACAAATCGATGGAGGACAGCATCTGAAGGAGATCCTACCCTCCATCAGTTGGCGCAGTCTGTGGGAACGAAAGATTAATTTTTTGTTCCACCATAAAAGTTGATCTTCCGCCCTCGATCTAATGGCGAGCGACGACCGCAACGATCCGAACACGAGCCGCGCCTCAACGGAGGCGGGAGCGGCTCGCCTCCCCCTCCATCAGTTGGTGTAACGCCCCATGCCCCGGTACAGATGGTATTGTCCGCTTTGGCCGAAACCGCACGGTTTTTCCCTTTAGAGCGAACCGGATCCGACCAGGGGCCACTTCCCAGGAGGTCACCCATCCCAAGACTTCCCTAGCCAGAGCACGCTTAACTACGGAGTTCTCAAATTCCTGTAGTTCCGGTTCACTTAAAAGGCACCTCTGTAAATGAGGGTGATATCATTATATTTATAACGCAGTTCGGTCCTCTTTCGGAATGTGCTTTAGGAACCCGATCCCATTGTTCTGAAATGGCTCCCTCACTCAGATCACCAAGATGTCCGCAACAGACCGCACTGAGTGTGGACAGAGCAGATCACCATGATGTCTTAAGACTGCACTGCTCTGGGGTATTACATTCCCCCATCTAAGAACAATGGTTCGTCCTCGAACCACAAACCTACTATTGAGGGACCTGCATGGGCCATTATAAATGTAACGCCCCACGCCCCAGTACAGATGGTATTGTCCGCTTTGGCCGAAACCGCACGGTTTTTCCCTTTAGAGCGAACCGGACCCGACCAGGGGCCACTTCCCAGGAGGTCACCCATCCCAAGACTTCCCAGACCAGAGCACGCTTAACTACGGAGTTCTCAAGCTCCTGTAGTTCTGGTTCACTTAAAAGGCGCCTCTGTAATTGAGAGTGGTATCATTATATTTATAATGCAGTTCGGTCTTCTTTCGGAATGTGCTTTAGGGACCTGATCCCATTGTTCTGAAATGGCTCCCTCACTCAGATCACCAAGATGTCCGCAACAGACCGCACTGAGTGTGGACAGAGCAGATCACCATGATGTCTTAAGACCGCACTGCTCTGGGGTATTACAGTTGGCACCGACCGATGCCCCCACGCTCGCCGGGTCGGCACGAACAGCGGACGCCGGGACTACTCGAGAAGGGCCTCACCCGAGGACCTGAGGAATTTGATAGAGTGGAATTGGAACCGCACCATCGCGCAGAACAGGAGCAGGGACAGTCGCCACTCCGACTGTGCTGAATCCTCGGGTTACCACCTCCGACTCGATGCTCTTGAAAAGAAGATCGAGGGCATACAGCGAGACGGCCATCCGTCCGGCGAAGGGGCTAGGTATTCCACGGATTCTCTCATGAAACCCTTCACTGAGGAATTGCTGGCCGAACATGTCTCATCCAAGAACAAGCCGCCCAAGATGGCACTCTTTGACGGAAAGTCCGAACCAAAAGATCACTTCGACGCATTTACAGCGGGCATGAGATTCCAAGATAACTCGGACGCAAGCTCAATGCCGAGATTTCCCCACCACCCTCATCCGGGCTGGCCAGGATTGGTTTCGGGGACTCACACCACACTCCATCTCGACCTTTGATGAGCTGGCCACCCAGTTCCTCGGTCATTTCGTCGGGAACTGACGACAGAAGAAGACGGTCGATTGCCCCTTCACCATAAAGAGCGGGGACAAAGAATCCTTTAAGGGATATGTCACTCGCTTTTACAATGCTCTCCTCGAGGTCCCCGAGCACCGTGATGAGACGGTTATCACCGCACTGTTAGTTATATGTATGCCCCAGAGGCCATTACTGTACATACGATGTATATTGTGATGGATGCTTGGACATATATAGGGAGGACTTTCTTGCTCGACATGATAGTATGCTATCTGGTTGTTTTTTATCTTAACATGTACTCTGATTGTCTCTATGTTACATGTTGATAAAGCCCTTAGAATATGTACTCGACTACTGGGACAATGATAAGATCATACTAGTGGGGCCACGGTAGTCGACGAGTACATCCTATAACTGTTCCTAGTCGAGGGTGTATCGAGACAGGGCATCGATACACCAGAGTAGACTAGCGTATACGCATCTTGACCCATATGATGGGCGATGGATGATCCCATATCCATCGGAGTTTGACATCAAGGATGGTGTACGGGTGCTCAGTAGAGACTGGGTACACTGGACGGACTCGCCGAGAACTCCCAGATGGTTTTATACCTCACGTCAGATGGCAGTTCACCGGTGACACTGGTACAGAGTGGTCTGTTGACCCGAGATCGTCATAGAGTCTTGTGTGATTCCCACTGTGCTTTGATTTCCATCATACCATGTCCAAGAGGGCGTGCAAAAAGATGGCTTTTGGGTACAATCCCGAACCACATGGAGGCAATGAGCAATAGGAGGGGATTCATCTCTCCCGGTATAGGGAGTTGATGGTGCGCTGTGTTCGATTGGCTATAACCGGAAATCCCTGGCCAGGTTGCTGAGATTTACTGGTAAGTGTTATCAGTAGTTTCTCGAACTGTTATAGACCTCATATCGACACGACTTATCAAGCTACTGGGGTCTGACGTTTACCACCCCTAGGCGAGATATGCGACATATCAGACGATGAGACCGGACTGTACGGGAGTGTTACTGATTGGATTCACAGGAGAATGTACAGGCTTGCTTGTTGATCTTCTGAGCGCTCAATACCTGGGTGGCTGTTACGTTTAGCTGACCGCTTGCAGCTTGTGGGTGTTTGATATGATCATCACCTACTGCCGGCGTATTGACGATTCTTTAGAGTCCTACACAGAGGTTTCTTGACTCAGGAAAAACGGAGTAGGAGCACATACTTGATATGTGCGGGACCGAGGATAATGCGGTATATGATACCGTATTGGATTCTCGCGATATGAGATATCGGCCGGGTATATGTGATATAGCCAGGTCATCGTATTAGTCGGTTATATGCGATATAGCCGGATTGTCGGATCAAGTGTTGATTCGATAATTTAATGTATAATAATATATATGATATATTAAATTACATTAATTAATATTAGCTCACTAAAAGATTCTTTTTCTCACGGGATAATATATTGATATATATGCAATATATGTTAATTGTATTATTTTCTATTGTTACAAAATATATTGTATATGTGATATATAATATTGTAACATGTTAGGGTTACAAATTTAACAATGGTTTAGGGTTTGGATTAGGGTTAGCTTTTGCATGAAGCTTCCATGAAGCTTCATGAAGCTTTGACTTTGTTTTTGGCTAGATATTTTGTTAACCCAATCCAAACCATTAAGTCTAGTTAATTTTCTACAAGGGTTAACTCCTTCATGCTTAACCCTTGGTTAGATTTGTAACTACTACAATAATTCATTATTCATCACAAAAGGATTCTAATTGATTCATTCATCTTCTTCCTTCTTTCTTTTCATAAAAAAAGCTTTCTAGCTTTTTCTAAGTGATGAAAAATGAGTGAGAATAAGAAAACAAATGAGAGCAAAAATCCTACTTCATCATCCTCATCTATCCTTTCCATTTAGATGAGAGTGTTCACATCATTTCATGAGTGATAGCTTGTGTTAACGAAACTTCAAGGTAGATCATCTTTGTTATCGAAGATCGGAAGCAAGCTTGTGCCTTTCTCTTCGTGGAGCCTCTCGAGAGTCCGCAACACGATGATCGCAGCGAAGGGACCTCAACACGGAGCTTAAGAAGTGAAGGACCGGATCTACAAAGGTTGTAATCCCTCTCACTTAGTGTTAAAGAGTTTAGCATGCTTGTTTTCGCCTAAACCCTAGTTTAAAGATCCGGCTTTGGGTCGTTCGGCACGGCTAAAATTTTAATCGGGCATGGTTGATGCCGAGTAGACCATTGTGAGCGTGCCTAGCAACCCTACAGTGGCATCAGAGCCAAGCTAGAGTTTTAGGCGAAGTCTACGTGAAGTTTAAAGTCCGATCGAACCCGAAAACCCCGACGAATACCCTTCTCTGGATTTTTTCTAAAAATGTGATTTTTTATGAATTAAAAATGCTCAGAAAATTGAGAAGGAAAAACTAAGAATTACTGTGAAGTACGGCCCACTAATGCTCTTATATGACCGCGGAACCGCGGCCAAACCAAGGGTTTGGCGGCGGTTCCGCGGCCAAAATTATGACTTAGTCCCTCATACTTCATATATTTATTCTTAGGTCCTTTCTTGTCATTTTTCTTCTG
This sequence comes from Agapanthus africanus, assembly GCA_030015575.1. Lineage (NCBI taxonomy): Eukaryota > Viridiplantae > Streptophyta > Magnoliopsida > Asparagales > Amaryllidaceae > Agapanthus > Agapanthus africanus. Next base: position 47,866,557 of record CM057339.1, read on the forward strand.
GGAATTTTTAATTACACTCAAGTGTTGAGTTTTCTAGGGTTAAATTGGGGACTTATTGATTCGATCGGATAATTTAACTTTGTTTAGTTTTTTCTGGATAATTTTAGAAACTGTTAAAAAGTTCGAACGGATATCAATAACTCAGTTTTTCCCCAGTCGGAAAATTTTTCAAAAGTTGGATTTTTCCTCGATTTTGAAACGTTCTAAGTCGTGCAAGTAACGCGATGGACCCTCTAGAAGACAACAAACTTTAACTTGATTATGTGACCGTCTTGAACTGCCTCTAAACCTTAGGGTTTGTGGCAGTACGGCGTGCCACATATGAGGCGTTGGCTTGACCCTTCTACGGCTGGACCATCGGTACTGTGGCATGTGATGGATATTTTTGAACTCCGTTCAAGTGTTGAGCTATTTGAGAAATCTTGGGTGTTTAATTATTCGATCGGAAATTTTAACACCGTCTTTTTATCTGGAATGTGATAAAATATTTGGAATCCACAGGTAGTTATGAGATAACTAATTTGAATATTATAAACATAGCAGTTCAGTCTCGGATGATCGGTTTCCACGGAATTTTGATGTGATCAAAAGTCCGTTGCAATCACGTAGCGTACGCGGATACTCGCCGGGTAAACTTAACAGACAGCCACGCCCCATAGCCCCGACCAAGTGACTGTAGGAGAACCCCGTCGCCAAAAGCATTCATTTGGGTGCTCGTGGCAGCGGTGTTCCGCCTCAGTGCACTTCGTCGACGGCATCGGGGGTGCGGCCGTCTACTAAAGTTTGAGACGAGCATTCGATCAGGTTATCGGGAATCTTGTTGAATTGCCTGACTAAATATTGAAAAGAGTTTTCGATAATGAGACCAAAATGCGGAGTTTATAATAGGTAGGCATGCGATGTCTAAGGAATTCATTTGGTTAGGCATGCGATGTCTAAGGAAGTTGCGGATTCCAACTGTTGTAGTTTTACACTTTCTTTTCTGTGACCGTAAGCGTAGTATGTGGTGTATCGCCGGCTTCGCTGCTATACATCAACGACAATCGGGATACGCATACTTGCTTACGTTGATGATATGAGATATTATGTGTTGCTGTGATATGTTATATTGGATCATCGTGTTCTGAATAGCCGGGGGTTTTATGTGAGATGAGAGTTTTTCTTTTTCATTCATGTAAAATTCATTTATATGTAATATTCTTTTATTGGGGCACTTCCGGGCTGAGGATGATGTCACCATTGTATATTATTTACTTTTCCGCATTAGGTAGACCCAAGACGGGGAGCACAAATAACCGGGTTCTAGGGTCCAGTGGGAGACCATCTTGAGGAGTCAAGACCGGGTCTCCTAACCCTGGAATTGGCAGTGTTTCTTGCCGCTCTCGTAAGGGTCTAGGGATGTGGGTTTGGCTATTCATCGCGACCGTGGAATCCTTGTTTTATACAGGCTCGTATTGAAAACACGGACATCCTAGTATATCCAATATTTCATATATGTTCTTCTGCTGCAATATTCTGTGATGAGATCATATTACTGCCTGAGACGAATGTTTATATTATATATATGAGATATATGTTATATTGCAGATTTCGTTTCATATCTGATGCTTGTGAAGCATAATTAAAATGGGACTTCATTAATGAGATTAATGAAATAAAAGAAACCTAAAGATATTGTAGAAACTTGTTTAAAAACTGGTAGCTCTAGTTCTTGCTTTGCATAGCGGTGTTCCTTGTAGAACATCCAACACCTTATTCGATAAGAAAAGAGCCGAGATCTCTTCACCGGGAGTGACCTCTTTAGTGAAACTAGCAGATGCTACAAACTCGGTTTGTCTTTTGATTGCTTCTATAGTTCTTGCTTTGCACGGCGATATTTGTGAAATATCCTGCACCTTATTCGATGAGGAAAGGGCCGACGATCCCTTCACCGGGAGTGACCCCTTTAGCAAAACTAGAAAAGCCTCAAAAACACTCCATTTAAAAATCACTCGATTCTACAACGATATCAAGTTCATTATGCAAAGGGTTTTCATAAAAACCTGTCGTAGCCCTCCGTCATTTCAGATAAGTCCTACTTAGTATTCGTGCTACGTTTGTTGGCCTGCGTCAAGACGTAGTGTGCGGTAGCTAACTAGTATTTATCTGTTTATGCATATGATGCAGATTGGATTAGAGTAGTCGTGCGACTTTGTTGGCCTGCGTCAAGGGTCGTGCGGGTGGGTTTAATTCAATCAAGAAATGACGGGTTGAACTTGACTAGCGGACTATGGTTTGTTAGCCTGCGTCAAGGTCATAGGACGCTAGGGGTAAAATATTATTGGGAATTTCAAGTGTTGAAATTTGCAATGAGATTGCATACTTTATATGAGATAGTTGGATCCCGATACCCACTGCGAGTAAGTGTTACTCCTAGGAGAGTTTTACACATTACAATTAGCCGATCAAGTAGGTGTCTAGAAAGGTGTTAACGGGGTTACGCCCCTGGGAAAACGAGGTTTACTTTATTTAGGTCCGTGCGAAAGCACGGGGCACCTCCCTCAAAGTACCGACACTGGCCTGGCTGAAAGATTGGCGAACTTGTAGCGTGTAATTAATCCCGGCTAGTCTTTCCCTTTAGGGTTTGAAGGAAGATTTGACTAAAATAGTGGGAGACATCCTGATTAGATATATTAGATAACCAATCTAATCTTGCAAGAGCATACGCTGAGTGTTTTCTTCTCTCTCTCTCTCTCCAGGTAGCGACCATATCACGCCTTAATCAAGATAATAATACGGATATATTGACTGAACCCGCTTGTTATACTGAGCTGGGGAACGTTGGTCCTGCTCCAACTTATAATTGTTATAAGACAGAGCAGGATATAGGGGATTACCAGAATTCCCGTGCCGCCCAAACGAAGAAAGTGCATGCTGATGCATCTTCTTCGGGTGTGTTCATTACACAGAACTGTTTCTCAGTATCCTTTACGTCCTGGGTATGTGATATCGGATCAGGATCCCGCATATGTAATCTGTTACATGGGCTACAGATAGATAGAGAACTGAGAACGGGTGATATGTTTCATGAGATAGAAACGGTGCAAGTGTTGCAGCCAAGTCTGTTGGTCACTATCACCCTGTATTACCAGAAAACATTGATTCTGAACGAATGTTATTAGATACCGAACCTGATATACAACATCATATCAGTCTCTTTATTAGTAAAGAAAGGATATAATTTTGTATTGTTGGATAATGTTTTGAACATTTCCTATATCAAGAGTTGATCGGTTCAGGTACATTATCTAAAAACATAGGCGTTCTAAATCAAACCACAGTTCTTAACGTACAGAACACACACAAGAGGAAGAGTTCAGAAATGAACGAATCCTTCTTGAGGCATTGTAGACTAGGTCATATCAATACGACCCGACTAGCTGAAGTTACATAAAGATGCATATTTAAATTAGTTTGAATTTACATCTTGTGGAACTTGCCGGTCATGTCACAGAGATAAGATGACCACAGCTCTGTTTATTGGAAACATAGAAAGAGTTAGTAAACTCTTGGGATTGATACATGTTGATGTATGAAGGTCCCCTGTCTACAGATGCCAAGACCGGTTCTTTGTACTTCATTACATTCTCTGATAATCTCTCAAGATTCAGACATATATTCCTGTTGAAACACAAGTCCGAAACTTTTGAGATATTCACAGAATATAAGTTAGAAGTAGAGAACCAAAAACGGGTATATGTATTATGTCCTTTGATGTGATCAAGGAGGAGAATACTTGAGCACGGAGATTTCTGGACTATTCTAAAGGAGAATGAGATTCTCTCTCAGCATTACTCCTCCGTATACACCATAGCACGGTGGTTTATCGGGGCGGAGCAATAGCACCCTATGTGATATGGTGTGCTCTATGATGAGTACTACTGAGTTTCCTACTTCCTTTTGGGAGTTATGCACTTGAGAAACTGCATACCTATTGAAAAGGGTTCAAATCAAATCAGTTGCTTACCACTTCATATGTGATATGGAATGGAAAGAGCCCACATCTTAAGTTTGTTAAGATTTGGGGTTGTCCGGCCTATATCTAAAAGCATAATCCGGACAAGCTCGAGGCAAAGTCAGATCTGTGGAAGTTTGTTGGATATCCCAAGCATAGGCAAGGGAATATCTTCTACCTAACCGAGGAACAAAATATGTTTTGTTTCTCAATATGCCACCTTTGTGAAAGGGAATTTCTCGTGAAGAAATTAGTGGTCATGAGGTAGAACTGGAAAAGTTCCAGCTATACAAACTACAGCAGATGATTTGGTAGAACCAAAGCATTCAATAGTTTCCAATGAACCTCAGCGTCTCCGCCGATCTAGCAGGGTTCCTCACCCACCTAAGAGATACTTCGGTTTCTCTATGACAGTGGGAGCGAGGATTGCATCATGAGAAGATGACCCAACTAGTTTCGAGCAGGCCATCAGGAGTGGGACTCTGTAAGAATGGCTGGATGCTTATCGATCTGAGATGGAATCCTTATACACCAACAAAGTATGGACTTTGGTTGCTTTATCTGAAGGGTTAAATCCTCATCAAGAGCAAGTATATCTTGAGAAGATTACTTGGTGTACATGGAAAAGTTAAGACTTTCAAAGCTATGCTTAAGTCCATCCAGATCCTACTTGCCACGGCTATATACCATGACTACGATATCTGGTGGTTGGGTGTCATGACTGCTTTTCTAAATGTTGATTTGGAAGAGAGCGTCTATAACTACATAGCCAGAGGGCTTCGTAGATAGTGGGAGCAGTGGAAACGTGTGCAAGATGTTTTATGTGATAAAGCAGGCATCGCGGAGTTGGAACGTCTGTTTTGATATGGTAGTCAAAGAGTTTGACTTCATCAAAATGGTAAATGAACCTTGTATATACAAAAAGGTAGTAGAGAGTATGGTGGTGATCCTCGCAGAGTGCGTGGATGACATACTCTTGATAGGGAAGGAGTTTCCAATGCTACGCTCGGTCAATCTCCGCTTATCACAAGGATTCTCCATATAGGATCAAAGTGATACCTCATAAATCCTGGGTTTTGGATCTATGAGATAGATCTAATTGGATGTTAGGATTCTCACTAGTTGTAGTGAGATGGTATCAATCGATCCTGGGGAGAATCACTGGAAAGGTTCCATGGTGATAAGGACGACTGAATGTCAGTCGCAGGCATTGTCTTTACCCTCAGTGGAGGGACGGTATGTTGGAAGAGTTCCAGGGTACATACCGTGACATACTAGACGATTAAAGGCAAGATACATCGTTACCAAGGATGCTACCAAAGAGGCAGTCTGGATATAAATATAAGTTCATGTGATGAACTTAGTTCCTACCATTGTGTGACAATGGAATTATGGCTTTGGCCTAGGAACGCTCGTCCCATCAGAAATCCAGATATAATTCTTAGGCAGTATCACCTGATCATGGAGATGGTTGATCTCCAGGGAGATCGAGGTTAGGAGAGTAGACACAGAGGACAACAGCGCGGATCCACTCACAAAGGCCTTTTTTCCCAGTAGAGACTTTTATGGGATGGTTGAGTATGAGATACTTCAACCACAGCTAATTGTTGGGTATGTGATACCACAGCAGATAGCCCTAGTGCAAGTGGGAGATTGTTAGTTATATGTATGCCCTAGAGGCCATTACTGTACATATGATGTATATTGTGATGGATGCTTGGACATATATAGGGAGGAATTTCTTGCTCGACATGATAGTATGCTATCTGGTTGTCCTTTATCTTAACATGTACTCTGATTGTCTCTATGTTACATATTGATAAAGCCCTTAGGATATGTACTCGACTACTGGGACTATGATGAGATCATACTAGTGGGGCCACGGTAGTCGACGAGTACATCCTATAACTGTTCCTAGTCGAGAGTGTATCGAGACAGGGCATCGATACACCAAAGTAGACTAGCGTATACGCATCTTGACCCATATGATGGGCGATGGATGATCTCATATCCATCGGTGTTTGACATCAAGGATGGTGTACGGGTGCTCAGTAGAGACTGGGTACACTGGACGGACTCGCCGAGAACTCCCAAATGGTTTTATACCTCACGTCAGATGGCAGTTCTCCGGTGACACTGGTACAGAGTGGTCTGTTGACCCGAGATCGTCATAGAGTCTTGTGTGATTCCCACTATGCTTTGATTTCCATCATACCACGTCCAAGAGGGCGTGCAAAAAGGTGGCTTTTGGGTACAGTCCCGAATCACATGGAGGCAATGAGCGATAGGAGGGGATTCGTCTCTCCCGGTATAGGGAGTTGATATTGCGCTGTGTTCGGTTGGCTATAACCGGAAATCCCTGGCCAGGGTTGCTGAGATTTACTGGTAAGTGTTATCAGTAGTTTCTCGAACTGTTATAGACCTCATATCGACACGACTTATCAAGCTACTTGGGTCTGACGTTTACCACCCCTAGGCAAGATATGCGACATATCAGACGACGAGACCGGACTGTACGGGAGTGTTACTGATTGGATTCACAGGAGAATGTACAGGCTTGCTTGTTGATCTTCTGAGCGCTCAATACCTGGGTGGCTATTACGTTTAGCGGACCGCTTGCAGCTTGTGGGTGTTTGATATGATCATCACCTACTGCCGGCGTATTGACGATTCTTTAGAGTCCTACACAGAGGTTTCTTGACTCAGGCAAAATGGAGTAGGAGCACATATTTGATATATGCGGGACCGAGGATAATGCGGTATGTGATACCGTATTGGATTCTCGCGATATGAGATATCGGCCGGGTATATGTGATATAGCCGGGTCATCGTATTAGTCGGTTATATGCAATATAGACGGATTGTCGGATCAAGTGTTGATTCGATAATTTAATGTATAATAATATATATGATATATTAAATTACATTAATTAATATTAGCTCACTAAAAGATTCTTTTTCTCACGGGATAATACATTGATATATATGCGATATATGTTAATTGTATTATTTTCTATTGTTACAAAATATATTGTATATGTGATATATAATGTTGTAAAATATTAGGGTTACAAATTTAACAATGGTTTAGGGTTTGGATTAGGGTTAGCTTTTGCATGAAGCTTCCATGAAGCTTCATGAAGCTTCCATGATTGGCTAGATATTTTGTTAACCCAATCCAAACCATTAAGTCCAGTTAATTCTCTACAAGGGTTAACTCCTTCATGCTTAACCCTTGGTTGGATTTTTAACCACTACAATAATTCATTATTCATTACAAAAGGATTCTAATTGATTCATTCATCTTCTTCCTTCTTTCTTTTCATAAAAAAAGCTTTCTAGATTTTTCTAAGTGATGAAAAATGAGTGAGAATAAGAAAACAAATGAGAGCAAAAATCCTACTTCATCATCCTCATCTATCCTTTCCATTTAGATGAGGGTGTTCACATCATTTCATGAGTGATAGCTTGTGTTAACGAAACTTCAAGGTAGATCATCTTTGTTATCGAAGATCGGAAGCAAGCTTGTGCCTTTCTCTTCGTAGAGCCTCTCGAGAGTCCGCAACACGATGATCGCAGCGAAGGGACCTCAACACAGAGTTTAAGAAGTGATGGACCGGATCTACAAAGGTGTAATCCCTCTCACTTAGTGTTAAAGAGTTTAACATGCTTGTTTTCGCCTAAACCCTAGTTTAAAGATCCGGCTTTGGGTCGTTCGGCACGGCTAAAATTTTAATCGGGCATGGTTGATACCTCGTAGACCCTTATGAGCGTGCCTAGCAACCCTACATGCACTAAGGTCGGGTCTTAGGCACAAAGAGTGGCTCTGCTCTTTTGCATTAGCGCAACCTAAGACCATGGCCAAAGTAAAAGCTTGGACCGAGTGGGAGATCCAACTCGAATCGGAGGTGAACTCAAATCTGCCCAGAGGCGACCAAGCCGGTCAAAAGAAGAGGGACAGAGAAGAGAAAAGGAGGATCGACCAACCAGAACCTTACTCTCCGAAGTTCCAGGAGTACACTCCTCTTAATATCTCTCAGACCGAGCTGTTGGAGGAAGCGAAGGGCGAAAGGTTCTTTAAGCTCCCGCCAGTTACCCAGAGGGTGAGAAAACGTCTTTGTGGCCCTTACTGCGCCTTCCATAGGACGCAAGGGCACCCGACCAAGAACTGCAAACAACTCCACGACTACATTGAGGAGTTGATCTGCTCTGGCCACTTGGCGAAGTACCTAAGGGACAAACGGCAGGCGGAAAGAGAACAAAGAGACCCGATCATTAACGATCGGCCACATCATGGTGTTACCTCAGATCAAGTTCGGGAAGGCAGGGGAGACCATCCCCCTCGGCCTTACAACGCTGAAAAACTCAAGTTGTATAAATAACAAAAATGTGTCTTCTTCTTTTGGAACAATGTAATTCTTATTGACATTGAATTAAATATCCTGAGCTAGGTCCTCTCATAAAGGAGACCTTTTGCACAACTTTTGTTTCTTTTCTCAGTTCCGAGACCCCTAGGTTTGTTTTAAAAATTGTGTAAAATATACTGAGGGGATAAAAAACCCTCATCACGAGGCGGCCGAGTAGCTCATCCACAAGTGGGTAGTTTTCTGCCCATCAACGTTGTGGATCGAAGCCCTCATCATGAGGCCGCCGAGTAATTTTCTACTGGCCCATCCCTAACGGGTAGCTTCCTACCCATCTACGCGAAGGATCAAAATCCCTCATCATGAGGCCACCGAGCAGCTTCCCTGCTCGGCTCATCTCTAGCGGGTAGCTTCCTACCCATCTATGCTAAGGGTCTAAAGCCCTCCTCTCGAGGCCACCGAGCAGCTTCCCTGTTCGGTCCATCTCTAGCGGGTAGCTTCCTACCCATATACGCTAAGGATCAAAAGCCCTCCTCTCGAGGCCACCGAGCAGCTTCCATGTCCGGTCCATCCCTAGCGGGTAGCTTCCTACCTATCTACTCTAAGGTTCTAAAACCCTCCTCTCAAGGCCACCAAGTAGCTTCCCTGCCGGGTCCATCCCTAGCGGGTAGCTTCCTACCCATCTACGCTAAAGATCAAAAGCCCTCCTCTCGAGACCACCGAGCAGCTTTCCTGCTCGGTCCATCCCTAGCGGGCATCTTCCTACTCATCTATGCTAAGGATCAAAAGCCCTCATCACGAGACGGCCAGTAGCTTTCTACTCGGCTCATCCACAAGTGGGTAGCTTCCTGCTCATCAACGCTATGAATCAAAGCCCTGATCACGAGGCTGCCAAGCAATTTTCTGCTGGCCCATCCCTAGCAGGTAGCTTCCTACCCATCTATACTAAGAATCAAAATCCCTCATCACGAGGCGGTCGAGTAGCTTCCTGCCCAACAATGCTGTGGATCGAAGCCCTCATCTCGAGGCCACCGAACAGCTTCCCTGCCCGGTCCATCCCTAGCGGGTACCTTCCTACCCATCTATACTAAAGATCAAAAGCCCTCATCATGAGGCGGCCGAGTAGCTTCCTGCTCGGCTCATCCACAAGAGGGTAGCTTCCTGCCCAACAGCACTGTGGATCTAAAGCCCTCTTTTCGAGACCACCGAGTAGCTTCCCTGCCCGGTCCATCCCCAGCGAGTAGCTTCCTATCCATCTACGCTAAGGATCAAAAGCCCTCATCACGAGGCAGCGGAGCAGCTTCGCTACCCAGTCCATCCCTAACGGGTAGCTTCCTACCATCTACGCTAAGGGTCAAAAGCCCTCATCATGAGGCAGCCGAGTAGCTTCCTGCTCGGCTTATCCACAAGCGGATAGCTTCCTGCCCATCTATGCTAAGGATCAAAAGCCCTCCTCTCGATGCCACCGAGCAGCTTCCCTGCCCGGTTCATCCGTAGCGGGTAGCCTCCTACCCATCTATACTAAGGATCTAAGGCCCTCTTAACGAGGCTACCGAGCAGCTTCCCTGCCCAGTCCATCCCTATCAGGTAGCTTCCTACCCATCTACGCTAAGGATCAAAAGCCCTCCTCTCGAGACCACCGAGGAGCTTCCTTGCCCGATCCATCCCTAGCGGGTTTCTTCCTACCCATCAACGTTAAGGATCTAAGGCACCCTTAATGAGGCCACCGAGCAGTTTCCCTGCCTGGTCCATCCCTAGCGGGTAGCTTCCTACCCATCAACGATAAGAATCTAAAGCCCTCTTACAGAGGCCACTGTGCAGATTCTTGCTCGGGTAATCTCCGAGGGGTAGATTCCTGCCCTACGAACACATGGATATAGGACCAACATTGAAGAAGAATCAGTTATGGCCGACCTATTCTAACTTGACCGATCTTCTACTCATGCTAAAATAGGTGGTCGTCACCTCGACTCCGAGGTATGAACTGATACCGACCTTCCTAGCCTTAGGATATCTTTTGATTCATCCTAAATGAACAATCGCTGTACTCACGCAGAAACAGACATTCATGTAGAGGAAAATAAGCTTAATTTTATTTATATTTCAAATTTGTGCAAGGTATTTTGGGATTCTCAGCCTTACAAAAATGCCTGGAGGCTCACAAAATTTTAAAAACAAAAACTCCCAAGGGAAGATAACTCAGGCCATGGGCTCCGCCGGGATTTCACCCTGCTCGACACCGCCCTCGGGGGCCGGGGCTTCGGTCTCTTGAACTGCACCGCCCCCTGCGACCACCTCGGTGCCCGCCCCCTGCGGCACGTCCTTAGAGAGCGGGTATTTAGCGTGGAGCTCACCATCGGAAAACTCCGTCATTGACGTCTTGACGGAGTCGAGGTACTCGTGCCAAATGATGGCCGAGGCTTTAGTGAAGTCGGAGTAGAACTGGTCAGACGCCTTATACCTCTTCACGGACTTCACCGCTCGGACCTCGGCAAGCTTCACCGCATCAAGTGCCACACGAGCATCCTTCCTGCTGGCATCTCTCGACTTCTTCATTGTGTTATAGAGGTTGCCAACCTCCTTCAACTTAGCCTGGATGACCCGGTTGGATTCACTCAGAAGTTGGTGAGACTCCTTATACTTAGAAGTCGTTAGCTCCTCGGCGACCACTTGAGCTTCGAGGGCGGCTATCTTCTCCTCCGCCTGCTGCAAATGAAGGCGCGGATCCTTCTCCCACGAGGAAGATTCACCCGCCTTCTTCATAGCCGGGGCTATCTCCTAGGATTCCATATTGACAATGAGGGTGCAGTGGTGGAGGACCTGAAGAAAGCAGCAAAAGGAGTTAGAAATGTTCAAACTAAAAAAATATATACTTAAGAAAATTCTTAAAGGAAAATGGATACCGACCTGAACCACCCCCTGAGCAATGGCTGCCACCTGGGCCTTCAGGGTACCGCGAGGAATCTTGCCCCCAGCTGCTTGCTCCATGTCGGAGAGCAGGTTGTCGGCGACGGAGATCCCCGAGGGCACCCCAAAACAGAAGCCCCCCTCCTGCAGTGGAATTTCGGTGGAGGGTTGTTTACCGCCAAAAATGGGAGACAGAACTGCGTAGGTCGTCTTGCCTGAATTTGGGAGCAGATGCTATTTGGTTTTATCCGTCTACCTCTCCGAAGATGCTAAGTTGATTTATTACACCGTGTATTGAAGGTCTGGACGGATGCGGCCGTTGTAGCAGACTTCGTCAGATCCCCCTTCATTTCTGAGGGGTTTTTTTTATTGTGGGGACGCTCTTCCCTGCAGGCACAAGCCCTTGCAGTTAATTGCGTTACCGCGCAGCGATAACCACTTTCTCCTGCTCCAGACATTCACTTCATGCCGTGTGTGTTTTTTTTATTTTTGGTTGCCTGTGGATTGTATACGGAGACTAATTTGTGTTGTCGCTCGTAGAGCGTGGATTAGTCCAAATCCTTTTTTTCTTAGATTTGGATTTGGTTTGATATAAGGATCGTTAATCTCGTTTGGGATTAAGGTCAACTTAAATGTTTGTTGAGAATACGTTAATCTAATTTTAGACTAAGATCTACTCAGCAGGATTTTTGGGATCATTCACATCCAACAAAAGAGCATTTGGGCTTTGTTGCTTTAGTTTAAGGACGTTACGGTCCGTTGTTAGTTTAAGGACGTTGCGGTCCATAGGTCACCATTTTTGGGATGATAGTTTAGTTTAAGGACATTGCGGTCCACAGCTAGTTTAAGGACATTGCGGTCCATAGCTAGTTCAAGGACATTGCGGTCCATTGTGATATGCTCATGGGTTTGGGAATGCACCCAAGAACTGTTGGATGTCGGGACCTTCCACACCTCTCTGAAGACGTTGAATAATTACAACGACATGTATCAGAGGTATGAAGAGATATACCCTTGAACTGAACTCCAGATTGAAGGGAAAGATCATGGTGGAATGAACACTATGAATGCCATTTTAGATACCATCTGTTAGGAGATCATTAGTCATATTTGGAAGTAAGATCGATTTGGGGAGACCTGAGTATTGGAGGGCTCGGTTGATTGATGATCAAAGGGGTTTTAGCCTTGGGAGACTTGACTAATTTGGGCTAAGGTTGGCCTCTTATAGTGTTAAACACTAATATCTGCTCGGCGCTCACGTGCTTCCACGTGAGGCTCTAAAGTAGTCTTAAACACTAGAATTTGGAGTATTCACGTGTGGCACGTGAGGCGCCTGAGAATTGGGCACTGAGAATTGGGTTTATTCCTTTTTTCTTTTATAAGTGGTGAGCAATGTTGAGGGTCACGTGGGATAACGTGAGGCACCCCAAAATGGAAGCTGTTTTTGGATTTATTCCCCTTTTCCTTTTGAAAGTATTAAGCACTATTAGGGGATCACGTGGGATCATGTGAGACACCCCAAATGGGAACTGTCTTTGGATTTATTCTCCTTTTCCTTTTGAAAGTGCTAAGCACTATTAGGGGGTCACGTGGGATCACGTGAGGCGCCCCAAAATGGGAGTTGTCTTTGGATTTATTCCCCTTTTCCTTTTGAAAGTGCTAAGCACTATTAGGGGGTCACGTGAGATCACGTGAGGCGCCCCAAAATGAGAGCTGTCTTTGGATTTATTCCCCTTTTTCTTTTGAAAGTGCTAAGCACTATTAGGGGGTCACGTGGGATCACGTGGGGCGCCCCAAAATGGGAACTGTCTTTGGATTTATTCCTCTTTTCCTTTTGAAAGTGCTTAGCACTATTAGGGGTCAAGTGGGATCACGTGAGGCGCCCCAAAATGGGAACTGTCCTTGGATTTAATCATTTTTTCCTTTTAAAAGTGCTAAGCACTATTAGGGGCTCACGTGGGATCACGTGAGGCGTCCCAAAATAGGAACTGTCTTTGGATTTAATCCTTTTTTTTCTTTTATAAGTTCTAAGCACCTGTTTTAAGGGGTCACGTGGGAACACGTGAGTCGATCTCAGTTGTTTTTTTATGCAGGGTTAAACCCTAGTTTTGTCAAAGGAATTAAATTCCTATATATTTTGGAAGAATTAAATTCTTCAAACTTAGTTCTTTCCTCTAAATTTTTGGACTGCGTGACAGAATCTCCTTGATGAGAATTAAATTCTCAACTTGTGGAGAGATTTACTTCTGCAGACCTCAACCAGAGGAAGAACTAAGTTCTTTTTTGGAAGAGTTAAACTCTTGTAAGAGGAGATAAAATAATCTCTAGGTCTTTTTCTTACATAGGGTTTCTTTTCTTTAAAGAGAACTCCTCATCTTTTTTTTCTCAAATCTTATGGGGGTCTCCTCTTATTCCTCCTTTCAGTCTCGGGTCCTTTATATAGTAGAGGCAGGTTTGTTGATTTAGTTAAGGAAATCTCTCGTTGAGAAATCTCAATTGCTTTGGGGATTTTATCCACCGTTGGATTTTTGATCCAAAGACTTATGTTTTACAGAAGACATTTTTCTTGTTTTTAACAAGATTGGGAAAATATTTTCCCATACAGAGCTTATTCTGTAGCTTGGTTATTTTTAATCACCATTGGATTTTTAATCCAACGGTGCTCTGTTTTATAGAGCGTAATCTTTCTTGTTTAGAAAGATCTAAGCAAATATTTTCCAAATTGGGTTTTGATCCCTGTTATTTAGAATTTAATTATATCGGCTCAGAAGGCATTAGGAACCCTCACGTGTAGCACGTGACCCCATAGCATTAAACCGGTTTGCTTATATGCAGCAGTCCCAGAGAAATGCATCATGTGTTGGCACCTGAGCTGATGTTCAGGAATGTCACGTGTGGCATGTGACTCCCACGAAGTTAAGCCCAACAACGAGCATCACGTGCTAACACGTGAGCTTCTCTGGCCTATTATTTGTTTTAGGAAGGCGCCTATATACTTTGTATATAGATGCCCATATGCCTGCACGTGAGACTCAATTTCAGCCTTAATTGTTAAGCGCAATGCCTATAATCTTTGCTCCAAGGCGCATCATGTGTGGGCACGTGATGCTCCATTTGGGGAATTTTTCCCATCGCTTTTTATTTATATTTATTTTTTTATAAGGGAACAAATGCCCCCACAGCGTTGTTCTCACGTGACTTGCACGTGAGTGCAACGCTATCACCTTTACAACCGTTGGATTGCCTAGGGAAATGGGGAGGTGAACCACCCTTGTCACGTCTTATAAATGCAAGAATTTTGTCTCTGGGAAGCCACTGTTCTTTTATCTTCCTCCTTCCTTGTCTACTTTGAGAATTTAATTCTCTTCTTCAGTGCTTAGTTCTCTGCCCATTGCAATTCCAGAGTTGAACTCTGTCAGAAAAAGAAACCCTTTTTAGGTAAAGATCTTGAACAACAAAGAAACCCTTTTCTTTAAAAAAAAATTCCTGATTTTTAAATCCACCATAAGAGCCTTGCTTTCTTATGAAACCCATCTCTTAGAGATCTAAAGATGTGATCTTTGAGTAGTAAATCTCAATGTATTGGGCATTCCCCTTATGATCTTTAAGGATTCATGGCATTTTTATTTTTCGTCTTCTCATCATGGGGGTTTCTGGAATTTAATTCCACCGCATAAAAGGAATTTAATTCCTCACCGAAGAGCTTAGCTCTGAAAGATCAAAAGGGCCCTTTAGGAATTTTATTCCCTGGTGTTCTTGAGAACGTTTTCATAGGGTTTTTTTATTTGCACGAATTTAAATTCGTTGGGTATTTTAAGAGAACTTGTTTTCTCTATGAGGATGTCAAGATTTGTTTAAACTCCCGTGTCCGTTTAATGAGAATCATTTTTTGATTTTCACGATGATTGTCCTGTCTCATCATTGGTGATCCGCCAAATTGATTTTGTGGGGTCCGTTAGTTTTGCAATCAGTGGTCCCATGGAACAAACTCTTTGTCGTTTCCCTTTGTTATTATATATATATATATATATAGGTTTCATTAACGGTTTTTCTTTCCCTTGTTTCAGGAACAATGGTTGTTTATCTGTATGATCTCGACGAGATTATCTTTTATGAAGACATTCGCGTCCAAGGTCGCTGCCAAGGCCAGGAGTTTATGAATGCCCAATGCGCTGAGGAGATGCGTCGCTTCGAAGAATACAACGGCCGACTACTCCCTCGTCGTTCCGCTCTTTTGAAAATTATCGTGGGGGCGATTTGGGAAGCACTTCCTGAATTTAACGAGGCTATGCCGCTTGAGGCACTTGATGATGCCGAAGACAAGGTGCACTCAGTATATCTAATAGGCCTGATCTCGAAGAGGCAGCGAGATGATCTTGTCGATATTTCACATCAGGTCTTCCAACAGACGACGATAATCTCTTCCTACCAGAGGACAGACTTCCGATTCTGAAACCGGATTTCCAGCCGCGAGCGCTTAAAATGAAATGGCTATAATTAATGATCCTAGAAACCGATTGGCATGAAACTAAATTCGATGGATAGATAATTGAACATACCAATTGTTACCTGTTCAACGTCTCAATAAATTGTAACCGTATGATTTATGATAAATTATGCAAGTGGTAGATTATTGATTCAAGGCATCCTAAACATGCTTTATATACTGCTTACGCATCATATCATACACATGTCATTGCATTAATAACATAGTGATAACATGCATTTATCCAGTGTTAGGTATTAGTGATGATTGTGGCAAGTACGTCAGTGTTCGTGTATCAGTGATTAAGTGAAAGTGATACATACTTGTACACAATCAGTGAACCTTATTATTCTATTGCATTGTCGATGTCTGTGGGATGCGTGTATGTGTGACTATAAGTGGTATGGGACACTTATGAAAGCTCTTGCACGGGTGTCACAGATAAGACACCAGACACTGCCATATATCTTAGGTATTAGTCGGGACGTGCTTGATGGAGGTCCTGCCTCCAGTTCTCGCGCAGACTTGTCACAGACCGATTGGTATTTAGGGTTATGGTTAGCGTTTGATGTAGACCACGGGGTGTGGGGTAGTTTAAGTGTGAGTTCAACAGAATCTCAGGAGTCCCATGCCGGCTTATATATTTAGGGAGATATATGGAGATTTACAGGGTATGTGATTATCACCGTGATATACATGTTGGGCCTGTGGTCCCTTGCCCTTGGGTTCTACCCTTGGGTGGAGGACACTCGCGAGTGGTTGACTCTCACACTTGGACTGACGATAGGCTTAGTGACCTGTACAGTGAGACTTAGAGACTGATAGGGATACTGGCATTGATATATCTTACTTACTGTGTTGACATACGTGGCATATCGTTCTACTGCTTTTACTGTTCCGCTGCATTGATTACTGCACATTCATATTCATGTTGTCATTGATTTACTGTTATACATATCTATTACCACTGTTAGAGTTGTCACATGATTTTATATATATTATATTGCTATTGTGTCGCTCTGACGACCTGAGTATGCATGCTCAATGTGAGGAGAAGATTTAGCCTGGACCAGGACTAAACGTACATCACGGACATCTTGAGTAGCTATCCAGGGTTATACCTTTCGTTCCCATCAGGTCAGTTCTTTATATTGTTTCGTTTCAGTTACTGCATTTCTCCCTACCTGCGCATTACTTACTGTTTACCATGAAAAACTAGAAGCCGAAGTGTGACTACGGCAGGACTTTTCCTTGACTGTAGGAGCATGGCTGGCCTTGTCTACCCCTCGTATTCCTTATTTTGGGAAGCGGGGCGTGACATGGTTTAGTTGGTATCAGAGCCCAGGTTTTGCTTCGACTGGGATTGCAGTCTTCCGTGTATAGCTTGGCAATCTAAGACACTCCTTGGTCTAGGTTGTAAACTTGTCATTCTTGATCCATATTCACATCGTGTGTTCAGCTATCCATTCGCTAGGGTTTTGGGTGACTAGGCAAGGTTACGTGGTTGCAATTGCACTACCATACTCTGTTTAAGTGACTCAGATTCATACAGTTGATTTTTCCATTTGCAATAAATCTCATCACATCTGATATTCTTGAACCTTTGTCCAATCCATATTATATCTTGATTCTATTAGCTTGTGCCTTATATCATCTTCAAAATTATTGTTTCAGGGTCATGTCTTCCAACAACTTTTTTATCTATATCCGCTCCCCAGAATCAGACCATTGAAATTCCGAGTGTACTGCAAGGTCTAAAGGAAGCCCAGGAGCGAAACGACTTGTTGGCTGAAGGACTGAGAAGACAGGTGAATCAGGCACCAGCGGCTGTCTCCAATCATAAAGGGATCCCCGTTAGACGAGGAAGAGAGAAGAAGATGAAACGCCAATTTGTTTCCCCGCGACAGAAGCAGCAGAAGACGCCATGTTGTGGGTATTGTAAGAGGCCAGGACATCTTCAGAGGGATTGTCGCCGCGCCCAAGGGAAAATGTCTGATCTGCGGATCCAGCGAACATCTCATCAACGGTTGTCCAGAAAGGAAAGAACTACAGGGAGGAGACTTGTTCACACTCCCTACTTCTGCCAAGTGAGGATTACTGCGTAGTTCGAATTTCGAGGATAAGGCGGACCCAACACAGGTTTCAACTCGCGTGACGAGAATGCAGTGGCCTAGCAATCAAAGAAGAATTTTCCTGTTTTCTAATTTCAGCAGTATGTTGTCATCCCCTTATGAATATTTCTTTCCGTTTGAAATCTTGCATCCGTTAAACTCTTAGTTAAATGCAATAAAATTTGAATCGTAATATATGTATCATTCTCTTGTCATTTCCCTTGTACATACTGTTCATTAGCACAACATTTTAATCTTGATTTTCGATTCCTGCCACCGCATATCTTTCTATACTTCGCTCACTTAGCTATTTTCTTAATGTACTCCACTATCTAATCATGACTCTTTCTTCTCAGACCATGGTCCACCCTGGAGCAGCGCCGCATCTAGATGAGGATGCACAGTCATGCGTTTCATTAGACCACACGCTGATGAGTTCTGACGATGAGACCAACGGTCCCCAGGTCAATTTCGGAAACAACGATTCAAAGGACGAAGGAGTAGCCGCCCCAGAGTTTAACATGATAGCTAATTCCGACGAAGAAGAAGGAGACCCTGAAGAGAACTCGATAGAGGAAGACCCCGAGAAAGAACCGTTAGAAGAAAATCCAGTGGAGGAAAATTCCGTGGAAGAGAATCCAGAAGAAGAGAATCACATGGAGTCAGACCTCGATGAAGAAGCTCCAGCCGAGAAAGAAGGACCAGAAGATCAAGACTCTGCGGTGGAAGAACTTCCAATGGCGATACCTGCGAGGCGTTATGGAAATGGACGCCCTACCTGAGTGCGCGAGCCAACCACAACCTACTGAATCTCCACAATCGCGACTGACGGAATTTTTAAAGGTTGCTTTCTCCGGTCACATAAATCTGTGTATAGTTTAGGGCCGTCTGTTACTCTTCGAGGGTGCCTTGTTTCAGATTTTCTTGAATAAAATAAATCTTCTGAGTTTGTAAACCTTTTTTATTATTGATTCACTTGATACTTGATTATTGCTCATACCCATTTATTTTTCCTGCTGAGATCCCTGACTGTCCACCCCTACTCATTGTATTGTTTTCACCCTCGTTTCGATTAGAAAGTACCGCACCCTGATCCTTGGAATGGGCCACCATTCATCCTTCGTCTGTGCCCCATTTGAGATTCTCCTGGGAGGAGAAAATTTTAGAGAAATTTCCGAGTTCGCTAACCCTTCAAACTTTTGATTCATGTGATGTACCGACCGTAATCCTCCCCATGCTTTTCCTTGTAGTCCTTTGTTGCTCACCATTACTTCCTGTGCTGACCCGATCCTAATCCCCTTGATCTTCAGCCTAAAATCGCCCCACTCCGACCTTCTGATTGAGCCACACTTCCTTGTAATCCCTACCCTAACGAGCCCTATACATTTCTGGTTTCCTTTTACCCTATATATATATATATATATTTAGGGACTTTATTATTCGAAATTTGGTTTCCATTATCTTGTATTTGTCGAAGAGTGCGTGTTATTGATTAATTAGTTTTATGTATTGTAATCACGCTATTATTATCTTCAGTTTTCAATAGCGCAACCTTACACCGCGCATACTTTTGGTCCATGTTTCTTAATTTCACTATACAAGTTTTCTAAAATATATTTTATCGATAACACCGCGCAATATTTTAAACATATTTTATCGAAACATTACCCTAAAATGTTTTAAACATATTTTATCGATACATTACCCTAAAATGTTTTAACCTACCGACTAATTTTCACTACTTTATTGTCGTTACTTTATTTTCGGGTTTTGTGCCTATGATTACTATGATAAATGGTTGATATTTTCTGCTTGCTTTTGATAGGCTTAGATGTGCACATAATTAGGTTTCGACTTTTATCGAACACACTTTGATTATTACTGTTCGTTATTGTTACATATATTCTCGTACACGTGTAGTTGCCCTTATAGTGTTTCTGCATTATACATATTAGGCCTATCTTTTGTATGTGGTTCTTACATATATATATATATATGTACCTTCAAAATTTTGTCTACCCGTTTTAAGTAAATCAACATGTATTAGTGTTCGATATGATACCTCTTCGCTTATTATTTTATAGCTTGTTGTTTCTTTTAAATTTCGAGAACGAAATTTTTATAAGGGTGGTAGGATGTAATACCCAGCCCCTTTTATACCAAAATCTGTATTTTGTTACTTTATAATTTTATTTATTTTAGTTATAATTTTACTTATCTTATTTATAATTTTACTTATCCTAAACCTAAAAAGAATTTCTCTTAACCCAAACTTAGCCCTTTCTCTTGCCCAGCAACCCATTCTATTTTAATAAACTTATTCCTTTTACCCTTCAGCCCGGCCCGTTTCCTTTTTGTTTTCCCATTTAAATTTATTTTTCTTCCTTGTACTGGCCCGGCCCAATCTTCCTTCACCCGCTTCAGCCCTCACCCGACCCGCACCAACAGTGCCTCCTTCCTCCAACGGCTACTTTCTTTCCCTCGCACGCGACCCGTTCCTTCGCCGTAACCCACGCCGCCTCCTTCGCCATCGCTCGCGCGCCGTTACTCCCCATGACGCGTGACCCCGTCTCCATATCTTTCCTCTCGTATACACCCACTCACCCTTTTCCTCACCTCGCTATCTCTATCTCCCTCGTTCTCCTTCTTCCTCCTCTCTCGACCCGCACCCGCGACCGCCACCATCGCCGGCATCACCCGCTCTTCTCGCTCCTCCCTCGCTCTCCCTTCTCCCTCATCAAAGCCCCGACTCACTCCCTCAGCCGAGCTCGACTCCTCTGCAACCATCTCGACGACCCCTGCATACCGCGCACCCACTACCTTCATCACTCGCAGCCGTCGACGACGACGACTTCGAGCCCCCATTCACTTTCTCTTCCTCCGCAACTCACCTCCCTCTCCCTCTCTCTGCTCTTCTCTCTCTCTCTGCTCTTTTTCTCTCTCCCCTGCTTCTCTCTCTGTTCTCACCCTCTCTCTCTCTCTCTCTGATTTTCTCTCATCTCTCTCTACTTGTCTCTCACTCTCTATCTCTCTGTCTCTCTCACTCTATCTCTGGCTCTCTCTCCTCCTCACTCTCTCTCTTTACCTCTCTCTCTCTCTCTCAGTTCACTCTCTCCTTCTAACTGTTTCTCTCTCTCTAACTCGGTCTCTCTCTCTCCCTCTACAACTCTCTCTCCGTATCCCTCTCACTCCCTCTCCTCCATTGACAACCCAACACAATCGAGCATTCACGCATCAACAGCAAGGCTGCGACGCAAACCCAAGCCGAGTCGAGCCCCGGCATTCCGTCGAGCACCTACAGAGATCGCCGTTGCCACTGCCGTGCATCACCAGAACGTCTCCAGGCAAGTATTTTACTTACTTACATGCTATTTACTTAAGTTACAATCGTTAAGTACATAGATTATAAAGTTACAAGTTTAAACCAATTATGTGCCATACCTGTTCGACGCGTGTTCCCAAAGAAAATATTTTTCTAAATTGACGGGACTGAATTACTTTTATTGGCCCTTGCTATGATGAATACCTTGTGCAAGTTTCGCTGGAAAATATGACCGTTAACGACTAAAACAACTACCCCCAAGTTTAACCGTAAAACTGGAATTTTCTTGTACCTGAAAACTATTAAAATCACCATAAATTATATACATACTGGAATGATGCGCTCGAGGGCTAAAATCGAAACCGACTCGACGAACTTTAACCCTATACTTGTTTCCAGATATTCCTGTACTTAAACTGTAACGATATTTGGATCGGAGTACGACTCTGGACTGCAGTCCAGAGCGACTCCAATTGTTGCTTACTGTTCCGTAAAGGGTACCACAAGATTTCCTTAACTCGTAGATTGTGGAAGCCCGCTGTTTATTATAGGTGAATCTGTTATCTAGATAATACAGGTGGTTTCACCCTGTTTCGTCATCATTTACTATTTTATCTGTAATTTAAAAGATCGGGACGCATAACAGTCCCAACAGAATCAGAATTGACATATTAATATTAAACAGTGTATATCTTCTGACGTACAGACACGATCGAAGATCCGTCTATTGCGTTGAAAACTTTACTGAGAACCCTAGATTTCATTCAACTGTAGCATCGCTAAATTCTGATCCCAATTAGGATTAAAATGCGTTACGAAACAGACTTCCGATTCTGAAACCGGATTTCCAGCCGCGAGCGCTTAAAATGAAATGGCTATAATTAATGATCCTTGAAACCGATTGGCATGAAACTAAATTCGATGGATAGATAACTAAACATACCATTTGTTACCTGTTCAACGTCTCACTAAATTGTAACCGTATGATTTATGATAAATTATGCAAGTGGTAGATTATTGATTCAAGGCATCCTAAACATGCTTTATATACTGCTTACGCATCATATCATACACATGTCATTGCATTAATAACATAGTGATAACGTGCATTTACCCAGTGTTAGGTATTAGTGATGATTGTGGCAAGTACGTCAGTGTTCGTGTATCAGTGATTAAGTGAAAGTGATACGTACTTGTACACAATCAGTGAACCTTATTATTCTATTGCATTGTCGACGTCTGTGGGATGCGTATATGTGTGACTATAAGTGGTATGGGACACTTTTGGAAGCTCTTGCACAGGTGTCACAGATAAGACACCAGACACTGCCATATATCTTAGGTATTAGTCGGGACGTGCTTGATGGAGGTCCTGCCTCCAGTTCTCGCGCAGACTTGTCACAGACCGATTGGTATTTAGGGTTATGGTTAGCGTTTGATGTAGACCACGGGGTATGGGGTAGTTTAAGTGTGAGTTCAACAGAATCTCGGGAGTCCCATGCCGGCTTATATATTTAGGGAGATATATGGAGATTTACAGGGTATGTGATTATCACCGTGATATACATGTTGGGCCCGTGGTCCCTTGCCCTTGGGTTCTACCCTTGGGTGGAGGACACTCGCGAGTGGTTGACTCTCACACTTGGACTGACGATAGGCTTAGTGACCTGTACAGTGAGACTTAGAGACTGATAGGGATACTGGCATTGATATATCTTACTTACTGTGTTGACATACGTGGCATATCGTTCTACTGCTTTTACTGTTCCGCTGCATTGATTACTGCACATTCATATTCATGTTGTCATTGATTTACTGTTATACATATCTATTACCACTTTAGAGTTGTCACATGATTTTATATATATTATATTGCTATTGTGTCGCTCTGACGACCTGAGTATGCATGCTCAGTGTGAGGAGAAGATTTAGCCTGGACCAGGACTAGACGTACATCACGGACATCTTGAGTAGCTATCCAGGGTTATACCTTTCGTTCCCATCAGGTCAGTTCTTTATATTGTTTCGTTTCAGTTACTGCATTTCTCCCTACCTGCGCATTACTTACTGTTTACCATGAAAAACTAGAAGCCGAAGTGTGACTACGGCAGGACTTTTCCTTGACCGTAGGAGCATGGCTAGCCTTGTCTACCCCTCATATTCCGTATTTTGGGAAGCGGGGCGTGACAAGCCATGAAGGTCTCATAGGGGGAATTCTCCTTATAAGTCGTGAGGATCTCGTAAGTGTAATTTCTCCTTAGGAATTGTGGGGATCTCTAAGTGTGTTGCTCCCTTGTGAGTCGTAAGGATCTCACGCAGGTATTTTCTCCCTACAAGGTCGAGAGGACCTTGCAAGTGTGCATGAACTTTTTTTACGAGTCTGCGCCCTTTCGGGTTTTCATGAACTCGCCGGCAGTCCTGCTGTTTTTAATCACGAAGCACTTTCGGGTATTCATCCGCGCCCATTTCACTTATTGACGTACCATTTTTTTTTGCAATGAAACTCTCGAGAATAGTTTCGCCGCTTGTGACCCATTTGTTTGCCAGTGGGATTTGAGTTGCAGTCCTCACCGCTGGGACTTGTGGACTTGCATTCCACTATCGCCGTGTTTGAGGCGACGTTAGTTTAGGGACATCTCCGTCCATTGTTAATTTAAAGAAATCTCGGTCGAATGTTAGTTTAAGTACATCTCGGTCCATAGCTAGTTTAAGGACATTGCGGTCCGTTGTTAGTTTAGGGACATTTCGGTCCTCAGCTAGTTTAAGGACGTTGCGGTCCGTTGGGATTTTGAGACGAGGTTTCACCTGATACTACTTATAGAGTTTGGACTCAGGAAGATAGAGAGCGGACACGAGTGTCGTCATCCATCATTAACTTGAGCCGTGACTTGCCAAACGTAGTATTTCTTAAGGAACCGGCCGTTTATTGGCCAGAAAGGTCTTTCGCCATGCATATCCACGAGCAAGTAGGCCCCGCCTTAGTAGACCTTGTCTATGATGTATGGGCCCTCATAGTTCGGATCTAATTTCCCCCGTTTGGCATGGTTAGGTATCATAGGTCTTTTTACGACTAGTACGAGTTCGCCTTGGCGGAATGTTCTCGGCCTAGTCATTCTTTCGTATGAGCGCGTCATCCTTGCTTTGTGAGCTTCTAGGTTTTGTTTCCCCATGAGACAAGTTTCATCGATGGCATTAAGCTCCTCAAGCCGAAAGTGGGCATTTTCTTGATTCGTCGGCTCATGTCGGACCGCCACTCGTAAAGAGAGTAGCTCTATCTCTAAGGGGAGAACCGCTTCCGTTCCGAATACCAACGCAAATGGCGTTGTATTCGTGGCCGTCTTGAACGTGGTCCGTTAAGCCCAGAGAGCTTCAAGCAATCTCTCGTGCCAATCTTTTCCGTTTCTGGACACCGTCTTCTTTATGATCTTCGTCAAGGTCTTGTTGAAAGTCTCAGCCAGATCGTTAGCTCGGGGGTTATAGACTGAAGAATATCTCCAATCTATTTTATGTTGGTGTGCGAAGCGGCTGATCTTGTGGCTTCTGTAGGCCGGCCTATTATCCGAGATGATTCGTCGCGGAGTGCCGAACCGGTAGATGACATGTGTCTTGAAGAAATGGTTGATGTTCTCCGTCTTCGCCTCTCTTAACGGTATTGCTTCTGTCCACTTAGAGAAGTAATCGGTTGTTGCTAGTATGAACCGATATCCCTTGGATGATGCTGGTTCGATGGGCCTGATTATATCGGTTCCCCACATTTCGAATGGCTAGCTAGCCAATGTTGGATGTAGCGGATTCGGATGCTGGTGGATGAAGTCCCTGTGAATTTAGCACGAGTGACACTGCTTTGCATATTCAAGGCAGTCCTGAATCATTGTGGGCCAATAGTAACCCATTCTCTTGATTTTTAACTTCATCTTTGGCCCAGCTTGATGGGAACCACAGAATCCGTCGTGAGTTTCTTGGACGACTCTCCTTACTTCTTCTGATCCCAGGCATCTCTACCACAGACAGTCGAATGATCTCTTATATAGAGTATCATTGACGAAGGCGAAAGACAGAGCTCGTTTCATGAGCTGATGTCTTGAAGATGCATTTTCAGGCATTCGATGGGATTTGAAGTAGTCTATAAAGACTTCTCTCTAATCCTTAGCCTTTTCTTTGTCCTCTACTTGGAATGCCGCTTGTTCGGCCGCTTCCTTTTCTTCAGACGACTCCGGAGACATTTCTGCTGGCGCGAGAATCCGGCGGCTTTGCACAATGATCCTTACGTCATCGAGGTTTTCGTCAACCAGTTCTTTAGCGAGTTTGGATAACGCATCTGCCTTGCTATTTTACACCCGTGTTATGCTTTTCAGGACGTAGGAGGGGATTTGAGATATTGCTGCACTCTTTTTCCATATTCTACCAGCTCTGGATTACACGTCTGATAGTCGCCATTTACTTAGCTAACGACCAGCTGGGAGTCTCCATATATGAGGAGGTTCTCGATTCCCATGTCAATGGCGATCTCAAGACCTGCTATCAAAGCTTCATATTCCGCTTCGTTGTTTGTTCTTGGCTCTGTTACGGAAAGGGCAAATCGCATTATCCCTCCTTGTGGAGTCATAAAGATAAGGCCTACTCCGGCTTTGA
This sequence comes from Agapanthus africanus, assembly GCA_030015575.1. Lineage (NCBI taxonomy): Eukaryota > Viridiplantae > Streptophyta > Magnoliopsida > Asparagales > Amaryllidaceae > Agapanthus > Agapanthus africanus. The sequence goes on from CM057339.1 coordinate 47,892,373, forward strand.
TTATGGGGGCGCTTTGCTTCCGTCTTTTCATAGACGATGCCCCATCGAAATAAAGTTCCCATCAGGTATCACTCCTTTTTTTCTCCCCGTCGGTTGTTTCAAACGCGTGTTTTTCTGGTAATTCGCAGTTTAAGAGAGAGTCGGCGGGTATCAGATGCTCAGCGAGAAAGTCGGCGATGGCCTGGCCTTTTATTGCTTTGAGGGGTCGATATACTATTGAGAACTCCATCAAGAGGATGACCCATTTGGCAAGCCTTCCTGTTAATATGGCTCTTGACATTAAATACTTGAGAGGATCCACCTTTGATATGAGATGAACCTCATGTGCCAAGGCATAATGTCGGAGCTTCGTTACCGCGAAGATCAGTGCCAGGCAATGCTTTTCGATGGGGGAGTAATTATTTTCTGCCCCCAGGAGAACTCGACTCAAATAGTAGAGAGCTCTCTCCTTCCCCCGGTCGTTCTCATGTGCCCATAGCGCGCCTAAAGAACTTTCAAGGGATGTTGTGTACAGGATGAAGGGCTTTTCCTTAACCGGAGCGGTAAGTACCGGCGGGTTCTGCAGATATTGTTTGATTTCGTCCAGTGCGTTTTGGCATTTACGATCCCAAACGATCGGGGTCCCCTTCTTCATTAGATGACTGTAGGGACGGCATTTGCCGGAGAGGTTGACTTGGAGTTTGACACCTGTTTAGGAATCAGTATCACTCCAACTAGGATATTGTCAGGAGCGACTCATCATTTGCCCCTGTCGATTTGGACAAAGGTGGCTTAGTAGACAGGGTTAGGATCCTGTTGACTAAGACTTTTGACTTTACGAGCTGTAATGGTCTCATAAAGGGTTTTCTCCCTACGAGTCGTGAAGATCTCGTAGGCGTATTTTCTCGTTAAGAATCATGGGGATTCCTAAGTGATGTCTTCTCTTGTAAGTCGTAAGGATCTTCCAAGAGTGTTTTATCCTTATAAGTCGAGAGGACCTACAAGTGTTATTCATCATATAGGGACATTTCTTGCCATTTGTAGAACTTGGCAAAGAAATATTTATTCGTTCCCCTGAATGTATATAAGGGTCAATATGGACCGCCTGTAGGGCAATTTGGGGGATATGACGGCTTAAGAATAGGTCCAGATCCCTGTAACTTAAGGCTTTTGAATCCTATGAGCCGTGAGGGTCTCACATGGGGATTCTCCTTACGAGTCGTGAGGATCTCGTAAGTGTATTTATTTTAACGAGGTTGCGCCCTTCCGAGTTTTGACAAGCTCGCCGGCAATCCTGCTGTTTTTACTCACGGCACCCTTTCGGGTTTTCATCCGTGCCCATTTTGCTTGTGGACATACCGTTTTTTTTTCTTTTTCTTTTTTTTCATTTTTTTGAGCGGGGCATTCCACTAGATTGTGGGACCTATTTGTAGGCCCTTTAATATCCTTCCCGTCTTTTAAGAAGAAATGACCATTCTACATAGAGATTCTTCCGCCAATGAGGAATATGCCTCCTGTGTATATCTCGGGGGGAACGAGTACCCACGCCGTCGCTATTTTGGCGACAGTTTGCTTCAGAGCCACTTATTTTTGTTGAGCGTAGGCAACAAACGCCATCTTACCTCCTCTTTTCACTCGTCATCATCGGATGAGAAAGAGTCTTGACCCATTTGATCCAATCGAGCCATTTTATCCATGAGTTCTTAGAAGGTCGTCGGCTTGAAGACGGCCATATACGGGGACGCCTTTAAATTTGGGTCAAGGGTGGCTATGAGCATTCCCATGGCTGCAACTTCATCGATGCGTTTCTTGTATTTGATAAGAGATTTCGCCATCGGGTAATATATTAAACCCAAGTATCATTCGGTCTAACCCTTTCGTTGACCAGCGCCGTCACGGTAGTATGTTCGTTCGCATCAGCGGATCCCTGACAGAAGAGCATATCCATTTTGTTGAAGCTCTTCACGAAATCATTTGAGAGTTCCGCATACCATACGAAGGTGATGCCCGCCAGACCGCTGACGTACTATCAGAGGAGTAGTATGTCATTTCCTCCAGTATTTCCGCACATAGATTTAAATCGCGCAATGTGCTGGCGAGGATTCCCAGTTCCTTTATATATATAGAACGTTGGAAGTGTGTGCTCTGGCGAGTACTATATTTGGTCATACCATGTCAGATACGGTCGACCAGTCTTGATTGATTTATTTGTGGCCTCACTGGCGTAGTGAGCTTTGATTTGCTGAGCGATATATGTGTCCAATTTTGCTTTTGGAATCATTTCCTCTTCGGCCGTTGATAAGACTCGTAGAGGATTTGAAATGTCACCCATGTCTTTAAGAGCAACTAACGGCAGTTAATTTGCTTGTGGTTCCGATTGAACCATCGTTCCGGACATTTCTGTCGCTTCTTCAGCTCTCTTTTCCAGAGCGCACTTTAGGAAATCAATATTCGACTCCTTCTCTACTCTTTCTTCGGGTGAATCCTCGGGATTTTCCTTAAGCGATGGATTAGCGTTTGTTGGCTCCTGAGCGAGCATCTCCTACAGCTTTTCACGTTGCAGTTGGACTTTTGTCAGGGACAGAGTTTGAGGTCGGTGACTAGTAAAAGCTCGAACTTTGTCTTTGGAATTCACCACATAGACTATGTGAACTACCATGCCCTCAGGCTTGGGGTGTTTGGAGTTTTGACCTTTGGAATTTACCGCAGGCATGGGGATCTTCTCCGGCCTTCTTCTCTTATGGGAGGTCGAAGTTGAGGGTGCCGTTGCGGCAGACACCTATGCAGATGATACCTTTCGTGGTATGGCGGAGGGATGGTCCTCCTCTTGCCGAGCCTTCGTCTTCTTCAGCCGGCGAGAGTAATCTTTGTTAATTACAGAGACTTGGACTTTCCGCCAAACTCTGTGGATCTTGGAGGACAAACTCTGACGAGGCTGCTCCGGCTTCACCTGTGTTGTGTTTTCGACAGGCGAAGGAGACTTCTTCAGTATGGCGGTTGGAGAGTTCTTACACACCCTCCTGAGCAGCTCGAAATTGTTCCCAGTTGGAACATCAGCATTAATTTCCACCATTGGAGTTGGTGTAAGTCCAGAGGGGGAACTGCCCCCAGCTTTCCTCACTTGGTGTCAGTGGCGACGTCGAGCATGTCTTGCGGATGGGACACTTCAGTTGTAGAAGCGACCTCGTTATGCCCCTTGCTTTGATGAGAGGAAAATGTTGGTGTTAGTCTGTCGAAGACTGACGTCTGTTGAGAGGGAACGTCTAACCTGTTAAAGACTGGCTTTCGAGTAGGGGAAGCACTTGTAACGACCTCACCCGCAGCAGGAGTTAGAACGGTCAGTCTTGCGAAAACCGATCCTCTAGCAGGAGAAGCCCCTTTGACGGCTTCGTCTGTTGGAACAGGAATGGCTATCCGCTTCGGGATAACCCCTTCAGGTATGGCGAGCCTCTTTGCGGGCCCACTTGAGCTTAGGCTCAGCCTGTTAAAGACTGAGGTGTTAGAATTGGACGACCCGTTGAGAGGGGCCGCGGTGTTTACAAGCCGATGGAAGACCGACTTCTTCGGAGCCTCATGTAATGTCACTGAAGCATTGACGCTCATTGGCGGGAGCATTGTCCCAAAGAACAATCCAGTGGTGGCCTGAGTCATCTGTTCCACCGGCATTGCAAAGATGGAGGCCGTTTGAGGCCCATAAGTCACTCCTCCGGCAGGGACAGAGTGAGAGTTGCTGTTACAGTTAGCGCAGCTGGAGGCCATCGATGTTATCTCCTTTTCTGTATGGAGGAAGACACCAAATCTTAGTACCTCGAATCCAGGGGCAACCATATTAAACCGTGATTCGTTCGTGAACACGACACACGAAGTGTGGAGTGGAAAGACGAAGGGTCCCACCGGGCGTGCCAGAATCTGTTTACCGCCGAAAATGGGAGACAAAACCGCGTAGGTCGTCTTGCCTGAATTTGGGAGCAGATGCTATTTGGTTTTATCCGTCTACCTCTCCGAAGATGCCAATTTGATTTATGGCACCGTGTATCGGAGGTCTGGACGGATGCGGCCGTTGTAGCAGACTTCGTCCGATCCCCCTCATTTCTGAGAGGTTTTTGATTATAGGGACGCTCTTCCCTGCAGGCGAAAGCCCCTACAGTTAATTACGCTACCACGCAGCGATAACCACTTTCTCCTGCTCCCAACGTTCACTTCATGTCGTGTGTGTTTGTTTTATTTTTGGTTGCCCGTGGATTGTATACGGAGACTAATTTGTGTTGTCGCCCGTAGGGCGTGGATTAGTCCAAATCCGTATTTTCTTAGATTTGGGTTTGGTTTGATTTAAGGATCGTTAATCTCGTTTGGAATTAAGATCAACTTAAATGTTAATTGAGAATACGTTAGTCTAATTTTAGACTAAGATCTACTCAGCAGGATTTTTGGGATCATTCACACCCAACAAAAGAGTATTTAGACTCTGTTGCTTTAGTTTAAGAACGTTAAGGTCCGTTATTAGTTTAAGAACGTTTCGGTCCATATCTAGTTTAAGGACGTTGCGGTCCATAGGTCACCATTTTTGGGATGATAGTTTAGTTTAAAGACATTGCGGTCCACAGCTAGTTTAAGGACATTCCGGTCCATAGCTAGTTTAAGGACATTGCGGTCTATTGTGATATGCTCATGGGTTTGGGAATGCACCCAAGAACTGTTGGCTGTCGGGACCCTCCACCTCTCTGAAGACGTTGAAGAATTATAACGACATGTATCAGAGGTATGGAGAGATGTACCCTTGAACCGAATTTCAGATTGAAGGGAAAGATCATAGTGGAATGAACACCATGAACACCATTTTAGATACCATCTGTCAGGAGATCATTAGTCATCTTTGGAACTAAGAACGATTTGGGGATACCTGAGTATAGGAAGGCTCCGTTGATTGATGATCAAAAGGGTTTTGGCCTTGCGAGACTTGACTAATTTGGGCTAAGATTGGCCTCTCATAGTGTTAAAAACTAATATCTGCTCGGCGCTCACGTGCTTCCATGTGAGGTTCTAAAGCAGTGTTAAAACACTGGAATTTGGAGCACTCATGTGTGGCACGTGAGGCACCTGAGAATTGGGCACTGAGAATTGGGTTTATTCCCTTTTTCTTTTATAAGTGGTGAGCACTGTTAGGGGTCACGTGGGATCACGTGAGGCGCCCCAAAATGTGAGCTGTCTTTGGATTTATTCCCCTTTTCCTTTTGAAAGTGTTAAGCACTATTAAGGGGTTGCGTGGGATCACGTGAGGCGTCCCAAATAGGAACTGTCTTTGGATTTATTCTCCTTTTGCTTTTGAAAGTGCTAAGCACTATTAGGGGGTCACGTGGGATCACGTTAGGCGTCCCAAAATGGGAACTGTCTTTGGATTTATTCCCCTTTTTCCTTTTGAAAGTGCTAAGCATTATTAGGGGGTTACGTGAGATCACGTGAGGCGCCCTAAAATGGGAGCTGTCTTTGGATTTATTCCCCTTTTCCTTTTGAAAGTGCTAGGCACTATTAGGGGGTCACGTGGGATCACGTGAGGCACCCCAAAATGGGAACTGTCTTTGGATTTATTCCCCTTTTCCTTTTGAAAGTGCTAAGCACTATTAGGGGATCACGTGGGATCACGTGAGGCGCCCCAAAATGGGAACTGTCTTTAGATTTAATCCCTTTTCCTTTTGAAAGTGCTAAGCACTATTATAGGGTCACGTGGGATCACGTGAGGCGCCTTAAAATGGGATCTGTCTTTGGATTTAATCCCTTTTTTCTTTTATAAGTGCTAAGCACTTGTTTTAAGGGGTCACGTGGGAACACGTGGATCGATCTCAGTTGTTGTTTTTTTTATGCAGGGTTAAACTCTAGTTTTGTCAGAGCAATTAAATTCCTATATCTTTTGGAAAAATTAAATTCTTCAAACTTAGTTCTTTCCTCTAAGTTTTTGGACTGCATGACAGAATCTCCTCGATGTGAATTAAATTCTCAACTTGTGGGGAGATCTGCTTCTGCATACCTCAACCGGAGGAAGAACTAAGTTATTTTTTGGAAGAGTTAAACTCTTATAAGAGGAGATAAAATGATCTCTAGGTCTTTTTCTTACCTGGGGTTTCTTTTCTTCAAAGAGAACTCCTCCTCCTTTTTTTCCCTTAAATCTTATAGGGGGTCACCTCTTATTCCTCCTTTTAGTCTCGAGTCCTTTATATAGTAGAGGTAGGTTTGTTGATTTAGTTAAGGAAATCTCTCGTTGAGAGATCTTAATTGATTTGAGAATTTTATCCACCGTTGGATCTTTGATTCAAAGACTTCTGTTTTACAGAAGACATTTTTCTTGTTTTTAACAAGATTAGGAAAATATTTTCCCATACAGAGCTTATTCTGTAGCTTGGTGATTTTTAATCACCATTGGATTTTTAATCCAACGGTGCTCTGTTTTATAGAGCGTAATCTTTCTTATTTAGAAAAATCTAAGAAGATATTTTCCAAATAGGGTGTTGATCTCTCTTATTTAGAATTTAATTCTATCGGCTCTGAAGGCATTAGGAACCCTTATGTGTAGCACGTGACCCCATAAAATTAAACCGGTTTGCATATATGCAGAAGTCTCAGAGAAAAACATCATGTGTTGACACGTGAGCTGATGTTCAGGAATGTCACGTGTGGCACGTGACCCCTACAAAGTTAAGCCCAACAACGAGCATCACGTGCTAACACGTGAGCTTCTCTAGCCTGTTATTTGTTTTAGAAAGATGCTTATATACTTTGTATATAGATGCTTACGTGCCTGCACGCGAGGCTCAATTTCAGCCTTAATTGTTAAGTGCAATGCCTATAATTTTCGCTCCAAAGCGCATCACGTGTGGGCACGTGATACTCCATTTGGGGAATTTTTCCCATCGCTTATTATTTATATTTATTTGTTTATAAGGGAACAAGGGCGTCCGAGAGACCGTTCTTTTTTGCCTTTTGAGGGAAACATCGGTGGGTTCCTCCTCCTCCGCCTCCCTCGCCGGGGTGCCGGGTCCCGCGCGTGCTTCTGCCCCCTTCCCATGGCTTTCTTCCGGGGCTCGGGGCCCAGCATAGGGCTTGCTCGGCAGAGCTAGCCTCGGGGACGAACTCGAACCGGGTCGGGACGAACTTCCACCCCTGGTCTTCTTCTGGGCCTTCGCGGCCATGGCAGCTAAAAACTTGGATCGGTCCATTTGCTCTGCAAAAAAGAGAATACACAAAAGAGAATTAATGACGCTGAAAACGGCAAGAAAAATTCATCAAAGTCTAAATAGATCTTCCACGGCCCTAACTTACCCAGAAAGCGCGCGGGGCTGAGCCCAGCCCAGCTAAGAGCCTGCTCAGAAAGCAAGACGTCGGCCCGCTGGATCGGCTCCCATAATGACACCGCCCTTGCCTCGAGTGAGGATGACGATTTCGCTCTCGGGCAATCAATCCTGTGCCACTGTGTAGGCATAGGCCAATCCTCGCCCTCGGGTTGCCCGACGAATACGAACTTCTCCTTCCATTCCTGGATGGAAGAAGGGACGGCCACCATTCCCGACCCGGCCACCCCGCCCTTACGTTTTTTGAAGGAAAAATACACCCAGCTTGGCTCATCTTTGTTGGTGCCAGGGTGATTCTTATAACAGAGGAAGGAAACGAGGAGGGTCAAACTGAAGGGGATGTTTTCGAGTTTCAATCGGACAAGAAACCCGATGAGTATTGTCCATGAGTTCGACGTTAGCTGGTCCGGGGCAAGATGGAAGTAACAAAGCACCCCACATACCTCGGTTGAAAAAGGCAGACGCATTCCGACCCGGAATGCTTCCAAATACAGGGCAATCTCCTTGCCCTGCACCTGGTCCGCCCGCTCACCCTCTCTAGCTAAACGAATCGAATAGTTGGAGGGAATATGGAATCGAGCCCGAATCTCGGTAAGCTCATCCACACTCCTCAAGACGGAAGGCGCATCGCGGGCATTCCCGATGCGCACTTTAGGGTCCCTTGTCGCTGCTCGACGGCGAACGACACGAGCAGCCTTGGCTCTAGGAGGCGAGCCCGACACAGATGACGTAGCAGAAGAACCCTCTCGGCTATCTGAAGACGGGGGGAGGAAGACCCGCTGGACCCGGCTCCAACAACTGGAGCCTTATCATCCGACTCTACCTTAACTATTTCTACAAACTCCTCAGATGAAGACATCTAACCTAATTCAAGAGAATGGGCTCGCCGAGGAAAAATCTTGGGTGATCCGATCCAAAGGGAAGGAGCGCCGGGCAATATTTGGCAACGAGAGTAAATTAGGGTAAAAGTGTTGGCCCTAGCATGGTCCCCTCCTATTTATACACTTCAAAGAAAGCATCCAACGGCCCAGGTCGATTCCTGCCAAAACGAAACGTCGCGTCTGCCAGCCGTCAGAGCTCCACGTGGCGATCGGCCATTGGGGACGTCCCTTCGATTGCAGGTGACAGTGATAGCCTGTCGCGTCCGCCAACCCACGTCGGATACGTGACCTGCAGCCCAACAGACGAACGAGCGAAACGGCGTACCCTCTTTAATGCGCAATCATTTCACCGATCCGCTGATATCATCGGAGATACGCGCAAAGATCGAAACGACGCAACTGCCCCACGCCACGTCTCCCCGGAAAATCCGCACTAATGATTCTCGGCAACAGACTGGGCCGAGAAAAACCAAGCAGGCCATTCTCGACCCGACCCATAAATAGGTCGGAACGAGAGTGGAGAGCTAATGACGATGCTCATAAGTGCGAATTCCTCAGATCATGACACGTGGCAAATGACGTGTCATCCGCGACAGCCCACTAGACTCCTGGGGCTACCGAGGTAAAATCAGTGTGGGCACTCCACTTCTTACCCACGAGCAATCTGGCAGTCGAACTTGCACCCCTCCTCTTTCGTCTGCCTTCGAGTTATTGCAGAGCTGAGCTTTCTCGGCCTTCCGGCTCGTCTCCGAGCCATTCGCCGAACTAAGCCTCCCCAGCTCTCTCGGTCAACCGAGAACGTGGAGCCCAAGCGCCTTCACAACGACTCTGTGTATCTCGCCAAGGCGAGATATTCGCCGCCCTACGCCCCGCGTCCCATGCTGGCGCATCCCCCATTAATAAGCGGATCCCGTCATTAATGGAGAGATCCCATCATTCACGCATGCGTAACATCACGGGTGTAACTGACGGCGAAGATCTCGCACCTGCTCGCTCCATACGACCACTATAAAAAAGCGTCTCTCAGACGACTCCATTAACGCAATTTAACTCCAATAAATCACTACTCTGCCAATATTTCTCGGCTCTAACTTGATCGTCGGAGGGTCCTACAGTAGTCACCCATCCCGAGACTTACTTACTGGTAGCCCGTCTTCCACCTCAAACTCAGCCCATTGAGATTCACACACTCTAGGAGACAACTTTTAACTCAAATTTCAACCGTTCAATAACGCTCGCTACAGATCGACGGAGGACAGCTATGAAGGAGATGCTACCCTTCATCACTTACATTTGGAAATTAAGTCAAACCCATAAATCTACTCGTGGTCTACTTTGATCCTTGAAATTAATCATGTTACAAACATGCATATTTAGCCCAGTCGGTTTAGGTCTTCCCATTAATTAGCTTGGGTAGGGGGTGCAACCTGAAATTTGCGCATTTTTAGTCGGTAATTGTCATAAAAGAAATCGATTCTTCTTTATTTCATCTCATACAATAGCTTTCTTTTCTTCTTTTTAAATAAATGAAAATAATTGGGTTATTGCGTATTAAAATCATTATTTTCAGGTTGAATGTGTTACTTACACTTAAAATCAGCATCATAAAATATTCTATCGATCATCCCCTATTTGAGAAAAAATTTCAGAAGTATTCTTATTCCAATAGTTTAATATTTCAAAAAATCAATAAATAATGATTATAAGAATGAGAGGGCGGAGAGAATCGATGATGGACAATCGAGTATCCCATGAAGGCGTCAAATCCTGATTAGGTATTTTGGAAATTGTTTTTTCAAAATTATATTATTGTTATATTTATTTTCGAAATGAATTTATTATGTTCCTGGATAATTAAAGATTTGAGTTTTGAGCAATTAAATGATTTTATCGTGTTCAGTTAAAAGTCCTAAAGAAAAATAACATGATGTTGGAAAGACTTGCATGTAAATTAATATTAATTATTCTCTCATATCAGGAAGAACTTTTATGAACAATTAGCACGATAGGAGTTTGATTGTTAAATTAAATTTGTTAATTGATTAATTACAAATTAATTGAAATTGACAATTGGTTCTCGATGTGAGACCCAATTGGTCCCACCACAAAATCTTAAGGTAGAAGAGCAAACAAAAATAAATAAGAGAAGAAACAATATAACACAATATGCCGTGTTATCATGTTAGAGAGTTTAGTCCCACATCGATAAAATAGGAAAAATGTATTGTACCACAACCCTATAAAACGATGGCTATAGTAGACCATAAATAATAAAAGATTTCAAAAGAGAAAAATAATTAAGAACTATTTAAACTTCTCCTCTTAAAATAAATGGGTTCCTATCGACCTAATTTTTGGTTTACCTACTACCACTACTACAAATAAGGGTTGCCCCTACGGATTTATCCAGTAGGGGCAAGAAAATACCCAGTAGGTACAAACGCCGTAGGTGCAAGTTGAAGCCTTGAACTTGTCCCTACGGACAAAAACTTGTCCCTACAAAGTTCTGTGTAGGTCCCGTTTGCCCTACGGAGTAGACCGTAAGGGCAAAAAATTTATTTTATTTACGGCTTTTTAAAATAGATTACTTGTACCTACGGATGAATTCGTAGGGCCAAGTAATAGCCCCTACGGATACATGCGTAGGTACATATCCGTAGGGGCAAAATATCAGGAATCCTGATATTTTGCCCCTACGGATAACTCCGTAGGGGCATTTGTTTGCCCCTACGGATATATCCGTAGGGGCAATCCCTACCCCCTGATAATGAGATCACAGGGGAAAATATCAGTTATCCTGATATTTTGCCCCTACGGATATATCCGTAGGGGCAACGTGTGTACCTACGGATTAATCCGTAGGTACATATTATCAGTTTTTTTTTAAACAAGGGCTGCCTATTTTTTTCTCGCCCTGTGCACAATAATATATACATCAATCAAATATAAAATTAATCACCACACAACATATATCGCAGTATTCATAACCACATCTCACGCATATAATATACAAAAGAAACCAAAAAACAGAATATGATATAAATATAAACACCGTAGGACCACCAATATCAATATCGTTCAAAATGTAATACAATATGTATCATATAAATAAATAAATATTTCAAAAAATAAGAATCAAAATTCTACCCTAACTCGGTCCAGCTCCACCTCTGATAAACGCTAGAATCTGGCACGCCTGCTCCTCGGTCAATAAATCATGCAATTCGGCGCGTGCGGGAGTCTGAGCGGGCTGTGGAGCTGGCAATGTGGTCTGTGCAGCCGCCGTCAAGGTAGCTGCTTGCGGAGCCGCGGCTGCGGGAGTCTGAGCGGGCGGTGGAGCTATAGGAGCTGTCTGCGGAACCGCAGCCGATGTAGTGGCTTGCGGAGCCGCAGCCGAAGGAAATGCATGTGGAGGCTCGGCCGATATACCCTGTCGCGTCTGGACCTAACGTGTGTAATAAGCGTGTAAGAACTGTGTATTATTCGAATTCGTATCATTATCAATTTATTTCGAAACCCCATTTGGATATCTAGTTTGGAAAACCGTAGTTTATTTTAATTAGATATGTATGTATGATTAATCAAAACTAAGTCTACAACCAAATAAGCTCAAGCTACATACTAATATTGGATATGTTGATATCTATAATATGACATGATATTTTACTATTAAATAGTATACATACTAGCATCTCCTTCAACTCCTGAACGGTGGCCTTCAAGCTCTCCAGTTCCTGCTGGACACGTCGCTCACTGGAGACGGAGGAAGTAACCGCCGGGGTGGAGTCCAACCTCATATGGGCCCTGCTAGGGCCCAGTCCCCGGCCTCTCTCCCAACCTCCGTGGTGCCCTCCGTGTGCGGCTTCCAGGACTGGGGTCAGCAGCCTCGGATCGCTCTGTCCGGTAAAATCAATCCCTGAGGCCTCGGCCTGCTCAACCACCCGCTCCTACACCCACATTAAGCAGTAAAGTATAAGTATAAAATTTAAATTTGAACCTTCCAAAACTAAAATTTCAAATATGGGTTGAATAAATATTAACACTTACGCAATACTCCTGGGTAGCGACGTTGGGATATCGAAGCTCGCCCGTGACGGGATCTGTCGAGGTGCCGTGGACGGTAAGATATGCGGACAGCACGCCCGGTGTACCACCTTGTGTCAGGGTCTGAGTTGTCTGCAATATTAGAAAATAACTCTTAATATTAGATATATTAGAAAATAACTCTTAATATTGCATTATATCACAAATGCCGGTCTATTGTAATTTACCGATAACTCCATGGCTCGAGTAATATTCCTCGAGCCACCTGTGTAAGTGGGGCGACCCCTCTTCGCCGATTTCCTATTCTCTATATTTTGAGAGGCCTGTTTCTGCACAACACATTCACATTTAGTTTTCTAATTAAGGAACACAAAAAAATAAATTATATCCTAAACAATGAATTACATTTAAAATACATACCTGTTTGCGTTGAGAGTCGAAATATTCACACAATAGAGGCCATGTCTCTACGTCGACTCTCGCAAACGCCGGAGTAGATAGGAGGGCCGCTCTCTCTGCCTCGGGGGTCGCCATCCACAGGGAGTAGCAGTCGGCCTTCAGCTCATTCCTGTTGTATCGGACCTTGGTCTGCATGTTCTTCATCAGGCGATTGTACAGAGCATGAAGGTCGAGCACCCTCCCAGGGTGATCAGGGTCGGGTACAGGCTGAAAATCGTAATCTAACTGAAAATACAAAAAAAACATTGTTATTAGATTGAAAGTGTTAATAATAAATATATTGGATAAATCAAATGAAAATATATATTAATACACTAGCCTGATCAAAGAAGAGGGCGAATGAGCACCGGTGCTGCTCGCCCCACTCAACGTGAAGTGGATAATTCTTCACGAGCCGGCTCTCATCCCCCATATACCGGCCGAACCTCTCGGCATGAGGACTGGTATAGCGATAGTCAAGGGTAAAAAAGAGGGGGAATGCTGCCTCCCCCTAGCTCTGTCAGGCCTTAGCCTATGGGACTGATTCGGGCCTCGAGTCCCCCTCTGGGGATGGGGAGGCCCTGCGTCTGCAAGAAATATCAAGACAAAGTTGTATTAAGAAATCAAGGTTAAACAAAAATTGAAGTGTGTATATACCTCCGGTGACTAAAGCACGAGCCTGTGCCCGGGCAGCAGCACGAGCGGGACGATAGTTCCTCCGGTAAGGAACAGCCGGTGTCCCGGATGCGAACGCATCCCCTCCAACTAGAATATAAACATTGACGCTAAATTTCCATGAAGTTCATATTTATTCTATAGAGCATATGTAAAATGAATAAATATTTTATATTTATTCATACTAACCCGCAGACGATGCGGAGGGTACGGAAGTGGCAGGAGTGGCCCCTGCGTCAGATGTGGACGCACCACCTATAATTAGACAATTAAAAATAAATTATATAAGTAGTTGCAAAATGTGTAGATCAATAATATAACGTTCTAAATCAATATGCATGCACTATAAGATATATAAACATACCCACAAGTACGGTGGTGTCACCACCTACAGCTAGACAATAATAAAAAATTACTATCTAAGTAAGAGCAAAAGGAATGTGTGTATATTTATGATATAGCATTCTAAATCAATATACATGCACTATATGATATATAAACATACCTGAAGGAGCGGGAGTGGCCTCTGTCCCTGATGTGGACGCATCACCAACAACTAGACAATCAAACATTGACAATATAAGTAATTTTGACATAAACAGGCATGAATATCTATAATATTACATTCAAAATGGATATGCGTGCAATATACCTGGAGGTGTGGCAAAATCCATACGAAAGGAGGCATCCGAAGGGGTCTCCGATCTGGGTGCAAGACCGGCCCTCTGAAGCTCCCTACGCTGCTCTCCGGGCGACAGAACCGCTCTGCCTCTGCCTCTGCCTCTGCCGCGGATGGAGCTCCTGCCGCCCCTCACTGCTCCCGACATCGTCAGCAAATCTAGATAAACGGTTCGTGGACGCATTAGACAATCATTAAAAGTATTGACTATATATGTATAGATCGTAAAATGTGAAGTAATAATATAACATTACTGATAACCTTTTTCGTTTCGTGGGCGCATTATACATATCTACTTGGATTTCATCGTCGATGTCATTTCTATCCCACGTAACTTCATGATCGGCCTAAGACAACCGTCCTTCGAAATAGACGGTCGAAGCACTCTAAGCCTTCTCTCTTCTTCATTTTCATCACTGTCCTCAAATTCTGGGACATCGTAGACATCTCTAGGTTTCCATCGGTATACAACACTCCATCCCGGATGCTTCAAACACTGTGAGTAGTATACTTGGAACGCTTGGTTCGGAAAGATAAACGGATCTTCCTGACCGTAAAATCGAAGTGTGTTCACACTGGTCAATCCAGATTCATCTTTCCAAGTCCCAAGATTGCTTCTCCACTTATCCGTATCGGTTCGCGTATCGTACCAAGTACACTGGAATATACAAAAGGGTTCTGATCGTCCGGGATAGTGGATGCCGAGTATACAATTTAAGTACCCATAATAAATCACACCGTCCGATCCTACCGTCCCAATCCCACTATTCTGAGTGGTTCTAGATGTTTCTATATCCTTAACTTCGAATTTGTATCCAAGGACACCAAATCCTTTGTAATATGCAACCTCCATACTAGGAAATTGAGCTAAACATCTTGAATCACTCTCAAATGATGCAGACAAGTTCGGATCGTGGATCTAACAAAACAAATTTTACGAAAAATACATAACGATACAAGTTTAGATTAAAACTGATAGCAATAAAATGTTATTCGAATAACTTACATGATCTGTGACCCAATCACAAAAATTATCTTGATGGTATTTTTCCAATCGTTCTTCGTTCCAATCAGGATTCCCCTCACGTATCTCGTTAAAATGAATTCTGTTTTCGACAAATAATGGTGACATTAATATTATATCATTTCATACACACACAAACACAAATATAACAATTAATCCAAAAAAACTTACTCTCTAATTTGTTTAAGACATGCGTAATTAAGCAAGATAAACCGGTATATCTTGTTGATAAACATAGTGTCTACCCTCTTATACTCGGCTTTACCATATGGCCCGTCTTGAATTCTTCGATGCCGGTTAAGTCTTGTCTCAATGTTCTCGTCCAGATAGCGGGAACAAAATGTGGTTGCTTCATCAAGAAGATAACCTTGCATGATAGAACCCTCTGGTCGATTTTTATTGCGTATATGCTTTTTAAGAGTGTAGAGGTATCTAATGAAAATATGTTGAATAAATAAATACGGGCATACAGGACAACAATAAATTTATAAATTGCGCGAAACGAAAAATTAGGCGTACCTCTCGATGGGATACATCCATCGATATTGTACCGGTCCGGCTAACTTAGCCTCAGTTGCAAGATGAACCGTCAAGTGTATTATGATATCGAAAAATGACGGTGGAAAAATATGCTCAAACTTGCAAAGTATCAACGCAATAGAATTTTCTAGTTTATCCAGCATCACAACCTCCAGTGTTTTAGCACACAACTCTTTGAGAAAACAACATAGGTCGTTAATTACTAGACCAACCGATTCGGAGAGAGAAGTCCTGAGGGCTAATGGAAGAAGGTGCTCCACAATAATATGGTGATCATGACTTTTCAGCCCATCGATCTTGCCTTTCATAATTTTTATTTTCTTGCTGAATGATCCTGAGAAACCTGTGGGAACTTTCAAATCATGCAACACCTGCAGGAATCTTTTCTTCTCCGGTTGTGACATATGATAAGCGGCATTGGGAAGTACAAACTTACCCGGTTTACCCGCTACCGGTCTAGAGTGCAATTCACTTCTTATTCCCCACTCCTGTAGATCCTTCCGAGCATTCAGGTTGTCTTTCGATTTCCCGTCTTTACAAAGAAGCAAGTTGAGTATGTGCTCTGATACTCCCTTCTCTATATGCATGACGTCCAGACAATGACACACTAAATTTGTTGACCAGTACGGAAGCTCGAAGAAAATGCTTAACTTGTTCCAAAATGGTGGTTTGACCTGTTTTGTCGGATCCCTCCTGAAGGTCACATTATTGTAACCATCCCATTTAGCAGTCACGTCCTCTCCGGACAATGGGGATGGAGGTCCAAGAAGCTCCTGATGACCATCAAAGTGAACCGTGTCTAACCTATAGGGGTGGTCTGGAGGCAGGAAATGTCGATGGCCGCAATAACAAACCTTCCTGCTAAAATTCAAGAATTTCGATGTTGTGTGTTCATGGCAATGAGGACATGCTTTGTGACCATGTACGGACCAGCCTGATAGCATTCCATACGCAGGAAAGTCATTAATTGTCCACATTAAAGCCGCACGCAGTATGAAGGTTGTATTTGTGTTTGCATCGTATGTCTCTACACCATCAATGAACAAAGATTTCAACTCCTCGATCAGAGGTCGGAGATATACGTCGATATTGCTCCCCGGTGAGTTTGGTCCGTCGATAAGAAGAGGCATCATAAAGTATGATTGGTTCATAGCCAACTAAGGCGACAGATTATAAATTATCATTACAACGGGCCATATGCTGTGACTTCCAGCCATATAGTTGAATGGGCAGAAGCCATCAGTAGCCAGTCCGAGCCGGACATTGCGAGGATCGCTACTAAATATTGCGTGCCTCCTATCGAAATCCTTCCATGCCGGTGAATCTTTTGGATGGCTCATTTTTCCATCTTCACTTGAAGGAGCACGGTGATGCCAAATCATTGCCTCGGCTGTTTTCTTGCACCTGAATAGCCTCTGTAGCCTCTGTGTTATGGGAAAGTATCGTGCTATCTTGACAGGTATATCAGGCTTTTTATCAGAATCTTTCGGCTTATACCTGGCCTCTCCGCATGTTGGACACTCTTTCAAATCTGAATTCTCTTTCCGGTACAACACGCAATTTTTAGCACATGCTTGAATCTTCTCGCACTTTAGACCCAAATCAGACATCATCTTCTGGGCTCCGTACCAGCTGTCGGGCACGTTATTTTCCGAGGGCATAGAATCTTTCAAGAACGAAAGAAGCATTGTGAATAACTTGTTGCTCCATCCATTTAGGCACTTAATCTGGAAAACTTGGACGAACCATGAGAGGGTGGAATACTTCGCATTCTCATAAATTGGTTTTCTAGCATCATTCATGAAATTTTCATATTTATCCGCACGCGGTCCTTGACCGGAAGGAATGTCATCTTCGGTACGAATAGATTCACCTAGAGCAGCCTCTACCATATCCTCCATTTCTTCTGATGGAAATAAATTACCGTCTTCTCCTTCTGCCGCATTACCGAATTCTCCTTCTTCTCCTGTCGCATTATCGTGTTCTCCTTCTTCTTCTGCCGCATTACTGCATTCTTCTCCTTCCCCGTAATATTTCCAAGTTGTATAAAGTCTAGTAAACTCATATTTTACAATATGAAGCTCCGCCAATTCTACCTTCTGCCAGTACTTATTACCACATCTATCGCACGAACAGAGAATCTTCTCTATTATGATCTTATTATGTGCGCATGCAAATTCTATGAAAGCAGCAACTCCTGCGATAAACTTAGGTTGCATACGTTGTTGCCAATCCACATACATCCAGTCCTTAACTCTGACGTACTCATGGGCCATGGTAGACTGTATAACATATAAATTGTAGGTTATGGTGACTATATTGAGAAATATAAGAACGGGATAGTTACTGACAAAGGAGAAAATCCGTGTATATGCTTTGTGTGTGCGTTTGTCGTTGAAAAGAATAAATTATCGAACGTATGTTAACCGATAGACGGGGACTAAGTGGCGCTTTTAGTTTCATATATGAGTATCGATGAGAATATGAAGGTTTCATATTATCATCGAGTATCATATATTGGTTTTAACTTGAACATCTCGAATCACTCTCTAATTATGCGTTTGTTGTGTATTCTTGTTGTATGTGTGTGTTCCGGCTGTCGGGGGTAAGGCTTCTATCCCATTAAGAATGTATAGAGCGAACACCCATCACTTGTGCTTTCAACCGTTTCGAGTAAATTTCGGCAGTACCTCCCCGCTGTTCTCCGAGTACACTGTAATAGAATAGATAATCATTTCAAAGCTGTGAAACAACGTTGAAATGAACATCTAATCTATCTTTGTACACGGAGAACCAGCGGAAAGGTACCGACGAAATATCTCAAAACGGATGAAAACACAAGTGAATGAAGGTGTTTGCTTTATACATTCCTAACTTGTCCACACGGGACAAATCTATCGGTTACCATACGATTGAATTTTCTCGTCGCATAGACTATACGACGGTTGTTATTTTCGAGTTATACCGTCCGATATTTAACAAACTTCGTATAGTTCTATGTCACGACGAACATCGCACGTATGTTAACCGATAGGCGGGAACTAAGTGGCGCTTTTAGTTTCATATATGAGTATCGATGAGAATATGAAGGTTTCATATTATCATCGAGTATCATATATTGGTTTTAACTTGAACATCTCGAATCACTCTCTAATTATGCGTTTGTTGTGTATTCTTGTTGTATGTGTGTGTTCCGGCTATCGGGGGTAAGGCTTCTATCCCATTAAGAATGTATAGAGCGAACACTTATCACTTGTGCTTTCAACTGTTTCGAGTAAATTTCGGCAGCACCTCCCCGCTGTTCTCCGAGTACACTGTAATAGAATAGATAATCATTTCAAAGCTGTGAAAAAACGTTGAAATGAACATCTAATCTATCTTTGTACATGGAGAACCAGCGGAAAGGTACCGACGAAATATCTCGAAATGGATGAAAACACAAGTGAATGAAGGTGTTTGCTTTATACATTCCTAACTTGTCCACACGGGACAAATCTATCGGTTACCATACGATTGAATCTTCTCGTCGTATAGACTATACGACGATTGTTAGTATCGAGCTATACCGTCCGATATTTAATAACCTTCATATAGTTCTATGTCACGACGAACATCGCACATATGTTAACCGATAGACGGGGACTAAGTGGTGCTTTTAGTTTCATATATGAGTATCGATGAGAATATGAAGGTTTCATATTATCATCGAGTATCATATATTGGTTTTAACTTGAACATCTTGAATCACTCTCTAATGATGCATTTTTTTGTGTATTCTTGTTGTATGTGTGTGTTCCGGCTGTCGGGGGTAAGGCTTCTATCCCATTAAGAATGTATAGAGCGAACACCCATCACTTGTGCTTTCAACCGTTTCGAGTAAATTTCGGCAGTACCTCCCCGCTGTTCTCCGAGTACACTGTAATAGAATAGATAATCATTTCAAAGCTGTGAAACAACGTTGAAATGAACATCTAATCTATCTTTGTATACGGAGAACCAGCGGAAAGGTACCGACGAAATATCTCGAAACGGATGAAAACACAAGTGAATGAAGGTGTTTGCTTTATTCATTCCTAACTTGTCCACACGGGACAAATCTATCGGTTACCATACGATTGAATCTTTTCGTCGCATAAACTATACGACGGTTGTTAGTATCGAGCTATACCGTCCGATATTTAACAACCTTCGTATAGTTCTATGTCACGACGAATATCGCACGTATGTTAACCGATAGACGGGGACTAAGTGACGCTTTTAGTTTCATATATGAGTATCGATGAGAATATGAAGGTTTCATATTATCATCGAGTATCATATATTGGTTTTAACTTGAACATCTTGAATCACTCTCTAATGATGCGTTTGTTGTGCATTCGTGTTGTATGTGTAACATGATTTTAAACTTATGAAATGATACTTGCTTAGTTACTTGCAAATTGCAACTTGAGAATAAGATATATGAAGAATTGAGCATTAAAGAACTAAGATGCATTAGACTTGGGATTGAGATGCATACCTTCAACATAGAAAAGAAATCAATAAATAAGATGAATATAATATAAATTCATAATTAATGCTACATGACACGGGTCTTAGATCAAAATTAGTGTTGAAAGTTCGATTTCCAAAAATATCTGGCACAAAAGCTAATATGTGTGTGTGTGTTATACATGCATGAATGAGGGAACATATAATGAACCATTTAGGCAAATTTTGTGATGCACAATTCAAACATGACGGAGAAATATATAACTAGAGCCATTTATGGCTAAAAACAAATTATGCATGCCCCTAAACTAACAGATAGAAAAAGAAATTTGTGAATTTAGACGCTCAACGGAAGTTTCACATGATGACATTGTCACACTAATGCCGCTTGGTTTCTCAAGTAGAGAGTTTTGGTCGATAAATTATCCAATCAATTATGGATAGAAATGTAAAGTGGAAAATCTATCCAAAATCTAGAAAGAAAGGCACAACTGCGTAATCTAACTTAGCTAATCGTTGGTAGCAAAAGGAAGATGCAATTTCATACTGCTTTGATGTGCCCATCAATGGAATAAGAAACAAACAAACCCAATAAACAAATAAGCTCATATCTACAATATATGCAAGCAAGCGAACAAAAGTGGGAATCAACATGCATAACATTGATAACTCATTGCAAGCGCAGCGCAATAATCAGGGTTGATTGTACAAACCCCCTTTATAGTTTACCATGCAAGACAACAGTTATGCGCCCCCCAGCCGAACCCCAACCTTAACCCTAACCCCAACCCCAACCCCAACCCAACCGCAACAGTAGCACCAGCCCCAGACCCAGACCCAACCCCAACCCTAACTCCAACCCCAACCCCAACCCAACCGCAACCCCAACAGTTATGCGCCCCCCAGCCGAACCCTAACCCTAACCCTAACCCTAATCCCAACCCCAACCCAACCGCATCCCCAGCACCAGCACCAGCCCCAACCCCAACCCCAACCCCAACCGCAACCCTAGCCGAACCTAACCCCAAAGGCAACCCTAGCCGAACCCAACCGCAACCCCAACCCCAACCCCTAAAATAATCAAAAATCTCTTTAATTGAAGATTTAATTACTTACCTGTTCGGTGGATCGGCGACGAGGAAGAACGGCGACGAGATCGAGAACGAGATCGGGAACGACAGAGAGAACGGCGACGAGATCGGCGAGGTCGGTGACGCGGCGACGAGAAAAGGCGATTTGCGAGGTTTTGCGCGCTCGATCGAGGAGGAGGATAATCAGCGAGTGGGGAAATTATGTTTCTTTTCTATTAAATCCATATTTAGATGCCCCTACGGATTTGTCCGTAGGTCCCTGGTTTGCGGCTCCGTAGGGGCAAATAACAAATTAAGATTTAATATTTTTACGTTGGTGCGTCTTGGACCATAGCGGCAACCGTCTGGCCCTACGGATTAGTCCGTAGGGCCAAAATAAATCTTCCCCTACAGATTTCAGTATCCGTAGGGGCAACCCCCTATTTTAGTAGTGTACGCAAGGTGGTGGACTTAATTGAAAACTTCAACGATTGTGGTGGCTTCAAAAGAAAATTCTTTTGCTAACAGATATTCAAATCTGAAAAGATATGTCTTTTATCATTCGTATAGATGAATTATTGGAGATCATATGCACCGCTTACAATGCTATTAGCATGTGATTTTTTTCAATTGGTATCAGAGCACATAGTTGCTCTTGTTGGATTGTGTTTTTTAATTAAAAAACTAGATTTCATAATAATTGTAATTTCATAGATCTAGAATTATTACATCTAAATTGTTTAATGAGATTAAATAAGTTAGATAGATAATATAAAAATATAGTTTTGTTAGATCTTTCAAGATTATAATTATTAAGCATCTAATTTATAAGAATAGATTTCTTAATTGTGTTTTTGAAACCAAGTTTTGATTTTTGAAATCAAATCAAGATTATAATTATTTTGCATGTAATCTATAAGGATAAATTTCTTAATTATGTTTTTTGAAACCAAGTTTTGATTTTTGAAATCAAATCAAGATCATAATAATTGTAATTTATTAGATCTAAAATTATTAGATCTAAATTATTTAATGAGATTAAATAAGTTAGATAGATTATATAAAAATATGTTTTTTGTTAGATCTATCAAGATTATAATTGTTATGCATGAAATCTATATTGATAGATTTTTAATTAGGTTTTTGAAAATAATTAAAACCCTAGATTTCATAATAAATATATTTTCATAGATATATATTATTTAATGATATTAAATAAATAGATTAGATAAAAATATGTTTTTTGTTGGATCTATGAAAATTATAATTATTATTCTTGAAATCTATATTGATAGATTTTGAAACCAATTTTTTGATTTTTGAAATCAAAATTATATATTCTGTTAAGTTTTGATTTTTGAAATCAAATAAAAATTATAATGATATCTATAATCATAATTTTTTATTAAGTTTTTTGAAATCAAACTTCTGATTTTTTGAAATCAAAAATATTTATTAAAATCGAGTTTTTGATTTTTGAAATCAAAACTAATTATTAATTTTTAAATAAAAGAAAGTTTTTACTGTTCACCGGCAGTCATGGTGGCCGTCGGCGAACCCACCGAACTGGCCGCTGGTAGTGGGGCCTAGAGCCGACCCCAAGTCGTGGAGGCGGCAATAGTTTTTGCCTCTCCATTGTTTGGAACTTTAGCGAGTCGGGTTTAATTGAAACCCGACCCAATACCCAACATCCAATATCCATATCCTTTTAATTATAGAACATGTGACCTTTTGTGAATTCTTGGATCTGAAAAATTGTTTCAAGGTCTCTGGATTATATTTAAAGTGTTTCAAAACCTTTATTTAATAAGGTTAAATATTCAAAAGCCCTAGAATAATTATTGATTTAATTCAAGGCTTGAACATAGGCTTGGATAATTATTTGTTAACCCCTGTAAATTTCTGAAATTACATATTAGAGTCACTTTATATGATATAAATTAGATTTATACATGGTTCTTTAATGAAAAAGGAAAGAACTAATTTTGTAATTAGTTTGTAATGATACTTTATATGGTATCGTATTGGTTTCATAAAATTTATATTTGATAAATTAAGTTTATGGAATAAGTTCCGAAACTCCATAAATTGTTATGGATTATTTATATGGATTGCCATTTGTTTAATTACGAATTAAAATGATAAAATTATGATAACAATTAATTTTCTTTTATAAATTAAATGTTCTCTCAATTAATTTTACAATAGTTCTATACAAGTGTAGATAGATTTATAATTTATGAAATTTAGATCTAAAGACTTTCTATCGTAGATGTATTTAAGACAGATATTTTAATTTATTCAAATTCGGACATGATAGAATTTGTTAAAATACTTGTCTTATGTATATCTTGCATAAGGATGCTTGATTCGTCATGTTCAATAGAACCCTTGGCTACAATAGGAGGTGCAGCCTATTTTACATACGAAGTCGAAACGGTGGGTTCACACTTGACTGATGATATAATAATCTCGCTACAATAGTGAAGCAATACTACACATCAATAAGCTGAATATAAAAGGAAAGTTATATAGATAATTGGATATGTTATATCCTATCTTATTTGTTCTTATTTTATCTTGACAATCTGAAAAAATACAAATAAACTTGGATTTCCTGGTAACCAATAGATGTATGAGAGAAGCACTGACAGTGAAAACATACTTAAAATAAACCCTAATAATGATTGTGCAACTATAAATATATGAATTGAGTTATTTATAATGTTGTCCTTCTTTATGTATAGATGGCTAAGTATAGTCCGTTTGGGAAATTACTTGATAACTATAAACTGGCTGAACCAAATTATATTGATTGGAAAATAAATTTGATGATTGTACTTACTGCTACAAAATTGGCTATAATTGTTAAAGGAAAACGTGTTTCCAAGAATGCAAAAAGAGATCAACCCGATGATGAATGCCATTACTGTCATAAAAAAGGTTATTGAAAGAGAAATTGTAAATGTTACATTGCCTCCTTAAAGAAGGAGAAAACTTCGAAAGGCATGTTATCGCACTTTTTAGTAGAGACTAATACTATGAGTTATTTCTCTTTATACTTGGTGTATTGACTTTAAAGTTGTTTTTCTCATGTTTGTAACTCCTTGCATGAGTACAAGGAAAAACAAAAGCTTAAAGATGGGGAGATTACTTTGACAATAGGAAATGCAACCGTAGTTTTAACAGTGACTTTAGAAACTTATTATTTACATTTAAATAAAAGGCATGTAATGGTACTTAAAAATTGTCTTTGTGTCGCTGAGGTTATGAGAAATCTGCATTTAAATAAAGATCGTCTTTATGTTCCTCTTTGCTTGTTTGTCTCTTATGCTGGTTCTTTAATTGTCTCGTACGTTGGGTTTTCCAATGGTCTCTTATCTTTGATTCTCCTCCGCTAGATGGCTTTCTCCGACAATTAGCTTCAGCGTCTGGCTCCGACGTAAACTCCTTAAAGACATGCTCATGCTGTCTCTCTCCAACGACAGCCTAACGTCTCTCTTCACAGACAAGCATCCGAGTCTCTCCAGCAACAAGCTTTGCAATAATCAATAATAAGCTTTGCATTCTTTCTTTCCAAACTCTCGGTGTTTGCTGAACCGTGGTTAGCAGGAGAATGTTAAAATGGAAAAATTATGATTGATTCGGCCTCGTTTAGAGATTTATTACCCTATTTTGTAGGCCAAATTAGTAATGATATATTTCCTTTTCTAGAATAATTTTCTTTCCTATTTCCTGTAGCTCTATAAACAAAGCATCATTATATTAATAAAATTATCAGGTTCTCATTTTCTATCATGTTGTGTATTGCCAAAATAAGAAAAGAGAGTGCTTACTTGCCTTGGCTTTAATTACATAGCCTTTTTGTAATAAACACTTTAGAAGTATCAAAACTCTTCCATAAATATAATGGAAAGAATCATATTTTTCCTCTTTATTATAACCCAATAAAATATAGAATGCTTTATATATCTAAGCCGCACCCAATACAATGTAAGACATGACACGGATATATGAAATCATGAATATTATTTGTTGCTAGTATATCAAAAGGTTTGATGAAAAACATTCAACCCATAGAATTTTTTTTATAAATTAGCTAGCAAATCATGATTAATTTTATATTTTAATCAAAGAATGTTTAATAAGTAAATTAGAAAATAAGTACCATAATACCCTTAACTATCATTGATTTTTACTAAAATACCTTACAACTTTTTTTATTATAGTAAAATAATTTAAGCGCTTTATACAGTATTTTAGTGAAAAATACCTTAAGTGCTAATTTTCAGGACATTTTAATGAAAAATATCTGTTGAAAAATATGGTTAAAGATATTTTATTGTAATAAAAATACTTTAAGGAATTTTAGTGAAAAAGTTTGATAGTTAAGGTTAATATCCAAAATAAAAAGATAATAAAGAAGAGAAAAAAGAAAAGTAAAAGCCAAAACTCTCAAGTATTGCTCTTAATCAAGCCCAAGGCCAAGGCCAATTTTAGCAAAGTCAAAAATGGTCCTTTTTGTCTTTCAACCAAAAGATACTCTTTTGGCCAAAGATTTTCTTATTAACTCCACTTTGTAGTAGCTATATGATTATAGATAGATAGGAGATAGACTAGAATTATATCGATATGTATTATTAATCATGTGATTATTTTAAAAATGAATGGTTCTCTTCATAATTAATTGCAAAGAACCATTCATTTTTTAAAATAATCACATGATTAATAACACATACCCCAATGGAAATCCAAAAGCAAATAAAGTGGTACGATCTATTTCCAAATCCTATCGATAGGATCCTAATCTATTTCGATAAATGGATAGATAATAGAGATATTATTTACATTTGTTTGGGTCAGATGTAAAAAGCAGGATTGATTCGGGCAGGTTGAAGGTTCATGAGAGTTGGCTTTGTTTTAAATTAATACATGACCCGAAACTTATGTACCTGATCTTCCAACCCTGATTGGATTCACAAAGGTACAGGAAACCAAAAAACCTAAGAGATATGGGGTTGTGTTTATTTGGGGTTCGTTCAAAATACTTCCGAGATCAAAAGTGTTAGAATTCTACAAATATTTAAAGCAACATATGCTTCCCTACACATAATGATTAGAAGAAAAGGAGAACAATCTTTCCTCGTAGAGTTTCGCCTACAAAGACTTATTATCGGTTGAGTAGAAGTTTTTGTATTGAACATAACCGACGATATAAATGTTAACTTGTAAAGCGAAATAACCAAAAGAGAACACAGCAACTTAATCATCATTCATTGGTGATCGTCGGCTAAAACACGGACATCTTCTATTCAATTCATAGATATCAGCCACAAATGTATGGACCATCTTACATTTATCTTTTACATACAGGTCATATAGGTCGAGGTCTCAAGGCATGGGCATCTTTTGGCACACATGTATCGGTCTAATGGCTGTTTTGTTTAACATCTAAGCACATTTTATATAAAATATATTGGGCTTTCATGCCGAATTAGGCATTCATGCCGCATATGGGCGAGTCAAGCTACGGACATGATATTTGGTCATAACCACAGGCTGATAGAATATCAGAGTCTTGTTCTTAGCTCTCCCTAGAGGGTTTTGACCGTGGCAGGGATTCGCATTGTACAAGCTACGCATGAACGTTCAAGTCTTAACATCTTCCTCCCCACCTCAGCCAAATCATGAATGTAGGGACTCGAATTGTACATCCGATGCCCGACCTTAGAAAGATCTTGGACACCAATGCCACTTACATGCAAAGTTCAATGTCATCAAAATCTCAGGAGTTTTCTGGCGACGAGTGGTACAGAATCTATTATGACAGGGCATCTGATAGCATGGTCTTCTACGTTATTCCTAAATAAATCTGGAAGTAAGTATGATAAAGCTATGTTTCAACTCAGAGAGGGCCTCCATTCTTCGACTGATTTCGTATTTATAGCTCTTAGACTAGCTGTTATGTCCTCGAGAGGTGCGATGATTCTCCATGTTATTCTTCAAACGTGTCCACATAGCGTCAATTACTCGCCTTGTCTTGAGCACGTTATGCTTGCCGGAGGCAATCACATTCAGTCGGAGTTCCTTTGTCTAGCCGAACTGTAATTTCGGCCTATAGTTTTACTTCTCGGCAAAACCAACCGCAAAACCTATTGTCCGTTATTTTTGTAGCCGAACAATCCAGGTGCAAACACATCTCAGAGAAGTTGCATATTGTTCTTCAATGCTTTGGAGTTAAATAATTAGTCCTTGCTCGTAAACCTCAAATATTTGATTAGGCAACTTCTGCCAACCTATGAGCACTCTTAGCATAGTGGATGGGATGTGGGTGGATATTCTCTTGTTATCAAAATTATCACTCAATAAATTAAGCTAATCATATTGGTGGTTGTTTTATTGTTCACATGCAACCCATTGTGATCCATTTTCTAATCACATGACATAAAAAAAATGTGGGTTGAATAGTTAGGCAAGGCATGTGAGGTTGAATCCATATTGGTATAGGCTTTTTTATAAAGTAAGGGGGAGTTTAGTGCATCCAAAAGAGTGAACACCTTTTGTAAAGGCTATTGATATTTATTTTGTAGGATATCTTTTGCTTGCCAAACTTGATATTCAAGTCTTAAGTATATAAATTTAATCTAACAAAAAACTAGTAAATCATTTCCTCATTAACCACTAATCAATTGGAACACAAAAAGCCTTTGAACTTTTCAGTTGCTCATGGCCATTTCTCTTTCTCGCTTTTTTGTTGTTGTCCAATATCAGATTGTACTTGATATACATTGCAAGGCTCTAACTATAGATTTTTTGCTTTCCACTTTTTCTCCTTTTGGTTTAATTCAAACAGAGGTTCCAAATTTCTGATGATATCCGGCATCGAATATTTGAAACGGAAAACATGTTATTACATTTTGGCTAAATTGCAGGAAATACAACTTTTGCCCAACAGCAGGAAACTCTCCTGTTCCTCGTTAACTTTAATTTATTCCAAATGCCTTAAATATTTAAATGAAGTACATTTTGGAATTAACTGAAGTTGAGTAGGGCAAAGTGCGAATATTAGAAAGTTAGAGGTATTTTCTGCCATTGACAGACGTACTCCAAGCAATTTAGCCACATACTTCTAGCAATTTGGCCTCTCTTGCTCTTAACTAGTTTCTCCAAGCAATTTAGCCACATACAACTTCAAATATAACCAACCAAGCAACACTTTTTGAAAGAACACACAGCCTCTAACAAATAGAAATATTTAAGGAATAAGTAATAAATAAATCCACTCTTAAAATAGAAATATGCAAGTAATAAGCAATACAATAAATCCACTTATTTTAGTATCACACCTACGTACGAAAACGAAGAAAGAATTGATACATCCTGGGAGATGCATATACTCCTTATTCCATAAGCAAATATTCTAGTTCAACACCTTCATCAATGCTGCAAATATCGCAGCAAGAAACACGACAGATAATGGAGACATAGTTGTTGGGGCAGCAGACTGTGCAGGCGGCGACGTTGGTGCAAGAGATGGAGAAGCCGTCGATGATGTTTTGACAGTGATGACAAGCTTTTGGCCACCTTCACAATGGCCAGAGAAGCCACAGATGTACCATTTCCGTCCCGGGGTTGCCAGGTTGACCACATCATTTCCTGATGTTAAAGCCTTCTCACCGTTCGGCACCTCACAATCTTTAAACTCTGGGCCGGTTGTTTTGTATACATTATGAATGCCTGGTGTGTACTTAAACACTGCAAAACAGAAGAAATGATCAGCTCCGTTGTCGATTTAATGGATTTGATCCGTAATGGATCCGATTGGTTTAATGCATAGATAATGTGCATTTGCCGCTTTGCAACCACAAAGCAGAATAATTTTTACAGCTTTTTATACAAGATTTGATATCAGAGTAGAATCCTTCCGGGCACGCAGTAAATGTGGATTAATTCATATTCAAGATACCGCTGTGCGGAAGCCAAGGTTTCGGCCCAATTAGAGGACTTTGACCTGGAAGGCTGTTTTTGAATATTATATGAGAATAATGAAGGAAAGACGTTTATGGCGTCGAAAAAGTAAGCCCTCCGTCGTATTTTCCGACGATCGGCACCCATCATCTTTATCGTTATCATCTAAGATATGTGTACACCAAATTTCATGTGATTCTACAATTTTTCACCGTTGAATTAGTGGGTTGAAAATTAACGGTTTACCGACAATAGAATTTTTGACATTGCTAAATCAACGATGAAAATGTTGTAGAATCACATGAAATTTGGCGTACCCACATCTTAGATGATAACGATGAAGATGATGGATTCCGATCGTCGGAAAATACGACGGAGGGCGTACTTTTTCGACGCCATAGAAGGAAATTCCCTCCTATGGCCTCTTTCCTCCGTTATTCTCTTATAATATATAGTTTCTTAAACTTCATCGTAACTTCAGAGTTATGATGCGGTGGTAGAGACATTTGATAGTCATCTCGATGATTCAACTAAACGCATCTCGATATCATTTTGAACAAGGCAAATAATGCTCAAATATCAATGCTAGAAACGTTGCATACCGATGGAGTCACCAACAAAGAAGTCTTTCCCATGTGCCCATTCGGTGTAATTGACCCCAAGACCCCAACCTTGGCCATCCCCAACCACAAACTCTTTGGCCAAAGCAACCTTGGGGAGAATAGCTCCTACAATGGCCAAGACAACAAAAACCATGAGCTTCAAAGCCATTGGAGCTCTTTTGAGACACTTAAAACTCTTGCTTATTAAAAAAAATAAAGCTTTCTTCTATAATTAGTTTTAATGCTCTTCTAATTGCTTTGATATCAATTGAATTGAGGATGGTCTATTTATAATACCTTTTCCTTCATATTGTTACAATCTCAATAGGCATAAAAAGCCGGCCAATGCTATGCATAAATCCAAAGCTTTGAAATTAAGGGCAACGAAAGCGCGACGGAGCTTGCAAGGATCATAGATCTTTTTAAAAAAATAAGTTTACTAAGTCAATGATATGAGACATTTGAAGAGTTTTTTAAGAATTTTTTTTTATTTATATATCTCTACTATTTATTTTATTTAAAAAATAAGTTTGCTAAGTTTCTAAAGCATTCTCAGATCATTCTCTCTTTCTCCTCCTGGAGGGCCCAAAGGGTCCCATGACACATGTTTAATTAAAAGAAAGAGAGGGGAGGGATACATACCCCCTGTCCGTGTGGGTAGGGGTGTAAATGAGCCGAACTCGAGCCAGCCAAGCTCGGCTCGAGTTCGGCTCGTGGTTCTTTTTGTCGGCCCAAATCCGGCTCGTTTAGTTAATCGAGCTAGAGATGCTCGGCTCGAGTCCGGCTCGATTAAACAAGCCCAGCTCGTGTTCGATTCATTTGTGGCCCATTAACTAAACGAGCCGAGTTCACGAGCCGAGCTCAACTGAGCTCGTTTAGGCTCGTTTGTGAGCTCGACTCGTTTTCAGCTCATTTACTCATATTAATAGTATCTTCCAAGAAAAACACATAATTAACAATAATGCTTCAAACTCAGGGTTTTGAGATATGGAAAAATTAAAAAACATTAACATCTAGGGCATTGAATGGGTCTAAGTGCTGGGTTTTATATTTATCTCAGTACACTTTATATACTGTCATTTAATTGAATTAAGTGTTCTGAGAGTTGTATAGAATCTGCTATATATTACATATTACCGTTTTTTTCAAACTGTGTAACCCAGCCGAACCCGAGTCAATACCGAACGAGCCTGGCTGAGCTCAAGTCCGGCTCGTTTAATAAACGAGCCAGGCTTTCTGGCTCATATCCAGCTCGTTAATAAATGAACAAAATTTGAACGAGCTGATACCGAGCCGAACCTTAATCGAACCCGAGCTGGCTCGTTCAATTACCACCCCTACGTGTGGGAGCTCAAACATGAGACGTCCTATCCCGCTCATCCATGGCACAACCAACTGGCCCATAAGCTTTAGGTGGTTCATATATATCTTTTATCATTATTATATTTATTTCCATCTTTCAAGTGCATCACACACGCGCATGCATCCCAGTATATTTGAAAGGAACTGTTGGAAACTTGGATGTAATAGCTGGCTTTCTTTTGTTTCTCATGGTTGGATGCAAGATACTAGGAGGAGCCGAGGCCCTTTGCATTCTTCACAAATGAAAATGAGCACAAAGATGCCACGTGTCATGATGCGGCGAGTTGGAGTGGCGCTTCGAAAAACATGTAAAGTATATATATATATATATATATATATATATATATATATATACACGCGCGCACGAGAATAATGAAGAAAAAAGTCCATGGGAAGGAATTTCCTCCTATGACGTCGAAAAAATATAAACTTCATCTTGTTTTCCGACGATCGGACTCTATCATCTTTATCGTTATCATCTAAGATGTGGGTACACCAAATATCATGTGATTTTACAATTTTTTCATCGTTGATTTAGCAATGTAAAAAGTTCTATTGTCGGTAGACCGTTAATTTTGAACCCACTAATTCTGTAAGTCTACGCTAGCGTCCTGGCCGTCTACAGACGCCAAATGCGGAACAAAAACTTTTTAACTGGCGCTACCGTATACTTTAACCCGGATCTGCCATTATTGCTAAACTAACAAACTGTAAAGAGTGTAGAAAGGTTATACCGAACGATCCGAGTCCTTCGTTCTTTAACCATCATCCCACGCTCCGTTGCGGCTGCTCCGATATCGTCGATCTCCGATCTGCTCGTCCAGGTGGCACCACATCACTGATTCTTTAAACGGGATCCCGCCTCTGACTCGAGGCAACTCGGTCGTCAAGTTTGCTAAAAGAGACGACCAAGATTGATGTAGAGAATGAGTAGATGACTTTGTCTCGTTCCGTCCAAAACTGTGGACGGACGGTTAATGAAGTTGCCGAGGGAATTGGGTGATGGAATGAAATGAACTGTAAAATTCCATGCACCCCAAATACTATCATAATCTTTTTCCCCAAATGAAACATCAAGTGAGAGAGTGTGAGGAGAGAGAGGGGGCCGGCCACTTATAGGAGTGGGGGGGTGACCGTAGGAGAGGGGAGAGTAACCATATGATAAATATCATAATGTGAACACAAAATAATATCTTTAGCTAAACAAGAATTGGTTAAAATCAAAGCATGAGTCACAAGACACCTCACCAAATTCTAGAACCTTCTAGAACCTTCTAGAAGCATGACTCACCCTAATCCAAGAAAAGATAAATCCGTCTTTAACCGAATGTTAAAAGACGGCTGATAGAAAACTGGAAACTGGCAACTTCCAAAAGTGATCCCGAAACGACTTTCAGGATAACCCCGTAACTGTATAAATATACCCGCATTTGTATTACGACCGAATACAAATGCAACTGAGACAAAGATATTATACCTACTTAATATAATACTCGGATCCGGCTTAAACCAAAGCCGACCAGTATCATCTGCCCGAAAACTGACACGTGCGTAAACGCACGTGCATTTTCCGAACCCTGCCATAAAACCATACGGCCTCTACAACGTTTCGCCCGAACTTGGGAAACTGTCTGTGGGGGACTCTAATGACTCGTCAGTACCCTGGCAGTGGGTTTAACCACAAACCGTCAGCAGCACTAGCTATGCGTAACGGCTGCCCATGGACTGACCTCAAGGGAGGCCGAGGAGCGAACTCAAGGGAGACCGATGAGCGAACTCCTCCGAAAACCCTACTGAGCCTAACAGTGACAATGTATATACAGTCCGGTCCGTTCGTCAATGAGTATCGCATATCCGCCTAGGGGGCTAGAAACGTCAGACCCCCAATAGCAGTATAAGTCGTGTCGGAGTGTAGCCCAATAACACCCTGAGATACTACTGGAGTACCTACCAGTAAATCTCCTGCCATGGCCATGGACTATGTGTAATGGCTC
Source organism: Agapanthus africanus (assembly GCA_030015575.1). Taxonomy (NCBI): domain Eukaryota; kingdom Viridiplantae; phylum Streptophyta; class Magnoliopsida; order Asparagales; family Amaryllidaceae; genus Agapanthus; species Agapanthus africanus. The sequence goes on from CM057339.1 coordinate 47,925,460, forward strand.
TCCTAGACACAGCACGACCTCACCCCCAATACCGGGAGAGACGGATCCCCTGCCAATCCGCTCACGTGCCTCCATATGGCTCGGGACTGTACCCAAAAGCTACCTGTTTGCATGACTCCTTTGAGCCGTGGTAGGGTAGAAATCAAAGCACAGTGGGAACTCACACGAGACAAATGACGACCTCAGGTCGATGAACTAACCTGTACACACGTCACCAGGAAACTGCTATCTGACGATAGGTATAGTACTAACTAGCAGATTCCCGGCGAGTCCTGTCCGGTGTACTCATAACCCAATGAGCACCTGTATACATCTTAGGTGATCCAACTGACACCAGTGGCTTGTGAGACCGGCCACCGCCCCTCGTCGGGATCTCGACTGTATACACTAGTCTACTCCGGAGTATCGATGCCCTGTCTCGAAACTCCCACGACTAGGGACCACAATTAAGGATATGCATATAAACTACCCAACTCTCACGTATATGATCACCATCATACAGTTGGTAGTAAAGCAAGATCCTAAGGGCTCTATCAAAGTGTAACATGCAATCAGTCACCTGAACATGTACACGACTGATAAAGGCAAACCAGATAGCATACTATCATTTCGAGTAAGACTGTACTACCGGGATAGGTCCTCCGCAATCATTGCAATCACGTACCTGCGATCCAATAATTGACTATGAGGGCACTATCTCCAACAATCTCCCACTTGCACTCAAGGCTAATTATTGCGATGTCGACTACTCACAGCCCGTGTGAAATCGAACATCCAACTCCTCTACTAATCAGTTTCACAAAGCCCGTTTGTAAAACTATTGTGTTCGAGAAATAGCCTCAGTGAGTGGATCCGCCTAGAAGTTTCTTTCTATATCTCTCTTAATCTCAAGTTCGCGGAGAAAACCATCTCCCGAATTGAGTAATACATGTCTTAGAATATGTCTGGATATCTGATGGGACCTTAGTTCATAAATGAACTCCATATCCAAACTTCTTAGACCGAATCGATCACTGAACCTAATCAGTATCGGGCACCTTGCTTCCCACAGTATCCTCTTGGACTATCTGTCCATAATACTGTCCCTCTTTGTCAGAGGAAAAACTATAACTCTGACAATCTCTCTGTCAACCATGTCACCTTTGAAGCCTGGAACGATAACCGTCTCCCGAAAGAGGCTGTCGTAATCAAATCCGTAGAACATGTACTTATGTTCTAAAACTGCTTCCTTATGTTTCTCCAGGATTGGATTAATACAAACTCATTGCATCTAGTGCAAAAACAACATCTGGTGTGGTACTTGACATCTCATGATTGACTCAACTGCCTAAGCAAGTGATCTGCCAATCATGCACTTCCCTCTCCCCTTTAGTCTATACGACATCTTTAGAGAGGGTGACTCCATCACCTGCAGGTACACTACCATGCTAGGAGTCAACTATTCTAAAAACCATTAGAATACTGTCAAAGTACCCACATTGGGAAACTACCCAAATCCAGATCTAAAACCATAGATCCAGAAACCAGAATGTCAAATATTATATCCACATCCTGTCTGGAGAAACAACTGTGTGACGACCAAAGTACAACCGATCGTAGTATAGGAATTTTACTTCCTACTCTGTGTATGTCATCCAGATACCATGACATCACACCCTACTACCTTCTTAACAGATCCATCTCCTATTCTGATTGAAGTCAAACCCATGACTGTCACATCAAAATAGATGATCTTTCTCCGCTATAACTGCTCTAGTCTATAAATAGACATAAGCTACTTGCCCACTATGCTTCCGATGCTCCCACTGACTACGACAACCCTCCTACCGGGTCTCATATCCTGGAACAACAGTAGTGTCAAGTCTGGGTAGATAAGAACCTCCCTGTCACCGTCCTTGAGGCTACCGAAGTACCTCTCGGGTGTCTGAGGTTACCCACCATATCTGCGGAGTGGCTATTGGAATGTCAAACCTGATTGAATATATAGGTCCTATTAAATTTTCCGTAATCATTCGCGGTTCTGGAATCACTTCCAGTTCTACCATACTCCCACTACTGTTTTCTGAAAAAGATCCATTTTACTAAAACTGTGGCGAGTCAAGAACAATATCACTATTGATCTTCCAAATGGTAGAATATCAACCCTCGTCATAGCCAGGGTCAATCCACAAACAGCCATTACAGAAACGTGCCCTGAGTTATCCAGAGTCTGGTTTTAAGCATAAGCTGGACAACTCCCCATACCTTAACATCTTTTAAGGTACGAACCATTCTATATCCAATATAGAAACTTTGGCACTTATTTAATTGGAACCTGATTCAAATCATGCAGCTGTCTCCAGTGCATATCAACTTAATGGAAAGAGGCTAATCAGCATTACTCAACTTAGGAATCCATCCAATTATGAGTAACCTGAAAGAGAAACACGTTTCTCAAAACCATCACTATCATCTGAATACCAATCACAAGAATCTACATCTTCGATCTCTTTGAAGAATCCCGATACTTGTGATACCTGGTTCTCTACTTTATTCTTATACCCACAACTTCTCAAAACTTAGACCTTGTATTTCTACGAAACACTTGTCCAAATACTAGAGAAGTTATAAGTAAATAGAACATAGTACGAGGACCTACCCCTTTGTCCTGATGGACACTTGGACAACATACAATACTCTGTATAAGTCCGCTGAGTTAAACAACTCAAAATCTGTGCGTCGTAGGTTGAAAACTGTACCCTGGCGATTTCCTCAAATATCACCAATTACAACGAATTCCGATATAATGAGGATGATCACCTAATTCCCAATATCTTACTCCCACTCATCATCTGTAAAACCATACAGATATGAGAATGAAACCTGGTAAATACATACCCTTGGAGTAAGTGTCTAATCGGGAAAACAGTTTTTCTTTAACAATGCACTGAAACATGAAAATGTTTCGTAGGGGTATCCTGGTATTCATAGCAATGCCTCTTCCATAATCCAATTCATGACTTCAACCGTATATTTTATTGCCATCTCTCCAAATCCCTTTATTTGTCTTTAGTCGTTACCTTCTGTACACCATCGTTTAGGCTAAATGGTTTTCTTCCTTCCCTACCGTTCGGCACCAGCCTATGGTTTGGAAGAAGACTATCCAGTAAGCATAATAGGTGTACCCTCCTAAACCAAGGAGTACTCGCATCTCGAGAGAAGGTGATGATAAAAGACAACTGAATAATACCTTAAAAGGTGAAATAGGAGTGGCGATGAAGTACGCGGTTTTGGTCGTGAATGATATCAGTCGCAATTTACTTTGCTCTCTTTCTAATCCCTTTATTTTGTCTTTACATATTACCTTCTGCACACCCTACTTAGGCTAATTGGTTTTCTTCATTCCCTACCTTTCGGCACCTGCCTATGGTTTGGAATAAGACTATCCAATAAGCGTAATATGTGTACTCTCCTAAACCAAGGAGCCCTCGCAACCTGAGAGAAGGTGATAATAAAAGACAACTGAATAAACCAATTCTATTTCTCCTGAACCTGGATCCATCCTCTAAGAAGTCCCTTCGAGTTCGTATATAACCATACGATGGATCTATCCAATGGAAGTGGATATCCGTAGTAATACGGGTGTTCTGAGAAATTCAAAGGGTAAAAGAAGGAGTGGCAATGACTTATGCAACATAGACAATCCAAAAGCCAGTATTTTAAGAAGGTTCGGTCAACTTGGTCACTGAGTCATAGTCTAGGGTAGGTCAAAGGTCGCTGCCAAAGAGAGAGAGAGAAAAGAAACACTCTGCGTGCACTCTAACCTAGATCAGAATGGTTATCACTTTATCTAATCCGGAAACCTCCCACTGTCCTGTCAAATTCTCCTCCAAACCTAAAAGAAGAACCAATCGGGATCACCCGAAGAGTAAACCAACTCATCAGTGGGAATCGGGATCCAACTCTCATCGCATGATAACGTGATGGAATGCATCCACGTTACTCATACTCCAGAAGGTATGCGCATACTTGGCAAGTTTCAGTTTCTTTAGAAACTCCCGATACGATTTTTGCCCCATGCTCTTATAACCTTGGCGTTGGTCAAAATGTCATAAGTCACATGCCAAGTTCTACCCATCACTATCTTGTCAATTTGAACCCACCCGCACATGCCCTTGACGTTGGCCAAAATGGCAGAACGACTGTCCCAAACCAACTCATCTATCTATGCAACAATTGAATACCCAGCAGCTACCAAACACTATGCCTTGGCGTTGGTCAAAATACATAGCTTGAATACTACTGAATACCCTAAAGAAGTGACGGAGGGCTACGGCTGGTTTTTGGCGAAAAACCTTTAGCGTAGTGAACTTGATATCGCTGAAGGAACCTGATAGCTTTTAAAAATATAGTGGCGAAAACCTTTTGCTAAAGAGGTCATTCCCGGTGAAGGGATCTCGGCTCTTTCCTCGTGGAATGAGGTGCAGGATATTCCACTGAATACCGCTATGCAAAGCAACATGTAATCGACTATAGTGAAGTTATTACCCTGACGCAAACTTCTGCCCAAGGGGTCAGTCCCGGTGAAGGGATATCGGCCCTTGCCCCGTCGAATGAGGTGCAGGATATTCCACTGAATACCGCTATGCAAAACAAAAGGAAACGTCTTTGCAATAACACTTTTTAAATTTGTTCCAACAACATCAAACAGGTTTGTTTAACTTTGCATTGATCAGAATCAACGCAGTCCCATCAATCAATCACACCAGAAAAGAACGAAAATAAAATGTACGTATATGCCATCCGCATTCGTCACTGGGTCCCGTCATCACCCGTTAGGTTACTTAACTAACGACAGAGCGGGGACTGGACTAGCGCGGGTGTAAAACATATACAACATCTAATAGTATATAAACCAATATACATAATCGCTCCAGGCGTGATAATATGCAACATTACAGAAAAGTAATAAGCATCACAGAACAATACAGATAATCTGGGATCCCCGGGTTTCACAGAGCCGCTGCTGAAACCCGACGTTCCCCTGTCGTGTGGATAGCCTGTGCAATGAAACCTAGACCCCTACGGGTGCGGCAAGTTACCCGCCAAAACCTGAAGCGAGGTAGTCCCCACAGCATAGTGAATGGAACACCCGGCACTTCACGGAATCCGGTAATCTTGGGCACCCCTCCTTGGGTCAACCTGTACCCCCTACGAGTGCGGCGAATAGTCTGCCAATTTTAGAGTAGGGCCCCTCTGCCTCTCAAAGCCATGAGATGCGGACCCGTTGCCCTCCAGAACCCAGCTATCCGTGCACTCCGTCGCGGGACAAAACCTAGTACAGTAATGAAAAATAGTACAACAGGTACATCGACCGCAACCTGGTCGTGCCCCAAAAGAATATTATACAACAGGCAGTGACGGCAGTCCACAAGTTGGACGCTCGTCCCGCAATATCAAATGTACAAATAAACTCAAACTGTACTATCATTGCACACTTCTATCCACCACGACAAGTCCGCAACATCACAGCACAACACAGAACATCAACGCGAATGTCACGTTCGCAAACCCGTCTAAAAGAACTATAGCAATCAGACGCGGTTTACCGATCAAATGACATTCCCGGTCGGAGATATAATGTAAGCACTGTAAACTAACGTGTTTAAATTTCGATCGACCAAATATCAAAAAAATGGGCCCCACGACTTACTGGTGAACAGTAACAAAATCTGGGCAAAAACGATATTTACCAAAAACCACAAAATCCTACAGAGAACTCACTGCACGAATTTGGGAGCATGAGCTCACCAAGTGGCCGCGGATGCGCGGCCAAACCATGGGTTTGGCCGCGTTTCCGCGGCGGTTTGGTGGAGTCATGTCCCCAAATTTCGTCATGGTTCTTAGAAAAGCCTGCACAGTTTTCTGAGATGTGTGAAATAGTTTTAGGACACCGTTTAAAATCAACAGTAACTGTCAAGCATGAAAAATGCAATTTTTGATTTCTGGTTCGATCGAAGTTTTAAACGCGTTAGCACAAGTTAGTATAGCAAAATGGTGAGGCTCTGATACCACTGTAAGTCTACGCTAGCGCCCTGGCCGTCTACAGACGCCAAATGCGGAACAAAAACTTTTTAACTGGCGCTACCGTATACTTTAACCCGGATCTGCCATTATTGCTAAACTAACAAACTGTAAAGAGTGTAGAAAGGTTATACCGAACGATCCGAGTCCTTCGTTCTTTAACCATCATCCCACGCTCCGTTGCGGCTGCTCCGATATCGTCGATCTCCGATCTGCTCGTCCAGGTGGCACCACATCACTGATTCTTTAAACGGGCTCCCGCCTCTGACTCGAGGCAACTCGGTCGTCAAGTTTGCTAAAAGAGACGACCAAGATTGATGTAGAGAATGAGTAGATGACTTTGTCTCGTTCCGTCCAAAACTGTGGACGGACGGTTAATGAAGTTGCCGAGGGAATTGGGTGATGGAATGAAATGAACTGTAAAATTCCATGCACCCCAAATACTATCATAATCTTTTTCCCCAAATGAAACATCAAGTGAGAGAGTGTGAGGAGAGAGAGGGGGCCGGCCACTTATAGGAGTGGGGGGGTGACCGTAGGAGAGGAGAGAGTAACCATATGATAAATATCATAATGTGAACACAAAATAATATCTTTAGTTAAACAAGAATTGGTTAAAATCAAAGCATGAGTCACAAGACACCTCACCAAATTCTAGAACCTTCTAGAACCTTCTAGAAGCATGACTCACCCTCATCCAAGAAAAGATAAATCCGTCTTTAACCGAATGTTAAAAGACGGCTGATAGAAAACTGGAAACTGGCAACTTCCAAAAGTGATCCCGAAACGACTTTCAGGATAACCCCGTAACTGTATAAATATACCCGCATTTGTATTACGACCGAATACAAATGCAACTGAGACAAAGATATTATACCTACTCAATATAATACTCGGATCCGGCTTAAACCAAAGCCGACCAGTATCATCTGCCCGAAAACTGACACGTACGTAAACGCACGTGCATTTTCCGAACCCTGCCATAAAACCATACGGCCTCTACAACGTTTCGCCCGAACTTGGGAAACTGTCTGTGGGGGACTCTAATGACTCGTCAGTACCCTGGCGGTGGGTTTAACCACAAACCGTCAGCGGCACTAGCTATGCGTAACGGCTGCCCATGGACTGACCTCAAGGGAGGCCGAGGAGCGAACTCAAGGGAGACCGATGAGCGAACTCCTCCGAAAACCCTACTGAGCCTAACAGTGACAATGTATATACAATCCGGTCCGTTCGTCAATGAGTATCGCATATCCGCCTAGGGGGCTAGAAACGTCAGACCCCCAATAGCAGTATAAGTCGTGTCGGAGTGTAGCCCAATAACACCCTGAGATACTACTGGAGTACCTACCAGTAAATCTCCTGCCATGGCCATGGACTATGTGTAATGGCTCTCCTAGACACAGCACGACCTCGCCCCCAATACCGGGAGAGACGAATCCCCTGCCGATCCGCTCACGTGCCTCCATATGGCTCGAGACTGTACCCAAAAGCTACCTGTTTGCACGACTCCTTTGAGCCGTGGTAGGGTAGAAATCAAAGCACAGTGGGAACTCACACGAGACAAATGACGACCTCAGGTCGATGAACTAACCTGTACACACGTCACCAGGGAACTGCTATCTGACGATAGGTATAGTACTAACTAGCAGATTCCCGGCGAGTCCTGTCCGGTGTACTCATAACCCAATGAGCACCTGTATACATCTTAGGTGATCCAACTGACACCAGTGGCTTGTGAGACCGGCCACCGCCCCTCGTCGGGGTCTCGACTGTATACACTAGTCTACTCCGGAGTATCGATGCCCTGTCTCGAAACTCCCACGACTAGGGACCACAATTAAGGATATGCATATAAACTACCCAACTCTCACGTATATGATCGCTATCATACAGTTGGTAGTAAAGCAAGATCCTAAGGGCTCTATCAAAGTGTAACATGCAATCAGTCACCTGAACATGTACACGACTGATAAAGGCAAACCAGATAGCATACTATCATTTCGAGTAAGACTGTCCTACCGGGATAGGTCCTCCGCAATCATTGCAATCACGTACCTGCGATCCAATAATTGACTATGAGGGCACTATCTCCAACAAATTCAAAGGTGAAAAGGTTGTAGAATTAAATGAAATTTGGTGTACCCATATCTTATATGATAACGATGAAGATGATGGGTGCCAATCGTCGGAAAAAACGATGAAAGTTGTATTTTTGCGACGCCATAGGATGATGCATCTTTCCTCCATTATTATCTCTCTCTTTCTATATATATAGAGGTTAATGGAGGAAAGGTGGTATGGGAGGGAATTTCCTCCTATGGCGTCGGAAAAATGCATCCTCCATGATTTTTTTTGACGATCGGCATACAGTACCTCCATCTTTATCATCTAAGATATGGATACACTAAATTTCATGTGATTATACCATTTTTTCACCGTTGATTTAGTTGGTGCAAAATTAATGGTTTACCGACAATAGAACTTTTTACATTGCTAATTCAACGGTGAAAAGGTGATGGAATCACATGAAATTTGGTGTATGCACATCTTAGATGATGATGATGATGATGATAGATGCGTTGGAAAAAATGATGGAGGTTGTATTTTTTCGACTCCATAGGAGGAAATCGCCTCTTATGGCCATAGGAGGGAATTTCCTCCTATGGCGTCGAAAAAACACACTTTCCCTCATTTTTTCCGACGATTGGCATCTATCATTTTCAATGTTATCATCTAAGATATGGGTACACCAAATTTCAAATGATTCTATAACTTTTTCATCGTTGATTTAGTGGGTTCAAAATTAACGGTTTACCGACAATAGAATTTTTTACATTGCTAAATCAACGGTGAAAATGTTGTAGAATCACATGTAATTTGTTGTACCCACATCTTAGATGATAACGATGAAGATGATAGGTGCCGATCGTCGAATAAAATGAAAGAGGGGGTATTTTTTCGACGCCATAGATAGGAATTCTCTCCATTATTTCTCATATATATATATATATATATATATATATATATTTATATAAGAATAATGGAGGAAAGATGCCACAGGAAGGAAATTCCTCATATGGCGTCGGAAAAAATACGCATTCCCTCATTTTTTCCGACGATCGGCATCCACTATCTTCATCGTTATCATCTAAGATGTGGGTACACCAAATTTCATGTGATTCTAAAACCTTTTCACCGTTGATTTAGCAATGTAAAAAGTTATATTGTCGGTAAACCATTAATTTTGCATCAACTAAATCAACGGTGAAAAGACGGTATAATCACATGAAATTTGGTATATCCACATCTTAGATGATAAAGATGGAAGTGATGTATACCGATCGTCGAAAAAAATCACGGAGTATGTATTTTTCCGACGCCATAGGAGGAAATTCCCTCCCATGACACGTTTCCACCATTATTCTCTCTCTCTATATATATATATAGAGAGAGAGATTAAAAAGTGGTGGAATCACATGAAATTTGGGATATGTATATCTTAGATGATAACAATGATGATGATGGGTGCCGATTGTCGGAAAAAATGATGGAGTTTGTATTTTTTCGACATCATAGGAGGAAATTCCCTCGGCTTCTTTCTTCCATTATATATATATATATATATATATATATATATATATATATATATATTTTGTCACCTTAACCAAGTGCCACGATGACAACTGTTCGCAAATGTGTATTGATCGCAAATATGTTGTATAAAATCAGTAGTAAAAATATAATCCTGGATTAGTTTTGCAATATAATGAAGCATATGTAAAATTGATGAAACCAAATAAATAAATAATCTATCTCTAGCAAGTGGGGTTAGGCAAAAACTTAATCTCTACTCTAGAAATAAAGATCCCGTCTCTCGTGCAGGCAGCCAAGATGTCAATCTTTTCAGCGGTACGAAACCCACCTTACCAGAGTTTCCGGTGGCCCACGGACAGCCGGGAGTATGATATACATGATGGAGCTCCTTTTCGAGCCTCCGTCAGATGTTGTCTTCCGTAGATCTCGCGGTGAACTTAGCTGATTATCCTTCGCTGCGGTGGGTCTCAATGGGTTTTTGGAGGAAGAGGTGAGGTGTGGAAGCTGTCGCCGAGCACCTGCAAAAAAAGTCCCGGGATGGTTTGGTATCACCGAGGACCCTCCAACGCTCAAGTTAGTGATGAGATCCGAGCAGAGTAACGGCGTAAAGTGTAAAGAATGGCTCCCCTGACCCCTCTGTGATGGGGGTTTATATAACGGTGGTGGTACGCAGTAGTAGGCGCGAGAATCTCGCCGGCAGTTACGCTCCCGACGTCACGCCCGTGTAGAGAGCGGATCGCCCATTAATGGGGATCGTGATGGCGTAGAACGTGGGATGTTGCTGGCGTAGAATCTGCGCACGGCAAGATTCGCGGAGCGGTGGTTACGCCTATGGGTGGTGGAGTTGGTCGGAGGACTGGGGAAGACGGCCTCGGCAGGGAGCTCGGGGACGAGCGGGGACGCCGAGGAGTCTTGGTCCTGTGGCGGCTCGGGACGAGATGAATGCACGAGGAGGCTGATTTGCAGGGGGCCTCGAGGAGGGCCAGCTTGTGCTTGCAGGTCGGGTGTAGGGTGGCCTGGTCGGTCTCTGTGGGCCCTTTCTTCTGACCCCTGGGACACGTCATCTGCCACGTGTCCTGATCTGCAGCTGCGCCAATATTGAGCATCATCAATACGGAAACTTGTTTAGAATATTGAAATGAAGAAGAAAGTTTTCTCTTTCTTTCATGTTTTCCTTGCCTCTTTTCTCAAAAATCAAGCCTCTTTTTATAGCCCAAAATCTATGTTGATTCTCACTACATGAGTACTAAATGTGAGGTTTAAAACATAATCAATTTTCACTTAAATGACAATGAATTAGCAGGTTGAAATAAATTGGCTAATGAAATTAGCCATGCATGACGACGGAAACAAACTCTAAAGAATTAAAGCATTTGGACTTAAATAGAAAATAAATTAGAATTTAGCAAATGGATATTAAAATAAACTTGGTATTTTTCAGTTTTCTGCTAAATTATTAGTGATCATGTTCCCCTAGCATTTCTAATTTATTCCTAAATTGATGATTTAAGTTATGCACATTAGAATTTTTGCACGTGTGTTGCACATGTATACACATCAGATATCATGAAATATATGATTAATTAGAAATAATTTAACAAATTATTGCTAAAATTAGTAGTACTTTGAAAGTTCGTTACAGTCATTCTTTGAGGGTTTGAAATATTATATATGAATGAAAATTTTCATTATTAAGGTATGAGAATTTTGTTTGCCATGTGTCATGCAAAGAAGAATTTTTTTTGCCATATGGAAAATTTATAAAGCTTGAAAAAAGGATTTAAGGGGGTAAATACAAACTTCTTTAATTTCAAGATGCATATTTTTGTCTTCCTTCTACCTTTTTGTGAATAATGAATGTGTGTGTATGTGTTTGTGAGAGAAAGGAAGAAATGATATGGTATATATCTCTGTAAGTATGAAAGAGGTGAAGAGATTTTCCAACTTTCTTTGACTATTATTTGACAAGTTAAGAGAATACCACATACCATTCCTTGAGATATAGTAATAATGGTATAGATATGCTTTCTTTATAATTTTTTCTTATAGGACATGTAAAGATCTTGTTGGGTGTTTATTAATGTTTCCTAACACAACTTACACCAAGTCATTTAGTTTTTTGCCACAGTATATATCTTTTAGGGTTTTGAACATGCGACGCACATGTGTATATATTATTAGATATAGTTTATAACAAATATCTTTTCTATCATCTTTATCTTTATTACTATCATCACTAGAAGTCCTTAGATGATGTCATTATTTAACAAAATAAAAAATAGAAAAAATAACAAAATTCTAGCAGCCAAAATAGAGAATTGGAGTTATCCGTCTCATCAACCACAAATTACAAAAATAAGAAGATGAAAAGTTAACAACCCTCTTTCTCTATCTCATTCATTACACATTATCTCTCAAAAACACAAAAAAAAGGATATGCCCTTACAATTTTATGCATTACCTCTTGTATATATGTTATTTTGTATAACTTATAAATTTCTTAATTCTAATATTCCCACTAATCATATTCATTTAATCTAAATTTAGAAAAACTATAGATAACTTTGGAAAATTTCATCTAACCGTTCACGATAATTTTTTTAAAGGTCTTCAGCATATGTTATTCAAAATATACACACGTGCATCGCCCGTGCAAAATACTAATAACCAGAAGTCCCTAGATGATGTCATTAATCAACAAAATACAAAATGAAAGAAATAACAAAATTCCAATAGCCAAACTTGAGAATTGAAAATGTCAACCTCCTCCACCTAAGCAAAAATAAGAAAAACGAAAAGTCAACAACTCTCTTTCTCTCACATAATCTTATTTATTACACATTCTTTCTCATACTCAAAAATCCAAAAAGACATATGCTTTACAAATTTATACACAAGCCCTTATATCTTTGTTATTTTTTTATACTTATAAATTTCTCAATTCTAACATTACCATTAACCGCATTAATTTAATTTACATTTAGAAAAATTATAGACATCTTCCGAAATTTTTATGCAATGTCTAAAATTAGAGAATTTATACGCGTCATGAATATACACGTTGTTCAAAATATATACATGCTCAAATATATAATTTAGTATTTATGGTTGACTCCTTCAAATGTCTTTTTCCTTAGTTTCTTCCTTTTTACTTCAAAAAAATTTAATATTTACCTTTTCTATTATTACTTTTTTGGATGACTGAGGGAAGAGCGAGAGAGTAGAGAGATTTTCTCGGTCCATGTGTTTCTTTTGGAAACCAGCATAAGCCCCCGCGCCATGCGCGGACATCATAATAAAATGTATTTTACCAATGCTAATTATCAGCATAAAAAAAAGCCGATTTTTTGCTTTATCCAATATCCACCTAAAGAAAAAACACATTATCAAGTTATTCTAAGGCTCTTCAAATGCTAAATGAAGAATCCAAAGTCATGACTTACCCAATTTTGTTCCAGATGATTCTTTAAAGTTGCAACAGAAACATGAATATCTCAAATCAATTTAATCATGGCCTGCTTGCTTGAAGAAGCATGAAGAACCTAAAAGTCAATTCAATGGTAATGGCAAATATGATCTCTTATTATTCTTTTATTCCTCTACTTTCATGGTTAATGCTTATATGAAGCCGTAATTCTAATTAAAGAGATTTCAATAGCTTTTACATATAATAGTTTCTCAAGTAGTCAAAAATTAAATTTTCTAACAAATTTAAGCAAGGCATTAAATAGTTGTAATAGAGTTTATATATATTGACAATACAGTTTTCTAAGAATATACAATTACTAAAGTATTTAGCGTTTCTACACAATCGCGAGAGAAATTCATTTATTTCTTACTCACTTATCTTTGTCTAGCCAGACACTTCTTCCATAGCCTATCCATCCATGTCCATACAATGCATATTTCAATAGACACATAAATTTCTGCAAATAACGTCATCCTTCTGTAAGACTCTTGTTCTACATTTTACATTAGACACTCATTTAACATCGGTATAATTACTATAAATATATTTAATATGTTTAAGCATATAAAATCTATCAAAATGTAAAGCACTACTGTAGGCAGCCAGGGCCCAAACTGAATTTTTCATCACAACTACTCTTCATGCTCATTAGGGTTTTGGGCCCATCAAAACTCAAGCTGAGTTGAATGAGTTATAAAATAAAGTCTAGTTGAATAAAATTTTGCACTAAATATGAGCCTAAGCTTAATTATAGAATAAGGGGTTTAGATGTGATTTCAAAGAAAAATGAAGAGGCTAGATAGAATTTTTCACACCTTCTTCCCAAGAATAGGCACGAATATTTCCATATTCCCAGATATATTCTCCCAGCATGTTTCTTATTAAGCTGTTATAATTATAGCAATGGTCTGCTGTATAATTATATTCTTCAGGAATATTCTCCCAGCAATGGTATATTATAATTATAGTAGATCCATTCTATGATTTTTTTCTAACAGACACCTCTTTCAATATATGATATATTCCGCACATGCAAATTTAATGAGAATCCAACATATTTTCACTGTTGATGCAGTTGGTGCAAATTTTCGGATGGTATAACATTTTTATTATCTTTACATCACAAAAACAACGATAAGGTCTTGGATTCTCATTAAATTTGGTACATCCACATTTTACATGATGAAGATACCGACCGTCGAAAAAATTGAAGAAGGTTTGACTTTTCTCGACGTGGGGGAAATTTCCTCGTTATGGCACCGAAGATTCTGTTTTCTCTATTATCAAACATTTTAAACATTTAAACCAAATTATTCTTTCCTAATCCTTAGTGTTATATTTTTTGTTTATTATTTTCTGCATTTATTTTTAGAAAAATGAAAAAAATACCTGTGCAATACTTTGACGTAATTAACTCCAATTAATATTCTCATCTGTTAAATCTCCTATAACTATAACAATAACAAAAGTTCAATTAAATACATCTTTTTTAATGGACTTGATCAAGTATAATCAGAATTCTCTACTAATGCAAAACATTTGTACTAAAAGATGATATATATCAATATTTGTATTAAAAGATGATATATATTATGGCGTGAGTATAATATTCCAAATCAAATGAATGTTTTAATGTTCAGAAATTTAGAGGGAAAGGGTGGAAATTAATTTTCCAGCGCATACCCATTCCATGACTCCAAGCTAATTAGATGATGGGCCACCAAGGTTTAAAGCCGATGGAATTTAGAGGGAAGGGGCGAATATAATTTTACAACCATAACTGCATGCAATGTGCGTCTCTAAGGAGAGGTAACTGAAAAAATGCATGAAGAATGGGCCATTGGTTAATTTTAGTAGAAACTAACCGATTGCAACCGACCATAATCCTGCTTCATCAACAAAAACAAAACGACAAAAAGCAGCTAGAAGCTGGAATCTTTTCTCATACAATTTTATATAAGGTTTGATGCAATTTCGTTGAATCATCGCTTAATGAATCGCGGTTCATTTTAAATAAAAAAAGATTAAACTTTATGTATATAAGATATATAAGATAAGATGGATGAGAAAGTGAAAGGATGAGGTGTACAACTTGAGTTTGAAGCATAGAGTGAGAACATTTTGATTTTTCCTTGAAAAATAAAAGTGGACACAACGACTCCTTTACACTAGTGAAGAAAACAAATAAATCGTATGATAATTATCTGATAAAGATCTTACGTTATCTTTACTATTATAACTAGAGCCCATGAGGGGATGACAAAAAATTTATCTCTTTTTCATTTTAAAAATGCAAAAAAAGAGAAAAATCCATATGGGGATTCTAGAGTAAGAACATACCATGTTATTTTTTATCATACATGTAATTATTTTTATACTCTTCAACAATTCTCAATACAAAATATCCTCTTTTTGGGAAATGAACAAACTTTGGAAAACGAACAAATTTAATCAAAATGTTTCTGAACTAATGACCATTAAGGAAGCATACTAAAATCTTGATACATGATTAATTTTTTCTCATCAACACCTGTGCATAGCACGTGCATGTTACTGGTATTAGATAATCCAAAGGTATAATTAGTCAATGCTAAGAGACATTTGAAAACATCCTGATGTCTCCCTTAGAGAGGTCGCGAGTTAGTACCATAGGATGCCACGTGGCATACACAATCGAGTGATATGTGTCATCTAAGGGAATATATATATGCATATCAAGACCAAATACATATTGACAAAATAAATTGGTCGTATCACAGACAAGATAAAAGATATCGATTCAGGACGAGAATCGGCCGTTGCTTCTTATGGTTAAGGATCTAATGCTTGCAAGAGCGGGAAGAATTAGCAAGGGGGCAAAACATGAGATTTGATTTTACGATACAATTTCCTCGCAACGCAAATTCCTTTTCATTTTAATTTACCACATATATTAATTCTAGTTTTTTAAATTTTGATGTTCTATTAAATCCGCACACCTTTTACGTTTTCTGCATCTGTAATTTCATGCACCGTATGCATAAAAATTGAGCAAACCTATTTAATTAAGCAAATTCCTTTTCATTTTACACCATATAAACTTTTTTAAATAAAATGAATAGTAATTGTTTGATATGCACAACACAAGTTGGAGAACTTACTATCAAACCTATTTAAGCAATGTAGGGGATTGAAGTGTTTCCAATCGTAGGGAATATGAGTCAAGGTGGAGTTCTGCTGGTTTTCTATCTCGCATGTTAAGAAACTTTGAAGATTTCTACAGTTGCATAAGATCGGTTCATGATATGTGCAGGTTGTTGTAGGCGATAAGCATGAACTTGCATCGGGTTTGTATCAGCATAAGAAGCAATCAAGATTGGGGTAATGAGAGCAAATATAAAGGAATAATTTGAATTTAAACTAAGATGGATCGACTTTTAGTAACTTAATTTAAATCTAATATGAAGTTAGTGGAAAATAAGAATAAATAAACAGGTCTATTTACATAATTATGATGATATTATATCCGGATAAGAATAATGAATTCGTTTTTTGATTAGAAATTATCATATTTTATAAATACAAAGTGGTTTGGGGAACAAAGTAAAGAGTATCTAATTAGTTGAGATCATCTTGTATAAGAGAGGTTTTTGGGTATAAAATATAAAGTGGTCAATTATTTAAGATTAAGATCAAAGCAAAGGACCGAGATATTGTTGCCATGAAGATTTTGTATAGAAATCAAGAGAAAGTAAATGATTAGGATCTTCTGTACATCTATTATTAATTATTATTTTGAGAAAAAGGGTACGATCAATAGAATCCTAGCCAAATAAAACATTTCATTAAAAATATGAAATGAGAAATGTTACAAAAACAAGTAAACATGGGGAAAAAAACAAATTCGAGAAAACCAACCTCTCTCTATAGACTACGAAAAATTAACTAAAAAACGATTTAAACAATTTCTCCATAAAGTTCTTTAAAAAAATTGATAGATTACGTAGAAATAGACATCCTTCTTTTCATAGCGTTTGTTCAAAAATCCAGCAGAATATTAATTTCATGAAGTACAACTAAAGAAGTGGATTAGACAAATTTGCCTCAATTCATGCGATTAATTTATTTTCCCTTCGGAGTCTCTTAAAAATGAAGCCCAAGGAATTTATGCGACATTAAAATGGAAGGTGATTATGAGAAAAGGTATTTGAAGAGTACAATATTTCTGTTGGGGAGGGTAAATATGTTATTATAATCCCCCACGGCTATAAATAACGTTGTATAGATGGAAGTTAATCGCAAGGGCCTCTTTCATCTTTTTTGGAACTAGCTCGTAAGCCTAAACCATGCGCACAACACGATGACATACCCACGAACACAACACACATGCATCCAGAGAGGACCTACGGATTTGCCTTAAAAGCGTTAAATTGTGGTCGCTTCGTCTCCTGAGGATCGAACTCGGTACCCTCCGCAAGAGTGGAAGTGCAGATATTGCAAATTTATTATATAAAACCCCATATAACCTTCATGCTCCTACATCAAGTATACAAATATTTATATTCATTTGGCTTTCCTAAAGGAAAATGCCTCGTATTATAAACACATGATCAAACTTTTTTTTAACTTTCTTTTCCCTTAGAAAATAAGAAGCATCCTAACTCATATTTAATGCACATGCTTACACCAATGCCTTCATTAACATGGCAAAAACCGTCGCAAAAGACACCGGAAAACATGGAAGAATGGTGGTCGCAGTCGAACGTTGGGGAGTCGATGTTGGCGAGGAAGATGGAGAAGCTGATGAGGCTCGGACGTTGACAACAAGCTTCATGCCAGAAGGGTAGTGTCTAGGGACCCCACAGATATACCACTTTGTTCCAGGAGTTGCAAGAAGGATCACATCTTTGCCTGACATCAAAGGAGTTGTTTGCGGGACGTCGCAAGCTTGAGATTCAGGATTCATCACTTCGTAAACATTGTGGTCACTTGGTATGTAGTGAAAGACTGCAAAACATGAAAGAAACAGGCTTTGTTATGATAGAAAAATAGAATGTTTCTTTGAAGAAAATAAGTGTATGCATGTTGTTTGCGACATTGTTACAAAATTTTCCGAATCCAAAACACATAGTTTGTATACGATTGAACAAAGGGATAAACATATTCCGTAAACTTGCAAAATTTGGTGCATGTTAGAATATAGGGTTTTTACTTTAAACCTCCAAAACTTAGCTAATTATTAAACCCCAAAACTTGATAATTACTTATTACCCCAAAAAACTTTGAAGTTGCTCTTAACACCCCCCCTCCCGCCCCGCGGTTAAACCCCCCCACTAGCCTTTTTCCCATACATTCGAGTTGTCCTAATACTAACTTTCAGGTATCAATTTGGCCTCCAATAACTTATGGTCTTGAGAATGATTTAACTGATAAAGTACCCGACGATGAGATTCTTATACCGACTAATTATAGCGAGCAATTTTTTAGGAGATTTGTGAATTTGATGGGTATGATTTTGATATACTATTCGAGAAAATTAATGATAAAGAACCCACGACTCTAGTTTTACCAATTGATAAAGTTTTTGACGGAACTCTAAGATGGGAACCGACAATTTTGGATGACATTGACCTATCCATAAGTGGATTTGATTGGGAGATAAAAGCAGCAGTGATATTAGTGAGAATACGATTATGGAGGAGTATAGGGAAAAAACTAACATAGACAAACATTCTTTCACGCCGAGTTTTGAGAAGATTTTTGCGGATGAACTTGCTATCCTAGATAAGTTTAAGTCACGATTAATTTGGGAACATCCTAAGAACCACTCTTTTGGTGAACTTTTTGAGGATAAACTCCAGTGTTTAAACGAACTTGACCATGAAACTCAGCACATGATTCTTGAAAACAAAATGCATCCGAGCAACACTCATTTGACTCCTTTAAAATTTCGTCTTTATTTTTCAACGTTTTCTGATCCCTCCAGTCAAGCACCCATGCCCAATACTAATATCTAACCATAACACTTACATTTTCGTTTTCTTTTACATATGCTATTTGTTTTACCAGCCATGATCTTACGTTGACAAAATTTTTGAATGGCTGGTACTAATTTGTAGACCAACACAATCTTCTAGCTATCAACTACTGTAACTGCCAAGCATTTTTTTCTTAATTCTTAGTTTTTTTTTGCTAAATTGTGAATAAAACCCCACCCTATATGTCTAAATTTAGCAACCGAAGACGGGACCGACAATGAGGACATCGTTAAGATTAAGTTTGGGGGTGAGAATGGAGGTAGTGTCTTATATATATCATATAGTTGCATTTGCATATTTCTTGCATTTCAGTACTTCCATTCCTGTATTTTTTCCCTTTATTTTGCATATTTAATTTCCGTAATGCATCATTTTAAAATTCTGCAGTGCATTGATATTAAAAAAATCCAAAAGAATCACAAAACCTTAAAACCCATAAAAATTTGAAATTTTTTCCAAAAAAATAGACAAACATAAAAACTTTGTCGTCAAGTTAACCAGTGGGAAAACTTAGACTTAAAATCCGACGATTAAGATTGATAGGCTAGATACAACTAAATCCTAGGATTAGAAATTAAACACCCGAATAACAACCTTCCTTAATGGTAGAAAATATACGTCTTTGCATTACACTATACGTGTTGTGAGTTTCAAGAATTAGATGATAAGTTTGAAATATCTCGAAAAACACAATAAAAGATGTGCATAGTTGGTAGTCCAAACTACTGAAGGATGCAAAAAAAAATTTCGCAAAAAGATGTGTATAGTAAGCAGTCTAAACTATTGAAGGGTGCCAACAAAACAAAAGAAAAAAATATGGGAATAAGTCTTGGTTGCGCGAACATGAAGCCTTCGGGGTGTTTCCTCACCCGGTGCTCTAAAATCATCTGGTTTGGGAGTCATCGGCCAAATGTTTTGTTACGAAGTGACTAAGGCATCTTGTCACACCCTGCTTCCCAAAATACAGAATACGAAGGGTGACAAGGCCAGCCATGCTCCTACGGTCAAGGAAATATCCTGCCGTAGTCACATTTCGGTTTCTAGCATTACGTGATAATCAGTAGTCATAGCACAAGTAATGAGAATTGCAGTCACTAATTCTATCAAAATAGATATACAAATAACCAGATAGAGTCAAAAGGAATGATGGCGCTGACGTCGCTGATCTAGATGTCCGCAATATCCTCGAGGTAAGGGAGGTCCTGATCCGAGCCAAATCCACTTCTCACTCTGAGCATGCATACTCAGGTCGTCAGAGCGACACAATAGCAGTATATACATATATAATGTGCAACGATGATAAACATAAAGCAGTAAGTATAGAGTAATGACACGAGCATGAAATAACCGGTACGGGTCAACAGTAAAGCATGCGTATCGAATCAGTAATCAATGCAATGTCCATGTCACTAAAACTATCAGTCTCTAAGGCTCAATGTCCAAATTACTAAACTTATCGTCAGTCCAAATGTGAGCGTCAACCACCGCAGAAGTATCCCCAACCTAAGGGTAACCCCAGGGACAAGGGAACACGGGCCCGAATCACGATCAGTAAGAACCAGAAACACGATCAGTACAAATCCCAAAATCATGAAATATGCCGGCAGTGAGACTCCTGAGATTTTGTTGATCGAACTCACACCCAAACTACCCCACACCCGCGGTCTACATCCAACACCGACCATGAATCTAAATACTATTCGCTCCATGACAAGTCTACACGAGAATTGGAGATAGGGTCTCCATCAAGCATGTCTCGACTGGTATCCAAGATAAATGGACAGTGCTCGATATCTTACCTATGACACTAATATAAGTGCTTCTATACGCGTCCCATACCAGTTATATTTACACTTATATATACCCCATAGGCGTCGACAATGCAATAACTAACTGGTTCCGCTGATTGTGTACAAGTACGTGTCACCTCCATTATTCATTCATGCTTTTACACTAACGTACTTGCCACAATCCAATCACTAACATTTATCACTTGGTAATGTAACATGATCACTAGGATATCGATGCAAATGAACACTATTTACAAAGGGTATAACAGTCATGCAACATGATGGAGATACAGTATATGCACTACTAAATACATATGAGTAGACGATATTGGTTGGATTAGAAAATCACATTAAATCACACGGGCATAATTTGGCAAAACAATATAAAAAGCATAAATAGTGTATTAAATTATATGTACGATAAAATTGGTTTCGAGTCAATCGGGTATCAGGTTTGCGAGTTATGGTCATTTTAAGTGATCACTGCTGGAAATCCAATTTCTGAACTGGAATTCCATTTCGTAACACGTTTTACTCCCTGTTGGGATCATAATTAGACGACGCTACAGTTAGATAATATTTAGATTTATCTATTATGTTTTCAACACATCAGACGGATCAATAATATCTGTTGTACGCAGTGAGATATGCACTGTCTAGGGTTAAGGTATACATTCTGGTTCTGCATGAAACTGCAGCACACATCGACGGTTTAAAAAGGTGTTATAAATATCAAACGACACTGGAATGCAATGAGACCAGTACCGTTGGAAATCTAATTCAATTATCTCCACTTCTATATACGGTTCCGCACACTTGCGTGCTTAAACAGTGAAAGGTATGCGTTCTAAAAATGGGTAAAGGCAGAGATTCTTGCTCTGGACTGCAGTTCAGAGCCATGAATCGCCTCAGTTTTCGTCGTTATAACTTTTTAAAATTCAGATATCAACAATGGGATATTGTAGATTTATCTGTTGGCTTCGATACGAGAACATTAGGTTACAAGTTACATTCAGTTTAATATAGATTTTAGAACGTGGCATGTGCGGTAAATTTCATATGCAACGTCGCCTTTTAGGGGCGTCGTTTCTTGTGCGAAACAACGTTATTTTGCATTCAAATTTCTACACGATAATTATAAACAGTAAAAGGATTTATCGATCATAAGTTTCACTATTTTTATTTAGGTTTTGGTTTATGATTCGCATCGAACACTCTTGCATTATATACATGTCACGATTGAAACATCAATTTTACCCAATTAATTAAAGTGTGATTTAATCACTACAAGTTTTATACGGTACTAGAAAGGTAATATTAAACCCGAATGTGTTCCACTCAATATGATTAAATAACGATGGTCACACATTAGAATGTAACGATAATTACAGTGTAAATATAATATCAATATAATTATAAATTTGACAAACTAATATCTTATAGCATGTAGAGCAAGTAAGGGGTTCACTTGCCTTGGTCGCTGAAATGGAAGCGACGAGCGTGCAGACTATTCATCTTGACACACGAGACGGCTACGAACGTTGCGGAATCGGGCATGACGTGACGCGAGGCTCGAGCATGATACAGACTGCGACGGACTTATGCGGTGTTGTGACGGCGACTACTTTGACGACGATGACGGCTACAGAGACCGAGACCATGGCTTGGACGGCGACAAAGGTGACGGGAACAGCGGCTACGATGACTGCAACAGATGCTCGATAAAATGCCTATAAGGATTCGTCTTGGATGCGAGCTCAGCTAGATTTTGGCCTGGGCACGATGGTAGGCAACGACGATGTAGAGGGGCGAGGTGGTGGTGACGATGGATATCTCGATGGCGGCGATGATGATGATGAGGTTTGCAGGGGAGTTCAGTGGGTTAAGGTGATGGTGTTTGGAGATGGGGGGGTAGGCCTTGGCACAGAGGTGGTGGAGGTGGGGAGTGGTGATGGAGTTGGGTGATGGAGTGGGTTGATGGTGGAAGTGGGGTTGCAGTGAGGTTGTTGACGGTGGTGGCAGAGGTAGAGGAAGCGTGTGGTGGTCGGAGGGGACAGCTACTGCTGGCGATGGGTGCTTATTGTGGGTTTGGTGTTGGGTTGATAGGAAGAAGTGGGGAAGCTCGTTTAGGAGTGGAGGGTGTGATCTCGAGGAGGAAAGGGGTGATGTCCTGATAGTGGTGAAGGGAGGTGGCCGACGGAGGAGGCATCAACGGTGGTGCGGGGACTCATAGGTGTTGGGAGGAGGAGAAGACGAGGAGGAGTGGGAAGCTCGGATGTTGGTGGAGGTGGTGATGGTTGCCAAGGCTCGTGGATGTTGGGGGCTCGTGCAGTTTGTGGTCGACGGTGAGGTGGTGAGCTGGGGTGTTGGTGATGCTGATGGTGAGGGGTTCTTGGGTTGCTTGAGGAGGGTGATGGTGGAAGGTTGAGGTAGTGAGTGAGGGGAGTGGTGGAGGTCAGGGATGCGGGGGTTGCGCGGGTCTCTTGGGAGCAGTTGAGGGGGAGGCGAGGTCGTGAGGCGGCATGTCGTACGGGGGATGTTGGGGTGAAGTAGCGCGAGGCACGCGTGGAGGTTGCGATGGAGAAGCGAAGCCGGCCGTTACGTGGGGAGAGAGAGGAGCGAGAGGAGAGAGGGAGGTGTCCGTGGAGGTTGCGGGGACGAGGACGAGGTCGCGGGAGCGTAGGTTGTAGGGGCTCGTTGCGAAAAGACTGGAAAGGAACGAGAAAGAGAAGAAGAAGAAGGAGAAAGGGGGTTCGGGTCGGGTAGGATCTTGTCGGGTCGGGTCGGGTAGTTTAGGCGTGGGTTGTGGGCCGAGCCACGAAAAGGAATAGGGTATGATTTGGGTTTTAATATAGAATTAGGGTAGTGAATAGAATTTGAAGAAAAACATAGAAAACATAGGAAACATTATTTATAGAAAATATTTAAATAGAAAAATTTTGGGAAACATTTATTTATAAATATGGAAAATATTTACAAAGGAACTGGGTATTACATTATATCCCACTTATATAAAATTTCGTTCTCGAAATTTAAAATAAACCGTAAGCTATAAGACTCATGGAAAAACAACTAGAAAAATCAAATATGTGTATGTAAGAAATAGGGCAGCTAAAAAGGAATGGTCATAAGTAAGAATAAAGACATAACAATTAATAGTAATAAACTATATATATATAAATACCAAGAAAATAGATTTACAATAATAAACAAAGGTGAAGGATTGGCCGATAAGCCTTAAGGAACCAAGACTAATTTAGCAAAACTACAAATCGGACAATAACTTGAGAATACTCATACGGTAAAATACCGAAGAAAATAAAACGAAGATAGATGGGCTAGTCCGCAAAATAGGCATCAACAATTAACGTAAATGCCTAGACTTAACTATATATGGACAAGTGTGGAGACAATACAATACAAAAGAAACTAAGAAAATACCGAGATAATGATATATGTACAAGTAAACAAAATGTATGGACATACAAAATAACCATAATCTACTTCTCAGCAGATAGAAAATTTAAATCGATTAGAGCACAAGCATACTTAAGTAACGTAAATACGAAAATAAAATATAGTTAGCATAAATATGAATAAAAGGAAAGGAATACTATGTAGAAAATCAAGATAAAACTCATTTTAAAGAAAAACCCAAACCGCTAATAATATAATTTTGAGAGTTTAAACAAGGGAACAACAACAAACGAAATGAATTTGAAGGATAACACTATAAGAAACAACAAAACGTTAGATAAAATATAGAGTAAAAAATAACCTGAAGCGAAATTTTGTAGTTAAAAGTAGAGAAAAAAATGAAGGACATAACTACATATTAAAAGGGCGATAATATGAAAAACGTTAATAGGAACAATTTACTAGAAATAGAATATACGGTGTAAGTTTGAACCAGTGAGAAAAAAATAGTAGAGAATTTCAAGACAGTGAGTAAAACTAAAATATTTACTAACACATAATGGAAATCTAAGTAACTATAAATAGGCAAAACGCTAAATTTAATATAGTAAGCACTATTAGTTATAGCTATGTTTAATAGAAAAATAACACTTGTAATATACGGTAGACTAGCCAGAGAAAGTTTGCGGTATAAACTTCGAAGATCGACGCCGCGATCAAGCACTCGAATGAAAGAAACGTAAATAGGAATTGGGTTGTCCAGAATGACACAAGAATAAAGGATGAAAATAATCTGAAAAAGATATAAATTTACAATGAGGATAGGGTTGACAATTTCGGACAGGTGTATGCG
Source organism: Agapanthus africanus (assembly GCA_030015575.1). Taxonomy (NCBI): domain Eukaryota; kingdom Viridiplantae; phylum Streptophyta; class Magnoliopsida; order Asparagales; family Amaryllidaceae; genus Agapanthus; species Agapanthus africanus. The sequence goes on from CM057339.1 coordinate 47,950,666, forward strand.
TCAAGATACAACCTAATTGGGAAAGGAGAGTCAGGGGGTGCGATGATAAATCGTGGTGTCGACTAAGCTTAGGGTCTAAATGTAATGAGTCAAACAAAAGTAGTTAGTCACAATTCACAACTTTATTGTATTCAAACCAAGAAGTTCAATATATACAAGATTTAAACGAAAAGAAACAACTGAAAAAACAATATTTTTTGAAGGCAGGGAAGGCGAAAACTCCGCGTTGATATCTAAATCTCGGTGATCTCGTAAGTCAAATTTGAATTCTATGCTGGGTCCGTGTCGTCCTTGAAATTTAAGACACGAAAACAACCAAGTTACTGAAGCGGATGTGGAAGGCGTTGATAAATCTCCTCCTTGAAGCTCCTTTCTTCGAGGGAAACCATTGACAAGATGTTCGTTGGATCCACAAATCAAGCACTGCCCTTTGGCCCGGCGACAGTCCGTGTGAAGGGGTCCTGGCCTCTTGCAATAACCACAACGTTGGGTTCTCCGCTGTTTCTGTTGTTGAGAAACAAATGGGTGCTTCATCTGCACACCTCCTCTTTGTTTAACAGGGATTCCCCTACGATTGGGGACTCCCGCTGGTGCCTGAGCCATTTGCCTTCTTAGTCCTTCAGCTAAGAGATCGTTTGTTCGCTCTTAGGCTTCCATCAAACCTTGCAGTACACCCTAAATCTCGACGGTCTGACTCTGGGGAGTGGAGGTGGAAGGAGAGTCGTTGGAAGCCATGGTCCTGAAACAATAAATTTTTGGATGACGGTTTAAGATTTAAGAATCAGAATAAGATATAGAATTGACAACGTAGCAAGAATATGTGGCGAGGTGGAACTCAACCGAGTAGAAATCAAATGTAGAACTCTAAGTCAATCAAGCAGAGTGCTTCCTTGTAACTATGCTGCAGTTCATAGTTACAATCACATAACTCTACTAAGTCACCCAAAACTCTAGCGGATGGAGTCAAAATATAGCTTGACAAACTATAGGGATCCTAGTCAAGGATAACAAGTTTACAATCTAGACCGAATGGGCGACTTAAATTGTCAAGCCTTGGTCGGAAACTGTAATCTCATTCTAAACCAATTTGGCTCTGATACCAACAAAACTATGTCACGCCCCGTTTCCCAAAATATGGAATACGAGGGGTAACAAAGCCAGCCATGCTCTTACGGCCAAGAAAATATCCCGCCGTAGTCACACTTCTGCTTCTAGCATTACGTGGTAATCAGTAGTCATAGCACAAGTAATGAGAATTGCAGTCACTAATTCTATCAAAACAGATATAAAACTAATCGGATAGAGTCAAAGGGAATGATAGCGCTTACGTCGCTGATCTAGATGTCCGCAATATCCTCGGGATAAGGGAGGTCCTGATCCGAGCTAAGTTCACTTTTCATTCGATAAAATGCCTATAGGGATTCGGCTTGGGCTCGAGCTCAGCTAGATTTTGGCCTGGGCATGATGGTAGGCAACGACGATGCAGAGGGGCGAGGTGGTGGTGATGATGGATATCTCAATGGCAGCAATGATGATGATGAGGTTTGCAGGGGAGTTCAGTGGGTTAAGGTGATGGTGTTTGGAGATGAGGGGGGTGGGGGTGGGGCCTTGGCACAGAGGTGGTGGAGGTGGGGAGTGGTGATGGAGTTGGGTGATGGAGTGGGTTGATGGTGGAATTGGGGTTGCTGTGAGGTGGTTGACGGTAGTGGCAGAGGAAGAGGAAGCATGTGGTGGTCGGAGGTGATGGCTACTGCCGCGATGGGTGCTTGTTGTGGGTTTGGTGTTGGGTTGATGGGAAGAAGCGGGGAAGCTCGGTTAGGAGTGGAGGGTGTGAGCTCGAGGAGGAAAGGGGTGATGTCCCGATATCGGTGAAGGGAGGTGGCCGACGGAGGAGGCATCAACGGTGGTGCGGGGACTCATGGGTGTTGGGAGGAGGAGAAGACGAGGAGGAGTGGAAAGCTTGGAGGTTGGTGGAGGTGGTGATGGTTGCCGAGGCTCATAGATGTTGGGGGCTCATGCAGTTTGTGGTCGACGATGAGGTGGTGAGCTGTGGTGGTGGTGATGTAGATGGTGAGGGGGTCTTGGGTTGCTTGAGGAGGGTGATGGTAGAAGGTTGAGGCAGTGAGTGAGGGGAGTGGTGGAGGTCAGGGATGCGGGGGTTGCGTGGGTCTCTTGGGAGCAGTTGAGGGGGAGGCGAGGTCGTGAGGTGGCGTGTCGTATGTGGGACGTTGGGGTGAAGTAGCGTGGGGCACGTGTGGAGGTTACGAGGGAGAAGCGGAGGTGGCCGTTACATGGGGAGAGAGGAGCGAGAGGAGAGAGGGAGGTGGTCGCGGAGGTCGCGGGGACGTTAGGACGAGGATGAGGTCACGGGAGCGCGGGTCGTGGGGGCTTGTTACGAAAAGGCGGGAAAGGAACGGGAAGAAGAAGGAGAAGAAGAAGAAGGAGAAAGGGGGTTCGGATCGGGTAGGATCTTGTCGGGTCGGGTAGTTTAGGGTTGGGTTGTGGGCCGGGCAAGGAAAAGGTGTCACGCCCCGCTTCCCAAAATATGGAATACGAGAGGTTGACAAGGCCGACCATGCTCCTACGGTCAAGGAAATATCCTGCCGTAGTCATACTTCGACTTCTAGCATTACGTGGTAATCAGTAATTATAACACAGGTAAAGAAAAATGCAGTCACTAAATACTATCAGAACAGATAAAAGATATACCAGATAGAGATCAAGGGAAGGATAGCGCTGGCATGGCTGATCTAGATATCCGCGATATCTTCGAGGTACAACAGGTCCTGATCCGAGCTCGGTCCACTTCTCTCTCTGAGCATGCATACTCAGGTCGTCAGAACGACACAATAGCAATATATATAAATACAGATGTAAACACATGCAATGATGATGAACATGAAACAGTAAACATGGAGTAATAACATGAGCATGAAGTAACCAGTACAGTTAAACAATAAAAGCAGGTATATCGAGTTAGTAATTAATGCATGTCCATGTCATTAAACCTATTAGTCTCTAAGTCTCACTGTCCAGGTCGCTAAACCTATTGTCAGTCCAAGTGTGAGCGTCAACTACTGCAGGAGTATCCCCAACCTAAGGGTAGGCCCCAGGGGCAAGTGAACACAGGCCCGAAACACGCTCGCTAATAATCAGTAATTTCACCCATATGACTTCCAGAATCGCTGTATATGCCGGTAGTGGGACTCCCGAGTTTCCTTCGATCGAACTCACACTCAAACTACTCCACACCCACGGTCTACATCAAATACCGACCATGAACCCAAATACTAGTCGCTCCATGACAAGTCTACGCGAGAACTGGAGACAAGATCTCCATTAAGCATGTCCCGATAGGTATCCAAGATAAATGGACAGTATTCGATGCCTTACCTATGACACTAATATAAGTGCTCCATAACCGTCCCATACCAGTTACAGTTACACTTACATATGCCCCATAGACGTCGACAATGCAATAATTTAACTGGTTCCGCTGATTATGTACAAGTACATGTCACTTCACTTATTCATTCACGCTTTAACACTAACGTACTTGCCACAATCCAATCGCTAATATTTATCACTGGGTAATGCAACACAGTCACTAGATTATCAATGTATATGACCACTATTCGATGATGGTATAACCGCTACATGATATGATGAGAATGCAAGTAATTATAAAACGAATAAAATAAAGCAGCCAGTTTCATACCACTTGAAAAATTTATCATAAATCACACACGCAGAATTTAGCAAAACTATATACAAGGGGTAAGCAGTATGCTTAATTATCTGTCCATTAAAATTGGTTTCGTGTCAAACGGATTCCAGGTTTGCTTGTTATGGTCATTTCATTTTAAGTGTTCACTGCTGGAAATCCAATTTCTGAACTGAAAGTCCGTTCCGTAACACGTTTTACTCCTAGTCGGGAGTACAATTAGGCGACACTACAGTTGAATAATATTTATTTTTATCAGTCAGGTTTCCAAGGCATCAGACAGATCAATATTACCCGCTGTGTACTTGGAGTTATACAATGTTTAAGGGTAAGGTATACATTCTGTCTCTGCATGAAACTGTAGAACACATTGACGGTTTAAAAGGTGTTATAAATATCAAAAAATATTGGAATGCAACTAGACCAGCACCGTTAGAAAGATAATTCGATTATATACATTTCAAGATATGGTTCCGCACACTTGCGTACTTAAACAGTGAGAAACATGTGTTCCAAAACGGGTAAGGGTAAAGATTCTCGCTCTGGACAGCAGTCCAGAACCATGAACCGCCTCAGTTTTAGTCATTACAACTAATTAAAATTCAGATATAAATGGTGGGGTACTATAGGTTTATCTATTAGCTTCGATACGAGCCCTAAAACATTAACTTGCGAGTTATATTCAATTTAATATGGATTTTAGAACATAGCATGTGCGGTGAATTCCAGATTCAACGTTGTCCTTTGGGGGCGTCGTTTTTTGTGCGAAACAACGTTATTTTGCCTTCAAATTTCTACACGATAAATATAAACAGTAAAGGGATTTATTGATCCCAAGTTTCGCTATTTTCATTTATGTTTTGGTTTAGGATTCGCATCGAACACTCTTGCTTTATATACATGTTACGATTGAACCATCGGTTTTACCCAATCAAATTAAGTGTGATTCAATCACTACAAGTTTTGCACGATACTAGGAAGGTAATATTAAACTCGAATGCGTTCCACTCAATATGATTAAATGACGACGGTCAAATATTGGCATGCAATGATTATAGTGTAAATATAATATCAATGTAACTACAATTGATAACTAATAATTTATAGCATGTAAAGCAAGTGAGGGGTTCACTTGCCTTGATTGCTTGATATGGAAGCGACACCACGTGCGGGATCTATATCGTCACTCGATGCGATGCGATGCTGGACACAGGCGCGGCGCGGGCGCGATGCGTGGTGACTCGGTACTGGACGCGGTGGCGACGCGGGCATGATACGGTAGTGGACGTGGCGATGACGCGGGCGCGGCACGGTACTGGGCATGGTCTTGACTTGGTGCGTGGTTCGGGAGCGGCACGGCGCATGCACTGGATCAGGCACGGTGTAGCATGGGGGCTGACACGACGTGGCATGGGGAGTGAGTACGACGTGGCACGGAGAGTGGGTACGGTGTGCGACACGGTTGGGTACGCGGTGGTACGGAGGCGGGCACGGTGCGAGGCTCGAGCGTGATACACACTGCGACGAACATGTGCGGTGTTGCGACGATGACTATTTTGATGACCATGATGGTCACAGGGACCGAGGCCATGGCTTGGACGGCGATGAAGGCCACCAGAATAGCGGTGATTGGAGATCGATGCAAGAGCTCGATGAAATGACGGAACTCGATTTTGGTGTCGATGAGGCACGGAGCTAGGCACGGCGAGGACACAGTACTAAGGTGCGGTCTGGTCATTGCTTGGCTTGGCATAGCATGGTCGCGGCATGAGGCAGCGGTGCAATGCAGCAAGGCGAGTTCAGGTGTGCGGAATAGGGTGGCGGTGCCGGGGTCTGCCGGAAGGCTTACTGTGAGGCTCGAAAAGATTTGATGGGTTAGGTTGAAGCGGAAGATGGAGTCGATGGTGGTGATCATTGGCGACGACAATGACTGTGGGTGACGATCAAGGAGCTTCGGCGGCAGCGATCCAGTCGAGCTTTGGCATAGACGATGATGGTGGATGGTGGTACTGACGAGTAAGGGTGAGGCAACATCGACTTTGAGAAGGTCGGTGGGGGCTGGAGGAAGTTGGTATGAGCTCAGTTGTAAGGAAGGAGGTGGTTCGGAGGAGGAGGAGCTGGGGGTCACAGAGGGGGTCGTCGGCGATGGGGTGAGCTTGGATGGAACTCAAGCTCGACCATAGAGGAAAGAGAGGGGCTCGGGTTCTTGGATGTTGAGGAGAGAGGGAAGACAAGGAAGGATGGAGGTGGCATGTCGTACGGGGGGGGGCGTTGGGGTGAAGTAGCGTGGGGCATGCACGGAGGTTACGAGGGAGAAGTGGAGGCGGTCGTTACATAGGGGGAGAGGAGCGAGAGGGGAGAGAGAGGTGGCCGTGGAGATCGCGGGGACAAGGACGTGGTCACAGGAGCATGGGTCGTGGGGGAACGAGCGGGAAAAGGCGGGAAAGAAACGAGAAGGAGAAGAAGAAGAAGGAGGGAAGAAGTGTTGGGGGAGTTCGGGTCATGTTCGGGTTCGGGTAGAAATAGAGTTGTGTTTAGATGAGTCATGAGCCGGGCTCGGGAAGAACGGGCTCGTGGGCTGGGCTGGAAAAAGAAAGGAAAATAAGAGTTTTGTTTTGGGCTAAGGGTTTTAGAAAAATAGATTGGTTAGGGTTTAGGTTAGGATAAATATAGAAATTATATTTAGAAAAATATAGAAAATTTTGTATGAAAATTTGAGAAAAACATTGGGAAATTATTTATTAAAATACGGTTACGGTATAGTCGGAACTGGGTATTACAAAAGGGTTAGGGTTTGATTTGGTTTTAAAATAGAATTAGGGTAGTGAATAGAATTTGAAGAAAAATATAGAAAACATAGGGAAAATTATTTATAGAAAATATTCAAATAGAAAATTTTTGTGAAACATTTATTTATAAACATGGAAAATATTTACAAAGGAATTGGGTATTACATATCTTAATAATATGTTATCAAATAAAATAGAGGCATAAAGACTTTAATTCGAAATTTTTGAGACAAAACGACCCTATTGCACGAGCACGTAAAGACGTATAGAAGCTTAAGTTAAATGAAGAGTGGGCTATGAAAAATAAGGGTTGGATGTTTCTAACATAGGATGGTAGAATTTCTGACTTAGATACTGAACCTTAGGATTAGAGTTGACGGTTAACTCACGTAACTAGCTTGACGGGATATAATGGGTATAATCCGTTGAAAACCCTCAGGAGACAAAACACCTATTTTAGAGTAACCTAGATGTTTAACGGCATGTTGCACATGCTCAGTGCAATCGCATTTCCTGCGAAAGTGAGATTAGAATTTTAAAATTAAGTTTTGCTCGAGGACGAGCAAAAGATAAGTTTGGGGGTATTTGTTCATCACGAATAATTGCATTTTATACTGGTCATTCTGTATCATTTTATTAATAAATTAGTGCTAATAATTCATGATTGCTACATAAGTACATGTTTCAGGTACTCAGGGCAATTAAGTTGAAAACATGCACATTTTGCACATTTGCGACGAATTTAGGCCAAAACTGCAACCGGATGGACAAATGATTAAGATACAAGTTTTTGCAATCAAAATAAATCATAATGTGCAACATGACATAGTAAGTGGCCAGCTAATTGGGTCAAGTGGGTACACAAATCATTACTTGGCACAATGATCACAATAAAAAGAGATGTGATGTGAAGAAAGATAAAAGAAAATATCCACAATCTTTGACTTTAAGCACCAGCGTGAAACCCAATTCAATTTAGAAGAAAAGAAATGTGCCAATAATCAAGTTGAGATGTCAGAAGATCACTGTATGAATCTGGATCCCAAACTTCATCATGGGGCCGACCAAACAACCATTTTGGCCGCCTAGGTCGGCCCAAACATGCCCATTTAGGCTCGTGTTCTTACCCTATCTTCATCACTGTCATATCAAGCCACTTAGATGTAACTTTTTGCCTATTGAGACTTAGATATATAGCAGATCAGTGGATGGCATTTGGTGTGAGATTTTAGGGGTTTATTTTGTTGCATACTTCTTCTTCTTTCCATTGCAAGCTCTTATTTGTAGAGCGTGGAAAGTGGAGGTTGGAGTTGTGAGCTTATCTTGTACTCTAATCCTTCCATTGTTAAAAAACTTCATTTCTTTTTATATCTTATGCGTTCCTTGGATTCTTGTTTACATTTTTGATCTTTATTTCTTGTAATATATTTTCATGCATCATTTCATTCACTTGGCATATTATTTTCTTGTAATGATTGAGTAGTTCTTGCTGCCAAGATGAAGGTAAAGTAGGATGATGAATGACAAAACCTTCTATCCTTATCTCTTGATTGATTATGTGCTTAAAGCTAAATGTCAAGTTTAGGATTGCAAATTGTTTGTGAAAATTGTTGATAAGGCATGCAGCTTGTATGTGATGGTTCTGTTGGGTTACGGCAGCGCCCTGGCCATCAAACCGTGGACAAATGCGGAACAAAAATTTATAAAAACTGGCGCTACCACAATCCGATGCCTGGATCTACCCTTAACCCTATACTAGCAAGCAATATAAAGAGTTAGGAATGGTTATACCGAATGAACCAAGTCCTTCGGGTCTTCAACCATCATCCCAAACTCCTAGTGGTCGCGGATTGAATTTGGTTGCCGGTCTTCCTCCATCTACGATGATCCACCTGAGGGAAATGGCGCAAGCTTCAGCCTTGCCTAGCATGACAACCGACGCTCCAAGTTTGCTAGCAATGGAGAGTGGAGGTGTAGGATTATCTCACTATAATTTTTCTCTCATCAAAATACTCCAAAGAGCAACTCTAGAAGAAGAATGAGGGGTGTGGAAAACAATGGCATGAGCAACCATGGAAATGACTAAGTATCTCAAGAGAGAAGAGAATGAGAATATCAATTGAATTATCAAGTCAAGAAAAATCAAGCATGGCATGTAAAGAAATATGTAGCTACAATAATTTCAACCATGAAAATATCTCCTCATTTTTACAATAAACAAATGTGTGCCATGCCTCTCTACATGCCAAGCCCATGCTCATGCCAACTCACCCTCCACATCATTTCCCAAATTTATTTTCTAAAATGAAAATCAAATAATATGGTGGCCATCTTCTAGAAGCTATTCCATATAAATATGGAATACAACCCGGTACACGTATCGAAATACATATACACGTATTCGTACAAAAATACGAATAGCCAAGAGAGAAAATGAATAGTGAACAATAATACTAGAATACATACACACACACACACAAATTATTAAATCAAAACCTGATTTAATAATCCGGCTTAATCCTAAGCCGCTAGTATTATCAACCGTCCGATTAAAGTCTGTGCAGCATGTACACATATTTAATCGGACACATGTATGTACTAACATACGTCATCTACACCATATCGCCTGAACCGTGAAAACCCCCTGTGTGGGACTCTAAAGACTCGTCATTACGTTGGCAGTGGGTTTAACCACAAGCACATCAGCTGCACTAGCTGTACGTAACGGCTATCCATGTATTGAGCGAAAGGAAGATCGATGAGTAAACTCATTTGTATCCCTACTGAGCCTGACAGTGACAATCTCCGTACAGTCCGGTCTGTTCATCTAAGAGTATCGCATATCGAGTCTAGGGGGGTGGATGAAGTTAGACCCCTAATAACGCGATAATTCGTGTCGGTATGAAACCCATCACCACCTGAGAAACTACTGATCCTAGATCAGTAATTCTCGACTACCTTGGCCAAGGATTTCTGGTGATGGCCACCCGTGCACTGCGCAACATCAACCCCCAATACCGGGAGAGATGAATCCCCGATGATCCGCTCACTGCCTCCATGTGGTTCGGGACTGTACCCAACTAAACCCTATTTGCACGACTCCTTTGAGCCGTGGTAGGGTAGTAATCAAAACACAGTGGGAACTCACATGAGACAAATGACGATCTCTGGTCGACAGACTAACCTGCGCACATGTCACCTAGGAACGACTATCTGACAATAGGTATAGTACCAACTAACAGGTTCCCGGTGAGTCCGCCCAGTGTACTCATAACCCAATGAGCACTTGCATACTATCTTAGGTGAACAAACTAACACCGATGGCTTGTAAGACCTAGCCACCGTCCCTCGTCAGGGTCTCGATCAGTATACACTAGTCTACTCTAGAGTATCGATACCTAGTCTCGAAACTCCCACGACCAGGGACATTTAAGGATGTGCTTATAGACCCTCCAGCTCCCACGTATATGATCGCCATCATAATGCAGGTAGTCAAGCAAAAATCTTATGGGCTCTATCAACATGTAATAGTGATCTGTAATGTCACCTAATGCTGTACATAATGATAAAGATAAACCAGATAGTATACTATCATCTCGAGTAAGACTGTTCTACTGGTATAGGTTCTCCCTCAATCATCACAATCACGTGCCCGCAATTCAATAATTGACTTGAGGGCATTATAGCCAACAATCCCCCACTTGCACTTAAGGCTAATTATTGCGGTGTTGCATACTCACAGCTCGTGTGATACCGAACACCCAACTGCTTTACTAATCAGTCTCGCAAAGCCCGTTTGCGAAACTATTGCGTTCGAGAAATAGCCTCAGTGAGTGGATCCGCTCCAGTGTTTCTATCTTTATCTCTCTATATCTCAACTTGAATTCTCATCAATTATTTCCAAATAAGGTTCATTTTTCCGTGTCCAACATCGACACAAATCTTCTGTTTCCATCAGGCATCGTTCCTCGAACGATCTTTTCACTCAATAACACCAGTCGGTATCACCTAGATATCCGCCGTGTTCACAACTGTCTCCGGTATCGAGTATCCTCGTTAGGCTCCCCGTCTAAAGTGTGGCTATCCTGCCCCTCAGTCTCGACTGGGTCCACTATGAATCCAGCTGTATAACTACCTCACTCAGCCTGGATATACGGAAAAATCCGAAACCGTATGGCTACTGTTCCCTGATTAAAAATCAGGAAAGGACTCAGAAGAGGCATCATGTGCTCACACGTGACCAGCGGTCACGTGTTGGCACGTGACGTTTAAAGCAGCAGCATAAAGCTCATTCAAGAAAAAGCTCCAGAAAAGGCATCACGTGCTCACACGTGATAAGTGGTCACGTGTTGGCACGTGACGGCTGAGCAGCGGCAAAGAACAGAGCGCAGAAGGAAGAGAAGCCCACCCAAGGGGTCACGTACTTACACGTGACCCGGGGTCACGTGCACACACGTGACCAACGGTCACGTGGCCACATGTGACCGGCTTTAAAAGCCTGATTTCTTTGACAGAATTGGATTCCGAGGAGAGATCATTCAAATCTTTCCAAATAGAGAATGATTATTTGGAACTGTTGGATTAAAAATCTAAAGGTGATTAAATATCACCTATTTATGGAAAAATCTTGAACTTGGAAAGATTTCCCCTTAAAATCTAACCGAAATAACAAAGGGATATCTTTGGATTTAAAATCCAATGGTGAATAAAATTCACCTAACAATCTAAAGGTCCGGATTAATGATAAATATAAATCAAATCTCTCAACATACAAATCAAATCTCTCAATGAGAGATTTACTAAGCAGATTGATTCTCTTCCTTCTCCTATAAATAGGAGCCAAGAAAAGAAGAGGAAAGGACCCCTTTTCGAAGACCTTTTTTCTAAAACCTTTCTCTGAAACCTTGAGACCTTTGGATCTTTTTCTATTGATATACATAGAGAGAGAGAGAGAGATAGAGCCAGGGATTCTCTGCAAAAAGGAAAACCCTAGGTAAGAAAAGAAAAGGGAGGCTTAAAAGGAGAATTTAATTCTCAAAAGAGTTGGACTCTTACATAAAAGAAGAGAACTTGGTTCTTTCTCTGGTGGAGGATCTGTAAAGTGCACATCTCCCCACGAATTGAGAATTTAATTCTCATTGGGTTGAGATCCTGCCATGCAGATCCAAAACACAGAGGAGGAACTGAGTTCAGAGAATTTAATTCTCACAAAATGATAGGAATTCAATTCCTTTGACAAAAGGTTAGGGTTTAACCCTATGATATAGGAATTTAATTCCCTCAAGATGAACAGAACTATTGTTTAACCCTAACTGAGAATATAATTCTTTCAAACTCACAGGAATTTAATTCCTTTAAGAAAAGAAATTAGGGTTTAACCCTATTTAAGAACATAATTCTTCAGAAGAAAACAGGAATTTAATTCCTCTAAAGTTTAGGGTGTAACCCTATGAACAGAACTTTAAAAATATGCAGAGTCACGTGCTACCACGTGACCCCTGCAAAGACCCACATAATAGAACTCTGAAGCAGACACCTCACGTGTTACCACGTAACTCCTGCGAAGATATATAAAAGAGAACTTTGAGGTAATGCCTCACGTGTCCCATGTGATCCCTGAAGCACATAAAGAAACAACAAAATAAAAGAGAACTCTGGGGCGCCCTCACGTGTCACCACGTGACCCCTAATGAGTATTCTAATAAACCAGAGCATGAGCCCCCGCACGTGATGGCTTTCAGAACTGAAAGTGTTAAAAACTTATCTGCAAAACAAAATAAAGAGAAGAAGGACGCTCTTACGTGTTACCACGTGACCCCTCTTGCTTCAGTGTCTAACACTAAATTGAACCCTCTGTATCCAGTGTTTAACACTGATTCTACTTAGTGTTTAACACTAATCTGGAAAATTATATTTGCAGTGTTTAACACTGACTCTCCTTAGTGTTTAACACTAATTTGAAAGCCCTTTTCCCAATGTTCTAACTTGTTAATCTTTTCCCAGTGTTCAACACTGTTGGTCTCTAGTGTTTAACACTAGCCTTAGCCCAATTGGCTAAGTTTCTAGAGGCAAAGCCTCTCCTTCAATGAATCAACAGAGGGCCAATATCCCAGATACAATTGGACTTAGCCCAAGCTGGCCATAAGTCCTCAATTCAAACTTAATTGGGCCCATGGGTTCATAATATAATAATCGATCATAGTTCCCAAATTGGGCTACAGATCACTTAATCTACCTCGGTGTAAGGGTACATCTCTTCACTCCTTTGATACTTGTCGTTGTAATTCCTCAACGTCTTCAAAGAGGTGACGGGTCCCGATAACCACACACATTGATACGTACTGTGGGGTCTTTAAACTCACGGACTATGACGTCCTTAACCTTGACCGTGATGTCTTAAAACTAACGCTGGACTGTGGGGTCTTTAAATCCATGGACTATGAAGTCCTTAACCTTGACCGTGATGTCTTAAAACTAACATCGGACTGTGGAGTCCTTAAATCCACGGACTATGAGGTCCTTAACCTTGACCGCAACGTCTTAAAACTAACATTGGACTGCAATGTTCTTAAACTACCTATTGACCGCAATGTCACTAAACTAAACAACAGGGCTCCCCTAATCGCTCTCTTGTTGGATCTAAATGATCCCGTTAAGTTGATCTTAGTCTAAAACTAGGCTAACGTATCCTTAACAAACGTTTAAGTCGATCTTAGTCTCAAACGAGACTAACGTATCCTTAAACACAACCCCCAAACCCAAATCTAAGATAATACGGATTTGGACTAGTCTGCGCCCTACGGGCGACGACATAACTCAGTCTCCGTATACAATCCACGGGCAACCAAACACAAATGAAACACACACGACACGAAGTGACCATCTGGAGAAGGAGAAAGTTGTTACCGCAACGCGGTAACGTAATTAACTGCAGGGGCTTGCACCTGCAGGGAAGAGCATCCCCACAATCAAAAACCCCTCAAGCGAGGGGGAATCTGACGAAGTCTGCTACATCGGACGCATCCGTTTAAACCTTCGATACACAGTGCCATAAATCAACTTGGCATCTTCGGAGAGATGGACGGATAGCACCAATTAGCATCTGCCCCGAATCTCAGGCAAGACGTCAGTCTTGGCCGTCTTCCAGAGGGGAACAGATTTTAGCACGCCCGGTGGGACCTTTTCCTCTTTCCACTCCACACTTCGTGTGTCATGATTCACGAACCAATCGCGGTCTGCCAACGGTTGCCCTTGGGTTTCGAAGTACTAAGATTTGGCGTTTCGTTTGTTGCAGAAAGCAAAACGATCAATGGCTGGTAACTGCTCGAACTGCGCCAACTGCAAATGCAACCAGCGCTCCGCCTCACCTGGAGGTGTAGCATACGGACCCCAGGCTGCTTCGCTATTCACTATGCCTGTGGAGCAAGTGACTCAAGCTACCATCGGTTTATTCTTTGGGACCATGCTCCCGCCGGTGAACATTAACATCCTAATGCCCATACCGGAAGCTTCAAAGAAGTCGGTCTTTGATCAACTTACTACTCCTATGGCCCCTCTCAATAGGTCGTCCAACTCCTCGGTCTTCACTAGGCTAAGCCTGAACTCCAAAGGGCCCACCAAGAAGCCCCTGATACCTGAGCTGGCCATCCCAAGGAAGACAGCTGCTCCCGAAGTCGTCAAGGCGGCTTCTTCTCCCAGAGGGTCGGTCTTCGCGAGACTAACTACCCCCGTTCCCGCTCCCGCTCAGAAAACTGTAGCTTCTCAACGAACGTCAGTCTTCAAGAGGCTGACACCGGCAGCAGCCCCTCCCCAGAACAGGGGGCAAGACGAAGCCATCGCTGAATCAATCCCAACAACCCGTCATGCCCGACGTCGCCACTGGCGCCGGATAAGGAAGACTGGGGGCAATTCCCCCTCTGGGCTAACTCCACCAGCTCCAACGGTGGAAATTGAGGCTGCTGTTCCAACCGGGAACAGCTTTGAGCTGCTAAACAGGGTACGCAGAAATTCGCCAACTGCGGTTCTCAAAAGATCCCCTCCACCTGCGGAGAATGTTATAGAAACAAAGCCGGAGCAGCCTCCTCAACGGCTGTCCTCCAAAATTTATAAAGTCTGGCGGAAGATTCAGGACTCGGTAATTGACCAGGACCACTCTCGTCAACAATGAAGGACGACAACCGCTTGGATGCCTGCTACAACGGCTCCCTCCACGTCGACTACTCAAAAGAGAAGAAGGCTGGAGAAAGTCCCCATTCCTGCAGCAAATATCAAGGACAATAAGCCAAAACGCCCTAAGTCTAGGGGCATGATGGTGCATACAGTATACATGGCGCTTGGAAAAGAGGACAGCCATGCATCCACGGGTCATAGGCCACTTACACGGTCAGTGACCAAGGCTCAGGAGCAACAACAGAAGCTCCAAGAAATGATGAACGCGATGGCCGCACTCACTGGGCCGAAAGAAAGCCCCGAAGTGTCATCTGATCAACGCCAGGAACAAGAAACTGACGCTGAGTTCCTTCGTAGGATACTGGAGAAGAAGGATAAAGAGGCTGCTGAACAAGCAGCCAATATACAACGAATGGCCCTTCTGTTTCAGGACATGGTGGGTATGATGATCCAGCAAGAGCCTCCTGCTGAAGATCTTCCAATCGTTCTTGAAGACGACAGGGGAGAAACGTCAAATCCTCCGCCCGCTCTGTCCACAGCCAAGGAGGAGACAATCTCCAAGGCTGACCTGGACGAATACATAGCTCAACAGATACGCATTCACCAGGCGACTGAGGCAGCTGGTCAAGTTGTCAGGATGGGAAGACCATATCCAAGCTGGTATGACCAGATCAAATACCCGCCGGGCTACACAATACGGAAATTCCATGTCTATAAGGGGACAGGCAATCCCCATCAACATGTGGCCCAGTTCAGGGCGCTTTGTGGCAACACTGGTGGCGACGATAAGCTCTTGCTTCACTAATTCGTCGGCAGCTTGTCAGAAACAGCGTTCGAATGGTATTCTGAACTCCCGAACGATTCCATCAAGACATTCACTGAAATGGAGTTGCTGTTTACCCAACGTTTTGCAAGCGCCAGCGAACGCACCCCGATAACAGCTTTGATTAATGCAAGGGTGAAGCCGGGTGAAACTTGGGTCCAATACGCGATCCGATGGCGGAACTTATGGTCAAAATGCGAACAACGCATCGAAGAAGCGCCCGTGGTGGGCATGTTCGTGGGTACCCTAGATCCTCATGCAACTATCTCACAGTTCATGATGTTCTTTAAGCCAACCATGTTCCAGGCTTTGATCGACAAGTTGGCCCAGATGGACCAGATGGCTCACAGGCCGTCTCCCCCGAAGCCAGAACCTCGGAATGACAAGGGTAAAGGGAAGGCAACCTTCGTTGCGAACGCTCAGCAGCAACCCAATGCCCCAAAGCTGGCGGATCAACTGGAAGAAAGACGGCGGTATTATAATGAGAAAATGAAGTGCCCCTACTCATTCCCGCGGGATAAGACGAAGAGGCTCTTCGAGTTGGCAATACGCAACAGGCTTATCAACTTTCCAAACCCAAGGCGACCGCCGCAACCCAGTGAGGTGAATAACCCCAACTACTGCCCTTACCATCAAACGGTAAGCCATCCGATTGAGGATTGCTTCGTTTTCAAAGGATGGATTGAAGATCAATACCTACAGGGCAAGTTTGCGCTGTCCGAAAAGTGGAAAGTGAACCCGCCACAACCTCACATTGCTAAGAAGATGGATACACCGGGGGCAACTTGTTCTTTCATTGAAGAAGCTCCATGGGAAATCGTGCTTTCAGCAAAAACCAAGAGGATGCTGAACGATCTTGAAACATGCCCGACGGTCAGGTGGAAGAACCCGCTGGAACCCCAGATCATTGAAGGGATGCTGAAGCCGCACCTAACTCCGAAGATTAGTGGTGAAGGCCCGAGCACTCACAACCAGCCGACGAAATCTTCGAAGAAAAAGAAGAAGAGATCTAAAAAGCCCGTGAAGCCTGGTAACAAGCGCACGGACTTGCAGAAGCAGATTGACGCGCTGGAAGAGTACAATCAAAAGGCGGGGACTCCCATTACACTCCAAGAATTCCTCAACCACGTCTTTCAAGAGGAAGTTGAGGGGGAGAGTTCGTCGGATGAATCCGAGGGTTATGTGGCGAGTTGTCATGTGATCTCCCACTCGTTTACGGACGATGATAAAACTCCTGGCACTAAGAAACTGGGGGCAGAGCCTGAACCGGAGCTTGTATGGCCAACAGACGAAATTATTGACGCCTTTCTAGACGAGATTCGTTTGAAAAGTAAAGCCGACCAAGAGCGTGAGATGGCCGTATCAGAAGGAGCCAAATGCAGGCGATTAAACGAAAGAGTCGAAGCACTCCCGCCAGATCAAAAGACATCCGATGCGGATAAAAATATATTGAAGACGAGGAAAATGTTTGCCAAAGCCATGTTAATGGGAATGAAGCTACCATCCTCGGAAGAAAACACGCTCAAGGGGGCGGAGAGGCACCCTAATTACTGCTCATATCATCGGAAGATTCCACACCCCACTGAGGAGTGCGACGCTTTTAAGACATAGCGGCGGGGATATGTTGTTCATCGGCAACATTTTAAGCGAATGAAACGCAGAGCTCGTCGGGAGCAGAAAAATACGACCGAAGGACATAAAAGAACTGCCGGTAACTGTTACACGGTCAACGCCGGGGGACCGCAAGTGCTCACATTCGGGAGCGATTCTGACGTAGAAATGGCTCTGGGCCATCTCTTTAAAGAATCCGTTTTGGGGAAAAAGGAAGAACCGGAGGACTGCGAAAACATTCAGCTGCGCAATCGCACGCTCCCGGAAAAGAATCTCGGACCCGCAACTAGAAAAGATAAGGGAAAGGAAAAGGTCGCTGAGGATATCACCTTAGATGACCAAGTTATGAAAGAGCTGACTGCCAAGGACCCGCCTAAGAAGAGTAAGGTGGACTACAACATCCTAGCGCACCTGAGAAAGCTACCCTCGCAGCTCAGCATTCTCGACGCCCTCCTGTTATCAAAAGAAGCGAGAGATTCATTAATTAAGGCGCTACAAGAGCCCGAACAATTCTAAGCCTTCCTCGCCGAAGAAAGGATGAAGAATGAACTGGAAGAAGTGCACACGGCCGACATCACTTTCGGTGACGAAGACCTGCTCCTTGGGACGTGTGACCACAACCGTCCCCTATACGTCTCTGGATATTGCCACGACATAAAGATAGGCAAAATCTTGGTCGACAATGGGTCTTCCGTTAATCTCCTCAACGTGCGGGTGTTAAAGGAAATTTTCATGAGCGTCCAGCACCTTGCTCGGGACAAGATCACCATCTCCGGGTTCGACTCCCAATCATCGAGAACTCTTGGGTCTGTGATATTGACGCTACGCTTTGGGCTACTCGTCACGGACATTAAGTTTCACGTCATAGATGCCAAGACATGTTACAATGCTCTGCTCGGCCGACCTTGGTTACACGAGTACAACATCATCCCTTCTACGCAACATCAGTGTATGAAGTATTTCAAGAATGGTCTCGAGTATACCGTAACAGGTGAGCTAAACCCATTCTCCGTGAACGAAGTCCGCAAATACGAAGATGCAAAGTACTTTTTGCCAGATTTCGAGGATACAGAGAGATGTCGCAAACCGGAGAACAAAGCCGCTGCCACCATTCCTGTTTTCGGGAGTGATACCGAAGAAGAAGAAGAGATACTCTGGGCCGTCTCGACGCAATGACCCGGGACCGTCCGCCCCCATATTGATCTTCGGAAGCGACTCGGAAGATGAGATTAATGCTGTATTCTCCAGTCGACCGTCAGTACAAGAATTCCCTGGTGGCAATCAGAGTTTGCAAATCACCATGGTTCCGCGGGAGCATTACAAAGACCTTGACGCACTTGAAGCTCACAACGTGCAAGAGCTGCGAACATTTTACGTCCCTCCCAGGCGAAAAGGCAAAAAGGCGATCCTATTCTATCGATCCTCGGAAACAAGAGTGGAGAAAGAGATCTGGCACGGCGCGGATTCTACACTTGACGAGCTTCAACCTATCCGTTTGCCCAGATATTACACAAACGGACTAAAAAGGCTATTGAAGCGCCAAGTGATACCCTTAAAACAGACTATTCGGCAAGCTCGATTCTATAACAGGATTTGGGATGTCCTTGGGACTCAGCGCAAACTGCCTAATGGGAGAATGGAAACACTTGGGTTTGGATACGTGAGAGTCGGGAAACGGGAATGAGTCCACGGTAGCTACGCCATATACAACTTCGATGAAGAAGAGGACGCCCTGTCAAGAAATGCCAACCCCTCATCAGGACTAGATTCCGCAATCAAAGTGCAGAGTCCGTCATTTGAAGAGCGAATGGACAAGCTTATCAGGAAAGCGGGTCAAAAAGCTCGGGATGACCATAACCGCGAAATGGTCATCTACGAAAGAGCCAGGACGCAACGCCTTTTTCAACAGGCTGCGAAAGAGGAAAATGCTCCTCCCTGTCAACCGCTTGTACAAAAGGCCCGACGCAGAGGTATAAACAAGTCAAAGAGCAGAAAAGGCGTTCGACAGCGACAAAGCGGGACCAAGAAGTCACGTGATCGGGTATTGCGCGGTCCGGATTTGTCCCTTATGAAGAAGATGAGTCAGGCATACTCTTTTCTCTAGAATAAAACACGGAAGATACTTGACCTCGCTTTGAAACATCGAATGATTACACTTCCGGCGTCTAAACACCCTGAGCAAGCTAATGAGGTCTCTCATCCGGACTATTGCTCCTATCACCGAGCCGTAGGACACCCTATCGAAGACTGCTTCACCTTTAAGAACTGGGTCGAAGACCAATACCAGCGAGGCAGATTTGCTCTGTCCGACAGCTGGAGGGTAACGCCGTCGCAAAAGCACGAACCCAAAGCCACAAGAGCAGAACCAGATCCGTATTGGTCTTGGAAGCGAGCTCGTACCTGTCGCGTAATAACGATATCAAAAGAAGAGCCCGAGAATATGGATGACTTTCCCTGGTGCTTCGAAAACAACGACGACGAGGTAATCTTAGAATTTCCACCGGCGCCGAAAGAGCTGGAAGATGGCATACATACTACTGCAGATAACCTCAAGAAGATTGAGCTGGGGACGGCGAACGACCCGCGACCGACATTCGTCAGCGAGCTGCTATCTGAAGAAAGGGTGGCTGCGTTAAAAGACGTTCTTATGCAGCATAGAGATTGCTTCGATGGAACTATTCCGAAATGCCGGGACTAGATCCAGAGATTGCTGTGCATAAATTAGCGATATCCCCGGACGTTAAGCCAGTCAAACAGGCGCCAAGAAGAATGCGGCTCGAGCTTGAGATGAGCATCAACGCCGAAGTTAAGAAGCTGATCGATTCTGGGTTTATCCAAGAAGTTCAATATCCTGACTGGATCGCCAACATCGTCCCGGTAATGAAGAAAAATGGGACAGTGCGCACATGCATGGACTTCAAGGATCTCAATAAAGCTTGCCCGAAGGACGATTTCCCAGTACCTGTAACCGAGCTGATGATAGATAACACGTCCACTCATGAGGTTTTCTCTTTCATGGACGGCTCATCAGGGTACAATCAGATAAAGATGCATCCCGAGGACCAGAAGCATACTACTTTTCGGACCCCTCTGGGAATATTCTGCTACAAGGTGATGCCCTTCGGTTTAAAGAACACCGGTGCCACCTATCAAAACGCCATGACAAAGATCTTCGATGACCACATACATGAAATCGTTGAATGCTATATCGACGACCTCGTCGTGAAAAGCAAATCATACGGGGAGCATCTCGAGCATTTGAAGACCGTATTTCAACGCCTTCGGCAATACAACTTGAAAATGAACCCTCTCAAGTGTGCATTCGGAGTTTCCTCAGGCAAATTCCTAGGATTCATCATCCGACACCGAAGTATCGAAATAGATCCGTCAAAGATCAAGGAGATCATGGAAATGCTACCGCCGAGGACTCTCAAACAATTGCGGTCCCTCCAAAGGAAACTCGCGTATATCCGGCGATTTATAGCCAACCTTTCAGGCAAATGCCGCCCTTACAGTCACCTCATGAAGAAGGGAACCCTGTTCGTTTGGGACCAAAAATGCTAAAGCGCGCTTGACGAGATCAAGCAATACCTGCAGAACCGCCAGTGCTGGCTGCTCCGGTCAAGGGAAAACCCCTCATTCTTTATACAACCGCCCTCGAAGGTTCCTTAGGCACATTATGGGCACAAGAGAACGATCAAGGGAAAGAAAGAGCACTCTACTATTTAAGTCAAGTTCTGCTGGGGGCAGAAAACAACTACTCCCCTATCGAAAAACATTGCCCGGCGTTAATCTTTGCGATAACCAAGCTCAGGCACTATGCGTTGGCGCATGAAGTCCGTCTCATTTCGAAGGTGGACCCCCTCAAGTACTTAATGTCGAAATCCATATTGACGGGTCGGCTCGCTAAATGGACCCTACTCTTAATGGAGTTCTCGATAACCTATCGACCTCTCAAAGCAGTAAAAGGCCAGGCCATCGCCGACTTCCTCGCCGAGCATCCGATACCTGCTGATTCTCCTTTGAATTGCGAACTGCCAGATGAACACGCGTTTGATGCGATCGATGGTGGTGATACCCGATGGGAGCTTTATTTCGATGGAGCATCTTCCGTGAAGAAGCGCAAACAAAGTACCCCTATAATCAAATCGGGGGGAGTACTCATCTTTGTAACTCCACAAGAAGGGATAATGCGCTTTGTTTTCTCCCTAACAGAGCCGAGGACAAACAATGAAGCCGAATACGAAGCTTTGATAACAGGCCTCGAGATTGCCATCGACATGGGAATTGAAAACCTCTTCATATACGGAGACTCCCAACTGGTCGTTAGTCAAGTAAACGGCGACTACCAAACGTGTAAACCAGAGTTGGTAAAGTACGGCGAAAAGGTGCAGCAACTCTTGACCCAAATTCCTTCCTATACCTTGGAAAACATACCGCGCGTGGAAAACAGCAAAGCGGACGCGTTGGCCAAGCTTGCTAAGGAACTGGCTGATGAGAACCTTGATGACGTAAGAATCATGATACAAAACCGTCGGGTGCTCGCTCCAGCAGAGATATCTCCGGAATCGTCCGAGGAAAAGGAAGCGACCGAGTAGATGGCCATGTTTCCTGATTTAAAATCATGAAAGCCCACGGAAGAGGCTTCAGAAAAGGGTCACGTGCTTACACGTGACCAGCAGTCACGTGTTGGCACGTGACATCTAAAAGCATCGGCAAGGCGAATTCAGCTTCCCGACTGCATCAAGGAAAAGGGCTTCAGAAAGGGTCACGTGCTCCCACGTGACCAGGGTCACGTGTTGGCACGTGACATTTGAAAGCGGCTTCAAAAGTAAACCGGTTCCCTGATCAAATCAAGGAAAATGCTTCAGAAAAGGTCACGTGCTCTCACGTGACCAGGGTCACGTGTTGGCACGTGATACTCAAAAGCAGCAGACTTGTTCTCCGGTTAAATCAAGAAAAAGAGTCTAGACGAGGGTCACGTGCTCACACGTGATCAGGGGTCACGTGATGGCACGTGACGGTTAAGCAGCAACCAGAAGACAGAGCGCAAAAAGAAAGAAAAAGGCTCGTTCCAAGAGGGTCACGTGCCCACACGTGACCAAGGGTCACGTGACCACACGTGACCGACTTCAAAGCCCATTTGTTAACAGAATTAAATTCTGAGAAAAGACCTCTCAAATCTTTCCAAAAGCAACCGATTGAATTAAAGATGATTAAATATCATCTATCTATGGGAAAATCTCGAATTTGGAAAGATTTCCCCGTAAAATCTAACCAAAATAACAGAGGAGAATCTCTGGATTTAAAATCCAATGGTGAGTAAAATTCACCTAATAATCCAAAGGTCCAAAACGAATGATGGATACAAATCAAATATCCTAATGAAAGATCCACCAAAACTAATTGACTCGGCTGCTTCTCCTATAAATAGGAGCCAAGAGACACACAAGAAAAAGATATATGCAGAGGGAAGAAAAGATAGAGAGCCTTGATACTTTAGAGGAATTTGGATCTTCTGCAAAAGAAAACCCTAGGTAAGAAAGGGAAGGTTTCATTGAAAGAAAAGAGAATTTAATTCTCAACAGAGTTTAACTCTGATATAAAACAGAAGGACATATTTCTTCTCTCTTTGATGGAGGATCTGTAAAGTGCACATCTCCCCTTGAGTTGAGAATTTAATTCTCAATGGGTTGAGATCCTGCCATGCAGATCCAAAGCATAGAGAGGGAATGGAAGCACGAGAATTTAATTCTCACAGAACTATAGGAATTTAATTCCTTCAAAATAAAATTAGGGTTTGACCCTGTGTTATGGGAATTTAATTCCTTCAGAATGAAAAGAATCAGGGTTTAACCCTAGTTAAGAACTTAGTTCTGTTAAAACAACAAGAATTTAATTCCCTTAATCTTATTCCCCAGAATAATTCTCTAACAGAGAGCGGGGGTTTAATTCCTTAAAGCTTTTATTAGGGTTTAACCCTATTCAGTTCTTCACATATATGAGGAATTTAATTCCTACAGAAAATTCAGAGTTCAACTCTTCAAAAGGAACTAGGAATTTAATTCCTCTGAAATTATTGTTAGGGTTCAACCCTACGAGGAATTTGATTCCTGGGAGGGATTAACAGATCTTCTAAGCAACTACAGAAAAGCAGGGTCACGTGTCACCACGTGACCCCCCCAAAAGATCTACAGAAAGTCCTTTGAGGCAGTGCATCATGTGCTCCACGTGACCCTCGAAACACAGAAAGAAAAAGCAAAAAAAATAAAGGCCTTGGGTGCTCTCACGTGCTCCCACGTGACCCCTTGGCTGATGCTTTAACAATCAGCGCACTAATCCTCCTCACGTGGCGGCACGTGATGCTCCAAAGAAAACATAAAAAGTGTCTAACGCTTATTTACAGAACGAAGAAAAGGAGATCTGGCTCCACATTTAGGGCGCCCTCACGTGTCACCACGTGACCCCTAATGAGCATTCTAACAGACAAGAGCGAGGGCCTTCATCACGTGCTCACACGTGATGGCCGCCAGAATTAAAAGAGTTAAACACTGATCTGCAGAATAAAATAAAGGGAATCAGGGCGCTCTCACGTGTCCACACGTGACCCCTCTCTCCTTAGTGTTTAACACTAATCTGAAGACTTTGTCCTAAGTGTTTAACACTGATTTGCTTAGTGTTTAACACTAATTTGAAATCTCTGATTACCAGTGTTTAACACTGATTTGCTTTAGTGTTTAACACTAATTTGAAAGCCCTGTTGCTAGTGTTTAACACTGATTATCTTTTAGTGTTTAACACTAACTTGCTAATCTTATTCTCAATGTTCAACACTGTTGGTCTTTAGTGTTTAACACTAGCTTTAGGCCAATTGGCTAAGTTTCTAGAGGCAAAGCCTCTCCTTCAATGGACCAACAGAGGGCCAATATTTCAAACATAATTGGACTTAGCCCAAACTGGCCATAAGTCCTCAAATCATCTTGAACTGAGCACATCTGCTCTTTCAACCAACTCATTGGTTCAAGGGTACATCTCGGAACTCCTCTGATATTTGTCGTTGTAATCCTTCAACGTCTTCAGAGAGGTGACGGGTCCCGACAACCACACATCAATACGGACTGTGGGGTCCTTAAACTCATAAACTTATGCGTCCCTAAACCAAGATACGGACTGTGGGGTCCTTAAACCCATGGACTTATGCGTCCTTAAACTACCAATGGACCACCACGTCCCTAAACTGGTAATGGACCACCATGTCCTTAAACTGGTATTGGACCACCATGTCCCTAAACTGGAGCAATAGAGCCCAAATGCTCTTTTGTCAGATCTAAACGATCCCGTTAAGTCGATCTTAGTCCCAAACTGGACTAACGTATCCTTAACAACCGTTTAAGTTGATCTTAGCCTCAAATATGGCTAACGTGTCCTTAAACCTTCAAACAGACTTTAGTCCCAAATTGGACTCTAGATCCCCCAATCAACTTTGGCTCAAGGGTATATCTCTGAACTCCTCTGACATTTGTCGTTGTAATCCTTCAACGTCGTCAGAGAGGTGATGGGTCCCGACGGCCATACATTTAATGGACCATCATGTCCCTAAACTGGAACAATCGAGCCTCCAAACGCTCTTTTGTCGGATCTAAACGATCCCGTTAAGTTGATCTTAGTCTCAAATTGGACTAACGGATCCTTAACAAACGTTTGAGTTGATCTTAGCCTCAAATATGGCTAACGTATCCTCAAACCAAAACCCCAAACCCAAATCTAAGAAAATACGGATTTGGACTAATCCACGTCCTACGGGCGACGACACAAATCAGTCTCCGTATACAATCCACGGGCAACCACAAACAAAACAAACACCCACGACACGAAGTGACCAGCTGGAGAAGGAGAAAGTTGTTACCGCGATGCGGTAGCGTAATTAACTGCAGGGGCTTGCGCCTGCAGGGAAGAGCGTCCCCACAATCAAAAACCCCTCAGACGAGGGGGAATCTGACGAAGTCTGCTACATCGGACGCATCCGTCTAAACCTCCGATATACGGTGCCATAAATCAACTTGGCATCTTCGGAGAGGTGGACGGATAGCACCTATTAGTATCTGCCCCGAACCTCAGGCGAGACGTCCCGCGTCCCGGCCGCCGTTCGGAGAGGAATAGATTCTGGCACGCCCGGTGGTACCTCTTCCTCTTTCCACTCCACACTTCGTGTGTCGTGATTCGCGAACCAATCACGGTTCGCTAATGGTTGCCCTTGGGTTTTGAGATACTAAGACTTGGCGTCTTGCTTATTGCAGAAAGCAAAGGATCGATGGCTTCTACTTCTGCGAAATGCTCCAACTGCTCGGACTGCAATTGCGACCAACGCTCTGCCTCGCCAGGAGGTATAGCCTACGGACCCCAAGCCGCTTCGTTATTCACAATACCGGTGGACCAGGTGACTCAGGCCACTACCGGATTGTTCTTTGGGACTATGCTCCCACCGACAAGCTTTACGGCGCCGGTGCTGACAAAGGATGCTCCCAAGAAGTCGGTCTTTGATCGTCTTACCCCTGCTGCGGCTCCTCTCAACGGGTCGCCCAACATCAGCGCCTCGGTCTTCTCTAGATTGGGCCAGAAATCCTGTGGACCCATCATGGGGCCTACAATCCCAGAGAAGGCTGCTTCTAAGAAAGTGACCGGTCCTGCTCCTGAAGTCGCCAAGGCGGCTTCCCCGGCCAAAAAGTCGGTCTTTACAAGATTGACGGCTTCAGCTCCCGCTCCTGCTACCCAAAGGACATCGGTCTTTAACAGGCTAACACCAGCAACGACCCCCCACCTACACAGGGAGCAAGACGAAGCCATTCTCACCGCTGAACCAACGCCGTCTGCTCGACACGCTCGACGTCGCCATTGGCGCCGAGTAAGGAAGGCTAGGGGCAACTCCCCCTCTGGGCTAACTCCATCAGCCCCGATGGCGGAAGTTAATGCTGCTGTTCCAACGGGGAACAGCTTCGAGATGCTAAATAAGGTGCGAAGGAATTCTCCTACTGCGGTGCTAAAGAGGTCTCCTCCCCCACTAAAAAAGGTTGTGGAGATAAAGTCAGAGCAGCCAAGATCCCTTCAACGGCTGTTTTCCAAAATCTATAAGGTTTGGCGGCAGGCCCGAGATTCGATGATCGATCCGAACTTCTCCCGCCAGCACAAGAAGCTGAAAATCCAATCGGAAGCAGGTCACCAGGCTAAACCACGAAAGGCTGTCTGGACGCCCACCTCAACAGCCCCCTCAACCTCCACTGCTCATGAAAGGAGGAAACCAGAGAAGATCCCCCAGCCTGCAACGACAGCCATAGGCACTAAGCCCAGACGCCCTAAGTCTCAGGGCATGATGGTCCACACCGTATACATGGCGTCAGGAAAAGAAGACAGCCGTGCGTCTACAGGTCATAGACCGCTCACACGGTCGGTGACCAAAGCTCAGGAGCAACAGCAAAAGCTCCAGTAAATGATGAATGCTATGGCCGCACTTACCGGGCCAAAAGAAAACCCAGAAACGTCTTCGGACGAACGCCAGGAGGAAGAAACCGACGCCGAATTCCTTCGCCGAATATTGGAGAAGAAGGACAAAGAGGCTGCTGAACAAGCAGCCAACATACAGCGTATGGGCCTCCTCTTCCAAGATATGATAGGAATGATGATCCAACAGGATCCACCCGCTGAGGATCCCCCGATCGTCCTTGAAGACGACAGGGGAGAAACGTCAAATCCACCACCGGCCCTCTCAACGGCCAAGGAGGAGACAATCTCTAAGGCTGACTTGGTCGACTATATAGCCCAGCAAATCCGGGTTCATCATGCGACTGAGGCAGCTGGTCAAGTCGTAAAAACGGGGCGGCCATATCCAAGCTGGTACGACCAAATCAAGTACCCGCCGGGTTACACAATTCCCAAGTTCCATATTTACAAGGGGACCGGCAATCCCCACCAACATGTCGCCCAGTTCAGGGCTCTTTGCGGTAACACCGGCGGAGATGATAAACTGTTGCTTCGCCAGTTCGTGGGCAGCTTATCAGAAACAGCGTTCGAATGGTATTCGGAACTCCCGAACGATTCTATCAAGACGTTCGCTGAAATGGAGTTACTATTCACTCAGCGATTCGCAAGCGCCAGCGAACGCACTCCAATAACGGCACTAATTAACGCCAGGGTAAAACCAGGAGAAACTTGGGTCCAGTATGCTATACGCTGGCGGAATTTGTGGTCGAAATGCGAGCAACGCATTGAGGAAGCGCCCGCGGTGGGCATGTTCGTGGGAACTCTAGACCCTCACGCCACTATCTCCCAGTTTATGATGTTCTTTAAGCCAACCATATTCCAGGCTTTAATCGACAAGTTGGCTCAGATGGACCAAATGGGTCATAGACCGTCTCCCCCGAAGCCAGAACCTCGGAATGACAAGGGTAAAGGAAAGGCCACCTTCGTCGCGAATGCCCAGCAGCAACCCAATGCCCCAAAGTTGACGGATCAACTGGAAGAAAGACGCCGGTATTATAATGAGAAGATGAAGCGTCCCTACTCGTTCCCACGGGACAAGACGAAACGGCTATTCGAACTGGCAGTACGCAACAGACTTATAAACCTGCCAAATCCAAGGCGACCGCCACAACCCACTGAGGTGAACAACCCCAACTATTGCCCTTACCATCAAATGGTAAGCCATCCGATTGAGGATTGCTTCGTCTTCAAATGATGGATTGAAGATCAATACCTCCAGGGAAAGTTTGCGCTGTCCGAAAAGTGGAAGGTGAACCCGTCACAGCCGCATACTCCTAAGAAGACGGACGCACCGGGGGCGACTTGTTCCTTTATTGAAGAAGCTCCATGGGAAATCGTGCTATCAGCTAAAACCAAAAGGATGCTGAGTGACCTTCATGCGTGCCCGGCGGTTGAATGGAAGAACCCGCTTGAACCTCAAATCATCAAAGGGATGTTGAAGCCGCGCCCAACTACAAAGATTTGTGGTGATGGCCCAAGTACTCACACCCAACCGTCAGAATCTTCGAAGAAAAAGAAGAGGAAATCCAAAAGGCCCGTGAAGCCTGGAAACAAGAGCACGGATTTGCAGAAACAGATTGACGCGCTGGAGGAGTACAATCAAAAGGCACGGACTCGCATCACACTGCAAGAGTTCCTCAACCACGTCTTTCAGAAGGAAGATGAGGAAGAGAGCTCATCGGATGAATCCGAGGGACATGTGGCGAGTTGTCATGTGATTTCCCACTCGGAAGATGAGAAAACTCCTGGCACCGAGAAACTGGGGGCACACCCTGAGCCAGGACTTGTGTGGCCAACAGATGAAATGATCGACGCCTTTCTGGACGAGATTCGTCTAAAGAGTAAAGCAGATCAGGAGCGTGAGATGGCCTCATCGGAAGGAGCCGAACGCAGGCGACTAAATGAAAGAGTTGAAGTACTCCCGCCAGATCGAAAGGCATCCGAGGCATCCGACTAAATACACTTAATAGTGTATAAAAACTCAAAACCATAAATACTCAATAATCC
Organism: Agapanthus africanus; assembly: GCA_030015575.1. NCBI lineage: Eukaryota > Viridiplantae > Streptophyta > Magnoliopsida > Asparagales > Amaryllidaceae > Agapanthus > Agapanthus africanus. The sequence goes on from CM057339.1 coordinate 47,979,323, forward strand.
AATGCATCTAATATCAAACTACCAACAATTGAATATAAAACATGATAATCAATTATGAAAAGTAACTAATATTATTGATGCTTAAGGTATACTAGGAATCATATTTAACATAATAAATACTAAGTGTGTAGGTGACATATTAATATCGACGAGGTGTCGTGTAACATGTAGGTATGTGCATGTGCAGCATGACTCGTCGATTATTGTGCAGTGTTCTAACAATTATTAATATGACGATGTATATATATGAACGCATACGATCAAACTTTATTAACGAAGGAACAATTGTAATTTAAACTTAAACTACGGGCGCATCACGCCATCCATACAAAATCTCCCGGTAGATGTTTAGTCTACTCGCCGGAATACGTCGAATCTACTCAGATATCACCAATCCCTTTCCTTTCTTTGCGGCCTCCGAAGTTCCCGCACTCAAATCTAACATCGATATTAATTTGTATAAGAAACGGCTAAACTTCGATACGGTGAAAGCATGAAAATACAAGTTTTACGTATTAACTATACTATGTACGACTATTGTAAACTATCTAATACTTATACTAACTAGAATTTAACCAATCGCTGTTCGTAACAGAAAACAGAAACGCGTTACGAAACATCCGTGTCGTGTTTTAGAATTTTAACCCCTATTTCAGATATTAGCTTCCAGATTTTATATACTTCTAAAATAACTTAAAAAAACAATACCAAACATCTTAATACCTATACAGAGACCTACCCTAAAAACCCCAACACCTAACTCCCTTAAAAATCCGGCGAGATTGGATTTTCCCTTCATGCCGCCGGCCAAAATCCGAGGGAATGGGTCCATATTCTTATGGGTTATTCTAAGTCCAATTTATAAGATCATGTAACTGTTTGATTATGCTAATTATTATCTAAGCTACGGCAGATCTTCACAGAGCCTATATTTTCCTAAAATTTATCCGATATCCGATTTCTACATTTCAACAATTCAGAACTAAATTTCTACAGTGTTTAAAAATTATACTTACAGAAGATTGCTGAAAGGCTTCCTCCAAGATGCACAAGCTCTTAGCTCTTAGCTTAATGGTAATGGTGAAAGTCCTTAGCCTTTAGTTCTCTTCTCTCATTCCTTTTCTCTTGTTGTGTTCTAAGGATTTTTTTTTCTAACTTAGTTTCTTTTTCCCCTAACCTAATATATATCAACTGAACAAATTATAACATTAAAGGATAAGGGGAGATAAGATAGTAGGTGGTGTCACCATATAAGATGGTGGGGGGTTTCATGTAAGGAGGAGGTGTGGCCATTAGGTTAAGTTAGGGTGTGGTGTCTAGTAGGTACATCTTAACCTTAACCATTATCTAACCCTATTTGCATAAACACCCTCATACAACTCTAATTTGCATAAGAAAACTAACCCTTTTCACATAAACCCCTCATCACACATGTTATTATATAAACACTATTTTCTTTACTAATTTAATTCCACTTTAATTTAAAAAGCCCTCTTTACTACAATAAAAATTAAACAACATTATCTATTTAACTAATTAACTTAATTAATTATCTAAAATATTTCAAATTGTTACACTCTGTCTTTCACTTTTGCCAATGATACTCTATACAAGAGATCGCTTGACGGTTTGTGGCTAAGGTGCTTAGGGCCAAAAGAAGCAAAAAGAGTCGTTCAAGAAACTCACGATGGACTCTACAGTTCTCATCAGGCCAGGCCAAAGATGAAGCTGAAAATCAAAAGGATGGGCTATTATTGGCCCACAATAATTCAAGACTGTCTCGAATATGCGAAGTAGTGTCACTCGTACCAAATTCACGGGGACTTTATCTACAAACACCTGAATCCGCTACATCCAACGGTAGCTAGCTGGATATTCTAAATGTGGGGAACCGACATAATTGGCCCCATTGAACCAGCGTCATCTAAAGGACACCGGTTCATACTGGCAACGACTGATTACTTTTCTAAGTGGGCGGAAGCTGTACCACTAAGGGAGGTGAAGACGGAGAATATTCTCCATTTCTTCAAGACACATGTCATCTACCGGTTCGGTACTCCACGATGGATAATCTTGGATAATGGGCCAGCCTACAGGAGCCATCAAATCAGCCGCTTCGAATAACAACAAAAAATAGACCCGGAGATACTCTTCCATTTATAATCCCCGAGCTAATGGTCTAGCTGAAACTTTCAACAAGACCTTGACCAAGATTATAAAGAAAATGGTGTCCAAAAGAAAAAAATACTGGTACGAAAGATTGCACGAATCTCTCTGGGCGTACCTGACGACATTCAAGACAGCCACGAATACAACCCTATACGCGTTGGTATTCGGCATGGAAGCAGTCCTCCTTTTGGAAATAGAACTCTCTTCTCTCCGAGTAGCGGTTCAATACGGACTAACAGATGAAGAAAACGCCCATCTCTGGCTTGAGGAGCTCGATGCCCTCAACGAAACCCTCCTTATAGCGCAGCAAAATCTGGAAGCTTACAAGGCAAGGATGATTCGGTCATATGAAAAATTGACCGGGTCGAGAACTTTCTGCCAAGGCGAACTCGTGCTAGTCGTCAAAAGACCTATGATCCCCAATCGTGCAAAACGGGGGAAATTCGAGCCGAACTATGAGGGCCCATACATCATAGAAAAGGTCTACCAAGGTGGGGCCTATTTGCTCATGGATGTGCATGGCGAAAGACCTTCCGGCCAATAAACGGCCGATTCCTTAAGAAATACCACGCTTGACGAGTCACAACTTAGGTCAATGATAGATGAAAATGCTTGTGTCCGCTCGCTATCTTCCTGAGTCAAAACTCTAAGTGGTACTCGGAAAAACTTCGCCTCAAACATGGAAAAACGGATCGTAATGTCCTTAAACTAAAGCTTCACCTAAAAAATGGTGATAATGGATCGAGATGTCCCTAAACTAACAATGGACCGAGATGACCCTAAACTAACAATGGTTTGGAACGTCCCTAAACTAGTGCGTCGCCCGAGATATGACGATACAGTCTCTTGAGATCCATATTGCAATCAAAGTCTTGATAACAAAGATCTCAACTCAAGTTCTACCGACTATGTAGCTATTTCAGCAACAAAGCCACCCCTAAACACCACCGGCAAAAAAAAAGACGGTATGTCCACAAACAAAAGGGGCACGGATGAAAATCCGAAAGGACACCGTGAGTAAAAACAGGAGGACTACCGGAGAGTTCATGAAAACCCGAAAGAGCGCAAACTCGTAAAAAAAAACACATGTACACTTACAAGGTCCTCTCGACCTTGTGAGGAGAAAATACCTGCGTGAGATCCTTACGACTTATAAGGGAGCAACACAATTAGGAATCCCTTCGATTCCTAAGGAGAAATTACACTTGCTAGATCCTCATGACTCGTAAGGAGAATTTCCCCCTATGAGGCCCTCACGGCTCATAGGATTCAAAAGCTTTAAGCTACAGGCACCTAGACCTGTTCTTAAGCCATCATATTCCCCAAGTTACCCTACAGGCGGTCCAATATTAGCCCTTGTATACAATCCACGGGCACAAATAAATATAGCTCTCACCTAGTTCTACCAATGGCATTCGCATATGGTGAATGACACTTGTATGTCCTCTCGACTTATAAGGAGAAAATACTCTTGTAAGATCCTTACGGCTTGCAAGAGAAAATACCACTGAAGAGTCCTCATGACTTCTAGGGAGAACCTACACCTGCGAGATCTTCTCGACTCGTAGGGAGAAATAATTTTATGAGACCCTTACGGCTCATAAAGTCAAAAAGCCTTAGTCGACAGGATCCTAACCCTGTTTGCTAAGCCACTTTTATTCAAATCGACAAAGGAAAATGATAATTCGCTCCGGGAAATATCCTAGTTGTAGCGATGCTGATGCCTAAATTGGTATCAAATTCTAAGTTCTCTCGAGGCAAATGATGATTCACTCCTGGTAATATTCTAGTCGTAGTGTTGCTGATGCCTAAATCGGTATCAAATTCCAAGTCCTTACAAGGCAAATGATGATTTGCTCTTGGCAATATTCCAGTCGCAGCAATGCTGATGCCAGAATTGGTGTCAGGATCTAAGTTCCCGACTCGCAACAAAAGTATATGCATATGGAATAGCCGAAATGATGGAGCAACTCGCAATAAAAAAACTGAGCCTAATCTCAAGTAGCCAAATCAAAAGGAAGCGAAGGAAAAATTCCTAGCTTCAGGGTCTTGACGGTAACTCGCAATGAAAAACAGCGAGTAAAAAATAAAATAATACATAGTCGAAATGATTGGGCACCGTGAAAAATGGCCGAAATGATTAGGCAATCGCGACTTTCGCGATATAAAAGCTGAAAAGATAGAGTATCGCGGAAACAAAAAAAACATATCAAAATAAAACTTTTCTGCCCTGCAGGTGAGTCTACACCGACCCCTGTATACAATCCATGGGCACAAATGAAAAAGGGAACCATGTTTTCCTACCAGGCTCCGTCAAAGGGAGATCCAGATCTTGACAGTTCATATACAACCTATAGATGATCCCCACGTACCTTCTCATTCCAGCAGGATGCAGACGCGACGTTAATAAAAGACCCCAGGGTCGAAACAAAACGGAGCAATGAAAAAATTCCTAGCTCCGATTCTTGACGGTTCACAAAACAACCTAAAGACTATCTCAATATTCGTCTCGTTACAGTAGACGCAATGTCAACAACGATGTTCCTTCTTACCCCAGCAGGATGCAGACGCGACGTCAACAAAAGACCCTAGGGTTAAAACAAAATGGTGCCATTCCTAGCTTCAAATCTTGACGGTTCACAAAACAACCTAAAGACTATCCCGACATTCTTCTCGTTACAGCAGACGCAATGTCAATAAAGGCTCCAATATATCCAAATCAAAAGGAAGTGAAGGCAAAATTCCTAGCTTCAGGGTCTTGATGGTAACTCAAATAAAACCTGAAAGACTATCGGAGATCATCCCACACTAGTGCGGAGTGGTTATTGTTGGTAATAGTGCCCTCAATGCAATTATCGTAGTCGCAGGCAGGTGATCATGATTATTGAGAGAGGGCTTATACCGATAAATCAGTCTTACTCGAGATGATAGTATGCTATCTGGTTTGTCTTTATCATCATGTAAATGTTGATAAAGCCCATAGGATTCTTGCTTGACTGCCAGCAGTACGATGGCGATCATATATGTAGGAGCTGGGGTCTATAAGTACATCCTTAAAGTGTCCCTAGTCGTGGGAGTTTCGAGACAGGGCATCGATACTCCAGAATAGACTAGTGTATACATTCGAGACCCCGACGAGGGGCGGTGGCCGGTCTCACAAGCCATTGGTGTTAGTTAGTTCACCTAAGATGTATACAGGTGCTCATTGGGTTATGAGTACACCGGACAGGACTCGCCGGGAACCTGCTGGTTGGTATTATACCTAGCGTCAGATAGCAGTTCCCTGGTGACATGTGTAGAGGTTAGTTCATCGACCTGAGGTCGTCATTTGTCTCGTGTGAGTTCCCACTGTGCTTTGATTTATACCCTACCACGGGTCAAAGGATTCGTGCAAACAGGTATTTTTTGGGTACAGTCCTGAGCCACATGGAGGCAGTGAGCAGATTGTCGGGGATTCGTCTCTCCCGGTATTGGGGGTAAGATCGCGCTGTGTTTAGGAGAGCCATTACACGAAATCCCTGGCCAGGGTAATCGAGATTTACTGTAAGGTATTCCAGTAGTATCTCAGGGTGTTCTGGGCTACTCTCTGACACGACTTATACAGCTATTGGGGGTCTGACGTTGACCAGCCCCCTAGTCCCTATATGCGATACTCATAGACGAACGGAACGGACTGTACGGATATTGTCACTGTCAGACTCAGTAGGGTTTCTGGATGAGTTTGCTTGTCAGCTTCCCTTCCAATCAATACATAGGTAACCGTTACGTACAGTTTGTACCTCTGACGTGCTAGTGGTTATACCCAGTGCCAGTGTATTGATGAGTCATTAGAGTCCCCCACAGACAGTTTCCCAAGTTCAGGCGAAACGTTGTACAGGCCGTATGATTTTATAGCAGGGTTCGGAAAATGCACGTGCGTTTTCGCACGTGTCATTTTTCGGGTAGATAATACTGGTGGGCTTTGGTTTAAGCCGGATCCAAGTATTATACTGTGTAGATATAATATCTTTGTCTCAGTTGCATTTGTATTCGGTTGTAATACAAATGCGGGTATGTTTATACTGTTATGAGGTTATCCTGAAATTCGTTTCAGGATCGCTTTTGGAAGTTGCCAGTTTCCAGTTTTCAATCACCCGTATTTAACATTCGGTTAAATATGGATTTATCTTTTTTTCTTGAGGGTGAGTCATTGGGTGAGTCATGAGGTGAGTCGTGATTCTAGAAGGTTCTAGGGTTGATGATTCATAGTATACATTTAATGTTTGGTGACTAGGTTAATGACTCTTGATTTGCATTAAATGGTTGTTGCTAGGTGTATGATGAATCATTCATCTCATTTAGTGCTAATGGTCACCACTACCCTCTCCTACACTCACATCCCCCCTCTAAAGTGGCCGGCCAATATTTAGCCCCCCTTTGATTGATTTTACTCACTCTCTCACTTTGTGAAAATGACATGAATTATTTGCTATGTTTCCAAGCTCATTTTTCATCACCCGATTCCAAAAGGCAACTTCATTAACCGTTCGTCCATGGTTTTGGACGAAGCGAGACAAAGTGTTCTACTCATTCTCTACATCAATCTTGGTCATCTCTTTTAGCAAACTTGATGATCGAGTTGCCTCGGTTCAGAGGCGGGAGCCCGTTTAAAGATCCGTCGACGTGGTGCCACCTGGACGAGAAGACTGGAGAATTAGAAGATCGGAGCAGCCGCAACAAAGCGTGGGATGATGGTTGAAGACTGAAGGACCCGGATCGTTTGGTATAACATTTCTACCCACTTTGTAATTTGTTAGTTTAGCGTTAATGGCAGATCCTGGGATATAGTATACGATAGCGCAGTTCTAAAAAGTTTTTGTTCAGCATATTGGCGTCTGATAGACAGCCGGGGCGCTACCGTAGACTTACATTGGTATCAGAGCCACGCCATTAAGCTTTATTAATTTGTGCTAACGCGTTTAAAATATCGATCGAACGGATTTTCGAAAAACTATAATTTTCTGTTCAAAGTTTCTGTCGATTTTAAATCAAGCATAAAAATTATTTTGATCATTCCAGAAAATTGAGCAGGGTTTTCTAAGCATACTGTAAAATGTTGGTCACATGATCCTACAGAACCGCCGCGGATCCGCGGTCAAACCTAGGGTTTGACCGCGCATCCGCGGCCATTTTATGGGACCAGTGGTCCAAATTTGTACAGTGGCTTCTTAGGAGGAAATTGTGGTTTTTGGTACATTTCGTTTGGGCCCAGATTTTATTACTGTACACCAGATGTACGTGGGGCCCACTTCGGGAAATTTTATCGATCGAAATTTAAATGTGTTATTTTACAGTACTTATATTATATCTCCGACCGTGAATGTCATTCGATTGGTAAACCGCGTCTGATTGCTATAGTTCTTTTAGACGGGTTTGCGAACGTGACATTCGCGTTGATGTTCTGTGTTGTGCTGTGATGTTGCGGATTTGTCGTGGTGGATAGCAGTGTGCAGTGGTAGTACTGTTTGGATTTATTTGTACATTTGATATTGCGGGGCGAGCGTCCAACTTGTGAACTGCCGTCACTGCCTGTTTGTATATTATTCTTTTGGGGCACGACCGGGCTGAGGTCAATGTACCCGTTGTATATATTTTCTTTTCTGTACTAGGATTACCCCACGGTGGGGTGCACGGATAGCCGGGTTCTAAGAGGGCAACGGGCCCGCATCTCATGGCGTTGAGACGGAGGGGGCTCCACTCTGGAATTGGCGGGCTATTCACCGCACTCGTAGGGGGTACAGGTTGACCCAAGGAGGGGTGCTCAAGTTACCGGATTCCGTGAAGTGCTGGGTGGTCCATTCACTTTGCTGTAGGGGCTGCCTCGCTTCAGGTTTTGGCAGGTAACTTGCCGCACCCGTAGGGGTCTAGGTTTCATTGCACAGGCTATCCACACGACCGGGAGAACGTCGGGTTTCAGCAGCGGCTCTGTGAAACTCAGGGATCCCAGATTATCTGTATTGTTCTGTGATGCTTATTACTTTTCTGTAATATTGCATATTATCACGCCTGGAGCGATTATTGTATATTAGTATATATACTATTAGATGTTGTATATGTTTAACACCCGCGCTAGTCCAGTCCCCGCTCTGTCGTTAGTTAGGTAACCTAACGGGTGATGGAGGACCCAGTGGCGAATGCGGATGGCATATACGTACATTATATTTTCGTTCTTTTCTGGTGTGTTTAATTGATGGGACTGCATTGATTCTTATCAATGCAAGGATAAAACAAACCTATATTTGATGTTGTTGGAAGAAATTTTAAAAAGAGTTATTACAAAGACGTTTCCTTTTGTTATGCACAGTGGTATTCGGTTATGAATATCCAGCACCTCATTCGATGAAGCAAGGGCTGAGATCCCTTCACCGGGAGTGACCCCTTGGGCAGAAGTTTGCGTTAGGGTAATAACTTCAATATAGTCGATCACAAGATACTTTGCATCGCGGTATTCAGTTAGAATATCCTGCACCTCATTCTACGAGGAAAGAGACGAGATCCCTTCACCGGGAGTGACCTCTTTAGCAAAGGTTTTCGCCACTATATTTTTATAAAAAGCTATCAGGTTTCTTCAACGAGATCAAGTTCATTACGTTAAAGGTTTTTCGCCAAAAACCAGCCGTAGCCCTCCGTCATTTCTTATGGATGGTCAGTAGTATTCAAGCTATGTTTGTTGGCCTACGTCAAGGCATAGTTTGGTAGCTGCTGGGGTATTCATTTGTTGCATAGATAGATGCATTAGTTTAGGACAGACGTATAGCCTTGTTGGCCTACGTCAAGGGCATGTATGACGACTTAAATTAATCAGGACAACGACGGGTAGAACTTGACATGTGGCTTATGATTTGTTGGCCTACGTCAAGGTCATAAGAGCATGGGATAAAAATTACATCGGGAGTTTCAAACATACAGGAAACTTGTAAAACTTGAGCATACCTTCTGGAGTGTGATAACGTGAGTGGATACCGTCACGTTATCATGCGATGAGAGTTGGATCCCGATTCCCACTGATGAGTTAGTTTACTCCTCGGGTGATTCCGACTAATTCTTCTTTCAGGTTTGGAGGAGAATTTAAGAAAACAGTGGGAGGTTTCCTGATTAGATAAAGTGATAACCATTCTGATCTAGGTTAGAGTGCATGCAGAGTGTTTCTTTTCTCTCTCTCTTTGGCTGCGACCTTTGACCGACCCTAGACTATGACTCATACTGGCTTTTGGATTGTCTAAAGTTGCATAAGTCATTGCCGCTCCTTCTTTTACCCTTTGTATTTCTCAGAACACTCCGTATTACTACGGACATCTACTTCCATTGGATAGATCCATCGTATGGTTATATACGAACTCGAAGGGACTTCTTTGAGGATGGATCCAGGTTCAAGAGAAATAGAATTGGTTTATTCAGTTGTCTTTTATTATCACCTTCTCTCTGATTGTGAGGGCTCCTTAGTTTAGGAGAGTACACCTATTACGCTTATTGGATAGTCTTATTCCTAACCATAGGCAGGTGCCGAAAGGTAGGGAATGAAGAAAACCAATTAGCCTAAGTAGGGTGTACAGAAGGTAATAACTAAAGACAAAATAAAGGGATTAGAAAGAGGGCAAGGTAAATTGCGACTACTAACATTCACGACCAAACCATGTATTTCATCGCCACTCCTACTTCACCTTTCATTTCTCCAGAACAACCCGTATCACTACGAACATCCAATTCCATTGGATAAATCCATCGCATGGTAATATAAGAACTCGAAGGATCTTTTTCGAGGATGGATTCTGGTTCAGGAGAAATAGGAATAAGGTTTATTCAGTTGTCTTTTATCATCACCTTCTCTCAAGCTGCGAGTACTCCTTGGTTTAGGAGGGTACACCTATTATGCTTACTGGATGATCTTCTTCCAAACCATAGGCTGGTGCCGAACGGTAGGGAAGGAAGAAAACCATTTTAGCCTAACGATGGTGTACAGAAGGTAACGACTAAAGACAAATAAAGGGAATTGGAGAGATGGCAGGGAAATATACGGTTACAGTCATGAATCCGAATAATGGAAAAGGCATTACTATGAATACCCGGATACCCTTTCGAAACATATTCATGTTTCATTTTCACTGTGTATTGTTAATAGAAAACTGATTTTCCAATTAGACCCTTGCTCCAAGGTATGTATTTACCAGGTATAATTCTCACATATATATGGTTTTACAGATGATGAGTGGGAGTAAGTTATTGGGAATTAGGTGATCATCCTCATTATATCGGAATTCGTTGTAATTGGTGATATTTGAGGAAATCGCCTGGATACAGTTTTCAACCTACGACGCACAGGTTTTGAGTTATTCAACTCAACGGACTTATACAGAGTATTGTATGTTGTCCAGTGTCCATCAGGACAAAGGGGTTGGTCCTCGTACTATATTCTGTTTACTTGTAATTTCTCTAGGTTTTAGACATGTGTTTCATAGAAATACAATGTCTAAGTTTTGAGAAGTTATGGGTATAGGAATAAAGTAGAGAACCAGGTGTCGCAAGTATCGGGATTCTTCAAAGAAATCGAAGATGTAGATTCTTGTGATTGGTATTCAGTTGATAGTAATGGTTTTGAGAAACTTGTTTCTCTTTCAGGTTACTCATAATTGGATGAATTCCTAAGTTGAGTAATGCTGATTAGCCTCTCTCCATTAAATTGATATGCACTGGAGACAGCTGCATGATTTGAATCCGGTTCCAATTAAATAAGTACTAAAGTTTCTATATTGGATATAGAATGATTCATATCTTAACGATGTTAAGGTAAGGGAAGTTGTCCAGCTTATGCTTAAAACCAGACACTGGATAACTCAAGGCACGTTTCTGTAATGGCAGTTTGTGGGTTGACCCTGGCTTTGACGAGGGTTGACTATCTACCATCTGGAAGATCAATAGTGATATTGTTCTTGACTCGCCACAGTTTTAGTAAAATGGATTTTTTCAGAAAACAGAAGTGGGAGTATGATAGAACTGGAAGTAATTCCAGAACCGCAAACGATTACGGAAAATTTAATAGGACCTATATATTCAATCAGGTTTGACATTCTAATAGCCACTCCGCAGATATGGTGGGTAACCTCAGACACCCGAGAGGTACTCCGGTAGCCTCAAGGACGGTGACAGGGAGGTTCTTGTTTACCCAGACTTGACACTACTGTTGTTCCAGACTATGAGACCCGGCAGGAGGATAAGTATAGCGTCGTTCTAAACTAGTTTTAGAAGTGCACGTATATATTATTCTGCCAGTGGATTATCGTAGTCAGTGGGAGCAGCGGAAGCATAGTGGACAAGTAGCTTATGTCTATTTATAGGCTTGAGCAAATATAGCGGAGATAAGATCATCTAATTTTTGATGTGACAAGTCATGGGTTTAACTTCATCAGAATACGGGATGGATCTGTTAAGAAGGTAGTAGGGTGTGATGTCCTGGTATTTGGATGACATACACAGAGTAGGAAGTAAAATTCCTATACTACGATCGGTTGTACTTTGGTCGTCACACAGTTGTTTCTCCACAAAGGATATGGATCTAATATGAGACATTCTGGTAACTAGATCTATAGTTTTTGATCTAGATTTGGGTGGTTTCCCAATTTGGGTACTTTGACTGTATTCTAATAGTTTTAGAATAGATGACTCCTGGCATGGTGGTGTACCTGCAGATGATGGAGTCACCCTCTCTAAAGGTGTCTTACAGACTAAAAGGGAGAGGGATGTGCATGATTGGCAGATCACTTGTTTAGGCAATTGAGTCAATCGTGAGATGTCAAGTACCACACCAGATGTTATTTTTGCACTAGATGCGATAAGTTTATATTAATCCAATCCTGAAGAAACATAAGGAAGCGGTTTTAGAACATAAGTGAATGTTCTACGGATTTGATGACGGTAAGCCTCCTTCGGGAGACGGTTATCATTCCAGGCTTCAAAGATGACATGGATGAAAGAGTGATTGTCAGAGTTATAGTTTTCCCTCTGACGAGGGACAGTATTATGGATAGGTGGTCCAAGAGGATACCGTGGGAGGCATGGTGCGCGATACTGATTAGGTTCAGTTATCAATACAGTCTAAGAAGTTTGGATTTGGAGTTCATTTATGAACTAGGTCCCATCAGATATCCAGACATATTCTAAGACAGAAATTACTCGATTCGGGAGATGGCTTTCTCCGCGAATTTAAGATTAAGAGAGACATAGAAAGAAACAACAGGGCGGATCACTTTCTCGGCATCAAGATCTTTGATAAATTCACTTAACATCCGCTTACTAGTCACCGCACCCCTGGAAGATTGACATTTAGCAAAAGGCCCCGTAGGCATGGGAATGCAAGACTCAAAATGAAGCGAAGCCGGCATAATTGCTGCAAAATAAATCACGCACGAATAATGGTCAAATTTCCACTTGAAAGATAAAGAAGGAAGCTGATGGATAAGAGCTACCGTAGCAGCTGTTGAAAGTGTAAGGCAGGGAGCACCGAAGGCTTGGCTATTCCTTCGCTCCCTCCTTCTGGCCATGATACTATGGTCAATATGAGAAACGCTTAGCAATAGAAGGTCTACTCATGAAAGGAAGAAACATCAAGCGAAGAATATACTGACCAATGCCGGAAGGGGGAATGACTTCCGATTGGAAGGAAAAATATGGGTTTATCACTTGGTATAAGTGGTCAAAGAGCACTCCTGCAAGGTTGCGACAATATATGGTTAATGCAAAAAATGGTATCTACAGTGAAGCAAATAAATGAGAAGTCTTTACTTTCCGAAATTCGGGGAGACTCAGAAGAGGGAGAAGGAACCGTGACAGTCAAGGAAACGGCCAGCGGTAATTCTTCAGCCAGTACAGCTTCAGGGTTTACTGCGCCTATACTCAGGACAAAGGAAATATCATCAGAGATACTTAGCAGGATTAAAAGGTCAAAGATAATAGCCAAAGGAGTACCTGATAGGTCAGAAACTGAAACCGTTCCAAAAGCGTCACCGGTCTTAACGGCTTCTTCGGTTTCCATGGGGAGGGCAGATTCAGCACCCATAGCATCATCACCTGACTCGACAAGGGCCGTCGTAATGCTTGCGTTACCCGCTGATCCACTGGGAGAGGGAGGGATAGTTGGAACGGTTCTAGATTCCAGAGAAAGATTGGCCACTTCAGGCTCTTTATTTGTCGGCACTTCCCTTGTTACGTCGTCACCCAAATCTGGCTCTGTAAATAAAAAACGCGTATGTTAAAAAAAGGGCTATTACTAAGAGCCGTGCGTTGTTCTACCTTAAACTAGTCGTTCGCCCTTTTCACGAGCTATAAACGCAACCTATCTATGGGCAGTGGTCAGGGCAGAAGGAATGTTCACCGAAGGAATGTCAGCAGGTGGAACATTACTCGAACCAGCACCTACGGCCAAGACAGCTTCGCATTCCCTCACAACATGCTTTCTTCGCTTCCTCTCATCCTGGACCATAAGAACCGACCTCCTTAAAACTTCCGACAGGGAGACGTTGTCGTACGAATCGAGCTTGAACTCCGGAGCCGCTATGACATCCATCAACGGCTGCTTTAGCAACGCCTCCTGTGGTGGCCTTAGGAGGGCCTTGGCCACGGTCGGCGGCTCTGGAAGCTTTCCTGCATCACCACCTGGGATTGGCACTGCACTCGGAATAGCCTGGGTTTTGGTGGTCCCTGTAATAGGATAAAGAAAGAGAGTCAGACCATGAATAAAAGGAATTAAAAGAGTAAAGGTGTAATGAAACGAATTATACCAAGGCCCAAAGAAGCGCGGATCCTCTCTTCCTCCTCAAATGTCCTGAGGGAAGCCGCGAGAGCCTCTTCAACAGAGATACCTATTAAGGAGGAGAGCGTTAATAAAGCATAATAAGGAGGGAGGGGATATATGCAGAAAAGTGTAAATGAAGTATATCGGACTCCATAATAGAAACTAACACTGCTTCTTCACGGGCTAGTCGTTTGGAAGCATCAGTGGCAGCCTGAAGGTCAGTATCGGTCACAGGCGCATCAAATAAACCCTCGTTGGTGCCATATTCGCACAAACCTTCGCTATAAGGAGCGTGAGGCTCCTGCTCGAATACGATGTCAGCAGAAAATAGGGACTTCTTCCTTTTCTGCCAAACGAAGCCCGTCGCTGACGATAAAAGCTTTCGCTTAACGGGTTTTTTCAGATGACGGGTCTCGATCTTTGAACCGATGCCCGAGTCTGGAGACGCCACGGCTATCGCGGTCGCAGGAACATCCGGTCGAATCTTATCAGGAAAAGCTCGTGGGATTACAGCCGTAGTGATTTCTCTTAAAGAAGGAAGAACAGTAGTCCGTCGCTTCAGTGGGACCGATGGATTACCGGCTGGGACGACATCATTGTGGTCAAGTAGCAGACGCCTCTCCTCCCTGAAAACTGCACATGTCGTATGCTGGTACCACGCGACGTAAGCATTCGAGGCTTTTGGCACATAGCTCGGATCGCTAATAAGGAAATGGGACCCCGTATTTAATCGCATAAAATGATGCGTTGCGCTGCGAATACCCTCCTTCGTAGCAACCGACTCAACTAAGAACGCCTAAAGAGGAACACCTTAGTTATAACCCAATTGTTGGGCAAAACGATGCGGGTTGTACCTTATAAATAGCATTGAGGCGTTCTGTCTAAATAGTAGGAAGCCCGGCCTGATCGAATACAGGTGCATAACTTCCCGAGCCCTCAACACAAAAGCCCCGTCCTTGAAAGTATCATGTAATGGTTAGACTATCTTGGAGGATTCTTTGCCGATAGTCAAGACTCTATCGACAAAGGTCATACTGTCCCCAACCATGCGTGGGCGAAGGAGCAGTCGCTAAGCCTCTCGCTGTGATAGATCTAGAGCGGAAGCGTCAACTTGTTGCATAACCCGAGGGAAGTTATAGCCTTCGTAGAAT
Source organism: Agapanthus africanus (assembly GCA_030015575.1). Taxonomy (NCBI): domain Eukaryota; kingdom Viridiplantae; phylum Streptophyta; class Magnoliopsida; order Asparagales; family Amaryllidaceae; genus Agapanthus; species Agapanthus africanus. The sequence continues at coordinate 47,994,467 of CM057339.1, forward strand.
CAGGGTCGTTTATGAACACCAAAGGCGCCCAGCATGTGCATCTCAATCCATGATGTGAAGTAGTGCAATTGGAGATACACGGGCTTTACCCCCGGTTGAGTGGTGTCAACGGCTAAGCTCAGGCCATGATACAAATGAGCCAACCCCGCAATCCCAACGGCCATGCGCGCCCTCATGACGATGCGATGAGCTGGATAAAAAACAGATGGCCTCATGTAGCGGGGGTGCATCGGAAGCGCAAACCAACTCAGCTACAAGACAATAAACCCCAGAAAGAACGTCTCTTCGTCAACATCCGGTGCAACAATCTCTGCAAAGGAGACGACTGGAGTATCCGGAATAAAGAATTTCTTTAAAATCACCTCCGCAGTCGGCAAGTATCCGAACCAAACCCGAATGGGTCATCAAGTTTGGCGAATTTCGTAGCCTGTTTAGACATAACTTCTGGACGAAGAAAGCGGGCGATGAAATCTGCGAAGCTAACCCCGTGCCCGCCAGATTCCAGGAATAAACTCTCGTATATGTTTAACACCTTATTCAAGCTTAGGAACTGATGTTGAACGGCATTCTTCGGAGTAAGACCTATTACCACTGGTTTGTTGGCAAGGACATACTCGTCGGTAGGAAGTAGCTCCTTATAGTGCTCCCTTCCGACAGGTAGGTCGGAGATCTCCGCAAACTCCTCCAATAAAATCGAAACCTCCCGATCTGGTAGGAGAGAGGTATAGGTCGGGATGTTTCACTGTTCCAAAAAGGATTTGATCCACCACACATGAGGAGCGTGGTAGTGAAAGAGGGACATGTAGATTGTGGGATACAACCCGGTCTTTAATAACAACGATTTCTTGGCCGAAAGGATATATCGGGCCCACTGTAGATAGCCGGCTGACTGATAGGGAGTCATTCCTATCATGTAAACTTCCCCTAAGGACGCAACTTTTCCTGGCATATGCGTCGCCCTAAAATATCTAAGTCCATCGGCGGCTACACTGGTATTGAAGCCATGGAAGGCTGAAGATGACTTTCCGAGGTCCACTTGACCTCTTCTACTGTGAAGGTCACCGGCGGTGAATCAGCATAATGGATCGCCGGGATCGGCTCTGAAGGTGCTACGCAAGTAAAACTACACCGAACCCGAATAATTTGACTATACTATGACCCCCACGGATGAAGAGACTTTTGCTCTGGGTCCTAGTCCCAGATAAGTGCGAAGATTTCCCGATCTACGGGCGCGTCGGCAAAGGCACTCTCCGAACGAACGAAAGGAAAGGAGGAATCGAAATCTATAGTACCTGCATAAAAAGGGAGGGTCAGCTATTGACACAATGTTCAAGGCTTTAGGATTCTTTTACACTTAAATTTGTACTGCACCGCAGTACAAAAAGAAAAGGACAATAGGCTTCCACAAAATCAAGGTAACACCCCATCAATGATGGGCCAGCCACTCATTAAAAATAAAATCCAAAAGGATTCTCAATTAATGAGAAAACATCATTAAACTCTGGAGTGGAACTCTCTCGAAAACTGTGTTCTGCAAAAAGATTTCAAATCTGTCAGGAAATTATGAAGGGAATAAAATTCCCAAAAGAATTTCTTTAAGAAATTCTTCAGAGCCAAGCTCTGTAGAAAAATGGGATAACATCCCAGAACTCCACTCAAGAAAGGGAATTAAATTCCAAATAACCTTCAAAAAACAAAATTGTTAATAGGGTAAAACCTTAAAAGATCTTTAAGATCTACGATCTACTCAAGTAAATTTTTTGTTAGATCTCTAAGAGATCATTACAAAAGAAGAGCAAAGCTCTGTTAATGTATTAAAAAACCCTAAGATATGAAGAGATTCCTCAAACATTAGGACATGGTCATGGTTCTTACCAAAACTCTGACAGAGTTTTGACTCTAAAAGAGTTTCCTTGAACAGAGACCTGAGCTTTGAAAGGAAAATTAAATTCTCAAAATAGAAGAAGGTTAAAAAGAAGATGAACAACAGCCATCTATAGGGCCAAAGACCCTATTTATAAAACTTTAAGAGACGATTCAACTCCCCAGGATATCGAACGGTGGAAAATGGGCCACCGCTGCACTCACATGTGAGCCACGTGAGCGCAACGGTGGGGGGAATTTGTTTTCCCCAATAAAAGAGCAAAGCTCTGTTCAAAATTTAATAGGCAGCACCTCACGTGCTTTCCATGAGGGTGTTAGCGCCAGACTTAAAAACAGTTATATTTGCGCTGCACCTGCTCCTCACTTGGATGCCAATGTGCAAAGCACATAAAGAAATTAAAACCTTAATTAGCACCCACGTGCACAACACGTGAGCGCCGGCGCCCAGATAGAATTAAATTCTATTCTCTGTTAAACAGAGCCGTTGGATCAAAAATCCAACGGAGATGATAAATCATCATGACTCAGAATTAAAATTCTGTTGAGAAGAAATATTCCTTAAATCCTTCTAAAACAAGAAATATACCCTCGGTGGGATCATAGAATAAAATTCTATGCCCTTTGTAAACAGAGGACTGTTGGATTAAAATCCAACGGTGATTAAAAAATCACCGTTCTACAGAATAAATTCTGTGCAAGGGAAAATATTTCCCCAATCTTGTTTTGTAAAACAGAAACCCTTGGATCAAAGATCCAATGGTGGGTAAAAATCCCCAAATCAGTTAGGATCTCCTAATGAGAGATTTCTTTAAAAACTAATTAACAAACTCGCCTCTACTATATAAAGGACCCAAGACTTCAAGTCCAAGAGAGAGGAAGCCCTCCCATAAGCTTTTAAAAAAGAAGAAGAGTGCTTTGTTCATACCATAATATTTCATTATCATATTCCCCATTCTTATTCTTTTTACAAATAAACATGTGCTTTTGACGCATGTCTGCTACATATTACAGGTTACAGGTTCTTGGAGCGAAAACAGTGAAAAAGATAAAAGACAATGCAAAAGTGAGACTACGAATGATAAATGGTGAAATCTTGATCGCGCCTACATTTTGAGGAACAATGAAGAACAATGAACAACAGTTCATCGAGCATAAAGGCAGCGACACGAAGAAACGGCAAATGTCCACTACAATGCTCACCGGAAAGATCTGGAAGCAAACCAGAAGCTAATTTGAGAAAAGAACTAAAGAATTAAGTAGCCTGAGTCAAGCAGAGTTAGCAGCAGAAAATTGAACACTCAACTCCTCTTTTTGGCCGCGGAACCGCGACCAAACCCTGGCTGCGGCCACGGTTCCGCGGCGGTGTTGCGCAATCAGGAGCTGAAATTTTACCATAATTTGTTGCGGCTCTGACTGGTCAACCTAGGGGTATTTTGGTAAATGTAGACGTGCGGGTCAGTTGTAACCTAGGGTTTCTATGTCCTATAAATAGAAGCCCAATTCATTGTATTAGGTTATGCCTCCCTATGCCTCCATGCCTCTTTTTATGAATAAAATTCAGAATTCTTTTGGAGAGCATCGATGCCTCTTTTCATATCATCTATTCAGATCTGACAACCCTGCGTAAATGTTTGGAGAGAGCCATCTGTAAAGTAAGTAGATTTATTTAATTGCCCTAGTTTAGATTTAATTTCTTGCCCTAGGTAATTTTTCATTCTCTGCCCTAGATAAATATTTTTCAATTCCCTAATGAGCGAGTAGTCTCTTCGTTTGTTAGGGTTAGCTTTGGGGAAGATTTTTGAGAGATGAGATCTCTCGTCCCTTTCTTGCCCATCACACTTTTTCATAGGACTCCATGCATACATGCACATACCGCTCCCTACAGCACTCTATCCATCGAGGTAGCGGTGATACCGTAGTATAAAGGCCCGGTTGTGATGGTTTTCCATAGATATTAGGGTAAGGATTGATAAAGGAAGGACAAGAACCTAGAGGAAGGAACACCTTACCGAATGGATCTAATCCCTTTTATTAATAATTACCATAACTCCTCATAGATCTTCATTTGGGTATAGAAAGCGTTGAGATTTATTTACATTTCCAAACCTACCCTAGACCTAAACCTAGCAAGACTTAGATCTAGATAATCTTAGTATAGAATAATTTAGTTTTTAGATTTAATAATCAATCCGACCACAATCGGAATTAACTCGTTTGAGCGATTAGGAAATTCACAACATCCCTGTGGACCGACCCGTACTCACCGGCTAGCTACCAAACGACGCCGTTCTTGATTGCGGTTATTAGATAGTTTTGAGACCAATCAAATGGCGCCGTTGCCGGGGATGGCGTGTTATTTCCTTTTTGCAATTTCGGGTTAATCTAAAAATTAAAAAATCATAAAAACTGAAAAATAAAAAAAAATATAAAAATATATCATCTGTTATTTTTGGAAAGGGTATTTTTGTGTGAATTTTGCAGGATCTACGAATAAATTCGGATCTGGAAATCTATAGAGATCAAAACAGACAATAGACGATCCTAACAATAGAAGATTACAACAGCAGAGGAAAATAAAAAATTTGGGGATCTGAACCGTTCATCTGACCGCGCTTCCGCCGCGTAAACCCACCCCAGACCGCGGAACCGCGGCGGTCTGGTCAAATCAGAAGTTCAGAAAAATTCTTGGGACCCGCGCCGACTACCTGACCGCGGAACCGCGGTGGGACCCCACTTAAGACCGCGGAAACGCGGCAATCTCGAGGCATCCTCTGGTAAATTTTTTTCTGTAAGCTCCTCTGTTTCTTCTCTGTAAATCTAGATATATCTTCTGTAAAAATATCCTGCAGAATTCTTTGCGTTCAAAAATCTTTTCCTTTCCAAATAACAAATCTTGTGCTGGATTCTTTGCGCTATGCTTAAATTAATAATTGATTGCAAGTGATCTTTTCTGATTTGCATATCTTTTATCGAAAATCATTTTGCAAAATTCCCAAATAAAGAGCAAATGAAAAAAGGAATTTTTTTTTAATAACCTGCAAATTTTTGCTGCTAAGAAATCCTTGCACCACCCAACCTTCTTTCTCTTCTCCCCCACATCACAAATCTCTTGCTGAACTTTGGTATCCCGAACCTAACTTTGCTTCGTACGTCAATTGTTTCGGTCGATTTAAGGAAGATCCCTCCATACCCAAAATTTCTTTGAAAAATCAAATAGAAGCGTTTAGGAGAAACAGTTTGACTTTGCAACCCACTTTGTGTCAACTATGTCAACCTTCACCCACTTCATACGTTGATACCACTTTTTCAAGTCCTGCTGTAACTCCTAAACCGATGTCCATTGCTGAGCATATTGCTCAATCTCGTAGCCGATCTTTCACCCCTCTCCACACATCCAGTTATAGGGATCAACGTCCATTCACCTTTTTATCCACAAGTTGACCCTACTCCTGTCCAATCATCCAATTCCTACCAGTCCTACCCGACTTTTCCACCTTCACTAGACATTGCTTCTATACAACCTTTTGGGAGTTTTCAAAATCCAAACAACTTTGAATCTTTTACCGAAATCCCTTCACAACCCATGTCTAGTTTGGAACAGTCGTTGGAATCTTATATTGCAGCAACAAACAAAATGACTAGGAATATGGAAGCGTCCATGGCCGCCCTTATGCAACCTAGTGAACCGGCTGCTAGTTTCCAACTCGCTCCAAATTTTCCAATGTATGAGGAGGCGGTTGGACAGAGTGAGAATTTGAGAGGAGCGAGTGAGTTCTACACATTCCCAAATCAGACCTACCCATACCCAGTTGAATCCCACAACTCCGGTTTTCCATCGATTGTCCCAAATAGTTCACCAGTTGAAAATAAAAAACCAGTTGTGTGACTTTGTAGTGCTTGATTTGCCAGACTGTGAAGAAACCCTTTCGAGTGAAACCACACCTAATCCTTTCGATCTTTGCACCTCCAATCTTGAACCTAACTCTAACAATATCCATGCTTTTGAGGAGGTGTCAGAAAAAATTGATTTTCACTTGATTGAGGATATAGACGCCGGGAATATTTTGGATGATGAACCTGTCGATTTTATTGAAATTTTATGTCCAATTCATCATCCCGAGTCATTAATTGTTTCTTCCGAACTTCATATGCGTCTTGATTTTGATGATAATGGCATGGATGAGCTAAATATTGAGGATAATTATGGGGATAGTATTGAGGAGAGTATTGAGGATAATATTGAGGTTGAACCATTTTTGTTTGATGTGTCGGATTTTCCAATTCATCCTCCTGAACCTTTAACTGTTCTATCACCCTCCCTCATTTCCATCGTTCCGACCACGCACAAGATCACGCTTGAAGACTGTGAGCTTGAAATATTTCCCTTTGAATCTGACACAGTTCTCACAGCCGATAATACTTACGAGTGTTTCACTTTTTCGGACAATGTTGATGAATCACCGCCCGAGTTTGAGTCCTTCGAATTTTCAGATGAGTTAGTTGAACCATCAGACTCGGTTGCTTACAGTCGTTTCGAACCATTGATAGAATCTTTCCAGTTCGAGACAATTTACTACGGTGAGAATGAGACTATCCCTGATTCACTCCCTTTCTTCTTTCCTATCGTTCTGACCGTGCAAGAGACCGTTACGCTTGCACTTCCTATACCAAGTTCGACGTACCCATACTTTCTTGCGAATCTTGAGGGATTTGACCCCATTTCTCGACGGGTTGATAGATTAGCACAATCACTTTTAACACATCGGTCATCACAAATTGCGCTAATTTATTCACTCGATTTACACCCTCAAGATCGTAGTCCACTTCTTTTTCTTTTCCGCCATTCTCCTCCTCCACCGAGACCATATTCTACTTTTCTTCCCACACGGTCTCGTGTGTTTCTCATTTCTTTCCTTTACACCCCATTCTTTCACCAACTCTACCATTACCACGATAAGATTTTTGAATGGTTGGTGCTAACCTTTGGCTTATGTAAGGCCTTGCTTAGTTTGGGGAGGAATTTATTGTATATATGTATATATATTTTTTATTTTGTTTTCTAATAAAAAGAAATTCAAAATTTTTTTTATAAATAAATAAACAGGGGAGTGCCGACATTCTCAACCCTCTTGGTATAGCATGACAGTGAGGACACTGTCAAGTTTAAGTTTGGGGGCATGCTCGGTACGTTTTCTTTCCTTTGCATTCATTTGTACATATTTTTGCATTTGCATACTTATTTTAAAACCCATAAAAATTGAAAAATTTCAAAAATTATAAAAATTGATGTATTCAATTTTGGCCATATTTGACTTGAGTTTGACAAATAGGTTAACTGGCTAGGAACAACTAGATTTTAGACTTAGTAAATTAAAAACCTAAAAATAACCTTCCTTAAAGTTTAACGGTAGAAAGTATATGTCTTTGTAATTTATTTAGAAATAGGAAAATTTTGAGTTCAGTTCTTGGGCTAAGTTGAAACAAAAGAAAATGATTGATATTTTTATTAGAGTATAAGTTTGAAAAATAATTCCTAGCTTAAGTCTAGATTCTGAAAACGTATACCCTACAATTTGCACAATCACGCACCTTGAAACTTGGAATAGTAGAAGAGAACTTGAAATGTTCTTGTCTAAAGTCCTTAGTACGATGAAAATAAAAAAAAATACAAGTGTGAATAAAGAAAAAAAAATGAACACTGGTTTTTGTGATTACTTGAGGCTAAAAAAATTAGAAAAAGATTTAGCGAGGGTGCTTCATCACCTAGTGCCTTAGACTAACTGGTTTGGGAGTCACTGCTAAAGCCTTGGGTGTTGCAAGACTAGGAATTACGCTTTAATGTGCAAACACATCTTGTAATCGGTTGTTGATACCTCAAGAAGTATTAACGGTCGCATGAAGGATGTGTAAGCAAAATTCATTTAAATTCACCAATTAAGAAGTGCTTTGGGCAACGGACAAGAGTATGATTGCTTGATTTGAATTTCCAAGTGTAGGGGTGATTTATACACACACGTAGGGATATGTGATTTGAGTATAGATGAAAGAAAGGAGTGAAGAATAGAACTTGTATCTTTAGTAAGAGTTGATAAAAATTCCTAAGTCGAGATGGAACCCTAGAAGAAAAACTTAAGAGATACCGAAAGCTAAGTAGGTCTGCAGAACATATATAATCTTAAGATAAATGATGAGGAAGTGTGAAGAATATGGGTGGATAATTTACGAGTCAACGATAATAGAATTCCTTGTTAGAAAACCTAATTGGAGAATAAAAGTCAATGGGCCTAATTGATAGGATTTTGTGCGTAGTATCCGCTGAAAACCCTCAGGAGACAACACTCCTCCTACTAGGGACACCTAGAGGTTTAACGGCTTATTGCACGAGCTCAGTGCAATCGCGTTTCCCTACGAAAGTGCGGTTAGGTTTTTGTCGAGAATAAAACTCAGTTTGCTCGAGGGCGAGCAAAAGATAAGTTTGGGGGTATTTGTTCATACCATAATATTGCATTATTATATTCCCCATTCTTATTCTTTTTACAAATAAACAGGTGCTTTTGACGCATGTCTGCTACATATTACAGGTTACAGGTTCTTGGAGCGAAAACAGTGAAAAAGATAAAAGACAATGCAAAAGTGAGACTACGAATGATAAATGGTGAAATCTTGATCGCGCCTACATTTTGAGGAACAATGAAGAACAATGAACAACAGTTCACCGAGCATAAAGGCAGAGACACGAAGAAACGACAAAAGTCCACTACAATGCTCACTGGAATGATCTGGAAGCAAACCAGAAGCTAATTTGAGAAAAGAACTAAAGAATTAAGTAGCCTAAGTCAAGCAGAGCCAGCAGCAGAAAATTGAACACTCAACTCCTCCTTTTGGCCGTGGAACCGCGGCCAAACCCTGGCTGCGGCCGCGGTGCCATGGCGGTGTTTCGCAATCAGGAGCTGAATTTTTACCATAATTTGTTGTGGCTCTAACTGGTCAACCTAGAGGTATTTTGGTAAATGTAGACGTGCGGGTCAATTGTAACCTAGGGTTTCTATGTCCTATAAATAGAAGCCCAAATCATTGTATTAGGTTATGCCTCCCTATGCCTCCATACCTCTTTTTATGAATAAAATTCAGAATTCTTTTGGAGAGCATCGATGCCTCTTTTCATATCGTCTATTTAGATCTGACAACCCTGCGTAAATGTTTGGAGAGAGCCATCTGTAAAGTAAGTAGATTTATTTAATTGCCCTAGTTTAGATTTAATTTCTTGTCTTAGGTAATTTTTCATTCTCTGCCCTAGATAAATATTTTTCAATTTCCTAATGAGCGAGTAGTCTCCTCGCTTGTTAGGGTTAGTTTTGGGGAAGGCTTTTGAGAGATGAGATCTCTCATCCCTTTCTTGCCCATCATACTTTTTCATAAGAATCCATGCATACATGGACATACCGCTCCCTACGGCACTCTATCCATCGAGGTAGCGGTGATACCGTAGTATAAAGGCCCGGTTGTGATGGTTTTCCATGGAGGTTAGGGTAAGGATTGATAAAGGAAGGACAAGAACCTAGAGGAAGGAACACCTTACCGAATGGATCTAATCCCTTTTATTAATAATTACCATAACTCCTCATAGATCTTCATTTGGGTATAGAAAGCGTTGAGATTTATTTACATTTCCAAACCTACCCTAGACCTAACCCTAGCAAGACTTAGATCTAGATAATCTTAGTATAGAATAATTTAGTTTTTAGATTTAATAATCAATCCGACCACAATCGGAATTAACTCGTTTGAGCGATTAGGAAATTCACAACATCCCTGTGGACCGACCCGTACTCACCGGCTAGCTATCAAGCGACGCCGTTCTTGATTGCGGTTATTAGATAGTTGTGAGATCAATCAAGCTTCAAAAAGAAACAGAGAAGAAGATCTCCCTCCTAAAAAAACTCTAGGTAAATAAGAAGAACAAAGATCATCTCGTTTACATATCTAAGGGTTTAACCCTTCTCCAAGAACTTAGTTCTTTCTCTGGATCTGAGATCCACGAGACAAGTCTCCCACAAATTGAGAATTTAATTCACATTAGGAGGAACTTGTTCTTGAGAGAAATCTGGTCCTCATAAAAGAAAGAACCCAGCGCCCAGCGCCTCACGTGTTCTTCACGTGGGCGCCATAGAGGAAAGTGCCTAGCACTCAATGAGCGGCGCCCATCACCTCACGTAGGCACCACAAAGGAGAGTGCTTAGCACTCAATGAGCTACGCCCAGTGAATCATGTTAGTTTTATGTATGCTCTAGAGGCCATTATTGTTTATATGATGTATATTGTAGTGGGTGCTTGGATATATATAGAGAGGACTTTCTTGCTCGACATGATAGTATGCTATCTGGTTGCACTTTGTCTTAACATGTTGACTTGTGTTGTGATATTGTCTTGCTCTCGCATATTGATAAAGCCCTTAAGATGTGTATTTGACTACTAGGGCTATGATGGAGATCATACTAATGGGGCCAGAGTAGTCCACAAGTACATCTTATAACTGTTCCTAGTCGAGAGTGTATCGAGACAGGTCATCGATACTCCAGTAGACTAGCGTATACGCTTCTTGACCCATATGATGGGCTATGGATGATCCCATATCCATTGGTGTTTGACATCAAAGATGGTATACGGGTGCTCAGTGGAGACCGGGTACACTGAACGGACTCGTCGAGAACTCCTAGTTGGTATTATACCTATCGTCAAATAGTAGTTCTCTGGTGACACTGATATAGGTTAGTCTGTAGACGCGAGATCGTCATAGAGACTTGTGTGATTCCCACTGTGTTTTGATTTCCACCTTACCACGTTCATGAGAACAAGCAAAACGGTGGCTTTTGGGTACAGTCCCGAATCACATGGAGACAATGAGCGATAGGAGGGGTTTCGTCTCTCCTGGTATTGGGGGTTGATGTTGTGCTGTGCTCGATTGGCTATAACAGGAAGTCCCTGTTTCCCCCAATCAGACCAAAACTCTGTTTGAATTTCAAAATTCAAAAGGTGAAGCAACGCTTCAGATCTCTTGCGCTGCGCGTTGAGCGCCACATGTCAAAAGCAGATACACCAGTGCAAGGAGCGCTGCGCCCAAGGCAGCGCACCCCAATCAGAGCAAGGCTCTGTTTTAAAATTCAAATTTTAAATAAAGGAAGCAACGCTTCAGATAACTTGCGCTCTGCGCTGCGCGCCACGTGTCAAACAGTGGTGTGCTAGCGCAGTTGCGCTGCGCTCTGCGCCGCGCGACGCGTGTCAGCGCAGTTGCGCTGCGCGACACGTGTCAAGCGCAGGTGCCTAGCGCAGTTGCGCTGCGCTCTGCGCAGCGCGACACGTGTCAAGCGCAGGTGCGTTAGCGCCAAGTGCACCAGCACTGGAATTTAAATAATAAATTATTTAATTAATCAGAATTAAAATTCTAGAAAGATCTTTCCAATTTTATTAAAATAAGAAAATTGTTTTCTGTAAAACAGAGGCCTTAGGATCAAAGATCCAACGGTGGGGAAATATCCTCAGATCAATCAGAGTAAGATCAATGTAATTAACCTAACAAACCAATTGGCCCTATATAAAGGCCCCTAGACTTCAAGTCTCACACAGATAGACACATACAGAAAAGAGAGAACCCTCTGAAAAATTTGAAAGGCAAGCCTTTGAAGAAAGAAGATCATCTTCTTCAAGGTAAAGAATTTGATTCTTGAAGAACAGAGGTGAAACCATTTCATTAAAAAAGAAGAATTTCTTCTAAAAAGAACAAGATCAAGATCTTCAATATAAAAAATAAAAAGATAAAAAAAGACCCAATCATAAAAGATTAAAGAAGTAATTTACTTCATTCTTAGATCTTTTGATCTATATAAAGGCACAACCTTTTGATGAACCATTGGTTCTTGAATCTTGAGGTAGAACCTCTTTTAAGAAAACAAAGAACCTGTTTTTTTGATCTTAATTGGATCAAGATGCGCTCTGCGCTACTGTACAGTGCCTTGCACTTTTGAAATGCGCCTTTGCGCTCCTTGGACTGGCGCAACTCACCAGAGCGCGCCACGTATCAACCACAGAATGATCTGCGCGTTTGCGCTCCTTGGACTGGCGCAACTCACCAGAGCGTGCCACGTGTCAACCACAGAATGATATGTGCCTTGCGCTTCTAAAATAGCGAACTGCGCTCTTGGATTGGCGCATAGCACCAGGGCGCGCCACGTGTCAGCAGCGCACTAGCACAGCGTACTGGCGCAACGCACTGCGCTAACAGACTTGCGCTTAGCAGAGCGCGACACGTGTCACCTGCACATGCGCTAGCGCCTTGCGCTCTTTAATTGGCGCAAAGCGCCTGACAAGCCACGTGGCGCACTGTCAGACCAATTTAAATGCTATGCATTATTTAAAAGGGCAGAGCCCAAATAAAGGCCTAACAGGCCAAATGCTATGCATTATTTAAAAGGGCAGAGCTCAAATAAAGGCTCAACATCTAGAACAATAAAATGTTCAACTGAGCCCATATGCTCATAAATCTTCAAATAGACTTTAGTCCCAAATTGGACTATAGATCTCCCAACCAACATTGGTTCAAGGGTACATTTCTGAACTCCTCTGATATTTGTCGTTGTAATCCTTCAACGTCTTCAGAGAGGTGACGGGTCCCGGCGGCCATACATTCTATGGACCACCTTGTCCTTAAACTGGTAATCGACCGCAATGTCTTTAAACTAAACAATAGAGTCCAAATGCTCTTTTGTTGGATCTAAATGATCCCGTTAAGTCGATCTTAGTCTCAAATTAGACTAACGGTCCTTAACAAACATTTAAGTTGATCTTAGCCTCAAAATGAGACTAACGTATCCTTAAACCAAAACCCCAAACCCAAATCTAAGAAAATACGGATTTGGACTAATCCACGTCCTACGGACGACAACACAAATTAGTCTCCATATACAATCCATGGGCAACCACAAACAAAACAAACACCCACGTCACGAAGTGACCATCTGGAGAAGGAGAAACTTGTTACCGCGATGCGGTAGCGTAATTAACTGCAGGGGCTTGCGCTTGCAGGGAAGAGCGTCCCCACAATCAAAAATCCCTCAGACGAGGGGGAATCTGACGAAGTCTGCTACATCGGCCGCATCCGTTTAAACCTTCGATACATGTTGCCGTAAATCAACTTGGCATCTTCGGAGAGGTGGACGGATAGCACCAATTAGCATCTGCCCTGAATTTCAGGCAAGACGGACCTGCACGGTCGCGTCTCCGTGATTCGGAGGGGAACAGTCCCTAGTTAGGGATGATATAGAGATTTACTGGTAAGTGTTATCAGTAGTTTTTCGACCCGTTATGAGCCTCACTTCGATACGACTTATCGGTTATTGGGGTCTGACGTTTACCATCCCTAGACTGGATATGCGATATATCAGACGAAGAGACCGGACTGTACAGTAGTGTTACTGATTGGATTCATAGGAGTGTGAACGTACTTGCTTGTTGATCTTCTGATCGTTTAATACCCGGGTGGCCGTTATGTTTAGCTGACCGCTGACGGCTTATGGGTGTTTAATATGATCATCACCTACTGCCGGCGTATTGACGAGTCTTCAGAGTCCTTCATAGAGGTTTCCTGGTTCATGAGAAACGAAGTAGGAACACATATGTGATATGTGCGTGACCGAGATCGTTGCGCGTATGTGATACTTTCACGCCGCGCTTCCCAGAGTGCGCTAAGATAGGCACGTAACAGAGCCAGCCATGCTACCTGTGAATAGGAAATATCCCTCCACAGTCACATTACGACTGTCTAGAGATATCAAGAACAGTAGAAATAAAATAAACTATCTAGTACATGTCCATGAGCCAGAATAAACGAGTCAAGAAATAATATGCGGAAGCAATAGATCCAAGTAACAATAACAATCTGGAAAGTACATCCCAAATACGGGCTCACAACAGGAAATAAAAGTGCTGAAAGAAAACTAAACTAAAATACTAATAGGTCCTCACTGCTCGGCCTGCTGACTGAAATACTCCTGAACGGCCTGCGACAAGGAGAGAGGATCTGGGCCTTGCAAAACCCAGACGTCGGTGCGTCATAATATCAACAATAATACAATCAGGAGATAACAAGACATGCAGGCATGAATATGAACAGTAATAAGAGTATAACAGTATCACGAATAAGGAACAGTGAAGGGTATAAGTACATGTGATATGCAGTGAGTAATCTAAACTGTGCTACTGGGTTATCTATTCTAAAGTCTTCGAAATCAATTAATGTAATTCTTATCATAACCCATCGGTGATTATTCCATAACGCCCGGAAAAATGGCAAACGATATGTATTCCGTAACGCCTGGAAAAACGACAAACAATATGATAGCCCTTTGAGTTATGTTCGGTTACATTCTTGATTTCCCCATAACCCCAAGTTATGTGTTCACGTCAGGTATTGCCAATTGATATCTAATGCCAACACAGGATTAAGCCGGTACAGGTTTTGTCTATGCAGACAACAATAACGTCCATCAGGACAACATGTCAGGATTGTCGGCATTAGAAACAGGATCAGGTAACATGTCAAGTAGTGATATATCAGGTCATGTCAGGTAATGTACATGTATCAAGTCATGTCAAGTAGTGGTATATCAGGTCATGTCAAGTAGTGCACAGGTATCAAGCGGGTGCTTATAATCAAACTGTAGCAAGTATTGAATCAGGATGAAAGTACGGGTGTACAATAAAAGCATGGATGCACAAATATCGATCAGGGGTTACATCATGACTAAGTAGGATACACAATATCAAGTATGGGGGTACTAATGTATTAATAATATGAGTTAATATAATATGGGGTGCAACTACTTATGCAGAATTAATTGTATGGATACACAAATAAACATGGATGCATAAACAACTATCAGGGGTTACGACTATAGCTTCATGACTATGTAGGATGCACATTGTCTAGCATGGGGTGTTAATGTAGCAGTGATATGAAATAACATGTTATGGTATTCAACTAGATATGTAATTAATGTTATGGATGCAAAAATATCGATTAGGGTTACATTTAGAACTTCAAGACTAAGTGGGATGCACATTATTAAACATGAGATGTTAATATGACAATAATATATAATAATGTGATCTGTAGATGCAGCTACATGTATATTAAATGATATGGATGCATACAGGTATCCGAAAACTGTAAAACTTTAATATGGATGTATAATGTGATAAACGGGTAACATTTTACTCATAAGGATGTATAATAATATACCTAGCATGTAGCAAGATGAATTAGCATACGACTAGATATGTAAATAGTGATATGGATGCATACGGATGTCCGAAGATAGTAAAATAGTAAAATGGTAATGTAGGATGCATAATTAAACAATAAGTAATGTTATTATTCACATGTGTGCATTATATAGTAGTATAGCATGTAGCAAGATTAACTTGCTTGAACGGATCGCACGACGGGTACGTACGGTACGTCTGATGTCGGATAATTGTTGCAACGCATACACGCCATGCGGGACGGGTCCAGGTAAGGCAAGAGGGCAACCACGCAGGTAAGGGACGTCCACTATGTCTCCCGGATCGGCAGCGGCGAGCACGGCTCCGGTGATGGACGGAAAAATAGATCAAGAAAAGAAAAGAGATGGAAAGAAGAAGAAGAAGAAAAAGAAGAGGAAGTGCTGGGGTTTAGTGTGGCTCTGGGTTATCTGAGACAGAGGAGAAGGAGAGTGGAGGAAGACGATGGGTCGTGGGGTTTTCCGGCGAGGTTTCACGGTGATGGCAGTGAGGGTTCCGGGTTCAAGAAGTCGGGTGTGCAGGGTTCTTATGCTGAGGATAGAGACGTGGGTCTGGGGAGTAGGAAAGCGGAGAGAAGTAAGGAGATGGTGGCCGCGAGGGGTGAGGCGATGATGATGGATCGCCGGTGATGGAGGTGGGGTGTGCAGGAGAGGTGAGGGTCAGGGTTATGGGTTCAGTGCAAGGTTTGGTGCGAGGGTTGTGGGTGCAGGCGGAGGAGCTCGGGGAAAGAGAGGTGAGGTTGAGAGGAGGTGACGACGAGGTCGTCGACGGCGATGACGACGACGAAGGCAGGGGCTGGGTGATGGGTTCGAAGGTGGTTGGAGTCGTGGGTTGCATGGTCGAGGGGTTTGCAGGGTTTGGGAGCTCGGGATCAGGGCATTGGCGATGAGGAAAAGGTGAAGGGAAGGTGAGAGGGAAGGCGAGGTCGAGGAGATGGAGGCGGCTAGGGTTAGGCAAGGGTTCTCGTCGCGGGTTTTTTTTTTAAAAGGAAGAGGAAAGAAGAATTGAAGGAGGGAGGTGAGAGTAGTGGGTGCGGGAGGTGAGCGGATCCTGCGTGAACAGGAATCGCGAGAGGAGTGAGAAAGAGGGGGGGGATAGAGAGGAGAGAGAGAGAGAGCTGAAAAATATTTCTAAAATTTAAAAAATATTTTAGTTATAGGTTTGTTAACGTAAGTATTAATATTAACTGTTAGAATTAAATAAAATATAATATTAAACAAATATTTAATATTTGGTTAGTACAAAAACAGTCCAAAACATGCCCGGGTCGGGTCTAAAAATCCAGTTTTAAAATACGGAAAATATACGTGTCAACCAAAACCAAAATTGGATATCCGGGTAACGAAAATGCATATCCCCAAGAACACATGCACGTAGCGTGTGCGTAGCCATCCAAACAAGTCCGTTTCACTGAACGGGACGAGAACAAGGTGCGCGGATGCTACGACGGGGTTAGGGGTATCAGGCAGGCCATGGAATGCATTTTTAAAATATTTTACTTGACTTTAAATGTTATATAAAAATGCAGATGCCAGATAAATGCCAGTATGCAGTATACAATAATGTAAGTGCACGGATCCATATAATAAGCCAGGATAAATTATAAACATGAATCAAGATAGGTTTCAAGCATACGGGTCGGATCGGATGCAAATGCAGATGTCAAAACACTATTCACACAAAAAACACAGTAAATCAGGAAAATACCATCAATAAAGAAATACTCAAAATAGAATTGGTATAAATGAAGTAGGGTGTTACATTATACCCAACTACAAAAAGAATTTCGTTCTCGAAATTCCCAAGACAAGAAAAGATAAACAATCAAGAATCTATAAGAATAGGTGTGGAAACTTCTGTCGAATCTCGTCTTCTCATTCCCAAGTCGATTCCCCATGCGAGCGATTCCCCAAGAAACAAGTACGAGAGGGATAACCTTGTTCTTAAGGACCTTTTCTTTTCGATCAACAATCGACATCGGTCGTTCCTCAAAGGTCAAATCCTCTCTTACAGTTAGCTCCGAATGATCTTGCACGTGTGTCTCATCTCGAACATACTTACGGAGTTGAGATACATGAAACACGTCATGAACATTCGTTAAAGATTATGCTAACTCCAATCGATAAGCCACTTCTCTAACACGCTCCAAAATCTCGAAAGGCCCCTCGAATCGAGGACTAAGCTTGCCTCGACTCCCAAAACGAATCACTCTTCTAGTTGATGATATCTTCAAGAATACCAGATCTCCAACAGCGAACTCTAGGGGTCTTCTCGATGTATCGACCCAACTCTTCTGCCGATCCTGTGTTGCCTTCATGTGATTCCAGATGGTATTAACCTTCTCAACTGTTTGCATGATCAAATCCGGTCCCAACAATCTTCGTTCTCCAATATCGTCCCAACAGACGGGTAAGCGACACTTGCGACCATACAATGCATCGAATAGAGCCATCTGAATAGTCGCCTGAAAGCTGTTATTGTAAGAAAACTCTACCAAGTGTAGATGATCCTCCCACGAACCCTTGAAGTCCAATTTGCAAGCTCTCAACATATCTTCAAGAGTTTGGATCGTTCTCTCCGACTGGCCAACTGTCTGGGGACGATAAGCAGTGCTAAACTTCAATCGCGTCCCCAAACTTTCCTGTAAACTCCTCCAGAAGTGCGATAAGAATCGGGTATCACGATCAGAAACGATGCTCACAGATACTCCATGCAATCTCACAATCTCCTGCATGCACCGTTCTGCTAACGCTTCCGTCGACTGACCAATTCGAAACGGTATGAAATGAGCTGCCTTGGTCAATCGATCAATAATCACCCAAACTGCATTGTTGCCCTTTGGACTCCGCGGTAAAGCTGTCACGAAATCCATGGTTATATGTTCCCACTTCCATTGATGAATCGGAAGTGGTTGCAATAAACCAGCTACCCTTTGATATTCAACCTTAACTTGCTGACACACCAAGCATTTCGCTACAAAGCGGGCAATCTCCCTTTTCATACCTTCCCACCAGAAATGCTGTCGTAGATCATGGTACATCTTCGTGCCTCCTGGATGTATGGAATATGTGGAACTGTGCGCCTCCTTCATAACTTCTTCGCGAATGTCTCCTTTCGGCACACACAAACGGCTACCAAAACGTAACGAACCATCTTCATGAATCAACAAGTCCGTTCAAAGTCCCGCTTCTACCTGTTCTCGAAACTTCTGCAATCTTGGATCCTGTGACTGCGCTGCCTTAATATTATCGATCAATGACGACTGTATTGCAGTTGCATCAACTGTCCTAAAAAACGCGGTAGCACGATCTCCAACTCGAATCTCCGAAAATCTTCGATAAGCTCCTTCTGTGCATTCAACATCCGAATTGCTGGCAACCGACTAAGCGCATCCGGCAGTACATTAACTTTTTCCGGATGATACTTGAGATCAAGATCATAATCAGCCATCAGCTCCAACCATCTACGCTGCCTCATGCTAAGCTCTTTCTGCGTGAACACGCACTTTAAGCTTTTGTGATCAGTGAATACGTCGACCCTTTGCCCAGTAAGTAGTGTCTCCAAATATTCAAAGCGAAAATCACTACTGCAAGCTCCAAATCATGAGTTGGGTAATTCTTCTCATGGGTCTTCAACTGTCTCGATCCGTAGGCTATAACCTTCCCATGTTGCATCAAAACACATCCTAAACCTTTCCCGGCTGCATCGCTGTGAATCACTAATCCTCCGGAACCGTCTGGTACGGTCAAAATAGGAGCAGTTATCAATCTTTGCTTCAACACCTCAAAAGCTGACGCACAACTATCCGTCCATACGAACGGTACCTCCTTCCGTGTAAGCTTGGTCAATGGCTCAGCCAATCGAGCAAAATTCTCCACGAACCTTCTGTAATATCCGGCAAGTCCAAGAAAACTTCTGATCTCTACTACGTTATTCGGAATTGGCCAATCTTGAACTGCTACAATCTTCTCAGGATCAATGGCGATTCTATCTCCAGATACAACATGCCCCAAAAACTTCACTTCTTCAAGCCAAAACTCGCACTTGCTCATCTTTGCATATAATCTTTCTTGCCTCAATGTCTGCAGTGCGATCTTCAAGTGTTCAGCATGCTCTTCAAGACTCCTTGAGTAGACCAGAATATCATCGATAAATACCACTATAAACTGGTCCAAGAACGGTGAAAAGATTCGGTTCATCAAGTCCATAAATATCGCCGGTGCATTCGTGACTCCGAATGGAATCACTAAATACTCGTAATGTCCATACCAAGTTCGGAACGCAGTCTTGCAAATATCCTCTGATTTAACTTGGACCTGATGATATCCAGATCGTAAATCCAGCTTCGAGAATACCTTCGCGCCATTAAGTTGCTCGAATAATTCGCCAATGCGAGGGATTGGGTAATTGTTCTTAATTGTCACCCGGTTCAATTCTCGATAATCGATGCACATCCTCCTTGTGCCATCTTTCTTCTTGTCTAGAAGAACTGGAGCTCCCCAAGGTGAATTACTACTGCGAATCCAACCCTTCTCTAGCAATTCGGTAACTTGCTTATTGACTTCTTCCAACTCCACTGGTGCCATTGGATAGTACGCCTTTAAGATTGGCGTTGCACCAGGAACAAGATCGATCGTGAACTCCACATCTCGTTTTGGCGGTAAACCCAAGATGTCCTCGAACACGTCCATGAACTCTCGAACTACAGCTGGCGCTTTCTCCTTATCAACTTCCATTGACGAAAGAACGTTATTTGTCGGCCTAGCCCTAAACTTGACTGGCCCGACAGAACTGCTTTCTTCAGCAAAAACAAACTCCGGATGTCCGGGAATCTGGAAAATCACTTTCTTTGCCCTACAATCAATGTGAGCGTGGAAAGTACTGAGAAAATCCATTCCCAAGAAAACTTTATAACTACCGGTATCGATCACCAAGAAATCTGCAAAAGATGAACTGGTAAGCAATGAAACTGAGAGAACTAAGGAAATTTCACGACCATGAAACAAGGAAGTGAATCAAGACTAGAACTCTAAGTTTCTTAAACAGAGTACCGCATTGTAACCATACTGCAGTTCATAGTTACAATCACATAACTCCGTTCAATTCGCTCAAATTCTAGTATCAGAATCAAAGAATAGGAAAGGAGAAATAATAAAACCAAAAGGTTTCAAGCCGAGATGCAAAGTTGTTTGCATATCGTCAAAACAGGGGTCAAGAGAAAGATAAGATTCAAGAATCACGATAAAAATGTGGCAGGACATGTTCCTAATCATGAGTATTCTGATTCGTGTATTGGGTCCAATACCCAATTACAAAAGAATCAAACCCGATTAACCTAAATCCTATGGCTCTGATACCAAACAAATCCTGTCACGTCCTGCTTCTCAGAGTGCGCTAAGATAGGCATGTGACAGAGCCAACCATGCTACCTGTGGATAGGAAACATCCCTCCACAGTCACATTATGGCTGTCTAGAGATATCAAGAACAGTAGAAATAAAATAAACTATCTAGTATATGTCCATGAGCCAGAATAAACGAGTCAAGAAATAATATGCGGAAGCAATAGATCCAAGTAACAATAACAATCTGGAAAGTATGTCCCAAATACGGTCTCACAACAGGAAATAAAAGTGCTAAAAGAAAACTAAACTAAAATACTAACAGGTCCTCACTGCTCGGCCTGCTGACTGAAATACTCCTGAACGGCCTGCGACAGGGAGAGAGGATCTGGGCCATGAAAAACCAAGACGTCGGTGCGTCATAATATCAACAATAATACAATCAGGAGGTAACAAGACATGCATGCATGAATATGAACAGTAATAAGAGTATAACAGTATCACGAATAAGGAACAGTGAAGGGTATAAGTACATGTGATGTGCAGTGAGTAATCTAAACTGTACTACTGGGTTATATATTCTAAAGTCTTCGAAATCAATTAATGTAATCCTCATCGTAACCCATCGGTGATTATTCCGTAACGCCCGGAAAACGACAAACAATATGTATTCCGTAACGCCCGGAGTAACGGCAAACAATATGTATTCCGTAACGCCTGAAAAAACGGCAAACAATATGATAGTCCTTTGAGTTACGTTCGGTTACATTCTTGATTTCTCCATACCAACAAGTTATGTGTTCAAGTCAGGTATTGCCAATTGATATCTAATGCCAACACAGGATCAAGTCGGTACACGTTTTATCTATGCAGACAACAATAACGTCCATCAGGACAACATGTCAGGATTGTCGGCATTAGAAACATGATCAGGTAACATGTCAAGTAGTGATATATCAGGTCATGTCAGGTAATGTACATGTATCAAGTCATGTCAAGTAATGGTATATCAGGTCATGTCAAGTAGTGCACAGGTATCAAGCGGGTGCTCATAATCAAACTGTAGCAAGTATTGAATCAAGATGAAAGTACGGGTGTACAATAAAAGCATGGATGCATAAATATCGATCGGGGGTTACATCATGACTAAGTAGGATGCACAATATCAAGCATGGGGTAATAATGTATTAATAATATGAGTTAATGTAATATGGGGTGCAACTAGTTATGCAGAATTAATGGTATGAATACACAAATAAACATGGATGCATAAATAACTATCAGGGGTTACGACTATAGCTTCATGACTATGTAAGATGCACATTATCTAGCATGGGGTGTTAATGTAGCAGTAATATGAAATAACGTGTTATGGTATTCAACTAGATATGTAATTAATGGTATGGATGCACAAATATCGATTGGGGTTACATTTACAGCTTCAAGACTAAGTGGGATGCACATTATTAAACATGGGATGTTAATATGACAATAATATATAATAATGTGATCTGTAGATGTAGTTACATGTATATTAAATGATATGGATGCATACGGGTATCCGAAAATGGTAAAACTTTAATATGGATGTATAATGTGATAAACGGGTAACATTTTACTCATATGGATGTATAATAATATACCTAGCATGTAGAAAGATGAATTGGCATGCGACTAGATATGTAAATAGTGATATGGATGCACACGGATGTCCGAAAACAGTAAAATAGTAAAATGGTAATGTGGGATGCATAATTAAACAATAAGTAATGTTATTATTCACATGTGTGCATTATATAGTAGTATAGTATGTAGCAAGATCAACTTGCTTGAACGGATCGCACGACGAGTACGTACGGTACGTCCGACGTTGGATAATCGTCGCAACGCACACATGGCACGCGGGACGGGTCCAGGCAAGGCAAGAGGGTAACCACGCAGGTAAGGGACGCCCACTGGGTCTTCCGGATCTGCAGCGGTGAGCACGGCTCCGGTGATGGCCGGAAAAACAGATCAAGAAAAGAAAAGAGAAGGAAAGAAGAAAAAGAAGAGGAAGTTCTGGGGTTTAGTGTGGCTCTGGGTTATCTGAGACAGAGGAGAAGGCATGGGGAGGAAGATGATAGGTCGTGGGGTTTTCCGGCGAGATTTCACGGTGATGGCAGTGAGGGTTCCGGGTTCAAGAAGTCGGGTGTGCAGGGTTCTTGTGCTGAGGATAGAGCCGTGGGTCTTGGGAGTAAGAGAGTGGAGAGAAGTGAGAAGAGGGTGGTCGTGAGGGGTAAGGCGACGATGATGGACCGCCGGTGATGGAGGCGGGGTGTGCAGGAGAGGTGAGGGTTCGGGGTTATGGGTTCTGTGCAAGGTTTGGTGTGAGGGTTGTGGGTGCAGGCGGAGGAGCTCGGGGAAAGAGAGTTGAGGTGGAGAGGATGTGACGATGAGGTCTTCGACGGTGACGAAGACGACGAAGGCAGGGGCTGGGTGATGGGTTCGAAGGTGGTTGGAGTCATGGGTTGCGGGGTCGAGGGGTTTGCAGGGTTTGGGAGCTCGGGATCAGGGCAGTGGCGATGAGGAAGAGGCGAAGGGAAGGTGAGAGGGAAGGCGAGGTTGAGAAGATGGAGGCGGCTAGGGTTAGGCGAGGGTTTTCATCGCGGGGTTTTTTTTTTTAAAAGGAAGAAGAAGGAAGAATTGAAGGAAGGAGGTGAGAGTAGTGGGTGCGGAAGGTGAGCGGATCCTGCGTGAACAGGAATCGCGAGAGGAGTGAGAAAGAGGGGGGGAGAGAGAGGGGGGAAAGATAGAGAGAATGGGTTTAAAAGAAATAATATAATATAAAGGGGGGGGGAGAGCTGAAAAAGATTTCTAAAATTTAAAAAATATTTTAGTTAGAGGTTTTTAACGTAGTTATTAATATTAAATGTTAGAATTAAATAAAATATAATATTAAACAAATATTTAATATTTAGATAATACAAAAATAGTCCAAAACACGCCCGGGTCGGGTCTAAAAATCCAGTTTTAAAATACGGAAAATATACGTGTCAACCGAAACCAAAATTGGATATCCGGGTAACGAAAATGCATACCCTCAAGAACGGATGTACGTAGCGTGCGCGTAGACATCCAAACAAGTCCGTTTTACTGAACATGACGAGAACAAGGTGCGCGGATGCTACGACAGGGTTAGGGGTATCAGGAAGGCCATGCAATGTATTTTTAAAATATTTTACTTGATTTTAAATGTTATATAAAAATGCAGATGCCAAATAAATGCCAGTATACAGTATACAATAATGTAAGTGCACGGATCCATATAATAAGCCAGGATAAATTATAAACATGAATCAAGACATGTTTCAAGCATGCGGGTCAGGTCGGATGCAAATACAGATGTCAAAACACTATTCGCACCCAAAACATAGTAAATCAGGAAAATACCATCAATAAAGAAATACTCGAAATAGAATTGGTATAAATGAACTAGGGTGTTACAGACACCGCATTATATTCTCGCGAGATGTGAAATCGGTCGGTTATATGTGATATAGCCGGTTATTGAATCAAGTGTTGATTCGATAAGTTGTTACATTATATATTAGTCGGTTATATGTGATAAAGCCAGATCATTAAATCAAGTGTTGAATCTTTGCTGTTAACTTCCATATTTGGAAGCAAAGGTTCTGGCTTTGGGACTATAAATAAAGACCGAGAGCCTCTTGGAAAAATCATCAAGTCGACGAGATCACGAAGTCCAAGACGGCTCACGCATCCAGACTGATCATCAACTGTTCGTCTACCTCCTTGGAAGAGATCGAGAAGCAAACTAGTCTTTATAATCATTTTCTAAGGAATCAAAGTGTAATGAATATTGTTGATTAATAAAGGTAGCTTTCTTTTTCTTATTCTATTTCTTCGTAGTTTAATTATGCATTTTTTCTCCATCTCTTTTTCTCCCAACATGCGCGAGTAATTCTTCGCTTGTTAGGGTTCGTAGGATTAGGGTAGGCTAATGGATGATGAACATCCCTAAACCCTTTTTAAGTCCTATAAAGTTTATGAACTTTATCAAAAGAATCAGTAACATCCTAATCGGGCGCGGTAACAATTCTTTGTTAGTTCCGACCGCGATTAGAGATTAGATTAATGATTATTTTGGTAAAGGCTAGATATGAACGGAGTTCCGTGTCGAGATAAGGGTTAAGAGTGGGATTCCTTTTCCCTCCAGAAATCTTAATCTACACGCATCACCGTCGTTCTAGTTTTAAATCTATTAAAGGATAAAAAGGGTAACTTTTAATTAATCGTCCATGACTACTAAATCCTAACGAACCCTACAAGCCCTCTTATTATATTAACTACATCCCTAAAATAATTTAGATTTATATTTTTGCATTCTTGCTTAACGTAGATCTAGAAACCATTCTTCAAAATTCTTTATCCCTCCTTTCTTTCTCAACACATCTAAACTAAGAATAAAAGATTCCCCGTTTCCCAGAGGACGACCCGTACTCATCTCGGTCTAGCTACACGCGGCACCGTTATTGATTGCGGTTAATTACTACATACACTTTTTCGTACAAATCACTTATGCAATACAAAGACAGCTTCGCTTGAAACTACTCCAAAATGTCGGGTTTAGATCCAAATGTCGGGTTTAGATCCAGAGGTAGCGGTTCATAAGCTGGCCATATCACCAGAGATGAAACCAGCTAAACAGGCACCAAGATGGATGCGGCTTGAACTCAATATGAGTATCAACGTCGAAGTTAAGAAATTAATCGACTCTGGCTTCATCCAAGAAGTTCAATATCCCGACTGGATCGCTAATATCGTTCCGGTGATGAAGAAAAATGGGACAGTTCACATCTGCATGGACTTTCGGGACCTCAATAAGGCATGCATGAAAGATGACTTCCCAGTGCCCGTTACCGAGTTGATGATCGATAACACGTCCACCTATGAATTCTTCTCCTTTATGGATGGATCTTCAGGATACAACCAAATAAAGATAGGTTCTGAAGATCAGAAGCATAATGCCTTCCGGACTCCGTTGGGCATATTATGCTACAAGGTGATGCCTTTAAGTTCGAAGAACGCCAGATCTATGTACTAGAGTGCCATAACGAAGATATTCGATGAACTCATACACAAGATCATCGAATGTTATATCGATGACCTTGTGGTCAAGAGAAAGTCTCGTAAGGAACATTAGGAACATTTGAAGATTGTGTTCGAATATTTTTGGAAGTATAATTTGAAAATGAACCCTCTAAAGTGCGCGTTTAGATTCTCCTCAGGCAAATTCCTAGGCTTCATCATCCGTCATCGAGGTATCGAAATTGAAACTTAAAAATCAAGACGATTATGGAAATACTCTCACTAATAACCCTAAAGCAACTGCGATCTCTCTAAGGAAAGCTCACGTATATCCGGCGGTTCATAACCAATCTCTCCGAAAAATGTTGTCCCTATAGTCATCTAATGAAGAAATGGACCCCGTTCGTTTGGGATCAGAAATGCCAAAATGTATTTGACGAAATTACACAATACCTACAAAATCTGCCGGTATTGGCCACTCTTGTTAAGGGAAAGCCCCTTATCCTATATACAACGGTCATTGAAAATTCTCTAGCACTACTACAATAAGAGGTTGTCCCTACGGATTTAGCCGTAGGGGCAAAACACTGCCTCTACGGATATCTCCGTAGGGGCTAGAAAATTCTCCGTAGGTACAATCGCCGCAGGTGCAAGTCTTCACCCTGAATATGTCCATACGGAGTAAAAATTGTCCCTACGGTTTCATGCGTAGGGGACTTTGTACTTACGGTGTCACCCGTAAGGACAAAATATTTATTTAATTTAGTGGTTTATAAAATAAAATATTTGCCCCTCCGGTGCTATCTGTAGGGGTATCTTCCAGCCCCTACGGAGTTAGCCGTAGGTCTACATATAAGCCCCTACGGATGTATCCGTAGGGGCAAGTGTGTAACTCCTGTTACTGAGTCCATAGGGACAAAATATCATATATTTTGTCCTTACGGATAATTATGTAGGGACAAATATTGGACCTACGGATTAATCTGTAAGTGCAACTGTTGGTCCTACGGCTTAATCCGTAGGGACATAATATCATGGTCTGTTTTTAACCCGTCCTGTGCACAATAATATATACATCATACGATATCAGGATAAATATAATAGAAATAGATATAATATAGAAATATTCATAATCAATCATGTCACGCATAATATATAATTGAAATAGACACACAGAATACGATATCACGATAAATCATCGTTCATAAACAACCACCAACGATTATCGTCCAAAATTTATACAATATGTATCAGATAAGTATATACATTTTCAAAAATATAAATAAAACTACCCTAACTCGGTCCAGCTCTTCCACCTCTGATAATCAACCTAATCTGACGCATCTTCTCCTCGGTGCAGCCCTGAGTTGTTAAAAACTCGACTAATGAAGGAGCGGACTGTGCAGGAGTCTGAGCGGGCTGTGGAGCTGCAGGAGTGGTCTGTGCAACCGCAACCGAGGTAGTGGCTTGCGGAGCCGCAGCCGAAAGAGATGCATGTGGATCCGCAGCAGAAGTACCCTGTCGCATCTGTTCAATTTTGTGTGTGATAAACTAGTAAGAACTGTGTATTAGTCGAATTAGTTTCATTATCAGGTTATTGCGAAACCCCAATCTAAGATTAATCAAAGTTAAGTCTACAACCAAATAAGCTCAGGCTAGTAATATTGAATATATTACTATTTATAATATGATATAATATTTTACTATTAAGTAGTATACATACCATCATCTTCTTCAACTCCTGAACGGTGGTCTTCAAGGTGGCAACATCTTGCTCTAGACGTCGCTCATGGGGGATAAGGGAAGTAACCGTCAGAGTAGAGTCCAACCTCATATGGGCCCTGCTAGGTCCCATTCTCCGACCTCTCTCCTAACCTCCGTGGTGCCCTCCGTGTGCGGCGTCTAGAACTGGGGTCAGCAGCAACAGATCGTTCTGTCCAGTAAAATCGATCCCCGATGCCTCCGCCTGCTCCACCACATGCTCCTACACCCACATTAACCAATATTAAAATATAAGTA
Source organism: Agapanthus africanus (assembly GCA_030015575.1). Taxonomy (NCBI): domain Eukaryota; kingdom Viridiplantae; phylum Streptophyta; class Magnoliopsida; order Asparagales; family Amaryllidaceae; genus Agapanthus; species Agapanthus africanus. The sequence continues at coordinate 48,022,134 of CM057339.1, forward strand.
TATCATTTAAATTTGAACTTTTCAGAACAAAAATTTCAAACCTGTTAGAATAAATATTAACACTTACGCAATACTTCTGGATAGCGGTGTCGGGGAATTGAAGCTCGCCCGTGGAAGGATCTGTCGAGATGCCGTGGATGGCAAGATACACGGACAGCACGCTCGGTGTACCACTCTGCGCCAGGGTCTGAGCTCTCTACACATCGCGAAAAATTTACATATATTATAAAATAACTCTTAATATTACATTATATCACAGTAGGTCTATTGTAATTTACCGATAACTCCATGGCACGAGTAATATTTCTCGAGCCACCTGTATAAGTGGGGCGACCCCTTTTCGCCGATTTCTTTTTCTTTTTATTTTGATCGGTATGTTTCTGCACAACACATTCAGATTTAGTTTTCTAATTAAGCAACACAAAAAAATAAATTATATACTAAATAATGAATTACATTTAAAATACAAACCTGTTTGCGTTGAGAGTCAAAATATTGTCACAAGAGAGGCCATGTATTTACAAGTGTGATGCACATAATTAAATTGCCATAACTATTATTTTACAAGTGCGATGCACGTAGTTTAATTAATAAAAAAGTTATCATCAAAATTTCTATAATTACACGTGCCGATAACACACCACCACGGTTTACCGCCGCACTTATACCCCCCTCCTTCAAGAGAATTATTAGCATAAAAACTCTAACTTTTCAAAATTGTTGCCCCGTTTAATAGTCTCTTTAATAGTCTCTCTGATGTTACTTAAGAATAATCGTCTCATTTAACTTTGGAACTTGTTTTGTATATCGTTTAGAGTAGAATTTGAGTGCTTTTTAGGGTTTGGTCAATTCGCAGAGGGTGGCTTGGTCTAATAAATCTCTCAGGGGTTTTGTGCAATAATAAACCCTCTTTTAATTAATCTTGAATATTGATTCGGCATCATCATCTAAGCTATTGATTCAAGTCCCGGATATGCGGAAGCAATTGCTAACAAAATTGGCATTCGATGGTTCTTTGAAAATCCAATTCAATAGTTGTTAAGGAAAACGACACAAAAAATTGTGGTTTCTTGGATAAGAGGTCATGAGTGCAGAGCTTACTTGCAAATTCCAAAATAGAATATGATATGCACCTAGGGAGCAAAATGAAGCCGTGCACAACATTGCGTAACAAGCAGCTGCGAACTTATCTTTTGGTTTTTGGTTGTATCTGAATTTTCTTCCACCCTTATGTGGGAGCTTTGTATCCAACCAAACCATATGAGTTTAATATAATTTCTATGACATCCCCACCCCCCACGCCCACGCCCCACCCCACCCCCCCCAAAAAAAAAATCATCCTCTAGGCCATTTCCCATAAAATAGGGTCCAAACTAAAATGATTGGTTTTAGATATAATTACTACGTTGATAGTTTTTTTATAGAATTTTTTCACATAAATTAATACACATACCTGCATTGCACACAAAAGAATACTAGTTAATGCAACTCATGCAATACATATGAGTTAGATTGATGTTTTTGGTTTTGTTAAACTTACATTAAAAAAATAGCTGCCTTAAATGGAAACATTTAGGGCAGTATCAGTAATCAAACACAATAGATGGGATAGAACTTTCGTCAAAACAGATATGGGCCATATGGTTTCTGTATATGGCTCAGTAATTTTATACAATGCTAAACTAGATTGATAAGTATCCCATAAAAAGATGAGTAAGATCAGTGAGCTTAAAATGAGTAAAACAAAGGCATAATGCACAAAAATAATATGAAAAAGGAGGATAAAGAGTTTAGTGTCATACAATCCGAATTCGAGAAGATAAGGCAGGCATAAAAAAAGAAGCATTCTCCCAAAGAGAGGTTCGCAGATAGCACTGGCTACCTTGATTGCCTCTAGAGCTTGAAGACAACCAATCACATCGGCAACTAATCAAAAAAAAAAACAAAAAAAACTGCAACTTAGGATACCGCACTACCAAGTTTAAAATATAATATATGATAATAGCTATACTGCTGCTGCTAATATTAAGAATGGTGGTGGTGCAGGCGACATAAGTATATTGTGAGCATGTCAATGTGCAAGTGACCAAGTGTGGATATGGGCAATCACGTATATCATGTGAAACCAGCTCAAGATTAAAATGTAGGATAAATAGTAAACAGTCAGAGAAATTGGTACAGAACAATTTCATATTAATCTCAGAAATTATTCACGGTCTCGTATATTTTCTTTGCATACATGTATGTCACATAACTACAATGTCATGATTAAACTACTTAATTGGAAAACATGACCTCTGTTAAGCACATATGATGTTTTCCCTATTAATGCCATTAAAACTCCCGTGTAAAATAGAATTTTTATGATTAGAATTCTATGCAAGTGAATGCACAGAACTGTTAAAAAATAAGTACCCTGATCCTAACCCTAAACCCTAATCCTAACCCTACACTGAACCCTAACCCTAAACCTAACTACCCTAACCCTAACCCTAACCCTAACCCTAACCCCAACTAATTAACCATAACCCTAACCCCAACCCCAACCCTAACTAATTAACCCAAACCGTAACCCTAATTACCATAACCCTAACCCTAACCCCAACTAATTGACCTTTACCCTAACCCTAACCCTAACCCCAACTAATTGACCCTAATCCTAACCCTAACTGAACCGAACCCTACCCCTACCCCTAATCCTAACTTTAACTGAACTGAACCCTAACCCTAACCCTACGCTAAACTGAACACTAACCCTAATAACCCTCACCCTAACCGAATCCTGAACCCTAGCCAAGTAGCAACCCATTAATCATCAAAATTATAAACAAAAGAATTATTAAAAGTAAAAATTTGAGATTTACTAACCTATAGCTAGGCCGACGATGGAGGAGACCGATGGTCGACGACTCAATCGGCGACGAGTCGCGGGCGGTGGCGACGAGGAAGTTTTGGAAGATCGGGGGCGGTGGCGGGCCGCGGGCGGAGGGCGGTGGCGACGAGACGCGGGAGAGGTGGCGACGAGAGGCACGTATGGGAGATTGAGTGAGAGAGGAATTTTTGGTAACGAGGACTTTTCTGTACTTTTTTTTATTAATAACCCATATATATGCCCCTACGGACTTAACAGTAGAGTCTTCATTTGCGATTCCGTAGGGCCAAAGGGCAAATTACGTTTTAATATTTTTAAATTAAAACGTAGGGCACCATAGGGACAATCATGGGGACCTACGGAGTAATCCGTAGGGGCAATAAAATGTTTCCCCTGCGGATGCCATTATCCGTAGGGCAACCCCTGATTGTAGTAGTATAGGCATGCTATGGGCACAAGAGAATGATCAAGAAAAAGAAAGAGCTCTGTACTATCTAAATTAAGTTCTTCTAGGGACAGAAAGAATCTACTCTATCGAAAAGCACTATTTGGCGCTAATCTTTGCAATAACGAAGCTCAGATAGTACACTTTGACGCATAAGGTCCATCTTATATTGAAAGTGAATCCTCTAAAGTATCTGATATCAAAAGCTATGCTAACGTGAAGGCTTGCTAAATGGGCCCTACTGCTGATGGAATTCTCAATAACATATCGATCCCTCAAAGTAGTGAATGGACAGACCATCGCCGATTTCTTTACGGAACATCCGGTACCCGCCAATTCTCCCCTAAATTGCGAGCTGCCGGATGAACACGCGTTCGAAGCAGTTGAAGAGGAGAAAGAAGAAAATGAGTCCCAATGGGAGCTTTACTTTGATGGAGCCTTTTGTATGAAGCATCGAAAGAAGAAAACTCCCATAATCAAAACCGGGGTAGGTCTTATTTTCGTGACCCCGTAAGGAGAAACATTGCGTTACGCCCTCTCCTTGATGGAACCTATGACCAATAATGGATCGGAATATGAAGGTTTGATAGCCAGTCTTGAGATTGTTGTCGATATGGGAATCAAGGATCTCATCATATATGGAGATTCTCAGCTGATTGCCTGTCAAGTAAATGGTGACTATATGACATGCAAGGCAGAACTAATAATGTATGGCGAAAGAGTGCGGCAGCTGTTGACCGAAATCCTTTTCTATACCCAGGAAAGCGTACCGCGAGTGTAAAACAGTAAGGCAGATGCGTTAGCCAAGTTGGCTAAAAAATTGGCTGACGAAAAGCTCGATGACGTAAGGATCATTTTTCAAAGCCGCAGAATCCTAACGCCAATAGATATACCTTCAGAAGCCATGATAGAACTACCCAAGGAAAAAGAAACGATCGAACGAGAGGTTCTCCAAATAGAGAATGAAGAAAGGGTCGAGGATTGGAGAGAATCCTTCATAAGCTACTTCAAGTCCCAAACCACACCTGAAGATGCGTCATCTAGACATCAGCTCATGAAATGAGCTTTATCATTCACCTTCGTCAATGATACTCTATATAAGAGATCCTTCGACTTCGTATGGTTAAGATGCTTAGGGCCGAAGGAAGCAAAAAAAGTCGTCCAAGAGATACACAACGGAATTTGCGGCTCTCATCAAGCAGGACCAAAAATGAAGATGAAGAAAAAAAGGATGGGCTATTACTGCCCCACGATGATTCACGACTGCCTCGAATATGTGAAGCGGTGTCACTCGTGCCAAATACACGGGAACTTCATACATCAACATCCGAATCTGCTGCATCCGACAGTAACCAGTTGGCTTTTCAAGATGCGGGGAACCGATATAATCGGCCCTATCGAACCAGCGTCGTCCAGGTGACATCGGTTTAAACTAGCAACAACCGATTACTTCTCTAAGTGGGAGGAAGCAATGCCGCTAAGGGAGGTGAAACGGAGAACCTTTTCCACTTTTTCAAAACCCATGTCATCTACCGGTTCGGAACCCCATGACGGATAATCTTGGATAATGGACTAGCTTATAGAAGTCATAAAATAAATCGCATCGCACAGTGGCACAATATATACTGGAGATACTCCTCGGTTTATAATCCTTGGGCCAATGGTCTATTTGAAGTATTTAACAAGATCTTGACCAAAATTATAAAGAAGACAGTGTCCAGGAATAAGGACTGGCACGAAAGGCTGCATGAATCCGTTTGGGCGTACCAAACAACGTTCTAGACGGCCACAAATACAACACTATATGTATTGGTATTCGACACTGAAACAGTACTCCCATTGGAAATATAACTCCCCTCATTACGAGTGGCGGTTCAATATGAACCAACGAATGAAGAAAATTCTTATCTTAGGCTCGAGGAACTCGACGCTCTCGACGAAACCTGCTTTATAACACAGCAAAATCTGAAAGTTTGTAAAGCAAGGATGATACGGTCATATGAAAGACTGACCAGGCCGAGAACATTCCGCTAAGGCGAACTCGTGCTGGTCATCAAAAGACCAATGATTCCGAATCGTGCAAAACGGGGGAAGTTCGTGCCAAACTATGAAGACCCGTACATCATAGATAAGGTCTACTAAGGTGGAGTTTATCTGCTTATGGATATGCATGGCAAAAGGTCATTCCGGCCAATAAACGATCGATTACTTAAAAAGTACTATGCCTAAAGAGTCGCGATTTAAGTCAATGATAGATAACGACGCTTGTGTACGCTCGCTATCTTCCTGAGTCAGAACTCTGAAAGTAGTGCCAAATAATATTCGTCCCAAATATGGGAATGATAGACCATGATGTCTCTAAACTAATGTTGGACCGAAACGTCCTTAAACAACTGGTATCGAACCAAAATGTCCTTAAACTATCATTTCGTCTTGAACACGGGAATGTTGGACCAAAACATCCCTAAACTAATATGTTACCCCCACATATTCTTCATGATATAAATGATGATGGACCGAAATGCCCCTAAACTAATAATGGACCACTACGTCCTTAAACTGGTATCGGACCGAAATTTCCCTAAACTAATGATGGATCGTAATGTCGTTAAACTAATATATTTCCCTATGGTGGGTCTCCATATCAAGCATCGTATACAATTCACGGGCATAAATAATTTATATCCTTCCCAGGTCCCATATGACGCGGTCCTTTGAAGAATGTCGTGATCTACAACTGTTAGTGCGTTGCCTTACGTGCCGTCTAAAAAAGGTATGTCCATAAACGAAATGGGCACGGATGAAAAACCGAAAGGACGTCGTAAGTAAAAACAGCAGGACTACCGGTGAGCTTGTGAAAACCCGAAAGGGTGCGAACTCATTGAAAGAAGGGAAAAGATGCACTTGCAAAGTCTTCACGAATTTGTAAGGAGAAAACTCCTGTGTGATATCCTTACGATTCACAAAGGAGCAACACACTGGGGAATCCATATGATCTCTAAGGAGAAAATACACTTACAAGATCCTCACGACCCGTAAGGAGAATATATCCTCTGTAAGACCCTCACAGCTTACGGGATTCAAAATACCTTAAGCTACAGGGATCTAAAGTTGTTCTTAAGCCATTAAAACCCCACAAATTTATGCCTTAAAAGTGGTTCGACGTCGACCCTTGTATACAATTCACGGGCATAAATAAACATATTCTTAACTAAGTCCCACAAAAAATGAGAGATATTGCTCAACAAGGTGAACGACACTTGCGAGTCCCCATGACTGTTAAGGAGAAAATACTTTTGTAAGATCTTTACGACTTGCAAAAGAAAATACACTTAGAAGACCTAACGACTTCTAAGAAGAAAATACACTTATGAGATCCTCACAACTCATAGAGAGAAATACTTTTATGAGACCCTTACGGCTCGTAAATTACAAAAAGCCTTATCAAGCAGGGATCTAAACCTGTTACCTAAGCCACCATTTGGCCGAAATTGGCAGTGGCATATGATGAGTCGCTCCGGGAAATATTCTAGTTGCAGCGATACTGATGGCAAAGCTGGCATCAGACCATAAGTTTCCGACTCATAACAAAATTGATGAGTATATAAAAGAAATAGCCAAAACGATTGGGAATCGCGAATAAAATAACCGAAATGATTGGGCAATCGCGACTTTCGCGATATAAAAAACTGAAAAGATAGAGCATCGCGGAAATATAAAAAAATAATAAAATGAAAAAATTTCTGCCTTGCAAATAAGTCCACAGTGACTCTTGTATACAATCCATTGGTATAAATGAAAGAGAAGGAACCATATCTTCCTACCATACTTCGTCAAAAGAAGAGCCAAACCTTGACGACACATTTGTAGCCTAGAGATTATCCCGACGTTCCTCCTCATTGCAACAGGGTATGGGCGCAACTGTCAAATAAAATCGGAGCAGTGGCATATTCATAGCTCCAAACCTCGATAGCGATACATACAATATAGAGGTCATTCGGATGTCTACCTTACTTCAGCGAAGAATCGGTGTGACACCAAAGGGAAAGCAAAGTGACGGTATGTACCTAGCTTCCGGTCTTGTTGGAAAGCTTAAAAACCATTGTATATCATCCCACCCCAGAAGGGTGTGGTTATGGATCATCGGGGCTTCAAATCAAGCCTAAGCTCAAGTAAAGCTCCATGACAATACCTAACACTTGATCTTCCGATGGTAATATGGATATTCCAATCTAAGAAGATTACTTGAAGACGTCTTGTCCAGCCTCAGAAGGAAATAGAGACACGAAAGACGCATAGCTACTCGAGCCGTAACTCAAGAGATTGCATATCGAGAATATATCAGCCAACGCGACGGTATGAGGGACTTAACCCAGTACAAAAAAACTAACGGACTTCTATATCGACAGGGGTTATGCATGATTGACGTTAGGCTGAGTTTTTCCTTACCTAAGGGTGAGACAAATTGAATGCTCCGGAGTGAGTAAATAAACTAATTTCAGCACACAAAAAAAAGAAAAGTATAGGTATGAAAGGAAAAGATGCTTTTCCTTCATATTTCAAAAAAAGGAACTACGTACTCTTGGAAAAAAAACCGCATCATCCAGAATCTACAGTGGAAAGACGCTGAATTCCGGACGCAGATTCTCAAACTCAAAAGCAAGTTGGAGTAAAGCATCTTCAGCTTCATTGACCATCTACTTATGCATCTTCTCTCGGATGCAAGCTTCAGGGTCACCGCTGATATCTTCCATTCTCTGGCACGATGATATTATTGCTTTTTGTTGGAAAACGCGGAGCAAGATAGGGACGGTATCATCTCTACGCTTCTTCGCGATCAAGCCCATCAGATATACTGAATACACCTTGTCTTTAGTGTCATCGAGTGCCTGAAGCGGCATAGCCTCAAGACACCCAGGTAAAGCTTCCCAGATCGATCCAACGATGATCTTTAAAAAGGCAGAGTGATGGGGGAGCAATCAGCTGTTTACCGCCGAAAACAGTGACGAATCGGGATGGATCGTCTTGCCTGAATTTGGAGACAGATACTATTTGGGTTTATCAGTCCACCTCTCCGAAAATACCAAGTTGATTTATGGCACCATATATCGGAGGTTTGGATGGATGCGGCCGTTGTAGCAGATTTCGTCAGATTCCCCCTCGTTTGCGAGGGGTTTTTGTTTGTGGGGACGCTCTTCCATATAGGCGGAAGCCCCTACAGTTAATTACATTATCGCATCGCGATAACCACTTTCTCCTGCTCCAGAAGTTCACTTCGTGTCGTGTGTGTTTTTTATTTGTTTAGGTTGCTCGTGAATTGTATACGGAGACTAATTTATGTTGTCACCCTTAGAGCGTGGATTAGTCTAAATCCGTATATCTTAGATTTGAGTTTGTTTTATTTAAGGATCGTTAATCTAGTTTGAGATTAAGATCGACTTAAATATATGTGAACAGTTAGGGCTCGGTTGGTTTTTTTTTAAGGATACGTTAGTCCAATTTGAGACTAAGATCTACTTAACAAGCTGTTAGGATTATTTTTGTTTCAGATCCAACAAGAGAGCATTTGGGCTCTATTGCCTTAGTTTAGGGACATTTCGGTCCATTATCGCCATTTTAGAGGCGAAGTTCTAGTTTAAGGATATCTCGGTCTATTGATCACCATTTTGGAGATGGGGTTTTAGTTTAAGAATGTCTTGGTCCGTTGATCACCATTTTGGAGGTGAGATTTTAGTTTAAGGATGTCTCGGTCCGTTGATCACCATTTTGGAGGTGAGATTTTAGTTTAAGGACATCTCAGTCCGTTGTCCATCTTGCGCGAACGTGTATTTGTCATGTGACGGGATTAACAACGATGGTTTGGGATGTACTCAATTTGGGGTGCGGTCTGATTTGAGGTGTGCACATCAGTTTAGAAGTGCACCAAAAAGCAGTTGGTTGTTGGGAGACGTTGAGGAATTACAACGACGTGGATCAGAGGTGTGGAGAGATGTATCCTTGAACCAATTCCCGTATTTGAGGGAAAGAGGAGTTAGTGGTAAATCCGGAAATCATTAGTCATATTTTGAGACTAAGATTTCTTCGGGAGGATGCGGGATGTGTATCATTTTGGATATCATCAGTTGGGAGATCAATAGTCATATTTGGGACTAAGATCAGCTTGGGAAAACATGAGCACAGAAGCTCGGTCGATTTGGAGATCAAAGAAGTTTTGACCTCGGGAAGACATAGCCAATTTGTGACTAGGTTTGGATCTCCATATTTACCTATGTAATGCTAAGCACTGGTAAATTTAGTATTCATGTGTATCCTGCGTGAGGCATTGGACCAGTGTTAAACACTGAACTTTGGAGGCGCTCACATGTGAATCATGTGAGGTGTCCTAAAGTGGGTGCTGTTTTTTGGGTTTTATTCCCTTTTTTACATATAAGTGCCAAGCACTTGGTACTTGTGGCGCTCATATGTGAACACGTAGCGCTCCCCAAAGTTGGGTACTACCTTTTGGGTTTTATCCCCTCTTTTTTTATATAAATGCTAAGTACTTGATTGGAGATCGCGTGCAAAACACATGATTGCCCTAGGAGGCATTTCTTGTTCTTCTTTTAAGCGCTCGCGTGGGAAACACGTGCGGTCCTCGTTATAGTGTTTAAACGCTAATGAATCATCAGCCTTTCCTTCTGGGTTTTTGGAGACTTTGATCTCATGTTAATAACCCTAGGATTTGGAGGATCTCATGTCTCTTGTTTTGTAAGAATTAAGTTCTTTTTATAGGGTTAAACCTTAGTTTTCAGAGGAATTAAATTTCCATGTGTTTTGTAAGAATCAAATTCTTTGAACTCAATTCTTTCCCTTAGGTTTTGAATCTGCATGACAGAATACCCCGATGAGAATTAAATTCTCAATTTGTGGGGAGATCTGCTTCTGCAGATCTCAACCAGAGGAAGAACTAAGTTGTTGCATGAAGGGTTAAACTCTTAGAGAGGCAAATGAAAAGTGTTTTTCTTTTTACCTAATGTTTCAAGAAAGCAAGTCTTTGTTTTGAGAATTAAATTCTCCTGTTCCTCCAAAGCTCACTATATACTCTTGTTTTTAAGCCTCTAGGGTGTTCTCTCTCTCCTTTCCTTAGTTTTCTTCTTTTTTTTGAGACTTGAAGTCTCGGGCTCTTTATATAGTGGGGAGAAATTTGTTTAATTCTCAGAAAATCTCTCATTGAGAGATCTCCATTGATTTAATTGGTTTCAGAATTGATTTGGGGAATTTTACCCACCGTTGAATCTTTGATCTAAGGACTTCTGTTTTACAGAAGATATTGTTTTTGTTTTTAACAAGATTGGGGATATTCTTCCATATATAGAATCAAATTTTATCGAGCGGTGACATTTTAATCACCATTAGATTTTTAATCCAAGAGTGCTTAATTTAACAGAGTATAATCTTTCTCCGTTTAGAAAGATATAGAAAATATTTTGGATTTTTGATCCATTAACTCTCTGTCTAACAGAAAATATTCTTCTAAATAGAATTTAATTCTATGTTTAATCACCGTTGGATCCTTGATCCAACGGTTCATTAAGTAGAATTTAATTCTATATAAGGAGGTGTCCTCACGTGTTTAGCATGTGGGGCTTTGTTTTATCCTATCATTAGGTTAATTGCAGCGTTTATATGCTTTGCATATAGGCGCTTACGTGTTTAACATGTGAGGCTTTGTTTAGCCTATCTGTAGTTTAATTGCAGCGCCTATATGCTTTGTATATAGGCGCTCACGTGTTTAACACGTGAGGTTTTGTTTAGCCTATCTGTAGTTTAATTGCAGCGCCTATATGCGTTGCATATAGGTGTTCACGTGTTTAAGACGTGAGGCTTTATTTAGCCTATCTGTAGTTTAATTGCAGTACCTATATGCTTTGCATATAGGCGCTCATGTGTTTAACATGTGAGGCTTGTTTAGTGAGAAGTTTCCCCCTTTCTTTCTCTCATTTTCTTTTCTTCTTCTTTTTTCTCTTTTTTTTCCTTTTTTATGAGGAAACAAATGCCCCCACAGCGTTGCTTTCACGTGGCTTACACGTGAGTGCAACGCTGTCCACTTTTACAGCTGTTGGATTGCCTAGGGGAATGGGGAGATGAACCGCTCTCCATCACGTTTTATAAATAAGGGCTTAGCCCTTGAGATAGCCATTGTTTCTTCGTCTTCTTCCCTAGTCTTTTTCTTGAGAATTTAATTCTCTTCTCAGAGCTCAGTTTTCTGCCCGTTGAAATTTCAGAGTTAAACTCTGTTAAAAAAAACTCTTTTGGGTAAAGATCTTGAACTACATTTATCTCTTAGGAACAAAAAACCCCCTTTTTCTATTTTTTTCTGGATTTTAAATCCGCCGTAAGAGTTTTGCTCTCTTCTGGAACCGATCACTTAGAGATCTAAAAAGACATAATCTTTGAGTATTAAACCCCAATGTCTTCGAAGATCGGGCATTTCTCCTCTAATTTTTGAGGATCTATGGAATTTGAATTCCATTTTTTCGTTTCCCCGTCATGGGCATTTCTGGAATTTAATTCCACTGTTTTAAAAGGAATTTGATTCCTCATTACAGAGCTTAGCTCTGAAAGATCAAGAAGCCTTTTGGGAATTGTATTTCCTGGTGTTTTTGAGTATATTTCCATTATAGGATTTTACCCTTATTTCCACAAATTTGAACTTGTTTTGTATTTTAACCGAACTCATTTTTTCTTGAGGATGCCTAGAGTTTGTTTAAACTCCAGTGTCTATTTAATGAGAATCCTTTTTGATTCTCACAATGATTATCTTGTCTCATCATTGGTGCGCCGCCATATTGATTTTGTGGGTTCATTAGTTTTGCAGCCAATGGTCCCGTGAAACAAACATCACGTTTTATTTTATTTTATATTTTATTATTATTATTTTTTATTATATATATTTTTTTAAAATGCGTGTTTTCCTTTCCCCTCTTATTTCAGGAATGATGGCCTCACTTCTTGACTTCCCTTACACTCGCTTAGAAACCACTTTTCCGTAGTCGCCATCAGACGAGGAAGTTATGGCGATGATTAGGACGCATGATAAGGACCGTACGAGTTTTCTTTTATGGGGGGTTTGGTATGACCACATTATCAGGGGCCGCCGTAGCTTTACTTGTGGAGTGCCAACAGAACCTATCCGCTCGATATCATTGATAGAGTGTCCGTGCATGGCTTACGCGGTGGAAGCGGTTAATTGGACGCCCACGGGCCGGCTTGAGCCATCGACGACGGGGATACCTAATCAGCCTGTGATGGCTATTGATATCTTGGGGCGTCGGATATACGAGGGCGTACCCCAATCCTGGGGGCAGGTGTATAAGGTAGGTGTTACCCCACACCATCCACCGGGCTACCTTTCCTGGGCGCGATACATTCTCTCTGCCTAACACGCAAGGCTGCAGAAGGTTGTGCTGTACCAAGCAGTGTACGCGTCATTATTCTATTATCACGCCCTCACGTCTGGTGGGTTAAGGCGTTCTTGAACCAATGGAATCTTCCCACAAACACGTTCTTGCTATGGGATCATGAAGTCTCGATCTCATTGGAAAAGTTTTGCGAAATTTTAGGTTTTCCGATCAGGGGAGAGCATTACGAAGAGTTACTGCCTCCTGATGAGTACGTGTTTGCTACGGTGCCCGTTATGCTTGATGGCCTGACGACTGAGAACCCAGTTCATCACAAGCACCCAGGTCTAATCAAGGACCTGGGTATCTTTGAAAAACTTTTCGTGATATCGGAAGGGCAAGGCGTCACTTTTGATGCTTTCATTACCTGTTTTCTCCATGAGGATGTCTTATCCAAGAAACCTCCAAAATTCGCGAAAATTGAAAACCCTTTTGGATTCGGGCCGAAGAAACTGCCGGCCAAAGAGAAAGACCCGCCGCAGTTTTATATTCCCAACTCGTCGGCCGTAGCTTTCAATGTGATCGCAGGACCTGGCATGGACGAAGAAACTTTCTTTATCGGCTTTATCAGTCTCTGGCTCGGCTGGTTTGCCATGCCGATGCATCGACATTTCATGAGAGCCTTCGTCTTCTACCCTGCTCACCGCATATCTGAAGGGGCGCGATTAGCTGCTGGCATTGCAGGATTATCGCATTTATATCACAGGTTAAGAGTTGTCACTAATACTTCGAGCCCGGATGCGGATATGGTGAATTTCTCCCTCCACTATTTCACATAGTGGATCGAGATGCACGTGTTAGGAGCGCTCGCTACGCACCGGTGGCCAGATTTTTATGATTTATATACCTTCCCGCAGATCATGAGGTTGGTTAATGCTTTCGCTCCCGATCCGACCCAGTTAGGGGCTCTCCGCGTACTGCTCAATCCATACTCGAATGAAGGCGGAATGATTTTTAGCAATCGAGTCCTCTCTGCTCCAGTAGGGCCCATTCAGCAATTGTTCGATTTGTCGAAGGGTGGGGTTTCGGCTTTAAAGCCTAAGGAGATTATGCATCTATACTCAATCAGGCCGGGTTATTTGGTGTTCCACCGACTGACACTGCTCTTTTCATGCGGCATAATCCGCATCGCTTCATCCAGTAGTTAGGCTATAACCAGGACGTTCCTCTCGAGGCATTTTTAGTTGAGCCTGCCCTCCCCATGTAGGTTACTTATGATTTCATCCATCATTTCATGCGATTAAACACTGGCTCCCTCTTCATGATCCCAGAGCTCGACTACCTTCAGAGGCCTGTGGGGTCCTTCAAGGGTTGGTATCGCCATCGGGTTGGCCCCGTCATTGTAGAGGAGAGATGGGTGCTTTTCGAGTGTAGAGCTCCCGTTCCGGCTCAGGTCGCCAGCGCCTTATTGCGGCCGCGGTCGGTGGTTCGCCCTCCTATGAGGGATAGCGGTTTAGTGCTTATCCCTAAAGCCACAGAATTAGAATCAGCCCCTCGCACTGCTGGTATGCCGGTGCGTACTGGAGCCGAGGCGGATGTTTCTGATAAAGCACTCACGGTGGCATCATCAAAGGGTGATACTGAAGGCGAAGTTGGGCAGCGCCGTACCAAAGCATTAAAGGGGAGGAAGCGCTCCTCTGCTAGTATTAGCATAATCTCCAAAAGGAGAAAGAAATCGGTCGCCGGCCTACTCGACACCTTGCTTGAATCTGAGCCCTTTATTCATGACGAGCCGATATCTATGCAGGAGCCGGACTATGGTCTTCTCTTTCCTGGTTCTTCTGCCGAAGAGGCCGCGCAGTTGGCCGAGGCTTTAAGGCGCTCATGAGATGAGACTGAAAACGTGCGTGTCCCAAAGAAAGCCTTCCCTTCGTTGTATTCTATGATGTTGACCCATCATTATGTAGGGTACACATGGGTCCTCTGTTAATGGAAGAAGAACGGGCTCTCAAACAGCCCATCTCGGTTGTTTCTGAAAATGAGCTTGCATTGAAGACGGGCATCCATTCACATGCGATTGAAACCCGGCGAGTGCATCTGATCAGAAAAGAACAACGGCTCGAAAAAGCCATACTTCAGGCTTCTTGGCATATTGGTATGCGTATTTTTCGTGTTTTGCTTTTGGCGAGTAATTTGTATTACTTTCACGTCTACTTATCTTTGCAAAAACTTTGTAGGGACTTCTGCAGCAGAAGCGGATTTGAGCCCAGATCGAGTCATGGCTGCAGATTCTATGAATATCTCCCATGACGCACTGGAAGGTGTAGAGAAGATTACTGAAGCTGCTACCCATGCTATGGAGCTCCGATGGTGGCTTCTGTTCCTTTAGTGTCTACTCCTCTAGCAGAGGTGGTCTTACCGGCCATAAATCCGATGGATATCTCTAGTGACGCACTGGAGGGTGTAGAGGATATTACTGAAACTGTTATCCCTGTCTCGGGGCCTTCCGCGGTGGCGTTTGTCCCTTTATTGGAGACTGCGATGCCGGCTATAAATTTCACAAATATCCTCAATGATGCACTGGGGGGTTTAGGGGAGGCTGCCAAAGCTGCCATCCCTCTAGTTCAGGGCGGGCGAAGTATCGAAGGTAATTTTACATACATACACATTTTGTTTAATGATCCTTTCGTTATCTGAACTTTTCCTTTCCTCAGAATTGTGGGAGCTGGCGGCTTCCATTGTGGATCTTTCCCCGAGGAAAACGTTCCAGTGATTGCTTGACATGGCGGCCTCACAAGCGACACCTCCACAAAGCATAGTACTCTCTTCTGGCCAAGGTCGGTATTCTTTTGCCCTTTTTGTTTTATATTTTTATCATGATGCTGATATGCCCTTCAATTTAAACCACAGTTCTGGAAGCCGACGACGAAGTCGAGATTCTTGATGGACCTGGGGATCTCTCAAGCCCGCCGTGCATGACTGTGGGTAAGTGACGTTTTATTTTTGGCTTCGTTTTGCTTACCCTATATTTGAAAATATAACCGACCTCACCTATATCTTCACAGCTTTGCCAGCCCTGACCCCATTAGAGTCTCAGATCCCCATGCCACCAGGTCCTTACGCCCGACGCGTATCTGCGAGGATGGCAAAATAGAGCGTTTATTCCCTAGCGGCTCTCATCGAAGATCTTCACGCTGGTACTTCTGTCGCGGCCAAAGAATTCGCTGCTGATGCAAACGCTTCCTTATCTGTTCTTGCCACTTATCATGACGAGTCATTGGTGCACACCTGGGTTGCGTATTGCGCAGAGTGGAGGCCTGTCTACAAGAGATTGAATGCATATGCCTTCTCTACGACCTCTTGTCTGTAAAAGCAATCCTGCATAGATGGATCGAACAATGTGCGGCTAATCTCCAGTCATGCGAGAAAAGGCTCAACCAGAAGTTTTTGGTGAGGGAATTAGCTTCAAAGGCTTTAGGGGAACTTCAAGCCCAGCTCACCGTCAGGACCACTCGTGCATATGAAATTTGGCAGGTGCTTCAAGAGGCCATCACAAAAGTGGTGGCTCTCGATAAAATAGTTATTTTTACACTTGAGATGGTTGAAGCCCACAAAGTCGCCGAGAAAGAGCTTGAAAGTCGGTTCGCTTCATACCAGAATCAACAGGCACAGGCAAGGACTCGTCTTGCGGCACTAATAGAGCTCGAAGCAGAAGTCCAGCAGAATAACGACAAACTTGCTGGCTTATTGAACCGTCCGTCCGCTTAGACTATTTTGTCGCGGTATATTCCCCCTCTTTTTTTTACTTGTATTCATTTTGATTCATAAATAAGAGTATCTTGTATTCATTTTGATTCATGAATAAAAGACATATTTCATTTCATACTAGCGCTTCTCTTTCTGTCGATATCTTTTTAAGTAGTTTATATACTCATTTCGGAGTTTGTAGTTTATTCACTCATTTTGAAGTCTCTAGTTTATGGACTCATTTCGGAGTTTGTAGTTTATTCACTCATTCTGGAGTCTCTGGTTTATGGACTCATTTCGGAGTTTATTCGGTTTACCTCCCTTGGGTTTATAGGCAAACTTGTCCTAACGTTATAGATAACCCCTGCTCTTTGCGATAGAGGTCCATTAGGCTTTGTGGTACTAAGGTTTTAGTCCGTGGTACCGTTGAGTTGGCTGATGCATTCCCCGATATGCAGACTTTACGCTGCTGTCCAAGTAGCCCTGCGACTGTCGTTTCTCTGATCCCTTCAGAGGCTGGACAAGACGCCTTCAAGTAATCTTCTTAGGCAGTTTGACCATCAGAAAAGCAAGCGTTAGGAATTTTTTTCATGCCACTTTTTACTTGAGGTTAGGCTCAGTTTCGGAGCCTCAATGAGTCATAACCACTCCTCACTGGTGTGGGATGATCTCCGATAGTCTTTCGGGTTTTATTTGAGTTACCATCAAGACCCTGAAGCTAGGAATTTTGCCTTTGCTTCTTTTTGATTTGGCTATTTTGGAGCCTTTGTTGACATTACATCTGTTGTAACGAGAAGAATGCCGGGATAGTATTTAGGTTGTTTTATGAACCGTTAAGACTTCGAGCTAGGAATTTTGCCATAGCCCCGTTTTGTTTCGACCTTGGGATCTTTTGTTGACGTCGCGTCTGCATCCTGTTGGAGTGAGAGGGAACGCCGTTGTTGACATTGCGTCTGCTAACACATGACGAATGTTGAGCTAGTCTTTAGGTTGTTTTGTGAACCGTCAAGACTTGGAGCTAGGAGTTTTGCCATGGCTCCGTTTTGTTTCGACCCTGGGGTCTTTTGTTGATGTCGCATCTGCATCCTGTTGGAGTGAGAGGGTATGTCGGGGTTATCTCTATGTTGTATATGAACTGTCAAGATCTGGCTCTCCCTTTGACGGAGCCTGTGGGAAAACATAGTTCCCTTTTTCATTTGTGCCCATGGATAGTATACAAGGGTCGGTGTAGACTCACTTGCAGGGCAGAGGAAATTTTAGTTTATTTTATTTTCGCGGTACTCTATCTTTTCAGCTTTTCATATCGCGAAAGTCACGATTGCCCAATTATTTCGGCTATTTATTGCGGTGCCCAATCATTTCGGCTATTTTTATATTTTTACTCGCTGCTTTTTATTGCGAGTTGCCCAAATATTCGGCTATTTCATATGCATATATTTTTTTGCTCGCTGATTTTTATTTCGTGTTGTCCAAACATTTCGGCCATTTCATATGCATATATTTGCTCGTTGATTTTTATTGCGAGTTGCCCCATCATTTCGGCTATTTTTATATGTATTTTTCGCTCGCTGATTTTTATTGCGAGTATAGAAGTTAAGATCTGATACCAATCTTGGCATCAGCATCGCCGCGACTGGAATGTTGTCAGGAGAGAATCATTCTTTGCAGTGAAAGGACTTGGAGTTTGATATCAATTTAGGCATCAGTATCGCTGCAAGTGGGATATTTCTAAGAGAAAATCATGATTTGCCTTTGTCGACCTGAACAAAGATGGCTTAGTAAACAGGGTTAGGATCTTGTCAACTAAGACTTTCAGATTTTATGAGCCATAAGGGTCTCATAAAGTTATTTCTCCCTACGAGTCGTGAGGATCTCATAAGCGTATTTTCTCCTTAGGAGGCGTGGGGATTCCTAAGTCTGTGTTCTCTTATAAGTCGTAAGGATCTCATAAGAGTATTTTCTCCTTATAAGTCGAGAGGACTTACAAGTGTCGTTCACTACATGAGGACATTTCTCATCATTGGTGGAACTTGGTGGGGAAATCATTTATTTGTGCCCGTGTATTGTATACAAGGGCCAATATTGGACCGTCTGTAGGGCAACTTGGGGAATACGACGGCTTAAAAACAGGTTTGGATCCATATAACTTAAGACTTTCAAATTCTATGAGCCATGAGGGTCTCATAGGGGGAGTTCTCCTTACGAGTCGAGAGGATCTCATAAGTGAAAATTTTACGAGATTGTGCCCTTTCGGGTTTTCACAATCTTGCCGGTAGCCCTGCTATTTTTACTCATGGCGCCCTTTCGGGTTTTCATCTATGCTCATTGTGCTTGTGGATGTACCGTTTTTTTAACAACGAGATTGCGCCGTTTCTGGTTTTCAAAAGCTCGCCGGTAGTCTTGCTGGTTTTACTCAGGGTGCCCTTTCGGCTTTTCATCCTTGCTTATTTCGCTTGTGGAAGTACACTTTTTTTAACCATCCTTTTGTCAACGGGACTTGAGTTGCATTCTTTGCCGCTGGAGCTTTGATTGTAATATAGATCTCAATAGAGGATATTGCCATATTTGGGGCGATGCGCCATGTTTGAGGCGGCGCACTAGTTTTAGGGCATTTCGGTTTATTATAAGTGTAGGGACATCTCGGTCCGTTGCTAGTTTAAGGACGTAGTAGTCCATTATCACCATTTTTTAGGTGAGGTTTTAGTTTAAGAACATTACGGTCCGTTGTCGCCATGTTTGAGGCAAATTTTTTCCGAATACCACTTAGAGTTTTAACTCAGGATGATAACGAGCAGACACGAGCATCGTCATCTATAATTGACCTAAGTTTTGATATGTCAAGCATGGTATTTCTTGAGGAATCGGCCGTTTATTGGCCGGAAAGGTCTTTCGCCATGCATATCCATGAGCAAATAGGCACCACCTTGATAGACCTTGTCTATGATGTACGGGCCTTCATAGTTTGGCTCGAATTTCCTCCGTTTTGCACGATTGGGGATCATAAGTCTTTTGACAACTAGCACGAGTTCGCCTTGGCAGAATGTTCTTAGCGTAGTCAATTTTTCGTATGAGCGCGTCATCCTTGCCTTGTAAGCTTCTAGGTTTTGTTGCGCCTCTCTCATCCCCTTCCCCAGATCTAACCCTAACAAGCGAGGAGACTACTCACTCATTAGGGAATTAAAATACATTTATCTAGGGCAGAGAATAAAAGATTAACTAGGGCAAGGAATTAAATTTATCTAGAGCAAGAATATAAAATTAACCTAAGGCAGAAAATAAAGAACTTACAACTTGATGCTCTCCAAAAGAATTCTGAAATTTATTAATGAAGGGAGGCATAGCCTTTACAATAATTTAGTGTTCCTATTTATAGAGGATAGGAAACCCTAGGTTACAATTGATTCGCATGTCTACATTTACCAAAATATCCTTAGGAAGACCTAGTCAAAGTAGATTTCAAGCTTTGGTAAAATTTTATGTCTCTGTCTCTTTAAAAGGAAGTATTGGGCCTTGAATCTTTTGTGGGCTCTTCTGTCTTTGGGCTTCCTTATTATTTGGTTCTTTTATTAAAATAGCTTCTATGTTTCTTCCAGATCTCCAGTGAATAATTGCGGTGGACTTTTAACCGTTCGCTTTGTAATCTTGGACCTTGCATTGCCTTGTACTTTGTGAATTTTATCTTTGATGTAGGCTTGATCAAGAGTCTTCTGTTTGTTGGTCAAAGTCCACTTTTGCATCGTCTTTTCATCATTTTCACTGTTTTCTGTCCAAGAACCTGTAACCTGTAATATGTAGCAGACATGCGTCAAAAGCACCTGTTTATTTGTAAAAAGAATAAGAATGGGGAATATAATAATGCAATATTATGGTGTGAACAAATACCCCCAAACTTATCTTTTGCTCGTCCTCGAGCAAACTTATTTTTATTCACTAAAATCCTAACCGCACTTTCGCAGGGCAACGCGATTGCACTGAGCACGTGCAACAAGCCGTTAAACCTCTAGGTGTCCCTAGCAGGAGGAGTGTTGTCTCCTGAGGGTTTTCAGCGGATTACACCCACAAAATCCTATCAACTCGGCCTATTGACTTTAATTCTCTAATTAGGTTTTCTAACAAGGAATTCTATTATCTTTTGACTCGCAAATTATCCACCCATATTCTTCACACTTCCTCATTATTTAACTTAAGATTATATATGTTCTGCAGACCTACTTAGCTTTCGGCATCTCTTAAGTTTTCCTTCTAGGGTTCCATCTCCACTTAGGAATTTTTATCAATTCTACTAAAGATACAAAATCTATTCTTCATTCCTTTCTCTTATCTAAACTCCAATCATATATCCCCACGTGTGTGTATAATTCACCCTACACTTGGAAATTCAAATCAAGCAATCATACCCTTGTCCGTTGTCCAAAGTACTTATTAGTAGGTGAATTTTTAATTGAATTTTGCTTACACATCCTTCATGCGACCGTTAATACTTCTTGAGGTACCAACGACCGATTACAAAATGCGTTTGCACTTTTAAAGCGTAATTCTTAGTCTTGCAACACCCAAGGCTTTTTAGCAGTGACTCCCAAACCAGTTGGTCTAAGGCACTAGGTGATGAAGCACCCTCGCTAAATATTTTTCTATTTTTCCAGCCTTAAGTAATCACAAAAACCAGTGTCCATTTTTTTTATTCTTCATTCACATTTATATATATTTTTTTCATTTTCATTGCACTAAGGACTTTAGACAAGAGCATTTCAAGGTCTCTTCTACTATTCCAAGTTTCAAGGTGCGTGATTGTGCAAATTGTAGGGTATACATTTTCAGAATCTAAACTTAAGCTAGGAACTATTTTTCAAACTTATACTCTAATAAGAACATCAATACTTTTCCTTTGTTTCGACTTAGCCCAAGAAGTGAACCCAAAATTTGCCTATTTCTAAATAAATTACAAAGACATATACTTTCTACCGCTAAACTTTAAGGAAGGCTATTTTTAGGGTTTTTAATTTACTAAGTCTAAGATCTAATTGTTCCTAGCCAGTTAACCTGTTTATCAAACTCAAGTCAAATACGGCCAAAATTGAATACATTGATTTTTATAATTTTTGAAATTTTTCAAATTTTTATGGGTTTTCAAATAAGTATGCAAATGCAAAAATATGTACAAATGAATGCGAAGGAAAGAAGACGTACCGAGCATACCCCCAAACTTGAACTTGAATTGTCCTCGCTGTCATACTAAACCAAGAGGGTGTCAGCGCTCCCCTGTTTATTTATTTATACATTTTTTTAATGTTTTGAATTTTTTTTAATTTTTTATAGAAAAAGAAAACAAAAATATATATACATATATACAAAGGATCCCCCCAAACTTAAGCTTGGCCTTACACAAGCCAAAGGTTAGCACCAACCATTCAAAAATCTTATCGTGGTAATGGTATAGTTGGTGCAAGAATGGGGTGTGGAGGAAAGAAATGAGAAACATGCGAGACCGTGTGGAAAGAAGAATGGTAGAAGATGGTCTCGGTGGGAGAGAAGAATGGCGGAAAAGAGAAAGAAGGGTCGCGCGATCTTGAGGGTGTAAATCGAGTGAATAAATTAGCGCAATTTGTGATGACCGATGTGTTAAAACCGATTGCGCTAACCTATCAACTCGTCGTGCAATGGGGTCAAATTCCTTAAGATTCGCAAGAAAATATGGGTACGCCGAACTTGGTATAGGAGATGAAAGCGTAACGGTCACTTGTACGGTCGGAAGGATAGGAAGGACGAAAGGGAGTGAATTAGGGATAGTATAATTCTCACCGTAGTAAACTGTCCCGAACTTGAAAGATTCCATTAACGGTTCGAAACTACTGTAAGCAACCGAGTCTGATGGTTCAACTAACTCATTTGAAAATGTAAAGAACTCAAACTCAGGCGGTGAGTCATCAATATCGTCCGAAAAAGTAAAACACTCGTAAGTGTTATCGTCTGTGAGAAGTGTGTCAGATTCAAAAGAAAAATTTTCAAGCTCACAGTCTTCGAGCGTGGTCGGAACGATGGAAATGAGGGAGGGTGATTTAGTTAAACGTTCAAGAGGATGAATTGGAAAATCCGACATATCAAACAAAAATGGTTCAACCTCAATATGATCCTCAAAACTCTCCATAATACTATCCTGATAATTCTCCTCAATATTCAACTCATCCATGCCATTATCATCAAAATCAAGACGCATATGAAGTTCGGGAGAAACATCTAATGACTCGGGATGATGAGTTGAACATAAAATTTCAATCAAATCTACAGGTTCATCATCCGAAATATTCCCGGCGTCTATATCCTCAATCAAGTGAAAATCAATTTCTTTAGACACCTCATCAGAAGTATGGATATTTATCGATTTAGGTTCTAGAGTGGAGGTATAAAGATCGAAAGGATTAAGTGTAATTTCACTCGAAAGGGGTTCTTCACAATTTGGCAAATCAAACACTACAAACTCGCACAACTCATCATTTTGGACACATGTTTGAAAATTGGAGTTGTTGGATTCAATTGGGTATGGGTAGGTTTGATTTGAAAATCCTCTCTCATTATCACTCTGTCCAACCGCCTCCTTATACATTAAATTTTTTTGAGCTAGCTGGAAACTAGCTACCGGTTCACTAGGTTGCATAAGGGCGGCCACGGAAGCTTCCACATTCCTAGTCATTTTATTTGTTGCTGCAATATAAGCCTCCAACGACTCTTCCAAACTAGACTTGGGTGGTAAGGGGGTTTCGGTAAAAGATTCGAAATTGTTTGGATATGCAAAACTCCCTAATGGCTGTGTGGAAACAGTGTCTAGTGAGGGTGGCAAGGTCGGGTAGGACTGGTAGGAAGTGGGTGATTGGACAGGGATAGGGTCAACATATGGATAACAAGGCGAATGGACTTGGTGATCCCTAGAACCAGATGAGTTGAGAGGGGTGAAAGATCGGCTACGAGATTGAGCAATATGCTCAGCAATGGACATCGGTTTAGGAGTTACAGCAGGACTTGAAAAAGTAGTATCAACAAATGAAGGTGGTAAAGGTTGACTTGGTTGACACAAAGTGGGTTGCAAAGTCGAACTGTTTCTCCTAGACGCTTCTATTTGATCTTTCAACGAAATTTTGGGCATGGAAGGATCGTCTTTAAATCGACCGAAACAATTGACGAACGACGCAAAGTTAGGTTCGGGATACCAAAGTTCGGCAAGAGATTTATGATGTGGGGTACCCATGATAGAAGAATGAGAAAAGAAAGAAGGTAGGTGATGCAAGTGGGGTGCAAGGATTTCTTAGCGACAAAATTTTTGCAAGTTTTTATAAAAAATTTCCTTTTTTCCTTTTTCTCTTTATTTGAGACTGTTTGCAGAAAAAAAATTCGATAAAGGGCTTAGACACAAATGTAATCAACCAGAAATGCACAATCAGACCTAGATCGAGGGTCACCTAGGTCAGCTAGACAGCTCCTAACTGTTCCAAAGGGCTAGAAATAGGACCTCAAACCGCCTCTTCACTGCCAATTGCGGCCAGGTAAGTGCCAGGTAAGTGGGAAGGAACCACACTGTGGGCCTAATTAAAAACCATTAGCCTTTGACACACTTTCCTAGAAACTGCAAAGTAAGGTTAGGATAAACGGTCGATGCCTATAACTAGTCCTCTGTCCTATTGAGCTCGAAATCCTTAGGGCCGAGTCTAGTATTTTTTAATTAATAGATGGTTAATACATATGCCTTATGTGATTTCTGAGTTCCTGGGAAGGATGATGAAATCCCCACCCAATTTGAATTGGTCAAAAGCCCCTAAAAGTCAGTTTTAAAGATATGCAAAACAGAAAAATCACTTGCGGTCAAAAATTTTTATTTTATGAATTTCAAAGTTTGCAAATTTTCTAATTAAATTTTTCCTTTTTCCGCTTACTTTTTATTTGGAAATTTTGCAAAAAGATTTTCGATAAAAGATATGCAAAACAAAAAATATTACTTGCAATCAATTATTATTTTAAGCATAGCGCAACGAATCCTGCACAAAATTTGTTATTTGGAAGGGGGAAGATTTTTTTAAGCGCAAAGAATCCTGCAGGAGATTTTTCAGAAGAGATATCAGAGATTTGCAGAAGAGAAGATCAGAATACTTACAGTTTTTTTTTTAACTGCGCTTCTGCCCTATTTTTTTTTCCCGCTCTGAATCGACCAGGCCGCGGCGGTTCCGCGGCCAGAAGGGGTGTCCCGCGGCGGTTCCGCGGCCGGAATGGAGCCGCCGGCGCTTTTTTTTTTTTGCACCAGATCGCCGCGGTTGCCTTGTAGACTCGGTCCTCCAAAGTTCTTCTGTTCCTCAGTTGTTATGATCTTCTGTTTGTTCAGATTTGATATTTTCTGTTTTGATCTCTGGAGATTTCCAGATCCGAACTTGATTGTAGATCCTGCAAAATTCAAACAAAGATACCCTTCACAAAATAACAAAATGATGAATTTTTATATTTTTTGTGATTTTTTAGATTTTTATGATTTTTTGAATTTTGATTAACCCGAAATTGCAAAAAGGAAATTACTACGCTATCCCCGGCAACGGCGCCATTTGATTACTCAAAAACTATCTATAACCGCAATCAAGAACGGCGTCGCATGAAGCTAGCCGGTGAGTACGGGTCGGTCCACAGGGATGTTGTGAATCTCCTAATCGAGCTAACGAGTTAATTCCGAAGGGTGTTCGGATTGATTATTAAATCTAAAAACCTAATTAATCTATATCTAAGTCTTGCTAGGGTTAGGTCTAAGTTAAGTTTGGAAAGTCTATAAATCTCACCGCTTTCTATACCCATATGAAGATCTAATTAGGTGTTATGGTAAATATTAATAAAAGGGATTAGGATGATTGGGAAGATTGTTCTTCCTCTAGATCCTTGTCCTTCCTTTCTTAATCTTTAACCTAACCTCCATGGAAAACCTTAAAATCTGGGCCTTTAGACTATGGTATCACCGCTACCTCGTGTAAGTGCACGGCGGCGCCCCGGCCTCCATCCCGAGGCCAAATGCGGAAGCGATGGTTAACTTTAATTTTCTTGAACCGGCACCACCGCGCACTAAAACCCGGATCGGGCCATTAACTAGTACTAGCTAACTACAAGATAGGGAAGAGAGATATACCGAGCGATCCGTATCCTCCGGTCTTCTCGCCGTCGTCCCGATCTCCCGCGGAATGTCCGGTCTCCACCTCCTCGCCGGAAAGGCACCACGTCGCCGGCTTCTTTTACGGGCTCCCACCTCTATACCGAGGCAACTCGGGCACGAAGCTGGCGAGTCGACGTGCCCAAGGTTTGCTGTAGAATATGTGTAGAACCATGTCTCATTTTGGGGTTCCCGGAGGTTGCCATTTTTGGTGGAGGGATGATACATGGAATTTTTGTGGAGCTATATGATTTTTCCAAAGCCAAAAGAGATGAAATCCCCTTGCACAAAATTGGGACAGCCCCTTTGGAGCTTGGCCGGCCATGCATGATGGAGTGGAGAGAATGCGAGTGTGGGAATGAGTGAAAAAGATAGCCACAAAAATAATGCAAGTGAGAGGAATGGTCATCATGCAAGAATCATCATCACTAGCAAAACCACACTCCATCAACTAATCAACAACCATGATTGCTACAAAAAGTCAAGCAATCATGAACCATGGAAGGTCAAGGGATGGGGCTCCATCATGAAATCATCACAAAAAAACCTATACTCCACCAACAACCATCATCAAAACCATGATGATACAAAAGTCAAGGCATGATGGATAAATCAAGTCAAAACATGATGACGAAAGAAAGTCAAGCAATGATGGTGCAAGTATCATGATACAATAATATGCAAAGACCCCCTCCACAATTGCTTATTTGCACAATTGCAAATAAGCCCTCCTCCACCAATCTTCGGCCAATGGAGGAGGATACAAAGAAATATGGCCGAAACGGAAAGCAAACTGGCAACTCCTGAAAACTGGTCCCGTAATAAATCACAGGAAAACCCCGCTACTGTGCATACACACCCGCATTTGTATTGCAACCGAATACAAATGTAATGAGAAAAAATCTACACTGTACTATACTAGGATCCAGCTTAAACCAAAGCTGGCTAGTATTATCCGTTCGATCCTGATCCGTGCAATACCGCATGTATCTGATCGAACCCTGCCATATCTCCATATGGCCTCTACAGAGTTTCGCCCGAAAACTTGAGCAACTGAATGTGGGGGACTCTAAAGACTCGTCAACACTTTGGTTGTGGATTTAACCACTAGCACGTCAGAGGTATAAGCCAATACGTAACGGGCTACCAGGTATTGACAAAAAGGGACGTCGATGAGCGAACTCATCCTGACACCCTACTGAGCCTGTCAGTGACAATATCCGTACAGTCCGGTCCGTTCGTCTATGAGCATCGCATGGCGGGCCTAGGGGGTTGGTAAAAGTCAGACCCCCAAAAGCGGTACAAGTCATGTCGGAGTGTAGCCCAGAACACCCTGAGATACTACTGGAATACCTACCAGTAAATCTCCTGCCTCGGCCGAGGGCTTCGTGTAATGGCTCTCCTAGACACAGCGTGACCTCACCCCCAATACCGGGAGAGACGAACCCCTGAAGATCCGCTCACTGCCTCCATGTGGCTCGGGACTGTACCCAACTAAAACCTGTTTGTACGTCTCCTTTGAGTGTGGTAGGGTAGTAATCAAAGTACAGTGGGAACTCACACGAGACAAATGATGATCCTCAGGTCGATGAACTAACCTGTACACATGTCACCAGGGAACTGCTATCTGACGTCAGGTATAAGACCAACTAGCATGTTCCCGGCGAGTCCTGTCCGGTGTACTCATAACCCAATAAGCACCTGTATACATCTTAGGTGAACCAACTGACACCGGTGGCTTGTGAGACCGGCCACCGCCCCTCGTCGGGGTCTCGACTGTATACACTAGTCTACTCTGGAGTATCGATGCCCTGTCTCGAAACTCCCACGACTAGGGACTTTTTAAGGATGTGCTTATAGACCCCAGCTCCCACTTATATGATCGCCCTCATACTGCTGGTGGTCAAGCAAGAATCCTAGGGGCTCTATCAACGTGTAATAGCGACATGTCAGGTCACTTAAAGCAGTACACGATGATAAAGATAAACCAGATAGCATACTATCATCTCGAGTAAGACTGTCCTACTGGGACAGGTCCTCCCTCAATCATTGAAATCACGTGCCTGTGATCCAATAATTGACTCTGAGGGCACTATCTCCAACAATCTCCCACTTGCACTCAAGGCTAATTATTGCGATGTCGCATACTCACAGCCCGTGTGATACCGAACACCCAACTCCTCTACTAGTCAGTCTCACAAAGCTCGTTTGCGAAACTATTGCGTTCGAGGAATAGCCTCAGTGAGTGGATCCGCTTTGATGTTTCTTTCTATGTCTCTCTATATCTCAAGTTCACGGAGAAAGCCATCTCCTGAAATGAGCAATACCTGTCTTAGAATGTGTCTGGATGCCTGATGGGACCTAGCTCATAAATGAACTCCAAATCCAAACTTCTTAGACTGTATCGTCAACTGAACTTAATCAGTATCCTGCGCCATGCCTCCCTCAGTATTTCCTTAGACCACCTGTCCAAAATACTGCCCCTCGTCAGAAGGAAAACTATAACTCTGACGACCACCCTGTCGTCCATGTCACCTTGGAAGCCTGGAATGATAACTGTCTCCCGAATGAGACTGTCGTTATCATATCCCTAGAACATTCACTTATGTTCTAAAACTGCTTCCGACTGCTTCTCCAGGATTGGATCAATGTCAACTTATTGCATCTAGTGCAAGAACAACATCTGGTGTGGTACTTGACATCTCATGATTGACTCAATTGCCTGAGCAAGTGATCTGCCAATCATGCATATCCCTCTCCCCTTTAGTCTGTAAGACACCTTTAGAGAGGGTGACTCCATTACTTGCAGGTACACTACCATGCCAGGAGTCGTCCATTCTAAATACTCTTAGAATGCTGTCTAAGTACCCTGATTGGGAAACCACGCAAATCTAGATCTAAAACCATAGATCTAGTAACCAGTATGTCTGATATAATGTCCAAGTTCCATGTGGAGAAACCACTGTGTGACGACCAAAGTATAACCGATCGTAGTATAGGAATATCACTTCCTACTCTGTGTATGTCATCCAAATACCATGACAACACACCCTACTACCTTTTCAACAGATCCATCCCCTATTCTGATGAAGTCAAACCTATGACTGTCACATCAGAAATTGATGATCTATCTCCGCTACATCTGCTTTAGTCTATAAATAGACATAAGCTACCTGTCCACCATGCTTCCGCTGCTCCCACTGACCACGACAACCCTCTGGCAGAGTCATATAAACGTACACTTCTAAAGCAAGTTTAGAACGACGCTATACTCATCCTCCTGCCGGGTCTCACAGTCTGGAACAACAGCAATGGCAAGTGTGGGTAAACAAGAACTTCCCTGTCACCGTCCTTGAGGCTACCGGAGTACCTCTCGGGTGCCTGAAGTTACCCACCTTATCTGCGGAGTGGCCAATGGAATGTCAAACCAGATTGAATCTTTTAGGTTCCTATCAAATCTTCAGTAATCGTTTGTGGTTCTGGAATCACTTCCAGT
The DNA here is from genome assembly GCA_030015575.1 of Agapanthus africanus. NCBI lineage: Eukaryota > Viridiplantae > Streptophyta > Magnoliopsida > Asparagales > Amaryllidaceae > Agapanthus > Agapanthus africanus. Next base: position 48,051,243 of record CM057339.1, read on the forward strand.
TCTACTATACTCCCACTACTGTTTTATGAAAAAATCCATTTTTATTAAAACTGTGGCGAGTCTAGAACAATATCGCTACTGATCTTCCAGATGGTAGAAAATCAACCCTCGTTATAGCCTGGGTCAACCCACAAACAGCCATTACAGAAACGTGCCTTGAGTTGTCCAGTGTCTGGTTTTAATCATAAGCCGGACAACTCCCCGTATCTTAACATCGTTAAGATATGAACTGTTCTATATCCAATATAGGACCAGAGGCACTGATTTAATTGAACCAGATTCAAATCATGCAACTGTCTCCAGTGCATGTCAACTAAATGGAAGGAGGCCGATCAGTGTTACTCAACTTAGGAATGCTTCCAATTATGAGTAACCTGAAAGAGAAGCAAGTTCTCTAAATTATTACTATCAACTGAATACCCTACACAAGTATCTACATCTTCGATCACCTTGAAGAATCCCGATACTTGCAACACCTAGTTCTCTACTTTATTCAAATACCTATAACTTCTCAAAATTCGGACCCTGTGTTTCCACGAAACACCTGCCAAAAAACTAGAGAAGTCATAAATAAACCAAATATAGTACGAGGACCAACCCCTCTGTCCTGATGGACCCTGGACAACATACAATACTCTGTATAAGTCTCTTGAGTCTGATAACTCATTCACTGTGTGTCGTAGGTTGAAAACTGTACTTATGGTTAAGAAGAATTACACCGCTGTTTAATGCTCCTTACCTAACCATCCACTGATATAGGTAAATGTCACAGACATAATTTCAAAAAGGTATATCTCACTCTATGAAAATAGACGTACAGATATATCGATTTTAAATTGGTGCATAATAGCGGATATTCAAAACCAAATATTTGCCGTCCGGCGAACAACCCAGGTGGCTTCCTCAAATATCACCGATTACAACGAATCCCGATATAATGAGGATGATCACCCAATTCCCAATAACCTACTCTCACTCATCATCTGTAAGACCATACAGATGTGAGAATCATACCTGGTAAATACATACCCTGGAGCAAGTGTCTAACTGGGAAATCAGTTTTCCTTTAACAGTACACAGTGAAACTGAAACATTGAAATGTTTCGATGGGGTATCCCGGTATTCCTAGTAATGCCTCTTCCAGATTCACGACTGTAACCGTATAATTCTTTGCCATCTCTCCAAATCCTTTTTTATGTCTTTAGTCATTACCTTCTGTACACCCCTTTAGGCCAAATGGTTTTCTTCCTTCCCTACCGTTCGGCACCAGCCTATGGTTTGGAAGAAGACTATCCAATAAGCATAATGGGTGTACTGTCCCAATCCTAGGAACACTCGCAATGCGAGAGAAGGTGAAGATAAAAGACACCTGAATAAACCTTATTCCTATTTCTCCTGAACCAGAATCCATCCCCGAACTGGAACAAGTTCCTTTCGAGTTCGTATATAACCATACGATGGAGTATCCAATAAACTGTGGATCTTCGTAGTGATACGGAGTGTTCTGGAGAAATACAAAGGTGAAGTGGGAGTGGTAATGAAATACTTGGTTTGGTCGTGAATAGCAGTCGCAATTTACTTTGCCCTCTTACTAATCCCTTTCTTTGTATTTACATAATACCTTCTGTTCACCATCGTTAGGCTAATTGGTTTTCTTCATTCCCTACCGTTCGGCACCAGCCTAAGGTTTGGAAGAAGACTATCCAATTTGCGTAATAGGTGTACTATCTCCTAAACCAAGGAGTACTCTCAACTTGAGAGAGGTAAAAGGAAAAGACAACTGAATAGTCATATTCGTTTTCTCCAGAACCAGAAACCATCCTCGAATAAATCTCTTCGAGTTCGTATATAACCATACGATGGTTTTGTCCAATGGAAGTGGACGTTCGTAGTAATACGGGGTGTCCTGGAGAAAAGGGTAAAAGTAGGTGTAGCAATGAGGTCTGCAACTCTGACAATCCAAAAGCCAGTGTTTAAGAAGGTTCGGTCAACTTGGTCTCTGAGTCATAGTCTAGGGTCGGGTCAATAGTCGCTACCAAGGAGAGAGAGAAAAGAAACACTCAGCGTGCACTCAAACCTAGATCAGAATGGTTACCAATTTATCTAATCTGGAAACCTCCCACTGTTACCTCAAATTCTTCTCCAAACCTGAAAGAAGAATTAGTCGGGGTCACCCGAGGAGTAAACTAACTCATCAGTGGGAATCGGGATCCAACTATCATCGCATGATAACGTGACGGAATCCGCTCACGTCATCACACTCCAGAAGGTATGCTCATATCTGGCAAGTTTCAGTTCTTTTGAAACTCCCGATGTGATTTTTTTTTGCCCCATGCTCTTATGACCTTGACTTTGGCCAACAAATCATAAGTCATATGTCAAGTTCTACCCGTCATTCTCCAGGTTAATTTGAGCCCACCCGCACAAGCCCTTGACTTTGGCCAACAAGGCTGTACGACTGCCCCAAACCAACACATCTATCTATGCTGCATATGAATACCCCAATAGCTACCAAACACTGTGCCTTGACTTTGGCCAACAAACACAACTTGAATACTATTAACCACCCATATGAAACGACGGAGGGCTACGAATGGTTTCTGGCGAAAACCTTTAACGTAAAGAACTTGATATCGTTGAAGGAACGGATAGCTTTTAAAAATATAGTGACGAAAACCTTTGCTAAAGAGGTCACTCCCGGTGAAGGGATCTCGGCTCTTTCCCCGTAGAATGAGGTGCAGGATATTCCAACTGAATACCACGGTGCAAAGCAAAACTAATCGGCTATAGTGAAGTTATTGCCCTGACGCAAACTTTTTGTCCAAGGGGTCACTCCCGGTGAAGGGATCTCGGCCCTTGCCTCGTCAACTGAGGAGCAGGATATTCCAACTGAATACCACGATGCAAAACAAAAGTGAACGTCCTTGCAAATAACAGCTTTTTGAAAAATGTTCCAACAACATCATATTAGGTTTGTTTTTAACTTGCATTGATCCGAATCAACGCAGTCCTATCAATTGATCACACCACAAAGAACGAAAATATACTGATGTACGTATATGCCATCCGCATTCGCCACTGGGTCCCGTCATTACCCGTTAGGTTAGCTAACTAACGATAGAGCGGGGACTGGACTAGCGCGGATGCAAAACATATACAACATCTACTAATATATATACCAATATATTATATTCGCTCAAGGCGTGATAAAAAGCAACATCACAGAAATATACAGCATCACAGAACAATACAGATATGTGGGATCCCCGGGTTTCACAGAGCCACTACTGAAACCCGACGTTCCCCTGGTCGTGTGGATAGCCTGTGCAATGAAATCCTAGACCCCTACGGACGCGGCAAGTTACCCGCCAAAACCTGAAGCGAGGCAGCCCCCTTCAGCGCCGTGAATGGACCACCCAGCACTTCACGGAATCCGGTAACTTGGGCACCCCTCCTGGGTCAACCTGTACCCCCTACGAGTGCGGCGAATAGCCCGCCAATTTTAGAGTGAAGCCCCCTCCGTCTCAATGCCATGAGATGCGGGCTTGTTGCCCTCTAGAATCCGGCTATCCGTGCACCCCTCCGCAGAGCAATCCTAGTACAGAAAGTAAAATATACATACAACGGGTACATCGACCGCAATCTGGTCATGCCCCAAAATAATAATACAAACAGGCAGTGACGGCAGTCCACATGTCGGACGCTCGCCCCGCAATATCAAATGTGCATAATACAACAAAAATTGTACTAGCATTGCATCCAGGCTATCCCCACGACCGATCCGCAACATCACAGCAATACACAGAACATCAACGTGAAAGTCACGTTCGCAAATCCGTCTAACCGGGCTATAGCAGTTAGACAGGATTTACCGATCAAGTGACATTCACGGTCGCAGATATAATGTAAATACTGTGAACTAATGAGTTTAAAATATCCGATCGATCAAATTTACCAAGTGGGCCTCCAAGTACTACTGTAGCACATCAAGAAATCTGGGCCCAAAAAATAACATTCCAGAAAACCTATTTTCCACTCAGGAGCATTCTGTAGAATTTTGGGGCCATGAACAGTTAAAAGAGCGGCGGAACCGCGGCCCAAGCATGGGTTTGGCCGCGGTTCCTCGGTGGTATAGACAGTTCACGAAACCAAATTTTCCCAGAACTCTTAGAATTTCCTACACATCATTCTGAAATGACCTGAAAAATTTTTGGACTTCAAAAAATTTCGACAGAAACTGATGTGAAGAAAAATACGGTTTTTGGAAAATTGTTCGATCGGAAATGTAAAACACATTAGACAAAGCTAGACTATGTTAATGGCGAGGCTCTGATACCACTGTAAGTGCACGGCGGCGCCCCGGCCTCCATCCCGAGGCCAAATGCGGAAGCGATGGTTAACTTTAATTTTCTTGAACCGGCACCACCGCGCACTAAAACCCGGATCGGGCCATTGACTAGTCCTAGCTAACTACAAGATGGGGAAGAGAGATATACCGAGCGATCCGTATCCTCCAGTCTTCTCGCCGTCGACCCGATCACCCGCGGAATGTCCGGTCTCCACCTCCTCGCCGGAAAGGCACCACGTCGCCGGCTTCTTTTACGGGCTCCCACCTCTATACCGAGGCAACTCGGGCACGAAGCTGGCGAGTCGACGTGCCCAAGGTATGTTGTAGAATACGTGTAGAACCATGTCTCATTTTGGGGTTCCTGGAGGTTGCCATTTTTGGTGGAGGGATGATACATGGAATTTTTGTGGAGCTATATGATTTTTCCAAAGCCAAAAGAGATGAAATCCCCTTGCACATAATTGGGACAGCCCCCTTGGAGCTTGGCCGGCCATGCATGATGGAGTGGAGAGAATGAGAGTGTGGGAGTGAGTGAAAAAGATAGCCACAAAAATAATGCAAGTGAGAGGAATGGTCATCATGCAAGAATCATCATCACTAGCAAAACCACACTCCATCAACTAATCAACAACCATGATTGCTACAAAAAGTCAAGCAATCATGAACCATGGAAGGTCAAGGGATGTGGCTCCATCATGAAATCATCACAAACAAACCCATACTCCACCAACAACCATCATCAAAACCATGATGATACAAAAGTCAAGGCATGATGGATAAATCAAGTCAAAACATGATGACTAAAGAAAGTCAAGCAATGATGGTGCAAGTATCATGATACAATGATATGCAAAGGCCCCCTCCACAATTGCTTATTTGCACAATTGCAAATAAGCCCTCCTCCACCAATCTTCGGCCAATGGAGGATACAAAGAAATATGGCCGAAACGGAAAGCAAACTGGCAACTCCTGAAAACTAGTCCCGTAATAAATCACAGGAAAACCCCGCGACTGTGCATACACACCCGCATTTGTATTCCAACCGAATACAAATGTAATGAGACAAAATCTACACTGTACTATACTAGGATCCGGTTTAAACCAAAGCCGGCTAGTATTATCCGTTCGATCCTGATCCGTGCAATACCGCACGTATCTGATCGAACCCTGCCATATCTCCATACGGCCTCTACAGCGTTTCGCCCGAAAACTTGAGCAACTGAATGTGGGGGACTCTAAAGACTCGTCAACACCTTGGTTGTGGATTTAACCACTAGCACGTCAGAGGTATAAGCCAATACGTAACGGGCTACCAGGTATTGACAAAAAGGGACGTCGATGAGCGAACTCATCCTGACACCCTACTGAGCCTGTCAGTGACAATATCCGTACAGTCCGGTCCGTTCGTCTATGAGCATCGCATGGCGGGCCTAGGGGGTTGGTAAAGTCAGACCCCCAAAAGCGGTACAAGTCGTGTCGGAGTGTAGCCCAGAACACCCTGAGATACTACTGGAATACCTACCAGTAAATTTCCTGCCTCGGCCGAGGGCTTCATGTAATGGCTCTCCTAGACACAGCGCGACCTCACCCCCAATACCGGGAGAGACGAACCCCTGAAGATCCGCTCACTGCCTCCATGTGGCTCGGGACTGTACCCAACTAAAACCTGTTTGCACGTCTCCTTTGAGCGTGGTAGGGTAGTAATCAAAGTACAGTGGGAACTCACACGAGACAAATGACGATTCTTAGGTCGATGAACTAACCTGTACACATGTCACCAGGGAACTGCTATCTGACGTCAGGTATAAGACCAACTAGCATGTTCCCGGCGAGTCCTGTCCGGTGTACTCATAACCCAATGAGCACCTGTATACATCTTAGGTGAACCAACTGACACCGGTGGCTTGTGAGACCGGCCACCGCCCCTCGTCGGGGTCTCAACTGTATACACTAGTCTACTTTGGAGTATCGATGCCCTGTCTCGAAACTCCCACGACTAGGGACCTTTTAAGGATGTGCTTATAGACCCCAGCTCCCACTTATATGATCGCCCTCATACTGCTGGTGGTCAAGCAAGAATCCTAGGGGCTCTATCAACGTGTAATAGCGACATGTCGGGTCACTTAAAGCAGTACACGATGATAAAGATAAACCAGATAGCATACTATCATCTCGAGTAAGACTGTCCTACTGGGACAGGTCCTCCCTCAATCATTGCAATCACGTGCCTGTGATCCAATAATTGAATCTGAGGGCACTATCTCCAACACCTCGTGGGTAGAGTGCCGTAGGGAGCGGAATAAGAAGGTATGCATGGAGTTCTATGAAAATATATGATGGGCAAGAAAGGGGATGAGAGATATTCGTCTCTCAAACCTTCCCCAGATCTAACCCTAACAAGCGAGGAGACTACTCACTCATTAGGGAATTAAAATACATTTATCTAGGGCAGAGAATAAAATATTAACTAGGGCAAGGAATTAAATTTATCTAGAGCAAGAATAAAAAATTAACCTAAGGCAGAAAATAAAGAACTTACAACTTGATGCTCTCCAAAAGAATTCTGAAATTTATTAATGAAGGAAGGCATAGCCTTTATAATGATTTAGAGTTCCTATTTATAGAGGATAGGAAACCCTAGGTTACAATTGATTCGCATGTCTACATTTACCAAAATATCCTTAGGAAGATCTAGTCAAAGTAGACTTCAAGCTTTGGTAAAATTTTATGTCTCTGTCTCTTTAAAAGGAAGTATTGGGCCTTGAATCTTTTGTAGGCTCTTCTGTCTTTCGGCTTCCTTATTATTTGCTTCTTTTATTAAAATAGCTTCTATGTTTCTTCCAGATCTCCAGTGAATAATTGCGGTGGACTTTTAACCGTTCGTTTTGTAATCTTGGACCTTGCATTGCCTTTTACTTTGTGAATTTTATCTTTGATGTAGGCTTGATCAAGAGTCTTCTGTTTGTTGGTCAAAGTCCACTTTTGCATCGTCTTTTCATCATTTTCACTGTTTTCTGTCCAAGAACCTGTAACCTGTAATATGTAGCAGACATGCGTCAAAAGCACCTGTTTATTTGTAAAAAGAATAAGAATGGGGAATATAATAATGCAATATTATGGTGTGAACAGCGCCATAAGGCGAGTTTCATCGAGGGCGTCGAGCTCCTCAAGCCGAAGATGGGCATTCTCTTCATCTGTCAGCTCGTATCGAACTGCTACCCATAGAGAGGGTAGCTCTATTTCCATGGAGAGTACCGCTTCAGTGCTGAATACCAACGCGTATGGTGTTGTATTCATAGCGTTTTGAACGTCGTTCAGTACGCCCAGAGAGCTTCATGCAGTTTCTCGTGCCAGTACTTTTTGTTTCTGGACACCGTTTTTTTATAATCTTGGTCAAGGTCTTGTTAAAAGATTCAGCTAGACAGTTGGCATGAGGATTATAGACTGAAAAATATCTCCAGTCTATTTTATGCTGTTCTGCGAAGCGGATGATTTCATGGCTCCTGTAGGCTGGCCTATTATCCGAGATTATCCGTCGCAGAGTGCCGAACCGGTAGATGACATGTGTCTTGAAGAAATGGAGAATATTCTTCGTCTTCACTTCCCTTATTGGTACTGCTTCCGCCCACTTAGAAAAGTAGTCAGTCGTTTCCAGTATGAACTAGTGTCCTTTGGATGATGCGGGCTCAATGAGGCTGATTATTTCGGTTCCCCACATTTCGAACGGCCAGCTAGCTACCATTTGGTGCAGAGGATTCGGATGTTGGTGGATGAATTCCCCGTGAATCTGGCATGAGTGACACTGGTTCGCATATTCGAGATAGTCCTGAATCATTGTGAGCCAATAGTAACCCATTCTTTTGATCTTCAGCTTCATCTTTGGCCCGGCTTAATGAGAACTGTAGAGTCCATCGTGAGTTTCTTAGATGACCCTATTTTCTTCTTCCGGCCCCAAGCACCTTAACCACGGACAGTCAAGCGAACTCTTATATAGAGTATTATTGACGAAGGCGAAAGACAGAGCCCGTTTCATGAGCTGATGTCTTGACGACGCGTTTTCAGGCGTTCGATAGGATTTGAAGTAGTCTATAAAGACTTCCCTCCAATGCTTGACCTTTTCTTCGTCTTTTATTCGGAGGACCGCTTGTTTGGTCGTTTCTTTTCCTTCAGATGGCTCCATTGAATCCTCTGAAGATATTTCTGCTAGCGTGAGAACCCGGCGGTTTTGCACAACGATCCTTATGTTATTGAGGTTTTTGTCAGCCAGCTCCTTAGCAAGCTTGGATAATGCATCCGCTTTACTATTTTCCTCACGCGGTATGCTTTCCAGGATGTAGGAAGGGATTTGTGTCAGCAGTTGCTGCACTCTCCTACCATATTTTATCAACTCTGGTTTGTACATCTGATAGTCGCCATTTACTTGGCTAATAACCAGCTGGGAGTCTCTATATAAGAGAAGGTCTTGAATCCCCATGTCAACGGCGATCTCGAGACCTGTAATCAGAGCTTCATATTAAGCTTCGTTGTTAGTACTCGGCTTTGTCAGGGAGAAAGCGTAACGCAGTATCCCTCTTTGCGGAGTCACGAAGATGAGGCCCATCCCGGCTTTGATTATAGGCGTATTATAATTCCTCTTCTTCATGAAGGATGCTCCATCAAAGTAGAGTTCCTATTGGATATTATTTCCTTCCTCCTCCCCTTCGATTGTGTCGAACGCGTGTTCATCTGGCAATTCGCAATTTAAAGGAGATTCGGCTGGTATCGGATGCTCAGCGAGAAAGTCGGTGATGGCCTGACCTTTTACTGCCTCGAGGGGTTGATACGTTATCGAGAATTCCATCAAGAAGAGGGCCCATTTGGCAATCCTTCCTGTTAGTATGGCTCTTGACATCAGATATTTGAGGGGATCTACCTTTGATATGAGATGGACCTTATTTGCCAAGGCGTAGTGCCTGAGCTTCGTTATCACGAAGATCAGTACCAGACAATGCTTTTCGATGGGGGAGTAGTTGTTTTCTGCCCCCAAGAGAACTCGACTCAAATAGTAGAGAGCTCTCTTCTTTCCCTGATCATTCTCCTGTGTCTATAGCGTGTTTAGAGAATCTTGAAGGGTCGTTGTGTACAGAATGAGAGGCTTCCCTTTGACAAGAGCGGTCAGTACCAGCGAGTTTTTGAAGGGTTCCGGCAGTGCCCCGGCCATCAAAACGCGGCCAAAATGCGGAACAAAAATTTCTAAACTGGCGCTACCGTTACACGATTACGGATCGACATTAAACCCTAAACTAGCAATCTAAACTAAGAGTTAGAATCGTTATACCGAGTTGATCTGTGTCCTTCGGTCTTCATTCCAAGCTCCTAGTGATTCTTTGATGATGTTTGGTTGCCGGTCTTCCTCCATCTCTGATGATCCACCCGAGGGAAACGGCGCAAGCTCCAGCCTCGACGAACGAGGCAACCGACGCTCCAAAGTCGCGAGTAATGGAGAATGGGGTACATGAGTGTGTCACTATATTTTTCTCTCTACCCATGAGCTCCATGGAGCAACTCAAGAAGAAGATGAAAGAGGTGAACTTTGGCATGAGCAAAAATGGATAAGTATTTTGTGTACTTGAGAGAGTGAGAGAGTGGGAGTAATGTAATGAATCAAATGAAAAAGAACCCCCCACCAAAAGTGGCTGGCCCCCCTCTTTCCTCCACACAAAAATGTCATTTTCTTTTCCAATGTCAAATTACAATAAACAAATAAAACCATACCCAAATTCCATGCTTTGACCCATGCCCAAAGTCATGTCACCTTTTCTACCTCACAAATGAATTTCCATAAATGGAAAATCATATAAATTAGGTGGCATCTTCTGGAAGCTATTCCGTATAAAATACGGAATACTTCCCGGTACATGTATCGAAATAAATATACGCGTATTCATACAAAAATACGAATAGCCAAGAGAGAAAATAAATAGCGAACAATAATACTAGAATACATATATATAAATACATATGTAAATTATTAAATCAAAACCTGATTTAATAATCTGGTTTAATCCTAAGCCGGTAGTATTATCAACCGTCCGATTAAAGTCTGTGCAGCATGTGCACATATTTAATCGGACACCTGTATGTACCAACATACGTGATCCACACCATATCGCCTGAACCGTAAAAACCCTCTGTGTGGGACTCTAAAGACTCGTCAATATGCTGGCAGTGGGTTTAACCACAAGCACGTCAGCGGCACTAGCTGTACGTAACGGCTACCTAGGTATTGAGCGAAAGGGAGGCCGACGAGTAAACTCATCCTGAACCCCTACTGAGCCTGACAGTGACAATATCCGTACAGTCCGATCTGTTCGTCTAAGAGTATCGCATATCGAGTCTAAAGGGGTGGATAAAGTCAGACCCCTAACAACGCGATATTTAGTGTCGGTATGAAACCCCGTCACCACCTGAGAAACTATCGATCCTGGATCGATAATTCTCGTCCACCGTGGCCACGGATTTATAGTGATGGCCATCCGTACACAACGCGACATCAACCCCCAATACCGGGAGAGACGAATCCCCGAGGATCCGATCATTGCCTCCATGTGGCTCGGGACTGTACCCAACTAAAACCTGTTTGCACGACTCATTTGAGCCGTGGTAGGATAGTAATCAAAGCACAGTGGGAACTCACACGAGACAAATGACGATCTCAGTTCGACAGACTAACCTGTACACATGTCACCTGGGAACTTCTATCTGACAATAGGTATAATACCAACTAGCAGGTTCCCGGCGAGTCCGTCCAGTATACTCATAACCCATAGAGCACCTGTATACTATCTTAAGTGAACAAACTAACACCAATGGCTTATGAGACCTGGCCACCGCCCCTCGTCGGGGTCTCGATCAATATACACTAGTCTACACTGAAGTATCGATACCCGGTCTCGATACTCCTAAGACTAGGGACATTTAAGGATGTGCTTATAGACCCCAGCTCCCACATATATGATCGCCATCATAATGCTGGCAGTCAAGCAAGAATCCTATGGGCTCTATCAACATGATGATAAAGGCAAACCAGATAGCATACTATCATCTTGAGTAAGACTGCATTATCGGTATAGGTCCTCACTCAATCATCATAATCACAAGTCCGCGACTATGATAATTGCCTTGAGGGCACTATAGCCAACAATCTCCCACTTGCACATACGGCCAATTATTGCGATGTCACATACTCACAGCCCGTGTGATACCGAACACCCAACTTCTCTACTAATCAGTTTCGCAAAGCCCGTTTGCGAAAATAATTGCGTTTGAGAAATAGTCTCAGTGAGTGGATCTGCTCCAATGTTTCTTTCTGTATCTCTCTATGTCTCAACTTCGCGGAGAAAACTATCTCCCGAAATGAGCAATACTTGTCTTAGAATTTGTTTTGATGTCTGATGGGACCCAGTTCATAAATGAACTCCAAATATAGCAAACCACTTAGACTGTATCGTCTACTGAATTTAATCAGTATCCTGCGCCATGCCTTTCTTCAGTATCCGCTTGGACCACCTGTCCATCATACTGTTCCTCAAAAGAGGGAAAAACTATAACTCTGACAGTCACTCTGTCATCCAGGTCACCTTGGAAGCTTGAAATGATAACCGTCTCCTGAAGAAGGCTGCCGTAATCATTTCCGAATAACATTCACTTATGTTCAATAACTGCTTCCCAATGTTTCTCCAGGATTGGATTAATATATCTGCTTATTGCATCTAGTGCAAAAGCAATATCTGGTGTGGTACTTGACATTTCATGATTAACTCAATTGCCTAAGCAAGTGATAGGCTAATCATGTAGATCTCTCTCCCCTTTAGTCTGTAAGACATCTTTAGAGAGGTTGACTCCATCATCTACAGGTACACCACCATGCCAGGAGTCGTCCATCCTAAAATCCCTTTAGAATAATGTCAAAGTACCCAGATTGGGATACTTCCAAAATCTAGATCTAAAATCATAGATCTAGTAACCAGAAACCCTGATATTATACCCATATCCTATATGGAGAAACAACTTTGTGACAACCACAGTATGGCCGATCGTAGTATATGAATATCCCTTCCTATCAAGTGCATATCATCCCAATACCTGGATATCACTCTCTACTATCTTCTTAGCAGATCCATCTCCTATTCTGATGAAGTCAAAGCCTAAGACTGTTACATCAAAAATAGATGATCTATTTCCGCTATACCTGCTTTAGTCTATAAATAGACATAAGTTACTTGCCCACTGTGCTTCCGCTGCTCCCACTGACTACAAAAACCCTCCGACAGAGTTATATACACGTACACTTCCAAAACTAGTTTAGAACGACGCTATACTCATCCTCCTGGCGGGTCTTATAATCTAGAACAACAGCAATGGCAAGTCTGGGTAAATAAGAACCTCCCTGTCACCATCTCTGAGAAGTCCGAAGTACCTCTCGGGTGCCTGAGGTTACCCACCAAATCTGCGGAGTGGCTAATGGAACATCAAATCCAATTGAATCCTTAGGTTCTACTAAATTTCCAGTAATCGTTTGTGGTTCTGGAATAACTTCCAGTTCTACTATACCCCACTTCTGTTTTCTGAAAAAATCCATTTTACTGAAAACTGTGGCGAGTCAAGAACAATATAAATATCGATCTTCCTGATGGTAGAAAGTTATCCCTCGTCAAAGCCCGGGATAACCCATGAACAGCCATTACTAAAACGTGCCTTGAGTTTATCCGGATTCTGGTTTTAAGCATCAGCCGGACAACTCCCTATACCTTAACATTGTCAAGATATAAATTGATTTTATATATATCTGATATAGAAACAAAAGCACTAATTTAATCAGAACCAGATTCAAAATCATGCAGCATTCTCCAGTGCATATCAACCAAATGGAAAGAGGACAATCAGCATTACTCATTTAGGAGTGCATCCACATATGAGTAACCCGAAAGAGAAGCAAGTTCTCAAAACCATTACTATCAGCGGAATACCAAACACAAGTATCTACATCTTCGAATTCATCGAAGAATCCTGATACTTCCAACAAATGGTTCTCTACTTTATTCTTATACCTATAACTTCTCAATATCTGGACTTTGCATTTCAACGAAATACTTGTCCAGAACTGGAGAAGTCACAAGTAAACAGAATATAGTACGAGTACCAACCCCATTATCCTAACGGACACTGGACAACATACAATACTTTGTATAAGTCCCCTGAGTCCAATAACTTAAATTCTGTGCGTCGTAGGTTGAAAAATTGTACTTTGGTTAAGAAGAGTTACACCGCTGTTGAATGCACCTTATCTAATCACCAACTGATATAGGTAAATGTCATAGAAACAATATCAAAAAGTTATATCTCACCTTATAAAATAAATGTACAGATATATCAGTTTGAAATTGGTGCATAACAATGGATATTCAAAACCAAATATTTGCCATCCGGCAAAATCCAGATGATTTCCTCAAATATCACTAATTACTACGAATTCCGATATAATGAAGATCTAATCACCCAATTCCCAATATCTTACTCTCACTTACCATCCATAATAACATACAGATGTGAGAAACTAATCTGTTAAATACATACCCTGGAGTTAGATTCCAATTGGGAAAACAGTTATCAATTAACATCGCACAGTAAAACTGAAACATATAAATGTTTCAAAAGGGTTAACTGGTATTCCTAGTAACGCCTCTTCCATTATCCTGAATCATGACAGTAACCATATACTTACCTGCCCTCACTGCAATCCCTTTAATATGTCTTTACTTATTACCTTCTGTACACCTCCTTTACGCTAATTGGTTTTCTTCATTCCCTACCCTTCGGCACCAGCCTAAGGTTTGGAAGAAGACTATCCAATGAGCGTAATAGGTGTACTCTCCTAATTCTAGGAGCCCTCACAACCTAAGAGAAGGTAAAGAGAAAAGACATCTGAATAATCCTATCCAATTTCTCTTGAACCGGAAACCATCCCCGAATCTGGAACGAATTCCTTCGAGTTCATATGTAACTATACGATGGTATATCCAATGGAAGTGGATATCCGTAGTGATACAGAGTGTTCTAGAAAAAAGCAAAGTGGATGTAGGAGTGGCAGGGGTATACACGGTCTTTGTCGTGAATGATGGTGATCGCAATTTCCTTTTCCATTATTCTAATCTCTTTATATGTCTTTACTTATTACCTTCTGTACACCACAGTTAAGCTTGTTGGTTTTCTTCCTTCCCTACCGTTCGGCACCTGCCTATGGTTTGGAAGAAGACTATGCAATAAGCTCAATAGGTGTACTCTCTCCTAATCCTAGGAGCCCTCACAACCTGAGAGAAGGTAAAGAGAAAAGACAACCGAATAATCCTATTCAATCTCTCCAGAACCAGAATCCATCCTCGAAAAATTTCCTTCGAGTTCGTATGTAACTATACGATGGATTTATCCAATGGAAGTGGATGTTCGTAGTGATACGGGGTGTTCTGGAGAAATGTAAAGGTGATATAGAAGTGACAATGATGTATGCGACACCGTGGCATTCCAAAAGTCAAAGTGTTTTAAGAAGGTTCGGTTAACTTGGTTTCATGAGTTTTAGTCAAAGGTCGGGTCATAGTCGCAGCCACAGAGAGAGAGAGAAGAAACACTCAGCGTGCACTCTAACCTAGATCAGAATGGTCAATCACTTTATCTAATCTGGATGGCTCCTACTGTTTTCTCGAATTCTCCTCCAAACCCAAAAGGAGAATTAGTCGGAATTACCCGAGGAGTAATCCTACTCATCAGTAGGAATCGGGATCCAACTATCATCGCATGATAACTTGATGGAAGCCACTTAAGTCACTACACTCCAGAAGGTATGCACATGCCTGGCAAGTTTCCTGTATGTTTGAAACTCCCGATGTGTGTTTTTACCCGTAGAACCCAGGTGACCTTGACTAAAGATCAAAATGTCAAAAGATCCTAGTCAAGTTCTACCTGTCATTATTTTGACTGCATTAGACCCACCCGTACGAGCCTTGACTAAAGATCAAAATGATCGTACAACTGTCCTAACCAATCGCATTATCTTTGCAACAGAAAAGCACTACATAGCTACTGAACACTACGCCTCGGCTAATGCACGACATACGTAGCACGAATACTAAGCAATGCTAGTCTGAAATGACGGAGGGCTATGGCTGGTTTTTGGCCAAAAACCAGCCATGTAATGAACTTGATATCGTTGAAGGAATCCAGGTGGTTTTATAAATATATAGTGGCGAAAACTTTTTCTAAAGATGTTACTCCCGGTGAAGGCATCTCGGCTCTTTCCCCGTCGAATGGGGTGCAGGATATCCCAAACTGAATACCACGATGCAAAGCAAAAGAAAATGACTATTGTGAAGTTATTACGTTGACGCAAACTTTTACTCAAGGGGTCACTCCCGATGAAGGGATCTCGGCCCTTGCCTCGTCGAATGAGGTGCTGGATATTCATAACCGAATACCACTGTGCAAAGTAAAAGAGAACGTCTGTAATGTCAGTTTTAAAAACTTGGTTCCAACAACATCATATATATGTTTGTTTTATCTTTGCATTGATAAGAATCAATGCAGTCCCATCAATTAATCACACTAGAAAAGAACGAAAATAAAATGTACGTATATGCCATCCGCATTCGCCACTGGGTCCCGTCATCACCCGTTAGGTTACTTAACTAACGACAGAGCGAGCACTGGGCTAGCGCAGGTGCAAAACATATACAACATCTACTAGTATATATAAATATATATAACAATCGTCCCAGGCATGATATAAAGCAACATCACAGAAACATCACAGAAGCAATACAGAATGGTGGATAATCTGAAGCCCCGAGTTTCACCTGAGCCTCAAGTGAGACCCGACGTTCCCATTCGTGTGGATAGCATGTGCAATAAAACCTAGACCCCTACGAGCGCGGAAAGTTACCCGCCAAAACCAGAAGTGAGGCAGCCCCCTTCAAAAAAGTGAATAGGCCACCCGGCACTTCTCGGAATCCGGTAACTTGAGCGCTCCTCCGTGGGTCATACCTATACCCTCTACGAGTGCGGCGAATAGCCCGCCAATTCTAGCGTAAGGTCCCCTCCGTCCCAACGCCATGAGATGCGGACCCGTTGCCCTCTAGAATCCGGCTATTCATGCACCCCACCGTGGGGTAATCCTAGTACAGAAAAGAAAATAATATACAAGGGTGACATCGACCTCAGCCTGGTCATGCCCCAAAAGAATAATATACAAATTGGCAGTGACGGCAGTCCACATATCGGACGCTCGCCCCGCAATATCAAATGTACAAATGAAATAAAACTGTACTAACATTGCACCATAGCTATCCACCATGACGATCCAACCAACATCACATCACAACACAGAACATCAACATAAATGTCACGTTCGCAAACCCGTCTAAAGGAACATATAGCAGTTAGACGGGTTTATCGATCAAATGACATTCACGGTCGCAGATAGAAATGTATGTACTGTTAAACGCACACTTAAAATATCGATCGACTAAGTTCCAAATTGGCCCCAATAGCAAAACCAACACTTCACTGAAACCTGGGCCAAAACAGAATATCACAAAAATCACAATTCCAAGTAAATGAGCTACAGAAAAAATTTGGACGCCCGTTGCCACTAAATAGCTGCGGAACCGCTGCCAAAAGGGGCTAAGTGTGGCGGATCCGCGGCGCTTTAGAGGAATCATGAGCTCAAAATTTTTATGTACCCATAAAATTGCCTGCACGGATTTTTAAAATGCCTGAAATAATTTTTGACCACTTTTGAAAATCGACAGCAAACCCAAAAATGAAATCGTGATTTCGGTAAATTCCGTTGATCGATCTTTTGAGCACGTTAAAACAAGCTAGTAAGGGGTTTAAGGGGTGGCTCTGATACCATGAAGGGTTCTGGCAGTGCCCCGGCCATCAAAACGTGGCCAAAATACGGAACAAAAATTTCTAAACTGGTGCTACCGTTACCCGATTTACGGATCGACCTTAAACCCTAAACTAGCAATTTAAACTAAGAGTTAGAATCGTTATACCGAGTTGATCCGTGTCCTTCGGTCTTCATTCCAAGCTCCTAGTGATTCTTTGATGATGTTTGGTTGTCGGTCTTCCTCCATCTCTGATGATCCACTCGAGGGAAACGACGCAAGCTCCAGCCTCAACGAAGGAGGCAACCGACGCTCTAAAGTCGCTAGCGATGGAGAGTGGGGTGCATGAGTGTGTCACTATGTTTCTCGCTCTACCCATGAGCTCCATGGAGCAACTCAAGAAGAAGATGAAAGAGGTGAACTTTGGCATGAGCAAAAATGGATAAGTATTTTGTGTACTTGAGAGAGTGAGAGAGTGGGAGTAATGTAATGAATCAAATGAAAAAGAACCCCCCACCAAAAGTGGCCGGCCCCCCTCTCTCCTCCACACAAAAATGCCATTTTCTTTTCCAATGTCAAATTACAATAAACAAATAAAACCATACCCAAATTCCATGCTTTGACCCATGCCCAAAGTCATGTCACCTTTTCCACCTAACAAATGAATTTCTATAAATGGAAAATCATATAAATGAGGTGGCATCTTCTAGAAGCTATTTCGTATAAAATACGGAATACTTCCCGGTACATGTATCGAAATACATAAACGCGTATTCGTATAAAAATACGAATAGCCAAGAGAGAAAATAAATAGCGAACAATAATACTAGAATACATATATATAAATACATATATAAATTATTAAATCAAAACCTGATTTAATAATCTAGCTTAATCCTAAGCCGCTAGTATTATTAACCGTCCGATTAAAGTCTGTGCAGCATGTGCACATATTTAATCGGACACCTGTATGTACCAACATACGTGATCCACACCATATCGCCTGAACCGTAAAAACCCTCTGTGTGGGACTCTAAAGACTCGTCAATACGCTGGCAGTGGGTTTAACCACAAGCACGTCAGCAGCACTAGCTGTACGTAATGGCTACCCAGGTATTGAGCGAAAGGGAGGCCGACGAGCAAACTCATCCTGAACCCCTACTGAGCCTGACGGTAACAATGTCCGTACAGTCCGGTCTGTTCGTCTAAGAGTATCGCATATCGAGTCTATGGGGGTGGATAAAGTCAGACCCCTAACAACGCGATATTTAGTGTCGGTATGAAACCCCATCACCACCTGAGAAACTATCGATCCTGGATCGATAATTCTCGTCCACCGTGGCCACGGATTTATAGTGATGGCCATCCATACACAACGCGACATCAACCCCCAATACCGGGAGAGATGAATCCCCGACGATCCGATCACTGCCTCCATATGGCTCGGGACTGTACCCAACTAAAACCTGTTTGCATGACTCCTTTGAGCCGTGGTAGGGTAGTAATCAAAGCACAGTAGGAACTCACACGAGACAAATGACGATCTCAGGTCGACAGACTAACCTGTACACATGTCACCTGGGAACTGCTATCTGACAATAGGTATAATACCAACTAGCAGGTTTCCGGCGAGTCCGTCCGATGTACTCATAACCCAATGAGCACCTGTATACTATCTTAGATGAACAAACTAACACCAATGGCTTGTGAGACCTGGCCACCGCCCCTCGTCGGGATCTTGATCAGTATACACTAGTCTACACTGGAGTATCGATGCCCGGTCTCGATACTCCTACGACTAGGGACATTTAAGGATGTGCTTATAGACCCCAGCTCCCACATATATGATCGCCATCATAATGCTGGCAGTCAAGCAAGAATCCTATGTGCTCTATCAACATGATGATAAAGGCAAACCAGATAGCATACTATCATCTTGAGTAAGACTGCTTTATCGGTATAGGTCCTCACTCAATCATCATAATCACAAGTCCGCGACTATGATAATTGCCTTGAGGGCACTATAGCTAACAGTTCTGCAGGTATTGCTTGATTTCGTCCAGTGCACTTTGGCATTTATGATCCCAAATGAACGGGGTCCCCTTCTTCATTAGATTACTATAGGGACGGTATTTTCCAGAGAGGTTGTCTATGAACCGGATGTACGCGAGCTTTCCTTAGAAAGACCGCAGTTGTTTGAGAGTTCTCGGCGTGGGCATTTCCGTAATCGACTTGATCTTCGATGGGTCTATTTCAATGCCTCGGTGTCGTATGATGAATCCTAGGAATTTTCGCGAAGTGACTCCAAACGCGCATTTTAGAGGATTCATCTTCAGATTATACTTCTAAAGACGTTGGAACACTATGTCTAGATGCTCCCAATGCTCCTCATAAGATTTGCTCTTCACCACAAGTTCGTCAATATAGCATTCAGCAACCTCATAAATGAGGTCATCGGAGATTTTCATCATGTCCCTTTGGTAGGTAGTGCCAGCGTTCTTCAGACCGAAAGGCATTACCTAGTAGCAGAATATGCCCAACGGAGTCCGGAAGGTGGTATGCTTTTGGTCTTCAGGATGCATTTTTATTTGATTGTACCCTGAAGATCCATCCATGAAGGAGAAGACCTTATGGGTAGACGTGTTATCTATCATCAGCTCGGTAACTGGTACTGGGAAGTCATCCTTTGGGCAAGCTTTGTTGAGGCCCCGAAAGTCTATATAGATGTGCACCGTCCTATTTTTCTTCATTGCTGGAACAATGTTAGCGACCCAGTCGGGATATTGAACTTCTTGGATGAAGCCGGAGTCAATTAGTTTCTTGACTTCGGCGTTGATATTTATCTCGAGTTCAAGCCGAGTTCTTCTTGGCGCCTGTTTGATTGGCTTGACGTCCGGCGATATAGCCAGTTTATGCACTGCTATTTTTGGATCTAGTCCCGACATCTCGAAATAGTCCCATGCGAAGCTGTCTTTATATTTCATAAGCACGTCCTTTAGTGTGGCCACATGTTTTTTAGACAACAGCTCACTGATGAACGTGGGCCTCGGCTCGTTTTCCTTCCCCAAGTCGATTTTTTTCAGGTTGTTCGCCGTAGTGTGTATCCTATCTTTCAACTCTTTTAGTGCTGGTGGAAACTCCGAGATCACCTCCTTCTCGTCCTTATTTGCGAAGCACTTGAAGAAGTCATCCATATTCTCGTGCCCTCCCTCCTTTGAGAGTGTTATCATGTGGTAAGTACAGTTCGCTTCCATTCTTGGTGTTGAGATGGTCCTACCTTCACAATATAGGTTCTTTGGCTCATGATTTTGCGGTGGGGTCACCCTCCAGCTGTCGGATAAAGCGAACCTGCGTTGTTGATATTAGTCTTCGACCCGGTCTTTAAAGGTGAAGCAGTCTTCAAGAGGATATCCTATTGCTCGATGATAGGAGCAATAATCCGGATGATGGACCTTATTTATCTGTTTGGGGTACCGAGGCTCCGGGAGCGTCATCATTTGATGGTTCATGAAAAGGTTGAATATTTTCTTTGTCTTGTCTTGAGGGAAAGAGTATTCCCGTCCTATCTTCTTCATAAAAGACGGATTCCAGTGGACTTTTTCTTGATTGCGTGGCTTCTTGGATCCGCTTCGCTGTTTCCAAGTGTCATTCTCGTTCTTCACTTTGTTTTTTCCCCTGTTTCGGGCTTTTCTCTTGTTGCGAGAACGTACAGTGGGCTGAGGGTGAAGGGCATCGTAATCTTCTCTTTCCACAGACTGCTGATTGAGATGCTACGTCCTGGACTTTTCGTAAATAGCCATTTTGCGGTTGTGATCATGCCGAACCTTTTCACCGGCTTCTCTTATTAGCTTGTCAACTTGCTCTTCGAACGAAGGACTTGACATTCTTATAGCAGGATTTTTCTTCGTTTTAATGTCACTGCTATCTGGAAAAGCATTCCTTTCTCCACTGGAGTTATTTATGGCGCGGCAGTTGTGGAATTTCTCTTGTTTATTTTACCGAACATATCCAAGCTCAGTCGTCTCCATCCTTCCGTTGGGCATCTTTCGCTGAGTTCCGGAAACGTCCCAGATCTTGTTGTAGAACTGGGCTTGTCGAACGGTTTGTTTGAAGGATACGCCTTGGTATCTTAATAGCCTTTTCAATCCCTCTGCGTAATATCTGGGCAGACGGATTCGTTGAAACCTGTCAAGCGCAAAATCGGCACCATGCCAGACTTCTTTTTCTACTTTAGTTTCTGTAGATTGGTAGAAGAGGATTGTCTTTTCACCTCTTCGCCTGGGAGGGATGTAGAAAGTCCGCAGCTCTTACACGCTGTATGTATCAAGCGTATAGAGTTCTTTGAAATGCTGTGGCAGAACTATGGTGATTAGTAAACTCTGATCAGCTCTAGTAACAGTTTGTGCTGATGGGCGACTGGAGAACACGTCGTTGGCCCCGTCCTCAGATTCACTGCCGAAGACCAAAATAGGAGCAGATGGGCCTGGCCTATTGCCTTGGGGTTACCCCGAGTAGACTATCTCTTCATCCTCCTCGGTATCGCTCCCATAGATCGGGATAATGGTGACGGCCTTTTGTTTATTCTCCAGCTTATGACATCTTTCTGTGTCTTCGAATTCTGGTAGGAATTACTTGGCGTCTTCATATTTTCGAACTTCGTTTATGGAGAATGGATTTATCTCCCCTATAACGGTGTACTCGAGGCCATCTTTGAAATACTTCATACACTGATGTTGTGTAGAAGGGATGACGTTGTACTCGTGCAACCAAGGCCTGCCGAGCAAAGCGTTGTAGCAAGTCTTGGCGTCGATTACATGAAATTTGATATCAGCGACGAGTAGCCCAAAGCATAACATCAATATTACAGACCCAAGAGTCCGTGATGACTGTGAGTCAAACCCAGAGATGGTAATTTTGTCCCAAGCCAGGTGCTGAACGTTTATGCAGATCTCCTTCAGCACCTTCACGTTGAAAAGGTTTATGGAGGACCCGTTGTTGACCAGGATCTTCCCTATCTTGATGTCGTGGCAGTACCCGGTGACATATAGAGGACGATTGTGCTCGCACGTTCCGAGGAGGAGATCTTCATCGCCGAATGTAATGTCAGTTGTATGAACCTCTGCCAGCTCGTCCTTCATGTTTTCTTTTGGAAGGAAAGCTTGGAACTGATCGGGCTCATGTAATGCCCTGATCAGAGATTCTTTTGATTCTTTGGACAGGAGGAGAGCATCCAATATGCTCAGTTGTGAGGGTATCTTCCTCAGATATGCAAGGACATTATAATCCACCTTGTTTTTCTTCGGCGGGTCCTTGGCTGCGAGCTCTTCGACGACTCTATCATCGAGGGCAATTTCCTCAGGGGCTTTTTCCTTCCCCTTGTCTCTTTTGCTCGAACCTTTGTTTTTAGGCCGGAGGTTCTTCTCAGGCAGCGTGCGATTACGCAGCTGAATGTTCTTACAGTTCTTCTCCTCCTCCCTTTTTCCGAAGGTGGATTCTTTGAAGAGAGGGCCGGGGGTTATTTCTTCGTCAGAATCGCTCCCGAATGTAAGAACTTGGGATTTTCCTTTTGTCGAACTAATACCAACCATATGACAGTTGCCAGCCATTTCTTCACGCTCATCTTTCGCGCTTCTTTACTATCGACGAGCTTTACGCTTCATCCGCTTGATGTGTTGTCGGTGAGCAACGTATCCTTGCCACCACTTCTTGAAGGCATGTCACTCTTCGGTGGGGTGGGTGACCCTCCGATGATATAGGAAATAGTTCGGATGTGAAATCTATCCGTTGAGGCAGGTGGCCTCGGGAATATTTCCCTTGAGAGATGGCAGCTTCATTCCCATTGACAGAGCTTTGGCGAACCGTTTCTGCGTCTTAAAACTTCTTTTGTTTGCTGCAGGTGTGCTTCGGTCTGGTTAGAGTACTTTGTGACTCTTTCTCGCTTCTTCTTCTTCATCCTAACGCTGATACTTGGCCTTTTCGTATATGAACGTTTCACGTTCTCGGTCAGCTCTGCTCTTTTGAAAAACTTCGTTTAGCAGCCTTACAATTGGGTCTTCTGGCGGCTCCGGGGATTTTGGCACCGATCCTGCCCCCAGTTCCTCTGCGTTGCTTTCCGACGCCGAGAGAGTTTCTTCATTAGTTAATGGCGAATGAGAAACCATGTGGCAACTTGATACATAATCTTCGGTTTCTTCCGACGAGACATTTCCCTCATCATCGTCACTATCTCCGTTCTTAAGTATATGGTTGAGAAACTCTTCATGGGTGACTAGGGTCCGCGCCTTCTGGTTGTACCCTACCAGCACGTCGATGTAATTTTGCAGGTCCGTGCGCTTATCGTCGAGCTTTTTGGTCTTCTTTCCCTTCGATGACTTTGAAGGCTTGACTTGGGTGTTTTGCCCATCGATAGCAGTTTTTGGTGTGGGACGCGGTTTCAGCATCCCCTCAATGATCTCGGGCTCTAACGGGCTTTTCCACCTGATCACCATACATGCTTGAAGATCTTTTAGCATTCTTTTGGTTTTTGCTGAAAGGACAACTTCCCATGGAGCTTCTTCCATAAATGAACATAATGCTCCCGGCGTATCCACTTTTTTAGGAGCGTGCCTCTGTGGCGAGTTCACCCTCCAGTTCTCAGACAGCGCGAATTTCCCTTGGCGGTACTAGTTCTCGACCCAATTCTTGAAGAGATAGCAATCCTCAATGGGGTGGCTCACCATTCGGTGAAAGAAGCAGTAGTTGGGATTGTTGACGTCACCAGGCTGTAGTGGACGTTTTGGGTCCGGCAAAGTGATGAGTTTGTTGCGCACTGCCAGTTCGAACAGTCTTCTCGTTTTATCACGGGAAAACGAGTAAGCACGTCCTAGCTTCTTTTCCAGGGATTGGCGCGGGCGTGTGTTGTTTTGGCGAGTAACCGGTTTCGGGTCACTCGGTTGTTGTTGATTGTTGGCAACGAAGGACGCTTTCCCTTTACCTTTTGCATTTCGAGAGTCCATTTTTGAAGAGGAAGGTCCGTGGCCCATCTGGTCCATTTTGGCTAACTTGTCGATCAGAGCCTGGAAGGTTGTCGGCTTAAAGAACGTCATGAGCTGGGACACAGTCACCTGAGGATCCAGAGTCCCGATGAATATGCCTACGGCAGGATCTTCTTCGATGCGTTGTTCGCATTTTGACCATAGGTTCCGCCACCGGATTGCGTATTGAACCCAGGTCTCTCGTGGCTTCAACCTGGCATTGATTAATGTCATGATCGGGGTGCGCTCGCTTGCATTGGCGAACCGCTGCATGAACAGAAATTACATTTCCTTGAATGTTTTGACGGAGTCATTTGGGAGCTCCGAGTACCATTCAAATGCCGTTTCTGACAGGCTGCCAACGAACTGGTAAAGCAGCAATTTGTCGTCGCCTCCAGTATTGCCGCATAGAGCTCTGAACCGAGCGACGTGCTGATGAGGATTGCCTGTCCCCTTATACACGTAGAACTTGGGGATCATATATCCTGGTGGATATTTGATTTTTTCATACCAGCCCGGATACGGTCTCCCAGTTCTAACGACTTGGCCAACCGCTTCACTTGCCTGATGAGCTAGTATTTGTTGAGCTATGTAATCATCAATGGCAGCTTTGGAGATCGTTTCCTCCCTGGCCTTTGATAAAGCTGGAAGAGGGTTTGATATTTCCCCTCAATCTTCCTCGATGATTATTGGCGGGTCTTCAGTTGGAGGTTCTGGCAGGATCATCATTCCAACCATATCTTCGAACAAAAATACCTTCTGCTTTATATTAGTAGCCTGTTCTGCGGCCTCCTTATCCTTTCTTTCAAGCACCCTTCGCAGGAACTCTGTATCGGTCTCTTGTTCCCGACGCTGTTTTAATGCTGACTCCGGACTTTCTTTCTGACCGGTGAGTGCTGCCATTTTCGTCAGCATCTCCTGGAGCTTTTTTTGTTACTCCCTGAGCCTTTGTGAATGACCGATTTTGCGGTCGATGAGCCATGAAAGTACGGCTTTCCTCTTTCCCGAAAACCATATAAATCGTATGCACGATCATGCCCCCAGACTTAGGGCATTTGGGTTCATCGCCTTTGGAATTTGCCGCCGGCGGTGGACGATTCTCGAGCCTCACCCTTTTGTGGGAGGTTGAAGTTGTAGGAGCCGTTGTAACAGGCACCTATGTTGAAGTCGTCCCTCTCTGTATGATGGAGGGATGGTCATCCACTTGCCGAGCCTTCATTTTCTTCAATCGGCGAGATTAGTTTTTGTTGATCACAGAATCTTGGACTTTCCGCCAGACCCTGTGGATTTGGGAAGAGAGCCGCTGAGGGGGCTACTCCAGCTTTGTTTGCGTCGTGTTCTCAGCAGGCGGGGTAGATTTCTTTAGCACTGCAGTTGGAGAGTTCTTTTGCACCTTCCTAAGCAGATTAAAGCTGTTCCCAGTTAGAAAAACAGCGTCAACTTCTACCATTAGAGCTAGTAGGGTGAGTCTGGAGGGAGAGTTGCCCCCAGCTCTTCTCATTCAGCGCCAGTGGCAACGTCAAGCGTGCCTTGCAGATGGGACCACCTCAGTTATGGAAGCGGCTCCGTCATGCTACCTGCTAGTGCCAGCCTGTCGAAGACTGACGTTCTTTGAGAGAGAATGGTCTATCTTTCGAAGGCAAAATTTCTGGTAGGGGAAGCACTTTTGATGACTTCACCTGCCGGAAGAGTTAGAAGGACTATCCATTTTGGGACAGTCTCTTCGGGTATTGCGTGCCTCTTTGCGGGCCCACTTGAGCTTCGACTCATCCTGTTGAAGACTGAGGTGGCAGATTTGGATAGCCCATTGAGAAGGGCCGTGGTGGTTGTAAGTCGATCGAAGAACGACTTCTTTGGAGCTTCCTGTGGTGGCACCGGGACGCTGAAGCTTGCTGATGGGAGCATGGTCCCGAAGAACAATCCATGGTGGCCTGAGTCACCTACCCCACCGGCATAGGAAAGATGGAGACCGCATTGGGCCTGTATGTCACTCCTCCAGTCGGGGCGGAGCGGGAGTTGCTGTTGCAGTTTGTGCAGCTGGAAGCCATTGATATTCACTTCTTCTTTCTGCACAGGGACAAGACACCAAATCTTAGTACCTCGAATCGAAGGGAAACCATAGCAAACCGCGATTTTTTTCGTGAAACACGACACACGAAGTGTGGAGTGGAATGAGGAAAAGGACCCACCGGGCGTGCCAGAATCTGTTTACTGCCGAAAACAGAGACGAACCGGGATGGATCATCTTGCCTGAATTTGGGGGCAGATACTATTTGGGTTTATCCGTCCACCTCTCCGAAAATGCCAAGTTGATTTATGGCACCATATATCGTAGGTTTGGTTGGATGCGGCCGTTGTAGCAAACTTTGTCAGATCCCCCCTCGTTTGCGAGGGGTTTTTGTTTGTGAGGACGCTCTTCCCTGCAAGCGCAAGCCCCTGCAGTTAATTACATTATCACATCGCGATAACCACTTTCTCCTATTTCGGAAGTTTACTTCGTGTCGTGTGTGTTTTTTTTATTTGTTTAGGTTGCCCGTGGATTGTATACGGAAACTAATTTATAGTGTCGCCCGTAGGGCATGTATTAGTCCAAATCCGTATATCTTAGATTTGGGTTTGTTTTATTTAAGGATCATTAATCTGGTTTGAGATTAAGATCGACTTAAATGTATGTGAGCAGTTAGGGCTCGATTGGTTTTTTGTTAAGAATACGTTAGTCCAATTTGAGACTGAGATCTACTTAATAAGGTGTTAGGATCATTTTTGTTTCAGATCCAACAAGAGAGCATTTGGTTTCTGTTGCCATAGTTTAGGGACATTTCAGTCTATTATCACCATTTTGGAGGCGAAGTTCTAGTTTGAGGACATCTCGGTCCGTTGATCACCATTTTGGAGGTGAGGTTTTAATTTAAGGACGTCTCGGACCGTTGATCACCATTTTGGAGGTGAGATTTTAGTTTAAGGACGTCTCGGTCCGTTGATCACTATTTTGGTGGTGAGATTTTAGTTTTAGGATGTCTCAGTCCGTTGTCCATCATGCACGTACATGTATTTGTTACGTGACGGGATTAACAATAATGATTTGGGATGCACCCAATTTGGTGTGCCGTCTGATTTGAGTTGTGCACATCAGTATGGAAGTGCACCAAAAATCTGTTGGTTGTTGGGACACGCCACCTTTCTGAAGACGTTGAGGAATTACAAAGGCATGGATCAGAGGTGTGGAGAGATGTACCCTTGAACCAATTTCCGTATTTGAGGGAAAAGGAGTTAGTGGTAAACCCAGAAATCAATAGTCATATTTTGAGACTAAGATTTCCTCGGGAGGATGTGGGATGAGTATCGTTTTGGATATTATCATTTGGGAGATCAATAGTCATATTTGGGACTAAGATCAGTTTGGGAAAACATGAGCATAGAGGCTCGGTCGATTTGGAGATCAAAGAAGTTTTGACCTCGGGAAGACTTAACCAATTTGTGACTAGGTTTGGGTCTCTATATTTACCCCTGTAGTGCTAAGCACTGGCAAATGTAGTACTCACATGTATACCGCGTGAGGCGTTGGACCAGTGTTAAACACTGAACTTTGGAGGCGCTCACTTGTGAATCACGTGAGGCATCCCGAAGTGGGCGCTGTTCTTTGGGTTTTATTGCCTTTTTTACATATAAGTGCTAAGCACTTGGTTATTGTGGCGCTTACGTGTGAACACGTGTGGTGTCCCAAAGTTGGGTACTGCCTTTTGAGTTTTATCCCCTCCTTTTTTATATAATGCAAAGCACTTGATTGGAGATCTTGTACAAAACACGTGATTTCCATAGGAGGCATTTCTTGTTCTTCTTTTAAGCGCTCGCGTGGGAAACACGTGCGGTCATCGTTATAGTGTTTAAACGCTAATGAATTATCAGCCTTTCCTTCTGGATGTTTGGAGACTTTGATATCATGTTTATGACCCTAGGATTTGGAGGATCTCATGTCTCTTGTTTTGTAAGAATTAAGTTCTTTTTATAGGGTTGAACCCTAGTTTTCAGAGGAATTAAATTTCCATGTGTTCTGTAAGAATCAAATTCTTTGAATTCAATTCTTTCCTTTAGGTTTTGAATCTGCATGACAGAATCTCCCCGATAAGAATTAAATTCTCAACTTATGGAGAGATCTGCTTCTGCAGATCTCAACCAGAGGAAGAACTAAGTTATTTCATGAAGGGTTAAATCCTTAGAGAGGCAAATGAAAAGTATTTTTCTTTTTACCTAATGTTTCAAGGAAGCAAGTCTTTCTTTTGAGAATTAAATTCTTATGTTCCTCTAAAGCTTACCATATATTCTTGTTTTTAAGCCTCTAGGGAGTTCTCTCTCTCTCTCTCTCTCTCTCTCTGCGCGTCTGTCTCTCCTCTCCTTAATTTTTTTTCTTTTTTTTCTGAGACTTGAAGTCTCGGGCTCTTTATATAGTAGGGAGAAATTTTTTTAATTCTCAGAAAATCTCTCATTGAGAGATCCCCATTGATTTAATTGGTTTCAAAATTAATTTGGGGAATTTTACCCACTGTTGGATCTTTGATCTAAGGACTTCTGTTTTACAGAAAATATTGTTTTTGTTTTTAACAAGATTGGGGATATTCTCCTATATATAGAATCAAATTCTATCAAGCGGTAACATTTTAATCACCATTAGATTTTTAATCTAAGAGTGCTTAATTTAACAGAGTATAATCTTTCTCTGTTTAGAAAGATATGGAAAATATTTTGGATCTTTGATCCATTAACTCTCTTTCTAACAGAAACTATTCTTCCCAATAGAATTTAATTCTATATTTAATCACCGTTGGATTCTTGATCCAACGGTTCATTAAGTAGAATTTAATTCTATGTAAGGAGGCGTCCTCACGTGTTTAGCATGAGAGGCTTTGTTTTAGCCTATCTGTAGTTTAATTGCAGCGCCTATATGCTTTGCATATAGGCGCTCACGTATTTAGGCCCTCACGTATTTAACACGTGAGGCTTTGTTTAGCCTATCTGTAGTTTAGTTGCAGCGTCTATATACTTTGCATATAGGCGCTCACGTATTTAACACGTGAGGCTTTGTTTAGCCTATCTGTAGTTTAATTCCAGTGCTTATATGCTTTGCATATGGGCACTCACGTGTTTAACACTTGAGGCTTTGTTTAGCTTATCTGTACTTTAATTGCAGCGTCTATATGCTTTGCATATAGACGCTCACGTGTTTAACACGTGAGGCTTGTTTAGTGAGAAGTTTCCCCCTTTCTTTCTCTCATCTTCTTTTCTTCTTCTTTTTTTTCTTCTCTTTTTTCTCTTTTTTTATAAGGAAACATCGGCCATTGTGATCATGGAAGCGACGTATCAAATCATCGCATTAAGCGGCAGTATATACTTGGCCTTAAAGGCGGGCTTGAATGCGAATATCTTCGTTGGAGACAATCTCCTCGATATCATACAAGCGACTAGGCATTGTACCTAAAAAGGGAAAAAAGAAGTATCGGCCAATGGACATGAGTTCATTTTATGGAACTACTAGCGGCTCATTAATGATTGGAACATGTGCCCTGCAGAGAAATCTAAAAAGATTCTCTAAGGCGGGCTTTAATAATAAAGTTTTTAGTGCTGAGCTCTGTTTTATAAAATGGTATAAAATACGAAAATTTCCCTAAAGAAAAAGATAATAAATGAGATTAGAGCCAACCATTACAGAAAGAAGGGGAATTTAGCCCTAAAAATCCCCAAAATAGGGAATCTCATATCAAAGATCGTCAGAGCAAAGCTCTGTTGAATCAGAATAAATAAAATCCCCAAAAGGGAATATAATCTAAAATCAAAAATTAGAACTAAGTTCTATGACAACAAATGAACTCTAAAATTTCAAGAAATCCCCAGGAGAAATATGCTAGAGCCAAGCTCTATGACCAAAATGGGGTTAATTTTCCAAAGTTTCTGAAGAATAATGTCCCTAATGAAAGAGTTAAGCTCTGTTGAAAAAGACTCTTACCAAGAAAATTTTGGCAGAGTAATTCTGTAATGCAGATTTGTGAAAAAAGTGAAGAACTAAGCTTCATGACAGAGCTAAACTCTAATAGAGAATAAAATTCTCAAGGAAGAAGAAAAGATGGAGGCGCAACTGTCGCCTATGGTTTAATTATATAGTGATGGGTCGGTTTAGATTCCCCGTATCCCAAGACGGGTTGGACGGCTAAAAGGATGGACACCGTTTCACTCATGTGCAAGCCACGTGAAAACAATGGTGGGAGGCATTTGTTCCCTCATAAAAAAATAAAGCAGTGCCTCACATTCTGGGTACGTGAGCGTCGGCATGCAAAGCACACTGATGCCTGTCTTTGATAGGATTAAATCCTAAGGTGGTTTCTCATGTTCTGAGCATGTGAGCATCAGCGTGCAAAGCACACGGCTCCTGTCTCTGATAGGATTAAATCCTATGGCAGCGCCTCACATTCTGGGCACGTGAACGTCGGCGTGCAATGCACGTGGACGCCTGTCTCTTATAGGATTAAATTTTAGGGTGGCGCCTCACGTGTTAGGCAGGTGAGCGTCGGCGTACAAAGCACGTGGGTACCTATTTTAGTAAGAATTAAATTCTTCGACTGCGCCATGTGCATAGCACGTGAGCGTCGGCGCCCAAGTTGAAGCAGTTTTGCTTCGGGTATAATTAAATTCTATCTAGGAAACTATTTCCCTAAACAAAAAAAGTATTCTCTGGTAAACAGAGAGCCGTTGGATCAAAGATCCAATGATAGAATTAAATTCTATATGGGAAAATATTTCCCTAATTTTTCTAAACGAGAATGATATGCTGTGCTAAACAGAGAACCCTCGGCTTAAAAAATCCACTGGTGATTAAAAATCACCGTTTGAATTAAAAGATAGAATTAAATTTTATATATGGGAAAATATTCCCTTGATCTTATTTAAAATAAGAAAAATATATTCTGTTAAACAGAAAACCTCGGATCTGAGATTCAACAATGATTAAAAATCACCACTTGATTATGAAATCAAATTAAAATCTCTCAAACAAGAGATCTTTTAAACTAATCAACAATTTTTCCTCACCTATATAAATGTCCCAAGACTTCAAGTCTCAGGGACAGAATCGACCCAATAAGGTAATAGAAAAGGCTACAACTGAGAATTTAATTCTCTTACTGAAGAAAAACTCCTTCTTGC
This sequence comes from Agapanthus africanus, assembly GCA_030015575.1. Classification (NCBI taxonomy): domain Eukaryota; kingdom Viridiplantae; phylum Streptophyta; class Magnoliopsida; order Asparagales; family Amaryllidaceae; genus Agapanthus; species Agapanthus africanus. Next base: position 48,082,715 of record CM057339.1, read on the forward strand.
TCCCTTCAAATCTTAGGTAAAGAAAAAAATCAGAGATCAAAATATCTTTTTTGCCTAATATATATAGATATAAGGGTTTAACCCTTTATATAGAACTTGGTTCTTTCTTTAGAAAAAATCAGAGATCAAAATATCTTCCATACGTTGAGAATTTAATTCTAATCGGGAAGATTTTGCTCTTCAGACTCAAAATTTAGGGGAAAAACTAAATATGAGAAAAGAAATATGAAAGAAAGAAGTGGAATTTGTATTTCGGGAATTTAATTCCTCAAAAAACAGGTTTTAAACCTTCAAAGAGTTTGGTTCTCACAAAAAAAAGGAACGAAAGAACTTAGTTCTCAAAAATCTGATCTCAGATCATCAAAATATTGATCTTGGTGATCGTTAATGGTCAAAATTCCATTAACAGAAATAAAACATCATTAAAAAAACATAAACAAAGATTAAAAACCTTCAAAGACTCAGCGCCTCATGTGATATTCACGTGAGAGCCCAAAAGATTCACTGAAGTGAGTGCCTCACGTGTCACTCACATGAGCGTGCGGAAAGGCCATGAAGACAGCGCCTCATGTGCCACGCACAAGAGCTCCCATAAGCAAAGATCTGGCGCTTCACGTGATACCCACATGAGCGTTTAAAAAAATGTCAAGCTGGAGCACCTCACGCGATACCCATGTTAGCACCGTTTAAAGTGCTTTGCATTGATATGCAATGTCCAAGTCCAAGCGCCCCACGTGATATCCACGTGAGGGTCAACATATGATTTGAGTAATCTATATTCACAGGGACCAAGTTCTTAGCACTGATAGGGTAACGCCCAAACCTGAGCGCCTTACGTGACACCCACGTGAGCGCCAAAACGAAAAACAGAATAAGTGCTTAGCACTGCTAGATGATGAAAAAGCCCACGACTAAGTCCCAAAATAGGCTGAGCCCCTAAAACTTCATACTCCTTGAGCCTATATTGCTCATCATAACCAAGCCCATATGCTCACCTCTGTTAATGGATCTGAACAAAATTTAATGATCCTTAATCTTGTTTCTAAGTTGATCTCAATCTCATATAAGACTAACGTATCCTTAGTTAAAATAAATTGAGTTCATATGCTCATATATGTAAGTTGATTTTAATCTAAAATCAGATTAACGGTCCTTAAATAAAATAAAATATCTTCTGAATTGATGAAACATATAACCTAGGTTCAAAACCAAATCTAATATACGGATTTGGACTTATCTGCGCCCTACGGGCGACGACATAAACTAGTCTCCATATACAATCCACGTGCAACCATAATAAACAAAATATAACACGATACAAAGTGACCTGCCGGAGCAGGTGAAAGTGGTTATTACAACACGATAACGTAATTAAACACAGGGGCTTGGGCTTGCACGGAAGAACGTCCCCACAATCAAAAACCCCTCAAAGAGGGAGAATCTGATAAATTCACGTTACAACGATCGCATCTATCCGAACCTCCGATATACAGTGCCATAAATCAATTTGGCATCCTCGGAGAGGTGGACGGATATGTTCCAAATAGTATCTGCCCCTAAATTCAGGCAAGATAATCTATCCCAGTTCGTCTCTGTTTTTGGCGGTAAACAGTCCTCAGGACGCTCCTCACCCCTTTTTCCCCATACACTCCATACTCAAAACACTTCCCCCGTAAACTCTGCGAGGCCCCCGATATGTCTAAAACACTTTCAAAACACAATACGGTCATGCTGCATATTGAGTTCGCATGATCAGTTTGACCTGTTAATCGGAGGTTTCCTCGCTCCCAAGAGCAAATGGGTAATTAACGGCAGCTTACTCCGCGGCTGCCGGAGATTCGGACCCCCACAATCATTAAACCCCAGCCTTTCCTGGGCAGGGAAAATCTGTATACGCCTGACAAGTGCATGCATTCTTATCTTAATAGGGTGACGAAAAACACTTTTCACTTAGATCCTTGGGATTTGGAATAGGTTGACTAGGTAAGGTGTCCATCTCTCTTCCTCCCAATGCTGCAACAAGCTGACCAATTTGCCTTTCAATATTAGACATTGTTTATTTGAGTGGCGTAATTTCATTTTGCATAAATGTGGCTAACTACTTATCAACATTATAAAATTGCATATTCTCACTCCTAACCCCATGAGATGTGTATTGTGTGTTAGGTTGGGCAAGGTTGGATGGGGGTCCCACTCTTTGATTTTGGAATTGTTGGCCAGCTTGCCTTGATTCCACGATATGTTTGGATGGTTCCTCCAACCTTGATTATTGGTTTTAGAATACAAATTATTATTAGAGCGTTGAAATGCAATGTTGGCAGTTTCTTGACTTTGAAGACTACACACACGGGGACATTCTTCGAAAAATGAAAGGAGTCATGACAATTTAGGCAAGAAGAGGGTTGACTGACTTATTGAACATGGGAAGGTATAGTTGTTAGCTTTTCTATTGTATGCCTAGGAGTAGCTAATTCGGCTTGCATACCAATAGAAGATTCGACTGTGTGTATCCCTTCCTTGGATGTGGCTGCACCCCTCTCGCTTGAACTCTCCCATTGCATGATTTTATCGAATAATTCTTCTAAAAAGTTCTATGCATCATCTTTCTGCTTCATCATGAAGTCTCCTTGGCACATAGAATTTATCATTAACATAGACTTCATACCATCGTACACTATTTGGCACGGCTCCCACTTTGCTATTCCGTGGTGTGGGTATTTAATCAGAAGGTCTTTAAACAGTTCAAAGTATTTCCAAAAATATTCACCCGGTGTTTGATGAAAAGTTCTAATTTCATTTCTGAATTTAGCCGTTTTAAAATGAGAGTAGAATTGTTTTAGAAAAGTTTTAGTAAATTCCTCATAAGTGAATAGTGTTTGCAGGTACGCTGTAAACCCAATGTTTAGCTTTATCATTTAAGGTCAAAAGAATAAGTCTAAGTTTAACCACATCGGTATTCAACTGCTTTAATTTAAACATGTGTCATGAATCCTCAAATTCCATAATAAATACGTAAGTGTCTTCTGATTCTAGACTGTGGAATTTAGAAAGTGAGTTAATAAAAGCAGGTTTGATTTCATAATCATTGGCGACTAGTGGTAGGACTATGCAAGAAGGTAAAGAAGAAAGCACAGGATAATACCTATCCTGTAGCATAGGTGCAGCAGATATCATATCACCCATCGTGTCTCCTAAGTCTAAATGAATTAATCGATTGTTTTCGTCATGACCCCAAGCTTGCATACACCACCAAAGTAAGAACATAAAATTATATTCCTTTTTTTGTTTTTTTCTAAATAAAATGCAGGAAATTAAATGCATAAATAAAAACTACAACTAGGAACTAAAACTAAAACAGGAAACTAGAAAAAACCTTACAACCTATAGCTTAGACCTAAGATTCGTCTGTGGGCGAGCCATAGCCAAAATCATGGACCTGTGCCTTTGGAAGCATGATTCGCTATAGACCGGAAGGTTGAAGTGTTGTAGGTTCGCTTCATTTCGCTGGCACTCATGACACTTCATCGAAAACAAGTACCGTTATGAATAGAGGAGGTAATTCCGAAGAGAGAGAAAAAAATATGGTCTGGAAACTCCACAGAAAACCGGCCCATAAGTGGTTTTGGCTGAAATTTTGTTGAGTCTAGCCGTGAAAAAATTTTGGTCCCCTCTGCAAGCTCCAAATCTCCCGAGACCGCTCCTGGTTCCTGAAAAAAATAAAAATTTGCATAATAAAATAAAATAAAAATAAATAAAATAAATCGAATTAAAATTAACTAGAATTGCTATCGGCCTCCCCAGCAACGGCGCCAAAAACTTGAAGGAGATTTTATGTGTCTCTCAAATTTAACCACAAGTGCACAGTTATATTGTTATAATACTTTCGGATCGTATCACAGGGAGTCATGTGAATTCTAATTAACTTTAAAACAAATTAATTTAAAAGATTGATTATTTAATTAAACTAATTAAAAAGCATAAAAGAAAGTAAAATTATAGGTTTAAAATAAAAGACGAGTTCAAATAGTAAAGCAAGCCTAGGGTTTTGAATTATCTTTACCATCATGGTGTTTTATATAATTTCTATTCTTTTCTAATTCTCATGTTTTAATTCCTTATCATTAATTATATAAAAGCATAAAATAAATTATTTTCGCAAAGAAATATCAATCACACATAAAAGCATAATTCATACGTTATAGATCTACCCTATCAATCACATAATATCATGTAGCAAAAGAATTAAAATATATTATTCTAATTACCCTAAAAATAATTTAGTTTACCTTTCTACAAAATAACCCATAATTTGTCAATTTATGAATTAGATTATACTATCAGACTAATTTAAATTACCTTAGTTTAATTAGGTTGAATCTTCTTTGATAAAAATTCCATCTTACCTTTCCTAATTAGTTTTCTAAGTCGTCAATCTATCATCAAACTAATTAATTTATCGGTGACACTATCTTTCCCTAAACAAGTTTCTAGAGCGTTAATATATCATTAACGTATCTAGTTTATTAGCATGGTGTTAAAAAGAAGCAAACTTTTATCAAATTAACTCATCATTAAAATCAACAGAAAAGAATATAGAAGAGAAATCAAACACACATGATAGCTAGTATAATTCAAACCCTAGAAAAGAAATTAGCTGCTCATAATTAAATCAAACAAAACAAAACAAATTATTTGCATAATTAAAAAGTAACTTACAAGAAATATTGATCTCTCCCAATAAAAACCCTAATTCCAAAGCTAAAGGAGTGATGAAACCCTAACAAGGCTATACAGCAGAATATATAGGCTATTGGAAAATCTAAGAGTCGTTTACAGAAGATATACGAAGATACAAAAATCCCTGAAAATATTGACTTCCAATTCCACCAAAAACCGACCCAAAGTATGGTAATTTCGGCCAGGGACGAAATTTGGAAGCTTCTTCTTTCCAGATTTCTAGTATGGCTTGGTCTCGACTTTGTGAATCCTATTCCATGCGTAATTTTCACCACTGCCTATGTTTTAGCTTAAAGAAGTCCATATCCATTGCACGTAATACGCACTTTGTGCCCTTTATCCTTTAGCCCTATAAACTACAATATTTAACAAAACATACCCGGAGTAGCAAAAAATAAGAAAATCAACATAAATATGTCTATATAAATATGCATTAAAATGCACCAATCAATACAAGTTCGTTGGTCAAGATAGAGAGCTAAAGGTTGTAAAGGGTTCCTTAGTGGTCATGAAGAGACAACGACTGAAAAATTTGTATCGTTTGGACGGCAACACAGTGATTGGTGGTACAACCATGGTTATAGAGAAACAGGTGGAGTATATTGCAAAGCCATGGCATATATGTCTTGGACACATGAGTGAGAGGGGTTTCATGGGTTACACAAAAAGGAGTTGCTAAAAGGTATTACCATGTGCAAGCTGGATTTATGTAAATATTGCACGATGGGGAAGCAACATAAGGTCGACTTCAAGCAAGCCATGCATAAGACCAAAGGATTTCTCGATTTCATACACTTAGATGTATGAGGGCTATCACCGGTTCCATCAAAGAAAGATGCCATATAGTATATCTTACTGTGTAGTATCGATGGTGATCGTGTGTGTGTGTGTGTGTATAATATTATGCGTGTGTCAATAAGTGGTACTATATCATCCATATCATTGTGCTATATATACGTATGTATCATCCAACATGTCCATCAATGACACATTAAAATCATCATAAAATCCTGAGTGCACAGTATCAACACTCGAAATCATCATAAAACCCGCGTCCAGCATCGACACGCAAATCCTTAAATCTCAGACACCGTCTCATGAGATCGGCCCTCATATCTCAGGCACCGTCTCGTCAGATCGATCCTCATATCCATCTATCTTATATCACTCCAGTCGGTATCCTCCGGATATCCGCCGATTCCAGTACTGTCACCTTTAGATAGTGTTCCCCTGCCAGGCTCAGTACCTTTCTATTCGATTTTCTTGCCCCGTGGTACCGTATCGGGTCTACCATGTATCCGTAATCGGTTCCTCCTTCTGCCTCGATTCGGATAATCATCATAGCTCAGTACCGAGAAATTTCATGGTGGACATCGAGATATCATATCAAGAGACGCCGTGTTTTTAAAACAATCACAGGCTTTAAATAATATCTGCGGTTTCTCAAATCCAGAAATCTCATAAAAGTATGGCAATAATAAAATAATATGTACATGCACATAACAATACTGTAATGCATAGCAAGTGTGTTCATATGAGCGTGTCGTGTAGCAAGATAAGGAAAGTGCAATATCTACAATAATATATGGTACTGTGTACTAATCAGTAACTAAAATATTAGCAGGTAATAAGGTGATAAGGTGACATAGCGATTTCTAAAGTGTATGTAGCATGGCAATTACCGATGATGTGTGTGTGAGCCGGCAATTATGTGTACGCGCAACATGTGCATCATCGGTAACGGTGCGTGTGTCCTAACAAATGAAATCACGTAAAAATAAGGGTGTGAAACGTAATATATATATTGTAAACGAAAATAATGCGAGCGTATGAAAAAATAAGAAATCGTAATGCGAGCATAACCAGAATAAAGAAATCGTAAACGTGAACAGTATAAAATACGAAACTACGTATGAGCCATACAGTTATAGTTTAAAATAGTACGAATCGTTGTTTTAGAAAATATGGGGCTACGATATTTTTGAAAAAGATACCATTTGAAAAGGTGTAGCGTCCTCTTGAAATTATCATTTAAAAGTGCATAATGATTCATTAGTTTTGAAAATAGGTATGGCTCTAAACATATCATAATATCCACTTATGTGATTTTAAACATTTCTTTTCGAGTCGAAAATAATATCGGCGATCCATCATCATCATATCACGTACGGAATATCCATCATACGATATCATCACATCAATAGTACAGATCTATCGTCACATACATCATATCATTTCATATCATTTCATATCATCATATATCATCTCATGTTCTCATATATCATATCATATCACATCGTCTCATATCATCGTATCCAATCATATCGACTTGTATCATCATGTCAGATCATATCTTCATCTCATTATATCATATCGTAAATATCCTCATATATACACACTCACACACACATAAGTAGATATAGTTCATAGGTTGAGGAATAGTATTATAGGTACAATTACTATAAGTATACTACTATGGTATGGTATTCTAGAAAACTTATTAGCTAAGTATACATATCTAGTAATTTTTATAAATATCCTAATTCTACGGTTGCGGGGGTGCTATACGCCATCTACCTACTTCCCCGTAGATATATATCTACTCACATAACTTCGTCTTGCCCTAGCCGATTCTGACGGATGCCTTGCCCTCCTTCGTCGTCCCGAAAGCCCACACGCTTGTACCTACAAATCAAAGCATATCGTATCGCATAAAAATCCAAATCGAAAACCTATACGACGAGCAAAGTGCACATAGGTTACAACCTATGGTCAACACATGCTAAAACAACAAAAAAAACTCCTGACGTCGATGTCCGAACTTCAAAAGAACGAGTCAAAACACAAATACCAAAAATCAAGTTTTCAAATATCGTAAAATATTGACAAAAACTTAGTAAAACGCTCCCAGATTTTTCTTAAGGTGATATTGGACTTTGTAGCGTATGTGGTAGTCTTAGTTATCTAGTGAGTGAGCTACAAAACATGATCCACACCCAAACTCCAAAATGGACCCGACATTTGCGGTAAAATTGAATAAATTGGCGGTTTTGATATGTCAGGCTGGGCTCGGGCTTCTACGGCGGCTTTTGTTCGGCACGATTTATTACATTTTAATACCGCTCATTTTCCTATCATTTTTTCAATAAACAGTGCTATTTTATCTGTGTTTGCTCATTAGTACAGATTATAGGTACACAGGCAAAAACACTGGAAACGATACACAACATGAACAGAAACGACGGTTTTTAGCCGGAACTGCAAACGGGACAGAATACAAATCATATCAAATGGTTTTGCAACAAAAAAAGTTGTGTATAATAATATTTGATTTTTAGTCCAACATGATCAAGTGTGAACCATCATGTCAACAAGTGGGCATGAGCCATCATGAATCAAGTGGAAATGAGCCATCATGAGGCATCAAGTTGCAAACACCATCATGGTGCACGTAAGTGGGTGTGCAAATGGATTGTGTGATAAAAAAAAGTGTTGTGAAGTGTGAACACACACCCACTTGATCCTTTCTCTGTACATTACTCCAGATTACACTCGGGTGTAAATTAAAAGAAATAGCAACCACAGAGTGATGCTCAAGAGACCAGAAGACCACAGACCAAAGATGGGCCCCACTCTCCAAAATGAGGCCGCAAATTAATTCATCTTGGCCGCAATTTGCAGCCAAGTTGGAGCCATTTTGGCTCGTCCAAGTTTGGTGGGTCCCTTGTTGTATATTTAGTCCACTTGTATATGCAAATTTTGATTTTGGGTTGCCTATAAATAGCAGATCTCAAATTTAGTTCTGGGTTGGATTTGGAGTGAGAACTTGAGTGTGTAACATTTGATAGCTTCCTCTTCTTCCCACTTTGAGTTTTCATTTGAGGGCTCCATTAAAAAATTTGAGGTTGTTATCTAACTTGTAGCTCTAATCCATCCATTTTGTTAATAAAGAATTGCACTTGTTTTTATTTTCCTTGCTTGTTTCATATTCTTCATTTCTCTTATGTTTTGTTTTCTCTTTTAAGCAATGTTTGTATAACTATATGGTTGTGATGATGGTGAGGATGTGAGATGAATGACTTTGCCTTCTTCCTCTCTTGTGAATGTTTAAAGTGTTCAAGTGTGATTTTAATATTAAGATTGCTAAATGGATATGTTTGATATGATATGTTGATTTTGCTGGTTACTTATAACCTTTATCACATATCCTATTCTCTCATGATCACCATTTGCAATGTTAAGATTAGAATCAATTTTGTGTTACACTTGCTAAGTAGTTTAGATATTGTATGTTGCTTATGTTACTTGACACCTTTCATCAAGCATATACCATATACCATCACCTACCTACTTAGCAAGAGTAATGCAAACTTTTACTTCTTATTTGCAAATTGATGTGTGTTGATGTTGTATACTTGCTAACCCTTGTTCTTTTCATGCATAGACATTAAAATGGTAAGTAAGAATGTAACGGAATCGTTTCATATCTAACGTCGGATATCGGAAACTTGATGGATTGTGCTTCGCAATCACCTTGACAAGCCATACTTCACGTTGAAATCAACATAATGACGGAACAACTCATAATCAAGAGAGAGTTAAATAATTCGCCACGATTCAACCATCCGATCCGGAACCACGACCATTTTCCGTCTTTCTTAACTTGTTCTATATTTTCGTAATTTTTTAATTTTCGTGACAAACCATATTCTTTCTTCTTGAACCTTTAACGACAATTCTTAATCACCAATTCCCTGTGGATCGATCCGTACTTGTCGGCTCGCTACAATGTGCTTGCGGTTTATAAATTTTAAAACGAAACCGAGCTTGCGTGCGCACTATTTTTAAAAACCATTTCTTTCAAAACCACAAAGGCGCGCGCGGGTAAAATCCCAACAAGTTTTGACGCCGTTGTCGGGATGCGGTAGTCGTTAGAGGTTGTTATTTCTGGTACAATTGTATATACAAAACTAACTTTAACTAAAAATTTTCAAAACTAACATAACTAAATTTTCTAACTTTTGTTCTCTGTCTTTTTGATCTGCTGTCACTTTGTGTTTAATTATAAAATTTTGCATATAACATTGAGACACTAATAGGACTAGAAGCACAAAGTACAAAGTTGGAGCACCAACTCAAAGAGTTGGCTGCCATTTAATTCCCTCTGGCCGCAATTTGTGGTCCCATTTGCCTCATTTGCTCCAACTTTTTAGTGTTTGCTTCTTTAACCTATTTTTGATCTATTCTTATATGCAAAATTTCACAATTGTGTGTGTGCAGCTAATTGACCATATATATCGCTTTTTCACTAAATATCATATTTTCTAACATTTGCAGATTTTAACGGAATTACGAGAAGCGATCATGTGGAGCAAGGTTCACTTTCAATAACGAGGCGTTAGTGAAGTACAGTGCCAAAGATCCGGATAGTTTGACCCGCGTAAGCAAACACTCAAGTACTCGTGGATCACTTCAACGGGGGTTTCTTAACCCAAATCATATCGGTACGTATTTTTCTAACACTTTCTCTCAAATCCGACGCATTCCACTGTTATATCTTCTGCAGGATTCTTCGCACAATTTGTCACCAATAGAATAAAGAGTTAACCCGTATTTATTGCAGCGCTTAAGTCTAAAACGAAAATGATTTGCTTGCTTGATTGAGTTGCTTAAATTCTTTTATTAATTTGCGCATTTGCATCTTAATATGGACATTAAGGGCAACAAAACCAAACAAGATACGATAAATAATTTCATTACCTTTTTCCATGGCCCACAAACAAAACTGCATTCTTGCATACCCGCAGTAATTTTAAAATCAATAAGAATTCTGACTTTAAGGGTTCACGCTCAATAGGACAAGCTAATTGTGTTTAGAACATCGCTTAATGTTATATTGTTCACGAGGTGTCTTGGCAAGTGTTAACGGCGCAACCGCCAAAAGAGAAAGGGTTATTCTAATTAAGGAATTTCGCGAAAGCGTTGAACAAGATCCCCTTATTTCTGCACATACCTGGTTTCGTGATCCGTATATCTTAAGCCCGTTTCTCGATACAATTTTATTTCGATAATCAGGTTCTTGAGCAGGTCTAGTTGACTTAGCATAACATAGACTGGTAAGGGTGTGATATTCTTTGTTTTTATGATCTTGTGAATGCTTGTTGATATGGGTGATACACGGTTTAATTCGATTCTTCACGATCCTTATTCTTTTTTTTATACACATACTCAATTCTTTTGTTCAAATTACCAAGAATCTTCCCATATTTTTAAAAACTGTCCTTTCTTAGGGGGTGGCCAACCGTCCCAGAATTTTGATATCGGTCACCCGCTTAACACTCTTGAACCCAGTCCCACTTCAAATATAGATTAAATGATTGAAAACTTAGAGAAAGAGGTCGACGAAATGTCTGCTTTAGCATCACTACCATCACAACCCTCCCTTTCTGAAATAGTTAACACACAAATAGGGTATGATAGTAAGATGAATGCTAGGTTGATCGCTTTAGAGAAAGGTATTGAAGTGATGATTGTTTTCGAGAATTAAACAGTTTTGACGCTAGCTATGTTCATACAATAATATGATCAATTGTTTCACGCTCAATCATTGGCTATAATCAACGAACAAGTAAAACATTTAGCTGTAAAGATTCTAGGTGTGAACACAATCAATTTGAAGCCAATAATGTCAATATCTGTCATCTAGAAAGTCAGCTGAGTGGGATAAAAGTTCAAACAAATTTTGATGATTTCATAGACGATGATGATATAATTGAGTTGACTGAGTGTTATCAGGACAAACAAGAAAACCCTCCGAATTAGTCCAACACTGGTCTTCAAGTACCAAATAGGCCTCTTATCACTTGTGAACTTAAGAATAATTTAACTGATATATTACTTGAAGATGAGATTCTAGCACTGGCTGATTATTTCGAAGAAATTTTAGAGGAGGAAACTTATGATTTTGACGGGTATAGTTGGGACATCTTGTTAGAGAAAATCAAGGATATGGAACCCACGACTGTAGTTTTATCAATTAAAAAAGTGTTTGACGAAATTTTAGAGTAGGAACCTATATTTTTAGATGACATGGATCTACTCATATGTGAATGTAATAAGGGAGAACTTGTATTGGGAGATGTGAGCCATATTAAGGAGAATATGATTGTGCAGGATTATAGGAAGGAAGACAACCTTGAGAAATATTCTTTCATGCTGAGTTTTGAGGAGATATTTGCGGATGAACTTGATATTCATTGTGAGTTTGAGTCGGGATCACTTTGGGAACATCCTGCGAACCTGTCTTTTGCTGAACTTTTTGAGGATGAACACCAATTTTTAAACAAACTTGACCTCGAAACTCAACACATAATTTTTGAACATACAATTCATTTGGGCAACAATTCTTTGAGTCCTTCAAAACTTCATATTCATCTTCAACGTCTTCTAATCCCTACTTTTAGATACCCATGCCCAATACTACCATCTAACCATACCACTAACATGTACATTTTCTTTTTCTTTTTCTTATACCTTTTCTTTTACCAACCCTGGCCTTATATCGACAAAATTTTTGGATGGCTGGTACTAATTTCTGGACTAACGTAATCTCTTAACTTGTAAATACTGTAGTTAATTCTTAGATTTTTTCTTTTTTGTGAATAAAATCTCACCCTGATGTCTAAATCTAGCTACCGGAGACGGGGGCAACGATGAGAACATCGTAAAACTCAGGTTTGGGGGTGACTACTCCGTTTACATTACTGCATCATGTGTAAATTCTGCATTGCATACTGTTCATATCAGAAAACGGCATTTCAATACCGCTCATTCTTTATCCATTTTGTTATATATCGGTACTATTAACCAGTGTCTGCTCACATGTATCCGTGATGAAATACTGGAAATACACTTAAAATCACCGATATATCATTTATGAGCCGACACTACAACCGGAACTGGAAACCGACCGATATCAAAAGAGATTTTGCAAATAAAATGTGTGCACAATATTTTGGTCCAACACAATGCAAGTGCACACATGCTCTTTGGCACATGAACCATGATAAGGCTGCCATGAATTTTGGCACAAGTAGACATGAGAAGTGATGTAGAGTTAATGCAAAAAGATATGATGTGATGTGTTGCATCAAGTTTCCCTCCAAATCCAAGAGTGCAGACCAGGTTAAATAAGAGAAATCTAGCAGCACCAGAGTGATATATGAGAGCATACAACATCACTCACCAAATACGAGCCAACTCCCTCGGATTTTAGCCGAGCACTTTCTCTCTTTGGCCGAGCAGGCCAGCCTTACAGTGCCAGATAAGCTCCAGTTTTCTGTGGGCTCTCCCTTGCTGCCACCTCATTATATTTTTATTGCTTGTTTTCTTTTTTTCAAGCCTATAAAAGCAGAACCAGTGAGCAAAGGAGGGAGGTCTTGGATTGGGATTCGTTGTCTAGGCTTTTGTTTCTTTTTTGTTCTTTCTCTTGTACATAGCTTAGTCCCTTTGAGCTCCTTGACTTCTCTTGATCTTGCAACCTCTTCATTGAGCTTACAAGTTTAAGAGTTGGTTATTGATCTCAAGGGTTGTATCATGATATGAAGATTAATAAAGTTTTCTTCTTTGCCTTCATTTCTCTTGGGTTCTTTGCCTCCTCTTGATCTTACAACCTCTTCATTGAGCTTGCAAGTTTAAGATTAGGTTATTGAACCCATGGCTTGTAATGGTTCTTAGTGTTCTCTTTTACTTACTTGCATTTATATTCTTGCTCTTTTAATTTCTTGCAATTTATTTCCATGACCTTTACTTACTTGCTCTTTAATTTCCTTGCACTTACTTACTTGTAATGTCGGTTACTCTTTTCTTTTCTTTGTGTATCTTTTCTTTTGCTCTTTTTGTTGTTGTTGTTGTGATGGTTTGTTAATATGGTGTTGTTAGGAAATAAACCGTTATTGAAAGTTAAGGTTTCGTTTCTCATTTCCTTTTCCCGTTGTATTCCACTAAACTCCTCCCAAACCTTAAGCAAGTGTTCCGTTAGGCACCTACCCTTTCAAGGTATCGGTGTTTCCTAACCGCGACTGGTTGTGTTCGGATTGGCCGAAGGCGAAAGCAAGCCACAAGAATGAACAGACAAGGGTCAATAAGCCGGATATCATAAATACCATGCTTAAGTACCCTAATCCGCGTTGTTGCCGATTGCTCTAGCTTTAGAGATCGAGATCGGGTCAAAGGACTTAAATACGGATTTCCTTAACTTACACTATCCTATCTAATCTTAACAATTTATATTATGCATATATACACATAGGATAGATACGAACAATTCCGCCATGCGCATTAACTCGTCAGAACAAGAACGTAAAACGCTCCGTCTCCCTGTGGATCGACCCGTACTCATCGCGGCTAGCTGCAAAGCGACACCGTCCTGATTGCAGTTAACTTTAGAACTTCAAATACACGAAATGCCGAAAGCATGCCAATCAAATGGCGCTGTTGCCGGGGAGACGATAACGTTTTTATTTTTGTTATTTCGGCTTAATCTTGTTAATATCCATCTAACACCATTCTTAAAAAAAACAAACTAAAAATTTAAAAATTTAAAAAACCAAAACAAAAACTAACTTTGCTAACAGTTTTGCTCTCTGGATTTTTGACCTGCTAGCACTCGGGATCTCAACAAAAAAGATGAACAATACCAGTGAGACACTAATAGAACACTGTGATACCTGAAGAAATTTGGAGCCCCAACTCCAAGGCAAAACCGGCGAGACCCACAAGAATTTCGAGCTCGTCGGCCACCTTGCCTCTATTTGCTCCAAAATTTTGTTCTCTGCTCTATTGTTCTATTTTTCCCCCCATTTTTATTGCTTGTTTTTTTATAATTTTGAGTAGGTCTAGTTGACCTAGGTGAACCCTAGACCAATTAAGTGCGTGGTATTTTTGTGTTATGATTGTTTTTGTCTAGATTCTTTTTATGTGTGTATATTTCATTCTTTTGTTAATAACTAACTAAAAAAACCACATTCTTTTTCCCCTCCTTTTCTCTTCTTCTTCTTCCTCTCTTCATATCATGGGTACCCCACCCAGAAAAACTCTTGTCGAACTTTGGTACCTATAACTAGACATTACTTCTTACGATTCTTGCTTTGGTCGAACTTCGAACGATCCCTCCATGCCTAAATTTTCTTTGAACGATCGGATAGACGCGTCTAGGACAAACAAATGGAATGCGCAATCCACCTTATATCAACCATTTCAACCTTCCCCACCTTCGTACGTTGATACCCATTTTGAGAGTCCTGTTGTAACTCCAAGTCCTATGTCTATTGCTGAACATAGTGAACAATCCCGTAGCCGATCTTTCACTCCTTTCACTACCTCAAATTCTTTTGATCAACAGTTCTAACCACATTCTTATCATGATATTGATCCTACTCCTGTCCAACCATTCGATTCCTACCAGTCCTACCCGACTTTTACACCTTCCCTAGACATTACTTCTGAACAGCCATTTGGGAGTTTCCAGTATCCAAACAACTTTGAATCTTTTACTGAAACCCCTTCACAACCCATGTCTAGTCTAAAACTGTCACGCCCCGCTTCCCAGTATACGGCGAAGGGGACGCGACTAGTCCGCTACGTATTTACTCAGAAGCAAATACGCTAAGCGTAACTAAGCAATATAAAAAAGTAAATGCACAAGAGACAAGATATAATAAAATGACAACTTTATTTATTCACATTTTTTCTGTACAATGCATGGAAAGTAAATACAACTGAAATAAAGAAATGCCTAAACAATGGCATAACAGAAATGAAAAGGTACTGGAATGAAAGTGTACAATGACTAGAGCTCGGGATCTTCACTGAACTGGTCCAAGTCTTCAGTAGTTGGCTCGATCTCTGACGGGTCCAGATCACCTGACGACATTCCAAGAAGAAAGAAATAGAATGTCGTCAGCGAACAGGTAGCTCGGTAAGTCCCAAAGATAAGAGGAAAGTAGAATAGACAGAATAAGAAGGTATCTTTTAAAGTTGTATTATATTGTTGTAATGTTGTATTAACGCTGTTGTTTGTAGCTTGGTACAGAAGGATGGCGGTGTATACGAGAGGGGTCTCTATATGCTAGAGACCAGGGTAAACGAAATGTACAAGGAACCGTTAAGCCATGGTACAACAGCAACGGAATATAGGTTATGTGTCTTACTCTTACCGTCTCGTGCCACTTTTAACACCTTCCGTACCAATCTACCCCTTAAACCCCGTAGTGATTTGATTGTATTGTTGTGTTGTATTGTATAGGTTGTATAGCTGGATGACTGACTAAAACCATGGTATCAGTAACATATGTAACTGTATAATCATGTAAATGGAATGTATATCCATGGTTCGGTTCAGTCAAATTGTATAGATTGATAGATTGAATATATGGAATAATGGATTCATGAATTCATGTTGAATTGTAATATTGTGGATTGTGATTGTAGATTGTAGATTGTACTTGAATCATATTCAAGTCAGATTATAATGAGGCTCAATCTGAGTTAAACAATTAGAGAAATAAATTGAAGTCCTGATTGTTTAGAAGTTATCGGTAACCGCTGCACATGGGCGGCAGGATTTGTGTCTTTTTCAAAGACGATTACCGTATTGATAACACCGTTTGTTAAGTTGTCTACCTTAGATAGGCAAGCACCCACTTCTCCGGCTCCCTGAGGCTCAAGAGATTGGTCCCGCTTAAACCTATATTTACTAGGGTCCTCAGGGTAAATTATAGAACTTGAGGGGGTTTTATGTAAAAATACTTTTATATACTTTTCAAAATACACCCTAAGTATTTATTAATTGTCTTTAGAGTTATAATGAATGTAGATTTTATATTGTGATATTTCTAGTGGAAATATCCTAATTTCATAATAAATGGTATTTATTTGTAATATTGGTTTTGTATGGAATTCATGGTATTTTAGTGTAAGATTGATTCTTGTGATTTTTGAAAAGAGTTGGAATATTTATATTATAACAAAATAGGTATTTTAATTATAAATATACATATATTTATACAAAAATAATTTTAATATATATTTTATATTCTAAAAATCTCATTTTCTTAAGATGTCGTATTTTAAATCTTTCGAGACTGAATGTTCCTTGCGGAGGTCTGAATCTCGCACTACTAAGCCCGAGGATGTGCGATAATCCATACCATCCCGAACGGTTTCCCCAAAATGGGTTGTAGCGGCGCTTTGCAAAGATTTGTATAAATACTAAATCCTTTAAAAAACAGTTTTATTAAGTAAATGGTATTTATTTGAAAAAATGTCGATTTTCCGTATTGTATGTTCTAGGGTCTCCTAAGTCAACTAGACTGCTCCTAACTGGTCCAAAGCGACAAGTTGTGAGATATCCCTCAAATCGCCTCTTCACCGCCAATTGTGGCCAGGTAAGTACAAGTGAAGAAAGAAGGGATCCGCTCACGAATCACCGTGAGACGGGCCTTTTAAAGTTACCTTTCTCACTTGTCTAGCCTAGGCACCATAAAGTCAGGTTTAGATAAACGACTGAATGCCCACAACCTTCCTCTGTCCTAATGAGTGCGACAGTCCTTAATTGGCTGAGTCTAGATATTTTTATTATTAGCTCAAATGTTATTTATTTGTAAAGATTTATCAATACTAAATCTTTTAGAAATGGTTTTATTAAGTAAAGGGTATTTAAATGAAAATGTTTGTTTTCCCGTATTCTAAGTTCTCGAGGGTATTGTGCTATGTTGCATATGAGTGTGTGAGGAGGTAGGTCGTTATCTCGTGATCTACTTAAAGGTATAGCAAGTTTAATGGAGTTAAATGTAGAATTGAAACAATGTGGTATTTAAGTGAAAAATACGATAAATTGAAATAGCCATCATTTTATGAAATGAAACTTGATCAATTTGGTTGATTAGTGTTTAATAGTCAATATGAGAGAGTTTAAGCATAATTGTATTAACGAGAAGTGAAGTTTTATAAGAAACCGAATCGGTAATCGGATTTGTTCCGATTCCGTCGGGTTTGTAAATCCGTATTTTTAGAATAGAAAAGAGAGATAGAAAATGGGACTTATAGGTTTTGGACAACCAAGCGAGTAAGATGGAAGGAGAGGAATCGCCGGTGCGTAGTTTCGTCGCCGGGAGCTCCTTGGATCGTTGTTGGAAATGTCGCCGGAGAATTCACCGGAGCTTCGCCTTTCGCTCACTTTGATTGCACACAAGGATTTCTTGAGAATTCTAGAGAGTTGGCTCAGAGTTTGGGGTGAGAGGGTAGAGAGTAGGGGTGTGTTTATAGGGTTAGGCTAGGGTTAGGGTAGATGTAGGGTTTTAATTTAAAAAATGTAAAAATGTATTAAAAAATCATTAAAAATGGAGTAAAAGAGGTATTAAAAGCTCTCTGGAAATGATCTGAGTAATTGGAGTGTGCAGGGGGATTGAGAAGACCAAGAGGCACATTTTTCATTCAGATGAGTCGGCCGACCGGCCAAGTCCGGCCGGCGGTGCCGGCCCGAGTCGGCCGGTCCGCTGGCCGACTCGGCCGAGTCCTACCGAGTCGGGGGCTCGGAAGATGGGGGTCGCCGGAGGTAGTCACTGGTGCATTAACATTTTCATGTATAGTGGGAATTGTGGGAGTTATCACGTGTGGACTGTTGGGCTTCTATAAAATTTAAAATATATAAATATTAAAAAATAATGTGGGGCATGGGATTTGAACTCTGGTGGCTTGGTTCAGCAGTGCAAGGTATTACCAATGAGCTACAAGCTTCTTATTATAATTATGGAGTGAAATAGATACTTAAAGTGGTAACAGCAACATTAAATACTCCAAAGTATACTTTAAATTTAAAACAAATTTATGTACACTAAAAATGGAGTTGTTACAGTCTACCCTCCTTACAAAATTTTCGTCCTCGAAATTTACAACTTTTATTTGAGGACTAGTTTACAAAGAGGTGTGGATATCTTGCACGCATTTCATCTTTCCTTTCCCAAGTGGACTCTCCTGGAGTGTCTTTCCTTCACATCACTCGGACCAAGTTAACTTCCTTGTTCCGAAGTGTCTTCACTTTCCTGTCCAGGATCTCCACAGGCTGTTGCTCACAAGACAAATCGGGCTGTATAGTGAGCTCGGAATGATCAAGAACATGGGTGGGGTCACTCACATAGTTTCTGATTTGGGATATATAGAATACATTATGCACTCCTTCCAATGAGGGTGGAAGCGCTAAGCGATATGCCACTTCACCGATTCGTTCGAGTATGTCGAACGGTCCAATGTATCTCGGACTTAGCTTACCCCGTTTTCCAAATCGGATCACTCCGTGGTTCGTAGATATCTTCAAGAATACGTGATCTCCTGGCTGGAACTCCAAGTGTCGTCTCTTTGCATCAGCCCAGTGCTCCTGTCGATCTTGGGCTATGTGCATCTTTTCCCTGATATTACGAACCACATCAACAGTCGCTACTATCATCTCTGATCCAAGAAGTTCTCTATCTCCGATGTCGTCCCAACTTAATGGCGATCGACACTTTCTTCCATACAATGCTGCAAAAGGTGCCATTTCTATGCTTGCTTGATAGCTGTTGTTGTACGAGAACTCCACAAGGTGTAGGTGATCTTCCCACGATCCTTTGAAGTCTAACATATATGCTCTGAGCATATCCTCCAAGATCTGAATAGTTCGCTTAGACCGACCATCGGTTTGTGGATGATAAGTCGTGCTGAAGTTCAGACTTGTTCCCAAGCTTGCTTGCAGACTCTGCCAAAATTGCGATCGGAACCTGGTGTCACGATCGGAGACAATGCAGACCGGTACTCCATGAAGTCTCACAATTTGCTCCATGTACTACTTTGTTAGTGTCTCAGTTGATTGGCCAACTCGAAATGGGATGAAGTGAGCCGACTTTGTGAGTCGATCCACAATGACCCATACGGCATCGTTACCCTTTGTGCTGCGAGGAAGAGCAGTCACAAAATCCATCGTAATGTGTTGCCACTTCCATTCTGGGATTGGTAACGGTTGAAGTAGTCCGGCTGTCCGGTGATATTCAGCCTTTACTTGCTAACACACCAAGCATTTTGTGACGCTTCTGGCTACTTCACGCTTCATTCCATGCCACCAATAATTCTGACGTAGATCTTTGTACATTTTGGTACCTCCAGGGTGTACTGAGTAGGGAGAGCTGTGAGCTTCTTTCATTAACTCTTCCCGAACAGGACCTTTTGGTACATACAATCTGCTACCATATCTCAAAGATCCGTCTTCATGGATGATGAAGTCTGTTCTGAGTCCATTCTCCACTTGTTCTCTGATCTTTTGCAACTTAGCATCACTTGCTTGAGCTGCTTTGATCTGATTGACAATGGTTGATTGAACTTGTAAATTCATTAAACTTGAAGTATTACCTGGCATGACTACTTCAATCTCCATCTGATGCAAGTCTTGTTGAAGCTTCCACTGAGCGGTGAGATTCATCGATAATGGTTGATGACTAAGAGCATCAGGTACCACATTCACCTTCCCTGGGTGATATTGTAAGTTGATGTCAAAGTCCGCCATGAGTTCTAATCATCTTCTCTGCCGCATATTCAACTCCTTCTGAGTAAACACATATTTCAGGCTCTTATGATCTGTGTATATGTTCACTCGTTCACCAAGTAGATAATGGCACCAAATCTTGAGAGCAAAAATGACGGCTGCCAACTCGAGATCATGCGTCGGATAATTGCGCTCATGAATCTTCAGTTGTCTTGAAGCATAAGCCACAACTTTACCGTGCTGATGTAGAACACATCCTAATCCCTTACCGGATGTATCACGATGCACTTCGAATCCTCCAGATTGATCCGGTATGACGAGAATAGGTGCTGATGTCAACCTTGACATGAGTTCTACGAAAGCTTGTTCGCATGCTTCTGACCACACAAAATCTTCATCTTTACGTGTGAGCTTGGTCAGGGATGTTGCTATCTTTGAAAAGCCTTCAATAAACCTTCTGTAATATACATCTAAACCCAAGAAACTCCGAATGTCCTTCACTGACTTTGGTGTAGGCCATTCGTTAATTGCTGAAACTTTCGCTGGATCCACAGAGATTCCTTCTCCTGATACGATATGTCTAAGAAAACCAACTTGCTTTAGCCAAAACTCGCATTTGCTGTACTTGGCATAGAGCTGATGTTGTCGAAGAGTTTCCAGGACAATTCGTAGGTGCTCGGCATGCACTTTCCGACTCTTAGAATACACCAGGATGTCGTCGATGAAGATGACAACAAACCTGTCTAAGTACTCACGGAAAACTTGATTCATTAGGTTCATGAATATTTCTGGTGCGTTAGTCACTCCAAATGGCATCACTAGAAATTCGTAATGTCCATAGCGAATTCTGAAAGCTGTTTTATGAATATCAGCTTCCTTGACCTTCACTTGATGATAACCTGAATGAAGATCCAATTTAGAGAAAACACAAGATCCACTTAGCTGATCGAATAAATCATCGATGCACGGGAGTGGATACTTGTTCTTTATAGTGACTTCGTTCAAGACTCTGTAATCGATGCACATTCTGTATGAACCTTCCTTCTTCTTCACAAGTAGTACAGGTGATCCCCAACTTGAAGTGCTGGGACGAATGCATCCTTTCGCCAGTAATTCGTCCAACTGTGTTCGGACTTCCTTCAAACCTTCCGGACTTAAACGATAAGGTGCTTTGATCACCGGTTGTGCTCCTGGTACTAAATCAATACTGAATTCAAGAGCTCGATCGGGAGGCAAACCTGATATATCGTCAGGAAACACGTCGTCGAACTATCGAACCACATCTGGCCTTGATTCTTCCTCCGCTTGAGCTGCTGCAACTACTGCTTCCCTTGGCTTCGCTTTGTAGGTACTTGGCTCCAGGGTACGTTCTCCGCTTTTGAAATAGAAGACCGGATGGGCTGGAATCTTGAATACTACCCTCCCTTTGATGACAGTCGATGGTAGCATAAAAAGTTTCAAGCCAGTCCATACGTAGAACCACATTGAAGTTCGGTATGTCTAGCACTTTGAAGTCAGCATAAAATTCTCTATTGCAGACGACTACTGGAAACAAATTGTATCCCATGGTTGCCTTTAGAATGCCATTTCCTGAACTGACATTCCCGCTGGATACAAGTGGTGAGACTGGAATCGCATGGGTTTGGACGAACCGTTGCGACATAAAGCAGTGAGATGCTCCAGTATCAAACAGTGCTAGTGCAGGTATTGAGAATACTAATATTGTACCTAAGGTATGCGGGATATGTTTTAGGTATTGGAAAAGTATGTAGATAAACAAGACTGAAAGAAAAGTTTGAGAAGAAAAGTTTACCAGTGATAACTTGGCCAGTGGCCTCAGCTTCTTCCACTGTCATCGTGAAAACCTGACGCCTTGGTACATTCCTCCTGGCCTGAGGAGCATTCCTTTGAACATTCCCTTGAGCTTGATGGAACTGACGAGGAGGTGGAACAGCTTGTGTTCCTCTGGGTGGTGCAGGTAGTGCAAGTCTTGGAGCAGGGGCTTGGATGGCTGGGCGCTGTGGATAATTGTTTGCTGGCCTGTTTGCAGCAATTGGATTTTGTCTATGCGGACAAGACCCAATATCATGAGCAGCTGAGCCACAGACTAAGCAAAGACGGTTGGCTCGTCGGCAGTCTTTCATCATATGTCCAGTTCTCTTGCAGTAGGTACAAAAGGCTGGGCTGGGACGATGGTTCGGTACTCCGGGTCGCCTTGGCACAAAAGGTGGCCTGGCGAGGCTCCTGCTGTCATCTGGTTGACAGGTCGTTTAACTCTTACAGAAAAGTTTAAAAACTGAACTATTGTGACATATCTTACCGACTAAGCATGGTGAACTCAGCGTCATATTCATCTACCGACTTGGTCCATATCGAACCTTATTGCAGATGAATGAACTGCTGTTCCATGTCGAACCTGGCAGTCTCAGAGAAGTACATAGCGTCGAACATGTCGCGGAAATTCTTCCATTCGATGGATTGTTCAAAACGGCTTTCTTCCGCCTTCCACCAGTTTCGTGCATTGTCCGTGAGCTGTAATTTTGCCACACGAACCCAAACTAATTCTGGCACTTGTGCCGTTGCCAGATCATTCTCGACACTCTGAGCCCATTCCTCAGCTTCCAGTGGGCTCTCCTTTCCTAAGAACTGTTTGGGGGTGCAAAGCCCTGAATTGCTTCACCCCAGGTGCTTTTGCCTCGGGATGGTTCACTAAGAGAGCAATCTGCTGCTGCTGTCCCTCTAAGAGGCTTCGGATTGCCTCAAGTAGAACCGTCTGCTCGTTGATCGGAGCAGGGACGATAGGTGTGAGTGGTGGTGGTGGAGGTGTGTTGTTGACATTGGTGCTGGTGTTGTTCGGGGAATCCATAACCTTGAAGAAAAATTTGGGTTAGGACAGATTCAAAGTACATGAAATGATAAGATTCAAGGAACATGAATTGTAAAGAATGTTTTAGTTGCTGGTTCTTGTGTTATATTGCTTAGGTTGTTCATGCAGAACAAAACTGCATGATAGAGTTTCATACAGCTCTGACCTGCATGGGCCACCAACAAAACTAGTCACGCCCCGCTTCCCGATATACAGCGAAGGGAACGCGACGAGGCTGCTACGTATTTACTCAGAAGCAAATACACTAAGCGTAACTAAGCAATATAAAAAAGTAAATGCATAAGAGACAAGATATAATAAAACAACTTTATTTATTCATATACTTTCTATACAATGCATGGAAAGTAAATACAACTGAAATAAAGCAATGCCTAAACAATGGCATAACAGAAATGAAAAGGTACTGGAATGAAAGTATACAATGACTAGAGCTCGGGGTCTTCACTGAACTGGTCCAAGTCTTCAGCAGTGTGCTCGATCTCTGGCGGGTCCAGATCACCTGATGACATTCCAAGAAGAAAGAAATAGAATGTCATCAGCGAACAGGTCGCTCGGTAAGTCCTAAAGATAAGAGGAAAGTAGAATAGACAGAATAAGAAGGTATCTTTTAAAGTTGTATTATATTGTTGTAATATTGTGTTAACGCTGTTGTTTGTAGCTTGGTACAGAAGGATGCCAGTGTACACGAGAGGGGTCTCTATATGCTAGAGACCAGGGCAAACGGAATGTACAAGGAACCGTTAAGCCGCGGTACAAAAGCAACGGAATATAGGTTAGGTGTCTTAATCTTACCGTCTCATGCC
The DNA here is from genome assembly GCA_030015575.1 of Agapanthus africanus. NCBI lineage: Eukaryota > Viridiplantae > Streptophyta > Magnoliopsida > Asparagales > Amaryllidaceae > Agapanthus > Agapanthus africanus. The sequence goes on from CM057339.1 coordinate 48,106,713, forward strand.
ACTTTTAACACCTTCCGTACCAATCTACCCCTTAAACCCCGTAGTGATTTGATTGTATTGTTGTGTTGTATTGTATAGGTTGTATAGTTGGATGACTGACCAAAACCATGATATCAGTAATGGATGTAACTGTATAATCATGTAAATGGAATGTATATCCATGCTTCGGTTCGGTCAAACTGTATAGATTGATAGATTGAATATATGGAATAATGGATTCATGGATTCATGTTGAATTGTAATATTTTGGATTATAGATTGTGATTGTAGATTGTAGATTGTACTCGAATCATATTCAAGTCAGATTATAATGAGACTCAATCTGAGTCAAACAATTAGAGAAATAAATTGAAGTCCTGATTGTTTAGAAGTTATCAGTAACCGCTGCACATGGGCTGTAGAATTTGTCTTTTTCAAAGACGATTACCGTATTGATAACACCGTTTGTTAAGTTGTCTACCTTAGATAGGCAAGCACCCACTTCTCCGGCTCCCTGAGGCTCAAGAGATTGGTCCCGCTTAAACCTATATTTACTAGGGTCCTTAGGGTAAATTATAGAACTTGAGGGGGTTTATGTAAAAATACTTTTATATACTTTTCAAAATACACCCAAAGTATTTATTAATCATCTTTAGAGTTATAATGAATGTAGATTTTATATTGTGATATTTCTAGTGAAAATATCCTAATTTCATAATAAATGGTATTTATTTGTAATATTGGTTTTGTATGGAATTCATGGTATCTTAGTGTAAGATTGATTCTTGTGATTTTTGAAAAGAGTTGGAATATTTATATTATAACAAAATAGGTATTTTAATGATAAATATACATATATTTATACAAAAATAATTTTAATATATATTTTATATTCTAAAAATCTTATTTTCTTAAGATGTCGTATTTTAAATCTTTCGAGATCAAATGCTTCTTGCGGAGGTCTGAATCTCGCACTACTAAGCCCGAGGATGTGCGATAATCCGCACAATCCCGAACGGTTTCCCCAAAATGGGTTGTAGCGGCGCTTTGCAAAGATTTGTATAAATACTAAATCCTTTAAAAAAAGGTTTTATTAAGTAAATGGTATTTATTTGTAAAGATGTCGATTTCCCGTATTGTATGTTCTAGGGTCTCCTAAGTCAACTAGGCTGCTCCTAACTGGTCCAAAACGACAAGTTGTGAGATATCCCTCAAATCGCCTCTTTACCGCCAATTGTGGCCTGGTAAGTACAAATGAAGAAAGAAGGGATCCGCTTACGAATCACCATGAAATGAGCCTTTTAAAGTTATCTTTCTCACTTGTCTAGCCTAGACACCACAAAGTCAGGTTTAGATAAACGACTGAATACCCACAACCTTCCTCTGTCCTAATGAGCGCGACAGTCCTTAATTGGCTGAGTCTAGATATTTTTATTATTAGCTCAAAGGTTATTTATTTGTAAAGATGTATCAATACTAAATCTTTTAGAAATGGTTTTATTAAGTAAAAGGTATTTAAATGAAAATGTTTGTTTTTCCATATTCTAAGTTCTTGAGGGTATCGTGTTATGTTGCATATGAGTGTGTGAGGAGGTAGGTCGTTACCTCGTGATCTACTTAAAGGTATAGCAAGTTTAATAGAGTTAAATGTAGAATTGAAACAATGTGGTATTTAAGTGAAAAATACGATAATTTGAAATAGCCATCATTTTATGAAATGAAACTTGATCAATTTGGTTGATTAGTGTTTAATAGTCAACATGAGAGAGTTTAAGCATAATTGTATTAACGAGAAGTGAAGTTTTATAAGAAACCGAATCGGAAATCGGATTTGTTCCGATTCCGTCGAGTTTGTAAATCCGTATTTTTAGAATAGAAAGAGAGATAGAAAATGAGACTTACGGGTTTTGGACAACCAAGCGAGTAAGATGGAAGGAGAGGAAAAGCCGGTGCGTAGTTTCATCGCCGGGAGCTCCTAAGATCGTCGTCGGAAATTCCGCCGGAGAATTCACCGGAGCTTCGCTTTTCGCTCAATTCGATTGCACACTAGGATTTCTTGAGAATTCTAGAGAGTTGGCTCAGAGTTTGGGGGTGAGAGAGTAGAGGATAGGGTTGTATTTATAGGGTTAGGCTATGGTTAGTGTTTAAAAAATGTAAAAATGTATTAAAAAGTCATTAATAATGGAGTAAAAGAGGTATTAAAAGCTCACTGGAAACGATCTGAGTAATTGGAGTGTGCAGGGAGGTTGAGAAGACCAAGAGTTACATTTTTCATTCAGACGACTCGGTCGACCGTCCGAGTCCGGCCGAGTCGGGGGCTTAGAAGATAGGGGGTCGCCGGAGGTAGTCACTGGTGCATTAACATTTTCATGTATAGTGGGAATTGTGGGAGTTATCACGTGTGGACTGTTGGGCTTCTATAAAATTTAAAACAAATAAATATTAAAAAATAATGTGGGGTATGGGATTTGAACTCTGGTGGCTTGGTTCAGCAGTGCAAGGTATTACTAATGAACTACAAGCTCCTTCTTCTAATTATGGAGTGAAATAGATACTTAAAGTGGTAACAACAACATTAAATACTCCAAAGTATACTTCAAATTTAAAGCAAATTTATGTACACTAAAAATGGAGTTGTTATAAAAACAGTCATTAGAAAACTTTCGGGTAGCGTCGTACCAACAGATAATGGATTTGAATACGTCCATGGCCGTCCTCATACAACCTAACGAACCAGTAGCTAGTTTCCAACTAGCTCTACATTTTTCAATGTATGATGAGATGGTAGGACATGTTGAGAATTTGAGTGGAGAGAGTGAGCTGTACACCCTTCCAAATCAAACCATCCCATTGCAAATTGAATCCCACAATTCCGGGTTTGAATGTCTATCAAGTGTCCCAAATGATTTATCAATTTAAGATAGAATGATTAATGAGTTGTGTAACTTTGTAGTGTTTGATTTACCAGATTGTGAAGAGACCCTGTCGAGTGAAACCACACCAAATTCCTTTGACCTCTACACCTCCATCTTAAAACCACAATTGATTGAAATCCATGCTTTTGATGAGGTGTCTGAGAAATTTGATTTTCACTTGATTGAGGATATCGACGCTGGGAATATTTTGGATGATGAACCCGCAGTTTTGGATAAGTTTTTCTCTCCAATGCATCATCCCGAGTCATTAGCTGTTTTTCCCGAACTCCATATGCATCTAGATATTGATGATAAATGCATGGATGGGATAATTTTTTAGGAGACTTTTGAGGATAGTTTTGAGGATGAACCGGTTTTAATTAATGAGTCGGATTTTCCAATTCATCCTATTCCTTTCATTGACTGTGTACACCCTCCTGAACCTTTAACCGATGACCTTCCTCAATCACTCCCCTCCATCCTTTCCATCATTCCGACCTTGCAAGACACCGTATCACTTTCATTTCCTGTGTCTGGTTTACCAAGTTCGGCTTTCCCATGTTTTCTCACAAATCTTGACGAATTTGACCCCATCTCTCGACGGGTTAATAGATTAGTACAATCGCTTTTTATACATCGGTCATCATAAATTGTACTAATTTATTCACTCCATTTTCACCCTCAAGTTCGTACTCGATTACTTTTTCCTTCCGCCATTCTTCTCATATACCGGGACCGTATACCGCTTCTATCCGCATACAGTCTCGCATATTCTCCATTTCTTTCCTCTCCGCATTATTTCACCAACTGCTGCTTTATCACGATAAATTTTTTGAATGGTTGATTTTAACTTTTGGCCTGTGTAAGGCCTTGTATAGCTTGATACTGCTCTCTCCCCCCTAATCTTGAATCTCAACGCTTAACAGTGGAAACACTGTTTCACTTATGTTTGGGGGGAACCTTTTTGTGTATATATATTTTTGGTTTGCTTTGTATATATTTCTTTTAGGGAGCGCCGACAATTTTGACCTTCTTGGTATAGCCTAACAGTAAGGGCACTGTCAAGTTTAAGTTTGGGGGTGTGCTCGATAAGCTTTCTACCTTCGCATTCATATGTATATTTTGCATTTGCATACTTATTAAAACCCACCAAAATAAAAAAAAATTCCAAAAAATATAAAAGCTTTGTCGTTAAGTTAGCTAATAGGTGACTTAGATTTTTATTCCAAAAGTTTAGTTGATACGTCAGGAATAACTAAATCCAAGGCTTAGGAATTGAAAACCCTAAAAATAACCCTCATTTTATTTAACCTTGGTAATTATACATCCTTACAATTTTTTTTAATATAAATAGGTAATCTTGAGTTCAGTTCTTGAGTTAAGTTGAGATGAAAGGAAAGTATTGAAGTTTTGCTTAAGGATAAGTCTGAAAAATAGTTTCTATTCTTAAGTCTAAATTCAGAAAGTATATACCCTACGACTGCACATACACGCACCTTGAAACTTGGGATAGTAAAGGATACCTAGAAATACTCTTGCCTGAAAACCTAGTATGAAAGAAAGAAAAAACGATATTTAAAACTAACAACCTAAAGAGTATCATTGAAAAAAATATATCCGGTCTTGAAAAAAACTAAAGAAAAGAAAAATAAATAAATAAAGTCAAGATCTGGAAACTGCTATTTACGCTTTAAAGCTCACACATTCAGTAATCGGCCGTCAGTGCCTCAAGAAGTATTAATTGTCGCACGAAAAATGTGTGAGCAACACCGTCCATCATTAACGAAAAGAAGTAGTATTAGATACTAGGGCAAGGGTACTATAGTTTGAATTGAATTCTTGAGTGTAGGGGTGAAAATTTTACACACACGTAGGGGGTATACAATCGATGTTTGGAGGAAAGATAGGAATAAAGAATAAAACTTATGTTTTCCGTAAAGTGGATAAAAATCCCTGATTGGAGACCGCACTTTAGAAGGAAAACTCAGAGGATACCAAGATCTTTCTAAACCGTAAAAAGTATAGGATCTGGGGTTGAATAAATAGGAGGCATGAAAAATAAGTGTTGGATATTTCTAACTTAGGATAATAGAATTTCTAACCTAGATACTAAACTGTAAGAGTAGAATCGATATTAAATTATGAAACTAGCTTGACGGGATTTTGTGGGTGTAATCCGCTGAAAAGCTTTAGGAGACAACACTCCTCCTAATAGGGACACTTAGAGGTTTACACTACTACAATATGGGGTTGCCCCTACGGATTTACCCGTAGGGGCAAACCACTGCCCCTACGGATATATCCGTAGGGGCGAAAATATAACCTGTAGGTGCAAACGCCGTAGGTGCAAGTTGAAGCCCTGAACTTGCCCCTACGGGCAAAAACTTGCCCCTACGGAGTTCTGTGTAGGTCCATTTTCATCTACGGAGTTGGCCGTAGGGGGGAAAAAGTTATTTTATTTACGGTTTTTAAAAATATATTAGCTGTACCTACGGATATATCCACAGGGGATATTACTTTCCCCTACGGATACATGCATAGGTACATATCCGTAGGGGCAAAATATCAGGATTCCTGATATATTGCCCCTACGGATATATCCGTAGGGGATTTTGTTTGCCCCTACGGTTATATCCGTAGGGGCAAGCCCAACCCCCTGATTCTGAGATCGGGGGCAAAATATCAGTTAATGCTGATATTTTGCCCCTACGGTTTAAACCGTAGGGGCAACATGTGTACCTACGGATTAATCCGTAGGTACACATTATCTGATTTTTTTTTATAAAAAAGGGCAGCCTGATTTTTTCTCGCCCTGTGCACAATAATATATATATATATATATCAATAAAATATAAAATTAATCGCAGTATTCATAATCACATCTCACGCATATAATATACAAAAGAAACCCAAATACTGAATATGATATAAATATAAACCAATATCAATATCGTTTCAAAATGCAGTACAATATGTATGATATAAATAAATACATGTTTCAAAAAAAAAGAATCAAAAAGCTACCCTAACTCGGTCCAGCTCCACCTCTGATAAATGATAGAATAAGGCGTGCCTGCTCCTCGGTCAATAAACCATGCAATTCGGCGCGAGCGGGAGTCTGAGCGTCCTGTGGAGCTGGCGATGTGGTTTGCGCAGCCGCCGCCGAGGTAGTAGCTTGCGGAGCCGCGGCTGCGGGAGTCTGAGCGAGCGGTGAAGCTGTAGGAGCTGTCTGCGGAACCGCAGCCGATGTAGTGGCTTGCGGAGCCGCAGCCGAAGGAGATGCATGTGGAGGCTCGTCCGGTGTACCCTGTCGCGTCTGGACCTAACTTGCGTAAGAAGCATGTAAGAACTGTGTATTATTTGAATTCGTATCATTATCAAGTTATTTCGAAATCCCATTTGGATATCTAGTTTGGAAAACCTTTGTTTATTTTAATTACATATGTATGTATGATTAATCAAACCAAAGTCTAAAACCGAATAAGCTCAAGCTACGTACTAATTATGGATATGTTGATATCTATAATATGACATGATATTTTACTATAAAGTAGTTTACATACCAGCATCTCCTTCAACTCATGAACGGTGGCTCTCAAGCTCTCCAGTTCCTGCTGGACACGTCGCTCACTGGAGACGGAGGAAGTAACCGTCGGGATGGAGTCCATCCTCATATGGGCCCTGTTAGGCCCCAGTCCCCGGCCTCTCTCCCAACCTCCGTGGTGCCCTCCGTGTGCGGCGTCCAGAACTGGGGTCAGCAGCCTCGGATCGCTCTGTCCGGTAAAATCGATCCCCGAGGCCTCGGCCTGCTCAACCACCCGCTCCTACACCCACATTAAGCAGTAAAGTATAAGTATAAAATTTAAACTTGAACCTTCCAAAACTAAAATTTCAAATATGGGTAGAATAAATATTAACACTTACGCAATACTCCTGGGTAGCGACGTCGGGATATCGAAGCTCGCCCGTGGCGGGATCTGTCGAGGTGCCGTGGACGGCAAGATATGCGGACAGCACGCTCGGTGTACCACCTTGCGCCACAGTCTGTAATATTAGAAAATAACTCTTAATATTAGAAATATTAGAAAATAACTCTTAATATTGCAGAATATCACAAAGGTCGGTCTATTGTAATTTACCGATAACTTCATGGCTCGAGTAATATTCCTCGAGCCACCTGTGTAAGTGGGGTGACCCCTCTTCACCGACTTCCTGTTCTCTGTATTCTGAGCGGCCTGTTTCTGTACAACGCATAAATATTTAGTTTTATAATTAAGAAACAAAAAAAAAATTATATCCTAAACAATGAATTACATTTAAAATACATACCTGTTTGCGTTGGGAGTCAAAATATTCGCACAATAGAGGCCATGTCTCTACGTCGACTCTCGCAAACGCCAAAGTAGATAGGAGGGCCGCTCTCTCTGCCTCGGGGGTCGCCATCCACAGGGAGTAGCAGTCGGCCTTCAGCTCATACCTGTTGTATCGGACCTTGGTCTGCATGTTCTTCATCAGGCCATTGTACAGAGCATGAAGGTCGAGCACCCTCCCAGAGTGATCAGGGTCGGGTACAGGCTGAAAATCGTAATCCGACTGAAATTACAAAAAAAATATTGTTATTAGATTGCAAGTGTTAATAATAAATATATTGGATAAATCAAAAGAAAATATATATTAATACGTACCCGAGCCTGATCAAAGAAGAGGGCGAATGAGCACCGGTGCTGCTCGCCCCACTCAACATGAAGTGGATAGTTCTTCACGAGCCGGCTCTCGTCCCCCATATACCGGCCGAACCTCTCGGCATGAGGACCGGTATAGCCATAGTCAAGGGTAAAAGAGAGGGGGAATGCTGCCTCCCCCCTAGCTCTGTCAGGCCTCAGCCTATGGGACTGATTCGGGCCTCGAGTCCCCTTCTGGGGATGGGGAAGCCCTGCGTCTGCACGAAATATCAAGACAATCAATATTAAGACAAAGTTGTATTAAGAAATCAAGCTTAAATGAAAATTGAACTGTGATATATACCTCCGGTGACTATCGACGAGCCTGGGCCCGGGCAGCAGCACGAGCGGGACGATAGTTCCTCCGGTGAGGAACAACCGGGGTCCCGAATGGGGTCGCATCCCCTCCAACTATAAAATAAACATTGACGCTAAATTTCCATGAAGTTCATATTTATTCTATAGAGCATATGTAAAATGAATAAATATTTTATATTTATTCATACTAACCTGCAGACGATGCGGATGGTATGGAAGCGGCAGGAGTGGCCCCTGCGGAAGATGTGGACGCACCACCTATAATTAGACAATTAAAAATAGATTATATAAGTAATTGCAAAAAGAATGTGTAGATCAATAATATAACGTTCTAAATCAATATGCATGCACTATAGGATATATAAACATACCCGCAGGTGCGGTGGTGTCACCACCTACAGCTAGACAATAATAAAAATTGCTAAGGAAGAGCAAAAGTAATGTGTGTATATTTATGATATAGTATTCTAAATCAATATACATGCACTATATGATATATAAACATACCTGGAGGAGCGGGAGTGTCCTCTGTCCCAGATGTGGACGCATCACCAACAACTAGACAATCAAAAATTGACAATATAAGTAATTTTGACATAAACAGGCATGAATATCTGTAATATAAACATACCTGGAGGTGTGGCAAAATCCACACGGAAGAAGGCATCCGAAGGGGTCTCCGATCTGGGTGCAAGACCGGCCCTCTGAAGCTCCCTACGAAGCCCTCCGGGCGGCTGAACCGCTCTGCCTGTGCCTGTGCCTCTGCCGCGGCTGGAGCTCCTGCCGCCCCTTGCTGCTCCCGACATCGTCATCAAATCTAGATAAACGGTTCGTGGACACATTAAACAATCATTAAAAGTATTGACTATATATGTATAGAGCGTAAAATGTGAAGTAATAATATAATATTACAGATAACCTTTTTCGTTTCGTGGGCGCATTATACATATCTACTTGGATTTCATCGCCGATGTCATTTCTAACCCACGTAACTTCATGATCGGTCGAAGACAACCCGTCCTTCAAAACAGAAGGTCGGAGCACTTTAAGCCTTCTCTCTTCTTCGTCCTCATCGCTGTCCTCGTATTCTGGGACATTGTAGACATCTCTGGGTTTCCATCGGCATACAACACTCCACCCCGGATGCTTCAAACACTGTGAGTAGTATACTTGGAACGCTTGGTTTGGAAAGATAAACGGATCTTCCTGACTGTAAAATCGAAGTGTGTTCACACTGGTCAATCCATATTCATCTTTCCAACTCCCAAGATTGCTTCTCCACCTGTCCGTATCGGTTCGCGTATCGTACCAAGTACACTGGAATATATAAAAGGGTTCTGATCGTCCAGGATAGTGGATGTCGAGTATACAATTTAAGTACCCATAATAAATCACACCGTCTGATCCTACCGTCGCAATCCCACTATTCTGAGTGGTTCTAGATGTTTCTATGTCCTTAACTTCGAATTTGTATCCAAGGACACCAAATCCTTTGTAATATGCAACCTCCGTACTAGGAAATTGAGCTAAACATCTTGAATCACTCTCAAATGATGCAGACAAGTTCGGATCGTGGATCTAACAAAACAAATTTTACGATAAATACATAACGATACAAGTTTAGATTAAAACTGCTAGCAATAAAATGTTATTCGAATAACTTACATGATCTGTGACCCAATCACAAAAATTATCCTGATGATATTTTTCCAATTGTTCTTCATTCCAATCAGGATGCCCCTCACGTACCTCGTTAAAATGAATTCTGTTTTTGACAAATAATGGTGACATTAATATTATATCATTTCATACACACACAAACACAGATATAACAATTAATCCAAAAAAACTTACTCTCTAATTTGTTCAAGACATGCGCAATTAAGCAAGATAAACCAGTATATCTTGTTGATAAACATAGTGTCTACCCTCTTATACTCGGCTTAACCATATGGCCCATCTTAAATTCTTCGTGGTCGGTTAAGCCTTGTCTCAATGTTCTCGTCCAGATAGCGGGAACAAAATGTGGTTGCTTCATTAAGAAGATAACCTTGCATGATAGAACCCTCTGGTCGATTTTTATTGCGTATATACTTCTTAAGAGTGTAGAGGCACCTAATGAAAATATGTTGAATAAATAAATGCGGGCATACAGGACAACAATAAATTTATAAATTGCGCGAAACGAAAAATTACACTTACCTCTCGACGGGATACATCCATCGATATTGTACCGGTCCGGCTAACTTCGCCTCAGTTGCAAAATGAACCGTCAAGTGTATTATGATATCGAAGAATGACGGTGGGAAAATATGCTCAAACTTGCAAAGTATCAACGCAATAGAATTTTCTAGTTTATCAAGCGTCACAACCTCCAGTGTTTTAGCACACAACTCCCTAAAAAAACAACATAGGTCGTTGATTACTAGACCAACCGAGTCAGGGAGAGAAGTCCTGAGGGCTAATGGAAGAAGGTGCTCCACTATAACATGGTGATCATGACTTTTCACCCCATCGTTCTTGCCCTTCACAATTTTTATTTTCTTGCTGAATGATCCTGAGAAACCTGTGGGAACTTTCAAATCATGCAACACCTGCAGGAATCTTTTCTTCTCCGGTTGTGACATATGATAAGAGGCATTGGAAAGTACAAACTTGCCCGGTTTACCCGCTACTGGTCTAGGGTGCAATTCACTTCTTATTCCTCACTCTTGTAGATCCATCCGAGCATTCATGTTGTCTTTCGATTTCCCGTCTTTACAAAGAAGCAAGTTAAGTATGTGCTCTGATACCCCCTTCTCTATATGCATGACGTCCAGACAATGACGCACTGAATTTGTAGACCAGTACGGAAGCTCGAAGAAAATGCTTAACTTGTTCCAATATGGTGGTTTGACCTGTTTCGTCGGATCCATCCCGAAGGTCACGTTATTGTAACCATCCCATTTAGCAGTCACGTCCTGTCCGGGCAATAGGGATGGAGGTCCAAAAAGCTCCTGATGACCATCAAAGTGAACCGTGTCTAACCTATAGGGGTGGTCTGGAGGCAGGAAACGTCGATGGCCGCAATAACAAACCTTCCTGCTAAAATTCAAGAATTTCGATGTTGTGTGTTCATGGCAATAAGGACATGCTTAATGACCATGTACGGACCAACCTGATAGCATTCCATACGCAGGAAAGTCATTAATTATCCACATTAAAGCCGCACGCAGTATGAAGGTTGTATTTGTGTTTGCATCATATGTCTCTACACCATCAATGAACAAAGATTTCAACTCCTCGATCAGAGGTCGGAGATAGACGTCGATATTGTTCCCCGGTGAGTTTGGTCCGTCGATAAGAAGAGGCATCATAAAGTATGATTGGTCCATAGCCAACCAAGGCGACAGATTATAAATTATCATTACAACGGGCCATGTGCTGTGACTTCCAGCCATATAGTTGAATGGGCAGAAGCCATCAGTAGCCAGTCCGAGCCGGACATTGCGAGGATCGCTACTGAATATTGCGTGCCTCCTATCGAAATCCTTCCATGCCGGTGAATCTCTTGGATGGCTCATTTTTCCATCTTCACTTGGATGAGCACGGTGATGCCAAATCATTGCCTCGGCTGTTTTCTTGCACCAGAATAGCCTCTGTAGCCTCTGTGTTATGGGAAAGTATCGTGCTATCTTCATAGGTATATCAGGTTTCTTATCAGAATCTTTCGGCTTATACCTGGACTCTCCACATGTTGGACACTTTTTCAAATCTGAATTCTCTTTCCGGTACAACACGCAATTTTTAGGACATGCTTGAATCTTCTCGCACTTTAGACCCAAATCAGACATCATCTTCTGGGCTTCATACTAGTTGTCGAGCACATTATTTCCCGGAGGCATAGAATGTTTCAAGAACGAAAGAAGCATTGTGAATGACTTGTTGCTCCATCCATTTAGGCACTTAATCTGGAAAAGTTGGACGAACCATGAGAGGGTGGAATATTTCGCATTCTTATAAATTGGTTTCCTAACATCATTCATAAAATTTTCATATTTATCCGCACGCGGTCCTTGACCGGAAGGAATATCATCTTCGGTACGAATAGATTCACCTAGGGCAGCCTCTACCATATCCTCCATTTCTTCTGATGGAAATAAATTACCGTCTTCTCCTTCTGCCGCATTACCGAATTCTTCTTCTTCTCCTGCCGCATTATTGTGTTCTCCTTCTTCTTCTGCCGCAATACTGCATTCTTCTCCTTCCCCGTGATATTTCCAAGTTGTATAAAGTCTAGTAAACCCATGATTTACAATATGAAGCTCTGCCAATTCTACCTTCTGCCAGTACTTATTGCCACATCTATCGCACGGACAGAGAATCTTCTCTATTATGATCTTATTATGTGCGCGTGCAAATTCAAGGAAAGCAGCAACTCCTGCGACAAACTTAGGTTGCATACATTGTTTCCAATCCACATACATCCAGTCCTTAACTCTAACATACTCATGGGCCATGTTAGACTGTATAACATATAAATTGTAGGTTATGCTGACTATATTGAGAAATATAAAAACGGGATAGTTACTGACAAAGGAGAAAATCCGTGTATATGCTTTGTGTGTGCGTTTGTCGTTGAAAAGAATAAATTATCGCACGTATGTTAACCGATAGACGGAGACTAAGTGGCGCTTTTAGTTTCATATATGAGTATCGATGAGAATATGAAGGTTTAATATTATCATATATTGGTTTTAACTTGAACATCTCGAATCACTCTCTAATTATGCGTTTGTTGTGTATTCTTGATGTATGTGTGTGTTCCGGCTGTCGGGGGTATGCTTCTATCCCATTAAGAATGTATAGAGCGAACACCCATCACTTGTGCTTTCAACCGTTTCGAGTAAATTTCGGCAGCACCTCCCCGCTGTTCTCCGAGTACACTGTAATAGAATAGATAATCATTTCAAACCTGTGAAACAACGTTGAAATGAACATCTAATCTATCTTTGTACACGGAGAACCAGCGGAAAGGTACCGACGAAATATCTCGAAACGGATGAAAACACAAGTGAATGAAGGCGTTTGCTTTATACATTCTTAACTTGTCCACACGGGACAAATCTATGGGTTACCATACGATTGAATTTTCTCGTCGCATAGACTATACGACGGTTGTTAGTATCGAGCTATACTGTCCGATATTTAACAACCTTCGTATAGTTCTATATCACGACGAGCATCGCACGTATGTTAACCGATAGACGGGGACTAAGTGGCGCTTTTAGTTTCATATATGAGTATCGATGAGAATATGAAGGTTTCATATTATCATATATTGGTTTTAACTTGAACATCTCAAATTCACTATCTAATTATGGATTTGTTGTGTATTCTTGTTATATGTGTGTGTTCCGGCTGTCGGGGGTAGGCTTCTATCCCATTAAGAATGTATAGAGCGAACACCCATCACTTGTACTTTCAACCGTTTCGAGTAAATTTCGGCAGCACCTCCCCGCTGTTCTCCGAGTACACTGTAATAGAATAGATAATCATTTTAAAGCTGTGAAACAACGTTGAAATGAACATCTAATCTATCTTTGTACACGGAGAACCAGCGGAAAGGTACCGACGAAATATCTCGAATCGGATGAAAATAACTAGTGAATGAAGGCGTTTGCTTTATACATTCTTAACTTGTCCACACGGGAAAAATCTATGGGTTACCATACGATTGAATTTTCTCGTCGCGTAGACTATACGACGGTTGTTAGTATCGAGCTATACCGTCCGATATTTAACAACCTTCGTATAGTTCTATGTCACGACGAGTATCGCACGTATGTTAACCGATAGACGGGGACTAAGTGGCGCTTTTAGTTTCATATATGAGTATCGATGAGAATACGAAGGTTTCATATTATCATCGAGTATCATATATTGGTTTTAACTTGAACATCTCGAATCACTCTCTAATGATGCGTTGGTGTGTATTCTTTTTATATGTGTAACATGATTTTAAACCATTGAGATCAAGATTGATAGAACTGATCATCCTACATTGCAATAGCATTCATCAACAAAAAACTATTATTGCAATGGCATTCATCTATAACAATCAATAATTAAAACTACAAATGTAAGATATTGATATCATAAAGCGTTATACGCAACATATGAATTCACATGACTGAAACATGCATAAAAAAAACATGTTCATCCAAAAGAAAGGCCACTGTCAACAAATATAGACAAATACGTTATAAAAACAGTAAATAATTAACAAGTTGATCAGCATCTGGATCAAGAAAATGATAGGAAAAATAATTGACTATGATCTATAATGACAAGTCTATTACCATGACTCTCGACTAACAAAGGTGGCTTTTCGTCCTCGGTAGCTTGATAATTGGGATTTCATGGCGAATAAAAATATGCATATGCCGCTTGACCGGGAACTTCAATAGGAAACTCAATGAGGTCGGGTGTACTAAAATACGCTTTGTATTTCGCTATATCAGGTGATGAAGCCTAAGCCCTAGCTAGCCCCAGCCCCACCCCAACCGAACCATATCGAAGGTATAGATCGTCTTTACACTTTCATATTTCTATTAATGATGCAAGTCTCCACCAAATCAAATTCTTGCAATATCATTCTTTTTAGAGTATATCTAATTTAATAGATAGAATTTTCAAAGTTGGGCAACCAAGAAAAAGTAACAAGGGATTTTACGTACATGCCAAAGCTTTGATTATTTATTTATTTATTTTCCATTTCATATTAGTACTTTTATATGTTTGATGATGGCAAGAAATACAAATTATATTAGAACATTGTACATACCTAATTTCCACTTGAAATAGATTTTTTCTTTTATCAGTACTCGTTGACATATAGTAACAAACAATGTTTGATTAGAAGGACCCAAGATTTTCTCGATCAACAATAATTTTAGTAATCAAACTAGGCTAAAATTGCTGGAAATTCCTCTCAGGTTTGCCAAATTCAGCAAACCCCAACCCCAACCTAACCCTAACCCCAGACCCAGCCCCAGCCCAGCCCTACCCCAACCCCAACCTAACCCTAGCCCCAGCCCCAGCCCAGCCCAGCCCCAACCTAACCCTAACCCCAGCCCCAGCCCCAGCCCCAGCCCCAGCCCCAGCTAAACCCTAACCCCAACCCTAAGCCAAACCCTAACCCCAGACCCAGCCCTAACCCAGCCCCACCCTAACCCCAACCTAACCCCAGCCCTAGCCCAGCCCCAGCCCCAGCCCAGCCCAGCCCCAACCTAACCCTAACCCCAGCCCCTGCTAAACCCCAACCCCAACCCTAAGCCAAACCCTAACCCCAACCCCAGCCCCAGCCCCAGCCGAACCCCAACCCTAACCCTAACCCCAACCCCAACCCCAACCGCAACCCCTGCCGAACCCCAACTCTAACCGCAACCCCAGCCCCAGCCATGAACCCTAGCCCTAAATAATCAAAAATTTGTTTAATTTAGTTGAAGATTTACTAACCTGAACGGCGGTGGCGACGAAGAGAACGGCGGTGGCGACGACGAGAACGGCGGCGGCGACGAGAACGGCGGTGGCAACGACGAGAACAGCGGGAATGATTTGGGGATTTTGGTTCGCGCACGATCGAAAGAGAGAGAAAGAGATAAGGGGCGTAGGCGATCGATCTGTGCCCTTTATTAAATCGCTATTTAGTTGCCCCTACGGATTTGTCCGTAGGTCCTTAGTTTGCGGCTCCGTAGGGGCAAACACTAAATTAAGAATTAATATTTTTATTCTTGAACGTTTTGGCCCATAGGGGCAACCTTATAGCCCTACGGATTAATCCGTAGGGCCAACATAAATCTGCCCTTACGGATTTCAATATCCGTAGGGGAAACCCCCTATTTTAGTAGTGTTAACGGCTTGTTGCACAAGCTCAGTGCAATCGCGTTCCCTGCGAAAGTGAGGCTAGGATTTTGTTTTGCCCGGGACGAGAAAAAGATAAGTTTGGAGGTATTTGTTCATATCAGAAAACTGCATTTCAATACCGCTCATTCTTTATCCATTTTGTTACATATCGGTACTATTAACCAGTGTCTGCTCAGTAATACAGATTACAGGTATCCGTGCCAAAATACTGGAAATACACTTAAAATCACCGATATATCATTTATGAGCCGACACTGCAACCGGAACTGGAAACCGACCGATATCCAAAGAGATTTTGCAAATAAAATGTGTGCACACTATTTTGGTCCAACACAATGCAAGTGCACACATGCTCTTTGGCACATGGACCATGATGGGGCTGCCATGAATCATGGCACAAGTGGGCATGAGAAATGATGTGGAGTTAATGCAAAAAGATATGATGTGATGTGTTGCATCAAGTTTCCCTCCAAATCCAAGAGTGCAGACCATGTTAAATTAGAGAAATCTAGAAGCACCAGAGTGATATATGGGAGCACACAACATCACTCACCAAATACGAGACAGATCCCTCGGATTTTGGCCGACCACTTTCTCTCTTTGGCCGAGCAGGCCTGCCCTACAGTGCCAGATGAGCTTAAGTTTTCTGTGGTCCCTCCCTTGCTGCCACCTCATCATATTTTTTATTGCTAGTTTTTTTTTTTTTTTTTTAAGCCTATGAAAGCAGAACCAGTGAACAAGGGAGGGAACTCTGGGATTGGGATTCTTTGTCCAAGCTTTTGTTTCTCTTTTGTTCTTTCTCTTGTACATAGCTTAGTCCCCTTGAGCTCCTTGACTTCTCTTGATCTTGCAAGCTCTTCATTGAGCTTGAAAGTTTAAGAGTTGGTTATTGATCTCAAGAGTTGTATCATGATATGAAGATTAATAAAGCTTTCTTCTTTTCCTTCATTTCCCTTGGGTTCTTTGCCTCCTCTTGATTTTGCAAGCTCTTCATTGAGCTTGCAACTTTAAGATTAGGTTATTGACTTGTAATGGTTCTATGGTTCTTAGTGTTCTCTTTTACTTACTTGCATTTATATTCTTGCTCTTTTAATTTCTTGCAATTTATTTCCATGCCCTTTACTTACTTTCTCTTTAATTTCCTTGCACTTACTTACTTGTAATGTTGGTTACTCTTTTCTTTTCTTTGTGTATCTTTTCTTTTGCTCTTTTTATTATTGTTGTGATGGTTTGTTAATATGGTGTTGTTAGGAAATAAACCGTTATTGTAAGTTAAGGTTTCGTTTCTCATTTCCTTTTCCCGGTCTTTTCCACTAAACTCCGTCCAAACTTTACGCAAGCGCACCGTTAGGCACCCTACCCTATCAAGGTATCGGTGTTTCCTAACCGCGACCAGTTGCGTTCGGATTGACCGGAGGCGAAAGCAAGCGACAAGAACGAACGGACAAGGGTCAATAAGTCGGATATCACAAATACCGTGCTTAAGTACCCTAATCCGCGTTGTTGCTGATTGCTCTACCTTTAGTGGTCGAGCTCGGTTTAAAGGACGTGAATACGAATTTCCTTAACTTACACTATCCTATCTAATCCTAACAATTTATATTGTGCATATATACACATAGGATAGATACGAACAATTCTGCCACGCACATTAACTCGTCAGAACAAGAACGTAAAACGCTCCGTCTCCCTGTGGATCGACCCGTACTCATCGCGGCTAGCTGCAAAGCGACACCGTCCTGATTGCGGTTAACTTTAGAACTTCAAATACACGACACACCGAAAGTGTGCCAATCATATACATATTGAAAAACCCATAAAAATTGAAATTTTTTCAAAACATAAAAATTTTGTCGTCAAGTTAGCTAGCGGGGAAACTTAGACTCAAAGTCTGATGGTTTAGTTTGATAAGATAGAAATAAATAAATCCTTTTTCGAGAGATTGAAAACCCGAAAGATAACCTTCTTTTGAGTTTAACCTTAGCTAATATACGTCTTTTATATCACTTTACACGCGTCGTGAGTTTTGAAAATTAGATGAAAAGCCTGAAATGTCTTTAAAACTTTTTGAAAATTGATAAATATTTTTAGGATCATACATGTTTGTTCTGAATTAAGTAATATTAAGAATAGTTCATAAAGTGAAGTGGTTATGAAGGATATTATTGAAAATTTTAATAGAAGCTAAAAGTTTGAAAAATAACCCATATGGAACCTTATTGAAGTGATTACACATCTTATTCTCAAGAACACGTCTTTGGAATAAAAAAGAAAAACTGGCAATATCTCCGTTCACACTATTTTCAGAATATTTTAAACGCTATAAAATAAATCTTTTTTTCGTGGCCTTGGTGACTTGCGCAATTAATTCCTAGGGGTGTCTCCACATTTAATGCCCTAAAACCATCTGATTTGGGAATCATTGACCCAAAACTCACTAAGTCTCCAATCGTAAAATAAAACAAGCTAATCAAGTGTTCTCTTCGAGTTAAAAGTCCTCACGTTTTTTTGTGGGAGAATAATTTTGGCAGGGACAAGTTTTGTATTATAAACATTTTTTTAGCGTCGATATGAAAGTTTAAATTATAAAGATTATAATATTTTTTGCACGATAACAAAAGATGTGTGTGAACGAAGACAGGTGAAGGGTGGGTGTGAAGAATAAGACTTAGTTCTGTTAAAGATGATATAATTTCTGACTTGAAACTTAACAGGAGAATGAAAATTGATAAAATCTTAAGTCTTGTCAAACTCGTGTGATCCTTTAGAAGTCTGTCATGGTCTATATTTATGACATGGTGATCCAAATCTAAGTTCTTAAAAATTTAACGGCACTATTCGCACAATCACGTAAAGACGTATATGCACTTATATTAAAGAAGATGAGAGGAGTGAAAAATAAGGGTTGAACATTTATGATTAGGGTAATAGAACTTCTAACTTTGATGCTTAATCTATAGATTAGAATCAACAAATTCCTCTCGAAACTAGCTTGACGGGATTTTGTGGGTGCAATCCGCTGAAAACACTCAAGAGACAAAACCCCTCCTACTAGAGACACCTAGAGGTTTAGCGGCTTGTTGCACGGGCTCAGTGCAATCGCGTTCCTTACGAAAGTGAGGTTAGGATTTTGTTTTGCCCGGGACGAGCAAAAGATAGGTTTATAGGTATTTGTTCGGCACAATTTATTACATTTTAATACCGCTCATTTATCTATCATTTTGTCAATAAACAGTGCTATTTTATCTGTGTCTGCTCTGTTTCCCCCAATCAGAGCAAAGCACTGATTGAAATTCGAATTTCAAAAATTGAAGCAACGCTTCAGATCCAGCGCCAAGTGCGCTGCGCTCTAGGCAGCGCACCATGTGTGCGCTAGCGCTAGGCGCGCTGCGCGCCACGTGTCAAATACGGATGCGCTAGCGCAGGGCGCACTGCGCTCTGAGCAGTGCACCACGTGTCAAACACAGGTGCGCTAGCGCAAAGTGCGCTGCGCTCTAAGCTGCGCGACACGTGCAAAGTAAGGGTGCGCTAGCGCTGGAATTAAAAATTCCCCACTCTTAGATCAAGAGATCTAATAATAATGATAAATCATTAATTAATCAGAAATAAAATTCTGTTATGGAAAGATTTTCCAATCTTGTTAAAAACAAGAAGATTGCCTTCTGTAAAACAGAAATCCTAGGATCAAAAATCCAACGGTGGGAAACATCCCTAAATCAATCAGAGAAAGATCTCTTTAACTGATTTAACAAATCAACTTGTCCTATATAAAGGCCTCAAGATTTCAAGTCTGATATAGAGAACCACCCCCCCATAAACTTTGAAAAATTCAAAGAAAGAGAGCAAGCTCTTGAAAGAAGATTATTTCTTCAAGGTAAAGATGATGAATGATGAACACAGAAATGAAATCATCTCCTAAAAAGAAGAATTATCTTCTTAAAAGATCATAGATCTACAAAGACCAAGGTCTTTTATAAAAAAGATCAAAAGATTTCATCACATAATAAAAGAAGAACATATTCTTCACACGGATCATTGATCTATAAAGGCAAAGCCCTTTCAAAAATAAGAACTGCTGTTCTTGAATCTTGTGACAAAGTCTCTTTTAAAAGAACATAAATTTTTTCACAGATCATAAAAATTGATCAAATGCGCTTTGTGCTATTGAAATGCGCCTTGCGCTATTAAACAGCGCTTCTTTGCTCTCTGGACTGATGTTCAGCACCAAAATGCGCCACGTGCCAACCACGTATGCAACTTGTGCTTTGCGTTTCTGAAATAGCGCACTGCGCTCATGGGCTAGCGCTCAGTGCCAAGCGCACCACGTGTCACTTACGTATGCGCCACTAAATTGAAAGCGCAGTGCGCTCATAAATTAGCGCTTAGCGCTCATAAACTGGCGCAATGCGCCCATCATCTGGCGCTTAGCGCCAAGCACGACACGCGTCCTTCACATATGTGCTACTTGGCAGAAGCGCACCGCGCTCTTTGACTGGCGCAAAGCGTCTGGTGCGCCACGTGTTGCGCCGTCAGAACTTAAATTGTTCTGATGAATGTTCTGCATCAAATACAAGAGAAAAATATTGTCAGAAGGGCCAAGCCCAAATAAAGGCTCAATAGCCCTGAATAATGAAATGTTAAACATTCTTTGGACTTAGTCCAATATTGGCCATAAGTCCTCAACTTATATTTAATTGAGTCCATCTGCTCATGAATATTTAACAGATCTTAGTCCCAAATTGGACTATAGATCTTTCAACCAACTCATACCGGTTCGAGGGTACATCTCTTTACTCCTCTGATATCTGTCGTTGTAATCCTTCAACGTCTTCAGAGAGGTGATGGGTCCCGACAACCACACATTTCACGGACTGTGGGGTCCTTAAACTCATGGACTATGATGTCCTTAAACTTTATAGACTATGACGTCTTTAAACTACGGATTGTGGGGTCCTTAAACTCATGGACTACGATGTCCCTAATGTCGGACTGTGGCGTCCCTTTAAACCCATGGACTACGATGTCCTTAACCTGGACCGAGATGTCCTTAAACTAACACTGGACCGAGATGTCCTTAAACTAACATTGGACCACCATGTCCTTAAACTGGTAATCGACCACAATGTCCCAAACTAAACAATAGAGTTCAAATGCTCTTTTGTTGGATCTAAATGATCCTGTTAAGTTGATCTTAGTCTAAAATTAGACTAACGTATCATTAACAAACGTTTAAGTTGATCTTAGTCTCGAATGAGACTAACATATCCTTAAACCTAAACCAAAGCCCAAATCTAAAAAAAATACGGATTTGGACTAATCCACGCCCTACGGGCAAAAACATAAATTAGTCTCTATATACAATCCACGGGCAACCAAAAAAAAACATCCACGACACGAAGTGACCATCTGGAGAAGGAGAAAGTTGTTACCGTGATGCGGTAGCGTAATTAACTGCAGGGGCTTGCGCCTGCAGGGAAGAGCGTCCCCACAATCAAAAACCCCTCAAACGAGGGGGAATCTGACGAAGCCTACTACATCGGCCGCATCCGTTTAAACCTTCGATACATGGTGCCATAAATCAACTTGGCATCTTCGGAGATGTGGATGGATAGCACCAATTAGCATCTGCCCCGAAATTTAGGCAAGACGAACCTACACGGTCGCCTCTCTGTATTCGGAGGGGAACAGATTCTGGCACGCCCGGTGGGACCTTTTTCTCTTTCCACTCCACATTTCGTGTGTCGTTTTTTTCCCGTGATCAGATAATCACGGTGTATATGTTTATGGTTGCACTTATGGGAGTGGATACTGAAGTCGGCACTTCGTCTTTATGAAGAATGGCGTTTGTTCCCACCTTAGCAACACAAGCTCTGTCATATCTGGTAGGGTCAAGTACGGGCTACTTGCAGGCTCAAATATCTGCAATCCGGCTCTTCAAGAAATCAACGGGCTTCTATTTAGGTCGATGCTGCCACCTCCCACCTTCAGTGCCTCAACACCGATGGAGGAAGCCCAGAGGGTGTCTGTCGTCCACAGGCGGGCTCCCCAAGCAGCAGCTTTATCGACGGAATCAATCCTCAAACAATTGGCGTTGCCAAGGACCAAGGTCGATACAGGGGGCAGAATATTCAAGCTCTCAAAGGAAACAGGGAGCAGGCTCTGTAAAATCCTGAAATTAATCAAATCCCGGCCATAAGAAATGGTCGACGTCGATATTGGCATCATACAAAATGAGCTGGGGGCAGTTCTCCGTATGGTTCTATTTCAACCTCAGTGGTGAATGTTGTTCCAACCAGGAACATCTTCAAATTGGTACGAAGGGTCAGATAAAATTTTCCTACCGCAATATTTGAGAAATCTCTGCAGCCCATGGAGATCCCACGAGAGCAGAAACCAGTTCGCTCCCTGAAGAAACTTTCCTCATCTATGTATAAAGTACGGAAGCGAGTGAAGGTCACTGTTGTCAACTGCGGCTCTTCCCCTAAACGTCAGCCAAACTCTGACCAATCCTCTTTCAAATACAAGGGGACTCATCCCAAGACGGATCCCGATACAGCGGTTCCTCTTAAAGCCAAAGCGACTTTTCACAAAAAAGAGAGGCCCAATAAAGCTCAAGTGCCCGAAGAAAACTCCAAAGGCCAAAACTCCAAATGCCCCAAGCTTGGGGCATGGTAGTTCACATAGTCTATGTGGTGAATTCCAAAGACAAAGTTCGAGCTTCTACTAGCCACCGACCTCAAACTCGGTCCCTAACAAAAGTTCAACTGCAACGTGAAAAGCTGCAGGAGATGCTTGCTCAAGCAGCAGAAATCGCTAATCCATCGTCTAAGGCAAATTCAGAAGATGCAGCTGGAGAAAGAATAGAGAAAGGGTCGGATATTGATTTCCTAAAGCGCGCTCTGAAAAAGGGAGATGCAGAAGCGGCAGAAATGTCCACTAAAATGAACCAGATGGCCCTTCTGATTCAGAATATGGCTGGAATGATGGTTCAATCGGAACCACTGGCGGATGAACTGCCGGTAGTCGGTCTTAAAGATAAGGATGACATTTCAAATCCTCTGCAAAGCTCATTAATGACTGAGAAGGAAATGATTCCTAAAAGAAAAGCTGAACGAATATATCGCTCAGCAAATCAAAGCTCACTACGCCAGTGAAACCGCAAATAGATCAATCAAGATTGGTCGACAGTATCCGACATGGCACAATCAAATACAGTACCCGCCAGAGTACACACTTCCAACGTGCCACATGTACAAAGAAACTGAGAATTCTCGCCGGCACATGGCGCGATTTGAACCCATGTGCAGCAATACTGATATATTTCTCCTCTGACAGTTCATCGGCTGTCTAGCGGGCATTGCCTTCGAATGGTATGCGGGACTCCCGAATGACTCCATGAATACCTTTGACGAAATGGAGATGCCCTCCTATCAGATATTCACTAGTATGAATAAACGCACTACCGTGACGGCACTGGTCAACGAAAGGATTAGACCGAATGAGACTTGGGTTCAATGTGTTACTCGATGACGAAATCTCTGGTCAAATACAAGCAACACATCGATGGAGTTGCAGCCATAGGAATGCTGAAGCCGCGCCCAACTCCAAAAATTGGTGGTGATAGTCAAAGCGCCCGCACCTAGCCGTCAAAATCTTCGAAGAAGAAGAAGACCAAAAAGCCCGTGAAGCTTGATGACAAGCGCACGAAGCTGCAAAAACATATTGACGTGCTGGAAGAATATAACCAGAAGGTGCGCACCTAAATCACACTCCAAGAATTTCTCAGCCACGTCCTTGAGGACGGAGATAACGACAATGGAGAAGACTCATGGGATGAACCTGAGGATTATGTGGCAAGCTGCCATGTGATCTCTCATTTATTGATAAACGGTGAGGAAGCTCTTGACGCAAAGAAATTGGGGGCAGATCCTGAGCCGGAACTTCTAGGACCATCAGACGAAATGATTGACGCATTCCTGAACGAAGCTCTACTGAAAAGCAAGGCTGATCGGGAGCGCGGGATGGCCATATTTGAAAAAGCCAAACGCCGGCGACTAGACGAAAGGGTTGAAACATTACCACCAGATCAATGCATCCCTATCGCCAACAAAAGCAAGCTTAAAGTAAGGAAACGATTCGCTAGGGCCCTGTCAATAGGAATGAAGTTGCCTTCTTTCCGAGGAAATTCTCCTAGCAATATACGTCTTGATAAAGCGGACATACATCCTAACTTCTGCGTATACCATCAGAGGATTGCATACCCTACAGAGGAGTTCATAGCCTTTAAAAAAACTGATGGTAGGGATATGTTGCCCATCGATGACACGTTCAACGAGTGAAGTGCAAGGCTTGTCGGGAACAGAAAAACACGACAGATGAGCGCGAAAGAGCTGCTGGCAACTGTCACATAGCCGACACCAAGGGATCGCAAGTTATCACCTTTGGAAGCGACTCTGACGAAGAAATCGCCCTCAGCCCTCTCTTCAAGGAATCCACCTCCGACACAAAACATGCGAAGATTTGTGGCAAAATCTAGCTGCGTAATCGTACGTTGACTTATGACCGAAACGTTGTTAAACTACTACCAACCCACGGCATCCTCAGGCTGACGTAGTA
Organism: Agapanthus africanus; assembly: GCA_030015575.1. NCBI lineage: Eukaryota > Viridiplantae > Streptophyta > Magnoliopsida > Asparagales > Amaryllidaceae > Agapanthus > Agapanthus africanus. The sequence goes on from CM057339.1 coordinate 48,131,170, forward strand.
AAAAAATGGTACGTTCACAAGTGAGATGGGCACGGATGAAAACCTGGGAGGGCTCCGTGAGTAAAAACAGCAGGGCTACCGGCGAGTTTTGTGAAAACCCGAAAGGGCGCAACCTCGTTAAAAGACACTTGCAAGGTCCTCTCGACCTTGTGAGGAGAAACCACCTCCGTGAGATCCTTACGACTCACAAAGGAACAACACACTTAGGAATCCTCACGATTCCTAAGGAGAAATTACACTTGCGAGATTCTCACGACTCGTAAGGAGAACCCTCCTATGAGGCCCTCACGGCTTATAGGATTCAAAAGCCTTAAGTTACAGGGGTCCGAACCTATTCTTAAGCAGCCATCACAACCTCCAATGCTGCCCTACAAGCGGCCCAATATTGACCCTTGTATACAATTCACGGGCGCGAATAAACATTTCCCTAACAAAGTCCCATCCGTGACTAGGGATATGTCTACACGGTGAACAACCCTTGTAAGTCCTCTCGACTCATAAGGAGAAAACATTCTTGTAAGATCCTTACGACTTATAAGAGAACACACACTTAGGAATCCTTACGATTCCTAAGAAGAAAATGCACCTACGTGATCCTCACGACTCGTAGGGAGAAATACCTTCATGAGACCCTTACGGCTCATGAAGTCAAAGCCTTAGTTGACAGGATCCTAACCCTGTTCGCTAAGCCACCTTTGTTCGACATGGACGGAGGCAAATGATGATTCGCTCCTGGCAATATCCCAGTTGTAGCGGTGCTGATGCCGAAATCGGTGTCTAATTCCAAGTTTGCGGCGAAAAGCCAGCGAGCCACACATGCATACGAAATAGCCGAAATGATGGGGCAAATTGCAAACAAAATCAGCAAGTAAAAATGTATGCATGCAAAATAGCCGAAATGATCGGGCAACTTGCAATAAAGAGCAGCGAATAAAAATAAAATAAATAGCCGAAATGATTGGGCACCACGAAAAATAGCCGAAATTATTGGGCAATCTCGACCTTCGCGATATAAAAGCTGAAATGATAGAGTATCGTGGAAAGAAATAAAAAAATATAAATAAAACTTATGCTCTACAGGTGATATCACATCAATCCCTGTATACAATCCAGGAGCGAAAACAAAGAAGGAATCACACCTTCCCTCACCAGGCTTCATCAGAACATGAAGCCAAATCTCGACGGTTCAGTGATAGCCTAGAGATCATCAACAGCGTTCCTCCCCATTCCAGTAGGATTCAGACGCTATAATCAACCCTGGAGCTACGGCAAAGCCTCTACTCCAAATCTCGATGGTTCCCAGACAACCTAGAGACCACCTCGACATTCGTCTCGTTATAGCAGAAGCAACGTCAGCAAAATGGAGTGATGGACAAATTCCAACTCCACCTCAGCATTCGTCTCATTACACCAGACGCAATGTCAACAACGGCGTTCCTTCGCAGTCCAGCAGGATGCAGATGCAACGTCAACGAAAGACCTCACGGTCGGAATAAGGCGGAGTGATGGCAAAATCCCAATTCCACCTCAACATTCATCTCATTACACCAGACGCAATGTCCACAACGGCGTTCCTTCGCAGTCCAGCAGGATGCAGATGCAACGTCAACAAAAGACCTCATGGTCGAAACAAAGTGGAGTGATGGCAAAATCCTAACTCCAGCTCAGCATTCATCTCATTACACCAGACGCAATGTCAACAACGGCGTTCCTTCGCAGTCCAGCAGGATGCAAATGCAACACGAAAGACCTCATGGTCGGAACAAAGCGAAGTGATGGAAAAATCTCAGCACCACCTCAACGTTCGTCTCGATACAGCAGACGAGATGTCACCATAACGTTCTTCCTCCAGCAGGATTCAAACGCGATAATCAAACAACGGAGCCACGGCAAAATACCTAGTTCCAAACCTCGACGGTTCACCAGCAACCAAGAGACAACCGTGACATTTGTCTCGATATAGCAGAGGCAATGCTAGAAAACGAAGCGAAGGCTAAATTCCTAGCTTCAGGGTCTTGACGACAAGTCATATAAAACCTAAAAGACCATCGGAGATTATCCCACACTAGCACGGAGTGGTCACCACCTCGACGTTCGTCTCGATACAGCAGACGATATGTCACTACAGCGTCCTTCCTCCAACAAGATTCGGACACGCCAAAGCAAACGAAGCGAAGGCCAGATTCCTAGCTTCAGGGTCTTGACGGCAACTCATATAAAGCCTAAAAGACTATCGGAGATCATCCTACTCCAGCGCAGAGTGGTTATGACTCATCGGGGCTCTCCAAAATGAGCCTAACCTCAAGTAAAAAGCGGCATGGCAAAATTCCTAACGCTTTCTCTTCCGACGGTCAAACTGCCCAAGAAGATTGCTGTTAGTTATGTATATGCCCTAGAGGCTATTGTTGTACATATGATGTATATTATAATGGATGCTTGGATATATATAGAGAGGGCTTTCTTGCTCGTCATGATAGTATGCTATTTGGTTTCACTTTATCTTAACATATTGACTTGTATTGGTTTACTGTCTTACTCTCACATGTTGATAAAGCCCTTAGGATCTGTACTCAACTACTGGGACTATGATGAGATCATACTAGTGGGGCCACGGTAGTCGATGAGTACATCCTATAACTGTTCCTAGTCGAGGGTATATCAAGACAGGGCATCGATACACCAGAGTAAACTAGCGTATACGCATCTTGACCCATATGATGGGCGATGGATGATCCCATATCCATCGGTGTTTTGACATCAAGGATGGTGTACAGGTGATCATTAGAGACTGGGTACACAGGACGGACTCGCCGAGAACTCCCAGATGGTGATATACCACACGTCGGATGGCAGTTCTCCGGTGACACTGGTACAGGGTAGTCTGTAGACCCGAGATCGTCATAGAGTCTTGTGTGATTCCCACTGTGCTTTGATTTCTACCTTACCACGTCCAAGAGGGCGTGCAAAATGGTGGCTTTTGGGTGCAGTCCCGAATCACATGGAGGCAATGAGTGATAGGAGGGGATTCGTCTCTCTCGGTATAGGGAGTTGATGTTGTGCTGTGTTCGATTGGCTATAACTGGAAGTCCCTAGCCAGGGCTGATATAGAGATTTACTGGTAAGTGTTATCTGTAGTTTCTCGACCCGTTATGAGCCTCACATCGACACGACTTATCGGTTACTGGGGGTCTGACGTATACCACCCCTAGACTAGATATGCAACATATCAGACGAAGAGACCGGACTGTACGAGAGTGTTACTGATTGGATTCACAGGAGAACGTACATGCTAGCTTGTTGATCTTCTGATCGCTCAATACCTGGGTGGCTGTTATGTTTAGCTGACCTCTTGCAGCTTGTGGGTGTTTGATATGATAATCACCTGCTACCGGCGTATTGACGATTCTTTAGAGTCCTACACAGAGGTTTCTTGACTCAAGCAAAACGGAATAGGGGCACATATGTGATATATGCAGGACCAGGATAATGCGATATGAGATACCGTATTATATTCTCGCGATATTTAGATATGAGCCGGATCATCGGATCAAGTGTTGATTCGATGAATCGGTACATGATATATTAGTCAGTTATATTCGATATAGCCGGATTGTCGGATCAAGTGTTGATTCGATTATTTTATGTATAATAATATATATGATATATTGCATTACATTATCTAATATTGGCTCGCTTTATTATTTTATTTTCTCACCGGGTAATACATTGATATATATGCGATAATATGTTAATTGTATTATTTTCTTTTGTTACAAATATATAATATATATGTGATATATATTTTTGTAACATGATATGATTAATAATGAAACATGTTTAGTGGAGATTAAACAAGGTTAGGGTTTGATTTGGGTTAGTTCCTTATTGCACATTCTAGAAGCTTTTCTTTTGTCATGAGAAAGATATTATGTTGATATTTTCTTATGACTCATTGTTTAACCCAACCCAAACCCTAGCCCTAGTTAATTCTCTACATGAGCTATCCTTGTCATCCTTGACCATGGTTACATTATTAATCATGTACTCTTTTCATTATTCATCACAAAAAGTTTAACTCATTTTTCATCTTCATCTTCAACTTTGAGCTTTAAGAAAGCTTACTAGGTTTTCCTTTTGTGATGTTTTCTTGTGAGAATTTGATATAAAAATAAAGTATAAATACTGCTCCATTATTCTCATCTAATCTAGCCAATTAGATTAGGGTGTTCACCTCATTAGAGTGAAGGAGCTTGAGTTATAGAAACTTCGCCGTAGATCATCGGAGAAAAGGAACACTACAAGCTAGCATGGATCGTTCGAGTCGTGGAGCCTCTCTTGAGTCCCGGAGATCGTGGATCGCGGCGAAAGGACTTCTACTCGGAGCTTATGAAGCGAAGGAGCGGACTACAAAGGTTGTAATCCCTCACACTTAGTAGTAAAGATGTTTACTTGCATGTTAAACCCTAATAATCTAGCAAAGATCCCGGCTTTGGGTTGTTCGGCACGTCTAAAATTTTATTCGGGCATGGTTGATGCCTTATAAACCCTTGTAAGAGTGCCTAGGAACCCTACAATTGCTTGAAGACATCTTGTCCAGCCCCCGAAGGGATTAGAGACACGACAGTCGCAATGCTATTCGAACAGCAAGATTTCCTATCGAGGACTACATCAGCCAACGCGACGGTACGACAGAAAAAATCTTAGTACTACAAACCCTAACGGACCTCTGTCGTAAAGAGCAGAGGTTAACTGTGATGTTAGGATATTCTTGCGAGAACTGCTAGATTCGTCTCGACTCGTAAGGAAATTAGTGTCTTTGCGAGAACTTCTCGATTCGTCTCGACTCGTAAGGAAAAGCCTTAGGCAATGGGGATAAGAACCGGTTTCCTAAGCACTGGGGCCCTGCAAGTTGGTCCAAAATGGACTCTTGCATACTATTCACGGGCCACACTCTCCAAAGTCGAATCTCGACAAGGAGGGAAACAACCGCTTACGAGTCCTCTTGACTTGTAGGAGGGAAAATTCTCTTGTGAGATCCTTACGACTCTCAAGAGAAAACGAGCTTAGGAATCCTCACGATTCCTAAGGAGAAAATACACCTATGAGATCCTCTCGATTCGTAGGGAGAAAAGTCTTTATGGGACCCTCATGGCTCATGAAGTTGAAAAGTCTTAGGTAGCAGATCTGAACCTGCTTCCTAAGCCATCGCCACCTCTCAAAGAGTTCAAGACGGAATGCTCTCTATCATCTACAGGCTACGCTTATTAAGGTAACAAGCCGGCAAAAAAGAAAAGAGAAGAAAGCGATAGTGAGGAGAACATTTTATTCACATTCAGTCGAACAAGACATATCCATTCATTCATGTGCGAAAAAGTTTGACGCATAAGATAAACACATTAGAAATGAAAAAGCTTGCTATTCATACTTCGGAAAATGCCTACACTGAGGGAAACAGCAAATAAAAACATAACTGGAATGTTTACAAAGGCACGACATCAAATCCAGGGCATGGATTGAGAAACTCAAAATTAAGGCCATCTAAAATGTTCCAGGCCTTTCGAACCATCCTAGTATGCTTTCTTTCGCGATCACAAGCGTCGGAATCCTCACTGATGTCCTCCACCTTCCGATAGGCAGCAAGTATTGCCGCCTGTTGAAAAGCCTGATGCAGAAGATCGACAAGATTGTCTTGTCTTCTATTTGAGATTAGGCCCATCAGATACACCGAGTGCACCTTGTCCTCGGTATCATCCAATGCCTTAAGCGGCATGCCGGCACAAAATAGAGGAAGCGCTCCCCAGATCGCTCCCACGATAAGCTTCAAGAGAGAGGAACATCGAGAAAGCAGTCGACCATTGTATGCACCAAAGAGACCCATGATTTCGGCGCACTGGGCGTTTGTGAATTCTCAGTTTTGAGAACGGCCGAATGAGCGGATGTCTCCGTAAGAGATAATCTCATCAAGGTCATACAAATGAGTAGTCATAACATCTGAAAAAGAAAATCAGTGAGAATTAGTAGACAGACTAATTAGAAAAGCTTATTAAAACAGATACGGAATTTAAACTACTCTTGATATCCCCATGGAGAAAACAAATTCTAATTATGACACCTAATAAATTCGAATTTATGAGAAATCCTAAAAAAGGAACCTCATTTAATAAGCGACCCTTCGGGTTAAGGAGTTAAACTCCTCGAGAGCAATGCTCTGCAGACAGGAATGACACCTGTCAAAGTCAATTATGAAAGGAATTTAAAGAGATTCCCCGAGAATGCTAAGAGCCTGGCTCTGTAAAGATGATGAAAAAACCCATCAGAAAAAAAATTAAAATCAATTTTTATGAATTAAAAATTCTAAGATCTCCATAGATCTATGGGTTCATGATCTGAAGAGAGCAAAGCTCTATTAATGAAACCCTAAAAGGGTTTTCTTTAGATCAAAGATCTATGAAGAACAAGGCTCTGTTAATGGGTAAAACCCTAGTTTATTAAAAGATTTAATCTTTACCTAAGTTTTGACAGAGTTTTGACTCTTAAAATCTCTTAAGATGAAGAGCTATGCTCTGAATAAAAATTCTCAAAGAAGAAGATGAACAGAATCATCTAAGGGACCAAAGGTCCTATTTATAGACATTGAAATACCTCTTCAATTTCTGAGTTGATCCAAGGGCACAGATGCTGCCACCGCTGCACTCACATGTAGGCCACATGAGCGCAACGGTGGGGGGAATTTGTTTCCCCCAATCAGAGCAAAGCTCTGATTGAAATTCGAATTTCAAAAATTGAAGCAACGCTTTAGATCCAGCGCCAGGTGCGCTGCGTCTTAAGTAGCGCACTATGTGTGCGTTAGCACTAGGTGCGCTGCGCGCCACGTGTCAAACACGAGTGCGCTAGCGCAGGACGGGCTGCGCTCTGAGCAGCGCACCACGTGTCAAACACAGGTGCGCTAGCGCAAATTGCGCTGCGCTCTAAACTGCATGCCACGTGCAAAGCACGGGTGCGCTAGCGCTGGAATTAAAAATTCCCCACCCTTAGATCAAAAGATCTAATAATAATGATAAATCATTAATTAATCAGAATTAAAATTCTGTTATGGAAATATTTTCCAATCTTGTTAGAAACAAGAAGATTGCCTTCTGTAAAACAGAAACCCTAGGATCAAAGATCCAACGGTGGGAAATATCCCCAAATCAATCAGAGAAAGATCTCTTTAACTGATTTAACAAATCAACTTACCCTATATAAAGGCCTCAAGACTTCAAGTCTGATATAGAGAACCCTCCCCACCCCACCATAAACTATGAAAAATTCAAAGAAAGATAGCAAGCTCTTGAAAGAAAATTATTTCTTCAAGGTAAAGATGATGAATGATGAATACAGAGATGAAATCATCTCATAAAAAGAAGAATTATCTTCTTAAAAGATCATAGATCTACAAAGACCAAGGTCTTTCATAAAAAAAGATCAAAAGATTTCATCACATAATAAAAGAAGAACATATTCTTCACACGGATCATTGATCTATAAAGGCAAAGCGCTTTCAAAAATAAGAACTGTTGTTCTTGAATCTTGAGACAAAGTCCCTTTTAAAAGAACATAAATTTGTCCACAAATCATAAAAATTGATCAAATGCGCTTTGCGCTATTGAAATGCGCCTTACGCTATTGAACAGCGCTTCTGCGCTCTCTCGACCGGTGCTCAGCACCAAAATGCGCCACGTGTCAACCACGTATGCAACTTGCGCTTTGCGCTTCTAAAATAGCGCACCGCGCTCATGGGCTGGCGCTCAACACCAAGCGCACCATGTGTCACTCACGTGTGCGCCACTAAATTGAAAGCGCAATGCGCTCAGAAATTAGCGCTTAGCGCTCATAAACTGGCGCAATTTGCCCATCATCTGGCGCTTAGCGCCAAACGCGATACGTGTCCTTCACATATGTGCTACTTGGCAGAAACGCACTGCGCTCTTTGACTGGCGCAAAGCGTCTGGTGCGCCACGTGTTGCGCTGTCAGAACATAAATTTTTCTGATGAATGCTCTGCATCCAATACAAGATAAACATATAGTTAGAAGGGCCAAGCCCAAATAAAGGCTCAATAGCCCAGAATAATGAAATGTTAAACATTCTTTGGACTTAGTCCAATATTGGCCATAAGTCCTCAACTTATATTTAATTGAGCCCATCTGCTCACGAATATATAACAGATCTTAGTCCCAAATTGGACTACAGATCTTTCAACCAACTCACACCGGTTCAAGAGTATATCTCTTTACTCCTCTGATATCTGTCGTTGTAATCCTTCAACGTCTTCAGAGAGGTGACGGGTCTCGACAACCACACATTTCACGGACTGTGGGGTCCTTAAACTCATGGACTATGATGTCCTTAAACTTTTTAGACTATGACGTCTTTAAACTATGGACTGTGGGGTCCTTAAACTCATGGATTACGATGTCCCTAACCTCAGACTGTGGGGTCTCTTTAAACCCATGGACTACGATGTCCTTAACTTGGACCGAGATGTCCTTAAACTAATACTGGACCGAGATGTTCTTAAACTAATATTGGACCACCATGTCCTTAAACTGGTAATCGACCGCAATGTCCCTAAACTAAACAATAGAGTTCAAATGCTCTTTTGTTGGATCTAAATGATCCTGTTAAGTTGATCTTAGTTTAAATTTAGACTAACGTATCCTTAACAAATGTTTAAGTCGATCTTAGTCTCGAATGAGACTAACGTATCCTTAAACCCAAACCAAAACCCAAATCTAAGAAAATACGGATTTGGACTAATCCACGCCCTACGGGCGACAACATAAATTAGTCTCCGTATACAATCCACGGGTAACCAAAAACAAAACAAACACCCACGACACGAAGTGACCATCTGGAGAAGGAGAAAGTTGTTGCCGCGATGTGGTAGCGTAATTAACTGCAGGGGCTTGCGCCTGAAGGGAAAGCGTCCCCACAATCAAAAACCCCTCAAACGAGGGGGAATCTGACGAAGTCTGCTATATCGGCCGCATCCGTTTAAACCTTCGATACATAGTGCCATAAATCAACTTGGCATCTTCGGAGAGGTGGACGGATAGCACCAATTAGCATCTACTCCGAAATTCAGGCAAGATGAACCTACGCGGTCGCGTCTCTGTATTCAGAGGGGAACATGCTCATCAGTACAGATTATAGGTATACAGGCAAAAACACTGGAAACGATACACAACATGAACAGAAACGACGGTTTTTAGCCGGAACTGCAAACATGACAGAATACAAATCATATCAAATGGTTTTGCAACAAATAAAGTTGTGTACAATAATATTTGATTTTTAGTCCAACATATCAAGTGTGAACCATCATGTTAATAAGTGGACATGAACCATCATGAGGCATCAAGTTGCAAACACCATCATGGTGCAAGCAAATAGGTGTGCAAGTGGATTGTGTGATAAAAGGAAGTGATGTGAAGAGTGGACACACACCCACTTGATCCTTTCTCTGTACATTACTCCATATTACACTCAGGTGTAAATTATAAGAAATAGCAACCACAGAGAGATGCTCAAGAGACCAGAAGACCATAGACCAAACATGGGCCCCACTCTCCAAAATGAGTTCGCAAATTAATTCATCTTAGCCGCAATTTGCAGCCAAGTTGGAGCCATTTAGGCTCATCCAAGTTTGGTGGGTCCCTTATTGTATATTTAGTCCACTTGTATATGCAACTTTTGATTTTGGGTTGCCTATAAACAACAGATCTCAGATTTAGTTCTGGGTTGGATTTTAGAGTGAGAATTTGAGTGCGTAACATTTGATAGCTTCCTCTTCTTCCCACTTTGAGCTTTTATTTGAGAGCTCCATTAAGAAGGTTGAGATTGTCATCAAATTTGTAGCTCTAATCCATCCATTTTGTTAATAAAGAATTGCACTTGTTTTTATTTTCCTTACTTGTTTCATGTTCTTCATTTCTCTTGTGTTTTGTTTTCTCTTTTAAGCAATGTTTATGTAACTATATGCTTGTGGTGATAGTGAGGATGTGGGATGAATGGTTTTTCCTTCCTACTCGTCTTATGAATGTTTAAAGTGCTTAATTGTGATTGTAACCTTAAGATCGTTAAACGAATATGTTTTATATGATGTGTTGATTTTGATGGTTACTTGTAACCTTTATCACATACCCTATTCTCTCATTATCACCATTTGCGATGTTAAGCTTAGAATCAATTTTGTGTTACACTTTCTAGGTAGTTTAGATATGGTATGTTGCTTATGTTTCTTGATACCTTTCATCAAGTATATACCATATACTATCACCTACCTACTTAGCAAGAGTAATGCAAACTTTTACTTCTTATTTTCAAATTGATGTGTGTTGATGTTGTATGCTTGCTAACTCTTATGCTTAGTGTTGATGCATCATGCATAGACATAAAAATGGTAAGTAAGAACATAACGGAATCGTTTCATATCTTGCGTCGGATATCGGCAACTTGATGGGTTGTGCTTCGCAAACGCCTTGACACACCATGCTTCAAGTCGAAATCAACACAAGGACGGAACAACTCATAATCAAGAGACCGTCGAATAATTCACCACGATTCAACCATCCGATCCGAAACCACGGCCATTTTCCGTCTTTCTTAACTTGTTCTATATTTTCGAAATTTTCTAATTTTCATTAAAAAAGAAATTCTTTCTCCTTGAACCTTTAACGACAACTCTTAATCATCAATTCTCTATAGATTGACCCGTACTAGCCGACTCGCTACAACGCGCCGTGCACTTACGGTTTATAAATCTTAAAATGAGACCGAGCTCGCGGGCACACTATTTCTAAAAACCATTTTTTTCAAAACCACAAAGGCGTGCGCGGGTAAAGACCCGGTAGCTTTCTACTGGTCTATATATTTCACGGTATCCTCTATAAAATTTTCAGAGTCTCCAAATAATACCAGATTTCATTTGATCACCGCAAGTTTTACAAAACCGATATCGGAAAATTCTAAACTATTTTTGAAACTTCTAATCTCATCTTAGACCAGCGATTCTATTACTAAAGGCTAGTAAACACTAAGTAAACCCTCTGCTACGCTTCTATTACAAGTTTCACTCACTAAATCCGACTTTAGAACTTTCAAGCTTACAAAACATGCACTTTTAAACTCTAAACTAGTTTGTGAGGTTATGAAACATAAAACTTATCTAAAAGTAAGAGTATTACCTTAAAAGAGCAACTCAAGAAAATTCTAAAATGGCCAAATGAGCTCAAAACTGAAACTTGATCAAGCCATAAAGCTTAGATTGAGGGTAGGAATATTTTTTGTGAAGGTTTTATGTGTTTTTGAGTTGATTTGGGTGATGTTTGTGGTGGTAGTGAGGAGGGTGAATGAGGTAGAGAAAATGAAGGAGGAGGTGAACAAAGGATATGAGGAAGAGTAAAGAAAATCTAATGGTTAAGGAGCCATGACATTCCCCTATCTCTTTCTCTCTCATGCCCATACTCTCGTGTCTCCCTTATCCCTTCTCATTTTCTTTCATTTCCTTTTTCTTATCTTCTCTCTTTAAAACAAATAAAACAAAATAAAAATAAATCATGAACAAAATATTACATGTGATGCACACAAAGCATGTTTATCGAAACAAATTTAGTTTAATACTTAATTAGTGAAATACTAATCGAGTTTAATATTAAACTTATATGTAAATAATTATATATTAAAAAGCCCAAATAAAATAAATGCTTCCATAAATTATAAATTCATTTTTAAATTCCAATTATTTTCTAAAAATATAGGTATATAACTATACCATTCTATGAAAACTCAAATCTATACTCGTATAATATCTGTAATAATTATTATTTTATTATTTAAATCCAAAAATATTATTTTATATTTTCTGAAATGTTACAGTCTTTCCTCCTTAATTAAATTCGGTCCTTGAATTTAAATTTAAACCTCCAAGTATTAAAAAATTTCAGTAAATTAAATCAAATCAACGGGGCTCCGAAGTCACTGATAAGCTAGAAATATCATAACGCAACACATGCGCTTGAAAACGAGTGCAAAACTCAATAATCAAAATTCCGTCAAGCGTCATGCAAATCATGCGAGTTATGATGATTATGCAAGTTTCGAAATCTACTGTTTAAATCAAGTATAATATAATTAAGACTATGATACGTACATAGTACGCATCAAGTAAAATCATTTAAGTAACTGAAAATGTATGAAAAATCCTTTTCAAATTGCCATGTGATGCGTATATCACGGTATAAGTAGCGGACGTTATATATATATATATGATTGGTCCTAAAAGGTGTGTCTATGTGTGTTGTAAATTACCGCAATCAAAAACGGTGTTGCAATAGCTAGCCGCTAGTGAGTACGGGCCATCCACAGAGAAACGATGAAATGTTTTTCTTGCTTTAGACGAGTTGATGGAAGAAAGGTGGAGTTTTGATCGTTTATTACAAAGAAGATTTTAAGATTTATAATAAAAGGGCTTGTAGGGTTTATAGTACTTAGTAATTAATGTATGGAATTTTTAAAAAATAATTCTTTTCATCTTTTAATTATTTAATACTAGAGAAATAGTGATGAATGTGAATTAGGGTTCTTGGAGGGAATTAGGGTTTCCCTCTACTGACCCTTGTCCTTCCATTGATCCCTATTTGTCTCAAGACCTTAACAAAACGATTATTAACAAATATCAAATCGTGGTCGTGACTATCATTAATTGACCGCATGCCCGATAAGAGTGTTAACATTCATTTTGCTAAAATTTATAAAAATTAAAACCTCAAAAGAAGTTAGGGGATTTTTTCATCCGTTATTCTATCCTATCCTACAAATCCTAGTAAGCAAGAATTTACTCGCTCATTAGGAAGCGTGAAGTTGAAGAGAGATTGAAGATGAATGAACCCATAATAAAAATACAGAAAGTAATGCAGAAAGTAATGTAGAAATTAAAATGCGAAAAGTAAATGCGAAAAAATTAAAGAAAAGACCACCTTTATTGATTTTCTATTGCATTACAAGCTGCTCGATGAAAAAGTAATTTTCAAAACACTAGTTTGCTTGCCAGATCTTAATCTATTCTTCGATGGAGTCCTTCGATCCTTCGATGTTCGTTGATTTTTTTAGATAGATAGCGCTCGGTCCTTTATATAGGCTCCGAAATGTGAAACCCTAGCTGTCATGTTGAAGTATGTACAATCAAGCCCTTGAAGTTTCACATCCTACGGCCACCATAAGACTGCGCTTCCACCGCCCCAAGCCCTTTTTGACTGCGGATCCGTAGCCCCCTATTGGATTTGGGTCTCTAGATTTCTCGTGCCTTTTCTTCTCGATATTTGGAGATCTTTCTGATAAAATGATTCTGAAAATATATCTGTTAGTCTCTGCCATTGCAAGATTTTTCAGTTTGCTCCTAATATTCGGCAGATTTGGTTTGGTAAATCAATTTTTTTGTGGATCTCCTACTTATAGTTCTGACCTGAGCTGATCTTATAATAATACATGCGCAATATCTCAAATCATCTTGTTAGTAGCATTTATTTTATTTAAGATATTATTCCAACCAATTAATTGATATGATATCTTAAGAATATTGGATATGATTATTTGATATGATATGCATATATTTCCCTAATTATATTAAATATAAATTAGGAAACATACGACAATATTCATTTTACAAATAAACCCACATATGTTCTTAATTTACAAATAACAGCTTTTAATAATTAATAATAGTAGGAAAAATGTCCATACAAATGTATAATAAATTTGACTAATCAAATACTCCCAAACTTATCTTTAATCGTCCAGAGCAAACTATTTATTATCAAAAGAAAAAGAAAAACTTAGGACACTTTTGTAAGCAACACGATTGCATTTAGTTCGTGCAACAAGTCATTAAATCTCTAGGTGTTCCTAGTAAGAGGAGTGTTGTCTCCTGAAGATTTTCAGCGGATTACACCCACAAAATCCTAAAATAAAAGAAAGAAAACAAAAATTAAAAGATAAAGAACATATAGAAGAAAAAACTTGAAAATAAGTGTTTCAAACTACACTCGATTTTTAGTTGTCATGAACCCTATCTTAATGGTCTTAAAAAAATGTCGGAAATCACATCCTCCATCAATAAAATGTCGTTTTTAGTCTTCCTCCCTATTTTTCTACCAAATATAGATCATATACCCCTATGTGTGTGGAAAAGTCATCCCTATACTTGAAAAATTCAATTCAATCTATCATACCTTTTGTACATATTCTTTAGTACTTTTTAGTCGGTGATGTTTTAGATGGATTTGCTCACACATTCTTCATGCGACCATTAATAGTTCTTGAGGTACTAACCAACCGATTACCGAATGTACTCACTTATTAAGGCGTCATTAGCAATATCTTAGTCTTGCAACACCTAAAACTTAGCAGTGACTTCCAAACCAGTTGGTCTAAAGCACTAGGAGATAAGATACCCTCGCTATATTTTTTTATAATGCCTTAAATAATTGAAAAACCAGTGTTCATTTTTCTTTTAAATTTTATTTTATTAATTTATATTTTTCCCTTCATACTATGATTTTTAGACAAGTGTATTTCAAGGTATTCTCTACTATCCCAAGTTTCAAGATGTGTGCAAGTGCGTATACTAGGGTATCAACGTTTGGATGTTTGGTTTCAAGAATAGGGACTATTTTTCAGACTTATTTCTATTCTCATATTAGTGATTCCTTCTTCTTACTAACTCTTGGGACAATAGCTCATGAACACGTATTACTAGCTTCATACTAAAACATCTAATTTTCATGCATTTCTTAAATATCTTCCTCTCTTTCATATGTATTTTCATTTTCTAACTTTTATTTTCAAAAATAAATTTTTTTATAGTGCTTTATTTTTATAGTGCAAAATGATACGTGAATAAGCACAAACCCCCCAAAACCTGTTTGTAGAGTGTCCTCTCTGATGTTGTCCTGTAAGCTCGAAACTTGTAAACTTAGGAGGAAAAGTTCTCAAAGATTAGTAAAGGGGACAAGAGTTAATGACAGTGAAATCCTCCCTCAAACTTATTTTTGGCTCACAATCGTGCAAAAAGTTTCCTTTTATTTAAGAGCCTAAAAATGTTTTTCTTCCCTCAAACTTAATTAAAACAGTGTTTCCACTATTTAAGCATTTGAAGTTCAAAGTAAGAGAGGAGAAAATCGCATTAGTATATACAAGACTTTACAAAGCCCAAAAAAATCCACACCAACCAACCGTTTAAATATTTTATCAAGGTAACCCAATAGTTAGTGAAAGATAGTGTAACGGATAAACGCGAAGAAGACTCGAGACTATATATTAATGGAGATTGTATCATATCTTGAGTAGAAATGAAAGTAACGATAAGAGATGAAGTGGAGAGAATATAAGAAGTGTAGTCGGAAGGATTTACGTCTGGGTTGGTGGAGAAGAAAAGTGATGGTCAATGAAAACGAGATTGTGAAAGATAAGGAATGTGTGGAATAGTCACATTCTCGTATATGATAAGAAGAAGGGGTGGCAGTTCAAATTCTTCGGCTTTAAAGGGAGGCACATAAATTTCCTGTGGAGGTTGATTCATTACAGCATCCAAATTTTCAAGGAACGCGAGTTCTTCGGCGAAAATATCTTCAAAACTTTCATCGATGATCTCATCGGAAAGAAAGGAATCGATATCTATATTAGTGGAATGGTCAGATTCACTAGGAATGCTGAAAGTTTTAAGGTCAATGTGTTGTGCACTAGGATTCAAAACACTCGATTCGTCAGAAATTATGGAGGTAGGAGACTCGAAAAGCTCATCTACCTCATTCTCAAAAGAGTCTAAATCAATTGGTCTTTCAAGAATCATAGAACTCGAAATATCGGAGTGTGGTTCATCAAAATTCGGTGAAAGTGAAAAAGGATGAGAAGAAATGTGTAATGAAATGGGTAAACGAACTTGGGTGTCGAGCATTGTTGAACCTGATATGGGAGATGAAAGGTGAATATCGTTTTGTATATTGGATAGGATGGTGGTAAGAATAGAATTGGTTAAATGTACAGGAAGATGTTCACATTCAATGGAAGGGACATGATGGGTCGGGGAATCCAACTCATCCAATATAGCGATTTCATCTTCAAACATATTCTCATCACCGTTCTCACTAGCACCTTCAGTCAAATCAAACGAATAGTTCTTTAAAAATTCATTTATTATATTATCCTCAATTAATGGATCACTTGGTTCACTTGATAAATTGGAAGGTTTGAAATGTCAAGTTTAATCGGATAAGGACTGGTTTGATTTGCAATGGTGTAAAGCTCTCTTTCACACTCATGATTGGAAAAGTCAAACCTGTTATTCTCGGACACCTCATCAATTAGATTATTAAGTGGTTGATCATCAAATACATTCGGTTGGATTTCAGGATGGAAGGTGTCAGTATCAAAAGAATTGGTTCTGGTTTAACTTGGAGGGATCCCTGGTTCTTTTTCACTATTCAATTCCAACTCTACTTCAAGACTAGACATGGTTTGTGAAGAAATTTCAATGAAGGATTCTCTTTGAATAGTGGAACTTCCTAATTGATGTTCAGAAGTACTTTCTATATAAGGTGCAAAAGTTGAGTATGGTTGAAATGTGTTTAATTGTTCGCTACGGGCAAGTTTCATGTGTTCCGTGATAGAAATGGATTTACGAATTACTATATTAGTCTCACGAGAAGTATCAACATGAGAGGGTGTGCAAGTTTGGTACTATTAATAACAGTTAGAATTTTTTATCCAAGTTTCATAAACAGGATTAGGATCAATATTGTAATATGAAGAAAATTAAGATTGGTTGAATTGTTGGCGACTAGCTTTTGCAATTTGCTCGGCAATGGTCATAGGTTTAGAAGTTGTCATATTCGCCTTAAAAGAAGTATCAACATTTTCATATGAAAATGATTGTAATTGTTGTTCTAACGGTTTTGGAGAAGTGAAAGGTATGAAACTTTGGCTATGGGCCTTCGCAATATGCTCAGCAATGGACATGAGTTTAAAAGTTTCCATACTAGTCTTAAAAGGATTATCAACATAAGAAAGTGTTGAATTTTGATACGGTTGATAGGAACTTGAGTGAGATGTCTAACTGTTATTTCTAGAGCGTTTTATCATATCTCTTAAAGAAATGGTGGTGTGGGAATTTCTATAAAAGCAATAACGATATAAAGAAATATCTGGTTGTGTGTAGCAAAGCTCACCAAGAGTTGGTCGGTTTGGATTACCCATCTGAAGAGAGTGAAAAGAAAAGAGGGTGAAATGGTAATTTTTAATTAGTTTTTTTTGGATTTTGAAATTGTTTTGCTTGGAAAGAAGGACTCGACAAAACTAATCACAAACGTGCACAAACAATCCCTAAAGCTAGGCTTATCTAGGTTAAATCACTAGACCGCTTCTAGACTTCCAAAGGAAAAGATGTAGGATAAATTCTCTATCACCTCCTTATCAATCTTGGAGCCAGGTAAGTGGGAGGTATCCGCTATAAGAATCACCGAAATAGCGGACCTAATTAAGTAAACCATTTTTCTTAGTCACACTTGCCTTAGACATCATAAGAGAAATGCGGATAAGTTATAGATTACCCATGACCTTCCTTTTTCCTGATTGAGCGCGATTGTCCTTGGAGCCTTGGTCTAAATATATTTTATTAATGTAGAGTGATATTATGCTCGTTTGTGATTTGTAGGGTCTAGGAAGGGTGATGAAATTCCTACCTAATCTGAATTTGGGTTTCTTGCCCTTTACTGTCTATTTTAAATATGTAAAACAAACCAAAATCTAATACATGCAAAATGAATTTTTTAGCGGCGCTATTTGCAAAGATACTGCAGGTAAAAACAGTTTATTGGAGCTTCAGAGGAGAGAGGAAAACGAGAGGATAATACCAAGAAAATTTGGGGGCTTAACTCCCCACTATGGTCGCGCTTTCGCCGTCAAAAACACCTTTGGGCCGCGGTTCTGCCGCCGATTAATGAGATCTCCCCTTCAAAATTTGGCACTGCACTCTGATACTCCTCTACTCATATTTGATAGGCTCTGAATCTCTGTTGGTTCGCTCCAAGTGCTCCAGATTTCTCGCAAACTCACAAAAAAATTGTTAAAAATACAAAATGCGGTTTATTATTATTATTTTTATGTTTCCCTGATTTTATATTAGAAATCAACCCGAATAACAAGAAAAATATTACGACCGTTTCCCCGGCAACGGCGACATTTGGTTGGTTCAAAAAAAAGTGTGTCTATGTATGTTGTAAATTACCGCAATCAATAACGGTATTGCAATAGCTAGCCGCTAGTAAGTACGGGTCGTCCACAGAGAAACAGTGAAATACTTTTCTTGCTTTAGACGAGTTGATGGAAGAAAGGTGGAGTTTTTATCGTTTATTACTAAGAAGATTTTAAGATTTATAATAAAAAGGGCTTGTAGGATTTATAGGACTTAGTAGTTAATGTATGGAATTTTTTTAAAATAATTCTTTTCATCTTTTAATTATTTAATATTAGAGAAATAACGATGAATGTGGATTATGGCTCTTGGAGAGAATAGGGTTTCCCTCTACTGACCCTTGTCCTTCTATTAATCCCTATTTGTCTCAAGCCCTTAACAAAACGATTATTAACGAATCTCAAATCGTGGTCGTGAATATCATTAATTGATAGCACGTCCGATAAGAGGGTTAACATTCATTTTGCTAAAATTTATAAAAATTAAAATATCTAAAGAAATTAAGGGATTTTTCATCCATTATTCTACCCTATCCTACAAACCCTATCAAGCAAGAATTTACTCGCCTATTAGGAAGCGCGAAGTAGAAGAGAGGTTGAAGATGAACGAATCCATAAGAAAAATACTGAAAGTAATGCATAAATTAAAATGCAGAAAGAAATGCGGAAAATAATGCGGAAAGTAAATGCGACAAAATTAAAGAAAAGACCACCTTTATTGATTTTCTATTGCATTATAAGTTACTCGCTGAAAAATTAATCTACAAAACCCTAATTTTCTTGCTAGATCTTAATCTATTCTTCAATGGAGTCCTTTGATCTTTCGATGTTCGATGATTTTTTTAGATAGATAGCTCTCGGTGTTTTATTTAGGCTCTAAAATGTGAAACGCTAAACGCCATGTTGAAGTATATATAAAGACAATCAAGCCCATGAAGTTTCACATCCTACGGTCACCATAAGACCGTGCTTCCTCCGCCCCAAGCCCTCTTTGACTGTGGATCCGCCACCCTCTGGTGGATTTAGGTCTCTGGATTTCTCGAGCCTTTTCTTCTCGATATTTGGAGATCCTTCTGATAAAAAGATTCTGAAAATATATCTCTCAGTCTCTGCCGTTGCGAGATTCTTCAGTTTGCTCCTAATATTCGGCAGATTTGGTTTGGTGAATCGATTTGTTGTGGATCTCCTACTTATAGTTCAGACCTGAGCTGATCTTATTATAATACCAGCACAATATCTCAAATTATCTTGTTAATAGCATTTGTTTTATTTGAGATATTATTCGATAATATCTTAAGAATATTAGTTAGAATTATTTGATATGATATGCATATATTTCCCTAATTATATTAAATATAAATTAAGAAATATATGAAAATATTTTTTTTACAAATAAACTCACATATGTTCTTAATTTATAAATAACACCTTTTAGTAATTAATAATAGTAGGGAAAATGTCCATATAAATGTGCAATAAATTTGACTGATCAATATACGTTTTTCTTAAAATATACGTCCTGCCTTTTTGAAATTTGCTTAGTTTTTTTTTCTTTTTTGTAAAGTTTCGCGTCGCTTATAGACACGTAGGAACATAATGAGACTAGCACTTTTTGAAAACCTTTTCAGTAAATATTGATGTATGCAAAAACACTCAAGTACTGTTCTCAAACCAGTCCTGCTCTGCTACTATATAACATAGTATACGTCATAAAAATGGGATGCTCGAAAAAAGAAATCAATCCCAATAAGTGTATATGAAAATAAATCCACGTGCGTATGGTGCGTACGGAAATCGAAGTCAAAACTAAGTACCATGAAGGGGCATGAAAACGAAAAATGAGTGCAACGGGTATGCACGAAAGTATCTGTCAAATGCAACATATGTGCACGAAAGCATCTGTCAAGTGCATCGGGTGTGCACGACAACAATATCTACTGCATCTAGAGTGCACGAAAATTTCAATCGAGTGCAACTGGTGTGCATGAAAATCCTCGAGTTCATCAAAGGTGCACAAAACCACATCAAGTGGGCCAAGTGTGCGCGAAAATATAAATCAAGTGCATCAGGTCTGCACAAAATCAATTTAGTGAAATAGGGTGCACAAAAACCATATCAATACATCGAAAGTGCATGTAAATAATGTCGGTGCAAAAGTCAAAATCCGGTGCATATAACATGCACGAAATCAAAATCAAGTACATCAGAATACACGAAATCATAAATATGTGCAACTAGGTGCAAAAAATAATACCAAGTGCAATGGATATGCACAAAAATATAAATCAAGCGTAATGGATATAATAAAACATAAATCAAGTACAACTACTGTGCATAAGGAAATATCCATCAGGTGCAGTTTCGGTGCACGGAAATACTAATTATGAAACTCAATCATCAAAACACAAGAATCAAAACGACGAAAGCGAGATACTTAAATCACCAAATCACAAATCACAAATAAATGATAATGAGATACATCTCCTTCAATGTCGAAAGGTGCCCGTGCATCCGGAGCTGGCAGAGCAAGAATATCCACTTGTTTTCTGCTCATGGTCTGGCGTCCTCTTTCTTTAGGTACTTGTTCTCTTTGTGGATCACTAATCCAGCGATCTCTCGGCTCGACAACCCGGTTAGGAGTAGCGATGGAAGCAGTCTCATTATGATGCATCTATGAACATCTCCTGGCCAAGTAATATGGCCACTCGCAATGTAGTGCATCAATGACGGCGGCCTCTGGCCCTCTGAGTGCGTGCCATACAACCAGTCCTGGGTCCAAATCTTTATCACCGTAGTATCCTAAAAAGAACCTACCACGGTCTCTTCCAATATCATCTCTACCGAACTGCTCGGAAGTTGGCACTCTTAAATTAATCTGTTTTTGTTCCAGGACAGCTGCAATGTTATCACGACTTTCCTCTGTAAATGTGGTTGTATCCCATGCCTCTGCATACGTATCGAATCTCTGGAATCAATGGAGAGGAACAACTTATCGAGATCTCACACGAATCTCTTAATCCATTTCTTCAATATCGACCAATTCGGAATCATATCTCGATAGCTGCGTAGACCACAATCCATTTTTGGATATGGTCATATCCAGAGTCATACGTAAAGACTCGAAGCTACGAACTCGGGAATCTTCACCACTCTATAGAAGATATCTGGCTGATTACTTCTTCGGGAGCTCATCCAAGTTATCGGAGGAATACACACTATTCTTCCTCTCTCGATCGACTCACTCCAGGTATGAGCAAGACCCTTCGAACTGAAGCTAACCAACTCAATCGAATCTCGCATCGGGGCATCCAAAAGAACGAAATATCCTAGTCTCTTTATCCAAGAATGACTAGGGATCTTCTGTCATATCCCTGTCTATAAACTCATGTAGCTTCATCTTCGTAACTCTGGAAGCGATATCTCGTCAATCTCAGCAATGGCTGGTACGTTTGTCTGCACAGTATACAACACAACGATCTCTAGAGTAGGCTGTACGTCAACAGTCCTCTCAATCTGACTGGCCTCACACAATAGCCCGATCATCTGGTGCAAATCCCGAACGCTCGTCTAAAACGAGAAATCCTAGCATAAACGATAAATCAATCTGTTCCTGTGTCACCAGAATAACATCCTAGTCAGTCCTCGTCCCTAACGAGCTTGCTCTGACCGCATCTCTAGCCGCAGCTCTCTCAGCTCGTATAGCCATGGTGACAGGAACCGCAAACAAATATCGATGAGGATAGATTACAAGAATGAATAGAATAACGTATCTCAAATAGGTACATCTAAGGTTAAGTATCGTATCGCAAGCATTGCTGGGTTCCCTAGCATGGCCACTGGGTTTCGGGAGGCATTGAACATGCCGTTTTCAAACTTTTGGCACGCTAAAGAACCCTAACATACAATCTTAACTAGAGAATTAGACGAAACCATGCATGTAAACATCTTTAAATCTAAGTGAATAAGGAATAGAACATTTGTAGACCGGTCCTTCACTTCAATAGCACCGTGTAGTAGTCCCTTCGCTCCAAGTAGTGAACTCCCGGACAATAGAAAGGCTCCACAAGATGAAAGGAGCAAGCTTGTCTGAAGTTTTCGAGGCCGAAGATGATCTACATCGAGGAGACACCAACTCAAGCTACCTCCTCACTAATTAGGAATTAGTGAAGGGAACAACCTAAACTAAATGGCTAGTCCAGTGTAGGTTGATGAAGTAGGAATTTTGTTCATTTTAGAAATATTTTTCTCACTAATTTTCCTCACCTCCTAAAAACCCAGAGAGCTCTTGGAGATGAAGAAGAAGATGAAGTGTGAATAGAATAATGAGTGAGAATAGCAACCATGGATGAGATAATATCTCATATAACTCATGTAGAGACTTTACCATGGTTTAAGGTAATGGTTGGGTTAATAAACATCTCAAATAAAACAAAATTAGTGGACTAAATCAATGTTTCTACAAGCTTCCACTAAGCTCAAACCTGTGACTAATTTCCAACTAATTTTGATTTACGTTAAATAAATAAAACCCCTTCATTATGTTAAACATGGTGTGAGTTTCATACACCCATGTTGTATGTAGCAACAAGCATGACACAATAATATATATCACATATATATTAAGTGTACACAAGTAAGAAAAAGAAATGCTTAAGTGAGCTAATATTAGTTAATGTAAATTAATATATAAAATATATATTTATACATTAAATTATTAAATCAAAAGTTGATTTAATAATCCGGCTATATCACATATAACCGACTAATATCATTTGTATCAACTTATCGAATCAACACTTGATTCGATAACCCGGCTATATCATATATAACTGACCGATATCACATATCGCGAGAATAGGATACGGTATCACATACACGTATTAATCTCGGTCCCGCACATATCACATATGTGCTCCTACTTCGTTTCTCCTGAGCCAGGAAACCTCTGTGTAGGACTCTAAAGACTCGTTAATACGCCAGCAGTAGGTGGTGATCATATCAGTCACCAATAAGCCGTCAACGGTACTGCTAGACGTAACGGCCACCCGGGTATTAAGCGATCAGAAGATCAAAAAGCAATCTTGCTCATACTTCTGCGAATCCAATAAGTAACACTATCGTACAGTCCGGTCTCTTCGTCTGATATGTCGCATATCTCAGCCTGGGGGTGGTAAACGTCAGACCCCAATAGCCTGATAAGTCATGCCGATGTGAGACACATAACGGTTCGAGAAACTACTGATAACACTTACCAGCAAATCTCAGCAACCCTGGCCAGAGATTTCTTGTTATGGCCAATCGAGCACAGCACAACATCAACCTCTAATACCGGGAGAGACGAAATCCCCTCCTATCACTCATTGCCTCCATGTGACTCGGGACTGTACCTAAAAACCACCGTTTTGCACGATCTCTTGAAGGTGGTAAGGTGGAAATCAAAGCACAGTGGGAATCACACAAGACTCTATGACGATCTCGGGTCGATAGACTAACTTGTACTAGTGTCACCAGAAAAATGCTATCTGACGTAAGGTATAATACCATCTAGGAGTTCTCGGCGAGTCCGTTCAATGCACCCTGTCTCCACTGAGCACCCGTATACCTTCTCTGATGTCAAAGATCAATGGATGTGGGATCATCCATCACCCATCATATGGGTCTAGAAGCGTATACGCCAGTCTACTATGGAATATCGATGCCCCGTCTCGATACTCCCACGACTAGGAACAATTGAAGGATGTACTTATCGACTACCCTTGCCCCGCTAATATGATCTGCATCACAATCCTGATAGTCAAGTACTCATCCTAAGGGCTTTATCAACATGTAATAGAGAGACAATAAATGTACATGTTAATATAAAGAGCAACCAGATAGCGTACTATCATGTCGAGCAAGAAATTCCTCCCTATATATGTCCAAGCATCCAATATAATATATATCATATGTACAATAATGGCCTATAGGGTATACATATAACTAACAATCTCCCGCTTGTACTAGGGCCATTTGTTGTAGTATCTCATACCCAACGTCCCATAAAAATCTCTCTTGGGAAAGGCCTTTGTGAGTGGATCCGCCGTGTTATCTTTCGCATCAACTCTCCTTACTTCGATCTCTTAGAGATCAACCATCTCCCTGATCAGGTGATACTGCCTCAGAATATGTCTGGACCGCTGATTGTTAGGATACGAGCGTGTTCAAGTTTTAGTTTAAATACCGCAATCAAGACGGTTTCGCACGTAGCTAGCTGGTTGAGTACGGGTCGTCCGCAGGGAGATGGGAATCTTTTTCTATGTGTTTTTCGACGAGTTAAGTCCGGTTGTTCAGATTTTGTTTGTAGTTATCTAAGTGTTGAGTTGATATTTAAAGAGAGCATGTTAGAGTTAGGATTAGGTTAGTTTGAGTTAGGAGTCTCCACATCTTTCGTTGCCCTTCTTAATATCGTGTTACGGTAATCGGCAACAACGGGGATTAGCACGACTAGGAAGGACTTTGCGAGTATAAGCTAGGCTTTCCAACGCATAAGTCTTCCTTTTGGTGCTTGTCCGTCCGTTCTTGGCTCTTAGCCATAACCTCCGGTTAATCCAACCACAACCGGTCTCACTACGGAATCACCGCTATCATGTAGGATAGGGTGCCGTAAGGAGCGGATTGTGGTTGGGTTAACGGGAGTCGATTTAAGCTGTTGGGCAAGGAAAGAGTGAGAGAGATTTCCTTCTCTCAAACTTCCCTTATCCTACCCTAACAAGAATGAACTACTCACACATCATAATACGGAAAAATAAAACAACACAAAAGAGGAAGATAGAAAGAAGGAGATTAGAAGAATACGACTAACTATTTGCGACCTCACCTTGGCGAGGATCAAGCGTAAGTATCATTGTCATATGTAAAGATAAAGAAAAAAAAGAGAAGAAAGAAACAACAAGGAAATAACAACAACTACTTAATGAATTTAAAGTTACAACAATTATAACAAGTAAAGAAAGAGACAAGCATGATAATAAAAATGGTCTTCTTTATTCATCACTCTTCACTCAAAAGCTCACTTACAAGTTTAATGGAGAAGAGGTGAGAAGAGGAAGAAGAACATGTAAACTAAAACCTAGCAAAAGAAATACAAGAATTCGACCCTTTCCTTCACAGAATTCTGGGGTATTTATAGGCTGGAAAATGAGAAACTAGGGCAAAAATACTGGCCCATATGAAATTACCAAACACCCCCTGAAAACCCTAAATGTCTGGCGCCAGAACGGCCGCGGAAGCGCGGCCAATACCCCCCTTTGGCCGCTCTTCCGCGGCCGTATAGAGGAATTGGGTCTAGGGCTTTATTGTGGGACCCTGGTTTGATGTGAGCTTCCTTCTGGTATATGTATTTTCCCATAATTGCTTCACGAATTTTCCAGAATTTCTGTTGAGGGAAAGGTGGACTTTTTGTCAAGATTTTGTCATGATTTGCCTCGAGCTCCGCGTAGATCTCTTGGATCTTGTGCTACCCTTGAGCCTTGTGCCTGAAAACGACATTGATTTGATATTTTGTCTTCCTAAACTGGTATCTGGCAGCATACGGATGAAGGGCGGAGACCGTGTTTTATCTGTGGTTGGCAGGAACCCGGATTTTTTCGTGTTTTCCAAGAATTTCATCGTTTTGGAACCGAGAACCTGTATCCTGCAATTGACTAGCAAACACGGCTCAAGAGTATCTACGGATATGCAATGTGATAAAAATTGGGCGGTATGAAAATGCAAAAATCTGATATGAACAAATACCCCCAAACTTATCATTTGCTCGTCCCGAGCAAAGTCCATTTATTCACAAAAAATTTCCTAACCTCACTTTCGCAGGGAACGCGATTGCACTGAGCATGTGCAACAAGCCGTTAAACCTCTAGGTGTCCCTAGTAGGAGGAGTGTTGTCTCCTGAGGGTTTTCAGCGGATACTACCCACAAAATCCGGTCAAGTTGGTTTGTAAAAATGACTAAGTTTCAAACCCTAAAGTTTTGTTTTAGAAAATAACAATTCTATAATCCTAAGTCTAGACTATCGAACCTTTATTTTTCACACCTCGCTTCTTATTTAACTACAGATTTTATATGTCTTTACGTGCAGTGCAAATAGTGTTGTTAAGTTCCAGAAGGATCGATTAAAGTCATTATGTCGTACAATACAGCCCAGATAACAATTTTAAAAGGATCACAAAAGTTTTATAACGAGTTAAGCATTTTTCAAGTTTCGTTTTCCAGTAAGATTTCAACTTCAGAATTTCTATCTTCCTTAACAGGAAGCTAAGTCGTATTTTTCACTCCACCTTTTTCTTGTTTTCATTTCATACACACCTCTGTGAATGTGCAATAGTCTTTATCATAGAATAAAACCTTCATATCTCCGCTAAAATTTTTATAAAAGCCTGTCTTTTATCAAGATTATTCTCACACAAAGAACCGTTAGGAATTTTAACTCGGAGAGAACACTTGCTTGACTTTGTTTTAAACTGGACTTTCTAGGCTTCTTAGCGAGCTTTGGGCCAATGCACCCAAACCAGTTGGTTTTAGGGCATTAGGTGTAGAAACACCCCAGCGGACTTAATTACTCAAGTTACCTAGGTCCAAAAACAAAAGACAGTTTGGCGTGAAAATCAGATGATTTAATACGAACGGAGATATAACCGGCAGTTCAAATATTTTTTTTGGATAAAAGACGTGTCTAGTGGGTTTGGTGTGTAATCATTCCAATCAAGTTTTAGATGGGTTATTTTTCAGACTTAGCTCCAATTACGGCATCAATAACATTCCTTCATATTCGCTTTACTTCATAAACTATTCTTGATATTACTTATTTCAGAACAAACCTATTTGATCCTCAGAAAATCATTTATCTGTTTAAAAGTTTAACATGAAAAACTTGTCATCTAATTCCCAAAACTCACGACACGTGTAGTGTGATGTAAAGACTTATATCAGCTATAGTTAACTTCAAAGGAGAGTTATCTTTCAGGTTTTCAAAATCCAAACATAAGATCTAGTTATTCCTATTTTTTCAAACGAAAACCGTCGAATGTTGAGTCAGAGTTCTTTCACAAGCTAACTTGACAAAAAGTTTTTATATTTTTAGAAAATTTTCAAATTTTTATGGATTTTATGGATTTTAATATGCAGATGCAAAATATACATATGAATGCGAAGGTAAGAAATGCGTACCGAGCGTACCCCCAAACTTAAACTGGACAGTGTCCTCACTGTCGTTGCATGAAGAGAGCAGTTTGAAGGTTCAAAATTGTTGGTTAGCGATACACAATTTTTATTTGTTTTTGTTTTGAAAGAAAAGAAAAAGAATATACACAAATATAAACAAAATGGTTTGTACATACCCCCAAACTTATTTGGAACAGTGTCCGCTGTTCGTGGCTGGATAACCGAAGTTTGGAGGTAGGCAGAGGAAGATCATTCAGGGTAAACCGGCTCCTGTAAGAACAGGAGCTCCTCTGTTGGTTCGGCGCTAAGGTACGGTTTGCATCGGTGTCCGTTCACTTTGAATAGTGAACCGTCCTTTGGATTTTCCAAATCCACAGCGCCCTGCGGATACACATTCCGCACAAAATACGGCCCTTTCCAGCGAGATCTGAGCTTTCCCGGATGGAAGTGAAGTCGGGTGTCGTAAAGAAGTACCTGCTGACCAGGTACGAAGGTTTTGCGCACAAGGTGTTTATCGTGAAACACCTTCGTTCGATTCTTAACGACAACCGCGTTGTCGTAAGCCTCATCCCTAAGCTCGCTCAGTTCGCTCAGCTGCAGCTTCCGATGGCTGCCCGCGTCCTCCAGAGACAGATTCAGCTTCTTTATCGCCCAAAACGCGCGATGCTCGATTTCGACCGGAAGGTGGCAGGCTTTTCCGTACACAAGCCGATAGGGAGACATGCCAAGGTCGGTCTTATAAGCGGTTCTAAATGCCCAAAGGGCATCAGTGAGTTTCAAAGACCAATCCTTACGGTTCTTGGAAACCGTCTTCTCCAGTATCTGCTTGATTTGCCGATTTGAAACTTCGGCCTGCCCGCAGGTTTGGGGGTGGTAGGGCGTAGAAAGCTTATGATTAATGGAGTATTTCCGCATCAAGGCCTCGAAAGTCCTATTGCAGAAATGACTTCCATTGTCGCTAATGATCGCTCGGGGGTGCCCAAACCGGGAGAAAATGTTTTCTTTAAGGAACCTAACGACAACCTTGTTGTCGTTAGTCCGGCTGGGCACAGCCTCGACCCATTTAGAGACGTAATCAACAACTAGAAGGATGTACAAGTTCCCAAAAGAGCTGGGAAACGGCCCCATGAAGTCTATCCCCCAAACATCGAAAATCTCCACAACCAAGATTGGTTGGAGCGGCATCTCATTTCTCCGGGATATCCGGCCCATGTGTTGGCACCGGGAGCAAGTCTTGCAATAATCGTGAGCGTCTTTGAAAAGTTGTGGCCAGTAGAAACCACATTGCAAGATCTTCTCAGCTGTCTTCCTGGGCCCAAAATGCCCGCCACATGCTTGGTCGTGGCAAAATGACAGCACACTCTTGAATTCCTCATCAGGGACACACCGACGAATAATCTGGTCGGGACAGTACTTGAACAAGTAGGGTTCGTCCCAGTAAAAGTGTTTTACTTGGGATAAGAAGCGAAGTCTGTCCTGACGTGACCATTCGGTCGGTAGCAATCCCGTGGCCAAATAGTTCACAATATCTGCGAACCAGGGTTCGCAAGATACTGTCAAGAGTTGTTCATCCGGGAAAACGTCGTTTATCGGAATTGGAAGCGAAGGCGAAGAAGGAAGTCGCGAGAGATGGTCGGCAACCACGTTTTCACATCCTCGTTTGTCCTTAATGACAAGGTCAAACTCTTGAAGCAAGAGGATCCAACGGATTAACCGAGATTTGGCATCTTTCTTCGCAAAAAGATGGCGCAGAGCTGAGTGGTCAGTGTAGACAATGACTGGAGAGCCGATGAGGTAGGGCCTGAACTTTTCTAAGGCAAATACAACAGCTAAGAATTCTTTCTCAGTTGTCGTATAGTTAAGTTGGGCGTCGTTCAGGGTTCGGCTTGCGTAATAGATTACGTGCGGCATCTTGTTGATATGCTGTCCAAGGACAGCACCGATGGCAAAGTCGGATGCATCGCACATGATCTCGAATGGGTGCGTCCAGTCAGGAGAAGAAAGAACGGGAGCAGAAGTGAGTGAGCGTTTCAGTGACTCGAATGCAGTCACACAGCTCGAGTTGAAGTCAAAAGGCGTGTCCTTGGCCAGCAAAAGCGTCAAGGGCCTAGCAATCTTGCTAAAGTCCTTGATAAACCGTCTATAGAAACCGGCATGGCCAAGGAAGGCTCGGATATCTCTGACGCATCGGGGAGGAGGCAGATTGGAAATGACCTCAATCTTTGCTTTGTCAACCTCTATGCCATTTTGCGAGATGATATGTCCTAAGACAATACCTTCGCGCACCATGAAGTGGCATTTCTCCCAGTTCAAAGTGAGATTCTTGTCCTTACATCTGGTAAGGACAGCGTCGAGATGCAGCAGACACTCGTCAAAAGAATCGCCAAAGATGGAGAAGTCGTCCATGAAGATCTCCAGAAATTTCTCCACCATGTCTGAGAAAATTCCCATCATACACCGCTGGAAGGTAGCGGGCGCATTGCATAACCCAAAGGGCATGCGTCGATATGCAAACGTGCCGAAAGGACAAGTGAAAGTGGTCTTGTCCTGGTCTTTTTCGGCGATGGGAATTTGATTATAGCCAGAGTAGCCATCAAGAAAACAATAGTACTCATGTCCGGCCAATCGTTCCAGCATCTGGTCAATGAAAGGTAGCGGAAAGTGGTCTTTCCGCGTTGCGGCGTTGAGTTTTCTGTAATCAATGCAAACTCGCCACCCAGTTTGGGTGCGAGTAGGGATTAACTCGTTTGTCTCATTGGTGATGACCGTAATGCCCGACTTCTTGGGGACAACATGAATGGGGCTAACCCACTGGCTATCAGAGATAGGGTAAATGATACCACTATCTAGACATTTGACGATCCCCTTTTTCACAGCCTCCTTCATGACTGGATTAAGACGTCTTTGTGGATCCCGGGCTGGTTTGGCATCATCCATCAGATGAATGTGATGCTCAACGATCAGGGGACTAATCCCCTTGATGTCCGCTATGGACCAGCCAAAAGCTTGCATGTTGCTGTGCAAGACCGCGAGAAGGGCTTTCTCTTGCTCGGGAGCTAGAGAAGCCGAGATGATGACAGGAAGGGTCTCGTTCTCACCTAAGTAAGCATACTTAAGGTGATACGGCAACGGCTTGAGTTCGAGCGTTGGAGGTGAAATGATGGAAGGCAAGACTGGTGCAAAGGTCTCGAACTCAAAGGACTCCAGCAAAGGTTCAAAACGAGTGTAGGCAACCGAGTCGGATGGTTCAGGTAACTCATCCGAAAAGTCGAAAGATTCAAACTCGGGTTGTGCGCGGCTAAGATCGTTCAAGAACGTGAAACACTCGTATTCGTTATCGGGCGCAGAAGCAGCAGCAGGTTCGAGGAGAAACGCACTAGTGGCGTCAAGATTATCGTGTTCAAACAGAAACTCCTCGAATTCACACTCTTCGGGGGTGATCTCCTGGATCGAGCAGACATCCAGTATATGAGCATTAGGTTCGGCGGGCTGATTCCCCAACCTAAAAATGTTGAGTTCAATTGTCATATTTCCAAAAGAGAGGTTCATTGAACCATTGCGACAATTGATCACAGCATTTGAGGTTGCGAGAAATGGGCGACCGAGTATCACCGGAATTTGATTCCGGGGGTTAGCTACAGGCTGTGTATCTAAGACAATGAAGTCGACGGGGAATATGAAGTCCCCGACTTTGATTAACACATCCTCTAGCTCACCCCTAGGATGGGTGATCGATCGGTCGGCCATCTGGAGAGTGCAGTGTGTGGGTTTCAGCTCTCCGACGCCTAATTGCTCGTATACTGAATACGGAAGCAAGTTAACACTGGCACCAAGATCTAATAGTGCGCGGTTGATGTTCTTATCCCCAATAGTAATTGAAATCGTAGGACAGCCAGGGTCCTTCCGTTTTTGTGGTAAAGATTGGGTAAGGGCATCACTCACAGCACTAGCCAAGAAAACTTTCTTGGGTACCTGAGACTTCCTCTTTTTCGTGCACAAGTCCTTTAAGATTTTCGCGTAAGACGGGACTTGTTGGACAGCATCTAAAAGAGGAATGTTAATGTTAACTTGCTTGAATAACTCCAAAATCTTCTCCATTTGTGGATTTTGTTTGTTAGACCTCAACCGGTTTGGAAATGGAACATTTTGAAAATTGGTTGAGTCTAAAGCTGGAGGAGGAGATTTTGGAGTTGGAACAGATCCCAGAATAGGTGTTTTCGTGGAGTGAGAAGCGGGTCCGTTCAGGGCAGAAGAAAAAGAGGGAGAGCCTTGTGAAGAACGGAGAATAGGCTCGGAAGACGAAGAAGAAGAAGGAGAAGAAGCAGAAGAAGAAGCAGCCGGGGTGTCATCGTTGATTTGCTTGCCAATGTTGTTTTGCAGCACCCTCCCTGATCTCAGTGTGGTCACGGCACTCACATTATGGTTTTGTTGTTCAAGAGCAACATGTGCATTATGTGGGTGGCCGGGATTTGGAAGTGGCTGGGACGGGAGCTTCCCCTTCTCTCGCTCGCTCAAGGCCGCGTTCAGCTGTGCAATCTGGGCCTCGATGGTCTTGATGCTCTGCCCGTGTGCGGCGGTGTGTTGCACTAAAGATTGGATCGAAGACTGGATGTTGGCGGTGGATTGAGTCGATTGTTTAACAAACGCATCCAGACTTCGCTCGAGCGAGGAAACCTTATCGTTGTTCGACGGAACAAAGTTGTTTGGTGGAAAGGAATTGTTCGGTGCAAAGTTGTTCGTCTGGTTTTGGTAAGGTTGGGGTTGGAAGGGCTGCTGATACTGAGTTTGTTGTTGCGCTTGTTGTTGCGGTGGAGGGGCCCTTTGGAAATTGTTGCCCTGGAATTGATTCTGATTCTGATTCCAGGCGAAATTGGGGTGGTTCCTCCAACCGGGATTGTAGGTGGAAGAGTATGGATCATTCCTCGGTCTTTGCTGGAATGCATTAACCTGATCCTGTCCTTGCGAGGGTGGATTGTAAGGACACTCTTCGGTCAAGTGGGACGGATCGGAACAACAAGCGCAGATGGTACGAAGGGGGAGAACAGGTGTGGGGGCAGGAGCAGAAAATTTGCTCTCTATTGCTTCAAGCTTTCGTGTTATTGCAGCCATTTCAGCTTTCATCGCAATAGAGACATCGAGTTGGTGGATTCCTACCCTAGACTGACCGGTAGAAGTGGAGGTAGAAGAAGAAGAAGTCGGTCTAGTGCTCTCCCACTGTAGCGTTTGCTCCGCAAGATCGTCAAAGAACTGCCACGCTTCCTCGTCAGATTTGGATAGGAAGTGGCCCTGACAGATGGTTTCCAGCAACTGCTTCGTTGCTGGGTTCAGTCCCTCGTATAAGGTTTGGCAGAGCTGCCATTTCTCTATACCGTGGTGAGGACACTGAACAAGAAGGTCTTTGTATCGGTCAAAGCACTTCCAGAAGGGTTCAGAAGGAAACTGGGAGAATTGGTTGATCTCATTTCGAATTCTTGCGGTCTTATGATTTGGGTAGAATTTTTTCAGAAACGCTTTAACAAACTCGTCCCAGCTGGTGATTGAGTGGGAAGCGGTGCTATACAGCCATTTTTCTGCGAGATCGCATAAAGTGAACGGAATGACCCGTAGACGTATAGCATCGTCCGACAGCTGGGTTGTTTTCATCATGGCACAGACATTTTGAAATTTGTTAATGAAGATATAGGCATCTTCAGATTCAAGCCCATGAAAACGTGGAAGCATGTTGATGAAATGGGGCTTAATTTCAAAGTTGTCCCCATTGGCCGGAGGAAGAGAAAGGCAGGTTGGAAGTGCAGAACGGGTAGGGTAGAAACGATCCTGGAGCGCAATTCGCTGCGGCGCTACAACAGGTGGAGGTGGTGGAAGATTGGTCTCCGTAGGAGGTGGAGCCAATCCAGGGGTGGTCAAAGAGATGTTCGGATTAAATCCCGACATCGCGGAAGAAGAGGTTGGTGAAGGTGAAGGTGAAGGTGAAGATGTATGAACAGAATTCCGGTCAACGTCGGAGTTGGCCGGCAAAGGAAGGGGAGAAAGAGGAGTGGACGGAGTATCGACTTCGGAGTCGATCGCGTAGTCGGTCGCGACTAACGTAACGCGGACTAGACGGGCGCTAGTGTCCCGAGTCCAAGCGGACATACACTAAACGAGTTTAGTATAGTCAAAGCGGAGAAGGTGAGGGTAAGAAAACGTCAATGAAGAAAGGCGATGGGTGGTGGGTGAAAATGGATTTGGCGACAAAAGGGCAAGTTTTTATAAAAGTTTTTCTTTTTGATTTTCTTCTTCTTTTTTTTTTTTTTGAAAGAGATTTACAGAGATATGTACGGAAATACGGCTTAAGCAATCACAAACAAGATATGCACAATCACACCTAGATCTAGGGTAACCTAGGTCTACTAGACCTGCTCCTGAACTTGATTGTCGAAGTTAAACAATGTCGAGAAACGGGCTTAACAATATACCGATCACGAGGCCAGGTAAGTGCAGAGATAAGGGGAGGTTGTCCAACGCTTTCGCGAAGTTCCTTAATTAAATAACCCTTTCTCTTTCGGCGGTTGCGCCTTTAACACTTTCCTAGACACCCCGTAAACAATATACGGTTAAGCGAGTTTCTAAACAAGGTTTATCTTCTCCTAATGAGCGCGAAGTCCTTAGGGCTGAAGTCTAGTATTTTTTAATTTACAATGGACAATGCATATGCTTTAGTGATTTTTGGGGTCCTGGGAAGGGTGATGAAATCCCCACCCAATCTGGATTGGTTTCAAGCCCCTTAAGTCCGTATTAAAGAATGCAAAACAGTAACAAATCAACAGCAAACAATTTTTATTTGCGGCGCAAAGAATCCTGCACAAGAACAGTTTATTGGAAGGGGGAGAAGAATTTGCGCAAAGAAGCCTGCAGAAAACACAGTTCAGTGGAGTTCAGAGGAGTGGAGAGAGGAGAGAGAGTCACCAGAAAAAAATGCACCCCTGAAGCCACTAAATGGCCGCGGTTCCGCGGCCAAACAGGTACTAAGGCCGCGGTTCCGCGGCAAGATAGTAAGCTTGGGGTTTGAAATTTTGTGGAGATGCTGGTGTGTGTCTCTTCTGGTTGTCTGGATGTCCTGAATTTGGATTTGCTCACTGGAACAGCTCCAGATTTGTACAGTAGACCGGATGCTTCGTTTTTGTACGTCGCGGTGTAGCCGCGAAAATGTGGGTCTATCTTCCCACGTCTTTGGCACTGTACTTGAACTCCGTATTTCCAACGTCTTTGGCGTCGATCTTTGAGCTTCGTATTTCCTGCACACTTGCACAAAAACTAATCAAGAATAACAAGATAATTTTTTTTACAAAGGATATTTTTTTTTTGTTTTTTCGGTTAGAGTTATACTCACAAATTAACCCGAAATTACACAAGGAAATAAACTACCGTCTCCCCGGCAACGGCGCCATTTGATTGTTAGGATACGAGCGTGTTCAAGTTTTAGTTTAAATACCGCAATCAAGACGGTTTCGCACGTAGCTAGCCGGTTGAGTACGGGTCGTCCGCAGGGAGATGGGAATCTTTTTCTATGTGTTTTTCGACGAGTTAAGTCCGGTTGTTCAGATTTTGTTTGTAGTTATCTAAGTGTTGAGTTGATATTTAAAGAGAGCATGTTAGGGTTAGGATTAGGTTAGTTTGAGTTAGGAGTCTCCACATCTTTCGTTGCCCTTCTTAATATCGTGTTATGGTAATCGGCAACAACGGGGATTAGCACGACTAGGAAGGACTTTGCGAGTATAAGCTAGGCTTTCCAACGCATAAGTCTTCCTTTTGGTGCTTGTCCGTCCGTTCTTGGCTCTTAGCCATAACCTCCGGTTAATCCAACCACAACCGGTCTCACTACGGAATCACCGCTATCATGTAGGATAGGGTGCCGTAAGGAGCGGATTGTGGTTGGGTTAACGGGAGTCGATTTAAGCTGTTGGGCAAGGAAAGAGTGAGAGAGATTTCCTTCTCTCAAACTTCCCTTATCCTACCCTAACAAGAATGAACTACTCACACATCATAATACGGAAAAATAAAACAACACAAAAGAGGAAGATAGAAAGAAGGAGATTAGAAGAATACGACTAACTATTTGCGACCTCACCTTGGCGAGGATCAAGCGTAAGTATCATTGTCATATGTAAAGATAAAGAAAAAAAAGAGAAGAAAGAAACAACAAGGAAATAACAACAACTACTTAATGAATTTAAAGTTACAACAATTATAACAAGTAAAGAAAGAGACAAGCATGATAATAAAAATGGTCTTCTTTATTCATCACTCTTCACTCAAAAGCTCACTTACAAGTTTAATGGAGAAGAGGTGAGAAGAGGAAGAAGAACATGTAAACTAAAACCTAGCAAAAGAAATACAAGAATTCGACCCTTTCCTTCACAGAATTCTGGGGTATTTATAGGCTGGAAAATGAGAAACTAGGGCAAAAATACTGGCCCATATGAAATTACCAAACACCCCCTGAAAACCCTAAATGTCTGGCGCCAGAACGGCCGCGGAAGCGCGGCCAATACCCCCCTTTGGCCGCTCTTCTGCGGCCGTATAGAGGAATTGGGTCTAGGGCTTTATTGTGGGACCCTGGTTTGATGTGAGCTTCCTTCTGGTATATGTATTTTCCCATAATTGCTTCACGAATTTTCCAGAATTTCTGTTGAGGGAAAGGTGGACTTTTTGTCAAGATTTTGTCATGATTTGCCTCGAGCTCCGCGTAGATCTCTTGGATCTTGTGCTACCCTTGAGCCTTGTGCCTGAAAACGACATTGATTTGATATTTTGTCTTCCTAAACTGGTATCTGGCAGCATACGGATGAAGGGCGGAGACCGTGTTTTATCTGTGGTTGGCAGGAACCCGGATTTTTTCGTGTTTTCCAAGAATTTCATCGTTTTGGAACCGAGAACCTGTATCCTGCAATTGACTAGCAAACACGGCTCAAGAGTATCTACGGATATGCAATGTGATAAAAATTGGGCGGTATGAAAATGCAAAAATCTGATATGAACAACCGCTGATGGGACCGGGATTTCTAGGACAAAACTACAACTCCATTGTTGTCACAATAATAGTTATTGGACTCTCAATGGTAGGAACCATGTTCATCTTCATGAACCGAAAATATCCAGACAGCCACTTTGGCAGCATCGTTGGTAGCGATGTATTCAGCCTTTATCGTCTAGTTTGCCATGGAATCTAGCTTGGAACCCTTCCAACATACCGTCCCTCCACTGAGGGTAAAGACAAAGCCCGAGACTGACTATCAGTCGTCCTTATCTCCCTAGAAGCTCAAATTGGTAAAGGACTCCCACTGGAGTTCACCGTTACCAAACACCAAGAAAGCTTCTTCAGTGCTTCACAGCTATTCAGTTATTCTCCCAAGATCCGATTGATTCCTGATCACTACTCCTAGTGAATCAGCTACATCTGGTCTGGTACATAACAACACATACATGATAGAGTCTACTGCCGAAGCATAGTGTATCCCTTGCATGCGAGCTCTCTCCAAATCAGTCTCAAGAGACATTTTTTTGGAGAGAGTGATTCATGAGTAAGTGGGCGAACCACCACACTTAGAATTCTCCATACTAAACCCCTTTAGTATGGTGTTAATGTACCTGAATTTGGGACACTCCCAATATCCACTTAGATCTATCACTATAGATCATAATCCACAAGATGTAGAGGGTATCATTCAGACCTTCCATGGAGAATCCTCATGATAAGAGGAGCTTGACAGAGTGTAGCATAGGAAACCATTTCCTATCAAGAGTATATCATCTATGTACAATATGTGAAAGACAACCTTTACTCTCTACAACCTTCTTGTATATACAAGATTCATCTACATTTTTGATGAAGTCAAACACTTTGACTGCCACATCAAAACAAATGTTCCAACTCCGCGATACCTGCTTCAATCTTGATGGACTTAAGCACAGCCAATGGAGAAAAGGTTTCATCATAAACCACACCTGGTTATTGACGATAGCCTTTTACTACAAGTCTAGCTTTGAAAGTCTCATCTTTTCCATCTACACCAAGAATCTTCTCAAGATCCACTTGCTCTCAATGGGTTTTACCCCTTCAGGTGCAACATTCAAAGTCATACTTTGTTGGTGTACATGGATTCCATTCCAGATCGCATAGCATCCATCCATTTCACCGAGTCTCCACTCGTGATGGCCTACCTGAACCTAGTTGGGTCATCATCTACCATGATACAATCCTCGCTCCCACCGTCACTGAGCAAACCGTAGTATCTCTCAGGTGGATGAGGAACCGTTCTAGATTCGCGGAGAGGCTGAGATTCGTTGGGGACTATCGAATTCTTTGGTTTCACCAAATCATCAGCTCTTAGTTTGTCTAGCTGGAACTCCTTCCAGTTCAACCTCATGACCACTAATTTCTTCCATAAGAAATTCCTTTTCTAAAAAGGTGGCATGCTGAGAAACAAAACACCTTTTGATCCTCGGTGTCGTAGAAGATATACCCTCACAAATGTTTGGGATATCCAACAAACTTATACAGAACTGTCCTTGCTTCGAGCTTGTTCGGATTTTGCTTTTCAACATTGGCCGGACAACCTCATATCTTAACTCGTTTAAGAGATGGTCTCTTCCCATTCCATATCCCATATGGTGTGGTAGGAACTGATTTGATGGAACCCTATTCAATAGGTATGCAGCTTCTCAAGTGAATAACCCCAAAAGGAAATAGGTAACTCAGCAGTACTCATCATAGAGCGCACCATATCTAATAGGGTGCGATACCTTCGCCCCGATACACCATTGTTCTGTGGTGTATACGGAGGAGTAAGATGAGAGAGAATCCTATTCTCTTTTAAATAATCCAGGAACCTCATGCCCAAGTATTCCCTTCTCCGATCAGATCGAAAGACTTAATACTTTTACCCGTCTGGTTCTTAACTTCAAGCTTATATTCCTTGAATTTCTTAAAAATTTCAGACTTGTATTTCAACAGGAACATATGTCCGAATCTTGAGAGATAGTCAGTGAATATAATGAAGTACAAGGAACCAGTCCTGGCATTTGTAGACATAGGACCGTATACATCATGATGTATCCGTCCCAAGTGTTCAGTAGCTCTTTCTCTGTTTCCAGTAAACAGAGTACTGGTCATTTTATCTTTGAGATAAGACTGGCAAATATCATAAGATGAAAATTCGAACAGGTTCAAATATTCATCCTTATGCAACTTAGCTAGTTGTGTCGCATTTATATGACCTAGTCTATAATACCACAAGAAGGATTCGTTCATTTCTGAACTACTTCTCTTGTGTGTGTTCTATATACTTTGAACTGTGATTTGATTTAGAACATATATGCCATTATATAACGTGCCTGATCCAATCAACTCTTGATTAAGGAAAATGTTCACAATATTATCCCTCAATACAAAATTATATCCTTCTTTAATTTAATAAAGAAACTGATGTAATGTTGTATATCAGGTTCGGCATTTAATAACATTTGTTCAGAATCAATGTATTTACCATCTGGTAATACAAGGTGATATTTGCCAACTGATTTGGCTGCAATATTTGCACCATTCTCTACACTTAGAGACATATCACCCAATCCCAGTTCTCTACCCTTTTGTTGCCCATATAACATATTACATATATGGGATCCTGTTCCGGTATCTTATACCCAGGACGCAGAGTGTACTGAGAAACAGTTCTCGGTAACAAACACACCTGAAGAAGATGCATCAACATACACATTTCTCGTTTGGGTCGCATAATAATCCGGATATTCCTCTATTTCCTGCTCGGACTTATAACAATTATAAGATAGAGAGGAACCAACGTTCCCCAGCTTAGTATAATAAGCGGGTTCGATCAATACATCCATATTAATATCTTGATTAAGGCATGTCATGGTCGCTATCAGGAGAGAGAGAAGAAAACACTCAGCGTATGCTTTTGCAAAATTAGATTGGTTATTATTTTATCTAATCAGGATGGATCCCACTATTTTTATCAAATTTTCCTTCAAACCCTAAAAGGTAAGACTAGCCAGGATAAATTACACCCTACAAGTTCACCAATCTTTCGGCCAGACCAGTGTTGGTATTTTGAAGGAGGTTCCCCGTGCTTTCGCACGGACCTAATTAAAATAAACTTCATTTTCCCAAGGGCGTAACCCCGTTAAAACCTTTCTAGACACCTACTTGAACGGCTAATTGTGATGTGTAAAACTCTCTCAGGAGTAACTCTTACTCGCACTGGGTATCGGGATCCAACTATCTCATAGAAAGTATGCAATCTCATTGCAAATTTCAACACTTGAAATTTCCGATAATATTTTGCCCCTAACTTCCTATGACCATGACGAAGGCCAACAAACCATAGGCCGCTAGTCAAGTTCGACCCATACAGTTCATGATTAAATTAAACCCACCCGCACGACCCTTGACGAAGGCCAACAAGGTCGCACGACTACCCTAATCCAATCGCATCACATGCTTAAGCAGATAACCACTAATCAGCTACCGCACACTACGCCTTGACGAAGACCAACAAACGTAGAACGAATACTAAATAGTAGTTATCTGAAATGACGGAGGGTTACAACAGGTCTTTAAGAAAACCTTTTGCGTAATGAACTTGATATCGTTGTAGAATCAAGCGATTTTGAAAAGGAGTTATTTTGAGGCTTTTACTAGTTTTGCTAAAGAGATCACTTCCGGTGAAGGGATCTCGGCTCTTTTCTCATTGAATGAGGTGCTGGATATTCAGGAATACCACTTTGCAAAACAAGAACTAGAGAATCAATCAAAAACAAAACCGAGTGGGTTATAGTATCTGCTAGATTTTGCTAAAGAGGTCACTCCCGGTGAAGGGATCTTGGCTCTTTCCTCATCGAATGACGTGCTGGATATTCTTCAAGGACTACCGCTATGCAAAACAAGAACTAGAGCTACCCTTTTTTTAAAAATTGATTCTACAACATATTTAGGTTTCTTTCTTTTTCATTAATCTCATTAATTAAGTCCCATAAATTATGCTTCCTAAGCATCACAGAAGAAACGAAAGTAGAATGTACGCTTATGCCATCCGCATTCGTCACAGTGTCCCGTTATGCACCGTTAGGTTATATAACTAACGGCATAGTGGGGCGGGACTAGCGCGGGTGTAAAATATAAGCAACATTTATTATATATCATATATATATAACAACATTCTTCTAAACATATAAAGTGATCACATCACAGAATATCAGCAGAAAAAGACAACATATGAAATATTGGATATACTAGGATTTCCGTGTTTTAAATAAAGCTAGTAAAAAAATGGATTTCACGGTCATGATGAATAGCCGAACCCACATCCCTAGACCTCTACGAGAGTGGCAAGCAACCCTACCAATTCTAGAGTTAGGTGACCCGGTCTCGACTTCTCAAGATGGTCTCCAACTGGACTCTAGGACCCGGTTACTTGTGCTTCCCACCTTGGGTCTATCCTAATGTGGAAAAGTAAATAATATAAAACAATGGTGATATCATCCTAAACCCGAAAATGCCCCAATAAAAGAATATTATATACAAGTTTTTACATGAATGAAAAATGAAAAACTCCCATCTCACGCCGAAACCCCCCGGCTATTCAAACACGACGGTCCAATATAACATATCCTATCAACACATAACATCACATGTCATCAACGTAAGTAAATATACGTATCCCAATTGTCATTGACATATAGCAATGAAACCGGCGATACACCATATATTACACTTACGGTCGCAGAAAAGAAAATGCTAAACTATAATATTTAGAATCGACACAGCCTTTAAACATCATAAACCCGGAATATCACATACTTCGGATTGCATGCCTAACATTGTAAATCTTATATTTGGGTCTCATCTATGAAAACACGTTTTCAAAAGAAATCGGGTAATTCAACAAGATTCCCGATTCCTACCGAGACGGAGATGTTTAATTTATAAGCAACTAATCAATTTTCACAAAACTAAATGTGTAAATTCCAATTATTGTATCACATTCTACAAATAGGTAGATGATGTTAAACATTTCGATCGAATCATCAAACACCCAAAATTTCCCAAAGAACTCAACACTTGAATGCAGTTTGAAAATTACCCAGAACATGCCACAGCACCTATGGACCAACCATAGAAGGGTTGTCCCATGCCTCACTCATGGCGCCGCGGAACTACCTCAAACCCTAGGGTTTGGCCGCGGTTCCGCGGTCAAAGAGTCGAGTTTGGGTATCGTTCTTCTAAAGGGTCCATAGAAAACACCTGCATGATTTTCTGAAGATTTTTAAACTTGGAAAAATCCAACTCTTGGAAATTTCCAGTGAGCGAGAAAAATGGGTATTTGATATTCATTCAAACATTTTAACGTCGTCAAGTTTACCCGAAACGATGTTAGAATTACGACTACGAAGCACTCCGAATTGCCTTTACAGAAAGATAACATCACATGCAATCTAAGAAAAAACAAGCAACAGCTGAAACACCAAAACCCAGAGCCTGGAACACTAGACCAAAATGAAGCCCAAACTACAAGCCACAACCAGCCAGGCCGGTTTTTCCAAGAATGTCGCCGGGTCAAATCCGGTGAAAGGGGGTCATTTTAGTATGGTGTTCATGTTACATCTCATGCAACATTCTGCAACTGCTTAAAAAACTTTTAGACACTCTGAAAAATTCGAAACTAGGCTTTTTGTTTCGATGTTTCGGAGTTGTTTCGGTTTCATAATTCTACAAACACCGTCTAATTCTCTAGCATGGTTCTGATACCACTGTTGGGTTCCCTAGCATAAACGATAAATTCTAGTATAAATGATAAATCAATCTGTTCCTGTGTTACCGGAATAACATCCAGGTCAGCCCTCGTCCCTAACGAGCTTACTCTGACCGCATCTCTAGCCGCAGCTCTCTCAGCTCATATAGCCATGGTGACAGGAACCGCAAAAAAATATCGATGAGGATAGATCACAAGAATTAATAGAATAACGTATCTCAAATAGGTACATCTAAAGTTACTTAAGCGAAATATCATATCGTAAGTATTGCTGGGTTCCCGAGCACGGCCACTGGGTTTCGGGAGGCATCAACCATGCTATTTTCAAAATTTTGGCGCGCTAAAAAACCCTAACCTAGAATATTAACTAGAGAATTAGACAAAACCATACATGTAAACATCATTACATCTAAGTGAATAAGGAATACAACCTTTGTAGACCGGTCATTCACTTCAATAGCTCCGTGTAGTAGTCCTTTCGCTTCAAGTAGTGAACTCCCGGATTCTAGAAAGGCTCCACAAGATGAAAGGAACAACCTAGCTTGAAATCTTCGAGGCAGAAGATGATCTACGTCGAGGAGACACCAACTCAAGCTACCTTCTCACTAATTAGGAATTAGTGAAGGAAACAACCTAAAATAAATGGTTAGTCTAGTGTAGGTTGATGAAGTAGGAATTTTGCTCACTTTAGAAATATTTTTCTCACTAATTATCCTCATCTCCTAAAAACCTAGAGAGCTCTTGGATATGAGGAAGAAGATGAAGTGGAAATGGAATAATGAGTGAGGATAGCAACCATGTGTGAGATAATATCTTATATTAACTCATGTAGAGACTTAACCATGGCTTAAGGTAATTGTTGGGTTAATAAATATCTCAAATAAAACAAAATTAGTGGATTAAGTCAATGGTTCTACAAACTTTCAATAAGCTCAAACCATGTGACTAATTTCTAACTAATTTTGATTTACTTTAAATAAATAAAACCCTTCATTATGTTAAGCATGGTGTGAGTCTCATATACCCATGTTGCATGTAGCAACAAGCATGACATAATAATATATATCACATATATATTAAGTGTACACAAGTGAGAAAAAGAAATGCTTAAGTGAGCTAATATTAGTTAATGTAAATTAATATATCAAATATATATATATATATATACACACACATTAAATTATTAAATCAACACTTGATTTAATAATCCGGCTATATCACATATAACTGACTAATATCATTTGTATCAATTTATCGAATCAACACTTGATTCGATAACCCTGCTATATCACATAAAACTGACCGATATCACATATCGCGAGAATAGGATATGGCATCACATACACGTATTAATCTCGGGCCCGCACATATCATATATGTGCTCCTAATTCGTTTCGCTTGAGCCAAGAAACCTCTTTGTAGGACTCTAAAGACGCGTCAATACGCTGGCAGTAGGTGGTGATCATATCAGTCACCCACAAGCCGTCAGCAGTACTTCTAGACGTAACGGCCATCTGGATATTGAGCGATCAGAAGATCAACAAGAAAGCCTGCTCATATTTCTGCGAATCCAATAAGCAACACTATCGTACAGTCTGGTCTCTTCGTCTGATATATCGCATATCTCAGCCTGGGGGTGGTAAACGTCAGACCCCAATAGCTTGATAAGTCATGCCGATGTGAGACTCATAACGGTTCGAGAAAATACTGATAATACTTACCAGCAAATCTCAGCAACCCTGGCCAGGGATTTCTTGTTATGGCCAATCGAGCACAGCACAACATCAACCCCCAATACCGGGAGAGACGAAATCCCCTCATATTGCTCATTGCCTCCATGTGACTCGGGACTGTACCCAAAAACCACCGTTTTGCACGATCTCTTGAACGTGGTAAGGTGGAAATCAAAGCACAGTGGGAATCACACAAGACTCTATAACGATCTCGGGTTGACAGACTAACATGTACCAGTATCACCAGAGAACTGCTATCTGACGTAAGATATAATACCATCTAAGAGTTCTTGGCGAGTCCATTCAGTGTACCCAGTGTCCAATGAGCACCCGTATACCTTCTCTGATGTCAAACACCAATGGATGTGGGATCATCCATCGCCCATCATATGGGTCAAGAAGCGTATACGCAAGTCT
Source organism: Agapanthus africanus (assembly GCA_030015575.1). Taxonomy (NCBI): domain Eukaryota; kingdom Viridiplantae; phylum Streptophyta; class Magnoliopsida; order Asparagales; family Amaryllidaceae; genus Agapanthus; species Agapanthus africanus. The sequence continues at coordinate 48,175,615 of CM057339.1, forward strand.
ACTCTGGAATATCGATGCCCCGTCTCGATACTCCCACGACTAGGAACAATTAAAAGATGTACTTACCGACTATCCTTGCCCCACTAATATGATCTGCATCACAATCCTGGTAGTCAAGTACTCATCCTAAGGGCTTTATCAACATGTAATAGAGAGACAATAAATGTACATGTTAAGATGAAGAGCAACCAAATATAGTACTATCATGTCGAGCAAGAAAGTCCTCCCTATATATGTCCACGAATCCACTATAATATACATCAAATGTACAATAATGGCCTCTAGGGTATACATATAACTCACAAGTATGCTGCGGAACATACGCACTGTATGTTACTCTACTTGAGTTACCTACTCCATCAACCAAGGGCAACCTACTTAACGAAAGTTCGGGTCTAATACCCCTTCACTCAACTCTAAGTCCGTAAGGTCTAGCCTATGTTTCGAAATATACGCCCTAGACTCCGCACAGTTAAATCTAGACTCGAACAAAGATTAAACCTAACGCTCTAATACCAACTTTGTCACGACTCAGAAATGGCACGTGACCGGTACTTGAATTACGTGAAGTCTATAAGACCAATCGTTGTCTAAGTAAGCCGAAAACCAGGAATCTAAACCCTTGTAGGAAAATAGTGGAGGTGAAGTTTTGAAAGAAAGGTATAAATGAAATCGGGTTCTCTTTTTAAAGTATAAATAATTTTATAGAAAATACAAGTATATAGTATATTTATGTTTGAAAACGTTTTCATCATTTGAAATTTGGGCAACACCTCCTTTGTAAATTTTGATCCAAAATCAGCACATATCAAGAATAATATAGGAATCCCAAGCGGGAGCTAGCTCTTCGCTAATCGGCGGAAACAAAACCATGCAAGTAAAATATACGACGCCCAAGGCGAAGATCAATCACAGAAAAGAATAAAGAAAACCAAAATATCATCCAATCTAATATAAAGAATATACACAAGTCTCGACTCTAAATTCAAAGAATATACAACTGGTCTCTACGTCTACCAAATATAAATAGTCTGGTTGATGGAGCTTTTAACTAGATCCAATGAATATAAAAATATACAATGGTGGTTATGATCCATAGTGTAACCCACCTACCAATGCAAATCACCCAAAAGAAGAGATATGCCAACAAGCCGCTACTGATCCGAGCGGTCGGTCCTGCATGAAAACTATGGCACAACGGGGGTGAGTTTCCAACTCGTGAGTAAAAGACATCATCAGGTAAAAATCAAATGTATGACAATCTCCTAGGTCATACAATAATATAATAATATATCTTACCATGTGGTATCGAAGGTGATCGTGTATACATATGTATATAAATATATAATATCGTGTGTGTGTCAATAAGTGGTACTATGTCATCCATGTCACTGTGCTATATATACGTATATATCATCCAACGTGTGTCCATCAACGACACATCAAAATCATCATAAAATCCTGAGTGCCCAGTATCGACACTCGAAATCATCATAAAACCAGTGTCCAGTATCGACACGTAAATTCTCATATCTTAGGTGCCGTATCACTGGATCGGCTTTCATATCTTAGGCACCGTCTCGTCAGATCGGTTTTCATATCCATCTGTCTCATATCACTCCGGTCGGTATCCTCGGGATATCCACCTAGTTCAGTACTTTCACCTGTAGGTAGTATTCCCTTGCAAGGCTCAACATATTTCTATACGATGTTCTTGCCCCGGATACCGTATCGGGTCCACCATGTATCCACAATCGGTTCCTCCCTATCATGCCCCACTTTTCAGTATACGGGCAGAGGACACGACGAGACCGCTACGTATTTACTCAGAAGCAAACACGCTAAGCGTATCTAAGCAATATAAAATGTAATGTACACAAGAGACAATATATAAATGAACAACAACTTTATTTATTAACATTCTTTTTACAAAACATCTGAAAAGTAAATATATGGAATGGAAAGAAAAGCCTAAACAGTGGAATAACAAAAATGGAAAATATAGAATGTAAATGTGTATAAGAAACTAGAGCTCCGGGTCGAAGGCTAGCTGATCCAAGTCCTCGAAGGTGGGCTCAATCTCCTGAAGGTCCGAAACACCTGACGACATTCCAAGGAAAAGAAAGAGAATGCCGTCAGCAAACAAATTACTCGGTAAGTCTTATAGATAATGGAGAAGTAGAATAGACAGATAGAGAATGTAGCTTTTAAAGTTGTATTATATTGTTAACGCTGTTGTTTGTAGCATGGTATAGAAGATGCCAGTGTATACGAGAGGAGTCCAACTTTTCCCGTGGACTAAGGTATAAGGAGCACAAGGAATCGTTCAGCCACGATACAACAGCAATTGAATTCAGGTTAGGTGTATTATGGTTATAGTCTCGTGCCACTTCTAACACCTTCCCTACCAATCAACCCCTTAAAAACCCCGTGATATCTTGATTGTATTATTTGTATTGTATTGTCTTGATTTGTATAGATGGATGACTTGCCGGAACTATGATACCAGTAATGGAACGGATACAATGGATGAACATGTAGATGGAATATATCCATGATTCGGTTCAGTCAATATAGATTGATTAGATTGAATAGACGGATTTATAGATCCATATTGTATTGAAGTTTGATACTTGAATCATATTCAAGTCAGATTGATTATATTAAGACTCAGTCTGAGTCAGAAAATTAGACAAGACATTGAATCCTGAATAATGTTTTGGTGTTATCGGTAACTGCTGCACATAGACAACAGGATTTGTGTCTTTTTCAAAGACAATTACCGTGTTGATAACACCGTTTGTTAAATTGTCTACCTTAAATAAGCAAGCACCCATATCTCTGGCTCCCTAAGGCTCAAGAGACTGATCCCGCTTAAACCTATGTTTACAAGGGACCTTATTGTAATTTAGTATAACTTGAGAGGGTTTTATGTAAAAATAATTTTGTATAATTTTCAATATACACCTCAAGTATTTTATTATCGTCTTTAAAGTTTTCATTGATGTATATTTTATCAATGTGACATTTCGAGTGAATAAAACCTAATATCATAATATATGGTATTTATTTGTAATATTGGAATTGTATGGTATTTTCTTGTAAATGGAATGTTTTTCTTGAATTTTGGAAATGTGGAATATTAAAAATAGATATTTTGATATTAATTAATTATATATTTATTAATTAAAAATATAGGTTTTAATTACAATAGAAATCACATTTTCTAAAGAAAATTATATTTTAAATCTTTTGAGATCGTATGCTCCTTGCGGAGGTTTGCATCTCACTCTACTAAGCCCGATAATGTGCGATAATCCACACCATCCCGAACGGGTTCCCCAAATGTGTTGTAGAGGAACAATTGCAAAGATTTGTTAAAATACACATCTTGTAGAAAAATGTTTTAATAGTTGAAGATATTTATATGTAAAGTAGTATTTTTCCTAAATTTATGTTCCCAAATTCTATCGTGCTATATTAGATATGTGTGTTGTGAAGAGGTAGGTCATTTACTCGTGAGTTTTCTAAGGTAATATGGTTTAAAAAGTTCAAGTATGTCGAAATGAAATATGAAGGTATTTTAATGTAAAATTGCGATAGAAGATGCATATAACAATCTTTTGTAATGAAACTTGTTAAAAATGTTTGTTAATATTTAATGAAAAATATGTGATGATATGAAGGTATCTTGATTAAGAAAAAATTATAGTTTTTAAAGAAAACCGAATTGGAAGTCGGACTAACTCTGCTTCCGTCGGGTTTTAGTTTTGAAAGTTTTTAGAATAGAGAAAAGAAGAAGAATTAGGGACTTACAGGTTATTAGACTAGAAGAGAGAAGGATGAAGCAGTGGGAAGTGCCGGTGCATCGTTTCATCCTCGGAATCTTCTCGGATTACCGTCGAAAGTTCGTCGGAGGTTCGCCCTTTTGCTAACTCCACTTGCATACAAAAAGTCTCGGGAATTTTCTTGAGAGTTTAGGCAGGGAATTGAGAGTGAAGGGGATGATTTGAGGGTGGTATTTATAAGAAAAATTATGGTTTTAGGGTAGTGAAAGGGTGTATTAAAAATTTGTATTAAAATGGATTAAATAGGTGTATTTTAATTCTCTGGTTAATTGCAGAGAATTTAAACATTGCAAGGGGAGTGGGGTAAGCCAAATGATGCAAGGGGTTCAAGAAAAATTGGGTTTGGGCCGTGTTGACCCGGCTGTGCCGGCTGAGTCAGGCGAGTCGCTGACCCGAGTTGGGCGAGTTGGGGCTCGTGTCTTCGTTACGTGTCCCTGACGCTTGGCCTAGCCTCGTGGACACGTTTGTTTATTCTATAACTTACCCTATTATGTGTAGTGCACGTGTAAACTCTTGGGCTTCTAAAAGATTAAAAGAATTAATTAAAAAAATATGTGGTTGATGGGATTTGAACTTTGGTGCTTTGGTTCAGCAATGCAAGGTCTTACCAATGAGCTACAAACTCCTTCTTGCTATTCAAAAGAAAATATAACTTATAATTTGTGCTCAGGCTCAAGTACCTATTTCTGTATTTTTGAAAAAAAAAATTGTACAGAAAGTTTAGGGTGGTTACATTCTTCCCTCCTTAAAAAATTTCGACTTCGAAATTTTTAAAAGGAAAGTGTAACGGATTCAAGAAAAATTTGGTGATAGAACTACTGGTAGTATATGAAAAATATGTGAGAGAATGAAAGAATGCGAGAGATTTGAAAAGAGTTGAGGAAATTACCAGGTTTACCTTGGTCTATGGCCTCTGCTTCTTCGGCCGCTAAAAGGAAAGCCTGACACCGTGGTACATTCCTCCTAACTGGAGGCACATTCCTCTGTCCTTGGGGCATTTTTTTTGCCCTCAAGGTATGTTCCTCAGTGCCTGATGGAATTGGTGAGCAGGTGGTGCAGGTGGTAGAGTAGGGAGTGCAGGAGCCTGGATAGCTGGCCGCTGTGGGTAGTTGGTGGGTGTGTGAGCCGGGTTGCGTCTGTGAGGACAGTTTCCAATTCTATGATTGGATGCGCCACAAACTAGACACAGGCCTTTGGCGCGCCTATATTCCTTCACCAAATGTCCATTTCTCTTGCAATAGAAGCAAAAATCTGGACTCGGCTGGTTATTGGGTTCTTCCGGTCTCCTGGGTTTAACCGTTGGCCTTGAAGAGGCTCCTCCTGCCATCTGAGTGGCAGGACGCTTCACTCCGGTAGATTGAGGTCTTCCCTTCCTCTTTACCACTGCTTTATATCGTCGGGCCATCTTCAAATCCAAATTATGGGTTGATAAATCCCCTGTAGCTAATACAGCTTGGATTTCCGTGTCCAACCCTTGCTGAAATCTTCTAGCTCTGATCTCAGCAATCGGTATGAGATGGGCCGCAAACCTGTTACGGTCTTGTGTTAACTGTGTAGTATGTGATATAAAATCGAACATTGAGACATATCTTACCTACTGATCATGGTAAACTCAGCATCATACTCATATACAGATTTGGTCTACATTGAATCTTGTTGCAGATGGATGAACTGCTGTTCTATATCAAAGTGGGCAGTCTCAGGGAAGTACTTTGCATCGAACATGTCACGGAAATTCTTCCATTCGATAGGTTGGTCAAGACAGATTTCTTCCGCTTTCCACCAAATCCGTGCATTATCGGTGAGCTGCAGCTTTGCAACTCGAACCCAAGCAATCTCTGGCACTTGTGCCAATGCCAGATCATCTTCGATGCTCTGAGCCCATTCCTCAGATTCTAGAGGGCTCTCTTTTCCTGCAAACTGTTTGGGGGTGAAAAGCCCTGAATTGTTTCACCCCAGGTGCTTCTGCCTCTGGTCGGTTCATCAAAATAGCAGTCTGCTGTTGCTGTCCTTCCAGGAGGCTGTGGATTGCCTCAAGCAGAACGTTTGCTCGTTGATCGGAGCAGCGACGGCAGGTGTGAGTGGTAGTGGTGGAGGTGTGTTGTTGACATTGGTGCTGGTGTTGTTCAGAGAATCCATAACCTTGAATGAAAAATTTAGGTTAGGACAGATTCAAAGTATATAAAATTGTAAGATTCAAGGAATATGAATTGTAAAGAATGTTTTTAGTTGCTGATTCTTATGTTATATTTCTTAGGTTGTACACGCAGAACTGAACTGCATGGTAGGATTCCATACAGCTCTGACCTGCATGGGCCGCCAACAAAACCTGTCATGCCCCGCTTCCCAGTATACGGGCAGAGGACGCGACGAGGCCGCTACGTATTTACTCAGAAGTAAACACGGTAAGCGTATCTAAGCAATATAAAACGTAATGTACACAAGAGACAAGATATAAATGAACATCAACTTTATTTATTAATATTCTTTATACAATATATCTGAAAAGTAATTACATGGAATGGAAAGCAATGCCTAAACAATGGCATAACAGAAATGGAAAATATAGAATGTAAATGTGTACAAGAAACTAGAGCTCCGGGTCGAAGGCTAACTGATCAAAGTCCTCGAAGGTGGGCTTGATCTCCTGAAGGTCCGAAACACCTGACGACATTCCAAGGAAAAGAATGAGAATGTAGTCAGCGAACAAATTGCTTGGTAAGTCCCAAAGATAAGGGAGAAGTAGAATATATAGAGAGAGAATGTAGTTTTTAAAGTTGTATTATATTGTTAGCGCTGTTGTTTGTAGCTTGGTACATAAGAGGCCAGTGTATATGAGAGGAGTCTAACTTTTCCCGTGGACTAAGGTATAAGGAGAATAAGGAACCGTTCAGCCATGGTACAACGACAATTGAATTCAGGTTAGGTGTATTATGGTTACAATCTCGTGCCACTTCTAACACCTTCTGTACCAGTCCACCCCTTATAAACCCCGCGATGTCTTGATTGTATTGTTTGTATTGTATTGTCTTGATTTATATAGATGGATGACTTATCGAAACCATGATAATAGTAATGAAATGGATATAATGGATGAACATGTAGATGGAATATATCCATGGTTCGGTTCAGTCAATATAGATTGATTAGATTGAATAGACGGATTCATAAATCCATGTTGTATTGAAGTTTGATACTTGAATCATATTCAAGTCAGATTGATTATATTGAAACTCAGTCTGAGTCAGACAATTAGAAAATATATTGAATCCTGAATTATGTTTTGGTATTATCGGTAACTGCTGCACATGGACGACATGATTTGTGTCTTTTTCAAAGAAAATTACCATGTTGATAACACCATTTGTTAAGTTGTCAACCTTGAATAGGCAAGCACCCATATCTCCGGCTCCCTGAGGCTCAAGAGATCGGTCCCGCTTAAACCTATGTTTATTAAGGTCCTTATTGTAATTTAGTATAACTTGAGGGGGTTTTATGTAAAAATAATTTTGTATAATTTTCAAAATACACCTCAAGTATTTTATTATCGTTTTTAAAGATTTCATTGATATATATTTTATCAATGTGACATTTCTAGTGAATAAAACATAATTTCATAATATATGGTATTTATTTGTAATATTGGAATTGTATGGCATTTTCTTATAAATGGAATGTTTTTCTTGAATTTTGGAAATGTGGAATATTAAAAATAGATATTTTGATATTAATTACATATATATTTATTTATTAAAAATATAAGTTTTATTTATAATAGAAATCATATTTTCTAAAGAAAATTGTATTTTAAATTTTTCGAGATCGTATGCTCCTTACGGATGTCTGCATCTCACTCTACTAAGCCCGAGAATGTGCGATAATCCATACCATCCCGAACGGGTTCCCCAAATGTGTTATAGAGGCGCAATTGCAAAGATTTGTTAAAATACACATCTTGTAGAAAAAAGGTTTTAATAGTTGAAGGTAGTTATATGTAAAGTAGTATTTTTCCCAAATCTATGTTCCCAAATTCCATCATGCTATATTAGATATGTGTGTTGTGAGGAGGTAGGTCATTACCTCGTGAGTTTTCTAAGGTAATACGGTTTAAAAAGTTCAAGTATGTCCGAAATGAAGCATGAAGGTATTTTAATGTAAAATTGCGATAGAAGATGCATATAACAATTTTTTGTGATGAAATTTGTTAAAGATATTTATTAATGTTTAATGAACAATATGTGATGACATGAAGGTATCTTGATTAAGAAAAAATTATAGTTTTTAAAGAAAACTGAATCGGAAGTCGGACTAACTCCGCTTCCGTCAAGTTTTAGTTTTGAAAGTTTTTAGAATAAAGAAAAGAAGAAGAATTAGGGACTTATAGGTTATTAGACTAGAAAAGAGAAGTATGAAGCGGTGGGAGGTGCCGGTGCATCGTTTCGTTCTCGGAAACTCCTTGGATTTCCGTCGGAAGTTCATCGGAGATTCGCCCTTTTGATAACTCCACTTGCACACAAAAATTCTTGGGAATTTTCTTGAGAGTTTTGATAGGGATTTGGGAGTGAGGGGGGTGATTTGAGGGTCGTATTTATAGGAGAAATTAGGATTTTAGGGTAATGAAAGAGTGTATTAAAAATTTGTATTAAATGGGGGTATTTTAATTCTCTGGTTAATTGCAGAGAATTTAAACAGTGCAGGAGGGGTGGGGTAGGCCAAAGGATGTAAGGGGTTTAAGAAAAATTGGGTTTGGGCCGAGTTGACCCGGCGGCGCCGGCCGAGTCAGGCGAGTCACTGGCACGAGTTAGGTGAGTCGGGGTTCATGTCTTCGCCACGTGTCCCTGATACTTGGCCTAGCCTCATGGACAAGTTTGTTTATTCTGTAACTTACCCTATTACGTGTAGTGCACGTGTAGACTCTTGGGCTTCTAAAAGATTAAAAGAATTTAATTTTCAAAAAAATATGTGGTTGATGGGATATGAACTCTGGTGCTTTGGTTCAGCAGTACAAGGTCTTACCAATGAGCTACATGCTCCTTCTTGCTGTTCAAAAGTAAATCAAACTTATAATTTGTGCTCAGGCTCAAGTAACTCTTTCTGTATTTTTGAAAAAAAAATTGTACAGAAAGTTTAGGGTTGTTACACTCCCCCTGCCTCGATTTGGATAATCATCATAACTCAGCACCGAGAAATCTCATGCACATGTTGCACATATACATACTTGCCGGCTTACGTACGTGCACGTGCTGCACGTACGTGAGCCGACAAGTATGTGTACATGTTGCACGTACTAATCATCATAGCTCAGCACCGAGAAATCTCATGCAACATATGCATCATCGATAATGGTACGTGTGTCCTAACAAACGAAGTCACGTAAAAATAGGAGTATGAAACGTAGTGTGTGTGTGTATATATATATATATATATATATATATCATAAATCAAAATAATGCAAGTGTATGTAGAAATTAGAGATCGTAACGCGGGCGTAAATAGAATAAAGATATCGTAAACGTGAACAGTATAAATTACGAAACTACATATGAGCCATACAGTTATAGTTTAAAATAGTACGAGTCGTTGTTTTAGAAAATAGGCGGCTACGATCTTTTTGAAAAAGATACCATTTGAAAAGGCGTAGCATCCCCTTGAAGTTATCATTTAAAAATACTTAATGATTTGTTAGTTTTGAAAATAGGTATGGCTCTAAACATATCATAATATCCATTTATGTGATTTTAAACATTTCTTTTTGAGTCAAAATAATATCGACGATCCATCCTCATCATATAATGTACGGAATATCTATCGTACGATATCATCACATCAATAGTATGGATCTATCGTCACGTACATCATATCATCATATATCATCCCATGTCCTCATATATCATATCATATCACATCGCTTCATATCGTATCCAATCATATCGACTCGTATCATCATTTCAGATCATATTCTCATCTCATCATATCATATCATAAATATTCTCATACACACACATAAGTAGATATAGTTCATAGGTTAAGCAATAGTACTAAGGGTACAATTTCTATAAGTATACTACTATGGTATGGTATTCTAGAAAACTTATTACCTAATTATACATATTTAGTATATATTTATAAATATCCTAATTTTACGGTTGCAGGTGTGCTATACACCATTCACCCGACTTCTCCCGTAGATATACATCTACTCACCTAATTTCTCCTCGCCCTAACTGATTCCGATGGATGCCTTGCTCTCCTTCGTCGTCTCGAAAATCCACGCGCTTCTATGTATAAATCAAAGTATATCATATTGCATAAAAATCCAAATAAAAAACCGATACGATGAGCGAAGCGCACATAGGTTAGAACCTATGGTCAACGCGTGCTAAAATAATAAAACAACCCCCGACGTCGACGTCCGAACGTCAAACGACCGAGTCAAAACACAAATACTAAAAATCAAGTTTTCAAATATCGCAAAATATTGACAGAAACTTAGTAAAACGCTCCCAGATTTTTCTTAAGGTGATATTGGACTTTTTAGTGTATGGGTAGTCTTAGTTATCTAGTGAGTGAGCTACAGAACAAAATCCACACCCAAACTCCAAAATGGACCCGAAATTTGCAGTAAAATTGAATAAATTGGCGGTTTTGATATGTTGTGTTGGGCTCGAGCTTCTACGATGGCTTTCCACTGGTCTATACATCTCACAGTATCCTCTATAAAATTTTCAGAGCCCCCAAGTAATACCAGATTTCATTTGATCACCACAAGTTCAACAAAAACAATATCGGAAAATTCTAAACTCATTTTTGAAACTTCTAATCCCATCTTAGACCAAAGATTCTATCACTAAAGGCTGGTAAACACTCATTAAATTCTCTACTACACTTCTACTACAAGTTTCACTCACTATATCTCACTTTAGAACTTTCAAGCTTACAAAACATGCACTTTTAAACTCTAAACTAATTTGTGAGGTTAGGAAACATAAAATTTGTCTAAAAGTGAGAGTATTATCTTAAAAGAGTAACTCAAGAAAATTCTAAGATGGTCAAATGAGCTCAAAACTGAAATTTGATCATGCCATGAAGCTTAGATTGAGGGTAGGAATATTTTTTGTGAAGGTTTTATGTGGTTTTGAGTTGATTTGGATGATGTTTGTGGTGGTAGTGAGGAGGGTGGAGGAGGTGGAGAAAATGAAGAAAGCGGAGGTGAACAAAGGAGATGAGGAAGAATGAAGAAAATCTAATAGTTAAGGAGACATGACATCCTTCTCTCTCTTTCTCTCTCTTGCCCATACTCTCATGTTTCTCTCGTCCCCTCTCATTTTCTTTCATTGTCATTTTCTTTTCATTTCTTATCTTTTCTCTTTAAAACAAATAAAACCAAATAAAAATGAAACCATGGTATAAATAATGAAATAAATATTACATGTCATGCACACAAACCATGTTTAACAAAACAAATTTGGTTTAATACTTAATCAGTGAAATACTAATCGAATTTAACATTAAACTTATATGTAAATAATTATATATTAATTTTTAAAAAGCCTAAATCAAATAAATGTTTTCATAAATGATAAATTCATTTTTAAATTCCAATTATTTTCCAAAAATATATGTATATAACTATATTATTATACGAAAACTTAAATCAATACTCATATAATATCCTTAATATTTATTATTTTATTATTTAAATCCAAAAATATTATTTTATATTTTCTGAAATGCTACATGAGCGCATGAACAGGACATTACTGGAGCGAGCCAGAAGTATGTGGTTGCAATCCGGCCTTTTGGATGACTTCTGGGCAGAGGCGGTGAATCATGCGGGCTATTTGGTTAACAGGTCTCCATCTACAGCCATAAATTTTCAGATCCCAGAAGAAGTATGGAGAGGAAAGCCAGTCAGTTATAATTCGTTACAAGTATTTGGGTGCTCTGATTACTTACTCGTGAATCGGAAGGATAAGACCAAGCTGAATTCAAAGTCAAAAAGGTATGTTTTCTTGGGATTCAAACTTGGAGTTAAAGATTATAGGTTATGGGATCTGGAAAACAGAAGAGCGTTCACTAGCAGAGATGTGATCTTCGATGAGAAATCCATGTTGAAAGACGTGGCTGAACATAATAAGATGACAGGTGGAGCATCCGGTGACACTGAACCGGTAGAGGTAGATTTTTCTGGCACTCATAAGGATACAAATATTGAAGCGCAATTTTAGCTTATTGATGCGTAGGTGGACGGGCGGAATATGGAGACATACAGTGAGAACCAACCCTATCAGGACCCACAGACAATGGAGTTAAGGAGATCAACACGTATACATAAGGCGCCAATTTGGTACGGTTTTGAAGATATGGCCGCATTTGTTCTAGTCACCGAAAGCGGAGATCCTACCTCTTATTAGGAGGCCATTGGGTAAGAGGATATGGATCGATAGATTGTTGCGATGGTAGAGGAGATGGATTCAATTCAAAAGAATGGAACGTGGAAGCTGATTGAGCTACCGAAAGGTAAAAGGGCTATTAGCTACAAGTGGGTATTCAGGAAAAAAGATAATGAGCAATATAAGGCATGGTTAGTTGCGAAGGTTTTTTCTCAAAAGTAGGCGGTTGACTATAATGAGATTTTCTCTTCTGTAGTCAAACATACATCTATTCGAATATTGTTGGCAATGGTAGCACTTCATAATTTATTGTTGGAGAAAATAGACATGAAAACATCCTTTCTGCATTGTGAGTTGGAAGTGACAACCTTCATGAGGCAATCTGAAGGATTTGTGGAGCTCGAAAAAGAGAATCACGTATGTAAACTCAAGCGGTCTCTATATGGGTTGAAACAGTCTCCCATGCAGTGGTACAAGTGCTTTGATTCTTTTATGAAGAAGACCATACTCTCGATATGAGTATGACAGCTACGTATACTCAAAACGGCTTAAGGATGGCTCGTTGATATATTTACTTCTATATGTCGATGATATGTTGATTGTTGCTAAGAGCATGGCAAAAATAAAGGCGCTCAAACCTTCATTGAGTGCAAAATTTGACATGAAAGATTTAGGTGAAGCAAAGAAGATTCTTGGGATGGATATTTTGCGAGATAGGAAGGTTGGAAAGCTATGGCTATCCCAAATAGGATATATTGAGAAGGTGTGGAGAGATTCAACATGAAGGACTCAAGACCGGCGAGTACCCCTATCGTCGGTCATTTCAAGCTATCCTTCAAGGAGTGTTCGAAATCAGGGTAAGAGAAGGAAAAGATGTCTTGAGTACCATATGTAAGTGCGGTGGGATCGCTGATGTACTCTATGGTATGCACACGTCTAGAAATATCTTATGCGGCAAGTCTGGTTAGCCGGTACATAACAAATCTAGGAAAGCTCCATTGGGATGTTGTAAAGTGGACACTTTGGTATCTAAAAGGAACCAAAAATCTCGGTTTATCTTTTCACAAGTCAGAAAATAAATCGAGCAAGTTTCAAGGATACGTAGATGCGGATCATGTTGGTGATTTGGACAAAATAAGAAAAACTATGGGCTATATATATACAGTTGCAGATTTTCCAATCAGTTGGAAGTCAACATTTTAGGATACTGTGGCGCTATCAACGACGGAGGAAGAATATATGGCAGTAATGGAAGCATCGACGGAAATCTTGTGGTTAAAGAATTTAGTTGGAGAGTTCAAATTCAATAAGGGGTCGGTTTCTTATTTTTGTGACAGCCAAAGTGGCATTCACCTTTTGAAGAATTAGGTATACCATAGTCGAACTAAGCACATCAACGTGTGGTATCACAAGATAAGAGAGTGGTACAAAAAGAAGATCGATTTGATAAAAATCGATATTAAGGTGAATCTGGCGGACATACTAACGAAGGTTCTTCCTACGGAGAAGTTCAAGATAGCTTTGGTTTCTATTCAGGTACTCAAATTTGAGAAAAGTATGCGACCTCTGTAAGAGAGTCGCATTTGTTTCGTAGTTCTGGTGAAAAATTGTGACAGAATCATTTCCGCAGTTCTGGTGAAAAATTGTGACAGAATCTTTTTCGCAGTTCTGAGCAAAAATTGTAACAGTTCACGGTTTCAAGGTTTGGAGCTGTGCCAGCAGGGGTAACAGAGATAACTATAAGTCAACCTTAAAGGATACAAGACGATGGCAATAAATTTTCAAGATGGCTATAAGGATATATAAACCAAGATGGAGATTGTTGTGAAGAATGTCTTATATATCGAGACTGCAAACCATCGGTTTTCAGGTTCAGACGGCTAGCCCGTAAATGGTCAGACATCTGTCGGCTTTCGGGCTATTTTCTAGAGGAAGCGCAGACATGTGGGCTATTAAGGTTCAGACGTCTGACAACGCTCTTGCCAGACACGCTGAGGGTACGCAGACATCTGACCCATATAAGGTCAGATGTCTAACTACGCTCTGCATTGAAAGAAGAGGAGGTGCAGACGTCTAGCCCATAGAGGGTCAGACGTCTGTCGAAGAGATAAGCACAAATTCCAGTTTCGAGATTATCTCGAAAATTTAGTTCTTAGTGGCAGTTTCGTAATTAATGTATTTCTATTTTATATCAAATTTGTATAGGGTATAAATAGGATGTTAGGGTTAAAATTTAGGTGTGGCTTGATCACAAAGTTTAAGGTAGGCGAAACGGCAGTTCCATAAGGGATCAAGGTGCCATTAAGGAGAACTTTGAGAGTAAAGAAGGAGATTTTGTTGGAGATCTATAAGGAGAGGGGTTATGTAATCTTCTATAAGATTTTTTTTCCTTTAAAGATCTAATAAAGTGTTCTCTCCTTTTTCCCGAATCACTTGTGTGTTATTTGATTTTGTATTTGTTCTAGTTGCTATCTGTTAAAAGATATCTTAGTTTAGATCCATAAAGTTTGGTGTTTCCTTCCGCTGAACTCCTAACATTGGCTTCAATAATAAAGATAGGGAGGGGGAGCGGATATGGTTTGTTTCTAATTTTTCTGTTTTTCTCCATCCAAATAGGTATGATAATTTTTTGGGGTGCAATTCCACTTTTTCTATACAAAAAGTTTTGGTTGGAATAATTTTTTTCAAAGTTCCAATTCCACTTCAGAATACGATAAATGTCAAAACTTTGAGTTTTAGTTCCAATTGAATTGATTAACATTAACATTTTTGTTGGGCCACGGCAGCGCCCCGGCCGTCTAAACGACGCCAAATGCGGAACAAAAACTTTTTACGAAACCGGCGCCATCACGATCCAATACCCGGATCGTTCCATTAACCGTAAACTAGAAAACTGTAAAGAGTTTGAAAAGATTATATCGATCGATCCGTGTCCTTCGGTCTTCAATCTCTGTGCCAAACTCCTCACTGCTGCGCTGACGAAGTCCGCTCCCGGTCTCGCTCGTCAAAGTGTCACCACGTCAATGAATCTCTATACGGGCTCCCGCCTCGAACCGAGGCAACTCGGACATGAAGTTTTCTAGCCGACATGTCCAAGAATGAAGTAGAGAGAGTGTAGAATCTTTTGTCTCAAGGCACCCAAACGATTGGGTGGAGGTAAATTAGAGTTGCCATAGAGTTATGAGTAAGGGATTTTTAGCAAAGAAAAATCAAGCATGGAAATGGCTTGGAGAAAAGAGGAGCTCGGCCACTTCACTGGAAAAATGGCTCTCTGGATTTTTTTTTAGAAAAGAGGAAAATGAGCAGCACACCAAAGAAGTTGGTGTGTATATTTTATCAAGTGAGTGTGTATCATAAAATTAAGCAACTAAAAGAAATCTCCTCATGTTTAAACCATGCATCCCCCGAATAGCCCCCTGCAATTAAGAACTCACCCAATTTTGCAGAGAACCCCCAGCCTGGAAAAATCAGCCACACTCCAAAACACCATGCTTCCCGCTCACTTGCCCATGCCCATTAAATAAAGCCAAACAACCCCATACCCTTCTAGAAGACCCACACCATGCCAAGCCAAAATGGCAGCCCCAGGTTTCGAAATTAACAGGGAAATAGGTCAAATCGAAATTGACAGGGAAATGGGTCAAGATCAGTGCTCACAATAAATATGGATCAAGATATTTAGGACGGAAAAGGAAACTGGTAACTCCCAAAATAATCCCGTAACGAATTATGAGATTATACCTCAACTGTAAATACATACCCGCATTTGTATTCCGTCCGAATACGAATGCAATGAGACAAAATTATTCCTGCAATATAATACTAGAATCCGGCTTAAACCAAAGCCCGCTAGTATTATCTGTCCGATCATGATCCGTGCACAAGTGCAAGAATATGATCGAACCCTACCATATTACTATACGGCCTCTACAACGTTTCGCCCGAACTTGGGAAACTTTCTGTGGGGGACTCTAATGACTTATCAATACACTGGCACTGGGTATAACCACTAGCACGTCAGAGGTACCAGCTGTACGTAACGGTTGCCTATGTATTGAAAAAAGGGGAAGCTGATGAGCGAACTCATCCAGAAATCCTACTGAGCCTGACAGCGATAATATCCGTACAGTCCGGTCCATTCGTCTATGAGTATCGCATATAGGGCCTAGAGGGATGGTAAACGTCAGACCCCCAATAGCTGTATAAGTTGTTTCGGAGAGTAGCCCAGAACACCCTGAGATACTACTGGAATATCTACCAGTAAATCTCGATTACCCTAGCCAGGGATTTCGTGTAATGGCTCTCCTAAATACAGCGCGATCTCATCCCCAATACCGAGAAAGACGAATCCCTGACGATCCGCTCACTGCCTCCATGTGGCTCGGGACTGTACCTAACTAAAACCTGTTTGCACGACTCCTTTGAGCCGTGGTAGGGTAGTAATCAAAGCACAGTGGGAACTCACAAGAGAAAAATGATGATCTCAGGTTGACAGACTAACCTGTACACATGTCACCTAAGAACTGCTATCTGACGATATGTATAATACCAACTAGCATGTTCCCGGCGAGTCCTGTCCGGTGTACTCATAACCCAATGAGCACCTGTATACATCTTAGGTGAACTAACTGACACCAATGGCTTGTAAGACCGGCCACCGCCTCTCGTCGGGGTCTCGACTGTATACACTAGTCTACTCTGGAGTATCGATACCCTGTCTCGAAACTCCCACGACTAGGGACACTTTAAGAATGTGCTTATAGACCCCAGCTTCCACGTATATGATCTCCATCATACTGTTGGCAGTCAAGCAAGAATCCTATGGGCTCTATCAACATGCAATAGTGAACTGATGCATGTATACGATGATAAAGACAAACAGATAGCATACTATCATCTCGAACAAGACTGTCATATCGGTATAGGTCTTCCCTCAATCATTGCAATCACGTACCTGCGATCCAATAATTGACTTTGAGGGCGCTGATTGAAAGAATTAAAGTTAACCGCAATCAAGACGGTGTCGCTATGCAGCTAGCCGGTTGAGCACGGGTCGATCCACAGGGAGATGGTTGTATGTCCTTTCTTGTTTTAGACGAGTCAATAAAGAATATGTATGAGTTTGTTCAGTCTAACCTATGTGTTTTATTTGCAAGTATAAAGTTGTTATGAAAAAGATACGAGATTGTAAGCTAAAGAAATCCGTACTCAAAACCTTTGAGCCGAGTTTTGACCAATTGAAGCTAGAGCAATCGGCAACAACGTGGATTAGGGGATTTAAGCGTGGTATTCGTGGAATCCGGCTTATTTACCCTTGTCCTTCCGTTCTTGTCTCTTGCTTTCGCCTCCGGCCAAACCGAACGCAACCGGTCGCGGTTAGGAATCACCGTTACCTTGTTAGGATAGGGTGCCTAACGGAGCGCTTGCGTATCGTTTAGGCGGAGTTCAATGGAAAATAACGGGAAAAGGAAATGGGCAAAGAAAATCTTAACTTACAGTACCGTATTTATTCTTAACAACAACAATAATTACAACCATTCACAAAAGAACCAAAAAGAGCAAAAGAAAAGAACAAAGAAAAGAAAAGATTATAAGTAAATAAGTGCATGAATTTAAATTGCAAATAAGTAAAGCAAGATAATAAAAAGAAAGTAATAAATAAGCAATAAAAAGAATTAAAAACTAGAACTCAAGACAAGTATGGGATCAATAGCCAACCCTTAAACTTGCAAGCTCAATCAAGAGGTTGCAAGATCAAGAGAAGGGTAAAGAACTCATGTGAAGTGAAGAACTTGTTCCATAAGAAAATACGACCCTTGAGATCAATAACAAACCCTTAACCTTTCAAGCTCAATGAAGAGGTTGAAAGATCAAGAGAAAGCAAGGATCTCAAGGGGAAGTTAAATAAAAGAGAGTGATACAAAAACCCTCATCTTCATTGATCTTCCACTCAAAAAGCTCTCACTACAATTTTCATGGAGAAAAGAATGAAGAAGAAGAAGAAAATGACTAAATCCTAACAAAAAGAGAAACAAAGAATTGACCCCTGGCTTGGCTCAGTTCTAGAGTATTTATAGGCATGGAGCCGGAAATCTAGGGCAACATTCAGAACCTACATAAAAAGACCCAAATACCCCTGAAAAACGAGCACCTGTCGACACCATACGGCCGCGGTTCCGCGGCCTAAGCAGGCTTATGCCGCGGAAACGCGGCGGTTTAGAGGAGTTGGCTCCTCGGGTTTTGGGTGCTTTCCTGGTTTGGTGTTGTCTGCTATGTGATATATGACTTTTCTCAGAAACTCTTCACAATTATTCCAGAATTTTAGTAGAACAAAAAGGTGATGTGATGTGGATCTTTTGCCATGATTTCCTTGAGCTCCGCGTAGATTTCTTGGATCTTTTGTTGACATTGAGCTTTGTGCATGACATGACAATCGATTTGCCATTTTGTCTCTTAACTGGTATGTGGCAACACACGGATAGAGAGCAGAGACCCGTGTTTTATCTGTTGTTGGCAGTAATCTGGAATTTGTCGTACTTTTCCATGATATTCACTGTTTAGAGCTGAGACTAGTATCCTGCAATTATGTAGCAAACACTGATAAAAAGCACCTGCCTATAAACAAACGAGCGTAAGAATGGGCGGTATAGAATGCAATATTCTGGTATGAACAAATACCCCCAAATTTAACTTTTGCTCGTCCCGAGCAAAACCAATTATTCACAAAAAAGAAAATCCTAACCGCACTTTCGCAGGGAACGCGATTGCACTGAGCACGTGCAACAAGCCGTTAAACCTCTAGGTGTCCCTAGTAGGAGGAGTGTTGTCTCCTGAGGGTTTTCAGCGGATACTACCCACAAAATCCTGTCAAGCTAGTGTCATAAGTTAACATTGATTCTACTCCTACAGTTTAGTATTTACGTGAGAAATTCTATCATCCTAAGTTAGAAATATCTAACCCTAATGCTTCACACCTCCTATCTATTTAACTTTAGATAATATACGTTCCAAAAAAAAGTTTAGAAAGATGTTGGTATCTCCTGAGTTTTCCTTCTAGAGTGTGGTATCAAATTAGGGATTTTTATCACCTTTACAGAAAACACAAGTCTTATTCTTTATTTCTATCTCTTATCCAAACATCAATTGTATATCCCTACGTGTGTGTATATTTGCACCCCTACACTCAAGAATTCAATTCAAGCTATAATACCCTTGCCTTAATACCTAATACTACTTCTTTTCATTTAATGATGGACGGTGTTGCTCACACACCTTTCATGCGACTATTAATGCTTCTTGAGGCACTAACGGCCGATTACTGAATGTGTAAGCTTAAAGCGTAAATAGCAGTTTTCAGGTCTTGACTTTATTCTATTTTTCTTTTTCTTTTTCTTTTTCTTTTTCAAGACCGGATATATTTTTCAACATGCTCTTTTGGTGTTTAGCTTTAAATACCGTTTTTTCTTTCATACTAGGCTTTCAGGCAAGAGTATTTCAAGGTATCTTCTACTATCCCAAGTTTCAAGGTGCGTGTAAGTGCAGTTTGTAGGGTATATACTTTCTAAATTTGAACTCGAGAAAAGAAACTATTTTTCAGACTTATCCTTCAGTAAAGCATCAATACTTTCCCTTCATCTTGACTTAACTCAAAAACTGAACTCAAGATTACCTATGTCTCAAAAAAACTGTAAGGACGTATACTTACCAAAGTTAGACAGAATGAGGGTTATTTTAAGGGTTTTCAACTCCTAAGCCTAGAATTTAGTTATTTCTAACATATCAACTAAACTTTCAGAATAAAAATCTAAGTTACCCTATTAGCTAACTTGACGACAAAGTTTTTATATTTTTGGAAAATTTTCAATTTTTGTGGGTTTTTAATAAGGTATGCAAATGCAAAATATACAAATGAATGCGAAGGAAGAAAGCTTACCGAGCACACCCCCAAACTTAAACTTGACAGTGCCCTCACTGTCAGGCTATACCAAGAGGGTCAAAATTTGTCGGCGCTCCCTAAAAACAAATTAT
Source organism: Agapanthus africanus (assembly GCA_030015575.1). Taxonomy (NCBI): domain Eukaryota; kingdom Viridiplantae; phylum Streptophyta; class Magnoliopsida; order Asparagales; family Amaryllidaceae; genus Agapanthus; species Agapanthus africanus. The sequence goes on from CM057339.1 coordinate 48,195,884, forward strand.
ATACAAAAAAAAAGGAAAACAAAAAATATATACAAAAAAGGGTCCCCCCCAAACTTAAGTAAAACAGTGTTTCCACTGTTAAGCGATGAAGTTCAGGATTAGGGGGGAAAGAACAGTGTCAAGCTATTCAAGGCCTTACACAGGCCAAAAGTTAACACCAACCATTCAAACATCTTATCGTGATAAAACAGTGGCTGGTGAAAGAAGGCGTAGAGAAAAGATATGGAGAATACGCGAGACCGTATGGAGATAGAAGTGGTATATGGTCTCGGTATATGAGAAGAAGAAGAATGGCGGAAGGGAAAAAGAAGTGGAATACGAACTTGAGGGTGCAAATTGAGTAAATAGATTAGCACGATCTGTGATGACCGATGTGTGAAAAGCGATTGTGCTAATATATTTACCCGTCGGGAAATGGGGTCAAATCCCTCAAGGTTCGTGAGAAACCATGGGTACACCGAACTCGGTAAACCAGACATATGAAATGTAAGTGAGACGAGTTCTTGCAAGGTCAGAACGATGGAAAGGATGGAGGAAAGTGATCGAGGAGGGGTATCGGTTAAGGTTTCGGGAGGGTGCACACAGTCAATGAAAGGAACAGGATGAATTGGAAAATCCGACTCATCAATTAAAACTGTTTCATCCTCAGTGCTATCCTCAATATTCTCCTCAAAATTTAGCTCATCCATGCATATTTCATCAAAATCCAGACGCATATAGGGTTCGGAAAAAATATTTAATGACTTGGGATGATGATTTGAAGAGACAAACTCAGCCAAATCTACGGGTTCATCATCCAAAATATCCCCAGCGTCAATATCCTCAATCAAGTGAAAATCAATATTCTCAGACACCTCATCAAAAGCATGGATTTCAATCAATTCAGGTTCTAAGATGGAGGTGTAGGGGTCAAAAGGATTGTGTGTGGTTTCACTTGGCAAGGTCCCTTCACAATCTGGCAAATCAAACACTACAAAGTCGCACAACTCATTAAACATTTTATCTTCAATTGATAATTCAGTTGGGACACTTGATATATTTTCAACACAGGAGTTGTGGGATTCAATTTGAAACGGGTAGGTTTGATTTGGAAGGGGGTACAGCTCACTCTCTCCACTCAAATTCACAGCCTGTCCGACCGCCTCTTCATACATTGGAAAATTTAGAGCTAGTTGAAAACTAGCTACCGGGTCACTAGGTTGTATGAGGGCGGCCATGGACGCATTCAAATCCATCATCTGTTGGCATGACGCTACCCTAAAGTCTTCTAATGATTGTTCCAGACTAGACATGTGTTGTGATGGAGTTTCAGTAAAAGATTCGAAGTTGTTTGGATACTGGAAACTCCCAAATGGCGGTTCTGAAGAAATGTCTAGGGAAGGTGCAAAAGTTGGGTAGGATTGATAGGAATTGAATGGCGGGACAGGAGCAGGATCAACATTTGGATAAGAAGGTGAATGGAATTGTTGATCCCAAGAATCTGTAGTGGTGAAAGGAGTGAAAGATCGGCTACAGGATTGTTCAATACGTTCAGCGATAGACAAAGGACGACTTGCAAAAGGGGTATCAACATAAGAGGGTGGGGGAGGTTGAAAAGGTTGATACAAAGTGGATTGCGAAGGGCAAGTGTTTGTCCTAGACGCGTCTATCCGATCTTTCAAAGAGATTTTGCGCATGGAGGGGTCGTTCGATATTCGGCCAAAGCAAGAACCGTAAGAAGTAATGTCTGGTTGTGGGTACCAAAGTTCGGCAAGAGTTTTGCGAGGTGGGGTACCCATGATATGAAGAGAGGGAGAAAGAAAGGCAGAGAAAAGGAGGAGAAAAAATGTGAAATTTTTTTTTTAAATTTTTTTTTAGATATTAACAAAAGAATGAAATATACACACAAAAAAGAATATGGACAAAAACAATCACGACACAAAAATACCACACACCTAATCGTTCTAGGGTTCACCTAGGTCAACTAGACCTGCTCCAGAACTTGATTGTCGAAGTAAAACTGTGTCGAGAAACGGGCTCAAGATACACTGATCACGAGGCCAAGTAAGTGCAGAGATAAGGGGAGGTTTTCCAACGCTTTTGCGAAGTTCCTTAATTAAATAACCCTTTCTCTTTTGGCGGTTTCGCCGTTAACACTTTCCTAGACACCCCGTAAACAATGTACCGTTAAGCGAGGTTCTAAACACAGTCAACTTCTCCTAGTGAGCGCGAAGTCCTTAAGGCTTAAAGTCTAATTTCTTTTAAATTTTGTGCGGGTAAACGTTATGCTCAAGTTCGTGATTTGTGGGCCACGGAAAAGGTGATGAAATCCTTTACCGTATGTTGTGGGGTTCGCTTGCCCTTAAGTCCGTATTAATGTATGCAATGCGCAATTCTATAAAGAATCAAACAATCGTTTTTTATTTTAAGCACGGCACTGCAACAAATACGGGTTAGTCAATTTTTAGCGTTTGCTAGCGAACTTGCAAAGAATCCTGCAAAGAATAGTATATTGGATGCGTCGGATTTGAGAAGAAGGTGTTAGTAAAGTACGTACCGTTAATTTTTTGGGTTAGAAAACCCCCGTTGAATCAAATCCGGTAAGCTTGAAAAGTTCGCTTGCGTGGGTCAAACTACCCGGATCTTTGGCACTGTACTTTGCAATCACCTTAGCCTTGAATGTACACTTTGCTCCCCACAATCGCAGTTTGCAAATCTGCAAAAATCTGCACTCTTGCCCACAAAAATGATCAAAAACGACAAAAAGATTATTTTTTTTTATATATATACAAAAAGAATATTAACCCGAATAACAAGAAAAGAAATACGTTACCGTCTCCCCGGCAACGGCGCCATTTGATTGAAAGAATTAAAGTTAACCGCAATCAAGACGGTGTCGCTATGCAGCTAGCCGGTTGAGCACGGGTCGATCCACAGGGAGATGGTTGTATGTCCTTTCTTGTTTTAGACGAGTCAATAAAGAATATGTGTGAGTTTGTTCAGTCTAACCTATGTGTTTTATTTGCAAGTATAAAGTTGTTATGAAAAAGATACGAGATTGAAAGCTAAAGAAATCCGTACTCAAAACCTTTGAGCCGAGTCTTGACCAATTGAAGCTAGAGCAATCGGCAACAACGTGGATTAGGGGATTTAAGCGCGGTATTCGTGGAATCCGGCTTATTTACCCTTGTCCTTCCGTTCTTGTCTCTTGCTTTCGCCTCCGGCCAAACCGAACGCAACCGGTCGCGGTTAGAAATCACCGTTACCTTTTTAGGGTAGGGTGCCTAACGGAGCGCTTGCGTATCGTTTGGGCGGAGTTCAATGGAAAATAACGGGAAAAGGAAATGGGCAAAGAAAATCTTAACTTACAGTACCGTATTTATTCTTAACAACAACAATAATTACAACCATTCACAAAAGAACCAAAAAGAGCAAAAGAAAAGAACAAAGAAAAGAAAAGATTACAAGTAAATAAGTGCATGAATTTAAATTGCAAATAAGTAAAGCAAGATAATAAAAAGCAAGTAATAAATAAGCAATAAAAAGAATTAAAAACTAGAACTCAAGACAAGCATGGGATCAATAGCCAACCCTTAAATTTGCAAGCTCAATCAAGAGGTTGCAAGATCAAGAAAAGGGTAAAGAACTCATGTGAAGTGAAGAACTTGTTCCATAAGAAAATACGACCCTTGAGATCAATAACAAACCCTTAACCTTTCAAGCTCAATGAAGAGGTTGAAAGATCAAGAGAAAGCAAGGATCTCAAGGGGAAGTTAAATAAAAGAGAGTGATACAAAAACCCTCATCTTCATTGATCTTCCACTCAAAAAGCTCTCACTACAATTTTCATGGAGAAAAGAATGAAGAAGAAGAAGAAAAAGACTAAATCCTAACAAAAAGAGAAACAAAGAATTGACCCTTGGCTTGGCTCAGTTCTGGAGTATTTATAGGCAGGGAGCTGGAAATCTAGGGCAACATTCAGAACCTACATAAAAAGACCCAAATACCCCTGAAAAACGAGCACCTGTCGACACCATACGGCCGCGGTTCCGCGGCCTAAGCAGGCTTATGCCGCGGAAACGCGGCGGTTTAGAGGAGTTGGCTCCTCGGGTTTTGGGTGCTTTCCTGGTTTGGTGTTGTCTGCTATGTGGTATATGACTTTTCTCAGAAACTCTTCACAATTATTCCAGAATTTTAGTAGAACAAAAGGGTGATATGATGTGGATCTTTTGCCATGATTTCCTCGAGCTCCGCGTAGATTTCTTGGATCTTGTGTTGACATTGAGTTTTGTGCATGACATGACAATCGATTTGCCATTTTGTCCCTTAACTGGTATGTGGCAACACACGGATAGAGAGCAGAGACCCGTGTTTTATCTGTTGTTGGCAGTAATCCGGAATTTGTCGTACTTTTCCATGATATTCACTGTTTAGAGCTGAGACTAGTATCCTGCAATTATGTAGCAAACACTGATAAAAAGCACCTGCCTATAAACAAACGAGCGTAAGAATGGGCGGTATAGAATGCAATATTCTGGTATGAACAGGCGCTATATCCAGCAATCTCCCACTTGCACTTAAGGCTAATTATTGCGATGTCGCGTACTCACAGCTCGTGTGATACCGAACATCCAACTCCTCTACTAATCAGTTTCACAAAGCTCGTTTGTAAAACTATTGTGTTCGAGGAATAGCCTCAGTGAGTGGATCCGCCCTGATGTTTCTTTCTATGTCTCTCTTTGTCTTAAGTTCGCTGAAAAAGCCATCTCCTGAAATAAGCAATACCTATCTTTGAATATGTCTGGATATCTGATGGGACTAGTTCATAAATGAATTCCAAATCCAGCAAACTTTTTAGACTGTATCGTCAACTGAATTTAATCAGTATCCTGCACCATGCCTCCCTCAGTATCCTCTTGGACCACCTGTCCAAACTACTGTCCTTCGTCAGAGGGAAAACTATAACTCTGACAGTCACTTTGTCATCCAGGGTACCTTGGAAGCCTGGAATGATAACTGTCTCCCGAAGGAGGCTGTCGTTATCAAATCCCTAGAACAATCACTTATGTTCTAAAACTGCTTCCGAACGTTTCTCCAGTATTGGATTAATATCAACTTATTGTATCTAGTACAAAAACAACATCTGGTATGATACTTGACATCTCATGATTGACTCAATTGCCTAAGCAAGTGATATATCAATCATGCACATCCCTCTCCCCTTTAGTCTGAAAAAAACCTTTGGAAGGGTGACTCCATCACCTGCAGGTACACCACCATGCAGGAGTCATTCATTCTAAAATACCTTTAGAATGCTGTCAAAGTACCAAGATTGGGAAACTACCCAAATCTAAATCTAAAACCATAGATCCAGTAACTAGAATGTCTGATATTATATTCATATCCTATGTGGAGAAAACACTGTATGACAACCTCAGTATAACCGATCGTAGTGTAGGAATTTCATTTCCTACTATGTGTATGCCATCCAAGTACCAGGACTTCACACCCTACTACCTTCTTAACAGATCCATCCCCTATTCTGATGAAGCCAAAACCCATGACTATCACATCAGAAATAGATGATCTATCTCTGTTATGTATGTTTTAGTCTATAAATAGACATAAGCTACTTATCCACTATGCTTCTGCTGCTCCCACTGACTACGACAACCCTCTGGCAGAGTCATATACATGTGCACTTCTAAAGCTAGTTTAGAATGACGCTATACTCATCCTCCTGCCGGGTCTCATAGTCTGGAACAACAGTAATGGAAAGTCTGGGTAAACAAGAACCTCCATGTTACCGTCCTTGAGGCTACCAGAGTACCTCTCGGGTGCCTGAGATTACCCACCATATCTGCGGAGTGGCTAATGAAATGTCAATCCTGATTGAATCTTTAGGTCCTATTAAATTTTCCGTAATCGTTTGCGGTTCTGGAATCTCTTCTAGTTCTACCATACTCCCACTACTGTTTTCTGAAAAAATCCATTTTACTAAAACTGTGGCGAGTGAAGAACAATATCACTATTGATCTTCCAGATGGTAGAAAATTAACCCTCGTCATAGCCCGGGTTAACCCACAAACAACCATTATAGAAACGTGCTTTGAGTTATCCAGAGTCTGGTTTTAAACATAAGCCGGACAACTCCCCGTACCTTAACAACGTTAAGATATGAACCATTCTATATACAATATAGAAATAGAGGCACTGATTTAATTGGAACCAGATTCAAATCATGCAGCTGTCTCCAGTGCATGTCAACTAAATGGAGAGAGGCCGATCAGCATTACTCAACTTAGGAGTGCATCCAATTATGAGTAACCTGAAAGAGAAACAAGTTTCTCAAAACCATTACTATCTACTGAATACCATACACAAATATCTACATCTTCGATCACCTTGAAGAATCCCGATACTTGCAACACGTGGTTCTCTAATTTATTCTTGTACCTATAACTTCTCAAAACTTAGACCTTGTATTTCTACGAAACACTTGTCTAAAAATTGAGAAGTCACAAGTAAACAGAATATAGTACGAGGACCAACCCCTTTATCCTAATGGACACTGGACAACATGCAATATTTTGTATGTGTCCCCTGAGTTGAATAACTCAAATCCTGTGCGTCGTAGGTTGAAAACTGTACCCAGGTGATTTCCTCAAATATCACCAATTACAACGAATTCCGATATAATGAGGATGATCACCTAATTTCTAATAACTTACTCCCACTCATCATCTGTAAAACCATACAGATGTGAGAATCATACCTGGTAAATACATACCCTGGAGTAAGGGTCTAATTGAGTAATCAGTTTTCTATTAACAATACACAGTGAAACTGAAACATGAAAATGTTTCGAAGGAGAATCCGGGTATTCCTAGTAATGCCTCTTCCATTTTCCAGATTCATGACTGTAACCGTATATTTCCCTGCCATCTCTCAAATTCTCTTTATTTGTCTTTAGTCGTTACCTTCTGTACACCATCGTTAGGTTTAATGGTTTTCTTCCTTCCCTACCGTTCGGCACCAGCCTATGGCTTGGAAGAAAACTATCCAATAAGCACAATAGGTGTACTGTTCTAATCCTAGGAGCACTCACAACTTGAGAGAATGTAAGGATAAAAGACAACTGAATAAACCTTATTTCTATTTCTCCTGAACCAGAATCTATCCTCGAAAAAGTTCCTTCGAGTTCGAATATAACCATACGATGGATTTATCCAATGGAATTGGATGTTCGTAGCGATACGGGGTGTTCTGGAGAAATACAAAGGTGAATTAGGAGTGGCGATGAAATACGTGGTTTGGTCGTGAATGATTACAGTCGCAATTTACTTTGCCCTCTTTCTGATCCCTTTATTTGTATTTACTTATTACCTTCTGTACACCCAACTTAAACTAATTAGTTTTCTTCATTCCCTACCTTTCGGCACCTGTCTATGGTTTGGAAGAAGACTATCCAATAAGCGTAATAGGTGTACCATCTCCTAATCCTAGGAGCTCTCACAATCTGAGAGAAGGTAAAATGAAAAGACAAGTGAATAGTCCTATTCAATCTTTCCAGAACCAGAATCCATCCTCGAAGAAGTTCCTCCAACTTCGTATATAACCATATGATAGATTTATCCAATGGAAGTGGATGTTCGTAATAATACGGGGTGTTCTGGAGAAACTCAAAGGGTAAAAGAAGGAGTGTCAATGATGTATGCAACTCAGACAATCCAAAAGCCAGTGTTATAAGAAAGTTCGATTAACTTGGTTACTGAGTCATTGTCTAAGGTCGGGTCATGGTCGCAGTTAAAGAGAGAGAGAGAGAAGAAACACTTTGCGTGCACTCTAATCTAGATCAGAATGGTTAATCATTTTATCTAATCAGGAAACCTCCCACTGTATTCTCAAATTTTCCTCCAAAGCTGAAAGAAGAATTAGTCGGGATCACCCGAGGAGTAAACCAACTCAGCAGTGGGAATAGGGATCCAACTATCATCGCATGATAACGTGATGGAAGCCACTCACGTCATCACACTCCAGAAGGTATGCGCAAGGCTGGCAAGTTTCCTTTATGTTTGAAACTCCCGATATGATTTTTACCCCAAGCAGTTTATGACCTTGACAAAGGCCAACAAATGATAAACCACAAGTCAAGTTCAACCCGTCATTATCCTGGATTACTTTATACCCACCTGTACAAACCCTTGACAAAGGCTAACAAGGTTATACGACTGTCCTAGATAATCGCAACTTAATGCAACAGACAAGTAATACCCAGCTACCGCACACTACGCCTTGACAAAGGCCAACAAACGCAGCACGAATACTAGGTACTACCTAAAAGAAATGACGGAGGGCTACGACTGGTTTTTGGCGAAAAACCTTTAGCATAATGATCTTGATATCGTTGAAGGAACCGAATATCTTTTTATAAAAATATAGTGGTGAAAACTTTTACTAAAGAGGTCACTCCCGGTGAAGAGATCTCGGCTTTTTTCTCGTCAAATGAGGTGCAGGATATTCCAAACTGAATACCACGATGCAAAGCAAAAAGTAATCGATTATAGTGAAGTTATTACCCTGACGCAAACCTCTGTCCAAGGGGTCACTCCCGTTGAAGGGATCTCGGCCCTTGCTTCGTCGAATGAGGTGCTGAATATTTATAACTGAATACCACTGTGCAAAACAAAAAAACGCCCTTGTAATAACAGCTTTTGAAAAATAGGTTCCAACAACATCAAATATAGGTTTGTTTTCCTTGCATTGATGAGAATCAACGCAATCCCATCAATTGATCACACCAGAAAAGAACGAAAATATAATGTACGTATATGCCATCCGCATTCGCCACTGGGTCCCGTCATCACCCGTTAGGTTACTTAACTAACGACAGAGCGGGGACTGGACTAGCGCGGGTGCAAAACATATACAACATCTACTAGTATATATAACAATATAAAATAATCGCTCCAGGCATGATAAATGTAACATCACAGAAAAGTAATAAGTATCACAGAACAATACAGATAATCTGGGAGCCCTGGATTTCCTTTGAGCCGCAAAACAAACTCGACGTTCCCCTGGTCGTGTAGATAGCATGTGTAATGAAACCTAGACCCCTATGGGAGCGACAAGTTACCCGCCAAAACCTGAAGTGAGGCAGCCCCCTTCAGCAAAGTGAATGGACCACCTAGCACTTCACGGAATCCGGCAACTTGAGCACCCCTCCTTGGGTCAACCTATACCCCCTACGAGTGCGGCGAATAGCCTGCCAATTCTAGAGTGAAGCCCCCTCCGTCTCAACACCATGAGATGCGGGCCCGTTGCCCTCTAGAACCCGGCTATCCGTGCACCCCACCACGGGGTAATCTTAGTACAGAAAAGAAAAATATACAACGGGTACATCAACCTCAACCCGGTCGTGCCCCAAAAGAATAATATACAAATAAGTAGTGACGGTAGTCCACATGTCGGACGCTCGCCCCGCAATATCAAATGTACAAATAAATCCAAACAGCACTACCATTGCACAGGAGCTATCAACCCCGACAAATCCGCAACATCACAGCACAATACAGAATATCAACGTGAATGTTATGTTCGCAAATCCGTCTAAAGGGACTATAGCGATTAGACAAGATTTACCGATCAAATGACATTCACACACACAGATAGAAATGTAATATACTGCTAACTTTAAACAATATTAAAAATTTCGACTCCGAAATAACCCCCAAATAGCCCAAACAAGCTGATAAAACCATATCCAAAATGGGCTACACAAAAACAACATCGAACCAAAAACACAGAGTCCAGAGCACACCCAAAACACCAACACCATTTGCCTACACATGGCCGGCGACGCCGGAAATCCTAGGCTAGGGATCGGCCAAAAACCGAGGGTTGGGGTCCGTGTTTGGGGTGTGTTCTTGTGTCCTCCTGAGTAGTCTTCTGCACATGTTTAAAAGAATTTTCTGGACCATTTCAAAAACATTAGAGAACAGAAATCCAGTGGCATCGTTTGGGTATGTTCCGGTTTCGATACTTTAACATTGTCTAAATAAGCTAGATTACGGTTAATAGTTAGGCTTTGATACCATGTTGGGCCACGGCAGCGCCCCGGCCGTCTAGACGAGGCCAAATGCGGAACAAAAACTTTTTACGAAACCGGCGCCACCGCGACCCAATACCCAGATCGTTCCATTAACCGTAAACTAGAAAACTGTAAAGAGTTTGAAAAGATTATACCGATCGATCCGTGTCCTTCGGTCTTCAATCTCTGGGCCAAACTCCTCACTGCTGCGCTGACGAAGTCCGCTCCCGGTCTCGCTCGTCAAAGTGGCACCATATCAATGAATCTTTATACGGGCTCCCGCCTCGAACCGAGGCAACTCGGACATGAAGTTTGCTAGCCGACATGTCCAAGAATGAAATAGAGAGAGTGTAGAATATTTTGTCTTAAGGCACCCAAACGATTGGGTGGAGGTAAATTAGAGTTGCCATAGAGTTGTGAGCAAGGGATTTTTAGCAAAGAAAAATCAGGTATGGAAATGGCTTGGAGAAAAGAGGAGCTCGGCCACTTCACTGGAAAAATGGCTCTCTAGAATTTTTTTCAGAAAAGAGGAAAATAAGCAGCACACCAAAGAAGTTGGTGTGTATATTTTATCAAGTGAGTGTGTATCACAAAATTAAGCAACTAAAAGAAATCTCCTCATGTTTAAACCATGCCCCTCCTCCCCCACCCCCCACCCCCGAATAGCCCCCTGCAATTAAGAAGTCACCCAATTTTGCAGAGAACTCCCTGCCTGGAAAAATCAGCCACACTCCAAAACACCATGCTCCCCGCTCACTTGCCCATGCCCATTAAATGAAGCCAAACAACCCTATACCCTTCTAGAAGACTCACACCATACCAAGCCAAAATGGCAGCCCCAGGTTTCGAAATTGACAGGGAAATGGGTCAAGGTCAGTGCTCACAATAAACATGGATCAAGATATTCAGGACGGAAAAGGAAACTGGTAACTCCCAAAATAATCCCGTAACGAATTACAAGATTATACCTCAACTTTAAATACATACCCGTATTTGTATTCCGACCGAATACGAATGCAATGAGACAAAATTATTCCTGCAATATAATATTAGGATCTGGCTTAAACCAAAACCCGCTAGTATTATCCGTCCGATCATGATCCATACACCAGTGCACGAATATGATCGAACCCTACCATATTACTATACGGTCTCTACAACGTTTCGCCTGAACTTGGGAAACTTTCTGTGTGGGACTCTAATGACTCATCAATACACTGACACTGGGTATAACCACTAGCACGTCAGAGGTACTAGCTGTACGTAACGGTTGCCTATGTATTGAAAAAAGGGGAAGCTGATGAGCGAACCCATCCAGAAATCCTACTGAGCCCGACAATATCCGTACAGTCCGGTCCGTTCATCTATGAGTATCGCATATAGGGCCTAGGGGGCTAGTAAACGTCAAACCCCCAATAGCTGTATAAGTCATGTCGGAGAGTAGCCCAGAACACCCTGAGATACCACTGGAATATCTACCAGTAAATCTCGATTACCCTGGCCAAGGATTTCGTGTAACGGCTCTCCTAAACACAGCGCGATCTCACCCCCAATACCGGGAGAGACGAATCCCTGACGATCCGCTCACTGCCTCCATGTGGCTCGGGACTGTACCCAACTAAAATCTGTTTGCATGACTCCTTTGAGCTATGGTAGGATAGTAATCAAAGTACAATGGGAACTCACACGAGACAAATGACGATATCAGGTCGACAGACTAACCTGTACACATGTCACCTGGGAACTGCTATCTGATAATATGTATAATACCAACTAGCATGTTCCCGGCGAGTCATGTCCGGTGTACTCATAACCCAATGAGCACCTGTATACATCTTAGGTGAACCAACTGACACCAATGGCTTATGAGACCGGCCACCGCCCCTCGTCGGGGTTTCGACTGTATTCATTATTCTACTCTGGAGTATCGATGTCCTGTCTCGAAACTCCCACGACTAGGGACACTTTAAGGATGTGCTTATAGATCCCAGCTCCCACGTATATGATCGCCATCATACTGCTGGCAGGTAAGCAAGAATCTTATGGGCTCTATCAACATGCAATAGTGAACTAAAGTATGTATACGATGATAAAGACAAACCGGATAGCATACTATCATCTCGAGCAAGACTGTCATATCGGTATAGGTCTTCTCTCAATCATTGCAATCACGTACCTGCGATCCAATAATTGATTTTGAGGACGCTATATCCAACAATTTTAATTATCCCACTATGTTCCGGTTCAAACTTACCATTCCAATTGACTGATCCAAAAAAACCAATATTCCAAATTTATTATTTCATGCTCCTGCATCGAGTACACAAATATTATTATTCATTTGGCGTTTCCGAAAGGAAAATGGATAGTCTTTTTTTTTTTTTTTGGTTGACACATAATCAGTTTTTTTTCTTTTGTTTTTTCCCCTTTGAAAATAAGAAAGCATCCTAACTCACATCCAGTGCACACGCTTACACCAACGCCGTCGTTAACATAGCAAAAACCGTAGCAAAAGACACTGCAAAACATGGAAAAATGGTGGTTGCGGACGAAGGTGTAGGAGGCATAGGCTTGGGAGTCTTGGGAGTCGGCGTAGGCTGGGGAGTCTTGGGAGTCGGCGTAGGCTGGGGAGTCGGAGAAGCTGGTAAGGATTGGACGTTAATAACAAGCTTCATGCCAGACTGACAATGTTTAGGAAACCCACAGAGATACCACTTTTTTCCAGGGGCTGCAAGAGTGACCACATCTCTGCCTGACTTCAAAGGCTCAGCTTTTGGGACGGAGCAAGCTTGAAACTCAGGACCCGTTACCTTGTATACATTGTGGTTACCTGGTGCGTAGTTAAACACTGCATAACACCAAAGAAATAGTCTTTAAATCATTTCAATGGAACCATGTGGATTGATGTGGTAGATAAATAGAATGTTTCTTGCAAGAAAATAAATGTTCAACTTGCTGTTCGGGACATGTGTTCTGTATCCAGAACCTACAGTCTGTATACAATTGAACAAGGGAATAATTAGATTCCCCATTCTTGCAACATCCAGAGCATATTAGAATATAGAACACAACTTCATAATTTCAATATGTTGGAAAAGGCTTTAAAATGGTCTCAAAGTAATCTAGGTTTAATTTCCATCGGCTACATATTAAATACGAATAAAGTCGAATTAAAAAATCCAAAACAAAACCCCAAGTTGGGACCTATACAGGGCATGGTTTTCTTTTTTTTGGAAATCAACCCCCAACAGGAATCAAAATTGCTACCTCTCATATTGGAGAGTAAATTGGTATCAGCTTGGCTTAAGCCCAATTGGTCCTATAGGACATGTTTGGCAATTGAAAACTGAAAAGAAAGTAGGAAAGTGAGTAAGCAGTAAGAAAATGAAATGAAATGAAAGAGCCAATTCTTGTTTGTTTTGGTAAAAAGATAGTGGAAAAGAAGCTGCATTGGCGCTTATGTGATAATGGAAAATGAGATTGAGTTGTTTGCTTGTAATAGTAGAAGATAAGAAATAAGTAGAATAAAATAATATTAAAGACTATTTCCCCCCATGAATCAAACAAATCAGGTTGGAAAGTACATTCACTTTCCCACTTTCTTTTCTACTTTCCATCTGCCAAACACCCCCATACCCTGTAGGGTCTTCATCTACCCGAACATGTTAGCATATAAAATATATTCACTCAAACCATTACCAATGGAGTCTCCAACAAAGAATTCTTTTCCTTGAGCCCAGTCGGTGTAGTTGACCCCAACCTTCCAACCTTTGTCATCCCCAACAGTATATTCTAACGCCCTCGCAACATTGGTTGCTGCAGCGGCGACCATGATAACAACGACAAACATGAGCTTCAAAGCCATTACAGCTCTCGGTGATTTTTGAGCTGTGCTTAAGTAAGTTTTATAACAATTAGAACTAATGATTTGCATTGAGGATGCATGGCCTATTTATAATCCTTTTCTTCTTATATTACGAGGATGGAGCTTAACGGAGCTTGCGAAGGATTAAAAGTAAAACAATTTGTGTGCCATGTCTGGGATTTAATAAAGAATATATTTCCTATCAATTCCTTGTTGGATTCTTCACAAAATATTGAAGCAAGACATCAATCTATAATCTTACAGCTGTCACAACTATGCGCTCCTTGTTTGATTGACATGAAAAAAAAAATCATAGATTACTTATTTGTAGCAGGCCTGGTTGGGATAATCTTGATGTTAATTCGTGCATACTTAAGCTAGTTTTATTTTTTATTTTATTTTATTATTATTTTTTGGCAACTGCAATGAACGTTTAAGAAATAAACCTTCTAATACAATATTGTATGTGGGAGAGGAGGATAGGAAATAGGATGATCGAGTTCAAAAAAAGACCGATTCTAAATTCTAAATAATAACATTTAATGATATAGATATATTTGGAAGAGAGAGGGGAAGGGAGATTTCAAATTATAAAAAGTTGGTAATGTGGCTATATTGAAATGTGGTAATTTCTATGAAAATTTTACTTAATTTTTATAACGGAAGAGGCATGTATGGATCCTACAGGTCCCGGCCTAGAGTGTTCAGACCCATGGACACTACGGACACATTTTTTTTTGCAGTAAGACTTTGGGTCCTTAAAAAAACCCTGGGCATGTAGTGCTCAGGGGTCAGGGCACTACAGACCAGTAGGCCCCGAATCCTCTTTTATAACCCTTTTTTTAGAAAAGATTAGACATCAATTAAAGATATAGCTACACCTTTGAAGTTTGCAATATAATGGTAGATATTGTGTCTACAATGTGCCAAGTATTCTATCATAATTTTCTTCATTTTGGATGTCGATTTGGAAGAGAGTGAAACAGGCATAACCAAAAAATAATAGTGTCTGCCCCACATGGCAAACATTTTATACCCCCTCGGTATTTTTGCATGCATGATGCATGCAGAATGAAAGAAGTATCAAATAATGCATTTAAAAATGAAAAATTGGGTTGCTTTTACAAAGAATGCATATAAAAGTTTTATTATAAAGATATAATAACAAATGATACCCATGTTTTAGGTGATATATGAAATTCGAATTTTTAATATATCAAAATTTAGGTATGATGAAATTCACATTTTATTAAGGTCACTTTAATACTCTTTTTTTTTACACTGGCCCATAAGCTCTAACCCATGCACACAACACACACACCACACACAAGCATATAATCCACACACACTGTCACACCCCGCTTCACAAAATACGGAATATGAGAGATGACTAGACCAGCTATGCTCCTAAGGTCAAGAAAAGATCCTGTCGTAGTCACACTTCGGTTTCTAGCAATATAGGGTAAGCAATAATCTAACACAGATAATGAAATATACAGTCACTGTGTCTATCAGATATAAATGAATCGGAGTGCAACAGATACAAGGAAAAGATATAACTAATCAGATCGTGATAGAGGAAAGATGTCTCTGACGTCTCCGATCTGGATCTTCGCAATATCCTCGAAGATGGTAGGTCCTGATCTGAGCTAAATCTACTCCTCACTCTGAGCATACATACTCAGGTCGTCAGAGCAACACAATATATATATATGCGCGCGCTCGCTCGCTCGTAAACATGAAACAATAAATAAAAAGTAATGATGTGTGTATGAAATAATCGGTACCAGTAAACAGTAAAGCATATGTATCGAATCAGTAATCAATGCAATATCCATGTCACTAAACCTATCAGTCTCTAGGTTTTAAGGTCACTAAACCTATCGTCAGTTCGAGTGTGAGTGTCAACCACCGCAGGAGTATTCCCAACTGAAGGGTAAGTCTCAGGGGTAAGGAAACACAGGCCTGAATCATAATCAGTAAGAATCAGTAACACGATCAATAACAATATCATGAAATCACGAAATATGCCGGCAATGAGAATTCTGAGATTCCGTTGATCGAACTCACACTCAAACTACCCCACACCCTGCGGTCTATATCAAATACCGACCACGAATCTAAATATTAGTCGCTCTATGACAAGTCTACACGAAAATTGGAGACATGGTCTCCATCAAGCATGCCTAGACTGGTATCTAAGACAAGTGGACAATCCTCGATATTTTACCTATGACACTAATACAAGTGCTTCCATACCTGTCTCATACTAGTTATAGTTACACTTAAATATGTCTCATAGACGTCGATAATGCAATAATTAAATGGTTCTGCTGATTTTGTACAACTACGTGTCACTTCCACTATTCAATCACGTTTTTACAGTAACGTACTTACCACAATCCAATCACTAACACTTATCACTCGGTAATGTAAAACAGACATTAGGATATCAATGTATATAACCACTATTCAATGAAGGTATAACAGTTACATGATAAGATAAGAATGCAATCAAATATGATATGAATAAAATATGGGTAGCCGGTATCATATAGCTTGCAAAATTTACTATAAATCACACGTGCAGAATTGAGAAAAACAATATAAAAGGTATATGAAGAATATTTTATTATCTAAGCAGTAAGATTAGCTTCATATAAATAGGTTTTTCGATTAAGAAGTTATGTTCATTTTACAAGAGGTGTAAGCTGCTGGAATTCAAGTTTCAGAATTGAAAGTCCAACTTCAAGCGCAGTTTTGTATATGTTATGATTAGAAAAAAGGATTTCTTCAGTTGAATAAAATCTAGCCCTATTTATCAGGCTTCCAAAGTAATAAACGGATCATCAATAGCTGTTGCATACTAGAAGATATGTTCAGTTTAATCTCACTGTGTATAAACTGTCATTGCAGAAAACGACAGGACATGTCGACTATCTAAAATATATATTTAAAATATAAACGACTATAAAATTGAATGAGACCAGATCCATAAGTTTTCTAACTTAATTATCTATGCGAAGATATAGGACTTTGCATATTTCATATGTGTACAGGGATGTATAGTTGTCTCAAATTAGATATCGATAGAAGTTATTGTTTTGAACTGCAGTCCAGAGCCGTATTTATATCATATTTTCATTAGCGTAACATATTGATATCCAGTGACTAATTAGTTGGCTTCGATATGAGCCCTGGAATGCCATGATACGATTTATATGCAATTTATTATGAATTTAATACGGCGATTGATTTAGTAAATTCCAGTTTTCGTTTCAGTTATCGGGGCATCATTTCAAGGGAGAAACTGTGATATTTTAATTCCAAATTCCTACGGGACATTCATAATCAGTAAAAGAGTTTATTAATCATAAGTTCTGTTATTTTAAAACAGGTTTTCACTTAGGGTTCCATATCGAACACCTAGGCTATGCAAATCATTATCGATCGAAATAACGATTACTTTTACTTGATCAACGTGAAATCAATTCATGAATTTCTATATGATATCACTACGACATAGTCGAGTCCCAAACACTAAATTAACGATTATAGTACACTTTTTGATATTATCTTCACAAACTATATATATTCGATATAACTTATGATATCATGGTGAGCAAGTGAGGGTTTTCACTTGTCTAGGTTGCTGATATTGAAGCGATACGAATGTGGTGATCTCCTCGACACACGAGACGGCGACGAAACGACACGGAACTGGGCACGGTACGCGGTGTGTGCGTAGTGCGTTGGAGACACGGTACTGGACGCAGTGGCAATGCGGATGTGGTACGGTATTGGGCATGGTGGTAATGTGGTATTGGGCGCTACTGAATACGGTGCTGGGCACTACTGGGTATAGTGCTGGTGTGGTAGCGGGCATGGTCGTAGTGCGGAGGTGGGCACGCAGTAGCTCGGGTCGGGCATGAAGTGGCATGGGGCTGGGCGCGACGGTAGTGACGGCGTTGAACGTAGCATAGGCAATTGTTGGATATAGGTGCCCTCAATTCTATTATCGTAATTGTAGGAATGCAATTACTGAATTCATGATGATTTATATAGAGAACGGTCTTACTCGAGATGATAGTATGCTATCTGGTTTGTTTGTATCTTTCATGTGTATACGCATTACTAGTTATCATGTATCGCTAATACATGAGATAAAACCCATATGATCTTTTCTTGACTACTAGGATTAATGATAAGGATCATACTAGTGGGGCCTGATAGTTTATAAGCACATCCTTAAATGTCTTTAGTCATAGAAGTATCGAGACCGGGTATCGGTACTCCAGTTTAGATTAGTGTGTACGTTTCCAGATCCGGTTGAAGGGCGATAGCTGATCCCATAGCTGTTGGTGTTTGACATCAAGGATTGTATACAGGTTCTCATTAGATGAGTTGCACTGGACGGACTCGCCAAGAACTCCTAATTGGTATTATACTAATGTTAGATAGCAGTTTTCTAGTGATATAAGTACATGGTAGTCTCTAGACCTGAGATCGCGCATAGTGTCTTGTGTGTGTTCTTACTGTACTTAAATTACTACCCTACCACGACTCTACTGAGTCGTGTAAATAGGTTTTATTTGGGTACAGTCCCGAAGCACATGGAGGCAATGAGCGGTCGAGAGAATTTGTCACTCCCGATATTGGGAGTCGATATCGCGCTGTGCAGGACACAACTATAACCGGAAGTTCTTGGCCACGAAAGTAAAGATAAACTGATAAGTGTTACCAATTATATCTCTTTGGTTATGAGTCCTCTATCAGCACGTCTTATCGTATTATTGGGGTCTGACAGATTCTACCCCCAGACCCAGTATGTGATACTCTTTGATGAAGAGACCAGAGTGTACGACACCTTTCACTTATAGAATTTGTCGGGTCCGGATGAGTTCGCTCGTCAACCTGCTTTTATCTTGCTCATACCTGGATAGCCATTACGTATAACTAGTGCCACCGACGAGCTTGTGGGTTAACCCGTGAGGGGTTGAATCTGAAAGTGTTTCGGATTCAATCGGATGCAATCTTGTATAACCTACTGCCAGCGTATTGACAGGTCTTTAGAGTCCCAAAACGAATGTGCCTGCCCGGGCAAAACGCGATGTGATGTGCGTATAGGGATATGTGCATAAGTTCGATTAAATATGTATATTGGAAATACGCGTTTAATCGGACGACTGTTATACTAGCCAGTTTAAAAGCTGAAATATCAAGTTAAGTATTGACTTCATAACCGTATTTATGATGCGGTTTCTAGTATAGTGTATATGATACACACACTTTCTACAGTGTATGATATAGAGAAGATATTGATGGCATTTTGTATATGTGATACATGATATGTACGTGTATGAGATACATGTACTGATACTTATTATATATATATATATATATATTAATTCCCACTATTTTATATTATGTATGTATATATATATATGTATGTATATATGTATGTATGTATGTATGTATGTATATGTGTGTGTGTGTGTGTGTATAATTTATTATTCTTAGATAATGGTGGGGCCCACCCTCTCTCTTGTGTGTGTGACACACAAATGAGAGAGAGTGGGAGAGTGATTGGTGTCATAAGATCATGACATGGATGAAAAAGGTAGGATGGAATTCATTCATTTTTTCATGCCATCCAATATACATCTTCTTCCTCTTACAAGCGCTCTTTCTCTCTTTATCAATGGCAAATGTTGCCATGGTGAGTGAGTGAGAAAAAGAGAGAGTACCCAATATTCACATCGCCTTCCTCTATGCATAGCAAGGCTCTGAAGGATGTTTCTCCGTCCGGTGACGGATTTGGAGTTCGGGCATCTCGCTTTCAATGCGGATCATCTACGGCGAGGCGGTCGGCATTCCTACATGTCCGGAAGCTCACAGAGTTTAGACGGGGTCTTCTGGGATCAGCCGGACATTCTACAAAGGTTGTAACATGCTCTTTACTCTTTCTATGCTCTTTTATATTTGCTAGACTAGTGTTTGGACGATTTCTTGGCATATGGTCGATTGTGCTCTCGGAAATTTTTGTTGTCCAGTCAGTTCTACTTCCGCTGTGCAAACGCGCTGAGTGCGTCTGACCTTACAGTGGTATCAAAGCCAACAAGCACTAGGAGTAGCTTAGGCGGTGTTTTAGTTTCGATCAATGAATTTTCCATTTCCGATTACCAAGTTTAAACCCCCTCGTTGTTCAAATTTCAAATGTCATTTAAATTTTTTTAAAGTATTGTAGAATGAAGTTTTTGAGGTTAAAATAACAGAAGTGAAATCTAGTGGGATTTTATTGTGACTTGGCTGCCATTTGCGGTCATATAGCGGCCATTTTATGGAATTTGGCCTCCAGGTTTTTGTGGGGATTTATAATTTCTGAAATAGGATTTTTAGTATTTTTTTGTTTTTTCTCAGATTTGATCTCGTTATGTTCTGAAAAGTTATTGATCGAAACTGTTACATTGTAGGTTTCCTTATTGATGAGGTTAAAGTATTTAACTCAGTTAATACGATGATACACATTGGTTGATATGTTTATGTGAGTCTGATATGTTATAAGTTTAAGATTACTTGGTGTGGATTGGATTGACGCGAAATGAATACCCCGTGCGCGTTTGAGTATTGTAATGATGCGTT
Organism: Agapanthus africanus; assembly: GCA_030015575.1. Taxonomy (NCBI): domain Eukaryota; kingdom Viridiplantae; phylum Streptophyta; class Magnoliopsida; order Asparagales; family Amaryllidaceae; genus Agapanthus; species Agapanthus africanus. The sequence continues at coordinate 48,216,463 of CM057339.1, forward strand.
TTCATTTTATTCATGTTGTAACAAAATGTATATTCTTTTATTCGGGACGAGCGGTCGACAAGTGACCGTCATTTTCGCTTTTTGTATCATTTTTTGTCGGGACTCAATCAGGTTCCGATCGATATTACCGTTGTATTAATACAAGTTTTAGGATTACCTCACAGAGAAGCGCACTGGCAGCTGGGTTCTAGATTGCAGCGGGTGGCCATCTCAAGGATTTAAGACCAGGTCACTCATTTCTAGGATTGACAGGCTGCTCGCCGCGCTTGTAGGGGGTTAGGATAGACTCACGATGGAGTGCTCTAGTTATCGGATTCGAGAAAGTGCTGGGTGGCCCCATCATGGTAATGATGCCAGATTGCCTCGTTTCTTGGATTGGTGGATGACTTGCCTCACTCAAAGGGGTCTGCTTTTGGTTACGCACGAGCTATTTGTGATCGGGGAATTTCGTGTATCGTTTATGGCTCGAATGAAGCACGGGATTCCTAGGTGATCCGACCATTCCAACTATGTGATGTTGTTTTCCTGCATGTTGTAATGTGTTTATTTGCATGTGATGATATATTTATATATGTGATATATAATATATGTAAATAAATGCTATATATATTTTGCATCCACGCTAGCCTTGCCCCCACCCTGCCATAAATTAAGTAACCTTACGGTGAAGATGTTGGATATAGTGCCCTCAGAGTCAATTTTTGGATCGCAGGCATGTGATTGCAATGATTGAGGGAGGACCTATACCGGTAGGATCGAGAGGTTTCTATACTAACCGGTTTGTCTTTATCATCGTGTACATGCTTTAGGTGATATTGTAGTTCACTATTACACGTTGATAGAGAATAGTATGCTACCATGGTTTGTCTTTATCAGTCGTGTACAGTTTTAGGTGACATGTTCACTATTACACGTTGATAGAGCCCTTCGGATCCTGCTTGACTACCAACAGTATGATGGCGATCATATACGTGAGAGTTGGGTAGTCCATAAGCACATCCTTAAAAGTGGTCCCTAGTCGTGGGAGTTTCGAGACAGGGCATCGATACTCCGGAGTAGACTAGTGTATACAGTCAAGACCCCGACGAGGGGCGGTAGCCAGTCTCACAAGCCACTGGTATCAGTTGGTTCACCTAAGATGTATACAGGTGCTCATTGGGTTATGAGTACACCGGACAGGACTCGCTGGGAACATACTAGTTGGTATTATACCAGACGTTAGATAGCAGTTCTCTGGTGACATGTGTACAGGTTAGTTCATCGACCTGAGGTCGTCATTTGTCTCGTGTGAGTTCTCACTGTGCTTTGATTACTACCCTACCATGACTCAAAGGAGTCGTGCAAACAGGTTTTAGTTGGGTACAGTCCCGAGCCACATGGAGGCAAGTGAGCGGATCGGCAGGGGATTCGTCTCTCCCGGTATTGGGGGTGAGGTCGCGCTGTGTCTAGGAGAGCTATTACACAAAACCCTCGGCCGAGGCAAGAGATTTACTGGTAGGTATTCCAGTAGTATCTCAGGGTGTTCTGGGCTACACTCCAACACGATTTGTACCGCTTTTGGGGGTCTGACTATTACCAACCCCCTAGGCCCGCCATGCGATGCTCATAGACGAACGGACCGGACTGTACGGATATTGTCACTGACAGGCTCAGTAGGGTGTCAGGAAGAGTTCGCTCATCGACCTCCCTTTTGGTCAATACCTGGTAGCCCGTTACGTACGGCTAATATCTCTGACGTGCTAGTGGTTAAATTCACAGCCAAAGTATTGACGAGTCTTTAGAGTCCCCCACAGACAGTTTCTCAAGTTTCGGACGAAACGTTGTAGAGGCCGTATGATATATGGCAGGGTTCGATCATATACGTGTAGTAGTGCACGGATCATGATCGGACGGATCATACTAGTAGGCTTTGGTTTAAGCCGAATCCAAGTATTAGATTTGTTTGATTACTTTAGTCTTATTGCATTCGCATTCAATCGGAATGCGGATGCAGGTATGTATATACAGGTGAGGGGTATCCTTGTGATTCATCACGAGTTTACTTTAGATGTTGCCGTATCTTTTTATTATTGTAAACATTTGGGTTAATGTTTACAAATGGAAATTGTGAGCTAGAAGCCATAATTTTGTGCATTAAATGATACATGTACTTCATAGGTGACTCATGGTATCATTTCTTGTGCATATGTCACATTATATGATGGATTTGAGTAATGAATTGATAAGTAGAGAGAGAGAGGGGCTGCCATGATATGGTTGCTAGCTCTTGTATTTTGATGATTCACTCTCACTTTAATTATCATTCCAACAAAAGAAAAGAAAAGAAGAGAAAGCTTCTCCTCCTTCTTCTTCCTCTAGCTCATTATCTCCATCAATGCTAACACCACTAACCTCCATCCAAGCAATGGATACAAGAGACAAAGTGATCACAAATATTCTCTACAACACCTTGGACACGTCGGCTAGCACACTTCGTGCCCGAGTTGCTTCAGATGAAGCGGGAGCACGTAAAAAGACTCGTAGATGTGGTTCCTTTTCCGACGAGGAGATCGAGACCGGAGATGCCGCGAGGAGCTTGGGATGGTGGCCAAAGACCGAAGGACACGGATCGATCGGTATAGCCTTTCTATCCCTTCTCTAGATAGCTAGTTGTAGGTTAATGGTTCGATCCGGGTTTTAAGCATACGATAGCGCCGGTTTCATGTTTAGAAAAGTTTTCGTTTCCGCATTTTGGCCTCGGAAAGACGGCTGGGGCGCTACCGTAGTCTTACATGGTATCAGAGCCACGCCATTAACCTTTACTAGCTTGCTCTAACGTGTTTAAAACTTTGATCGGCCGAATTTTCCAAAACCGCGATTTCAAAAAGTGCAGTTTCTGTCGAATTTTTTTTGTTGTCACAAAATTATTTGGAGTATTGCAGAAATATGTGCAGGCTTTTCTAAGAAAACTGAGAAATTTTAGTTCACTGTTGGCACTGTAGCGCCGCGGAACCGCGGCCGTACCCACGTTTTGGCCGTGGTTCCGCCACCGTACAGTAGCATTAGTGCACCAAAGTTTCAGCAGTTCTCTCTGACTTGGAATTGTGGTTTCTGGTATTTTTGTTTTGGGCCCAGATTTGTTTGAGTACTGGGAATTGTGCTTGGGGCCCACTTCGGGAAACTGTCGATTGAAAATTTTAAAACATGTTAGTTCACAGTATTTACATTATATCTGCGACCGTGAATGTCATTTGATCGGTAAATCCTGTCTAATTGATATAGCTCTTTTAGACGGATTTGCGAACGTGACATTCACGTTGATGTTCTGTGTTGTGCTGTGATATTGCGGATTTGTCGTGGTGGATAGCCTGGATGCAATGGTAGTACAGTTTGGTTATATTTGTACATTTGATATTGCGGGGAGAGCGTCCGACATGTGGACTGCCGTCACTGTCTGTTTGTATATTATTCTTTTGGGGCACGACCGGGCTGAGGTCGATGTACCCGTTGTATATATTTTATTTTCTGTACTAGGATTACCCCGCGGTGGGGTGCATGGATAGCCGGGTTCTAAAGGGCAACGGGTCCGCATCTCATGGCTTTAAGACGGAGGGGACTTCACTATAGAATTGGCGGGCTATTCGCCGTACTCATAAGGGGTACAGGTTGACCCAAGGAGGGGTGCTCAAGTTACCGGATTCCGTGAAGTGCTGGGTGGTACATTCACGTTGTTGAAGGGGGCTGCCTCGGTTCAGGTTTTGGCGGGTACCTTTCCGCGCCCATAGGGGTCTAGGATTTCATTGCACAGGCTATCCACACGACCAGAGGAACGTCAGGTTTCAGTAGCGGCTCTATTAAACCCGGGGATCCCAGATTATCTGTATTGTTATGTGATGCTTATTACATTTCTGTGATGTTGCATTTTTATCACGCCAAGAGCGAATATTATATATTGATATATATACTAGTAGAACTTGTATATGTTTTACACCCGCGCTAGTCCAGTCCCCGCTCTGTCGTTAGTTAAGTAACCTAACGGGTGATGACGGGACCCAGTGGCGAATGCGGATGGTATATACGTACATCATATTTTCGTTCTTTTGTGGTGTGATTAATTGATGGGACTGCATTGATTCGGATCAATGCAAGCTAAACAAACCTATTCTGATGTTGTTGGAACATTTTTCAAAAAAACTGTTATTACAAGGACGTTCTCTTTTGTTTTGCACAGTGGTATTCGGTTATGAATATCCAGCACCTCAGTCAACGAGGCAAGGGCTGAGATCCCTTCACCGGGAGTGACCCCTTGGACAGAAGTTTGCGTCAGGGTAATAACTTCACTATAACCTATTACCTTTTGCTTTGCATCGTGGTATTCAGTTGGAATATCCTGCACCTCATTCTATGGGGAAAGAGCCGAGATCCCTTCACCGGGAGTGACCTCTTTAGCAAAGGTTTTCGCCACCATATTTATAAAAAGCTATCTTGTTCCTTCAATGATATCAAGTTCATTACGTTAAAAGGTTTTTCGCCAAAAACCTTTTAACGTAGCCCTCCTTCATTTCAGATTAGTATTGCTTAGTATTCGTGCTACGTTTGTCGTTGCTATTTGCCGAGGCGTAGTGTGCGGTAGCTCTGTAATGCTTTTGTGTCGCATGGATATGTGGATTGGTTAGGACAGTCGTACGACTTTGTTGATTATTCATCAAAGGTCGTGCAGGTGGGTTTAACGCAATCAAGATAATGACGGGTTGAACTTGACTAGGACCTTTTGATTTGTTGATTATTCATCAAGGTCACTTGGGTCCTAGGGGTAAAAATCACATCGGGAGTTTCTAAAGAAACTGAAACTTGCCAGATATACGCATACCTTCTGGAGTGTGGTAACGTGAGTGGATTCCATCACGTTATCATGCGATGATAGTTGGATCCCGATTCCCACTGATGAGTTGGTTTACTCCTCGGGTGATCCCGACTAATTCTTCTTTCAGGTTTAGAGGAGAATTTGAGGTTACAGTAGGAGGTTTCCTGATTGGATAAATTGATAACCATTCTGATCTAGGTTAGAGTGCACGTAGAGTGTTTCTTTTCTCTCTCTCTCTTTGGCAGTGACCATGGCCCGACCCTTGACTATGACTCAGTGACCAAATTAACCGAACCTTCTTAAACACTGGCTTTTGGATTGTCAGAGTTGCATACCTCATTGCCACTCCTACTTTTACCCTTTTCTCCAGAACACCCCGTATTACTACGAACATCCACTTCCATTGGATATAACCATCGTATGGTTATATACGAACTCGAAGGAACTTGTTCCAGATTCGAGGATGGTTTCCAGTTCCGGAGAAAACGAATAGGACTATTCAGTTGTCTTTTCCTTTTACCTTCTCTCAGGTTGCGAGTGCTCCTTGGATTAGGACAGTACACCTATTACGCTTATTGGATAGTCTTCTTCCAAACCATAGGCAGGTGCCGAACGGTAGGGAATGAAGGAAACCGATTAGCCTAACGATGGTGTATAGAAGGTAATAAGTTAAGACAAATAAAGGGATTAGTAAGAGGGCAAAGTTAATTGCGACTGCTTTTCACGACCAAACCAAGTATTTCTTCGCCAATCCTACATCACTTTCGTATTTCTCTAGAACACTCCGTATCACTGCGAAGATCCACAGTTTATTGGATACTCCATCGTATGATAATATACGAACTCGAAGGGACTTGTTCCAGTTCGGGGATGGATTCTGGTTCAGGAGAAATAGGAATAAGGTTTTATTCAGTTGTCTTTTATCTTTACCTTTTCTCAGGTTGCGAGTGCTCCTAGGATTAGGACAGTACACCTATTACGCTTATTGGATAGTCTTCTTCCAAACCATAAGCTGATGCCGAACGGTAGGGAAGGAAGAAAACCATTTAGCGTAACGAAGGTGTAAAGAAGGTAATGACTAAAGACATATAAAGGGATTTGGAGAGATGACAAAGAAATATACGGTTACAGTTGTGAATCTGGTAATGGAAGAGATATTACTAGGAATACTCGGATACCCCTTCGAAACATTTACATGTTTCAGTTTCACTGTGTATTGTTAAAGAAAACTGATTTCCTAATTAGTCCTTACTCCAGGGTATGTATTTACCAGGTTTGATTCTCACATCTGTTTGGTTTTACAGATGATGAGTGGGAGTAAGTTATTGGGAATTGGGTGATCATCCTCATTATATCGAGATTCGTTGTAATTGGTGATATTTGAGGAAGTCGCCTGGGTTGTTTTGCCGGACGACAAATATTTGGTTTTGAATATCCGTTGTTATGCACCAATTTCAAATTGATATATCTGTACGTTTATTTTTATAAAGTGAGATATAACTTTTTGAAATTATGTCCATGACATTTACCTATATCAGTGGATGGTTAGGTAATGAGCATTAAACAGTGGTGTAATTCTTCTTAACCATAAGTACAGTTTTCAACCTACGACACACGGGGAATGAGTTATTAGACTCAGGGGACTTATACAGAGTATTGTATGTTGTCCAGTGTCCATGAGGACAGAGGGGTTGGTACTCGTACTATATTCTGTTTACTTGTGACTTCTCTAGTTCTTAGACATGTGTTTCGTAGAAATGCAAGGTCTATGTTTTGAGAAGTTATAGGTATAAGAATAAAGTAGAGAACCAGGTGTTGCAAGTATCAGGATTCTTCAAGGTGATCGAAGATGTAGATACTTGTGTATGGTATTCAGTTGATAGTAATGATTATGAGGACTTGCTTCTCTTTCAGGTTACTCATATCTGGATGTATTCCTAAGTTGAGTAATGTTGATCGACCTCTCTCCATTTAGTTGACATGCACTGGAGACAGCTGCATGATTTGAATCTGGTTCCAATTAAATCAGTGCCTCTGTTTCTATATTGGATATAGAATAGTTCATATCTTAACATTGTTAAGGTACGGGGAGTTGTCCGGCTTATGCTTAAAACCAGACCCTGGACAACTCAAGGCACATTTCTGTAATGTCTGTTTGTGGGTTGACCTGGGCTATGATGAGGGTTGACTTTCTACCATCTGGAAGATCAATAGTGATATTGTTCTTGACTCACCACAGTTTTAGTAAAATAGATTTTTTTTTCTTCAGAAAACAGTAGTGGGAGTATGGTAGAACTGGAAGTGATTCCAGAACCGCAAACGATTACTGAAAATTTGATAAGAACCTAAAGATTCAATCTGGTTTGACATTTCATTAGCCACTCCACAGATATGGTGGGTAACCTCAGGCACTCGAGAGGTACTTCGGTATGCTCAAAGACGGTGACAGGGAGGTTCTTGTTTACCCAGACTTGCCATTGCTGTTGTTCCAGACTGTGAGACTCGGCAGGAGGATGAGTCTAGCGTCGTTCTAGCTTTAGAAGTGTACGTGTATATGACTCTGCCAGAGGGTTGTCGTAGTCAGTGGGAGCAGCAGAAGCATAGTGGACAAGGAGCTTATGTCCATTTATGGACTAAAGCAGATATAATGGAGATAGATCATCTATTTCTGATGTGACAGTCATAGGTTTGACTTCATCAGAATAGGAGATGGATCTGTTAAGAAGGTAGTAAGGTGTGATGTCCTGGTATTTGGATGACATACACAGAGTAGGAAGAGAAATTCCTATACTACAGTCGATTATGCTTTGGTTGTCATACAGTGGTTTTTCTACATAGGATATAGATATAATATCAGATATTCTAGTTACTAGATCTATGGTTTTAGATCTAGATTTGGGTAGTATCCCAATCTGGGTACTTAGACAGCATTCTAAAGGTGTTTTAAAATGGACGACTCCTGGCACGGTAGTATACCTGCAGGTGATGGAGTCACCCTCTCTGAAGGTGTCTTACAGACTAAAGGGGAGAGGGATGTGCATGATCAGCAGTCACTTGCTTAGGCAATTGAGTTGATCAGGAGATGTCAAGTACCACACCAGATGTTGTTTTTGCACGAGATGCAATAAGTTGATATTAATCCAATCTTGAAGAAACATTCAGAAGCAGTTTTAGAACATAAGTGGATGTTCTTGGGATATGATGACGGCATCCTCCTTCGGGAGACGGTTATCATTCCAGGCTTCCAAGGTGACTTGGATGACAGAGTGACTGTCAGAGTTGTAGTTTTTCCTCCGACGAGGGGCAATGTTTTGGACAGGTGATCCAAGCGGACACTGAGGGAGGCATGACGCAGGATACTGATTAAATTCAGTCGACGATACAGTCTAAGAAGTTTGGATTTGGAGTTCATTTATGAGTTAGGTCCCATCAGATATCCATACATATTCTAAGACAGGTATTGCTCATTTCGGGAGATGGCTTTCTCCGCGAACTTGAGATAAAGAGAGACATAGAAAGAAACATCAGGGCGGATCCACTCACTGAGGCTATTCCTCGAACGCAATAGTTTTGCAAACGGGCTTTTTGAGACTGATTAGTATAGGAGTTGGGTGTTCGGTATCACACGGGCTGTGAGTATGCGACATCGCAATAATTAGCCTTGAGTGCAAGTGGGAGATTGTTGGATATAGTGCCCTCATAGTCAATTATTGGATCGGAGGCACGTGATTGCAATGATTGAGGGAGGACCTATACCGTTAGGACAGTCTTACTCGAGAGGTTTGTATACTATCTGGTTTGTCTTTATCATCGTGTACATACTTTAGGTGATATTGTAGTTCACTATTACACGTTGATAGAGTATAGTATGCTACCATGGTTTGTCTTTATCAGTCGTGTACAGGTTTAGGTGAAATGTTCATTATTAAACATTGATAGAGCTCTCAGGATCCTGCTTGACTACCAACAGTATGATGGCGATTATATACGTGAGAGTTGGGTAGTCTATAAGCACATCCTTAAAAGCGGTCCCTAGTCGTGGGAGTTTCGAGACAGGGTATCGATACTCCGGAGTAGACTAGTGTATACAGTCGAGACCCCGACGAGGGGCGGTAGCCGGTATCACAAGCCACTGGTGTCAGTTGGTTCACCTAAGATGTATACAGGTGCTCATTGGTTTATGAGTACACCGGACATGACTCGCCGGGAACATACTAGTTGGTATTATACCAGACGTCAGATAGCAGTTCCCTGGTGACATGTGTACATGTTAGTTCATCGACCTGAGGTCGTCATTTGTCTCGTGTGAGTTCCCACTGTGCTTTGATTACTACCCTACCATGGCTCAATGGAGTCGTGCAAACAGGTTTTAGTTGGGTACAGTCCCGAGCCACATGGAGGCAAGTGAGCGGATCGGCAGGGGATTCATCTCTTCCGGTATTGGGGATGAGGTCACGCTGTGTCTAGGAGAACCATTACAAAAAGCTCTCGGCCGAGGCAGAAGATTTACTGGTAGGTATTCCAGTAGTATCTCAGGGTGTTCTGGGCTACACTCCGACACGATTTGTACCACTTTTGGGGGTCTGACTTTTACCAACCCCCTAGGCCCGCCATACAATGCTCATAGACGAACGGACCGGACTTTACAGATATTGTCACTGACAGGCTCAGTAGGGTGTAAGGATGAGTTCGCTCATCGACCTCCCTTTTGGTCAATACCTGGTAGCCCGTTACGTACGGCTAATACCTCTGACGTGCTAGTGGTTAAATCCACAGCCAAAGTATTGACGAGTCTTTAGAGTCCCCCACAGACAGTTTTTCAAGTTTCGGGCGAAACATTGTAGAGGCCGTATGATATATGGCAGGGTTCGGTCATATACGTGCAGTAGTGCATGGATCATGATCGGACGGATCATACTTGTGGGCTTTGGTTTAAGCTGGATCCTAGTATTAGATTTGTTGGATTACTTTAGTCTCATCGCATTCGCATTCAGTCGGAATGCGGATGCAGCTATGTATATACAGGTGAGGGTTATCCTTGTGATCCGTCATGAGTTTACTTTAGATGTTGCCGTATCTTTTTATTGTTGTAAACATTTGGTTTAATGTTTACAAATGGAAATTGTGAGCTAGAAGCCATCATTTTGTGCATTAAATGATACATGTACTTCATAGGTGACTCATGGTATCATTTCTTGTGCATATGTCACATTATATGATGGATTTGAGTGATGAATTGATAAGTAGAGAGAGGGCTGCCATGATATGGTTGCTAGCTCTTGTATTTTGATGATTCACTCTCACTCTAATTATCATTCCAACACAAGAAAAGAAAAGAAGAGAAAGCTTCTCCTCCTTCTTCTTCCTCTAGTTCATTATCTCCATCAATGGCAACACCTCTAACCTCCATCCAAGCAATGGATGCAAGAGACAAAGTGATCACAAACATTCTCTACAACACCTTAGACACGTCGGCTAGCACATTTTGTGCCCGAGTTGCTTCGGATGAAGTGGGAGCTCGTAAAAAGACTCGTAGATATGGTGCCTTTTCCGACGAGGAGATCGAGACCGGAGATACCGCGAGGAGCTTGGTGGCCAAAGACCGAAGGACACGGATCGATCGGTATATCCTTTCTATCCCTTCTCTAGATAGCTAGTTGTAGGTTAATGGTTCGATCCGGATTTTAAGCATACGATAACACCGGTTTCATGTTTAGAAAAGTTTTTGTTTCCGCATTTTGGCCTCGGAAAGACGGCCGGGGCGCTACCGTAGTCTTACAGAAGACCCGGGGCCCCATGGCGAATACGGATGGCGTGCATTCTATTTTTTCTTTTCATACTTTTTCTGTAATGATTGCGTGAGGAGAAAAATTCTACATAATGTGATTATCTAAATGATGGGATTGTATTAATTCGATTAATATAAAATAAAACAAATCTATACGTTGTTGGAATCAAACTCTTTTTAAAAAGGAAATTTTAGTCGATTCTTTTTCTTTGCATCATGGTATTCGGTTAGGAATGTCTTGCACCTCATTCGATGAGGAAAGAGCCTTGATCCCGTCATTGGGAGTTCGCTCTTGAGCAAAAGTTTGTGTCACTAAAATTTTTTTTAGCCGTTTTCTTTTGCTTTGTGTCATGGTATTCAGTTAGGAATATTCTGCACCTCATTCGATGAAGAAAGAGTCTAGATCCCTTCATGTGGAGTTCACTCTTGATCAAAAGTCTACGCGACTATAAATTTTCAAAATAACTCGATTCCTACGATGATATCAAGTTCATTACGTTGATGTTATTATTCAAAACCAGCCGTAGCCCTTTGTCATTTCAGGAAATAGAGTACTTAGTATTCATGCTACGTTTGTTGACTGTGTCAAGGCGTAGTGTACGGTAGCTAAGTTATGTCTTCCTGCTTGCATGTTGATGCGATAGGTTAGGACAGTCGTGTAACATTATTGACTATGTCAAGGGTTATGCAGGTGGGTCTAAATCAATCACGAAATGATGGACTGAACTTGACTAGTAGCTTATGGTTTGTTGACCGTGTCAAGGTCATAAGCCGCTAGGCATAAAAACTAATATCGGGAGTTTCGAGTATTGAAACTTGCAATGTGATTACATACCTTCTGTGGAGTGGCTGACTTATTGACCGTGTCAAGGTTACCACGCCATGATAGTTTGGGTCCTGATTCCTACTGTGAGTAATAGTTACTCCCGGAAGATTTTCTATACGAAATCCCGGCTCGTTCTCCTTTTAGGGTTTGAAGGAGAATTCGACAGAAAAGTAGGAGCCATTCTGATTAGATAAATATACCACTCTAATGTAGATTAGACTGCACGTCGAGTGTTTCTTTTCTCTAACTGGTAGTGACCCTTGACTCATCTTAAACTAAGACTCGTTAACCATATTGACCGACCTTTTTACAATTGATAGCTTTGGATTGTCTGAGTTGCCCTAATTCACAACATAGTCGCATATGTCCTTACATATCCTACTTCCCCTTCTGCTAACTCCAGAACTCTCTGTATTCGGTATAGAGATCCATATTGCTTAGAAGGCCATCGTATAGTTATGCTTTTTGGATAGTCTTCTTCTAGTCCCAAAGCTGGTGCTAAAGGAATGGAAATAAGAAAACAAACTAGCATAAATTCGGTATAAAGGAAGGAAAAATGAAGAGACATCAAAAGGGGTTGAAGTGTAAAGAAAGGAAATTACGACTACTGTCATGAGCCAGAGCAATGAAAAAGGCAATACTATGAATACCAGACTAACCCTGCAGAAACATTATTTGATGTTTTAGATATCATGTGTGTTTGTGTTTTGAAAAACGGCTTCTCAATAAACCCTAACTCCTGGGTATATAGATACCGGATTAGAATCCCACATCCGTAAGACGTTACAGGTGCTTAGAAGGAGCATAGAATTGAGATTGGTTCATTTTATCCTCAATGTCGGTTTTCGGAGCAATTGTTGCTATTGAAGAAAATCACCAGGTCTTGCTTAAACGACAAACTTTTGGTTTCTTTTAACCAAAATAATGTTTTTCAATTAACAGCACACGGGAAATGAGTTAGTGAACTCTAGGGGTTTATACATATTGATGTATGTTATCTGACGTCCATACGGACATAGGGTTGGTACGAGGTATTCCGTATTGTGAATATGATTTTTTCAGATTGTTCATCCGTGGGTGCGCTCTATGATGTGTAATACTGAATCGCCTATTTCAATTCCGAGGATACACTAGAAATAGATGCATATCAATTGATATTAATTCCATCTAAACATGTGTCTCAGTTTCTATATGCGATATAAAATTGGGTTCATCTTAAGATTGTTAAGATGTTGGAATATCCGGTTTGTGCTTAAAACATAATCCGGACAAACTCAAGGCACATTTCGGTAATAGCAGTTTATGGGTTATCATAAACTTTCGCAAGGGATAGCTTCTACAATTTTCAAGATCAAAAGTGTTTTGTTCTTAACTCGTCACCTCCTTGGTAAAAGAATTTCTTGCAAAAGAAATTAATAGGAGTATGGTAGAACTAGAAGTGATTTCAGAACTGCAAACGTTTACTGAAAGTTTGGTAGAATCTGATGATCCAATTGACCCTGATAGACTATAGCTACTTCGTAGATTTAGTAGGCGACGTCAGCCACCCGAGAGATACTTTGGTTTCTCGTAGACGGTGACGAGGAGGCTTGTGTCATGTGATTATGACCTTTCTAGTTATAACAGGCCATAGGAAGTGGTGACTTCCGACTGACGGTTGTATACCAAGTTATCTAAGTTGGACTCCATGCACTACAACAAATTATAGACTTTGTTGTGTGCTCCTGAAAGGGGTAAAACCTATAAAGAGCAAGCTGATCTTTCGAGATCAGTGCAAATAGAAAGATATTAACTTAATAAGGTTAGACTTATAGTAAACAGGTATTCATCAAATACCCGATGTGGATTGTGATGATACTGTTACTTCAGTGTATGTGCAGAAGTCCAAATGGATATAACTTGCCACTGTTGTTTTCATGATTATGATATCTGGTATGAGGATGACTGTAACGTCTTTCTAAATTGGATTTAGAAATGTACGTTTGTATGACTCTACCAGAGGGTTGTCTTAGTCAGTGGAAGCAGCGAATAGTGTGCAAGTTGATTGAGTCTATTGTAGACCAAAGCAGGCATAGCGGAGATGGATCATCTATTTTGATGTTACAGTCAATGTGTTTGACTTCATCAAAATTAGAGATGAAACATGTATTTGTAAGAAGGCTGTAGGGAGTAGTGTCAGGTTCCTCATACTGATGTGGCTGACATACTCTTGATAGGAAGTGATATTGCTATACTACGATTCGGTCAAATATTGGTTGTCACATTTGTTGTCACGCCCCACTTCCTAAGATACATAAACTACAGCACGCGACAAAGCCAACCATGCTATCTGTGGCTAGGAATCATCCCTCCACAGTCACATTACGGCTGTCTATCGGATATCAAGAACAGAAAAGAATATAATCTAGCTAGTATATGTCCATTTGTCACAGTAAATAAAATCAAGAAATGTATAAAGTGGAAACGAATCAAGATCTAATAAATAATATCTTAATCATGTTCCAATATGGGCTCGCATCAATAAAATAAAACTACAGAAATAAACTAAACATCTCTAATAATACATGTTCAATTCCTCATTGCTTGGCTTGATTGCTAAAGTACTCTTGATCTGTCTGCGATAAAGGTAGAGGAACTGGCCTATGCAAAACGCAGACGTCGGTGCGTCATAATATCAATTAACAGTAATGACCAGGATATAATGATATGATTAAACATGAATATAAATAATAAACACAGATATAAACTGTGAGCTATGTTTATGTATGGGTGTGTGATGTGTATTCTAAATCTATACTTTTGGGTTATTTATTCTAAAATTCTTTGAAATCAATTAATGTAATTCTCATCGTAACCCAACAGTATATATCCCGTTCATTCCTCATGGTACCACGGTAACAGTATTTATTCCGTAACGTCCAGAAACACGACAAACAAGTATTTATTCCGTAACGTCCGGAAAAATGGCAAACAAGTATTTATTCCGTAAAGCCAGGAAAAACGGCAAACAAGTATTTATTCCGTAACGTCCGGAAAAATGGCAAACAATAATAATATCATCTTGAGTTACGTTTCGAAAAAACGTCACCCTGACTTGTAAAATAGCTTTAAAATAACAAACGTACTCCAAAAAGACGTGTCATATACCAAAACAAAGCTAATTCAATAATGTTTTCATTTTTATAAGTTAAAATATCTTAGGTTGTTCCTACAAAAAGTTATGAACGCTCGAAATTGAAAGTTTGCTGATGGAATTTTCCTGGACAGCAGTTCAGAGGTACTTTCATTTACAGTTTATATTATTTAAACAATTTATTTTACATTTAAATATTTCACAGGATTATAGTATTATGAGTTAGCTTCGTAAAAAACTAAATAACGTATGCTAATGAATTTTTTATGATTTATAATGAATCTTATATGGTAAGGTATATAGTAAATTTCAGATTTGTCATATCCGCTTTACGACGACGTTTCATATGTAAACTATACTACTTTCAAACTATATTTTGTATAGCTTTATAAAATACATATTATAAACTAATTAATGATAATAATAATAAAAAATATTACGACGATATATATATTTATAGATATTAATTATAGCATGCCGCAAGTTGTAAACTTGCATACATTGTATATTATAAAACTGATTAACGTTAAATAATTACGGTGTATAAATTATATAGATATAGCTATATGATAATAATAATAATAATAGTATGACAACATATAAGTAAATTACATAAAGTATAGCATGTAGAAAGTTGTAAACTTGCTTTGAAACAAACGCGATGAATGGAAGCAACACGACGCTATACAAATTCACACCAAGTTTTGATGGCTAGGTTAAGGTTCTAGGATGCGGCTGGAGTTGCGTCGGCGAGAATAGGTGTGGGCTTGAAAAACGAAGAAAGAGAATATATAAATTGATAAGGGAGAGATATGTTATGTGGAGAGAGAGAGGGGGGGTTTGTGTTTAATATAAATATATATAATACTGTTTAAATTAGGTTATAAATATATATTAATTTTAATGTATATAGATAATATCAAACTAAAACTAATCTCTACCAAAATCTCATCAAAAATATATTTTGGAAAATAATTCACATATTTAAACTTCTCAACCATAATGCAAGAATATATTTTAAATAACTCATACTCCTAATTTAAGATTTAAAATGATTCTAAAATTATATCTAGATTCAGTAAATATTTGATAATAGATATATTGAGATTTAGACATAAAAGATAAAAGTAAAATAAGATATGGGATGACAACCATATGATGACAGTTAATAAAATATAACTTATTCTTAACTTGTGGCTACTAAAAGATATATGATGATCTAGATATATGATATATAAAGATCTAAAAATATAATGTAGGTATTATACTAGATTCACATAGATACACTTTACTGGTAAATCTCAGATACAATCTTGCACCATATTGGGTTCTAAACTTGCGGGTCGGGTCGGATAACGACTACTAGTATTCGAATCATTCGCGACCCAATAGATAAAATAAAAGAAATATAAAGCAAGTGTTAAAATACCAATTAATGTCATATAACCATATTAGGGTATTACATTATACCCAATTACAAAAGAATTTCTTCCTCGAAATTCACGAAACATGAAAAGATAAGAAGATACGGATCTAAGCAAAGAGATGAGGAAACTTTTCTCGAATCTCGTCTTCATGTTCCCAAGTAGATTCTCCATGCGAACGATTTCCCCACCAAACAAGTACTATTGGGATAACTTTGTTCTTGAGGACCTTTTCTCATCGATCCACAATCGTCATCGGTTGCTCTTCATATGCTAAATCTTCCTTTACTGGCAATTCCGAGTGATATAAGATGTGTGTCTCATCTCTAACATACTTGCGTAGTTGAGATGTATGAAACACGTCATGAACACCCACCAAGGATGGTGGTAAAACCAATCGATACGTTACCTCTCCAACACGCTCGATAATACCGAAAGGCTCAATGAATCGAGGACTAAGCTTTCCTCAATTGCCAAAACGGATCACTCCTTTGGTCGGTGATATTTTCAAGAATATAAAATCACCAACTGCAAACTCCATAGGTCTTTGTCCTGTTTTGACCTAACTTTTCTATCGATCTTGTGCCGCCTTCATATAATTTTGGATCACATAAACTTTCTCCACCGTTTGCACAATAAAATCCGGTCCCAATAATCTACTTTCTCCAATATCGTCCCAATAGACAGGCGAGCGACACTTACGACCGTATAATGTTTCGAATGGATCCATCTGTATAGTCGCCTGAAAACTGTCATTGTAAGAAAACTCCACCAAGTGCAAATGATCCTCTCAGGAACCCTTAAAGTCTAACATGTATGCTCTCAACATATCTTCAAGAGTTTGTTTTGTTCTTTCAGACTGGCCATCTGTCTGAGGATGATAGACCTTGCTAAACTTCAAGCAAGTTCCCAAACTTCCTTGTAGACTCTTCCAAAAGTGTGATAGAAATGGAGTAGCCGATCTGAAACGATACTCACGGGTACTCCATGCAATCTCACAATCTCCTGCATGTACCGCTCTACTAAAACCTCCGTCGACTGACCAACTCGAAATGGTATAAAATGAGTTGCTTTGGTCAATCGATCTACAATCACCCAAACTGTATTATTGCCCTTTGGACTTTTGGTAAAGCTGTCATGAAGTCCATGGTTATATGTTCCCACTTCCTTTGGCAAATCAGAAGTGGTTGCAACAAACCAGCTACCCTTTGATGTTCAGCCTTGACTTGCTGACACATCAAGCACTTTGATACGTAGCGAGCAATCTCCTTTTTTATACCTTCCCACCAGAAATGTTTTCGCATATATCTATACATCTTTGTGCTTTTCGGGTGTACTGAATACACGAAACCATGAGCCTCCTTCATGACTTCATCACGAACATCTCCTTTAACCACACATAAACGACTTCCATATCGTAACGAACCCTATTCATGAATCAACAAATCTGTTCGAAATCCCGCTTCAACTTGTTCTTGAAACCTTTGCAATCTTGGATCGTGTGACTGTGCTGCATTAATATTATTGATCAAGGATGACTGTACTTGCAACTATATCAACTGTCCCGAAGAATTCGGTAGTACGATCTCCAACTCGAACCTTTGAAGATCAGCTATAATCTCCTTTTGCGCAGTCAATATCCATAATGCTGGCAACCGACTTAGCGCATCCGGCACTATATTAACTTTCCCCGAATGGTATTTTAGATCAAGATCATAGTCAGCCATTAGCTCCAACCATCTACATGCCTCATGTTGAGCTCTTTCTGCGTGAACAAAAATTTTAGGCTTTTGTGATCGGTAAATACTTCTATCTTTTCACCCAATAAGTAGTGTCTCCAGATCTTCAAAGCGAAAATTACTGCTGCTAACTCCAGATCATGAGTTGGGTAGTTCTTTTCATGAGTCTTCAATTGTCTCGACGCATAAGCTATGGCCTACTCATGCGGCATTAGAACACATCCCAAGCCTTACCCAGATGTGTCGCTGTGAATAACTAACCCTCTGGAACCATCTGGCACTGTTAGAATAGGAGCGGTGGTCAATCTTTACTTCAACGCTTCAAAAGCTGGCGCACATTTCTCAGTCCACACGAACGGTACCTTTGTCGCGACCCGAAGGTATGGAACGCGACTGGTACTTAAATTACGACAGTCCCCACACGCTTCTCCTGTCTAAAGAAAATCTCCTTTCGATCTTGTGCCAGTTGACCAACTCGAGCTCAGTGAGCCCGGACCAATGAGGGATTCCCAAATCGGGGATCACGGACGGATAGCTTTCTTAAGGCATAACGCAGTCTAAATAAGCCAAAGCCCAGAAATCTAAACCGTTTAAAAGCAATGGAGTGAAAGAAAACTTAACTTAAAAAGGTGATTTTAAAAAAAAAACGTCATATCAAAAGCATTTTAAAATATCAATTTTTCCCGAAAATTTCGGCAGAGTCTCCTTTGTAAATACTGGCCCCGAAACAGGTACAACACAAAATATGCATAAATAATCAATAATGGCATCCCCAAGCGGGAGCTAGCTCTTCGCCAATGGAGGAATCACAACCACATGCAATATATATATCATCATAATATGAAATCAACATTAAAATGCAAGAAATAAAACCAAGAATAAAGTCGGCTCACACGAGCTCGACACCAGAAATCAGAATATACATATACACCAATGAACCTCTCAAGCTCACAGTCTAGGTCCAATATACGAAGGGTAGATGGAGTATACTAGATACAAAATAAAATACATGGTTGGGGCAAAAGAAAATCCTCCAAAACCCATCTACGAGCAACCTGTAAGTCGATGCAAATGAAGTAGAAAAGAAAGTACGCCCGCTGCTACTGTGCTGACGGGTCGGACCTGCAAAATACTGTGGCACAACGGGGGTGAGTTGCCAACTCGTGAGTAGTAAGTAACATCTAATAAGGCTATCGTAATCCTGCACGCAAATTCATCACAACCTACGTATATCAATATGATACGATGTACTAGCATGAATGGATAATCTAACAGGAAACCTGAACATGTCTGATATGAGAAAATATTTATTCTTATCTTAGAAAAACCTCTGTGCAATAAACTGAAGTATCATCAATGAAATCAACAGAAAATCTGTGTCAAGCATCGATACAATATATGTATATCTCAATGTCTCAATAACTCAATATCTCAATATCTCAATGTCTCAATATTTCAATATCTCAATGTCTCAATATCTAGGGCTCCGTTAGTCCGAATCGGCCCATATTATTAAATCTCACGACTACGTCGGTATCCTCCGGATATCTGCCGCGTCAGACATCACCAGTAAGTAGTCTGCCCCTGCCAGGCCCATCGTCTACAACTCAAGCTTCTTGCCCCGGAGTACCATACCGGGCCCACCATGTACCCGAAACGGTTCATTCTACTCCTCAAATCGGGTCTCCAAAGGCAACAGAAATCAGGAAAACTCATGGTGGACGACACATACATCATATTAAGAGAAAACCGTAGCTTACATTTTTAAAATGGTAATAAGTTCTTAAAATCCTTACGGTTTTCCCCAAAATCCAGAAATCTCATAAGTACTGAAATCCTCAAGAAGAATCACAATATGTAAACATGCCGGTGATAATGGATGTCTAAGATATGATAGTATATACCATACAATGTATGACCAGAATCTATGTATGAAGTATGATGCAATGAGTTATATACACATGACTAGCAATCCTACGTATCAATCTTGATAAAATGAATATACAACTACCAGTTTACATATCATATATGATGCAAATGTTTCAGATACTGTTTTAAGCAAGTTCTATAGTGTTCGTGGTATAACAATTCCCAAAGGCGTGTGTGTGTTCGCATGAATAGTGCACGTGCAGTATAAACCAATGGTAATGGTGCAGGTGTCCTATGAGGTGATATCACATATATACATATATATATAAGATGATGTGATGCAATGAGATGAACAACCAGGACACTAAGCATATAAATGCAAGTACTACTAGTAATCCTAAATTATCGGGCGCTTCGCACCATCCAGATGATCCCCCCATAGATGTGTACATCTACTCACCGATAATCTGATCCGATTTCAGCCTTGTCTTTCCGCGCTACGTCCGACGCCTCTGCACCCGATTCTAGAATCGCACACGAGTAAAAAAGAGGATGGATATATAAATGGTCACGGACACAACGATACATGACAACCAGTACGTACAAACTAGACGCGCACGCACTTGGTGCACAAAACGCGCTCGCGACAATGCCAAAACCACAACTAGGGGTCGTTATGCATAGCAATCCCCTAAGCTAGAACCCAATCGTACCAATCGCGCACTCACAATCACTCTAAATATCATAGGAAATAGGTTATAGATCATCAAAACTTCAAACTTAATTAAAATCTATTTATTCTAAAAACCTAGTAAGCAACACTTAACCATTTTAGTTCAAAACTATATGTCTTAGCAAATCTAGTAGCCACAAATTTCACTTAGTAACTTAATTAAGCCACACAATTGTTAAATAAATTTTAATCTCACCTTTTTATATTAATCATGAAATTGGTTTGCATGATTATTTAATTAAGACAATTTAATAGTAACAATTAGCAAATTATCAACTAGTTTAGATTTTTCAAGTCTTAAAATATTAAACTACACATTGTAACCATAATCAAGTGAGATTAAAAGCTAAATTAAGTTAGATTAAAGTAATTAAAAACTAAATCTTTAAAAATTTATAAAACTAAATGTTGCAATTTGAACCATGTTTAAACTTAATTAAGTTAGATTAAAGTAATTAACCAACAAATTAATCATAGGGTTAAGATTTATACCTCAAAGATTTAGGGATCCAACTTGCAAACTTGCTTCCAAAGATGCCATCTTGCTTCAAGATCCAAGCTAGTTTAGGCCAAGGAATTTTGGATGAAGGTTTAATTTGGAATTAGTGAGGTTTTGTGTGGATTTTTGATGCAAAAATAAAGAATTTTTGAAGTGAAATGAGGTGGAGAAAATGGGGAGAGGGCTACAGTTGGTTTCGGCCAGCAGTGGGAGAGGGGAGAGGTGAGTGAAGTGAGGGTGTGTCAAGTCAAGAAAACCCCCTAATTATTACACCTATTAACTTATGTCTTAATTATCTTATTTTCTTAATTAATATTTTTCCTAGAAATGTGTAGAACCATTGAGAGACATTTAAGAAAGAATGAGCATGTTACAAACTTGATTCTAAGTTGTCATGGTGCACAAGTGTATGATTAACCCATTCTCATTTGTGATTAATACTAATTAAATGTATAAGTGAAAGCTTAAAATAATATTTAATAAAGAAATAATTAATTAAGGAAAAATATTTAATTAAACTAGAAATTTATAAGTGACTAATTAAATACCAAATACTAGCAATTATATAGTTAAAATAGGTGTATTTAAGTCTATGTGGAAATATAATTATATCTTGGTTTTTACGGAAAAACATGTATTATTAATTATTAATACGTAATTAACCTAATTGAATTTCCAAAACGTCACAATCTTCCCCCCTTAAAGAAACTCGATCCCCGAATTTAAAATCTAACTATACGTACCCTCGAAGAGATGGGGATATTTCTTCTGCATCTTGTCCTCGGCTTCTTACGTGACCTTTTCGCCGTCCGGGCCACACCAAAGAACCTTTATGGACGGTATGACCTTCGATCTCGATTTCTTCACTTGCCGATCCAGAATGACTATCGGCTGCTCGGTGAAAGAAAGGTCGCACTCCAGCTGAATTGTCTGGTATTGAATCGCATGAGAGGGGTTAAGAAGGTACTTGTGGAGTGTCGATACGTGAAACACGTGGTGAACATCTAGAAAACTGGGTGGAAGAGAAAAACGGTAAACAACTGCGCCGACACGCTCGAGAATCTCGAAAGGACTCACATATCCAGAACTAAGCCTTCCTTTCTTTCCGAATCCCATCACACCCTTCATTGGAGAAACTCATAAGAAAACATGATCGCTAACGGCGAACTCAAGTTGTGACGGCGTCTATCAACATAAGATTTCTTCCTGCTCTTGGCCGCTCTCATCCTATCCCGAATCAACTGAATCTTTTCGTTCGTCTTCTACACAATCTATGGGCCCAAAATACTGCTCTCACTGAACTCTGTCCAACAAACGGGCGATCGACATCTCCTCCCATATAACACCTCGAAGGTTGCCATCTGAATCGTCTCCTGGAAGCTGTTATTATAGGAAAACTTTATCAAGGGCAAATGACGATTCCAACTGCCACGAAATATAGAACACAAGCTCGGAGCATGTCCTCAAGAATCTGAATGGTCTGCTCTGATTAACCGTCGGTCTGCGGATAGAAAATTGCCCTGAAACTCAATTGGTGTCTAAAGTCTCCTGAAGTTTCTGCCATAGTCAGCTGGGGAACTGGGTGCCTCTGTCGGACACAATACAATTCTGAACGCTGTGTAGTCGCACCATCTCATTAACATATATCCGAGCATACTGAACGAATCCAAAAATGGTCCTCGCTGGCAGAAATTGAGCTGCTTTCGTCAATCGGTCTACGATCACTCAAATATAGCCATACTCTCGACTGGTCCTAGGTAGACCCACGATAAAATCCATAGAAATATGTTCCTATTTCCACTCCGGAATGGAAAAAGGATGTAATTCTCCTGCTGGCCTCTGATGCTCGGCCTTGACTTGCTGACAAGTCATCATCCCGAACAGAACCTGTGGCATCTCTCTTCATCTCTTCCTACCAGTAAACATCTCTCAAGCCATAGTACATCTTGGTGGAACCCGGATGAACACTATATGTCGACTGATATGCCTCCTCTAAAAATCTTGCGTCTCAGTCCCTCGGAAACTGGCACACATAGTTGAATCCCAAATCGTAGTACTCCTTGATCATCAATCACGAACTCTGAATCTCTGTCATGTCGAACCTGCTCCATGATATCTGACAAACGAACATCATCGGACTGTGTTTCACGGATAGTATCAAGTAACTGTGGATGTGCACGGACATATGCAAGTTGTCCCCCGGTCTAAGTAAACTCAAACTGTACTCGGTTGTCGCATAGAATCTTCCAATCTGTCATCGACTGCCTCTGAACTGCGCTGAAGAAAAATAAGCTACCTCCGGGCCTCCCACTCAAAAGCATCTGCCACAACATTTGCTTTGCCAGGACGATAAAGAATCTCGCAGTCATAGTCTTTCACTAGCTCCATCCAACTGCACTGACTCAAATTTAGATCTCGCTGCTGAAAAAAAATGTTCTTTAAATTCTTGTGGTCCAGGCATATCTGGAATGACTTGCCGTATAAGTAGTGTCTCCAGATCTTGAGTGCAAAAACCACCGCAGCCATCTCTAAGTCATGAGTGGGATAATTCTGCTCGTTCTTCTTCAACTGCCAAGAAGCATCGCAATAAACAACGAAACCGCTTGATCCTGAAGGCAAAGATAATACTAGTGCCGTAGTCAAACGAGTCTTCAACTGCTGAAAGCTCTGCCCGCATGCGTCGGTCCAAAGAGAAAGGAACTCCCTTCTGAGTCAACCCGGTCAACGGTGCAGCTATACGAGAAGAATCCTGTATGAAATGTCGATAGTATCCGGTCAAACCCAAAAGTTGCGAACCTCAATCACTGATACAGGTCTAGGCCAGTGCTGAACGGCCTCGATCTTCTTCGGTCCTATATATATACCATTCTCTCATAACTATGTGACCCAAAAAGTCAACACCATCCAACCAGAAGACACACTTGGATAATTTAGCAAATAGCTGGTGCTCCCTCAAAGTCTATAATGAAATCCTCAATTACTGCTCAGGCTCCATTCGTCTCCAAAAGTATACTAGGATATCCTTAATGAACACGATGATAGACTGATCAAGAAACGGCTTGAATATGCGGTTCATCAAATCTATAAATGCTGCTGGGGCATTGGTGAGTCCGAACGACATCACCAAAAACTCATAATGCCCGTAACGTGTGTGAAAATCGGTCTTCGGAATATCATCCTTCCGAACCCGCAACTGATGGTAACCTGACCGCAAGTCAAACTTCGAGAAATGTCCCGCACCCTAGATCTGATCAAAAAAATCGTCGATGCGAGATAAGAGATATTTATTCCGCACAGTAACCCGATTCAACTGTCGATAATCGATGCAACAACAAAAACTGCCGTCTTTCTTCTTGACGAACAGGACATGAGCTCCCCAAAGTGACGCACTTGGACGAACAAACTCTTTATCCAACAAATCTTGCAACTGATCCTTCAGTTCTTTACACTCCGCCGGGTCCATCCGATATGGCGGTATAGAAAAAGGCTCCGTGCCAAGAATCAAGTCAAAGCAGAACTCAACATCATGCTCTGGCGAAAAACCAAGCAACTTGTCAGGAAAGACATCTTGAAATTCCCTCACAATCGAGACCTGGTCCAACGGGACCTCTGCGGCTCTAACATCACAAGCATACGCCAAGAATCCCTGACATCCTTTCCTCAAGAACGGAGTAGCGCGAAGAGAAGAATTCAAACTGGGAAAGGTGACACTATGGTCTCCCTGAATAACAAGAACTGGTTCATCCGGAAAAACTAAATCTGACTGTTTTCTCGCGGCAGTCCACGGAAGCATAACACGTGGCTAACCAATCCATGCCCAGAAGAACATCAAGGTCTAACATATCGTGAAAAATCAAATTGACAGAAGAATTCCTATCTCCGATACGAACAAAACAAACACGAACGAGAAACATATCGAGTGACAAAAGACTAGCTTATGGAAGAAATCACAACAAGCGGCTGATTTAGCAAGGACTACTATCGGCTAAACCTTGATACAAAATATGTGGATACCATTTCAAACAACACCAGAAGAATACCCATCGGAAGAAAACACCGAAAGAATACCTGTCACTACGTCTAATTAACTGCCTCTGAGCTGGCATACCGGTACAAATCCGCTTCAGTCCATAAACGACCGAAGTCTCAGAAATGCGCACCTCCAACAGTAAGGTCGCGTCCATAGCAGTGACGTAAGTGTCAAAAGGTTGGGCACCAATAGAAAGAAATAACCGCGTGTCTAGTCCCCGCATGACCCTCCTTATGCGTATCTCTTCAGTGTCCACCAGGTAAGGAGCATATCGGACCACTAAGTAAACTGAATGTCATACTCGGACACTGTCATCCCTGAAGTCTTGCACAAAGACTCAAAACTACAAGCTCGAGCTTCTCGAACACTCTCTGGAAGGAAACAAGCAAGAAATACGGTTGTGAACTCATCCTAAGTCATAGGAAGTAGATCTGCAGCTCGGCCTCTCTCAACTGACTCGCACCATGTCTGGGCCAGACCCTCTAAATGAAAACTCGCAAGCTCAACCCATATTTCGTCAGAACATCTCAGTGAACGACAATCCTAGCCATCCTGTCGAGGATTGTCTATGGATCCTCCGCTGCATTTGAGCCGGTAAAAGCTGGAGGCTTCAGCCTCAAAACTCCTATAAGGATACGGAAATAATCTCGGTAACAACAGAAACAGCTACCTAAGCAGCAGGTACAATCACAGTCCCCGCAGTACGAGGGACATCATCGGCTCTCGGAGCTCGGCTAACCTCAACTAACAATCCAACCATCTGTCACAAGTGCTGAATACTCGACTCCTGCTTAGCTATCCGTCCTGGAGAAGGCGGATCATTCTGTCCCTGAGGGGTAGGCGTACCGTCCTGATCGGTCCTCGTCTCAAACGAGACTGCTTTAATCTCATCCCTGGCGGCAGCCTCTGGCTCTTAATATCTTTGGCGACATAATGGCTGGAGTAAGAAACATGATTGATAGGAACATTGCGATTGAATCAAAGAATTTCCGGAATCAAGAAAGGAAGTACAAGCAATCATATATCCTAAGGTCACTTGGGCGGAGTATCGTATCGTAAGTATACCGCGGAACATACACAGGCTACGTCACTCTGCTTAAGTCACCTACTCCATCTACGAAGGGTCATCCTACAGTCAGAGAGGTAAAACCTATCGTTTCGATACCAACTTTGCCATGACCCGAAAGTACGGAACGTGACTGGAACTTAAATTACGAAACGTCTCAAGGCGTAACGTAGTCTAAGTAAGCTAAAACCCAGAAATCTAAACCGTTTTAAAGCAATGGAGTGAAGGAAAACTTAACTTAAAAGGTGATTTAAAAAAAATAACGTCATATCAAAAGCATTTTAAAACATCAATTTTTCCCGAAAATTGCAGCAGAATCTCCTTTGTAAATACTGTCCCCCAAACGGGTACAACACAAAATATGCATAAATAATGAATAAAGTTATCCCCAAGCGGGAGCTAGCTCTTTGCCAATGGCGGAATCACAACCACATGCAATATATATCATCATAATATGAAATCAACATTTAAAAGCAAGAAATAAAACCAAGAATAAAGTCGGCTCACATGAGCTCGACACCAGAAATCAGAATATACATATACACCAACGAACCTCTCAAGCTCACAGTCTAGGTCCAATATACGAAGGGTAGACGGAGTATACTAGATATAAAATAAAATACATGGTGGGGACAAAAGAAAATCCTCCAAAACCTACCTACGAGCAAGCTGTAAGTCGATGCAAATGAAAAAGAAAAGAAAGTATGCATACCGCTACTGTGCCGACGGGTCAGACCTGCAAAATACTGTGGCACAATGGGGATGAGTTGCCAACTCGTGGGTAGTAAGTAACATCTAATATGGCTATCATAAGCCCGCGTGCAAATGCGTCACAACCTACGTATATCAATATGATACGATGTACTAGCATGAATGCAATATGAATGCATAATCCAACACGAAACCTGAACATGTCTGATATGAGAAAATCTTTATTCTTATCTTAGAAAAACCTCTGTGCAATAAACTGAAGTATCATCAATGAAATCAATAGAAAATTCGTGTCAAGTATCGACAAAATATATGGATATCTCAATATCTCAATGTTTCAATATCTCAATGTCTCAATATCTCAATATCTAGGGCTACGTTAGTCCGGATCGGCCCATATCATCAAATATCATGACTACGTCGGTATCCTTTGGATATTCGCCGCGTCAGACATCACCGGTAGGTAGTCTGCCCCTTCCATGCTCATCATCTACAACTCGAGATTCTTGCCCCAGGTACCATACCGGGCCCACCATATACCCGAAACGGTTCATCCTATTCCTCGAATCGGGTCTAAAAAACCAACAGAAATCAGGAAAACTTATGGTGGATGACACATACATTATATCACGAGAAAACCGCAACTTACATTTTTTAAATGGTAATAAGTTCTTAAAATCCTTGCGGTTTTCCCCAAAATCCAGAAATCTCATAAGTACTAAAATTCTCAAGAAGAATCAGAATATGTAAACATGCCGGTGATAATGGATGTCTATGATATGATAGTATATACCATGCAACTTATGACCAGAAACTATGTATGAAGTATGATGTAATGAGTTATATACACATGACTAGCAATCCTATGTATCAATCTTAATGAAATGAATATACAACTACCAGTTTACATATCATATATGATGCAAATGTTTCAGATACTATTTTAAACAAGTTCTATAGTGTTCGTGGTATAGCAATTACCAAAGGTATGCGTGTTCGCATAAATGGTGCACGTGAAGCATGAACCAATGGTAATGGTGCAGGTGTCCTATGAGATGATATCATATATATACATATATATGAGATGATGCGATGCAATGAGATGAACAACTAGGACACTACGCATTTAAATGCAAGTACTACTAGTAATCCTAAACTATCGGGCGCCTCGCACCATCCAGACGATCCCCCTATAGATGTGTACATCTATTCACCGGGACACTTCGGCTAATATGATCCGATCTCAGCCTTATCTTTCCGCGCCACGTCCAACGTCTCTGCACCCGAACCTAGAATCGCACACAAGTAAATAAGAGAATGAATATATAAATGGTCGTGGACACAACGATACAAGATAACCAGCGCATACTAACTAGACACACACGCACTTGGTGCACAAAACGGGCTCGCGACAACGCCGCAAACCACAACTCGGGGTTGCTATGCGTAGCAATCCCCTAACCTAGAACCCAATCGTACCAATCGCGCACTCACAATACTCTCAATATCATAGGAAATAGGTTATAGATCATCAAAACTTCAAACTTAATTAAAATCTATTTATTCTAAAAACCTAGTAAGCAACACTTAACCATTTTAGTGCAAAACTTTATGTCTTAGCAAATCTAGTAGCCACAAATTTCACTTAGTAACTTAATTAAGCCACACAAATGTTAACTAAATTTTAATCTCGCCTTTTTACATTAATCATGAAATTGGGTTGCAAGATTATTTAATTAAGACAATTTAAAAGTAACAATTAGCAAATTATCAACTAGTTTAGATTTTTCAAGTCTTAAGATGTTAAACTACACATTGTAATCATAATCAAGTGATAAAACCCTACTTGAACCCAAACCCTTTTCTTTAAAAACTAAATCTTGCAATTTGAACCATGTTTAAACCTAATTAAGTTAGATTAAAGTAATCAACCAACAAATTACCCATAGGGTTAAGATTTATATCTCAAAGATTTAGGGATCCAACTTGCAACTTGCCTCCAAAGATGCCATCTTGCTTCAAGATCCAAGCTAGTTTAGACCAAGGAATTATGGGTGAAGGTTTAATTAGGAATTAGTGAGGTTTTGTGTAGATTTTTGATGCAAAAATGAAGAATTTTTGAAGTGAAATGAGGTGGAGAAAATGGGGAGAGGGCTGTAGTGGGAGAGGGGGGAGGTGATGAAGTAAGGGCGTGTCTAGTCAAGAACCCCCCCCCCCACAATTATTACACCTATTAACTTATATCTTAATTATCTTATTTTCTTAATTAATATTTTTCCTAGAAATGTCTAGAACCATTGAGACACAATTAAGAAAGAATGAGCATGTTACAAACTTGATTCTAAGTTGTCATGGTGCACAAATGTGTGATTAACCCATTCTCATTTGTAATTAACACTAATTAAATGTATAAGTGAATGTTTAAAAAAATAATTAATTTAAGAAAAATATTTAAGTAAACTAGAAATTTATAAGTGACTAATTAAATATCAAATACTAGCAATTACATAGTTGAAATAGGTGTATTTAAGTCTATGTGAAAATATAATTATATCTTGGTTTTTACGGGAAAACACGTATTATTAATTATTAATACATAATTAACCTAATCGAATTTCCAAAACGTCACAACCTTCTTCCGTGTTAGCTTGTTTAATGGTTCTGCTATTCAAGCGAAGTTCTCCACAAACCTTCTATAATATCCAGCATGTCCAAGGAAACTTCTGATCTCCCCCACACTCTTTGGAATCGGCAAACCGTGAATAGCTACAATTTTTTTAGGGTCAACTACAATTCCATCTTCGGATACCATATAACCTAAGAACTTCACTTCTTCGAGCCAATAACTTTTCTTACTTCAACGTTTGCAGTGTTATTCTCAAGTGTTCTGCTTACTCTTTTTTGCTCCTTGAATAGACTGGAATATCATCAATGAATACCACCACGAACTGATCTAGAAATGGTGAAAAGATCCGGTTCATTAAGTCTATAAATATTGCTGGTGCGTTAGTAACTCTAAATGGCATCACTAAGTACTCGTAACACCCATATCAAGTTCGAATCGTTGTCTTGCAAATATATTCCCCTTTCATCCGAACTTGATGATACCCTAATAGCACATCCAACTTCGACAATACTCTCACACTACTGAGTTGAACGAATAGTCCGTTGATGCGAGGGATTGGATACTTATTCACAATAGTCACTTGATTTAAATCTGGATAGTCAATGCACATCCTCCGTGTTCCATCTTTATTCTTGACTAAAGAACTAGAGCTCCCCATGGTGAACCGTTGCTGCGAATCCAACCCTTCTCTAGTAATTCGGAAACTTGTCTCTTTATCTCTTCCAGTTCCACTGGTGCCATCGGATAAGAAGCCTTCGAAATTGGCGCTGCTACAGGAATAAGATCAACCGTAAACTCCACATCTCGTTTATATGATACACCCGAGATTTCCTTGAATACATCCATAAAATCCCGAACTGCTATCAACGCTTTGTTTACGAACTTCACCCTTTAGTAAACGGTTCCTTTCATCATGAATTTTCAAGTTTGTTCTAAGACTTGTGGGTTATTAGACCACCACTCTTCCGTTGCGCTACTCTGATAATTTGAGGCCGGTCTGTCAAAACTTCTTCAATCAAACATCTTACATCTAATCGTCCTTGAAGTGGTCTGTACCAGCTCCCACTGGGGTTAATCTCGAACTACTGCAATCGTCAAAAACTTCTCATGTGTTTCTCCTTGTTCTTTGAAACGCATATAGATTGGTTCTTACGGGACGAGAGGAAAGATATAACGTGGTTGCTGGATTTAAGCTCGCGATAAGACATAAACTCGTAAGCAATGACGCTGAGAGAAAACAAGGTAATACAACGGCCATAGGTCAAAAAAATGAATCAAAATAGGACTCCAGGTTACATAAATAGAGTACCGCATTGTAATCATGCCGCGGTACATTACAACTACATAACTCCATTCAAGTTGCCCAAATCCTACTATCAGAATCGGGAGAATAAGATGGGAGAAACAATAAGGAACCAAAAGGATTCCAAGCGGAGATGCAATATTATTTCCCTATCGTCAAGATAAAAGAGTTAAGGAAAAGGTAAGAATCAAGAATTTGAACGATAAAAAAAATAATATGGCAGGACATGTTTCTAAAATTCTGAATCTTGGAGGACAATGTATTGGGTATCATACCCAACTACAAATTGAACCAAGCCTAGCTAACCTAAAACCAATACTCTGATACCAAATAAATCCTGTCACGTCCCGCTTCCCAAGATACGTAAACTACAGCACGTGACAGAGCCAACCATGCTATCTGTGGCTAGGAATCATCTTTCCACGGTCACATTACGACTGTCTATCGGATATCAAGAACAGAAAAGAATATAATCTAGCTAGTACATGTTCATTTGCCACAGTAAATAAAATCAAGAAATGCATAAATCGGAAACGAATCAAGATCCAATAAACAATATCTGAATCATGTCCCAATATGGGCTCACATCAATAAAATAAAACTACGAAACTAAACTAAACATCTCTAATAATACATGTTCAATTTCTCGTTGCTCGGCTTGATTGATAAAGTACTCTTGATCTCCCTGCGATAAAGGTAGAGGAACTGGGTCATGCAAAACCTAGACGTCAGTTTGTCATAATATCAAATACAGTAATGACCAGGTTATAATGATATGATTAAATATGAATATAAATAATAAACATAGATATAAATAGTGAGCTATGTGTATGTATAAGTGTGTGATGTGTATCCTAAATCTGTGATTCTAGATTATCTATTCTAAAAGTTTTTGAAATCAATTAATATAATTCTCATCGTAACCCAACAGTATATATCCCGTTCATTCCCCACGGGACCATGGTAACAGTATTTATTCCGTAACGTCCGGAAACACGGCAAACAAGTATTTATTCCGTAACGCCCGGAAAAACGACAAACAAGTATTTATTCCGTAACGCTCGGAAAAACGATAAACAATAATAATATCCTCTTGAGTTACGTTTTGGTTACATTATTGATTTCCTCTTTTCCCCCAGGTTTGTGTTCAAGTCAGGTATTAACGATATAAATCTAATGCCAACACAGGATCAAACAAGTACGGTTCTTATCTATATAGACAACAAGTCACGTCCGTCAGGACAACACGTCAGTATTGTTGGCATTAGCAAAAAGATCCAAGTAACAAGTCTGGTAATGTGTCGTGAACATGTTATGTAATGAATATGAACCAAATAGATACTCAATGTGAAACTGTAATTAATATTGGAACATAATAAACACAACTGATGCCAGGATGCATATGTATCTATCTGTAATAACCATTATACATCCATTACCATATATGATGCAAACTAGATAACATATTGTACTGATATAGTAGTATAATAATATTGTGATGTTCTGGCATACAACTAGATAAGCTATTATCTATACGGATACAGACGGATGCTATAAAACTGTAAATCGGTAATATTTGCTGAATATTAAAAGACATGCACTATTATTTATTAAATAGATATTGATATAATAACATTAACAGGGATAACATATTCAATCCGATTAATAACTATAAAAGTAGTATTGATTAACCATGCATAAGAAAGTTCCGTTCAGAAATTCAGCGTCACCATGATTTATAAAATAGCTTAAAAAAACAAACGTCCTCCAAAAGGGACGTTTCATAAACCAAAAAAAAATATAATTCAATAAGGTTTTCATTTTTATAATTTAAATTATTTCAGGTTGTTTCTACAAAAAGTTATGAACGTTCGAAATTGAAAGTTTGCTGCTGGAATTTTCCTGGACAGCGGTTCAGAGGTACTTTCATTTACAGTTCACGTTATTTAAAAAATTTATTTTGCAAGTAATATTTCATAGGGTTATAGTACTCTAAGTTAGCTTCGTAATGAAATAAATAACGTGTGCTAATAATTTTTTTATGATTTATAATGAATTTTATAAGGTAAGGTGTACAGTAAATTTCAGATTTGTCGTATCCACTTTGCGACGATATTTCATGTGTAAACTATACTATTTTCAAACAATATTTTGTATAACGTTATAAAATGCAGATTATAAACTAATTAATGACAATAATAAAAAATATTACGAGGATATATATATTTATAGATATAATTATATCATGTCGCAAGTTGTAAACTTGCATACATTGTATATTATAAAACTAGTTAACGTTAAATAACTACGGTGTATAAATTATATAGATATAGCTGTATGACGATAATAATAATAATAATAATAGTACGACAATATATAAGTAAATTACATAAAATATAGCATGTAGCAAGTTGTAAACTTGGCTCGAAACAAACGCGATGAACGGAAGCAACACGACGCTATACAAATCAACACCAAGTTTTGATGGCCTGGTTAAAGTTCTAGGATGCGGCTGGAGTTGCGTCGGCGAGAATAGATGTGGGATTGAAGAACGAGGAAGGAGAATATGTTAGTTATGTATATGCCCTAGAGGCTATTGCTGTTCATATGATGTATATTATAGTGGATGCTTGGATATATATAGAGAGGACTTTCTTACTCGATATGATAGTATGCTATCTTGTTGCTCTTTTTCTTAACATGTTGACTTGTATTGGTTTTCTGTCTTGCTCTCACATGTTGATAAAGCCCCTAGGATATGTACTTGACTACTAGGATTATGATGCAGATCATACTAGTGGGGCCAGAGTAGTCCATGAGTATATCCTATAATTGTTCCTAATCGAGGGTGTATCGAGACAGGGCATCGATACTCCAGTGTAGACTATCATATACGTATCTTGACCCATATGATGGGCGATGGATGATCCCACATCCATTGGTGTTTGACATCAAAGATGGTATACGGGTGCTCAGTGGAGACTGGGTACATTGAACGGACTCGCAGAGAACTCCTTGTTGGTATTATACCTATCGTCAGATAGCAGTTCCCTGGTGACACTGTCACAGCTTAGTCTGTAGACCCGAGATCGTCATAGAGTCTTGTGTGATTCCCACTGTGCTTTGATTTCCACCTTACCACGTTCAAGAGAACGTGCAAAACGGTGGCTTTTGGGTACAGTCCCAAATCACATGGAGGCAATAAGCGATAGGAGGGGTTTCGTCTCTCTCGGTATTGGGGGTAGATGTTGCGCTGTGTTTGATTGGCTATAACTGGAAGTCCCTGGCTAGGGCTGATTTGGAGATCTACTGGTAAGTGTTATCAGTAGTTTCTCGACCTGTTATGAGCCTCCCATCGACACGAATTATCGGTTACTGGGGTCTGACGTTTACCACCCCTAAACTGGATATGCGACATATCAGATGAAGAGACCGGACTGTACGGTAGTGTTACTGATTGGATTTACAGGAGTTAAAGCAGACTTGCTTGTTGATCTTCTGATCGCTCAATACCCGGGTGGCCATTACGTTTAGCTGACCGCTTGATGTGATCATCACCTACTGCCGGCGTATTGACGATTCTTTAAAGTCTTACATAGAGGTTTCCTGGCTCAGGCAAAATGGAGTAGGAGCACATATGCGATATATGTGGGAACGAGATTGATACGCATATGTGATGCCGTATTCTATTCTCGCGATATGTGATATCGGCCGGTTATATGTGATATAGCCGGGTTATCGGATCAAGTGTTGATTCGATGAAATAATATATATATATATATATATATTATGCTCACTTAAATATTTATTATTCTCAGTTATGATACATTTAACATATATTTGATATATATTTATTGTATTGTTTTCTATTGTTACATAAATATTATATATGTGATATATAATATTGTGACATGTTAGGTTATACATGCAACAAGAATGTATGAGAATTATAGCATGCTACATATAATATTTGGGTTTAAATTCTTAAGTAATTTAAAATTGTGGAAATGAGTCATGGTGGAAGCTTCATGAAGCTTGTTGATAACCGTTGACAAAGTCCACCCTTTTTGTTTTGCTTAAGATATTTTCTAACCTAACCATGTCACATAACCATGGTTAACTCTCTACATGGGTTAGGTTTTGACATATAATAACCCATGGTTGCATTTCTAACCTTATCTCATTCATTCATCTTCTTCTTCCTCATCTCATTTTTGCTCTCTAGATTTTGAGATCAAAAAGAAAAATAGTGAGAAATTAAATACTAAAGTGAGCTAAATTCCTACTTCATCATCCTCTTTTATACTAGCCATATAAATTAGTGTGTTAGCTTCACTAATTCTATATCAGTGAAGAGTGAACTTGAGTCCGTGTTTCCTCGACGTAGATCATCACAGACTTTGAAGACTTCAAGCAAGGATGCATCGTACATTTTGTGGAGCCTCTCAAGAGTTCGGGAGCTCATTGATCACAGTGAAGGGACCACTACTTGGAGCTTGTGAAGTGAAGAAGTGGACTATAAAGGTTGTAATCCCTAATCACTTAGTTGTAAAGTTGTTTACTTGCTTGTTAACCCTAATTCTGTAGTTCGATTACTTGGTTGGTTTCTTTAGCATCCCAAAATTTTAATATAGCATGTTTGATGCTTGCCAAAACCTTGCTAAGGTTCTAAACTAACCCTACAGTGTTATCAGAGCCAAGCTAGAGCATTAGGCGTTGTTTAAATGAAGTTAGTATTCTGATCGAACTCCGAAAACCCGATTTGGACCCCCTCTCTGGAAATTTTTCCAAAAGTTGGATTTTTCCATGTTAAAAATATTCAGAAAATCATGCAGGAAATTATATGGACACACCTGAAAAACGAAACCCTAACTCGTCTAAGGGACCGCGGATCCGCGGCCAAAACATAGTTTTGGCGGCGGATCCGCGGTGCCACTTGAGAGGCTTGGGTCGGGCCTTCAGCTGTAGGTCCGTAGGAACTGTGGTATGTCTCTGGTTAACTTTAACAGTGCTCAAGTGTTGAGCTCTCTGGGAATTTTTGGGAATTCGTTGAATCAATCGAATTGTCTAACTTCGCCTAGCTATCTGTGATTGTGATATAATATGTGGAATTCATATAGTTAGGCATGAAATCCGTTATATATGATATTTCGAGTTTATGATGTCAAAGGTAATTGTGGATTCCAAATGTTGTAGTTTTTCACTTTCTTTTCTGCGACCGTAAGTGTAATATGTGGTGTATCGCCGATTTCGTTGCTATATATCAACGACAATTGGGATATGCATATTTACTTACGTTGATGACATATGGTGTTATGTGTTGTTGTGATATATTATATTGGATCATCGTGATTAGAATAGCCGGGGGTTTTATGTGAGATGAGAGTTTTTATTTTCATTCATGTAAAATTCATTGTATGTAATATTCTTTTATTGGGACACTTCCGGGTTGAGGATGATGTCACCATTGTTGTATATTATTTACTTTTCCGCATTAGGATAGACCCAAGGCGGGGAGCACAAGTAACCGGGTTCTAGAGTCCAGTGGGAGACCAACTCGAGGAGTCGAGTCCGGGTCTCCTAACTCTAGAATTGGTAGGGTTGCTTGTCGCTCTCGTATGGGTCTAGGGATGTGGGTTTGGCTATTCATCACGACCGTGGAATCCACGTTTTTACTGGCTTAAATAAAACACGGAATTCCTAGTATATCCAATATTTCATATGTGATTCTTCTGCTGCTGATATTCTTTGATGTGATCATTTTATATACGTGAGACAAATGCTTATAATATATATATATATATATATATATATATATATATATATATATATATTATTGCTTTCGTTTCTTCTGAGATGCTTAGGAAGCATAAATGATGGGAATTCATTAATGAAATTAATGAAAAGAAAAGAAACCTAAAAGATGTTGTAGAATTAAATTTTCAAAAAGGGTAGCTCTAGTTTTTGCTTTGCATAGCGGTATTCCTTATAGAATATCGAGCACCTTATTCGATAAGGAAAGAGCCGAGATCTCTTCACCGGGAGTGACCTCTTTAGTGAAACTAGCAGATGCTACAACTCACTCGGTTTAGTTTTTGATTGCTTCTATAGTTTTTGCATTGCATAGCGGTATTCCTTGTAGAATATCCAGCAACTTATTCGATAAGGAAAGAGCCGAGATCCCTTCACCGGGAGTGACCTCTTTAGCGAAACTAGTAAAAGCCTAAAAAACACTCCTTTTCTAAATCACTTGTTTCTACAACGATATCAAGTTCATTACGCTCATGGTTTTCTTAAAAACCGGCGTAGCCCTCCGTCATTTCAGATTAGGACTAGTTAGTATTCGTGCTGCGTTTGTTGACCTCTGTCAAGACGTAGTGTGCGGTAGCTAATTAGTACTTATTTGTAAAGCATGTGATGAGAATGGGTTAGGGTAGTCGTATGATCTTGTTGACCTTTGTCAAGGGTCGTGCGTGTGGGTTTGATTCAATCAAGAAATGACGGATTGAACTTGACTAGTGCACTATGGTTTGTTGACCCCTGTCAAGATCATAGCACGCTAGGGGAAAAAGATATTATCAGGAATTTCAAGTGTTGAAATTTGCAATGAGATTGCATAC
Organism: Agapanthus africanus; assembly: GCA_030015575.1. Lineage (NCBI taxonomy): Eukaryota > Viridiplantae > Streptophyta > Magnoliopsida > Asparagales > Amaryllidaceae > Agapanthus > Agapanthus africanus. Next base: position 48,253,673 of record CM057339.1, read on the forward strand.
CTTCTATGAGATAGTTGGATCCCGATACCCACTGCGAGTAAGAGTTACTCCTGAGAGAGTTTTACATATGATAATTAGCTGATCAAGTAGGTGTTTAGAAAGGTGTTAATGGGGTTAAGCCTCTGGGAAATCGAGGTTTATTTTAATTAGGTCCGTGCGAAAGCACGGGGAACCTCCCTCAAAATAGCAACACTGATCCGGCTGAAAGATTGGCGAACTTGTAAGGTGTAATTAATCCCGGCTAATCTTACCTTTTAGGGTTTGAAGGAAGATTTGATTAAAACAGTGGGAGCCATCCTGATTAGATAAGATAATAACCAATCTAATCTTGCAAGAGCGCATGCTAAAGTTTTTTCTTCTCTCTCTCTCCAGGTAGCGACCATGTCAGGCCTTAATCAAGATAATAATATGGATATATTGACTAAACCCGCTTGTTATACTGAGCAGGGGAACATTGGTTCCGTTTTTTCTTATAATTGTTATAAGACTGAACAGGAAATAGGGGAATGCCAGAATTCATATGCCGCCCAAACGAAGAATAAGCATGCTGATGCATCTTCTTCGGGTGTGTTTGTTATCGAGAACTGTTTCTCAGTTCACTCTACATCCTGGATATTAGATATCGGATCAAGATCCCACATATGTAATATGTTACATGGGTTGAAGAAAGGTAGGGAACTGGGAGAGGGTGATCATTCCGTAAGAGTAGGGAATGGTGCAAATGTTGCAGCCAAATCAGTTGGCAAATATCATCTTATGTTACCAAAAGGTAATACATTGGTTCTGAACGAATGCTATTACATACCGACCCTGATATGCAATCTTATATCAGTTTCTTTATTAAGTAAAGAAGGATATAATTTTGTAGTACAGGATAATGTTATGAATATCTTTTTGAATCAAAAGTTGATTGGATCTGGCTCGTTAAATAATGGCATATACGTTCTAAACTAAACCACAGTTCTTAATGTACAGAACACACACAAGAGGAAGAGTTCAGAAATGAACGAATCCTTTTTGTGGCATTGTAGACTAGGTCATATCAATGCAACACGACTAGCTAAGTTACATAAAGATGGATATTTGAATCTATTCGAATTTTCATCTTATGATATTTGCCAGTCATGTCTCAAAGGTAAAATTACCAAAACTCCGTTTAGTGGACACGGAGAAAGAGTTACGGAACTTTTGGGACTGATACATAGTGATGTATGCGGTCCCATGTCTATACATGCTAGGAATGGTTCTTCGTACTTCATTACATTCACTGACGATCTCTCAAGATACGGACATGTGTTCCTGTTGAAACAAAAGTCTGAAGCTTTTGAGAAATCCAAAGAATATAAGAACGAAGTCGAGAACCAAACAGGTAAAAGTATTAAGATCCTTCGATCTGATCGAGGAAAAGAATACTTGAGCAATGAGTTCATGGATTATCTAAAAGAGAATGGAATTTTCTATCAGCTTTCTCCTCCGTATACACCACAACACAACGGTGTATCGGAACGGAGGAACCGCACCCTATTAGATATGGTGCGCTCTATGATGAGCACCGCTGAGTTACCTATTTCCTTTTGGAGTTATGCGCTTGAAGCAGCATCATACCTATTGAATCAGGTTCCATCAAAATCTGTATCTGCCACACCATATGAGATATGGAGTGGGAAGAGACCATGTCTTAAACGAGTTAAGATATGGGGTTGTCCGGCCTATGTCAAAAGGAAAAATCCGGACAAACTCGAGGCACGATCAGTTCTTTATAAGTTTGTTGGATATCCTAAACATTCGAATGGATATCTATTCTTCCACAGTGAACAACAAAAGGTGTTTGTTGCTCAACATGCCACCTTTTTAGAAAATGAATTTCTTGCAAAAGAAATTAGTGGCGAAGAGGTAAAGCTGGAAGAAGTTCCAGCAGAACAAACTACAACTGAAGATTTAATGGAACCAGAGAATTTGATAGTTGCCAACGAACCTCAGCCTCTCCACCGATCTAGTAGGGTTCCTCATCCACCTGAGAGATACTATGGTTTTCTTATCAATGGTGGGAGCGAGGATTGCATCATGGAAGATGATGACCCGACTAGCTTCGAGCAGGCCATCATAAGTGGGGACTCTGTGAAACGGCTGGATGCAATGCGGTCTGAGATGGAATCCATGTACACCAACAAAGTATGGACTTTGAAAGTTGCTCCTGAAGGGGTAAAACCCATTGGGAGCAAATGGATCTTTAAGAAAAAACTTAGTGTAGATGGAAAAGTTGAGATTGCTTTTCTAAATGGTGATTTAGAAAAGTGCGTGTACATGACTCAGCCAGAGGGCTTCGTAGACAGTGGGAGCAGCGGAAAAGTGTGCAAGCTACTTAAATCCATATACGGGTTAAAGCAGGCATCACGGAGTTGGAACATCTATTTTGATGTGGTAGTCAAAGAGTTTGACTTCATCAAGAACGTAGATGAACCTTGAATATACAAGAAAGTGGCAGAGAGTAAGGTTGTCTTCCTCGTATTGTACGTAGATGACATACTCTTGATAGGAAATGATGTTCCTATGGTGTATTCGGTCAAGCTCTTCTTAATACAAAGATTTTCAATGAAAGATCTAGGTGATGCCTCCTGCATTTTGGGGATTAAGATCTGCAGAGATAGATCTAAGCGGATACTGGGATTGTCCCAATCCAGGTACATTGACACCATACTAAAGAAGTTTAGTATGGAGGAATCCAAGCGTGGGAATTTACCCACGATCTCTAGACTCACTCTCTCCAAAGAGATGTCTTGTAAGACTGATTTAGAGAGAGCTCGCATGCAAGGGATACCCTATGCTTCGGCAATAGGCTCTATCATGTACGCGATGCTATGTACCAGACCCGATGTAGCATACTCACTAAATGTAGTGAGTAGGTATCAAGCAGATTCAGAAGAGAGTCACTAGATAGCTGTGAAGAACATTCTCAAGTATTTAAGAAGGACTAAAGAGATGTTCTTGGTGTATGGTAAAGGAGAACTCCAAGTTGAGTCCTTTACCGATTCGAGCTTCCAAAGTGATAAGGACGACTTTAAGTCGAACTCGGGATTTGTCTTTACCCTGAATGGAAGGGCGGTTTGTTGGAAGAGTTCCAAATAGGAAACCGTGGCAGACTCGATGATGGAGGCTGAATACATCGCTGCCAACGATGCTGCCAAAGAGGCTGTCTGGATGAAGAAGTTCATAAATGAACTTGAAATGGTTCTGTCCATTGAGCATCCAATACCTTTGTATTGTGATAACAATGGAGCTGTGGCTTTGTCTAAGGAACCCAGGTCCCATCAGCGATCCAGACATATTATGAGACGGTATTACCTGATCCGGGAGATAGTTGATCGCCGGGAGATCGAGGTCAGGAGATTAGACACAAAGGATAACACTGTGGATCCATTCACGAAGGCCATTCCCCATATACAATTTGAGAGACTCTACGGGATGTTCGGTATGAGATACTACAACAGCTGGCCTTAGTGCAAGTGGGAGATTGTTAGTTATGTATATGCCCAAGAGGCCATTGTTGTACATATAATGTATATTATAGTGGATGCTTGGATATATATAGAGAGGACTTTCTTGCTCAATATGATAGTATGCTATCTGGTTGCTCTTTGTCTTAACATGTTGACTTGTATTGGTTTACTGTCTTTCTCTCACATGTTGATAAAGCCCTTAGGATATGTACTTGACTATTAGGACTATGATACAGATCATACTAGTGGGGCCAGGGTAATCTATGAGTATATCCTATAATTGTTCCTAGTCGAGGGTGTATCGAGACAGGGCATCGATACTCCAGTGTAGACTAGCGTATACGTATCTTGACCCATATGATGGGCGATGGATGATCCCACATCCATTGGTGTTTGACATCAAAGATGGTATACGGGTGCTCAGTGGAGACTGGGTACATTGAACGGACTCGCCGAGAACTCCTTGTTGGTATTATACCTATCGTCAGATAGCAGTTCTCTGGTGACACTGTTACAGCTTAGTCTATAGACCCGAGATCGTCATAGAGTCTTGTGTGATTCCCACTGTGCTTTGATTTCCACCTTACCACGTTCAAGAGAAAGTGCAAAACGGTAGCTTTTGGGTACAGTCCCGAATCACATGGAGGCAATGAGTGATAGGAGGGGTTTCGTGTCTCCCGGTATTGGGGGTTGATGTTGCGTTGTGTTCGATTGGCTATAACTGGAAGTCCCTGGCCATGGCTGATTTAGAGATCTACTGGTAGGTGTTATCAGTAGTTTCTCGACCTGTTATGAGCCTCACATCGACACGACTTATCGGTTGCTGGGGTCTGACGTTTACCACCTATAGACTGGATATGCGACATATCAGGCGAAGAGACCGGACTGTATGGTAGTGTTACTGATTGGATTTACAGGAGTTAGAGCAGACTTGCTTGTTGATCTTCTGATCACTCAATACCCAAGTGGTCGTTACGTTTAGCTGACCGCTTGCGGCTTGTTGGTGTTTTATGTGATCATCACCTACTGCCGGCGTATTGGCGAGTCTTTAGAGTCCTACATAGAGGTTTCCGGACTCAAGCAAAACGGAATAGGAGCGCATATGCGATATGTGCGGGAACGAGATTGATAAGCATATGTGATGCCGTATCCTATTCTCGCGATATATGATATCGGCCGGTTATATGTGATATAGCCAAGTTATCGGATCAAGTGTTGATTCGATGAAATAATATATATATATATATATAAATATATATATATATATATATATTATGCTCACATATATGTTAAATGTATCACAAGTGAGAATAATAAATATTTAAGTGAGCATAATATATATATATATATATATATATTATGCTCACTTAAATATTTATTATTCTCACTTATGATACATTTAACATATATGTGATATATATTTATTGTATTATTTTCTATTGTTACATAAATATTATATATGTGATATATAATATTGTGATATGCTAGGTTATACATGCAACAAGGATGTATGAGAATTATACAATGCTACATATAATGTTTGGGTTTAAATTCTTAAGTAATTCAAAATTGTGGAAATGAGTCATGGTGGAAGCTTCATGAAGCTTGTTGATAACCATTAACAAAGTCTACCCTTTTTGTTTTGCTTAAAATATTTTCTAACCCAACCATGACACATAGCCATGGTTAACTCTCTATATGGGTTAGGCTTTGATATATACTAACCCATGATTGCATTTCTAACCTTATCTCATTCATTCATCTTCTTCTTTCTCATCTCATTTTTGCTCTCCAGATTTTGTGATCAAGAAGAAAAATAGTGAGAAATTAAATACTAAACTGAGCTAAATTTCTTTTTCATCATCCTTTTCTATACTAGCCATATAGATTAGTGGGTTAGCTTCACTAATTTCGTATTAGTGAAGAGTGAGCTTGAGTCCGTGTTTTCTCGACGTAGATCATCACAGACTTTGAAGACTTCAAGTAAGGATACATCATACATCTTGTGGAGCCTCTCAATATTTTGGGAACTCGTTGATCATAGCGAAGGGACCACTACTTGGAGCTTGTGAAGTGAAGGAGCGGACTATAAAGGTTGTTATCCCTAATCACTTTGTTATAAAGTTGTTTACATGCTTGTTAACCCTAATTCTCTAGTTTGATTACTTTGTTGGTTTGTTTAGCACTCCAAAATTTTAATATAGAATATTTGATGCTTGCCAAAAGCTTGCTAAGGTGCTAAGCTAACCCTACAGAATATATAAATTGATGAGGGAGAGATATGTTATGTGGAGAAAGAGAGAAAGACAGAGGTTTTGTGTTTAATATAAATATATATAGTATAATTTAAATTAGGTTATAAATATATATTAATTTTAATATATATAGATAATATCAAACTACAACAAATCTCCACCAAAATCTCAAAAATATATTTCAGAAAATAATTCACACATATAAACTTCTCAACCATAATGCAAGAATATATTTTAAATAACTCATATCCCTAATTTAAGTTTTAAAAGATTTCTAAGAATATATCTAGATTTAGTAAATATTCGATATTAGATATCTTGAGATTTAAACGTAAAAGATAAAAACAAAATAAGATATGGAATGACAACCATATGATGACAGTTAACAAAATATAACTTATTCTTAACTTGTGGCTATTAAAAGATATATGATGATCTAGATATATGATATATAAAGATCTAAAAATGTAATGTATGTATTATACTAGATTCACATAGATATATTTTACTAGTAAATCTCAGATACAATCTTGCACTATATTGAGTTCTAAACTTGCTGGTCGGATCGGGTCGGATGAAGACTACTAGTATTCAAATCATTCGCAACCCAATAGATAAAATAGAAGAAATATAAAGTAAATGTTAAAATACCAATTAATGTCGTATAACCGTACCAAGGTGTTACATTTGTTACTCCTTATGGATTATATATACGTCGTTGATTCTGGTGATTAGTTCTATTAGGTTAGATCTAGTAAGGGTTTTGGGATTGTCTTAATTCAGGTATCTTGACACTATTCTAAAGTGGTTTAGAATGGATGACTCCTAGTGAGGTAATTTACCCATAAGTTGTGGGGTCACCCTTTCTAAAAAGATGTCTTTCGAGACTAATAAAGAGAGGGACCGCATGAATGACATTCGACATGCTTCGATAATGAGGTCTATCATGCGATATTATATACCAGACCAGATGATTCTTTTACACTTGGTGTAGTAAACAAATATCAGTCTAATCCTAGAGAAACATAGGAAGAAGTGAAGAACATATGAGATGTTCTTGGTGTATGGTAATGGCAGACTCCTTCGGAAGGCGATTACCTATACTAAATTCTGTGGTGACATGGTTGACAGAGTATCTATCGCGAGTCATTAGTTTACCCTCTTATGAGGAACGGTATATTGGAAGATTTCCAAGTGGGGTACTGAGATAGTCACGGTGCTAAATGTTGATTGTGAATTAGCAGAGGATACATCCTAAATATTTGTTTGGATAAATACGTTCATTTGTGAATAAGGTCTCATAGTTATCCAAACAAATTTTAAGATAGGTATCGCTCATTTTAGGAGATAGTTGATTTCCGCAAAGTTGAGATTCAGAGAGATACAGTTAGAAGCATAGTAGCAAATCCACTCACTGAGACTATTTCTCGAACACAGTTTGCGCAGCTGTTAGTACAGAAGTTGGTTATGCGGTAGCACATGAGATGTCTGTATGCGATACAGGAATAATTGGCCTTGAGTGCAAGTGGGAGATTGTTGGATATAAGTGCCCTCAAGTCAATTATCGTAATTGTAGGAATGCAGTTACTGAATTCATGAGGACGTATACAGAGAACAGTCTTACTCGAGAAGATAGTATGCTATCTGCTTTATCTTTATCTGTCATGTGTATACGTGTTTCTAGTTATCACGCTAATACATGAGATAAAGCCCATAGGATCATTGCTTGACTGCCAGGATTAATGATAAGGATCATACTAGTGGGTCCTGGTAGTTTATAAGTACATTCTTAAATGTCCCTAGTCGTAGAAGTATCGAGACTGGGCATCGGTACTCCAGTTTAGACTAGTGTGTACGTTTCCTGATCCGATTGGAGAGCGATAGCTGATCCTATAGCTATTTGTGTTTGACACCAAGGATTTTATACAGGTACTAATTGGATGAGTTACACTGGACGGACTCGCCGAGAACTCCTAGTAGGTGTTATACGAATGTCAGATAGTAGTTCTCTGGTGACATGAGTACAGGGTAGTCTCTAGACCTGAGATCGCCATAGTTTCTTGTGTGTGTTCCCACTGTATTTAGATTGCTACCCTAACATGACTCTATCGATTCGTGCAAACGGGTTTTAGTTTGGTACAGTCCTGAAGCACATGGAGGCAGTGAGCGGTCAAAAGATTCGCCACTCCCAGTATTGGGAGTCGATATCGTGTTGTGCAGGACACGACTATAACCATAAGTTCGTGACCACGGCAGTAGAGATAATCTAGTAAGTGTTACCAGTTTTATCTCTTTGATTATGAGTTCTCTGTCAACATGACTTATCGAGTTATTGGGGGTCTGACAGATTCCACCCCCAGACCCAGTATGCGATACTTTTTGATGAAGAGACCGGACTGTATGGTGACTGTCACTTATATACTTTGTTGGGTCCGGATGAGTTCGCTCGTCGACCAACTTTTATCTTTGTGATACCTGAATAGCCGTTACGTACAGCTAGTGCGACTGAAGAGCTTGTGGGTTAACCCATGAGGGGGTTAAATTTGAAAGTGTTTCGGATTCAATTGGATGTGATCCTGTATAATCTACTGCCAGTATATTGACAGGTCTTTAGAGTCCCGCAATGAAAGTGCCTACACGGGAAAAACGCGATGTGATATGCGTATAGGGATACATGTATGAGTTCGATTAAATATGTATACTGGATATACGTGTTTAATCTTTATAAATACATACATACATACATATATATATATATATGTATATATATATTAATGTGTACTGGATATATGTATACTGGAAATATGTATACTGGATATACGCGATTAAATATGTATACTGGATATCCCATTAAAATCAACTATATTTGTACACAGAGAACAAGCAGAAAGGTACTAACAAAACTCATCTCGAAATGAATGAAAAGTATAAGTATGCAGAGTAGTGTATATGTTATAAATTCTTAACTTGTCCAAAACGGGACAAATCTATCGGTTATAGTACAACTAGTATTCTCGTCACATAAACTACAAGATGGTTGTTAATGAAGAATGATTAATGTTTGAAGTTGACAATGCACGCGTAGTTTTATGTCACGAAAATAACCGTATGCATATAACTAATAGACGGGTTCGAAGTCGCGATATTTTTTCAATGTGAGATACTCGATGACGATTTGTATCGGTTTACCCTTTTTCATCATCGAGTATCATGTACTTAATTAGATTGGTTTTTATGGTTATTGTTTCAGTATCGTCGGTTATTTAACTATTTTGTTTAAGGTTTTAGAATTTTCAGTTTGAATGGTAAGTTCTCAAATAGTTGATATTATTAACGAAGCATCTGCATTCATTTAAATAAATATGCATCTATACAACGAAAATTATGTAAAGGTAAGTATTACACACTCTCTCACACAACCACATTTCCATAAACAATATATTATACACACAGTACACACACATCCACATTAGATCCTGACATTGATTATTTGTTTAAGGAATGATGATTAATTGATTTTAAACTCGTAAAAGAAAGCATGCATATACTAATTGGTTTATGGCATGCCAAGTATCTATATTTTCATTTTAATTAATATTTAATTGGTGACTTAATCTAGATATGGTGACTTATTCAAACTTTAGTACTTAAGAATTAAAAGTGATAAAGTTGTATACCGGAGACTGACGTATATAGAAAGCGAAGAAACATGACCAATCATGCCCACGTCGGCCCTACAATCACACAAATTTTTAGTTACATATGTTCCGTTCTCTATCAATGACAACAACAATACACACACACACTCCTAACTATAATTAACTAAAATTAACAACCCAACCCAAGTTCTAAACCTAAAATCTTTCACAAATAAACTAATTTAATCCTAACCCCAAAATTAAGTATAATACTAACCCTAACCCCAAAATAACCTAACCCTAACCCCAAAATTATTAATCCTAATACTAACCCTAAAATTAGCCCTAACACTAACCTTAAAATTAACCCTAACCTAAAATTAATTCTCATTCTAAACCTAAAATTAACCCAAACACTAAAATTAATCCTAAAATTAACCCTAACTCTAAAATTAGTCTTAATACTAACCCTAAAATTACTTAAATTTAATAAAATTTCAAACAACCTAAATAAATTAATAAACCAACTCACCGATTGGCGTCGGAGGCGGAGGCCGGAAGTGCTTGAAGAGGAGGAAGCTAGGAGGCGGCCAAGGTTCGAAGCCGGAGGGAACCGGCCAGAAAGCGTGCTTGGAGAGGAGGAGGCGGTGGAGAAGGGTGTAGGATCGAAGAGGGTTTAGATCGGGTAGAGGAGGAGGGGAAAAGGAGAGGCGGCAGGTTGAGGGATGAGATCGGAAGCTGGCGGAGTATGGATAGGACAGTCAGGGGACTTTTTTTGATGGCCGGTGGAGGGGAGAGGAGGAGGGGAGGGGCCGGGGATTTTTTAAGAGGGAGGGAGGGAGAAATTGTGGGGAGGGGGGTTAACAAATGGGGAAAGAGGTGGGAGGAGGTCATGAGAAATTGTTGACTTTGGTCAACAATATTTTTGACGGAAATTAGCCGTCGAAATAACTGTTGAAGTCAACAAAATTTCAAATTTTTTCGACCTGATGTGACTTATTTCAATGGAAATATTCCGTCGAAATAAAGCTCAACAAATTCGCCGTCGAAATTGGGCTCATTTTCCTATAGTGTGCCTTCCGTAATGAACCTTAGACTTTTCCGATTCTCATCAATCTAACTCTATGCTTTCGTCAACTTTTCACGAAATGGACGAGTTTCCTTCCTAAATTACAAATAAAACTATATTTAAAATTTTTTTAAAAGAAAACTGTCGGCAAAGTTAGCCTTCATTATACCAAGTATCTAAAATAATTCGGAGAGCAATTCAATTAGCTTGTGTAAAATCAGACAGAAAGTCCTTCTAGTGTTCAACTTCAAACTTTTAAACAAAACAAGAAAAGTAAGATGAATAGCTGGATAATTAATGTGAGGGCTATAACAAACAACAAATGTACCACATGGGTTTATGTCCAACATAAGTGATGGAGGTCCTTTTCGGGCCTCCCTCATATGTTGTCTTCTGTCGATCTCCCGGTGGATTTTGGAAGTGATACCCCGTTGCGTGTGGGTCTCAATGGGTTTTGAGGGGATTGGTGATTTGGAGGAGTTTAGCGCCGAGTACCTACAAAAAAGTTCCGGGGTGGTTTGGTATCACCAAGGACCCTCCGACGATCAAGTTAGTACGAGATCCGAGCAGAATAACGGCTAAGTGGAATAAAAAATGGCTTACTTGATCCCTCTGTGAAGGGGGTTTATATAGTGGCGGCAGCACGCAGCAACAGGCGTGGGAATTTAGCCGACAGTTACGCGCTCGACGTCACGCCCGTGTAAAGAGCGGATCGCCCATTAATGGGGATCATGGTGGCGTGGAACGTGGGATGTTGCTGGCGGAGAATCTGTGCATGGCGAGATTTGCGGAGCGGCGGTTACGCCTGTGAGTGATGCAGTTGGTCGGTCGGAGGACCGAGGAAGATAGCCTCGGATGGGGGGCCCGGGAACGAGCGAAAGGGCCAAGGAGTCTTGGTCCTGAGGCAGCTTGGGGTGAGCTGAGAGGACGAGGAGGCCAAATTTTAGGGGGCTCTGAGGTGAGCCAGCTTGTGTTTGCAGGTCGGGTACAGGGGCGGCCTGGTCGGCCCCTGTGGCCCTTTCTTCTGAGTTCTGGGACACGTCATCTGCTACGTGCCTTGATCTTGGAGACCGCCAATATTAAGCATCATCATTAGCCTCCCATTCTTGTACCGACCAGCTAGCGGGTTGGGTCAGGAGTGGACTGCCGGGCTGCCCAGGGTGAGCTCCCCTCCTAAGGTTTCATCGGGACGTATCCCCAGGCTGTCAGCTGTCTTTTCTGCAAGCGAATCAGAGCGAGATCTCTGTATTTAAAGAAGGTGCGCCGGTTCCTGCATCCCGCCATTGAAGCAATGGTCCACGTGTCGAGCGTCAGTTGGCCGACGCGACGTGTGCAGACCTGCGGCGTCTGACGGGGCGTAGTCCAGTGCGGGAACGACAAGTGGAGCAATCAGAGCCGTTGGACGCGAGGAGGCGTTTTGGCGGGAGATGAAGGGCGCCGTTGGATGAGGTCGATTGCGGTGATAAATAGGGATGGGTCCCGTTCCAGGGCCCCTACTCCTTCATATTTTCCCGTTCTAAGTCCTGGTTGCTCGGCGCTCGTCTTCTCTCTTTCGCTTTCGTTTCCCGAGGATCCCTCTTCTCAAGGTTAGATGTCTTACTTTATAGAGTCAGTAGATGTCATAGGAGCAGGTTCTAGGGAACCTTTAGTTGAGCTTGAGTCCTCCCGGGGAGTAGGGGTTGGATCCTCTCCCCGGGTCGTGCGGCGGGGGAACCCCCAGGGAGGAGGCGGTAGATGCTGTCCCCGGCGCCTCGTGTTGGGTGAGGCATGAGGACGAGCTCGCTAATGCTCGGGCTCGCTTCCACATCCCCTCACGTTATACGCTTCGTATGGCCAAGAAGGGAGAGAGGGCGGACCAAGTACGGGGCAGGGAGATCGCCCTGTATTTGGAAGCATTTTGGGGTGGAATGCGCCTGCCCTTCTCTCTCGAGGTTGTCGAAGAGCTGAACTTTTTCGGGTTAGCCCCTGGCCAGTTAGTGCCGAACTCGTGGAGGATTCTCCTTGGGTTCTTGATCCGCTTGAAGTTACAGGCGGTTCCCTTCAGCCTCTCCCTCCTTGATTCTTCCCTCGTCTTCAAAAATTACCCTGGTGGTCGAGCAGGCGACCCGAGGTGGGTCTACCTCTTTTTTAGAAAGTGACAAGGGGGCGTCGCCGAGACAGGGGTTGTGGCCCTGCCTTCTTCCATTCACGACTAGAAGAAGAAGTTCTTCTTCGTTTCCCCTTCCGAGGGCGAGGACTAGCCCGTGCCTACAAAGTGGTCGAGGGAGAAATGTTTGCCGGGGAACCAGTCCAATGACCCCGCCGCGGTGAGAGTGGCGTCGTGGGAGCCTATCCCCCGATTCGACGTGCTGCTATATGAGAGGGTCCTGAGTTGGGCCGGTCTCAGCCCCGTTGAGTTCTTCGGTAAGTTAAGCTTGCTTTTGGCTTTTATATCGCCCGTGTCGCTGACTTCTTTGCATTTAGTTTGTGCAAGACCTATGGATATGGACGAGCTTCGGGCTTCCATGCACCAGCCGAGGAAGGTCACGAAGGCTGGGGGCGCCAGCTCTTCTCGTGCGAAGCCTGCCCCGGCTCCCTCTCCTCCAGTGGACGCGCCTCATGAGCGTTCGGGGGTGGATCCTGCCCCTGGGTCGAGCAGAGCACCGGGCCGAAAGTGTTCCCGAATTCTGGAGGACCCGGCCTCGGAGGAGGAGATCGGCTCCCCATCGGAGCAGCTTAAAAGGCCTTCCCGGAGGTCTTCCCGGGGTCCGCCTACGCCGATCATGGTAGAGGAGGGGGGCTTCCAGTTCGCGGTGCCCTCAGGGATATCAATCGCGGATAGCCTGCTACATGACATAGAGAAGTCGGCAGGGGGTAGGATCCCCGCGGGAACCTTCAGGGCTCAGATGGCGTCCATCACCCAGGAGTCCGTGCAGGTTAGTGCTCCGTTGTTTGTGAAATCCGGCGCCTCCGTCGTCTTTCTGATCTCTTTCCAATCTTTCAGGTTCTCCAGCACGTTGCCCTCTCCTTACGCATGGAGGACGAGGTGATAGCCCCGGCGATGAAGGCTGCGGGCCAGCTCGCCTCGCTGGAGGAGAGCTCCAAGCGGGAGCTGGAGACGGTGATGGCGAGGGTCACCGCCCTGGAGGGCGAGGTGGAGGCCGAGAAACGGGAGGTTGCCTGGTACCGCGAGGCTGCCATGGCTGCCGAGGACAAGCTTGAGGACGCTCAGGTGCTCGCCGGTAACCTGAAGAAGACGGTGAAGACCCTCCGGAAGGAGCTAGGGGCGGCGGCCGAGTCGGCGAAGTCGGCCGACCTGAGAGTGGTGAAGTTGGCCGACCTCTCGGAGGCGAAGGTGGTGGAGGGCTATAAGAAGTCGAAGGACTTCTATGATGACCTGGCCGTGGCCACAACCCTCATCTGGCACGAGACCCTCGACGCCGTTAAGGCCCGGATGCCGGGGTTCGCCGACGAAGAGCTCCGGGCCGAATACCCCCTTGCAGACGCCGAAGATCAGGGGAAAGAGATTTCAGATGAGGAAGTCGCCGATGACCCTGCTCGTCCCATGGTGGATGTCAAGGACCCCGAGGTCGCGCCCAGGCTCGAGGCCTAAAGCCCTTGTCTTCCTCCTTTTATTTTGTTGCTTCTGGAATTTTTGTAAGCCTCCGGGCAGTTTGTAAGGCTGGGGAGCCCAAAATACCCTTCGTAAAGACTTTATCTTTGGTAATAAAACTTTTTTCTTTGGTTTCATCGGTTTGCACTTTATCTTCTGTTTGTAAAGAATGCTCGTAAAATATCTCTGCTTGCACTGTTGGGCTTCCATGTCAGGTCGGCTATCTGTCTAACGATCGTTCGTCGGGTTGATTCCGGTCACTTGCCAAGTGCGTCAAGCGCTGCTGAGAAGGAGACATCTCCACGACCCCGAAGTCGAGGGGGGATCGCCCAGACTTGGATACACCTGATGTCCCTTGTTGGGGCCTCGGATCCTCTACATGTGATGGGCAGAGGGCTGTCTGCCGTATTTGTGCTGAGCATGAATGGGAAGCTGCTCGATTTCCCCTTGGCGAGGGCTTTTGACTTCTGGCGTTGCGAGCAACGACCACTAGCTGGGGATGGTCGAGCGAGGGTCGGGCTCGACTACCTCTGGGAGGACTTTAGATCCTTAGCGTTGGAGGGGCTGTAAGAAGCCCACTAAGGATGACCGGACAGTGAAGCTGCGCAGTTGCCTCTTGGTGAGGGCTTTGATCTCTGGCGTCGAAGGTAGGCAACTACCAGCCTGGGATGACCGAGCGGGGTAGCCGCTCGGATGCCTCTAGCGAGGGCTTCGATCCCTGCGTCATAGGTAGGGAGCTACCAGCCGAAGATGACCGAGCAGGGTAGCTGCTCGGTTGCCTCTTACGAGGGCTTTTATCCTTCAGGACGGGGACCGAGCAGGGTTACTACCCAGTGCCTCTTGGCGAAGACTTTGATCCCTGTCGGTTGTGGTAGGAAGCTACCAGCCGGGGATAGCCGAGCAAGGACTTGACTATCTCTGGGAGGACTTTGGTCCTTGGCGCAAGAGGGGCTATAAGAAGCCTACCAAGGACCCTTGGCCGGGCAGGGTTACTGCCTGGTGCCTCTTGGCGAGGGCTTTTGTCCTGAAGGATAGCTGAGCGAGGGATCCTCAGGCTCGACTGCCTCTGGGAGGGCTTTCTGATCCCTGGCGTTGCGGTAGGGAAGCTACCCGCCAGGGATAGCCGAGCGAGGGTCGGGCTCGACTGCCTCTGGGAGGACTTTCTGATCCCTGGCGTTGTGGTAGGGAAGATACCCGCCAGGGATAGCCGAGCGAGGGTCGGGCTCGACTGCCTCTGGGAGGACTTTCTGATCCCTGGTGTTGCGGTAGGGAAGCTACCTACCAGGGATAGCCGAGCGAAGGTCGGGCTTGACTGCCTCTGGGAGGACTTTCTGATCCCTGGCGTTGTGGTAGGGAAGCTACCCGTCAGGGATAGCCGAGCGAGGGTCGGGCTCGACTGCCTCTGGGAGGACTTTCTGATCCCTGGCGTTGTGGTAAGGAAGCTACCCACCAGGGATAGCCGAGCGAGGGTCGGGCTCGACTGCCTCTGGGATGACTTTTTGATCCCTGGCGTTGCGGTAGGGAAGCTACCTGCCAGGGATAACCGAGCAGGGTAGCTGCTGGGTTGCCTCTTGGCGAGGGCTTTATCCCTGGCGTTGCGAGTAGGGAAGCTACCCGCCAGGGATAGCCGAGCGAGGGTCGGGCTCGACTGCCTTTGGGAGGACTTTCTGATCCCTGGCGTTGCGGTAGGGAAGCTACCCGCCAGGGATAGCCGAGCGAAGGTCGGGATCGACTGCCTCTGGGAGGACTTTCTGATCCCTGGTATTACGGTAGGGAAGCTACCCTCCACGGATAGCCGAGCGAGGGTCGGGCTTGACTGCCTCTGGGAGGACTTTCTGATCCCTGGTGTTGCGGTAGGGAAGCTACCCGCCAGGGATAACCGAGTAGGGTAGCTGCTAGGTTTCCTCTTGGCGAGGGCTTTGATCTCTTGCGTTGGGAGTAGGAAAGCTACCGGCCAGGGATAATTGAGCAGGGTGGCTGCTCGGTTGATTCTTCATGAGGTTTCGCCCTTCCATTCAGTTGCAGGTGTGGGAAACAGGAACGGTCGCGGCGAACGTGCGCGTAGCATGTGCATCGATTGTGCGGGGAGGCGAACCGCCAGAGTCGCGTCGTTTCGATTCTTCCAGAGGAGGCTCAATGATCGCCCAGCGGACGAGTATCGGCCCGTGAGATCTGTGGCCAGGGGACGTAGCCTGCCGGTGGTCAGCCGTGCCGACGAGGGCAGAGTATTCTGGAGGCGGAGGAGCAGTGGTCTGGGGCCCTGGCCCGGCCGTTTGGACTTTAGTCGGTCTATTCGGCCGGCGAGGGCGTTGATGACGGTCGTCGGAGGAGGTTCATCTGAGCCTCCGATAAGGAGGCGGCGGCGGCTGGTACCTGGATCTTCAGGGTGATCGCATGCCATGTAGATGGAGATCGAAAGGCCAATATTTTGTGGAGTTTTGTGTTCCCACAGACGGCGCCAACTGATGGAGGTCCTTTTCGGGTCTCCCTTAGTTGTTGTTTTCCCTCGATCTCCCGGTGGATTTTGGAAGTGATCCCCCTTGCGTGTGGGTCTCAATGGGTTTTGAGGGGATTGGTGATTTGGAGGAGCTTAGCGCCGAGTACCTGCGAAGAAGTCCCGGGGTGGTTTAATACCACCGAGGACCCTCCGACGATCAAGTTAGTACGAGATCCGAGCAGAGTAACGGCTAAGTGGATTAAAAAATGGGTTAATTGACCCCTCTGTGATGGGGTTTATATAGTGGTGGCAGCACGCAGCAGCAGGCGCGGGAATCTTCCTGACAGTTACGCTCCCGACGTCACGCCCGCGTAAAGAGTGGATCGCCCATTAATAGGGATCGTGGTGGCGTGGAACGTGGGTTGTTGCTGGCGGAGAATCTGCGCATGGAGAGATTTGCGGACTGGCGGTTACGCCTGTGAGTGGTGCAGTTGGTCGGTCGGAGGACAAAGGAAGATGGCCTCGGATGGGGGGCCCGAGAACGAGCGAGAGGGCCGAGGTGTCTTGGTCCTGACACAGCTCGGAGTGAGCTGAGAGGCCGAGGAGGACAAATTTTAGGAATTTGATCAGTCGAAAATATTGCATTTTTAACACATCAATTTCCCTACTCTTTGCAATCATCTAAAGGTGTTCGGTATGAATATAACACTTATTAGCAATTCGTCTGTAAAATACCAAATAACATGTGTTATACATTATAACCGGCATTTTGAGGGAAATTGTGTTTATTATTGCACGCATGATCTTTGTATATCGCAACACTTGTCTTGAGATTATGTGCAGGAAATTCTCTAGGTAAAAGAGCCGGAATCATAAAAGTGCTGATAAAAATACGCCAAGTCCAAGACTTGTGATCTGGCAGAAAAAACAAGAAAGATTTATAAGATTCCAGATATCAGAAAACACCCCTAAAGTCAGCACCAAATATACCTGGAAGTTTAATGCAGCAATTCCACCAAACGGCCGTGGATCCGCGGCCGAATGGGCCGATCCGCCGCGGATCCGCTGCCACGTTGACACGTCATCGGCAGATTACTATTCCCGAGGTCTCCTTCCAAGATCAAAACTTCTTCAATACACTTCAGTCCCTAGAGATCGCCAGAAGCTTCCTTTCTAACAGCCAAGCTTCTTGTACAAGCCTAATACCTACCAAGCTTCTCAAGTAAGCTAGCTAACTAACTCAATCTAGAAGTTTCTTCTTAACTACCAAGCTTACAAGGGAAGCTAAACCTAGCTTATCTTCTAAAGGAAGCTAGATCAAGTTTCTAGTGGAAGCTAAAGGAGAAGACTATAAAAAGGGACCCAAGGGCATCATTACAAGGTTGTTGAAAATTGATCCAAAAATTCCGCAAGTTGAGTGACACAACTTTCTACTCAAAACCCTAGCCCGAATCCAATTCAAAAGCCAAATCAAGATTCATCGAGTACCAAATTGAGCAAGAATTCAAAGAGCCTTTTTGAAGCAACGCCAATCTTCATCCGACCAAGTGATCCACGACGATCCGCGACTCAAGAAGACGATGCGAAGCTAGTTCAACGATCGAGTTCTCTCCTCAATTCTTATAATCTTTGAGCGAATTGTAACGAAACGTTGATTTTTTAAAGATGAAAATTCTTGATCTTGCTTTTTTTACATTTGAGCATTATGAAGAGTTATCAATTCTTGATTGTTTTCTTTTTCTTGATGTTTGAGTGAAAACCCCGCTTGTGGAGGAATCGAGAAAATAGATAGATGATGATAATTAAATTCTTGAATGATTCTTAAATCTTATGAGTTTTGTAAACTCTAGCAAATTGAATCAACGACGACCTAGTTTTGAGCGAGATACTTTCTTGAATGTTTTCGCTCTTAACTAGAGATCAACGATCGATGCTTGAATTTTCTAGAGGCTAGAATTTGAATGCTAATCAACGAAAGGACAAGGGATGATGATGGAGAAACCCTAGTTTCTTCAATAGATCCCTAAACCTCGTTGATCGTCATCGATCTAGCAACAAATCTTCAATAGATAAGAATTTGTAATCATAAGTATTTATTCAGTTGATAAAACTGCACTTTTAATATGACATTTTCCTTACTATTTATATATAATAAAAGATGTTTATTATAAATATGACACATATAAGGGTTTACCCGTAAAAATACTATTTTCATGTGTTTATATATTATAATTAACATTATAAAGGAAAATAGTAAGCATATAATATTCATATAATATTTGGACTATTTTAATATGAAATATCTTTGACCAATTCTCTTAAAACTAAAATATCATGACAAATGGTTAAGATAATATCTCAATAAAAACAAATTCTACTAACATCATTTATTGAGATAATTGTGCAGGAATTATATCATGACTAAAATCAAGAAAATCCGAGTTGGCGAGATCAAATCTGCCGAAAATTTTCAAGTAAATTGAAGAAACCAATTCTGGCAGAAACATAGAGAAGATTTTCAAAGTCTAGATATTCAAAAGATCACCAAGAGCTACATAGATGAAGCCCAGAAATTTAAGGTCAAGATCCCACCATAAGACCGCGGATCCGCGGTCAAGCCTATCCAACGGCCGCGGTTCCGCCGCACTTTAAGGGAGTTGGGATTCTGGATTTTTTTGTTAGAATCGTAACAACTAGTTACCATATTAGGAAACTAGGGTTCCGGCTCTGTGAGTATAAATAAGGACCGAGAGCCTCTTGGAAAAATTATCAAGCTGAAGAGATCACGAAGTCCATGACAGGCTCACGCATCCAGGCTGATCATCAACGGTTCATCTACCTCCTTAGAAGAGATCGAGAAGCAAACTAGTATTTTGTAATCATTTTCTAAGGGAACAAAGTGTAAATGATTTTTGTTGATTAATAAAGGTAGTTCTTTTTCTTATTCTATTTTTTTGTAGTTTTAATATGATTTCTCTCTCCATCTCTTCTTCTCCCAACTTGCGCGAGCAATTCTTCGCTTGTTAGGGTTCATGGGATTAGGGTAGGTTAATGGATGATGAAAATCGTTAAACTCTTTTTAAGTCCTATAAAGTTTATAAACTCTATCAAAAGAATAGTTAACATCCCAATTGGGCGCGCTATCAATTCATTGATAATCGCGACCACGATTAGAGATTAGATTAACAATTGTTTTGGTAAAGACTAGATATGAACGAAGTTCCATGTCGAGATAGGGGTTAAGAGTGGGAACCCTTTTCTCTCCAGAAACCCTAATCTACATGCATCACTGTCGATCTAGTTTTAAATCTATTAAATGATAAGAAGAGTAATTTTTCATTAATCATCCATAACTACTAAATTCTAATGAACCCTACAAGCCCTCTTTTAATATTTAACTTACATGCATAGTTAATCTAGATCTATATTTTGCATCCGTGTTTAACGTAGATCTAGATCCTACAACCATTCTTCACCATTCTTTATTCTTCCTCTTTTCTTTCTCAACACGCCTAAAGTAAGAATAAAATATTCAACGTTTCCCAGAGGACGACCCGTACTCATCTCGGTCTAGCTACACGCGACACCGTTATTGATTGCGGTTAACTACATACAACACATAATTCCATACCAATCAAATGGCGCCGTTGCCGGGGATACGTGCGTAATTTTTTTGTTCTTACTATTTGTGTTGAATTCTTATTCGATTTATATCATAATTAAAACAAAATTGCAAATCATATATTTAACGAAGTGTGTGAATTTTTTGACAAGGAGATCTGGAGTCACAGACTTGAGGGAACAGAAAGACAGAAACATAAATCGAGATCCAGAGGAGTACAGGAGGCCACGTAGCAAACTTCAACAATTGATCCTTCCTTCTCGTGGTGGATCCGCGGCAAATAAGACACATTCGCGGTGGAAGCGCGGCGGGATTGAGGATAAAGGATTCCAAACTTCTCTGGTAAGATTCTCAACTCTTTCTCTCTCCTCTGAAATCCAGTAAAATATCTTTTCGGTAGGATTCTTTGCAAAATATCGCCACTCAAAAATCTTTTTGCAAAGTTTTGTGATTGGTTTGTTTTGCATATTTTAATACGGATTTTTAAGGGGCAAGACCAAAATTCAGATTAGGTAGGGATTTTATCACCCTTCCTAAGCCTCACAAATCACAAAACGAGCATCCGCATCAACCCTACATTAATTTAAAAAATATCTATACAAGACTCTAAGGACTGTCGCGCTCAATAAGGATAGAGGAAGGTCGTGGGTAACCTATCGCTTATCCGCATTACTTTTGTGGTGCCTAGGAAAGTGTGTCTAAGGCAAGTGGTTACTTAATTAGGCCCGCTATTTTCGGTAATTCGTATAGCGGATACCTCCTACTTACCTGGCACTTACCTGGCCACAAGAGTAGTAAAGAGGTGGTAGAGGATTGATCCTACGGCTTGTTCTTTGGAAGTCTAGGAGCGGTCTAGAGACTGGACCTAGGTAACCTTAGTTCTAGGGTTGTTTGTGCATTTGTGTGTGATTTGTCTAAGTCCGACACACTATTCAAAACAGACCATTTTTTTTATAAAAAGTACACACACTGCCACTTGCGCTAAACTCGCTTAGTGCATGCTTGGCTGGACACGGGATTCTAGTGCCCGTCTTGTCCGCGTTCCTGCTATCGACTCCGAGGTCGGTACTTCTTCATCTTCTTTTTCCCACCACCCACCATATCGACCGAGATGGACGGAACTCCATCAAATTATAATACCACGCTGCCACCGCCCGTAGGTGAGCAGAATCCACCTCGCATATCTCTCCAAGAGAGATGCTATCCTATCCGTGGTCCACTTCCCACTTGCTTATCTATTCCATCAGCCAACGGGGATAATTTTAAAATTAAACCCCACTACATCAATCTGTTGCCCAAATTCCACATGCTTGAGTCTGAAGACGCGTACGTTTTCATCACTAAATTCAAAAACTGTAGCATTCTGAAAAAAATTTAGAAATAAATAAAATTAATTAATTTAATAATAGTATGATAAATCGCAAAGTTGTCAAAAACAAATACGTCAAGTTTCATAAGTTCTATGTAAAATAAGTTAAATAAAAATTTTAGTATGCAACATAAATAAGTTATAAGGGTTCTAGTGAAAAATTTAGCTTTATTTTAATAAAATGTGTGTTTTATAATAAATTAAGTTGTGAGGGGTTTTTAGGTAAAGTTTAGAAATTTTGTGCAAATGGAAAATTGTTAGGGGTGTAAATGAAAAAGTGATAGAAAACATTTTAGTTCAGAATTTAATTTCAAATTAAAACAAATTATGAGGATAATGCAAGCACACCTCTTGCTTGCATGCACACACTCATCTCACACCTCCTCCTTGCATGAATTGAGCACCCTTCAACCCTTGACACCTCCTTCTACCACCTCACCCTTCCTTCCTCTCATATATAGGATATGTTCAGATCTATTACCAAATTTAAATCTGAAAATTTCTGAAATCAAAAAAAAATATAGAGAGAAAGAAAGAACAAGAGGAAGAAGAAGAAGAAGGAAGCTATGTTCTTGGTTTTCATTACCATCAAGCTAGGAGGGGCTTAGCATCTTGGAGGGGTTATTCCAACAACTTTTTGGAGGGTAAAATTCTTAAACACAGTAGGAGATTTAAGTTCTGTAACTTAGTTAAATTGAAATGAACAATGTCCTATAAATTCGTATTTTTGTCCAAACTAGGCTCTGTGTAAATCTGCTTGTGTTTGGAAGATAAATAAACTTAACAAAACAGTGCTAAAATGATGTATGTAACACCTAGAACAACCCATAGGATCACGAACCAAAGGGCTCGGATTTAAGCCGGCGACCAACATGGAAAATCCGGCGTCGCCGGATTTGGAGATAGCTAGGGTGTTTTGGGTGATTGTGTAGGTTTCAGTAGATCATTTTAGCCATTTTAGTATTGTTTAAATAAATTAGTTTCACTGCAGATAGAATATGGAAGCGTATATCGGAAAGGATATCTTAAAACACAAAATACGACACGATTAAAACGCATCGCGATTTAAATTCTGTAGCGATGCAGGTTAGGGTTAAAATCCAGTAAGATTAAGTGGTTAATTGCTCGATATAGTCGTATATAATATAACTAGTACGTCGGAACGGGTGTTTTTCATTTCCGTCATGTCGGAGTAGCCGTTTACTTATATAAATTAAATTGTGATATTAGATTCGAATACGGGATTTATGGAGGCAGCGAGGAAAGGGAAGGGATTGGCAATTCCTGAATAGATTCGACGTTTCCGGTGAGTAGATTAAACATCTACCGGGGAATTTTGTAAAGATGGCGTTTTATGTCCGTAGTTGTATTTAAATAAATGAATTATTTGATATGCTAAATTAACAATATGTATTCATAAGTCAACCATATCTTGCTTAGTTGCTAGAATACTACACAAGTATCGATGAGTCATGCCACGTGCACATCTTATATGTTGCACACACCTCGTCGATATTACCATGTCACTTTTACACTTAGCAAAATTCTTGTTAAAATGATTCATATCGTATCATACACACCAATAAATAGTAGTAAATTGCATCATTAATATCATGTTTTAATATCTGAGTATTTCATGTTGATATAAGAGGTAAACGTATTATTGAGGATTTATGGTTTTGAGTTTTGAATACTATTACATAAATCCAGTGATTTTCATGATTGATGTGTCATGTCCACTATGAGATGATTTATGATTTGGTTTTGTTCCGGACCGAGTGGGGGAGATATACGGTCGCGGATTTTACGTTATCCATACTGAGTGGGGGAGATATACAGTTGGATACATGGTGGACCCGGTCGAGACCGAGGGGCAGGATAGCCGCATTGAGGCGGGGGAGCCTAGCGAGGTTACTCGATACCGGAGATAGTGGTAAAAATACGGCGTATATCTAGAGGATAACGACCGGTATTGTCGATTTCAGGATCATTCGAGGAATGATGCCTGTGAGAAATGGAAGTTTTGTGTCGATGATGGACACGGGGAAATGAATTTTTATTAGGAATAAGTGATGAGATTTCAGTTTGGACTATGAGATTCATATTATAGATTCTTGATTTTTACATATACTCATACATTATACTTGTTCACATCTCAGTTAGTATGATCGTCATATTTACATAATTAATCGTTATATGTTAGTTATATTCACTGAGTTGGCAACTCACCCCCGTTGTGCCACTGTTCCTTGCAGGGGTAGAGTAGACGGTTAGCTGCGGTGCAGATCTACTTTTGCAGCTTTATTACATCTTTTGATAGGTGGGTTACATATGTAGTAACCTTCTCTTTTGGTATTGTATTTTGTATCTAGAAAATCTCCATCAGACCTGTATATGACTTAGAGTGAGAGATGATATGTATATTATTGACAGTTGAGATCGTTTAGTTCTATAAATTGTGGTTTCATTTCTTTATGTCTGAGATTCGTATTGATGCCCTATATACTGAGGTTTTATTTTTCCGCTGTTGATATTGTTGATCCCAACTAGGGATGCAACCAAACATAACACCTTATACTTGTTTAATATTTTAACTTCATAACAGGTGATTTTTACTTAAAAATTAAATTTTCTATATAAAGAATTCCACAAAAAGGATTTGATCTTAGTTTTTCGGCTTACTTGGACTGTGTTCATATCTTTAGATATGATACAATCTAAGTGCCGGTCACATCCAAACTTTGGTCGTGACAAAAACGTATGCGCAATGATGGGTACGTCACAACTGTCTGTGGATGCTATGCGCTTACGTCTTCTCCCATTCACTTTGTGCGACTTGGCAGAAAAATGGCTTTATAATACTGCCGCACACTCTATTGCCAATTGGAATGAATTCGTGATAGCATTCCTTCAGAAATTTTACCCAAATGATAAGACCGCCCATGTTAGGAGCGAGATCAACCAGTTCACCCAGCTTCCCAATGAACCATTTTGGAAGTGCTTTGAACGTTTCAAGGATCTGCTTGTCCAATGTCCTCATCATGGAATACAAAGATGGGATTTGTACCGAATTATATATGAGGGCATTAATCCAGCGACAAAGCAGATGCTTGAAACAATGTCTCAATGCAATTTCATGTCCAAAGACGCTGGTGAAGCATGGAAATATCTGGAAGACCTCGCTGAAAACACTTTGCAGTGGGAAAGCGTAAGACCGCCTTCATCTAGGGGAGGTATTCATTAGCTCGATGTTTCCATCGCAGTAAAATCCGAAATGGCAGCGATGCAGAACAAACTCGACGCTATTGAGAACAAATTCTCATCAGTCTCCGTAAATCAGGTAACACTTCCCAAGACCGTGTGTGGTTGCTTTTCAGATCCTTCACACTTGACGGAAGAATGTCCTATGAATGCACCGTTTCAAGGTCACGAGCAAACTAATGCTGCTTTTCAGCAGCGACCTAGAAACGATCCTTATTCTTCCACGTATAATCAAGGATGGAGGAATCGTCCTAACTTTGCTTGGAACCAAAACCAACCATAAAATCAAAGCCAGTTCCAAAGCAATTATCAAAGACCTCCTCCACAGCAACTACAACCACAAAGTCAGCACCCCTTTCAGTCACAAAATTTTCAAAATCCGGCCAACACTTCCGCAGCGCAACTGGCCGGTACTGATAACTCTTCACTCGCACAAACTTTGGATTTGTTTATAAAACATTCCATTCAAATGTCGGCTGATATGAAGTCTTCTATTGATACCATAAAGAAAGACTCCGCCTCCTACGGTGAGAGTATTAAATCAATAGAAAACCAAATTGCACAGTTGAACGCCGCAATGAGTGTGAGAGAGAAAGGGAAACTCCCATCTTAACCCCTGCCGAATCCTGGCCACTCACAAAGTTATAATGTGAGTGTTGTTACTATGTTGAGATCGGGAAGAGTGCTGGATAACCAAGTGGGTGAACAAGTTGATGATGTTAGTGATACCAATGATACCTCGTCTTCTACTTCTTCCCCTAATTCGTCTAGTCTCCCACCTTCTTCCGAGCCTATTCTCCGTGTTCCCCAAGGCTCGAACCCTCAGCCCACTTCCACAAATCTATCTAAAGCGATCCCCACTCCAATTTTGCGATCCATTCCATCCCCACAATCCTCTCCAATGTTGGACCCAACCCTTATTGATAAAGCACCTTATCCAAATAGGTTAAGGGGCAACAGACCAAGTCCACAAATGGAGAAGATTGTGGAAATTTTTAAGCAAGTTAACATAAACATTCCTCTCCTAGATGCTATTCAACAAGTTCCGTCTTATGCGAAAATCCTAAAGGACTTGTGCACTAGGAAGAGAAAAGTTCAAGTACTTAAAAAAGTTTTCCTTACGAGTAATGTGAGCACTGCTTTTACACAACAACTGCCCAAGAAATGAAAGGACCCCGGAAGTCCTATAATTTCTATTTCTATTGGGGGTAAAAATATCAATCGTGCTCTACTCGATTTAGGTGATAGTGTTAACTTGCTTCCGTATTCTGTTTATAAGCAATTAGGGATCGGAGAGTTAAAACCTGTGCATCGCACTATTCAGATGGCCGATCGATCTATCACCCAACATAGGGGTGATCTAGAGGATGTGTTAATCAAAGTCGGGGAATTTATATTTCCTGTGGACTTTATCGTTATAGGTACACAACCTGTAGCGAACCCACGAAACCAAATTCCGGTGATTTTAGGTCGACCTTTTCTTGCAACTTCTAACGCAGTAATCAATTATAGAAACGGCTCTATGACCTTATCCTTTGGAAAGAAATCAATTGAGCTTAACATTTACAAGTTGGGAAATGAACCCTCCGAACCCTATGCTCATGTGTGTTCTGTCGAATTAATGGATGTCGACAGCAGCGAATTTGATCAACCTTATGATACTAACTCTTTTCATATGTTGTTGTTTGACCCAACCATGTATTATACATACACGGACTCTTCCACCGAGTTGTCCGGGTCAACATCTAACGCTGATGAGGAACTTTTTATAGAGTCTGACGATCACCCCATTTTTCTGATGATATTATTCTTCGGGGTATCGATGAAAGCTTTGAGGAAATCTTCGTTGATGAACTCGCATTTTTAGCAAACACCGGTGTTGAGATGAATCATCGACAAAACAAAGAAATTGAACCTCCACCCTTTCTTCTGGACTATAAAGAGAATGCGAGTAATCCATCACAATCATTGAGTCGTCTCTCCAAACTGAGACGTAATTCCATTCCATCCCACCACTTATCTTTTCCTCATTTCTTCTTGGCTCTTTTTAACTTGTTCTTCCACCAACCGGTGCACTACACTGATAAAATCTTCGAATGGTTGGTGTTGACTTTCGGTCTTTACAAAGCTTGGCATTGACCAATAACTTTGACCCCCTCTTGTGATTTTCAAAGCTTAACATTGTTTAACTCAAGTTTGGAGGGGGTATAATCTGTCTCTTGAAAATAAAATTTTTACTTAAAATTGTGAGCCAAAAATAAGTTTGGGGAAGGATTTTCACTTTCAATTTTTTTTGCCCCCGTTAATAACCTTTCCTCCCAAATCTACAGGTTTTTAAGATTTAAAAGAGATAACAGTGAGGACACTGTTGCAAACAGATTTGGGGGAGGTTTGTGCTTATTTACGCATTACTTTGCATTATACTATATATAAGCACAAATTTTTTTTTTGATAACAAAAGATTAGATAGTGAAAAATTACATCCAAAAGATTGGAAAAATTTAAGAAACCTAGAAAATTAGAAGTTTTCTTAAACGAAACTAGTAATAAGTAGTTATGAGCCGTTGTCCCAGGGGTTAGTAAGATGAAAGAAGTCACTAATTTGAGGATAAAAATAAATCTGAAAAATAGTTCCTATTCTGGAAGCCAAACATTTGAATGTTGATACCCTACTATACGCACTTACACACGTCTTGAAACTCAGGATAGTAGAGAATACCTTGAAATGCTCTTGTCTATAAGCCAAATTATGAAGGAAGTAAAAAAAAATGAATAAAAGATAAAATGGTAAAGAAAAATGAACACTGGTTTTGTTATCACCGAGGCAGCAATAAAAAAATATAGCGAAGGTGCTTTATCACCTAGTGCCTTAGACCAACTGGTCTGGGAGTCACTGCTAAGCCTTAGGTGGTGCAAGACGAGAAAAATACTAATACACCTAATCAGCAAGCACATGATTAATCGGTCGGTTAGTACCTCAAGAACTATTAACGGTCGCATGAAAAATGTGCGAGCAAATCCATCAAAATATTCATCAAATTAAAAAGTACTGAGGCAGATGGACAAGAGTATGATAGCTTGAATTGAATTCTCCGAGTGTAGGGATGTTCTATACACACACGTAGGGGTATATGATCGATGTTTAGATGAAAGGTAGGAATGAAGAATAAAGACGATGTTTTATTAAGGGATGATGTGATTTCTAACATTTTTTCATGACTATTAACATAGGGCTCATGACAACTGAAAATCTAGTGTAGTTGGAAACTCTACGTTTTCAAGTTCTTTCTTTTATAAGTTCTTATCTTTGTATGTAACTTTCACCATCTTTCTTTTATTATAGGATTTTGTGGGTGTAATCCGCTGAAAACCCTCAGGAGACAACACTCCTCCTACTAGGGACACCTAGAGGTTTAACGGCTTGTTGCACGTGCTCAGTGCAATCGTGTTGCCTACGAAAGTGTGCCACTTAGGATTTTTCTTTTTTCTTTTTCTCCTTCTTTTGAAAAACTAGTTTGCTCAGGACGATCAAAGATAAGTTTGGGGGTATTTATTCAGTTGATAAAACTGCACTTTTAATATGACATTTTCGTTACTATTTATATATAATAAAAGATGTTTATTATAAATATAACACATATAAGGGTTTACCCTTAAAAATACTATTTTCATGTGTTTATATATTATAATTAACATTATAAAGGAAAATGGTAAGCATATAATATTCATCTAATATTTGGACTATTTTAATATGAAATATCTTTGACCAATTCTCTTAAAACTAAAATATCATGACAAATGGTTAAGATAATATCTCAATAAAAACAAATTCTACTAACATCATTTATTGAGATAATTGTGCAGGAATTATATCATGACTAAAATCAAGGAAATCCGAGTTGGCGAGATCAAATCTGCCGAAGATATTCAAGTAAATTGAAGAAACCAATTTTGGAAGAAACATAGAGAAGATTTCAAACTCTAGATATTCAAAAGATCACCAAGAGCTACATAGATGAAGCCCAGAAATTTAAGGTCAAGATCCCACCATAAGACCGTGGATCCGTGGTCAAACCCATCCAACGGCCGCGATTCCGCCGCACTTTAAGGGAGTTGGGATTTTGGATTTTTTGGTTAGAATCGTAACAACTAGTTACCATATTAGGAAACTAGGGTTCCGGCTCTGTGAGTATAAATAAGGTCCGACAGCCTCTTGGAAAAATTATCAAGCTGAAGAGATCACGAAGTCCACGATAGGCTCACGCATCCAGGCTGATCATCAACGGTTCATCTACCTCCTTAGAAGAGATCGAGAAGCAAACTAGTATTTTGTAATCATTTTCTAAGGGAACAAAGTGTAAATGATTTTTGTTGATTAATAAAGGTAGTTCTTTTTCTTATTCTATTTCTTTGTAGTTTTAATGTGATTTCTCTCTCCATCTCTTCTTCTCCCAACATGCGCGAGTAATTCTTCACTTGTTAGGGTTCATGGGATTAGGGTAGGTTAATGGATGATGAAGATCCTTAAACTCTTTTTATGTCCTATAAAGTTTATAAACTCTATCAAAAGAATAGTTAACATCCTAATTGGGCGCGCTATCAATTCATTGATAATTGCGACCATGATTAGAGATTAGATTAACAATTGTTTTGGTAAAGGCTAGATATGAACGGAGTTCCATGTCGAGATAGGGGTTAAGAGTGGGAACCCTTTTCCCTCCAGAAACCCTAATCTACATGCATCACTGTCAATCTAGTTTTAAATCTATTAAAGGATAAGAAGAGTAATCTTTCATTAATCATCCATAACTACTAAATCCTAATGAACCCTACAAGCCCTCTTTTAATATTAAACTTACATCCGTAGTTAATCTAGATCTATATTTTGCATCCGTGTTTAACGTAGATCTAGATCCTACAGCTATTCTTCACCATTCTTTATTCTTCTTCCTTTCTTTCTCAACACGACTAAAGTAAGAATAAAATATTCAACGTTTCCCAGAGGACGACTCGTACTCATCTCGGTCTAGCTACACACGACACCGTTATAGATTACGGTTAACTACACACATAAAATCTAGATCAATCAGTATTCATCATCACTATCGATTGGATCGATTCCTACAAGGCTCTTTACAAATCTTGATAATTCAAACAATTTGGGAATATTTCTTGATTCTTGATTTTAGATCTTTACTTTCTTTAAGTTTCTTGAAAATAAAAACTCAAAAATCTTGAATCAATTTTATTACAATTTCTTTTATCTTTTAATTTTCAACTCAACTAAAACAAGATTGATCAAATCTCACTTTCCCTGTGGACGATCCGCATTCACCGACGAACCTACAATAGACACCGTTATTGATTGCGGTTTACAAATTTCTTTGGTTGTGATCTTTACATTTTTCCAAACGACACACGAAGAACGATTATCAATCAAATGGCGCCGTTGCCGGGGATCGTGTGCTAATTTGTTCGTTTTTGTAATTTGAGTTGAAAATTTTATTCTTTAATCAGAATTTTTAGATCAAAATTCGCACAAGCGCTTAACGATTTGTTGTGATTTGTTGCGAGAAAATCTGGAATCTGTGGAGCGAGAGGAAAAATTTTGAGAGCATCTCAGATAGCTCAGTGAGTGAACAGGAGCAGTTGCTGAAATTTTTATGCAGAGATCCCTTCTTCAGACCGCGCTTCCTCGGCAAAGTGTAGTATATCGCGGCGGTTCCGCGGCAATCCTAGGGCTTCACTGCTTCAAACTTTCTAGGTGAATTTCTGTCTTTCTTATCTCCTCCCTGCTCTGTCCATTAACCAATTTCTGCAAGTTTCTTTGCAAAAATTCGCAGCGCCGCAAAAAGAAAAATTGTTGCGTGTTTAATCTTGGTTGTTTGCATTTTTAATACGGAAATTAAGGGGCAAAGACCAAATTCAGATTATGTGGGGAGTTCATTACCTTTCTTAAGCCCCAAAAATCAGAAACTGCATCCGCATCACCCTCATTAACTAAAAAATATCTAGACATGACTCTGAGGACCGTCGCGCTCACTTAGGACAGAAGGAGGTCGTGGGTAATCTATTGCTTATCCGTATTTCTTTTGTGGTGTCTAAGGCAGGTGTGTCTAAGGCAAGTGGTTACTTAATTAGGCCCACTACTTACGTAGTGGAGAACCTCCCACTTACCTGGCACTTACCTGGCCACAGGAGGGTCAAAGAGGCAGTAAAGGATTTATCTTGCGACTTGTCTTCTGAAAGTCTAGGAGCGGTCTAGAGAGTTGACCTAGGTGACCATTAGATCTAGGGTTGCTTGTGCATTTTTGTGATTTGAATTTTTCAAAAATCCATTTTTTTCAAACCAAACAACAAACTCATCTTTTCCTTAATTATCACAACGCTGTCACTTATACTAAACCCTTTAGTGCATGCTCGGCTGGACACGGGATTCTAGTGCCCGTCTTGTCCGCGTTCCTCCTATCGACTCCGAAGTCGGTATTTCTACATCTACCTTTTCTTCATCCCCACCACACCCACTTCGATGGACGGTTCTCCATCGAACTTCTTTAACACTATCCTGCCACCATCCGCAGGTGCGTAGAATCTGTCCCGCATCTCTCTCCAAGAGAGATGCTATCCTATGCGAGGTCCTCTTTCGACCTGTCTCACCATTCTACCAGCCAATGGGGACAATTTTGAAATCAAACCCCAATACATCAATCTTCTACCCAAATATCACGGTCTCGAGTCTGAAGACGCATATGTCTTTATTACCAAATTTGAAAATGTATGCACAATGATGGGTACTTCACAGCTTTCTGTGGATGATATGCATTTACGTCTTCTCCCATTTACCCTGTGCGATATAGCCGAGAGTGGCTTTATAATACAGCCGCACATTCTATTTCGAACTGGGGAGAATTCGTCACAGCTTTCCTAAAGAAATTCTACCCCAATCATAAAACAGCTCGAGTCCGTAGCGAAATAAATCAATTTACCCAGCTTCCAAATGAACCATTTTCGAAGTGTTTTGAACGCTTCAAGGATCTGTTAGATCAATGTCCACATCACGGAATTCTTAGAAGGGATCTATGCAGAATCATATATGAGGGCATTAATCCTACCACAAAAAAGACCTTTGAATCCATGTGTCAAGGTACCTTCATGAATAAAGATGAAAGTGAAGCCTGGAGATTTTTAGAAGATTTCACTGAAAAATCTTTACAGTGGGAGAATGTAAACCAGTCATCGTCTAGGGGTGGCAATAACCAATCTGATGTTTCCATAGGAGTTAGAGCTGAAATAACCAATCCGAGAAGTGGCTTTATAATACAGCCGCACATTCTATTTCGAACTGGGGAGAATTCGTCACAGCTTTCCTAAAGAAATTCTACCCCAATCATAAAACAGCTCGAGTCCGTAGCGAAATAAATTAATTTACCCAGCTTCCAAATGAACCATTTTCGAAGTATTTTGAACGCTTCAAGGATCTGTTAGTTCAATGTCCACATCACGGAATTCTTAGAAGAGATCTATGCAGAATCATATATGAGGGCATTAATCCTACCACAAAAAAGACCTTTGAATCCATGTGTCAAGGCACCTTCATGAATAAAGATGAAAGTGAAGCCTGGAGATTTTTAGAAGATTTCACTGAAAAATCTTTACAGTGGGAGAATGTAAACCAGTCATCGTCTAGGGGTGGCAATAACCAATCTGATGTTTCCATAGGAGTTAGAGCTGAAATGGCAGCAATGCAAAAGAAATTCGAAACTATGGAAAATAAATTTTTAGCAGCCGCCTTAAATCAGATGACACTGTAGGGTTAGCTTAGCACCTTAGCAAGGTTTTGGCAAGTATCAAACATGTTACTTTAAAATTTTTGGGGTGCTAAATAAACTCTAACCAAGATCTTAACTAGAGAATTTGGGTTAACTATGCATGTAAACAACTTTACGTCTAAGAGAGAGGGATTACAACCTTTGTAGTCTGTTCCTTCGCTTCATAAGCTCCGAGTAGTAGTCCTTTTGCCGCGATCCATGATCTCCCGGACTCAAAAGAGGCTCCACAAGTCGAATGATCCATTCTTGCTTTAAGTCTTCCTTTTCAAGATGATTTACCTTGAAGAATTTCAAACTCAAGCTCTCACTTCTCTAATCAAGTATTAAAGAAGTGAACACCCTAATCTAAGTGGCTGGAATAAATGAGGAAGATGAAGTAGGAATTTAGCTCTCTTTTATTTTCAATTTCTCACCATTTATCATCACATGTAAAAAGCTAGCAAGCTTTTTCAAGGAGGAAGAAGAAGAAGAAGAAAGCTTTTGTGATGAATAATGAATTATTGTGTTGTGGTTACAAATCCAACCTTGAGTTAAGAATGAAGAAGCTTAACTCATGTAGAGAATTAACTAGGGTAAAGGGTTTGGGTTGGGTTAAGAAATATCTACACAAAATATCTTAACTAAAACAAAGAAAGCTTCTTGAAGTTTCTTGAAAAAGCTAACCCAAATGCTAACCCAAATCAAACACTAACTAGTTTAATCTCGAAAAATCATGTTGCATTTGTAATCATAACTTGTTACAATATTATATATCACATATATAATATATTTTGCAACAAAAGAAAATAATACAATTAACATATATCGCATATATATCAATGTATTATCCGGTGAGAAAATGAATCAATAAAGCGAGCTTATATTAGTTAACGTAATGTAATATATCATATATATAATTATACATTAAATTATCGAATAAACACTTGATCCTACAATCCGGCTATATTGCATATAACCGACTAATATAACATGTACCGATTCATCGAATCAACACTTGATCCGATGACCCGGCTATATCACATATACCCGACCGATATCATATATCGCGAGAATAGAATACGGTATCTTATATCGTATTATTCTCGGTCCCGCACATATCACATATGTGCTCCTACTCCGTTTTTTCTGAGCCAGGAAACCTCTGTGTAGGACTCTAAAGAATCGTCAATACGCCGGCAGTAGATGATGATCATATCAAACACCCACTAGCTGCAAGCGGTCAGCTAAACGTAATAGCCATCCAGTTATTGAGCGATCAGAAGATCAACAAGTAAGCCTGTACATTCTCTTGTGAATCCATTCAGTAAACACTCCCGTACAGTCCGATCTCTTCGTCTCATATGTTGCATATCTAGTCTAGGGGTGGTAAAATGTCAAACCCCAGTAACTGATAAGTCGTGTCGATGTAAGGCTCATAACGGATCGAGAAACTACTGATAACACTTACCAGTAAATCTTCATATCAGCCCTGGCCAGGGACTTCCAGTTATAGCCGATCGAACACAGCACAACATCAACTCCCTATACCGGGAGAGACGAAACCCTCCTATCGCTCATTGCCTCCATGTGATTCGGGACTGTACCCAAAAGCTACCGTTTTGCACGACCACTTGTACGTGGTAAGGTGGAAATCAAAGCACAGTGGGAATCACACAATACTCTATGACGATCTCGGGTCTACAGACTAACCTGTACCAGTGTCACCGAAGAACTGCTATCTTACCATCCAGGAGTTCTCGGATAGTCCGTTCAGTGTACCCAGTCTACACTGAGCACCCGTACACCATCTTTGATGTCCAACACCAATGGATATGGGATCATCCATCACCCATTATATGGGTCAAAATGCGTGTACGCTAGTCTACTCTGGAGTATCGATGCCCTGTCTCGATACACCCTCGACTAGGAACAGTTATAGGATGTACTCGTTGACTACCCTGGCCCTACTAGTATGATCTCATCATAGTCCTAGTAGTCGAGTACATATCCTAAGAGATTTATCAACACGTGATCACAAAACAGTATTCATTAACATGTTAAGATAAAGTGAAACCAGATAGCATACTATCATATCGAGCAAGAAAGTCCTCTATATATATATCCAAGCATCCATTATAATATACATCACATGTACAACAATGGCCTCTAGGGCATACATATAACTAGCAATCTCTCACTTGCACTAAGGCCAGCTATTGTAGTATCTTCTACCCAACATCCCGAAGAGTCTCTCAAATTGTATCTGAGGAATGTCCTTTGTGAGTGGATCCGCAGTGTTGTCCTTCATATCAACTCTCCTGACCTCGATCTCCCGGCGATCAACTATCTCTCGGATCAGGTGATACCGCCTCAGAATATGTCTGGACTTCTGATGGGACCTGGGTTCCTTGGCCAAAGCCACAGCTCCATCGTTATCACAATACAGAGGTATTGGATACTCAATGGACGGAACCACACCAAGTTCAGTGATGAACTTCTTTATCCAGACAGCCTCTTTGGCAGCATCGTTGGCAGCGATGTATTCAGCCTCCATCGTCGAGTCTGCCACGGTTTCCTGTTTGGAACTCTTCCAACAAACCGCCCCTTCATTTAGGGTAAAGACAAATCCCGAGTGCGACTTAGAGTCGTCCTTATCACTTTGGAAGCTTGAATCGGTAAAGGACTCCACCTGGAGTTCTCCGTTACCATACACCAAGAACATCTCTTTAGTCCTTCTCAAGTACTTGAGAATGTTCTTCACGGCTGTCCAGTGATTCTCTCCAGGATCTGCTTGATACCTACTCACTACACTTAGTGAGTATGCTACATCGGATTTAGCACATAGCATCGCGTACATGATATAGCCTACTGCCGAAGCATAGGGTATCCCTTGCATGCGAGCTCTTTCCAAATTAGTCTTGGGAGACATCTCTTTGGAGAGAGTGAGTCCATAGATCATCGGTAAGTTCCCACGCTTGGATTCTTCTATACTAAACCTCTTTAGTATGGTGTCAATGTACCTGGATTGGGACAATCCCAATATCCGTATAGATCTATCTCTATAGATCTTAATCCCCAAAATGCAGGAGGCATCACCTAGATCTTTCATTGAGAATCTATGTGATAAGAAGTGCTTGACCGAGTGCAGCATAGGAACATCGTTTCCTATCAAGAGTATGTCATCAACGTACAATACGAGGAAGACAACCTTACTCTCTGCCACCTTCTTGTATATACAAGGTTCATCTATGTTTTTAATGAAGTCAAACTCTTTGACTACTACATCAAAACATATGTTCCAACTCCGCGATGCCTGCTTCAACCCATAGATGGATTTAAGCAGCTTGCACATCTTTCCGTTGCTCCCACTATCTACGAAGCCCTCTGGCTGAGTCATGTACACGCACTCTTCCAAATCACCATTCAGAAAGGTGGTCTTAACATCCATTTGCCAGATTTCTTAGTCATGGTATGCAGCAATGGCAAGTAAGATCCGAATGGACTTAAACATAGCCACCGGAGAAAAAGTTTCGTCATAATCCATACCTGGTCGTTGACGAAAACCCTTTGTAACAAGTTTAGCTTTGAAAGTCTCAACTTTTCCATCTACACCAAGTTTCTTCTTAAAGATCCATTTGCTCCCAATGGGTTTTACCCCTTCAGGAGCAACATCCAAAGTCCATACTTTGTTGGTGTACATGGATTCCATCTCAAATCACATTGCATCCAGCCATTTCACAGAGTCACCACTCGTGATGGCTTGCTCGAAACTAGTCGGGTCATCATCTTCCATGATGCAATCCTCGCTCCCACCATCGATGAGAAAACCGTAGTATCTCTCAAGTGGATGGGGAACCCTACTAGATCGGTGGAGAGGCGGGGGTTCGTCGGGAACTACTGGATCCTTTGGTTCCACCAAATTTTTTGTTGCAGTTTGTGTAGCTGGAACTTCTTCCGGTTCTACCTCATTGCCACTAATTTCTTTTTCAAGAAGTTCCTTTTCTAAAAAGGTGGCATTCCGAGATACAAACACCTTTTGTTCCTCGGTGTGGTAGAAGATATACCCGCGTGAATGTTTAGGATATCCAATAAACTTACACAGAAAAGACCTTGCCCCGAGCTTGTCCGGATTTTGTGTTTTTACATATGCCGGAAAACCCCATATCTTAACATAATTAAGATATGGTCTCTTTCCTTTCCATATCTCAAATGGAGTGGTTGGCACAGATTTGGTGGGAATCATATTTAATAGGTCTGCAACTATTTCCAGTGCATACCCCCAGAAGGAAATAGGCAACTCAGCAGTGCTCATCATAGAGCGCACCATATCTAATAGGGTGCGATTCCTCCGCTCCGATATACCGTTGTGCTGTGGTGTATAAGGAGGAGTAAGCTGAGAGAGATCCCATTCTCTTTAAGATAATCTAGGAACTCATTGCTCAAGTATTCTCCTCCTCGATCAGATCGAAGGATCTTAATACTTTTACCCGTTTGGTTCTCTACTTCGTTCTTATATTCTCTGAATTTCTCAAAAGCTTCAGACTTGTGTTTCATCAGGAACACATGTCCATATCTTGAGAGATTATTAGTGAATGTAATGAAGTACGAGGAACCATTCCTGGCATGTGTAGACATGGGACCGCATACATCACTATGTATCAGTCCCAAGAGTTCCGTAACTCTTTCTCCGTGTCCACTAAACGGAGTTTTGGTCATTTTGCCTTTGAGACATGAATGGCAAGTTTCATAAGATGATAATTCGAACACATTTAAATAACCATCTTTATGTAACTTAGCTAGTCATGTCGCATTGATATGACCAAGTCTACAATGCCACAAGAAGGATTCGTTCATTTCTGAACTTTTTCTCTTGTGTGTGTTCTGTATATTAAGAACCGTGTTTTGATTTAGAACGTATATGCCATTATTTAACGACCCTGATCCAATCAACTTTTGATTTAGGAAGATGTTCATAACATTATCCTGTATTACAAAATTATATCCTTTTTTACTTAATAAAGAAACTGATATAATATTGTATATCATGTTCGGTATATAATAGCATTCGTTCAGAATCAATGTATTACCACTTGGTAATACAATGTGATATTCGCCAACTGCTTTAGCTGCAACATTTGCACCATTCCTTACTCTTACGGAATGATCACCCATTCCCAGTTCTCTACCTTTCTTTAGCCCATGCAATATATTGCATATGTGGGATCCTGTCCGGTATCTAATGCCTAAGACGTAGAGTGAACTGAGAAACAGTTCTCGGTAACTAACACACCTGAAGAAGATGCATCAACATACTTATTCTTCGTTTGGGTGCCGTGAGAATCCATATATTTTTCTATTCCCTGCTCGGATTTATAACAATTATAAGTGGGAGCGGGACCAACGTTCCCCTGCTCAGTATAAAAAGCGGGTTCAGTTAATACATCCATATTATTATCTTGATTAAGGCCTGACATGGTCGCTATCTGGATAGAGAGAGAAGAAAAACACTTTAGCGTGCACTCTTACAAGATTAGATTAGTTATTATCTTATCTAATCAGGATGGCTCCCACTGTTTTAATCAAATCTTCCTTCAAACCTTAAAAGGTAAGATTAGCTGGGATTAATTACACCTTACAAGTTCGCCAATCTTTCAGCCAGATCAGTGTTGGTACTTTGAGGGAGGTTTCCCGTGCTTTCGCACGGACCTAATTAAAATAAACCTCATTTTTCCAGAGGCATAATCCCGTTAACACCTTTCTAGACACCTACTTGATCATCTAATTGTCCTGTGTAAAATTCTCCCAGGAGTAACTCTTACTCGCTGTGGGTATCGGGATCCATCATCTCATAGAAGGTATGCAATCTCATTGAAAATTTCAACATTTGAAATTCCTGATAATACTTTTACCCCTAGTGTCCCATGACCTTGACGCAGGCCAACAAACCATAGTTCGCTAGTCAAGTTCAACCCGTACATTTCTTGATTGAATTAAACCCACCCGCACGACCCTTGACGCAGGTCAACAAAGTCGTACGACTATCCTAATCCAATCACATCTCATGTTACAGATAAGCACTAGTTAGCTACCGCACACTACGCCCTGACGCAGGCCAACAAACGTAGTACGAATACCAAGTAGTATCTATCTGAAATGTCGGAGGGCTACGCAGGTTTTTCAGAAAACCATTTGCGTAATGAACTTGATATCATTGTAGAAACAAGTGATTTTGAAAAGGAGTGTTTTTTATGCTTTTCTAGTTTTGCTAAAGAGGTCACTTCCGGTGAAGGGATCTCGGCTCTTTCCTCATCGAATAAGGTGCAGGATATTTCATAAATACCGGTGTGCAAAGAAAGAACTATAAAAGCAATAAAAAAATAAACCATGAATTTGTAGCATCTGCTAGTTTTGCTAAAGAGGTCACTCCCGGTGAAGGGATCTCGGCTCTTTCCTCATCGAATAAGGTGTAGGGTATATCATATATACCGCTATGCAAAGCAAAACTGTAGCTGCCCTTTTTATAAAGTTTTGATTCTACAACATCTTTTAGGTTTCTTTTCTTTTATTAATCTCATTAATAAAACCCATCATTTATGCTTCCTAAGCATCACAGAAGAAACGAAAGCAACATTATTTATATATCATCATATATAGATAGTATAAGCATTCGTCTCAGGCAGTAATATGATCTCATCACAGAACATTGCAGCAGAAGATAACATATGAAATATTGGATATACTAGGGCGTCCGTGTTTTATTTCGAGCCTGTATAAAACACGGATTCCACGGTCGTGATGAATAGCCAAACCCATATCCCTAGACCCCTATGAGAGCGTCAAGCAACACTGCCAATTCTAGGGTTAGGAGACCCGGTCTCGACTCCTCGAGATGGCCTCCCACTGGACCCTAGAACCCGGTTACTTGTGCTCTCCGTCTTGAGTCTATCCTAATGTGGAAAAGTAAATAATATACAACGGTGACATCATCCTCAACCCGGAAGTGCCCCAATAAAAGAATATTATATACAAATGAATTTTAAATGAATGAAAAAGAAAACTCTCATCTCACATAAAAACCCCGGCTATTCAATACACAACGATCTAATAGATCATATCACAGCAACACATAATATCTCATATCATCAACGTAAGCAAGTATGCATATCTCGATTGTCGTTGATGTATAGCAACGAAGCCGGCGATACACTACATACTACGCTTACGGTCACAGAAAAGAAAGTGTAAAACTACAACATTTGGAATCCACAATCACTTTAGACATCTTAAATCCGAAATATCACATACTTCGCATTTCATGCCTAACTATATGAATTCCACATATTGTATCACAATCCAGATAAATAAACAATGTTAAACTTTCCGATCGAATCAACGAATTCTAAAGATCTCCAGAAAACTCAACACTTGAGTAATATTAAAAATTCTCAGAAGCATGTAGTAATATCTACGGATGTTACCTAGAAATATCTATCTCTAATACCCAAGTACGGCCGCAGAACCGCCGCGAAAAGCCTGGTATTGCCGCGGTTCCGCGGTGTGACTTGAAGGAATTAGGGGTTCGTATTTCACAGTTATCCATAGAATCACCAGCTTAATTTTCTGAGTATTTTTAAAACGGAAAAAACCATCTTTTTAAAAAATTTCCAGAGAGGGGGTCAAATACGACGTTTCGAGGTTCGATCGGACTTTTAACTTCGTTTACACGTCGCCTAATGCTCTAGCTAGGCTCTTATACCATTGTAGGGTTAACTTAGCACCTTTGCAAGGTTTTGGCAAGTATCAAACATGCTACTTTAAAAATTTTGGGGTGCTAAACAAACCTTAACTAGAGAATTAGGGTTAACTATGCATGTAAACAACTTTGCATCTAAGAGAGAGGGATTACAACCTTTGTACTCCGTTCCTTCGCTTCATAAGCTCCGAGTAGTAGTCCTTTTGCCGCGATCCATGATCTCCCGGACTCAAGAAAGGCTCCACAAGTCGAATGATCCATTCTTACTTGAAATCTTCCTTTTCGAAGATGATTTACCTTGAAGAATCTCAAACTCAAGCTCTCACTTCTCTAATCAAGTATTGGAGAAGTGAACACCCTAATCTAAGTGGCTAGAATAGATGAGGATGATGAAGTAGGAATTTAGCACTCTTTTATTTTCAATTTCTCACCATTTATCATCACATGTAAAAAGCTAGCAAGTTTTTTCAAGAAGGAAGAAGAAGAAGAAAGCTTTTGTGATGAATAATGAATAATTGTGTTGTGGTTACAAATCCAACCTTGAGTTAAGAATGAAGAAGCTTAACTCATGTAGAGAATTAACTAGGGTAAAGGGTTTGGGTTGGGTTAAGAAATATCTAGACAAAATATCTTAGCTAAAAACAAAAAAAGCTTCTTGAAGCTTCTTGAAAAAGCTAACCCAAATGCTAACCCAAATCAAACCCTAACTAGTTTAATCTCCACAAATCATGTTGCATTTGTAATCATAACTTGTTACAATATTATATATCACATATATAATATATTTTGCAACAAAAGAAAATAATACAATTAACATATATCGCATATATATTAATGTATTATCCGGTGAGAAAATGAATCAATAAAGCGAGATTATATTAGTTAACGTAATGTAATATATCACATATATAATTATACATTAAATTATCGAATCAACACTTGATTCGACAATCCGGCTATGTTGCATATAACCGACTAATATAACATGTACCGATTGATCGAATCAACACTTGATCCGATGACCCGGCTATATCACATATACCCGACCGATATCATATATCGCGAGAATAGAATACGGTATCTTATATCGTATTATTCTCGGTCCCGCACATATCACATATGTGCTCCTACTCCGTTTTTCCTGAGCCAGGAAACCTCTGTGTAGGACTCTAAAGAATCGTCAATACGCCGGCAGCAGATGATGATCATATCAAACACCCACTAGCTGCAAGCGGTCAGCTAAACGTAATAGCCATCCAGTTATTGAGCGATCAGAAGATCAACAAGCAAGCCTGTACATTCTTTTGTGAATCCATTCAGTAAACACTCCCGTACAGTCCGATCTCTTCGTCTCATATGTTGCATATCTAGTCTAGGGGTGGTAAAACGTCAAACCCCAGTAACCGATAAGTCGTGTCGATGTAAGGCTCATAACGGATCGAGAAACTACTGATAACACTTACTAGTAAATCTCCATATCAGCCCTGGCCAGGGACTTCCAGTTATAGCCAATCGAACACAGCACAACATCAACTCCCTATACGGGGAGAGACGAAACCCCTCCTATCGCTCATTGCCTCCATGTGATTCAGGACTGTACCCAAAAGCCACCATTTTGCACATCTTTTTGGACGTGGTAAGGTGGAAATCAAAGCACAATGGGAATCACACAAGACTCTATGACGATCTCGGGTCTACAGACTAACCTGTACCAGTGTCACCGGAGAACTGCTATCTGACGATAGGTATAATACCATCAAGGAGTTCTCGGCGAGCCCGTTCAGTGTACCCAGCCTCCACTGAGCACCCGTATACCATCTTTGATGTCCAACACCAATGGATATGGGATCATCCATCGCCCATCATATGGGTCAAGATGCGTGTACGCTAGTCTACTCTGGAGTATCGATGCCCTGTCTTGACACACCCTCGACTAGGAACAGTTATAGGATGTACTCGTTGACTACCCTGGCCCCACTAGTATGATCTCATCATAGTCCTAGTAGTTGAGTACATATCCTAAGGGCTTTATCAACACGTGATCACAAAACAGTATTCGTTAGCATGTTAAGATAAAGTGAAACCAGATAGCATACTATCATATCGAGCAAGAAAGTCCTCTCTATATATATCCAAGCATCCATTATAATATACATCACATGTACAACAATGGCCTCGAAGGCATATATATAACTAACAGACACTCTCCAAAACTGTCTGTGGATGTTGTTCTGATCCATCACATCTTACGGAAAAATTTCCATTGAATTCTCCGTTTCAAGATCAAGAGCATACCAATGCTGCTTTTCAACAAAGATCTGGAAACGATCCGTATTCTTCCACTTATAATCAGGGTTAGAGGAATCATCCTAACTTTGCTTGTAACCAACAACAAACTCAAAACACAAAGGGCTCCTCCACCACAACAGCAACCATTTCAATTGAGTCAGCACCCCTACCAATCACAAAACTTTCAAAATCCAGTCAACACACCTGCACCGTATAATCCTTTGCAGTTGACCGGTACTGATGAATCCTCTTCACTCGCACAAACTATGAATTTGCTTCTGACAAATTTCATGCAAATGTCGGTTGAATTTAGGTCTTCCTTCGATAAATTCCAGAAAAACTCGGACTCCCAGAGTGAGACTATTAAATCGATGGAAGCACAAATTGCCCGTATAAATGCTGAATTGAGTGCTAGAGAGAAAGGGAAACTTCCAGCTCAACCTTTACCCAATCCCGGCTATTCACATCATGTGATTGCTATCACCACGTTGAGATCTGGAAGAGTGCTTGAAAATCATGTCGGTGAAGAGATTGATAATAATGAAGAATCAATCGATGATACCCCGGCTGAAACTTTTCCTTCCACTTCTGCTTCTACTTCTGACCCCAGTTCGTCTACCCCACCATTTTCTTCCGAGCCTATTCTCCGTTTTCCCCAAGGCTCGAACCCTCAGCACACCTCTTCTAGTCCACAAAAGACGATCCCCACTCCTATTCTTAGATCGTTCCTACCTATACGATCTTCTTCAATGTTGGACCCCGCTCTTATTGCTAAATCTCCTTATCCAAATCGGTTAAAGGGAAACAGACCAAGTCTGCAAATGGAGAAGATCACTGAAATCTTTAAACAGGTTAACATCAACATCCCTCTTCTAGATGCAATACAACAAGTCCCCACTTATGCGAAAATTCTCAAAGACTTGTGCACTAGGAAGAGGAAGACTCAAGTGCTAAAGAAGGTATTCATGTCAAAGATCGTAGACACAGCTTTTCCCCAACAATTACCTAAGAAACATAAGGATCCTGGCTATCCTACTATTTCTATTTCTATTGGGGATAAACACATTAACCGTGCTCTACTTGATCTTGGAGCAAGTGTTAACCTACTTCCTTTCTCGGTTTATGAGCAGTTATGGATTGGAGAGTTGAAACCAACTCACTGCACTCTCCAGATGGCCGACCAATCAATCACCAAACCTAGGGGTGAACTGGAGGATGTGTTAATAAAAATCGGGGAATTTGTATTCCCTGTGGACTTTATTGTACTTGATACACAGCCTGTAGCAAACCCACGGAATCAAATTCCGGTGATTCTTAGTCTCTCCTTTTTGGCCACTTCCAACACTATAATCAACTGTCCTAATGGCTCT
Source organism: Agapanthus africanus (assembly GCA_030015575.1). Taxonomy (NCBI): domain Eukaryota; kingdom Viridiplantae; phylum Streptophyta; class Magnoliopsida; order Asparagales; family Amaryllidaceae; genus Agapanthus; species Agapanthus africanus. Next base: position 48,297,633 of record CM057339.1, read on the forward strand.
TTGACCCTATCCTTTGGGAAGATGTCAATAGAGCTCAACATTTACAAGTTGGGAAGTGTACCCTCTGAACCTTCTGCTCAGGTTTGTTCTATCGAATTAATGGATGTCGACAGCAGCGAATTTGATCAACCTCATGATACTGATCTAGACTCTTTTCATATGTTGTTGTTTGACCCAACTATGTATCATACACATACGGACTCTTCCACTGAGCTGTCCGGGTCAACATCTAACACTGATTATGAACTGTTTTTGGAGTCTGAAGATCACCCCGTGCTTTTTGATGATATTACTCTCCGGGGTATCGATGAGAGTTTTGAGGACATTTTCGCTGATGAACTTGCATTTTTAGCAAACACGGATGTTGAGATGAATCAACTACAAGAAAAAAAAATTGAACCTCCACCCCCTCTTCTTGAAAATTACAAAATTGCGAGTAATCCATCACAATCACTGTGTCGTCTCTCCAAATTGAGACGCAAACCATCTCCTTCACACCACTTATCTTTTCCCCATTTCTTCTTGGCTCTTTTCAACTTGTTCTTCCACCAACCGGTGCACTACACTGATACAAATTTTGAATGTTTGGTGTTGAATTTCGGTCTTTGCAAAGCTTGGCATTGACCGGTAATGTTTACCCCCTCTTGTGATTTTCAAAAAATTAACATTGTTTAACTCAAGTTTGGGGGGGTATAATCTGGCTCTTGAAAACAAAATTTTTAAAATGGTGAGCCACAGAATAAGTTTGGGGGAGGATTTTCATGATCATATTTATTGCCCCCATTAATAAATTTCCTCCCGAACTTACAGGTTTTTTGAGGTTTAACAGAAGGCAACAGTGAGGACACTGTTGAAAACAAGTTTGGGGGAGGTTTGTGCTTATTTGGCATCACTTTGCATCATGCATAAGCACAAAACATATAAAAAAAACATATAATAATTTTTTTTTTACATAAATAAGATAATAAAAAATTACATCCAAAAGATTGGAAAACCAAGAAAATTAGAAGTTTTCTTAAACGAAAATAGTAATAAGTAGTTATGAGCCGTTGTCCCAAGGGTTAGTAAGATGAAGCAAGTCACTAATCTGAGGATAAAAATAAGTCTGAAAAATAGTTCCTATTCTGGAAGCCAAACATTTTGAACGTTGATACCCTACTATACGCACTTACACACGTCTTGAAACTCGGGATAGTAGAGGATACCTTGAAATGCTCTTGTATAAAAGCAAAAGTATGAAGGAAATAAAAAATGAAAAATATAAAATGGTGAAGAAAAAAAATGAACACTGGTTTTGTTATCACCAAGGCAGCAATAAAAAAATATAGCGAGGGTGCTTCATCACCTAGTGCCTTAGACCAACTGGTCTGGGAGTCAGTGCTAAGCCTTAGGTGGCGCAAGACGAGGAAAATACTAATACACCGTATAAGCAAGCACATGAGTAATCGGTCAGTTAGTACCTCAAGAAGTATTAACGGTCGCATGAAAAATGTGTGAGCAAATCCGTCTAAATATTCATTGATTAAAAAGTACTGAGGTGATGGACAAGAGTGTGATAGATTGAATTGAATTCTTCGAGTGTAGGGATGTCTTTTACACACACGTAGGGTTATATGATCGATGTTTGGAAGAAAGGTAGGAATGAAAAATAAAGGAGATATTTTATTGAGGGATGATTTGATTTCTAATATTTTTTCATGACTATTAAGTTAGGGTTCATGACAACCGAAAAGCTAGTATTAGTTGGAAACTCTAATTTTCAAAGTCTTTCTTTTACAATTCTTATCTTTATATATAATTTTCACGGTCTTCCTTTTATTATTGGATTTTGTGGGTGCAATCCGCTGAAAACCCTCAGGAGACAACACTCCTCCTACTAGGGACACCTAGAGATTTAAAGGCTTGTTGCACGTGCTCAGTGCAATCGTGTTGCCTACAAAAGTGTGCTAGTTAGTTTTTCTTTTCTTAGATTTTCTCCTTCTCTTTCTAATAAAACAAGTTTGCTCGCGACGACCAAAATTAAATTTGGAAGAATTTGATCGGTCGAAAATATTGCATTTTTAACACATCAATTTCCCTACTTTTTGCAATCATCTAAAGGTGTTCGGTATGAATATAGCACATATTAGCAATTCGTCTGTAAAATACCAAATAACATGTGTTATACATTATAACCAGCATTTTGAGGGAAATTGTGTGTTTATTATTGCACGCATGATCTTTGTATACCGTAACACTTGTCTCGAGATTGTGTGCAGGAAATTCTCCAGGTAAAAGAGCCGGAATCATAAAAGTGCTGATAAAAATACGCCAAGTCCAAGACTTGTGATTTGGCAAAAAAACAAGAAAGATTTATAAGATTCCAGACATCAGAAAACACCCCTAAAGTCAGCACCAAATATACCTGGAAGTTTAATGCAGCAATTCCACCAAACGGCCGCGGATTCGCGGCCGAATGGGCCGATCCGCCATGGATCCGCAACCATGTTGACACGTTATCCGCAGATTACTATTCCTGAGGTCTCCTTCCAAGATCAAAACTTCTTCAATACTCTTCAGTCCCCAGAGATCGCCAGAAGCTTCCTTTCTAACAGCCAAGTTTCTTATATAAGCCTAATACCTACCAAGCTTCTCAAGCAAGCTAGCTAACTAACTCAATCTAGAAGTTTCTTCTCAACTACCAAGCTTACAAGGGAAGCTAAACCTAGCTTAGCTTCTAAAGGAAGCTAGATCAAGCTTTTAGGGGAAACTAAAGGAGAAGACTATAAAAAGGAACCCAAGGGCATCATTACAGGGTTGTTGAAAATTGAGCCAAAAATTCCGCAAGTTGAGTGACACAACTTGCTACTCAAAACCTTACCCCGAATCAAATTCAAAAGCCAAATCAAGATTCATCGAGTACCAAATTGAGCAAGAATTCAAAGAGCATTTTTGAAGCAACGCCGATCTTCATCCGAGCAAGTGATCCACGACGATCCGCGACTCAAGAAGACGATGCGAAGCTAGTTCGACGATCGAGTTCTCTTCTCAATTCTTGTAATCTTTGAGCGAATTGTAACGAAACGTTGATTTATAAAAGGTGAAAATTCTTGATCTTGCTTTTCTTTACATTTGAGCATTATGAAGAGTTATCAATTCTTGATTGTTTTCTTTTTCATGATGTTTGAGTGAAAACCCCGCTTGTGGAGGAATCGAGAAAATAGATAGATGATGATGATTAAATTCTTGAAAGATTCTTAAGTCTTATGAGTTTTGTAAACTCTAGGAAATTGAATCAATGACGACCTAGTTTTGAGCGAGATGCTTTCTTGAATGTTTTCTCTCTTAACTAGAGATCAACGATCGATACTAGAATTTCCTAGAGGCTAGAATTTGAATGCTAATTAACGAAAAGACAAGGGATGATGATAGAGAAACCCTAGTTTTTTCAATAGATCCCTAAACCTCGTTGATCGTCATCAATCTAGCCACAAATCTTCGATAGATAAGAATTTGTAATCATAAGTATTCATCATCACTATCGATTAGATCGATTCCTACAAGGCTCTTTACAAATCTTGATAATTCAAATAATTTGGGAACATTTCTTGATTCTTGATTTTAGATCTTTACTTTCTTTAAGTTTCTTGAAAATAAAAACTCACAAATCTTGAATCAATTTTATTGCAATTTCTTTTATCTTTTAATTTTCAACTCAACTAAAACAAGATCGATCAAATCTCACTTTCCCTGTGGACGATCTGCATTCACCGACGAACCTACAATAGACACCGTTATTGATTGCGGTTTACAAATTTCTTTGGTTGTGATCTTTACACTTTTCCAAACGACACACGAAGAACGATTATCAATCATGGGCTCTGAGGTGAGCTAGCTTGTGCTTGCAGGTCGGGTACAGGGGCGGCCTGGTCGGCCCCTGTGGCCCTTTCTTCTGAGTTCTGGGACACGTCATCTGCCACGTGCCCTGATCTTGGAGACCGCCGATATTGAGCATCATCAATAAGGAATAATGTTTTAGGCATATCAAAGAAGAAAATATTCAAGAAACGGCAAGGAACATAAAATTCTAGAACTCAAAAGTCGACCAAATTTATATGAGAAGTAGTATATTTCAAAGTAGAAGACATTTTAGCGCTATAACTTATATTTATTATAAAACATCAAATTCTTACGGTTTGTGCAAAGATGCTTCAACTTCCAACTCAAACTAAATCAAGCACATGAAAGTAGTGAAAAGCCGTGCAAGGAAACCAACTGATTGATCGTTATAAATTGTGAAGTTGTATGGAATGAAAAGTTTATCACAATCAAAAAAATTATACCGCAATCAATAACGGTGTCGAAATAGTTTCGTTAATGAGAACGGATCGTCCACTGAGATGCGAGTACTTATTCGTTCATACTTTAGTTGAGTCGAAATGAAAATATAAAAGAAAATTCAAGAACGTAATTCGAGATTTAATCGAGTTGTCATTTCAAGAAAATCAAGAACATGATCAAGAATTTGAAATCAAGAAAAAGTCCAATATCAATTTGAATTATTAAGAATATGAAGAATAGCCTGTAAGAATCGATCAAATTAGTAGCAATGATGAATACTAAAAATTACGAATCTTATCTATTGATGAATTGTAGGTAGAACGATAGTGATGAATGAAGATTAGAGATCTATTGAAGAAATTAGGGTTTCTCCTTCACTATCCCTTGTCTTTTCATTGATCATCATTCAAATCTAGCCTCTAGCAAAGAAAATCATCAATCATTTGATTCCTAATTTGCAACGAAATAATCAAGAACATGATCTCGCTCCAAATTAGGTCATCGATGATTCTTTTTTCCTAAAGTTCACAATCCTCATAAGACTTAAGATTTGAATTAGGATTCATCATCATTAGATCTACCGATTCTCTCAATTCCTTTACAAGCGGATATTTCACTCATGCATCATGAAAATTAAAGAATCAAGAACGAGAAATTTCATAATACAAGAATGTAAAGAAATCGAGAATTACAATTATCACCTTTATTAAATCTCCTTCAAATTACACCTCTCAATTCGAGTTTAAAAGACTAGCTCTCGATCGCTCCTATGAAAGGGAATTTTTAGTCGATCTTTGCTCGGCTCGATCTTCGTGTGACGTGGATCGATCGCGGATCTCTTGCTCTTGATGATGATCGGCGTTGCGATAAAAGATCTTCGATTGTCGCTTGATTTTGCTCTCAATGGATCTTTGATTTTGATTGGATTTGGGTTTGGATCACAAGTTGTGTCACTCAAGTTGTGTAGTAAATTGGTTCAATGTTCAACAACCCTAAAATTAAGATCTAGATCCCCTTTTATAGCCTCAAATTAAGCTTCTTTCATAAGCTTGGTTGTTATGCAGAGCCTTCCAGAAGAAGCCACGTGGTAATGAAGCGTCTTGAGGAAGCTAGGAGGTTACAGAGAAGGTTCTGGAGAAGTTTCGTCACCGGCGCCCCAAACTCGGCCGCGGATCCGTGGCGGATCGGGCTGGATCGGCCGCGGTTCAGCGGCCATTTGTTGAGTTCACTAGCTCATTTTCCTGAGATGGCTTTGTGTTGGTCTTTGGGTGTTCTTTTTATTAGTTATATATATGCCCTAGAGGCCATTGTTATATATATGATGTATATTATTGTGGATGCTTGGATATATAGAGAGAGGAATTTCTTGCTCGATATGATAGTATGCTATCTGGTTTCATTTTATCTTAACATGTTAACAAATACTGTTTTGTGATCACGTGCTGATAAAGCTCTTAGGATATGTACTTGACTACTAGGACAATGATAAAGATCATACTAGTGGGGCCAGGGTAGTCTACGAGTACATCCTATAAACTGTTCCTAGTCGAGGGTGTATCGAGACAGGGTATCGATACTCCAGAGTATAGTAGCGTATACGCATCTTGACCCATATGATGGGCGATGGATGATCCCATATCCATTGATGTTGGACATCAAAGATGGTGTACGGGTGCTCAGTGGAGACTAGGTACACTGAACGGACTCGCCGAGAACTCCTGGATAGTATTATATCTATCGTCAGATAGCAGTTCTCCGGTGACACTGGTACAGGTTAGTCTGTAGACCCGAGATCGTCATAGAGTTTTATGTGATTCCCACTGTGCTTTGATTTCCACCTTACCACGTCAAAGAGGGCATGCAAAACGGTGGCTTTTGGGTACATTCCCAAATCACATGGAGGAAATGAGCGAGAGCAGGGATTTCGTCTCTCCCGGTATAGGGAGTTGATGTTGTGCTGTGTTCGATTGGCTATAACTGGAAGTCCCTGGCCATGGCTGATATGGAGATTTACTGGTAAGTGTTATTGCCTTCATTTATGAACTCATGGTTGTCATTTGTAACCACAACAATAATTCATTATTCATCATAAAAGCTTTCTTCTTCTTTCTCCTTGAAAAAGCTTTCTAGCTTTTGATGTTGTGATGATAAATTGAAAACAAAAGAGAGCAAAATTCGTACTTCATCATCCTCATCTATTCTAGCCACTTAGATTAGGGTGTTCACTTCACTAATACTTGATTAGAGAAGTGAGAGCTTGAGTTTGAGATTCTTCAAGGTAGATCATCTTCTAAAAGGAAGACTTCTAGCAAGCATGGATCATTCAACTTGTGGAGCCTCTCTAGAGTCCGGAAGTTCATGGATCGTGGCGAAGGGACTACTACTCGGAGCTTATGAAGTGAAGGAACGTACTACAAAGGTTGTAATCCCTCTCTCTTAGATGTAAAGTTGTTTACTTGCATGTTAACCCTAATTCTCTAGTTAAGATCTTGGTTAGGGTTTGTTTAGCACCCCAAAAATTTTAAAGTAGCATGATTGATACTTGCCAAAACCTTCACAAGGTACTATGCTAACCCAACAGTGGTATCAGAGCCAAGTTAGAGCATTAGGAGTCTAGACGAAGTTAGAAGTCCGATCGAACCCCGAAACCCCGAAATGACCCCTTTTCTGGAAATTTTTCAAAAAGTTGACATTTTTCATATTAAAAATACTCAGAAAATCATGTAGGGAATTTTATGGACCCACCTGAAGAAAGCGTCCCGAACTCTCTACAGTGACCGCGTAACCGCAGCCAAAACCTGGTTTTGGCGGCGGTTCCGCGGCGCCACTGTGGAGGCTTAGGACGGGCCTTTCAATGATGGTCTATAGGTGCTGGGGCATGCTACTGGGAATTTTTATTTCTGCTCAAGTGTTGAGCTCACTGGAGTATTTTGGGAATTCGTTGTATCTATCGAATTATCTAACTTCGCCTAGTTATCTGTGATGATTATGTCTTGCTGTGATATGTTATATTGGATCGTTGTGTAATGAATAGCCGGGGTTTTATGTGAGATAAGAGTTTTATTTTTCATTCATGTAAAATTCATTTGTATGTAATATTCTTTTATTGGGGAACTTCTGGGTTGTGGATGATGTCACCATTGTATATTATTTACTTTTCCGCATTAGGATAGACCCAAGACGGAGAGCACAAGTAACCGGGTTCTAGGGTCCAGTGGGAGGCCATCTCGAGGAGTCGAGACCGGGTCTCCTAACCCTAGAATTGGAAAGGTTACTTGCCGCTCTCGTAGGGTTCTAGGGATGTGGGTTTGGCTATTCATCGCGAATGTGGAATCCGTGTTTTATACAGGATCAAAATAAAACACGAACGTCCTAGTATATCCAATATTTCATATGTTGACTTCTGCTGCAATGTTCTGTGATGAGATCATATTACTGCCTGTGACGAATGCTTATACTATATGTATATGTTGATATATAAATATTACTGCTTTCGTTTCTTCTGTGATACTTAGGAAGCTTAAATGATAGGATTTATTAATGAGATTAATAAAAGAAAAGAAACCTAAAAGATGTTGTAGAATCAAATTTTCAAAAAGGGTAGCTACAGTTTTTTCTTTGCAAAGTGGTATATGTGATATACCCTGCACCTTATTCGATGAGGAAAGAGCCGAGATACCTTCACCGGGAGTGACCTCTTTAGCAAAACTGGCAGATGCTATAAACTCATGGTTTAGTTTTTGATTGCTTCTATAGTTTTTGCTTTGCACAGTTGTGTTTATGAAATATCCTGCACCTTATTCGATGAGGAAAGAGCCGAGATCCCTTCACTGGGAGTGATCTCTTTAGCGAAACTAGAAAAGCCTCAAAAACATTCCTTTTTCAAAAATCACTTGTTTCTACAACGATATCAAGTTCATTGCGCTCATGGTTTTTTAGAAAAACCTGTGTAGCCCTCCAACATTTCAGATAAGTAATATTTAGTATTCGTACTACGTTCGTTGGCTTTCATCAAGGCGTAGTGTGCGGTAGCTATTTACTTCTTATCTGCAGCATATGATGCGATTGGGTTAGGGTAGTCGTATGGCTTTATTGGATTTCATCAAGGGTCGTGCGGGTGGGTTTAATTCAATCAAGAAATATATGGGTTGAACTTGACTAGCGGACTATGGTTTATTGGCATTCGTCAAGGTCATAGCACGTTAGGGGTAAAAGATATTATCGGGAATTTCAAGTGTTGAAATTTGCAATAAGATTGCATACATTCTATGAGATAGTTGGATCCCGATACCCACTGTGAGTAAGAGTTACTCCTGGGAGAGTTTTACACATGACAATTAGCCGATCAAGTAGGCGTCTAGAAAGGTGTTAACGGGGTTATGCCTCTGGGAAAATGAGGTTTATTTTAATTAGGTCCGTGCGAAAGCACGTGGAACCTCCCTCGAAGTACCAACACTGATCTGGCTGAAAGATTGGCGAACTTGTAAGCTGTAATTAATCCCGGCTAATCTCAACTTTTAGGGTTTGAAGGAAGATTTGATTAAAATAGTGGGAGCCATCCTGATTAGATAAGATAATAACCAATCTAATCTTGCAAGAGCGCACGCTAAAGTGTTTTCTTCTCTCTCTCTCTAGGTAGCGACCATGTCAGGCCTTAATCAAGATAATAATATGGATGTATTGACCGAACCCGCTTGTTATACTGAGCAGGGGAATGTTGGTTCCGTTCTTTCTTATAATTGTTATAAGACTGAACAGGAAATAGGGGAATACCAGAATTCACACGCCACCCAAACGAAGAATAAACATGTTGATGTATCTTCATCGGATGTGTTGGTTACCGAGAACTGTTTCTCAGTTTACTTTAGGTCCTGGGCATTAGATACCGGATCAGGACCCCACATATGCAATATATTGCATGGGCTAAAGAAAGGCAGAGAACTGGGAATGGGTGATCATTCCATAAGAGTAGGGAATAGTGCAAATGTTGCAGCCAAAGGAGTTGGCGAATATCACCTTGTATTACCAAGTGGTAATACATTGATTCTGAACGAATGCTATTATATACCAAACATAATATGCAACATTATATCAGTTTCTTTATTAAGTAAAGAAGAATAAAATTTTGTAATACAAGATGATGTTATGAACATCTTCCTAAATCAAAAGTTGATTGGATCATGCTCGTTACATAATGGCATATAAATTCTAAATCAAAACACAGTTCTTAATATACAGAACACACACAAGAGGAAGAGTTCAGAAATGAACGAATCCTTCTTGTGGCATTGTAGACTAGGTCATATCAATGCGACTCAGCTTGCTAAGTTACTTAAGGATGGATATTTGAATCCGTTCGAATTTTCATCTTATTATACTTGCCAGTCATGTCTCAAAGGCAGGATGACCAAAACTCCGTTTAGTGGACACGGAGAAAGAGTTACGGAACTTTTAGGACTGATACATAGTGATGTATATGGTTCCATGTCTACACATGCCAGGAACGGTTCTTCCTACTTCATTACATTCACTGACGATCTCTCAAGATACGGACATGTGTTCCTGATAAAACACAAGTCTGAAGATTTTGAGAAATTCAGAGAATATAAGAACGAAGTAGAGAACCAAACGGGTAAAAGTATTAAAATCCTTCGATCTGATCAAGGAGGAGAATACTTAAGTAATGAGTTCCTCGATTATCTAAAAGAGAATGGGATTCTCTCTCAGCTTACTCCTCCTTATACACCACAGCACAACGGTGTATCGGAGCGGAGGAATCGCACCCTATTAGATAGGGTGCACTCTATGATGAGCAATACTGAGTTGCCTATTTCCTTCTTGGGGTATGCGCTTGAGACAGCCATACACCTATTGAATATGGTTCCTACCAAATCAGTGCCTACCACTCCATATAAGATATGGAAAGGGAAGAGACCATCTCTTAAGTATGTTAAGATATGGGGTTGTCCGGCCTATGTCAAAAGGTACAATCCGGACAAATTCGAGGCAAGGTCTGTCTTGTGCAAGTTTGTAGGATATCCCAAGAATTCACAAGGGTATATCTTCTACCACACTGAGGAACAAAAGGTGTTTATTTCTCGACATGTCACCTTTTTAAAAAAGGAATTTCTTACAAAGGAAATTAGTGGCGAGGAGGTAGAACTTGAAGAAGTTCCAGCAACACAAACTACGACAGAAGATTTGGTGGAATCAGAGGATTCAGTAGTTTCCGACGAACCCCAGCATCTCCGCCGATCTAGCAGGGTTCCTCATCCACTGAGAGATACTACGGTTTTCTCATTGACGGTGGAAGCGAGGATTGCATCATGGAAGATGATGACCCGACTAGTTTCGAGCAGGCCATCACGAGTGGTGACTCTGTGAAATGGCTAGATGCAATGCGATCTGAGTTGGAATCCATGTACACCAACAAAGTATGGACTTTGGAAGTTGCTCCTGAAGGGGTAAAACCCATTGGGAGCAAATGGATCTTTAAGAAGAAACTTGGTGTAGATGGAAAAGTTGAGACTTACAAAGCTAGACTTGTTGCAAAGGGTTTTCGTCAACAACCAGGTGTGGATTATGACGAAACATTTTCTCGAGTGGCTATGCTTAAGTCCATCCGGATCTTACTTGCCATTGCTGCATACCATGACTACGAAATTTGGTAAATGGATGTTAAGACCGCCTTTCTAAATGGTGATTTGGAAGAGTGCGTGTACATGATTTAGCCAGAGGGCTTCATAGACAGTGGGAGCAGCGGGAAGGTGTGCAAGCTGCTTAAATCCATCTATGGGTTAAAGCAGGCATCGCGGAGTTGGAACATCTGTTTTGATGTGGTAGTCAAAGAGTTTGACTTCATCAAAAACAGAGATGAACCTTGTATATACAAGAAGGTGGCAGAGAGTAAGGTTGTCTTCCTCATATTGTACTTGGATGACATACTCTTGATAGGAAATGATGTTCCTATACTGCAATCGGTCAAGCTCTTCTTATCACAAAGATTCTCAATGAAAGATCTAGGTGATGCCTCCTGCATTTTAGGAATTAAGATCTATAGAGATAGATCTAGACGGATACTGGGATTGTCCCAATCCAGGTACATTGACACCATACTAAATAGGTTTAGTATGGAAGAATCCAAGCGTGGGAACCAACCCACGATCTCTGGACTCACTCTCTCCAAAGAGATGTCTCCCAAGACTAATTTAGAAAGAGCTCGCATGCAAGGGATACCCTATGCTTCGGCAATAGGCTCTATCATGTATGCGATGCTATGTACCAGACCCGATGCAGCATACTCACTAAGTGTAGTGAGTAGGTATCAAGCAGATTCTGGAGAGAATCACTGGAAAGCTGTGAAGAACATTCTCAAGTACTTGAGAAGGACTAAAGAGATGTTCTTGGTGTATGGTAACGGAGAACTCCAGTTGGAGTCCTTTACCGATTCGAGCTTCCAGAGTGATGAGGACGACTCTAAGTCACACTCGGGATTTGTCTTTACCCTAAATGGAGGGGCAGTTTGTTGGAAGAGTTCCAAACAGGAAACCGTGGCAGACTCGACGAAGGAGGCTGAATACATCGCTGCCAACGATGCTGCTAAAGAGGCTATCTGGATAAAGAAGTTCATCACTGAACTTGGTGTGGTTCCGTCCATTGAGCATCTAATACCTCTGTATTATGATAACAATGGAGCGGTGGCTTTAGCCAAGGAATCCAGGTCCCATCAGAAGTCCAGACATATTCTGAGGCGGTATCACCTGATCCAGGAGATAGTTGATCGCCGGGAGATTGAGGTCAGGACAGTTGATACGAAGGACAACACTGCGGATCCACTCACAAAGCCCATTCCTCAAACACAATTTGAGAGACCCTTCGGGATGTTGGGTATGAGATACTACAACAGCTGGCCTTAGTACAAGTGGGAGATTGTTAGTTATATATATGCCCTAGAGGCCATTGTTGTACATATGATGTATATTATAGTGTATGCTTGGATATATATAGAGATGACTTTCTTGCTCGATATGATAGTATGCTATCTGGTTTCACTTTATCTTAACATGTTAACAAATGCTGTTTTGTGATCATGTGTTGATAGAGCCTTTAGGATATGTACTCGACTACTAGGACTATGATAAAGATCATATTAGTGGGGCCAGGGTAATCTATGAGTACATATTATAAATTGTTCCTGGTCGAGGGTGTATCGAGACAGGGCATCGATACTCCAGAGTAGACTAGCGTATACGCATCTTGATCCATATGATGGACGATGGATGATCCCATATCCATTGATGTTGGACATCAAAGATGGTGTACGGGTGCTCAATGGAGACTAGGTACACTGAACGGACTCGCCGAGAACTCCTGGATGGTATTATACCTATCGTCATATAGCAGTTCTCCGGTGACACTGGTACAGGTTAGTCTGTAAACCCAAGATCGTCATAGAGTCTTGTGTGATTCCTACTGTGCTTTGATTTCCACCTTACCACGTCCAAGAGGGCGTGCAAAATAGTGGCTTTTGGGTACAGTCCTGAATCACATGGAGGCAATGAGCGATGGGAGGGGTTTCGTCTCTCCCGGTATAGGGAGTTGATGTTCTGCTGTGTTCGATTGGCTATAACTGGAACTCCTTGGCCAGGGCTGATATGGAGATTTACTAGTAAGTGTTATCAGTAGTTTCTCAACCCGTTATGAGCCTTACATCGACATGACTTATCGGTTACTGGGGTCTGACATTGACCACCCCTAGACTAGATATGCAACATATTAGACATAGAGACCGGACTGTACGGTAGTGTTTGCTGAATGGATTCACAGGAGAATGTACAGGCTTGCTTGTTGATCTTCTGATCGCTCAATACTTAGGTGGCTGTTATGTTTAGCTGACCGCTTGCAGCTTGTGGGTGTTTGATATGATCGTCACCTACTGCCGGCGTATTGATGATTCTTTAGAGTCCTACACAGAGGTTTCCTGGCTCTGGCAAATCGGAGTAGGAGCACATATGTGATATGTGCAGGACCGAGAATAATACGATATGAGATACCGTATTATATTCTCGCGATATGAGATATCGGCCGGTTATATGTGATATAGCCGGGTCATCGGATCAAGTGTTGATTCGATGAATTGGTACATTTTATATTAGTCGGTTATATGCAATATAGCCGGATTGTCGGATCAAGAGTTGATTCGATAATTTAATGTATATTTATGTATGTAATATATTACATTACATTAACTAATATAAGCTTGCTTTATTGATTCATTTTCTCACTGGATAATACATTGATGTATATGCGATATATGTTAATTGTATTATTTTCTTTTGTTACAAAATATATTGTATATGCGATATATAATATTGTAACAAGTTAGGATTACAAATGCAACATGGTTGTTAAGTTTAAACAAAGTTAGGTTTTGGATTTGGGTTAGCTTTTTCATGAAGCTTCATGAAGCTTTCCTTTTTGTTTTCTAGCTTGATATTTTATGTAGATATTTGTTAACCCAACCCAAACCCTTAACTCTAGTTTGTTCTCTACATGAGTTAATGCCTTCATTTATGAACTCATGGTTGTCATTTGTAACCACAACAATAATTCATTATTCATCACAAAATCTTTCTTCTTCTTCCACCTTGAAAAAGCTTTCTAGCTTTTGATGTTGTGATGATTTAAAGTGAGAAATTGAAAACAAAAGAGAGCAAAATTCCTACTTCATCATCCTCATTTATTCTAACCACTTAGATTAGGGTGTTCACTTCACTGACACTTGATTAGAGAAGTGAGAGCTTGAGTTTGAGATTCTTCAAGATAGATCATCTTCTAAAAGTAAGACCTCTAGCAAGCATGGATCATTCGACTTGTGGAGCCTCTCTAGAGTCCGGAAGTTCATGGATCGTGGCGAAGGGACTACTACTCGGAGCTTATGAAGTGAAGGAACGTACTACAAAGGTTGTAATCCATCTCTCTTAGATGTAAAGTTGTTTACCTGCAAAAGCAGTCTAGCAGTCAACAAGTCTCATCTCTGGGAATAACTAACTATACGCTTACCTTTGTGAAACGCGCAATCGATGTTCTTCCTTTTGGGCGAGTAGACTGATCGACAATCCTCCTCTCCTTCAAAAAGGAATCCTACCGGTAGTTGACTTGAGCAAGAAAACGGATGTAGACGGATGCGCTACCGCGCAACGGCTTTCGCGCTAGGCACTCACTCCGTTGCTTGGTCTACCGCACCATTCAAATCAATATCGCGCTAGCGCTCACTCCGTTGTTTGGTCTGCTTGGGAGCTCACGGTTTCATGTTCTATTTCACTCCCCGATGGGGGTTCTTTTCACCTTTCCCTCACGGTACTACTTCGCTATCGGTCACCCTCATTTGAAAGTAGCATGATTGATGTTTGCCAAAACCTTCACAAGGTGCTATGCGATTCCAACATTTTTGATGTCTGGAATCATTTAATCTCTTATGAATCTTTGCCGGATTTTAAATCTTTGACTTACTTCGTTTTATCGGCAAATTGGCGATTCCAGTTCTTTGACCTGAATAATTTTCTGCACAAAATCTTGATAAAAAATGGTGAGATATACAATATCATGCGTGAAATATTTACACACAATTTCCTTCATAATGCCGGTTATAATGTACAACACATGGTAATTGGTATTTTCTAAATGATTCTGTAATGTGTGTCATATTTATAACAAACACCCTTAGATAATTAGAATAGTGAGGAAATTGTTATGTTACAGATTGCAATATTTTCGACTGAACAAATTCCCCCAAACTTAATTTTGATCGTCTCGAGCAAACATCTTTTATTCAAGAGAAGGAGAAAATTTAATAAGAAAAAAAGAAAAACTAACTAGCACACTTTGGTAGGCAACACGATTGCACTGAGCACGTGCAACAAGCCTTCAAATCCCTAGGTGTCCCTAGTAGGAGGAGTGTTGTCTCCTGAGGGTTTTCAGCGGATTGCACCCACAAAATCCTATAATAAAAAGAAGACTGTGAAACTTACATGTAAAGATAAGAATTGTAAAAGAAAGACTATGAAAATTAGAGTTTTCAACTACACTAGCTTTTCAGTTGTCATGAGCCCTATTTTAATAGTCATGAAAAAATGTTAGAAATCACATCATCCTTCAATAAAACATCATCTTTATTTTTATATTCCTACTTTTCTTCCAAACACTGATCATATACCCCTACGTGTGTGTAAAGAACATCTCTACACTCGGAGAATTCAATTCAAGCTATCATACTCTTGTCCATCTACCACAGTACTTTTTTAATCGGTGAAAATTTAGATGGATTTGCTCACACATTTTTCATGCGACCGTTAATACTTCTTGAGGTATTAACCAACCGATTACTCATGTGCTTGCTGATTAGGCGTAAATAATATTTTCCTCGTTTTGCAACACCTAAGGCTTAGCAGTGACTCCTAAACCAGTTGGTCTAAGGCACTAGGTGATGAAGCACCCTCGCTATATTTTTTTATGCTACCTTGGTGATTACAAAACCAGTGTTCATTTTTCTACACCATTTTATATATTTTCTTCATTTATAATTTCCTTCATACTTTGGCTTTTAGAAAAGAGTGTAGAGTGTTTTTCGTCACCCTATTGAGATGGGAATGCGCGCGCGCTTGTCAGGCGCATTACAGATTCCCCCTGCCTGGGATAGGCTGGGATTAATTGATTGTGGGGATCCAAATATCGGCAGCCGCGGACTAAGCTACCGTTAATTACCCCTCGCCTTTGGAGCGAGAGAACCTCCGATTGACGGGTCAAACAGGTTATGCGAACTCAATGTGCTGTGTACGTGTGTTGTGTTTTGAAAGGGGTTTTGGATATATCGAGGGCCCCACAGAGTTTTTATGGGGGTCCCGCTACCCGGATAGTGGGCTGGGGGTCAAGGGGGCCAGCAGTCCCCTTGCGGGATGTGGGGCAGCGCCCCGTTAGAAATTTTTTCTAACGGGGGACGGTATTGTAGAGTATGTGTGTGTGTGTGTATAAGGGAAAGGGAATCCAAAGGATGCGTGGGAGAAAGCGCCAGCGACTCACGTGCACGGCACGCGGGCGCTTGGATGCTCGGGCGCTAGCGCTTTGGGCGCCAGGGCACTAGCGCCTCACGTGCTAGGCGCGTGGGCGCTCAGGCGCTAGCGCTTTGGGTGTTCAAGGGCTCGCGCTATGAGCGCTCGGGCGCTAGTGCTTTGGGCGCTAGCGCTACACGAGCCATATAGGGTTACTAGGCACTCTCACAAGGTTCTATAAGGCATCAACCATGCCTGATTTAAAATTTAGACATGTCGAACAACCCTAACCAAGATCTTTAAACTAGCGATTAGGAGAAACAAAGTATGTTAAACACAATAACATCTACGAGTTTAGGATTACAACCTTTGTAGTCCGGTCCTTCACTTCTAAAGCTCCGTCTTGAGGTCCCTTCACTGCGATCATCGAGTATCCGGACTCTAGAGAGGCTCCATGAAGAGAAAGATGCAAGCTTGCTTCCGATCTTCGATAACTAAGATGATCTACCTTGAAGTTTCTTTAACACAAGCTCTCACTCACTAAATGAAGTGAACACCTTAATCTAAATGGCTAGGATAGATTAGGATGATGAAGTAGGAATTTAGCTCTCATTTGTTTTCTTTAACTCACTCATTTTCATCACTAATGAAAAAGCTAGAAAGCTTTTCCATCAAGAACTCAAGGAAGAAGAAGAAGAATCCTTTTGTGATGAATAATGAAACTCTAGTGTGGTTAGAATTGCAATCATGGGTTAAGTATGAAGACTTAACCCATGTAGAGATTTAACTAGGGTAAAGGGTTGGGTTGGGTTAAGGAAATATCTATGCAAAATATCCAAGTCAAAGTCAAAGCTTCAAGAAGCTTCTTGAAAGCTTCATGAATACTTAACCCTAATCCAAACCCTAACCTCAATTAAACTCCACAAAACATATTGCATTTATAACCATAACATGTTACAATATTATATATCACATATATAATATTTATTGTAACAAAATAAAATAATACTATTAACATATATCACATATATATCAATATATTACCCGAGTGAGAAAAAGAATCTTCAAGTGAGCTTATATTAGTTTATGTAATTTAATATATCAAATATATAATTATACATTAAATTATCGAATCAACAATTGATCCGATAATTCGGCTATTTCACAAATAACCGACTAATATAATCTGTATCAGTTCATCGAATCAACACTTGATCCGATGACCCGGCTATATCACATATACCCGGCCGATATCTCATATCGTGAGAATCTAATATGGTATCATATACACGTATTGTTCTCTATCCCACACATGTCATATATGTGCTCCTACTCCGTTTTGCCTGAACCAAGAAACCTCTGTGTAGGACTCTAAAGAATCGTTAATACGCCGGCCGTAGGTGATGATCATATCAAACACCCACAAACTGCAAGCGGTCAACTAAACGTAACAGCCACCCAGGTATTGAGCAATCAGGAGATAAACAAGCAAGCCTGTACAATCTCCAGCGAATCCAACCAGTAGCACTCCCGTACAGTCCGGTCTCTTCGTCTGATATGTCCCATATCTCGCCTAGGGGTGGTAAACGTCAGACCCCAGTAGCTCGATAAGTCGTGTCGATATGAGGTCTATAATAGTTTGAGAAACTCCTAATAACACTTACCAGTAAATCTCAGCAACCCTGGCCAGGGATTTCCAGTTATAGCCAATCGAACACAGCGCAACATCAACTCCCTATACCGGGAGAGACGAATCCCCTCCTATCGCTCATTGCCTCCATGTGATTCGGGACTGTACCCAAAAGCCATCTTTTTGCACACCCTCTTGGATGTGGTATGATGGAAATCAAAGCACAGTGGGAATCACACAAGACTCTATGATGATCTCGGGTCTACAGACTAACCTATACCAGTGTTACCATAGAACTGCCATTTGACGTGAGGTATAATACCATCAGGGAGTTCTCGGCGAGTCCGTCCAGTGTACCCAGTCTCCATTGAGCACCCGTATACCTTCTCTGATGTCAAACACCAATGGATATGAGATCATCCATCGCCCATCATATGGGTTAAGAAGCGCATACGCTAGTCTACTCTAGAGTATCGATGCCCTGTCTCGGTACTCCCACGACTAGGAACATTTGAAGGATGTACTTGGCGACTACACTGTCCTCACTAGTATGATCCGCATCATAGTCCTAGTAGTCAAGTACTCATCCTAAGGGCTTTATCAACATGTAAAATAGAGACAATCAGAGTACATGTTAAGATAAAGAGCAACCAGATAGCGTACTACCATGTCGAGCAAGAAAGTCCTCCCTACATATGTCCAGGCATCCACTACAATATACATCGTATGTACAGTAATGGCCTCTAGGGCATACATATAACTAATAATCTCCCACTTGCACTAGGGCCATCTGTTGTGGTATCTCATACCCAACAATTAGCTGCGGTTGAAGTATCTCATACTCAACCATCCCATAAAAGTCTCTACTGGGAAAAATGACTTTGTGAGTGGATCCGCGCTGTTGTCCTCTGTATCTACTCTTCTAACCTCGATCTCTCTGGAAATCAACCATCTCCATGATCAGGTAATACTGCCTAAGAATTATATCTGGATTTCTGATGGGACGGGGGTTCCTTGGCAAAAGCCATAACTCCATTGTCACACAATGGTAGGAACGAAGTTCATCTCATGAACTTATATATATCCATACTGCTTCTTTGGTAGCATCCTTGGTAACGATGTATCTTGCCTTTAATCGTCTAGTAAGTCACGGTATCTAGCTTGGAACTCTTCCAACATACCGTCCCTCCACTGAGGGTAAAGACAATGCCTGCGACTGACATTCAGTCGTCCTTATCACCCTGGAACCTTTCCAGTGATTCTCCCCAGGATCGTTTGATACCATCTCACTACAACTAGTGAGATTCCTAACATCCAATTAGATCTATTCCATAGATCCATAACCCAGGATTTAGGAGGTATCACCTTGATCCTATATGGAGAATCATTGTGATAAGAGGAGATTGACCGAGCGTAGCATAGGAAACTCCTTCCCTATCAAGAGTATGTCATCCATGTACTCTACGAGGATCACCATCATACTCTCTACTACCTTTTTGTATATACAAGGTTCATCTACCATTTTGATGAAGTCAAACTCTTTGACTACCACATCAAAACAGATGTTCCAACTCCGCGATGCCTGATTTATCATATAAAACATCTTGCACACGTTTCCGCTGCTCCCACTGTCTACGAAGCCCTCTGGCTGTGTACTTATAGACGCTCTCTTCCAAATCAACATTTAGAAAAGCAGTCATGGCACCTAACCACCAGATATCGTAGTCATGGTATGTAGCCATGGCAAGTAGGATCTGGATGGACTTAAGCATAGCTTTGAAAGTATCAACCTTTCCATGTACACCAAGTAATCTTCTCAAGATATACTTGCTCCTGATGGGGATTTAACCCTTTAGATAAAGCAACCAAAGTCCATACTTTGTTGGTGTATAAGGATTCCATCTCAGATAGCTAAGCATCTATCCATTCTTACAGAGTCCCACTCCTGATGGCCTGCTCGAAATAAGTTGGGTCATCATCTCATGATGCAATCCTCACTCCCACTGTCATAAAGAAACCGAAATATCTCTCAGGTGGGTGAGAAACCCTACTAGATCGGCGGAGAGGCTGAGGTTCGTTAGAAACTATTGAATCCTCCGGTTCTTCCAAATCATCAGCTGCAGTTTGTATAGCTGGAACTCTTTCCAGTTCTACCTCATGACCACTAATTTCTTCACAAGAAATTCCCTTTCACAAAGGTGGCATGCTGAGAAACAAAACATCTTTTGTTCCTCGGTTTGGTAGAAGATATTCCCTTGCGAATGCTTGGGATATCCAACAAACTTCTACAGATCTGACTTTTCCTCGAGCTTGTCCGGATTTTGCTTTTAGACATAGGCCGGACAAGCCCAAATCTTAACATACTTAAGATATGGGCTCTTCCCATTTCATATCACATATGAAGTGGTAGGTCAACTGATTTGATTTGGAACCCTATTCAATAGGTATGCAGCTTCTCAAGTGCATAACTCCCAAAAGGAAATAGGAAACTCAGTACTACTCATTATAGAGCACACCATATCACATAGGGTGCTATTGCTCCGTCCCGATATACCATCGTGCCATGGTGTATACGGAGGAGTAATACTGAAAGAGAATCTCATTCTCCTTTATAAAAGTCCAGGAATTCTGTGCTCAAGTATTCTCCTCCTTGATCTCATCAAAGGACACAATACTTATACCCGTTTTGGTTCTCTACTTCTAACTTATATTCATTGAATTTCTCAAAAGTTCCAGACTTGTGTTTCAACAGGAACATATGTCCGGATCTTGAGAGATAATCAGTGAATGTAATGAAGTACAAAAAACCGGTCTTGGCATGTGTAAACAGGGGACCTTCATACATCAGCATGTATCAATCCCAAGAGTTCACTAACTCTTTCTCTGTTTCCAATAAACAGAGCTGTGGTCATCTTATCTTTGTGACATGACCGGCAAGTTTCACAAGATGTAAATTCAAACTAATTTAAATATGCATCTAAATGTAACTTCAGCTAGTCGGGTCACATTGAAATGACCTAATCTATAATACCTCAAGAAGGATCTATTCATTTCTGAACTCTTCCTCTTGTGTGTGTTCTGTACACTAAGAACTGTAGTTTGATTTAGAACGTCTATGCTTTTAGATAACGTGCCTGAACCGATCAACGCTTGATATAGGAAATGTTCAAAACATTATCCAACAATACAAAATTATATCTGTTTCCCCCAATCAGAGCAAAGCTCTGTTTGAATTTTGAAAATTCAAATTCTGAAGCAACGCTTCAAATCCCGTGCGCTGCGTGCAACGCGCCACGTGTCAGAAGTTGATACGTCAACGCAACGCCCGAGGCAGTGCGTCTAATGAGAGCAGGGCTCTTTTAAAAACAAAAAGTAAAAGAAAGCAACGGTCAGTTGCGCAAACGCTGCACTGCGCGACACGTGTCCGCGCAGCTGCGCGACACGTGTCCGCGCAGCTGCGCGACACGTGTCCGCGCAGCTGTGCAAATGCAGCTGCGCAAGCGCCGCGCCGCGCGACACGTGTCCGCGCAGCTGCGCAAGCGCTGCTGCACAAGCGACGCGCCGCGCGACACGTGTCCGCGCAGCTGTGCAAGCGCTGCACGTGTCCGCGCAGCCGCGCGACACGTGTCACACGCTGGGGAGTTGTGCAAGAACAGAATGGAGATTTAAAGAAATCTTTTCTGTTCTTGTTAAAATAAGAAGATTTTCTTCTGTAAAGCAGAGATTTTTGGATCAAAGATCCAACGGTGGGGAAAATTTCCCAAATCACTCAGAAAAAGATCTCTTTAACAAATTTAACTAATTTATGGGCACTATAAAAAGGTTCACAGACCTCAATTCAAGGGCATCAACATCCTGTTAAAAAAAAAAAAGAAGCGAACTCTTGAGAACTCCTTGAGAAATAAAAAAAAATGGTAAAATCCTTTAAAAGAAAAGAAAATTCTCTTAGGAACAGATCATTGATCTAAGAACAAGATCATTGATCTTCAACAATAAATAAATACATAAAAAAAATAATAATAATAAAAATAGTGCCTTGCACTTGTTATGAACCTTTGGTTCTCTGAAATAAGGAAAAACAAGGAAAAACTTGTTTTTCTTTGATCTAAATTTAGATCAAGAGATTAAAAGGTGCTTTGCACTTCTGTTCTTGAATCTAAAAAGATTCTTAGTGCTCTGCACAAATGCAATGCATTACTTGAAGGGCCAGGCCCAAGTCAAAAAGACCTAATAGGCCAAAATAAATTGCAAAGCAATAAAAGGGTAGAGCCTAAATGAAATTGATGCTCTGCATTATTTATAAAGGGCAGAGCCCAAAACAAATTGATGCTCTGCATCCTTTCTGGGCAAAGCCCAAATAAAAATAAAAAGAAATGCAATGCGAAAGCAGATAAAACGTTGGACATTTTCAACTGGACTTAGCCCAATTTTGGCCATAAGTCCTTAAATTAAATTGACCGAGCAAAATTGCTCTACTAAATCAATTTATAATCGGTTCGAGGGTATATCTCCGAACTTCTCTGACATCTATCGTTGTAATCCTTCAACGACGTCAGAGAGGTGACGGGTCCCGACGACCACATATCGGTACGGACTGCGGGGTCCTTAAACTCGTGGACCGAAACGCCCTTAAACTAATGTTGGACCGAAACGTCCCTAAACTAATGTTGGACCGAAACGTCCCTAAACTAATATTGGACCACCACGTACTTAAACTGGCGATGGACCACCACGTCCCTAAACTGGAACATGGACCGCCACGTCCCTAAACTGGAACAATAGAGCCTCCAAATTCTCTTTTGCCGGATCTAAACGGTCCCGTTTAAGTTGATCTTAGCCCCAAACACGGCTAACGTATCTTTAAACATTCAAATGGACTATAAAACTCCAAATCAACTTTGGTTCAAGTGTACATCTCTGAACTCCTCTGACACCTATCGTTGTAATCCTTCAACGATGTCAGAGAGGTGACGAGTTCCGACGACCATATATTAAATGGATCACCACGTTAAGTAGATCTTAGTCTCAAACAGGACTAACGTATCCTTAACGAACGTTTAAGTTGATCTTAGCCTCAACACGGCTAACGTATCCTTAAACTAAAACACCAAATCCAAATCTAAGTAAATACGGATTTGGACTAATCCACGTCCTACGGACGACGGCATAACTTAGTTTCCGTATACAATCCAGGGGCAACCACAAATAAAACAAACAAACACGACACGAAGTGAAATTCTGGAAAAGGAGAAAGTGGCTACCGCGATGCGGTAGCGTAATTAACTGCAGGGGCTTGCGCCTGCAGGGAAAAGCGTCCCTACAATCAAAAAAACCCTCAAGCGAGGGGGAATCTGACAAAGTCTGCTACATCGGCCGCATCCGTCTAAACCTTCGATACACGGTGCCATAAATCAACTTGGCATCTTCGGAGAGGTAGACGGATAAAACCAAATAGCATCTGCCCCGAATCTCAGCGTCAGGACTTCGCAGTCGTGTGCGCCGCCTTTCGGAGGGGAACAGATTCTGGCACGCCCGGTGG
Organism: Agapanthus africanus; assembly: GCA_030015575.1. NCBI lineage: Eukaryota > Viridiplantae > Streptophyta > Magnoliopsida > Asparagales > Amaryllidaceae > Agapanthus > Agapanthus africanus. The sequence goes on from CM057339.1 coordinate 48,321,169, forward strand.
GACCCCTTCCTCTTTCCACTCCACACTTCGTGTGTCGTCTTCGCGAACCAATTGCGGTTTGTTAAATGGTTGCCTTTGGATTCCAAGTTTACTAAGATTTGGTCTCTCATTGGGTGCAGAAGAGAAATCAAGCATCGATGGCCTCAACCTGTTAGAAGTGCTCCAATTGCGATTGCAGCTCGCGTCCGGCCTCAACTGGGGGCATAACCTACGGGCCCCAAGCGGCCTCTTTGTTCACCATGCCAGTGGAACAGGTAACTCAAGCCACCACTGGGCTCTTCTTCGGGACCATGCTCCCGCCGACGAGCTTTAGCACTCCTGTGCCCGAACAAGAAGATCCCAAGAAGTCGGTTTTCGATCGACTTTCAATTACTGCGGCCCCTGTCAACAGGTCGCACAATGCCAAACCAACGGCCTCTGTTTTCACCAGGCTAGATCAGAACTCTAAAGTGGCTATCCCAAAGAGGGCAACGGCCGCTGCTCCAGAAGTCGTTAAGATGGCTTCTCCCATCAAAGAGTCAGTCTTTGCAAGACTGACGATTCCCACTCTTGCCCCTTCTGGTCAAAAGACATCAGTCTTCGACAGGCTGACATCGGCAATCGCCCCGCACTCAAACAGGGGCAAAAAGAAATTATCTCAATCTCTGAGCCAATCCCGATGGCTCGCCGTGCTCGACGTTGCCATTGGCAACGAGTGAGGAAGGCAGGGGGCAACTCCCCCTCAGGGATAACTCCACCTGCTCCAATGGTGGAAGTTAACGCTGCTGTTCCAACTGGGAACAGCTTTGAACTGCTGAGGAGGGTGCGTAAGAACTCTCCAATCGCTATCTTGAAAAGATCTCCTCCACCTGCGGAGAGAGTTACGGAAACAAAGCAAGAACAGCCCCCTCAACGGCTATCTTCAAAAGTTTATAAAGTTTGGCGGAGGGTTCAAGACTCTGTGATTGACCCAGACCAATTTCGTCGCCAGAAAAAGGCGAAAGTGGAAAAGGACAAGGACCGCCCCATTAAACAGCAGGGGACAGCAGTTGCTAGGATGCCCACTTCAACGGTTCTTCCAACCCCAACGGCCCACAAAAGAAGGAGGCCGGAGAAAGCTCCCGCGTCAGCGGCAAAGGTTAAAAATGGTGAACCTAAATGCCCCAAGTCAGGGGGCATAACAGTTCATACGGTTTACATGGCATCGGGAAAAGAAGACAGCCGTGCATCAACGGGTCATAGACCGCTTACACGGTCAGTGACCAAGGCTCAGGAGCAACAACAGAAGCTCCAGGAGATGATGAACGCCATGGCCGCGCTTACAGGGCCAAAAGAAAACCCTGAGACGTCCTCCGATGAGCGCCAGGAGGAAGAAACCGACGCCGAATTCCTTCGTCGGATATTGGGGAAGAAGGACAAAGAGGCTGCTGAACAAGCAACCAACATACAGCGTATGGGCCTCCTCTTCCAAGACATGATAGGGATGATGATACAACAAGATCCTCCGGCTGAAGAACCCTCGATCGTCCTTGGAGATGATAGGGGAGAGACATCAAATCCTCGGCCCGCTCTATCAACGGCTAAAGAGGATACAATCTCTAAAACCGATCTGGACGAATACATAGCCCAACAAATACAGGTTCACCATGCGACTGAAGCAGCTGGCCAGGTCGTAAAAATGAGGCGGCCATATCCGAGCTGGTATGACCAAATCAAGTACCCGCCGGGTTACACAATCCCCAAGTTCCATGTCTACAAGGGGACTGGCAATCCTCACCAGCATGTTGCCCAATTCAGGGCGCTCTGCGGCAACACCGGCGGTGATGACAAGCTTTTGCTTCGCCAGTTCGTTGGAAGTTTATCAGATACAGCATTCGAGTGGTACTCTGAGCTCCCTAATGACTCTATTAAAACCTTCGCGGAGATGGAGCTGCTGTTTACTTAACGTTTTGCGAGTGCCAGTGAACGTACCCCAATGACGGCACTGATTAACGCCAGAGTAAAATCTGGCGAGACATGGGTTCAGTACGCTATACGGTGGCGTAATTTATGGTCAAAATGCGAGCAGCGCATAGAAGAAGCTCCCGCAGTGGGGATGTTTGTTGGAACCCTTGATTTACAGGCAACCATCTCGCAGTTTATGATGTTCTTCAATCCGACTACCTTCCAGGCTTTGATTGACAAACTAGCACAGATGGACCAGATGGGCCATAAACCCCCTCTCCCAAAGCCGGACTCCCGAAATGACAAAGGGAAGGGAAAAGCGATCGTTGTCGCTAATGCTCAACAACAACCGAGCGACTCGAAGCCGGTTGCCCGTCCAAATAATATGCGCCCGTACGTACCCCTTGAGGATAGGATGGGACGTCCTTACTCGTTTCCCCGTGATAAAACGAGGAGGTTATTCGAGCTGGCGTTACGCAACAGACTCATAAACCTGCCAGATCCAAAATGTCCGTTGCAACCAAATAACGTCAACGAGCCCAACTACTGCCCTTACCATCGGGTACTAGGCCATCCGATCGAAGATTGCTACGTTTTCAAGAATTGGCTTGAAAACTAGTACCGACAGGGTAAATTTGCGTTATCTGATAAATGGAAGGTGAATCCCCCGCAGCCCCACACCTCTAAAGGGACGAATACGCCGTGGGCAACATGCTCCGTCGTTGAAGAAACTCCGTGGGAGGTTGTACTATCATCTAAAACGAAGAGAATGCTAAATGATCTTCGGACATGTCCAGCAATAAAGTGGAAGAACCCATTGGAACCGCAGGTCGTTGAGGGGATGTTGAAGCCACGTCCAACTTCAAAGACCTATGATGGTGGTTCAAGCACTTGCAGCCAGCCGTCAAAGTCTTCAAAAAAGAAGAAGAAGTCCAAGAAGCCCGTAAAGCCTAGCGACAAGCGCACGGACTTGCAAAAACAAATTGACGCGTTGGAAGAGTACAACCAGAAGGCACGGACTCCCATTACATTCCAAGAGTTCCTCAACCATGTCTTCCAAGAGGAAGATGAGGGAGATAGTTCGCCGAATGAATCTGAAGAATATGTGGCGAGCTGCCATATGATTTCTTATTCGTTCATAAGCGATGAGGAGACTCCTCGTGCTGAAGAGCTGGGGGCAGATCCTGCACTAAAAATTCCGGAGCCGTCGGATGAAATGATTGACGCGTTCCTAAATGAAGCGTTCTTAAAAAGCAAAGCTGATCGGGAGCACGAAGCGGTTATATTCGAAAGGGCCAAACGCCAGCGCCTTGACGAAAGAATTGCGGTACTCCCGCTGGAACAAAATACATCCACCGCGGATAAAAGCAAATTCAAGATAGGGAAGAGATTTGCTAAAGCCGTGTCGATGGGTGTAAAGGTGCCATCCTCCGAGGAAAGCATTACTGGTGAAATGGAAAACCACCCCTCCTATTGCTTGTACCATCGGAAGGTGTCGCATCCCACTAAAGAGTGCAAAGCTTTCGATAGGTGGTGGCAAGGATATGTTACTCACCGGCAACAGTTTAAGAGGGAAAAGCGCAAAGCTCGCCGAGAGCAGAGCGGAACGATCAAAGTGCTTAACAAAACTACCGGTGGTTGTTGCATGATTGACGCCGGAGGATCACAAGTGCCCATATTTGGGAGCGATTCTGACGAGGAGTTAGAGCTTGGCCCCCTCTTTAAAGAATCCACTTCGGGAAAAGAAGAAGGACCGAAGGTTTGCGAGAATATCCAGCTACGCAATCGGACGCTACCTGAAAAGAATCTCGGACCTTTAAACAAGAAAGACAAAGGGAAAGAGAAGGTCTCCGAAGACATCGCCTTGGATGACCGAGTTGCGGAAGAGTTAACCGCCAAGAACCCGCCGAAGAGAAATAAAGTAGATTACAACGTCTTGGCGCATCTGAGAAAACTACCCTCACAACTCAGCATTCTTGATGCCCTATTACTATCAAAAGAGGCGAGGGATTCTTTGATTAAGGCGCTACAAGATCCGGACCAGTTCTAAGCCTTCCTGGCCGAAGAAAAGATGAAGGATGAACTAGAAGAGGTGCACACGGCCGACGTTGCTTTTGGTGATGAAGACCTCCTCCTAGGGACGTGCGAACACAATCGTCCCCTTTATGTCTCATGGTACTGCCATGACATAAAGATAGGTAAAAGCTTGGTCGATAACGGATCGTCTGTTAATCTACTCAATGTGCGGGTGTTAAAGGAAATTTGCATGAGTGTCCAACACCTCGCCCGAGACAAAATCACCATCTCCGGGTTCGACTCCCAATCATCAAAAACTTTTGGATCTGTGATATTGACGTTATGCTTCGGGTTGCTCGTCACAGATATTAAATTCCACGTCATAGATGCCAAGACGTGCTACAATGCCCTACTCGGTCGACCATGGTTACACGAGTATAATATCATTCCTTCTACACAGCATCAGTGTATGAAATATTGCAGGGATGGTCTCGAGTACACTGTGGCAGGAGAATTGAATCCGTTTTCTATGAATGAAGTTCGCAAGAATGAAGATGCCAAATACTTCTTGCCGAGTTTCGAAGACACGGAAAGGTGCCACAAGCCGGAGAACAAAACTAACACAACCATCCCTGTCTTCGGCAGTGATACCGAGGAGGAGGAGGATATAATTTATTCGGGTCCGCCCCAATGCACCAAGCCGGGACCATCCGCTCCTTCATTGCTCTTCGGTAGTGATTCGGAGGATGAAGTTCATGCTGTATTCCCTGCTCGGCTTTCAATACGAGCTTCTGCTGATGAAGAGCGAAGTCTGCAGATAACCATGGTGCCGCTTGAACATTATAAAGAACTGGATGCGCTCGACACCGACAGCGTGGAAGAGTTGCAGACATTTTATATCCCTCCCGGACGAAAAGGCGAGAAGGCAATCCTATTCTACCGTTCTGAAGAAAACAAGGTGGAAAAAGAGATTTGACATGGTGCGGATCCAACGCTGGACAGGCTTCAGCCCATCCGTCTACCTAGATATTATACGGAGGGCTTGAAAAGGCTATTGAAATGCCAAAGAATACCCTTCCAACAGACCGTTAGAAAAGCCAAATTCTATGACAAGGTCTGGAACGTCCCCGGGACTCAACATAAACTGCCTAACGGGAGAATGGAAACAAAAGGGCTCGGATACATCTGGTCAAGGAAACGAGAGCTACTAAACAGCTGTTACGTCGTGTATGACCTCGATGAAGAAGCAGATGCTCAATGGGAGGACGCTAATTCTAAGCCAGCAAAAGTTCCTGATGAAAAATTGCCTGGTCCATCATTTGAAGAACAAATGGACAGGCTTATAAGGGAAGCTGGTCAAAAAGTCCGAGATGTCACAACCGCGAGACGACCATTTACGAGAAAGCCAAGACGCAACGCCTTCTCCAACAGGCCGTGAAAGATGAAAAGGCTGCTCCCTGTCAACCTGTTATAAACAAGGCTCGACGCAAAAGCAGAAATAAATCGAAAGGCCAAAAAGGCGCTCAGCAACAACAAAGCAAGGCTAAGAAGCCACGCCAACGGGAGACAAGCGTTATTGATTTATCCCTCATGAAGAAAATGGGTCGAGCGTACTCGTTTCCACGGGACAAGACGAGGAAGATACTTGACCTCGCTCTAAAACATCAAATGCTTACATTGCCGGAGTCTAAAAAACCTGAACAAGCGGGCGAAGTCTCACACCCGGACTATTGCTCTTAACATCGAGTAATAGGGCATCCTCTTGAAGATTGCTTCACCTTCAAGAATTGGGTCGAAGATCAGTATCAGCTTGGCAAGTTCGCTCTATCCGACAACTGGAGGGTAGCACCGCCACAGAAGCACGAGCCCAAGGCCACGAAAGGAGAACCGGTTCCACATTGGGATTGGAAGTGAATTCGCACCTGTCACATGATTACAATATTAAAAGAAGAGCCCGAGAACATAGAGAAGCTCCCTTGGTGCTTCGAAAACAGCAGCGACGAGATAATCTCAGAATTCCCACCAGCGCCAAAAGAGCTGGAAGTTGGAATCCATACCACTGCAGATAACCTCAAGAAGATTGAGTTGGGGATGGCAAACGATCCACGGCCGACCTTCATCAGCGAGTTACTATCTGAAGAAAGGGTAGCTGCGTTAAAGGATGTGCTTCTGCAGCATAGAGATTGCTTCGCATGGAACTATTCCGAAATGCCGGGACTAGATCCAGAAATTGCTGTACACAGATTGGCGATATCCCCGGACATCAAACCAGTCAAACAGGCACCAAGAAGAATGCGGCTCGAGCTTGAAATGAATATCAATGCTGAAGTCAAAAAACTGATCGACTCTGGCTTCATCCAGGAGGTTCAATATCCGGATTGGATCGCTAACATTGTCCCGGTGATGAAGAAAAATGGGACTGTGCGCATATGCGTGGATTTTCGGGATCTCAATAAAGCCTGCCCGAAGGATGATTTCCCAGTGCCAGTCACCGAACTGATGATAGACAACACGTCTACTCACGAGGTTTTCTCCTTCATGGATGGCTCATCAGGGTATAATCAAATAAAGATGCATCCCGAAGACCAGAAGCACACAGCCTTCAGGACTCCTCTGGGTATATTCTGCTACAAGGTGATGCCCTTCGGTTTAAAGAATGTCGGCGCCACTTATCAAAGGACCATGACGAAGATCTTCGATGACCTTATACACGAAATCGTCGAATGCTATATCGACGATCTCGTGGTTAAAAGCAAATCATATGAGGAACATCTCGAACATCTGAAGACCGTATTTCAACGCCTTCGACAATATAATTTGAAGATGAACCCTCTCAAGTGTGCATTCGGAGTTTCCTCGGGCAAATTCCTGGGATTCATCGTCCGACACCGGGGTATCGAAATAGATCCGTCCAAGATCAAGGTGATCATGGAAATGCCTCCGCCCAGGACTCTCAAACAGTTGCGGTCTCTCCAAGGAAAGCTCGCATATATTCGGCGATTTATAGCCAACCTCTCTGGCAAGTGCCGCCCTTACAGTCACCTGATGAAGAAGGGAACCCCGTTCGTCTGGGATCAAAAATGCCAAAGCGCACTAGACGAGATCAAGCAGTACCTGCAAAACCCTCCAGTGTTGGCTGCTCCGGTTAAGGGAAAGCCTCTCATTCTTTATACAACCGCCCTCGAAGGTTCTTTAGGCGCATTATGGGCACAAGAGAACGATCAAGGGAAAGAGAGAGCACTCTACTACTTAAGTCGAGTTCTACTGGGGGCAGAAAGCAACTACCCCCCCATTGAAAAACGCTGCCTAGCGTTGATCTTCGCGATAACAAAGCTCAGGCACTATGCGTTGGCGCATGAGGTCCGTCTCATTTTGAAAGTGGACCCTCTTAAGTATTTAATGTCAAAAGCCATACTGACAGGTCGACTCGCTAAATGGGCTCTGCTCTTGATGGAGTTCTCGATAACGTATCAAACTCTCAAGGCAGTGAAAGGCCAGGCCATCGCCGATTTCCTCACTGAGCACCCGATACCGGCTGACTCCCCTTTAAACTGCGATCTTCCAGGCGAACATGCGCTTGATGCGGTCGACGGTGATGAGACTCGATGGGAGCTTTATTTCGATGGCGCATCTTCCATGAAGAAGCGCAAACAAAGCACCCCTATAATCAAATCGGGCGTAGGCCTTATCTTCGTGACTCCGTAAGGAGGGATAATGCGTTTCGCTTTCTCCTTAACAGAGCCTAGGACAAACAATGAAGCTGAATACGAAGCTCTGATAGCAGGCCTCGAGATCGCCATTGACATGGGAATTGAAAACCTCCTCATATACGGGGATTCTCAGCTGGTCGTTAGTCAAGTAAACGGCGACTACCAAACGTGCAAACCAGAATTGGTGAAATACGGTAAAAAGGTGCAACAATTGTTGGCCCAAATCCCCTCTTATACTTTAGAGAACATACCGCGTGCAGAAAACAGCAAAGCAGACGCGTTGGCTAAAATTGCCAAAGAACTGGCTGACGAGAACCTCGATGACGTTAGAATCGTGGTACAAAGCCGTCGAGTGCTTGCCCCGGCAGAAATATCTCCGGAACCATCCGAAGAAAAAGGAGCGAACGAGCAGACAACCCTGCAAGTAAAAGATTGGGAAAATACCGAGGATTGGAGAGAAATCTTCATAGATTACTTCAAGTCCCACCGAATGCCTGAAGAAGCGTCCACAAGACATCAGCTCATGAAACGAGCCCTGTCTTTCGCCTTCGTCAACGATACTCTGTACAAGAGGTCATTCGATTCTTTGTGGCTGAGATGCTTAGGACCTGATGAAGCGAAAAGGGTCGTCCATGAAGTTCACGACGGACTCTGCGGTTCTCATCAAGCGGGCCCAAAGATGAAGTTGAAGATAAAACGGATGGGCTACTACTGGCCCACGATGGTTCAAAACTGCCTTGAATATGCGAAGCAGTGTCACTCGTGTCAAATTCATGGGGATTTCATCCACCAGCATCCAAATCCATTACATCCAACGGTGGCTAGCTGGCCATTCGAGATGTGGGGGACTGATATAGTCGGCCCCATCGAACCAGCATCGTCTAGAAGGCATCGTTTCATCCTGGCGACGACTGACTACTTCTCTAAATGGGCAGAAGCAGTACCGTTAAGAGAAGTGAAGACAGAGAATATCCTCCATTTCTTCAGGACGTATGTCATATATCGATTTGGAACTCCGCGACGGATCATCTCCGATAACGGGCCAGCATATAGAAGCCACAAGATTAGTCGCTTCGCGCAACATCATAACATAGACTGGAGATATTCCTCGGTTTATAACCCGTGAGCCAACGGACTAGCTGAGACCTTCAATAAGACTTTAACAAAAATCATGAAGAAAACGGTGTCCCGAAATAAGAAAGACTGGCACGAGAGACTGCAAGAGGCTCTTTGGGCGTACCGAACTACGTTCAAGACGGCCACGAACACAACGCCGTACGCGTTGGTATTTGGGACGGAAGCAGTACTCCCCCTCGAGATAGAATTACCCTCTTTACGAGTGGCAGTCCACCATGAGCTAACGGACGAAGAAAATGCTCACCTACAGTTTGAAGAGCTTGACGCTCTTGATGAAACCCGGCTCTTAGCACAACAAAATCTGGAAGCTTATAAAGCAAAGATGACGCGCTCATATGAGAGACTGACCCGGTCGAGGACATTCCGCCAAGGCGAACTTGTGTTAGTGGTCAAAAGGCCTATGATCCCCAATCGCGCTAAGCGGGGAAAATTCGAGCCAAACTATGAAGGCCCATACATCATAGATAAGGTCTACCAGGGTGGGGCCTATCTACTCATGGACATGCACGGTGAAAGGCCTTTCAGACCAATAAACGGTCGCTTCCTAAAGAAATACTATGCTTAATGAGCCACAGCCTAGGTCAATGATAGATGACGACGACTATGTCCACTAGCTATCTTCCTAAGCTCAAGCTTTATAAGCAGTAGCCAGCCTCTCAACGCCGGACCGAAATGTCCTTAAACTAATAGCGGACCGAAATGTCCTTAAACTAATAGCGGACCGAAATGTCCTTAAACTAATAGCAGACCGAAACGTCTTTAAACTACTACCGCAATATCTTTAGGCTGACGAGATATAAAAAAAACATATAAAAATAAAATTAAAAAAACGGTATGTCCATAAGCAAAAAGGGGCCCGGATGAAAACCCGAAAGGGCTCCGTGAGTAAAAACAGCAAGGCTACCGGCGAGTGTTCGTGAAAACCCGAAAGGGCGCGACATCGTTTTTTTTTTTAAAAAAAAAAAAAGAGAAAAAGAAAATAAAAAGAATAATAAAAAAAAGGTATGTCCATAAGCAAAATGGGCACGGATGAAAACCTGAAAGGGCTCCGTGAGTAAAAACAGCAGGACTACCGGCGAGTGTTTGTGAAAACCCGAAAGGGCGCAACCTCGTTAAAAGACACTTATAGGGTCCTCTCGACCTTGTTAGGAGAAACCACCCACGTGAGATCCTTACGACTCACAAGGGAACAACACACTTAGGGATCCCCACGATTCCTAAGGAGAAAATACACTTGCGAGATCCTCACGACTCGTAAGGAGAACTCTCTTATGGGACCCTCACGGCTCATAGGATTTGAAAGTCTTAAGTTACAGAGACCTAAATCCGTGCTTAAGCAACCCCCACAACTTTAGATATTGCCCTACAAGTGGCTCAATACTGGCCCTTGTATACAATCCACGGGCGCGAATAAACATTTCCCTAACCAAGTTTCATCCGTGACTGGGGATATGTTCGTATGGTGAACGACCCTTGTAAATCCTCTCGATTTACAAGGAGAAAACCCTCCTGTGGGATCCTTACGACTTACAAGGAGAAAACCCTCTTGTAAGATCCTTACGATTTACAGAGGAACATACACTTAGGAATCCTCACGATTCCTAAGGAGAAGATACACCTACAAGATCCTCACGACTTGTAGGGAGAAATACCTTTGTGAGACCCTTACGGCTCATAAAGTTAAAAGCCTTAGACGACAGGACCCTAACCCTGGTCGCTAAGCCACCTTTGTTCAACATCGACAGAAGCAAATGATGATTCGCTCCTGGCAATGTCCCAGTTGTAGCGATGCTGATGCCGAAATCAGCGTCTAATTTCAGGCTTACGGCGGAAAGCCAGTAGGCCACACATGCATACGGAATAGCCGAAATGATTGGGCAATTTACAATAAAAAGCAGCAAGTAAAATGTATGCATGCAAAATAGCCGAAATGATTGGGCAACTCGCAATAAAAAGCAGCGAGTAAAAATAAAATAAATAGCCGAAATGATTGGGCACCGCGAAAAATAGCCGAAATGATTGGGCAATCGCGACCTTCGCGATATAAAAGCTGAAATGATAAAGTATCGCGGAGATAAAACAAAAAAAAATAATGATAAAACTTTGGCCCTATAGTTAAGATCACATCGATCCCTGTATACAATCCAAGGGCTTAAACAAAGAGGGAACCATACTTTCCCAACAGGCTCCGCCAGAAGACAAAGCCAAATCTCGACGGTTCATTCCAACTTCGAAGAAACCAGTGTCTTCAGCCAACTCCTCGACTCACGGATACAAACACTCCTTGACGAGAGCCTCCTGATCCGCGTCGACTCGCAGAGCCACCAGTGCCTCCGTGGGAAATCCTCGACTCGTTTCAAACCCCAAGGAAACAAATAATCCCTAGCAAACTCCTTGACTCACGGATACAAACACTCCTTGACGAGAGCCTCCTGATCCGCATCGACTCGCAGAGCCACCAGTGCCTCCGTTGGAAATCCTCGATTCGTTTCAAACCCCAAGGAAACAAATAATCCTTGGCGCTTGGGAAACAAATAATCCCTAGCAAACTCCTCGACTCACGGATACAAACACTCCTTGACGAGAGCCTCCTGATTCGTGTCGACTCGCAGAGCCACCAACGTCTCCATGGGAAATCCTCGACTCGTTTCAAACCCCAAGGAAACAAATAATCCTTGGCGTTTGGGAAACAAATAATCCCCAGCAAATTCCTCGACTCACGGATACAAACACTCCTTGACGAGAGCCTCCTGATCCGCGTCGACTCGTAGAGCCACCAGCGTCTCCGTGGGAAATCCTCGACTCGTTTCAAACCCTAAGGAAACAAATAATCCTTGGCGCTTGGGAAACAAATAATCCCTAGCAAATTCCTCGACTCACGGATACAAACACTCCTTGACGAGAGCCTCCTGATTCGCGTCGACTCGCAGAGCCACCAGTACCTCCGTGGGAAATTCTCGACTAGTTTCAAACCCCAAAGGAAACAAATAATCCTTGGCGCTTGGGAAACAAATAATCCCTAGCAAACTCCTCGACTCACGGATACAAACACTCCTTGACGAGAGCCTCCTGATTCGCGTCGGCTCGCAGAAAAACTAGTGTCTCCGCGAGAAATTCCCGATTCGTCTCAACTTGCAAATGAAGCCTCAGGCAGCAGGAACTAAAAAACTTGCTTCCTGAACAATGGGACCCTGTGTGGACACGTGTCCGCGCAGTTGCGCAAGCGCTGCTGCGCAAGCGCCGCACTGCGCGACACGTGTCCGCGCAGCTGCGCAAGCGTTTCCATCAAGAACTCAAAGAAGGAGATGAAGTAGGAATTTAGCTCTTATTTGTTTTCTTTAACTCACTCATTTTCATCACTAATGAAAAAGCTAGAAAGCTTTTCCATCAAGAACTCAAAGAAGGAGAAGAAGAATCCTTTTGTGATGAATAATGAAATTCTAGTGTGGTTAGAATTGCAACCATGGGTTAAGTATGAAGACTTAACCCATGTAGAGATTTAATTAGGGTAATGGGTTTGGTTAAGGAAATATCTATGCAAAATATCCAAGTCAAAGTCAAAGCTTCAAGAATCTTCTTGAAAGCTTCAAGAAGACTTAACCTTAATCCAAACCCTAACCTCAATTAAACTCCACAAAACATGTTGCATTTATAACCATAACATGTTACAATATTATATATCACATATATAATATTTATTGTAACAAAATAAAATAATACTATTAACATATATCACATATATATCAATGTATTACCCGAGTGAGAAAAAGAATCTTTAAGTGAGCTTATATTAATTAATGTAATTTAATATATCAAATATATAATTATACATTAAATTATCGAATCAACACTTGATTCGATAATCCGGCTATTTCACAAATAACCGACTAATATAATCTGTATCAATTCATCGAATCAACACTTGATCCGATGACCCGGCTATATCACATATACCCGGCCGATATCTCATATCGTGAGAATCTAATACGGTATCACATACACGTATTGTTCTCTGTCCCGCACATATCATATATGTGCTCCTACTTCATTTTGCCTGAGCCAAGAAACCTCTGTGTAGGACTCTAAAGAATCGTCAATACGCCGACCGTAGGTGATGATCATATCAAACACCCACAAGCTGCAAGCGGTCAGCTAAACGTAACAGCCACCCAGGTATTGAGCAATCAGAAGATCAACAAGCAAGCCTGTACATTCTCCTGCGAATCCAACCAGTAGCACTCCCGTACAGTCCGGTCTCTTCGTCTGATATGTCCCATATCTCGCCTAGGGGTGGTAAACGTCAGACCCCAGTAGCTCGATAAGTCGTGTCGATATGAGGTCTATAACAGTTCAAGAAACTACTGATAACACCTACCAGTAAATCTCAGCAACCCTGACCAGGGATTTCCAGTTATAGCCAACGAACACAGCGCAACATCAACTCCCTATACCGGGAGAGACGAATCCCCTCCTATCGCTCATTGCCTCCATGTGATTCGGGACTGTACCCAAAAGCCACCTTTTTGCACGCCCTTTTGGACGTGGTATGATGGAAATCAAAACACAGTGGGAATCACACAAGACTCTATGACGATCTCGGGTCAACAGACTACTCTGTACCAGTGTCACCGGAGAACTGCCATCTGACGTGAGGTATAATACCATCTGGGAGTTCTCGGTGAGTCCGTACAGTGTACCCATTCTCCACTGAGCACCTGTATACCTTCTCTGAGGTCAAAAACCAATGGATATGAGATCATCCATCGCCCATCATATGGGTCAAGAAGCGCATACGCTAGTCTACTCTGGAGTATCGATGCCCTGTCTCGGTACTCCCACGACTAGGAACATTTGAAGGATGTACTTGGCGACTGCACTGTCCTCACTAATATGATCCGCATCATAGTCCTGGTAGTCAAGTACTCATCCTAAGGGCTTTATCAACATATAACATAGAGAGAATCAGAGTACATGTTAAGATAAAGAGCAACCAGATAGCGTACTATCATGTCGAGCAAGAAAGTCCTCCCTATATATATCCAAGCGTCCACTACAATATATATCGTATGTACAGTAATGGCCTCCAGGGCATACATATAACTAACAAGCCAGGCATGTGGGCGCTCGGGCGCTAGCGCTTTGGGTGCTAGCGCCACACGTGCCAAGCACATGGGCGCTAAAAGGGACTTTGTCCCTGCACTAGGAGTTGTACTCCAAGAAAGAAAAACTTATTATTTTGTATATATGTATAAATATATGAGGAGTTAAACTCCAAAGATATTTTGAAGCTGATGGAGCGGCTTCTCCCCTTGAGCCCTAGATCTTCCCCCTTGAGCCCTGGATCTTCCCCAATGTGGGGGCTTTGGAGATGGGTCTTCTTCTTCCACCTTTGTTGGTCGGCTCTTGGATAACAAGAGGGGTGAGATTTTAAATATCTCTCCTTTTTAAGATCTGATAGAAGATCCAAGCTCCCGTTTGTGAGTTTTGTGGTGAAAAACTATTTAGTTTTGGAAAAGGAAGAGTAAAACTCTTGATTTAATTCAAAACAAAGAAGAAGGTTTTAGAACCTTGAGGAAGGAGAAAGATCACAGATCTTGATTCTTTTTTGGGAGAGAGAAAAAGTTGTTGAGATATTTTCATTATCTTTGCCTTTATAGGCTATACACTTTACATATAGCCCTTGGGCTTTACAAAAATGGCATTTTGCCCATCCCATACCTCATGTGCTATTTCTTTTTGCAAATAAGCCATGGGCTTTACAAAAATTTGGCTTTATGCCCATTTTTCTTACATTTATTCAAAAAATATAAAAAGGAAATACACCAAAATTATTTATTACAATATTTTTATTTTGGTATGGAGGAAGGTCGGGCGCTTCGTGTTCGGGCTCGATCTGGGCATTGGCCCACTTGACCTGGGCTTGGACCCACTTGGTTTAGGGTTAACTTTGATTTTAACTTGGTCAACCGGGGTGTAAATTTCAACCCCAACAACGTGCCCCCCATCAATAACGGAACACAGCATATGTGGGTTGTGTGCATGAAATTGATGGATCTTCTTTCACGTGGAGGCAACTTGATTTGGTTCCCACTTTTTAGGTAGCTGGCACTGCACTTTTTACGACATGGACGGTCGATGCTTGACGTGTCTCCGAGATAGAGTGTCTGGTTGACTTGATTCCAAGGCGGAGCATAATTCCGACGAGGTCGTTGCTGCCCTTTTAGCTACGTGGACGGTCGATGCTGCCTTTTTAGCGATGTGGACGGTCGGTGCTGCCCTTTAAGCGACTTGGATGGTCGGTTCTGCCCTTTTTGCGACTTGGATGGTCGGTGCTACCATTTTATCGACGTGGACGATCAGTGCTGCCCTTTTTGAGACGTGGACGGTCGATGCTGCCTTTTTTGCGACGTGGACGGTCAATGCTGCCCTTTTAGAGACTTGGAAGGTCGGTTCTGCCCATTTTGCGACTTGGACGGTCGGTGCTGCCCTTTTTGCGACTTGGACGGTCGGTGCTGCCCTTTTTGCGACTTGGACAGTCGGTGCTGCCCTTTTAGCGACGTGGAAGGTCGGTGCTGCCCTTTAGCGACTTGGACGGTCGATGCTGCCATTTTAGCGACTTGGAAGGTTGGTGCTGCCATTTTAGCGACGTGGACGGTCGGTGCTGCCCTTTTAGCGACGTGGACGGTCGGTGCTGCCCTTTTAGCGACGTGGACGGTCGATGCTGCCCTTTTTGCGACTTGGACGGTCGGTGCTGCCCTTTTAGCGACTTGGACGGTCGGTGCTGCCCTTTTAGCGACGTGGAAGGTCGATACTTGATTTGACTTGCTCTGCTTCTTGTAGTGTCAGGGATGAACTTGACTTCCTCCGCCTCTTGCGGTGGCGAGATTGGATTTTGACTTGCTCCGCTTTCTACGGTGTCGAGGTTGAAGTTGACTTGTTGATTGTGATTTGGGTTGACATCAGTATCGGTAAACTAGAATATGGTACCAGAAGTGAATCATCATCCACCATGAGAGGATTTGGGGATTTTGGTTTTGGTTTGGCATCAGCACCGCTGCACTGGAATATGGTACCAGGAGCGAATCATCATCTGCCAAGAAAAGATTTCCCTCATTCCCAGTTTAACGACTTAGGGGTCATCTATTCCCAGTTTAACGACATAGAGACCATCTATTCCCAGTTTAAGTACTTAGGGGTCATATGGATTGGAGTTTGGAATTTTGGGGTTAGGGTAAGCATCAGCATTGCTAACACTGAAGCACATGTGCCAGGAGCAATTCATCATTTGTCTTTTCCAGTTGGGGAACGATGGCTTAAGAGACAGGTTTAGGTCCCTATCACCTAAGTCTTTTCAATTTTATGAGCCGTAAGGGTCCCATAAAAGCATTTTCTCCCTACGAGTCGAAAGGATCTCGTAGGTGTACTTTCTCCTTAAGAGTCATGAGGACTCCTAAGTGTGTTTTTTTTTCTTTGTGAGTCGTAAGGATCCCACGAAGGTGTTTTCTTACAAGTCGAGAGGATCTCGTAAGTTTGTTCTCCTCATGTATCTGTTGGAGATAGTGCCCTCAGAGTCAATTATTAGGTCACAGGTACGTGATTGTAATGATTGAGGGAGGACCTATCCCGGTAGGACAGTCTTACTCGAGATGATAGTATGCTATCTGGTTTACCTTTATCATCGTGTACTGTTTTAGGTGACCTGACACGTCGCTATTACACGTTGATAGAGCTCCTAGGATTCTTGCTTGACCACCAGCAGTATGAGGGCGATCATATAAGTGGGAGCTGGGGGTCTATAAGCATATCCTTAAAAGGTCCCTAGTCGTGTGAGTTTTGAGACAGGGCATCGATACTCCATAGTAGACTAGTGTATACAGTCGAGACCCCGACGAGGGGCGGTGGCCGGTCTCACAAGCCACTGGTGTCAGTTGGATCACCTAAGATGTATACAGGTGCTCATTGGGTTATGAGTACACCGGACAGGACTCGCCGGGAACATGCTAGTTGGTCATATACCAGACGTCAGATGGCAGTTCCCTGGTGACATGTGTGCAGGTTAGTTCATCGACCTGGGGATCGTCATTTGTCTCGTGTGAGTTCCCACTGTACTTTGATTACTACCCTACCACGGCTCAAAGGAGTCGTGCAAACAGGTTTTAGTTGGGTACAGTCCCGAGCCACATGGAGGCAGTGAGCGTATCTTCAGGGGTTCGTCTCTCCCGGTATTGGGGGTGAGGTCGTGCTGTGTCTAGGAGAGCCATTACACAAAGTCCTTGGCCAAGGCAAGGAGATTTACTGGTAGGTATTCCAGTAGTATCTCAGGGTGTTCTGGGCTACACTCCGACACGACTTGTACCGCTTTTGGGGGTCTGACTTTTACCAACCCCCTAGGCCCGCCATGCGATACTCATAGACGAACGGACCGGACTGTACGGATATTGTCACTGACAGGCTCAGTAGGGTTGTCAGGCTGAGTTCGCTCACAGACATCCCTTTTAGTCAATACTTGGTAGCCCGTTACGTATTGGCTTATACCTCTGACGTGCTAGTGGTTAAATCCACAACCGAGGTGTTGACGAGTCTTTAGAGTCCCCCACATTCAGTTACTCAGCTTTCGGGCGAAAGGTTGTAGAGGCCGTATGGAGATATGGCAAGGTCCGATCAGATACGTGCGGTATTGCACGGATCAGGATCGGGCAGTCTGTACTATAGGCCGTATGGTTATATGGCAGGGTTCGATCAGATACGTGCGGTATTGCACGGATCAGGATCGAACGGATATTACTAGCCGGCTTTGGTATAAGCCGGATCCTAGTATAGTACAGTGTAGATTTTGTCTCATTGCATTTGTATTTCGGTCGAAATACAGATGCGGGTGTGTATGCACAGTATCGGGGTTTTCCCGTAATTTATTACGGGACCAGTTTTCTGGAGTTGCCAGTTTGCTTTCCGTTTCGGCCGATTTTCATTGTTCCGTTCATTGGCCGAAGTTTGGTGGAGGAGGGTTTATTTGCATTGTTGCAAATAGGCATTAGTGGAGGGGGTTCTTTGCATCTTCTTGTATCATGATGGTTTTCAAGATGAGCACCATTCCTTGACCTTGACCTCTTCATGATGGCTTGACTTTTTGAAGTCATCATGCTTGATGATTGTTGATGATGGGAGATGGTATGGTTGTTGAGTGGGGACTTTTCTTTGTGATCATTATTTTCCATATGATAGCTTTCCTCTCTCTCTCTTTTGGATGATATGAGTGAGGCTCCCATTTTTGATACACTTATCTCATTCTCTCCATTCCTCTTGAGATGGCCGGCCTTGTATAGGAAAGGGGCTGTCCAAAATTGTGTGGGTGTATTTGTGGTTCATATCATGCTCCAAAATACCCCCTAGCTCCTCCACATTGTTCTTGTTTCATCCCTCCACCAAATGGCACCTCCATGAACCCCAAATGAGACACAATCCTCTACTACATATTCTACAGCGAACCTTGGGCACGTCGAGTAGCCGGCTTCGTGCCCGAGTTGCCTCGGCATTGAGGTGGGAGCCCGTAAAAGAAGTAGGCGATGTGGTGCACTTCCGGCGACGAGGAGGAGACGGGACATTCCGCAGGAGATCGGGACGATGACGAGAAGACCGGAGGACTTGGATCGTCGGTATATCTCTAACCCATCTTCTAGTTAGCTTCGACTTGTTAATGGTTACGATCCGGGTGTTTAGTGCGCGGTGTTGCCGGTTTGCTAAGTCCGCAAAATTTAAAGTTTTTCACCGCTTCCGCATCTGGCCGTCGGATTGACGGCCGGGGCGCCACCGTGCACTTACAGTATCATGAGGACACATGAGTGGGTCTTCCCAAATGGAGCATAAGTCCAAGGGCGGAGACCGGCCACTGGACTGGTGATTGCGGTGGGGTATGGGTATGATGAGAATTATTTGAGCCCGTGGATTGTATACGGTAATCAATTTGGGGATTAACCATAGGGCCTGGAGAATTTTGAGAAATTGGATTTTGGTTGGCGTCTGCATCGCTGCACTGGAATATGGTACCAGGAGCGACTCATCATTCGCCGTTTAGGGACTTGGAATTTGGATCTTGTTTGGCATCAGCATTGCTGCATTGGAATAATGCCAAGAGCAAATCATCATTTGCCCCGAGAGGACTTTAGATTTGGTTTTTAGGTCGGCATCAGCACCGCTAACACTGAAGCGAAATGCCAGGAGCAACTCATCATTTGCCGTTGCCCGTTGGGGAGCGATGGCTCAGGAAACAAGTTTAGATCCCTATCACCTAAGGCTTTTCAATTTTATGAGCCGTAAGGTTCTCATAAAAGCATTTTCTCCCTACGAGTCAAGAGGATCTCGCAGGTGTATGTTCTCTTTAGGAATCGTAGGGATTCCTAAGTGTGTTTCTTCTTTATGAGTCGTAAGGATCTCACGCAGGGGTTTTCTCCTTACAAGGTCGAGAGGACTTTGCGAGTATATTTTATCTCTTTTCATGAGTTTGCGCCCTTTCGGGTTTTCACAAACTTGCCGGCAATCCTGCTGTTTTTACTCACGGAGCCCTTTCAGGTTTTCATCCATGCCCGTTTTGCTTGTGGACATACTATTTTTTTTTTGTCGCTGGTGGGACTTTAAAAGTAGTCTCACCGGCAGGACTTGGGAGAGATAGGGGTCGTTTACGCCCGTGGATTGTATACGGTTTTACAGGATGTATGATCTAGACCGTAGGGCTGGTGTGCTCAATTCTCCTGCGACTTGAAGTATTCACACGTAGTATTTCTTGAGATATCGGTCATCGATGGGTGGAATGGGCCTTTCTCCCTCGGTATTTATCAGTTGGTAGGATCCTCCGTCAAACACTTTCTCGATGGTGTATGGTCCTTCCCAGTTTGGCTCAAATTTTCCCTTGGCATGTCGATTGGGGATGATCGGTCTTTTGAGGACCAACACCAATTCACCTTTCTTGAAAGCGCGGAGACGGGTTATCTTGTCATAGGCCCGTGACATTTAGGCTCGGTATAGCTCCAGATTTTGCTGCACCGCAAGCCTCTTTTCTTCGAGGGCGTCAAGCTCTTCAAGCCGAAGGAGCACGTTTTCCTCCTCCGTCAACTCATGCTGAACGGCCATTCTTAAGCTTGGAACTTCGACCGTGAGGGAGAGGACCGCCTCCACTCCGAAGAGCAATGAGTATGGAGTGAAATGAGTTGGAGTACGGTGCGTGGTACGATATGCCCACAACTCCTCGTGAAGTTTGAGATTACAGTCTTTCTTGTTGGCTGAAGCATTTTTCCTCAGGAGCTTGCATAGAGTCTTATTGAAGGCTTCGGCTAGCCCATTGGCTCTTGGATTATAGATGGAGGAATATCTCCAGTCTATCTTGTGTTGAGTAGCGAATCTTGAGACTTTGAAACTCTTGAAAGAAGACCCGTTGTCAGAAATGATTCTTCTTGGTGTACCGAAGCGGTATAAAATATTATGCTGGAAGAACGTCAGAATATTTTTTGTCTTAACTTCTTTTAGCGGGACAGCTTCAGCCCATCTGGAGAAGTAGTCTGTTGCAGCCAGTATGAACCGGTGGCCGTTGGATGACGGAGGATCAATTGGACCAACTATGTCGGTGCCCCAAACTTCGAAGGGCCACGACGCCACCGTAGGATGCAACGGATTGGGATGCTTGTGAATGAAATCACCATGGATTTGGCAGAGATGGCATTTCTTTGCATGCTCTTCACAATCCCGTATCATGGTGGGCCAGTAATATCCAAGCCGTTTGATCTGAAGCTGCATTTTGGGGCCGGACTGGTGAGCCCCGCACCTGAGTGAACTTCTTTCATGACCTTTTGGGCTTCGGCCAATGACAAACACCGGAGCCAGAGTTGGTCATATGACCTGCGGTATAGTGTGTCATTTACAAACACGTATCGGAGAGCTCTCTTCTTCAACTGAATCCTCGCAGATTTTCCTTCCGGCAGCTTGTCGTATCGGAGGTACTCTTTGAAGGGTTCTCCCCAATCGGGCTCGTCTTGGATGATCGAAGCTTCTTCGGCAGGAGTGTTCTCTTGTTCTACGCTTTCTTTTTCACACAAAGTGGCTGGAGGCAGAATTTGCCGGCTTCTGACTTGATTAGAATTTCATCCATGTCAGGATCAGCCAGCTATTTAGCTAGGTGAGCGAGTATGTCGGATTTTCCGTTCAATGCTCTAGGTACTCTCATTAGTTCAATGTGAGTGAACCGTTTCATGAGTTCCACCACTCGGCTTCTGTACCGAGCTAACTCGGGTTTGTATATCTTATAGTTGCCGCTTACTTGGTTGACGACAAGCTGGGAATCACCGTAGACTCATAGCCGAAGGATTTCCATTTCTATGGCGAGCTCCAAACCAGCTATCAGAGCTTCATACTCGGCCTCATTGTTTGTGCGAGGCTCAGTGAGAGCAAAAGAATGACATAGGGTTCCCATTGATGGTATGATGAACACCAATCTTATCCCTACTTTTATCTCCGGGATGCTTGATTTGCTGGAGGTCCTCATTGATGAGGCTCCGTCGAAGTAGAGCTCCCAACATGGCTCATCTTCCTCGCTCGAGGTGCAGCACTTGTTCGTCGGGTAGCTCGCAATTAAACGGTGACCCCTCTGATACGGGATGAGCAACAAGCAAGTCTGCGAGAGCTTTCCCTTTTACTGCTTTTTGAGGAGTATAAACTATGTCAAACTCAAGCTGCATGACAACCCATCTTGACATTCTACTGGCTAGGCTTGCTTTGGTCATTAGGTGTTTGAGCAGGTCGACCTTGGAGATCAGCATAACCCGATGAGCAAGCAGATAGTGCCTCAGCTTCTTTACAGCGAATATCAGAACCAGGCATTTCTTTTCGATCGGGGAATAGTTGTGTTCCGTCCCGACTAGAGTTCGACTGAGGTAGTAGAGGGCATTCTCTTTTCCCTCCTCGTTGTTCTGGGTAAGGAGCGCACCGAGTGATTCGTCTAGCGCAGCAGTGTAGAGAATCAGCCGTTTATTTGGAATGGGAGCGGCCAGTGCTGGAGGGTGCAACAAGTACTGTTTAATGCTTTCGAACGCTTCTTGACATTCAGCATCCCAGACAAAAGGAGCTCCTTTCTTCATGAGCTTTAAGAAGGGCCTACATCTCCCTGATAAATTTGAGAAAAACTTTCGTATATAAGCAAGCTTGCCTTGAAAAGATCTTAGCAGCGTCAGATTCTTCGGAGGGGGCATCTCCATGATGGCCTTTATCTTGGATGGGTCAACTTCAATCCCTCGATGTCGGACTATGAAGCCCAGGAATTTTCCCGATGACACGCCAAAAGCGCACTTCAGAGGATTGATTTTCAGATCGTACTCCCTCGGTCTGGTGAGAACGGTCCTAAGATCTTGGATGTGATCGGCCTTGGCTTTAGTCTTGATGACCAGATCATCAACATAACATTCGACGACCTTATGAATTAGGTCATCAAAGATATTGGTCATTTCCCTTTGATATGTAGCACCTGCGTTCTTCAATCCGAACGACATCACTTTGTAGCAGTATATTCCGATCGGGGTTCGAAATGCTGTGTGCTTCTCATCCTCAGGCGACATCTTGATCTGATTATACCCATACGAGCCATCCATAAAGGTGAACAGCTCGTAATTTGAGGTTTCATCAACCATCATTTCCATGACCGGTAGCGGGAAGTCGTCTTTAGGACATGCTTTGTTGAGCTCCCTGAAATCGACACAAACTTGGACCTGCTATTTTTCTTCTTCACTGGGACTATGCATGCGATCCAGTCCGCATATTTCTCTTCCCTGATGAATCCGGCATCGATGAGCTTCTTGGTTTCCTCGATGACCTTTTCTTCTAGTTCCCTTCTTATTCTTCGAGGAGCTTGTTTGACTGGCTTAGTATCACGAGATATAGCCAGTTTATGCACGGCCACTTCAGGGGAAAGGCCAGGCATTTCTTTGTATATCCACGCGAAGCAATCGACGAACCCATGCAGCAGGGCAATTATCTGCTCTTTCATTTCCTTTGAAAAGAGTGAGCTGATGTAGGTCGGCCTTGGATTATCGGGCGGTCCTAAGTCAATCTCGGTTAGCTCGTCAAAGGTTGCTTGTCCGCCATCTTCAAGCTCTTGAGGAGCTTCTTCTGGCTCGGCTATCTCGTCATCATCATTTGATCTTTCGCTGGCTTCATCAACATGGATCATGTAGCATGCTTTGGAATCAGGTTGAATGAACTCTATGCCCCGTCTATCTGGAATTTGTCCATCGATGAGTTCTAGGACCTGGGGCGGATGCCATAGCCCTTCATAAAACTTTGCTTCGGACTCCGTTTGATATAACCGGTATCCGCACCTTTTAAAATATTCATGCATCTTGGGTGCATAGTATCTGGGATTGAGGACGACTCTTATTCCTCTCTCATAGGGAAGGCACGCGACGGAAAAATCGTCCGGGTGCACAATGGGGTTTGACCCATAAAACAGGATGCCCTTCTTTCCATTTTTCCTCCCGGGAATGTAGAAAGTTTTCAGCTGGTCCACGGTAGAGACTGACGATGCGTCGATCTCTTTGTACATCCATTCCGGCACCCTTATGATGACCAGGGACCCTTCTACAATTTCGAAGGTCTCTCATAGTTTCGCTTGCTGCATGAGGGTCCAATCTGCACAGCTGTTGCACGGCAGGTCCTCTTCCTCCGACTCTTCAGTGTCGCTGCCAAGATGAGGGCGGACTTTGCTGCTAGATGGGCTTTCAGTATCGGATTCGTCCGTATCGCTACCGAAATGAGGGCGAGTTTTACAAAAGGACGGACTTCCCGCGTCGGACTCATCAGTGTCGCTACCGAAACGCGGGCGCACTTGGGCGTTTTTGCTTTTGAAAGTGAAAGCCGGCTCAGATTTGCTTTTGAGTCTTGGGGCCGTTCTATCCTCAGTCAGTTGTGGCATAGCATTTTGGCGGTTCATGAAATACCGAGAATCTTCATATCGGACTTCATGCACACCGAACGGCTCGATGTCTCCGTCAATGCGTCTTTCTTCGCTATTTTTAGTATACTTCATGCATTGATGGAGAGTTGACGGAATGATGCCGTAATCATGGTGCCACGGCCGTCCCAAGAGAATTTTACAAGACGTGTCAGCGTCGATTACGTATATCTTAGCTTCAATTTGCAGATCCCCAAATTTGATTGGCAAAGCTATAGACCCCAGAACTTGCTGGCAGTTTTGATTGAAGCCTTGAATGAAAATCCTTTCCCTTGACAGGTGTCGGACGTCCATTGACAAACTCTTCAGAGTCCGTAAGTTCATGATGTTCACCGAGGATCCCGGATCAATCAATATGTGATTAATCTGATCTCCATCGCTGTACCCGGTCACGTAATGCGGCCAATTATGCTCAGCCGTTCCCAGTAGTAAGTCTTCATCCTTAAACGTGATTGCGGCGGCATGTAGAGCGTACCGAGATTCTTTCATATTAATTTCTGCAAAGCGAGCCTGTTACCTCTCGGGTTTTTGTAGATCGTGAATGATAACATCTCTAAGCTCTTTAGATAAGACCAAGGCATCGTAGATGCTCAGGAGAGATGGGAGCTTTCGGAGATGAGCCAAGACATTGTAGTCCACTGAGGAAGAACTTGAGTATTCATTAGCCGACTCTCTGCCATCTTCCTCATTAGCCACCTATTTTTCCTTTCCTTTTGGGGCATTTCCTTGATTTGGTGGTAGAGCCCTGCCGCTTCTAAGCTGGATTTGGTTGGCCTTTGTGGCGAACTCCTAGTCCTTTTCGGGGATACAGAGCTCTTCCTCAGAGTCGCTGTCAAGATGGATGGCGTAGCAGGTCATTATAGGGATCTCTTCATTGGAGTCATCATCTAACTCCTCCAGAATTTCAGCCGCTTCTACAGGGAGGAACTCCTTCAATTGAATCAGAGTTCTTTCCTGTTGTTCATAGTCTTCGAGAGAATTGATATATTTTTGAATGGTCGATCTCGCTGCAGAATCCTTTTCGCGTCGAGCTGCACTTTCCTTCTTCTTGAGCTTTTTGGATTTTAAGCCGGATCAGGCCGAATTGGCAGCTAGAATGGTGGGCTTCTTCTTCCCTTCCCATTCCGTCCTGGGCTCTTTCTGAAGTAGCTTTAGCATCTTCTTCGTTTTATTAGATATGTGCTTACTCCAAGGAGGCTGCGGTAAGTCGGTTTCATTTCTCAGGGCAGCGGGTTCGGCTTTCTTCTCCCAGAAGGCTTCAGCTTCTATCTGTATAAAGTTGGTGGTTGCAACTTGATTATTCACCAACACACTTTTGGACAGCTCGATCTCTCCAGCCTTGTACTGCTTCTCGACCCATTCCTTGAAGATATAGCAATCCTCGATCGCATGGCTCACTACTCGGTGGTACGGGAAATACAGGGGATTGTTGGTCATTTTTGCTTCTTGAGGTCTTTTCGACTCCGGCAATTGTAGACCGTTTTTCAAGGCATCTTTAAATATCTTGCAGACCTTGTCCCTACTGAAAGAGTAAACCTTGTTCCTTTTCTCTTCTAGGGAAGGCCCATCTCCTCCCAGCAATGGCTTTCGAGACCGGTTGGTTTTGGAATCGCCTTCCCTTCGCTTGTCTTCATTGTCGGACGTATTGAAGACATTGGTACTGCTGGAACTCCCGCTTCTACGGTTGTCGTCCCGCTTGCTTTTCCAAGTCTTGTCTCTCTGAGAGTCCGGGGTAGACTCTTGCTTCGAGCGTTCCAGCATTTGGACTTTCTTGGTTAGCTCTTGAAACGTCTTGAGGCCTGTTGTACACAAGAATAGGACCATCCAATTGCTGAGGTTCCCAATGAGAAGGATGACGGACCGGTCCTGCTCCAGCGGCGGTTCGCACTTGACTGTGAGATTACGCCATCCGGCGATAAAGTCGGTGTTGCTTTCATTCTTCCCAAGGCTTGGTCCTCACAAGGTCAGCAGTGGAGATTTTATCACTGACACTCATGAACCTTTGCCGAAACATAGACTCCATTTGGGCAAAGGTAATAACAGACCCGTCTGGTATACTCGCGTACCAGTCGAAAGTGACACGGTTAGGCTGTTGACAAACTGACGAAGAAGGAGCGCATCATTGCCCCCTGTATTTCCGCACGATGCTTTAAAGTGGGCGACGTGCTAATTTGCATTTCCCGTCCTGTCAAATCTTCCGAACTTAGGAATGACGTAGCCGCCCGAGAACTCGATCAGATCGTACTATGCAGGATATGGCCGCCTACTACTGCCAATTTCTTTCTGAGCTTCAGCTTCGGCCACTAATGTTTTAACCTTGCTGGTGACCAAATCCATTATCCGGTCTTGTATTAGCGGGATAGTGTTATCTGGGGCCATGGCGTCCCTAGAAGCGGAATGTAGCCGGCTTTCGTGCAGCTCGACCAATCTTGGACCCAAAGGGACAGGCCTCGGCCGCTTCGAATTGTCATCATCCGGCTCATGAGTAGCGACTTGTGCTTGATTGGGAGGCGCTCGAGCAATTTGAGTCGTAAGCTGCATCACAATGTTCGTTAGGTCGTCAATTTTCGAATAGAGCTTGGCCATCTCTTTATCTTTGCTCCTGAGCTGTTTTCGAAGCTCTTGTTCCGCGGTCCTGGGGCGGAAAGTCGGCTCTTCCTCGCTGTCCGAGCTTGACTCTACATAGACTGAGGGGTCTTTCTGCCTATCATCCTCATCGAGAGTGTTTTCATCATCCAGCGGAGGTGGCTGTTCTTGGAAAGCGGCAACCACATTCAAGCCAGATTGGGCTTGGGATGTGGTGGCCCCATCCTTGCATTTGCTGCGAAGGTTGTCGCTGGGGCGCCCGCCCGCCATATAGAACGTATGGATAATATATCCAGCCGTCTTTTTATTATCGGCGGATGATTTTACGGATCGCTGTCTTAACCCCCCCTGTTTCGGTAACGGGCAGTCGATTGAAGGCGGCTGGCCTGGCCGGATCCTTGAATGGTGCCGACGCTTCCATTTTGGTTTTGCCCAGCTATTTTCGCGCAGCACAGAGAGCCTGATAGACTCTTGAAGAGACAATGTCATACTTTTTCTGTTGGGGCTGGGACACTTCTTTTCGTAGCAACGTTCGGACCGCTGTCTTCTTGATTTGGGCGGTCATAGCATTTTTCTGAACCCACTTTAGAGGTTCGAAGGAATTACTGATTTTTACGGCCGACTCAACCATCGTCGTGGAGTAACCCTGCTCTTGGAGTAACGCCGCTGTTTTCGCGCAACACAGAGCACCTGATAGACTCTTGAAGAGACAGTGTCATACTTTTTCTGTTGGGGCCAGGACACGTCTCTTCGTAGCAACGTTCGAACCGCTGTCTTCTTGAGTCTGGCGGTCATAACATTTTTCTGAACCCACTTCAGAGGTTCGAAGGAATTGCTGATTTTTACGGCCGATTCAGCCGTCGTCATGGAGTAACCCTGCTCTTGGAACCTCACAAGATTCCATATGGCCGAAGTCCTGGCCCTCTTGTTGGCTAGATACCTGAGCCACTTCTGCCTTAACTTTTCTGTTTTAAGCACTTGGCAGACTTCGGCTCTTCGGGAAGACGCCGTAGACCGAGTGATAGAGAGGCCAGAGAAGACGCCCGATCGTGCATTTGTTGGAGCTATCGCCTGAGCTCGTCCGCAACGTTTGATGTTGCCCTTTGTACCGGAAGTCTTGCCCCCAGCTGGAGTGCCAGAGAGTCGTTCAGACACCATCTTAAGTTTCGGTTGTGGTGCCTTAGAGATCACAACATTCGGCCTCTTGCCCCTTGAGATCGGCTTGGCCACATGTTTTGCCGGGATTTCTGCCAGATGAGCGCTTCCGGCAGGGTAGATGATGACGGAACCAAACTGGCGGGACGGTTCCTCCCACTGTCGACTGAGGCTTCCGGGGAGAACCTCACGAGTATTGATCTTGACTACGTACGGAATCGGGGTCGCATCAGAACCTGGATCCATCTTAGGAGAATTGTCGTTGAAAGTTGATTGCTGCACGGAAAAGAACATTATTTCAGTACAAACATTGGCATATATGTTAAATGAGTTCGCATGAACGCTTGACCCGAGATATGGGAGGAAAAAAAGGTCCCACCGAGCATGCCAGAATCTGTAGGGTGTTTTCCGTCACCCTATTGAGATGGAAATGTGCGTGTGCTTGTCAGGCGCATTACAGATTCCCCCTGCCTGGGGTAGGCTGGGGTTTATTGATTGTGGGGATCTAAATCTCCAGCAGCCGCGGACTAAGCTACTGTTAATTACCCCTCGCCTTTGGAGCGAGAGAACCTCCGATTGACGGGTCAAACAGGCCATGCGCACTCAATTTGCAGTGTACATGTGTTGTGTTTTGAAAGGGGTTTTGGATATATCGGGGGCCTCGCAGAGTTTTTACGGGGGTTCCGGTACCCGGATAGCGGGCTGGGGGTCAAGAGGGCTAGCAGCACCCTTGCCGGGTGCGGGGCAGCACCCCGTTAGAAATTTTTTCTTACGGGGACAGTGTAGTAGAATATGTGTGTGTGTATGTATATATACATACATATATATATATATAAGGTAAAGGGCATCCAAAGGATGCGTGGGAGAAAGCGCCAGCGCCTCACATGCACGGCACGTGGGTGCTTTAGGCGCTATCGCCTCACGTGGTAGACGCATGGGCGCTCAGGCGCCAGCGCTTTGGGCGCTCGGGCGCTCGCTCTTTGAGCGCTCCGGCGCTAGCGCCACACGTGCCAGGCATGCGGACGCTCGGGCGCTAGCGCCATACATGCCAGGCACGTGGGCACTAAAATGGACTTGGTCCCTGCACTGAGAGTTTTACTCCCAGAAAGAAAAACTTATTATTTTGTATATATGAATATATTTATGAGGAGTTAAACTCCTAAGATATTTTGAAGCTGATGAAGGGGCTTCTCCCTTTGAGCCCTGGATCTTCCCCAAATTGGAGGCTTTGGAGATGGGTCTCCTTCTTCCTCCTTTGTTGGCCGACTCTTGGATAACAAAAGAGGTGAGATTTTAAAAATCTTTCCTTTTTAAGATCTGATGGAAGGTCCAAGCTCCACTTTGTGGGTTTTGTGGTGAAAAACTATTTGGTTTTGAAAAAGGAAGAGTAAAACTCTTGATTTAATTTGAAAGAAAGAAGAAGGTTTTAGAACCTTGAGGAAGGAGAAATATGACAGATCTTGATTCTTTTTTAGGAGAGAGAAAAAGTTGTTAAGATATTTTCATTATTTTTTCTTTTATAGGCTATACACTTTACATATAGCCCCTTGGGCTTTACAAAAATGGCATTTTGCCCATCCCATACCTCTGTGCTATTTCCTTTTGCAAATAAGCCATGGGCTTTACAAAAATTGGGCTTTATGCCCACTTTTCTTACATTTATTCAAAAAAATAAAAAAAGGAAATACACCAAAATTATTTATTACAAAAATTTTATTTTGGTATGGAGGAAGGCCGGACGCTTCGTGTTCGGGCTCGACCCGGGCATTGGCCCACTAGACCTGGGCTTGGGCCCACTTGGCTTGGGTTTGACTTTGATTTTGACTTGGTCAACCGGGGTGTAAATTTCGACCCCAACAAAGAGCATTTCAAGGTATCCTCTACTATCCCGAGTTTCAAGACGTGTGTAAGTGCGTATAGTAGGGTATCAACATTCAAATATTTGGCTTCAAGAATAGGAACTATTTTTATCCTCAGATTAGTGACTTCTTTCATCTTATTAACCCTTGGGACAACGGCTCATAACTACTTATTACTAGTTTCGTTTAAGAAAACATCTAATTTTCTTGATTTTCTTAAATTTTTCCAATATTTTAGATGTAATTTTTCACTTTCTAATCTTTTATTATCTTATTTATATACATATTTTTTTATTATATGTTTTGTGCGTATGCAAAGTATGATGCAAAGTGATGCGTAAATAAGCACAAACCTCCCCTAAACTTTTTTACAACAGTGTCCTCACTGTTGTCATCCGTTAAATCTCAAAAACCTGTAGGCTTTGGAGGAAAAATTTATTAACGGGGTCAAGAATAAGTGAAAGTGAAAATCTCCTCCAAACTTATTTTTTGGCTCACAATTTTGAGGACAACTTTTATTTTCAAGAGCCAACAATATACCCCCCAAACTTGGGTTAAACAATGTTAATCTTTTAAAATCTTAAGAGGGGGGTAAAGTTATTGGTCAATGCCAAGCTTTGCAAAGACCGAAAGTCAATACCAACCATTCGAAGATTTTATCAGTGTAGTGCACCGGTTGGTGGAAGAACATGTTACATAGAGCCAACAAGAAATGGGGAAAAGATAAGTGGTGTAATAAAATTTGTTTGCATCTCATTTTGGAGAGACGACTCAATGATTGTGATGGATTACTCGCATTCTCTTTATAGTCCAGAAGAAAGGAGGTGGTTCAACTTCTTTGTTTTGGATTTTATTCATCACAACTTCCGTGTTTTCTAAAAATGCGAGTTCATCAGCGAAAATTTCTTCAAAGGTTTCATCGATACCCCGAAAAATAATCTCATCAGAAAGAGAGGGGTGATCTTCAGACTCCATCAAAGGTTAAAAATCAGCGTTAGATATTGACCCAGACAACTCGAAAGAAGGGTCCGTATGTGTATAATACATATCTGGGTCAAACAACGTATGAAAGAAGTCTAGATCAGTATCGTGAAGCTGTTCAATTTCGCTGCTGTCGACATCCATTAATTCGACAGAACATGCTTGAGCAGTAGGTTCAGAGGGTACACTTCCCAACTTGTAAATGTTTAGCTCAATTGACATCTTCCCAAAAGATAGGGTCATAGAGCCATTACGACAGTTGATTACCGCGTTGGAAGTAGCCAAAAATGGTCGACCGAGAATCACCGGAATTTGGTTCCGTGGATTCGCTACCGTTTGTGTATCTAGAACAATAAAATCCACAGGGAATATAAATTCCCCGACTTTTATCAACACATTCTCAAGCTCGCCCCTAGGTTTGGTGATTGATCGGTCTGCCATTTGGAGAGTGCAGTGGGAAGATTTCAACTCTCCGATACCTAACTGCTCGTAAACCGAGTATGGAAGCAGGTTAACACTAGTGCCAAGGTCGAGTAGAGCACAGTTAATATTTTTACCCCCAATAGAAATAGAAATTGTAGAACAGCCGGGGTCCTTACGTTTCTTTGGTAATTGTTGGGTAAAAACTGTGTTTACATTGCTCGTCATGAACACCTTTTTGGGCACTTGAGTCTTCCTCTTCCTAATGCACAAGTCCTTAAGAATTTTGCATAAGCAGGGACTTGTTGTATTGCATCTAGGAGAAGGATATTGATGTTAACCTGTTTAAAGGTTTCAATAATCTTCTCCATTTGTGGACTTGGTCTGTTTCCCCTTAACCTATTAGGATAAGGAGCTTGAGCAATAAAGGTAGGGTCCAATACTGGAGAAGATCATGTGGGTAGGAAAGATCCCAGATTAGGAGTGGGGATCGTCTTTGGTGGACTAGAAGAAATGTGCTGAGGATTCGAGCCTTGGGGAAAACGGAGAATAGCTCAGAAGAAGGTGGTGTAGACGAACTAGGGTCAAAAGTGGAAGTGGAAGTGGAAGTCGGGGTATCATCGATTGATTTCTCACTATCAATCTCTTCACCAACATGGTTGTCTAGCACTCTTTCAGATCTCAACGTGGTAATAGCACTCATATGATGTGCATAGCGAGGATTAGGTAGTGGTTGAGCTGGAAGTTTCCCTTTCTCTCTAGCACTCATCGCAGCAGTTAATTGTGCAATTTATGCTTCTATCACTTTAATACTCTCACCGTGAGAGGCGTGGTCTTTTGTTAAAGTTTGGATAGAAGACTTAATATCATCGGACGTTTGCATGGAATGTTTCATAAAAAAATCCAAAGTGTGTTCGAGTGTAGAGGGGTTTTCAGTACCGGCCGTTTGGAAAGAATTATTCCCAGGTGCAGAATTGTTGGCCGGATTTTGAAAAGTTTGTGTTTGGTAGGGGTGCTGACTCAGTAATGGATGCTGTGGCTGTGGAGGAACTCTTTGGAAGTTATTTTTGTTTTGAACCGTGTTTTGAGTTTGGTGTTGGTTCCAAGCAAAATTAAGGTGATTCCTCCAACCCTGATTATACGTGGAAGAATAAGGATCGTTTCTAGATCGCTGTTGAAAAGCAGAATTAGTGAGCTCTTAGCCTTGAAACGGAGAATTCAATGGACATTCTTCCGTCAGATGTGATGGGTCAGAACAACATCCACAGACAGTTTTGGGGAGTGTCATTTGATTTAGGGAGGCTAATAAAAATTTGTGTTCCATAGCTTCAAGCTTCTTTTGCATTGCTACCATTTCATCTTTTACTCTTATGGAAACATCAAGTTGATGAATACCACCCCTAGACGATGGTTGACTTACACTCTCCCATTGTAAATTTTTTTCAACGAAACCTTCTAAAAATTTCCAAACTTCACCATCGTCTTTAGATATGAAGTTGCCTTGACACATGGATTCAAGCACCTGTTTTGTTGTAGGATTAATGCCCTCATACATGATTCGACAGAGATCCCATCGATGGATTCCGTGATGAGGACATTGAACTAACAGATCCTTGAAGCGTTCAAAACAATTCGAAAATTGTTCATTGGGAAGCTGGGTAAATTGATTTATTTCGCTACGGACTCGGGCTGTCTTATGATTAGGGTAGAATTTCTTAAGGAAAGCTATGACGAATTCATCCCAGTTTGAAATAGAATGTGCAGCTGTGTTATAAAACCACTTCTTGGCTAAATCGTACAAAGTGAACGGGAGAAGACGTAATCTCATAGCATCCACAGAAAGCTGTGAAGTACCCATCATAGCGCATACGTTTTCAAATCTGGTAATAAAAACGTATGCGTCTTCAGACTCGAGACCGTGAAATTTAGGTAAAAGATTGATGTATTGAGGCTTGATTTCGAAATTGTCCCCATTGGCTAGTGGAATGGAAAGATAGGTAGAAAGAGGACCTCGAATAGGGTAGCATCTCTCTTGAAGAGAGATGCGGGATGGATTCTGCGCACCTGCGGATGGTGGCAGAGTGGTGTTAAAGAAGTTCGATGGAGATCCATCCATCGAAGTGGATGTGGTAGTGGGTGAAGAAAAAGAAGATGTAAAAGTACCGACTTCGGAGTCGATAGGAAGAACGCGGACAAGACGGACACTAGAATCCCGTGTCCAGACGAGCTTGCACTGAATGGTTTAGCACAAGTGGCAGCGTTGTGATAATTAGAGAAAAGTTGGTTTGGTGTTTGTTGGTTTGAAAAAGACGGATTTTGAAAAATCACACAACAATGCACAAGCAACCCTAGATCTAATGGTCACATAGGTCAAGTCACTAGACCGCTCCTAAACTTCCAGAAGACAAACCGCAGGATAAATCATCTACTGCCTCTTTATCCCTTCTGTGGCCAGGTAAGTGCCAGCTAAGTGGGAGGTTCTTCACTACGTAAGTAGTGGGCCTAATTAAGTAACCACTTGCCTTAGACACACTTACCTTAGACACCACAAAAGAAATGCAGATAAGCAATAGATTACCCATGACCTCCTTCTGTCCTAATTGAGTGCGACGGTCCTTAGAGTCTTATCTAGACCTTTTTTAGTTAATTAGGGTGATGCGGATGATAGTTTTGTGATTTTTGGGGCTTAGGAAGGGTAATGAAATCCCTACCTAATCTGAATTTGGTCTTTGCCCTTTAATTTCCGTATTAAAATATGCAAACAACCAATATCAAAATATGCAACAAAATTTTCTTTTAGCGGCGCTGCGAATTTTTGCAAAAAATCCTGCAGAAAATGGTTATTGTACAAGAGCAGGGAGGAGATAAGAAAGTGAAGAATATACCAGAAGAAATCGGAGCTCCAATTCGACTAAAAAGCCGCTGTTCCGCGGCGGATCCTTGCTAATGGCCGCGGTTCCGCGGTCGATTCATAAGATCTCTGCACTAAAATTTTTCCTGGTGCTCCTGTTGCTTCACTGGCCTCTCTGGAATGATTTGAATATTTTCCCCTTTCTGCAGAGATTCCAAATTTCCTTGCAAAATTCACAACTAATCGTTAAGCACTTGATGCGATTTCGATTCAAATTTTTATGGAATAATAAAATTTCAACCCAAAACCTTCACAAGGTGCTATGCTATCCCAACATTTTTGATGTCTGGAATCATTTAATCTTTCTGAATCTCTGCCAGATTTTAAATCTTTGACTTACTGCATTTTATCGGCAAATTGGCGATTCCAGTTTTTTGACATGAATAATTTTCTGCACAAAATCTTGATAAAAAGTGTTGAGATATACAATATCATGCGTGAAATATTTACACACAATTTTCTTCATAATGCCGGTTATAATGTACAACACATAGTAATTGGTATTTTCTAAATGATTCTGTAATATGTGTCATATTTATAACAAACACTCTTAGATAATTAAAATAGTGAGGAAATTGTTATGTTACAGATTGCAATATTTTCGACTGAACACCAACCACTCAAGAAACTGTGATCATTTTTGTGGTATCCAAAATCACAGCGACGGGCAAGGATCGAGATAGGGTTCTGATGATACTCGTAAGTAGGAATCCCTTAGATCACGACACGTAGCGGATGACGTGTTTTCCGCTTAAGCCCACTAAATTCCTGAGGGCTACGGAGCTGGAATAAGTACGATATGTTGGGGACATTCCTCGGCATCTCGCCTCCGAGGTTGCATCTAACCTTTTGGAGACCTTTTCGGAGTACCTTCTCTATTCGTCTAGCAACCAGCCAACAGCTTTCCTCCGAGCTATCTGATTGAATGATTCTCGGTGTGTAGGTAGAAAATGTATAAAAATCACAACCAAAGAAATTTGTAAACCGCAATCAATAACGGTGCCGATGTAGGTTCGTTACCAAGTGCGGATCGTCCACAGGGAAAGTGAGATTTACTCGTACTTATTTTAGTTGAATTGAAAATTAAAGAGAAAAGAAAAGAGAATTTGATTCAAGATTTAAAAGTGAATTTCAAGAATTATCAAAACTAGATCTAATATCAAGAATACTAAAAATCAAGACTCAAGAATCTTCCAATTTGAATTAGTTATCAAGATTTGTAGTGAGGCTCGTAGGAATCGATCGAATCTATAGAAGTGATGAAAACTTGTGATTACGTTTTCTTATCCATTAATGATTTGATGCTAGATCGATGACGATCAACGAGGTTTAAGGATCTTTTGAAGGATCTAGGGTTTCTTCTCGTCCTTTGTCCTTTCGTTGATTCTCATTCAAAAGCTAGCTTCTAGTAAATTGATTTACCGATCGTTGATCTCTAATTAAGAGCGAAAACATTCAAGAAA
Source organism: Agapanthus africanus (assembly GCA_030015575.1). Lineage (NCBI taxonomy): Eukaryota > Viridiplantae > Streptophyta > Magnoliopsida > Asparagales > Amaryllidaceae > Agapanthus > Agapanthus africanus. The sequence continues at coordinate 48,356,316 of CM057339.1, forward strand.
GCATTTCGCTCGAAACTAGATTGTCGATAATTCAATTTACAAGAGTTTTCAAAACTTATAGGAATTAAGAATCGTTTCAAGATTGTAAACATCATCATCTATCTATTCTCTCGACTCCTACATGAGCGGAGTTTTTACTCAAGCATCATAACAAAGAAATCAATCAAGAATCGAGATCTAATCATAATGTTCAAATATAGAGATAAGCAAGATAAAGAAATTTCACCTTTTATTAATCAAAAATTTTGTTACAATTCTCTCAAGATCTACAAGATTCGAGAAAAGAACTCGATCGTCGACTTAGCTCCGCACCGTCTTCGTGAGTCGCGGATCGTCTTGGATCACTTGCTCGGTTGAAGATCGGCGTCGCTTCTAAAAGGTTGAAGGCTTCTTGCTTGATTTGTACTCGGAGATCTTGAATTTGGCTTTTGGAAATGGATTAGGGTTTGGGTGCACAAGTTGTGTCACTCAACTTGTGGGTGGAAATTGATCAACAACCCTTCAACAACCCTGAGAGTGAAGCCTTAGGGTCCTTTTTATAGCTTTCACCTTTAGCTTAGCTTCCTTTAGAAGCTAGGTTTAGTTTAGCTTCACTTGTAAGCTTGGTAGTTAGGTAGAAGGTTCTAGAGTTAGTTAGTTAGATAGCTTCCTTTAGAAGCTTAGAGGTTAGGAAGAAGCTTCTAGGTTTAGGTAGTTATGTGGCTTTCTTGAGAAGCTTGGATGTGTTTAGCTTGCACAAAAAGATTTGCTGTTCGGACAGAAGCTTCTGGAGTTCCCTGGAGTTTGCATTGGCTTAAATGAGTGTGGAACTTGAATGGAGAAACCTGAAGCAATGAACCGCTGACGTCACCATCACGTGGCCGCGGATCCACCGTGGGAAGGGCCCTACGGCCGCGGATCCACGGCCCATTGAAGGCTTCGGTGCATGGAACTTTCAGGTAATTCTTGTACTGTCCTTGTGGCGCTTTTTTGATGTGTGGAATCTCATATTTCTATATCACTGCCAGATCACAAGTCTTGGACTTGGCGTATTTTTATCAGCACTTTTATCAGTTTTGGCTCTTTTCCTGGAATTTCCTGCACAGATTCCTAAGACAAGTGTTGCGCTATACAAAGATTATGCGTGCAATGATAAACACTCAATTTCCCTCAAAGTGCCGGTTATAAAGTATAACACAAGTTATTTGGTATTTTACAGCTGTTTTGCTAATATGTGCTATATTCATACCGAACACCTTTAGATGAGTGCAAATGGTAGGGAATTGACGTGTTAAAAATGCAATATTTTCGACTGATCACTATCCTACAGCCGAGCTTCCTCAGCCTCCTTGCTCGTCTCCAAGCTATCCACCGAGCTGAGCTTCCTCGGCTTCCCTGTTCAACCGAGAGCATGGAGCCCAAGCGCCCCCATAACGACTCTGTATATCTCGCCAAAACGAGATCACCGCCGCTCCACGTCCCGCATCTCACGCTGGCTCGTCTTTTCGTTAATGGGTGTATCCCACCATTAATGGACACACCCCGCCATCAATGCGAACGTGACGCGAGGGCGTAACGGACGGCGAGAATCTCGCATCAGCTCGCTCCATGCGACGCTATATAAACCCCTCTTCCAGACGACTCAGGTACCTGGAACTCATTTCCAATACGTCGTTACTCTGCCCTAATTATTTCTCGGTACTTACTTGATCGTCGGAGGGTCCTACGGTAGTTTCCCTTCTCGGAACATCCTTTGCAAGTAGGTCAGCGTCAACAATAACCCATTGAGATCCACACGCTCAACCCTCACATCAAATCTCAGCCGTTCGGCCTTGCTGGTAACAAGATCGACGGAGGACAACATTTGAGGGAGATTCAAATCTCCATCAGTTGGCGCCGTCTTTGGGAACCGTGGCTTTCCCACCTAAGAAAGTTGATCTTTCGTCTTCGATTCGATGGCCAGTGATAATTGCAACAATCCCAACACGAGCCGTCCTGTCCTCCACAATAGAGACGGGGGAGGTTCTACTCCACCTCCGAACGTCGTCGATGCCTTATCTACATGAATCAACAGGCTCACGGCGATGGTGGACACACTCGCTTGTGTTCAAACGACTAGCCAAACCGTCATCCTCGCTCGCCAAACCGTCATCCTCGCTCCCTAAAATGACGGTGCATGTGGAGCGCAGGAAGGGTGCATTCAGGCCTTCGACCTCACTCATACCCATCTCGATGTCGCGGAACACTGGCGTGCCAATTCCGGCAGTCATGACCCTCACGCGAGGAATGATTCCATAACTCGTTGGGCACCGGGAAGTTCGACACCAAGATCTCGGGAGTGACCAGACTACCGCTTCAACGCTCGCCGCACTCTCTCTCCCCCTGAAGAGAAGTTGGTCAGGTCACCTGATTCCATGCAAGGCCGACTTCACCATACTCAACGAAACCGCGTATATGGAAAACCTCAGGGCCAACCATGAAGGGCTCACCCCGAGAATCTGAGGAACATGATAGAATAAAGCCGAAACCGCTCCATCACGCAAGGCCGGAGCAGAGATAGCAGGCACTCAGACTATGGAGAATCCTCGGGGTACCAACAGCGAATCGAGATCCTTGAGAAGAAAATTGAGGATATGCGGCTCGCCGCCCATTCGTCCGGGGGTTCGGCGAAATACTCCGCGGATTCTCTCACGAGACCCTTCACAAAGCAGTTACTTCATGAGCGGGTTTTGTCTCGAAACAAGTTACCCAAAGTGGCCCTTTTTGACGTGAAGTCCGACCCAAAAGACCACCTGGATGCGTTCACAACGGGAATGAGCTTCCAGGACAACTCGGACGCGGCTCAGTGCCGATCCTTTCCCACCACCCTTATCCAGGCCGGGCGAGATTGGTTCCGCGGCCTTACCCCATGTTCAATCTTAACCTTTGACAAGATGTCTACTCAGTTCCTCGGTTATTTCATCGGAAACCGACGGCAGAAAAGGATGGTCGACTACCTGTTCACCGTCAAGAGTGAGGACCGAGAATCTTTCAAAGGTTACGTCACCCAGTTCTATACTTCCCTTCTGGAAGTGCCCAAGCATTGTGACGAAACGGTCATCACCGCTTTGAGATTGTGTCTTAGACAAAAAGAGTGGCTCCTCTCTTTTGCATTAGCACAACCTAAGACCATAGCCCAGGTAAAATTCTGGACCGAGCGGGATATATAACTCGAGTCTGAAATGAAAGCCAACCTACCCTGCGGGGACCGGACGGACCGAAAGAAACGGGACTGGGAGGAGAAGAAAAGGACCGATCGTCCGAAACCGTATTCCCCGAGGTTTCATGAATACACCCCTTTGAGGGTCTCTCAGACTGAGCTGCTAAAGGAGGTAAAGAGCGAGAGATTCTTTAAACTCCTGCCAATGATACAAAGGCCGGGTAAGAGACTCCATGGCCCATATTGCACCTTTCATTGGTCGTAGGGGCACCCGACCGAGAAATGCAAACAACTCTGTGATTATATTGAGGAGTTGTTCCGCTCCGGTCACCTAGCAAAGTACCTACGAGATAAACGTCAAGCAGATCGGGAGCAAACAGACCAACCACCAGCCGGAAAGTTGACGGTCGGGCAGATCATGGTCGTCTTTGTTGGCTCGGCTCCGAACAACGAGAATACCTGCCATATCCGGCCAGTCATGACCTTAGATGATCCCTCCTCCAAGAAGTACAAGAAGGTTGCTCCCATCACCTTCACCGATGAAGACCTTCATGACATATCCCTCCCGCATAATGATCCCTTGGTGATCACAACTCGGGTAAATCGTTCTGAAGTCCGGAGAATCCTAGTTGACTCGAGAAGCTCGAGGGACATCCTATTCTACAACTGTTTTTAGCGTATGAGATTAAACCAATCCGATCTCTAACCGACCTCGCATGTCCTCTCCGGGTTTACGAACCACTCCACCCGAGCCGAGAGAACGATCATTCTCCTTTTTAACATCGGGGAAGCCCGAAGAACCCGAACCATGTCTGTGAGTTTCCTCGTTGTTCGGGTTCCTTTGTCTTATAACATCCTTTTAGGTCGCCCTACTTTAAATGCCCTCCTGACTCAGATCTCGACCTACCACCTCGCTCTCAAGTTCTATCTAGGCAATAAGGGAATAGGTTGGGCTTACGGAGATCAGCAAACCGCCAGGGTATGTCTCGCCTCGATGCTTCTCGATGACAAAGAAGTTGATGTTTCCAAGGGGTCATGTGATCCTCGGAAATCTCTGAATACACATGATGAAAAAAAAGAGATTCGGGGTTCCCCAGTGGAGGCCTTGTCCGAGATTCTACTCAAGAAGAGAGACAACAGCCGAACTGTCCAGATCGGCTCCCTTTTGATCGGGGAAACTCGGGACAACCTTATCCAGTTTTTCTGAAGCAACTCTGACGAGTTTTCTTAGACTCCCGAGGACATGCCGGGGATGGACCCCAAGGTGATCTCCCACAAGCTCGGTGTTGACTCACAGGCCCGGCCGATCCGACAAAAGAAAAGAAGTTTCGCGCCTATCAAACAGAAGACGATCGAGGAAGTAGACAGACTACTCGCTGCTGGCTTCATCAGGAACATGAACTATTCGGCTTAGCGTTTTGGCTATGGTGCCCTCAAGTCAATTATTGGATCGCAAGCATGTGATTGCAATGATTGAGGGAGGACCTATACCGGTAGAACAGTCTTACTCGAGATCATCGTGTACATGTTTCAGGTGACATTACAGATCACTATTACATGTTGATAGAGCCCATAGGATTCATGCTTGACTACCAGCAGTATGATAGCGATCATATACGTGAGAGTTGGGTGGTCTATAAGCACATCCTTAAAGTGTCCCTAGTCATGGGAGTTTCGAGACTGGGCATCGATACTCCAAGAGTAGACTAGTGTATATGGATCGAGACCCCGACGAGGGGGCGGTGGCCGGTCTTATAAGCCATTGGTGTTAGTTGGTTCACCTAAAATATATATAGGTGCTCATTGGGTTATGAGTACACCGGACGAACTCACCGGAAACATGCTAGTTGGTATTATACCTAATGTCGGATAGCAATTCCCTGGTGACATATGTACAAGTTAGTCTATCGACCTGATATCATCATTTGTCTCGTGTGAGTTCCCACTGTGCTTTGATTACTACCCTACCACGGCTCAAAGGAGTCATGTAAATAGGTTTTAGTTGGGTACAATCCCGAGCCACATGGAGGCAGTGAGCAGATCGTCAGGGGATTCGTCTCTCCCGGTATATTAGGGGTTGATGTCGCGGTGTGCACGGGTGGCCATCACCAGAAATCCTCGGCCGGGATAGACGAGAATTACTGATTCGGATCAGTAGTTTCTCAGGTGGTGATGGGCTTCATACCGACACTAAATATCGCGTTATTAGGAGTCTAACTTTATCCACACTCTAGACTCGATATGTGATACTCATAGAAGAACGGACCGGACTGTACAGATATTGTCACTATCAGGCTCAGTAGGATTTCAGGATGAGTTTGCTCGTCGGCCATTTCATGCCCTGCTTTCCAGTGTACAGGCAGAGGACGCGACGAGGCCGCTATGTATTTACTCTGAAATAAACACGCTAAGCGTATCTAAGCAATATAAATAAAATGCATAAGAGATAAAGAAAATAGATATAATTGAACAACAACTTTATTTATTAACATTCTTTTTACAATAAATCTGGAAAGGTAAATAGATGAAATGAAAGCAATGCCTAAATAGTGGCATAACAGAAATGTAAAGGAAATGTACAAGTGAGACTAAAATTCCGGATCTTCAGCAAACTGGTCCAAGTCCCCGCTGCTGGGCTCAATCTCCTGAAGGTCCGAATCACCTGACGACATTCCAAAGAAAAGAAAGAGAATGTTGTTAGCGAACAAATCGCTCGGTAAGTCCCGTAAATAGACAAGAATGGAATAGACAGAATAGAGAGTATATTGTTATAATGTTGTTTTTAGTGTTAACGCTGTTATTTGTAGATTGGTATAGAAGAGGCCAGTGTATACGAGAGGAGTCTCACTAGACCAGAGACTATGGTATATGGAGTACAAGCAACCGTTCAGCCACGGTACAACGGCAATTGAATTCAGGTTTGGTGTCTTTATGGTTGTTGTCTCGTGCCACTTCTAACACCTTCCGTACCAATCTACCCCTTATAAACCCCGCGATGCCTTGATTGTATTATTTATATTATATTGTCTTGATTTATATAGATGGATGACTTGCGGGAACCATGATATCAGTAAATGGATGTAAATGGAGAATCATGTAGATGGATGTATATCTATGGTTTGGTTCAGTCAACATAAATTGAATAGATTGAACAGATTAAACATATGGATTCATATCGAATTGTAGTTTAGTAATTTCATACTCGAATCATATTCTAGTAAGATTGATTATATTGAGACTCAGTCTGAGTCAGACAATTAGAAAAGAAATTGAATCCTAAATTAGGTTTTGGTGTTATCGGTAACTGTTGCACATGGACGGCAGGATTTGTGTCTTTTTCAAAGACAATTATCGTGTTAATAACACAGTTTGTTAAGTTGTCTACCTTAAATAGGCAATCACCCATATCTCTGGCTCCCTGAGGCTCAAGAGACTGGTCCCGCTTAAACCTATATTTACTAGGGTCTTTATTGTAATTTATTATAACTTGAGGGGGTTTATGTAAAATAGTTTTGTTGTGCTTTTCAAAATATATCTCAAGTATTTAATTATAGTTTTTAGAGTTTTCATAGACGTTTCTTTTATTCAATGTGAAATTTCTAGTGAATATAACCTAATTTCATAATATAAGGTATTTATTTAAAATATTGGAATTGTATGGTCTTTTCTTGTAAATGAGATGTTTTTCTTGAATTTTGGAAATATGGAATATTATAAATATTAAAAATAGATATTTTGATATTAATTACATATATATTTATTTATTAAAAATATAAGTTTTATTTATAATAGAAATCAAATTTTCTAAAGAAAAATGTATTAAAAATCTTTCGAGATTGTATGCTTCTTGCCGAGGTCTTTATCTCACTCTACTAAGCCCGAGGATGTGCGATAATCCGCATCATCCCGAACGGGTTCCCAAAATGGGTTGTAAAGACGCAATTGCAAAGATTTGTTAAATACACTTCTTATAGAAAAAGGTTTTTAATAGTTAAGGTAGTTATATGTAAAGTCATATTTTCACAAATATATATTCCCAAATTCTATCGTCCTATGCTAGATGTGTATTTTGAGGACGTAGGTCATTACCTCGTAAACTATCTATAGGTATAATAAGGAATTATGATGGTTTATGTCGAAACTAAATTATATGGGGGTTTTCTGAAAAATTATAATAAAAGTTAAAAAAATGATTAGTTTGATGTGCAACTTGTTTTATTAAGTTTGTTAATGTTTATTAATCAACATATAAGAATATGGCTTTATTTCATTAATGAAAAGTGTAGTTTTTTTAAAGAAAACAGAATTGGAAGTCGGACTAACTCCGCTTCTGTCAGGTTTTAGTTTTGAATGTTTTTAAAATAGAGAAAAGAAGAAGAAATAAGGACTTACTGGATGATTAGCTAGAGGAGAGAAAGAGAAAAGGATGAGAGTTTCCGGTGCGTCATTTCGTCGTTGGAAACTCCTTGAGTTGTTGCCGGATGTTCGTCGGAGTTTCGCCCTTTGCTAACTCCACTTGCACACAAAAAGATCTTGGAATTTTCTTGAGAGTTTGGGCAGGGATTTGTGAGTAAGGAAGGGCGATTTGAGGGGTGGTATTTATAGGAAAAACTAGAGTTTAGTGTAGTGAAAGGGTGTATTAAAATTTGTTATAAAAATGGATTAAATGTGAGTTTTATTGTGCTCTGTAAATGTGCAGGAAAAAAATAATACTGGAGTTATGGGGGAGTCCAAGAGTCACCAGGGTTAAAGAAAATTGGGGTTTGGCCCGAGTTGGACCGGCGGCACCGGCCCGAGTCACAAGTTGGGAGCTCGTATCGTGGCCACGTGTCGGGGTCGGTTGGTATACTGCAGTGCACTCGTTTGTTTTATGCGTGACTCTTCAGTTTACGTGTTGTGCACGTGTAGACACTTAGGCTTCTAATAAATTAAAAGAATTTTAAATAAAAATAATATGTGGCTGATGGGAGTTGAACTCTGGTGCTATGGATCAGCAGTGCAAGGTCTTACCAATGAGCTACAAACTCCTTCTTGCTGTTCAAAAGTAAATCAATTTCTTATAGTACTCACAGGAATTGTAAATACCCCAAATATACATTAATTTTTAATCAAATTTATGTACACAAGAATTGGAGTTTTTACAGTCTACCCTCCTTACAAAAGTTTCGTCCTCGAAATTTACAATTTATTTTAAGGACTAGTTTACAAATAAGTGGGGATATCTTGCATGCATCTCATCTTCTCTTTCCTATGTTGATTATCCTGTAGTGTCTTTTCTCCACATCACTCGAACCAAGTTGACTTCCTTGTTCCGAAGTGACTTCACTTTCCTGTCCCGGATCTCAACAGGTTATTGCTCACAAGATAAGTCGGGCTATACCGTGAGCTCGGAATGATCGAGAATATGGCTGGGGTCACTGACATACCTTCTGAGTTGGGATATGTGGAACACATTGTGCACTCCTTCCAATGAAGGTGGAAGTGCCAAGTGATATGCCACTTCACCGACTCGTTCGAGTATGTCGAACGGTCCAATATATCTCGGACTTATCTTACCCCGTCTTCTAAATCGAATCACTCTGCGGTTTGGAGATATCTTCAAAAATACATGATCTCCCGGTTGAAACTCCAAGTGACGGCGCTTTACATCAGCCCAGTGCTTCTGTCGATCTTGAGCTTTGCGCATTCTTTCCCTAATAATATGAACTACGTCAACCGTTGCTACTATCATTTCGGGTCCAAAGAGTTCTCTATCTCCGATGTCATCCCAACTTAATGGCGATCGACACTTCCTTCCATAAAGTGCAGCAAAGGGTGACATTCCTATGCTTGCTTGGTAGCTGTTGTTGTATGAAAACTCCACAAGATGTACGTGATCTTCCCACAATCCTCCGAAGTCTAGCATACACGCTCTGAGCATATCTTCTAAGATCTGAATAGTTCACTCAGACTGAGTTTATGGATGATAAGCCGTGCTGAAGTTCAGACTTGTTCCCAAGCTCGCTTGCAAACTCTGCCAAAATTGTGATCGGAACCTGGTGTCACGATCGGAGACAATGCAGACCGGTAGTCCATGAAGTCTCACAATTTTCTGTATGAGTTCATGGGTATCAGAGATAGTACATATTTGAAGAGTTTAAAATCTTATGTAGATTCTTACCTCCATGTACTTCTTTGCTATGTCTCAGTAGATTAGCCAACTCGAAATGAGATGAAGTGAGCCGACTTGAAGCATAAGCCGCAACCTTTCCGTGCTGATGTAGAACACATCCTAATCCTTTACCGGATGCATCACAATGCACTTCGAAACATCCAGATTGGTCCGGTACAACGAGAATAGGCGCTGATGTTAAGCTTGACTTGAGTTCTACGAAAGCTTGTTCGCATGCTTCTGACCACACGAATTTTTCATCTTTACGTGTGAGCTTGGTCATGAGTGTTGCTATCTTCAAAAATCCTTGAATGAACTTTCTGTAATATCTAGCTAGGCCCAAGAAACTTCAAATGTCCTTCATTGAATTTGGTGTCGGTCATTCGGTTACTGCTGAAACTTTCACTGGATCCACAGAGATTCCTTCGCCTGATACAATATGTCCAAGGAAACCGACTTGATCTAGCCAAAACTCGCATTTGCTGTACTTAGTATATAGTTGATGTTGTCGTAGAGTTTCCAGGACAATTCGTAGGTGCTCGGCATGCTCTTTCCAACTCTTGGAATACACCAGGATATCGTCGATGAAGATGACAACGAACCTATCTAAATACTCCCGGAAAACTTGATTCATTAGGTTCATGAATATCGTCGGTGCATTGGTCACTCCAAATGGCATCACAAGAAATTTGTAATGACCATAGTGAGTTCTGAATGTCGTTTTATGGATATCAGATTCCTTGACCTTCACCTGATGATAACCCGAACGAAAATGTAACTTGAAGAAAACCCAAGATCTACTTAACTGATCAAACATATCGTCGATACGCGGTAGCAGATACTTGTTCTTTATAGTTACTTCGTTCAAGGCTCTATAATCGATATACATTCTATATGAACCTTCCTTCTTCTTCACATGCAGTACTGGTGATCCCCAACTTGACGTGCTGGGGCGAATCCATCCTTTCGCCACTAATTCGTCCAACTGAGTTCGGACTTCCTTCAAACCTTCCGGACTTAATCGATATGGTGCTTTGATCACCGGTTGTGCTCCTGGTATTAAATCAATGCTGAAGTCAAGAGCTCGATCGGGAGGCAAACCTGATATATCGTCAGGAAATACATCATCGAACTCTCGAACCACGTCTGGTTTTGATACTTCCTCTGCTTGAGTTGCTGCAATCAATTCCTTCTTTGGTTTCGCCTTGTAAGTACTTGGCTCTAGGGTACGATCTCCAATCTTGAAATTGAAAACTGGATGCTCTGGAATCTCGAATACTACCCTCCTTTGACGACAGTCAATGGTAGCATAAAATGTTCCAAGCCAATCCATACCCAAGACGACGTCGAAGTTTGGTATGTCCAGCACCATGAAGTCAGCATAGAATTCTCTGCTGCAGATGACTACTGGACACAAGCCGTATCCCATTGTTGCCTTTAGAACGCCGTTCCCTGAACTGACATTCCAGCTGGATACAAGCGATGTGACTGGAATCGCATGAGTTCTGACAAACCGTTGCAACATAAAGCAATTAGATGCTCTAGTATCAAAGAATTCAAGTGCAGGGAGTGAGGCTACTAAGATTGTACCTAAGTTATGTGGGATAGGTTTTAAGTATAGGGAAAAATATATAGGTGGGTGTTAAGACTTAAAGAAAAGCTTGAGAAGAAATGGTTACCGGTGATAACTTGGCCAGTGGCCTAAGCTTCTTCCATGGTCATCGTGAAAGCCTGTCGCTGTGGTACATCCCTCCTGGCCGGAGGAGCATTCCTCTGAACGTTCCTTTAAGCTTGATGGAACTGATGAGGAGGAGGTGCAGTCGGTGGTACTCTAGCTGGTGGAGCATGGAGAGCGAGTCTTGGAGCAGGTGCCTGAAGGGATGGTCTCAGCTGGTAAGTGATTGCTGGCCTTGGTGCAGCAATTGGGTTGTGTCTTCGGGGACAAGACCCAATTTCATGAGTAGCTGAGCCGCAGACTAAGCAAAGACGGTTGGCTCGCCGACAGTCTTTCACCAAATGTCCATCTCTCCTGCAGTAGGTATAAAAGGCTGGGCTGGGCCAGTTGACTGGTACTCCCGGTCTCCTGGGCACAAAAGGTGGCCTAGAAGAGGCTCCTCCTGCCATCTGATTGGTAGGGCGCTTCATCCCGGTAGATTAAGGTCTGCCCCTCATCTTTACCACTACTTCATAACGGCGGGCAGCTTTCAGAGCCGATTCATGAGTCGGAAAATCTCCTGTAGCTAATGCAGCCTGGATCTCCAAATCTAACCCTTGTTGAAATCGACGGGCTCTGATTTCATTCGTCGGTATCAGGTGTGCCGCAAATCTGTTAAGGTATTGTGTTAGCTGTGTAGTATGTGATTTATTGAAAAATCGAATTATTGAGACATATCTTACCAACTGAACATGGCGAACTCAGCATCGTATTCATCCACTGATTTGGTCTACATCTAACCCTGTTGTAAGTTAATGAACTGTTGTTCCATGTCGAACCTGGCAGTCTCCGGGAAGTACTTTGTGTCGAATATGTCGCGAAAAGTCTTCCATTCGATGGGTTGATCAAGACGGCTTTCTTCCGCCTTCCACCAAACCCGTGCATTGTCCGTGAGTTGCAACTTCACAACACGAACCCAAGCTATCTCTCGCACTTGTGCCGCTACTAGATCATTTTCGATGCTCTGAGCCCATTCCTCAGATTCTACAGGGCTCTCCTTTCCCGAGAATTGCTTAGGGTGCAAGGCTATGAATTGCTTCACCCCAGGTGCTTCTGCCTCTGGTCGATTCATCAGGATAGCAGTCTGCTGCTGTCGTCCTTCCAGGAGACTGCGGATTGCCTCAAGCAGAACCGTCTGCTCATTGATCAGAGCAATGATGGAATGTGTGAGTGGTAGTGGTGGGAGAGTGTTGTTGATATTCGTGCTGGTGTTTTTTAGGGAGTCCATAACCTTGAAAAAAAATTAGGTTAGGAAAGATTCAAAGTATATGAAATTGTATGATTCAAGAAATATGAATTGTAAAGAATGTTTTTAGTTGCTGGTTCTTGTGTTATATTTTTTAGGTTGTCCATGCAAAACAGACCTACATGGGCTACCAACAAAACCTTTCACGTCCCGCTTCCCAGTGTACGGGCAGAGGACGCGACGAGGCCGCTACGTATTTATTCTGAAGTAAACACGCTAAGCGTATCTAAGCAATATAAGTAAAATGCACAAGAGACAAAGGCAATAGATATATTAACATTCTTTTTACAATACATCTGGAAAGGTAAATACATGAAATGAAAGCAATGCCTAAACAGTTGCATAACAGAAATATAATGGAAATGTACAAGTGAAACTAAAACTCTGGATCTTCAGCAAACTGTTCCAAGTTCTCACTGCTGGGCTTGATCTCCTGAAGGTCCGAATCACCTGACGACATTCCAAAGAAAAGAAAGAGAATGTCGTCAGCGAACAAATCGTTCGGTAAGTCCCGTAAATAGACAAGAATGGAATAGACAGAATAGAGAGTATATTGTTATAATGTTGTTTTTAGTTTTAACGCTGTTATTTGTAGCTTGGTACAGAAGAGGCCAGTGTATACGAGAGGAGTCTCACTAGACCAGAGACTACGGTATACGGAGTACAAGGAACCGTTTAGCCACGGTACAATGGCAACTGAATTCAGGTTAGGTGTCTTTATGGTTGCTGTCTCGTGCCACTTCTAACACCTTCCGTACCAATCTACCCCTTATAAACCCAGCGATATCTTGATTGTATTATTTGTATTGTATTTTCTTGATATATATAGATGCATGACTTGCCGGAACCATGATATCAGTAAATGGATGTAAATAGAGAATCATGTAGATGGATGTATATCCATGGTTCGGTTCGGTCAATATAGATTGAAAAGATTGAATATAAAAATTAATATTGAATTGTAGTTTTGTAATTTCATACTTGAATCATATTCAAGTCAGATTGATTATATTGAGACTCAGTCTGAGTCAGACAATTAGAAAAGAAATTGAATGCTGAATTAGGTTTTGGTGTTATCGGTAACTGTTGTACAAGGACGGCAGGATTTGTGTCTTTTTCAGAGACAATTACCGTGTTGATAACTCCGTTTGTTAAGTTGTCTACCTTAAATAGTCAAGCACCCATTTCTCCGGCTCTCTGAGGCTGAAGAGACTGGTCCCGCTTAAACCTATGTTACTAGGGTCCTTATTGTAATTTAGTATAACTTGAGGTGGTTTTATGTAAAATAGTTTTGTTGTACTTTTCAAAATATACCTCAAGTATTTAATTATCGTCTTTAGAGTTTTCATAGATGTTTCTTTTATTCAGTGTGAAATTTCTAGTGAATATAACCTAATTTCATAATATTAGGTATTTATTTGAAATATTGGAATTGTATGGTATTTTCTTGTAAATGAGATGTTTTTCTTGAATTTTGGAAATGTGAAATATTATAAATATTAAAAATAGATATTTTGATATTAATTACATATATATTTATTTATTAAAAATATAAGTTTTATTTATAATAGAAATCACATTTTCTGAAGAAAAATGTATTAAAAATATTTCGAGATCGTATGCTTCTTGCGGAGGTCTGCATCTCACTCTACTAAGTCCGGAGATGTGCGATAATCCGCACTATCTTGAACAGGTTCCCCCAAATGGGTTGTAGAGGCGCAATTGCAAAGATTTGTTAAATACACTTCTTATAGAAAAAAGTTTTTAATAGTTGAAGGTAGTTATATGTAAAGTCGTATTTTCCCAAATCTGTGTTCCCAAATTCTATCGTGCTATATTAGATATGTGTGTTGTGAGGAGGTATGTCATTATCTCGCTAACTATCTATAGGTATAACAAGGAATTATGATGGTTTATGTTGAAATTAAACTATATGGTGTTTTTCTGAAAAAGTATAATAAAAGTTACAAGATAATTAGTTTGATGTGCAACTTGTTTTATTAAGTTTGTTAATGTTTATTAATCAACATATAAGAATATGGTTTTATTTCGTTAAAGAAAAGTGTAGTTTTTTTTAAAGAAAACCGAATCGGAAGTCGAACTAACTCTGCTTCCGTCGGGTTTTAGTTTTGAATGTTTTTAGAATAGAGAAAAGAAGAAGAAATAGAGACTTACTAGATGATTGGCTAGTGGAGAGAAAAAGGAATAGGTGGGAGTTGCCGGTGCGTCGTTTCGTCGTCGGAAACTCCTTGAGTTGTCGCCGGAAGTTTGTCGGAGCTTCGCCCTTTGCTAACTCCACTTGCACACAAAAGGATCTTGGAATTTTCTTGAGAGTTTGGGCAGGGAATTGTGAGTGAGGAGGGGTGATTTTAGGGGTGGTATTTATAGGAAAAACTAGGGCTTAGGGTAGTGAAAAGGTGTATTAAAATTTGTAATAAAAATGGATTAAATGTGAGTTTTATTGTGCTCTATAAATATGAAGGAAAAACAAATAATACTGGAGTTATGGAGGGAATCCAAGAGTCACCAAGGTTAAAGAAAATTGGGGTTTGGCCCGAGTTGGACTGCCGGCGCTGGCCCGAGTCATGAGTTGGGAGCTCGTATTGGGGCCACACGTCGGGGTCGGTTGGTATACTGCAGTGCAATCGTTTGTTTTATGCGTGACTCATCAGTTTAAGTGTTGTGCACGTGTAGACTCTTAGTATTCTAAAAGATTAAAAGAATTTTAAATAAAAATAATTTGTGGATGATGGGATTTGAACTCAGATGCTATGGATCAACAGTGCAAGGTCTTACCAATGAGCTACAAGCTCCTTCTTGCTATTCAAAAGTAAATCAAATTCTTATAGTACTCACAGGAATTGTAAATACCCCAAGTATACATTAACTTTTAATCAAATTTATGTACACAAGAATTGGAGTTGTTACAGGCCTCCCTTTCACTCAATACCTGGGTAGCCGTTACGTACAGCTAGTGCCACCGACATGCTTATGATTAAACCCACTGCCAGTGTATTGACAAGTCTTTAGAGTCCCATACAGAGGGTTTCCCTGGTTCGGGCGACACGTTATAGAGGCTGTATGGTTTTATGGCAGGGTTCGATCATATATGTGCAGTTGTGCACGGATCATGATCGGACGGATAATACTAGTGGGCTTTGGTTTAAGCCGGATCCTAGTATTATATTGTTGGATTAATTTCGTCTCGTAGTATTTGTATTCAGTCGGAATACGGATACTGGTATATATATACGGATGAAGGGTATTCTGGTAATTCGTTAAAAGATTACTTTAGGGTTGCCATTTCATTTGTGTTAAAGATTTTGGTTTAAATGTTTATTAGTAAGAAATGTGAGTCATGCAATTTTGGCTTAAATTTTTGTGGCTGGGCAAATCGTGAGGCCTTGTATGTGTCATGTTGTGTCATGAGATGAGTCATAGTGCATTGATGATCTTGTAGTAGGTGGTGAGATATTTGTGTGAAAGGCTGATATTTTTGTACAGGGTAATTTCGTGGCTGTTTTTTGGTGCTGGGTAATTTTCTTGAGTTGCTTAATAACACTAATACCTCACTACTTCAAAACCACAGAGAGCACATTTTTCACTTGACCAAAATTCTTAAGCTCACATTTTTCACTTGGCAACTTCTTCACCTCCATCCATACCCTCTCATGAGTTGATAATCAATGGATATTTTGAGACAAAGTATTCACAAACTATCTTTACTTCATCTTGGGCATCTAGGCTAGCAAACTGGATGCTCGAGTTGCTTCGATTTTGAAGCGGGAGCTCGTATTACTAATTCTCGACGTGGATCGTCTTCGAAAAGGGAGACCTGAGATCAAACTTGATCGAGGAAGCCGCGAGGAGCTTGGAACAGTGGTTGAAGACCGAAGGACACAGATCGATTGGTATAACCTTTCCAAACTCTTTACATATAGCTAGTATAGGGTTAATGGTATGATCCGTCGATTAGGGTTCCGTTAGCGCCAGGTTTTTAAAATTTTTTGTTCCGCGTTTGGCCACGGATTGATAGACGGGGCATTAGCATAACCTTACATGGTATTAGAGCCAACCCATTAACCGCATACTAGTTGGTTTAGACAATATTAAACTATCAAAACCAAAACAACTCCGAAACAATACCTATAGTATTCCAGTTTTTGTCATTTTTTTCATGGTCTTCTAAAATTATTTTAGCAACTGCAGAAAACTATTTAGGTGACCACAAGACTGCACCCCAAATACGAGACACTTCTTGTAACAACCCCAAATTTCCTATACAACTTTTGTACACATTTTTTTTCAAAAATCCATAAAGGGGTATTTTAGCCTGACCACAAAATATAAGTAATTATTTTGCTTTTTAATTACAAGTTAAAAGAATGTAACAACTCCATTTTTAGTGTACAAAAATTTGCTTTAAAAATAATGTATACTTGGGGTATTTACATTTTCTGTGACTACTTTAAGTAATTAAATAGCTCCATAATTACAAGAAGGAGCTTTTAGCTCATTGGTAATACCTTGCACTGCTGAACCAAGCCACCAAAGTTCAAATCCCATGCCCCACATTATTTTTAATATTATTTTGTTTTAAAATTTTTAGAAGTCCAACAGTCAACACGTGATAAATTCCAAAATTTCTACTACACATGAAAAAGTAAATGTACAAGAGGCTACACCAGATGACCCCCCACCTCCCTGACCTCCGACGTGGCCCGACTCGGCCGAGTCGGCCGGCGGACCGGCCTACTCGGGCCGGCGCCGCTGGCCGAGTCCCCAATATAAAAATCCTGCCTCTTGGTCTTCTCATAACCCCTGCACACTTTAAATGTTCAGACCACTTCTAGAGACACAATTAAGCCTCATTTACTCTATTTTTAATGAATTTTTAATGTTTTTTTACATTTTTTAACTTAAACCCTTCATCTACCCTAACCTTAGCCTAATCCTATAAATACCACCCCTACACACTACCCTCTCACCCCAAAACTCTGAGCCAACTCTCAAGAATTCACTAGAAAGCTTGGGTGCAATCGAAGTGAGCGAAAGGCGAAGCTCCGGCGAATTCTCCGGCGGAAATTCCGACGACGACTCTAGGAGCTTCCGGCGACGAAACGATGCACCGGCGACTCCTCCCGATCCTTCTCCCTCTCCTAGTTTTCCTAAACCCGTAAGTCCCATTTCTAAATTCTCTATTCTATTCTAGAAATACGGAATTATAAAACCCGACGAAATCGGAACAAATCCGATTTCCGATTCGGATTCTTTATAAAACCTCACTTTTCTTTAATACAATCAAGGTTGAACCTTTTCATATTGACTATTAAACACTAATCAACCATATTGATCAAGTTTCATATCAAAAGTAATTGCTATTTCATTTTACCGTATTTTCATTTAAATACCACATAGTTTCAATTCTACATATAACATCACAAAACTTGCTATATCTTTAAGTAGATCACGAGGTAATGACCTACCTTCTCACACACTCATATACAACATAGCACAATACCCTTGGGAATATAGAATACGGGAAAACGACACAATTTCATTTTAATACCATTTACTTAACAAAATCATTTTCTAAAGGATTTAGTATTTATACAAATCTTTGCAAAGCGCCGCTACAACCCATTGGGGGAATCCGTTCGGGATGGTGTGAATTATTGCACATCCTCGGGCTTAGTAGTGCGAGATTCATACCTCCGCAAGGAGCATTCGGTCTCGAAAAATTCAAAATACGACATCTTAAGAAAATGAGATTTTTAGAATATAAAATATTTATTAAAATTATTTTTGTATAAATATATGTATATATATCCTTAAAATATTTATTTTGTAATAATATAAATATTCCACCTTTTTTCTAAAAATCACAAGATTCATTTTACATTAAAATACCATGAATTCCATACAAGTTTAATATTACACTTTAATACCATATAATATGAAAGTTAGGTTATTCTCATTAGAATTGTCACAAGTATAAAATCTACAATTATTACAACTTTAAAGACGATTAATAAATACTTGGGGTGTATTTTGAAAACTATACAAAAGTATTTTACATAAAAACCCCTCAAGTTCTATAAATTACAATAAGGACCCTAGTAAACATAGGTTTAAGCGTGACCAATCTCTTGGGCCTTAGGGAGCCGGAGAAGTGGGTGCTTGCCTATCTAAGGTAGAAAATCAATAAACGATGATATCAACACGGTAATCGTTTTTGAAAAAGACACAAATCCTGCCGTCCATGTGCAGCGGTTACCGATAACATCAAAACAATCAGGACTTCAATTTAGTTTTTTAATTGTCTGACTCAGTTTGAGTCTCGTTATAATCTGAATTGAATATGATTCAAGTACAATTTACAATTTACAATCTACAATTTTCAATATTACAATTCAGTATGAATCCATGAATCCATTATTCAATCTATCAACTTGACTGAACCGAACCATGGATATACATTCCATTTACATGATTATACAGTTACATCCATGATTCTACAGTTACATACATGATTCTCCAGTTACATCCGTTTACTGATATCATGGTTTCGGTCAGTCATCCAAACATACAATCTATACAGTTTACAATACAATAAAACAATAAAATCAAGATTACACGGGGTTTAAGGGGTAGACTGGTACGGAATATATTAAAGGTGGCACGAAGTGGCACTTAAGACGTAATTACATCCATGCCGTTGTTCCGTGGTATTATCGACGGAGCTTTGTACTTCGGGTTACCAAAGTCTCCGGTGTAAGTGGGACTCCTCTCGTATACACGGGCATCTTCTGTACCAAGCTACAAACAATATCGTTAACACAACACTATAACAATATAATACAACATTAAAAGTTACCTACTTATTCTGTCTATCCTACTTCTCCCTTATCTTTGGGACTTACCGAGCGATTTGTTCGCTGACGATATTCTCTTTCTTTCTTCTTTGAATGTCGTCAGGTGATCTGGACATTTCTGAGATCGAGCCCTCTGTTGAAGACTTGGACCAGTTCAGTGAAGACCCCGAGCTCTAGTTCATTATACACTTTCCATTCGGTACTTTTTCATTTCTGTTATGCCATTGTTTAGGCATTGCTTTATTTCAGTTGTATTTACTTTCCATGCATTGTACAGAAAGAATGTGAATATATAAAGTTTTTGTTTTTATTATATCTTGTCTCTTGTGCTTTACTTTTATATTGCTTAGATACGCTTAGCGTATTTACTTCACAGTAAATACGTAGCGGCCTCATCCCGTCCCCTTCGTCGTACACCGGGAAGCGGGGCGTGACAGGTTTTGTTGGTGGTCCATGCAGGTCAGAGCTGTATGAAATCCTATTATGCAATTCTGTTCTGCGTGAACAACCTAAGCAATATAACACAAGAACCGGCAACTAAAACATTCTTTACAATTCATGTTCCTTGAATCTTACAATTTCATATTCCTTGAATCTTATCATTTCATGTATTTGAATCTGTCATAACCTAAATTTTTCAAGGTTATGGATTCCCCAACCAACACAAGCACCAACTTCAACAACACTCTACCTCCACTACCAATCGTACCGACTGTTCCTGCTCCACGCACCGAGCAAACAGTTTTGCTTGAGGCGATCCGCAGCCTCCTAAAGGGTCAGCAGCAGCTCTTGAACCGTCCCGAAACTGAAGCACCTGGGGTAAAGCAATTCAGGGCTTTACATCCCAAACAGTTCTCCGGAAAGGGAAGACCACTTGAAGCTGAGGAATGGGCACAAAGCATAGAAGATGATCTGGCAGCGGCACAAGTGCCAGATATAGCTTGGGTTCGTGTAGCAAAATTACAGCTCATGGACAATGCACGAAACTGGTGGAAGGAGGAAGAAAGCCGTCTTGATCAGCCCATTGAATGGAAGACTTTTCGCGATAGGTTCGACGCGAAGTACTTCCCTGTGACTGCCAGGTTTTCCATGGAACAGCAGTTCATCCATCTGCAACAAGGTTCTATGTGGATTAAGTCAGTAGATGAGTATGACACTGAGTTCACCATGCTAAGTCAATTTGCGGCACACCTGATACCGACGGATGAGATCAGAGCCCATCGATTTCAACAAGATTTGGACACGGAAATCCAGGCTGCACTAGCCACAAGGAAATTTCCAACTCATGAAGATGATCTGGAAGCTGCCCGCAGTTATGAGGCAGTGATAAATGCAAGGGGCAGACCTCAGTCTGCAGGAGTGAAACGCCCTGCCACTCAAATGGCAGGAGGGGCCTCTTCAAGGCCGGCTGTTGAACTCAGAAGACTGGAAGAAACCAATGATCAGCCAAGACCCGATTTTTGCTTTTATTGTAAGAGAGAAGGACACTTGTGGAAGGACTGTAGGCATGCAAAAGGCCTATGCTTGGTTTGTGGCGCGTCCAATCACGGAATTGGAAACTGTCCTTATAGACGCAACCCAGCTCACACACCCGTCAACTACCCACAGCAGCCAGCTATCCAGGCTCCTGCAACTCGTCCTGCACTCCCAGCACCACCTCCACGTAGATTTCCTGCTCAGCCAAATCGCCAATTCCATCAGGCACTGAGAAACAAGCCTCGAGTATAGGGGAATATGCCTCCAGCTAGGAGGAACGTGCCACGGCGACAGGCTTACACCTTAGCAGCCATAGAAGCCAAGACCGTTGACCAAGATAACACTAGTAAAACTCTTTCATAATTTTTTTAAACCCTTCCACCACCTTGTTATTTTACATACACTGTTAGTAGTTCAGTCACCAAACTTTCCTTGAAACTGTTACACTTTCCTTTTTCAAATTTCGAGGACGAAATTTTTATAAGGATGGTAGAATGTAACAACCCCAAATTTCCTATACAACTTTTGTACACATTTCTTTTCAAAAATCCATAAAGGGGTATTTTAACCTGAGCACAAGATATAAGTAATTATTTTGCTTTTTAATTACAAGTTAAAAGAATGTAACAACTCCATTTTTAGTGTACAAAAATTTGCTTTAAAATTAATGTATGCTTGGGCTATTTACATTTTCTGTGACTACTTTAAGTAATTAAATAGCTCCATAATTACAAGAAAAAGCTTGTAGCTCATTGATAATACCTTGCACTGCTGAACCAAGCCACCAGAGTTCAAATCCAATGCCCCACATTATTTTTAATATTATTTTGTTTTAAAATTTTTAGAAGTCCAACAGTCAACACGTGATAAATTCAAAAATTTCCACAACACATGAAAAAGTAAATGTACCAGAGGCTACATCAGGCGATCCCCCACCTCCCTAACCTCCGACTCGGCCCGACTCGGGCCGGTGCCGCCGGCCGGACTCGGCTGGACGGCCGAGTCCCAAACATAAAAATCCCGCCTCTTGATCTTCTCATACCCCCTGCACACTTTAAATGTTCAGACCACTTCCAGAGACACAATTAAGCCCCATTTACTCTATTTTCAATGAATTTTCAATGTATTTTTTTATATTTTTTAATTTAAACCCTTCATCTACCTTAACCCTAACCTAACCCTATAAATACCACCCATACACACTACCCTCTCACCCCAAAACTCTGAGCCAACTCTCAATAATTCACTAGAAACCTTGTGTGCAATCAAAGTGAGCGAAAGGCGAAGCTCCGGTGAATTCTCCGG
This sequence comes from Agapanthus africanus, assembly GCA_030015575.1. Lineage (NCBI taxonomy): Eukaryota > Viridiplantae > Streptophyta > Magnoliopsida > Asparagales > Amaryllidaceae > Agapanthus > Agapanthus africanus. Next base: position 48,378,261 of record CM057339.1, read on the forward strand.
CGGAAATTCCGACGATAACTCTAGGAGCTCCCGGCGACGAAACGACGCACCGGCGACTCCTCCCGATCTTTCTCTATTCTATTCTAGAAATATGGAATTATAAAACCTGACGGAATCGGAACAAATCCGATTTCCGATTCCGATTCTCTATAAAACCTCACTTTTCTTTAATACAATCATGCTTGAACCTTTTCATGTTGACTATTAAACACTAATCAATCATATTGATCAAGTTTCAAATCAAAAGTAAGTGCTATTTCATTTTACCGTATTTTCATTTAAATACCATATAGTTTCAATTCTACATATAACATCACAAAACTTTCTATACCTTTAAGTAGACCACGAGATAATGACCTACCTTCTCACACACTCATATACAACATAGCACAATACCCTTGGGAATATAGAATACGGGAATACGACACAATTTCATTTTAATACCATTTACTTAACAAAACCGTTTTATAAAAGATTTAGTATTTATACAAATCTTTGCAAAGTGCCGCTACAACCCATTGGGGGAATCCGTTTGGGATGGTATGGATTATTGCACATCCTCGGGCTTAGTAGTGCGAGATTCATACCTCCGCAAGGAGCATTCGGTCTCGAAAAATTCAAAATACGATATCTTAAGAAAATGAGATTTTTAGAATATAAAATATTTATTAAAATTATTTTTGTATAAATATATGTATATATATCCTTAAAATATCTATTTTGTAATAATATAAATATTCCACCTTTTTTCTAAAAATCACAAGATTCATTTTACATTAAAATACCATGAATTCCATACAAGTTTAATATTACACTTTAATACCATATAATATGAAAGTTAGGTTATTCTCATTAGAATTGTCACAAGTATAAAATCTACAATTATTACAACTTTAAAGACGATTAATAAATACTTGGGGTGTATTTTGAAAACTATACAAAAGTATTTTACATAAAACCCCCTCAAGTTCTATAAATTACAATAAGGACCCTAGTAAACATAGGTTTAAGCGGGACCAATCTCTTAAGCCTCAGGGAGCCGGAGAAGTGAGTGCTTGCCTATCTAAGATAGATAATCAACAAACGGTGTTATCAGCACCGTAATCGTCTTTGAAAAAGACACAAATCCTGTCGTCCATGTGCAGTGGTTATCGATAACATCAAAACAATCAGAATTTCAATTTACTTTTCTAATTGTCTGACTCAGTTTGAGTCTCATTATAATCTGACTTGAATATGATTCAAGTACAATCTACAATCTACAATCTACAATTTACAATATTATAATTCAACAAGAATCCATGAATCCATTATTCAATCTATCAACTTGACCGAACCGAACCATGGATATACATTCCATTTATATGATTATACAGTTACATCCATGATTCTACAGTTACATACATGATTCTCCAGTTACATCCGTTTACTGATATCATGGTTTCGGTCACTCATCCAAATATACAATCTATACAGTTTACAATACAATACAACAATACAATCAAGATAACACGGGGTTTAAGGGGTAGACTGGTACGGAATATGTTAAAGGTGGCACAAGGTGGTCACTTAAGAAGTAATTACATCCATGCCATTGTTCCATGGTATTATCGATGGATCCTTATACTACGGATTACCAAAGTCTCCGGTGTAAGCGGGACTCCTCTCGTATACACTGGTATCTTCTGTACCAAGTTACAAACAACATCGTTAATACAACACTATAACAATATAATACAACATTAAAATTTACCTTCTTATTCTGTCTATCCTACTTCTTCCTTATCTTTGGGACTTACCGAGCGATTTGTTCACTGACGGCATTCTCTTTTTTTCTTCTTTGAATGTCGTCAGGTGATCTGGACATTCCTGAGATCGAGCCCTCTGCTGAAGACTTGGACCAGTTCAGTGAAGACTCCGAGCTGTAGTTCATTGTACACTTTCCATTCAGTACTTTTTCATTTCTGTTATGCCATTATTTATGCATTGCTTTATTTCAGTTATATTTACTTTCCATGCTTTGTACAGAAAGAATGTGAATAAATAAAGTTGTTATTTTTATTATATCTTGTTTCTTGTGCTTTACTTTTATATTGTTTAGATACGCTTAACGTATTTACTTCACAGTAAATACGTAGCGGCCTTGTCCCGTCCCCTTCGCCGTACACCGGGAAGCGGGGCATGACACTTCTACCCAATTTGACCCGAGAACATTGCTCTAAAATCCGAGATAGCCAGCCAGATTAAGGAGATGGGACTTCGTATTTTGTGTGTGGTCTGGTCTCTGGAATATTGGTTAAGTGGTATTGCTAGTTTAGCCCAGTTTTGATATGGTTTTATCTAGTTGTTTGGGGCTATTCGGGGTTATTTCGAAATCGACATTTCTAAGATTGTTTAAAGTTTACAGTACATACTTTTCTATCTGTGACCTTGAATGTTATTAGAGTGGTATAACTTGTCTATCTGCTATAGTTCTTTTAGACGGGTTTGCGAACGTGACATTCATGTTGATGTTCTGTGTTGTGCTGTGTTGTTGCGGATTCGTCGCGGTGGATAGCTTAGGTGCAATGATAGTACAGTTTAGTTTCATTTGTACATTTGATATTGCGGGGCAAGCGTCCGACATGTGGACTGTTATCACTGCCTGTTTGTATATTATTTATTTGGGGCACGACCGGGTTGAGGTCGATGTTATCATTGTACATATTTTCTTTTCTGTACTAGGATTACCCCGGGATGGAGTGCACGGATAGCCGGGTTCTGGAGGGCAACGGGTCCGCATCTCATGGCGTTGAGAAGGAGGGGGCCTCACTCTAGAATTGGCGGTCTATTCGCCGCACTCGTAGGGGTACAGGTTGACCTAAGGAGGGGTGCTCAAGTTACCGAATTCCGTGAAGTGCTGGGTGGGCCATTCACTTTGATGAAGGGGGCTGCCTCGATTCTGGTTTTGGCGGGTAACTTGCCGCACTCGTAGGGGTCTAGATTTTCATTGCACAGGCTATTCACACGACCATAGGAACGTCGGGTTTCACTTGCGGCTCAAAGGAAACCCGGTGCTCCCAGATTATCTGTATTGTTATGTGATGCTTATTACTTATCTGTGATGTTGCATTTATCACGCCTGGAGCGATTATTATATATTGCTATATATATACTAGTAGATGTTGTATATGTTTTACACCCGCGCTGGTCCAGCCTCCGCTCTGTCGTTGGTTAATTAACCTAACGGGTGATTACGGGGCCCAGTAGCGAATGTGGATGGTATATACGTACATCATATTTTCGTTCTTTTCTGGTGTGATTAATTGATGGGAATGCATTGATTCTGATCAATGCAAGGAAAACAAATCTATTTGATGTTGTTGGAACAATTTTCAAAAAGCAGTTATTACAAGGATATTTTCTTTTGTTTTACATAACGGTATTCGGTTATGAATATCCCGCACCTCATTTGACGAGGCAAGAGCCGAGATCCCCTCACCGGGAGTGACCTTTTGGGCAGAAGTTTCCGCCAGGGTAATAACTTCGGTATAGTCAATTACTTTTTGCTTTGCATCGTGGTATTCAGTTGGAATATCCTGCACCTCATTCTACGAGGAAAGAGCTGAGATCCCTTCACTGGGAGTGGCCTCTTTAGCAAAGGTTTTCTCCACTATATATTTGTAAAAAGCTATCTAGTTCCTTCAACGATATCAAGTTCATTACGTTAAAGGTTTTTCGCCAAAAATCATTCGTAGCCCTCCGTCATTTCAGACGGGTGGCACTTAGTATTCATGCTATATTTGTTGGCCTTCATCATGGCATAGTGTATGGTAGCTATTTTTTGCTTTTCTTTTGCATAGATAGATGCATTGGTTTGGGACAGTCGTACTACTATTTTGGCCTTCGTCAAGGGTATGTACGGGTGGGTTCAAATTAACCTGGATAATGACGGATAGAACTTGACATATGACTTATGATATGTTGGCCTTCGTCAAGGTCATAAGAGCATGGGGTAGAAATCACATCGGGAGTTTCAAACATACAGGAAACTTGCCAGATATGCGCATACCTTCTGGAGTGTGATAACTTGAGTGGTTTCCATCAAGTTATCATGCGATGATAGTTGGATCCCTATAGCCACTAATGAGTTGGTTTACTCCTCGGGTGATTTTAGATGATCCCGACTAATTCTTCTTTCAGGTTTGGAGGAGAATTTAAGGATACAATGGGAGACATCCTGATTAGATTTAGTGATTGACCATTCTAATCTAGGGTAGAGTGCATGCTGAGTGTTTCTTTTTTCTCTCTCTTTGCAGCGACAATGGCTAGACACTAAACTATAACTCAGTAACCAAGATAACCAGACCTTCTTAAAACATATTGACTTTTGGATTGTCTGAGTTGCATACCTCATTGCCACTCCTACTTTTACCCTTTGCTTTTCTCCAGAACATTCCGTATCACTATGAAGATCCACATTTATTGGATATGACCATCGTATAGTTATATGCGAACTCGAAGAAACTTGTTTCAGATTCGAGAATGGTTTCCGGTTCTGGAGAAAATTGAATATGACTATTCAATTGTCTTTTCCTTTTACCTTCTCTCAGCTTGTGAGGGCTCCTAGGATTAGGAGAGGGTATACCTATTGCGCTTATTGGATAATCTTCTTCCAAACCATAGGCAGGTGCCGAAAGGTGGGGAAGGAAGAAAACTAATTATCCTAAGTAAGGTGTACAGAAGATAATAAGTAAAGACAAATAAAAGGATTAGAAAGAGGGCAAACTAAATTGCAACTGCTATCATTCACGACCAAACCGCGTATTTCATCGCCACTCCTACTTCACCTTTGAATTTCTCCAGAACACCCCGTTTCACTACGAAGATCCACAGTTATTGGATAATCCGTCGTATAGTTACATACGAACTCGAAGGAACTTGTTCCAGTTCGAGGATGGATTCTAGTTCAGGAGAAAAAGAATAAGATTTATTCAGTTGTCTTTTATCTTTACTTTCTCTCAGGTTGCGAGTGCTCCTAGGATTAGGAGAGTACACCTATTACGCTTATTGAATAGTCTTCTTCCAAACCATAGGCTGGTGCCGAACGGTAGGGAAGGAAGAAAACTATTTAGCCTAAGAGTGGTGTACAGAGGGTAATAAGTAAAGACAAATAAAGGAATTTGGAGAGATGGCAAAGGAAATATACGGTCACAGTCATGAATCTGGATAATGGTAGAGGCATTACTAGGAATACCCGGCTATCCCTTCGAAACATTTTCATGTTTCAGTTTCACTATGCGTTGTTAAACGAAAACTAATTTCCTAATTAGATCCTTACTCCAGGATATGTATTTACCAGGTTTTGATTCTCATATATGTATGGTTTTACAGATGATGAGTGGGAGTAAGTTATTGGGAATTAGGTGATTATATCCTTATTATATAGGAATTCGTTGTAATTAGTGATATTTGTGGAAATCACCTGGGTTTTTTTCCAGACGGAAAATATTTGGTTTTGAATATCCGTTATTATGCACCAATTTCAAACTGATATATCTGTACGTTTATTTCATAAAGTGAGATATAACCTTTTGAAATTATGTCTATGAAATTTACCTATATCATTTGATGATTGGGTAAGGAGTATTAAATAGCGGTGAAATTCTTCTTAACCATAGTACAGTTTTCAATCTACGACGCACAGGGTTTAAGTTATTCAACTCAGGGGACTTATACAAAGTATTGTATGTTGTCCAGTGTCCATTAGGACGAAGGGGTTGGTACTCATACTATATTCTGTTTACTTTTGACTTCTCTAGTTTTTGACAAGTATTTCGTTGAAATATAAGGTCCAAATTTTGAGAAGTTGTAGGTATATGAATAAAGTAGATAACCATGTGTTGTAAGTATCAGGATTCTTTAAGGTGATCGAAGATGCAGATACTTGTGTTTGGTATTCAGTTGATAATAATGGTTTTAAGAACTTGCTTCTCTTTCAGGTTACTCATACTTGGATGCTCTCCTAAATTGAGTAATGCCGATTGGCCTCTCTCCATTTAGTTGACATGCACTGGAGATAGCTGCATGATTTGAATCTGGTTCCATTTAAATTAGTGCCTCTGTTTCTATATTGTACATGGAATGGTTCATATCTTAACGATGTTAAGGTATATGGAGTTGTCCGGCTTATGCTTAAAACCAGACTCTGGATAACTCAAGGCACGTTTCTATAATGGCAGTTTGTGGGTTATCCCGGGCTATGACGAGGGGTAACTTTCTACCATCTGGAAGATCAATAGTGATATTGTTCTTGACTCGCCACAGTTTTAGTAAAATGGATTTTTTTTCAGAAAAACAGTAGTGGGAGTATGGTGGAACTGGAAGTGATTCCAGAATCACAAACGATTATTAAAAATTTAATAGAACCTAAATATTCAATCGGGTTTGACATTCCATTAGCCACTCCGCAGATATGGTGGGTAACCTCAGGTGCCCGAAAGATACTTCGGTATCCTCAAAGAAGGTGACAGGGAGGTTCTTGTTTACCCACTTGCTATTACTGCTGTTCTAGACTATAAGACCCGGCAGGAAAATGAGTATAGCGTCGTTCTAAACTAGCTTCAGAAGTGCACGTGTATATGACTCTGCCAAAGGGTTGTTGTGGTCAGTGGGTGTAACGGAAGCATAGTGGACAAATAGCTTGTGTCTATTTATAGACTAAAGCGGAGATAGATCATCTATTTTTGATGTGACAGTCATGGGCTTTGACTTCTTCAGAATAGTAGATGTATCTATTAAAAAGGTAGTAGGGTGTGATGTCCTGGTAATTGGATAACATGCAAATTGTAGGAAGTAGACATTGTAGGAAGTAAAATTACTATACTACGATCGGTTATACTGTGGTTGTCACACAGTGGTTTCTCCATATAGGATACGGATATTATATCAGGCATTCTGGATACTAGATCTATGGTTTTAGATCTAGATTTGGGTAGTTTCCGAATCTGGGTACTTAGACGGTATTCTAAAGGTGATTTAGAATGGACGACACCTGGCATGGTGGTGTACCTGCAGGTGATGGAGTCACCCTCTATAAAAGAGTCTTATAGACTAAAGGGGAGAGGGATGTGCATGATTGGCATATCACTTGCTTAGACAATTGTGTCAATCATGAGATGTCAAGTACCACACCAGATATTGTTTTTGCATTAGATGCAAAAAGTTTTTATATTAATCCAATCGTGGAAAAACGTTCGAAAGCAGTTTATGAACATAAGTGGATGTTCTAGGGATATGGTAATGACAGCCACCTTCGGGAGACAGTTATCATTCCAGGCTTCCAAGATGACCTGGATGACAGAGTGACTGTCAGAGTTATAGTTTTCCCTCTTTTAAGGGGCAGTAGTTTGGACAAGTGATCCAAGCGGATATTGAGGGAGACATGACACAAAATACTGATTAAATTCAGTTGACGATACAGTCTAAGAAGTTTACTGAATTTGGAGTTTATTTGTGAACTGGGTCTCATCAGATATCCAAACATATTCTAAGACAGGTATTGCTCATTTCGGGAGATGGCTTTCTCCGCGAACTTGAGATTAAGAGAGACATAAAGAGAAACATTAGAGCGGATCCACTCACTAAGGTAATTTCTCGAAGGCAATAGTTTTACAAACGAGCTTTGTGAAACTGATTAGTAGAGAAATTGGGTGTTCGGTATCACGCGGGCTGTAAGTATGCGACACCGCAATAATTAGCCTTAAGTGCAAGTGGGAGTTTGTTGGCTATAGTGCCCTCAAGTCAATTATTGGATCGCAGGCACGTGATTGCAATGATTGAGGGAGGACCTATACCGGTTGAACAGTCTTACTCGAGATGATAGTATTCTATCTGGTTTGTCTTTATCATCGTGTACATGTTTCAGGTGACATTACAGATCACTATTACATGTTGATAGAGCCCATAGGATTCATGCTTGACTACCAGCAGTATGATAGCGATCATATACGTGAGAGTTGGGTGGTCTATAAGCACATCCTTAAAGTGTCCCTAGTCATGGGAGTTTTGAGACTGAGCATCGATACTCCAAAAGTAGACTAGTGTATACGGATCAAGACCCCGACAAGGGGTGGTGGCCGGTCTTACAAGCCATTGGTGTTAGTTGGTTCACCTAAGATGTATACAGGTGCTCATTAGGTTAAGAGTACACCGGATGGACTCGCCGGGAATATGCTAGTTGGTATTATACCTATTGTCAGATATCAATTCCCTGGTAACATGTGTACAGGTTAGTCTATCGATCTGAGATCGTCATTTGTCTCGTGTGAGTTCCCACTGTGCTTTGATTACTACCCTACCACGGCTCCAAGGAGTCGTGCAAACAGGTTTTAGTTGGTTACAGTCCCGAGCCACATGGAGGCAGTGAGCGGATCGACAGGGAATTCGTCTCCCCCGGTATATTGGGGGTTGATGTCGCGGTGTGCATGGGTGGCCATCACCAGAAATCCTCGGCAGGGGTAGATGAGAATTACTGATTCGGATCAGTAGTTGCTCAGGTGGTGATGGGCTTCATACCGACACTAAATATAGCGTTATTAGGGGTCTGACTTAATCCACCCCATAGACTCGATATGCGATACTCATAGACGAACAGACCAGACTGTACGGATATTTTCACTGTCAGGCTCAGTAGGGTTTCAGGATGAGTTTGCTCGTCGGCCTCCCTTTCGCTCAAAACCTGGGTAGCCGTTACGTACAGCCAGTGCCATTGACGTGATTGTGGTTAAACCCACTGCCAGCGTATTGACGAGTCTTTAGAGTCCCACACAGAGGGTTTCCCTGGTTCGGGCGAAACGTTGTAGAGGCCGTATGGTTTTATGGCAGGGTTCGATCATATACGTGTACTTGTGCACAGATCATGATCGGACGGATAATACTAGTGTGCTTTGGTTAAAGCCGGATCCTAGTATTATATTGTTGGATTATTTTCGTCTCGTAGTATTCGTATTCAGTCGGAATACAGATGCAGGTATGTATATACGGATGAGGGGTATTTTTATAATTCGTTACAAGATTACTTTAGGGATGCCATTTCATTTGTGTTAAATATTTTGGTTTAAATGTTTATTAGTAAGAAATGTAAGTCATGGAATTTTGGCTTAAATCTTTATGGATAGGCAAATTCGTGAGGCCTTGTATGTGTTATGGTGTGTGTCATGGTGTGTCATGAGATGAGTCATGGTGCATTGATGATCTTGTGGTAGGTGGTGAGATATTTGTGTGAGTGGGTGGCTGATATTTTTGTACAGGGTAATTTCGTGGCTGTTTTTTGGTGTTGGGTAATTTTCTTGAGTTTCTTAATAACACTAATACCTCACCACTTCAAAGCCACAGAGAGCACATTCTTCACTTGACCAAAATTCTTAAGCTCACATTTTTCACATGGCAACTTCTTCACCTCCATCCATACCCTCTCATGAGTTGAGAATCCATGGATGTTTTGAAACAAAGTATTCACACACTATCTCTACTTCATCTTGGACATCTAGGCTAGCAAACCGGATGCTCGAGTTGCTTCGGTTTTGAAGCGGGAGCCCGTATTACTTATCCTCGACGTGGATCGTCTTCGAAAAAGGAGATCGGAGATCAAACTTGATCGAGGAAGCCGTGAGGAGCTTTGGACAGTGGTTGAAGACCGAAGGACACGGATCAATCGGTATAACCTCTCCAAACTCTTTTCATATAGCTAGTATAGGGTTAATTGTACGATCCGTCGATTAGGGTTCCGTTAGCGACGGGGTTTTTATAAGTTTTTGTTCCGCGTTTGGCCACGGATTGATAGACGGGGCGCTGGTGTAACCTTCCATGGTATCAGAGCCAACCCATTAACCGCATACTAGTTGGTTTAGAAAATGTTAAAGTATCAAAACCAAAACAATTCCGAAACAATACCCGTAGTATTCCGGTTTCTGTCATTTTTTCATGGTCTTCTAAAATTATTTTAGAAACTGCAGAAGACTATTTAGGTGACCACTAGACTGCACCATAAATACGAGACACTTCTACCCAATTTGACCCGAGCACATTGCTCTAAAATCCAAGCTGGCCGGCCAGATTAAGGAGATGGGACTTCGTATTTTGTGCATGGTCTGGTCTCTGGAATATTGGTTCAGTGGTATTGCTAGTTTAGCCCAGTTTTGACATGGTTTTATCTTGTTGTTTAGGGCTATTCGGGGTTATTTTGAAATCGATATTTCTAACATTGTTTAAAGTTTACAGTGCATACATTTCTATCTACGACTGTGAATGTCATTAGAGCGGTATAACTTGTCTATTTGCTATAGTTCTTTTAGACGGGTTCGCGAACGTGACATTAATGTTGATGTTCTATATTGTGCTGTGTTGTTGCGGATTCATCGTGGTGGATAGATTGAGTGCAACGATAGTACAGTTTAGTTTTATTTGTACATTTGATATTGCAGGACGAGCGTCCGACATGTGGACTGTTGTCACTGCCTGTTTGTATTTTATTTATTTGGGGCACGACCGGGTTGAGGTCGATGTCACCGTTGTACATATTTTCTTTTCTGTACTAGTATTACCCCGCAATGGAGTGCACGGATAGCCGGGTTCTAGAAGGAAACGGGTCCGCATCTCATAGCGTTGAGAAGGAGGGGGCCTCACTCTAGAATTGGCGGGTTATTCGCCGCACTCGTAGGGGGTACAGGTTGACCTAAGGAGGGGTGCTCAAGTTACCGGATTCCATAAAGTGCTGGGTGAGCCATTCACTTTGATGAAGGGGGCTGCCTCGCTTCTGGTTTTGGCGGGTAACTTGCCGCACTCATAGGGGTCTAGGTTTTCATTGCACAGGCTATCCACACGACTATGGGAACTTCGGGTTTCACTTGCGGCTCAAAGGAAACCCGGTGCTCCCAGATTATCTGTATTGTTATATGATGCTTATTACTTATCTGTGATGTTGCATTTATCATGCCTGGAGCGATTATTATATATTGCTATATATATACTAGTAGATGTTGTATATGTTTTACACCCGTGCTAGTCCAACCACCGCTCTGTCGTTGGTTAAGTAATCTAACGGGTGATTACGGGGCCCAGTGGCGAATGCGGATGGTATATACGTAAATAATATTTTCGTTCTTTGCTGGTGTGATTAATTGATGGGACTGCATTGATTCTGATCAATGCAAGGGAAAAAACCTATTTGATATTGTTGGAACAATTTTCAGAAAGCCGTTTTTACAAGGACGTTTTCTTTTGTTTTGCACAGCGGTATTCGGTTATGAATATCCAGTGCCTCATTCGACGTGGCAAGAGCCGAGATCCCCTCACCGGGAGTGACCTCTTGGGCAGAAGTTTTCGTAAAGGTAATAACTTCACTATAGTCAATTACTTTTTGCTTTGCATCATGGTATTCAGTTAGAATATCCTGCACTTCATTCTACGAGGAAAAAGCTGAGATCCCTTCACCGGGAGTGGCCTCTTTAGCAAAGGTTTTCGCCACTATATATTTGTAAAAAGCTATCTGGTTCCTTCAACGATATCAAGTTCATTACGTTAAAGTTTTTCGCCAAAAACCATTCGTAGCCCTCCGTCATTTCAGATGGGTAGCACTTAGTATTCATGCTATGTTTGTTGGCCTTCGTCATGGCATAGTATATGGTAGCTATTTGTTACTTTTCTGTTGCATATATAGATGCGTTTGTTTGGGACAGTCGTACTACTATTTTGGCCTTCGTCAAGGATATGTACGGGTGGGTTCAAATTAACCTGGACAATGACGAGTAGAACTTGACATGTGACTTATGATATATTGGCCTTCGTCAAGGTCATAAGAGCATGGGATAGAAATCACATCGGGAGTTTCAAACATACAGGAAACTTGCCAGATATACGTATAACTTCTGGAATGTGATAACTTGAGTGGATTCCATCAGGTTATCATGCGATGATAGTTGGATTCCGATAGCCACAGATGAGTTAGTTTACTTCTCGGGTGATTTTAGATGATCCCGACTATTTCTTCTTTCAGGTTTGGAGGAGAATTTGAGGATACAATGAGAGACATCCTGATTAGATAAAGTGATTGACCATTCTGATTTAGGGTAGAGTGCACGCTGAGGGTTTCTTTTTTCTCTCTCTTTGGCAGCGACCATGGCCCGACCCTAGATTATAACTCAGTAACCAAGATTACCCGACCTTCTTAAAACATATTGACTTTTGGATTTTCTGAGTTGCATACCTCATTGCCACTCCTACTTTTACCTTTTTCTTTTCTCCAAAACATTCCGTATCACTACGAAGATCCACATTTATTAGATATGACCATCGTATAGTTATATACGAACTCGAAGAAACTTGTTTCAGATTCGAGGATGGTTTCCGGTTCTGGAGAAAATTGAATAGGACTATTCAGTTGTCTTTTCCTTTTACCTTCTCTCAGGTTGTGAGGGCTTCTAGGATTAGGAAAGGGTACAACTATTGCGCTTATTGGATAGTCTTCTTCCAAACCATAGGCAGGTGCCGAAAGGTAGGGAAGGAAGAAAACTAATTAGCCTAAATGAGGTGTACAGAAGGTAATAAATAAAGTCAAATAAAAGGATTAGAAAGAGGGCGCGACTTCTATCATTCACGACCAAACCGCATATTTCATCGCCACTCCTACCTTACCTTTGAATTTCTCCAGAACATTCCGTATCACTACGAAGATCCACAAGTATTAGATAATCCGTCGTATAGTTACATACGAACTCGAAGGAACGTGTTCCAGTTCGAGGATGGATTCTGGTTCAGGAGAAAAAAATAAGGTTTATTCAGTTGTCTTTTATCTTTACCTTCTCTCAGATTGCGAGTGCTCCTAGGATTAGGAGAGTACACCTATTACGCTTATTGAATAGTCTTCTTCCAAATCATAGGCTAGTGCCGAACGGTAGGGAAGGAAGAAAACCATTTAGCGTAAGGGTGGTGTACAAAAGGTAATGAGTAAAGACAAATAAAGGGATTTGGAGAGATAGCAAAGGAAATATACGGTCACAGCCAAGAATCTGGATAATGGTAGAAGCATTACTAGGAATACCCGTATACCCCTTCGAAACATTTTCATGTTTCAATTTCACTATGCGTTATTAAAAGAAAATTGATTTCCCAATTAGATCCTTACTCTAGGATATGTATTTACCAGGTTTTGATTCTCACATATGTATGGTTTTACAGATGATGAGTGGGAGTAAGTTATTGGGAATTAGGTGATTATATCCTTATTATATAGGAATTCGTTGTAATTGGTGATATTTGTGGAAATCACCTGGGTTTTTTTCCGAACGGCAAATATTTGGTTTTGAATATCCGTTGTTATGCACCAATTTCAAACTGATATATCTTTACGTTTATTTCATAAAGTGAGATATAACCTTTTGAAATTATGTCCATGAAATTTACCTATATCAGTTGATGATTGAGTAAGGAGCATTAAACAGCGGTGTAATTCTTTTTAACCATAGTACAGTTTTCAATCTACGACGCACAGGGTTTGAGTTATTCAACTCATGGGACTTATACAAAGTATTGTATGTTGTCCAGTGTCCATTAGGACAAAGGGGTTGGTGCTCATACTACATTCTGTTTACTTGTGACTTCTCTAGTATTTAGACAAGTATTTCGTTGAAATACAAGGTCCAAATTTTGAGAAGTTGTAGGTATATGAATAAATTAGAGAACCATGTGTTGTAAGTATCAGGATTCTTCAAGGTGATCGAAGATGCAGATACTTGTGTTTGGTATTCAGTTGATAGTAATAGTTTTGAGAGCTTGCTTCTCTTTCAAATTACTCATACTTGGATGCACTCCTAAGTTGAATAATGCCGAACGGCCTCTCTCTATTTAGTTGACATTCACTGGAGACAGCTGCATGATTTGAATCTGGTTCCATTTAAATCAGTGCCTCTGTTTCTATATTGTATATGGAATGGTTCATATCTTAACGATGTTAAGGTATATGGATTTGTCCGGCTTATGCTTAAAACCAGACTCTGGATAACTCAAGGCGCGTTTCTGTAATGGCAGTTTGTGGTTTATCCTGGGCTATGACGAGGGGCATCTTTCTACCATCTAGAAGATCAATAGTGATATTGTTCCTGACTCGCCACAGTTTTAGTAAGATGGATTTTTTTCTCAGAAAAACAGTAGTGGGAGTATGGTAGAACTGGAAGTTATTTCAGAACCACAAACGATTACTGAAAATTTAATAGAACCTAAAGATTCAATCGGGTTTGACATTCCATTATCCACTCAACAGATTTGGTAGGTAATCTCAGGCGCCCGAGTGGTACTTCGGTATCCTCAAAGAAGGTGACAGGGAGGTTCTTGTTTACCCAGACTTGCTATTACTGCTGTTCTAGACTATGAGACCCGGCAGGAGGATGAGTATAGCTTCGTTCTAAACTAGCATCAGAAGTTCAAGTGTATATGACTCTGCCAGAGGGTTGTTGTGGTCAGTGGGAGCAGCGAAAATATAGTGAACAAGTAGCTTGTGTCTAATTATAGACTAAAGCGGAGATAGATCATCTATTTTTGATGTGACAGTCATGGGCTTCGATTTCATCAGAATAGAAGATGGATCTGTTAAGAAGGTAGTAGGGTGTGATGTCCTGGTAATTAGATGACATGCACATTGTAGGAAGTAAAATTACTATATTACGATCGGTTATACTGTAGTTGTCACACGGTGGTTTCTCCACATAGGATATGGATATTATATCAGGTATTCTGGATACTAGATCTATGGTTTTAGATCTAGATTTGAGCAGTTTCCTAATCTGAGTACTTAGACGGTATTCTAAAGGTGTTTTAGGATGGACGACACCTGGCATGGTGGTGTACCTGCAGGTGATGGAGTCACCCTCTCTAAAAGTGTCTTATAAACTAAAGGGGAGAGGGATGTGCATGATTGGCATATCATTTGCTTAGACAATTGAGTCAATCATGAGATATCAAGTACCACACCAGATGTTGTTTTTGCATTAGATGCAAAAAGTTTTTATATTAATCCAATTCTGGAGAAACGTTCGGAAGCAGTTTATGAACATAAGTTGATGTTCTAGGGATATGTTAATGGCAGCCTCCTTCGGGAGACACTTATCATTCCAGACTTCCAAGGTGACCTGAATGACAGAGTGACTGTCAGAGTTATAGTTATCCCTCTTTTGAGGGGCAGTAGTTTGGATAAGTGGTCCAAGCGGATACTGAGGGAGGTATGGCGCAATATATTGATTAAATTCAATTAATGATACAGTCTAAGAAGTTTACTGTATTTAGAGTTCATTTGTGAACTGGGTCTCATCAGATATCTAGACATATTCTAAGACAGGTATTGCTCATTTCGGGAGATGGCTTTCTCCGGGAACTTGAGATTAAGAGAGACATAAAGAGAAACATTAGAGCGGATCCACTCACTGAGGCAATTTCTCGAACGCAATAGTTTTACAAACGAGCTTTGTGAAACTGATTAGTAGAGAAATTGGGTGTTCGGTATCACACGGGCTGTGAGTATGCGACACTGCAATAATTAGCCTTAAGTGCAAGAAGGAGATTGTTGTCTATACTGCCCTCAAGTCAATTATTGGATCGCACGCACGTGATTGCAATGATTGAGGGAGGACCTATACCGGTAGAACAGTCTTACTCGAGATGATAGTATTCTATCTGGTTTGTCTTTATCATTGTGTACATGTTTCAGGTGATATTACAGATCACTATTACATATTGATAGAGCCCATAGGATTCATACTTGACTACCAGCAGTATGATGGCGATCATATACGTGAGAGTTGGGTGGTCTATAAGCACATCCTTAAAGTGTCCCTAGTCGTGGGAGTTTCGAGACTGAGCATCGATACTCCAAGAGCAGACTGGGGTATACGGATCAAGACCCCAACGAGGGGCGGTGGCCAATCTTACAAGCCATTGGTATTAGTTGGTTCACCTAAGATGTATATAGGTGCTTATTGGGTTAAGAGTACACCGGACGGACTCGTCCGGAACATGCTAGTTGGGATTATACCTATTGTCAGATAGCAGTTCCCTGGTAACATGTGTACAGGTTAGTTTATCGACCTGAGATCATCATTTGTCTCGTGTGAGTTCCCACTGTGCTTTGATTACTACCCTACCACGGCTCAAAGGAGTCGTGCAAACAGGTTTTAGTTGGGTACAGTTCTGAGCCACATGGAGGCGGTGAGCGGATCGTCAGGCGATTCTTCTCCCCCGGTATATTGGGGGTTGACGTCGCGGCGTGCACGGGTGGACATCACCAGAAATCCTCAGCCGGGGCAGACGAAAATTACTGATTCGGATCAGTAGTTTCTCAGGTGGTGATGGGCTTCATACCGACACTAAATGTCGCGTTATTAGGGGTCTGATTTTATCCACCCCATAGACTCGATATGCGATAATCATAGACGAACGGACCGGACTGTACAGATATTGTCACTGTCAGGCTCAATAGGGTTTCAGGATGAGTTTGCTCATCGGCCTCCCTTTCGCTCAATACCTGGATAGCCGTTACGTACAGCTAGTGCCACTGACCTGCTTGTGGTTAAACCCACTGCCAGCGTATTGTCAAGTCTTTAGAGTCCCATGTTCAGACCATAATATTGCATTTATCATTCCCCTATTCTTACCCTTTTTTATAAATAAACAGGTACTCTTGACGCACGTTTGTTGCATATTACAGGTTACAGGTTTCTGGAGCAAGTACAGTGAAAAAGACACAAAACAACAGGAAAGGCGACTTTTGACCAACAAGTAGACAGACCTTACTCAAGCCGAGATGAAGAACAGTGCAAAGGTCCAAAAAGTCAAGTGAACGGTTAAAAGATACGTACAAGTCTTCACTGAACATCTGGAGAATAATCAGAAACCAAACAGAGAAGTAATGTGTAGAAACAGAAGCCCAAAGATCCAAGCAGAAGCCCACAAAAATAATACAGCCCAAATCCACTGTTTGGCCGCGGATCCGCGGCCAAACCCATGCTGGCGCCGCGGATCCGCGGCCGTATAATACACGTGTCGGCGCAGTTTTTCTGTGACGGTGCGTTGTTATGAGTGTTAGGATTTTAAGTGGGCAAATCAGTAATTGCGCGTGCGCGAGAGTCTGTAACCCTAGGTTTCTATTTTCCTATAAATTGTAATCTTAGATCTAAAAATTGTATGCCTCTTTTCAATCAATAAAATTCAGATTTTCTGGGAGCAAATATTCAGATCTGTTCTTCTTGTTTGGAGGGAGCCATCGAATTAGTAAGTCTTTTATTTCTGTTCTTTTAATTAAAATGTTTTCTCATCCCCTAATGAGCGAGACGGCGTAATCTTTCTTTTTGTGAATTTTCGGGTTGATATAAATTTTGAAAAATCATAAAAATCTGAAAATATTAAAAAATATAAAAATTATCAAATTTGATCTGTTTGAAGGGTTTATTTTTGAATCTTGCAGGAATAGCGAAGATCTGGAATTTTACAGATTTCAAATCAGAAAGGTGAACGTCATAACAGAGGAGGAGTGGAACAAAGGAGCAGCAGAATTTTTTCCAGAGCCCAACCCCTCTGTTACACCGCGCTTCCGCCGCATAAAGTGGTCCCACGCCGCGGATCCGCGCTTGCCTGGCCACGTCAGCATACGAAATTTTGCTGGTTTGATTTTTCTCTCTCTCCTCTGCAACCTCCTATATATGTCTCTGTAAAAATCTTTCTGCAGGATTTCTTTGCGTAAAAATCTTTTTCCCCCCTTCTAAATAACAGATTTCTGCAGGTTTCTTTGCGCCGCGCTAAAAAATTCTGATTGCAAGTGAAATTTTATTTGTTTTGCATAATTTAACCGGATTCTAAGGGACTATTTGACCAAATTCAGATTGGGTGGGGATTTCATCACCCTTCCCAGGACCCCAGAAAACACCTAAGCATTTTGCATCAACCACCTTTAATTAAAAAAAGATTAGACTCAGACCTAAGGACAGCGAGCTCAATAGGAAAAGGACTAGGGTAGGCATCGGCCGGTTATCCTAACCGACATTGCGGTGTCTAGGCTAGTGGTTTTTAATTAGGCCCACTGTAGTGGTGGTTCCTTCCCACTTACCTGGCCGTATTTGTCCGTGAAGAGGCGGTTTGAGGTCTATTTCTAGCCCTAGTTAGGAGCTGTCTAGCAGACCTAGGCGACCCTAGATCTAGGCCTGATTGTGCATGTGTGGTTGAGTCAGTTGTGTCACGAGTCCGTTTTCAAAAAAAAAAACCTCCTCGCAAAACTCACAAAAATAAAAAATAAAAAAAAATCTTTTCAAAACTTGCAACTTGCCGCTAAAGAAACTTGAAACTCACTTCCACCACTTCTTCTCACTGACGTTATCTTA
The DNA here is from genome assembly GCA_030015575.1 of Agapanthus africanus. Lineage (NCBI taxonomy): Eukaryota > Viridiplantae > Streptophyta > Magnoliopsida > Asparagales > Amaryllidaceae > Agapanthus > Agapanthus africanus. Next base: position 48,396,659 of record CM057339.1, read on the forward strand.
CCTCCACATTCTGTTTTTCTCTTTTTTCTGACTGCACTACCCTTTAGTGTATGTCATTTTGGACTAGGGATACTAACGCCCGATTAGTCCGTGTTTCGTTGGTACCGACCAACGAACCCTTCGACGAACCCTTCGTCGATCTTCCGTCCACTTCCTTACCTCCACCTTTAAATTCTTCTTTCGAAGGTATGTCGGGATTCAACCCCAACGATACCTTGCCGACGGGAATGATTCCACCTCCGCCAGGTGCGAATAACCCGAATCTTCCGCCTGTTGTAGCGCCCGCACGACTTGCGCTCCAGGATCTCTTCTACCCCGTCCGCACTTCTTTACCCACATGTCTTTCACCCCCACCGGCGAATGGGGATAATTTTGAAATAAAACCACACTTCATCAATATGCTACCTAAGTTTCATGGTTTGGAATCCGAAGATGCATATATTTTCATTAATAAATTCCAAAACGTTTGCGCCATGATGAAGACAACCCAATTAAGTGATGACGCGATAAGGCTAAGGGTCATTCCTTTTACCTTATGTGACCTAGCCGAGAAGTGGCTATACAGCACCGCATCACACTCCATTAGAAATTGGGACGAGTTTGTGAGAGCTTTTCTGAAAAAGTTCTATCCTCATCACAAAACTGCTAGAATCCGAAACGAGATCATACAATTTTCACAGCTTCCGTCCGAACCATTCTGGAAATGCTTCGAGAGATTTAAAGACCTACTTGTTCAATGCCCTCATCATGGGATAGAAAATTCGCAACTTTGCCAAACATTATACGAGGGATTGAACGCAGCAACGAAGCAGTTGCTAGAAACAATTTGTCAAGGTCATTTTCTCTCCAAGTCTAGCGACGAAGCTTGGCAGTTTCTTGAGGACCTAAGTGAGCAAACAATTCAATGGGAGAGTACCAAGACCACATCATCTTCTTCTAGTGGTCAATCTAGGGCAGGCATACATCAAGTAGATATGTCGATAGCTATGAAGGCCGAGATGGCCTCACTTATGAAAAAGCTAGAAGCCATTGAGACCAAAATCTCATCGTCTTCTCCTGCCCCTACTCTACCCACACGAACTGTTTGTGCTTGTTGTTCGAACCCATCGCATTTAACCGAAGAGTGTCCTTATAATGCACCTACTCAAGGACAGGATCAAGTCAATGCTGCATTTCAGCAACGACAAAGAAATGATCCTTACTCTTCGACATACAATCAGGGGTGGAGGAGTCACCCGAATTTTGCTTGGAACCAAAATCAACAAGTCCAAGGGAACAATAATTTTCAAAGACCTCCTCCACAACAACAACAAGCACCCTTACAAACTCAAAACCAGCAACCTTTCCAACAACAACCTTATACAAATCAAACGAACAATTTGGTTCAACCTAATGATGATAAGGTTAGCTCGCTCGAGAAAAGTCTTGAAGCATTTCTCAAGCAGACTACAGAATCCGCAGCAAGATTTGAAAGTTATGTGCAATCTTTGATGAATAACAATGCCTCACACGATCAAAGTATCAAATCTATTGAGGCACAAATTGCACAATTAACTGCTACGTTGAGCGAGAGAGAAAAGGGAAAGCTTCCATCTCAATCATTGCCCAATCCCGGTCATCCACAAAATGCATATCACAATCACAATGTAAATGCGGTGACCACGTTGAGATCCGGAAGAGAGTTGCAAAATAATGTGGAAAATAGTGATGACATCCCCGCCGGTGGTTCTTCTTCCCCTTCTTCATTTTCTTCACTTCCTTCTTCACCTTTTTCTTTAGAGCCTATTCTCCACCCTTCACACGGCTCTACTTCTTCTGACTCGAACGGACCCATTTCTAACAACACGAACACATCCACACTGGGATCCGTTCCTATTCCACATTCTACTCCACAGACTTGTGACTCAACAAATTTTCAAAATGCACCATTTCCAGACAGGTTGAGTCCTAATAAACCAAATGCACAAGTGGAGAAGATTGTGGAGATCTTTAAGCAGGTTAGCATAAATATACCTCTCTTGGATGCTATCCAACAAGTCCCTTCATACGCGAAAATCTTAAAGGGCTTGTGCACCTCGAAGAGAAAGGCATCTCAAGTACCCAAGAAAGTGCTAGTGGCTAGTGCAGTGAGCAATGCTATTAACCACCATCAAACCTTACCCCAAAAACGAAAGGACCCCGGCTGTCCTACTATTTCAATCACAATTGGGGATAAGCAAATTAATCGTGCACTTTTAGATCTTGGGTCTACTGTTAACCTGATTCCTTACTCCGTGTACGAACAATTAGGGGTTGGAGAGTTGAAACCCACTCGTTGCACTCTCCAAATGGCTGATCGATCAATCACCTATCCAAGGGGTCAACTAGAGGATGTGTTGATCAAAGTCGGGGAATTCATATTCCCCGTTGACTTTATCGTTATGGATACACAACCTGTTGTTAACCCAAGAAACCAAATTCCGGTGATTCTTGGTCGACCATTTTTGGCCACTTCCAATGCCATAATAAATTGTCGCAATGGCTCCATGACTCTATCCTTCGGAAAGAGGTCTAGTGAGTTCAATATTTATAAGATGGGAAGTCTGCCCCCCCGTGCCTAAAAATAGTACACGAGAAGTTTGCTCTATTCACGAAATCACGCAGGAGGACTGCGAGCTTGAAGGATTTCTATTTGATGAAAACAGTTTAGACGCCACTAGTGCGTCCCTCCTTGAGCCTACTACTGTTGACACAACCGATGCTGATTATCAATGTTTCACTTTTTCGGATGACGACGACTCACAGCCCGAATATGAGTCGTTTGAATTTTTGGATGAGTCAGTCGAACCATCCGAATCGGTTGTTTGCAGTGATTTCGAACCTGTGTTAGAGTCCTTTGAGTTCGAGGTAGATTCCGCAATGGTTCTTTCGCCTCAGAAATTCGAACTCATGCCCTTGCCGTCTCACCATAGATATGCTTACATAGGTGAGAATGAGACTTTTCCCATTATTATATCAGCCTCTCTAGCCTTCGAGCAAGAGAACGCTATTTTAAAAGTCTTACAAGATAGGCGGCAAGTTTTCAGTTGGACTATGGCGGACATCGAGGAGATCAGTTTCCTCATAAGTGAATATCATACACAATTGATGGATGATGCCATGTCAATAGAGGACCCACAGGGACATCTTGAGGGTATTGTGGTGAGCCAACTTCCTCCCTTAGAAGTTGAAATACCCCCATTTCTTTTAATAAGGTACGAGAATGCCAACACTCCACTGATTGCTGATCACTTACATTCTCGTATCGATGCATCACCATCACCTGTATATTTACCTCCACACCTCCCATACCACTACTTCTATCTTTCCCAATTCTTTGCGGACCACCACAACTTATTTTTCAACCACCCAATATTCTTTACAGATAAATTTTTCAACTGGTTGGTGTTAAAGTTTGGTCTAGGCAAAGTTTGGCAGTAATGTCTAACATAGTTTAAAAGAAGTTTGGGGGAGGACCTTTTTGTACATATTTTTGTTTTTCTTAAACAATAAAAAATATATATTTGTAAATAAATAAACAGGGAAGTGCCGTGATTTAGACCCTCTTGGTTTAGCATGACAGTGAGGACACTGTCAAGTTCAAGTTTGGGGGTATGCTCGGTACGTCTTCTTCCTTCGCATTCATTTGTATATATTTTTGCATTTGCATATTTATTTGAAAATCCATAAAAAAAAAATTGAAAAATTTCAAAAATTATAAAAATAATTGTATTCAATATCGGCTAATTGACTTGAGTTTGACAGATAGGTTAACTAGCTAGGAACAACTAGATCTTAGACTTAGTGAATTAAAAACCCTAAAAATAACATTCCTTAAAGTTTAACGGTAGAAAGTATATGCCTTGTAGTTTATTTAGAAATAGGCAAATTTTGGGTTCACTTCTTGGGCTAAGTCGAAACAAGGGAAGAATATTGATATTCTTATTAGAGTATAAATTTGAAAGATAGTTCCTAGCTTAAGTCTAAATTCTGAAAATGTATACCCTACAATTTGCACATTCACGCACCTTGAAACTTGGAATAGTAGAAGAGACCTTGAAATGCTCTTGTCTAAAGTCCTTAGTACAATGAAAATAAAAAGAAAAAAATGGACACTGGTTTTTGTGATTACTTAAGGCTGTAAAAATAGAAAAATATTTAGCGAGGGTGCTTCATCACCTAGTGCCTTAGACCAACTGGTTTGGGAATCACTGCTAAAGCCTTGGGTGTTGCAAGGACTAGGAAGTATGCTTTAAAGTGCAAACGCATTTTGTAATCGGTCGTTGGTACCTCAAGAAGTATTAACGGTCGCATGAAGGATGTGTAAGCAAATTTCATTCACCAACTAATTAGTACTTTGGACAATGGACAAGGGCATGATTGCTTGAATTGAATTTCCAAGTGTAGGGGTGATCTATACACACACGTAGGGGTACGTGATTGGAATTTAGATAAGAGAGAGGAATGAAAGATAAAATTTGTATCTTTAATAGAGTTGATAGAAAATTCCTAAGTAGAGATGAAACCCTAGAAGGAAGACTTAAGAGATGCCGAAAGCTAAGTAGGTCTACATAACATATATGATCTTAAGTTACACAATAAGGAAGCGTGAAGAATATGGGTGGATAATTCACGAGTATAAGATAATAGAATTCCTTATTAGAAGACCTAATTGGAGAACAAAAGTCAATGGGCCGAGTTGATAGGATTTTGTGGGTGTAATCCGCTGAAAACCCTCAGGAGACAACACTCCTCCTACTAGGGACACCTAGAGGTTTAACGGCTTGTTGCACGTGCTCAGTGCAATCGCGTTTCCCTGCGAAAGTGCGGTTAGGATTTTAGAGAATAAAATAATAAGTTTGCTCGAGGACGAGCAAAAGGTAAGTTTGGGGGTATTTGTTCAGACCATAATATTGCATTTATCATTCCCCTATTCTTACCCTTTTTTATAAATAAACAGGTACTCTTGACGCACGTTTGTTGCATATTACAGGTTACAGGTTTCTGGAGCAAGTACAGTGAAAAAGACACAAAACAACAAGAAAGGCGACTTTTGACCAACAAGTAGACAGACCTTACTCAAGCCGAGATGAAGAACAGTGCAAAGGTCCAAAAAGTCAAGTGAACGGTTAAAAGATACGTACAAGTCTTCACTGAACATCTGGAGAATAATCAGAAACCAAACAGAGAAGTAATGTGTAGAAACAGAAGCCCAAAGATCCAAGCAGAAGCCCACAAAAATAATACAGCCCAAATCCACTGTTTGGCCGCGGATCCGCGGCCAAACCCATGCTGGCGCCGCGGATCCGCGGCCGTATAATACACGTGTCGGCGCAGTTTTTCTGTGACGGTGCGTTGTTATGAGTGTTAGGATTTTAAGTGGGCAAATCAGTAATTGCGCGTGCGCGAGAGTCTGTAACCCTAGGTTTCTATTTTCCTATAAATTGTAATCTTAGATCTAAAAATTGTATGCCTCTTTTCAATCAATAAAATTCAGATTTTCTGGGAGCAAATATTCAAATCTGTTCTTCTTGTTTGGAGGGAGCCATCGAATTAGTAAGTCTTTTATTTCTGTTCTTTTAATTAAAATGTTTTCTCATCCCCTAATGAGCGAGTAGTCTCCTCGCTTGTTAGGGTTAGCCTTAGGGAAAGGGTTGAGAGATGTGATCTCTCGCCCCTTTCAATGCCACCTTCACCTAATTAATTAGTACTTCACGCATACGAGCACAACCGCTCCCTGCGGCATCCTACCCTTCGAGGTAACGATGAACCGTAGTATAAAGGGCCGGTTGCGCACGTTTTCCGTGAGGGTTAGGATAATTATCAACAAAGTAAGGGTACAAATCTAGAGGAAGAAACCTCTTCCCAAGAGATTCGTATCCACTTTATTAATAATTAACTTAACATCTAATAGATCTATAAAAAAAATGGCATTGAAAGCGGCGAGGAAGAACCTTAATCTCCCAAAACTTCCCCTAAACCTAACCCTAGCAAGATTCTTAATTAGATTAATTAGATCTCGTTTTCATAGATTTTTATAAACCAATCAAAACCACAAATAGAATCAACTCGTTAAGACACACTAAAGGAATTTACCCGTCTCTGTGGATCGACCCGCACTCACCGGCTAGCTGCGAAGCGACGCCGTTTCTGATTGCGGTAAACTCAAGTTTTTGACATAATCATCCCACACAAAGGGTTTCCCTAGTTCTGGAAAAATGTTGTAGAGACCATATGGTTTTATGGCAGGGTTCGATCATATACGTGCACTTGTGCACGGATCATGATCGGACGGATAATACTAGCGGGCTTTGGTTTAAGCCGGATCCTAGTATTATATTGTTGGATTATTTTTGTCTTATAGTATTCGTATTCGGTCGGAATATGGATGAATGTATGTATATACGGATGAGAGGTATTCTTGTAATTCATTACAAGATTACTTTAGGGTTGCCATTTCATTTGTGTTAAACATTTTGGTTTAAATTTTTATTAGTAAGAAATGTAAGTCATGGAATTTTGGCTTAAATCTTTGTGGCTGGGCAAATTCATGAGGCCTTGTATGTGTCATGGTGTGTGTCATGGTGTGTCATGAGATGAGTCATGGTGCATTGATGATCTTGTGCTAGGTGGTGAGATATTTGTATGAGTGGGTGGCTGATATATTTGTACAGGGTGATTTCGTGGCTGGTTTTTGGTGCTGGGTAATTTTCTTGAGTTTCTTAATAACACTAATACCTCACTACTTCAAAACCACAGAGAGCACATTCTTCACTTGACCAAAATTCTTAAGCTCACATTTTTCACTTGGCAACTTCTTCACCTCCATCCATACCCTCTCATGAGTTGAGAATCCATGGATGTTTTGAGGCAAAGTATTCACACACTATCTCTACTTCATCTTGGGCATCTAGGGTAGCAAATTAGATGCTCGAGTTGCTTCGGTTTTGAAGCGAGTGCCCGTTTTACTAATCCTCGATGTGGATCGTCTTCGACAAGGGAGACCGGAAATTGAACTTGATCGAGGAAGCCGCGAGGAGCTTGGGACAGAGGTTGAAGACCGAAGGACACAGATTGATTGGTATAACCTCTCCAAACTCTTTTCATATAGCTAGTTTAGGGTTAATGGTACGATCCATCGATTAGGGTTCCGTTAGAGCCAGGTTTTTAAAAGTTGTTGTTCCACGGTTTGCCACGGATTGATGGCCGGGGCACTGGCGTAACCTTACATAGCGAGCCAATGTATTCATGGTGAAGAAAGCAAACGGGAAGTGGCGCATGTCATCGATTTTACCGACCTGAACATGACCTTCCCTAAAGGCAACTACCCGCTCCCACAAATAGACCGGTTAGTTGATAGCTCGGCCAGTCATGAGCTGTTGAGCTTCATGGATGCCTTCTCTGGTTATAATCAAATCCGGATGAACCCGGCCGACGAAGAGCTCACCGCCTTTACCACCGATCGAGGAGTTTACTGGTACAAGGTAATGCCCTTCGACCTCAAAAACGCGGGGGCAACACACTCGCGGCTGGTCAACAAGATGTTCAAGGCACAAATCGGGAGAAAAATGGAAATCTACGTCGATGGCATGCTCGTGAAATCCACCCTGTCAGCTAGTCATACTACGGATCTCGGCGAGACTTTTGAGATCCTACGAAATTACAAAATGAAGCTGAATCCATCCAAGTATGCTTTCGGCGTCAGAGGCGAAAAGTTCTTTAGATTCATAGTCACACATCGAGGAATCGAGGCAAACCCAGAGAAGACAGGGCCATCATTGACATGGTGACGCCCAAAAGCAACATTGAAATCATGCGACTCATGGGCAGGGTGGCTGCTTTAAGTCGATTCATGTCCAGGTCTAGCGAAAAGTGCATGCCTTTCTTCAGAGCCTTGAGAAAAATTCCCATGTTCAAGTGGTCCAAAGAATGTCAGGTAACCTTCGAGCAGCTTAAGATACAACTTACGATGCCACCGCTTCTCATCCGACCAGTTGTAGAAGACGAGTTGCTGCTATACCTAACCGTCTCTGACCAAGCCGCCAGCTCCATGCTCATCAGAGAATCCGAGGGGAAACAAAGACCAGTCTACTATGTCAGCCACGTTTTCAAAGACGTGGAGACTAGGTACCCAGCCATTGAAAAATAGTCTTAGCTCTTGTTGCTAGATCCCGGAAACTTCAGCATTATTTCTAGGCCCATACCATCATTATTCTCACCAACTGACCCCTGAGGAACATCCATGGTTCCTTCGAGTCGTTCGGCCGCTTGGAGAAGTGGAGATAGGAGTTGTTGTAGTTTGACATTCGGTATCGACCGAGGCAAGCCATCAAAGCCGAAGCCCTCGCTGATTTCATGATTGAGTGCACCATTCCTTTCAGAGAGGAAGCACCGACGCGAGATCTCAACCCGCAACACTCAATCGAGGAAAAGCTCAGTTTGATTTCGGACTGGGTACTCTATGTGGACGGTTCCTCTATAGAGGAAGGGAGTGGGGATGGGCTGGTCATCCGTGGCCTCAATGAAGCCGAGATGGAATACTCTCTGCGGCTCGACTTCAAGGCCTCCAGCAACGCCGCAGAATACGATGCCTTATTGGCCAGACTGCGAATTGCCTAAGGAGTAAGGCTAAAGAGAATTAGAATTCGCAAAAACTCCACGTTGGTCGTTGTCCAGGTGACCGGACGATTTGAAGCCCGGGAACCCCTGATGATGAAATATTTAGCCGAGGTAAAAAGGCTCCAGAGAAATTTCGATGAGGTCCAAGTGAAACAGATTTCCCGGAGAATGAACGTCGAGGCGGATGCATTGAGCAAACTTGCCTCCTCTTATTCGGCCAATCGCAAGAGGAACATCCTCTTCGAAATCCAATCGCGACCTAGCGTCGGAGATAAGGAAGTAATACACTGAATTTACACTACTCAGGGGAATACCCCAGATTGGAGAAAACCCATAGTGGAATTTCTTATGGACGGAACGCTCCCCGAGGACCGAAAGGAAGCACGCCGGCTCTGCATGAAAGCTCGCGAGTTCATATTGAGCAAAGAGAACTTGTAAAAAAAGTCATACAACCAACCTCTACTCAGATGCGTCAATTCCGATGAAGAAGAGTATGTTCTTCGAGAGATATACGAAGGGGTGGGAGGAGCGCATCAAGGAGCCTGAAACCTAGTTCAAAAGACACTTCTACAGGGGTATTACTAGCCAACTATCCACCAAGACGCAGAAAATCTTTTCAGAAGGTGCAAGACATGTCAACTCTTCAGCAGCTCCCCTCGATTACCCGCCACCGAGTTTAAGACAACTGAGTTCCCCTTGGCCTTTTGCGCAGTGGAGGATGGACATGATTGGCCAACTCCCCACTGGAGCGGGTGGCCATAAATACATTCTGGTCGCCATGGACTACTTTACGAAATGGGTCGAAACCACGCCGATCAGGAAATCGGATGCCAGCTCCATAGTGAAGTTCCTACAGAGCAATATAATTGCCCGATTTGGAATTCCGAGGTGCATCATTACTGACCACGGAACCAACTTTGAAAACGAAAAAGTCAAAGAATTCTGCAGTGACTATCACATATTGATGAAGTTCTCCGTGGTTACACACCCCCAGTGCAACGGGCAAGTCGAGGTAGCGAACCGAGGTGTCATACGGGGCCTCAGAGCACGCCTGGAAGGAAGACAGGGCGGATGGGTCGAGGAACTGCCAGGGTGTTGTGGGCATTGCGAACATCAAAGAAGACACCCACAGGGGAAACCCTGTTCAGTCTCTGTTATGGCACCGAGGCAATGATCCCCGCAAAAATCGTCCTTCCCAGTTATCGAGTCGAGCACTTTGATGACGAGGCCAATGTCTCGGCCCTTCGAAGCAATTTGGACGTCCTATTGGAGAAGAGAGACAGGGCGCAAATAAGGATGGCCGCATATCAGCAACAGACCGTCCGATATTATAATGCCCACGTCAAACACCAAGCATTCAAGACGGGAGATCTAGTCCTACGATGAAATGAATTCGAGGACCAAGGAAAGCTGCACAAGTTCTCCCCAAAGTGGGATGGTCCTTTCTTCGTTACCAAGGAGTTGCCCGGAGGAGCCTACCGCCTCCAAGATTTCTTGGGGCGCAACTTTCCACGGTCATATAACGCTGAAAAGCTAAAATTGTATAGATGAACTTGTACCTTTTCGAATAATAAAATTCCACTTTTTATGTTCATAAAATTTATTTTCCGAGCTAAGTCCTTACGCAGGTAGATTCCTGCCCAGTTCCAAAGAGCGGCGGACAACCCCTTGTTCGTTGGCTTCGTTTATGATGGGTAGCTCCCCGCTCGACCAAACAGAAGTTCTACGGCCTTCTCTCGAGCCCATGAGCTAAGAGGAGGGAGGTACCCTAGCCAGCCTCTTACTCTGACGAATAAAGGCCTGGGTGCACCTGTAGGCAGCCGACGTAAGTCTCGCTCCGCCAATCTTACCTCGGCTCCGGGGTGAGGAAGGAGTTCATGAACAATGAAAAGTCTTTTAATGGACAAAACAAAAAAGGAGAAGAAAAATTCCTTAAGCAAAAGAAATACTTTTATTGATAAAGGGTATTCTCGGCTTCTCAGCCTTATAAAAATGCCCGGGGGCTCGCAAAATAGAAACTATTACTGCAAAGGGGGAAAGGGGTCCAGGAAGCATTGATCGTGGTATTCAAAGCAGAGATCCTCCAACCAAGCCCAGGCGGCATCCCATCGCTCCTTCTGCTGATGCCCGTGGACCCGAGCAGCTACGATTCCGTCAGGTACTCCCGCCGTCGCATATGAAGTTATGATCATCCTCTGCTGGAAAACTCGATGAAGGATATCTATCGAGCGGTCCCGCCTGCTCTTCGAGATCAGGCCCAACTCATGGGCCATACGCATCTTGTCGATGGACTCCTCCAGCACCTGCTGGGACAAAGCACTGAAAAAGCCCAGGGAGAAATTCTAGATCGCGTAGATAAGCACCTGCAGAAGAGAGGATTGGCATGAGAGCAAACGCCCGTAATGACACTCTAGATGACCTATCACGGCCTCGTATGTCGCCTCGGAACCGTAAAAGTCATAATGGTAGACATCGTTGTGTGTCACGATATCTCGGATGTTGTATATATTACCGGCCATCAGGAAACAACAGGCTACAAAGAACGCTCAAAGAAAGTTAAAAAAAGGAGGAGACGAAGACGGCCAGAGGCAAATCAATGAGAGTGCCTAAGAAGAGGACAAACATCTACTATTTATAGCCTCAACAGAAATCCCTTAACGATCGATATATTCTCACGAAACGATGCAAATCATGGAATATCGCATCTTCCCAATAAGGCACCACCACATGGCGTCCAGAAACTGGTTCCTCCCATTCACACGGATCATGGAAGATTGATCGACATCTTCAGGAGATCCATACATATCTCAAGATGCCCGCCATGCGCCACGTTGCACCGAGAATCAAGGAAGCGGGAAATTCTGGAATCAAGACAATCAAAGCATCCGTTGACCAATCCACACGAATGGATTCCTATCCCTAAGCCTTCACCATGAGGCGGCCAAGCAGCTTCCTTTTCGGACCACTCGCAGCGGGTAGTTTCCTGCCTAACTAGGTTGTGGATCCAAAGACCTCATCATGAGGCAGCCAAGCAGCTTCTTGCTCGGCCCATCCACAGCGGGCAGCTTCCTGCCCAACTACGCTGTGGATCCAAAACTGTCATCATGAGGCGGCCAAGCAACTTCCTGCTCGGCCCATCCGCAGCGGGTAGCTTCCTGCCAAACTACACTGTGGATCCAAAGCCCTTGTCATGAGGCGGCCAAGCAGTTTCCTGCTTGAACCATCCGCGGCGGGTAGCTTCCTGCCCAACAACGCTGTAGATCTAAAGCCATCATCATGAGGTGGCCAAGCAGCTTCCTGCTCGTCCCATCCGCAGCGGGAAGCTTCCTGCCCAACAACGCTGTGGATCTAAAGCCTTCATCGTGCGGCGGACAAGCAGCTTTCTACTCGGCCCATCCGCAGCGGGTAGCTTCCTGCCCAATAATGATGTGGATCCAAAGCCCTCATCATGAGGCAGCTAAGCAGCTTCCTGCTCGGCCCATCCGCAGCAGGTAGCTTCCTACCCGACAACGCGGTGGATCCAAAGCCTTCGTCACGAGGTCGCCGGGAGGCTTCCTGCTCGACCTTAATGATGGAACCTGAGGCTACACATTAAAGTCGGTAGGCCGTCCATACCCGGGCAAGAAGTAGACAAACTCCTAACTCAACCCAAAAAGATAAAAGCTCAGATTCAATCGATAACCAGCGCAACTCCAACACCGCTCGGATCTGAGGGAGCGACCGCGCTAAGCTCTACTAAGTCCTGTTTTTACTTGATATTCATATTTAGAGTTTGCTCGATCTACGTCACCTCGCCTTCGCGGTGAGGAGGGACACTGATCTATTTCTACTTGGTATTCATGTTTGGTGCTCGCTTGGTCTATGTCACCTCGACTCCAGGGTGAGGAGAGACACCGGTCTATTTCTACTTGGTATTCATATTTGGTGCTCGCTCGGTCTACGTCATCTCGACTCTGGGGTCAGGAGGGACACCGGTCTATTTTTACTTGGTATTCATATTTGGTGTTCGCTCGCTCTCACGCAGACTCAACTCCGGGGTGAGAAGGGATACAGGTGTATCCACACTTATGAAATAAATAAGGATGAAAACATTATGGCCATGCACATCATAGACGAGCTAAAAATACTTTATTGACATTCCAAATTATATACAAGGTATTATAAGCTCTTCAGCTTTACAAAATGCCCGAAGGCTTATAAAAATAAAACAAAGACAAAAGGGGGCAGGAGGAACGACGGCTTCAAACAGCGTTCTCGGGCAAGGCCTCCTTGTCGTCCGCTCGTCCGGCACCTTTTACGGCAGCCTCGCCTCTACCTACTTACTTGGAGTCTCCACCTGCTTACTTGGCGCCTCCGCCAGCAGCTTTGCCCCGCCCGTCGGCTCGATGCCACAGCCCTGAGGCCCTTCCTCCGTAAGGGGATAGCTTGCGCGGAGCTCCCGGTCATCGAACACGGGCGCCATCTCCTTGACGGCGTCGAGGGCGTTGTGCCACCTGACGGCCACGGAGTCTGCAAAGTCGACGTAGAATTGGTCTGACGCCTTGTATTCTTCCACGGCCTTCTCCGCCCTAGCCTCGACCTGCTTTACCGCCTCATGAGTCGCCCGGCATTCCCCTTGCAGAGGTCCCTCTGCTTCCTCATGGCCACGAAAGCTCGTTGACCTCGCTGATCCGGGCCTGAAGAGCCCGGTTAAACTCGGTCAAGACTCAGTGAGACTCCTTTAGCCTCATGGCCTTCAAGCCCTTCGATACCAGCCTCAACTCAAAAGAAGCAGCGTTTTTCTTGGCCTCCTTCAGCTTGGCGAGGAGCTCTTCCTTTCGTGAGGATGACTCTCCGGCCTTTTTCATCGCCAGGGCAACCTCCTCGACCTCCATGGCAATTAGGAGGGCGCAATGTTGAAGGACCTACGGAAAAACACGAACAACAATTGGCAGAAACAAAACAGAGGAAAAAGCACTTGGAAATTTTTTAGAAGATTACAAACCTGGACTGCCTCCTGGGCTATTCCGCCACATGGGCTTTCCTGGTTCCCTGGGGAATCTTGGCCCCCGCTACTTTCTCCATGTCCGCCAACAAGCTGTCAGTGATGGAGAGCCCCGACGGCACCTCAATACAGAAATCTCCCTCCTGTACCTGTATCCCGACCGAGAATGGCCGGGAAACCACTCTCTTGAGTCTCTTAGCTAAAGACTCAGCGGAGGACGGTGTCTCCGTCCTAGCCCGAGGAGCCTAATCCTGGGTGTGCTTCTGCCCTCCACTCCAGCGTTCCTCTGAGATAGGAGGAGCAACGGATACTTTGGCGGGAGGAGCTTGCCGAGGGACTGCACTTGGTGCGGGCTTGGACGAACTAGCGTCGCCGCCCTTCCTCCCCTGCGTCTTGGCGGCTATGGCGGCCATCATCTTCGATCGATCCATTGGCTCTGTGGAAGAAAATGAAAGAAAAGGTCAGCAACAAGAATGACAAAATTATGCTAAGCCTAAATTAATCGGCGAAATCCTAATTTACCTCTAAAGCGTGCGGGACTGAGTCCCGCCCAGGTCAAAGCATGCTCAGAAAGAAGGACATCAGCTCGCTGGATCGATTCCCACTGCGACAGTATCCCCGCCTCCGGGGTGTTTGACTGCTTGACCCTTGGGCAATCCGCCCTATACCATGTGGCGGGCACTGACCAATCCTTTCCCTCCGTAGGGCATACAAAAACAAACTTCTTCTTCCATTCGTGGATGGAAGAAGGGACGATCACTACCCCTGACCCGGCCACCCTACCCTTATGATTTTTAAAAGAAAGTTAAACCCAACTCGGCTCATCTTTGCGAATGCTAGGATGATTTTTGTAGCAAAGAAAGGAAAGAAGGAGACTCAAGTCAAAGGGAATCCGATCAATCTTCAACCGGACCAGGAACCCAAGGAGAATTATCCACGAGTTCGGCGCTAGCTGGCCCAGGACAAACCAGAAGCAATGGAGTACATCACAAATCTCGAATGAAAAGGGAAGTCGCATCCCCGCTCGGAATGCTTCCAGGTACAGAGCAATCTCATTGCCCTGTACCTGGTCTGTCCGTTCACTCTCCCTGGCCAGATGAAGTGAATAGCCTGGGGATATAGAAATGAGCTCGGATATCGAAATGCTCGTCCAATCGATTCAACATCAAAGGCGCGTCGCGAGTATTTTCGATGCGTGCCTTGGGGGCCCTCTTTGCTACCCGACGACGAAGAACAAGGGCGTCGCCACCCTCTGGGGGCGAGCCCGACGGAGAAGAAGATGAAGAAGAAGAACTTCTTCGGCTATCGGAAGCAAAGAAAGAAGAAAAAAACCCACTAGACTCGGCTTCAGAAGCTGAAACCTCATTGTCTGACTCAACCCTAATTACATCAACGGAAACTTCAGAAGAAGACATCTAACCTGATTCAAGGAAAGGTCGGCTGAAGATGGATTTTAGCTGAATGTCCGACCTAAGTAACGGTGCGCCGGGCAATATTCAGACCACATGAGGCAACTAAAGCGAAAGTGTTTCCTAAGGAAAGGCTTTCCCTATTTATACGCCCAGCAAAAGCCATCTGACGGTCCAAATCCACTCCCTCCAAAACGAAGCGTCACACCCTACGACTCCGCTGGCGCCACGTGGCAACTGACCATTGGACGTTTCCCCCTCATGGGGATCCGACTGGCGACGTCTCGCAATCCGCCACCCAATGTTGGCCACATGGCACGAAGATCAATTGCTTGAGTGAGCGAAGCGACGTCATCTTTATGGCATAATCATGTTGCTGATCCGTTGACGCTGTCTAGAATATGTGCGGAAATTTAGACGTACCATGAATCGCCATGTGGATCCGGAGACCGAAGACACACGGCCGCCAAATTCCACATCGTTCCCAGACAATCCATCATGAAGATTCCTCGGCATCAAGCTGAACGGAGAAAACAGAGCAGACCAATCTCGACCCGACCCATAAATAGGTCAGAATGAGAGTGGGGGGCTAATGATGATACTTGTAAGTGGAAATTCTCCAGATCACGACACGTAGCGGATGACGTGTCTTCCGCTTAAGCACGCTAGATTCCTGAGGTTACGGAGATGGAATAAGTATGATATATTGGGGACATTCCTCGGCACATCACCTCTGAGATTGCATCCGAACTTTTGGAGACCTCTCCATATAACCTTCTTTGTTCGTCTAGCAACCAGCCAACAGCTTGCCTCCGAGTTATCCTATAGCCGAGCTTTCTCAGCTTTCTTGCTCGTCTCCGAGCTTTCCACTAAGCTGAGCTTTCTCGGCTACTGTGTTCAACTAAGAGCACGGAGCCC
Organism: Agapanthus africanus; assembly: GCA_030015575.1. NCBI lineage: Eukaryota > Viridiplantae > Streptophyta > Magnoliopsida > Asparagales > Amaryllidaceae > Agapanthus > Agapanthus africanus. The sequence goes on from CM057339.1 coordinate 48,412,607, forward strand.
AAACGCCCCCATAATGGCTCCGTATATCTCGCCAAAATGAGATCTCCGCCGCTCCATGTCCCGCATCCCACGCTGGCCAAACAACAAATTACGATTTAATATTTTTAAATTAAAACGCCGGGCACTGTAGGGACAACCATTGGACCCTACGGCTTAGTCCGTAGGGGCAAGAAAAATCTGCCCCTACGGATTCCATTATCCGTAGGGGCAACCGCATATTGTAGTAGTGATTAACTGCCTTTTCTTGCAGTAAAATTGCATCTAGACAACATTCCTGTGGTTGGAGAATAGGCACCTGATTTTTAAATGCAATCAATAATCTTTAGAAGACTGTCGATACAAGCCATAGAAAACTTACATTAATTCTTCATCGAAGAATTTTATGCTATTATATTATCTTGCATCTTTGAAAGCTTTTGTACATAGGTGACACTTTCCTAAGCCATACAAAATATGGATAAAGATCGTGTAGAATCCCAATTTGAAGCAAAAGCGTAAAAGCGGCTTATCCACCATCCCTGATGAGATACAGGGACGGTCGAGAATGAAAGGAAAGAAATAATAGTCTTAAAAATTGGAGTTGGTTTTTCCTTTCAATCCTGACCGTCAGTGTATCACATCAGCGATGATAGATAAGCTGCTTCTCTTCAAATGGGGATTTTATAAGATCTTTATCCATTAAATAGTGGAGAGGAACATCAAAAACTGAGAAGAGATGAGCGTTGTAGGAGAGCACACCCTAATAAACTACAGTCTAAAACAAGCAACCACAATGATGTTGGTGGTGGAATCTAAACAGGACATATTTGCATCCAAATCTTTGCAATATTTCTATTATGTTCATATGCTTTAAGGATACTTCGACTCATGTTGCATGTAGTTGGAATTAGAAACTTTAGACGATGCCTACAACAAAAAAAGTTAAAAATCAAGCCAACAATAAGTGAATGCAAGTTAAGCCTAATATCTAAAGGCAAGGACAAAGAGTTCCTTGGTACCGAAAGTTCTTGCACGGCTAAATATGTTCAGCTCTTTTTCACTTTTTCACGGCATTCCCATGAGAAAATCTATCAAGGGTTTAAGGTGCATACAACATGTTCTATCCCATTACTCCTATTGCTAGGTTAATTGCACATAACCCCTGAATAGTTTACCCAGCATAGCATTTAGAACCCCTCAAGCGACTTACTAGCGCAAACCTTTCGGACTTTCGAAATTGTTGTGATGTGTAATGGTTTTGGCGTTTTAAAAAGGGGCCGCTTAAATGGCTTATATGACACAACCTATTTTTATTGATGTATATACCTCATAAGTGTTATAATAGATATATAAGTACTGTTATTGGAGTGAGAATAACGCAAATATCAATTAATACAAAATCCCATCTTATCCCTTTTTAACATGTCGTCCCTCACCGACGTGCTCGAGTCAACAGGGTTAGGGTTCTCAAGCAGCTCGGCTTAGACAAACTTCAAAATTTGGGTTTCGAAACTTCAAAACTTAGGGTTACGGATCCGATCGACTTCAGGATATCAAGATCTGAATCGACTTCGAGCAATCCTAGGGATTTCCTATTTCAATTCGAGTATTTTTTGGATTTAGATCATGAATTCCCAATTCGATTTCCACTCGACTTAACTTCATCCTACAATCTTCAATATTGTTGGGTGTTTTTTATACTGATTTGAGTTATTATCTTTAATGCTGGGCACTGAAAAGCCTATGAACACTTTGAACTAATAAAATTTGTGAGCTTTAATAGAGTATTTTTGTACTAATTCTAAGCAAATTTCGATTTCGGATTGAATTGTATGAGCATTGAATTTCAGGTTAAATTTTGTGGATTATTCTATGCAATTTGCATTTTCTTCACAATCGATTTGCATTTTCGGTTGTTTACGCCTTCTAAAATACTTACATAGGCTTCTGCAATTGCAAAAGAAACATAAAAATAGTTAGAACCTTGTTAGCATCAATGTTTATTGATAAAAAAATTAAGAAAATTAATGAAAACACAAGTTTTCTGATTTTTAAGTGGCTTGAGAAGCTAGGCTCCTCGGCCGTTCTATATTTTTATTCTACTTTTAAAACATCGAATTAGTTTATCTAAGCCATCCAATAATACTGAATTGGTTCTAGTTTAATTTTAGAACTTGTTTTGGTGCTGATTAAGGTAGAATTTGTGTTTATTTTTGGGTTTTGGTTGGTCAGCAAAAATGGTGTCCGCGCAAACAAGTCATTTAAAAAATTATATGATGCAAGAGCATATTAAGCATCCTATTTCTTCCCATATACCGACTTCTGGAAGTTATTTTCTATTTAGGAGCTTTTAAATATATTTAAGTCTTTTTCCTTATTTAATTATATTTAGAAATTCCTTTAGCTCTTTCCTTATTTAAAAGCTTATCAAGGAAGTATAGTTCTATTCCTATTAGAACTAGATTAATTTAAACTCCTTATAAAGAGGTGTTATGAGTCGAGCATACTCTTTGGTTTAATTGCGAGTGATTTGTGTAATTATGTTTCCACTTGTGGGATTTTCTCAATTTCAAGCAATTAAGTAGTGTGATCAATATTTTTATATCTTGGCGAGATGCAGTCGACGACACCCTCAAGAATAAAGAATTCCGTCACTCTTGGCCCAATTTGGAATGCAAACAAGGAAAGAGCTGAAATCTCCATATCGGATCCAGGTCGCTATTTCATTTTTCGAGGTCTCAAAAAAAGGAAAGAACAAATTCTATCGAATGACGAGAATTGCAACAGTTCCAGACCTCACAATCTTTGGCCTACATACAGCCAATTCTGTCCTCCAGCTCCCTACTTTTGACAAAATCTTGCCAACTTCTTGCTTATTCCATCTCCTAAGGTCTGCATTCACCTTTCCCAGCTTGCTGGGGTCAATGAAAACAAGAGAGTCAAATAGGCGAGTATCAACTGGAGTGCGTCGCCATCGTCACAAGGTAACCGTCGGGAGCCGCCTTTCCTTTCCTAACATGGATATTGTCCGCTTTCGAACTTCTACTTTACGAAAAAAGATGTAAAGAAGCAATGGAGGAAGTTTGCAAATAAAATAAGTAAGATGGAGGCATTGACGCGTTGGCTAAAAAACAAGAAAAAGAAGCAAGGCATGCCCTCACTAATTAGGTACAGCCAAGGCCCACAAAGCGAAGTGAATCGGTCACACTCAATCGAAGAGGGGCTAGCAATAGGATTGGCTTTTCCGTATTTTTAGAATGAGCACTGTGAACTATTTGCTTCAAAAACGCAGTTCATACTTGCTTAGGCATTTTTCTTCAAATCATTGTGTCAGTGGGTCGATTCCCGTTATACGCGATGTGGTGAAAAAGACTGATTCGACAAGCCCTCTTTGTTGATTCTGCTGTCGTCGCCTTCAATCGCAAGAACCAACCTCCTGGATGGGATTCATATTAGAGCAATGTCAACATCAAGTTCTTTGTGAGACCGCGAAGGATTAATGGCCAACCATGGTCTTGGGAGAGCGGGTGCTCCACTTTATGAATTGAAGCTTCGTCATATCGAGATCAAATACTGTGAGAAAAATCCACCGACTTCGAGAAGCTTTTGAAGCTTCAACTTTTTGGAAGAAAGATGGTGGTGGTCTTTTAAGTCAGAAAAGAAAAAAAATCCTTTCACTGTTGTGCTTCGTGGAAAGTCGGACTAAGAGGGAGGTTTGAAAAGAATGATCGATATTACAGTTTTCATCATTACGATCCAGGATATGAGACGGATAACAATGAAAGTTAGAGAAAAAAGGATCAATACTCGGACCGTTGCCTTGCCAAGAAATAAAGATGTAAATTCCAACATTTTCGGAATGAAACGATCAGAAAGCCTTTATGTATTGGTCGTACAATATTAATAACATCATTGAAGACAAGAATTTGCCTAGGAATAACAAAAAGCTTTAATTTATTATGAACATGAAGAAATTAAGAATGGCAAGAAATAGCTTCAAAACATTATCTTCAAAAGCTTGATTTGTGTGAAGATCTACAAGGTGTCATAATTGAAAGTGACAATAGCGAGAAAGATGTTGCACGAGAGAAGCTAGACAAGCATCAATTTAAGACTAAAAAGAAGGATCATCTTTTCGGCCTTGCAAGTTTTCTATAAAAATCCAATATATCAATAAAAAATTGTACAATACATTAAATCTTTGTATTATTATGATCTCTTATTATTGTGTGATGTATGAATTGATGCATGTCATATCTTGATTGAGAGATCTTGCTTATTTGCTTGAAAGCCAGTCATAATAACAAATTCGACTATTGAGATTTTCCCAAACAAAAACACTACCAATTAATCCTAGAAATGTTATAAATTGTAAATAACGCATTAGGTCCGATGTCTGCCAAATACAAGAGCAGACGTTTGGACATAGCATGTTAAAAACACAGAGTAACGGCAGACCTCTGAAGGCCTGCATGGCAGACGTCTACAGAAGATCAAACCCCAACCCGAGACTGAAGACCAGACGTCCGACCAAGTGTGGTTCAGGCGTTTGGTGAAGCAAATGAAGCCCAACCCGAGACTTTAGAAAAAACGTATGGGGACACGACAGACGTCTGGACAAGGAAAACGAAGGGATACAGAAGTATGGGTCAAACGTATGTCGACGACAAATTTACATCAAATCTGTTTTGGTAAATTTAGATTTATCTTTTGTTTTTTATAGGATTAGGGCTTGCCTATAAAAGGGGGTCTCTCATATGTATTCTATGCTGCCAAAATTAATTAGTAGAGAGAGATCATTGTATTAAGAGGGTGACGGATAGGGTTTATGAGATCTAGAGAGATTTGAAAGAAATCTCCTAGGGTTGCGCGTGTTAGTGATTGATTCAAGCATTCTAGTGGACGTTTGCAGATTTTGCTCTGCCAGGGACTAGCCATACGGTGGGTGAATCTCGTTAACAAATCCTCTTTTGTTTGTGTTTTGATTACTTATTTATTCTCGTACTTATTAATTTGTCTTTCGTTAATTGCGTGTTTGTTGATTATTGTGTGATTGGTTTGTTGCGAGTATTGTTCCGTGGATCAACTTGTTCCCAACAATTGGTATCAGAGCCGGAGTTGCGTTTATCTGATACCAACAACTGGTATCAAAGCGTGCTTTAGGAATCTAGGGTTCTTCAATTTTACGATCTAGGTTAATGGTTGGTAACGACTAAGGACCTCCTCACCTTTTTCTTAGATCGCCATTTTAAAGGCGTTGGTTCGGATCTAAGAGAAAAGTTGTGTTTGCTGCGACGGTAGAGTGAAAAATGGCGGAGATAACTTAAGGATCATAAAGCTTAATGCTCACAATTAAGGTTGGTGGTGCATGCGGATAGAGGACTGCTTATATCGAAAGAACCTGTATCTTCCGTTGATAGGCGAGAATCTCAAGAAGATGGTCGATGAGACGTGAAACCTTTTGGATAGGAAAGTCTTGGCAACAATTAGGTTGTCGTTGACTCCGCAGGTGACCTTTAATATCTCAAAAGAGAGGAAAACTATAGGGCTAATGACGACGTTGGCCAAGTTGTGTGAGAAGCCTTCGACATAAACAAAATCTTTCTGAAGAAGAAACTTTTCAACATGAAAATGGAAAAATGTGGTTCGGTGACAAAACACTTAATGATTTCAGCAATGTGACGAGCTAATTAGAGTTCATTTCAATTACGTTTGAAGACGAGATCCGATCCTTACTATTTCTTTATTCATTGCCGGAGAGTTGGGAAAACCTCGTAATGGCGATTAGCAACTCTATCTCATGGAATCTTACGTTTAATGATGCTGTGAGCAACATATTAAGTAATGAGATGAGAAAAGCTATGGGTGGGAGTTTGGGAACTTCTACGCTTGCAGTGGAGAATCGCGGTAGGACGATGGATAGGGCAAAAAGGAAGAAAGGCAGGTCTAAAAGCCGAGGAAAATTGTAAGGAGAAATCCAAGACGCGTGTTGGAATTGTGGGAAGAAGGTCAAAGGAAAAGAGAAAGCAAATCTTCAAAGAAAGGCTCGGATAAGAAATGGGATGAAAAGGAAGCAAATGTAGTATCTACACAAGAACAAGGGGAACAAGATCTTTGTCTATTGGCGAGTGATTGATTGATTTTCCGGTGTGTATGTAGAAAATGTATAGAAATCACAACCAAAAATATTTTGACCGCAATCAATAACGGTGTCGTATATAGCGCGTTAGTAAGTGCGGATCGTCCACAGGGAAAGTGTAATCGGTTCGTATTTCGAATTAGATGAATTGAAAATTAAAGAAAAGAAAAGAAGACAATTCAATTCAAGATTTGTAAAATGAATTCAAGAATCATCTAGATCTAATCTAATTAACAAGAAAACATTAAAATCAAGAATAGAGATGTGATGATTTCCAATCCAAATATCAAGAATCGAAGTGAGGCTCGTAGGAATCGATCGGATCTATAGATGTGATGAAATCTAGCGATTACATATTCTTATCCATCGATGAATTGATACTAGATCGATGATGATCAACGAGAATTAGAGATTTCTTGAGAAAACTAGGGTTTCATCATCTATCCCTTGTCCTTTCATTGATTTCATTTGCATTCTAGCCTCTAATAAATTCAAGAATCGATCGTGGATCCCTAATTTCGAGCGAACACAATCAAGAAAGTATCGCATCGAAACTAGGTCGTCGATTCTTCAACTTACAAGAGTTTACAAAACTCATAGGACTTAAGAATCATTTCAAGATTTGTTACATCATCATTCTATTGATCGTCTCGACTCCTTTACGAGCGGAGTTTTACTCAAACATCACAACAAGAACCACAATCACAAATTGAGATCGAATCATGATGCAAGAATTTAAAGAAAGCAAGATTAAAGAATTTCACCTTTTATTTATCAACAATTCCGTTACAATTCGCTCAAGAACTACAAGAGGAAGAACTCGATCGTCGATTTGGCTTCGCTCGTCTCCTTGAGTCGCGGATCGGCTTGGATCACTTGCTCGATTGAAGATCGGCTCCGCTCCTAAAAGGTTGAAGACTTCTTGCTTGATTTGGTACTCGGTATCTTGAATTTGGTTTTGGAATTTGAATTAGGGTTTACAAGTTGTGTCACTCAACTTGTATTGAATTTGGGGAGAGAGAAGAAGAAGAAGAAGACTAGAGATTAACCCAAAACCCTAGATCTAGGTTTTCTTTTATAAGCCTCATAACCCTATATCAACAATTCAAATTTCAAATTTCCCTCCAAAAGTTTGTTAGAGAGAGGCTTCTAGAAATAGTTTGTTGGAGGGATACTTCTAGAACTAGGTTGTTAGAACGAGCCTTCTAGATGAAGCCACGCGGTATTCTGTAGTATTCTGGAAGCTTTAGCCGTTACATAGGACACGTGGAGTAAATCTGCTGCGCTGCTGACGTCATACCACCGCGGATCCGCGGCGCCAAAGGCACTCAGGCCACGGATCCGCGGCACTACTGTGGCCTTGGGACTTGAGATTTTCTGGTATTTCTTAGGCTGACATTTGGGCCTTTCTAAAATATGTGAAATCTCATTTGGCTTTCTGTATCACTGCCAGATCTCAAATCTTTGAGTTGGCGTATCTTTTATCAGCACTTTGACAATTTTAGCTCGGTTCCTGAAATTTCCTGCACAGACTTCGAAACAAGTGTTGCGCTACACAAGAATGATGCGATGCCATGATAAACACACAATCTCCCTCGAAATGCCGGTTTTAGTATACAACACAGGTAATCTGGTGTTTTACAGCTGTTTTTCTAATATGTGTAATATGCAAACCGAATACTACTAGATGAGTGCAAATGATAAGGAAATTGATGTGTTAAAAATACAATATTTTCGACTGATCAAATTCCCCCAAACTTATTTTAGGTCGTCTCGAGCGAATTGTTTTATTAAAAAGAGAAGGAGAAAATAAAGAAAGAGAAAAACTATCTAGCACACTTTCGTAGGCAACACGATTGCACTGAGCACGTACAACAAGCCTTTAAACCTCTAGGTGTCCCTAGTAGGAGGAGTGTTGTCTCCTGAGGGTTTTCAGCGGATTGCACCCACAAAATCCAATAATAAAAGGAAGACCGTGAATATTACATTTAAAGAAAAGAATTGTAAAAGAAAGACTTTGAAAATTAGGGTTTCCAACTAAGCTAGCTTTTCGGTTGTCATGAGCCCTATCTTAATAGTCATGAAAAGATGTCAGAAATCACATCATCCCTCAATAAAACATCGTCTTTATTCTTCATTCCTATCTTTCTTCCAAACATCGATCATATAACCCTACGTGTGTGTAATGAACATCCCTACACCCGGAGAATTCAATTCAAGCTATCATACTCTTGTCCATCTGCCTCAGTACTTTTTAATTAATGAATATTTAGATTTGCTCACACATTTTCATACGACCGTTAATACTTCTTGAGGTACTAACCGACCGATTACTCCTATATTTGCTTATTTGGTGTTTTTCCTCGTCTTGCACCACCTAAGGCTTAACAGTGACTCCCAGACCAGTTGGCCTTAGGGCACTAGGTGAAGAGACACCCTCGCTACATTTTTTATTGCTGCCTTGACGATAAAAAAACTAGTGTTCATTTTTCTCACCATTTTTATATTTTATTCATTTTTATTCATTTTTTTTATTTCCTTCATACATCGGCTTTTAGACAAGAGCATTTCAAGGTATCCTCTACTATCCCGAGCTTCAAGACGTGTGTAAGTGCGTATAGTAGAGCATCAACGTTCAAAATGTTTGGTTTCCAGAATAGAAACTATTTTTCAGACCTATTTTTATTCTCAGATTAGTGACTTCCCTCATCTTACTAACCCTTGGGACAACGGCTCATAACTACTTATTACTAGTTCGTATAAGAAAACTTCTAATTTTTTAGGTTTTCTTAAATTTTTCCAATCTTTTGGATGTAATTTTTCACTATCTAATCTTTTATTATCTTATTTATGTACAAAAATATTTTTATCTTTTTGAAATTTTTTTAAATTTTTATAGGTTTTCAAATATTTTGTGCTTATGCAAAATATGATGCAAATGATGTGAAAATAAGCACAAATCTCCCCCAAACTTGTTTTCAACAGTGTCCTCACTGTTTCCATCCGCTAAATCTCAAAAACCTGTAAGCCTGGGAGGAAATTTATTAAATGGGGGCAAAATATATAAGTGAAAATCCTCCCCCAAACTTATTTTTGGCTCATCATTTTGTAAAAATTTTCTTTTCAAGAGCCAAATTATACCCCCCTCCCGCAAACTTGAGTTAAACAATGTTAAGCTTTGAAAATCACATGAGGGGGTCAAAAATCATTGGTCGATGCCAAGGTTTGCAAAGACCGAAGGTCAACACCAACCATTCGAAAATTTTATCAATGCAGTGCTCTGGTTGGTGGAAGAAGAAGTGGGGAAAAGGTAAGTGGTGGAATAGAATGTGTGTGCGTCTCATTTTGGAGAGACGATGCAGTGAATGTGATGGATTACTCGCATTCTTTTTACAGTCCAGAAGAAGGGGTGGAGGTTCAATTTCATTGATTGGGAGATAATTCATCTCAACACCCGTGTCTTTCAAAAATGTGAGTTCGTCAGCGAAGATTCTATCAATACCCCGGAGAATAATGTCATCACAAAGCACGAGGTGATCTTCAGACTCTAAAAGCAGTTCATAATCAATGTTAGTTGTTGACCCGGACATCTCGGTGGAAGAGTCCGTATGTGTATGATACATAGTTGGGTCAAACAACATATGAAAAGAGTCTAGATCGATATCATGTGGATCATCAATTTCGCTGCTGTCGACATCCATTAATTCGACAGAACAGACCTGAGCAGTAGGTTCGGAGGGTACACTTCCCAACTTGTAAATTTTCAGCTCAATTGACCTGTTCCCGAAGGATAGGGTCATAGAGCCGTTACGACAGTTGATGATAGCATTGGAAGTGGCCAAAAAGGGACGACCAAGGATCACCAGAATTTGATTCCGTGGGTTCGCTACAGGTTGTGTATCAAATACAATAAAGTCCACAGGGAATACAAATTCCCCGATTTTTATTAACACGTCCTCCAGTTCACCCCTAGGTTTGGTGATTGATCGGTCGGCCATCTGGAGAGTTATGCTCGAGGGCTTTAACACTCCGATACCTAGTTGTTCATAGACTGAATAAGGAAGCAAGTTAACACTAGCGCCAAGGTCAAGTAAAGCACGGTTGATGTGTTTCTCTCCGATAGAAATGGCAATAGTAGGACAGCCAGGGTCCTTACATTTCCGTGGTAATTGTTGGGGAAAAGCCGTGTCTACAGTTTTTGCCATGAATATCTTCTTGGGCACTTGAGTCTTCCTCTTCCTAATGCATAAGTTCTTAAGAATTTTCGCAAAGGACGGAACTTGTTGGATAGAATCTAGGAGAGGGATGTTGATGTTAACTTCCTTAAACATGTCCACAAGCTTCTCCATTTGGGCATCATGTTTGTTGGGCCTCAACCTATTCGGAAATGGAGCTCTATCAATAAATGTTGGGTCCAACATTTGTGGAGAAGTTTGTGGGGGTGGAAAAGATGAGGTGGGTGGAGGGTTCGAGCCTTTAAGAAAACGAAGAATAGGCTCGGAAGAAGACGGTAAATTAGACGAAATAGGGTAAGAAGTAGAAGTGGGAGTGGAAGTAGAAGCCGGGGTGTTAATGATCAATTCACCATTATCAATTTGTTCACCCACATGATTGTCTAGCACTCTTCCAGATCTCAACATTGTAAAAGCATCCACATTAGTGCAATGTGAAGGTCCAGGATCAAGTAGGGGTTGAGATGGAAGATTCCCTTTTTCTCTAGCACTTATTTCGGCTATTATTCGTTCAATTTGTGCTTCCATCGATTTAATATTCTCATTTTGAGTGAGAATGATCTTCATCATATTATCGACGGAAAATTGAAAACTTGCCGACCCTTGGATGGATTGTTTCATGAAGGTAACCAAGGTTTGCACTAGTGCAGAGGTATTATCAGTACCGGCCAATAGCAAAGAGTTTTCATGTGGTGCAAAAGTGTTGGCCGGATTTTGGAAGTTTTGTGATTGGTAGGGGTGCTGACTCAATTGAAGTGGTTGTTGTTGTGGTGGAGGGACCCTTTGGAAATTGTTTTGGGTTGGAACCGTGTTTTGAGAGTGTGATTGGTTCCAAGCAAAGTTAGGATGATTCCTCCAATCTTGATTATATGAGGAAGAAGAAGGATCGTTTCCAGGTCTTTGCTGAAATGCAGCCTTAGTGTGACCTTGAAACGGTACATTCAAAGGACATTCTTCCGTCAAATGTGAAGGGTTTGAACAGCAGCCACACACAGTTTTGGGAAGTGTGGATTGGTTTAAGGAGACTGAATAGATTTTGTTTTCTATAGCGTCGAGTTTCCTTTGTATTGCGGCCATTTCGGATTTCATTGTGACGGAAACATCGAGCTGATTGACATCTTCCCTAGGCGGTGGTGGTCTAACACTTTCCCATTGTGATGTGTTTTGAGCTAAATCTTCTAGGTATTTCCAAGCTTCGCTATCATTTTTAGATAGGAATTGGCAATGACACATGGTTTCAAGCATCTGTCTAGTAGTGAGATCAATACCCTCATAGATAATTCGACACAAATCCCATCTGGAGATTCCGTGATGAGGACATTGGATTAGAAGATCCTTGAACCGTTCAAAACATTTCCAAAATGGTTCATTAGGAAGTTGGGTAAATTTGAAGATTTCGCTCCGAACACGGCTGGTCTTGTGATTAGGATAAAATTTCTTAAGAAATGCTACAACGAATTCATCCCATGTTGAAATAGAATGTGCGGGTGTGATTGTTCCCCTCCGAACACAGAGACGCAGCCGCGTAGGTTCGTCTTGCCTGAGATTCGGGGCAGATGCTATTTGGTTTTATCCGCCTACCTCCCCGAAGATGCCAAGTTGATTTATGGCACCGTGTATCGGAGGTTTCGATGGATGCGGCCGATGTAGCAGACTTCGTCAGATCCCCCCTCGTCTGAGGGGGTTTTGATTGTGGGGACGCTCTTCCCTGCAGGCGCAAGCCCCTGCAGTAAATTACGCTACCGCATCGCGGTAACAATTTTTTTCTTCTCCAGAATTTCACTTCATGTCGTGTGTGTCTGTTTTGTTTGTGGTTGCCCGTGGATTGTATACGGAGACTAAGTTATGCCGTCACCCGTAGGACGTGGATTAGTCCAAATCCGTATTTACATAGATTTGGGTTTGGTGTTTTGGCATAAGAATACGTTAGCCCTATTTAAGGCTAAAATCAACTTAAACTTTTGTTAAGGATACATTAGCCTAATCTCCAGACTAAGATCAACTTAACGGGATCGTTTGGATCCGACAAGAGAGCAATTGGCTCTATTGTTTAGTTTAATGACGTTACGGTCGATTTCCAGTTTAGGGACATGGTGGTCCATCATTCCCATTTGGGGACGAGCATTAGTTTAAGGACATTTCGGTCCAACATTCCCATTTCGGGATGAATATTAGTTTAAGGACGTTTCAGTCCACGAGTTTAAGGACCCCGCAGTCCGTATCGATGTGTGGTTGTCGGGACCCATCACCTCTCTGACGTCGTTGAAGGATTACAACGATATGTGTCAGAGGAGTTCAGAGATGTACCCTTGAACCGGATGTAAATTGATTTAAGAGAGCAATCTTGCTCAGTCAATTTAATTTGAGGACTTACGGCCATGATTGGGCTAAGTCCAGTTGAGAATATTCAACGTTTTTATCTTCGGCCTATTAGGCCTGTGCTAGGGCTTTGTCCCTGTTTGATAATGCACTGCATCTATTTTTATTTGGGCTCTGCCCATCTTAAAATAATGCATTGCATTTTATTAGGCCTGTTAGGCCTTTTTTAATTGGGCTTAGCCCTTCTATAAATAATGTAGTGCATTAATTATTTGACAGTGGCTTGTCAGGCGCTTTGCGCCAATTATTGTGCGCAAGCGCTTGTGGAGGTGACACGTGTCATGCAAGCGCAGTGCGCTGTGCCAGTGCGCTACGCTGTTGCGCTGCTGACACGTGTCGCTCTCTGGTGAGTTGCACCAATTCAGAGAGAAATGCTCTATTTTTAAAAGCACATAGCGCAAGTGGTTCTGGTGCTGACACGTGGCGCTCTCTGGTGGCTTGCGCCAACCGAGGAGCGCAACAGTGCAGATTTGCAAGTGCAAGACACTGTTTTAATAACTTAATCCAATTTTGGATTTAAGAGAAGAATCTTTAAGATTCCAGAACCAATGGTTCATAAAAAAGTGTAAGGCACTGTTATTATTATTATTTTTTTTATTGAAGATCATTGATCTTGTTCTTAGATCAATGATCTATTCAGAAGAAATTCTTCTTTTTTATAAAGGTTTTTATCTTTTTTCTCTTCTTGAGTTCTTCTCACAATTTTTCAGAGCTCTCTCTATTCTCTGTGTTGTTGTTTTTGATCTTGATCTTCATGTGTTTTGAATTGGGGTCTAGGGGCCTTTATATAGTGCCCATTAATTTGTTAAATTTGTTAAGGAGATCATTCTCTGAGTGATTTGGGGAATTTTCCCCACCGTTGGATCTTTGATCCAAGGGCTTCTGTTTTACAGAAGAGAATCTTACTGTTTTAATAAGATCAGAAAGATCTTACTGGAATTTTAATTCTGTTTGGCGCAAACGCACCTGCGCTAGCGCAACTGCGCTGACACGTGTCGCGCAGCGCAGAGCGCAGCGCTGACACGTGTCGTGCAGCGCAAGGCGCAGCGCAACTGCGCTGCCACGTGGCGCGCAGCGCAGAGCGCAAGTCTGCTGAAGCGTTGTTTTTTTTTATTTTTTTATTTTTTATTTTAATTTTCAGAACAGAGCCTTGCTCTGATTGGGGGAAACATAAGCGTTGCTTCGTTTCCCGTCTTGGAATTTGAACAGAGCTTTACTCTGATTGGGGTAAACAAATGCCCCCCCCCACCGTTGCGTTTATGTGGCCCCCCAAACGTGAGCGCAGCGGTGGCAGAATTCCAACCGTCGCGCCATCCCTTGGAAGTTGAAAGGGCATTTGATGCCTATAAATAGGACCTTTGATCCTCCACAGATGATCATCATCTTTTAAGATTTTTACTTTCAAAACTTCAGAGCCTTGCTCTTGCCTTCAAGAACTCCAAGAGTTAGAATTTCTTTAGAAAACACTTTTTAGGTAAAAATTTTAATTAAATTAAATTAATTTTCATTGATAGAGCCTTGCTCTCAATAGATCCCCGATCTAAAGAAAACCCATTTAGGATTTCACTTAGCAGAGCTTTGCTCTAAAAGGATCCAAAGAGAACTAAAGAGAACCCTGTTAAGATTCCATCAATAGAGTTCTGCTCTCTGAAAGATTTCATTTATAATTTCTTAATTCATTAATGGAGCTTTGCTCCTTTTAAATCATATAGTAGAACTCTTAAGAGTTGCTGATTTTTGTCGATCTTCTTTTATAAGAGTGATGGAAGCCCACATGTACGACCTCGACGAGATTATCTCCTACGGGGATATCCGCCGACTCGGCCGTTCCCAAAATCGAGAACTTACTAATGCCGAGTGTGTCGAGATCATGAGTCGCTTCGACGCATACAACAGTCAATTGCTTCCCCGACGTTCCTCTCTCCTGAAGCTTATCGTGGGAGCCATCTGGGAAGCGCTTCCCTTATTCTGTTCCGGTGTGCCGCTTAGGGCGTTGGATGCCGCCAAGGATAAAGTGCACTCGGTGTACCTGATGAACTTAATCTCGAAGAGACGGCGAGACAATCTTGTCGATCTCCTACACCAGGCCTTCCAACAGTTTGCCATACTCGCCGCTTATTGGAGGGAGGAGGACATCAGTGGGGACCCCGACGCTCGTGCTCGCGAAAGAAAGCACACCAGGATGGTTCGCCAGGCTTGGAAAGTTTTAGATAAGGTTACTTTCGAGTTCCTCAATCCATGTCCTGGGTCCGAGGTCATACCGTTGTAAACCTTTCAATAATGTTGTTTTTGTTTATTGTTTCTATTGATGTAAGAATTTTTCGAGTATGAATGACAAATCTTTTATCTCCTTCCTTTTATTTTCTGCTTTGTTACTGTTGGCATGTTCCTTAAGCAAGCGCAGCCTGTAATTGATGTAGAGCATACTGTCTTGAATACCTTGGGGAGTAGTGATGACTTAGGAAGCAGGTTCAGGTCTGCTACCTAAGGCTTTTCAACTTTATGAGCCGTGAGGGTCCCATAAAGGCTTTTCTCCCTACGGATCGAGAGGATCTCGTAGGTGTATTTTCTCCTTAGGAATCGTGAGGATTCCTAAGTGCATTTTCTCTTATAAGTCGTAAAGATCTGATAAGAGAATTTTCCCTCTTACGAGTCGAGAGGACTCGTAAGTGGTTGTTTCTCTCCTTGTCGAGATTCGACTTTGGAGAGTGAGACCCGTGGATAGTATGCAAGAGACCGTTTTAGACCGACTTGCAGGGTCCCAGTGCTTAGGAAACAAGTTTTTTAATCCCTGCTGCCTAAGGCTTTATCTTCCAAATCGAAACAAATCGGGAAGTCCTCACGAAGACATTAATTTCCTCACGGGTCGAGACGAATCGAGCAGTTCTCGTCAAGGACACTAATTTCCCTGAGTTGAAGTATTTTGCCGAGGACGCTGGTTTCCTCGGGGTTGAAACGAATCGGAGTATTCCTGCAGAGACACTGGTTTCTCTACAGGCCGACGCGAATCAGGAGGCTCTCATCAACGACGCTAGTTTCCCTGAATTGAGATATTTGCCAAGGACACTGGTTTCCCTGGGGTTGAAATGAGTCGAGGTGTTCCTGCAAAGACGCTAGTTTCTCTGCTGGTCGACGCGAATCGAGGTGTTCTCGTCAAGGACACTGGTTTCCCTGAGTCGAAGTATTTTGCCGAAGACACTAGTTTCTTCGGGGTTGAAACGAATCGGGGTGTTCCTGCAGAGACACTGGTTTCTCTGCGGGCCGACGCGAATTAGGAAGTTCTCATCAAGGACGCTAGTTTCCCTGAATTGAGGTATTTGCCAGGGACACTGGTTTCCCTGGGGATTGAACTGATCTGTGGCGGTCTTTCAGGTTTATATAAATTACCGTCAAAACCGTGAAGCTAGGAATTTGATTTTCGCTTCGTTTGCTGGCACTGTGTCTGCTGTATCG
Organism: Agapanthus africanus; assembly: GCA_030015575.1. Taxonomy (NCBI): domain Eukaryota; kingdom Viridiplantae; phylum Streptophyta; class Magnoliopsida; order Asparagales; family Amaryllidaceae; genus Agapanthus; species Agapanthus africanus. The sequence goes on from CM057339.1 coordinate 48,428,789, forward strand.
AGACGAATGTCATGGTTTTCTTCAGGTTGTTGGTGAACCGTCGAGATTTGGCTTTGCTTTCTGACGGAGCCTGTTGGGAAGGTATGGTTCCGTCTTTGTTTGTGCCCTTGGATTGTATAAAGGGATCGATGTGATCTCAACTGTAGGGCAAAAGGTTTCATATATTTTTTTATTGTTTTATTTCAGCGATGCTCTATCATTTCAAGTTTTACATCGCGAAGGTCGCGATTGCCCAATCATTTCGGCTATTTTTCACGGTGCCCAATCATTTCGGCTGTTTATTTTATTTTTACTCGCTGCTTTTTATTGCGAGTTGCCCAATCATTTCGGCTATTTTGTGTGCATACGTTTTTACTTGCTGCTTTTTTTAATGCAAGTTGCCCCATCATTTCGGCTATTTCGTATGCATGTGCGGCCTACTGGCTTTTCGCCGTAAACCTGAAATTAGACACCGATTTCGGCATCAGCACCGCTACAACTGGGATGTTGCCAGGAGCGAATCATCATTTGCCTCTGTCGATGTTGAACAAAGGTGGCTTAGCGAACAGGGTTAAGGTCCTGTTGACTAAGGCTTTTGACTTCATGAGCCGTAAGGGTCTCACAAAGGTATTTCTCCCTACAAGTCGTGAAGATCTTGTAGGTGTATTTCTCCTTACGAATCGTGAGGATTCCTAAGTGTATGTTCCTCTGTAAGTCGTAAGGATCCTACAAGAGGGTTTTCTCCTTGTAAGTCGAGAGGACTTACAAGGGTCATTCACCATATGGACATATCCCTAGTTACGGGTGGGAATTTGCTGGGGAAATGTTTACTCGTGCCCGTGGATTGTATACAAGGGTCAGTATTGAACCACTTGTAGGGCAATATCGAAGGTTGTGGAGGTTGCTTAAGCACAGGTTTAGATCTCTGTAACTTAAGACTTTCAAATCTTATGAGCCGTGAGGGTCCCATAAGAGAGTTCTCCTTACAAGTCGTGAGGATCTCGCAAGTGTATTTTCTCCATAGGAATCGTGAGGATCCCTAAGTATGTTGCTCCCTTGTGAGTCGTAAGGATCTCACGCGGGTGGTTTCTCCTTACAAGGTCGAGAGGACCCCCCAAGTGTCCTTTAACGAGATTGCGCCCTTTCGGGTTTTCACAAACACTCGCCGGTAGCCCTGCTGTTTTTACTCACGGAGCCCTTTCGGGTTTTCATCCGTGCCCCTTTTGCCTATGGACATACCGTCTCTTTTTTTTTATTATTCATTTTTTTTATTCTTTATTCTTTTTTCTAACGAGGTCACGCCCTTTCCGGTTTTCACAAGACTCGCTGGTAGCCCTGCTGTTTTTACTCATGGAGCCCTTTCGGGTTTTCATCCGTGCCCATTTCGCTTATGAACATACCGTTTATTATATTTATATATATATATATATATTTTTTTTAAATTTTTTTTTCATCTCGTCAGCCTAAGAATGCTGCGGTAGTAGTTTAAGGACGTTTCGGTCCTTCGTTAGTTTAAGGACGTTTCGGTCCGTCATTAGTTTAAGGACGTTTCGGTCCATTATCAAGTTTTAGGACGTAGTGGTCCGTTGTTAGTTTAACGACGTTTCGGTCTGTTATCTAGTTTTAGGACGTAGTGGTCCGTTGTTAGTTTAACGACGTTTCGGTCTATTATCCAGTTTTAGGACGTAGTGGTCCGTTAGGCTTTCTCCATGAATGAGCATGATGCCCCCGGCATATCCATCTTTTTTGGAGCATGTGGTTGTGGCGGGCTCACCTTCCAGTTTTCGGACAGCGCGAGTTTGCCTTGTTGGTATTGGTCTTCAACCCAGTTTTTGAAGACAAAGCAATCTTCGATCGGATGACTTACTGCTCGATGGTAGGGGCAGTAATTAGGATCGTTGACATCTCCTGGCTGTAGCGGACATTTCGGATTCGGCAGATTGACGAATCCGTTGCGCACTGCCAGTTCAAACAGTTTCCTCGTTTTATCCAGGGGAAACGAGTAAGGACGTCCCAGTCTTTCCTCGAGTGATGGGCGTGGACGCATGTTGTTTTGGCGAACAATCGATTTTGAGTTGCTTGACTGTTGTTGAGTGTTGGCGACGAAAGTCACTTTTCCATTTCCTTTATCCTTTTTATTTGCTCCGTTGGTTGCGGGTCCGAGATTCTTTCTGGGTAATATGCCCTTGCACGGATGAATGTTCTCATAATTCTTCAATTTTTCAGAGATGGAATCCTTGAAGAGAGGGTTGAAGGCTGTTTCTTCATCGGGGTCATTCCTGTAGCAATTGCCGGCGACTCTTTTATGCTCATCTGTCGTATTTTTTCGCTGTCTACGAGCTTCCCGCTTTGTTCTGTTGACGTAATGCCTGTGAGTGACATACCCTTGCCACCAACACTTAAAGGAGTCGCAGTCTTCAGTAGCGTGTGCGATCTTCTGATGATATAGGCAATAATTAGGATACATCTCTATTCCACCGAGAATGTTTTCTTCAGAGGGTGGTAGCTTCATTCCCATTGATATGGCTTTAGCAAACCTTTTCCTCGTCTTGAATTTGTTTTCATCGGCAGCGGATATCTTTTGATTTGATGGGAGTGCCTCGACTCTTTCGTCCAGTCGGCGGTGTTTGGCTCTTTCCAGTATGTTCATCTCACGCTCTTGATTGGCTTTAACTTTCAAACGAATCTCATTCAGGAAGGCATCGATCATCTCATCTGACGGCCGCAGAATTTCTGGTTCAGGGTCCGCCCCCAGCTTCTCAGTGCAAGGAATTTCCCCATCGTCTGTAAACGAATGGGAAATCATATGACAGCTCGCCACATATTCCTCGGAATCATCCGACGAACTCTCCCCCTCATCTTCCTCTTGAAAGACGTGGTTGAGGAACTCTTGGAGTGTGATGGGAGTCCGTGCTTTCTGGTTATATTCCTCCAGCGCGTCAATCTGTCTTTGTAAGTCCGTGCGCTTGTCGCTAGGCTTCACGGGCTTCTTGGATTTCTTTTTCTTCTTCTTTGAAGATTTTGACGGCTGGTTGCGAGTGTTTGGGCCACCACCATCGATCTTTGGAGTTGGGCGCGGCTTCAACATCCCTTCAATGATCTGAGGTTCCAACGGGTTCTTCCACCTGATCGCTGGGCATGTTTGAAGATCGTTCAGCATCCTCCTTGTTTTGGCTGATAGCACAACCTCCCATGGAGCTTCTTCAACGAGAGAGCACGTTGCCCCCGGCGTATTCACCCTTTTAGGGGTGTGAGGCTACGGCGGATTCACCTTCCATCTATCGGACAACGCGAACTTGCCCTGTTGATATTGATCTTCAATCCAATTTTTGAAGACGTAGCAATCCTCGATCGGATGACCCAGTACTCGGTGATAAGGACAGTAATTGGGATCATTGGCGTCGTTTGGCTACGACAGACGTCTTGGATCCGGCAGATTTATGAGTCGGTTGCGCAAGGCCAACTCGAACAATCTTCTCGTTTTATCTCGGGGAAACGAGTAAGGACGTCCTAGCCTCTCCTCAAGGGGTATGTGCGGACGCATATTATTTTGATGGACAGCCGGCTTCAAGTTGCTCTGTTGTTGAGCATTAGCGACAACAATTGATTTTCCCTTCCCCTTCTCATTTCGAGAGTCCGGTTTTGGAGGGGGAGGTCTATGGCCCATCTGATCCATCTGAGCTAGCTTGTCGATCAGGGCCTGGAAGGTGGTCGGCTTAAAGAACATCATGAATTGCGAGATGGTCGCTTGCGGATCGAGGGTTCCCACAAACATGCCTACCGCTGGAGCCTCTTCAATGCGCTGTTCGCACTTCGACCACAAGTTCCGCCATCGGATTGCATATTGAACCCAAGTTTTGCCCGGCTTCACTCTTGAATTAATCAATGCCATTATTGGGGTGCGTTCGCTAGCACTTGCAAATCGCTGGGTGAACAACAACTCCATTTCTGCGAAAGTTTTGACGGAGTCATTTGGAAGTTCGGAGTACCACTCAAATGCCGTCTCCGATAAACTGCAGACAAATTGGCGAAGCAAGAGCTTATCATCGCTGCCGGTGTTGCCACAAAGAGCCCTGAACTGGGCAAAATGTTGATGGGGATTGCCTGTCCCTTTGTAGACATGGAATTTCGGGATCGTTTAGCCCGGCGGGTAACTTATTTGGTCGTACCAGCTCGGATATGGTCGTCCCGTTTTTACGACCTGACTGGCTGCCTCAGTCGCCTGATGAACCCGTATCTGCTGAGCTATATATTCGTCCAAGTCAGCTTTGGAGATTGTCTCCTCCTTGGCTGTTGACAGAGCCGGTGGAGGATTTGACGTTTCTCCCATGTCGCCTTCAAGGACGATCGGAGGATCTTCTTCAGCAGGTGGATCTTGTTGAATCATCATTCCCACCATGTCCTGGAACAGGAGGGCCATTCGTTTTATATTGGCTTCTTGTTCCGCAGCCTCTTTGTCCTTCTTCTCCAATATCCTGCGAAAGAATTCAGCATCAGTTTCTTGCTCCTGGCGTTGATCCGAGGACACTTCGGGGCTTTCTTTTGGCCCAGTGAGTGCGGCCATCGCGTTCATCATTTCTTGGAGCTTCTGCTGTTGCTCCTGAGCTTTGGTCACTGACCGCGTAAGCGGTCTATGACCTGTAGATGTACGGCTGTCCTCTTTACCAGACGCCATGTAGACGGTATGGACTACAATGCCCCCGGACTTAGGACGTTTAGGCTCGCCGCCTTTGGCATTTGCCGCAGACGTAGGGACCTTCTCCGGCCTTCTTCTCTTGTGGGCTGTTGAAGTTGAAGGGGTCGTTGCAGCGGGCACCCTAGCGGTTGTCGTCCTTTGCTGTTTGATAGGACGTTTCTTTTCTTCCTGCACTTTCGCCCTTTTTCTGCTGACGAGAGTGATCTTGGCCGATTACCGAGTCTTGAACCCTCCGCCAGACTTTATAAATTTTGGAGGACAGCCGTTGAGGAGGCTGTTCCAGCTTCGTTTCTGTAACCCTCTACGCAGGTGGAGGAGATCTTTTTAGCGTAGCAGTCGGAGAGTTCTTACGTACCCTCCTTAGTGGTTCAAAGCTGTTCCCAGTTGGAACAGCAGCATTAACTTTCACCACTGGAGCAGGTGGAGTTAGCCCTGAGGGGGAGTTGCCTCCGGCCTTCCTTACTCGGCGCCAGTGGCGACGTCGAACATGTCGAGTTGTTGGGACTGGCTTAGCGATAGGGACAGCTTCGTCTTGCCCCCTGTCCGAATGAGGCGCTGCTGGTGCCAGCCTCTCAAAGACTGATGTTGTCTTTTGAGTGGCAATGTTCAATCTGTCAAAGACAGACCCTCGAGTAGGAGCAGGAGCCAGGATAGTCAGCCTTGAAAAGACCGACTCTTTAACAGGAGAAGCCGCCATGACGACTTCAGGAGCAGAGGTGGCTGTCTTCCTTTGGACGGCCACTTCAGGGTTCATGGGCTTCTTGGCGGGCCCATCAGGGTTCTGGCTAAGCCTGGCAAAGACAGAGGCTGCCGGCTTGATATTGGACGACCCGTTGAAAGGGGACGTTGTAGCAGTGAGCCGATCGAAAACTGACTTCTTGTGAGCTTCCGGTGCGGGCACTGGAATGGTGAAGCTTGCAGGCGAGAGCATGGTCCCGAAAAATAGACCGGTGGTGGCCTGGGTCACTTGTTCCACCGGCATGGCAAGGATGGAGGCCGCTTGAGGCACATAGGCTACACCTCCAGGCGAGGCGGGGCGTCGGTTACACTTGCATTTGAGCAGCTCGAGCAGTTGGAGGCCATTGATGCTTGATTTCTGAGCCAGGCAAAAGACCAAATCTTAGTAACTTGAAACCCAAAGGCAACCATTAATAAATCGCGATTCGTTCGCGAAGACGACACACGAAGTGTGAAGTGGAAAAAGGAAAAGGTCCCACCGGGCGTGCCAGAATCTGTTCCCCTCCGAACACAGAGACGCGACCGCGTAAGTTCGTCTTTCCTGAGATTCGGGGCAGATGCTATTTGGTTTTATCCGCCCACCTCCCCGAAGATGCGAAGTTGATTTATGGCACCGTGTATCGGAGGTTTGGACGGATGCGGCCGATGTAGCAGACTTCGTCAGATTCCCCCTCGTCTGAGGGGTTTTTGATTGTGGGGATGCTCTTCCCTGCAGGCGCAAGCCCCTGCAGTTAATTACGCTACCGCATCGCGGTAACAACTTTCTCCTTCTCCGGAATTTCACTTCGTGTCGTGTGTGTTTGTTTTGTTTGTGGTTGCCCGTGGATTGTATACGGAGACTAAGTTATGCCTTCGCCCGTAGGACGTGGATTAGTCCAAATCCGTATTTACTTAGATTTGGGTTTGGTGTTTTGGCTTAAGGATACGTTAGCCCTATTTAAGGCTAAGATCAACTTAAACTTTTGTTAAGGATACGTTAGCCTAATCTCCAGACTAAAATCAACTTAACGGGATCGTTTGGATCCGACAAGAGAGCAATTGGCTCTAATGTTTAGTTTAATGACGTTACGGTCGATTTCCAGTTTAGGGACATGATGGTCCATCATTCCCATTTGGGGACGAGCATTAGTTTAAGGACATTTCGGTCCAACATTCCCATTTCGGGATGAATATTAGTTTAAGGACGTTTCGGTCCACGAGTTTAAGGACCCCGCAGTCCGTATCGATGTGTGGTTGTCGGGACCCATCACCTCTCTGACGTCGTTGAAGGATTGCAACGATAGGTGTCAGAGGAGTTCAGAGATGTACCCTTGAACCGTATGTAAATTGATTTAAGAGAGCAATCTTGCTCAGTCAATTTAATTTGAGGACTTACGGCCATGATTGGGCTAAGTCCAGTTGAGAATATTCAACGTTTTTATATTCGGCCTATTAGGCCTGTGCTAGGGCTTTGTCCCTGTTTGATAATGCACTGCATCTGTTTTTGTTTGGGCTCTGCCCATCTTAAAATAATGCATTGCATTTTATTAGGCCTGTTAGGCTTTTTTTAATTGGGCTTAGCCCTTCTGTAAATAATGCAGTGCATTAATTATTTGACAGTGGCTTGTCAGGCGCTTTGCGCCAATTATTGAGCGCAAGCTCTTGTGGAGATGACACGTGTCATGCAAGCGCAGTGCGCTGTGCCAATGCGCTGCGCTGCTGACACGTGTCGCTCTCTGGTGAGTTGCGCCAATTCAGAGAGCAATGCTCTATTTTTAAAAGCGCATAGCGCAAGTGATTCTGGTGCTGACACGTGGCGCTCTCTGGTGGCTTGCGCCAACCGAGAAGCGCAACAGTGCAGATTTGCAAGTGCAAGGCACTGTTTTAATAACTTAATCCAATTTTGGATTTAAGAGAAGAATCTTTAAGATTCCAGAACCAATGGTTCATAAAAAAGTGCAAGGCACTGTTATTATTATTATTATTTTTATTGAAGATCATTGATCTTGTTCTTAGATCAATGATCTATTCAGAAGAAATTCTTCTTTTTTATAAAGGTTTTTACCTTTTTTCTCTTCTTGAGTTCTTCTCACAATTTTTCAGAGCTCTCTCTATTCTCTGTGTTGTTGTTTTTTTATCTTGATCTTCATGTGTTTTGAATTGGGGTTTAGGGGCCTTTATAAAGTGTCCATTAATTTGTTAAGTTTGTTAAGGAGATCATTCTCTGAGTGATTTGGGGAATTTTCCCCACCGTTAAATCTTTGATCCAAGGGCTTCTATTTTACAGAAGAGAATCTTACTGTTTTAATAAGATCAGAAAGATCTTACTGGAATTTTAATTCTGTTTGGCGCAAACGCACCTGCGCCTGACACGTGTCGCGCGGCGCAGAGCGCAGCGCAACTGCGCTGACACGTGTCGTGCTGCGCAAGGCGCAGCGCAACTGCGCTGCCACGTATCGCGCAGCGCAGAGCGCAAGTCAGTTGAAGCGTTGCTTCTTTTATTTTTTAATTTTTTATTTTAATTTTCAGAACAGAGCCTTGCTCTGATTGGGGGAAACAGAAGCATTGCTTCGTTTCCCGTCTTGGAATTTGAACAGAGCTTTGCTCTGATTGGGGTAAACAGTGATGTAAAGCCACTTTTCGGCTAAATCGCACAAAGTGAATGGGAGAAGACGTAAACGCAGAGCATCCGAAGTCAGTTGTGAATTTCCCATCAAAGCACATACGTTTTCAAATTTGGAAATAAACATGTATGCGTTTTTAGAATCAAGACCGTGAAATTTGGGTAACAGTTTGATGAATTGGGGGTTGATTTTAAAATTTTCCCCGTTGACAGGTGGTATAGAAAGACAGGTGGGAAGGGGAACACGTGTAGGATAGCATCTCTCTTGGAGAGAAATGCGTAGAGGATTCTGCGCACCTGCGGGCGGTGGCAGAGTGGTGTTAAAGTTTGATGGATTTAGGTCCATCGCGGTCATGGTGGGTGGTGGGGAAGAAGGCGAAGAATTACCGACTCTGGGGTTGATAAAAGAAACGCGGACAAGAGGGGAAATGGAATCCCGTGTCCAGGCTAACATTGTGCTAAATGGTTGTAGCACAAGTGGCAGCGTTGGTAATAATTAGGGGAATGAATGAATGTGATTGGTGTTTGTTTTGAAAAATATACGGATTTTTAAAAAAATGATGCAAATCACAACAAATGCGCACACAACCCTAAGTCTAGTAGTCACCTAGGTCAAGGCTCTAGACCGCTCCTAACTGCCAAAAGACAAGTCGCGGGATCAATCCTCCACTGCCTCCTTGTCCCTCCTGTGGCCAGGTAAGTGGGAGGTTCTCCACTACGTAAGTAGTGGGCCTAATTAAGTAACCACTTGCCTTAGACACACTTGCCTTAGACACCACAAAAGAAACGCGGATAAATAATGGATTACCCATGGCCTTCTCTTGTCCTAAGCGAGCGCGACGGTCCTTAGAGTCATCTCTAGATATTTTTTAGTTAATGAGAATAATGCGGATGCAAGTTTGTGATTTTTGGGGCTTAGGAAGGGTAATGAACTCCCCACCTAATCTGGATTTGGTCTTTGCCCCTTAATTTCCGTATTAATATGCAAACAACCAAAAATCAAAAACACGCACAAATTTTTTTATTGCTTTTTGCGACGCTGCGATTTATTTGCAAAGAAACCTGCAGCAAATTGTTAATTGGAGTAGATTGAGAGAGAGATAAGAAAGTATAGAAGTCACCTGAGAAATTTTTTACAGAGATGAAGTAGACACGCGGCGGATCTGCCGCGGATGCATGCTTATGCCGCGGAAACGCGGTCTAAATGACTGATCACTGCACAAAAATTTCAGGCTCTTTTCCTGTTCACATACACAGCTCTCTGGAATGCTCTGAAAAAAATTTCTCAAGCTCCACAGATTCCAGATTTTCTCACAACAAATCACAACGAATCATTTAGTGTTTGTGCGAATTTTGATCTCAAAATTATAATGGAATAAACTTTTCAACTCAAATTTCAAAAACGAACGAATTAGCGCACTATCCCCGGCAACGGCGCCATTTGATTGATTGATTTTCCGGTGTGTATGTAGAAAATGTATAGAAATCACAACCAAAAATATTTTGACCACAATCAATAACGGTGTCGTATATAGCGTGTTAGTAAGTGCGGATCGTCCACAGGGAAAGTGTAATCTGTTCGTATTTCGAATTAGATGAATTGAAAATTAAAGAAAAGAAAAGAAGACAATTCAATTCAAGATTTGTAAAATGAATTCAAGAATCATCTAGATCTAATCTAATTAATTAACAAGAAAACATTAAAATTAAGAATTGAGATGTGATGATTTCCAATCCAAATATCAAGAATCGAAGTGAGGCACGTAGGAATCGATCGGATATATAGATGTGATGAAATCTAGCGATTACATATTCTTATCCATCGATGAATTGATACTAGATCGATGATGATCAACGAGAATTAGGGATTTCTTGTGAAAACTAGGGTTTCATCATCTATCCATTGTCCTTTCGTTGATTTCATTCACATTCTAGCCTCTAGTAAATTCAAGAATCGATCGTGGATCCCTAATTTCGAGCGAACACAATCAAGAAAGCATCGCAACGAAACTAGGTCGTCGATTCTTCAATTTACAAGAGTTTACAAAACTCATAGGACTTAAGAATTGTTTCAAGATTTGTTACATCATCATTCTATTGATCGTCTCGATTCCTTTACGAGCGGAGTTTTACTCAAACATCACAACAAGAGCCACAATCACAAATTGAGATCGAATCATGATGCAAGAATTTAAAGAAAGAAAGATTAAAGAATTTCACCTTTTATTTATCAACAATTCCGTTACAATTCGCTCAAGAACTACAAGAGGAAGAACTCGATCGTCGATTTGGTTTCGCTCTTCTCCTTGAGTCGCGGATCGGCTTGGATCACTTGCTCGATTGAAGATCGGCTCCGCTCCTAAAAGGTTGAAGGCTTCTTGCTTGATTTGGTACTCGGGATCTTGAATTTGGCTTTGGAATTTGAATTAGGGTTTACAAGTTGTGTCACTCAACTTGTATTGAATTTGGGGAGAGCGAAAAAGAAGAAGAAGACTAGAGATTAGAGATTAACCCAAAACCCTAGATCTAGGTTTTCTTTTATAAGCCTCAAAACCCTAGATCTAGAATTCAAACTTCAAATTTCCCTCCAAAAGTTTGTTAGAGAGAGGCTTCTAGAAATAGTTTGTTGGAGGGATGCTTCTAGAACTAGGTTGTTAGGCCGAGACTTCTAGATGAAGCCACGTGGTATTATGGAGTATTCTGGAAGCTTTAGCTGTTACATAGGACACGTGGAGAAAATCTGCTGCGCTGCTGACGTCATACCACCGCGGATCCGCGGCGCCAAAGGCACTCACGCCGCGGATCCGTGGCACTACTGTGGCCTTGGGACTTTAGATTTTCTGGTATTTCTTGGGCTGACATTTGGGCCTTTCTAAAATATGTGAAATCTCATTTAGCTTTCTGTATCACTGCCAGATCTCAAATCTTTGAGTTGGCGTATCTTTTATCAGCACTTTGACAATTTTAGCTCGGTTCCTGAAATTTCCTGCACAGACTTCGAAACAAGTGTTGCGCTACACAAGAATGATGCGATGCCATGATAAATACACAATTTCCCTCGAAATGCCAGTTTTAGTATACAACACAGATAATCTGGTATTTTATAGCTGTTTTGCTAATATGTGTAATATGCAAACCGAACACTACTAGATGAGTGCAAATGATAGGGAAATTGACGTGTTAAAAATACAATATTTTCGACTGATCAGCGAGCGAGAACACAAAGGCGGATACTTGGTTCCTAAATTCGGATACATCTTTTCCATTGCACTTTGAGGTGACATCACTTCAACGAATATGTTCAAGGCGATTTTGGACGTATGACGGTAGGAAACAGTCGGCCGTACAAGATCGTTGGCAAAAAGATGATCATCTTGCAACCGTCAGGAGAACGTTAAATCAAGTTGAATAACGCGCGACATATTTCAGATTTGAAGAAAAGCCAAATTTCTACAAGTCAATTAGACAACGAAAGGTATCGTACGATGTTTGTGAATTCTCAATAAAAAAATTACAAAAGAATCGTTGGTGGTCGCAAGGGACAAGCTGGGTAGTTTGTTATATATCTTCAATGGGAATAGTAGGGGTTCGGTTGCTCTAGCAACAGGTTCGGAGGTAGATTCGGAGACTTCGTTGTGGCACAAGGGATTAGGGCACCTTAGTGAGAAGAACATAAAAAAAAATCATGGTAGAAGGCTTCTTTCAGGGATGAAAAAGGTGGAGTTGGGGCTTTGCGAGAGTTGTGTTTGCGGGAAGCAAAAAGCATTCAGATTTCAAATTGGAAGCGTTGCTGAGAAACCAAGGAGCTGAAGATGGTGCATATAGACGTATGAGGTTTGGCCTCGGTGGAGTCTTATGGAGGTAATCGGTATTTCGTGACATTCATTGACGATGCAAGCCGAAAAAGATGGGTGTATGCGATGAAGAAGAAATCTGACATGTTTGGTATCTTCAAACATTAGATTGCGAATGTGGAGAACCAAACGGAGACTAAGGTAAAATGTCTTAGGTTCGATAATAGAGGGGAATACTGCACACTGAAATTCGAGGAGTTTTGCTCGCAGAAAGGTATTCGTTGGTTGAAGATGGTACTAGAGACGCCATAGCAAAATGGCATCGCTGAAAGGATGAATAGAACGATTCTAGAGTGAGTGCGAAGCATGATCTTGGATGCGGATGTGCCAAAGTTCATGTGGGCAGCAGCGGTCGATACTGTTGTATAACTGATCAACAGAAGCTCGGCGAGTGCCCTCGACGGAGGCATTCCGGAAGAAATTTGGTCAGGTAAACCGGTAAATTATACGCACCTTAAAGTTTTTGGTTGCATTGCATATTCTTTGATTGAAAAGACAGAAAAGAATAAGCTTGACTCAAAGTCTAAGAAGTGTGCTTTTATCGGCTATGGTGGAGACGGGTTCGGATATCGACTGTGGGATTATGCAAACAAGAAAGTAATACGAAGCTGGAATGTCTTCTTTTATGAGCAAAACTTTTACAAAGAATAAAAGCATACCAAAGAAGGTGCAGTACATAAGTTTGTCGAGCTAGATGGAACACAAGAGAGCAATCAGGTGTTTACAAGTGAAGATCAGAATTTGGAGGAACCCGTAGTGCAAGATCAAGTTCAAGAACAGGATGGTGACCATGTTCAACAACTAGATGTACCAGTTCTGATGAGATCTACATGAGATAGGAGGCCACCTAATAGACTTGTTACCGACTTCGCGATGTACATAGATTCGAAAGAGCCTGAATCCCTTGAAGAAGCAACAAGCGGCGGTGCTAGAAAGCTATAGGAGCAAGCTATGGATGAGAAAATGGATTCTTTTAAGAAGAACCGTATGTGGGAACTAGTAAAGCTACCCAAGGGTCGTAAGGCATTGCTAAACAGATAGGTGCACAGAATTAAAGATGAGACTGATTGTGTGAAGTGGTACATGGCTTGTTTGGTAGTCATGGGTTACGCACAAAAGCAAGGTATTGACTATTAATTGAAAGAATTAAAGTAACCGCAATCAAGACGGTGTCGTTTTGCAGCTAGCCGGTTGAGCACGGGTCGATCCACAGGGAGACGGAGCGTTTTACGTTCTTGTCGTAACAAGTTAATGCGCATGGCGGAATGTTCGTATCTAACCTATGTGTTATATGCAAAGTAACCGTTTGTTATGATTAGATAGGATAGTATAAGTTAAGGAAATCCTTATTCAAGTCCTTTGAGCCGAGTCTTGACCAATTAAAGCTAGAGCAATCAGCAACAATGTGGATTAGGGTACTTAAGCACGGTATTTAAGAAATCCGGCTTATTGACCCTTGTCCTTCCGTTCTTGTCTCTTTCTTTCGCCTCCGGCGAAACCGAACGCAACCGGTCGCGGTTAGGAATCACCGTTATCTTGGTAGGGTAGGGTGCCTAACGGAACGCTTGCGTAAGGTTTGGGCTGAGTTCAATGGAAAATAACGGGAAAATGAAATGGGAAACGGAAATCTTAACTTACAATATCGGTTTCTTTTCCTAATAACACATATTCACAACATCAGCACAACAAACCAAAAAGAGCTAAGAAAAGATAAGCAAAGAAAAGAAAAGATTATAAGCAAGTAATTAAATGACATGGAATTTAAATTGCAAGTAAGTAAAGCATGGAATGTAAGTGCAAGTAAGTAAAAGCAAGTAATAAAAGAGCAAGAAATGAAAAGAGAAAGAATAAAAAGAGCAAGAAAGACTAGGAACCCAAGTGTGCAAAATGATATCTTTATTATGTCCAAGATACAACTTTGATATCAATACCCTAAACTTAAACTTGCAAACTCACTAAAGAGGTTGCAAGATCAAGAGAAGGGCATGGACTCAAGGGAAAGCTAAGCTATGTACAAGAAAAGAGAAAAGAAAACTTGAGAGTTACAAAATGTGAACAAAACTTGAACTCTTTCTCCTTTTCCCCATGGTCTGCTTTTATAGGTAAAAAAGGAGATTAAACAAACAATAAAATAAAGACCAAGTGGCAGCATGAGAGGCACTATGGAAGTTTGTTGGGGCCCACAAGAGGAGGTGGGGCCGGCGACGCCGGATTTGGCGAGCATGTGCTCGGCCAAAATCCGAGCCCCTAGGCTCGTATTTGTTGTGTGCACTTCTGTTGTCCCCGGTATGACTTTGGTGCTGCTAGTTTTCTCAAATTAGACTTGGTCTGCACCCAGGTTTTGGAGGGAAACAATGTTGCTTTAAATCAACACACATCTTGTAGTTTTTAATGTATGTCACACTCATGCCCACTTGCTTCTAACCATCATGAGTGTGTGCCATGGCAGCCCCCTAGGTCCAAGGTCCAAGCTCCAAGAGTTAGTGTGTACACATGTTATGTGTTAGACCAAAATATTATGCACACACTTGTTTGCAAAATAACTCTTGGGATATCGGTCGGTTTCCAGTTCTGGTTGCAGTGTCAGCTCACAACTGTAATATCCGTGATTTTGAATGTATTTCCAGTATTTTGTCATGGATACCTGTAATCTGTAATTACTGAGCAGACATTGTTAATAGTACCGATATATACAAAAAATAGATAATGAATGAGAGGTATTAAAATGCAATATTCTGGTATGAACAACTATCAAGAAATATTTTCCCCTGTTGTAAAGATGACATCTATTCGGGTGATTCTTAGTATCGTGGCGGTGGAGGACTTGCACTTAGAGCAGCTGAATGTCAAGACTGCGTTCATTCATGGAGACTTAGGCATGAAGATCGTGAGAGATAGGAAGCAGCATATGTGGTTATCGTAAAGAGACTACTGCTGGGTTCGCATAGCACCCCGACACGGTTTCGGCAAGCATCAAGTATGCTATTTTAAAAAGTTAGGGTGCCGAGCGAGCCCGAACCAAGGATCTAACTAGAGAATTAGGGTTTAACTAACCAAGTAAACAACTTTACTCTAAGTGAACAAAGAATACAACCTTTGTAGACCGGTCCTTCACTTCTAAAACTCCATGTACTAGTCCCTTAGCTCCAAGTAGTGGTCTCCCGGACTCTCATTAGGTTCCACTAGGCGAAAGGAACAAGCTTGCTCAAGGATCTTCGAGGCCGAAGATGATCTACATCGAAAAATCTCTAACTCAAGCTAACTCTTCACTAATTGATGAATTAGTGAAGAGACAAGCTATACTAAATGGCTAGTTTGGTATAGATTGGTGAAATAAAAATTTTGCTCACTTTAGAATTATTTTTCTCTTTTTCTTTTTTTTTCGCCACAAGAAAGCTAGAAAGTAAAAATGGAGATGAAGAAAAATATGAATGATCAAGTGTGAACCATGGGTGAGAAAATATCTCATATAAATTCATGTAGAGACTAAACCATGGCTAAAAATAATGGTTAGGTTAATAAATATCTAGAGTAAAACAAAATTAGTGGACTAAGTCAAGGTTTCCACAAGCTTCTACAAATATCACAAACCATGGCATTTTCCACCTAATTTTGTTTTATCCCTTAATAATTAATCACCCAATTTATCTTTAGTTAGGTATGAGTCTCATACACCTATGTCCAATGTATCATCAAGCATGACACATAAATAAATAATTTAATATATATCACATATATATTTGTATATATTTGGGGGGAAATTTTCTTAAGTGAGCTAATATTAGTTAATGCATATTAATATATCAAATATATAGTCTTACATTAAATTATTAAATCAACACTTGATTTAATAACCCGGCTGTATCGCATACTACAGACTAATATCATATAATAAATTATTGAATCAACACTTGATTCAATAATCCGGTTATATCATATATAACCTATATCACATACACGTATTAATCTCGGTCCCGCACATATCACATATTGCCCTACTTTATTTCGCATGAGCTAGGAAACATATGTGTAGGACTCTAAAGACTCGTCAATACGCCGGCAGTTGGTGATGATCATATCAGTCACCCAAAAGCCGTTAGTTGTACTAGCTAGACGTAACGGCTACCCGGGTATTGAGCGATCAGAAAATCAACAAGCAAGCTTGTTCATACTCCCGTGAATCCAATAAGTAACACTACCGTATAGTCCGGTCTCTTCGTCTGATATGTCGCATATCTAGTCTGGGGGTGGTAAACGTCAGACCCCAATAACTTGATAAGTCATGCCGATGTGAGGCTCATAACGGGTCAAGAAACTACTAATAATACTTACCAGTAAATATCAATATCAGCCCTGGCCAGGGACTTCCTGTTATGGCCAATCGAGCACAGCGCAACATCAACCCCCAATACCAGGAGAGACGAAACCCCTCCTATCACTCATTGCCTCCATGTGACTCGGAACTGTACCCAAAAACCACCATTTTGCACGCTTTCTTGAACGTGATAAGGTGGAAATCAAAGCATAGTGGGAATCACATAAGGCTCTGTGACGATCTCGGGTCTACAGACTAGCCTGTACCAGTGTCACCAAAGAACTGCTATCTGACGATAGGTATAATACCATCTAGGAGTTCTCAGCGAGTCATGTTCAGTGTATCCAGTCTCCATTGAGCACCCGTATACCATCTTTGATTTCAAACACCAATGGATATGGGATCATCCATCGCCCATCATATGGGTCAAGAAGCGTATACGCTGGTCTACTCTGAAATATTGATGCCCCGTCTCGATACACCCTCGACTAGGAACAATTAAAAGATGTACTTATGGACTACCCTGGCTCTACTAGTATGATCTGCATCATAGTCCTGGTAGTCAAGTACACATCCTAAGGGTTTTATCAACATGTAACAGAGAGACGGTATAAGTATACATGTTAAGATAAAGAGTAACCAGATAGCATACTATCATGTCAAGCAAGAAAGTCCTTCCTATATATGTCCAAGCATCTACTATAATATAGAATCATGTACAATAATGACCTCTAGGGCATACATACAACTAACAACTACATTGAGAAGTTTTTGAAGCGGTTTAATATGGACAAATCAAAACTGGTGAGTACGCACTTAGCGAAGCTTTTCAAACTCAGTAAGGAGTTGTGCCCGACAACTCAATAGCAAAAAGATGAGATGGCGAGCGTGCCGTATGCATCTACGATGGGGAGTTTGATATATGCGATGGTGAGTACAAGATCTGATATTGCACATATAGTGGGAGTTGTTAGCAGGTATATGCAAAACCCGTGTAAGGAGCATTAGAATACGGTGAAGTGGATGTTGAGCTATCTAAGGGGACTACTCGAGTGATAGAGATAGCGGGAAGAGCACAATGGGGTACGTGTTTACTGTTGGGGGAACAACGGTGAGTTGGGTCTTTTAACTGCAAAAAGTTATGGCATTGTCGACTACAAAGGCAGAGTATGTGGTGATCATGGAAGCCAACAAGGAGATGATATGGTTGCAGGGTTACTTGAAGAGTTGGGTAAGAAGCAAGACTTCAACACCTTATGGAGCGACAACCAAAGTGCGATACATTTGGCGAAAAACACAGCATATCACTTTCGGACGAAGCACATCAAGACGCGTTATCGTTTCATTCGCATTGCGGTGGAAGAAGGCAAGTTGACATTGCAAAAGATCGCGGGAGAAAAGAATCCGACGGATATGTTCACCAAAGTCGTAGACAGATACAAGCTGGAGCTCTGTTGCAATTTGGTGAACCTCTCCATGAAAATCTGATAAGGAGAGAGTAGAGTGGAGTCGTATAAAGTCCACTAGCGTTAGGATCAACACTGAAGTATCTTCAAGTGTGAGATTGTTAGAAATTGTGAAGAATGCATCAGGTCAGACGCCTGCCAAAGACAAGGGCACACGTCTGGACATAGCATGTCAGAAACACAGAGCAACGGCAGTTGTCTATAGAAGATCAAGCCCCAACCAGAGACTGAAGGCCCGACGTCTGAACAAGTGTGGTTCAGACGTCCGGTGAAGTAAATGAAGCCCAATCCGAGACTTTAAAACAAACGTCTGGGGATACGACAAACGTCTGAACAAGGAAAATGAAGGGATACAGATTAGAGATAGACGTATGCCCAAGTGTGGGTCAGACGTCTGTCGACGGCAAATCTACAACGAATCTGTTTTGGTAAATTTAGATTTATCTCTTTTTTTTTATAGGATTAGAGCTTGCCTATAAAAAAGGACCCCTCATATGTATTATATGATGCCAAAATTAATTAGTAGAGAGAGATCATTGTATTGAGAGGGTGACGGCTAGGATTTGTGAGATCCAGGAAGATTTGAGAGGAATATCTTAGGCTTGCTCGTGTTTGTAATTAATTCAAGGTTTCTAGTGGACGTTTGCAGATTTCGCTTTGCCGGGGACTAGCCATACGGTGGGAGAATCTCGTTAACAAATTCTCTCTTGTTTGCATTTTGATTTTTTATTTATTCTCATATTTATTAATTTTTCTTTTGTTAATTGCGTGGTTGTTGATTATTGCTTGATTGATTTGTCGCGAGCATTGCTCCATGGATCAAATAGTTCCTAACAAGAAAAACAACAAGAATATCCACAGCAGGTTGAAGGCTTAACGAGTATTGGGTTTTGACAAGGAAGCATGGATTCTATGTAGTGTCGGAATTATTCACATTATTTGTCAAAGTAATTTAATGAAAAAGATGCTTAGTTTTTCAAGACATGGTCTCAATGTATAGATGAAATTTTACGAAAGATCCAATTCATATGATGGGACTGGACATTTGTTGATGATAATTGATGAGATGATGAAGATGATGAAAATTAAGAGGGAGGGGGTTGGGGAAGAGGTGGGTAAGGGAAGGGAGAGGAGTGCCATTGTTCTGGCTTTAGAGCTTTTTTCCTTCCCCTTTTTATTCATGTACGTTTTGTAGGGTTAAGGTTAGGCATTTTCAAATTCTTTTTCTTTACCTTCTGCTGTAAGATTCTTTCCCTCGGTCTCCGCCTGGATACGTGTTGGCTAGTGATTGGATGCGCTAAGCAAATTTTTGGACCGAAATTCAAGATGCCCATGCAGCGTCGTATCCCTTCAGATACGTTTGAGATCCTCACGTGCTCAATCCTTTTGAGCCAGTCCCGTCGACGTGGAAGTAGCTAATTTTCTAGAACTCGGCCTACTTTGAACTAGTTTGACGCGAACCGAAATAAACCGGTCGTCTTCAACCTTGCACCCAGCTCCCTCTGTAGGGTTCCTAGGCACACCCATGAGGTTCTACAACTGATCAACCATGCCAAATTCAAAAAAATTCTATATGCCGAGAAACACTAATCAAGATCGATACTAGAGGTAAGGCGAAAGAAGCAAGTAAACAACTTTATTGCTAAATAAAAGAGACTACAACCTTTGTAGATCCGGTCCTCCACATCCTTGGCTCCGTGTTGACGTCCCTCCACTGCGATCATCGGATCCCGGACTCTAGCGATGGTTTCGTCGAAGAAATGATCGGGCTAGGTCGTCGACTTCGATACCGAAGATGATCTACGTCGAGGCAACTCAAGCTCAAGCTCCACCTTCACCAAGTCATGAAACTTGTGAAGAAAACATCCTATACTACATGGCAAGTGGTAGAGGATGAAGAAATAGGAAGTGGGTTCACTTTCGATTTGGATTTCTCACTTGAAATCATCACTTAGAAATTTCTAGCAAGCTTTCTTCTTCACTTGAAGAAGATGAAGAAGAAGAAGGAAAAAAAAGAATTATTTTTAAAAAGAAAATCCAAGTGATTCTTATCATATTGCAACCATGGGTGAAGATAACTCATGTAGAGAGCAAACCCTAGTTTAGGTAATGGTTAGGTTTAAGGATAAAACAAAATGGTTACTTATTCAAAGCTTCATGAAACTTTAACAAAAAAAAACAAAGAAGGCCACCATTTCATTTATCTTTCCAAAAATGAATTAAAGAAAATAAATAAAACAAATATAAAACCTAACCATTAACCTAAACATGGTTTAAAATAAACACACACCCAAGTTTGCATATATCATCAAACATGATACAAACTAGTGCACAAACATATATCATATATACAATGTGCACAATCAAGTGAGAAAATAATCTTAAGTGAACCAATACTAGTTAATGTAAAGTAATATATCAAATATATATAATTATACATTAAATCATTAAATCAACACTTGATTTAATGATCCGGTCATACTGCATATAACCGACTAATATCAAGTGTATCAATGTATCGAATCAACATTTGATTCGGTAACCCGGCTATATCACATATAACCGACCAATGATACAAATCGCGAGAATAGAATACAGTATCACATACTGGTATTATTCTGGGTCGAGCACATATCTCATATGCGCTCCTATTTCGTTTCGCTTGAGCCAGGAAACCTCTGTGTAGGACTCTAAAGACTCGTCAATACGCCGGCAGCAGGTGATGATCATATCAAACACCCATAAGCCGCAAGCGGTCTGCTAAACGTAACGGCCACCCGGGTATTGAGCGATCAGAAGATCAACGAGCAAGCCCGCTCACACTCCTGTGAATCCAACCAGTAACACTTACCGTACGGTCCGGTCTGTTCGTCTGATATGTCGCATATCTCTCCTAGGGGTGGTAAACGTCAGACCCCAGTAGCTTGATAAGTCATGCCGATGTAAGGTCCATAACATTCGTGAAACTACTGATAACTCTTACCAGTATATCACTGCAACCCTGGCCAGGTATTTCCAGTTATGGCCAGTCGAGTATAGCGCAACATCAACCCCCAATACCAGGAGAGACGAATCCCCTCCTATCGCTCATTGCCTCCATGTGAATCGGGACTGTACCCAAAAACCACATGTTTGCACAACTCAGTAGAGCCGTGGTAGGGTGGAAATCAAAGCACAGTGGGAGACACACAAGACTCTATGACGATCTCGGGTCAACAGACTAAGCTGTACCAGTGTCACCAGAGAACTGTCATCTGACGTGAGGTATAATACCATCTGGGAGTTCTCGGCGAGTCCGTTCAGTGTACCCAGTCTCCACTGAGCACCCGCATACCATCTCCGATGTCAAACACCAATGGATATGGGATCATCCATCGCCCATCACATGGGTCGAGAAGATATACACTAGTCTACTCTGGAATATCGATGCCCCGTCTCGATATTCCCACGACTAGGAACATTGAAGGATGTACTCATGGACTACCCAGGCCCCACTAGTATGATCTACATCATAGTCCTGGAAGTCGAGTACACATCCTAAGGGCTTTATCAACATGTAACAGAGAGACTGAAAGTATACATGTTAAGATAAAGAGCAACCAGATAGCATACTATCATGTCGAGCAAGAAAGTCCTACCTATATATGTCCCAGCATCCACTACAATATACATCATATGTACAGTAATGGCCTCTAGGGCATACATATAACTAACAATCTCCCACTTGCACTAGGGCTATCTGTAGCAGTGGTTGCAGTATCTAATACTCAACCATCCCATATGAGTCTCTCTCTGGGAAAAAGCCTTTGTGAGTGGATCCGCTGTGTTGTCCTCTGAGTCTACTCTCCTAACCTCGATCACCCTGGAGATCAACTATCTCCATGATCAGGTGATGCTGCCTCAGAATCTGTCTGGGTCACTGATAGGACCAGGGTTCCTGGGCCAAAGCCACACTTCCATTGTCACACAATGGTAGGAACCTAGTTCATCTCATGAACCAATATACACCTAAACTTCCTCTTTGGTAGTATCTTTAATAGCGATGTTACCATCCTTTATCGTCTAGTCTGCCACGGTATATAGCTTGGAACTCTTCCAACATACCGTCCCTCCACTAAGGGTAAAGACAATGCCTGCGACTGACATTCAGTCGACCTTATCACCCTGGAACCTTTCCAGTGATTCTCCCCAGGATCGATTGATACCATCTCACTAAACCTAGTAAGAAGCCTAACATCCATTTAGATCTATCTCATAGATCCAAAACTCAGGATTTAGGATGTATCACTTTGATCCTATATGGAGAATCCATGTGATAAGAGGAGATTGACCGAGCGTAGCATAGGAAACTCTTTTCCTATCAAGAGTATGTTGTCTACGTACAATACGAGGATGACCACCTTACTCTCTACTACCTTTTTGTATATACAAGGTTCGTCTACCATTTTGATGAAGTCAAACTCTTTGACTACCACATCAAAATAGACGTTCCAACTCCGCGATGCTTGCTTTAATCTATAAAGCAACTTGCACACGTTTCCGCTGCTCCCACTGTTTACGAAGCCCTCTGGCTGTGTACTTATAGATGTTCTCTTCTAAATCAGTATTTAGAAAAGCAGTCATGACACCCAACCACCAGATATCGTAGTCATGGTATGTAGCTGTGGCAAGTAGGATCCGGATGGACTTAAGCATAGCCACAGGAAAAGGTTTCATCATTATCCACGCCTGGTCGATGACGAAAAACCTTTAACAAGTCTAGCTTTGAAAGTCTCAACCTTTCCATCTACACCAAGTAATCTTCTCAAGATATACTTGCTCCTGATGGGGATTTAACCCTTCAGATATAGCGAACAAAGTCCATACTTTGTTGGTGTATATGGATTCCATCTCAGATCGCTAAGCATCCGGCCATTCTTACAGAGTCCCCACTCTTGATGGCCTGCTTGAAACTAGTTGGGTCATCATCTCATGATGCAATCCTCGCTCCCAATGTCATCGAGAAACCGAAGTATCTCTCAGGCTGGTGAGGAACCCTGCTAGTTCGGCAGAGAGGCTGAGGTTCGTCAGGGACTATTGAATCCTTTGGTTCCGTCAAATCATCAGTCGTAGTTTGTATAGCTGGAACCTTTCCAGTTCTACTTAACAGACCTTGCCTCGAGCTTGTCCGGATTTTGCTTTTAGACATAGTCCGGACAATCCCAAATCTTAACCAACTTAAAATATGGGCTCTTCCCTTTCCATATCACATATGAAGTGGTAGGCAACTGATTTGATTTGAATCCAATTCAAAAGGTATGCAACTTCTCAAGTGCACAACCCCAAAAGGAAATAGGCAACTCAGTAGTACTTATCATAGAGCACACCATATCTAATATGGTGCGATTGCTCCGCCCCGATACACTGTTGTGCTGTGGTGTATTCAAAGGAGTAACACCGAGAGAGAATCTCATTCTCCTTTAGAATAGTCCAAGAATTCCAGGCACAAGTATTCTCCTCCCTGATCTTATCATAGGACATAATACTTATACCCGGTTTTTGGTTCTCTACTTCTAACTTATATTCGGTGATTATCTCAAAAAACTTCGGACTTATGTTTCAACAGGAACATATGGCTGAATCTTAAGAGATCATCAGAGAATGTAATGAAGTACAAAGAATCGGTCCTGGCATGTGTAGACAGGGGACCTAGCATACATCACTATGTATCAGTCCCAAGAGTTCACTAACTCTTTCTCTATTTCCAATAAACAGAGCTATGGTCATCTAATCTTTATGACATGACTGGCAAGTTTCATAAGATGCAAATTCAAACTGATTTAAATATGCATCTTGAATGTAACTTAAGCTAGTCGGGTCGCATTGATATGACCTAGTCTACAATACCTCAAGAAGGATTCGTTCATTTCTGAACTCTTCCTCTTGTGTGTGTTCTGTATACTAGGAACTGTAGTTTGATTTATATACAATGTGCACAATCAAGTGAGAAAACAATCTTAAGTGAACCAATACTAGTTAATGTAAAGTAATATATCAAATATATATAATTATACATTAAATCATTAAATCAACACTTGATTTAATGATCCGGTCATACTGCATATAACCGACTAATATCAAGTGTATCAATGTATCGAATCAACATTTGATTCGGTAACCCGGCTATATCACATATAACCGACCAATGATACAAATCGCGAGAATAGAATACAGTATCACATACTGGTATTATTCTCGGTCCCGCACATATCTTATATGCGCTCCTATTTCGTTTCGCTTGAGCCAGGAAACCTCTGTGTAGGACTCTAAAGACTTGTCAATACGCCGGCAGCAGGTGATGATCATATCAAACACCCACAAGCCGCAAGCGGTCTGCTAAACGTAACGGCCACCCGGGTATTGAGCGATCAGAAGATCAACGAGCAAGCCCGCTCACACTCCTGTGAATCCAACCAGTAACATTTACCGTACGGTCCGGTCTGTTCGTCTGATATGTCGCATATCTCGCCTAGGGGTGGTAAACGTCAGACCCCAGTAGGTTGATAAGTCATGCCGATGTAAGGTCCATAACATTCGTGAAACTACTGATAACTCTTACCAGTATATCACTGCAACCCTGGCCAGGGATTTCCAGTTATGGCCAGTCGAGCATAGCGCAACATCAACCCCCAATACCGGGAGAGACGAATCCCCTCCTATCGCTCATTACCTCCATGTGAATCGGGACTGTACCCAAAAACCACCTGTTTGCACAACTCAGTAGAGCCGTGGTAGGGTGGAAATCAAAACACAGTGGGAGACACACAAGACTCTATGACGATCTCGGGTCAACAGACTAAGCTGTACCAGTGTCACCAGAGAACTGCCATCTGACGTGAGGTATAATACCATCTGGGAGTTCTCGGCGAGTCCGTTCAGTATACCCAGTCTCCACTGAGCACCCGCATACCATCTCCGATGTCAAACACCAATGGATATGGGATCATCCATCGCCCATCACATGGGTCGAGAAGATATACGCTAGTCTACTCTGGAATATCGATGCCCCGTCTCGATATTCCCACGACTAGGAATATTGAAGGATGTACTCATGGACTACCCAGGCCCCACTAGTATGATCTACATCATAGTACTGGAATTCGAGTACACATCCTAAGGGCTTTATCAACATGTAACAGAGAGACAGAAAGTATACATGTTAAGATAAAGAGCAACCAGATAGCGTACTATCATGTCGAGCAAGAAAGTCCTACCTATATATGTCCCAGCATCCACTACAATATACATCCTATGTACAGTAATGGCCTCTAGGGCATACATATAACTAACACCCTCAAACCTTAATTTCTTTACCTGCTCGTCATTGCCTTTTTAGGTTGCTCTATCCTCCTTAATATGAACAGCAGCTATCTTTATGATGGACTCCCACCTCCACAGAGAAGATCACCACAAAAATCCTCCCAGCTACCCGATCCTTCCTTTCTCCCGGTATGAATCTGCTACCCTTACATCCAACCCGAATACGAGCCAGACACATGGCCTCTATGTCCTCATCAAACTCTAGTAACACCCCAAATTTCTTCACATGTTCCTTGAAAAGCTCCTGCACCACACGTGAACCGGAAAATTTTCAACACGAAGCCACGCTTCAGAACGATGCCATGCTTCAGAACGATGCCGGTAAGTGTTTCCACCCTCATATCCCATACATTTGATGGTTCTAAAAATGAAGTTTTTAGCATCATCCTCGATCCTTGGGCATTTAGTCACAATAGACGGTGATGTGTCTGATGGGAAAGGGGTTATTCCTCCTTGTGACTCCGGTAGCCTCGAAGATTGGATTATTAACATTCACGTTTAGATTATTCAACTTGTCGATAATTTTCTGAAAGCATGTTGGATCAAGGTTGCAACTTTGAATAAGAGGAGATGTGTTGGGTGGGGTAGGGTGGAGTTGTAACTGATGAAAGAACGTGATACTACTGAAATAGCCGAAAAAAGTTTGTTCCAAAATTCCTGCGATTTACGCAATGCAGATATGGATGGGGTATGGTTTGGTTTTGAGTTTTGGGAAGAAGAAGAAAAGGAGAAAAAGAGTTGGGTACATATTTGAAAAAAGCATGTTTTTTTGTAGATTCGACCACCTACTATTTAGGGTAATAACATAGGTGGGCTGTTGAAATTTTTTACCGTTCATGAGTTCAATCCCAGAAACCACCAACTAAACAATATATTGTGGAGCAGAGAGATATCGTTCAGCTAGTGGTCTCTGGGATGGGACCCACGAACGGTCAAGATGTTAGGGTAAAGAAATAGTCGGAAAAAGTTTGTTGATGTTTGATAATTTCCATATCAGACATGGTCTTGAGGATTGTTTGATAATTTACATATAATTATATCATGAAAAGTATCCTAGACAGGGGTGAATAGGACAAATGGCTAACAATTAAAATTTTATTGCTCAATACAATAATTGATGCGGAATAATAATGTGAATAATAACAAATTACGCGAACAATAGAATAAAGAGTTAGAAAAGGAAAACTCAGTAGAACACCGACGATTGGTAACGAAATTTGATACCGCGGTATCTAGTCTCCGCCTTGGTCTCCTCCTAGAATATCCACTATTCAACTCTTCTTAAGGTAAAGAAAGCTTTACAACTGATAAACCACCTCCACCTGATTTACAACTGATGGACAAGCTCCACCGGGTAATCTTCCAAGGCTCAGATCAAAACTTTAAAACTCAACGCTTGATGAACCACCTCCACCGGATTTTCAACTTGGTAGACAATCTCTACCGGATTTTGTTACAACCAAAGTAGAACAAATCAACTCCTAATCTCATATATAAATTACCACAATTTTAAAACCAAGAGAATTAGGGTATAAGATATTTCAAAGATAAGCCCTTTTTGATCTCAAAAATAATTTGAAAGATTTTAAAATAAGAGATCAAGATCTTGCAAAGTCAAATGATTTAAATCAGTTTAGAAAAATACTTTGCAAAACCAAAATTAAAAGTCTTTTCAAAATCGAAGAGGATTTAAAAAAAGATTACGATCTGGGGTTTTGAAAAGCTTGGAGAAAATGATCAAGAACTTTGATCAAAAGAAATGATTGATGATCTATAGAATTTTTAATGAATTTGTCAACTAAGGCAGTATATAAAGCACTGGGAAAGAATCCCATAAAACTGGAAAGAAATTGGTCAAGAATAATTTCTAGGATTTCCAACGTTTAGAAATTGAGCCGGCTCAAAAAGAGTGTAACCCGTCTCTTGCCAACAGTATGAAAACCAATGTGCAGAGAATCAGTATGAGACGGCTCAAAACTTGTGTGAGTCGGCTCATGCCAACAGTACAAACAACATGGTGCAAGAAATCAATTATAAGACGGCTCAAGATTTGGGTAAGCTGGCTCATGCTAGCAGAGTGAAAAATATGGTGTAGGTGATCAATATGAGACATCTTAAATCTTGGGTGAGCCAGCTCATGGAGTCAAGAACAGAATTGAAAGATCAAAAGATCTATTAGACGGCTCAGGGATATATGAATCGGCTCAAGACCTGACATATCAGATATTTGATGATTTTAAAGATTTTAAATACCGTGTGACTCATACAAGATATCCTACGACATAATAAAGAGAAAATACATGATATAACATCTTTGTAGCACATTCTCTGAGTCGCTTTAAATGTTCATCTCTAAATCCATGTTCAATTTGATATCTTCAACTTTTCATCATATTAATTCATAATGTCACATCCTTTTGATTTCTTTATCACTATATCTTGATAATCGTCTTAATAATCCATATCGCTGTGTTCTTTTGTTCTTCAATATCACGAATCTTGTTCTTTTCGATTTGTTCATCTGTGCATCTTGTGAATCACCATATCCTTTTGCCGTACAATATCGCTATACTTGTTCTTTTTCTTCAATATTGCTATACATGTTTGTCACTCCTACTGAAAACATAAAAGTCAACAACAAGCATCGTGAGCGTGTAAAATAGTTAAATATTATTTTGTCCAATACCAAAACCAAGATGAGTAGATGTTACCCAACAAGGTCAACAATCTTCCTCTTTTTGATATTTGAAAAAATCTATTTGTAGAATATGAATTTGAGACATAACCAATATGTAAGAACATAGTAAAAACTATAAAAACTCCCCGTAAATTCAATATCCATATAAATATGCAAGAATTCATGTTTTAAACCAATATCAATTGGAAAATTTTTTTTAAAATCCAAATTGAAAGTTTAAGAACATGTGCATACCAATATTGATGGCAAAGATATGTCACAAATATCTGTAAATAACAATTTTCTCGCCCTTTCTGTCGAAAATCAAAAAGATAATACGTGTAGATTTTGTGACAATAATAACATGCATTTCTACAAAAATCTAAAATCATGTGCACAAGTATATCACGTCCGTATATCATGCATAAGAACATGAGTATAGCAATGAAATAAGATATCCAATGAAATACATCTTCAAAAGAAAATCTGTATCCATAACAAGATATCCATAAATCCATCATTCATATCCACCAAAATAACCAACATAGCATAGGCAAAATATCATCCATATCCATATCGCAAACCAAAATATCCATAAATCCAACATAAAAATATCCATAAACCACTATAATATTCATATCTATCATCACGACCATGTCCACAATATCAAACCAAAAAATATTACATCCCATTGTTTCTCAAACATAACATCCAACAAAAATCCATAAAAACCAAAACTATAATTATCCTTCAATAGTTGCCATCATCGAAGTGTTAAGACGCGGGAGCAGCTGGATCGGTCGAGGTCTTAGGAACACGTGTACGCGGTGGAAAGATGTTACGTTTAGACGGAGGAGGAGGAGGAGGATAAATAGGGGGTCCATTCAAATTAGGAATGGAAAGGAACGGAGCAGAATGAGGAGGGTCCAGAGCAAAAATATCAGCTATAAAACTATTCTGACGATTTTCAAATTCAATTTGCCTATTAGAAAAGGCGAGCTTCAAGGACATTTATCATATTGAGAAGATATCGCTCAAAGTCGGTAAGAATAAAAGTAGGCTCATCAACGGGAGGAGGAGCTTCGTCAGGAATGGTATCCGAGTGTGGAAAAGGCTCATCGACGTAAGGACAAGGTGGATCAGATGTAGACGGTTCTGGATCATAAGTGGAAATGGAAAGTGTAGAGGGAGAACCGACATCATCATCGGGATCATCAGGAGAGATATTCATGAACTTCATATTGTACTTTATGAAAGGTTTCTCGGAGACTTGGATCGGAAGCTTACTAATGGAAATATCAGAATGATCAAGGATTTTGGTAATGATCTTTCCTAAGGCAAGGGTGTTGCGAGCATTAATAAGATAAAACATATGTTTGCATAGAAAAAGTGGAAGGATGATACGAATCCTTTTGAGAATGCAATAAACAAGTAGTTTGTGGCTGGTATACTTGTGATGGTTTCCTGCCTTGGGAAGAATGCAGAAACTAAGAATTTTGGTGACAAGGCGGGCGTAAGAAGTCAAGGAATCCAAAAGCTCATAATCAACAAGTGTAGCATCATCATGGATTAAGAGAGAAGCGGTTGCGGTGCTTTCATTCACCGGATACGGTGGAAAAGTAGAAAGAGTGTAGTCATAGATATCGAGACCGAAGTTAGGGATATGCAAGATATTACTCAACGCCCCGGGATCAAAGGTGAAAGCACGATAAAAATAAGAACTAAGAGTTTCAAGCGATTGGGAATCACGGGTTAGATTAGCAAAAACACATCGAACAGCATAAGGATATGTTGTACAATCAAGCGATAAGAAATCCATCCAACCCTAATACTCAAACAGATATTTGATGTGCCATTCCTCTAAACCATCGAAATTGATAACAGACCCAGATAACACTTTGTGATGTAAATTAGCTTTAAAGAAATCGAAATGACCGTGCTTATGGTAACGGGGATCAAACATACGAAGAGGAGTACAAAAAACAGTAGGTAGAGATGACAAGGGAACAGTAGACGTAATGAGTGTTGGGTTTGGTGTCGAAGAAGAAGTTGGTATCGACGAGCGAAAATTACCTCTAGGTTTAGGAATAGTTCTCAAAGGCTTCTTCGCAAGCTTCTTGAAATTCACACCATCTATGCTTGGAGCAAAGTGTAAGCGCTTAGATTGTCGCGGCTGAGCATCACCTTGTTCATCGGAAACATAATTGACATCAATTAGGGGTTTCTTCACCTTTGCAGTGGGTTTCTTCCTTTTATGAGCCATCAAAATCAGTCGAGAAGGAGAGAATCAGGAGGAGAGTCGACGAGTATTGGTGGAGAGATCGAGAGAAAATTGATCAAACTTGAGGGATTTTGGTCGAAGGTTGAAGATATTTGGAATTGGGGTTTTGGTTTCGAAAGGGAAGAGACAACTCAAGTGATGGGGAAAAAATGTGGAACTGACCTTAAAAGGGAACAAAAGATCTGCTAAAAGTTTGGTTGAGATGGCTCAAAAATTGTTTGAGCAGGCTCACACGAATAAAGCTTAAATAGGAAAAAGTTTCAAAGTTTGAGACGGCTCAACATGGGTGTGAACAGGCTCAAAATCTGATATGCCCAAATGTCAGAAAAAGTTCAAAGGAGAGAGCTTTTGAGACCGATCAAATGCTAAACACTGACATAACAAGGATTTTAAGCATACTCCCGCTCGTTTATCAACTTCTCAATATTGAAGACTTAATAAAAATATAATTTTAAGTTTTGAAAACATTTTTAACATCAAATTACCAATTTGAAAACATGATGGGGATCGTTTAACTTCATTTCTCACTTGCTGAATCTAATACCCCGCAAAGGGTTCTCTAAACATATTTGCTAGACTCATGAATAAGATTTGTTGTAAATAACGAAATCCACAACTGAATTCCCCTAAAAAGGTTGCAGAAGCCGTTTGGGAAAGTGAACTTAGAAGTACTATTGATCTTATCAAAACACATCAAAATCCAAGAAAAATATTATGTATAGTCTCATGTTTCATAAAATTGTTTTCCAAACCAAATAACTTAATTCAAATCTCTCAAATCATTCTATAAAGCCATGAAATCATGCATCTATGTCTATCAAATTCAGGAATCCCCGAATAGCAACAAAGGGAGCCTTATCCAAGAGTTTAGTAAAAATATCTACCAATTGATGTTCAGTTAGCACATATTCAAGAATAATATCACCCTTATGATAATGATCGTGCAAAAAGTGAAAGCAGATATCAATATGCTTAGTTTTTGAGTGTTGGCCGCATTTTTTGTCATATGCACAGTACAGCACTAGTGTTGTTGCAAAAAATTGGAATTTTTTTTAAAATGTTCATTGTAGTCGTTTAAAGTATATTTCATCCAAAGTGTTTGTGCGCAGTAAGCACCGGCGGCGATGTATTCTGTCTCGGCCGTGGACAATACAACTGAGTTTTTTTTCCTTGAAATTCATGAGACCAGACAGTTACCAAGTAAATGGCAAGTACCATTAGTGCTCTTGCGATTTACTTGACTACCGGTATAATCAGCATCCGAATAACAAGTCAAAGAAAAATTATTATTTTTTAGACACCAAAGTCCTAAATTAATCGTACTTTTCAAATATTTGAAAATAAATTTGACAACAGAAAGATGCGTTTCTTTAGGATTAGACTGAAAACGTGCACACCAATAAAAACTAAAAATAATATCCGAATGACTAGCCGTTAAATAAAGAAATCTACAAACCATACCTCGGTATAGAGTCTTATCTATACTCTTACCATTTTCATCCTTTAATAACTTAACTGTTGTAAGCATAGGTGTGTCGTATGTCCGTGAGCTTTCTCAATCAAATTTCTTGATCAAGTCTTTCGTGTACTCTGCTTGGTTTATGAAAACTCCGCCTTTAGTTTTTCGTATTTGGAATCCAAGAAAATAGCTTAGTTCGCCCATTATGTTCATTTCGAACTCATCCTGCATTGACTTGGTAAACTCTTGATAAAGAACTTTATTAGTGGATCCAAAAATAATATCGTTTACATAAATTTGCACTAAAAAAATATTTTTATCAAAATATTTTGTAAAGAGCGTTTTCTCAATAATTCCTTTTGAAAAACCGATATTTATTAAAAATTCACTTAGACGCTTATACCAAGCTCTAGAAGCTTGTTTGAGACCATATAAGATTTTGTGGAGTTTTTACACATGATTTGGGAATTGATAATCTTCAAAACCGAGAGGTTGTTTTAAATACACTTTCTCCTCTATTTTACCATTTAAAAATGCACTCTTTACATCCATTTGAAAAAAACTGAAATTCTTGTAACAAGCATAAGCGTAATGCCCTATGCCCCAAGCTCTAGAAGCTTGTTTGAGACCGTATAAGATTTTATGGAGTTTATACGATTTGGGAATTGATAATCTTCAAAACTGGGAGGTTGTTTTTCATACACTTTCTCCTCTATTTTACCATTTAAAAATGCACTCTTTACATCCATTTGAAAAAGACTGAAATTCTTGTAAAAAGCATAAGTGTAACGCACCATGCCCCAGTACAGATAGTATTGTCCGCTCTGGATGAAGCCGTACGATTTTTCCCATTTAGAGCGAACTGGACCCTACCAAGGGTCACTTCTCAGGAGGTCACCCATCCCAAAACTTCCCTAGCCCGAGCACACTTAACCACGGAGTTCTCAAGCTCATATAGTGCCGATTCACTCAAAAGACGCCTCTGTAATTGAGAGTGGTATCATTACATTTATAATGCAGTTCGGTCCTCTTTCGGAATGTGTTCCGAAAATTCCACATTGTTCTACAGTGGATCCGACGGACTCAAGAGGTGGCCCCCGCCCCTTTGGCATGACAATTGGTGTGGCATTTTGTTCCGTATGGCACTTTGTTCCATGAGCAAGAATCAGGTCCTGACATTCTCCCCACCTGGGCCACCATAAATGTAACGCCCCACGCCTCAATACAGATAGTATTGTTCACTCTGGCCGAAACCGCACGGTTTTGCCCTTTAAAACGAACCGGACCCGACCAGGGACCACTTCCTAAGAGGTCACCCATCCTAAGACTTTCTTGGCTCGAGCACGCTTAACTACGGAGTTCTCAAGCTCCTGTAATTCCGATTCACTTAAAAGGTGCATCTGTAATTGAGGGTGGTATCATTACATTTATAATGCAGTTCGGTTCTCTTTCAGAATGTGTTACGAAAATTCTCCATTGTTCTACAGTGGGTCCCACGGACTCAAGAGGTGGCCCCCATGAATTCAAGAGGTGGCCCCTGGCCTTTTGACATGACAATTGGCATGGCACTTTGTTCCGTGTGGCACTTTGTTCCGTGAGCAAGAACCGGGTTCCGACAATAAGCTAATAAAATATGAATGGCTTCAAGTCTGGCTACGGGAGCGTAAGTCTCCTCGTAATCAATTCTTTCAAGCTGGGTATAACCTTGCGCAACCAACCGCGCTTTGTTTCTAACCACATTGCCGGAATTGTCAAGTTTGTTCCTAAATACCCACTTAGTACCAACAACTGGTCTATCGTAGGGTCTAGACATAAGTTGACATACTTGATTTTTTTCGAATTGTACTAACTCTTCTTGCATAGAAAAAATCCAATCACTGTCTAACTCGGCTTCTTTAAAAGTTTTAGGCTCGATTTTGGAAATAAATGCCAAGTTTAGACAGTTAAGAAAATTTGAAAAACGAGTAATAACTCTTCTACATTACCAATGATATGCTCTTTTGGATGATCTTGCTTGAAACGCCAATCCTTACGAAGCTCTTGAAGTACATCAACAGTATGTTCGTCTTCCTTTGGATTCTCAGCTGTATCATACTTTAAGTTCATCACTTGCGGTTCATCTCCAATATCTGCATCATCACAGCCGGCACTTTCCTTAAAAGACATGTTAGACTCATCAAAGTTTATGTGCTCACTTTCAACTCTATTTTGAGTCCTTTTGTTAAATATTCTATAAGTTTTGCTAGTTAAGAAATAACAAAGAAAGATACCTTCATCATTTTTAGAATCGAATTTATCTAAATTATTCAAAGTATTTAAAACAAAGAATTTGCAGCCAAATACTTTAAAATATTTTATGGATGCCTTATTTCTATAAAATAACTCATAAGAGGTTTTCTTCAAAGATTTTCATTACGAAATTCAATTCAAAATGTAACAAGCAGTATTGACTGCTTCTGCCCAAAAATATTTCGGTAAAGAATTTCTTTTAACATGGTTCTCGCCATTTTTTGTAAAGACCGATTTTTCCTCTCCACGACACCGTTTTATTGTGGTGTCCTTGGACAAGATAACTCATGTTTAAAACCAACATCTTCGCAAAAGTATTTAAATAAGGCATTTTCAAATTCTCCTTCATGATCACTGCGGATTTTGGAGATTTTCAAATCCATTTCGTTTTTGATGCGTTTTGAAATGATTTTAAAAGTATTAAACCCATCATTCTTACTAGTAAGGAAGAATACCGAACAAAAACCTGAATAGTCATCAGCTATCACATATACATATGATTTCCACCTAGGCTCAATGTTCTAAATGGACCAAATATATCCATATTCAATAGTTGAAGGGGTTTAGAAGATATTGTTCCCCTCCGAACGGCGGCGAAGACATGGACGTCTTGCCTGAGATTCGGGGAAGATGCTATTTGGTTTTATCCGTCCACCTCTCCGAAGATGCCAAGTTGATTTATGGCACCGTGTATCGGAGGTTTATACGGATACGGCCGATGTAGCAGACCTCGTCAGATTCCCCCTCGCTTGAGGGGTTTTTGATTGTAGGGATGCTCTTCCCTGCAGACGCAAGCCCCTGCAGTTAATTACGCTACCGCATCGCGGTAACAACTTTCTCCTCCTCCATAATTTCACTTCGTGTCGTGGGTGTTTGTTTTGTTTGTGGTTGCCCGTGGATTGTATACGGAGACTAATTTATGTCGTCGCCCATAGGACGTGGATTAGTCCAAATCCGTATTTACTTAGATTTGGGTTTGGGGTTTTAATTTAAGGATACGTTAGCCATGTTTGAGGCTAAGATCAACTTAAACGTTCGTTAAGGATACGTTAGTACAATTTGAGACTAAGATCAACTTAACGGGATCATTTAAGTCCGACAAAAGAGCATTTGGAGGCTGTATTGTTCTAGTTTAGGGACATAGTGGTCCATTGAATGTATGGCCGTCGGGACCCGTCACCTCTCTGACGTCGTTGAAGGATTACAACGATAGGTGTCAGAGGAGTTCAAAGATGTACCCTTGAACCAAAGTTGATTAGGGGATCTATAGTCCGATTTGGGACTAGAGTCTGTTTGAAGGTTTAAGGATGCGTTAGCCATTTTTGAGGCTAAGATCAACTTAAACGGGATCGTTTAGATCCGACAAAAGAGCATTTGGGGGCTCTATTGTTCCAGTTTAGGAACATAGTGGTCCATGTTCCAGTTTAGGGACATGGGGTCCATGTTCCAGTTTAGGGACGTAGGGGTCCATTGAATGTATGACCGTCAGGACCCGTCACCTCTCTGACGTCGTTGAAGGATTACAACGATAGGTGTCAGAGGAGTTCAGAGATGTACCCTTGAACCGGATGTAAATTGATTTAAGAGAGAAGTCGTGCTCAGTCAATTTAATTTGAGGACTTACGGCCATGATTGGGCTAAGTCCAGTTGAGAATGTTCAACATTTTTATTTATCTTTGGCCTATTAGGCCTATGCTAGGGCTTTGCCCCTGTTTAATAATGCACTGCATTTTATTTTGGCCTGTAAGGGCTTTTTGATTTGGGTTATGTCCCTTTTAATAGTGCATAGCACTTTTGTTTGGTCTGATAGACCTTTGTTTGGGCTCTGCCCTTGATATTGCATTGCATTAATTAGTCTGACAGAGTGCCACGTGGCTTGTCAGGTGCTTTGCGCCAATTGAGGAGCGCAAGGCGCAAGTCCATGTGGAGGTGACACGTGTCACACTCTGGTGAGCGCAAGCGCAGTACGCTGCGCCAGTGCGCTGCGCTGTTGCGCTGCTGACACGTGGCGCGCTCTAGTAAGTTGCGCCAATTCATGAGAGCAGTGCTCTATTTTAAAAGCGCATAGCGCAAGCTGTTCTGGAGCTGACACGTGGCGCTCTCTGATGGCTTGCGCCAACCCAAGAGCGCAACAGTGTAGATTTACAAGTGTAAGGCACTGTTTTAATATCTTGATCCAATTTTGGATTCAAGAAAAGAATCTTTTAAGATTCCAGAACCGGTGGTTCATCAAAAAAAAAGGCAATGCCTTTGTGTAGATCAAATGATCTTCTTCTTTTTATTCTTATTATTTGATTTTTTCTTTTTATTTTAAGATCTTGATCTTGTTCTTAGATCATTGATCTTTTCAGAAGAATTCTTCTTTTATTAAAGGTTTTTACCTTTCCTTTCATTGAGCTCTTCCTAAAATTCTTTAGAGGAATTCTCTATTTTTCTCTCTGTGTTGATGTGTTTTCTCTCTTTTTTGATTTGGGGTCTAAGGGCCTTTATATAGTGTCAATTAGTTTGTTAAATTAGTTAAAGAGATCATTCTCTGAGTGATTTAGGGATTTTTCCCTACCGTTGGATTTTTGATCCAAGGGCTTCTGTTTTACAGAAGAAAATTTTCTTGTTTTAACAAGAACAGAAAGATCTTACTGGAATTTTAATTCTGTTTGGCGCAAACGCACCTGCGCTTGACACGTGTCGCGCAGCGCAGAGCAACTGCGCTGCCACGTGTCATGCAGCGCAGAGCGCAGCGCAACTGCGCTGCCATGTGGCGTGCAGCGCAGAACGCAGCGCAACTGCGCTGCCACGTGTCGCGCAGCGCAGAGCGCAAGTCAGCTGCGCTAGCGCAACTGCGCTGCCACGTGGCATGCAGCGCAGAGCGCAAGTCAGCTGAAGCGTTGCTTCTTTAATTTTTAATTTTTATTTTTATTTTAATTTTCAGAACAGAGCCTTACTCTGATTGGGGGAAACAGAAGCGTTGCTTCGTTTCCCGTCTTGGAATTTGAACAGAGCTTTGCTCTGATTGGGGTAAACAAATGCCCCCCCACCGTTGCGTTTACGTAGCCTCCAAACGTGAGCGCAGCGGTGGCAGAATTCCAACCGTCGCGCCATCCCTTGAAAGTTGAAACGGCTCCTCAATGCCTATAAATAGGACCTTTGGTCCCTTAGATGATTTTCATCTCTTCATAAGAATTTTGTTCAGAGCCCTGCTATTTTGTTTAAGCACTTTTAAAAGTTCAAACTCCAGAGAATTTTAGGTAAAAATTAATTTGGATTGAATTAAAACAATTTTAAGAACCTTGCTCTCAATAGATCCCTGATCTAAAGAGGACCCATTTAGGGTTTCACTTAGCAGAGCTTTGCTCTAAAGGGGTCTAAAGAGAACTAAGGAGAACCCTATTAGGGTTCCATTAATAGAGCTCTGCTCTCTAAAAGATTTTCCTTGGATTTTCTTAATTCATTAATGGAGCTTTGCTCCTTCCAAATCATGTAGAAGAATTCTTAAAAGTTTTTCGAGGATCTTGGAGGTTAAAGAATGGGATTTTATTTCTTGATGAATTGTATCATCTTGCTTAATAAGTGTGCCTGATAATTTCTCTGATTTTCTTTTATAGGAGTAATGGACGCCTACATGTACGATCTCGACGAGATTATCTCTTACGGAGACATCCGCCGACTCAGCCGTTCTCAGAATCGAGAATTTACCAACGCCGAGTGTGCCGAAATCATGAGCCGCTTCGACGCATACAACGGTCAACTGCTTTCTCGGCGCTCCCCTCTCCTGAAGCTTATTGTGGGAGCAATTTAGGAAGCGCTTCCTCTATTCTGTACTGGTGTGCCACTTGGGGCATTGGATTCCGCCGAGAATAAGGTGCACTCGGTGTATCTGATGAGCCTAATCTCAAAGAGGAGGCGAGATAACCTTATCGATCTTCTGCACCAAGCTTTTCAACAGTCTGCAATACTCGCTGCCTATCGGAGGGAGGAGGACATCAGTGGGGATCCCGACGCTCGTGCTCACGAAAGTAAGCACACTAGGATGATTCGCCAGGCTTGGAAAGTCTTGGACAAGATTACTTTTGAGTTTCTCAATCCATGTCCTGGATTTGAGGTTTTGCCATTGTAATCATTTGGATAATGACTTTGTTTATTGCCTTTATTGATGTAAAAGCTTTCCAAGTATGAATGAAAAATCTTTGCCTCCTTCCTTTATTTTCTGCTTTGTTACTGGCGCATTCTTTAAATAAGCATAGCCTGTAAGCGATATAGAACATTCTGTTTCGAACATCTTGGGGAGTAGTGATGGCTTAGGAAGCAGGTTCAGGTCTGCTACCTAAGGATTTTCAACTTCATGAGCCGTGAGGGTCTCATAAAGACTTTTCTCCCTACGAGTCGAGAGGATCTCGTAGGTGTATTTTCTCCTTAGGAATCGTGAGGATTCCTAAGTGCGTTTTCTCTTATAAGTCGTAAGGATCTTATAAAAGAATTTTCCCCCTTACAAGTCGAGAGGACCCGTAAGCGGTTGTTTCCCTCCTTGTCGAGATTCGAGTTTGGAGAGTGTGACCCGTGAATAGTATGCAAGAGTCCGTTTTGGATCGACTTGCAGGGTCGCGGTGCTTAGGAAACAAGTTTTTTTTTTATCCCTGCTGCCTAAGGCTTTTCCTCACGAGTCGAGACGAATCGATTAGTTCTCACAAAGACATCAATTTCCTCACAAGTCGAGACGAATCGAGCAGTTCTCGCAAAGACATCAATTTCCTCACGAGTCGAGACGAATCGAGCATTTATCTGCTCTTTACGACAGAGGTCTGTTAGGGTCTGTGGTACTTAGGGTTTTGTCCATCGTACCGTTGCATCAGCTGATATATTCCTCGATAGGCAATCGTGCTGTTCGAGTAGCCCTGCGACTGCCGTGTCTCTGATCCCTTCGGGGGCTGGACAAGACGTTTTCAAGTAATCTTCCAGGTAGTATTACCATCGGAAGAGCAAGCGTTAGAAATTTTGCCATGCCGCTTTTTACTTGAGGTTAGACTCATTTTGGAGAGCCCCGATGAGTAATAACTACTCCGCGCTGATATGGGATGATCTCCGATAGTCTTTCAGGTTTTATGTGAGTTGCCGTCAAGACCATGAAGCTAGGAATTTGGCCTTCGCTTCATTTGCTGGCATTGCGTCTGCTGTATCGAAACGAATGACGTGGTTGTCTCTAGGTTGCTGGTGAACCGTCGAGGTTTGGAGCTAGGGATTTTGCCGTGGCTCCGTTTATTTGATTGTCGCGTCTGAACCCTGTTGGAGGAAGAACGCTAGGGTGACATCTCGTCTGCTGTATCGAGACGAACGTCGCGGTTGTCTCTAGGTTGCTAGTGAACCGTCGAGGTTTGGAACTAGGGATTTTGCCGTGGCTCCGTTTGTTTGATTGTCGCGTCTGAACCCTGTTGGAGGAAGAACGCTATGGTGACATCTCGTCTGCTGTATCGAGACGAACGTCGCGGTTGTCTCTAGGTTGCTAGTGAACCTTCGAGGTTTGGAACTGGGGATTTTGCCGTGGCTCCGTTTATTTGATTGTTTTGCGTCTGAACCCTGCTGGAGGAAGAACGCTGGGGTGACATCTCGTCTGCTGTATCGAAACGAACATCGATGTGGTGACCATTCCGCACTGATGTGAGATGATCTCCGATGGTCTTTCAGGTTTTATATGAGTTGCCGTCAGGACCCTGAAGCTAGGAATTTGGCCTTTGCTTCGTTTGCTTTGGCGTGTCCGAATCCTGTTTGGGGAAGGACGCTGTAGTGACATCTCGTCTGCTGTATCTAGACGAATGCCGAGGTGGAGTTGGGATTTTGCCGTTACTCCGCTTGTTTGACCATGGGGTCTTTCGTTGACGTTGTATCTGCATCCTGTTGGACTGCGGAGGAACACCGTCAATGACATCGCGTCCGCTGTAACGAGACGAATGCTGAGATGGTCTCTAGGTTGTCTGTGAACCATCGAGATTTGGAACTAAGGACTATGCCGTGGCTCCGTTCGATGGTGTAGCATCTATGTCCTGCTGGAATAAGGAGGCACACCGTTGTTGGTATCTAGGCTGTAGATGTGGCCATTGAGATTTAGAAATAGGGACTTTGCCATGGCTCCATTTCGTTGCGACTCTGAGGTCGGTTGTTGACGTCACGTCTGCATCTGGTTGGAGTGAGGAGAAACGCCGTTGGTGGTCTCTAAGTTGTCGATATTGACGTCGAGACCCTGAAGCTAGGGATCTTCCTTTGCTTCGTTTGTTGACATTGCGTCTGCAATATTGCGACAAATGTCAAGGTTGCCTCTAGGTTTTCTATGAACCGTCGAGATTTGGCTTCGCTTTTTTATGGAACCTGTTGGGAAGGTATGGTTCCCTCTTTGTTTGTGCCCATGGATTGTATACAGGGATCGATGTGATCTCACCTGTAGGGCATGAATTTCATTATATATATTTTTCATTTTATTCCTTTCTGGGATGCTCTATCATTTCAGCTTTTATATCGCGAAGGTCACGATTGCCCAATCATTTCGGCTATTTTTCGTGGTGCCCAATCATTTCGGCTATCTCTTTTATTTTCACTCGCTGCTTTTTATTGCGAGTTGCCCAATCATTTCGGCTATTTTGCATGCATACATTTTTACTCGCTGTTTTTTATTGCAAGTTGCCCCATCATTTCGGCTATTTCGTATGCATGTGTGGCTCGCTGTTTTTTTTATCGCGAGTGTGGAACTTGGAATCTGGTGCCAATCTCAGCATCTGCATCGCTACAACTGGAATATTTCCAGGAGCGAATCATCATTTGCCATGAAAGGGCTTAGAATTTGATACCGGTTCAGGCATCAGCATCGCTACAACTGGGATATTGCCATGAGCGAATCATCATTTGCCATGAAAGGACTTGGAATTTGATACCGATTTAGACATCAGCATCGCTGCAACTGGGATATTGCCAGGAGCGAATCATCATTTGCCTTTGTCGATGTCGAACAAAGGTGGCTTAGCGAACAGGGTTAGGATCCCGTCGACTAAGGCTTTTGACTTCATGAGCCGTAAGGGTCTCACAAAGGTATTTCTCCCTACAAGTCGTGAGGATCTCGTAGGTGTGTTTTCTCCTTAGGGATCGTAAGGATTCCTAAGTGTATGTTCCCCTGTAAGTCGTAAGGATCTTACAAAAGGGTTTTCCCCTTATAAGTCGAGAGGGCTTACAAGGGTTGTTCACCGTATGGACATATCCCCAGTCACGGGTGGGACTTTGTTAGGGAAATGTTTATTCGCGCCCGTGGATTGTATACAAGGGTCAGTATTGAGCCGCTTGTAGGGCCATATCGAAGGTTGTGGGGGTTGCATAAGAACAGGTTAAGGTTTCTGTAACTTAAGACTTTCAAATCTTATGAGCCGTGAGGGTCCCATAAGAGAATTCTCCTTACGAGTCGT
Organism: Agapanthus africanus; assembly: GCA_030015575.1. Classification (NCBI taxonomy): domain Eukaryota; kingdom Viridiplantae; phylum Streptophyta; class Magnoliopsida; order Asparagales; family Amaryllidaceae; genus Agapanthus; species Agapanthus africanus. The sequence continues at coordinate 48,469,940 of CM057339.1, forward strand.
GAGGATCTCACAAGTGTAATTTCTCCTTAGGAATCGTGGGGATCCCTAAGTGTGTTGCTCCCTTGTGAGTCGTAAGGATCTCACGTGGGTGGTTTCTCCTTACAAGGTCAAGAGGACCCTGCAAGTGTCCTTTAACGAGGTTGCGCCCTTTCGGGTTTTCACAAACACTCGCCGGTAGTCCTGCTGTTTTTACTCACGGAGCCCTTTCGGGTTTTCATCCGTGCCCATTTCGCTCGTGGACATACCGTTTTTTTATTATTCTTTTTTCTAAAGAGGTCGCGCCCTTTCGGGTTTTCACGAACACTCGCCGGTAGCCCTGCTGTTTTTACTCACGGAGCCTTTTCGGGTTTTCATCCGTGCCTATTTTGCTTATGGACATACCGTTCTTTTTATTTATTTTATTTTTATTCCTCTTTTTTTTTTTACGAGGTCGCGCCCTTTCGGGTTTTCACGAACACTCGCCGGTAGCCCTGCTGTTTTTACTCACGGAGCCCCTTCAGGTTTTCATCTGTGCCCATTTTGCTTATGGACATACCGTTTTTATATTTATTTTTTATTTTTTTTTATTTTTTTCTCTTTTTTTTATCTCGTCAGCCTGAGGATGCTGCGGTAGTAGTTTAAAGACGTTTCGGTCATTTGCAAGTTTTAGGACATTACAGTCCATCGTTAGTTTAAGGACGTTTCGGTCTGCCGTCGCCGTATTTGAGGCGAATCTCTAGTTTACTGACTTTTCGGTCTATGGGGCTTTCTTTATGATTAAGCATGATGCCCCCGGCGTATCCATCTTTCTCGGAGCGTGCGGTTGTAGCGGACTCACCTTCCAGTTTTCGGAGATGACGAACTTGCCCTATTGGTATTGGTCTTCAATCCAGTTTTTGAAGACGTAGAAATCCTCGATCAGGTGACTTACCGTTTGGTGGTAAGGGCAATAATTGGTATCGTTGACATCGCCCGGCTGCAACGGACGTTTTGGACTCGGCAGATTGATGAGTCTGTCGCGCACTACCAGCTCGAACAATCTTCTCATTTTATTTTGAGGAAACGAGTAAGGACGTCCTAGCCTTTCCTCAAGGGATATGCGTGGACGCATATTGTTTTGACGAACAACCGGTCTAAGGCCACTCGACTGTTGTTGAGTGTTGGCGACGAAAGTCATTTTCCTTTTTCCTTTATCCTTTTTGTTCGCTCCGTTGTTTGTGGGTCCGAGATTCTCTACGGATATCGTGAGATTGTACGGCTGACTGTTCTCGCGACTCCCCAATTCTTTCATTTTAGAAATGGGTTCCTCGAAGAGAGGGTTGAGGGTGACTTCTTCGTCAGAATCGCTTCCAAAGGTGAGAACTCGTGATCCCCCGGGTTCGTCCCTATGACAGTTGCCGGCAACTCTTTTATGTTCATCTGCCGTATTTTCTCGCTGCCTACGAGCTTCCCGCTTTATTTTGTTGACGTGTTGTTTATGAGTGACATACCCTTGCCACCAACACTTAAAGGAGTCGCAGTCTTCAGTGGGATGTGCGACCATCTGATGATACAAGCAGTAGTTAGGATGCATCTCTACTCCATCGAGAGTGTTTTCTTCAGAAGGTGGTAGCTTCATTCCCATTGACATGGCCTTAGCAAACCTTTTCCTCGTCCTGAATTTGTTTTTATCCGCAGTGGATGTCTTTTGATTTGACGAGAGTGCTTCGACTCTTTTGTCTAGTCGCCGGCGTTTGGCTCTTCCAATATGGCCATCTCGCACTCCTGTTTGGCTTTACTTTTCAGATGAATCTCATTCAGGAAGGCATCAATCATCTCGTCTGACGGCCACAGAAGTTCTGGTTTAGGACCCGCCCTCGGTTTCTCGGTGCAAGGAGCCTCTTCATCATCTATCAGTGAGTGAGAGATCACATGACAACTCGCAACATAGTCCTCGGATTCATCTGATGAGTCTTCGCCATCGTTTTCGTCCTCAACAAAAGAACAAGCTGCCCCCGGCGTGTCTGTCTTCTTTGGAGTGTGCGGCTGTGGTGGGTTTACTTTCCACTTTTCAGACAGCGTGAACTTGCCTTGTAGGTACTAATCCTCGATCCATCCCTTAAAGACGAAACAATCCTCGATCGGGTGACTTACCGTTTGGTGGTAAGGGCAATAATCGGGATTATTGAGATCGCCTAGCTGCAACAGACGTTTTGGACTCGGTAGATTGATGAGTCCGTTGCGCACTGCCAGTTCGAACAGTCTTCTCGTTTTATTCTGAGGAAACGAGTAAAGACATCCTAGTCTCTCCTCGAGGGATGGGCGTGGACGCACGTTGTTTTGGCGAACGACCGGCTTTGAGTTGCTCGGCGGTTGTTGAGCATTGGCGACGACGATCGCTTTCCCTTTTCCTTTCTCATTTCAAGAATCTGGTTTTGGAGGAGACGGTCTATGACCCATCTGGTCCATTTGAGCTAATTTGTCAATCAAGACCTGGAACGTGGTTGGTTTAAAGAACATCATGAACTGTGAAATAGTTGCATGAGGATCTAAGGTGCCCACGAACATGCCCAACGCTGGCGCTTCTTCGATGCGTTGTTCGCACTTCGACCACAAGTTCCGCCATCGGATTGCATATTGAACCCAAGTTTCGCCCGGCTTTACTCTTGCATTGATCAAAGCTGTTATTAGAGTACGCTCGCTGGCGCTTACTAAACGCTGGGTAAACAACAACTCCATTTCAGCGAAAGTTTTAACAGAGTCGTTCGGAAGCTCGGAGTACCATTCAAACGCCGTCTCCGATAAGCTGCCGATGAATTGACGAAGCAGGAGCTTATCATCACCGCCGGTGTTGCCACAAAGAGCCCTGAACTGGGCAACATGTTGCTGGGGACTGCCTGTCCCCTTGTAGACATGGAATTTTGGGATCGTGTAGCCCGGCGGGTATTTGATCTGATCATACTAGCTCGGATATGGTCGTCCCGTTTTGACAACTTGACCGGCCACCTCAGTTGCCTGGTGAACCCTTATATGCTGAGCTATATATTCATCTAGGGCAGCTTTAGAAATTGTCTCCTCCTTGCTGTTGACAGAGCCGGTGGAGGATTTGAAGTTTCTCCTCTGTCATCTTTAAGGACAATCGGAGGATCTTCAGCCGGAGGATCCTGCTGGATCATCATACCCACCATGTCCTGGAACAGAAGGGCCATTCGTTTTATATTGGCTGCTTGTTCCGCAGCCTCTTTGTCCTTCTTTTCAAGATCCTGCGAAGGAATTCGGCGTCGGTTTCTTTCTCCTGTCGCTGATCTGAGGATGCTTCTGGGCTTTCTTTTGACCCGGTGAGTGCGGCCATCGTGGTCATCATCTCTTGGAGCTTCTGCTGCTGCTCTTGAGCTTTAGTCACCGATCGCGTAAGCGGTTTATGACCTGTGGATATACGGCTATCCCCTTTCCCGGACACCATGTAGACGGTATGTACCACAATGCCCCCGGACTTAGGGCGTTTAGGCTCACTGCCTTTGACATTTACCGCAAGCGTGGGGATTTTCTCCGGCCTTCTTCTCTTGTGGGTCGTTGAAGTCGAGGGGGCCGTTGTAGTGGGCACCCAAGTAGCTGCTGCTTTTTCTGGCTTGACAGGGTAGTCCTTCTCCTGCCGAACCTTCAACTTTTTCTGTTGGCGGAGATAGTCTTCATCCAGTACGAAGTCTTGGACTTGACGCCAGACCTTGTAAATTTTAGATGACAGCCGTTGAGAGGGTTGCTCCAGCTTCACCTTTGGGGCATTATCCACAGGTGTAGGAGATCATTTCAATACAGCAGTTGGCGAGTTTTTGCGCACCCTCCTAAATGGTTCAAAGCTATTCCCGGTCGGAACAGCAACATTGATTTCCACCATCGAAGCTGGCGGAGTTATCTCAGAGGGGGAGTTGCCCCCAGCTTTCCTCACTCGGTGCCAGTGGCGACGTCGAGCGTGTCGAGCTGTTGGAGTTGGTTCGGGGACGGGGATGGCTTTGTCTTGCCCCCTGTTCAGGTGAGCCTCTTGAAGACTGATGTCCGTTGAGAATCCGTATTCAACCGGTTAAAAACAGACTTCTGAGCGGGAGCGAGAGCAGTCAGTCTTATAAAGACTGACTCTTTAGCAGGAGAAGCAATCTTGACGGCCTCAGGAGCAGCTTCTTGCGACGACATTGGGGCATTGAAGCTCATCGATGGGAGCATAGTCCCGAAGAATAGCCCGGTAGTGGCCTGAGTCACCTTTTCCACCGGCATAGCGAAAATGGAGGCCGCTCGGGGCCCGTAAGTCACTCCTCCAGATGGGACGGAGCGAGAGTTGCAGTTGCAGTTAGTGCAGTTTGAAGCCATTGATCTTCTGTTTTCTGCACGGAGCAAGACACCAAATCTAAGTATCTCGAATCCACAGGCAACCACAGCAAACCGCGATTCGTTCGCGAACACGACACTCAAAGTGTGGAGTGGAAAGAGGAAGAGGTCCCACCGGGCGTGCCAGAATCTGTTCCCTTCCGAACGGCTCAAGACATGGACGTCTTGCCTGAGATTCAGGGCAGATGCTATTTGGTTTTATCCGTCCACCTCTCCGAAGATGCCAAGTTGATTTATGGCACCGTGTATCGGAGGTTTAGACGGATGCGGCCGATGTAGCAGACTTCGTCAGATTCCCCCTCGCTTGAGGGGTTTTTGATTGTGGGGACGCTCTTCCCTACAGGCGCAAGCCCCTGCAGTTAATTACGCCACCGCATCGCGGTAACAACTTTCTCCTTCTCCATAATTTCACTTCGTGTCGTGGGTGTTTGTTTTATTTGTGGTTGCCCGTGGATTGTATACGGAGACTAATTTATGTCGTCGCCCGTAGAACGTGGATTAGTCCAAATCCGTATTTACTTAGATTTGGGTTTGGGGTTTTAATTTAAGGATACGTTAGCCATGTTTGAGGCTAAGATCAACTTAAACGTTCGTTAAGGATACGTTAGTCCAATTTGAGACTAAGATCAACTTAACGGGATCATTTAGGTCCGACAAAAGAGCATTTGGAGGCTCTGTTGTTCTAGTTTAGGGACATAGTGGTCCATTGAATGTATGGCCGTCGGGACCCGTCACCTCTCTGACGTCATTGAAGGATTACAACGATAGGTGTCAGAGGAGTTCAGAGATGTACCCTTGAACCAAAGTTGATTAGGGGATCTACAGTCCGATTTGGGACTAGAGTCTGTTTGAAGGTTTAAGGATACGTTAGCCATTTTTGAGGCTAAGATCAACTTAAACGGGATCGTTTAGATCCGACAAAAGAGCATTTAGGGGCTCTATTTTTCCAGTTTAGGGACATAGTGGTCCATGTTCCAGTTTAGGGACATGGGGTCCATGTTCCAGTTTAGAGACGAAGTGGTCCATTGAATGTATGGCCGTCGGGACCCGTCACCTCTCTGACGTCGTTGAAGGATTACAACGATAGGTGTCAGAGGAGTTCAGAGATGTACCCTTGAACCGGATGTAAATTGATTTAAGAGAGCAGTCATGCTCAATCAATTTAATTTGAGGACTTAAGGCCATGATTGGGCTAAGTCCAGTTGAGAATGTTCAACATTTTTATTTATCTTTGGCCTATTAGGCCTATACTAGGGCTTTGCCCTTGTTTAATAATGCACTGCATTTTATTTTGGCCTGTAAGGGCTTTTTGATTTGGGTTATGTCTTTTTTAATAGTGCATAGCACTTTTGTTTGGTCTGATAGACCTTTGTTTGGGCTCTGCCCTTGATATTGCATTGCATTAATTAGTCTGACAGAGTGCCACGTGGCTTGTCAGGTGCTTTGCGCCAATTGAGGAGCGCAAGTCCATGTGGAGGTGACACGTGTCACACTCTGATGAGCGCAAGCGCAGTGTGCTGCGCCAGTGCGCTGCACTGTTGCGCTGCTGACACGTGGCGCGCTCTAGTGAGTTGCGCCAATTCATGAGAGCAGTGCTCTATTTTAAAAGCGCAAAGCGCAAGCTGTTCTGGAGCTGACACGTGGCGCTCTCTGGTGGCTTGCGCCAATCCAAGAGCGCAACAGTGCAGATTTACAAGTGCATGGCACTGTTTTAATATCTTGATCCAATTTTGGATTCAAGAAAAGAATCTTTTAAGATTCCAGAACCGGTGGTTCATAAAAAAAAAGGCAATGCCTTTGTGTAGATCAAATGATCTTCTTCTTTTTATTCTTATTATTTGATCTTTTCTTTTTATTTTAAGATCTTGATCTTGTTCTTAGATCATTGATCTTTTCAGAAGAAATTCTTCTTTTATTAAAGGTTTTTACCTTTCCTTTCTTTGATCTCTTCCCAAAATTCTTTAGAGGAATTCTCTATTTTTCTCTCTGTGTTGATGTGATTTCTCCCTTTTTTGATTTGGGGTCTAAGGGCCTTTATATAGTGTCAATTAGTTTGTTAAATTAGTTAAAGAGATCATTCTCTGAGTGATTTAAGGATTTTTCTCTACCGTTGGATCTTTGATCCAAGAGCTTCTGTTTTACAGAAGACAATCTTCTTATTTTAACAAGAACAGAAAGATCTTACTGGAATTTTAATTCTGTTTGGCGCAAACGCACATGCGCTTGACACGTGTCATGCAGCGCAGAGTGCAGAGCAACTGCGCTGCCACGTGTCACGCAGCGCAGAGCAACTGCGCTGCCACGTGGCTTGCGGCGCAGAGTACTGCGTAACTGCGCTAGAGCAACTGCGCTGCCACGTGTCTCACAGCGCAACTGCGCTACCACGTGGCGCGCAGTGCAGAGCGCAAGTCAGCTGAAGCGTTGCTTCTTTAATTTTTATTTTAATTTTCAAAACCGAACCTTGCTCTGATTGGGGGAAACAGAAGCGTTGCTTCGTTTCCCGTCTTGGAATTTGAACAGAGTTTTGCTCTGATTGGGGTAAACAGATATTAACTCAGTCTTCATCTTGAAAGATGATTTTACTTGTTTACCTAATTGACAAGCATCGCACAATTTGTTCATTTCAAATCTCAAGTTGGGAATTCCTCGAACGTGGTCACCATTAGCAGTTTTGTTTAGCAAATTCATTGTTGTGTGAAAAGCCTACGATACCAAAACCATGTATCTGCATCGTCTACAACTAAACACTTAATTTTCACATTAGCAAAGTCATTTGGATCAACAATATAGGTATTATATTGCCTTTTGTCAGAAAGAATACACTTGTCATCTTTAAAAATTTTGCAACAAGTTTTATCAAAAAACAGCGGTGTATCCTTTATCACAAAATTGACTAATGCTAAGTAAATTGTGTTTCAAATTTTTTATAAATAAAACATCATCAATATTGGTAGAATCGCATACCACAATTTTTCCCATACGTTCCACACTCAAAACACCTCTCCCATTAGAAAAAAATTTCAAACGGGGCGCTGCCCTGCACCCCGCAAGGGGGCTGCTATCCGGGTAGCGGGGCCCCGTAAACTCTGTGAAGCCCCCAACACGTTCAAAACACCTTCAAAAAACAACACGTGCATACTGCACATTAAGTTCGCTTGATCTATTTGACCTATTAATCTGAGGTTCTCTCGCTCCCATGAGCAAAGGGATAATTAACGGCAACTTAGTCCGTGGCTGCCGGAAATTCGGATTCCCACAATCATTAAATCCCAGTCTACCCTAGGCAGAGGGAATCTGTATACACCTGACAAGCACGCGCATTCGTATCTCAATAGGGTGACGAGAAAACTTTACACTTGGATCCTTAGGATCTGGAATAGGTTGACTAGATAAGGTGCCCATCTTTCTTTCTCCTAATGCTGCAACAAGCTGACCAATTTGCCTTTCAATATTAGCCATTGTTTATTTGAGTGGCGTAATTTCGTTTTGCATAAATGTGGCTTGCTGCTTATCAACATTATTAAATTGCGTATTCTCACTCCCAACCCTATAAGATGTGTATTGTGTGCTAGATTGGGTAATGATGGATGGGGGTCGCACTCTTTGATTTTAGAATTATTGGTCAGTGTTGCCTTAATTCCATGATATGTTTGGGTGGTTCCTCCAACATTGATTATATGTTTGAGAATATAGATTATTATTAGAGCGTTGAAATGCAGCATTAGCGGTTCCTTGACCTTGAGGACCATACTCACGGGGACATTCTTTAGAAAGATGAAAGGAATCTTGACAATTAGGTAAGAAGAAGGTTGACTGACTTGTTGAACAGGGGATGGCATAGTTGTTAGCTTTTCTATTGTACGCTTAAGGGCAGCTAATTCGGCCTGCATACCAATAGAAAATTTGACTGCATGTATCCCTCCCTTGGATGTAGTTGCACCCCACTCATTCGAACTCTCCCATTGCATGGTTTTATCGGATAATTTTTCTAAAAAGTTCCATGCATCATCTTTCTGCTTCATCATGAAGTCTTCTTGACACAGACTTTATCGTTAACTTAAACTCCATACCATCGTACACTATTTGGCATAGCTCCCATTTTGCTATTCTGTGGTGTGGGCATTTAATCAGGAGGTCTTTAAAGCATTCAAATTATTTCTAAAAAGATTCACCTGGTGTTTGATGAAGAGTTCTAATTTTATTTCTGAATTTAGCCGTTTTAAAATAAGAGTAGAATTTTTTTAGAAAGGTTTTAGTAAATTCCACCAAAGTGAATAGTGTTTGCAGATACGTTGTAAAGCCAATGTTTAGTTTTATCAGGTGGGCAAAAGGAATAAGTCCAAGTTTAACTGCATCGGTATTCAACTGCTTTAATTTAAATATGTGGCACAAATCCTCAAATTCCCTATTAAATACTTAATCGTCTTCTGATTCTAGACTGTGGAAATTAGAAAGAGAGTTAATAAAAGCAGGTTTGATTTCATAATCACCAGCGGCTAGTGGTAGGACTATGCAAGAAGGTAAAGAAATACACACAGGATAACACCTATCCTGTAGCGTAGCAACAGCAGATAACATATCACCCATCGTGTCTCCTAAGTCTAAACAAATTAATCAATTGTTTTCATCGCGGCCCCAAGCTTGCATACACCACCAAAGTAAGAACATAAAATTATATTCATTCTTTTTTTTCTCTATATAAAATGCAGGAAATTAAATGCGGAAATAAAAACTGCAATTAGGAACTAAAACTAAAACAGGGAACTAGAAAAAATCTTGCAGCCTAGACCTAAGATTCATCTGTGGGCGAGCCACAACCAAAATCTTAGACCAGAGTCTTTGGAAGCACGATTCTCTGTAGACCAAAAGGTTGAAGTGTGTTCGCCACCGAAAGACACGGCCGGGACGTTGGGACGTCTGGCCTGAATTTTGGGGGCAGATGATATTTGGGTTTATCCGTCCACCTCTCCGAAGATGCCAAGTTGAATTATGACACCGTGTATCGGAGGTTTAGAAGGATGCGGACGTTGTAGCAGACTTCGTCAGATTCCTCCTTCTTTGAGGGGTTTTTGATTGTGGGGACGCTCTTCCCTGCAGGCGCAAGCCCCTGCAGTTAATTACGCTACCGCATTGCGGTAGCCACTTTCTCTTTCTCCAGATGGTCACTTCGTATCGTGTGTGTTTGTTTTATTTTTTGGTTGCCCGTGGATTGTATACAGAGACTAATTTATGTTGTCGCCCGTAGGGCGTGGATTAGTCCAAATACGTATTTTCTTAGATTTAGGTTTTGGTTTGGATTTAAGGATCGTTAATCTCATTTGAGACTAAGATCTACTTAATTTTTGTTGGATCTAAATGATCTTGTTAAGTAGTTCTTAGTCCAAAACTAGATTAACATATCCTTAACAAATTATTAAGGATACGTTAGTCTAATTTTAGACTAAGATCAACTTAACAATTTGTTAAAGATACGTTAGTCTAGTTTTGGACTAAGATCTACTTAACATGATCATTTAGATCCAACAAAAGAGCATTTGGACTCTATTGTTTTAGTTTAGGGACTTTGCGATCCATGACAGTTTAAAAACGTCATGGTCTGTAAAGGTTAAAGACATCATAGTCTATGAGTTTAAGGACCTCACAGTCCATGAAGTTTAAGGACATCGTAGTCCATGAGTTTAAGGACTCCACAGTCCATGTTTAAAGACGTCATAGTCTGTAAAGTTTAAGGACATCATAGTCCATGAGTTTAAGGACTCCACAGTCCGTGAAATGTCTGGTTGTCGGGACCCGTCACCTCTCTGAAGACGTTGAAGGATTACAACGACAAATATCAGAGGAGTGAAGAGATGTACCCTTGAACCAATATTGGTTGGGAGATCTGTAGTCCAATTTAGGACTAAGATCAAAAATTTATGAGCATATGGGCTCAATTAATCTGAGGTAGGGTTCTGTGACCACATTGGGCTCGGCCCATTCAGTTAAAATGCCGAGCATTGGTTCTGACAATTTTTTTTGTCTTTTACTGAGTGCTGAGCACTCATTATAGCTCTGGAGCTTTATTTAAAGAAAAGGTTATGTTCATTTAGCGCACACGTGAGAAGCACGTGGCTCGCTTGGCGATGTGCGCCAGACAATGAGCGCAGTGCGCTCCTAGTGAAGTAGCGCACACGTGAGGAGCACGTAGCGCGCTTGGCGCTGTGCGCCAGTCAATGAGCGCTGAACGCTTCTGGTGAAATAGCGCGCACGTGAGGAGCACGTGGCGCTCTTGGCGCTGTGCGCCAGTCAATGAGCACAGAGCGCTTCTTGTAAGTAGCGCACACGTGAGGAGCACGTGGCGCGCTTGGCGCTGAGCACCAGAATTGGAGCGCTGAAGGCTTCTGTGAAATAGCGCACATATGAGGAGCACGTGGCGCGCATGGCGCTGAGCGCCAGAATTGGAGCGCTGAAGGCTTCTGTGAAAAAGCGCACACGTGAGGGGCACGTAGCGCGTTTGGCGCTGAGCGCCAGAATTGGAGCGCTAAGGCTCTGCAGCGCTGTGCGCTAGATTTGGAGCGCTGAGGCGCTTCTTTTAATTAGAGCGCTGAGGCTTTTTTTAGCTTTGCGCTCTGAGAATTAAGTTCTCTCTTATAAGAGATTTTGTCTCATAGATCTAAGAACAGAGTTCTTATTTTATAAGAGATATTTCAATCTCTTATGTTTTTAATGAAAGGCTTTGCCTTTATGGATCTGTGATCCTAAGAGAATTGAATGATTCCCCCTCCTTTTTATAATGAGATGTTATGATCTCTTTTTGTGAAAGACGATTTTTCTTGAAGATCCATGATCTAACATAAGAACTAAGTTCTTTTTCTGATGAGATATTTTGATCTCTCTGTCTTTAGCTTGAAGAAAAGTTCTTCTTCTCAGAGCTTTCTCTTTTCTTTGAAATTTCTCAAAGCTTATGGGGGGTTCCTCTCTATGAGATTTGAAGTCTTGAGGCCTTTATATAGTGAAGCTGATTTGTTGAATCAGTTGAAGAGATCTTTTCTCTAATTGATTTGGGGATTTCCCCACCGTTGGATCTTTGATCCTAAGACTTCTGTTTCACAGAAGGTAATCTTCTTGTTTTTAACAAGATTGGGAAATCTTTCCCTACACAGAATTTATTCTGTATTTTGGTGATTTTTAATCACCATTGGATCATTGATCCAACGGTGCTCTGATTTGCAGAGCAAAATCTTTTTGTTTGGAAAGATTCTGAAGATTGTTTTCTTAACAGAATTTTATTCTGGTCAATTGATGATTTTTAATCATTCGTTGGATTTTTGATCCAATGGTGGGGAACATTTAATTTTAGCGCTAGCGCACTCATGCTTTGCACGTGAGCGCTGCTTCAGAGCGCTGGAGCGCTGGCGCTCTTAGCGCTCTTAGCACAAGCGCACCCATGCTTTACACATGAGCGCTGCTTGCTGGCGCTTTTATGAAGCGCTACTTCATTTCAAATTTTGAAAATTTGAACAGAGCTTTGCTCTGATTGGGAGAAACAAATGCCCCCACCACCATTGCGCTCACGTGGCCTGCACGTAAGTGCAACGGTGGCAGCATCTCTGCCATTGGATCAACTTAGAAGTTGAAACAGCTCTCTAGGCCTATAAATAGGACCCTTGGCCCTTTGAGATGATCTCTGTTCATCTTCTTAGTTTTTTTCCTGAGAATTATTTCTCCTTCAGATCATAGCTCTTCATCTTAAGAATTTTCTTAGGGACAGAACTCTGTTAAAAATTTAGGTAAAGATTAAATCTTTCTAGGGTTTCACCCATTAACAGAGTTTTGCTCTTTTCAAATCATATAGATTTTTAGGGTTTCTCTAAAGAGATCTTTCTTAGGGTTTCTTAACCCATTAACAGTGTTTTGCTCTTTTCAAATCATATAGATTTGTTAATCTTTCATGAAAAATCTTAGAATTTGTTCATAGAACTTGAAGATCTCAGAATTAAAAACTTTACTTTAAGTTTTCTGATGGATTATTCCATCATCTTTATAGAGCATGGCTCTTCAGAATTTTTTTTTGAGGAATTTTATTCCTTTCATCATCAGAGTTGACAGATGTCACTCTATTGTAGAGCGTTGCTCTCAATGGGAGATTTACTCTTTGGCCCGAGGGGCCCTCATTAAATGAGAATATTTTGAGGATTTCCTCATTTAATGACAGTCTGATCAAATGATGAGACTGTTTTATTAATGATGAACTGTCATCTAGATTGAGTGGGTCCCCTTTGGTCCCTTTTCGCTGCATTGCAGTGCTGTGCGAATTTAAAGTACCTAGAGATAGAACTTAAACTGTAGCATTGACGGCTGAAAATTTTGTTCTTTTCCCCGCGGTTACTATGTCTTTCGACACTTCTTTCCCGTTCGTTCGTTCGGAAGGCGGATTCCCCGAACCGCCTGTGGATAGGGAAGTCTTCGCGCTAATAAAAGATCACGACCCAGAGCACAAGAATCTTCATCTATGGGAACATGATACAATCAAATTATCAGAGGCCGACGGAGCTTTTCTTGCGCGATACCCTCGGAGCCCATTTCAGCGATCTCTTACACCGACCCACCCCTAGTGAACTACACTGTGGAGGAGGTCAATTAGGCTTCAGATGGTCTCCTTCAACCTTCTTTGGCTGCGATACCCGTACAGCCTCCAATGGCGTTGGATATCTTGGGGCGACGTATATGTCAAGGTGAGTCGCGCCCTTGGGGACAGACTTATAACATAGGATTAACTCCCCGTCACCCAGCCGGATATTTGCAGTGGGCCCGGTACATTTTGTCCACCAAAGTGTTGCAGTTGCTGAGGCTCGGGTTGTATTCCGCGATTTACGTTTCTCTCTTTCAGTACTCCACGCCTCCTACATGGTGGGTAAAAGCCTTCTTGGAACAATGGAACGTTCCAATTCACACCTTCCTTTTGTTAAATCAGGAAGTCTCAATCTCTCTAGAGGAGTTCGCGGAGATCTCTGGCTTGCCTGTCAGAGGGGAGCATTATGAGGAACTACTTCCTCATGATGGGTACGTCTTTGCTGCCAGGTCGGTGTGATGGGCCTTACCCCGGAAAATTCCATTCAACATCAATCCCCAAGTTTGATTAAGGTGTTGAATATCTACGAGGGCTTATTTCTTGAATCTGGGAGCCGTGGGGTTAATTTCACAGATTTCATCGCTCGTTTTCTCCGCCCGGAAGTCCGGTCGAAGAAAGCCGCGAAATTCACCAAACTCGACGATCCTTTTAGCTTAGGCTTGGGCAACCTGCCGACGGCGGAGGCGGATCAGAAGAGTTTCTTTCTCCCCGACACCCCGGTCATCTCTTTTGCAGAGCTTGCAGCTCCTGGGATTGATGAAGAAGCGTTCTTTTTGGGGTTTCTCGGGCAATGGCTAAGCTGGTTTGCGCTTCCGATGCACCCTCGCTGTATGAGGCCGTCCGTCTTCTACCCAGCCCATCGAATGGTTATTGGGGTGAAAGTGGCCGTCGGGGTCACTGGTTAGCCTATTTGTATCACGGTCTCAGCCTAGCGGCAGATACTACCCAACCGGGGGTGCAGCCCATAAACTTCTCGATGCATTATGTTTCCCCCAATCAGAGCAAAACTCTGTTTGAATTTCAAAAATTCAAAATTCGAAGCAACGCTTCAAATTCCTTACGCTGCGCGCAACGCGCCACGTGTCAAAAGCTGATACGTCAGCGCAGCGCCCAAGGCAGCGCGCCCAATCAGAGCAAGGCTCTATTTAAAACAAAAATTAAAGGAAGCGACGCTTCAGTTGCGCAAGCGCTGCGCTGCGCGACACGAGTCAGCGCAGTTGCGTAAACGCTGTGGCGCAAGCGCTGCGCTGCGCGACACGTGTCAGCTCAAATGCAGTTGCGCTGCGCCGTGCGCTGCGCAACATGTGTCAGCGCAGTTGCGCTGCGCTGTGCGCTGCGTGACACGTGTCACGCGCTGGGGCGTTTGCGCCAAACAGAATTAAATTCTAGTAAGATCCTTCTGTTCTTGTTAAAATAAGAAGATTGTCTTCTATAAAACAGAAGCCCTTGGATCAAAGATCCAACGGTGGGGAAAATTCCCCAAATCACTCAGAGAATGATCTCTTTAACAAACTTAACAAACCTATGGGCACTATATAAAAACCCCTAGACCCCAATTCAAAAGATGAGAAAAAAACATTGTGAGAGATTAAGAACAGAGAGAACGGAGAGAACTCTGAAGAAAGTTGAAGAAAAAGGTAAAAACCTTCATAAAATAGAAGAATTTCTTCTAATAGATCATTGATCTAAGAACAAGATCAATGATCTTCAATAAAAAACAAATAATAAAAGTGCCTTGCACTTTTTTATAAACCACTGGTTCTCTGAAAACAAGAAAAAACAAGAAAAACTTGTTTTCTTTGATCTAAATTGGATCAAGAAATTAAACAGTGCCCCGCACTTGTAAAATTTGCACGGTTGCGCTCTTGGGTTGGTGCAAGCCACCAGAGAGTGCCACGTGTCAGCACCTGAACCACTTGCGCTATGCGCTTTTAAGATAGAACCTTGCTCTCTGAAATTGGCGCAACTCACCAGAGCGCGCCACGTGTCAGCAGCGCAAGCGCAGCGCACTGCGCTTGCGTGATACGTGTCATCACCACAAGCGCTTGCGCTCAGTGATTGGTGCAAAGCACCTGACAAATGCACTGCATTGTTTACTGAAGGGCCAGGCCTAAATCAAAAAGGCCTAGTAGGCCAAAATAAATTGCAATGCAATAAAAAGGGCAGAGCCCAAACAAAATTGATGCACTGCATCATTAAAAAGGGCTGAGCTCAATTAAAAAGGCCTAACAGGCCTAGTAAATGCTATGCATTATTTTCAAAAACAGCAGAGCCCAAACAAAAATAGATGCAATGCATCATTCTTTTTTAAAAAGGGGGCAGAGCCCAAACAAGGGTCTGTTAGACCAGAACAGATGCTGGGCATCACTTAAAAGGGGCAGAGCCCAAATAAAGGTCCAACAGAGACCAAGATTAATGTTGTGCATTATTAAATATGGGCAAAACCCTAGCACAGGCCTAATAGGTAAAAAATCAAGAAAAAACATCGAATATTCTCAACTGGACTTAGCCCAATCATGGCCGTAAGTTCTCAAACTAAATTGACTGAGCAAGACTGCTCTCTTAAATCAATTTGCATCCGGTTCGAGGGTACATCTCCGAACTCCTCTGACCCCTATCGTGTAATCCTTCAACGACGTCAGAGAGGCGACGGGTCCCGACAACCACACATCAAAACACAGACTGTGGGGTCCTTAAACCCGCGGAGTTATGCGTCCTTAAACTAAAACACAGACTGTGGGGTCCTTAAACCCGCGGAGTTATGCGTCCTTAAACTAAAACACAGACTGTGGGGTCCTTAAACCCGCGGACTTATGCATCCTTAAACTAAAACACGGACTGTGGGGTCCTTAAACCCGCGGACTTATGCGTCGTTAAACTAAAACACGGACTGTGGGGTCCTTAAAACCACGGATTTAAGCATCCTTAAACCAATGGACCACCATGTCCCTAAACTGGAATATGGACCACCATGTCCCTAAACTGGAATATGGACCGCAATGTCCTTAAACTACCAATGGACCGAAACATCCCTAAAACTACCTATGGACCACTACGTCCCTAAACTGGAACAATAGAGCCCCCAAATGCTCTTTTGTCGGATCCAAACGATCCCGTTAAGTTGATCTTAGTCTCAAATCAGACTAACGTATCCTTAACGAGCGTTTAAGATGATCTTAGCCTAAACATGGCTAACGTATCCTTAAACTAAAACACCAAACCCAAATCTAAGTAAATACGGATTTGGACTAATCCACGTCCTACGGGCAACGGCATAACTTAGTCTCCGTATACAATCCACGGGCATCCACAAACAAAACAAACACACACGACACGAAGTGAAATTCTGGAGAAGGAGAAATTTGTTACCGCGATGCGGTAGCGTAATTAACTGCAGGGGCTTGCGCCTGCAGGGAAGAGCGTCCCCACAATCAAAAACCCCTCAAGCAAGGGGGAATCTGACGAAGTCTGCTACATCGTCCGCATACATCCAAAACTCCGATACACGGTGTCATAAATCAACTTGGCATCTTCGGAGAGGTGGACGGATAAAACCAAATAGCATCTGCCCCGAATTTCAGGCAAGACGTCCATGTCTTGGCCGCCGTTCGGAGAGGAACAGATTCTGGCACGCCCGGTGGGACCTTTTCATCTTTCCACTCCACACTTCGAGTGTCGTCTTCGCGAACGAATCGTGGTTTGTTAATGGTTGCCCTAGGGTTTCAAGTTACTAAGATTTGGTCTTTTGCCTGGCACAGAAATCAAGCATCAATGGCCTCCAACTGCTCGAGCTGCTCGAAGTGCCAATGCAACCGACGCTCCACCTCACCTGGAGGTGTATCATATGGGCCATAAGCGGCCTCCGTCCTTACTATGCCTGTGGAGAAAATGACTCAAGCCACCACCGGCCTGTTTTTCAGGACCATGATCCCTCCAGCAAGCTTCACCCTGCCAATACCCATACCGGAAGCTTCAAAGAAGTCGGTCTTCGATCGACTTGCTACTCCCACGGCCCCTCTCAACGGGTCGTCCACCTCCTCGGTCTTCACCAGACTAAGCCTGAACTCCAGGGGGCCCGCCAAAAAGCCTATGATACCTGAGAAGGCCATCCAAAAGAAGACGGCTACTCCCGAAGTCGCCAAAGCGGCTTCTCCTGTCAAGGAGTCAGTCTTTTCAAGGCTGACTATTCCGGCTCCTGCCCCTGCTTGAGGATCTGTCTTTGACAGATTGAATATTGCCACTCAAAGGACGACCTCAGTCTTTAAGAGGCTGGCACCAGCAGCGCCTCATTCGGACAGGGGGCAAGATGAAGCTGTCCCTATTGCCGAGCCAGTCCCAACGGCTCGTCATACTCGACGTCGCCACTGGCGCCGAGTAAGAAAGGCTGGGGGTAACTCTCCTTCAGGGCTAACTCCACCTGCTCCAGTAGTGGAAGTTGATACTGATGTTCCAACTGGGAACAGCTTTGAACCGTTAAGGAGGGTGCGCAAAAACTCTCCAACTGCCACACTGAAGAGATCTCCTCCACCTGCGGAGAGGGTTCCGGAAACAAAGCTGGAGCAGCCCCCTCAGCGGCTATCCTCCAAGATTTATAAAGTTTGGCGAATGGTTCAAGACTCTGTAGTTGACCAAGGTCACTCTCGTCAGCAAAAAAGGGCAAAAGTGCAAGAAGAAAAGAACCGTCCGAACAAACAGCAAAGGACGACCGCCACCAGGGTGCCTGCTGCAACGGCCCCCTCAACTTCAACGGCCCATAAGAGAAGGAGGCCAGAGAAAATTCCCACGCCCGCGGCAAATGCCAAGGACAGCTAGCCCAAACGCCCGAGGTCTGGGGGCATGGTAGTTCATACCGTGTACATGGTGTCTGGTAAAGAGGACAGCCGTGCATCTACAGGTCATCGACCGCTTACACGGTCAGTGACCAAAGCTCAGGAGCAACAGCAAAAGCTCCAGGAGATGATGAACGCAATGGCCGCACTCACTTGGCCAAAAGAAAGCCCCGAAGCGTCCTCAGATGAACGCCAGGAGCAAGAAACTGACGCTGAATTCCTTCGTCGGATATTGGAGAAGAAGGATAAAGAGGCTGTTGAACAAGCAGCCAACATAAAGCGTATGGCCCTCCTGTTCCAAGACATGGAGGGGATGATGATTCAACAAGATCCTCCAGCTGAAGATCCCCCAATCGTCCTTGAAGACGATAGGGGAGATACGTCAAATCCTCCACCAGCTCTGTCAACGGCCAAGGAGGAGACAATCTCTAAAGCTAACTTGGACGAGTATATAGCCCAAAAAATACGGGTTCATCATGCGACTGAGGCAGCCGGTCAGGTCATAAAAACAGGACGACCAAATCCGAGCTGGTATGATCAGATAAAGTACCCGCCGAGCTATACAATACCCAAATTCCACGTCTATAAGGGGACGGGCAATCCCCACCAGCATGTTGCCCAGTTCAGGGCGCTCTGCGGTAACACCGGCGGTGATGATAAATTGTTGCTTCGCCAGTTCGTTGGCAGCTTGTCAGATACCGCATTCGAGTGGTATTCTGAGCTACCAAACGACTCTATCAAGACCTTCGCGGAGATGGAGCTGCTGTTTACCCAGCGTTTTGCAAGCGCCAGCGAACGCACCCCGATGACGGCATTGATTAATGCCAGGGTGAATCCAGGCGAGACATGGGTCCAATATGCTATACGGTGGCGGAACTTATGGTCAAAATGCGAGCAACACATTGAAGAAGCTCCTGCAGTGCGTATGTTTGTGGGAACCCTCGATCCGCAAGCAACCATCTCGCAATTTATGATGTTATTCAAGCCGACTACCTTCCAGGCCCTGATCGACAAGCTAGCGCAAATGGATCAGATGGGCCATAGACCCCCTCTTCCGAAGCCGAACTCCCGAAATGAGAAAGGGAAGGGGAAAGCGATCGTTGTCGCTAATGCTCAACAACAGCCGAGCAACTCGAAGCCGGTTGTCCATCAAAATAATATGCGTCCGCACGTACCCCTTGAGGAGAGGTTAGGACGTTCTTACTCGTTTCCCCGAGATAAAACGAGAAGACTATTCGAGCTGGCGTTGCGCAAATGACTCATAAATCTGCCGGATCCGAAACGTCCATCGCAACCAAATGATGTCAATGAGCCCAACTACTGTCCCTATCACCGAGTACTGGGTCATCCGATCGAAGATTGCTACGTCTTCAAAAATTGGATTGAAGACCAGTACCAATAGGGAAAGTTCGTGTGTCCGACAAATGGAAGGTAAATCCGCCGCAGCCTCACACCTCTAAAAGGATGAATACGCCGGGGGCAACGTGCTCTCTCGTTGAAGAAGCTCCATGGGAGGTTGTGCTGTCAGCCAAGACAAAGAGGATGCTGAACGATCTTCAAACATGCCCAGCGATCAAGTGGAAGAACCCGTTGGAACCTCAGATCATTGAAGGGATGTTGAAGCCGCGTCCAACTCCAAAGACCGATGGTGGTGGCCCAAGCACTCACAACCAGCCGTCAAAATCTTCGAAGAAGAAGAAGAAGAAATCCAAGAAGCCCGTGAAGCCTGACAGCAAGTGCACGAACTTACAAAAACAAATTGACGAGTTGGAGGAATACAACCAGAAAGCACGGACTCCCATTACACTCCAAGAGTTTCTCAACCACGTCTTTCAAGAGGAAGATGAGGGAGAAAGTTCGTCGAATGAGTCTGAGGAATACACGGCGAGCTGCCATATGATCTCCCATTCGTTGACGGACGATGAGGAGACTCCTTGCACTGAAAAACTGGGGGCAGATCCCGAACAAAAAATTCTGGGGCCATCGGATGAAGTAATTGACGCATTCCTCAACGAAGCTCTGTTGAAAAGTAAAGCTGATCGGGAACGCGAGACGGCTATATTTGAAAGGGCCAAGCGCCAGCGACTTGACGAAAGAGTTAAGACACTCCCGCTGGAGCAAAATACATCCACCGCGGATAAAAGCAAATTCAAGACGAGGAAAAGGTTTGCTAAGGCCATATCAATGGGCATGAAGCTACCATCCTCTAAAGGAAGCATTACTGGTGAAGTGGAAACGCACCCCTCCTACTGCTTGTATCATCGGAAGATTTCGCACCCCACCGAGGAGTGCAAAGCTTTCGATAGATGGTGGCAAGGATATGTTGCTCATCGACAGCATTTTAAGCGGGAGAAGCGCAAAACTCGTCGGGAGCGGAGAAATACGACCGAAGAGCTTAACAGAACAACCGGCAATTGTCGCATGGTTAACGCCGGGGGATCGCAAGTGCTCACATTCGGGAGCGATTTTGACGAGGAGCTGGCTCTCAGCCCCCTCTTTAAAGAGTCCACCTCAGGAAAAGAGGAAGAGCCGAAGGTCAGCGAAAATATCCGGCTACGTAATCGGACGCTACCCGAAAAGAATCTCGGACCCTCAAACAAAAAAGATAAAGGGAAAGAAAAGGTCTCTAAGGATATCGCCCTAGATGATCAAGTCATGGAAGAGCTAACTTCCAAAGACCCGCCAAAGAGAAATAAGGTGGACTACAACGTTCTGGCGTACTTGTGGAAGCTACCCTCGCAGCTCAGTATTCTTTATGCCCTTTTACTATCAAAAGAGGCAAGAGATTCGTTAATCAAGGCCCTACAGGATCCGGAGCAATTCTAAGCTTTCCTGGCTGAAGAAAAGATGAAGGATGAATTGGAGGAAGTACACACGGCCGATGTCACTTTTGGTGATAAAGACCTTCTATGTCTCAGGATACTGCCACGATATAAAGATAGGCAAAATCCTGGTCGACAATGGATCCTCCGTTAATCTTCTCAATGTGCGGGTGTTAAAAGAAATCTGCATGAGCATCCAACACCTTGCTCGGGACAAGATCACCATCTCCGGGTTCGACTCTCAATCGTCAAGAACTCTTGGGTCTATGATACTGACGCTACGCTTTGGGCTACTCGTCACAGACATTAAGTTCCACGTCATAGACGCCAAGACATGCTACAATGCTCTGCTCGGCTGACCATGGTTACACGAGTACAACATCATCTCTTCTACACAACATCAGTGTATGAAGTATTTTAAGGATGGTCTCGAGTATACCGTGACGGGAGAACTGAACCCGTTCTCTGTGAACGAGGTCCGCAAATATGAAGATACCAAATACTTCTTACCGGATTTCGAGGATACGGAGAGGTGTCACAAGCCGGAGAATAAAGCTAATGCTACCATCCCTGTCTTCGGCAGTCACACCGAGGAGGAGGAAGAGATGATTTATTCGGGTCCGCCTCAATACAACAAGCCGGGACCATCTGCTCCTACGTTGATCTTTGGTAGTGACTCGGAAGATGAGGTCCATGCTGTATTCTCTGCTCGACCTTCAATACAAACGTCCGCTGACAAAGAGCAAAGTCTGTAAGTCGCCATGGTGCCGCTTAAACACCATAAAGAACTGGATGCACTTGATATCTACAGTATAGAGGAGTTGCGGACGTTCTACGTCCCTCCCAGGCGAAGAGGTGAAAAACCAATTCTATTCTACCGCTCTAAAGAAACCAAAGTGGAGAAAGAAATCTGGCACGGTGCGGATCCTACGCTTGGCAGGCTTCAGCCCATCCGTCTGCCCAGATATTATACAGAAGGCTTGAAAAGGCTGTTGAAGCGCCAGGGGATATCCTTTAAACAGACTGCTCGAAAAGCCAAATTCTATGACAAGGTCTGGAACGTTCCCGGGACTCAGCGCAAGTTGCCTAATGGGAGAATGGAAACAATCGGGCTTGGATACACTCGGTCCAAGAAACAAGAGCTACTCCACGGTTGCTACGTCGTGCATGACTTCGATGAAGAAGCGGATTCTCAATGGGAAGATGCTAATCCTGAACCAGTAAAAGTTCCTGATGCAAAAATGTCCAGTCCGTCGTTCGAAGAACAAATGGACAAGCTTATAAGGGAAGCTGGTCAAAAAGTTCGAGACGACCATAACCGCGAAATGGCCATCTACGAGAAAGCCAAAACGCAACGCCTCCTCCAACAGGCTGTGAAAGATGAAAATGCCGCTCCCTGTCAACCCATTATAAAAAAGGCTCGACGCAGAGGCAGAAACAAGTCGAAACACGAAAAAGACGCTCAACAGCAACGAAGCGGGACTAAGAGGCCACGCAAGCGGGAATCGAGCGGTTCCGATCTATCCCTCATAAGGAAAATAGGTCGAGCGTACTCTTTTCCTCGGGACAAGACAAAGAAAATACTTGACCTCGCTCTAAAACATCAGATGCTTACACTGCCGGAGTCTAAACACCCTGAACAAGCAAGCGAAGTCTCTCACCCGGACTATTGCCCTTATCACCGAGTGATAGGGCACCCTCTCGAAGACTGCTTCACCTTCAAGAATTGGGTTGAAGATCAGTATCAGCTTGGCAAGTTCGCTCTGTCTGACAACTAGAGAGTGACGCCGCCACAGAAGCACGAACCCAAAGCCACGAAAGAAGAACCAGTTCCGCATTGGGCTTGGAAACGAATTCATACTTGTCATATGATAACAATATCAAAAGAAAAGCCCGAGAACATGGATGACCTTCCCTGGTGCTTTGAAAACAGCAACGACGAGGTGATCTCAGAATTCCCACCAGCGCCAAAAGAGCTGGAAGATGGAATCCATACCACTGCGGATAACCTCAAGAAAATTGAGCTGGGGACAGCGAATGACCCGCGACCGACATTCGTCAGCGAGCTGCTATCCGAAGAAAGGGTGGCTGCATTAAAAGACTTGCTTGTACAGCATAGAGATTGCTTCGCGTGGAACTATTCCGAAATGCCGGGACTGGATCCAGAAATTGCTGTGGATAAATTGGCGATATCTCCGAACGTCAAGCCGGTCAAACAAGCGCCAAGAAGAATACGGCTCAAGCTTGAGATGAGTATCAACGCCGAGGTCAAGAAGCTGATCGACTCTGGCTTCATCCAGGAGGTCCAGAATCCCGAGTGGATCGCCAACATCGTCCCGGTGATGAAGAAAAATGGGACAGTGCGCATATGCGTAGACTTCCGGGATCTCAATAAAGCCTGCCCGAAGGACGATTTCCTAGTGCCAGTCACCGAACCGATAATAGACAGTACATCCACTCATGAGGTTTTCTCCTTCATGGACGGCTCATCAGGGTATAATCAGATAAAGATGCATCCCGATGACCAGAAGCATACCACCTTTAGGACCCCTTTGGGTATATTCTGCTACAAGGTGATGCCCTTCGGTCTAAAGAACGCCGGTGCTACTTATCAGAGGGCCGTGACGAAAATCTTTGATGACCTTATACACGAAATCGTCGAATGCTATATCGACGATCTCGTGTTTAAAAGAAAATCATATGAGGAACATCTCGAGCATCTGAAGACCGTATTTCAACGCCTTCGACGATACAACTTGAAGATGAACCCTCTCAAGTGCGCCTTCAGAGTTTCCTCGGGCAAATTCCTGGGATTCGTCGTCCGACACCGAGGTATTGAGATAGATCCGTCGAAGATTAAGGCGATCATGGAAATGCCTCCGCCAAGGACTCTTAAGCAGTTGCGGTCTCTCCAAGGGAAGCTCGCGTATATACGGAGATTTATAGCCAACCTTTCAGGCAAGTGCCGTCCTTACAGTCACCTGATGAAGAAGGGAACCCCGTTCATCTGGGACCATAAATGCCAAGATGCGCTGGACGAAATCAAGCAGTACCTCCAGAATCCGCCAATGTTGGCTGCTCCGGTTAAGGGAAAACCTCTCATCCTTTATACAACCGCCCTCGAAGGTTCCTTAGGTGTATTATGGGCGCAAGAGAACGACCAAGGGAAAGAAAGAGCTCTCTACTACTTGAGTCGAGTTCTACTGGGGGCAGAAAGCAACTACTCCCCTATTGAAAAACACTGCCTGACGTTGATCTTTGCGATAACAAAGCTCAGACACTATGCGTTGGCACATGAAGTCCGTCTCATTTTGAAGGTGGACCCTCTTAAATACTTAATGTCAAAGGCCATATTGACGGGACGACTCGCTAAATGGGCCCTGCTCTTGATGGAGTTCTCAATAACGTATCAGCCTCTCAAGGCAGTGAAAGGACAGGCCATCGCCGACTTCCTCGCTGAGCATCCGATACTCGCCGATTCTCCTTTGAATTGCGATCTTCCAGAAGAACATGCGTTTGATGCGATCGACGGTGGTGATACCCGATGGGAGCTTTATTTCGACGGAGCATCCTCCATGAAGAAGTGCAAACAAAATACCCCTATAATCAAATCGGGGGTAGGACTCATCTTCGTAACTCCACAAGGAGGGATAATGCGCTTCGCTTTCTCCTTAACAGAGCCGAGGACGAACAATGAAGCCGAATATGAAGCTTTGATAGCAGGCCTCGAGATCGCCACCGACATGGGAATTGAAAACCTCCTCATATACGGAGATTCCCAACTGGTCGTTAGTCAAGTAAACGGCGACTACCAAACATGCAAAACAGAGTTGGTGAAGTACGGCGAAAAGGTGCAGCAACTGTTGACCCAAATTCCTTCCTACACTTTGGAAAACATACCGCGCGCGGAAAACAGCAAAGCGAACGTGTTGGCCAAGCTTGCTAAGGAACTGGCTGATGAGAACCTCGATGACGTAAGAATCGTGGTACAAAGCCGTCGGGTGCTTGTCTCAGCAGAAATATCTCCGGAATCACCCGAAGAGAAGGAAGCGACTGAACAAATGTCTATGCAAATAAAAGACCGGGAAAATGCCGAGGATTGGAGAGAAGTCTTTATAGACTACTTCAAATACCGTCGAACGCCCGAAGATGCGTCCTCAAGACATCAGCTTATGAAACGAGCTCTGTCTTTCGCCTTCGTTAATGATACTCTGTACAAGAGGTCGTTTGATTCTGTGTGGTTGAGATGCCTGGGACCTGACGAAGCGAAAAGAGTCGTTCAAGAAGTTCATTACGGACTCTGCGGTTCTCACCAAGCAGGCCCAAAGATGAAGTTGAAGATTAAACGGATGGGCTACTACTGGCCAACGATGATTCAGGACTGTCTTGAGTATGCGAAGCAATGCCACTCATGCTAAATCCATGGGGACTTCATCCATCAGCATCCAAATCCGCTACACCCGACAGTGGCTAGCTGGCCTTTCGAAATGTGGGGAACTGACATAGTCGGCCCCATCGAACCAGCATCGTACAGGGGACATCGTTTCATCCTGGCGACGACTGATTACTTCTCCAAATGGGCAGAAGCAGTACCGCTGAGAGAAGTGAAGACGGAGAATATCCTCCATTTCTTCAAGACGCACATCATATATCGGTTTTGAACTCCGCGACGGATCATCTCCGATAACGGGCCAGCTTACAGAAGCCACAAGATCAGTCGCTTCGCGCAACAACACAATATAGACTGGAGATATTCCTCGGTTTATAACCCGCGAGCTAACGGTCTCGCCGAGGCCTTCAACAAGACCTTGACAAAGATCATGAAGAAGACGGTGTCCCGAAATAAGAAGGACTGGCACGAGAGGCTGCAAAAAGCTCTTTGGGCGTATCGAACTACGTTCAAGACGGCCACGAACGCAACGCCATATGCGTTGGTATTCGGTACAGAAGCAGTACTTCCCCTCGAGATAGAGTTACCCTCTCTACGAGTAGCAGTCCACTACGAGCTGACGGACGAAGAAAATGCTCACCTTCGGCTTGAGGAGCTTGATGCCCTTGATGAAACACAGCTCATAGCGCAACAAAATCTGGAGGCTTATAAAGAAAAAATGACACGCTCATATGAAAGATTGACCCGGCTGAGAACATTCCGCCAAGGCGAACTCGTGCTAGTGGTCAAAAGGCCTATGATCCCCAATCGCGCCAAGCGGGAAAAATTCGAGCCGAACTATGAAGGCCCGTACATCATAGACAAAGTCTACCAGGGTGGAGCCTATCTACTCATGGATATGCACGGTGAAAGGCCTTACAGGCCAATAAATGGTCGATTCCTAAAGAAATACTACGCTTAGCAAGTTACTGCCTGGGTCAATGATAGATGACGACAACTATGTCCGCTCGTTGTCTTCCTAAGCTCAAACTTTATAAGCGGTAGCCAGCTTTCTCCTGGATGGACCGAAACGTCCTTAAACTAATGG
This sequence comes from Agapanthus africanus, assembly GCA_030015575.1. Lineage (NCBI taxonomy): Eukaryota > Viridiplantae > Streptophyta > Magnoliopsida > Asparagales > Amaryllidaceae > Agapanthus > Agapanthus africanus. Next base: position 48,496,017 of record CM057339.1, read on the forward strand.
CGGACCGAAACGTCCTTAAACTACTACCGCAGCATCCTTAGGCTGACGAGATGAATAAAAAAAAATAACATAAAAAATATATATATAAAAATATATAATAAACGGTATGTCCATAAGCAAAATGGGCACGAATGAAAACCCGAAAGGGCTCCGTGAGTAAAAACAGCAGGGCTACCGGCGAGTGTTCGTGAAAACCCGAAAGGGCGCGACCTCGTAAAAAAAAGAGAGAAGAAGAGAATAAAAAGAATAAAAAAAACGGTATGTCCATAAGCAAAATGGGCACGGATGAAAACCCGAAAGGGCTCCGTGAGTAAAAACAGCAGGACTACCGACGAGTGTTTGTGAAAACCTGAAAGGGCGCAACCTCGTTAAAAGACACTTACAGGGTCCTCTCGACCTTGTAAGAAGAAACCACCCGCGTGAGATCCTTACGACTCACAAGGGAGCAACACACTTAAGGATCCCCACGATTCCTAAGGAGAAAATACACTTGTGAGATCCTCACGATTCGTAAGGAGAACTCTCTTATGGGACCCTCACGGCTCATAAGATTTGAAAGTCTTAAGTTACAGAGACCTAAATCTGTGCTTAAGCAACCCCCACAACCTTCGATATTGCCCTACAAGTGGCTCAATACTGACCCTTGTATACAATCCAAGGGCGCGAATAAACATTTCCCTAACAAAGTCCCACCCGTGACTAGGGATATGTACGCATGACGAACAACCCTTATAAGTCCTCTCGACTTACAAGGAGAAAACTCTCTTGTAGGATCCTTACGACTTACATAGGAACATACACTTAGGAATCCTCACGATTCCTAAGGAGAAACACACCTACAAGATCCTCACGACTTGTAGGGAGAAATACCTTTGTGAGACCCTTACGGCTCATGAAGTCAAAAGCCTTAGCCGACAGGACCTTAACCCTGTTCGCTAAGCCACCTTTGTTCGACACCGACAGAGGCAAATGATGATTCGCTCCTGGCAATATCCCAGTTGTAGCGGTGCTGATGCCGAAATCGGTGTCTAATTTCAAAGTTTACGGTGAAAAGCCAGCAAGCCGCACATGCATACGAAATAGCCGAAATGATGGGGCAACTTGCAATAAAAAGCAGCAAGTAAAAACGTATGCATATAAAACAGCTGAAATGATTGGGCAACTCGTAATAAAAAGCAGCGAGTAAAAATAAAATAAACAGCCGAAATGATTGGGCACCGCGAAAAAATAGCCGAAATGATTGGGCAATCGCGACCTTCGCGATATAAAAGCTGAAATGATAGAGCATCGCGGAAATAAAACAATAAAAATAAATGAAACTTTTGCCCTACAGTTGAGATCACATCGATCCCTGTATACAATCCAAGGGCACAAACAAAGAGGGAACCATACCTTTCCAACAGGCTCCGCCAAAAAGCTAAGCCAAATCTCGACGGTCCACCAACAGCCTAGAGACAACCGCGACATTCGTCCCAATACAGCAGATGCAGTGCCAGCAAACGAAGCGGAGATCAAATTCCTAGCTTCACGGTCTTGACGGTAACTTATATAAAACCTGAAAGACCACCACAGATCAGTTCAACTCAGGGAAACTAGTGTCTTTGATGAGAGCCTCCTGATTCGCATCGGCTCGCAAAGAAACCAGTGTCTCCGCGAGAAATTCTCGATTCGTCTCAACCCCGAAGAAACTAGTGTCTTCGGCAAAATCCTTCGACTCAGGGAAACAAGTGTCCTTGACGAAGAAAATCCTGATTCGCGTCAATTCGCAGAGAAACCAGCGTCTCCGTGAGAAATTCTCGATTCGTTTCAACACCAGGGAAACAAATGTCCTTGGCAAATTCCTCAACTCAGGAAAACTAGTGTCCTTGATGAGAGCCTCCTGATCCGCATCGGCTTGCAGAGAAACCAGTGTCTCCGCGGGATATTCCCGGTTCGTTTCAACTCCGAAGAAACTAATGTCTTCGGGGAAATCCTTCGACTCAGAGAAACAAGTGTCCTTGACGAAGAAAATCCTGATTCGCGTCGACTCGCAGAGAAACCAACGTCTCCGTGAAAAATTCTCGATTCGTTTCAACACCAGGGAAACAAATGTCCTTGGCAAATTCCTCAACTCAGGGAAACTAGCGTCCTTGTTGAGAGCCTCCTGATCCGCATCGGCTCGCAGAGAAACCAGTGTCTCCGCGGGAAATTCCTGGTTCGTTTCAACTCCGAAGAAACCAATGTCTTCGGCGAAATCCTTCGACTCAGGGAAACAAGTGTCCTTGACGAAGAAAATCCTGATTCGCATCGACTCGCAGAGAAACCAGCGTCTCCGTGAGAAATTCTCGATTCGTTTCAACACCAGGGAAACAAATGTCCTTGGCAAATTCCTCAACTCAGGGAAACTGGCGTCCTTGATGAGAGCCTCCCGATCCGCATCGGCTCGCAGAGAAACTAGTGTCTCCGTGGGAAATTCCCGGTTCGTTTCAACTCCGAAGAAACCAGTGTCTTCGGCGAAATCCTTCGACTCAGGGAAACAAGTGTCCTTGACGAAGAAAATCCGGATTCGCGTCGACTCGCAGAGAAACCAGTGTCTCCGTGAGAAATTCTCGATTCGTTTCAACCCCAGGGAAACAAGCGTCCTTGGCAAATACCTCAATTCAGGGAAACTAGTGTCCTTGAAGAGAGCCTCCTGACTCGCGTCGGCTCACAGAGAAATTAGTGTCTCCGCGGGAAATTCCCGATTCGTCTCAACTTGCAAGATGAAGCCTTAGGCAGCAGGGATTTTAAAAAAAACTTGTTTCCTAAGCAATGGGACCCTGCAAAACGGTCTAAAACGGTCTTTTGCATACTATTCACGGGTCCCACTCTCCAAAGTCGAATTTCGACAAGGAGGGAAACAACCGCTTACGGGTCCTCTCGACTCGTAAGAGGAAAAATTCTCTTATAGGATCCTTACGACTTACAAGAGAAAACGCACTTAGGAATCCTCACGATTCCCAAGGAGAAAATACACCTACGAGATCCTCTCGATCCGTAGGGAGAAAAGTCTCTATGAGACCCTCACGGCTCATAGAGTTGAAATGTCTTAGGCAGCAGATCTGAACCTGCGGCCTAAGCCATCGCTATCTCTTGGAGAAAGCGAGATGCTTACTCTATTATCTGTCAATTGTGTTTATCAAGACAGCATGCTGATAATAAGAGAAGAGAGAAAGCAAAGAAATACTACAAGACATTGCAAAGGAAAATGTGTATCTTTATTTATTAATTTAATCAAGTACAAGGTGAAGCGTACAAAAGAATAAAGAATGGATACATCTTATTCGAAAAAGAAATTTTTTTACAAGTATATGGATACGAGGGGAACTACTGGGAAGGAAGCGTCTTGCATAGCTCTAGCAATTGTTCACGCACCTCCTTCCACGCGTTCTCCTGATCGGCCACCACCGCCAGTTCTGCCTCCACTTGAGCCCGCTGCTGCAAGAAAGATGCAAGCTGCTCCCCAACGGCCTGATGAGCAGCTTCGCGGCCTGGGGTGTCACGCTCGACGACATCAAGCTTTCGCTTCAAGTTTAGCCCATGAGAGATGCGTTCCAGGAGGCCCTCAAAGATAGCCTTCACTTGGGCATCATTCGCCTCAACCTCAGCACGCAGACGAGCTGTCTCGCTCGAGGTCTCTTGGTATTCCCTCAGCCTTAAAGCCGCTTCTTGTTCCAAGTGGTGGACGTAAGAAGCGCTTTGCTCAATCCACGCCGCTCTTTGATTGCTTGCGGCTAAGGTCTCGGGAGCAGGGCGCATAAATTCCAGTTGATGCAGGCGGGCCTCGATCTCCCTGCAGTGGCGCGATAATGTCCTCGTTATGGAAGTTCACGAGTATCACCAGCATTGGGTTAACCGCCGTAGCAAAATCTGCGGCAGAAGTAGGAGTCTCGATGTCGAGCTCCTCAATACAGTCGCTCACCATGCGCAAACTATTCGCGGCGCCTTTCGAGGATGGACGTCTCAAGAAAGGGCCTTCCGGCATCGTAACGCGATATTCAAAAGGCGCCGAGATTGGAACGGCAGCTGAAACGACAAAATGTGATTAGATGACGGTTCAAGAAATATGAAAAAGTCATTGATGAGATAGTCTACTATACCAGCTGCAGCAGGTGGCAAGGCCGGAAGGGCTGGTGGCGCGACCGATCTTTCGTCTCCTCCTTCGATTTGTAGCACTGCAATCAGGACAAGGGAAAATTAGAAATAATTCCATTACTAAAAAAAGAAAGACATCGGTTGGAAACTATACTCACCAGCGCCACTGGAGGAAGAAGCGAGTTCAGATGGGAAGGAGAAGTGTGGGAGCAACACTTGATAAAGATGATCAAAAAGCACTCCTGAAGAGACACAACAATACGACTTTAGTACATAAATTATGTGTCTGAAAGATAAAACTAATAAGTTGCAAACCCATACCTTCCAACATCTTCGATGGTATGAGAGAGGGCTGAGAGGTGACCACCGCCAAGGCAGTAGTTGACGGCACTCCCTCGAACAATGGAGCATCGGCACTGGCTGCACCTGCGTTAAAAAAAACAAGGGTAAATCTGTCAGGAAAGATTGCAAGATAAAAAAAGGGGGACGGTAATCCGATATTTACCTGATGAGCCTCCAGCCGAGACGGAGGCGTCTTCCTCCTCCATCGACATAAGTCCACCACCCGTGGCCTCATCCCCAGACTCCACGGGGGCCGTCGTCGTGCTCGCGAGGCCAGGAGACGGCGGAGGGCCGTAGGCAGGGAGAGCTATGACCGGAGCATTTCCAGACTCTTGAGAAAGAGCGGTCAGCTCGTCCTCAGGAATCATGTCCACCTCACCCGCTACTCCCTCGGGCTCAGCAGTCACGACTGTCTCGTCCTCCGTCGCTACGGGGTCATCGGTCTCGGGCGCTCCGTCCGCTGCTAGCTCGGGCTCAGCATCGGCCACCTTCTCAGGCATAGTGGACGTGACAATTTCGTCAGCCACTAGCTCGGGCCCGGCAATCCCGGTTGTGTTGTCCGCCATCGGCTCGGGTTCGACCAATGCCTCTTCCTTTGGCCCCTCAGGTTCGACGGTCTCCGCCTCTACCTTGGTTGGACGTGGCCCTGCAGGACAGAATATATAAGAACCGACAGCTTTATAATTCTTACAACAAAATTCTGAAAGAAATATTACCTGAGGTGGACTTATCGTTAGCCTCCCTATTGGCGCGCACCGCCTGTCTGTGAGCTGTAGACAAGGCGACCAGGGGCTCTTCTAAGGGAGCATCAGCACGAGGGACAGTGCTTGGGGCCGCTCCAATGGCCAAAGCAGCCCTGCGTGCCTTCGCTTCGCGCCTCAACCGCTTCCTCTCCTCCCGGGCCGTCGCGATGGACCTTTTCGACGCTTCCTTCATCAAGGTGTCGTCGTCCTTGTTTAGAGTTGCCTCCAGAGCTTTTAAGGCATCTCGCATCGGCTCTTCAAGTCGGGTCTCTCGCGGTAGCCCCGAGGAGGCAGAAACATCGGCGGTTGGCCCGGGAAGAGTCTCCGCGTCACTTGGTGGGATCGGCATTGTGGTTCCTGCGATAAAAAAAAAGGGGAAGATTAGATCGACCATAACACAAGGAGAATAAAGACTTGATGAATCGAAATGTACCAAGGCCTAAAGACGCTCTAAGTCATTCCTCCTCTTGGAAATTCTTGAGGGAAGCAGCAATGGCTTCTTCAGTGGTGATGCCTGTTTAAAGAAAAGAAAGGAAAAACGTTAGTCAAAGGCAATAATAAAGATATGATGCAATAAAAAATGCGACTAGTGATTACCTGATTGCGCAAGCTTAGCTAGCCACGCGTCGCGCCTCGCCAACCGCTCTGAAGCTACGATGGCGGCCTCCAAGTCCGTGTCATCCGGCGGCATGACTAATCCCCTGTTGGTCCCGTATTCACCCAGGCCCTCACCATAGGGAGCGTAGGGTTCCTAACCGAACACAACGTCGGCTGCGAAGAGCGACTTCTTTTTCTTCTTCTGCCCACCAGCCCTAGGTGCACCCGGGATCGACTTGCGCTTTGCAGACACCTTGGGGCGGCGGGTCCCGATGTCCGCACCCACACCAGACTCCGGCGAGGCTACAACCACTGTCTCCACTGGAGCACAGGACGCTGGTGGTGCATCCGCAATATCGAGAAGCGGCAATCCGTGTGGAGGACTCTGCGCACGTGGTGGTCCAGCCCTAGCATCTTTCAGAGGGGGAACTACCGGGGTCCTTGGCACTAGAGGAGCTTTGCGGTCGCTACCTGGAGGCACACCCTTACGGTCGACCAGCAATCGCTTTTCTTCCTTTATGACGGCTCCCGTCGAATGATTGTACCATTCTATATATACCTTGAGGAGTCGTGGGGCGCAAGCCGGCTCACTGATAAAAAAGTGGGAACCCATATTCAGACGCATGAAGTGATGCAGCGCGCTCTCCATCCCTTCTTCAGTAGCAGCAGGTTCCGATAGGAAAGCCTCCAGTGGTACCCCTTGATTATAGCTCAGTTGTTGGGAGAAACGATGCGGGTTGTACCTCATGAAAATCGCCACACCATTCTACCTAAACACCAGGAAGCCCGGTCTAATAGAATATAGATGGAGTGTCTCCCGGGCCGTCAAAACTGAGGCTCCATCTTTGAAAGTGTCTTGCAATGGCCGCACTGCAGTGGTAGATGCATTTCCAATAGTCAGCACTTTGTCAATGAAAGACACCCCGTCTCCAACGGTGTGGGGGTGAAGGAGCAAACCCCTGGCATTCCGTGGCGATGGAGTCACAATTGATGCGCCAATCAGCTGTATGATGCGAGGGAAGCTGCACCTGTCATAGAACGAGGGCCTTTTGTGCATGCCGAAGACGCCCGATGTGTGTAGCTCGAGCCACGATATGAAGTAGTGCATCGGGAAGATCACGTGCAGTACTCCAGGCTCATTAGCATCTGCCGCTTGACTGAGGCCGTGATACACGTGTGCCAAGCCGGCGATCCCAACAGCCACTTTTACCCCAATGGTCATCCAGTGAGCTGGGTAAAAGACAGATGGCCGCATATGACAAGAATGCATCGGGAGCGCAAACCAACTCAGCCATAGCCCAAGAAATCCTAAGAAGAAGGCCTCCTCGTCCATCCCGGGGGCTGCAACTTCCGCAAAAGACATAGTCGGGGAGTTAGGAAGGAAAAAACCCTTTTGGTCTATTTCCTTCACCGGCAGGTTATCCAAACCTAGACCGAAAGGGTCATCAAGTGTGGCAAACTTGGCAGCTTCTACCGAGAGGACATTTGGGCGAAGGAACCGAGCGATAAAATCCTCGAAGCTAACTCCGCGACTCCCACATTCGATGAAAAGGGCCTCATAGATGTTTAACACTTTGATAAAACTTGGGAATTGATGTTGAACAGCATTCTCCGGAGTGAGGCCCCTTACTGCCGGCTTAGCACCGAAAACATACTCGTCTGTAGGAAGCAACTCCTCATAGTGCTCCCTTATAACCGGTAAGCCGGAGACCTCTGTGAATTCCTCCAAAGAAATCGACACTTCCCGGTCCATTGCGAGGAAAGTGTGAGTAGGAATGTTCCGCTGCTCCAAAAAGGCCTTGAACCACCAGGTGGGAAGAGTGGGATATTGGAAGAGAGAGACGTAAACCGCAGTGTACAACCCTAACCTTATCAACTGCGACTTCTTCGCCGACAAAATATAGCGAGCCCATGGCAGATAGCCGATCGGATGGCGGGGGATCAGACCTATGTTATATGATTGCCCCCAAGGTCGCGCCTCACCTTGACAAATACGGCGTCCCAGGATATCCAAAACCATAGGACGCTGAACCAGAATTGCATCTATAGCAGGATGAAGAAAGCCCTTCAAAGTCCAATCAACCATCTCCACGGCATACTGCACCGGGGGTGGGCTGGCATAATGGATCGCCGTAATAGGCTCTGACGGTACTGCGCACGTAAAGCTCCGTCGACCCATGATGATTTGGTTGTACCACGACCCCCAAAGGTGAAGATTCTTATATTCCAGGTCGTGGTCCCTGATCATAGCTAGGACTTCGCGGTCCACAGGCGCTTCGGGAAATCTTTCCTCCGAACGAGCAAACAGGAATGAGGTATCGAAAGACATGTTCACTGCAAGGGGACAAAATTGGCCGTTAGTGTTGCAATTCCAACGCTTGGCGTTTAAAATTTTTTAATTAAAAGTTAATTAAAATTAAATTAAAATTAATTACACCACACTGCAGTGCAGTGGGTAGGAGACCAAAGGGGGACACACAAAATCTGGATGACAATGCATCAATTAATAAGACAACCCCATCATTAGATGAGATTATCAGTTAATCCCCAAGAGAATATTCTCATTAATAATAAAAAAAATCCCTAGAGACAAGGAGAAAATCTCCTCTTTCAGAGCAAAACTCTGTCATAGAGTGACACTTATCAAACTCTGGTCTCAGGGGAATAAGATTCCTTAAAAGAGCCTAGCTCTGTGATAATGATGAGAAAATCTATTAAAAAAAAGTTTTCTTTAAACTCCTAAAAAATTAAAAATTTTGAAGACTCTTTGGAGTTCTTCACTTTTAGATCAAAAAGATCTACTTTTTGATCCATGAGCAAAGCTCTGCTCATGGGTTAAAACCCATGAACAAGATCTCTGTAGATCTATGGATTCTTGAGAGCAAAGCTTTATTGGTGAAACCCCGAAGGGGTTTTGTTTAGATCAGAAGATCTATGAGAGCAAAACTCTGTTGGTTAAGATTAATTAAAATTAATTTAATCTAAGATTAATTTTACCTAAAGTTTTTTTAACTTTGGAAATGAGAGCAAAGCTCTGGAGTTCTTGAAACAAGAGCAAGGCTCTGAAGTTCTTAAGCAAGAGCAAAGCTCTGAAAATCAAAATCTTGGAAAATAGTAAAAATTTTCTAAGGGCCAGGGGTCCTATATATAGGTGCTTGCACCCCTTCAACTCCTGAGTTGATCCAACGGCCAGGATCTTGCCACCGCTGCACTCACGTGCACGCCATGTGAGCGCAACGGTGGGGGGGCATTTGTTTCCCCCAATCAGAGCAAAATTCTGTTTGAATTTCAAAAATTCGAAATTCGAAACAACGCTTCAAATTCCTTGCGCTACGCACAACGCGCCACGTGTCAAAAGCTGATATGTCAGCGCAGCGCCCAAGGCAGCGCGCCCAATCAGAGCAAGGCTCTATTTAAAATAAAAATTAAAGGAAGCGACGCTTCAGTTGCGCAAGCGCTGCGCTGCGCGACACGTGTCAGCTCAAACGCAGTTGCGCTGCGCCGTGCGCTGCGCGACACGTGTCAGCGCAGTTGCGCTGCGCCGTGCGCTGCGCGACACGTGTCACGCGCTGGGGCGTTTGTGCCAAACAGAATTAAATTCTAGTAAGATCCTTCTGTTCTTGTTAAAACAAGAAGATTGTCTTCTATAAAACAGAAGCCCTTGGATCAAAGATCCAACGGTGGGGAAAATTCCCCAAATCACTCAGAGAATAATCTCTTTAACAAACATAACAAACCTATGGGCACTATATAAAGACCCCTAGACCCCAATTCAAAAGATGAGAAAAATACATTGTGAGAGATTAAGAACAGAGAGAACAGAAAGAACTCTGAAGAAAGTTGAAGAAAAAGGTAAAAACCTTCATAAAATAGAAGAATTTCTTCTAATAGATCATTGATCTAAGAACAAGATCAATGATCTTCAATAAAAAACAAATAATAATAGTGCCTTGCATTTTTTTATGAACCACTGGTTCTCTGAAAACAAGAAAAAATAAGAAAAACTTGTTTTCTTTGATCTAAATTGGATCAAGAAATTAAACAGTGCCCCGCACTTGTAAAATTTGCACTGCTGCGCTCTTGGGTTGGCGCAAGCCACCAGAGAGCGCCACGTGTCAGCACCTGAACCACTTGCGCTATGCGCTTTTAAGATAGAGCCTTGCTCTTTGAAATTGGCACAACTTACCAGAGCGCGCCACGTATCAGCAGCGCAAGCGCGGCGCACTGGCGCAGCGCACTGCCCTTGCGTGACACGTGTCATCACCACAAGCGCTTGCGCTCAGTGATTGGCGCAAAGCGCCTGACAAATGCACTGCATTGTTTACTGAAGGGCCAGGCCCAAATCAAAAAGGCCTAGTAGGCCAAAATAAATTGCAATGCAATAAAAGGGGCAGAGCCAAAACAAAATTGATGCACCGCATCATTAAAAAGGGCTGAGCCCAATTAAAAAGGCCTAACAGGCCTAGTAAATGCTATGCATTATTTTCAAAAAGGGCAGAGCCCAAACAAAAACAGATGCAATGCATCATTCTTTTTTAAAAAGGGGGCAGAGCCCAAACAAGGGTCTGTTAGACCAGAACAGATGCTGGGCATCACTTAAAAGAGGCAGAGCCCAAATAAAGGTCCAACAGAGACCAAGATTAATGCTGTGCATTATTAAACATGGGCAAAGCCCTAGCACAGGCCTAATAGGCCAAAAATCAAGAAAAAACATCGAATATTCTCAACTGGACTTAGCCCAGTCATGGCCGTAAGTCCTCAAACTAAACTGACTGAGCAAGACTGCTCTCTTAAATCAATTTACATCCGGTTCGAGGGTACATCTCCGAACTCCTCTGACCCCTATCGTTGTAATCCTTCAACGACGTCAGAGAGGCGACGGGTCCCGACAACCACACATCAAAACACGGACTGTGGGATCCTTAAACCCGCGGACTTATGCGTCCTTAAACTAAAACACGGACTGTGGGGTCCTTAAACCCGCGGACTTATGCGTCCTTAAACTAAAACACGGACTGTGGGGTCCTTAAACCCACGGACTTAAGCGTCCTTAAACCAATGGACCACCATGTCCCTAAACTGGAATATGGACCACCATGTCCCTAAACTGGAATATGGACCGCAATGTCCTTAAACTACCAATGGACCGAAACGTCCCTAAAACTACCTGTGGACCACTACGTCCCTAAACTGGAACAATAGCGCCCCCAAATGCTCTTTTGTCGGATCCAAACGATCCCGTTAAGTTGATCTTAGTCTCAAATCAGACTAACGTATCCTTAACGAACGTTTAAGTTGATCTTAGCCTAAACATGGCTAACGTATCCTTAAACTAAAACACCAAACCCAAATCTAAGTAAATACGGATTTGGACTAATTCACGTCTTACGGGCGACGGCATAACTTAGTCTCCGTATACAATCCACAGGCATCCACAAACAAAACAAACACACACGACACGAAGTGAAATTCTGGAGAAGGAGAAAGTTGTTACCGCGATGCGGTAGCGTAATTAACTGCAGGGGCTTACGCCTGCAGGGAAGAGCGTCCCCACAATCAAAAACCCCTCAAGCAAGGGTGAATCTGACGAAGTCTGCTACATCGGCCGCATCCGTCCAAACCTCCGATACACGGTGCCATAAATCAACTTGGCATCTTCAGAGAGGTGGACAGATAAAACCAAATAGCATCTGCCCCGAATTTCAGGCAAGACGTCCATGTCTTGGACGCCGTTCAGAGGGGAACACATTATTTCACCTCGTGGATCGAGTTGCATATGCTTGGCGCCTTTGGAGTTCCTAAAAGGTCCCCCTTTTTTGAAAGATATAACTTTCCTCGACTGCTGCGGCTAGTTGACGCTTCCATTTTGGAACCGACTCCGTGAGAGGCTCGGGACTTACTCCTTCGCCCGCATACCGTCGGGGATGGCATGACCTTCGTTGATAATGTCTTAAATATCGGTAAAGAATCTGCAAAGACGATGCAGCCGCTGCGGGACACCTTTAAAGACGGCGCCTCTACCTTGAAAGCTCGAGAGACTCTTCATCTATATTCAATCAGGCCGGGCTTTCTGGTGTTTAGGAAGAATGATGCAGTGTTGTTTATGAGATACAACCCGCATCATTTTGCCCAACAATCTAGCTATAATCAGGGTGTTCTGCTCGAGGCCTTTCTACCGAGCCGATTACCACAGAAGAAGGCATCCGTAACGCGCTACACCATTTCATGAGGCTCAACACCGGGTCTAACTTCTTTATCAGTGAGCCAGGATGCATCCCGAAGGTGTTGAACGTGTACGTGGCGTGGTACCAGCACGCGATGGGTGCCGTCATCAGGGAGGAAAAGAAGTTGTTGCTTGATCGTAAGGGTGCAGCCCCTGCTGGTAATCCAGCTATTCCTTTGAAACAACAGACCGTCGTCCGTCCTCCTTTGAGAGAGGTTGGTGCGGTTGTGGTACCACGTGAGATGCCCGAGCTGCCGCTACCCCGTGCTCCCATTGAAGTGGCAGTTGTGGCGTCTCCTGAGTCCGACTTGGGTGCGGAGATCGGGACTCGTCGCCCTAAATTGCCCGCCAAGCGCAAGCTCGTGTTATCTGCTGCCGGAGTTAAGTCACAAAAGAAAAAGAAATCGATACTTTCTGCAGACGTTGTATTTAGCCAGGAGCCACATGCTCCTTATAGCGAAGGCTTAAGTGAATATGAAACCAACGAGGGTTTATTCATAGCGCCAGATGATACTGATCTGGAGGCTGCAATCGCAGCTTCCGAGCGACTACCTAGCCACAAAGCAGGACTGATCGTCCTCGCACAGTCAGGTATACTTCTGCCGTATCTTTGTGTGGTTACATCACACACATTTTTTTATTATTATAGTTTGACTGACACTTCTTTTTCAACAGGCGTCTCCACAGAAGAGGCTCGCGCGGCTTCTCTTAAGACTTTTGAAGAGGAAAAGAGGTTTCGTGTTTCCTTGGACCTCGGTATATTTCGGCTCATTATGCCTTCTTTCCCTCCCTTTTTTTATGGGTAGATTGACCCTCCTTTTTCATCTTATCGCAGGGACTACTTCGACCCGAGTTATCCCGAGTGCAGTGCCGATTTCGCAGAGTGGTATGGAGACGCTTCCAAGGTTGGCTATCGAATTCCCAGCTTCCCTAGTATTGCCAAAAGAGGTTTCACTTAAGCAACCGATGACGGACGCCATAACGGCTCCAGAGGTAGCTCTTGGCTCGGACGATGACGTCTCCTTGGCGGAGGTCTTAAGCAGATCAGCTCTCACAGCCCAGGCAGAAAAGAAGCGCAGGAGGCGTGCAGCAAGAGAACGTAATGCCGCCTTGGCTATAGGTGCATACCTGAGCGCTGCTTCTCCTGTCCCTATTTCTCCATAGGGTGCTCTGGCCGCCCTGTCTACCGCTCATAGACAGCGGTACGTGCGGCTAGGGAGGCAATTGAAGGGCCATCCCAAGGTAACGTAACACTGGGTCCATTTATTAGAGTTTGATCTTCAGATTCTCATATATCATACCCTGCAGGGCCAAGTCTGGATGAGGAGGTGGCAAGTGAGATGATGGCAACCACCAATCTTGAAGTGGCCACTCTTTCTCAGGAGTCCGAGACTGCCCCAATTGCTACTTTTCCCCTTGCAGTTCCCTGCCATCACCCGGAATTGCGAGTGTCACGATGGCTCTCGTAGAATCGGGAGATGAAGCCACTGGTGCCGAAACCCTTCCAATGGAGGAGAGCGAAGGAGTCACTGCGTCTAATGATGCTCTTGTCACAGTTTCGATTGGCGACTCATCAGGTAGGTTTTGAGTCATTGTTTTCCTTTTTTATTCTGTAATCCCTTTCAATCCCTTCTGACGGTATTTCTTTTGTTTCTAATGCAGGTGTGGTGAGCATTGAGGTCGTGCCACCTGAAGAAGCGTCGCCGGTTACCGCTCTGGCGGTCGCCGACCCTTCGCCTTCTCTCGCATCCTCTCAAATGCTGGAAGGTATGGGTCTGTGATTTAATTTAAATCGAGGATAGTGTCTTTCGTGTACTGACCATGTATCATCATATCCTTGCAGGAATTCTCTTTGATCATTTATATCAAGTGCTGAACCCGCACTTCTCCTTCCAGTCGGAAATTAGTCTGGCTGTTAGTACCGGTGAGTATCTTTTCTAAACGATGTCCTTTCTTTTCTTTAACGGATGACCCTACCGTTGCTAACTACAAACTGATTACAGCAATATTAATTGAAGGAGGGAACGAGAGAATTGTCGTGCCACCAGTACTCCCAGCTCTGCCACCTGTCGTAGCCGGTATAGTAGCCTTCACCGCCCTTGCATCTTCTTTGTCTCTTAAACCGATGTCTGTCTATGATTTGTTTTGCAGCAATCACACTGACTCCAGCTCCCTTCGAGTCACAGATTCCCATGCCGGCAGGGCCTTTTGCTAAACGCCCTTCTTCCAGGGGTGCTGCGAATAGCCTGCGGATGTTAAGCGAGTTTGTCGAGGACCTTGACACCGAGGCCTTTGCATCTGCTGCAGATTTTTCCACTGAAGTTAACCTCATGTTGGTGATGCTCGTGAACTTCCATAGCAAGGGCGTTGTCGAGTCTTGGATAAACTACTGCAGGAAGATCGAGGCCTGTCTGCATAAGATTGAGCTCAGGCGTCCCGTTCCAGAAATGTTGGCTTCAAATTCTTAACAGGCCACATGGGTTGAGCAGAGCGTTCCTTTCTTCCGCTATTTCGAACAAAAAGCGACCTAGAGGTGAAAAGAATGTGAGGAGGCTTCAAGTGAATCCGCCCGGCTGGATGCCCAAGTTGAAGCAAACGCTACGCAATTAAGGGCTGTCTTTGACAATTTATGACAATGCATTTCGGACGGATTAACACTAAGGCAAAAGCTCGACCTTTTGGAGCGGGTTACGCGAAATCGCGAAGTTGCTTAACGGGAAATCGATGAGAAACTTTCGTCTGGCTTGGAGCAACGAGCTCAAGTCGAAGCGGAGCTGGCCGTGGCGGCTGAATATGAAAAGAAGCTGAGAGGAGCGCGCGAGCAACTGGCAGACTTATTGAAAACGCCTCCTTCTCAGTATGTAGCTGTCCATCTTGGACTCTTTGCAGGGTGGTGATGGCTTAGGAGACAGGGTTAGGATCTACCACCTAAGACTTTTCAACTTTATGAGCCGTGAGGGTCTCACAAAGACTTTTCTCCCTACGAGTCGAGAGGATCTCGTAGGTGTATTTTCTTCTTAGGAATCGTGAGGATTCCTAAGTGTGTTTTTTCTCTTGAGAGTTGTAAGGATCTCACAAGGGAATTTTCTTCCTTACAAGTCGAGAGGACTCGTAAGTGATTGATAAGTTGACCTGCTCCCAAATCAAAGCATTACTTTAACGGGGAGGTCGAGGGTTGACTTTGGCTATTTTCCACGGGGTCAGGATTGACTTTGGCCGTGTTCCACGAGGTCGGGGGGTTGACTTTAACCATATGGGGTCATGATTGATTTTAGCCATACGGGGTCAGGGGTTGACTTTGGCCATATAGGGTCAGGATTGACTTTAGCCATACAGGGTCAGGGGGTTGACTTTGGCCATATGGGGTCAGGATTGACTTTAGCCATACGGGGTCAGGGGTTGACTTTGGCCATACGGGGTCAGGATTGATTTTAGCCATACAGGGTCAGGGGTTGACTTTGGCCATATGGGATTAGGATTGACTTTAGCCATACGGGGTCAGGGGTTGACTTTGGCCATATGGGGTCAGGATTGACTTTAGCCATACAGGGTCAGGGGTTGACTTTGGCCATATAGGATTAGAATTGGGTTGTCTGTGCACCGCCAAGTACTGGAACTAGGGACTTTGCCATGGCTCCGCTTTGCTGACGTTGCGTCTGCTGTAATGAGACGAATGTCGAAGTGGTCTCTAGGTTGTCTGTGAACCGTCGAGATTTGGAACTAGGGACTTTACCATGGCTCCGAAGTTGATTGTCATATCTGAAACCTGCTGGAATGAGGAGGAACGCTGTTGTCGGTCTCCAGGCTATAGATGTGGCCGTTGAGACTTAGAACTAGGGACTCTGCCGTGGCTCCGAGGTTGATTGTTGCTTCTGAATCTTGCTGGTATCAGGAGGAACATTTTTGTGGGTATCCATACTGTAGATGTGGCCGTCGAGACTTAGAACTAGGGACTCTGCCGTGGCTCTGAGATAATCTCTAGGCTGTCTGTGAACCTTCAAGATTTGGAACTAGGGGATTTTGCCATGGCTCCGTTTTTTGACATCGTATCTGCTTCCGGTTGGAATGAGAAGGAAAGTCATTGTTGATCTCTAAGTTGTAGATGTTGCCATCGAGACTTGGCTCTCTTTCTGATGGAGTCTGGTGGGATGATATGGTTCCATTTTTGTTTGTACCCCTGGATTGTATACAGGGATCGATGTAATCTCACATGTAGGGCAAAAAGTTTCATTTCATTTTTTTATTTTTTTTCTTTCCGCTATGCTCTATCATTTCAGCTTTTATATCGCAAAAGTCGCGATTGCCCAATCATTTCGGCTATTTTTCGCAGTGCCCAATTATTTCGGCTATTTTTTGTTTTTTACTCGCTGCTTTTTATTGCGAGTTGCCCAATCATTTCGGCTATTTTGTATGCATATATTTTTTTACTTGCTGATTTTGTTGGAAGTTGCCCCATCATTTAGGCTATTTCATATGCATTTTTGGCTCACTGATTTTTTATCGCGAGTGTGGAACTCGAAACCTGATGCCAATCTCAGCATCAGTATCGCTACGACTGGAATATTGCCAGGAGAGAATCGTCATTTGCCGTGCAAGGACTTGGGATTTGATACCGATTTAGGCATCAGTATCGCTACAACTGGGATATTGCCAGGAGCGAATCATCATTTGCCTTTGTCGGTTCGAACAAAGGTGGCTTAGCAAACAGGGCTAAGATCATGTCGACTAAGGTATTTTGGCTTTACGAGACGTAAGGGTCTCATAAAGGTATTTCTCTCTACGAGTCGTGAGGATCTCGTAGGTGCATTTTCTCCTTAGGAATCATGAGGATTCCTAAGTGTGTCTTTTCTTATAATTCGTAAGGATCTTACAAGAGTGTTTTCTCCTTATAAGTCAAGAGGACTTACAAGTGTTGTTCACCGTTTGAGCATATCTCTAGTCACTGGTGGGACTTTGTTAGGGAAATGTTTATTCGTGCCCGTGGATTGTATACAAGGGTCAATATTGAACCGCTTGTAGGGCAGTCTGTAGGTTGTGATGGCTTAAAAACAGGTTCAGATCCCTGTAACTTAAGACTTTTGAATTCTATGAGCCGTGAGGGTTTTAAAGGGGAATTCTCCTTACGAGTCGTGAGGATCTCGTAAATGTAATTTCTCCTTAGGAATCGTGAGGATCCCTAAGTGTGTCGCTCCTTTGTAAGTCGTAAGGATCTCACGAAGGTAGTTTTCTCCTTACGTCAAGAGGACCTTGCAAGTGTCTTTTAACGAGATTGCGCCTTTTTGGGTTTTCACAAACTCGCCGGTAGCCCTGCTGTTTTTACTCACGGAGCCCTTTAAGGTTTTCATCCGTGCCCATTTTGCTTATGGACGTACCCCTTTTTTTTGCGTCAGCCTTGGGATACTGCGGTCCGTAGTAGTTTATAGATGTCTCGGTCAGTTGCAAGTTTTAGGACATTGCGGTCCATCGTTAGTTTAGGGACGTTTCGGTCCGGCGCACGTTTTTTAGGCGAGGTTTCGTCGGATACTACTTATAGAGTTCAGGCTTGGGAAAATAGCGAGCGGTCATAGGCGTCGTCATCTATCGTTGACCTAGGCCGTGACTCGTCAGGCGTAGTATTTTTTAAGAACTGGCCGTTTATTGGCCTGAAGGGTCTTTTGCCATGCATATCCATGAGTAAGTAAGCCCCACCCTGGTAGACTTTGTCTATGATGTACGGGCCTTCATAGTTCGTCTCGAATTTCCCCCGTTTGGCATGATTGGGGGTCATAGGCCTTTTTACAACTACCACGAGTTCGCCTTAGCGGAATGTTCCCGGCCTAGTCAATCTCTCGTATAAGCGCGTCATTTTTTCTTTGTAAGCTTCCAAATTTTGCTGCGCCATGAGCCGGGTTTCTTCAAGGGCGTCGAGCTCCTCAAGCCGAAGATGAGCATTCTTTTCGTCTGTTAGCTCGTAATGAACCACCACTCGTAAAGAGGGTAGCTCTATCTCCAAGGGGAGTACTGCTTCAGCGCCGAATACTAATGCATACGGCGTTGTGTTTGTGACCGTTTTGAATGTGGTTCGATACGCCCAAAGAGCTTCATGCAGTTTCTCGTGCCGGTCCTTTTTATTTTTGGACACCGTCTTTTTCACGATCTTCGTCAAGGTCTTGTTGAAAGACTCAGCCAGACCATTAGCTCGGGGATTGTAAACCGAAGAGTATCTCCAGTCTATATTATGTTGTTGTGCGAAGTGGCTAATTTTGTGGTTTCTGTAGGCCAGCCCGTTATCGGAGATAATCCGTCGTGGAGTGCCGACCCGATAGATGACGTGTGTCTTGAAGAAATGGAGGATGTTCTCCATCTTCACTTCTCTCAGCGGTATCGCTTCTACCCACTTAGAGAAGTAATCGGTTGTTGCCAGTATGAACCGATGTCCTCTGGACATTGCTGGTTCAATAGGCCCGATTATGTCAGTTCCCCACATTTCGAACGGCCGGCTAGCCACCGTTGGATGTAGTGGATTTGGATGCTGGTGGATAAAGTCCCCGCGAATCTGGCATGAGTGCACTGCTTCGTGTATTCGAGGCAGTCTTGGATCATTGTGGGCCAATAGTAGCCCATCCTTTTGATCTTCAACTTCATCTTTGGCCCAGCATGATGAGAACCGCAGAGTCCGTCGTGAGTTTCTTGGACGACTCTCCTTACTTCTTCAGGTCCCAGGCATTTTAGCCATAGAGAATCAAATGATCTCCTATATAGAGTGTCATTGACGAAGGCGAAGGATAGAGCTCGTTTCATGAGCTGATATCTTGAGGACGCATCTTCAGGTATTCGACGGGATTTAAAGTAGTCTATAAAGACTTCTCTCCAATCCTTGACCTTTTCTTGGTCCTCTATCTGTAGGGCCGCTTGCTTGGTTGCTTCCTTTTCTTCAAACGACTCCGGAGATGTTTCTGACGGTGCGAGAACCCGACGGCTTTGCACAACAATCCTTACGTCATCGAGATTCTCATCAGCCAGTTCTTTAGAGAGCTTGGCTAGTGCATCTGCTTTGCTATTTTCCGCACACGGTATGCTTTCCACGGCGTAGGCAGGGATTTGAATCAGTAATTGTTGCACTCTCTCGCTGTACTTCACCAACTCTGGTTTGCACGTTTGATAATCGTCGTTTACTTGGCTAACAACCAGCTGGGAGTCTCCGTATATGAGGAGGTTTTCGATCCCCATGTCGACAACGATCTCAAGTCCTACTATCAAAGATTCATATTCGGCCTCATTGTTCGTCCTCGGCTCTGTTAAGGAGAAGGAAAAGTGCATTATCCCTCCTTGTGGAGTCACAAAGATGAGGCCTACCCCAGATTTGATTATAGGGGAGTTGTGCTTTCGCTTCTTCATAGAAGATGCTCCGTCGAAGTAGAGTTCCTATCGGGTATCACTCCCTCCTTTCTCCCCATCGATCATGTCAAACGCGTGCTCGTCTGGCAATTCACAATTCAATGGAGAGTCGGCAGGTATTGGATGCTCAGCGAGGAAGTCGGCGATGGCCTGGCCTTTCACTGCCTTGAGAGGTCGGTATGTCACCAAGAATTCCATTAAGAGTAGGGCCCATTTAGCTAGCCGTCCCGTTAGAATGGCTTTTGACATCAAATACTTGAGAGGATCCACCTTTGATATGAGATGGACCTCATGCGCCAAAGCATAATGTCTGAGCTTCGTTATCGCAAAGATCAACGCCAGGCAGTATTTTTCAATGGGAGAGTAATAGTTTTCTGCCCCCAGAAGAACACGACTCAAATAGTAGAGGGCTCTCTCCTTTCCTTGATCGTTTTCTTGTGCCCATAATGCACCTAGAGAACCCTCAATGGCGGTTGTATACAGAATGAGAGGCTTTCCCTTGACCGGAGCAGATAGCACCGGAGGATTCTGTAGGTATTGCTTGATTTCGTCCAGTGCGCTTTGGCATTTGCGATCCCAAACGAACGGGGTTCCCTTCTTCATCAAGTGACTGTAGGGACGGCATTTGCCAGAAAGATTAGCTATGAACCGCCGAATATACGTGAGCTTCCCTTGGAGAGACCGCAATTGCTTGGGAGTTCTTGGCGGGGGGATTTCCATGATCGCTTTGATCTTCAACGGGTCTATTTCAATGTTTCGATGTCGTACGATGAATCCTAGGAATTTTCCTGAGAAAACCCCGAACGCGCATTTCAGTGGGTTCATCTTGAGGTTGTATTTCCGAAAACGTTGGAACACTATCTTCAAATGCTCCCAATGTTCCTCGTGCGATTTTCTTTTCACCACAAGGTCGTCGATATAGTATTCGACGACTTCATGTATGAGGTCATCGAAAATCTTCGTCATGGCCCTCTGATAGGTAGCGCCGGCGTTCTTCAAGCCGAAGGGCATCACTTTGTAGCAGAATATGCTCTGAGGAGTCCGGAAAGCGGTATGCTTCTGGTCTTCG
Organism: Agapanthus africanus; assembly: GCA_030015575.1. NCBI lineage: Eukaryota > Viridiplantae > Streptophyta > Magnoliopsida > Asparagales > Amaryllidaceae > Agapanthus > Agapanthus africanus. Next base: position 48,516,481 of record CM057339.1, read on the forward strand.
GGATGCATTTTTATTTGATTATATCCTGATGAGCCGTCTATGAAGGAGAAGACTTCGTGAGTGGACGTGTTGTCTATCATCAGCTCGGTGACCGGTACAGGAAAATCATCCTTTGGGCAAGCTTTGTTAAGGTCCCAAAAGTCTACACAGATGCGTACTGTCCCATTTTTCTTCATCACTGGGATGATGTTCGCGATCCAATCAGGGTACTGAACTTCTTGGACGAAGCCGGAGTCGATTAGCTTCTTGACTTCGGCGCTGATGCTCATTTCAAGTTCAAGCTGCATTCTTCTTGGCGCTTGTTTGACCGGCTTGACGTCCGGGGATATTACCAATTTATGCACAGCTACTTCTGGATCTAGTCCCGTCATTTCGGAGTAGTTCCATGCGAAACAATCTTTATACTGCATGAGCACATCTTTAAGCATAGCCACCTTTTCTTCAAACAACAGCTCACTAACGAACGTCGGTCGTGGGTCGTTTTTCGTCCCCAAGTTGATCTTTCTGAGGTTATCTGCAGTAGTATGTATCCCATCTTCCAGCTCCTTCGGCGCCGGTGGAAACTCTGAGATCACTTCGTCATCATCGTTTTTGAAGCACCAGGAGAGGTCATCCATATTCTCGGTCATTCCTTCTCCTGACAGCGTTATCACATGATAGGTATGAGATCGCTTCCAAGACCGATGTTGATTCGATTCTATTCTCACTGTATACGTGGCTTTCGGTTCATGCTTCTGTGGCGGGATTACCCTCCAACTGTTGGATAAAGCGAACCTGCCTTGCTGATACTGGTCTTCTACCCAGTCTTTGAATGTGAAGCAGTCTTCGAGAGGATGTCCTATCGCTTGGTGATAGGAGCAATAATCCGGATGAGAGACCTCGCCTGCTTGTTCAAGGTGTTTGGACTCCGGGAGCGTAATCATTTGATGTTTCATGATAAGTTCGAATATCTTCCTTGTCTTGTCTTGGGGAAAAGAATATGCTCGATCCATCTTTCTTATAAGAGACGAATCCCAGCTGCTCAATTCTCGATCGCGTGGCTTCTTGGACCCGCTTTGCCGCTGTCAAACGTTTTTTCCGTTCTTTAGTTTGTTTTTACCTCTGCGTCGGGTCTTCTGTATGACGGGCTGGCGACTAAGGGCATTGTCATTCTCCGTAGCCTGCTGAAGGAGGCGCTGCGTTCTGACTTTTTCATAGATGGCCATTTCGCGGCTATGGTCATCCCGGACCTTTTGACCCACTTCCCTTATTAGCTTGTCCATCTATTCTTCGAACGACGGACTTGGCATTTTTATGGCGGGACTTTGTTTTGGTTCAGGGTTAGCGTCTTCTAACAGAGCATCTCCTTCTTTATCGAGATCATGTATAACGTAGCAGCCATGGAATCGCTCCCGTTTCTTGGATTGAACATATCCAAGCCCGATCGTTTCCATTCTCCCGTTGGGCAATTTTCGCTGAGTTCCGGGGACATTCCAGATCCTGTTGTAGAACTGAGCTTGTCGAGCAGTCTGTTTGAAGGGTACGCCTTGGCGCCTCAACAGCCTTTTTAATCCTTCTGTGTAGTATCTGGGCAGACTGATGGGCTGGAGCCTGTCAAGTGTAGAATCGGAACCATGCCAGATTTCTTTCTCCACTTTGGTTTCCGCGGATCGATAAAAGAGGATCACTTTTTCATCTTTTCGTCTAGGAAGGACGTAGAACGTCTGCAGTTCCTGCACACTATAGGTATCAAGTGCATCGAGCTCTTTGTAGTGCCACCACGGAACCATGGCGATCTGCAAACTCTGATCATCTCGAATGAAGGCTTGCACTAATGGACGAGCCAAGAATACTGCGTTGACTTCATCTTCAGAGTCACTGCCGAAGACCAAAATAGGGGTGGACGGTATCGGCTTGTTGCATTGGGGCGGTCTTGAATAGACTATCTCTTCCTCCTCCTCAGTATCGCTCCCGAAAACCGGAATGGTGGTGATAGCTTTTTTCTTATTCTCCGGCTTATGGCACCTTTCCGTGTCTTCGAAGTCTGGCAAGAAGTATTTTGCATCTTCGTACTTTCAGACTTCATTCACGGAGAATGGGTTCAGCTCCTCTGTCACAGTGTATTCAAGACCATCCTTGAAATACTTCATACACTGATGTTGTGTAGAAGGGATAATGTTGTACTCGTGTAACCAAGGCCGACCGAGCAAAGCGTTGTAGCAAGTCTTGGCGTCAATGACGTGGAACTTGATATCAGTGACGAGTAGCCCAAAGCGTAACGTCAGAATTACAGGCTCGAGCGTCCGTGATGACTGGGAGTCGAATCCGGAGATAATGATTTTATCCCGAGCGAGGTGTTGAACGCTCATGCAAATCTCTTTCAACACTTTCGTATTGAGAAGGTTGACGGAGGATCCATTGTCGACCAGGATCTTCCCTATCTTAATGTCATGGCACCGGAGACATATAGGGGACGGTTGTGCTCGCATGTTCCGAGGAGGAGATCTTCATTTCCGAAAGTGGTGTCAGTTGTGTGTACTTCTTCCAGCTCGTCATTCATCTTTTCTTCGGCGAGGTAAGCTTGAAACTGGTCAGGCTCTTGTAATGCCTTGATCACAGAATCTCTCGCCTCTTTGGATAACAGAAGGGCATTGAGAATGCTTAGCTGCGAGGGTATCTTCCTCAGGTGTGTCAGAACGTTGTAATCCACCTTGTTTTTCTTGGGCGGGTCCTTGGCTGCCAGCTTTTCGACGACTCGGTCATCGAGTGTGATATCCTCAGGGACCTTTTCTTTCCCCTTAACATTTTTGTTCGATCCCTTATTTGTGGGTCCGAGATTCTTTTCAGGTAGCGTGCGATTGCCCAACTGAATATTCTCACAGGTCTTCATCTCTTCTGTTTCAGAGATGGATTCCTTGAAGAGATGGCCGAGGGCTATTTCTTCATCAGAATCACTCCCGAAGGTGAGAACTTGCGATCCCCCGGAATTAACCATGTGGCATTCACCGGCAGTTCTTTTATGCTCATCTGTCGTGCTTCTTTGTTCCCGACGAGTTTTGCACTTCATCCGCTTAAAATGCTGCCGGTGAGCAACGTATCCTTGCCACCAATTTTTAAAGGTGTTGCATTCTTCAGTAGGGTGTGTGGTCCTCTGATAGTATAAGCAGTAATTTGTATGTGCATCCTCTTCGTTAAGGTGTATCCTGTCAGGAGTGTTTCCTTCGGAGGGTGGCAACTTCATTCACATCGATATGGCTTCGGCGAACATTTTCCTCGTCTTGAACCTTCTTTTATTTGCGGCGGATCTGCTTTGATCTGGTGGGAGTGTTTTAACATTTTCGTCCAGTCACCGACGTTTGACTTTTTCAAATATGGCCATTTTGCGTTCTCGATCAGCTTTGCTTTTTAGAAGGGCTTCGTTCAGGAATGCGTCAATCATCTCATCTGACGGTCCTAGGAGTTCCGGTTTGGGATCTTCCCCCAGTTTCTCTGTATCAGGAGCTTCTTCACCGTTAATTAATTAGTGAGAGATCGCGTGGCAGCTTGCCACATAATCCTCAGGTTCATCTGATGAGTCTTCTCCTTCATCTTTGTCGCCATCTCCATGTTCAAGGATGTGGTTGAGAAACTCTTGAACCGTGACCGGGGTTCGTGCCTTTTGGTTGTATTCTTCCAGCGTGTCAATATTTTTTTGCAGGTCCATGCGCTTGTCAGCGGGCTTCACGGGCTTTTTGGTCTTCTTTTTCTTCGAAGACTTTGACATCTAGGCCTGAGTGTTTTGATTATCGCTACCAATTCTTAGAGTCAGGCGCGGCTTCAGCATTCCCTCAATGACCTCGGGTTCCAGTGGATTTTTCCACCTGATTGCCAGGCATGTTTGGAGATCCTTCAGCATTCTTTTCGTCTTGGCTGAAAGAGCGACCTCCCATGGAGCTTCTTCTATAAAAGAGCATGATGCCCCCGGTGTGTCCCCCCTTTTAAGAGCGCGCGGCTGAGGAGGGCTTACTTTCCAATTCTCAGACAGTGCGAATTTGCACTGTTGGTATTGGTCTTCAATCCAGCCTTTGAAGACGAAGCAATTTTCGATTGGATGGCCTACCACTTGGTGATAGGGGCAATAATTGAGATTATTGGCCTCACGGGGTTGCAATGGGCATTTTGGATCCGGCAAGGTGATGAGCCAGTTGCACACCGCTAGCTCGAACAGTCTCCTCGTTTTATCCCGGGGAAACGAATAAGGGCGCTTCAGTTTCTCATTAAAGAATCGCCATCTTTCATCTTGACGATCAGTTGGTTTTGGACCACTGGGCTGCTGCTGAGTATTGGTGACGAAGGTCGCTTTCCCTTTCCCTTTCTCGTTTCGAGATTCCAACTTCGAAGAGGAGGGTCTATGACCCATCTGATCCATTTGGGTCAGTTTGTCAATCAAGTCTTGGAAAGTAGTTGGTTTGAAGAACATCATGAATTGTGAAATGGTTGCCTGAGGGTCGAGGGTCCCTACGAACATGCTTACCGCAGGCGCTTCTTCAATGCCCTGCTCGTACTTCGACCATAGATTCCGCCACCGTATCGCATACTGCACCCATTTCGCCTGGCTTCACTCTGGCGTTAATTAACGCGGTGATCGGGGTGCGCTCGCTAGCGCTGGCGAAACGTTGGGTGAACAGCAATTCCATCTCCGTAAAAGTTTTGACGGAGTCGTTGGGAAGCTCTGAGTACCATTCGAACGCCGTCTCCACCAAGCTGCCGACGAATTGGCAAAGTAGTAGCTTATCATCCCCTCCAGTGTTGCCGCAGAGAGCCCTGAACTGAGCGACATGTTGATGGGGATTGCCTGTCCCCTTGTACACATGGAATTTAGGAATTTTGTATCCTGGCGGGTACTTTATCTGATCATACCATCTTGGATATGGTCGCCCAGTTCTGACAACTTGGCCAGTTGCTTCATTCGCTTGATGAGCTCGTATTTGCTGAGCTATATAATCATCGAGCGTGGCTTTGGAGATGGTATCCTCCTTGGCCGCTGACAGAGCTGGCAGAGGATTTGATGTCTCTCCTCTACCATCTTCAATTATTACTGGAGGATCTTCGGCTGGAGGGTCCGGCTGGATCATCAGGCCCACCATATCTTGGAATAAAAGGGCCATTTGTTTTATGTTGGCCGCTTGTTCCGCAGCCTCTTTGTCCTTCTTCTCCAGCATTCTCCGAAAGAATTCGGCATCCGTTTCCTGCTCATGACGCTGCTCCGAAGATGTCTCTGGGCCTGCTTTTGGTCTAGTGAGTGCAGCCATGGCTGTCAATATTTCTTGGAGCTTTTGTTGTTGTTGTTGCTCCTAAGCCTTAGTCACAGACCGTGTAAGTAGTCGGTGACCCGTAGAGATACGGCTATCCTCTTTTCCGGAAGCCATATAAACAGTATGCACCACCATGCCCTCAGGCTTGGGGCGTTTAGATTCAGTGCCCTTGCGATTTGCCAAAGACGCAGGGATCTTCTCCGGCCTCCTCCTTTTGTGGGCGGTCGAAGTTGAGAGAGCCGTTGCAGCGGGCACCCAAACAGATGACACCTTCTATGGCTTAACAGGGTGATCCCCTTCTCGTCGAACTTTCATCTTTTTCTATCGGCGAGGGTAGTCTTGATCAATCACGGAGTCTTGGACCTGTCCCCAGACCTTGTGAATTTTGGAGGACAGCCGCTGAGGGGGCTTCTCCAGCTTCGCCTTTGTAGCGCTCTCCACAGGTGGAGGAAATCTCTTCAGCACGGCCGTCGGAGAGTTCTTGCGCACCCTCCTGAGTGGTTCAAAGCTGTTCTCAGTTGGAACAGCAGCATCAACTTCCACCGTTGGAGCTGACGGGGTGAGTCATGAAGGGGAGCTGCCTCCAGCTTTCCTCACTCGGCGCCAGTGGCAACGTCGAGCATGGAGAGCGGCCGGGACCACCTCCATTGTTGGATCAGCTTTTCCATTCCCCCTATTCTGCTGAGAGCCTGTTATTGACGTCAGCCTGTCAAAGACAGACATCCGCTGAGAGGGAATGGTCAACCTGTCGAAAGCCGACCTTCGAATAGGGAGAGCAACTTGGAAGACCTCAACTGTAACAGGAGTTGGAGTGTCCTTCTCTGCTATTGCGAGCCTCTTTGCAGGCCCACTTGAGCTTTGACCCAGTCTGTTGAAAACTGAGGCACTGAACTTGGGCGACCCGTTGAAAGAGGCCGCAGTGGTGGTAAGCCGATCAAAGACCGACTTCTTTGGAACCTCCTGCGTTGACAATGGGGCATTGAAGCTTGTTGGTGGGATCATAGTCCCGAAGAATAGCCCAGTGGTGGCTTGGGTCACTTGTTCCACTGGCATTGTAAAAAGGGAGGCCGCTTGGGGCCCGTAAGTTACTCCACCAGATGAGGCGGAAAGGGAGTTGTTGCAATTAGTGCAGTTTGAAACCATTGATCTTCTGTTTTTCTGCACGGAGCAAGATACCAAATCTTAGTACTTCACATCCAAAGGCAACCATAGCAAACTGCGATTCGTTCGCGAAACACGACACACGAAGTGTGGAGTGGAAAGAGGAAAAGGTCCCACCGGGCGTGCCAGAATCTGTTCGCCGCCGAAAGACGCGACCGGGACGTTGGGACGTCTGGCCAGAATTTTGGGGGCAGATGTTATTTGGGTTTTATCCGTCCACCTCTCCGAAGATGCCAAGTTGATTTATGGCACCGTGTATCGGAGGTTTAGACGGATGCGGCCGTTGTAGCAGACTTCGTCAGATTTCCCCTCCTTTGAGGGGTTTTTGATTGTGGGGACGCTCTTCCCTGCAGGCGCAAGCCCCTGCAGTTAATTATGCTACCGCATCGCGGTAACCACTTTCTCCATCTCCAGATGGTCACTTTGTGTCATGTGTGTTTGTTTTATTTTTTGGTTGCCCGTGGATTGTATACGGAGACTAATTTATGTTGTCGCCCATAGGGCGTGGATTAGTCCAAATCCGTATTTTCTTAAATTTGGGTTTGGGTTTGGGTTTAAGGATCGTTAATCTCATTTGAGACTAAGATCAACTTAAACGTTTGTTAAGGATACGTTAGTCTAATTTTAGACTAAGATCAACTTAACAATTTGTTAAGGATACGTTAGTCTAATTTTGGACTAAGATCTACTTAACAGGATCATTTAGATCCAACAAAAGAGCATTTGGGCTCTATTGTTTTAGTTTAGGGACTTTGTGGTCTATGACAATTTAAAGACGTCATAGTCTGTAAAGATTAAAGACATCATAGCCTATGAGTTTAAAGACCTCACAGTCCATGAAGTTTAAGGACATCGTAGTCCATGAGTTTAAGGACCCCACAGTCCATAGTTTAAGGACGTCATGGTCTGTAAAGTTTAAGGACATCATAGTCCACGAGTTTAAGGACCCCACAGTCCATGGAATGTCTGGTTGTCGGGACCCGTCACCTCTTTGAAGACGTTAAAGGATTACAATGACAAATATCATAGGAGTGAAGAGATGTACCCTTGAATTAATATTGGTTGGGAGATCTGTAGTCCAATTTGAGACTAAGATCAAAGATTTATGAGCATATGGGCTCAATTAATCTGAGGTAGGGTTCTGTGACCATTTTGGGCTCGGCCTATTCAGTTAAAATGCTGAGCATTGGTTCTGACAATTGTTTTTGTCTTTTACTGAGTGCTGAGCACTCATTATAGCTCTGGGGCTTTATTTAAAGAACGGGTTATGTTCATTTAGCGCACACGTAGAAGCACGTGGCGCGCTTGGCGCTGTGCGCAAGACAATGAGCGCAGTGCGCTCCTGGTAAAGTAGCGCATACGTGAGGAGCACGTGGCGCGCTTGGTGTTGTGCGCCAGTCAATGAGCGCAGAGCGCTTCTGGTGAAATAGCGCACACGTGAGGCGCGCTTGGTGCTATGCGCTAGTCAATGAGCGCAGAGCGCTTCTTGTAAGTAGCGCACACGTGAGGAGCACGTGGTGCGCTTGGCGTTGAGCGCCATAATTGGAGCGCTGAAGACTTCTGTGAAATAGCGCACACGTGAGGAGCATGTGGCGCGCTTGGCGCTCAGCGTCAGAATTGGAGCGCTGAAGGCTTTTGTGAAATAGCGCACACGTGAGGAGCACGTGGCGCGCTTGGCGCTGAGCGCCAGAATTGGAGCGCTGAAGCTTTCTGTGAAATAGCACACACGTGAGGGGCACGTAGCGCGCTTGGCGCTGAGCGCCAGAATTGGAGCGCTAAGGCTCTGCAGCGCTGTGCGCTAGATTTGGAGCGCTGAGGCGCTTCTTTTAATTAGAGCGCTAAGGCTCTTTTTAGGTAGCTTTGCGCTCTGACAATTAAGTTCTCTCTTATATGAGACTTTGTCTCATAGAACTAAGAACATAGTTTTTATTTTATAGGAGATATTTCAATCTCTTTTGTTTTTAATGAAAGGCTTTGCCTTTATGGATCTGTGATCCTATGAGAATTGAATGATTCTCCCCCCTTTTTATAATGAAATGTTATGATCTCTTTTTGTGAAAGACGATTTGTCTTGAAGATCCATGATCTAACATAAGAACTAAGTTCTTTTTCTGATGAGATGTTTTGATCTCTCTGTTTTTATCTTGAAGAAAAGTTCTTCTTCTCAGAGCTTGCTCTTTTCTTTGAAATTTCTCAAAACTTATGGGGAGGTTCCCCTCTATGAGACTTGAAGTCTTGGGGCCTTTATATAGTGAAGCTGATTTGTTGAATCAGTTGAAATGATCTTTTCTCTAATTGATTTGGGGATTTCCCCACCGTTGGATCTTTGATCCTAAGGCTTCTGTTTCACAGAAGGTAATTTTCTTGTTTTTAAAAAGATTGGAAAATCTTTCCCCACACGGAATTTATTCTGTATTTTGGTGATTTTTAATCACCATTGGATCATTGATCCAACGGTGCTCTGATTTGCAGAGCAAAATCATTTTGTTTGAAAGATTCTGAAGAATGTTTTCTTAACAGAATTTTATTCTGGTCAATTGATGATTTTTAATCATGTTCGTTGGATTTTTGATCCAACGGTGGGGAACATTTAGTTATAGCGCTAGCGCACTCGTGCTTTGCCCGTCAGCGCTGCTTCAGAGCGCTGGAGCACTGGCGCTCTTAGCGCTAGCGCACTCGTGCTCTGCACGTGAGCGCTGCTTCTTAGCGCAGGCGCTCTTAGCGCTAGCGCACCCGTGCTTACACGTGAGCGCTGCTTGCTGGCGCTTTTATGAAGCGCTGCTTCATTTCAAATTTTGAAAATTTGAACAGAGCTTTGCTCTGATTGGGGGAAGCAAAGTGCTGTGGGTTCGCTTCGATTCGCTGGCACTCATAACACTTCATCGAAAACAAGTACTTTTCTGAACAGAGGAGGTAATTCTGAACAGAAAGAAAAAAAATCTGGTGTGAAAACTCCACAGAAAACAGACCCAAAAGTGGTTTCGGCCGAAATTTTGTTGAGTCTGGCCGTGAAAAAATTCTAGTCCCTTCTGCAAGCTCTAAATCTCCCGAGACTGCTCCTAGTTTCCAGAAACAAAATAAAAATTTGCAGAATAAAATAAAATAAAAATAAAGAAAATAACTCGAATTAGAATTAACTAGAATTGCTATCAGCTTTCCCGGCAACGGCGCCAAAAATTTGAAGGTGATTTTATGTGTCTCTAAAATTTAACCGCAAGTGCACAGTTATATCGTTATAATACTTACGGATTGTACCAAAGGGAGGCATGTGAATTTTCATTAACTTTAAAATGAATTAAATTAAAATATTGATTATTTAATTAGAAAGCATAAAAGAAAGTAAAATTGCAGGTTTAAAATAAAAGACGAGTTCAAATAGTAAAGCAAGCCTAGGGTTTTGAATTATCTTTACTATCATGGTGTTCTATATAATGTCTATTCTTTTATAATTCACATGTTTTAATTCCTTACCATCAATTATATAAAAGCATAACATAAACTATTTTCACAATGAAATATCAATCAAACATGAAAGTATAATTCATACGTTATAGATCTACCCTATCAATCACATAATATCATGTAGCAAAAGAATTAAAACATTTTATTCTAATTACCTTAAAAATATTTTAATTTTACCCTTCTACAAAATAACTCATAATTTGTCAATTTATGAATTAGATTATATTATCGGACTAATCTAAATTACCCTAGTTTAATTAGGTTGAATCTTCCTTGATAAAAATTCCATCTTACCTTCCCTAATTAGTTTTCTAGATCGTCAATCTATCATCAAACTAATTAGTTTATTGGTGATACTATTTTTCCCTAAATAAGTTTCTAGAGCGTCAATCTATCATTAATGTATCTAGTTTATTAGTATAGTATCAAAAAGAAGCAAACTTTCATCAAATTAATTCATCATTAAAACCAATAGAAAAGAAGAGAGAAGAGAAATCAAACACACATGATAGCAAGTATAATTCAAACCCTAGAAAAGAAATTAGCTACACATAATTAAAGCAAACAAAATAAAATAAATTATATGCATAATTAAAAGGTAACTTACAAGAATTATTGATCTCTCCCAACAAAAACCCTAATACCAAAGCTAAAGAAGAGATGAAACCCTAACAAGGCTATACAGCAGAAAATATAGGCTATTGGAAAAATCTAAGAGTGGTTTACAGAAAATATATGAAGATACAAAAATCCCTGAAAATATCGACTTCCAATTCCACCAAAAGCCGGCCAAAGTATGATAATTCGGCCAGGGCTAAAATTCGGAAGCTTCTACTCTTCAGATTTCTTGTGTGGCTTGGTCTCGACTTTGTGAATCCTGTTCCATGCATGATTTTTAGTAATTTTCACCACTGGCTCTATTTTAGCTTAAAGAAGTCCACATCCAATGCACGTAATACGCCTTTTGTGTACTTTTACTCTTTAGCCCTATAAACTGCAATATTTAACAAAACATACCCGGAATAGCATAAAATAGACAAAATTAAGATAAATATAGCTATATAAATGTGCATTAAAATGCACCAAACAATGCAAGTTCGTTGGTCAAGATGGACAGCTAAAGGTTGTAAAGGGCGCCCTAGTGGTCATGAAGAGACAACGATTAAAGAATTTTTATCGTTTGGATGGCAACACAGTGATTGGTGATACAGCCGTGGTTATAGAAAAACATGTGGAGGATACCGCAAAGCTGTGGTATATGCGTCTTGGACACATAAGTGAGATGTGGCTTCATGAATTGTACAGAAGGGAGTTGCTGAAAGGTATTACCATGTGTAAGCTGGATTTCTGTAAATATTGCATGATGGGGAAATAACATAAGGTCGGCTTCAAGCAAGACATGCACAAGACCAAAGGACTTCTCGATTTCATACACTCAGACGTATGAGGGCTATCATCGGTTCCATTAAAGAGAGATGCCATATACCATGTTACTTTCATTGACGGCTTCTCATGGAAGGTATGTGTCTATTTTCTCAAACACAAGTTAGAGGTGTTTGCTGAATTTAAGAAATGTAAAGCGGTCATGGAGAAGCAAAAGGGACAATTGGTAAATTATTTACGGACAGATAATGGAGATGAATACACCTCAAAGGAGTTTACAGACTACTGTAAAGAACAAGGCATACATAGGCAATGGAAAGTTCCAGGACGCCCAGAGCAAAATAGGGTAACTGAGCGCATGAACAGGACACTACTAGAGCGAGCCAGAAGTATGCGGTTGCAATCTGGCCTTTCAGATGACTTTTGGACAGAGGTGGTGAATCATACGTGCTATTTGGTTAACAGTTCTCCATCTACAGCTATAAATCTTCAGATCCCAGAAGAAATATGGAGAGGAGATCCAACCAGTTATAATTCGTTATGAGTGTTTGGGTGCCCTGCTTATTCACTCGTGAATTAGAAGGATGGGACCAAGCTGGATTCAAAGTCAAAAATGTGTGTTTTCTTGGGATTCAACTTGGAGTTAAAAATTACAGGTTACGGGATCCGGAAAACATAAGGGCGTTCACTAGCCGAGATGTGATCTTCGATGAGGAATCCATATTGAAAGACGTGGCTGAAGACAATAAGGCGGCAGGTGGAGCATCAAGTGACAATGATCCGGTAGAGGTGGAGTTTTCTGGCACTCATAAGGATACGGGCACTGAAGCACAATTTCAGCCTATTGATGCGGAGTTAAACGGACGGAATATGGAGACATACAGTGAGAACCAACCCCAACAGGATCCACAAAAAATGGCGTTAAGGAGATTAGCACGTACACATAAGGCACCAGTCAAGTACGGTTTTGAAGATATGGTCGCATTTGCTCTAGTCACCGAAAGCGGGGATCCCAGCTCTTATTTGGAGGCCATTGGGTAAGAAGATACAGATCAATGAATTGTTGTGATGATAGAGGAGATGGATTCATTTCGAAAGAATGGAACGTGGAAACTGATTGAGCCATCGAAAGGTAAAAGGGCTATTAACTGCAAGTGGGTATTCAGGAAAAAGGATAATGAGCAATACAAGGCACGGTTAGTTGCGAAGGGTTTTGCTCAAAAGGAGGGGGTTGACTACAACGAGATTTTCTCTCCTATAGTCAAACATACATCTATTCGAGTTTTGTTGGCAATGGTAGCACTTCATAATTTATTGTTGGAGGAAATGGACGTGAAAACGCCCTTTCTGTATGGTGAGTTGGAAGAGACAATCTTCATGAGGCAACCGGAAGGATTTGTGGAGCTCGGCAAAGAAGATCACGTATGTGAACTCAAGCGGTCTCTATATAGGTTGAAATAGTCTCCCATACAGTGGTATAAGTGTCTCGATTCTTTTATGAAGAAGACCAACTAATCTCGATGTGAGTACGACAGCTTCGTGTACTCAAAGCGGCTTAAGGATGGCTCGTCGATATATCTATTTTTATATGTCGATGATATGTTGATTGCTACTAAGAGCATAACGGAAATAAAGGCGCTCAAAGCTTCATTGAGTGCAAAATTTGGCATGAAGGGTTTAGGTGAAGCAAAGAAGATTCTTGGGATGGATATTTTGCGAGACAGGAAGGCTAGAAAGCTATGGTTATCCCAAATAAGGTATATTGAGAAGGTATTGGAAAGATTAAACATGAAGGATTCAAGACAGGTGAGTACCCCTATCGTCGGTCATTTCAAGCTATCCTTCAAGGAGTGTCCGAAATCAGGGGAGGAGAAGAAAAAGATGTCTCGAGTACCATATGCAAGTGCGGAGGGATCGCCGACGCTATGGTATGCACATGTCCAGAAATATCGTATGCGGTAAGTTTGGTTAGCCGGTACATATCAAATCCAGGAAAGCTCCATTGGGATGTTGTAAAGTGGATACTTCGGTATCTAAAAGGAACTAAAGATCTCGGTTTACCTTTTCACAAGTCAAAAAATAAATCGAGCAAGTTGTAAGGATACGAAGATGCGGATTACGCTGGAGACTTGGACAAAAGAAGATCAACTACGGGCTTTGTATATACAGTTGTAGAATCTCCAATCAGTTGGAAGTCGACACTCAGGATACTGTGACGCTATCAACGACGTAGGCAGAATATATGGCAACAGTGGAAGTATCGAAGTAAACCTGTAGTTAAATAATGTAGTTGGCAAGTTTGGATTCGATAAGGGATCGGGTTTTTTTTGTGACAATCAAAGCATCATTCACCTGGTGAAGAATCAGGTATACCATATTCAAACTAAGCACACTGACGTACAGTATCACAAGATAGGGAGTGGGCCGTAAAGGAGATCGATTTGATAAAAATCAATATTAAGCTGAATCCGGCGGACATGCTAACGAAGGTTCTTCTTACAGAGAAGTTCAAGACAGCCATGGTTTCTATTCAGACACTCAAATTTGAGGAAGGTACGCTACCACTATATGAGAGTCGCATCAGTTTCGCAGTTCTGGTGAAAAATTGTGACAGAATCATTTTCGCAGTTCTGGAAAAATTGTGACAGAATCTGTTTCGCAGTTCTTAGAAAAAATTATGACAGTTCACGGTTTCAAGATTTGGAGCTGTGCCGGCAAGGGAAACAGAGATAACTATAAGGCATCCCTAAAGGATACAAGGCGATGGCAATAAATTTTCAATATGGTTATAAGGATATATAAACCAAGATGGAGATTATTGTGAAGGATGTCTTGTATATCGAGACCGCAAACCATCAGTTTTCAGGTTCAGACGGTTAGCCCGTAAATGGTCAGACGTCTGTCGGCTCTCGGGCTATTTTCCAGAGGAAGCACAAACATCTGAGCTATTAAGGTTCAGACGTCTGACAACGCTCTGACCAGACGCGCTGAGGGTACGCAGACGTCTGACCCATATAAGGTCAGACGTCTGGCTATGCTCTATATTGAAAGCGGAGCAGGCGCAGATGTATGTCGAAGAGATAAGCACAAATTCCAGTTTCGAGATTTATCTCGAAAATTCAGTTCTTAATGGCAGTTTCGTAATTAATGTATTTCTATTTTATATCAGATTTGTATAGGGTATAAATAGGATGCTAGGGTTAAAATTTAGGTTTGGCTTGATCACAAAGTTTAAGGTAGGAGAAACGGCAACTCCATAAGAGATCAAGGCGCTATTAAGGAGAACTTTGAGAGTAAAGAAGGAGATCTCGTTAGAGATCTATAAGGAGAGGGGTTTTGTAATCTTCTATAAGATTTTTTTCCTTTAAAGATCTAATAAAGTGTTCTCCTCTTTTTCCCGAAGCGCTTGTGTGTTATTTGATTTTGCATTTGTTCTAATTGTTATCCGTTAAAAGATATCTTAGTTTAGATCCATAAAGTTTGGTGTTGCCCTCCGCTGCGCTCCCAATATTGGCTTCAATAATAAAGAGAGGGAGGGGCGAGCGGATACGGTTTGTTTCTAATTTTTCTGTTTTTCTCCATCGAAATAGGTATGATAATTTTTTAGGGTGCAATTCCACTTTTTCTATACAAAAAGTTTTGGTTGGAATAATTTTTTTCAAAGTTCCAATTCCAGTTCCGAATACGATAAATATCAAAACTTTGAGTTTTAGTTCCAATTGAATTGATTAACACTAATATTAATTATCCCACTATGTTCCAGTTCAAGCTTACTGTTCCAATTGACTGACCTCAAAAAAACCAATATTCCAAATTTATTATTTCATGCTCCCGCATCGAGTACACAAATATTTTTATTCATTTGGCCTTTCCGAAAGGAAAATGGATAGTCTTTTGTTTATTGGTTGACACATAATCAGCTTTTTTTCTTTAGGTTTTTTCCCATCGGAAAATAAGAAAGCATCCTAACTCACATTCAGGGCACACGCTTACACCAACGCCGTCGTTAATATAGCAAAAACCATAGCAAAAGACGCCGTAAAATATGTAAAAATGGTGGTTGCGGACGAAGGTGTAGGAGGCGTAGGCTTGGGAGTCTTGGGAGTCGGCGTAGGCTGGGGAATCGGAGAAGCTGGTAAGGATTGGATGTTAATAACAAGCTTCATGCCAGACTGACAATGTTTAGGAACCCCACAGAGATACCACTTTTTTCCGGGGGCCGCAAGAGTGACCACATCTCTGCCTGACTTCAAAGGCTCAGCTTTTGGGACGGAGCAAGCTTGAAACTCAGGACCCGTTACCTTGTATACATTGTGGTTACCTGGTGCGTAGTTAAACACTGCATAACACCAAAGAAATAGTCTTTAAATCATTTCAATGGAACCATGTGGATTGATGTGGTTGATAAATAGAATGTAATGTTTCTTGCAAGAAAATAAATATTCAACTTGCTGTTTGGGACATGTGTTCTGTATCCAGAACTTACAGTCTGTATACAATTGAAGAAGGGAATAATTATATTCCCCATTCTTGCAACATCCAGAGCATATTAGAATATAGAACACAACTTCATAATTTCAATATGTTGTAAAAGGCTTTAAAATGGTCTCAAAGTAATCTAGGTTTAATTTCCATCGGCCACATATTAAATACGAATAAAGTCAAATTAAAAAATCCAAAACAAAACCCCAAATTGGGACCTACAGGGCATGCTTTTTTCTTTTGGAAATCAACCCCAACAGGAATCAAACTTGCGACCTCTCATATTGGAGAGTAAATTGGTTTCAGCTTGGCTTAAGCCCAATTGGTCCTATAGGACATGTTTGGCAATTGAAAACTGAAGAGAAAGTAGGAAAGTGAGTAAGCAGTAAGAAAACGAAATGAAATGATAGAGCCAATTCTTGTTTGTTTTGGTAAAAAGATAGTGGAAAAGAAGCTGCATTGGCGCTTATGTGATAATGGAAAATAAGACTGAGTTGTTTGCTTGTAATAGTAGAAGATAAGAAATAAGTAGAATAAAATAATATTAAAGACTATTTCCCCCCATGAATCAAACAAATCGGGTTGGAAAGTACATTCACTTTCCCACTTTCTTTTCTACTTTCCATCTGCCAAACACCCCCATACCCCATAGGGTCATCATCTGTCCGAACATGTTAGCATATAAAATATATTCACTCAAACCATTACCAATGGAGTCTCCAACAAAGAATTCTTTTCCTTGAGCCCAGTCGGTGTAGTTGATCCCAACCTTCCAACCTTTGTCATCCCCAACAGTATATTCGTCCGCCGTCGCAACATTGGTTGCTGCAGCGGCGACGATGACAACAACAACAAACATGAGCTTCAAAGCCATTACAGCTCTTGGTGATTTTTGAGCTGTGCTTAAGAAGTTTTATAACAAATAGAACTAATGATTTGCTTTGAGGATCGGTGCATGGCCTATTTATAATCCTTTTCTTCTTATATTACGAGGATGGAGCTTAACGGAGCTTGCGAAGGATTAAAAGTAAAACAATTTGTGTGCCGTGTCTGGGATTTAATAAAGAATATATTTCCTATCAATTCCTTGTTGGATTCTTCACAAAATATTGAAGCAAGACATCAATCTATAATCTTACAGCTGTCACAACTATGCGCTCCTTGTTTGATTGACATGAAGAAAAAAAAATCATAGATTACTTATTTGTAGCAGGCCTGGTTGGGATAATTTTGATGTTAATTCGTGCATACTTACGCTAGTTTTATTTTTTATTTTATTTTATTATTATTTTTTGGCAACTGCAATGAACGTTTAAGAAATAAACTTTCTAATACAATATTGTATGTGGGAGAGGAGGATAGGAAATAGGATGATGAGTTCAAGCCTTCAAACCTCTGTTTATTTTATAAATCGTCTTTCCGGTTCTTAATTTCCGATCCCCATTTGAAAAACTATTTTAACGTTTCTCGGACTACAGACTTCTCAAGATTTTTGGGTGTCTTTGCCCCTGATTAAGGTCATACACCTCCTCCAAACTTCAACCTAGATCCACTCCCTGCTATTTTTTAGGTTATTCAACATCTTAATCTACTTATAAATGTATTGATCTTGTCACTCAAAAAATTTATATTTCTCGTCATGTCAAATTCGTCGAAACCAATTTTCCTATGTAAATATCTAGTAGATATCAAGAGGCTCTTCCGTAAGATTTGGCCTCCCCTGGCACAACATTGCAACCAATCAAGTATATCCAACCTACCAAATTTGGCATTCTCCCACCTTACCTAACCCAACCCCCACTAAACCCCAATCATCAACATCACATACTCTCGACCTCTCCCCTTCCACTGACTCTTAACAATTCTCATCCTCCAATTTCGATAATCTCGCCAACCTCCCAGTCTCTATCTCTCCACCTTTCTCTATAATCGCTCAATCTCATTTACCCTCTTCACAATTATCTCATTTTCCCCAACCCTTAAATATCCGCTCCAACAATGAACGTAAACCAAACCTAAAATACTTCAACTCCCAATATATAAAAACCATTCCATTGTTTACCCAATACCCCAAATTCTTGAACCAACCTGTGTATCTCAAGATGTGAAGGATCTTAACTGACGTGCTGGAATGTCCAAAAAGTTTGATGCCCTCATAAAGAATGGAACATGGGATCTTGTTCCCAAATCAAATCATAATCTTATAGGTTGCAAGTGGGTCTCCCGAATCAAGCGTAACTCCGACGGCACTATTGCCCGATACAAAACTCGTCTTGTGGCCAAACACTTCCATCAACAACCTGGTCTAGACTATTTTGCCACATTCATCCCCGTTATCAAGCCGACAACACTGTGTATAGTCTTATGCCTAGCACTCTCCCAAGAAATGCCAAGGGTTTTGAATTACCTTTATGTTTTATATGATTTCTATTTTTTTTCTAGTTCTTCTTATTTAAATTTATTATCTATCAATTTAAATAAAAGTATAGAAAATACATTTATCACAATAATATATCAATCAATCAAGAAAGTATAAATTATATAATCATTAAAATTCCCTATCAATTAACAAAATCAAATAGCAATAAATTCAGATAACAAGTTCTAATTAATATAGCAATAATTAGATCAACCCTTATACTTAATAAACAAAAAGGTTGTCAATTTATGGTTTATCTTATTTTGTCGACATCGCCTAATCTAATCTATATTAAGTAGATTGAATATGAATAATAAAGATACGATTTTACCTTCCTTAGTTAATTCTCATGGTCGTTAATCATTCATTAAACTAACTAGTTTGTAGGTGATATTATCTTTTCCTAAATAAATCTTATGATTGTCAATCATTCGCTGATCTACTCAGTTTTTTAGAATAATATCAAAAAGAATTTAAATTTATTATAAACATCCTTCATGAAGCACATAGAAAAGAATAGAACGAGTAAATCATACACCTTCAAAAACTCTAGACAGAGAATTAGCTATTCATAATAGAAGAGAAAGAATAATCAAATAAAGCAAATTTCATATTAAAAATAACTTTGATCTTTCCCAACATTTCCTTTTAACCTCAGTTGGTATGGGCACTTTCCCTCTTGGGGAGAGTGCGGGATTCGAACCCCATGAGGAAAATGGCAACAATTTAACGCTTTCGGGGCAAATTCATGAGTACCTTGGATGCTTGTGTGTGTTGTGTGCTTGTGGATGATTTGTGCGTGAACGTGACCAGTGAAAAAAAAAACATTTCCTTTTAACTTTCTTATTTCAAACCTGGATTTTTTTTCATAATCAAACTTTGTCCCTTTAGCTCGGCCTCCATGTATAGTTGTTAGGATCTTGATTATTTCTTTGCGCTCATAACTTAGGGTACGATTAATTACTTATGATCATTACATTTATATTTTAAAAACTACCAAATAGTTTCGGTAATTAGCAACAAAATACCAAAAATTTTAACAACTTCCATGATAAGTTTGTAATTTTCTATAAATTAAAAAACATCATTGTCCAAATATCCAAATGGTCAAACATTAATCCCGAGACCTTCAGATTACAAGAAACTTTGGCTTCTTCTAGTATTAACACTATAATTTAACATTATGTTCAGCATCAGTACAAAAATATTGTTGAGCATACTTAAAAAATGAGAAGAAGGAAAATGGCTCTGGAGATACTTAAATTAGCAAATTGACTAATTCAAAGAAAACAATATTCGCACAAACCATGCAACTTAATTTAGGGACAAAGATGCACACTCGTCGAAGATCACGTGTTATTTGAAGGAGATTTCTGCAATTTTCCTCCTCCAAATAAAAATAACAGCGGCATTCCGTGCATATAGCTCTCAACAATACGAGAGATAAAGAATGGCAGATAGCAAAGGAATTACCACCGCCTTCCAGAATGGACCTTAGACTTTTCCAATTCTCATCAATCTAACTCTATGCTTTCGTCAACTTTTCACGAAATGGACGAGTTTCCTTCCTAAATTACTAATAAAATTAAATTTTAAAAAAACTCTCGGAAAAGTTAGCCATCATGATACCGAGTATCTAAAATAATTCAGAGAGAAATTCAATTAGCTTGTGTAACAGAAAGTCCTTCTAGTGTTCAACTTCAAAGTTTTAAACAAAACAAGAAAAGTAAGATGAATAGCTGGATAATTCATGTGAGGGCTATAACAAACAACAAATGGACCACAAGGATTTATGGCCAACATAAGGATTAATGTTTTAAGCATATCAAAGAAGAAACTATTCAAGACACAGCAAGGAACATAAAATTCTAGCACTCAAAAGCCGACCAAATTAATATGAGAAATGGTATATTTCAACGTAGAAGACATTTTAGCACTATAACTTATATTTATTATAAAACATCAAATTCTTACAGTATGTGCAAAGATGCTTCAACTTCCAACTCAAACTAAATCAAGCACATGAAAGTAGTGAAAAGCTGTGCAAGGAAACCAACCACTCAAGAAACTATGATCATTTTTGTGGTAGCCAAAATCACAGTGACGGGTAAGGATCGAGATAGGGTTCCCTATAACCTGTGACCAGGAAAATTTTGATTGCTCTACGATCTCTACCAAGCCAAAAAAAATAAAATAAAATAATTACAAAATAACGACCAAAACTAGTATTACTATTATGAATAAGAATGGGGGAATACCCAGAGATCGGCATACAAGTTCTCTTAGCAATTATAACATTGACTGCGTTTTCTTGCAGTAAAATTGCATCTAGACAACATTCCTGTGGTTGGAGAATATGCACTTGATTTTAAAAGCAATCAATAATCTTGAGAAACTTGATCGTCGGAGGGTCCTCGGTGGTACAACCACTCCGGGACTTCCTTGCAGGTAGCTCGGTCCAAACAACCTCAAACCCATTGAGATCCACACGCTTCAGGAGCCGGTCTCCAGATCCAATCTCAACCGTCTATCGCCGCTATCAGCAGATCAACGGAAGGTAACATCTTGACGTGATTCGACATCCGTCAGCTGGCGCCGTCTGTGGGAACTCTTGATTCCACAAAAACAAAAAGTTCATCTTCCGATCCCAACCCAATGGCGATCGGTCACCACGACGATCCAAGCACTAGCCGCCACCTCCCCCATAACGGAGGCACGGACGAATCTCCTCCCCCTAACGCCATCAACACCCTAGCCGGCCGGATAGACCGACTCGCGTTTGTCGTGGAGGCGCTCATCCGCGTCCAAACGGCAGGGCAAGATCCCCAGGCCGCCGCTCCCCCGCCTCGGGACCGGGACCCCTACAGAGGAAGAGAAGACTCCGCTCACGTCGGCACTGCCGACCACCGCCTCGCTACCTCCCACGGCTGTAGATCTCCTGAGCCAATACATTTTGCGACCAACTGGGCGCCCCACAGTTCAACACCGAGGTCCGTCGCCAGAGCGCCTCGCCCTGAGCCTCTTCGCGCCCCTTTCCCTCCCGAGGAGATGTCGGTCAGCTCGCCTGTTCTCAGGCATGACCGACACCACTCCCTCGACGGGGTCGCGCGGACAGGACTCACCACGGCGGCTCGAAAGCTACCTCGCCGGGGAATCTAAGGAACCTCATCGAGAGGAACCGGGGCTGCGGCCAGACGTAGGTCTCCAACAGTAGAGGCCAAAAATCAGAATGTGCCGAATCGTCGGGGTATCACGGCCGACTCGATGCCCTCAAAAAGAAGATCGAAGACATGCATCGGGAAGGTCATCATCTGAGCGACGGGGCTAAGTACGCTGCCGACTCGCTCACGAAACCCTTCACTGAGGAGCTACTCGCCATCCATGTCTCCTCCCGGAACAAGCCCCCGAAGCTCTCTCTCTTCGATGGCAAGTCCGACACAAAGGACCATTTGGACGCATTCACCGCAGGAATGAGCTTTCAAGACAACTCCGACGCCGCCCAGTGCCGAGCCTTCCTAGCCACTCTCATCCACTCCGGACGGGATTGGTTCCTAGGATTCACGCCGCGTTCGATCTCAACTTTCGACGAGCTGGCCACCCAGTTCCTCGGCCATTTTGTCGGGAACAGGCGGCAGAACCGAACAGTTGACCATCTCTTCACAATCAAGAGCGGGGACAAAGAGACGTTCAAAGCATACGTTACCCGCTTCTACAACGCCCTTCTCGAGGTCCCAGAGCACCGGGACAAGACGGTCATCACAGCACTTAGGTCTGGTCTTAAGCACAAGGAGTGGTTACGCTCCTTTGCATTAGCGCAACCTAAGACCATGGCCGAGGTAAAGGCCTAGACCGAGCGCGAGGTCCAGCTCGAGTCTGAGGTGAACGCCAACCTCCCCGGGGCAGAGCAAACCGACCAAAAGAAAAGGGCGAGGGAAGAGAGAAAGAGACTCGAGCAGCCAAAGCCTTACCTCCCGAAGTTTCAGGAGTACACCCCACTCAACGTCTCCCAGACTGAGGAGGCTAAGGGCGAGGAGTTCTTCAAGCTGCCTCTGATCTCACGCATGGCCTCAAAGCGCACCCGGGGACCCTACTGTGGTTTCCACAGGTCATAAGGCCACTCCACGGAAAGCTGTAAGCAGCCCCGAGACTACATCGAGGAGCTCATCCGATCGGGACACCTCGCAGTGTACTTGTATAACAACCCTAAATTTCCTAAACAAGTTTTTACAAAAAAATTTCAAAAATCCATAAAGGGGTATTTATTGCCTGAGCACAAGATAAGTAATTAATTAGCTCCATAATTATAAGAAGGAGCTTGTAGCTCATTGGTAATACCTTGCACCGCTGAACCAAGCCACCAGAGTTCAAATCCCATACCCCCATATTATTTTTAATATTATTTTGTTTTGAAATTTTTAGAATACCAACAGTTACACCTGCATTTATCACAAAAACCACACTACACCCATAAAACTAAATATACCAGTGAGCACCCCAACCGACCAGCCACCCCTCGACTCGGCTGGGATCGGCCAAGTCGGCCGGCAGACTCGAGCAGGCGCCGCCGGCCAGACTCGGCCAAACCGCCGAGTCCCCTTCATCAATGTTGTGTCTTTTCCTATTATGAACCCCCCTGTACACTTCTTTTTCCCAGATCGGTTCTAGAGAAGTCATAAAGCCCAATTTACTCCATTTTATTACAATTTATCACATTTTATCACATTTTTATTATTTAACTCTTCATCTGCACTAACCTTAGCATAACCCTATAAATATCACCCCTACACTCTACCCCCTCACCCCAAAACTCTGAGCCAATACTTAAGAATTCTCTAGAAAACCCTAGAATGCAATCGAAGTGAGAAAGAGGCGAAGCGCCGACGAAATTCCGACTACGACTTTGGGAGCTCCCGGCGACGAAACGACGCACCGGCGACTCCTCCCGATCCATCTTCCTCTTGTCTTTGATCGAAACCCGTAAGTCCCAATTCTATTTTCTCTATTCTTATTATAAAATACGGAATTACAAAACCCGACAGAATCGGAACAAATCCGATTTCCGATTCGGTTTCTTTATAAAACTTCACTTTTCTTTAATACAATCATGCTTAAACCAATTCATGTTGACTATTAAACACTAATCAACCATATTGATCAAGTTTCATACCATAATGTAATTGCTATTTCCATTTTACCGTATTTTGTTCATTAAAATACCATATAGTTCATTTCTACATTTAAACCATCAAAATCCTTACTATACCTTTAAGTAGATCACGAGGTAATGACCTACCTCCTCACACACTCATATGCAACATAGCAAAATACCCTTGGGAATATAGAATACGGGAACACGATATCTTTATAAATAAATAGCATAATTAATAAAACCGTTTTTCCTTAATGATTAGTATTTATACAAATCTTTGCAAAGCGCCGCTACAACCCATTTGGGGAACCCGTTCGAAATGGTGCGGATTATCGTACATTCTTGGGCTTAGTAGTGCGAGATGCAGACCTCTACAAGGAGCATTCGGTCTCGAAAGATTTAAAATACGACCTCTTAAGAAAATGAGATTTTTAGGAATAATAAATATATATTAAAATTATTTTTATATAAATATATATATATAAGGAACATTAAAATATTTATTTTGCAAATAATATAAATATTCCAACTCTTTTTAAAAATTACAAGAATCACTTTATATTAAAATACCATGAATTCCATACAAGATCAGTATTACAAGTTAAAACCATATGTTATGGAAATTAGGTCATTCTTACTAAAAATGTCACATGTATAAAATCTATATTCATAATAACTTCAAAGATGATAACTAAATACTTGGGGATTATTTTGAAAAGTATATAAAAGTATTTTATATAAAACCCCCTCAAGTTCTATAAATTACCCTAAGAACCCTAGTAAACGTAGATTTAAGCGGGGCCAGTCTCTTGAGCCTCAGGGAGCCGGAGATATGGGTGCTTGCCTATCTAAGATAGACAACTTAACAACGGTGTTATCAATACGATAATCGTCTTTGAAAAAGACACAAATCCTGCCGCCCATATACAGCGGTTACCGATAACATCAAAACAATCAGGACTGCAATTTACTTTTCTAATTGTCTGAATCAGTTTGAGTCTCATTATAATCTGACTTGAATATGATTCAAGTACAATCTACAATATACAATTTACAATCTTCAATATCACAATTCAACATGAATCCAATTATCAATATATACAACTTGACTGAACCGAACCATGGATATACATTCTATTTACATGGTTCTCCAGTTATTCCATTTACATGATTCTACGGTTACATCCGTTTACTGATATCATGGTTTCGGACAGTCATCCAATTATACAATCAATACAATTTACAATACAATACAATACAAACAAAACATCTCGAAGTTTAAGGGGTAGATTGATACGGAAGGTGTTAGAAGTGGCACGAGACAGTAAGACTTAATACACCTAACATGAATCCAGTTGCTGTTGTACCGTGGCATAAACGGTTCCTTGTACTATACTTGCCTCTAGTCTCTGGCATATAGAGACTCCTCTCGTATACACTGGTATTCTTCTGTACCAAACTACAAACAACAGCGTTAACATCACAATATAATATAACTTTAAAAGATACCTTCTTATTCTGTTTATTCTACTTTCTCTTATCTTTGAGACTTACCGAGCGATCTATTCGCTGATGACATTCTCTTTCTTTATTCTTTGAATGTCGTCAGGTGATCTGGAACCGTCAGAGATCGAGCCACTGCTGAAGACTTGGACCAGTTCAGTGAAGGCCCCGAGCTCTAGTCATTGTACACTTTTCATTTCAGTACTTTTCTTTTCTGTTATGTCATTGTTTAGGCATTGCTTTTTATTTCAGTTGTATTTACTTTCCATGTATTGTACAGAAAGAATGTGAATAAATAAAGTTGTTGTTTTATATTATCTTGTCTCTTGTGCTTTATTTTTATATTGCTTAGATACGCTTGGCGTATTTACTTCACAGTAAATACGTAGCGGCCTCGTCATGTCCTCTGCCCGTATACTGGAAAGCGGGGTGTGACAGGTTTTGTTGGCAGCCCATGCAGGTCAGAGCTGTATAGAACCATACTATGCAGTTCTGTTCTGCGTGAACAACCTGAGCAATATAACATAAGAACCAGCAACTAAAACATTCTTTACAATCATGTTCCTTGAATCTTATCTTTCGTATTCCTTGAATCATATACTTTGAATCTGTTCTACCCCAAAATTCCCTCACCTCTTTTACAATCTTACCAAAACCTTCACATTCTTTCATTCATTCACACATTTTTCACATTTTTAAAAAACCCTTGCACCACCTTGTTATTTTTTCACACACTGTCAGTACTTCAGTCACTAAACTTTCTTGAATCTGTTACACTTTCCTTTTAAAAATTTCGAGGACGAAATTTTTATAAGGAGGGTAGAATATAACAACCCTAAATTTCCTATACAAGTTATTACAAAAAAATTTCAAAAATCCATAAAGGGGTATTTATTGTCTGAGTACAAGATAAGTAATTAATTAGCTCCATAATTACAAGAAGGAGCTTGTAGCTCATTGGTAATACCTTGCGCTGCTGAACCAAGCCACCAGAGTTCAAATCCCATACCCCACATTATTTTTAATATTATTTTGTTTTGAAATTTTTAGAATACCAACAGTTACACGTGCATTTCTCACAAAAACCCCACTACACCTACAAAACTAAGTATACCAGTGAGCACCCCAACCGACCAGCCACCCTTCGACTCGGCCGCGTCGGCCGGCGGACCGGCTGACTCGGGCCGGCGCCGCCGGCCGGACTCGGCCGGATCGGCCAGTCCCCTTCATCAATGTTGTGTCTTTTCCTATTCTGAACCCCCCTGCACACTTCTTTTTCCTAAATCGGTTCCAGAGAAGTCATAAAGCCCTATTTACTCCATTTTATTATAATTTATCACATTTTATTACATTTTTATTATTTAAATCTTCATCTACCCTAACCCTATAAATACCACCCCTACACTCTACCCCCTCACCCCAAAACTCTGAGCCAACTCTCAAGAATTCTCTAGAAAACCCTAGTGTGCAATCGAAGTGAGCAAGAGGCGAAGCGCCGACAAAATTCCGACTACGACACTAGGAGCTCCCGGCGACGAAACGACGCACCGGCAACTCCTCCCGATCCATCTTCCTCTTGTCTTTGATCAAAACCCGTAAGTCCCAATTCTATTTTCGCTATTCTTATTCTAAAATACGGAATTACAAAACCCGATGGAATCGGAACAAATCCGATTTCCGATTCGATTTCTTTATAAAACTTCACTTTTCTTTAATACAATCATGCTTAAACTAATTCATGTTGATTATTAAACACTAATCAACCATATTGATCAAGTTTCATATAATAATGTAATTTCTATTTCCATTTTACCGTATTTTTTTCATTAAAATACCATATAGTTCATTTCTACATTTAAACTATCAAAACCCTTGCCATACCTTTAAGTAAATCACGAGATAATGACCTACCTCCTCACACACTCATATGCAACATAGCACAATACCCTTGGGAACATAGAATACGGGAAAATGATATCTTTACAAATAAATACCATAATTAATAAAACCGTTTTTCCTTAATGATTAGTATTTATACAAATCTTTGCAAAGCACCGCTACAACCCATTTGGGGAACCCGTTCGGGATGGTGCGGATTATCGCACATCCTCGGGCTTAGTAGTGCGAGATGCAGACCTCCACAAGGAGCATTCAGTCTCGAAAGATTTAAATTACGACATCTTAAGAAAATGAGATTTATAGAAATAATAAATATATATTAAAATTATTTTTATATAAATATATATAAGTAATATTAAAATATCTATTTTGCAAATAATATAAATATTCCAATTCTTTTCAAAAATCACAAGAATCACTTTATATTAAAATACCATGAATTCCATGCAAGATCAATATTACAAGTTAATACCATATATTATGGAAATTAGGTCATTCTTACTAAAAATGTCACATGTATAAAATCTATAATCATGATAACTACAAAGATGATAACTAAATACTTGGGGATTATTTTGAAAAGTATATAAAAGTATTTTATATAAAACCCCCTCAAGTTTTATAAATTACCCTAAGGACCCTAGTAAACGTAGGTTTAAGCGGGACCAGTCTCTTGAGCCTCACGGAGCCGAAGATATGGGTGCTTGCCTATATAAGGTAGACAACTTAACAACGGTGTTATCAATACGGTAACCGTCTTTGAAAAAGATACAAATCCTGCCGCCTATGTGCAGCGGTTACCGATAATATCAAAACAATCAGGACTTCAATTTACTTTTCTAATTGTCTGACTCAATTTGAGTCTCATTATAATCTGACTTTAATATGATTCAAGTACAATCTACAATCTACAATTTTCAATTTTCAATATCACAATTCAACATGAATCCAATTATCAATCTATACAACTTGACTGAACCGAACCATAGATATACATTCCATTTACATGGTTCTCCAGTTATTCCATTTACATGATTCTACGGTTATATCCTTTTACTGATATCATGGTTTCGGACAGTCATCCAATTATACAATCAATACAATTTACAATACAATACAATACAAACAAGACATTTCGGGGTTTAAGGGATAGATTAGTACGGAAGGTGTTAGAAGTGGCACGAGACAGTAAGACTTAATACACCTAACATGAATCCAGTTGCTGTTGTACCGTGGCATAAACGGTTCCTTATACTATACTTGCCTCTAGTCTCTGGCATATAGAGACTCCTCTCGTATACACTGGTATTCTTCTGTACCAAACTACAAACAACAGCGTTAATATCAAAATATAATATAACTTTAAAAGATACCTTCTTATTCTGTCAATTCTACTTTCTCTTATCTTTAGAACTTACCGAGCGATCTGTTCGCTGACGACATTCTCTTTCTTTATTCTTTGAATGTCGTCAGGTGATCTGGACCCGTCAGAGATCGAGCCACTGCTGAAGACTTGGACCAGTTCAGTGAAGACCCAGAGTTCTAGTCATTGTACACTTTCCATTTCAGTACTTTTCTTTTCTGTTATGCCATTGTTTAGGCATTGCTTTTTATTTCAGTTGTATTTACTTTCCATATATTGTACAGAAAGAATGTGAATAAATAAAGTTGTTGTTTTATATTATCTTGTCTCTTATGCTTTACTTTTATATTGCTTAGATACGCTTAGCGTATTTACTTCACAGTATATACATAGCGGCCTCGTCACGTCCTCTGCCCGTATACTGGGAAGAAGGGCGTGACAGGTTTTGTTGGCGGCCCATGCGAGTAGGAGCAGCGTACCCCTCCTGGCGAGCTGACAATCGGCCAAATCATGGTCGTGTTAGCGGAGGGTACGCCGGGTACCTACGAAGCTCAGCACCCTATGCCGGTCGTGGAGGCCGACAGACATCCGAGAGGCTCAAGCTGCACAAATAAGAACATCTACTAGCATGTATTTCTTTTTAAGGCAATGTAAACCTCTCTTGAGATCTTTTTGTTTATATAATAAAGGGATCAACAAAACATTGCAAAAAAAGAAAAGAATCTTATTCATTCAAAAAGGTACTGTAGGCTCCTCAGCCGTACATCGAAAAAGGAAAAATTATTACAGTAACGGGGGAAGGGGGTGCAAAGAACACTGCTCGTGGTACTCCGAAGATATCTCCGCCAGCCGAGCCCTCGCGGCCTCGGACCTCCGCCCCCGATGCCGCCCGCGAACGTCGGCATCGTGCCTCAATTGGCAGCACTCAAGGATGAGCGCCACCGAGCGGTCCCGCCGACCCGCAGAGATCAGGCCGAAGCGCCGCAGAGACCTTAACTTGCCGACCACCTCGTCCCTCAGCTGCTCGGACAAGGGGTTGTAGAGCCCCGGCGATGCCCTCCAGATAGAGTACATCAACAGCTAGAACAGGGGGGGACGTCGGGGAAGCAGTCGGTCAAAGTGATCCTCAATGCGGCCTATCACTAACTGCACCATGTCCTCGGTGCAGTGCTGGTCGTAGAGGTACACTTCCTCAAAGCTATGTCTGGGATGGTAAAAGGTAAGTCCTCAATTCCTACGTTTTGGGTGTGAAGGATGGAGTGATCAAGGCTCCCTCCGTTTTATAGCGAACAACCCCCCGGGAGTCTAACAGTCGCTCACCCACAACTGGACCGCCATGCGGCAGACACCCAGCCTTTCTCGGCAAATTCGAAACGACGCGCCTCCGACGCTTCGCCTCCCCCACGCGTTCATGACACGTGTCACCCGCGGCTGTCCCTCTTCCCGATGATCACACCGAGAAGGCCGAACAGAACCTCATGAATCAGCCGAGCGGATACCCTGCTCAGTTAACCCTGGCTAATAGTTCCCTACCTCGCAACGCCAGGGATCAAATCCCTCGCCAAGAGGCAGCCGAGCGGCTACCCTGCTCGGCTATCCCTGGCTGGTAGTTCCCTACCTCACAACGCCAGGAATCAAAGCCCTCACCAAGAGGCAGCCAAGCGGCTACCCTGCTCGGCTATACCTGGCTGGTAGCTCCTTACTTCACAACGCCGGGGGTCAAAGCCCTCTGAAAAAGGCAGCCGAGCAGCTACCCTACTCAGTTATCCCTGGATGGCAGTTCCCTACCTCACAATGCCAAGGATCAAAGCCCTCGCCAAGAGGCAGCCGAGCGGCTACCCTGCTCGGCTATCCCTGGCTGGTAGATCCTTATCTTGCAACGCCAGGGATCAAAGCCCTCGCCAAGTGGCAGCCGAGCGGCTACCCTGCTCGGATATCCCTGGCTGGTAGCTTCCTGCCTTGCAACGCACGGGATAAAAGCCCTTACCAAGAGGCGGCCGAGCGGCTACCCTGCTCGGCTATCCCTGGCTGGTAGTTCCCTACCTCGCGACGCCAAGGGATCAAAGCTCTCACCAAGAGGCAGCCGAGCGGCTACCCTGCTCGGTTATCCCTGACTGGTAGTTCCCTATCTCGCAACGCCATGGATCAAAGCCCTCACTAAGAAGCAGCCGAGCGGCTACCCTGCTCGGCTATCCCTGGCTGGTAGTTCCTTACCTCGCGACGCCAGGGATAAAAGCCCTCACTAAGAGGCAATCAGGCCCGCCCTTTCTCGGTTATCCCTGTCTGGTAGCTCCCTACCCCATAACGCCAGGGATCAAAGCCCTCGCCAAGAGGCACCGGGCAGCAACCCTGCCCGGCCCGTCCTTAACGATCAAAGCCCTCGCCAAGAAGCACCGGGCAGTAGCCCTGATCGGCCCGTCCTTAGTAGGCCTCTTACGGACCCTCCCACGCTAAGGATCAAAAGCCCTCACTAAGAGGCAACCGGGCCCGCCCTTGCTCGGTTATCCCTAGCTGGTAGCTCCCTACCCCACAACGCCAGGGATCAAAGCCCTCGCCAAGAGGCACCGGGCAGCAACCCTGCCCAGTCCGTCCTTAAGGATCAAAACCCTCGCCAAGAGGCACCGGGCAGCAGCCCTGCTCGGCCCGTCCTTAGTAGGCCTCTTACGGCCCCTCCCATGCTAAGGATCAAAATCCCTCACTAAGAGGCAACCGGGCCCGCCCTTGCTCGGTTATCCCTGACTGGTAGCTCCCTACCCCACAACGCCAGGGATCAAAGCCCTCGCCAAGAGGCACCGGGCAGCAACCCTACCCGGCTCGTCCTTAAGGATCAAAGCCCTCGCCAAGAGGCACCGGGCAGCAACCCTACCCGGCTCGTCCTTAAGGATCAAAGCCCTCGCCAAGAGGCACTGGGCAGTAACCCTGCTCGGCCCATCCTTAGTAGGCCTCTTACGTCCCTTCCCGCGCTAAGAATCAAAAGCCCTCACTAAGAGGCAACCGGGCCTGCCCTTGCTTGGTTATCCCTGGCTGGTAGCTCCCTACCCCATAACTCCAGGGATCAAAGCCCTCGCCAAGAGGCACCGGGCAGCAACCCTGCCTGGCCCGTCCTTAAGGATCAAAGCCCTCGCCAAGAGACACCGGGCGGTAACCCTGCTCGGCCCGTCCTTAGTAGGCCTCTTACGGCCCCTCCCGCGCTAAGAATCAAAAGCCCTCACTAAGAGGCAACCGGGCATGCCCTTGCTCGGTTATCCCTGGCTGGTAGCTCCCTACCCCATGACGCCAGGGATCTAAACCCTTGCCAAGAGGCAACTGAGCAGCTTCACTGCTCGGTCCATCCTTAGCTGGCCTCGTACGGCCCCTTCCGTGCTAAGGATCTAAGCCCTCACTAAGAGGCAACCGGGCTCGCCCTTGCTCGGTTACCCCTGGCCGGTAGCTCCCTGCTCCACAATGCCAGGATCTAAGCCCTCGCCATGAGGCGACCAAGCAACTACCCTGCTCAGCCCATCCTTAGCACACCTCTCTGTGCTTCCCACGCTAAGGAACAAAGCCCTCACCATTAAGCATCCGGTCTATCTACGTCTGAGCGATCTCCACCTCGACTTCGGGGCCATGAAGATACCGTCTCCCCACCGGTCTTTGAACACTTGGCAAGTGAACAGATTCAACTCGACTTGTGATCGCTAGACAAAGGACCGACTTGACATGAAGGCGGTACTGTGCAAATACAAGTGTTTACCGACAAAGGAAAATACGCGCGCAAATACTACTGCAAAAAGGATTTATTCCCAAAATCAAAGTCTTTACAAAGGTATTGTGGGCTCCCCAGCCTTGCAAAATGCCCGGAGGCCTACAAAATTCCCGATGCAACAAAAGAAAAAAAACAAGAAGACGAGGGGTTTCAGGCCTCAGGGCCGGGCGCAACCCCGAGGAGCTTAATGACCACCTCGACTGGGGCTGCGTCTGGAGGATCAGCGCCCATCACAGGAGCCTCGGCATCGCCCTCATCGGCAGTCCCTTCCCCGGCTGCGCTCCCAGGGGTGTCCCCCTGCGCGTCATCCCCGCGAGGATATTTATTCCGGAGCTCTTCATCAGGGAACTCCGGCATCCGACCCTTAACGACGTCGAGGGCATCGTGCCAGATGAGGGTAGTGGTTGCGGCTAGGTCAGTGTAAAAATAGTCCGACTTCTTATAGTTCTCCACCGCCTTCGCCGCCCTGAGCTCGGCTCGCTTCGTCCCCTCTATCGCCTCTCCCAGCTCCTTCCGGAGCGTGCCCGCCGACTTCCTCAAGGTGCCAACGAGCACCTTGGAGTCCTGAAGCTTGGCCTCAGCGGCCTGGGCGGCCTCGCGGTACCTGGCGACCTCCTGCTTCCAGGCCGCCACCTCGCCCTCTAGGGCGGCGACCCTCGCCATCGCCGCCTCCAGCTCTAACTTTGAGCTCTCCTCCAGCGAGGAGAGCTCGCCCGCAGATCGCATTGCTGGGGAAATTTCCTCTCTCTCCATCTGGACGACGAGGGCGACGTACTGGAGGACCTGAAGAAATCAGAGGAGGGTCAGAAAGGAAAGGGGGCACCAAATCTCGTGAATGATGAGACGCTGAGTGAAAAATCGAGTGAGGTGGGAGCACTAACCAGCACGGCCTCTTGGGCGATGGCCGCCATTTGCGCCTTAAGAGTCCCCCGAGGGACCTTGCCCCCGGCCAACCTCTCCGTGTCGTCCAGCAAGCTGTCAGCGACGGAGAGCCCTGAGGGCACCTCAAAGCGGAGGTCCCCCTCGTCCACCAAGATCGGGGAGGCCGGGGTCCGCGGAACCGTTCGGGGGAACCTCTTGAGAGACGACGGCGGGGAGCCGGTCTCTATTTCCAAAGCCTGGGCCTCCTGTTCCCGAACCCACTTTCGGTTCGGCGCCTAGCTGGGCTCCGGGGCACGGCCCGCAATCGAACGCCGGGGTGGGGCAGCTGCCACGGGAGCTAGGGCTGACGTCGGACGGGAGGAGCTGGCACCTCCAGCTTTTGATCCCTTCTTCGGCTTGCGCATGGCCGCTCGAAATTGGCTCAAGTCCATGGGTTCTGCACAAGACAAAGTACACTAGAGTTTGCAACAAAAGCAGAAATGAAAATAAACACAAGTCTAACAGATCTCCTGCAAGCTCCTAACTTACCGACGAACTGGGCGGGGCTGAGCCCAGCCCAACTAAGACCCGCTCAGAAAGCAGCACGTCGGCTCGGGGAATGGGCTCCCACTCCGCCACTCTCACCGTGTCAAGATCGTTGGACTGACTCTCCCGCCGGCACCTATACCTAGACCACTGGGTGGGCACGGGCTAGTCCTCACCCTCTGGCGGCCCAACAAAGAAATTTTTTTTCTTCCAATCGTGGATAGAAGAAGGCACGACAAAGACTCCCGACCCGGCAGCACTCCTCGTTGTTTCCTGAAGGAGATGTAAACCCACCACGGGTCGCCCGCACGAGTGCCGGGATGACGTTTGTAAATGAGAGAGAAGGCAAGGGTGGACAACCTAAAAGGGATCAACTGCAACTTCAAACGGACCAGGAACCTGAGGAGAATCCTCCAGGAGTTTGGTACTAGCTGGCCCGAGGCTAACCCGAAATGATTCAGTGCTCTAACAACCTCGGGGGATAAGGGCAGGTGCATTCTGGCCCAAAAGGCTTCCAAGTACAGGGCAGTCTCCTTGCCCCGTCCCTGATCTGCCCTCTCCCCTTCTTTGGCTAAACGCAACATGTAGCCGGGAGGAATATAGAAACGAGTCCGAACGGTGACGAGCTCTTCCTCGTACCTCACCGTGGACAACACCCTAGGTACATCCGTTACCTCCACTCTGGGAATCGCCCCCGTCGCGCGACCCTAGGAAGAGGATCTAACCCTAACTCCCTGGAAAGATTCCGAATCAGTGGAAGAAGAACAGTCCCTAGAATCTACCCCGACGACATCTACAGACTCCTCAAAAGAAGACAACTAACCTGATGAAGAGGAATCCTCGGAAGAGAAAACGCGGAGATCCCGACCTAAAGATGAGAACGCCGAGCAGACAAGACCAAGGACGAGGAAAATTACGAAGAGGTATAGGCCCTCATGGAGACCCCTCCTCTATTTATAGCCATCGGCGTACTCATCCAACTGCGACAGTCATCTCCCGCAAAACGACTCATCGCGTTCAATGGCCACCATCGCTCCACCTGTCATGCGCACATTGGCCGCACCCCATCGGCTGCAGGAAACCTGTGACCCGTCGCGTCAGCCAACCAGCGCCCGACACGTAGGCTGTCGCTTCGGTGAACGTACGCCCAATCCGGTGCATCCTCTTTAATGAAAGATCTGATCCCTGATTCACTGACATCATCAAGAGAATACGACGGGTTGCCCGGGAACACACACCGATGATTTCTTCGGAAAGGAGCTCACCTCGGGTGACCCGGCAGACCACTCTCGACCCGGCCTATGAGCTGGTCGGGACGAAAGTGGGGGGTTGATGATGATGCTCGATATCGGTGATCTCCCAGATGACGACACGTGGCAGATGACGTATCCCGAAGCTTGCACGAAAGGACCTGCAGTGGCCGACCAGGCCACTCCTATGCCCTCCTACAGACAAACAACTGTTGCTCGTCCCCGAGCCCCCTGCACAATTGGCCTCCTCGACCCTATCAGCTCGTCTCCGGGCTACCGCAGAACCAAGATACCTCGGCTCTCCCGCACGTCCGTGAGCTCTCCCGCCGAGGTCATCTTCCTCGGTCTCATTGGCCGACCGACGGCACCACTCGCAGGCGCAACCGCATCACTCCGCGAATCTCGCCATGCACGAGATATCCGCCGGCCACGTCTCGCGTTCCACGCCATCAAGATCCTCCATAACGAGCTGATTGGTTGTCTTTTGCGTGCGTGCATTTTAAAATCAAAATAAAGAATATACCGCTGTTCCCCTCCGAAAGGCGGCCGCGACGTGAGGACGTCTAGCCTGAGATTCGGGGCAGATGCTATATGGTTTTATCCGTCTACCTCTCCGAAGATGCCAAGTTGATTTATGGCACCATGTATCGGAGGTTTAGACGGATGCGGCCGATGTAGCAGACTTCGTCAGATTCCCCCTCTCTTGAGGGGTTTTTGATTGTGGGGACGCTCTTCCCTGCAGGCGCAAGCCCCTGCAGTTAATTACGCTACCGCATCGCGGTAACAACTTTCTCCTTCTCCAGAATTTCACTTCGTGTCGTGGGTGTTTGTTTTGTTTGTGGTTGCCCGTGGATTGTATACAGAGACTGAGTAATACCGTCGCTCGTAGGACGTGGATTAGTCCAAATCCGTATTTACTTAGATTTGGGTTTGGTATTTTTAGTTTAAGGATTCGCTAGCCGCATTTGAGACTAAAATCAACTTAAACGTTCGTTAAGGATACGTTAGTCCTGTTTGAGACTAAGATCAACTTAACGTGGTGATCCATTTAATATATGGCCGTCGGGACTCGTCACCTCTCTGACGTCGTTGAAGGATTACAACGATAGGTGTCAGAGGAGTTCAGAGATGTACCCTTGAACCAAAGTCGATTTGGAGTTTTATAGTCCACTTAAATGTTTAAGGATACGTTAGCCGTATTTGGGGCTAAGATCAACTTAAACGGGACTGTTTAGATCCGGCAAAAGAGCATTTGGGGGGCTCTATTGCTCCAGTTTAGGGACATGGTGGTCCATGTTTCAGTTTAGGGACGTGGTGGTCCATCGCCAGTTTAGGGACGCGGTGGTCCATCATTAGTTTAAGGACGTTTCGGCCCGTCATTAGTTTAAGGACGGTTCGGTCCGATATTAGTTTAAGGACGTTTCGGTCCACGAGTTTAGGGACCCCGCAGTCCATATTGATGTGTGGTCGTCGGGACCCGTCACCTCTCTGACGTCGTTGAAGGATTATAACGATGAGTGTCAGAGGAGTTCGGAGATGTACCCTAGAACCGGTCGTAAATTGATTTAGGGAGCAGCCGTGCTCAGTCAATTTAATTTGAGGACTTACGGCCACGATTGGGCTAAGTCCAATTGAAAATGTTCAATATTTTATTTGCTTTTGCATTGCATTTCTTTTTATTTTTATTTGGGCTCTACCCATAAAGGATGCAGAGCATCAATTTGTTTTGGGCTCTGCCCATTTATGAATGATGCAGAGCATCAATTTTACTTGGGCTCTGCCATTTTTATTGCTTTGCAATTTATTTTGGCCTGCTAGGTCTTTTTAACTTGGGCCTGGCCCTTTAGTAAAAGAAATGCATTGCATTTTCAGGCGCTTTGCGCCAATCAAAGAGCGCAAGCGCTTGTGGTGATGACACGTGTCATGCAAGCGCAGTGCGCTGCGCTTGCACTGCTGACACGTGTCGCGCTCTGGTGAGTTGCGCCAATTCTAGAGAGCAAGGCTCTATCTTAAAGCGCACAGCGCAAGTGCGTTAGATGCTGACACGTGTCACGTTCTGAGGAGCGCAAGCGCAACAGCGCAGTGCGCTGTGTCTGTGCGCTGCGCTTTTGCGCTGCTGACACGTGGCGCTCCCTGGTGGCTTGCGCCAACACAGGAGCGCAACAGTGCAAGTTTTCAAGTGCAAAGCACTGTTTTTTTATGTTTTGATCGATTTCAAATCAAAGAAAACAAGTTTTTCTTGTTTTCAGAGAACCAATGGTTCATAAGTGCAAAGCACTATTTGATTTCTTGATCTAATTTAGATCAAAGAAAAACAAGCTTTTTCTTATTTCAGAAACCAGAGGTTCATAAAAAGTACAAAACACTGTTTTTATTTTGTTTTTTTATTAAAAATCATTGATCTTGTTTTTAGATCAATGATCTATCAGAAGAAATTCTTCTATCTAAAAGTTCTTTTTTACCTTTCTTTTTTTACTTAGAATTTCTTTAGAGTTTTCTCTGCTTGAAATTTTTGATTTCGCACAAAATGTTGATGCCTTTGATTTGAGGTCTAGGGGTCTTTTTATAGTGCCCATAAATTAGTTAAATTTGTTAAAGAGATCTTTCTCTGAGTGATTTGGGGAATTTTCCCCACCGTTGGATTTTTGATCTAAGGGCTTCTGTTTTACAGGAGAAAATCTTCTTGTTTTAACAAGAACAGAAAGATTTCCATAAAATCTTAATTCTGTTTGGCGCAAATACTCCAGCGCGTGACACGTGTCACGCAGCGCAACTGCGCTAGCGCATCTGCGCTGACACGTGTCGCGCAGCGCAGTGCTTGCACAACTGAAGCGTTGCTTCCTTTAATTTTTCTTTAAATAGAGCTTTGCTCTGATTGGGCGCGCCTTGGGCGCTGCGCTGATGCATCTGCGCCTGACACGTGGCGCATTGCGCCCAACGCAAAGAATCTGAAGCGTTGCTTCATTTAGTAAAATTTAGATTTTCAAAGTACAGCTTTGCTCTGATTGGGCGAATCGGAAGCGTTGCTTCACTTGAGATGTGTTTTCATCTTCCCAAAATTTTCATTTCCCGGGTCTTGGAAATAATTCCATTGTGCACAGAATTCTCTATGCTTGGGTCTATATATAACTCAAGGCCGAGCCTTTTCTTTTCTCATCTTCAGAGAATTTCTTCGATTATGGCTTGCACCCGCCCTCATGCTCGCCGACAACCATGGGAAGTGCCGATTCGGGACATCGTTCCCCGTTTTGCTGCGCGCCTGGTGGACCCTTCTTTTACGATGAGCAGTGCGATGCTGCAATGTACGAGCTTTTGACTCGCGTGGGGTCTCCTCTTCCTTCGCACTCCATTTGGCTCCGGATGATCCTTGCCTCGGTGCTCGCCGATCTTCCCCCTCCTCCAGTAGAGATGTTCTCGGCAATGCTTGACGCCGCCGAGGATAAGATCGAGTGCTTCTTTGAAACGCACTTGATCACCAAAGCCCTGAGGGACAGTTCTTTCCACTTGCTGAGCCAGATACGGGCTCACCGGGTTGTCATCGCCACCTTTTCTGACGAGTGTGGCGATGATCGTTGGGCGTCTACTTCTCGGGAGGACCGCCGCTTCAACGTGGTGGAGAAGACAGAAAGGGAACTGGAGAATCTTCTACTTATCTTCTCGAACCCTTGTCTTTCCGATCCCATATTTGGTGATCTTTTTTAAATGTAATAACAATAATAATGATGAACGAGTATTTTTCTTTTTAATCAAGTATTTCATTATCTGTTAAGGGTTCTTTTATTTTAGCTCTCTGTTGTGCTTGTGCATCTATAATTTAATTTGCTATTATTAAGTGCATGTGATTCTTGCAAGGATAAATTGCCTTTGGTGTTTAGCCTCTTTCATGAAGCGGTGCTTTACTTTTCAGTCTTAGAAATAGAGTTTCGTTCTAATTGGGGAAAACAAATGCCCCCCCACCGTTGCACTTGCATGATCCCAAATGCGAGCGCAACGGTGGCAGAATTCCAACCGTTATGGCAACCTTTAGAAGTTGAAAGGGCACTTTATGCCTATAAATAGGACCTTTGGTCCTGCACAGACGATTATCATCTTTAAAATTTTCATTTTCAGAAACTTCAGAGCTTTGCTCTTGCCTTCAAGAACTCTTCGAGTTATATTTTCCTAAACAACAACTATTTAAGTAAGAATTAGTCTTGAATTAAATCAATCTTAATTAATAGAGTTTTGCTCTCATAGATCTTTGATCTAAAGAAAACTCTTTTGGGGTTTCATCAAATAGAGCCTTGCTCTCAGGAATCTGTTTCAGGGTTTCTTAACCTATGAACAGAACCTTGCATCTTTGGCAAAACATAGACCTCTCTGATCTAAAAGAAAAATGAACTCTTAAGAGTTCGAATATGGATAATGAAAATTAAAAATGGAGTTTTGTATTTAATGGATCATATCATCTTTTAATAGTAACGATCTCAGAGTTCTCAGGGGATTTCTTTAGATTCCCCTTATTAGGGTTTTGGTAGTCACTCCTGTTTACAGAGCATTGCTCTCGAGAAGTTTAACTCTCTGTGTATTTTTTATCGCTAATCTTCTTGTGATGTTTCCTCCAGGCATAATGGTGGTGCGTCTATACAGTTTGCACGAGTTCATCACCTACGAGGATATCCGCGCACAGGGCCATCATCAGAACCAGGAGTTTACGGATGCCCAGTGTGCGGAGGTCATGGGTTGTCTGAACGCACGTCTTGGTTGGTTGCTCCCCCGCCGCTCTGCTCTCTTGAAATTCGTGTTGGGAGAGATTTGGAGGGCACTCCCGGGGTTCCATGAGGCCCTACCACTCAATGCGCTGGATGATGCCGAAGACAAGGTGCATTCAGTGTACCTGTCGGGGCTGATCTCGAAGAAACGGCGAGATAGCCTCATCGACATTCTGCATCAAATTTTCCAGCGGACGACGATAGTTGCTGCTTACCGAAGACCGGGTGGATTTGTCGAGGATCTTGACACACAGGAGCGCGAGAGGTTGCGCACG
Organism: Agapanthus africanus; assembly: GCA_030015575.1. NCBI lineage: Eukaryota > Viridiplantae > Streptophyta > Magnoliopsida > Asparagales > Amaryllidaceae > Agapanthus > Agapanthus africanus. The sequence goes on from CM057339.1 coordinate 48,556,003, forward strand.
AGAATAATCCGAAAGGCCAGAAGAACTCTTAATGGCCTTACTTTTGAATTCCTCAATCCGTGCCCTGGATCTGAGGTTATTCCATTGTAATAATGTTTTTCGTCTATTGCTTTTATGATTGTAAGAACTTTTGGCAATATTAATGGAATTTTATCCCAGCTTATCTTTATTTTTCGTTCTGAGTCTTTTGCTTATACATGAATGAGTGTGTCTCAAACGCTTGATCAAATGTAAATCGGATGCTCTTTCTGTTGCTTTCTTCTTTCTCTTATTATCAACATGTTGTCACAATTAGCAGATAATAGAGTAAGCACCTTGATTTCTTCACGAGATAACGATGGCTTAGGCCGCAGGTTCAGATCTGTCACCTAAGACTTTTCAACTCTATGAGCCGTGAGGGTCTCACAGAGACTTTTCTCCCTACGGATCGAGAGGATCTCGTAGGTGGGTTTTCTCCTTAGGAATCGTGAGGATTCCTAAGTGTGTTTTCTCTTGTAAGTCGTAAGGATCCTATAAGAGAATTTTTCCCTCTTACGAGTCGAGAGGACCCGTACGCGGTTGTTTCCCTCCTTGTCGAAACTCGACTTTGGAGAGTGAACCCGTGAATAGTATGCAAGAGACCGTTTTAGATCGACTTGCAGTGTCCCATTGTTCAGGAAGCAAGTTTTTTAGTCGCTGCTGCCTGAGGCTTCATCTTGCAAGTTGAGACGAATCGGGAATTTTCCCGTGGAGACACTGGTTTCTCTACGAGCCGACGCGAATCAGGAGGCTCTCGTCGAGGATTGTTTATTTCCCTGAGTTGAGGTATTTGCTAAGTATTATTTGTTTCCCTAGCGCCAAGCATTATTTGTTTCCCTAGGGTTGAAACGAGTCGAGAATTTCCCACAGAGGCACTGGTTGCTCTGCGAGTCGACGCGGATCAGGAGGCTCTCATCAAAGATTGTTTGTTTTCCTGAGTTGAGGTATTTGCCAGGGATTATTTGTTTCCCTGGTGTTGAAACGAATCGAGAATTTCCCACGGAGACATTGGTTGCTCTGCGAGTCGATGCGAATCAGGAGGCTCTCATCAAGGATTGTTTGTTTCCCTGAGTTGAGGTATTTGCTAAGGATTATTTGTTTCCCTAGCGCCAAGGATTATTTGTTTCCCTGGGGTTGAAACGAGTCGAGAATTTCCCACGGAGGCACTGGTTGCTCTGCGAGTCGACGCGGATCAGGAGGCTCTCGTCAAGGATTGTTTGTTTCCCTGAGTTGAGGTATTTGCCAAGGATTATTTGTTTCCCTGGTGTTGAAACGAGTCGAGAATTTCCCACGGAGACACTGGTTGCTCTGCGAGTCGACGCGGATCAGGAAGCTCTCGTCAAGGATTGTTTGTTTCCCTGAGTTGAGGTATTTGCCAAGGATTATTTGTTTCCCTGGTGTTGAAACGAGTCGAGAATTTCCCACGGAGACACTGGTTGCTCTGCGAGTCGACGCGGATCAGGAGGCTCTCGTCAAGGATTGTTTGTTTCCCTGAGTTGAGGTATTTGCCAAGGATTATTTGTTTCCCTGGTGTTGAAACGAGTCGAGAATTTCCCACGGAGACACTAGTTGCTCTGCGAGTCGACGCGGATCAGGAGGCTCTCGTCAAGAATTGTTTGTTTCCCTGAGTTGAGGTATTTGCCAAGGATTATTTGTTTCCCTGGTGTTGAAACGAGTCGAGAATTTCCCACGGAGACACTGGTTGCTCTGCGAGTCGACGCGAATCAGGAGGCTCTCGTCAAGGATTGTTTGTTTCCCTGAGTTGAGGTATTTTGCTGAAGACATTGGTTTCTTCAGAGTTGGGATGAACCGTCGAAATTCGGCTTCGTTTTCTGGCGGATCCTGTTGGGAAAGTATGGTTCCCTCTTCGTTTACGCCCCTGGATTGTATACAGGGATCGATGTGATCTTAACTGTAGGGCAAAAGTTTTATCATTTCTTTTTTTTTATTTTATTTCCGCGATGCTCTATCATTTCAGCTTTTATATCGCGAAGGTCGCGATTGCCCAATCATTTCGGCTATTTTTCGCGGTGCCCAATCATTTCGGCTGTTTATTTTATTTTCACTCGCTGTTTTTGATTGTGAGTTGCCCAATCATTTCGGCTATTTTGTATGCATACGTTTTTACTTGCTGCTTTTTATTGCAAGTTGCCCTATCATTTCGGCTATTTCATATGCATGTGCGGCTTACCGGCTTTTCACCGTAAACCTGAAATTAGACACCGATTCCGGCATCAGCACCGCTACAACTGGGATATTGCCAGGAGCGAATCATCATCTGCCTCTGTCGACGTCGAACAAAGGTGGCTTAGCGAACAGGGTTAAGGTCCTGTCGACTAAGGCTTTTAATTTCATGAGCCGTAAGGGTCTCACAAAGGTATTTCTCCCTACAAGTCGTAAGGATCTTGTAGGTGTATTTTCTCCTTAGGAATCGTGAGGATTCCTAAGTGTATGTTCCTCTGTAAGTCGTAAGGATCCTACAAGAGGATTTTCTCCTTGTAAGTCGAGAGGATTTATAAAGGTTGTTCACCATGCGTACATATCCCCAGTCTCGAATGAGACTTGGTTAGGGAAATGTTTATTCGCGCCCGTGGATTGTATACAAGGGCCAGTATTGAGCCACTTGTAGGGCAATATCTAATGTTGTGGGGGGTTTGCTTAAGCACAGGTTTAGGTCTCTGTAACTTAAGACTTTAAAATCTCATGAGCCGTGAGGGTCCCATAAGAAAGTTCTCCTTACGAGTCGTGAGGATCTCGCAAGTGTATTTTCTCCTTAGGAATCATAGGGATTCCTAAGTGTGTTGCTCCCTTATGAGTCGTAAGGATCTCACGTGGGTGGTTTCTCCCTACAAGGTCGTGAGGACCCTATAAGTGTCTTTTAACGAGATTGCGCCCTTTCGGGTTTTCACAAACACTCGCCGGTAGTCCTGCTGTTTTTACTCACGGAGCCCTTTCGGGTTTTCATCCGTGCCCATTTTGCTTATAGACATACCGTTTTTTTTCCTTCTTTTTATTATTTTCTTCTTCCTTTTTTTTTTACGAGGTCGCGCCCTTTCGGGTTTTTCACAAACACTCGCCGGTAGCCCTGCTATTTTTACTCACAGAGCCCTTTCGGGTTTTCATCCGTGCCCTTTTTGCTTATGGACATACCGTTTTTATTTATTATATTTTTCTTTCTTCTTCTTTTTTTTTTATCTCGTCAGCCTACGGATGCTGCGGTATTAGTTTAAGGACGTTTCGGTCCGCTGTTAGCTCATTAAGCGTAATACTTCTTTAGGAAGCGACCGTTTATTGGCCTGAAAGGCCTTTCACCATGCATGTCCATGAGTAGATAGGCCCCACCCTGATAGACCTTATCTATGATGTACGGGCCTTCGTAGTTTGGCTCGAATTTTCCCCGCTTGGCGCGATTGGGGATCATAGGCCTTTTGACCACTAGCACAAGTTCGCCTTGGCGGAATGTCCTCGGCCGGGTCAATCATTCGTATGAGCGCGTCATCTTTGCTTTATAAGCTTTCAGATTTTGTTGCGCTATGAGCCATATTTCTTCAAGGGTATCAAGCTCCTCAAGCCGAAGGTTAGCATTTTCTTCGTCTGTCAACTCGTAGTGGACTTCCACTCGCAGAGAGGATAACTCTATCTCGAGGGGGAGTACTGCTTCCGTACCGAATACCAACGCGTATGGCGTTGCGTTCGTGGCCGTTTTGAACGTAGTTCGATACGCCCAAAGAGCCTCTTGCAGTCTCTCGTGCCAGTCTTTCTTATTTCGGGACACCGTCTTTTTCATGATCTTCGTCAGGGTCTTATTGAAGGCCTCGGCTAGACCATTAGCTCGCAGATTATAAACCGAGGAATATCTCCAGTCTATGTTATGCTTTTGCGCGAAGCGGCTGATCTTGTGACTTCTGTAGGCTGGACCGTTATCGGAGATGATCTGTCTTGGCGTTCCAAACCGATATATGACGTGCGTCTTGAAGAAGTGGGGGATATTCTCCATCTTCACTTCCCTCAGCGATACTACTTCTGCCGATTTGGAGAAGTAGTCAGTCGTCGCCAGGATGAAACGATGTCCCCTGGACGATGCTGGTTCGATGGGGCCAACTATGTCAGTTCCCCACATTTCGAATGTCCAGCTTGCCACTGTTGGGTGTAGCGGATTTGGATGCTGATGGATGAAGTCCCCATGGATTTGGCATGAGTGGCATTGCTTCGCATATTCGAGACAGTCCTGAATCATCGTGGGCCAGTAGTATCCCATCCGTTTGATCTTCATCTTCATCTTTGGGCCTGCTTGGTGAGAACCGCAGAGTCCGTCATGAACTTCCTGAACGACCCTTTCCGCTTCGTCAGGCCCTAGGCATCTCAACCACAGAGAATCAAACGACCTCTTGTATAGAGTATCATTGACGAAGGCGAAAGACAGAGCCCGTTTCATGAGCTGATGTCTTGTGGACGCATCTTCGGGCATTCGGTGGGACTTAAAGTAGTCTATGAAGATTTCCCTCCAGTCCTCAGCCTTTTCTCGTTCTTTTATTTGTAAGGTCATCTGCTCAGTCGCTCCCTTTTCCTCGGATGATTCCGGAGGTACTTCTGCTGGGGCAAGCACCCGATGGCTTTGTACCACGATTCTAACGTCATCGAGGTTCTCGTCAGCCAGTTCTTTAGCAAGTTTGGCTAACGCGTCTGCTTTGCTGTTTTCCACGCGCGGTATACTTTCCAAAGTATACGAAGGAATTTGGGTCAACAGTTGTTGCACCTTTTCACCGTACTTCACCAACTCCGGTTTGCACGTTTGGTAGTCGTCGTTTACTTGACTAACGACCAGTTGAGAATCTCCGTATATGAGGAGGTTTTCAATTCCTATGTCAATGGCGATCTCGAGGCCTACTACAAAGCTTCGTATTCGGCTTCGTTATTTGTCCTCGGCTCTGTTAAGGAGAAAGCGAAGCGCATTATCCCTCCTTGTGGAGTCACGAAGATGAGGCCTACCCCCGACTTGATTATAGGGGCGTTTTGTCTGCGCTTCTTCAGGGAAGATGCTCCATCGAAATAAAGTTCCTATCGGGTATCACCACCGTCGATCGTGTCAAACGCATGTTCGTCTGGAAGATCGTAATTTAGAGGAGAATCGGCGGCTATCGGATGCTCAGCGAGGAAGTCGGCGATGGCCTGGCCTTTGACTGCCTTGAGAGGTTGATATGTTATCGAGAATTCCATCAAGAGCAGGGCCCATTTAGCGAGTCGTCCCGTCAATATGGCCTTTGACATTAAATATTTAAGAGGGTCCACCTTCGAAATGAGATGGACCTCATGCGCCAACGCATAGTGCCTGAGCTTTGTTATCGCGAAGATCAACGCCAGGCAGTGTTTTTCAATGGGGGAGTAGTTGCTTTCTGCCCCCAGTAGAACTCGACTCAAATAGTAGAGTACTCTTTCTTTCCCTTGGTCGTTCTCTTGCGCCTATAATGTGCCCAAAGACCCTTCGAGGGCAGTTGTATAAAGAATGAGAGGCTTTCCCTTGACCGGAGCAGCCAGCACTGGCGGGTTCTGCAGGTATTGCTTGATCTCGTCTAGCGCGCTTTGGCATTTTTGGTCCCAGACGAACGGGGTTCCCTTCTTCATCAGGTGGCTGTAAGGACGGCACTTGCCTGAAAGGTTGGCTATAAATCGCCGTATATACGCGAGCTTCCCCTGGAGAGACCACAGTTGTTTGAGAGTCCTTGGCAGGGGCATTTCCATAATCGCCTTGATCTTGGACGGATCTATCTCGATACCTCGGTGTCGGACGATGAATCCCAGGAATTTGCCCGAAGAAACTCCGAATGCACACTTGAGAGGGTTCATCTTCAAGTTGTATTGTCGAAGACGTCGAAATACAATTTTTAGGTGCTCGAGATGTTCCTCGTATGATTTGCTCTTAACCACGAGGTCGTCGATATAACATTCGACGATTTCATGTATAAGGTCATCGAAGATCTTCGTCATGGCCCTCTGATAGGTGGCGCCGGCGTTCTTTAGACCGAAGGGCATTACCTTGTAACAAAATATTCCCAAAGGGGTCCGGAAAGCGGTATGCTTCTGGTCTTCGGGATGCATCTTTATCTGATTATACCCTGATGAACCGTCCATAAAGGAGAAAACCTCATGAGTGGACGTATTGTCTATCATCAGTTCGGTGACTGGCATCGGGAAATCATCCTTCGGGCAAGCTTTGTTGAGATCCCGAAAGTCCACGCATATGCGTACCGTCCTATTTTTCTTCATCACCGGGACGATGTTAGCGTTCCATTCAGGATATTAAACCTCCTGGATAAAGCCAGAGTCGATTAACTTCTTGACCTCGGCGTTGATGCTCATCTCAAGCTCGAGCCGCATTCTCCTTGGCGCTTGTTTGACCGGCTTGGCGTCCGGGGATATCGCCAATTTGTGCACAGCAATTTCTGGATCTAATCCTGGCATTTCGGAACAGTTCCATGCGAAGCAATCTCTATGCTGTATAAGGACGTCTTTTAATGCAGCCACCCTTTCTTCAGATAGTAGCTCGCTGACAAATGTCGGTCGCGGATCATTTCCCGTCCCCAACTCAATTTTTTTGAGATTATCTGCAGTGGTATGTATTCCATCCTCCAGTTCTTTCAGAGCTGGCGGAAATTCTGAGATCGCCTCATCATTGCTGTTTTCGAAGCACCAAGGAAGGCTGTCCATGTTCTCGGGCTCTTCTTTTAATATTGTTATCATGTGACAAGTGCGAATCCGCTTCCAATCCCAATGTGGAGTTGGTTCTGTTCTTGTGGCTTTGGGTTCGTACTTCTGTGGCAACGCTACCCTCCAGTTGTCCGACAGAGCGAATTTGCCAAGCTGATACTGATCTTCAACTCAATTCTTGAAGGTGAAGCAATCTTCAAGAGGATGCCCTATTACTCGATGGTAAGAGCAATAGTTTGGGTCAGAGACTTCGCCTGCTTGTTCGGGGTGCTTGGACTCCGGCAGTGTAATCATCTGATGTTTTAGAGCGAGGTCAAGTATTTTCTTCGTCATGTCCCGAGGAAACGAGTATGCTCGACCCATTTTCTTCAGGAGGGATAGATCAATAACGCTCGACTCCCGCTTGCGTGGCTTCTTAGCCCTGCTTTGTTGCTGTTGAGCGTCTTTTTGGCCTTTCGACTTATTTCTGCCTCTGCGTCGAGCCTTTTCTATAACAGGTTGACACGGGGCGGCATTTTCATCTTTTACGGCCTGTTGAAGGAGGCGTTGTGTTTTGGCTTTCTCGTAGATTGCCATTTCACGGTTGTGATCATCTCGGACTTTTTGACCAGCTTCCCTTATAAGCATGTCCATTTGTTATTCAAACGACGGACTGGGCACTTTTGCATCAGGAACTTTTACTGGTTCAGGATTAGTGTCCTCCCGTCGAGCATCCGCTTCTTCATCAAAGTCATACACGACGTAGCAGCCGTGTAGTAACTCTCGTTTCTTTGACCGGATGTATCCAATCCCTTTTGTTTCCATTCTCCCATTAGGCAGCTTGTGTTGAGTCCCAGGAACGTTCCAGACTTTGTCATAGAACTTGGCCTTTCGAACGGTTTGCTTGAAGGATATCCCCTGGCGCTTCAGTAGCCTCTTCAAACCTTCTATATAATATCTGGGGAAGCGAATGGGCTGAAGCCTGTCAAGCGTAGGATCCGCGCCATGCCAGATTTCTTTCTCCACTCTGGTTTCTTCAGAGCGGTAGAATAGAATTGCTTTTTCGCCTTCTCGCCTGGGAGGAATATAGAACGTTTGCAGCCCTTCTACATTGTAAATATCAAGTGCATCTAGTTCTTTACGGTGTTTAAGCGGCACCATGGCGACTTGTAGACTTTGCTCTTCGTCAACGGACGTTCGTATTGAAGGCCGAGCAGAGAATATAGCATGGACTTCATCTTCCGAATCGCTACCAAAGATCAGCGTAGGAGCGGATGGTCCCGGCTTGGTGTATTGGGGCGGACCCGAATAAACTATCTTCTCCTCCTCCTCGGTATCACTGCCGAAGACAGGGATGGTAGCGTTAGTTTTGTTCTCCGGCTTGTGACATCTTTCCGTGTCTTCGAAACTCGGTAAGAAGTATTTGGCATCTTCGTATTTATGAACTTCGTTCACGGAAAACGGATTCAGTTCTCCCGTCATGGTATACTCGAGACCATCCCTAAAATATTTCATACACTGATGCTGTGTAGAAGGGATGATGTTGTACTCGTGTAACCATGGTCGGCCGAGCAGAGTGTTGTAGCATGTCTTGGCATCTATGATGTGGAATTTAATGTCCGTGACGAGCAGCCCAAAGCGTAGCATCAGTATCACAGATCCAAGAGTTTTTGACGATTGGGAGTCGAACCCGGAGATGGTGATCTTGTCTCGAGCGAGGTGCTGGACGCTCATGCAGATTTCCTTCAACACCCGCACGTTAAGGAGATTAACAGACAATCCATTATCGATCAGGATTTTGCCTATCTTTATATCATGGCAGTATCCCGAGACGTAGAGAGGGCGATTGTGTTCGCACGTCCCAAGGAGAAGGTCTTCATCGCCAAAAGTGACATCTGCCGTGTGCACTTCCTCCAATTCATCCTTCATCTTTTCTTTGGCCAGGAAAGCTTGGAACTGCTCTGGGTCCTGTAGTGCCTTGATCAACGAATCTTTCGCCTCGCTTGATAGTAAAAGGGCGTCAAGAATGCTGAGCTGCGAGGGTAGCTTCCTCAGATGCGCTAAGATGTTGTAATCCACTTTATTTTTCTTCGGCGGGTCTTTGGCAGCTAGCTCTTCCATGACTTGGTCATCTAGGGCGATGTCCTCAGAGACCTTTTCTTTCCCTTTATCTTTTTTGTTTGGGGGTCTGAGATTCTTTTCGGGCAGCATGCGATTACGCAGCTGGATATTCTCGCAAATCTTCGGTTCTTCTTCTTTTCCCGAAGTGGATTCTTTAAAAAAGGGCTAAGAGCCAGCTCCTCTTTGGAATCGCTCCCAAATGTGAGCACTTGTGATCCCCCGGCGTTGACCATGCGACAATTGCCAGTAGTTCTGTTAAGCCCTTCGGTCGTATCGTTCCGTTCTCGGCGAGTCTTGCGCTTTTCCCGCTTAAAATGCTGCCGGTGAGCAACATATCCTTGCCACCATCTATCGAAAGCTTTGCACTCTTCGGTGGGGTGCGAAATCTTCCGATGATATAAACAATAAGAGGGGTGCATTTCCACTTCACCAGTAACGCTTCCTTCAGAAGATGGTAGCTTCATACCCATTGACACGGCTTTAGCAAACCTCTTCCTCATCTTGAATTTGATTTTGTCGGTAGTGGATGTATTTTGCTCCAGCGGGAGCGTCTCAGCTCATTCATCCAGCAGCTGGCGCTTGGCCCTTTCAAGTATAGCCATCTCGCGTTCTCGATCAGCTTTACTTTTCAACCAAGCATCGTTAAGGAATGCGTCAATTACTTCATCTGATGGCCCCGAAATTTTTGGTTCAGGATCTGCCCCTAACTTTTCAGTACAAGGAGTCTCCTTATCTTTCGTGAGCGAATGAGAAATCATATGACAGCTCGCCACGCATTCCTCAGATTCATCAGATGAACTTTCTCCCTCATCTTCCTCTTGAAAGACGTGATTGAGGAACTATTGGAATGTAACGGGAGTCCGTGCCTTCTGATTATATTCCTTCAGCGCATCAATTTGTTTTTGCAAGTCCGTGCACTTGTCGCCAGACTTCACGGGCTTCCTTGATTTCTTTTTCTTCTTCTTTGAAGATTTCGACGGCTGGTTGTGAATGCTTGGGCCACCTCCATCGATCTTTTGAGTTGGACGAGGCTTCAACATCCCTTCAATGATCTGCGGTTCCAACGGGTTCTTCCACCTAATCGCTGGACATGTCTGAAGATCGTTTAGTATCCTCTTTGTCTTGGCTGATAATACAACCTCCCAAGGAGCTTCTTCAACGACGGAGCATGTTGCCTCCGGCGTATCCGTCCCCTTAGAGGTGTGGGGCTGCGGGGGATTCACCTTCCATTTGTCAGATAACGTGAATTTGCCTTGTCGGTACTGGTTTTTAAGCCAATTTTTGAAAACGTAGCAAACTTCGATCGGATGGCCCAGTACTCGATGATAAGGACAGTAGTTGGGCTCATTGACATCACCTGGTTGCAACGAACGTTTTGGATCCGGAAGATTTATAAGTCGGTTGCGCAACGCTAGCTTGAATAACCTTCTCGTTTTATTGCGGGGAAAAGAGTAAGAACGTCCTAGCCTCTCCTCAAGGGCTACGTACGGACGCATATTATTTTGACGAACAACCGGCTTCGAGTCGCTCGGTTGTTGTTGAGCATTAGCGACAACGATCGCTTTTCCCTTCCCTTTGTCATTTCGGGAGTCCGGCTTTGGAAAAGGGGGTTTATGGCCCATCTGATCCATTTACGCTAGCTTGTCAATCAAGGCCTAGAAGGTAGTCTGCTTGAAAAACATCATAAATTGCGAGATGGTTGCTTGCGGATCAAGGGTTCCCACAAACATACCTACTGCGGGAGCTTCTTCAATGCGCTGCTCGCACTTCGACCATAAGTTCCGCCACCGTATAGCATATTGAACCCATGTCTCGCCCGGCTTTACTCTGGCGTTAATCAGTGCCGTCATCGGGGTGCGTTCACTGGCGCTTGCAAAACGCTGAGTGAACAACAGCTCCATCTCCGCGAAGGTCTTGATAGAGTCATTCGGGAGCTCAGAGTACCACTCGAACGCCGTATCTGATAAACTTCCAACAAACTGTCGAAGCAACAGCTTGTTATCACCGCCGGTGTTACCGCAGAGTTCCCTGAACTGGGCAACATGCTGGTGAGGATTGCCCGTCCCCTTATAGACATGGAACTTGGGAATTGTGTAACCAGGTGGGTACTTGATCTGGTCGTACCAACTCGGATACGGCCGTCCTGTTTTTATGACCTGGCCGACTGCTTCAGTCGCATGATGAACCCGTATTTGTTGGGCTATGTACTCGTCCAAGTCAGCTTTGGAGATTGTCTCCTCCTTAGCTGTTGATAGAGCTAGTGGAGGATTTGACGTCTCTCCCCTATCATCTTCAAGGATGATCGGGGGATCTTCAGCAGGTGGATCCTGTTGAATCATCATGCCCATCATGTCCTGGAACAGGAGGGCCATACGCTTTATGTTGGCTGCTTGTTCAGTAGCCTCTTTATCCTTCTTCTCCAATATTCGTCGAAGGAATTCGGCGTCAGTTTCTTACTCCTGACGTTCATCCAAGGACGTTTCAGGGCTTTCTTTTGGTCCAGTAAGTGCGGCCATAGCGTTCATCATCTCTTGGAGCTTTTGCTGCTGCTCCTGCGCTTTAGTCACTGATCGCGTAAGCGGTCGATGACCCGTAGATATGCGACTGTCCTCCTTACCAGACGCCATATAGACGGTATGAACTATAATACCCCCTGACTTAGGGCGTTTAGGTTTACCATCTTTGGCATTTGCCGCGGGCGCGGGGGTTTTCTCCGGCCTTCTTCTTTTGTGGGCCGTTGAAGTGGAGGGGGCCGTTGAAGTGGGCACCCTAGCGATTGTTGTCCTCTGCTACTTAATAGGACGGTCTTTTCCCTCTTGCACCTTCGCCTTTTTCTGTTGACGAGAGTGACCAGGGTCAATCACGGAGTCTTGAACCCTCCGCCAAACTTTATAAATTTTTTAGGACAGCCGTTGAGGGGGCTGTTCCTGCTTTGTTTCCGGAACTCTCTCCGCAGGTGGAGGAGATCTTTTTAGTGTAGCGGTTGGAGAGTTCTTACGTACCCTCCTCAGCAGTTCAAAGCTGTTCCCAGTTGGAATGGCAGCGTTGACTTCCACCACTGGAGCCGGTGGAGTTAGCCCTGAGGGGGAGTTGCCCCCTGCCTTCCTCACTCGTCGCCAATAGCGACGTCGAGCATGACGAGCCGCTGGGACTAACTCGGAGATAGAAACAGCTTCTTTTTGCCCCCTATCTAAATGAGGCGCCGCTGGTGTTAACCTCTTAAAGACTGGGGTTGTCCATTGAGGGATGATATTCAACCTGTCGAAGACAGATCCTCGTGCAGGGGCAGGAATAGTCAGTCTTGTAAAGACTGACTCTTTGACAGGGGAAGCCGCCTTGACGACTTCTGGAGCAGCGGTTATTGCCTTCCTTAGGACAGCCACCTTAGAGTTCATGGGCTTCCTAGCGGGCTCCTCATAGTTCTGATCCATCCTGGCGAAGACGGAGGCTGTTGATTTGGTAGTGGACGACCCATTGACAGGGGCCGTCGTAGCAGTGAGCCGGTCGAAGACCGACTTCTTGTTCGCTTCTGGTGTAGACATTGGCGTAGAGAAGCTTGCAGGTGGGATCATAGTCCCGAAAAACAGGCCGGTGGTGGCCTGGGTCACCTGTTCTACTGGCAGAGCGAGGAAGGAGGTCGCTTGAGGCCCAAATGCTACACCTCCAGGTGAGGTGGAGCGTCCGTTGCAGTGGCACTTCGAGCACTTCGTGCAGTTAGAGGCCATTAATGCTTGAGTTCTGCGCCAGGCAAGAGACCAAATCTTAGTAAACTTGAAATCCAAAGGCAACCATTAATAAACCGCGATTCGTTCGCGAAGATGACACACGAAGAGTGGAGTGGAAAGAGGAAAAGGTCCCACCGGGCGTGCCAGAATCTGTTCACCTCCGAAAGGCGGCCGCGACGTGAGGACGTCTAGCCTGAGATTCGGGGCAGATGCTATATGGTTTTATCCGTCTGCCTCTTCGAAGATGCCAAGTTGATTTATGGCACCGTGTATCGGAGGTTTAGACGGATGCGGCCGATGTAGCAGACTTCGTCGGATTCCCCCTCACTTGAGGGGTTTTTGATTGTGGGGACGCTCTTCCCTGCAGGCGCAAGCCCCTGCAGTTAATTACGCTACCGCATCATGGTAACAACTTTCTCCTTCTCCAGAATTTCACTTCGTGTCGTGGGTGTTTGTTTTTTTTGTGGTTGCCCATGGATTGTATACGGAGACTGAGTAATGCCGTCGCCCGTAGGACGCGGATTAGTCCAAATCCATATTTACTTAGATTTGGGTTTGGTGTTTTTAGTTTAAGGATTCGTTAGCCGCATTTGAGACTAAGATCAACTTAAACGTTCGTTAAGGATACGTTAATCCTGTTTGAGACTAAGATCAACTTAACGTGGTGATCCATTTAATATATGGCCGTCGGGACTCGTCACCTCTCTGACGTCGTTGAAGGATTACAACGATAGGTGTCAGAGGAGTTCAGAGATGTACCCTTGAACCAAAGTCGATTTGGAGTTTTATAGTCCATTTAAATGTTTAAGGATACGTTAGCTGTATTTGGGGCTAAGATCAACTTAAACGGGACCGTTTAGATCCGGCAAAAGAGCATTTGGGGGGCTCTATTGCTCCAGTTTAGGGAAATGGTGGTCCATGTTTCAGTTTAGGGACGTGGTGGTCCATCATTAGTTTAAGGACGTTTCGGTCCGTCATTAGTTTAAGGATGTTTCGGTCCGATATTAGTTTAAGGACGTTTCGGTCCGATATTAGTTTAAGGACGTTTCGGTCCGATATTAGTTTAGGGAGGACCCCGCAGTCCATATTGATGTGTGGTCGTCGGGACCCGTCACCTCTCTGACGTCGTTGAAGGATTACAACGATGGGTGTCAGAGGAGTTCGGAGATGTACCCTAGAACCGGTCGTAAATTGATTTAGGGAGCAGCCGTGCTCAGTCAATTTAACTTGAGGACTTACGGCCACGATTGGGCTAAGTCCAATTGAAAATGTTCAACATTTTATTTGCATTTGCATTGCATTTATTTTTATTTTTATTTGGGCTCTACCCATAAAGGATGCAGAGCATCAATTTGTTTTGGGCTCTGCCCATTTATGAATGATGCAGAGCATCAATTTTACTTGGGCTCTGCCCTTTTTATTGCTTTGCAATTTATTTTGGCCTGCTAGGTCTTTTTAACTTGGGCCTGGCCCTTTAGCAAAAGAAATGCATTGCATTTTTAGGCGCTTTGCGCCAATCAAAGAGCGCAAGCGCTTGTGGTGATGACACGTGTCATGCAAGCGCAGTGCGCTACGCTTGCGCTGCTGACACGTGTCGCGCTCTGGTGAGTTGCGCCAATTCTAGAGAGCAAGGCTCTATCTTAAAGCGCACAGCGCAAGTGCGTCAGATGCTGACACGTGTCACGTTCTGAGGAGCGCAAGCGCAACAGCGCAGTGCACTGTGTCAGTGCGCTGCGCTTTTGCGCTGCTGACACGTGGCGCTCCCTGATGGCTTGCGCCAACACAGGAGCGCAACAGTGCAAGTTTTCAAGTGCAAAGCACTGTTTTTTATGTTTTGATCGATTTTAAATCAAAGAAAACAAGTTTTTCTTGTTTTCAGAGAACCAATGGTTCATAAGTGCAAAGCACTATTTGATTTCTTGATCTAATTTAGATCAAAGAAAAACAAGCTTTTTCTTATTTCAGGAACCAGGTTCATAAAAAGTGCAAAACGCTGTTTTTATTTTGTTTTTTATTAAAGATCATTGATCTTGTTTTTAGATCAATGATCTATCAGAAAAAATTCTTCTATCTAAAAGGTCTTTTTTACCTTTCTTTTTTTTCTTGGAATTTCTTTAGAGTTTTCTCTGCTTGAAATTTTTGATTTCTCACAAAATGTTGATGCCTTTGATTTGAGGTCTAGGGGTCTTTTTATAGTGCCCATAAATTAGTTAAATTTGTTAAAGAGATCTTTCTCTGAGTGATTTGGGGAATTTTCCCCACCGTTGGATCTTTGATCCAAGAGCTTCTGTTTTACAGAAGAAAATCTTCTTGTTTTAACAAGAACAATAAGATTTCTTTAAAATCTTAATTCTGTTTGGCACAAATGCCCCAGCGCGTGACACGTGTCACGTAGCACACAGTGCAGCGCAACTGCGCTAGCGCATCTGCGCTGACACGTGTCGCGCAGCGCAGTGCTTGCGCAACTGAAGCGTTGCTTCCTTTAATTTTGCTTTAAATAGAGCTTTGCTCTGATTGGGCGCGCCTTAGGTGCTGCGCTGATGCATCTGCGCCTGACACGTGGCGCATTGCGCCCAGCGCAAAGAATCTGAAGCGTTGCTTCATTTATTAAAATTTAGATTTTCAAAGTAGAGCTTTGCTCTGATTGGGAGAATCGGAAGCGTTGCTTCACTTGAGATGTCTTTTCATCTTCCCAAAAATTTCATTTCCCAGGTCTTGGAAATAATTCCATTGTGCACAGAATTCTCTGTGCTTGGGTCTATATATAACTCAAGGTCGAGCCTTTTCTTTTCTCATCTTCAGAGAATTTCTTCGATTATGGCTTGCAACCGCCCTCATGCTCGCCGACAACCATGGGAAGTGCCGATTCGGGACATCGTTTCCCGTTTTGCTGCGCGCCTGGTGGACCCTTCTTTTACGGACGAGCAGTGCGATGCTGCAATGTACGAGCTTTTGACTCGCGTGGGGTCTCCTCTTCCTCCGCACTCCATTTGGCTCCGGATGATCCTTGCCTCGGTGCTCGCCGATCTTCCCCCTCCTCCAGTAGAGATGTCCTCGGCAATGCTTGACGCCGCCGAGGATAAGATCGAGTGCTTCTTTGAAGCGCACTTGATCACCAAAGCCCTGAGGGACTGTTCTTTCCACTTGCTGAGCCAGATACGGGCTCGCCGGGTTGTCATCGCCACCTGTTCTGACGAGTGTGGCGATGATCGTTGGGCGTCTACTTCTCAAGAGGACCGCTGCTTCAACGTGGTGGAGAAGACAGAAAGGGAACTGGAGAATCTTCTTCTTATCTTTGCGAACCCTTGTCTTTCCGATCCCATATTTGGTGATCTTTTTTAAATGTAATAACAATAATAATGATGAACAAGTATTTTTCTTTTTAATCAAGTATTTCATTATCTGTTAAGGGTTCTTTTATTTTAGCTCTCTGTTGTGCTTGTGCATCTATAATTTAATTTGCTATTATTAAGTGCATGTGATTCTTGCAAGGATAAATTGCCTTTGGTGTTTAGCCTCTTTCATGAAGCGGTGCTTTACTTTTCAGTCTTAGAAATAGAGTTTCGTTCTAATTGGGGGAAACAACCGCAATCAATAACGGTGTCGCTTGGTAGCTAGCCGGTTGAGTACGGGTCGATCCACAAGGAAAACGTGTTCTTTTCTTTATGTTCTTACGAGTTAAGTCCTATTTTTGGTAGGTTTTGATTTTTATAAAAAACTAAGATTGAATTTAATTTGATTTGAAGCCTTGCTAGGATTAGGATTAGATTAGTTTGGAAAAATAACTTTACTCACTGCTTCCTTTGCCTTAATTAAGAACATAGGTGTTAGGGTAATAGTCAACAAAAGGGATTAGCACGACTAGGAAGAAACTTCGTTTCTTCCTTTTGGTCCTTGTCCGTCCTTTCTTAACTCTTAGCCCTAACCTCTATGTAAATCAACCACAACCGGTCTAAGTAGGGAATCACCGCTATCTCGTAGAATAGGGTGCCGTAGCAAGCGGTGTGTGTTTGATTCAAATAGAGTCCTAATTAAAATGTTATATGGGCAAGAAAGGAGAGAGATTTCCATCTCTCAAACATACACAATCCTAACCCTAACAAGTAAGGAATTACTCACTCATTAGGAAAGTTACGATGAAATTCATTTTTATAATTTTTGTTTTAATAACCTAATTAACTTGCAGATAAATAAAGACAGATAAAAAAATTGCAGAAATTAAATTCAAATGGAGAATTGCAAGATAAAAAAAACTTACTTTTATTGACACCTCTTAACGATTACAATGGAATGAAAATTTAATCTAGAAATTAAAAAGTGGCATTCTTAATTAGGCTTCTGGTTTTCCTATTTATAGATAGGAGAAACCCTAGGGTTTACATCTGATCCACATTTAAAATTACAAGACTACCCTAAGAAAGCCGGGTCAAAATACCGACACCCACCGACACGTGCACTGCACGGCCGCGGATCCACGGCAGAATGCCATGTTTGGCCGCGGATCCACGGCCATATGGTGAGCTCTTGGACTCAGTTCTTTAGGGATGCTTCAAGTTGCTTTTTCCTTCTGTTTTCTTTACTTGGTTCCTCAGAATCTTTTCTACTTTCTTCCAGATTTCCAACAGTGCAGAATTTGTGGACTTTTACCGTAAGCTTCGCATTAAAGTCTTGAATCTTGTGTTGCCCTTTTGCTTTGTGCACTTGAACTGTTAGGTGGAATCATACGGATTCATCTATTGTTGGTCGTAGTCTCACTTTTGTAATGTCTTTTCATGAATTTCACTGAATTGTTCTGAGAACCTGTAACCTGCAACTATTTAGCAGACATGGATCAAAAGCACCTATTTATTTGTATTATGATTAAGAATGGGCGATATAATAATGCAATATTCTGATATGAACAAATACCCCCAAACTTATCTGTTGCTCGTCCCGAGCAAAACTATTTTTATTCTCGAAAAAACCTAACCTCACTTTCGCAGGGAATCGCGATTGCACTGAGCTCATGCAAAAAGCAGTTAAACCTCTGGGTGCCCCTAGTAGGAGGAGTGTTGTCTCCTGAGGGTTTTCAGGGGATACTACCCACAAAATCCGATCAATTTAGCATGTTGACTTTCATTCTTCAATTCGGTGTTCTAGCAAGAAATTCTATTATCTTTAACTTTAGAAATCATCAACCCGTATTTTTCACACTCACTTATCATTTAACTTAAGATCGTATATGTTCTATAAATTTATTTAGCTTTTAGTATCTTTTGAATTTTCCTTCTAAGGTTCCATCTCAAATTAGGAATTTTTATCATCTCTACTGAAAATATAAGCCCTATCTTTCATTCCTATCTCTCATCAAAACCCCAATCATATACCCCTACATGTGTGTATGTATCACCCTTACACTTGGAAATTCAATTCAAGCTATCATACTCTTGTCCATCGTCCAAAGTACTTTTAGTTGGTGAATTTTAGATGAAATTGCTCACACATCCTTCATGCGACCGTTAATACTTCTTGAGGTACTAACGACCAATTACAAAATGTATTCGTGCATTTAGGCGTAATTCCTCGTCTTGTAATACCTAAGGCTTTAGCAGTGACTCCCAAACCAGTTGATCTAAGGCACTAGGTGATAAAGCACCCTATATATATATATATATATATATATATATATATATATTTTAATTTTTTTTCATTTTACGCAGCCTTAAGTAATTACAAAACCAGTATTCATTTTTTTTATCTCTTATTTCAAACTTATACTTTAATTTTTTCTCATTCTAAGGATTTTAGACAAGAGTATTTCAAGGTATCCTCTACTATCCCAAGTTTCAATAGAGTATATATTTTCAGAATTTAGACTAAAGATTCAGAATTATTTTTCAGACTTACACTTCAATAAAAATTTCAATACTCTTCCCTTATTTTGACTTAGCCCAAGAACTGAACTCATCATTTGCCTATTTCTAAATAAACTATAAGGATATATATTTTCTACAGTTAAACTTTAAGAAAGGTTAATTTTAGGATTTTTAATTTACTAAGTTTAGGATCTAGTTTTTCCGAGCTAGTTAACCGTCTTGTCAAACTTAAGTCAAATATGGCCAAAATTGAATTTTTCAATTTTTATAATTTTTATAATTTTTCAATTTTTTATTTGAATTTATTTTTAAATTTATTTTTATTTTCATTTTTTAATTTTTTTATAATTTTTTATAAAGATGCAATGCAGAATTAAACATGCAAAGAAAGAAAAGAGAAAAAATATATACAAAAATTAAAATATGCAATGCAATGATAACTATTTACAAACCACCTCCTCCCCCAAACTTACTAAAAGCAGTGCCCTCACTGCTCATGACCTCGCCGTCCCCTCGAACATGAACAAGAACGTTCCTCTCTCGCCAGTAGTGTGGACACGCCGCGCTCAATCTCTGTCACACGGTGATCCAAGTTGGTCACCAACCCTACCAATCTGTCTATCCCCCTAGTGGATTTTCTAAGTATACGTGCATGTTCTGCAGGAGTAAGCTCTTCCTCGCTCGCGGTCGAGCTGGAGCTGGGTGTTCTGGCGGGTACGTTCTCGGCCGGTTCTGTTCGCGACCATACATCATTTAGGCGGGTATAGGACACTCCCTCAATAAGAGGCCTAATGGGGATACCTCAAAGCATGTAAAACTCAAATCCTCCACAGGGAGGAAATAGCGACACAGTTGTGTCACTAACATAGGGCATGGGTAATTGGCAGCCCTTTTGCCAGCACCAATTGAATTAAGCAATACCGTGCGCATATCATATCTAGGATTCCTAGTCATTAAGGTGTGCACGATATGAAGAGATGGTGTGAAAAGGGTAGTATTGTGTGAACTACCAAAAATGTTGTTTTGTGCCCAACGGCACACAGTCAGTACATTTGCAAAGAGGGTTCTAACTTGGATGCCCTTACGTGGCTCCCTCGAACAGTTAGTACCCATCAAGGGTAAATAATCCTCGAATTGGAGGGGTTGGTCATGGGTAGGTAGTCTAGGTATTAGGGTGACTTCATGAATGAAGTCCATGTCGATAATGATTTCCCTATCACCCCAAATAAGCCTAATATATCCGTGTTGTGAAAGGTATCCGTCTTTCATGCATTCATAAAATCGTGTGACGAGATCTGGAAGAGCGAAAGAGTTTGGATGATTAAACAGTAAAAAATTCCACCCTCGCCTCCGGATCTCTTCACCGAAATAGCTACCGTAAATTATGTGTGCAAATATTTGTGAAAAGTCCCTCTCATATTGTAGCGTTGGTGCCATTACAGAAAAAGAAAGTTGCAGAATATTTCAAAAATTAACAGAGAGAACCAGAGAATGCAAACCTCCTCTGAAGTTTTCAGAGGGTGACGGGGCTAAGCAGCGGCGGAAGCGCGGCCAGATGCAGGAAATTGCGGCAGTTGGGCGGCAGCGTAGTGGGATCTCTCTGCAGAAATTGGAGCGGTGGCTAGGGTTTTTAGAGAGATGAAATTAGGGTTTGGTAAAAGGCAGAGAGGGTCGGGTTCTATTTATAGGGGGGATTGTTTTGGTTATTTGCAAAAATCCCCTCTTAAAAAGAGGAAATTATTTGTAAATAAATTTTTTTTTCTATTTATATTTTTTTTATTAAAACTGAAAATTTACAAAAATACTGTAAAAATTTTTTTAAATTTTTTTTATTATTTTTATTTTGTTTTTATATAAATTACAAGTGATACATACCCCCAAATTTATTTGAAACAGTGTTTTGGCTGGATAATCGAAATTTAGAGGTAGATGGAGGAAGATCAGTCAATGTAAATCGGCTCCTGCAAAAACAAGAGCTCCTCCGAAGGGTCCGCAGTGAGTAACGATTTAAGTCTATGGCCGTTTACTTTAAATAGTGAACCGTCCTCCGGATTTTCTAAATCGACCGCACCGTACGGATATACGGTGCGTACCAAAAATGGCCCTTTCCATCGAGATCTGAGCTTGCTGGGAAGGAAATGTAACCGAGTGTCGTAAAGTAAAACCTGTTGACCAAGTTTAAAAGTTTTGCGCATAAGGTGTTTATCGTGGAACACCTTCGTTCGGTTTTTGACGACAACCGCATTCTCGTAAGCTTCATCCCGAAGCTCGTTCAATTCATTCAATTACAGCTTTCTATTGCTGCCCGCATCTCCTAGAGATAGATTCAACTCTTTTATTGCCCAAAATGCTCTATGCTCAATTTCAACTGGAAGGTGGCAAGCCTTTCCATAAACAAGTCTATATGGAGACATTCCAAGATCGGTCATATAGGCAGTTCTAAATGCCCAAAGGGCATCAATAAGTTTTGACGACCAATCTTTACGGTTTTTGGAAACCGTTTTCTCCGATATCTGTTTAATTTGCCGATTTGAAATCTCGGCTTGCCCATAAGTTTGGGGATGATAGGGCGCTGACAGCTTGTGAGTAATGGAATATTTCCGTATTAAGGAATCGAAATTCCTATTACAAAAATGAGATCCATTATCGCTGATAATTGCGCGGGGATGCCCAAATCGAGAAAAAATATTTTCTTTGAAAAATCTAACGACAACCTTGTTGTCATTAGTTTGGCCGGGCACAGTCTCGACCCACTTTGAAACATAGTCAACAGCGAGGAGAATATACACGTTCCCAAAAGAGTTAGGAAACGGTCCCATAAAATCTATCCCCTAAACATAAAAAATTTCAACAACTAATATTGGTTGGAGCGGCATTTCATTTCTTCTAAATATCGGGCCCAAGTGTTGGCACCGGGAGCATGTCTTGCAGTAATCATGTGCGTCTTTAAAAAGTTATGGCCAGTAGAAACCGCACTGCAAGATCTTTTCGGCTGTCTTTTTAGGGCCAAGATGCCCGCTACACGCTTGATCGTGGCAAAATGACAGCACACTCTTGAACTCATTGTCGGGGACACACCGACGAATAATTTGGTCGGGACAGTATTTGAATACATATATTTCATCCCAGTAAAAATGTTTTACCTGGGATAGAAATCTGAGTCTGTTCTGATTCGACCATTCGTTTGGTATAAGTCCAGTGGCCAAATAATTTACGATATCTGTGAACCAAGGTTCGCATGACAAAGTTAAGAGCTGCTCATCTAGAAAAACGTCTTTAATAGGAATTTGAAGCGTCGGTGAGGAAGGAAGGCGTGAAAGATGGTCGGCGACTACGTTTTCGCATCATCTCTTATCTCTGATGACAAGATCAAACTCTTGTAGTAAGAGAATCCAACGTATCAGCCGAGATTTAGCGTCCTTCTTCGCGAAAAGATGGCGAAGAGCTGAGTGGTCAGTGTAAACGATGACTGGAGAGCCGATTAAATAGGGCCTGAACTTTTCTAATACAAACAAAACAGCTAAGAATTCCTTCTCAGTTGTTGTGTAATTTAATTGGGCATCGTTCAAGGTTCGGCTCGCGTAATAAATCAAATGCAGCATCTTATTTATGTGCTGTCCAAAGACAGCACCAATGGCGAAATCAGATGCATCGCACATAATCTCAAATGGATGCGTCCAGTCAGGAGACAAAAGAATGGGAGCGGAAGTAAGTGAGAATTTCAATGACTCGAACGCCTTCATACAGCTTGATTCAAAATCAAATGTGGTGTTCTTGGCCAACAAAAGAGTCAAAGGTCTAGCTATCTTGCTAAAATCCTTGATGAACCGTCTATAGAAACCGGCATGGCCAAGTAAGGCTCGAATGTCGTGGACGCATTTGGGAGGAGGAAGATTGGAAATGACTTCAATCTTAGTTTTATCTACCTCAATACCATTTTGTGAGATGATATGTCCTAAGACAATACCTTCTCGTACCATAAAGTGGCACTTCTCCCAATTTAAAGTAAGGTTATTATCCCTAAACCGGGTAAGAACTGCGTCTAAATGTAACAAACGCTCATTAAAGGAGTCGCCGAAAATGGAGAAATCATCCATGAAAATCTCCAAGAATTTTTCCACCATGTCTGAAAAAATGCCCATCATACACCGCTGGAAAGTAGCGGGTGCATTGCATAACCCAAAGGGCATGCGACGGTAAGCAAACGTACCGAAAGGACAAGTGAATGTGGTCTTGTCTTGGTCCTTTTCGGCGATGGAAACTTGATTATAGCCGGAGTAGCCATTCAAAAAGCAGTAAAATTCATGCCCAGCCAATCGTTCTAGTATTTGGTCAATAGAAGGTAATGGAAAGTGCTCTTTTCGTGTCGCGGCGTTGAGTTTTCTATAATCGACGCAAACTCGCCACCCAGTTTGGGTGCGAGTAGGTATTAACTCATTTTCCTCATTAGTTATGACCGTTATGCTCGATATCTTAGGGACAACGTGAATGGGGCTAACCCACTGGCTATCAGAGATAGGGTAAATGATACCACTATCAAGACATTTTACAACCTCCTTTTTAACAGCCTCCTTCATTATTGGGTTGAGTCGTCTTTGTGGATCCCTTACTGGCTTGGCATCATCCATCATATGAATATGATGTTCAACTATTAGGGGACTAATCCCCTTGATGTCCGCCATAGTCCAGCCAAAAGCTTGCCGATTGTTTTGTAAGACCGTTAAAAGGGTTTTCTCTTGCTCGGGGGCTAGAGAAGCAAAGATGATAACAGGAAGGGTCTCATTCTCACCTAAGTAAGCGTATTTAAGGTGAGATGGCAATAGCTTGAGTTCGAGTGTTGGAGGCGAAACAATTGAAGGTAAAATTGGTGAAACTGTCTCGAACTCGAAGGACTCCAAAAGAGGTTCAAAGCGAGTGTAAGCAACCGAGTCGGATGGTTCAGTTAACTCATCCGAAAATTCAAAGGATTCAAACTCGGGTGGTGATTCTTCAAAATCGTTCGAGAAAGTGAAACATTCGTAATTATTATCGGGTGTGAAAGCAGTGTCAGATTCGAGGAGGAACGCACTATTGGCGTCAAAATTGTTGTGATCGAACAGAAATTTTTCGAACTCACAGTCCTCCTGGGTGATCTCTTGGATCGAGAAAACGTCAAGTATATTAGCATTAGGTTAGGAAGGCTGATTCCCCAACTTAAAGATGTTGAGCTCAATTGTCATGTTTCCAAAAGATAGGTTCATTAAACCATTTCGACAATTGATCACCGCATTAGAAGTTGCAAGGAATGGTCGACCGAGTATCACCGGAATTTGACTCCGGGGGTTAGCTACAGGATGTGTGTCCATAACAATGAAATCAACGGGGAATATGAAGTCCCCTACTTTAATCAACACATCCTCTAACTCACCCTTAGGATGGGTGATAGATCGGTCGGCCATTTGGAGAGTATAATGTGTGGGTTTCAACTCTCCAACGCCTAATTGTTCATATACTGAATAAGCAAGCAGATTAACACTGGCACCAAGATCTAAAAGTGTGCGGTTGATGTTCTTATCCCCAATAGTTATTGAAATTGTAGGACAGCCAGGGTCCTAGCATTTTTGAGATAAAAGTTAGGTAAGAGCATCACTTACTGCACTAGCCAAGAAAACTTTCTTAGATACCTGTGATTTCCTCTTCTTGGTGCACAAGTCCTTCAATATTTTAGCGTAAGAAGGGACTTGTTGGATTGCATCCAACAGAGGTATGTTAATGCTAACCTGTTTAAATAACTCCACAATCTTCTCCATTTGTGGAGTTTGTTTATTGGATCTCAACCTGTTTAGAAATGAAATATTTTGAAAATTTGTTGAGTCCAATGTTTGTAGAGTAGATTGCGGAGTTGGAACGGATCCTAGTGTTAGTGTTTTCATGGAGTGAGATGTGGGTCCGTTCGGATTAGTAGAAGAAGTAGATCCTTGTGAAGAAAGAAGAACAGGCTCTGACAAAGAAGATGAAGATGAAGAAGAATTGGCGGCCAGGGTGTCATCATCAATGCCAACATTGTTGTGCAACGTTCTTCCATATCTCAATGTAGTCACGGTACTCACATTATGATTTTGTTGTTCATGAGCAACATGTGCATTTTGTGTGTGACCAGGATTTGGCAGTGGTTGAGTGGAAGCTTCCCTTTCTCTCACTCACTTAAAGCAGCATTCAGTTGTGCAATTTGGGCTTCAATGGTTTTGATGCTTTGCCCATGTGATGCAGTGTGTTGCACCAAAGACTGAATGGAAGACTGGATGTTGGCTGAGGATTGAGTTGATTGTTTTAAAAACGCATCTAGACTTCGTTCTAACGAGAAAACCTTATCGTTATTTGGTTGAACAAAATTGTTTTGAGGAAAAAGAGTTGTTTGGTGCAAAATTATTCATTTGATTTTGGTAAGGTTGGGGTTGGAAAGGTTACTGATATTGAGTTTGTTGAGGAGCTTGTTGTTGTGGAGGAGGCCTCTGAAAATTGTTATTGCCTTGGAATTGTTATTGATTTTGATTCCAAGCAAAATTGGGGTGGCTCCTCCAACCAGGATTATAAGTTGAAGAGTATGGATCATTTATTTGTCTCAGCTGAAAGGAAGCATTAACTTGATCCTGTCCTTGAGCAAGTGGGTTGTAAGGACACTCTTCAGTCAAGTAGGACGGATCCGAACAACAAGCGCATATAGTGCGAGGGGGTAAAGCGGGGGCAGGAGAAGGCGATGAGAATTTGCTCTCAATTGCTTCTAATTTACGTGTAATTGCAGCCATTTCGGCTTTCATTGCAATTGACATGTCAAGCTGATGAACACCTGCCCTAGACAGACCGGATGAAGTAGATGATGTGGACGAAGCGGTCTGTCTAGTGCTTTCCCACTGAAGCGTTTGTTCAGCAAGATCGTCGAGAAATTGCCAAGCTTCCTCGTC
Organism: Agapanthus africanus; assembly: GCA_030015575.1. Lineage (NCBI taxonomy): Eukaryota > Viridiplantae > Streptophyta > Magnoliopsida > Asparagales > Amaryllidaceae > Agapanthus > Agapanthus africanus. The sequence continues at coordinate 48,581,347 of CM057339.1, forward strand.
AGATTTTTAAGGAAGTGACCTTGACAGATGGTTTCCAGCAACTGCTTAGTTGCTGGGTTCAGTCCTTCGTATAAAGTTTGGTAAAGTTGCCATCTCTCGATACCATGGTGAGGACACTAAACAAGAAGGTCCTTAAATCGTTCAAAACACTTCCAAAAAGGTTCGGACGGAAGCTGGGAAAATTGGTTAATTTCATTACATATTCTCGCGGTCTTGTGATGTGGATAAAACTTTTTAAGAAAACCCTTAACAAACTCCTCCCAGCTTTTTATGGAATGCGATACTGTACTATATAGCCACTTTTCAGCTAGGTCACATAAAGTGAAGGGAATGACTCATAGCCTTATAGCATCATCGGAAAGTTGGGTGGTCTTCATCATTGCACAAATATTCTGGAATTTGTTAATGAAGATATAGGCATCTTCGGATTCCAGCCCGTAAAATTTGGGCAACATATTGATGAAGTGGGGCTTAATTTCGAAATTATCCCAATTAGCCGGCGGAAGTGAAAGACAAGTAGGAAGTGCGGTGCGGGTTGGATAAAAAAGATCCTGGAGCGCGATTCGTTGGGGTGCTTCAATGGGAGGGTTTTGTAGGTTATTCGCACCCAGTTGAGGTGGAATCAGCCTCGAAATAGGTAAGGGGTGATGAATTTGAAGATGAAGGTAAAGAAGTGGAGGGAATTTCGACTTCGGAGTTGAACTCGTCGTCAGTAGGGACTAACGAGACACGAACTAAACGGACGCTAGTGTCCCTAATCCAACCGGACATACACTAAATGAGGTGTAGTGTAGTCAAACGTAGAATGCGGGGGGTAAGAAAACGTCAATGGAGAAAATGTGGGTGAAAGTTGGGTGCAATGGATTTCTAGCGATAAATGGCAAGTTTTTTTAAAAATTTTGTTTTGTGGTTTTTTTTTATAAAGAGTTTTTGCAAAAGATTTGATACGGAACTACGACACACTTTCAAGCAATCACAATTTAAACATGCACAATCAACCCTAAAGATAGGGTCTCCTAAGTCAACTAGACTGCTCCTAACTGGTCCAAAGGGCAAGTTGTGAGATATCCCTCAAATCGCCTCTTCACCGCCAATTGTGGCCAGGTAAGCACAAGTGAAGAAAGGAGGGATCCGCTCACGAATCACCGTGAGACGAGCCTTTTAAAATTACCTTTTTCACTTGTCTAGCCTAGGCACCACAAAATCAGGTTTAGATAAACAACCGATTGCCCACAACCTTCCTCGGTCCTAATGAGCGCGACAGTCATTAATTGGCTGAGTCTAGATATTTTTTAATTAACTCAAGGGTGATGCATATGCTTTTTGTGATTTCTGGGGTTTTAGGAAGGGTAATGAAATCCCTACCCAATCTGGATTGGTGTTATAGCCCCTTAATTTCCGTTTTAAATATGCAAAGAAATTAACACAAAAAATCTAAAACACTTGCCAAAAAAATTTTATTTTTATTTTGCGGCGCAAAGAATCCTGCACAAAAATGATTTATTGGAGAGGGAGAAGAAATTTTGCACAAATAACTCTGCAGGAAAAATTTTCAGAGGAGCACAAAGGGTATAAGAGAGGAAAAAATACTTGTTGGGGTAAAAATTTACACCCCGGTTGACCAAATCAAAATCAAAGTCAACCCCAAGCCAAGTGGGCCCAAGCCCAGATCCAGTGGACCCATGCCCGGGTCGAGCCCGAACATGAAGCGGCCGGCCTCCCCCATGCCAAGATAAAAATTTTGTGATAAATAATTTTGTTGTATTTCTTTAATTTTTATTTTATGGATAAATGTAAGAAAAATAGGCATAAAGCCAAATTTTTGTAAAGCTCATGGCTTATGTGCAAAAAGAAATGGCACATGAGCCATGGGATAGGCAAAATGCCATTTTGTGAAGCCCAAGGGGCTATGTGTAAAGTGTATAGCCTATAAAGGCAAGGATAATGAAAATATCTCACAACTTTTTTTTTCTCTCTCCAAAAAGGAATCCAGATCTGTCTCTTTCTCCTTCCTCAAGGTTCTAAAACCCTCTTCTTTCTTTGAATTAAATCAACAGTTTAACTCTCCCTTTTCTCAAAATAAATAGATTTCCACCACAAAACCCACGAAGGGGAGCTCGGATCTCTAATCAGATCTCGAAAAGGGGAGGCTTTTAAGTCTCATCCCCTTTTCCCCTTTTCTCCAAGATCCCGCCGATCAAGAGCAAGAAGAAGGAGACCCATCTCCAAAAATCTAACTCTGGACAGACCCAAGGCTCAAAAGAAGAGCAATAAATCCCCAGGAGTTTAACTCCTTTCTAGATCTGCTGGAGTTTAACTCCATAATTTAGTTTCTGTGGGAGTTTAACTCCATAAATTTGTTTCTGTTAGGAGTTCAACTCCAAAAATCCCCTTAGGAGTTCAACTCCCCAGCGTAGGGGCTAAGCCTCCTTTTCCGCGGGTTTTTCCCGCGGTCACGTGGGCCCACGTGACCCCGGGGCGCCAAGGCGCCCATCGGTCATGTGTGCGCACGTGACCCCGGGGCGCCAAGGCGCCCATCGGTCACGTGCGCGCACGTGACCCCGGGGCGCCAAGGCGCCCATCGGTCACGTGCGCGCACGTGATCCCGGGGCGCCAAGGTGCCCATCGGTCACGTGTGCACGTAACCCCGGGGCGCCAAGGCGCTCATGGGTCACGTGTGCCCACGTGACCCCGGGGGCGCCCAGGGCGCCCATCGGTCACGTGTGCCCACATGACCCCGGGGGTGCCAAAGCGCCCATCGGTCACGTGCGCGCACGTGACCTCGGGCATTAAAGTGCCCACCTGCCATGCGAGCGTCCCTTAGACGTCATTTTGTTTTCTTTCCCCCCTCGTTTTACTTGCACTCCCTAATAAAATCCCTTTGGAGTTAAACTTTTTTTTAAAAAAATTCTTTGGAGTTTAACTCCACAATAAAGTTCTGTTTTGGGAGTTCAACTCCGCATAAAATTCTTTTAGGAGTTTAACTCCATCTAAAATTCTTTGGAGTTTAACTCCACAATAAAATTCCTTTTGAAATTAAACTCCACTTTAAAAAAGGGGGGGAAGGAAAACACATGCAGACTCCACGACACTGTCCTCCGTTAGAAAAAATTTCTAACGGGGCGCTGCTCCGCACCCCTCAAGGGGGCTGCTAGCCCCCTTGACCCCCAGCCCGCTATCCGGGTAGCGGGACCTCCGTAAAAACTCTGCGGGGCCCCCGATATTTCCAAAACCCCTTCAAAACACGATACTGCACATTGAGTTCGCATGACCAGTTTAACCCGTTAATCGGAGGTTTCTCGCTCCAAATACGAAGGGTAATTAACGGCGGCTTAGTCCGCGGCTGCCAGAGATTCGGATTCCCACGGTCAATAAACCCCAGCCTACCCTAGGCAGGGGGAATCTGTGGTACGCCCGACAAGCGCGCGCGTATTCCCATCTCAATGGGGTGACGAAAAATACCCTACAGATTCTGGCACGCCCGGTGGGACCTTTCTCACCTCCCATATCTCGGGTTAAGCGTTCATGCGAACTCATTTAACATATACGCCGATGTTTGTACTGAAATAATTTCTTTCTTTCGTACAGCAATCAACTTTCAATGACGATGTCTCCTAAGATGAATTCGGCTTACGACGCGACCCCGATCTTGTACGTAGTCAAGATCAATGCCCGCGTAGTTCTCCCCTCCAGTCTCAGCCGGCAATGGGAGGAGCCACCCCGTCAATTTGGTTCTGTCGTCATCTACCCTGCTGGAAGCACTCATCTGGCGGAGGTCACAGCAAACCAAGCGGTCAAACCAATCTCAAGAGGAAGGAGGCCGAACGTTGTGGTCGCCAGAGCGCCCCACCCCAAAAGCAAATCTGTATTCGAACGACTCTCCACTGTTCCGAATGGAGGCAAGGCCGTCTACACCAATGGGGCTACGAAGCATCTCCAACAAGCTCAGATGGTGCCCTTGACAATCGCGCGAGCAGGAATCTTCCCTGGGCTCTCTGTCACTCGACCTACGGCGTCTTCCCGAAGAGCCGAAGTCTGCCGAGTGCTTAAAACAGAAAAGTTAAGGCAGAAGTGGCTCAGGTATCGAGCCAACAAGAGGGCCAGGACTCCGGCCAGGTGGACTCATGTGAGATTCCAAGAGCAGAGTCATCCTGCGACGACGGCTGAGTCGGCCGTAAAAATCAGCAATTCCTTCGAACCTTTGAAGTGGGTTCAGAAAAATGCCATGACCGCCAGAATCAAGAAGACAGCGGTCCGAGTGTCGCTACAAAAAGACGTGTCCCGGCCCCAACAGAAAAAGTGTGACACTGTCTCTTCAAGGGTCTATCAGGCGCTCTGTGCCGCGCGAAAGCAGCGCGGCAAGTCCAGAAAAGAAGCGCCGGCACCATTAAAGAACCTGGTCAGGCCAGCCGCCTTCGATCGACTGCCCGTTACCGAAACAAGAGGGCCAAGACAACGATCCGTGAAATCAGCAGCCGATAATAAAAAGACGGCTGGATATGTTGTCCATACGGTCTATATGGCGGGGGGGCGCCCCAGCAACAACCTTCGCAGAAAAAGCAGGGATGGGGCCACCACATCTCAAGCCCAATCTGGCTTGAATGTGGTCGCCGCTCCCCAAGAACAGCCGCCTCCGCTGGATGTTGAAAACCCTCTCCAAGAGGACGATAGGCAGAAAGACCATTCGGTCTAGGCAGAGTCGAGCTCGGAGAGTGAGGAAGAGCCGACTTTCCGCCCCAGGACCGCGGAGCAAGAGCTGCTCCAAGAGCTTCGGAAACAGCTCAAGAGCAAAGATAAAGAGATGGCCAAGCTCTATTCGAAGATTGACGACTTGACGAACGTTGTGATGCAATTTACGGCTCAAATTACTCGAGTGCCTCCCAATCAAGCACAAGTCGCTACTCATGAGCCGGATGATGACAATCCGAAGCGGCCGGTGCCTGTCCCTTTGGGTCCAAGATTCGTCGAGCCGCACGAAAGCCGACCAAATTTCGCTTCTGGGGATGCCTTGGCCCCAGATAACACTATCCCGTTAACACAAGATCGGATAATGGATTTGGTCACCAGCAAGGTTAAAACATTGGTGGCCGAAGCTGAAGCTCAAAAAGAGATTGGCAATAGTGGGCGGCCATATCCCACACAGTACGATCTGATCGAGTTCCCGAGCGGTTACGTCATTCCTAAGTTCGAAAGATTTGACGGGAAGGGAAATGCAAATCAGCATGTCGTCCACTTTAAAGCATCATGCGGAAATACAGGGGGCAATGATGCGCTCCTTCTTCGTCAGTTTGTCAACAGCATGACCGATGTCGCTTTCGACTGGTACGCGAGTATACCAGACGGGTCCGTCATTACCTTTGCCCAAATGGAGTCTCTGTTTCAGCAAAGGTTCATGAGTGTCAGTGATAAAATCTCCATTGCCGACCTTGTGAGGACCAAGCCGGGGAAGAATGAAAGCAACACCGACTTTATTGCCCGATGGTGTAATCTCACGGTCAAGTGCGAACCGCCGCTGGAGCAGGACCAGTCCATCAGCCTTCTCATTGGGAACCTCAGCAATTGGATGGTCCCATTCTTGTGTACAGCAGGCCTCAAGACGTTTCAAGAGCTAACCAAGAAAGTCCAAATGCTGGAACGCTCGAAGCAAGAGTCCCCGCCGGACTCTCAGAGAGACAAAACATGGAAAAGCAAGCTGGACGACAGCCGTAGAAGCGGGAGTTCCAGCAGTACCAATGTCTTCAATGCGTCCGACAATGAAGAAGAGCGAAGGGCGGGCGAATCCAAAACCAACCGGTCTCGAAAGCCATTGCTGGGAGGAGATGGGCCTTCCCTAGAGGAGAAGAAGAACAAGGTTTACTCTTTCAGAAGAGACAAGATCCGTAAGATATTTAAAGATGCCTTGAACAACGGCCTACAATTGCCGGAGTCGAAAAGACCCCAAGAAGCAAAAATGACCGACAATCCCCTGTATTGCCCGTACCACGGAGTAGTGAGCCATGCGATCGAGGATTGCTATATCTTCAAGGACTGGGTCGAGAAGCAGTACAAGGCTGGAGAGATCGAGCTGTCCAAAAGTGTGTTGGTGAACAATCAAGTTGCAACCGCCAACTTTATACAGACAGAAGTTGAAGCCTTCTGGGAGCAGACAGCTGAACCCGCTGCCCTGACAAACGAAACTGACTCATCGCGGCCTCCGTTGAGTACGCACATATCTAATAAGACGAAGAAGATGCTAAAGTTGCTTCAGAAAAAGCCCAGGATGGAATGGAAAGGACAGAAGAAGCCTACCAGTCCAGCTGCCAATGCGGCTCCATCAGGCTCAAAATCCAAGAAGCTCAAGAAGAAGAAAAGTGCAGCTCGGCATGAAAAAGAGTCTGCAGGGAGATCGACCATTCAAAAATATATCGATTCTCTCGAAGAATATGAACAAAAGGAAAGAACATTGATTCAATTGAAGGAGTTCTTCCCTGTACAAGCGGCTAAAATTCTGGAGGAGTTAGAAGAAGACTCCAATGAAGAGATCCCAGTAGTGACCTGCTACGCCATCCATCTTGGCAACGAATCGGAAGAGGAGCTCTGTTTTTCCGAAGAGGACGAGGAGCTCACTACAACGGCCAATCAAATCCAGCTCAGAAGCGGCAGGGCTCTACCGCCAAATCAAGGCAACGCCCCAAAAGGGAAGGAAAAACAAGTCGCTAATGAAGAAGATGGTAGAGAACCGGCTGATGAAAACATAAGTCCTTCCTCGGTGGACTATAATGTCTTGGCACATCTCTGGAAACTTCCGTCTCTCCTGAGCATCTACGACGCCTTGGTCCTATCTAAGGAGCTTAGAGATGTTCTCATTCACGCTCTACAAAACCCCGAGCGGTATCAGGCTCACTGTGCGGAAATTAATATGAAAGAAGCCCAGCACGCTTTGCATGCCGCCGCAGTCACATTTAAGGATGAAGACTTGCTACTGGGAATGGCTGAGCATAATCGGCCGCTTTACGTGACCGGGTACAGTGACGGAGATCGGATTAATTGCATATTGATTGATCCGGGGTCTTCAGTGAACATCATGAACTTGCGGACGTTGAAGAGTTTGTCAATGGACGTTCGACACCTGTCAAGGGAAAGGATTGTCATTCAAGGCTTCAACCAAAATTGCCAGCAAGTTCTGGGGTCCATAGCTCTGCCAATCAAATTCGGGGATCTGCAAACTGAAGCTAAGATATACGTGATCGACGCCGACACGTCTTATAAGATTCTCTTGGGGCGGCCGTGGCTCCACGATTACGGCATCATTCCGTCAACTCTCCATCAATGCATGAAGTATACTAAAAATGGAGAAGAAAAACGCATTGACGGAGACATCCAGCCGTTCGGTGTGCATGAAGTCCGATATGAAGATTCTCGGTACTTTATGAACCACCAAAATGCTAAGCCACAACTGACTGAGGATAGACCGGCCTCAAGGCTCAAAAGCAAATCTGCGTCGGCTGTCACTTTCAAAAGAAAAAATGCCCAAGTGCGCCCGCATTTCGGTAGCGACACTGATGAGTCCGACGCTGGGAGTCCGTCCTTCCGTAAAACTCGCCCTCGTTTCGGTAGCGATACGGACGAATCAAATACTGAAGGCCCATCTAGCAGCAAAGTCCGCCCTCATCTTGGCAGCGACACTGAAGAGTCAGAGGAAGAGGACCGGTCGTGCAACAGCGGTGCAGATTGGACCCCCATGCAACAAGCGAAACTACGAGAGACCTTCGAAATTGCGGAAGGGTCCCTAACTGTCACAAAGGTACCGGAGCAGATGTGCAAAGAGCTCGATGCGTTGTCAGTCTCCACCGTGGACCAGCTGAAAACTTTCTACGTCCTCGGGAGGAAAAATGGACAGAAGGGCATCCTGTTTTACGGGTCAAACCCCGTTGTGCACCCGGACGATCTTTCTGTCGCGTGCCTTCCATATGAGAGAGGCATAAGAGCCGTCCTCAATCTCAGATACTATGCGCCCGAGATGCGGGAATACTTTAAAAAGTGCGGATGCCGGTTATATCAAACGAAGTCCGAAGCAAAGTTTTACGAAGGACTATGGTATCCGCCCCAGGTCCGAGCACTCATCGATGGACGGATTCCAGATAAACGGGGCATAGGCTACGTTCAACCTGATTCCAAAGTGTGCTACATGATCCATGTTGGTGAGGCCAGCGAAAGATCAAATGAGGATGACGAAATAGCCGAGCCAGAAGAAGCTCCTCAAGAGCTCGAAGATGGAGGACAAGCAACCTTTGATGAGCTAACCGAGATTGACTTAGGAACGCCCGATAATCCAAGGCCGACCTACATCAGCTCACTCTTGTCGGAGGAAATGAAAGAGCAGATAATTGCCCTGCTGCATAAGTTCGTCGACTACTTCGCGTGGACATACAAAGAAATGCCAGGTCTTTCTCCTGAAGTAGCCGTGCATAAGCTGGCTATATCTCCTGATGCTAAACCAGTCAAACAAGCTCCTCGAAGAATAAGAAGGGAACTAGAAGAAAAGGTCATCGAGGAAACTAAGAAGCTCATCGATGCCGGCTTCATCAGGGAAGAGAAATATGCGGACTGGATCGCATGCATAGTCCCAGTGAAGAAGAAAAATGGGCAGATCCAAGTTTGTGTTGATTTCAGGGACCTCAACAAGGCATGTCCTAAAGACGACTTTCCGCTACCGGTCATGGAAATGATGGTCGATGTCACCTCAAATTATGAGTTGTTCACCTTTATGGATGGCTCATCTGGATATAATCAGATCAAGATGTCGCCTGAGGATGAGAAGCACACAGCATTCCGAACCCCTATCGGAATATACTGCTACAAGGTGATGCCGTTCGGACTGAAGAACGCAGGTGCTACGTACCAAAGGGCAATGACCAATATCTTCGATGACTTAATTCATAAAGTCGTCGAATGTTATGTTGATGATCTGGTCATCAAGACTAAAACCAAGGCCGATCATATCCAAGATCTTAGGACCGTTCTCACCAGGCTGAGAGAGTACGATCTGAAAATGAATCCCCTGAAGTGCGCCTTTGGCGTGTCATCGGGAAAATTCCTGGGCTTCATAGTCCGACATCAAGGGATTGAAGTTGACCCATCCAAGATAAAGGCTATCATGGAGATGCCCCCTCCGAAGAGTCTGACGCAGCTGAGATCTTTTCAAGGTAAGCTTGCTTATATACGGAGGTTTATCTTGAATTTATCGGGAAGATGTAGGCCCTTCTCAAAGCTCATGAAGAAAGGAGCTCCTTTTATCTGGGATGCCGAATGTCAAGCAGCGTTCGAAAGCATCAAACAGTACTTGTTTTACCCTCCGATGCTGGCCGCTCCCATTCCAGATAAACCGCTGATTCTCTACACTGTCGCGCTAGATGAGTCACTCGGTGCGCTCCTTGCCCAGAACAACGAAAAGGGAAAGGAGAATGCCCTCTACTACCTCAGTCGAACTTTAGTCGGGGCGGAACACAACTATTCCCCGATCGAAAAGCAATGCCTAGCTCTGATATTCGCTGTGAAGAAGCTGAGGCACTATCTGCTTGCTCATCGGGTCATGTTGATCTCCAAAGTCGACCCGCTCAAACACTTAATGACCAAGGCAAACCTAGCCGGCAGAATGGCAAGATGGGCTGTCATGCTACTTGAGTTTGACATAGTTTATACTCCTCAGAAAGCAGTAAAAGGGCAAGCTCTTGCAGACTTCCTTGCTGCCTATCCCGTATCAGAGGGGTCACTGCTTAATTGCGAGCTACCCGATGAACAAGTGCTGCACCTAGAGGAAGATGAGCCATATTGGGAGCTCTACTTCGATGGAGCCTCATCAATGAGGAGCTCCGGCAAATCAAGTGTCCCGCAGATAAAAGCAGGGATAGGACTGGTGTTCATCACGCCATCGATGGGAACCCTACGACATTCTTTTGCTCTCACTGAGCCTCGAACAAACAATGAAGCTGAGTATGAAGCTCTGATAGCTGGTTTGGAGCTCGCCATAGAAATGGAAATCCGTCGGCTACGGGTTTACGGTGACTCCCAGCTCGTCGTCAACCAAGTAAGCGGCGATTATAAGATATACAAACCCGAGTTAGCTCGGTACAGAAGCCGAGTGGTGGAACTCATGAAACGGTTCACTCATATTGAACAAATAAGAGTCCCTAGAGGGTTGAATGGGAAGGCTGACGTACTCGCTCGCTTGGCCAAGGAGCTGGCTGATCCTGACATGGACGAAATTTTGATCACGGTCAGGAGCCGACAAATTCTATCCCCAGTCTCTCTACGAGAAAAGGAGAGCGCGGAACAGAAGAACACTCCTGCCGAAGAAGCTTCGATCATCCAAGACGAGCCCGATTGGAGAGAACCCTTCATAGAGTACCTCCGAAGGAAAATCTGCCCGAAGGAAAATCTGCAAGGATTCAGTTGAAAAAGAAGGCTCTCCGATATGTGTTTGTAAATGACACTCTATACCGCAGGTCATATGACCAACTCTGGCTCAGGTGTTTGTCATTAGCCGAAGCCCAAAAGGTCATGAAAGAAGTTCACTCAGGCGTTTGCGGGGCTCACCAGTCCGGCACCAAAATGCGGCTTCAGATCAAACGGCTTGGATATTACTGGCCCACCATGATAAGGGATTGCGAAGAGCATGCAAAGAAATGCCATCTCTGCCAAATCCATGGTGATTTCATTTACAAGCATCCTAATCCGTTGCATCCTACGGTGGCGTCGTGGACCTTCGAAGTTTGGGGCACCGACATAGTTGGCCCAATTGATCCTCCATCATCCAGAGGCTACCGGTTCATATTGGCCACAACAGACTACTTCTCTAGATGGGCTGAAGCTGTCCCGCTAAAAGAAGTCAAGACAGAAGATATTCTGACATTCTTCCAGCGTAATATTCTATACCGCTTCGGTACACCAAGAAGAATCATTTCTGATAACGGGCCTTTTTTCAAGAGCTTCAAAGTCTCAAGGTTCGCTACTCAGCACAAGATAGACCGGAGATATTCCTCCATCTATAATCCAAGAGCCAATGGGCTAGCCGAAGCTTTCAATAAGACTCTATGCAAGCTCCTGAGGAAAAATGCTTCAGCCAACAAGAGAGACTGGAATCTCAAACTTCACGAGGCGTTGTGGGCGTATCGTACCACGCACCGTACTCCAACTCAGTCCACTCCATACTCATTGCTCTTCGGAGTGGAGGCGGTCCTCCCCCTCGAAGTCGAAGTTCCAAGCTTAAGAATGGTCGTTCAGCACGAGTTGACGGAGGAGGAAAACGTATTCCTTCGGCTTGAAGAGCTCGACGCCCTCGAAGAAAAGATGCTTGCAGTACAGCAAAATCTGGAGCTGTACCGAGCCCAAATGGCACGGGCCTATGACAAGATGACTCGTCTCCGCACTTTCAAGAAAGGCGAATTGGTATTGGTCCTCAAAAGACCGATCATTCCCAATCGATATGCCAAGGGAAAATTCGAGTCAAACTGGGAAGGACCATACGTCATTGAGAAATTGTTCGACGGAGGATCCTACCAACTAATAAGTGCCGAGGGAGAAAGGCCCATGCCACCCATCAATGGCCGGTATCTCAAGAAATACTACGCGTGAATGCTCCAAGTCGCGGGCGAATTGAGCACACCCGCCATACGGTCCGGATCATACGTCTTGCAAAACATTACACAATCCACGGGCGTAAATGATCCCTATCTCTCCCAAATCCTGCCGGTGAGACTACTTTTAAAGTCCCACCAGCGGCAAAAAAATGAAGAAAAAAAAGAAGAAGAAGAAGAAGAAGAAGAAAGAAAAAGGAAAAAAAAAGGTATGTCCACAAGCAAAACGGGCACGGATGAAAACCCGAAAGGGCTCCGTGAGTAAAAACAGCAGGACTACCGGCGAGTTTGTGAAAACCCGAAAGGGCGCAAACTCGTGAAAAGAGATGAAATACACTCGCAAGGTCCTCTCGACCTTGTTGAAGAGAAAATCCCTGCGTGAGATCCTTACGACTCACAAAGGAGAAACACACTTAGGAATCCTTACGATTCCTAAGGAGAACATACACCTGCGAGATCCTCTCGACTCGTAGGGAGAGAATGCTTTTAAGAGACCCTCACGGCTCATAAAATTGAAAAGTCTTAAGTGATGAGGACCCAAACCTGTCTCCTAAGCCATCGTTCCCCAACGGGCAAAGACAAACACAACTACAAATAAGGGTTGCCCCTACGGATAAATCCGTAGGGGCGAAAAAATAACCTGTAGGCGCAAACGCCGTAGGTGCAAGTTGAAGCCCTGAACTTGCCCCTACGGGCAAAAACTTGCCCCTACGAAGTTCTGTGTAGGTACAGTTTCACCTACGGAGTAGGCCGTAGGGGAAAAAAAGTTATTTTATTTACAGTTTTTTTAAATATATTAACTATACCTACGAAGTTATCCGTAGGGCCAAGTACTATCCCCTACGGATATATGCGTAGGTACTTATCCGTAGGGGCAAAATATCAGAAATCCTGATATCAGAAATCCCAACCCCCCTGATACTGAGATCAGGGGGGAAATATCAGTTAATGCTGATATTTTGCCCCTACGGTTTAAGCCGTAGGGGCAACATGTGTACCTACGGATTAATCCGTTGGTACACATTATCTGGTTTTTTTTTTAAAAAGGGCTGCCTGATTTTTTCCCGCCCTGTGCACAATAATATATATATCAATAAAATATAAAATCAATCATCACACAACATATATCGCAGTATTCATAATCACATCTCACGCATATAATATACAAAAGAAACCCAAAAACTGAATATGATATAAATATAAACCAATATCAATATCAATATCGTTTCAAAATGTAGTACAATATATATGATATAAATAAATACATGTTTCAAAAAATAAGAATCAAAAAGCTACCCTAGCTCAGTCCAGCTCCACCTTTGATAAACGATAGAATCAAGCGCGCCTGCTCCTCGGTCAATAAACCATGCAATTCGGCGCGTGCGGGAGTCTGAGCGGCCTGTGGAGCTGGCGATGTGGTCTGCGCAGCCGCCGTCGAGGTAGTCGCTTGCGGAGCAGCGGCTGCGGGAGTCTGAGCGGGCGGTGGAGCTATAGGAGCTGTCTGCGGAACCGCAGCCGATGTAGTGGCTTGCGGAGCCGCAGCCGAAGGAGATGCATGTGGAGGCTCGGCCGATGTACCCTGTCGCGTATGGACCTAACGTGTGTAAGAAGCGTGTAAGAACTGTGTATTATTCGAATTCGTATCATTATCAAGTTATTTAGAAACCCCATTTAGATATCTAGTTTGGAAAACCGTTGTTTATTTTAATTACATATGTATGTATGATTAATCAAACCTAAGTCTAAAACCAAATAAGCTCAAGCTACGTACTAATTATAGATATGTTGATATCTATAATATGACATAATATTTTACTATAAAGTAGTATACATACCAGCATCTCCTTCAACTCCTGAACGGCGGCCCTCAAGCTCTCCAGTTCCTGCTGGACACGTCGCTCACTGGAGACGGAGGAAGTAACCGCCGGGATGGAGTCCAACCTCATATGGGCCCTGCTAGGGCCCAGTCCCCAGCCTCTCTCCCAACCTCCGTGGTGCCCTCCGTGTGCGACGTCCAGAACTGGGGTCTGCAGCCTCGGATCGTTCTGTCCGGTAAAATCGATCCCCGAGGCCTCGGCCTGCTCAACCACCCGCTCCTACACCCACATTAAGCAGTAAAGTATAAGTATAAAATTTAAACTTGAACCTTCAAAAACTAAAATTTTAAATATGGGTAGAATAAATATTAACACTTACGCAATACTCCTGGGTAGCAACGTCGGGATATCGAAACTCACCCGTGGCGGGATCTGTCGAGGTGCCGTGGACGGCAAGATATGCGGACAGCACGCTCGGTGTACCACCTTGCGCCACGGTCTGAGCTGTCTGCAATATTATAAAATAACTCTTAATATTAGAAATAATAGAAAATAACTCTTAATATTGCAGAATATCACAAAGGTCGGTCTATTGTAATTTACCGATAACTCCATGGCTCGAGTAATATTCCTCGAGCCACCTGTGTAAGTAGGGCGACCCCTCTTCGCCTACTTCCCGTTCTCTGTATTCTGAGCGGCATGTTTCTGCACAACGCATTAACATTTAGTTTTCTAATTAAGGAACAAAAAAAAATAAATTATATCCTAAACAATGAATTACATTTAAAATACATACCTGTTTGCGTTGGGAGTCGAAATATTCGCACAATAGAGGCCATGTCTCTACGTCGACTCTCGCAAACACCGGAGTAGATAGGAGGGCTGCTCTCTCTGCCTCGGGGGTCGCCATCCACAGGGAGTAGCAGTCGGCCTTCAGCTCATTCCTGCTGTATCGGACCTTGGTCTGCATGTTCTTCATCAGGCCATTGTACAGATCATGAAGGTCGAGCACCCTCCCAGGGTGATCAGGGTCAGGTACAGGCTGAAAATCGTAATCCGACTGAAAATACAAAAAAAACATTGTTATTAGATTGCAAGTGTTAATAATAAATATATTGGATAAATCAAATGAAAATATATATTAATACGTACCCGAGCCTGATCAAAGAAGAGGGCGAATGAGCGCCGGTGCTGCTCGCCCCACTCAACGTGAAGTGGATAATTCTTCACGAGCCGGCTCTCGTCTCCCATATACCGGCCGAACCTCTCGGCATGAGGACCGGTATAGAGATATTCAAGGGTAAAAAAGAGAGGGAATGCTGCCTCCCCTAGCTCTGTTAGGCCTCAGCCTATGGGACTGATTCGAGCCTCGAGTCCCCCTCTGGGGATGGGGAGGCCCTGCGTCTGCAAGAAATATCAAGACAATCAATATTAAGACAAATTTGTATTAAGAAATCAAGCTTAAACGAAAACTGAAGTGTGATATATACCTCCGGTGACTATCGCACGATCCTGGGCCCGGACAGCAGCACGAGCGGGACGATAGTTCCTCCGGTGAGGAACAATCGGGGTCCCGGATGCGGACGCATCCGCTCCAACTAGAAAATAAACATTGACGCTAAATTTCCATGAAGTTCATATTTATTCTATAGAGCATATGTAAAATGAACAAATATTTTATATTTATTCATACTAACCTGCAGACGATGTGGAGGGTATGGAAGCGGCAAGAGTGGCCCCTGCGGAAGATGTGGACACACCACCTATAATTAGACAATTAAAAATAGATTATATAAGTAATTGCAAAAAGAATGTATAGATCAATAATATAACGTTCTAAATCAATATGCATGCACTATAGGATATATAAGCATACCCGCAGGTGCGGTGGTGTCACCACCTACAGCTAGACAATAATAAAAATTGCTAAGTAAGAGCAAAAGGAATGTGTGTATATTTATGATATAGCATTCTAAATCAATATACATGCACTATATGATATATAAACATACCTGGAGGAGCGGGAGTGGCCTCTGTCCCAGATGTGGACGCATCACCAACAACTAGACAATCAAATATTGACAATATAAGTAATTTTGACATAAACAGGCATGAATATCTGTAATATTACATTCAAAATGGATATGCATGCAGCATACCTGGAGGTGTGGCAAAATCCACACGGAAGAAGGCATCCGAAGGGGTCTCCGATCTGGGTGCAAGACCGGCCCTCTGAAGCTCCCTACGCAACTCTCCGGACGGCAGAACCGCTCTGCCTCTGCCTCTGCCTCTGCCGCGGCTGGAGCTCCTGCCGCCCCTCGCTGCTCCCGACATCGTCATCAAATCTAGATAAACGTTTCGTGGACGCATTAGACAGTCATTAAAAGTATTGACTATATATATATAGAGAGCGTAAAATGTGAAGTAATAATATAACATTACTGATAACCTTTTTCGTTTCGTGGGCGCATTATACATATCTACTTGGATTTCATCGTCGATGTCATTTCTAACCCACATAACTTCATGATCGGTCGAAGACAACCCGTCCTTCGAAACATACGGTCGGAGCACTTTAAGCCTTCTCTCTTCTTCATTCTCATCGCTGTCCTCGAATTCTGGGACATCGTAGACATCTCTGGGTTTCCATCGGCATACAACACTCCATCCCGGATGCTTCAAACACTGTGAGTAGTATACTTGGAACGCTTGGTTCGGAAAGATAAACGGATCTTCCTGACCGTAAAATCGAAGTGTGTTCACACTGGTCAATCCATATTCATATTTCCAAGTCCCAAGATTGCTTCTCCACCTGTCCGTATCGGTTCGCGTATCATACCAAGTACACTGGAATATATAAAAGGGTTCTGATCGTCCGGGATAATGGATGCCGAGTATACAATTTAAGTACCCATAATAAATCACACCGTCTGATCCTACCGTCGCAATCCCACTATTCTGAGTGGTTCTAGATGTTTCTATGTCCTTAATTTCGAATTTGTATCCAAGGACACCAAATCCTTTGTAATATGCAACCTCCATACTAGGAAATTGAGCTAAACATCTTGAATCACTCTCAAATGATGCAGACAAGTTCGGATCGTGGATCTAACAAAACAAATTTTACGACAAATACATAACGATACAAGTTTAGATTAAAACTGATAGCAATAAAATGTTATTCGAATAACTTACATGATCTGTGACCCAATCACAAAAATTATCCTGATGATATTTTTCCAATCGTTCTTCGTTCCAATCAGGATGCCCCTCACGTACCTCGTTAAAATGAATTCTGTTTTCAACAAATAATGGTGAGATTAATATTATATCATTTCATACACACACAAACACAGATATAACAATTAATCCAAAAAACCTTACTCTCTAATTTGTTCAAGACATGTGCAATTAAGCAAGATAAACCGGTATATCTTGTTGATAAATATAGTGTCTACCATCTTATACTCGGCTTTACCATATGGCCCGTCTTGAATTCTTCGTGGCCGGTTAAGCCTTGTCTCAATGTTCTCGTCCAGATAGCGGGAACAAAATGTGGTTGCTTCATCAAGAAGATAACCTGCATGATAGAACCCTCTGGTCGATTTTTATTGCGTATATACTTCTTAAGAGTGTAGAGATACCTAATGAAAATATGTTGAATAAATAAATACTGGCATAAAAGACAACAATAAATTTATAAATTGCGCGAAACGAAAAATTACACGTACCTCTCGACGGGATACATCCATCGATATTGTACCGGTCCGGCTAACTTCGTCTCAGTTGCAAGATGAACCGTCAAGTGTATTATGATATCGAAGAATGACGGTGGGAAAATATGCTCAAACTTGCAAAGTATCAACGCAATAGAATTTTCTAGTTTATCCAGCGTCACAACCTCCAGTGTTTTAGCACACAACTCCCTGAAAAAACAACATAGGTCGTTGATTACTAGACCAACCGATTCGGGGAGAGAAGTCCTGAGGGCTAATGGAAGAAAGTGCTCCACGATAACATGGTGATCATGACTTTTCAGCCTATCGATCTTGCCCTTCACAATTTTTATTTTCTTGCTGAATGATCCTGAGAAACCTGTGGGAACTTTCAAATCATGCAACACCTGCAGGGATCTTTTCTTCTCCGGTTGTGACATATGATAAGCGGCATTGGGAAGTACAAACTTGCCCGGTTTACCCACTACCGGTCTAGGGTGCAATTCACTTCTTATTCCCTACTCTTGTAGATCCATCCGAGCATTCAGGTTGTCTTTCGATTTCCCGTCTTTACAAAAAAGCAAGTTAAGTATGTGCTCTGATACTCCCTTCTCTATATGCATGACGTCCAGACAATGACGCACTGAATTTGTAGACCAGTACGGAAGCTCGAAGAAAATGCTTAACTTGTTCCAAAATAGTGGTTTGACCTGTTTCGTCGGATCCATCCCGAAGGTCACATTATTGTAACCATCCCATTTAGCAGTCACGTCCTCTCCGGACAATGGGGGGAGGTCCAAGAAGCTCCTGATGACCATCAAAGTGAACCATGTATAACCTATAGGGATGGTCTGGAGGCAGGAAACGTCGATGGCCGCAATAACAAACCTTCCTGCTAAAATTCAAGAATTTCGATGTTGTGTGTTCATGGCAATGAGGACATACTTTGTGACCATGTACGGACCAACCTGATAGCATTCCATACGCAGGAAAGTCATTAATTGTCCACATTAGAGCCGCACGCAGTATGAAGGTTGTATTTGTGTTTGCATCATATGTCTCTACATCATCAATGAACAAAGATTTCAACTCCTCGATCAGAGGTCGGAGATAGACGTCAATATTGTTCCCCGGTGAGTTTGGTCCGTCGATAAGAAGATGCATCATAAAGTATGATTGGTCCATAACTAACCAAGGCGACAGATTATAAATTATCATTACAACGGGCCATGTGCTGTGACTTCCAGCCATATAGTTGAATGGGCAGAAGCCATCAGCAGCCAGTCCGAGCCGGACATTGCGAGGATCACTACTGAATATTGCATGCCTCCTATCGAAATCCTTCCATGCCAGTGAATCTCTTGGATGGCTCATTTTTCCATCTTCACTTGGAGGAGCACGGTGATGCCAAATCATTGCCTCGGCTGTTTTCTTGCACCTGAATAGCCTCTGTAGCCTCTGTGTTATGGGAAAGTATCGTGCTATCTTGACAGGTATATCGGGCTTCTTATCAGAATCTTTCGGCTTATACCTGGCATCTCCGCATGTTGGATACTCTTTCAAATCTGAATTCTCTTTCTGGTACAACACGCAATTTTTAGGACATATTTGAATCTTCTCGTATTTTAGACCCAAATCAGACATCATCTTCTAGGCTCCGTACCAGCTGTCGGGCACGTTATTTCCTGGAAGCATAGAATCTTTCAAGAACGAAAGAAGCATTGTGAATGACTTGTTGCTCCATCCATTTAGGCACTTAATCTGGAAAAGTTGGACGAACCATGAGAGGGTGGAATACTTCGCATTCTCATAAATTGGTTTCCTAGCATCATTCATGAAATTTTCATATTTATCCGCACGCGGTCCTTGACCGGAAGGAATGTCATCTTCGGTACGAATAGATTCACCTAGGGCAGCCTCTACCATATCCTCCATTTCTTCTGATGGAAATAAATTACAGTCTTCTCCTTCTGCCGCATTACCGAATTCTTCTTCTTCTACTGCCGCATTATCGTGTTCTCCTTCTTCTTCTGCCGCAGTACTGCATTCTTCTCCTTCCCCGTGATATTTCCAAGTTGTATAAAGTCTAGTAAACCCATATTTTACAATATGAAGCTCTGCCAATTCTACCTTCTGCCAGTACTTATTGCCACATCTATCGCACGGACAGAGAATCTTCTCTATTATGATCTTATTATGTGCGCGTGCAAATTCAATGAAAGCAGTAACTCCTGCGACAAACTTAGGTTGCATACGTTGTTGCCAATCCATATACATCCAGTCCTTAACTCTGACGTACTCATGGGCCATGTTAGACTGTATAATATATAAATTGTAGGTTATGGTGACTATATTGAGAAATATAAGAATGGGATAGTTACTGACAAAGGAGAAAATCCGTGTATATGCATTAGACTTAAGCTCTTATGGAGAACGTATCTCCTTTTAATATTATTAAATGTTCTCATGTAGTGCGCACGTACATTGCACATGGTGCGCGCATAGCGGGCATACATGCGTTGCACGTAGCGCACATGGCGCTTGCGCATATGCGCATTATGGGGAGGAGCAGGCTCCTAACTTGGAGAACTAAGCTCCTTTTAATATTATTGAATATTCTCATGTGGTGCGCACGTGCATTGCACGTGGTGCGCGCATGGCGGGCACACGTGCATTGCACGCAGCGCACATGGCGCTTGCGCGTATGCGCATTATGGGGAGGAGCATGCTCCTATCTTGGAGAACTAAGCTCCTTTTAATATTATTAAATATTCTCATGTGGTGCGCACGTGCATTGCACGTGGTGCGCGCATGGCGGCACACGTGCATTGCACGTAATGAACATGGCGCTTGCGTATATGCGCATTATGGGGAGGAGCATGCTCCTATCTTGGAGAACTAAGCTCCTATGGAGAACTAAACTCCTTTGAGGATTGAGCATTAAAGAACTAAGATGCATTAGACTTGAGATTGAGATACATACCTGCAACATAAAAAAGAAATCAATAAACAAGATGAATATAATATAAATTTAAGTTGAAAGAATATATATCCTCCTTGTCCACACGGGACATCGCACACAAGTGAATGAAGGTGTTTGCTTTATACATTCCTAACTTGTCCACACGGGACAAATCTATCGGTTACCATACAATTGAATTTTCTCGTCGTATAGACTATACGACGGTTGTTAGTATCGAGCTATACCGTCCGATATTTAACAACCTTCGTATAGTTTTATGTCACGACGAACATCGCACGTATGTTAACTGATAGACGGAGACTAAGTGGCGCTTTTAGTTTCATATATGAGTATCGATGAGAATATGAAGGTTTCATATTATCATCGAGTATCATATATTGGTTTTAACTTGAACATCTTGAATCACTCTCTAATTATGCGTTTGTTGTGCATTCGTGTTGTATGTGTAACATGATTTTAAACCATTGAGATCAAGATTGATAAAACTAATCATCCTACATTGCAATGGCATTCATCTACCAAAAACTATTATTGCAATAGCATTCATCTATAACAATCAACAATTAAAACTACAAATGTAGGATACTGATATCATAAAGCGTTTAAACTGCAAAAGCAGTACCAGCTGACCCAGTTGGCTTCATGGCAGCCAATTATCTATCCAAGTAGCCTCCACAGCTATGAAGGTACCACAAACTCAGAGAGTTAACTTCACTCTTCAGTTTGTCAAATATTTAACGGAGTCTTTCTTGAATTGAGTTGTACTCTATTACTCACCCATTTTGATGTGGAAGGACTCAAATAATGAAGATAATAAAACAGATAAATTACACCAAACCACCATTAACTATATTTACTATTCACTAAACTACCCTAAAGTTTTTTGTTACAGTAAAACTCCCTTGAGACGATCATTAAATCATCTTAAACTTTTTTGTTACAGTGAACTCCCTTGAGATGGTTTAGAGAAAAGCGAAAGTAGTCAAGGTAGTCTAGAGAAGAACAAGAATAATTAAGAGCAGTTTGGTGTAATTTAGCCTTATAAATTAACCAAGCACATGAAAAAATCAATAACAGATTTGTGGAAGAAAGCTAGAAACACACCCAAAACTCATCCTTGTCATCTTCATTAGGTTCATACAATCCCTCAGACTCTACATCAGCGTCTTCGTATTCCTCATCCGCATCATCTACCGAACCCTAGCCCCAGCCCCAGCCCAGCCCTAACCCCAACCCCAACCAAACCCTAGCCCCAGCCCCAGCCCCAGCCCCAACTCTAACCCCAGCCACAACCGAACCCCACAACCGAACCCTAACCCTAACCGAACCCGATGCCGACGCCGACGCCGATGCCAAACCCTCACCCCTACCCGAACCTGGCCTGAACCCTAGACTACAACGTCAAAATTAAAATTTATTTGAGATTTACTTACAAACCGTGCGCGCGGTGGAGGAGACGATAGAAATTGGTGGTCGACGACGATCAGCGATGGTGGCGACGAGGCGCGGGAAGTCGACGAAGGTGTGGGAATGACCGACGAAGCTGACGACGAGGCTCGAGCGCGGTGGCGACGAGGCGCGAGCGCGGTGGCGACGAGAGGCGCGGGAGTGAGAGAGAGAAATTTTGGGAACGATGAATAATTTTTCTGTGCTTTTTTTTATATTAATAACCTATTTAGATGCCCCTACGGACATAACCGTAGGTCCACAGCTTGCGGCTCCGTAGGGCCAAACAAAAAATTATAACGTAAGGCACCGTAGGGACAACGATGTGGCCCAACGGATAAATCCGTAGGGGCAAGAAATATTTGCCCCTACGGATTTCTGAGTCCGTAGGGGCAACCCTATATTGTAGTAGTGAAATGATGAATTGCTCCTGGCATTATTCCAATGCAGCAATGCTGATGCCAAACAAGATCCAAATTCCAAGTTCCCAAACGGCGAATGATGAGTCGCTCCTGGTACCATATTCCAGTGTAGCGATGCAGACGCCAACCAAAATCCAATTTCTCAAAATTCTCCAGCCCTACGGCCAGTCCCCAAATTGACTGCCGTATACAATCCACGGGCTCAAATAATTCTCGTCATACCCATGCCCCACCACAATCACCAGTTACGCGGCTGGTCTCCGCCTTTGGAATTATGCTCCATTGAGAAGACTCACTCATGTGTCCTCACGATACATGAAGAGAACAAACCTTTGTGGGATCCTTACGACTCATAAAGGAAAAACACACTTAGGAGCCCTCACGACTCCTAAGGAGAAAATACACCTGCGGGATCCTTACTACTCGTAGGGAGAAAATGCTTTTATGGGACCCTCACGGCCCATAAAATTGAAAAGCCTTAGGTGATAGGGACCTAAACATGTCTCCTAAGCCATCGCTCCCCCACCAGGAATAGGCAAATGATGAATTGCTCCTGGGACGTGTGCTTCAGTGTTAGCAACGCTGATGCCTACCCTAACCCCAAAATCCCAAACTCCAATCCAATAGACCCCTAAGTCTTTAAACTAGGAACAGATGACCCCTAAGTCGTTAAACTGGGAACAGATAACCCCTAAGTCGTTAAACTGGGAACGAGAGAAATCTCCTCATGGCAGATGATGATTCGCTCCTGGTACCATATTCCAGTGTAGCGATACTGATGCCAAACCAAAACCAAAATCCCCAAATCCTGTCATGACAAATGATGATTCGCTCCTGGTACCATATTCCAGCATAGCGATGCTGATGTCAACCCAAATCACATCAAGTCAGAAAAACAACCAATGACCTCCCTGGCAGAATCAAATTCCACCTCGGAAACAAGTCAACTTCATCCCTGACGCCGCAAGAAGCGGGGCAAGTCAAATCCAGAATCGACCATCCACGTCGCTAAAATGGCAGAACCGACCGTCCAAGTCACAAAAAGGGCAGCATCGACCGTCCAAGTCGCTAAAATGGCAGAACCGACCGTCCACGTCGCTAAAATGGCAGCATCGACCGTCCAAGTCACAAAAAGGGCAGCACCGACCGTCCAAGTCGCAAAAAGGGCAGCATCGACCGTCCACGTCGCTAAAAGGGCAGCATCGACCGTCCAAGTCGCTAAAAGGGCAGCACCGACCGTCCAAGTCGCTAAAAGGGCAGCACCGACCGTCCAAGTCGTTAAAATAGCAGCACCGACCGTCCAAGTCGCAAAAAGGGCAGCGTCGACCGTCCACGTCGCTAAAAGGGCAGCATCGACCGTCCATGTCGCTAAAAGGGCAGCACCGACCGTCCAAGTCGCTAAAAGGGCAGAACCGACCGTCCAAGTCGCTAAAAGGGCAGCGTCGACCGTCCAAGTCGCAAAAAGGGCAGTATTGACCGTCCATGTCGTAAAAAGGGCAGCGCAGGATTCCTACAAAGCGGGAACCAGATCACTCCGGGCCAGGGAAACGTCTATCACGGACACTCCGTCTCGGAGACATGTCAAGCAACGACCGTCCATGTTGTAAAAAGGGCAGTGCCAGCTTCCCAAAAAGCGGGAACCAAATCAGGTCGCCTCCAGGTAAAAGAAGATCCATCAATTTCATGCACACGACCCACATATGTGGTGTGCATTTATTGATAGGGGCAATTTGTTGGGGTAAAAATTTACACCCCGGTTGACCAAGTCAAAATCAAAGTCAACCCCAAGCCAAGTGGGCCCAAGCCCAGATCCAGTGGGCCCATACCCGGGTCGAGCCCAAACATGAAGCGGCCGGCCTCCCCCATGCCAAGATAAAAATTTTGTGATAAATAATTTTGTTGTATTTCTTTTATTTTTATTTTATGGATAAATGTAAGAAAAATAGGCATAAAGCCAAATTTTTGTAAATCCCATGGCTTATGTGCAAAAAGAAATGGCACATGAGACATGAGATAGGCAAAATACCATTTTGTGAAGCCCAAGGGGCTATGTGTAAAGAGTATAGCCTATAAAGGCAAGGATAATGAAAATATCTCACAACTTTTTTTTTCTCTCCCCAAAAAAGAATCCAGATCTGCCTCTTTCTCCTTCCTCAAGGTTCTAAAACCCTCTTCTTTCTTTGAATTAAATCAAGAGTTTAACTCTTCCTTTACTCAAAATAAATAGATTTCCACCACAAAACCCACAAAGGGGAGCTCGGATCTCCAATCAGATCTCGAAAAGGGGGGGCTTTTAAGTCTCATCCTCTTTTCTCCAAGATCCCGCCGATCAAGAGCAAGAAGAAGGAGACCCATCTCCAAAAATCTAACTCTGGACAGACCCAAGGCTCAAAAGAAGAGCAATAAATCCCCAGGAGTTTAACTCCTTTCTAGATCTGTTGGAGTTTAACTCCATAATTTAGTTTCTGTGGGAGTTTAACTCCATAAATTTGTTTCTGTTAGGAGTTCAACTCCAAAAATCCCCTTGGGAGTTCAACTCCCCAGCGTAGGGGCTAGGCCTCCCTTTCCGCGGGTTTTTCCCGCGGTCACGTGTGCCCACGTGACCCCGGGGCGCCAAGGCGCCCATCGGTCACGTGTGCGCACGTGATCCCGGGGCGCCAAGGCACCCATCGGTCACGTGTGCGCACGTGACCCCGGGGCGCCAAGGCGCTCATGGGTCACATGTGCCCACGTGACCCCGGGGGCGCCCAGGGTACCCATCGGTCACGTGTGCCTACATGACCCCGGGGGCGCCAAAGCGCCCATCGGTCATGTGCGCGCACGTGACCCCGGGCATTAAAGTGCCCACCTGCCATGCGAGCGTCCCTTAGACGTCATTTTGTTTTCTTCCCCCCCTCGTTTTACTTACACTCCCTAATAAAATCCCTTTGGAGTTAAACTTTTTTTTTTAAAAATTCTTTGGAGTTTAACTCCACAATAAAGTTCTGTTTTGGGAGTTCAACTCCGCATAAAATTCTTTTAGGAGTTTAACTCCATCTAAAATTCTTTAGAGTTTAACTCCACAATAAAATTCCTTTTGAAATTAAACTCCACTTTAAAAAAATGGGGGAAGGAAAACACATGCAGACTCCACGACACTGTCCTCCGTTAGAAAAAAATTTCTAACGGCAGCGCATCCCGCAAGGGGGCTGCTAGCCCCCTTGACCCCCAGCCCGCTATCCGGGTAGCGGGACCCCCGTAAAAACTCTGCGGGGCCCCCGATATTTCCAAAACCCCTTCAAAACACGATACTGCACATTGAGTTCGCATGACCAGTTTAACCTGTTAATCGGAGGTTCTCTCGCTCCAAATGCGAAGGGTAATTAACGGCAGCTTAGTCCGTGGCTGCCGGAGATTCGGATTCCCACGGTCAATAAACCCCAGCCTATCCAAGGCAGGGGGAATCTGTGGTACGCCCGACAAGCGCGCGCGTATTCCCATCTCAATAGGGTGACGAAAAACACCCTACAATACTTACAGAGGATTTTGGGAAGCTGACGTTACTGGTTGACTGCGGTTCCGCGGTCAACTGCTTATATCCGCCGCGGTTCCGCGGTGGTTCTGTTAGTTTGGATCCCAAAATTTTCCTGTTTGCTGTTATGGCTCTCCTCTGTCTGTTCAGATCCTCTGTTTGCTGATTTGTTCACTGGGTCTGCTCCAGATCTGAATCTGTCCGTCTTCCGTTCCTGCACAATTCGCATAAAAACCCTTCAAAAAATAACAAGATGATTTTTTTCAGTTTTTATAATTTTTTTCAATTTCAATTAACCCGAAATTACAAAAAGAAAATAACTACCGTGATCCCCGGCAACGGCGCCATTTGATTGGTTGTCTTTTGCGTGCGTGCGTTTTAAAATCAAAATTAAGAATATACCGCAATCAATAACGGTGTCGCTTGGTAGCTAGCCAGTTGAGTACAGGTCGGTCCACAGGGAAAACGTGTTCTTTTCTTTATGTTCTTACGAGTTAAGTCCTATTTTTTGTAGGTTTTGATTTTTATAAAAAACTAAGATTGAATTTAATTTGATTTGAAGCCTTGCTAGGGTTAGGATTAGGTTAGTTTGGAAAAATAACTTTACTCGCTGCTTCCTTTGCCTTAATTAAGAACATAGGTGTTAGGGTAATAGTCAACAAAGGGGATTAGCATGACTAGGAAGAAACTTCGTTTCTTCCTTTTGGTCCTTATCCGTCCTTTCTTAACTCTTAGCCCTAATCTCTATGTAAATCAAACACAACCGGTCTAACTAGGGAATCACCGCTATCTCGTAGGATAGGGTGCCGTAGCGAGCGGTGTGTGTTTGATTCAAATAGAGTCCTAATTAAAATGTTATATAGGCAAGAAATGAGTGAGAGATTTCCATCTCCACTAAGGAACTTTTTAAGAGAATTTTCTATAATTTTCAGAATGGTGCTGAGCCAAGATAGGGGATGGTATTTATAGTGGAGAATTAGGGTTTTGGAATTAAAATGGTCGATTAAAAAGCATTAAAATTTGGTTTAATTGTGAAATGAAGGGTCTATGTTTGATTGCAGGGAAATCAAACAGTGCAGGGAGTTAGGGGTAGGTGAAGGGTTGTGTGCGCAAAGCCCGGGGCTTTTTGGGCTCGGATCAACCATTGGTGCCGGCCTTAATGGGCATTTTGCCAGTTGATTTAGGGTTTAGGGTCTCTAGATTTGTGCCACGTGTATTGTTCAGAGTTTACTCCATTTTGTGCCTATTTGATTTTTCTGAATTTTTCATTTCCCTGTGTATTGCACATGCAAACTTTTGGGCTTCTAAAACTAAAAAGAAAAATTCAAAAAAAATAATGTGTCTGATAGGGTTCGAACATAGGGGCTACGTCACAGCAGTTCAAGGGCTTTACCAATGAGCTACAAGTTGTTTCTTGCAGTTATTTAACAAAAGTAACTTATAACTCAAACCCAGGCAGTAAAACTCATTTCTTATATATTAACAGTAAAATTTCCGTACAAGATTTTAGAGTCGTTACATTCTACCCTCCTTATAAAAATTTCGTCCTCGAAATTTACATTTACATATGGACTAATTTTCAAATAGGTAAGGGTATCTTGCACGCATATTTTCTTCTCGTTCCCATGTTAATTCTCCTGACGAATCCTTTCTCCACATCACTCGGACCAAGTTTACTTCCTTGTTCCGTAGTGTCTTTACCTTTCGGTCCAGGATCTCAACGGGTTATTGCTCGCAGGTTAGATCAGTCTGTACTGTGAGCTCGGAGTGATCAAGTATGTGGCTAGGGCCTCTCACATATCGTCGTAGCTGGGATATGTGGAACACGTTGTGCACTCCTTCCAATGAGGGTGGAAATGCTAAACGGTATGCCACTTCTTCAACTCGTTCAAGTATGTGGAACGGTCCTATGTATCTTGGACTTAGCTTACCCCTCTTGCCAAAGCGGATCACTCCTCTGTTTGGAGAGATCATTAAGAAAATATGGTCTCCAGGTTGGAACTCCAGATGTCGCCGCTTTGCATCTGCTCAATACTTCTGTCGGTCTTGGGCTATGCGCATTCTTTCCCTGATCGTGCGAACTACATCCACAGTTGCCATGATCATCTCTGGTCCAAGGAGTTCACAATCTCCGATGTCGTCCCAACTTAGTGGTGAACGACACTTCCGTCCATAGAATGCTGCAAATGGTGTCATTCCAATGTTTTCCTGATAGCTGTTGTTGTATGAAAACTCCACAAGGTGTAGGTGATCTTCCCACGAACCTCCGAAGTCTAACATATAAGCTCTTAGCATATCTTCAAGAATCTGAATTTTTCGCTCAGACTGTCTGTCTGTTTATGCATGATAAGCCGTGCTGAAATTCAGACTCGTTCCCAGGCTAGCTTACAGACTCTGCCAAAATTATGATCGGAATCTGGTATCACGATCGAAGACGATGTAAACCGATACTCCATGTAATCTTACGATCTCCTGCATGAGTTTAGGGGTATCAAATAGGGTACATCTTGAAGGTTTAAATCTTACTTTAGATTTATGCTTATCTCCATGTACTTCTTTGCTAGCGTCTCGGTAGATTGGCCAATTCGAAATAGAATAAAGTGAGCCGACTTGGTAAGTCGATCCACAATAACCCATACTGTGTCGTTATCCTTCGTGCTGCGAGGGAGGGCGGTCACGAAGTTCATGGTAATGTGCTGCCATTTCCATTTTAGGATCGGTAATGGCTAAATTAGACCAGCAGTTCTGTGATGTTCAGCCTTCACTTGCTGATACACCAAACACTTAGCTAAGTTTCTGGCTACTTCTTGCTTCATTCCATCCCACCAGTAGTGTTGCCTTAGATCCTTGTATATCTTTGCACCACCGGGATGTACAGAATAAGGAGAGTTGTGAGCTTCTTTCATCAACTCTTCTCGAACTGAGCCGTTTGGTACACATAATCAAATTCCATATCTCAAGGATCCGTCTTCATGGATGATGAAGTCAGTTCGAAGTCTGCTTTCTACTTGTTCTCGGATCTTTTGTAGATTGGCATCATTTGCTTGAGCTTCCTTGATCTAATTGACAATGGTGGACTGGACTTGTAAATTCATCGAATCTGAAGCGTTACCCGGCATAACTACTTTGATCGCCAATCTGTGCAATTCCTGCTATAGCTTCTACTGAGCGGTGAGATTCATTGCTAATGGCCGGTGGCTAAGTGCATCAGGAACTACATTCACCTTCCCAGGATGATACTGTAGGTTGATGTTGAAGTCCTCCATGAGTTTTAGTCATCTTCTCTGCCGTATATTTAGTTATTTTTGAGTAAATACATACTTCAGACTCTTGTAGTCAGTGTATATATCCACTCGTTCTCCCAGAAGATAGTGGCGCCAAATCTTAAGTGCAAATATGACGGCTGCCAACTCCAGATCATGTGTTGGATAGTTGCGCTCATGAACCTTTAGCTGTCTTGATGCAAAAGCTACAACATTTCCATGATGGTGTAGAACACATCCTAATCCCTTACCGGGCGCATCGCAATGCATAACAAATCCTCCAGATTGATCCGGTATTACGAGAATAGGAGCAGAAGTTAATCTTGACTTGAGTTCTATAAAAGCACTTTTACATACTTTTGACCACACGAATACTTCATCTTTACGTGTGAACTTAGTCAGGCGTGCTGCAATCTTCGAAAAGCCTTCAATGAATCATCGGTAATATCCTGCTAATCCCAAGAAACTTTGTATATCCTTCACCGTTTTTGGTGTCGGCCACTCGCTGACAGCTGACACCTTAGCTGGATCTACTAGGATTCCTTTGCCTAAAACAATATGCCCGAAAAATCCGACTTGATCTAGCCAAAATTCACACTTACTGTACTTGGTCTAGAGCTAATGTTGTCGCAATGTCTCTAGGACAATCCGTAAATGCTCGGCGTGTTCTTTCCGATTTTTCGAATACACCAGGATGTCGTCGATGAAGATGACAACGAACCTATCTAAGTACTCTCGGAAAACTTGGTTCATCAGATTCATAAAGATAGCAGGTGCATTGCTCACTCGAAATGGCATTATGAGATACTCATAATGACCATATCGAGTCCTGAACGCCGTCTTCGGAATATCGGACTCTTTAATCTTCACCTGATGATAACCCGAACGAAGATCTAGTTTTGAAAATACACAAGACCCATTTAGCTGATCAAAAAGGTCATCGATGCGCGGTAGTGGATATTTGTTCTTAATCATCACTTTGTTCAGAGCTCTATAATCTACACACATTCTGTATGAACCTTCTTTCTTCTTCACAAGTAATACTGGAGATCCCCAGCTTGAAGTACTGGGATGAATCCAACCTTTCTTCAGGAGTTCGTCCAACTGAATACGGATCTCCTTCAATCCTTCAGGACTTAACCGGTACAAAACTTTGATTACAGGCTGCGCACCCAGTAGTAAATCAATACTGAATTCAAAAGCTCGATCGGGAGGCAAACCTGAGATATCTTCAAGGAATACATCCTCGAACTCTCGAACTACCTCTGGCTTCGATTCTTCCGCTTGTAATGCTACAACCACTGCCTTCCTTGGTTTTGCTTTGTAAACGCTAAGTTCCAAGGTACGGTCTCCACTCTTGAAATAAAATACTGGATGATCTGGTATTTCGAACACTACCCTCATGTGGCGACAGTCGATGGTAGCGAAGAAAGTTCACAGCCGGTCCATTCCCAAGACCATGTCGAAGTTTGGTATGTCCAGCACCTTGAAGTCCGCATAAAATTCTTTAATGCAGACAACCACTGGACACGGATCTTATCCTAAAGATTCTTTTAGAACGTTGTTCCCTGAACTGACATTCCATCTAGATACAAGTGGTTTAACTGGAATCGCATGTGTTCGAACGAACCGTTGCGACATAAAGCAATATGATGCTCCAGTGTCGAAGAGTGCTAGAGCAGGTAGGGAGGCTACTAATATAGTACCTAAGTTGTGTGAGGTTAGATTTAGATATAGGAAAAGTATAGTGATATACAAGAATTGAAAAGGTTTGAAAGGATTGGGATTACCAGTGATAACTTGGCCTGTGGCTTCGGCCTCCTCGACCGTCATTGTGAAAGCCTGACGTCGGGGTATATTCTTCCTTGCTGGAAGCACATTCCTCTGTCCTTGGGGCACGTTTCTCTGCCCTTGAGGCATGTTTCTCTGTGCCTGATGGAATTGACGTTGAGGCTGTGCAGGAGGTCTACGTGGAGGTTGTGCAGGTAGGGCTAGTCGGGGTGCAGGAGCCTGAATAGCTGGCCGCTGCAGGGCTATGATTTTGGGTCTGGGTGCTGGAGCTGTGTTGAAATGATATGGACATGCTCCAATAGAGTGAGCAGATGCGCCAAAAACTAAACACAGGCCATTTGCATGCCTGCAGTTTTTCTCCAGGTGTCCTATCCTCTTGCAGTAGAAGTAAAAGTCTGGACAGGGCCGGTTAAATGTTCCTCCTGGCCTCCTGAGTGCAAAGTTGGGCCTAGGAGAGGCTCCTCCTGTCATCTGGGTGGCAGGGCGTTTCACACCGGCAATCTGCGGTCTGCCCTTCTTCTTCACAACTGCCTCATAGCGTCGGGCAACCTTCAGAGCAAGCTCATGGGTTGGGAAATCCTCTGTAGCGAGTGCAGCTTGGATTTCCGGGTCCAACCCTTACTGAAATCGTCGTGCTCGGATCTCAGCAGTAGAATTCAGGTGTGCAGCGAACTTGTTATGAACTTGTGCAAAGAAGCCAACATACCTTCGCTATTTATAGCCTCAACAAAATCTTCCAACGGCTAAAAGTTTACACGTGCAGCGACGAGAATCGTGGGGCATCTCAATTTCCCGATATGGAACGACCACGTGTTGGCCATGCCTGTCTTCAAGGGCGGTCATGCGGCCCACGGAAGGTTGAACGACGCCCTCACTCCTGCTAATGCGGCCTGCGGAAGTTTGAACGACACCCCGCAAAGCCCAGGAGAGACTCGAAAGCCTTCCTCACGAGGCCGCTGGGTAGCTTCCTGCTCGGCGCATCCACAGCGGGTAGCTTCCTACCCAACAACGCTATGGATCCAAATTCCTCGTCAAGAGGCCGCCGAGCAATTTCATGCTGGCCAATCCCTAGCGGGTAGTTTCCTACCCATCTACGCTAAAGATCTAAAGCCCTTATTACGAGGCCACTGAGCAACTTCCTGCCCGGTCCATTCCTAGCGGGTAGCTTCCTACCCATCTACGTTAAGGATCTGAAGCCCTCTTAATGAGGCCATTGAGCAGCTTCCCTGCCCGGTCCATCCCTAGCGGGTAGCTTCCTACCCATCCATGCTAAGAATCTGAAGCCCTCTTAACGAGGCAACCGAGCAGCTTCCCTGTCCGGTCCATCCCTAGCGGGTAGTTTCCTACCCATCTACGCTAAGGATCTGAAGCCTTCATTGCGATGCCACCGAGCAGCTTCCTGCCCGGTCCATACCTAGCGGGTAGTTTCCTACCCAACAACGCTAAAGATCTAAAGCCCTTATTGCAATGCCACCGAGAAGCTTCCTTCCTGGTCCGTCCCTAGCAGGTAGCTTCCTACCCAACAACGCTAAGGACCTAAAGCCCTCATTGCGAAACCACCGAGCAGCTTCCTACCAGGTCCATCCCTAGCGGGTAGCTTTCTACCCAACAACGATAAGGATCTAAAGCCCTCATAGCGAGGCCACTGAGTAGCTTCCTGCCCGGTCCATCCCTAACGGGTAGTTTTCTACCCATCAACGATAAGGATCTAAAGCCCTCACCAAGAGGCCACCGAACATACTCCTGTTCGGCTCGTCCGTGTGGGGTAGGTTCCTGCCCTAAGAAAAGATGGATCCAACGCCCTCTTCAAGGAAGAATCAGTCAACACCGACCTATTCTAACTTAGCTATTTTTCGATTCATGCTAAATGAACGATCGCCACATCGACTCCGAGGAACGGAAGGGTACCGACCTTCTGTTACTCGACGCATGATCGTCACATAAAAAGGCCGGACACCAACCCACGACCTAACACTCGCGGGATGAGGCTATTGACGAGCTAAATATACTTGCAGAATGAAGATACAAACTAAAGTATGCGAGCTAAACATTTGGACAATGAAGAAGATGGTGCACTTTATTTATGATCCGAAAATAAATACAAGGTATTCTGGGCTCCTCAGCCTTATATAAATGCCCGGAGACTTACAAAACTTTGAAGAAGAAAAAAGAGAAAAATCCCTTATGCAGGAAAGCTCAGGCCGTAGGCTCAGGGAGGATCTCGCCCTGCTCGACGCCAGCGTCGGGAACCAAAACGGCGGCCTCTGGGTCGGCACTTCCACCAACAGCCTCACCCCCGGCGGCCTCCCCGGCGGCCTCCACCTGCGGCGCATTCTCCGAGAGAGGGTACTGGACTCGGATCTCGCTATCGACAAACTCCGGCATCAACGCCTTGATGGCATCGAGATCCTGGTTCCAAATGATGGCCGAGGCTTCGGCGAGATCGGCGTAGAACTAGTCCGGCGCTTTATACCTTTCCACGAACTTCACCGTCCGGACCTCGGCAAGCTTCACGGCCTCGAGCGCCACCCGGGCATCCTTCCTGTTGACGTCTCTCGACTTCTTCATTGCATTATAGAGGTTACCACTCCTCCAACTTAATCTGGAAAGCCCGGTTGGATTCACTCAGAAGTCAGTGAGATTCCTTATACTTGGAGTTCGTCAGCTCCTCGGCGACCAACCGAGCTTCGAGGGCGGCCATTTTCTCCTCCGTTTGTTGTAGCCGAAGGCACAGATCCTCCTCCCGTGAGGACGATTCGCCCGCCTTCTTCATGGCCAGGGCTATCTTCTCGGATTCCATATTTACAATGAGGGCACAGTGGTGGAGGACCTGAGGAAAAGCAGCAAAAGGAGCTAGAAATGCTCAAACTGAAAAAAAATATGCTTAAGAAGATTCTTAAAGGAAAACGGATACCGACCTGAACTGCCTCCTGAGTGATAGCGGCCACCTGGGCCTTTAGGGTCCCCCGGGGAATCTTACCCCCAGCTGCTTGCTCCATGACGAAGAGCAAGCTGTCGGCAACAGAGAGCCTGATTTAGAGAGATTTTTACGATCAAAAATAATTTACCGCAATCAAGAACGTCGTCGCTTTGCAGCTAGCCGGTGAATACGGGTCGGTCCACAGGGATGTTGTAAATCTTCTAAATGTTCTTACAAGCTAATTCCAAAGGGTGTTGGATCTTTTAAGTAAATCTAAAAATTAAGTTGTGTTATACTAGGATTAGGAAACTTGCTAGGATTAGGTTTAGGTAAAGTTTGGTAAATAAAGATCTACACCTCTTTCCAATGCCTTAAATTAGATATCATATTAGGGGTTATGGTAAATATTAATAAAGGGGATTAGGATGATTGGGAAGATGTTTTTTTCTCTAGATCCTTGTCCTTCCTTTCTTAATCTTTACCCTAACCTTCATAGAAAACTTACAGATCCGGTCTTTTATACTACAGTATCACCATTACCTCGTGGGTAGAGTGCCGTAGGGAGCGGAAGATGAAAGTATGCATGAAGTCCTAATTGTTCATAAGAGATTGGCAAAGAAAAGAGATGAGAGATCTTCATCTCTAAAACCCTTCCCTATTCCTAACCCTAACAAGCGAGGAAACTACTCGCTCATTGAGGGATCTACGAAAGACATAATTTTTATTTTGTTTTGATTTAAGAGATGAAACATCTACTGCAAGTTAATAAAAATTCTAAACTATATTAAACTAGAGCAAGAAAAGAAATTACCTAAGGCAGAAATTAAAACTAAAACTAGGGCAGAAAAATAAACCTACTTACGATTGATACTCTCCAACTTCAAAGAAAACTGAAATTTTATTGATGAATAGAGGCATCGATGCTCTCCAAAAGAATTCTAAATTTTATTCATAAAAAGAGGCATAGGGAGGCATAACCTAATACAATGAATTAGAGTTCCTATTTATAGAGAATAGGAAACCCTAGGTTACAATTGATCCGCATGTCTACATTTACCAAAATACCCATAGGAAGACCTAGTCAGAGTAGACTCCAAGCTTTGGTAAAATTTTATGTCTCTGTCTGCTTAACCTTGCAGTGGAACCGTGGCCCGAGGCCTGGTTTGGCCGTGGTTCCGCGGCCAAAAGGAAGTATTATGCCTTGAAATTTCCTGTGTTGGCTCTGCTGTTTTTGGGCTTCCTTATTCTTTGGTTCTTTTATTAAAATAGCTTCTATGTTTCTTCCAGATCTCCAGTGAACAATTGCGGTGGACTTTTAACCGTTTGCTTTGTAATCTTGGACCTTGCATTGCCTTGTATTTTGTGAACTTTATGTTTGATGTAGGCTTGATCAAGATCTTTCTATTTGTTGGTTGTAGTTCCACTTTTGCATCATTTTTTATCTTTTTCACTGTTTTAGCTCCAAGAACCTGTAACCTGTAATATGTAGCAGACATACGTCAAAAGCACCTGTTTATTTATAAAACGAATAAGAATGGGGAGTATAATAATGCAATATTATGGTATGAACAAATACCCCCAAACTTATCTTTTGCTCGTCCTCGAGCAAACTTATTTTTATTCTCTACAAAAACTTAACCGCACTTTCGCAGGGAAACGCGATTGCACTGAGCTCGTGCAACAAGCCGTTAAATCTCTAGGTGTCCCTAGTAGGAGGAGTGTTGTCTCCTGAGGGTTTTCAGCGGATACTACCCACAAAATCCTATCAATTTGGCTTTTTCGACTTTAATTCTCCAATTAGGGTTTCTAACAGGGAATTCTATTATCGTCGACTCGTAAATTATCCACCCATATTCTTCACACTTCCTCATTATTTAACTTAAGATTATATACGTTCTATAGACTTACTTAGCTTTCGGCATTTCTTAAGTTTTCCTTCTAGGGTTCCATCTCCACTTAGGAATTTTTATCAACTTTACTAAACATACAAGTTCTATTCTTCACTCCTTTCTCTCATCTAAACTCCAATCACATACCCCTACGTGTGTGTAAATATCACCCCTACACTTGGAAATTCAAATCAAGCAATTATACTCTTGTCCGTTGTCCAAAGCACTTGTTAACTGGTTAATTTTTAATTGAATTTTGCTTACACATCCTTCATGCGACCGTTAATACTTCTTGAAGTACCAACAACCGATTACAAGATGCGTTAGCACTTTAAAGCGTACTTCCTAGTCTTGCAACACCCAAGGCTTTTAGCAGTGACTCCCAAACCAGTTGGTCTAAGGCACTAGGTGATGAAGCACCCTCGCTAAATATTTTTCTATTTTTGCAGCCTTAATTAATCACAAAAACCAGTGTTTATTTTTTTCTTTATTCACACTTGTATTTTTTCATTTTCTTCGTACTAAGGATTTTAGACAAGAGCATTTCAAGGTATCCTCTACTATTCAAAGTTTCAAGGTGCGTGATTGTGCAAATTTGTAGGGTATACATTTTCAGAATCTAGACTTATGCTAGGAGTTATTTTTCAAACTTATATTCTAATAAAGATATCAATACTTTTCCTTTGTTTCGACTTAGCCCAAAAAGTGAACTTAAAATTTGCCTATTTCTAAATAAACTACAAAGACATATACTTTCTATCGTTAAACTTTAAGGAAGGTTATTTTTAGGGTTTTTAATTTACTAAGTCTAAGATATAGTTTTTCCTAGCCAGTTGACCTATTTGTTAAACTCAAGTCAATTAGCCAAAATTGAATACATTAATTTTTATAATTTTTGAAGTTTTCAATTTTTTATGGGTTTTTCTTTTTTCTATTTTTTTTATTTTTCAAATTTTTATGATTTTTATATAAGGATGCAAATGTAAAAATATACATATGAATGCGAAGGAAGAAAACTTAGCGAGCATACCCCCAAACTTAAACTGGACAGTGTCCTCACTGTCATGCTGCACCAAGTGGGTCGATAATTTCGGCAATTTCCTACTTATTAATAATCATATTTACAAATGATACACACCCCCAAACTTATTTGAAATAAGGTTTTGGAAAAATTGAATGGAAATTCGGGGGTGAAAGTGGAGGAAAATCAATCGGTGTAGATCGGCTCCTGTAAAAACAGGAGCTCCTCCGAATGGTCCGCTGTGAAGAACGGTTTCAATCGATGTCCATTTACTTTGAATAAAGTACCGTCTTCCGGATTTTCAAAATCGACCGCACCGTGCAGATAAACGGTGCGAACTACAAATGGTCCTTTCCATCTAGAACGGAGCTTGCCGGGGTGATAATGTAACCGAGTGTCATAGAGTAAAACATGTTGACCAGGTTTAAACGTTTTTCGCAGAAGGTGTTTATCGTGGAACACCTTGGTTCGGTTTTTAGCAATTAAGGCATTATCATAAGCCTCATACCACAGCTCTTCTAGTTCATTTAACTGCAACTTTCGATTGCTGCCCGCATCTCCTAATGATAAATTCAACTCTTTGATAGCCCAAAATGCCTTGTGCTCAATTTCTACTGGGAGGTAGCAAGCCTTCCCGTAAACAAGCCGGTATGGAGACATGCCAAGATCAGTCTTGTATGCAGTACGGAAAGCCCATAGTGCATCGATCAATTTGAGTGACCAATCTTTACGGTTTTTAGAAACCGTTTTCTCTAAGATTTGCTTGATTTGCCGATTTGAAACCTCGGCTTGCCCACATGTTTGGGGATGGTATGGTGTTGACAGCTTATGGGTAATAGAATATTTGCGCATTAAGGACTCAAAAGTCCTATTGCAAAAGTGAGAACCATTATCACTTATTATCGCTCGAGGGTGCCCAAATCGAGAAAAGATATGTTCTTTAAGAAATCGAACGACAACCTTATTGTCATTCGTTCGGCTAGGCACAGCCTCGACCCACTTTGAAACGTAGTCAACAGCCAAAAGAATATAAACATTCCTAAAAGAATTTGAAAATGGTCCCATGAAGTCTATTCCCCAAACATCAAAAATATCCACAACCAAAATTGGTTGGAGCGGCATCTCATTTCTCCGCGATATCCGGCCCAAGTGTTGGCACCGGGAGCATGTCCTGCAGTATTCATATGCATCCTTGAAGAGTCGTGGCCAACAGAAACCACACTGCAAGACTTTCTCGGCTGTCTTCTTTAGGCCAAAGTGCCCGCCACATGCTTGATCGTGGCAAAAAGACAGCACACTCTTAAACTCGTTTTTCGGTACACACCGACGAATGATTTGGTCCGAACAGTATTTAAAAAGATAAGGTTCATCCCAGTAAAAATGCTTTGCTTGGGACAAGAATCGAAGTTTATCTTGTTTCGACCAATCTTTAGGTATCAAGCCGGTGGCTAAGTAGTTTACGATATCAGCGAACCATGGTTCGCAAGAAACGGTCAAGAGTTGCTCATCGGGAAAAACATCTTTGATTGGAAGTTCAAGTGTAGGCGAAGAAGGAAGTCGTGAAAAGTGATCGGCCACTACGTTTTCACATCCTCTTTTGTCCCTTATGACAAGGTCAAACTCTTGTAGCAAGAGGATCCAACGTATTAGCCTCGATTTAGCATCCTTCTTCGCAAAAAGGTGGCGAAGAGCTGAATGGTCCGTATAGACAATAACTGGAGAGCCGATTAAATAAGGCCGAAATTTTTCAAGTGCAAACACAACTGCTAAAAACTCTTTTTCTGTTGTTGTGTAGTTTAGTTGGGCCTCATTTAATGTACGGCTAGCGTAATAAATCACGTGCGGCATTTTATTAATGTGCTGTCCAAGAACGGCACCAATGGCAAAATCTGATGCGTCGCACATAATTTCGAAGGGATGCGTCCAGTCTGGAGATGAAAGAATGGACGCAGAAATGAGAGAGTGTTTCAATGACTCGAACGCTTCCATGCAAGTTGAGTCAAAATCAAATGTTATGTCCTTAGCCAATAAGAGTGTCAAGGGTCTAGCAATCTTGCTAAAATCCTTGATGAACCGTCTATAAAAACCGGTGTGGCCAAAGAAAGCTCGGATGTCTTTGACGCATTTAGGAGGAGGAAGATTAGAAATAACTTCAATTTTGGCTCTATCAACCTCTATACCATTTTGCGAGATGACATGTCCTAAGACAATGCCTTCTCGTACTATAAAGTGGCACTTCTCCCAATTTAAAGTTAGGTTCTTATCCCTACAGCGGTAAGAACTGCGTCAAGATGTCGTAAACACCCGTCGAAAGAGTCACCAAAAATGGAGAAATCATCCATAAAGATCTCCAAAAACTTTTCAACCATGTCTGAAAAGATTCCCATCATACACCGCTGAAATGAAGCGGGTGCATTGCATAACCCAAAGGGCATGCGACGATAAGCAAAAGTGCCAAAAGGACAAGTAAATGTTGCTGGGGTAAAAATTTACACCCCGGTTGACCAAGTCAAAATCAAAGTCAACCCCAAGCCAAGTGGGCCCAAGCCCAGATCCAGTGGGCCCATGCCCGGGTCGAGCCCGAACATGAAGCGGCCGGCCTCCCCCATGGCAAGATAAAAATTTTGTAATAAATAATTTTTTTGCATTTCTTTTATTTTATTTTATGGATAAATGTAAGAAAAATAGGCATAAAACCAAATTTTTGTAAAGCCCATGGCTTATGTGCAAAAAGAAATGGCACATGAGCCATGAGATAGGCAAAATGCCATTTTGTGAAGCCCAAGGGGCTATGTGTAAAGTGTATAGCCTATAAAGGCAAGGATAATGAAAATATCCCACAACTTTTTCTCTATCTAAAAACTTTCCAGATCTGAGATCTTTCCTTCTTCTTCAAGGTTCCAAAACCTTCTTATTTCTCTTGAATTAAATCAAGAGTTTTACTCTTCTTTTCATAAAACAAATTAGTTTTTCACCACAAAACCCACAAAGGGAAACTTGGATCTATCATTAGATCTCAAAAAGAAGAGATTTTTAGATCTCACATTTCTTGAGCCAGCCAACAGAGGAGAAAGATGAAGAACCTATTTCCCCAACCAAAACATTTTCCTTTTTTTCAGGAGTTTAACTCCACTAATTTCTCTTTCGAGAGTTTCTGGGGCTGAAAGCCCTCCTTTCCTCGCCGGCGCGCTAGCGCTCGCGCGCAAAGCGCCTACGTGCCGACACGTGGCGCGTTTGCGCTACAGCGCACTGCGCGCGAGCGCAAAGCGCCCACGTGCCGACACGTGGCGCGCGCGCTTGCGCTCCTGCGCGCTTGCGCACCAGTGCGCAGCGCTCATGCGCAAAGCGCCCACGTGCCGACACGTGGCGCGCGCGCTTGCGCTCCAGCTCGCTTGCGCTCCAGCGCGCAGCACTCATGCGCAAAGCGCCCACGTGCCGACACGTGGCGTGCGCGCTTGCGCTCCAGCGCGCAGCGCTTGTGCGTAAAGCGCCGACGTGCCGACACGTGGCGCGCGCACGCTGGCGCTCCAGCGCGCAGCGCTCATGCGCAAAGCGTCCACGTGCCGACACGTGGCGCGCGCGCGCTGGCGCTCCAGCGCGCAGCGCTCCAGCGCGCAGCGCTCATGCGCAAAGCGCCCACGTGCCGACACGTGGCGCGCTTGCGCCTGAGCGCACAGCACCTAAGCGCACAGCGCTCAAGGCGCTGGCCCCACGCATCCCTTGGATGCATTTTCCCCCTCTTTTTGTGTACATACATACATATATACATATGTATACAAATTTATACACACACGTACTCCACGACACTGTCCCTGTTAGAAAAAAATTTCTAACGGGACGCTGCCCCGCACCCCGCAAGGGGGCTGCTAGCCCCCTTGACCCCCAGCCCGCTATCCGGGTAGCGGGACCCCCGTAAAAAACTCTGCGTGGCTCCCGATATATCCAACCCCCCCTTTCAAAACAGAACACACGTACACTGCACATTGAGTTCGCATGACCAGTTTAACCCGTTAATCGGAGGTTCCCTCGCCCCAAAGGCGAGGGGTAATTAACGGCAGCTTAGTCCGCGGCTGCCGGAGATTCGGATCCCCACAATCATTAAACCCCAGCCTACCCTAGGCAGGGGGAATCTGTAGTACGCCTGAGACGCGTGCGCGTATTCCCATCTCAATGGGGTGACGAAAAACACCCTACAGATTCTGGCACGCCCGGTGGGACAAATCTCTCCTCCCATATTCCGGGTTAAACGTTCATGCGAACTCAATCAATATACATATCGATTGCCTATACTGAAATAATGTTTTATTTTCTGTGCAGCAATCAACCTTCGACGACAATGTCTCCCCAGACGAATTCAGCTTCCAACGTGACCCCGATTCCGTACGTGGTCAAGATCAACGCTCGTGTGGTTCTCCCTGCAAGCCTCAGTCGACAGTGGGAGGAACCTTCCCGCCAGTTTGGCTCCGTCATCATCTACCCTGCCGGAAGCGCTCATCTGGCGGAAATCCTGGCGGAACAGGTGGCCAAGCCAGTCCCAAGGGGCAAGAGGCCGAATGTTGTGATTGTTAAGGCACCACAACCGAAACTTAAGAGGTTGTCTGAACGACTCCCTGGCGTTCTAGCTGGGGGCAAGACTTCCGGTGCGAAGGGCAACATCAAATGTCGCGGACGAGCTCAGGCGATGACTCCAACAAATGCGCAATCGAGCGTATCTACAAAGCCCTCCATCGCCCAGTCTGCGGTGTCTTCCCGAAAAGCCGAAGTCTGCCAGGCGCTTAGAACAGAAAAGTTAAGGCAGAAGCGGCTCAGGTATCGAGCCAACAAGAGGGCCAGGGCTTCGACCAAATGGAATCGTGTGAAGTTCCAAGTGCAGGGTTGCCCTGCGACGACGGCTGAGTCGGACATAAGAATCAGCAATTCCTTCGAGCCTCTGAAGTGGGTTCAGAAAAATGCCACGACCGCCAAAATCAAGAAGACAGCGGTCCGAACAGTGCTACAAAGAGATGTGTCCCGGCCCCAACATAAAAAGTATGACACTATCTCTTCAAGGGTCTATCAGGCGCTCTGTGCCGCACGAAAGCAGCGGGGCAAATCCAGAAAAGAAGCGCCAGCACCATTCAAGAACCTGGTTAGGCCAGCCGCCTTCAATCGATTACCAGCAACCGAAGCAAGGGTGTCAAGACAGCGATCCGTGAAGTCATCTTCCAATGATAGAAAGACGGCTGGATACATCATCCATACGGTCTATATGGCGGGAGGACGCCCCAGCGACAACCTTCGCAGCAAAAGCAAGGATGGGGCCACCATATCCCAAGCCCAATCTAGCCTGAATGTGGTCGCCGCCGCTCAAGAACAGCCGCCCCCGCTGGATGAAGAAAACCCTCTCGATGAGGATGATAGGCAGAAAGACCCCTCGATCCATGCAGAGTCAAGCTCGGACAGCGAGGAGGAGCCGACTTTCCGTCCCAGGACTGCGGAGCAAGAGATGCTCCAAGAGCTTCGAAAACAGCTCAGGAGCAAAGATAAAGAGATGGCCAAGCTCTACTCGAAGATTGACGACTTAACGAACGTGGTGATGCAGCTTACGGCTCAAATTGCTCGAGCGCCTCCCCATCAAGCACAAGCCGCTACTAATCAGTCGGATGATGACAATCCGAGGCAGCCAATGCCTGTTCCTTCGGGTCCAAGACTGGTCGAGCCACATGAGAGCCGTCCACACTCCGCTTCTGGGGACGCATTGGCCCCAGATAGCACTATCCCGTTAACACAGGATCGGATAATGGATTTGGTCACCAGCAAGGTTAAAACATTGGTGGCCGAAGCCGAAGCTCAAAAAGAAATCGGCAGTAGTGGGCGGCCATATCCCGCGCAGTACGATCTGATTGAGTTCCCAAGCGGCTACGTCATTCCTAAGTTCGGAAGATTTGATGGAACGGGGAATGCAAATCAGCACGTCGCCCACTTCAAAGCATCGTGCGGAAATACAGGGGGCAATGACGCGCTCCTTCTTCGTCAGTTTGTCAACAGCCTGACTGGCGTCGCCTTCGACTGGTATGCGAGTATACCGGACGGGTCCGTCATTACCTTTGCCCAAATGGAGTCCCTGTTTCGGCAAAGGTTCATGAGTGTCAGTGATAAAATCTCCATTGCCGACCTTGTGAGGACCAAGCCGGGGAAGAATGAAAGCAACACCGACTTTATCGCTCGATGGCGTAATCTCACAGTCAAGTGCGAACCGCCGCTGGAGCAGGACCAGTCCGTCAGCCTTCTCATTGGGAACCTCAGCAACTGGATGGTCCCATTCTTGTGTACGGCGGGCCTCAAGA
Source organism: Agapanthus africanus (assembly GCA_030015575.1). Classification (NCBI taxonomy): domain Eukaryota; kingdom Viridiplantae; phylum Streptophyta; class Magnoliopsida; order Asparagales; family Amaryllidaceae; genus Agapanthus; species Agapanthus africanus. The sequence goes on from CM057339.1 coordinate 48,624,067, forward strand.
CATTTCAGGAGCTAACCAAGAAAGTCCAAATGCTGGAACGCTCAAAGCAAGAGTCCCCGCCGGATTCTCAGAGAGACAAAACATGGAAAAGCAAGCGGGACGACAACCGTAGAAGCGGGAGTTCCAGCAGTACCAATGTCTTCAATGCGTCCGACAATGAAGAAAAGCGAAGGGCGGGCGAATCCAAAACCAATCGGTCTCGAAAGCCATTGCTGGGAGGAGATGGGCCTTCCCTAGAGGAGAAAAAGAACAAGGTTTACTCTTTCAGAAGGGACAAGGTCCGTAAGATATTTAAAGATGCCTTGAACAACGGCCTCCAATTGCCGGAGTCGAAAAGACCCCAAGAAGCAAAAATGACCGACAATCCTCTGTATTGCCCGTACCACCGAGTAGTGAGCCATGCGATCGAGGATTGCTATATCTTCAAAGGTTGGGTCGAGAAGCAGTACAAGGCTGGAGAGATCGAACTGTCCAAAAGTGTGTTGGTGAACAATCAAGTTGCAACCACCAACTTTATACAGACAGAAACTGAAGCCTTCTGGGAGCAGACAGCCGAACCCGCTGCCCTGAGAAATGAAACGGACTCATCGCGGCCTCCGTGGAGTATGCACATATCTAATAAGACGAAGAAGATGATAAAGCTACTTCGGAAAGAACCCAGAACGGAATGGGAAGGGCAAAAGAAGCCTACCAGTCCAGCTGCCAATGCAGCTCCATCAGGCTCAAAATCCAGGAAGCTCAAGAAGAAGAAAAGTGTAGCTCGGCGCGAAAAAGTGCCTGCAGGGAGATCGACCATTCAAAAATATATCGATTCTCTCGAAGAATATGAACAAAGGGAAAGAACATTGATTCAATTGAAGGAGTTCTTCCCTGTACAAGCGGCTGAAATTCTGGAGGAGTTAGAAGAAGACTCCAATGAAGAGATCCCAGTAGTGACCTGCTACGCCGTCCATCTTAGCAGCGACTCCGAGGATGAGCTCTGTTTTCCCGAAGAGGACGAGGAGCTCACCACAAAGGCCAATCAAATCCAGCTCAGAAGCGGCAGGGCTCTACCGCCAAATCAGGGCAACGCCCCAAAAGGGAAGGAGAAACAAGTCGCTAATGAAGAAGATGGCAGAGAACCAGCTGATGAAAACACAAGTCCTTCCTCGGTGGACTATAATGTCTTGGCACATCTCCGGAAGCTTCCGTCTCTCCTGAGCATCTATGACGCCTTGGTCCTATCTAAGGAGCTTAGAGATGTTCTCATTCACGCTCTACAAAACCCCGAGCGGTATCAGGCTCACTTTGCGGAAATTAATATGAAAGAAGCCCAGCACGCTTTGCATGCCGCCGCAGTCACATTTAAGGATGAAGACTTGCTACTGGGAACGGCTGAGCATAATCGGCCGCTTTACGTGACCGGGTACAGCGACGGAGATCGAATTAATCGCATATTGATTGATCCGGGGTCCTCAGTGAACATCATGAACTTGCGAACTCTGAAGAGTTTGTCAATGGACGTCCGACACCTGTCAAGGGAAAGGATTGTCATTCAAGGCTTCAACCAAAATTGTCAGCAAGTTCTGGGGTCTATAGCTTTGCCAATCAAATTCGGGGATCTGCAAACTGAAGCTAAGATATACGTGATCGACGCCGACACGTCTTATAAGATTCTCTTGGGGCGGCCATGGCTCCACGATTATGGCATCATTCCGTCAACTCTCCATCAATGCATGAAGTATACTAAAAATGGCGAAGAAAGACGCATTGACAGAGACATCCAGCCGTTCGGTGTGCATGAAGTCCGCTGTGAAGATTCTCGGTACTTTATGAACCACCAAAATGCTAAGCCACAACTGACTGAGGATAGACCGGCCCCAAGACCCAAAAGCAAATCTGCGCCGGTTGTCACTTTCAAAAGTAAAAACGCCCAAGTGCGCCCACATTTCGGTAGCGACACTGACGAGTCCGACGCTGGAAGCCCGTCCTTCCCTAAAACTCGCCCTCGTTTCGGCAGCGATACAGACGAATCTGTCACTGAAGCCCCATCTAGCAGTAATGTCCGCCCTCATCTTGGCAGCGACACTGAAGAGTCAGAGGAAGAGGACCTGTCGTGCAACAGCGGTGCAGATCGGACCCCCATGCAAAAAGCGAAACTACGAGAGACCCTCGAAATTGCAGAAGGGTCCCTAGCCGTCACAAGGGTGCCGGAGCAGATATGCAAAGAGCTCGACGCATTGTCAGTCTCTACCGTAGACCGGCTGAAAACTTTCTACGTGCCCGGGAGGAAAAATGGACAGAAGGGCATCCTGTTTTACGGGTCAACCCCCGTTGTGCACCCGGACGATCTTTCTGTCGCGTGCCTTCCCTATGAGAGAGGCATAAGAGCCGTCCTCAATCCCAGATACTATGCGCCCGAGATGCGGGAATACTTTAAAAAGTGCGGATGCCGGTTATATCAGACGGAGTCCGAAGCAAAGTTTTACGAAGGGCTATGGCATCCACCCCAGGTCTGAGCACTCATCGATGGACGAATTCCAGATAGACGGGGCATAGGCTACATTCAACCTGATTCCAAAGCGTGCTATATGATCCATGTTGGTGATGCCAGCGAAAGATCAAATGATGATGACGAGATAGCCGAGCCAGAAGAAGCTCCTCAAGAGCTCGAAGATGGCGGACAAGCAACCCTTGATGAGCTAACCGAGATTGACTTAGGAACGCCCGATAATCCAAAGCCGACCTATATCAGCTCACTCTTGTCGGAGGAAATGAAAGAGCAGATAATTGCCCTGCTGCATGAGTTCGTCGACTGCTTCGCGTGGACGTACAAAGAAATGCCTGGCCTTTCCCCTGAAGTGGCCGTACATAAGTTGGCTATATCTCCTGATGCTAAGCCAGTCAAACAAGCTCCTCGAAGAATGAGAAGGGAACTAGAAGAAAAGGTCATCGAGGAAACTAAGAAGCTCATCGATGCCGGCTTCATCAGGGAAGAGAAATATGCAGACTGGATCGCATGCATAGTCCCAGTGAAGAAGAAAAATGGGCAGATCCGAGTTTGTGTCGATTTCAGGGACCTCAACAAGGCATGTCCTAAAGACGACTTCCCGCTACCGGTCGTGGAAATGATGGTCGATGACACCTCAAATTACGAACTATTCACCTTTATGGATGGCTCGTCTGGATATAATCAGATCAAGATGTCGCCTGAGGATGAGAAACACACAGCATTTCGAACCCCGATCGGAATATATTGCTACAAGGTGATGCCGTTCGGACTGAAGAACGCAGGTGCTACATATCAAAGGGCAATGACCAATATCTTCGATGACCTAATTCATAAAGTCGTCGAATGTTATGTTTATGATCTGGTCGTTAAGACTGAAACCAAGGCCGATCATATCCAGGATCTTAGGACCGTTCTCACCAGACTGAGAGAATTTGACCTGAAGATGAATCCTCTGAAATGCGCTTTTGGCGTGTCATCGGGAAAATTCCTGGGATTCATAGTTCGACATCGAGGGATCGAAGTTGACCCATCAAAGATAAAGGCCATCATGGAGATGCCCCCTCCGAAGAGTCTGACGCAGCTAAGATCTTTTCAAGGCAAGCTTGCTTATATACGGAGGTTTATCTCAAATTTATCGGGGAAATGTAGGCCCTTCTCGAAGCTCATGAAGAAAGGAGCTCCTTTTATCTGGGATGCTGAATGTCAAGCAGCGTTCGAAAGCATCAAACGGTACTTGTTGCACCCTCCAGTACTGGCCGCTCCCATTCCAAATAAACCGCTGATTCTCTACACTGCCGCGCTGGATGAGTCACTCGGTGCGCTCCTTGCCCAGAATAACGAGGAGGGAAGAGAAAATGCCCTCTACTACCTCAGTCGAACTCTAGTCGGGGCGGAACACAACTATTCCCCAATCGAGAAGCAATGCCTGGCTCTGATATTTGCTGTAAAGATGCTGAGGCACTATCTGCTTGCTCATCGGGTTATGCTGATCTCCAAGGTCGACCCGCTCAAACACTTGATTACCAGAGCGAGCCTAGCCGGCAGAATGGCAAGATGGGCTGTTATGCTACTCGAGTTTGACATAGTTTATACTCCCCAGAAAGCAGTAAAAGGGCAAGTTCTTGCAGACTTTCTCGCTGCTCATCCCATACCAGAGGGATCGCTACTAAATTGTGAGTTACCCGACGAACAAGTGCTGCACCTCGAGGAAGACGAGCCATATTGGGAGCTCTACTTTGATGGGGTTTCATCAATAAGGAGCTCCGGCAGATCAAGCGTACCGGAGGTAAAAGCGGGGATAGGATTGGTGTTCACCACGCCATCAATGGGAACCCTGCGGCGTTCTTTCGCTCTCACCGAGCCTCGGACAAACAATGAAGCTGAGTATGAAGCTCTGATAGCTGGTCTGGAGCTCGCCATAGAAATGGAAATCCATCGGCTACGAGTTTACGGTGACTCCCAGCTCGTCGTCAACCAAATAAGCGGCGATTATAAAATATACAAACCCGAGTTAGCTCGGTACAGAGGCCGAGTGGTGGAACTCATAAAACGTTTCACTCACATTGAACTAATGAGAGTCCCTAGAGCGTTGAATGGGAAGGCTGACGTACTCGCTCGCTTAGCCAAGGAGCTGGCCCATCCTGACATGGACGAAATTCTGATCACAGTCAGGAGCCGACAAATTCTACCCCCAGTCTCTCTACGAGAAGAGGAAAGCGCGGAACAGAAGAGCAGTCCTGCCGAAGAAGCTTCGATCATCCAAGACGAGCCCGATTGGAGAGAACCCTTCATAGAGTACCTCTGATACGACAAGCTGCCCGAAGAAAAATCCGCGAGGATTCAGCTGAAGAAAAGAGCTCTCCGATACGTGTTTGTAAATGACACATTATACCGCAGGTCGTATGACCAACTCTGGCTCAGGTGTCTGTCATTGGCCGAAGCCCAAAAGGTCATGAAAGATGTTCACTCGGGCGTTTGCGGTGCTCACCAATCTGGCCCCAAGATGCGACTTCAAATCAAACGGCTTGGGTATTACTGGCCCACCATGATACGGGATTGCGGAGAGCATGCAAAGAAATGTTATATCTGCCAAATTCACGGTGATTTTATTCACAAGCATCCCAATCCATTGCATCCTACGGTGGCGTCGTGGCCCTTCGAAATCTGGGGCACCAACATTGTTGGCCCGATTGATCCTCCGTCATCCAAAGGCCATCGGTTCATACTGGCCGCGACAGATTACTTCTCCAGATGGGCTGAAGCTGTCCCGCTAAAAGAAGTCAAGACAAAAGATATTCTGACATTCTTCCAGCATAATATTCTATACCGCTTCGGTACACCAAGAAGAATCATTTCTGACAACGGGCCTTCTTTCAAGAGCTTCAATGTCTCAAGGTTCGCTACTCAGCACAAGATAGACTGGAGATATTCCTCCATCTATAATCCAAGAGCCAATGGGCTAGCCGAAGCCTTCAATAAGACTCTATGCAAGCTCCTGAGGAAAATTGCTTCAGCCAACAAGAGAGACTGGAATCTCAAACTTCACGAGGCGTTGTGGGCATATCGTACCACGCACCGTACTCCAACTCAGTCCACTCCATACTCATTGCTCTTCGGAGTGGAGGCGGTCCTCCCCCTCGAAGTCGAAGTTCCAAGCTTAAGAATGGCCGTTCAGCACGAGTTGATGGAGGAGGAAAACGTGCTCCTTCGGCTTGAAGAGCTCGATGCCCTCGAAGAAAAGAGGCTCGCGGTGCAGCAAAATCTGGAGCTATACCGAGCCCAAATGTCACGGGCTTATGACAAGATAACCCGTCTCCGCGTTTTCAAGAAAGGTGAATTGGTGTTGGTCCTCAAAAGACCGATCATCCCCAATCGACATGCCAAGGGAAAATTCGAGCCAAACTGGGAAGGACCATATGTCATCGAGAAAGTGTTTGACGGAGGGTCCTACCAACTAATAAGTGCCGAGGGAGAAAGGCCCATGCCACCCATCAATGGCCGATATCTCAAGAAATACTACACGTAAATGCTCCAAGTCGCAGGCGAATTGAGCACATCAGCCCTACGGTCTGGATCATACATCCTGCAAAACCTTATACAATCCACGGGCATGAATGACCCCTATCTCTCCCAAATCCTGCCGGTGAGACTACTTTTAAAGTTCCACCAGCGGTAAAAAAAAAAGAGAAAAAGAGAAAAGAAATAAAAGAAATAAAAAAATAAACGGTATGTCCACAAGCAAAACGGGCACGGATGAAAACCCGAAAGGGCTCCGTGAGTAAAAACAGCAGGACTACCGGCGAGTCTGCGAAAACCCGAAAGGGCGCAAACTCGTGAAAAGAGATGAAATACACTCGCAAAGTCCTCTCGACCTTGTGAGGAGAAAACCCCTGCGTGAGATCCTTACGACTCACAAAGGAGCAACACACTTAGGAATCCTCACGATTCCTAAGGAGAAAATGCACCTGCGGGATCCTTACGACTCGTAGGGAGAAAAAGCTTTTATGGGACCCTCACGGCCCATAAAATTGAAAAGTCTTAGGCGATAGGGATCTAAACCTGTCTCCTAAGCCATCGCTCCCCAATCCCCAAATGGCGAATGATGAGTCGCTCCTGGTACCATATCCCAATGCAGCGATGCAGACGCTAACCAAATTCCAAATCGCATACCCCAACGGCGAATGATGAGTCGCTCCTGGTACCATATTCCAGTGCAGCGATGCAGACGCTAACCAAATTCCAAATCGCATACCCCAACGGCGAATGATGAGTCGCTCCTGGTACCATATTCCAGTGCAGCGATGCAGACGCCAACCAAAATCCGATTTCTCAAAATTCTCCCGGCCCTACGGTGGGCCCCCAAATTGACCCCCGTATACAATCCACGGGCTTAAATAATTCTCATCATACCCATGCCCCGCCGTAATCACCAGTTACGCGGTCGGTCTCCGCTTTGGGAATGATGCTCCATTGATAAGACCCACCCATGTGTCCTCACGATATATGAGGAGAACAAGCCTTTGTGGGATCCTTACGACTCATAAAGGAAAAACACACTTAGGAGTCCTCACGACTCCTAAGGAGAAAATACACATGCGGGATCCTTACGACTCGTAGGGAGAAAATGCTTTTATGGGACCCTCACGGCCCATAAAATTGAAAAGTCTTAGGCGATAGGGATCTAAACCTGTCTCCTAAGCCATCGCTCCCCAATCCCCAAATGGCGAATGATGAGTCGCTCCTGGTACTATATTCCAGTGCAGCGATGCAGACGCTAACCAAATTCCAAATCCCATACCCCAACGGCGAATGATGAGTCGCTCCTGGTACCATATTCCAGTGCAGCGATGCAGACGCCGACAAAATCCCGAAATTTTTCCGGCCCTACGGTCTGGATCATACATCCTGCAAAACCGTATACAATCCACGGGCGTAAAATAATCCCAAAATCCCCTAAATGATAGATGATGATTCGCTCCTGGTACCATATTCCAGTATAGCGATGCTGATGTCAACCTAAATCAAAATCAACAAGTCAACTTTCACTCCGACACCGCAAAAAGCGGAGCAAGTCAGAATCCAAGCTCGACACCGCAAGAAGCGGAGCAAGTCAAGTCTACCCCTGACACTGCAAGAAGCAGAGCAAGTCAAATCAAGCATCGACCGTCCAAGTCGCAAAAAGGGCAGCATCGACCGTCCACGTCGCTAAAAGGGCAGCACCGACCGTCCAAGTCGCAAAAAGGGCAGCATCGACCGTCCAAGTCGTTAAAATGGCAGCACCGACCGTCCACGTCGCTAAAATGGCAGCACCGACCGTCCATGTCGCAAAAAGGGCAGAACCGACCGTCCAAGTCGCTAAAATGGCAGCATCGACCGTCCAAGTCGCAAAAAGGGCAGCACCGACCGTCCAAGTCGCAAAAAGGGCAGCATCGACCGTCCAAGTCGCAAAAAGGGCAGAACCGACCGTCCACGTCGCTAAAAGGGCAAAATCGACCGTCCACGTCGCTAAAAGGGCAGCACCGACCGTCCAAGTCGCAAAAAGGGCAGCATCGACCGTCCAAGTCGTTAAAATGGCAGCACCGACCGTCCACGTCGCTAAAATGGCAGCACCGACCGTCCAAGTCGCAAAAAGGGCAGCACCGACCGTCCAAGTCGCAAAAAGGGCAGCATCGACCGTCCACGTCGCTAAAAGGGCAGAACCGACCGTCCACGTCGCTAAAAGGGCAGCACCGACCGTCCAAGTCGCTAAAAGGGCAGCCACGACCGTCCAAGTCGCTAAAATGGCAGCATCGACCGTCCACGTCGCTAAAAGGGCAGCAACGACCGACCAAGTCGCAAAAGGGCAGAATCGACCGTCCACGTCGCTAAAATGGCAACATCGACCGTCCAAGTCGCTAAAAGGGCAGTATCGACCGTCCAAGTCGCAAAAAGGGCAGCATTGACCGTCCATGCCGTAAAAAGGGTAGCGCGGGATTCCTACAAAGCGGGAACCAGATCACTCCGGGCCAGGGAAACGTCTATCACGGACACTCCGTCTCGGGGACATGTCAAGCAACGACCGTCCATGTCGTAAAAAGGGCAGTGCTAGCTTCCCAAAAAGCAGGAACCAAATCAGGTCGCCTCCAAGTAAAAGAGGATCCATCAATTTCATGCACACTACCCACATATGTGGTGTGCATTTATTGATGGGGGGCAATTTGTTGGGGTAAAAATTTACACCCCGGTTGACCAAGTCAAAATCAAAGTCAACCCCAAGCCAAGTGGGCCCAAGCCCAGATCCAGTGGGCCCATGCCCGGGTCGAGCCCGAACATGAAGCGGCCGGCCTCCCCCATGCCAAGATAAAAATTTTGTAATAAATAATTTTGTTGCATTTCTTTTATTTTATTTTATGGATAAATGTAAGAAAAATAGGCATAAGCCAAATTTTTGTAAAGCCCATGGCTTATGTGCAAAAAGAAATGGCACATGAGCCATGAGATAGGCAAAATGCCATTTTGTGAAGCCCAAGGGGCTATGTGTAAAGTGTATAGCCTATAAAGGCAAGGATAATGAAAATATCCCACAACTTTTTCTCTCTCTAAAAACTTTCCAGATCTGAGATCTTTCCTTCTTCTTCAAGGTTCCAAAACCTTCTTATTTCTCTTGAATTAAATCAAGAGTTTTACTCTTCTTTTCATAAAACAAATTAGTTTTTCACCACAAAACCCACAAAGGGAAACTTGGATCTATCAATAGATCTCAAAAAGAAGAGATTTTTAGATCTCACATTTCTTGAGCCAGCCAACAGAGGAGGAAGAAGAAGAACCCATTTCCCCAACCAAAACATTTTCCTTTTTTTTTCAGGAGTTTAACTCCACTAATTTCTCTTTCGAGAGTTTCTGCGGCTGAAAGCCCTCATTTCCTCGCCGGCGCGCTAGCGCTCGAGCGCAAAGCACCTACGTGCCGATACGTGGCGCGTTTGCGCTCCAGCGCACTGCGCACGAGCGCAAAGCGTCCACGTGCCGACACGTGGCGCGCGCGCTTGCGCTCCTGCGCGCTTGCGCGCGCTTGCGCTCCAGCGCGCAGCGCTCCAGCGCGCAGCGCCTACGTGCCGACACGTGGCGCGCGCGCTTGCGCTCCAGCGCGCAGCGCTCATGCGCAAAGCGCCCACGTGCCGACACGTGGCGCGCGCGCTTGCGCTCCAGCTCACTTGCGCTCCGGCGCGCAGCGCTCCGGCGCGCAGCGCTCATGCGCAAAGCGCCCACGTGCCGACACGTGGCGTGCGTGCTTGCGCTCCAGCGCGCTTGCGTTCCAGCGCGCAGCGCTTGCGCTTCAGCGCAAAGCGCCGACGTGCCGACACGTGGCGCGCGCGCGCTGGCGCTCCAGCGCTCATGCGCAAAGCGCCCACGTGCCGACACGTGGCGCGCTTGCGCCTGAGCGCACAGCACCTAAACGCACAGCGCTCAAGGCGCTGGCCCCACGCATCCCTTGGATGCATTTTCCCCCTCTTTTTGTGTACATACATACATATATACATATGTATACAAATTTATACACACACGTACTCCACGACACTGTCCCTGTTAGAAAAAAATTTCTAACGGGGCGCTACCCCGCACCCCGCAAGTGGGCTGCTAGCCCCCTTGACCCCCAGCCCGCTATCCGGGTAGCGGGACCCCCGTAAAAAACTCTGCGTGGCTCCCGATATATCCAACCCCCCCTTTCAAAACAGAACACACGTACACTGCACATTGAGTTCGCATGACCAGTTTAACCCGTTAATCGGAGGTTCTCTCGCCCCAAAGGCGAGGGGTAATTAACGGCAGCTTAGTCCGCGGCTGCCGGAGATTTGGATCCCCACAATCATTAAACCCCAGCCTACCCTAGGCAGGAGGAATCTGTAGTACGCCTGAGACGCGTGCGCGTATTCCCATCTCAATAGGGTGACGAAAAACACCCTACAAATGTGGTCTTGTCTTGATCCTCTTTGGCTATGGGGACTTGGTTATAGCCGGAATAGCCATCTAAAAAGCAGTAGAACTCGTGCCCAGCCAATCGTTCTAGCATTTGGTCAATGAAAGGTAAAGGAAAGTGGTCCTTCCTTGTCGCGGTATTGAGTTTTCTATAGTCGATGCAAACTCGCCACCCAGTTTGGGTGCGAGTGGGAATTAACTCATTTGCCTCATTGGTAATGACCGTGATGCCCGATTTCTTTGGCACAACATGAATGGGGCTAACCCATTGGCTATCCGAGATAGGGTAAATGATACCACTATCAAGACATTTAACAATCTCCTTCTTAACAGCCTCTTTCATAATGGGGTTGAGGCGTCTTTGTGGATCCCTTACCGGCTTGGCATCATTCATCAAGTGTATATGATGTTCAACTATGAGGGGACTAATCCCCTTGATGTCTTCCATAGACCAGCCAAAAGCTTGCCGATTATTTTGTTAGAGCATTAAAAGGGCATTCTCTTGCTCAAGAGCTAGAGAAGCCGATATGATGACGGGTAAGGTCTCATTATCACCTAGATAAGCATATTTTAGGTGCGATGGCAAAAGCTTTAGTTCGAGTTTAGGAGGTGAAACAATAGATGATAACAATGGAGTAACTGTTTCAAACTCGAAGGATTCCATCAAAGGTTCAAATCGAGTGTACGCAACCGAGTCAGATGGTTCAACTAACTCATCCGAAAAAGCAAAAGACTCAAACTCGGGTGGTGAGTCTTCAAAATCGTCTACAAAGGTGAAACACTCGTAATCGTTGTCCACCGTGAAAGCTGTGTCGGATTCTAGGAGGAACGCACTAGTGGCGTCAACATTGCTGTGATCAAACATAAAATTTTCGAACTCACAGTCCTCATCCGCGATCTCATTGATCGAGCAAACATCAAGTACGCTAGAATTAGGCTCGGCAGGATGATTTCCCAACTTAAAAATGTTGAGTTCAATTGTCATATTGCCAAAAGATAAATTCATTGAACCGTTACGACAATTGATCACCGCGTTAGAAGTCGCAAGGAATGGGCGACCAAGTATCACCGGAACTTGACTCCGGGGGTTAGCTACAGGTTGTGTATCCATAACAATAAAGTCAACGGGGAAAATGAAATCCCCTACTCTAATTAACACATCCTCCAACTCTCCCCTAGGATGGGTGATGGATCGGTCGGCCATTTGGAGAGTACAATGAGTGGGCTTGAGCTCTCCAACGCCTAATTGCTCGTACACCGAATAAGGTAGCAAATTGACATTAGCACCAAGACCTAATAGTGCTCTATTGATGTTCTTGTCCCTAATTGTTGTCGAAATAGTAGGACAACCGGGGTCCTTGTGCTTTTGGGGTAAAGATTGGACAAGAGCATCGCTAACAGTATTAGCCACGAAAACTTTCTTTGGTACTTATGATTTCCTCTTTTTGGTGCATAAGTCCTTTAAGATTTTTGAATATGAAGGAACTTGTTGGATTGCATCCAAAAGAGGGATATTTATGCTAACCTGTTTGAACAACTCTACAATCTTCTCCATCTGTGGAGTTGGTTTATTGGATCTCAACCGATTTGGAAAAGGAACATTTTGAAAAATTGTTGAATCCAATTTTTGCGGATCAGACTGTTGAGTTGGAACGGATCCCCGTGTAGATGTGTTCGGGTTGTGAGAAGTGGGTCCATTCGAGCTAGAAGAAGTAGAGCCGTGTGAAGGATGAAGAATAGGCCCTAACGAATAAGAAGAAGAAGAAGGTGAAGAAGATGAAGAAGGACCACCGGCAGGGGTGTCATGGTTAATACCCACATTATTTTGCAACACTTTTCCAGATTTCAACGTGGTCACAGCATTTACATTATGATTCTGCTGTTCATATGCAACATGTGCGTGACCGGGATTTGGCAGTGGTTGAGATGGAAGCTTTCCTTTTTCTCGCTCTTTCAACGCAGCATTGAGTTGTGCAATTTGTACCTCAATAGATTTGATGCTTTGATCGTGTGAGGCACTGTTTTGCACCAAAGATTGAATAGAGGTTTCTAACCTTACAGCGGATTGTGTAGATTGCTTTAGGAACGCATCTAGACTTCTTTCGAGCGAGCTAACCTTGTCATTCTGAGGTGGAACAAAATTGTTTGGCGGGTAAGAATTGTTTGGCACAAAATTGTTCACTTGATTAGGGTAAGGTTGCTGTTGGAAAGGTTGTTGAAATTGAGTTTGTGGAGGTGCTTGTTGTTGTGGAGGAGGAGGCCTTTGAAAATTGTTGTTTTCTTGGAATTGTTGATTTTGGTTCCAAGCGAAATTTGGGTGACTCTTCCAACCCGGATTGTATGTCGAAAAGTATGGATCATTTCTTTGTTGTTGCTGAAAGGCAGCATTGACTTGATCATGTCCTTGAGTAGATGCAGTGTAAGGACACTCTTCAGTGAGATGTGATGGATCCGAACAACAAGCACACACATTTCGTGGAGGCACAACAGGGGCAGGAGAAGGCGATGAGATTTTGGTCTCAATCGCTTCTAGCTTTTTCGTAAAAGCGGCCATCTCGGCCTTCATAGCAATCGACATATCTAAGTGATGTATGCCTGCCCTAGATTGACCAATAGAAGAAGATGATGATGTGGTCTTGGTGCTCTCCCACTGAATTGTTTGTTCACTAAGGTCCTCAAGAAACTGCCACGCTTCCTCGCTAGATTTGGATAGAAAGTGACCTTGACAAATGGTTTCTAGCAACTGCTTCGTTATCGGGTTCAATCCCTCGTATAATGTTTGGTAAAGTTTCCAATTTTCGATCCCATGGTGAGGGCATTGAACGAGTAGGTCTTTGAATCTTTCAAAACACTTCCAAAATGGTTCGGAAGGAAGCTGAGAAAATTGTATAATCTCATTACGGATTTTAGCAGTTTTGTGATGAGGATAGAACTTTTTAAGAAAGGCTTTCACAAACTCTTCCCAATTCTTAATTGAATGCGACGCGGTGCTGTATAGCCACTTCTCGGCTAAGTCACATAAGGTGAAAGGAATGACCCTTAGCCTTATAGCATCGTCGGATAATTGGGTTGTTTTCATCATGGCGCAAACGTTTTGGAATTTGTTGATAAAGATATATGCATCTTCGGATTCTAAACCATGAAACTTGGGCAGCATATTAATGAAGTGGGGTTTGATCTCAAAATTGTCCCCATTTACCGGTGGGAGGGAAAGACAAGTAGGTAGGGCGGTGCGGATGGGGTAGAAGAGATCCTGGAGCGCGACTCGTGTGGGCGCTTCAACAGGCGGGTGATTCGGATTATTCGCACCTAACAGAGGTGGAATCATTCCCGTCGGTAAGGTGTTATTAGGATTGTATCCCGACATACCTTCGGAAGAAGAATTTGTTGGTGAAAGTGAAGAAGTGGAAAGGATTTCGACTTCGGAGTCGAAAGGTTCGTCGGTCGGTACCAACGAAACACGGACTAATCGGGCGCTAGTGTCCCTAGTCCAACCGGACATACACTAAAAGGGCAGTGTAGTCAAAAGATGAAAGACAGAATGTGGGGGTAAGAAAACGTCAATGAGAAGAAAGTGGTGTAAGTGAGTGCAAAGATTTCTTTAGCGACAAGTTGCAAGTTTTGAAAAGATTTTTCTTTTTTTATGCGAGCTTTTTGCAAAAAAATTTTTTTTTTTTGAAAAGAGACTTTTGACATAAATGCAATCAACCACAAATACACAATCAGGCCTAGATCTAGGGTCACCTAGGTCAGCTAGACAGCTCCTAACTGTTCCAAAGGGCTAAAGATAGGACCTCAAACCGCCTCTTCACCGCCAATTGCGGTCAGGTAAGTGCCAGATAAGTGGGAAGGAACCACAGTAGTGGGCTTAATTAAAAACCACTAGCCTTTGACACACTTGTCTAGACACCGCAAAGTCAGGTTAGGATAAACGGCCGATGCCTATAACTAGTCCTCTGTCCTAATGAGCGCGACGTTCTTAGGGCTGAGTCTAGTATTTTTTAATTAAGAGTGGTCAATGCAAATGTTTTAAGTGATTTCTAAGGTCCTGGGAAGGGTGATGAAATCCCCACCCAATCTGAATTGGTCAAAACCCCCTTAAAATCCGATTAAAATATGCAAAGCAGTAAATCACTTGCAATCAATTATTTTTTAGCGCGGCGCAAAGAATCCTGCAGAAAATCAATTATTGGAAGGGGGAGATTTTTAGCACAAAGAATCCTGCAGAAAATTTGGCAAAAAGATATATGGAGGTTGGCAAAAGAGGGAAAGAGAAACAAACAGCAGAATTTTCGCACGATGCTGCCACGTGTCGATCGCGATTCCGCGGCTTGGTGCGCTAGTCGGCCGCGACTTCGCGGTTCAGGTGAGGGATCGGGGCACCGGATTTTGTCTGCTGTTCTGTTGTTCCAATATCCTCCTGTTTTGATGTACCTTTTTCTGTTTTGCCCTCTGGATTTTTTTCAGATTCGTCGATCCTGCAAACATTCACACGAGAAACCCTTCAAACAATAAAAGATGATAGAATTTTTATATTTTTTATTTTTTTCAAATTTTTATGGTTTTTTATATTTTATATTAACCCGAAATTACAGAAAGGAAATTTTACGCCATCCCCGGCAACGGCACCATTTGATTTAGAGAGATTTTTACGATCAAAAATAATTTACCGCAATCAAGAACGGCGTCGCTTTGCAGCTAGCCGGTGAATACGGGTCGGTCCACAGGGATGTTGTAAATCTCCTAAATGTTCTTACGAGCTAATTCCAAAGGGTGTTGGATCTTTTAATTAAATCTAAAAACTAAGTTGTGTTATGCTAATTCCAAAGGGTGTTGGATCTTTTAATTAAATCTAAAAACTAAGTTGTGTTATACTAGGATTAGGAAACTTGCTAGGATTAGGTTTAGGTAAAGTTTGGTAAATAAAGATCTACACCTCTTTCCAATGCCTTAAATTAGATATCATATTAGGGGTTATAGTAAATATTAATAAAGGGGATTAGGATGATTGGGAAGATATTTCTTCCTTTAGATCCTTGTCCTTCCTTTCTTAATCTTTACCCTAACCTCCATGGAAAACTTACAGATCCGGTCTTTTATACTACGGTATCACCATTACCTCGTGGGTAGAGTGACGTAGGCAGCGGAAGATGAAAGTATGCATGGAGTCCTAATTGTTCATAAGAGATTGGCAAAGAAAAGAGATGAGAGATCTTCATCTCTCAAACCCTTCCCTATTCCTAACCCTAACAAGCGAGGAAACTACTCGCTCATTGAGGGATCTATGAAAGACATAATTTTTATTTTGTTTTGATTTAAGAGATGAAACATCTACTGCAAGTTAATAAAAATTCTAAACTATATTAAACTAGAGCAAGAAAAGAAATTACCTAAAGCAGAAATTAAAACTAAAACTAGGGCAGAAAAATAAACCTACTTATGATTGATGCTCTCCAACTTCAAAGAAAACGGAAATTTTATTGATGAATAGAGGCATCGATGCTCTCCAAAAGAATTCTAAATTTTATTCATAAAAAGAGGCATAGGGAGGCATAACCTAATACAATGAATTAGAGTTCCTATTTATAGAGGATAGGAAACCCTAGGTTACAATTGATCCGCATGTCTACATTTACCAAAATACCCATAGGAAGACCTAGTCGGAGTAGACTCCAAGCTTTGGTAAAATTTTCTGTCTCTGTCTGCTTAACCTTGCCGTAGAACCGCGGCCCGAGGCCTGGTTTGGCCGCGGTTCCGCGGCCAAAAGGAAGTATTGGGCCTTGAATTTCCTGTGTTGGCTCTGCTGTTTTTGGGCTTCCTTATTCTTTGGTTCTTTTATTAAAATAGCTTCTATATTTCTTCCAGATCTCCAGTGAACAATTGCGGTGGACTTTTAACCGTTCGCTTTGTAATCTTGGACCTTGCATTGCCTTGTACTTTGTGAACTTTATCTTTGATGTAGGCTTGATCAAGATCTTTCTATTTGTTGGTTGTAGTTCCACTTTTGCATCATCTTTTATCTTTTTCACTGTTTTAGCTCCAAGAACCTGTAACCTGTAATATGTAGCAGACATGCGTCAAAAGCACCTGTTTATTTATAAAACGAATAAGAATGGGGAATATAATAATGCAATATTATGGTATGAACAGAGCCCCGAGGGCACCTCGAAGCAGAAGTCCCCCTCCTGCTTTGGCATCCCGGTAGAAGGAGACGCCCGAGAAACCGTCCTTTTATTCCTTTTTAGAGGGACGTCGGTGGGCTCGGCCTCCTCCTCCTCCTCTCTCGCCCGGGGCACCGGATCCTGTGCATGCTTTTGCCCCCCCTCCCGTGGTGCTCTTCGGGGACTCGGGGTGACACAGCTGAAGGCTTGCTCAGCGAGGCAGGCCTCGGGGCCAAGCTCGGACCCGGTCGGGACGAGCTTCCGCCCCCAGTATAGACGAGCTTCCGCCCTCGGTCTTCTTTTAGGCCTTCGCGGCCATGGCAGCTGAGAACTTGAATCGGTCCATTTGCTCTGCAAAAAGGGAGGAATACACGAAGATAGTTAGTGACGCTGAAAGGGGCAAAGAAAATTCATCAAAATCTAAATGGACCGTCTACTGCCCTAACTTACCCAGAAAGCACGCGGGGCTGAGCCCAGCCCAGCTCAGAGCCTGCTCAGAAAGCAGGACGTCGGCTCGCTGGATCGGCTCCCACAAAAACACCACCCTTGCCTCGGGTGAAGATGACTGTTTCGCTCTTGGGCAGTCGGCCCTGTGCCACTGCATAGGCACGCTCGTCCTTGAGTGGCCCGACAAAAATGAACTTCTCCTTCCATTCATGGATAGAAGAAGGGACGGCTACCACACCCGACCCAGCCACCCCGTCCTTATGTTTTTTGAAAGAAAAGTACACCCAGCTCGGCTCATCCTTGCTGGTGCCAGGGTGATTCTTATAACAGAGGAAGGAAATGAGGAGGGTGAAACTGAAGGGGATATTTTCAAGTTTCAACCGGACCAGAAACCCAAGAAGGACTCTCCACGAGTTCGGCGCTAGCTGGCCCGGGGCAAGATGGAAGCAGCGAAGCACCCCACATACCTCGACTGAGAAGGGCAGAAGCATTCCGGCCAGGAATGCTTCCAAATACAGGGCAATCTGCTTGCCCTGCACCTGGTCCACACGCTCACCCTCTCTAGTTAAGCAAAGCGAATAGTTGGAGAGAATATGGAATCGAGCCCAAATCTCAATAAGCTCGTCCACATTCCTCAAAACAAAGGGCGCGTCGCGGGCGTTCCTGATGCGCGCTTTAGGCGCCCTTGTCGCCACCCGACGGAGAACAACACGGGCAGCCCTGGCTCTAGGGCAAGCCCAACACAGACGACGCGGCAGAAGAACCCTCTCGGTTATCTGAAGCCGAGGAGGAGGACGACCCGCTGAACTCGGCTCCAACAACTGAAACCTCATCGTCCGACTCAACCCTAACTATCTCTACAGACTCCTCAAATGAAGACATCTAACCTGATTCAAGGGAATGGGCTTGCCGAGGAAAAATCGCGGGTGATCTGATCTAAAAGGAAGGAGCGCCGAGCAATTTTCGAGAACGAAAGCAAATTATGGCGGATGTGTTGGCCCTAAAAGGGTCCCCTCCTATTTATACACCCTAAAGAAAGCATCCGACGGCCCAGATCGACTTCTGCCAAAACGAAACGTTGCCCCTGCCAGCCGTCAGAGCTCCATGTGGCGATCGGCTATTGGGGACGTCCCTTCGGTTGTAGGTGACAGCGACAGCCTGTCGCGTCCGCCAACTGACGCCCGATAGTGGCCCGTATCCCAACTGGCGACCGACTAAAACGGCGCCCTCTCTTTAAAGCGCAATCATTTCATTTGATCCGCTGACGCCATCGAGGATACGCACGAAGATTCAGGCGTGCGATGAGGCAACACATGGGCCCAAAAGATCAAAACGATGCGACTGCCAAACGCCGTGCCGTTCCCAGGCGATCCGCGTAACGATTCCTCGGCGCCAAATTGAGCAGAAGAAATACCGAGCAGACCACTCTCGACCCGACCCTTGGATAGGTCGGAATGACAGTGGGGGGCTAATGATGATGCTCACAAGTGGTGTCTCCTCGGAATACGACATGTGGCGGATGACGTGTCCCGAAGGCTAAGGAGGTGGAATAAATGAGTTGCATTATGAGAATTCCTCGAGACTTCGTCTCGAGGAATGTGTCCGGCCTTCCAGGAGACCTCCCTGAATACATTCCAACTTCACCTGGGAATCTATCAACAACTCGCCTCCGAGCTATCTCAGTCTCCTTGCTCGTCTCCAAGCATCCGACGCGCCGAGCTTCCTTGGCCTCCAGGCTCGTCTCTGAGCCTCCGACGTGCCGAGCTTCCTCGGCCTCCAGGCTCATCTCCGAGCCTCCGACATTCCGAGCTTTCTCGGCCTCCCCCGACCTACCGGGAGCGCAGATCCCATGCTCCCTGCAACGGCTCCACGTATACTGTCAGGGCGAGATATTCGCCTCCCTACAATCCGCGTCCCATGCTAGCGCATCCCTCCATTAATGGGCGCATCCCGCCATTCAAGATGAGGATAACGCTGGAGCGTAACTGACGGCAGTGATCTCGTGCCCGCTCGCTCCACGCGACCCCTATATAAACCCCTCTCTCAGACGACTCGGGTAACTTGAATTATCTCAATACGCCACTGTTCCCGCCAAAATTTTCGGCCAAGAGCTACTTGTTCCCTTACAAAAAAGAGGGGAGAATCCTCAAAAAACAGGCATCACGTGTAAAATATGTGGGCGCTCATATGTAAAGTATATGAGCGCTGAACATAAATAACCAAGGGCTAAACATGCATCACGTGTAAAACACGTGGGCGCAAATATGCAAAGCATATGAACGCTGAACATAAACAGGCTAAAACCCACACTAGGGGTCACGTGTTAAACACGTGAGTGCTTTTGCCAATCACATGCAAAGCATGTGAGCACCCTAATTTAAAATGTTCCTATCAAATTCTAAAATTAAATTCTATTTGGAAAATATTTTCTTAATCTTCCTTAAACTAGAAATATCTTCTCTGTTAAACAGAGGACCCTTTGATCAAAGATTCAACGGTGGTCATTTGATAGAATAAAAATCTATCATAGGAAAATATTTTCCTAATCTTATAACAAGAATAAAATTCTATGTTAACAAAATATCCATGTTAAGAAAATATATTTCTGATCTTGTTAAACTAAAAAAATTTGATAGAATAAAATTCTAATCTTCTTAAAACTAACAACATATTCATAATCTTGTTGAACAAACAAGAAATCTTCTATGTTAAACAGAGAGCCTTTGGATTAAAAATCCAACGGTGAATAAAATTCACCGATTGATCTAAAAGATCCTGAAATCAATCATGATCTCTCAATGAGGGATCCCCTTAACAAAATGATTCTTTTTCTTCTCATATAAATAGGAGTAAGGAGAGGAGGAGATAAACACAGAGAGGGAGAGGGGAAGAAAAATAAAGAGAGAATTTAATTCTCTAAAGAAGAGGAACCCCTCCCAAAAGCTCCCACAAAAAGAGAATTTAATTCTCAAATCAAGAGTTTAACTCTTCTTAAAGAACTTAGTTCTTCCTATGGTTAAGATCTGCAGAAGCAGATCTCCTCACAAGTTGAGAATTTAATTCTCATCGGGGAGATTCTGTCATGCAGATTCAAAACCTAGGGGAAAGAACTGAATCCAAAAGAGTTTAACTCTTACAATACATATGGGAATTTAATTCCTCTGAAACTAAGGTTTAACCTTTTAAAAAGAATTTAATCTCTGCAAAGAATAAAAGAAGAATTTGATTCCTCAGAACCATAGAAGAATAGCCTGATGATTCATTAGAGTTCAAACGCTACATAAAAGCTCACGTGTTCCCACGTGAGCACCTTTGAGGAACAAAAAAGGAAAGACTGAGATCTTGCCACATGACCCCACGTGACCCCTAAGAAGTGCTCAGCACTTATAAAGGAGAAAAGGGAATAAACCCTATTTATGGGGCGCCTCACGTGACCCCTGAGAAGTGCTCAGCACGTATAAAAGAGAAAAGAGAATAAATCCTATTTTTGGGGCGCCTCACATGATCCACGTGACCCCCTAACAGTGCTTAGCACCTGTAAAAGAATAAGAGAATAAAAGAGGCAGCACCCAACTCTTAGCACCTCACGTGTTATACGTGAGCGCCTCAACTTTCAGTGTTTAACACTGCTATGGCACCTCACGTGCCACACATGAGCATCCCAGATTCAAGAGTTTAACACTGCCTCAAAGTATCACGTGGGGGCACATAATCACTGAAAATATATTAAGGAACCAGTTTCAACCCCAGATTGTTTAAAGTTCCTCCTGAGATTAAATCTCCAAGCAAACCAAGCCTCCATGCTCAGAACTGATAACTCCTTGATTTGGAATTTGGTTCAAGTGTACATCTCTTCACACCTCCGATACATGTCGTAATTCTTCAACGTCTTCAGAGGGGTGGAGGGTCCCAATAACCAATAATTTTTGGTGCATCCCTAAACGGTTAAACCAAAACCCTACAGACTACGATGTCTTTAAACCTTACAGACTATGACGTCTTTAAACCAGACTACGATGTCTTTAAACCATACAGACTACGATGTCTTTAAATCTTACGGACTATGAGGTCCTTAAACTCATGGACTATGATGTCCTTAAACCCAATGGACCGCAACGTCCATAAACTAAAACAATAGAGTCCAAATGCTCTTTTGTTGGATCTAAATGATCCCAAAACTCCGTTAAATAGATCTTAGTCTAAAATTAGACTAACGTATCCTTAACAAACATTTAAATTTATCTTAACCTCAAACGAGATTAACGATCCTTAAAATCAAACCAAACCCAAATCTAAGAAAATACGGATTTGTACTAATCCCCGCCCTACGGGCAACAACATAAATTAGTCTCCGTATACAATCCACGGGCAACCAAAAATAAAACAAACACACACGACACGAAGTGACCTTGTGGAGCAGGAGAAAGTGGTTACCGCGATGCGGTAGCATAATTAACTGCAGGGGCTTGCGCCTGCAGGGAAGAGTGTCCCCACAATCAAAGACCCCTCACAATGAGGGAGAATCTGACAAAGTCTACTACAACGGCCGCATCTGTCCAAACCTCCGATGCACGGTGCCATAAATCAACTTGGTATCTTCGGAGAGGTGGACGAATAACACCAAATAACATCTGCCCCCAAATTCAGGTGAGACGTCTATCTTCCCGGTTTTCGGCGGCGAACAGCCGCTACTCTGCTCTTATTCCTCGTCTCTAATTTGATCGTCGGAGGGTCCTACGGTGCTCACCCACCCCGGGACTTCTTTGTAGGTAGCTCGGTGTCCAACACCAACCCATTGAGATCCACACTCAACAACTCCAAAATCAAATCACAGCCATCACAGGATCGACGGAGGGCTGCATCTAAAGGAGATCTGAAGCTCCATCATGTTGTGTAATGGTTTTTGCGTTTTAAAAAGTAGTCGCTTAAATGGATTATATTACTCAACGTATTTTTATTGATATATATACCTCATAAGTGTTATAATATATATATATAAGTACTGTTATTGGAGAAAGAATAACATAAATATCAATTAATATAAAATCCCATCTTTTCCTTTTTTAACATGCCGTCTCTTACCAACGTGCATGAGTCAACAGGGTTAAGGTTCTCAAGCAGCTCGACTTTGACAAACTTCAAATTTTGGGTTTTGAAACTTCGAAACTTAGGGTTTCGGATCCGATCCACTTCAGGATATCAAGATCTGAATCGACTTCGAGCAATCCTAAGGATTTCCTATTTCAATTCGAGTATTTTTTGGATTTCAATTTCCACTCGACTTGACTTCATCCTGCAATCTTCAAAATTGTTGGGTTTTTATACTGATTTGAGTTATTATCTTTAATGCTGGGCACTGAAAAGCTTATGAACATTTTAAACTAATAAATTTGTGAGCTTTAATAGAGTATTTTTTAACTAATTCTAAGCAAATTTTGATTTTGGATTGAATTGTATGAGCAAATTTCTTAACAAATAATATATTGTTTGAGCAAATTTGTTGAATTTCAGGTTGCATTTTGTGGATTATTTTATGAAATTTGCATTTTCTTCACAATCATTTTGCATTTTCAGTTGTTAACGCCTTCTATAATACTTAGACTTCTACAATTGCAAAAGAAACATAAAAATAGTTAAAAGCCTATTAGACTCAATGTTTATTGGTAAAAAATAAGAAAATTAATGAAAATAAAACTTTTTTGATTTCTAAATGGTCTGAGCGGCTTGAGCGGCTAGGCTCCTCAGCCATTCTATTTTTTTATTCTACTTTTAAAACATCGAATTAGTTTATCTAAGCCATCCAATAATACTGAATTGGTTCTAGTTTAATTTTAGAACTTGTTTTGGTGATTAAGGTAGAATTTGTGTTTATTTTTGGGTTTTGGTTGGTCAGCAAAAATGGTGTCCGCGCAAACAAGTCATTTAAAAAATTATATGATGCAAGAGCATATTAAGCATCCTATTTCTTCCCATATACCGACTTCTGGAAGTTATTTTCTATTTAGGAGCTTTTAATATGTATAAGTCTTTTTCCTTATTTAATTATATTTAGAAATTCCTTTAGTTCTTTCCTTATTTAAAAGTTTATTAAGGAAGTATAGTTCTATGCCTATTAGAACTAGATTAATTTAAACTCCTTATAAAGAGGTGTGAGGAGTCGAGCATACTCTTTCGTTTAATTGCGAGAGATTTATATATGTAATTGTGTTTCCTCTTATGGGATTCTCTAGATTTCAAGCAATTAAGTAGGGTGATCGATATATTCATATCTTGACGAGATGCAGCGGACATCGCCCCTAAGAGTAGAGAATTCCGTCACTCTTGGCCCAACTTAGAATGCAAACAAGAAAGGAAAGAGCTGAAATCTCCATAAGTGATCCAGATCACCATTTCATTTTTCGAGGTCTCAAAATAAGAAAAGGACAAATTCTGTCGAATGACGAGAATTGCAACAGTTCCGGACCTCACAATCTTTGGCCTGCAGATAGCCAATTCTATCCTCCAGCTCCCTACTACTTCTGACAAAAATCTTGCCAATTTCTTATTTTTCCATCTCCTAAGGTGTGCTTTCACCTTTCCCAGCTTGCAGGGAACAACGAAAATAAGAGAATCAAATACGCGAGGATCGACTGGAGTGTGTGGTCGTCGTCACAAAGTAACAGCCGGGGGCTGCCTTTCCTTTCCAAACATGGGTATTGTCCGCTTTCGAACTTCTGCTTTACAAAAAAAGAAGTAAAGAAGCCATGGAAGAAGTTTGCGAATAAAATAAGAAAGATGGAGGCTTTAACACGGTGCTAAAGAACAAGAAAAAGAAGCAAGGGCTGCCCTTACTAATTAAGTATAGCCAAGGCCCACAAAGCGAAGTGAATCGGTCACACTCAATCGAAGAGGGGCTAGCAACAAAACTCGCTTTACCGTTTTTTTCAGAATGAGCATCGTGAACTATCGGCTTCGAAAAGGTAGTTCATACTTGCTTAGGCACTTTTCTTTAAATCCTTTTGTCAGTGGTTCTCCTGTTATACGCGATGTGGTGAAAAGGACTGATTCGACAATCCCTCTTTGTTGGTTCTTCTGCTGTCGCCTTCAATCGCAAGAACCAACCTCCTGGATGGGATTCGTATTAGAGCAATGTCAACATTTCTTAGTGAGACGGCGAAGGATTAATGGCCAACCATGGTCTTGGGAGAGAGGGTGCTCCACTTTGTGAATTGAAGCTTTGTCATATCGAGATCAAATACTGCGAGAAAAATCCATCGACTTCGATGTGCTTTTGAAGCTTCAACTTTTTGGAAGAAAGATGGTGGTGGTCTTTTAAGTCTGAAAAGAAAAAAATCCTTTCATTGTGTGCTGCGTGGAGAGTCGGATTAAGAGGGAGGTTTGGAAAGAAAGATATAACAGTTTTCATCGTTATGCTCCAAGATAGGAGTGGGATAACGGAGAAAGTTAGAGAAAAAAAGGATCTATACTGGGATCATTACCGTGGCCAAGAAATAAAGATGTAAATTCAAGCGTTTTTGGAAAGAAACAATCAGAAAGCCTTTATGTATTGGCCGTACAATATTAATAATATCGTTGAAGTTGAAGACAAGAATATGCTGAGGAAAAAAAGAAAGCTTTAATTTATTATGAACATGAAGAGATTAAGAATGACAAGAAATAGCATCAAAACATTATCTTCAAAAACTTGATTTATGTGAAGATCTACAGCTAGCGTCATAATAGAAGAAGACAATATATAGTGAGAAAGATGTTGCGCGAGAGAAGCAAGACAAGCATCAATTCAAGAGTGAAAAGAAGGATCATCTTTTCGGCCTTACATGTTTTCATTAAAAAACCAATATATCAATAAAAAAAATTGTACAATACTTTAAATCTTTGTATTATTATGATCTCTTATTGTGTGATGTATGAATTGATGCATGTCATATCTTGTTTTAATTTGAGAGATCTTGCCAATTTGCTTGAAAGGCAATCATAATAACAAATTCGACTATTGAGATTTTCCCAGACAAAAACACTACCAATTAATCGTAGAAAAACATGCATGAAGAATATCCACGGCAAGTTGAAGGCTTAACCTATAAGGAGTTCATGTGCAATCAAACCTTGCTAATTTTAATAAAAAGCATTTTCAAGTTTCCAACACTAAATAACAAGTTGGCAATCTAACATAGAGCATGAACTCAAACAATTCAATGTAAAGCCAAACAAAAACCTCACCATACAAATCCTCTATCATCATCATCCTCCTCCGAGCTCCCAGGGCGTAGTAGCACACATCTAGTGATTACTTTTAATGCAATTAGTATTAATTGCAGTATCTTTCTTAATCATCTATGTAAAAATATGAAAAATCGTGATGCAATTCAGGCATAGTGAAATCAGTTGAATAAAATTAAAATCTTTTTCGGCAATATAATTAACAATTTAGCTTCTAGTCTTTTTGGCTAAACGGCGGGTAAATTTCGAGCAAGAGAAAAAAATTCAATCCGTAGAACTTTATCTTTTCTCCTTTGGCTCGTAGAATATGATAAACAACTTAATGCAATCATCGTGAAAGAGGAAAGGAAGAAGACACAGAATGTAATTCTGGAGTTATAATTGTTGTAAGATAATTAGAAAAATAATGCAATTTAAATAATCCATAAAAAATGTTATAACTAGTTATGAAAATGAGGGTATTTTGAAAAATAGTGTTGATGGCCATAATTTGAGGATTTATGACATCTGCATAAATCTGTAATTTAAATAATTTGAGTCAATTAAGGATATTTCTATTTTAATTATCTAATATTTTAGGAGGTAGGCATGCTTACTAAGATGGTTATAGCTGTTAGCCGCGCTGGCAATTGTGGAAGTACCAAGAATATTGAGATCGCATTAAATTTCGGAGCTGGGGGACGGCCGACCCCGAACAGACATGTGAAACAAAATCCAACATCAATATATTTACATTCAAAGAATTTACAAGGTTTATACCAATATCAAGTACAATAACAAAGATCCTTAAACATGAGGCATACTGGAAAAGTAAAGTGCGGAAAGAAAACTAGTAGTCGACATGCGAAGCCTGCTGGTTGTACTCCTCTCCTATCGGTTCCACCTCCTCTGTCCCTACGTCACCTGACGCATATTCCAAGAAATAAAAAGTTGGATGGAATGTCCGTCAGCGAGCTTGCGCTAGCGTAAATCCCCAAAAGGAAGTGTGATGTATATAAAAGAATTGCAAGGTGAGCGTGTGATATAGTATGAATGGAAATGGAATATGAACAAGTATAATATGGCAATATTATATGGAAACTATGTAAGCATGGCAATGTGACATGAGTATAGCAAGCAAGTTTAGCATGGCCGTGGACTGTAGGTATATGGAACATGAAGTGCATGTAAGTGCCATAAAAAGTCTCTATAAGGTAATCTAATTAACGTAAATCTAAATGTGAATAACAACCGATCTTAAGAGTATTAGGAATGTCGGGACTCCAAACTGTGGAGGAGTCGACCCGATCAAAAGTGTGGAATCAGGATCCTAAACTGTGGAGGAGTCGACCCGATCAAAAGTGTGGAATCATAACCCTAAACTGTAGAGGAGTCGACTCGATCCAAGAGTTCATGTACTAGGGTACTCCTGAGATTTCGTTGGATTCACACTTAAACTAATCCAACACCCCATGTATAACAGTCTATGATTAGTGTTGCGAGTCTTGATCGAATCCATGAATACAAAAGATGATATATGATATCAAGTTTTAGGATTGAGTTCATGTAGTCATGTAGTCCTGTCAAGTGTAAATAATGTCATTTGTATTCATGATTCGGGTCAAGTTGGTTTCAGGTATACTTATTGAGTTCGTGTATTCATCAAGTTTCAAGTATATAGTTCAGGTTTAAATCAAATTCGAGTTCAAGTCAAGTTTATATCAAGTTCAAGTATTCATCTTTAAGTTCAAGTTCGGGTTCGGGTTTAAGTTCGAGTTCGAGTCCTATGTAATTTGATTTCCCTGAATTTACGATCTACATTTAGGGAGATGCAAGTGGTGTATCATTGTCTCCGGCGCTGACGAAAGAAGACGCCACTCAAACCAATTTACAACCTAAATACGTAATATAAAATAGTCTTTTGATTTTCTAAGGTATTTAGATGAAAGATGTCATTTAAATTCTTGAGAGTGTTTTATGTAAAAAGTTTTATTTAAGAAAATATAACCGTGTTTTGGTAAACATATGTTGATTTGAATGTCTATGTTTTTTTTAAAAAGTATCTTCCAGATTCCAAGGTATTTTAATTACAAAACTTTGCTTTTTTAAATATTATGGTATTTTTATGAAAAATCTATCTTTGGAAACTTGAGCGTATTTTCTTAAAAACTTTTTTTAAAAAAACTTGTATTCATTGATATTTTAGAAAATAATGATAACCCAAATTAACAAAACTTGTTATATTTTCTTTTAAGTTAAATTTTATAGAATTTGTTTATTTTTTTTATAAAACCGTATTTTTTCCTTTCGAGGCCGTATTTTCCGGGAGGAGTTCTTTATCTCACTCCACTAACCCCAGGATGTGCGATAATTCGCGCCAACCATAAACGGGTCCCCTAAAGAGAGTTGTAGAGACGTATTTACAAAGGAAAGAGATTTAAATATTGTATTTTCAACTTGAAGGAATTTTAGTGTAATTCTATTCTTTTAGAAAACGTGATAACATAGAATTCGTGCTACGATTCAAGGTGTGCGTGTGGGGTAGGTCATTATACCTTGTATTTTCTATAATATTTTAACAATAAACTACCACAAGGTTAATATAAGAACATGATATTTTATTAGCTATTTTATTCTAAAAGAAATATTTACAATATCAACTAACATGTCAAAGTTCCATTTTAAATGAATATAAATTAAGTGAGACATAGTTTGTAAGATTAACAGATTGATAGTTTTATTCTATAAATCGATGACATGTAGGGGGTAGTCAAACATAGAAAATAACGAGTGAAATTTAGTTAAGAATAAAATCTATGATTTTTAACAATCCATATAATCAACACAATATTTTGTTAGGAGTACAAAGAGATAGGGACAATGGTATCGATAAAGAGTATGATAAAAGAAGGTGTGAAAGATCGAAGGAAAAGAGAAGCATAGAAGGGACTTATGGGTTGCGCGTATCCTAGAGGGGGTGTAGGAGATGACGGAAAATTGGTTTGTAGAGCCTAGATCGAGGAAGGCAAGCTTGAAGGCTTTCGTGAGGGTACTTAGGTTCAAAGGAAATTTTGGCTTCTTGAGAGATCAATTTGGGGAAATTTTTCTGAAATAAATTCAGAGAGGAGGTAGTATCCTAGTATATATAGTGAAAGTATATAGGTGTATGGGAATTAAAAAGAGAGATAAATTGTAATAAAAATGGTGATAATGGAATAGCTGAAGAGTTTGGCAGCTCTCTAGATTGATTGAGGAGTCTTGATGTATGAAAATGAAATGAGAAGAGGCAAAGGGACGCACGAGAAAAAGATGGAGATGAACGGGGAAAGTAGGTCCACTGCTTTTCCAAAACCGGCGGCCAAGTCGTGGCCAATTGCCTCAGGGTTCGTGCCAATTACTCCTCTGTGTTCAAACACCACATTTATATACTTCTTTTCTGTTGCAACTTTTCATAATTCCGTGTAAAACTCGTGCAAACTCTTGGACTCCCAAAATGTCAAAAAGAAAAATAAAATAAAATATTGGTGATGTTGGGATTCGAACACGTGGGCTGTGGGACAGTAAAGGAGAGTCTTAACCAATGGGCTATAAGGTGTTTCTAGCTTTTATTTAACAAGAAATACTTATAACTCATAACCAAAACTAAAATACACCTTTATATTAATATTAGATAAATAAAAGTGTATATGAATTTTAGGGTCGTTACATCCCATCCACCTTGAAAAAAAATCGTCCTCGAAATTTACACAAGGAAGATATTGTAACATATTCAAGGAAAATTTTAGGTTGAAACAGTCGTGAAGTCAGTGTAGGGAATAACGTACTGAAGTTGCGTGAGAAAAAAGGAACAAAAGAATGCAAGAATTTAACATGGCTGAAAAAATTGGAAAGGAAATTACCAGTGTTAACCTGGCATGTGTCTTCGGCCTCTACGACCGAAAGCCTGGCGTCTTGGCATGTTCCTCTATGCCTGATAGTACACTGGTGGTTGACGAGGTAAGGATGGTATGCGCTGAGGTGGTGCAGGGAGAGCTAAACGGGGAGGAAGTGTTGGCCATAGTG
Source organism: Agapanthus africanus (assembly GCA_030015575.1). Classification (NCBI taxonomy): domain Eukaryota; kingdom Viridiplantae; phylum Streptophyta; class Magnoliopsida; order Asparagales; family Amaryllidaceae; genus Agapanthus; species Agapanthus africanus. The sequence goes on from CM057339.1 coordinate 48,653,380, forward strand.
CCCTCAAGGCAATTATCATAGTCGTGGACTTGTGATTATGATGATTAAGTGAGGACCTATAATGATAAAACAGTCTTACTCAAGATGATAGTATGCTATCTGGTTTGTCTTTATCATCATATACGTGTTGATAGAGCCCATAGGATTCTTGCTTGACTGCCAGCATTATGATGGCGATCATATATGTGGGAGCTGGGGTCTATAAACACATCCTTAAATGTCCCTAGTCGTAGGAGTATCGAGACCGGGTATCGATACTCCAGTGTAGACTAGTGTATACTGATTGAGTCCCCGACAAGGGGCGGTGACCAGGTCTCACAAGCCATTGGTGTTAGTTTGTTCACCTAAGATAGTATGCAGGTGCTCATTGGGTTATGAGTACACTGGACGGACTCGCCGGGAACCTGCTAGTTGGTATTATACCTATTGTCAGATAGCAGTTCCCAGGTGACATGTGTACAGGTTAGTCTGTCGACCTGAGGTCATCATTTGTCTCGTGTGAGTTCCCACTGTGCTTTGATTACTACCCTACCACGGCTCAAAGGAGTCGTGCAAACAGGTTTTAGTTGGGTACAGTCCCGAGCCACATGGAGGCAGTGATCGGATCGTCGGGGGTTTGTCTCTCCCGGTATTGGGGGTTGATGTCGCGTTGTGTACGGATGGCCATCACCCAAAATCCGTGGCCACGGTGGACGAGAACTATCGATCCAGGATCGATAGTTTCTCAGGTGGTGATGGGTTTCATCCCGACACTAAATGTCGCGTTGTTAGGGGTCTGACTTTATCCACCCCCTTAGACTCGATATGCGATACTCTTAGACGAACAGACCGGACTGTACGGATATTATCACTGACAGGCTCAGTAGGGGTTCAGGATGAGTTTGCTCGTCGGACTCCCTTTCGTTCAATACCTGGGTAGCCGTAACGTACAGCTAGTGCCGCTGACGTGCTTGTAGTTAAACCCACTGCCAGCGTATTGACGAGTCTTTAGAGTCCCACATAGAGGGTTTTCACGGTTCAGGCGATATGGTGTACATGGCGTATGTTGGGACATACAGGTGTCCGATTAAATATGTGCACATGCTGCGCAGACTTTAATTGGACGGTTGATAATACTAGCGGCTTAGGATTAAGCCGGATTATTAAATCAGGTTTTGATTTAATAATTTACATATGTATTTATATATATGTATTCTAGTATTATTGTTCGCTATTTATTTTCTCTCTTGGCTATTCGTATTTTTGTACGAATACGCGTATATGTATTTCGATACATGTACCGGGAAGTATTCCGTATTTTATACGGAATAGCTTCTAGGAAGATGCCACCTCATTATTGATTTTTTGAAAATCATTTGCTTTTAAATGAGGTGGAAAAGGTGACATGAGTCAAGGCATGGGTCAAAGCATGGAGATAAGGTTTGGTTGCAATTGTTTAATGGAAATGGGAAATGATATTTTTTTGTGTGAAGGAGATGAGAGAGGAGAGGGGGCCGGCCACTATTTTTGGGGTGGGGTTCATTTTTCATTTGGCTCATGACATTCATCACACTCTCACTCTCTCATGCACACTAAAAATACTTAGCCAATTTCCTTAGCTCATGTCCTTGATCATCACCTTATTCATCTTCTATGGTTGCTAAGTTGAGCACATTAGTTGAGAGAAGATTGTAGTAATACTTTCATACACCCCCACTCTCCATCGCTAGCAACTTTTGAGCGTGGGTTGCCTCGTTCGTCGAAACTGGAGCTTGCGCCGTTTCACTCAGGTGGATCATCGAAGATGGAGGAAGACCGACAACCAAACTTCGTTAAAGAACCGCTAGGAGCTTGGAATGAAGACCGAAGGACATGGATCAACTCGGTATAACGATTCTAACTCTTATTTTAGATTGCTAGTTTAGGGTTTAAGGTCGATCCGGGATTCGGGTAACGGTAGCGCCAGTTTACTAAATTTTTGTTCCGCATTTTGGCCGCGTTTTGATGGCCGGGGCGCTGCCGCAATCCAACATGGTATCAAAGTCACCCTTTAAACCCCTTACGAGCTTGTTTAAACGTGCTTAAAAGATTGATCGACGGAAATTTTCAAAATCACGATTTCATTTTTGTGTTTGCTGTCGATTTTCAAAAGTGTTCAAAAAATATTTTCCAAAGGCTTAAAAATCCGTGCAGGCGTTTTTAAGGGTACAGAAAAAATTGGGCTCCTGATGCCCCCAAGTCGCCACGGAACCGCCGCACTTACCCCTTATTGGCGGCGGATCCACGGCCATTTAGTGGCAACGGGCTTTGAAATTTTTCCTGTATCCCCCTGACTTGGAATTGTGATTTTTGACATATATGGTTTTGGCCCAGATTTCTGTTTGAGTACTAGATTTGCATTTGGGGCCAATTTGGGAAATTTAGTCGATCGATATTTTAAGTGGGCGTTTAACAGTACATGCATTACTATCTGCGACCATGAATGTCATTTGATCGGTAAACCCGTCTAACTGCTATATGTTCTTTTAGACGGGTTTGCGAACATGACATTCACGTTGATGTTCTGTGTTGTGCTGTGATGTTGGTTGGATCGTCGTGATGGATAGCCTGGGTGCAGTGGTAGTACATTTAATTTCATTTGTGCATTTGATATTGCAGGACGAGCGTCCGACATGTGGACTGCCGTCACTGCCAGTTTGTATATTATTCTTTTGGGGCATGACCGGGCTGAGGTCGATGTCACCCTTGTTTATTATTTTATTTTCTGTACTAGGATTACCCCGCGGTGGAGTGCACGAATAGCCGGGTTTTAGAGGGCAACGGGTCCGCATCTCAAGGCGTTGAGACGGAAGGGACCTTACTCTAGAATTGGTGGGCTATTCGCCGCACTCGTAGGGGGTATAGGTTGACCCACGGAGGGGCGCTCAAGTTACCGAATTCCGTGAAGTGCCGGGTGGCCCATTCACGTTGTTGAAGGGGGCTGCCTCACTTCTGGTTTTGGCAGGTAACTTGCCGCGCTCGTAGGGGTCTAGGTTTCAGTGCACAGGCTATCCACACGACAGGAAACGTCGGGTCTCATTTGCGGCTCAAGTGAAACCCGGGGCTCCAGATTATCCACCATTTTATGTTGCTTCTGTGATGTTTCTGTGATGTTGCTTTATATCATGCCTGGGACGATTGTTATATATTTATATATATATATATATATATACTAGTAGATGTTGTATATGTTTTGCACCCGTGCTAGCCCAGTCCCTGCTCTGTCGTTAGTTAAGTAACCTAACGGGTGATGACGGGACCCAGTGGCGAATGCGGATAGCATATACGTACATTTTATTTTCATTCTTTTCTGGTGTGATTAATTAATGGGACTGCATTGATTCTTATCAATGCAAGGATAAAACAAACCTATATATGATGTTGTTGGAACCAAGTTTTTAAAAACTGACATTACAGACGTTCTTTTTTGCTTTGCATAGTGGTATTCGATAGGGAATATCCTGCACCTCATTCGACGAGGCAAGGGCCGAGATCCCTTCATCGGGAGTGACCCCTTGAGTAAAAGTTTGCGTCAACGTAATAACTTCACTATAGTCGTTTCCTTTTTCTTTGCATCGTAGTATTCGGTTTGGAATATCCTGCACCCCATTCGACAGGGAAAGAGCCGAGATCCCTTCACCGGGAGTGACCTCTTTAGCAAAAGTTTTCGCCGCTATATACTTATAAAATCACTTGGATTCTTTCAACGATATCAAGTTCATTACGTTAAAGCTTTTTCGCCAAAAACCAACCGTAGCCCTCCGTCATTTCTTATGAGTATTATTTAGTATTCGTGCTGCGTTTGTTGACCTAGTCAAGACGTAGTGTTCGGTAGCTAAGTGGTACTTGTTTGTGGCATTTTAAATATGATTGGTTAGGACATTCGTGCGGCCTTATTGACCTAGTCAAGGGCACGTGCGGGTGGGTTTAATGCAATCCAGGATAACGACGGGTTGAACTTGACTAGCGGTTTATGGTTTGTTGACCTAGTCAAGGTCATAAACCACTTGGGGTAAAAATCACATCGGGAGTTTCAAACATACAGGAAACTTGCCAGGTTTGCGCATACCTTCTGGAGTGTGCTAACTTGAGTGGCTTCCGTCAAGTTATCATGCGATGATAGTTGGATCCTGATTCCCACTGATGAGTAGGATTACTCCTCGGGTGATTCCGACTAATTCTCATTTTGGGTTTGGAGGAGAATTCGAGGAAACAGTGGGAGCCATCCAGATTAGATAAAGAGATTAACCATTATGATCTAGGTTAGAGTGCACGCTGAGTGTTTTCTTTTCTCTCTCTCTCTCTCTTGCTGCGACTATGACCCGACCTTGACTAAAACTCATGAAACCAAGTTGACCGAACCTTCTTAAAACACTTTGGCTTTTGGAATGTCACGGTGTCGCATACATCATTGACACTTCTATATCGCCTTTGCTTTTCTCCAGAATACCTCGTATCACTACGAACATCCACTTCCATTGAATAAATCCATCGTATAGTTATATACGAACTCGAAGGAACTTTTTCAAGGATGGATTCTGGTTATGGAGAGATTGAATAGGATTATTCGGTTGTTTTTTCCCTTTACCTTCTCTCAGGTTTTGAGGGCTCCTAGGATTATGAGAGAGTACACCTATTGGGCTTATTGGATAGTCTTCCTCCAGACCATAGGCAGGTGCCGAAAGGTAGGGAAGGAAGAAAACCGATTAAGCCTAAGTGTGGTGTACAGAAGGTAATAAGTAAAGACAAATTAGGGATTAGAATAACGGCAAAGAAAATTGCGACTGCTATCATTCACAACGAAACCAGGTATACCCCTGCCACTCCTACATCCACTTTGCTTTTCTCTAGGACACTCCGTATCACTGCAGATATCCACTTTCATTGGATAAATCTATCGTATAGTTACATACGAACTCGAAGGAACTTTTTCGAGGATGGATTCTGGTTCAGGAGAAATAGAATATGATTATTCAGATGTCTTTTCCCATTACCTTCTCTCAGGTTGCGAGGGCTCCTAGGATTAGGAGAGTACACCTATTACGCTTATTGGATAGTCTTCTTCCAAACCTTAGGCTGGTGCCGAAGGGTAGGGAAAGAAGAAAACCAATTAGCCTAAAGAAGGTGTACAGAAGGTAAAAAGTAAAGACATAATAAAGGGATTGGAGTGAGGGCGGGTAAGTATATGGTTACTGTCATGAATCAGGATAATGGAAGAGGTATTACTAGGAATACCAGTTAACCCTTATGAAACATTTTCATGTTTCAGTATGACTGTGCGATATTAATTGAAAACTGTTTTCCCAATTGAAATCTAACTCCAGGGTATGTATTTACTAGATCAGTTTCTCACATCTGTATGTTATTACAGATGGTGAGTGGGAGTAAGATATTGGGAATTTGGTGATTAGATCCTCTTTATATCGGAATTCGTTGTAATTGGTGATATTTGAGGAAATTATCTGGATTTTGCCGGATAGCAAATATTTGGTTTTGAATATCCGTTGTTATGCACCAATTTCAAACTAATATATCATTTATTTTATAAAGTGAGATATAACTTTTTGATATTATGTCTGTGGCATTTACCTATATCAGCTGGTGATTAGGTAAGGTGCATTGAACAGCGGTGTAATTATTCTTAACCATAGTACAGTTTTTCAACCTACGACGCACAGGGTTTGAGTTATTGAACTCAGGGGATTTATAAAAAGTATTATATGTTGTCCAGTGTCCATTAAGACAATGGGGTTGATACTCGCACTGTATTTTGTTTACTCATAACTTCTCTGATTCTAGACATGTATTTCGTGGAAATGCAAGATTCGGATTTTGAGAAGTTATAGGTATAAGAATAAAGTAGAGAACCATTTGTTGGAAGTATCAGGATTCTTCGAGGAAGTCGAAGATGTAGATACTTGTGTTTGGTATTCCGTTGATAGTAATGATTTTGAGAACTTGCTTCTCTTTCGGGTTACTCATATATGGATGCACTCCTAGATGAGTAATGCTGGTTGACCTCATTCCATTTGGTTGATATGCACTGTAGACAGCTGCATGATTTTTGAATCTGGTTCAAATTAAATTACTGTTTTTGTTTCTATATTAGATTTATATAGAATCAATTTATATCTTAACGATGTTAAGGTATAGGGAGTTGTCCGGCTGATGCTTAAAACCAGAATCCGGATAAACTCGAGGCACGTTTCAGTAATGGCAGTTCGTGGGTTATCCAGGGCTTTAACGAGGGTTAACTTTCTACCATCAGGAAGATCAATATTTATATTGTTCTTGACTCGCCACAGTTTTAGTAAAATGGATTTTTTCAGAAAAAAGCAGTGAGAGTATGGTAGAACTGGAAGTGATTCCAGAAACACAAACGATTACTGAAAATTTAATAGAACCTAAGGATTCAATTGGATTTGATGTTCCATTAGCCACTCCGTAGATTTGGTGGGTAACCTCAGACACCCGAAAGATACTTCGGTATTCTCAGTGACGGTGACAGGGAGGTTCTTGTTTACCCAGACTTGTCATTGCTGTTGTTCTAGACTATAAGACCCGACAAGAGGATGAGTATAGCGTCGTTCTAAACTAGCTTTAGAAGTGCACGTATATATATGACTCTGCCAGAGGGTTGTTGTAGTCAGTGGGAGCAGCGGAAGCATAGTGGGCAAGTAGCTTATGTCTATTTATAGACTAAAACAGGTATAGCGGAAATAGATCATCTATTTTTGATGCGACAGTCATAGGCTTTGACTTCATCAGAATAAGAGATGGATCTGCTAAGAAAGTAGTAGAAAGTGGTGTCCAGGTATTTGGGATGACATGCACATGATAGGAAGAGATATTCCTATACTACGATCGGTTATACTGTGGTTGTCATAAAGTTGTTTCTCCACATAGAATATGGACATAATATCAGGGTTTCTGGTTACTTGATCTATGGTTTTAAATCTAGATTTGGGAAGTATCCTAATCTGGGTACTTTGACATTAAATGGATGACTCCTGACATGGTAGTGTACCTACAGGTGATGGAGTCACCCTCTCTAAAGGTGTCTTACAGACTAAAGGGGAGAGAGATCTGCATGATTAGCATATCACTTGCTTAGGCAATTGAGTTAATCATGAAATGTCGAGTACCACACCAGATATTGCTTTTGCACTAGATGCAATAAGCAGATATATTAATCAAATCCTGGAGAAACATTGGGAAGCAGTTATTGAACATAAATGCATGTTCTTGCGATATGGTAACGGGAGCCTCCTTCAGGAGACGATTATCATTTCAGGCTTCCAAGGTGACATGGATGACAGAGTGACTGTCAGAGTTATAGTTTTCCTTCCTTTGAGGGACAGTATGTTGGACAGGTGGTCCAAGCGGATACTGAGGAAAGGCATGGCGTAGAATACTGATTAAATTCAGTGGACAATATAGTCTAGAAGGTTTGCTGGATTTGGAGTTCGTTTGTGAACTGGGTCCCATCAGATATCCAGACAAATTCTACGACAGGTATTGCTCATTTCGGGAGATAGCTTTCTCCGCGAAGTTGAGATATAGAGAAATACAGAAAGAAACATTGGAGCGGATCCACTCACTGAGGCTATTTCTCGAACGCAATCATTTTCGCAAATGGGTTTTGCGAAACTGATTAGTAGAGAAATTGGGTGTTCGGTATCACACGGACTGTAAGTATGCGACATCGCAATAATTGGCCTTAAGTGCAAGTGGAAGATTATTAGCCATAGTGCCCTCAAGGCAATTATCATAGTCGCGGACTTGTGATTATGATGATTGAGTGAGGACCTATAGCGATAAAACAGTCTTACTCAAGATGATAGTATGCTATCTGGTTTGTCTTTATCATCATATACGTATTGATAGAGCCCATACGATTCTTGCTTGACTGCCAGCATTATGATAGCGATCATATATGTAGGAGCTGGGGTCTATAAGCACATCCTTAAATGTCCCTAGTTGTAGGAGTATCGAGACCGGGCATCGATACTCCAGTGTAGAATAGTGTATACTGATCGAGACCCCGACGAGGGGCGGTGGCCAGGTCTCACAAGCCATTGGTGTTAGTTTGTTCACCTAAGATAGTATGCAGGTGCTCATTGGGTTATGAGTACACTGGACGGACTCGCCGGGAACCTGCTAGTTGGTATTATACCTATTGTCAGATAGCAGTTCCCAGGTGACATGTGTACAGGTTAGTCTGTCGACCTGAGGTCGTCATTTGTCTCGTGTGAGTTCCCACTGTGCTTTGATTACTACCCTACCACGGCTCAAAGAAGTCATGCAAATAGGTTTTAGTTGGGTACAGTCCCGAGCCACATGGAGGCAGTGATCGGATCGTCGGGGATTTGTCTCTCCCGGTATTGGGGGTTGATGTCGCGTTGTGTACGAATGGCCATCACCCAAAATCCGTGGCCACGGTGGACGAGAACTATCGATCCAGGATCGATAGTTTCTCAGGTGGTGATGGGTTTCATCCCGACACTAAATGTCGCGTTGTTAGGGGTCTGACTTTATCCACCCCCTTAGACTCGATATGCGATACTCTTAGACGAACAGACCGAACTGTATGGATATTTTCACTGACAGGCTCAGTAGGGGTTCAGAATGAGTTTGCTCGTCGGCCTCCCTTTCGCTCAATACCTGGGTAGCCGTAACGTACAGCTAGTGCAGCTGACGTGCTTGTGGTTAAAACCACTGCCAGCGTATTGACGAGTCTTTAGAGTCCCACACAAAGGGTTTTCACGGTTCAGGCGATATGGTGTACATGGCGTATGTTGGGACATACAGGTGTCCGATTAAATATGTGCACATGCTGCGCAGATTTTAATCGGACGGTTGATAATACTAGCAGCTTAGGATTAAGCCGGATTATTAAATCAGGTTTTGATTTAATAATTTACATATGTATTTATATATATGTATTCTAGTATTATTGTTCGCTATTTATTTTCTCTCTTGGCTATTCGTATTTTTGTATGAATACGCATATATGTATTTCGATACATGTACCGGGAAGTATTCTGTATTTTATACGGAATAGCTTCTAGGAAGATACCACCTCATTATTGATTTTTTGAAAATCATTTGCTTTTAAATGAGGTGGAAAAGGTGACATGAGTCAAGGCATGGGTCAAAGCATGGAGATAAGGTATGGTTGCAATTGTTTAATGGAAATGGGAAATGATATTTTTTTTGTGAAGGAGATGAGAGAGGAGAGGGGGCCGGCCACTATTTTTGGGGTGGGGTTCATTTTTCATTTGGCTCATGACATTCATCACACTCTCACTCTCTCATGCACACTAAAAATACTTAGCCAATTTCCTTAGCTCATGCCCTTGATCATCACCTTATTCATCTTCTATGGTTGCTAAGTAGAGCACATGAGTTACATGAGTTGAGACAAGATTGTAGTGACACTTTCATATACACCCACTCTCCATCGCTAGCGACTTTGGAGCGTGGGTTGCCTCGTTCGTCGAGGCTGGAGCTTGCGTCGTTTCCCTCAGGTGGATCATCGGATATGGAGGAAGACCGACAACCAAACTTCGTTAAAGAACCGCTAGGAGCTTGGAATGAAGACCAAAGGACACGGATCAACTCGATATAATGATTCTAACTCTTATTTTAGATTTCTAGTTTAGGGTTTAAGGTCGATCCGGGATTCGGGTAACAGTAGCGCCAGTTTACTAAATTTTTGTTCTGCATTTTGGCCGCGTTTTGATGGCCGGGACGCTGCCGTAACCCAACAGAAGGAGTTTGTATAGCCGGCCTAAGTTCTAGGGTTGAGCGAACTCTGTACTGTGGGCATGCTCCAATGGAGTGTGTCGACGATCTATAAACTAGACAGAGTCTGTTAGCTCGTCGGCGGTCCTTTTCCTGATGTCCCTGCTTTATCCAGTAACTATAGAAGATTGATTCAGAGTTGGATAATGATCCTCCTGGACTCATAAGCGGCGCTGAAAAAGTTGGCCTTGAGGAGGCCCTTCCTGTAATCTACTTAACTGGGTGTTTTATTCCGGCAGACTGTAGCCTTCCCTTCTTCTGCACAACGGCTTCGTAGCGACGGGCTGCCTTCAAAGCCGCTTCATGAGTAAGATAATCTTCCGTTGCTAGAGCAGCCTGAATCTCAGGGTCTAAACCTTGCTAGAAGCGTCTGGCCCGGATTTCAGCGGTAAGAATTAGGTGTGCGGCGAGCCTACCGAGCATGGTGAATTTGGCATCGTATTCATCTGCCGATTTGTCCCACATGGATCCTTGTTACAGGTGGATGATCTTATGTTTCATCTCTAAAATGTGCAGTCTCCAGAAAGTACTTGGCGTCAAAGAGATCGCGAAACGTCTTCCACTCGATCAGCTATTTAAGACGGCTCTCTTCTGCCTTCCACCAAACCCTGGTATTATCTGTAAGCTGGAGTTTTGCTACTCGAACCCAAGCCGTTTCTGGTATTTGAGCTACCGCCGGGCCATTTTCGATACTCTTCCTCAGCTTTTAGTGGGCTTTCTTTCCTAGAGAAATTCTTCGGGTGTAATGCTCGGAATCGCTTCAATGCCGGTGCTTCTGCTTCAGGGCAGATGAAACCCTGTTGAAGGAAAACAGTCTGCTCCTGCAGAATTGCATCTTGAGCATGTTGACCCTCAAGTAGGCTCTTGATAGCCTCAAAAAGCACCGTATGTTCAGTGAGTGGAGTTGCAACAATTGGTGATGGTGGTGGTGTCTCGCCGTTGATGTTGGTGTGGTCGGAAGAATCCATCACCTTACATAGAAAAGGATGGATTAAAATGGATTCAAAGAAAATTGAAATGAAATGAATGTAAAATTTGTTGAATTTCATAATTCTTATGATATATTTGCTTAAGACTTCATGCAGAACTGACCTGCATGGCCCACCAATAAAACCTGTCATGTCCCGCTTCCCAAAAGACGGGAGCAGTTACGCGACGAGACCCGCGACGTGTTTATTTCGAGAAGGACATTTCCCGAAACAAATACGCTAAGCGTAAAGTAAGCAGTATAAAAATACAAGAATAGACAAGTGAAATAAAATCCAACATCGATATATTTATATTCAAAGAACTCACAAGGTTTACACTGATATCAAGTACAATAAAAAAAAGAGCCTTAAACATGAAGCGTAATGGAAAAGTAATGTACGGAAAGAAAACTAGTAGTCGGCCTGTGAAGCTAGCTGATTGTACTCCTCTTCTATCGGTTCCACCTCCTTTGTCCCTACATGTAACACCCGAGCCCAATACTACTAATTTCTGTTACCAGTTGAGCATTAGATATTACTCATTTCATTTAGCTTGCCTGTTTGACACTTACCGTGAAATTTTATCTGGAAAGGTCATTTCTGCATATAACAAATTTTAGCACCTAAAATAAAATTAAAATTATCCATCTTGGCCTACTCGACACCCCTAGCCGCGTGGTAGCGTCCGTGCATCGAGTTCTCGTCCCGTTCAGTGAAACGGGCGAGTTTGGACGGCTACGCGCGTGTACAGGTGTCCGACTTGGGGGTATGCTTTTTCATCATAAAACATTTCATTTTAAAATTTGGAACCCGCTTAAAATCCTATTATTTAAATTTCAAATTTTGGACCCAACCCGGGCGCGATTTGAAAATGTTTCATTTAGCGCCAAAATCCCAAATTAATAAAATATTCGAAACCATAATATTTTTCTGTTAACATATATATATTTACTGTTGTTAAATCTTCACTTTAAATTTTTCTTAACAAACTGCAACCTCTGGCCAATTACGAGGGCGTATTACCCTTGGGCCCCACTCTCCCTATCTCTCTTCCTCTCTCTCTCTACCTTTCTCTATCTCTCTCTCTCTCTAACCCTCTCTCTCTCTTCCCTATATATATATATACTCTTCCCCCCTTCATATTTTTTCCAGAACGTGAAAGTAAAATCCATCGCGAACCCTAACCCTAGCCGTCTTCACCGTCGCCGCCGCAGCCCCGACGCCGTCGCCAGCGCCACCGTCGCCCTCGCCTCCGCCTCCTTGCCTCAACCAACCCTGTTTCCTCTCTCCCGAGCACCCTGCGCAGCCGCGGCCACCTGCAGATTTTCCCCTGCAGTCGCAAAGTCGCCGCCGGCAACCACCTGCGCGGCCGACCATCACCTCGCATGTTCTCCTCACCCCGAGACCTCCTCCTTCTCTTCTTTCCGGCACACCCTGCACCTTCCCGACGCCAACCAACCACCCATCGCCTGCAACCTCACCCTCGCCGGAAAACCCATCACCACCGACCACCCGTCGTCTCCTCGCCTCCCAGCAAACCCCCTGAATGCCAGCACCACCTCTTCCGACCGATTCTGCACCTTCCCCGATCACCTCCACCGAAACCCTTCACGTTGTCGTCACCGTCGCGACTTGAACCGCCGGTGATCTTGACGGCACCGATCGCCTCGCTGCCGGGTTGCCGAGAGAGCATCCATCTCTGTTCAGATCATCCCGAGCCCTTGCTGTTATCGTGTCGTGTGGGTTCGCGCCTTCGTTCTCGTGTTCGTCGTTTCGTCGAGGCAAGTATTCGATACTTGCTACATGCTATTACAACTTTATAACTTGCCTTAATATACATGTGTGGTTTAATGATGTATTATTTAGTAAATCACCTACATACATTACTTCCTGTTTAACCCTAGTTGCATGTCAAATAAATTATTTCCTGATAAACCCGTACATGATAGATTGCATTTGATTCACTGCTATGATGCTTTATTTCCAGTTTACTTTAACAAATATGCATAACCGGCTAAATTACAATTGCATTCTTTAAACCGATTATACTTGTCGTGGCATTCTTGGAACACTCAATATATTATTAACCTGACTACAGCAGTTACGTTCACCGTCCTGTATTCACATGATATTGACACTATTTATTTAACACAATTGAAAATGGTACAGCTAGATAATAAATCAGATTATTGTTTAACGTGTTGATTTGAACATGATGCTGCTTATATATCTGTTTGTGAGTACACCCACGATATCGTTACATCTTGATTGACATTGTCACACATGGTATTGTACCGTTTACTATTGACTTGACCTGATATACCATGACCCGACCTGTTACCTGATCTCGTGCCTAATGCCAACAAACCTGACATGAAGTCCTCATGGACCGTTCCTGTTGTCTATCCAGACAAACCTGCTTTTACCTGATCCTGTGTTGGCATTAGTTCTTGATTACGGAATACCTGACCTGACATACATAACTTGGGGGTATGGGGAAATCAAAGGTGAAACCGACTTGTAACTCAACAGTTCGATACCTGTTCTGATCAGTCTTACGGGCTAGGCCAGCCCCGGAGTGATGATGCTGACATCACTCACCCATCCTGCTACTTGTTACTGCCTAGCGGCACGTCTCGGATTCAGCCCCGAGAATCTTGACCGTGGTCCCGGGCACGCACGGGATACTATTGAGTTACATCGACGATTCATCAATTGATTTCAAAGACTTTAGAATAGAAAACCTGATAGAACAGTTTAGTTACCCACTGCACACTACCCTGCACTGCTTGATTCACATTATTTGCTACTCTCGTTTTATTCATGTTTATTTTGTATTGCATGTTACACTGTTCATATTGTATTACTTGATGACATGACGCGCTGACGTCTGGGTTTTGCATGGCCTAGATTCTGTACCGCTGTCGCAGTCCGAGCAGGAGTACTTCAGCCAGCAGGCTGAGCTGTGAGGTGTTAGTGTTAGTTAGTTTTTATTTCCTGCATTTATTTCCTGATGTGAGCCCGCATTATGGGACATACTTTTCAGTCATTTGTATTGGATAATTTGCTTCCGCATTTATTTATTATTGACTCCTGTTATTCTGGATTATGGACATGTTTTAGAAAACTTATCTTGTTCTTGATATCTCTACAGCCGTAATGTGACTGTGGATGGATACTTCCTACCCACAGGTAGCATGGTTGGCTATGTCACGTGCCCAATCTAGCGTACTCTGGGAAGCGGGGCGTGACACTACATCACCTGACGAATATTTTAAGAAACAAAGAGATGGATGAAATGACCATCAGCGAACTTGCGCTCGGTAAGTCCCTAAAAGGAAGTATGATGCATATAAAAGAATTGCAAGGTAACGTGTGATAGTATATGAATGGAAATGGAATATGAATAAGTATAACATGGTAATATTAATGGAAACTATATAAGTATGGCAATATGACATGAGTATAGCACGCAAGTTTAGCATGGCCGTGGAGTGTAGGTATAGGGTACATGAAGTGCATGTAAGTGTCCTAAAAGATCTCTACAGGTAATCTAATTAACGTAAGTTTAAATGTGAATGATAACCAATCTCAAAAGTATTAGTAATGTCGGGACCCCAAGCTGTGGAGAGTCGACCGGGATCAAGGATATAGTATCGGGACCCCAAGCTGTGGAGGAGTCAACCGAAATCAAGGATGTAGTATCGGGACCCCAAGCTGTGGAGGAGTCGACCAGATCAAGGATGTGGCATCGGGACCCCAAGTTATGGAGGAGTCAATCCGATCCAAAGTTCATGTACTAAGAGACTCCTGAGATTTCGTTTGATTCACACTTAAACTACCCCAACACCCCGTGTATTGCTATGATTAGTGTTACGTCTAAATCGAATTCATGAATACAAAAGATAATATATGATATCAAGTTTCAAGATTGAGTTCATGTAGTAATGTCAAGTGCAAGTCATGTAATTTGTATTCATGGTTCGAGTCAAGTTGGTTTCAGATATACTTATTGAGTTCGTGTATTCATGTCAAGTTTCAAGTATATCGTTCAGGTTCAAATCAAATTCGAGTTTAAGTCAAGTTTATGTCAAATTCAAGTATTCATGTTCAAATTCAAGTTCGAGTTCGGGATTAAGTTCGAGTTCGAGTTCGAGTTCCATGTTATTTGATTTCCCTAAATTTATAATCTATATTAGGGAGAGGCAAGTGGTGCATCATTGTCACCGGCACCCCGAGGCACTGACGAGAGAAGACACCACACAAACCAATCTACAATCTAAATACGTAATATAAACTAGTCTTTTGATTTTCTAAGGTATTTAGATGAAAATGTCATTTAAATTCTCGAGGGTGTTTTATGTAAAAAGTTTTATTTAATAAAATATAACCGTGTTTTAGTAAACATATGTTGATTTGAATGTCTAGGTTTTTTCTAAAAAGTATCTTCCAGATTCCAAGATATTTTAGCGACAAAACCTTACTTTTTTAAAGATTATGGTATTTTTATGAAAAATCTATCTTTGGAAATTTGAGCGTATTTTCATAAAAACTTTTTTTAAAAACTTACTTTAATTGATATTTTAGAAAATAGTGATAACCCAAATTAACAAAACTTGTTATATTTTCTTTTATCTTAAATTTTATAGAATTTGTTTATTTTCTTATAAAATCGTATTTTTTTCATTTTGAGACCGTATTCTCCGTGAGGAAATCTGCATCTCACTCCACTAGCCCCAAGATATGCGATAATCCGCGGCAAACATAAACGGGTCCCCTTAAGAGAGTTGTAAAGGCGTATTTGCAAAGGAAAGAGATTTAAATATCGTATTTTCAACTTAAAGGTATTTTAGTGTAATTCTATTCTTTTAAAAAACGTGATAACATAGAATTTGTGCTATAATTCAAGATGTGCGTGTGGGGTAGGTCATTACCCCATGTATTTTCTATAATATTTTAACAATAAACTACCACAAGGTTAATATAAGAACATGGTATTTTATTAGCTATTTTATTCTAAAAACATATTTACAATATCAACTAACATGTCAAAGTCCATTTTAAATGAATATAAATTGAGACATGGTTTGTAAGATTAACAGATTGATAGTTTTATTCTATAAATCAATAACATGTAGGGGGTAGTCAAACATAGAAAATAACGAGTGAAATTTAGTTAAGAATAAAAGTTATGATATCTAACAATCCATATAATCAACACCATATTTTGTTAAGAGCTCAAAGAGATAGGGACAATGGTATCGATGAAGAGTACGACAAAAGAAGGTGTGAAAGATCGAGGAAAAAGAGAAGCAGAGAAGGGACTTATGGGTTGTGCGTATCCTAAAGAAGATGTAGAAGATGAGAGAAATTTGGTTTGTAGATCGAGGAAGGTGGGCTTTTGGGCTTTCTTAAGGATACTTAGCTTCAAAGGAAATTTTGGCTTCTTGAGAGATCAATTTGGGAAAATTTTCTGAAATAAATTCAGAGAAGAGGTAGCTAGGATAGCATAGTATATCTAGTGAAAGTATATAGGTGTATGGGAATTAAAAAGAGAGATAAATTGTAATAAAAATGGTGATAATGGAGTAGCTGAAGAGGCTAGCAGCTCTCTGGATTGATTGAGGAGTTTTGATGTATGGAAATGAACTGAGGAGAGGCATAGGGACACACAGGCAAAAGATGGAGACGAACAGGGCAGAAAAGGCCGCTGCTTTTCCAAAATCGGCAGCCAAGTCGTGGCCATATTCCTCGGGTTCATGCCAATTACTCCTCTGTGTTCAAACACCACATTTATATACTTCTTTTCTGTTACAACTTTTCATAACTCCGTGTAAAACTTGTGCAAACTCTTGGGCTCCCAAAACGTCAAAAAGAAAAATAAAATAAAATATTGGTGATGTTGGGATTCGAACACGTGGGCTGTGGGACAGTAAAGGAGATTCTTAACCAATGGGCTATAAGGAGTTTCTTGTTTTTATTTAACAAGAAATATTTATAACTCATAATCAAAACTGAAATACACCTTTATATTAACATTGGATAAATATAAGTGTATAGGAATTTTAGGGTCGTTATATTATTAATAATGAATTTCTATATCATTATAAAGGAATTTAATCATATGTATAGATTCCATAATAAAAGAGAAATATAAATACATCTTGACCATATTATTGTAGGGTGTTTTTTGTCACCCCGTTAAGATGGGAATACACGTAGATTGTCAAGTGCATTACAGATTCCCCCTGTCTAGAGTAGGCTGAGGTTTATTGATTGTGCGGATCCGAATCTCCGACAGCCGCGGACTAAGCTGCCGTTAATTACCCTTCGCCTTTGGAGCGAAAGAACCTCCGATTGACGGGTCAAACTAGTCCTGCGAACTCAATGTGCAGTGTGCGTGTGTTGTGTTTTGAAGGGTCTTGAATATATCGGAGACCTCGCAAAGTTTACAGGGGTCCCGCTACCCGGATAGCGGGATGGGGGTCAAGGGGGTTAGCAGCCCCCTTACGGGGTGCGGGGCAGCGCTCCGTTAGAAATTTTTTTCTAACGCGGAAAGTGTTGTGGAGTGTGTATATATATAAAAAAGAGAGGAAATAGCGTCCAAAGGACGCGTGGGCGCCAGCGCCTCACGTGCTTGGCACGCGGGCGCTGGGCGCCAACGGAAAAAAGGGGCTTAGCCCCTATACTGGGAGTTGTACTCCTAATTGACTTTTGGAGTTAAACTCCTGAAAAAGAGGACAAAGGGCTTAGCCCCTGCACTAGGAGTTATACTCCCAAAAAGAAAGATTTATTATTTTATATATATTTTTTATGGAGTTAAACTCTCAAGATATTTTCGAAGATATGAAAGGGGACTCCGTTCTTCTCTCCTAGCCCTAAATCTTCTCTTGAGTTTTAGATCTTACTAAAGTGGGATTTTTGGAGATGGGTCTCCTTCTTCCTCCACTCTGTTGGCTGGATCTTGGAGGAAAGGGGGATGAGATTCAAAAATCTTCCCTTTTACAGATCTGATAGGAGATCCGAACTCCCCTTTGTTGGTTTTATGGCGAAAAACTATTTCTTTTTGGAAAAAAAAGAGTTAAACTCTTAATTTAATTCAAAAAAGAGAAGAAGGTTTATAACCTAGAGAAAGAAGAAGGAGGCACAGAAACCCTAGATTTTTAGGGGAATGAATTATATTGTCCTTTATTTCATTATCATGTTGTCTTATATAGGCTTACAAGTTTACACTTAGCCCCTTGGGTTTTACAAAATGGCATTTGCCCATCTCATACCTCATGTGCTCATTTCTTTTCCACATAAGCCATGGGCTTTACAAAAATTTTGTTTTATGCCCATTTTTCTTACATTTATTCATAAAAATTACATCAAAATTATTTATTATATAATTTTCATATTGGCATGGGGGAGACCAGACGCTTCATATTCGGGCTTGACTTGGGCATGGGCCCACTTGGCCTGGGCTTGGGCCAATTGGCTTGGGGTTGACTTTGACTTTGACTTAGTCACCGGCGTGTAATTTTTGACCCCGACAATTATGTGTGGCTATATATTCAACAATCACTTCTTTCTTCAATACGAAGTCTCTGACAAAATTACACTTTATATCTATATGCTTTGAATGTAATTTGGGGTTCTTGAGTAAGCTATTGCAGCTTGACTGTCACAATGGACCATCACTAACCTCTCGAGGGTGTCAGTTATTGTCAAATCCATGATAAACCTTTTCAGCCAAATAACTTCTTGCACAGCGGCTGAGCATGCAACAAACTCAGCTTCCATTGTCGACATTGATGTGCACGTTTGTTTCTTGCTTCTCCAAGATATGGCGCCATTGTTCAGCAAGAAAACATACTCAGAAGTTGATCTGCGTTCATCCATGTCTCCATCCCAATCAAGCATCCATATATCCACATAGGCACAAATCCCTTCCTTGGTAACACAGAGAGTAATCAATTGTGCCCTTTAGATATCTCAATATCTGTTTCACTGCTCTCCAATGCTCTCTTCCTGAATTCGACTGATATCTACTTACTAATCCCACAGCAAAACATATCTCTGGCCTAGTACATACCATTGCGTACATTTAGCTATCGACGGCTTGAGCATATGGAACTTTTTCCATATCTTTCATGTCTTCAGAGGTTTTTGGACACATCTCACGGCTTAATGATTCACTTTTGGCTACTGGAGTGTCTACAGGTTTGCAGCATTCTATGTGAAATCGTTCAAGTATCTTTTTGATGTAAGTTTCTTGTGAAAGAGGAAGTTTTCTTGAACGATCTCTTTGGATCTTGACTCCAAGCACATAAGATGCTTCTTCCATGTCCTTCATCTCAAAAGTTGAGGACAGCCATTCTTTGATCGAATTAATAATCTTAATGCCATTTCCGGCTAACCAAATGTCATCAACATATAAAGATAAAATCATATATTTATCTCCAAGCCTTTTAATGTAGACACAATTGTCTTCATGTACCATCATCTGAAAACCATATAATATTACGGCTTGATGAAATTTCAGGTACAATTATCTGGATGATTGTTTTAGGCCATATATTGATCGTTGGAGTTTTAGGCCACTAAATATCAACATGAAGTGTTCAGTGGAGGAACGCCTCACTAGAAGGGAACAAGTTGATGGCTTAATGAATTCCTTACCAGAAAAGTATTACCGTGAGAAAAACATGGTCGAAAGAAATTCAAAGGTCAATAGCTTAAGATAAGTTGTATGCAAGGTTGAGTTGGAGGACTGGTACGATCTTCGACACAATGTGAGGCGTACAGCGATCTTGTTCATGCATCCTAATCTCAGGGCTGTGAGGAACTTGAACTTTCATGAGCATGGACGAAGTTCCAGAGATACGAAGTTCTATTCCAAAGCGTATTAGATTGGAAAAATGGAAGAGCGTGTAAGAAGAAAAGAATTGATAGCCGAACACGCCTTCTTCCACAACGTCAGTCGGAAGGGATTTCAAAAGAAAAACTAAAGTTGATGAATCCTCCTAGTATGACGTGAAAGATGATAGAAAAGTAGAACCTAAATATATCATAATTATTGATTAAATAAATGTTTCTGTAAAAAAAAATTGGTTTGTTGAACATCTTTTGTTGTTGCTAGTTGTAAACGAATGCTTGTTTCATCTCTAGTTGTAAATTAACATTTGTTTAATGTGATTTTATGAACTTCATGATGTTATAAAACATGTTAAAATTATTTATTTGAGCGGGAGTTCGGAAGACAGAACCGATGTGATTCAGTCTAAGAGCTTGAATTTTGATATGAAATAAATTGGCATTATCTACACAAGAGATGAGGGGAAGCATAGCAACCTTTCAATTTTATGTTCTTCATTAAGTATCATAAACTAATTCGATTCACGACAAAATTAATGAGATAAAGTAAATCATCTAGCATTTTTTTTAAAACATTATCTCTATATAGTTAAGCATGACTTCAAAATCAATTGTAACTTATTTGAACAAGGACGATAAGCTGAACGGTGACAATTTCGATAGTTGGCACAGCAAAGTAAAGTATATCCTGGAAGAGCAGAAAGCACTTGAGACCCTTACCCATGGTATGATAGAACCTGAGCAAGGTAATACTGCGCAGAACCGCAGAGACCTTCCAAGTGTGGAGGAAGAAGAAGAAGAAGTAGAGTGTTGCGCGCATTACTTTTCTTAGCTCCATTCAGGACGACCTTATCCCAGAGTTTGAGCAGTATGAGACTGCTCAAGCCCTGTGGAACGCACTTAAGGATAAGTTCGAGGGAACTTCTGCCACAAAGCTTAGAAGGCTAACGATCAAGTTTGACTCATTCAGGAAGCGTCCTAATGTGGATTGGAAAAAGCAGCCAAGGGAAATGTCAAACATGATCAGAGAGCTTAAGATTGTTGGACTCACTTTGTTGGCCAAACAGCAAGTGCAAGCTGTGATGAGCTCCCTTTCAAATAGTTGGGAACACATGAAGTGAATCTGACTCACAATGACAGTTTCAAGACGTTTGATAATGTTAAGCGTCATCTCATCCTTGAGGATGATCGACTCGAGTCAGCTGGTTGGAATCAGCTGGTGCTTCGGGACATGCATATGTCGCTAAGTCAAAGCAAGAAGAGATTTGGTGGATTTTTGGAACAAGGAAATTCAAGCCCAAGGGCAAGTTCTTTGGAAAGAAGGGTAAGAGGATTGGGCCAATGCCAAAGAAATTTAAGACCGACAAGCGTAAACGTAAGAGAGATGTGACCAAAATTAAGTGTTTCAAATGCCAGAAGAAGGGCCACTAAGCTCGAGATTGCACCGAGCCTAGAACCAGGGTGTTTAATGAAAACACTTCTTTAGATTATGCTTTTGTTTCTAGCTTATGCATTACTAACTGAATGTTTTCCTATGTGGACCGTGGATTTAGCTGCAACAGACCCCGTAGCTAGAGACAGGAGTGCGTATGTAGAGTACCACCGGGTTCCGAAAGGACGAGGTGAATATATGTAGGGAATAATGCTTGTGTTGCTGTGAAGGGAATTGGTACGATGCAAGATGGACATGCGCAAAGGAAAGTCCTTACTTCTGCATGATATTTTGTATGCACCTGATTTTCGACGGAATCCAGTCTCTGCTTTGCGCTTCTAAAATTAGGTTTTTCCTTGTTATTAGAAAATAATGGTTGTGTTTTAATGTTTCAGACCATTGTTTATGGTTATGGTTATGTTTCAGATAATTTTCTTTTGTTTGATGTTGTTGAACCCCTGTTGAATGATGTTGATTTTATTAATGCTAGTTGTAATTATTTTTCATCGTCTTGTGATTTGAGTGACGATGTAAATGTCTGCATAGTAGGCTAGCGCTTATTGAACAAGAAAGGATGAATAGATTAGCTAAAAAGGCTTATTGGCCCACTCGTAAAAATGGAGTTACCTACTTGTGAAAATCAACAAGGAAACCTTTTGGTAAAGGAACACGAGATAGATTTCCATTGCAGCTCATTCGTTCGGTCAACTGTGGTCCTATGAGTGTTAGGGCGAGGCATGGTTGCCTCATATTTCATCATCTTTATAGATGACTATACTCGTTATGGTCATGTCTTTCTGATTACTCATAAATTTGAAGCTTTAGATTGCTTAAGAAACTATATAAATCTTGTTGAGAACCGGTTAGATAGAAAAGTCAAGAGTCTTAGATCTCACAGAGGAGAAGAATATCTATCTGACGACCAGTTTAAGAAAATTTGTGATGAAAAGGGTATAACAAGGCAGCTAACCACTCCATATGCTCCTCGGCAAAATAGTGTTGTTGAACGTAGGAATAGAACCCTACTGGAAATGGTTAGGTCAATAATGGCTCAGTCTAATCTTCCAATATCATATTGGGGGACACATTATTGACAGCTACATTTGTGCTGAATCGAGATCCTATTAAGTCTGTTATTTCCATTCCTTCTGAGCTATGGAGAGGCCGAAAAAACAAACTTGAGTTTTCTGCGGCCATAGGGGTCGGCAGCTTTTGTTCATGACCCGTCCCACAAACATGGAAAGTTGGGACCGAGAGGCAAAAAGTGCATCTTCATAAAATATTCCGAACACTCTAAAGGTTATGTGTTCATAGGAGAACAAGAGAATGAAAGTGTAACAAAACTGGAATCACAGGATGTGCCATTCTTAGAGAATTGCTATCCCAGCAAAAGAGAAGTCGCTAAGGAAATTCAATTAATTGAAAATCTTGAAGACAGTGGCACTCCTAGTGGATCAACAGAGATGGATATTGATCCAACTAAAACTCCTCATCCGAGTGGGAGCGTTGCACCAATTAAGTAAGTATTTACACAGAGAGTGGGAGCGTTGCACCAATTAAGGAAGAAGGAGCCGTGAAAGAATAATATCCCGTCGTCGTTATGAGATTGAAAGGGAAGCTTTAATGGTTATCGAGCAAGAACCTAGGATAGTGTCTGAGGCTCTATCATCACCTGCTTGATGAATTGATGAAAGCAATGGAGGAAGAGATGGAATCCATGAGATCCAACCATGTTTGGAAACCTGTAGATCTTCCACCAGAAAGATAAGCGATTAGGAATGAGTGGGTTCTCAAGCTAAGGCTGATGGATCCATCAAGAGATATAAAGCTCGATTAATAGCAAAAGGATTTACTCAACAAGAAGGAATAGACTATGGAGAAACTTTCTCACCGGTAGTAAGGTTTACCTCGATGCATCTAATTTTGGATATGGTGGCAAATCTTGATTTAGAATTGCACCAAATGGATGTTAAATTCAAGGTTCGTTCGTCCGAAACCACCGATGCTTATCGTTTCGTATAGGTTTCAATGGAGACCGATACGAAACCAACCATACAATTAAGTTTCGCCTGAAATCTGCAATAACTATTTTTTCTTTTTTTGCCGGCTTCGTAATCACTATAGGACTTCATCATTAAATCTGAAGAGTTTTCATGGTGAATAATCGTTATTTGCTCACCAAAGACAGTTGATCTTGACTATTAAGAAAGATATAAAAAAACGTCGAGCTGATAGAGATAGAGGGGGAGATATGTGAGAGGGGGATTGAAAAACTGATCAGGCTTTTTTCGCTTTCAGGGTTGCCTAATTATTTTTTATGAATCAAGTGCAGAACCAAAATTGAGACCATAGCTTTCATTTATGGTACAGCTGGTCAGGTTATTTTCATTCTAAAAACGCCACAAAAATCGATCCACACTATATATTAATACTTATCTAAGTACACTTTTCAATATATTTTGCATTAGGTCTTACTTTGACTGCATTTTTTAACATTAAGATCATCGTCTTGTAATATACAACCATAAATTTAATATATCTATAAATATGTATGTATGTATTACTGTCAAAACCAAAACCCGAACCAAGATAAATGAAACTAACCAAAACCCACTGAAACTAATAAAATTTTGTATGATCAAAACCGAATCCGAAATCGAGTTCTCGAACCTTCGTTATATTAGCCTTTTTTAAATGGAGAGCTAGGTGAGGAAATCTATAGGTTTCACTGTTCAAGGCGAGGAGTTATTATCGCAAATAGCAGGCGGCGAAATCTATAAAACAAACCCCCTCTTTTCAAATACATACCTAGCTCTTCTTTTCTTCTTCTTCTTCTTCCTCTTCCCAAAACTCCAAACTAAACCCAACCCAACCCTAGCCATGTCCACATTAAGTAAATTAAAGAGAGTTTTGGAATAAACTTTTTCAGGCCTTTTCCCACCTTCTTTCATCCGACTCCATTCCGCCCACCCGACATCATAATACTCCACCCAACGTCTCTCATCTTCTTCAAAGTCGGAACTTTAATCCAACATGCTTTCAGAAAATTATCGACAAGTTGAATATTCTAACTGTGAACGTTAGTGATATGACCTTCGAGGTCACCGGAGTCATAGGGAGGATCAAAACGGAATTTATCGAGTGTAATCTAAAAGGACGCCACTAAAAGAGATTTCAAAGATCAGAATTTTATAATTCATTGAATTTTGCAGGGTAAAAGAAAAGTAAGATTATCTCACCTTAGTTCATTAACAATGAATGAATACCTTCAGATTACAAGGAACTTTGGCTTCTTCTAGTATTAACAATATAATTTAACATTAATGTCCAGCATCAGTACAAAAATATAGTTGAGCATGTTAATAAATGAAAACAAAAAGGAAAATGGCTCTAGGGTTCACTTAAATAAGCAAATTCTGGTTGCTAATTAATTAAAAGAAAACAATATCGTGCAAACCACCAAACTTTAGGCACAAAGATGAAAACTTTAGGCACACAGATGAAAGATGCATACTCGTTGAAGATCGCGGGTCATTTGAAGGAGATTTCTGCGATCTTTCCTCCAAATAAAATTACGACGTCATTCTGTGCAGCTTAATCCTCTGCACAATTAGCATGATAAATGTTGATCAATAAGCAACCAGGTAACAAGGTGACAGAACAAGGATTTACAGCTAAATCTGAGTACAGAACAGAAATATATCTGTTTCCCCTAAAGGTTTCAAGGTAAATTACATTAAAAAAAAAACCGTTTTAACTTTTTCCGGATTTTAGAACACAACCATTGGACTTCAAAATTTGCATTAATTGACTTCAGTCTGTAAATGGTAGTCAAGTTAAGATATGCCTCTCACGTGCTGAAAATGCCCTCAAATCGTTGTTATCAAACCCAAAACCGTTGCATGACCTCCTCGCTGAGGAATAACGAGATTTAATTCAAGATTTTGAGTTCAGTGGTGGTTTCCTGAAATCTGAAAAGTTCCATTCTGTTTCATGTCAATTACCCTCACGACCCTAAATTCTACAGGGTGCTATGAAGAGAACAGTTGGAGCACTTTTGATTCCATGGTTTACACCAGAATTAGCAAGTTTAGCCTTGTATAAATCATCAACTAAAACAAGATGGCTATGATACTTCAATAAGATTTTCCACATAATAGAGGATTAGGTACCATAAGTAAACAATAACTAAAGGGGGGAAAGATCACTAAGTAATGATTTAAAGGTGTCCTAGTAGGGATGTAAACAGACCCGGATAATCCGATCCGGATCCATTTTCGAACCCAACAATTTGCAGATATGGATACTAAAAACCCGTATCCGGACGGATTCGGATCCGGGCTTGGATAGAAAACTTGTATCCAAACGGGATCCGGATTCTGATCCGGATGCTAACAAAATTTTCGGATTCTGATCCAGATATGTGAACCAATGGTATCCACTATCCAACTACTAATTACTATTAGTTATAGCTAGACTTATGGATAGCCGGTGAACTTGATGTTACTTGGAAAAAGCCTTAAATTTGAAACTAACGAGACTTATGGACTTGATGTGATTGTTTGAATCTAAAAATTATTGGTTAACCTATTTAAATATTGTATTAATTGTAGCTATGAATCATCACTTTTTTATATTTATCTATATTCGATTTTAGCGGATACGGTTTTTACAATATGTGATCCGTATCCATATTCAACTTGTAGCGGATATGGATAGTAAATTTTTGTTACCGACAACTATCCGTATCCGTATTCGCATTGATAAATAGATGCCGGCTACGGATATGGTAATGGCTATATCTGGTCCGTATATCCCTATGTCCTAGATTTCAAAAGAGTAAAGATTGCATCAAATAAGATTGAAGCCTAAAAGCGTAATGTGTAATCAAGGCGGAACGAAAACAAAGTTCTTTCTAAGCAACAGAATAAAAACCGCACCTATTACAATGCTGACAGAATCCTTCAGCTCTTAACAACATGATTTCTACTTACTACTAAAAGAACACAGTAATATTGTCATAACAAGGAAAGTAAATGGGTAAGGATTAATAGCAGATAGCTAAGGAACCGTTGCCTTTCAGAATGAACTTCAGGCCTCTTCAATTCCCATTGATTTGAACTACATGCTTTCATCAACTTTACATCAAATGAATGAGCTTCCTTTCTAATTACTAATAAAATTTATTTTAAAAAAAACTCTCGGTAAAGTCGGTCATCATTATACCAAGTAGCTAAATAATTCAGAGAGTAATTCAATTAACTTGTGTAAAATCACGCAGAAAGTCCTTCTAATGCTCAGCTTCTAAGTTCTACCAAAACAAGAAAGTAAGACAGAGGAATAGCTGGATGAATAATATGAGGGATATAACAGTCAACAGATGTAGCACAAGGATTTATGTCCAAAATAAGGAATAATGTGTTAGGCATGCCAAAGAAGAAAATTTTAAAGATAAGATAAAATAGCGCTTGTTGATCAAACACGGCAAGGAACTGAGGAACATAAAATTCTGGAACTCAAAAGCTAACCAAGTCTGTGAATAAGTGGTGTATTGTCAACGCAGACGACAATTCAGGACGGTAACTTATATTTAGTATAGAAATACAAAATTCCTACAGTATGTACAAGGATGTTTCAAATTTCAGCTTAAAACAAATCAAGCATATGAATGTTTTTTGTAAGAAAAACTGCGCAAGAAAACCAACCGCTCGAGTAGCTATGATCATTATTGTGGTAGCCAAAATTCAGGGGGTTCATGATATTGTTCCCTGTAACCTTTTGCCCAGGAAAAATTCGATTGCTCTACCAAGTCAAAAACTTGCAAAATAAAAACAACAATTAGCATTGTTACAAATAAAAATGGGGGAATACCCAGAGATCAGGACACAAACTCTCTGATAGCCTCTCTAATTATTGACTACCTTCTCTTTGCAGTGCAATTTGCATCTAAATATACATTCCTAGGTTCGAAAATTTGCCCTTAATTGTCAACAACAATCATTAATCTTGAAAAGGCTGTAAATACAATCCATACAACTCACATTGATAGTTTTTCAACTTAGCATCATTATGCTTATAAATATCTTAGCATCTTTCAAGGCTTTGTACATAGGTGACACTTCCCTATGGCAAAGTAAATTGGGGAGACGAACATCAAAATCTGGGAAGGAAAGATGAGCATTGTAGGAGAACATAACCTTAGCAAACAAAAACCTAAAACAAGCAGTAACAAACAACATGCCGCAATGATTTTTGTAATTGAAGGAAAGATTTATCTTAATTATATATTTATAAAATTTATAAAAATTAATTTATAGATCGATGTGTTTAATATGTATGTAGGAATATCCGATAATATACCCGATATGCCCAATATCGATATCCAATATACCGATATCCGTTATGAACCCATATCGCCGCAGTATTGTCCGATATCCGATATTTGATACAGTGAATGTTGCTAGTGATGTTCATGCTGTAAGGATATTTTGCCTGATGTCCAAATATAAACTAGTCGGAATCTGAAACATCTGAAGAAGATAGAAACTAAAACATTATCAAACCAACAACAACTGAATACTTGTTCAGCATAATCTCTAAAGGCAAGGAGCTCCTTGGTACTCACAAGTTCTTGCACAGCAAAATTTGATCAGCCTTTTCATGGCATACCTATGAGAAAATGCTAAACATTTAAGCTACATCTAAACATGTTATATCCCATAACTCCTATCAGTTTACCTTGTACTCAAGCGACTTATTAGCACAAACATCCTTTCGGACTTTTCAAAGTTGTAGCGTTGCTTAATGGTTTTCTCTGATCAATCCATGTTAAACTGAATTGGTCCTCCAATTTAATTTAGAAACGTGTTTTGTATCGTTTAAGGTAAAATTAGAGTGTAGTTTAGGGTTTTGGTCCATGAGCAAAAGGAATATAAGTGCTATATGGGTTGCCTATAAGGTGTTCATGTGCAATTAAACCTTACTAATTTCACTCGCATAACATCATCAAAGTTAATTAAAAGCATTTCAACACAAAAATTATGAGTCGGCTATCCAATATAGACCATGATATCAATCGATTCAACATAAAGCCTATATAAAACCTCACCATAGAAATCCTCAATCATCATCATCCTCCTCCGAGCTCCCGACCTCGCTGCTATAATCACTGCTGTACTCATCCTGGTCCGGATTAATATCCAGCTCCACATACTTCACCTGTATGGCCTCCTGCGCCTTCTGCATGGCCGCCGGGACCGGAACAGGCATAGGAACCGCAGCCTTCTCCTCCAGCGGCGGCAACGGCACGGGGTCCCCAGGCTTCCACCCGGACGGCACAGGCGGCAGCTCCACAGGCATCCCCTTCCTCCATCCAGGCGGCACCGTGATTGGCAGCAGATGAGCAGCCGCCGGCGGCACCTTCTCCTTCTCCTCCTCCTCCATCAAGACAACATCAGGGGCCGTCCTGTCAGACGCCCCGGCCGCCGCCGCCGGCGCACCCTCCGCCTTCCTCTTCTTCCTCTCCACCCCGACATCCATATCCGCAAACTGATAAAGCTGCGAAGCCCGCATCTCGTTGTCCTGCGGGGCAGGCGGGAGGGCGCCACGCAGCGGGGCCCCGGCCCCGTGGTCGGGCGGGGCAAAGGTGGTGTAGCTGATCTTGTGGGCGAAGGCGAGGACGTCGTTGAGGTCGAGGTCCTTGCGGGCGCGGTGGTCGGCGTAGTCGGTAAGGAGGTTCTCCAGCAGGTCCTGGGAGAGGTGGAGGGTTTGGGAGAAGGAGCGGAGGGAGGAGTGGGAGGAGAGGAGGTGGCGGGAGAGGGTGCGGGAGAGGTCCTGGAGGTCGAGGATGTCCTGGAGCTGGGCAATGGAGTCGAAGAGGAGGGACTGCAGGGAGTTGAGATGGGAGATGAGCTCTTCCTTCTTCTTCTTCGTGATGTTGATGTTGGGGGTGGGGTTAGGGTTAGGGTTAGAGGGGTTGGAGTTGGAGGGGAGGAAGATGGGGAGCTGGGAGCGGTAGGAGGAGGACCAGAGGGAGCGGTTTGGGGAGAGGAGGAAGAGTTGGGTGGTCAGGGACGCCATCTGGGATAGGGCTGCTTGGGCGCGTGGGAGTGGAGGGAGGAGAGAGAGCAGCGATGTCGATGTCGATGTCGAGGTTGAGGTTGATGATGACGACGACAACGACGACGATGATGAAGCTGAGGAGGAGGGGAGAGGAGGCGTGCCATGATTCTGGCTTTGGAGCATTTTTTCCCCTTTTTTTTAAGGATTAGGGTTCATAGAGAGGAGGAGGAAGACGGGAAATTGATTTGAGATGGAAAGGGTAAAAGAGTTTTTCTCATATTGGCCCTCCAATTTTCATTTATATTTGTTTTGGAAATTAACACCCTCTAGATCTTTGAGAAAAAAAAATTTGGGGAGAGAGAGGGACGGAGCTGGGAGGGACGGTAAATTGTCGAGATCCCTTGACAATTTTCCAGTTGTCAAAAAAATACAAACCTCGTTTCTTTATCTATACAGTTGCATGTAATATACTGTTATTATGCGATATCTATACAATTGCCTACAATATCCATATAGTTGAATGCGCTATCTATGCAATTGTTTGTCATGACTATGACCTATTTAGATATGGTAGGAAACTACAGATACTGCATAAAAAATTTCAGCAAGATTTTGACAACCGCTTCAAGGTTAAGGGATTTTTTTACAGCGGGAAAACCGCCAGGGGTATTGACAATTTACCCTTGAAAAACCCAAATCCATTAAACCTCCTGTTGTCCTGTATAAATGTTGTAAAATGACCCTTGTATCTTCCAAATCTCTGTATTTTGATTGAAAATTTTCCGTCTTTATGGTTGGGTTAGGGTTCTAGTGTATGAATGAGAAAGAGAGAGAGCTTTTTTGGCATGAAGCTATTTGGAAGCGGGGTTTTTGGAGCCACGACAAAAATGTAACCACGTAGGGGTAGGGGTGGATAAATGAGGCCATTAACAATCATGGTCAAGTTAAACCGAATTATTAGCAAAGTTTGCGTGAGAAAGGGTTTTTAATTAGCCAAGGTGTGAATTCAGCGGCTATTTTTTTCAAATTACAATGATTTGAGGGACCGGTGTTTTCCAAACTAGCAAAGATTTTGGAGGACCCGTATAAAAGAAGAAAATGCTTAACCTACCACCTTGAAATCCTACCACTATCTATCCAAGAGACAAATATCATAAGCTCACTTGTTTGGCACTAGTATCTAGGTGTTGTATGTCCCACCGTTTTACCTCTTGGATAGATTGTGGTAAATATTCAAGCTGGCAGGTAAAGTGTTACGTAAAATGATGCTCGTAAAAAAACATTCTTTTGGCTAAATTACAGTTAACTACCCTTAACAATCTATGTTTGAGTCTAAATTACCTTAATTACAGTCTACTCCCTGACTTTGAGTTTAACGGAGCTTTTTCACCTAAATACTATCATGTTTAGCACTACAAAGGAACTTACCGTTATAAACAAATGAAAAACAAAACCCTAAGCTAGTTTAGTTAAAAAAAACAGTGGAAGGTTAAGGTAGTTTAGTATAACTTATTGTATTCCTTTCATTTTTTTGGGTAAAATACCGTCATCTTTTCTTTTCACAAACCGTGTTATGTTTTCTACTTTATTATAAGTTGATTTTTCATATATACTTGCTCATGTTTGGTTGCTTACCGTTGTATCATGACATACAATCCATAAATGGTGCAATTTTGGAGACGTAGCTTTTATTGTCTAGCAAGATTTCATCTGGCTACATGTTTTGGGAGATCATAATAACCAAGAGGAAACATTCAAGCTTTCCTTTCTTATCCAATGCTGCAGTTGATGCTTCCTAACAGCTTGGAGAGATATAGCCCTTGGGAGTTTGGGCTCATGCTCTGAATTGGGTGCTATCTACTACTGAATTTCTCCAATAGTTGGAACTCCTGAAGTGTTTCCAAATGCATCAATTTGCTCTTGAAGTATAGCCAAGCTTTTCTCATTGACGGTGTACGAGATGGGAATGCAACAGCCGAATTCATTGCACAATGGAGCCAAAGTAAGCAACACTGGAAAGGAGACCGTGCATACCCGAAAAATTTTTAAGACCAGCGGTGATCGCAACCTTGAGACGATGTTTGTAAGTAGGTTTTATTATATGTAGCTGTTTTGTAAGCAGTCGAGCCTTTATGTATGTATCATGTATGTATGAACACTATTTTATTAGGTTTTAATGGGAAATTTTTTACTTAACAAATAAAATAAAAAGATCCATGGCTATGGAGTATTTTTCAGGAAGAAAAGTACAAAAAGGCTTAAAATTATGGTTTCTCATCATCTCTTTCTTCTCTGCCTGTTCTTAGACGGAAAATTGTCAAGATAGCATTCGGATTTCTTGGTCACTGTTTTTTTGAGAAAATATTTGAGAGCCGAAAGTGACGCGCATTCCCTTTTTTGTTAAAAAAAATTCACTATCCGCTTCAATTTCCTTTACTAATTTCATTTTAAAAAGAGGAATTTTCTTCACCAGTCATCAATATCAACAAAAGCAAAAGATAAATTGTATCTCAAGTTCTTCTAAACGAAGCAAAGATAAATCAATCTCAACTCAAGTTCGCCCTCAAAATTGGATGGATGCTCTTTATCAGCTAGAAATGTCAAAACATAATTCAAAATATACAGCCGAAGGAATAACATATCCGAGATACAAGACAAGTGGAAGTATCTGAATGAACGCGGGGGGACTAGTTATATAATTTTAAATTTTAGGCAAAACTCAAGATCATAGAAATAACATGCTGAAATGACTAAACCCAGAGCTAAGCAACATTCTAATGCTGAAGAAAGAAAAAAGAAAAGGACACAAAATAATGAGAAAAGCTACTAATCAAAACTTCATGCAAGATGTTCCATCAGAAAAATAGCATAAAGAGATTAACATGACTTCCGCACCCTTCATTAAGAAAAAGCAGAAGAGAAGCGGCATACAAGAAGAAAACAGAAACTTCACACCAAATCAGAGGTTAACAATAACATCCAAGTGAATAGACTCTACTTATCAAAATGGTGGGCGGAGGGGGGGGGGGATAAAATAATAATAATATATCAAATATCAATGCTTTTCACAAAATTTGCGATAAGAGGAGTTGCATGTTCAACAGATTTAACCGAATACTAATTGATTCCGAAAACTTTATAACGAAGAAGAAAAACTAATGAGAGAGACTAGACTGATCCTATGTAATGAGAGAGACTAGACAGATTCAATGTGCGACCTGAAAGTTCTTGTCGAGACGGCCACGATATAAAATAGTACCAAAACTTCAACACAAAATCTAAAACTCTGAACTATAGCATGCCTAAAGAAAAAATCAGACAAGCAAAAACCTGGACATATTATTAAAAGAATTAAAAAGGCAAAAGAATAGTTGAAACTTGAGACAAAATTAACAGAAATAACATGACATCCAAAACTTCAATATGGCCAAAGAGATTGCATCCTGCACGAGCATGTCAACAGAAACAAATCACATCAATACACATGAGTAATAAATCCAACTCAGCAAACAACATAAACACAATAATAAATCTTCCAAAAGGTCTTCTAATCTAGCATATATATAATCCATATCCATCGAACTTGCAGAAATTTGTAAGTAAACCGTCACCGATTCCTATCTAAATAAAGTATACGAGTCTCAGCAATATCCACAATAATTCAACCATATTATATCTCCCTCCCTCCTACCCCGAGAACATGAGAACGGCCTCAATTTAGTTCCAACTCAAAACTGGAGGGCTATGACCCAAAAAAATGGTTTCAGGTTGGTGCAGAAAAAGCCCTCAGCTCACTTTCAGAAGACTTCGACTTGCCTTCGCATTTCCAAAAACACCAACCCCTGAAGACAACTATCCTATACAAACTCACCGGACTAAATTCTACCTACTTTTTTTTTATAATTTCATGGTTTTTAGTTTTTTTTTTTTTAATTTTTTTGGTTTTTAAGATTTTTTTCCTACCTTCTCTTTCTTTCTTTTTTAATAATTTCTCTTATAAAAAAATCCCCCAAAAACACGCCTGCCAAGCCCTCCCCGATGAAAATCGTCACGCTAGAGCTTACTCTTCCAGGTCATCGATCTGAACTTTGCCTGTGTGCGTGAACGTGTGCTCGACCTTGTTTGAATCTCCCAACACTACGTTTTGCAAGCGATTCGCCGTATTTTCGACATTTGGTGCACTTGGAGAATGAGAACCCGATGAGCCCGATGAACTACCATGTTGACTAGAATTCGAGGGGAGTATCCAAATCATCCAATCATTACGTCTTCTTATTCCCATGCCCTGCAAGAAAAAGGAGCATGAAAGAGAAACAGTATTGTAATTGCCTATCTTCTCGATAATTATGGCTTCAGATCTTATAAAGGATATTTAAAAACGTTCAGTATAGTTAATGCCTTGCAAACAAAAGGGCAGATTGTAGAATTTTCTTTCTATAAAATTTCATGATTGCTTATTCATGAAGGACTTATATGGAAAGAGAAGCATATAGAAGTTTTTGGTTTTTTAAAGGGTGCCATGTGGCATCACAACCGATGGCCGCATGACATTAGACGAGGCCCCTATTTGGCAAATCCCAAATTACAATGGATCCGGCGTGCCTGCTATTATCACTCCTATGCTAGTCCCTACTATCCAACGGTGACTGAGTGGGTAAAACAGGGGGCATTGGTTTGTGTATTTTTATTCTGTGATGGGTGACCATGATCAAATAATAGCAAGAACATAAGCAGAGAATAATAGAAGAGATTCCCGGTCCAATAACAATAGTAAAGATGAGAAAAAGAGAACAGAAAGACGTTTAAGACGGCGTTCTGTCATTTGCACCAATTTAAAAAGTTTAAAGCCTAATATAATATGTAAGAGGCATTCCTTGAACAAGTTGAGCAATCAAACTCTCCCCCTTTAGTTAAGAAATAATTTTAGGGCACCCCTATTGCCACAACTATTTTGGTTGTGGCCACACCTCATAAATGAGGTAAATATCTTATTTCCTATTTTACCCATATTCTCCAAGCTCACTACACAAAAACCCCTCTCCTATCGCCGCCACCCCCTGACTACTACCGCTGCAGCCCCCGGCCTCCGATCGCCCACCGCAACCCCTCCTCCGCCGCTGCCCCACCATCACCATCATCACCATAACCGTCACCATCATCATCACCATAATCACCATCGCCGTCACCCACCATCATCACCATCGCCCTACTACTACGTGATCCAACAGGAAATAGCCTCAAGATGGCGACTTGGGAGTCGATGAGCGATCCGGTGGAGGATCTAAGGACGGCGAGGGAGATGGCAATTAGGGTTTCGAAGAGGCCGAGGCGGAGGGGGTGGGCGCAGAAGGAGACGAGGGCGATGTGGAGCTCGCAGAGGGACATGGCGCAAAGCAGGGCCCCTGGATGGGACACCAGTAGAGGTGGAGGAGCTTCGTGAGACCGAAGAGAGGCCCCAAGGAGAGGAGAGGCCAGCGTGGGCCATGGCGATGTAGATTGCAAGGCACACTTGAGGGTCCCTCGAGAGACCAAAGCCTGAAGCCGACGACGACGATGGTGCTGATGCATCTCCTTCGTTTCTGTTTTCGTTTTTGTTTTGCGGTGTGGAGAAGATGATCGGCGACGTGGAGAAGAAGATAGGAGTTGGTCTAATTTGGGGCATCACCAACTCCCTCATGCGCCACGGCACCCAAGCCCAAATCTGGGACCAGAAGCTCGAATTGAGCCCCCCAAATCGCTACAATGGCTTCCTCAGCCAGATCCTCAAATGGGTTGATCTCATCTCCATCTACCACTACTCAATCCCTGTCCTCGTCAACCTCTCTGTCTCCACTGCCTTCTTCTACATCCTCGATGGCGCCCCGATCTCGCTCGCAGTCCCCATCACCAATGCCACAGCAGCGATGGCGATGTCGGCGATGGCGCTTGGAGTGGAGACGTGAATGGGTATGGCTCTGTTTGGGATTTTGCTCATCGTTGTTGGTGTTTGGATTTGTATTGCCTGATTTTGTGGATTTTGTGGATTCTGATTACGAAGAAAATATGGGTAAAATAGGAAATAAGATATTTACCTCTTTTATGAGGCTGTGGCCAGAGCCAAAATGACTATGGCAATAGGGGTGCCCTAATTTTAATGATGGGATAAAACAACAAAAGTACTAATCTTAGATTAGTTGGTGTTAAAAAAATCAAAATTGTCTCAGGTTTAATACCAGCAAAAAAAATAATAACAATGCATCCAAACAATAATAACAGTGCATCCAAAAGCGATCATGAATACCTGCACTTCCACGACTTCTGAAGTTCGTATTGAATCCAGTATAAGATTCAAGGGGTCCGGAATGTTGTTCGTTAGCTCTTTCATCTGCAAATCATAATACACAAATGCAAAGCTCTCAACTTAGAAGAAAAATTAACTTTACAAATAATAATAATAATAATAATAACAAGCTAAGCATGCATAAAGTTACAAAAACCGCAAAACATGGTACAAACAACACATTATTTTAAAACACGAACATAAGAAACAATGATATGACAAGGATGGTCACAATATGTTTGCATGCTAAGAAGAAAGCATGTGTGTGCGCGTTCATGGAATTTTAATAACCATACTGGATGTCTTTATAAAGCATGACAAGCACACCAAAAACAAAGGTAGAAATATAATAACATTGTTCTGGATACTACCCACCACAATGTACTTGCAAAGCACATAAATAGAACCTTAGTAAGCAATTTTGAAACAAATTAAAAATTCCCAGTGCCAAAATATGAGTAAGACTAGGCACCTGTCTATATGATATAGAAACAAATCTTATCAAGATTTTAGCCATTAGATCAGCATTGGGATGTGGGCAAACAATTATGAAGAAAACCGTTTATTGTTCCAACAATTGTACTATTGTTCACGCACATCCCAAAGAGCATCTAATGCTGAAAAGTACATACGAATTATATGAATTTCCTATCAACATAATCAGGCTCTTATTGAACCTATATTATACTTGCATGATTTCATAGTGTTGTTGCTAGGTATGTAGAATGAGAAAATACATCCGGGGATCTTTATGCACAAAAGTACAAAACAATATACAAAACTGAAGGCGCCAAAAAGACATCCAAAGGAGCCTAGGTCAATCTGCGAAATAGTTAAACTCGTAATAACTAATAGTGCCCAGCCTCTGCACATCAATCAAACTAAGCTGCAGATATAGTAGCAGCCAGTAATCCCTAAAATGATTTAACACCCAACTGTTCAACTGTATCAAAACTTAATCCTTGGACCCAACTTAACATACTTGTCAAAAAACATGTCTATACCTGGAAAAGGCTTCAGTATGTTTTCTTAGGGGGTTAACTTTTGGGTTGTTAATCTTCAATTGCTTGGCGTGCACGTGGATGTGTGTGCCTGTGTGCACGTGGATGTGTGTATCTCTGGATCTACTAATTTAGATATATTTATTTCTGTGTGGGCGCGCGCAAGGAGGGGGGGGTGTATGCATGCATGTGTGCATCTACGGGTCCACCTAAGATATAGGGTTCTTTTGATATACCACCCCAAAAGAAAGGGTACCTACTTACAAAAATCATCCCAAAAAGTTTGATATTCTAAATAAAACCCAAAAGTTATAAGTTGTCCAGAAAACCCCTCCTCCCCTGGTTAGTTTTACTCGGCATATCATTGGAATATTTCTTTTGGTAGGTTTTGGGGCCATTTGGGGGTAACTAAAAGACCAAAGTACCATCAACCAGTCATCAACTTCTTCTTTCTAATGTTATAAATTGGTTAGGGTTAGGGATATTCTTTAGATTTCAGAATTAGAGCTTTTCTACAGTGAATAAATTAGGTTTGAACCCCTAAGTATATAAATTAAACTTATCACTAACATCAAAGATAAACTCAAAACAAATTCATAACAACATGCAAAAAGAAGTACCAAGACAACAAAATTAAAACAAGAGAAAAGAAAAGATCTAGGTTTCGAAAATTGAGGGAAGATGCAAACGCTACATATCTTACAAATCTACTAGCCAAAATTTGAAGAATAAACAAAAGTAAAACATATAATTTGTACAAAGAGATCTTTGGGGAATCTTCGACACATCAAATGAAGAATAAGTGAGATTTTGTTTCTATATCGAGCCACAAGTCTTGAATCAAGATGCTCAAAGTATTCCTTTATAAGGAATTTTGTGTTTTTTAAATATTAAGTGGATGAAGAAGAAGGTTTTGACATGGTCGAAGCGAGGATTAGAGAAGTTGAGAAGGCAAATCCTCTTCTCTCTTGTCCTTTATGCTATCCCCACCCTCGTTACCTTAACTTAACCCAA
Source organism: Agapanthus africanus (assembly GCA_030015575.1). NCBI lineage: Eukaryota > Viridiplantae > Streptophyta > Magnoliopsida > Asparagales > Amaryllidaceae > Agapanthus > Agapanthus africanus. The sequence continues at coordinate 48,690,859 of CM057339.1, forward strand.
CAACCTAAGTTAAAGAGATTTAACGAAAATAGGCAACAAAATGAGTTTTTTGGCTAACGGAGAACTTTTTGGGGTGATATTTGGAATATCAAACTTTCGGGGGTGATTTTTGGAAATACCATTTCTTTTGGGGTGATATATCAAAAAGCCCTTATGATATATTTATACAATAATTGATGTCGACACTTAATTCTATTTGTTTAGAGCTTAGTTGGTTTCTTCTATTTTCAACCGACAGGATGAATCTATCATGAAAACCAATCCTATCCGGACATGGGCCTAGGTGTCAAGAGTCCTAGATATGCAAGACAGCAAAATTTGAAGTCTGGGATTCTGGGAACCGCACATGTAAGGGGAGATAATTGGTCACATATTTCGTGGACTATCATCACAGATGATGACATATTATGAAAAAAAATGTATAAAATAGATTTTTATGAACCATCTTTTCTTTAACATGGAAGTGTCAACCGTCTCCAACCGGGTTAACATTGTCGTTGCCGGCTCCATGGGTGGGGGATGGAGGCATCCCTCACCCCAGGCCTTCTCTCTCCCTTTTTTTCTTTTTCTTTTCTTTTTTGTGTTGTTAGGGATTAAAGTGATGAGAGGAAATCATGGTAGCTGGACCTAACCAAGAGAGGTATGAACCCGGTAATATAGAAGCTGGATCCGATCAAAACCAGAACAAACGAGGATTTGAAGGTCTACCAAGGGTTTAAGAGCGCTGCCTCAGCTAGGTTTAAAGGCGAGGACTCAAAGGCTTAATTAGGAGTTCTGAGCGCTACCTCAACTAAGGTTTGAGATGAGGGTTCGAGTTCGCCACCATCTTCTGTGTCTCGAGGGTTCTAGGTTGCCACCAGCGACTCTAGGGTTTAAGGCAGAGCTCTGCTGATGAGCCTCAATGCGATATTTGGTTTTGTGAGAAACGCCGTGACCTTGAGCGCTGCCATGACTTAGGTTGAAAATTTTGAGGATTGAGGTTTTCGGATCTGCCCAACGGAGACTCATGTCCGATATTGTGGACGGTGGACCCAGTCAGCGGTGACCACATCTGACCATTGAATGGTCAGTTCTAGTGATGAGGTTGTCGTATCTTGTGATGGAGGTTTTTCTCCAAAAAAACATGGAAGTGTCAAAGTCGTGGAACAAGTATAGTGTTCATGTGTCGACAAAGTTTTTGTAACAATAAAGTGTGCAATAATGCCGGTAAAAGAAATCAATTTCACCGGAAGTATACACTCCTTTTTTCCTTCAAGAACCTAATCAATTCCCATTTTGATTTTAAAAACCTTCATAAAATTAAATAAGTTTTAGACGAAGAGGTATAATATTATGACGTTCTATAAGGATCCACATTCATCCCTAGGGCACAAAATACGGAAAATCCAATAATGGAATAACATCCCCATGCATTTTTCACTTGTGGTACAGAAAATATATAATAAGATGATATAATAAGTTGACTACTCTAGAAATATCATTGTTCAGAAGAAATGTCAGTCTAAATCGCATGAGGAAAAGGTGACGATGAAGAAAACAAATGAACAAACTAAAGCACGATGGTAGTTAAGCTATTTTTAATAAGTATGAGAACTGGAACAAAAAAGATAACAACAGCTAAAAATAATAATAACAAATGTTAGAAATGGAACAAGAGATTAAGAAAAGAAAGAACAAATGTTAGAAATGGAACAAGAGATAAGGAAAAGAAAGAGACGAACCAAAAAATCAAGTTGAAGAGAAATAAAATAAAATATAATAGCGAATGAAGCAATATTATCCTGTTTGGAAAAGAAAATACATATATACAGTATGGGGGTTCCCTAGAATTCAAGTAATTGCTATATCGCATTCATCAGCGGATTACTGTTGTTATACAGAAGGTTAGGCTCTATCCTTGAAAATGTATAAATTTTAGATGTTTGTGCCAATAGAATCAACATTGCCTGCCCATGGTGGGATTTAAAAAGTAAAGCAACTCATCGACAAGTATAGGCTGTTAGCAATTGCTCACAGGTGGCAGGCAATGTTGGCATTTGTTTTATGAGCACATAAAGGAAGGAGACACGTGGGAGCCCTAGATGACAGAAAAACGAAAGTAGGATCAGAATAGAGTTTCTTCCGAATATTTTAAAATTAAAGGTGAAGAGCATATGCAACATGAAAAACTAAGAGAAATAGGAGACCATCACTTAGGCTTGAAATGCTTGAGCAGCAAAAAGTGCGAAAGCTATAATAATGCTTTCAAAAATTGGAAAATAAAGTGAATGAAATTTTTGTTTTATTTACAATTTTCTTGAGACCTAAAGTTTTAATGGGTGGTATAAGTCTCGCTGGATAATTTGAAAGACAATAGACAAGAATGAAGTTAGTAAGATTATATTTTTCTATATGTTAAATAGGATAAGTTACAGGTTACATGTAAATTAAGATATAATACAATTGCACAAAAAATTAAAAAGATGTATGCAATGTCAAGCATGTAATGCGCAAATAATAAATATGTGAAAATAAGAGGGGGGGAAGACATGCAAGTGATCAAGCTGCAAAATCTGGAGGCTCTTTTCCGAGAACAACAAAATAGTAAATATTACTATAAAGTTCAAATAAATGTATAGTAGCTTGACTGCACGCACAAACACACGCGCGCGCACCTCTTCCGGAAAAAACTACATCAATCATTGTACAATATTAAATAGCATCAAGAACAACAACGAACATCAATATTATATTTTAAAAAGGTATGATAATGACATGAAGAATTAAGAAATCAAAAAAGGACAGGACAGTATTACACCAAAACTACACTAAATTTGTTAAATACTTACCAAATAGCCTTTAGAGACTTGAGGGAGCCTATGTTGTCACAGAAGTCTTCAGTCCTTAACTAATCAAAAGTTGTCAGCCATTGATGAGGCCGTAAAGAGATGATTAATGGGTAGAAAATGCACTGCTATATGTGCACTTGGATTTGATAAGAGTAAGGTTTGATTTGCTAGAATAAACCACTTCAATAAGTTAACTAAAACTTTACTCACTTTAGCCACACAAAAAGTGAGTAGAAGCATATCACTTCAAGCTCCTTAAGTGGGCTGAAGTGATGCTTGAAGTGATCATTCAGCGCTATAAAGAGGCATGAAGGTTTGATACAAATTTAGGAATAAGCAGCACACCCCTGAGCCTCTTCCATTAAAGCTGGCTTTATGGGGCTCTTTACAAATGTAAAGATAAATTGCCATCAACCTACCATAAAGGCCAAAGGACAAAAAGTGCAATATAACACCAAAACTGAAACCAATGATCTTATCAGGTATGGATCAGACTAGAGTATAGCTTCTCTTTAATATTCAGGCTAGGATTTGAAACCCATATCTTTTATACTGAGTCAGAAATAGATTTTTGCAAAGAATGCATCCAATCCAAATAGACCCTTGATAGCCCTAATCCTTGTCATCCTATTATATTCTACTCGTCAAATTAAATCTCTTTCCTTAGCACGAAGTTCTTCACGATAAATACTGGGAAGGAAGACTTAGGGATGGAAGAAGAAGCCTAGAATTATTCCTAATGACGCTGACCAAAGTTAAATGAAGTCGAAAACGGACATGGGATTATTAAAATATGAGTCAGATTAGCCGATTAGCCAATTCACGATTGTCCATAAGTTTTGATTGGATTGCTGGATGAAGCACCCTTGGCGTAACTGCCAAGGAATAATATTTAAATGCAACCCAAAACATAATATTGAAGAACCTTCCCTCTCCCTCCATTTGGTTGGCAACCCAAAACCTAATATAGAGAGCACACATAATGTAAAGCTAAGTACATGAAAGCATTGTTACTTAAGATGAGAAAAGAAGACTTTGAGAACCCAGCAGAGCATCCCCCTCCCTTCCGCACAAGCGAGCACACACACAAAGATGGAGAATTAATGATGTGTTTAGTTTTATTAGCTACATTTGCTATCACCACACAAGAATCAGTACCAACTAGCTAGACAAACTACAGCTAAGGAATAAGGATTGGAATAACGAAATTATTGTTGAAGCAAACAAAGTTGACTTCCTATCATCGGAAGCTAGGTACAAGAAAGCACCCTTGGTTCCCAGGATGCGAGAACTGGCAGCATATTCGGATTATTGAATGGTTGAATAAGAACCCAAGCTATGATCTAAAAGAACAATCTTTAACTTTAATAAATGATCATAATTATGACAAGTGGGTTTCATTGCCTATGAATTTCAGGCAATCATGGCATTTATTTTGCATTGATTTTGAACCTTCTCTTGATTAATCGTAAATCTCAAGCTCTATCTAACTATGATTTCAAATCAGTTTGGCCTAAAAGACATATGATTTCATGTACACATGTTATAACCTTTTGAGACGAGATAAGTAAGGATTTGTTAAACAAGTTATGATCATCTGGTTGCATATGTGCGACAGTCCTTTTACCTTTTGATATAACAGTATACTGTTTGAATTGCCTTGGTTATGGCATAAAGAATACGCTCTTTTAACTCCTTATTTTCATGCAAAAAGGTGTATCTCTACTCAGTTTGGCACATTTATTTGAAAGTAATATACAAATTAATAAAATCGCATAAATACTTATATAGTAGAACAATTTCCATAGACCATTTTGAGGCAATGTAACTAAAGCATAAATACGCATGTTCGGATGTCAATACTGAACTTTAGTTAACGCATGACGATAATAACAAGAACAAAAAATATATTAACAGTACGGAGACAGAAATGATTCCCATGATTATGTAGCATTATAACAGCTATAACTCACAGGCATCAACCTGAGGCACATACGAGCCATCAATCTCCATTATACATGTTATACTAGTATAAATTCTTCTATAAATATGTTCTGTGAAAATAGGAATAGTTCACAACATGAAAGTATTATACTCCCGTTCCCCTAATAGCCTGTGTTAACCACTAAGTTTCCTAGCAACTGGCCGTGGTTCAAGTATTTGGTATGAGAAGAAAATATCCGCTAGGAAGTAAGCAAGTATACAAATGTTAAGTGCTATTTACATGACATCATATTCTACTTGTATGCATTGACAGTATCCACATATCTTAGACAACTAAAAGCCAATGTCTGTAAACATGTGGGAACATAGAAGATGCCGAAGTTAGGATATGAACAAAGCGGCAATGCATGCAAGTCTTGAAATGCATAAAGCTACAAGGCACCTAGGTTAGGATAAGAAACATCTAAACAATTTTTATGCATGATATGCTCTGGCTATATCTTATTTTAAAAGATGAATAATGTTGATAACACAAAAATGAGGTAAAAACGGGTATTAGAAATGTGTATTCAAATACCACAAGATATGTAAGCAAGCATCACAAACAACAATCCCAACAATCAAAACACTTTGTATGTTGAGCATTCAGCATTAAAATAAAGTTAATTCCTCCGCAACAATCATAATATAAACAGTACTTAGAGAAGGATCAAGAATGTAGCGAAGTATCCTGGAAAAAGAACTCACTTTATTGAAGCCAGCAATAACGGAAAGATGAACCAATCCCTGGTCATTCATCTGCCTCCGCAAGTAAGGGTCTCTAACCAAATTGTCAGTACTACAGAAAACAAACAAAGAGTCAAAACAAAGCAAAAAAAATCCACTGCACACAAAAGTTACCTGAAATAGAAGTGTATCTGCTTCAAAATCGCTTCACGTAAAGCCTGATAATCAATGGGACTAAACATCACAGAAGGTGGCACTATAGGACCCATCGGAGTAACAAAAGCAGGAGATGTTGGCATATATAAATAATGAGCCGGAATCTCCCCTGATAAGAGGTTCAATCATTGTTAGGAGCCAAACACTTGAACAAAAACATTAATAAAGCAAAGGTTAATTACACAAAACGCTCCTGTAGTTTACCCTGTCTAGCACTCATACCCCTCAAGTAATTTATTGGTGCTAATTCCCCCTCTGTATGTTGACCAACCCCCTGGTAAACACTCAAATCCTACTACTCTGACCAATAAAAACAAGTTCTAGAGTTAAATTAAACAATCAATTGAGTTATTTAAGAGTGAACTAGAGTGCTTTTAAGGGGTTTTGTCAATTTGCAGAGGGAGCCGTTCTGTGCTAATAAATCACTTGCTATATAAGGTAAACCACAGGGGTATTTTATGCAATTAACCCAACAAGAATGTTATAAACTAACCAGCGAAGCCCATTGGGGGTCCCATAAAGGGACGAGCATAGGGAAGCTGTCCAATGAACGGTGCTGCAGGAAGATGCGACAGTGGCGGCGGCGGAGGTGGTGGTTGCCTCATTAGATGCGGCTGCTGGTGAGGATGCGGCGGCGGCGGCATGTTGCGAGGATTATTCCAAACATTGGAATAATTGTAATACCGACCATTGTTATGGGGGCCGCCGCCACTGTTGTTGCCTCGTCTAGAGGGCCGATGATGATCAGCCCCGCCATGAGAATGAGGAGAAAACCCACTTCCCCTATAACCAGGGCCATGGTCCCAATTACTATTGCTGTTCCTATTGTGCTGCATATCCCTAGGTGAAGGTTTTTCAGGTAAAACCTGTGTTGGTGGTGTCTCCACTGACGCCGGCGGCATTGGGGACGAAATGGGCCCACCGTTGATCTGCAATGCTTGATTTTTATTATTACTATAATTGCGTTTCATAGGTTTCGGACGATTAAAGCTAGGGTTTGAATTGCTCGCTTTCATCTGATTATTCGCAACAACAGGAACCTAACAACCAAACAATTACTCAACTTCAACAAATTGAATCCCTAACATCTAAAAAAAGGAAAAATCAATAAAGTTTGGGTGATCTCACCGAGGGAGCAGCAGAAGAAGAAGAAACAGATGGCGATCCATCGGGAGAAGCAGCGGCGATCGAATCAAAAAGGGGCGACTTCGGATTCGAAGAAGCTGCAGCAGCAGAAGAAGGAGAAGGCTTGGTCGATTCTTTGAGCGAGGGCCATGAATCTGCTCCCATTACCACAGGGCTCGACTCGATCGCTCCATTGGGCAGGCCGCCCCTGCTCCAAGCCGATCTCTTCGCGTTTCCATTGTTGCTGTTCGTGCTCTCAGATTGCTCCGTGACGCCTCGATCGCAGTGCTCGGAATCTCCGCCGCCGCCAGCGGAGGCGAGAGCAGAGACGGCCCGCGGGGATCGATCGGAGGAGGGCGGCGACATGGCGATCGGCGGGGGGTGCCTAGGGTTTGAGGGCGAGGACGAAAGGGGAAAGCTTGAGAGGGTTTGTTGCAAAAAAGTCAGAAATGCTGATCGAATTAAAAATAGGGTTCTGTTTCAGTAGATTCAACAGAGAGGATTTCAAGAGATCACGGCGATCGTCTTCACGCTCGCTCGGAAGAAGCCTTCAGAATTTTTCCTCTTTGCTTTAATGTATTCTGTGGAGAGTAAGTTACGGAACTGCCCTTTCATTTTCTTGCAATTGCTTTTTTTACCTGTATAATATTCTGATTCCGAACGGTAAACTGTAAATTAATGACTAAGTGATCGCTGCATATCCAGTCAAAGATTCGGAAAGAGATTGCTTTTATATATGTGTTTGTTGTGTATGGATTATAAAGCTTAATTTGTTATTAATTAATTATCTTAACACGCATTTGAGGAATAATAAATTATGATTTTGAGTATTTAAAAAGGATATATATATATATATATATATATATATATATATATATATATATATATGAGAATGTTTTTCTCTTTTAAGTCGTTTTAAAATTTGTTGATTAACATAGATTTCTTATAAGAGAACTTGTTGGGACTAGTTGTGACTCCATGCATTTACAACTGGACTGAAATATAGTAAGAGAACTCGCAGTTGTTGTTTCGGTATATAGTTGAAATAACTAATAGGGTTAAAAATCAGGTGGTTGCGATCACATTCAAATTGAGCGATTTTCCAACTACATGGATTGAAACGACAAGTATAATAGAAAAGGTAGTTATTTTGGTGCAATTACATCCAAACAAACACATCTTTTGTTAAATATGTAGTAAGAACTATATTTGAACTAAACAAATAAATTAATTTACGATACAGCAGTTGGATCTACGCATAATTGCAAATAGATTATTTTTCCAACTACAAGCAAGCAACCAAAGCTTTTTTTTTTCCTAAAGATGATCTTCTTAAGTATTTTTTTTCAAGGCAATTTTGGTATCGGGTATATATTTTTTATTTTGCTGATGAATATAGGTTTCATATTTAATCTTTGATAATCATAATGATTTCTTTATATATATATATATATATATATATATATATATATATTATTTTTTTTGCCTAAAGCTATATTTTCTCTATGATTTTTACATTATTTGATTTCATAATATCATCTCTCGTCAATTAGTCAATGCTGTGGACACATCCAGAATCAAAAAACTTTACTTGTTTTTTGAATATTTTATTTAAACTAAACTTAATAGTGTCACGTCATCCTACTTTTCTGTCTATACCAGTAGCGAAAATTATTGAGATTTCAATTTAGATTTACCACTTGGCCATGGTCATCTGTTATTTCTCAGAAAACATTCTGATTGGTTTAAACTTAACATTTCAGCATTTTAAAAAAATATTATAATCCGATAGCTTATATCTAATAAGAACATCCACGAGTTTAAGAGCTCGGTCAAAGATATTTGGAGATTGGTCCTACGGAAAGTCATTTTTCAATAATCTTTATGATAAACTAATTTGATATACAAAGTGGAAATTTCAATAAGTCCACTTTAGCTCTCACCTTTAATCCAACGTTCTTAATTTAAAATTTGGGTTATACAGATAAATTTAAGATTTTTATGAAGTTGTGAGGACAATAATGGAAAATCATAAAAATGACAAAATTTTGATGTTTTTATTTTTGCCGCTCTCACTTAACATTTTCAGCATGAAATTTGGATTTCATACACAGGTTTGAGTTTTTTATGAAGTTATGAGGGCAACAGTGGAAAATAATTAAAATGTCAGAATTTCGATTTAATTACACTTTTGTCATCTCTCAAAAATTATAGTGTCGCCATCAATTCAAACTGCCACTTAGATTTTCACTAAAATATCATGAATTCTCAATGTTGTTATAGATAAATGCTATGGATTCTTTTTACAAATAAACTTCATGAACTTTGAATAGACACCATAGATTTTTTTTTTTTCAAATAAACACTGAGAACTTCTCAACACTTTTTAAACAAACATCCTGGACCTTTTAATTACAAATTGATGCCATGAATTTCCGGCATTTTTCACATAAATAACACGGGCTTTACTTATTACAGATATATAGAAATAACCATTAATGTTTTTCATATAAATATCATGGATTTTTTTATAAATAAAAAATCAAAATCTTTTAGTTTTTTGATAGATGCCATGGGCCTCCTTTACTGTAAATAAATATCATGAAATTTGTTTATCATAAAAAAGCGATGAGTTTTAGATAAATGCAAAGAAGTTTGTTTTCTTTTAGCTAGTAACTCAAAATCTCAAGTAGATTTCCACCAGACTACCATGAATTCTTAATGTTTTTAAGATAAATGTCATGAGACTTTTTATTACAAATAGATATCATGAACTTCAAATGGATACTATGGACCTTTTTCAAAAAACAGCGTGAACTTCCCAATTTGTTTTAAATAGACACCATGGATTTTTTATTCTTCAAATAAGTACCATAAAATCCTGCTATTTTTTACATACATACCATGAGATTATCCTAATAAAAAAAAACTGGAAGAACTTTTAGCGTTTTTCATATGAGTGCCGTTAGATTTTTAACAAATTAAAAAATCACAAACTTTTAATGTTTTCCTGATAAATTTTACGGGCCTTTCTTATTAGAAATAAATACTACAAACTTTGTTTATTATAGAAAATACGACGGGTTTCAAATAAATGCCAAGGATTTAAACTTTTTTGGCAACTAAATACAACGTTTTAACCAATTTTGAGATAAATATCACGGCCTTTGTTTTTAGTCACAAAACAGCATGAACTTTATTTCTTGCTAATAAAAAACATAAACTTTTACGCCAATAATCTAAAACCGTATAAAAATCCTTTTACATAACCAACTTTTGTATAAATTTTTTTAATGGGAATCAATGTGATGCCATATTCTACTTCTTGGTGTTACCGTTTAAACTTTTTACATTTTCACTGTTTTGCACGTATATAAAGAAAAATTATGCTTGTATGTTGAATATATATATATATATATATATATATATATATATATATATATATATATATATATATATATATATATATATTACTCCTAATAAAATCATTCCTTTTCTATCCATAATTTAATTACTCCTAATAAAATCATTCCTTTTCTATCCATAATTTAATGACTCGGAGACAAATGTTACATCGAATGTTTTCTTTCCAAGACAACTATGACAGAATTGCATTTTTTGTGTATGTATCTGGATGGTTGAACCCACATCATATGCATTCTACCAAATTAAACAACTCATGAGACAAACATGAATGCAACAAACCCAAGAAACTCAAACCGTGCAGCGCATAGCAACGTATATTTCTCGTGTCATCTTTCCTGAAAGGATTGAGATCGGGTAAGGATACGTTGGATCAATAACATGCACGACAATACCGTGTACGCATGCATATTTTATCAGCAATTTTAAACTATTCACGGTCTTTAAGAGAACAAGAGAAAGGGTTTCATCCTGATCATAAATATATCGGCCAGAAGAATGCATGTAGTGTGCTATCCTCCTCGGTCAACTTTAAATCTTTATCTTTATCTTTACTATTATAGCCACAACACATAGAGACATCCAAAAAAAATTCCCATTTTTTCCAATTAGATATTGCAAAAAACGAGATTTATTTTATGGAACTCTAACCCCATGCCAACTCATGACTTCTGGCTCTTGAGTTTATATTTTTACCTTCGCACCGTTCAATTGCAATAATAGTTAGTGAAAGTAGCCTGATTATTATTTTTCTAAAACAAACCCCTAATATTTAGCACATTTATGAGATATAATTTAAACAAGTTTACACACCCACGATTGTTTTTCTTAATATTCACAGTGCATGAAAAAAATTCTAATAGATATAATTGACAAGGGGGAATCCATGAGGGGGCATGGCCTTTTTTTAATAACAATCTATTTTGAACTTCCTTATTTCTTTTTTTCTTCTTGGGAAATGGATCATATTATAATTAAAGTCATGTTCGTTTTCTATTCTTGCTCTTGCAACTTTTCATAATTTTTTTTGGGCTTAGCTTATCCTAATCATGATTGTCGGTAGTTAATTTTTTTTTCCAAGTAATGATTTTAGGAGTGCATTATTTTTTAGCTTAATTTAAAAAAAAAACTATCAAAATTTTGTTTCAGCCACAGTAAACGACTAAATACTTTTAAAACCATGTGAAACTACCATAAAACTTTCAAAAACCATAACTAACTAGCATAATTAAGTTGCCACGCTCAGCAATATTTGCAATAAACTACCACAAAGTTTTCAAGCCTTTTTATTTATGATTTTTTTTATAGTTTCTTGTAAGCGAGCCAAAGAATTTTATAACATTCTTGAAATTAAGCCTTATCAGTTCATTTCAATTTTGATCCTTCACATATCATCAAAAGATTGTAAGATATTTAATCAGCTAACATGTATCCTTATTTATTATCTATTTCTTTTTAGTGAAAGTTTAAATAACAAAAGATATTGGAGGATATCCCAAACTTAGTAAGGGTTTTATCTTTCTGAATAGTTAATTATACCTAGTAAAAAAACAAAAGATTCTACGATGGGTTGACCATATATATCCGGTCATGAAAAAGAAAGGTATAAGCACATGGACTCTATCAATCAGCCCAAAAGGTGACTGAAATTCGGCATCACTTTCTCTTTCCTATCCGGTTGTCTTGCACCCGCCACACTATCGAATAATTCCTCAGTAAACAACAACTGATTTTTTTTAAAATATGTTTCTTAACAAAATAAAAATCTTATATATAAAATGTTTTACCATGAAAAGGTTGTAGAACAACATTAATTTGTGCTTTTTAGCTAGCTAGCGTGACCCAAAAATTATATGCTGAACAAGTCAAATATTCATGGTCCTAGATTCAATATATAAGGTCATTTTTAATGATATATGAAAGATTGTGATCTATGCGAATATCTAATTGTTGACAGGAACAAAGATCTAGCAAATTAAGCTGGCAGTTCTCAATTAAGTTAATGGATTAAGGGAGTAGTTAGTAAAGATTATTATTAACTATACCATGCACTTTCCAAATAACATATTGAAAGCTGAAGTATATTTTAGAACGAATTCAACATGACAATTTTCATGTTTGCCCTATTGGTTCTTTTATGTTTTTAAATTGGTTTCTTAGCATCAATGGTTTTCAGAGGGGATGGTTGAAAGGTTATAATGGTTATTTCAAGATTGATAGAGACTAATACCAGAAATTGGGCGCCACTAAGGGCCTGTTTGGTTGCAGGATTATGTATTTGGATTTACTATTTGGATCGTGGAATCCTAGTATTCTATAATTTTGTATTTGGTTGGGGGATTAGGATTTCAAGGATTCCTTTGTTTTTTATGGACGATCCACCACAAAACATGGATTCCTGGATCCTAAAATTTTTAAAGGATTTTCAAGGATCTGGCACTATTCATTGTACCTTTAGATGGGACCCGTGATACTTTATTTATTTAATAATCATCTTTCTATCTATCTCTCTATAAAATCCTCAAATCTAAATCCCATCTTTTCTCACCAACCAAACAAAAATTATAAGGATCTACAAATTCAATACTAGGAATCCAAAACCAACCAAACAACAAATTACCAAATCCAGAAATTTCAACCGTACTATTTTGGAATCCAAATTTCATAATCCTGCAATCAAACAGGCCCTAAATCTATTGAAAGATCACTAGTGATAAATAAAATATAGTTGAAGGTGTAGTTAATTATACACGGTAAATCAACAAAAACAACACACTTTATCAGAAACTTTCGGAGCGGGACATGTGAATCGATTTTTTTAATACTTGGTTTTGCTATGTGTCATCTTCTCGATTACATTTCACTGGGATATTCTATTTAATTGTCTCGATCCATGTTCGCTTGGTTGGACCTCTATCCCTGACTGTTTCATCAATCACAAGTCTTTACTTCTTCTAATTGGAGCAAATACCATATGTATTCAAACCATCTCCGCAATGCCCTTCTTAATTTGTGATCTTCATGAGCTACATCCAACCAATAAGAAAGCATTCATCCGTGTTAGAATATGAAATGTGGTAATCCCTTAATCGTCATCATAACTTTGGGTTTTAGTGCAGTGGCAAGAGTATTTTAAAATGGTATTACACTAATCCAAATTCAATTTCCACTGGTTGCACATTTAGTTAGCGATTTAAAAAAGATACTGCTATGTAAAAGCTCAGATTTCAGGCCACAAAATAGGTGTCAGGACATGTTGGAATATAAACATATTTTCTTGTCTCTCATTGCAGAAATTTTTTTTGGTGTTGACTTAAGATTTTGTTAGTTTTGATGATATGTTACAAAACATGAATAGTCGTTTAGTGTCACTTACTTTATCTTGTCTTTTTTATCGACACTAAACCTATATACACGTGTTTATTAGTTTGCATATCATATAACGTGTATATATCGAATAGTATTTCAATATCTCATACTTTATCTTGTTATACACTTGGATATTGAAATACTATTCCTTTTCATTGTTTTGATATTCAAATTATGAACGCTTATTTATGATGTCGTATTTGTGATCTTGCCTACTTGTTTGACATTGTAAATACGTATATGTATACATGTGTTCCATATATTGCTTTTCATATAATGTGTATACATATATAGTATATCAATATCTCATGCTTTGCACTTGATTGATATCTTGATATTGATATACTATTCATAGCTTTGTGATACCGAGACAATGAATTTTCATATACTGTGTTTATTACCTTGTTTATTTCATAACACTGTATATGATGAGGTTGGTCTTTGAGATTGCATTTCAGGATATCGGATATCTCGAGACGAAACTCTAAAAAGGGGGACACAGGAAATCGAGCTTAAACAGCAAATCTAATGGAAATTGAAGGATACGGACGAGAGCTTCCAAAATTACACATTCAAGCTTCGTGAAGCCAAGTAGCCGAAGCACAAGGGTTCAAGAGTTCATACTACGTATAACGAAGAAGTTAGAAGCCAAAATCCAAGTTTGAAGCGTCGAAATCCGATAGTCCAAGTTTGAAGATCAATGGAACGACTTCAAGACGCTTGTGAGTGGTGATGATTAATGGAAGTTCAATTAAAGATCAAATGAAGATCACGCGCCAAAGTTTCGAGAGCTCAAGATGAAGAGACGACAAGAATTCAAGAATTCGAAAATTTACGGAACCGACATAGCAATCCTTGTAAGTACTCTATAGATTATGGTTATATCGATTAGAGCTCTTGAAATACTCACACGCGTATGCACAAACGTTTTACAAATATCGGGTTTTTCGATTTCGAAGTTTTCTATTTCTTAAAAACCCAAATTTCAGTTTTTTTGCCAGGACAGATATCTGCCCAAAAAAACTACAGACGTCTATCCATTGTTGGTTTTCAAATATCAGAAATATTTGAAAAACTAGGTTTTTGAATTTCAGACGTTTGTCTATTTGTTCTTCAGACGCCTGTCTGCTTAATGGTTCATGATCAATTTCCCTTTTCTTTAAGTAAGGATATTTCTGCATGTTTTTATAATTCAAACGTTTGTCAATTTGTACTATAAACATCTGAAGTACAAACAAACAGACGTCTTCTTGCTGAAAGTCTCGGGTTGGTTTTTTTGTTCTTTAGATGTCTGTTGGTTTGTAGTTCAGACGTCTGTTGTATATAGGCATATGACTACTCGATTTTTAAGTAAAGATATTTTTTTTGAACTTTGGTAGTGGTACGGACGTCTAAAGAAGGGCATGACAGACGTCTAAAGAAGAAAAGTTTTTAAAAATATAGCCGTTGGGATTTATTTTGTTAAAGCTTCAGACGTCTGTCCAATTGTTTTTCAGACGTCTGTCGACACTGAAAAATGCCTGATTCGACCCATAACAACAAGTTTTTCTTTAGGGTCTTTCCAGTTTAAGGACATGGTGGACCGAGATGTCCCTAAACTAATATGTTATCCTACGGCATGGATCATATAACCATTCATATTCAATCCACGAGTACAAACGATCTATGTCCCACATATATTCTTCATGGCTCCCATGGATCATTATGTCGCTAAACTGGAAAGATGGACCGTGATGTCCCTAAACTAGTATCTTGCCCTACAGTAGATCTCCATATTGATCACTGTATACAATACATGGGCACGAGCGATATGTATCACCACCATATTCTTCCAAGTATATGTTGCCATACGGGCACCTTGAATCCACGTTGCACCTGAACTCCCACCGACGAACATTGCAACTCAAGTTCCATTTGCGAGGTTGCACCTGAAATCCCACCGGCGAAGATTGCAACTCAAGTTCCACCTGTGAGGCTGCACTTGAAATTCCACCGGCTATGAAACTCCAACGATGATGCAGTCCTCCAAAAGACATGATGCCCTATAGTAGATCTCCATATTGATCATCTTATATAATCCAGGGGCATAAACGATCCATATCGTCCCCAGGTTCCACCGAAAAACAGTTGGGTCATCTGCGGCGAAACTACTTCCGAGAGTTTTACCGTAAAAAAAAGGTATGTCCACAAGCAAAATGGACACGGATGAAAACCCAAAAAGGCTCCGTGTGTAAAAACAGCAGGCCTGCCGGTGAGTTTGTGAAAACCCGAAAGGGCGCAAACCCGTAAAAAATGCACTTGTAGGATCCTCTCGATCTGCAAGGAGAAAACACCTATGTGAGATCCTTACGATTCACAAAGGAGAAACACACTTAAGAATTCATACAATTCCTAGGGAAAAATGCACTTACAGAATCCTCTCGATTTGCAAGGAGAAAACACTTGCGTGAGATCCTTACGATTCACAAACGAGAAACACACTTAGAAATCCATACGATTCCTAAGGAGAAAATGAACTTACGAGATCCCCTCGACTCGTAAAGAGAAAATACCCCCTGTGAGACCTTTACGGCTCATAGAATTCAAAAGCTTTAGCTTACATGGATCTAAACATGTTCCTTAAGCTATCATATCCCCAAACTGCCCTACAAGTAGTTCAATATCAACTCTTGTATACAATTCACGGGCACAAACCAAATATGTTCCAACAAAGTCCCACCAAAGGCGAACGATATTTCCCATATGGTGAACGATACTTGTAAGTCCTCTCGACATGCAAGGAGAAAATACTCTTATAAGATCCTTACGACTTGCAAGAGAAAATACCACTTCGAAGTCCTTATGATTCTTAAAGAGAAAATACACCTATGAGATCCTCTCGACTCGTAGAGAGAAATATCATCATGAGACAATTTACCGCTGAAAACTGGGAAGACGAACGTCTTGCCTGAATTTAGGGTAGCTACTATATGAAACATATCCATTCAGCTCTCCGAAAATACTAAGTTGATTTATGGCACCGTTTATCGGAGGTTTGGATAGATGCGACCGATTTAGCAGACATATCAAATTCCCCCTCAATTGAGGTTTTTTTTATTGCGGGGACACTTTTTCCTGCAAGCGCAAACCCCTGCAGTTAATTATATTATCACTACGTGATAACAACTTTAATCTTCTCCATGAATATCATTTCGTGTCATATTATATTGTTTATTATAGGGTTGCCCTTGAATTGTATACGGAGACTAATTTTGTCGTGGCCGTAAGGCGCGGATTAGTCCAAACCCGTAAATCATATTTTTGAGCGGACTTAGGTGATATCTGCCATCAGTTCAAAGGTTTAAGGATCGTTAATCTAGTTTTAGATTAAGATTGACTTAAAATATTTTTAAGGACCGTTAATCTTGTTTTAAATTAAAGCCGATTTAAATATATGATCATGTTTGATTTTCCTTTGAAAATCAAAGAAGTTTAAAACTTCAGAAAATTGGTCTAATTTCAGACTAAATGTCGGGCTCTGTATTACCAAACAGTGCTAAGTACTAGGCAAAATATTTTGTTTTGGGGTTTACATAACCCAACAGTGCTAAGCACTGGGCCCAGAAGCTTAAGCTTCACTATAGGTTCCCTTTCAGTGTTCACGTGCTCTTCACGTGAGCATCCTGGTCTCTTTGGCGTTCACGTGCTCTTCAGTAAATATGCTAAGAACTCATTCATATAGCGTTTGCGTGAGTGTCACGTGGACTGCTATCTTCATGATCGATCACGTGTCTTTCACATGAGTAGTGCTGAGCACTAATTCGTCTGGCACTCACGTGGGTGTCACGTGAAGCACTGTCTTCATGGTCGCTCACGTGTCTTTCACATGAGTAATGCTAAAAGCTAATTCATCTGGCGCTCACGTGTCTTTTAAGTGAGACTTTAAGTCTTAGCGCTCATGTGTCTTCCACGTGAGATTTTATCTTCAGAGTTTCTTTTGAGCACTCACGTGCACATTGTCATGTCCCGCTTCCCGGTGTACGACGAAAGGAACATGACTGGCCGCTACGTATTTACTCTGAAGTAAATACGCTAAGCGTATCTAATCAATATAAATGAAAATGCACAAGAGACAAAAGATATAATTGAACAACAACTTTATTTATTAACATTCTTTTGTACAATGCATGGAAAAGTAAATACATCTGAATGAAAGCAATGCCTAAACAGTGGCATAACAGAAATGAAAAGTAGTGAAATAAAATGTGTACAATGAAGCTAGAGTTCTGGGTCGTAAGCAAGCTGATCCAAGTCCTCGCTGGTAGGCTCGATCTCCTGAGTGTCCAGATCACCTGACAACATTCTAAAGAAGAAAGAGAAGGAATGTCGTCAGAAAACAATCGCTCGGTAAGTCCCAAAGATAAGGAAGAAATAGAATAGACAGAGAGAGAAAATAGCTTTTAAAGTTGTATTTGGAGTTAACGTTGTTGTTTGTAACTTGGTACAGAAGAATGCCAGTGTATACGAGAGGAGTCTCCATATGCTAGAGACTAAGGAAAATGAGAGTACAAGGCTCCGTCGATAATACCACGGAATAACGGCATGGATGTAATTACGTCTTAAGTGACCACCTCGTGCCACTTTTAACATATTCTGTACCAGTCTACCCCTTTATAAACCCCGCGATGTCTTGTTTGTATTGTTGTATTGTATTACAACTTGTATTGTCTTATAATATAGATTGTATAATTGGATGACTTGCCGAAACCATGATATCATTAAATGGATGTAACTGGAGAATCATGGATGTAACTGGAGAATCATGTAAATGGATGTATATCCCAGGTTCGGTTCAGTCAATATAGATTGAATAGTTTGATCAGATTGATTATATGGATTCATGGATTCATATTGAATTATAGTTTGTAGATTTTACTTGAATCATATTCATGTTAGATTATTTATAATGAGACTCAGTCTGAGTCAGAATAATTAGAAAAGAAATTGAAGTCCTGATTGTTTTGATGTTATCGGTAACCGCTGCACATGGGAGGCAGGATTTGTGCCTTTTTCAAAGACGATTACCGTGTTGATAACACCGTTTATTAAGTTGTCTATCTTAGATAGGCAAGCACCCATATCTCTGGCTTCCTGAGGCTCAAGAGACTGGTCCCGCTTAAACCTATGTTTACTAGGATTCTTAGGGTAATTTATAAAACTTGAGGGGGTTATGTGTAAAAATACTTTTGTATAATTTTCAAAATACACCCCAAGTATTTAATTATCGTCTTTAGAGTTATCATAGGTGTAGATTTTATATATGTGACATTTCTAGTGGATAAATCCTATTTTCATAATATATGGTATTTAATTGCAATATTGTACTTGTATGGAATTTCATGGTATTTTCATGTAAAGTGATTCTTTTGATTTAGGAAAATTGGAATATTTATAATATATCAAAAATAAGTATTTTGATAATACATATATATTTATAAAAATAATTTCAATTTATTATTTTCTAGAAATCTCATTTTTCTAAGATATTTGTATTTTAAATCTCTCGAGACCGAATGCTCTTTGCGGGGGTCTACATCTCGCACTACTAAGTCTAAGAATGTGCGATAATCCACACCATCCCAATCGAATTTCCCAAATTTGGTTGTAGCGGCGCTTTGCAAAGATTTGTGTAAAATATATATTCTTGTAGAAAACGGTTTTAATAGTAAATGGTATCTATATGTAAAGTTTCGTTTTCCCGTATTCTATGTTCCTGAGAGGTATTGTGCTATGTTGCATATGAGTGTTGTGAGGAGGTAGGTCATTATCTCGTGATCTAATTAAAGGTATAGCAAGATTTATGATGTTTTAAAGTAGAAAGTAAATTACATGGTATTTTAGTGAAAAAGAGCGGTAAAAGTTACAAAATGAGATATTTTGCTATGAAACTTGTTCAACATGTTTTGTTAATAATTAATAGTCAAGATGTTAGAGTTTAACATGGTTGTGTTAAGGAAAATTGAACTTTATAAAGAAAACCGAATCGGAAGTCGGATTTAATTCCGCTTCCGTCGGGTTTTAGTTTCACAAAGTTTTAGAATATAATAGAGAAGAGAGAGGTGGGATTTACGGGTTTAGAATCAAGAGAAGAGGGAGAGTAAGCGGTAGGAGGCGCCGGTGCGTCGTTTCGTCACCGGGAGCTCCTAGAGTCGTCGTAGGAATTTCGCCGGAACTTCGCCCTTTACTAACTCCAATTGCACACTAAAATTCTATAAAGTTTTCTTGAGAGTTTGGACAGAATTGTGAGTGAGGGGTGTGTGTTTAGGGATAGTATTTATAGGGTAAAACTAGGGTTAGGGTAGGTGAAAGGTTGAATTGAAAATGTATTAAAAACATGGTTTAATGGGGTTTTAAAGAGCTCTGTTAAATTGCAGGAAATTTAAAGTGTAAAGAGCTCTGTTAAAGCAAAACAAACTTATAACTTGTGCTCAGGCAAAAGTACCCCTTTCTGGATTTTTGAATTTTTTTTACAGAAAGTTGTATAGAAAGTTTAGGGTTGTTACACACATCACGCGAGCCGCTTTTTCATGTTTTCTTTTAAGCACCCACGTACCTTTCACGTGGGTCTTTGTTTTCTTTGTCTTCCAGGGTGTTCACATGTCTTCCACGTGATCCTTTTTATGTTCATGCAAAGACTATCTCTAAAAATAAAAGTTAAATTCTGAAAGTCTGCAGATCTTGTTTATGCAAGAACTAAGTTCTTTTTTTTGTGAGAACTAAGTTTTTTAGGAAAAATCTTATCTTGGAGGAACTGAGTTCCTGAAATATAAATTCCAACCCTTTCTTCTTTTTCTTCCATGTTCTTTTTTTCTCTTTTTTTAAGGGGTAAAACACCATAGTTCTCCCCTGGATCATTAATCTGAAGAGTAAGATCTTCCCGACGAGAATTAAATTCTCATCTTATAGGAGATTTTTCTTATAGATCTCAGATCCCGAGGAAGAACTAAGTTCTTTTTAAAGGGTTAAACCCTTGTATCATGTATGAAATAGGTAGAAAGGAGATATTCTTATCTCTGCTTTTACCTAGTGATTGAACAAAATGGATGATCTTCTTTGAAGAGAGAATTAAATTCTCTATTTTTTTTGTGGAGCTTGAAGAGGGGGTCTCGCAGAAGCTTGATGAGGTGTATTGTATCTCAAAGTTTATGGAGGGTCTTGTATATATGAGACTTGAAGTCTTGAGTCCTTAATATAGGAGAGGGAAAAATATCAATTAGTTTCGAGAAATTCTCTCATTGAGAGATATCAATTGATCTAATTGATCTTAAAAATCATCCGAGGAATTTTTTCCACCGTTGGATTTTTGATCCAGTGGCTTTCTGTTTAACAGAAAATATTTTCTGTTGGTTTTAACAAGATTAGGAAAATATTTTTCTAACATAGAATTTAATTCTGTTTTCTGATTTGATCGGTGATATTATAATCACCGTTGGATTTTAAATCCAAAGGTTCCCTTTTTTAACAGAGAAGATCTTTCTATATTAGAAAGATTAGGGGAAATATTTCCCAAATAGAATTTAATTTTATATAGAATTCAATTCTACTTAAAGTCATCGCTTCAAATTGATGTGCTCACGTGGATATCACATGAGTGCTACTACATACATATATGGCAGCAATGCTTATATGCTTTGCACATGAGCGCTCACGTGTTTAACACGTTGGACTTTTATAGGATTTAATCCTATCTGAAGCCGGTGCTCACATGCTTTGCACGTGAGCAATCACGTGGATATCACTTGATGGCTTCCATAGGATTTATTCCTACCTGAAGCCGAGACTCACATGCTTTGCATGTGAGCACGCATGTGGATATCACGTGAGGGCTATCATAGGGTTGAATCCTATCTGAAGCCGGCACTCAAATGTTTTGCATGTGAGTGCTCACGTGGATATCACGTGAGGGCTTCCTTTCATTTTTTATTTTCCTTTTCTTTTTTATAAGGGAACAAATTCCCCCACCATTGCTTTCATGTGCCTTGCACGCGAGTGCAACGGTGCCATCCATACAGCTGTCAGATCACGTAGGGAAATGAGGGAGTTGAACCGATCCTATCGTCCCTTATAAATAGAGCGTTCTATTCTGAAGTGACCACTGTTCTTTCATCTTCTTCGCTAATTTTCTTTCCTTTTTGAGAATTTAATTGTCCTTCAGAGCTTAGTTCTCTGCCTTCAAAATCCTTTCGAACAAAGTCGACTTTGCCAAATTTTTGGTAAGGATCATGAACAGAGCTTAGCTCTACATTAACATATTTGACAGAGCTTAGCTATGATATTGGACCAATCTTTTAGAGATCTTTAAAAAAGACCTCTCTTTTTTTTTATGTAGATTACAAATCTTGATATTTTGATCTTAGATCTTAATCGATGGACATTTTTGGGGTTTAACTCCGATTTTCTTTTTGGAGATTTAACCCCGCTGTCAATCTTGACATCTTTTGTTTTGGGGATTTCTGGAATTTAATTCTATTGTTTAACCCATAAGCTTCCCAAGTGGGAATTCTGGGATTTAATCCCATGATCATCTTCTTGTTTACAGAGCTTAGCTCTGGTTCGATATTTTGAAAAGTTTCCTTTTTTAGGAATTTTGGGAATTTAATTCCATTTTTATTTTCTTTTTCAAACTTGTTCTTGAATATACATTCTATTTTTTTGGGTTTTTAGGGATTTAATCCCTGTTTCACAGATTCAAACAGATTTGAACTTTTTGTTATTAAAAGGACCCACTTTTAGGACCTTGGGAGTTTAAACTCCATCCGCTCATTTAATAAGAATCCTTTTTGATTCTCACAATAGGGTCCACTAGCTTTGGAGTTAATGACTTTAGCACTTTTTCCAACCTTCCATCCGTTTTTTTTCAGGTACATGGACGGTCGTTTGTATGACATCGAGGAAATTGTCTTCTACGAAGAGATTCGCATTCAAGATCGCATTCAAGACCAAGAGTATACTGCTACTCAATGCGCTGATGTGATACGTCGCTTCCATGATTGCAACGGCTGATTGCCCCCTTGTTGCTCTGCCCATTTGAAGATCTTCGTTGGGTCGATCTGGAAAGCTTTGCTTGGGCTTTTTTAAGGCTATGCTGCTCGAGGCACTCGATGACGCTGAAGACAAGCTGAATTCAGTATATCTGATGGCCTAATCTCAAAGAAACGAAGAGATGATCTCGTCACCATCTTGCATCGTGTCTTCCAACAGAAAGCAATAATATCCTCGTATCAGAGGATAGAGGATATCGGTGGTGACCCCGAAACCTGCATCCGAGAGAAGATGCATAAGAAGATGGTCGATGGAGCTGAAGATGCTTTGCTCAAACTTGCCTTTGAGTTTGAGAATCCGTGTCCGGAATTTAGCGTTTTGCCACTGTAGATCCTGAATGATGTAGCAGCGCTTGTTTTTGATTTTGTCTTTTGTAGTCGTCCTCAGTTGACAGTATGCGGTTCTTTTTTTCTGAAGTATGAATGAAAAACATCTTTTCCTTTTATATATGTATTTCTCTGTTCTTTTTTGTGTGTACTGAAATGGATTAGATTAGTTTATTTACTCGTTCCGGAGTGTTCAGTTTATCCTTCCCTTAGGCATGTGGATAAACCCTTCCTAACGTCAAACTTGCATAACCCCTATCTACATAGGCATCCGTATGGTTTGTGGTGCTGGGTTAAGTCCATCGCACCGTTACGTCAGCAGATATCATCTCGATCCATGTCCACTCGGGTCGTTGGTTTCGAATAGCCGTGTATTTGCCGTATCACCCAACCCTACCGCAGTAGGATACAACGTCTCAAGTAACCTTTCTAGGCCGGTATGTCTGTATTGCCGTCAGATGGTTCAGCATTAGCCGCACCGTGATGCTTTACCTTGAGGTCAGACTCTCTCTTTGAGGAGTCCCAGGGAGTCAGAGCCGCATCCGTCAGATGGGTTAACATCCGATGGTCTTTAGGCTTTTACATGTATTGCCATTAAGACCCGAAGCTAGGAACATGCCGTCACTTTGCTTCATTTGGATCCTTCGGTCCTTGTCGACGTTGCGTCTACACCCTGCTGGAATGAAAAAGACGTCGAATTGGTCTTTAGGCCGCATAGGTTGCCATCGAGATCCAGAGCTAGGATTTTTCCATTTCTCCACTTTAGCTTTAGCTCCTTAGAGCTTTCATGATGTCGCGTCTGCGCTCTGCCGGAGGGACGTCGAGATAATCTCTAGGATATAGATGTTGCCATCGAGACCTGGAGTTAGGATTTTGCCATTACTCTACTTTGATTTGACCCTTTGGTCCTTACTAACGTCGCGTCTGCACCCTGCTGGAATGAGAAGGAACATCGAATTGGTCTTTAGGCTGCCTCTATTGCCATCGAGACCTGGAGCCAGGATTCCTCTATCACTCCACTTTGATTTGACCCTTTGGTCCTTACTGACGTCGTAATCGTATTTCACCGGAGTGAGTTGGAAGTCCATAAACTGTCTACAGAAGTCGAGATTCGAATCGTCTGCAGGACAGAAAAATATTTATTTTATCATTTTTTATTTATTCTCCATGATACTCTATCATTTCATCTTTTCATATCGCGAAATTCACGATCGCCCAATCATTTCGGTTATTTCATTTCATTTTTACTTGCTGCTTTTTATTGCGAGTTGCCCAATCATTTCGCCTATTTTATATGCACTTTTTCAGTCTAATACTCATTTCGGCATCAGTATCGCTACAACTGGAGTAGTGTCAGGAGCGACTCATCATTTACCATTGCCTTTCTTTGGACAAATGTGGCTTAAAAGACGGTGTTAGGACTCCGTCAACTAAGGCTTTTCAATATTTACGAGCCTTAAGGGTCTCGTAAAGTTGTCTTCTCCCTATGAGTCAAGAGCATCTCATGGGTGCATTCTCCTTAGGAATCATAAGGACTCATAAGTGAATCTTGTAAGTCGTAAGGATTCTGCAAGAATATTTTTTCTCCTTATATGTCAGAGGACTTATAAGTGTCTTCCACCATGTGAAACTTGGGTTTGTTTATGTTTGTTTGTGACCATAGATCGTATACAAGAGTCGAGATCAAACTACCTGTAGGGCTATTTTAGCGAGGTATATGATGGTTAGGAACAGGGTCTGAGCTGTAACCTAAGGCTTTTGAACTCCATAAGCTCGAATAGTCGCATAGAGGGGTATTTTCCCCTTACGGGTCGAGGGGATCTCGTAAGTGTATATTTTCCTTGAAAATCTTGGGGATTCCCAAGTGCCTTTCTCCTTTATGAGTCGTAAGAATCTCACTTAGGTGTTCTCTTTGCAAGTTGAGAGGACTTTGTATGTGTATATTTTTACGAGTTTGTATCCTTTCTAGTTTTCACAAGCTCGCCGCAGTCCTGCTATTTTTACTCACGGAGCTCTTTCGGGTTTTTATCCGTGCCCATTTTTCTTATGGACATAACTTTTTTTAATGAAGCTCCATAGATGGTGGTTCAGCATCGTCTGTCAGCAGAATTCTCGAAAGAAGTTTCGCCGCAGATGACCCAACCGTTGGCTGGTGAGACTTGTGGATGATATGGATTATTTGTGCCTGTTGATTATGCACGGTAGTTGTAACTACTCTGAAATCACTGTACAAATTTTTTTCTATTAATGTACAGAAGAGAGTATCACAGCCTCTGTACGAGTTATAAGTTATTTTTACTAAATAACAGCAAGAAATAACTTGTAGCTCACTGCTAAAGCCCTTGCACCGCTGTGACGTAACCTGTGTGTTCGATTCCCACCAAGCACCAATTTTTTCTGAATTTTTCTTTTTAACTTTTTGGAAGCCTAAAAGATTGCACGTGCAATACACAGAAAAATGAAAAGTCAGAAAAATCAAACATGTGGATAATGGAGTAAACCCTGATTCAATCTCGTGGCACGAATCCCAAAGCCAGACATTACCAATCGAC
Organism: Agapanthus africanus; assembly: GCA_030015575.1. NCBI lineage: Eukaryota > Viridiplantae > Streptophyta > Magnoliopsida > Asparagales > Amaryllidaceae > Agapanthus > Agapanthus africanus. The sequence goes on from CM057339.1 coordinate 48,716,449, forward strand.
CGACCAAATGCCCATAATGGCCGGCACCGACGGTTGATCTGAGCCCAAAGAGCCCCGGGCTTTGCACACACAACCCTTCACCTACCCCTAACTCCTCTGCACTGTTTGATTTCTTTGCAATAAAACAGAGACCCTTCATTTCACAATTAAACCAAATTTTAATGCTTTTAATCCACATTTTCAATTCCAAAACCCTAATTCTCCACTATAAATACTACCCCATGCCCTAGCCCTTCACCATTCTGAAAATTCTAGCCAAAACTCTCAAAAATTTCCTAAATACAAGTAGAGTAAAGAGGAGTTAGCAAGCGATCAACTTTCGGCGAAGATCGAAGCAATATCCGGAGCTCCTGCGACACCCCAAAGCTTTCCTACTCTTTCTCCCCTCTTCTTAGCATAATCAAATGGTAAGTCCCTCCCAAACTCCCTTTCTATTCTATGAATTTCATTTTAATCAAAATCGGTAAAAGTGGAGTTAATACTGATATCTTTTTCTAAACTCTAGAAACTTCACTTTTTTTATACATTGTTCATCCAAATTCTTACACAATACTTATAAACTTAATATCAATATTTAGAATAAATTTTAGCCTAGAATATCATGTAAAATAACTTTATATTAATTTTTTCATTAAAATACCATGAACTTTGATATCGCTTCTTCTAGTTTTGTTAAAACAATACCTTTAGGAAAAACTTCATGGGTTAACGACCTACCCCTCACGTACACCCTTGTTCCGTAGTACCATGACTCTTTTGTATGAATGTGTTACGAGGAAAAATTTTACAATAAAATACCACCTACTCTAAAAATCGGATTTGTTTTAAATCGATATTGTTCCCTGATTAAAAATCAGGAAAAAGCTACAGAGGAAGCATCACGTGTTAGCACGTGACCAGCGGTCACGTGTTGGCACATGACGTTTAAAAGCAGCGGCACAAACCACATTCAGTAAACCAAGAAAAAGCTTCAGAAGAAGCATCACGTGTTCACACGTGACCAATGGTCACGTGTTGGCACATGATGGCTAAGCAGCGGCAAAGAACAGAGCGCAGAAGGAAGAGAAGCCCATCCAAGGGGTCACGTGGCCACCCGTGACCGGCTTTAAAAGCCTGATTTCTTTGACAGAACTGGATTCCGAGGGAAGATCTTTCAAATCTTTCCAAAATGGAAAAGAATGATCTGGAACCGTTGGATTAAAAATCTAAAGGTGATTAAATATCGCCAATTTATGGAAAAATATTAGACTTGGAAAGATTTCCCCTTAAATCTAACCGCAATAACGAAGAGGTATCTTTGGATTTAAAATCCAATGGTAAATAAAATTCACTTAATAATCCAAAGGCCCAGATGAATGATAAAGATAAATCAAATCTCTCAATAGACAAATCAAATCTTTCAATGAAAGATTCATTAAAACTGATTGGTTCTTTTCCTTCTCCTATAAATAGGAGCCCAAAGAACAAAAAAAAGGGGAACATACAGAGAGAGAGAGATAGAGCCTTGGGATCTTGAAAATTCAGAAGGAAGAACTTAACTCTCTGCAAAGAAAAACCCTAGGTGAGAAAGGGGAGGCTTAAAAAGAGAATTTAATTCTCAAAAGAGTTTAACTCTTATATGAAAGAAAAGAAATTAGTTCTTTCTCTAGTGGAGGATCTGCAAAGTGCACATCTCCCCATGAATTGAGAATTTAATTCTCATTGGGTTGAGATCCTGCCATGCAGATCTAAAACATAGAGGAGGAATCGAGTTTTGAGAATTTAATTCTCAAAGAATTATGGGAATTTAATTCCTTTGGGATAAAGTTAAGGTTTAACCCTACATCACAGGAATTTAATTCCTTCAGAATGGACAGAACTAGGGTTTAACCCTAATTGAGAACTTAATTATCTTAAACTCACAGGAATATAATTCCCTTAAGAAAAGAAACTAGGGTTTTACCCTACCTAAGAATTTAATTCTTAATCCTACAGAGAATTTAATTCTCGAAATAAAATGAAGAGACTTAAAAGATCTCCATGCATGCAGAGAACCAGAGTCACGTGTTACCACGTGACCCCTGTAAAAATCCACAGAAAAGAGTTTTGAGGCAACGCCTCACGTGCCCCACGCGACTTCTGAGAAAGAGGCAAAAGAAACAGCTCTAGGGCGCTCTCACGTGCTACCACGTGACCCCTTGGCTGAAGCTCTAACAAATAAACACCCAAATTCCCATCACGTGACAGCACGTGATGCTCCAAAGTATTCAATACTTTTGACAGAACGAAATAAAGAGAAGCAGGGCGCTCTCACGTGCTACCACGTGACCCCTCTTGTCTTAGTGTTTAACACTAAATTGAAACCTCTGCATCCAGTGTTTAACACTGATTTGTCTTAGTGATAAACACTAAGTTAGAATCTCTATTCCCAGTGTTTAATACTGATTCGCTTTAGTGTTTAACACTAATTTGAAATCCCCTTTGCCAGTGTCTAACACTGATTATTTTTAGTGTTAAACACTAACTTGCTAATCCTAATCCCAGTGTTCAACACTGTCGGTCTTTAGTGTTTAACACTAGCTTCAGCCCAATTGGCTAAGTTTCTGGAGGCAAACCCTCTCCTTTAATGGACCAACAGAGGGCCAATACTCTAAACATGATTGGACTTAGCCCAAAATGGCCATAAGTCCTCAATTCAAACTTAACTGGGCTAAATGGCTCATAACATAATTTATTGGTCTTGACTCCAAATTGGAGCAAATATCGTTTAATCTAGCTTGGTTTAAGGGTACATCTCTTCACTCCTTTGATACTTGGCGTTGTAATTCCTCAACGTCTTCAAAGAGGTGACGGGTCCAGATGACCACACATTGATACGGACTGTAGGGTCCTTAAACTCATGGACTATGAGGTCCTTAACTTTGACCAGGATGTCTTAAAACTAACAACGGACTATGACGTCCTTAACCCTGACCGTGATGTCTTAAAACTAACGTCGTACTGTGGAGTCCTCAAATCCACGGACTATGAGGTCCTTAACCTTGACCGCAACGTCTTAAAACTAACATTGGACCGCAATGTCCTTAAACTACCCACTAACCGCAATGTCACTAAACTAAACAATAGGGCTCTCTTAAATGCTCTCTTGTTGGATCTAAACGATCCCGTTAAGTTGATGTTAGTCTAAAATTAGACTAACGTATCCTTAACTAACGTTTAAGTTGATCTTAGTCTCAAACGAGGCTAACGTATCCTTAAACCCAACCCTCAAACCCAAATCTAAGAAAGATACGGATTTGGACTAGTCCACGCCCTACGGGCGACAACATAACTTAGTCTCCGTATACAATCCACGGGCAACCAAACACAAAACAAACACCCACGACACAAAGTGATCATCTGGAGAAGGAGAAAGTTGTTACCGCGATGCGGTAGCGTAATTAACTGCAGGGGCTTGCGCCTGCAGAGAAGAGCGTCCGCACAATCAAAAACCCCTCAAGCGAAGGGGAATCTGACGAAGTCTGCTACATCGGACGCATCCGTTTAAACTTTCGATACATGGTGCCATAAATCAACTTGGTATCTTCGGAGAGGTGGGCGGATAGCACCAATTAGCATCTGCCCCGAATCTCAGGCAAGACGTCCACGTCGCGCCGTCATTCGGAGGGGAACAGATATTTCATATCCTTTGCAAATATCCATCTACAACCCTCTTTAGCGGACCCGCTAACGGATGGTGCGGATTATCGCACATTCTTGGGCTAGTAGAACGAGATGCAGACCTTCTCACGGAGCATTCGATATTGAAAGGATTTAAATACGTTTTTTTAAGAAACACGAATTTTCTAAATAAAATAAAATTATTTTTAAAACTAAAATTATATAAAATTACAAATCCTTATTTTCAAAATATAACAAACTTATTTTTTTTCTTCTAATAAGGAAAGATTAACAGGTTTCAATAAAATACCATCAAGTTACCAAAAGATAATTCTTTTCAATAAAATACCATGAACTTCCAAAGTTAATTGTTTATCACTAAAATACCTCAAATCCTTAAAACTCATGCTCATAAAAACCCTAATACTATAAATCACCCCTCGAGGTTTATTTTGAAACTATATTAAAATATTTTTCTTAAAACCCCCTCGAGTTATATAAAATCAATATTTTAAGGACTTTAGTAAATATAGATTTAAGCGGAATCAATTCTCTTGAGCCCTAGAAAGCCGGAGAAAGTGAGTGCTTGCCTATTCAGGTTAGAAAACTTAACCGGAGTTATCAATGGCAATTGTCTTGGAAAAAGACACAAATTCTGCCGTCCATATGCAGCAGTTGCCGATAATTCCTGAACCTAAGATTTCCAGAGTTAAATCAGTACAAGTGTCTGAGTCAGTCTGAGTCTAATTCAAACCTGAATCTAATTCAAACCTGAATCCAAGTCAAAGATGAATACTTAAACATGAACACTAGAATTCAAACCATCAGTTTCAAACATGTATACTTGACTTAACCAAACCCTGATTATAATTGGACATGAACTTAACATGAATACCAGAACACAATGGTTGATATTGAAACTGACTTGACTCGAATTATGAATACAACTTAACATAATACAAGAATACTTGACACGAATACATGATATTGACATGAACTCAATCTTGCAAGTTGATGTATTCATGGATTCGAGCAAGGCTGGTAATTTTAACCGTAACGTAGAATACACAGGGTGCTGGGATAGTTCATGCGTGAATCCAACAAAATCTTAGGAGTTTCACTAGATCATGAATCCATGTCTACTAACACAAGTAAGCTATCATGAGGGCCCGTGTTTTCTTGCTCCTGGATTATAGCCTGTTAAGTTTGGAATACTTCAACATTAGGTTGAAGTCCCGTTACTATCACTTGATTCGGGCCCGTGGTTCCTTACCCCTGGATTACAGCCTATTGGGTTCGAGAACACTCTTGAGATTGGTTGACATTCATCCTTGAACTTACGTTAAATCAGTATACCCAAGTAGAGACTGTTAAGATACTTACATTCACTCCATATTCACTATACCTACACTACACGGCCATGTTATACTCTGCTCATGTTAGTTACCATGATATATAGAATTGCGTGCTAAATAAACATGCCATGTTTAAATTAAACGACATACTGAAACACCATACTTCATAATCAATTGTTCATGATATACATTTTTTTCTTTATCATTACACTTTATACTTCACTTCATTTCTTGGGGACTTACCGAGCGAAAGTCCGCTGACGGGTATTCCACCCTTCTTTGTTTTCTTGGAATGTTCGTCAGAAATCGTAGAGACCGAGGAGGTGGACACTACCGAGGAAGAGCACGATCAGATCGCGACCCAGGCCTAGACTAGTTATCTTTTTCTCAGTTTATGTATGCCACCTGTTTAGGCATTTCCATTCTTATATTTTATTTTATTTGAAATCCTGTATTGTAAATGATTCAAGTTGAATATAAATAAAGTTCTTGAAGTTTAAATCTCATATTTATTTCTTGTCATTTTATATTGCTCATTTACGCTTAGCGTATTTATTCCGGAAAATGACCTTCTTGAAATAAATACGTCGCGGGCCTCGTCACGTACCTGCTTTCGTCTATTGGTAAGCGGGGCATGACAGTAGTCGATTTGGAGACTGTATCATCGGTGGAGTTTCATAACTGGTGGGACTTCAGGTGCAGTCTCGCAGGTAGGACTTGAGTTGCAATCTTCGCTGTTGGGACTTCAATTACAATATCGATCTCAAAGAGCATATTAGTTTAGGGACATCGCGGTCCAATCACTATTCATGGAGCGACGAGCTAGTTTAAGGACATTTCGGTCCAACATTCTCGTTGTTTGGGACGACGAGCTAGTTTAGGGACGTTTCGGTCCAGCATTCTCGGTCCAACATCCCTGTGTTTAGGGCGAAGAGCTAGTTTAGGGACATTTCGGTCCAACAATCCCGTGTTCTGGACGGCGAGCTAATTTAGGGACATTTCGATTCGATATTCTCTTATTTGGTACAAATATTAGTTTAAGGACATTTCGGTCTAACGTCCCCTTGTTTGGGATAGATATTTGTTTAAAGACATTTCGGTCCGACCTTCCCGTGTTTGGAACGACAAGCTAGTTTAGGGACGTTTCTGTCCAACATTCCCGTGCAAGGGACGATATACTAGTTTAAGGACATTTCGGTCCAACATTCCCGTGTTCGAGACAACGAGCTAGTTTAGGGATATTTCGGTCCGATATTCTCTTGTTTGGCATAAATATTAGTTTAAGGACATTTCGGTCCAACGTCCCTTATTTGGAACAGATATTAGTTTAAGGACATTTCGGTCCGACCTTCCCATGTTTGGGACGGCTAGCTAGTTTAGGGACGTTTCGGTCCAACATTCCTGTGCTAGGGATGATATACTAGTTTCGGGACATTTCGGTCCAATATTCTCGTGTTCGGGATGGCGAGCTAGTTTAGGGATATTTGGGTCCATCATTCCCGTGTTTAGGACGATGATCTAGTTTAAGGACATTTCGGTCCAACATTATCATGCATTTGGGTAAATATTTAGTTTAGGAACATTTCGGTCCATCATCCCCGTGTTTGGGGTGAAATGGTTGGCTCTCAGAGTTCCGACTTAGGAAGATAAGGAGCGGACATAGGCCTAGTCATTTATCATTGACCTAAGTCGTAACCCCTTAAGCATAATACTTCTTGAGAAATCGACCATTTATTAGTCGATATATTCTTTCTCCGTACATATCCACGAGTTGGTAAGCTCCACCTTGTTAGACTTCCTCTATAACATACGAACCCTCATAATTTGGCTTGAACTTCTCACGCTTTGCGCGGTTAGGGATCATAGGTCTTTTGACAACTAGTATGAGTTCGCCTTGGCGGAATGTCCTCGGTCTGGTCAATCTTCCATATGCTTAGCTCATCCTTGCTCGATAGGCTTCTAGGCCTTGATGTGCGGCGAGACGGGTTTCATTAAGCGCATCAAGTTCTTAGAATCGGAGGTGAGCCTTATCTTTATCTGTAAGATCGTGGTGAACTGCCATCCTTAGCGAGGGAAGTTCTATCTCCAATGGGAGCACTGCTTCGGCTCCAAACACCAAGGTTTAAGGTGTTGTCTTTGTGGCCGTCTAGAACGTCGTTCAGTACGTCCAAAGAGCTTCATGCAGCTTTTCGAACCAGTCATTTTTATTATTGGACACCATCTTCTTTATGAGTTTTGTCAACGTCTTGTTGAAGTCTTCTACTAGACCATTGGCTCGAGGGTTATAGACAGAGGAATATCTCCAGTCTATCTTATGTTGCCTGGCAAAGCGACTTATTTTATGGCTTCTATATGCTGGTCCGTTGTCCGAGATTATACGCCGTGGAACTCCGAACCGGTATATCACATGAGTTTTGAAGAAGTGGAGAATATTCTCCATCTTTACTTCTCTCAGTGGAACTGCTTCTGCCCGTTTAGAGAAGTAGTCAGTTGTCGCGGGATGAAATGTTGCCCTCTTAATAACGTCGGTTCAATGGGACCTATGATATCTGTCCCTTACATTTTGAATGGCCAACTGGCTACGGTGGGATGTAGCGGATTGGGGTGCTGATGTATAAAATCCCCGTGTATTTGGCATGAATGGCATTGCTTCGTATATTCGATGCAATCTCGAATTATCGTGAGTTAGTAGTAACCCATCCTTTTGATTTTTAACTTCATTTTAGGTCCGACTTGATGAGACCTACAAAGACCGTCATGTAATTCTTGAACGACTTTCTTTGCTTCTTCCGATCCTAGGCATCTCAACCGTACAGAGTCGAAGGATCTCTTGTGTAAGGTATCATTGACGAAGGAGAACGATAGGGCTCTTTTCATGAGCTGATGTCTAGATGAGACATCTTTAGGAGTTCGTTGGGACTTAAAGTATTCTACAAAGACTTACCTCCAGTCTTCATCTTCTTCTTTTTTTCAGTTTAGAGAACCTTCTCTCCAAGTATTTCTCCTCCTCCTTCGGGTGCTTCCACTGGAGACTCCGAAGGAAGTTTGGCTGGCGATAGGATCTTGCGGCTTTGGACATTGATCCTTACATCGTCGAGATTTTCATCTGCCATTTCTTTGGCAAGTTTTACTAATGCGTCCGCTTTGCTGTTTTTCGCTCGCGACACACTCTTTAGTATATAAAAGGGGATCTGCGTCAGTAATTGCTGTACCCTTACGTTATACCTTATTAGCTCCGGCTTGATCGTCTTGTAGTCTCCGTTTACTTGATTGACGACTAACTGTGAATCTCCGTATATGACAAGATTTTTGATGCGCATGTCGATCGCGATTTCGAGACCGACCATGAAAGCTTTATATTCAGCTTCATTATTAGTTCTTGGTTCTGTCAATGAGAAGGCATAGCGGAGTATTTTACCTTGTGGAGTCACGAAGATAAGATCTTTCCTGGCTTTGATTATTGGGGTATTCCTCTTTCGTGTTTTCATTGAAGATGCTCCTTTGAAGTATAGTTTCCAACGGTATTTTCTGATTTCTTCTATTTCTTCATTTGTGCTGACTGCATATTCATCCAGCAGCTCGCTATTTAACGGAGAGTCGTCCAGAATCGGATGTTTCGCGAGGAAGTCAACGATGGCCTTTCCTTTTACCGCCTTGAGGGGATGATAAATAATCGTGAACTCCATCAATAGAAGGGACCACTTGATAAACCTCCCGATCAGCATAAATTTAGACATGATGTACTTGAAGGGGTCCGCCTTCGATATGAGATAGACTTCATGCGCTAGGGCGTAATGCCTGAGCTTTATGACTGCAAAGATCAACGTCGGGCAATATTTTTCGATAAGAGAGTAATTACTTTCTGCTCCTAGCAGGAATCGAATTAAGTAGTATAGAGCCCTCTCCTTTTCTCGATCGTTCTCTTGTGTCCACAGTGCGCCTAGAGAACTATCAAGGGCGATTGTATAGAGGATAAAGGGCTTTTCCCTTAACCGCAGTGGCCAAGACTAGGGGATTCTGCAAATCTTGCTTGATTTCCTCTTGCGCCTGTTGACATTTCTGATCCAATATGAATAGGGTGCCTTTCTTTGTCAGATGGCTGTATGGACGACATTTCCTAGAGAGGTTGGCGATGAACCGTCGGATATAAGCGAGCTTTCCTTAAAGAGATCACAGTTGTTTGAGATTCCTTGGAAGGGGCATTTACATAATTGCCCTGACCTTGGAGGGGTCGATTTTGATCCCTCGATGGCGGATTATAAAACCCATAAACTTTCCTGAGGAGACTCCGAAGACGCATTTCAGCGGATTCATTTTCAGGTTGTATTTTCGAAGGCACTTGAAGACCATCCTTAGATGCTCCAAGTGCTCTTCATACGGCATGCTCTTGACTACGAGGCCGTCGATGTAGTATTCAACGATGTCATGTATCATGTTTTCGAATATCTTGGTCATTGCTCTTTGATATGTGGCGCTGGCATTCTTTAGTTCGAAAGGCATGACTTTGTAATAGTATATGCCTAACCATGTGCGGAAGGCCGTATGCTTCTGATCTTCCTGATCCATCTTCATCTGATTGTATCCTGATGATCCGTCTATGAAGGAGAAGACCTCATGGGTAGAGGTATTTTCGATCATCAGTTCCATGATTGGCACGGGGAAGTCATCTTTCGGAAACGCCTTATCGAGGTCTCGAAAGTCCACGCAGATCCGGACGGTCCCATTCTTGTTCATCACGAGGACGATATTGGCAATTCAGTCGTGGTATTGGACCTCCTGGATGAAGTCGTGTCTATGAGCCTCTTAATTTCGGCGTTCATACTCATCTCATGTTCAAGCCGCATCCTTCTTGGTGCTTGCTTAACAGGCTTTATTTTTGGCGATATAACCAATTTGTGAACTGCTACATCTGGATCGAGGCCTGGCATCTCGGAGTAATTCCACACGAAGCAGTCTTTGTACTCCATGAGTACTACTTTTAAAGCAGTTACTTGTTCATCCGAACATGGGTCGAGGATCTTCTTCAGTTCCTAAGTTTATCTTTTTCAATTAATCAGCGGCAGCTCCGAGATTTTCTCTTCTTCATTTATGATACAATCGAGCCACTGAAGCGCATCTTCATCCCCCTCTTAATTGAGAAGTCTTATCATATGGCAAGAGTGGGTGAGCTCTCTCTTCTTAGGTGTAACGACTCTGAAATCACTGTACATAATTTTTTTTGTTAATATACAGAAAAAGTATTACAACCCGTGTAAGATTTAAATTTTACTTTTGTTAAATAAAAGCAAGAAGCAACTTGTAGCTCATTGGTAAAGCCCTGCACTGCTGTGACATAGCCTGTTTGTTCGATTCCCATCAGACACAATTATTTTTTTTCTGATTTTTCTTTTTAATTTTTGGAAGCTCGAGAGTTGCACGTGCAATACACGGGGAATGAAAAGTTTCAGAAAAATCAAAAAGGCGCAATGAGGTGTACATACATAAAAACCCATGTGGCACGAATCTCGAAGCAATTGCCTCAAATCCGAACGGCCATTTTAGGGTGTTAACCGGCCCCGATGGTCCCGATGTGCCCAAATTGATCCGTGCTTTGCACACACACCCCTTAACTCCTCTGCACTATTTGATTTCTGTTAGTTTAATATGCCCTAGAGGCCATTATTATATAGTACTAGTTTGTATATTATATTTTGGAAGCTTGGGATATATACACAGATTTATAACAGTCTTGCTCAATATGGTAGTATACTACTTGGTTTGTATCTATCTAAATATGTGTATATATTTCTTTTGACGTATCACTAATACATATTGATAGAGCCCTTAGGATCTTTGCTTGATTACCAGTGTTGTGATGGCAGTCACACTAGTGGGGGCTGGGTAGTCTATAAGCACATCCTTATACAGATCCCTAGTCGTAAGATTATCGAGACAGGGCATCGATACTCCAGAGTAGACTAGTGTAAACGCTTCTTATCCCAGCAGGGGAGATGGTCTGTCCTACAGCCATCAGTACGTCATACTGGAGATAGTATGCAGGTGCTCATTGGGTTATGAGTTACACTTGACGGACTCGTGGGGTACTGCTTGTGGTTGGTACTATACCTATCATCAGGTAGCAGTTCCCAGGTGACATGAGTACAGCTTAGTCCGTTGACTTGACACTGCTATTTCGCCTCAAGTGTGTTCCCACTGTTCTTAGATTGCTACCCTACCACGGCTTTATTGAGTCGTGCAAATAGGTAGTAGTTGGGTGCAGTCCCGAAGCACTTGGAGGCAGTGGCGGTTAGATAGGATTCGTTTCTCCCGGTATTGGGTGTTGATGTCGCGCTGTGTTCGGAATGCCATTACACAAAGTCCCTGGCCAGGGCAAACGAGATTTACTGGTAGGTACTCCGGTAGTTTCTCAGGGTGTTTTGGGCTGTACTCCGACATGACTTATTGCGCTATTAGGGGTCTGACGTTTACCGCCCCCTAGGCCCGATATGCGATACTCTTAGACGAACAGACTGAACTGTACGAAGATTGCCATAGACAGGCTCAATAGAAGTTTGGATGAGCTTGCTCGTCGGCCTTCTTATCGAAAGATACCTGGGTAGCCGTTACGTGCAGCTAGTACCGCTGACGTGCTTGTGGTTAAACCCACTGCCAGCGTACTGTCGAGTCTTTAGAGTCCCACACAAAGAGTTTCCCAGCTTCGGGAGAAACGATGTAGAGGTCGTATGGTTTTACGATAGGGTTCGTTCACGTATGTGTACTTGTGCGCATGTGATGTTCGAGCGGACAAATACTAGTGGGCTTTGGTTTAAGCCGGATCCTAGTATTTGGTTATTGGATTAATTTCGTCTCATTGTATTCGTGTTTCTCGGAACACGGATGTGGGTATGTATATACGGATGAGAGGGATAAAGAAGGAGACACCTCATTAGCGTTTTTACCATTGACTTGATTAAAACAATTATGAGGTGGAGAAAAGTATTTGTTATTTTTGCAAATGATAATTATGGCATGGCTACTAGTTTTTGACCACTTGACTTGGATTGACCACTTGACTTGGATTGACTTAGATATTTTTGTGAGATATTTTGTGAGCTAGATATTTTGATAAGATATTTTATTATGCCATGGTTGTGGTCATGTCAAGCTAGCCATCTCATTTTTATTATCATTATCAAAAATCATTTCTCTTTCCTCAAGTGAGCTCTCATGTTAACTTTCTCCTTCTTCCTCTTCCTCTCAAAAAATCTAGTGTCTCATGTGTTGAGAATCAAGGGTTAGTGAGACCAAGCTACCCAAAATCACACTCTACTCATTCTAGGTTACTTAGTTTAGCAAACCAAGTGATCTAGTTGTCTCAGCTTGGAGGTTAAGTTCAAGGTTGGAACTTTCGGGTGGATCTTCTTCGACTTCGAGAAGCCTACGAGGAGGTGCTATCCATTTCCACTCCAAGGAACTCGCGTGGTGAAGGAGGATAGTGAGAAGACAAGAAGGACATGATTCTACGTGGTATAACATTCATCCGAGTAGTTAAACCTCATATAGTTTGCTAGCTAGGGTTTTATGTTCGATCCTTGCTTAAAGTCGATGTTGCGAAGCCCGTAAAAATCATTTTTTGCTAATTCTGCCTTCCCGCGAACACGTGGGGTGCGCAACATTGACTAACAGTGGTATCAGAGCCTCTCATAAACCCTAGATAGCTTGTAATGATATTAGAATTCCGCCGTTTTTGTCGCGGAAAAACTGTCGACAAAAACAGTTTTCAAAAGTGAGATTTTGAGTTGTTTGCACACCCCGCGGGATCACGGTTTGAACCGAGAAGCCGCGGGGTGAAGAGTGCGCACCTCGGGGATACCCCGGGAGGGGGCCAACGGCCAGGACCACCCCTCAAGATCACCACTTGGTGGCCTTGGGGGCTGGTGACCCGAGAGCACTAGAAATTGGTGCTCTCGGGTCCCCCTGGGTGGGTACCCCCCAAGGCCCCCCTTTCGACGGTAATACTTTTGTATTCGCCTCCGCGAAGATTCGGGCGGGTTTCGAGTTTGTTTCGACTCCCGGATTGGCTCAAAACTATCGCTTTTTGGAACATTAGCTCACTGGATTTTCAAGACTTGGAAAATTGTTTAAGTTTGCTAATTGCGTGCGGAATTATATTGTCGTAGTTACTTTACAAGCTCTGTGTTGTATATATGTGTTTGGAAACGTCGACTAATTGCTATACGTCAATTAGTCGGGGTTGCACATATCTGCGATGTTGTTGTGATGGTTTGTGTATATGAACTTGTTGGATCGCCGTGGATGAATAGCCGGGGATGTGAGATGAAGGTTTTCATTCTTTCATTCGATATAAAATTTGTAAAGTGATGTAATATTATTTTTGCGGGGCACGTCCGGGTTGAGGTTGTAGCCACCGTTGTATTATTTCTTTTACTGTTTTTGCTCCTAGGATGGACCCAATGTGGGGTGCACAAACTACCGGGTACTTTGAAGTGCCGAGTGGCCTACTCACTTTGTTGAGAGAGGTTGCTTCACTTCGGGTATTTGGCGGGTAGTTTGCCTCACCTGTAGGGGTCTAGGGAAGGGTTTTGGCTATTCATCACGACCGTGGAATCCATCTTTCGTTGTAGGCTCAAACGAAACGCGGAATTCCCAGTATATCTAATGTGTTCATCTGTGATCTGGAATGCCTATCATTGCGTCTGACGAATGGATATTATTATATATGTATTATATAATAGACGTTGCTTATGTTTTGCATCCGCGCTAGTCCAGCCCCCGCTCTGTCGTTAGTTAAGTAACCTAATGGGTGATGATGGGGCCCCGTGGCGAATGCGGATGGTATAAGCGTACGTTGTATTTTCGTTGTTTTTTGCAATGGTAGGTTAATTGATGGGACTGCATTACATTAATGCTAAGCAAACAAACCAAAGTTGAATCGTTGGAACAATTTCAAAACCACTCGGTTTTTTCAAAGCAGCAAAACTTTTAAAATGCGGAGCTTAAACCACTCCTTTTAAAAGCTATCAGGTTCCTTCGATTATATCAAGTTCACTACGTTCATGGTTTCGCCAAAACCATTCGTAGCCCTCCGTCATTTCAGTTGAATATTCAATAGTATTCAAGCTATGTATTTTGACCTTCGCCAAGGCATAGTGATTGGTAGCTGCTGAATATTCTTCTGTAGTATAGATAGATGCATTGGTTTGGGACATTCGTACTGCTATTTTGGCCTTCGTCAAGGGTATGTACAGGTGGGTTCAAATTAACTGGACAATGACGGGTAGAACTTGACATGTGACTTATGATATTTTGGCCTTCGTCAAGATCATAAGAGCATGGGGCAAAAATCCACATCGGGAGTTTCTAAAGAAACTGAAACTTGCTAGTATTGCATACCATTTGGAGTGTGATAATTTTGGTAGGATTCCTTCGACTTTATCACACGATAATATTTGGATCCCGATCCTACTGTGAGTATATGCTACTCCTCGGGAGATTTTTTCACTTAACTATCAATGTTATAAACCAAGTAGGTGTCTAGAAAGGTGTTAGCGGGCCACGCCCCCAGGGAAAAGAGGTTATTTAATTAAGGAACTTTGCGAAAGCGTCGTAAAACCTCCCTCGAAGTACCGACACTGGCCTGGCTGAACGGTTAAGCAAGTATTGTACGGTGAGATTAATCCTGACTAATTCTTCTTTTATGGTTTGAGGAAGGATTCGAGAAACAGTAGGAGCCATCCTGTTTAGATAAACTAAAAACCAATCTAAATTTGCAAGAGCATCATTATAAAGTGTTTCTTCTCTCTCTCCTAATTGCAGCGACCAAACATGACGGGCCTTAAGTTACTATTAGATAAAAATATATTGACAGGGCCAAACTATAAAGATTGGTTCAGGAATGTCAAGATGGCAATCACTTATGACAAGTTGGGCTATATCCTTACTACTAAAGCCCTCGCTGTCCCAGGTCCAAAGTCCAGCGTCGCGGATAGGGAAATCCGTAAGACCTGGGAGATTGACTGCGCGAAAGCTAAGTACCTCGTGCTGGCCTCCATGGACAATGAATACCAGAGGCGGCACGAGAATATGGATCTTGAATCCATATTCCTCCATACCAAATAATTATATGGAGAGAAATCTCGTATCGTAAGATACGATATCTCGAAGAAGCTATTTCAGGCGAGGTTGGCTGTCGGGTCATCTCTAGGGGAACACGTCCTTAAGATGATCGGCTACATTGAGGAGCTCGTGGACCTTGGTACCACGTTATAGAACGAGCTGTATACAGACTTGATTCTCCAGTTCCTTCCTTCCACCTATGCCCAGTTTATCTTGAATTTTAATATTCAAGGTAAAGAAGTTGAACTACCGGAACTCGTCAACATGTTGAAGAGTGCTGAGGGCACCCTGAAGAAATCTAGGAAAACACCCGCTCTGCTTATTGGTGGAGCTTCCTCTTCTAGGTCCAGGGCGAAAGACAAAGGAAAGAAGAAGAAGGCCCCCACCAAGCCGAGAGGCGGTGTTAGTAAGGTGGAAGCAAAGGGAAAGGCAAAAGTCATGGGGCCGACAGTAGGAAAGGAAGAATGCTTCTACTGTCATAAAAAGGGCCATTGGAAGAAAAATTGCAGAGTTTGGAAGGCCAAGAACCAGGACCCGAAGCAAGTTGTGGCTTTGGCTTCAGGTGTGTTTGTAATTGAAAACTGTCTGTTAATCAACTCTACTTCCTGGGTATTGGATACCGGATCAGGATCTCATATATGTAATTCTTTGCAGACACTGAGAAGCCATAGAGTTCTGAAGACCGGTGATATGACCCTCAGGGTTGGTAACGGAGCGAGCGTTGATGCTGTGTCCGTAGGGGATGACGAGTGGACATATTTTGGTTTTGCGCAACTGTTTTTGTGTACCTAGTTTGACTTGTAATATCATTTCTGTATCTTTGTTATCAAAAGAAGGTTATGATTTTACATTTGTAAGCGATGTAGTAAATATCCACCTTAATCATGGTCTGATTGGGTCAGGTACTCTAAATAACGGTATATACGTATTAAACCAACTACAAATTTCAATGTCCAGAACACACATAAAAGAAAGACTCCAGAATTAAATCAAGCTTTCTTATGGCATTGTAGACTGGGTCACATCAACGAAACAAGGTTGACCAAATTACATAAAGAAGGATATTTGGATCCGTTCGAATATCAATCTTATACAACTTGTCAATCATGTCTCAAAGGAAAGATGACAAAAACGCCGTTCACTGGACACGGAGTAAGAGCGAGCGAGCTCTTGGGACTCATACACAGCGATGTGTGTGGTCCAATGTCTACACATGCAAGAAGTGGTTATTCCTATTTCATTACTTTTACGGATGATTTATCTAGGTATGGACATGTTTTCTTGATGAAACATAAATCCGAGGCCTTTGAGAAATTCCGAGAATATAAGAATAAAGTGGAAAAACAAACAGGCAAAAGTATTAAGTCACTGAGATCTGATCGAGGTGGTGAATACTTGAGTGTCGAGTTCCTGGATTACCTAAAAGAGAATGGAATTCTCTCTCAGCTTACTCCTCCATACACACCACAACACAACGGTGTATCGGAGATACGGAACCGAACCTTATTGGATATGGTACGTTCCATGATGAGTAACGCTGAGTTACCGCGATCATTCTGGGGCTATGTACTAGAATCAGCTGCATATCTTTTGAACAAAGTTCCTACCAAGACTGTGCCTACCACACCATATCAGATGTGGAGTGGGAAGAAACCTTATCTTCAGTATCTGAAGATATGGAGATGTCCAGCTTTTGTCAAAAAGCAACATGCGGACAAACTCGAGGAATGCTCAGTACTGTATAAGTTTGTGGGATGCCCAAAGAACTCCAGGGGGTATCTTTTCTATTACGCAGAAGAACAAAAGGTTTTTTTCTCTCGTCATGCCCACTTTTTGGAACATCAATTTTTAGAAAAAGAAACTAGTGGGAGCGCAATAGAACTGGAAGAAATTCCAGAACCACAAGCTATTACTGAGAGCTTGGTGGAACCAGAAGTTCCAAAAGAAAAGGACATTCCCGCGCCACTCCGCAGGAGTAGTAGGCTGTCTCATCCTCCTGAGAGATACTGCGGTTTTCTCGTATACGGGGATAGAGAGGACTGCATCATTGATAATGATGAGCCAACTAACTTTCAGCAAGCCATTCAGAGCACAGACTCGGTAAAATGGCTGGATGCAATGCAGACCGAGATGGAGTCCATGTACACCAACAAAGTATGGACTTTGGACATTGCTCCAGAAGGGGTAAAACCCATAGGCTGCAAATAGATCTTCAGAAAGAAGATTGGTGTAGATGGACAGGTTGAAACCTATAAGGCTAGACTTTTTGCAAAAGGATTTCGTCAAAGACCTGGTTTGGAATATGATGAAACCTTTTCTCCAGTGGCTATGCTCAAATCCATTCGGATCCTTCTTGCCATTGCTGCCTTCCACGATTATGAGATTTGGCAGATGGACGTAAATACCGCTTTTCTAAATGGACATTTGGAAGAGTGCGTCTATATGGACAGCCAGAGGGTTTCATTCAGAGTGGGAGCAGCGAGAAAGTGTGCAAGTTTCTTAAGTCCATTTATTGACTAAAGCAGGCATCACGGAGTTGGAACATCTATTTTGATGAGACGGTCAAAGAATTTGACTTTATCAAAAATCCAGATGAGCCATGCATTTATAGTAAGATTGTAGCTAGAACTTTAGTATTCCTCGTCTTGTACGTGGATGACATTTCTTGATAGGAAATGACATTCCTATGCTACAATCTGTCAAAGGATTCTTGTCACATAGGTTCTCCATGAAAGACCTGTGTGATGCCTTTTACATTCTGGGGATCCATATCTATCGTGATAGATCTAAGAGGATGTTGGGACTTTCAGAGTCCAGGTACATCGACACCATACTGAAAAGATTCAGTATGGAAGATTCTAAGCACGGAAATTTACCGGCTTGTCACGGAATCACCCTCTCCAAAGAGATATCTCCCAAGAATGATTTGGAAAGGGATCGCATGTCTATTATACCCTACTCTTCTGCGGTAGGCTCTATAATGTATGCGATATTGTGTACCAGACCAGATGTTGCTTACGCACTGAGCGTGGTAAGCCGGTATCAGTAGAACCCTGGGGAGAACCACTGGATAGCAGTAAAGAACATTCTCAAGTACCTGAGAAGAACTAAGGAGATGTTCTTGGTGTACAGCAGAAAAGACCTCCAGATCGAGGCATTTGCTGACTCCAGCATCCAGAGTGACAAGGATGACTCCAAATCCATGTCGGGTTATGTATTTACCCTCAATGGAGGGGCGGTATGTTGGAAGAGTTCCAAGCAAGACACCGTTGCTGACTCGACGATGGAAGTGGAGTATATCGCAGCTTCTGATGCCGCAAAAAAAGCTGTCTAGATGAGGAAGTTCTTAATAGAACTTCAGGTGGTTCCGTCCATTGTTGATCTAATACCTCTGTATTGTGACAACAACGTGGCCATAGGTTTAGCAAAGGAACCCAGGTCCCATCAGAAGTCCAGACACATCTTGAGGCGGTATCACCTGATCATGAAGATCGTGGATCGCCGGGAGATCGAGGTGAGGAGAATTGCTATGGAGGACAACATTGCAGATCCATTCACAAAGGCCATCTCTCAGACGCAGTTCAAGAGGCTATTCGAGATGATAGGTCTGCGATATGCCAGCACATGGCCTTAGTGCAAGTGGGAGATTGTTAGTGTAATATGCCCTAGAGGCCATTATTATATAATACTAGTTTGTATATCACATTTTGGAAGCTTGGGATATATACACGGATTTATAACAGTCTTGCTCAATATGGTAGTATGCTACTTGGTTTGTATCTATCTAAATATGTGTATATGTTTCTTTTGACGTATCGCTAATACATATTGATAGAGCCCTTAGGATCTTTGCTTGACTACCAGCGTTGTGATGACAGTCACACTAGTGGGGGCTGGGTAGTCTATAAGCACATCCTTATACAGGTCTCTTGTCGTAGGATTATCGAGACAGGGCATCGATACTTCAGAGTAGACTAGTGTATACGCTTCTCATTCCAGCAGGGGAGATGGTTTGTCCCACAGCCATCAGTACGTCGTACTAGAGATAGTATGCAGGTGCTCATTGGGTTATGAGTTACGCTGGACGGACTCGTGGGGTACTGCTGGTTGGTACTATACCTATCGTCAGGTAGCAGTTCCCAGGTGACATGAGTACAGCTTAGTCCGTTGACTTGACACTGCTACTTCGCCTCAAGTGTGTTCCCACTGTTCTTAGATTGCTACCCTACCATGGCTCTATTGAGTCGTGCAAACAGGTAGTAGTTGGGTGCAGTCCCGAAGCACTTGGAGAAAGTGGCGGTTAGATAGGATTCGTCTCTCCCGGTATTGGGGGTTGATGTCGCGCTGTGTTTGGAATGCCATTACACAAAGTCCCTGGCCAGGGCAAGCGAAATTTACTGGTAGGTACTCTAGTAGTTTCTCAGGGTGTTTTAGGCTGTACTCCGACATGACTTATTGCGCTATTAGGGGTCTGACGTTTACCTCCCCTAGACCCGATATGCGATACTCTTAAAAGAACATACTGGACTGTACAGAGATTGCCACAGACAGGCTCAGTAGGAGTTTGGATGAGCTTGCTCGTTAGCCTTCTTATCGACAGATACCTGTGTAGCCGTTACGTGCAGCTAGTACCGCTGACGTACTTGTGGTTAAACCCACTGCCAGCGTACTGTCGAGTCTTTAGAGTCCCACACAGAGAGTTTCCCAGCTTCGGGCGAAACGATGTAGAGGTCGTATGGTTTTACTACAGGGTTCGTTCACATACGTGTACTTGTGCGCGTGTGATGTTCGAGCGGACAAATACTAGTGTGCTTTGGTTTAAACCGGATCCTAGTATTTGATTGTTGGATTAGTTTCATCTCATTGTATTCGTGCTCGGAACACGGATGCGGGTATGTATATACGGATGAGAGGGATAAAGAAGGAGACACCTCATTAGGATTTTGACCATTGACTTGATTAAAACAATTATGAGGTGGAGAAAAGTATTTGTTATTTTTGCAAATGATAATTATGGCATGGCTACTTGTTTTTGACTACTTGACTTAGATTGACCATTTGACTTGGATTGACCACTTGACTTGGTTTGACTTAGATATTTTTGTCAGATATTTTGTGAGCTAGATATTTTGATGAGATATTTTATTATGCCATAGTTGTGGTCATGTCAAGCTATCCATATCATTTTTATTATCATTATCAAAAATCATTTCTCTTTCCTCAAGTGAGCTCTTATGTTAACTCTCTCCTTCTTCCTCTTTTTATCAAAAACCCTAGTGTCTCATGTGTTGAGAATCAATGGTTAGTGAGACCAAGCTACCCAAAATCACACTCTACTCATTCTAGATTACTTAGTTTAGCAAACCAAGTGATCTAGGTGCCTCAACTTGGAGGTTAAGCTCAAGGTTGGAACTTTCAGGTAGATCTTCTTTGACTTCGAGAAGCCTACGAGGAGGTGCTATCTATTTCCACTCTAAGGAGCTCGCGTGGTGAAGGAGGACAGCGAGAAGACAAGAAGGACACGATTCTACGAGGTATAACATTCATCCGAGTAGTTAAACTTCATATAGTTTGCTAGCTAGGGTTTTATGTTCGATTCTTGCTTAAAGTCGATGTTGCGAAGCCCGTAAAAATCATTTTTTGCTAATTCCGCCTCCATGCGAACACGTAGGGTGCGCAACATTGACTAACAATTTCCCTGCAATCAAACAGAGACCCTTCATTTCACCATTTAACATCTTTTTAATACTTTTTAATCCAAAATTTTAATTCCCAAACCCTAATTCTTCACTATAAATACCAACCCATGATTTAGCTCTTCACCGTTCTGAAATTCTAGAAAAAAATCTCTCAAAAAGTTTCTAAGTGCAAGTGGAGTCAAGTGGAGTTAACAACCTTGCTCCTTCCGTCAAAGATCGAAGCTATTTCCGGAGCTCCCGCGACGCCATGAAGCCACTCCCTTCTTCTTTATCGTTTACTTGATATTTCCAAACAGTAAGTCCCTTCCAACTCTCTTTCTTTTCATTGAAATTCATCTCCTTATTATATATCGGTAAAGTGGAGTTATTCCCGATACCTTTCTTTTAAAACTTAGAACTCCCTTTTTCTTTATATCTTGGTCAATCTAATTTTACCACACTATTTGTAACTTTAATTACAAATGTTTAGATTCAAGTTTAACTAAAATTTTCATATGAAACGAACATAATCGAACTTTTTCATTAAAATACCTTGAACTTTATTATCAGCTCTTTTCGATATTGTTAAAACAATACGTTTAGGAAAACTTCACGGGGTAATGACCTACCCCACACACACACCTTGGTTTCATAGCACGATGTCTATATATATATATATAGCTGGTTCAAAGAATAACTTTACAATAAAATACCACATCTTTTAAAAACCGGGTTTCTTTTAAAGTGGTATTTTGTAATTCTTGGCAAATACGCATCTACAACTCTCGTTAGGGGACCCGGTGGATGGTGCGGATTATCGCATATCCCTGGGATAGTAGAGCAAGATGTCTATATATATATATATAGTTGGTTCAAAAAATAACTTTACAATAAAATACCACATCTTTTAAAAATCAGGTTTCTTTTAAAGCGATATTTTGTAATCCTTGGCAAATACGCCTCTACAACCATCGTTAGGGGACCCGCTAATAGATGGTGCGGATTATCGCACATCCTTGTGATAGTAGAGCGAGATGTCTATATATATATAGTTGGTTCAAAGAATAACTTTACAATAAAATACCACATCTTTTAAAAACTGGGTTCTTTTAAAACGGTATTTTGTAATTCTTGGCAAATACGCCTCTACAACTCTCGTTAGGGGACCCACTAATGGATGGTGTGAATTATCGCACATCCTTGGTACAGTAGAGCGAGATGCAGAACTCCTCACGGAGTATTCGATCTCGAAAGGAAATAAAATACGATTTTTAAGAAATGCGACTTTTTTAAGTAAAACTAATTTTTAAAATTATTTAAAAATTATAAATCTGTATTTTCAATATATTATGAAATTATATTTTTTTAAGATGAAAGATTAAATTTTTAATAAAATACCACCAAGTTATCAAAAAAGGCTAGTTTTTAATAAAATACCATAAATTTTTAAAAGCTAAGTATTTATCATTAAAATACCCAATAATTAAAATACTTGCTCATAAAAACCCTAAATAATACAAATCACCCTTGAGGTTATTTTTAAACTATATTAAAATATTTTTCATAAAACCCCCTCGAGATATGCAAAACAATATTTTAAGAACTCTAGTTTAAATATAGGTTTAAGCGGGATCAATTCTCTTAAGCCCCAGGGAGCCGGAGAAAGTGAGTGCTATCCTATTCAGGTTAGACAACTTAACGAAATTATCAATGGCAATTATCTTGGAAAAAGATACAAATCCTGCCGTCCATGTGCAGCAGTTGTCGATTATTCTCGAACCTAAGAATTCAAGAGTTAAATCCGTTCACAAGTGTCTGACTCAACATGAATCCAAACTTAAACCTGAATCCAAAATCAAACACGAACTTGAATATTTGATCATGAACATGAACACACGAAATCCATTCAATCTCAAACTTGAATACTTGACTCGATTTGACCGAACCATGATTATAATTTGACATGAACTTGACATGACTACTTGAACACATGATTACATCCTGAACATGAACCTGAACATTTTATATCCATGGATTCGGCCAAGACCTATAATCTTAATCTATACAGTACAATATGCGGGGATAAAGGGTTAGATTAGTACGGAACGTATATCGTGGCACGAGAGGTCACTTTAAAAGACAACTACATGAATTCACGTGCCGTTGTCCCGTGGGTTATGATGGGGCCTTGTACTACATGTTACCATAGTCCACGGGATAAGATGGACTCCTCTCGTATGCATGAATACCTTTCTTATCAAACTAAAAATAACCACGTTAGAATAAATAACATATACCTGTATATGATCATATACAATTTTACCCGTCCTTTGTTCTTTTAGTTCCTATTCACATGATATACTATTCTCTCTTGTTTTCTTTGGGACTTACAGAGCGCTAGTTCACTGACGACATTCCTCTCTGTTTTTCTTTCCTTGGAATGTTTGTCAGGAGGACCGGACTCTGAGGAAATAGAGCCGAGCCAGGAGGACTTGGACCAGCTTACAGTTCAGCCTGACTACTAGTTCTTCCTGCACTTACTTTCTGTATGCCATTGTTTAGGCATTGCTCTGTTTATTGTATTTTTTATTTCAGATAGTTGTATGTAAAGTTGAATGTAAATAAAGTTGCTATTTCATGTTATTACTCTTGTCATTCTTGTTCATTGTTATATTGCTTAATTACGCTTAACGTATTTATTTCCTAGTAAATACATTGCGAGCTTGCCACGTCACCGTTTCCTTCTACTGGGAAGCAGGGCGTGACAAATTTTGTTGGCGGCCCATGCAGGTCAGTTCTGTATGAAGTCTTAAGCAATATATCATAAGAATTATAACAACAACTATACATTCCTTACATTTCAAATTACTTGAATCTATCCTAATCTTTTCTTTTCTATCAAGGTGATAGATTCTCCCAACAACATCAACACCAATGTTAATGGCAATACACCACTTCTTACTTTACTACCTCCCCTACCGTTGCTGTTCCAATCAACGAATATACGGTGCTTCTAGAAGCTATCAAAAGTCTTCTGGAGGGTCAACAGCAACAGAATGCTATTCTTATGAACCGACTAGAAGCCGAAGCACCTGGAGTAAAGCAATTCCGTGCATTGCATCCCAGGAACTTTTCAGGAAAAGAGAGTCCTCTTGAGGCTGAAGAATGGGCCTGGAGTATAGAGGAAGACCTTGCCGCAACACAGGTACCGGACATAGCTTGGGTTCGTGTGGCCAAGCTCTAGCTCACCGACAATGCAAGAATCTGGTCTCACACAACGTTCCGTGATCTGTTCGATGCGAAGTTCTTTCGTGAGACTGCTCGATTTGAGATGGAGCAACAATTCATCCACCTACAACAAGGCTCTATGGGGGTAAAATCGGTGGATGAATATGATGCCGAATTCATCATGCTTAGCAGGTAAAGAATTCGTATCAAATTCTGTTCTGTAAAACACATCACTATCCTGACATTAACATCTTATCAGGTTCGAAGCACATTTGATCCCGACCGATGAGATTCGGGCTAGACGATTCCAACAAGGCTTAGACCCGGAGATTCAGGCAGCATTAGCCACAGGCGGCTACCCAACTCATGAACTCGCCCTTAAGGCAGCATGTCGTTATGAAGCTGTGGTCAAGAAGAAGGGTAAGCCCCAAACAGCTGTAATCAAATGCTCTGCTACCCAGATGACAGGAGGAGCCTCTTCTAGTCCGACCTTTGCATCCAGGAGGCCAGGAGGATCATTTAACCGGTCCAGTCCAGATTTCTGTTTCTACTGCAAGAGAACTGGACACTTGGTGAAAAACCGCAGGCGTGCAAATGGCCTGTGTTTGATTTATGGCGCATCTACTCACTCTATAGGAGCATGCCCATATCGTTTTAACACAACACCAGCACCCAGACCTACAATCACAGCCCCGCAGAGGCCAGCCGTCCAGATACCTGAACCCCGCCTAGCTCTTCCTGCACTAGCTCCACATGGATCACTTGCACAGCCTCATCATCAATTCTATCAGGCATAGAAAAACGTGCCTCAAGGATAGAGAAATGTGCCTCAAGGGCAGAGAAACGTGCCCCAAGGACAGATGAATGTGCCTTCGGCAAGGAGGAATGTACTAAGACGACGGAATTTTACAATGACGGTCGAGGAGGCCGAAGCCACATGACAAGTCATCACTGGTAATTCCCCCATCCTTTCAACCTTTCAACCCTTGTATATCGTTATACTTTTTCTATATCTAAACCCAACCTCACACAACTTAGGTACTATACTAGTAGCCACCCTTCCTGCACTCGCACTTTTCGACACTGAAGTTTTACACTGGTTCATGTCACAACGATTTATGAGAACGCATGTGATTCCCGTGAAGCCACTCATTTCAAGGTAGAATGTCAGTTCCGGGAATAGAGTTTTGAAAGCAACTTTGGGATATGATCAGTGCCCAGTTTTAGTTTGTGGTCGAGAATTCTATGCGAATTTCAAAGTACCGGACATACTAAATTACGTTGTTGTGTTGGGAATGGATTGGCTGGGAGTATTCTATGCTACTATTGACTGCCGTCAAAGGAGGGTAGTATTTGAGATACCAGATCACCCAGTCTTCTATTTCAAAAGTGGAGATATAATCTTGGAGCTAGAAAGCTACTGTGCTAAACCGAAGAATGCAGAAGTGTTCTCTCTACCGACGGAAGAAGAAAAGCCCAAAATAGTTCGAGAGTTCGAGGATGTGTTCCCTGAAGATATATCAGGTTTGCCTCCTGATCGAGCTCTTGAATTTAGTATTGATTTACAATCTGGTGCACAACCTGAAATCAAATCTCCATATCGATTAAGTCCGGAGGGATTGAAGGAGATCCGTATTCAGTTGGATGAACTGCTGAAGAAAGGTTGGATCCGACCCAGCACTTCAAGTTGGGGATCTCCGGTGTTACTAGTGAAAAAGAAGGAAGGTTCATACAGGATGTGTGTGAATTATCGAGCTCTGAACGAAGTGACGATTAAGAACAAGTATCCACTACCGCACATCGATGACCTTTTCGATCAGTTTAGTGGGTCTTGTGTCTTTTCAAAGCTAGATCTTTTTTCGGGTTATCATCAGGTAAAGTTCAAAGTGTCCGACATTCCGAAGACGGCGTTTAGGACCCATTATGGCCATTATGAATATCTCGTAATGCTATTTGGAGTGACTAATGCACCTTCCATCTTTATGAACCTGATGAACCAAGTTTTCTGAGAGTACTTAGACAGGTTTGTTGTTATCTTCATCAACGACATCCTGGTGTATTCAAAGAATCGGAAAGAACACACCGAGCACTTACGGATTGTCCTGGAGACATTGCGACAACACCGGCTTTATGCCAAGTACAACAAGTATGAATTTTGGCTAGATCAAGTCGGATTTCTCGGACATATTGTTTCAGGCGAAGGAATCTCAGTAGATCCAGCTAAGGTGTCAGCTGTCAGTGAGTGGCCGACACCAAAGATGGTGAAAGATATACGAAGTTTCTTGGAATTAGCAGGATACTATCGACGATTCATTGAAGGCTTCTCAAAGATCGCAGCACCCCTGACCAAGCTCACACGCAAAGATGAAGCATTCGTGTGATCAGAAGCATGTGAAAAACTTTTGTAGAACTCAAGTCGAGATTAAACTCTGCACCTATCCTTTTAATACCAAATCAATCTGGAGGATTCGTTGTACATTGTGATGCGTCTGGTAAAGGATTAGGATGTATTCTACACCAGCGTAGAAAAGTTGTGGCTTTTGCATCAAGACAACTAAAGGTTCATGAGCGCAACTATCCAACACATGATCTGGAATTGGCAGCTGTCATCTTCGCACTCAAGATTTGGCGCCACTAACTCTTGGGAGAACGAGTAGATATATACACCGACCAAAAAAGTCTGAAGTATGTATTTACTCAGAAGAAACTCAACATGCGGTAGAGAAGATGGCTAGAACTCATGGCGGATTTCGACATCAACCTACAGTATCATCCTGGGAAGGTGAACGTAGTTCCTGATGCACTTATTCGCCAGCCATTAGCAATGAATCTCACTGCTCAGTGGAGACTACAACAAGAATTGCATTGATTGGAGATCGAAGTAGTTGTGCCGGGTAACGCTTCATATTTGATGAACTTACAAGTCCAGTCCACTCTTCTAAATCAGATCAAGGAAGCTCAAGAAAATGATGCCAAGCTACAAAAGATCCAAGAACAAGTAGAAAGTGGACTTCCAACTGACTTCATCATCTATGAAGATGGATCCTTTCGATATGGAAGTCGTTTATGCGTGCCAGTCAGACCTATTCGAGAAGAGTTGATGAAAGAAGCTCACAGCTCTCCTTATTCGGTATACCCCGGTGGCATGAAGATGTACAAGGATCTATGGCAACACTACTGGTGGCATGGAATGAAGCGCGAAATAGCAAGGAGCGTAGCCAAGTGTTTGGTGTGTCAGCAAGTGAAGGCTGAACATTACAGAACTGCTGGTCTATTTCAGCCGTTACCAATCCTAGAATGGAAATGGCAGCATATTACCATGGACTTCGTGACTGTTCTCTCTCGCAGCATGAAGGGTAACGACGCAATTTGGGTTATTGTGAATCGACTCACTAAGTCGGCTCACTTTATTCCATTTCGAGTTGGCCAGTCAACCGAGACGTTAGCAAAGAAGTATATGGAGGTGAGCATAAATCTAAAGTAAGATTTAAACCTTCAAGATGTACCATATTTGATACCCAAAACTCATACAGGAGATCGTGAGATTACATGGAGTACCTGTTTGTATCGTCTCCGATCGTGATACAAGATTCCGATCACAGTTTTGGCAGAGTCTGCAAGCTAGTCTGGGAACGAGTCTGAATTTCAGTATGGCGTATCATCCATAAATGGACGGACAGTCCGAGCGAACGATTCAAATTCTGGAAGACATGCTAACAGCCTGTATGTTAGATTTCGGAGGTTCGTGGGAAGATCACCTACACCTTGTAGAGTTTTCATACAACAACAGCTATCAGGCAAGTATTGGAATGGTACCATTCCCAGCACTCTACGGACGGAAGTGTCGTTCACCGCTAAGTTGAGACGACGTTGGAGATCGTGAACTCCTTGGACCAGAGATGGTAGTGGCAACTGTGGACGTGGTTCGCACGATCAGGGAAAGGATGCGCATAGCCCAAGACCGACAGAAGCATTGGGCAGATGCGAAGCGCCGGCATATGGAGTTCCAACCTGGAGACCATGTATTCCTGAAGATCTCTCTAAATAGGGGAGTGATCCATTTTGGCAAGAGGGGTAAACTTAGTCCAAGATATATAGGACCATTCGATATACTAGAACGAGTTGGAGAAGTGGCATACCGTTTAGCACTACCATCCTCATTGGAAGGAGTACACAACGTGTTCCACATATCCCAGCTACGACGATATGTGAGCGACCCCAGCTACATATTTGATCACTCAGTGCTCACAGTACAAACTGACTTAACCTGCGAGCAACAACCAGTTGAGATCCTTGACCGAAAGGTGAAGATATTGCGGAACAAGGAAGTAAACTTGGTCCGGGTGATGTGGAGAAAGGATTCTCCAGGAGAATTAACATGGGAACGAGAAGAAGATATGCGTGTACGATACCCTTACCTCTTTGAAAATTAGTCTCTATGTAGTTGTAAATTTCGAGGACGAAATTTTTATAAGAAAGGTAGAATGTAACGACTCTGAAATCACCATACATAAATTTTCTTGTTAATATACAAAAAAGAGTATTACAGCCTATGTAAGAGTTAATAGTTACTTTTGTTAAATAAAAGCAAGAAGCAACTTATAGGTCACTGGTAAATCCCTGCACTGCTGTGACGTAACCTGTGTGTTCGATTCTCATCAGACACATATTTTTTTTTTAATTTTTCTTTTTAATTTTGGAAGCCCAAGAGTTGCACTGCAATACACAGGGAAATGAAAAGTTTCAGAAAAATCAAACAGGCGCAATGAGGTGTACACACACAAAAACCCATGTGGCACGAATCTCAAGGCAATTGCCTCAAATCCGACCGGCCATTTTAGGGTTTTGACCGGCCCCAACAGTCCCGATGTGCCCAAATTGATCCGTGCTTTGCACATACACCCATTCGACTCCCTTAAACTCTTCTGCACTGTTTAATTTCCCTGCAATCAAACAGAGACCCTTCGTTTTACCAATTAACATCTTTTTAATGTTTTTAATCCAAAATTTTAATTCCCAAAGCCTAATTCTTCATTATAAATACCACCCCATGCTTTATCTCTTCACCATTCTGAAATTGTAGCAAAAATTCTCTCAAATAGTTCTTAAGTGCAAGTGGAGTCAAGTGGAGTTAATAACCAAACTCCTTCCGTCGAAGATCGAAACCATTTCCGGAGCTCCCGCGACACCATGATGTTAGTTATGTATATGCCCTAGAGGCCATTGTTGTACATATGATGTATATTATAATGGATGCTTGGATATATATAGAGAGGACTTTCTTGCTCGTCATGATAGTATGCTATTTGGTTTCACTTTATCTTAATATGTTGACTTGTATTAGTTTACTGTCTTACTCTCACATGTTGATAAAGCCCTTAGGATCTGTACTCGACTACTGGGACTATGATGAGATCATACTAGTGGGGCCACGGTAGTCGATGAGTACATCCTATAACTGTTCCTAGTCGAGGGTGTGTCGAGACAGGCCATCGATACACCAGTGTAGACTAGCGTATACGTATCTTGACCCATATGATGGGCGATGGATGATCCCATATCCATCGGTGTTTGACATCAAGGATGGTGTACGGGTGCTCAGTAGAGACCGGGTACACTGGACGGACTTGCCAAGAACTCCCAGATGGTATTATATCTCACGTCAGATGGCAGTTCTCCGGTGACACTGGTACAGAGTGGTCTGTAGACCCGAGATCGTCATAGAGTCTTGTGTGATTCCCACCGTGCTTTGATTTTCACCTTACCACGTCCAAGAGGACGTGCAAAACGGTGGCTTTTGGGTGCAGTCCCGAATCACATAGAGGCAATGAGCGATAGGAGGGGATTCGTCTCTCCCGGTATAGGGAGTTGATGTTGTGCTGTGTTCGATTGGCTATAACTGGAAGTCCCTGGCCAGGGCTGATATAGAGAATTACTGGTAAGTGTTACCAGTAGTTTCTCGACCTGTTATGAGGCTCACATCGACACGACTTATCGGTTAATGGGGTCTGACGTATACCACCCATAGAATAGATATGCGACATATCAGACGAAGAGACCGGACTGTACGGGAGTGTTACTGATTGGATTCATAGGAGAATGTACAGGCTTGCTTGTTGATCTTCTGATCGCTCAATACCTGGGTGGCTGTTACGTTTAGCTGACCGCTTGCAGCTTGTGGGTGTTTGATATGATCATCACCTGCTACCGGCGTATTGACGATTCTTTAGAGTCCTACACAGAGGTTTCTTGACTCAGGCAAAACGGAGTAGGGGCATATATGTGATATGTGCATGACCGAGGATAATGCGATATGAGATACCGTATTATATTGTCGCGATATTTTGATATGAGCCGGGTCATCGGATCAAGTGTTGATTCGATGAATCGGTACATGATATATTAGTCGGTTATATTCGATATAGCCGGATTGTCGGATCAAGTGTTGATTCGATAATTTAATGTATAATTATATATGTGATATATTACATTACATTATCTAATATTGGCTCTCTTTATTGATTCATTTTCTCACCGGATAATACATTGATATATATGCGATATATGTTAATTGTATTATTTTCTTTTGTTACAAATATATATTATATATATGATATATAATATTGTAATATAATATGATTACTAATGCAACATGTTTAATGGAGATTAAACAAGATTAGGGTTTGATTTGGGTTAGTTCTTTCTTGATGCTTCTAGAAGGTTTTACTTTGTTTCTAGCAAAAGATATTATGCTTGATATTTTGCTAGATATTCCTAACCCAATCCAAACCCTTCACCCTAGGTTAAATATCTGCATGAGTTAGCCTTGTCTTCCTTGACCATGGTTACATTTGTAATCATATTAACTTTTCATTATTCATCACAAAAGGAATTATTCATTTTATATCCTTCTTCTTCTTCCTTTGAGCTTTGAAAAGCTTTCTAGGTTTTCATTTGGTGATGAATTAAAGTGAGAATTTGATAATAAAAGAGAGCATAAATCCTATTTCATCATGCTCATCTAATCTAGCCAATTAGATTAGGATTTTCACCTCATTAGTGAGAAAAAGCCTGAGTTAAAGAAACTTCGAGGTAGATCATCGGAGAAAAGGAAGACTACAAGCTAGAATGGATCATTCGGGTTGTGGATCCTCTCTTGAGTCCGGAAGATCGTGGATCGCGGTGAAGGGACTTCTACTCGGAGCTTATGAAGCGAAGGAGTGGACTACAAAGGTTTTAATCCCTCACTCTTAGTTGTAAAGATGTTTACTTGAATGTTAAACCCTAATTATCTAGCAAAGATCCCGGCTTTGGGTTGTTCGGCACGTCTAAATTTTAAATCGGTCATGGTTGTTGCCTTATAGACCCTTGTAAGAGTGCCAAGGAAATCTACAGTGGTATCATAGCCTAGCTAGAGCATTAGGCGACGTGTATACCAAGTTAAAATTCCGATCGAACCCCGAAACATCGAATATGACCCTCTCTGGAAATTTTATAAAAATGTGATTTTTTCTGAATTAAAAATACTCAAAAAAATCAGCAGGGAATTCTAAGAATTACTGTAAAATACGACATCCTAATTCCACTAAAGAGCCGCGGAACCGCGGCAATACCTTGCTTGCGTGGCGGTTCCGCGACGGAACAGTAGAATTAGGGTTAGGGTTTTGTACAGTAATATCCGTAGGTACTTGTACATTCTTCTGGGTATTTTTAATCTTACTCAAGTGTTGAGTGTTCTGGGGATTATTTTGTATTCGTTGATTCGATCGGAAAGTTTAATTTCGTTTTGTTTTCCGGATATTTTAGAAACTGTTAAAATGTTCGAACGAATATCATTAACTCACTTTTTCCCGGCACGAAAAACTTTTAAGTGTTGAATTTTTCTTGAGTTTAAATCTTTCGGAAAAACATGCAAGTAACGCGGTGGACCCTCTAGAAGAACACAAAACTTAACTCGATTATGTGACTGTCTGAACTGCCTCTAAACCTTAGGGTTTGGGGCACTACGACGTTGCCACATGTAAGGCGTTGGCTTGACCCTTCTACGGCTGGACCATTGGTACTGTGGCATATGATGGATGCTTTTAAACTCCGCTTAAGTGTTGAGCCATTTGGGAAATTTTGGGTATTTGATTATTCGATCGGAAAGTTTAATATTGTCTATTTATCTGGAATGTGATACAATATATGGAATTCATATAGTTAGACATGAAATGCGAAGTATGTGATATTTCGGATTTACGATGTCTAAAGTGATTGTGGATTCCAAATGTTGTAGTTTTACACTTTCTTTTCTGTGACCATAAGTGTAGTATGTAGTTGTATTGCCGGTTTTCGTTGCTATACATCAACGACGATCGGTGTATGCATACTTACTTACGTTGATGATATGAGATATTATGTGTTGCTGTGATATGTTATATTGGATCGTCGTGTTCTGAATAGCCAGGGTTTTTATGTGAGATGAGGGTTTTTATTTTCATTCATGTAAAATTCATTTGTATGTAATATTCTTTTATTGGGGCACTTCCGGGATGAGGTTGATGTCACCAGTGTATATTGTTTACTTTTCCGCATTAGGTAGACCCAAGGAGGGGAGCACAAGTAACCGGGTTCTAGGATACAGTGGGAGGCCATCTCGAGGAGTCGAGACCGGGTCTCCTAACCCTAGAATTGGCAGTGTTACTTGCCGCTCTCGTAAGGGTCTAGGGATGTGGTTTTGGCTATTCATCGCGACCGTGGAATCCGTGTTTTATACAGGCTCGTATTAAAACAAGGACATCCTAGTATATCCAATATTTCATATGTTATCTCCTGCTGCAATTTTCTATGATGAGATCATATTACTGCCTGAGACGAATGCTTATACTATATATATATACCGATATATAAATATTACTGCTTTCGTTTCTTCTGTGATGCTTAGGATGCATAAGCTGATGGGATATATTAATGAGATTAATAAAAGAAAAAGAAACCTAAAAGATATTGTAGAATCAAAACTTTATAAAAAGGGTAGCTACAGTTTTGCTTTGCATAGCGGTATATATGATATACCCTGCACCTTATTCGATGAGGAAAGAGCCGAGATCCCTTCACCGGGAGTGACCTCTTTAGCGAAACTGGCAGATGCTACAAACTCATGGTTTAGTTTTTTGACAGCTTCTATAGTTCTTGCTTTGCACAGCGGTATATATGATATACCCTGCACCTTATTCGATGGGGAAAGAGCCGAGATCCTTTCACCGGGAGTGACATCTTTAGCGAAACTAGAAAAGCCTAAAAAACACTCCTTTTCAAAATCATTTGTTTCTACAACGATATCAAGTTCATTACGCTCATGGTTTTCTGAAAAACCTGCGTAGCCCTTCGTCATTTCAGATAAAGACTATTTAGTATTCGTGCTGCGTTTGTTGACCTCTGTCAAGGCATAGTGTGCGGTAGCTGATTAGTAATTATCTGTAAAGCATGTGATGTGATTGGATTAGGGTAGTCGTACGACCTTGTTGGCCTCTGTCAAGGGTCGTGCGAGTGGGTTTGATTCAATCAAGAAATGACGGGTTGAACTTGACTAGTGCACTATGGTTTGTTGACCTCTGTCAAGGTCATAGCACACTAGGGGCAAAATATTATCGGGAATTTCAAGTATTGAAATTTGCAATGAGATTGCATACCTCCTATGAAATAGTTGGATCCCGATACCCACTGCGAGTAAGAGTTACTCCTGGGAGAGTTTTACACAAGACAATTAGCCGATCAAGTAGGTGTCTAGAAAGGTGTTAACGGGGTTATGCCTCTGGGAAAATGAGGTTTATTTTAATTAGGTCCATGCGAGAGCACGGGGAACCTCTCTCAAGTACCGACACTGATCTGGCTGAAAGATTGACGAAATTGTAGGGTGTAATTAATTCCGGCTAATCTTACCTTTTAGGGTTTGAAGGAAGATTTGATAAAAAAATAGTGGGAGACATCCTGATTAGATAAGATAATAACCAATCTAATCTTGCAAGAGCATATGCTAAATTATTTTCTTCTCTCTCTCTCCTGGTAGTGACCATGTCAGGCCATAATCAAGATAATAATATGGATGTATTGATTGAACCCGCTTATTATACTGAGCAGGGGAACGTTGGTCCCGTTCTTTCTTATAAGAGTTATAAGACTGAACAGGAAACAGGAGAAAATCTAGATTCTTACGCCGCCCAAACGAAGAATAAGTATGCCGATGCATCTTCTTCGGGTGTGTTAGTTATTGAGAACTGTTTCTCAGTTCACCCTATGTCCTGGGTATTAGATACCGGATCGGGATCCCACATATGTAAATTGTTACGTGGACTATGTAAAAGTAGAGAACTGAGAAAAGGTGATCATTCCGTACAAGTAGGGAATGGTGCAAGTATTGCAGCCAAAGCAGTTGGTGAATATCACCTTGTATTACCAAGCAGTAATACACTGATTCTGAATGAGTGCTATTATATACCGAACATGATGTGCAACATTATATCAGTTTCTTTATTAAGTAAAGAAGGATATAATTTTGTAATAAAGAATAATGTTATGAACATATTTCTAAATCAAAAGTTTATTGCATCAGGCTCGTTACATAATGGCATATTCATTCTCAATCAAAATACAGTCCTTAATATACAAAACACACACAAGAGGAAAAGTTGAGAAATGAATGAATCTTACTTATGGCATTGTAGACTTGGTCATATCAATGCGACACGGCTAGCTAAGTTACATAAGGATGGATATTTGAATTCGTTCGAATTATCATCTTATGATACTTGCCATTCATGTCTCAAAAGAAAAATGACCAAAACTCCGTTTAGTCGACACGGAGAAAGAGTTACGGAACTCTTAGGACTGGTACATAGTGATGTATGCGGTCCCATGTCTACACACGCCAGGAACGGTTCTTCCTACTTCATTACATTCACTGACGATCTCTCAAGATACGGATATGTGTTCCTGATAAGACACAAGTTTGAAGCTTTTGAGAAATTCAGAGAATATAAACACGAAGTAGAGAACCAAACGGGAAAAAGTATTAAGATCCTTCGATCTGATCGAGGAGGTGAATATTTAAGCAATGAGTTCCTAGATTATCTAAAAGAGAATAGGATTCTCTCTCAGCTTACTCCTTCTTATAAACCACAGCACAACGGTGTATCGGAACGGAGGAATCGCACCCTATTAGATATGGTGCGCTCTATGATGAGCACAGCCGAGTTGCCTGTTTCCTTTTGGGGTTATGTGCTTGAAGCAGCAGCATATCTATTGAATCAGGTTCTATCAAAATCTGTACCTACCACACCATATGATATATGGAGTGGGAAGAGACCATGTCTTAAACGAGTTAAGATATGGGGTTGTCCAGCCTATGTCAAAAGGCAAAATCCGGACAAACTCGAGACACGATCAGTTCTTTGTAAGTTTGTAGGATATCCTAAACATTCAAATGGGTATCTTTTCTACCACGGTGAACAAAAAAAGGTGTTTGTTTCTCAACATGCCACCTTTTTAGAAAAGGAATTTCTTGCAAAAGAAATTAGTGGCAATGCGGTAGAGCTGGAAGAGGTTCCAGCACCACAAACTACAACTGATGATTTATTGGAACCAGAGCATTCAGTAGTTCCCAACGAACCCCAGCCTCTCTGCCGATCTAGTAGGGTTTCTCATACACCTGAGAAATACTACGGTTTTCTCATTGATGGTGGAAGCGAGGATTGCATCATGAAAGATGATGACCCGACTAGTTTCGAACAGGCCATCACGAGTGGTGACTCTGTGAAATGGCTGGATGCAATGCGATCTGAGATAGAATCCATGTACACCAACAAAGTATGGACTTTGGAAAATGCTCCTGAAGGGGTAAAACCCATTGGGAGCAAGTGGATCTTTAAAAAGAAAATCGGTGTAGATGGAAAAGTTGAGACTTTCAAAACTATACTTGTTCCTGAAGGGGTAAAACCCATTGGGAGCAAGTGGATCTTTAAAAAGGGTTTTCGTCAACGACCAGGTGTGGATTATGACGAAACCTTTTCTCCAGTGGCTATGCTTAAGTCCATCCGGATCTTACTTGCCATTGTTGCATACCATGACTACGAAATCTGGCAAATGGATGTTAAGACCGCCTTTCTAAACAGTGATTTAGAAGAGTGCGTGTACATGACTCAGCCAGAGGGCTTCGTAGATAGTGGGAGCAGCGGAAAGGTGTGCAAACTGCTTAAATCCATTTATGGGTTAAAGCAAGTATCGCGGAGTTGGAACATCTGCTTTGATGTTGTAGTCAAAGAGTTTGACTTCATCAAAAACGTAGATGAACCTTGTATATATAAAAAGGTTTCAGAGAGTAAGGTTGTCTACCTCGTATTGTACGTCGATGACATACTCTTGATAGGAAATGATGTTCCTATGCTGCAGTCAGTCAAGCTCTTCTTATCACAAAGATTCTCAATGAAAGATCTAGGTGATGCCTCCTGCATATTGGGAATCATGATCTATAGAGATAGATCTAAACGGATACTGGGATTGTCCCAATCCAGGTACATTGACACCATACTAAAGAGTTTAGTATGGAAGAATCCAAGCGTGGGAACCAACCCACGATCTCTGGACTCACTCTCTCCAAAGAGATGTCTCCCAAGACTGATTTGGAGAGAGCTCGCATGCAAGGGATACCCTATGGTTCGGCAGTAGGCTCTATCATGTATGCGATGCTATGTACCAGACCCGATGTAGCATACTCACTAAGTGTAGTGAGTCGGTATCAAGCAGATCCTGGAGAGAGTCACTGGACAGATGTGAAGAACATTCTCAAGTACTTGCGAAGGACTAAAGAGATGTTCTTGGTGTATGGTAACGGAGAACTCCAGGTGGAGTCCTTTACCGATTCAAGCTTCCAAAGTGATAAGGACGACTCTAAGTCGCACTCGGGATTTGTCTTTACCTTCAATAGAGGGGCGGTATGTTGGAAGAGTCCCAAACAGGATACCGTTGCAGACTCGACGATGGAGGCTGAATACATCGCTGCCAACGATGCTGCCAAAGAGGCTGTCTGGATAAAGAAGGTCATTACTGAACTTGGTGTGGTTCCATCCATTGAGCATCCAATACCTCTGTATTGTGATAACAATGGAGCTGTGGCTTTGGCCAAGGAACCCAGGTCCCATCAGAAGTCCAGACATATTCTGAGGCGGTATCATCTGATCAGGGAGATAGTTGATCGCCGGGAGATCGAGGTCAGGAGAGTAGATACGAAGGACAACACTGCGGATCCACTCACGAAGGTCATTCCCCAGATATAGTTTGAGAGATTATTCGGGATGCTAGGTATGAGATACTACAGCAGCTGGCCTTAGTGCAAGTAGGAGATTGTTAGTTATGTATATGCCCTAGAGACCATTGTTGTACATATGATGTATATTATAATGGATGCTTGGATATATATAAAGAGGACTTTCTTGCTCGTCATGATAGTATGCTATTTGGTTTCACTTTATCTTAACATGTTGACTTGTATTAGTTTACCGTCTTACTCTCACATGTTGATAAAGCCCTTATGATCTGTACTCGACTACTAGGACTATGATGAGATCATACTAGTAGGGCCACGGTAGTCGATGAGTACATCCTATAACTGTTCCTAGTCGAGGGTGTGTCGAGACAGGGCATCGATACACCAGTGTAGACTAGCGTATACGCATCTTGACCCATATGATGGGCGATGGATGATCCCATATCCATCGGTGTTTGACATCAAGGATGGTGTACGGGTGCTCAGTAGAGACCGGGTACACTGGACGGACTTGCCGAGAACTCCCAGATGGTATTATATCTCACGTCAGATGGCAGTTCTCCGGTGACACTGGTACAGGGTAGTCTGTAGACCCGAGATCGTCATAGAGTCTTGTGTGATTCCCACCGTGCTTTGATTTTCACCTTACCACGTCCAAGAGGACGTGCAAAACGGTGGCTTTTGGGTGCAGTCCCGAATCACATGGAGGCAATGAGCGATAGGAGGGGATTCGTCTCTCCCGGTATAGGGAGTTGATGTTGTGCTGTGTTCGATTGGCTATAACTGGAAGTCCCTGGCCAGGGCTGATATAGAGATTTACTGGTAAGTGTTACCAATAGTTTCTCGACCTTTTATGAGTCTCACATCGACACGAATTATCGGTTAATGGGGTCTGACGTATACCACCCATAGAATAGATATGCGACATATCAGACGAAGAGACCGGACTGTACGGGAGTGTTACTGATTGGATTCATAGGAGAATGTACAGGCTTGCTTGTTGATCTTCTGATCGCTCAATACCTGGGTGGCTGTTACGTTTAGCTGACAGCTTGCAGCTTGTGGGTGTTTGATATGATCATCACCTGCTACCGGCGTATTGACGATTCTTTAGAGTCCTACACAGAGGTTTCTTGACTCAGGCAAAACGGAGTAGGGGCACATATGTGATATGTGCATGACCGAGGATAATGCGATATGAGATACCGTATTATATTGTAGCGATATTTTGATATGATCCGGGTTATCGGATCAAGTGTTGATTCGATGAATCGGTACATGATATATTAGTCGGTTATATTAGATATAGCCGGATTGTCGGATCAAGTGTTGATTCGATAATTTAATGTATAATTATATATGTGATATATTACATTACATTATGTAATATTGGCTCGCTTTATTGATTCATTTTCTCACCGGATAATACATTGATATATATGCGATATATGTTAGTTGTATTATTTTCTTTTGTTACAAATATATATTATATATGTGATATATAATATTGTAACATAATATGATTACTAATGCAACATGTTTAGTGGAGATTAAACAAGGTTAGGGTTTGATTTGGGTTAGTTCTTTCTTGATGCTTCTAGAAGGTTTTACTTTGTTTCTAGCAAAAGATATTATGCTTGATATTTTTGTATATATTTCTAACCCAACCCAAACCCTTCACCCTAGGTTAAATCTCTACATGAGTTAGCCTTGTCATCCTTGACCATGGTTACATTTGTAATCATATTAAATTTTCATTATTCATCACAAAAGGAATTATTCATTTTATATCTTTCTTCTTCTTTTCCTTTGAGCTTTGAAAAGCTTTTTAGGTTTTCATTTGGTGATGAATTAAAGTGAGAATTTGATAATAAAAGAGAGCATAAATCTTACTTCATCATCCTCATCTAATCTAGCCAATTAGATTAGGATGTTCACCTCATTAGTGATAAAAAGCTTGAGTTAAAGAAATTTCGAGGTAGATCATCGGAGAAAAGAAAGACTGCAAGGTAGCATAGATCATTCGGGTTGTGGAGCCTCTCTTGAGTCCGGGAGATCGTGGATCGCGGCGAAGGGACTTCTACTCGGAGTTTATGAAGCGAAGGAGCGGACTACAAAGGTTTTAATCCCTCACTCTTAGTTGTAAAGATATTTACTTGCATGTTAAACCCTAATTATCTAGCAAAGATCTCGGCTTTGGGTTGTTCGGCATGTCTAAATTTTAAATCGGGCATGGTTGATGCCTTATAGACCCTTGTAAGAGTGCCTAGGAAACCTACACATGATGCCACTCCCTTCTTCATTATCTTTTTCTTGATATTTCCAAATAGTAAGTCCCTCCCAACTCTCTTTCTTTTCATTGAAATTTATCTCCTAATCATATATCGGTATAGTGGAGTTATTCCCGATACCTTTCTTTTAAAACCTAGAACTCCATTTTCCTTTATGTCTTGGTCAATCTAATTTTACCACACTATTTGAAACTTTAATTACAAATGTTTAGATTCAAGTTTAACCAAAATTTTCATGTGAAACGAACATAATCGATCTTTTTCATTAAAATATCTTGAACTTTATTACCACCTCTTTTCGATATTGTTAAAACAATACCTTTAGGAAAACTTCATGAGGCAACGACCTACCCCACATGCACACCTTATTTTCATAGCACGATGTCTATATATATATATAGTTGGTTCATAGAATAACTTTACAATAAAACACCACATCTTTTAAAAACCGGGTTTTTAAAAAAAACGGTATTTTGTAATTCTTAACAAATACGCCTCTACAACTCTCGTTAGGTGACCCGCTAATAGATGGTGTGGATTATCGCATATTCTTGGGATAGTAGAGCGAGACGATGAACTACTCACGTAGTATTCGATCTCGAAAGGAAATAAAATACGGTTTTTAAGAAATGCGGCTTTTCTAAATAAAAATAAGTTTTAAATTTATATAAAAATTATAAATCCGTATTTTCAATATATTATGATATTATATTTTTTTAAGATGAAAGATTAAACTTTTAATAAAATACTACCAGTTACCAAAAAAGGCTAGTTTTCAATAAAATAGCATAAACTTTTAAAAGCTAAGTATTTATCATTAAAATACCCAATAATTAAAATACATGCTCATGAAAACCCTAAATAATACAAATCACCCTCGATATTATTTTTAAACTATATTAAAATATTTTTCATAAAACCCCCTTGAGATATGCAAAACAATATTTTAAGGACTCTAGTTTAAATATAGGTTTACACGGGATTGATTCTCTTGAGCCCCAGAGAGCCGGGGAAAGTGAGTGCTTGCCTATTCAGGTTAGACAACTTAACGGAGTTATCAATGACAATTGTCTTGGCAAAGGACACAAATTCTGCCGTCCATGTGCAGCAGTTGTCGATTACTCCCGAATCTAAGAATTCAAGAGTTAAATCCGTTCACAAGTGTCTGACTCAACATGAATCCAAAATCAAACCTGAATCCAAAATCAAACACGAAATTGAATACTTGATTATGAACATGAACACTCGAAATCCATTCAATCTCAAACTTGTATACTTGACTCGACTTGACCGAACCATGGTTATAACTTGACATGAACTTGACATGACTACTTGAACACATGATTACATTTTGAACATGAACCTGAACATTTTATATCCATGGATTCGGCCAAGACCTATAATCTTAATCTATACAATACAATATGTGGGGATAAAGGGGTAGATTGGTACGGAACGTATATCGTGGCACGAGAGGTCACTTTAAAAGACAACTACATAAATTCACGTACCGTTGTCCTGTGGATTATGACGAGGCCTTGTACTATATGTTACCATAGTCCACGGGGTAAGATGGACTCCTCTCGTATACATGAATATCTTCCTTATCAAAGTACAAATAACTACGTTAGAATAAATAACATATACTTGTAGATGATCATATACAATTTTACCCTTTCTTTGTTCTTTTAGTTTCTATCCACATGATATACTATTCTCTCTTGTTTCTTTTAGGACTTATCGAGCACTAGTTCTCTGACGACATTCCTCTCTGTTTTTCTTTCCTTGGAATGTTCTTTAGAAGGACCGGACTCTGAGGAGATAGTTCCGAGCCAGGAGGACTTGGATCAGCTTACAGCTCAGCCTGACTACAAGTTCTTCCTGCACTTACTTTCTGTATGCCATTGTTTAGGCATTGCTTTGTTTATTGTATTTTTTATTTCAGACAATTGTATGTAAAGTTGAACGTAAATAAAGTTGCTGTTTCATTTTATTACTCTTGTCATTCTTGTTCATTGTTATATTGCTTAATTATGCTTAACGTATTTATTTCATAGTAAATACGTTGCGGGCTTGCCACGTCACCGTTTTTGTCTACTGGGAAGCGGGGCGTGACATTAGGATGGCTACGGCTTGACTTGGTAGGGTTATCTTGCATTGGCTCATGCTTTTGCTGAGGTTCCACTTTCCAGTTGTCACTCAGCGTGAACTTGCCTTGCCTATACCGGTCTTCTGCCTAATTCTTGAAGACGGAGCTATCTTGGATTGGATGATTAATGACCCGATGGTAGGGAAAGTAGTCGGGATGATCCAGAACATTAGCTTCATGAGGCCGCTTGCACTTGGGTAGCGTTAACATCTGGTGCTTCATGGTGAGGTTAAATATTTTTCTCGCCTTGTCCCGAAGAAAGGAATATCCCCGTCCCATCCTTTCTTCAAGAGGTATGGCTGAATGACCTTGCGGCTTGGACGTGGATGATGTCTTATCTTCAATGTGACCACCTTGAACTCTTTTATTTTTAAAGGAAGGTATGGGCAGCTGTCGAGGATAAGGATCATGGCTCGTCTTTCTCATAAACTGCCTGCTTGGGTGCGATCTTCCAGCTATTTCATACAAAGTTGTCTGACCCATTTGATAAGCTTCTATCATCAGCTTCTTAATCAGGTCCTCTGTTGGCAGAGTCGCAATGTTTTGCAAAGCTTCATTATATCACCTGTGTTCCAGCCAAATTTTTTTGGTTAAGAGCTATTTGTTTCCTTATAAAAGAAAAGGGAGAGAAGAAAGAGGAAAATAATTCCTACAGTTTGGCATCACGTGTTAAACACGAGAGCGTTTATATGCAAAATATATAAGCGCTGAAAGCAAATATCAAAAAGGCCAAACAAGCCCCACGTGTTAAACACGTGAGCGCTCATATGCAAAGTATATGAGCACTGAAAATAAACAGGCTAAAACCTACACCAGGGGTAACGTGTTAAACACGTGAGTTCTCTTACCGCATTGTTTTGGTAGTGCTCACATGCAAAGCACATGAACGCCGCAATTTAAAATACTCTCTAAGGATAGAATTGAATTCTATATAGAATTAAATTCTATTTTTGGGAAATATTTTCCCTGATCTTTCTAATATAAAAAGATCTTTCTCTATCAGAGAATTTTGGATTTAAAATCCAATTGTGATAAAAATATCACCAATTAAACCATCTAATAGAATTAAATTCTATGTGGAAAATATTTCTCTGATCTTTCTAAAATAAGAAAGATCTTCTCTGTTAAATAGAATTAAATTCTATGATTAGGAAAATATCTTCCTAATCTTATTAAATTAACAAGATATTCATATGATAGAATATAATTTTATATTAGGAAAATATCTTTCTAAACTAACAAAATATTCATATGATAGAACTAAATTCTATGTTTGAAAAATATCTTTCTAATCTTGTTAAACTAACAATATACGCATCTGATAGAATAAAATTCTATCTTTGAAAAATATTTTCCTAATCTTATTAAAGTAAACAAGAAATCTGCTCTGTTAAACAGAGAACCCTTCGATTAAAAATCTAATGGTGAATAAAATTCACCGATTGATCTAAAAGATGATTTTAATTGATTATGAAATCAATCACGATCTCTCAATGAGAGATTTTCTCAACAAATCGATTTTTCTCTTCTCCTATAAATATAATCAAAGAGATTAAATCTAGAGAGAGAGGAAACTCCCCCATAAGCTTATGTAAAAATATAGAAGGCCCTCCAAAAGGTTCTACAAAACAACAGAGAATTTAATTCTCAGAGACCATCTTCCTCCTCAAATCCCTAAGTAAAGAAAAAAACAGAGATCAAAATATCTCCTTTACCTATTTAAGGGTTTAACCCTTCTCAAGAACTTAGTTCTTTCTCTGGATGTGAGATCCACAAGACAAATCTCCTACAAGTTGAGAATTTAATTCTTATCGGGAAGATCTTGTTCTTGAGAATCAAAAATTCAGGGAAGAACAAAGTTGAAAAGAAAGAAGATGGAGTCCATAATACTTCAGGAACTTAGTTCCTTCAATCAGGAACTTAGTTCTTTAAAAACCCAATCCAAGATCCTCAAAATAGTGATCTTGGTGATCGTTAATGGTCAAAATACCATTAACAGATATTTAACCTCTTTGAAAGCATGAACATGAAGAACATGGAGTCCATAATACTCCTGGAACTTAGTTCCCTCACGAAACAAGAATATAGTTCTTAAAGAACCCGATTCCAGATCATCAAAATAGTGATCT
This sequence comes from Agapanthus africanus, assembly GCA_030015575.1. Lineage (NCBI taxonomy): Eukaryota > Viridiplantae > Streptophyta > Magnoliopsida > Asparagales > Amaryllidaceae > Agapanthus > Agapanthus africanus. The sequence goes on from CM057339.1 coordinate 48,760,337, forward strand.
TGGTGATCGTTAATGGTCAAAATACCATTAAAAGAGATTTAAATTCTCTAAAAACATCAAAACACACGTGAAACACCCAAGGCCAAGTTACATAGCGCCTCATGTGAAACACACGTGAACGCCAGAAAACAGAAAAGTTTAGTGCTTAGCACTAGTGTAGCGCCTCACGTGAAATACACATGAGCGCCAAAACTCAATGCCTCCCGTGAAATACACGTAAGCGCTGAAAAGAAGCGAAAAGCCCAGCGCCTCACGTGAAATACACGTGAGTGCCACAAAAGATTAATGCTTAGCACTATTATAGCGCCTCACGTGATATACATATGAGCGCTATACGCAACTGAGTGCTTAGCACCGTTAGGTGTTACAGAAACCCAATCTTATCCCAAATTGGCTAAGCTTATGTTCGTGATATCCAAACCGATCTTCATCTCATACCTTCTAAGTTAATCTTAGTCTCAAACAAGACATATGATTCTTAGATGATCCAACATAACCTTTTCCCTCAAATATGGGATTTGGTTCAAGGGTACATCTCTTCACACTTCTGATATATGTTGTTGTAATTTCTCAACGTCTTCAGAGTGGTGGCGGATCCCGAAAACCAAAAACTCCTTTCTCGTCTCAACTTGATGTAAAATTTCATCAAGACAGGAAATGATACATCCCCCATTGATACACTTCCAAATTGACGTGTACACTTCAAATCGGACCGCACTCCAAATTGGGCACATTCCATGTCACCATCGTTCACTCCGCCACGTAATAAATACACATGCGCGCAAGATGAATGTTGGACCGAAATGTCCCTAAACTAATTTTCGCCTCAAACATGGCAATAATGGACCGAAATATTCTTAAACTAACACTTGTCACAAACACGGAATGTTGGACCGCGACGTCCTTAAACTAAAATAATTAGGTCCATATGCTCATTTGTTTCTAAGTTGATCATAGTCTCAAATATGACTAACAATTCTTAGATCAAACTCAAATATCTCATGAACTGATAGATCTCATTTATATGAGATCTGCGTCCCAAGTTCATTTCCATTGGCAAACTAAGCTACCAACGTAGAACCTGTCAAGCAAATCCTTGACCCAAACCTAAATCTAAAACATACGGATTTGGACTAATCCGCGCCCTACGGGCGACGACATAAATTAATCTCCGTATAAAATCCATGGGCAAGCAAAACAAACAAAAAAACACACGACACGAAGTGAATTACTGGAGAAGGAGAAAGTTAATATCGGAACGCGATAAAGTGATTAATTGCAAGGGCTTGCGCCTTGCAGGGAAGATTTATGGCACCATATATCGGAGGTTTGGACAGATGCGACCGTTGTAGCAGACTTTATCAGATTCCCCCTCATTTATGAGGAGTTTTTGATTATGGTAATTAATTTCAAAGGCTTGCGCCTGCAGGGAAGAGCGTCCCCATAATAAAAAACTCCTCATAAATGAGGGGGAATCTGATAAAATCTGCTACAACGGTCGCATCTTTCCAAACCTCCGATATATGGTGCCATAAATCTGTTGGGTTATGCCAGCGCCCAGGCCATCTACCGTGACCGTTTGCGGAACAAAACTTTTATAAACTAAAGCTAGAACAACCCGATAACCCGGATCTACCATAAACCTTAAGCTAGCAAACTAAAGAGGAGTTAGAATGGTTATACCGAATGATCCGTGTCCTTCGATCTTCTACCATCTTCATAAGCTCCTTGAGGCGTCATGGATCGTGTTTGGCCTCCGGTCTCCCTCCATCGAAGATGATCCACCTAAGGATTTGTAGTTCGAGCTCCTACCTTAAAATCGAAGTAACTAGGGTACCTAGTTCACTAAACTAGATAGCTTGAAGGATGTACAGTCTAATGATGGATTAGTTTGTCTCAAAATACCCTAGGTTTCTCAACACATGAGACATTAAGGGTTTGAGGAAGAAGAAGAGAGCTTGAGGAGATGAGAGTGTAGAGCATGAAGCAACCATGGAAAAGATGTCTAAGTCTTGTGAACCAATGAAGCATACACTTCAATAATTCACCACCTAAAAATATCAAACATGCTTCAATAGTAACCCATGAGTCACCCCATGAGTCACCAAGTGAGCCATGCTTCATTTAATGTAAATAACACCTCATATCCTCCACTTCGTTAACCATTTAATCTAAATGGTTAAAACACAAATATGGTGTCTTCTTCTAGAAGCACCTTGTAATAAATTACAAGAATACCCCTTACCGTATATACATACCCGTATCCGTATTCCGAAAAATACGAATACAAAAAGACGAAAATAATCCAATAATATAATACTAGGATCCGGCTTAAACCAAAGTCCACTAGTATTATCCATCCGAATCATGATACGTGCATAAGTGCACGTATATGATCGAACCCTGCAGTAAAACCATACGGCCTGTACATCGTTTCGCCCGATGTAGGGAAACCCTCTGTGTGGGACTCTAAAGACTCGTCAATACGCTGGCAGCGGGTTTAACCCTAAGCACGTCAGCGACACTAGCTGTACGTAACGACTACCCAGGTATTGAGCGAAAGGAAGGACGACGAGCAAATTCATCCAAACCCCTACGGAGTCTGTCTGTGACAATCTCCGTACAGTCCGATCTGTTCGTCTAAGAGTATCGCATATCGAGTTTAGGGGGATGGATAAAGTCAGACCCCTAATAACGTGATATTTCGTGTCGGTATGAAGCCCGTCACCAACTGAGAAACAACTGATCGAAATCGGTAGTTCTCATCTACCTTGGCCAAGGATTTCTGGCGATGGCCACCCGTGCATCGTGCGACATCAACCCCCATTACAGGGTGAGACGAATCCCTGACGATCCGTTCACTGCCTCTATATGGCTCGGGACTGTACCCAACTAAAACCTGTTTGCACGACTTCTTTGAGCCGTGGTAGGGTAGTAATCAAAGCACAGCGGGAACTCACACAAGACAAATGACGATCTCAGGTCGACAGACTAACCTGTACACATGTCATCTGGGAACTGCTATATAACAATAGGTATAATACCAACTAGTATGTTCCCGACGAGTCCGTCCAGTGTACTCATGACCCAATGAGAACCTGTATACTATCTTATGTGACAAAATGACACCAATGGATTGTGAGACCGGCCACCGCCCATCGTCGGGGTCTCGATAAGTACACACTAGTCTACTCTGGAGTATCAATGCCCAGTCTCGATACTCTCTCGACTATGGACATTTAAGGATGTGCTTATAGACCACCCAGCTCCCACGTATATAATTGCCATCATAATACTGGTAGTCAAGCAAGAATCCTATGGGCTCTATCAACATGTAATAGTGATCTGTAATACCACATAAAGCATGTACATGATGATAAAGACAAACCAGATAGCGTACTATCATTTTGAGTAAGACTGATCTATCCATATAGGTCCTCTCTCAATCATCATAATCACTTGCCTGCGATTACAATAATTGCCTTGAGGGCACTATAGCCAACAATCTCCCACTTACACTCAAACCCTGTGCGTTAAAGGTTGAAAACCGTGCTATGGTTAAGAAGAATTACATGTCGTTGAATGCACCTTACCTAACAATCAATTGATATAGGTAAATGTCATAGACATAATTTCAAAAATTTATATCTCACTTTATAAAATAAACGTACAGATATATCAGTTTGAAATTGGTGCATAACCACGGATATTCAAAACCAAATATTTGCCGTCAGGAAAAACCCAGGTGATTTCCTCAAATATCTCCAATTACAAAGAATTCCGATATATATTGAGAATCTAATCACCCAATTCCCAATATCTTACTCCCACTCAGCATTTGTAACGCCATACAGATGTGAGAATCAAGTTTTGGTAAATACATACCCTGGAGTTAGAATCTATTTGGGAAAACAGTTTTCAATTAACATCGCACAGTAAAACTGAAACATGAAAATGTTTCGAAGGGGTAAGCGGGTATTCCTAGTAATGCCTCTTCCACTATCAAGATTCATGATAGTAACCTATACTCTCTTGCCCTCACTCCAATCCCTTTATATGTCTTTTCTTATTACCTTCTGTACACCACACTTAGGCTAATTGATTTTCTTCCTTCCCTACCCTTCGGTACCAGCCTATGGTTTGGAAGAAGACTATCTAATAAGCGCAATAGGTGCACTCTCCTAATACTAGGAGCCTTCGCAATCTGAGAAAAGATAAAGAGAAAAGACAAGTGAATAATCCCATCCTATTTCTCCAGAACCAAAAACCATTCTCGAACTGGAACAAGTTCCTTCGAGTTCGTATCTAACTATACGATGGAATATCTAAGAAATATGGATCTTCGTAGTGATACGGAGTGTTCTGGAGAAATGCAAAGGTGATATAGGAGCAGCAGGGGTATACGCTGTTTCATCGTGAATGCTAGCAGCCGCAATTTCCTTTGCCCTTAATCTAATCCCTTTATATGTCTTTACTTATTACCTTCTGTACACCACACATAGGCTAATTTGTTTTCTTCCTTCCCTACCTTTCGGCACCTGCCTATGGTTTGGAAGAAGACTATCCAATAAGCGCAATAGGTGTACTCTCCTAATACCAGGAGCCCTCGCAACCTGAGAGAAGGTAAAGGGAAAAGACAACCGAATAATCCTATTCAATTTCTCCAGAACCAGAATCCATTCTCGAACTGTAACAAGTTCTTTCGAGTTCGTATGTAACTATACAATAGAATATTCAAGAAATATGGATCTTCGTAGTGATACGGAGTGTTCTGGAGAAATATAAAGGGGATGTAGGAGCGGCAATGATATATGCGACTAAATGACAATCCAAAAGCCAAAGTGTTTTAAGAAGGTTCGGTTAACTTGGTTCATGAGTTTCAGTCTAGGGTCAGGCCATGGTCGCTGCCAAAGAGAGAGAGGGAGAGAGAAAAGATACACTCAGCATGCACTCTAACTTAGATCAGATTGGTTAATCATTTTATCTAATCAGGATGGCTCCCACTGTTTCCTCGAATTCTCCTTCAAAGCCTAAAAGGAGAATTAGTCGGGATCATCTAAAATCACTCGAGGAGTAACACCTACTCATCAGTGGAAATCGGGATCCAACTATCATCGCATGATAACTTGATGGAAGCCACTCAAGCCACCACACTCCAGAAGGTATGTGCATGCCTGGAAATTTTCCTATATGTTTGAAACTCCCGATGTGGTTTTTACCCCTAACGGTTTATGACCTTGACAAAGGCCAACAAATCATAAACTACTAGTCAAGTTCAACCCGTCATTATCCTGGATTAATCTAGACCCATCCGTACAAGCCCTTGACAAAGGCCAACAAGGCTATATGACTGTTCTGGATAATCGCAACTCAATGCAACAGACAAGCAATATCTAGCTACCGTACACTATGTCTTGACAAAGTCCAACAAACGCAGCACGAATACTAGGTACTACTCATCCGAAATGACGGAGGGCTACGGTTGGTTTTTGGCGAAAAACCTTTAACGTAATGAACTTGATATCGTTGAAGGAACCGAGTAGTTTTACAAATATATAGTGGCGCAAACTTTTCCTAAAGAGGTCACTCCCTGTGAAGGGATCTCGGCTCTTTCCTCATCGAATGAGGTGCATGATATTCCAAACCGAATACCACGATGCAAAGCAAAAGAATCGACTATAGTGAAGTTATTACAATGATGCAAACTTTTGTCCAAGAGGTCACTCCCGATGAAGGGATCTCGACTCTTGCCTCGTCGAATGAGGTGCTGGATATTCATAACCGAATACCACTGTGCAAATCAATAGAGAACGTCTGTAGTGTCAGTTTTCAAAAACTTAGTTCCAACAACATCATATAGGTTTTTTTCCTTGCATTAATCAGAATTAACGCAGTCCCGTCAATTAATCTATATCACACCAGAAAAGAACGAAAATGCAATATACGTATATGTCATCAGCATTCGCCATGGGGTCCCGTCATGCCCCGTTAGGTTACTTAACTAACGGTAGAGCGGGAGCTGGACTAGCACGGATGCAAACCATATACAATATCTACTTGTATATATATATAAATATATATAACATTCGTCCCATGCATGATATAAGCAACATCACAGAATCTTAGCAAGCAACACAGAATGGTGGATAATCTTGGAGCCTTTGGTTCCATTTTAGCCACAAATGAGACCCGACGTTCTCTGTCGTATGGATAGCCTGTGCAATGAAAACCTAGACCTCTGCGAGTGCGGAAAGTTACCCGCCAATCCCAGAAGTGGGGCAACCCCAATCAACAAAGTGAATGGGCCACCCAGCACTTCACGGAATCCGGTAACTTGAGCACCCCTCTGTGGGTCATCCAATACCCCCTACGAGTGTGGTGAATAGCCCGCCAATTCTAGAGTAAGGCCCCCTCCGTCTCAACGCCATGAGATGCGGGCCCGTTGCCCTCTAGAACCCGGCTATTCGAGCACCCCTCTACGGGGTAAACCTAGTACAGAAAAGAAAAATATATGTACAAGGGTGACATCGACCTCAACCCGGCCGTGCCCCAAACAAATAATATACAAACTGGCAGAGACAGCAGTGCACATGTCGGACGCTCGCCGCGCAATATCAAATGTACAAATGAATCTTAACTATACAACTATCATTGCACTACTAGCCATCCACCACAACAATCCAACCACAACCTCAGCACAACACAGAACATCAACATGAATGTCATGTTCGCAAACCCGTCTAATAGAATATATAGCAGTTAGACGAGTTATACCGCTCTAATAACATTCACGGTCGCAGATAGTAGTGTATGTACTGAAAACTTATAAACGGTGTTAAAAATAGTGACTTTGAAATACTCTGTATTGCCCCAATACCAAAGATAACATAATATGTAATCTGGACAAAAACAAACAATACAGAAAACCCAATATTCAAGATTCTAGAACACCCAATAAAATTCAAGACCCAACTCCAGAACAAAACCAGCGTCGCCGGGAATTTAACCGATCTCGCTGGCCAACACTTGGAATTTGTGTCTCGTTTTTAAACCGTGTTCTAGATACAACATGAGTAGTCTTCTGCAATTGTTTAAAAAAAATTTTGGAGACTATAAAAAATTGACAGAAACTTGAATATATTCCATATTGTTTCTGAGCTGTTTCGGTTTCGTTACTTTAAACATCGTTTAAACTGCTATTTTAGGATTTATGGGTTGGCTCTGATACCATGTTGGGTTATGCCAGCGCCCTGTCCATCTACCGTGACCGTTTGCGGAACAAAATTTTTATAAACTGACGCTAGAACAACCCGATAAGCCGGATCTACCATAAACCTTAAGCTAGCAAACTAAAGAAGAGTTAGAATGGTTATACCGAATGATCCGTGTCTTTCGGTCTTCTACCATCTTCATAAGCTCCTTGAGGCGTCATGTATCGAGTTTGGCCTCCTGTCTCCCTTTATCGAAGATGATCCACCTGAGAATTTGTAGTTTGAGCTCCAACCTCAAAACCGAGGTAACTAGGGTACCTACTTCGCTAAACCAGATAGCCTAGAGGATGTAGAGTCTAATGATGGATTAGTTTGTCTCAAAATACCCTACGTTTCTCAACACATGAGATATTAAGAGTTTGAGGAAGAAGAAGAGAGCTTGAGGAGATGAGAGTGTAGAGCATGAAGCAACCATGAAAAAAATGGCTAAGTCTTGTGAACCAATGAAGCATACACTTCAATAATTCACTACCCAAAAATATCAAGCATGCTTCAATAGTAACCCATGAATCACCAAGTGAGCCATGCTTCATTTAATGTAAATAACACCTCATCTCCTCCACCTCATCAACCATTTAATCTAAATGATTAAAACACAAATGAGGTGTCTTCTTCTAGAAGCACCTTGTAATAAATTACAAGAATACCCCTCACCGTATATACATACCCGTATCCGTATTCCGAAAAAATACAAATACAAAGAGACGAAAATAATCCAATAATATAATACTAGGATCCGGCTTAAACCAAAGCCCACTAGTATTATCCGTCCGAATCATGATACGTGCACAAGTGCACGTATATGATTGAACCCTCCCGTAAAACCATACGGCCTGTACATCGTTTCGCCCGAAGTAAGGAAACCCTCTGTGTGGGACTCTAAAGACTCGTCAATACGCTGGCAGTGGGTTTAACCATAAGCACGTCAGCGACACTTTCTGTATGTAACGACTACCCAGGTATTGAGCGAAAGGAAGGCCGATGAGCAAACTCATCCGAACCTCTACAGAGCCTGTCCGTGACAATCTCCGTATAGTCCGGTCTGTTCGTCTAAGAGTATCGCATATCAAGTCTACGGGAATGGATAAAGTCAGACCCCTAATAACACGATATTTTTTGTCGGTATGAAGCCCATCACCAACTGAGAAACCACTGATCCAAATCAGTAGTTCTTGTTTACCTTGGCCAAGGATTTCTGGTGATAGCCACCTGTGCACCGCGCGATATCAATCCCCAATACCGGAAGAGACGAATCCCCGACGATCCGCTCACTGCCTCTATGTGGCTCGGGACTGTACCAACCTAAAACCTGTTTGCACGACTCCTTTGATCCGTGGTAGGGTAGTAATCAAAGCACAGTGGGAACTCATACGAGAAAAATGACGATCTCAGGTCGACAGACTAATCTGCACACATGTCACCTGGGAACTGCTATCTGATAATAGGTATAATACCAACTAGCATGTTCCCAGCGAGCCCGTCCAGTGTACTCATAACCCAATGAGCACCTGTATACTATCTTAGGTGACAAACTGACACCAATGGCTTGTGAGACCGGCCATCGCTCCTCGTCGGGGTCTCGATAAGTACACACTAGTCTACTCTGGAGTATCAATGCCCAGTCTCGATACTCCCCCGACCAGGGACATTTATGAATGTGCTTATAGACCACCCAGCTCCCACGTATATGATCGCCATCATAATGCTGGTAGTCAAGCAAGAATTCTATGGGCTCTATCAATATGTAATAGTGATATGTAATACCACATAAAGTATGTACATGATGATAAAGATAAACCGGATAGCATACTATCATTTTGAGTAAGACCGTTCTATCCGTATAGGTCCACCATCAATCATCATAATCACCTGCCTGCGATTACAATAATTTCCTTGAGGGCACTATAGCCAACAAAATCAACTTGGTATTTTCGGAGAGGTGGATGGATATGTCCAAATAGCATCTGCCCCCAAATTCAGGCTAAACGTCTCCGCATCTCAATCCAGTCTTCGGCGGTAAACAGCCTGCTTGGGGTAATTGCATCACCCTTTTGCATAGAGACGTTACATCAAACTCCCGAATCACTTCTTTCATCAGTGATCCGAGCGATAATTCAGATGATCCGGATGGAGTACTTCGTGAGGTTTCTTCACCTTACTCGGTTGTGTTGTTTGCCATCCAAGCATCTTTCCTTTTGTTTAAAACATAGCACTTGTGAGATCACTTCTTCTTTTTCTGTTGGACATAGCCCAAACCAGTAGTATCAAACTTTCCATGGGACGCTGGTTGGTGGGTCCCTGGCACTACCCAGACCTTCTTAAAATACTGGGCCTGACGGGCAGTCTGCTCGAACGGTACTCGCTGTTGATGAAGAAATTCTTTTAAGCTCTTTGTATAGTATCTCGACATTGGTATCAGTTGCAACTTATCGAGATTCGTCTCAAGTCCGTGCTAAATTTCTTTCTCCGCCTTGGTTTCTTTTGACTTATAAAAGTGAATCGCCTTTTCTCTTTTACGTCTGGGAGGCACGTGGAAGGTTACTAACTCTTGCACGCTGTATGTGTTGAGCCTCGAGCTCTTTATAATGATGCGGCGGAGCCATTGTAATATGCAGGGCTCGATCAGTTTCATCGGGGACCTTCACTCGCGGATGGATGGAGAACACTGTATTAGCTTCTTCCTTCGAGTCGCTGCCGAAGATCGGAATAGGAGCCGACGAGCTTGGTTTATCGGCTTCTTTTGGAGGCCGACCTATGAGTATTATTTCTTCCTCGGAGTCACTTCCAAATACAGGGATGACCGCCGCTTGTATTTGTTTGTCCTTGGGATTTTCGTACTTCTTTGTATCTTTGTAGTCTAGTAAGAATTACCTCACATCTTTGTATTTTCGTACTTCGTTTACCAAGAATGGGTTGAGCTCTCCTGTGATGGTATGCTCCTGGCCATCCTTGAAATACTTTATACACTGATATTATGTAGAAAAGATGATGCCATACTGATGTAGCCAAAGTCTACCCAGTAAATCATTATAGCATGTCTTGCCTTCAATGACGTGAAATTTGACGTCTGTGATGAGTTGTCCAAAGTGGAGTGTCAACACTATGGACCCCAGTGTTCTTGAAGGCTGGGAGTCAAATCTAGAGATGGTGATTTTCTCTCGGCCGAGTTATCGCACATCCATGGACAGCTGCTTGAGCACCTTAATATTAAGGAGGTTGACCGAAGAACCGTTGTCGATGAGAATTTTATGTATCCTATGATCGTCGCAGTACCCGGTGATAAAGAGCGGCCGATTGTGCTCAAACGTCCCTGGGAGAAGATTTTCTTCACTGAAGGTGATGTCGGCCGTGTATACCTCCGCCATTTTATCCTTCGTCGTTTCCTCTGCAAAGTGTGCTTAAAAGAAGTCATGTTCTTCGAGGGCTTTAATTAAAAACTGTCATGCCCCGCTTCCCAAAATACGAAAATTTCGAGACGTAACAAAACCAACCATGCTACCTACGGAAAGGAAATATCCTTCCATAGTCACATTAAGGCTGTCAATTAGTAATAAAGAACAATAAACTACTAAATCTATCTATCACATGTCCACTAGCCACAAGAACAATAATTGGAAAAAATAGCGGAAGCAATAAAGATCTAAAGAATAACTAACCATCAATAAAAGCTATATCAGTAAGATGGTCATCATTGATCGGCGATCCTGTCGAAGTACTCACATGCTGAATCAAGTATTTAGGCCATACAAAACCCAGACGTCAGTACGTCATAAATATCATGATAATAATAATAACTAGAACAGTGTGCTATACACGATATCACGTATAAAGTAAGGTATGAGTATAACCAACAATCACAGGTGTTACAACAGTGGCCTATATGTATGTCACGTGGATCCTAAAGTTTGTGTTTCTAGGTTATCTATCCTAACCGTATTTGAAACCAATTAATAGAATTCTCGATGTAACTCAATAGTATCCCGTGCTTGCCCAGGACCACGATCATGACCCTCGGGGCTGAATCCGAGACGTTCCGCTAGGCAGTAAAAAACAATATCATGTACAGACGAATGATGTCAGTATCATCATTCCAGGGATCGAACCCGTCTCGATTGATCAGTCTCTGGAAGGTAGTGAACCGTTGAGTTACAGATTGGGTTTCATTATTGATTTCCTCTTTCCCCCCAGATTTCGTGTTCAAGTCAGGTATCAATAGAATGTCTACCTAATGCCAACACAGGAATAATCGTATACAAGTATTGTCTAGTAAGACAACAAGTCAGGTCAATGAGGATAACAATATAATATTGTTGGCATCGGTAATTATTGCAAGTAACGGGTGTAAACAAAGGCAGTAGGTCGCACGCATGTCAGGTATTAATGATATCTACCTAATGCTAACACAGGAACATGGATGTACATATTATATCTATCAAGACAACAAGTCGTGTCCATCAGGACAACAAGTTGGGATTGTTGGCATTGGTAAATAATTCAAGTAACAGGTATAGTAATGGAAAGATAATGTGTCGTGCACATGTCAGGTAGTGTGTATTAAACCGGATAAATATTTGATTGCGTAACCAATCACGATAAATGCAATAATATAACAGTCATGGTTATCTAGCTATAACGGGATGGATATATTTAGTCTTACTTGTTTAAACATGAATATCTAACCGTATTTATTTCACGGCTGTTAATTATTGTAAACTGAACGTTATTTACTAGAATAGTTTGTATTAGTAAGCTGCATAACTTCGACAACTGTGATAGTATTAATAAATGATGAAATATGGATTAATTGTATATCAACATTATAAGTACATATAGGGTTACCATAATGTATATGGATTCACGTCGTATTTCTAAACTGTAATTTTGATATTTCAAAGACAGTGTGTAGTATTTTCTGAAAAGATTTGGTTGTAGTTTCAATTTGCAATAATTAGTAAAAACGGGTTATCCATATGAACTGTATTATGACGGCAATATAAGAATATATGTGTGTGTATATGTATGCGTATGTGTGCGCGCGCGCACGCGCGTGTGGATATAAGTAAATAGCATGTGGCAAGTTATAAACTTGCCTCGAACGCGATCTCAAGACGAACACGTGCATGGAAACAACATGAATATACGGCACGCAAACACAAGCGTTCCAAGGTAGAATCTTGTACTTCAGCTAGGTTAGGAGATGCTCGGGCCTTAATATTTCTCGGTTAGGTTCGATGGCAACGATGGAGTGTCACGGGGTTGAGATGATGGGTGCGCTCGGGCGATGGTGCAGCGATGACAAGATCTGCAGGTGAGTTTTAGGAGATAGGTGCAGGCTAAGGTTCGGTTTAGGGTTAGTCTTAAGGGGTTAGGGTTTTTGGCATGAAGAGATGAAGATGACGTCGAGGTCGACGAGGAGAAGGATGCGGGAAATGGGTTGCAGTTGATGATGGGGCCAGAGGTCGAAGGTAAAGGTGAAGTGATGGCAGGAGCCAGGGTGGTCGTGGAGAGGATGGGCGTGGCAACGGACGAAGATGGTGGCCACGGTGAGGGGGTGGTCAAGTAGGATGCAGCGACGAGATTGGTGGTTGATCGGAGAAGGAGGAGGAGCTCGATGGGAGTTGCAGCGGAGGTGATGGTGACGAGACAGTGGCGGTATAGGTGTAGGCGACGTCTACGAGGTCATAGGTAAAGTCGAAGACGGGTGTGAGGGGTTCAGGCGAGGACGAAGACGAGGAGAGGAAGGAAAGTGAGGTCAACGGCAAAGTAAGGTTGCATTCGACGACGGCGACGAGATAGAAGGCGAGATGAGGAAGGAGGTGCGGTAAGGTTTCGCGGGTGCTCGAGGAGATGAAGTTGGGGGCGATGAAGGCGATGATGATGGCTGGAGAAGAAGAGGGAGCTGTCAGCGGTGAGGATGGGTCGAGAGGAGGAAGGAGAGGGTGGTGTGGTAGTGTGTGGGTTAGGCTCAAGCATGAGGGGGATGGGGAGGAAGAAGAGAGAGAGAAACAGAGAGAGAGAGAGAGAGAGAGAAGAGAATGGAGAAAGAGATAGAGGGATTTTGTTTAATAAAAAAATAGAGTATATTATATATATATTACTTTTTATATTAGGTTATAATATATATATATATATATATATATATATATATATATATATATATATATATATATATATAATATCAAATTACACCCAATCTCCACCAAATCTCACCAATGACATACTTTAGACAAATAATACATATTCGTAAAATTTCTAACTCTAATGCAAAAATGTAATTTAAATAACTTATACCTCCATATTTAAGAATTGAAAAGATTCTAAATATATATCTGAATCTAGTAAATATTTGATATTTGGTTACATGATAAATATCAGTATAAAATATGGAATACTGAAATAACCAGATAACAGTGAATATGATTTATCTTTAACATGTGGCTACTAGAAGATATTTGCATATAATTTTGATACTAGAATATCAGTTATACTAGATTCATATGGATTCAGTTCACTGGTAAATATTAAACAAAATATAATCCATCACTATAATGGGTCTCACACATGCGGATCGGGTCGAATAACCACTTCTATTATTCGAATCAATCGCAACCCAAATAAAATAGATAAAAAATATAAAGCAAGGTTTAAAATACCAATTAATACCATATGAACGTGCTAGGGTGTTACATTATACCCTACTACAAAAGAATTTCGTGCTCGAAATTCACAAAAAAGGAAAAGACAAGAAAATACGAATCTAAGGAAAGAGATGTGGGAACTTTTGTCGAATCTCGTCTTCACGTTCCCAGGTGGGTTCTCCATGCGAACGATTTCCTCACAAAAAAGTACCAAAGATATTACTTTATTCTTCAGAACATTTTCTCGTCGAACTACAATAGCCATCGGCTGCTCTTCATTAGTTAATCTTCTCAAGGACGTGCGTTTCATTTCGAACATAATTGCGGAGTTGAGATACATGAAAGACGTCATGAACACATCCCCATGGGGGCGGGAAAGGGAGAGCCCCAATTGGTAGAAAAAAACCCACAACCCCCTGGGGTTATCCTGCGCTTGGAAGAAGAAGTAGGAAAAGGAAAAAATATAGTGATAGTTTTATTCTTCGTCGTCGTAAATAGGAATATTTAAAATATAATTTTTTGAATTTGAAATAATGTGATGGGCGAACGACGGGAATTGAACCCGCGCATGGTGGATTCACAATCCACTGCCTTGATCCACTTGGCTACATCCGCCCTTTATCTAGCTAAAGGATTTTCTCTTTTTTCCATTCACGCCAAGGATGCTGGTAAAGCCAATCAATAAGCTACTTCTCTAATACGCTCAATGGTATCGAAAGGCCCCACGAATCGAGGACTAAGCTTGCCTCGACTACCAAACCGGATTACTCCCCTAGTCGGTGATATCTTTAAGAACACAAGATCACCAATAGTAAAATCCAAAGGTCTTCTTCCAGTATCAGCCCAACTTTTCTGTCGATCTTGTCCCACCTTCATATGATCACGAATCAAGTTAATTTTCTTCACAGTTTGCACCAGGAGTTCCGGCCCCGACAATCTTCTTTCTCCAATATCGTCCTAATCTACTGACGAGCGGCACTTATGACCGTACAATGCTTCAAATGGAGCCATCTATGTAGTTGCCTGAAAACTGTTATTGTACGAGAACTCCACTAAATGTAAATGATTCTCCCACGAACCCTTGAAATCTAACATGCAAGCTCTCAACATATCTTCAAGAGTCTGGATCGTTCTCTCGGACTGTCCATCTGTCTGAAAATGATAGGCCGTACTAAACATCAAGCAAGTTTCCAAACTTTCCTGTAGACTCCTCCAAAAGTGTGATAGGAACCGAGTATCCCGATCATAAATGATACTCACTGGTACTCCATGCAATTTCACAATTTCCTACATGTACTGCTCTGCCAAAGCCTCCGCCGAACGACCAACTCGAAATGGTATGAAATGAGCCGTCTTGGTCAGGCAATCGACAATCACCCAAACTGCGTTATTGCCCTTTAGACTTCGTGGCAAGGTTGTCACAAAATCCATAGTTATATTTCCCACTTTTATTAAGGAATCGGAAGTGGTTGCAACAAACCAGCCACCCTTTGATTTTCAGCCTTGACTTGCTAACACACCAAGCACCTCGATACGTAACGAGCAATCTCTCTTTTCATGCCTTCCTACCAAAAGTGTTGTCGCAATCTCTACACATCTACATGCCTCCCAGATGTACTGAATATGCGAAACTATGAGCGTCCTTCATTACTTTCTCACGAACATCTCCTTTAGGCACACACAAACGAATTCCCTATATCAAAGAACCATCTTCGTGAATCAATAAATCTGTTCGAAGTCCCGCTTCAACTTGTCCTCGAAATTTCTGTAATCTAGGATCGTGCAACTGTGCTGCCTTAATGTTATCAATCAAGGATAACTGTATCTGCAACTGCATCAACTGTCTTAAAGAATCCGGTAGTACGAGCTTCAACTCAAATCTCCGAAAATCCGTTATAATCTCCTTCTGTGAAGTCAACATCCGTATCGCTGGCAACAGACTTAAAGCATCCGGCACTACATTAACTTTCCCCGGATGGTATTTTAGATCAAAATCATAGTCATCCATCAGCTCCAACTATTTACGCTGCCTTATGTTGAGCTCTTTCTGTGTGAACACGTATTTTAGGCTCTTGTGATCAGTAAACACCTCTATTTTTTCGCCCCATAAGTAGGGTCTCCAAATTTTCAGCGCAAAAATAACTGCTGCTAGCTCCAAATCTTAAGTTGGGTAGTTCTTCTCATGAGTCTTCAACTGCCTCGACGTATAAACTATAACTTTCCATGCTGCATCAAAACATATCCCAAACCTTCCCCAGACGCGTCACTGTGAATAATTAATCTTCCGGAACTATCTGGCACTATTAAAATAGGAGCGGTTGTCAACCTTTGCCTCAGTGCCTCAAAAGCTAACGCGCACTTCTCGGACCAAACAAACGGTACCTCCTTTTGGGTTAGCTTGGTTAAGGGTTCTGCTATCCGAGCGAAATTCTCCACAAACCTTCTATAGTATCTAGCAAGCCAAAAAAAACTTCTGATCTCCCCTACATTCTTTAGAATTGGCCAATCGGGAACAACTGTAATATTTTCGGGGTCAACTTCAATTCTATCACCAAGCCAAAACTCGCACTTTCTCATCTTAGCATATTGCCTGTCTTGTCTCAATGTCTGAAGTGCGATTCTCAAGTGTTCTTCATGCTCTGCTTTGCTCCTCGAATAGACCAAAATATCATCAATGAAAACTACCACAAACTGATATAGAAATGGTGAAAAGATTCGGTTCATCAAGTCTATAAATATCGCCGGTGCGTTAGTAACTCCAAATGGAATAACCAAATACTCGTAATGCCTATATCGAGTTCGAAACTCAACCTTGCAAATGTCTTCTGCTCTCACCCGAACTTGATGGTACCCTGATCGTAAATCCAACTTCGAGAATACTCTCGCGCCACTGAGTTGATTGAATAATTCGCCTATGCGAGAGATTGGGTACTTATTCTTAATAGTAACCCGGTCTAACTCTCGATAGTCAATACGCATGCTCCGCGTGCCATCTTTCTTATTGACTAGAAGAACTGGGACTCCCCACGGTGAACCACTGCTGCGAATCCAATCCAAACTCAGAAACCTATCTCTTTACCTTCTTCCAGTTCTACCGGTGCCATCGGATAATAAGCCTTCGAAATTGGCGCTGCTCATGGAATAAGATCAATCATGAACTCCACATCTCGTTTTGACGGTAAACTCGAGATGTCCTTGAACACATCCATGAAATCTCGAACTGCTATCAGTGCTTCATCTGTAACATGTTTACGAACTTCACCTTTAGTAAACGGTTCCCCTCATCATGAATTTGCAAATTTTCTCTAAGACTTATGAGTTATCAGCCCACCACACTTTCGCTGCGCTACTCTGATAAACTGAGACGGGTCTTGTCAGAGATTCTTCAATCAACCATCTTACATCTGATCGGCCTTGAAACGGTCTGTACCAACTCCTGCTAGGGTTAATCTTGAACTACTGCAATCATCAAAATCTCTCCTGTGTTTCTCCTTATTCTTCGAAACGCAAATGGATTGGTTCCTACGGGACGAGAGGAAAGATATAACGTGGTTGCTGGATTTAAGCTCGTGATAAGACATAAACTCGTAAGCAATGACGCCGAGAGGAAACAAGGTAATATAATGAACATAAGTCAAGAAAATGAATCGAAATAGAACTCCAGGTTACCTAAATAGAGTACCGCATTGTAACCATACCGCGGTACATAGTTACAATCACATAACACTATTCAAGTCGCCCAAATCCTAGTATCAGAATCGAAGGAATAAGAGGGGAGAAACAATAAGGAATAAAGAGGATTCTAAGATGAGATGCAATGTCATTTCCATATCGTTGAGAGAAAAGAGTTTAAGGGAAAGATAAGATTCAAGAATTTAAATGACAAGACAATAATGTGGCAGGACATGTTCCTAAAATTCTGGGTCTTAAAGACAATGTATTGGATACCATACCCAAGTACAAATTGAACTAAGCCCCAGCTAACCTAAAACCTATGCGCTTTGATACCAACAAAACTTTGACACGCCCCGCTTCCCAAAATACGAAAATTTTAGGACGTAACAAAGCCAACCATGTTACCTACGGAAAGAAAATATCCTTCCATAGTCACATTAAGGCTGTCAATCAGTAATTAAAAACAATAAACTACTAAATCTGTCTATCACATGTCCACTACCACAAGAACAATAACTGGAAAAGATAGCGGAAGCAATAAAGATCCAAAGAATAACTAACCATCAATAAGAGCTATATCAGTGAGATGGTCCTCACTGATCGACGATCCTGTCGAAGTAGTCAAGTGCTACGTCAAGTATCTAGGCCATGAAAAACCCAGACGTCAGTGCATCATAAATACCATGATAATAATAATTACTAGAATAGTGTGCTATACGCTGTTGGGTAAAAATTTGCACACCGGTTGACTGAGTCAAAGTCAAGGTCAACCTCAAGCCAGGTGGGCCCAAGCCCAGGTCAAGCGGGCCCATGCCCAAGTCGATCCCGTGGCCAACCTCCTCCATGCCAAAATGAAATCATGTAATAAACAATTTTTATGTAATTTTTTATGCATGAATGTAAACAAAATGGGCATAAAGCCAAATTTTTGTAAGCCCATGGCTTATGTATAAAAAGAAATGGCACATGAGCCATGGGATGGGCAAAATGCCATTTTGTAAAGCCCAATGGGCTATATGTAAATATGTAAGCCAATATAAGGCAACATGATGATGAATAAAAAAATACACTTTTCATTCTCTCAAAAAACCTAGGGTTTGTGCCTCTTCCCCTTTCTGAAGTTTCTAAACCTTCTACTTTCTTTTGAAATTAAATCAAGAGTTTTACTCTTCCTTTTCCAAAACTAAATAGTTTTTCACCATAAAACCCACAAAGGGGAACTCAGATCTCAGAAAGGAGAGATTTTTAAAATCTCATATTTCTTGATCTTCAAGATCCGGCCAACAAAGGAAGAAGAAGGAGACCCATCTTTAGAAACCCCACTTTGGGGAAGAACTAGGGCTCAAGGGAAGAAGCCTATCATCAGCTTCAAAACATCCTAGGAGTTTAACTCCTCACACACACACACACACACACACACATACATACATACAAAATAATAAGTGCTCCTTTCTGGGAGTACAACTCCCATTGCAGGGACCAAGTCCCTTTTAGCGCGCGAGCGCCCACGTGTTGACACGTGGAGCGCTAGCACTCTTTCGATCAGAGCGCTAGCGCCCGAGCGTCCACGTGCTGACACGTGGAGTACTAGCGCCCAAAGCGCTAGCGCCCAAGCGCCCACGTGCTGACACGTGGAGCGCTAGCGCTCTTGCGCTCAGAGCGCTAGCGTCCAAAGCGCTAGCGCCCGAGCGCCTACGTGCTGACATGTGGAGCGCTAGCGCCCAAAGCGCTAGCGCTCGAACGCCCACGTGCTGACACGTGGAGCGCTGGCGCTTTTTCCCACGCATCTTTTGGATACCCTTTCCCTTTCTTATATATATATATATGAATTCACACACACACATACATACTCTACACCACTATCCGGGTAGCGGGACCCCCGTAAAAACTCTGTGTGGCTCCCGATATATCCATACCCCCCTTTCAAAACACAACACACGTACACTGCACATTGAGTTCGCATGACCAGTTTAACCCGTCAATCGGAGGTTCCCTCGCTCCAAAGGCAAGGGGTAATTGATGGCAGCTTAGTCCGCGGTTGCCGGAGATTCGGATCCCCACAATCAATAAACCCCTGCCTACTATAGGCAAGGGGAATCTGTAGTATGCCTGACAAGCACGCGCGTATTCCCATCTCAATGGGGTGACGAAAAACACCCTACAGATTCTGGCACGCTCGATGGGACCAATCTCTCCTCCCATATTTTGGGTTAAACGTTCATGAGAACTCAGTCAATATACATACCTATATTTATACTGAAATAATGCTCTTTCATGCAGGTTTCAAGCAATCACTTTTCAACAATGTCTCCAAGGACGAACTCAGCTCTCAGCACGGCTCCCGTCTCCTACACGATAAAGATAGACTCCAGGACGGTCCTTCTGTCCAGTCTCGGAAGACAATAGGAAGAGACGCCGCTACCATTCGGCTCTATTATGTTCTTGTCAGCTAACGCCGTCCCAGCTCCTCAATCTCCGGTAACAGACAAACCGGTCTCAAAGGGGAAAAGGCCGAATGTCATGGTCGCGAGGGCGCCCCAACACAAACGCAAGTCGGTGTTTGAAAGACTTTCCTTGGCCCCAGCTGGGGGCAAGGCCATCAACACCAACAAAGCAACAAGGCATCTCGGGCAAGCTCCAGCGGTGCCTCTGACAACTGCTCGATTGGGTTTCTTCTTAAGCCTCTACATCACTCAGCCTATGGCGGCTTCCCAAAGAGCAGAAGCCTGCCAAGCGCTCAAGACAGAGAAGCTGAGGCAGAAGCGGCTCAGATACAGAGCCGGCAAAATGGCTAGGGCTCTGGTCATGTTAAAATTTATGAATTTCCAAAGCCCGGACCGCCCCGCGAAATCAGCCGCCGAAGATAAAGAGATGGCTGGGTATGCGGTCCACACTGTCTATATGGTCGGACATGAAGAAACGATCCCTCATATGCTTTACAGCCAGGGTGATGATGCAGTGGACGCTACCCAACGTCAACTCGATCTGAATGATGAAGAGCCCGCTCAGGCCGATAAGCCAGAGGAGCCCGTGGTTCCTGTGGAATTGAGCTCAGGCAATAAGGATGACCCGGTTGTCATAGCCGGAACTACAGAACAAGCGTTATTCCGATGGCTTCAGAGGCAGCTTCAAGATAGGGATGAGAAGTTAGCCAAGGTACAGTCCAAGGTCGACGAATTGGCAAACGTCGCGGCAGATCTCGTGACCCAAGTCGCCCGATTGCAATTACAGCAGAACCAAATTTTGGTCCATGAGCCAGGGACTGATACCCGGAGGCAGCCAACTGATACCCCCTTCAACCTAAGAGCGGAGCACCTTCGCGAAAAACGGCCGCGATTAACCTCCAGTCCCTCCGATGCATACACCGAAGGGGAATCGCCTCGGAAAGAGAAGCTGGAAAAAGTCTATTCCTTCAAAAGGGACAAAGTCCACAAGATATTCAGGGACGCCCTAAGAAACGGTCTACAACTGCCAGAATCAAAGAGACCGCAAGAAGCGAATATGACCGACGACCCAAAATATTGCCCCTATCACAGAGTGATAGGTCATGCCATTGAGGACTGCTTCGTCTTCAAAGATTGGGTCGAAAGGCAATACAAGACGGGAGAGATAGAACTGTCTAAAGGCGTGTTGGCAAACAGTCAAGCTACGACCGTCGATTTCATACAAATGGAGAACGAACCCTTTCGGGAACCCAATCCTCCCAGACATGTTCCACTATCTGAAAAGGGCGAACCAAAGACTGATCGGCCTCAAGAACCAGCATCAGTAAGGGCACCTACTCTAATGGAGAGAAAGAAGAAGGTGTACTCCTTCAGGAGGGATGAGGTCCGCAATATATTCGAGGAAGCCTTGAACAACGGTCTGCAATTGCCTATTCCGAAGAGGCCACATGAAATGAATATGACCAGCAATCCCGTATACTGCCCATACCATAGAGTGGTGAGTGATACCATTGAAGACTGCTGTGTTTTCAAAGATTGGGCAGAAGACCAATACAAGCTTGGAAAAACCTCACAATCCTCGGATGTATCGGCAAGGCACAGAGCTAGGTCATCAGCACAGCTCCGCCAAGATCAAAGTTCAAGGAGTTGGGATAAGCAAAGAGGACCACCACGTCGTTAAACTGGGAATGATTGACCACCACGTCATTAAACTGGGAACAGTCGACCACCACATCATTAAACTGGGAACAGCAGGACCACCACGTCGTTAAACTGGGAACAATCGACCTCTAAGTCGTTAAACTGGGAATGTAAAATATATATATATATATGTAAATAAACAAAAAAATGTGTAAATAAAAGAAAAATAAAGAAAAGCCGAAATGATGGGGCAACTCGCAATAAAAATTAGCGAGTAAAAATAAAAATGAAAAAAAAGCCGAAATGATGGGGCAACTCGCAATAAAAATCAGCGAGTAAAAATAAAAATGAAGATAAAGCCGAAATGATGGGGCAACCGCGAATAAAAGCCGAAATGATATGGCAATCGCGATCTTCGTGATAAGAAAAGATGAAATGATAGAGCAATCGCGGTAAAACAAAAAAAACAAAACAAAAACAAAAACAAACAAACAAAACAAAGGCGAATGATGAGTCGCTCCTGGTACCATATTCCAGTGCAGCGATGCAGATGCCAACAAAAATTCAAATTTCCAAAATTCGCCGGCCCTACGGTTAGTCCCCAAATTGACTACCGTATTCAATCCACGGGTTCAAATAATTCTCATCACACTCATGCCCCACCACAATCACCAGTTACGCGGCTGGTCTCCGCCTTTGGAATTATGCTCCATCGAGAAGACCCACTCATGTATCCTCACGATACACGGGGAGAACAAACCTTTGTGGGATCCTTACGACTCATAAAGGAAAAACACACTTAGGAGTCCTCACGACTCCTAAGGAGAAAATACACCTGCGGGATCCTTACGACTCGTAGGGAGAAAATGCTTTTATGGGACCCTCACGGCCTATAAAATTGAAAAGCCTTAGGCGATAGGGATCTAAACCTGTCTCCTAAGCTATCGCTCCCCAGTCCCCAAGTGGCGAATGATGAGTCGCTCTTGGTACCATATTCCAGTGCAGCGATGCAGACGCCAACCAAATTCCAAATCCCAATCCCCAAGTGGCGAATGATGAGTCGCTCCTGGTACCATATTCCAGTGCAGCGATGCAGACGCCAACCAAATTCCAAATCCCAATCCCCAAGTGGCGAATGATGAGTCGCTCCCGGTACCATATTCCAGTGCAGCGATGCAGACGCCGACCAAATTCCAAATCCCATACCACAACGGCGAATGATGAGTCGCTCCTGGTACCATATTCCAGTGTAGCAATGCAGACGCCAACAAAGTCCCAGAATTTTTCCGGCCCTACGGTCTGGATCATACATCCTGCAAAACCGTATACAATCCAAGGGCGTAAAACGATCCCAATCTCTCCCAAGTCCTACTGGTGAGACCGCATTCAAAGTCCAAAAAAAATGAAAAATGAAAAAAATAAATAAATAAATAAAATGGTAAGTCCACAAGCACAATGGGCACGGATGAAAACCCGAAAGGGCTCCGTGAGTAAAAACAACAGGACTGCCGGCGAGTTTGTGAAAACCCGAAAGGGCGCAAAATTGTGAAAAAGAGATGAAATGCACTCGCAAAGTCCTCTCGACTTTGTGAGGAGAAAATTCCTGCGTGAGATCCTTACGACTCACAAAGGAGCAACACACTTAGGAGTCCTACGACTCCTAAGGAGAAAATACACCTACGCGATCCTTACGACCCATAGGGAGAAAACGCTTTGTGAGACCCTTACGGCTCACAAAATTGAAAAGTCTTAGGTGATAGGGACCTAAAACCTGTCTCCTAAGCCATCGCTTCCTTATAAGCATGCGCAAATGATGATTCGCTCCTGGTACCATATTCCAGTGTAGCGATACTGATGCCAAGCAAAAACCAATTCCCAAATCCTCCCGGGGCAAATGATGAATTGCTCCTGGCATTATTCCAGTGCAGCAATGCAGATGCCAAAACAAGACCAAAATTCCCAAATCCTCTCGGGGCAAATGATGAGTTGCTCCTGGCATTATTCCAGTGCAGCAATGCAGATGCCGACAAAAAAAAACAATCTCCAAATCCTCTCAAAGACAAATGATGATTCGCTCCTGGTACCATATTCCAGTATAGCGATGCTAACGTCAATCCAAATCACAATCAACAAGTCAACTTCAACTCCGACACCGCAGAAAGCGGAGCAAGTCAGAATCCAATCTCTACACCGCAAGAAGAGGAGCAAGTCAAGTTCATCCCTGACACTGCAAGGAGCAGAGTAAGTCAAATCAAGTATTGACCGTCCATGTCGCAAAAAGGGCAGTGCAGGCTTCCCACAAATCGGGAACCAAATCGCTCCGGATCAGAGCGTCGACCGTCCATGTCGCAAAACGGGCAGTGCAGGCTTCCCACAAATCGGGAACCAAATTTCTCCGGATCAGAGCGTCGACCGTCCATGTTGCAAAAAGGGCAGTGCGGGCTTCCCACAAATCGGGAACCAAATCGCTCCGGATCAGAGCATCGACCGTCCACATCGCAAAACGGGCAGTGCAGGCTTCCCACAAATCGGGAACTAAATCGCTCCGGATCAGAGCGTCGACCGTCCACGTCGCAAAACGGGCAGTGCAGGCTTCCTACAAAGCAGGAACCAGATCGCTCCGGGCCAGGAAAAAGTCTACCATAGACACTCCGTGTCGGAGACGCGTCAAGCGTCGACCGTCCATGTCGCAAAAAGGGCAGTGCAGGCTTCCCACAAATTAGGAACCAAATCGCTCCGGATCAGAGCATCGACCGTCCACGTCGTAAAACGGGCAGTGCAGGCTTCCCACAAATCGGGAACCAAATCGCTCCGGATCAGAGCGTCGACCGTCCATGTCGTAAAAAGGGCAGTGCATGCTTCCCACAAATCGGGAACCAAATCGCTCCGGATCAGAGCGTCGACCGTCCACGTCGCAAAACGGGCAGTGCAGGCTTCCCACAAATCGGGAACCAAATCGCTCCAGATCAGAGCGTCGACCGTCCATATCGTAAAAAGGGCAGTGCAGGCTTCCTACAAAGCAGGAACCAGATCGCTCCGGGCGAGGGAAAAGTCTACCACGGACACTCCGTCTCGGAGACACGTCAAGCATCGACCGTCCACGTCGCAAAACGGGCAGTGCATGCTTCCCACAAATCGGGAACCAAATCGCTCCGGATCAGAGCGTCGACCGTCCATGTCGTAAAAAGGGCAGTGCATCCCAAAAAGTGGGAACCAAAGCAAGTCGCCTCCACGCAAAAGAAGATCCATCAATTTCATGCACACGACCCACATATGCTGTGTGCATTTTTTGATGGGGGCAATTTGTTGGGGTAAAAATTTGCACACCGGTTGACCGAGTCAAAGTCAAGGTCAACCCCAAGCCAGGTGGGCCCAAGCCCAGGTCAAGCGGGCCCATGCCCAAGTCGATCCCGCGGCCAACCTCCTCCATGCCACAATGAAATCATGTAATAAATAATTTTTATGTAATTTTTTATGCATGAATGTAAACAAAATGGGCATAAAGCCAAATTTTTGTAAGCCCATGGCTTATATACAAAAAGAAATGGCACATGAGCCATGGGATGGGCAAAATGCCATTTTGTAAAGCCCAAGGGGCTATATGTAAATATGTAAGCCTATATAAGGCAACATGATGATGAGTAAAAAAATACACTTTTCATTCTCTCAAAAAACCTAGGGTTTGTGCCTCTTTCCCCTTTCTGAAGTTTCTAAACCTTCTACTTTCCTTTGAAATTAAATCAAGAGTTTTACTCTTCTTTTTCAAAACTAAATAGTTTTTCACTATAAAACCCACAAAGGGGAACTCAGATCTCAGAAAGGAGAGATTTTTAAAATCTCATATTTCTTGATTTTCAAGATCCGGCCAACAAAAGAAGAAGAAGGAGACCCATCTCCAGAAACCCCACTTTGGGGAAGAACTAGGGCTTAAGGGGAGAAACCTATCATCAGCTTCAAAACATCTTAGGAGTTTAACTCCTCATATATATATATATACACACACACATAAAAAATAATAAGTGCTCCTTTCTGGGAGTACAACTCTCATTGCAGAGACCAAGTCCCTTTTAGCGCGCGAGCGCCCACGTGTTGACGAGTGGAGCGCTGAAACGTGGAGCGCTAGCGCTCGAAGCGCTAGCGCCCGAGCGCCCACGTGCTGACACGTGGAGCGCTAGCGCTCAAAGCGCTAGCGCCCTTGCGCTCAGAGTGCTAGCGTCCGAGAGCCTACGTGCTGACATGTGGAGCGCTAGCGCTCTTGCGCTCAGAGCGCTAGCGCCCGAGCGCCCACGTGCTGACATGTGAAGCGCTAGTGCTCAAAGTGCTAGTGCTCAAAGCGCTAGTGCTCTTGCACTCAGAGCGCTCCCACGTGCTGACACGTGGAGCTCTAGCGCACTTGCGCTCAGAGCGCTAGCGCCCAAAGCGCTAGCGCCCGAGCGCCCACGTGCTGACACGTGGAGCGCTGGCGCTTTTTCCCACGCATCTTTTGGATACCCTTTCCCTTTCTTTTACACACACACACACACACACTCTACACCACTATCCAGGTAGCGGGACCCCCGTAAAAACTCTACGTGGCTCCCGATATATCCATACCCCCTTTCAAAACACAACACACGTACACTGCACATTGAGTCCACATGACCAGTTTAACCCGTCAATCGGAGGTTCCCTCGCTCCAAAGGCGAGGGGTAATTAATGGCAACTTAGTCCGCGGCTGCCGGAGATTCGGATCCCCACAATCAATAAACTCCGGCCTACCCTACGCAGGGGGAATCTGTAGTACGCCTGACAAGCGCGCACGTATTCCCATCTCAATGGGGTGACGAAAAACACCCTACATACGCGATGTCGCATATAATGTAAGGTATGAGTATAACTAACAATCATAGGTGTTACAACAGTGGCCTATAGGTATGTCACGTGAATTCTAAACTCTGTGTTTCTAGGTTATCTATCCTAACGGTATTTGAAATCAATTAATGAAATCCTCGATGTAACTCAATAGTATTCCGTGCGTGTCCGGGACCACGGTCATGACTCTTGGGGCTGAATCCGAAATATGCCGCTAGGCAGTAAAAAACAATATCATGTATAGACGAATGATATCAACATCATCATTCCGGTGCCCGAAGCCCGTATTGACTGATCAGTCTCTGGAAATCCAGATAGTGAACTATTGAATTACAAGTTAGGTTTTATTATTGATTTCCCATTTCCCCCAGGTTTCGTGTTCAAATCAGGTATCGATAGAATGTCTACCTAATACCAACACAGGAATAATCGTGTACAGGTATTGTCTAGCAAGACAACAAGTCAGGTCAATCAGGATAACAATACAATATTATTGGCCTCGGTAATTATTGCAAGTAACAGGTGTAAACAAGGGCAGTAGGTCACACGCATGTCAAGTATTGATGATATCTATCTAATGCCAACACAGGAACAGGTAGGTACAAGTTATGTCTATCTAGATAACAAGTCACGTCCATCAAGATAACAAGTCAGGATTGTTGGTATTGGTAAATAATTCAAGTAACATGTATAGTAATGGAAAGATAACGTGTTGTGCACATGTCAGGTAGTGTGTATTAAACCGAATAAATATTTGATTGTGTAACCAATCATAATAAAAGCAATAATATAGCAGCCATAGTTATCTAGTTATAACGAGATGGATATATTCAGTATTACTTGTTTAAACATGAATATCTAACCGTATTTATTTCATGACTGTTGATTATTGTAAACTAAACGATATCTACTAGAATAGTTTGTATTAGTAATCTGCAGAACTTCAACAACCGTGGTAGTATTAATAAATAATGAAATATGGATTAATTGTATATCAACATTTTAAGTACATATAGGGTTACCATAATGTATATAGGTTCACGTCGTATTTCTAAACTGTAATTTAGATATCTCAAAGAACAGCGTGTGCTATTTTTTGAAAAGATCTGGTTGTAGTTTCAATTTGCAATAATTAGTAAATACGGGTTATCCATTTGAACTGTATAGTGACAAAAATATAAGAATATATATATATATATATATATATATATATATATATATATATATATATATAAGTAAATAGCATGTGGCAAGTTATAAACTTGCCTCGAACGCGATCTCGGAGACAAACACGCACATGGAAACAATATGATGATACAGCACGCAAACACAAGCGTTCCAAGGTAGAATCTTATACTTCAGCTAGGCTAGGAGATGCTCGAGCCTTGATGATTCTTGGTTAGGCTCGATGTCAGCGATGGAGTGTTACAGGGTTGAGATGATGGGTGTGCTCCTGCATTGGTGCAGCGATGACAAGATGAAGTGGCTGCCCATGAGTTCTAGGAGATGGGTGCAAGCTAAGGTTCAGTTTAGGGTTAGTTTTAAGGGGTTAGGGTTTTTGGCTTGAGGAGATGAAGATGACGTCGAGGTTGATGAGGAGAGGGATGAAGGAAATGGGTTGCATTCGATGACAGGGCCAGAGGTCGAAGGTGGAGGAGAATTGTTGGCAGGAGCCAGGGTGGTCGTGGAGAGGCTATGCGTGGCGATAGGTGCAAATGGTGGCCACGGTGAGGGGGTGGTCAAGAAGGATGCAGCGACGAGATTGGTGGCTGATCGGAGAAGGAGGAGGAGCTCGATGGGAGTTGCAGAGGAGATGATGGTGATGAGACGGTGGCGGTGTAGGTGTAGGCGACGTCGACGAGGCTAGAGGTAAAGTCGAGGACGGGTGTGAAGGGTTCAGGCGAGGAAGGCGATGAGGAGAGGATGAAAACCAAGGTCGACGGCGAGGTGAGGTTGCATTCGACGGCGGCGGCGAGATGGAAGGCGAGATGAGGAAGGAGGTGCGGTGAGGTTTCGTGGGTGCTCCGGAAGATGAAGTTGGGGACGATGATGGCCGGAACAGAAGAGGGAGCTGTCAGCGGTGAGGATGGGTCGAGAGGAGGAAGGAGAGGGTGGTGTGGTGACATGTGGGTTAGGCTCGAGAACGAGCATGAGGGGGATGGGAGGAAGACGAGAGAGAGATGGAAGAGAGAGAGAGAGAGAAAAGATAACGGGGAGAGAGAGAGATTTTGTTTAATAAAAAAATAAAGTATATTATATATAGTATGTTTATATTAGGTTATAATATATATATATATATATATATATATATTATAGTTTCAATGCATATAGATAATATCAAACTACACCCAATCTCCACCAAATCTCACTAAAGATATGCTTTAGACAAATAATACATATTCGTAAACTTTCTAACTCTAATGCAAAAATGTAATTTAAATAACATATACCCCCATATTTAAGATTTAAAAATATTCTAAATATATATCTGAATCTAGTAAATATTTGATATTGAGTTACATGATAAATATCAGTATAAAATATGGAATGCTGAAATAACCAGATGACAGTGACTATGATTTATCTCTAACATGTGGCTACTAGAAGATATTTGCATATAATTTTGATACTAGAATATCGGTTACGCTAGATTCACATGGATTCAGTTCACTGGTAAATATTGAACAAAATATAATCCATCGCCATAATGGGTCTCACACATGCGGATTGGGTCGAATAACCACTTCTATTATTCGAATCAATGGCAACACAAATAAAATAGATAAAAAAATAAAGAAAGATTTAAAATACTAATTAATATCGTATGAACATGCTAGGGTGTTATAAAACTCCCGCAGTTTCTTTGATAAGAGCAGAGCATCGTATATAGTCAAGTGCGAGGGTAACTTCATCAGGTGGGCTAACACATTATAGTCCACCTTATTTTTCTTAGGGAGATCCTTGGCGATAAGTTCTTTGGCTACCTCTTCATCAAGGGCGATCTCTTCGGGCATTTTCCCTTTACCCTTATCTTGATTCTTGGGAGCATTATTTGCGAGCCTGAGGTTCTTCTTGGGGAAAGTACGGTTTCGCAGATAGATATTGTCACAGTCTTCGACCTTCTTTTCATATCCTGCTGAGAAGCTTATATAGGGAAGATCGACGGGAGGTTCATCTTCTGAATCACTTCCAAAATTCGGTACTACCGAACTTCCTCTTTCAAAAGTTTGATCCATGGTCATGTAACAACTTTCGGTGATTGTCTTTGTTTGGCCGTTCACTTTGGAACAATAATGTTGGGGCGGGTGAGCCTTGGCCATCCGCTTCTTTATTTTCAGATGCATGTTGTGGAGAACGTATTTTCGCCACCATTTCCCGAATGATTTGCACTCGTCGATAATATGGCAGACCCTCCGGTGGTAGAGACAATATTTTGGATGCACTTCTCCACCTTCGAATTCCACAACCCCTATGATTTACATCTTTAAGAGCAGCAGTTTCTGTTAGTGTTTATGCCCTAGAGGCCATTATTGTATCATACTAGTTTGTATATTACTTAATGGAAGCTTGAGATATTTACAGTTGTATTGACAGTCTTGCTAAAAATGGTAGTATGTTACTTGGTTTGTTTCTACTTTAATATGTGCATATGTTTCTTTTAACGAATCACTTATACATATTAGTTGAGCCCTTAGGATCTTTGCTTGATTACCAGCGTTGTGATGGCAGTCACACTAGTGGGGGTTGGGTAGTCTATAAGCAACATCTTATACAGGTCCCTGGTCGTAGGATTATCAAGACGGGGCATCGATACTCCGGAGTAGACTGGTGTGTATGCTTCTCATCCCAGCTGGGGAGATGGTTTGTCCCACAGCCATCAGTACGTTGTACTGGAGATAGTATGCAGGTGCTCGTTAGGTTACGAGTACACCGGACAGGACTCGCCGGGAACTGCAGGTTGGTACTATACCCATCGTCAGATAGCAGTTCCCAGGTGACATGAGTACAGCTTAGTCCGTCGACTTGATAATGCTACTTCGCCTCGGGTGTGTTCCCACTGTACTTAGATTACTACCCTACCACGACTCAAAGGAGTCGTGCAAACAGGTAGTAGTTGGGTGTAGTCCCGAAGCACTTGGAGGCAGTGGCGGTTAGACAGGATTCGTCTTTCCCTGTATTGGGGGTTGATATCGCGCTGTGTATGGAGAGCCATTACGCAAAGTCCCTGTCTAGGGAAAGCGAGATTTACTGGTAGGTTCCAGTAGTTTCTCAAGGTGTAATGGGCTTCACTCCGACATGACTTATACCGCTATTAGGGGTCTGACGTTTACCGCCCCCTAGGGCCGATATGCGTAGTCCTAGACGAACAGACCGGACTGTACGGAGATTGTCACATCAGGTTCAGTAGGAGTTCGGATAGGTTTCCTCATCGTCCTTCTTATTGACATCTACCTGGGGACCGTTACGTACAACCAGTACCGCTTGCGGCCTGTGGTTAAACCCACTGCCAGCGTAGTGTCGAGTCTTTAGAGTCCCACACAGAGAGTTTCCCTGCACCGGGCAAAAGGTGTAGAGGCCGTATGGTTTTATGGCAGGGTCGTGATCACTTACGTACACTTGTGCACGTATTATGATCGGGCAGATAATACTAGCGGGCTTTGGTTTAAGCCAGATTCTAATATTAAATAGATGGATTTATTCAGTCAAAGATTATCCGTGTTTTTCGGAAATACGGATGGGAGGGGCAGTCTCGTAATTTGTCGGGAAGCTTCTAGAAGAAGGTGACTCATTTGTATTTATTTCTTTTGGATTAAACACAAATGAGGTGGAGAGATGAGGTGTAGGTTTTCATTAAATGAACCATGACTCATGAGGCGATTCAAAATTATGGTTAAATGAAACTTACAAGATATTTCTAGATTTTTATCAAGAGATATTTGTATTCTTCATGATATTCTATCATGAGGAATTATTCATTTCATAATCACAAAACACTTCTCTCTCCTCAAGTTTTCATCTTCTTCCTCAAACCCTAAAAGCTCTCATGAGTTGAGAATTCTAGGGTTTAAGTAACTAAGTAATCCATCTAAATACTCTACACCCTCTAGGACTTCTAGATTAGCAAACTAGAAGCCATAGTTATCTCAGATTCGAGATAGAAGCTCGAACTATAGACTCTCGGGTGGATCGTCTTTGACTCGAGGAGGCCGTTGAGGTATCTATGTTCCATAGAGCCGACGAGGTGTGGAGGACAGCGATGAAGACCCGAAGGATAAGTAACATGAAGTATAACTTCGAATCAGAGTAGTTAAACCTCTCGTAGTTTGCTAGTAATGGTTTAGACACGATCCGTGTGCTCAAGTCCATGTTACGAAGCTCTGATAATTGTTTTTCATATATTCCTCCTCCCCGCAGACACGTGGGGTGCGTGACATGGACTTACAGTGGTATCAGAGACTACTAAACCTTTACTAGCTTGTTAGCAACTAATTAGAATTTCGATCGTCGGAAAAACACGAAAACTTAATCCCGGACCCCTCAAATTTCTGTTGATTTTTAAACCTGTCGAAAAAATTATTTCAGAGGTATGAAAATTCACAGCAGGGAATTCTAAGAATACTGGAGAAATACGAGGTGCTAACTCGGTTAGACGACCGTGGAAGCGCGGCGGATTAGTGCAATCCGCCGCGGATTAGTGCAATCCGCCGCGGATCCGCGGCCGAGTCAACTCCGAGTTGACTCGTATTTACACAGTAACTCTTATTTTTGGGTGTTCTGTTTTCCTGTATATTTTGTTTCTGCCCAGGTTATTTCAGTACTGGCTTGCATTTGGGGTAGACACGGAAACAGGTTGCCGATCGAAATTCTAAGTTATTTGCTAATCAGGTTTTATCTGTGATGTTTAATGTGTTCGTAAAGCTCCCCTAATTGCTAGTATGTCGGTTAGTTGGGGGTTGCACATTTCTGTAATGGATATTGGTTTGTGGATATGAACTTCATTGGATTTTCGTGGATGAATAGCCGGGGATGTGAGATGAGAGTTTTTATCTTTCATTCGATGTAAATTGTAATTTGTTGTAATATTCTTTTGCGGGGCACATCCGGGTTGAGGTTGTAGCTACCGTTGTATTATTTCATTTACTGTTTTATGCTCCTAGGATAGACCAAAGATGGGGTGCATAAACTACCGGGTACTTTGAAGTGTTTAATGGCCTACTTGTAGGGTTCCTAGGCACACAGTAGAGGTCTCACAAGGCATCAACCATGCCATTTTACAAAAATATGGTGCCGAGAAACCCTAGTTAACGGATCGTTTACTAGATGTTTAGGCGAAACGGAAAACTAGTTAACTATTTAACTATAGGTTAGATGCTACAACCTTTGTAGATCCGGATTTCCACCTCCTTAGCTCCACGTGGTCGTCCCCTCGCTGTCCATCACGAACCTCGGACTCTCGCGACGGCTTCATCGGAGAAGTGAGCGGAATAGTTCGTCGGCTTCGTGTCAAAGACGATCTACGTCGAGGTTGCACTAGTTCAAGCTCCGACTTCACCAAGTAGTGAAACTTGTGAAGAAAACACCCAAAACCACTTGGCAAGAGGTAGAGGATGAAGAAATAGGAGGTGGGTTCACTTTAGATTTGGATTTCTCTCACTAAATCTCAAGTTGCCATTGATGTAGCAAGCTTGAAGAAGAAGAAGAAGAAGATGGTTATGATAAGTTCTATATCAAAAGAAATAGAAAATCAATACTTATCATAACTTAAACTAGGGTTAAGTGTAGAGAATAAACCATGGTCATTTGAGTGGGTTAGGGTTAAGCATGAAGACAAGAATGGTTAGCAAAGTCAAAGCTTCATGAAGCTTCAACATAAAACAAATAAAGCCACCATTCTTATCTTAAACTTATCCAAATAAATGAATAAACAAATAAATGAATAACTAAATATGCAAAACCCTAATTATCATAATAACCATGGTTTAATTCTATTCACTTAACCATATGATCAAGTATCATCAAACATGATACAAAAAAGTGCACAAAAGTATATCACATATACAATGTGCAATCCAAGTGAGAAAAATCCGTTTAAAGTGAACCAATACTAGTTAATGCAAAGTAATATATCAAATATATAATTATACATTAAATCATTAAATCAACATTTGATTCAATGATCCGGTCATGTCGCACAAGACCGACTAGTATTCAATGTATCGGCTTATCGAATCGATCTTCGATTCGATAACTAGGTTATATCGAATATAACCATTTGATACATATATCGCGAGAATGGAATACGGTATCACATATACGCATTATTCTCGGTCCTGCACATATCTCATATGCGCTCCTATTTCGTTTCGCTTGAGCCAGGAAACCTCTGTGTAGGACTCTAAAGACTCGTCAATACGCCGGTAGCAGATGATGATCATATCAAGCATCCACAAGCCGCAAGCGGTCTGCTAAACGTAACGGCCATCCGGGTATTGAGCGATCAGAAGATCGACGAGCTAGCCCGCTCACACTCCTGCGAATCCGACCAGTAACACTTACCATACAGTTCGGTCTCTTCGTCTGATATGTCGCATATCAAGTCTAGGGGTGGTAAACGTCAGACCCCAATAACCCGATAAGTCGTGCCGATGTGAGGCTCGTAACGGGTCGAGAAACTACTGGTAACACTTACCAGCAAATCTCTGATCAGCCCTGGCCAGGGACTTCCCTGTTACGGCCAATCGAGCACAGCGCAACATCAACCCCCAATACCGGGAGAGACGAAACCCCTCCTATCGCTCATTGCTTCCATGTGACTCGGGACTGTACCCAAAGACCACCGTTTTGCACGCCCTCATGGACGTGGTAAGGTGGAGATCAAAGCACAGTGGGAATCACACAAGACTCTATGACGATCTCGGGTCTACAGACTAACCTGTACAAGTGTCACGTGAGAACTGCCATCTGACGTGAGGTATAATACCATCTGGGAGTCTCGGCGAGTCCGTCCAGTGTACCCAGTCTTCACTGAGCACCCGTATACCATCTCTGATGTCAAACACCAATGGATATGGGATCATCCATCGCCCATCTCATGGGTCGAGAAGCGTATACGCTAGTCTACTCTGGTATATCGATGCCCCGTCTCGATACACCCACGACTAGGGACCTTGAAGGATGTACTTATGGACTACCATGTCCCCACTAGTATGATCTGCATCATAGTCCAGGTAGTCAAGTACACATCCTAAGGGCTTTACCAACATGTAACTACAAGACAGTATAAAGAGACTAGTGTACATGTTAAGATAAAGAGTAACCAGATAGCATACTATCATATTGAGCAGGAAAGTCATCTCTATATATGTCCAAGCATCCAATATAATATACAACATCTGTACAATACTGGCCTCTAGGGCATACATACAACTAACACTACTCACGTCGTTGAGGGAGACTGTTTCACTTCTGGTACTAGGCGGGTAGTTTGCCGCACCCGTAGGGGTCTAGGGCGGGGTTTGGCTATTCATCACGACCGTGTAATCCGTCTTTTGTTGCAGGCTCAAACGAAACGCAGATTCCTAGTATATCCAATATGTTCATCTGTGATCTGGAATGCCTATTATTGCATTTGACGAATGTACAATATCTATATATGATATCTAGTAGGCGTTGCTTATGTTTTGCATCCGCGCTAGCCCAGCCCCCGCTCTGTCGTTAGTTAAGTAACCTAACGGGTGAATGACGGGGCCCAGTGGAGAATGCGGATGGCATAAGAGGATGTTGTATTTTCGTTGTTTTCTGCAATGATAGGATAAATGATGGGACGCATTATTTTAATGCAAAGAAAACAAACCAAAGTTGAATCGTTGGAAAAAATTTAAAAGAAACCACTCGGTTATTTTAAAAGAGCAGAATTTTTAATTACGGAGCTTTAATCACTCCTTTAAAAAAAAGCTATCAGGTTCCTTCGATTATATCAAGTTCACTACGTTCACGGTTTCGCCAAAACTAGTCGTAGCCCTCCGTCATTTCATATGGATGATCGGTAGTATTCAAGCTATGTTTGTTGGCCTTTATCAAGGCATAGTGTTTGCTAGCTGCTGGGGTATTCATATGTAGCATAGATAGATGCGTTGGTTTGGGACAGTCGTATTACCTTGTTGGCCTTCGTCAAGGGTATGTACGGGTGGGTTCAAATTAACAGGGATAATGATGGGCAGAACTTGACATGTGACTTATGATTTGTTGGCCTTCGTCAAGGTCATAAGAGCATGGGGCAAAAATCCACATCGGGAGTTTCTAAAGAAACTGAAACTTGCTAGTGTTGCATACTATTTGGAGTTTGATAATTTTGGTAGGATTCCTTCAGTATTATCACATGATGATATTTGGATCCTGATCCTACCGTGAGTATCCGCTACTCATCAGGAGATTCGTCACTTAACGATCAATGCTATAAACCAAGTAGGTGTCTAGAACAGTGTCAGCGGGGCTACGCCTCCAGAGAAAAGAGGTTATTTAATTAAGGAACTTCGCGAAAGCGTCGTAAAACCTCCCTCGAAGTACCGACACTAGCCTGCTGAATAGTTAAGCAAGTATTGTACGGTGAGATCAGTCCTGGCTAATCTTCTTTTATGGTTTGAGGAAGGATTTGAGAAACAGTAGGAGCCATCCGGTTTAGATAAACTAAAAAACAATCTAAACTTGCAAGAGTATCATGCTAAAGTGTTTTCTTCTCTCTCTCAACTGCAGCGTCCATGTAACCATGACTAGGTTACGTCTAGATAACAAGTTGACTGAATTTGACTTTTATGACTGGCAAGGGTCTGTCCAGATATCCATTGCCTATGACAAGCTGGACCACCCTATTACTAATCAAGCCCCCGCCGTCCCAGGTCCAGTTTCCACCGTCGCGGATATGGATATCCGTCAGACTAGGGAAAAGGACAGTGCGAAAGCCAAGTGCCTCGTATTGGCTTCAGTTGATGGTGTATACCAGAAGCAGCACGAGAAGAAGGACTTAGTTTCCATCTTCCTCCATAACAAAGATTTATATGGAGAGCAGTCTCGTATCGCAAGATATGAGACCTCGAACGAATTGCTTCAAGCGAGGTTGGCTGTCGGGTCATTTGTAGGGGACGACGTCCTTACGATGACTATCTATATTGATGAGCTTACGGACCTGGAGACCACGTTGGGAAACAGGTCATATGCTGACTTATTTCCACAGTCCCTACCCTCTACTTACACCCTGAAAGAAACTAGGGAGATACCCGCTCTGCTTAATGGGGGACCTTCTTCTTCTGCTTCCAGGGCGAAAGCAAAGGGTGAAAAGAAGAAGACCTCCACAAAGCCGATATACGGTGTCAGTGAAGTAGAAGGAAAGGGAAGAGCAAAAGTTTTTGGACTTGGTGTAGGGAACGAGGGATGTTCCTATTGTTATGGGAACGAGCATTGGCAGAAGAATTGCAGGGCTTAAGAAGCCAGTAGCCAGGATTCGAAGCATGTTGTGGCTTCGGCCTCGAGTGTGTTTGTGATTGAGAACTGTTTGTCAATTAACTCTACTTCCTGGGTACTAGATACCGGAGCAGGATCTCATATCTGTAATTCATTACATGCTTTGAGAAACCGTAGAGTTATCAGGGTAGGTGATTTGTCTCTCAGAGTTACGAACGGAATGAGCGTGGACGCCGAATCCGTAGGAAAATATCGCCTAGGACTGACAAGTGGGCAGATATTGATTCTACGTAACTGTCTGTATGTACCTAGTTTGACTTGTAATATCATATCAGTATCCTCACATTCGAGAGAGGGATATGATTTTACATTCGTAAGCGATGTGGTTCACATCCACCTAAATCAAGTTCTGATTGGGTCCGGTACATTAGATGACGGTATATACGTATTGAATCAAGCTCAGGTTTTCAATATCCAGAACACACTTAAAAGAAAGTCTCCGGAAATAAATCAGGCTTTCTTATGGCATTGTAGACTAGGTCACATCAATGAAACACGGTTGACTAAGCTACATAGAGAAGGATATTTGAATCCGTTCGAATATCAATCTTATGCTACTTTTGAATCCTGTCTCATGGGAAAGATGACAAAGACTCCGTTTACTGGACACGGAGTAAGAGCGAGCTCGCTCTTGGGACTCATATACAGCGATGTGTGTGGTCCAATGTCTACACATGTGCGAGGTGGTTATTCCTACTTCATTACTTTTACGGATGATTTCTCTAGGTATGGACATATCTTCTTGATGAAGTATAAATTCGAGGCCTTTGAGAAATTCCGGGAATATAAGAATGAAGTGGAAAACCAAACAGGCAAAAGTATCAAGACACTGAGATCTGATCGAGGTAGTGAATTCTTAAGTGCCGAGTTCCTGGGTTACTTAAAAGAGAATGGAATTCTCTCTCATCTTACTCCACCATACACACCATAACACAACGGTGTATCGGAAATGCGGAATCGAACCCTATTGGATATGGTTCGTTCCATGATGAGTAAGGCTGAGTTACCACAATCTTTCTGGGGTTATGCACTAGAATCAACTGCATATCTTTTGAACAAGGTTTCAACCAAGACTGTGCCTACCACACTATATCAGATGTGGAGTGGGAAGAAACCCTGTCTTCAGTACCTGAAGACAGGGGGATGTCCAGCTTTTGTTAAAAAGCAGCATGTGGACAAGCTCGAGGCTCGCTCAGTACAGTGTAAGTTTGTGGGATATCCAAAGAACTCCAAGGGGTGTTGTTTCTATTACGCAGAGGAACAAAAGGTTTTTGTTTCTCATCATGCCCAATTCTTGGAAGCTGAATTTTTAGAAAATTAGAAGAGTGGGAGCGCAATAGAACTGGAAGAAATTTCAGAACCACAAGCTGTTACTGAAAGTTTGGAAGAACAAGAAGGTTCAGAAGAAAGGGACATCCCCGCGCCTATCCGCAGAAGTAGTAGGCAGTCTCATCCGCCCGAGAAATACTACGGTTTTCTCATAGACGGGGATCGAGAAGATTGCATCATTGATAATGATGACCTTACTAGCTTCTAGCAAGCCACTCAGAGCGGCCACTCGGTAAAATGACTGGATACAATGCGGACCGAAATGGAGTCCATGTACACTAACAAAGTATGGAATTTGGACATTGCTCCAGATGGGGTAAAACCCGTAGGATGCAAATGGATCTTCAGAAAGAAGATTGGTGTAGATGGACATGTTGAAACCTATAAGGCTAGACTTGTTGCAAAGGGCTTTCGACAAAGACCTGGTTTGGACTATGACGAAACCTTTTCTCCAGTGGCTATGCTCAAATCCATTCGGGTCCTTCTTGCCATTGCTGCCTTCCACGATTATGAGATCTGGCAGATGGACGTAAAGACAGCTTTTCTAAATAGAAATTTGGAAGAATGCGTCTATATGGATCAACCAGAGGGATTCATTCAGAGTGGGAGAAGCGGCAAAGTGTGCAAGTTGCTTAAGTCTATTTATGGACTAAAGCAGGCATCGTGGAGTTGGAACATCTGTTTTGATGATACTGTCAAAGAATTCGACTTTATCAAGAATCCAGATGAACCATGCATATATAGTAAGATTGTAGGGAGAGCTGTAGTATTCCTCATCTTGTACGTGGATGACATTCTCCTAATAGAAAATGATATTCCTATGCTACAGTCAGTCAAACGATTCTTGTCACAAAAGTTCTCCATGAAGGACCTGGGTGATGCCACCTACATTCTGTGGATCCAGATCTATCGTGATAGATCAAAGAGGATGCTGGGACTTTTGCAGTCCAGGTACATAGACACCATATTGAAAAGATTCAGTATGGAAGATTATAAGCGCGAGAACCTACCGGCTTGTCACGGAATCACCCTCTCCAAAGAGATGTCTCCCAAGACTGATTTCGAAAGGGCTCGCATGTCGATTATACCCTACGCTTCTGCGGTAGGCTCTATAATGTATGCGATGTTATGTACCAGACCAGATGTAGCATACGCATTAAGTGTTGTAAGCCGGTATCAGGCAAACCCAGGGGAGAAGCACTGGATAGCAGTAAAGAACATTCTCAAGTACCTGAGGAGGACTAAGGAGATGCTCTTAGTGTATGGCGGAAAAGACCTCCAGATCGAGACCTTTGCCGACTCCAGCTTCCAGAGTGACAAGGATGACTCCAAGTCCATGTCGGGTTATGTCTTTACCCTCAATGGAGGTGCGGTCTGTTAGAAGAGTTCCAAGCAGGACACTGTTGCTGACTCGACGATGGAAGCGGAATACATAGCTGCTTGCGATGCCGCAAAAGAAGCTGTCTGGATGAAGAAGTTTCTTACAGAACTTCAGGTGGTTGCTACCAGTGTTGATCCAATACCTCTGTATTGGGACAACAACGGCGCTATAGCTTTAGCGAAGGAACCCAGGTCCCATCAGAAGTCCAGACACATCTTAAGGCGGTATCACCTGATTAGGGAGATCGTAGATTGCCGGGAGATCGAGGTGAAGAGAGTAGATACGGAGAATAACACTGCCGATCCATTCACAAAGGCCATTCCTCAGACGCAGTTCGAGATGATAGGTCTGCGATATGCCAGTACATGGCCGTAGTGCAAGTGGGAGATTGTTAGTGTTTATGCCCTAGAGGCCATTACTGTATCATAGTAGTTTGTATATTACTTAATGGAAGCTTGGGATATTCACAGTTGTATTGACAGTCTTGCTAAAAATGGTAGTATGCTATTTGGTTTGTTTCTACTTTAATATGTGCATATGTTTCTTTTAACGTATCGCTTATACATATTAGTAGAGCCCTTAGGATCTTTGCTTGATTACCAGCGTTGTGATGGCGGTCACACTAGTGGGGGCTGGGTAGTCTATAAGCAACATCCTATACAGGTCCCTGGTCGTAGGATTATCGAGACGGGGCATCAATACTCCGGAGTAGACTGGTGTGTACGCTTCTCATCCCAGCTGGGGAGATGGTTTGTCCCACATCCATCAGTACGTTGTACTGGAGATAGTATGCAAGTGCTCGTTAGGTTACGAGTACACCGGACAGGACTTGCCGGGAACTGCAGGTTGGTACTATACCCATCGTCAGATAGCAGTTCCCAGGTGACATGAGTACATCTTAGTCCATCGACTTGATAATGCTACTTCGCCTCGGGTGTGTTCCCACTGTACTTAGATTACTACCCTACCACGGCTCAAAGGAGTCGTGCAAACAAGTAGTAGTTGGGTGCAGTCCCGATGCACTTGGAGGCAGTGGCGGTTAGACAAGATTCGTCTCTCCTGGTATTGGGGGTTGATATCGCGCTGTGTATGGAGATCCATTACGCAAAATCCCTGGCCAGGGCAAGTGAGATTTACTGGTAGGTTCCAGTAGTTTCTCAAGGTGTAATGGGCTTCACCCCGACATAACTTATACCGCTATTAGGGGTCTGACGTTTACCGCCCCTAGGCCCGATATGCGATAGTCCTAGATGAACAGACCGGACTGTACGGAGATTGTCATATCAGGCTCAGTAGGAGTTCAGATGGGTTTCCTCATCGTCCTTGTTATCGACATCTACCTGGGGACCGTTACGTACAGCCAGTACCGCTTGCGGCTTGTGGTTAAACCCATTGCCAGCGTAGTGTTGAGTCTTTAGAGTCCCACACAGAGAGTTTCCCTGCACCGGGCAAAAGGTGTAGAGGCCGTATGGTTTTACGGCAGGGCCGCGATCACTTACGTCCACTTGTGCACGTATTATGATCGGGCAGATAATACTAGCGGGCTTTGGTTTAAGCCAGATTCTAGTATTATATAGATGGATTTATTCAGTCAAAGATTATCCGTGTTTTTCGGAAATACAGATGGGAGGGGCAGTCTCGTAATTTGTCAGGAAGCTTTTAGAAGAAGGTGACTCATTTGTATTTATTTCTTTTGGATTAAACACAAATGAGGTGGAGAGATGAGGTGTAGGTTTTCATTAAATGAACCATGACTCATGAGGTGATTCACAATAAGGATTAAATGAAGCTTACAAGATATTTATAGATTTTTATCAAGAGATATTTGTATGCTTCATGATATTCTATCATGAGGAATTATTCATTTTCATAATCACAAAACACTTCTCTCTCCTCAAGTTTTCATCTTCTTCCTTAAACCCTAAAAGCTCTCATGAGTTGAGAATCCTAGGGTTTAAGTGACTAAGTAATCCATCTAAATACTCTACACCCTCTAGGACTTCTAGATTAGAAAACTAGAAGCCGTAGTTATCTTAGATTCGAGATAGAAGCTCGGACTATAGACTCTCGGGTGGATCGTCTTTGACTCGATGAGGCCGTTGAGGTACCTATGTTCCATAGAGCCGACGAGGTGTGGAGGACAGCGATGAAGACCCGAAGGACAAGTAACGTGAGGTATAACTTCGAATCAGAGTAGTTAAACCTCTCGTAGTTTGCTAGTAATGGTTTAGACACGATCCGTGTGCTCAAGTCCGTGTTACGAGGCTTTGATAATTGTTTTTCATATATTCCGTCTCCCCGCGAACACGTGGGGTGCGTGACATGGACTTACAGTTTCATCCCTTTGGATAGGGCCTTTATGAAATTCTTCTTGATCTTGCATTTCTTCAGCAGTATCTTCTGCTTTGGTTGCATGTTCGGCTTTGGTTGGAGAGTTACATAGCTCGCCTCTTCCGCCGGTTCCCTTTTTAGACGTTGTTGTCTGGATTTATCGTAGATATCCAGCTAACACTTTTGATTTTACCGGCTTCTTTGAAAGGCTTCTTTTAGGAGCTTCTCAATTGGGTCATGTTGTGGCGAACTCGGAGCTTCAAGCATCGATTCTGCCCTTTGCTCTTCTGAATTGTTTTTGGACGCGGGTGGAGCCTCATCATCATAGATAGAGGAGTGAGAAAACATGCGACAGATTTCCATACGGCCTTCTATTTCTCCCTCTGAGTCATCGTCATCATCCTCTCTGTTAGTTTTGAGGATGTGTTTGATAAACTCTCCAAGAGTGATGAGCGAGCGCGCTATCTGATTATATTCTTGTAGCGCTTCAATGTATTTTTGGATGTCTGTACGGCTGTCAATATGCTCAGCTGGCTATACGGTCTTCTTCAGTTTATTTTTGTTTTTCTTCTTGGAAGACTTCTTGACCTCAGGGCTTTTCCCTTTATCAACAGCCTTCAGAGTGGGACGTGGCTTCAACATCCCTGGCATGTTCTTCGGTTCAAGCAGAATTTTCCACCTAATCGCAGGGAATGTCTGGAGATCCTTTAACATTCTCTTTGTTTTGGGAGACAACATCACCTCCCATGAGGTTTTTTCAACGAGCAAGCAGGATGCCCCCTGCATATTGGTCCCTTTAGAGATATGCTTTTGAGAAGAGTTCACCTTCCATTTATCCGAGAGTATGAACTTGCCATGTTTATACTAGTCCTCGATCCAGTTCTTGAAGACGTACCAATTTACAATCAGATGACTTACTACCCGATGATATGGACAACAAGTCAGACTGTTGACGTTATTGTCTTGAGCCAATCACTGTGACTCGGGCAAA
Source organism: Agapanthus africanus (assembly GCA_030015575.1). NCBI lineage: Eukaryota > Viridiplantae > Streptophyta > Magnoliopsida > Asparagales > Amaryllidaceae > Agapanthus > Agapanthus africanus. Next base: position 48,803,407 of record CM057339.1, read on the forward strand.
GTCAGAAAACCGATCTTCGTTGCGAGGTCGAATAATTTCCTCATTTTTTCATGAAGGAAGGAATATTCCTATCCCATTCTTTCTTCAAGAGTGGGTCTCGTGCGATTATTATTTTGACGACCAGCCACCTTAGGACCATTTGGCGGTTGTTGCGTTTTAGTGACAAATGCTGCCTTACCCTTATTCTTAAAGTTTCAAGAATCTCCATTGGAAGAGGGAGGATCTTAGTTCATCGCATCCAGCTGCGCCAACTTATCGATAAGTTCTTGAAAAGTCACCGGGCTGAGAAGGCCCAGATATGGGAACACTTGCGCTTTCTTGTCGAGAGTGCTCACGAACATACTTATGGCCGTAGTTTCAACGATCCTTTGTTTACACTTGGACCAAAGGTTTCTCCACCTCATCGTGTACTGGACCCATATCTCATTCGATCTAAGTCTCTCGTTGACCAAGGTGGTCATGGTAATGCGCTCGCTCGCACTTGAGAATTTCTGGCAGAAGAGGAGTTCCATCTCGTCAAAGGTTTTGATTGAGTCATTAGGAATCTCTGAGTACCATTCAAATTCTAAGTCCGCTAAACTGCTAACGAATTGTCGTAATAGCAATATGTCGTTACTCCCAGTATTGCCGCATTTGGACCTAAACTGGGTGATATGCTGCTTTGGATTTCCGGTTCATTTATATACGGGGAACGTCGGAATTGTGTATCCTGGCGGGTATTGTATTTGATTGTAACATGCCAGGTAGGGTCTGCCAGTTTTTGTCAACTTGCCGGCGGTTTCACTGGCTAGGTGAGCTTTGAACTGTTGGGTGATGTATTCGTTCGACTGCGATTTGGAGATGACCTCCTCCTTTACTGTTGATGAGTCTTGAAGAGGATTGAAGGTCTCTCCGATGTCTTTGATGACGACCACCGGCAGTCCATCTGCCGGTGGTTCGGGATAAGCCATCATCCCGAGCATACTTTAGAACAAATGGGCCATCTTGTCCATTCGAGCCTCCATTTATGCAGCTTTTTCATCCTTCTTTTGGAGCTTGTGCTTCACGTAGTCCGTATCAGACTTCTGCTCTGCTCTTTTCTCGGAAAGGCCGCCTAGATTTGCGCCCGGAGAAGGGCTCATTATTTCAGCCGCCTGAGCCATCAACTCCTGCAGCTTTTGGGGATCATTTGTTAAAGACCGTGTGATCGGTCTGTGGGAGATGGAAGTTTTGCTTTCGTTTTTGAAGTTCACCATGTATACAGTGTGAACTACCAAGCCTCCAGATTTGGAGCATTTTTTGTGTTAACCTTTAAATTTGCCTTGGGCCTTTGCATCTTGTCTGACCTCTCTTTTTTGTGTGAGGCTGGCTTCGAAGGAACCATCATAGCAGGAGCATCCTTTGGTTGATGGAAAGAGCGTTCGTCATGGCTCTTCGGGTTCTTGGGTCGGGGAGAGTAATCTTTATTGATTACCGACCACTGCACTTCCTTCCATACCTTGTAAATGGTTGAAGAAAGTCGTTTGAGTGAATGAGCCTGCTTTGGCTCACCAAGCATCTTGGCAGGAGATGGTGGTGGAGATTTCTACAGAACTGCCTGTTTTCCCCAATCAGAGCAAAGCTCTGTTTGAAATTCAAATTTCAAAATTGAAGCAACGCTTCAGATGCAGTGCCAAGTGCGCTGCGTCCTAGGCAGCGCATCATGTGAGCGCTAGCGCTAGATGCGCTGCGCTCCAAGCAGCGCACCACGTGTCAAACATGGGTGCGCTAGTGCAAGGTGCGCTAGCGCAAGGTGCAGAGCACCATGTGCAAAGCATGGGTGCGCTAGCGCTGGAATTAAAAAACTCCCCATCGTTAGATCAAAAGATCTAATAATAATGATAAATCATTAATTAATCAGAATTAAAATCTGTTATAGAAAGATTATCCAATCTTGTTAAAACCTAAAAGATTGCCTTCTGTAAAACAGAAGCCCTAGGATCAAAGATACAATGGTGGAAAACATCCCCAAATCAATCAGAGAAAGATCTCTTTAACTGATTCAACAAATCAACTTGCCCTATATAAAGGCCCCAAGACTTCAAGTCTTAGGTAGAGAAACCCCCCCATAAACTTTGAGGAACTAAAAGATAAAGAGCAAGCTTTTGCAAGAAGATCTTTTTTCAAGGTAAAAATGATAATGATGAATATAGAGATGAAATCATTCATTTTTATAAACAGATCATAGATCTACAAAGACAAAAGTCTTTCACAAAGAGATCAAAAGATCTCATCATAAAAAGAAGAAGAACATATAAGAGATCAAAAGATCTCACAGATCATGGATCTATAAAGGCAAAGCCTTTCATCAAAATAAGAGATTGGAAATATCTCCTGCAAAAATAAGAATTGTTGTTCTTAGATCTTGAGACAAAGTCTCTTTTAAAGGAACATAAATTTATTCCCAGATCATAAAATTGATCAGATGCGCTTTGCGCTCTTGAAATGCGCCTTGCGCTCTTGAACTGCGCTTTTGCGCTCTCTGGACCGGCGCTCAGCACCAAATGCGCCACGTGTCAACCACGTATGCATTGATTAATAACTTACGCTTTGCGCTTCTGAAATAGCGCACTGCGCTCATGGACGGGCGCTCAGCGCCAAACGCACCACGTGTCACTCACGTGTGCGTCACTAAATTGAAAGCGCAATGCGCTCATGAATTAGCGCTCAGCGCTCATAAACTGGCATCATGCGCTCATCATCTAGCGTCTAGCGCTGAGTGCGACACGTGTCCCTTATATGTGCGCTACTCAGCAGAAGCGCACTGCGCTCTTTGACTGGCGCAAAGCGCTTGACGCGCCACGTGTTGCGCTGACAGAACATAAATTATTCTTTAATAAGCCAGAGCTCTGATGAATGCTCTGCATTCAATACAAGACAAGACAAAAAAATTGTCAAGATATAATGCTCAGGATTGTTAAAAGGGCCAAGCCCAAATAAAGGCTCAACAGCCCAGAATAAAAATGTTAAACATTTATTGGACTTAGCCCAAGATTGGCCATAAGTCCTCAACTTATATTAATTGAGCCCATCTGCTCATAAATATTTTAACAGATCTTAGCCCCAAATTGGACTACAGATCTTTCAACCAACTCACATCGATTCGAGGGTACATCTCTTTACCCCTCTGATATATGTCGTTGTAATCCTTCAACGTCTTCAGAGAGGTGACGGGTCCCGACAACCATACATTTCACAGACTATGACGTCTTTAAATTGGACTGTGGGGTCCTTAAGCCCATGGACTATGATGTCCTTAACCTTGACTGTGAGGTCTTTAAACTCACGGACTATGATGTCCTTAACTTTGACTGTGATGTCTTTAAACTCACGGACTATGATGTCCTTAAACTTGGACCGAGATGTCCTTAAACTAACATTGGACCACCATGTCCTTAAACTGGTAATCGACCGCAATGTCTCTAAACTAAACAATAGAGCCCAAATGCTCTTTTGTCGGATCTAAACAATCCCGTTAAGTTGATCTTAGTCTGAAATTAGAAAAACGTATCCTTAACAAACGTTTAAATACCCAACCCCCAATCCCAAATCTAAGAATATACGGATTTGGACTAATCCACGCCCTACGGACGACGACATAAATTAGTCTCCGTATACAATCCACGGGCAACAAAAAACAAAACAAACACCCACGACACGAAGTGACCATCTGGAGAAGGAGAAAGTTGTTACCGCGATGCGGTAGCGTAATTAACTGCAGGGGATTGCGCCTGCAGGGAAGAGCGTCCCCACAATAAAAAAACCCTCACAATGAGGGGGAATCTGATGATGTCTGCTACATCGACCGCATCCGTTTAAACCTTCGATACACGGTGCCATAAATCAACTTGGTATCTTCGGAGAGGTGGACGGATAGCACCAATTAGCATCTGCCCTCGGTATTCAGGCCGGACGTCCTAACGTCCCGGTCGCGTCTTTCGGCGGAGAACAGATTCTGGCACGCCTGGTGGGACCTTTTCCTCTTTCCACTCCACACTTTGTGTGTCGTGTTCGCGAACGAATCGTGGTTTTATATGGTTGCCCTTGGGTTCGAGGTACTAAGATTTGGTGTCTTGCTCCGTGCAGAAAACATAAGATCAATAACTTCAACCTGCACTAACTGCAACTGCAATTGCCATTCCGCCTCATCGGGAGGTGTAACCTACGGCTCTCGAGCGGTTTACATGTTCACAATGCCGGTAGAGCAGGTAATGTAGGCTACCACCGGGTTATTCTTCGGGACCATGCTCTTGCCAGCGAGCGTTAACATTCCGCTGCCACAAGAAGCGCAGAAGAAGTCGGTCTTTGATCGACTCACCACCACCACGGCCCCTCTCAACGGGTCGTCCAATGCCAACCCGACAGCATCAGTCTTCGATAGGCTGAGCCTGAACTCCAATGGACCCGTCAAGAAGCCCACGATATCTGAGGCGGAAATCCCAAAACGGATAGCCATTCCTGCTCTCGAGGTCACTAAAGAAGCTTCTCCCATCAAAGGATGAGTCTTTACAAGGCTGGCCACTCCGGCTCCCGTTCCTGCCCATAGGTCTGTCTTTGACAGATTGGATACTGCTTCTCAACGGGTGTCGGTCTTCAAGAGGCTGATACCGGCAACACCTGACCAGAACAGGGGGCACGACGAAGCCATCCCCATAACTGGACCAATCCCAACGGCTCGACACGCTCGACGTCGCCACTGGCGCCGAGTAAGGAAGTCTGGGGGCAACTCCCCTTCTGGATTGACTCCGCCGGCTCCAGCAGTGGAGATCGATGCTACTGTTCCTACCAGGAACATCTTTGAACTGCTTAGGAGGGTTCGCAAGAATTCTCCGACTGCCGCGTTGAAAAGATCTCCTCCACCTATGGAGATTACTACAGAAAAGAAGCTGGAGCAGCCCCCTCAGCGGCCGTCCTCCAAAATTTACAAAGTCTGGCGACAGGTCTAGGAATCAGTGATTGACCAGGACTACTCTCGCCGAACAAAGAAGCTCAGAGCTCAGCAAGAAAAAAGCCGTCTCGTGGTACCACAAAAGACATCAACCGTCCGGATGCCCGCCGCAACGGCTCCCTCAACGTCAACCGCTCAAAAGAGAAGGAGGCCAGAGAAAGCCCCTGTGTCCACGACGAACCGCAGAGACACTGAACCTAAACGCCCCAAGTCTGGGGGCATGATGACACATACTGTTTATATGGCTTCCGGAAAAGAGGAAAGCCGTGCTTCTACGGGTCATCGACCGCTTACCCGGTCGATAACGAAGGCTCAGGAACAACAGCAGCAGAAGCTTCAGGAGATGCTGACTGCAATGGCCGCACTTACTGGGCCAAAAGAAAATCCAGAGATCTCGGAGCAGCGTCGTGAACAAGAAACTGATACCGAGTTCCTCCGAAGAATGCTCGAGAGGAAAGAAAAAGAGGCTGCGGAACAGGCAGCCAATATAAAACGAATGGCTCTCTTGTTCCAAGACATGGCTGGGATAATTTTACAGCCGGAACCTCCGGCTGAAGACCGCCCTATCATCATTGAAGACGAAAAAGGGGAGACATCGAACCCTCCTCCGGCTCTTTCTGCAGCCAAAGAGTAAACCATCTCCAAGGCCGCTCTGGATGAATACATTGCTCAGCAAATACGAGCTCACCAGGCGAATGAAGCGGCCGGCCTAATTATTAAAACTGGGCGACCATATCCAGGCCGGTATGACCAAATAAAGTACCCGACGGGATATACGATCCATAAATTTCATGTATATAAAGGGACGGGCAATCCCCACCAGCATGTCGCCCAGTTCAGGGCTCTATGTGGAAACGCTGGGGGTGACGATAAACTGCTACTTTGCCAGTTTGTCGGCACCTTGTCGGAGGCGGCATTCGAGTGGTATTCTGAACTTCCAAACGACTCCGTCAAGACATTCACAGAGATGGAGATATTATTCACCCAGCGATTCGCGAGTGCTAGTGAACGCACCCCAATAACGGCATTGATCAATGCCAGGGTGAAGCCAGGCGAAACTTGGGTACAATACGCAATACGGTGGCGAAATTTATGGTCAAAATGTGAGCAGCGCATCGAAGAAGCGCCGGCAGTAGGCATGTTCGTGGGCACTCTGGACCCTCAGGTAACTATTTCCCAATTCATGATGTTCTTCAAGCCGACCATGTTCCAGGCCTTGATCGACAAACTGGCCCAAATGGACCAGATCGGTCATAGACCGTCTCCTCCAAAGCCGGAGCCGCGAAACGAAAAGGGTAAAGGGAAGGCGATCTTTGTCGCGAATACTCAACAGAAGCCCAGTGCCCCAAAACTAACGGATCAAATAGAAGAGAGACGGCGATACTATAATGAGAAAATGAAGCGTCCTTATTCGTTCCTACGGGACAAAACGAAGAGACTGTTCGAATTGGCGGTGCGCAATAGGCTCATCAATCTGCCGAATCCAAAACGACCGTTACAACCCGACGAGGCTAATAGTCCTAATTATTGTTTCATCTTTAAAGGCTGGATTGAAAATTAATACCAACAGGGCAAGTTTGCACTGTCCGAAAATTGGAAGGTGAACCCGCCACAGCCACACGCTCCCAAGAAGACGGATACGCCGGGGGCATCATGCTCCTTCATAGAAGAAGCTCCATGGGAGGTCGTTCTTTCAGCCAAGACGAAAAGAATGCTGAAGGATCTCCACACATGCCCGGCAATCAGGTGGAAGAATCCACTGGAACCCGAGATTATCGAGGGAATGCTGAAGCCGCGGCCAACCCCAAAAACTTATGGTAATAGTCAAAGCGCTCACACCCAGCCGTCAAAGTCTTCGAAGAAGAAGAAGACAAAAAAGCCTATGAAGCTTAGTGGCGAGCGCACGGACCTGCAAAAATATATCGACGCGCTGAAAGAATATAACCAGAAGGTGCGGACCCTAGTTACACTCCAAGAATTTCTCAGCCACGTCCTTGAGGACGGAGATGATGACAATGGAGAAGACTCGTCAGATAAGCCTGAACATTATATGGCAAGTTTCCATATGATCTCTCACTCGTCGATAAACGATGAAGAAGCTCCTTATGTAGAGAAACTGGGGGTAGATCCTGAGCCGGAACTTCTAGGGCCATCGGACGAAATGATTGATGCATTCCTGGACGAAGCTCTTCTTAAAAGCAAAGCTGCTCGAGAGCGTGAGATGGCCATATTCGAAAAAGCCAAACGCCGGCGACTGGACGAAAGGGTTGAAACACTCCCGCCAGATCAAAGTACATCCGTCGCAAATAAAAGCAGGTTCAAGACGAGGAAGAAGTTCGCCAAAGCCATATCGATGGGGATAAAGCTGCCACCCTCTGAAGGAAACACTCCTGATGAAGCGGAAATATATCCTAGCTACTGCTTATATCATCGAAAGATTGTGCACCCCACCGAAGAGTGCAATGCTTTTAAAAGATGGTGGCAGGGATATGTTGCTCACCGGCAACATTTCAAACGGATGAAACGCAAAACTCGTCGGGAGCAAAGAAGCACGAACGAGGAGCACAAAAGAGCTACCGGCAACTGCCACATGGTCAACGTTGAGGGATCACAAGTTCTCACTTTTGGGAGCGACTCTGACGAAGAAATGACTCTTCACCCTCTCTTCAAAGAATCCACTTCGGGAAAAGAGAAAGAACCGAAGAACTGCGAGAACATTCACCTGCGCAATCACACGCTGCCTGAAAAGAATCTCGGAACTGCAAACAAGGGATCCAATAAAAAGGATAAGGGGAAAGAACAGGTTCCTGAGGATATCGCCCTCGATGATCGAGTCGTCGAAGAGCTAGCAGCCAAAGACCCGCCCAAGAAAAACAAGGTGGACTACAACTTTCTGGCACACTTGAGGAAGATACCCTCGCAGCTCAGCATTCTCGACGCCCTTCTGCTATCAAAAGAAGCAAGAGATTCTTTGATCAAGGCACTGCAAGAGCCCGAACAGTTCCAAGCTTTCCTCGCCGAAGAAAAGATGAAGGATGAGCTGGAAGAAGTGCACACAGCCGATATCACCTTTGGCGATGAAGATCTTCTCCTCGGGACATGCGAGCATAACCGTCCTCTTTATGTCTCCGGATACTGTCATGACATCAAGATAGACAAAATCCTGGTTGATAATGGGTCCTCCGTCAATCTCCTCAATGTGAGAGTGTTGAAGGAAATCTGTATGAGCGTTCAGCACCTCGCTCGTGATAAAATCACCATTTCTGGGTTTGACTCCCAGTCATCACGGATGCTCGGGTCTGTGATATTGACACTATGCTTTGGGCTGCTCGTCATGGATATCAAGTTCCACGTTATTGACGCTAAGACCTACTATAACGCTTTGCTCGGCCGGCCTTAGTTAGACGAGTACAACATTATACCTTCTACACAACATCAGTGTATGAAGTATTTCTAGGATGGTCTCGAGTATACCGTAATAGGGGAGCTGAACCCATTCTCCGTGAACGAAGTCCGAAAGTATGAAGATGCAAAATACTTCTTACCAGATTTTGAGGGCACGGAAAGATGTCGCAAACCGGAGGACAAGAACAAAGCTATCACCACTATTCCGGTCTTCGGGAGTGACACCGAGGAGGAAGAAGAGATAGTATATTCAGGGGCGCCCCAATGCAACAAGCCGGGACCATCCACCCCTATGTTGATCTTCGGCAGCGACTCGGAAGATGAAGTCAATGCCGTATTTTCTGTTCGGCCATCAATTCAAGCCTTCGCCGATGAAGATCAAAGTTTGCAAGTTGCCATGGTTCCACGGGATCACTAAAAAGAGCTCGATGCACTTAATGCCTATAGTGTGCAGGAGCTGCAGACATTCTACGTCCTTCTCAGGCGAAAGGGTGAAAAGGAGATCCTATTCTACCAATCCGGGGAAACCAAAGTGAAGAAAGAAATTTGGCATGGTACGGATTCTACACTTGATAGGCTTCAGCCCATCCGATTGCCCATATACTACACAGAAGGATTGAAGAAGCTCTTGAGACGCCAAGGTGTACCCCTTAAGCAAACTGCTCGACAAACACAGTTCTATAACAGGATCTAGAACGTCCCCGGAACTCAACGAAAGTTGCCCAACGGGAAAATGGAAACGATCGGGCTTGGATATGTTCAACCCAAGAAACGGGAGCTATTCCGCGACTGCTACGTCATACATGACTTTGATGAAGAAGGAGATGCTCTGTGGGAAGATGCTAACCCTGAACCAGAACGAGCTCCTGCCATGAAAATGCCAAGTCCGTCGTTTGAAGAACAGATGGACAAGCTTATAAGGGAAGCAGGTCAAATGGTTCGAGATGACCATAATCGCGAAATGGCCATCTACGAGAAAGCCAGGACGCAACGCCTCCTTCAGCAGGCTGTGAAAAATGAAAATGCTCTTCCTTGTCAACCCGTTGTACAAAAGGCCCGATGCAGAGGCAGAAATAAACCAAAGAGCGGGAAAGGCATTGGACAGCGACAAAGCGGGACCAAGAAGCCACACGATCAGGAATCGAGCAATTCTGATTCGTCTCTTATAAAGAAGATGGGTCGAGCATACTCTTTTCACTAGGACAAAACATAGAAGATACTCGATCTTGCCATAAAACATCAAATGATTACCCTCCCAGAGTCCAAGCACCCCGAACAAGCAGGCGAAGTCTTTCACCCGGACTATGCTACTATCACAGGGCAATAGGACATCCTCTCGAAGACTGCTTCACATTTAAAGACTGGGTAGAAGACCAGTATCAGTAAGGCAGGTTCGCTCTATCCAGCAGCTGGAGGGTAACCCCGCCGCAGAAGCATTAACCCATGTCACGCCCCGCTTCCCAGAGTACGCTAAAATAGGCGCGTGACATAGCCAACCATGCTACCTGTGGATAGGAAAAATCCTTCCACAGTCACATTACGGCTGTAGAGATATCAAGAACAGGAAAGTAGACTAAACTATCTAGTACATGTCCATGAGCCAGAATAAATGAGTCAAGAAATGATAATATGCGGAAGCAAAAGATACAATAAATGAACCACCTGGAAAGTAAAACTGCATACCGATAGGATCTTCACCGCTCGGTCTAACAGCGGCAATACTCCTGATCAGTTTGCAACAAAGGTAGAGGATCTGGGCCAAGCAAAACCCAGACGTCAGCGCGTCATAACGTCAAGCAATAATATATAAACAGGGTAGCAAGACATGCAAGTATAATCATAAAAGGTAAAGCAATTGTAACGGCAATATAAATCAGGGCAGTGACAGGTTGTGTGCAGTGAGTAATCTAAACTGGTCTATTGGGTTAAATACTCTCAAGTCTTTGAAATCAATTTGATGAATCATCGATGTAACTCAATAGTATCCCGTGCGTGCCCGGGACCACGGTCAAGATCCTCGGGCTGAATCCGAGACGTGCCGCTAGGCAGTAAAAGTGTAGTATGTAAAGATGAGTGATGTCAGCATCATCACCCCGGGGCTGGCCTAGCCCGTAAGACTGATCAGAAAAGGTGTCGAACTGTCGAGTTACAAGTCAGGTTTCATCATTGATTTCCCCATACCCCCAAGTTATAAGTGGTCAAGTCATGTATTTAAATAATCAGGAGCTAATGACAACACAGGATCAGACATGTACAGGTTTGTCTGGATAGACAACAAGAACGGTCCGTAAGGACAACATGTCAGGTTTGTTGGCATTAGACCCAAGATCAGGTAACAGGTAATACCATGGTACATCAGGTCAAGTCAAGTAATGTATATAGGTGTCATGTCATGTCAAGATTCGCACGGTACCATGTCGTGTCAAGTAATAGGTGTAACAAGTCATGTCAGGGTGTACAAGATATTGTGTGGGTGCTCATAATCAAACTAGCATACGCATGGGTATACAAAACAAGCATGCACACTAATAGAACAAACTGGAACATGTAATGCAAATAGGTACAGATTAAACTATATGGATGTATGGTTATCGATTAGAGTCCGGGTTATGGTTTCTACATTAAGTATCTTACACTTAAATGAATATGGAATATTAAAATCACATTAACAAGTATTAAATGGCCTAGTGAGGCAATCATATATAAAACAGGTTAGATGGATGCGAACGGTGTTGAACAGTTATACACTATTTAAAGCGTACTATGGCTATGTGACCAAGGACTATGTTATAAAATATAGGCATGGGCATACGATATTGTAATCTAACATGCAACCGGGTGTGTTTTCATAATTAACTCAAAATGATATAAACGGACATCGGATGGTAAAATATGATATAGAGCACCAAATTCAAACTTCATGCTTAAAATATATATACGCAAATAAATATGGAATACTGTAAATAGCATGTAGCAAGTTTCACTTGCCTCGGGGATCCACAGATGCACGGAACGCGGCAAGAATGCGAGAAAACGACGGAAAACTCCATTGGGGCATTACGTCAAACACTTTGCGCACACAAAATACAGGACAGAACCAGGCAATGCAAGAATGTAACCGCGTAGGTAGGGAACGTCCACTGGGTCGCCCGGATCAGCGGCGGCGAGCACGGCTCCGGCGGTGATCGGAAACACGTGAATCCAAGAAATCACGAAAAGAAGACGAAGGAGAAAAGAAGAAAAAGAAGAAGAAGTAGAAGAAGAGGGAGAAGGCTGTTCTCTGGGGTTTGGTGCTCCGGGGACGGAGACGGGGCAAGGGAGACGTCGACGATAGATCGACGACATGAGATCGACGGCAAGGCAGTGGGTAACCGTGGTTTTTTATGTCGGGTCGGGGTTCTGTGCAGGGGATGAGCTCGAGATATTTGGGGAGGAGAGAGGAGAGAGGGGGAAGAAGGCGTTGACGGTGAGGGATGGTCGACGATGACAACGGGGCGACGACGACGACGAGGTCGAGGCTGCGGAGTTGGGCATGCGGTGATGGGTTAGGTTGCAGGGAGTTTAGTGAGGAGGTGGAGTCCTGGTGACGAGGGGAGGCCGACGAGGGTGAGGGAGACAAGGGGTGAAGTCGTCGGTGTGGTTGGCGACGAGGTGTGCAGGCGACGGGCGTGGGTATGGGTTGCAGTGGTCGGGTTTGTCGGGAATGGAGGGGAGAGGAAGGTGATGAGGTGGTTGAGGAGAGGAGGAGAGGTCGTGGGTATGAGCGTGATGGCGACGGCGAAGTCGTCGGCGGCAAGAATGACGACGAACGATGGGTGTCGTGGTCGTGGGTTCTTGGGTCCTCATGCCGGGGAGAAGAGGTGAGCGAGGAGAGGAGGTCGAGGAGTGGACGAGGGTGTGGGGGCGACGAAGATGAGAGGACGGCGACGAGCGCGACGAGGGTCGCGGGCGTGGGAAAAAGAATGAAGAAGATGAAGAGAGAGAGAGAATATATGCAGGGAGAGATTTCTGAGAGAGAGAAGGAGAGGAGAGAGACAGAGAGGGGGAGAGAGATCGAGAGGAGAGAGAGGGAGGAGAGAGATAGAGAGAATGAGAGAGATCGAGAGGAGTGAGAGAGAAGGGGGAGGAGAGAGAAATTTGGATTTTATGCAGGAGAGAGAAAGAGAGAACAGAGAGAAGAGAGAGAGAGAAAGAGAAGGGAAGAAAGAGAGGAGATCGATGTGGTGGTGCCCAGGGCAAAAGAAACTGGGTTTTGATTGGCCCGGGGATGAGTGAGAGGATAGATTTAGGTAAAAGAAAATTTAAAAAGATTTTTAATTCTTAAAAATATTTCGTTGGTTATAAAGAAATTTAGGCTGTTAAAAGTATATTAAACTAATTTAAAGAAATTTAAATAATTAGAATTTGGCGGGATGCAAAATATTTCTGAAATGCGCCAGGGCCGGGTCCAAAATTTTGGATTTGAAATATGGAAATTATTAGCAAGTTCCAAAAATTTAAATGAAAGATTATGTAACAGAAATGCATACCCCCAAGAACGTACGCACGTATGTGCGCGTAACCATCCAAACACGTCCGTTTCACTGAACGGGACGAGAACACGATGCAAAGACGCTACCACAGGGTTAGGGGTATCAAGCAGGCTATGAAATGCAATTTTAAATTATTTTTCGTGATTTAAATTGTTATATACAAAAGATGCGATACTAGATAAAATATCAGTCTATACTAAATCATGAGATGTACTAGTCCATGCAACAAGTCAAGATAATTTATAAATAAGAGTCAAACAGGTTCAAGCAAACGGGTCGGGTCGAATGCAATATAAAGTGTAAAATACCATTCGCACCCAAGATACGCTAAATCAAGAAATATCACGAATAAAGAAAATACGAGAACTGGAATTGGTATAAATGAACTCGGGTGTTACATTATACCCAACTACAAAAGAATTTCGTTCTCGAAATTCCAAGAACAAGAAAGGATAAACAATCAAGAAACTACAAGGATAGATGTGGAAACTTCTGCCGAATTTCATCTTCTCATTCCCAAGTTGATTCTCCATGTGAACGATTACCCCAAGAAACAAGTACAAGAGGGATAATTTTGTTCATAAGAACAATTTCTCTTCGATCCACAATTGACATCGGTCCCTTCTCAAAGGTTAAATCTTCTCGTACAGTCTGCTCCGAATGATCCAACACATGTGTTTCATCTCGAACATACCTACGGAGTTGAGGTACGTAACACACGTCATGAACATTCACTAAAGATTGTAGTAACACCAAACGATATGCCACTTCTCCAACACGCTCAAAATCTCAAAAGGTCCAACGAATCGAGGACTAAGCTTTCCTCGACTTCCGAAACGAATCACCCCTCTAGTCGGTGATACCTTCAAGAATACCAAATCACCAACGGCGAACTCTAGAGGTCTTCTCAACGTATCTGTCTAACTCTTCTGTCGGTCTTGTGCTGCTTTCATATGATTCCGGATAGTGCTAACCTTCTCGACTGTCTGCACAACCAAAGCTGGTCCCAACAATTTTCATTCACCAACATCGTCCAAACAAACAGGTGAACGACACTTGCGACCATATATAGCTTCGAATGGAGCCATCTGAATAGTCGCCTGGAAACTGTTGCTGTAAGAAAACTCCACCAAATGTAGACGATCCTCCCATGAACCCTTGAAGTCCAACTTGCAAGCTCTCAGCATGTCTTCAAGAGTTTGGATCGTTCTCTTCGACTGGACATCTGTCTGAGGATAATAAGCTGTACTAAACTTCAAACCAGTCCCCAAACCTTCCTGTAAGTTCCTCCAAAAGTGTGATAAGAAACGGTTGTCACGGTCGGTCACGATGCTCACCGGTATTCCATGCAGTCTTACAATCTCCTGTATGTACCGTTCTGCCAAAGCTTCTGTTGATCGACCAACTCGAAATGGTATGAAATGAGCTGCTTTGGTTAATCGATCGACAATCACCCAATCTGCATTGTTGTTTTTTGGACTCCGCAGTGAAGCCGTCACGAAATCCATAGTTATATGTTCCCACTTCCACTGAGGAATCGGAAGTGGTTGCAATAAACCAGCAACCCTTTGATGTTCAGCCTTAATTTGCTGACACATCAAGCACTTTGCTACAAAGCGGGCAATCTCCCATTTCATACCTTCCCACCAGATATGCTGTCGTATATTTCGATACATCTTCGTGCCTCCTGGATGTACGGAATATGTGGAACTGTGTGCCTCCTTCATAACTTCTTCACGAATGTCTCCTTTGGCACACACAAACGGCTACCATATCGCAACGAACAATCTTCATCAACAAGTCCATTCGAAGTCTAGCTTCAACCTGTTCTCGAAACTTTTGCAATCTTGGGTCTTGTGACTGCGCTGCTTCAATATTCTCGATCAACGACAACTGTACTTGCAGCTGCATCATCTATCCCGAAGAATGCGGTAGCACGATCTCCAACTCGAATCTCCGAAAGTCTTCAATAAGTTCCCTTTGTGCAGTCAACATCTAAATTGCTGGCAACCGACTAAGCGCATCCGGCACAACATTAACTTTCCCCAGATGGTACTCAAGATCAAGATCGTAGTCAGCCATCAGCTCCAACCATCTACGCTGTCTTATATTAAGCTCCTTCTGTGTGAACACATACTCCAGGCTTTTGTGATCGGTAAATACTTCAACACTTTTGCCCAATAAGTAGTGTCTCAAAATCTTCAAAGCGAAAATCACAGCTGCTAACTCCAAGTCATGAGTTGGGTAATTCTTCTCATGGATCTTCAACTGTCTCGATGCGTAAGCTATAACCTTCCCATACTGCATTAAAGCACATCCCAAACCTTTCCCAGATGCGTCGCTATGAATCACCAATTCTTCGGAACCGTCTGGTACGGTTAAAACTGGTGCGGTTATCAACCTCTGCTTCAACGCCTCAAAAGCTGACGCACACTTATCCGTCCACACAAATGGTACTTCTTTGCGCATAAGCTTGGTCAAAGACTCTGCCAGACGAGCAAAGTTCTCCACGAACCTCCTGTAATACCCGGTAAGTCCAAGAAAGCTTCTTATCTCCGCAACATTCTTCGGAATCGGCCAATCTCAAACTGCTGCAATCCTCTCGGGATCAACGGCGATTCCATCACTGGATACGACATGCCCAAAAACTTCGCATCTTCAAGCCAAAACTCGCACTTGCTCATCTTAGCATACAATCTTTCTTGCCTCAATGTCTGCAGTGCGATCTTCAAGTGTTATGCACGCTCTTCAATACTCTTTTGAGTAGACCGGAATATCATCAACGAACACCACTATAAACTGGTCCAAGAATGGTGAAGAGATTTGGTTCATCAAGTCCATAAATATCGCCGGTGCATTCGTTACTCCGAAGGGCATTACTAAATACTCGTAATGTCCATACCGAGCTCGGAACGCAGTCTTACAAATATCTTCTGTTTTAACTCGGACCTGATGATATCCGGATCGCAAATTCAGTTTTTAGAATACCCTCGCGCCATTAAGCTGCTCAAACAATTCGCCAATGCGAGGGATTGGGTACTTGCTCTTAATAGTCACCCGGTTTAATTCTCGATCATCGATGCACATCCTCCTTGTGACATCATCTTCTTTGCTAGAAGAACTGAAGCTCCCCAAGGTGAGTTACTGCTGCGAATCCAACCCTTCTCAAGTAAATCAGCAACCTGCTTCTTGACTTCTTCCAACTCCACTGGTGCCATTGGATAGTACGTCTTTGAGATTGGCGCTGCACCAGAAACAAGATCAATCACAAACTCCACGCCTCGTTTTGGCGATAAACCCGAGGTTTCTTCGAACACGTCCATGAATTCTCGAACTATAGCCAACGCTTCTTTCTTATCAACTTCCATCGATGAAAGAACATTAGTTGTCGGCCTAGCCCTAAACTCGACTGGCCCGACAGAACTGCTTCCTCCAGCAAAACAAACTCCGGATGTCCGGGAATCTGAAAAATCACTTTCCTTTCCTTACAATCAATATGAGCGTGGAAAGTGCCGAGAAAATCCATTCCCAAGACAACAACAAACAAGGGATGCACCAGAATTGAATAATCCTAATGCGGGGACAAACAAGAACAAGTAAGATACCGAGATGACTTCATCCGAAGTCAAGATACCGAAGAGGATTAAGCACGATAAACATGATTCAAGCTGGTGAGAAAACATGAACTGGAAAGCAAGAGAGACAAGGCAATATAACAACCATGGAACAAGGAAGTGAATCAAGACCAGGACTCCAAGTTACTTAAATAGAGTACCGCATTGTAACCATGCTGCAGTTCATGGGTACAATTACATAACTCCACTCAAGTCGCCCAAATCCTAGTATCAGAATCAAAGAACAGGGAGAAACAATAGAGAACCAAAAGGTTTCAAGTCGAGATGCAAAGAGGTTTGCATATCGTCAATGCGAAAGATAAAAGAAAGATATGATTCAAGAATCACGATAATAAGGTGGCAGGACATGTTCCTAATCACAAGTATTCTGATTCATGTATTGGGTCCAATACCGAACTATAAAAAGAATCAAACTCGATTAACCCATATCCTATGGCTCTGATACCAAAAGAACCATGTCACGCCCCACTTCCCAGAGTACGCTAAAATAGGCGCATGACATAGCCAACCATGCTACTTGTGGATAGGAAAAATCCTTCCACAGTCACATTACGGCTGTAGAGATATCAAGAACAGGAAAGTAGACTAAACTGTCTAGTACATGTCCATGAGCCAGAATAAATGAGTCAAGAAATGATAATATGCGGAAGCAAAAGATACAATAAATGAACCACCTGGAAAGTAAAACTGCATACCGATAGGATCTTCACCGCTCGGTCTAACAGCGGCAATACTCCTGATCAGTCTGCAACAAAGGTAGAGGATCTGGGCCAAGCAAAACCCAGACGTCAGCGCGTCATAACGTCACGCAATAATATATAAACAGGGTAGCAAGACATGCAAGTATAATCATAAAAGGTAAAGCAATTGTAACGGCAATATAAATCAGGGCAGTGACAGGTAGTGTGCAGTGAATAATCTAAACTGGTCTATTGGGTTAAATACTCTCAAGTCTTTGAAATCAATTTGATGAATCATCGATGTAACTCAATAGTATCCCGTGCGTGCCCGGGACCACAGTCAAGATCCTCAGGCTAAATCCGAGACGTGCCGCTAGGCAGTAAAAGTGTAGTATGTAAAGATGAGTGATGTCAGTATCATCACCCCGGGGCTGGCCTAGCCCGTAAGACTGATAAGAAAAGGTGTCGAACTGTTGAGTTACAAGTCAGGTTTCATCATTGATTTCCCCATACCCCCAAGTTATAAGTTTTCAAGTCAAGTATTTAAATAATCTGGAGCTAATGCCAACACAGGATCAGGCAGGTACAGGTTTGTCTGGATAGACAACAGGAACGGTCCGTAAGGACAACATGTCAGGTTTGTTGGCATTAGACCCAAGATCAGGTAACAGGTAATACCATGGTACATTAGGTCAAGTCAAGTAATGTATATAGGTGTCATGTCATGTCAAGAGTCGCACGGTACCATGTCGTGTCAAGTAATAGGTGTAACAAGTCATGTCAGGGTGTACAAGATATTGTGTGGGTGCTCATAATCAAACTAGCATACGTATGGGTATACAAAACAAGCATGTGCACCAATAGAACAACAAACTGGAACATGTAATGCAAATAGGTACAAATTAAACTATATGGATGTATGGTTTGTAGGGTTCCTAGGCACTCTAATGAGGTCTCACAAGGCATTAACCATGCCAATTTCAAATGTTACAAGTGCCGAGAAACCCTAATACGGATCGTTGACTAGAATTTTAGGCGAAACTAGAAGCTAGTTAACAACTTAACTAAGTGAACGGAAATACAACCTTTGTAGATCCGGTTCTCCACCTCCATAGCTCCGCGATGATGTCCCTCCGCTGTCCAAATCGGATCCCGGACTCTGGCATCGGCTTCATCGGAAAAATGGGCGGGCTTGGTCGTCGGCTTCGATGCCGAAGATGATCTACGTCGAGGCATCACAAGATCAAGCTCCCACTTCACCAAGTCATGAAACTTGTGAAGAGAACACCCTATACTACTTGGCAAGAGGTAAAGGATGAAGAAATAGGAGGTGGGTTCACTTTAGAATTGGATTTCTCACTCATTTTCACAAGTTGCCATTGTTGATAGCAAGCTTTTTCTTGAAGTGAAGAAGAAGAAGAAGAAGCAAGAATATGATAAGTGTTAATCAAAAAAGAAAAGAAAATCAATACTTATCATATTCAAACCATGATTAGGTGTAGAGAATAAACTAGGGTTAAGTGGAATGGTTAGGTTAAAGGAAAGAAACAAAATGGTCAACTTTTCAAACCTTCATGAACTTTCAATATAAAACAAAACTAGCAACCATTTTATTTCTTGCCAAAATGAAATAAATAAATGAATAAATAAATAAAAACCTTAACCATTTACATAACCAAGGTTTAAACCAAAACTACACCCAAGTGAGTATGTATCATCAAACATGATACAAACAAGTGCACAAAAGTATATCACATATACAAGTTGTGTACTTCAAGTGAGAAAATCTTTTTAAAGTGAACCAATACTAGTTAATGCAAAGTAATATATCAAATATATATAATTATGCATTAAATCATTAAATCAACACTTGATTTAACGATCCGGTCATATCGCATATAACCGACTAATATCCAATGTATCGGCTTATCGAATCAATCCTTGATTCGATAACTAGGTTATATCGCATACAACCATTCGATACATTCATCGCGAGAATGAAATACGGTATCACATACACGCATTATTCTCGGTCCCGCACATATCTCATATGCGCTCCTATTTCGTTTCGCTTGAGTCAGGAGACCTCTGTGTAGGACTCTAAAGACTCGTCAATACGCCGGCAGCAGGTGATGATCATATCAAACACCCACAAGCCGCAAGCGGTCTGCTAAACGTAACGGCCACCCGGGTATTGAGCGATCAGAAGATCGACGAGCAAGACCGCTCATACTCCTGCGAATCCAACCAGTAACACTTACCGTACAGTCCGGTCTGATCGTCTGATATGTCGCATATCTCGCCTAGGGGTGGTAAACGTCAGACCCCAATAGTTCGATAAGTCGTGTCGATATGAGGTCTATAACAATTCGAGAAACTACTGGTAACACTTACCAGTAAATCTCAGCAACCCTGGCCAGGGATTTCCGGTTATAGCCGAATCGAACACAGCGCAACATCAACTCCCTATACCGGGAGAGACGAATCCCCTCCTATAACTCATTGCCTCCATGTGATTCGGGACTGTACCCAAAAACCACCGTTTTGCACGCCCTCTTGGACGTGGTAAGGTGGAAATCAAAGCACAGTGGGAACCACATAAGACTCTATGACGATCTCGGGTCAACAGACTACTCTGTACCAGTGTCACGAGAGAACTGCCATCTGACGTAAGGTATAATACCATCTGGGAGTTCTCGGCGAGTCCGTCCAGTGTACCCAGTCTCCACTGAGCACCCATATATCATCTCCGATGTCAAACACCAATGGATATGGGATCATCCATTGCCCATCTGTATGGGTCGAGAAGGTATACGCTAGTCTACTCTGGTATATCGATGCCCCGTCTCGATACACCCACGACTAGGGACCTTGAAGGATGTACTTATGGACTACCATGTCTCCACTAGTATGATCCACATCATAGTCCAGGTAGTCAAGTACACATCCTAAGGGCTTTACCAACATGTAACAGAGAGACAATCAGTATACACGTTAAGGTAAAGAGCAACCAGATAGCATACTATCATGTCGAGCAAGAAAGTCCTCCCTATATATGTCCAAGCATCCACTACAATGTACATCCAATGTACAGTAATGGCCTCTAGGGAATACATATAACTAACAATCTCCCACTTGCACTAGGGCCATCTGATAGCAGTGGTTGTAGTATCTCATACTCAACCATCCCATAAAAGTCTCTCTCTGAGAAAAGGCCTTCGTGAGTGGATCCGCCGTGTTATCCTCTGAGTCTGCTCTCCTATCCTCGATCACCCTGGAGATCAACCATCTCCATGATCAGGTGATACTGCCTTAGAATATGTCTGGATCACTGATAGGACGGACGTTCCTTGGCATAAGCCACAACTCCATTGTCACACAATGGGAGGAACTAAATTCATCTCATGAACTAATATACACCCAGACTTCCTCTTTGGTAGCATCTTAAGTAGCGATGTATCCAGCCTTAATCGTCTAGTATGCCACGGTATCTAGCTTGGAACTTTTCCAACATACCGTCCCTACACTGAGGGTAAAGACAATGCCTGTGACTGACATTCAGTCGTCTTTATCACCCTGGAACCCTTCCACTGATTCTCCTCAGGATCGATTGATACCATCTTACTACTACTAGTGAGATTCCTCGCATCCAATTACATCTATCTCATAGATGATAACTTAGGATTTAGGAGGTATCAATTTGATCCTATATGGAGAATCATTGTGATAACCGGAGATTGACCGAACGTAGCATAGGAAACTCCTTTCTTATCAAGAGTATGACATCCACGTACTCTACGAGGATCACCACCATACTCCCTACTACCTTTTTATTTATACAAGGTTCATCTACCATTTTGATGATGTCAAACTCTTTAACTACTTCATCAAAACAGACGTTCCAACTCCGCGATGCCTGCTTTATCCTATAAAGCATCTTGTACACGTTTCCGCTGCTCCCACTGTCTACGAAGTCCTCTGGCTGTGTACTTATAGACGCTCTCTTCTAAAACATCATTTAGAAAAGCTGTCATGACACCCAACCACCAGATATCGTAGTCATGGTATGTAGCCGTGGCAAGTAGGATCTGGATGGACGTAAGCATAGCCACTGGAAAAAGGTTTCATCATTATCCACGCCTGGTCGATGATGAAAACCTTTAACAAGTCTAGCTTTGAAAGTCTCAACCTTTCCAAGTACACCAAGTAATCTTCTCAAGATATACTTGCTCCTGATGGGGATTTAACCCTTCAGATATAGCAGCCAAAGTCCATACTTTGTTGGTGTTCATGGATTCCATCTCAGATCACTAAGCATCCAGCCATTCTTACAGAGTCTCACTCCTGATGGCCAGCTCGAAACTAGTTGGGTCATCATCTCATGATGCAATCCTCGCTCCCACTGTCATAGAGAAACCGAAGTATCTCTCAGGTGGGTGAGGAACCTTACTAGATCGGCGGAGAGGCTGAGGTTCGTTGGTTTCTACTGAATCATTTGGTTGTACCAAATCATCTGCTGTAGTTTGCATAACTGGAACCTTTCTAGTTCTACATAACTGACCTTGCCTCGAGCTTGTCCGGATTTTTCTTTTAGACATAGGCCGGACAATCCCAAATCTTAACTAGTTTAAGACATGGGCTCTTCCCATACCATATCTCATATGGAGTGGTAGGCTGTGATCTGATTCAAACCCTATTCAATAGGTATGCAGCTTCTCAAGTGCATAACTCCCAAAAAGGAAATAGGTAACTCAGTAGTACTCATCATAGAGCACACCTTATCATATAGGGTGTGACTGCTCCACCCCGATATACCATCGTGCTATGGTGTATACGGAGGAGTAATGCTGAGAGAGAATCTCATTCTCTTTTAGAAATGTCCAGGAATTCCGTGCTCAAGTATTCTCCTCCTTGATCATATCAAAGGACATAATACTTATACCCGTATTTTGGTTCTCTACTTCTAACTTATATTCTGTGAATACCTCAAAAGGTTCTGACTTGTGTTTCAACAGGAACATATGTCTGAATCTTGAGAGATCATCAGAGAACGTAATGAAGTATAAAGAACCAGTCCTGGCATATGTAGACAGGGGATCTTTATACATCAATATGTATCATCCCAAGAGTTTACTAACTCTTTCTCTGTTTCCAATAAACAGAGCTGGTGTCATTATATCTTTGTGACATGACTGGCAAGTTTCACAAGATGTAGATTCAAACTGATTTAAATATGCATCTACATGTAACTTCAGCTAGTCTGGTCACATTGATATGACCTAGTCTACAATGCCTCAAGAAGGATTCGTTCATTTCTGAACTCTTCCTCTTGTGTGTGTTCCGTATACTAAAGAACTGTAGTTTGATTTAGAACATTAATGCTTTTAGATAACGTGCCTGAACCGATCAACTTTTGATATAGGAAATGTTCAAAACATTATCCGACAATACAAAATTATATCCTTTCTTTACTAATAAAGAGACTGATATGATTTTGTATATCAGGTTCGGTATCTAATAACATTCGTTCAGAATCAATGTATTGGTAATACAGGGTGACAGTGACCAACAGACTTGGCTGCAACACTTGTCCCGTTTTCTGTCTCATGAAACTTATCACCCATTCTCAGTTCTTTACCTATCTGTATCCCATGTAACAAATTACATATGCAGGATCCTGATCCGGTATCAGATACCCAGGATGTAGAGAATAGAGAAACAGTTCTGTATAAAGAACACACCCGAAGATGATGCATCAGCATGCACTTTCTTCGTTTGGGCGGTATGGGAAATCTGGTATTCCCCTATTTCCTGCTCTGTCTTATAACAATTATAAGTTGGAGCGGGACCAACGTTCCCCAGCTCATTATAACAAGCGGGTTCGGTCAATAATCCGTATTATTATCTTGATTAAGGCGTGATATGGTCGCTACCTGGAGAGAGAGAGAAGAAAACACTCAGCGTGCGCTCTTGCAAGATCAGATTGGTTATTATTTTATCTAATCAGGATGGCTCCCACTGCTTTTTATCAAATCTTCCTTCAAACCTTAAAAGGAAAGACTAGCCGGGATTAATTACACAGTACAAGTTCTCCAATCTTTCAGCCAGGCCAGTGTCGGTACTTTGAGGGAGGTCCCCCGTGCTTTCGCACGAACCTAATTAATGTAAACCTCGTTTTCCCAGAGGCGTAACCCCGTTGACACCTTTCTAGACACCTACTTGATCGGCGAATTGTAATGTGTAAAACTCTCCCAGGAGTAACTCTTACTCGCAGCGGGTATCGGGATCCAACTATCTCATAGAAGGTATGCAATCTCATTGCAAATTTCAACGCTTGAAATTCCCGATAATTTTGCCCCTAGCGTGCTATGACCTTGACGCATGCCAAACAACCCATAGTCCGCTAGTCAAGTTCAACCCGTACATTTCTTGATTGAATTAAACCCACCCGCACGACCCTTGACGCATGCCAAACAACGCCGTACGAATACCCTAATCCAATCGTATCGTATGCTAGCAGATAAGCACTAGTTAGCTACCGTACACTACGCCTTGACGCATGCCAAACAACCGCAGCACGAATACTAACTATTACTTATCTGAAATGACGGAGGGTTACGACAGGTTTTTTTCTGAAAACCTATTGTGTAATGAACTTGATATTGTTGTAGAATCAAATGATTTTGAAATGGAGTGTTTTTGATGCTTTTCTAGTTTTGCTAAAGGGGTCACTCCCGGTGAAGGGATCGTCGACCCTTTCCTCGTCGAATGAGGTGCGGGATATATCATATATATCACTGTGCAAAGCAAAAACTCTTAAAAGCAATCAAAAGACAAACCGAGTGTATAGCATCTGCCAGTTATTGCTAAAGGAGTCACTCCCGGTGAAGGGATCTCGGTCCTTTCCTCATCGAATAAGGTGCAGGATATATCATATATATCGCTGTGCAAAGCAAGAACAGTAGCTACCAGTTTTATTTTTGAAATTCGATTCTACAACATCTTTAGGTTTCTTTTATTTCATTAATCACATTAATGAAGTCCCATCATTTAAATACCTAAACATCACAGATAAATACGACGTACACTTATGCCATCCGCATTTGCCTCGATGTCCCCTCGTGCACCGTTAGGTTAGGTAACTAACGGCATAGCAGGGCAGGGCTAGCGCGGGTGTAAAACATAAGTAACATCTATATAATATATCATATATACTATATACAGTATTTATCACAGAACATATCACATGATCACATCACAGATATCGCAGCAGAAGAATCATATGAAATATTGGATATACTAGGACGTCCGTGTTTTCAATACGAGCCAGTATAAAACACGGATTCCACGGTCGTGATGAATAGCCAAACCCACACCCCTAGACCCCTACGAGAGCGGCAAGCAACCCTACCAATTCTAGAGTTAGGAGACCCGGACTCGACTCCTCGAGTTGGTCTCCCACTGGACTCCAGAACCCGGTTAGTTGTGCTCTCCTCCTTGGGTCTATCCTAGTGCGGAAAAGTAAATAATATACAAAGGGTGACATCTTCCGCAACCTGGAAGTGCCCCAATAAAAGAATATTACATACAAGTTTTTTACATGAATGAAAATGAAAAACACTCATCTCACATAAAAACCCCCCCGGCTATTCAAATACGACGATCCAATATAACATATCCAGCAACACATAACATCATATGTCATCAACGTAAGTAAACATGCATATCCCAATTGTCCTTGACATATAGCAACGAAACCGGCGATATCACATATTACACTTACGGTCACAGAAAAGAAAGTGTAAAACTACAACAGTTGGAATCCGCAACCTGCATAGACATCGCATGCCTAATCAAATGAATTCCTTAGACATCGCATGCCTAACATTATAAACCCCGCATTTCAGTCTCATTATCAAAAACTCTTTTCAATATCAAGTCGGGTAATTCAATAAGATTCCCGACATCCTGATCGAATGCTCGTCGCAAACTTCAGTAGACGGTCGCACCCCCGATGCCGTCGACGAAGTGCACCAAGGCGGAACACCGCTACCGCGAGCACCCGAACGGATGATTTCGGCGACGGGGTTCTCCTACAGTCACTTGGTCGGGGCTATGGAGTGAGGCTGTCTATTAAGTTTACCCGGCGATTATCCGCGTACGCTACGTGATTGCGACGGACTTTTGATCGCATCAAAATTCCGTGGCAACCAATCAAGAGAGACTAAACTGCTATGTTTATAACATTCATTCAGTTATCTCATAACTACTTGTGAATTCCAATTATTGTATCCCATTCCAGATAAATAGAAAATGTTAAACTCTTCGATCGAACAATCAAACACCCAAGTTTTCCCGAAACAGATCAACACATGAAATAAGTCTAAAAACATTCAGTTCGTGCCTCAGTACCAACGGTCCAGCCGTAGAAGGGTCAAGCCAACGCCTCACATGTGGCACGCCGTACTGCCCCAAATCCGAAGGTTCAAAGGGTAGTTCAAGACGGTCACATAATCGAGTTAAGGTTTGTTGTCTTCTAGAGGGACCATCACGTTACTTGCACTACTTAGAACGTCTTTAAACCACGTAAAAATCCAACACTTGGAAATTTTCCGGTAGGGGAAAGATTGGGTATTTATATCCGGTCGAACTTTTTAACATATTCAAAAATTATCCGGAAGCCACATAGACAAAATCAGATAATCCGATCGAATCATCCAAGCTCCAAAACACCCCAGAAAACTCAACTCTTGAGTTCAAATTAAAAATTTCCAGAAAACTCAGCACCTGAAAACATGAATTACTGTGCAAAATTCATAAATTAATGCGACAAAATGGCCGCGAAACCGCCGCACAAGCCATGCTTGTGCCGCGGTTCCGCCGCGCTTTGAGGGAATCATGGGTACGGGCTTCATAGTAATACTTATAATTCCCTGCTGAATTTTCTGCATATTTTTAATTCTCAAAAAACCACAATTTTCAAAAATGTACAGAGAGCTATTTTGGGGTTAGGTTTTCGGTTCGATCGGACTTCTAACTCCGTCTACGCATCGCCTAAGGCTCTCTAGGCTCTGATACCACTGTAGGGTTCCTAGGCACTCTAATGAGGTCTCACAAGGCATCAACCATGCCAATTTCAAATGTTACAAGTGCCGAGAAACCCTAATACGGATCGTTGACTAGAATTTTAGGCGAAACTAGAAGCTAGTTAACAACTTAACTAAGTGAACGGAAATACAACCTTTGTAGATCCGGTTCTCCACCTCCATAGCTCCGCGATGATGTCCCTCCGCTGTCCAAATCGGATCCCGGACTCTGGCATCGGCTTCATCGGAAAAATGGGCGGGCTTGGTCGTCGGCTTCGATGCCGAAGATGATCTACGTCGAGGCATCACAAGATCAAGCTCCCACTTCACCAAGTCATGAAACTTGTGAAGAGAACACCCTATACTACTTGGCAAGAGGTAGAGGATGAAGAAATAGGAGGTGGGTTCACTTTAGAATTGGATTTCTCACTCATTTTCACAAGTTGCCATTGTTGATAGCAAGCTTTTTCTTGAAGTGAAGAAGAAGAAGAAGAAGCAAGAATATGATAAGTGTTAATCAAAAAAGAAAAGAAAATCAATACTTATCATATTCAAACCATGATTAGGTGTAGAGAATAAACTAGGGTTAAGTGGAATGGTTAGGTTAAAGGAAAGAAACAAAATGGTCAACTTTTCAAACCTTCATGAACTTTCAATATAAAACAAAACTAGCAACCATTTTATTTCTTGCCAAAATGAAATAAATAAATGAATAAATAAATAAAAACCTTAACCATTTACATAACCAAGGTTTAAACCAAAACTACACCCAAGTGAGCATGTATCATCAAACATGATACAAACAAGTGCACAAAAGTATATCACATATACAAGTTGTGTACTTCAAGTGAGAAAATCTTTTTAAAGTGAACCAATACTAGTTAATGCAAAGTAATATATCAAATATATATAATTATGCATTAAATCATTAAATCAACACTTGATTTAACGATCCGGTCATATCGCATAAAACCGACTAATATCCAATGTATCGGCTTATCGAATCAATCCTTGATTCGATAACTAGGTTATATCGCATACAACCATTCGATACATTCATCGCGAGAATGAAATACGGTATCACATGCACGCATTATTCTCGGTCCCGCACATATCTCATATGCGCTCCTATTTCGTTTCGCTTGAGCCAGGAGACCTCTGTGTAGGACTCTAAAGACTCGTCAATACGCCGGCAGCAGGTGATGATCATATCAAACACCCACAAGCCGCAAGCGGTCTGCTAAACGTAACGGACACCCGGGTATTGAGCGATCAGAAGATCGACGAGCAAGCCCGCTCATACTCTTGCGAATCCAACCAGTAACACTTACCGTACAGTCCGATCTGATCGTCTGATATGTCGCATATCTCGCCTAGGGGTGGTAAACGTCAGACCCCAATAGCTCGATAAGTCGTGTCGATATGAGGTCTATAACAATTCGAGAAACTACTGGTAACACTTACCAGTAAATCTCAGCAACCCTGGCCAGGGATTTACGGTTATAGCCGAATCGAACACAGCGCAACATCAACTCCCTATACCGGGAGAGACGAATCCCCTCCTATAACTCATTGCCTCCATGTGATTCGGGACTGTACCCAAAAACCACCGTTTTGCACGCCCTCTTGGACGTGGTAAGGTGGAAATCAAAGCACAGTGGGAACCACACAAGACTCTATGACGATCTCGGGTCAACAGACTACTCTGTACCAGTGTCACCAGAGAACTGCCATCTGACGTAAGGTATAATACCATCTGGGAGTTCTCGGCGAGTCCGTCCAGTGTACCCAGTCTCCACTGAGCACCCGTATATCATCTCTGATGTGAAACACCAATAGATATGGGATCATCCATCGCCCATCTGTATGGGTCGAGAAGGTATACGCTAGTCTACTCTGGTATATCGATGCCCCGTCTCGATACACCCACGACTAGAGACCTTGAAGGATATACTTATGGACTACCATGTCCCCACTAGTATGATCCGCATCATAGTCTAGGTAGTCAAGTACACATCCTAAGGGCTTTACCAACATGTAACAGAGAGACGATCAGTATACACGTTAAGGTAAAGAGCAACCAGATAGCATACTATCATGTCGAGCAAGAAAGTCCTCCCTATATATGTCCAAGCATCCACTACAATGTACATCCAATGTACAGTAATGGCCTCTAGGGCATATATATAACTAACATGGTTATCGATTAAAGTCCGGGTTATGGTTTCAACATTAAGTATCTTACACTTAAATGAATATGGAATATTAAAATCATATTAACATGTATTAAATGGCCTAGTGAGGCAATCATATATAAAACATGTTAGGTGGATGCGAACGGTGTTGAACAGTGATACACTATTTAAAGCGTACTATAGCTATGCGACCAAGGACTATGTTATAAAATATAGGCATGGGCATACGATATTGTAATTTAACATGCAACCGGGTGTGTTTTCATAATTAACTCAAAATGATATAAACGGACATCGGATGGTAAAATATGATATGGAGAACCAAATTCAAACTTCATGCTTAAAATATATATATGCAAATAAATATGGAATACTGTAAATAGCATGTAGCAAGTTTCACTTGCCTCGGGTATCCACAGATGCACGGCACGCGGCAAGAATGCGAGAAAACGATGGAAAACTCCATTGGGGCATTACGTCGAACACTTTGCGCACACAAAATACAGGACAGAACCAGGCAATGCAAGAATGTAACTACGTAGGTAGGGAATGTCCACTGGGTCGCCCGGATCAGCGGCGGCGAGCATGGCTCCGGCGGTGATCGGAAACACGTGAATCCAAGAAATCATGAAAAGAAGATGAAGGAGAAAAGAAGAAAAAGAAGAAGAAGAAGTAGAAGAAGAGGGAGAAGGCTGTTCTCTGGGGTTTGGTGCTCCGGGGACAGAGACGGGGTAAGGGAGACGTCGACGATGGATCGACGACGTGAGATCGACGGCAAGGCAGTGGATAACCGGGGTTTTTGATGTCGGGTCGGGGTTCTATGCAGGGGATGAGCTCAAGATATTTGGGGAGGAGAGAGGAGAGAGGGGGAAGAAGGCATAGACGGTGAGGGATGGTCGACGACGACAACGGGGCGACGACGACGACGAGCTCGAGGCTGCGGGGTTGGGCGTGCGGTGATGGGTTAAGTTGCAGGGAGTTTGGTGAGGAGGTGGTGTCCTGGTGACGAGGGTAGGCCGACGAGGGTAAGGGAGACAAGGTGTGAAGTCGGCGGTGGGGCTGGCGACGAGGTGTGGAGGCAACGGGCGTGGGTATGGGTTGCAGTGGTCGGATTTGTCGGGAATGGAGGGGAGAGGAAGGTGATGAGGTGGTTGAGGAGAGGAAGAGAGGTTGTGGGTATGAGCGTGACGGCGACGGCGAAGTCGTCGGCGGCAAGAATGACGACGAACGATGGGTGTCATGGTCATGGGTTCTTGGGTCCTCGTGCTGGGGAGAAGAGGTGAGCGAGGAGAGGAGGTCGAGGAGTGGACGGGGGGTGGGGGCGACGGCGATGAGAGGATGGCGACGAGCGCGACGAGGGTCATGGGCATGGGAAAAAGAATGAAGAAGACGAAGAGAGAGAGAGAATATATGCAGGGAGAGATTTCTGAGAGAGAGAAGGAGAGGAGAGAGACAGAGAGGGAGGAGAGAGATCGAGAGGAGAGAGAGGGAGGAGAGAGATAGAGAGATTGAGAGAGATCGAGAGGAGTGAGAGAGAGAGGGGAGGAGAGAGAAATTTGGATTTTATGCAGGAGAGAGAAAGAGAGAACAGAGAGAAGTGATCAGTCGAAAATACTGCATTTCTAACACGGCAATTTCCCTACCTTTTGCATTCATGTATAGGTATCCGGTTTTCATATCACACATATTAGCAAAACACATGTAAAATACTGGATTACTTGTACTGTATACTAAAATCGGAACTTTCAGGGAAATTATGTGTTTTCATGGTATCGCATCACCCTTGTATTGCGCAACTCTTGTCTTGGGGTCTAATGCAGGAAATTCCAGAAGCAGAGCCCAAATTGGGAAAAGAACTGATAAAAGATACGCCAACTCAAAGGCTGAAGATCTGGTAGCGATACAGAAGGCCAAATAAAATTCAATACATCAGAATAAGGCCCATATGACATCCCAAGCCCACAGAATAAAACTCAAGTTCCAAAGCCCTCAAAGGACCGCGGATCCGCGGCCCAAACCCCCTTGGCGCCGCGAATCCGCGGCCATATAATGTGATCATTGGCTCAAATTTTGTACACGTGTCTCCCCTAACGGCCAAAGCTTCCAGAAGACCCCAGAAGCTCCACGTGGCACATCTAGAAGGCTCGGCTTAACAAACTATTTCTAGAAAGTTCTTGTAATAAACTTTTGGAGGGAAATTTAAATCTTTTGGCTAACAAACTTGTGGAGGGAAGAATTCAAATTTCAATTCTAGATCTAGAATTTTGAGGTCTATATAAGAGAGCCTAGATCTAGGGTGAAAATTGTTCAAGAATTCATTCATCTTCTTCCTCCCACAAGTTTAGTGACAAAACTTGTGCCAAACCCTTACCCCAATTCCAATTCAACTTCAAGATCAAGATCCCGAGAGCAATTCAAGCAAGAGTGCCTTCAACCTTTAGCAAGCGACGCCGGATTTCAACGGAGCAAGAGATCCATGCCGATACGCGACTCAAGGAGCCGAGCGAAGCCGAAATCGACGATCTAGTTCCTTCCTTTTGTAAATTCAAGAGAGTTGTAACGAAATTTGTCGATAAATAAAGGTGAATTTTCTATATTCTTGCTTATCTTTTAATTCAAGCATAATGATTAGATCTCAATTTGTGATTGTGTTTGTGATCATTATGTTTGAGTAATCTCCGCTCGTGTAGGAGTTGTGACGATCTTTAGATGATGATGATTTAAATATTTTTACAATTCTTAAATCCTATAATGTTTGGAAATTCTAGTGAATCAAATGATTAATGATCTAATTTCGAGATGATGCTTTCTTGATCGTGTTCACTCGAAACTAGGGAACAACTATTGACCATTTGATTAATTAGAAGCTAGAATTTGAATGCGATCCATCGAAAGGACAAAGGATGGGTTGCGAAATCCTTAATTTCCTCGCAAGATCCTTAAACCTCGATGAATTTGCATCGATCTAGTATCAATTCGTTAAAGGATAAGAATGAGTAATCATTAGATCTCATCACATCTATATATCCGATCTACTCCTATGAGCCATACTTCTAATCTTGATTGTTGGTTGGAAAATTATCACACATCTCAATTCTTGCTTTTAATGTTTCTTTTAGATCTAGATTTTTCTTACTCTTGATCTTCAATTACAAATCATGAATTGTTTTCTTTTCTTTGCCTTAAATTTTCAACTCATCTAATTCGGAAATTGAACGGATCCCACTTTCCCTGAGGACGATCCGCACTTACTAACGCGCTACATCCAACACCGTTATTGATTGCGGTCAAATATTTTTTGATTGTGATTTCTATTCATTTTCTAAAACATACACATCAAGAATATCATATCAATCAAAATTGCGCCGTTACCGGGGATCGTGTGCTATTTGTTCATTTTTTGAAATTTGAGTTGAAAAGTTTATTCCATCTAAATTTTTAAGATCAAAACTCGCGCAAAACACTAAACGAGTTGTTGTGGTTAATTGCAAGAAGATCTGGAGCTTGCTGTGAAATTGGAAAATTATTTGGAGAATTCCAGAGGACTCAGGGGATCAATAGAAGCTCTCTGTTAAATTTTCTTACAGTGATCTCACTAAGCCACCGTGTTCCCGCGGCCCTAGCTCCCTAATGCGGCGGTTCCGCGGCTTCTTGAGGGCTTCTTTGTAAAATTTTTCTCAGGTAACCTCTATCTTTCTTATCTCCTTCCTAAATCTGCTCCAATTAACAATTTGTTGCAGGATTCTTTGCAAAAATCGCAGCGCCGCAAAAAGCAAAATAAATTGTGCTTGTTTTTTATTTTGTGGTTGTTTGCATAATTAATACGGATATTAAGGGGCACGGCCAAATCCAGATTAGGTGGAAAGTTCATTACCCTTCCTAGGCCCCAAAAATCACAAACCTACATCCGCATTACCCTCATTAATTAAAAAATATCTAGAGATGACTCTAAGGACCGTCGTTCTCACTTAGGACAGAAGAAGGCCGTGGGTAATTCATTGCTTATCCGCGTTTCTTTTTGTGGTGTCTAAGGAAAGTGTGTCGAAGGCTAGTGGTTACTTAATTAGGCCAACTACTTACGTAGTGGAGAACCTCCCACTTACCTGGCACTTACCTGGCCACAGGAGAAACAAAGAGGCAGTGGAGAATTTTATCCTGCGACTTGTCTTTTGGAAGTTAGGAGCGGTCTAGAGCTTTGACCTAGGTGACCATAGATTTTAGGGTTGCTTGTTGCATTTGTTGTGATCGCATCATATTTTCAAAATCCGTATCATTTTTCAAAACAAACACCGCATTCATTCATTCATTCCCCTAATTATAATTCACGTTGCCACTTGCACTAACCCCTTTTAGTGCAAGATAAGCTGGACAAGGGATTCTAGTGCCCGATTTGTCCGCGTCCCCTCGATCGACTCCGAAGTCGGTATTTCTCTATTTACCTTTCTTTTACCCACCACCACACCCACACAGATGGATCCGTCTCCATCGAACCTCTTTACCGCTGCTCTGCCGCTGTCCGTTGGTGCGCAGAATCCTCCCCGCATCTCTCTCCAAGAGAGGTGCTATCCTTTGCGAGGTCCTCTTTCGACCTGCTTATCCATTCCACCAGCCAACGGGGATAACTTTGAGATTAAGCCCCAGTACATCAACCTTCTACCTAAATTCCACGGTCTCGAGACTGAAGACGCATACGTTTTTATCACCCAATTTGAAAACGTGTGCGCAATGATGGGTACATCACAACTTTCTGTGGATGCCATGCGTCTATGACTTCTTCCATTTACCTTGTGCGATATAGCCGAGAAGTGGCTGTATAACACCACCGCACATTCCATCACGAATTGGGAAGAATTCGTTGCGGCGTTCCTTAAGAAATTCTACCCTATGCAAAAGACAGCTCGAATCTGTAGCGAACTATATCAATTCTCCCAGCTTCCGGCTGAACCATTTTCAAAATGCTTTGAACGATAAGGATCTTTTGGTTCAATGCCCACATCACGGCATCCCGAGATGGGATCTTTGCCGAATCATATATGAGGGCAGTAACCCTACCACTAAATAAAACCTTGAAAACATGTGTCAAGGCACCTTTATGACCAAGGATGATGGGGAAGCATGGAAATTTTTAGAAGAGTTCGCTGAAAAGTCCTTACAGTGGGAGACTGGAACCCAGCCATCGAGTAGGGGTGGCGTACACCAAATAGACGTGTCCATAGGTGTTCGAGCTGAGATGGCAGCAATGCAAAAGAAGCTCGACGCTATGGAACACAAATTCTTAGCAGCCTCCCTAAACCCAATGTCGCTCCCCAAAACTGTTTGTGGGTGCTGTTCTGATCCGTCTCACTTAACGGAAGAATGTCCATTAAACTCCCAGTTTCAAGGTCTCGAGCATACCAATGCTGCATTTCAAAGACCTAGAAACGATCCATATTCTTCCACGTACAATCAGAGTTGGAGGAATCACCCGAATTTTGCTTGGAACCAATCCCAAAACACGGTTCCAAACCCGAATCAATTTCAAAGGGTCCTTCCTCCACAACAACAACCGTTACAACTCACCCAGCACCCCTACCAGTCACAAAATTTTCAAAACCAGGTCAACCCTCCTGCACCTTCTAATCCTATGCAGTCGACCTGTTCTGATGAGTTCTCTCAATTCACTCAAACCATGAAATCACTCTTGTCAAATTTCACGGAAATGTCGGCCGAGGTTAGGTCTTCTGTCGGTGAGATAAAGAAAAACTCAGCGTCCCAAGCTGAGAGTATCAGAACGAAGGAAGCTGAGATTGCACGACTTAAGGCTGAATTGAGTGCGAGAGAAAAAGGAAAACTTCCGTCTCAACCCCTACCGAATCCTGGGCATTACAATGTAAATGCCGTCACAACGTTGACATCAGGAAGAGTGTTGGATAACCATGTTGGGGAAGAAGTTGATGATACTGAAAATCCTATCAACGCCCCGGCTGAGACCTTCCCTCACACACACACTTCTACGTATAATTCTTGTTCTCCTACCCCACCGCCTTCTCTCGAGCCTATTCTCCATTTCCCTCTAGGCTCGACACTTCAGCCCACCTCTTCTAGCTCTTCACAGACGATCCCCACTCCTCTTTTGGGATCTCGTCTACCCCCTCTTCCTTCTCCTATGATGGACCCAGCCCTCATTGCTAAAGCACCTTACCCGAACCGGTTAAGGGCTAACAAATCGAGTCCTCATATGGAGAAAATTATGGAAATGTTCAAACAGGTTAACATCAACATGCCTCTCCTAGATGCGATTCAACAAGTCTCCGCTTATGCGAAAATTCTTATGGACTTGTGCACTAGGAAGAGGAAGACTCAAGTGCCGAAGAAGGTCTTCATGTCCAATAACATTAGCACTGCTTTTATCCCTCAGCTACCAAAGAAACGTAAGGACCCAGGATGTCCTACGATATCGATTTCTATTGGGGGTAAAAACATCAACCGTGCTCTTTTAGACCTTGGTGCAAGTGTTAACCAACTTCCATATTCTGTATATGAGCAGCTAGGGATTAGAGAGTTGAAACCTGCTCACTGCACTCTCCAAATGGCAGATCGATCTATCACCAAACCTAGGGGTGAACTAGAGGATGTGTTGATAAAGGTCGGGGAATTTGTATTCCCTGTAGACTTCATTGTTCTCGATAAACAGCCTGTAGCAAACCCCTGGAGCCAAATTCCGGTGATTCTGGGTCGACCATTCCTTGCTACTTCCAATGCTGTCATCAACTGTAGAAATGGTTCAATGAACTTATCATTTGGAAATATGGCCATTGAACTAAACATCTACAAAATTGGAAGTCAGCCATCAGAACCCTTTGCTCATATCCTTGATGTGTGCTCTGTCCACGAGATTGATCCCGAAAGTTGCGGAGTTGAGGAACTTTGCTTTACAGATCTCGACGACACTACCACATCACTGTTTGACCTGACACATGATCTTAGTGAGGACACCATTTCCGCGCTTGAGTCTGCCACTCCCGACTCATCACCATCCGAGTCTGTATCTTTTACAGGCTGTGAGCTACTTTGTGACTCCGAAAATCATTCGATGATCCCACCTTCTATCATTTCTCCGCCAGCATTAGATTTAAAATTTTTACCTTCTCACCTTAAATATGCATATTTAGGTGAGAATGAATCTTTACCGGTTATCATTTCCGCTTCTCTAGCATCAGAGCAAGAGAATGCACTCTTATCGGTATTGAGATCTAATAAGGAGGCGTTTGGTTGGACCATGGCGGACATCAAAGGGATTAGTCCCTTGATTGTTGAACATCATATACATGTGATGGATGATGCCAGACCAACCCGAGAACCACAGAGACGGTTGAACCCCGTCATGAAGGAAGCGGTGATGAAAGAGATCGTCAAATACCTTGATAGTGGTATCATATACCCAATCTCCGATAGCCAATGGGTGAGTCCTATACATGTCGTCCCTAAGAAATCTGGCATCACTGTTGTTACCAATGAGGCAAATGAGTTGATTCAGACACGCGCCGAAACTGGGTAGCGTGTATGTATTGATTACAGAAAACTCAATGCCGCCACGAGGAAAGACCACTTTCCTCTACCTTTCATTGATCAGATGCTGGAACGCTTAGCTGGACGTGCGTATTATTGCTTTATGGACGGATACTCTGGCTATAATCAGGCCCCCATCACCAAAAAGGATCAAGATAAAACCACTTTTACTTGTCTTTTTGGTACCTTTGCTTATAGACGCATGCCCTTTGGGTTGTGCAATGCTCCCGCTACCTTTCAGCGGTGTATGATGGGGATATTCTCTGATATGGTAGAGAATTTTCTGGAGATATTTATGGACGATTTCTCGATTTTCGGAGACTCTTTTTCCGACTGCCTATCGAATCTTGACGCAGTTCTTACTCGTTGCAAAGAGAAGAACTTAACTTTGAACTGGGAAAAATGCCATTTCATGGTCCAAGAAGGAATTGTACTTGGACATGTTATCTCACGGAAAGGTATTGAGGTTGACAAAGCTAAGATAGATGTCATTCAAAATCTCCCTCATCCCAAAAGCGTCAAAGATATTCGATCTTTCCTTGGTCATGCGGGCTTTTATAGAAGATTCATTAAGGACTTTAGCAAAATTGCTAGACCTTTAACTCTTCTCCTGGCCAAGGATACGACCTTCCACTTTGACTCGGATTGTGAGGAAGCTTTCGACTCACTCAAACACTCCCTCACTTCAGCCCCCGTTCTATCGTCTCCAAATTGGGACTACCCCTTTGAGCTGATGTGTGACGCATCTGACTTTGCAGTAGGTGTAGTCTTAGGACAGCACATTGAAAAGATGCCACACGTGATCTATTATGCGAGTAAGACCCTGAATGATGCATAAATCAATTATACAATTACCGAAAAGGAACTTTTGGCGGTTGTATTTGCATTAGAAAAATTTAGGCCTTACTTAATTGGCTCTCCTATAGTTATGTACACAGACCATTCCGCCTTGAAACATCTTCTGGCGAAGAAAGATGCAAAAGGTCGGCTAATACGTTGGATCCTTCTGTTACAAGAATTTAATCTTGTTATCAAAGATAAGAAAGGATGTGAAAACTTAGTAGCCGACCATCTTTCACGCATCTCTTCTTCCCCTGTGACCCTGCCGATCAATGATTCGTTCCCAGATGAACAACTCTTGAGCGTATCCAATGAACCTTGGTTCAGGGATATTGTGAACTATCTTGTCACGGGACTGATACCAAGCGATTGGTCAAAACAGGACAAATACCGTTTTCTATCCCAAGTAAAACACTTTTACTGGGATGATCCATATTTGTTTAAGTATTGTCCCGATCAGATCATTCGCCGGTGTGTCCCGAAAGAAGAGTTCAAGAGTGTTCTTTCTTTCTGTCATGATCAGGCCTGTGGGGGTCACTTCGGTCCTAAAAAGACGGCGGAAAAAGTTTTGCAATGTGGATTTTATTGGCCGACCTTATTCAAGGACACATTTGACTATTGCAAAACCTGTACACAATGTCAGTACACGGGTAGAATCTCCCGGAGAAATGAAATGCCTCAGCAACCCA
Source organism: Agapanthus africanus (assembly GCA_030015575.1). Taxonomy (NCBI): domain Eukaryota; kingdom Viridiplantae; phylum Streptophyta; class Magnoliopsida; order Asparagales; family Amaryllidaceae; genus Agapanthus; species Agapanthus africanus. The sequence goes on from CM057339.1 coordinate 48,840,983, forward strand.
TCTTGGTTGTTGAAATTTTCGATGTTTAGGGCATTGATTTTATGGGTCCCTTTCCCAACTCCTTTGGGAATTTGTACATACTGCTGGCGGTTGATTATGTCTCAAAGTGGATAGAAGCCATTCCATGTCGCACTAATGACAGGAAAGTTGTCATTAAATTCTTGAAAGAGAATATCTTTTCGCAATTTGGACACCCACGCGCTATCATTAGCGATAATGGGACACATTTCTGCAACAAGTCTTTCGAGACTCTGATGCAGAAATACGGAGTCAACCACAGACTTTCTACACCCTATCATCCCCAAACGAGCGGGCAGGCTGAGATTTCGAATAGACAGATCAAACAAATCCTGGAGAAGACTGTTGCTAAAAATAGAAAAGACTGGTCGACCAAACTGACGGATGCTCTTTGGGCATTCCGAACTGTATTTAAAACCGACCTAGGGATGTCTCCATATAGGATAGTGTTTGGGAAGGCATGCCATTTACCCGTCGAGATTGAGCATAAAGCATTGTGGGCTATTGAGGAAATCAACTTTGACTTGAACCAAGCCTGCAACTTTCGCAAGCTGCAAATAAATGAGCTAAGCGAACTCCGCGATGAAGCTTATGATAACGCTGTGATTGTAAAAAATAGGACTAAGGTTTTTCACGATAAAAACATTTTGAGGAAAACATTTTCACCTGGTCAACAAGTCCTTCTTTATGATTTACGACTACACCTTCACGCTGGTAAGCTTCGATCTCGGTGGAAGGGACCTTTTGTTGTGCGGTCTGTATACCCGCACGGGGCAGTAGAGGTAGAAAATGTTAAAAACGGCACATTTTTCAAAGTGAATGGACATAGACTAGCCGTATTTTTCCACTGACCCCACGGAGGAGCTCCTGTTCTTACAGGAGCCAGTTTATCTTGATTAAATTCCTCCGTCTCACCTCCATGTCCTGTATATTACTGCATCATCTTTTTGAATGGAGATGAGTGAAAAGAATAAGTTTGGGGGAGGATCTTCACTTATATATTTTGCCCCCACTAATAAATTCCTCCCAGGCTTACAGGTTTTGTAGATATAGCGGTTGGCAACAGTGAGGACACTGTTGAAAACAAGTTTGGGGGAGGTTTGTGCTTAGTTTTGCATCATGTGCATATCATTTGTATAAGCACAAAACATTTCTTTAAAAACCATAAAAATTTAAAAAAATTTCAAAACCCATAAAAATTTTGTGTAAATAATTTTTCAAAACCCATAAAAACCTATAAAATTCAAAAAAATTTCAAAATCCATAAAAATTCAAAAATTTTCAAAACTCATAAAAATTTTAAATTTTCAAAATATAAAAATATTTAATATTTATGATAATAAAAGATTAGATAATGAACAATTACATCCATGAGATTAGAAAAATTTAAGAAAACTAAGAAAATTAGAAGTTTTCTTATACGAACTAGTAATAAGTAGTTATGAGCCGTTGCCCCAAGGGTTAATAAGATGAAGGAAGTCACTAATCTGAGGATAAAAATAAGTCTGAAAAATAGTTTCTATTCTGGAAACCAAACATTTTGAACGTTGATACCCTGCTATTCGCACTTACACACGTCTTGAAGCCCGGGATAGTAGAGAATATCTTGAAATGCTCTTGTCTTAAAGCCGATGTATGAAGGAAATATAAAAGAAATGAATAAAAAAAATAAAGTGGTGAGGAAAAAATGGACACTGGTTTTGTTATCGCTAAAGGCAATAAAAAATTTATAGCGAGGGTGCCTCTTCACCTAGTGCCCTAAGGCCAACTGGTCTGGGAGTCACTGCTATGCCTGAGGTGGTGCAAGACGAGAAAAATACACCAAATAAGCAAGCACATGAGTAATTGGTCGGTTAGTACCTCAAGAAGTATTAACGGTCGCATAAAAGTGTGTGAGCAATCTCATCTAATATTCATTAATTAAAAAGTACTGAGGCTGATGGGCAAGAGTATGATAGCTTGAATTGAATTCTCCGGGTGTAGGGATGTCCTTTACACATACGCAGGGTGATATGATCGATGTTTGGAAGAAAGATAGGAATGAAGAATAAGACGATGTTTTATTGAGGGAGGACGTGATTTCTGACATTTTTTCATGACCATTAAGATAGGGCTCATGACAACCGAAAAGCTAGCTTAGTTGGAAACCCTAATTTTCAAGGCTTTTCTTTTACAATTCTTGTCTTTAAATGTAATATTCAAGATCTTCCTTTTAATATTGGATTTTTTGGGTGCAATCCGCTGAAAACCCTCAGGAGACAACACACCTCCTACTAGGGACACCTAGAGGTTTAAAGGCTTGTTCCACGTGCTCCGTGCAATCGTGTTGCCTACGAAAGTGTGCTTTTCTCTTTCTTTATTTTCTCCTTCTCTTTTTAATAAAACTGTTCGATCGAGACGATCGAAAATAAGTTTAGGGGATTTTGATCAGTCGAAAATACTGCATTTCTAACACGACAATTTCCCTACCTTTTGCATTCATGTAAAGGTATCCGGTATTCATATCACACATATTAGCAAAACACATGTAAAATACTGGATTACTTGTACTGTATACTAAAACCGGCACTTTTAGGGAAATTGTGTGTTTTTCATGGTATCGCATCACCCTTGTATTGCGCAACTCTTGTCTTGGGGTCTAATGCAGGAAATTCCAGAAGCAGAGCCCAAATTGGGAAAAGAACAGATAAAAGATACGCCAACTCAAAGGCTGAAGATCTGGTAGCAATACAGAAGGCCAAATAAAATTCAATACATCAGAATAAGGCCCATATGACATCCCAAGCCCACAGAATAAAACTCAAGTTCCAAAGCCCTCAAAGGACCGCGGATCCGCGGCCCAAACCCCCTTGGCGCCGCGGATCCGCGGCCATATAATGTGATCATTGGCTTAAATTTTGTACACGTGTCTCCCCTAACGGCCAAAGCTTCCAGAAGGCCCCAAAAGCTCCACGTGGCACATCTAGAAGGCTCGGCTTAACAAACTATTTCTAGAAGGTTCTTGTAACAAACTTTTTGAGGGAAATTTAAATCTTTTGGCTAACAAACTTGTGGAGGGAAGAATTCAAATTTCAATCCTAGATCTAGAATTTTGAGGTCTATATAAGAGAGCCTAGATCTAGGGTGAAAATTGTTCAAGAATTCATTCATCTTCTTCCTCCCACAAGTTTAGTGACAAAACTTGTGCCAAACCCTTACCCCAATTCCAATTCAACTTCAAGATCAAGATCCCGAGAGCAATTCAAGCAAGAGTGACTTCAACCTTTAGCAAGCGACTCCGGATTTCAACGGAGCAAGAGATCCACGCCGATCCACGACTCAAGGAGCCGAGCGAAGCCGAAATCGACGATATAGTTCCTTCCTTTTGTAAATTCAAGAGAGTTGTAACGAAATTTGTCGATAAATAAGGGTGAATTTTCTATATTCTTGCTTATCTTTTAATTCAAGCATAATGATTAGATCTCAATTTGTGATTGTGTTTGTGATCATGATGTTTGAGTAATCTCCGCTCGTGTAGGAGTTGTGACGATCTTTAGATGATGATGATTTAGATATTTTTACAATTCTTAAATCCTATAATGTTTGGAAATTCTAGTGAATCAAATGATTAATGATCTAGTTTCGAGATGATGCTTTCTTGATCGTGTTCACTCGAAACTAGGGAACAACTATTGACCATTTGATTAACTAGAAGCTACAATTTGAATGCGATCCATCGAAAGGACAAACGATGAGTTGCGAAATCCCTAATTTCCTCGCAAGATCCTTAAATCTTGATGAATTTGCATCGATCTAGTATCAATTCGTTAAAGGATAAGAATGAGTAATCATTAGATCTCATCACATCTATAGATCCGATCTACTCCTACGAGCCATACTTCTAATCTTGATTGTTGGTTGGAAAATTATCACACATCTCAATTCTTGCTTTTAGTGTTTCTTTTAGATCTAGATTTTTCTTACTCTTGATCTTCAATTACAAATCATGAATTGTTTTCTTTTCTTTGCCTTAAATTTTCAACTCATCTAATTCGGAAATTGAACGGATCTCACTTTCCCTGAGGACGATCCACACTTACTAACGCGCTACATCCAACACCGTTATTGATTGCGGTCAAATATTTTTTGATTGTGATTTTTATTCATTTTCTAAAACATACACATCAAGAATATCATTCAATCAAGAAGAGAGAGAGAAAGAGAAGGGAAGAGAGAGAGGAGATCGATGTGGTGGGGCCCAGGGCAAAAGAAACTGGGTTTTGATTGGCCCGAGGATGAGTGAGAGGATAGATTTAGGTAAAAGAAAATTTAAAATGATTTTTAATTTTTAAAAATATTTCGTTGGTTATAAAGAAATTTAGGCTGTTAAAAATATATTAAACTAATTTAAAGAAATTTAAATAATTAGAATTTGGCGGGTTGCAAAATATTTCAGAAATGCGCCCGGGCCGGATCCAAAATTTTGGATTTGAAATATGGAAATTATTAGCAAGTTCCAAAAATTAAAATGAAAGATTATGTAACAGAAATGCATACCCCCAAGAACGGACGCACGTACGTACGCGTAGCCATCCAAACACGTCCGTTTCACTGAACTGGACGAGAACACGATGCAAGGACGCTACCACAGGGTTAAGGGTATCAAGCATGCTATGAAATGCAATTTTAAATTATTTTTCGTGATTTAAATTGTTATATGCAAAAGATGCGATACTAGATAAAATATCAGTATATACTAAATCATGAGATGTACTAGTCCATGTAACAAGTCAAGATAATTTATAAATAAGAGTCAAACAGGTTCAAGCAAGCGGGTCGGGTCGAATGCAATATAAAGTATAAAATACCATTCGCACCCAAGATACGCTAAATCAAGAAATATCACGAATAAAGAAAATACGAGAACTGGAATTGGTATAAATGAACTCGGGTGTTACAACCCAAAGCCATGAGAGTAGAACCGGATCAACATCAGTCTTGGAAGCGATCTCGTACCTGTCACGTGATAACGCTATCAAAAGAAGAGCCCGAGAATATGGATGACCTTCCCTGGTGCTTCGAAAACGATGATGATGAGGTGATCTCGGAGTTTTCACCAGCCCCAAAAGAGCTGGAAGATGGGATACATACTACTGCAGACAACCTCAGAAAGATTGATTTGGGGACGGCAAGTGACCCGCGGCCAACATTCGGCAGCGAGCTGTTGTCTGAAGAAAGGGTGGCTACGCTAAAGGACGTGCTCATGCAGCATAAAGATTGCTTCGCATGGAACTATTCCGAGATGCCAGGACTAGATCCAGAGATTGCTGTACACAAATTGGCCATATCCCCGGACGTCAAGCCGATCAAACAGGCACCAAGAAGAATGCGGCTCGAGCTTGAGATGAGCATCAACGCCGAAGTCAAGAAACTAATCGACTCCGACTTCATCCAAGAATTTCAATATCCTGATTGGATCGCCAACATCATCCCGATGATGAAGAAAAATGGGACGGTGCGCATATGTATGGACTTTTGGGATCTCAATAAATCCTGCCAGAAGGATGACTTCCCAGTACCAGTTACCGAGCTAATGATAGACAATGCGTCCACTCATGAAGTTCTCTCCTTCATGGATGGCTCGTCAGGTTACAATCAAATAAAGATGCATCCCGAGAACCAAAAGCATACTGCCTTCCGGACCCTTTTGGGTATATTTTGCTACAAGGTGATGCCTTTCGGTCTGAAGAATGCTGATGCCACCTATCAGAGGGCCATGACGAAAATTTTCGATGATCTCATACACGAAATCTTCGAATGCTATATCGACGACCTCGTAGTAAAAAGCAAATCATATGAGGAACATTTAGAGCATCTAAGGATCGTGTTTCAGCGCCTTCGGAAATACAACTTGAAGATGAACCCTCTCAAATGCGCGTTCGGAGTGTCCTCAGGCAAGTTCCTAGGATTCATCGTCCGACACTGAGGCATCGAGATTGATCCGTCAAATATCAAGGCGATTATGGAAATGCCTCTACCAAGGACTCTCAAGCAACTGCGGTCTTTCCAAGGGAAGCTAGCGTATATCCGGCGATTTATAGCCAACCTCTCCGGCAAGTGCCGCCCCTACAGTCACTTGATGATAAAGGGAATCCCGTTCGTCTGGGATCATAAATGCCAAAGCGCACTGGACGAAATCAAGCAGTACCTGCAGAATCCGCCAGTGCTCGCCGCTCCCATTAAAGGAAAACCTCTCATCTTGTATACGACCACCCTCGAAGGTTCTTTAGGCACGCTATGGGCACAAGAGAACGACCAAGGGAAAGAAAGAGTCATCTACTATTTGAGTCGAGTTCTCCTGGGGGCAGAAAGCAATTACTCTCCCATTGAAAAACATTGCCTGGCGTTGATCTTCGCAATAATGAAGCTCAGACACTATGCGTTGTCACATGAGGTCCATCTCATATCAAAAGTGGATCCTCTCAAATATTTGATCTCGAAGGCCATATTAATCGGGCGGCTCGCTAAATGGGCCCTGCTCTTGATGGAGTTCTCGATAACTTATCGGCCTTTTAAGGCAGTGAAAGGCCAAGCCATCGCCGACTTCCTCGCTGAGCATCCGATACCTGCCGACTCTCCCTTGAACTGCGAATTGCCAGAAGAACACGCGTTTGACAAGATCGACGGGGAGAGAAGAGAGAATGATACCCAATGGGAACTCTACTTCGATGGAGCATCTTCCATAAAGAAGTGCAAACAAAGCACCCCCATAATCAAATCAGGGGTAGGCCTCATCTTCGTGACTCCATAAGGAGGGATAATGCGCTTTGCCTTCTCCTTAACAGAGCCGAGGACGAATAATGAGGCTGAGTATGAAGCTTTGATAGCTGGTCTTGAGATCGCTGTCGACATGGGAATCGAAAACCTCCTCATATACGGAGATTCCCAGCTGGTCGTCAGCCAAGTAAACGACGACTATCAAACATGCAAGCCAGAGTTAGTGAAATAAGACGAGAGGGTACAACAATTACTGACTCAAATCCCTTCTTACATTCTGTAAAGTATACCGCGTACGGAAAATAGTAAGGCGGATGCATTAGCCAAGCTCGCTAAAGAACTGGCCGATGAGAACCTCGATGACGTGAGGATCATTGTGCAAAGTCGTCGGGTTCTTGCATCGGCAGAAATATCTCCGGAGTCGTCCGAAGAAAAGGAAGTAACCGAGCAAATGGCTCTGCAGATAAAAGGCCAGGAAAAGGCTGAGGATTGGAGAGAAGTCTTTATAGATTACTTCAAATCCCGTCGAACACCTGAAGATGCATCCTCAACGCACCAGCTCATGAAACGAGCTCTATCCTTCGCCTTTGTTAATGACATTCTGTATAAGAGATCGTTTGACTCTTTATGGCTAAGATGCCTGGGACCGGAAGAAGCAAAAAGAGTCGTCCAAGAAACTCACGACGGACTCTGCGGTTCTCACCAAGCCGGGCCGAAGATGAAGCTGAAGATTAAAAGGATGGGCTACTATTGGCCCACGATGATTCAGGACTGTCTCGAGTATGCGAAGCAATGCCACTCGTGCCAGATCCATGGAGACTTTATCCACCAGCATCCGAATCCACAACATCCGACAGTGGCTAGCTGGTCGTTCGAAATGTGGGGAACTGACATAATCATCCCCATCGAACCAGCATCGTCCAGAGGACATCGATTAATTTAGCAACAACTGATTACTTCTCCAAGTTGGCAGAAACAGTACCGCTGAGGGAAGTGAAGACGGAGAATATCCTCCATTTCTTCAAGACGTACGTCATTTATCGGTTTAGAACTCTGTGACAGATCATCTCTGATAACGGGCCAGCCTACAGGAGACACAAAATTAGCCGCTTCGCACAACAACATAATATAGACTGGAGATACTCTTCGGTCTATAATCCACTAGCTAACGGTCTAGCCAAGGCCTTCAACAAGATCTTGACGAAAATCGTGAAAAAGACGATGTCTCGGAATAAGAAGGACTGGTATGAGAGACTGCATGAAGCTCTCTGGGCATATCGAACTACATTCAAAACGGCCATAAACACAATGCCGTACACATTGGTATTCGACACAGAAGCGGTACTCCCGCTTGAGATAGAGTTGCCTTCTCTACGAGTGGCGGTTCATTACGAGCTAACGGACGAAGAGAATGTTCACATTCGGCTTGAGGAGCTCGATGCCCTTGATGAAACCCGGCTCATGGCACAACAAAATTTGGAGGCTTATAAAGCAAAGATGACATGCTCATATGAGAGATTGACTAGTCCGAGAACATTCCGCCAAGGCGAACTCGTGCTACTAGTCAAGAGACCTATGGTCCCCAATCGCGCCAAGCGGGGGAAATTCGAGCCGAATTATGAAGGCCCGTATATCATAGATAAAGTCTACCAGGGTGGAGCCTATTTACTCATGGACATGCATGGTGAAAGACCTTTCAGGCCAATAAACGGCCGCTTCCTGAAAAAATACTACGCTTAACGAGTCACGGCCTAGGTCAACGATAGATGACGATGCCTATGTCCGCTCGCTATCTTCCTAAGCCCAAACTCTGTAAGTAGTAGCCGGCTTTCGGACCGAAACGTCCTTAAACTAACAATGGACCACTATGTCCTAAAACTGTCTGTTGACCAAAACGTCGATAAACTTCTACGGACCACAGCATCCCAAGGCTGACACAAAAAATAAAAAAAAGAAGAAGAAAGAATAAAAAAAACGGTATGTCCATAAGCAAAATAGGCACGGATGAAAACCGGAAAGGGCTCCGTGAGTAAAAACAGCAGGGCTACCGGCGAGTTTTGTGAAAACCCGAAAGGACGCAATCTCATTAAAAGACACTTGCAAGGTCCTCTCGACCTTGTGAGGAGAAACCGCCTGCGTGAGATCCTTACGACTCACAAGGGAGCAACACACTTAGGGATCCCCATGATTCCTAAGGAGAAATTACACTTACGAGATCCTCACGACTCGTAAGGAGAACCCTCTTATGAGACCCTCACGGCTCATAAGATTCAAAAGTCTTAAGCTACAGGGATCTGAACCTGTTCTTAAGCGGCCACCACAACCTCCAACTTTGCCCTACAAGCGGCTCAATATTGACCCTTATATACAATCCACGGGCACGAATAAACATTTCCCTAATAAAGTCCCGTCCGTGACTAGGGATATGTTTGCACAGTGAACATCCCTTGTAAGTCCTCTCGACTTATAAGGAGAAAGCACTCTTTTAAGATCCTTACGACTTATAAGAGACCAAACACTTAGGAGTCCTCACGATTCCTAAGGAGAAAACGCACCTACGAGATCCTCACGGCTCATAGGGAGAAATACCTTTATGAGACCCTTACGGCTCATGAAGTCAAAAGCCTTAGTCGACAGGATCCTAACCCTGTCTACTAAGCCAACTTTGTTCGACATCAACGAAGGCAAATGATGATTCGATCCTGGTAATATCCCAGTTGTAGCGATGCTGATGCCGAAATCGGTATCAAATCCCAAAATTCGCAGCGAAAAGCCAGCGAGCCACAAATGCATACGAAACAGCCGAAATGATGGGGCAACTTGCAAATAAAAAGCAACAAGTAAAAATGTATGCATACAAAAATAGCCGAAATGATTGGGCAACTCGCAATAAAAAGTAGCGAGCAAAAATGAAATAAATAGCCGAAATGATTGGGCACCGCGAAAAATTGCCGAAGGGCAATCGCGACTTTCGCGATATAAAAGCTGAAATGATAGAGCATCGCGGAAAAAAATAAAGAAAAATGAAATTTATGCCCTACAGGCGATATCACATCAATCCCTGTATACAATCCAAGGGCGCAAACGAAGAAAGAATCACACCTTCCCTCCCCAGGCTTCATCAGAAGAAGAAGCCAAACCTCAACGGTTCACAGACAGCCTGGAGATCATCTTAAAATTCGTCTCATTACAACAGACACAACATCAAGCAAAGCGGAACTGCGGCAGCTCTCAGTTCCATGACTCGGTGGTGCACAGATGACCGAGAGTCAAATCCTGACTCCATGAAATACGGATAAAGTCAATCCTTCCTGGTTACGTGGAATGCGGTTTATGTCAATCCTGACCCCATGGGAAACATCCAGAGCGGATCCTGGTCCTCGCAGAACATGGTTATGACCCCGTCGGAAGCATCTAGAGCGGAGCCTGGTCCTCGCAGAACACGGCTATGACCCCGTCGGAAGCATCTAGAGCGGATCCTGGTCCTCGCAGAACACGGCTATGACCCCATGGGAAGCATCCAGAGCAAATTCCTGGTCACGTGGAACGCGGCTTATGTCAATCTTAACCCCGTGGGAAACGTCCAGAGCGGATCCTGGTCCTCGCAAAACACGGCTATGACCCCGTGGGAAGCATCCAGAGCGAAGCTTGGTCCTCGCAGAACACGACTATGACCCCGTGGGAAGCATCTAGAGCAAATTCCTGGTCACGTGTAACACGGCTTATGTCAATCCTGACCCCGTGGGAAACGTCCAGAGCGGATCCTGGTCCTCGCAGAACACGGCTATGACCCCGTGGGAAGCATCCAGAGCGGAGCCTGGTCCTCGCAGAATACGGCTATGACCCCGTGGGAAGCATCCAGAGAAAATTCCTGGTCATGTGGAACGCGGCCTATGTCAATCCTGACCCCGTGGGAAACGTCTAGAGCGGATCCTGGTCCTCGCAGAACATGGCTATGACCCCATGGGAAGCATCTAGAGCGGTGCCTGGTCCTCGCAGAACACGGCTATGACCCCGTGGGAAGCATCCAGAGCAAATTCCTGGTCACATGGAACGCGGCTTATGTCAATCTTGACCCCGTGGGAAACGTCCAGAGCGGATCCTGGTCCTCGCAGAACACGGCTATGACCCCATGGGAAGCATCCAGAGAGGAGCCTGGTCCTCACAGAACACGGCTATGACCCCGTGGGAAGCATCCAGAGCAAATTCCTGGTCACGTGGAACGCGGCTTGTGTCAATCCTAACCTCGTGGAAAACGTCCTGAGCGGATCCTGGGCCTCACAGAACATAGCTATGACCCCGTGGGAAGCATCCAGAGCGGAGCCTGGTCCTCGCAGAACACGGCTATGACCCCGTGGGAAGCATCCAGAGCAAATTCCTGGTCACCTGGAATACGGCTTATGTCAATCCTGACCCCGTGGGAAACGTCCAGAGCGGATCCTGGTTCTCGCAGAACACGTCTATGACCCTGTAGGAAGCATCCAGAGCGGAGCCTGGTCCTCGCAGAACACGGCTATGACCCCATGGGAAGCATCCAAAGTAAATTCCTGGTTACGTGGAACACGGCTTATGTTAATTCTGACCCTGTGGGAAACGTCCAGAGCGGATCCTAGTCCTCCCAGAACACGGTTATGACCCCGTGGGAAGCACCTAGAGCGGAGCCTGGTCCCCGCAGAACACGGCTATGACCCCATGGGAAGCATCCAGAGCAAATTCCTGGCCACATGGAATGCAGCTTATGTCAATCTTGACCCCGTGGGAAACGTCCAGAGCGGATCCTGGTCCTGGCAGAACACGGCTATGACCCAGTAGGAAGCATCCAGAGCGGAGCCTGGTCCTTGCAGAACACGACTATGACCCCGTGGGAAGAATCCAGAGCAAAATTCCTGGTCACGTGGAACACGGTTAAAGTCAATCCCGACCCCGTAGGAAATGCCCAGAGCAACTCCCGACTCTGTGAAATACGGATAATGGCAACACGATCAATCACTTACGGGTCTTCTCGACCCGTAAGGAAGAAAACTCTCTTGTAAGATCCTTACGACTTACAAGAGAAAACGCGCTTGGGAATTCTCATGATTCCTAAGGAGAAAATACACCTACGAGATCCTCTCATCTCGTAGGGAGAAAAGTCTTTATGAGACCCTCACGGCTCATGAAGTTGAAAAGTCTTAGGCAGCATATCTGAACCTGCTTTCTAAGCCATCACTACCTCTCGAAGAATTCAAAACGGAATGCTCACTCTATCATCTGCAGGCTATGCTTACTAAAGTGACATGCTGATAACAAAGAAAAAAAGAAAGCAAAAAGATGACACGAGACATTACGAAAGAAATGTATCTTTTATTCATAAATTCAATTGGATACAAAATACATCTTATGAAAGAATAAAAAATGGATACACTTTATTCAAAATTACAAATAGTACAAAAACAATTATTGAGAGGGAAGCGCTTTCAATAGTCTAATCAGCCGCTCGCGCACCTCCCTCAGCCCCTTTTCTCGGTCAGCTGCCGCGGCAAACTCTGCTTCGACTTGGGCTCGTTGCTACAAGTAGAACGAAAGTTGTCTTCGACGTCCCGCTGAGCTGCCCCACGATTCTGTGCATCCCGCTCGACGATGTCAAGCTTCTGCCTCAATGTTAGCCCGTCAGAGATGCATCGCAGAAGGCCTTCAAAGATAGCTTTCAACTGTGCAGCATTTGCATCAACCTGAGCGTGCAGCCGGGAAGATTCGCTTGAAGTCTCTTCGCACTTCGTATGTTTTAAGGCCGCCTCCTGTTCAAGATGGTGGAAGTAGGGAGTGCTCTGCTCATCCCACGAATCCCGTTGAGAGTTCTTAGCCAGGACCTCAGGAGCAGGACGTCTGAATTCGAGCTCATGCAGACAGGTCTCAATTTCCCTGCAGTGATTAACCCAAGACTCAACGACGCCCTCACTATGAAAGTTCACGAGCGTCGCCAGCATAGGATTAACCTCTGCGACAAAGTCTGCAGCGAATGTGGGAGCCTCCACGTCAAGCTCCTCAATGTAGTCGCTCAACATGCATAGAATATTCACAGCGCCTTTGGAAGATGAACGTCGAGAAAAGGGGCCTGCTGGCATTACGACTCGAGATTCGAACGGAGCTGAAGTTGATATCACCGCTTCAAAACAAATCACAGTCAAATAACTGTTCAAGAAATAGAAGAGGTTCATGAACAATGGAGTTTACTATACCGGCTGCAGCAGGTGGCAAGGCCGGGGGTACCAGTGGCGCAACTGTTCTTTCGTCTCCTCCTTCGATCTGTAGTGCTGCAATCAAAACAAAGAATAATTAGAAACGATTTGGCTGCTCGTAAAAGAAAAGACATTAGCTAAAGGCTGTACTCACCAGCGCCACTAGATGAGGCGACCTCTGACTAGAAAGAGAAGTATGGGTGTAGCACCTGATACAGGTGATCAAAAAGGACTCATGTGAGGATGTAACAATACAATGTCAGTACATGAAATATACTACCTGCAATGAGACCGATGGGTCGCAAATCCGCACCTTCCAGCATTTGAGAGGGTATGAGAGAAGGCAAAGGGGCCGTCACCGTCAAAGTGGCAACTGGTGGCGCTTCCTCGGGTGGCACAACCTCAACGCCCACCGCAGCTGCATTCGAAACAAAAGTACTGTCAGAAAAGGTCGAAAAGGGATTGCAGAATAAAATAGAAAGCAATAACCTGAAATTTACATGGTAAGTCGCTGGTCGAGACCGCGACAAGGGCATCACTGGATGCAGCAACTGCCTCACCGTCCTCCATCGGAACGGTCTCACCACCCGTAGCCTCATCTCCCGATTCTACAAGAATCGTCGTGACACTCGCAGCGCCCGGTAACGGCAAGGATCCATAAGGGGAAAGAGCGACGATTGGAGCAGTGCCCGACTCTTGAGAAAGAGTGGCTACCTCGGGCTCGGCGACTGTAGCCATCTCACCACCGTCACCTCGGTCTCGGCGATCGTGGCTGTCTCACCTGCCTCCATCTCAAGTTCGGTGGTTTCCGCCACTTCTTCGGAAAGACTCGGCCCTGCAAGATTGGATATATGAGAACCTGAAAGTTAAAACTTTGACAAAAGAACCTAATGTCACGATACCTTGAGTCGGTTTTCCGAGTGCTTCCCGAGCAGCACGTGCTGCCTGTCTTTGGGCGGTGGACAAGGCAGCCGAAATATCCTCTGAAAGAGTAGGGGCAGGGGTAGAGGCGCTCGAACCTGCACCCGCGGCCAAGGCGGCACTACGCTCCCTTGCCGCGCGCATTCTACGCCTCCTTTCTGCTCGGGCCGTGAGAGAGGATCTTCTAGAAGCCTCCATCAATAGGACGTCATCGTCCGCGCCAAGGGTTACCTCTGGAGCCGTTATGGCATCCGTCATTGGTTGTTTGAGTAAGGCCTCTTTCGGCAGTGCTGAGGAGGCCGAGACTTCGATGGCTGGCCCTGGAAGTATCTCCGCATCACCTTGCGGGATTGGTATTGTAGTCCCTGGGATAAGATAAGGAGGGGGTCAGATTGTCCATAATAAAGGAGAATGAAGATGCAATGAGCCGAGATATACCAACTCCCAGCGAGGCGCAAATCTTCTCCTCCTCCTTGAAAGTCCTAACGGAAGCCGTGAGAGCCTCTTCAGTGGAAATGCCTGTTAAAGAAGGAAATGTGTCAGTCGAAACATGATAATAAAATATAATGAAATGATGAAAGTTACGGCTGATATTTACTTGATTGCGCGAGGATGGCCATTCCCGCTTTGTGGCTTGCTGATCGCACAGAAGCTGCAATGGCGGCCTCGAGATCGGTATCGTCCGGCGCTATGAATAAACCTTCGTTGGTCCCATATTCGCTCAGGCCCCACTATAAGGAGCATGAGGCTCCTGGCCGAGTACAACGTCTACAGAGAGGATCGACTTCTTCTTCCTCTTCTGCGAGTGAGCTCCAGTCGCAGCTAGCATAAGCTTACGCTTGGTGGGCACTTTAGGACGACGGGTCCCGATATCTGAACCCACATCGGACTCGGGGGAAGCTACACTCGCCGCCTCCAAGGGAGCAAGGGTTACCGGTAGCTCGGGTCTGTCACGCGGGACTTCAATCACGGCAGCTTCTCTTAAGGGAGGAAGGACAATGGCCCGTCGCTTCAAAGGGACGTTTCGATCACCGGCAGGGGGTGCACCCTTGCGATCGAGCAACAATCGCTTCTTCTCCTTGATGACGGCGCCTATTGAATGCTGATACCACGCCGCGTACACATTAAGGGCCTTCGGGACACAGCTCAGTTCGCTAATAAAGAAGTTGGACCCCGTGTTCACACGCATAAAATGGTGTAGCGCGTTTCGCATTCCCTCTTCGGTGGCAGCAGGTTCTAGCAGGAAAGCCTCCAGCGGGACTCCTTGATTGTAGCTCAGCTGCTGGGCAAAACGGTGTGGGTTGTATCTCATAAATAATGCGACATCATTTTGCCTAAACACTAGAAAGCCCGGCCTGATAGAGTATAAATGAAGGATTTCCTGAGCTTTCAAAACAGAGGCTCCATCCTTGAAAATGTCCCGCAATGGCTGCACCGCGGTTACGGACTCTTTGCCGATGTTAGAATCTTGTCAGTAAAAGTCATGCCATCTCCAACCATGCGAGGGCGAAGGAGCAAACCTCTAGCTTCCCGTGGTGACGGGTTTACAATAGATGAGCCGACTAATCGCATAATCCGAGGGAAGCTGCACCTGTCATAGAAGGAGGACCTTTTATGGATACCGAAAATGCCAAGTGCATGTAGCTCAAGCCATGACATGAAGTAATGCATCGAGAAGTTCACATGCTGTACTCCGGGTTCAGTAGTATCCGCCGCTTGGCTGAGGCCGTAATAAAAATTAGCTAACCCGGCAACCCCGACAGCCACTTTAACCCCAATAACCATTCGGTGAGCGGGGTAGAAGACAGACGGCCTCATACGGCGAAGGTGCATCGGAAGCGCAAACCAGCTCAGCCATAGCCCAAGAAACCCCAGAAAAAACGTTTACTCATCAATCCCAGGGACTGCGACCTCCGTAAAAGAAACAACTGGAGTGTTGGGAAGGAAGAAACTCTTCTAAGCTGCCTCCGCTGTTGGCAGGTTGTTTAAACCTAAGCCGAAAGGGTCGTCAAGCGTAGCGAATTTAGCAGCCTCCTTCGAGAGGAATTCCGGATGAAGAAAACGAGCGATGAAATCCTTGAAATTAACCCTGTGGCTCCCAGATTCGAGGAAAAGGCCCTCATAAATTGTCATGCCCCGCTTCCCAAAATACGGAATACGAGGGGTGACAAGGCCAGCCATGCTTCTACGGTCAAGGAATATCCTGCCGTAGATACACTTCGGCTTATAGTTTTAAGTGGTAATCAATAATCAATGCATAGGTAATGAGAAATGCAGCCACTAAATCAAAACAAATACAAAAGAACTAACCATATGGAGATCAAGAGAGTATAGCTCTGGGTCGCTGATCAGGATGTCCGCGATGTCCTCGGGGTACGTCTGGTCCTGGTCCAAGCTAGATCCACTTCTCACTCTGAGCATGCATACTCAGGTCGTCAGAGCGACACGATAGTAATATATATATATATACACACACACACACAAATGGTAACTCGTGCAATAATAATGAATATGAAACAGTAATCATGGAATAATGGCGTGAATATGAAGTAGCCAATGCAGGTAGCCAATAGAGCAGGTAAACAGTAAAGCAGTAAACAATATGGCAGGTATGTTGAATCAGTAAGCAATACATGTCAATTTCACTAACCATATTAGTCTCTAAGTCTCACTGTACAGATCGCTAAGCCTATCGTCAGTCCAAGTGTGAGAATCAACCACTCGTGAGTATCTTCCACCCAAGGGTAGGACCCCAGGGCAAGGGAACACGGGCCTGAGCCGCTCGCTAATAATCAGTAATATCTCCATATATCTCCAGAATCGCTGTATGTATCGGCAATGGGACTCCCGTGGTTCTGTTGAACTCGCACTCAAACTACCCCACACCCCGTGGTCTACATCAAACGCCAACCATAAACTCAAATACCCATCGGTCCATGACAAGTCTACGCGAGAACTGGAGACAGGATCTCCATCAAGCATGTCTCGACTGATACCCAAGATAAATGGACATTGTTTGGTTCCTTACCTATGACACCCATATAAGTGCTTCCATAATTGTCCCATACCAATTATAGTCACACATATATACGTCCCATAGACGTCGATAATGCAATAAATCAATAGGGTCTACTGATTGTGCACAAGTACGTGTCGCTTTCACTTATCCATTCATGCTTAAAGACTAACGTACTTGCCACAATGAAACACTAATACCTAACACTGGGTAATGCACATGATCACTAGGTTACCGATGCAAAGACTTCTACACGATATGATGAGAATACGATAATTACCATATGAATGGAATACCATCAGTCAATGTCCTACCACTTGCATAATTCACTATAAGTCATGCGTGCAGAATTAAGCGAAACATTGTAAAAGGTGTAAATAGTATATTGAATTATCTATCCATCAAAATTGGTTTCGCATCAATCGGGTTTCAGGTTTGCTAGTTATGACCATTTCAATTTAATTGTTCACGGCTGAAAATCTGGTTTCAGAATCGGAAGTCTATTTCGTAACACATTTTAATCTCAGTTGGGATCGTAATTAGGCTACGCTATAGTTGAACAATATTTAGGGTTATCAGTCAGGTTTCCACCTCAATTGACGGATTAGAAATATACTATATCGACAGGGAGTTATGGACAGGTTATGCTTGATGTGTAGAATCTGCCTCTGCAGAATTCAGCAAGACGTATTGACATTATAAAATAAGTTAAAAATATCAACCGGTTGAGGAATTCAGTGAGACCAGTGGAGTAAGAAAGATAATTCAATTTTCTACGTAAATATATAGGGTTCTGCACATTTTCATATTTGAACAGGAATATACAGTGGTTTAGAAACAGGGTTAGCTGGGATTTCCGTTCTGGACCGCAGTCCAGAATCGTAATCCTCCGCAATTATCTCTACCATATTTTGTTAAAATCCAGTGAACAACTATAGAATACTGTATTTTAATTAGTCATCTTCGATACGAGCCATGGAACGCTGAAATTCGATTTGTACATAATTTATTATGAATTTTACGGTTCAGCATGCACGAAAGTCTTCAGGTTTTACGACGGAAATTGGGACGTCATTTTACGTGAGAAAACGACATCATATTGTAACCAAAGTCTTAAGGGACAATCATTATAACTCGGTCCACCCAATGTTATTTGTTGTCGTTAATTTAACGGGCTTTTTAGGTCGTGGTTTACGTCGAACACTTATAATAGCATCAAAACGCAATCGAAATGAATAAATGTAGCATGAAGCAAGCATTAAAACTTGCCTGACGACGGTCGATGATCAAGAAAGCGATGATGGAGGCAGCCTGCAGTGACGGCATGGTTAGCACAGTGACTTGCAGACGACACGGCAGTAAAATAGCCAGGTTTGAGCTTGGCTAGGCTTTGGTGAAGCAGACGGAGCTTGGAGGCGACGGTAACCGGAGGTGACGGTCAAGGCCGCGACGATGATAAGCCCAGCAGCAACGACGGTGAGAGGTCACGCACGGGTCCAGCACGGCACCAGCAGCGGCGACGGCAGCAGCTCAGGGGTGATCCCGGGTCTGTTCTCGGAGCAGCGGAGTGGTGGAGTCGTTGTGGCAGCGGAGTGCGGCGTTGGTTGGCCGGAGCAGGTGAGGGCGATGGGTGTGGGCGAGGGGTGCTCGGGGGAGATGGTTGGAGCTCCCGTGACGTGGGAACAGCGAGAGTGCTCGCGCAGGGAGTGGGTGCAGTGATGGAGGTGAGGGAAAAGTGGGCCGGTTTAAGGGAGATAGGCCGGTAAAAAGAAAAGGAAAACTAAAAGGGAAGGGGAGGGGTGTGATGGGCTGGGAAATAGTGAAGGAAAAATAGGAGTTAGGGTTTAGGTTTAGGAAAGGGAAAATATATAAGGAAAAAGGATTTGGAGTTTAGTAAATTAGTTTAAATAAAAGTTATACATATGTATATAGTTATATCGGAATAAATCTGGATTAAATCCTGGAAAAAAATACGGGAAATTTGTAGGAAATCTGGGAAAGTATCTGAAGACGTTATTTATCAAAACACGCTAATTATTTATAGGGATTGGGTATTACATCATACCACCCTTAAAAAAATTTCGTCCTCGAAATTTAAAATAAACGATAAGCTATAAAATAGTAAGCGAAAAAGCTACTATATCGAACACTAACACATAGTGATTTACTTAAAAATAGTTAGATAAAAATTGAAGGTCTGTATATGTATAAGAATCAACTAAAAGAGCAGGTCTGAGTAAGCATAAGGCAGAATCAACTATAAGGGTAAAGTATATGTACAAAAGGATAAAAGAATAGCAATAACAACTAATAGTGAAGGGTTTGCCGATAGGCCAAAGTATTTTAGAATAAATGTATCGATCAATCAATTTTAAAATAACTTAGAAAACCCACATGGTGAAAATAAGAGGCATAGAACAAAGTAAAATGCATGATATATGGTTGCGCTAGTGAAAATGTGAAGAATAGTAGAGCATTTAAAATAGGTAAAACGGAAGTAGTCAATAACAAACAATTTTTCGATAAATAAAAAATAATGAAAACTAAATTTTCGAATAACGATGTCTTTAAATGTAATTATGGTAATAGGAGATAGCACAAAAATATCTAGGGGCTAGACAGGGTGGGGATTACAATGGAGTATGGCCCACTCAAAAGGTCAAATTGTAGTACTTCAAACTGAGTGTCGAAGAAACTGGGGTCGGGTCAGCATAGGGCGTAAGGGTGAACAGTCACGAATCTCAGGAAGAAAAGAAATGTATAGTGGAAACAGTCAAAGCATCAAGCGAACCAAAAATCCAAAAGGTTAGCGAACTCAAAAATTTTACTTCATTCCAGAAAATCCCAAACAAGGCATTCTCAAAAAATAAAAGATGGCACTAAACTGTACATAGATTTATTTGGCCAGTGGAGACAAAAACTAAATCACGTCAGTCGCGGTTGCGGAAGTTCAGCAGGTTATGGTAGGCTCGCGCGCTCAGATAGGAGCGTCCATTTCCATAGCGCTTCGCAGGGATCGCCACTGGGGGTTCTTCCGCAGCGGGGTCTTCTTCTTCCGGTCCTTCTGCCTCGACTGGAGCTTCTTCATCATGGAATGCGTCCTCGTGATTCGCCTCTTCTGGATCTTTTTCCACGGGATTTCCTGCCATTGGATTCTCCTCAAGGTTTTCCTCCCCTGGATTTTCTTCTATCGGGTCTTCCTCGGGATCTTCTTCTATCGGGTCCTCTTTGGGGTCTTCTTCCTCCCCGTCGGAATCACTGATCATGTCGACTTCTGGGGCTGCGACTCCCTCGTCCTCGGAATCGTTGTTTCCGAAAATAACCTGTAGGCCTTTGATCTCGTCATCTGAACTTACCAGCATGCAGTCCAAGGAAACGCACGACCGTGTGTCCTCATCTAGAGGCGGCGCTGCTCCAGGATGGGCCATGGCCTGAAAAGAAAGAGTCATGATTAGATAGTGGAACACATTAAGAAAATAACCAAGGATACGGAGTACAAGGAAAATATGCGGTAGGTAAGGACTGAAAAATCAAAATTTAGAATGCTGATGCAATGAATAGTATAAATAAAGTGAGAGGCAAGGGAACGATACATATATCACAACTCAGAGTTTTATTGCATTCAACTAAAAGTTCAGCGGATACAAGATCTTAAACGAAAGGAAATATTTATAAAAGAGTGACAACATTTTTATTGAAAGCAGAATAGGTGATAATTCTTCTTTGATATCTAGACCGCTGCATTCTCGTTAAGCAAGTGGAATTCTGCGCTGGACCCGTACTATCCTCGAAGCTCGAGTTACGAAATAACCATCACTTAGCAATAGTGGAGAGTGTGGATGAACCTCCTCCTTGTAGCTCCTTCCTTTTAGGGCAACCATTGACCAGATGCTCGCTGGATCCGCAAATCAGGCACTGCCCTTTGGCGCTGCGACAGTCTCTCTGAAAGTGTCCTGGCTTTTTGTAGTATCCACAACATTGGGTCTTCCGCTGCTTCCGTTGCTGGGGAAAAAGTGGGCGCTTCATCTTCACCTCTTTTCCTTGTCTAACAGGGATCCCTTTACGATTGGAGGCTTCCGCTGGTGCCTGAGCCATCTGCGTTCCTAATCCTTCAGCTAACAGGTTGTTCGTTCGCTCCTGGGCTTCCTTCAAACCTTACAGTACATTCAAAATCTCGACGGTCTGATTCTGGGGAGTGGAGATAGAAGAAGAGTCGTTGGAAGACATGATCCTGAAACAACAATTTTGAGAACGATAAAGGCACAGGAATTAGAGTCCAAATACGACAGAGAATAAACAACGAACCAAGAGTATCGGGGAGGTGAAACTCAAATGAGTGGAAATCAAATGTAGAACTCCAAGTCACTCAACAAAGTACAGTATTGTAACCATGCTGCAGTTCATAATTACAATCGTGTAACTCTACTAAGTCACCCAAAACTCTAGTGAATGGATCAATATGTATAGCAGAATACACTATGTGAATCAAGATCAAGAATGACAAGTTTACAATCTAGACCGAAGGATGTCTAAGATTGTCAAGCTCTACATGGAAACTGCAATCCCAATCGAAGCAAAACCTGGCTCTGATACCAACAAAACCATGTCACGCCCCGCTTCCTAAAATACGGAATATGAGGGGTGACAAGGCCAGCCATGCTCCTACGGTCAAGGAATATCCTGCCGTAGTTACACTTCGGCTTCTAGCTTTATGTGGTAATCAGTAATCAATGCATAGGTAATGAGAAATGCAGCCACTAAATCAAAACAAATACAAAAGAACTAACCAGATGGAGATCAAGAGAGTATAGCTCTAGGTCGCTGATCAAGATGTCCGCGATGTCCTCGGGGTACGTCAGGTCCTGGTCCAAGCTAGATCCATAGTAATATATATATATATATATATATATATATATATATATATATATATATAAATGGTAACTCGTGCAATAATAATGAATATGAAATAGTAATCATGGAATAATAGCGTGAATATGAAGTAGCCAATGCAGGTAGCCAATAGAGTAGGTAAACAGTAAAGCAGCAAACAGTATGGTAGGTATGTTGAATCAGTAAGCAATACATGTCAATGTCACTAACCATATCAGTCTCTAAGTCTCACTGTACAGGTCGCTAAGCCTATCGTCAGACCAAGTGTGAGATTCAACCACTCGTGAGTATCCCCCACCCAAGGGTAGGACCCCAGGGCAAGGGAACACGGGCCCGAGTCGCTCGCTAATAATCAGTAATATCCCCATATATCTCCAGAATCGCTGTATGTGCCGGCAATGGGACTCCCGAAGTTCTGTTGAACTCCACTCAAACTACCCCACACCCCGTGGTCTACATCAAACGCCAACCATAAACTCAAATACCCGTCGGTCCATGACAAGTCTATGCGAGAACTGGAGACATGATCTCCATCAAGCATGTCTCGACTGATACCCAAGATAAATGGACAGTGTTTGGTGCCTTACCTATGACACCCATATAAGTGCTTCCATAATTGTCCCATACCAATTATAGTCACACATATACACGTCCCATAGACGTCGACAATGCAATAAATCAATAGGGTCCACTGATTGTGCACAAGTACGTATCACTTTCACTTATCCATTCATGCTTAAACACTAACGTACTTGCAAAAATCAAACACTAATACCTAACATTGGGTAATGCACATGATCACTAGGTTACCGATGCAAAGACTTCTACACGATATGATGAGAATACGATAATTACCATATGAATGGAATACCATCAGTCAATGTCCTACCATTTGCATAATTCACTATAAGTCATGCGTGCAGAATTAAGCAAAACATTGTAAAAGGTGTAAACAGTATATTGAATTATCTATCCATAAAAATTAGTTTCGCGCCGATCGGGTTTCAGGTTTGCTGGTTATGACCATTTCAATTTAAGTGTTCACGGCTGGAAATCCGGTTTCAGAATCGGAAGTCCATTTCGTAACACATTCTAATCCCAGTTGGGATCGTAATTAGGCGACGCTGTAGTTGAACAATGTTTAGGTTTATCAGTCAGGTTTCCACTGCAATTGATGGATCAGAAATATACTATATCGACAGGGAGTTATGGACAGGTTATGCTCGATGTGTAGAATATCCCTCTGCAGAATTCAGCAAGACGTATCGACATTATAAAATGAGTTAAAAATATCAAAGGGTTGAGGAATCCAGTGAGACCAGTGGAGTAAGAAAGCTAATTCAATTTTCTACGTAACAATATAGGGTTCTGTGCATTCTCATATTTGAACAGGAATATACAGGGGTTTATAAACAAGGTTAGCTGGGATTTCCGTTCTGGACTGCAGTCCAGAATCGTAATCCTCCGCAATTATCTTTACCATAGTTTGTTAAAATCCAGAGCAAAGCACTGTTTGAAATTAAAATTTCAAAATTGGAGCAACGCTTTAGATGCCGCGCCAAGTGCGCTGCACCCTAGGTAGCGCACCATGTGAGCGCTAGCGCTAGGTACGCTGCGCTCCAAGCAGCGCACCACGTGTCAAATATGGGTGCACTAGCGCAAGGTGCGCTGCACTCTAAGAAGCGCATCAAGTGAAAAGCACGGATGCGCTAGCGCTGGAATTAAAAAACTCCCCACCGTTAGATCAAAAGATCTAATAATAATGATAAATCATTAATTAATCAGAATTAAATTCTGTTATGGAAAGATTTTCCAATCTTGTTAAAAACAAGAAGATTGCCTTCTGTAAAACAGAAGCCCTAGGATCAAAGATCCAATGGTGGGAAACATCCCCAAATCAATCAGAGAAAGATCTCTTTAACCGATTCAACAAATCAGCTTGACCTATATAAAGGCCCCAAGACTTCAAGTCTTAGGTAGAGAACCCCCCCCACCCATAAACTTTGAGGAACTAAAAGATAAAGAGCAAGCTTTTGCAAGAAGATCTTTCTTCAAGGTAAAAATGATAATGATGAATATAGAGATGAAATCATTAATTTTTATAAACAGATCATAGATCTACAAAGACAAAAGACTTTCACAAAGAGATCAAAAGATCTCATCATAAAAAGAAGAAGAACATATAAGAGATCAAAAGATCTCACAGATCATGGATCTATAAAGGCAAAGCCTTTCATCAAAATAAGAGATTGGAAATATCTCCTGCAAAAATAAGACATGTTGTTCTTAGATCTTGAGACAAAGTCTCTTTTAAAGGAACATATTTTTGTTCCCAGATCATAAAATTGATCAGATGCGCTTTGCGCTCTTGAAATGCGCCTTGCGCTCTTGAACTGCGCTTATGTGCTCTCTGGAATGGCGCTCAGCGCCAAATGCGCCACGTGTCAACCACGTATGTGCTGATTAATAACTTACGCTTTGCGCTTCTGAAATAGCGCACTGCGCTCATGGGCGGGCGCTCAGCGCCAAGCGCTCCACGTGTCACTCACGTGTGCGTCACTAAATTGAAAGCGCAAAGCGCTCATGGATTAGCGCTCAGCGCTCATAAACTGGCATCATGCGCTCATTAACTAGCGCCTAGCGTTGAGTGCGACACGTGTCCCTTACATGTGCGCTACTCAACAGAAGCGCACTGCGCTCTTTGACTGGCGCAAAGCGCCTGGCGCGCCACGTGTTGCGCTGACAGAACATAAATTGTTCTTTAATAAGCCAAAGCTCTGATGAATGCTCTGCATTCAATACAAGATAAGACAAAAAAATTGTCAAGATATAATGCTCAGCATTGTTAAAAGGGCCAAGCCCAAATAAAGGCTCAACAGCCCAGAATAAAAATGTTAAACATTTATTGGACTTAGCCCAAGATTGGCCATAAGTCCTCAATTTATATTAATTGAGCCCATCTGCTCATAAATATTTTAACAGATCTTAGCTTTAAGTTGGACTACAGATCTTTCAACCAACTCACATCGGTTTGAGGGTACACCTCTTTACCCTTGTAATATATGTCGTTGTAATCCTTCAACGTCTTCAGAGAGGTGACGGGTCCCGACAACCATACATTTCACAGACCATGACGTCTTTAAACTGGACTGTGGGGTCCTTAAGCCCATGGACTATGATGTCCTTAACCTTAACTGTGAGGTCTTTAAACTCACAGACTATGATGTCCTTAACCTTGACTGTGATGTATTTAAACTCACGGACTATGATGTCTTTAACCTTAGACCGAGATGTCCTTAAACTAACATTAGACCACCATGTCCTTAAACTGGTAATCGACCGCAATGTCTCTAAACTAAACAATAGAGCCCAAATGCTCTTTTGTCGGATCTAAACGATCCCGTTAAGTTGATCTTAGTCTGAAATTAGACTAACGTATCCTTAACAAACGTTTAAGTTGATCTTAGTCTCAAATGAGACTAACGTATCCTTAAACCCAACCCCCAATCCCAAATCTAAGAAAATACGGATTAGGACTAATCCACGCCCTATGGGTGATGACATAAATTAGTCTCCGTAAACAATCCACGGGAAACCAAAAACAAAACAAACACCCACGACACGAAGTGACCATCTGGAAAAGGAGAAAGTTGTTACCGCGATGTGGTAGCGTAATTAACTGCAGAGGCTTGCGCCTGCAGGGAAGAGCGTCCCCACAATCAAAAACCCCTCACAATGAGGGGGAATCTGACGAAGTCTGCTACATCGGCCACATCCGTTTAAAACTTCGATACACGGTGCCATAAATCAACTTGGCATCTTTGGAGAGGTGGACGGATAGCACCAATTAGCATCTGCCCTCGGAATTCAGGCCAGACGTCCCAACGTCCCGGTCGCGTCTTTCGGCGGAGAACACTGCCGTATGAGAGTTGCGTTTATCGCTCCTTAGCGGCTTGAAACCGTTCCTGGTTGGAAAAGCAGCCTCAATCATCGAAGTTGGTGGAGTAAACCCTAATGGGGAGTTGCCCCTTCCTGTCTTGTTCGACGCCAATGACGACGCGTAGAGTTTCTTGAAGTTGGGGTATCTTTAGTCTCAGGGGCTTCATGGACTTGCCCCCTGTATAGCTTCTGGGCCGGAATATCCTGCCTTTTTTGTTCTTTTGAATTTGGGACATCTTGCCCCCTGCATGACTTCGCAATTGATGCATGAGCCAATCGCTGAAAGACCGATGTTTTGGCTGGACCGGAGTATGAGCATGGGGTGCCAGGCTATTGAATGCGGGCTGGTGCAGAGGTGAAGCACTCCTCGGTGCCTCATGAGTAGCAGATGCCTCAAAGGACAATCGATTGAAGACATCTTTCTTCGGAATCATGGGATTTTCAGAGGAACCCATGGAGATTGTTTCCAAACTCTGGAAGACGGAGCCTTCAGGCTTATCAGCAGAGCCTGAAGTAGTAGGTAGCTGATCGAAGACCGACTTCTTCTGAGTTTCCTCCTTTGGCTCTGGAATGTTGAGGGAGGGAGGCAGAAGCATTGTTTCAAAGAAAAGCCCATACAGTTGTTGAGCCACCTGAGCCATAAGGATACAAAGCACTGGGGTCATGGCTTGCCCTGACCAAGTTATTTTGGCCGGAGTGGTATTGGATCTATCGTTGCATTTTCTATTGCTGAATAAAGCCATTGATCTTCATAGGACACCAGCTTTAGTATCCCGAAACCTATGGGCAAGCATAAATATAATATACTGCGGTCGGTTCACAAAAGACGACACATGAAGTGTGGAGTGGAAAGAGAAAATGTCCCACCAGGCGTGCTAAAATCTGTTTACCGCCGAAATCTGGGAAGATGAACATCTTGCTTGAATTTGGGGGCAGATGATATATAGAACATATCTATCTATCTCTCCGAAGATACTAAGTTGATTTATGGCATCGTCTATCGGTGGTTTGGATAGATGCGACCATTTTAGCAGACTTATCAGATTCACCCTCATTTGAGAGGTTTTTGATTGTGGGTACCCTTTTTCCTGCAGGTGCAAGCCCTTGCAATTAATTACGTTATTACTGCATGATAACAACTTTCACCTTTTCCATGGATATCACTTCGTGCCGTATTATATTGTTTATTATGGGGTTGCCCTTGGATTTTATACGGAGACTAATTGTGTCGTGCCCATAGGGCGCGGATTAGTCCAAACCCGTAAATTATATTTTTGAGTAAATTTAGGTAATATCTGCCATCAGTTCAAAAGTTTTAGGATCGTTAATCTAGTTTTAGGTTAAGATCGACTTAAAATATATTTAAGGACCGTTAATCTTGTTTTAGATTAAAGTCGACTTAAAATATATGATCATGTTTGATTTTCCTTTGAAAATCAAAGAAATTCAAAACTTTAGAAAATTAGTCTAATTTCAGAAAAAATATCGGGCTTTGTATTACCCAACAGTGCTAAGCGTTAGGCCAAATATTTTTTTTGGGCTTTACATAACCCAACAGTGCTAAGCACTGGGCCCAGAAGCTTAAACTTTATCATAGGTTCCCCTTCAGTGTTCACGTGCTCTTCACGTGAGTATCCTGGTCTCTTTGGCATTCACATACTCTTCACGTAAATAGTGCTAAGAACTCATTCATATAGCTTTCGCGTGAGTGTTACATGGACTGCTCTCTTCATGATCGATCACGTGTCTTTCATGTGAGTAGTGCTGAGCACTAATTCGTCTAGCTCTCACGTGAAGCACTGTGTTCATGTTCGCTCACGTGTCTTTCATGTGACTAGTGCTAAATTCATCTGGTGCTCACGTGTCTTTCAGGTGAGACTTTAATTCTTAGCGCTCATGTATCTTCTACGTGAGATTCTATCTTCAGGGTTTCTTTTGAGCGCTCACGTGCACATCACGTGTGCCGCTTTTTCATGTTTTCTTTTAAGTGCCCACGTGTCTTTCACATGAGTCTTTGATTTCTTTGTATTCTAAGGTGTTCACGTGTCTTCCACATGATTCTTTTCATGTTCATGAAAAGATTATCTCTAAAAATTAGAGCTAAACTCTGAAAGTCTGCAGATCTTGTTTATGCAAGAAATAAGTTCTTATTTTTTTGTGAGAACTAAGTTCTTTAGGAAAAATCCTATCTTAGAAGAACTAAGTTCCTGGAATATAAATTCCAACCCTTTCTTCTTTTTTTTCTTCCATGTTCTTTCTTTAAAAGCTAAAACACCATAGTTCTCCCCTGGATGTTGATCTGAAGAGCATGATCTTCCCGACGAGAATTAAATTCTCATCTTATGGAAGATTTGTCTTATGGATCTCAGATCCCGAGAAATAAATAAGTTCCTTTTGAAGGATTAATCCCTTGTATCATGTATGAAATAGGCAAAAAGGAGATATTCTTATCTCTGCTTTTACCTAGTGATTGAACAAAATGGATGATCTTCTTCGAAGGGAGAATTAAATTCTCTGTTGTTTTTTTATGGAAGCTTGGGGAGGGGATCTCGCAGAAGCTTGATAGGGTGTATTGTATCTCAAAGTTTATGAAGGGTCTTGTATATATGAGACTTGAAGTCTCGAGTCCTTTACATAGAAGAGGGAAAAATATCAATTAGTTTCAAGAAAATCTCTCATCGAGAGATATCAATTGATCTTAAAGATCACCCGGGGAATTTTGTCCACCGTTGGATTTTTGATCCAGCGGCATTCTGTTTAACAGAAAATATTTTCTGTTGGTTTTAACAAGATTAGGAAAATATTTTCCTAACGTAGAATTTAATTATGTCTTTTGATTTGATCGATGATATTATAATCAACGTTGGATTTTAAAACCAAAGGTTCTCTTTTTTAACAGAGAAGATCTTTCTATATTTAGAAAGATCAAGGGAAATATTTCCCAAATAAAATTTAATCTATATAGAATTCAATTCTACTTGAAGCCAGCGCTTCAAATTGATGCGCTCACGTGGATACCACGTGAGTGCTGCCACATACATATATGGCGGCAACGCTCACGTGCTTAACACGTGGGGCCGTTGTAGGATTTAATCCTATCTGAAGCTGGTGCTCACACGCTTTGCATGTGAGCGCTCATGTGGATATCACATGAGGGCTTCCATACGATTTATTCCTACCTAAGGCCGGCACTCACATTCTTTGCATGCGAGCGCTTATGTGGATATCACATGAGGGCGATCATAAGATTTAATCATATCTGAAGCTGGCACTCAAATGCTTTGCATGTGAGTGCTTGATTGGTATGAAATTGTGTGTTCTAGGAAGTTCTAAATACCGCAATCAGGTTGGTGTCACTTGTAGTTAGCCGCGATGAGTACGGGTCATCCACTGAGAGATGGAACGATTTATGTTCTTGTTTTAGATGTGTTAAGCCATAAAGTCTAAGAGTATCCTTTGTTAACTATGTGATATGTATTTTATCCAAGCGTATGTCCAAGCGCACTTGTAGGATTTCAGATTAGGTAGTTTTAGTTAGGAATTATGTATTCTTCTTTGTGCCAAAATTAGAGTTGATGCCGGAGTAATCGGAAACAACGTGGATTAGGGTGCGTAAAAGGGGGTACTTGCAAGTTGTCACACCTTACTAAATATGTCCTAATCGACCATTGTCCCTCCATTCTTTCCTCTTAGTTCCAACCTTCGATCAAACTAACATAATCAATCGTCGATTTAGGTCACAACTACATGGAACTTATAGCGCGCATAAAAACGAGGATTCGTTTCTTTGGAATGAAATTTCAATCTAATTATGTGGGCAAAGGATAGAATAAGAGAGTTTTCCGTCCCTCGAACTACCCTCTCCTTAATCCAACAAGTGATAAATTATTTATTCATTATTAATAATAAAATCAAAGAATTAGAAAAGATTAAGAAATTATGGAAAAAGGATAAATAAAAATCAAGAAAACCAAATCATCTGCTTTAACAAATTAAAACAAGTTTATCTGAAGAATTAAAATAACAAGACATGAAATAAAATTGCAAGATAATAAAAATGAAGAACAAACCTTTATTAATGAAGAAATTTAAACATACACTCACTTGAACTCCAAAATCTCAACCCAACCTTACAAGCTCGACAAATGAAGTTGCAAGATAGAGAAGAAACAAGGAATTCAAGTTTCTACAAATTTTAATGGCTAAACTAAATGAAAAAGAAGAAAAAATCTAAACTAACATTATTTTGGCCTAAGGAATTCTATATCCTGTGCTTATGATCTTGTCTTTATATAGGCTCTGGAAAAATAGTTCATGGGTGTTTTATGAAACTATACAAAGTTACCAAAACACCCTTGAAAATTAATCACGGATGACGAAAATTGTGCGGCTTAACCGTCGTGCCCCTTCACAATTTGCGGCTGATCCGCCGCGCTTTGTTGATTCGGTGGCCCGTCTTTTTGTGTCTTGTTCCTTTTCTCTTCTTCCCTCTTTTGGAGGATTCAAAGTCGCATAAAACTTTAGAATTTTGTAAAAATTTTGACTATCAACATTTGCAACTTTCTTTGTTTTCTTCTCCTAATTTCAAAGTCCAATTTCAAAAAGTCATCAAATCACATTTGCAATTTGTTTCAAAACTCTTTAAAAATGTCTTTAACCATCCTCTCATGTCTATTGTTTCTTGAACTGGTAAACAACAACTAACGGATTTGATGAGGTTGAAATCCGTATTTTATCTGTTGTCGGCCATCTGTTCTGAAAGCGTCATTTTTGCAGGGAAAGTGTGTGATTTCCATTATCTGCGAATGAATGCTCCTAGAAATCTGTAATCATGAAGCAAACACAGATCAAATGCACCTATCTATATGTAAATTTGAATAAGAATGGATGGTATAAAATGCAATATTATGATATGAACAAATACTCCCAAACTTATCTTTTGCTTGTCCCAAGCAAAACCACATATTTTATAGATCAACAAAAAGTCCTAACCTCACTTTCGTAGGCGTCACAGTTTCACTTAGCATGTGAAACAAGCCGTTAAATCTCTATGTGGTCTTAGAGGAGGAGTGCTGTCTCCTGAGGGTTTTCAGCGGATTACACCTACAAAATCCCGTCAAGCTAGTTTCATGAAATAAGGGTTGATTCTAATCCTAAGGTTCAGTATCTAAGTTAGAAATTCTATCACCCTAAGTTAGAAACATTTGAACTCTTATTTTTCACACCTCGCTTCTTAGTTAACTTAAGATCCTATACGTCTTTACATGTGTGTGCAAATAGCGTTGTTACGTTTCAAAAACGTCGATTAGAGTCGTTATGTCACAAAATATGGACCGGATAAAACTTCAAAAGGATTATACGAGTTTGTAAAGATTTAAGTTTTTCTCAAGTTTTGTTCTCCAGCTAGGTTTCAAATTCAGAATTTCTATCATCTCCGAAAGAAAACTGAGCCTTATTTTTCATTCCACCTTGTACTTGTTTTCGTTCACACACACCTTCGTTAAAATGCAATAGTCTTTATCATCGAGTAAAACCTTCATATCTCCATTAAAAATATTATATATATATATATTATAATAAAACTCGTCTTTAGCCAAAATTATTCTCACACAAAGAACCGTGAGAAAATTTAA
This sequence comes from Agapanthus africanus, assembly GCA_030015575.1. NCBI lineage: Eukaryota > Viridiplantae > Streptophyta > Magnoliopsida > Asparagales > Amaryllidaceae > Agapanthus > Agapanthus africanus. The sequence continues at coordinate 48,872,374 of CM057339.1, forward strand.
CTTGGAAAGAACACTTACTTGACTTTCTTTTAAATTGGACTTTCTAGGTTTCTAAGCGAGTTTTGGGCCAATGCATCCAAACCAGTTGGTTTTACAGTGTTAGGTGTAGAAACACCTTGGCGAACTTAATTGCTTAAGTTGCCTAGGTCCTAAAACAAAAGGACTCATTTTAGCGTGAAAATCATAACAATTCAATATGAACGGAGATATAGTCAGTTGTTCAATTATTTTTTAGATAAAAAACGTGTTTGTGTAGATCAGGTGTGTAATCATACAAATTAAGTTCTAGATGGGTTAATTTTTTCAGATTTAGCTCCCATTAAATTTTTAATAATATCATTTCATATCCACTTTACTTTATAAACTATTCTTGATATTACTTATCTTAGAAACTTAGTTGATCCTAAAATTTTTTTATCAATTTTAGAAATTTTCAAACACATCAAACTTTTCATCTAATTTTCAAAACTCACAACACGTGTAGTGTGATGCAAAGACGTATATTAGTCACGGTTAAACTTAAAGGAGGGTTATCTTTCAGGTTTTCAATATCTAAAAATAAGATTAAGTTGTTCCTATTTTATCAAACTAAACCGTCATTTTTTCGAATCTAAGTTTTCTCTCTAGTTAACTTGACAACAAAACTTTTATATTTTGGAATTTTTTTTGGATTTTTATGGGGTTTAAATTTTGTGATTTTTTTTGGATTTTTAATATAAATGCAATGCATATTTTAACATGATGCAATGCAGAATTTTAAACATGCAAAAGAAAAAAAATTTGCAAAAAGGGTAACGTGCTGATGCATGCGAAAAGCAAATATGAATGCAGAGATAGAAAGCTCACCGATACCCCTAAACTTAAACTTGACAGGCTGTCATGCCACACAAAAAGATCCAAAAAATTTTAGGTTTCAAAGTTATCGTAGAGTTTTTTCTTTCTTTCTTTCTTTCTTTTTTTATTGAACAAGAAAACAACAAACAAAATATCTATACATAAAAAAGTCCCCCTAAACTTAATTGAGACAGTGTTTCCACTATCTAAGCATTGAAGTTCAATGTCAGGGAAGAAAGAACAACATCAGTTTATACAAAGCCTTACACAGACCAAAAGTTAACACCAACTATTCAAAAATTTTATCGTGATGAGACCAGGGTTGGTGACAGAGTGCGCGGAGAAAAGAAATGAATAATACGGGAGACCGTGAATGGACGGAAATGGGACAAGGTCTCGGTAGATGGAAATGAGAAGATGAATGAAAGGGATAATGGAATGGAGCACGATCTTGAATTTGAAAATTGATTGAATAAATTAGTATAGTCTATAAAGATTGAAGTGTTAAACTGGATTGTACTAATTTATCAATACTTCGGGAAATGGGGTCAAACCTCTCAATATTCGCAAGAAAACATGGGCCGATCGAACTTGGTGAACCAGATGTAGGAGATGAAGGTGACATGTCGTCTTGAAATTTAGAAACGATCGAAAAGATGGAAGGAAGTGGTTGAGGAATGCTGTCGGTTAAAAGTTTAGAAGGATGTTCATAGTTAATGGAAGGGACATGATGAATAGGAAAATCTAACTCATCCAATGAAATAGGCTCATCCTCAACGATATCCTCAAAATTCTCCTCAAAATTTAGCTCATCCATGCTTTCATTCAAATCATTACCAATAACATCAATACGCACATGGGGTCCGGGAAAAACAGTTAATGGTTCGGGATGATGTCCATACGGATCTGAAGGAAATTGTTGAATTGGTAAGAAAAACTCATCCAAAACTGTGGGTTTATCATCACAATTATCCCCAATATCGATATCCACAGTCAAGTTAAACTCAAATTTCTTAGACATCTCGTCAAAAGCATGGTTTTCAATCGCACTCGGTTGTTTTCTAGATTGGAGATGCAGAGATCAAAATGATTGGTATTGGTTTCACTTGAAAAGGTCCCTTCATATTCAGGTAAATCAAACAAAACGTAGTCGCACAACTCATCAAACATGCTATCTTCAATTGGTGAACCATTTGGTTTACTTGATAGACTCTCAGAATTGGAGATGCAGAGTTCAGTTGGAAATAGGTAGGTTTGATTTTGAAGGGTGCACTACTCACTTTCACTACTCAAAAAATCAATAAAAGAGTCGAATTCATTTAGATACGTGAAATTCCCCATTTGATGTTCAGAAGTAATGTCTAAAGACAGTGTGAAAGTTGGGTAGGAATGATAAGAATTGAATGGATGTATAGAATGGACAGTGTTAGGATCAACACTTTGATAGGAAGATGATTGGAATTGTTGACCTAACGAATTCGGAATGGTGAAAACCGTAAAAGATCGACTACGAGATTGTTCAATACGCTCAACAATGGACATAGGTTTAAGATGTTGGATATGTATGCCCTAGAGGCCATTATTGTATGTGTATACATGTGGATGATTGGACATATATATGTACAGGACAATCTTGCCCGATATGATAGTATGCTATCTGGTTTATCTTTATCTTAACATGTGCATATATTTTACTTGCTATTACGCATCATTCATACATGTTGATAAAGCCCGTAGGATCATTGCTAGACTACATGCGTTGTGATGGCGATCATACTTATGGGAGCTGGGTAGTTGGTAAGCACAACCTTAAAAGGTCCCTAGTCGTAAGAGTATCGAAACCGGGCATCGATATTTCGGAGTAGACTAGTGTATAAGTTTCTAGACCCCGGCGAGGGGCGATGGTACGGTCCCGCAACCATTGGTCTTTTGCACCTAAGATCATATACAGGTGCTCACTGAGGGTGAGTACACTGGACAGACAAGCCGAGAGCTTCTAGATGGTATTATACCTATCGTCAGATGGAAGTTCTCAGGTGACATGAGTACAGGTTAGTCTTTAGACCTGAGATCGTCATTTGTCTCGTGTGAGTTCCCACTGTGCTTTGATCACTACCCTACCACAGCTCTACTGAGTCATGCAAACAGGTTTTGGTTGGGTTCAGTCTCGAGCCACATGGAGGCATAGAGCGATTGTTGGGGATTCGTCTCTCTCAGTATAGGGAGTCGATATCGCACTGTGTTCGATTGGTCAGGACCATAAGACCTTGGCCAAGGCAGTTGGGATTTACTGATAGGCTGATTAGTAGTTTCCCGGATTGGTCCTGAGCCAAATCAGCACGAATTATCGGGTTATTAGGGTCTGATGTTTACCACCCCTAGACCCAGTATGCGATACTCTCAGACGAAGAGACCGGACAGTACGGAGATTGTCACGGATAGGCTCAGTAGGGATCCGGATGAGTTTGCTCGTCGGCCTTCCTTTTCGACAGGTACCCGGGTAGCCGTTACGTACAGCTAGTGCCGCTGACGTGCTTGTGGTTATGGATTTATCCAGTAACTCACTGCCGGCGTACTGTCGAGTCTTTAGAGTCCCACACAGAGGGTTTTCCTGGTTTAGGAGAAATGATGTAGTAGCCGTATTAGATACTTGCAGGGTTCCGATCGATTGATGTACTTTGTACCTGGACTTTCGATCGGACAGTTGATAATACTAGCCGGCTCGGGATTCGGCCGGATTATTAAATCAGGTATTGATTTAATAATTTGCATATATGTATTTCGATATGTATATTCTAGTATTATTTTCTTCGTGTTATTCTATCTCTTTAGGCATTCGTGTTTTTATCCGAATGCAGGTATGTATATACAGTTGACTGTAATCCATATTTTATTACGGATAACATTCTAGAAGGTTAGCACTTCATTATGTTTTTTCCATTTATCTTTAAATGGAAATGAGGTGTAATATGTGATGTGAAGGGGTATGGTAAGAACCATGGCTTTAATAGTTGACAAATGAATTATTAATTCATTTGTGGCAACTATTGAAGCATGGTTGATATATTTTAATGATGGATATTGTTTTACAAAACCATTGCCATCTATTTTCTCTCACATGGTTTTGCTCATTATTTTTGCATCTCACCATTTTGCTTCACCCCCTTCTCCTTCTTTTGAGTTTCTTCCACCTTCATCATCTACTTTTTCTCTACACTCTCATGTGTTGAGAATCAAGAGAAGTGGTAAGATAGAGATAGAAAGTCACTTAGAGCCTCACACTACATCCTAAACTTCTTAGATTAGCAACCCAAGTTCTCTAGTTGCTCCATTTGACATTTAGTGTGGAGCTAGAGCCATGGATCATATCCCTCGGGTGGATCATCTACGACAAAGGAGGACCGAAGAGCAAGATCGATCGCGGAGAACCGAAGGAGCCAACAAAGAAGATCAAGCGTGCTCATGGTGGCTACTTGGAGCGAACGATGAGGAAAGAAGACCGAAGGACTTGGATCGTTTGGTGAGACTTTTTTTCATAGTAGTTTGCTCTCTTAGGTTAGCTAGTTAGGTTTATGGAAAGATCGAGTTTAATTGGTTATTCTAGCGCCGTTTTTACTTTGGTAGAAAAAAAATTGTTCCGCAAACGGCCACGAATGATGGCTAGGGCGTTAGGGTAACCCAACATAAGAGACACTACATTACCTTCAGAAGAGATATCAATATAAGAAAGTGTGAAAGTTTGAAACGGTAGATAGGAAGTGGGTTGCGATGTCCAATTGGTTTTTCGAGAAGCGTCTATCCGATCTTTCAAAGAAATTTTGGGTATGAATGCATTATTGGAAGTTTTACCAAAGCAAGAAGGATATGATGAAATATCTGGTTGGGGTACCAAAATTCGGCAAGAGTAGGTCAGTTACAAGTACCTATGATAGGAAGATTGAAAGAGGGTGGAAAGTGGGTGATTTTTTAATAAATTTTTAAAAAAAAATTGTTTGGTTTTTTTTTGAAAAAAATACGGAATACGCAATTATGGGACTCAACTTAATCACAATCACATTATGAAAAAGCAATCCCTAGAACTAGGGTCACCTAAATCCAATCTAGACCTGTTCCTAGACTTCCAAACGACAAGTTGCAGGATATACTCTCTAACTGCCTCTTCACTGCCAAATGTGACCAGGTAAGTGTAAGCAAGGAGTGAGGTTTTCCAAGGGTTTCGCCGGGTTCCTTAATTTAAAGTAACCTCCTCCTTTACCACTAAGCCTATACATCGCATAGTCAAGTTTAGATAAACAGCAGATTCCCCGCAAGCTTCACTCGTCCTAAATGAGCGCGAATGTCCTTAGGGGGCCTGAGTCTAGATATTTTTTGGTTAATGAAAGGTGAATGCAGTATGCTCGTTTTGTGATTTTTGCAGCTTACGAAGGGTGATGAAATCCCCACCTAATCTGAATTGGTGCTATAGCTCCTTAAAGTCTGTATTATTAATGCAAAACAGTAAAAATCAAAATCTAAAACACTTGCAAAAAAAATATTAGGCGACGGCGTAAAGAATCATGTACAAAAATAGTTTATTGAAAAGGGGGAGAGAGTTCGCGCAAAGAATACTGTAAAAAAGGCAATTCAGTAGAGCTTAGAGGGGGTTTCTAAAGAAGAGAAGGACTCACAAAAAAAATTTATGGCTCTGAAGCCACTTTCAGGCCGCGGGTACGCAGAAAAGTGTATTGGAGGACCGTAGAAATGCGGTGTAATGTTGGAATTTAGACTCCAAATTTCTTAGGTGAACTTCACTTGTTTTACTCTTCTTTTTTTTAGCCTTTTTTTATTGGATCATTGTATTTGCTCCAGATTTTTCTACATTTTCGCCTTGATCCGCCGCGGTATAGCCGTGAGATATTGGTCTAACTTCCCATGACTTTAGCACTAAACTTACTCTTCTCCCTATCGTACACACTCACACAAAAAGAATTAAAGAATAACAAGATTATGTTTATGGTTTTTTAAAAATATTTTTGTTGTTTATACACATACACACATACAAATTAATCCGAATAATAAGAAAGAAATACGTTACTGTCTTTCCGCCATTTGATTGGTCTGAAATCGTGTGTTCTATGAAGTTCTAAATACCGCAATCAGGACAGTGTCACTTGTATTTGGCCGTGATGAGAACAGGTCGTCCACTGAGAGATGGAATGATTTCTGTTCTTGTGTTAGAGGAGCTAAGTCACAAAGTCTAAGAGTGTTCTTTATTAACTATGTGATATATATTATGTTCAAGCGTATGTCCAAACGAACTTGTAGGATTTCGGATTATGTAGTTTTAGTTAAGAATTCTGTATTCTTTTTTGTGCCAAAATTAGAGTTGATGCCGGAGTAATCGGAAATAACGTGGATTATTGTGCTTAAAATGGGGTACTTGCAAGTTATCACACCTTGCTAAATACGTCCTAATTGACCCTTGTCCCTCCATTCTTTGCTCTTAATTCCAACTTTCGATCAAACAAATGTATTTATTCATCGATTTAGATCGCAACTACATGTCACTTATAGCGCGCCTAAAAGCGAGGGTTACGTTTCTTTGGAACGAAATTTCAATCTAATTATGTGGGCAAATGATAGAACATGGGAGTTTTCCGTCCCTCGAACTATCCTCTCCTTAATTCAACAAGTGATAAATTATTTATTCATTATTAATAATAAAATCAAAGAATAAGAAGAGATTAAGAGATTAAGGAAAAAGGATAAATAAAAATCAAGAAAACCAAATCATCCACTTTAACAAATTAAAACAAGTTTATTTAAGGAAATAAAATAACAAGACATGAAATAAAATTGCAAGATAATAAAAATGAAGAACAAACGTTTATTAATATAGGAATTTAAACATACACTCACTTAAACTCAATAATCTCAACCCAACCTTGCAAGCTCAACAAATGAAGATGCAAGATGGAGAAGAAACAAAGAATTCAAGTTTCTATAAATTTTAATGGCTAAACTAAAAATGAAAAAGAAGAACTAATCTAAACTAACATTATTTTGGCTTAAGGAGTTCTATATCTTGTGCTTCTGATCTGGTCTTTATATAGGCTCTGGAAAAATAATTCTGGGGTGTTTTCTGAAGCTATACAAAGTTACCAGAACATTCCTGAAAATTCGTCACGGATGACGAAAATTGTGCGGCTAAACTGCCGCGCCCCTTCACAATTTTTTGCTGATCTTCCGCGCTTTTGTTGATTTGGTGGCTTATCTTTTTATGGCTTGTTCCTCTGTTCTTCTTGTAACACCCTAATTCATTTATACCAATTCCAGTGCACGCATTTCTTTATTTATGGTATTTTTCCGATTTACTGTGTTTTGGGTGCGGATAGTGTTTTGACATTGTATTGCATCCGACCTGATCCGCTTGCTTGAAACTTATCTTGATTCATATTTATGATTTATCCTGACTTGTTACGTAAACTTGTGCACTTTCATGAATACTGCATACTAGAATTTTATCTGGCATTTGCATTTTTTTACAGTATAACATTTTAAGTCAAATAAAATATTTTAAAAATACATTGCATGCCTGCCTGATACCCGTAACCCTGTGGTAGCATCCGCGCATCTTGTTCTCGTCCTGTTCAGTGAAACGGATTGTTTGGATGGCTACGCGCACGTACGTGTATCCGTTCTTGGGGGTATGCATTTTCGATATCCGGACATTCATTTTTAATTTTGGTTGTCGCATATATTTTTCGTATTTTAAAACTGAAATTTTAGACCCGACCCGGGTGTGTTTTGGACTAAGTTTGTATTTACCAGAAAATCAAATTTTATTAATCTAATATTTTTTACTAAAATAAATCGACAGTTTAAATTTATATAACTTACAAATCTTTGTTAATTTAAAAATCTTTTTCCCTAACAACACTCTCTCCCTCTCTCTCCGACCCCACCAGCTCTCTCTCTCTTCTCTCTTTCTCTTTCTCCCCGCAGCACACTCTCTCTCTTCTTTCTCTCTCCTCGCGCACTTCCTCTCCTCTTGTGAATCCTGTAGCAATCTTGAGTCGTGTAACCCCCCCGCGCCTTAGCGTCACCTTCCTTCTTTCTCTCCTCTTCTTTTCTATTTAATCCCCGAGCAGCCTCCTCTAAACCTATTAAACTCCTCACTGCCTCCTCAAACCTAACCCTAAAACTTCATAAATCTCCCTCAACCGAGCCTCTCCATCTCCGTCTTCTTCCTCCTCCATTCCCGAGCACTGCACCTTGCACCCACAGAACCCCGAGAACCCATCACCACCACCCTGCACACTTCTATCGCCGCCGATCACCTCCTCCTCTCGCCTCCACCTTCATCACCTTCTCCTTCTCCTCTACTTCTCCTCTGCACTTCTCCCTCCTACACCAAGGAGCCTGCACACCCGAGCACCAGCCTTGCACCCAAACCCTAACAGCCGAGCACCCTGCACACCCACCGCACATTGCATCGTCGGAGCACCATTGATCTCGTCGTCACCATCTCCTCTCCCTGACCCCAGTGCACAACCCCAGTAAGCCTCATTCCTTCTCTCTTCTTCTTCCTCTTCTTCTTTTCTTTCTTTTCTTTTTCTTGTTCTTGAATTCTGTTTTTTCAGCGATCGCCGAAGCCGTGACCGTCGCTGCCGTTCCAGACGACCCAGTGGACGTACCTTACCTGCGTGATCACCCTCTTGCTTTGTTTAGACCTGTCCCGTGTGCCATGCATGCGTTGCGACGTTTTACCTACGTCGGACGTGCCGTGCGTATCCGTATCGTGATCCATCGAGGCAAGTTAATCTTGCTACATGCTATACTACAATATACTGCACCCATTTGAATAATAGTATTACATATTGTTTAGTTATGCATCCATATTACAATTTTACAGTTTTCGGATATCCGTTTGCATCCATATCATTTAAAATATATATAACTGCATCTATAGATCATATTAATTCATGTTATTATTGTAGTAACACCCCATGATTAATAATGTGCATTCCACTTAGTTTTAGAACTGTAAATATAACCCTAATCGATGTTTGTGCATCCATACCATTAATTATATATCAATTTGCATTCCATGTCACGTTATTTCATATTACTGCTACATTAACACCCCATGCTAGAAAATGTCCATCCTACATATTAATGGAGCTATAGTTGCAACCCTTAATAGTTAGTTATGCATCCATGTTTTATTGTGTACCCATACCAGTAATTCTTTATATCCAGTTGCATCTACATATTATATTAATCCATATTATTGTTTTATTAGCATCCTATACTTGATAATGTGCATCTTACATAGTCATGACATAACCCCTGATAAATATTTGTGCATCCATGCTTTTATTTGTGCACCCGTACATGCTACCGTTTATTATGAGCATCCGCTTGACACATGTGCATTACCTGTCATGACCTGATATACCACTGCTTAACTAGATACCTGATCTTGTTACTAATTCCGACAATCTTGTCCTGTTGTCCCTACGGACATATCCTGTTGTTTATTTAGACAAACCTGTACCTGCTTGATCCTGTGTTGGCATTAGCTCCAGATTTTTTCAATACCTGACTTGAACACATAACCTTGGGGGTATGGGGAAATCAAAAGTGTAAACTAAAGTGTAGCTTACAAGGGTATTACTTGATCCGTGGTCTCGGGGGATAACGGGACAGAATCATTCGTGATTCTTACTTGATCCGTGGTCCCGGGGGATAACGAGACAGAGTCATTCATGACTCCCACTACCTGATCCGTGGTCCCGGGGGATAACGAGACATATTCTTTGAGTTACATGGAGGATTACATTAATTGGTTTCAAACAAACTTTAGAATAGATAACCCAGTAGCACAGTTTAGATTGATCACTGCGCGACACATATATTGATACACTTCACTATTCTATATCCGTGTTTACTTATTACATTCATGTTACTGTATATGATTCATCCCTGCATATCTCGTGCATCCTGTTCATTTATTTTTGGTTGATATTATGGCGCACTGACGTCTGGGTTTTGTATGGCCCAGATCCTCTATCTCTGTCGCAGGCAGTTCAGGAGTATTTTGACCAACAAGCTGAGCAATGAAGATCATGTTAGTAGCTAGTTAGTTTAGTTTTATTTCGTATTTTCATTCCTGATGTGAGCCCGTATTATGGGACATACTTTCCAGATTGTTATTGTTACTTGAATTTATTGCTTCCGCATATTATTTCTTGACTCGTTATTTCTGGCTCATGGACATGTACTAGATAGTTTCTTTTATTTTCCTGTTCTTGATATTTATAGACAGCCGTAATGTGACTGTGGAGGGATGTTTCTTAGCCACAGGTAGCATGGTTGGCTCTGTCACATGCCGATCTTAGCGCACTTTGGGAAGCGGGGCGTGACAGGGTTTGTTTGGTATCAGAGCCATAGGATATAGGTTAATCGGGTTTGATTCTTTTGTAGTTGGGTATTGGACCCCATACACGAATCAGAATACTCGTAACTAGGAGCATGTCCTGCCTTATTGCTAGCTTGCCATCTTTGAATCCATAACCATCTTGCTTCTTGTATCCTGTTTATTGAATCTTGTTCATCTTGCTAATCCTCTTCGGTGTTTTGGATTCAGAATCATGGCAGACGGAAATCTGAGAGCGTACCAGAGGCGTGTTAATGACACCGCTTTGCTTGGAGTAATTCGTGGGATGCTGGAGAACCAGAAGCGGCAGACCGAGCTGAAACAGCGGCAAGCCGAAGCTTTTCAGGAAGGTTTGCGGACCGTCCAGCAGTCCGTAAACAATGTTGTGGCCAAACCAGTAGAACGTGTGGGTACCGTGGCGGATTTCAGGAGATTTGGTCCGTCCGTTTTCACTGGTCTGGAAGAGCCGTTGCCAGCGGAGCAGTGGCTAGTTGATACGGAGAATTTTCTCGTTGCGGCACAGATTCCAGAGGATAAGAGAGTGGATGTTGTACGCATCCAATTGGTTGACTGTGCCCGTGAATGGTGGCTTTTGGAAGAGACCCGCTTGCTCAAGCCGATCAGTTGGGAAGATTTTTCGAAGAGTTTCTTGGAGAAGTTCTTCCCGCAGACTGCACGGGAGGAAATGGAAGAAAAGTTTTTCAGTTTGAAGCAGAACAGCGTACCCGTGGATGTACATGCGGCTGAGTGGACACGGCTCAGTAGATTCGCTGGACCTTTGGTTGCCAACGATGCTGATAGGGCAAAGAGGTTCATGTGCAGTTTGGATGTGGAAATCTAAAGGCACATTATATCACTGGGATTGACCACTTTTTCGCAAGTGCTTAAGGCGGCCCGAGAGCAGCAGAGCTTATCGGTGAAGACTGGGGGTACGCAGCAGCAAGCAGTTGCAGTGTGGAAGCCAGCGTTTACGCCGAACCGAGCGCCTCTACGCAGAGGAATTCCGGTGAACCGACGTGGCGTAGTACCGATGAAGAAGCCCGTCGTACACGAGCAGAAGGGAAGGATGTTTTGTGAGTTTTGTCATCTACCTGGGCACCTGCAGAAGGATTGTCGGAGGAAGCTTGGACTTTGTTTGGTTTGCGGATCAGATGATCATACTATCAGTGTTTGCCCGTCGAAGCTTCGTTTGAAGGATGATGTTCAGAGGCCACCGCAGAAGCAGTTTCAGGGGCGGAAGCGGTTGACTCAGGAACCCAATCAAGCTCGAGCCTTTACCCTGACGGCTGAAGAGGCCAAGGCTTCAGAGGAAGTTGTTTCAGGTATCCTACTTGTTCATGATTTTCCCGCATTACCATTATTCGATTCTGGTGCATCCCATTGTTTTATGCCGTCCAAGTTTATTGTTGCACACTCGATTACTTGCACGACCTTGTCTAGTTATTGGGACATACACACTGGGAATGGAAAGATCATATCTAGTAGAGAATGTAAGGATTGTTCAGTCGTTATTTGTGGACGGGAGTTATTCATAGATTTCTTGGTGATTGATACCGGTAGTTATGAAGTTGTCTTGGGAATGGATTTTCTCGGCACTTTCCACGCTCACATTGATTGTAGGGCAAAGAAATTGATTTTCCAGATTCCCGGACATCCGGAGTTTGTTTTTGCTGGAGGAAGCAGTTCTGTCGGGCCAGTCGAGTTTAGGGTTATGCCGACAAGCAGTGTTCTTTCGTCAATGGAAGTTGACCGGGAGGAAGCGCCAGCTGTAGTTTGAGATTTTATGGACGTGTTCGAGGACATCTCGGGTTTACCGCCAAAACAAGATGTGGAGTTCGCGATCGATCTTGTTCCTGGTGCAGCGCCAATCTCAAAGGCGTACTATCCAATGGCACCAGTGGAGTTGGAAGAAGTCAAGAAGCAGGTTACCGAATTGGTAGAGAAGGGTTAAATTCGCAGCAACAATTCGCCTTGGGGAGCTTCAGTTCTTCTAGTCAAGAAGAAAGATGGCACAAGGAGGATGTGCATCGATTATCGAGAATTAAACCGAGTGACTATTAAGAACAAGTACCCGATCCCTCGCATTGGCGAATTGTTCGAGCAGCTTAGTGGCGCGAGGGTATTCTCGAAACTGGATTTGCGATCCGGATATCATCAGGTCTGAGTTAAATCAGAAGATATTTGCAATACCGCGTTCCGAACTCGGTATGAACATTACGAGTATTTAGTGATGCCATTCGGAGTCACGAATGCACCGGCGATATTTATGGACTTGATGAACCGAATCTTTTCACCGTTCTTGGACCAGTTTATAGTGGTGTTCATTGATGATATTCTGGTCTACTGGAGGAGTATAGAAGAGCATGCAGAACACTTGAAGATCGCACTGCAGACATTGAGGCAAGAAAGATTGTATGCAAAGATGAGCAAGTGCGATTTTTGGCTTGAAGAAGTAAAGTATTTGGGGCATGTCGTATCCGGAGATGGAATCGTCATTGATCCCGAGAAGATTGCAGCAGTTCGATATTGGCCGATTCCGAAGAACGTAGCAGAGATCAGAAGCTTTCTTGGACTTGCCGGGTATTACAAAAGATTTGTGGAGAATTTTGCTCGTTTGGCTGAGCCTTTGACCAAGCTTACGCGTAAGGAAGTACCGTTCGTATGGACGGATAAATGTGCGTCAGCTTTTGAGGCGTTGAAGCAGAAGTTGATAGCCGCTCCTATTTTGACCATACCAGACAGTTTCGGAGGATTGGTGATTCACAGCGACACATCTGGGAAAGGTTTGGGATGTGTTTTGATACAGCATGGGAAAGTTATAGCTTATGCATCGTGGCAGTTGAAGACCCATGAGAAGAATTACCCAACTTATGATTTGGAGCTTACAGCAGTGATTTTCGCTTTGAAGATTTGGAGACACTACTTATTGGGCAAAAGGGTCGAAGTATTCACCGATCACAAAAGCTTAAAGTATGTATTCACGCAGAAAGAGCTTAACATGAGGCAACGTAGATGGTTGGAGCTGATGGCTGACTACGATCTTGATCTTAAGCACCATCCGGGGAAAGTTAATGTTGTGCCGGATGCGCTTAGTCGGTTGCCAGCAATTCGGATGTTGACTGCACAGAAGGAACTTATCGAAGACTTTCGGAGATTCGAGTTGGAGATTGTGCTACCCCATTCTTCAGGACAGTTGATGCAGCTGCAAGTACAGTCGTCATTGATCGATAATATTAAAGCAGCGCAGTCACAGGACCCAAGATTGCAGAAGTTTCGAGAACAGGTTGAAGCTGGACTTCGAACAGACTTGTTGATTCATGAAGATGGTTCGTTGCGTTTGGTAGCCGTTTGTGTGTGCCAAAAGGATATATTCATGAAGAAGTTATGAAAGAGGCACATAGTTCCACGTATTCCGTACATCCAGGAGGCACGAAGATGTACCGTGATCTAAGACAGCATTTCTGGTGGCAAGGCATGAAAAAGGAGATTGCTCGTTTTGTGGCGAAGTGCTTGGTGTGTCAGCAAGTTAAGGCTGAACATCAATGGGTTGCTGGTTTATTGCAACCACTTCCGATTCCTCAATGGATGTGGGAACATATAACCATGGATTTCGTGACAGGTTTACCGCGGAGTCCAAAGGGCAATAATGCAGTTTGGGTGATAGTTGATCGATTGACCAAGGCAGCTCATTTCATACCATTTTGAGTTGGTCAATCAACGGAAGCGTTGGCAGAATGGTACATGCAGGAGATTGTAAGATTGCATGGTGTACCTGTGAGCATTGTGTCCGACCGTGACACCCGATTCTTATCCCACTTCTGGAGGAGTTTACAGGAAAGTTTGGGGACGCGATTGAAGTTTAGCACAGCTTATCATCCTCAGACAGATGGCCAGTTGGAGAGAACGATCCAAACTCTTGAAGATATACTGAGAGCTTTCATGTTGGACTTCAAGGGTTCGTGGGAGGATCATCTACACTTGGTGGAGTTTTCGTACAACAACAGTTTTCAGGCGACTATTCAGATGTCTCCATTCGAAGCATTGTATGGTCGCAAGTGTCGTTCACCTGTTTGTTGGAACGATGTTGGAGAACGAAGATTGTTGGGACCGGATTTGATCGTGCAAACAATTGAGAAAGTTAATACTATCCGGAATCATATGAAGGCAGCACAAGATCGACAGAAGAGTTCGGCTGACACATCGAGAAGACCTCTAGAGTTCGCTGTTGGTGATCATGTATTCTTGAAGATATCACCGACTAGTGGAGTGATTCGTTTTGGGAGTCGAGGAAAGCTTAGTCCTCGATTCGTGGGGCCTTTCGAGATTTTGGAGCGTGTTGGAGAAGTGGCTTATCGATTGGCTTTACCACAATCCTTGGCGAATGTTCATGAAGTGTTTCATGTATCTCAACTCCGTAAGTATGTTCGAGATGAAACACACGTGCTGGATCATTCGGAGCTGACTGTAAGGGAGGATTTAACCTTTGGGGAACGAGCGATGTTGATTGTTGATCGAAGGGAAAAGGTCCTTAAGAACAAGGTTATCCCTCTCGTACTTGTTTCTTGGGGAAATCGCTCGCATGGAGATTCGACTTGGGAACGAGAAGACGAGATTCGACAGAAGTTTCCACACTTATTCTTGTAGTTTCATGATTATTTATCTTTCCTTGTTCTTGGAATTTCGAGGACGAAATTCTTTTGTAGTTGGGTATAATGTAACACCCTAGTTCATTTATACCAATTCCAATGCACGTATTTCTTTATTTACGGTATTTTCCTAATTTACTGTGTTTTGGGTGCGGATAGTGTTTTGACATTTTATTGCATCCGACCCGACCCGCTTGCTTGAAACCTGTCTTGATTCATGTTTATGATTTATCCTGACTTGTTACGTAAACGTGTGCACTTTCATGAATACTGCATACTGATATTTTATCTGGCATTTGCATTTTTTTACTGTATAATATTTTAAGTCACATAAAATATTTTAAAAATATATTGCATGGCCTGCCAGATACCCCTAATCCTGTGGTAGCATCCATGCATCTTGTTCTCGTCCCGTTCAGTGAAACATACTTGTTTGGATGGCTACGCGCACGTACGTGTATCCGTTCTTGGGGGTATGCATTTTCGTTACCCAGACATTCATTTTTAATTTTGGCCGTCTCATATATTTTTCGTATTTTAAAACTGAAATTTTAGACCCGACCCGGGCGTGTTTTGGACTAAGTTTGTATTTACCAGAAAATCAAATTCAATTAATATAATATTTTTTATTAAAATAAATCGACAGTTTAAATTTATATAACTTACAAATCTTTGTAAATTTAAAAATCTTTTTCCCTATCAACTCTCTCTCCCTCTCTTTCCGACCCCACCAACTTTCTCTTCTCTCTTTCTCTTTCTCTCTCTCCCCGCGGCTCTCTCTCTCTCTTCTTTCCCTCTCCCCGCGCACTTCCTCTCTCCTCTCGCGAATCCTATAGCAATCTCGAGTCGCGTCACCCCGCCGTGCCTTAACGTCACCTTCCTTCTTTCTCTCCTCTTCTTTTCTATTTAATCCCCGAGCAGCCTCCTCTAAACCCATCAAACTCCTCACTGCCTCCTCAAACCCTAACCCTAAAACTTCATCAATCTCCCTCAACCGAGCCTCTCCATCTCCTTCTTCCTCCTCCATTCCCGAGCACTGCACCCTGCACCCACATAACCCGGGAACCCATCACCACCACCCTGCACACCTCCATCTCCGCCGATCACCTCCTCCTCTCGCCTCCACCTTCATCACCTTCTCCTTCTCCTCTCCCTCTCCTCTGCACTTCTCCCTTCTACACCAAGGAGCCTGCACACCCGAGCACCAGCCTTGCACCCAAACCCTAACAGCCGAGCACCCTGCACACCCACTGCACATTGCATCGTCGGAGCACCGTTGATCTCGTCGCCACCATCTCGTCTCCCTGACCCCAGTGCACAACCCCAGTAAGCCTCATTCCTTCTCTCTTCTTCTTTTCTTTTCTTTTTCTTTTTCTTGAATTCTGATTTTTTAGCGATCGCCGGAGCCGTGACCGTCGCTGCCGTTCCAGACGACCCAGTGGACGTACCTTACCTGCATGATCACCCTCTTGCTTTGTTTAGACCTGTCCCGTGTGCCGTGCATGCGTTACGACGTTTTACCGACGTCGGACGTGCCGTGCGTATCCGTATCGTGATCCATCGAGGTAAGTTAATCTTGCTACATGCTATACTACAATATACTGCACCCATTTGAATAATAGTATTTCATTTTGTTTAGTTATGCATCCATATTACAATTTTACAGTTTTCGAATACCCGCTTGCATCCATATCATTTAAAATATATATAACTGCATCTATAGATTATATTAATTCATTTTATTATTGTAGTAACACCCCATGATTAATAATGTGCATCCCACTTAGTTTTGGAACTGTAAATATAACCCTAATCGATGTTTGTGCATCCATACCATTAATTATATATCAATTTGCATTCCATGTCACGTTATTTCATATTACTGCTACATTAACACCCCATGCTAGAAAATGTGCATCCTACATATTAATGGAGCTATAGTTGCAACCCTTAATAGTTAGTTATGCATCCATATTTTATTGTGTACCCATACCAGTAATTCTTTATATCCAGTTGCATCTACAGATTATATTAATCCATATTATTGTTTTATTAGCACCCCATACTTGATAATGTGCATCTTACATAGTCATGACATAACCCCTGATAAATATTTGTGCATCCATGCTTTTATTTGTGCACCCGTACTTGCTACCGTTTATTATGAGCATCCGCTTGACACATGTGCACTACCTGTCATGACCTGATATACCACTGCTTGACTTGATACCTGATCTTGTTACTAATACCGACAATCTTGACATGTTGTCCTTACGGACATATCCTGTTGTCTATTTAAACAAATTTGTACCTGCTTGATCCTGTGTTGGCATTAACTCCAGATTTTTTCAATACCTGACTTGAACACATAACCTTGGGGGTATGGGGAAATCAAAAGTGTAAACGAAAGTGTAGCTTACAAGGGTATTACTTGATCCGTGGTCCCGGGGGATAACAGGACAGAATCATTCTTGATTCTTACTTGATCCGTTGTCCCGGGGGATAACGAGACAGAGTCATTCATGACTCCCACTACCTGATCCGTAGTCCCAGGGGATAACGGAACATATTCTTTGAGTTACATGGAGGATTACATTAATTGGTTTCAAACAAACTTTAGAATAGATAACCCAGAAGCACAATTTAGATTGATCACTGCACGACACATATATTGATACACTTCACTGTTCTATATCCGTGTTTACTTATTACATTCATGTTACTGTTTATGATTCATGCCTGCATATCTCGTGCATCCTGTTCATTTATTATTGGTTGATATCATGACGTACTGACGTCTGGGTTTTGCATGGCTTAGATCCTCTATCTCTGTCGCAGGCAGTTCAGGAGTATTTTGACCAACAAGCTGAGCAGTGAAGATCATGTTAGTAGCTAGTTAGTTTAGTTTTATTTTGTATTTTCATTCCTGATGTGAGCCCGTATTATGGGACGTACTTTCCAGATTATTATTTACTTGAATTTATTGCTTCCGCATATTATTTCTTGACTCATTATTTCTGGCTCATGGACATGTACTAGATAGTTTCTTTTATTTTTCATGTTCTTGATATCTATAGACAGCCGTAATGTGACTTTGGAGGGATGTTTCCTAGCCACAGGTAGCATGGTTGGCTCTGTCGCGTGCCGATCTTAGCGCACTCTGGGAAGCGGGACGTGACACTTCTTCTCTCTTTTGGAGTATTCAAAATTGCATAAAGTTTTAGAATTTTTCTCAGAATTTTGACGGTCAACATTTGCAACTTTCTTTGTTTTCTTCTCCAAATTTCAAAGTCCAATTTCAAAAAGTCATCAAATCACATTTGCAATTTTTTCAAAACTCTTTAAAAAAGTCTTTAACGATCCCCTCATGTCTCTTATTTTTTAACCCGTAAACAGCACCTGACGGATTTGACGAGGCTGAAATCCGTATTTTATCTGTTGTCGGCCGTTTGTTCTTAATGCATCATTTTTGCAGGGAAAGTGTGTGATCTGCGTTATCTTGGAGTGAATGCTGCTAAAAACCTGTAATCTGTAATCACATAGCAAACACGGATCAAAAGCGCATATATATATGTAAATGTGAATAAAAATGAGCGGTAAAAAATACAATATTCTGATATGAACAGCTCTCACGTAGATATCACGTGAGGGCTTCCTTTCATCTTTTCTTTTCTTTCTTTTTTAATAAGGGAATAGGGACCCTTATGGATGGAAAAAGGCTTAGTTGACAGGGATCTAAACCTGTTTTCTAAGCCATCTTTGTCCTACAGGCAACGGGAAATGATGAGTCGCTCCTGACAATATTCCAGTTGTAACGATTCTGATGCATAATCAGGTATTAAATTCCAAGTTCTCTCATGGCAGATGATGAGTCACTCTTAGTGATATTCTAGTTGTAGCAATACTGATGCCAAAATTGGTATCAAATTCCAAATCCCCAACTCGCA
Organism: Agapanthus africanus; assembly: GCA_030015575.1. Taxonomy (NCBI): domain Eukaryota; kingdom Viridiplantae; phylum Streptophyta; class Magnoliopsida; order Asparagales; family Amaryllidaceae; genus Agapanthus; species Agapanthus africanus. The sequence goes on from CM057339.1 coordinate 48,891,222, forward strand.
ATAAAAATCAGCGAGCACAAAAAAATATATGCATATAAAATAGCCGAAATGATTGGGCAGCTCGCAATAAAAAATCAGCGAGTAAAAATAAAAATAAATAGCCGAAATGATTGGGCACCGCGGACAAATAGCCGAAATAATTGGGCAATTGTGACTTTCGCGATATGAAAAGCTGAAATGAAAGAGCATCATGGAGAATAAAAAATATATATAATAAAAAAAATTCTGCCTTGCAAGTAGTCCAATTCTGATTATTATACACAATCCATGGGCACAAATGAAAGAAAAAGAACCATATTTTCCCACAATCCTTCACCAAACTAAGAACCAAGTCATGATGGAATACATACAACTTAGAGACTATATGGACGCCTTCTTATTCCAGTAGAATACGGACACGACGTCAGCAAGGACCAGAGGGTCAAAATAAAGTGAAGTGATGGCAAAATCCTAGCTCTAGATTTCAATGGAAATATATACAGCCTAGAGATCATATGGATGTCCACCCCACTTCAGTGAAAAATCGACGCGACATCATCAAAGCAAAAGCGGGTGACGGCATATTCCTAACTCTAAATATTGATGGTAACAAGTACAGCCTAGAGATTATATCGACATTTTTTCTCATTCCAGCAAGGTGCAGATGTAACGTCAACAAGAACCAAAGGGTCAAATCAAAGACGGGATAATGACAACCTCCTAACTCCAGGTCTCAATGGCAATATATATAGCCTAAAGCCCATCTAGGCATCTTTTACTCCAGCAGAGTACAGACGTGACATCTTGAATTCTCAACGGAGCCAAAAAAAGTGGAGCGATGGAGTATTCCTAGTTTCGGGTCTTGATGGAAATAGATACAAAGACTAAAGACCACTGGATGTCATCCCACCTCAGAAAGGTACGGTCATGACTCTCCCAGGGCTCCATATAGAGCCTAAACTTAAGGTAAAGCGGCATGGCGATGCCTAACGCTAAATCTTCCGATGGTAATGTGGATACTCCAACCTAAGAATATTACTTGAAGACGTTGTATCCAACCTCAGAAGGAATCAGAAACACGACAAATGCGTGGCTACTCGAGCCACAACCTAAGAGACTGCACGTTGAGAAGATATCAGCCAACGTAACGGTACGACGGACTTAACCCAGTACCACAAACCTAACGGACTCCTATGATAAAAAGGATTATGTATGTTTAACGTTAGATAGAGTTTATCCGTATGCCTAAAGGAAGGATAAACTGAACGCTCCGGGGCCAGTAAATAAACTAAGCTATATCACTTCAGCACAAACGATGAAATGAAAAAGCCACTTACGGTTCCTCTCGACTCATAAGGGGAAAAACACTGTTGTGAAATCCCTACGACTCTCAAGAGAAAAGACACTTAGGAGTCTTCACGAATTCTAAGGAGAAAATGCACCTACGAGATCCTTTCGATTCGTAGGAAGATACTTTTATGAGACCCTTACGATTCATAAAATCCTTAGTTGGCAGGGATCTATACCTGTCTCTTAAGCCATCATTGCCCTGTGTTCGGTCTCAAGAATGACTACCGAATACTATCCATATTCCACCTGTGACAAAATTGGTAGATGAATCCGCCATCAAAAAGAGAAAGGTGCAACTCAAGGGACTCAGGGTTCAGAACTACATTTCTTAAGAATTGTGATTTGAGTCAATGGTAGATGACGGCGCCAGTTCCCTCTCGCTATCTTCTCATATTAAGATTCTAAAATTTATGTACGATACACCTGCCCGAAATCAGTCGTATGCTCTACACTACTCTACAATATTTACCGCCGAAAACCAGACTGAGACGTTGTGACATCTATCCTGAATTTAGGGGCAGATGCTATTTGGACATATCCATCCACCTCTCCGAAGATACCAAGTTGATTTATGGCATTATATATCGGAGGTTTGGACATGTGCGACCGTTGTAGCAGACTTTATCAGATTCCCCCTTATTTGTGAGGGTTTTTTTTATTGTGGAGACGCTCTTCCCTGCAGGAGCAAGCCGCTGCAGTTAATTACGTTATTGCGTTGCGATAACCAATTTCTCCTTCTCTAGTAGTTCACTTCGTGTCGTGTGTTATTTTGTTTGTTAAGATTGCCCATGGATTGTATACGGAGACTAGTTTATGTCGTCGCCCGTAGGGCGTGGATCATTTCAAATCCGTATATTTTAGGGTTTTGAACTTAGGTTATATTTTCCTTTTAGTTCAAAAACATTTTGTTTTATTCAAGGACCGTTAATCTGGTTTGAGATTAAGATCTACTTGAATATATGAGTATTCGGGCTCAATTTATTTTAACTAAGAATACGTTAGTCCTATTTGAGACTAAGATCAACTTAGAGATATTTAAGGATCATCAAATTATAGTTGAGCTCCAACAATAGAGCATTTGAGCTCAGCTGCAAGAAACTTCATAGAGACTTTTAGCCAATTTGGGCTTGGTCTGCTTAGTTTTTTTTATTTAAATGTGCTAAGCACTTATTTGTGGTTCTGTTTGTTCGGTCCTTTTCCTTTATGCAGAAATGCTAAGCACTTTTTTGAGGCTCTAGCGCTCACATGTGTATCATGTGAGGCACTCAGTCATGGGCGTTGCTCAATCAGTGCTAAGCACTTGAGTCATTTTGACTGAATATATAGTGCTAAGCACTTTTATATGACGCTCACGTGAGGAGCACGTGGGGCGCTGGGACATGTGCGTTGCCCAATCAGTGCTAAGCACTCATTCATTTTGACTGAATATGAAGTGCTCAACACTTTTACTCAGCGCTTACGTGTATTTCACATGAGGCGTTGGCCTTCTGTTTTTAGCGCCCACGTGGGAAGCACGTGAGGTGCTGAGTCCTTTGTTTTAGGAATCTTTTGGGAACTCACGTGTTTTTCACGTGAGGCTCCGAGTTCCTTTGTTTTTTAGAGATTAGATCTCTGTTAATAACATTTTGACCATTAATGATCACCAAGATATTTGTCTTTGAAGATTTGGGATCTTTTCTCTTTTTTTATTGGAGAACTAAGTTTCTTTTCATGCTAAGTTCTTTTATATAGGGTTAAACCCTGCTTGCAGAGAAATTAAATTCCTAGAACCATAAGTTCTCTTCTCCTTTTTTTAATCTAGTTATTTCCCTAAGAATTTGAGTTTGAAGAACAAAGTCTCCCTGATGAGAATTAAATTCTCAACTTGTGGGAAGATTTGCTTTGCAAATCTCGGATCAGAGGAAGAACTAAGTTCTTTTTATGAAGGGTTGAACATTTATTTTCTTTTTGCTAGATAAAAGGGATACATTTATTTCTACTTTTTTACCTAGGATTTGAAAGAACAGGTAGATTTTCTTTGAAGGAGAATTGAATTCTCAGTTGCAGCTTTTATTTTTTTGTTTGCAGAAGCTTATAGAGAGGTTCCGCCTTTTTTTGCGTGTGTGAGACTTGAAGTCTCAGATTCTTTATATAGGCAAGGCAAATTGTTGATCACTTTTGAGAAAATCTCTCATTTAGAGATTCCAATTGATTTTATTAGACTCAAAAATTATTTGGGGATTTTTATCCACCGTTGGATCCTTGATCCAAAGATTTCTGTTTTACAGACTATATTTTCTTGTTTTTAACAAGATTGAGAAAATATTTTCCCGTATATAGAATTTTATTTTATTAAACGGTGATTTTTAATCACCATTAGATTTTTTATCCATGGGTGCTCTATTTAACAGAGCATATCTTTTTTATTTAGAAAGAATGGGGAAATATACTCCCAAAAATAGAATTTAATTCTGTTATTGGATTTTTGATCCAACAGCTCTCTGTTTAACAGAGAATATCTTTCTTTTTTATAAAGAACAGGGAAATATTTTCCCCTAATAGAATTTAATTCTATCATTTCATAATTTATTATCACCATTGGATTTTTGATCCAACGGCTCTATTTAACAGAGAATATCTTAAGTTTTAGGGAAATAATTTCCATGTAGAATTTAATTCTACTTGCTCTTAATTTGGGCGCTGGCGCTGGCATGTTATGCACGTGGGAGCCACTTAAGCATTAAATTCTTATACATAACAGGTGTTTCTGTGCTTTGCACATTTGCGCTCACGTGAACTTAACGTGCGGCGCGACTATAGGATTTAATCCTATAAGACTGGCGCCGGCGCCGACGCACTCGTGGGGAGCATGTGAGGCGCTACCTTATTGGAATTAACAAAGCTTAGATCTTATTATTGTGTTTAATTATTATGGGAACATACACTATGTCACCCACGTATATAACTCCATGGGCAAAATAGTGGGGGCATTTGTTCCCGTCTAAAATTTCTGCGCAAAAGAGCCCAAAATATCAAATGGCAGCAATACGTTTAAGAAAATGCAAAGCAGTATTTTCTGAGCGGTATTTTGCCAAACTCCTGACTGAGAATCAGAAAAATTCCAATGATATCAAAAGCGTCTCGAAAAGACATTTGATTTGATATATTACGGGCCTCATAACTCTTCTGAAATCAAAAGTTATGAGCAAACGTGCTATGCACGTATAGTCTAAGTAATGCTCTACCACATGGGAGATACATCTTTAGTCCCACATCGGGAAAAAGAGAGTTTTTTTCTCTATCACTCCACTATAAATAAGTGGGAGGACCTCTCTAAAAAGGAGAGGATTTGTCCTCACAGAAGCCATTGCTTCTTTTTTTGAAAACCATTGCTTTCCTTAGGCATACGTGTCCCTAGTGCGCAAGCGCAGGTGCCATGCACACCACGTGCAGTGCACGTGCGTCGATGCCATGATCAATACGTAGGATGCACGTGCGCCGGTATCTAGCGCAACATGTGCGATGCACGTGCGCCAAGCATAAAAAAGCCTTTTCGGTATCTCAGAAGATACTGCTCTAACATGTCCTCTACCCTGATGAATGTGACTGGCTTAAAGATACATCCCTCCTCACCTTCGATGTACGTCGCTGCAATTTCTCAGTGTTTTCAAAGAGGTGGTGGGTCCCAACGAGTAACAATCCCTCCTTCATCTTCCTTTTGAAGTCTAGGCTTCACCAAATAGAAGCATATGCTTCACTTGAAAGCTTAAGCTTTTCTCAATGGGCACACCCTATGCAATTGCGTAAGGGCACAAACACCAATGGTGCTCTCCAAATGCACACGTGTGATGCACGTGCATTTAGTAAGAACGAAAGATATGAGTTTGAAGTTTTCGCTTCATTGAAAGCGTTTGCTTTCTCCAAAGTCAACAAATTTCCCATACAGATACGCACCATAGCTTTCTGACGAATGGTGCACATTTAATCTTAGGTCGCACTTAAAAAGAAGTTTGCCCATACAGAAGTGTGCACATAAGCACTTAGATAAAAGAATGCTTCTGAAAAAGTGTGCAACCACGTGATATATACATGCGCAACTCTCATGACTGATAACAAGCGCGCAACCACGTGATATGCACGTGCGCAACCTCATGACTGATAACAAGTGCGCATCATGTAATATGCACGCATGCATCCCTCCAACTACAAGCAAGTGCGCAAGCACGTGATAAGCAAGTGCTCACCTCCTTTAAAGAATTTACATGTACATGAGCACCTCAAATGTGCATGCACACTTAGACCAGCAAACTGTTGCTTGAACACTTAGTTAAAATAAACTAAGTATGGAAGCGTATGTTTCTCATAAGTGATCCTATGATCAAATAATAAAATTTAAGTTGATCTTAATCTAAAACAATATTAACAATCCTTAATCCATGATATCCAAGTTGATTTTAGTCACATATACGATTAGAGATGCTCAACCCATGTTACCTAAGTTGATCATAGTCTAATATAAAACTAACGATTCTTAGATAAAATACAAGTTCACCAAGAAGCCATTCTCAAAAACGTTCTTTTCCCTCATATACGGGATTTGGTTCAAGGGTATATCCTTCCACATCTCTGATATACGGCTTTGTAATTTCTCGGCGTCTTTAGAGAGGTGGCGGGTTCCAATAACCAAAAAGTCTTTCGTCATCCAAACTTGATGAAAGATATAAATTTTTATCAAGACAGGGAATTTCTTAATCCCATATAGATGTCACCCTATACAGATATGCCCACATCAAGTGTGCACCCCATACAGATATGCGCACCACCATCCCAACAATCACCACCCCAAGCATACATATATGTATATGTATACCTTTGAAGGAAATATAAATGCCTGCAAATCGGATCACACCCCAATATTGGGTGCATTCCCATGTTACCATCATTCACTCTGCCACGTAATATATACACGTGCGCGCAAGCTGAAAGATGGACTACTATGTTCTTAAACTAGCATTCTAACTTGCGGACTGTCTCCATACTGACTATCGCATACTATCCATTGGCTATCCATATGTGATCAAATGATCAGTTGAGCTCATATGCTCATTATTACCTAAGTTGATCTTAGTCTCATATACGACTAAAGATCCTTAACCATGTTATCTAAGTTGATCTTAGTCCCATATACGACTAACGATCCTTATATTATATTTTCTAAGTTGATCTTAGTCCCATATACGACTAACAATCCTTAAATCAAACTCATATATCCCGTGAACTGATGGACCTCATTTATATAAGATATGCATTCTAAATTCAACCCCAAATCTAATATACACGGATTTGGACTAATCCGCATCCTACGGGCGACGATATATTAGTCTTCGTATACAATCCAAGGGAAACCCTAAAATAAACAATATATATAACATGACACGAAGTGATATCTATAAAGAAGGAGAAAGTTGTTATCGCTTTGCGATAACGTAACTTACAGCAGAGGCTTACGCCTAAAGGAAAAAGCATCCCCACAATCAAAAACCCCTCACTTATGAGGGGAATCTAATAAGTATGTTAAAACGGTCGCATGCATCCAAACCTCCGATATACGGTGCCATAAATCAACTTGGTATTTTCAGAGAGGTGGATAGATATGTTGTATATAGCATTTGCCCTCGTATTGAGGCAAGACGTTCTATTTCAGTTCGTCTCTGTTTTCGGCGGTAAACAGCTATAAATAGGCTTTTGCTTTGGTTTTTTGAGGCCCAATCAGTCACAGATTTTCACTTGCTTATTCCTGAGTGATATTGAAAAGAAAAATCCCATATCTTGTGAGAATTGAAAAGAGTTTTTCATTTGATTATCCAAATCATTCTCACACACATTCAAGAGCTCTATTTGCATATCCATACTTCTTAGAGTATTAGAAGTGAGCTTGAGAGAAATTCTATTAAGAGTATTGTGCTTCAATTGTAATATCTTTTTTCTTTGTATTTTGGATCTTGAGTGCAAAATTTCCATTGTAAGAGAGAAGAGTATCTTTGTAAAGAGAGAAGCTTGTAGAAAGAAGAGGTGCTCAAATGTGAGCATATGTGATTGTATTGAGAGAAGAGTCACTCGTGTGTCGAGTGATGTGTTGGAAGGTCATGGGTGCGCAACGTATTGTCTGGGTGGAGACGTATTGTACTGGTTGTGAATGCACAATGTGTTGTCTTGGTGGAGACATGTTTAGTGGAACGGGCTCGTGCGCCAAAAGAAAGTGGATCAGGCGATCTCCCGAACAACTGTAAATCTCCCGTGTTTGAGTTTGCAATTTCTTATCTCTTATTTACTTATTAGTTTAGAACTTGCAAGCTCAATATCTATTGCTCTATATGCTCATTGCATGCTCTTAATATTGCTCTTGATATATATTTATGATTTCATAATTGCTATTGTGCTTAGCTACTTATCAGATTGATTTATCTCTTTTCAAGCTTTGCAATTGTGATATCTTGTTAGCAAGTTTGAGTGAATTTTTAATTTGGGCATATCGGTAGTATATTCTGTTAGGGATCGGTTCTAGGGTTGTGACATTCGTGGACCGCGGCGAAATAGGAAAAATAAATTTTTAACTAACATATAACCAATCCATAGTCTAGAATCATCAAATACATTGCAATTGTGTAAATTAGAAAAACCTAGAAAGCAAGTCTAGAGGCTACAACCTTTGTGGGGTGTCTGATCTCCATCAGAAAACCCAAGCTAGACTTCATGAGCTCCCAGAGAGTATATAAGCCCACCGCCTCGCTGTAGATGATCCGCGGTGAAAGAAAACCGCCCGAAACTACATCCCCATCATCAAGTGAGGAAACTCCCTTTAGAGACTTGCTAGGTATAGAGACAGGTGTTGTGGTAAAAAGGAACTCTCTCATTTTCCATTTCCATCTTAATTGCATCGTTTTCCATTAGAGAAGAGAGCAAGCTCAAAAGATTGTAGGAAGAAGAAAGTGAATATTAATGGAAAGAAAAAGAAATAACCTTACTCCTTTCTAATCACATTTTCTTTTTTAATGAGACATGTCTCATTCCCACCCTCTCTCCTCTTTATTTTCACACAAAGAGAAAGGGTAGGACCCACCCATTAATGGTTACATAATATATAAGTATATATATAAATATATATATTTATATATGTATAAAACAATAAAGAGAGTGGGAAAATATATCATATAAATTTGTCAAAAATGAGAAGCGGTATATGTATCCTATACACATACACATCATGTATCAAATACATGATAAGCCATTAATATCATTTCAGTATCATATAATGAAGATAATGCATGTATCATATGCATAATACTAAAAACCGCAACTCATATATGGTCATCAAGTTAACACTTGACTTAATATTCTGGTTTTTAAATGGGCTAGTATCATTCATACGTTCGATTAAATCATGTATTTAATCGAACTCCCACATGTATCCAATATGCACGACACATCAATATTTTATCCGGGCAGGCACTTTCGTTGCGGGGCTCTAAAGACCTGTCGATACCCTGGTAGTAGATTAAACATGATCATATCCGATTGAATCCGAAACACTTTCAGATTCAATCCTCTCACGGGTTAACCCATAAGCATGTCAGCGATACTAGCTGCACGTAACGGCTACCCAGGTATGAGCAAGATAAAGGCAGGTCAATGAGCGAACTCATCCAAACTTGACAAAGTTTATCAACGACGAATACTATACAGTCCGGTCTTTTCGTCAAAGAGTATCGCATACCGAGTCTGGGGGTGGGAACTGTCAGACCCCCAATAACCCAATAAATCATGCGACAGAGGACTCATAACCAACCAGAGATGCAACTGATAACACTTATCAGTTTATCTCCACTGAGGTAGCCACCGACTTCTGGTTATAGTTATCTCCTGCATAGTGTGATTTCGACTTCCTATACCGAGAGTGAATAATCCTCTCGACATCTCACTGCCTCCATGTGCTTTGAGACCATACCCAACTAAAATCTGTTTGCACAATTCCTTTGAACCATGGTAGGGTAGTAATCAAAGAATAGTAGGAACACACACAAGAAACTGTGGCGATCTCAGGTCGAGGGACTACCCTGTACTATCGTCACCAGAGAATTCCTACCTGACATTGGTATAATACTGATTGATCTATGAAAGTGTTTTAGTATAGTATCCGCAATCAATAACGGTGTCACGTGTAGCTAGCCGAGATGAGTACGGGTCGTCCTCAGGGATGCGTGGAACTTTTAATCTTACTTTAGACGAGTTGATTAGAATAAAAGAATAAGGGAGAATAGATTTTAGATCTATGTTAGACACGGATATAAAATATATATGAAGAAAGGTCTTGTAGGGTTCGTTAGGATTTAGTAGTCATGGATGACTAATAAAGATGACTCTTTTTATCTTTTGATAGATTTGAAACTAGATTGATAGTGATGAATGAGTATTAGGGTTCTTGGAAGAAACTAGGATTCCCTCACTCTTGACCCTTGTCCCTTCATTGATCTCTATTCATGTCTAGCCCTTAACAAAAAAATTATTAATCTAATCTCAAATCGTAGTCAAGACTATCAATAAGTTGATAGCGCGCCCGATTAGGATGTTAACGGTTCTTTTGCTAAAGTTTATAAACTTCATAAGACGTAAAATAAGTTAAAATATTTTCTCATCTATTGTTCTACCCTAATTCTACGAACCCTATCAAGCGGAGAATTACTCGCGCATGATGGAGATAGAAGAACAAAAGACAGAGAAGGAAATCATAATGCAGAAATTAAATGCGAAATAATTAATCTAATGATCTACCTTTATTAATCAACTTCACAAGTACAAATCCTATGAGTTTAGAATACAAGAAGAAGAAGTTGCTCTCGATCTCTGCCTCATAGGAAGTAGATGTTCCGTCGATACTCACGTCGCTCTATCACGTCGAATCACGGATCTGTCGTATTGTTCTTTGACGGTGATTTGCTTCGTGTTAAAGGTGATGATTTCTAATTTTAGCCCTCGGTCCTTTATATAGCCCTAAAATCAGAAACCCTAGATCTCAAAAGTTAAGACATGCAATCATGATCACCCACCAAAAATCTCAGACCCAACAGCCACAAAGGGGTCGCGGATCTGCCGCATATAAGGCATTTTGGCCGCGGAACCGCCGCGCTTTGGTAGGCTTAGGGTTTGGGTTTTCTGCTATGGCTACATGTTGATACGTGGAGATCTTCTTGATATCTGGATTTTGGAAATATTTCCCGAGTCTCTGCTAGTATTGATTCTTCGATTTTATTGGCCGATTTTTTATCCTGACATCTTGAATATCTTGATCTCCTGACTTGAGCCATATCTTGCACAATATCTCCATGAATAATGTTAGTAATATTTGTTATAGAGATATAATCTTAATCATTTTATATGGTAATAAATCTTTTAAGCAATTTGATTAAGATTATTTGATATGATATGCATAATAAAAATATTATATGCATATATTTTCCTTCATAATGTTAATTATAATATATAAACATATGGTAAATAGTATTTTGCAGATAAACCCAAATATGTTCTATATTTATTATAAACATCTTTAAATATTTAAGAAAAGTAAGGAAATGTTATATCAAACGTGCGATATTTTCGACTGAACAAATACCCCCAAAATTAACTTTGACCGTCCCGAGCAAACTATTTATTCAAGAGAGGGAGAAAAAGAAAAAGAAAATCTTATGTAGCACACTTTCATAGGCAACATGATTGTACTGAGCGCATGCAACAAACCGTTAAATCTCTAGGTGTCCATAGTAGGAGGAGTGTTGTCTCCTGAGGGTTTTCAGTGGATTACACCCACAAAATCTTATAATAAAATAAAGAAGATAAAAGTTACATACAAAGATAAGAACATATAAATGAAAGAACTTAAAAATAAGAGTTTCCAACTACATTATCTTTTCGGATGCCATGAGCCCTATCTTAATGGTCGTGAAAAGATGTTAGAAATCACATCATCTCTCAATAAAACATCGTCTTTAGTTTTCCTCTCTACCTTTCTTCCAAACATCGATCATATACCCCTACGTATGTGTTAAAGACATCCCTACCTACATTTAGAGAATTCAATTCAAGCTATCATACTCTTGTCCATCTTCCAAAGTACTTTTTAGTCGATGAATATTTTAGATGGAATTGCTCACACATTCTTCATGCGATCGTTAATACTTCTTGAGGTACTAACCGACCGATTACTAAATGTGTTCGCGCATTTAGGCATAATTCTTCGTCTTACAACACCTAACGCTTAGCAGTGGCTCCCAAACCAGTTGGTCTAAGGCACTAAGTGATAAAGCACCATCGCTATATTTTTTTATACTGCCTTAAGTAATTACAAAACCAGTGTTCATTTTTTTTCTTCACCACTTATACTTTTTTTTATATTTTTATTTTTCTTCATACCAAGGCTTGTAGACAAGAGCATTTCAAGGTATTCTCTACTATCCCAAGTTTCAAGATGTGTGCAAGTGCGTATAGTAGGGTATCAACGTTCAAATGTTTGGATTCAATAATAGGGACTATTTTTCAGAATTTTCTTTATCCTCAGATTATTAATTTCCTTCATCTTACTAACCGTTAGGACAACAGCTCATAACTATTTATTACTAGTTTCGCTTAAGAAAATATCTAACTTTCTTGCCTTTCTCAAACTATTTCTATCTTTCAAATGTAACTTTTTTTACTTTCAAACTTTCATTATCAAAAAAAAATTGTGCTTATATTTATGATAATACAAAATAATTTGTGAATAAGCATAAACCTTCCCCCAAACCTGTTTGCAGCAGTGTCCTCACTGATGTCATCTGTTAAGCAAAAAAAACCTGTAGACTTGGAAGGAAAAGTTAGTAATAGGGACATAAATAAATGATAGTGAAAACCTCCCCCAAACTTATTTTTGGCTCACAATTTTGTAAAAATTTATTTTCTTTCAAGAACCAAAATATTTCTCCCCCCGCCCCCCCAAACATGAATAAAATAGTCTTAAGCAATTAAAATTATAAGAGTGAGGGGGGGAATAAGTGGTCTATGTAAAGCTTTACAAAGATCAAAAGTCAACACCAACCATTCAAAGAATTTATCAATGTAACAATATAGTTGGTGGAAGATCAGAGATTCGAAGAAGTAGGGAGATAGGAGGCGGAATCGATCGGGTTTACGTCTCGGTTGGTAGAGCCGGAACAGTGATGGTGATTGAAAACAAGAATGTGAATGATTAGGAATGGATAGAATAGTCACATTCTGGTATGGGATAAGAAGAAATGGTGGTGGTTTAACTTTTTCGGGTGGAAGTTGATTAATCACAAAATCCGTGTCTTTTAGGAATGCGAGTTCGTCGGCGAAAATATCTTCGATACTTTCATCGATAGTTCGATTGAACGTTTCAATGTCAATAAGTGTCGCGCCATTTGATTGATCTGTGAAAGTGTTTTTTTATAGTAACTGCAATCAATAACGGTGTCGTGTGTAGCTAGCCGAGATGAGTACGGGTCGTCCTCAGGGATGCGTGAAACTTTTAATCTTGTTTTAGATGAGTTGATTAGAATAAAAGAATATGGGAGAATAGATTCTAGATCTATATTAAACACGGATGTAGAATATATATGAAGAAAGGGCTTGTAGGGTTCGTTAGGATTTAGTAGTCATGGATGACTAATAAAGATGACTCCTTTTATCTTTTGATATATTTAAAACTAGATTGATAGTGATTAATGAGGATTAGGGTTCTTGGAAGAAACTAGGGTTTCTCCACTGTTGACCCTTGTCCCTTCATTGATCTCTATTCATGTCTATCCCTTAACAAAACAATTGTTAATCTAATCTCAAATCGTAGTCAATACTATCAATAAGTTGATAGCGCGCCCGATTAGTATGTTAACGGTTCTTTTGCTAAAGTTTATAAACTTCATAAGACGTAAAAGAAGTTAAAATATTTTCTCATCCATTGTTCTACCATAATCCTACGAACCCTATCAAGAGGAGAATTACTCGCGCATGATGGAGATAGAAGAACAAAAGATAGAGATGGAAATCGTAATGCAGAAATTAAATGCGGAATAATTAATCTAATGATCTACCTTGATTAATCAACTTCACAAGTACAAATCCTATGAGTTTATATTACAAGAAGAAAAAGTTGCTCTCGATCTCTGCCTCGTAGGAAGTAGATGTTCTGTCGATACTCACGTCGCTCTATCACATCGAATCGTGGGCCTGTCGTGGATTACTTGTTCTTTGACGATGATTTGCTTCGTGTTAAAGGTGATGATTTCTAACTTTATCCCTCGGTCCTTTATATAACCCTCAAATCAGAAACCCTAGATCTCATAGGTTAAGATATGCAATCATGATCACCCACCAAGAATCTCAGATCCAACGGCCACAAAGGGGCCGTGGATCCGCCGCATATATGGCATTTTGGCCACGGAACCGCTGCGCTTTGGTGGGCTTAGGGTTTTGGTTTTCTACTGTAGCCTCATGTTGACACGTGGAGATCTTCTAGATATCTGGATTTCGGAAATATTTTCCGAGTCTCTGCCAGTATTGATTCTTCGATTTTATTGGCAGATTTTTTATCCTGACATCTTGAATATCTTGATCTCCTGACCTGAGCCAAATCTTGCACAATATCTCCATGAATAATGTTAGTAATATTTGTTATAGAGATATAATCTTAATCATTTTATATGGTAATAAATCTTTATAGCAATTTGATTAAGATTATTTGATATAATATGCATAATAAAAATATTATATGCATATATTTTCCTTCATAATGTTAATTACAATACATAAACATATGGTAAATAGTATTTTGCAGATAAAACCAAATATATTCTATATTTATAATAAACACTTTTAAATATTTAAGAAAAGTAAGGAAAATATTATATCAAACGTGCGATATTTTTGACTGAACAAATACCATGTAGGAGTTCTCAGTGAGTACGTCCAGTGTAACTCATTCTCTAATAAGCACATGTATACAATCTTTGGCTATGGGATCAACGATCTCCCCGTAAAAGGTTAAGAAACGCATACACCAGTCTAAACTGGAATACCGATGTCCAGTCTCGATACTCCTACGACTAGGGATATTTAAGGATGTGCTTATGGGCTACCAGGCCCCACTAGTATGATCCCTATCATAATCCTGGTAATCAAGCAAAATCTTAAGGGTTTTATCTCATGTATTATCGATACGTGATAACGAGTAAAATGTATACATATGACAGATAAAGACAAACCAGATAGCATACTCTCATCTCGAGTGAGACTGTTCTCCATATATGTCCTCGTTAAATTATAATAATTGTCTTGAGGACACTTATATCAAATAATCTCCCACTTGCACTTAATGCCAATTATTGCGGTATCGCATACCCAACTTCTTTACTATCAATTTTGCAAACAGTATTCGAAAAACAGCCTCAGTGAATGGATCCGCTACAATATTTCTTACTATATCTCTCTGCATCTCAATTTCACGGAGATCAACTATATCCCGAACTGAGGGATACATGTCTTAGAATTTGTCTGGATTGACGATGGGACGATGTTCATAAATAAAAAAATTTATCCAACAAGTTCTTAAGTTGTATCCTTTACTGATTTATAATCAGCATTCAGCACCACGACTTCCCCAGTATCCCGCTTGGAACTCTTTCTAATATACCGCTCCTCACAAGAGGATAAACTAAGGACTCACGACAGACGAACTGTCTTCCATGTCACCTTGGAAGGAGGAGTTGGTAACCGCCTCCAGATGGAGGTTGTCATTACCACACACAAAGAACATCTCATATGTTCTTCACTGCTTCCTATATTTCTTCAGGATTGGACTAATACCTGCTTATTACAGCAAGTGCAAAAGCATTATCTGGTCTGGTACATAACATTGCATGATTGAACCAACTACCAAAGCAAGTGGAACGTCATTCATGTAAGTCCCTCTCCTCATCAGTCCTTAAGACATCTCTTTAGAGAGGGTGACTCCACTTCTTGCGGGTATACTACCACGCTAAGAGTCAACCATTCTAAACTCTTTTAGAATGGCGTCAAAGTACCCAGATTGGGACACTCCCTATATCCTTCTAAATCTATTACCATAGACCTAGTTACCAGAAAGAAATGATAAATTTTCCAAATCCTATATGGAGAAACTAAAGTGACAACAATATATTAACCGATTGTAGTATAGGAACATCACTTTTTATCAAGAGTATGTCGTCCACATCAATATGAGGAACCTGAAAACACTCTCTACAGCCTTCTTACATATACCACGTTCATCTATCATTTTGATGAAGTCAAACACTTTGACCGTAACATCAAAAACAGATGATCCATCTCCGATATACCTGTTTTAGTCTACAAATAGACTTAAGCAACTTGCACACTTTCCACTGCTCCCACTGAATAAGATAACCCTCTGGCAGAGTCATATACATGTACACTTCTAAATCTAATTTAGAAAGACGTTATATTCATCCACATGCCAGATATCATAGTCATGAAACACAGAAGTGTCAAGTAGTATCCGTATGGACTTCAACATAGATATTGAACTAACGTTTTCATCACAATCCACACTGGGTATTTGATGAAAACTATTTACTATAAGTGATTTATTATATTACTACCTTTCCATTTGCACTGATCTCGAAAGATCCACTTGCTCCTTATGGCTTTTACCCCTTCAAGAGCATCCAACAAAGTCCATACTTTGTTGCAGTACATGGAGTCCAACTTGGATAACTTGGCATCCAGCCATCAGTCAGAAGTTACTACATTCTATGGCCTGCTGATAACTAGTAGGGTCATCATCACAGGATGCAAAGCTCCTTGTCACCGTCTATGAGAAAACCAACGTATCTCTCGGGTGACTGAGCTCACCTACTAAATCTGCAGAGTGGCTAAGGTTTTTCAAAATCAATAAAGGCCGCTCAATATTACTCATCATGGAGCGCATCTTCAGATGAGTTGTCACGCTTCGCTTCCCAGAGTGCGCTAAGATCGGCACGTGACAGAGCCAACCATGCTACCTGTGCCTAGGAAATATCCCTCCACAGTCACATTACGGCAGTCTAGAAGATATCAAGAACAGTAGAAATAAAATAAACTATCTAGTACATGTCCATAAGCCAGAATAAACGAGTCAAGAAATAATATGCGGAAGAAATAGATCCAAATAACAATAACATCTGGAAAGTACGTCCCAAAATACGGGCTCACATCAGGAATGAAAATGCTGAAAGAAAACTAAACTAAAAATACTAACAGGTCCTCACTGCTCGGCCTGTTGACTGAGATACTCCTGAACGGTCTGTGATTGAGATAAAGGATCTGGGCCATGCAAAACTCAGACGTCAGTGCGTCATAATATCAACAATAATACAATCAGGAGGTAATAAGGCATGCAGGCATAAGTATAAACAGTAACATGAATATGGATCAGTGAAGTGTATACGTGCAGGTGAAGTGCAGTGAGTAGTCTAAACTGTGCTACAGGGTTATCTACTCTAAAGTTATTCGAAACCAATTGATTTACTTCTTATGTAACTCAAAGAATATGTCCCGTTATCCCCCGGGACCACGGATCAGGAATATATGAACCAAGAGTGATTCTTTCCCGTTACCCCCCAGGACCACGGATCAAGAATATGTAAGAGTCACGAATGGCTCTGTCCCGTTACCCCCTGGGACCACGAATCAAGTAATACCCTTTTAAGTTACACTCGGTTACACCTTTGATTTCCCCATAACCCCAAGGTTATGTGTTTAAGTCAGGGATTGAAAAATCTGGAGCTAATGCCAACACAGGATCAAGCAGGTACAGGTTTGTCTAAATAGACAACAGGATATGTCCGTCGGGACAACAGGTCAAGATTGTCGGCATTAGTAACAAGATCAGGTATCAATTCAAGCAGTGGTATATCAGGTCATGTCCGGTAGTGCACAGGTATCAAGCGGATGCTCATAATAAAACTTTAGCAAGTACGGATGCACGATAAAAGCATGGATGCACAAATATTTATCAGGGGTTACATCATGACTATGTAGGATGCACATTATCAAGTATGAGGTACTAATATAACGATAGTATGAATAAATACGACATAGCATGAAACTAGATATAAATAATTAATGGTATGAGTACACAATAAAATATGGATGCATAAATAACTATCAGGGGTTGCAACTATAGCTCCATTATTATGTAGGATGCACATTATCTAGCATGGGGTGTTAATGTAGCAGTAATATGAAATAACGTGACATGGCATTCAACTAGATATATAATTAATGGTATGGATGCATAAATATCGATTGGGGTTACATTTACAGTTCCAAAACTATGCAGGATGCACATTACTAAACATATGATGTTAATATAGCAATAATATGTAATAATGTGATCTGTAGATGCAGCTACGCATAAAATAAATGATATGGATGCTTACTAGTATCCTAAAACTGTAAAACATTATCATGGATGCATAATATAATAAATAAGTAACATTTTACTCATATGGATGTATAATAGGATACATAGCATGTAGCAAGATGAACTTGCATGCAACTAGATATGTAATAAATTGTACGGATGCAAATGGACGCTGTAAAACAGTAAAATGGTAACTGGGGATGCACAATGCACTAAACATTAATATTATTATTAATATGGATGTAACATATATCATAGCATGTAGCAAGATAAACTTGCCTCGATTGGATCACACGACGGATGCGTACGGCACGTCCGACGTCGGTAAATCGTCACAACGCACACACGGCACGCGGGACGGGCCCAGGAAAGGCAAGAGGGTAATCACGCAAGTAAGGGACGTTCACTAGATCACCTGGATTGGCAGCGGCGACACGACTCCGGCGATGGCTGGAAAAATCAAGAATCAAGAAAAAGAAAAAGAAGAAGAGGAAGAAGAAGAGAGGGGATGTGCTCACTGGATATGGGACAGAGGAGGTAGAGGTGAGGGAGTCGTTGACGACGGTGATCGGTCAACGGCGAGGTGCAGGCGATGGAGTTTCTGGGATCAGTGAGGGTGCTAGGGTTCTTGGGTGAGGGCTCGGTTAGGGTTGCAGTGGGTGTTGGGTTTCTGTGCAAGGAACAGGAGAGAAGAGAGGAGAGAAGTGGTGTGAGGGCGACGAGGAGATGAGGGAGGTGGCGGAGTTAGGGTTAGGGTTGTGGTGTGCAGGGGTTTTGGTGCAAGGGCTCAGGGTTTTGGAGAGGGAGGAGAGGGGTCGTGGGGAGGTGGAGAAGAGTGGAGGAAGTTGACGAGAAGAGGAGGCGACGGATTTTGTGTTCAGGGGTTGTGGGTTCTCGTGGAGGCGAAGATTTAGGGTTAGGGTTGATGGGTTTCTCGTGGAGGAAGTGGGTTTTTAAATAGAGGAGGAGAGAAATAAAAGAAGGGAGGTGAGCGTAAAGGAGAGGGGGTGAAGCGACTCGAGAAGCGAACAATGTTCGCGAGGGGAGAGAGAAAGGAAGAGTGAGAGAGAGAGAGTCAGTTTGGTTAATTAATTGTTAGGATTTTAATTTAACAAATCTTTTAGTTAAACTAAATTTTAAATCTTTATAATATTTAAAATATTGTATTAATAAAATTTGATATTCTGGTAAATACAAACTTATTCCAAAATATGTCCAGGTCGGGTCTAAAAATCCAATTTCAAAATACGAAAAATATACGTGTCAACCGAAACCAAAATTGGATATCCGGGTAACGAAAATGCATACCCCCAAGAACGGATGCACGCACGTGCGCGTAGCCTTCCAAACAAGTTCGTTTCACTGAACGGGACGAGACCAGGATGCGTAGATGCTACGACGGGGTTAGGGGTATCATGCAGGCCATGAAATATATTTTTTTAAAATATTTTCTCGTCTTTTAAGGTTATATTAAAAATGTAGATGATAGATGAAATGCCAGTATGCAGTATATGAAATATAAAAGTGCACGGATCCATATAACAAGCCAGGATAAATCATAAACAGGAATCAAGACGGGTTTCCAGCAAGCGGGTCGGGTCAGATGCAAATACAGATGTCAAATACACTATTCGCACCCAAAATACCATAAATTAGGAAAATACCATAAATAAAGAAATACTTGAACTAGAACTGATATAAATGAACTAGGGTGTTACACGAATAATCTGAGAGAGAATCAAATTCTCAATACGGAATACCTAGCTTAAGTATCCATATCATCGAACACTTTTAAGAATCGCGATATTTTCAATGTCTGGTTCTCTACTTTATTCCTATACTCTATGAAGTTCTCAATAGCTTCGGATTTTGTGTTTCAACAAGAACGCATGTCCAATACTAGAGTACTCAAATGAAAACAGTATGAAGTACGAGTACTATCCCCTTGTACCGAAGGACAACAGACCATATAAATCACCATGTATAAGTCCCAAGAGTTCACTAACTCATAATCTGTGTGTTATAAGTCGAGAGTTGTATTTTAGTTAAGAATATATACACCGTTATCCTTTGCACCGTACCCAATCAACACTTGATGCAGGTAAATGTCAATGACATGGTTTTAAAAATTATATCCCACTTTATCAAATAAAGAGACGGATATACGAGTTTTAAAAGTTTGTGCATAATAACGACTATTCAAAACTAAAAAAATTTGACCGATAGGCAAAACCAGACAATTTTCCGCAATAGCAACATTTGTTCCGAATTCTGAGTTTGAGTATTAAATCACTTATCTCCCAACACTCTGCTCCTTCTCTGCATCTGTAACAACTTACAGATGTGGGATCCATATCCGGTATCGAATAACCAGAAGCATAGTTAATTGAAAAATAATTCCAATTACAAACACAACAGAGGACGAAGCATTATATGCTTCAAAGGGGTGGCCAAGTATTCCTAGTAATTCCTCTTCTACTGCCCAAGCTCATGATAGTAAACGCAATTTCCATTTCGTTCACTTCAATCTCTTTAGATGTCTTTCTCTCTTACCTTCTATATACCGAACTTATGCTAGTTGGTTTTCTTCTTACCTTTCATTTCTGCTCCTTCTTCGGGATTAGAAGAAGACTAATGTTCAGTCGAAAATATCGCATATTTGATATAATATTTTCCTTACTTTTCTTAAATATCTAAAGGTGTTTATTATAAATATAGAACATATTTGGGTTTATCTGCAAAATACTATTTACTATATGTTTATATATTATAATTAACATTATGAAGGAAAATATATGCATATAATATTTATATAATATTTTTTTATTATGCATATCATATCAAATATTCTAATCAAGATTCTTTAAAAGAAATAACATCATACAAATGGTTAGAATAATATCTCAATAACAAATATTACTAATATTATTCATGGAGATATTGTGCAAGATCTAGCTCAGGTCAGGAGATCGGGATGTCGAGAATCAAAAATCTGCCGATGAAATTTAATTAAATTATAAAATCAACACTGGCAGAGACTCAGAGAATATTTCAAGAATCCAGACATCACATAAATCTTCACGTGTCACTATGAGAAGGCCCCAGAAGTTTGGAACCATGATCTCTCCAACCCACCGCGCTTCCGCGGCCAAATCATGCTAAGTGCGGCGGATCCGCAATATTATTGAGGAATTAGGGTGTGGGATTTTGTGGGTAGGATCTTCTCAACAAACCCTAATATTTATGATCTAGGGTTTCTGCTCCCAGGGCTATATAAAGGACCGAGGGCTAAAACTAGAAATCATCACCTTTTGCACGAAGCAAATCACCGTCAAAGAACATGTGATCCATGACAGGTCCGCGATTCGACGTGATAAAGCAACGTGAAATTCAATGGAACATCTACTTCCTATGAGGCAGAGATCGAGAGCAACTTCTTCTTTTTCTTGTAATCTAAACTCATAGGATTTGTACTTGTGAAGTTGATTAATAAAGGTAGATCATTAGTGTTCCCCGCCGGAAGATGCGACCGGGGCGTTGGAACGTCAGGGCTTGAACTTCGAGGGCAGATGCTAATTGGTGCTATTCGTCCACCTCTCCGAAGATGCCAAGTTGATTTATGGCACCAAGTATCAAAGGTTTAAACGGATGTAGCTGATGTAGCAGAACTCGTCAGATTCCCCCTCGTTGAGGGGTTTTTGATTGTGAGGACGCTCTTCCCTGCAGGCGCAAGCCCCTGCAGTTAATTACACTACTGCATTGCGGTAACCACTTTCTCCTTCTCCAGATGGTCACTTCGTGTCGTGTGTGTTTGTTTTGTTTTTGGTTGCCCGTGGATTGTATACGGAGACTAATTTATGTTGTCTTCCGTAGGACGTGGATTAGTCCAAATCCGTATTTTCTTAGATTTGGGTTTGGGGGTTGGGTTTAAGGATACGTTAGTCTCATTTGAGACTAAGATCAACTTAAACGTATGTTAAGAATACGTTGGTCTCATTTCAGACTAAGATCAACTTAACGGGATCGTTTAGATCCAACAAAAGAGCATTTGGGCTCTATTGTTTAGTTTAGGGACATTGCAGTCGATTACCAGTTTAAGGACATGGTGTCCAATACCAATTTAAGGACATAGTGGTTTATTGTTAGTTTAAAGACATCTCGATCAAGGTTAAGGACATCATAGTCCATGAGTTTAAAGACCTCACAGTCAAGGTTAAGGACATCATAGTCCGTGAGTTTTAAGACCTCACAGTCAAGGTTAAGGACATCATAATCCATGAGTTTAAGGACCCCACAGTCCATAGAAATGTGTGGTTGTCGGGATCCGTTACCTCTCTGAAGACGGTGAAGGATTACAACGACAGGTATCAGAGGAGTAATGAGATGTACCCTCGAACCGATGTAAGTTGGTTGAAAGATCAGTAGTCCAGTTTGGGACTAAGATCTGTTAAAATATTTATGAGCAGATGGGCTCAATTAATATAAGTTGAGGACTTATGGCCAGTCTTGGGCTAAGTCCAATCAATTAAAATGTTTAACATTTTATTTTGGGCTGTTGAGCCTTTATTTGGGCTTGGCCCTTTTAATAATGCTGAGCATTAGATCCTGACAATTTTTATCTTGTACTGAATGCATAGCATTCATCAGAACAATGTATGTTCGGACAGCGCGCCACGTGGTGCGCCAGGCAATTTGTGCCAATTAAAGAGCGCATTGCGCTTCTTCCAAGTAGCGCACACGAAAAGGACACGTGTCGCACTTAGCGCTAAGCGCCAGATGATGGGCGCATTGCGCCAGTGTATGAGCGCTAAGCGCTGATTTATAAGCGCAATGCGCTATCAATTTAGAGGCGCACACATGAGTAACACGTGGCGCGCTTGATGCTGAGCGCCAGCCCATGAGCTCAATGCGCTGCTTCATAAGCGCAAAGCGCAAGCTGCATACGTGGTTGACACGTGGCACGTTTTGGCGCTGAGCGCCGGTCCAAGTAGCGCAAAAGCGCAGTTCATGAGTGCAAGGCACTTTCAATAGTGCAAAGCGCATTTGAGCAAATTTATGATCTGTGAACAAATTTATGTTCTTTTTAAAGGAGGCTTTGCCTCAAGATTCAAGAACAACAATTCTTATTTTTGAAAGGGCTTTGCCTTTGTAGATCAATGATCTGTGAATGAAGTAAATACTTCTTTTGTTTTTATGATGAGATCTTTTGATCTCTTTTTATAAAAGACCTTGGTCTTTTGTAGATCTATGATCTTTTAAGAAGATAATTCTTCTAATTTAATGAGGTGATTTCATCTCTTTTCTCAAGAAGCATTCTTTTTTACCTTGAAGAAATGATCTTCTTCCAAGAGCTTGCTCTCTTTCTTTTGAGTTTTCTCAAAGTTTGTAGGGGGGTCTCTCTATATAAGACTTGAAGTCTTGGGGCCTTTATATAGGGCAAGCTATTTGTTAAATCAGTTAAAGAGATCTTTCTCTGATTAATTTGGGGATATTTCCCCACCGTTCGATCTTTGATCCTAAGGTTTCTGATTTACAGAAAACAATTTTCTTGTTTTTAACAAGATTGAAAACTCTTTCCAAAACAGAATTTTAATTCTGATTAATTAATGATTTATCATTATTATTAGATCTTTTAATCTAACGGTGGGGAATTTCATAATTCCAGCGCTGGTGCACCCGTGCTTTGCACGTGGTGCGCTGCTCAGAGCGCAGCGCACTTTGCTCTAGCGCACCTGTGTTTGACACGTGGCGCGCAGCGCAGCCTGCGCTAGCGCACTTGTGTTTACACAAGGCGCGCAGCGCAGAGCGCTAGATCTGAAGCGTTTCTTCAATTTTTGAATTTTGAATTTTAAAACAGAGCTTTGCTCTGATTGGGGTGCGCTGCCTAGGGCGCAGCGCATCTGTATTTGACACGTGGCGCACAGCGCGCCTAGCGCTGAATCTGAAGCGTTGCTTCAAAATGTTTTAACTCTTGGTTTTGAGGCATTTGTTACATTCTTTGCATGTGGAGTTTTTCCCTTTATTTGTTTATTTTATTGTTATTTTTTTGTTATTATATAAGGGAGCAAGTTTTGAGCCAAAATTTTGGCGGAAACAATTAGTTTAATTAGTTCGTATTTTATTTCTGCATTATGAATTCCTTCTCTATCATTTCTTCTTCTATCTCCATCATGCGCGAGTAATTCTCCGCTTGATAGGGTTCGTAGGATTAGGGTAGTACAAGGGATGAGAAAATATTTTAACTTCTTTTAAGTCTTATGATGTTTATAAATTTTATCAAAAGAATCGTTAACATCCTAATCGGGCGCGCTATCAATTTATTGATAGTCTTGACCGCGATTTGAGATCAGATTAACAATTGTTTTGTTAAGGGATAGAAATGAATAGAGATCAATGAAGGGACAAGGGACAACAGTGGGGAAACCCTAGTTTCTTCCAAGAACCCTAATCCTCATTCATCACTATCTATCTAGTTTTAAATCTATCAAAAGATAAAATGAGTTATTTTTATTAGCCATCCATGACTGCTAAATTCTAACGAACCCTACAAGCCTTCTTCTTATATATTCTACATCCGTGTTTAACATAGATCTAGGATCTACAACTATTCTTCCTATTCTTATTTTATTTTATTCAACTCGTCTAAAGTAAGATTAAAAGTTCCACGCATCCCCGCGGACGACCCGTACACATCTCGACTAGCTACACGCAACACCGTTATTGATTGCGGTTACGACACAAACTCACTTTTCCAGATTAATCAAATGGCGTCGTTGCCGGGAATACGTGCGTAATTTTTTTTTCTTGCTATTCGTGTTGAATTCTTATTCGATCCATATCATAAAAATAAAATAAAATAGCAAATTGTGTATTTAACGATTGGTGTGCGATTTTTGCGAGGGAATCTGGAGTCACTTGAACGAGGAATTTGAGATTCAGAGACCTTCAGAGAGGACCAGAGGAGAAAAAGCGGCCACAGTGAAAAAATGGTCAAGAGAACTTCTTTTCTGCGGCGGAACCGCCGCAATATTGTTGATTTAGCCGCGGAACCGCGGCCACTTGGTGGACTTGCCTAGCCAAATTTCTCTGGTATCTTCTTCATATCTTTCTCTCTCCTCTGAGATCCAATAATTTTATTTTCTGCAGGATTCTTTGCAAAATATCGCCGCCCAAAAATCTTTTGCGTGTTTTGTAAATGGTTTGTCTGTGCATATTTTAATACGGACTTTAAGGGGCAATAACCCAAATTCAGATTAGGTAGTGATTTCATCACCCTTCCTAAGCCCCACAAATCACAAAACGAGCATCCGCATAACCCTATATTAATTTAAAAATATCTAGACCAAGACCCTAAGGACCGCCGCGCTCAATTAGGATAGAGGAAGGTCATGGGTAATCTATCGCTTATCCGCATTTCTTTTGTGGTGTTTAGGGAAGTGTGTCTAGGAAAGTGGTTACTTAATTAGGGCCTCTATTTTCGGTGATTCATATAGCGGATACTTTCCACTTACCTGGCCACAAGAGTGATAAAGAGATGGTTGAGAATTGATCCTGCGACTTGTCCTTTGGAAGTCTACGAACGTTCTAGTTCTTGACCTAGGTGACCTTAGTTTTATGGTTTGTTTGTGTATTTTGTGATTTGTTGAGTCAACCCTCAAGTCTTTCTTTCAAAGCAAAACAATTAAAATAGAACTTAAATCTTTCCCCTTCCTTTTTTCTTTTCACCTTCTTATAATGGGTAACCCACACAGACAAACTCTTGCCGAGCTTTACTATGCAGAACCAGATATTTCTTTTTTCGTCATCGCTTCGGTATACCATCCGACTCTACCATGTCATTGAGAGCGGAAAGAAACAGTTGGACTCCTCACCAAAATTCAACATCGTCTTATGTTGATAATTCATTTAAAGCAAGCGAGGAACCACCTAAACGCATGTCCATTGCTGAGTATATTGCAAAGACCGAATCCCAAAGTTTCAATCCAGTCAAACCGTTAGGACAACAAACACCATCATTTCCTGAAGAAAGTATTGCTACTCGTTTTGCGGCGTATATGATATTTGTTGCCAGTCGCCAACCAACTAACCAATCTCACTAATCTTCTTATCACAATGTTGATCCTACTCCTGTCCATTTTTCACAACCATTCCATTCCTATTAATCTTACCAGACTTTTACACCTTCTCTAGACATTTCTGCTGAAACCCCTTACCGACCCATGTCTAGTCTTGAACGGATAGTGAAAGAATTTCGGGTAGCGTCGTGCTGCCACATAGAGAAATTGAATGCGTCCATGGCCGCCCTCATACAACCCAACGAATGAGCAACTAATTTCCAACTAGCTCAAAAAATTTCAATGTATCGAATACCCCCTTCCAAATTTTGGGTAGTGAGAGAGAGCAGTACACACTTCCAAATCAAACCCCCCCATCCCAAATTGAAATCCATAACTCCGATTTCACAAATCTATCGAATACACCAAATTATTCACCAATTGAAGATAGAAGGTTTGATGAGTTGTGTGACTTTGTAGTGTTTGATTTACCCGATTTTGAATGGTCTATTTCAAGTGAAACCACACCCAATCCTTGTAATCTCTACACCTCCACAATAGAACCAAAATTGATTGAAAACCATGCTTTTGATGAGGTGTCTTAGAATTTTAACTTTCACTTGATTGAGGATATTGACGCTGGGGATATTTTGGATGATGAACCCACGGTTTTGGATGAGTTTTTCTCACCAATTCATCATGTCCTTTCACTTCCGTATGAACACCATCTCAAACCATTAACTGAGCCCCATATGCGTCTGGAAATTGATGATAAATGCATGATCGAAAAGCAGAACGATATTCAGCTTTCATTTCCCACATCTGGTTCAGCAATACTCGACACCCGAATTTGTTTACCGATTTCATCACCCACTTTCTTTTGTTCTTCTTCTAATCTTCCTTTAATTTTATCGAGTGTTGATGAATCACACTCCGATATTTCGAGTTCGATAATTCTAGAAAGACCACTTGATTTAGACCCCTTTGAGAATGAGATAGATGAGTTTTTCAAGGCTCCTAAATCCATAATTTTTGACAATTCAAGTTTGTTGAATTTTGGCGCGACACTTATTGACATTGAAACGTTCAATTGGACCATCGTTGAAAGTTTCAAAGATATTTTCGCCGATGAACTCGCGT
Organism: Agapanthus africanus; assembly: GCA_030015575.1. Classification (NCBI taxonomy): domain Eukaryota; kingdom Viridiplantae; phylum Streptophyta; class Magnoliopsida; order Asparagales; family Amaryllidaceae; genus Agapanthus; species Agapanthus africanus. Next base: position 48,918,234 of record CM057339.1, read on the forward strand.
TCCTAAACGACACGGATTTTGTTATTAATCAACCTCCACCCGAAAAAGTTGAACCACCACCATTTCTTCTTATCCCGTTCGAGAATGTGACTATTCTTCCCATACCTACTCATTCACATTCTCGTTTTCGTTCACTATCACTGTTCCGACTCTACCAACCGAGACGTAAACCCGATCGATTCCGCCTCCTATCTCCCATCTTCTTCAAATCTCTGATCTTCCACCAACTATATTGTTACATTGATAAATTCTTTGAATGGTTGGTGTTGACTTTTGGTCTTTGTAAAGCTTTATATTGACCAATAACTTTAACCCCCATCATAATTTTAAATACTTAATACTATTTTACTCAAGTTTGGTGGGGGGGAGAGAATCTTTTGACACTTGAAAGAAATATTTTTTTTACAAAATTGTGAGCCAAAAATAAGTTTGGGGGAGGATTTCACTTATTCATGTCCACGTTACTAACTTTTCCTCCCAAGTCTATAGTTTTTTTTAAGCTTAACCGATGATATCAGTGAGGACACTGCTGTAAACAGGTTTGGGGGAGGTTTGTGCTTATTCAAGCAATATTTTGCATTATCCTAAATATAAGCACAAATTTTTTTTAATAATAAAAGTTTGAAAGTGAAAAATTACATATGAAAGATAGGAATAGTTTAAGAAAAACAAGAAAGTTAGATATTTTCTTAAATGAAACTAGTAATAAGTAGTTATGAGCTGTTGTCCCAAGCGTTAGTAAGATGAAGAAAATTACTAATCTAAGGATAAAAATAAGTCTAAAAAATAGTCCATATTCTTGAGTTCAAACATTTGAACGATGATACCCTACTATACGCACTTGCACACATCTTAAAACTTGGGATAGTAGAGAATACCTTGAAATGCTCTTGTCTAAAAGCCTTGATATGAAGAAAAATAAACGTATAAAAAAAATGGTGAAGAAAAATGAACACTGGTTTTGTAATTGCTTAACCCAGCATAAAAAAAATAAAGCGAGGGTGCTTTATCACTTAGTGTCTTAGACCAACTGGTTTGGGATCTACTGTTAAGTCTTAGGTGTTGCATGACGAGGAATTATGCCTGAATATGCAAGCACATTTAGTAATCGGTCGGTTAGTACCTCAAGAAGTATTAACAGTCGCATGAAAGATGCGTTAGCAATTCCATCTGATACTATTCACCAACTAAAAAGTTTAAAGGAAGATGGACAAGAGTATGATAGCTTGAATTGAATTCTCTAAGTGTAGGGATGTCTTTTACACACACATAGGGGTATATGATCGATATTTGGAAGAAAGATAGGGAGGAAGAATAAAGGCGATGTTTTATTGAGGGATAATGTGATTTCTGATATCTTTTCACGACCATTAAGATAGGGCTCATGGCAACTGAAAAGCTGGTGTAGTTGGAAACTCTTATTTTCAATTTCTTTCTTTTATAGTTCTTATCTTTGTACGTAACTTTCATCTTCTTTCTTTTATTATAGGATTTTATGGGTGTAATCCGCTGAAAACCCTCAGGAGACAACACTCTTCCTACCAGGGACACCTAAAGCTTTAACGGCTTATTGCACGTGCTCAGTACAATCGTGTTGCCTACGAAAGTGTGCTACTTAGGTTTTTCTTTTTTCTTTTTCTCCCTCTCTTTAATAAATAGTTTTTTCGGGACGATCAAAGTTAAGTTTAGGGGTATTTGTTCAGTTGAAAATATCGCACATTTGATATAACATTTTCATTACTTTTCTTAAATATCTAAAGGTGTTTATTATAAATATAGAACATATTTGGATTTATCTGCAAAATACTATTTACCATATATTTATATATTATAATTAACATTTTGAAGGAAAATATATGCATATAATATTTATATAATATTTTTTATTATGCATATCATATCAAATATTCTAATCAAGATTCTTTAAAAGATATAACATCATACAAATGGTTAGAATAATATCTTTATACCAAATATTACTAACATTATTCATGGAGATATTTTGCAAGATCTAGCTCAGGTCAGGAGATCGGGATGTCGGGAATCAAAAATTTGCTGATGAAATTTAATTAAATCATAAAATCAATACTGGAAGAGACTCAGAGAATATTTCAAGAATGCAGACATCACATAAATTTCCACGTGTCACTATGAGAAGGCCCCAGAAGTTTGGAACCATGATCTCTCCAACCCACCGCGCTTCCGCGGCCAAATCATGCTAAGTGCGGTGGATCCGCGGCATTATTGAGGAATTAGGGTGTGGGATTTTGTGGGTAGGATCTTCTCAACAAACCCTAATACTTGGGATCTAGAGTTTCTGCTTCCATGGCTCTATAAAAGACCGAGAACTAAAGCTATAAATCATCACTTTTTACACGAAACAAATCACCGTCAAAGAACAAGTAATCCACGACAGGACCGCAATTCGACGTGCTAAAGCGACGTAAAATTCGACGAAACATCTACTTCCTACGAGGCAGAGATCGAGAGCAACTTCTTCTTCTTCTTGTAATCTAAACTCATAGGATTTGTACTTGTGAAGTTGATTAATAAAGGTAGATCATTTGTTTAATTAGTTCGTATTTTATTTCTGCATTATGAATTCCTTCTCTATCCTTTCTTCTTCTATCTCCATCATGCGTGACTAATTCTTCGCTTGATAGGGTTCGTAGGATTATGGTAGAATAATGGATGAGAAAATATTTTAACTTCTTTTAAGTCTTATGAAATTTATAAACTTTATCTAAAAAATTGTTAACATCCTAATCGGGCGCGCTATCAATTTATTGATAGTCTTGATCGCGATTTAAAATCAGATTAACAATTGTTTTGTTAAGGGCTAGACATGAATAGAAATCAATGAAGGGACAAAGGGTCAATAGTGGGGAAACCCTAGTTTCTTCCAAGAACACCAATCCTCATTCATCACTATCTATCTTGTTTTAAATCTATTAAATGATAAAAAGAGTCATCTTTATTAGTCCTCCATGACTGCTAAATCCTAACGAACCCTACACGCCTTCTTCTTATATATTCTACATCCGTATTTAACATAGATCTAGGATCTACAACTATTCTCCCTATTCTTCTTTTATTTTATTCAACTCGTCTAAAGTAAGATTAAAAGTTCCACGCATCCCTGCGGACGACCCGTATTCATCTCGGCTAGCTACACGCGACACCGTTATTGATTGTGGTTACTACACAAACTCACTTTTCCAGATCAACTAACTACCCAACAAGTGCAACCGGTATATTCTCCTTATTTAAAGAGCTCTCAAACTTGAGATAAGGTGGAAGGGAGAGACAAATGAACAATTCATCTATTCCAGAACCAGTGGCCATCCTCACACCGAAACAATTTCTTCGAGTTTTTATATATCTATATGATGGATTTCCATGCAATATGGAACTCTGTACTGGATATAGATGGTTCTGGAGCAAGCATAAGGGGAAGTAGGATAGGTAAGGTTATGTGCGACTTGGTCGTGAGTTAGGGTAAATGACATTCCAAAGCCAAAATGTAAGAAGGTCGGTTAACTTGGTTTTCGAGTTTTAGTTTAAGGTAAGTCCATGATCGCTGCTAGAGAGAGAGAGAGAGAGTGAAAAGAAATACTCAGCAAGTAATCTATCAAGATTAGATTGGTTTATTAATTTATCTAATTAGGATGGCTCCCACTGTTTCGTCGAATTCTCCTCCAAACTCTAAAAGGAGAACTAGCTGGGATCATATACACCCACAAGTTCGCTAATCTGTCAGTAAATTGTGAAGTGAAAATCTCCCGAGAGTAACTCTTACTCACAGTGGGAATCCGGATCTAAACTATCACTGCGTCATAACCTTGACTAGGTCAACAAGTCACTCCACTCCATAGAAGGTATGCAATCACATTACAAGTTTCAACTCTTGAAACTCCTGATATCGGTTTTTTACCCCTAGCGGCTTATGACCTTGACAGGGTCAACAAACTCTAAGTCGCTAGTCAAGTTCAACCCGTCATTTCGTGATTAATTTCGATCCACCCGCACGAGCTCTTGACAGGGTCAACAAGACTATACGACTGTCCTATCTAACCGCATCATATGCAAGCAAAAAGTACCACTTAGCTACCGAACACTACGTCTTGACAGGGCCAACAAACGCAGTACGAATACTAAGTACTCTACTTCATGAAATGACAGATGGTTATGGCTGTTTTTGAAGAAAACTTTTAATGTAATGAACTTGATATCATCGCAGGAACTAAAAGGTTTTGCAAATTTATAGCTACGTAGACTTTTGCTTAAGTACGGATTCCCTGTGAAGGGATTGCGGCTCTTACCTCATCGAATGCGGTGCAGGATATTCCTAATTGAATATCTCTATGCAAAGCAAAAGAGATATATTTCTTTTTAGAAAAAGTGGTTCCTATAACGTATTTTAGGTTTATTTTCTTTGCTTTAATTCGAATTAATGCAATCACATCATTTAGATAATTATATATTATCCAGCATCTTCTCACACCATTACATAAAAACATGATATGAAAAGAAATATAGAATACTATATATACCATCCGCATTCGCCACAAGCCTCGGGTCTTCACCGTAAGGTTACTTAACCTACGGCAGGGCGGAGGCAGGGCTAGCGCAGATGCAAAACATATATCAGCATTTATTTATATATCATATATATAACTATATATATCATCGCGGGCAAATAATCAGCATTACAGGCAAGCGATAAATACCCTCACAAGCAGGTAATCACATTATTGGTATACAATGAACAACACGGAAATGGAATGGCCGGATTACCAAGAAATCCAGCGTTTTGTTTGAGCCACAAACGAAACACGAGATTCCCCGTTCGCTTGAATAGCCTGTACATAGCCAGCTAAAGACCCCTACGAGTACGGCAAGCCACCCGCCATTCCTGAAAACGAGTCAACCCTGCATCATCACCATGAGGAGGCCACCTGTAATTTTCTACCTGGAATTTTCAAGAATCCGGTGACATGGGCACTCCTCCGCGGACCTATCCTAACCCCCTACATGTGCGGCGAACCACCCACAAATCCTAGAATAAGGCGAACCGGGTTGCAACTCTTTGAGATGGTCACCCGGTGCATTCTAGAATCCGATGACTCGAGCGCTTCACCGTGGGGTAAATCCTAATACCTGTATTATACAAGGACAACTACGATCACATCATGATCGTGTCCCAACAAATAAATAATACAACCACGTTAACGACGACCGCAAGTTGGTCGCTCGACCCAAATAAAAGAATATACAATGTGCTATTACATGAATGAATTACGTACATACAACAACTTTGTATTACAAGCAAACACACGTAGGGCTATTCAATGCGACAATCCAAACCAAACCAAGCATATCACACACGCAATCAAATTAACTTGATTAAAAACTTTAATCATGTTAATCCGAAACCATGGCCAATAGATTCCAAAACCGGCGGAGTCGCAAACTTGAATTACCCAAAAACTGAAATTCAAGTTTACTTCGCCTCCTAAAACCTTCGCATATCTTGATCAAAACGAGCCGCGAACAAACCGAAAACTACCCAATACCCCGGGGGGACCTCGGGAATGACGCATGGGGCCTCGGGGGGCTTTAGGTGGGGACAACAACCCATGGCCACAAAGTTATGGTCATGGGTTCACTGCTGGAACTGCCAGCACGCAGCAGCATGCTCGTTGATTCAGCCCCACACACAATGCCATCTTGTGATGGTCTCGGGCGTGGAGGCCCACTTAAGCCCCCGGGGACATCCCCAGGCTCATCCCCGTGCCTCCACGGGGCTCTCAGTCCGAACCATGAGCCGTGGGACACGAGCATAGGCAATATATTTGCTGGTTTTAGCAGATTTAAAAAACAGTGAACAAAAGTTTTGCAAAATGGTTATACGAATCAATTGGCCACCAAAAGCAATCACAAGTATTTTATTTGGCTCTGATACCATATTAGGGATCGGTCCTAGGGTTGTGACATTCGTGGATCGCGGCGGAATAGAAAAACAAATTTTTAACTAACATAAAACCAATCCATAGCCTAAAATCATCAAATACATTGCAATTGTGTAAATAGAAAAACCAAGAAAGCAAGTCTATAGGCTACAACCTTTGTAGCGTTTCCGATCTCCATCGAAAGACTCAAGCTATACTTCGTGAGCTCCTGTTCATATCAAAAAATTGCATTCTAATACCGCTCATTCATTATCCAATTGTCGTATTTATCGGTATTATTGACCAGTGTCTGCTCAGCAGTACAGATTACAGGTATCCATGACAAAATACTGGAAATGCATCCAACAGCACGGATATATCACTCGAGGGAAGACACTGCGACCAGAAACGCTAACCGACCGATACTTCAGGAGTTCCTTTACGCAACAAGTTGTGTACACATTTTTTTTCTAAATGGTCCAACACAACAAGTGTGTACACAAAACTTTTAAGCACATGTGGATATGATTTCATATGCAATCAAGGATATGATTCTATATGCAATCAAGGATATGATTCTATATGCAATCAAGGATATGATTCTATATGCAATCATCAAGGATATGATTTTATATGCAATCAAGGATATGATTTTATATGCAATCAAGGATATGATTTTATATGCAATCATCAAGGATATGATTTTATATGCAATCAAGGATATGATTTTATACGCATATGATATTATATGCATTCAAGACTAAAAAGCATGTGTTCAAATCAAAGGCAATCAAACAAATCAGCATGAGCCATAATGGGACAGATATGAATATTTCTTTCTGAGCCTATAAATAGAGACCAGAGGCAAGAGGAAAGGGTAGCTTTTTCTTTAGTTCTATCTTAGAATTCTTGTAATTTTTCTTTTCATTCTTGAGCTCTTGCCCCTTTGTCTTGACCTTGCAACTTCTCATTTAGAACTTGCAAACTTAAGGCTTAGATTCTTGACTTCAAGATCTCTTGTAACAAGTTTGTTCTTCAATAAAAGTTCGTATTTTTATTAAATGTCTTGTTCCACTTTACATGATTTCAATTGTGAAATTCATGCTTTGCTTTGATCTTGCAACCTCTTAAGTGAGCTTGCAACCTTAAAGCTTGGTATTTGGATCTCACACGTTGCCGGGGATTGAACACTAGGAGATAAAACGCTTGAACTCATCGGTTCTCTTTTCCTCTTTATTTCATTGCATGTTTTTATGTATCTTCTCTTTTCTTTCTTGTTAATTTATAAATATGTGTGAGTAATCTTTTCACTTGTTAAGGGTGTAATATCTTAGATTGTATTCGAAGATTTTTTTTGTCTAAACTTTAAAACCTAAAACTTGCCTATTGAAACTTCGTGCAAATCACCCGCAACTCCGCTCACTAGGCATCCTATCCTACCCCGATAGTGATGATTCCTAATCATGACCGGATTGCCCGTGATTTGCCGAAGGCTAAAATCAAGAGATAACAACGGAAGGACAAGGGACAAGGAAAACGGATTTAGCGAAATACCGCAAATACCGTATTTCAAGTTCCCTAATCCACGTTGTTACCTATTGCTTTAGTATCAATACCAAGTCGGGGCTATAAGGAATTGGCAAACATCACCTTCATACAATCTAACTTATTACTACCCTTAACAAGCCCTTTTTATTCATATCATTGTTACGACTATTAGTTAACCAACAAATCAAAACACGGTATTAACTCGTTAAAACAAGCAATAAGAAACTTACCATCTCCCTGCAGACGACCCGTATTCATCGCGGCTTGCTACAAGCGACACCGTTTTGATTTGTCGCTTGTAGCGATCCGCGATGAATAGGGGTCGTCCGCAGGGAGATGGTAAGTTTTTATATCTTGTTTTAACGAGTTAATACCGGGTTTTGATTTGTTGGTTAACTAATTGTCGTAACAAAGATATAAATAAAAAGGACTTGTTAAGGGTAGTAATAAGTTAGATTGTATGAAGGTGATGTTTGCCAATTCCTTATAGCCCCAACTTGGTATTGACACTAAAACAATAGGTAACAACGCGGATTAGGGAACTTGAAATACGGTATTTGCGGCATTTCGCTAAATCTGTTTTCCTTGTCCCTTGTCCTTCCGTTGTTATCTCTTGATTTTAGCCTTCGGCAAATCACGGGCAATCCGGTCATGATTAGGAATCACCACTATCGTGGTAGGATAGGATGCCTAGTGAGCGGAGTTGCGGGTGATTTGCACGAAGTTTCAATAGGCAAGTTTTAGGTTTTAAAGTTTGGACAAAGAAAATCTTCGAATACAATCTAACATATTACACCCTTAACAAGTGAAAAGATTACTCACACATATTTACAAATTAACAAGAAAGAAAAGAGAAGATACATAAAAACATGCAATGAAATAAAGAGGAAAAGAGAACCGATGAGTTCAAGCTTTTTATCTCTAAGTGTTCGATCCCCGGCAACGTGTGAAATCCGAATACCAAGCTTTAAGGTTGCAAGCTCATTTAAGAGGTTGCAAGATCAAAGAAAAGCATGAATTTCACAATTGAAATTATGTAAAGTGGAACAAGACATGTAAGAAAAATATGAACTTTATTGAAGAACAAACTTGTTACAAGAGATCTTGAAGTCAAGAACCTAAGCCTTAAGCTTGCAAGTTCTAAATGAGAAGTTGCAAGGTCAAGACAAAGGGGCAAGAGCTCAAAAATGAAAAGAAAAATTACAAGAATTCTAAGATAAAAACTAAAGAAAAAAGCTACCCTTTCCTCTTGCCTCTGGTATCTATTTATAGGCTCAGAAAGAAATATTCATATCTGCCCCATTATGGCTCATGCTGATTTGTTTGATTGCCTTTGATTTGAACACATGCGTTTTAGTCATGAATGCATATAATATCATATGCATATAAAATCATATCCTTGATTGCATATAAAATCATATCCTTGATGATTGCATATAGAATCATATCCTTGATTGCATATACAATCATATCCTTGATTGCATATACAATCATATCCTTGATTGCATATAGAATCATATCCTTGATGATTGCATATAGAATCATATCCTTTATTGCATATAGAATCATATCCTTGATTGCATATAAAATCATATCGACATGTGCTTAAAATTCTTGTGTACACACTTGTTGTGTTGGACCATTTAGAAAAAAAATATGTACACAACTTGTTGCGTAAAGGAACTCCTGAAGTATCGGTCGGTTAGCGTTTCTGGTCGCAGTGTCTCCCCTCGAGTGATATATCCATGCTGTTGGATGCATTTCCAGTATTTTGTCATGGATACCTGTAATCTGTAATGCTGAGCAGACACTGGTCAATAATACCGATAAATACAACAATTAGATATTGAATGAGCGGTATTAGAATGCAATTTTCTAATATGAACAAATACCCCCAAAATTATCTATTGCTCGTCCTGAGCAAAACCATTTATTCACAAACGAAAATCCTAACCGCACTTTCGCAGGGAACACGATTGCACTGAGCATGTGCAACAAGCCGTTTAACCTCTAGATGTCCCTAGTAGGAGGAGTGTTGTCTCCTGAGTGTTTTCAGCGGATACTACCCACAAAATCCCGTCAATTTGGCTTATTGACTTTTATTCTCCAATTAGGTTTTCTAACAAAGAACTCTATTATCTTTTACTTGTAAATTATCCACCCACATTCTTCACGCTTCCTCATCATTTAACTTAAAATTATATATGTTCTATAGACTTACTTAGCTTTTGGCATTTCTTAAGTTTTCCTTCAAAGGTTCCATCTCCACTTATGAATTTTTATCAACTCTACTAAAGATACAAGTTCTATTCTTCATTCCTTTCTCTTATCTAAACTCTAATCCCATATCCCCACGTGTGTGTATAAATCACCCCTACACTTGGAAATTCAAATTAAGCAATCATACCCTTGTTCGTTGTCCAAAGAACTTATTAATTGGTGAGTTTTGCTTACACATCCTTCATGCGACCGTTAATACTTCTTGAGGTACCAACGACCGATTACAAGATACGTTTGCACTTTTAAAGCGTACTTCCTAGTCTTGTAACACCCAAGGCTTTTAGCAGTGTCTCCCAAACCAGTTGGTCTAAGGCACTAGGTGATGAAGCACCCTCGCTAAATATTTTTCTATTTTTAGCCTTAAGTAATCACAAAACCAGTGTTCAATTTTTTTTTATTCACTTTTGTATTTTTCATTTTCTTCGTGCTAAGGACTTTTAGACAAGAGCATTTCAAGGTCTCCTCTACTATTCCAAGCTTCAAGGTGTGTGATTGTGCAATTTTGTAGGGTATACATTTTCAGAATCTATACTTAAGCCAGGAATTATTTTTTCAAACTTATACTCTAATAATAATCAATAATTTTTCCTTTATTTCAACTTAGCCCAAGAAGTAAACCAAAAATTTGCCTATTTCTAAATAAACTACAAAGACATATACTTTCTACCGATAAACTTTAAGGAAGGTTATTTTTAGTGTTTTTAATTTACCAAGTCTATGATCTAGTTGTTCGTAGCCAGTTAACCTATTTGTCAAACTCAAGTTAAATATGGCCAAAATTGAATACAATAATTTTTATAATTTTTGAAAATTTTCAATTTTTATGAGTTTTTAAAATAAGTATGCAAATGCAAAAATATGTACAAATGAATGCGAAGGAAGAAGACGTACCGAGCATACCCCCAAACTTAAACTTGACAGTGTCCTCACTGTCATGCTATACCAAGAAGGTTAAAATGCCGGCACTTCCCTGTTTATTTATTTATTTTTATTTTATTTTATTGTTAAAACAAAAATATATACAGAAATGCCCCTCCCCAAACTTCATTTAAACAATGTTAGACATTACTGCCAAACTTTGCATAGACCAAATGTCAACATCAACCAGTTGAAAAATTTATCTGTAAAGAGTATCGGTTGGTGGAAGAATATGTTGTACCAATCCAAAAAGAATTGGGGAAGATAGAAGAGGTGGTATGGAAAGTGTGGAAGTGAATAGACAGGAGGTGGTGATAAATCAAAACGAGAATACGAATGATCAGCAATCAGTGGAGTATTGGCATTCTCGTAACTTATTAAAAGAAATGGGGGTGGTTCAACTTCCAAAGGAGAAGGTTGACTAACCACACTATCCCCAAGATATCTCTGTGGATCCTTCATCGACTTGGTATCATCCATCATATGCATATGATATTCAATTATGAGGGAACTAATCTCCTCGATGTCCGCCATATTCCAGCCGAGAGCTTGCCGCCTATCTTGTAAGAGCATTAAAAGGGCATTTTCTTGCTCGAGGGCTAGAGAGGCCGATATGATAACGGGAAAGGTCTCATTCTCACCTATGTAAGCATATTTAATGTGAGACGGTAAGGTCATGAGTTCGAGTTTCGGAGGCAAAAGAATCATAGGCAAAATTAGGGAATCTACCTCGAACTCAAAGGACTCCAACACAGGTTCGAAATTACTGCAAACAACCGATTCGGATGGTTCAACTAAGTCATCCAAAAATTCAAAAGACTCATATTCGGGTTGTGAGTCGTCATCAACCGAAAAAGTGAAACATTCATAATCCATATGGGTTGTGTCAACGGTGGTAGGCTCAAGGAGGGACGCACTAGTGGCGTCAAAACTGTTCTCATCAAACAAGAATCTTTCAAACTCGCAGTCCTCCTGCGTGATTTCGTGAATAGAGCAAACTTCTCGTGTACTAGTATTAGGCACGGGGGGCAGACTTCCTAACTTGTAAATATTGAACTCACTAGACGTCTTCCCGAAGGATAGAGTCATGGAGCCATTGCGACAGTTTATTACGGCATTGGAAGTGGCCAAAAATGGTCGACCGAGGATCACCGGAATTTGGTTCCGTGAGTTAGCAACAGGTTGTGTGTCCATAACAATAAAATCAACTGGGAATATAAACTCCCCAACTTTGATCAACACATCCTCTAGCTCACCCCTTGGATAGGTGATTGATCGATCAGCCATTTGGAGAGTACAGTGAGTGGGCTTAAGCTCTCCAATGCCTAATTGCTCGTATACAGAATAAGGTAGCAAATTGACACTAGCACCAAGATCTAGTAGTGCTCTATTGATTTTCTTGTCCCCAATTATTATCGAAATAGTAGGACAACCGGGGTCCTTTTGCTTTTGGGGTAAAGAATTGACAAGAGCATCGCTAATAGCACTAACCACAAAAATTTTCTTTGGTACTTGTGACTTCCTCTTTTTGGTGCATAAGTCCTTTAAGATTTTTGCATATGAAGAAACTTGTTGGATTGCATCCAAAAGAGGGATATTTATGCTAACCTGTTTGAACAGCTCAACAATCTTCTCCATTTGTGGGGTTAGTTTATTGGATCTCAACCGGTTTGGAAAAGGAACGTTTTGAAAAGTTGTTGAATCCAATTTTTGCGGATCCGATTGTTGAGTTGGAACGGAACCCCGTGTAGATGTGTTCATGTTGTGAGAAGTGGGTCCGTTCGAGCTAGAAGAGGTAGAGCCGTGTGAAGGATGAAGAATAGGCTCTAACGAAGAAGAAGAAGAAGAAAGTGAACAAGATGAAGAAGGGCCACCGGCAGGGGTGTCATTGTTAATACCCACCTTGTTTTGCAACACTTTTCCTGATCTCAACGTGGTCACAGCATTTACGTTATGATTTTGCTGTTGATATGTAGCATGTGCGTGACCCTTTGTCAAGGTCACTTTCCATCCAAATCTAGTGAGGAAGCGTGGCAGTTCCTTGAGGACCTTAGTGAGCAAACAATTCAGTGGGAGAGCACCAAGACCACATCATCTTCTTCTAGTGGTCAGTCTAGGGCAGGCATACATCAATTAGAGATGTCGATTGCTATGAAGGCCGAAATGGCCGCTCTTACGAAAAAGCTAGAAGCGATTGAGACCAAAATCTCATCGCCTTCTCCTGCCCCTGTTATGCTTCCACGAAATGTTTGTGCTTGCTGTTCGGATCCATCACATCTCACCGAAGAGTTTCCTTACAATGCATCTACTCAAGGACAGGATCAAGTCAATGCTGCCTTTCAGCAACGACAAAGAAACGATCCATACACTTCTACATACAATCCGGGTTGGAGGAGTCACCCAAATTTCTCTTGGAACCAAAATCAACAATTCCAAGGAAATAACAATTTTCAAAGGCCTCCTCCTCCACAACAACAAGCACCTCCACAAACTCAATTTCAACAACCTTTCCAACAGCAACCTTACCCTAATCAAGTGAACAATTTTGTGCCTAACACTGCTTACCCGCCAAACAATTTTGTTCAACCTAATAATGACAAGGTTAGCTCGCTCGAAAGAAGTCTAGATGCGTTCCTAAAGCAATCTACACAATCTACAGCAAGATTAGAGACTTCTATTCAATCTTTGGTGCAAAACAGTGCCTCACACGATCAAAGCATCAAATCTATTGAGGCACAAATTGCACAACTCAATGCAGCATTGAGCGAGCGAGAAAAAGGAAAGCTCCCATCTCAACCATTGTCCAATCCTGGTCACGCACATGCTGCATATCAACAGCAAACTCATAACGTAAACGCTGTGACCACGTTGAGATCGGGAAAAATGTTGCAAAACAATGTGGGTATTCACGATGACACCCCTGCCGGTGGTTCTTCTTCACCTTCTTCTTCTTCGTTAGAGCCTGTTCTCCATCATTCACAAGGCTCTACTCCTTCTAGCTCAAGCGGACCCATTTCTCACAACACGAACACATCTGCACGGGGTTCCGTTCTAACTCAACAATCTGATCCGCAAAAATTGGACTCAACAACATTTCAAAATGCTCCTTTTCCAAACCGGTTGAGATCCAATAAACCAACCCCACAAACGGAGAAGATTGTTGAGCTGTTCAAACAGGTTAGCATAAATATCCCTCTTTTGGATGCAATCCAACAAGTTCCTTCATATGCAAAAATCTTAAAGGACTTATGCACCAAAAAGAGGAAGTCACAAGTACCAAAGAAAGTTTTTGTGGCTAGGGCTATTAGCGATGCTCTTGTCAATTCTTTACCCCAAAAGCAAAAGGACCCCGGTTGTCCTACTATTTCGATAACAATTGGGGACAAGAACATCAATAGAGCACTACTAGATCTTGGTGCGAGTGTCAATTTGCTAGCTTATTCTGTGTACGAGCAATTAGGCATTGGAGAGCTTAAGCCCACTCACTGTACTCTCCAAATGGCTGATCGATCAATCACCCATCCAAGGGGTGAGCTAGAGGATGTGTAGATCAAAGTTGGGGAGTTCATATTCCCAGTTGATTTTATTGTTATGGACACACAACCTGTTGCTAACTCACGGAACCAAATTCCGGTGATCCTCGGTCGACCATTTTTGGCTACTTCCAATGCCGTAATAAACTGTCGCAATGGCTCCATGACTCTATCCTTCGGAAAGACGTCTAGTGAGTTCAATATTTACAAGTTAGGAAGTCTGCCCCCCGTGCCTAATACTAGTGCACGAGAAGTTTGCTCTATTCATGAAATCACGCAGGAGGACTGCGAGTTTGAAAGATTCTTGTTTGATGAGAACAGTTTTGACGCCACTAGTGCGTCCCTCCTTGAGCCTACCACCGTTGACTCAACCGATATGGATTATGAATGTTTCACTTTTTCGGTTGATGACGACTCACAACCCGAATATGAGTCTTTTGAATTTTTGGATGACTTAGTTGAACCATCCGAATCGGTTGTTTGCAGTGATTTCGAACCTGTGTTGGAGTCCTTTGAGTTCGAGGTAGATTCCCCAATTTTGCCTATGATTCTTTTGCCTCCGAAACTCGAACTCATGCCCTTGCCGTCTCACATTACATATGCTTACATAGGTGAGAATGAGACCTTTCCCGTTATCATATCGGCCTCTCTAGCCCTCGAGCAAGAGAACGCCCTTTTAATGCTCTTACAAGATAGGCGGCAAGCTCTCGGCTGGAATATGGCAGACATCGAGGAGATTAGTTCCCTCATAATTGAATATCATATTCATATGATGGATGATGCCAAGTCAATGAAGGATCCACAGAGATATCTTGGGGATAGTGTGGTTAGTCAACCTTCTCCTTTGGAAGTTGAACCACCCCCATTTCTTTTAATAAGTTACGAGAATGCCAATACTCCACTGATTGCTGATCATTCGCATTCTCGTTTTGATTCATCACCACCTCCTGTCTTTTCACTTCCACACTTTCCATACCACA
Source organism: Agapanthus africanus (assembly GCA_030015575.1). Lineage (NCBI taxonomy): Eukaryota > Viridiplantae > Streptophyta > Magnoliopsida > Asparagales > Amaryllidaceae > Agapanthus > Agapanthus africanus. Next base: position 48,933,444 of record CM057339.1, read on the forward strand.
TCTTCTATCTTCCCCAATTCTTTTTGGATTGGTACAACATATTCTTCCACCAACCGATACTCTTTACAGATAAATTTTTTAACTGGTTGATGTTGACATTTGGTCTATGCAAAATTTGGCAGTAATGTCTAATATTGTTTAAATGAAGTTTGGGGGGGCCTTTCTGTATATATTTTTGTTTTAACAATAAAATAAAAGATAAAAAAATAAACAGGGAGGTGCCGGCATTTTAACCTTCTTGGTATTGCATGACAGTGAGGACACTGTCAAGTTTAAGTTTGGGGGTATGCTCGGTACGTCTTCTTCCTTCGCATTCATTTGTACATATTTTTGCATTTGCATACTTATTTTAAAAACTCATAAAAATTGAAAATTTTCAAAAATTATAAAAATTATTGTATTCAATTTTGGCCATATTTAACTTGAGTTTGACAAATAGGTTAACTGGTTACGAACAACTAGATCTTAGACTTAGTAAATTAAAAACCCTAAAAATAACCTTCCTTAAAGTTTATCGGTAGAAAGTATATGTCTTTGTAGTTTATTTAGAAATAGGCATATTTTTGGTTCACTTTTTGGGCTAAGTTGAAATAAAGGAAAAAGTATTGATTATTATTAGAGTATAAGTTTGAAAAATAATTCCTGGCTTAAGTATAGATTCTGAAAATGTATACCCTACAAAATTGCACAATCACGCACCTTGAAGCTTGGAATAGTAGAGGAGACCTTGAAATGCTCTTGTCTAAAAGTCCTTAGTACGAAGAAAATGAAAAATACAAAAGTGAATAAAAAAAAATGAACACTGGTTTTGTGATTACTTAAGGCTAAAACTAGAAAAATATTTAGCGAGGGTGCTTCATCACCTAGTGCCTTAGACCAACTGGTTTGGGAGACACTGCTAAAAGCCTTGGGTGTTACAAGATTAGGAAGTACGCTTTAAAAGTGCAAACGCATCTTGTAATCGGTCGTTGGTACCTCAAGAAGTATTAACGGTCGCATGAAGAATGTGTAAGCAAAACTCACCAATTAATAAGTGCTTTGGATAACGGATAAGGGTATGATTGCTTGATTTGAATTTCCAAGTATAGGGGTGATTTATACACACACGTGGGGATATGTGATTAAAGTTTAGATAAGAGAAAGGAATGAAGAATAGAACTTGTATCTTTAGTAGAGTTGATAAAAATTCCTAAGTGGAGATGGAACCTTTGAAGGAAAACTTAAGAAATGCCAAAAGCTATGTAAGTCTATAGAACATATATAATCTTAAGTTAAATGATGAGGAAGCGTGAAGAATGTGAGTGGATAATTTACAAGTAAAAGATAATAGAGTTCCTTGTTAGAAAACATAATTGAAGAATAAAAGTCGATAAGCCAAATTGACGGGATTTTGTGGGTAGTATCCGCTGAAAACCCTCAGGAGACAACACTCTTCCTACTAGGGACACTTAGAGATTAAACGGCTTGTTGCACATGCTCAGTGCAATCGCGTTCCCTGCGAAAGTGCGGTTAGGATTTTTGTTTGTGAATAAATGGTTTTGCTCGGGACGAGCAATAGATAAGTTTGGGGGTATTTGTTCATATCAGAAAATTGCATTCTAATACCGCTCATTCATTATCCAATTATTGTATTTATCGGTATTATTGACCAGTGTCTGCTCAGCATTACAGATTATAGGTATCCATGACAAAATACTGGAAATGCATCCAACAGCACGGATATATCACTCGAGGGAAGACACTGTGACCGGAAACGCTAACCGACCGATACTTCAGGAGTTCCTTTACGCAACAAGTTGTGTACACATTTTTTTTCTAAATGGTCTAACACAACAAGTGTGTACACAAGACTTTTAAGCACATGTGGATATGATTTTATATGCAATCTGATTCTATATGCAATCAAGGATATGATTTTATATGCAATCAAGGATATTATTCTATATGCAATCATCAAGGATATGATTTTATATGCAATCAAGGATATGATTCTATATGCAATCAAGGATATGATTTTATATGCAATCATCAAGGATATGATTTTATATGCAATCAAGGATATGATTTTATACGCATATGATATTATATGCATTCAAGACTAAAAAGCATGTGTTCAAATCAAAGGCAATCAAACAAATCAGCATGAGCCATAATGGGACAGATATGAATATTTCTTTCTGAGCTTATAAATAGAGACCAGAGGCAAGAGGAAAGGGTAGCTTTTTCTTTAGTTCTATCTTAGAATTCTTGTAATTTTTCTTTTCACTCTTGAGCTCTTGCCCCTTTGTCTTGACCTTGCAACTTCTCATTTAGAACTTGCAAGCTTAAGGCTTAGGTTCTTGACTTCAAGATCTCTTGTAACAAGTTTGTTCTTCAATAAAAGTTCGTATTTTTATTACATGTCTTGTTCCACTTTACATGATTTCAATTGTGAAATTCATGCTTTGCTTTGATCTTGCAACCTCTTAAGTGAGCTTGCAACCTTAAAGCTTGGTATTTGGATCTCACACGTTGCCGGGGATTGAACACTAGGAGATAAAACGCTTGAACTCATCGGTTCTCTTTTCCTCTTTATTTCATTGCATGTTTTTATGTATCTTCTCTTTTCTTTCTTGTTAATTTATAAATATGTGTGAGTAATCTTTTCACTTGTTAAGGGTGTAATATGTTAGATTGTATTCGAAGATTTTTTTTGTCCAAACTTTAAAACCTAAAACTTGCCTATTGAAACTTCGTGCAAATCACCCGCAACTCCGCTCACTAGGCATCCTATCCTACCCCGATAGTGATGATTCCTAATCATGACCGGATTGCCCGTGATTTGCCGAAGGCTAAAATCAAGAGATAACAACGGAAGGACAAGGGACAAGGAAAACGGATTTAGCGAAATACCGCAAATACCGTATTTCAAGTTCCCTAATCCGCGTTGTTACCTATTGCTTTAGTATCAATACCAAGTCGGGGCTATAAGGAATTGTCAAACATCACCTTCATACAATCTAACTTATTACTACCCTTAACAAGCCCTTTTTATTCATATCTTTGTTACGACAATTAGTTAACCAACAAATCAAAACACGGTATTAACTCGTTAAAACAAGCAATAAGAAACTTACCATCTCCCTGCGGACGACCCGTATTCATCGCGGCTTGCTACAAGCGACACCGTTTTGATTGCGGTAATTTCAGAATTCTTTTTAAACACGACACAGTTAGATCGTGACAATCAGCTCCCGGAAAGTATACAAGTCGACCGCCTCACCGTAAAAGATCCACGGTGAAAGGTGGCCACCGGAAGCTCCATCCTCATTATCAAGTAAGGAAACTCCCTTTAGAGACTTGTTAGGTGTAGAAGAAGGTGTTGTGGTAAATGGGTACTCTCTCATTTTCCATTTCCATCTTAATTGCAACATTTGCCATCAGAGAAAAGAGCAAGCTCAAGAGCTTGTAGGAAGAAGAAGGTGAATACTGATGGAAAGAAAAAGAATTAACCTTACTCATTTCTAATCTCATTTTCTATTTTAATAAGACATGCGACATGTCTCATTACCACTCTCTCTCTCCTCTTTGTTGTCACACAAAGAGAGAGAGAGAGAGAGGGGGGTGAGACTCACTCACTAATGGTTACATAATATATAAGTATATATATAAATATATATTTATATATGTATAAAAAAATTTAGAGAGTTGGAAAATATATCATATATATTTGTCTAAAATGAGAAGCAGTATATGTATCCTATACACATACACATCATGTATAAAATACACGATAAGCCATCGATATCATTTCAGTATCGTATATTGAAGAGAGATTCTGTATCGTATACACAATACTAGAAAACGCAACTCATATACGGTCATCAAGTCCACACTTGATTTAATTTTCTGTTTTTTAAACGGGCCAGTGTCATTCAGACGTTGGATTAAATCACGTATTTAATTGAACTCCCACACATATCCAATATGCACTCTACATCAACATTTTGCCCGGGCAGGAATTTTTATTGCGGGACTCTAAAGATTTGTCAATACGCCGGCAGTAGGTTAATATGATCATATCCGAATGAATCCAAAACACTTTCAGATTCAATCCACTAACGGGTTAACTCACAAGCACATCAGTGGTACTAGCTGCAAGTAACGGCTATCCAGGTATGAGCAATATAAAGGCAGGTCGACGAACGAACTCATCCGGACCCGACAAAGTCTATCAGTGACGAATACCATAGAGTCTGATCTCTTCGTCAAAGAGTATCGCATACCGGGTCTGGGGTGGCAACTGTCAGACTCTCATTAACCCGATAAGTTATGCGACAAAGGAGTCATAACCAACCGGAGATATAACTGATAACACTTATTAGTTTATCTCCACTGCGGTGGTCACCGACTTTTGGTTATAGTTGTGTCCTGCACAATGTGATATCAACTCTCTATACTGAGAGTGACGAATTCTCTTGACCGCTCACTGCCTCAATGTGCTTCGAGACTATACCCAACTAAAACATATTTGCATGACTCCTTTGAGTCGTGGTAGGGTAGTAATCAAATTATATTAGGAACACACACAAGACACTGTGGCGATCTCAGGTCGAGGGACTACCCTGTACTATCGACACCAGAGAACTCCTACCTTCCATTGGTATAATACCATCTAGGAGTTCTCGGTGAGTACGTCCAGTGCAACTCATTCTCTAATTAGCACCTCTATACAATCTTTAGTGTTAAACATCAATGGCTAAGGGATCAACTATTGCCCCGTATAAGGTCAAGAAATGTATACACTAGTATAAACTGGAATACAGATGCCCAGTCTCGATACTCAGACGACTAGGGAAATTTAATAATGTGCTTATGGACTACCAGGCCCCACTAGTATGATCCTTATCATAGTCCTAGTAATCAAGAAAAATCCTAAGGGCTTTATCTCATGTATTATTGATACGTGATAACGAATAAAACGTATACACATGACAGATAAATACAAACTAGATAGTATACTATCATCTCGAGTGAGACTATTCTCCATATAGGTCCTCGTTCAATTACAATAATTGGCTTGATGGCACCTATATCCAACATATTCCTATTCATCCCTTCTAGGAATACTTTAATTCGGTGCCTTCGTTCTTGGGATTTCGAGGGCATGCTGTGTGAATTAGCAGGTCCATCCAATAACATTAATCTTGATACGTTATGTCTAGAGCTTCAAAATGATTTTATAAAAATTATAAAGATTTTTACAAAAAAATAAGGTAACATAACGCACATGACGGTCGATCATGTCCTCATAGGCGACATAAAAAGTATATTGAGCTATAATTATGAACTATGTTATTCATATTATACATATCCAAAATTAGAATTTTTGGGATTTTTAAAAATAAAATTGAGGGCTTTGCACGTGATTTAAACTAATTTTGAAACTGTTTTCAATAAAAATCCAACTTGGAACAAAAATATTTGAAAGATTTTCAAGAAGATTCAAAAAAATCCAAAATTCAGATTCGGTGGCACACATGCAGACACATGTCGTCCGCATGAATACCCCGACCCCGAATCCTGGACTTTTACTTGCATTTTAAGGCAAATAAGTTGGCATTTTTTTAAATTTACTTGGGTACACATGCGGGCGCTTCTCGTCCGCATGCGTAACCTAAAGATTTTTACTAATCCGGATGTGCAAAATTGCGAAAAAGGCGACTTTAGCACACATACGTACGAGGGTCCTTCGCATGTGTATCAGATTCGAAGATTCTCCAAATGTCACGCCCTGCTTCTAAAATAGTGGTAACAGATACGTGATGAGGCCTGTGACGTATTTATTCCGAGAAGGTCATTTCTCGTTGTAGGGTGTTTTTCGTCACCCCATTGAGATGGGAATACGCGCGCGCTTGTCAAGCGCATTACAGATTCCCCCTGCCTAGGGTAGGCCGGGGTTTATTTATTGTGGGGATCCGAATCTCCGGCAGCCGCGGACTAAGCTGCCGTTAATTACCCCCCGCCTTTGGAGCGAGAGAACCTCCGATTGACGGGTCAAACAGGTCGTGCGAACTCAATGTGCAGTGTTGTGTTTTAAAGGAGTTTTGGATATATCGGGGGCCCGCAGAGTTTTTACGGGGGTCCCGCTATCCGGATAGCGGGATGGGGGTCAAGGAGGCTAGCAGCCCCCTTGCGAGGGACAGGGCAGTGCCCCGTTAGAAATTTTTTTCTAACGAGGAAAGTATTTTTAGTGTGGAGTGTATATAAAATAAGGGGGGAAATGGCGTCCAAAGGACGTGTGAGCGGCAGCGCCAGCACCTCACGTGCCTAGCACGTGGGCGCTGGGCGCTTGGGCGCGAGCGCCTCACGTGCCCAGCATGTGGGCGCTGGGCGCTTGGACGCTGGTGCTGGACGGTAGCACCCCACGTGCTTGGCACGCGGGCGCTGGGTGTCAACAAGAAAAGGGACTTTGTCCCTGCACTGAGAGCTGTGCTCCCGATTTGACTTCTGGAGTTAAACTCCTAAAAAGAGATTAATTTATGGAGTTGAACTCCAACATATCTTGAATGGAGTTAAACTCCTAGAAATCTTTAGAAATGATCAAAGGGTCCCCCTTTGTTTCTCCCCCCTTTGGCCCTGGATCTTCCCCAGATGGGATTTCTGGATATGGGTCTCCTTCTTCTTCCTCTCGGTTGGCCGGATCTTAGAGAAAGGGGGTGAGATTTAAAAATCTCTCATTTTTGAAATCTAATGAAAGATCCGAGCTTCACTTTGTGAGTTTTGTGGTGAAAAAACTATTTATTTTTGGAAGAGGAAGAATTAAACTCTTGATTTAATTCAAAAAGAAGAAGAAGAAGGTTTAGAACCCTGAGGAAGGAGAAGGAGGCATAAAAACCCTAGAGTTTTAGAGAATGAAAAAGCTCTTTTTTATTCATCATCATGTTGCCTTATATAGGCTTACACAATTACATATAGCCCCTTGGGCTTTACAAAATGTCATTTTTCCCATCCCATGTCTCATGTGCTCATTTCTTTTGCACATAAGCCATGTGCTTTACAAAAATTTGGTTTTATGCCCATTTTTCTTACATCCATGCATAAAAAATTACATCAAAATTATTTATTACATGATTTTTTTTATTTGCATAGGGGAGGCAGGCCGCTTCATGTTCGGGCTCGACTCGGGCATTAGCTCACTTGATCTGGGGTTGGGCCCACCTGGCTTGGGGTTGACCTTGATTTTGACTTGGTCAACCGGGGTGCAATTTTCGACCTCAACACTCGTAACAAATATGTTAAGTGTTTATAAGCAACATAAAGTGACAAGAATATCAAGTGAAAAAAAATCCAACTACTATATATTACATTCAAGATTTGCACAGTTTCAAACTGATACATGATGTTTTAAACAAAGATATAATAATATGACAAGGCCTTAACAAGAGGCATATAGAAATGAAAGGCAGGAATGAAACTAAAAGTTTGCATGTGATGAAAATTGGCCGTAATTCTCTTCCGTCGGTTCTGTTTCCTCCATTCCTAAATCACCTGACAAACATTTTAAGGATAAAAAGAAAACAGGGTGGAATGCCCGTCAGCGAACTTGCGCTCGGAAAGTCCCCAAGAATGCTGGGTTATAACATAAGTGTATAATGACAAGTTATATAAGTGGAAATGGAAATCATGAAGCAGTGAACGAGTGTGATATGGTAATTAAACATGAAAATTAATATAAGTATAACAATTCTATGTAATATGGCGGTTCTATATAACATGTCCGTGCAGTTTAGGCATAGTGTCGATGAACATGGGTACATGATAAGTAAAAGTGTTGAACATGAAGTAAATAGTAATGTTGTTTAAAAGGTCTCTACAATGGTAGACTAACTAACGTAAGTTCAAGGGTGAATGTCAATCAATTTCAAGAGTGTTCTTGAATCTAATATGCTGTAATCCTGTAGTAAGAAACCACGGGTCCGAATCAAGTGTGTTAGTAATGGGACTTCAACCGTCGTTGAAGTATTCCAAACCCAACAGATTATAATGCATGGGTAAGGAAACACGGGGCCTCATGATGTAAATTGTGTTGATATTCATGGATTCGTGTATTAGTTGGACTCCTGAGATTTTGTTGGATTCACACTCAAACTACCCCAACACCCTGCATATATTAGTCTATAATTAATGTTATAAGTCTTGCTCGAATCCATGAATAAATAAAATAGAGTACAAGTTCAATTTTCAAGTGGAGTTCATGTTAATTGCATGTATTCATGTCAAGTTCAAGTATTCATATCAGATTCAAATATTCATGTCAATTTGTATTTATAGTTCGAGTCAAGTCAAGTCGAGCATACAATGATTTGGCACAAGTCATGTCGAATACCATGTGTTGGATTATGTATAGATAAATATTCATGCAATTTGATTTTCGTGAAGATACGAACTCATTCTGTTTAAATATATAAAGACGGGCAAGTGGAAGCACTCATTTTCTTCAGTTTCCTGAGACTCGAGAGAGAAAATGTCACTTAAACCTATCCGTTATCTAAATGCTTGCAAGCTACTAGTTTTATAGATCTAGTTATTTATGTGAAAATAGGCCGTTAAAGTCTCGAGGTTTTTTTTATGTGAAATACTCTATTTTTTTAAAACCAAGGTGTTTTGGTAAGAAATATTATTTAAAATATTCAAGGGTGTTTTGACAAAATCCTAACTTTTGGAAATTTAGGGTATTTTAATAAAACTTATCATTTTTAAAGTTAAGGGTATTTTATAGAAAATCTAATTTGGGAAGTTAGCGGTATTTAATTGTAGCTACTATTTAGAAATTACTAATCGATTTTTAATGGCTTACAATCTGAACGTGTGTGAGTAGTAGGTCGTTACCCCGTGCTTCATCAACAACAAATGTTTAACGGTATTAACAATACCATTCTAAACGGTTAGCTAATAATTAACTAACATTCTAGAACAATATAACACTAATGAAGAACAGTTATTAGTTTCAAGTAAACGTTAAGGCTATAGTTTTAAGAATCATAGACTGAAATAAATATGTTAATAATGTTAAATGCAAATTAAGGGCTATTCACAGCAGCAATGAAGGATAAAGTTGGTTGCAGAAAGCTCGTAAAACTCAAACAACTATACTACTGAATAGCTATCAATATGTGAACTACTAATTTATTATAATCATATTAAAACACTATCTGTATGTTCTAATTACCATACTATTACTGATTAAATTACTAAGAATGTTTGTGATGAAGTATAATTCTAGTGGACTAAAAATCGTAACACTCTCTGATGCTATATTACACAGAATACTTCAATTACCATAAAATATGCCCTGAACAATTAGCTCATCTTAATACGCTACTGTTCAAAAAGATAAGAGGAGAGAGGGACTTAGTGTAGGTACAAGTGACAAAGAGTGGCGATATGGCAAACGGATAGGAGAATATACAAGGTGGAGATACAATGATAGGGAAGGAAGAGAGGGAAAATGGCTTCCTCGTGATTAGAACGTGGAAAACGACGAAATTCTTCTTTAGGGCATTTCATCGAACACTCTCTCGCACAAAATCGAAATATCGACGGAATGGAGATCCGGAGGAATGAAAATGATCGTGGCGCTCACACGGACTCGAGCCTATCCTTGGAACCTTGGTCCTCATCCCGGAACATGTCGAAAAGGTGGTCGAAGGTCGAGGGCAACTAAAGATGCTCGGCCAAAACTTAAAGTTCTGTTGTTGATGTTACGGCTGATGACGGCGATGGGGTTGCAGTGCTCTGCCGAGGGAATGACCGGCCAAGGGTGAGCAGGGGTGAGGAAGATGAGGTTTGATTAATTTAAATGAAAAGGAAGAGATGAAGGAGAAGAAGACTAAGTGAAGGTAAGAGAGATGTAGGAGGGTAGTTGGGGTCAAAAATTACAGCCCGCATTCGAAATCAACAAGTCAAAATCAAAGCCCGAAATGTGGGCCCGGGCCGAATCCCGAACCCAAGTCAAGTGGGCCCGGCCCCAATCCCGAACCCAAGTCAAGTGGGCCCAAGTCCGAACTCAAGTCCGAACAAACGGGCCCGAGCCCGGGTCAAGTGGGACGAGCCGAGCCCAAGCATTAAAAGGGCCCCCATGCCAAAAGGAATAATTGTTAAAACAATAGATAGGCTTAATATAATTTCTATGAATAAATGTAATAAAAAATGGGCAAAAACCCCAAATTATATAAAAGCCCATGATTTATATGAAGAAAAAAAAAAAAGAAAGCACGTGGCATTGGAAAGGCATACGTGCTATTTTAAAAAGCCCAATGTGCATATGTAATGTGTAAGGCCTATATAAGGTATCATGATGAATGATAACAAAAAAAATATTCTTCCCATATCAATTTAGGATTCTGTGCTTCCTTCTTCTTCAAAATTTTAAACCTTTTTCTTTCTCTTTTTGAATTAAATCAAGAGTTTAACACTTTTTTCCCCAAAAACAAACAGTTTCACTATAAAACCTTTAAAGGGGAGTTCAAATCTCTAAAAGGGGAGATTTTAAATCTCACCACCTCTTTTAAAAAGATCTAAGAAAAAGAGAGGAGGAAAGAGGTGACCCATCTCCAAAAGTTTCAGTTTTGAGAGGATCCAAAGCTCAAAAAAAAAGAAAGAAAGGGGTCCCCTTTAATCATCCAAGATCCAAAATTTATATCTTGAAGTTTCAAAAGAGCTCTGTCTTTGGTTTTCTTCTCAAAAATCTTTTAGGAGTTTTAACTCCAAATAAAAAAATCTTTTAGGAGTTTAACTCCAAATAAAAAAATCCTTTTGGGAAGTTTAACTCCAAGTAAAATCCCACTTTTCTTAGGAGTTTAACTCCAAAATCTCTCGGGAGTTCAACTCCCAGCCCAGGGGCTAAACCCCCTTCTTCCGCTGGTGTTTCCAGCGGGCACATGCTGCTCATATAGTCAGCTGGCGCCCAGCGGCCGTATGTCCCGCACGTGACCCGCTGGCGTCCAGCGGCCGCGAGCTTCGCACGTGACCCGCTGACACCCAGCGGCCGCGTGCCGGGCACGTGACCCGCTAGCGCCTACGTACCGTCTCACGTGATCCGCTGGCACCAACGGCCACGTGTCATCTCACGTATCCTTAGGATACTCCTCATCCCTCTTTTTCCCACACGTTCCACAATCAAAACACTTCACCGGTTAGGAAACATTGTGAGGCCCCTGATACGTCCAAAACACCTTCAAAACACAACACGTGCATACTGCACATTGAGTTCGCACGATCTGTTTGACCTGTTAATCGGAGGTTCCCTCGCTCCTAAGAGTAAAGGGGTAATTAACAGCAGTTTAGTCCGCGGCTGCCGGAGATTTGGATCCCCACAATCAATAAACCCCAGTATGCCCCAAACAAGGAGAATATGTACACGCCTGACAAGCGTACGCATTCCTATCTCAATACGGTGACGAAAAACACTCTATAGATTCTGGCATGTCCAGTGAGACCTTTTTCTCTCATCCCATGTTTCGGGTCAAGTGTTCATGCGAGCTTAATTAATATATATTGATTGTCTGTACTGAAATCTTGTTCCTTTTCGCAGATTAACAACTTTCAATCTCAATCTTCATGCGCAACAAAGATATCTCCAAGGAAAAGCTCAGCTCTTAACACAATTTTCATCTCCTACACGATGAAGATGGACGCCAGGACAGTTCTCCTGGCCATTCTCGGGATACAGTGGGAAGAGCCGGTGCTACCATTTGGCTCTATTCTGTTCATGCCAACTAACGCCATCCCGGCTCCTCAGGCCTCGGTAACAAATAAGCCGGCCTAAAAAGGCAGGAGGCCAAATGTGGTGATCTCGAGGGCACCACATACTAAGCGTAGGTCAGTGTTTGAACGGCTTTCCATGGCTCTAGCTGGGGGCGAAGCCATCAGAACGAAAGAAGTCGCCAGACGTAGCGGGAAAGCTCAGGCGAAGCCTTCAACGAGTGCGCAACTGGATGTCTTTTCAAGGCTCTCTACCAGCCAACCCACGGCGGCTTTCCGAAGAGCAGAAGCTCGCCAAGTGTTCAAAACAGAAAAGATGAAGCAGAAGCGGCTCAGGTATAGAGCCAACAAAAGGGCGCGGGCTCCGGCCAGGCTGGATTTTATGTAGTTCCAAGAGCCGAGTTATCCCGCAAAGATGACCATCTCGGCCGTAAAAATCCGCAACACTTTTGAACCAGAGGGTCAAGAGAAATTCTATGACTGCGAAGATAAAAAAGACAGCAATTCATACAGTGCTGCGAAGGGACATGTCCAAACCCCAATGTATAAAACCTGACACCGTCTCTTCAAGCGTTTACCAGGCACTCCGTGTAGCATGAAATCAGGGCAAAACTAGAAAAGAAGCGTCAGCGCTGCTTACTGACCCGGTCAGGCCAACCGTCTTCAGTCGATTATCCTTTCCTGAAGCGGAAAGGCCATGACAGTGGCCCGAGAAACTAACTGGTGATAAAAACATGGCCGGATATGTTATCCTCACGGTCTACATGGCGGGCACGCATCCTAGTGACAACTTTCGCAGCAAAAGCAAGAATGGGGCCACCACATCTTAAGCCCAATCTGGCTTGAATGTTGCTGCCCCTTCCTAAGATCAACCTCCTCCTCAGGATGATGAAAACCCACTCAATGAGGCTGATAGGAAGAAGGACCCCTCAATCCATGTGGAATCAATCTCGGACAGCGAAGAAGAGCCTACCTTCCGCCCCAGGACTGTGGAGCAGGAGCTGCTTCAAAAGCTCCGAAAGTGGCTCAGGAGTAAAGACAAAGAGATGGCCAAACTTTATTTTAAGATTGACGACTTGACAAATATCGTGATGCAGGTCATGGCTCAAGTTGCTCGGGCGCCCTCTAATCAAGCGCAAGTCTCTACTCATGAGCCGGGTGATAATGACCCGAAGCGACCGATGCATATCCCTTCAAGTCTGAATATAGGCGAGCTACATGAAAACCGGACGTATTGTAACATTTCAAAAAAATAAAATATTATTTTTGGAAATTTTTATAATTAAATAATAATATATTGAATATTTTAATAAGGCGGTATAATTAAATACCGATAAATTGGGAAAAATTTGGAAAATTATAGAAATCACTAAAAAGAGGGTGTTTTATTAAATTTATGCAAATTATGAAATTTTATGATTTATTACACCCTATTTTAATACTAATCGCGATTAAATATTGCTAATCGCGCATTAAGCTTGTTTGGTGCACATGACATGCACCATATCATTTTTACACTTGTGTTACAATTTATCATGGCTTTTCCTTATATTTCTATCATGGTTTTGTGTTTGAGTGAGAAGAGAAAATATAACAAAAGAAAAGAAAAGAAAAGAATAAAGAAATGAGGGATGGGCATGAGAGAGAGAGAGGGTGAGGGGTCAACCATTGGTCATAGCATTTAGCTCCCTTCATTTTATCCTTCATCTCTTTTCTCTCCTCCATCACCATGCCAGCCCTCTTCTTCTTCCCTCCTCCATCACCTCAAAACACCCCAAAAACATCATCAAAATTCCATCCCCACTTCATTAAAAATGTGCACAAGATCATCCCAAGCACTTTGGACTAAGCAAGTCCTGATTTTGAGCTCTTGGGGCAACTCAAGAAAATTCTTGAGTTGCCAAATGAGGTAATTTCTGCACCATTAGCATTATATTTCCATTACCTTAGCACCCATACATGTTTAGAAGTGTTTCGATATGGTTTAGAGAATCTTGAGATCCCTAGAAAAGGATTAGGGTTTGGATTGAATCCAAAGGCGAATTTGAGTGTAGTAGTGACCTTAAAACCCCTTTTGTGATAGCATATTGGACCCAAACCCCGAGACTCAACCCCAGTTACAAACTTTGAAAATCTGCCGATACGGAAAATTGTGGATTTGTGAAGGGAATTTGAAATCTGCTAACACTCGGGGACCTGGAAAATTATTTAGCAAAGACTGGGATACAAGCAGGCAACTAGGAAGCTACCCTCAAGACCCGAGCCCCTAACCCTCTACCCAGGCCGCAATTAAATTCATACTGGCCGCAATTTGCGGCCAGAGTAGTGGGAAATCGACTCGTATTGGTTCTGTGGATTTATCTCCAGTAAATTAGACCCCTCCTATATGCAGAATTGGCTAATTTGACTTAGGGTAAAATCTGGGATCATTTTCTCGTGTTGGTGCATTGTTTTGCGACTTCGTTTTAATTCGGGTTTTGTATTTGATATTGTATTCCATCGTGTTGCGTTTGAACGTCAACGACAAGGTCTATTTGGTTGTGTTTTGCATGCGAGGCTATAGGTTTTGACCTACGAGCGAAACGTGTGCCGATTTGGTTTCCGTGCTTGATTTCTATTTACGATGTCATGTGATATCCTTGTAGGTACCCTCGTGTGGGCTCGGAGCAACAAGGATGGGCATGGCGACATCGACATCGGAGGGCAAGATCAAGTGAGTAGATATATATCTACGGGGGAAGTCGGGTGGATGGCATATAGCACCCCCGCAGTTCGTAGTATAACTTATATATATATGGTTATATGTGTTATACGTTACGTGGATGTTTATTAAGATATGATTATGTGTTCATGGTTTAGTTTAGGATAATTAGAAGTAAACTAGCATAGCTTCTTAGTCGCGAATCCTAGAATAGCTTTATACCTACACGCGCACACACACTTGCATACATTTATGTACATGTGTGTATATGGGGATATGTATGTATGTACACACACACACACACATGGGTATGGGACTGTGTGTGTGTACGTATACATATACATGGATTATGAGGATAGTACTTGAGACTGGAGATGAGTCGATGAGATTGGGTTTGAGGCCATGAGATCGGTGATGTGACGTGGTTCGCATTATGAGATACGACACGAAGTTTAGCGGGTCCTTTAGGCGTGGTGTTTTCATACACATGCATGCATATACATAGATGGTATCAGTTTGTACTAGACGTAGATCAGTACCCCAGAGCATGATATATGATAAAGAGGATACCAGATGAATAATGAGGTAAATGTGATATTTGACCCGTACCCAGATTTGGGAGGTCGTACGACGGATTTACCGTACGAGCTATATATTGATGTTGGATCCGCACTCTTGACTCGAGGATGTCATATTATATAGGGTATCGTATGGGATACTATTGAGGCGGGATCACTGACTATATATATATATATATATATATATATATATATATATATCGACTCAGACTTAGGTTGTTTTCCTTACCCTTTTCGATTAGACTTTTTGCTCAGTCCTGTAGTTATTGATAGATGTTAGACTAGATTCGATTCATATCTATTTCAAAACTAACGAATCGTGTGTATTTTAAAGACGGGACAAGGGATTCTATGGATATTTCAAAGGAAGTATCTTTTCTTAAAAACACAGTAGCCCTTATTTTCAAAAACACCACGATTCGTATTATTTCAAATGGCAAAACAGTTTTGACACATGTATAGTAATGTAGCTTCTTTATTGTTGCGTTATTATTCAGCTCCCGCACAATATTGCTGTTCACATCGCTTTGCATGCTTATATTGTGTTTTCATATGTTAATATTCAAAACATACTGTCAGGACACCAGCACCATTACCGATGATGCGTATGTTCCACATACACTTACTTGCCGGCTCACACACATCATCATCGGTAATTGCCATGTCACGTACACTTTAGAGAGTATTATTTGATTGATATCGCCTGTTAGCTGATAGTCTCGATTTATCATTACTGTGCTAGTTTAGACATTTCATTCATTAGTTATGCGGTATTTTGGGGTTTTATGCCGATATTCACTGTTTGCTTACTCTGTATTTTTGGATTTCGGATTTTCATGAGACTTTGGGATTTGGGGGAAAACCGCAAGAATATATATAAAAACTTCTCTCTCTCTCTCTCTCTCTCTCTCTTTAAAATGCAAGTTGCGGTTTTCTCATGATGTATGAGTCGTCCAACATAAGTTTTCATGATAGCTGTTGGATTTCGAGACCCGTTTCGAGGAGTAGTATGAACCGTCTCGGGTACATGGTGGACCCGGTACGGTACCCTGGGACAAGAGTGATTTCATGGAGGATGATGAGCCTGGTAGGGGCAGACTGCCTACCGGTGATTGTTTGGCGCGGCGGATATCCGGAGGATACCATCCGTGGTCGTGTGATTTGATGATATAGGCCGATCAAGACTGACGGAGCCCGAGGTATCGAGACACTGTGATATTGAGATATTGGGATTTGTGTTTTGTGTCGATACTGGACACTGATCATGTTGATTTCATTGATGATATCTCGTGTTACATAAACAGAAATCTTACTAAAACAAGAAAACAGTTTCTTCATTTACATGTATTCTGTTTTCATTACAGTACATTCATACCTCATACATATGATATATTGCTACCTTAGGCACTGACACGAGCACATGGGATTACACTTATGTATAGATGTTTACCTTTGCCACCTTTTCATACTTCAGACTTATCATTTGAGGTTTATATATATTTGATCGTATTGACCTAGGATGAGTCATATATACGATTTCTGCTCGGTGATGTTTTCTACTCACGAGTTGGCAACTCACCCCCGTTGTGCCACAGTTTCTTGCAGGTTTTGCCGTACAAGTTTCGTTACGGCTTTGCTGGCACACTGCTTCCTTCCGGGTGATTGCTTTAGTACGTGGGTTCTCTTATATCGTGACCACCATTGTATTTATTTATATTCGGTTGTATCTAGTAAACTCCATTAACTAGACTTGTATATTTTTTGACTTAGCAGACCAGTGATGTTTATTATTTCGACCTTAGAGTCGCGCGTTGTATTATTATGGGTTATCATATTGTTTCTAAGTTTTCTTTCAGTTTTGATTCTTGCCCTTCGGCGTTGTATATTATATTGCTTGCGTAGTTGTGACCGTCGTTTGACGAAGTGCTAGCTCCCGTTTGGGGATGCCTTTTATCATTATATATGCTTTTATCATGTCGTACCCCGTTCGGGGCCAGTATTTACAAAGGAAACTCTGCCGAAATTTTCAGAAAAGACTTGATGTTTTAAAAACGCATATTCGGCTTATTTTATCAAAACACTTTCTTTAAAAATGGTTTAGATTTCTGGGATTTTGGCTTACTTGAATTAAATGGAGCCCTATAGACTTCATATGATTCAAGTGTCTGTCACGTGCCATTTCCGGGTTGTGACACGTATTCCACTTCTGGGGACGCCTTGGCCCCAGATGGAGCCATTCTGCTGACGCAAGATCGGATAATGAATTTGGTCACCAGCAAAGTTAAAACATTGGTGGCCGAAGCCGAGGCTTAGAAAGATGTTGGCAACAGGAGGAGGACGAAACCCGCATAGTACGATTTGATCAAATTTCCTATCAGCTACATCATCCCTAAATTCAGGAGATTCGATGGGATGAGAAATACAAATCGGCATGTTTCCCGCTTTGAAGCATCATTCGGGAATACAGGGGGCAATGATGCGCTTCTTCTCCATCAGTTTGTCAACAGCCTAACTGGTCACTTTCGACAGGTACACGAGCATATCATACGGTTCTGTCACTACTTTCGCCCAAATATAGTCTCTATTTAGGCAAAGATTCATGAGTGTCAGTGACAAAATCTCCTTTGTTGAGCTTGTGAGGACCAAGCCGGGGAAGAAAGAAAGCTACAAGGACTTCATTGCCCAGTGGCACAATCTCACCGTCAAGTGTGAGTCGTCGTTAGAGCAGGACCAATCCGTCATCTTCCTTATTGGGAACCTCAGCAACTGGATGGTACCATTATTATGCACCGCGGGACTCAAAACTTTCCAAAAGCTGACCAAGAAGTTTCAAATGCTGGAACGTTCGAAACAAGAGTCTATCCCGGACTCTCAAAATGACAAGCCTTAAAAGAGTCGAAAGGATGACCACCATAAAGATGGGAGCTCCAACAATACCAACGCCTTCAATATGTCTGACAAGGAAGATAAGCGAAAGTCGGGCAGACAAAAAACCGATCGGTCTCAAAAGCCAGTATTGGGAGGATAAGAATCACGAGTTGTTTCATTTCGTAATTCTAATTACACCGTCTAATGCTCTAGCTTTAGCTTTGGTACCGTGAAAGTGTTTCCTAGCACCACCACAAGGTTTTAAAATTGCATTCTTGATGCCGGTTAAAACCGTGTGGTGGTGCTAGGAAACACTTTCATGGTATCAAAGCCAAAGCTAGAGCATTAGACGGTGTAATTATAATTACGAAAACGAAACAACTCCGAAATAGTCGAATCCAAACCCAAGTTTCTGTTGAATTTTCCAGAGCGTCTAAAAGTTTTTTAAACAGTTGCAGAATTTTACATTTGATGTATCTAGAACACTGTAGAAAAACGAGAGCAATATTCAATGATTTGGCCGGCCACATCTTCGATCTGGGAAAAACAAACATAACCTGAAACCCTAAACCCAAGAGATTGGAACACCAAAAAAAACTCGAGACCAAACAACATCACTTTCCCGGCCTGGCCGGCCAAGTGATGTTGTTTGGTCTCGAGTTTTTTTTGGTGTTCCAATCTCTTGGGTTTAGGGTTTCAGGTTATGTTTGTTTTGCCCAGATTGCATGTGATGTTATCTTTTGTGTTGGGGCAATTCAGAGTGTTTCGTAGTCGCAATTTTAACATCGTTTCGGGTTTAAATTTCATATGTGATACAATATTTGGAATCCATATTAAATTAGTTTTGTGAAAACTAGTTTGTTGTTCGTAAATCTAGCATTTCAGTCTCTATTGATCGATTACCACGGAGTTTTGATTTAGATCAAAACTCTGTCGCAATCTCGTATAGTACGTGAATACTCGCCGGACAATACTACTAGATAGCCATGCCCCATAATCCCGACCAAGCGACTGTAGGAGAACCCCGTTGCCAAAAGCATCCACTAGGGTGCTCGCGGCCACAGTGTTCCGCCTAAGTGAACTTCGTCGACGGCATCGGGCGTGCAGTCATCTACTAAAGTTCCCGACGAGCATTCGATCAGGTAGTCGGGAATCTTGTTGAATTACCCGACTAAGTTATTGAAAAGTGTTTTCGATTTGAGACTAAAATACAAGGTTTATATGGTTAGGCATGAAATTCGAAATATGAGATATTCTGGGTTTATGATGTCTAAGGAAAATGCGGATTCTAATTATTATAGTTTTTCATTTCTTTTCTACGACCGTAAGTGTAATATGTGGTGTATCCCCGATCTCGGTTCTATATGTCAACGACACCCGTGATACGCATATTTACTTACGTTGATGACATATGATGTTATGTGTTGCTGTGATATATTATATTGGATCGCCGTGATTGAATAGTCGGGGTTTTTTACGTAAGATGAGAGTTTTTCTTTTCTCATTCATGTAAAATTGTATGTAATATTCTTTTATTGGGACACTTCCGGGTTGAGGATGATGTCACCATTGACGTATATTATTTACTTTTCCGCATTAGGATAGACCCAAAACGGGGAGCACAAGTAACCGGGTTCTAGAGTCCAATGGAAGACATCTCGAGGAGTCGAGACCGGGTCTCCTAACTCTAGAATTGGCAGGGTTACTTGCCGCTCTCGTAAAGGTTAAGGGATGTGGGTTTGGCTATTTATCACGACCGTGGAATCCGTGTTTTTCATTACTGGCTTAATTTAAAACACGGACCTCCTACTATATCCAATATTTCATATGTTGACTTCTGCTGCTTAAGTTCTGTGATGTGATCATATAATTGCGTGAGACAAATACTATATGTATATATGATATATATAATAAACGTTACTTATGTTTTGCATCCGCGCTAGTCCAGCCCCCGCTCTGCCGTTAGTTAAGCAACCTAACGATGTATGACGGGGCCCCGTGGCTAATGCGGATGGCATAAGCGTACGTTCTATTTTCGTTTCTTTTTTGTGATGTTTAGGGAAACATAAATGATGGGACTTCATTAATGAGATTAATGGAAAGAAAAGAAACCTAAAAATATTGTAGAATCAAAATTTTCAAAAAGGTAGCTCTAGTTCTCGCTTTGCATAGTGATATTCTTTGATGAATATCCAGCACCTCATTCGATGAGGAAAGAGCCGAGACCCCTTCACCGGGAGTGACCTCTTTAGTACAACTAGCAAATACTACAACCCACTCGGTTTTGTTTTGATAGATTTACCAGTTCTTGCTTTGCATAGTGGTATTCCTTGATGAATATCCAGCACCTCATTCGATGAGGAAAGAGCCGAAACCCCTTTACCGGGAGTGACCTCTTTAGCAAAACTAGAAAATGCTACAAAAACCACTCCTTTTTCAAATCACTAAATTCTACAGCGATATCAAATTCATTACGCTAAAGGTTTTCTTCAAAACCAGTCATAACCCTCTGTCATTTCAGATAAGTGCTATTTAGTATCCGTGCTGCGTTTGTTAGCCTCCGTCAAGATGTAGTGTGCGGTAGTTGATTAGTGCTTATCTACCGCATATTATACGATTGGATCAGGCTAGTTGTACAACCTTGTTGGCCACCGCCAAGGGTCGTGCTGGTGAGTTTAATTCAATCACGAAATGAACAGGTTGAACTTGACTAGCGGCCTATGGTTTGTCGGCCTCCATCAAGGTCATAGGTCGTTAGGGGTAAAAACAGTTATTGGGAATTTCAAGTGTTAAAATTTGCAATAAGATTGCATATCTTCTATGAGATAGTTGGATCCCGATACCCACTGCGAGTAAGAGTTACTCCCGGGAGGGTTTTCCACTTTACAATTAGCTGATCCAGTAGGTGTCTAAGAAATGTGTTAACGGGGTTATACCCCTGCGGAAATGAGGTAATTTAATTAGTTCCATGCGAAAGCATGAGGAGAATCCCTCAGAGTACCAATACTTGCCTGGCTGACCGATTAGTGAACTTGTTGGGTGTAATTAATCCCGGGTAATCTTACCTTTCGGGGTTTGAAGGAAGATTTGATAAAAATAGTGGGAGCCATCCTGATTAGATAAGATAATAACCAATCTAATCTTGTAAAGAGCGCACACAAAAGTGTTATCCTCTCTCTCTCTCTCTCCTGGTAGCGACCATGAAACGCCTTAATCAAGATAATAATATGGTTGTATTGACCGAACCTGCTTATTATACTGAGCTGGGGAACGTTTGTTCCGCTCTATCTTATGATTGTCATAAGTCTTAGCAAGGAATAAGGAAATATCAGGATTCCCACGCAACCCGAACGAAGAAAGAGCATGCTGATGTATCTTCTTCGGGTGTGTTCGTTACCGAGAACTGTTTCTCAGTATGCTCTACGTCCTGGGTATTGAATACTGGATCAGGATCCCACGTATGTAATTTGTTACATGGGTTAAGGAGTGTTTACCCCAATCAGAGCAACGCTCTGTTCAAATTCCAAGGCGGGAAACGAAGCAACGCTTCTGTTCCCCCAATCAGAGCAAAGCTCTGTTTTGAAAATTAAAATTAAAATAAATGAAGTAACGCTTCAGATCCCCTGCGCTGCGCGCAGAGCGCCATGTGTCAAAATCAGACACGCCAGCGCAGAGAGCGCAGCGCCCAAGGCAGCGCACTCAATCAAGAGCAAAGCTCTATTAAATGAAGCAACGCTTCAGCTGACTTGCTCTGCGCGCCACGTGGTAGCGCAGTTGCGCTGCGCTCTGCGCTGGGCGTTACGCGGCAGCGCAGTTGCGCCGGCGCAGTTGCGCTGCGCTCTGCGCTGCGCGCCACGTGGCAGCGCAGTTGCGCTGCGCCTTGCGCTGCACGACACGTGTTAAACGCGGGGGCGTTTGCGCCAAACAGAATTAAATTCCAGTAAGATCTTTCTGTTCTTGTTAAAACAAGAAGATTGTTTTCTGTAAAACAGAAGCCCTTGGATCAAAAATCCAACGGTGGGGAAAATTCCCCAAATCACTCAGAGAATGATCTCTTTAACAAATTTAACTATTCAATGGCACTATATAAAGGCCCCCAGACCCCAATTCCAAAAAAAAAAACATCATCATCAAGAACTTGAAGAACTTCAAAACAGAGAGAACTCTTCAAGAACAAAAAAGAAAAAAGGTAAAAACCTTTTAAAAAGAGAAGAATCTCTTCTGAATAGATCATTGATCTAATAACAAGATCAATGATCTTCAATAAAAAGGATATAAATAATAACAGTGCCTTGCACTTTTTTATGAACCATTGGTTTTAGAATCTTAAAGATTCTTTTCTTGAATCCAAAATTGGAGAAAGTTATTGAAACAGTGCCTTGCACTTGCAAAAACTGCACTGTTGCGCTCCCGAGTTGGCGCAAGTCACCAGAGAGCGCCACGTGTTAACATTAGAATGACTTGCGCTATGTGCTTTTAAAATAGAGCACTGCTCTCATGAATTGGCGCAACCCACCAGAGCGCGCCACGTGTCAGAAGCGAAACAGCGCAGCACACTGGCGCAGCACACTGCGCTTGCGCCCACCAGAGCGTGACATGTGTCACCTCCCCATGGACTTGCGCCTTGCGCTCTTCAATTAGCGCAAAGCGCCTGACAAGCCACGTGGCACTCTGTCAGGCTAATTAATGCAGCGCATTATTAAAGGGCAGAGCCCAATTAAAAGGCCTAATGGACCAAAACAAATGCTTTGCATTATAAAAAAGGGCAAGCCATTCCAGAATCTGTTTAAATGGCATAACAGGCCAGAATAAAATACAGTGCAGGGGCAGAGCCCTAATTAAGGTCTAATAGGCCTAATGCAAATAAAAATGTTGAACATTTTCAACTGGACTTACCCCAGTCATGGCCGTAAGTCCTCAAATTAAATTGGCTGAGCACGGCTGCTCTCTTGAATCAATTTACACCTGGTTCAAGGATACATCTCTGAACTCCTCTGACACCTATCGTTGTAATCCCTCAACGACGTCAGAGAGGTGACGGGTCCCGACGGCCATACAAAAATGGACCCCCATGTCCCTAAACTGGAACATGGACCACTATGTCCCTAAACTGGAATACTATAGCCTCCGAACGCTCTTTTGTCGGATCTAAACGATCCCGTTTAAGTTGATCTTAGCCTCAAATTTGGCTAACGTATCCTTAAACTTTCAAACAAACTTTAGTCCCAAATTGGACTATAGAACCTCCAAACAACTTTGGTTCAAGGGTACATCTCTGAACCCCTCTGGCATCTGTCGTTGTAATCCTTCAACGTCGTCAGAGAGGTGACGGGTCCTGATGGCCATACATTAAATGGACCACTATGTCCCTAAACTGGAACAATCGAGCCCCCAAATGTTCTTTTGTCGGATCTAAACGATCCCGTTAAGTTGATCTTAGTCTCAAATTAGACTAACGTATCCTTAACAAACGTTTAAGTTGATCTTAGCCCCAAATACGGCTAACGTATCCTTAAACCAAAACCCCAAAACCAAATCTAAGAAAATATGGATTTGGACTAATCCACGTCCTACGGGCGACGACATAAATTAGTCTCCGTATACAATCCACGGGAAACCACAAACAAAACAAACACCCACGACACGAAGTGAAATTCTGAAGAAGGAGAAAGTTGTTACCGCGATGCGGTAGCGTAATTAACTGCAGGGGCTTGCGCCTGCAGGGAAGAGTGTCCCCACAATCAAAACCCCCTCAAGCGAGAGGGAATCTGACGAAGTCTGCTACATCAGTCGCATCCGTCTAAACCTTCGATACATGGTGCCATAAATCAACTTGGCATCTTCGGAGAGGTGGACGGATAAAACCAAATAGCATCTGCCCCGAACCCCAGGCAAGACGTCCCTCACGTCGCCGCCGCCGTTCGGAGGGGAGCAAGGAGAAGTAGAGAACTGGGAAAGGGTGATAAGTCTCTAGTAGTAGTGAATGGTGCAATTGTTGCA
Source organism: Agapanthus africanus (assembly GCA_030015575.1). Taxonomy (NCBI): domain Eukaryota; kingdom Viridiplantae; phylum Streptophyta; class Magnoliopsida; order Asparagales; family Amaryllidaceae; genus Agapanthus; species Agapanthus africanus. Next base: position 48,957,336 of record CM057339.1, read on the forward strand.
ACCAAAGCAATTGGCGAATATTACCTAGTATTACAAAATACATTGATTCTAAACGACTATTATTTCGTACCAAAAATGTTATGAATATTTTTCCTAATTCAACGGTTGATTGGGTTTGGTACGTTGTGTAACGGTATATACGTTCTAAATCAAACTACAGTTCTAAACATACAGAACATATACAAGAGGAAAAGTTCAGAAATGAACGAACCCTTCTTATGACATTGTAAACTAGATCATATCAATACGACAAGACTAGCTAAGTTACATAAAGATGAATATTTAAATCAGTTTGAATTTACATCTTATGAAACTTGCCAGTCATGTCTCAAAGGGAAGATAACCAAAACTTCGTTTACTGGACACGGAGAAAGAGCTACTGAACTCTTGGGACTGATATATAGTGATGTATGGGGTCTTATGTCTACACATGCCAGGAAAGGTTTCTCGTACTTCATTACATTCATCGATGATCTCTCAAGATACGGACATGTGTTCCTGATGAAACACAAATCTGAATCTTTTGAGAAATTAAAGGAATATAAGTACGAAGTTGAGAACCAGACGGGTAAAAGTATTGAAGTCCTAAGATCTGATCGGGGAAGAGAATACTTGAGCACAAAATTCAGAGACTATTTAAAAGAGAATGGGATTCTCTCTCAGCTTACTCCTTCATATACACCACAGCACAATGGAGTTTCGGAGCGGAGGAATTGCACCCTATTAGATATGGTGCGCTCTATGATAAGTAATGCTGAGTTAACTATTTCCTTTTGGGGTTATGCACTTAAGACAGCTGCATACCTATTGCATAGGGTTCCGACCAAATCCCTGCCTACCACTCCATATGAGATATGGAATGGGAAGAGACTATCTCTTAAACGAGTTAAGATATTGGTTGTCCGACCTATGTTAAAAAGCAAAATCCGGACAAGCTCGAGGCAAGATTTGTTTTGTGCAAGTTTGTGGGATATCCAATGGATTCATATGGATATATCTTCTAACATACTGAGGAACAAAAGTGTTTATTTCTCAACATGCCACCTTTTAGAAAAGGAATTTCTTATGAAAGAAATTAGTGGTAATGAGGTAGAACTGGAAGAAGTTCCAGCTACACAAACTATAACAGACAATTTGGTAGAACCGGAGGATTCAATAGTCTCCGATGAACCTCAGCCACTCCGCAGATCTAGTAGGGTTCCTCATCAACCTGAGAGATACTACGGTTTTCTCATAAACGGTGGAGGTGAGGATTTCATCATGGAAAATGATGACCCAACTAGTTTTGAGCAGGCCATCACAAATGGAGACTCTGTGAAATGGCTGGATGCTATGCGATCTGAGAAGGAATCCATGTACACCAACAAAGTATGGACTTTGGAAGTTGCTCCTGAAGGGGTAAAACCCATCGGGAGCAAGTGGATCTTTAAGAAGAAAATTGGTGTAGATGGAAAGGTTGAGACCTTCAAAGCTAGACTTGTAGCAAAAGGTTTTCGTCAACGACCAGGTGTCGACTATGATGAAACATTTTCTCCTATCGCTATGCTTAAGTCCATCAGGATCCTACTTGCCATTGCTGCATACCATGAATACAAAATTAGGCAGATGAACATCAAGGCTGCTTTTCTAAATGGTGATTTAGAAGAGAGCGTGTACATGACACAGCCAGAGGGCTTTATAGACAGTGGGAGCAGCGGAAAGGTGTGCAAGCTGCTTAAATCCATCTACGGATTAAAACAGGCATCGCAGGGCTGGAACATCTGTTTTGATGAAGATCAAAGAGTTTGACTTCATCAAAAACGAAGATGAACCTTGTATATACAAAAAGGTTGTAGAGAGTAAGCTTATCTTCCTCGTATTGTACATGGATGACATACTCTTGATAAGAAATGATGTTCATATGCTACACTCGGTCAAGCTCTTCTTATCACAAAATTTCTCTATGAAAGATCCAGGTGATGCCTCCTACATCCTGGGGATATAGATCTATAGAGATAGAACTAAGCGGATGTTGGGATTGTCCCAATCCAGGTACATTGAAACCATACTAAAGAGGTTTAGTATGGAAGATTTTAAGCATGGTAATTTACCCGCTTATTCAGGAATCACTCTCTCCAAAGAGATGTATCCCAAGACTGATTTGGAGAGAGCTTGCATGCAAGGGATACCCTATGCTTCGACAGTCGGGTCTATCATGTATGCGATGTTATGTACTAGAAAGGATGCAACTTACTTAGTAGGTATAGTGAGTAGGTATCAATCAGATCCTGGGGAAAAGCACTGAACAGCTGTGAAGAACATTCTTAAGTACTTGAGAAGGACTAAAGAGATGTTCTTGGTGTATGGTAACGGAGAACTCCAGGTGGGGACCTTTACCGATTCGAGCTTCCAGAGTGATAAGGACGATAGTAAGTCGGTCTCGGGTTTTATCTTCACCCTCAATAGAGGGGCGGTATGTTGGAAGAGTTCCAAGCAAGATACTATAGCAGACTCGACGATGGAGGCTGAATACATTGCTTCCAACGATGCTGCCAAAGAGGCTGTCTGGATGAAGAAGTTCATATCTGAACTTGGTGTGGTTCCATCCATTGAGCATCCAATATCTTTGTATTGTGATAACAATGGAGTTGTGCTTTGGCCAAGGAACCCCGGTCCCATCAGCGATCCATACATATTCTTAGATGGTATCACCTGATCAGAAAGATAGTAGATCGCCTGGAGATCGAGGTCAGGAGAGTTGACGCGAAGAATAACACAGCGGATCCACTCACGAAGGCCCTCCTCCGGACGCAGTTTGAGAGACTTTTTGGGATGTTGGGTATGAGATACTACAAAAACTGGCCTTAGTGCAAGTGGGAGATTGTTAGGAATATGTGTTGGATATGTATGCCCTAGAGGCCATTATTGTATATGTATACATATGGATGCTGGGGATATGTGTGTACAGAACATTCTTACTCAGTTATATAGTATATTATTTGAGTTGTCTTTATCAGGATATGTGTATTTATTTCTATTGATGTTTTATTCAGCTTGCACATATTGATAAAGACTTGATACAGTAGTATACTATTATGGTTTGACTTTATCTTAACTTGTGCATATGTTATACTTGTATTACAAATGGCGGTTACATGTTGATAAAGCCCGTAGGATCTTGCTTGACTACCTGCGTTATGATGGCGATCATACTTGTGGGAGCTGGGTAGTCCATAAGCACATCCTTAAATGGTCCTTAGAGACGTGAGTATCGAGACTGGGCATTGATACTCTAGAGTAGACTAGTGTATACGTTTCTAGTCCCCGACGAGGGGAGATGGTTGGCTTCATAGAAATTGGTCTGATGTACCTAAGATCATATACCGGTGCTCACTGGGTGTGAGTATACTGGACGGACTTGCCGAGAACTTCTAGATGGTACTATACCTATCTTCAGATGGAAGTTCTCAGGTGACATGTGTACATGTTAGTCTTTGGACCTGTTATCAACATTTGTCTCCTGTGAGTTCCCACTGTGCTTTGATCACTACCCTACCACGGCTCTACTGGGTCGTGCAAACATGTTTTGGTTGGGTACAGTCTCGAGCCACATGGAGGCGGTGAGTGATTGTTGGGGATTCGTCTCTCCCGGTATAGGGAGTCGATATCGCACTGTGTTCGGTTGGTCAGGACCATAAGACCTTGGCCAAGACAGTTGGGATTTATAGATAGGTTGATCAGTAGTTTCTCGGATTGGTCCTGACCCGCATCAGCACGAATTATCGAGTTATTAGGGTCTGACGTTTACCGCCCCTAGAACCGGTATGCGATACTCTTAGACAAAGAGACCGGACTGTACGGAGATTGTCACGGATAGGCTCAGTAGAAGTTCGGACGAGTTTGCTCGTCGGCCTTCCTTTTCGACAGGTACCTGGGTAGCCGTTACGTACAGCTAGTACCGCTGATGTGCTTGTGGTTAAACCCACTGCCAGCGTACTTTTGAGTCTTTAGAGTACCACACGGAGGTTTTTCTTGCTTTGGGCTGTTCCCCTCCGAACAACGGGGACGCGACCGCGCGGGTCCGTCTTGCCAGAAATTCGGGGCAGACGCTAATTCGTGCTATCCGTCCACCTCTCCGAAGATTCCAAGTTGTTTTATGACACCATGTATCGAAGGGTTAAACGGATGCGGCCGATGTAGCAGACTTCGTCAGATTCCCCCTCGTTTGAGGGGTTTTTGATTATGAAGACGCTCTTCCCTGCAGGCGCAAGCCCCTACAGTTAATTACGCTACCGCATCGCGGTAACAACTTTCTCCTTCTCCATATGGTCACTTCGTGTCGTGGGTGTTTGTTTTGTGTTCGGTTGCCCGTGGATTGTATACGGAGATTAAGTTATGTTGTCGCCCGTAGGACGTGGATTAGTCCAAATCCGTATCTTTCTTAGATTTGGGTTTGGGGGGTTGTGTTTAAGGATACGTTAGCCTTATTTGAGGCAAAGATCAACTTAAACGTTCGTTAAGGACACGTTAGTCTAATTTTAAACTAAGATCGACTTAACGGGAAAGTTTAGATCCGACAAGAGAGCAATTGGGCTCTATTGTTTAGTTTAGCGACATTGCGGTCGATAAGTAGTTTTAAGGACATTGCGGTCCAATGTTAGTTTTAAGACATTGCGGTCAAGGTTAAGGACATCATAGTCCGTGAGTTTAAGGACCTCACAGTCCGGTGTTAGTTTTAAGACATCACGGTCGAGATTAAGGACATCATAGTCCGTGAGTTTAAGGACTTCACAGTCCGGTATTAATTTTAAGACGTTACGGTCGAGGTTAAGGACATCATAGTCCATGAGTTTAAGGACCCCACAGTCCGTAGCGATGTGTGGTCATCGGGACCCGTCACCTCTCTGACGACGTTGAAGGATTACAACGACGGATGTCAGAGGAGTAAAGAGATGTACCCTCGAACCGGGTGTAAATTGATTGGGAGAGCAATTGTGCTCAGCTCAATTTATATTGAGGACTTATGGCCAGAATTACGCTAAGTCCAGTTAAAAATGTTTAACATTTTCATTTATACTTTGCCTATTAGGCCTTTGTTTGGGCTCTGCTCTTTTAGCATTGGGCTCTGCCCTTTTAATAATGTATAGCATTGGGCTCTGTAATTAAATGTATAGCATTTATCAGGGGGCAAAAATAGTGGTTTGATAGTGCGCCACGTGGCCTGTCAGGCGCTTTGCGCCAATCAAAGAGCGCAATGCGCTAGCGCATGCGAAGATGACACATGTCACGCTCTGCGCTAAGTGCAAGTCTGTTAGCGCACTGCGCTTTCTGAGTGTGCTGCGCCAGTGCGCTGCGCCGGTGAATGACACGTGGCGTGCTCTGACGCTATGCGCCAGTCCAAGAGCGCAATGCGCTATTTTTTATAAGCGCAAAGCGCAAACTGCTCTGTGGTTGACACGTGGCGCGTTTTGGCGCAGTGCGCCAGTCCAATAAGCGCAAAGGTGCATTTCAAGAGTGCAAGGCACTGTCCAATAGCGCAAAGCGTATTTTGATCAAATTCAGATCAAAGAACAAGTTTTTTTTGTTCTTCAAAGGAGGCATTGCCTCAAGATCCAAGAACCAAAGTTCTTGTTCTCATCAAAAGGCTGTGCCTTTATAAATCAAATGATCTGTGAATGAAGTAAATTACTTCTTTAAATCTTTTATGATTAGATCTTTCCTTGATCTTTTTCTTTTTATTGAAGATCTTGATCTTGTTCTTAGATCTTTGATCTTTTTAGAAGATGGTTCTTCTTTCTAATGAGATGATTTCATCTCTGTTCTTCCAAAATTTTAATTCTTTACCTTTAAAGATGAAGAAAATGATCTTCTTTCTTCAAACGCTTGCCTTTCTTTCTCTTTGAGTTTTTTTTTCCTCAAAATTTGCAGAGGGTTTTTTTCTATATGAGACTTAAGGTCTTGGGGCCTTTATATAGGGCCAATTGATTTGTTAAGTTAGTTACAGAGATCTTTCTCTGATTGATCTGGGGATATTTCCCCACCGTTGGATCTTTGATCCTAAGGCCTCTGTTTTACAGAAGATAATCTTCTTATTTTAGTAAGATTGGAAAGATCTTTCTAGAATAGAATTTTAATTCTGATTAATTAATAATTTATTATTTAAATTCCAGTGCTGGCGCAATTAGCGTTAGCGCACCTGCGTTTGACACGTGGCGCGCAGCGCGGAGCGCAGCGCAACTGCGCTAGCATGCCTGTGTTTGACACGTGGCGTGCAGCGCAGAGCGCAAGGGATCTGAAGCGTTGCTTCATTTTAAAATTTGAATTTTGAAACAGAGCTTTTCTCTGATTGGGGGTGCGCTGCCTTGGGCGCAGCGCTCCTGGCTCTGGCGTATCTGCTTTTGACACGTGGCGCGCAGCGCAAGGAATCTGAAGTGTTGCTTCAATTTTTGAATTTTGAAATTCAAACAGAGCTTTGCTCTGATTGGGGGAAACAAATGCCCCCCCACCGTTGCGCTCACGTGGCGCACACGTGAGTGCAGCGGTGGCAACATCTGAGCCGTTGGATCATCTCAGAAGTTGAGGAGGCACTTCAGCGCCTATAAATAGGACCCTTGGTCCTCAGATGATTATCATCTTCAAGAATATTTATCTCAGAGCCTTGCTCTCATTTCCAAGAACTTCAAGAGTTAAAACTCTAGAAAATTTTAGGTAAAAATTAAATTAGATTAAATTAATTTTAATTAACAGAGCCTTGCTCTCATAGATCTTTTGATCTAAAGAAAACCTCTTTGGGGTTTCATAAACAGAGCCTTGCTCTCAAGAACCCATAGATCTAGATAGATCTTTCCTTAGGGTTTCTTAGCCCATGGGTCAGAGCTCTGCTCTTTTGACAATGTATAGATCTTTTGATCTTTTGATGAAGAACTCTCAAGAGTTTTTTTAATGGATCTTTAAGATCCTAGAACTTTAATTCTTAGGAATTATTTTTCATTAACTTTTGATGGATTTTCCATCATCATTACAGAGCTATGCTCTTTAAGGAATTTTATTCCCTCGTGACCAGAGTTTGACAAGTGTCACTCTGTTGTAGAGCTTTGCCCTGAAAGGGAGATTTTCTCCTTGTCTCGAGAGATTTCTCATTTAATGAGAATATTCTTTGAGGATTTCCTCATTAATTGACAGTCTCATCCAATGATGAGGCTGTCTTATTAACTAATGCATTGTCATCTGGATTTTGTGGGTCCCCCTTTGGTCCCCTCTCCACTGCATTGCAGTGTGGTACAAATTTTAAAGTACCAAGCGTCGGGATTTTAAAATTAAATTATAATACTGATAATTGAATTTCACTTTTTCTTGCAGGCAACATGTCTTCTGATCTCTCGTTCCCGTTTTTCCGTTCAGAGGGAGGATTCCCTGAGGCACCGGTAGACCGGGAGGGTCTTGCTCTCATTAAGGATTACGACCCGGAGTACAAGAATCTTCACCTGTGGGGTAGGTGGTACAACGAAATTATCAAAGGTCGCCGAAGCTTCTCTTGTGCGACACCGTCAGAGCCGATCTCATCGATCTCATATGCAGATGTACCCCCGGTGAACTACGCCGTGGAGGTCGTAAATTGGAATTCGGAGGGTCTTCTTAAAACTTCGATTGCTGCCATACCCAAACAGCTGCCGGCAGCCGTGGATATTTTAGGACGGCGCATATGCTAGGGCGAGTCACGCCCTTGGGGATAACCCTACAACATCGGATTGACCCCTCGACACTCGGCAGGGTATTTACAGTAGGCCAGGTATATTTTGTCAGCAAAGAAGACACCTCTGCTGAAGATCGGTCTATACCCCGCAGTTTATGCTTCGCTGTTCGAGTACTCTGCTCCTCCAACATGGTGGATTAAGGCGTTCGTGGAGCAATGGAACATCCCCACCCATACCTTTCTTCTAATGGACAGGAAAGTTTCTATCTCTTTGGAAGAATTTGCTGAAATTTCCGGTCTGCCGGTGAGGGGAGAGCACTATGAGGAGCTGCTTCCTCCTGATGAATATGTCTTCGCCACTAAGCCGTTGGTGATGGACCTAACGCCGAAGAATGCTATTCAGCACTAGTTTCCGAGTCTGGTAAAGGTGCTGAATATGTATGAAAGTCTTTACTTGGAATCGGGAGGCCGGGGAGTTAGTTTCGCAGACTTCATCTCCCGCTTTCTTCGACCGGAGATTCTATCGCAACGGGGCGAAAAATTTGCCAAGCTTGACGACCCCTTCGGCCTTGGCTTAGATCGTCGACCAGCACTGGAAGACGATCAAAAGAGTTTTTACCTCCCCGATGCTGCAATCATCCCCTTATCGGAAATCGCCGCTCCGGGCATCGATGAGGAGACTTTCTTTCTCGGGTTTCTGGGGTTATGGTTATGCTGGTTCACGCTCCCCTTTCACCCTTGCTACATGTGGCCGTCCGTCTTCTACCCAGCACATCGAATGGTGGCTGGCATACAATTGGCCATTGGGATTGCCGGGTTGGCCCATCTGTACTATGGTCTTAGCGTGGTGGTGGACGCAACTGAACCGGGGGTGCAACCTGCTATTTCCCGATGCACTACTTTACTTCGTGGATGGAAATGCACATGCTCGGGGTATTTGGTATTCATAAAAGACCCTCGTTTTACGAGAAGTGCAGACTCCCGAGAGTTATGCGGCTGAACGGTGCTTCTATCGTGAATCCGCCTCCGCAGGAGGCTAGGGGTTACTTCTTCGTCCACGCACGGTCGGAGCGGGTATTTCTTTCACAGACAAGGTCCTGACAATCGGCCCGGAGACCTCCAATGCGGTGTTTGCGTTGCGCGATAATTTCAAGGATGGGGCCTCCGTATTGAAAGCCCGGGAGATTCTACATCTATACTACATTAGGCCGGGCTTCCTAGTGTTCAGGCAGAATGAGCCGGCGCTTTTTATGAGGTACAACCCCCATCGTTTCTCCCTACAACTAAGTTATAATCAGGGGGTTCCACTGGAGGTGTTTTTGGAAGAGCCTGCGGCCACCAGAGAGGCGATACGGAGTGCACTTCATCACTTTATGCGGCTAAATACGGGCTCCCATTTCTTCATTAGCGAGCCGAGTTGCATTCCACAGGCCCTCAACGTATACGGGGCTTGGTATCAGCACGCGATGGGCGCCGTCATCAAGGAAGAGAAGCGGCTGCTGCTTGATCGCAAGGATGCGCCCCCCGCCAGCGATCGCAACGTTCCCTTAAGGCGAAGGACCCCTGTCCCTCCTCCACTAAGAGGAGATGCTGGAGATGAGCCTCCACGTGTGCTAAGCCCCCCACGTGGATTGCCCCGTGATTCTGTGGATGTGCCCTCAGCGCCCCGTGCTCCCGTGGAGACGGTAAACTTGGTTTCGCCTGAATCCGGATTGGGCTCGGACATCGGGACCCGCCGTCCCAAGGTGCCCACGAAGTGTAAGCTGATTTTGGGTGCGACCGGAGTTCGCGCGCAGAAGAGGAAGAAGAAGTCGATCCTTTCTGCTGATGTTGTATTTGGCCAGGAACCTCATGCTCCTTACAGCTAGGGCTTGAGTGAGTACGGGACCAACGGGGGCTTATTTATGCCGCCAGACGACACTGATCTGGCGGCCGCCATCACAGCTTCTGAGCGATTGGCAAGGCGCGACGCGTGGTTGGATAAACTCGCGCAATCAGGTAATCACTAGTTGTATTTTCTTTTGTCATTGCATCGTACTTCTACCGTTGTTTTTGACTAACGCTTTTCCTTCTTTAACAGGCATTTCTACCGAAGAAGCCATCGCTGCTTCTCTTAAGACTTTCGAGGAAGAGGAAAGACTTAGAGCGTCCTTAGGCCTTGGTACATTTCGGTTCGCTATTTTTCTCCTTCCATTTCTTATGAGTAATCTGACCATCTCTTTGTCTTGTCACAGGGACCAAAAGACCTACCTCGGAAGCCGATGCGGGAATTCCCCCTGGGCCAGCTACCGAAGTCCCGGTCTCTTCGGGATTGCCGCAAGAGGCCCTTCTTAAAAAGCCGATGATGGAAGCTTTGACGGCTCTGGAGGTAATCCTGAATGCGGACGGCGACGCCTTGCTAAAGGAGGCTTCAAAAAGGTCTGTAGCAACGGCTCGGGAGGAAAGGAAATGCCTAAGGAGCGCAGCAAGAGAGCGTAGCGCTGCTTTGGCCGTAGGAGCAGGCTCAAGCACCGTTACTCCCGCTGCTACTCCTTCAGAGGAGCTCCCGGTCGCCTTGTCCACTGCTCATAGACGGGCGGCACGTGCAGCTCGGGAAGCCAATGGTAAATCCACCTCAGGTAATGTGTTTTTGAGGCTTTGTTGTCAAAGTTTTAAAACCGATGGTTCTTATATATCTTGTCCTGCAGGGCCAAGTCTCACTGAAGGAGTGGCGGCGACCGTCGAGCCTGAGGGGATGGTGGAGGAGGTAGCGGCTGAACCCGAGGCGATGGCAGGCGATGTAACCATAGCTGCCAGGCCCGAGATAGTGGCTGACGAGACAGTCACAACTGCTATGCCCGAGAAGGCTGCCGATGCTGAGCCCGAGGGGGCGGCGGGTGAGACGGTTGCTATGGCCGAGCCTGAGGCAGCAGAGGATGAAACGGCTGCGACCGCTGAGCCCGAGGTGGGTGAAACGGGCATGATCGCTGAGCAGGAGATGGCTGCTCTTTCTCAAGAGTCGGGCACTGCTCCGATCATCGATCTCCCTGCCTATGGTTCCTTGTCATCTCCTGGACCCGCGAGCGTGACGATGGCTCCTGTAGAGTCGGGCGATGAGGCAACGGGAGGTGAAACCATGCCAATGGAGGAGGGAGACGCCACCGTTGCATCAAGTGACGCCCTCGTCACGGCTCCGGTTGGCGACTCATCAGGTAAATTTTGGGTTACCGTCCTTCTTTTTTTATTCTGCAATCCTTCCTGACAGGGTTTATCTTGTTTCTAACGCAGGTGTGGCTAGTGCTGGTGCAGCGTCATCCGAGGAAACGCCGTCAGTTACCGCTCTGACGGTGACCACTTCTCATCCTTCTCTCGCACCGTCACAAATGCTGGAAGGTATGGATTTGTGACCCACCAGTCTTATCTTGGCTGCATAATTTATGTACTGACGTTGTACTATTGCGTCTTTGCAGAAGTCCTTTATGACCACCTGTACCAGGTGCTGCATCCCCACTTCTCCTTCCCGTCGGAGATGGCTTTATCTAGCGGCGCTGGTGAATATAGCTTCCAATTAATGCTCTTTATTTTACCGATAATGAACTTATTTCTGATTCTTCTTTGCCCTGATTGCAGTGCTACAGATTGAAGGAGGAGATGTAAGATCAGTCGCGCCACCGGTCCTCCCGGCTTTGCCACTTGCTGCAGCCGGTATAGTAGACTCTACATTTTGCTTATTTTCTTTATTTCTTGAGCCAACACTTGATTATGATCTATTTTGCAGCAATCACATCGACTCCAACCCCGTTCGAGTCTCGTATTATAATGCCGGTCGGGCCCTTTTTAAGGCGTCTATCATCCAAAGGTGTTGCGACCAGTCTACGCATGCTAGGCGAGTATATCGAGGAGTTCGATGCAGAGGCACCCACGTCTGCTGCGGATTTTGCCGCAGAGATTAACCGTATGCTGGCGACGCTCATGAACTTTCACGGTGAGGGCGTCGTTGAGTTTTGGGTTAATCGCTGCCGGGAGGTCGAGGCTTGCTTGCATGCGCTTGAGCTTAAGCGTCCGACACCTGAGATTCTGGCCACGAGCATTCAACGGGCGGCATGGATCGAGCAGAGTGCTTCTTATTTCCGCCATCTCGAACAAGAAGTGGCTTTAAAGCGAAGAGAATGCAAAGAAACTTCAAGCGAGTCTGCTCGACTGCGTGCTGAGGTCGACGCGAACGCTGCCCAGGTGAAGGTTATCTTCGAGGGCCTTCTGCAATGTATCTCTAATGGGCTAACACTAAAGCAGAAGCTCGATATTGTTGAGCGTGATGTACAAGATCGTGAAGCAGCTCAGCGAGCCGTCGAGGAACAACTCTCATCTTACTTGCAGCAGCGAGCCCAGGTCGAAGCAGAGTTGGCCGCGGCAGCCGATCAGGAAGAGGGGCTGAGGGAAGTGCGCGAGCGGCTGGTCGGATTACTGAAAGCGTTTTCCTCTCAATAAAAATTTTGTATCGTTTGTAATTGTGAATAAAATGTATTTGTTTCTTTTTTTTTAATACGATGTATTTTGTACTCAATCGAATTTCATGAATAAAAGATACACGTTCTTCATAATGTCTTGTGTCATTTCTCCGCTTTCTTCTTTCCTGCTGTGTTGTTTGTCATGTGATTTTAGCAAGTGCAGTCTGTAGATAGTATATAGCTGTCAGTCTTAGGCTCTTTGTAGAGTGGTGATGGCTTAGAAAACAGGGTTAAGGTCTGTCACCTAAGACTTTTCAATTTTATGAGCCGTGAGGGTCTCATAAAGAATTTTCTCCCTACGAGTCGAGAGGATCCCGTAGGTGTAATTTTCTTCTTAAGAATCGTGAGGATTCCTAAGTGTGTTTTCTCTTTAGAGTCGGAAGGATCTCACAAGAGAATTTACTCCCTTACGAGTCGTGAGGACCCGCAAGTGATGGGTGAAGTTGCCCTTATCCGCATTTCACGGAGTCAGGGATTGTTCTGGATGCTTCCCACGGTTTCACTGCCGCGTTTGGCGAGGACCAGGCTCCGCTCTGGACGTTTCCAGGATACCGTAGTTTAAAGACATCACGGTCGAGGTTAAGGACATCATAGTCCATGGATTTAAGGACCCCACAGTCCTTTGTTAGTTTTAAGACATTACGGTCGAGGTTAAGGACATCATAGTCCATGAGTTTAAGGACCTCACAGTCCAATGTTAGTTTTAAGACATCACTGTCGAGATTAAGGACATCATAGTCCGTGAGTTTAAGGACCTCACAGTCCAATGTTAGTTTTAAGACATCACGGTCGAGGTTAAGGACATCATAGTCCGTGGATTTAAGGACTCCACAGTCCAATGTTAGTTTTAAGACATCACGGTCGAGGTTAAGGACATCATAGTCCGTGGATTTAAGGACTCCACAGTCCAATGTTAGTTTTAAGACATCACGGTCGAGATTAAGGACATCATAGTCCGTGAGTTTAAGGACCTCACAGTCCGCGAAATGCATGGTTGTTGGGACCCGTCACCTCTTTGAAGCCGTTGAAGAATTACAACGACAAATATCAAAGGAGTGAAGAGATGTACCCTTGAACCAAGGTAAAATTAGTGTAAAATCATTGGGGTTGATTGTTAGTTTTAAGACATCACGGTCGAGATTAAGGACATCATAGTCCGTGAGTTTAAGGACCTCACAGTCCGATATTTGCTATAGATGCTTCCCACGGGTTCACTGCTGTGTTTGGCGAGGACCAGGCTCCACTCTGGATGCTTCACACAGGTTCACTGCCGTGCTCTGCGAGGACCAGAATCCGCTCTGGACGTTTTCCATGGGGTCAGAAGTGACGTTATCCGTGTTCCACGTGACCAGAAATTTGTACTAGATGCTTCCCACAGGTTCACTGTCGTGTTCGGCGAGGAATAGGCTCCGCTCTGGATACTTCACACGGGTTCACTGCCGTGCTCTGCGAGGACCAGAATCCGCTCTGGACGTTTTCCACGGGGTCAGAAGTGATGTTATCCGTGTTCCACGTGACCAGGAATTTGCACTAGATGCTTCCTACGGTTCACTGCCGTGTTCGGCGAGGACTAAGCTCCACTCTGGATGCTTCACACGGGTTTACTGCCGTGCTCTGCGAGGACCAGGATCCGCTCTGGGCATTTTCTACGGGGTCAAAAGTGACGTTATCCGTGTTCCACGTGACCAGGAATTTTGCTCTAGATACTTCCCACGGGTTCACTGCCGTATTCGGCGAGGACTAGGCTCCGCTCTGGATGCTTCACACGGGTTCACTGCCGTACTCTGCGAGGACCAGGATCCGCTCTGGACGTTTTCCATGGGGTCAGAAGTGACGTTATCCGTGTTCCACGTGACCAGGAATTTTGCTCTAGATGCTTCCCACGGGTTCACTGCCGTGTTTGGCGAGGACTAGGCTCCACTCTGGATGCTTCATACGGGTTCACTGCCGTGCTCTGCGAGGACCAGGATCCGCTCTGAACGTTTTCCATGGGGTCAGAAGTGACGTTATCCGTGTTCCACGTGACCAGGAATTTTGCTGAATATATCCGTATTTCACGGAGTTGGGATTTGACTCTCGGTCATCTGTACACCGTCGAGTCATGGAACTGGGAGTTGTCGCTGTTCCGCTTTGTTCGATGTTGTGTCTGCTGAGACAAATGTTGAGATGATTTCCAGGCTATCTGTGACTTATCGAGATTTGGCTTCTTCTTCTGATGAAACCTGGGGGAGGAGGAATGTGATTCCTTCTTCGTTTGCGCCCCTGGATTGTATACAGGGATTAATGTAATATCACCTGTAGGGCATAAATTTCATTTCATATATATATTTTTTTATTTCTTTCCGCGATGCTCTATTATTTCAGCTTTTATATCGCGAAGGTCGTGACTGCCCCATCATTTCGGCTATTTTTCGCGGTGCCCAATCATTTCGGTTATTTCGCAAGCATACATTTTTTACTTGCTGCTTCTGTTGCAAGTTGCCCCATCATTTCGGCTATTTCGTATGCATATGTGGCTCGCTAGCTTTTTGCCACAATCTTGGGATTAGACACCGATTTTAGCATCAGCACCGCTACAACTGGGATATTACCAGGAGCGAATCATCATTTGCCTCTGTCGATATCGAACAAAGGTGGCTTAGCGAACAGGGCTTGGACCCTGTAGACTAAGGCTTTTGACTTAATGAGCCGTAAGGGTCTCATAAAGGTATTTCTCCCTGTGAGTCGTGAGGATCTCGTAGGTGTGTTTTCTCCTTAGGAGTCGTGGGGATTCCCAAGGGTATGTTCTCCTGTAAGTCGTAAGGATCTTACAAGAGGGTTTTCTCCTTAGAAGTCGAGAGGACTCACAAGGGTTGTTCACCGTGCGAACATATCCCTAGTCACGGGTGGGATTTGGTTAGGGAAATGTTTATTCGCGCCCGTGGATTGTATACAAGGGTCAGCATTGAGCCGCTTGTATGGCAGTATCGGAGGTTGTGAAGGTTGCTTAAGAACAAGTTCAGGTCTCTGTAGCTTAAGACATTCAAATCTTATGAGCCGTGAGGGTCTCATAAGAGGATTCTCCTTACGAGTTGTGAGTATCTCGCAAGTGTAATTTCTCCTTAGGAACCGTGGGGATCCCTAAGTGTGTTGCTCCCTTGTGAGTCGTAAGGATCTCACGCAGGTGGTTTCTCCTTACAAAGTCGAGAGGACTTTGCAAGTGTCTTTTAACGAGGTTGCGTCCTTTCGGGTTTTAACAAACACTCGCCGGTAGCCCTGTTGTTTTTACCCACGGAGCCCTTTCGGGTTTTCATCCGTGCCCATTTTTCTTATGGACATACCGTTTTTTTTCCTTTTTTTTTTATTCTAACAAGGTTGCGCCCTTTCGGGTTTTCACAAAACTCGCCGGTAGCCCTGCTGTTTTTACTCATGGGGCCCTTTCGGGTTTTCATCCGTTATGGACATACCATTTTGCTTATGGACATACCATTTTCTCTCTTTTTTTATTCTTTTCTTTTTTTTTATTCTAACGAGGTTGCGCCCTTTCGGGTTTTCACAAAACTCGCCGGTAGCCCTGCTGTTTTTACTCACGGAGCCCTTTTGGATTTTCATCCGTGCCCATTTTGCTCATGGACATACCGTTTTCATTTTTTTTATTCTTTTTCTTTGTATCAGCTTTTAGGATACTGCAATCTACCATAGTTTCTCGACGTCTCAGTCAACAGCTAGTTTTAGGACGTAGTGGTCCGTCGTTAGTTTAAAGACGTTTCGGTCCGTTGTTAGTTTAAGAACGTTTCGGTCAGCTGTTAGTTTAAGGACGTTTCGGTCAATAGTAAAGAAAGCCGGTTACTACTGATAGAGTTTGGGCTTAGAAAGATAGCGAGCGGACATAGTCGTCGTCGTCTATTATTGACCTAGGCCATGACTCGTCAAGCGTAGTACTTCTTCAGGAAGCGACCGTTTATTGGCCTGAAAGGTCTTTCACCATGCATGTCCATGAGTAGATAGGCTCCACCCTGGTAGACCTTGTCTATGATGTACGGGCCTTCATAGTCCGGCTCGAATTTTCCCCGCTTGGCGCGATTGGGGATCATAGGTCTTTTGACCACTAGTACGAGTTCGCCTTGGTGGAATGTCCTCGGTCTAGTCAATCTTTCGTATGAGCACGTCATCTTTGCGATATAAGCCTCCAGATTTTGTTGCGCTATGAGCCGAGTTTCGTCAAGGGCATCGAGTTTTTCAAGCCGAAGATGAGCATTCTCTTCGTCCGTTAGCTCATAATGAACTGCCACTCGTAGAGAGGGTAACTCTATCTCAAGGGGGAGTACCGCTTCTGTACCGAATACCAGTGCGTACGGCGTTGTGTTCGTGGCCGTCTTAAACGTTGTTCGATATGCCCAGAGAGTTTCTTGCAGTCTCTCGTGCCAGTCTTTCTTATTTCGAGACACCATCTTTTTCACGATCTTTGTTAAGGTTTTATTGAAAGGCTCATCTAGACCGTTAGCTCGGGGATTATAGACTGAGGAGTACCTCCAGTCTATGTTGTGCTTTTGTGCGAAGCGGCTGATCTTGTGGCTTCTGTAGGCTAACCCGTTATCGGATATGATCCGTCTCGGAGTTCCAAACCGATAAATGATGTGCGTCTTGAAGAAATGGAGGATATTCTCCGTCTTCACTTCTCTCAGCGGTACTGCTTCTGCCCATTTGGAGAAGTAATCAGTTGTCGCCAAAATGAAACGGTGTCCTCTGGACGATACCGGTTCGATGGGGCCGATTATGTCAGTTCCCCACATTTCGAACGGCCAGCTAGCCACTGTTGGGTGTAGTGGATTTGGATGCTGGTGGATGAAGTCCCCATGGATCTGACATGAGTGGCATTGCTTCGCATATTCGAGGCAGTCATGAATCATCGTGGGCCAGTAGTAGCCCATCCGTTTAATCTTCAACTTCAACTTCAGGCCTGCTTGGTGAGAACCGCAGAGTCCGTCATGAACTTCTTGGACGACTCTCTTCGCCTCTTCAGGTCCCAGGCATCTCAGCCACAGGGAATCAAATGACCTCTTGTACAGAGTATCGTTGACGAAGGCAAAAGATAGGGCTCGCTTCATGAGCTAATATTTTGAGGATGCATCTTCAGGCGTTCGACGGGATTTGAAGTAGTCTATAAAGACTTCTCTCTAATTCTCAACCGTTTCTTGGTCTTTTATTTCCAGGGTCGTCTGCTCAATCGCTTCCTTTTTCTCGGATGATTCCGGAGATATTTTCGACGGTACGAGAACCCGACGGCTTTGCACAATGATTCTCACGTCATCGAGGTTCTCGTCGGCCAGTTCATTAGCGAGCTTGGCTAATGTATCCACTTTGCTATTTTCCGCACGCGGTATGTTTTCGAGGGTGTAGGAAGGAATCTGGGTCAACAGTTGCTGCACTTTCTCGCCGTATTTCACCAACTATGGTTTGCACGTCTGGTAGTCGCCGTTTATTTGACTAACGACCAGCTGGGAGTCTCCATATATGATGAGGTTTTCAATTCCCATGTCGATGGCGATCTCGAGGCCTGCTATCAAAGCTTCGTATTCGGCTTCATTGTTCGTCCTCGGCTCTGTGAAGGAGAAAGCAAAGCGCATTATCCCTCCTTGTGGAGTCACGAAGATAAAGCCTACCCCTGATTTGATTATAGGCGTGTTCTGTTTGCGCTTCTTCATGGAAGACGCTCCATCAAAATAAAGTTCCCACCGGTTATCACCACCGTCGATCGCATCAAACGCATGTTCTTCTGGCAGTTCGCAATTCAAAAGGGAATCGGCCGGTATCGGATGTTCAGCGAGAAAGTCGGCGATGGCCTGGCCTTTCACTGCCTTAAGAGGTTGATAAGTTATCGAGAACTCCATCAAGAGCAGGGCCCATTTAGCGAGTCACCCCGTCAATATGGCCTTCGACATCAAATATTTGAGGGGATCCACTTTCGATATGAGACGGACTTAATGCGCCAATGCATAGTGCCTGAGTTTCATTATCGCGAAGATTAACGCCAAGCAGTGTTTTTCGATGGGAGAGTAATTGCTTTCTGCCCCCAGGAGAACTCGACTCAAGTAATAGAGAGCTCTTTCTTTCCCTTGTTCGTTCTCTTGTGCCCATAATGCGCCTAAGGAACCTTCGAGGGCTGTTGTATAAAGAATAAGGGGCTTTCCTTTGACCGGAGCAGCCAGCACTGGCGGGCTCTGCAGGTACTGCTTGATTTCGTCCAGCGTGCCTTGGCATTTGTGATCCTAGATGAACGGGGTTCCCTTCTTCATCAGGTGACTGTAAGGGCGGCACTTGCCAGAGAGATTGGCTATAAATCGCCGGATATACGCGAGCTTCCATTGGAGAGACCGCAATTGCTTAAGAGTCCTTGGCGGGGGCATCTCCATGATCGCCTTGATCTTTAACGGATCTATCTCGATACCTCGGTGTCGGACGATGAACCCCAGGAATTTGCCCGAGGACACCCCGAACGCGCATTTGAAAGGGTTCATCTTCAAGTTGTATTGTCGAAGACGTTGAAACACAATGTTCAGATGCTCGAGATGTTCCTCGTATGATTTTCTTTTAACCACGAGGTCATCGATAGAGCATTCGACGATTTCGTGTATGAGGTCATCGAAGATCTTCGTCATGGCCCTCTGATAGGTGGCACCGGCGTTCTTTAGACCAAAGGGCATCACCTTGTAGCAAAATATTCCCAAAGGGGTCCGGAAAGCGATATGTTTCTGGTCCTCGGGATGCATTTTTATCTGATTGTATCCTGATGATCCGTCCATGAAGGAGAAGACTTCGTGAGTGGACGTATTGTCTATCATCAGCTCGGTGACCGGTACAGGGAAATCGTCTTTCGGGCAGGCTTTTTTGAGATCCCGAAAGTCCACACAGATGCGCACCGTCCCATTTTTCTTCATCACCGGGACGATGTTGGCGATCCAATCAGGGTACTGAACCTCTTGGATGAAGCCAGAGTCAATCAGCTTCTTGACCTCGGCGTTGATACTCATCTCAAGCTCGAACCGCATTCTTCTCGGTGCTTGTTTGATCGGCTTGATGTCCGGGGATATCGTTAGTTTGTGGACCGCGATCTCTGGATCTAATCCTGGCATTTCGGAATAGTTCCATGCGAAGCAATCTCTATGCTGCATAAGCACGTCTTTTAACGCAGCCACCCTTTCTTCAGATAGCAGCTCACTGACGAATGTCGGCCGCGGGTCACTCGTCGTCCCCAAATCAATTTTCTTGAGGTTATCTGCAGTAGTGTGTATTCCATCTTCCAGCTCTTTCGGCGCCGGTGGAAACTCTGAGATTACCTCGTCATCATTGTTTTCGAAGCACCAGGGATGATCATCCATATTCTCGGGTTCTTCTCTTGATATCGTTATCATATGACAAGTACGCGTTCACTTCCAAGACCGATGTGGATCTGGGTCTACCCTCATTGATTTGGGTTCATGCTTTTGTGGCGGAGTTATCCTCCAACTGTCGGATAGAGCGAACTTGCCGAGCTGATACTGATCTTCGACCCAGTTCTTGAAGGTGAAGCAGTCTTCGAGAGGATGTCCTATTGCCCTATGATAAGAGCAATAGTCCGGGTGTGAGACTTCGCCTATTTGTTCGGGGTGCTTGGACTCTGGGAGGATAATCATTTGATGTCTTATGGCAAGATCAAGTATCTTCTTTGTCTTGTCTTGAGGAAAAGAGTATGCTCGACTCATCTTCTTTATAAGGGACAAATCCGGACCGCTCGATTCCCGCTCGCGTGACTTCTTGGTCCTGCTTTGTCGTTGCTGAATGCCTTTTCCGCTTTTTGACTTATTTCTGCCTCTGGGTCGGGCCTTTTTTACAACAGGTTGACAGGGAAGGGCATTTTCATTTTTCGCAGCCTGTTGGAGAAGGCGTTGCGTCCTGGCTTTCTCGTAGATGGTCATTTCACGGTTATGGTCGTCTCGAACTTTTTGACCAGCTTCCATTATAAGCTTGTCCATTTGTTTTTCGAACGACGGACTAGGCATTTTTATGTCGGGGACTTTTTATGGTTCAGGATTAACACTCTCCCATTGAGCATTTCCTTCTTCATCAAAGTCATGTACGACATAACAGTCGCGGAGTAGCTCCCGTTTCTTGGACCGAACGTATCCAAGCCCGATTGCTTCCATTCTCCCGTTGGGCAACTTGCGCTGAGTTCCGGGAACGTTCCAGACCCTGTCATAGAACTTAGCTTTTCGAGCGGTCTGTTTGAAGGGTATCCCTTGGCGCTTCAATAGCTTTTTCAAGCCTTCTGTGTAATATCTAGGCAGACGGATGGGCTGGAGCCTGTCAAGTGTAGGATCTGCACCGTGCCAGATTTCTTTTTCCACTTTAGTTTTCCCGGAGCGGTAGAATAGGATCGCCTTTTCGCCTTCTCGTCTGGGAGGGACATAGAACGTCCGCAGCTCTTCCACACTGTAGGCATCAAGCGCGTCCAGTTCCTTATGATGTCTGGGCGGAACCATGGCAACTTGCAAACTTTGTTCTTCATCAATAAATATTCGTATTGAAGGCCGAGCGGAAAATATAGCATGGACCTCGTCTTCCGAGTCGCTGCCAAATATCAACATAGGAGCGGACGGTCCTGCCTTGTTGTACTGGGGTAGGCCTGAATAAACCATCTCTTCCTCTTCCTCAGTATCACTCCCGAAGACAGGAATGGTGGTGATAGCATTATTCTCCGGTTTGTGACATCTTTCTGTATCCTCAAAGTTTGGTAAGAAGTATTTTGCGTATTCGTACTTGCGGACTTCGTTCACGGAGAATGGATTCAGCTCTCCTGTTACGGTATACTCAAGACCATCCTTAAAGTATTTCATACACTGATGTTGTGTAGAAGGGATGATGTTGTACTCGTGTAACCAAGGCCGGCCGAGCAAAGCGTTATAGCATGTCTTGGCGTCTATGACATGAAATTTAATATCCGTGACAAGTAGCCCGAATCGTAATGTCAATATCACAGACCCGAGAGTCCGCGATGACTGGGAGTCAAAACCAGAGATGGTGATTTTATCACGAGCGAGATGCTGGACGCTCATGCAGATTTCCTTCAATACTCGCACATTGAGGAGATTAACGGAAGACCCATTGTCGACCAGGATTTTGCTTATTTGTATATCCTGGTAGTACCCTGAGACATAAAGGGGACGGTTGTGCTCGCACGTCCCGAGGAGGAGGTCTTCGTCGCCGAAGGTGATATCAGCTGTATGTACTTTCTCCAGCTCGTCCTTCATCTTTTCTTCGGCGAGAAAAGCTTGGAATTGCTCTGGTTCTTGTAGCGCCTTGATCAGTGAATCTCTCGCTTCTTTGAATAGTAAAATGGCGTCGAGAATATTGAGCTGTGAGGGTAACTTCCTCAAATGCGCCAGAACGTTATAGTCCACCTTACTCTTCTTTGGCGGGTCCTTGGCGGTCAATTCTTTCATGACTTGGTCATCCAGGGTGATATCCTCGGAGACCTTTTCTTTTCACTTATCTATTTTACTCGTGGATCCGAGATTCTTTTCCGGAAGCATGCGATTGCGCAGCTGGATGTTTTCACAAGCCTTCGGTTCTTCCTCCTTCCCCAATGCGGATTCTTTAAACATGGGACCAAGAGCCATTTCTTCATCAGAGTCGCTTCCGAAAGTGAGAATTTGCGATCCCTCGGTGTTGACCATGCGACAGTTACCGGTATCTCTTTTATACTCCTCAGTCTCACTTCTTTGCTCCCGCTGATTTTTGCGTTTCATCCGCTTAAAATTTTGTCGGTGAGCAACATATCCCGGCCACCATCTTTTAAAAGCATTGCACTCCTCGGTGGGGTGCGAAATCTTTCGATGATATGAGCAGTAGCTAGGATGCATCTTTGCTTCACCGGGAGTGTTTCCTTCGGAGGGTGGTAGCTTCATTCCCATTGATATGGCTTTAGCAAACTTTTTCCTCGTCTTGAACTTGTTTTTATCCATGACGGATGTTCCTTGATTCGGCGGGAGTGTCTCGACTCTTTCGTCTAGTCGCCGGCGTTTGGCTCTTTCAAATATGGCCGTCTCGCGCTCCCGATCAGTTTTACTTTTCAGGAGAGCTTCGTTGAGGAATGCATCGATCATTTCATCCGATGGCCCTGGAAGTTCCGGTTCAGGCCCTGCCCCCAGTCCCTTGGTGCAAAGGGCTTCTTCATTGTTTATTGATGAGTGAGAGATCACATGGCAGCTTGCTACGTAATCCTCATATCCATCCGACGAGTCTTCTCCATCATCTTCGTTCTCAAGGACGTGGCTGAGGAACTCTTGGAGCGTGATGGGAGTCCGCGCCTTCTGATTATACTCCTCCAGCGCGTCAATCTGTTTCTATAGGTCCGTGCGCTTGTCATTAGGCTTCACGGGCTTTTTGGATCTCTTCTTCTTCTTCTTTGAAGATTTTAACGGCTGGGTGTGGGTGCTTGGGCCATCACCACCAATCTTTGGAGTTGGGCGTGGCTTCAGCATTCCTTCGATTATCTGGGGTTCTAGCGGGTTCTTCCACCTGATCGCCGGACATGTATGAAGATCATTCAGCATCCTTTTGGTTTTGGCTGACAGCACGACCTCCCATGGAGCTTCTTCAAAAAAAGAACACGTTGCCCCCGGTGTGTCCGTCTTCTTAGGAGTGTGCGGTTGTGGTGGGTTTACTTTCCACTTCTCAGACAACGCAAACTTGCCTTGCAGGTATTGATCCTCGATCCATCCTTTAAAGACGAAGCAATCCTCGATCGGGTGACTTACCGTTTGGTGGTAAGGGCAATAATTGGGATTATTCACTTCGCTGGGTTGCGGCGGTCGCCTAGGATTCGGCAAATTGATAAGCCTGTTGCGCATAGCCAGCTCGAACAGCCTCTTCGTTTTGTCCTGTGGGAATGAGTAAGGACGCATCATTTTCTCATTGTAATAGCGTCGTCTCTCCTCCAGTTGATCCGCTAGCTTTGGGGCACTGGGCTGCTGTTGGGTGTTCGCAACGAAGGTCGCCTTCCCTTTACCCTTGTCGTTCAGCGGTTCCGGCTTCGGGGGAGACGGTCTATGACCCATTTGATCCATCTGGGCTAGCTTATCGATCAAAGCCTGGAACGTGGTCGGTTTAAAGAACATCATGAACTGTGAAATAGTTACATGAGGGTCTAGGGTGCTCACGAACATGCCCACCGCTGGTGCTTCTTCGATGCGCTGTTCGCATTTCGACCACAGATTTCGCCATCGGATTTCATATTGAACCCAAGTTTCACCTGGCTTCACCGTGGCATTGATTAACGCTATTATCGAGGTGCGTTCGCTGGTGCTCGCGAATCGCTGAGTGAATAGAAACTCCATCTCTGCAAAAGTTTTGACGGAGTCGTTTGGAAGCTCGGAGTACCACTCAAACGCCGTTTCTGATAAGCTGCCGGCGAATTGGCAGAGCAAAAGCTTATCATCACCGCCGGTGTTGCCATAAAGAGCCCAGAACTGGGGGACATGTTGATGGAGATTGCCTGTCCCCTTGTAGACATGGAATTTCGGGATTGTGTAGCCCGGCGGGTACTTTATCTGATCATACCAGCTCGAATATGGTCATCCCGTTTTGACGACCTGGCCAGCCGCTTCATTTGCCTGGTGAACTCGTATTTGTTGGGCAATATAATCATCCAGGGCGGCCTTAGAGATTGTTTCCTCTTTGGCTGTTGAAAGAGCCGGAGGTGGATTTGACGTTTCTCCTCTGTCGTCTTCGAGAATAATCGGAGGATCTTCGGCTGGAGGATCCGGCTATATCATCATCCCGACCATGTCTTGGAACAGAAGAGCCATCTTCTTTATATTGGCCGCTTGTTCCGCAGCCTCCTTGTCCTTCTTTTCAAGCATTCTACGAAGGAATTCAGCATCGGTCTCGTGTTCGCGACGTTGTTCCGATGACGCCTCCGGGCTTTCTTTTGGCCCGGTGAGTGCGGCCATCGCAGTCAGTATCTCTTGGAGCTTCTGCTGCTGTTGTTCCTGGGCTCTTGTGATGAATCGGATGAGTGGTCGGTGACCCGTTGAAGCGCGGCTATCCTCCTACCCGGATGCCATGTAGATAGTATGCACCACCATGCCCCCAGACTTAGGGCGTTCGGGCTCAGTGCCTTTGATATTTGTCGCAGGCATGGGGATCTTCTCCGGCCTTCTTTTCTTATGAACGGTCGAAGTTGAGGGGGCCGTTGTAGTGGGCACCCAGATAGCTTTTCGTGGCTTGGAAGGATGGCTTTCTTCCCGTCGGACCTTCAGCTTCTTCTGCCGGCGGAAATATTCTTGATCCACCACCGAGTTCCGGACCTGCAGCAAGACTTTGTAGATCTTGGAGGACAGCCGCTGAGGGGATTATTCTGGCTTTGCTTCTGCAACCCTCTCCAGTGGAGGATGAGACCTTTTTAGTACGGCGGTAGGAGAATTCCTACGCACCTTATTCAACAGCTCAAAGATGTTCCCGGTTGGAACGGCAGCATTAATTTCCTCCGTCGGGGCTGATGGAGTTAGCCCAGAAGGGGAGTTGCTTCCTGACTTCCTCACTCGGTGCCAGTAGTGACGTCGAGCATGTCGCGCTGATGGAGATGGCTCGGTGATGGAGATGGCCTTGTCTTGCCCCCTGTTCAGGTGAGGGGCCGCTGCCGGTGTCAGCCTATTAAAGACTGATGTCCTTTGAGTAGCAGGAGTTGGAGTTGGGACAGTCAGTCTTGTAAAGACCGACCCCTTGGCAGGAGAAGCCGCCTTGACGACTTCGGGAGCAGGGTTAGTTACTCTCTTCGGAAAAACCTTCTCTCGGACCGCAAGCTTCATTGTGGGCCCGCAGGAATTTTGGCCCAGTTTGGAGAAGACCGAGGCGCTGGTATTGGACACCCGTTGAGAGGGGCCGCAGTAGCTGTAAGTCAATCGAAGACCGACTTCTTGGGAGCTTCTGGTACGGGCACGGGAGCGGTGAAGCTCGTTGGCGGGAGCATGGTCCCGAAAAACAATCCCGTGGTGGCTTGAGTAATCTGCTCCACGGGCATCGTGAACAGAGAAGCCGCTTGGGGCCCGTAGGTTATGCCCTAAGTTGAGGCAGGACGCGAGTTGCAGCTGCAGTTGGAGCACTCCGAGCAGGTGAATGCAATTGCTGTTTTGCTTTCTGCGCCAAGCAAGAGACCAAATCTTAGTAACTTGAAACCCAAGGGCAACTACTAACAAACCGCGATTCGTTCGCGAACACGATACACGAAGGGTGGAGTGGAAAGAGGAAAATGTCCCACCGGGCGTGCCAGAATCTGTTCCCCTCCGAACAACGGGGACGCGACCGCGCGGGTCCGTCTTGCCTGAAATTCGGGGCAGATGCTAATTCGTGCTATCCGTCCACCTCTCCGAAGATGCCAAGTTGATTTATGACACCATGTATCGAAGGTTTAAACGGATGCGGCCGATGTAGCAGACTTCGTCAGATTCCCCCTCGTTTGAGGGGTTTTTGATTGTGGGGACGCTCTTCTTTGGCCCCTGCAGTTAATTACGCTACCGTATCGCGGTAACAACTTTCTCCTTCTCCATATGGTCACTTCGTGTCGTGTGTGTTTGTTTTGTGTTTGGTTGCCCGTGGATTGTATACGGAGACTAAGTTATATTGTCGCCCGTAGGACGTGGATTAGTCCAAATCCGTATCTTTCTTAGATTTGGGTTTGGGGGGTTGTGTTTAAGGATACGTTAGCCTTATTTGAGGCTAAGATCAACTTAAACGTTCGTTAAGAACGCGTTAGTCTAATTTTAGACTAAGATCGACTTAACGGGATCGTTTAGATCCGAAAAGAGAGCAATTGGGCTCTATTGTTTAGTTTAGCGACATTGCGGTCGATAAGTAGTTTTAAGGACATTGCGGTCCAATGTTAGTTTTAAGACATTGCGGTCAAGGTTAAGGACATCATAGTCCGTGAGTTTAAGGACCTCAAAGTCCGGTGTTAGTTTTAAGACATCACGGTCGAGGTTAAGGACATCACAGTCCGTGAGTTTAAGGACCTCACAGTCCGATATTAATTTTAAGACGTTACGGTCGAGGTTAAGGACATCATAGTCCATGAGTTTAAGGACCCCACAGTCTGTAGCGATGTGTGGTCGTCGGGACCCGTCACCTCTCTGACGACGTTGAAGGATTACAACGACGGATGTCAGAGGAGTAAAGAGATGTACCCTCGAACCGGGTGTAAATTGATTGGGAGAGCAATTGGGCTCAGCTCAATTTATATTGAGGACTTATGGCCAGAATTGGGCTAAGTCCAGTTAAAAATGTTTAACATTTTCATTTATACTTTGCCTATTAGGCTTTTGTTTGGGCTCTGCTCTTTTAGCATTGGGCTCTGCCCTTTTAATAATGCATAGCATTGGGCTCTGTAATTAAATGCAGAGCATTTATTAGGGGGCAAAAATAGTGGTCTGATAGTGCGCCACGTGGCCTGTCAGGCACTTTGCGCCAATCAAAGAGCGCAGTGCGCTAGTGCATGCGAAGGTGACACGTGTCACGCTCTGCGCTAAGCGCAAGTCTGTTAGCGCGCTGCGCTTTCTGAGTGCGCTGAGCCAGTGCGCTGCGCCAGTGAATGACACGTGGCGCGCTCTGGCGCTATGCGCCAGTCCAAGAGCGCAATGCGCTATTTTTTAGAAGCGCAAACTGCTCTGTGGTTGACACGTGGCGCATTTTGGCGCAGTGCGCCAGTCCAATAAGCGCAAAGGCGCATTTCAAGAGTGCAAGGCACTGTCCAATAGTGCAAATCGCATTTTGATCAAATTCAGATCAAAGAACAAGTATTTTTTATTCTTCAAGGGAGGCCTTGCCTCAAGATCCAAGAACCAAAGTTCTTGTTCTCATCAAAAGGCTGTGCCTTTATAGATCAAATGATCTGTGGATGAAGTAAATTACTTCTTTAAATCTTTTATGATTAGATCTTTCCTTGATTTTTTTCTTTTTATTGAAGATCTTGATCTTGTTCTTAGATCTTTGATCTTTTTAGAAGATGGTTCTTCTTTCTAATGAGATAATTTCATCTCCGTTCTTCCAAGATTTTAATTCTTTACCTTTAAAGATGAAGATAATGATTTTCTTTCTTCAAAGGCTTGCCTTTCTTTCTCTTTGAGTTTTTTTTCTCAAAGTTTGCAGAGGGTTTTTTCTATATGAGACTTGAGGTCTTGGAGCCTTTATATAGGGCCAATTGATTTGTTAAGTTAGTTATAGAGATCTTTCTCTGATTAATCTGGGGATATTTCCCCACCGTTGGATCTTTGATCCTAAGGCCTCTATTTTACAGAAGATAATCTTCTTATTTTAATAAGATTGGAAAGATCTTTCTAGAACAGAATTTTAATTCTGATTAATTAATAATTTATTATTTAAATTCCAGTGCTGGCGAGCGCACCTGCGTTTGACACGTGGCGCGCAGCGCGGAGCGCAGCGCAACTGCGCTAGCGCGCCTGTGTTTGACACGAGGCGCGCAGCGCAGAGCGCAAGGGATCTGAAGCATTGCTTCATTTAAAAATTTGAATTTTGAAACAGAGTTTTGCTCTGATTGGGGGTGCGCTGCCTTGGGCGCAGCGCTCCTGGCACTGGCGTGTCTGCTTTTGACACGTGGCGCGCAGCGCAAGGAATCTGAAGCGTTGCTTCAATTTTTGAATTTTGAAATTCAAACAGAGCTTTGCTCTGATTGGGGGAACTATGGGCGAAACAATGTAGAGGTCGTATGGTTTTTACGGCAGGGTTCGATCATATACGTGTACTAAATACACGTATCATGATTCGGACGGATAATACTATTGGGCTTTGGTTTAAGCCGGATCCTATTATTATATTCTTTGATTATTTTCGTCTCTTTATATTCGTATTTTCGAAATACGGATACGGGTTTGTATATACGATGAGGGGTATTCTTGTAATTGAGCAAGATACTTCCTGAGGAAGACGCCTCATTTTAGTTTTTATCATTTTGATTAAATGATTAATGAGGTGGAGGTATGAAGTGTTCATTTGTATTAAATGAAGTATGGCTACTTGGTGACTCATGGTTTACTATTAAGGCAAGGTGGCTTCAAGATAGTTTTGGTGAATTATTGGATGCTTGATAATTCACAGGTCTTAGCCATTCTTCATTCATTCCAACTTGAACACTCTCTCTCCTCCAAGCTTCTCTTCTTCTACCTCAAACCCTAATAGTCTCATATGTTGAGAAACTTAGGGTTCTTGAGACAAAGCAATCCATCATCACTCTCTACATCCTCTAGGCTACTTAGATTTGCATACTAAGTAACCTAGTTATCTTGGTTTAGAGGTAGGAGCTCAAAGTAGACACTCTCGGGTGGATCATCTTTAACGCGAGGAGGCCGACACTCAAGAGCGATACATACACTCTTCAAGGAGCTAAAAGAGAGAATTAAAGACCCGAAGGACTTGAGCCTTTAGGTATAAATTTCTATTATAGTAGATAGAACCCTTTATCTTGCTATTTAGGTTTATGGTAGATCCGGTGTTAATAGGTTATTCTAGCGCCAGTTTAAATCGTTGTAAAATTTTTGTTCCGCAAACGATCACGGATGATGGCCAGGGCATTAGTGTAACCCAACATGGTATCAGAGCCAACCCATAAAGCCTAAACTAGCTAGTTTTGACGTGCTAAAAAGATCGATCGACAAATATTTCCGAAATCACAATTTCAAATTCCATGTTTCTGCCGATTTTCAAAAGTGTTCAAAAAATTATTTCCAGTGTCTTAAAAATTTGTGCAGCTTTTTTTAGGACTCCACAAGAAATTTGGGCACATAACTCCATAAGACGGCCGCGGAACCACGGCAGAACAAGCTTGTTTGCAGCGGTTCCGTGGTCGAAGTGGGGTATCTGTGCACAAAAATTCTTCTGGAGTTCTAATGTTTGGAAATGTGATTTCTGGGATGTTTAGTTTCTGGCCCAGATTTGTTTGAGTACTGGATTGCACTTGGGGCCAATATGGAAAGTTTTTGTCGATTGAAATTTTAAATGCATGAGTTTCAGTGCATACATTACTATCTGCGACCGTGAATGTCATTAGAGCGATATAACCCGTCTTTTAGGCGAACATGACATTCACGTTGATGTTCTGTGCTTGTGCTGTGGTTGTGGTTGGATTGCCGTGGTGGATGGCTTGCGGTGCAATGGTACTAGTACAGTTAAGATTCATTTGTACATTTGTTATTACGGGGCGAGCGTCCGACATGTGGACAGCCGTTACTGCCATGTTGTATATTATTTGATTGGGGCATGACCGGGTTGAGGTCGATGTCACCATTATACATATTATTTTTCTTTTTTGTACTAGGATTACCCCACGGTGGAGTGATCGAATAGCCGGATTCTAGAGGGCAACAAGACCGCATCTCATGACGTTGAGACGGAGAGGGTTTCACTCTATAATTGGAGGGCTATTCGCCGCACTCGTAGGGGGTATAGCATGACCCACGACGGGGCGCTCAAGTTACCGAATCCCGTGGAGTGCTGGGTGGCCCATTCACATTGTTGATTGGGGTTGCCTCACTTCTGGAATTGGCGAGTAACTTGCCACGCTCGTAGGGGTCCAGGTTTTTATTGCACGGGCTATCCCTACGACAGGGAACGTCGAGTCTCATTTGTGGCTCAAATGAAACCCGAGGCTCCAAGATTATCCACCATTCTGTATTGCTTACTGAGATTCTGTGATATTGCTTATATCATGCCTGGGACGAATGTTATATATATTTATATATATACTAATAGATGATGTATATGTTATGCACCGCTAGTCCAGCCCCCGCTCTGCCGTTAGTTAACCTAACGGTGCATGACGGGGCCCCGTGGTGAATGCGGATGACATATACGTACATTGTATTTTCGTTCTTTTCTGGTGTGTTAGGATTAATTGATGGGACCGCATTAATTTTGATTAATGCAAGAAAAGAAACCTAAAAGATGTTGTTGGAACAAATTTCGAAAAACTACAGTTATATTCTTTCACTTTGCATAGTGGTATTCGGTCATGAATATCCAGCACCTCATTCCAGGAGACAAGAGCCGAGATCCCTTCACAGGGAGTGACCTCTTGAGCAAAAGCTTATACTGTAGATTACTAGGTTTTCTTCAAAACCACTAGTTTTCAAAAGCGGAGCCTAAACCACTCCTTTTTTTAAAACTGCTCAGGTTCCTTCAACGATATCAAGTTCATTGCATTAAAGGGTTTTTCGCCAAAAACCCAGCCGTAGCCCTCCGTCACTTCTTACGAGTGTTATTTAGTATTTGTGCCGCGTGTTTTGACCTAGTCAATACGTAGTGTTCGGTAGCTGAGTGGTGCTTGTTTGTTGCAGGTATTGCGATTATTTAGGACAGTCGTATAACCATTTTGACCTAGTTAAGGGTATATACGGGTGGGTCTAAAATAATCCAGGATAATGACGGGTTGAACTTGACTAGCGGTTTATAATATGTTAACCTAGTCAAGGTCATAAGCCGTTAGGGGCAAAAACCACATCGGGAGTTTCAAATATACAGGAAACTTGCTAGTGTTGCATACCTTCTGGAGTGTGGTAAATAAAGTGGATTCCATCTAGGTTATCATGCGATGATAGTTGGATCCCGATCCCACTGATGAGTATGATTACTCTTGGGAGATTATTTCACTTAACAATCAATGCTATAATTCAAGTAGGTGTCTAGAATGGTATTAGCGGGGATACGCCTCCAACGAAAAGAGGTTATATAATTAAGGAACTCCGCGAAAGCGTTGGAAAACCTCCCTCGAAGTACCGACACTAGCCTGGCAGAAAGGTTAAGTATTGTAACGTGCGATTAATCCTGACTAGTTCTCCTTTTAAGGTTTGATGGAGAATTCGAGGAAACGGTGGGAGCCATCCTAATTAGATAAACTAATAACCAATCTAAATCTAGCAAGAGCGCACACTAAGTGTTTCTTTTCTCTCTCTCCAAGTAGCAACCATTTCACGCCCTAATCAAGATAATAAAATATGTTGCTTGACCGATTTGAATTCTTATTCAGGGCTGGGGAACGTCGGTTCGGCTCTAAACTATGACAGTTGTCATGAGTATGAGTAAGGGAAAGGGGATTGCAAGAATTCCTTGATGACCCCAACGAAGAAGAAGCATACTATCGCGTCTCCTTCAGGTCTTCTTGTTATTGAGAACCGTTTTTCGGTCAGTCCTACCTCCTGAGTACTAGATACCGGATCAGGATCTCATATATGTAATTTATTGCAGGGGCTGAGAAAAAATAGGATAGTTGGACCTGATGATATATCCCTCAGAGTATGGAACGGAGCACAAGTTGATGCTGCTACCGTCGGTGAATATCACATAGTGTTGCCAAATGGCAACACTATGATTTTGAACAATTGCTATTATGTACCTTCCATGGTTTGCAACATCATATCAGTTTCTTTACTTGATAAAGATGGATATAAGTTTGTTCTTGATAGAAATATCATGAACATTTACCTTAATCAGGTATTGGTTGCAGAAGGTACACTATGTAATGGTATCTATGTTCTAAATCAAAACACGGTTTTCAATATACAAAACACACGCAAGAGGAAAAGTTCGGAAGTGAACAAATTCTACTTATGGCATTGTAGACTTGGTCATATCTGAGAGAAAAGACTGAGTAAGTTTCATAAAGATGGATATTTGAATACGTTCGAATTTTCATCTTATGAAACTTGTCAGTCCTGTCTCAAGGGAAAGATGACCAAATCTCCGTTCTCCGGACACGGAGAAAGAGCAACAGAGAACTTGGGACTCATACACAGTGATGTGTGTGGTCCGATATCTATACATGCAAGGGGCGGGTTCTCGTACTTCATCACATTCACTGACGATCTCTTTAGGTTCGGATATATGTATCTTATGAAACACAAATCTGAAACTTTTGAGAAATTCAAAGAATTCAGAAACGAAGCAGAGAACCAGACTAGCAAAAGTATCAAGATCCGTCGATCTGATAGAGGAGGGGAGTACTTAAGCACGGAATTCCTAGAATACCTAAAAGAGAATGGAATTTTCTCTTAGCTTACTCCTCCATATACACTACAGCACAAAAATGTATCGGAGCGGAGGAATCGTACCCTATTAGATATGGTTCGCTCCATGATGAGTAATGCCGAGTCACCTCTTTCATTTTGGGGACATGCGCTTTTGACAGTAGCATAACTGTTGAATGATATTCTGTCCAAATCCGTGTCTAAGACGCCATTCAAGATATGGAATGGTAAAAGGCCATATCTTAAAAGATTTAAGATATGGGGTTGTCCGGCTTATGTTAAAAAGCATAATTAGGATAAACTAGAGGCACGGTCAGTTTTATGTAACTTTGTGGGATATCCAAACAATGATTATGGATATCTGTTCTATCACACCGAGGAACAGAAGATGTTTGTTTCTCAACACGCCACCTTTTTAGAGTGTCAATTTCTTGCAAAAGAAATAAGTAGGAGCACGGTAGAACTGGAAGAAATTCAGGAACCACAAACTGAAACTGAAGATTTGGTGGAACCTCAAGAATCAATAACCCCGAATGAGCCTCAGCCACTCCGCAGATCCAGTAGGATTTCTCATCCGCCCGAGAGATACTACGGTTTTCTCATAGACGGGGATCGAGAGGATTGCATCTTGGAAAAAGATGATCCCACTAGTTTCAGGTAGGCCATTATCAGTAGGGACTCTGATAAATGACTGGATGCTATGCAATCCGAGATGGAGTCCATGTACACCAATTAAGTATGGACCTTGGATATTGCTTCACCTGGGGTAAAACCCGTTGGATGCAAATGGATCTACAAAAGGAAATTTGGTGTAGATGGACAGGTGGAAACCTATAAGGCTAGACTCGTTGCAAAAGGTTTTCGTTAAAGACCAGGAGTGGACTTTGACGAAACATTTTCTCCAGTGGCTATGCTCAAATCTATTTGGATCCTACTTGCCATTGCTGTCTTCCATGACTATGAGATCTGGCAGATAGACATAAAAACGGCTTTTCTAAACGGAAGTTTGGAAGAGTGCGTTTATATGGATCAGCTAGAAGGTTTTGTAGACAGTGGGAGCAGCGGGAAGGTGTGCAAGTTGCTTAAATCCATTTATGGATTAAAGCAGGCATCGCGGAGCTGGAACATCTGTTTTGATGCAACAGTCAAGGACTTTGACTTCATCAAGAACGAGGATGATCCTTGTATATATAAGAAGATTGTAGGACGAACTGTCGTATTCCTAGTCTTGTACGTGGACAACATTCTCTTGATAAGAAATGATATTCCTATGTTACAATCGGTCAAGATGTTCTTGTCACAAAGGTTCTCCATGAAGGACCTGGGTGATGCCTCGTACTTTCTAGGGATTAAGATCTACAGAGATAGATCTAAGAGATTATTAGGACTTTCGCAGTCCAGATACATAGAGACCATACTAAAGAGATTTAGTATGGAAAATTCCAAGCACGGTAACATACCCGCTTTGCATGGAATCACCCTCTCCAAAGAGATGTCTCCCAAGACTGATGAGGAGAGGGTTCGCATGAGCATTATACCCTACGCTTTGGCGGTAGGATCTATAATATATGCGATGCTATGTACCAGACCAGATGTAGCATACGCGCTTGGCGTGGTGAGCCGGTATCAGTCAAACCCGGGTGAGAATCATTGGATGGCTGTGAAGAACATTCTCAAGTACCTAAAAAGGACTAAGGAGATGTTCTTAGTATACGGTAATGGAGACCTCAAGGTCGAGTCCTTTACCGATTCAAACTTTCAGAGTGACAAGGATGACATCAAGTCTGTCTCGGGTGTTGTGTTTACCCTCAACGGAGGGGCGGCGTGTCAGAGGAGCTCCAAACAGGACACTGTCGCAGACTCGATGATGGAGGCTGAATACATTACTGTGAACGATGCCGCAAAAGAAGCCGTCTGGATGAAGAAGTTCATTACAGAACTTCAGATAGTTCCGTCCACTGTTGATCTGATACCTTTGTATTTCGATAACAATAGGGCTATAACTTTAGCGAAGGAACCACAGTCCAATCAGAAATCCAGAAACATCTTAAGGCGGTATCACCTGATCAGGGAGATCATAGATCGCCAGGAGATCGAGGTACGGAGAGTGGATACAAAAGAAAACACGGCGGATCCATTTACAAAGGCCCTCCCTCAAGAGCAGTTCGAGCGACTTTTTGAGATGTTGGGTATGCGGTACGCCAACAGCTCGCCTCAGAGCAGACGTTGGGTATTCGGTACGCTAATTGCTGGCCTTTAGTGGAAGTGGGAGATTGTTGGATATGTATGCCCTAGAGGCTATTATTGTATATGTATACATGTGAATGCTGGGGATATGTATGTACAGGACATTCTTGCTCAGTTATATAGTCTATTATTTAAGTTGTTTTTATCAGGATATGTGTATTTGTTTCTATTGATGTTTTATCCAGTTTGCACATATTGATAAAGACTTGATACAATAGTATACTATTATGGTTTGACTTTATCTTAACATGTGCATATGTTATTCTCGTATTACATATGGCAGTTACATGTTGATAAAGCCCGTAAGATCTTACTTGACTACCTGCATTGTGATGGCGATCATACTTGTGGGAACTGGGTAGTCCATAAGCACATCATTAAATGGTCCCTAGTCGCGTGAGTATCGAGACTGAGCATTGATACTCCAGAGAAGACTAATGTATACATTTCTAGTCCCCGACGAGGGGCGATGGTTGGTCCCACAGCCATTGGTCTGATGTACCTAAGATCGTATACAGGTGCTCACTGGGTGTGAGTATACTGGACGGACTCTTCGAGAACTTCTAGATGGTATTATACCTATCGTTAGATGGAAGTTCTCAGGTGACATATGTACAGGTTAGTCTTCGTACCTGAGATCATCATTTGTCTCGTGTGAGTTCCTACTATGCTTTGATCACTACCCTATCACGGCTCTACTGAGTCGTGCAAACAGGTTTTGGTTGGGTACAGTCCCGAGCCACATGGAGACAGTGAGTGATTGTTGGGGATTCGTCTCTCCCGGTATAGGCAGTCGATATCGAACTGTGTTCGGTTGGTCAGGACCATAAGACCTTGGCCAAGGCAGTTGGGATTTACTGATAGGTTGGTCAGAGTTTCCCAGATTGGTCCTGAACCGCATCAGCATGAATTATCAGGTTATTATGGTCTGACGTTTACCACCCCCTAGACCCGGTATGCGATACTCTTAGACGAAGAGACCGAACTGTACGGAGATTGTCACGGATAGGCTCAGTAGATGTTCGGACGAGTTTGCTCGTCGACCTTCCATTTCGACAGGTACCTGGGTAGCCGTTACGTGCAGCTAGTACCGCTGACGTGCTTGAGGTTAAACCCACTGCCAGTGTACTATTGAGTCTTTAGAGTCCCACACAGAAGGTTTTCCTGCTTCGGGCGAAACGATGTAGAGGCCGTATGGTTTTTACGGTAAGGTTCGATCATATACGTGTACTAGATACACGTATCATGATTCGGACGGATAATATTAGTGGTGTTTGGTTTAAGCCGGATCCTAGTATTATATTCTTTGATTATTTTCGTCTCTTTGTATTCATATTTTTCGGAATACGAATATGGGTATGTATATACGGTGAAGGGTATTCTTGTAATTGTGCAAGATGCTTCTAGAAGAAGACACCTCATTTTAGTTTTTATCATTTTGATTAAATGATTATTGAGGTGGAGGTATGAGGTGTTCATTTGTATTAAATGAAGCTTGGCTACTCATGTAGTGACTCATGGTTTACTATTGAGGCAAGGTGGCTTCAAGATATTTTTGGTGAATTATTGGATGCTTGATAATTCATAAGTCTTAGCCATTCTTCATTCATTCCAACTTGAACACTCTCTCTCCTCCAAGCTTCTCTTCTTCTACCTCAAACCCTAATAGTCTTATGGGTTGAGAAACTTAGGGTTCTTGAGACAAAGCAATCCATCATCACTCTCTACATCCTCTAGGCTACTTAGAGTAGCATACTAAGTAACCTAGTTATCTTGGTTTAGAGGTAGGAGCTCAAAGTAGACACTCTCGGGTGGATCATTTTTTATGTGAGGAGGCCGACGATCAAGCGCGATACATACACTCTTCAAGGAGCTAAAGGTGAGAACTGAAGACCCAAACGGCCACGGATGATGGCCAGGGCGTTAGTGTAACCCAACAATATATATGCCCTAGAGGCCATTATTGTATGATATAGTGGATGCTTGGACATATATATAGAGGACTTTCTTATTCGACATAATAGTATGCTATCTGGTTGCTATTTATCTTAACATGTACATTTGTATTATTATACTGTCTCTCTGATATATGTTAATAAAGCCCTAGGATGTTTGCTTGAGTATCAAGACTATGAGGCGGATCATACTAGTGGGGCCTGGGTAGTCCACAAGCACGTCCTTTAACTGTTTATAGTCGAGAGAGTATCAAGATAGGGCATCGATATTCCAGAGTAGACTAGTGTGTATGTTTCTTGACCCTGTAGGGGGCGATGGTTGATCCCATAACCATTGCTGTTTGATATCAAAGATTGTACACAGGTGTTCATTAGAGAATAGGTACACTGAACAGGACTCACCGAGAACTCCTAGATGGTGCTATACCTATCGTCAGATAGCAGTTCTCTGGTGACACTGGTACAGGTTAGTCTGTAGACCCAAGATCATCATGGTGTCTTGTGTGGTTCCCACTGTGCTTTGATTTCCTCCCTACCACGGCTTAAAGGAGTCGTGCAAACAGGTGGATTTTGGGTACAGTCTCGAGTCACATGGAGGCAGTGAGCAATAGGAGGGGTTTCGTCTCTCCCGGTATTGGGAGTTGATGTTGAGCTATGATCGATTGGGTATAACAGTAATTCCCTGATCAGGGCTGATGAGATTTTCTGGTAAGTGTTATCAGTAGTTTCTCGAACTGTTACGAGCCATACATCGGCATGACTTATCAAGTTACCGGGGTATGACGATTCTACCCCTAAACTCGATATGCGACATATCAGACGAAGAGACCGGACTGTACGGTAAGTGTTACTTATAGGCTTCATGGAAGTTTGGACAAGCTTGCTTGTTGATCTTCTAATCGCTCAATACCTGGGTAGCCGTTACGTCCAACTAGTACCGCTGATGGCTTGTGGGTAACTGATGTGATCATTATCTACTGCTGGCATATTGACGAGTCATTAGAGTCCCACACAGATATTTCCTAGTTCAAACGAAACAAAGTAGGGCACATATGCTGATATGTGCGGGGGCCTGATTAAATACCAGTATGTGATACCGTATTCTAATCTGGCGATAAATGTTATCGGTTAGGTTATATGTGATATAACCGGATTATTGAATCAAGTGTTGATTTGATAATGTGATATACAGATAAATGATATTAGTCGGTTATATATGATATAACCGGGTTATTAAATCAAAAGTTGATTTAATAATTTGATATATGTTTATATTTGATATAATTATATTAACTAATATGCTCACTAAATATTTTCTTCTCATATATATGTGTGTGTGTGTGATATATATATATATATATATATATATATATATATATATAAGTATATGGATTTTCTATTTTTAGAAAATGGAAAATGAAGTGGAAAATGGGGAGATATTTGAGGAATGGGTGAGGTATGGCTTTTTCCATTGTTTATTCATTTGTTTGCACTATTGAAGCATGATTCAATATATATGTATTGAGATATATTCATGCTTCAATAAGTGAGATAAGAGATAAGCCATTCTTGACTTGAGTTTTCAAGGGTTGTTCTTCACTTTGATCATTTCTCTTGCTCTCCATTTTTCTTCTTCTTCTTCCACCAAGTCATTACCCTCATGAATTGTGAATCATAAGACTTGTGAGAATCCTTAGTAAGCTAAAACCCTACTTCATCAACCTACACTATATTAGCCATTAAGTATAGGCTGTTTCCTTCACTAATGAAACCTCTGTGTGGGATTCTAAAGACTCGTCAATACGCCAGCAGTAGGTAATGATCATATCGGTTACCCACAAGCCGTCAGCGTACTAGCTGGACGTAACGGCTACCCAGCTTTTTGAGCGATTAGAAGATCAACAAGCAAGCTTATCCAAACTACCATGAAGCCTATAATTAACACTTACTGTACAGTCCGGTCTCTTCGTCTGATATGTCGTATATCGAGTCTAGGGGTGGAATCGTCAGACCCCAGTAACTTGATAAGTCATGCCGATGTATGGCTCATAACGGTTTAAGAAACTACTGATAACACTTACCAGTAAATCTCATCAGCCCTGGCCAGGTACTTACTGTTATATCCAGTCGAGCATAGAGCAACATCAACTCCCAATATCGGGAGAGACGAAACCCCTCCTATCGATCACTGCATCCATGTGACTCGGGACTGTACCCAAAATCCACCTATTTGCACGACTCTTTTGAGCCGTGGTAGGGAGGAAATCAAAGCACAGTAGGAACCACACAAGACACCATGACGATCTCTGGTCTATAGACTAACCTGTACCAGTGTCACCAGAGAACTGCTATCTGACAATAGGTATATTACCATCTAGGAGTTCTCAGCGAGTCCTGTTTGGTGTACCCATTCTCTAATGAGCACCTATGTACAATCTTTGATGTCAAACACCAATGGTTATGGGATCAACCATCTCCCCCTACAGGGTCAAGAAACGTACACACTAGTCTACTCTGGAACATCGATGCCCTATCTCGATACTCCCTCGACTAGGAACAGTTAAAGGATGTGCTTGTGGACTACCCAGGCCCCACTAGTATGATCCATATCATAGTCCTGGTAGTCAAGCAAACATCCTAAGGGCTTTATCAACATGTATCAGAGAGACGGTATAATAATACAAATGTTCATGTTAAGATAAAGAGCAACCAGATATCATAATATCATGTCAAGCAAGAAAGTCATATATATATATATATATAAGCATCCACTATATCATAAAATAATGGCCTTTAGGGTATACATATTCCGAACAGAACCGACTCTGGAAGAGATGAAAAGCTAGGTCTACTCCTTTAGAAGGGACAAGATCCGATAGATATTCAAGGACGCCTTGAGGAATGGTTTACAACTGCCGAACCCAAAGAGACCGCACAAAGAAAGCATGACTGAAAACCCTCTGTATTGCTCATACCACAGAATGCTGGGTCACGTCATCTAGGATTGCTACGTATTCAAAGACTAGGTTGAGAAACAGCACATGGCGGGAGAAATCTCATTGTCCCTTGGCGTGTTGACAAACGATCAAGCCGCAACCGCCAACTTCATACAGGCAGAAACTGAAGCTTTCTGGAGGCATGCCGCTGAACCGTCTGCCCCAAGAAATGAGGAAAATCTGTCGCAACCTCCATAGAATGGATACATATCCAAGAAGACGGAGAAGATACTAAAACTAGATCAGAAAGAGCCCAGAGTCGAATGGGAGGGGCAAAAAGAGCCCATTATCCCATCCACCAATCCGAGATGAGCGGGCTCGAAGTCCAAGAAGCTCAGAAAGAAGAAAAATAAAGGTGCGGACCGACATGAAGAAGAGTCTGCGAGGAGAACGGCCATTCAAAAATACGTCGATTCTCCCAAAGACTATGTACAAAAGGAAAGAACCCTTATCCAGCTGAAGGAGTTCTTCCCTATCGAAGCCATAGAAATTTTGGAAGAATTGGAAGAGGATGCCGATGATGGGTTCCCTATTGTGACTTGCTATACCATCCATCTTGACAGCGACTTTGAGGAGGAGCTCTGTTTTCCCGAAGAGGACGATGAGCCCGCCATAAAAGCCAACCAAATCCAGCTCCGAAGCGGTAAGGCTCTAGCGCCAAAACATGGAAATGCCCCCAAGGAGAAGGAAAAACAGGTGGCTAACGAAGAGGACGGCGGAGATCCGGCTCACGGAGACTCGAGCTCTTCCTCAATAGACTATAACGTCTTGGCTCACCTCTGAAAGCTTCTGTTCCTCTTAAGCATATATGATGCTCTAGTTCTATCTAAGGAGCATAGAGATGTCCTTATTCATGCTCTGCAAAACCCCGAGCGGAACCAGGCTCGCTTCGCGAAAATCAATATGAAAGAAGCCCAGTACACTCTGCACACAGCTACGATAGCATTTAAAGATGAAGACCAGCTACTGGGAACGGCTGAGCATAACCGGCCGCTTTACGTAATAAAGTACAACGACGGAGATCAAATTAATCGCATATTGATTGATCCAGGGTCCTCAGTGAACATCATGATCTTGCGGATTTTAAAGAGTTTATCAGTGGACGTCTGACACATGTCAAGGGAGAGAATTGTCATCCAGAGCTTCAATCAAAACTGCAAACAAGTTCTGGGATCCATTGGTTTGCCAATCAGGTTTGGGGACTTGCAAATCATTGCTAAGATATACATGATCGATGCCGACACGTCCTATAAGATTCTCCTGGAATGACCGTGGCTTCAAGATTACGGCATCGTTCCGTCAACACTCCATCAATGCATGAAGTATACCAAAAATGACGAAAAAAGACACATTGATGGAGACGTATAGCCGTTTGGTGTACATGAAGTCCGATATGAAGATTCTCGGTACTTTATGAAACCCCAAAATGCTGAGCCATACTCAACTAAAGACTAGAGGGCCCAGAGTCTCAATGGCAATCGACTAGAGACAAGAGGGCCCAAAGTCTCAAAAGCAAACCTGAGCTACAGTCAAGTCAAAACAAGAAGGCCCAGAGTCTCAAAAGCCAATCTGAGCCGGTCGTCACCTTCAAAAGTAAAAATCCCCAAGTGCACCCGCATTTCGGCAGTGACACTGATGAGTCCAAAGATGGAACTCCATCCTTCCGTAAAACTCGCCCTCATTTCGGTAGCGATACGGACGAGTCTGATATTGAGAGCCCATCCGGCAGCAAAGTTCGCGCTCATCTCAGCAGTGATACTAAAGAGTCAGAGGAGGACCTGTTTTGCAACAGCTGTACAGGTCTGACCCTCACGCAAAAAGAAAAGTTAAGA
This sequence comes from Agapanthus africanus, assembly GCA_030015575.1. Classification (NCBI taxonomy): domain Eukaryota; kingdom Viridiplantae; phylum Streptophyta; class Magnoliopsida; order Asparagales; family Amaryllidaceae; genus Agapanthus; species Agapanthus africanus. Next base: position 48,998,570 of record CM057339.1, read on the forward strand.
GAGACCTTCGAAGTCACAGAAGGGACTCTAGCCATCACCAGGGTTCCGGAACGGATGTGCAAAGAGCTCGTTGTGTTGTCGGTCTCTACTGTGGACCAGCTGACAACCTTCTACTTCCCCGGAAGAAACAACGGACAGAAGGGCATTCTGTTTTATGGGTCGAACCCTGTCGTGCACCCGAACGATTTTTCCACAACGTGCCTTCCCTATGAAAAAGGCATAAGAGCTGTCTTAAACCTCAGATATTATGCGCCCAAGATGCGGGAATATTTTAAAAGGTGTGGATGTCAGTTATACCAAACAGACTCCGAAGCAAAGTTTTATGAGAGGCTATGGCACCCGCCTCAGGTCCGATCGCTCATCGATGGGCGAGTCCCAGATAGACGGGGCCTAGGTTTTATGCAACCCGACTCCAAATCATGCTACATGATCCATGTTGGCGAATCCAGTAGAGAGTCAAATGATGACGACGAGTTAGCCGAGCTAGAAGAAGCCCCTTAAGAGCTCAAAGATGGCGGACAAACAACATTCGACGAGCTAACCGAGATTGATTTAAGGACGCTCGATTATCCAAGGCCGACCTACATTAGCTCGCTCTTGTCAGAAGAAATGAAAGAGCAGATAATCACCCTGTTGTGCGAGTTCGTCGACTGCTTCGCGTGGACGTACAAAGAAATTCCTAGCCTCTCCCGGAAGTGGCCGTGCATAAGCTGGCAATTTTTCCTAATGCCAAGCCGGTCAAGCAAGCTCCTCGAAGAATGAGAAGGGAGTTGGAAGAAAACGTCATCGAGGAAACCAAGAAACTCATCGATACCAATTTCATCAGAAAAGGGAAATACGCGGACTGGATCACATGCATCATTCCGGTAAAGAAGAAAAATGGGCAGATCCGGGTTTGTGTCGATTTCAGGGACTTTAACAAAGCGTGCCTTAAAGAAGATTTCCCACACCCGGTAATGGAAATGATGGTCAACGATATCTCAAATTACGAGTTGTTCACTTTCATGGATGGTTCTTCTGGATAAAATCGGATAAAAATGTCACCCGAGGATAAGAAGCACACAGCGTTTCGAATCCCGATCGGGATATACTGTTATAGGGTGATGTCGTTCGGACTAAAGAATGGGAGCGCTACATATCAAAGGGCGAAGGAAAAGATCTTTGATGACCTAATCCACAAAATGTCGAATGCTATGTCGATGACTTAGTTGTCAAGATTGAATCTAAAGCCAATCACATCCAAGATCTCCGAACTATCTTTACTAGACTAAGAGAGTACAATCAATCCTTTAAAGTGCGGCTTTGGCGTATCATCGGGGAAATTCTTAGGCTTCATAGTCCGGCACCGAGGGATCGAGGTCGACCCATCAAAGATAAAAGCAATTGTGGAGATGCCTCCTCCAAAGAATCTGACACGGCTAAGATCCTACCAAGGCAAGCTCGTGTACATAAGAAGGTTGATCTCAAACCTGTCAGGGTGATGTCGACCTTTTTCAAAGCTCATGAAGAAGGGAGCTCGTTTTTTCTGGGACGCTGAATGTCAAGAAGCATTCGAAAGTACCAAGCAGTACCTGTTGCACTCCCTAATGCTCGTTGCCCCCATTCCAAATAAACCGCTGATTCTCTACACCGCAACGCTGGATGAATCACTCGACGCTATCCTTGCCCATAACAACGAGGAGGGAAAGGAAAATGCCCTCTACTACCTCAGCCGAACATTTGTTAGGGCAGAGCATAAATACTCTTCGATTGAAAAAGCAATGTTTGGCCTTAATATTTGTCGTAAAGAAGTTGAGGCATTATCTGCTTTCTTACCGGGTTATGCTGATCTCCAAGATCGACCCGCTGAAATATTTGATGACCAAGGCGGGTTTAACTAGTAAAATGGCCAGATGGGCTGTTATGCTGTTTGAGTTTGATATAGTTTATACTCCTCAGAAAACAGTAAAAGGGCAAGCCCTCGCTGACTTTCTCGCTGCTCATCCCATACTTAAAGGGTCACCTCTAAATTGTGAGTTACCCGATGAACAAGTGCTGCACCTCGAAGATAACGAGACATGCTGGGAACTCTACTTCGATGGAGCCTTGTCAATAAGGACCTCCAGCAAATCAAGCATCCCGCAAATAAAATCAGGAATAGGGTTAGTGTTCATCACTCCATCGGGAGGAACCTTATGACGTTCTTTCGCTCTTACCGAGCCTCGTGCAAACAACGAGGCTGAGTATAAAGGTCTGATAGCTTGCCTAGAGCTCACCATAGAAATGCAGATCCCTCGGCTGCGTGTCTACGACAAATCCCAGCTATTCATCAACCAAGTAAGCGGCGCATACAAGATATATAAGTCCGAATTAGCTCGATATAGAGGCCGAGTGGTGGAGCTCATGAAGCGTTTCATCGATATTGAACTGATAAGAGTTCCCAAGGCGTTGAACAGAAAAGTCGACGTACTCGTCCGCCTAGCTAAGGAGCTGGCTGATCGAGACATGGATGAAATTTTGATCACAGTCAGGAGCCGACAAATCCTGCCTCCTGTCACTTTACGAGAAGAAGAAATCATTAAACAAGATAACGGTTCTGCTGAAGAAGCTCAGGTCATTAGGGACGAGATCGATTGGAGAGACCATTCGTAGAATATCTCTGTTATGTCAAACTGTTTGAAGAAAAATTCATGAAGGTTCTGTTGAAGAAGAGAACTCTCCAATATATGTTCGTGAATGACACGGTATACCGCAGGTCATACGAACAGCTTTGGCTCAGGTGTCTGTCCCCGGCCGAAGCCCAAGAAATCATGAAAGAAATTCACTCGGGCGTCTGCGGAGCTCACTAATCCGTCCCCAAAATGCGGCTTCAAATCAAATGGCTTAGATGTTACTAACCTACAATGATAAAGGATTGTGAAGAGTATGCAAAGAAATGTCATCTATGCCAAATTCACGGTGACTTCATTCACAAGCATCCCAATCCACTACATCCTACCATGGCATCTTGGCCCTTCGAAATTTTGGGCACCGACATAGTTGGCCTGATTGATCTTCCGTCATCCAAAGGCCATTGGTTTATATTAGCCGCGATGGACTACTTCTACAAATGGGCAGAAACTGTCCCGCTAAAAGAAGTCAAGACATAAGACATTTTGAAATTCTTCCGGCATAACGTCTATACCGCTTCGGTATGCCGAGAAGTATCTAACAACGGGCTTTCTTTTAAGAGCTTGAAAGTCTTAAGGTTCGCTACTCAATATAAGATAGACTGGAGATATTCTTCCATCAATAATCTAAGAGCCGATGGGTTAGCCAAAGCCTTCAACAGATCCTGTGCAAGCTCCTGAGGAAAAATGCCTCAGACAATAAACGAGACTGAGATCTGGAGCTCCATGACGCGTTTTGGGCATACCGTACCACACACCGCACTCTGACGCAGTCCACTCCATCCTTGGATCTTATTGCTATTGCCAACAATCCTGACTTGTTGTCCTGATGGACGTGACTTGTTGTCTGTATAGATAAGGATTGTACCTACTTGATCCTTTTTTAGCATTAGATTTATATCGTTAATACCTGACTTGAACACAAACCTGGGGGGAAAGGGAAAATCAAGAATGTAACCGAAACGTAACTCAAGAGAATATTATTATCGTTTGCCATGATTCCGGGCGTTACAGAATAAATCATTGTTTACCGTGGTTCCAGGCGTTACAGAATAAATCATTGTTTGCCGTGGTTCTGGGCGTTACGGAATAAATCATTGTTTGTCGTGATTCCGGGGGTTACGGAATAAATCATTGTTTGCCATGTTTCCGGGCGTTACGGAATAAATACTGTTACCGTGGTCCCGTGGGGAATGAACGGGATATATACTGTTGAGTTACGATGGGGATTACATTAATTGATTTCAAAGACTTTTAGGATAGATAACCTAGAAGCACAGATTTAGGATACACATCACACACCCATACACACACATAGCTCACTATTTATACCTGTGTTTAATATTTATATATATTCATGTTTAATCATATATCCTGGTCGTTACTGTTATTTTGATATTATGACGTACTGACGTGTGGGTTTTGCATGGCCCGGTTCCTCTATCTTTATCGCAGGCAGATCAAGAGTACTTTAGCAATCAAGCCGAGCAGTGGGGAATTGAACGTGTATTTAGAGATGTTTAGTTTGTTTATTTCCGTAGTTTTGTTTGTTGATGTGAGCCCATATTGGGACATGATTCAGATATTGTTATTGGATCTTGATTCATTTCCACTTTATGCATTTTCTTGATTTTATTTACTGTGGCAAATGGACATGTAATAGATAGATTATATATTTTATTGTTCTTGAAAGGAGACGAAGATACACTCGTAAAGTCATCTCGATCTTGTGAGGAGAATATCCCCACATGAGATCCTTACGACTCACAAAGGGGTAATACACTTAGGAATCCCCACGATTCCCAAGGAGAATCTACACCTACACGATCCTCTCGACACGTGGGAGAAAATGCTTTTATGGGATCCTTACGGCTCATAAAATTAAAAAAACCTTAGGCAATAAAGACCTAAACCTGTCTCCTAAGCAATCGTTCCCCAACGGGCAACAACAAATGATGAGTAGCTGACATTACGTTTCAGTGTTAGCGGCGCCGATGCCAACCCAAAACCCAAATCTCAAGTTTTCCAATGGCAAATGATAAGTCTCACCTGGTACTATTCCAATGTATCGATGCCGATGCCAAACTAAATCCAAGTATTGACCTCCATTCCGCAAAAAGGAGCAAATCCAAGTATCGACCGCCTTGTCGCAAAAAGGAGCACAACCAAGATCGACGTCCATGTCGTAAAATGGAGCCAAGAGCGACCGCCATGTCGTAAAGCGGAACCAAGATCAACTGCCATATCGCAAAAAGGAGCAAAACTAACATCGACCGCCATGTCGCAAAAAGGAGCAAAACTAAGATCGACCGCCATGTCGTAAAACGGAACTAAGAGCGACCGCCATGTCGTAAAACGGTAGCTTAGCTCGTGACTGCCGGAGATTCGGATCCTTACAATTAATAAACCCCATCCTGCCCCGGGTAGGAAAAATCTGTACACGCCTGACAAGCGCGTGCATTCCTATCCCAATAGGGTAACGGAAAACAATCTACAAGGGTGAAGAAGGTGGGGTTATTATAGGAGAAGAAGAGAAGTTAAGAAGAGAGAGTGGGGGGTTGGTTACGAGAAGCTGAAGAGAGTAGGTAATAAATGGAGCCGGTCGGTTGAATGGGATGGGGAAAGCTGAACAGTAACTGGGCTTGGGCTGTAAAGAAAGAAGAAAAGGAAGAAATATGTCAGGGTTTTGGGCTTTGATTTTTGGGCTCTTAAAATTAATAGGAAAATGTATGCAGGGATTTGAGGTTAGTAGGCTTGGACTGCAAAGAAAGAAAGAAAGAAAGGAAAAAAATGGGTAGGTTTCCATTATTGGGTTTAGGAAAGAGAAGAAAAATTAGAGAAATAGAATTTGGGTTTATAAAACTAAATGAAAATAAAATGAGGGGAAATAAATGAATGGGCATAGAGAAAAGAATATGGGTCAGGGCTTTTTGGAAAATAATAGGATAGGAAAAAAGAATATATGGAGGGATTAAATAATAAAATAATATATTTAATAGAAAACAAAATATACAGAAAATACCAAAAACAAAATATACAAAAAATACCAAAAACAAATAAATACGGTATTTTATTAAGGAAAGATAATATGAAGGTATAGGCATTTTAGGGTCATTACACCAAATATTCGATGGGTGGACTATAAAAGCAACCCCCTTTCTTCAGAATTCTTCATCCCAAAATCTCTCCTCCTCAAGTCTCTTAGAGCTCCCAACAGCCAAATTCATTTCGGTGATCGCTGGCAGAGATCGCGGAAGCTCCGAAGGCTTTCGTAGACAGCGGCACGAAGCGCATTCAGGCTCCTTCTAATTCTCTCTTAATCTCATCATCCTTTTTTATTTTATTGTTCTATTGCATTCATAAAAAAATCATAAAAATCATTAAAAATCATTTTTTCAAAATAAAAATCAAACCTTTTTAAAATTAAAAAGGTAGGGATAGATTTTCCACAGCCGCAAGGCTAGTAAGTTCATTCTTCTCCTCTGTCTCTTTTTATGTTATTTTTTGTATTGTTTACTACACACACATCTTTAAGGAAAGGAATTTTATTGTTTCAGGATAATTAAGACCGAAGAATGGCTTGGTGCCAACTCACGAGGACAGCGGTAATCACAACAATCTCTCAGGCAAGCGATGATCAAATCAAAAGGTAGCTAGCGGCCCAACTCAAGTGTAGTGGCGATCGCAAAATTGTCCGGAACCAGCAGGTGTAGGATCTGGACTTTCAAGCAACAACGCGCTATCGGGGACACCTTGGAGTAACACTTCAGGACTAATCCACATGGTGATCGCGATAGGACCCGTTGCGACTTTCTAGATCTTCGCTCTCCTCTCTCCTTTCCTAATCTATTTCATGTTCTTGCTTAGTTGTTTGTTTGATCACAACGTTAGCTTAAGAAAACTCTCTTATTGGGAAGAATACTCTTGGGTCCCAGTAGGAACGTAGCCTTTCGATAGACCCAGGTATTCGGCCCAGTAAGACCTTTTCGAGGATTGGTGGTGGTAGAACTGCCATAGGGGTTGAAAAACCTTCCCGAATCCGATGTTCAGTTAGGTTAGTAAGAAGCATAGGGACAGTAGGTAGAGCCCAAATCCCGATCAAGTACACGATGAATGTATGCGCGTCGTCTTTGGCTAATGCTCTCTTTTTGCAGCTTAACTCAAAAATCGTATCTTTAGAAATAGACGGGCAACTTGAGAAAGAAAGATGCAATCTTTGTTACACTGATGTTCAAAGGTCAACTCTCTGTCGGTTGCGGTGTTCATTGAGTTCTTGGACCGTCGCTGTAGCTCGTTCTTTCATAGGAAGGTCAGGTGACTAAAAACGATCGGCTTAAATGGAGCTTTTGGCGGAGCCGGCTCTCGTTTTTGAACTCTCTCCTTGAATTTCGTGCTGCTACAAGAGCCTGATAGACCATTAACGAGACTGTATCACGCCTTCGATTTTAACGCTTAAACACACCTCTTCATAGGACCCTTTGGATAGCATGTTTCTTTATCTTCGCCGTCATGGCATTTTTCTTAACCATCCTAAATGGTTCAAAAGAGTTAGCGAGATCCACGGCCGGCCCGACTTATGTCGCGAGGTAACCATCCTTCTGGAACCTCACAAAATCCAGTCATGCAGGAGCCCTGGCCCTTTTGTTGGCTTTGTATCTGAGCCGTGCCATAATTTTTCAGACTTGAGGGCTTGGCGGGCATCAGCTCTCCTAGAAGCCGCAGTAGGCCGATTGACAAGGAGTTCAGAAAAGACACCCGACCGTGTAGTTGTCAAGAGCACCGTCTGAGCTTGCCCAAGATGCCTCGTCGTTTCTTTGGTGTTGACGACCTTTTCCCCAGCTGGAACGACGGAGTGTCGTTCAAAGACAGACTTGCATTTGGGCTCAGATGCCCTCGCGATTACGACATTTGGCCTCCTTCCTTTTGAGGCTGGTATGGCCGCTTGGCTTGCTGGAGCCTCCGTGGTAGGGGCATTGAAGGCTAAAAAAAATATGATGGAACCGAATTGAAGCGGTTGTTCCTCCTACCGTCGAATGAGATTTGACGGGAGAATCACCCGAGCGATCATCTTGATTGTGTACGAGACTGGGTTTGCATTAGAAGTCGAGTTTGTCTTCGGAGACATTGTCGAATGATGTTGATTGTTATTTGTTGCTGAAAATTGATAATCTGGATGAAAAAGTATAATTTCAGTACAAACAACGAAGTTTATGTTGAATGAGTTTGCATGATCGTTTGACCTGAAAGATAGGAGGAAAGATACGTCCCACCGGACGTGCCAGAATTTGTAGAGTGTTTTTCGTCACCCCATTGAGATAGGATGCGTTCACTTGTCAGGCGTATACAGATTCTCTCTGCCTAAGGTGGGTGAAGTTTGTTAATTGCGGGGATTCTAATCACCAGCAACCGCGGAAAAATCTAATGTTAATTACCACTTGCTTTGAGGCGAGAGAATCTCCGATTAACGGTTCGTATAGATCATGTGAACTTAGCGTGCAATATGCGCATGTCGTATTTTGAAAACAATTTTGAGAGTGCTTTGGGCATATTGGGAGCCTCGCAGAGTTTTAGGGGATCCCGCTCTCCGAGGAGGAGATGTGAGGGAGATATGGGAGATGACGAGCATCTTATTGGAGATGTCCGCCGGCGAGCGTCTCTTTTGAGATATCCACGAGCGAGTACCTCTTTTGAGATATCCAAGCGAGTATCATAAGTAGCGGAAGATCCCCTTGTAGAGATTTCCAAAGCGGAAAATCCCCTTACGGGGATTTCCGAGGTGGATATTTCCCTTTACGGAGATGTCCGTGGTGGGGATCCTTTTGAGGATCCCCCTCCAACAAGCGAAGGCAACACCGGTCACGAAATCCTTGGGCTTTCATCGAGTTCTCTATTCGAAAAATATGTTTGCTCGGAGTGAAAGCCATTCACCCCAAGAACCCTTGTGCTCTCTTGTTAACAAGCTTGACGAAGAAAACTTGCTCCTTTTCTTGGTCTTAATCTTAGATCTTAGAATTTTGAGATGAGCTTTTTTTTTTCAAGTGATGGGTTTTTTGGGGGAGGGGGAGATGATAGGAGATCCAAAAGAAACCTTCTCTTTTTTCCTTTCGGGTTTCTTTTTTTGATGATTTTTTTTTTTGAAGAAGCGGATGAGAAAAACTTGCTCCTTTTTTATTGAGGCTCAAAACTCTAGAAAGATATGAGATAATGGAAATTGTTATTGATTTCCCTATATGTTTGTCTTATAGAGACTTACAACTTTACACATAGCCCTCTGGACATTACAAATTTGGATTTTTGTCTTTGCCATGCCCATGTGCATATCTTTTTGCACGTGAGACATAGCCTTTAAAACAATTTGCTTTTTGCCTATTTTTTTAAATTAACTTTCTACTTATTACATATTAAATCTATTTATTACATTTTTATTTCTTTTCTTAGCATGGGGCCAGCCCCTGTGCTTGAGTTTGGACCTGGTTGACGCACATGAGGACCGATCCTGTTATCATACGCAACATGAAAAGTATATTGAGCTATAGTTATGAATTATATTATTCATATCATATACATCCAAAATTAGAATTTTTGGGATTTGGAAAAAATAACTTACGGGCTTTACACGTGATTTAAACAAATTTCGAAATTGGTTTCAATCAAAATCTAACCTGGAACAAAAATATTTGAAAAATTTTCAAAACGATTCAAAAAAAATCCAAAATTTGAAGTCGGTGGAACACATGCGGACGCATGTCGACCGCATGCATACCCCGACCCTGAGTCTGGACTTTTACTTGCATTTCAAGGCATCCAAGTTAGCATTTTTTTAAAACCGACTTAGGAACACATGCGGACACATATCGTCCGCATACGTACCCCAAAATTTTTTTGAAAGATTTTTACAAAGTTAGAGTGCAAAATTGCTATAAAAAAAGACGACTTTGGCACACATACGGACGGGGGTCATCCACATGTGTGTCAGTTTCGAAGATTTCTTCAAAAATTCGGTGAAAGGACTATAAAAGCAATCCTCTTTCTTCAGAATTTTTCATCCCAAAATCTCTTCTCCTCCTCAAGTCTCTTAGAGCTCTCAAAAGACAAAATTCTCTTCGGTGATCGCTGGCCGGGATCGCGAAAACTCCGAAGGCATTCGTAGTCAGCGGTACGAAGTGCAATCAGGCTACTTCCAATCTTCGTTTAATCTCATCATCCTTTTTTATTTTATTTTTCTATTCCATTGATAAAAAAATCATTAAAAAATCATTTTTTATCAAAATAAAGATCAAATCTTTTTAAAGTTAAAGGGGTAGGGATAGATTTTTCCCCGCCACAAGGCTGGTGAGTTTTTTCTTCTCCTCTTTCCCTTTTTATGTTATTTTTCTTGAATAGTTTACTACACGCACATCTTTAATGGAAGAAATTTTACTGTTTCAGGAAAATCAAGATCGAAGAAAGGCTTGTGGCTGGTTTGGCGCCAACTCATGAGGACAACGGGAATTACAACAATCTCTCATGCAAGCGACTGATCGAATCAAAGGGTAGCTAGCGGCCCAATTTAAGCGTAGTGGCGATTGTAAAATCGGCCGGAACCAGTAGTGGTAGGCTCTGGACTTTCAAGGAACAACAGGCGCCGTCCGGACACCTTGCACCAACACTTCTTCAGGACCGGTCCACAATTACGCCACGTGTGCGTTTCACACAATTTTGGTTGCTCACAACTGCTGCAATGTCAAATCAAAACTTTGGTTTTGTACTTCTCTTTCTTCCCTCCCTCCATCGAGACCCCCACTTCCCTCTTTCTCCTTCCAGCTGCGGGAGAATCCAACCATTTTTCTCGATCCCACTTCATATCGCCATCGTCATCAACCCATCTGAAACTAGATGATATCCTCCATTCTGAAATAAGCGCGCACACAATATATTCTTCATGTGTGGCAGTGAAAGAGAATAGGTATATATAATTTTCTTATCTTCCATTGATGCTTTTACTGCAAAACAAGGAGGAAAAAAGAAGAAGAATTCCAAGAGCTTGAGCTCCCAAGAAAAAAATACAAAATGATGGACCCCATTCAAATTTCATCCATTGCATCGATTAAAATCTAATTCTGGAGAGAGCTTAGCAAAAGGACCAACGTGTTAATTTTTTTTATTATAAATCCATGCTTGAGATCAAAGGCCCATAGAAATTAAGCTCAAACGGAGAACCCAGCAGCAGCAGCAGCAGCAGCCAAGGTCCTCGTCATCGCGAGATGCTCCCGTGGCCACGTGTCAGGCTACGATAGGCTAGAGGTTATGCCGGTCACGGGTCTCGAGTAGGAATCGGTTCTGGTGAAGATTTATCGGTTTTACCAATTAATCTACAATTTTAAATGCATGCTTATCTCACAACCACCCTTTGCCATATAAGTAATTGGATTAATTAAAGCCCTTGAATTAATTCACAGAGTCAAGCCTGCGGCAATTTGTATTGAGAGCGATTTAATCGTGATGGGGTCTTAGGCCTCCTTCAGATGTTGTCTTCCGTTGATCTGCTGATGGCGGCGATGAGTGGTTGAGATGGGATCTGGAGGCAGGCTCCTGAAGCGTGTGAATCTCAATGGGTTTGAGGTTGTAGTTGCCGAGCTACCTGCAAGGAAGTCCCGGGTGGTTGTACCACCGAGGACCCTCCGACGGTCAAGTTAGAGAGAAAATCCGAGCAGAGTAACGGCTTAGTGGAGTAAAAATGACTTACTTGAACCGTCTGGAAGAGAGGTTTATATAGCGGTGGCAGCAGGCAGGGCAGGCGTGAGAATCACGCCGGCAGTTACGCTCCTGACGTCACACCCGCGTGATGAGCGGGACCTCCCATTAATGGCGAGACAGGCCCGTTTATAGGGGGATCGTGGTGACGTGGAACGTGGGATGTGGCCGGCGGAGATCACACGCATGGCGAGATTCGCGGGATGGCGGTTACGCCTGCAAGCAATGTTGTTGGTCGGTCGATGAGACCGAGGAAGATGACCTCAGCGGGAGAGCTCACAGACGAGCGGGAGAGCCGAGGTATCTTGATTCTGCGGTAGCTCGCAGACGAGTTGTGAGGTCGAGGAGACCGGTTACGCAGGGGGCTCGGAGATGAGCCAGCGTTTGCTCGGTAGGACGAGCACAGGAGCGGCCTGGTCGGCCACTGTAGGCCCTTTCTTGCATGCTCTGAGATATATCATCTGCCACATGTCCTAATCTGGGAGATCACCGATATCGAGCATCATCATTAGCCCCCCACTCTCGTCCCGACCAGCTTACGGGTCGGGTCGAGAGTGGTTTACCGGGTCACCCGAGGTAAGCTCCTTTTCGAAGATATCGACGGGCGTGTCCCTGGGCGATCGTTTGTTTTTCTGGGTGATGTCAGCGAATCAAGGAGAGATCTCCGCATTAAAGAGGGTGTGCCGGACCGTGTGCCCCATTGCTGAGGCGAAAGGCCATGTGTTGGGTGCCGGTTGGCTGATGCGACGTGCCGCAGGCGTCAGGCGTCCGATGGGATACTGCCAATGTGCTTGCGACAGGTGGAATGATCGTGGCCGTCGGGTGCAGTGAACCGTTTTGGCGGGAGTCGACCGTCGCGGTTGGATGAGGATGCCGGTAGCATAAATTGGGGGGAGGCCTGACCCAGGATCTCCCCCTCTTCACATTTTCCTCATTCTCAGTCTTGTTAGCTCGGCGCTCTCCTATTTAGGTCGGATCTTGCGTTTTCACTTCTCGAGGACTTCTTCCCACCAGGTTAGATGTCTTATTTTGAGGAGTCTATAGATGTCGTAGGGGTAGATTCTAGGAATTCTTCCCCTGGGTTGGAGCCCCTCCGGGAAGTTGGGGTCAGACCCTCTTCCCGGGTCGCGCGTCAGGGGCGATTCCCGGAGCGGTGGCGGCGGACGCTCCTGGTGCGTCGTCCTCAGTGAGATATGAGGACGGGCTTGTCACCGCCTGGGCTCGTTTCCATATTCCTTCTGGCTACACGCTACGCTTGGCCGAGGAAGGAGAGAGAGGGCGGATCAGATGAGGGGTAGAGAGATTGCCTTATACCTGGAAGCTCTTTGGGCCGGAATGCGCCTGCCCTTCTCTCCCGAGATTATAGCTGCGCTAAATTACTTTAGGTTAGCCCCGGGCCAGCTAGTGCCGAACTCCTGGAGGATTCTCCTTGGGTTCCTGGTCCGGCTGAAGTTGCAGATGATCCCTTTTAGTCTGTCCATCCTTGCCTCCTCCCTTATTTACAAAAGTCACCCCGGAACTCGCGCGGGCGACCCTATGTGGGTTTACCTCTCCTTTAGGAAGCAGCGGGGGAGCATAGCCGGATCAGGGGTTGTCGTCTTACCTTCTTCCATCCACGATTGGAAGAAGAAGTTTTTCTTCGTCGGGCCGCCAAAGGGTGAGGACTGGCCCGTACCCATCCAATGGTCTAGGGATAGGTGCCGGCAGGGAAATCCGTCCAATGACCCCGACGCGGCGAAAGTGGCGGCGTGGGAGCCTATTCCTCGAGCTGATGTGCTGCTTTCTGAGCGGGCCCTCAGTTGGGTCGGGCTCAGCCCCGCCCAGTTCGTCGGTAAGTTAGGAGCTTGTATTTGTTTTTACTTTGTTTATGTCGCTGATTCTATTATATCTTGTCTTGTGCAGAAACCATGGACGCGGGCCTCCTCCGAGCAGCCATGCGCAAGCCGAAGAAGGGGTCGAAGGCTGGAGGGGCCATCTCTTCTCGTCAGACGCCGGTCCCGACCCCTCCAGCAACCGTCCCACCCCAGCGCTCGAGTGTGGATCGTGTCCCGGATCCTAGCCAAGCGCTGAGCAGAAAAAGGGCCCGGGGAAAGGACGCCTAGGCTTCGGAGGTGGAGACGAGCTCTCCACCGTCGTCTCTCAAGAGGTTCCCCCGAATAGTTCTGCGGACCCCGACCTCTTCGATCTTGGTGGACGAGGGGGAGCTCCGCTTTGAGGTGCCCTCGGGGCTCTCCGTCGCTGACAGCTTGCTGCACGACATGGAGAGGTCGGCCGAGGGCCGAGTCCCTGGGGGGACGCTGAAGGCGCAAAAGGCGTTCATCGCCCAAGAGGTCGTTCAGGTGAGTGTTCGTACATCATCTCATCATTTGCGAGATTAGGTGCCCCTTTTTCTTTCTGACCCCCCTTCGATTTCTTCAGGTCCTCTAGCATGTCGCTATCGTCGTCCAGATGGAGGGGGAGGAGATAGCCCCGGCGATGCGAGCCGTGTGTAAGCTCTCCTCGCTGGGGGGGAGCTCGAAGCGGGAGGTGGAGGCTGCGATGGCGAGGGTCGCTGCCTTTGAGGGCAAGGTGGCTGCCGGGAGGTAGGAGGCGGCAGCCGTGAAGCAGGAGGCGGCGGCCTCGAAGCAAGAGGTGGACAGGTTCCGCGAGGCCGCCGAGGCCAAGCTTCAGGGCTCCGAGGTGCTCGTCGGCACCATGAAGAAGTCAGTGAGCACCCTCCGAAAGGAGTTGGGGGATGCGATAGAGGCGGCGAAGAGAGCCGACCTCAGGACGGCGGAGGCGGTAGAGAACTTCCAGAAGTCGGAGCAGTTCTACACCGTCCTAACCTCGGCTACCACCCTCATCTGGCATAAGGCTCTCGACGACGTCAAGGCCCGGGTGCCGGAGTTTGCTGATGAATAGCTCCGAGCAGAATATCCCCGTGGGGATGACAAGCAGGTGGATGCCCCCGGGAGCACTGCCGGGGAAGGGACTCTCGACGAGTGCAACATCGAGTATCCTGTGACGGACGCATCCCCAGTCGCGGTGGATGTCCAGCTCATCGGTATCTTGCCTGACCCTGAGGTCTGAAACCCCTCGTCTTCTCTTTGTCTTTTCTTTTGTTGCCTCGCTGCTTTGTGGGCCTTCGGGCATTTTGTAAGGCTGGGGAGCCCATAATACCCTTGTAAAAGTTTGACTTTTTAATAAAGATTTTTGTTTTTGCAGTAGTGTTTGTGCTCGTATTTCCTTTTGTTGGTAGACACTTGTATTTGCACAGTACTGCTTTTATGTTCGGCATGTTCCTCGTCTAGCGATTACTCGTCGACTTGAATCTGATCATTTGCCGAGTGTGCGAGAACCGGCAGGAAGACGGTATCTCCATGGCCCCGAAGTCGAGGTGGATATCGCTCAGACGTCGATAGACTAGATGCCTCTTGTTGAGTTCATGTTCCTTAGGTGTTGGAGGTTTGGAGAGGCATGCTGATGATCGACCTAGCAGGGTAGCTTCCCGGGGCCTCTAGGCGAGGGCTTCGATCCCTAGAGTTGTAAGGTAGTGAATTGGTAGCCGGGGATAGCCGAGCAGGGTAGCCGCCCAGATCCCTCTTGCGAGGGATTTTGTTCCTCAGCGCGGGAGGGGCCGTGAGAGGCCTACTAAGGACACAGCCGAGCAAGATAGCTGCCCAGTGCCTCTTGGCGAGAGCTTTGATCCTTAGCGCGGGAGGGGCCGTGAGTGGCCTACTAAGGACGGGACTGAGCAGGGTAGCTGCTCGGTGCCTCTTGGCGAGGGCTTTGATCCTTAGTGTGTTGGGGTGGGGAGCTACCATCCAGGGATAACCGAGCTAGGGCGGGCCCGGTTGCCTCTTGCGAGGGCTTTGATCCTTAGCGCGGGAGGGCCCGAAAGTGGCCTACTAAGGATGGCCGAGCAGGGTTACTGCCTTGTGCCTCTTGGCGAGGGCTTTGATCCCTGGTTTGTTTGGGTAGAGAGCTACCAGCCAGGGATAACCGAGCAAGGAAGGGCCCGGTTACCTCTTGCGAGGGCTTTGATCCTTAAGGACGGGCCGAGCAGGGTTGCTGTCCGGTGCCTCTTGGCGAGGGCTTTGATCCCTGGTTTGGTAGGGAGCTACCAGCCAGGGATAACCGAACAAGGGAGGGTCCGGTTTCCTCTTTGAGGACTTTGATCCTTGGATTGTTGGGGTAGGGAGCTACCAGCCAGGGATAACAGAATAAGGGCGGGTTCGGTTGCCTCTTGCGAGGGCTTTTCATCCTTAGTGCGGGAGGGGCCGTAATTGGCCTACTAAGGATGGCCGAGCAGGGTTACTGCCCGGTGCCTCTTGGCGAGGGCTTTTTGTCCTTATGGATGGTCGAGCAGGGTTGCTGCCCGGTGCCTCTTTGGGAGGGATTTGATCCCTGTCATTATGGGGTAGGGAAGCTACCAGCCAGGGATAGCCGAGCAGGGTAGCTGCAGGGTTGCCTCTTGGTGAGGGCTTCGATCCTTGGCGCTGGAGGGGCCGTGGGAGGCCTGCCAAGGATGAACCGAGCAATGAAGCTGCTAGGTTACCTCTTAGTGAGGGCTTCGATATCTGGCGTTGTGGGGTAGGCGGGCTACCGGCCAGGGATAGCCGAGCAGGGTAGCTGCAGGAACAAGCCACCAAAAAGTGGCCCTCTTCGACGAGAAATCTGACCCGAAGGACCACCTAGACGCATTTATGGTGGGCATGAGCTTCCAGGATAACTCCGACGCTGCTCAATACCGAGCTTCCCCCACACCCTCATCCGGGCTGGCCGAGACGGGTTCCGAGGACTTATGCCACGCTCCATCTCGACCTTCGACGAACTGGCCACCCAATTTCTCGGTCACTTCATCGGGAATCGACGACAGAAAAGGACGGTCGACTACCTGTTCACATCAAGAGCGGAGACAAAGAATCCTTCAAAGGATATGTCACTCGCTTCTATAACGCCCTTCTCGAGGTCCCCGAGCACCACGATGAAATATTCATCGCCGCACTGAGGTTGGGTCTTAGGCACAAAGAGTGGCTCCGCTCTTTTGCATTAGCGCAACCTAAGACCTGTTAGTTATATGTATGCCCTAGAGGCCATTACTATACATAGGATGTATATTGTAGTGGATGCTTGGACATATATAGGGAGGACTTTCTTGCTCGATATGATAGTATGCTATCTGGTTGCTCTTTACCTTAACGTGTACGATGATTGTCTCTCTGTTACATGTTGGTAAAGCCCTTAGGATGTGTACTTGACTATCTGGACTATGATGCGGATCATACTAGTGGGGACATGGTAGTCCATAAGTACATCCTTCAAAGTCCCTAGTCGTGGGTGTATCGAGACGGGGCATCGATATACCAGAGTAGACTAGCGTATACCTTCTCGACCCATACAGATGGGCGATGGATGATCCCATATCCATTGGTGTTTGACATCAGAGATGATATACGGGTGCTCAGTGGAGACTGGGTACACTAGACGGACTCGTCGAGAACTCCCAGATGGTATTATACCTTACGTCAGATGGCAGTTCTCTGGTGACACTGGTACAGGTTAGTCTGTAGACCCGAGATCGTCATAGAGTCTTGTGTGATTCCCACTGTGCTTTGATTTCCACCTTACCACGTCCAAGAGAGCGCGCAAAACGGTGGTTTTTGGGTACAGTCCCGAATCACATGGAGGCAATGAGCGATAGGAGGGGATTCGTCTCTCCCGGTATAGGGAGTTGATGTTGCGCTGTGTTCGATTGGCTATAACCGGAAATCCCTGGCCAGGGTTGCTGAGATTTACTGGTAAGTGTTACCAGTAGTTTCTCGAACTGTTATAGACCTCATATCGACACGACTTATCGAGCTATTGGGGTCTGACGTTTACCAACCCTAGGCGAGATATGCGACATATCAGACGACGAGACCGGACTGTACGGTAAGTGTTACTGGTTGGATTCACAGGAGTGTGAGCGGGCTTGCTCGTCGATCTTCTGATCGCTCAATACCCGGGTGGCCGTTACGTTTAGCAGACCGCTTGCGGCTTGTGGGTGTTTGATATGATCATCACCTGCTGCCGGCGTATTGACGAGTCTTTAGAGTCCTACACAGAGGTTTCCTGGCTCAAGCGAAACGAAATAGGAGCGCATATGAGATATGTGCGGGACCGAGAATAATGCGTGTATGTGATACCGTATTCCATTCTCGCGATGAATATATCGATTGGTTGTATGCGATATAACCTAGTTATCGAATCAAGGATTGATTCGATAAGCCGATACATTGGATATTGGTCGGTTGTATACGATATGACCGGATCGTTAAATCAAGTATTGATTTAATGATTTAATGCATAATTATATATTTGATATATTACTTTGCATTAACTAGTATTGGTTCACTTAAATTGGATTTTCTCACTTGATGTACACAAGTTGTATATGTGATATACTTTTGTGCGCTTGTTTGTATCATGTTTGATAATACATTCTAACTTGGGTTTGTGTAAAAAATTAAACCATGGTTATGATAATGGTTAGGGTTTTGATTTACTTATCTATTCATTTATTTATTTATTCATTTTTGTAAGATAAATAGAATGGTGGCTTATTTTGTTTCTTTCATGAAGCTTCATGAAGTGTTGAAAGCTTGACCATTTTGTTTGTTTGCTTAACCCTAACCATTCAACCTAACCATAGTTCATTCTCTACACCTAACCATGGTTGGTATATGATAAGTATTCATTTTATTTTCTATTTTGAATAATACATATCATATTCTTTCTTCATCTTCTTCATCTTCAACAATGAAGAAACCTTGCAACCATCAATGGCAACTTGAGTAAAAGAGTGAGAAATCCAATTCTAAAGTGAACCCACTTCCTATTTCTTCATCCTCTATCACTTGCCAAGTAGTATAGGGTGTTTTCTTCACATGTTTCATGACTTGGTGAAGTTGGAGCTTGATCTTGTGTTGCCTCGATGTAGATCATCTTCGGCATCGAAGTCGACGACCTAGCCCGCCCATTTCTCCGATGAAGCCGACGCTAGAGCCCGAGATCCGATGATCGCAGCGAGGGGACTTCATCACGGAGCTATGGAGGTGGAGGACCGGATCTACAAAGGTTGTATTTTCCGTTTACTCTTAGTTAAGTTGTTAACTAGTTATCGTTTTCGCCTAAAATCTAGTTAACGATCTGTATTAGGGTTTCTCGGCACTTGTAAAATTTGAAATTGGCATGGTTGATGCCTTGTGAGACCTCATTAGTGTGCCTAGGAACCCTACAAGACCATGGCCGAAGTAAAAGCCTGGACAGAGCTGGAAATCCAACTCGAATCCGAGGTAAACTCAAACCTGCCCCGAGCCGATCAGGCAGACAGAAAGAAAAGGGACATGGAGGAGAAGAAGAAGGTCGATCATCCGAAGCCTTACTTCCCGAGGCTTCAGGAGTACACTCCCCTGAACATCTCTCAGACCGAGCTGTTGGAGGAAGCTAAGGGTGAGAGGTTCTTTAAGCTACCGCCCGTCACCCAAAGGGCAGGAAAGCAACTCCGCGGCCCATATTACACCTTCCATAGGTCGCAGGGTCATCCGAAAGAGAACTGCAAACAACTCCGTGACTATATCGAGGAGTTGATCCGCTCAGGCCATCTGACGAAGTACCTCCGGGACAAGCGGCAGGCGGAGCGGGAGCAAAATGACCAAACCCCTCCCGGGGAATTAATGATCAGGCAGATCATGGTTGTTACCTCGGAACCAGCTCGAGAAAGCGAGGGGAACCGCCACATCCTCCCAATCGAGGGTACAAGCGGTTTGCCACACAAGAGGTGCAGGAGGGACGAGCCAATCACTTTCATAAATGAAGACCTCCATGGCATATCGCTCCCCCACAATGGCCCTCTCGTAATAACGGCCAGATTCCACCGTTATGAAGTCCAGAGAATATTGGTCGACTCATGGAGCTCAACGGATATCCTGTTCCACGACTGTTTCCAGCGTATGGGGCTATGACCATCCGACCTCCGACCTATCTCCTATGTCCTCTCTGGGTTCACCAATCATTCTGTCCCTGTCAAGGGATTGATCACCCTCCTCCTCAACATCGGAGAACCGGGCAACACGCGAACCATACCGGTGGATTTCCTCGTCGCCAAGGTCCCTTGGTCCCGCTTAAACCTATGTTTACTAGGGCCCTTATTGTAATTTAGTATAACATGAGGGGGGGTTTATGTAAAAATAGTTTTGGCATAATTTCAAAATACACCTCAAGTATTTAATTATCGTCTTTAGGTTTTTCATAGATGTATATTTTATAAATGTGAAATTTCTAGTGAATAGAACCTAATTTGATAGTATATGGTAGTTTCTTGAAATATTGTACTTGTGTTGTATTTGAATGGTATTTTCATGTAATAGTGATTCCTTTGATTTAGAAATCTTTGAATATTTATATAATTAAAATGGATATTTTGATAATATATATATATATATATATAATGAAAATAATTTTTTTATTTTTTTGTAGAAATCTCATTTTCTAAATAAAAATGCATAAAAATTCCATCGAGATCGAATGCTCCTTACGGAGGTCTGCATCTCGCTCTACTAAGTCCGAGAATGTGCGATAATCCGCACCATCCCGAACGGGGTCCCCAAAATGGGTTGTAGAGGTATAATTGCATGTAAATGATTAATACACTTTTGTATAGAAAACAGTTTTATAAGTTTAGGGTATTTATTTGTAAATCGTATTTCCCATATTCTATTGTCCCAAACTTCATCGTGCTATGATAGAGATGTGTGTTGTGATGAGATAGGTCATTATCTCGTGAACTATCTAAAAGTATAGGAAGGAATAAAGGTTATAATATCGAAATCTAAAGTATGTGGTATTTTTATGTAAAAATGTGATAAATGTCACAAAAATGATTATTTTGATGTGAAACTTGTTTTATTGAGTTTTTTAATTTTTAATAATCAACATATAAGAATATGGTTTTATCTTGTTAAAGAAAAGTGTAGTTTTTAAAGAAAATCGAATCGGAAGTTGAACTAACTCCACTTCCGTCGGGTTTTAGAAATGAAACTTTTTAAACATGAAAATGAGAGGGGAAATAGGACATACTAGATTTGATGAGAGGGGGGGGTAGAAGGAGGTCTAGGATTCGTCGGTTATTCGTTTCGTTGCCGGAAACTCCTCGTATCGTCGCCGGAACTTCGTCGGAGTTCCGCCCTTTACTAACTCCACATGCACAATATAGAGACTTGGGAATTCTTGAGAGTTTTGGCAGGGGTTTGTGTGTGATGAAGTGTGGAATGAGAGGTGGTATTTATAGGAAAAGGTAGGGTTTAGGGTAGTGAATGGGTGCATTAAAATTTATAATAAAATGGGATTTAAATGGGTGATTTAAATTCTCTATGTGAATGCAGAGAAAACAAGCAATGTGAAAGGAAGTAGGGTAGGCCAAGGGTTGCAGAGAAAAGAATTGGGAGCATTAGGGATGGGTATGACCGGCGGCGGCGGCCTTTTTGAACTTGTAGTCGGGTCTTTACCGTCGGGTATGGGTTGGGTTTGGTGCAGAGTGTTGGGGTCGTTTGGTATTCTTCAATGTATGTGTTTGTTTAAAGTGTGACTCTTCAGTTTACGTATAGGGCACGTGTAGACTCTTGGGCTTCTAAAAGATTAAAAGAAAAATAACTAAAAAGATAATGTGGCTGGGGGATTCGATCACAGGGGCTACGCCACAGTAGTGCAAGGCTTTACCAATAAGCTACAAGTTGTTTCTTGCTGTTCTAAATCAAAACGAATACTTATAGCATTCAGAAGAATTGTAAATACCCCAATTGTACATTAACTTTAAATGAATTTTATGTACACATAATTTATAGTTGTTACAATCTACCCTCCTTACAAAAATTTCGTCCTCGAAATTTACAATTTATTTTAAAGACTAGTTTACAAATAAGTGAGGATATCTTGCACGCATCTCATCCTCTCTTTCCCATGTTGATTCTCCTGGTGTGTCCTTTCTCTACATCACTCGAACCAAGTTGACTTTCTTGTTCCGAAATGAATTCACCATTCTATCCAAGATCTCAACAGGTTGCAGCTCACAAGATAAGTCTGGCTGTATAGTGAGTTCGGAGTGATCAAGTACATGGCTGTGGTCATTCACATACCTTCTGAGTTGAGATATGTGGAACACATTATGTACTCCTTCCAATCAGGGTGGAAGTGCCAAGTGATAAGCCACTTCATCGACTCGTTCGAGTATGTCGAACGGTCCAATATACCTTGGACTTAGCTTACCCCGTCTTCCAAAACGAATCACTTCGCGGTTCGGAGATATCTTCAGAAATACGTAATCTCCCGGCTGGAACTCCAAATGAAGGTGTTTTGCATCAGCCCAGTGCTTCTGTCAATCTTGGGCTATGCGCATTCTTTCCCTGATAGCACGAACTACGTCAACAGTTGCTACTATCATCTCAGGTCCAAGAAGTTCTCTATCTCCGATGTCATCCCAACTTAATGGCGATCGACACTTTCTTTCATAAAGTGCTGCAAAATGTGACATTCATATACTTTCTTGGTAGTTGTTGTTGTATGAAAACTCCACAAGATGTAGGTGATCTTCCCACTATCCTCCAAAATCTAGCATACACGCTCTTAGCATATCCTCTAAGACCTGAATAGTTCGCTCTGACTGATCATCTGTTTGTGGATGATAAGCCATGCTGAAGTTCAGAATTGTTTCCAAGCTCGCTTGCAGACTCTGCCAAAATTACGATCGAAATCTAGTGTCACGATCGGAGACAATGCAAACCGGTACTCCATGAAGTCTCACGATTTCCTACATGAGTTCATGGGTATCAGAAATAGTACATATTTGAAGAGTTTAAAATCATACTTAGATTCTTACCTCCATATACTTCTTTGCTAATGTCTCGGTAGATTGGCCAACTCGAAATGGGATGAAATGAGACGATTTTGTTAGTCGATCCACAATAATCCATACCGTATCGTTACCCTTTGTGCCGCGAGGAAGTGCAGTCACAAAATCCATCATGATGTGTTGCCACTTCCATTCTGGGATAGGTAACGGTTGAAGTAATCCAGTTGTCCTATGATATTCAGCCTTTACTTGCTGACACACTAAGCATTTAGCGACGCTTCTGGCTACTTCACGATTCATTCCATGCCACCAGTAATTTTGACGCAGATCTTTGTATATCTTTGTACCTCCAGGGTGTACTGAGTAGGGAGAGCTGTGAGCTTCTTTCATTAACTCGTCCCGCACAGAACCTTTTGGTACACACAATTTGCTGCCGTACCTCAAACATCCGTCTTCATGGATGATGAAATCTGTTCTAAGTCCATTCTCTAGTTGTTCTCTGATCTTTTGCAACTTAGCATCACTTGCTTGAGCTGCTTTGATCTGATTGACAATGGTAGATTGAACTTGTAAGTTCATCAAACTTGAAGCGTTATCTGGCATGATCACTTCAATCTCCATCTGATGCAAGTCTTGTTGAAGTTTCCGCTGAGCGTTGAGATTCATTGCTAATGGTTGGCGACTAAGGGCATCATGTAACACATTCATCTTCCCTGGGTAATATTGCAGGTTGATGTCGAAGTCCGCCATGAGTTCTAACCATCTTCTATGCCGCATATTCAACTCTTTCTGAGTAAATACATATTTTAGGCTCTTGTGATCTGTATATATGTTCACTCGTTCACCAAGAAGATAATGGCGTCAAATCTTAAGAGCAAATATTACGGCCGCCAATTCCAAGTCATGCATCGGATAATTGCGCTCATGAATCTTCAGCTGTCTTGATGCATAAGCTACAACCTTACTGTGTTGATATAGAACACATCCTAATCTCTTACCGGATGCATCGCAATGTACTTCAAAACCTCCAGATTGGTCCGGTATAACGATAAACGCTGATGTCAATCTTGACATGAGTTCTACGAAAACCTGTTCGCATGCTTCTGACCATACGAATTCTTCATCTTTACGTATGAACTTGGTCAAGGGTGTTGCTATCTTCGAAAATCCTTCAATGAATCTTCTGTAATATCTTGCTAGACCCAAGAAACTTCGAATGTCCTTCACTGACTTCGGTGTCGGCTATTCGCTTACTGCTGATACTTTCGCTGGATCCACAGAGATTCCTTCGCCCGATACAATATGTCCGAGAAAACCAACTTGATTTAGCCAAAATTCGCATTTGCTATACTTGGCATAGAGTTGATGTTGTCGTAGGGTTTTCAGGACAATTCTCAAGTTCGGCGTGTTCCTTCCGACTTTTAGAATACACCAGGATGTCGTCGATGAAGATGACAACAAACCTGTCTAGGTACTCTCGGAAAACTTGATTCATTAGGTTCATGAATATTGTGGTGTGTTGGTCACTCCAAATGGCATCACAAGAAATTCGTAATGACCATAGCGAGTTCTGAATGTCGTTTTATGGATATCAGATTCCTTGACCTTCACCTGATGATAACCCGAACGAAGATCTAACTTGGAGAAAACACAAGATCCACTTAGTTGATCGAACAGATTGTCGATGCGCGGTAGTGGATACTTGTTCTTTACTGTTACTTCGTTCAAGACTCTATAATCAATGCACATTCTGTATGAACCTTCCTTCTTCTTCATGAGCAAAATTGGTGATCCCCAACTGGAAGTGCTGGGATGAATTCATCCTTTCGCCAATAATTCGTCCAATTGAGTTCGGACATCCTTTAAACCTTTCGGACTTAGTCGATACGGTGCTTTGATTACCGGTTGTGCTCCTGGTATTAAATCAATGCTGAATTCAAGAGCTCGATCGGGAGGCAAACCTGATATATCGTCAGGAAACACAACGTCAAACTCTCGAACTACTTCTGGATTTGATCCTTCCTCCGCTTAAATTATCGCAATCACTGCCTTCTTTGGTTTCGCCTTGTATGCACTTGGCTCCAGGGTACGGTCTCCACTTTTGAAATAGAAGACTGGATGTTCTGAAATCTTGAACACTACCCTCCTTTGACGACAGTCAATGGTAGCATAGAATGTTCCGAGCCAATCCATACCCAGAACCACATCGAAGTTCGGTATGTCCAACACCTTGAAGTCAGCATAGAATTCTCTGCTGCAGACGACCACTGGACACAGGCTGTATCCCATTGTTGTCTTTAGAACGTCGTTCCCTGAACTGACATTCCAGCTGGATATGAGAGGTTTGACTGGAATCGCATGAGTTCGGACAAACCGTTGTGACATAAAGCAATGAGATGCTCCAGTATCAAAGAGTGCAATAGCAGGGAGTGGGGCTACTAAGATTGTACCTAAATTATGTGGAATACGTTTTAGGTATAAGGAAAAGATATCTAGGTATGTCTATGAACTGAAAGAGAATTTGAAAGGGAAGTGTTACCAGTGATGACCTGGTCGGTGGCTTCAGCTTCTTCCACGGTCATTGTGAAAGTCTGTCGCCTCGGCACATTCCTTCTTGCTGGAGGAGCATTCCTCTGTCCGTTCCTTGGTCCTTGAGGTAGGTTCCTTTGAGCTTGATGGAACTGACGAGGAGGAGGTGCAGTCGGTCCACGAGGAGGTGGAGCAGGTAGTGCAAGTCTCGGAGTAGGTGCCTGGATGGCTGGGCACTGCGGGTATGTGATTGCTGGCCTGGGTGCAGCATATGGGTTGTGTCTATGAGGACAAGACCCAATGTCATGAGTAGCTGAGCCGCAGACTAAGCAAAGGCGATTTGCTCGCCGTCAATCTTTCATCAGATGTCCATCCCTCCTGCAATAGGTGCAAAAGGCTTGGCTAGGCCGGTTGTTTGGTACTCCCGGTCTCCTTGGCACAAAAGGTGGCCTTGAAGAGGCTCCTCCTGCCATCTGATTGGTAGGGCGCTTCATCCCGCAGACTGAAATCTGCCCCTCATCTTTACCACCGCCTCATATCGATGGGCCATTTTCAGAGCCAATTCATGAGTCGGAAAATCTCTTGTGGCTAATGCAGCCTGGATCTCTGGATCTAACCCTTGTTGGAATCGTTGGGCTCTGATCTCATCTGTCGGTATTAGGTGTGCCGTGAATCTCTTAAGGTATTGTGTTAGCTGTGTATTATGTGATATATAGAAAATTGAACTATTGAGACATATCTTACCGACTGAGCATGGTGAACTCAGTATCGTACTCATCCACGGATTTGGTCCACATTGAACCCTGTTGTAGGTGGATGAACTGTTATTCCATGTCGAATCTGGCAGTCTCGGGAAAGTACTTTGCGTCGAACATATCACGGAAAGTCCTCCATTCGATCGGTTGGGTGAGACGGCTTCCTTCCGCCTTCCACTAGACCTGTGCATTGTCAGTGAGCTGCAGCTTTGCAACTTGAACCCAAGCGACCTCTGGCACTTGTGCTGCTGCCAGATCATATTCAATACTCTGAACCCATTCCTCGGCTTCTAGAGGGCTCTCTTTCCCTGCGAACTGCTTGGGGTGGAAGGCCCTGAATTGCTTCACCCCAGGTGCTTCTGCCTCGGGACGGTTCATCAATATAGCAGTCTGCTGTTGCTGTCCCTCCAGGAGGCTGCGGATTGCCTCAAGCAGTACCGTCTGCTCATTGATCGGAGCAACGACGGCAGGTGTAATTGGTAGGGGGTGGAGTGTTGTTGAAATTGGTGCTGGTGTTGTTTGGGTAATCCATAACCTTGAAAGAAAAATTTGGGTTAGGACAGATTCAAAACATATGAAATTGGTAGATTCAAGGAATATGAATTGTAAAAAATATTTTTAGTTGCTGGTTCTTGTGTTATATTTCTTAGGTTGTCCACGTAGAGCTGGCCTGCATGTCCATACAGTGCTGACCTGCATGGGCCACCAACAAAACCTGTCACGCCCCGCTTCCCAGTATACGGGCGGAGGACGCGACGAGGCCGCTACGTATTTACTCAGAAGTAAACACGCTAAGCGTATCTAAGCAATATAAAATAAAATATACACAAGTGACAAGATGTAAATGAACATCAAATTTATTTATTAACATTCATTTTACAATACAACTGAAATGAAAATACATGTACTGAAAGCAATGCCTAAACAATGACATAATAGAAATGAAAATGAAATATACACGTAAACTAGAGCTCCGGGTCAAAGACTAGCTGATCCAAATCCTCACTGGTGGGCTCTGTCTTCAGAAGGTCTGATCCACCTGACAACATTCCAAAGAAAGAAGAAAAAGGAATGTCGTCAGCGAACAATCGCTCAGTAAGTCCCAAAGTAAGAAGAGACAGAATATACAGAAGGAGAATGTAACTTTTAAACTTATATTATATTGTTAACGTTGTTGTTTGTAGCTTGGTACAGAAAATGCCAATGTATAAGAGAGGTGTCCCACTATTCCGGAGACTAAGGTATACAGATTACAAGAAACCGTTCAGCCACGGTACAACGGCAATGGAGATTCAGGTTAGGTGTTTATGGTTTCAGTCCCGTGCTACTTTTAACACCTTCCGTACCAATCTACCCCTTATAAACCCCGCGATATCTTGATTGTATTGATTGGATTGGATTGTATTGTCTTGTATTATAAATTGTATATGGATGACTTGCCGACACCATGATAGCAGTAATGGAACGGATATAATGGAAGAACATATAAATGGAGTATATCCATTGTTCGGTTCGGTCAAGTTGTATAGATTGAATAGATTGAGTATATGGATTCATATTGAATTGTGGTTTTATAATTGAATCATATTCAAGTCAGATTGATTATATTTAGACTCAGTCTGAGTCAGACAATTAGAAAAGAAATTGAAGTCCTGAATTGGGTTTTGATGTTATCGGTAACTGTTGCACATGGACGGCGGGATTTGTGTCTTTTTCCAAGACAATTACCATGTTGATAACACCGTTTGTTAGATTGTCTACCTTAAATAGGCAAGCACCCATATCTCCGGCTCCCGGGGGCACAAGAGACTGGTCCCGCTTAAACCTATGTTTACTAGGGCCCTTATTGTAATTTAGTATAACTTGATAGGGTTTTATGTAAAAATAGTTTTGGCATAATTTCAAAATACGCCTCAAGTATTTAATTATCTTCTTTAGGATTTTCATAGATGTATATTTTATAAATGTAAAATTTTTAGTGAATAGAACCTAATTTGATAGTATATGGTAGTTTCTTGAAATATTGTACTTGTGTTGTATTTGGATGGTATTTTCATGTAATAGTGATTCCTTTGATTTAGAAAGATTTGAATATTTATATAATTAAAATGGATATTTTGATAATAGATATATATATATATATATATATTTAATGAAAATATTTTTTTATTTTCTTATAGAAATCTCATTTTCTAAACAAAAATGCATAAAAATTCCATCGAGATCAAATGCTCCTTACGGAGGTCTGCATCTCGCTCTACTAAGCCCGAGAATGTGCGATAATCCGCACCATCCCAAACGGGGTCCCCAAAATGGGTTGTAGAGGTATAATTGCATGGAAATGATTAATACACTTTTGTATAGAAAACGGTTTTATAAGTTTAGGGTATTTATTTGTAAATCGTATTTCCCGTATTCTATTGTCCCAAACTTCATCGTGTTATGATAGAGATGTGTGTTTTGATGAGTTAGATCATTATCTCGTGAACTATCTAAAGGTATAGCAAGGAATAAAGCTTATAATGTCGAAATGTAAAGTATGTGGTATTTTTATGTAAAAATACGATAAATGTCACAAAAATGATTATTTTGATGTGAAACTTATTTTATTGAGTTTTTTAATGTTTAATAATCAACATATAAGAATATGGTTTTATCTTGTTAAAGAAAAATGTAGTTTTTAAAGAAAACCGAATCGGAAGTCGGACTAACTCCGCTTCCGTCGGGTTTTAAAAATGGAAATTTTTAAAGATGAAAATGAGATAGGAAATGGGACTTACTGGCTTTGATGAGAGGGGGGAGGTAGAAGGAGGTCTAGGATTCGTCAGTGCTTCGTTTCGTTGCCGGAAACTCCTCGTATCGTCGCTGGAACTTCGTCGGAGCTCCGCCCTTTGCTAACTCCACTTGCACAATATAGAGACTTAGGAATTCTTGAGAGTTTTGGTAAGGGTTTGTGTGTGAGGAAGTGTGGAATGAGGGGTGCTATTTATAGGAAAAGGTAGGGTTTAGGGTAGTGAATAGGTGCATTAAAATTTGTAATAAAATAGGATTTAAATTGGAGATTTAAATTCTCTGTGTGAATGCAGAGAAAACAAGCAATGTGAAAGGAAGTGGGGTAGGCCAAGGGTTGCAGAGAAAAGAGTTGGAAGCATTAGGGATGGGTATGACTGGCGGCGCCGGCCTTTTTGAACTTGTCACCGGGTCTTTACCATCGGGTGTGGGTTGGGTTTGGTGCAGAGTGTTGGGGTTGTTTGGTATTCTTCAGTGTATATGTTTGTTTAAAGTGTGACTCTTCAGTTTACGTGTAGGGCATGTGTAGACTCTTGGGCTTCTAAAAGATTAAAAGAAAAATAACTAAAAAGATAATGTGACTGGGGGGATTCGATCACAGGGGCTACGCCACAGTAGTGCAAGGCTTTACCTATGAGCTACAAGTTGTTTCTTGTTGTTCTAAATCAAAACAAATACTTATAGCATTCACAGGAATTGTAAATACCCCAACTGTACATTAACTTTAAATGAATTTTATGTACACAGAATTTGGAGTTGTTACAGGCTCACTCCTGACTGGGGATCACCGCGAGAACTTGATCCGGTTCCTATGAGATAACTCGGACGTATTCGCTTGGGCGCCGACGGACATGCCCGGAATTGACCCTAGAGTGATCTCCCACAAGCTCGGGGTCGATCCGAAAGCAAAGCTGTCATGCCCCGCTTCCCAGAGTGCGCTAAGATCGGCACGTGACAGAGCCAACCATACTACTTGTGGCTAGGAAACATCCCTCCGCAGTCACATTACGGCTGTCTATAGATATCAAGAACAGTAGAATAAAATAAACTATCTAGTACATATCCATGAGCCAGAATAAACGAGTCAAGAAATAATATGCGGAAGCAATAAATCCAAGTAACAATAACAATCTGGAAAGTACGTCCCAAATACGGGCTCACAACAGGAAATAAAAGTGCTGAAAGAAAACTAAACTAAAATACTAACAGGTCCTCACTGCTCGGCCTGCTGACTGAAATACTCCTGAACGGCCTGCGACAGGGAGAGAGGATCTGGGCCATGCAAAACCCAGACGTCAGTGCGTCATAATATCAACAATAATACAATCAGGAGGTAACAAGACATGCAGGCATGAGTATGAACAGTAATAAGAGTATAACAGTATCACGAATAAGGAACAGTGAAGGGTATAAGCACATGTGATGTGCAGTGAGTAATCTAAACTGTGCTACTAAGTTATCTATTCTAAAGTCTTCGAAATCAATTAATGTAATCCTCATCATAACCCATCGGTGATTATTCCGTAACGCCCGGAAAAACGGCAAATAATATGTATTCCGTAACGCCCGGAAAAACGGCAAACAATATGATAGCCTTTTGAGTTACGTTCGGTTACATTCTTGATTTCCCCATACCTCCAAGTTATGTGTTCAAGTCAGGTATTGCCAATTGATATCTAATGCCAACACAGGATCAAACCGGTACAAGTTTTGTCTATGCAGACAACAATAACGTCCATCAGGACAACATGTCAGGATTGTCAGTATTAGAAACAGGATCAGGTAACATGTCAAGTAGTGATATATCAGGTCATGTCAGGTAGTGTACATGTATCAAGTCATGTCAAGTAGTGGTGTATCAGGTCATGCCAAGTAGTGCACAGGTATCAAGCGGGTGCTCATAATCAAACTGTAGCAAGTATTGAATCAGGATGAAAGTACGGATGTACAATAAAAGCATGGATGCATAAATATCGATCAGGGGTTACATCATGACTAAGTAGGATGCACAATATCAAGCATGGGGTACTAATGTATTAATAATATGAATTAATGTAATATGGGGTGCAACTAGTTATGCAGAATTGATGGTATGGATACACAAATAAACATGGATGCATAAATAACTATCAGGGGTTACAACTATAGCTTCATGACTATGTAGAATGCACATTATCTTGCATGGGGTGTTAATGTAGCAGTAATATGAAATAACGTGTTGTGATATTCAACTAGATATGTAATTAATGGTATGGATGCACAAATATCGATTGGGGTTACATTTACAGCTTCAAGACTAAGTGGGATGCACATTATTAAACATGGGATGTTAATATGACAATAATATGTAATAATGTGATCTGTAAATGCAGCTACATGTATATTAAATGATATGGATACATACGGGTATCCGAAAACGGTAAAACTTTAATATGGATGTATAATGTGATAAATATGTAACATTTTACTCATATGGATGCATAATAATATACCTAGCATGTAGCAAGATGAATTAGCATGCGACTAGATATGTAAATAGTGATATGGATGCACATGGATGTCCGAAGACAGTAAAATAGTAAAATGGTAATGTGGGATGCATAATTAAACAATAAGTAATATTATTATTCACATGTGTGCTATAAATTGTAGTATAGCATGTAGCAAGATTAACTTGCCTGAACGGATCGGACGACGGGTACGTACGGTACGTCCGACGTCGGGTAAACATCGCAAAACCACACGCGCGCACGGGACGGGTCCAGGCAAGGCAAGAAGGTAACCACGCTGACTGGGAACGTCCTCAGGGTTGCCTGGATCGGCGGCGGGCACAGCTCCGACGGTGATCACCGGAAAAGAAACAAGATCAAGAAAAGAAATGTAAAGAAGAAGAAGGAAGAAGAAGAAGAGCAAGAAGAAAGAAAAGGGAACTGGGGTTTGGTTTTTTAGGTTTGGGAGAAGGCTAGGAGGTGAGGGGTGAGGCCGACGTGGGTTTGAGCTCCGGTGAGGATGCAAGGGAAGGTTGCAGGCGAGGGTTTCTGAGGCTGTCGGGTGTGGGTGATGGTGGTGGTGGTGAGAAGGAGGAGAGGAGAAGGTGATGAGGAGAGGATGGTCGACGACGACGAGGTGGTTGTGACAATATCGGTCGCCGTCGGTGGAAGAGAGGGGTCGTCGGGGTTCTTGGTGTGCAATGGGGTTCTAGGGTAAGGGTTGTAGTGTGGTCTGGAGTGCAGGGGGAGGAGAGGAGAGAGGTAGAGGGTGGAGGCAAGGTCGAGGGATCGACGGCGGAGAGGTGGGTTCGAGAGTTAGGGTTCGTCGGGGTTGGGT
Source organism: Agapanthus africanus (assembly GCA_030015575.1). Taxonomy (NCBI): domain Eukaryota; kingdom Viridiplantae; phylum Streptophyta; class Magnoliopsida; order Asparagales; family Amaryllidaceae; genus Agapanthus; species Agapanthus africanus. Next base: position 49,030,219 of record CM057339.1, read on the forward strand.
TCAAGGTGGCTGTAGTTGGGTGCAGGGGTGTCGGATTCTTGGGAATGTGGGTTGCAGGGGATGGAGAAGGAAGAGGAGAGGAGAAGGGGAAGGCGAGATGATGGAGGCGAGGGGTCGGCGGCAAGAGGCGACGCTTCGAGGGGGCTAGGGTTTTCTCGTGGAGAGGGCGGCAAAAGAAAAATTTAGAAGAAGAAGAAAAGAATTGAGAAGGAAGGTAATTATAGTGGGGAAGGGAGGTGACGAGAATCCTGGAAAAAAGGAAATGTGATAGGAGTGAGAGAGAGAGAGAGAGAGAAAGTGATGTAGGTTATTAGGATAGAATATTTTTTTAGTTACAAAATAGAAAATCGCATATTATAATCAACAGTTGGTTTATATGGTGAAGAATAAAATATTAATAAAATTTGAGTTTTAGGTTAAATACAAAATAGTCAAAAACACGCCCGGGTCGGGTCTAAAAATCCAGTTTTAAAATACGGAAAATATATGTGTCGACCAAAACTAAAATTGGATATTCGGGTAACTAAAATGCATACCCCCAAGAACGGATGCACGTACGTGCGCGTAGCCATCCAAACAAGTCCGTTTCACTGAACGGGATGAGAACAAGATGCACGGATGCTACCACAGGGTCAGGGGTTTCATGCATGCCATGCAATGTATTTTTAAAGTATTTTATGTGACTTTAAATGTATGTTAAAGAAATGCCGATGCCAGATATTATTCCAATATGCAGTATGCATAATATGAAAGTGCACGGATCCATGTAACAAGCCAGGATAAACCATAAATAGGAATCAAGACGGTTTCAAGCAAGCGGGTCGGGTCGGATGCAAATACAGATGTCAAATACACTATTCGCACCCAAAACACAGTAAATCAGGAAAATACCATAAATAAAGAAATACTTGAACTAGAACTGGTATAAATGAACTAGAGTGTTATAAAAGCCCGTCCGAAAAAAGAAGAGAAGATTTGCGCCGGCCAAGCAAAAGGCGATAGAAGATGAAATGGATCAACTGCCCGCTGCTAACTTTATCAGAAACGTGGACTACTCAGATTGGCTGGCGAATGTGGTCATGATCAAGAAGGCAAACGGGAATTGGCGCATGTGCGTCAATTTCATGGATTTGAACAAGGCCTGTCCCAAAGATAACTATCCCCTCTCTCGATAGACCAGCTGGTACAGCTCGTCCGGAAACGAATTATTGAGCTTCATGGACGCTTTCTCCGTTTACAATCAAATCAGGATGAACCCGGCTGACGAAAAACTTACCGCCTTCACCACTGATCGATTGGTATACTTCTACAAAGTGATGCCCTTCGGACTCAAGAACGCCGGGTCACATATCAGCGCCTGGTCAATAAGCTGTTCAAACCCCAGGTTGACAGAAACAAGGATGTCTGCGTCGACGACATGCTCGTAAAATCTACCTCGTCAGCTGGGCACACTAAAGATGTTGGTGAAACATTCGACGTCCTGCGCAAGTACAAAATGAAGCTGAATCCAGCCAAGTGCGCGTTCGGAGTCACCGGTGGGAAATTCTTCGGGTTCATGGTAACCCACCGAGGAATCAAAGCAAACCCTGAAAAGATCAGCGCCATCCTCAACATGGCTACGTCCAAGAACAATGTTGACATCATGCGACTCATGGGAAGGTCGCCGCCCTGAGCTGCTTTATGTACAGATCCGGGGAGAAGTGCCTTCCGTTTTTCAGGGCCCTAAGGAAAATCCCCAAGTTCGAATGGTCTGAGGAGTGTCAGAGCGCTTTCGAACAACTCAAGGCGCATCTAGCGACCCCACCGCTACTCACCCAACCAGTCGAGGGTGAAAAACTATTGCTATATCTAGCCATCTCCGACCAAGCTGCAGGCTCTGTGCTTGTCAGAGAAAGCGAAAGCGTACAGAGACCGGTCTATTACGTAAACCATGTCTTCAAGGATGCAGAGACTAGATACTCGGCCATAGAGAAAATAGTCCTGGCACTTGTCGCCTCCAGGAAGTTTCTGTAGGGTTCCTAGGCACACTAGTGAGGTCTCACAAGCCATCAATCATGCCTATTTCAAAAAATCTAGGTGCCGAGAAACCCTAATATGGATCGTTGGCTAGAAATCTAGACGAAACAATAAAGTAGTTAACAACTTAACTAATGGGAAACGGAAATACAACCTTTGTAGATCCGGTGCTCCACCTCCATAGCTCCGCAACGAAGTTCCTTTGCTGTCCAAAAAGAATCCAGGCTCTAGCGTCGGCTTCATCGGAGAATAGGCGAGCTAGGTCGTCGATGTCCATACCGAAGATGATCTACGTCGAGGCATCGCTAGATCAAGCTCCACCTTCACCTTGCCATGAAAACTTGTGAAGGAAATACACTCTACTACTTGGCAAGAGGTAGAGGATGAAGAAATAGGAAGTGGGTAGACTTTAGAATTGGATTTCTCACTCATTTCCATCAATCACCATTGATGGAGCTTGCTTTCTTCAAGTGAAGAAAGGAAGAAGAAGAAGAATAATGTTATGATAAGAATAAGAATAATGGAAAATAAAATCTATTCTTATCATAATCACACCATGGTTAAGTGTAGAGAGAGGACCATGGTTAGGTGTAGTGGTTAGGGTTAAGCATGAGACAAAATGGTCACTTTATTCAAACCTTCATGAATGTTCATGAAAGAAACAAAAATAAAAGCCACCATTTTATCTTTATGCATTATATTTTCCAAAGAAATAAATGAATAAATAAATGTATATGAAAAACAAAACCCTAACCATTTAAATAACCATGGATCAATCTTTAACACAAACCAAGTAAGCATGCATCATCAAACATGATACAATCATGTGCACAAAACTATATCGAATATACAATGTGCACATCCGAGCGAGAAAATCCAATTAAAGTGAACCGATACTAGTTAATGCAAAGTAATATATCAAATATATAATTATGCATTAAATCATTAAATCAACACTTGATTTAACGATCCGGTCATATCGTATATAACCGACTAGTATCCAATGTATCGGTTTATCGAATCAATGCTTGAATCGATAGCTAGGTTATATCGCATACAACCAATCGATACATTTATCGCGAGAATGAAATACGGTATCACATACACGCATTATTCTCGGTCCCGCACATATCTCATATGCGCTCCTATTTCGTTTCGCTTGAGCCAGGAAACCTCTGTGTAGGACTCTAAAGACTCGTCAATACGCCGGCAGCAGGTGATGATCATATCAAACACCCACAAGCCGCAAGCGGTCTGCTAAACGTAACGGCCACCCGGGTATTGAGCGATCTGAAGATCGACGAGCAAGCCCGCTTACACTCCAGTGAATCCAACCAGTAACACTACCGTACAGTCCGGTCTGATCGTCTGATATGTCGCATATCTCGCCTAGGGGTGGTAAACGTCAGACCCCAATAGCTCGATAAGTCGTGTCGATATGAGGTCTATAACAATTCGAGAAACTACTGGTAACACTTACCAGTAAATCTCAGCAACCCTGGCCAGGGATTTCCTGTTATAGCCAATCGAACACAGCGCAACATCAACCCCCTATACCGGGAGAATCCCCTCCTATCGCTCATTGCCTCCATGTGACTCGGGACTGTACCCAAAAACCACCGTTTTGCATGCCCTCTTGGACGTGGTAAGATGGAAATCAAAGCACAGTGGGAACCACACAAGACTCTATGATGATCTCGGGTCAACAGACTACTCTGTACCAGTGTCACCAGAGAACTGCCATCTGACGTGAGGTATAATACCATCTGGGAGTTCTCGGCGAGTCCGTCCAGTGTACCCAGTCTCCACTGAGCACCCGTATATCATCTCTGATGTCAAACACCAATGGATATGGGATCATCCATCGCCCATCTGTATGGGTCGAGAAGGTATACGCTAGTCTACTCTGGTATATCGATGCCCCGTCTCGATACACCCACGACTAGGGACTTTGAAGGATGTACTTATGGACTACCATGTCCCCACTAGTATGATCCGCATCATAGTCCAGGTAGTCAAGTACAGATCCTAAGGGCTTTACCAACATATAACAGGGAGACAATCAGTGTACACGTTAAGGTAAAGATCAACCAGATAGCATACTATCATGTCGAGCAAGAAAGTCCTCCCTATATATGTCCCAGCATCCACTACAATATACATCCAATGTACAGTAATGGCCTCTAGGGCATACATATAACTAACAGTTTCGGCACTATTTTCAGGCTCACACGATCCTCGTCCTCAACGAGCGACCTTTAGGGTCGATTCTCGCCTCCCCCAAGGCATCAAGACGACTGGAGAAGTGGAGGTGGGAACTATCCCATTTCGATATCAAATATCGCCCCCGACAAGCCATTAAAGCACAAGTCTGGGCGGATTTTGTTGTCGAATGCACTATCCCCACTAAAGAAGAAGCGCCGACCCGGGGCCTGAGCCATGGACCTCGGTCGAAGAGGTGCCCGACCCCATCCCGGATTGGATGCTCTACGTGGACGGATCCTCTACCGACGAGGAGAGCGGGGCTGGCCTGATTATCCACAGTCCGGACGAAGAGGAAATGGAATACTCCTTAAAGCTCGGGTTCAGAGCTTCAAACAATGTCGCGGAATACGAGGCTTTGATGGCATGACTGCAAATTTATATGGAATTTTACGATCAAAAATATATTACCGCAATCAAGAACGACGTCGCTTGGTAGCTAGCCGGTGAATACGGGTCGGTCCACAGGGATGTTGTAAATCTCCTGAATGTTCTTACGAGCTAATTCCAAAGGGTGTTGGATCTTTTAATTAAATCTAAAACGAAGTTGAGTTATACTAGGATTAGGAAACTTGCTAGAATTAGATTTAGGTAAAGTTTGGTAAATAAAGATTTACACCTCTTTCCAATGCCTTAAATTAGATATTATATTAGGGGTTATGGTAAATATTAATAAAGGGGATTAGGATGATTGGGAAGATATTTCTTTCTCTAGATCTTTGTCCTTCCTTTCTTAATCTTTACCCTAACCTCCATGGAAAACTTACAGATCCGGTCTTTTATACTACAGTATCACCGTTACCTCAAGGGTAGAGTGCCATAGGGAGCGGAAGATGAAAGTATGCATGGAGTCCTAATGTTCATAAGCGATTGGCAAAGAAAAGAGATGAAAGATCTTCATATCTCAAACCCTTCCCTATTCCTAACCCTAACAAGCGAGGAAACTACTCGCTCATTGAGGGATCTACGAAAGACATAATTTTTATTTTGTTTTGATTTAAAAGATGAAAGATCTACTACAAGTTAATAAAAATTCTAAACTATATTAAACTAGAGCAAGAAAAGAAATTACCTAGGGCAGAAATTAAAACTAGAACTAGGACATAAAAATAAACCTATTTACGATTGATGCTCTTCAAACTTCAAAGAACACTGAAATTTTATTGATGAATAGAGGCATGAGAAAATACAATGAATTGGGTCTCTATTTATAGGACATAGAAAACCCTAGGTTTACAATTGCCGCATGTCTGCATTTACCAAAATACCTATATGAAGACCTAGTCAGAGTAAACTCACGAATTGGTAAAAAATTCACGCACCCCGGGCTCCATACGGCCGCGGAACCGCGGCCTGGGTTGGGTTTGGGCCGCGGTTCCGCAGCCCAATGAAAGAATTGTTGGCTGAAATTTTGGGGTCTGCTTCTGGGTCTTTTTGGGCTTCTGATTCTTTGGTTCTTTTCTCCATTTGGATTCTAGGTCTTCTCCAGATCTTTCAGTGAAAACTTGTAGTGGTCTTTTAACCGTTTGCTTTGACATGTTGGACCTTGCGTTGCCTTGTACATTGTGAACCGTTCTTCATCTAGACTTGACTAAGATCCTTCTATTTGTTGGTCAAAAGTCCCTCTTTTGTGTCGTCTTTTGTCTTTTTCACTGTTTTTACTCCAAGAACCTGTAACCTGTACTATGTAGCAGACATGGGTCAAAAGCACCTATTTTATGATAAAATGCATAAGAATGGGGAATATAATAATTCAAGAATATGATATGAACAAATACCCCCAAACTTATCTTTTGCTCGTCCTCGAACAAACTTATTTTTTTATTCTCGATAAAAACCCAACCGCACTTTCGTAGGGAAACGCGATTACACTGAGCTCGTGCAACAAGCCGTTAAACCTCTAGGTGTCCCTAGTAGGAGGAGTGTTGTCTCCTGAGGGTTTTCAGCGGATACTACCCACAAAATCCTATCAATTCGACTTTTCGACTTTTATTCTCCAATTAGGTTTTCTAACAAGGAATACTATTATCGTCGACTCGTAAATTATCCACCCATATTCTTCACACTTACTCATCATTTAACTTAAGATTATATATGTTCTGTAGACTTACTTAGCTTTTGGCATTTCTTAAGTTTTCCTTCTAGGGTTCCATCTCCACTTAGGAATTTTTATCAACTCTATTAAAGATACAAGTTCTATTCTTCACTCCTTTCTCTCATCTAAACTCCAATCACATACCCCTACGTGTGTGTAAATATCACCCCTACACTTAGAAATTCATATCAAGCAATCATACTCTTATCCATTGTCTAAAACACTTATTAATTGGTGAATTGAATTTTGCTTACACATCCTTCATGCGACCGTTAATACTTCTTGAGCTACCAACAACCGATTACAAGATGCGTTGGCACTTTAAAGCGTACTTCCTAGTCTTGTAACCCCCAAGGCTTTAGCAGTGACTCCCAAACCAGTTGGTCTAAGGCACTAGGTGATGAAGCACCCTCGCTAAATATTTTTCTATTTTTTAGCCTTAAGTAATCACAAAAACCAGTGTTCATTTTTTTTTCTTTATTCACACTTATATTTTTTTATTTTTCATCTTACTAAGGACTTTAGACAAGAGCATTTCAAGGTCTCTTCTACTATTCCAAGCTTCAAGGTGTGTGATTGTGCAAATTGTAAGGTATACATTTTCAGAATCTAGACTTAAACTTAGGAATTATTTTTCAAACTTATACTCTAATAAAAATATCAATATTTTTCCTTTGTTTTGATTTGGCCCAAGAATTGAATTCAAAATTTACCTATTTCTAAATAAACTACAAAAACATATATTTTCTACCGTTAAACTTTAAGAAAGGTTATTTTTAGGGTTTTTAATTTACTGAGTCTAAGACCTAGTTGTTCCTAGCCAGTTAACCTATTTGTCAAACTCAAGTCAATTAGGCCAAAATTGAATACATTAATTTTTATAATTTTTTGAAATTTTCAATCTTTTATGGGTTTTTCTTTTTCTATTATTTTTTATTTTTTTCAAAATTTTCAATTTTTATGATTTTTATATAAGGATGTAATGCAGAAATATACATATGAATGCGAAGGAAGAAAACTTACCGAGCATACCCCCAAACTTAAACTGGACAGTGTCCTCATTGTCATGCTGCACCAAGCGGGTCGATAATGTCGGCAATTTCCTATTTATTAACATATTTACAAATGATACACACCCCCAAACTTATTTGAAATAAAGTTTTGGAAAAATTAATTGGAAATTCGGGGGTGAAAGTAGAGGAGATTTAATCGGTGTAAAGCGGCTCCTGCAAAAACAGGAGCTCCTCCGATGGGTCCACAGTGAGAAACGGTTTCAATTGATGTCCATTTACTTTGAATATAGTACCGTCTTCCGGATTTTCAAGATCGACCGCACCGTGCGGGTAAACGGTGCGAACTATAAAAGGTCCTTTCCATCTAGAACGGAGCTTGCCGGGTTGATAATTTAACCGAGTATCATAGAGTAAAACCTGTTGACCAGGTTTAAACGTTTTTCGCAGAAGGTGTTTATCATGGAACACCTTGGTTTGGTTTTTAGCAATTAAGGCATTATCATAAGCCTCATCCCGCAGCTCTTCTAGTTCATTTAATTGCAGCTTTCGATTGCTGCCCGCATCTCCTAATGATAAATTCAACTCTTTGATAGCCCAAAATGCCTTATGCTCAATATCGACTGGGAGGTGGCAAGCCTTCCCGTAAACAAGCCGGTATGGAGACATACCAAGTTCGGTCTTGTATGCAGTACGAAAAGCCCATAGTGTATCGATCAGTTTGAGTGACCAATCTTTACGGTTTTTAGAAACCATTTTCTCCTAGATTTGCTTGATTTGCCGATTCGAAATCTCGGCTTGTCCACATGTTTGGGGATGGTATGGCATTGACAGCTTGTGGGTAATAGAATATTTGCGCATTAAGGACTCAAAAGTCCTATTGCAAAAGTGAGAACCATTATCACTTATTATCGCTCGAGGGTGCCCAAATCGACAAAAAAAATGTTCTTTAAGAAATCGAACGACAACCTTATTGTCATTCGTTCGGCTAGACACAGCCTCGACCCACTTTGAAACGTAGTCAACAGCCAAAAGAATATAAACATTCCCAAAAGAATTGGGAAATGGTCCCATGAAGTCTATTCCCCAAACATCAAAAATATCCACAACCAAAATTGGTTGGAGCGACATTTCGTTTCTCCGCGATATCCGGCCCAAGTGTTAGCACCGGGAGCAAGTCTTGCAGTATTCATATGCATCCTTGAAGAGTCGTGGCCAATAGAAGCCACACTGCAAGAATTTCTCGGCTGTCTTCTTTGGGCCAAAGTGCCCGCCACATGCTTGATCGTGGCAAAAAGACAGCACACTCTTAAACTCGTTTTCCGGTACACACCGACGAATGATTTGGTCGGAACAGTATTTAAAAAGATAAGGTTCATCCCAGTAAAAATGCTTTGCTTGGGACAAGAATCAAAGTTTATCTTGTTTCGACCAATCTTTAGGTATCAAGCCGGTGGCTAAGTAGTTTACGATATCAGCGAACCATGATTCGCAAGAAACGGTTAAGAGTTGCTCATCGGGAAAAATATCTTTTATTGGAAGTTCAAGTGTAGGCGAAGAAGGAAGTCGTGAAAGGTGATCGGCCACTACGTTTTCACATCCTCTTTTGTCCCTTATAACAAGGTCAAACTCTTGTAGCAGGAGGATCCAACGTATTAGCCTCGGTTTAGCATCCTTCTTCGCAAAAAGGTGGCGAAGAGCTGAATGATCCGTATACACAATGACTGGAGAACCGATTAAATAAGGCCGAAATTTTTCAAGTGCAAACACAACTGCTAAAAACTCTTTTTTTGTTGTTGTGTAGTTTAGTTGGGCCTCATTTAATGTACGGCTAGCGTAATAAATCACGTACGATATCTTATTAATGTGCTGTCCAAGAACAGCACAAATGGCAAAATTTGATGCGTCGCACATAATTTCGAAGGGATGCGTCCAGTCTGGAGATGAAAGAATGGGCGTAGAAATGAGAGAGTGTTTTAATGACTCGAACGCTTCCATGCAAGTTGAGTCAAAATCAAATGTTGTGTCCTTGGCCAATAAAAGAGTCAAAGGTCTAGCAATCTTGCTAAAATCCTTGATGAACCGTCTATAAAAACCGGCATGGCCAAGGAAAGCTCGGATGTCTTTGACGCATTTAGGAGGAGGAAAATTAGAAATGACCTCGATTTTGGCTTTATCAACCTCTATGCCGTTTTGCGAGATGACATGTCCTAAGACAATACCTTCTTGTACCATAAAGTGGCACTTCTCCCAATTTAAAGTTAGGTTCTTATCCCTACAGCGGGTAAGAACTGCGTCAAGATATAGTAAACACTCGTCGAATGAGTCACCAAAAATGGAGAAATCATCCATAAAGATCTCCAAAAACTTTTCAACCATGTCTGAAAAGATCCCCATCATACACCGCTGAAATGTAGCGGGTGCATTGCATAACCCAAAGGGCATGCGACGATAAGCAAAAGTGCCAAAAGGACAAGTAAATGTGGTCTTGTCTTGATCCTCTTTGGCTATGGGGACTTGGTTATAGCCGGAATAGCCATCTAAAAAGCAGTAGAACTCGTGCCCAGCTAATCGTTCTAGCATTTGGTCAATGAAAGATAAAGGAAAGTGGTATTTCCTTGTCGCGGCATTGAGTTTTCTATAGTCGATGCAAACTCACCACTCAGTTTGGGTGCGAGTGGGAATTAACTCATTTGCCTCATTGGTAATGACCGTGATGCCCGATTTCTTTGGCACAATATGAATGGGGCTAACCCATTGGCTATCCGAGATAGGGTAAATGATACCACGATCAAGACACTTAACAATCTCCTTCTTGACAGCCTCTTTCATAATGGGGTTGAGGCGTCTTTGTTGATCCCTTACCGGCTTGGCATCATCCATCAAGTATATATGATGTTCGACTATGAGGGGACTAATCCTCTTGATGTCCGCCATAGACCAGCCAAAAGCTTGCCGATTATTTTGTAAGACCATTAAAAGGGCCTTCTCTTGCTCGAGAGCTAGAGAGGCCGATATGATGACGGGTAGGGTCTCATTCTCACCTAGATAAGCATATTTTAGGTGCGATGGCAAAAGCTTTAGTTCGAGTTTAGGAGGTGAAACAATAGATGGTAACAATGGAGTAACTGTTTCAAACTCGAAGGATTCCATCAAAGGTTCAAATCGAGTGTACGCAACCGAGTCGGATGGTTCAACTAACTCATCCGAAAAAGCAAAAGACTCAAACTCGGATGGTGAGTCTTCAAAATCGTCTGCAAAGGTGAAACACTCATAATCGTTGTCCGCCGTGAAAGCTGTGTCAGATTCTAGGAGGAACGCACTAGTGGTGTCAACATTGCTGTGATCAAACATAAAATTTTCGAACTCACAGTCCTCCTCCGCGATCTCATTGATCGAGCAAACATCAAGTACGCTAGAATTAGGCTCGCAAGGATGATTTCCCAACTTAAAAATATTGAGTTCAATTGTCATATTGTCAAAAGATAGATTCATTGAACCGTTACGACAATTGATCACCGCGTTCGAAGTCGCAAGGAATGGTCGACCAAGTATCACCGGAATTTGACTTCGGGGGTTAGCGACAGGTTGTGTATCCATAACAATAAAGTCAACGGGAAAAATGAAATCCCCTACTCTAATTAACACATCCTCCAACTCTCCCCTAGGATGGATGATTGATCGGTCGGCCATTTGGAGAGTACAATGAGTGGGCTTAAGCTCTCCAACGCCTAATTGCTCGTACACCGAATAAGGTAGCAAATTGACACCAGCACCAAGATCTATTAGTGCTCTATTGATGTTCTTGTCCCCAATTGTTATCGAAATAGTAGGACAACCGGGGTCCTTGTGCTTTTGGGGTAGATTGGACAAGAGCATCGCTAACACCATTAGCCACGAAAACTTTCTTTGGTACTTGTGACTTCCTCTTTTTGGTGCATAAGTCCTTTAAGATTTTTGCATATGAAGGAACTTGTTGGATTGCATCCAAAAGAGGGATATTTATGCTAACCTGTTTGAACAACTCTACAATCTTCTCCATTTGTGGAGTTGGTTTATTGGATCTCAACCGGTTTGGAAAATGAACATTTTGAAAAGTTGTTGAGTCCAATTTTTGCAGATCAGATTGTGGAGTTGGAACGGATCCCCGTGTAGATGTGTTCGTGTTGTGAGAAGTAGATCCGTTCAAGCTAGAAGAAGTAGAGCCGTGTGAAAGATGGAGAATAGGCTCTAACGAAGAAGAAGAAGGTGAAGAAGATGAAGAAGAACCACCGGCAGGGGTGTCATGGTTAATACCCACATTATTTTGCAACACTTTTCCGGATCTCAACGTGGTCACAGCATTTACGTTATGATTCTGCTGTTCATATGCAACATGTGCGTGACCGGGATTTGGCAGCGGTTGAGATGGAAGCTTTCCTTTTTCTCGCTCTTTCAACGCAGCATTGAGTTGTGCAATTTGTGCCTCAATAGATTTGATGCTTTGATCGTGTGAGGCACTATTTTGCACCAAAGATTGAATAGAAGTTTCTAATCTCGCTGCAGATTGTGTAGATTGCTTTAGAAACGCATCTAGACTTCTTTCGAGCGAGCTAACCTTGTCATTCTGAGGTGGAACAAAATTGTTTGGCAGGTAAGAAGTGATAGGCACAAAATTGTTCACTTGATTAGGGTAAGGTTGCTGTTGGAAAGGTTGTTGAAATTGAGTTTGTGGAGGTGCTTGTTGTTGTGGAGGAGGAGGCCTTTGAAAATTGTTGTTTCCTTGGAATTGTTGATTTTGGTTCCAAGCGAAATTTGGGTGACTCTTCCAACCCGGATTGTATGTCGAAGAGTATGGATCATTTCTTTGTCGTTGCTGAAAGGCAGCATTGACTTGATCATGTCCTTGAGTAGATGCATTGTAAGGACACTCTTTGGTAAGATGTGATGGATCCGAACAACAAGCACAAACAGTTCGTGGAGGCACAACAGGGGCAGGAGAAGGCGATGAGATTTTGGTCTCAATCGCTTCTAGCTTTTTCGTAAGAGCGGCCATCTCGGCCTTCATAGCAATCGACATATCTAAGTGATGTATGCCTGCCCTAGATTGACCAATAGAAGAAGATGATGATGTGGTCTTGGTGCTCTCCCACTGAATTGTTTGTTCACTAAGGTTCTTAAGAAACTGCCACGCTTCCTCACTAGATTTGGATAGAAAGTGACCTTGACAAATGGTTTCTAGCAACTGCTTCGTTGCCGGGTTCAATCTCTCGTATAATGTTTGGCAAAGTTGCCAATTTTCGATCCCATGGTGAGGGCATTGAACGAGTAGGTCTTTGAATCTTTCAAAACACTTCCAAAATGGTTCGGAAGGAAGCTGTGAAAATTGTATAATCTCATTACGGATTCTAGCAGTTTTGTGATGAGGATAGAACTTTTTAAGAAAGGCTTTCACAAACTCTTCCCAATTCTTAATTGAATGCGACGCGGTGCTGTATAGCCACTTCTCGGCTAAGTCACATAAGGTGAAAGGAATGACCCTTAGCCTTATAGCATCGTCGGATAATTGGGTTGTTTTCATCATGGCGCAAACGTTTTGGAATTTTTTGATAAAGATATATGCATTTTCGGATTCCAAACCATGAAACTTGGGTAGCATATTGATGAAGTGGGGTTTGATCTTAAAATTGTCCCCATTTTCCGGTAGGAGTGAAAGACAAGTAGGTAGGGCGGTGCGGATGGGGTAGAAAAGATCCTGGAGCGTGACTCGCTGGGGCGCTTCAACAGGCGGGTGATTCGGGTTATTCGCACCTAACGGAGGTGGAATCATTCCCGTCGGTAAGGTGTTGTTAGGATTGTATCCCGACATACCTTCGGAAGAAGAATGTGAAGGTGAAAGTGAAGAAGTGGAAAGGATTTCGACTTAGGAGTCGAAAGGTTCGTCGGTCGGTACCACGAAACACGGACTAATCGGGCGCTAGTGTCCCTAGTCTAACCGGACATACACTAAAAGGGTAGTGTAGTCAAAAGATGAAAGACAGAATATGGAGGTAAGACAACGTTAATGTGAAGAAGTGGTGTAAGTGGAGTGCAAAGATTTCTTTAGCGACAAGTTGCAAGTTTTGAAAAGATTTTTCCTTTTTTTATGTGAGATTTTTGCAAAAAGATTTTTGAAAAGACTTTTGACACAAATGCAATTAACCACAAATGCACAATCAGGCCTAGATCTAGGGTCACCTAGGTCAGCTAGACGGCTCCTAACTGTTCCAAAGGGCTAAAGATAGGACCTCAAACTGCCTCTTCACCGCCAATTGCGGTCAGGTAAGTGCCAGGTAAGTGGGAAGGAACCACAGTAGTGGGCCTAATTAAAAACCACTAGCCTTTGACACATTTGCCTAGACACAGCAAAGTTAGATTAGGATAAATGGCCGATGCCTATAACTAGTCCTCTGTCCTAGTGAGCGCGACGTCCTTAAGGCTGAGTCTAGTATTTTTTAATGAAGAGTGGTCAATGCAAATGCTTTAAGTGATTTCTGGGGTCCTGGGAAGGGTGATGAAATCCCCACCCAATCTGAATTGGTCAAAAAACCCTTAAAATCCGATTAAAATATGCAAAGCAGTAAATCACTTGCAATCAATTTTCTTTTAAGCACGGCGCAAAGAATCCTGCAGAAAATCAATTATTGAAAGGGGGAAGAAGATTTTTAGCGCAAAGAATCCTGCAGACGATTTGATAAAAAGATATATGGGGATTTGTAGAGGTGAGAAAGAGGAAACAAACCGACAAAATTTCGCGCGCTGAAGATGCAATAGGACCGCGGTTCCGCGGTGGGAGGTAGCCTTAGGCGACGGATTAGCGGCGCGGTTGTGGGTTCACTTCCCAAGAAAAATTATGCTGTTCTGTTGTGGACTTCTCCCTCTGTTTTGATGTACCCTTTTCTGTTTCGCACTCTGGATTTTTCCAGATCCGTCAATCCTGCAAAGATTCACAAAAGAAACCCTTTAAACAATAAAAGATGATAGAATTTTTATATTTTTTATTTTTCAAATTTTTATGGTTTTTTTAATATTTTATATTAACCCGAAATTACAAAAAGGAAATTTTACGCCATTCCCGGTAACGGCGCCATTTGATTTATATGGAATTTTACGATCAAAAATATATTACCGCAATCAAGAACGGTATCGCTTGGTAGCTAGCTGGTGAATACGGGTCGGTCCACAGGGATGTTGTAAATCTCCTAAATGTTCTTATGAGCTAATTCCAAAGGGTGTTGGATCTTTTAATTAAATCTAAAACGAAGTTGAGTTATATTAGGATTAGGAAACTTGCTTGAATTAGGTTTAGGTAAACTTTGGTAAATAAAGATCTACACCTCTTTCCAATGCCTTAAATTAGATATCATATTAGGGGTTATGGTAAATATTAATAAAGGGGATTACGATGATTGGGAAGATGTTTCTTCCTCTACATTCTTGTCCTTCCTTTCTTAATCTTTACCCTAACCTCCATGGAAAACTTACAGATCCGGTCTTTTATACTACGGCATCACCGTTACCTCAAGGATAGAGTGCCGTAGGAAGCGGAAGATGAAAGTATGCATGGAGTCCTAATGTTCATAAGCGATTGGCAAAGAAAAGAGATGAGAGATCTTCATCTCTCAAACCCTTCCCTATTCCTAACCCTAACAAGCGAGGAAACTACTCGCTCATTGAGGGATCTACGAAAGACATAATTTTTATTTTATTTTGATTTAAGAGATGAAAGATCTACTACAAGTTAATAAAAATTCTAAACTATATTAAACTAGAGCAAGAAAAGAAATTACCTAGGGCAGAAATTAAAACTAGAACTAGGACAGAAAAATAAATCTACTTACGATTGATGCTCTCCAAACTTCAAAGAAAACTGAAATTTTATTGATGAATAGAGGCATGAGAAAATACAATGAATTGGGTCTCTATTTATAGGACATAGAAAACCCTAGGTTTACAATTGTCGGACGTCTGCATTTACCAAAATACCCATATGAAGACCTAGTCAGAGTAAACTCACGAATTGGTAAAAAATTCACGCACCCCGGGCTCCAGACGGCCGCGGAACCGCGGCCTGGGTAGGGTTCGGGCCGCGGTTCTGCGGCCCAATGAAAGAATTGTTGGCTGAAATTTTGGGGTCTGCTTCTGGGTCTTTTTGGGCTTCTGATTCTTTGGTTTTTTCTCCATTTGGATTCTAGGTCTTCTCCGGATCTTTCAGTGAAAATTTGTAGTGGTCTTTTAACCGTTTGCTTTGACATGTTGGACCTTGCGTTTCCTTGTACATTGTGAACTGTTCTTCATCTAGGCTTGACTAAGATCCTTCTATTTGTTAGTCAAAAGTCTCTCTTTTGTGTCGTCTTTTGTCTTTTTCACTGTTTTTGCTCCAAGAACCTGTAACCTGTACTATGTAGCAGACATGGATCAAAAGCACCTTATTTTATTGTAAAATGCATAAGAATGGGGAATATAATAATGCAAGAATATGATATGAACAACACGCGATCACCACCTCGACCCCGGGGCCGGGGAGGACACCGGCCTAACACTTGCAAGATGAAAAGACCTGCGAGCTAAAAGTACTTGCAAGGTGAAAAGACCTACGAGCTAAAAATACTTGCAGAATGAAGATTCGAACAAAAGTATACGAGCTAAAAGTACTTGCGCGGTGAGCAGACATTCGGGCAAGGGAACAAGGCGCGCTTTATTTATAATCAAAAATAAATACAAGGTATTCTAGGTTCCTCAGCCTTACAAAAATGCCCGGAGGCTTACAAAATTGTGGAAAAGGAAAAATGCACGGAGGCTTACTAAAATTTTGAAAAAGAAAAAAATCCTTAAGGAAGGAAAGCTCAATCCGCCCGCTGAGGGAGGATCCCGCCCTGCTCAATACCAGCCTCGGGGACCAAAACGGCAACCTCGGGGTCGGCGCTTCCACCGGCAGACTCACACCCAACAGCCGCCACGGCGACTTCCCCCTGCGGCACCTCTTCGGCCAGGGGATACTTAGCGCGAAGCTCACTGATATCGAACCTCAGCGCAGACTCCTTGACGGCGTCGAGGACGCTGTGCCACACGACGACCACAGATTCGGCGAGATCGGTGTGGAATTGATCTGACGCCTTATACGCTTCTACGGCCTTCGCCTCCCAGCACTCGGCGAGCTTCACCACGTCCAAAGCCACCCGGACATCCCTCTTGAGGGCGTCCCTCGACTTCTTCACCGCTTGGTAGAAGCCGTTCACCTCCTCCAACTTGGACTGAATAGCCCGGCTGGACTTATCCAGAACCTGATGAGACTCCTTCAGCTTGGAGTTCATCAGCTCCTCGGCGACCAAACGAGTGTCAAAAAGAGTTGCCTTCTCCTCCTCTTGCCGCAGTTGGAGGTGGAGCTCCTCCTCCAATTTGGAGGACTCACCCGCCTTTTCATGGCTGGGGCTACCTCCTCAGACTCCATGGCGACGAGGAGTGCGCAGTGGTGGAGGACTTGTGGAAAGCAGCAAATGGGTTAGAAAGCTCAAACCGAAGAAATAATACTTGAACAATCTATTGAGAAAAGTCAGGAACCGACCTGAACCGCCTCTTGTGCTATGGCGGCCACCTGGGCCTTCATGGTCCCCCGGGGTATTTTAACTCCGGCCGCCAGCTCCATGTCGGAAAGCAGGCTGTCGGCGACGGAGAGCCCCGATGGTACCTCAATACAGAAGTCTCCCTCCTGCACTGAGGTCCCGGAAGAAGGTGGCCGGGAGACCATCTGCTTCTGCCTTTTGAGGGGGACTTCGACGGGCCCAGCCTCCTCCTCCTCTCACGCCCTGGGCGCTGGGTCCCGCGAGTGTTTATGGCTCCCCCGACGGCGTTCATTTAGAACTCGGGGAGCGGCGGAAGGCTTAGGCGGTGGATTTGGCCTCGGGGCCGAGCTTGGACCGGGTCGGGACGAGCTTGCGCCCACGGCCTTCTTTCCCTGAGCCTTGGCGGCAAGGGCAGGTAGAATTTTTGTTCGGTCCATAGGCTCTGCAGAAAAAGGGACACACAAACAAAGGGGGGTTAGCGACACTAAAACATCAAAAGAAATTTGGTAAACTCTAAACAGATCATCGAAAGTCCTAACTTACCTAAGAAACGCTCAGGACTGAGCCCAGCCACGCTCAGTGCCTGCTCGGATAGCAGTACATCTGCCCGTTGGATCGGCTGCCACTGGGACACCACCCTCGCTTCGGGAGAAGTCGACTGCTTTGCCCTCCGGCAGTCGGCCCTGTGCCACTGTGTATGCACAGGCCAATTCTTGCCCTCAGGCGGCCCGACGAATACAAACTTCTCCTTCCACTCGTGGATGGAAGAAGGGACGACTACTACCCCTGACCCGGCTGCCCCATCCTTACGCTTCTTATACGAAAAATACACCCAGCTCGGCTCATCCTTACTGGTGCCGGGTTGATTTTTATAACAAAGGAAAGAGACAAGGAGACTCAAACTGAATGGGATATTTTTAAGTTTTAACCGGACCAGAAACCCGAGGAGGATTCTCTACGAGTTCGGCGCTAGCTGGTCCGGGGAAAGGTGGAAACAACAAAGCACCCCACAAACCTCGATGGGGAAGGGCGGGCGCATTCCTGCCCGGAACGCTTCCAGATATAGGGTAATTTCCTTGCCCGCACCTGATCCGCCCGCTCACCCTCTCTAGCTAAGCGAAGTGAATAGTTGGAGGGGATGTGGAATCGAACCCGAATTTCGGAAAGCTCGTCCAGACTCTTCAAAACAGAGGGCGCATCGCGGGTGTTCCCAATGCGCACCTTAGGGGCCCTTGTCACCGCCCGACGGCGAGCGACAGAGGAAGCCCCGACTCTAGGGGGTGAACCTGACACGGAGGACGAAGAAGAGGAAGAACCCTCTTGGCTATCTGAAGCCGAAGAGGAGGAAGACTCACTGGACTCGGCCCCAACAACGAGAGCCTCATCGTCCGACTTTCCCTTACTACCTCTATGGACTCCTCGGATGAAAACATCAAACCTGATTCAAAGGAAGGGACTCACTGAAAAAACATCAACAGAGGATCCGATCTAAAGAAAGGAGCGCCGGGCAATCTTCAGCAATGAAAGAGAATTTGAGAAAAGTGTCAGCCCTAAGATGGTCCCCTCTTATTTATACACCCCAAAAGAGAACATCCTACGGCCCAGATTGATTCCCGCCAAAACGAAATATCGCGCCCAGCGGCCGACGGGGCTCCACGTGGCGATCGGCCATTGGGGGCGTCTCTTCGACTGCAGGAGTCGGAGATAGCCTGTCGCCTCCGCCAACCAACTGCGAACGCGTGGCCCATACCTCAACTGGAGAATTGACTGAAACGGCACCCCCTCTTTAAAGCGCAATCATTTCACTGATCCGCTGACGCCATCATGGATGCATGCGAAAATTCAGGCGCACGACGAGGCAACACATGGGCCCAAAGATCGAAATGACGCAACCACCAAACGCCATGCCGTTCCCAAACGATCCGCATTATAATTCTTGGCGCCAAACTGAGCAGAAGAAAAATCGAGCAGGCCACTCTCGACCCGACCCATGAATAGATCGGAACAAGAGTGAGGGGCTAATGATGATGCTCACAAGTGGTATCTCCTCAGATTACAACACGTGGCGGATGACACGTCCCGAAGGCTGCGGAGGTGGAATAAATGAGTTGCATTAGAGGGGATTCCTCGGGATCCTCTTCTCGAGGAACGTATCTGACCTTTCAAGACACCTCCCTGAATACATTCCATCTTCACCTAGGAAAATACCAACAGCTCGTCTCCGAGTTTCCTCAGTCTCCTTGCTCGTCTCCTATGCTCCCGACATGCCGAGCTTTCTCGGCCTCCCGGCTCGTCTCCGAGCTCCCGACATGCCGAGCTTTCTCGGCCTCCCGGCTCGTTTCCGAGCTCCTGACATGCCGAGCTTTCTCGACTTCCCCCGATCAATCAAAAGCGCAGATCCCATGCGCCCCGCAATGGCTCCGCGTATATCGCCAGGGCGAGATATCGTCCTCTCACGATCTGCATCCCACGCTAGTGCATCCTCTCATTAATGGATGCATCCCCCCATTAAGGGGCGCATCCCGCCATTCAAGACGGGGATAACGCTGGGGCGTAACGGACGGTGATGATCTCGTGCATGCTCGCTCCACGCGACCCCTATATAAACCCCTCTCTCAGGCGACCTAGGTAACTCGAATTTATTCCAATACGCCGCTACTCTGCTCATATTTCTCGGCACTAACTTGATCGTCGGAGGGTCCTACGGTGGTTGCCCACCCCAGGACTTCACTTGCAGGTAGTTCGGCTTCAACTCCAACATCAACATATTGAGATCCACATGCCTCAACAACAACCACATCAAATCTCAACAGTCAAAGACGCTCGCTACCAGATCGACGGAGGACAATATCTGAGGGAGATCTCAAGCTCCATCAGTTTCAAATCGTTCTTCTTTTTTCGACCCAATTTTTAATCGAAATCTTGATTAGACTTAGTTATCTAAGGATCCCTAACTTTGTGAAACCCCGTCCTTATGAAACAGCGGCATCCATGTTGGTTTCACTTTCATTTACAAGCTGTGTAAGCAAACCAAAGAAAAAAAACACATTTAAGGCACCATAACGTGTGCAAAAGGAAAAACAACACAAAACAAGAAACCAACACATATTTCTTTAGACAACAAAAAGAAGAAGACAATCCAAGAACCTCCCATTGCTTTGTTTGTACCAAGCAATTGTAAAGCAATCATTCCAAATATTGGATTTCCAAATAAAAAAAAGAAGTTGGAAAAAAAGGCATAAGATATTGCAAAGAGGAAGCAATAACTTGTGGGGGGCCCACTAGAGTTGAGGTTTCAAGGTTGGAACCAATGGGATTGAAACAAGGGAAATAGTCATTGAGAGGAGACACATTTAATCGGTGGGGACGAAGGAGCCGCAGCGGCTTGTCTCTTGAGTCTTGGTCTTCTCATTTTAGGCAACTTTTTTAATTATTATTTTTTATTTTTGTTTTAGGGTTCAGTCAATTCTCAATTTCTCATTACAATGTACGCTCTCCTTGGCCCAAAAAAAAATTGTAAACATCTAGCACGTGACAATGGCTCATTTCTCTGAAAGAAAACGTCAAAAATGTTTGAAGGTTTCCTTATCATCTTAACCCACTTCTTTCTCTCTCTCTTTCATACTCGCACACATCTATTATCATGAAAAGGTAAAACGAACATACAAAGGCATGAAATTGGAGAAGATACACAACCCTCTAGAATTTTTTTCCACATCTTCTAAATTTCTCATGTATATTTGGTTTATTTACCAAAAAAGCAACAACATCGTTAAGTCCATGACAATAAACTATTAATACCTTTTAAAACTACAGAAAACTAATATGAATAGTGGTGCCACGTAACTGCCTCATCATTAAATTTGCCGTGTCAAAAAAACCTAAAATTACTCATCTTCGTTCACTTTGATCCTAACCATTCTTCTTCACCACCAATCCACCACCACTGCCACTGTCACTACCGGTACTGTCACTACCGGTACTGCAACCAGCCTTCCCACTTCGGCCGCCACCACCATCTTCTTCCTCCTCCAATCTTTCTAGCACCGTCTTATTTTTTTCTCCTCCATCTTAACCTTCACATCCCTAATCTTAATTAAATCATCTTTATCTTTTTCTCCATCGTCTCTACCTCCAAATCCCTCCTCCCTTTTCAAAACCGCATCTCCCTCATTCTCGTATCCGCACATACTTCTCTAGCCCTCGTCTCCCTCCCTCACCCTAGACATCAACCCCATTCTTCTAGCTCTCACTCCGCCTCCCCCCTCCTCCCCAAATAAAATAACATAAAATAAAAATTAAAAATAAACCCCTACCATCAACTCCGGCCCACTCCGAAATCCCTCCCTCCCTGATGATGCTCTATATTGACGATTCCTCAGATCAAGACACGCGGCAGATGGCGTGTCCCAGAACTCAGAAGAGAGAGCCCACAGGGGGTCGACCAGGCCACCCATGTACCCGACTTGCAGACACAAGCTTGCTCGCCTCAGAGCCCCCTGCAAATTGGCCTCCTCAGCCTCTCGGCTCGCCTCCGAGCTACCATAGGACCAAGATGCCTCGGCCCTCTCGTTCGTTCTCGAGCTCTCCCGCCGAGGCCATCTTCCTCGGTCCCTCCGACCGATCAACTTCACCACTCACAGGCGTAACCGCCGCTCCGCAAATCTCGCCATGCACGGATTTTCCGCCGGCAACATCCCACGTTCCACGCCATCACGATCCCCATTAACGTGCGATCCGCTTATTACGCGGGCGTGACGTCGGGAGCGTAACTGCCGGCGAGATTCTCATGCCTGATACTGCATATTGCCGCCACTATATAAACCCCCATCACAGAGGGGTCAAGTAAGCCATTTTTATTCCACTTAGCCGTTACTCTGCTCGGATCTAGTGCTAACTTGATCGTCGGAGGGTCCTCGGTGGTACCAAACCACCCCGGGACTTCTTTACAGGTACTCGGTACTAAACTCCTCAAATCACCAATCTCCTCAAATCCATTGAGACCCACACGCAACAGGAGATCACCTCCAAAATCCACCGAGAGATCAATGGAAGACAACATCTGACGGAGACCCGAAAAGGACCTCCATCACTCCCTCCTCCACCTCTCTTGCCCCGGCCTCTCTCCCCTCTCCATTTGCATCATCATCATCATCAACTTCATCGCCTACATCATCATTTTCTTTTTCAACGTCTTCAAAATCTTCCTTTGCATCTTCTCCGCCGAACCATCGTCCTCCTCTTTCGTCATAGGGGACCTCCTCCATCTGCCGTCGCGGCTGCTGACCTCCTTCTTTACTATCATTGGTAGTTTACCGTCAAGGGCCCAAAAATATTGATAGTTTTTGGTAAATAAGCCTATATATTTTTAGTGTGTCATGGGAGTGGATTTAGGATAAAAATTTCAATCTAATTCTTTGCACTACACGAAACAT
This sequence comes from Agapanthus africanus, assembly GCA_030015575.1. Classification (NCBI taxonomy): domain Eukaryota; kingdom Viridiplantae; phylum Streptophyta; class Magnoliopsida; order Asparagales; family Amaryllidaceae; genus Agapanthus; species Agapanthus africanus. Next base: position 49,052,618 of record CM057339.1, read on the forward strand.
GGAAAATTCTCAAAACATTGAGAACAAAAATAAAAATTAAACATTTCAGTCATAATTGCTGAAAAATTTAGAATAATTACAACAAACCTTTAAAATATCACTATCTTATCTAAAATCTTTATAAATATATTTCTATCCATTGTTTATAATGTCTAATATATAGACACGTGTGATGGACATGAAATCGATTCTACTCAAAAATGACCCCAGCTTTCTAGTCACATTTGCATAGCCTGCATTGTGATAAAATACTTAAAAATCACATGATAAGTGAAGAATAAAAAATAATCGGACAACATTTTGTGGAAAACGTTTTTTTTTATTCTCACTAGTTCACATATCCAAAGTTGGCAAGGAGTTGGACCTTTGTATGTATCCTCTAATACCATTATAAACTCAGACCTCTTGAAACTTTGATACATCTCAAGTCCATCTCCTTGCTTAATTGATGAGGCTAATTAATGGATTACTTAAGGATAACACCCATATATTTTTTTTATTTTTTTAACGTTTTTTAAGGTAAGAAGTAGGACAGGCACTACTCCAATTTATTTTATTTTAGACGAGAAAATGTAGGAAGGTCCCTACTCAAAATGTATATTAAATAAAAGAAACATACAAGGAGTAACTCAAAAGAAGGGAAAGCCAACAGCCTGGGTGTATATAAATTAAACACAAATTAACATGGTTGCAAAGAGCTGGAAAATTATATTGAATAAAGAAATAAGGTAATTTTCAGTGTTACAGGAGAGATGGTTGAGGAGGAAGAGCAGACGAGTTGACATTCAATTCTCACATTAACCCATTGCAAAAAACAAAAAATCTCCGTATCCTGAAAAAACAATAACCACTCTCATACAAGGTGCTTGGAGTAGCCCATTGGTAAGATCCGAGATCGGGCTCAGAATCTTCCATTTATGAGGAGGTGGCTAATTTATCCCACCTATTATTTAAAAAAAATATAACCACTCTCATACAACAGCCCATCCAAACTAAAAACTACACAACATTAGGTCACAAAAAACAAAAGGAAAAGACAAAAGGAAGGGAAAAAAAAACAATAAAACTCCACACATATTTCAAGCTAAATTGAAACCAAAAATTGATGCATGGGCCCTCAGTCCAGGGCATGTTTGTTTCATTAAAGTATTTTTTAATAAGTTGAAAGTATTGCATAAAAATGAGTATAGATTTGGAATTGCAGTGTTTGTTCGGGAAGAGTTACTTCTTCTTAAAATTGGGAGTTTGAAGTTTGTGTTTGATAGAGAATTTAAAAGAATAACAAATTTATAAATGAAAATGGAATGAAATAGGATAGTTAAGAAAGAAGAAATTGATGATGCTCACAAGTAGGATTTCCTCAGATTGCGACACGTGGCGGATGACATGTCCCGAGAGCTACGGAGGTGGAATAAACAAGATGTACTAGGGACGTTCCTCGGGACTTCGTCTCCGAGAATGCATCCGACCTTCCGGAGACCGCCCCAAGTACCTTCTATATTCATCTAGCAAACAGCCAAAAGCTCACCTTCGAGCAATGCTACAACCGAGCTTCCTCGGCCTTCCTGCTCGTCTCCGAGCTGTTACAAGGCCCGAGCTTTCTCGGCCTCCCGGCTCGTCTCCGAGCCTCCTGACAGGACGAGCTTCCTCGGCTTCTCCGATCAAAAGAAAGCGCGGAGCCCAAACGCCCCCGCAACGGATCCGCGTATCTCGCCAAGGCGAGATATCCGCCGCCCCACGTTACGCGTCCCACGCTGACGCGCCCTTAATGAGCGTATCCCGCCATTAATGTGGGGATAACACGGGGGCGTAACTAATGGCGAGGATCTCGTGCCGGCTCGCTCCACGCGACCACTATATAAACTCCTCTTTCAGACGACTCAGGTAACTCGAACTCATCCCATAAGGCCGCTACGCTGCTCTTATTTCCCGGTACTAACTTGATCGTCGGAGGGTCCTACGGTGGTTTCCCACCCCGGGACTTCCCTTGCAGGTAGCTCAGCCTCAACAACTTCCAACAACCCATTTAGATCCACACGCTCAACAAATTGATGATGCTCACAAGTAGGATTTCCTCAGATTGCGACACGTGGCGGATGACATGTCCCGAGAGCTACGGAGGTGGAATAAACAAGATGTACTAGGGACGTTCCTCGGGACTTCGTCTCCGAGAATGCATCCGACCTTCCGGAGACCGCCCCAAGTACCTTCTATATTCATCTAGCAAACAGCCAAAAGCTCACCTTCGAGCAATGCTACAACCGAGCTTCCTCGGCCTTCCTGCTCGTCTCCGAGCTGTTAGAAGGCCCGAGCTTTCTCGGCCTCCCGGCTCGTCTCCGAGCCTCCTGACAGGACGAGCTTCCTCGGCTTCTCCGATCAAAAGAAAGAGCGGAGCCCAAACGCCCCCGCAACGGATCCGCGTATCTCGCCAAGGCGAGATATCCGCCGCCCCACGTTACGCGTCCCATGCTGACGCGCCCTTAATGAGCGTATCCCGCCATTAATGTGGGGATAACGCGGGGGCGTAACTAATGGCGAGGATCTCGTGCCGGCTCGCTCCACGCGACCACTATATAAACTCCTCTTTCAGACGACTCAGGTAACTCGAACTCATCCCATAAGGCCGCTACGCTGCTCTTATTTCCCGGTACTAACTTGATCGTCGGAGGGTCCTACGGTGATTTCCCATCCCGGGACTTCCCTTGCAGGTAGCTCAGCCTCAACAACTTCCAACAACCCATTTAGATCCACACGCTCAACAATCCCCAAACCAATCTCAACCGTTCAAAACCGTTCGCTACCAGATCGATGGAGGGCAACATCTGAGGGAGATCCGACCTCCATCAGTTGGCGCCGTCTGTGGGAAAATACTCAGAAGCTTCTCCACCCATAAAGTTGATCTTCCGCCCTCAACCTGATGACGAGCGACAACCAACTATCCAGACACGAGCTGCCATGGAGGCAGGAGTGGCTTGTCCCCCCTCCTAACGTCATCAACGCCTTATCCGCTCGAATCGTCAGGCTCACATTGATGGTGGATGCACTCATCCGCGTTCAAGCGGCGGGCCCTACCCAACAGACCGCAGTTCCCCCTTCCCGGGATAACGACGTCCGCATAAGGACTGATGGCCATGCTCAGGCCCTCGATCTCACTCACGCTCATTTCAGCGTCACCGAGCGCCGGCGTGCCGACTCCGGCTACCATGACCCGCATGCGGCGAATGATTCCATGACCCGCATGCGGCGAATGATTCCATGACCCGCTGGGCGCCGGACAGCTCTACACCCCGATCTCGGGGAAGATTAGGCCGTCGCCCCAATACTCGCCGCACGCACACAGCCCCTGAAGAGATGTCGGTCATTTCGCCTGCTTCCAGGCACGACCGACACCCCCAATCCCTCCGAGGCTGCATAAACGGCGAATGTAACGACCCTGAACTTTCTGTGCATAATTTTTTCAAAATACAAAAAGGAATACCTTAGCCTGAGCACAAGTTATAAATTTAAATTGCTTTTGAACAGCAAGAAAGCACTTGTAGCTCATTGGTAAAGCCTTGCACTACTGTGACATAACCACTGTGTTCGAATCCCCCAGCCACATATTATTTTTACCGATTTTTCTTTTAAATTTTTTGGAAGCCCAAAAGTTTACACATGCAAAACACGTAAAAATAAAAAGTCAGATTAATCAAACATGTGCACTGAGATATATGAAACACCAATACGTGGCATCAATCCCACACCCCGACCCCACTCCTTGGCCGGTGAGATTGGCCTCTGGGCCGGCGCCGCTGGGCCCCCCAATCCCTATTACCTCAAAATTTTAAACCCTAACCCTTTGGACTCCCCAACTACCCCCATGCTGTTTGATTTCCCTGCATTTATCCATAGAGTGATAATTCACCTCGTTAATCCATTTTAATGCATTTTTTTTTATTCATTCTTCAATCCTCAAAATCCTAATTTCTCCTATAAATACCACCCTACACCATAGCCCTCCTCATTCAAAATTCTTTTACCAAAACTCTTTAAATTTTCCAAGTCCAAAAATTTGTACAAATGGAGTTAGCCCAAGGCTAAGTTCTGGCGACATTTCGGGACAAATCCGGCAACGACGCGACTCCACGACGCCTTTGAAATATTCCTCTACCTCCCTCCTCTATTGTCAAACTGTAAGTCCCCTCTCCCCTCCTCACTTGCTAAGGAAAAAACCTCTCTTCTCAATCGTCGGAAGCTGAGTTATTCCGACTTCCGATTCTCATTTCTTTAAAAACTCACTGTTCTTAAACAAAAAATTAACCATCTTTTCATATATTGTTTAGCAACCATAAAACAATAAATTGACCAAGTTTTAATTCAAAATTTAATATTAAACAAATTCTATTTTATTTTTACGATAAAATACCATCAAGTTTACATACTACATTACTTTATCGTTTTGCTCATATTACCTTTAGAAAACTCACAATGTAATAACCTATCTCATCACAACACTCATCTTGACATAGCACGATTGCTTTTGTAACAATTTTTGTAGGACAAAATACAATGTTTTACATTAAAATACCTTAAACTAGTACAAAACCGTATTCTTTAAATTGTTTTATTTAAATTCCATACGATTAAGTCCTTACAACCCATTTTAGGGAATCCGACTTGGTTGGTGCGGCTTATCGCACATCTATCGGACTAGTAGAACGAGATGCAGACCTCCTCACGGAGCATACGATCTCGATAGAATTTATATTACAATTTTAAGAAAAACGTGATTTTTATTAATAAATATATTCTATTTTAATAATTATATTTATATAAATATTACCAAAATATCTATTTTAAATATATAATATATTCCATGTTTTCTCATCAAAACAAAAGAATCACAAAAGATCATGAAACTACCATCACATCAATACAAGTCAAATTACATGAAAATACCATATACTATTCAATTTAGGTTTATATCCACTAGAATATCTCATTTTATAAAAATTACAACTATGAAAATCCTAAAGACGATAAATAAATACTTGAGGTTTATTTTGAAAATATATCAAAACTATTTTTTTCATAAAACTCCCTCAAGTTATATTAAATTACAATAAGGATCCTAGTAAATATAGGTTTAAGCGGGACCGGTTCTCTTGAGCTTCAGGGAGCCGGAGAATTTAGGTGCTTGCCTATTTAAGGTAGACAAACTAAAAACGATTCAACACGGTAATTGTCTTGAAAAAAGACACAAATCCTGCCGTCCATGTGCAGTAGTTGCCGATAACATCAAAACTAATTCATGACTTCAATTCTGTTTAAGTTTCTGACTCAGGCAGAGTCTCAGTCTAATCTGAAATCAATCAATCTATTCTTGAATATGATTCAAGTATAACTCCAATTCAACATGAATTCATTTATACCAGATATCAATCTATATCAACATGAACATGATTTGACCGAATTATGGATATACATTTGACTGGTCTACATGACTATCCGTCTATATCCTTTCCATTTACATGAACTACTGATATCATAATTTTGGTAAGTTTTACATCTATAATTTACTTCAATACAATCAATACATAATACATTACGGAGTTTTAAAGGGATAGACTGGTACGGAATTTGTTAAAAATGGCATGAGATGGTCATTAAAAGACGTAACTAAACATCCATTGCCGTTGTTCCGTGGGGTTTGACGGAGCCTTGTACTACGGGTTACCTTAGTCCACGGGATAGTTGGACTCCTCTTGTAAACACTAATATCTTCTGTACCAAGCTACAAACAACTGCGTTAGCGTAACAATCAACCTTTATACCAGTTACATCCTCTTATCTGTCTATTCTATTTCTATCTCTCTTTAGGATTTACCGAGCGATTGTTCGCTGACGACATTCCTATTTCTCTTCTTTCTTTGGAATGTTGTCAGGAGGACCCGGCTTTGAGTTGTTCGAGACCGGCCATGAGCAATTGGAGCAGACTACTGAGCAGCACGACCATTAGGCTTCACTTGTACTCATTTTTTCTTTCAGTTCATGACATTGTTTAGACATCGCTTTCCAGTATTGTATTTTACTTTCCAGTTGTATTGTAAAGAATGTTTAATCAATAAAAGTTTTTTTTATTTATATATCTTGTCATTTCTTATGTATATTTATTATATTGCTTATTTACGGTTAGCATGTTTACTTCTGAGTAAATACGTCGCGTGACCCTCCATGTCCCCTTGTCCGTACACCGGGAAGTGGGGCGTGACAACGAACGTCGAGACTATTTAAAAAATACCTCGTCCGAGGATTTGAGAAATTTGATAGAGCGGAATCGAAGCCGCACCATCACGCAGACCCAGAGCGGGGTTAGCCAGCACTCCGACTGTGCAGAATCCTCGGGGTACCACCACTGGTTGGAAGCCCTCGAAAAGAAAATCGAAGGCATACGACAAGATGGCCACATGCCTGGCGAAGGGGCCAGGTATTCCGCCGATTCGCTCACGAAGCCCTTTACAGAAAAGCTGCTGGCCGAGCACGTCTCGTCCAGGAACAAGCCACCTAAAGTGGCCCTCTTTGACGGGGAGTCCGACCCGAAAGACCACTTAGACGCATTTACGGCGGGCATGAGCTTCCAAGATAACTCAGACGCGGCTTGTTTCCTGATTTAAAATCAGAAAAGCTTATGGAAAAAGCTTCAGAAAAGGGTCACGTGCTTACACGTGACCAGCAGTCACGTGTTGGCACGTGACACCTAAAAGCATCAGCAAGACAAGTTCAGTTTCCCAACTACATCGAAGAAAAGGGCTTCAGAAAGAGTCACGTGCTCCCACGTGACCAGGGTCACGTGTCGGCACGTGACATTTAAAAGCAAGCGGCATAGGCACATTGGTTCCCTGATCAAATCAAGGAAAAGGCTTCAGAAGAGGTCACGTGCTCCCACGTGACCAGGGTCCCGTGTTGGCACGTGACGCTCAAAACATCAGACTCATTCTCCGGTTAAATCAAGAAAAAGACTCCAGACGAGGGTCACGTGCTCACACGTGACCAGGGGTCACGTGCTCACACGTGACCAGGGGTCACGTGGTGGCACGTGACGGCTAAGCAGCAGAAGAAGGCAGAGTGCAAAAGAAGAAAAGGGCTCGTTACAAGGATGTCACGTGCCCACACGTGACCAAAGGTCACGTGGCCGCACGTGACCAGCTTTCAAAGCCCATGTGTTAAACAGAATTAAATTCTGAGAAAAGACCTCTCAAGTCTTTCCAAAAGCAATCGATTGAATTAAAGATTTAGAGTGATTAAATATCATCTATCTATGGGAAAATCTCGAATTTGGGAAGATTTCCCTTTTAAATCTAACAGAAATCACAAAGGAGAATCGCTTGATTTGAAATCCAATGGTGAATAAAATTCACCTAATAATCCAAAGGTCCAGAACGAATGATGGATGCAAATCAAATCTCTCAATGAAGATACGTCAAAAAACTAATTGATTCGGCTGCTTCTCCTATAAATAGGAGCTGAGACACACAAAAAAGAGATACACACGCAGAGGGAAGAAAAGGGAGAGAGCCTTGATACTTTGAGGAATCTGGATCTTCTGCAAAAGAAAACCCTAGGTAAGAAAGGGAAGGCTTTTTGAAAGAAAGAGAATTTAATCCTCAACAGAGTTCAACTCTGATGTAAAACAGAAGAACATATTTCTTCTCTCTTAGATGGAGGATCTGTAAAGCGCACATCTCCCGTTGAAGTTGAGAATTTAATTCTTAATGGGTTGAGATCCTGCCATGCAGATCCAAAGCATAGAGAGGGAATGGAAGCACGAGAATTTAATTCTCATAGAACTATAGGAATTTAATTCCTTTAAACTAAAATTAGGGTTTGACCCTGTGTCAGGGGAATTTAATTCCTTCAGAATAAAAAGAAACAGGGTTTAACCCTAATTAAGAACTTAGTTCTGTTAAAACAACAAGAACGTAATTCCCTTAATCTTACTCCCCAGAATAATTCTCTAACAGAGAGTGGGAGTTTAATTCCTTAAAGCTTTTATTATGGTTTAACCCTGTTCAGTTCTTCATATATATGAGGAATTTAATTCCTACAGAAAATTCAGGGTTCAACTCTTCAAAAGGAACTAGGAATTTAATTCCTCTGGAATTTAAAGCTTTTTATTAGGGTTTAACCCTACGAGGAATTTAATTCCTGGAAAGGGATTAACAGATCTTCTAAACAACTACAGAAAAGAAGGGTCACGTGTCACCACGTGACCCCCCCAAAAGATCTACAGAAAGCCCTTTGAGGCAGTGCCTCACGTGACCCTTGACAGAAGCTTTAACATACCTCATTTAAACACCCGTCACGTGATGACACGTGATGCTCCAAAGGATGTGATCTTTTCAGCAGAACAAACGAGGGGAGGGCGCCCTCACGTGCTACCACGTGACCCCTCTTGCCTCAGCGTCTAACGCTAAATTGGAACTCCCGAATCCAGTGTTAAAACATTGTTGGGCCTTAGTGTTCAACACTAATCAAAGAACTTTATTTGCAGTGTTCAACACTGATTACCTTAGTGTTTAACACTAATTTGAGATCTCCGTTGCCAGTGTTTAACACTGATCTGTTTTAGTGTTTAACGCTAATTTGAAAGCCTTGTTGCTGGTGTTTAACACCAATTATCTTTTAGTGTTAAACACTAACCTGTCAATTTCATTCCCAGTGTTCAACACTGATTGGTCTGTAGTGTTTAACACTAGGCTTTGGCCCAATTGGCTAAATGGCCAGAGACAAAGTCTCTCCTTCAATGGACCAACAGGAAGCCAATATTCCAGACATGATTGGACTTAGCCCAAGCTGGCCATAAGTCCTCAATTCGTAATTAACTGGGCTAATGGGCTCATAACATAATTAATTGGTCTTGATCCCAAATTGGGCCAAGGACTATTTAATCCACTCCGGTTCCAGGGTACATCTCTTCACTCCTTTGATACTTGGCGTTGTAATCCCTCAACGTCTTCAAAGAGGTGACGGGTCCCGATGACCACACATTGATACGGACTGTGGGGTCCTTAAACCCATGGACTACGACGTCCTTAACCTCGACCGAGATGTCTTAAAACTAACAACGGACTGTGGGGTCCTTAAACTCATGGACTACGACGTCCTTAACCTCGACCGAGATGTCTTAAAACTAACAACGGACTGTGGGGTCCTTAAACCCATGGACTACGACGTCCTTAACCTCGACCGAGATGTCTTAAAACTAACAACGGACTGTGGGGTCCTTAAACCCATGGACTACGACGTCCTTAACCTCGACCGAGATGTCTTAAAACTAACAATGGACCGCAATGTCCTTAAACTACCTATGGACCGCAATGTCCTTAAACTAGCGATGGACCACTATGTCCCTAAACTGGAACAATAGAGCTAATCGCTCTTTTGTTGGATCTAAACGATCCCGTTTAAGTTGATCTTAGCCTCAAATATGGCTAACGTATCCTTAAACCTTCAAACAGACTGGACTATGAATCCCCCCAATCAACTTCGGTTCAAGGGTACATCTCTGAACTCCTCTGATATTTGTCGTTGTAATCCTTCAACGTCGTCAGAGAGGTGACGGGTCCCGACGGCCATACATTCAATGGACCACTATGTCCCTAAACTGGAGTAATAGAGCCCCAAATGCTCTTTTGTCGGATCTAAACGATCCCGTTAAGTTGATCTTAGTCTCAAGTTAGACTAACGTATTCTTAACAAACGTTTGAGTTGATCTTAGCCTCAAATATGGCTAACGTATCCTCAAACCAAACCCCCAAACCCAAATCTAAGATAAATACGGATTTGGACTGTCCACGTCCTACGGGCGACGACATAACTCAGTCTCCGTATACAATCCACGGGCAACCACAAACAAAACAAACACACACGACACGAAGTGACCATCTGAAGAAGGAGAAAGGTGTTACCGCGATGCGGTAGCGTAATTAACTGCAGGGGCTTGCAGGGAAGAGCGTCCCCACAATCAAAAACCCCTCAAACGAGGGGGAATCTGACGAAGTCTGCTACATCGGCCGCATCCGTTTAAACCTTCGATACATGGTGCCATAAATCAACTTGGCATCTTCGGAGAGGTGGACGGATAGCACCAATTAGCATCTGCCCCGAACCTCAGGCTTGGACGTCCCCGCGTCCCGGCCGCCGTTCGGAGGGGAACAAATTCTGGCACGCCCGGTGGGACGTTTTCCTCTTTCCACTCCACACTTCGTATGTCGTGATTCGCGAACCAATCGCGGTTCGCTAATGGTGGCCCTTGGGTTTCAAGATACTAAGAATTGGCGTCTCGCTTATTGCAGAAAGCAAAGGATCGATGGCTTCTACTTCCGTGAAATTCTCCAACTGCTCAGACTGCAATTGCGACCAACGCTTTGCCTCGCCAGGAGGTATAGCCTACGGACCCCAAGCTGCTTCGTTATTCACAATGCCGGTGGACCAGGTGACTCAGGCCACTACCGGATTGTTCTTCGGGACTATACTCCCACCAACAAGCTTCACGGCGCCAGTGCTGACAAAGGAAGCTCCCAAGAAGTCGGTCTTTGATCGTCTTACCCCTGCCGCGGCTCATCTCAACGGGTCGCCCAACATCAGCGCCTCGGTCTTCTCTAGATTGGGCCAGAAATTCGGTAGACCCATCATGAGGTCTGCAATCCCGGAGAAGGCTGTTTCTAAGAAAGTGGCTGCTCCTGCTCCCGAAATCGCCAAGGCGGATTCTCTGGCCAAAAAGTCGGTCTTTACAAGATTGACGGCTTCAGCTCCCGCCCCTGCTACCCAAAAGACGTCGGTCTTTGACAGGCTAACACCAACAGCGACCCCCCACCTACACAGGGGGCAAGACGAAACCATTCTTACCGCTGACCCAACGCCGTCCGCTAGACACGCTCGACGTCGCCATTGGCGCCGAGTAAGGAAGGCTGGGGGCAACTCCCCCTCCGGGTTAACTCCATCAGCCCCGATGGCAGAAGTTAATGCTGCTGTCCCAACTGGGAATAGCTTCGAGATGCTAAATAAGGTGCGAAGGAATTCTCCTACTGCAGTGCTAAAGAGGTCTCCTCCCCCATTAAAAAAGGTTGTGGAAATAAAATCAAGAAAGCCCCGATCCCCTCAACGGCTGTCTTCCAAAATCTACAAGGTTTGGCGACAGGCCCGAGACTCGATCATCGATCCAAACTTCTCCCGCCAGCACAAGAAGCTAAAAATCCAACCAGAAGCTGGTCACCAGGCTAAACCCCGAAAGGCTGTCTGGACGCCCACCTCAACGGCCCCCTCAACCTCCATGGCTCATGAAAGGAGGAAGCCAGAGAAGATCCCCCAGCCTGCAACGACAGCTAATAGCACTAAGCCCAGACGCCCTAAGTCTGGGGGCATGATGGTCCACACCGTATACATGGCGTCAGGAAAAGAAGACAGCCGCGCGCCCACGGGTCATAGACCGCTTACACGGTCGGTGACTAAAGCCCAGGAGCAGCAGCAAAAGCTCCAAGAAATGATGAATGCTATGGCCGCACTTACCGGGCCAAAAGAAAGCCCAGAAACGTCCTCAGACGCACGCCAGGAGGAAGAAACCGACGCTGAATTCCTTCGCCGGATACTGGAGAAAAAGGACAAAGAGGCTGCCGAACAAGCAACCAACATACAGCGTATGGGCCTTCTCTTCCAAGATATGATAGGAATGATGATCCAGCAGGACCTACCCGCCGAGGATCCCCCAATCGTTCTTGAAGACGACCGAGGAGAAACGTCAAATCCACCGCCAGCCCCCTCAACAGCCAAGGAAGAGACGATCTCTAAAGCTGACTTGGTTGACTATATAGCCCAGCAAATCCGGGTTCATCATGCGACTGAGGCAGCTGGTCAAGTCGTAAAGACGGGCCGGCCGTATCCAAGCTGGTAAGACCAAATTAAATACCCGCCAGGCTATACGATACCGAAATTCCACGTGTATAAGGGGACCGGCAATCCCCATCAACATGTTGCCCAGTTCCGGGCCCTCTGCGGTAACACCGGCGGTGATGATAAACTGTTGCTTCGCCAGTTCGTGGGCAGCTTATCAGAAACAGCGTTCGATTGGTATTCGGAACTCCCGAACGATTCTATCAAGACGTTCGCTGAAATGGAGTTGTTATTCACTCAGCGATTCGCAAGTGCCAGCGAACGCACTCCAATAACAGCACTGATTAACGCCAGGATAAAACCAGGCGAAACCTGGGTCCAGTATGCTATACGCTGGCGGAATTTGTGGTCAAGATGCGAACAACGCATTGAGGAGGCACCCGCAGTGGGCATGTTCGTGGGAACCCTAGACCCCCACGCAACTATCTCCCAGTTTATGATGTTCTTTAAGCCAACCACATTCCAAGTTTTAATCGACAAGTTGGCTCAGATGGACCAGATGGGTCATAGACCACCTCCCCCGAAGTCGGAACCTCGGAGTGACAAGGGTAAAGGAAGGGCAACCTTCGTCGCGAATGCCCAACAGCAACCTAACGCCCCGAAACCGGCAGATCAACTGGAAGAAAGACGCCAGTATTATAATGAAAAGATGAAACGTCCTTACTCGTTCCCACGAGACAAGACGAAACGGTTATTCGAGCTGGCAATACGCAACAGACTTATAAACCTACCAAATCCAAGGCGACCGCCGCAACCCACGGAGGTGAATAACCCTAATTATTGCCCTTACCATCAAACGGTAAGTCATCCGATTGAAGATTGCTTCGTCTTCAAAGGATGGATTGAAGATCAGTATCTCCAGGGGAAGTTTATACTGTCCGAAAAGTGGAAGGTGAACCCACCACAGCCGCATACTCCTAGGAAAGCGGATACACCTGGGGCAACCTGTTCTTTTATTGAAGAAGCTCCATGGGAGGTCGTGCTATCAACTAAAACCAAAAGAATGCTGAGAGACCTTCATGCGTGCCCTGCGATCGAATGGAAGGACCCTCTTGAACCTCAAATTATCGAAGGAATGTTGAAGTCTCGCCCAACTACGGAGACTCGCGATAAGGGCCCAAATACTCACGCCCAACCGTCAAAATCTTCGAAGAAAAAGAAGAAGAAATCCAAGAAGTCCGTGAAGCTTGGAAACGAGCACACGAACTTGCAGAAGCAAATCGACGCGCTAGAAGAATACAATCAAAAGGCGCGAACTCCTGTCACACTGCAAGAGTTCCTCAACCACATCTTTCAAGAGGAAGATGATGGAGAGAGCTCGTCGGATGAATCCGAAGGATATGTGGCGAGTTGTAACGTAATCTCCCACTCGTTTACCGATGATGGGAAAACTCCTGGCACTAAGAAGCTGGAGGCAGAGCCTGTACGCGTGCATGGCCAATAGACGAAATGATCGACGCTTTTCTAGACGAGATTCGCCTAAAGAGTAAAGCGGATCAGGAGCGTGAGATGGCCGCTTCAGAAGGAGCCAAACGCAGGCGACTGAACGAAAGAGTTGAACTACCCCTGCCAGAGCGAAAGGCATCCAAAGTAGACAAAAAGATATTCAAGACGAGGAAAATGTTTGCCAAAGCCATGTCAATGGGAATGAAGCTACCACCCTCGGAAGGAAACACGCACGATGGGGTGGAGAGGCACCCTGATTATTGCACATATCATCGGAAAATCTCACACCCCACGGAGGAGTGCGACGCCTTTAAGATATGGTGGCAAGGATATGTTGCTCATCGGCAACATTTTAAGCGCATGAAACGCAAGATCCGTCGGGAGCAAAGAAGTACCGTCGATGGGCACAACAGAACTACTGGCAACTGTTACATGGTTAACGCCAGGGGGTCACAAGTTCTCACCTTTGGGAGCGACTCTGATGAAGAAATGGCTCTGGGCCCTCTCTTTAAAGAATCTGCTTTAGGGAAAAAGGAGAAATCGGAGGCCTGCGAGAATATTCAGCTGCGCAATCGCACACTCCCAGAAAAGAATCTCGGGCCCGCGAGTAGGAAAGATAAGGGAAAGGTGTAAATCCCCGTTCCCTTTCTACATGAAATCTCCTATTTTCTGAATTCTAGTGATTAACTTATTCTTGACTTCGTATATTTTTAGTTGGTTGTTTAAACCTTTTTTTTTCCAACCCTTTTGGAATTATAGTCCAAACCCTAAAAGTCAAAACCAGAATTTAAAACCAAAAACTAACACAAATAAAACCAATATAATTCAACCATTATTTTTCCTAATCCCTCAGCCCACACACTAAATAAATTCTATTAATTTTCATCAGCCCACTCGATTTTTTAGCAGAATCCCTTTCATAAAATCCCAGCCCGTTCCATTCTGTGCAGCCCACTTCTTTGGGAATTAAATGTTTTTATTTTTATTAACTGGCCCGTTTCTTCTGAAGCCCACGAGAGTTTATTTTTAAAGGAATTCTTTTATTTTAGTGCCGGCCCACTCCATTTTTTAGCCCAAGCCCGCTCACTCACCTCCACTGTTTTTCTTCCCCTTTCAAATTCCAACGGCTACCCCCTTAACTGCGCGCGCGACACGCCTCCCCCACCGTCGCCCACGCCCTCGCCCTACCGTTGCCCCCACGTTGTCAAACTCGTCGCCCTCATCTCTCTCGTACTCACAAACTCCCCACCTCTCTTCTCTACATTCACCGAGCCCAAAAGAAAACCCGAACACCCAAACTTCTCTCGAGCCATTGACACCTCCACCGCCGGCGATCATCCCACCTCGTCGTTCGACCCAAGACGACAACCACTAATCCACACTCCTCCTCCCTCCATGACTCCATCTCCACCCACTCGAGTCTCCCCTGCACACGACCCCCACTGCAAGGCTCGGCCACAGCACCCTGGCACCTAACGCCGGCGAATCCCACTTCGCCTGAAACCCCTTTACGACCCTACTCACCCTCGGCATCACCCTCATCTCTTCAGACCCGACCCCCACTACTCCCCATCTCTCCAAAACTCCAAAACCATTTTCAAACAAAATTTTCCCACTGTGAAACCTCTCCGTACTCATAGCCGGAGCGCCGTCGACCGACGCCAACCCCAGCACACCTCGGGAGACCCACAGAGCACCATTCTAGACGTCCAGTGGCCGTGCAAACGACTCCGGACAACCCGACGCGAGATCCACATCGAGATCGAGGCTCGCGGGAATCCGATACGTGGCGTATATCGCGCGTTCGCGACGACACGGTGGCCGTACGACCCCGAGGCATTCTCCAGGCAAGTGGTTACTTGCTTCATGCTATTATAGTTGTGTTACACACCTAGATCACATAGTTTACGAACTTAATGATTATATATATAGATATTGACCAAGGTGTTCGATGCTAGCTTTTCATGGATATAGCTGTTTAATTTGACGGAAACCGATACCATCTGTTGGCCCATATAATGTTAAATATAGTGTATGAATTTCACTGGAAAATACGAATGTTTGTAACGAAAACTGATACCCCCAAATATGCCGTTAAAACTGAAATTTTCTCGTGCCTGAAAACGAATAAAATCACCATAAATCATATGTATACTGGATTGAGACGTTCGAGGGCTTAAATCGAAGCCGACTCGATGAAATTTAACCCTATGGAAAATTCTAATGATTCCTGTTCTGTAATCATGATGATAACTGGGTCGGAACACGACTCTGGACTGCAGTCCAGAGCGTTTCTGATTGGTGTGTTCTGTCTAAATTCCTGCGTCCCCGTATTTCCTGAAATCGCATGGTACGGAACCTTACAGTAGTTATAAGATATACCTGTTAGTGAAAGAAAACAAGTGGTTTCATTCCGATTCATCGCAGTTAGTTATTTTAAACTTATTTTAAAAGAGCAGAACGTAGAGCTGTTCAGAATACTTTCTGAAATGACATTTGAGATTAAACTGTGTGTAACTTTCAACATACAGATGCGATTGAAGATCCGTCTGTTGCGTTGAATACTTTATCGAAAACTCTAGATTTCATCTAACTGTGACATCGCTAAATTTTGAGCCCAACTGGGCGCAATTCGTGTCGCGAAACAGACGTTCAGTTCTGAAATTGAAGTTTCAGCCGCGAACACTTAAACTGAAACGGTTATATCTTGAAAACCGAAACTCCGATTGAACTGAAATAAATTTTGATGGATTCCTGACTGATTTTTCTATATATCTTACCTACATCATTTTTGCTAAATTCGTAACATATTAATCTGTGCAATTTATTTTAATTCATGACATGCATGCTAATTCATAACATACTGTGTTTATTGGTAACATATAATACATATATCATACCCTTGTCATTTACACAGTGTTAGTGCGTGTGGACATTGCATTATCGTGCGTGATAGGTGTTGATTTAGGAGTGACGAGTACACCAATGGAAAGTGAACATTCGTGACAGTGATTGATACAGTGGATAGTGATGAAACCGTGTCATTGGTATACTTGTACACGACTAGATCAATATCATAAATAGTGTAACCTGGGGAAAAAGGGGAAATCAAAGTGGAAAGAGTATCGTATTTAGCGGGACCGTGTTTAGAGGATGATCATTCGAATCGTGATGCTTATACGTGTAGGACAGGATCTAGCGATCCGGCTGACACGGTTATGTCCCGGGCATGTGGGCCGTGGTCTCGGGTATGTACGAGACTCCTGTTAAACATGATCCTCCTTCCACTATGTGATTTCAAACATGACCTAGAGACCGATAGGGACACATAACATATTCTGCATCATATTGTGATATAGTGATTACTTGCATTATTCTCATACCAGTATTACCTCATTTACCTGTTGCATCTGATTATAATAATATTATTATTTGTGTCGCTCTGACGACCTGAGTATGCATGCTCAGATTCCGCGGGAGGACCAGTACAGAAGACGGATCTATCCTTTGAGCTTACGGAGATATAGTTTGGTGTACCTTCTTCATTTATTGCTTTCCATAAAAGAGATTGTGAGATCAAACTTGGTTAGTTATTGTTCTTATTATCTGTAATTTGTGAACAATGGGATTTTAATGTAATAAATTAGTGATGTGATTCCTTTAATACTGTGCTTTAATTACTGATTACCATGTAGTGCTAGAAGCCGAAGTGTGACTACGGCAGGATGATTCCTTGACCGTAGGAGCATGGCTGGCCTAGTCATCCCTCGTTTTCCGTATTTTGGGAAGCGGGGCGTGACATGGTTTAGTTGGTATCAGAGCCAGGTTTAGTATCAAGGGATAACATTAACTAAACTGTATTACGTTATTCTTGTTTCACTACTCTTGATTTCTATCCTTGAATCTGAACCTATTCTTTTGAATCTTCCAGTGATATGACGTCCCCGAACGACCCCTCCTCGGACTCCAGCTCTCAGGATCGCACGGAAAGAATACTCAGTGCACTGACCACTCTCGCGGAAGCTCAGGAGAGGAAGACAGATTTGCTTACTGAGGGACTCAGGGCGATTACCGCTGCAGGAGGACCCTCCGCACTTATTGCCGCCCCTGAGGGCGCTACTCCACCAGCTTATCAGGCTAGGGCTGGTACTGTGTCAGACTTCCGACGATTACACCCAGCTGCGTTCACAGGGCTAGCTGAACCACTTGAAGCTGAGCAATGGCTGGTAAACATGGAGAATTTATTGGCAGCCGCCAGAATTCCAGAGGAAGACAGAGTGAATGTGATAAAGATACAATTAGAAGACGAGGCTCGTACATGGTGGTCGGTAGAAGAAAGCAGACTTGAAGAGCCGATTGAATGGGACAAGTTTAAGGAGTGCTTCTTAGATCACTATTTTCCTCCCACAGCCAAGGCAGAAATGGAGGAAAGGTTTATTCTTCTGAAGCAGAATGGACGCCCAGTGGACGTTTATGCGGCAGAGTTCAACCGTCTGAGCCGCTTTGCTCCATACATGGTCAAATCAGAAGTCACCAGGGCTAGGCGTTTCCTTCAGGGGTTAGATTTTGAGTTGCAGCAGCTGATTGCATCGTTAGATCTACAGACTTTCGCACAGGTACTCAACGCAGCGAGAGTTCAGGAGCATCGCATTGTTTCTTGTCTGAGCATTTCACAAATACACACTCAATACCACATGAACCACTAACCAAGGGATGGGAAATTCATACGGGTAATGGCATCATATTATCTAGTCGAGAATGTAGATTATGCCCGGTTGTAGTGTGTGGCAGGGAATTCTATGCGAATTTCCTCCTAATTGGGACAGGCAGTTACGACGCAATTCTCGGAATGGATTGGATGAGCACTTTCCATGCAGTTATCGACTGTCGGGCAAGGAAGGTGATCTTCCGCATCCCCAATCACCCGGAGTTTATTTTCGAGGGCGGAAGCGAATTTTTGGAGCCAGCTAAATATAGAGCCAAGCCCAAGGAACTGACAGCTATGGAGATTGATGAGAGCCCAGCCCCAGAAATTGTTCGGGACTTCCTAGACGTATTTCCTGAAGATCTACCAGGTCTACCACCTCCTCGAATTTTGGAGTTCTCAATCGATTTAATTCCAGGTACAGCCCCAGTATCCAGGGCCCCCTACAGGATGGCACCAGTGGAGTTGGCAGAATTGAAGAAACAGGTTGAAGAATTATTGGAGAAGGGATTTATTCGGCCAAGCGCTTCACCGTGGGGTGCACCAGTTCTATTGGTAAAGAAGAAGGATGGATCGTTGCGAATGTGCATAGATTACCGAGAGCTGAACAAGGTCACAATAAAGAACAAGTACCCAATCCCGCGTATCGATGATTTATTCGATCAGCTAAGTGGAGCCAAGGTTTTCTCGAAGTTGGACCTCCGTTCTGGATATCATCAAATCAGAGTAGCAGCTGAGGATGTATGCAAGACAGCTTTCAGGACCCGATACGGACATTACGAGTCCTTGTGATGCCGTTCGGTGTTACCAATGCCCCAGCAATATTCATGGATTTAATGAACAGGGTGTTCGCAAAATACTTGGACACGTTCGTCGTTGTGTTTATCGACGACATACTTGTCTATTCGAAGACCCGGGAAGAGCATGCTGAGCATTTGCGCACGGTACTGCAGGTTCTTCGGGAAGAGAAGCTGTATGCGAAGCTAAGCAAGTGTGAGTTCTGGCTCGACAAGGTGCAATTTTTGGGACATATTGTTTCGGGCGAAGGCATCTCGGTGGACCCGGCAAAGATAGAATCTGTCAGAGATTGGCCGACGCCGAAATCAGTGGCTGAGATCAGGAGTTTTCTGGGATTGGCAGGTTATTATCGGAGATTCGTCCAAGATTTCTCAAGAATCGCAGAACCATTGACGCGGCTGACACGGAAGGACGTGCCGTTTACATGGACAGAGGAGTGCACTCAGGCATTCGACACACTAAAGCAGAAATTAACCACGGCGCCTATTCTTACTGTACCAGATAATTCAGGTGGTTTGGTGATACACAGTGATGCCTCAGGGAAGGGCTTAGGCTGTGTTTTGATGCAGCACGGCCGAGTGATTGCTTACGCCTCTCGACAATTGAGAAACCACGAGAAGAACTACCCTACGCACGACTTGGAGTTAGCTGCAGTAGTTTTTGCCTTGAAGATTTGGATGCACTATCTTTTAGGCGAGAAAGTGGAGGTTTACACGGATCATAAAAGTTTGAAATATGTATTCACTCAGAAGGAACTGAACATGAGGCAGCGCCGATGGCTAGAGCTAATGGCAGATTATGACTTAGACCTTCAGTATCACCCGGGGAAGGTCAATGTTGTACCAGACGCACTCAGTCGCAAACCAGCGGTCATGATGTTGACCGATCAGAGGAGTATTATTGAGGATTTCCAGAGACTTGAACTTGAGGTCATTACTCCGAACGCACTCAGTCAATTTTGGCAACTACAGGTGCAATCTTCCCTGGTGGATCGCATCAAGATTGCACAAGCGGATGATCCTCGATTACAAAAGTTCAGAGAGCAAGTGGAAGCTGGATTGAGAACGGATTTGATTATACATGAAGATGGCTCTTTGAGATTCGGTAGCAGACTCTGTGTACCTAAAGGTGGTGTACGAGAAGCAGTGTTGGCTGAAGCACACAGTTCAGCTTATTCTGTGCATCCAGGAGGTACAAAAATGTATCAGGACCTAAAGCAGCACTTTTGGTGGAACGGAATGAAGCGGGAAATTGCGAGGTTCGTATCCAGATGCTTAGTATGCCAGCAGGTGAAGGCGGAACATCAGAGAACAGCAGGATTATTACAACCATTGCCGATACCTGAATGGAAGTGGGAGCACATTACTATGGATTTTGTGACGGCCTTACCACGGAGCCCTAGAGGCAATAACGCTATTTGGGTTATCGTCGATCGCCTCTCAAAGGTTGCACACTTCCTACCTTTCCGAGTGGGACAGTCGACTGAATCACTGGCAGAAAGATATATGCAGGAGATTGTGCGACTTCACGGTGTTCCAGTCAGCATTGTGTCAGACCGGGACACGAGATTCTTGTCACACTTTTGGAAGAGCTTACAGGAGAGTTTGGGGACCCGCCTCAAATTCAGCACAGCTTATCACCCACAGACGGATGGACAATCCGAGCGTACAATTCAGACGCTCGAGGACATGTTGAGAGCCTGTATGTTGGACTTTCAGGGCTCCTGGGAGGACCATCTGCACCTAGTCGAGTTCTCTTATAACAACAGTTATCAGGCTAGTATTCAAATGGCTCCTTTTGAAGCATTATACGGGCGGAAATGTCGATCCCCAGTATGCTGGGATGATGTGGGAGAGCGAAGATTACTGGGCCCCGAACTCATCGTTCAGACAGTTGACAAGGTCCAAATGATCAGGCAGCGTATTAAGACGGCTCAGGATCGACAAAAGAGTTGGGCAGATACCAGCAGAAGGGCACTTGAGTTCGAAGTCGGAGATCATGTGTTCTTGAAGATTTCCCCTACTCGTGGAGTTATCAGATTCGGAAGTCGGGGAAAACTTAGTCCCCGTTTTATCGGACCTTTTGAGGTGCTAGAGCGAGTAGGAGAGGTGGCCTATCGACTTGCCTTGCCTCCATCGCTAGCTGGTGTGCACAATACCTTCCACGTGTCACAGTTGCGGCGTTATGTCCGGGATGAGAGTCATGTCCTGGACCATTCAGAGCTAGTTTTGGGAACCGATCTGTCTTACGAGGAGCAGCCTACTACCATCCTCGACCGTAGAGAGAAAGTACTGAAGAATAAGGTCATTCCGTTAGTCCGGGTGTCTTGGGGCGGTCGTTCCCCAGGAGAATCCACCTGGGAGAGGGAGGAAGATATCCGTGATCGTTATCCACATCTCTTTGTTTAGTACCTTGTATTTCTGTATCCTTGTTAAATTTCGAGGACGAAATTTTCGTTAAGGGGGGTATGATGTAAATCCCCGTTCCCTTTCTACATGAAATCTCCTATTTTCTGAATTCTAGTGATTAACTTATTCTTGACTTCGTATATTTTTAGTTGGTTGTTTAAACCTTTTTTTTTCCAACCCTTTTGGAATTATAGTCCAAACCCTAAAAGTCAAAACCAGAATTTAAAACCAAAAACTAACACAAATAAAACCAATATAATTCAACCATTATTTTTCCTAATCCCTCAGCCCACACACTAAATAAATTCTATTAATTTTCATCAGCCCACTCGATTTTTTAGCAGAATCCCTTTCATAAAATCCCAGCCCGTTCCATTCTGTGCAGCCCACTTCTTTGGGAATTAAATGTTTTTATTTTTATTAACTGGCCCGTTTCTTCTGAAGCCCACGAGAGTTTATTTTTAAAGGAATTCTTTTATTTTAGTGCCGGCCCACTCCATTTTTTAGCCCAAGCCCGCTCACTCACCTCCACTGTTCTTCTTCCCCTTTCAAATTCCAACGGCTACCCCCTTAACTGCGCGCGCGACACGCCTCCCCCACCGTCGCCCACGCCCTCGCCCTACCGTTGCCCCCACGTTGTCAAACTCGTCGCCCTCATCTCTCTCGTACTCACAAACTCCCCACCTCTCTTCTCTACATTCACCGAGCCCAAAAGAAAACCCGAACACCCAAACTTCTCTCGAGCCATTGACACCTCCACCGCCGGCGATCATCCCACCTCGTCGTTCGACCCAAGACGACAACCACTAATCCACACTCCTCCTCCCTCCACGACTCCATCTCCACCCACTCGAGTCTCCCCTGCACACGACCCCCACTGCAAGGCTCGGCCACAGCACCCTGGCACCTAACACCGGCGAATCCCACTTCGCCTGAAACCCCTTTACGACCCTACTCACCCTCGGCATCACCCTCATCTCTTCAGACCCGACCCCCACTACTCCCCATCTCTCCAAAACTCCAAAACCATTTTCAAACAAAATTTTCCCACTGTGAAACCTCTCCGTACTCATAGCCGGAGCGCCGTCGACCGACGCCAACCCCAGCACACCTCGGGAGACCCACAGAGCACCATTCTAGACGTCCAGTGGCCGTGCAAACGACTCCGGACAACCCGACGCGAGATCCACATCGAGATCGAGGCTCGCGGGAATCCGATACGTGGCGTATATCGCGCGTTCGCGACGACACGGTGGCCGTACGACCCCGAGGCGTTCTCCAGGCAAGTGGTTACTTGCTTCATGCTATTATAGTTGTGTTACACACCTAGATCACATAGTTTACGAACTTAATGATTATATATATAGATATTGACCAAGGTGTTCGATGCTAGCTTTTCATGGATATAGCTGTTTAATTTGACGGAAACCGATACCATCTGTTGGCCCATATAATGTTAAATATAGTGTATGAATTTCACTGGAAAATACGAATGTTTGTAACGAAAACTGATACCCCCAAATATGCCGTTAAAACTGAAATTTTCTCGTGCCTGAAAACGAATAAAATCACCATAAATCATATGTATACTGGATTGAGACGTTCGAGGGCTTAAATCGAAGACGACTCGATGAAATTTAACCCTATGGAAAATTCTAATGATTCCTGTTCTGTAATCATGATGATAACTGGGTCGGAACACGACTCTGGACTGCAGTCCAGAGCGTTTCTGATTGGTGTGTTCTGTCTAAATTCCTGCGTCCCCGTATTTCCTGAAATCGCATGGTACGGAACCTTACAGTAGTTATAAGATATACCTGTTAGTGAAAGAAAACAAGTGGTTTCATTCCGATTCATCGCAGTTAGTTATTTTAAACTTATTTTAAAAGAGCAGAACGTAGAGCTGTTCAGAATACTTTCTGAAATGACATTTGAGATTAAACTGTGTGTAACTTTCAACATACAGATGCGATTGAAGATCCGTCTGTTGCGTTGAATACTTTATCAAAAACTCTAGATTTCATCTAACTGTGACATCGCTAAATTTTGAGCCCAACTGGGCGCAATTCGTGTCGCGAAACAGACGTTCAGTTCTGAAATTGAAGTTTCAGCCGCGAACACTTAAACTGAAACGGTTATATCTTGAAAACCGAAACTCCGATTGAACTGAAATAAATTTTGATGGATTCCTGACTGATTTTTCTATATATCTTACCTACATCATTTTTGCTAAATTCGTAACATATTAATCTGTGCAATTTATTTTAATTCATGACATGCATGCTAATTCATAACATACCGTGTTTATTGGTAACATATAATACATATATCATACCCTTGTCATTTACACAGTGTTAGTGCGTGTGGACATTGCATTATCGTGCGTGATAGGTGTTGATTTAGGAGTGACGAGTACACCAATGGAAAGTGAACATTCGTGACAGTGATTGATACAGTGGATAGTGATGAAACCGTGTCATTGGTATACTTGTACACGACTAGATCAATATCATAAATAGTGTAACCTGGGGAAAAAGGGGAAATCAAAGTGGAAAGAGTATCGTATTTAGCGGGACCGTGTTTAGAGGATGATCATTCGAATCGTGATGCTTATACGTGTAGGACAGGATCTAGCGATCCGGCTGACAGGGTTATGTCCCGGGCATGTGGGCCGTGGTCTCGGGTATGTACGAGACTCCTGTTAAACATGATCCTCCTTCCACTATGTGATTTCAAACATGACCTAGAGACCGATAGGGACACATAACATATTCTGCATCATATTGTGATATAGTGATTACTTGCATTATTCTCATACCAGTATTACCTCATTTACCTGTTGCATCTGATTATAATAATATTATTATTTGTGTCGCTCTGACGACCTGAGTATGCATGCTCAGATTCCGCGGGAGGACCAGTACAGAAGACGGATCTATCCTTTGAGCTTACGGAGATATAGTTTGGTGTACCTTCTTCATTTATTGCTTTCCATAAAAGAGATTGTGAGATCAAACTTGGTTAGTTATTGTTCTTATTATCTGTAATTTGTGAACAATGGGATTTTAATGTAATAAATTAGTGATGTGATTCCTTTAATACTGTGCTTTAATTACTGATTACCATGTAGTGCTAGAAGCCGAAGTGTGACTACGGCAGGATGATTCCTTGACCGTAGGAGCATGGCTGGCCTAGTCATCCCTCGTTTTCCGTATTTTGGGAAGCGGGGCGTGACAAAAGGAAAAGGTCACTGAAGATATCACTTTAGATGACCAAGTCATGAGAGAGCTGGCTGCCAAAGACCCTCCTAGAAAGGGTAAAGTGGACTATAACATCCTAGCGCACCTAAGGAAGCTACCTTCTCAGCTTAGCATCCTCGATGCCCTCCTATTATCAAAAGAGGCGCGAGACTCACTAATTAAGGCGTTACAAGAACCTGAGCAATTCCAAGCCTTCCTCGCCACTGAAAGGATGAAGGATGAACTAGAGGAAGTGCACACGGCCGACATCACTTTCGGTGACGAAGACCTCCTTCTCGGGACGTGCGACCACAACCGTCCCCTATATGTCTCTGGATACTGCCATGATATCAGGATAGGCAAGATCCTGGTAGATAATGGATCCTCCGTCAATCTCCTTAATGTTCGGATGTTGAAGGAAATCTGCATGAGTGTGCAGCACCTCGCTCGTGACAAAATCTCTATCTCCGGTTTCGATTCACAATCGTCACGGACTCTCGGATCTGTGATACTAACATTACGCTTTGGACTTCTCGTCACAGACATCAAATTCCATGTCATTGAAGCCAAGACCTGCTACAACGCCTTGCTCGGTCGTCCTTGGCTACACGAGTACAACATCATCCCTTCTACACAACATCAGTGTATGAAGTACTTTAAGGATGGTTTCGAGTATACTGTAACAGGTGAGTTGAACCCGTTTTCCGTCAACGAAGTCCGCAAATACGAAGATGCGAAGTACTTTTTGCCAGATTTCGAGGATACAGAAAGGTGTCGCAACCCGGAGAACAAAGCCGCCGCCACCATCCCTGTTTTCGGGAGCGATACCGAAGAAGTGGAAGAGATAGTTTATGCAGGGCCATCTCAACGCAACAACCTAGGGACGTCCGCCCCCATCTTGGTCTTCGGAAGTGATTCAGAAGATGAAGTTAATGCCGTGTTCTCCAATCGGCTGTCGGTACAAGCACCCCCTGGCGATGACCATAGTTTGCAAATCACCATGGTACCGCGAGAACACTACAAAGATCTCGACGCACTTCAAGCCCACAATGTGCAGGACCTGCGAACATTTTACGTCCCTCCCAGGCAAAGGGGTGAGAAGGTGATCCTATTCTACCGATCCTCAGAGTCGAAAGTAGAGAAAGAGATCTGGCATGGTGCGGATGCGACACTCGACAGGCTCCAACCCATCCGTCTGCCTAGATACTATACAAAGGGATTAAAGAAGCTATTGAAACGCCAAGGGGTACCCTTAAAACAGACTGTTCGGCAGGCCCGGTTCTACAACAAGATTTGGGACGTCCCTGGGACTCAACGCAAATTGCCCAACGGGAAAATGGAAACACTTGGGCTTGGATACGCGAGAACCGGAAAAGGGAGACGGGCCCGCAGCAGCTACGCTATATATACCTTTGATGAGGAAGAGGACGTCCTGTCAGGAGATGCCAACCCCTCATCAAAACTAGACCCCGCGATTGAAGCGCCGAGTCCGTCGTTTGAAGAACGAATGGACAAACCGATCAGAAAAGTGGGTCAGAAAGCTCGGGAAGACCACGACCGCGAAATGGCCATCTACGAGAAGGCTGGGACGCAACGCCTATTTCAACAGGCTGCAAAAGACAAAGATGTTCGCCTTTGTCAACCCGTTGTACGAAAGGCCCGATGCGGAGACAGAAATAAATCAAGAAGCGGAAAAAGGAGCCGACAACAACAACGCAGGATTAGGGGGTTGCGTGATCGGGTATTGCACGGCTCGGATTTGTCCCTCATGAAGAAGATGAGTCGAGCGTACTCCTTCCCCAGAGACAAGACGGAGAGGTTACTCAAGCTCGCTCTAAAACATCAAATGATCACGCTTCCAGGATCTAGACACCCTAAGCAAGCTAACAAGGCTGCTCATCTAAGCTATTGCTCTTATCACCGAGCCATAGGACATCTTACCGAAGACTGCTTCACCTTCAAGAACTGGGTCGAGGACCAGTACCAACAGGGCAGATTCGCTTTATCCAACGGATGGAGGGTAACGCCGCCACAAAAGCACGAACCCAAAGCCATAAGAGCAGAACCGGATCCACCTCAGTCCTGGGAGCGGATTCGCACCTGTTATATGATTATGATATTAAAAGAAGAGCCCGAGAACATGGATGACCTTCCCCGGTGCTTTGAAAACGGCGATGATGAGGTGATCTCATAATTTCCGCCAGCTCCGAAAGAACTGGAAGATGGTATACATACTACTGCAGATAACCTAAAGAAGATTGAGTTGGGATCGGCAGATGACCCACGACCGACATTTGTCAGCGAGCTGCTATCTGAAGAAAGGGTGGCTGCATTAAAGAACGTGCTTCTACGGTATAAAGACTGCTTCGCATGGAACTACTCCGAGATGCCAGGACTAGATCCAGAGATTGCTGTGCATAAATTAGCAATATCCCCGGATATCAAGCCAGTCAAGCAAGCGCCAAGAAGGATGCGACTCAAGCTTGAAATGAGCATCAACGCCAAAGTCAAGAAGCTGATCGATTCTAGATTTATCCAAGAGGTCCAATATCCCGACTGGATCGCCAATATCGTCTCGGTAATGAAGAAGAATTGGACGGTACGCATATGCGTGGATTTCAGGGATCTCAATAAAGCTTGCCCGAAGGACGATTTCCCAGTACCGGTAACTGAGCTAATGATAGATAACACGTCCACTCATGAGGTTTTCTTCTTTATGGACGGCTCATCAGGATACAATCAGATAAAGATGCATCCCGAAGACCAAAAGCACACCGCTTTCCGGACCCCTTTGGGAATATTCTGCTACAGGGTTATGCCCTTTGGTCTAAAGAACGCTGGCGTCACCTATCAAAGGGCCATGACAAAGATCTTCGACGACCTCATACATGACATCGTCGAGTGCTATATCGATGACCTCGTAGTAAAGAGCATGTCATACGGAGAACATTTAAAGCATCTGGAGACTGTATTTCAACGCTTTCGGCAATATAATTTGAAAATGAATCCCCTCAAATGCGCGTTTGGAGTCTCCTCGGGCAAATTCCTGGGATTCATCATTCGACACCGAGGTATTGAAATAGATCCGTCAAAGATTAAAGCGATCATGGAAATGCCTCCGCCAAGAACCCTCAAACAGTTGCGGTCTCTCCAAGGGAAACTCGCATACATCCGGCGGTTTATCGCTAATCTTTCAGGCAAATGCCATCCCTACAGCCACCTGATGAAAAAGGGAACTCCATTCGTTTGGGATCACAAATGCCAAGGTGCACTAGACGAGATCAAGCAGTACCTGCAGAACCCTCCGGTATTGGCTGCGCCGGTCAAGGGAAAACCCCTCATTCTTTATACAACCGCCCTTGAAGGTTCCTTAGGCGCATTATGGGCACAAGAGAACGACCAAGGGAAAGAGAGAGCACTCTACTACTTAAGTCGGGTCCTACTGGGGGCAGAAAGCAATTACTCTCCCATTGAAAAACATTGCTTGGCGTTAATCTTCGCGATAACAAAGCTCAGGCATTATGCGTTGGCACATGAAGTCCGTCTCATCTCGAAGGTGGACCCTCTTAAATATCTGATGTCAAAGGCTATATTGACGGGTCGACTCGCCAAATGGGCTCTACTCCTGATGGAGTTCTCAATAACGTATCGACCTCTTAAGGCAGTAAAAGGCCAGGCCATTGCCGACTTCCTCGCTGAGCATCCAGTACCTGCTGGTTCTCCTCTGAACTGCGAGTTGCCAGACGAGCATGCATTTGATGCGATTGGCGGCAGTAGTACCCGATGGGAACTCTATTTCGATGGAGCGTCCTCCGTAAAGAAACAGAAACAAGGTATCCCAATGATCAAATCAGGGATAGGCCTCATCTTTGTAACTCCACAGGGAGGGATAATGCGCTTCGCCTTCTCATTAACAGAACCGAGGACAAACAATGAAGCTGAATACGAAGCTCTGATAGCAGGCCTCGAGATCGCCATCGACATGGGAATTGAAAATCTCCTTATATACGGGGATTCTCAACTGGTCGTTAGTCAAGTAAATGATGACTACCAAACGTGCAAACCGGAGTTGGTGAAGTACGGCGAAAAGGTGCAACAACTATTGACCCAAATTCCCTCCTATACTCTGGAGAACATACCGCGCGCGGAAAACAGCAAAGCAGACGCGCTAGCCAAACTTGCTAAAGAACTGGCTGACGAGAACCTTGATGACGTCAGAATCGTGGTACAAAGCCGTCGAGTGCTCGTCCCAGCAGAAATATCTCCGGAATTGTATAAAGAAAAGGGGGCGACTGAGCAGACGACCCTACAAATAAAAGACCGCGAGAAGGCCGAGGACTGGAGGGAAGTCTTCATAGACTACTTTAAGTCCCACCGAATGCCCGAAGAAGCATCCTCAAGGCATCAGCTCATGAAACGAGCTCTGTCTTTCGCTTTCGTCAACGACACTCTATACAAAAGATCGTTTGATTCTCTATGGCTAAGATGTTTAGGACCGGACGAAGCAGAAGGAGTCGTTCAAGAGGTTCATGACGGAATCTGTGGTTCTCATCAAGCAGGCCCGAAGATGAAGTTAAAAATTAAACGGATGGGTTACTATTGGCCTACGATGGTCCAAGACTGCCTCGAGTATGCGAAGCAATGCCACTCGTGCCAGATTCATGGAGACTTTATCCACCAACATCCGAATCCACTACACCCAACGGTGGCTAGCTGGCCATTCGAAATGTGGGGGACTGACATAGTCGGCCCCATCGAGCCAGCATCGTCCCGAGGACATCGTTTTATCCTGGCGACAACTGATTACTTCTCCAAATGGGCAGAAGCAGTACCGCTGAGAGAAGTGAAGACGGAGAATATCCTCCACTTCTTCAAGACGCACCTCATCTATCGGTTTGGAACTCCACGGCGGATTATCTCCGATAACGAGTCAGCCTACAGAAGCCATAAGATTAGCCACTTCGCGCAGCAGCACAATATAGACTGGAGATATTCTTCAGTTTACAATCCGCGAACTAATGGTCTAGCCGAGGCCTTCAATAAGACCTTGACAAAAATCATGAAAAAGACCGTTTCCCGGAATAAGAGAGACTGGCACGAGAGGCTACAAGAAGCCCTATGGGCCTATCGAACTACGTTCAAGACGGCCACGAACACAACGCCGTACGCGTTGGTATTTGGGACGGAAGCAGTGCTCCCCCTCGAGATAGAGATACCCTCTCTACGAGTGGCAGTCCACTACGAGCTGACGGACGAAGAAAATGCTCACCTTCGGCTTGAGGAGCTTGATGCCCTCGATGAAACCCGGCTCATAGCGCAACAACATCTAGAAGCCTACAAAGCAAAGATGACGCGCTCGTATGAAAGATTGACCAGGCCGAGGACATTCCACCAAGGCGAACTCGTACTAGTGGTCAAAAGACCTATGATCCCCAATCGTGCCAAGCGGGGAAAATTTGAGCCAAACTATGAAGGCCCGTACATCATAGACAAGGTCTACCAGGGTGGAGCCTATCTACTCATGGACATGCACGGTGAAAGGCCTTTCAGGCCAATAAACGGCCGCTTCTTAAAGAAGTACTATGCTTAATGAGCCACAGCCTGGGTCAATGATAGATGACGACGACTATGTCCGCTCGCTATCTTCCTCAGCTCAGACTTTACAAGCAGTAGCCGGCCCTCCCCTGAACAACGGACCGAAATGTTCTTAAACTAACAACGGACCGAAATGTCCTTAAACTAACAACGGACCGAAGCGTCCTTAAACTAACAACGGACCGAAACATCCCTAAACTACTACCGCAGCATCCTTAGGCTGACGAAGTAAAAAAAAAAAGGAGAAAAAAGAAAAATAAAAAAAAAATGATGAAAAAACAGTATGTCCATAAGCAAAATGGGCACGGATGAAAACCCGAAAGGGCTCCGTGAGTAAAAACAGCAGGGCTGCCGGCAAGTGTTCGTGAAAACCCGAAAGGGCGCGACCTTGTAAAAAAAAAAAGAGAAAAAGAATATAAAAAAACGGTATGTCCATAAGCAAAAGGGGCACGGATGAAAACCCGAAAGGGCTCCGTGAGTAAAAACAGCAGGACTACCGGCGAGTGTTTGTGAAAACCTGAAAGGGCGCAACCTCGTTAAAGGACACTTACAGAGTCCTCTCGACCTTGTAAGGAGAAACCACATGCGTGAGATCCTTACGACTCACAAAGGAGCAACACACTTAGGGATCCCCACGATTCCTAAGGAGAAAATACACTTGCGAGATCCTTACAACTCGTAAGAAGAATTCTCTTATGGGACCCTCACGGCTCATGAGATTTGAAAGTCTTAAGTTACAGAAACCTAAGCTGTTCTTAAGCAAATCCTCCACAACCTTCGATATTGCCCTACAAGAGGCTCAATACTGACCCTTGTATACAATCCACGGGCGCGAAAAAACATTTCACCAGCAAAGTCCCACCCGTGACTAGGGATATGTCCATATGATGAGCAACCCTTATAGGTCCTCTTGACCTATAAGGAGAAAACCCTCTTGTAAGATCCTTACGACTTGCAGAGGAACATACACTTAGGAATTCTCACGATCCCTAAGGAGAAAATACACCTGCAAGATCCTCACGACTTGTAGGGAGAAATACCTTTGTGAGACCCTTACAGCTCATGAAGTCAAAAGCCTTGGTCGACAGGACCCTTAACCCTGTTTACTAAGCCACCTTTGTTCAATATCGACAGAGGCAAATGATGATTCGCTCCTGGCAACATCCCAGTTGCAGCGGTGCTGATGCCGAAATCGGTGTCTAAAATCCAAGCTTGCGGCGAAAAAGCTAGCAAGCCATACATGCATACGAAATAGCCGAAATGATGGGGCAACTTGCAATAAAAAGCAGCAAGTAAAAATGTATGCATGAAAAATAGCCAAAACGATGGGGCAACTCGCAATAAAAAGCAGCGAGTAGAAAATAAATAAATAGCCGAAATGATTGGGCACCGCGAAAAATAGCCGAAATGATGGGGCAATCGCGACCTTCGCGATATAAAAGCTGAAACGATAGAGCATCGCGGAAAAAGAAATAAAATAAAAATAAAATGTATGCCTTACAGGTGATGTTCCATCACACCCTGTATACAATCCAATGGCATAAACAAAAAGGGAACATACCTCCCTCCCCCAGGTTTCGCCAAAGAAAGAAGCTAAATCTCGACAGGCCACAAGCGACCTAGAGATCATCCCAACACTCGTCTCGTAACAACGGACACAACTTCAAGCTAAGCGGAACAGCGGTAACCCCCAGTTCCATGGCTCGGTGGTATACATATCGCCAACAGTCAAACCTCCATCCCGTGAAATGCGGATACAATCAGCAAAATTCCTGGTTACGTGGAACGCGGATAACGTCACTCTTTGACCCCGTGGAAAACGTCCAGAGCGGATCCTGGTCCTCGCAGAGCACGGCAGTAAACCCGTATGAAGCATCCAGAGCGGAGCCTAGTCCTCGCCGAGCACGGCAGTGAACCCGTGTGAAGCATCTAGTGCAAAATTCCTGGTTACGTGGAACGCGGATAACGTCACTCTCTGACCCCGTGGAAAACGTCCAGAGCGGATCCTGGTCCTCGCAGAGCACGGCAGTGAACCCGTGTGAAGCATCCAGAGCGGAGCCTAGTCCTCGCCGAGCACGGCAGTGAACCCGTGTGAAGCATCTAGTGCAAAATTCCTGGTTACGTGGAACGCGGATAACGTCACTCTTTGACCCCGTGGAAAACGTCCAGAGCGGAGCCTAGTCCTCGCCGAGCACGGCAGTGAACCCGTGTGAAGCATCCAGTGCAAAATTCCTGGTTACGTGGAACGCGGATAATGTCACTCTTTGACCCCATGTGAAGCATCCAGAGCGGAGCCTAGTCCTCGCCAAGCACGGCAGTGAACCCGTGTGAAGCATCTAGCGCAAAATTCCTGGTTACGTGGAACGCGGATAACGTCACTCTTTGACCCCGTGGAACACGTCTAGAGCGGATCCTGGTCCTCGCAGAGCATGGCAGTGAACCCGTGTGAAGCATCCAGAGCGGAGCCTAGTCCTCGCCGAGCACGGCAGTGAACCCATGTGAAGCATCTAGTGCAAAATTCCTGGTTACGTGGAACGCGGATAATGTCACTCTTTGACCCCGTGTGAAGCATCCAGAGCGGAGCCTAGTCCTCGCCGAGCACGGCAGCGAACCCGTGTGAAGCATCTAGTGCAAAATTCCTGGTTACGTGGAACGCGGATAACGTCACTCTCTGACCCCGTGGAAAACGTCCAGAGCGGATCCTGGTCCTCGCAGAGCACGGCAGTGAACCCGTGTGAAGCATCCAGAGCGGAGCCTAGTCCTCGCCGAGCACGGCAGTGAACCCGTGTGAAGCATCTAGTGCAAAATTCCTGGTTACGTGGAACGCGGATAACGTCACTCTTTGACCCCGTGGAAAACGTCCAGAGCGGAGCCTAGTCCTCGCCGAGCACGGCAGTGAACCCGTGTGAAGCATCCAGTGCAAAATTCCTGGTTACCTGGAACGCGGATAATGTCACTCTTTGACCCCATGTGAAGCATCCAGAGCGGAGCCTAGTCCTCGCCAAGCACGGCAGTGAACCCGTGTGAAGCATCTAGCGCAAAATTCCTGGTTACGTGGAACGCGGATAACGTCACTCTTTGACCCCGTGGAACACGTCTAGAGCGGATCCTGGTCCTCGCAGAGCATGGCAGTGAACCCGTGTGAAGCATCCAGAGCGGAGCCTAGTCCTCGCCGAGCACGGAAGTGAACCCATGTGAAGCATCTAGTGCAAAATTCCTGGTTACGTGGAACGCGGATAATGTCACTCTTTGACCCCGTGTGAAGCATCCAGAGCGGAGCCTAGTCCTCGCCGAGCACGGCAGCGAACCCGTGTGAAGCATCTAGTGCAAAATTCCTGGTTACGTGGAACGCGGATAATGTCACTCTTTGACCCCGTGTGAAGCATCCAGAGCGGATCCTGGTCCTCGCAGAGCGCGGCAATGAACCCGTGTGAAGCATCCAGAGCGGAGCCTAGTCCTCGCCGAACACGGCAGTGAACCCGTGTGAAGCATCTAGTGCAAAATTCCTGGTTACGTGGAACGCGGATAACGTCACTCTTTGACCCCGCGGAAAACGCCCAGAGCGGAGCCTGGTCCTCGCCGAGCACGGCAGTGAACCCGTGTGAAGCATCCAGAGTAAATACCGGACTGTGGAGTCCTTAAAATCCACGGACTATGACGTCCTTAACCTCGACCGCAATGTCTTAAAACTAACGATCAACCACCCCGATTCCCTACGGATTCTCCCTTGGTTAAAGGGTACATCTCTTC
Source organism: Agapanthus africanus (assembly GCA_030015575.1). Classification (NCBI taxonomy): domain Eukaryota; kingdom Viridiplantae; phylum Streptophyta; class Magnoliopsida; order Asparagales; family Amaryllidaceae; genus Agapanthus; species Agapanthus africanus. Next base: position 49,086,487 of record CM057339.1, read on the forward strand.
ACTCCTTTGATACTCGGCGTTGTAATTCCTCAACGTCTTCAAAGAGGTGACGGGTCCCTGCGACCAAACATCGGACTGTGGAGTCCCTAAATCCACGGACTATGAGGTCCTTAACCTTGACCGTGATGTCTTAAAACTAACAGCGGACTGTGGAGTCCTTAAATCCATGGACTATGAGGTCCTTAACCTTGACCGCGACGTCTTTAAACTACAATACCTGGAGAAACCCCTGACTCCGTAAAACACGGACAAGGGTAGCCACATCCAGCACTTACAAGTCATCACGACCTGTGAGGAAGAAAAACTCTCTTGTGAGATCCTTACGACTCTCAAGGGAAAACCCGCTTAAGAATCCTCACGATTTTTAAGAAGAACTTACACCTATGGGATCCTCTCGACCTGTAGGGAGAAAAACTCTTTATGAAACCCTCGTGGCTCATAAAATGCAAAAGTCTTGGGAAGCAGATCTTAACCCTGAATCCTGAGCCATTGCTGTCCTGCAAGGAGATCAAGGTAGAATATCCGCAGAATACATTCAATGAAAAGGAGACACATCATTGAGAAGAAAAATGTATCTTTTATTCATAAACCAAAATGGGTACAAAGTACAATTCATGAAAGAAACAAAAAGAAAATACTCTCATCCATGAGTATGTACAAAAAGGAAGGAAAAGATACAAATGTTTCAAGCCGGCGGGCGATTCAGCAGCTTGGTCAGCTCATCCTGCTTTTGTTGGACCACGGCTTCATGACGCAAGATCTCCAAAAGACGAGCCTCCGCCTGAGCTTGTTGGGCCTGATATGAAGCAAGCCGGGCTTCAAGCTCTTTCTCAGTGGCCTTATGAGCCTCGACCCTCTCGCGGGTGAACGCGGCAGCTTTATCGAGAGACACCACCTCTTTGATGGACTCCTGGAGCACTCGCCAGAGTTTGTATGCTTTGTTGGCCTTGGCTGTGAGGCTGGTCTAAAGCTCGCTCAACGACTTAGAAGCTTGCTCCCTCTCCGAAAATTTACGGTCAAGGCCTTTTCTCGCACAACAATATGTTCGCTACGTGTCGCTCTATCAGGCCGCGTAAGCTCGCTTTCGTGACCACAGCCTTGGATACAAAACATTTGTAAGACCCTATAAATGGGCTTCCGCTTGACGAGAATAATCGATCTAAAACGCGCTCACATCACCTGATGCGAAAAGCAACAAGAAAGATTTCCGACATATTTCAAGCATGCGTTCGCAATCATATGAGTATTCAAAAAGAGAAATATAATAATAATAGCATTTGCAATCGTACGAACATAATGCCCAAGAAGGTCTGATACGCATGAAAGTGATGATCGCATTTGCAACTAAAGAAGGTTCTCATAAGAAGAATACAAAGTTTATTTATGCAAGCGGAAATATACATTCTAGCACCAAGCCTACAGAGAAATTCGGCCTAGAACATAAGGAAAAGGAGGGACTAATTTGAAAATGCTACGCTAATGGAAAAAGGTCACCAAACACGGGATCAATGGCACAAGGGTTAACAAAACAAAGAACGAGGTTCTCCATCTCTCTTGCCGCTCTCTCCATCACGTCAAAGCGACGGTTCTCGCGAGGAGTCGCTCCCCATCGATTGGCGCCATGTTCGTCCGCGAAAGCAAACATAATAGCTCGCCGGGCCTTTATCTGGCTCAGCAGATGAATTGAGCAATCCTTCAAAGCCTGAGTAATCAGGCACGCTTCATGAAAGCCCTCGAGCTTTTCTTCCGCCGCGTCGAGCATCGCCAGGGTCATCTCCGCCGGGTGAGGAGGGATGTCGGCAAGCACGGCCGTGAGAATCATCCGGAGCCAGAAGGAACCCATCGGGAGGGGGGACCCCCTACGGATCGAGAGTTCATGCATGGCTGAGTCGCATTCGTCGTCGGTAAGAAGTGGATCCACTAACCGAGCAGCAAAGCGGGGGATCATCTCCTCGATAGGCACTTCCCATGGCTGTCGACGAGCGTGTGGACGGTTGCAGGCCATAGCACTCAGATACTCCTCAAATTAAAATCACGTCAATATGGGAATGAATTTCTCTGTGAGGAGAAAATAGGCTATGGCCTCAAGAATATAAAGAAGTGCATTAAGTGCTGTGCGCGGAAGATCTTGCATGGTGAAGCTATTTCCAAGGCCCAAAAAAGGAAAGGCATCGAAAATCAAGGAGATGGAACTATTTCCAAGGCCCTTTTTTCTGCGTCTGATATTGTGCACTGAAAATAGGGCATGGGAAGATTTTGTGAACAGCCCCGTCAAGGGACCCCACGTGCAGAATACGTGAGGCCTAAACCTGATGTACATTAAAACAAAAGAAAAATGGAGTAACACCCTGCATATTGAAAGCTCCAACAACAACAGTGGCAAAATGATAAAATCCCAGAGAAAGGCATGCAAACATGGAAAGACATAATAAAACTTGTCACTCATACTTCAAGAAGTTCATACAAAATAAAGAGGACACATTTACAATGGTAAGACTTCAGACGCGGGGCATGGATTGAGAAACTCAAGATTAACTTTGTCCAAGATTCTCCAAGCATTTCGAACCTCCCGAGTGTGCTTCCTCTCGCGGTCGCAAGCATCGGGATCCTCACGAATGTCCTCCACCCTCCGATAGGCGGCAAGTATGGCTGACTGCTGAAAGACTTGGTGCAAGAGATCGATGAGGTGATCTCGCCTCCTCTTTGAGATCAAACCCATCAGGTACACCGAATGCACCTTATCCTCAGCAGTGTCCAAGGCCCCGAGCGGTATGCCGGTGCAAAAGAGAGGAAGTGCCTCCCGGATCTCCAGCACGATCAGCCTCAGAAGAGAAGAGCGACGGGGGAGTAGCCGATGGTTGTACTCGTCAAAGCGGCTCATGATCTCGACACACTGAGCATCGGTGAACTCCTGATTCTGACTACGGCCCAGGGCACGAATATTCCCGTAGGAAATGATTTCGTTGAGATCATACAAATGAACGTCCATGATACCTGAAATAAAAAATCAGGACGATTTATTACAAACCCTCCTCTTCTTCACTAATCATAGAAAGACAAGGAAACCCCAAGAAGCCTCCGTGTGAAGAAACTGAATTCTTCCTTGGAATTAAATTCCTTATTAAGAGAAGGGAATTAAATTCCCAGAAACATTTTTGGGATGGAATTGAATTCCATGGAGTTGAACCGCCATCATCATCTCCCCAAGGATCATCCGACCCTAAGAGATCTACTGATGGAGGTTAAAGAAATTGAAGAAAAAATGGGTTCTTTGTGAAATCCTTAATGTGGATTTAAAATCCAGAGAGTTCTTTTAAAACGAAGGTGCTTCAGCCGTTCAACATTATTACCTGAGGAAAAGGGATCCTTCAACAGAGTTAAACTCTGGAAAATGTCTGAGGCAGAGAACTAAGCTCTGGAAACGAGAATTAAATTCTCAAAGGAAAAAGCTCTCGAGGGAAGAAAGATGAGCAAAGTGAAGGCTCTTCTGAAAAGACAGTGGTATTTATAGGATATGATGGAGACGCTTCATCTCCTCAAATCCCTAAAGGAATCCAACGGTCACAAAATGTGACAGCGTTGCACTCACGTGCTGACACGTGAGAACAACGCTGTGGGGGCATTTGTTTCCTGATTTAAAATCAGAAAAGCTTATGGAAAAAGCTTCAGAAAAGGGTCACGTGCTTACACGTGACCAGCAGTCACGTGTTGGCACGTGACACCTAAAAGCATCAGCAAGACAAGTTCAGTTTCCCAACTACATTGAAGAAAAGGGCTTCAGAAAGAGTCACGTGCTCCCACGTGACCAGGGTCACGTGTCGGCACGTGACATTTAAAAGCAAGCGGCATAGGCACATTGGTTCCCTGATCAAATCAAGGAAAATGCTTCAGAAGAGGTCACGTGCTCCCACGTGACTAGGCTCACGTGTTGGCACGTGACGCTCAAAACATCAGACTCATTCTCCGGTTAAATCAAGAAAAAGACTCCAGACGAGGGTCACGTGCTCACACGTGACCAGGGGTCACGTGGTGGCACGTGACGGCTAAGCAGCAGAAGAAGGCAGAGTGCAAAAGAAGAAAAGGGCTCGTTACAAGGAGGTCACGTGCCCACACGTGACCAAGGGTCACGTGGCCGCACGTGACCAGCTTTCAAAGCCCAGGTGTTAAACAGAATTAAATTCTGAGAAAAGACCTCTCAAGTCTTTCCAAAAGCAACCGATTGAATAAAAGATTTAGAGTGATCAAATATCATCTATCTATGGGAAAATCTCGAATTTGGGAAGATTTCCCTTTTAAATCTAACAGAAATCACAAAGGAGAATCGCTGGATTTGAAATCCAATGGTGAATAAAATTCACCTAATAATCCAAAGGTCCAGAACGAATGATGGATGCAAATCAAATCTCTCAATGAAGATACGTCAAAAAACTAATTGATTCGGCTGCTTCTCCTATAAATAGGAGCCGAGACACACAAAAAAGAGATACACACGCAGAGGGAAGAAAAGGGAGAGAGCCTTGATACTTTGAGGAATCTGGATCTTCTGCAAAAGAAAACCCTAGGTAAGAAAGGGAAGGCTTTTTGAAAGAAAGAGAATTTAATCCTCAACAGAGTTCAACTCTGATGTAAAACAGAAGAACATATTTCTTCTCTCTTAGATGGAGGATCTGTAAAGCGCACATCTCCCCTTGAAGTTGAGAATTTAATTCTCAATGGGTTGAGATCCTGCCATGCAAATCCAAAGCATAGAGAGGGAATGGAAGCACGAGAATTTAATTCTCACAGAACTATAGGATTTAATTCCTTTAAAATAAAATTAGGGTTTGACCCTGTGTCATGGAAATTTAATTCCTTCAGAATAAAAAGAAACAGGGTTTAACCCTAATTAAGAACTTAGTTCTGTTAAAACAACAAGAACGTAATTCCCTTAATCTTACTCCCCAGAATAATTCTCTAACAGAGAGTGGGAGTTTAATTCCTTAAAGCTTTTATTATGGTTTAACCCTGTTCAGTTCTTCATATATATGAGGAATTTAATTCCTACAGAAAATTCAGGGTTCAACTCTTCAAAAGGAACTAGGAATTTAATTCCTCTGGAATTTAAAGCTTTTTATTAGGGTTTAACCCTACGAGGAATTTAATTCCTGGAAAGGGATTAACAGATCTTCTAAACAACTACAGAAAAGAAGGGTCACGTGTCACCACGTGACCCCCCCAAAAGATCTACAGAAAGCCCTTTGAGGCAGTGCCTCACGTGACCCTTGACAGAAGCTTTAACATACCTCATTTAAACACCCGTCACGTGATGACACGTGATGCTCCAAAGGATGTGATCTTTTCAGCAGAACAAACGAGGGGAGGGCGCCCTCACGTGCTACCACGTGACCCCTCTTGCCTCAGCGTCTAACGCTAAATTGGAACTCCCGAATCCAGTGTTAAAACATTGTTGGGCCTTAGTGTTCAACACTAATCAAAGAACTTTATTTGCAGTGTTCAACACTGATTACCTTAGTGTTTAACACTAATTTGAGATCTCCGTTGCCAGTGTTTAACACTGATCTGTTTTAGTGTTTAACGCTAATTTGAAAGCCTTGTTGCTGGTGTTTAACACCAATTATCTTTTAGTGTTAAACACTAACCTGTCAATTTCATTCCCAGTGTTCAACACTGATTGGTCTGTAGTGTTTAACACTAGGCTTTGGCCCAATTGGCTAAATGGCCAGAGACAAAGTCTCTCCTTCAATGGACCAACAGGAAGCCAATATTCCAGACATGATTGGACTTAGCCCAAGCTGGCCATAAGTCCTCAATTCGTAATTAACTGGGCTAATGGGCTCATAACATAATTAATTGGTCTTGATCCCAAATTGGGCCAAGGACTATTTAATCCACTCCGGTTCCAGGGTACATCTCTTCACTCCTTTGATACTTGGCGTTGTATTCCCTCAACGTCTTCAAAGAGGTGACGGATCCCGATGACCACACATTGATACGGACTGTGGGGTCCTTAAACCCATGGACTACGACGTCCTTAACCTCGACCGAGATGTCTTAAAACTAACAACGGACTGTGGGGTCCTTAAACTCATGGACTACGACGTCCTTAACCTCGACCGAGATGTCTTAAAACTAACAACGGACTGTGGGGTCCTTAAACCCATGGACTACGACGTCCTTAACCTCGACCGAGATGTCTTAAAACTAACAATGGACTGTGGGGTCCTTAAACCCATGAACTACGACGTCCTTAACCTCGACCGAGATGTTTTAAAACTAACAATGGACTGTGGGGTCCTTAAACCCATGGACTACGACGTCCTTAACCTTGACCGAGATGTCTTAAAACTAACAATGGACCACAATGTCCTTAAACTACCTATGGACCGCAATGTCCTTAAACTAGCGATGGACCACTATGTCCCTAAACTGGAACAATAGAGCCAATCGCTCTTTTGTTGGATCTAAACGATCCCGTTTAAGTTGATCTTAGCCTCAAATATGGCTAACGTATCCTTAAACCTTCAAACAGACTGGACTATGAATCCCCCCAATCAACTTCGGTTCAAGGGTACATCTCTGAACTCCTCTGATATTTGTCGTTGTAATCCTTCAACGTCGTCAGAGAGGTGACGGGTCCCGACGGCCATACATTCAATGGACCACTATGTCCCTAAACTGGAGTAATAGAGCCCCAAATGCTCTTTTGTCGGATCTAAACGATCCCGTTAAGTTGATCTTAGTCTCAAGTTAGACTAACGTATCCTTAACAAACGTTTGAGTTGATCTTAGCCTCAAATATGGCTAACGTATCCTCAAACCAAACCCCCAAACCCAACTCTAAGATAAATACGGATTTGGACTAGTCCACGTCTTACGGGCGACGATATAACTCAGTCTCCGTATACAATCCACGGGCAACCACAAACAAAACAAACACACACGACACGAAGTGACCATCTGGAGAAGGAGAAAGTTGTTACCGCGATGCGGTAGCGTAATTAACTGCAGGGGCTTGCGCCTGCAGGGAAGAGCGTCCCCACAATCAAAAACCCCTCAAACGAGGGGGAATCTGACGAAGTCTGCTATATCGGCCGCATCCGTTTAAACCTTCGATACATGGTGCTATAAATCAACTTGGCATCTTCGGAGAGGTGGACGGATAGCACCAATTAGCATCTGCCCCGAACCTCAGGCTTGGACGTCCCCGCGTCCCGGCCGCCGTTCGGAGGGGAACACGGCTCAATACCGAGCTTTCTCCACTACCTTAATCCGGGCTGGCTGGGACTGGTTTCGAGGGCTCGCACCTCGCTCCATCTCGACCTTCGACGAGCTGGCTACCTAATTCCTCGGTCATTTCGTCGGAAACCAACGACAGAAAAGGACGGTCGACTACCTGTTCACTGTCAAGAGTGGGGATGAGGAATCCTTCAAAGGGTATGTCACTCGCTTCTATAATGCCCTCCTGGAGGTTCCCGAACACCGCGATGAAACAGTTATCACCACGCTGAGCTCGGGTCTTAGGCACAAAGAGTGGCTCCGCTCTTTTGCATTAGCGTAACCTAAGACCATGGTCGAAATGAAAGCCTGGACCGAGCGAGAGATCCAACTCGAGGCGGAGGTGAACTCAAATCTGCCCCGAGCTAAACAAACGGACCGAAAGAAAAGGGATAGGGAGGAGAAAAAGAAGGTCGACCATCCCAAACCTTACTCCCCGGGGTTTCAAGAGTACACTCCTCTAAACATTTCCCAGACCAAGCTGCTGGAGGAAGCCAAGGACGAGAGGTCTTTAATTTCCCGCCAGTTACCCAAAGAGCGGGCAAGCGTCTCCACGGCCCGTACTGTGCCTTCCACAAGTCGCAGGGTCACCCGACTGAGAACTGCAAACAACTCCGTGACTACATCGAGGAGTTGATCCGCTTCGGCCACCTGGAGAAATACTTACGGGACATACGGCAGGCGGAGCGGGAGCAAAAGGACCAAACCCCTCTCGGGGAATAAACGATTGGGCAAATCATGGTCGTTATCTCGGATCAAGCTCGGGAAAATGGGGAGAACCATCTCCTCCTCCCAGTCGAAGGCGTAAGCGATCCGCCCGCAAGAGGTGCAGGAAGGAAGAACCAATCATCTTCACCAATGAAGACCTCCACAGCATATCGCTTCCCCACAATGACCCTCTCGTGATAATGGCCCGAGTCTACCGTTACGAGGACCAGAGAATTTTAGTCGATTCAGGGAGCTCGGCGGATATCCTGTTCCACGACTGTTTCCAGCGTATGGGGCTAGGACCATCCGACCTTCGCTCGACCTCCAATGTCCTCTCTGGGTTCACAAACCACTCATTCCCGGCCAAGGGGTTAGTCACTCTCCTCCTCAACATTGGGAAATCGGGCAATACGCGAACCATACCGGTGAACTTCCTCGTTGCTAAGGTCCCTTCATCCTATAACATTCTCCTGGAACGTCCCACCTTGAATACCCTCCGGGCTCAAATTTCGACTTATCACCTTGTGATCAAATTCCCTTTAGATCAAGGGGGATAGGCCGGGTCAACGGAAACCAGCAAACCTCCAAGATTTGCTTGACCTCGACGTCCCCCGCCGAAGAGCAGGGCGACGATTTTAAAAGCGTGCATAATTTCCAGGGGACCTTAGATACACGCGACGACTAAAGGGAAATTCGAGGCGCCCCGGTGGAAGCATTGATGGAAGTCCCCCTTGCAGAAGGGGTCGATGGCCGGACAGTCCAGATCGGATCCCTCTTGACAGGGGACCACCGTGAAGACTTGATCCATTTCCTCCGAGGAAACTCGGACGTATTCTCTTGGACGCCAGCGGACATGCCCGGGATCGACCCCAAAGTGATCTCCTATAAGCTCAGGGTCGACCCAAAAGCCTGACCCGTCCACAAAAGAAGAGAAGCTTTGCGCCGGTTAAATAAAAAGCGATAGAAGACGGGGTGGATCGATTGCTTGCAGCCAACTTCATCAGGAACCTGGACTACTCAGATTAGCTGGCAAACGTAGTCATGGTCAAGAAGGTAAACGAGAAATGGCGCATGTACGTCGATTTCACGGACTTGAACAAAGCTTGCCCCAAAGACAACTATCCACTTTCTCAGATAGACCAGCTAGTGGATAGTTCGACCGGCCATGAACTACTGGGCTTTATGGACGCTTTCTCCAGTTACAATCAGATCCGGATGAACCCGGCCGACGAAGAACTTACCGCTTTCACCACGGATCGGGGGGTATACTGCTACAAAGTGATACCCTTCGAACTCGAGAACACTGGGGCTACGTATCAACGCCTGGTCAACAACCTGTTCAAACTACAGATTGGAAGAAACATAGAAGTCCACGTTGACGACGTGCTCGTAAAACCCATCTCCTCAGCCGGGCACACTAAAGACCTCGGCGAGACATTCGACGTCCTGCACAAGTATAAAATGAAGCTGAACCCAGCTAAGTGTGCATTCGGAGTCACCGGTTGGAAGTTCCTCAGGTTCATAGTTACCCATCGAAGAATCGAAGCAAACCTAAAAAAAATCAACGCCATCCTCAACATGGAAACGCACAAGAGCAATGTAGACATCATGCGCCTTACGGGGAGGGTGGATGCCCTGAGTCGCTTTATATCCAGATCCGGAGAGAAGTGGGCCCTATGAAAAATTCCTAAGTTCGAATGGTCTGAGAAATGCCGGAACGCTTTCGAACAACTCAAAGCGCACCTAGCGACTCCCTTATTACTCACCCGGCCAGTCGAGGGCGACGAGCTATTATTATATCTAGTCATCTCCGACCAAGCTGCAGGCTCGGTGCTTGTCAGAAAATGCGAAGGCATACAGAGGCCGGTTTACTATGTGAGCCATGTTTTCAAGAATGTAGAAACAAGATACCCGGCCATAGAGAAAATAGTCCTGGCACTTGTCGTCGCCTCCAGAAAACTTCGACACTATTTCCAAGCGCACACAATCTGCATCCTCACTGAGTGACCTTTAGGGTCTATTCTCGCCTCCCCCGAGTCGTCAGGTCGTCTGGAGAAATGGAGATGGGAATTGTCCCAATTCGATATCAAATACCGCCCCAAACAAGCCATCAAAGCGCAGGTCTTAGCAGATTTCGTTGTCGAATGCACTATTCCCGCTAAAGAAGGAACAGCAGCGCAGAGCCCCTAACCTCGTCCCTCGGTCGAAGAGGCACCTGACCCCATCCAAGACTGGGTGCTCTACGTGGACGGATCCTCAACCGAGGAGGGGAGCGGGCTGGCCTGATCATCTGCGGCCCGGACTAAGCGGAAATAGAATACTCTTTAAAGATCTGGTTTCGAGCGTGGAACAACGCCGCGGAATACGAGGCTTTGTTGGCTGGACTACGAATTGCTTCCAGGGTAGGACTGAAGACCATCAGAGTTCGCAGCGACTCCGCACTGGTCGTCGACCAAATAACCGGGCGTTTCGAAGCCCGGGAGTTACTCATGATAAAATACCTGGCCGAAGTAAAAAAGCTTCAAAAAAATTTCGACAAGGTCCAAGTGGAGCAGATTCCCAAGAACTTGAACACCCAAGCCAACGCCTAAAGCAAGCTCGCTTTTTTCTATTCGGCCAACCATAAAAGAAATATTTTCTTAGGAATCTTGCCATGGCCCAGCGTGGAAGACGGAGAGGTAACACTCCAGATCTACACTGTTCCCCGCCGAAACACGGAGACGCGACCGCGTGGGTCCGTCTTGCCTGAATTTCGGGGCAGATGCTAATAGGTGCTATCCGTACACCTCTCCGAAGATGCCAAGTTGATTTATGGCACCATGTATCGAAGGTTTAAACGGATGCAGCCGATGTAGCAGACTTCGTCAGATTCCCCCTCGTTAAGGGGATTTTGATTGTGGGGACGCTCTTCACTGCAGGCGCAAGCCCCTGCAGTTAATTACGCTACCGCATCGCGGTAACCACTTTCTCCTTCTCCAGATGATCACTTCGTGTCGTGGGTGTTTGTTTTGTTTTTGGTTGCCCGTGGATTGTATACGGAGACTAATTTATGTTGTTGCCCGTAGGGCGTGGATTAGTCCAAATCCGTATCTTCTTAGATTTGGGTTTGGGGGTTGGGTTTAAGGATACGTTAGTCTCATTTAAGACTAAGATTAACTTAAACGTTAGTTAAGGATACGTTAGTCTAATTTCAGACTAAGATCAACTTAACAGGATCATTTAGATCCGACAAGAGAGCATTTGGACTCTATTGTTTAGTTTAGAGACATTGCGGTCAATTAGTTTAAGGACATTACGGTCCAATATTAGTTTAAGGACATCTCGGTCCAGGTTAAGGACATCATAGTCCGTGAGTTTAAAGACCTCACAGTCAAGGTTAAGGACATCATAATCCATGAGTTTAAAGACCACACAGTCAAGGTTAAGGACATCATAGTCCATGGGCTTAAGGACCACACAGTCCAGTTTAAAGACGTCATAGTCTGTGAAATGTATGGTTGTCGGGACCCATCACCTCTCTGAAGACATTGAAGGATTACAACGACAAATATCAGAGGAGTAAAGAGATGTACTTTCGAACCGATATGAGTTGGTTGAAAGATATGTAGTCAAATTTAGGGCTAAGATCTGTTAACATATTTATGAGCAGATGAGCTCAATTAATATGAGTTGTGGACTTATGGCCAATCTTGGGCTAAGTCCAATTAGGTTAAAATGTTTAACATTTTATTTTGGGCTATTGAGCCTTTATTTGGGCTTGACCCTTTTAACAATGCTGAGCATTGATTTATATCTTGACAATGTTTTTGTCTTTTATTAAATGTTGAGCATTCATCAGAGCTCTGGGCTTATTAAAGAACAATTTATGTTCTGTCAGCGCAACACATGGTGCGCTAGGCGCTTTGTGCCAGTCAAAGAGCGTAGTGCGCTTCTGCCACGTGGCGCACAAGTAAGGGACACGTGCCGCGCTTGGCGCTAGGCGCCAGATTATGAGCGAATAATGCCAGTTTATGAGCGCTGAGCGCTAATCTATGAGCGCTGAGCGCTTTCAGTTTAGTGGCGCACACGTGAGTGACACGTGGTGCGCTTGGCGCTGAGCGCCAGCCCATGAGCGCAGTACGCTATTTCAAGAGCGCAAAGCGCTAGTGGTTAATTGGCGCATACGTGATTGACACGTAGCGCATTTGGCGCTGAGCACCAGTCCAGAGAGCGCAGAAGCATAGTTCAAGAGCGCAAAGCGCATTTGATCAATTTTATGATCTGAGCTTTTTAAAAGAGACTTTGTCTCAAGATCTAAAAACAACCGTTCTTATTTTGTTTCAATCTCTTATATTGATGAAAGGCTTTGCCTTTATGGATCTATGATCCTTAAGAGAATTGAATTATTCTCCTTTTTATAATGTGATGTTCATGATCTCTTTGAGAAAGACTTTAGTCTTATAGATCTATAATCTGTGAGAAGTAAGTTCTTCTTTTATTTTATGATGAGATCTTTTGATCTCTTTGTGAAAGACTTTTTGTCTTTGTAGATCTACGATCTTTTTAAATAAATGAATTCTTCTTTTTATGAGATAATTTCATCTCTATATTCATCATCATCATTTTTACCTTGAAAAAAGATCTTCTTGCAAAAGCTTATTCTTTGAATTTTCTCAAAGTTTTTGGGGAGGTTTCTCTCTCTTTCTGTATATCTGAGACTCGAAGTCTAGGGGCCTTTTTATAGGGTAGGACGATTTGTTGAATCAGTTAAAGAGATTTTTCTCTGATTGATTTGGGGATGTTTCCCCATCATTGGATCTTTGATCCTAGGGTTTCTTTTTTACAGAAGTCAATCTTCTTGTTTTTAACAAGATTGGAAAATCTTTCCATACAGAATTTATTCTGTCTTTTGGTAATTTTTATTTACCATTGGATCATTGATCCAACGGTGCTCTGATTTACAGAGCACAATCTTGTTATTTGGAAAGATTTTGAGGAATCTTTCCTTAACAGAATTTAACTCTGATTAATTAATGATTTATCATTCTAACGATGGGGAGCTTTTAGTTTCAGCGCTAGCGCACCCGTGCTCTGCACGTGGTGCGCTGCTTGAAGGGCAACGCACATTGTGCTAGCGCACATGTGTTTGACACGTAGAGCGCTGCTTGGAGTGCAGCGCACCTAGCGCTAGCGCACACGTGGCGTGCTGCTTAGAGCGCAGCGCACCTGGCTCTAGCGCCCACGTGCTTTGCATGTGGTGCGCTGCTTAGGGCGCAACGCACTTGGCGCTGCATCTGAAGCGTTGCTTCATTTCAAAAATTTGAATTTTAAACAGAGCTTTGCTCTGATTGGGGGAAACATACACAACTCAGGAAGAAGGTCGGGATTGGAGAAAACCCCTCGTGGAGTTTTTAAAGGACGGTGTACTTCCCGAAGATCGAGAAGAAGCTCGCCGGCTTCGGGCCAAAGCACGCCATTTCATCTGGAGCAATGAAAACCTATACAAGAAATCATATACTCAGCCTCTGATCCGGTACATCGACCCCCACGAGGCTGACTACGTGCTGTGAGAGATACATGAAGAGGTCGGGGGAGCACATCAACGGGCCCAAACCCTGGTCCAAAAGGCACTACTGCAAGTGTACTATTAGCCGAGAATACACTAGGATGCCGAGAAGCTGGTCAAAAGATGCAAGAATTGCCAACACTTCGGCAGCATACCATGTCTCCCTACTACCGAACTAACTCCACTCAGTTTCCCTTGGCTATTTGCACAATGGGGATGGATATGGTCGGCCAACCCCCTACCGGCACGGACAGGCACAGATACATCCTTATCACTGTGGACTACTTCACGAAATGGATAGAGGCCGTACCCATCAGGAAACCGGACGTCGACTCTATGATAAAGTTCCTGCAGAACAACATAATTTCTCGATTTGGGATCTCGAGGTGCATAGTTACCGACCATGGGACCAACTTCGAAAACGATAAAATCAAAGAGTTTTGCTGTGACTACCACATATTGATGAAGTTTGCCACGGTCACACATTCTCAATGTAAGTGCACGGCGGCGCCCCGGCCGTCAATCCGACGCCGGAATGCGGAAGCGGTGAATAACTTAAAATTTTGCGGACTTAGCAAACCGGCACCACCGCGCACTAAACACCCGGATCGTAACCATTAACAAGTCTAAGCTAACTAGAAGATGGGAAAGAGATATACCGATGATCCAAGTCCTCCGGTCTTCATCTCCAATCCGATCTCCTCGCGGGATCTCCGTCCGTCTCATCCTCGTCGCCGGAAGTGCACCACGTTGCCTACATCGTTTACGGGCTCCCACCTCAATGCCGAGGCAACTCGGGCACGAAGCCGGCTACTCGACGTGCCCAAGGTTCGTTGTAGAATATGTAGTGAGCAAGTCTCATTTTTGGGGTTTGTGGAATTGCCATTGGTGAAGGAAAAGAGAGCTTAGAGAGAGGTGAGAAAAATGGAGCATACTCAAGAAGGAATGTATCATATTTTTCTCCACACATCAAATGAAAATGAATCCCATCCCCATATAGGAATGGCCGGCCCCCCTCCTTCAAATGTGATTGGAGAGAGAAAAGAGAGCAAGGTCAAGGGGTGGGTGGAAGCAATGATGCAAGAGGGCATCATGAAAGAATATGATCACAAGCAAAAACCACACACAACCACAACCATCATCAACAACCATGATGCTAACAAAGTCAAGCCATCATGAAGTATGAAGTCAAGCAAGTCAAAGGAGGGTGCTATCATGATACAACAAAATGCAAAGACCCCCTTCTACAAATGCCTATTTGCAACAATGCAAATAAGCCCTCCTCCACCAATCTTCGGCCAATGAACGGAACAATGGAAATCGGCCGAAACGGAAAGCAAACTGGCAACTCCAGAAAACTGGTCCCGTAATAAATTACAGGAAAACCCCGATACTGTGCATACACACCCGCATTTGTATTCCGACCGAAATACAAATGCAATGAGACAAAATCTACACTGTACTATACTAGAATCCGGCTTATACCAAAACCGGATAGTAATATCTGTTCGATCCTGATCCGTGCAATACCGCACGTATCTGATCAAACCCTGCCATATAACCATACGGCCTATAGTACAAACTGTCTGATCCTGATCCGTGCAATACCGCACGTATCTGATCGGACCTTGCCATATCTCCATACGGCCTCTACAACCTTTCGCCCGAAAGCTGAGTAACTGAATGTGGGGGACTCTAAAGACTCGTCAACACCTTGGTTGTGGATTTAACCACTAGCACGTCAGAGGTATAAGCCAATACGTGACGGGCTACCAGGTACTGACCAAATGGGACGTCGATGAGGAAGCTCACCCCGACACCCAACTGAGCCTGTCAGTGACAATATCCGTGCAGTCCGGTCCGTTCGTCTATGAGCATCGCATGGCGGGCCTAGGGGGTTGGTAAAAGTCAGACCCCCAAAAGCGGTACAAGTCGTGTCGGAGTGTAGCCCAGAACACCCTGAGATACTACTGGAATACCTACCAGTAAATCTCCTTGCCTTGGCCAAGGACTTTGTGTAATGGCTCTCCTAGACACAGCACGATCTCACCCCCAATACCGGGAGAGACGAACCCCTGAAGATACGCTCACTGCCTCCATGTGGCTCGGGACTGTACCCAACTAAAACCTGTTTGCACGACTCCTTTGAGCCGTGGTAGGGTAGTAATCAAAGTACAGTGGGAACTCACACGAGACAAATGACGATCCCCAGGTCGATGAACTAACCTGCACACATGTCACCAGGGAACTGCCATCTGACGTCTGGTATATGACCAACTAGCATGTTCCCGGCGAGTCCTGTCCGGTGTACTCATAACCCAATGAGCACCTGTATACATCTTAGGTGATCCAACTGACACCAGTGGCTTGTGAGACCGGCCACCGCCCCTCGTCGGGGTCTCGACTGTATACACTAGTCTACTAATGGAGTATCGATGCCCAGTCTCGAAACTCCCACGACTAGGGACCTTTTAAGGATAAGCTTATAGACCCCCAGCTCCCACTTATATGATCGCCCTCATACTGCTGGTGGTCAAGCAAGAATCCTAGGGGCTCTATCAACGTGTAATAGCGACGTGTCAGGTCACCTAAAGCAGTACACGATGATAAAGGTAAACCAGATAGCATACTATCATCTCGAGTAAGACTGTCCTACCGGGATAGGTCCTCCCTCAATCATTACAATCACGTACCTGTGACCTAATAATTGACTCTGAGGGCACTATCTCCAACAATCTCCCACTTGCACTCAAGGCTAATTATTGCGATGTCGCATACTCACAGCCCGTGTGATACCGAACATCCAACTCCTCTACTAGTCAGTCTCACAAAGCTCGTTTGCGGAACTATTGCGTTCGAGGAATAGCCTCAGTGAGTGGATCCGCTTTGTTGTCTCTTTCCATGTCTCTCTAAATCTCAAGTTCGCGGAGAAACCCATCTCCCGAAATGAGCAATATCAGTCTTAGAATATGTCTGGATGTCTGATGGGACGTAGCTCATCAATGAACTCCAAATCCAAACTTCTTAGACTGTATTGACAACTGAACTTAATCAGTGTCCTGCGCGCCATGCCTCCCTCAGTATTGCCTTGGACCACCTGTCCAAAATACTGCCCCTCATCAGAAGGAAAACTATAACTCTGACAACCTCCTTGTCGTCCATGTCACCTTGGAAGCCTGGAATGATAACTGTCTCCTGAATGAGGCTGTCGTTATCATATCCCTAGAACATCCACTTATGTTCTAAAACTGCTTCCGACTGTTTCTCTAGGATTGGATTAATGTCAACTTATTGCATCTAGTGCAAGAACAACATCTGGTGTGGTACTTGACATCTCACGATTGACTCAATTGCCTGAGCAAGTGATCTGCCAATCATGCCCGTCCCTCTCCCCTTTAGTCTGTAAGACACCTTTGGAGAGGGTGACTCCATTACCTGCAGGTACACTACCGTGCCAGGAGTCGTCCATCCTAAATACTCTTAGAACGCTGTCAAGTACCCTGATTGGGAAACCACCCAAATCTAGATCTAAGACCATAGATCTAGTAACCAGTATGTCTGATATAAAATCCATTTCCTTTGTGGAGAAACCACTGTGTGACGACCAAAGTATAACCGATCGTAGTGTAGGAGTTTCTTTTCCTACTCTGTGTATATCATCCAAATACCAGGATATCACACCCTACTACCTTCTCAACAGATCCATCCCCTATTCTGATGAAGTCAAACCCATGACTGTCACGTCAGAAACAGATGATCTATCTCCGCTACATCTGCTTTAGTCTATAAATAGACATAAGCTACTTGTCCACCAATGCTTCCGCTGCTCCCACTGACTACGACAACCCTCTGGCAGAGTCATATAGACGTACACTTCTAAAACTGGTTTAGAACGACGCTATACTCATCCTCCCGCCGGGTCTCGTAACCTGGAACAACAGCAATGGCAATTGTGGGTAAACAAGAACTTCCCTGTCACCGTCCTTGAGGCTACCGTAGTACCTCTCGGGTGCCTGAAGTTACCCACCTTATCTGCGGAGTGGCCAATGGAATGTCAATCCAGATTGAATCTTTAGGTTCCTTATCAAATCTTCAGTAATCGTTTGTGGTTCTGGAATCACTTCCAGTTCTACCATACTCCCACTACTGTTTTCTGAAAAATCCATCTTTAATAAAACTGTGGCGAGTCTAGAACAATATCGCTATTGTTCATCCAGATGGTAGAAAGTCAACCCTCGTCATAGCCTGGGTCAACCCACAAACAGCTATTACAGAAACGTGCCTTGAGTTGTCCAGTGTCTGGTTTTAATCATAAACCGGACAACTCCCCGTACCTTAACATAGTTAAGATATGAACTGTTCCATATCCAATATAGAAACAGAGGCACTGATTTAATTGAACCAGATTCAAATCATGCAGCTGTCACCAGCGCATGTCAACTAAATGGAAGGAGGCCGATCAGCGTTACTCAACTTAGGAATACTTCCAATTATGAGTAACCTGAAAGAGAAGCAAGATCTCTTTATCATTACTATCAACTGAATACCATACACAAGTATCTACATCTTCGATCTCTTTGAAGAATCCCGATACTTGCTATACCTGGTTCTCCACTCTATTCAAATACCAATAACTTCTCCAAATTCGGACCCTGTGTTTCCACGAAACACCTGTCTAAAACCCAGAAAAGTCATAAGTAAACCGAATATAGTACGAGGACCAACCCCTCTGTCCTGATGGACCCTGGACAACATACAATACTCTGTATAAGTCCCTTGAGTCTGATAACTCATTCACTGTGTGTCGTAGGTTGAAAACTGTACTTATGGTTAAGAAGAATTACACCGCTGTTTAATGCTCCTTACCTAACCATCCACTGATATAGGTAAATGTCGTAGACATAATTTCAGAAAGGTATATCTCACTCTATGAAAATAGACGTACAGATATATCAATTTGAAATTGGTGCATAACTGCGGATATTCAAAACCAAATATTTGCCGACCGGCAAACAGCCCAGGTGATTTCCTCAAATATCACCGATTACAACGAATCCCGATATAATGAGGATGATCACCCAATTCCCAATAACTTACTCCCACTTATCATCTGTAAAACTATACAGATGTGAGAATCAAACTTGGTAAATACATACCCTGGAGCAAGTGTCCAATCGGGAAATCAGTTTTCTTTTAACAGTACACAGTTGAACCTGAAACATTGAAATGTTCCGATGGGGTATTCTGGTATTCCTAGTAATGCCTCTTCCAGATTCACGACTGCAACCGTATAGTTCTTTGCCACCTCTCCAAATCCCTTCATATGTCTTTAGTCTTTACCTTCTGCACACCCCTTTAGGCCAAATGGTTTTCTTCCTTCCCTACCGTTCGGCACCAGCCTATGGTTTGGAAGAAGACTATCCAATAAGCATAATGGGTGTACTGTCCCAATCCTAGGAACACTCGCAATGAGAGAGGGTGAAGATAAAAGACAACCGAATAAACCTTATTCCTATTTCTCCTGAACCAGAATCCATCCCCGAACTGGAACAAGTTCCATTCGAGTTCGTATATAACCATACGATGGAGTATCCAAATAAACTGTGGATCTTCGTAGTGATACGGAGTGTCCTGGAGAAATACAAAGGTGATGTGGGAGTGGTAACGAAATATTTGGTTTGGTCGTGAATGGCAGTCGCAATTTACTTTGCCCTCTTACTAATCCCTTGCTTTGTCTGAACTTAATACCTTCTGTACACCGTTTAGGCTAACTGGTTTTCTTCATTCCCTACCGGTCGGCACCAGCCTATGGTTTGGAAGAAGACTATCCAATTTGCGTAATAGGTGTACTACTCCTAAACCAAGGAGTACTCGCAACCTGAGAGAAGGTGAAAAGAAAAGACAACTGAATAATCCTATCCGTTTTCTCCAGAACCGGAAACCATCCTCGAATCCCTTCGAGTTCGTATCTAACCATACGATGGTTTTGTCTAATGGAAGTGGACGTTCGTAGTAATACGGGGTGTCCTGGAGAAAAGGGTAAAAGTAGGAGTGGCAATGAGGTCTGCAACTCTGACAATCCAAAAGCCAGTGTTTAAGAAGGTTCGGTCAACTTGGTCACTGAGTCATAGTCTAAGGGTCGGGTCTATGGTCGCTGCCAAAGAGAGAGAGAAAAGAAACACTCAGCGTGCACTCTAACCTAGATCAGAATGGTTACCAATTTATCTAATCTGGAATCCTCCCACTGTACCTCAAATTCTCCTCCAAACCTGAAAGAAGAATTAGTCGGGGTTACCCGAGGAGTATACCAACTCATCAGTGGGAATCGGGATCCAACTCTCATCGCATGATAACGTGACGGAATCCGCTCACGGTATCACACTCCAGAAGGTATGCGCATATCTGGCAAGTTTCAGTTCTTTTGAAACTCCCGATGTGATTTCTGCCCCATGCTCTTATGACCTTGACTTTGGCCAACATATCATAAGTCACATGTCAAGTTCTACCCGTCATTCTCCAGGTTAATTTGAATCCACCCGTACATACCCTTGACTTTGGCCAAAATGGCAGCACGACTGTCCCAAACCAACGCATCTATCTATGCTGCATATGAATAACCAACAGCTACCAAACACTGTGCCTTGACTTTGGCCAACATACACAGCTTGAATACTATTGACTACCCATATGAAACGACGGAGGGCTACGAATGGTTTCTGGCGAAAACCTTTAACGTAATGAACTTGATATCGTCGAAGGAACGGATAGCTTTTAAAAATATAGTGACGAAAACCGTTGCTAAAGAGGTCACTCCCGGTGAAGGGATCTCGGCTCTTTCCCCGTAGAATGGGGTGCAGGATATTCCAACTGAATACCACGGTGCAAAGCAAAAGTAATCGGCTATAGTGAAGTCAATGCCCTGACGCAAATTTCTGTCCAAGGGGTCACTCCCGGTGAAGGGATCTCGGCCCTTGCCTCGTCGACTGAGGAGCAGGATATTCCAATGAATACCACGATGCAAAACAAAAGTAAACGTCCTTGCAATAACAGCTTTTTGAAAAGTGTTCCAACAACATCAGATTAGGTTTGTTTTTAACTTGCATTGATCCGAATCAACGCAGTCCCATCAATTGATCACACCACAAAGAACGAAAATATACTGATGTACGTATATGCCATCCGCATTCGCCACTGGGTCCCGTCATTACCCGTTAGGTTAGCTAACTAACGACAGAGCGGGGACTGGACTAGCGCGGATGTAAAACATATACAACATCTACTAATATATATACCAATATATTATATTTCGCTCAAGGCGTGAATAAAATGCAACATCACAGAGAATGAACAGCATCACAGAAACAATACAGATATCTGGGATCCCCGGGTTTCACAGAGCCACTGCTGAAACCCGACGTTCCCCTGGTCGTGTGGATAGCCTGTGCAATGAAATCCTAGACCCCTACGGGCGCGGCAAGTCACCCGCCAAAACCTGAAGCGAGGCAGCCCCCTTCAGCGCCGTGAATGGACCACCCAGCACTTCACGGAATCCGGCAACTTGGGCACCCCTCCTGGGTCAAACCTGTACCCCCTACGAGTGCAGCGAATAGCCCGCCAATCCTAGAGTGAAGCCCCTCCGTCCCAATGCCATGAGATGCGGGCTAGTTGCCCTCTAGAACCCGGCTATCCGTGCACCCCACCGCGGGGTAATCCTAGTACAGAAAATAAAATATACATACACCGGGTACATCGACCGCAACCAGGTCGTGCCCCAAAATAATAATACAAACAGGCAGTGACGGCAGTCCACATGTCGGACGCTCGCCCCGCAATATCAAATGTACATAATACAACAGAACTGTACTAGCATTGCATCCAGGCTATCCCCACGACCGATCCGCAACAACACAGCAAATACATAGAACATCAACGTGAAAGTCACGTTCGCAAATCCGTCTAACCGGGCTATAGCAGTTAGATCGGATTTACCGATCGAGTGACATTCACGGTCGCAGATATAATGTAAATACTGTGAAAAATGTGTTTAAAATATCCGACCGATCAAATTATATCAAGTGGGCCCCAAAAACAATACTGTAGCAGTTACAGAAAATATGGGCCCAATCTAAATATTCCAGAAACCCAAATTTAAGCCCAGAAGCCCACTGTAAAAACCCAACCCACTGATCCCTGTAGACTGCGGCGGAAACGCGGCCAAACATGGGTTTTGGCCGCCCTTCCGCGGTCACGTGAGAGGAACAGTACGTCGAATTTGAACAGTGTTCTTAGAATTTCTAGCACAGTACTTTTATGCAACCTGAAAAATTTTTGGAGACAGAAAAATTTCAACAGAAACTGTCGTGGGTATATTGGGGTTTTCGGACATTTCGATCGATCGGAACAGAAAAACACATTACACAAAGCTAGACTAAGTTAATGGGGAGGCTCTGATACCACTGTAAGTGCACGGCGGCGCCCCGGCCGTCAATCCGACGCCGGAATGCGGAAGCGGTGAATAACTTAAAATTTTGCGGACTTAGCAAACCGGCACCACCGCGCACTAAACACCCGGATCGTAACCATTAACAAGTCTAAGCTAACTAGAAGATGGGAAAGAGATATACCGACGATCCAAGTCCTCCGGTCTTCATCTCCAATCCGATCTCCTCGCGGGATCTCCGTCCGTCTCATCCTCGTCGCCGGAAGTGCACCACGTTGCCTACATCGTTTACGGGCTCCCACCTCAATGCCGAGGCAACTCGGGCACGAAGCCGGCTACTCGACGTGCCCAAGGTTCGTTGTAGAATATGTAGTGAGCAAGTCTCATTTTTTGGGGTTTGTGGAATTGCCATTGGTGAAGGAAAAGAGAGCTTAGAGAGAGGTGAGAAAAATGGAGCATACTCAAGAAGGAATGTATCATATTTTTCTCCACACATCAAATGAAAATGAATCCCATCCCCATATAGGAATGGCCGGCCCCCCTCCTTCAAATGTGATTGGAGAGAGAAAAGAGAGCAAGGTCAAGGGGTGGGTGGAAGCAATGATGCAAGAGGGCATCATGAAAGAATATGATCACAAGCAAAAACCACACACAACCACAACCATCATCAACAACCATGATGCTAACAAAGTCAAGCCATCATGAAGTATGAAGTCAAGCAAGTCAAAGGAGGGTGCTATCATGATACAACAAAATGCAAAGACCCCCTTCTACAAATGCCTATTTGCAACAATGCAAATAAGCCCTCCTCCACCAATCTTCGGCCAATGAACGGAACAATGGAAATCGGCCGAAACGGAAAGCAAACTGGCAACTCCAGAAAACTGGTCCCGTAATAAATTACAGGAAAACCCCGATACTGTGCATACACACCCGCATTTGTATTCCGACCGAAATACAAATGCAATGAGACAAAATCTACACTGTACTATACTAGAATCCGGCTTATACCAAAACCGGATAGTAATATCTGTTCGATCCTGATCCGTGCAATACCGCACGTATCTGATCAAACCCTGCCATATAACCATACGGCCTATAGTACAAACTGTCTGATCCTGATCCGTGCAATACCGCACGTATCTGATCGGACCTTGCCATATCTCCATACGGCCTCTACAACCTTTCGCCCGAAAGCTGAGTAACTGAATGTGGGGGACTCTAAAGACTCGTCAACACCTTGGTTGTGGATTTAACCACTAGCACGTCAGAGGTATAAGCCAATACGTGACGGGCTACCAGGTACTGACCAAATGGGACGTCGATGAGGAAGCTCACCCCGACACCCAACTGAGCCTGTCAGTGACAATATCCGTGCAGTCCGGTCCGTTCGTCTATGAGCATCGCATGGCGGGCCTAGGGGGTTGGTAAAAGTCAGACCCCCAAAAGCGGTACAAGTCGTGTCGGAGTGTAGCCCAGAACACCCTGAGATACTACTGGAATACCTACCAGTAAATCTCCTTGCCTTGGCCAAGGACTTTGTGTAATGGCTCTCCTAGACACAGCACGATCTCACCCCCAATACCGGGAGAGACGAACCCCTGAAGATACGCTCACTGCCTCCATGTGGCTCGGGACTGTACCCAACTAAAACCTGTTTGCACGACTCCTTTGAGCCGTGGTAGGGTAGTAATCAAAGTACAGTGGGAACTCACACGAGACAAATGACGATCCCCAGGTCGATGAACTAACCTGCACACATGTCACCAGGGAACTGCCATCTGACGTCTGGTATATGACCAACTAGCATGTTCCCGGCGAGTCCTGTCCGGTGTACTCATAACCCAATGAGCACCTGTATACATCTTAGGTGATCCAACTGACACCAGTGGCTTGTGAGACCGGCCACCGCCCCTCGTCGGGGTCTCGACTGTATACACTAGTCTACTAATGGAGTATCGATGCCCAGTCTCGAAACTCCCACGACTAGGGACCTTTTAAGGATAAGCTTATAGACCCCCAGCTCCCACTTATATGATCGCCCTCATACTGCTGGTGGTCAAGCAAGAATCCTAGGGGCTCTATCAACGTGTAATAGCGACGTGTCAGGTCACCTAAAGCAGTACACGATGATAAAGGTAAACCAGATAGCATACTATCATCTCGAGTAAGACTGTCCTACCGGGATAGGTCCTCCCTCAATCATTACAATCACGTACCTGTGACCTAATAATTGACTCTGAGGGCACTATCTCCAACACTCAATGCAACGGTTAAGCCGAAGTAGCAACCCGAGGTGTCATCCGCGGTCTCAGAGCCTGTTTGGAAGGAAGGCAAGGCGGATGGGTCGAGGAACTGCCACGGGTTCTATGGGCGTTGTGGACGTCGAAGAAAACACCCACGGGAGAAACCCCATTCAGCCTGTGCTACGGTACTGAGGTGATGGTCCCCACGGAGATTGGACTGTCCAGTTATAGGGTCGAACACTTCGACGATGAAGTTAACACCTCGGTGCTCTAAAGCAACTTGGACGTCCTATTGGAAAAGGGTATCGAGCGCAAATCAGAGCAGCCGCCTATCAACAGCAAACCGCTCGCTACTATAATGCCTGAGTTAAATATCGGGCCTTCAAGATGGGAAATCTGGTCTTACGAAGAAACGAGTTCGTAGACTAAGGGAGACTACATAAGTGCTCTCCAAAGTGGGACGGACCATTCCTCGTAACAGAAGCATTGCCCGTTGGAGCATACAGCCCGCAGGACGCCGGGGAGCGTAATTTTCTTCGGCCGTATAACGCCGAAAAACTTAAGTTGTATAAATAAACATGTACCCTCTTTTGAAATAATGTAATTCCTATTTTTCATTTAACTAAGTCTCCTGAGCTAAGTCCTCTCACAAAAGAGACCTTTTACACCGCCATGGGGCACCAGCCCTTTGTTTCTTTTCTCGGTTCCGAGACTCCAAGATTTTTTTAAAAGAAAACGTATAAAATGTACCGAGGAGATAAAAAGAGACAGTGCACTTCAATAAAATTTATTCATTAAGAGGTATTATGGGCTCCCCAGCCTTACAACAATTACAACAAAGGAGGGCGAGGATTAAGGAAACATTGTCGGTGATACACCGAAGAAACCTCCTCCAGCCGAGCCCAAGCAGCCTCGACCTGCTCCCCCTGACGGCACTCGTGAACCCTAGAATCCACTGACTCCCCGGGGACCCCGTAAGCCGAGCAAGATGCGACGACCAACCTTTGCTGGAAACTCTCAAGAAGGAGGTCCACCGAGCGGTCCCGCCTACTTTTTGAGATCATACCAAGCCCTTAGACAGTGTGCATTTTATCGAACACCTCGTCCATCAACTGCGGAGATAGGGTGTTATACAAACCCAGGGAAGTCTTCCATATCGCATAAATTAGCACCTGAAGAAGAGGAGATCGTCGGGGAAGTGGGCGCCCACAGTGGCTCTCTAGGCGGCCTATCACCGCCTCGTACGTCTCCTCAAAACGATCGAGGTTATAAAAGTATACATCGTCATAAGAAACGATCTCCCTGATGGTATACAAGCGGCCGGTCATCTTCAAGGAATGCAAGACTAGGAAGAAACCAATATACCTTCGGTATTTATAACCTCAAGAAAAACCTTCCAACGGCCGAGATTTACTCGTACGGCGACGTAAATCACGGAATAGCGAACTTTCCCGATATGGTGCTGCCACGTATCATCCATGATGGTCACCATTCCCGCCTATATGGGTCACGGAAAGTTGAACGATGCCCCAAGGAGATTTTAGAGATATAATAAAGCCCTCTTCGCGAGGCCGCCGAGCAGATTCCTGCTCGGTCCATCCACAGCGGGTAGCTTCCTGCCCAACAAACGCTTTGGATCGAAAACCCTCCTCATGAGGCCGCCGAGCAGATTCCTGCTCGACCCCATCTGCAGTGGGTAGCTTTCTGCCCAACAAATGCTTTGGATCCAAAGCTCTCCTCACGAGGCCGCTGAGTAGATTTCTGCTCGGTCCATCCATAGCAGGTAGATTTCTGCCCAACAATGCAATAGATCTAAAGCCCTCACAGTGAGGCGGTCGGGTAACTTCCTGCTCGGTCCATCCACAGCGGGTAGCTTCCTACCCAACAACGCTATAGATCCAAAGCCCTCACCGCGAGGCGGTCGGGTAGCTTCCTGCTCGGTCCATCCAAAGCGGGTAGCTTCCTGCCCAACA
Organism: Agapanthus africanus; assembly: GCA_030015575.1. Lineage (NCBI taxonomy): Eukaryota > Viridiplantae > Streptophyta > Magnoliopsida > Asparagales > Amaryllidaceae > Agapanthus > Agapanthus africanus. Next base: position 49,112,674 of record CM057339.1, read on the forward strand.
ATCCTGTGGATCCAAAGCCCTCACCGCGAGGCCACCGAGTAGATTCCTGCTCGGTCTATCCACAGTGGGTAGATTCCTGCCCAACAATGTTGTGGATCCAAAGCCCTCACCGCGAGGCCACCGAGTAAATTCCTGCTCGGTCCATCCACAGCGGGTAGATTCCTGCCCAACAACACTATGGATCCAAAGCCCTCATCGCGAGGCGGCCGGATAGATTCCTGCTCGGTCCATCAACGGTGGGTAGCTTCCTGCCCAACAAACGCTGTGGATCCAAAGCCATCACCGCGAGGCGACCGGGTAGATTCGTGCTCGGTCCATCCACTGCGGGTAGCTTCCTGCCCAACAAACGTTGTGGATCCAAAGCCCTCATCGCGAGGCGACCGGGTAGCTTCCTGCTCGGTTCAGTCACAGCGGGTAGCTTCCTGCCCAACAAACACTGTGGATCCAAAGCCCTCATCCCGGGGCGACCGGGTAGAATCGGGTGACGTTGATCTTCCTACACTTGACTATCGTTCGACTCATACTCGATGCAGGGTACCGACCTTCCTACAATAAGCTATCGTTCGACTCATACTCGATGCGCGATCACCCCTCGACTCCGGAGAAAGGGAGGGTAGCGACCTTCCTACACTTAGGCTATCGTTCGACTCATACGATCATCACTGTAGGGTGTTTTTCGTCACCCCATTGAGATGGAAATACGCACGCGCTTTTCAGGCGTACTAAAGATTCCCTCTGTCTAGGATAGACGGGAGTTTATTGATTGTAGAGATCCGAATCTCCCGCAGCCGCGGACTAAGCTGCCGTTAATTACCCATCGCCTTTAGAGCGAGAGAACCTCCGATTGACGGGTCAAACTGGTCATGAGAACTCAATGTGCAGTGTTGTGTTTTAAATGGGTTTTGGATATATCGGGGGGCCCGCAGAGTTTTACGGGAGTCCCGCTACCCGGATAGCGGGCTGGGGGTCAAGGGGGCTAACAGCCCCTTTGCGGGATGCGGGGCAGCGCCCCGTTAGAAAATTTTTTCTAACGGGAAAAGTGTTGTGGAGTGTGGGAAAAAGTAGGGTGAGGAACAACTTAAAGATGCTAGGGAGCTGGGCGCTTGAGCGCTGGCGCTGAGCATACCCGGCATGTGGGCACTTGGGCGCTGGCGCCTCGTGTGCCCAGCACGTAGGCGCTGGGAGCTTGGGCACCGGTGGAAAAAAGGGCTTTTAGCACTGGAAATAGGAGTTAAACTCCTAAAGAGGATCTTTTATTTATGGAGTTAAACTCCAACAGATCTTGAATGGAGTTAAACTCATAGAAATCTTTGGAAATGATCAATGAAGACCCATTTTTTCCTCCCCTTTGGCCCTGAATCTTCTATGAGGCCTTGAATCTTCCCAAGATGGAATTTTTTGAGATGGGTCTCCTTCTTCTTTCTCTCGGTTGGCCGGATCTTGGAGAAAATAAGTGGTGAGATTTAAAAATCTCCCCTTTTTGAGATCTGATAGAAGATCTGAGTTCCCTTTCAAGGGTTTGAGGGTGAAAAACTGTTTATTTTTTAAAAAAGAAGAGTTAAACTTTTGATTTAATTCAAAAGGTGGAGAAGGTTTTAGAACCTTGAGAAAGGGGAAGTAGGCACAGAAACCATAATTTTTTAGAGAGAGAAAAAGCTTTTTGATTTTCTCATCATGTTGCTTTATATAGGCTTACAAATTTACATATAGCCCATTCGGCTTTACAAAATGGCATTTTTGCCCATCTCATGCCTCATGTGCTCATTTCTTTTGCACATAAGCCATGGGGTTTAAAAAAATTTGGTTTTATGTCCAATTTTCTTACATTTATTTATAATAAAAATTACATCAAAATTATTTATTGCATGATTTCATTTTGATATGGGGGAGGACGGCCGCGGGGCTCGACTTGGACATGGGCCCATTTGATCTGGGCTTAGGCCCGCTTATTTGGAGTTGACTTTGACTTGGTCAACTGGGGTATAATTTTTTACCCCAACAATCACCTAGTAAGGGGTGGACACCAGCCTAACACTTGCAAGATGAAAAGACTTACGAGCTAAAAATACTTGCAAGATGGAAAAACCTACGAGTTAAAAATACTTGCAGGATGATCAGACATTTGAACAAAGGAAAATACAAACTTTATTTATGATCAAAATTATGTACAAAGGTATTTTGGGCTCCTCAGCCTTACAAAAATTATGTACAAAGGTATTGTAGGCTTCTTAGCCTTACAAAAATTATGTACAAAGGTATTGTGGGCTTCTCAGCCTTACAAAAATGCCCGGAGGCATACAAAATTCTAAAAAAAAATAAAGAAGAAAAAAGCGTAGAGGGGGGATAGCTCAGACCGTCCGCTCGTCCGAGATCTCACCCTGCTCAACGCCATCATCGAGGGCCAAAATGGCGACCTCAGGGTCGGTGCTTCCGCCGACAACCTTACCGCTCGCAGCCAGCTCGGCGCCTCCCCCCTGCGGCGCTTCCTCAGCGAGGGAGAACTTAGCGCGAAGCTCACCATAAATGAACTCCAGCATAGATTCCTTGACGGCGTAGAGGGCTTTGTGCCACCCGATGGCCGTGGATTCGGCGAGATCAAGGTAAAATTGATCAGACTCCTTGTATTCTTCAACGGCCTTCGCCGCCCGTCTCTCAGCAAGCTTCGCCATGTCTAAGGACGCCCGAGCATCCTTCTTGATGGCGTCCCTCGACCTTTTCATAGAGTTTTAGAGACTGTTTGTCTCATACGTCCTGGCTTGGATAGCCTGGTTGGACTCGTTTAGAAGCCGATGAAACTCCTTCAGCTTTAAGATCGTCAGCCCTCGACAACCAATCTTGAGTCAAGGATGGCCGCCTTCTCCTTCGCCTGCTTCAATTGAAGGCGAAGATTTTACTCCCACGAAGAGGATTCGCCCGCCTTCTTCATTGCCGGGGCTATTTCCTTGAACTCTATAGCGACAAAGAGAGCGCGGTGCTGAAGGACCTGAGAAAAACAACAAGCATGTTAAAAAACTAAAATCGAGGAAATAAAACTTAAAGAATTTTCGAAAAAAGTTAGATACCGACCTGAACTGCTTCCTGCGCTATTGCGGCCACCTGGGCCTTCATGGTGCCCAGGGGAATCGTGATCCCGGCTGACTTCTCCATATCCGCCAGCAAACTGTCGGCCAAAGATAGCCTCGAGGGCACCTCAATGCAGAAGTCACCCTCCTGCACTTGGATCGCGGTAGGGGGTGGCCGAGAGACCACCCACTTCTATCTCTTGAGAGGGACTTCCTCGGCGGGGGAGACTCCTCCTCTCTCGCCCGGGGCGCCGGGTCCCGCACGTGCTTCTGACCCCTGTTCGCCGCTGAAAATCGGGAAGACAGACGTCTTTCCTGAATTTGGGGGCAGATGCTATTTGTTTTTATCCGTCCACCTCTCCGAAGATGCCAAGTTGATTTATGGCACCATGTATCGGAGGTTTGGACAGATGCGGCCGATGTAGCAGACTTCGTCAAATTCCCCCTTATTGTGAGGGGTTTTTTGATTGTGGGGACGCTCTTTCCTGCAAGCGCAATCCCCTAAAGTTAATTACGCTACCGCATCGCGGTAACCACTTTCTCGTACTCCAGAAGGTCACTTTATGTCGTGTGTGTTTGTTTTATTTTTGGTTGCCCGTGGATTGTATACGGAGACTAATTTATGTTGTCGCCCGTCGGGCGCGGATTAGTCAAAAGCCGTATTTTCTTAGATTTTGGTTTAGGTCGGGTTTAAGGATCGTTAATCACATTGAGATTGAGATCAACTTAAACGTTTGTTAAGAATACGTTAGTCTAGTTTTAGACTAAGATCTACTCAACGAGGGTTCAGGATCATTTAGATCCGATAATAGAGTATTTGGGCTCTATCGTTTTAGTTTAGAGACGTTGCGGTCTATTGGGTTTAAGGACATCATAGACCGTGACAGTTTAAAAACGTCATAGTCTATGAGTTTAAGGAGCTCACAGTCCATAAAGTTTAAGGACATCATAGTCCATGAGTTTAAGGACCTCATAGTCCATACAGTTTAAGGACATCATAGTCCATGAGTTTAAGGACCTCATAGTCCATGGGGTTTTGGTTTAACCAGTTTAGGGATGCGCCAAAAGTTATTGGTTATTGGGACCCTCCATCTCTCTGAAGACGATGAAGGATTACAACGATATGTATCAGAGGTATGAAGAGATGTACCCTTGAACCATTGTCCCGACTGGGGGGTGCGATGAACATCAGTTTAGACGCCATTTGTTGGGAGCTCATTAGCTGCCTTCACGCCTGAGATCGGTTTTGGAGACCCTGAGCATGAGGGGCTCAATTGATAGTCCTTGGGAAATTTGGTCTGAGTCTGGCTAATATTAGCCTTTCATAGTGTTCAATACTAGTATATATTCAGCTCTCACATGCTCCCACGTGAGGTGTTCAAAATAGTGTTAAACACTAAAATTCAGAGGCGCTCACATGGGGTCACGCGAGGCGCTCGAAGTAGTATTAAACTTCAAGAATTTGAGGCGCTACTTCTGCGGGTTTATTCTTTTGTTCTTTTCTGAGCGCTAAGCGCTATTGGGTCACGTGAGATCACATGAGGCGCCCCAAAAGTGGAAACTGCCTTTGATTTATTCTCTTTTTGCTTTGTAAGTGCCAAGCACTAATATGGGGTCACGTGTGATTACGTGAGCCAATCTCTTTGGTTCCTCAAAGGCGCTCACGTAGGAGTACGTGATCGGCCGTTGTCATGTTGGATATCAATCCTTTTACGTGCATGGAGATCCTGAGTTTCGAGAATTTCAAGCCCATTGTTTTGTAAGAATTGAATTCTTAGGACTTAGTTTTTCTTTTAGATTTGGGATCTGTATGACAGAATCTCCCCGATGAGAATTAAATTCTCAACTTGTGGGGAGATCTGCTTCTGCGGATCTTTTACCATAAGAGAGAACTAATTTCTCATATGAAGGGTTACACCCTTGTTCTATCAGAGGAATTAAATTCCTACGAATTAAATTCCTATATACTTTTATAGGAGAATTAAATTCTCTGAAGTTAGATCTCCCTCTAGGTTTTGGATCCGCATGGCAAAATCTCCCCTATGAGAGTTAAATTCTCAACTTATAGGGAGATTTGCTTCTGCAGATCTCAACCAGAGGAAAAACTAAGTTCTTTTTAGAAGAGTTAAACTCTTATGGAGGTGAAAAAGAGATGAGATATTCTCTGAGTTTTGTTCCTTCTCTTACCTCGGATTTTTCTTTTTTCTTTTTCTTTTTCTTTTTTTTAACTTGAAGTTTGTGAGGGGTTCTCTCTCTCTATTTCTGTATATCCTCTTTTTTTTGTCCCTTTGCTCTTATTTATAGGAGAAAGAAAAGAATCAATTTGTTCAGAAAATCTCTCATTGGGAGATTTTGATCAACTAAAATGATCTTTTAGATCAATCGGTGAATTTTATTCACCGTTGGATTTTTAATCCAAGGACTTCTATTTTACAGAACATATTTCTTTTGTTGTTCTTAGCAAGTTTAGGCAGATATTTCCTTACACAGAATTTTTCTGTAAATTGATGATTTTTAATCACCATTGGATTTTTAATCCAATGGCGCTCTGCTTTACAGAGTGCAATCTTTCTTGTTTAGAAAGATCTAAGGAAATATTTTCCAAAATAGTGCTTTTGATCCCTTTGTTTAGAATTTAATTCTATCTGTTCAGAAGGCATAGGATCCATCACGTATACCATATGACCCCTCACAGAATTGATTTGGTTTGTTTGTATGGAGGAGTCCAAATAGAGGGAAGGCATCACGTGGCAACACGTGAGCTTCTTTGTTTTTTATTTGTTTTATAACTGAGTCCCACACGTTTTGTGTGAAAGACGATCACGTGCTTGCACGTGAGGCTTTAATTGCCGCCTACTAAGTGGAGCCGCTTACTCTGCATACAGATGCATCACGTGCTTGCACGTGATGCTCCACTAGCGGGAATTTTTTTCCTTTTCCATCTCTAAGCCTCTTTGTAAGGAATTGATGATCACGTGCTTACACGTAATGCTTCCATTAGTGGGGAATTTCCCCTTTCCCTTTTTTCTTTCTGAATTTTTATAAGGGAACAAATGCCCCCACAGCGTTGTTCTCATGTGGCTTACACGTGAGTGCAACGCTGTCACCTTTACAGCCGTTGGATCTGCCTAGGGAACGGGAAAGATGAACCGTTTCCCATTATGTCTTATAAATGCAGGGGGCTCGTCTCTGTAACGCCTCCGTTCCTTCATCTTCTTCCTTCTTCGCTTCCTTTGAGAATTTAATTCTCCTCTTCAGAGCTTAGTTCTCTGTTCATTAAAAATTTCCAGAGTTTAACTCTGCCAAAAAGAACCTTTTTTAGGTAAAGCTCTTGATCATCAAAGAACCCTTTTCTTAAAGAAAGCCTCTGGATTTTAAATCCAACATGTGAGCTTTGCTTTTCTCTAAAACTCATCTCTTAGAGATCCAAAGATGTGATCTTTGAGCAGTAAACCTCCGTATCTCAAGTATTCTCCTCTGAATTTTGAGGATTCTTGGGATTTTTAATTTTCATATATTTTTTATGAGTTCTTGGAATTTAATTCCATCACATAAAAGGAATTTGATTCCTCTGACGAAGAGCTTAGCTCTGAAAGATCAAGGGGACCCTTCGGGAATTTTATTCGCTGGTGTTCTTAAAAATCTTTTCATAGGGTTTTACCCTTATTCGCACAAATCTGAATTTGTCGGGTGTTTAACAGAACTTGTTTTCCTAAGAATTTGTTTGAATTCCAATGTCTGTTTAATGAGAATCTTCTTGATCACTAAACTTCCACTGATGTCTCCTTTCAGACACTATGGCCGCTCATCTGTACGGTCTTGACGAAATTATTTCTTATAAAGACATTCGTGCACAAGGCCGTTGTCAAAATCAGGAGTTTACAAACGCCCAATGCGCTGAGATTATGAGTCATTTCAATGAACACAACGGTCGACTCTTTCCTCGTCGCTCCGCTCTTTTGAAGATTATAATGAGAGCAATTTGGGGAGCCCTTCCTGGATTTTACGAAGCCATGCCGCTTAAGGCACTGGATGTTGCTGAAGATAAGGTGCACTCAGTGTATCTGACAGGCCTGATCTCGAAGAAACGGCGAGATAATCTCATTGATATCTTGTATCAAATTTTCCAACAAACGGCGATAATTGCTGCTTATCAGAGGGCGGAGGACATTAGCGAGGATCTTGACGCTTGCATTCGTGAGAGGATGCACACGAGAATGGTCAGAGAGGCCAGAAACATTTTAGACGGCCTTACTTTCGAATTTCTTAATCCGTGTCCCGGATTTAATATTTTACCATTGTAAACATCTTCTTTTATTTTTGTATGAATTTTCAGAGTATGGATGACAAAACTTTCTTTTCCTCCTTTTTATGTTTACATGCGTTCTTTATGAAGTTTTATCATACTGTTGTTGGTGTTCACCTGTTTTGCTCATGAGGTACTGCTGGGGATTTTAATCTTGCATTGGTGCCTGCTCACGTATTATGCATGTATGGTGCTGTTTTAATTTCCAATAAGGATCAAGGCTGGTGCTCATGTGTTATGCATGTGGGGCTCTGTTGATGGGGTCGTTTCGTCTCCTTACTCTGATTCCAATGAGTCACCTCTTTCATTTTCCATGCTTTCCCCTTTTTCTGGGCCTTGGGAATAGTTCCACCATGCACAACATTTTCTGTGCATAGCATTAAATGTTCCCTTTTATAACTTGAAGCCGAGGCATTTCTTTCCCTCTAAAGAGAAAACCTTTTAGACCTTAGGGTGATCCTTTTGAGAAACAAACCGCAGGTTATGGCTTGCAACCACCCCTACGCCCGTTGGCAACCATAGGAGGTGCCCTACCACTAACCTCTCTCCTTTCTCTATCCTCCCCCTACAAGCCCACGACCCTCTGCTCTTCCCTGCACAGAACCCGACCCCTGCAGCTTGCCCGCAACCCACTGCCTTGGCCATGAAACACCATATCCGGTGACCCACGACCTCATCATCGCCCCTCTCCTCTGCCTCCTCTGTCCCAGACCCAGGGCAATACCATAGAACCCCCAGCTTTCTTCTTCTGCTTCTTTCTTCTTCTCCTTGCTTTCTTAATTTCTTGGTTTCTGGTGATCGCCGGAGCCGTGCCGCTGCCAACGATCCGAGCAATCCAGTGGACGTTCCCAGCCAGCGTGTTCGTGTTCTTGCTTTGATTAGTTCAGTTCTGTGCGCCGTGTGTGCATTGTGACGTTTACCCGACGTCGGACGCGACGTACGCACCTCGTCGTGAGATCCGTTCAGGCAAGTTTATCTTGCTACATGCTATGTTATTATAATTGCATCCATATTAATAATAATATTACATGTTCATTGCATTGTACATCCATGTTACTGTTTTACAGTTTTTCGATACCCGTACGTATTGATGACCTCAAGAACGCATGACAATTGAATTTAGATCTAGAAAAAAGGCAAAGAGAGGCATCCTAAGATGGGCACCCTAGAAGAAGCACCCTCTTATTTGGCTTTGAGCCCTCCTATTTATAGATAGGAAAAATCTTAGGTTTACATTCTGATCCATACATGAAATTACGAAACAACCCCAAAGACCGAGTCAAAGCACCGACACCTGCACCGACACGTGCATTGCACGGCCGCGGAACCGCGGCAGAATAGCCTGTTTGGCCTCTGATCCGTGGCCATTTGGTGGGCTCATAGGCCAAATTCTTTAGGGTTTCTTCAAGTTGCTTTTATCTTCTGTTTTCTTCACTTGGTCTCTCAGAATCTTTTCTACTTCCTTCCACATTTCCAACTGTACAGAATTACGTGGACTTTTACCGTAAGCTTCGCATTGAAGTCTTGAATCTTGTACCGCCTTTGTGTATTGAACTGCCTACTGATCTTCATTTGTTCCTTGAACTGGTAGGCGGCATCATACGAATTCATTTATTGTTGGTCGTAGTCTCACATTTGTAGCGTCTTTTCATGAATTTCACTGTATTGTTCTGAGAACCTGTAACCTGTAGCTATTTAGCAGACATGGATCACAAGCACCTATTTATTTGTAATGTGATTAAGAATGGACGATATAATAATGCAAAATTCTGATATGAACAAATACCCCCAACTTATGTTTTGCTCGTCCCGAGCAAAACTATTTTTATTCTCAACAAAATCCTAACCTCACTTTTGCAGAGATTCGCGATTGCACTGAGCTCGCGCAACAAGTCGTTAAACCTCTAGGTGTCCCAAGTAGGAGGAGTGTTGTCTCCCGAGGGTTTTCAGCGGATACTACCCATAAAATCCAATCAATTTGGCATGTTGACTTTCATTCTTCAATTCGATGTTCTAGCAAGAAATTCTATTATGTTCAACTTAGAAATCATCAACCCGTATTTTTCACACCCACTTATCATTTAACTTAAGATCGTATATGTTTGTTCCCGCCAAAAATTTCTGCGCAAAAGAGTCCAAGGTATCAAATGGCAGCGATACGCTTAAGGAAATACGAACCAGTATCTTCCGGGCTGTTTTTTGACAAACTCCCGAAGGAGAAACGGATAAATTCTGATTGTATTGAAAGCTTCTCGAAAAACCCTTCGATTTGATATATTATGGGCCTCATAATTCATCCGGGATCAAAAGTTATGAGCAAATGTCTATGCACATATGATTTAAGGAAGAAGATGCGAACCAGTATTTTCCGAGCTGTATTTTGACAAACTCCGGAACGAAAAACAGCTAAATTCTGATGATATTGAAAGCATCTCGAAAAGACCTTCGATTTGATATATTATGGGCCTCATAATTCATCCGAGATCAAAAGTTATGAGCAAATGTGTTATACACGTGTAATCTAAAGTAATGCTCTACTACATGGGGAATGCATTTTTTAGTCCCACATCGGGAAAAGGAGAGGTGGCTTCTCTACCACTCCAATATAAATAAGAGGGGATACCTCTTAGAAAGGTAGAGTTAAATCCTCAAAGGATTCAATACTCAAAGGAGCTTAGTTCTCCAAAGGAGCTTAGTTCTCTAAGATAGGAGCATGCTCCTCCATAATGCGCATATGCGCAAGCGCCATGTGCGCTACGTGCAACGCACGTGCGCACCACATGAGAATATTTAATAATATTAAAAGGAGCTTGTTCTCCATATATAGAAGCTTTGCTTCTTCTCATAATGCGTATGTGCACCACGTGCAACGCACGTATGCCCGCCATGCGGCACCACGTGCAACGCACGTGCGCACAACAGATAGTGCCTTGCACTTGCTATGAACCTCTGGTTCTCTGAGACAGAAATAGGGGTGGTAATTGAACGAGCCAGCTTGGGTTCGATTAAGGTTCGGCTCGGTATCAGCTCGTTCAAATTCGGTTCATTTATTAACGAGCCGGACATGAGCCAGAAAGTCTGGCTCGTTTATTAAACGAGCCGGACTCGAGCTCAGCCAGGCTCGTTCGGTATTGACTCGGGTTCGGCTGGGTTACACAGTTTGAAAAAAAACAGTAATATGTAATATATAGCAGATTCTATACAACTCTCAGAACACTTAATTCAATTAAATGACAGTATATAAGGTGTACTGAGATAAATATAAAACCCAGCACTTAGACCCATTCAATGCCCTAGATGTTAATGTTTTTTAATTTTTCCATATCTCAAAACCCTGAGTTTTAAGCATTATTGTTAATTATGTGTTTTTCTTGGAAGATACTATTAATATGAGTAAATGAGCTGAAAACGAGCCAAGCTCACAAACGAGCTGTAAACGAGCTTGGTTGAGCTCGACTCGTGAACTCGGCTCGTTTAGTTAATGGGCCACAAATGAACCGAACACGAGCTGGGCATGTTTAATCGAGCCGGACTCGAGCCGAGCATCTCTAGCTCGATTAACTAAACGAGCCGGACTTGGGCCGACAAAAAGAACCACGAGCCGAACTCGAGCCGAGCTTGGCTGTCTCGAGTTCAGCTCGTTTACACTCCTAGACAGAAAGAAAGAAAAGATTTTCTTTTCTCTTCTTTGATCTAAATTTAGATCATTAAAAAGTGCTCTGCACTCATTTTCTTGAATCCAAAAGATTCTTGGTGCTTTGCACTATTTGAAGGGCCAGGCCCAAATCAAAATGACCTGACAGGCCAAAATAAATTGCAAGGCAATAAATGGGCAGAGCCCAAATAAATTGATGCTTTGCATCCTTTATATAAAGGCAGAGCCCAAATAAAATTGATACCTTGCATCATTCCTAAAGGGGCAGAGCCCAAAACAAATTGATGCCCTGCATCCTTTCTGGGCAAGGCCTAAATAAAAAAAAAATAAAAAGAAATGCAATGTAAAAGCAAATAAAATATTGGACATTTCAACTGGACTTAGCCCAATTTCGGCCATAAGTCCTTATATTAAATTGACTGAGCAAAATGGCTCTCCTAAATCAATTTACATCCGGTTCGAGGGTACATCTCCGAACTCCTTTGACATCCATCGTTGTAATTCCTCAACGACGTCAAAGAGGTGACGGGTCCCAACGACCACACATCGATATGGACTGCGGGGTCCTTAAACTCGTGGACCGAAACGTCCCTAAACTAATATTGGACCGAGACGTCCTTAAACTAATGATGGACCACTACGTCCCTAAACTGGCATCGGACCGAAATGTCCCTAAACTAATGACGGACCACCACGTCCCTAAACTGGCGATGGACCGAAATGTCCTTAAACTAATAATGGACCACGACGTCCCTAAACTGGTATCGGACCGAAACGTCCCTAAACTAATAATGGACCACTACGTCCTTAAACTGGTATTGGACCGAAACGTCCCTAAACTAACATCGGACCGAAACGTCCCTAAACTAACATCGGACCACCACGTCCCTAAACTGGCGATGGACCACCACGTCCCTAAACTGGAAAGTGGACCACTACGTCCCTAAACTGGAACAATAGAGCCTCCAAATGCTCTTTTGCCTGATCTAAACGGTCCCGTTTAAGTTGATCTTAGCCCCAAACACGGCTAGCGCATCCTTAGACATTTAAATGAATGATAAAACCCTCAATCAGCTTTGGTTCAAGGATACATCTCTGAGCTCCTCTGACATCTATCGTTGTAATCCTTCAACGATGTTAGAGAGGTGATGAGTCCCGATGGCCATAAATTAAATGAATCACCACGTCAGGTTGATCTTAGTCCAAAGCAAGACTAACGTATCCTTGACGAATGTTTAAGTTGATCTTAGTCGCAACGCGACTAATGCATCCTTAAACTAAAAACACCAAACCCAAATCTAAGTAAATACGGATTTGGACTAATCCACGTCCTACGGGCGACGGCATTACTCAGTCTCCGTATACAATCCACGGGCAACCACAAATAAAACAAACACACACGACACGAAGTGAAATTCTGGAGAAGAAGAAAGTTGTTACCGCGATGCGGTAGCGTAATTAACTGCAGGGGCTTGCGCCTGCAGGGAAGAGCGTCCCCACAATCAAAAACCCCTCACCCTGAGGGGGAATCTGACGAAGTCTGCTACATCGGCCGCATCCGTCTAAACCTCCGATACACGGTGCCATAAATCAACTTGGCATCTTCGGAGAGATAAACGGATAAAACCAAATAGCATCTGCCCCGAACCTCAGGCGCGTGACGTCCTAACGTCGCAGCCCGCCGTTCGGAGGGGAACAGATTCTGGCACGCCCGGTGGGACCTTTTCCTCTTTCCACTCCACACTTCGTGTGTCGTGTTCGCGAACGAATCGCGTTTTGCTGTGGTTGCTGTGGATTCAAGGTACTAAGATTTGGTGTCTTGCTCCGTACAGAAAACAGAAGATCGATGGCTTCGAACTGCACCGCCTGCAGCAACAACTCTCGCTCCGTCATTGCTGGAGGAGTGACTTATAGGCCCCAAGCGGCCTCCCTTTTCAAAATGCCGGTGGAGCAGGTGACTCAAGCCACCACTAGACTATTTTTTTTGGGACCATGCTCCCACCAATGAGCTTCAACGCCCCAATGACATTGCAAGAAGCCCCAAAGAAGTCGGTCTTTGATCGACTTACCTCTGCAGCGGCCCCTCTCGATGGGTCGCCCAACTTCAATACCTCAGTTTTTAACAGACTGGGCCAGAACGTCTACAAGCCCGCAATACCCGAAACTGCCATCCCAAAGCGGATAACCATCCCGGCTCAAGCGGACGAAGTCATTAGAAAGGCTTCTTCTTCCAAGAAGTCAGTTTTTACAAGGCTGGCCATTCCGGTTTCCGCTCCAGGCGAGGTCCTCAAAGCTGCTTTCCCTGCCCAGAGGTCCGTCGTTGACAGGGGGCAAGATGAAGTTACCCTTATAGCTGAAACAACTCCATCCGCAAGACACGCTCGACGTCGCCATTGGCACCGAGTGAGGAAGGCTGGGGGCAACTCCCCATCCGGGATAACTCCGCCAGCTTCAATGGCGGGGATTGATTCTGCTGTTCCAACCAAGAACAACTTTGAACTGCTCAACAAGGTGCGCAGAAACTCTCCTACTGCAATGTTGAAACGAACTCCTTCACCTGTGGAGAATACTCCAGAGAAGAAGCTAGAGCAGCCCCCTCAGCGGCTGTCCTCTAAAATTTACAAAGTCTGGCGACAGGTCCAAGAGTCGGTGATCGATCAAGACTGCCTCCGACGACAGAAAAAGATGAAGGTTCGGCAGGGGAAGGATTACTCTGTCAAACCACAAAAAGCAAAAGCTACTTGGGTGCCCACTACAACGGCTCCCTTAACTCCAATCACTCAAAAAAGGAGGCCACAAAAAGCCCCTGTGAACATGGCGAAGCATAAAAGCGCTGAACACAAACGCCCCAAATCTGGGGGCATGGTGGTGCACACTGTTTATATGGCTTCTGGAAAGGAGGAAAGCCGCACTTCTACGGGCCACCGACCGGTCACCCGATCCGTGACGAAAGCCCAAGAGCAGCAACAGAAGCTTCAGGAAATGATGACTGTGATGGCTGCACTTACTGAGCCGAAAGAAAGTTCGGCAGTATCATCAGAACAGCGTCACGAACAGGAAACTGACGCCGACTTTTTACGCAGAGTCCTCGAAAAGAGGGACAAAGAAGCTGCAGAGCAAGCGGCTAATATAAAACAGATGGCGCTCCTCTTCCAAGATATGGTAGGGATGATGTTACAGCCGGACCCTCCTGCTGAAGATCCTCCGATCGTCCTTGAAGACGACAGGGGAGAAACGTCAAATCCTCCGCCGGCTCTATCAACAGCCAAGGAGGAGGCAATCTCCAAAGTCGACCTAGACGAATATATAGCTCAGCAGATCCGGGTTCATCAGGCGAATGAAGCGGCTGGGCAAATTGTTAGAACCGGACGACCGTATCCGAGCTGGTATGACCAAATCAATTACCCGCCAGGATATACGATCCCTAAATTCCACGTATATAAAGGGACAGGGAATCCGCATCAGCATGTCGCTCAATTCAGAGCCTTATGCGGCAATACTGGAGGCGATGACAAATTGTTGCTACGTCAATTCGTCGGCAGCTTAGCAGAAACAGCCTTTGAATGGTATTCGGAGCTGCCTAACGACTCTGTCAAAACATTTAAAGAGATGGAACTGCTGTTTACGCAAAGATTCGCGAGTGCTAGTGAACGCACCCCGATAACAGCACTAATAAATGCCAGGATAAGGCCAAGCGAAACGTGGGTTCAATACGCAACACGATGGCGGAACCTATGGTCGAAATGCGAACAACGCATAGAAGAGGCACCTGCGGTAGGCATGTTTGTGGGCACTCTCTACCCGCAAGCGACCATCTCACAATTCATGATGTTCTTCAGGCCGACCACCTTCCAGGCCTTGATTGACAAATTAGCCCAAATGGACCAGTTGGGCCATAGGCCATCTCCTCCAAAATCAGATTCCCGAGATGAGAAAGGAAAAGGGAAAGCGATCGTCGTCGCCAATGCTCAACAACAGTCAAGCAACTCAAAGCCGGTCGTTCGCCAAAACAACGCGCGTCCACGCCCATCCCTCGAAGAGAGGCTAGGACGTTCTTACTCGTTTCCTCAGAATAAAACGAGAAGACTGTTTGAGCTGGCAGTGCGTAACAGACTCATCAATCTGCCGAGTCCAAAGCGTCTGTCGCAGCCAGGCGACGTTAATAATCCTAGTTATTGCCCTTACCACCAAACAATAGGTCACCTGATCGAGGACTGCTACGTCTTCAAAAACTGGGTTGAAGACCAATACCAACAGGGCAAGTTCGCGTTGTCCGAAATTTGGAAGGTGAACCCGCCACAACCGCATGCTCCGTAAGATATGGACACGCCGGGGGCATCATGCTCATTCATAGAGAAAGCCTAACGGACCACTACGTCCTAAAACTGGATAACGGACCGAAACGTCCTTAAACTAACAACGGACCGAGATGTCCTTAAACTAACGACGGACCTCAATGTCCTAAAACTTGCAAATGACCGAAACGTCGTTAAACTACTCCCAACCCGCAGCATCTTCAGGCTGACGTGTTAATAAAAAAAAAAAAACGGTACGTCCACAAGCAAAATGGGCACGGATGAAAACCCGAAAGGGCTCCGTGAGTAAAAACAGCAGGGCTACCGACGAGTGTTCGTGAAAACCCGAAAGGGCGCAACCTCGTAAAAAAAAAAAAAAAAAGAGAAAAAGAAAAAGAAAGAAAAAAAAACGGTATGTCCATAAGCAAAATGGGCACGGATGAAAAGGGCTCTGTGAGTAAAAACAGCAGGACTACCGGCGAATGTTTGTGAAAACCCGAAAGGGCGCAACTTCGTTAAAGAACCCTTATAGAGTCCTCTCGACCTTGTAAGGAGAAACCACTTGCGTGAGATCCTTACGACTCACAAAGGAGCAACACACTTAGGGATCCCTACGATTCCTAAGGAGAAAATACACTTGCGAGATCCTCACGACTCGTAAGGAGAACTCTCTTATGGGACCCTCACGGCTCATAGGATTTGAAAGTCTTAAGTCACAGAGACCTAAACCTGTGCTTAAGCAAACCCCCACAAACTTCCAATATTGCCCTACAAGTGGTTCAATATTGACCCTTGTATACAATCCACGGGCGCGAATAAACATTCCCCTAACTAAGTCCCATCTGAAACTAGGGATATGTTTGCATGGTAAACAACCCTTGTAAATCCTCTCGACTTACAAGGAGAAAGCCCTCCTGTAGGATCACTTGCGACTTACAGAGAAACAAACACTTAGGGATCTTCACGACTCCTAAGGAGAAAATACACCTACAAGATCCCCACGACTCGTAGGGAGAAATACCTTCACGAGACCCTTACGGCTCATGAAGTCAAAAGCCTTAGTCGACAGGACCTTAAACCTGGTCGCTAAGCCTCCTTTGTTTGACAACGACAGAGGCAAATGATGATTCGCTCCTGGCAATATCCCAGTTGTAGCGGTGCTGATGCCGAAATCGGTGTCCAATTTCAGGTTTACAGCGAAAAGCCAGTAGGCCGCACATGCATACGAAATAGCCGAAATGATGGGGCGACCTGCAATAAAAAAGCAGCAAGTAAAAATATATGCATGAAGAAATAGCCGAAATGATCGGGCAACCCGCAATAAAAAGCAGCGGGTAAAAATAAAATAAAAAGCCGAAATGATTGGGCACCGCGAAAAATAGCCGAAATGATTGGGCAATCGCGACTTTCGCGATATAAAAGCTGAAATGATAGAGCATCGCGGAAATAAAATAAAATAAAAAGAAGAAATGATAAAACTTTGGCCCTACAGTTAAGATCACATCGATCCCTGTATACAATCCAAGGGCGTAAACAAAGAAGGAACCATACTTCCCCAGCGGATTCCGTCAAACGACGAAGCCAAACCTCAACGGTTCATTTCAACCGAAGAAGCCAATGACTTCAACAAAAACTTCTCAACTCACAGATACAAACACTCCTTGACGAGAGCCTTCTGATCCGCGTCGACTAGCAGAGCCACCAGCGCCTCCGTGGGAACCATCGACTCGTTTCAAACCCCAAGGACACAAATAATCCTTGGCGCTTGGGAAACAAATAATCCCTCGCAAAACTTCTCAACTCACGGATACAAACACTCCTTGACGAGAGCCTTCTGATCCGCGTCGACTCGCAGAGCCACCAGCGCCTCCGTGGGAACCATCGACTCGTTTCAAACCCCAAGGACACAAATAGTCCTTGGCGCTTGGGAAACAAATAATCCCTCGTAAAACTTCTCAACTCACGGATACAAACACTCCTTGACGAGAGCCTTCTGATCCGCGTCGACTCGCAGAGCCGCCAGCGCCTCCGTGGGAACCATCGACTCGTTTCAAACCCCAAGGACACAAATAATCCTTGGTGCTTGGGAAACAAATAATCCCTCGCAAAACTTCTCAACTCACGGATACAAACACTCCTTGACGAGAGCCTTCTGATCCGCGTCGACTCGCAGAGCCACCAGCGCCTCCGTGGGAACCATCGACTCGTTTCAAACCCCAAGGACACAAATAATCCTTGGCACTTGGGAAACAAATAATCCCTCGCAAAACTTCTCAACTCACGGATACAAACACTCCTTGACGAGAGCCTTCTGATCCGCGTCGACTCGCAGAGCCACCAGCGCCTCCGTGGGAACCATCGACTCGTTTCAAACCCCAAGGACACAAATAATCCTTGGCGCTTGGAAAACAAATAATCCCTCGCAAAACTTCTCAACTCACGGATACAAACACTCCTTGACGAGAGCCTTCTGATCCGCGTCGACTCGCAGAGCCGCCAGCGCCTCCGTGGGAACCATCGACTCGTTTCAAACCCCAAGGACACAAATAATCCTTGGCGCTTGGGAAACAAATAATCCCTCGCAAAACTTCTCAACTCACGGATACAAACACTCCTTGACGAGAGCCTTCTGATCCGCGTCGACTCGCAGAGCCGCCAGCGCCTCCGTGGGAACCATCGACTCGTTTCAAACCCTAAGGACACAAATAATCCTTGGCGCTTGGGAAACAAATAATCCCTCGCAAAACTTCTCAACTCACGGATACAAACACTCCTTGACGAGAGCCTTCTGATCCGCGTCGACTCGCAGAGCCACCGGCGCCTCCGTGGGAACCATCGACTCGTTTCAAACCCCAAGGACACAAATAATCCTTGGCGCTTGGGAAATAAATAATCCCTCGCAAAACTTCTCAACTCACGGATACAAACACTCCGTGACGAGAGCTTCTTTGACTCACATCTCGGGCAGTAAGGATTCAAAAACTCACTTCCTGAACAATGGGACCCTGCAAGTCAATCCTAAATGGTCTCTTGCATACTTTTCACGGGTCTCACTCTCTGAAGTCGATTGTCGACAAAGAGGGAAACAACCGCTTACGGGTCCTCTCGACTCGTAAGAGGGAAAACTCTCTTATAGGATCCTTACGACTTATAAGAGAAAACACACTTAGGAATCCTCACGATTCCCAAGGAGAAAATACACCTACGAGATCCTCACGACTCGTAGGGAGAAAAGTCTTTATGAGACCCTCACGGCTCGTAAAGTTGAAAAGCCTTAGGTGGCAGATCCTACCCCTGTCTCCTAAGCCATCACTGCCCTGCAAAGAAGTCAAGATGGGCCGACCATCTATGGGCCACACTTGCCAAAGCTACATGCCACTGAAATGGAGAACTTACTCATAAGCGTATGAACTACTCCACGCCAGAGTGAGACAAAAAAAAAGAAATAGATGGATGCGGCTCATGGAGTTAAGGGTTGGAACTATATCCCTTAAGAGTTGAGATTTGAGTCAATGATAAATGACGACGCTTGTGTCCGCTCGTTATCTTCTCAGATCAAGATTCTGAAAGTGATACATCAACCCAAAACTGGTCATACGCCATGCATAACTCTGTATAACTCTGCACTACTTCACCCACGTACATACTTACGTGGGCAAAGTAGTGGGGGGCATTTGTTCCCGCCAAAAATTTCTGCGCAAAAGAGTCCAAGATATCAAATGGCAGCGATACGCTTAAGGAAATACGAACCAGTATCTTCCGGGCTGTTTTTTGACAAACTCCCGAAGGAGAAACGGATAAATTCTGATTGTATTGAAAGCGTCTCGAAAAACCCTTCGATTTGATATATTATGGGCCTCATAATTCATCCGGGATCAAAAGTTATGAGCAAATGTCTATGCACATATGATTTAAGGAAGAAGATGCGAACCAGTATTTTCCGAGCTGTATTTTGACAAACTCCGGAACGAAAAATAGCTAAATTCTGATGATATTGAAAGCATCTCGAAAAGACCTTCGATTTGATATATTATGGGCCTCATAATTCATCCGAGATCAAAAGTTATGAGCAAATGTGTTATACACGTGTAATCTAAAGTAATGCTCTACTACATGGGGAATGCATTTTTTAGTCCCACATCGGGAAAAGGAGAGGTGGCTTCTCTACCACTCCAATATAAATAAGAGGGGATACCTCTTAGAAAGGTAGAGTTAAATTCTCAAAAGATTCAATACTCAAAGGAGCTTAGTTCTCCAAAGGAGCTTAGTTCTCTAAGATAGAAGCATGCTCCTCCATAATGCGCATATGCGCAAGCGCCATGTGCGCTACGTGCAACACACGTGCGCACCACATGAGAATATTTAATAATATTAAAAGGAGCTTGTTCTCCATATATAGAAGCTTTGCTTCTTCTCATAATGCGTATGTGCGCCACGTGCAACGCACGTATGCCCGCCATGCGGCACCACGTGCAACGCACGTGCGCACAACAGATAGTGCCTTGCACTTGCTATGAACCTCTGGTTCTCAGATAAATAAATAAATAAAAATAGTGCCTTGCACTTGCTATGAACCTCTGGTTCTCAGATAAATAAATAAATAAAAATAGTGCCTTGCACTTGCTATGAACCTCTGGTTCTCAGATAAATAAATAAATAAAAATAGTGCCTTGCACTTGCTATGAACCTCTGGTTCTCTGAGACAGAAAGAAAGAAAAGATTTTCTTTTCTCTTCTTTGATCTAAATTTAGATCATTAAAAAGTGCTCTGCACTCATTTTCTTGAATCCAAAAGATTCTTGGTGCTTTGCACTATTTGAAGGGCCAGGCCCAAATCAAAATGACCTGACAGGCCAAAATAAATTGCAAGGCAATAAATGGGCAGAGCCCAAATAAATTGATGCTTTGCATCCTTTATATAAAGGCAGAGCCCAAATAAAATTGATACCTTGCATCATTCCTAAAGGGGCAGAGCCCAAAACAAATTGATGCCCTGCATCCTTTCTGGGCAAGGCCCAAATAAAAAAAAAATAAAAAGAAATGCAATGTAAAAGCAAATAAAATATTGGACATTTCAACTGGACTTAACCCAATTTCGGCCATAAGTCCTTAAATTAAATTGACTGAGCAAAATGGCTCTCCTAAATCAATTTACATCCGGTTCGAGGGTACATCTCCGAACTCCTTTGACATCCATCGTTGTAATTCCTCAACGACGTCAAAGAGGTGACGGGTCCCAACGACCACACATCGATATGGACTGCGGGGTCCTTAAACTCGTGGACCGAAACGTCCCTAAACTAATATTGGACCGAGACGTCCTTAAACTAATGATGGACCACTACGTCCCTAAACTGGCATCGGACCGAAATGTCCCTAAACTAATGACGGACCACCACGTCCCTAAACTGGCGATGGACCGAAATGTCCTTAAACTAATAATGGACCACGACGTCCCTAAACTGGCATCGGACCGAAACGTCCCTAAACTAATAATGGACCACTACGTCCTTAAACTGGTATTGGACCGAAACGTCCCTAAACTAACATCGGACCGAAACGTCCCTAAACTAATGATGGACCGAAACGTCCCTAAACTAACATCGGACCGGAACGTCCCTAAACTAACATCGGACCGAAACGTCCCTAAACTAATATTGGACCACCACGTCCCTAAACTGGCGATGGACCACCACGTCCCTAAACTGGAAAGTGGACCACTACGTCCCTAAACTGGAACAATAGAGCCTCCAAATGCTCTTTTGCCTGATCTAAACGGTCCCGTTTAAGTTGATCTTAGCCCCAAACACGGCTAGCGCATCCTTAGACATTTAAATGAATGATAAAACCCTCAATCAGCTTTGGTTCAAGGGTACATCTCTGAGCTCCTCTGACACCTATCGTTGTAATCCTTCAACGATGTTAGAGAGGTGATGAGTCCCGATGGCCATAAATTAAATGAATCACCACGTCAGGTTGATCTTAGTCCAAAGCAAGACTAACGTATCCTTGACGAATGTTTAAGTTGATCTTAGTCGCAACGCGACTAATGCATCCTTAAACTAAAAACACCAAACCCAAATCTAAGTAAATACGGATTTGGACTAATCCACGTCCTACGGGCGACGGCATTACTCAGTCTCCGTATACAATCCACGGGCAACCACAAATAAAACAAACACACACGACACGAAGTGAAATTCTGGAGAAGAAGAAAGTTGTTACCGCGATGCGGTAGCGTAATTAACTGCAGGGGCTTGCGCCTGCAGGGAAGAGCGTCCCCACAATCAAAAACCCCTCACCCTGAGGGGGAATCTGACGAAGTCTGCTACATCGGCCGCATCCGTCTAAACCTCCGATACACGGTGCCATAAATCAACTTGGCATCTTCGGAGAGATAAACGGATAAAACCAAATAGCATCTGCCCCGAACCTCAGGCGCGTGACGTCCTAACGTCGCAGCCCGCCGTTCGGAGGGGAACAATGTTCTGCAAATTTATTAAGCTTTCAGCATCTTTTGAATTTTCTTTCTAAGGTTCCATCTCAACTTAGGAATTTTTATCATCTCTACTGAAGGTATAATCCCTATCTTTCATTCCTATCTCTCATCCAAACCCCAATCATATAACCCTACATGTGTGTGATTATCACCCCTACACTTAGAAATTCAATTCAAGCTATCATACTCTTGTCCATCGTCCAAAATACTTTTAGTTTGTGAATTTTAAATGAAATTGCTCATCCATTCTTCATGCGACCGTTAATACTTCTTGAGGCACTAACGACCGATCACAAAATGTGTTCGCGCATTTAGGCGTAATTCCTCGTCTTGCAATACCTAAGGCTTAACAGTGACTCCCAAACCAGTTGGTCTAAGGCACTAAGTGATAAAGCACCCTCGCTATATTTTTTTATTTTTATTTGTGCAGCCTTAAGTAATTACAAAACCAGTGTTCATTTTTTTATCTCTTTATTCACACTTATAATTTTATTTTCCTTCATACTAAGAATTTTAGACAAGAGCATTTCAAGGTATCCTCTACTATTCCAAGTTTTAAGGTACGTGTTTGTGCAAGTTGTAGGGTGTATATTTTCAGAATTTAGACTTAAGGTTCGGAATTATTTTTCAAACTTTACAATTCAAATAAAAATTTCAATACTCTACCCTTATTTTGACTTAGCCCAAGAACTGAACTCAAAATTTGCCTATTTCTAAATAAACTACATGGACATATATTTTCTACCGTTAAACTTTAAGAAATGTTATTTTTAGGGTTTTTAATTTACTAAGTTTAGAATCTAGTTATTCCTTACTATTCAACCGTCATGTTAAACTTAAGTCAAATATGGCCAAAATTGAACTTTTTAATTTTTATAATTTTTTTAATTTTTGATTTTTATGGGTTTTAAAATAAATATGCAAATGCAAAAATATACATATGAATGCGAAGGAGGAAAGCTTACCGAGCACACCCCCAAACTTAAACTTGACAGTGTCCTCACTGTCGGGCTACACTAAGAGGGTCAAAGTTGTCGGCACTCCCCTGTTTATTTATAATTTTATTTTTTTAACAGAAAAAGAAAACAAAATATATATACAAAAAGGTCCCCCTAAACTTAAGTGAAACAATGTTTCCACTGTTTAAGCGTTAAAATTCAGAGTTAGGGAGGTGAAAAACACAGTATCAAGCTATACAAGGCCTTACACAAGCCAAATGTTAGCACCAACCATTTGAAGAATTTATCAATGTAACGAATAGGTCGGTGGAAGAACATGTTATATAGAGCCAAGAAGAAGTGGGGAAGAGATAAGTGATGGTATGGAAAGGGTTTGCATGAACGTGAATGTGAGGAGATAAGAGATGATGATAAATAAAAACGAGAATGTGAATTATCAGAAATGAGTGGAATATTGGCATTCTCGTATTTTATAAGAAGAAAGGGTGGTGGTTCAACTTCTATAGGTGGAGGTTGATTAATCACAAAATCCTTGTTGTTTAGGAATGCCAGTTCGTCAGCGAAAAGTTCTTCAAAACTCTTATCGATGTAATTGAAAATTTTACTGTCAGTAAGTTTTGTGCCAGAATTTATCATACTTGATTTGTCAAAAATTATGGAGGTAGGAAACTCGAAAAACTCATCTACCTCATTTTCAAAAGTATCCAAAGCAAGTTGGCTTTCTGGAATGATCAAACTTGAATTATCGGAATGTGATTCATCAACACTCACTGAAATTATAGGAAGAATAGAAGAAGAACCTGAGAAAGTGGAAAAAAGAAATTGAATACGAACTTGAGGGTGGAGATGCAGTGTATAAATTAGCACTATTTGTAATGACCGATGTGTAAAAAGCGATTGTGCTAATCTATCAACCTGTCGAGAAATGGGGTCAAATCCCTCAAGATTCGCGAGAAAACATGGGTACGTCGAACTTGGTAACCCAGACATTGAAAGTGGAGGTGTAATAGTTTCTTGCAAAGTCGGAACGAGGATGGAGAGAAGTGATTGAGGAAGGGTATCGGTTAAAGATTCAGGAGGGTGTGCGCAGTCAATAAAAAGGATAGAATGAATTGGAAAATCTGACTCCTCAAGTAAAACTGCTTCATCCTCAATAATTTCCTCAATACTCTCCTCAAAATTTAGCTTATCCATGCAATTCTCATCAAAATCAAGACGCATATGAAGTTCGGGAAAAACAGTTAATGAATCGGGATGATGAATTGGAGAGAGAAACTCATCCAAATCTGTGGGTTCATCATCCAAAATATTCCCAGCGTCTATATCCTTAATCAAGTGAAAATCAATTTTTTTAGACACCACATCAAAAGCATGGATATTAATCAATTCAGGTTCTAGAGTAGAGGTGTAGAGGTCAAAAGGATTGGTGATAGTTTCACTCG
Organism: Agapanthus africanus; assembly: GCA_030015575.1. Lineage (NCBI taxonomy): Eukaryota > Viridiplantae > Streptophyta > Magnoliopsida > Asparagales > Amaryllidaceae > Agapanthus > Agapanthus africanus. The sequence goes on from CM057339.1 coordinate 49,136,891, forward strand.
AAAGGGACCCTTCACAATTAGGTAAATCAAACACTACAAAATCGCACAACTCATTAAACGTTTTATTTTCAACTGGTGAATCATTTAGAACACTTGATAGACATTCAAAACTGGAGTTGTGGGATTCAATTGGGGATGGGTGGGTTTGATTTGGAAGGTTGTACAGCTCACTCTCACCACTCAAATTCTCAACCTGTCCTACCGCCTCATCATACATTAGAAAATTTGGAGCTAGTTGGAAACTAACTACCGGGTCACTAGGTTGTATAAGGGCGGCCATGGACGCATTCAAATCCATCATCTGTTGTCTTGACGCTACCATAAAATCTCCCAATGACTGTTCCAGACTATACATGGGTTTTGAAGGAATTTCAGTAAAAGATTTAAAGTTATTTGGATATTGGAAACTCCCAAATGGCTGTGTAGAAGCAATGTCTGGGGAAGGCGCAAAATTCGGGTAAGACTGGTAGGAATTGAATGGTTGGGCAGGAGTAGGATCAAAAGGTGGATAAGAAGGTGAATGGAATTGTTGATCTAAAGAATTCGCAGTGGTGAAAGGAGTGAAAGATCGGTTACGTGATTGTTCAATATGTTGAGCAATAGACATGAGTTTCGGAGTTATAACAGGACTCGAAAAAGAAGTATCAACGTAAGAAAGTGGTGAAGGTTGAAATGGTTAATATAATGTGGATTGCAGAGTCCAACTGGTTGTCCTAGACGCGTCTATTCGATCTTTCAAAGAAATTTTGGGCATGGAGGGGTCGTTCGAAATTCGACCAAAACAAGAAGCGTAGGAAGTAATGTCTGGTTGAGAGTACCAAAGTTCGGCAAGAGTTTTGCGAGGTGAGGTACTCATGATATGATGAGAGAAAGGAGAAGAAAAATAATGTGATATTATTTTTTTTATTTTATTTTTTTTATTTTTTTTGTTTTTTTTAAAAAAAATTTTGTTTTTGGAGTTTTGAAATTTTTGAAAGTGTTTTTTTTAGAAAGAGTTTTTGCAAAATTTGTACGGAACTACGGCACAATTTCAAACAACCACAGTTTAAACATGCACAATCAATCCTAGAGCTAGGGTCTCCTAAATCAACTAAACTGCTCCTAACTGTTCCAAAGCGACAAGTTGTGAGATATCCCTCAAATCGCCTCTTCACCGCCAGTTGTGGCCAGGTAAGCACAAATGAAGAAACGAGGGATCCGCTCACGAATCATCATGAGACGGGACTTTTAAAGTTACCTTTCTCACTTGTCTAGCCTAGGAACCACAAAGTCAGGTTTAGATAAACGACCGATTGCCCACAACCTTCCTCTGTCCTATTGAGCACGACAGTCCTTAATTGGCTGAGTCTAGATATTTTTTAATTAACTCAAGGGTGATGCGTATGCTTTTTAGTGATTTTTGGGGTCTTAGGAAGGGTAATGAAATCCCCAACCAATCTGAATTGGTGTTATAGCCCCTTAAAAGTCCGTATTAATTATGCAAAGCAGTTAACACACCAAAAATCTAAAACACTTTGCAAAAAAAATTTTTTTTTTAGCAACGCAAAGAATCCTGCACAAAAATAATTTATTGGATAGGAGAGAGAATCTGTGCAAAGAAACCTGCAGGAATTTTTTTTTAGTGGAGTACAGAGGAGAGTAGATGAGAAATGAGACACTCACTGAGATTTTTGGGTGCTGATGTCTCTAGTTGACCGCAGTTCCGCGGTCAAACCCCTGAATCTGCCGCGGTTCCGCGGTGGTTTAGTTGGTTTAGATTTCCAAAAAATTTCTCTGTATTGTTTGGATCCTCCCCTGTCTGTTCAGATTCTCTGTTTCTTAATCTGTTCACTAGGCTTGCTCCAGATCTGAAACAGAGTTTGCTCCAAGCCTGCACACTTGCACAAAAACCTTTCAAAAAGAACAAGATGATTTTTATTTTTATTTTATTTTATTTTTTTTGTTTTAAAATTTTTCAATTTTTTTAAATTTTTTTTATTAACCCGAAATTACACAAAGAAAGTGACTACCGTCTCCCCGGCAACGGCGCCATTTGATTGATGATATGAACACGCATCCATACCGTTATTTACATATCTAATCACAGGCAAGTTTATCTTGCTACATGCTATGATATATATTTTACATCCATATGAATAAAAATATTACATGTTTATTGCATTGTACATCTATGTTACCGTTTGACTGTTTTCGGATAACAGTTCGTATCCGTACAATTTTTACATATCTGGTTACATGCAAGTTTATCGTGCTACATGCTATGATACATATTTTGCATCCATATGAATAAAAATATCACATGTTGACTGCATTGTACATCCATATTACTGTTTTACAGTTTTTTATACCCGTACGCATCCATATCATTAATTATATATCTAGCTGCATGCCATGTCACATTATTTCTTGTTACTATTATATTAACACCCTATGCTTGCTAATGTGCATCCTACATAGTCATGAAGTTGTAGATGTAATCCCTGATAGATATGTGTGCATCCGTGTTTTACTGTTGTAGGGTGTTTTTCGTCACCCCATTGAGATGGGAATACGCGCACGCTTCTCAGGCGTACTACAGATTCCCCCTGCCTAGGGTAGGACGGGGTTTAATGATTGTGGGGATCCGAATCTCCGGCAGCCGCGGACTAAGCTGCCGTTAATTACCCCTCGCCTTTGGGGCGAGAGAACCTCCGATTAACGGGTTAAACTGGTCATGCGAACTCAATGTGCAGTGTACGTGTGTTTTGTTTTGAAAGGGGGTTTTGGATATATCGGGAGCAACGCAGAGTTTTTACGGGGGTCCCGCTACCCGGATAGCGGGCTGGGGGTCAAGGGGGCTAGCAGCCCCCTTGCGGGGTTCGGGGCAGCGCCCCGGCCCAAAATTTTTTTTGAGGGGGAGAATGTTGCGGAGTATGTGTATGTGTACATATGTATACATATGTATATATATACATGTATATATAAACAAAAGGGGGGAAAAGACATCCAAAGGATGCGTGGGGCCAGCGCCTTGAGCGCTGTGCGTTTAGGTGCTGTGCGCTCAGGCGCAAGCGCGCCACGTGTCGGCATGTGGGCGCTTTGCGCTCGGGCGCAGGGCGCTGGAGCGCAAGCGCGCGCGCCACGTGTCGGCACGTGGGCGCTTTGCGCTCGGGCGCAGTGCGCTGGAGCGCGCGCGCGCCCCACGTGTCGGCACGTGGGCGCTTTGCGCTCGGGCGCAGTGCGCTGGAGCGCAAGCGCGCTTGCGTGTCGGCACGTGGGCGCTTTGCGCTCGCGCGCAGTGCGCTGGAGCGCAAACGCGCCATGTGTCGGCACGTAGGTGCTTTGCGCTCGAGCGCTAGCGCACCGGCGAGGAAAAGAGGGCTTTTAGCCCCAGAAACTCCCGGAAGAGAAATTAGTGGAGTTAAACTCCTAAAAAAAATATTTTGGTTGAGGAAATAGGTTCTTTTTCTTCCTCCTCTGTTGGCTGGCTCAAGAGATGTGAGATCTAAAAATCTCTTCTTTTTGAGATCTAATGATAGATCCAAGTTCCCCTTTGTGGGTTTTGTGGTGAAAAACTAATTTGTTTTATAAAAAGAAGAGTAAAACTCTTGATTTAATTCAAGAGAAAGAAGAGGGTTTTGGAACCTTGAAGAAGAAGAAAAGATCTCAGATCTGGAAAATTTTTTAGAGAGAGAAAAAGTTGTTGAGATATTTCATTATCTTTGCCTTTACAGGCTATACACTTTACACATAGCCCCTTGGGCTTCACAAAATGGCATTTTGCCTATCCCATGGCTCATGTGCCATTTCTTTTTGCACATAAGTCATGGGCTTTACAAAAATTTGGCTTTATGCCTATTTTTCTTACATTTATCCATAAAATAAAAAAAAGAAATACAACAAAATTATTTATTACAAAATTTTTATCTTGGCATGGGGGGAGGCCGGCCGCTTCATATTCTGGCTCGACCCGGGCATGGGCCCACTGGATCTGGGCTTGGGCCCACTTGGCTTGGGGTTGACTTTGATTTTGACTTGGTCAACCGGGGTGTAAATTTTTACCCCAACAAATTTCCCCCCATCAATAAATGCACACTACATATGTGGGTCGTGTGCATGAAATTGATGGATCTTCTTTCACGTGGAGACGACTTGATTTGGTTCCCGCTTTTTGGGAAGCTGGCACTGCCCTTTTCACGACATGGACGGTCGTTGCTTGACATGTCTCCGAGACGGAGTGTGCGTGATAGACGTTTTCTCTGGCCCGGAGTGATCTGGTTCCCGCTTTGTAGGAATCCTGCACTGCCCTTTTGCGACTTGGACGGTCGGTGTTGCCCTTTTAGCGACGTGGACGGTCGATGCTGCCATTTTAGCGACGTGGACGGTCGGTGATGCCCTTTTTGCGACTTGGACGGTCGGTGCTTCCCTTTTAGAGACATGGACGGTCGGTGCTGCCATTTTAGCGACGTGGACGGTCGATGCTGCCCTTTTTGCGACGTGGACGGTCGATGCTGCCCTTTTTGCGACTTGGACGGTCGGTGCTGCCATTTTAGCGACGTGGACGGTTGATGCTGCCCTTTTTACGACTTGGACGGTCGGTGCTGCCCTTTTAGCGACATGGACGGTCGGTGCTGCTATTTTAACGACGTGGACGGTCGATGCTGCCCTTTTTGCGACTTGGACGGTCGGTGCTGCCATTTTCGCGACGTGGACGGTCGATGCTGCCCTTTTTGCGACTTGGACGGTCGGTGCTTGATTTGACTTTCTCTGCTTCTTGCAGTGTCAGGGGTGAACTTGACTTGCTCCGCTTCTTGCGGCGTCGAGATTGGATTCTGACTTGCTCCGCTTTTTGCGGTGTCGGAGTTGAAGTTGACTTGTTGATTGTGATTTGGATTGACATCAGCATCGCCATACTGGAATACGGTACCAGGAGCGAATCATCATTTGTCATGAGAGGATTTGGGGATTGGTTTTGGTTTGGCATTAGCATCGCTGCAGTGGAATATGGTACCAGGAGCGAATCATCATTTGCCATGAGGAGATTTCCCTCGTTCCCAGTTTAACGACTTAGGGGTCATCTGTTCCCAGTTTAACGACTTAGGGGGTCATTTGTTCCTAGTTTAAAGACTTAAGGGTCTATTGGATTGGAGTTTGGGATTTTGGGGTTAGGACAGGCATCAGCGTTGCTAACACTGAAGCATACGTGCCAGGAGCAATTCATCATTTGCCTATTCCTATTGGGGGAGCGATGGCTTAGGAGACAGGTTAGGGTCCCTATCGTCTAAGGCTTTTCAATTTTATGGGCCGTGAGGGTCCCATAAAAGCATTTTCTCCCTACGAGTCGTAAGGATCCCGCAGGTGTATTTTCTCCTTAGGAGTCGTGAGGACTCCTAAGTGTGTTTTTCCTTTATGAGTCGTAAGGATCCCACAAAGGTTTGTCCTCATGTATCGTGAGGACACATGAATGGGTCTTCTCAATGGAGCATAATTCCAAAGGCGGAGACCAGCCGCGTAACTGGTAATTGTAGTGGGGCATGGGTATGACAAGAATTATTTGAGCCCGTGGATTGTATACGGCAGTTAATTTGGGGACTAACCGTAGGGCCGGGAGAATTTTGAGAAATTGGGTTTTGGTTGGCGTCTGCATCGCTGTACTGGAATGTGGTACCAGGAGCGACTCATCATTCGCCGTTTGGGGACTTGGAATTTGGATCTTGTTTGGCATCAGCATTGCTGCACTGGAATAATGCCAAGAGCAACTCATCATTTGCCTTGGGAGGACTTGGGATTTGGGTTTTTGGTCGGCATCAGCACCGCTAACACTGAAGCGAAATGCCAGGAGCGACTCATCATTTGCCGTTGCCCGTTGGGGAACGATGGCTTAGGAGACAGGTTTGGGTCCCTATCACCTAAGGCTTTTCAATTTTATGGGCCGTGAGGATCCCACAAAAGCATTTTCTCCTATGAGTCGTAAGGATCCCGCAGATGTATTTTCTCCTTAGGAATCGTGAGGATTCCTAAGTGTGTTGCTCCTTTGTGAGTCGTAAGGATCTCACGCAGGGGTTTTCTCCTCACAAGGTCGAGAGGACTTTGCGAGTGTATTTCATCTCTTTTCACGAGTTTGCGCCCTTTCGGGTTTTCACAGACTCGCCGGTAGTCCTGCTATTTTTACTCACGGAGCCCTTTCGGGTTTTCACCCGTGCCCATTTTGCTTGTGGACATATCCCCTTTTTTTATTTTATTATTTTTTTTATTTTTCTTCTTTTTTTCCTTTTTTTCTTTTTTATTGCCGCTGGTGGGACTTTAAAGTAGTATCACCGGCAGGATTTGGGAGAAATAGGGGTCATTTACGCCCGTGGATTGTATACGGTTTTGCAGGATGTATGATCCAGACCGTAGGGCTGATGTGCTCAATTCGCCTGCGACTTGGAGCATTCACGTGTAGTATTTCTTGAGATATCGGCCGTTGATGGGTGGCATGGGCCTTTCTCCCTCGGCACTTATTAGTTGGTAGGATCCTCCGTCGAACACTTTCTCGATGACGTACGGTCCTTCCCAGTTTGGCTCGAATTTTCCCTTGGCATGTCGATTGGGGATGATCGGTCTTTTGAGGACCAACACCAATTCACCTTTCTTGAAAGCACGGAGATGGGTTATCTTGTCATAGGCCCGTGACATTTGGGCTCGGTATAGCTCTAGATTTTGCTGCACCGCGAGCCTCTTTTCTTCGAGGGCATCGAGCTCTTCAAGTCGAAGGAGCACGTTTTCCTCCTCCGTCAACTCGTGCTGAACGGCCATTCTTAAGCTTGGAACTTCGACTTCGAGGGGGAGGACCGCCTCCACTCCGAAGAGCAATGAGTATGGAGTGGACAGAGTTGGAGTACGGTGTGTGGTACGATATGCCCACAACGCCTCGTGAAGTTTGAGATTCCAGTCTCTCTTGTTGGCTGAAGCATTTTTCCTCAGGAGCTTGCATAGAGACTTATTGAAGGCTTCGGCTAGCCCATTGGCTCTTGGATTATAGATGGAGGAATATCTCCAGTCTATCTTGTGCTGAGTGGCGAGCCTTGAGACATTGAAGCTCTTGAAAGAAGGCCCGTTGTCAGAAATGATTCTTCTTGGTGTACCGAAGCGGTATAGAATATTATGCTGGAAGAATGTCAGAATATCTTTTGTCTTGACTTCTTTTAGTGGGACAGCTTCAGCCCATCTGGAGAAGTAGTCTGTCGCGGCCAGTATGAACCGGTGGCCTTTGGATGACGGAGGATCAATTGGGCCAACAATGTCGGTGCCCCAGACTTCGAAGGGCCACGACGCCACCGTAGGATGCAACGGGTTGGGATGCTTGTGAATGAAATCACCATGAATTTGGCAGATATAACATTTCTTTGCATGCTCTCCGCAATCCCGTATCATGGTGGGCCAGTAATACCCAAGCCGTTTAATCTGCAGTCGCATCTTGGGGCCAGATTGGTGAGCACCGCAAACGCCTGAGTGAACTTCTTTCATGACTTTTTGGGCTTCGGCCGATGACAGGCACCTGAGCCAGAGTTGGTCATATGACCTGCGGTATAACGTATCATTTACAAACACGTATCGAAGAGCTCTCTTCTTCAGCTGAATCCTCGCAGATTTTTCTTCGGGCAGCCTGTCGTATCGGAGGTACTCTATGAAAGGTTCTCTCCAATCGGGCTCGTCTTGGATGATCGAAGCTTCTTCGGCAGGACTGCTCTTCTGTTCCGCGCTTTCCTCTTCTCGTAGAGAGACTGGGGGTAGAATTTGTCGGCTCCTGACTGTGATCAGAATTTCGTCCATGTCAAGATTAGCCAGCTCCTTGGCTAAGCGAGCGAGTACGTCAGCCTTTCCATTCAACGCTCTAGGGACTCTCATTAGTTCAATGTGAGTGAACCTTTTCATGAGTTCCACCACTCGGCCTCTGTACCGAGCTAACTCGGGTTTGTATATTTTATAATCACCGCTTACTTGGTTGATGACGAGCTGGGAGTCACCGTAAACTCGTAGCCGACGGATTTCCATTTCTATGGCGAGCACCAAACCAGCTACCAAAGCTTCATACTCAGCTTCATTGTTTGTCCGAGGCTCGGTGAGAGCGAAAGAACGCCGTAGGGTTCCCATTGATGGCGTGGTGAACACCAATCCTATCCCTGCCTTTATCTCTGGGACGCTTGATTTACTGGAGGTCCTTATTGATGAGGCTCCATCGAAGTAGAGCTCCCAACATGGCCCATCTTCCTCGAGGTGCAGCACTTGTTTGTCGGGTAACTCACAATTTAGCGGCGACCCTTCTGGTATGGGATGAGCAGCGAGAAATTCTGCAAGAGCTTGCCCTTTTACTGCTTTCTGAGGAGTATAAACTATGTCAAACTCAAGTAGCATGACAGCCCATCTTGCCATTCTGCCGGCTAGGCTTGCTTTGGTCATCAAGTGTTTGAGCGGATCGACCTTGGAGATCAGCATAACCCGATGAGCCAGCAGATAGTTCCTCAGCTTCTTCACAGCAAATATCAGAGCCAGGCATTGCTTTTCGATTGGGAAATAGTTGTGTTCCGCCCCGACTAGAGTTCGACTGAGGTAGTAGAGGGCATTTTCCTTTCCCTCCTCGTTATTCTGGGCAAGGAGCGCACCGAGTGACTCATCTAGCACGGCAGTGTAGAGAATCAGCGGTTTATTTGGAATGGGAGCGGCCAGCACTGGAGGGTGCAACAAGTATTGTTTGATGCTTTTGAACGCTGCTTGACACTCGGCATCCCAGATAAAAGGAGCTCCTTTCTTCATGAGCTTTGAGAAGGGCCTACATCTCCCCGATAAATTTGAGATAAACCTCCGTATATAAGCAAGCTTGCTTTGAAAAGATCTTAGCTGCGTCAAACTCTTCGGAGGGGGCATCTCCATGATGGCCTTTATCTTCGACGGGTCAACTTCGATCCCTCGATGTCGGACTATGAAGCCCAAGAATTTTCCCGATGACACGCCAAAAGCGTACTTCAGAGGATTCATCTTCAGATCGTATTCCCTCAGTCTGGTGAGAACGGTCCTAAGATCTTGGATATGATCGGCCTTGGTTTTAGTCTTGACGACCAGATCATCAACATAACATTCGACGACTTTATGGATCAGGTCATCAAAGATATTGGTCATTGCCTTTTGATATGTAGCACCTGCGTTCTTCAATCCGAACGGCATCACCTTGTAGCAATATATTCCGATCGGGGTTCGAAATGCTGGGTGCTTCTCATCCTCAGGCGACATCTTGATCTGATTGTATCCAGACGAGCCGTCCATAAAGGTGAACAGCTCGTAATTTGAGGTGTCATCGACCATCATTTCCATGACAGGTAGCGGGAAGTCATCTTTAGGACATGCCTTGTTGAGGTCTCTGAAATCGACACAAACTCGGGTCTGCCCATTTTTCTTCTTCACTGGGACTATGCATGCGATCCAGTCCGCCTATTTCTCTTCCCTGATGAAGCCGGCATCGATGAGCTTCTTAGTTTCCTCGATGACCTTTTCTTCTAGTTCCCTTCTCATTCTTCGAGGAGCTTGTTTGACTGGCTTAGCATCAGGAGATATAGCCAACTTATGTACGTCCACTTCAGGGGAAAGGCCAGGCATTTCTTTATACGTCCACGCGAAGCAGTCGACGAACTCATGCAGCAGGGCAATCGCGCTTTCATTTCCTCTGACAAGAGCGAGCGGATGTAGGTCGGCCTTGGATTATCGGGCGTTCCTAAGTCAATCTCGGTTAGCTCGTCAAAAGTTGCTTGTCCGCCATCTTCGAGCTCTTGAGGAGCTTCTTCTGGCTTGGATATCTCGTCATCATCTTTTGGTCTTTCGCTGGCCTCACCAACATGGATCATGTAGCATGCTTCGGAATCAGGTTGAATGTAGCCTATGCCCCGTCTATCTGGAATTCGTCCATCGATGAGCGCTCGGACCTGGGGCGGATACCATAGCCCTTCGTAAAACTTTGCTTCGGACTCCGTTTGATATAACCGGCATCCGCACTTCTTAAAGTATTCCCGCATCTCGGGTGCATAGTATCTGGGATTGAGGACGGCTCTTATGCCTCTCTCATAGGGAAGGCACACGACAGAAAGATCGTCCGGGTGCACAACGGGGTTTGACCCGTAAAATAAGATGCCCTTCTGTCCATTTTTCCTCCCGGGCACGTAGAAAGTTTTCAGCTGGTCCACGGTGGAGACTAATAACGCATCGAGCTCTTTGCACATCTGCTCTGGTACCCTTGTGACGGCTAGGGACCCTTCTGCAACTTCAAAGGTCTCTCGTAGTTTCTCTTGTTGCATAGGGGGCCAATCTGCACAGCTGTTGCACGGCAGGTCCTCTTCTTCTGACTCTTCAGTGTCACTGCCAAGATGAGGGCGGACTTTGCTGCTAGATGGGCCTTCAGTAACAGATTCGTCCGTATCACTGCCGAAATGAGGGCGAGTTTTACGGAAGGATGGGCTTCCAGCATCGGACTCATCAGTGTCGCTACCAAAACGGGGGCAAACTTGGGCGTTTTTTCTTTTGAAAGTGATAGCCGGCTCAGATTTGCTTTTGAGTCTTGGGGCCGGTCTATCCTCGGTCAGTTGTGGCTTAGCATTTTGGTGGTTCATAAAGTACCGAGAATCTTCATATCGGACTTCATGCACACCGAACGGCTGGATGTCTCCGTCAATGCGTCTTTCTTCGCCATTTTTAGTATACTTCATGCATTGATGGAGAGTTGACGGAATGATGCCGTAATCGTGGAGCCACGGCCGCCCCAAGAGAATCTTATAAGACGTGTCGGCGTCGATCACGTATATCTTAGCTTCAGTTTGCAGATCCCCGAATTTGATTGGCAGAGCTATGGACCCCAGAACTTGCTGGCAATTTTGGTTGAAGCCTTGAATGACAATCCTTTCCCTTGACAGGTGTCGAACGTCCATTGACAAACTCTTCAGCGTCCGCAAGTTCATGATGTTCACTGAAGACCCCGGATCAATCAATATGCGATTAATCCGATCTCCGTCGCTGTACCCGGTCAAGTAAAGCGGCCGATTATGGTCAGCCGTTCCCAGTAGTAAGTCTTCATCCTTAAATGTGACTGCGGCGGCATGTAAAGCGTGCTGGGCTTCTTTCATATTAATTTCCGCAAAGTGAGCCTGATACCGCTCGAAGTTTTGTAGAACGTGAATGAGAACATCTCTAAGCTCCTTAGATAGGACCAAGGCGTCGTAGATGCTCAGGAGAGACGGAAGCTTTCGAAGATGTGCCAAGACATTATAGTCCACTGAGGAAGGACTTATGTTTTCATCAGTCGGTTCTCTGCCATCTTCTTCATTAGCGACTTGTTTTTCCTTCCCTTTTGGGGCGTTGCCCTGATTTGGCGGTAGAGCTCTGCCGCTTCTGAGCTGGATTTGATTGGCCTTTGCGGCGAGCTCCTCGTCTTCTTCAGGAAAACAGAGCTCATCCTCGGAGTCGCTGCCAAGATGGATGGCGCAGCAGGTCACTACTGGGATCTCTTCATTGGAGTTTTCTTCTAACTCCTCCAGAATTTCAGCCGCTTGTACAGGGAAGAACTCCTTCAATTGAATCAATGTTCTTTCCTTTTGTTCATATTCTTCGAGGGAATCGATATATTTTTGAATGGTCGATCTCCCTGCAGACTCTTTTTCGCGCCGAGCTGCACTTTTCTTCTTCTTGAGCTTCTTGGATTTTGATCCTGATGGAGCCGCATTGGCAGCTGGACTGGTAGGCTTCTTTTGCCCTTCCCATTCCGTCCTGGGTTCTTTCCGAAGTAGCTTTATCATCTTTTTCGTCTTATTAGATATGTGCGTACTCCACGGAGACCGCGATGAGTCCGTCTCATTTCTCAGGGCAGCGGGTTCGGCTGTTTGCTCCCAGAAGGCTTCAGCTTCTATCTGTATAAAGTTGGTGGTTGCAACTTGATTGTTCACCAACACACTTTTGGACAGCTCGATCTCTCCAGCCTTGTACTGCTTCTCGACCCAGTCCTTGAAGATATAGCAATCCTCGATCGCATGGCTCACTACTCGGTGGTATGGGCAATACAGGGGATTGTCGGTCATTTTTGCTTCTTGGGGTCTTTTCAACTCCGGCAATTGTAGGCCGTTGTTCAAGGCATCTTTAAATATCTTGCGGACCTTGTCCCTTCTGAAAGAGTAAATCTTGTTCTTTTTCTCCTCTAGGGAAGGCCCATCTCCTCCCAGCAATGGCTTTCGAGACCGGTTAGTTTTGGATTCGGCCGCCCTTCGCTTTTCTTCATTGTCGGACGCATTGAAGACATTGGTACTGCTGGAACTCCCGCTTCTACGGTTGTCGTCCCGCTTGCTTTTCCAAGTTTTCTCTCTCTGAGAATCCGGCGGGGACTCTTGCTTCGAGCGTTCCAGCATTTGGACTTTCTTGGTTAGCTCCTGAAATGTCTTGAGGCCCGCTGTACACAAGAATGGGACCATCCAATTGCTGAGGTTCCCAATGAGAAGGCTGACGGACTGGTCCTGCTCCAGCGGCGGTTCGCACTTAACTGTGAGATTACGCCATCGAGCGATAAAGTCGGTGTTGCTTTCATTCTTCCCCGGCTTGGTCCTCACAAGGTCGGCAATGGAGATTTTATCACTGACACTCATGAACCTTTGCCGAAACAGGGACTCCATTTGGGCAAAGGTAATGACGGATCCGTCCGGTATACTCGCATACCAGTCGAAGGCGACGCCGGTCAGGCTGTTGACAAACTGACGAAGAAGGAGCGCGTCATTGCCCCCTGTATTTCCGCACGATGCTTTGAAGTGGGCGACGTGCTGATTTGCATTCCCCGTTCCATCAAATCTTCCGAACTTAGGAATAACGTAGCCGCTTGGGAACTCAATCAGATCGTACTGCGCGGGATATGGCCGTCCGCTACTGCCGATTTCTTTCTGAGCTTCAGCTTCGGCCACCAATGTTTTAACCTTGCTGGTGACCAAATCCATTATCCGATCCTGTGTTAGCGGGATAGTGTTATCTGGGGCCAAGGCGTCCCCAGAAGCGGAATGTGGCCGGCTTTCATGCGGCTCGACCAGTCTTGGTCCCAAAGGAACAGGCATTGGCTGCCTCGGATTGTCATCACCCGGCTGATTAGTAGCGGCTTGTGCTTGATTGGGAGGCGCTCGAGCAATTTGAGCCGTAAGCTGCATCACCACGTTCGTTAAGTCGTCAATCTTCGAATAGAGCTTGGCCATCTCTTTATCTTTGCTCCCGAGCTGTTTTCGAAGCTCTTGAAGCAGCTCTTGCTCCGCAGTCCTGGGGCGGAAAGTCGGCTCTTCCTCGCTGTCCGAGCTTGACTCTGCGTGGACCGAGGGGTCTTTCTGCCTATCATCCTCATCGAGAGGGTTTTCTTCATCCAGCGGGGGCGGCTGTTCTTGGGCAGCGGCAACCACATTTAGGCTAAATTGGGCTTGGGATGTGGTGGCCCCATCCTTGCTTTTGCTACGAAGGTTGTCGCTGGGGCGCCCGCCCGCCATATAGACCGTATGGATGATATATCCGGCCGTCTTTCTATCATTGACAACTGATTTCACGGATCGCTGTCTTGAACCCCTTGCTTCGATAGCTGGTAGTCGATTGAAGGCGGCTGGCCTAATCAGGTTCTTGAATGGTGCTGGCGCTTCTTTTCTGGATTTACCCCGCTGCTTTCGTGCGGCACATAGCGCCTGATAGACCCTTGAAGAGACAGTGTCATACTTTTTCTGTTGGGGCCGGGACACGTCTCTTTGTGGCACTGTTCGGACCGCTGTCTTCTTGATTCTGGCGGTCATGGCATTTTTCTGAACCCACTTCAGAGGCTCGAAGGAATTGCTGATTCTTACGTCTGACTCAGCCGTCGTCGCGGGGCAACCCTGCACTTGGAACTTCACATGATTCCATTTGGCCGAAGCCTTGGCCCTCTTGTTGGCTCGATACCTGAGCCGCTTCTGCCTTAACTTTTCTGTTCTAAGCACCTGGCAGACTTCGGCTCTTTGGGAAGACGCCGCAGACCGGGCGATGGAGGGCCTTGGAGATACGCTCGATTGTGCATTTGTTGGAGTCATCGCCTGAGCTCGTCCGCAACATTTGATTTTGCCCTTTGTACCGAAGTTCTTGCACCCCGCTGGAGCACCAGAGAATCGTTCAGATACCGTCTTAAGTTTCGGTTGTGGTGTCTTGGCGATCACGACATTCGGCCTCTTACCCCTTGAGACCGGCTTGGCCACCTGTTCCGCCGGGATCTCCGCCAGATGAGCGCTTCCGGAAGGGTAGATGATGACGGAGCCAAACTGGCAGGGCGGTTCCTCCCACTGTCGACTGAGGCTCGCGGGGAGAACCACACGAGCGTTGATCTTGACCACGTACGGAATCGGGGTCACGTTGGAAGCTGAATTCGTCTGGGGAGACATTGTCGTCGAAGGTTGATTGCTGCATGGAAAAAAGAACATCATTTCAGTATAGGCAATCGATATGTATATTGATTGAGTTCGCATGAACGTTTAACCCGAAATATGGGAGGAGAGATTGGTCCCACCGGGCGTGCCAGAATCTGTAGGGTGTTTTTCGTCACCCCATTGAGATGGGAATACGCGCACGCTTCTCAGGCGTACTACAGATTCCCCCTGTCTAGGGTAGGCCGGGGTTTAATGATTGTGGGGATCCGAATCTCCGGTAGCCGCGGACTAAGCTGCCGTTAATTACCCCTCGCCTTTGGGGCGAGGGAACCTCCGATTAACGGGTTAAACTGGTCATGCGAACTCAATGTGCAGTGTACGTGTGTTTTGTTTTGAAAGGGGGTTTTGGATATATCGGGAGCAACGCAGAGTTTTTACGGGGGTCCCGCTACCCGGATAGCGGGCTGGGGGTTAAGGGGGCTAGCAGCTCCCTTGCGGGGTTCGGGGCAGCGCCCCGGCCTAAAAATTTTTTGGAGGGGGAGAATGTTGCGGAGTATGTGTATGTGTACATATGTATACATATGTATATATATACATGTATATATAAACAAAAGGGGGGAAAAGACATCCAAAGGATGCGTGGGGCCAGCGCCTTGAGCGCTGTGCGCTTAGGTGCTGTGCGCTCAGGCGCAAGCGCGCCACGTGTCGGCACGTGGGCGCTTTGCGCATGAGCGCTGGGCGCTCGGGCGCAAGCACACCACGTGGGCGCTTTGCGCTCGGGCTCAAGGCGCTGGAGCGCAAGCGCGCGCGCCATGTGTCGGCACGTGGGCGTTTTGCGCTCGGACGCAGTGCGCTGGAGCGCAAGCGTGCCACGTGTCGGCACGTGGGCGCTTTGCGCTCGGGCACAGTGCGCTGGAGCGTGCGCGCGCCACGTGTCGACACGTGGGCGCTTTGTGCTCGGGCGCAGTGCGCCGGAGCGCAAGCGCGCGCGCCACGTGTCGGCACGTAGGCGCTTTGCGCTCGGGCGCAGTGCGCTGGAGCGCAAGCGCGCTTGCGTGTCGGCACGTGGGCGCTTTGCGCTCGCGCGCAGTGCGCTGGAGCGCAAACGCGCCTGCGTGTCGACACGTAGGTGCTTTGCGCTCGAGCGCTAGCGCGCCGGCGAGGAAAAGAGGGCTTTTAGCCCCAGAAACTCCCGGAAGAGAAATTAGTGGAGTTAAACTCCTAAAAAAAATATTTTGGTTGAGGAAATGGGTTCTTCTTCTTCCTCCTCTGTTGGCTGGCTCAAGAGATGTGAGATCTAAAAATCTCTTCTTTTTGAGATCTAATGATAGATCCAAGTTTCCCTTTGTGGGTTTTGTGGTGAAAAACTA
This sequence comes from Agapanthus africanus, assembly GCA_030015575.1. Taxonomy (NCBI): domain Eukaryota; kingdom Viridiplantae; phylum Streptophyta; class Magnoliopsida; order Asparagales; family Amaryllidaceae; genus Agapanthus; species Agapanthus africanus. The sequence goes on from CM057339.1 coordinate 49,152,663, forward strand.
ATTTGTTTTATAAAAAAAAGAGTAAAACTCTTGATTTAATTCAAGAGAAAGAAGAGGGTTTTGGAACCTTGAAGAAGAAGAAAAGATCTCAGATCTGAAAAAAATTTTAGAGAGAGAAAATGTTGTTGAGATATTTCATTATCTTTGCCTTTATAAGCTATACACTTTACACATAGCCCCTTGGGCTTCACAAAATGGCATTTTGCCTATCCCATGGCTCATGTGCCATTTCTTTTTGCACATAAGCCATGGGCTTTACAAAAATTTGGCTTTATGCCTATTTTTCTTACATTTATCCATAAAATAAAAAAAAGAAATACAACAAAATTATTTATTACAAAATTTTTATCTTGGCATGGGGGGAGGCCGGCCGCTTCATGTTCTGGCTTGACCCGGGCATGGGCCCACTGGATCTGGGCTTGGGCCCACTTGGCTTGGGGTTGACTTTGATTTTGACTTGGTCAACCGGGGTGTAAATTTTTACCCCAACAACTGTGCATCCTTATAATTTATTATATGTCTAGTTGCATGCCATATTATTTCATATTACTGTTACCTTGGCACCTCATACTTGATAATGTGCATCCTACATAGTCATGGTGTTGTAGATGTAACCCCTGATAGATATTTGTGCATCCGTGTTTTATTGTACATCCATACTTTTATCGTGCATCCGTACTTGTTACAGTTTCATTATGAGCATCCGTTTAGTACCTGTGCACTACCTGTCATGACCTAATACACCACTACTTGACATGTTACCTGATCCTGTTACTAATGCCGACAACCCTGACTTGTTGTCCCGATGGACGTTACTGTTGTCTGTATAGACAAAACCTGTACATTCTTGATCCTGTGTTGATATTAGATAGCGATTGGCAATACCTGACTTGAACACATAACCTTGTGGGTAAGGGAAAATCAAGAATGTAACTGAACATAACTCAAAGGGCTATTATATTGTTTGCCGTTTTTCCGGGCTTTACGGATATTGTTTGCCGTTTTTCCAGGCGTTACGGAATATATTGTTTGCCGTTTTTCCGGGCATTACGGAATATATTGTTTGCCCTTTTTCCGGACGTTATGGAATAATCCTGTTACCGTGGTCCCGTGGAGAATGAACGGGGCATAAACCGATGGGTTCCGACGAGGATTATATTAATTGATTTCGAAGACTCTAGATTAGATAGCCTAGAATCTATAAATAGGCTGCACACCACAAGCACATACACCTCACGGTTTCAGTTCCGTGTTTACTTTCTATATTCATGTCATCGTTTATATTCATGCCTGCATATCTCGTGTATCCTGTTCACTTTATTGTTTGATATTATAATGCACTGACGTCTGGGTTCTGCATGGCCCAGATCCTCTATCTTTGTCGCAGACTGACCAGGAGTATTTCAGCCGACAGGCAGAACAGTGAGGAGCATGTTGGTGTTTAGCTTTGTTTATTTTCCTTTCCGTACTTTCATTTCCTGATGTGAGCCCGTATTTGGGACGTACTTTCCTGATATTATTGTTTATTAGATTTATTGCTTCCGCACATTTATATTTCTTGACTCGTTTATTCTAGCATATGGACATGTACTAGATAGATTATTTCATTTATATTGTTCTTAATATCTTATAGACAGCCGTAATGTGACTGTGGAGGGATGTTTCCTAGCCGCAGGTAGCATGGTTGGCTCTGTCACGTACCGATCTTAGCGCATTCTGGGAAGCGGGGCGTGACAGGGTCATTGGATGACGTATTTCCGCGACGGGGTCATTTGCTGACGTATTTCCGCGACGGGGTCATTGGATGACGTATTTCCGCGACATGGTCATTTGCTGACGTATTTCCGAATCGGGGTCATTGGATGACGTATTTCCAAGACGGGGTCATTTGTTGACGTATTTCCACGACGGGGTCATTGGATGACTCTAGATTGTCTGTGAACCGTAGAGTCTTGGAACTGGGGACTTTGCCATGATTCCGATTGGTGGTGTCGCGTCCGTGCCCTGCTGACATGAGTAGGAACGTCATTGTTGGTCTTATGGGATGCAGATGTTGCTGTCGAGATCTGACTTTCCCTTTGACAGAGTTTGTTGGGACATGTGGTTCCCTTTTCGTTTATGCCCATAGATTGTATACAGAGGTCACTATGGACTTATCTACAGGGCAAAGGTCTCATTTCATTTTTTTTATTTCCTTCAGCGATACTCTATCATTTCAGCATTTTATATCGCGAAAGTCGCGATTGCCCAATCATTTCGGCTATTTTTTCGCGGTGCCCGATCATTTCGGCTATTTTTCTTTTTACTCGCTGCTTTTTATTGCGAGTTGCCCAATCATTTCGGCTATTTTTGTATGCATATCTTTTACTTGCTGATTTCGTCACAAGTTGCCCAATCATTTCGGCTGTCTCATATGTATTTTTGGCTCGCTGATTTTATTGCGAGTTTAGACTTGGAATTTGATGCCGATTTAGGCATCAGTATCGCTACAACTGGGATATTGCAAGGAGTGAATCATCATTTGCTTTTGTCGGTTCGAACAAAGGTGGCTTAGCAAACGGGGTTAAAATCCTGTCGATTAAGGCTTTTGGCTTCATGAGCCGTAAGGGTCTCATAAAGGTATTTTTCCCTACTAGTCAGGATCTCGTAAGTGCGTTTTCTCCTTAAGAATCGTGAGAATTCCTAAGTGTATGTTTTCTTATAAGTCGTAAGGATGTTGCAAGAGTGTTTTCTCCTTATAAGTCGGGAGGACTTACAAGTGTCGTTCACCGAATGGGGAAATTTCTCGTCGTTGGTGGGACTCTGTTGGGGAGGTGTTTATTTGTGCCCGTGGATTGTATATAAGGACCAGTATTGGACCACCTGTAGGGCAAATTGGGGGATATGATGGCTTAAGAACATGTTCAGATCCCAGTAGGTTAAGCCTTTTGAATCCTATGAGCCGTGAGGGTCTCATAGGGGGAGTTCTCCTTACGAGTCGTAAGGATCTCGTAAGTGTATTTTCTCCTTAGGAATCGTGAGGATCCCTAAGTGTGTTGCTCCCTTGTGAGTCGTAAGGATCTCACGCAGGTATTTTCCCCTAACAAGGTCGAGAGGACCTTGCAAGTGTCTTTTAACGAGATTGCGCCCTTTCGGGTTTTCACAAACTCTCCGGTAGCCCTGCTATTTTTACTCACGGAGCCCTTTCGAGTTTTTATCCGTGCCCATTTCGCTTATGGACGCATCGCTTTTTTTTTTTACGTCAGCCCTAGGATGCTGCGGTCCGTAGTAGTTTAGAGACGTTTCGGTCAGGCATAGTATTTTTTCAAGAACCGGCCTTTTATTGGCCTGAAGGGTCTTTCGCCATGCATATCCATGAGTAGATTGGCCCCTCCTTGGTAGACTTTGTCTATGATGTGTGGGCCCTCATAGTTCGGCTCGAATTTTTCCCGTTTGGCACGATTGAGGATCATAGGTCTCTTGACCACTAGCACGAGTTCGCCTTGGTGGAATGTTCTCGGCCTATTCAACCTTTCGTATGAGCGTGTCATCCTTACTTTGTAAGCTTCTAGATTTTGCTGCGCCATGAGACAAGTTTTATTGAGGGCGTCGAGCTCCTCGAGCCGAAGATGAGCATTCTCTTCGTCCATTAGCTCATAACGAATTGCCACTCGTAGAGAGGATAGTTCTATCTCTAAGGGGGTACTGCTTCTGTGCCGAATACCAATGCATACGGCGTTGTATTCGTAGCTGTTTTGAACGTAGTTCGATACGCCCAGAGAGCTTCATGCAGTCTCTCATGCCAGTCCTTTTTATTTTTGGACACCGTCTTCTTTATGATCTTCTTCAAGGTCTTGTTGAAAGCCTCAGCTAGACCATTAGCTCGGGGATTATAGACCGAAGAGTATCTCTAGTCTATATTATGCTGCTGTGCGAAGCGGCTGATTTTGTGACTTCTGTAGGCCGGCACGTTATCGGAGATAATCCGTCGCGGAGTGCCGAACCGATAGATGACGTGTGTCTTGAAGAAATGGAGAATATTCTTCGTCTTCACTTCTCTTAGCGGTATTGCTTCTGCCCACTTAGAGAAGTAGTCGGTTGTTGCCAATATGAACCGATATCCTCTGAATGACGCTGGTTCGATGGGCCCGATTATATCGGTTCCCCACATTTCGAACGGCCAGCTAGCCACTGTTGGGTGTAGCAGGTTTGGATGCTGGTGGATGAAATCCCCGTGAATTTGACACGAGTGGCACTGCTTTGCGTACTCGAGGCAATCCTGAATCATCGTGGGCCAATAGTAGCCTATCCTTTTGATCTCCAGCTTCATCTTTGGCCCGGCTTGATGAGAACCGCAGAGTCCGTCGTGAGTTTCTTAGATGACTCTCCTTGCTTCTTCCGGTCCCAGGCATCTTAGCCACAGGGAGCCGAACGATCTCTTATACAGAGTATCGTTGACGAAGGCGAAGGACAGAGCTCGTTTCATGAGCTGATGTCTTGAGGATACATCTTCAGGTGTTCGACGGAATTTGAAGTAGTCTATAAAGACTTCTCTCCAATCCTTAGCCTTTTCCTGGTCCTCTATTTGTAGGGTTGTTTGCTTGTTCACTTCCTTTTCTTCAGACGACTGCGGAGATATTTCTGTTGGTGCAAGAACCCGACGGCTTTGCACAACGATCATCACGTCATCGAGGTTTTCGTCGGCCAGTTCTTAAGCGAGTTTGGCCAATGCATCTGCTTTGCTATTTTCCGCACGCGGTATGCTTTCCAGGGTGTAGGAAGGGATTTGAGTCAGCAATTGTTGTACTCTCTCGCCGTATTTCACCAACTCTGGTTTGCACGTCTGATAGTCGCCGTTTACTTGGCTAACGACCAGCTGGGAATCTCCGTATATGAGGTGGTCTTCGATTCCCATGTTGACAGCGATCTCAAGACCTGCTATCAAAGCCTCATATTCTGCTTCATTGTTTGTCCTCGGCTCTGTTAAGGAAAAGGCAAAGCGCATTATCCCTCCTTATGCAGTTACGAAGATGAGGCCTACCCCAGATTTGATTATGGGGGAGCTGTGCTTTCGCTTCTTCATTGAAGATGCCCCATCAAAGTAGAGTTCCCACCGGGTATCATTCTCTCTTCTCTCTCCGTCAATCGTGTCAAACGCGTGCTCATCTGGCAATTCGCAATTTAAGAGAGAATCGGCAGGTATCGGATGCTCAGCGAGGAAGTCGGTGATGGCCTGGCCTTTCACTGCCTTAAGGGGTCGATAAGTTATCGAGAATTCCATTAAGAGTAGGGCCCATTTAGCGAGTCGTCATGTTAGTATGGCTCTTGACATCAAATACTTGAGAGGATCCACTTTCGATATGAGGTGGACCTCATGCGCCAAAGCATAATACCGAAGCTTCGTTATCGCGAAGATTAACGTCGGGCAGTGTTTTTCGATGGGGGGGTAGTTGTTTTCTGCCCCCTTCTGCCCCCAGGAGAACTCGACTCAAATAGTAGAGGGCTCTCTTCTTCCCTTAGTCATTCTCCTGTGCCCATAGTGCGCCTAAAGAACCTTCCAGGGCTGTTGTGTACAGGATGAGAGGCTTTCCCTTGACTGGAGCGGTCAGTACCGGCGGATTCTATAGGTATTGCTTGATTTCGTCGAATGCACTCTGGCATTTACGATCCCAAACGAACGGGGTCCCATTTTTCATTAATTGGCTGTAGGAGCGGCATTTGCTGGAGAGGTTAGCTATGAATCGTCGGATATATGTGAGCTTTCCTTGGAGAGACCGCAATTGCTTGAGAGTTTTCGGCGGAGGCATTTCCATAATCGCCTTGATCTTTGACGGGTCTATTTCGATGCATCGGTGTCGCATGATGAATCCTAGGAATTAGCGTGAGGAAACTCCAAACGCGCATTTGAGAGGGTTCATCTTCAGGTTGTATTTTCGAAAGCATTGAAACACTATCTCTAGATGCTCCCAGTGCTCCTCGTACGATTTGCTTTTTACTACGAGGTCGTCGATATAGCATTCGACGATTTCATGTATGAGGTCATCGAAAATCTTCGTCATGGCCTTCTGATAAGTAGCACCGGCGTTCTTCAGACCAAAAGGCATTACTTTGTAGCAGAATATGCCTAAAGAAGTCCGGAAAGCGGTATGTTTCTAGTCTTCGAGATGCATCTTTATTTGATTGTATCCTGACGACCCGTCCATGAAAGAGAAAACTTCGTGAGTGGACGTGTTGTCTATCATCAGCTCGGTGACCGGTACAGGAAAATCATCCTTCGGGCAAGCTTTGTTGAGGTCCCGAAAGTCCACGCAGATGCGTACTGTCCCATTTTTCTTCATCACTGGGACGATATTGGCGATCCAGTCGGGGTACTAAACTTCTTGGATGAAGCTGGAGTCGATTAGCTTCTTGACCTCGACGTTGATGCTCATCTCAAGTTCAAGCCGCATTCTTCTTGGTACTTATTTGACTGGCTTGACATTCGGAGATATCGCCAATTTATGCACAGCTATTTCTGGATCTAGACCCGGTATCTCGGAATAGTTCCATGCGAAGCAATCTTTATATTCCAAAAACACGTCTTTCAGCGTAGCCACCTATTTTTTAGACAGCAGCTCACTGACGAACGTTGGCCACGAGTCATTTGCCGTCCCCAAGTCGATTTTCTTTAGGTTGTCCGCAGTGGTATGTATTCCATCTTTCAACTCTTTTGGCACCGGTGGAAATTCCGAGATCAATTCTTCTTCATCCTCGTTTTCGAAGCACCAGGACAGGTCACCCATGTTCTCGGGCACTCCTTCTTCTGACAACGTTATCACGTGGCGGGTAAAATATCATTTCCAAGACCGATGTTGATCTGGTTCTACTCTCACCATATACGTTTCTTTTGGCACATACCTTTGCGGTGGGGCTACACTCCAACTGTTGGATAGAGCGAATCTGCCGAGTTGATATTGGTCTTCGACCCAGTTTTTGAAAGTGAAGCAGTCTTCAAGAGGATGACCTATTGCTCGGTGATAGGAGCAATAATCTGGGTGATGAACCTCGTTTGCTTGTTCGGGGTGCTTGGACTCCGGGAGTGTAATCATTTGATGTTTCATAACGAGGTCGAATATCTTCCTCGTCTTGTCTTAAGGGAAAGAATATGATCGACCCATCTTTTTCATTAGAGACGGATTCTGGCTGACCTTTTCTTGATCGCGTGGATATTTGGGTCCGTTTTGCCACTGTCGAACGTTTTTTCCGTTTTTCAACTTGCTTTTGCCTCTGCATCGAGCCTTTTTCTTGTCTTGGGAATGCATGGCGAGCTGACGGCGAAGGGCAACATCATCCTCCGTGGCCTGCTGAAGGAGGCGTCGCGTCTTGGCCATCTCGTAAATGGTTATTTCATGGTTGTAGTCGTTCCGAACTTTTTGACTCGTTTCCCTCACTAGATTGTCCATCTGTTCTTCGAACAATGGTCTCGGTATTTTTATGGCAGGACCGCGTTCTGGTTCAGCGCCAGCGTCTTTTAAAAGAGCTTCCTCTTTTTCATCAAGGTCCTTTATGACATGGCAGCCATAGACCTGCTCCCATTTCTTGGACTGGACATATCCAAACCTGATTGTTTCCATTTTTCCGTTAGGCAATTTCCGCTGAGTTCCGGGTACGTTCCAAATCCTGTTGTAGAACTGAGCTTGCCGATGAGTCTGTTTGAAAGGTACGCCTTGGTATCTTAATAACCTTTTCAATCTCTCGGTGTAGTATCTGGGCAGGCGAATGGGTTGGAGCCTGTCGAGCGCAGGATCGGCACCATGCCAGACTTCTCTTTAGACTTTAGTCTCCGTGGATTGATAGAATAGGATCGCCTTATCACCTCTTCGCCTGGGAGGGACATAGAATGTCTGCAGCTCTTGCACATTATATGTCTCAAGCGCATCAAGCTGTCTGTAGTGCTGCCGCGGAACCATGGCGATTTGCAAACTATGATCATCTCCAGTGAAGGCCTGCATTGATGGACGGACAGAGAATACTTTGTTGACCTCGTCTTCAGAGTCACTGCCAAAGACCAGAGTAGGGGTAGAAGGTCCCGGCTTGTTGCATTTGGGCGGTCCTGAATAGACTATCTCTTCCTCCTCCTCGGTATCGCTCCCGAAGACCGGAATAGTGGTGATAGCTTTTTGCTTATTCTCCGGTTTATGGAATCTTTCCGTGTCTTCAAAGTCTGGTAGGAAATACTTGGCGTCTTCGTATTTGCGAACTTCATTCACGGAAAATGGGTTCAACTCCCCTGTCACGGTATACTCTAGACAATCTTTGAAGTACTTCATACACTGATTTTGTGTAGAAGGGATGATGTTGTATTTGTGTAACCAAGGCCTGCCGAGCAAAGCGTTGTAGCAAGTCTTGGCGTCAATGACATGAAATTTTATGTCAGTGACGAGCAGCCCAAAGCGTAACGTCAGTATCACAGACCGAGCGTCCGTGATGACTGGGAGTCGAACCCGGAGATGGTGATTTTATCCCGAGCGAGGTGCTGGACACTCATGCAGATTTCTTCTAACACCCTCATATTTAGGAGGTTGACATAGAATCCATTATCAACTAAGATCTTCCTTATCTCGATATGACATACAGGGGACGGTTGTGCTCGCACGTTTCGAGGAGGAGATCTTCGTCCCCGAAAGTGATGTCAGCTGTGTGTATTTCTTCCAGCTCGTCCTTTATCTTTTCTTCAGCAAGGAAAGCTTGGAATTGGTCGGGCTCTTGTAGTGCCTTGATCAGAGAATCTCTCGACTCTTTAGATAGCAGAAGGGCATCGAGAATGCATAGCTGCGAGGGTATCTTCCTCAGGTGTGCCAGAACGTTGTAATCCACCTTGTTTTTCTTGGGCGGGTCCCTGGCCGTCAGCTTTTCGACGACTTGATCATCAAAGGCGATATCCTCAAGGACTTTTTCCTTCCCCTTGTCTTTTTTGTTCGACCTTTTGTTTGTAGGTCTGAGATTCTTTTCGGGCAACGTGCGATTACGCAGCTGAATATTCTCGCAGGTCTTCATCTCTTCTGTTTCGGAAGTGGGTTCTTTGAAGAGAGGGCCGAGGGCTATTTCCTCGTCAGAATCGCTTCCGAAGGTAAGAACTTGCGATCCCCCAGAATTGACCATGTGACAGTTAGGGCAGTTCTTTTGTGCTCATGTGGCGTGCTTTCTTACTCTCGACGAGCCTTGCGCTTCAATCGCCTAACGTGCTGTCGGTGAGCAACATATCCCTGCCACCAGTTTTTAAAGGCGTTGCACTCATCGGTAGAGTGCGTGATCCTCCGATGGTATAAGCAGTAGTTTGGATGTCTATCCGCTCCGTCAAGGTGTATGCTGCCAGGAATATCTCCTTTAAAAGGTGGTAGCTTCATTCCCATCGACATGGCTTTAACGAACCGTTTCTTTGAATTAAGCCTGCTTTTATCTACCGCGGGCATGCTTCGGTCTGGTTGGAGTGCTACAACCCTTTCGTCCAGTCGCCGACGTTTGGCTTTTTCGAATATGGCCATTTTGCGCTCTCGATCAGCTTTGCTCCTCTGACGGGCTTCGTTCAGCAACATGTCAATCATCTGGTCTGACAGTTCCAGGAGTTCCGGTTCGGGATTTACCCCCAGTTTCTCTGGATCAGGAGCTTCTTCACCATCTATTGACGAGTGAGAGATCACGTGGCAGCTCGCCACATAATTCTCAGGTTCATCTGACGAGTCTTCTCCCTCATCATTGTCGTCATCTCCGTCCTCAAGGATGTGGTTGAGAAACTCTTGGAGTGTGACCGGGATTCACGTCTTCTCGTTATATTCTTCCAGCGCATCAATATTTTTTTGCAGGTCCGTGCGCTTGTCATCAGGCTTCACGGGATTTTTGGTCTTCTTCTTCTTCTTTGAAGACTTTGACGGCTGGGCATGGGCGTTTTGACTATCGCTACCAATTCTTGGCGTCGGGCACGGCTTCAGCATTTCCTCAATGACCTCGGGTTCCAGCGGATTTTTTTACCTGATCGTCGGGCATGTTTGGAGATTCTTCAGCATTCTTTTCGTTTTGGCCGAAAGATCGACCTCCCATGAAGCTTCTTCTATAAAAGAGCACGATGCCTCCGGCGTGTCCACCTTTTTAAGAGTGCGCGGCTGGGACGGGCTTACTTTCCAATTCTCGGACAGTACGAATTTGCCCTATTGGTATTGGTCCTCAATTCAGCCTTTGAAGACGAACCAATCATCGATTGGATGGCTTACTACTCGGTGGTAGGGATAATAATTGGGATTGTTGACGTCACCGGGCTGCAATGGACGTCTCGGATCCGGCAGATTGATGAGCCAGTTGCATATCGCCAGTTCGAAAAGTCTATTTGTTTTCTCCCGCGGAAACGAGTAAGGACGTCTTAACTTTTCGTTGAGAAATCGCTGCCTATCGTTTTGGCGATCAGCTGGTTTTGGACCAGTCGGCCGTTGCTAGGCATTAGCGACGAAGGTCGCTTTCCCTTTACCCTTTTCATTCCGCGGCTCCGACTTTGAAGAGGAAGGCCTATGACCCATCTGGTCCATTTGGGCCAACTTGTCAATCAAGGCCTGGAAGGTGGTCGTCTTAAAGAACATCATGAATTGGGATATGGTCGCCTGCGGATCGAGAGTTCCCACAAACATGCCCACTGCAGGAGCCTCTTTTATGCGTTGTTCGCACTTTGACCATAGGTTCCACCACTGTATCGCATACTGAACCCATGTTTCACCTGGCATCACCCTGGCATTGATCAATGCCGTGATTGGGGTGTGTTCGCTGGCGCTTGCGAACCTTTGTGTAAACAGTAGCTCCATTTCTGCAAATGTCTTAACGGAGTCATTCGGGAGCTCAGAGTACCACTCAAACACTGTCTCCGATAAGCTGCCAATAAACTGGCGAAGCAGCAATTTGTCGTCACCCCCAGTATTGCCGCACAGAGCTCTGAACTGAGCGACATGCTGATGGGGATTTCCTGTCCCCTTGTACACGTGGAATTTAGGGATCGTATATCCCGGCGGGTACTTAATTTGATCGTACCAACCCAGATGGGCGTCCAGTCTTGACGATTTGGCCAGCAGCTTCGCTCTCCTGGTGAGCTCGTATCTGTTGAGCTATGTAGTCGTCAAGGGCAGCTTTGGAGATGGTCTCTTCCTTGGCTGCTGATAGAGCCGGAAGAGGGTTTGATGTCTCCCCTTTGTTGTCTTCAAGGATAATCCGAGGGTCTTAAGCTGGAGGATCTGGCTGTATCATCATCCCAACCATATCTTGAAACAGAAGCGCCATTTGCTTGATGTTGGCCGCCTTTTCCGTGGCCTCTTTGTCTTTCTTCTCGAGCATTCTTCGAAGGAACTCGGCATCGATTTCTTTCTCTTGACGCTGCTCCGACGATGTCTCCGGGCTTGCTTTTGGCCCAGTAAGTGCGGTCATGGTTGTCAGCATCTCATGGAGCTTTTGTTGTTGTTGCTCCTGAGCCTTAGTTACTGACCGCGTGAGTGGTCGATGGCCCGTGGAGATACATCTATCCTCTTTCCCGGAAGCCATATAAATGGTATGCACCACCATTTCCCCAGACTTGGGGCGTTTAGGTTCAGTGCCCTTGAGATTCATCGCAGACACGGGGATTTCCTCCGGCCTTCTTCTTTTGTAGGCGGTCGAAGTTGAGGGAGCCGTTGCAGCGGGCACCTAAGTAGACGGCACCTTCTGTGGTACGACAGGGTGGTCCTTCTCTTGCCGAACTTTCATCTTCTTCAATCGGCGGGAGTAGTCTTGGTTAACCACAGAGACTTGGACCCTTCGCCATACCCTGTGGATTTTGGAGGATAGCCGCTGAGGAGGCTGCTCTGGCTCCGCTTTTGTAACATTTCTAGCAGGTGGAGGAGATCTTTTTAGCACAGCAATTGGAGAGTTTTTGCGCACCCTCCTGAGTGGTTCAAAACTGTTCCCAGTTGGAACAGCAACATCGACCTCCACCGTTGGAGCCGGCGGAGTCAGTCCAGAAGGGGAACTGCCCCCAGCTTTCCTCACTCGGAGCCGGTGGAGACGTCGAGCGCGTCTTGTAGATGGGATCATCTCCGTTGTCGGGGCAGCTTCATCATACCCCCTGTTCTGGTGAAAGGTTGTTGCCGGTGCTAGCCTATCGAAGACAGATGTCCGTTGAGAGGGGATGGTCAATCTTACGAAGGCCGATTTTTGGACAGGGGAAGCAGCCTTGGAGACTTCACCTGGAGCGGGAGTTGAAACGGCCAGTCTTATGAAGACCGACCCCTTAACAGGAGAAGCCGCTTTGACGATTTCATCCATTGGAGCAGAAATGGCTATCCGTTTCGGGATAACCCCTTCAGGTATTGTGGGCTTCTTGACGGGCCCATTTGAGCTTCGGCTCAGCCTATCAAAGACCGAGGTGCTGGATTTGGACGACCCGTTGAGAGGGGCCGTGGTAGTGGTAAGCCGATCAAAGACCGACTTCTTTAGAGCTTCGTGCGACGGCACTGGAGCACTGAAACTTGCTGGTGGGTTCATGGTCCCAAAGAACAGTCCAGTGGTGGCCCGAGTCACCTGTTCCACTGGCATGGCAAAGCTGGAGGCCGCCTGAGGCACATAGGTCACTTCTCCAGCGAGGACAGAGTGGAAGTTGTTGTTGCAGCTAGTGCAATTGGAAGCCATTTTCTCTGCACGGGAGCAAGACACCAAATCTTAGTACCTCGAATCCAGGGGCAACCACATTAAACCGCGATTCTTCCGTGAAACGCGACACACGAAGTGTGGAGTGGAAAGAGGAAAAGGTCCCATCGGGCGTGCCAGAATCTGTTCGCCACCGAAAACCGGGAAGACAGACGTCTTGCTTGAATTTGGGGGCAGATGCTATTTGGTTTTATCCGTCCACCTTTCTGAAGATGCCAAGTTGATTTATGGCACCATGTATCGGAGGTTCGGACAGATGTGGCCGATGTAGCAGACTTCGTCAAATTCCCCCTCATTGTGAGGGTTTTTTTTATTGTGGGGACGCTCTTCCCTGCAGGCGCAAGCCCCTGCAGTTAATTACGCTACCGCATCGCGGTAACCACTTTCTCCTGCTCCAGAAGGTCACTTTATATCGTGTGTGTTTGTTTTTTTTTGGTTGCCCATGGATTGTATACGGAGACTAATTTATGTTGTCTCCCGTAGGGCGCGGATTAGTCCAAATCCGTATTTTCTGAGATTTGGGTTTGGGTTGGGTTTAAGGATCGTTAATCTCATTGAGATTAAGATCAACTTAAATGTTTGTTAAGGATATGTTAGTCTAATTTTTGACTAAGATCTACTCAACGGGGGTTCAGGATCATTTAGATCCGATGACAGAGCATTTGCGCTCTATCGTTTTAGTTTAGGGATGTTGCGGTCCATTGGGTTTAAGGACATCATAGTCCATGACAGTTTAAAGACATCATAGTCTATAAAGTTTAAAGACATCATAGTCTATGAGTTTAAGAATCTCACAGTTCATAAAGTTTAAGGACATCATAGTCCATGAGTTTAAGGACCTCATAGTCCATAAAGTTTAAGGACATCATAGTCCATGAGTTGAAGGGCCTCATAGTCCATGGGTTTTGGTTTAACCAGTTTGGGGATGCGCCAAAAGTTATTGGTTATTGGGACCCTCCATCTCTCTGAAGACGTTGAAGGATTACAACGATATGTATCAGAGGTATGAAAAGATGTACCCTTGAACCAATGTCTCGACTGGGGAGGGATGGGATGAACATCAGTTTAGATGCCATTTGTTGGGAGCTCATTAGCTGTCTTCGGGGCTGAGATCGGTTTTGGAGACCCTGAGCATGAGGGGCTCAATTGATGGTCCTTGGGAAATTTGGTCTGAGTCTGGCTAATATTAGCCTTTCATAGTGTTCAACACTAGTATATATTCAGCGCTCACGTGCTCCCACGTGAGGTGTTCAAAATAGTGTTAAACACTAAAGTTCATAGGCACTCATGTAGGGTCACGTGAGGCGCTCGAAGTAGTATTAAACTTCAAGAATTTGAGGCGCTGCTTTTGCGGGTTTATTCTTTTGTTCTTTTCTGAGCGCTAAGCGCTATTGGGTCACGTGAGATCACGTGAGGCGCCCCAAAATTGGAAACTGCCTTTGATTTATTCCCTTTTCGCTTTGTAAGTGCCAAGCACTAATATGGGGTCACGTGTGATCACGTGAGCCAATCTCTCTTGTTCCTTAAAGGCGCTCACGTGGGAGCACGTAATCGGCCGTTGTCATGTTGGGTACCAATCCTTTTATGTGCATGGAGATCCTGAGTTTCGAGACTTTCAAGCCCATTGTTTTGTAAGAATTGAATTCTTAGGACTTAGTTTTTCTCTTAGGTTTGGGATCTGTATGACAGAATCTTCCCGATGAGAATTAAATTCTCAATTTGTGGGGAGATCTGCTTCTGCAGATCTTTTACCATAAGAGAGAACTAAGTTCTCATATGAAGGGTTAAACCCTTGTTCTATCAGAGGAATTAAATTCCTATATATTTTTATGGGAGAATTAAATTCTCTGAACTTAGATCTCCCTCTAGGTTTTGGATCCGCATGGCAAAATCTCCCCGATGAGAATTAAATTCTCAACTTGTGGGGGAGATTTACTTCTGCAGATCTCAACCAGAGGAAGAACTAAGTTCTTTTTAGAAGAGTTAAACTCTTATGGAGGTGAAAAAGGGATGAGATATTCTCTGGGTTTTGTTCCTTCTCTTACCTCGGATTTTTCTTTTTTCTTTTTTTTTTTTTAACTTGAAGTTTGTGAGGGGTTCTCTCTCTTTATTTCTGTATTTTCCCTTTTTTGTCCCTTTGCTCTTATTTATAGGAGAAAGTAAAGAATCAATTTATTCAGAAAATCTCTCATTGAGAGATTTTGATCAACTAAAATGATCTTTTAGATCAATCGGTGAATTTTATTCACCGTTGGACTTTTAATCCAAGGACTTCTGTTTTACAGAAGATATTTCTTTTGTTGTTCTTAGCAAGTTTAGGAAGATATTTCCTTACACAGAATTTTTCTATAAATTGGTGATTTTTAATCACCATTAGATTTTTAATCCAACGGTGCTCTGCTTTACAGAGTGCAATCTTTCTTATTTTTCTTATTTAGAAAGATCCAAGGAAGTATTTTCCAAAATAGTGCTTTTGATCCCTTTATTTAGAATTTAATTCTATCTGTTCAGAAGGCATAGGATCCATCACGTGTACCACGTGACCCCTCACAGAATTGATTTGGTTTGTTTATATGCAGGAGTCCAAATAGAGGGAAGGCATCACGTGGTAACACGTGAGTTTCTTTGTTCTTTGTTTGTTTTATAACTGAGTCCCACACGTTTTGTGTGAAAGACGATCATGTGCTTGCACGTGAGGCTTTAGTTGCCGCCTACTAAGTGGAGCCGCTTACTCTGCATACATATGCATCACGTGCTTGCACGTGATGCTCCACTAGCGGGAATTTTTTTTCCTTTTCCCTCTCTGAGTCTCTTTGTAAGGGATTGATGATCACGTGCTTACACGTGATGCTTCCATTTGTGGGGAATTTTCCCCTTTCCCTTTTTTCTTTCTGAATTTTTATAAGGGAAAAAACCCCCTCCCTCCCCTCCCCCACGGTGCTCCTCCGGGGCTGGGGATGCTGCGGAAGTCTTGACCGGAGGAGTTTGCCTCAGGGCCGCGCTTGGACCGGGTCGGGACGAGCTTGCACCACCGGTCTTTTTTCCTTGGGTCTTGGCAGCCATGATTTTTTATCGGTCTATGGGCACTGCAAAAAAGAACACACGGGAGAAAAGATCAGCTAAGTGGAAACGGCAAAGAAAATTTAGCAAAGTCTAAACAGATCGTCAAAAACCCTAAGTCACCCAAAAAACGCGCAAGACTGAGCCCAGCCCAGCTCAGTACCTGCTCGGAAAGCAGGACATTAGCCCGCTGATTGGTTCCCACTGGGACACCACCCTCGTCTCGGGGGATGTCGACTGCTTCGCCCTCAGGCAGTCGGCCCTGTGCCACTGTGTGGGCACAAGCCAATCCTTGCCCTCTGGTGGCCCGACGAAGACGTATCTCTCCTTCCATTCATGAATGGAAGAAGAGACGACCACTACCCTCGATCTGGCCGTCCCACCCTTACGTTTTTTAAACGAAAAGTATACCCGGCTCGGCTCTTGCTTACTGATGCCGGGGTAATTTTTATATCAAAGAAAAGATAAGAAGAGGGTCAAATTGAAGAGGATCCAATCAAGTTTTAACCGGACAGAAACCCTAGAAGGATCCTCCACGGGTTCGGCGCTAGCTGGCCCGGGGCAAGAAAGAAGCAATGAAGCACCGCACGAATCTCGGGTGAGAAGGGCAGATGTATTCCTGCTCGGAATGCTTTCAGATACAGAGCAATCTTCTTGCCCCGCACCTGGTCTGCCCGCTCACCCTCTCTGGCTAAACGAAGTGAATAGTTAGAGGGAACATGGAATCGAGTCCGGATGTCGGAAATCTCGATCATGCGATTCAAAATAGAGGGCACATCGCGGATGTTCCCGATGCGCACCTTGGGAGCCCTTGTCGTCGCCCGATGAAGAGTGACAAGGGTGGCCCTGACACTAGGGGCGAGCCCGACGCAGAAGACGCAGAAGAAGAAGAACCTTCTCTGAAGCCGATGAGGAGGAAGACCTACTGGACTCGGCCCCGGCAACCGGAGCCTCATCATCCAACTCTACCCCAACTACATCTACAGACTCCTCGGAGTAAGATATCTAACCTGATTCAAAGAAAGAGACTCGCCGAGGAAGATTCAACAGAAGATCCGATCTAAGCTGAAGTGTGCCGAGCAATATTCAAACAATGGAAGAGATTTGAGGTAAAGTGTTGGCCATAGGATGGTCCCCTCCTATTTATACACCCTAAAGAGAGCATCCTACGGCCCAGATCGATTCCCGCCAAAACGAAGCGTCGCGCCCAGCGGCCGTCGAGGCTCCACGTGGCAGTCGACCATTGGGGACGTTTCTTTGTTGCAGGAGTTAGAGACAGCCTGTCGCGCACGCCAACCGACGTCGGAGATGTGGCCAGTAACCCAACCGACAATCGTGTGAAACGGCGCCCCCTCTTTAAAGCGCAATCATTTCACCGATCCGCTGACGTCATCGGGGATGCGCGCGAAAACTTAGGCGTGCGGTGAGACGACACGTGGACCCAAAGATCGAAACGATGCAACTGCCCCACGCCATGTCGTCCCCGGACAATCCACACTATGATTCTCAGCACCAAGCTGAGCAGAGAAAACCTAGCAGGCCACTATCGACCCAACCCATAAAATAGGTTGAAACGAGAGTGAGGGACTAATGATGATGCTTACAAGTAGGAATTCCTCAGATTGCGACACGTGGCGGATGACGTGTCCCGGGGGCTATGGAGGTGGAATAAACAAGATGCATTAGGGACATTCCTCGGGACTTCATCTCCGAGAATGCATCCGACCTTCTGGAGATCTCCCCAAGTACCTTCCATATCCACGTAGCAAACAACCAATAACTCACCTTCGAGCAATGCTACAACCGAGCTTCCTCAGCCTCCCTGCTTGTCTCCGAGCTGTTATAAGGCCCGAGCTTCCTCGGCCTCCCGGCTCGTCTCCGAGTCTCCTGACAGGCCGAGCTTCCTCGGCTTCTCCGATTAACCGAGAGCACGAAGCCCAAACGTCCCCGCAACGTATCCGCTTATCTCGCCAAAGCGAGATATCCGCCCCCCCCCACGTTCCGCGTCCCACGCTGGTACGTCCCTCCAATAATGAGCGTATCCCGCCATTAATGCAGGGATAATGCACGTGCGTAACTGATGGTGAGGATCTCGCGTCGGCTCGCTCCACACGCCCACTACATAAACCCCTGTTTCAGACGACTCAGGTAACTCGAACTCATCTCATGAGGCCGCTACGCTGCTCTTATTCTCCGGTACTAACTTGATCGTCGGAGGGTCTTACGGTGGTTTCCCACCTCGGGAGTTCCCTTGCAGGTAGCTCGGCCTCAACAACTTCCAACAACCCATTGGGATCCACACGCTCAACAATCCCCAAATCCATCTCAACCGTTCAAAATCACTCGCTACCAGATCAATGGAAGACAACATCTGAGGGAGATCCGACCTCCATCAGAAATATTTTAAAAATATTAAAAAAAATTACTTGACATGACAAACTCCAGCCCACCTCTACCAAAAAAACCTTCAATTTCAAACTTCTAATTTCATACATACCATGTAGTAAATTAGGGCTCTGATCGTGGATTTTACTAATAAAACAAACACAAAAGTTTTAACTTTGGACTAAAATCCGGAGAACTCTCGATTTTATGAGCTCTAGCCAAACAAACGGGCCCTTGGCTTATGCGAAGACTTAAAATAGAGTAAATATTCAAAGGGCCCGTCTTCTTCAAACCTACAACCCCTGGGTCTTTTGCTATTGTTCAAACCATCCTGGGCCCAATTGATATACTAGTTGCATGTAATATCTAAGTAAATGAAGAGAATAAAGGCTTAAATGAAATGCGGCCCAGAGGTTTTTTACAAAGATTTTGAGCAATATGTCCTTCCTATCAATTTTGAAAATATCATGAGGTCTTTTGCTCTTGTTAAAAAAAACCCTAGGCCTAATTAATATACTAGTTGTCTGTAATATCTAAAAGGTTGCCTATAATATCTAATGCATAGGAAGGGAATAAAGGCTTAAATGAAATGCGGTTCATGGGTTTTTTACAAATATTTTGAACAACATGCCTTCCCCAACAATTTTGAAAATAACAGGGGCTATTTTGTCAATTTGCCCTAAAAAATAAGCTCTTTATCTTTGCACCTGCCACAGGTGACCAATGCACAAACATAACTATAATTGGGGTTCAGAGTGGCCGTGCTATTGTCATGAACGGTCCAAATTTATCCAAAATCTAGACCATCAGTCGAGATTTGTGTAAGACATGCGACCTTCAATGTTGGTGCCTCCTACGTGCTTTGCACGTAGGACTTATGACCCAGTTTCTTGCAAAGCACCCTTGCAATTATTTCCCCACAGGAGGGACTCTTTTTCCCTATAATTGAACCAAACAATTTTGTGAACTCCTTTCCCATATAATCTTGATATTATATTGGTACATGCAAAATATTATATTGGTACATGCAAAATATTTTAGTATATTTTTTAAGATCATGTGATGTTGTATTGTCCATAAAGAAAACATAGCTTTCATTGTATTGATCCCTTCAAGGAGCATCATGTTGGATGAATTAAGAGAACTCAAATGCTTTAATTTAAACGAAAAAACTTGAAATTAAAAAGGGTAGATTTGTTTCAAAACAAAATTGTTAGACGAAGTCGCAAAAAAGCTTCCTCACTATTCCTCGGTCAGCTAAAAAATTGCTTTAAAATATTCATATCATCTTTATAACAGTGGTTGAGAGTTTTATATATGCATATATTTTACTTCTAACTGCAGTTTAAAACTAACAAGGTTAATTGCAAAGCGGTAAGGTGATGTTAATAGAAAAAGCATGGAAATTCAGACCTATTTTGAAAGCTAAAAATTTAAACCGTATATTTTTAAGAAAGGTAAATTGTCAAAAAGCCCCCATAAAACCCCATGTGCTTTTAGGCCTTGTTAAAAAACCCTTGGGCCCGATAAAAAACCCTTGGCATACAATTTCCCACCTGTATTTTCGTAAAACCCCAAAATGCTCCTTACCCATATGGGTTGACAGTCCTTTACAGCTATATTCAAGGCAGTTATAGTACAAAATAGTTGCCTGTAATATCTGAACAGTTTCCTGTAATATCTGAAGACTAGTCTTGTAACATCTATCATGTTTTCATTATTCCCAAATATATCCCCCACCCCTCCTCCCACCAAAATCTAATTTCATGCCAAATATTCTTCTTTCCCGCCAAAAGCCTCTAAAATATCTTTCGACTTTCATGTAATATCTAAGCAGTTGCATGTAATATTTAAAGAGTTGTCTGTAATATCTAAGAATTTGCGTGTAATATCTATGTACTACATACAATATCTAAACAGTTGCATGTAATGTCTAAGCACCGTCTAAAGGGAGTGAGGGGTATTTTTTTAATCACATTTAAAATAGAATACAAGATCTAAATGAAATACTGTCCATGGTTTTTTAATAAAGATTTTGAACAGTAGGTCCTTCCAATCAATTTTGAAAATAACAAGGATTATTAGACAACTCCTGAAAGGGCCGGGGTGTTTTTAACAATTTACCAAAAAAATAAGAATGTTCCAGCAATTTGAATTTTATTTTTGAAATCTGGACCCCTTTCCATAAAGCCACTGAAGCCCATTTAAAAGAAGTCCAGTAGGCATTATAATAAGTGTTTATTTGAATCTGGGCCGAATCCGCTGATATCCGGGTATGGTTGATAAATGGATCCAGCAGGCATAATATAACATGATTCATCAGGTTAGGGTTTAGTGTCTTGACGCAAATAAAAAAAGTCAATTTGATGACTAAAAATATGATATAAGATATTGGCTATAGTCACAAATTCGTCGTTCGGGTATAATTCGGCGAGATCGAAAATTCGGATTCGGAGAACTATTCGGAAAAAATCGGCAGGTATCCGGGAAAGATTAGGTAAGTGTTCGGGAAGGATTTCGAGCAAGAATTACTATATGAGATGCTAGATTTTGATTTTGTGAATTATTTGCCGTTTTTTGAATTATTCGTTGTTTTTTCACATAATTCGGGAATAATTCGCGAATAAATCACGAATTATTCGGCCTATTCGGTAACGCCGATTAATTCGGAGATTAAATCGGCCAATCAAAAATTCGCGAATTATTCACAAATTCGGCGAATAATTCGTAAATTATGTGACTATGGGCTATACTGCGGCCTCGCCAATTCGGCGGGGTGGCCCTCGCCAAACTTAAAACATCAGAGCCTGAGAATCTTTGTTTTATTCCCGCTTGGTCTGCACACCAATCCATTTTCAACCCTGATAATGTTTAAAACCATGACTCCACTCTGGCACTCTAATATTGTCTGTAATTAATTACACATACATTTTCGACTATTATCAACTTCAATAAGCCTTTTGACAAAAAAAACCAAAAACTTTAATAAGTCTTGAATTATATTTTTCTTAAGCCATTTGAGTTTATTACACAAATTAAAAGTCAGGGAGGAATAATTAATATATAATTTATCTTTAAATATGGTGACCTCTTCATGTATATCTAGTCCAACCATCAACATAAAAACATTAGGTTCCTAATTATCAAGGGAGTAATAATATCTAATAATCATGTTTCTTTCTTTTTTTGTAATATTATATAATAACACATTTTCTTCCTTTTTTTGTACATCAATAACATCATATTATTTAAATTAATACAGTCTAATAAGGAGAAGAAACCAAAAGATCAAAATTCTTGCTTAGCTCCACTAATAATCTTAGGATTCTCTATGGATACTGAAAATGATAGATATATATAAATCATGTCTGCATGCACATCTCTGTATTTAAAAAAAAAAACAAATTAATTATGCATATGGATAAGGATAATCTATTCAATATTTTTAATTGTGAATTTTAATCATTTATCTTTTATTACCAGCTCCTTCCTTCTTTAGTCATGTTATCTTTCGCTTACTTCCATGATTTCTCCCTAAATAATAGCTTGTGACTTTACCAACTGATGCAAGCGAGATATGAATCTGATAGTTTTTGCTCAACTATAAGAGTATTTACTAGATTATAGTGATACTCGCCTTTACCATGAAAGTTTTTAATAGTTGTTTGTTGACTTTTGCATCCATTTTTCAAGCTTAAGGACTTTGTTCTCTATGCTAGACTTGCTTAATCTTTTGAATGAAAGTTTTGTGCAAGTATTCAATTATTTTTTTCCTTAAATAAATCCCCCTTTTTTAATTCTCTATTTGGAGAGATCACTCTCACATTCATAAAATATAATAAAAGTGATAAGAAAGCAACAAACTATCGATTTTATTAAGAGATAAATCAACTCAATTTATACACCTTATATCATAACAATCTAACATACTAATTATAATCTCAACAATATAAATCAAAACTTATCTTATCTGACTTATGATTATCATAATATCTAATATAGTTATATTTAAATATTTCATAATCTAGCAGCCTCTCTCAAACTCAAGATGGATAACATCTCGAACCAAAATATGCAACTTTTAGAATGATGGAGAAGAATAATATATCTAAAGTATTGAGCATGACGGATTAATACCCTTTGGTCTCTTTTGCGGATTGCAAGGTGAACCGAATAATCTGCAGTTTCTTTCGCTGGAAATGCTAAAGGAAGAAGATCATGCCGCTAGAGGACGTCATAAGAAAAGAACAGCTGTTTGGATGGAAGAAGATCATGCTGCTAGAAGACGTCATAAAAAAAGAATAGCCGCTTAGATTTGATATTGATGGAGGCAACTGCTTCTGATCAAACTTAGAGATTTCATTTATGAAGTAGATATTATTGACACAACTTTATTTATTTTGAAATAATAAACTAAAAATATAAATAAATATAAATTTTAGATCGAGCCATTAGCACATGATAATAAAGCAATAAATGAGGTCAATAAAACTCAAGCCTTGCTGCCATCTTATATTTTATACAATGAGGGCTCAAATCTCATGCGCAATGTGGACAAACAAACACTCGAGCACTAATACCATATTAAATTTAATTATACACGAACGAGGAAGCGATTATATATTTTTATATATATATGAGGGCACACACGGGCTTTTGATATAAATGGGTTCTATTAATAAGACTCAAGTCTTGTTGAGTTTTATCACATCTTATATTTTATACCCATATGCGTTTCATATTTTTACCAACGTTGGGACTGTTACCAAACACATCTCAACAAAAAGTATATATCTAAAGCTTCATGAAGAATTGGTACTTTTGTAGAATTTGCATGGGCTTTAAAATGGCACCAGAACAAATCGATTTTAGATTTCCCTGATGCATATCTATATAATGGGTTTTAAAAAAATTGATATTGGGCAAAAGTCCAAATCTCGTGCTGCAAAAACTCAAACCTTAGGAGCCTTTTCGACTATAAAGTATAACCCTAAACTTGGAAGTTTTAGTTAATGCTAAAGAATTTAAGATGGCAGCAAACCACTAAACTTCAAGAAATTCTAGGTTCAAACGTTTTACATCATTTCCAGCTGTGCTTCTGCGATACACACACACATGGAATGGTGAAGAAAAAAGGCCCTACGAGGCTCAAATGGCGTCAAAAATCTATATCCTCCACGATCTTTTTCGACGATCGGCACCTATCATCATTATCTTTATCATGTAAGATATGGATACACCAAATTTCATGTGATTACACCACTTTTTCACCGTTGAATTAGCAATATAAAAAGTTCTAGTGTCGGTAAACCGTTAATTTTTCACCCACTAAATTAAGGATGAAAAAGTGATGGAATCACATGAAATTTGATGTTTACACATCTTAGATGATAAAAATGACGATGATGCATGCCAATCGTCGAAACAAATCATGAGGGTTGTATTCTTTCGACGCTATAGGAGGAAATTCCCTTCTATGACATTTCCTCCATTATCCTTATATATATATATATATATATATATATGAAACAGGTTATCAGCAAGTAGCTGATCGTCAGCTAGCTTTTGATATCGTTTGATCCAACCATCAAATACAATATCGTCACCGTCCATCTTGTTTTTCATATCAAGATGAATATGTGTATAAAATTTTAGATGAATTGAAGTATTGTAGCTCACGAATCATGTGTTCACAAAATAAATGGTTATTATGTATCATAAAAATTATATAAATTGGGAACACTTAACCCCTTACAATAATTTAAATCATCTAAAAATTTTACATATATTTATCTTGGCACGAAAAATAAGATAAACAGTGGCGATGTATTTAATGGATGCATCGAGCCATATCAAGCGCTAGCTGATAGTTGTTGTATCAGCTAACCTGTTTCCTCTCTCTCTCTCTCTCTCTCTCTCTCTCTATATATATATATATATATATATATATATATACACACACACACATAGTAAGGGGCATGTGCCATAAGAGGGAATTTTCTTCTATGGCGTCGAAAAAATACACCTTCCATGATTTAAAATGATTCCATTACTTCTTCACGTTGATTTAGTCGGTGAAAATTAACGGTTTACCGAAAATAGATTTTACATTGCTAATTTACCGGTTAAAAGGTGTGGAATCATGTGAAATTTGGTGTATCCACATCTTACATGATAAAGATAATGATGATAGATACTGATCGTAGAAATAAACAGTGGAAGATATATATTTGACACCACTTAACGAAAAAGCCACTTATGGCCTCTTTTCTTCATTATTCTTATATATATACTAGCATTTTACACGTGCGAAGTACGTTTTATTAATAAAATTTGTAATATATATATAAATCTGATTGAACCATGTAGGTTTATTCTATTTAAAGTCCAAAAAAAAATTTCTTGAGCCCATGGATAAATATAAAATGGGGGTTTTTGGTTTAAATTATTTTGAATGTTAATAAGTGAGGAAAATAGTCATTTTAGTACATTGGATTAAGATAATTGTAGAAGGTATTATAATATGTTATTTACCATATTTAAGTAAAAGAAACTAGTTATAAGTAAATGAAATTAGAATCTGAAAAATGATAAGACTAAAATAACTTTTAGAATGTTCTTTTTTGTCTTAAGTTTGAGTATAATCTAGATTAAATTTGGAATTCAAACTAATTTCTAGAAAATTCTTTTTTATCTCAAGTTTTAGAGAATGTGAAGTGAATTTGAAATTTAAATTAATAAAACAATTAATTATTTTTGTCTTTTTCTTTGATGATGTGGAGACTCTAAGATTTGATAAATTTTCTCATTTTTTCTTTGTTTTTCAAAAAATGGAGAAGATGGACTCTAATGTCATTTGCATTATATATATATATATATATATATATATATATATATATATATATAAAGGATCTTATGAGGCCGGTTCTCATTTCTTATTTTGAGGCCAAATTTTTAAACACACAATCCCCATGTTTTTCACTGATCCGTACCGGTCACTTTGATTTATTTGTATTACAAAGATTATGTATAAAGTTTCATTAGATTTGCAGACCTCTAACATATCCATCAAACGATCTTGTTTTTCATGCATCGTAAATCCGTCGATTTTTTAGTGTATTTGATATAATAGTTAGAGCTTTTTAAATCTCAGAAAATTTGATACATAATCTATCTAACATGTGTAGATCAAGACAATCGGTGTGGATAGATGAAAAACAAGACATATTGTGTGTTTGAAAAGTGGACCTATATATATTATAAGAAAAGTGTTTATGAAGTGGCACTTTATTCTAAAAAATGAGGTGTCGTCTCAAAATTTGACTTTACACCATATTTTCCAATGATCGACACCGTTCAACTTGTTTTTCATAGTGTAAAACATGGGCACACTAAGTTTCATATGATTTCAGTAATATTTGCCCATCGATCAAGCTTTGTAAAATGTTGTATTGTCGGAAAACCGTTAATTTTGCAACTGCCCGATACGAGGTAAAGTTTATCGAAAACTTATGAAATTTGGTATATCTATGATCTATATCATAGAGAACAAGTTGAATAGTGCCGATCATCGGAAAATATGGTGGTGTAAAGTCCAATTTTGAGATGACACCTCATTTGTTAAAATAAAGCGCCACCTCATGCACACTTTCACTCCCCCCCTCTCTTTATATATATATATAGAGAAAGGGGGTAACATAGGAGGGAATTTCCACCTATGCCGTCGGAAAAATACACCCGCCATGATTTTTTTCGACAATCGACACTTATCATCATCATCATCATCATCATCACGTATGATATGGATACACCAAATTACATGTGCATCACTTTTTCACTGTTGATTTAGTGAGTGCAAAATTAACGGTTTACCGACAATAGACTTTTTATTTTGCTGTTTCAACAATGAAAAGTGGTAGAATCATGTGAAATTTGTTGTATCAACTTCTTACATAATAAATATGATAATGATGGACGCTAATTGTCGAAAAAAATCATGGAGTATATAGATTTTTGACGCCATCTAATGAAAAAGCCTCTTAAGGTCTTTTTTCTTCATTATTCTCGTGTGTGTGTGTGTGTCTCTCTCTCTCTCTCTCTATATATATATATATATATATATATATATATATAAAAAGAGGCCATAGGAGGGGATTTCCTCCTATGGCGTAAAAAATATACATCATCTACCATTTTTCACGACGATCGGCACCCATCATATTCATCTTTATCATCTAAGACGTGGATACACCAAAATTCATATGATGCTATAATTTTTCACCATTGATTTAGTAGGTGCAAAATTAACAGTTTACCGAAAATAGAACTTTTTACATTGTTAATTCAACGCTGAATAAGTGGTAGAATCACGTGAAATTTAGTGTATACACATTTTGCCTGATAATGATGATGGTGATGGATGCTGATCGTCGAAAACCCCTGTGAAAGATGCAATTTTTCAACACCATAGAAGAAAATTCCCTCATGCGGTACATTTCCTCCATTATTTATATATATATTCCACAATTCAACAGCTTACTCAACCAATATCTTTGAATGGCAATCTTTTCCTACCAACACATAAGAAGCAAATAAAATAACTCAAGATTGCAATATGGAGTCCTTAGCTAACACATTGGATACGGTTAGCCAATCGGCCCGATTCAGCCCAATATCCGTCCATATGAGTGGGTATTCTATATGTTCAGATATGGAGGCTAGGGTTTCATATGAGATCATGTGTATACAACATAAAGAGTTTTTCTAGAGAGAAACAAAAGAGAACCGTCGTCTCCTTTTCTCATCCTCTTCTAGTTTGGGTTGGTTTGCGGGGTGATCAAAAGAGAGATTCTCGCTTTCTACCAAAATGTGATTTTCCTCCGGTCATTGCTTGAAGGCGTTAAAAATCAAATTTTCTACGTGATATGGACGAGAAACGATCCAACCAATCGGATCAGGTATCCCGTAAACGTTTAGAGTAGATACATAGACTTTCCGCTGCGCTTGATTACGTATTTTAAATCTACGTTCCCTAAAGTGAACATTAGTATCAAAGTCATGCATCCCACGTACGTAGAATTAAAGATCTTTGATGTTTAAAATATTTGCAACTCAAAATTTACGTTTTTTTAATCTAAACATAGATCAAAATTTTTTAAAAATTATTTTATGATAGATCTATATTTTTAGGGTTATTGTTTTTATGGATTTTCATAGATCTATCGATTTTGTATCATATTGTTACCATAAATTATATCTATTTTTATGACGCTTAGGATGTAGTTTTTTTAGTTCGTTAATATGAAATTACCCACAAAACAATAGGTGGGATAAAATTTATTTTAAAAGATTGAATCTTTTTTTTTGAGTAAAAAAAGAAAAAAAAATCTCTCTTTTCGTGAGTATTGATGACGACAACGTCGTAAATTTTTTTCTAAATCCTAACTCTATTTTTTTGACGAAAGGAAACTTATGAGATACATTCTTTGGGAGTTCGGTCAGACCAAATTTTTAAAAAAAATTGGTTTGACCAAAATGTTTTTTGGGATTTTGGTTGGAGACCAAATTATTTTTTTTGGTATGAGACCAAGTGTTTCTTTTCTAACAAAAAATATTTCTGAAAAAAAAATTCGGATTATTTTAAAGAAAAAACTTTTTAAAAAAAATTCTGGGGCAGGCTCGGGCCTCAACCCAGGCCCATGGCCTGAGCCGGGCTCGACGGCTTGAGCCGGTCCGAGCCGAGATAGAGCCGGCCGGGCTCGGCGGCTCGAGCTGAGCCAGATCAATTTTTTTTAATTTTAAAAAAAATTCCAGAAAAATCTAGAAATTCCGATAAATTCCAAAAAATCCAGAAAAATCCCAGAAAATTTAAAAAATAATTTATTTTTTTGAGTTTTCTTATTTTTTGGGAGTTTTTCACTCAAATTTTAGGTTAGTTAATGATTTTGATGTTAACTCTGGAAGTTATATTTTTTTCGAAAATTTTGTTTGCTTTCCAAAGTTTTAAATTTTTACTCTCACATAAAATCTTAGAGATTTACTGGGAGTGGGAGCGCCTGGGACGCGTATTGATTTCACGATTAAAACGAAAATCCTAATAAAACTGACAAGATTAGATAGGTGGTTTAATGAAAATGAAATTTGTTAGGTTGATTGTTGCATTTTGTGTTATGCATGGCATATTACATATATAAAGACACAATTGCATTAATCTGACGAATTTCAAGTGGGAGATTTCGAGAGAAGACATGAGTATAGATTCAACTACTCAATCTACTCCATTTCTAAGAAATCCATTATCCGTTTTTCAATCATTTCAACAAAAAATTAAATTTTATACTTTTGAAGGATATGGTTGGGGCCATAAATCTTCTTCTCTTTCTTCGGGGTGTAGGCTTATTATTGTTGTTAAGATGGATTGAAAACGAAGCGTTTTTTGGGAAAGAATGATACTCCATTATGTGCCATAATTTTAACGCATTCATAATAAAGTCAATAATTGTCAGTCTCACCAGGGATAAGATGGTAGATGACGATAACTGATGATGCTCGATATCGGTGATCTCCCAGATCATGACACGTGGCTGATGACGTGTCCCGAAGCTCATAAGAAAGGACCTACGGTGGTCGACCAGGCCACTCCTGTGCTCGTCCCATACACAAACGCCGGCTCACCTCCGAGCCCCCTGCACAAGTGGCCTCCTCGGCCCTCTTAGCTCGTCTTCGGGCTACCATAGAACCAAGATACCTCGGCTCACCCGCTCGTTCGCGAGCTCTCCCGCCGAGGTCATCTTCTTCGATCTCATCGACCGACCAACGACACAACTTAAAAGCGCAACCGCCAACCCGCGAATCTCGCCATACGCGAGATATCCGCCGGCCACATCCCACGTTCCACACCATCATGATCCCCCATTAACGAGCATGTCTCGCCATTAATGCGGGATCCCGCCTATCACGCGGGCATGACGTCATGAGCGTAACGGCCAGCGTAATTCTCGCGCCTGCCTGCCTGCTACCACCGCTATATAAGCCCCTCCTTCAAATGGTTCAAGTAAGCCATTTTTACACCACTAAGCCGTTACTCTGCTCGGATTTCCTCTCTAACTTGACCGTCGGAAGGTCCTCGGTGGTACGACCACCCCGGGACTTCCTTGCAGGTAGCTCGGCCTAAACAACCTCAAACCCATTGAGATCCACACCCTTCAGAAGCCATCTTCCAGGTCTAATCTCAGCCGTCTATCGCCGCCATCAGCAGATCAACGGAAGGTAACATCTTGACGCGATCCGACCCATGTCAGCTGGCGTCGTCTGTAGGAACTCCTTGATTCCACAAAAACAAAAGTTTATCTTCCGATCTCAACCCAATGGCGAGCGGTCACCATGACAATCCAAGCACCAGCCGCCGCCTCCCCCACAATGGAGGCGCGGGCGAATCTCCTCCTTCGAATGCCATCAACGCCCTAGCCGCCCGGATAGATTGACTTGCGTCCGTCGTGGACGCGCTCGTCCGTGTCCAAACGGCGGGGCAAGCTCCCCAGGTCTCCGCTCCCCCACCTCGGGAACGGGACCCCTACAGAGGGATAGAAGACTCTGCCCGTGTCAGCACCGCCGACCACCGCCTCGCTACCTCCCGCGGTCGCCGATCTCCCGGGCCAACATATTCTATGACCCGATGGGCACCCGGCAGTTCAACACTGAGGTCTGTCGCCCGAGTGCCTTTTCCCGAGCCTCTGCATGCTTCTGTCCCTCCCAGTTCACCTGCTCCCAGGCATGACCAACACCCCCTCCCTCGACGGGGTCGCACAGACGGGACTCGTCACGGCAGCTCGAAGACTACCTCTCTAGGGGACCTGAGGAACCTCATCGAGAGGAACCGGGGCCGCAGCCAGACATAAGTCTCCAATGGCTGGGGCCAAAGATCGGAATGTGCCGAATCGTCGAGGTACCATGGCCGGCTCGACGCTCTCGAAAAGATGACCGGCATGCATCGAGAAGGCCGCTACTCGAGCGACGGGGCTAAATACGCCGCCGACTCGCTCACAAAGCCCTTCACCGAGGAGCTTCTCGCTGTCCATGTCTCTTCCCAGAACAAGCCCTCCAAGGTCTCGCCCTTCGACGGGAAGTCAGACCTGAAGGACCATCTGGACGCGTTCACGGCCGGGATGAGGTTCCAAGACAACTCTGACGCCGCCCAATGCTGAGATTTCCCGGTCACTCTCATCCGCTCCGGACGAAACTGGTTCTGAGGACTTGCGCCACGCTCGATCTCAACCTTCGACGAGCTGGCCACCCAACTCCTCGACCATTTCGTCTTGAACAGACGGCAAAAACGGACTGTCGACCATCTTTTCACGATCAAGAGCGGGGATAAAGAAACGTTCAAAGCGTACGTCACCCGCTTCTACAATGCCCTTATCAAGGTCCCTGAACATCGGGACGGGACAGTTATCACAGCCCTGAGGTCTGGTCTTAGGCACAAGGAGTGGTTACGCTCCTTTGCATTAGCGCAACCTAAGACCATGGCCAGGGTAAAGGCCTGGAACGAGCGCGAAATCCAGCTCGAGTCCGAGGTGAACGCAAATCTCCCCGGGGTAGAGCAAACTGACCAGAAGAAAAGGGCGAGGGAAGAGAAAAAGAGACTTGAGCGGCCAAAACCCTACTCCCCGAGGTTTCAGGAGTACACCCCGCTCAACGTCTCCCAGACGGTACTGCTTGAGGAGGCTAAAGGCGAGGGGTTCTTCAAGTTCCCCCTGATCTCGCGCATGGCGGCAAAGCGTACTCGGGGCCCCTACTGCGGTTTTCACAGATCGCTAGGCCACTCCACGGAGAGCTGTAAGCAGCTCCGAGACTACATCGAGGAGCTGATCGATTCGGGACACCTTGCAGCGTTCTTGCGGGACAAGCGGCAAGCTGACCGCGAGCAGAAGCAACATCCCCCTCCCGGCGAGTTAACAATCGGCCAGATCATGGTCATGTCGGCGGGGGGTACGTCGGATACCTATGAGGCTCAGCACCCCACGCCATACGCGGAGGCCAACAGAGATCCGATGAGCTCAAGCCGAGCCAATGGAAAGAACATCTACTAGCTTGTACTTCTTTTACTAAGGCAATGTAAACTTCTCAAGATCTTTCTGTTTATATAATAAGAAGAGATCAATAAAACATTGCAAAAAGAAGAGTTTATTTATTCAAAAAGGTACTAAGGGCTCCTCAGCCTTACAAAAAAAAGGAAAAATTACAATAGCGGGAAGGGGGTGCAGGAAACACTGCTCGTGGTACTCCAAGCATATTTCCACCAACCGAGCCCTCGCCGCTTCAGCCCTTTGCCTCTGATGCCTCCCACGAATGTTGGCGTGGTGCCTCAATTGATAGCACTCAAGGATGAGCGTCACCAAGCGATCCAGCCGACCCGCGGAGATCAGGCCGAAGCGCCGCAAAGACCTTAGCTTACCGACCGTCTCGTCCCTCAGCTATTCGGACAAGGGGTTGTAGAGCCCCGGCGACGCCCTCCAGTTGGAGTACATCAGCAGCTGAAGCATGGGGGAGCGCCGGGGAAGCAGTTGGCCGAAATGATCCTCAAGAGGCCGTCGAGCGGCTACCCTGATCGGCTATCCCTGGCTGGCAGTTCCTTACCTGCAACGCCAGGGATCAAAGCCCTCATCAAGAGGCGGCCGAACAGCTACCCTGCTCGGTCATCCCTGGCTGGTAGCTCCTTACCCACAACGCCAGAGATCAAAGCCCTCATCAAGAGGCGACCGAGCGGCTACCCTGCTCGGTCATCCCTGGCTGGTATCTCCTTACCCGCAGTGCCAGGGATCGAAGCCCTCATCAAGAGGCAGCCGAGCGACTACCCTGCTCGGCTATCCTGGACTGGTAGTTCCCTACCCCATGGCGCCAGGGATCGAAGCCCTCATCAAGAGGCAGCCGAGCGGCTACCCTGCTCGATCATCCCTGGCTGGTAACTCCTTACCCGCAACGCCAGGGATCAAAGCCCTCATCGAGAGGCGGCCGAGCAGCTACCCTGCTCGGTCATCCCTGGCCGGTAGCTCCTTACCCGCAACGCCGGGGATCAAAGCCCTCATGAAGAGGCGACCGAGCGGCTACCCTGCTTGGTCATCCATGGCTGGTAGCTCCTTACCCGCAACGCCGGGGATCAAAGCCCTCATCAAGAGACGACCGAGCGACTACCCTGCTCGGTCATCCCCGGCTGATAGCTCCTTACCCGCAACGCCAGGGATCAAAGCCCTCATTAAGAGGCGGCCAAGCGGCTACCCTGCTCGGTCATCCCTGGCTGGTAGCTCCTTACCCGCAACGCCAGGGATCGAAGCCCTCATCAAGAGGCAGCCGAGCAGCTACTCTGCTCGGCTATCCCTGGCCGGTAGTTCCTTACCCGCAACGCCAGGGATCAAAGCCCTCATCAAGAGGCAGCTGAGCAGCTACCCTGCTCGGCCATCCCTGGCTGGTAGCTTCTTATCCGCAACGCCAGGGATCAAAGCCCTTATCAAGAGGCGACCGAGCAGCCACCCTACTCGGTCATCCCTGGATGGTAGCTCCTTACCCGCAGCTCTAGGGATCGAAGCCCTCATCAAGAGGCAGTCGAGCGGCTACCCTGCTCAGCTATCCCAGGCTGGTAGTTCTCTACCCCACAGCGCCAGGGATCGAAGCCCTCATCAAGAGGTAGCCGAGCGGCTACCCTGCTCGATCATCCCTGGCTGGTAACTCCTTACCCGCAATGCCAGGGATCAAAACCCTCATCGAGAGGCGGCCGAGCAGCTACCCTGCTCGGTCATCCCTGGCTGGTAGCTCCTTACCCGCAATGCCAGGGATCAAAGCCCTCATCAAGAGGCGACTAAGCGGCTACCCTGCTCGGTCATCCCTGGCTGGTAGCTCCTTACTCGCAACGCCAGGGATCAAAGCCCTCAACGAGAGGCAGCCGAGCAGCTACCCTGCTCGGTCATCCCTGGCTGGTGGCTCCTTACCCGCAACGCCGGAGATCAAAGCCCTCATCAAGAGGCGGCCGAGCGGCTACCCTGCTCGGTCATCCCTGGCTGGTAGCTCCTTACCCGCAACGCCAGGGATCAAAGCCCTCATCAAGAGGCGGCCGAGCAGCCACCCTGCTCGGTCATCCCTAGCTGGTAGCACCTTACCCGCAACGCTAGGTGTTTCCCCCAATCAGAGTAAAGCTCTGTTCAAATTTTCAAAATTTGAAATGAAGCAGCACTTCATAAAGGCGCCAGCAAGCAGTGCTCATGTGCAAAGTACGGGAGCGCTAGCGCTACCAGCGCCAGCGCTCTGAAGCAGTGCTCACGTGAAAAGCACGAGTGCGTTAGCGCTAGAACTAAATGTTCCCCACCATTGGATCAAAGATCCAACAAAGATGATAAATCATCAAGTTACCAGAATAAAATTCTGTTAAGAAATTATTCTTCAGAATCTTTCCAAACAAAAAGATTTTGCTCTGTAAATCAGAGCACCGTCGGATTAATGATCCAATGGTGATTAAAAATCACTAAAATACAGAGTAAATTCTGTGTGGGAAAAGATTTCTCAATCTCGTTAAAAACAAGAAGATTGCCTTCTGTAAATCAGAAACCCTAGGATCAAAGATCCAACGGGAGAAACATCCCTAAATTAATTAGAGAAAAGATCTCTTTAACTGATTCAACAAATCAGCCTTCACTATATAAAGGCCCCAAGACTTCAAGTCTCATATAGAAGAACCCCCCCCCCCAACTTTGAGAAAGTTCAGAGAGAAGAGCAAAACTCTTAGCATAAGAAGAATTTCTTTAAGGTAAAAACAAAGAGATAAAAAATCTCATCAGGAAAAGAACTTAGTTCTTATGCTAGATCATAGATCTTTAAAACAAACTGTCTCTCACAAATGAGATCATAACATCTCATTATAAAAAATGGGGGAGAATAATTCAATTCTCTTAGGATCATAGATCCATAAAGGCAAAGCTTTTCACCAAAAACATAAGAGATTGAAACATCTCCTGTAAAATAAGAACTCTGTTCTTAGATCCATGAGACAAAGTCTCTTATAAGAGAGAATTTAATTCTCAGAAGGCAGAGCTGCTTAAAAGAGCCTTAGCGCTCCAATTAAAAGAAACGTCTCAGCGCTCCAAATTTAGCGCACAGCACTGCAGAGTCTTAGCGCTCCAATTAAAAGAAGCGCCTCAGCGCTCTAAATTTAGCGTACAGCGATGCGGAGCCCTAGCGCTCCAATTAAAAGAAGCGCTCAGCGCTCCAAATCTAGCGCAAAGTGCTACAGAGCCTTAGCGCTCCAAACTTATAGAAGCGCTCCGCGCTCATTGTCTGGCGCACAGCGCCAGACGCGCCAAGTGCTCCTCTCGTGTGCGCTATTTAACAGAAGCGCTCTGCGCTCATTGTCTGGCGCCAAGCGCGCCACATGCTCCTCACGTGTGCGCTACTTTAACAGAAGTGCTCTGCGCTCATGATCTGGCGCTCATCACCAAGCGCACCACGTGCTCCTCACATGTCCGCTAAGAGAACATAAATTGTTCTTTAAATGACAAAACCCAGAGCCATAATGAGTGCTCAGCATCCAATAAAAGACAAAAGTTGTCAGGACCAATACTCAGCATTGTTAAATGAAAAAGGACTGAGCCTAATTAAATGTCCAACATTTCAAATGAATGGGCCGAGCCTAAGTTGGCCACAGATCTCTAATTCAGATTAATTGAGCCCATATGCTCATAAATATTTGATCTTAGTCCCAAATTGGACTATAGATCTCCCAACCAATATTGGTTCAAGGGTACATCTCTTCACTCCTCTGATATTTGTCGTTGTAATCCTTCAACGTCTTCAGAGAGGTGACGGGTCCCGACAACCAGACATTCCATGGACTGTGGGGTCCTTAAACTCATGGACTATGATGTCCTTAAACTTTACAGACTATGACGTCTTTAAACTGGACCGCAAAGTCCCTAAACTAAAACAAGAGCCCAAATGCTCTTTTATTGGATCTAAATGATCCCGTTAAGTTGATCTTAGTCTAAAATTAGACTAACGTATTCTTAACAAACGTTTAAGTTGATCTTAGTCTCAAATGAGATTAACGATCCTTAAACCCAACCCAAACCCAAATCTAAGAAAATACGGATTTGGACTAATCCACGCCCTACGGGCGACAACATAAATTAGTCTCCGTATACAATCCACGGGCAACCAAAAATAAAACAAAACATACACGACACGAAGTGACCATCTGGAGAAGGTGAAAGTGGTTACCGCGATGCGATAGCGTAATTAACTACAAGGGCTTGCGCCTGCAGGGAAAAGCGTCCCCACAATCAAAAACCTCTCAAATGAGGGGGAATCTGACGAAGTCTGGTACAACGGCCGCATCCGTCTAAACCTCCGATATACGGTGCCATAAATCAACTTGGTATATTCGGAGAGGTGGACGGATAAATCCAAATAGCATCTGCCCCCAAATTCAGGCAAGACGAACCTACACGGTCGCGTCTCTGTATTCGGCGGAGAACACCAGGGATCAAAGCCCTCATCAAGAGGCGACCGAGCGGCTACCCTGCTCGGTCATCCCTGGCTGGTAGTTCCTTACCCGCAGCGCCAGGGATCGAAGCCCTCATCAAGAGGCAGCCGAGCGACTACCCTGCTCGGCTATCCCTGGCTGGTAGTTCCCTACCCCACAACGCCAGGGATCAAAAGCCCTCGCCAAGAGGCACCGGGCAGTAACCCTGCTCGGCCCGTCCTTAAGGATCAAAGCCTTCGCCAAGAGGCACCGGACAGTAACCCTGCTCGGCCCGTCCTTAGTAGGCCTCTTACGGCCCCTCCCACGCTAAGGATCAAAAGCCCTCGTAAGAGGCAACCGGGCCCACCCTAGCTCGGTTATCCCAGGCTGGTAGCTCCCTACCCGAAAACGCCAGGGATCAAATCCCTCGCCAAGAGGCACCGGGCAGTAACCCTGCTCGGCCCGTCCTTAGTAGGCCTCTTACGGCCCCTCCCACGCTAAGGATCAAAAGCCCTCATCAAGAGGAAACCGGGCCCGCCCTTGCTCGGTTATCCCTGGCTGGTAGCGCCCTACCCCACGACACCTGGGATCGAAGCCCTCACCGAGCGGCTATCCTGCTCGGCTATCCCTGGCTGGTAGTTCCCTACCCCACGACGCCGGGATCAAAAGCCCTCGCTAAGAGGCAGCCAGGCCCGCCCTTGCTCGGTTATCCCTGGCTGGTAGCTTTCTACCGCACAACGCCAGGGATCAAAGACCTCATCAAGAGGCGGCCGAGCTGCAAGCCTGCTCGGCTATCCCTGGATGGTAACTCCTTAACCACAGCGCCGGAGATCAAAGCCCTCACCAAGAGGCAGCCGAGCGACTACCCTGCTCGGCTATCCCTGGCTGGTAGTTCGCAACCCACGATGCCAGGGATCAAAGCCCTCGACAAGAGGCAACCGAGCATCTACCATGCTCGATCATCTGTAGCTGGTGTTACTAACCGCCGACGCCACAGCCTGAGCCCTCGCCATGAGGCCATCCACGTCTTAGCGATCCCAACCTCGACTTTAGGGCCATGGAGATATCGTCTCCCCACCGGTCTTTGCACACTTGGCAAGTGAACAGATTCAACTCGACGTGTGATCGCTAGAAGAAAAACAAGCCTAACACGAAGGCAGTACTATGCAAATGCAAGCGTTTATCGACAAGGTAAAATACACATGCAAAATACTACTGCAAAAAGTCTTTATTCACAAAACCAAAAGTCTTTACAAGGATATTGTGGGCTCCCCAGCCTTACAAAATGCCCGGAGGCCTACAAAATTCCCGATCCAACAAAAGAAAAGAAACAGGAAGACGAGGGGCTTCAGGCCTCAGGGCCAGGCGCAACCTCGGGAAGCTCAATATCTACCACGGCTCAGGCGCGCCTGGAGGATCAGCGCCCATCACAGGAGCCTCAGCGTCTCCCTCGCCCGGAGTCTCTTCCCCGGCCTCACCCCCGGGGTCGTCCCCCTGCTTGTTATCCCCACGAGGATATACAGCTCGGAGCTCTTCGTCAGCGAACTCCGGCATCTGAGCCTTGACGGCGTCGAGGGCTCGTGCCAGATGAGAGTAGTGGTCGCGGCTAGGTCGGTGTAAAAATGTTCCGGCTTCTTATAGTTCTCCACCGCCTTCGCCGCTCTGAGATCGGCTCGCTTCGTCCCCTCTATCGCAGCCTCCAGCTCTTTGCGGAGGGTGCTCGTCGACTTCTTCAGGGTGCCGACGAGCACCTTAGAGTCCTGAACCTTGGCCTCGGCGGCCCGGGCGGCCTCGCGGTACCTGGCAACTTCCTGCTTCCCGGCCGCCACCTCCTGCTTCCCGACCGCCACCTCGCCCTCTAGGGCGGTGACCCTCGTCATCACCGCCTCCAGCTCCAACTTTGAGCTCTCCTCCAGCGAGGAAAGCTCGCCCGCGGCTCGCATCGCCGGGGCAATTTCCTCGTTCTCCATCTAGACGAAGAGAGCGGCGTACTGGAGGACCTGAAGAAATCATAGGGGGGTCAGAAAGAAAAGGGAGGCACCAAATCTCATGAATGGTAAGACGCTGAGAGAAAAATCAGGTAAGGTGCGAACACTAATCTGCACGGCCTATTGGGCGATCTCCGCCATCTGCGCCCTTAAGGTCCCCCGAGGGACCTTGCTTCCGGCCGACCTCTCCATGTCCGTCAGCAAGCTGTCAGCAACGGAGAGCCCCGAGGGCACCTCAAAGCGGAGGTTCCCCTCTTCCACCAAGATTGTGGAGGCCGGGGTCCGCGGAACCGTCCGGGGGAACCGCTTGAGAGACGAAGCCGAGGAGCCGGTCTCCATCTCCAAAGCCTCGGCCTCTTGTTCCCGAACCCGCTTTCGGCTCGGTGCCTGGCTGGGCTCTGGGGCACGGCCTGCACTCAAACGCTGGGGTGGGACGGTTACCGGGCGAGCCGGGGCCGGTGTCGGACGAGAAGAGCTGGCGCCTCCAGCCTTCGATCCCTTCTTCGGCTTGCGCATGGCCGCTCGAAGTTGGCTCAAGTCCATGGGTTCTGCACAAGACAAGATACAATGGAGTCAGCAACATAAGTAGAAATAAACACAAGTCTAACAAATCTCCTGTAAGCTCCTTACTTACCGATGAACTGGGCGGGGCTGAGCCCGGCCCAACTAAGGGCCCGCTCAGAAAGTAGCACGTCGGCCCGGAGAAAGGGCTCCCACTCCGCCACTTTCACCGCGTCAGGATCGTTGGACCGACTCTCCCGCCGGCACCTATACCTAGACCACTGGGTTGGCACGGGCCAGTCCTCACCCTCTGGCAGCCCAACAAAGAAAAATTTCTTCTTCCAATCATGGATGGAAGAAGGCACAACGATGACTCCTGACCTGGCAGCACTCCTCCGTTGTTTCCTGAAGGAGATGTAAACCCACCACGGGTCATTCGCGCGAGTGCCGGGGTGACGTTTGTAAATGAGAGAGGAGGCAAGGGTGGACAGCCAGAAATGGATCAGCTGCAACTTCAAACGGACCAGGAACCCGAGGAGAATCCTCCAGGAGTTCGGCACTAGATAGCCCGGGGCTAACCCGAAATGATTCAGCGCTCTAAAAACCTCGGGGGAGAAGGGCAGGCGCATTCCGGCCCAAAAGGCTTCCAAATATAGGGCAATCTCTTTGCCCCATACCTGATCTGCCCTCTCCCCTTCCTCGGCCAAACGCAACGTGTAGCCGGGAGGAATATGGAAACGAGTCCGAACGGTGGCGAGCTCTTCCTCGTACCTCACCGTGGACGACACGCCAGGCGCATCCGCGACCTCCACTATGGGAACTGCCCCCGTCGGGCGACCCTGGAAGAGGATCTGACCCTAACTCCATGGGAGGGCTTTGATCCAGAAGAAGAAGAAGAATGAGAAGAGGAAGAATCCGCAGAGGGCTCCCCAGACTCCACCCTAACTGCATCTACAGACTCCTCAGAGGAAGACATCTAACCTGATGAAGATGAGTCCTCGGAAGAGAAAACTCAGGGATCCCGACCTAAAGAGGAGAACGCCGAGCTGATAAAACCAAAGACGAGGGAATTATGAAGAAGGATGGGCCCTGTCACGCCCCGCTTCCCGGTATACGACGAAGGGGACACGACTGGTCCGCTACGTATTTACTCTGAAGTAAATACGCTAAGCGTATCTAAGCAATATAAAAGTATACACAAGAGACAAGATATATAAACTGAACAGCAACTTTATTTATGAACATTCTTTTGTACAATGCGTGAAAAGGAAATACAACTGAAATAAAAATGATGCCTAAACAATGGCATAATAGGAAATGAAAAGTACTGAATAGAAAATGTACAATGTCTAGAGCTCAGGATCTTCGCTGTACTGATCCAAGTCTTTTGTAGTTGGCTCGATCTCTGACGGGTCCAAATCACCTGACGACATTCAAAAAAGAAAGAAAAAGAATGTCATCAACGAACAGGTCGCTCAGTAAGTCCTAAAGATAAGAGGAGAAATAGAATAGACAGAGAGTAAGAGAGAGAGAGAGAGAGTAGCTTTTACAGTTGTATTATATTGTTGTATTTAGTGTTAACGCTGTTGTTTGTAGCTTGGTACAGAAGAATACCAGTGTATACGAGAGGAGTCTCACTTGCCCCGGAGACTAAGGTATCAGGAACTCAAGGAACCGTTTATGCCATGGTACAACAGCAATTGGATTCATGTTAGGTGTCTTAATCTTACCGTCTCGTGCCACTTTTAACACCTTCCGTACCAATCTACCCCTTAAACCCCGTAGTGTTTTGTTTGTATTGTTTGCCTTGTAAATTATATTGATTGTATAATTGGATGACTGGACGAAACCATGATATCAACAAACCGATGTAACTGTAGAATCATGTAAACTGGATGTAAACTGGGGATCATGTAAATGGAATGTATATCCATGGTTCGGTTCAGTCAAGTTGTATAGATTGATAACTGCATTCATAGATTCATGTTGAATTATAATATTGAAGATTGTAGATTATAGATTGTAGACTGTAGATTGTAGATTGTATATTGTACTTGAATCATATTCAAGTCAGATTATACTGAGACTCAAACTGAGTCAAACAATTAGCAAAGTAAATTGTAGTCCTGAATGTTTTTATTAATTTGTCTACCTTAGATAGGCAAGCCCACTTCTCCGGCTCCCTGAGGCTCAAGAGATTGGTTCCGCTTAAACCTATGTTTACTAGGGTCCTTAGAGTAATTTATAGAACTTGAGGGGTTTTTTATATAAAAATACTTTTATATACTTTTCAAAATACACCCCAATTATTTATCATTCGTCTTTAGAGTTGTAATGAATGTAGATTTTAGATTGTGATATTTCTAGTGAACATATCCTAATTTCATAAATAAAGGTATTTATTTATAATATTGATTTGTGTGGAATTTATGGTATTTTAGTATAAAATTGATTCTTGTGATTTTTAGAAAAAGGTGGAATATTTATATCATAACAAAATAGGTATTTTAATGATAAATATACATATATTTATACAAATATAATTTTAATATATATTTTATATTCTAAAAATCTCATCTTCTTAAGATATCGTATTTTAAATCTTTCGAGACCGAATGCTCCTTGCGGAGGTCTGAATCTCGCACTACTAAACCCGAGGATGTGCGATAATCCGCACCATCCCGAACGGGTTCCCTAAAATGGGTTGTAGCGGCATTTTGCAAAGATTGTTTAAATATTAAATCCTTTAGAAAACGGTTTTATGAAGTAAATGGTATTTATTTATAAAGATGTCAATTTTCCGTATTCTATGTTCTAGGGTCTCCTAAATCAACTAGACTATTCCTAACTGGTCCAAAACGACAAGTTGTGAGATGCCTCAAATCGGCTCTTCACCGCTAATTGTGGTCAGGTAAGTACAAGTGAAGAAAGGAGGGATCCGCTCACGAGTCACCGTGAGACGGGCCTTTTAAAGTTACCTTTCTCACTTGCCTAGCCTAGACACCACAAAGTTAGATTTAGATAAACGACTGATGTCCACAACCTTGTCCTATTTTCGTAATAAATGGTATTTGTTTAAAAAGTGTATCAATACTAAATCGTTTAGAAATGGTTTTATTAAGTAAAGGGTATTTAAATGAAAATGTTTGTTTTCCCGTATTCTAAGTTTTCGATGGTATCGTGTTATGTTGCATATGAGTGTGTGAGAAGGTAGGTCATTACCTCATGATCTACTTAAAAGTATAGAAAGTTTAATGGAGTTAAATGTAGAATTGAAACAATGTGGTATTTAAGTGAAAATACGATAAATTGAAATAGCCATCATTTTATGAAATGAAACTTGATCAATTTGGTTGATTAGTGTTTAATAGTCATCATGAGGGAGTTTAAGCATAATTGTATTAACGAGAAGTGGAGTTTTATGAAGAAACCGAATCGGAAATCGGATTTGTTCCGATTCCATCGGGTTTTGTAAATCCTTATTTTTAGATAGAAGAGATAGATAGAAAATGGGACTTACGGGTTTTAGGACACACAAGAGGGTGAGAAGGAAGTAGTGGAATCACCGATGTGTTGCGTCGTCGCCGGTGGTTCCTAAAACGATCGTCGGAAGTTCCGCCGGGAAATTCGTTGGAGGTTCTCCTCGAGCTCGTTTTCAAGGTACACAAGATCTCTTGAGAATTTTAGAGAGTTGGCTCAGAAATGTGAGTAAGAGGGTAGAGGGTAGGGGATGTATTTATAGGGTTAGGCTAAGGTTAGGGTAGGTGAAGAGTTTAAGTAAAAAAAATGTAAAAATATATTAAAATTCATTAAAATATGGAGTAAATGGTGATTTCAAAGGTTTCTGGAACCGATCTAAATAAATAGAGTATACAGGGGGGTAGGTAAGGCCAAGAGTCAACTTTTTTGTGTTGACGACTCGGTCGTCCGGCCGGCGGCGCCGTGCCGAGTCTGTCGGTCCGCCGTCCGAGTCGACCGAGTCGGGCCGAGTCGGAGGTCAGGAAGGTGGGGGGTCGTCTAGTGTAGTCTCTAGTATATTTAGTTTTTCAGGTTTTGGGAGTTATTGTGTGTGGACTGTTGGGCTTCCAAAGAATTTAAAACAAAATAAATAAAAAAAATAATGTGGGGCATGGGATTTGAACTCTGGTGGCTTGGTTCAGCAGTGCAAGGTATTACCAATGAGCCACAAGCTCTCTCTTGTAATTAAATTGCTAATTAATTACTTAAGTCTTGTGCTCAGGCAATAAATACCCCTTTATGGATTTTTGAAATTTTTTTTGTAAAAACTTGTATAGGAAATTTAGGGTTGTTACAGGCCCTCATGTGGACCGCACCTCTATTTATAGCAGCCGGCGTAACACATCCAACGGCCTCAGTCATCTCCCGCCAAGATGACTTTTCACACTCAATGACCACCATCGCTCCGCCTGTCATGCGCACATTGGCCGCACCCCATCGGGCGCAGAGAACCTGCGGCCCGTCGCATCAGCTAACCAGCGTCAGACACGTGGGCTGTCACTTTGGTGAACGTACCCACGATCCGGCACACCCTATTTAATGCAAAGATCTCACCCCTGATTCGCTGGGTTATCCAGAAAATACAACTGATTGCCCGGGGATACGCCCCGACGATATCTTCGAAAAGGAGCTCACCTCGGGTGATCCGGCAGACCACTCTCGACCCGACCTATGATCTGGTCGGGACAAGAGTAGGGGGCTAATGATGATGCTCGATATCAGTGATCTCCCAGATCATGACACGTGGCTGATGACGTGTCCCGAAG
This sequence comes from Agapanthus africanus, assembly GCA_030015575.1. Lineage (NCBI taxonomy): Eukaryota > Viridiplantae > Streptophyta > Magnoliopsida > Asparagales > Amaryllidaceae > Agapanthus > Agapanthus africanus. The sequence goes on from CM057339.1 coordinate 49,195,556, forward strand.
CTCACAAGAAAGGACCTACGGTGGCCGACCAGGCCACTCTTGTGCCCGTCCCACACACAAACGTTGGCTCACCTCCGAGCCCCCTGCATAAGTGGCCTCCTCGGCCCTCTCAGCTCGTCTCTGGTCTACCGCAGAACCAAGATACCTCGGCTCTCTCGCTCGTCCGTGAGCTCTCCCACCGAGGTTATCTTCTTCGGTCTCATCGACCGACCAACGGCACCACTCACAGGCGCAACCGCCATCCCGCGAATCTCTCCATACGCGAGATATCCGCCGGCCACATCCCACGTTCTACGCCATCACGATCCTTCATTAACGAGCCTTTCTCGCCATTAATGCGGAATCCCGCCCATCACGCTGGCGTGACGTCGGGAGCGTAACGGCCGGCGTGATTCTCTCGCCTGCCTGCCTGCTGTCACCGCTATATAAACCCCTCCTTCAGACGTCAAGTAAGCCATTTTTACTCCACTAAGCCGTTACTCTGCTCGGATTTCCTCTCTAACTTGACTGTCAGAGGGTCCTCAGTGGTACGACCACCTAGGACTTCCTCGCAGGTAGCTCGGCCCAAACAACCTCAAACCCATTGAGATCCACATGCTTCAGGAGCCAGCCTCCAGGTCCAATCTCAGCCGTCTATCGCCGCCATCAGCAGATCAACGGAAGGTAACATCTTGACGCGATCCGACCCGCGTCAATAACAAAATAGAAACATTAGCTTAATGTTGCATGAAAAAACTGAAAGACCTGGATGTTGGTGATAAGGTGGCAGCGATATAGTAGAGCTACACGACACAGCACCATCGAGGTGGCAGCAATGTAGCAAGGCTGCACGACGCATCACCATCGAGATGCGGCGATCTTCGAAAGATTGGAGCATTTAGGATCTCTCTACGCGTTGGATGTGATGAAGAGCGATATCATTAGTGGTCAAATATTTTATTGCCGAGTGTTTACCCCAATCAGAGCAAAGCTCTGTTCAAATTCCAAGGTGGGAGACGAAGCAACGCTTCTGTTTCCCCCAATCAGAGCAAAGCTCTGCTTTGAAAATTAAAGTGAAAATTAAAGTTAAAATAAATGAAGCAATGCTTCAGATCCCCTGCGCTGTGCGCAGAGCGCCACGTGTCAAAATCAGACACTCCAGCGCAGGGAGCGCAGCGCCCAAGGCAGCGCGCCCAATCAGAGCAAGGCTCTATTTAAAACAAAATTAAAAGAAGCAACGCTTCAGATGCGCTGCGCTCTGCGCTGCGCGACATGTGTCAGCGCAGTTGCGCTGCGATGTGCGCTGCGCGACACGTGTCAGCGCAGTTGCGCTAGCGCAGTTGCGCTAGCGCAGTTGCGCTGTGCGACACGTGTCAAGCACAGATGCGTTTGCGCCAAAAAGAATTAAAATTCCAGTAAGATCTTTCTGTTCTTGTTAAAACAAGAAGATTGTCTTCTGTAAAACAGAAGCCCTTGGATCAAAGATCCAACGGTAGGGAAAATTTCCCAAATCACTCAGAGAATGATCTCTTTAACAAATTTAACAAATTAATGGGCACTATATAAAGGCCCCTAGACCCCAATTCAAAGGAAGGAGATCAAAAGACAGAGAGAAAAACAGAGAATTCCTCTAAAGAATTTTAAGAAGAGCTCAAAGAAAAAAAAGAAAGGTAAACCTTTTAAAAAGAAGAACTTCTTCTGAAAAGATCATTAATCTAAGAACAAGATCAAAGATCTTCAATAAAAAACATAATAAGAACAAAGGCATTGCCTTTTTTATGAACCACTGGTTCTGGAATCTTAAAAGATTCTTTTCTTGAATCCAAAATTGGATCAAGATATTAAAACAGTGCCTTGCACTTGAAAATCTGCACTGTTGCGCTCTTGGGTTGGCGCAAGCCACCAGAGAGCGCCACATGTCAGCTCCAAAACCACTTGCGCTATGCGCTTTTAAGATAGAGCATTGCGCTCTGAAATTGGCGCAACTCACCAAAGCGCGCCACGTGTTAGCAGCGCAACAGCGCAGCGTACTGGCGCAGCACACTTGCGCTGTTGCGCTTGCGCTCACCAGAGCATGACATGTGTCACCTCCACATGCGCTTGCACTCAATAATTGGCGCAAAGCGCCTGACAGGCCACATGGCCACTGTCAGTTTGATTAATGCGCTGCATTATTTACAGAAGGGCCAAGCCCAATTAAAAAAGGCCTAACAAGCCTAATAAAATGCCATGCATTATTTTAAAAGGCAGAGCCCAAACAAAGACAGATGCTCTGCATCATAAAATAAAGGGACAAAGCCCAAATCAAATAGGCCTTACAGGCCAAAATAAAATGCAGTGCAGGGGCAAAGCCCTAGCATAGGCCTAATAGGCCAAAGATAAATAAAGCGTTGAGCATATTCAACTGGACTTAGCCCAATCTTGGCCGTAAGTCCTCAAATTAAATTGACTGAGCAAGATTGCTCCCTTAAATCAATTTACATCCGGTTCAAGGGTACATCTCTGAATTCCTCTGACACCTATCGTTGTAATCCTTCAACGACATCAGAGAGGTGACGGGTCCCGACGGCCATACATGTTGGACCACTATGTCCCTAAACTGGAAACGGACTACTATGTCCCTAAACTGGAACAATAGAGCCCAAATGCTTTTTTGTCGGATCCAAACGACCCCGTTAAGTCGATCTTAGTATCAAACTAGACTAACGAATCCTTAACAAATGTTTAAGTTGATCTTAGCCTCAAATACAGCTAACGTATCTTTAAACCCTCAAACAAACTTTAGTCCCAAATTGGACTACAGGTCTCCCAACCAACCTTGGTTCAAGGGTATATCTCTGAACTCCTCTGATATCTGTCATTGTAATCCTTCAACGTCGTCAAAGAGGTGACGGGTCCCGACGGCCATACATTCAATCGATCGCAATGTCTCTAAACTAAACAGTAGAGTCCAAATGCTCTCTTGTTGGATCTAAACGATCCCGTTAAGTCGATCTTAGTCTCAAATTAGACTAACGTGTCCTTAACAAACGTTTAAGTTGATCTTAACCTCAAACAAGGCTAACGTATCTTTAAACCAAAACCCCAAATCCAAATCTAAGAAAATACGGATTTGGACTAATCCACGTCCTACGGGCGACAACACAAAATTAGTCTCTGTATACAATCCACGGGCAACTGAACACAAAACAAAAACCCACGACACGAAGTGACCATCTGGAGAAGGAGAAAGTCGTTACCGCGATGCGGTAACGTAATTAACTGCAGGGGCTTGCGCCTGCAGGGAAGAGCGTCCCCACAATCAAAAACCCCTCAAACGAGGGGGAATCTGACGAAGTCTGCTACATCGGTCGCATCCGTTTAAACCTCCGATACACGGTGCCATAAATCAACTTGGCATCTTTGGAGAGGTGGACGGATAAAACCAAATAGCATCTGCCCCGAATCTTAGGCAAGACGTCCATGTCTTGGCCGCCATTCGGAGGGGAATAGATTTTGGCATGCCCGGTGGGACCTTTTCCTCTTTCCACTCCACACTTCGTGTGTCGTGTTCGCGAACGAATCGCGGTTTGCTGTGGTTGCCTGTGGATTCGAGGTATTAAGATTTAGTGTCTTGCTCCGTGCAGAAAACAGAAGATCAATAGCTTCAAACTGCACTGCTTGCAACAGCAACTCTCGCTCCGTTCTTGCTGGAGGAGTGACTTACGGGTCCCAAGCGGCCTCTCTTTTCAAGATGCCAGTGGAGCAGGTAACTCAGGCCACCACTGGATTATTCTTCGGGACCATGCTCCCACCGATGAGATTCAATGCCCCAATGACGTTGCAAGAAGCCCCAAAGAAGGCGGTATTTGATCGACTTACCACCGTCGCGGTCCCTCTCAACGGGTCGCCCAACTCCACTGCCTCGGTTTTTAACAGGCTAGGTCAGAGCTCCAACGGGCCCATGAAAAAGCCAGCAATACCAGAATATGTTATCCCGAAGCGGATAGCTATCCCTACTCCAGTTTCAGGCGAAACCACCAAGGTTGCTTCCCCTGCTCGGAAGTCTGCTTTTGACAGGTTGGCCGTCCCCATTTAACAGACGTCGGTCTTTAAAAGGCTGGTACCAGCAGATTCTGACCAACACAGGGGGCATGAGGAGGTCACCCCTACAGCTAAACCAACTCCAATCACACGACAGGCTCGCCGTCGTCACTGGCGCCGGGTAAGGAAAGCTGGGGGCAACTCCCCCTCTGGGCTAACTCTGCCAGCTCCAATGGTGGGAATTGATGCCGTTGTTCCAACAGGGAACAGCTTCTGTAAGTCGATGTACAATACCCCACGACTTGCGGGGAGGCGGAATAATGAAAAACAATCTTGTTTAAAGTGTAAGCATCGACTAACCGAGAATCTTTGCATAAACAATAACTAACAACAAACATAGGAGTTAACAACTACTATGAAAAGTGATTATACCTAAAGATCCGAGTCCTTCGTCTTGTCGTTCTCCACGTCCTCTCCGGCTTTCTCTAAGTGGTAGAAGATCCACCCGAGAGCTTTACTACAAGCTTCACCTCAAACTAGAGGTAACTAGGTTTCTTAAATCGCTAATCTAAGCAACCTAGGTGATATAGAGAATGGTTAAGGATTAAGTAGTCTAATCTAATCCTTGTACTCAACACATGAGACGGGAGGATTAGGGTTTGAAGAGGGAGAGCTTGAAGAGAGAGAAAGTGAGCAAGAGAATGAGATGAGAAAATGAGCTATCATAATATATATCAAGCATTATGATTTATCCAAATAAAAGAAATAAATGATTAATCATCATGCTTAATAAATATGAGAGGGTGATTCATCTCCATGAGTCATTAAGCATTTATGATGCATTAATGACATGGATGAATCGCTCAAATGAGTCACTAATCCCATTTAATGCATATGCCACCTTAACCCCCAAGTCACCATCTTCTAGAAGCTTCTCGCGCAATTACGAGAACGCCCCTCCTATCCGTGAAAACATGGAAAAGCTTTAGACTGTATAAATCCAATAACCGGGTACTAGAAACTGGCTTAAACCAAAGTCGACTAGTAAAAACTGTCCGGATGTCGTACGTGCGTAAACACACGTATGCGTCCGAACCCTTGTCGTAAAACCATACGACCTCTATATCATTTCGCCTGGAGTAGGGATACTCTCTGTGTGGGACTCTAGAGACTCGACTACTACGCTGGCAGTGGGTTTAACTACAGATCGCAAGCGGCACTAGCTGTACGTAACGGTCCCCAGGTAGATGTCGATAAGAAGGCCGATGAGGAAACCCATCCGAACTCCTACTGAGTCTGATGTGACAATCTCCGTACAGTCCGGTCCGTTCGTCTAAGACTATCGCATATCGGGTCTAGGGGGCGGCAAGCGTCAGTCCCCTAATAGCGGTATAAGTCGTGTCGGAGTGAAGCCCATTACACCTGAGAAACTACTGGAATCTACCAGCAAATCTCGCTTGCCCTGGCCAGGGATTTTACGTAATGGCTCTTTGACACAGCGCGATATCAACCCCCAATACCGGGAGAGACGAATCATGTCTAACCGCCACTGCCTCTAAGTGCTCGGGACTGCACCCAACTGCTACCTGTTTGCATAACTATTTTGAGCCGTGGTAGGGTAGCAATCTAAGAACAGTGGGACACGCTCGAGGCGAAGTAGCAGTGTCAAGTCTGCGGACTATGCTGTACTCATGTCGCTTGGGAACTGTTCACTGACGACTGGTATAAAACCAACCAACAGTTCCTTGTGAGTCCTGTCCGGTGTACCCGTAACCTAACGAGCACCTGCATACTATCTCTAGTACGACGTACTGACGGCTGTGGGACAGACCATCTCCCTAACTGGGATGAGAAGCATACACACTAGTCTACTCCGGAGTATCGATGCCCTGTCTCGATAATCCTACGACTAGGGACCTGAATAAGGATGTGCTTGTAGACTACCCAGCCCCTACTAGTGTGACTGCCATCACAACGCTGGTAGTCAAGCAAGATCCTAAGAGCTCTATCAAGACGTATACTCACATATTAAGATAGAAAAACCAAGTAGCATACTACCATGTTTAGCAAGACTGTTATATACATGTGAATATCCCAAGCTTCCATTAAGTAATATACAAACTAGTATGATACAATAATGGCCTCTAGGGTATATACACTAACAATCTCACGCTTACACTAAGGCCATGTACTGGCATATCGAAGACCGATGATCTCGAGTAGCCTCTCGAACTTAATCTGAGGTAGGGCCTTCGTGAATGGATCAGCTATGTTCTCCTCAGTAGCAACTCTCCGAACCTCGATCTCCCGATGATCAATGATCTCCCTGATCAGGTGATACCGCCTTAAGATGTGTCTGGACTTCTGATGGGACCTTGGTTCCTTCGCTAAAGCTATAGCTCCGTTGTTGTCGCAATACAGAGGTATTGGATCAACAATGGTAGGAACCACCTGAAGTTCAGTTAGGAACTTCTTCATCCAGACTGCTTCTTTTGCGGCATCGCAAACAGCTATATACTCCGCTTCCATCATTGAGTCAGCAACGGTGTCCTGCTTGGAGCTCTTCCATCACACCGCCCCTCCATTGAGGGTAAAGACATAACCTGACATGGACTTGGAATCGTCCTTATCACTCTGGAAGCCGGAATCAGCATAGGCCTCCATCCTGAGGTCTTTTCCGCCGTAAACCAAGAACATCTCCTTAGTCCTCCTCAGGTACTTGAGAATGTTCTTTACTGCTATCCAGTGCTTCTCCCCTGGGTCTGACTGATACCGACTTACCACGCTCAGTGCGTAAGCTACATCTGGTCTGGTGCACAACATCGCATACATTATAGAGCCTACCGCAGAAGCGTAGGGTATAATAGAAATGCGTTCCCTTTCCAAATCAGTCTTGGGTGACATCTCTTTGGATAGGGTGATTCCGTGACAAGCCGGTAAATTACCGCGCTTAGAATCTTCCATACTGAATCTTTTCAGTACAGTGTCGATATACCTGGACTGCGAAAGTCCCAATATTCTCTTGGATCTATCACAATAGATCCGGATCCCCAGAATGTAAGAGGCATCACCCAGGTCTTTCATGGAGAACCTGTGTGACAAGAATCCTTTGACAGATTGTAGCATAGGAATGTCATTTCCTATCAATAGAATGACATCCACGTATAAGACGAGGAATACGACAGTTCTTGCTACAACTTTACTATATATACATGGTTCATCTGGATTTTTGATAAAGTCATATTCTTTGACTGTTTCATCAAAACAGATGTTCCAACTCCGCGATGCCTGCTTTAGTCCATAAATGGACTTAAGCAGCTTGCATACTTTCCCGCTGCTCCCACTCTGATTGAAACCCTCTGGCTGATCCATATAGACGCACTCTTCTAAATTTCCATTCAGAAAAGCCGTCTTTACGTCCATCTTCCAAATTTCATAATCATGGAAAGCAGCAATAGCAAGAAGGACCCGAATGGATTTGAGCATAGCCACTGGAGAAAAAGTTTCGTCATAGTCCAAACTAGGTCTTTGACGAAAACCCTTTGCAACAAGTCTAGCCTTATAGGTTTCCACCTGTCCATCTACACCAATCTTTTTCTTGAAAATCCATTTGCATCCTATGGGTTTTACCCTATCTGGAGCAAAGTCCAAAGTCCATACTTTGTTGGTGTACATGGACTCCATTTCGGTCCGCATTGCATCTAGCCATCGTACCGAGTCGCCGCTCTGGATGGCCTGCTAGAAGCCAGTAGGTTCATCTTCATCTATGATGCAATCCTCTCTATCCCCATCTATGAGAAAACCGTCGTATCTCTCAGGCGGATGAGACGGCCTACTACTCCTGCAGAGCGGTGCGGTAATGTCCTGTTCTTCTTGAACTACCGGTTCTACCAAACTTTCAGTATTAGTTTGTGGTTCTGGAATTTCTTCCAGTTCTATTTCGCTCCCACTTGATTCCTTTTCTAAAAACTGATGTTCTAGAAAATGGGCATTACGAGAAACAAATACCTTTTGTTCCTCTGCGTAATAGAATAGATATCCCCTGGAGTTCTTTGGATATCCCGCAAACTTACACTTTACTGATTGTGCCTCGAGCTTGTCCATATGCTTCTTTTTAACTAAAGCTGGACATCCCAAAATCTTTATATATTGTAGATGGGGTTTCTTCCCACTCCACATTTGATATGGAGTGGTAGGCACAGTCTTGGTAGGTACCATGTTCAAAAGATATGCCGCTGATTCTATGGCATAACCCTAAAAAGATCGCGGTAACTCAGCATTACTCATCATGGATCGTACCATATCCAATAGGGTTCGATTCCGTCTCTCCGATACACCGTTATGCTGTGGAGTGTATGGAGGAGTAAGCTGAGAGAGAATTCCTTTCTCTTTTAGGTAACCTAGGAACTCGGCACTCAAGTATTCACCACCTTGATCAGATCTTAGTGTCTTGATACTTTTGCCGGTTTGGTTTTCTACTTCATTCTTATACTCTTGGAATTTCTCAAAAGCCTCGGATTTATGTTTCATCAGATAAATGAATCCGTACCTTGAGTAATCATCCGTAAAAGTAATGAAATAGGAAAAACCACCTCTTGCATGTGTAGACATTGGACCAACATCGCTGTGTATGAGTCCTAAGAGCTCGCTCGCTCTTACTCCATGTCCAGTAAATGGAGTCTTTGTCATCTTTCCTTTGAGACAAGATTGACAAGTGGCATAAGTTTGATATTCGAACGAGTCCAAATATCCTTCTCTATGTAACCTAGTCAACCTTCTCTCATTGATGTGACCCAGTCTACAATGCCATAAGAAAGCTTTATTTAAATCTGGAGACTTTCTTTTTAGTGTGTTCTGGACATTGAAAATTTGGAGTTGGTTTAACACATATATACCGTTATCCAATGTACCGGACCCAATCAAACTATGATTAAGGTGGATGTTAACAACACCACTTCCAAACGTGAAATCATAACCTTTATTTGATAACAAGGAAACAGATATGATATTACACGTTAAGCTGGGTACACAAAAACAGTTATGTAAAACCAAAATGTGTCCACTCGTCAATCCCAGGTGATAATCCCATACGGACACAGCTCCCACGCTAGCTCCGTTAGCAACCATCAAGGTCATATCACCTTCCTTCAGCACTCTACGGTTTCTCAGTGCCTGCAATGAATTGCAAATATGAGATCCTGATCCGGTATCCAATACCCAGGAAGTAGAGTTGATTGACAGACAATTCTCAATTACAAACACACCTGAAGTCGAAGCCACAGCTTGCTTCGGTTCCTGGTTCTTGGCGTTCCACGCCTTGCAATCCTTTTTCCAGTGCCCTTTCCTGTGACAATGGAAGCACTCATCCTGGCCCACTACCGGTACCGTAAACTTTTTCTTTTCCTTCCCTGCCACCTTACTAACACCTCCTCTAGGTTTGTTGGGGGCCTTATTCTTCCTTCCTTTGGTTTTAGCCTTGGACCCGGAAGAAGAAGTACCGCGAACAAACATAGGGGGTGTTTCTCTTGCCTTTTGCAAGGTGCCCTCTGCACTCCTCAACATGTTAAGGAGTTCTGAAAGTTCAACTTCTTTTCTTTGAATGTTGAAGTTCAGAATAAACTGGGCGTAGGTGGGAGGGAGGGACTGGAGAATAAGGTCTGTATAGAGCTCATTATCCAAAGTCGTCCCAAGATCTGCGAGCTCTTCTATATAGCCGATCATCTTTAGGACATGTTCTCCTACCGATGACCCGACAGCCAACCTCACTTGAAACAGCTTCTTTGAGGTCTCGTATCTTGCTATACGAGATTGCTCCTCATACAGATCTTTTGTATGGAGAAATATGGAGTCAAGATCCATATCCTCGTGCCTCCTCTGATGTTCATTGTTCATCAAGGCAAGCACGATGCACTTGGCTTTCACGCAATCTAAATCCCAGGTTTTGTGGATTTCCTTATCCGCATTACTGGATTTAGGACCTGGGACTTCAGGTGCCGTAGTGGTGAGGACATACCCCAATTTGTCATAAGTCAAGGCCATTTTGACATTCCGCAGCCAATCTTTATAGTTTGGCCCTGTCAGTATATTTTTCTCTAAAAGTAACTTAAGTCCAGTCATTTTCAGGGTCGCTGCAATTAGGAGAGAGAGAAGAAAACACTTTAGCATGATACTCTTGCAAGTTTAGAATGGTTTTTAATTTATCTAAACTGGATGGCTCCCGCTGTTTCTCGAATCCTTCCTCAAACCATAAAAGAAGAATTAGCCAGGACTATTCTCACTGTACAATACTTGCTTAACCGTTCAGCCAGGCTGGTGTCGGTACTTCGAGGGAGGTTTTCCAACGCTTTCGCGAAGTTCCTTAATTAAATAACCTCTTTTCTCTGGGGACGTAACCCCGCTGACACCTTTCTTGACACCTACTTGGTTTATAGCATTGATCGTTAAGTAACGAATATCCTGATGAGTAGCATATACTCACAGTAGGATCAGGATCCAAATATCATCGTATGATAATGTTGAAGGAATCCTACCAACATTCATCAAACTCCAAATGGTATGCAACTCTTTACAAATTTCAGTTTCTTTAGAAATTCCCGATATATATTTTTGCCCCATGCTCTTATGACCTTGGCGTTAGGTCAAAATGTCATAAGTCACATGTCAAGTTCTACCAATCATTATCTTGTTAATTTGAACACATCCGTATATATCCTTGACGTTCAGCCAAAATGATAATACGACTGTCCCAAACTAACTCATCTATCTATGCGACAAATGAATACCAAGCAGCTACCAAACACTATGCCTTGGCGTTAGGTCAAAATATATAACTTGAATACTACTGAATACCCAATTGAAATGACGGAGGGCTACGAATGGTTTTGGCGAAACCGTGAACGTAGTGAACTTGATATGACTGAAGGAACCTGATAGCTTTTAAAAGGTGTGGTTAAAGCTCCGTAATTAAAAATATTATCTGTTTTAAAATAACCGATTGGTTTCTTTTAAATTGTTCCAACGATTCAATTTTTTGGTTTATTTTCTTTGCATTATAAAATAATGCGTCCCATCATTAACCTATCATTGCAGAAAACAACGAAAATACAACGTCCTCTTATGCCATCCTTATTTCCCACGGGGTCCCGTCATCACCCGTTAGGTTACTTAACTAACGACAGAGCGGGGGCTGGGCTAGCGCGGGTGTAAAACATAAGTGACGTCTAAATAGCTATCATATATAGATATTGTACATTCGTCAGACGCAATAATAAGCATTCCAGATCTCATATGAACTTTATTGGATTTTCAAGCAATCCGCGTTTGTTTAGAGCCTGCAACAAAAGACGGCTTACACAGTTGTGATGAATAGCCATTACCCCACCTTAGACCCCTACGGGTATGGCAAACTACCCGCCAAATACCCGAAGTGAAGCGGTCTCCCTTAATAAAGTGAGTAGGCCACTAAACACTTCAAAGTACCCGGTAGTTTATGCACCCCATCTTGGGTCTATCCTAGGAGCAAAAACAGTAAAATGAAATAATACATCTGTGGCTACATCCGCAACCTGGATGCGTCCCGCAAAATAATATTACAACATATTACAATTACATTGAATGAATTAAAATAATAACCCATCTCAAAACCCGGCTAATCATCACAACAGTCCAATACAGTTCACATCCACAAACAGTAAAAACCATTACAGAAATGTGCAACCCCCTGCCAACCGATATACTAGCAGTTAGGGGAGGTTTACGAACACATTATACAATCACAGATATAATCATATTAGCAAACATCGCAAAATTTCGATCGAGCAAAACACTTTAGATTCTACTGCAAAACTTCTCTGTGCACCTGAGATCTTAGCAGAAAATAAAATATCCAGAAATATCACTGTTAACACAAAGGGCTCACTGGAAAAATTTGGGCCGACTCGGCCCTAACTCGGCCGCGGATCCGCGGCGGATCGCATGGATCCGCCGCGGTTCTGCGGTGATTTAGCCGAGTTGGGAGTCCAAATTTCTTCAGTATCCCTATAATTTCATGCTTATTATTCTACAGGTCCCTGAAAATTTTTTAAGGCATGTTTTAAATTCGACAGAAACTGTGATAATACGATGATGTTTCCGGTTCTTTTTGCGTTCGAAATCCTTACGACTTTGCTAATGAGTTAATTATTGTTTAGCGAGGCTCTGATACCACTGTAAGTCGATGTACAACACCCCACGACTTGCGGGAAGGCGGAATAATGAAAAACGATCTTGTTTAAAGCGTAAGCATCGACTAACCGAGAATCTTTGCATAAACAATAACTAACAACAAACATAGGAGTTAACAACTACTATGAAAAGTGATTATACCTAAAGATCCGAGTCCTTCGTCTTGTCGTTCTCCTCGTCCTCTCCGGCCTTCTCTAAGTAGTAGAAGATCCACCCGAGAGCTTTACTACAAGCTTCACCTCAAACTAGAGGTAACTAGGTTTCTTAAATCTCTAATCTAAGCAACCTAGGTGTATAGAGAATGGTTAAGAATTAAGTAGTCTAATCTAATCCTTGTACTCAACACATGAGAGGGGAGGATTAGGGTTTGAAGAGGGAGAGCTTGAGGAGAGAGAAAGTGAGCAAGAGAATGAGATGAGAAAATGAGCTATCATAATATATATCAAGCATTATGATTTATCCAAATAAAAGAAATAAATGATTAATCATCATGCTTAATAAATATGAGAGGGTGATTCATCTCCATGAGTCATTAAGCATTTATGATACATTAATGACATGGATGAATCACTCAAATGAGTCACTAATCCCATTTAATGCATATGCCACCTTAACCCTCAAGTCACCATCTTCTAGAAGCTTCTCGTGCAATTACGAGAACGCCCCTCCTATCCGTGAAAACACTGAAAAACTTTAGACTGTATAAATCCAATAACCGGATACTAGAAACTGGCTTAAACCAAAGTCGACTAGTAAAAACTTTCCGGATGTCGTACGTGCGTAAACACACGTATGCGTCCGAACCCTTGTCGTAAAACCATACGACCTCTATATCGTTTCGCCTGGAGTAGGGAAACTCTCTGTGTGGGACTCTAGAGACTCGACTACTACGCTGGCAGTGGGTTTAACCACAGACTGCAAGCGGCACTAGCTGTACGTAACGGTCCCCAGGTAGATGTCGATAAGAAGGCCGATGAGGAAACCCATCCGAACTCCTACTGAGTCTGATGTGACAATCTCCGTACAGTTCGGTCCGTTCGTCTAAGACTATCGCATATCGGGCCTAGGGGCGGCAAGCGTCAGTCCCCTAATAGCGGTATAATTCGTGTCGGAGTGAAGCCCATTACACCCTGAGAAACTACTGGAACCTACCAGCAAATCTCGCTTGCCCTGGCCAAGGACTTTGCGTAATGGCTCTCTGACACAGCGCGATATCAACCCCCAATACCGGGATAGACGAATCCTGTCTAACCGCCACTGCCTCCAAGTGCTCGGGACTGCACCCAACTGCTGCCTGTTTGCACGACTCTTTTGAGCCGTGGTAGGGTAGCAATCTAAGAACAGTGGGACACACTCGAGTCGAAGTAGCAGTGTCAAGTCTGCGGACTATGTTGTACTCATGTCACCTGGGAACTGTTCACTAACGACTGGTATAAAACCAACCAACAGTTCCCTGTGAGTCCTGTCCGGTGTACCCGTAACCTAACGAGCACCTGCATACTATCTCCAGTACGACGTACTGACGGCTGTGGGACAGACCATCTCCACAACTGGGATGAGAAGCGTACACACTAGTCTACTCCGGAGTATCGATGCCCTGTCTCGATAATCCTACGACTAGGGACCTGAATAAGGATGTGCTTGTAGACTACCCAGCCCCCACTAGTGTGACTGCCATCACAACGCTGGTAGTCAAGCAAGATCCTAAGAGCTCTATCAATACGTATACTCACATATTAAGATAGAAAAACCAAGTAGCATACTACCATATTTAGTAAGACTGTTATATACATGTGAATATCCCAAGCTTCCATTAAGTAATATACAAACTAGTATGATACAATAATGGCCCCTAGGGCATATACACTAAAAGCTTCGAACCGCTTAGGAGGGTTCACAAAAACTCTCCGACTGCCGTGCTAAAAAGAACTCCTTCACTTATGAAGAATGTCACAGAGGAGAAGCCAGAGCAACTTCCTCAACGGCTGTCCTCTAAAATTTATAAAGTCTGGCGACAACTCCAAGACTCGGTTGTTGATCAAGACTACCTCCGCCGACAGAAAAAGATGAAGGTTCGGCAGAAGAAGGACTACTCTGTCAAGCCGGAAAAAGCAACGGCTGGCTGGGTGCCCACTTCAACGGCCCCCTCAACTTCAACCACTCAAAAGAAAAGGATGCCGCAAAAAGCCCCTGTAAACATGGCAAACCGTAAACGCGCTGAGCATAAACACCCCAAGTCTAGGGGCATGGTGGTGCACACTGTTTATATGGCATCCGGGAAAGAGGACAGCCGCGCTGCGACGGGTCACCGACCACTCACCCGATCCGTGACGAAAGCTCAAGAATAGCAACAGAAGCTTCAAGAGATGATGACTGCTATGGCCGCACTTACCGGGCCAAAAGAAAGCTCGGAGGCATCGTCAGAACAGCGTCACGAACAAGAAACTGATGCTGACTTCTTATGCAGAGTCCTCGAAAAGAAGGACAAGGAAGCCGCAGAATAAGCGGCTAACATAAAGCGAATGACACTTCTATTCCAAGACATGGTCGGGATGATGTTACAGCCGGACCCTCCAGCTGAAGACCCTCCGATCATTGTTGGAGACGACAGAGGGGAGACATCTAATCCTCCTCCGGCTCTTTCAGCGGCCAAGGAAGAAACCATTTCCCAGGCCGCACTGGATGACTATATAGCTCAGCAAATACGAGCTCATCAGGCGAGTGAAGCGGCTGGGCAAATTGTTAGAACTGGACGACCCTATCCGGGCTGGTATGACCAAATCAGTTACCCGCCAGGATATACGATCCCTAAGTTCCACGTATATAAAGGGACAGGGAATCCGCATCAGCATGTCGCTCAATTCAGGGCCTTATGCGGCAATACTGGAGGCGATGACAAATTGTTGCTTCGCCAATTCGTCGGCAGCTTAGCAGAAACAGCCTTTGAATGGTATTCGGAGCTACCTAACGACTCTGTCAAAACATTTGCGGAGATGGAGCTATTGTTTACACAAAGATTCGCGAGTGCTAGTGAATGCACCCCGATAACAGCACTGATAAATGCCAGGATAAGGTCAGGCGAAACGTGGGTCCAATACGCAACACGATGGCGGAACCTATGGTCGAAATGCGAACAACGCATAGAAGAGGCTGCTGCAGTAGGCATGTTCGTGGGAACCCTTGATCCGCAAGCGACCATATCCCAATTCATGATGTTCTTCAGGCCGACCACCTTCCAGGCCTTGATTGACAAGTTGGCCCAAATGGATCAAATGAGTCATAGACCATCTCCTCCAAAGCCAGACTCTCGAAATGAGAAAGGAAAAGGGAAAGCGATCGTCGTCGCCAATACTCAACAACAGCCCAGCAACTCAAAGCCAGTTGTTCGCCAAAACGACGTGCATCCACGCCCATCCCTCGAGGAGAGACTGGGACGTCCTTACTCGTTTCCTCAGAATAAAACAGGAAGACTATTCGAGCTGGCAGTGCGCAACAGACTCATCAATCTGCCGAGTCCAAAACGTCTGTTGCAGCCAGGCGATCTCAATAATCCCAATTATTGCCCTTACCACCAAATGGTAAGTCACCCGATCGAGAATTGTTTCGTCTTTAAGGGATGGATTGAAGACCAGTACCTACAAGGCAAGTTTGCGCTGTCTAAAAAGTGGAAGGTAAACCCACCACAGCCGCACACTCCAAAGAAGACGAACACGATGGGGGCAGCTTGTTCTTTTGTTGAGAACGAAAACGATGGAGAAAACTCATCAGATGAATCCGAAGACTACGTAGCGAGTTGTGATGTGATCTCTCACTCATTGGCGGATGATAAAGAGGCTCCTTGCATCGAGAAACCGAGGGCGGACCCTGAACCAGAAATTCCGCGGCCGTCAGACGAGTTGATCGATGCCTTCCTTAATGAGATTCGTCTGAAAGTTAAAGCCAATCAAGAGCGTGAGATGGCCATACTGGAAGGAGCCAAACACCGACTACTAGACCAAAGAGTCGAGGCACTTCCGTCAAATCAAAAGTCATCCACTGCGGATAAAAATAAATTCAAGACGAGGAAAAGGTTTGCTAAAGCCCTGTCAGCGGGAATGAAGCTACCACCCTCTGAAGAAAATACTCTCGGTGGAGTGGAGATACATCCTAACTTCTGCTTGTATCATCAGAAGATCATACATCCTACCGAAGACTGTGACTCCTTTAAGTGTTGGTGGCAAGGGTATGTCGTTCAAAAGCAACACTTTAACAGGACAAAGCGTGGAGCTCGTATACATCAGAAAAATGCGATAGATGAGCGCAAAAGAGCCGCCGCCGACTGTCACATAGCCGACTCCAAGGGATCGCAAATTATCACCTTCGGAAGCGACTCTGACGAAGAAGCTGCCCTCAACCCTCTCCTCAAGGAATCCATTTCAAAAATGAAAGAATTGAGGAGTTGCGAGAACATTCAGCCGTGCAATCGCACGCTACTCGGAAAAAATCTCGGCCTTGCAAACAAAGGATCGAGCAAAAAGGATAAAGAGAAGGGAAAAACAACCCTCGTAGCCAATACTCAATAGCAATCGAGTGGCCCTAGACCGGTTGTTTGCCGAAACAACAAGCGGCAACCCCTCCAGGAAAAGTTGAAACGTCCTTACTCGTTTCCTCAAGATAAAACAAGGAAAATGTTCGAGCTGGCAGTGCGCGACAGACTCATCAATCTGCCGAGTCCAAAATGCCTGTTACGGTCAGGCGATGTTAACGATCTCGATTATTGCCCTTACCACCAAACGGTAGGTCACTTGATCGAGGATTGCTACGTCTTCAAAAACTGGGTTGAAGATCAATACCAACAAGGCAAGTTCGTCATCTCCGAAAACTGGAAGGTGGGCCCGCCACAACCGCACGCGATGGGAAAGATGGAGACTCCGGGGGCATCATAGAGAAAGCCCCATAGACCGAAAATTCAATAAACTAGATATTCGCCTCAAATACGGCGACGGCGGACCGAAATGTCCTTAAACTAATGATGGACCGCAATGTCCTAAAACTTGCAAACGACCGAAACGTCTTTAAACTACTACCGCAGCATCCTCAGGCTGACGAGGATAAAAAAAAATAATAAAAATAATAACAAAAAAAAATAAAAATAAACGGTATGTCCATAAGCAAAATGGGCGCGGATGAAAACCCGAAAGGGCTCCATGAGTAAAAACAGCAGGGCTACCGGCGAGTGTTTGTGAAAACCCGAAAGGGCGCGACCTCGTTAAAAATATATATATAAAAAGAATAAAAAAAAAGAAGAGGAAAAACAGTATGTCCATAAGCGAAATGGGCACGGATGAAAACCCGAAAAGGCTCCGTGAGTAAAAACAGCAGGGTTACCGGCGAGTATTTGTTAAAACCCGAAAGGGCGCAACCTCGTTAAAGGACACTTACAGGGTCCTCTCGACCTTGTAAGGAGAAATCACCCGCGTGAGATCCTTACGACTCACAAGGGAGCAACATACTTAGGGATCTTCACGATTCCTAAGGAGAATTATACTTGCAAGATCCTCACGACTCGCAAGGAGAATTCTCTTATGGGACCCTCACGGCTCATAAAATTTGAAAGTCTTAAGTTACAGAAACCTTAACCTGTTCTTAAGCAACCCCCACAACCTTCGATATTGCCCTACAAGCGATTCAGTATTGACCCTTGTATACAATCCATGGGCGCGAATAAACATTTCCCTAACAAAGTCCCATCCGTGACTAGGGATATGTTTACACGGTGAACAGCCCTTATAAGTCCTCTCGACTTATAAGGAGAAAGCACTCTTGTAAGATCCTTACGACTTATAAGAGACCATGCACTTAGGAATCCTCACGACTCCTAAGGAGAAAAACGCACCTATGAGATCCTCACGACTTGTAGGGAGAAATACCTTTATGAGACCCTTACGGCTCATAAAGTTAAAAGCCTTAGTCGACAGGATCCTAACCCTGTTTGCTAAGCCACCTTTGTTCGACATCGACAGAGGCAAATGATGATTCGCTCCTGGTAATATCCTAGTGATAGCGATGCTGATGCCAAAAACGGTATCAAATTCCAAGTCCTTTTACGGCAAATGATGATTCGCTCCTGCCAATATTCTAGTCGCAGCGATGTTGATGCTAAGATTGGTATCAGATCCCAAATCCCCTACCCGCGAGAAAAAAAATCAGCGAGCCAAAAAAAAATTCATATGAAATAGCCGAAATGATAGGGCAACTTGCAACAAAAAACACACCTATGAGATCTTCACGACTTGTAGGGAGAAATATCTTTATGAGACCCTTACGGCTCATAAAGTTAAAAGCCTTAGTCGACAGGATCCTAACCCTGTTTGCTAAGCCACCTTTGTTCGACATCGACAGAGGCAAATGATGATTCGCTCCTGGTAATATCCCAGTGGTAGCGATGCTGATGCCAAAAACGGTATCAAATTCCAAGTCCTTTTACGGAAAATGATGATTCGCTCCTGGCAATATTCCAGTCGCAGCGATGCTGATGCTAAGATTGGTATCAGATCCCAAATCCCCTACTCGCGAGAAAAAAATCAGCGAGCCAAAAAAAAATGCATATGAATAGCCGAAATGATGGGGCAACTTGCAACAAAATCAGCAAGTAAAAATATATGCATACAAAAATAGCCGAAATGATTGGGCAACTCGCAATAAAAAGCAGCGAGTAAAAATGAAATAAATAGCCGAAATGATTGGGCACCATGAAAAATAGCCGAAATGATTGGGCAATCGCGATTTTCGCGATATGAAAAGATGAAATGATAGAGCATCGCGGAAAGAATAAAAAAAATGATGAAAGAATGAAACTTTTTGCCCTACAGGTGAGATCATATCGATCCTTGTATACAATCCAGGGGCACAAACAAAAAGGGAACCATACCTTCCCATCAGGCTCCATCCGAAAGAGAGCCAAGTCTCGACGGTTCACCAATAACCTAAAGACAACTGCGACACTCGTCTCGATACAGCAAATGCAATGCCGCCAAACGAAGCAAAGGCCAAATTCCTAGCTTCAGGGTCTTGATGGTAACTCATATAAAACCTGAAAGACAATCGGAGATCATCTCACATGGAGTGGTCATCACCTCGACGCTCATCTCGATACAACAGACGAGATGTCACCACAGCGTTCTTCCTCCAACAGGAGCCGGAAACGCCAAAGCAAATGAAGCAAAAGGCCAATTCCTAGCTTCAGGGTCTTGACGGAAAGTCATATAAAGCCTGAAATACATTCGGAGATCATCTCGGACCAATGCGGAGTGGTCACCACCTCGACGTTCGTCTCGATACAGTAGACGCGATGTCACCCCTGCGTTCTTCCTCCAACAGGACTTAGACGCAAAATCACCAAAAGGAGCCACGGCAAAATACCTAGTTCCAAATCTCGACGGTTCACATGCAACCTAGAGACAACCGCGACATTCGTCCTGATACAGCAGACGTAGTGCCAGCAAACGAAGCAAAGGCCAAATTCCTAGCTTCAGGGTCTTAACGAAAAGTCATATAAAGCCTGAAAGACAATCGGAGATCATCTCACATGGAGTGGTCATCACCTCGACGTTCATCTCGATACAATAGACGAGATATCACCACAGCGTTCTTCCTCCAACAGGAGCCGGAAACGCCAAAGCAAATGAAGCAAAAGGCCAAATTCCTAGCTTCAGGGTCTTGACGGCAAGTCATATAAAGCCTGAAAGACATTCGGAGATCATCTCGCACCAATGCGGAGTGGTCACCACCTTGACGTTCGTCTCGATACAGTAGACGCGATGTCACCCCAGCGTTCTTCCTCCAACAGGACTTAGACGCAACATCACCAAAAGGAGCCACGGCAAAATCCCTAGTTCCAAATCTCGACGGTTCACATGCAACCTAGAGACAACCGCGGCATTCATCTCGATACAGCAGACGCAGTGCCAGCAAACGAAGAAAAGGCCAAATTCCTAGTTTCAGGGTCTTAACGGCAAGTCATATAAATCCTGAAAGACAATCGAAGATCATCTCGCACCAGTGCGGAGTGGTCACCACCTCGACGTTCATCTCGACACAGCAGACGCAACATCATCAAACAGAGGAGCCACGGCAAAGTCCCTAGTTCCAAACCTCGACGGTTCACCAACAACCTAAAGACAACCGCGACATTCGTCTCAATACAACAGACGCAATGCCAGCAAACGAAGCGAAGGCCAAATTCTTAGCTTCAAGGTCTTAACGACAAGTCATATAAAGGCTGAAAGACAATCGGAGATCATCTTGCACCAGTGCGGAATGGTCACCACCTCGACGTTCGTCTCGATACAGCAGACGAGATGTCACCCCAGCGTTCTTCCTCCAACAGGATTCAGACGCAACATCATCAAACAGCGGAGCCACGGCAAAGTCCCTAGTTCTAAACCTCGACAGTTCATAAGCAACCTAAAGAAAACCGCGACGTTCGTCTCGATACAGCAGATGAGATGTCACCCCAGCGTTCTTCCTCCAGTAGGGTTCAGACGCGACAATCAAACTAACGGAGCCACGACAAAATTTCTAGTTCCAAACCTCGACGGTTCACCAGCAACCTAGAGACAACCGCGACATTCGTCTCGATACAGCAGACGCGATGCCAGCAAATGAAGCAAAGGCCAAATTCCTAGTTTCAGGATCTTGACGGCAACTCACATAAAACCTGAAAGACTATCGGAGATCATCTCACACCAGCGCGGAGTGGTTATAACTCATCGGGGCTCTCCAAAATGAGCCTAACCTCAAGTAAAAAGCAGCATGGCAAAATTCCTCACCCTTGCTCTTCCGACGGTCAAACTGCCAAAGAGGATTGCTTGAAGACGTCTTGTCCAGCCCCCGAACGGATCAGAGACACGGCAGTCGCAGGGCTACTCGAACGGCACGATTGCCTATCGAGGAATATATCAGCTGATGCGACGGTACGACGGCCAAAACCCTAAGTACCACAGACCCTAACGGACTTCTGTCGTAAAGAGCAGAGGTTAACTGTGACGTTAGGATATTCTTACGAGAAATGCTCAATTCGTCACGACTTGTGAGGAAATTGATGTCTTTGCGAGAACTTCTCGATGCGGCTCGACTCATAAGATAAAGCCTTAGGCATCAGGGATTAAAAAACTTGTTTCCTAAGCACTGGGACCCTGTAAGTCGGCCTAAAATGGTCTCTTGTATACTATTCACGGGTCTCACTCTCCAAAGTCGAATCTCGACGAAGAGAGAAACAACCGCTTACGAGTCCTCTCGACTCGTAAGAGGGAAAATTCTCTTATAAGATCCTTACAACTTATAAGAGAAAATGCACTTAGGAATTCTTACGATTCCTAAAGAGAAAATACACCTATGAGATCCTCTCGACCCGTAGGGAGAAAAGTCTTTATGAGACCCTCACGGCTCATAAAGTTGAAAAGTCTTAGGCAGCAGATCTGAACCTGCGGCCTAAGCCATCGCTGCCTTTTGAAGAAGTCAATACAGGATGCTTGCTCTATCACCTGTCAACCATGTTTACTAAAGCAGTATACTGATAATAAAAGAAAGAGAGAAGCGACAGAAAGGACATTCGATTTGCATTTGATCAAGCGTTCGAGACACATCCATTCTGCGTGTGCAAAAAGAGAAGCGACAGAAAGGACATTCGATTTGCATTTAATCAAGCGTTCGAGACACATCCATTCATGCGTGTGCAAAAGACTCAGAATGAGAAATAAGACAAGCTGAAATAAAAATTTTCCATTCATATTTCAAAGGGCTTTTACAATCATAAAGAAATAAATAACAACATTATTGAAATGTTTATAACGGTATAACCTCGGACCCAGGACATGGATTAAGGAACTCGAAAGTAACCTTATCTAAGATTTTCCAAGCCTGGCGAACCATCCTAGTGTGCTTTCTTTCGCGAGCATAAGCGTCGGGGTCCCCACGGATGTCCTCCTCCCTCCAATAAGCAGCGAGTATGGCGGACTGTTGGAAGGCCTGGTGCAGGAGATCGATAAGATTGTCTCGCCGTCTCTTCGAGATTAAGTTCATCGGTTACACCGAGTGCACCTTATTCTCGGCGGCATCCAACGCCCTAAGCGGCGCACCAGAACAGAATAGAGGAAGCGCTTCCCAGATGGCTCCCACGATAAGCTTCAGGAGGGAGGAACGTCGGGGAAGTAGTTGACCGTTATATGCGTCGAAGCGGCTCATGATTTCAGCACACTCCGCGTTTGTGAACTCTCGATTTTGAGAACGGCCAAGTCGGCGGATGTCCCCGTAAGAGATAATCTCGTCAAGATCGTACATGTGGGCGTCCATTGTTTCTGTGAAAGAAAATCAAAAAAATTATCAGAAAGACTGATTAAGCAAAACGATATAATGCACCGAGGAATAAAATGCCATCTTTAAACTCCAAGATCAATGAAAAACTCCTTAAGAGTTCTTTTGTATGATTTGGAAGGAGCAAAGCTCCATTAATGAAATGAGAAAATACAAGGAAAATCTTTTTGAGAGCAGAGCTCTATTAATGGAACCCTAATAAGGTTCTTCTTAGTTCTCTTTAGACCCCTTTAGAGCAAAGCTCTGCTAAGTGAAACCCTAAATGGGTCTTCTTTAGATCAGTGATCTATTGAGAGCAAGGCTCTTAAAATTGATTTAATTTAATCCAAATTAATTTTTACCTAAAGTTCGAACTTTTAAAAGTGCTTAAACAAAAGAGCAGGGCTCTGAACAAAATTCCTATGAAGAGATGATAATCATCTAAGGGACCAAAGGTCCTATTTATATGCATTGCAGAGCCGTTTCAACTTCCAAGGGATAGCGCGACGGTTGGGATTCTGCCACCGCTGCGCTCACGTTTGGAGGCCACGTAAGCGCAACGGTGGGGGGGGGGGATTTGTTTACCCCAATCAGAGCAAAGCTCTGTTCAAATTTCAAGGCGGGAGACGAAGCAATGCTTCTGTTTCCCCCAATCAGAGCAAAACTCTGCTTTGAAAATTAAAGTGAAAATAAATGAAGCAACGCTTCAGATCCCCTGCGTCAAAATCAGACACTCCAGCGCAGGGAGCACAGCGCCCAAGGCAGCACGCCCAATCAGAGTAAGGCTCTATTTAAAACAAAATTAAAACAAACAACGCTTTAGATGCGCTGCGCTCTACGCTGCGCGACACGTGTCAGCGCAGTTGCGCTAGCGCAGTTAGGCTGCGATGTGCGCTGCGCGACACGTGTCAGCGTAGTTGCGCTGCGCGACACGTGTCAAGCACAGATGCGTTTGCGCCAAACAGAATTAAAATTCCAGTAAGATCTTTCTGTTCTTGTTAAAACAAGAAGATTGTCTTCTGTAAAACAAAAGCCCTTGGATCAAAGATCCAACGGTGGGGAAAATTCCCCAAATCACTCAGAGAATGATCTCTTTAATAAATTTAACAAATTAATGGGCACTATATAAAGGCCCCTAGACCCCAATTCAAAGGAGGGAGATCAAAATACATAGAGAAAAACAGAGAATTGCTCTAAAGAATTTTGAGAAGAGCTCACAGAAAAAAAAGAAAGGTAAACCTTTTAAAAAGAAGAACTTCTTCTGAAAAGATCATTGATCTAAGAACAAGATCAAAGATCTTCAATAAAAAACATAATAAGAACAAAGGCATTGCCTTTTTTATGAACCACTGGTTCTGGAATCTTAAAAGATTCTTTTCTTGAATCCAAAATTGGATCAAGATATTAAAACAGTACCTTGCACTTGAAAATCTGCACTGTTGCGCTCTTGGGTTGGCGCAAGCCACCAGAGAGCGCCACGTGTCAGCTCCAAAACCACTTGTGCTATGCGCTTTTAAGATAGAGCATTGCTCTCTGAAATTGGCGCAACTCACCAGAGCGCAACAGCGCAGCGCACTGGCGCAGCGCACTTGCGCTGTTGCGCTTGCGCTCACCAGAGCGTGACATGTGTCACCTCCGCATGCGCTTGCACTCAATAATTGGCGCAAAGCGCCTGACAGGCCACATGGCCATTGTCAGTTTAATTAATGCGCTGCATTATTTATAGAAGGGCCAAGCCCAATTAAAAAAGGCCTAACAAGCCTAATAAAATGCCATGCATTATTTTAAAAGGCAGAGCCCAAACAAAGACAGATGCACTGCATCATAAAATAAAGGGACAGAGCCCAAATCAAATAGGCCTTACAGGCCAAAATAAAATGCAGTGCAGGGGCAATGTACTAGCATAGGCCTAATAGGCCAAAGATAAATAAAGCGTTGAGCATATTCAACTGGACTTAGCCCAATCTTGGCCGTAAGTCCTCAAATTAAATTGACTGAGCAAGATTGCTCCCTTAAATCAATTTACATCCGGTTCAAGGGTACATCTCTGAACTCCTCTGACACCTATCGTTATAATCCTTCAACGACGTTAGAGAGGTGACGGGTCCCGACGGCCATACATGTTGGACCACTATGTCCCTAAACTGGAAACAGACCACTATGTCCCTAAACTGGAACAATAGAGCCCAAATACTCTTTTTTCGGATCCAAACGATCCCGTTAAGTCGATCTTAGTCTCAAACTAGACTAACGAATCCTTAACAAATGTTTAAGTTGATCTTAGCCTCAAATACGGCTAACGTATCTTTAAACCCTCAAACAGACTTTAGTCCCAAATTGGACTACAGGTCTCCCAACCAACCTTGGTTCAAGGGTACATCTCTGAACTCCTCTGATATCTGTCGTTTTAATCCTTCAACATCGTTAGAGAGGTGACGGGTCCCGACGGCCATACATTCAATCGACCGCAATGTCTCTAAACTAAACTATAGAGTCCAAATGCTCTCTTGTTGGATCTAAACGATCCCGTTAAGTCGATCTTAGTCTCAAATTAGACTAACGTGTCCTTAACAAACGTTTAAGTTGATCTTAACCTCAAACAAGGCTAACGTATCCTTAAACCAAAACCCCAAATCCAAATCTAAGAAAATACGGATTTGGACTAATCCACGTCCTACGGGCGACAACAAAAAATTAGTCTCCGTATACAATCCACGGGCAACCGAACACAAAACAAACACCCACGACACGAAGTGACCATCTGGAGAAGGAGAAAGTTGTTACCGCGATGCGGTAACGTAATTAACTGCAGGGGCTTGCGCCTGCAGGGAAGAGCGTCTCCACAATCAAAAACCCCTCAAACGAGGGAGAATCTGACGAAGTCTGCTACATCGGTCGCATCCGTTTAAACCTCTGATACACGGTGCCATAAATCAACTTGGCATCTTCGGAGAGGTGGACAGATAAAACCAAATAGCATCTGCCCCGAATCTCAGGCAAGACGTCCATGTCTTAGCCGCCATTCGGAGGGGAACACCGAGCACTCGCAGTTTATATTAAGCGGTAGTTACAGGGTATATACGTGCCAAGAGATAAGTTGTGTGGATGATTACAAGGTAATCTATGCGACGTGGCAACGTCACATTATTTCTTGGTTTGGCTTTATTTTCATATAAGGAGTCGAATCATGTAATGTGGATACACTTAAGAGTTATATCTTCATTGATCCGGGATCTGAAGAATGCTGCTCCAGTAAGACTATAGAGCGACAGCAGTTGGCAGTTATATGTTTTCTACTCGATATATGAACCAGTTAGTTATGTGGAAAGCAAATGTGTTGACGTTTGCTAGTACGTTTGAGTAATTGAGGCTTAAGGTTTAATCGGCAGGGGCGATGGAACCAAGAGCGCTGCTAATATGTTGACAAGATCAACAGTGCGCAAGAGCGGGTGTCCTAACGTAAGAAAAGTTCAATCGAGCAACGAAAACAGGAAAAACGTGCCAACAACTTAAGTGATCTGACATGGAAAAACGTGCTGGCAATAATGAATATAATAAGTCCAATGTTTGACTATGGGAATTTGAATCGCTCCACTCGTCAGAATACTGAGTAGAAATAAGCCTTCTGCTTGGAGCAGAAAAGTTTGTGGAAGCAAATAATTTGTCGAAACATATGAATTTATTCTGTATCGGGGATGCAGATAGCACATAAATAATCTTCCTGTCGGGGTACTGAGTGAAAGAAGGCCTTCTGCTGGGAGCAGAAAAGTTTGTAGAAGCAAATCATGTGTCAAGAACATATGAGTCAATTCTGTATCGGGGAAGCAGATAACTATCCACAAATCATCTTCCCGTTGGTTACAGTTTCAGTTTCGGCTTAGGATACTTGGATAGCTTAATAAGACAATTTGTCTTATGAGTTTCTTATAATTTTGAGGATTGACCCTTCTATTAAGGTTATGAGTGGCATGGAAGATTAGGTCAACATGTATATGGGATGACTTAACCATCTGAGGTAGATGAGGTGGCATTTGAGCCAAAGTCAAAATATCTACTTGTGAGAGTTGGCTTAGAGGCAAAACTACCAAAGAAAAACCATTTGAATATCCATTGCAGACAATTCACTCCGATAAATATGGACCAATAAATATGAAGACACGTAGTGGAGTTTTCTAATCCAATACCTTCATTAATAATTACTCGATAGGCTACTGATCTTACACGAAACTAAAGTGTTGATTTTTATCAAGCGTTGTGTAACAACCCTAAATTTCCTGTACAGCATTCTGTACAAATTTTTCAAAAATTACAGAAAGAGGTATTTTTTCCTGAGCACAAGATATAAGTTTGTTTTGCTTTTTAATAGGAAAAAGGAGCTTGTAAGCTCATTGGTAAGACCTTGCACTACTGAACCAAAGCACCAGAGTTCAAATCCCATCCCTCGCATTATTTTTAATATTGTTTTCTTTTAATATTTTTAGAATTCCAAGAGTCTACACGTGCTAAACCCGAAAAAACCCCACTACACATGTAAAACAAAATGGACCAGGGGGAAGACTAAGAGACGATGGACCCACGGCAACGACCCCGGCCCTGACTCGGCCCGAGTCGGCTGGCGACTCGGCTGACTCGGCCGCCGCCGGCCGGACTCGGCTGGACCGCCGAGTTCCCAACATGAAAACTTTGCCTCTTGGCCTCCCCTGTACCCCCGTATACTTTAATTGTCATGCACTGTAATAGAGCCCCTTTAAAACCCTATTTACTCCATTTTAATACATTTTTAATACATTTTAATACAATTTTCAATTCACCATTTCACCTACTCTAAACCCTAGCCTTACCCTATAAATAAAACCCCTAGACACATCCCCCTCACTCACAATTCTGTCCAAACTCTCAAGAAATTCCTCTAGAAATTTTAGTGTGCAATTGAAGTTAGCAAAGGGGCGAAACTTCGGCGATCTTCCGACGACGACCCTAAGAGCTCCCGGCGACGAAACGACGCACCGGCGCCTCCTACCGTTTTCTCTTCCTCATCCCCAACCTACAAACCCATAAGTCACACCTCCCTCTTCTCTATTCTTTTCTAAAAACACGTATTTCTAAATACCGACGGAATCGGAGTTAATCCGATGTCCGATTTGGTTCTTCCTAAAAATCTCACTTTTTCTTATATACAATCATACTAAACCCTTACATATTGACTATTAAATATTAACAAGTGTTCACACCATAATATTGTATTATTATATTCCCCATTCTTATTTGTTTCATAAATAAACAGGTGCTTTTGACGCATATCTGCTACATATTACAGGTTACAGGTTCTTGGAGCGAAAACAGTGAAAAAGACAAAAGATGATACAAAAGTAAGACTTTTTACCAACAAATAGAAGGATCTTAGTCAAGCCTAGACAAAGAACAGTTCACAATTAACAAGGCAACGCAAGGTCCAAGATGTCAAAGCGAACGGTTAAAAGACCACTACAAGTTTTCACTGAAAGATCTGGAAGAGAACCAGAAGCCAATCTGAGAAAAAACCTAAAGAAAAGCCAAGGCAAAATGCAACAGAACAACCCCTGGAAAACTGATCCCATGAAGCTTCTCTTTGGCCACGGAACCGCGGCCGGGTTAAGCCCGTGTCGGCGACAAATTTTGTGGCGGTGCGAGGCTCGTTGACTTGGTCTTTTTTCTTAGGGGGTATTTTTGTAATAGTAGACATGCGGATCAATTGTAACCTAGGGTTTCCTATCCTCTATAAATAGGAACTCTAAATCATTGTAAAGGCTATGCATCCCTCATGCCTCTTTTTATGAATAAAATTCAGAATTCTTTTGGAGAGTATCGGTGCCTCTTTTCAATTCATGAATTCAGATCTGACAACCCTGTGTTGATGTTTGGAGAGAGCCATCTGTAAGTAGTTTTATTTAATTGCTCTAGTTTAGATTCAATTCTTGCCCTAGGTAATTTTTCATTCTCTGCACTAGATAAATGTCTTTCAATTCCCTAATGAGCGAGTAGTTTCCTCGCTTGTTAGGGTTAGCTTTGGGGAAGGCTTTTGAGAGATGAGATCTCTCATCCCTTTCTTGTCCGTTATATATTTTTCATAGGACTCCATGCATACATGCACATACCGCTCCCTACGGTACCCTATCCCTCGAGGTAGCTGTGATACCGTAGTATAAAGGCCCGGTTGTAATGTTTTCCATGGAGGTTAGAGTAAGGATTGATAAAGGAAGGACAAGAAACTAGAGGAAGAAAACATCTTCCCGATAATTCTAATCCCTTTTGTTAATAATTACCATGACTCCTACTAGATCCTAACATGGGTATAGAAAGCGTTGAGATTTATTTACATTTCCAAACCATTCCTAAACCTAACCCTAGCAAGATTTAGATCTAGATAATCTTAGTATAGATAGATTTAGTTTTTAGATTTAATAATCATTCCGACCATAATCGGAATTAAATCGTTTGAGCGACTAGGAAATTCACAACATCCCTGTGGACCGACCCGTACTCACCGGCTATCTGCAAAGCGACGCCGTTCTTGATTGCGGTAATAGATAGTTTTTGAGATCAATCAAATGACGCCGTTGCCGGGGATGGCGTGTTATTTCCTTTTTGCAATTTCGGGTTAATCTTAATTAAAAAAATCATAAAAACTGAAAAATATAAAAAAAATATAAAAATATATCATCTGTTATTTTTTGGAAAGGGTATTTTTTGTGAATCTTTGCAGGATCGACGGATCTGGAAAAATCCAGAGTGCTAAACAGAAAAAGGTACATCAGAACAGAAAGGAATTGGGAAATCAGAGCAGCACAATTTTTTTCGAGAACTGAAGCTTCATTTCCGCCGCCTTTCCGCCACGCAAGCCGTCTCCCGCCGAGGATCCGCGATCCCACTGCCACGTCAGTGCGCGAAAATTCACTGTTTGTTTCCACTTCCCCTTCTCTGCAAATCCCCATATATCTTTTTGCCAAATCTTCTGCAGGATTCTTTGCGCTAAAAAATCTTCCCCCTTCCAATAATTAATTTTCTGCAGGATTCTTTGCGCCGCGCATAAAATAAAAAAGATTTGATTGCAAGTGATTTACTGTTTTGCATATTTTTAATCGGACTTTAAGGGGCTTTTGACCAATTCAGATTGGGTGGGGATTTCATCACCCTTCCCAGGACCCCAGAAATCACATAAGGCATTTGCATTGACCATATCTTAATTAAAAAATACTAGACTCAGCCCTAAGGACTTTGAGCTCAATAGGACAGAGGACTAGTTATAGGCATCAGCCGTTAATCCTAACCTGACTTTACGGTGTCTAGGCAAGTGTGTCCAAGGCGAGTGGTTACTTAATTAGGACCGCTACTTGTAGCGGGGAGCCTCCCACTCACCTGGCACTTACCTGGCCGCAATTGGCGGTGAAGAGGCGGTTTGAGGTCCTATTTCTAGCCCTTTGGAACAGTTAGGAGCTGTCTAGCTGACCTAGGTGACCCTAGATCTAGGCCTGATTGTGCATTTTTGGTTGATCGAAAGTGTGTCTAAGCCCTTTATCAAAAATTTTTGCAAAACAAATAAAAAAATAAGAGGAAAATTTTTATAAAAAGACTTGCAACTTTTGTCGCTAAGAAATCCGTGCACTCCAATCTTCTTTCTCTTCTCCTTCTTCTATCATGGGTACCCCACATCATAAATCTCTTGCCGAACTTTGGTATCTCGAACCTAACTTTGCGTCGTACGTCAATTGTTTCGCTCGATTTAAAGAAGATCCCTCCATGCCAAAAATATCTTTGAAAGATCAAATAGAACCGTCTAGGAGAAACAGTTCGACTTTGCAACCCACTTTGTGTCAACCAAGTCAACCTTTACCACCTTCATATGTTGATACCACTTTTTCAAGTCCTGCTGTAACTCCTAAACCGATGTCCATTGCTGAGCATATCGCTCAATCTCGTTGCCGATCTTTCACCCCTCTCCCCTCATCTAGTTCTAGGAATCAACAAGTCCATCCACCTTTTTATCCACATGTTGATCCTAATCCTGTCCAACCATCCACTTCCTACCAGCCCTACCCGACTTTCCCACCTTCACTAGACCCTGTTTGTACACAGCCTTTTGGGAGTTTCACGTATCCAAACAATTTCGAATCTTTTACCGAAACCCCTTCACCACCCATGTCTAGTTTGGAACAGTCGTTGGCAGCTTATATTGCAGCAACAAACAAAATGACTAGGAATGTGGAAGCGTCCATGGCCGCCCTTATGCAACCGAGTGAACCGGTAGCTAGTTTCCAACTGGCTCAAAATTTTCCAATATATGAGGAGGCAGTTGGACAGAGTGAGAATTTGAGAGGGTTTCCAAATCAAACCTACCCATACCCAATACCAGCCCACAACTCCGGTTTTCCATCGATTGTCCCAAATAGTTCACCAGTTGAAAATAAAAACGAGTTGTGTGATTTTGTAGTGCTTGATTTGCCAGATTGTGAAGAACCCCTTTCGAGTGAAACCACATTTAATCCTTTCGATCTTTACACCTCCAATCTAGAACCTGAATTGATAAATATCCATGCTTTTGATGAGGTGTCAGAAAATATTGATTTTCACTTGATTGAGGATATAGACGCCGGGAATATTTCGGATGATGAACCTGTTGATTTGATTGAAATTTTATGTCCGATTCATCATCCCGAGTCATTAAATATTTCTCCCGAACTTCATATTCATCTTGATTTTGATGATAATGGCATGGATAAGCTAAATTTTGAGGAGAATTATGAGGATAGTATTGAGAGTATTGAGGATAATATTGAGGTTGAACCATTTTTTTGCTGTGTCGGATTTTCCAATTCATCCTCCTACTGTTACACTTCCTAAATCAAACACCCTCCTTTCCATTGTTCCGACCACGCAAAAGATCACGCTTGAGGACTGTGAGCTTGAAAAATTTTCCTTTGAATCTGACACAGTTCTCACAGCCGATAACACTTACGAGTGCTTCAATTTTTCGGACGATGTTGCAGACTCACCGCCCGAGTTTGAGTCCTTTGAATTTCCTGATGAGTTAGTTGAACAATCAGACTCGATTGCTTACAGTCGTTTCGAACCATTGATGGAACCTTTCCAGTTCGAGACAGTTTACTACGGTGAGAATGAGACAATCCCTAATTCACTCACTTTCGTCCTTCCTATCGTTCCGACCGTACAAGAGATCGTTACGCCTTCATCTCCACTACCGAGTTCGATGTACCCATGTTTTCTTGCGAATCTTGAGGGATTTGACCCCATTTCTCGACGGGTTGATAGATTAGCACAATCGCTTTTAACACATCGGTCATCATAAATTGCGCTAATTTATTCACTCGATTTACACCCTCAAGATCGTGCTACCCTTCTTTCCCTTTTCCGCCATTCTTCTCCTCCACCGAGACCATATTCCACCCTTCTTCCCATTCGGTCTCGTGTGCTTCTCATTTCTTTCCTTTACACTCCATTCTTTCACCAACTCGACCATTACTACGATAAGATTTTTGAATGGTTGGTTCTAACCTTTGGCTTGTGTAAGGCCAAGCTTAAGTTTGGGGGGAACCTTGTTGTATATATGTATATATATTTTTTGTTTTCTTTTTCTATAAAAAAATAACAAAAAAATTTCAAAACAATAAAAAAAAATTTATAGATAAATAAACAGGGGAGTGCCGACATTCTCAACCCTCTTGGTGTAGCATGACAGTGAGGACACTGTCAAGTTTAAGTTTGGGGGTATGCTCGGTAAGTCTTCTTCCTTCGCATTCATATTTTTGCATTTGCATATTTATTTGAAAACCCATAAAAATTGAAAATTTTCAAAAATTATAAAAATTATTGTATTCAATTTTGGCTTATTTGACTAGAGTTTGACAGATAGGTTAACTAGGTAGGAACAACTAGATCTTAGACGTAGTAAATTAAAAACCCTAAAGATAACCTTCCTTAAAGTTTAGCGGTAGAAAGTATGTGTCTTTGTAGTTTATTTAGAAATAGGCAAATTTTGAGTTCACTTCTTGGGCTAAGTCGAAACGAAGGAAAAGTATTGATATTTTTATTAGAGTATAAGTTTGAAAAATAGTTCCTAACTTAAGTCTAGATTCTGAAAATGTATACCCTACAAATTGCACAATCACGCACCTTGAAACTTGGAATAGTAGAGGAGACCTTGAAATGCTCTTGTCTAAAGTCCTTAGTACAATGAAAATAAAAGAAAAAAAGTGAATAAAGAGAAAAAAATGAACACTGGTTTTTGTGATTACTTAAGGCTGCATTAATGAAAAAATATTTAGCGAGGGTGCTTCATCACTTAGTGCCTTAGATCAACTGGTTTGGGAGTTACTGCTAAAAAGCCTTAGGTTTTGCAAGACTAGGAATTACGCTTTAAAGTGAAAACGCATTTTGTAAACGGTCGTTGGTATCTCAAGAAGTATTAACGGTCGCATGAAGGATGTGTAAGCAAAATTCTTTTAAAAATTCACTAATTAAGAAGTGCTTTGGACAACGGACAAGAGTATGATTGCTTGATTTGAATTTCCAAGTGTAGGGGTGATATATACACACACGTAAGGGTATGTGATTGGGATTTTGATAAGAGAAAGGAATGAAGAATAGAACTTGTATCTTTAATAGAGTTGATAAAAATTCCTAAGTGGAGATGGAACCCTAGAAGGAAAACTTAAG
Organism: Agapanthus africanus; assembly: GCA_030015575.1. NCBI lineage: Eukaryota > Viridiplantae > Streptophyta > Magnoliopsida > Asparagales > Amaryllidaceae > Agapanthus > Agapanthus africanus. The sequence goes on from CM057339.1 coordinate 49,228,823, forward strand.
AAATGCCGAAAGCTAAGTAAGTCTATAGAACATATATAATCTTAAGTTAAATAATGAGGAAGTGTGAAGAATATACGTGGATAATTTACGAGTCGAAGATAATAGAATTCCTTGTTAGAAAACCTAATTGGAGAATATAAGTCGATAAGCCAAATTGATAGGATTTTGTGGGTAGTATCCGCTGAAAACCCTCAGGAGACAACACTCCTCCTACTAGGGACACCTAGAGGATTAACGGCTTGTTGCACGAGCACGGTGCAATCGCGTTTCCCTGCGAAAGTGCGGTTAGGTTTTTTGTCGAGAATAAAAAAATAAGTTTGCTCGAGGACGAGCAAAAGATAAGTTTGGGGGTATTTGTTCACACCATAATATTGTATTATTATATTCCCCATTCTTATTTTTTTCATAAATAAACAGGTGCTTTTGACGCATGTCTGCTACATATTACAGGTTACAGGTTCTTGGAGCGAAAACAGTGAAAAAGACAAAAGATGATACAAAAGAAGGACTTTTTACCAACAAATAGAAGGATCTTAGTCAAGCCTAGACAAATAACAGTTCACAATTAATAAGGCAACGCAAGGTCCAAGATGTCAAAACGAACGGTTAAAAGACCACTACAAGTTTTCACTGAAAGATCTGGAAGAGAACCAGAAGCCAATCTGAGGAAAAACCTAAAGAAAAGCCAAGGCAAAACGCAACAGAACAACCCCTGGAAAACTGATCCCATAAAGCTTCTCTTTGGCCGCGGAACCGCGGCCAAAGCATGCCTTTGGCCGCGGAACCGCGGCCGGGTTAAGCCCGTGTCGGCGACAAATTTTGTGGCGGTGCGAGGCTCGTTGACTTGGTATTTTTTCTTAGGGGGTATTTTTGTAATAGTAGACATGCGGATCAATTGTAACCTAGGGTTTCCTATCCTCTATAAATAGGAACTCTAAATAATTGTAAAGGCTATGCCTCCCTCATGCCTCTTTTTATGAATAAAATTCAGAATTCTTTTGGAGAGCATCGGTGCCTCTTTTCAATTCATGAATTCAGATCTGACAACACTGTGTTGATGTTTGGAGAGAGCCATCTGTAAGTAGTTTTATTTAATTGCTCTAGTTTAGATTCAATTCTTGCCCTAGATAATTTTTCATTCTCTGCCTTAGATAAATGTCTTTCAATTCCCTAATGAGCGAGTAGTCTCCTCGCTTGTTAGGGTTAGCTTTGGGGAAGGCTTTTGAGAGATGAGATCTCTCATCCCTTTCTTGTCTGTTATATATTTTTCATAGGACTCCATGCATACATGCACATACCGCTCCCTACGGCACCCTATCCCTCGAGGTAGCGGTGATACCGTAGTATAAAGGCCCGGTTGTGATGTTTTCCATGGAGGTTAGAGTAAAGATTGATAAAGGAAGGACAAAAAACTAGAGGAAGAAAATATCTTCCCGATGATTCTAATCCCTTTTGTTAATAATTACCATAACTCCTACTAGATCCTAACATGGGTATAGAAAGCATTGAGATTTATTTACATTTCCAAACCATTCCTAAACCTAGCCCTAGCAAGATTTAGATCTAGATAATCTTAGTATAGATAGACTTAGTTTTTAGATTTAATAATCATTCCGACCACAATCGGAATTAACTCGTTTGAGCGACTAGGAAATTCACAACATCCCTGTGGACCGACCCGTACTCACCGGCTAGCTGCAAAGCGACGCCGTTCTTGATTGCGGTAATAGATAGTTTTTGAGATTAATCAACAAGTCATATTGAACAAGTTCCATATCAAAAGGATTTTTATTTCACTTGTTATCGTATTTTTTCACTAAAATACCATGTAGTTTAATTCCGACATTTAAAACATCAAAATCTTGTTATACCTTTAAGTAGATCACGAGGTAATGATCTACCTCCTCACACACTCATATGTAATATAGCACAATACCTTTCGGGAACATAGGATACGGGAAAACGAAACTTTACATATAAATACCACAAACTATTAAAACCGTTTTCTATAAGAATTCGTATTTTTTATAAATCTTTGCAAAGCGCCGCTAGAACCCATTTTGGGGTACCCGACTGGGATGGTGCGGATTATCGTACATCCTTGGGCTTATTAGTGCGAGATGCAGATCTCCGCAAGGAGCATTAGGTCTCGAAAGATTTAAAATATAAATATCTTAAGATTTCTAGAAATATAATATATATTAAAATTATTTTTATATAAATATGTATATATGTATCATTAAAATATCTATTTTATGATAATATAAATATTCCAACTTTTTCCTAAAATCACAAGAATCACTTTATATTAAAATACCATGAATTCCATACAAGTTCAATGTTATAATTAAATACCATGTATTATGAAAAATAAGTTATTTTCACTAGAAATATCATAAATATAAAATCTACATCTATGACAACTCTAAAGACGATAATTAAATACTTGGGGTGCATTTTGAAAATTATACAAAAGTATTTTTACATAAAACCCCCTCAAATTCTATAAATTACCCTAAGGACCCTAGTAAATATAGGTTTAAGCGGGATCAATATATTGGGCCTCAGGGAGCCGGAGAAGTGGGTGCTTGCCTAATTAAGGTAGACAACTTAACAACGGTGTTATCAACACGGTAATCATTTTTGAAAAAGACACAAATCCTGCCGTCCATGTGCATCAATTACCGATAACATCAAAACATTCAGGACTTCAATTTCTTTTCTAATTGTTCTGACTAAAACCGAGTCTTATTATAATAATCTGAGTTGAATATGATTCAAATACAATCTACAAACCAACATGAATACATGAATACATATATTCAATCTGTATTGACTGAACCAAACCATGGTTATACTTCCATTTATATTTCTCCAGTTACATCTATTTACTGATATAATGGTTTCGGCAAGTCATCCAATTGAACAATGTAACAACCCTAATTTTCTTATACACTTTTTCCATACAAATTTTTAAAATTTTTTTTAATCCTTAAAGGGGTATATATTGCCTGAGCACAAGACTTAAGTAATTAATTAGCAATTTAATTACAAGAAAGAGCTTGTGGCTCATTGGTAATACCTTGCATTGCTCAACCAAGCCACCAGAGTTCAAATCCCATGTCCCACATTATTTTTAATATTATTTTGTTTTAAATTCTTTGGAAGCCCAACAGTCCACACACAATAACTCCCAAATCATGAACTGAACTTGAAAAACTAAATATATCAGTGCCTACCCCCGGCGACTCCCCACCTACTCGACCCCCGACTCGGCCGAGTGGGCCGGCAGACCGGCCGACTCAGGCCGGTGCCGCCGGCCGGACTCGGCTGGACGGCCGAGTCGTCAACTGAAAAGTCATGGCTTTTCCTCTACCCTACCCCATGCACACTCTATTTAATGGGATCGGTTCCAGAGAGCATATGAACACCTATTTACTGCAATTTTTAATGAATTTCCTACATTTTTACATTTTTTTTTAATTAAAACTCTACACCTATCCTAATCCTAGCCTAACCCTATAAATACACCCCCTACCCTCTACCCTCTCATCCCAAAATTCTGAACCCACTCTCTCAAAATTCCAAGAAAACTTGTGTACTTTGAAAACAAGCTCGAGGCGAAGCTTCGACGAATTCCCGGCGGAACTTCCGGCGATCGTTTTAGGAACTACCGGCGACGACGCAACACATCGGCGATTCCTTTACTTCCCTCTCACTCTCTTGTGTGATCTAAAACCCGTAAGTCCCAATTTCTACCTATCTCTTCTATCTAAAAATACGGATTTACAAAACCCAACGGAATCGGAACAAGTCCGATTTCCGATTCGGTTTCCTATAAAATTCCACTTCTCACTAATACAATCATACTTAAACTTCCCCATGTTGACTATTAAATACTAATCAAACAAATCGATCAAGTTTCATTACATAAAATGATAGCTATTTCCATTCATCGTATTTTTCACTTAAATACCACATTGTTTCAATCCTACATTTAACTCCATCAAATTTTCTATACATTTAAAGTAGATCACGAGATAACGATCTAGCTCCTCACACACTCACATACAACCTAACACGATACCCTCGAGAACTCAGAATACGGAAAACAAACATTTTCATTTAAATACCCTTTACTAAATAAAGTCATTTCTAAAAGATTTAGTATTGATACACCTTTTAAAATAAATACCACTTATTATGAAAATATGATAAGTTGTGGACATCAGTCGTTTATCTAAACCTGATTTTGTGGTGTCTAGGCTAGGCAAGTGAGAAAGGTAACTTTAAAAGGCCCGTCTCACGGTGATTCGTGAGCGGATCACTCCTTTCTTCACTTGTACTTAGCTGGCCACAATTGGCGGTGAAGAGGTGATTTGAGACATCTCACAACTTGTCGTTTTGGATCAGTTAGAAATAGTCTAGTTGACTTAGGAGACCCAAGAACATAGAATACGGGAAAATTTACATCTTTACAAATAAATACCATTTACTTCATAAAACCGTTTTCTAAAGAATTTAGTATTTTACAATCTCTGCAAAGCGCCGCTACAACCCATTTTGGGGAACCTGTTCGGGATATTGCGGATTATCGCACAATCTCGGGCTTAGTAGTGCGAGATTCAGACCTCCGCAAGGAGCATTCGGTCTCTAAAGATTTAAAATACGATATCTTAAGAAAATGAGATTTTTAGAATATAATAAATATATTAAAATTATTTTTGTATAAATATATGTATATTTATCATTAAAATACCTATTTTGTTATGATATAAATATTCCATTTTTTCTAAAAAAATCACAAGAATAAATTTTACACTAAAATACCATGAATTCTAAATAAATCAATATTACAAATAAATACCTTTATTTCTGAAATTAGGATATTTTCACTAGAAATATCACAATACAAAATCCACCTTCATTACAACCCTAAAGACGAATAATGAATACTTGAGGTGTATTTTGAAAAGTATATAAAAGTATTTTTACATAAAACACCCTCAAGTTCTATAAATTACTCTAAGGACCCTAGTAAACATAGGTTTAAGCGGAACCGATCTCTTGAGCCTCAGGGAGCCGGAGAAGTGGGTGCTTGCCTATCTAAGGTAGACAAAGTAATAAAAACAATCAGGACTTCAATTTACTTTGCTAAATTATCTGACTCAGTTTGAATCTCAGTATAATCTGACTTGAATATGATTCAAGTACAATCTACAATCTTCAATCTTCAATATTACAATTCAACATGAATCCATGAACCCAATTATCAATCTATACAACTTGACTGAACCGAACCATGGATATATATTCCATTTACATGGTTCTCCAGTTATTCCATTTGCATGATTCTATGGCTGCATCCGTTTACTGATATCATGGTTTCGGTCAGTCAATCAATTATACAATCAATACAATTTACAAGACAAACAATACAATCAAAACACTACGCGGTTTAAGGGGTAGATTGGTACGGAAGGTGTTAAAAGTGGCACGAGACTGTAAGACTTAATACACCTAACATGAATCCAGTTGCTGTTGTACCGTGGCATAAACGGTTCCTTGTACTATACGTGCCTCTAGTCTCTGGCATATAGAGACTCCTCTCGTATACACTGGCATTCTTCTGTACCAAGCTACAAACAATAGTTTTAATACAACATTACAACAAGATTATACAACTTTAAAAGATACCTCCTTATTCTGTCTATTCTACTTTCCTCTTATCTTTGGGACTTACTGAGCGACCTGTTCGCTGACGACATTCTATTCTTTCTTCTTTGAATGTCGTAGGGTGTTTTGGACCCGTCAGAGATCGAGCCAACTGCAGAAGACTTGGATCGGTTTGTTGAAGAACCAGAGTTTTAGTTTCATTGTACACATTTTCTTTCAGTGTTTTACATTCCTGTTATGCCATTATTTAGGCATCGCTTTTATTCCAGTTGTATTTACTTTTCATGCATTGTACAAAAGAATGTTAATAAATAAAGTTGCTGTTCAGTTTATATATCTTGTCTCTTGTGTATTTACTTTTATATTGCTTAGATACGCTTAGCGTATTTACTTCAGAGTAAATACGTAGCGGACCAGTCCCGTCCTCTTCACCGTATACCGGGAAGCGGGGCGTAACAGGGTTTTGTTAGCGGCCCATGCAGGTCAGAGCTGTATGAAACCCTAAGCAATATAAAACACAAGAACCAGCAACTAAAACATTCTTTACAATTCATGTTCCTTGAATCTTACAATTTCATATTCCTTGAATCTTATCAATTTCATATTCCTTGAATCATATACTTTGAATCTGTCCTAACCTAAATTTTTCATTCAAGGTTATGCATTCCCCAAACAACACCAGCACCAACTTCAACAACACTCCACCACCACTACAAATCACACCTACCGTCCCTGCTCCGCTCAACGAGCAAACGGTTCTGCTTGAGGAAATCCGAAGCCTCCTGGTTGGACTGCAGCAGCAGACTGCTATATTATTGAACCGACCAGAAGCAGAAGCAACCGTCAGGAAATGCTCTGCCACCCAGATAGCAAGAGGAACCTACACTACACAACCTTCTGACTCCAAGAGACAGAAAGAAACAATTAACCAGTCAAGTCCAGGTTTTTGTTACTACTGCCATAGGGATGGACACTTGTGGAAGGACTGTAGGCACGCAAAAGGCCTGTGCCTAGTTTGTGGCACATCCGATCATAAAATTGGAGATTTTCCCTATATACGCAACTCAGCTCACACACCCACCAACTACCCGCAGCGGCCAGCTATCTAGGCTCCTGCAACTCGTCCTATACTCCCAGCACCACCTCCACATGGACCACCTCTATCTAGTCAGGTATCGATGTACCGGCTTACACAGAAAAATGTGCCGAGACATCAAGCCTCCACCTTAGCAGCCATAGAACCTGAGACTGTGAACTAAGGTAACCCAGGTAACTCCTTCACTTTGACCAAAACTTTTTGCAATATTTCTTTCTTCTAAATATTTTCATACGCTATCTATACTCCAGTCACCGAACTTTCCTTGAGTCTGTTACACTTTTCTTTTACAAATTTCGGGGACGAAATTTTTATAAGGAGGGTAGAATGTAACAACCCTAATTTTCTTATACACTTTTTCCATACAAATTTTTAAATTTTTTTTAAATCCTCAAAGGGGTATTTATTGCCTGAGCACAAGACTTAAGTAATTAATTAACAATTTAATTACAAGAAAGAGTTTGTGGCTCATTGGTAATACACTAGTAAAATAGGGGGTTGCCCCTACGGATAGTTTAATCCGTAGGGGCAGAAATAACTTGGCCCTACGGATATATCCGTAGGGCTAAAAGGTTGCCCCTACGGGCAAAGACGTCCAAGAATAAAAATATTAATTCTTAATTAGGTGTTTGCCCCTACGGAGCCGCAAACAAAGGACCTACGGATATATCCGTAGGGGCAAGTAAATATCGATTTAATAAAATCCCAGATCGATCGCCTACGCTCATTTCCCTCTCTCTCTCGATCGGGCACGAAAATAAGCCCCCAATGCGCCACGCCGTCGCCGCCAAGGTTGTTCTCCTCGTCGCCACCGCCGGTTTCGTCGCCACTGGAGTTCTCGTCGCCACCGCGGTTAAGGTCGTCGCCCCTGCCCCAGCAGCCGTTCAGGTGAGTAAATCTCGAGGTAAGTTAAAGAATTTATTGGATTATTTTGGGCTTAAGGTTCATGGCGCGCGAGTTGGGGTTGGGCTAGGGTCGCGGTCGCAGTCGGGGTCGGGTTAGGGTTGGGGCAGGGGCTGGGCTGCGGGGTCGGGGTCGGGGTCGGGGTAGGGTTAGGGTCGGGGTCGGGGAAGGGGAAGGGTCAATTTATCAAATTTTTTATTGGGGGTGCGGCTGGGGCTGCGGGCTGGGGCTAGGGCTGGGGAAGGGGAAGGTCAATTTATCAAATTTTTAACAAGATTTATATTAGTTTGCAAGAACACTTAAGTTTATCACAAAATATTGTTTGGGTTTTCGATTTATATCTTTTAGCGGTATGTATCCGTTGTCCCAAATTTTGAATTATCTTATACTAGTATTTATGCATGTGCAGATCTTCTTTATCCTGACAAAAGATCCATATCCATTATCTTAACTTAAAATCCTTTAGAGGGTGATAATCCTAAATAACAACAAAATGATGTTAAATATTTCATCCGATTTTCACAAGATCATACTTGAAAAAAATGCAACTACTTTCACAATTTCACAATCCTAACCAACTCCCAATTTATTATGGTATTCGATCATAACTTGAGAACAAATTCTCTTTTCTATTGCCATCCCATATCAAACCCTAGAATCGTGGGCCATTTCAAATTACACCAAATTGAGGCAAGAATAGGATGAAACCAACATAACCAACAATAAAGAGCTTTATTTGGTAATATATATTGATGAACAATGGTTGCTGTGTTAAATCCAACCCTCACATCACATGCATATCAATAAAGGAGAGGACTGACCAAAATGCTGAATTTTAACAATTGTGAAAGTTCTTCGGTCAGGATGTAACAGAAATAAGGAAAAAAAACCTAAAATATTTCTCACAAAAAAGAAAAAGCAAGCTTCTCTCCCATATCATTAACAAAGCTTATCACTTTTGATTCTCGAAATTATTTTACATTATATTTTCATTCAAAACGTTTTGCTAGTTTGCTCACCAACCGTTTGATAAAATTCCAAAACTATTTTTACTTTCCTTGCTCACAATTGCTCTTGACTACGTACAAATCTTGAAAACCCATTAACGCTCTTGCAATAATATGCAAAATCACATGAGGATTCACATTCATCACCACCACCTAAGGCTAGGGTTTGGGCTGGGGCTGCGGCTAGGGCTGTGCGTCCTCCAGAGGGCGATCATAGGATCGGTGAAGTGAGGTGGCTGGATATGAGATACGATGGATTTCCATGTGTTCAATGGAATGCTGAGGGTCAGAGTCGGTTATTCATATATCTCCCAAAAAAGAATGAGTTTGTTATCAAAGGTGTATTGATTTCTACATCAAGGAATATCAGTTATATGTCATTCAGTGACTAAGTCTGTTTCTGGCCCAACCATATTTATGAATCGTTTCTTCTTTTTCCTTCTTACGTATATTTACTAGTTCAGACTGTATGCACCTCTGCAATCAACGCCGAGAACTTATACATTATAGGTTAATAGACATATGCTATGAAATCACGGTGCATATCGAATTCATGATATGTTATAGTCCCTCATTATTTTTACTGTGGTGAGAAAGCAGTCGCTGGTGGCCACAAGCCATAGAATTGGCAGTTGTCCTACCTGCGATAACATCTTACAAATCATCAGTAGACATCTCTGTTATATTAATCTTTTAATGTCAGCTTGCATGCATGTTTATTTGCATATTTCCTCTGCTAATTATATTCTTCTAGATCATGTTTGCCTAATCTATCCGAGGCTTAGCATAATCTAGTGGCGATAAACAATTCCATCTTCTGCTACTATGGTGGCACTGAGAAACTTCCATTTAGAAATGACAACACGTATTTTGTGGAAGTACTGTACATAATAAGAAGGAGAAGACAGTAATGTGGCAGAAGAAGAAGGAGAAGACAGTAATGTGGCAGAAGAAGAAGGAGAAGACAGTATGCATGTATATACATTTGAAATTTAAGTAAAAACAACCCTACACTTAAGCGAAATCATAAATCGAAACACACATATATAGAATACAACTCATACATGGGTATCCTCAAATCTAACTTTCATTGAATTTGCACGCGCACTTAAAATAACAACCTTTATACTAAAAAATTATGTATGCCATTACTTAGTAGTTTATGGTTTTTAGACGCAAAAGCCATTTGAGAAATACTTTTCCAACCCACTATTAATCCATATTCTCAATATAGTCATTGAATTTGCACGCGCACATAATAAGAAGGAGAAGACAATAATGTGGCAGAAGAAGAAGGAGAAGACAGTAATGTGGCAGAAGAAGAAAAAAATGACATTCCTCGTTCTCTGTTTCAGCATCAATCTTCTGATATGAACTAATGATGGCTTTCACATAGGCTTTTCCCTTTAGAGACTTCTTAGTGTCCAATGAAAAGCATACATCAGATTTGTGCAGGTCGGGTTCTTCTATGACTTTCAAGAGTCTCAACTGATTCTGTAAATTACACTCTAGTTGGGTGGTACTTTTACCACTTCTCACTGCAGGTGCGCTCTCTAATATCCATTTTGAATGTAATATTATTGATATTCAAAATGGATATTAGAGAGCGCACCTGCAGTGAGAAGTGGTAAAAGTATCACCCAACTAGGGTGTAATTTACAGAATCAGTTGAGACTCTTAAAAGTCATAGAAGAACCCGACCTGCACAAATCTGATGTATGCTTTCCATTGGACACTAAGAAGTCTCTAAAGGGAAAAGCCTATGTGAAAGCCATCATTAGTTCATATCAGAAGATTGATGCTGAAACAGAGAACGAGGAATGTCATTTTTTTCTTCTTCCGCCACATTACTGTCTTCTCCTTCTGCCACATTACTGTCTTCTCCTTCTTATTATGTGCGCGTGCAAATTCAATGACTATATTGAGAATATGGATTAATAGTGGGTAGGAAAAGTATTTCTCAAATGGCTTTTGCGTCTTAAAACCATAAACTACTAACTAATGGCATACATAATTTTTTTAGTATAAAGGTTGTTATTTTAAGTTTTCCCTTATAGAGATATGATCTAACTGCATCTATAAACTATAAGTGTGCAGAATATTATGATAAGAAATCATAAGAAAGGGTCGTAGCCATGCATAACCTTGAATCTACATACCAAATCATGCAAAAGCATGCACTTATTGTCACCTTGCCTTGGAATATAAAATATCTTGGAAGACTATAAGCGAGCATTTAAATCTTGATAGCTTTTGACTTCAACATATATTTTTCTCAAGTACCATGAAATATACTTGCTCCGTATAAACCGTTTTCAGGAAGATGGATTAATAATGACAAATTATCCATTGTGGCTCACTAGGTTAGTATTTTCTCTTCTATTGACCATCTTTCTAATCTGCTTGGTAAATTTATTCGGAACCGGCTGCGAATCATTAAAAGACATGCATAAGAAAGAAAGCTAAAATACAGATATATAGCATACCGATACATCGAAACTTCATAGTTGCGATGGCAATCCAGAGATATTTATTTCTACACACGTGGTGCGCGTGCGAATGCGTCAGGCATCATGGACAAATATTTCAGAACATGGAAAGTATTATTCGTATAAAGTAATTAAAACTTTTAAACACCTTGGGTAGATATTTTCTTAGTTGATGCAATCATATCATGAGGACTAAATTTAAGCTATTATACATATGCTTATGTATTTTTCTAACCTAATATATCACACACACACACACAGAGAGAGAGAGAGAGAACACCAGGTAGATAGAGAAATCAGGTAGCAGGATCCTGAAGAAATGGAGTCCATAGCATTGCTCATCATCATCATCCGTGATCCCTTTGAAAAAATATTATCAAAGGGATCATGGATGATGATGATGAGCAATGCTATGGACTCCATTTCTTCAGGATTCTGCTACCTGATTTCTCTACCTACCAGGTGTTCTCTGTGTGTGTGTGTGTGTGTGTGTGTGTGTGATATATTAGGTTAGAAAAATACATATGCATATGTATAATAGCTTAAATTTAGTCCTCATGATATGATTGCATCAACTAAGAAAATATCTACCCAAGGTGTTTAAAAGTTTTAATTACTTTATACGAATAATACTTTCCATGTTCTGAAATATTTGTCCATGATGCCTGACGCATTCGCACGCGCACCACGTGTGTAGAAATAAATATCTCTGGATTGCCATCGCAACTATGAAGTTTCGATGTATCGGTATGCTATATATCTGTATTTTAGCTTTCTTTCTTATGCATGTCTTTTAATGATTCGCAGCCGGTTCCGAATAAATTTACCAAGCAGATTAGAAAGATGGTCAATAGAAGAGAAAATACTAACCTAGTGAGCCACAATGGATAATTTGTCATTATTAATCCATCTTCCTGAAAACGGTTTATACGGAACAAGTATATTTCATGGTACTTGAGAAAAATATATGTTGAAGTCAAAAGCTATCAAGATTTAAATGCTCGCTTATAGTCTTCCAAGATATTTTATATTCCAAGGCAAGGTGACAATAAGTGCATGTTTTTGCATGTTTTGGTATGTAGATTCAAGGTTATGCATGGCTACGACCCTTTCTTATGGTTTCTTATCATAATTTTCTGCACACTTATAGTTTATAGATGCAGTTAGATCATATCTCTATAAGGGAAAACTTAAAATAACAACCTTTATACTAAAAAAATTATGTATGCCATTACTTAGTAGTTTATGGTTTTAAGACGCAAAAGCCATTTGAGAAATACTTTTCCTACCCACTATTAATCCATATTCTTAATATAGTCATTGAATTTGCACGCGCACATAATAAGAAGGAGAAGACAGTAATGTGGCAGAAGGAGAAGACAGTAATGTGACGGAAGAAGAAAAAAATGACATTCCTCGTTCTCTGTTTCAGCATCAATCTTCTGATATGAACTAATGATGGCTTTCACATAGGCTTTTCCCTTTAGAGACTTCTTAGTGTCCAATGGAAAGCATACATCAGATTTGTGCAGGTCGGGTTCTTCTATGACTTTTAAGAGTCTCAACTGATTCTGTAAATTACACTCTTGTTGGGTGATACTTTTATCACTTCTCATTGCAGGTGCGCTCTCTAATATTCATTTTGAATGTAATATTATAGATATCCATGCCTCTTTATGTCAAAATTACTTATATTGTCAATGTTTGATTGTCTAGTTGTTGGTGATGCGTCCATATCAGGGACAGAGGCCACTCCCGTTCCTCCAGGTATGTTTATATATTATATAGGGCATGTATATTGATTTAGAATGTTATATCATAAATATACACACATTCCTTTTGCTCTTAGTCGTCCAACTCATTATCATGCGCTGCTTGATGAGATTAGATTTGCGCCTGATGATCTACAAGAGCTTGTTCACTCCCTGTCATATGTGTAAGCAGCGCTATATGCGAGTTTACCTTGTTAGTATGTATGTACTGAAATTAATTAATATTATTCAAATTTTGATACATGCAGATACCAGAGGAGCACATCTTCTATCTCTGTAGGTAAGGCTTTGAATTTGTTGATTTTGGTATTTCTTGTCAATTTTATAGACCAGTATGTGCTAAATATAATGTTCTGACAGTTGCTAGGGGGAAGGCAACATTCGAGGCTGCTGACCCCAGTCCTGGACGCCGCACACGGACGGCACCACGGAGGTTGGGAGAGAGGCCGAGGACTGGACTCTAGCAGGGCCCATATGAGGTTGGACTCCACCCCGGTGGTTACTTCCTCCGTCTCCAGTGAGCGACGTATCCAGCAGGAACAGGAGAGCTTGAAGGCCACCGTTCAGGAGTTGAATGAGATGCTGGTATGTATACTACTTAATAGTAAAATATAATGTCATATTATAGATATCAATATATCCAATATCAGTACATAGCCTGAGCTTATTTGGTTGTAGACTTATGTTTTATTAATCATACATGTACATATCTAATTAAAATAAACTACAGTTTTCCAAACTAGATATCCAAATGGGGTTTCGAAATAACTCGATAATGATAAGAATTCGAATGTGGGTGTAGGAGCGGGTGGTTGAGCAGGCCCAGGCCTGGGGAACGATTTTACCGGACAGAACGATCCGAGGCTGCTGACCCCAGTTCTGGACGCCGCACACGGAGGGCACCACGGAGGTTGGGAGAGGCCGGGGATTGGGCCCTAGCAGGGCCCATATGAGGTTGGACTCCACCCCGGCGGTTACTTCCTCCGTCTCCAGTGACCGGCATGTCCATCATGAACTGGATAGCTTGAGGGCCAGCGTTCAGGAGTTGAAGGAGATGCTGGTATGTATACTACTTTATAGTAAAATATCATTTCATATTATATACATATCAACATATCCATAATTAGTACGTAGCTTGAGCTTATTTGGTTTTAGACTTAAGTTTGATTAATCATACATACATATGTAATTGAAATAAACAACGCTTTTCCAAACTAGATATCCAAACAGGGTTTCGAAATAACTTAATAATGATACGAATTCGAATAATAAACAGTTCTTACACGCTTTTTACACACGTTATATCCAGACGCGACAGGGTAGATCGGCCGAGCCTCCACACGCATCTCCTTCGGCTGCGGCTCCGCAAGCCACTACATCGGCTGCGGTTCCGCAGACAGCTCCTGTAGCTCCACCGCCCACTCAGACTCCCGCTCGCGACGAATTGCAGAGTTTATTGACCGAGGAGCAGGCGTGCGTTATTCTATCGTTATTCAGAGGTGGAGCTGGACCGAGCTAGGGTAGATTTTTGGTTCTTTTTTTTTGAAACATGTATTTATTTATATCATACACATTGTACTACATTTTGAAACGATATTGATATTGGTTTGTATTTATATCATATTCAGTTTTTGTGTTTCTTTTGTATATTATATATATGCGTGAGATGTGATTATGAATACTGCAATATATGATTTGATTGATGTATATATTATTGTGCACGGGGCGGGAAAAAAATCAAGCAGCCCATTTTTTAAAAAAAAATTACAGACAATATGTACCTACGGATTAATCCGTAGGCACACATGTTACCCCTACGGATATATCCGTAGGGGCAAAATATCAGCAGTAACTGATATTTCCCCCAGATCTCAGTGCCAGGGGGTTGGGAAAGCCCCTACGGATATATCCGTAGGGGCCACTGACTCTCCCCTACGGCGTTATCCGTAGGGGCAAAATATCAGGAATCCTGAATTTGTGCCCCTACGGAAACGTACCTACGCATATATCCGTAGGGGGTAGTAGAGGCCCCTACGGATATACCCGTAGGGCCAAGTAATTTATTAAAATAAATCGTAAATAATATAAAATCTCATACCCTACGGCTTAATCCGTAGGGGCAACTAGACCTACACACATATCCGTAGGGGCAATAATTTAACCGTAGGGGCAAGTTCAGGGCCTCAACTTGCACCTGCGGCCTTTGCACCTACGGGGTATTTTTTCGCCCCTACGTATATATCCGTAGGGGCAGTGGGTTGCCCCTACGGATATATCCGTAGGAGCAACCCTTCTTTGTAGTAGTGATACTTTGCATTGCTGAACCAAACCATCAGAGTTCAAATTCCATGCCCCATATTATTTTTAATATTATTTTGTTTTAAATTCTTTGGAAGCCCAACAGTCCACACACAATAACTCCCAAATCTTAAACTGAACCTGAAAAACTAAATATACCAGTGCCTACCCCCGGCGACTCCCCACCTACCCAACCCCTGACTCGGCCCGATTCGGCCGAGTCGTCAACTGAAAAGTTGTGGCTTTTCCTCTACCCTACCACCCTGCACACTCTATTTAATGGGATCGGTTCCAGAGAGCATATGAACACCTATTTACTGCAATTTTTAATGAATTTCCTACATTTTTACATTTTTTTTAATTAAAACTCTACACCTATCCTAACCCTAGCCTAACCCTATAAATACACCCCCTACCCTCTACCCTCTCATCCCAAAATTCTGAACCCACTCTCTCAAAATTCCAAGAAAACTTGTGTACTTTGAAAACAAGCTCGAGGCGAAGCTTCGACGAATTCCCGGCGGAACTTCCGGCGATCGTTTTAGGAACTACCGGCGACGACGCAACACATCGGCGATTCCTCTACTTCCCTCTCACTCTCTTGTGTGATCTAAAACCCGTAAGTCCCAATTTCTACCTATCTCTTCTATCTAAAAATATGGATTTACAAAACCCAACGGAATCGGAACAAGTCCGATTTCCGATTCGGTTTCCTATAAAATTCCACTTCTCACTAATACAATCATACTTAAACTTCCCTATGTTGACTATTAAACACTAATCAAACAAATTGATCAAGTTTCATTACATAAAATGATAGCTATTTCCATTCATCGTATTTTTCACTTAAATACCACATTGTTTCAATCCTACATTTAACTCCATCAAACTTGCTATACATTTAAAGTAGATCATGAGGTAACGACCTAGCTCCTCACATACTCACATACAACCTAACACGATACTCTCGAGAACTCAGAATATGGAAAACAAACATTTTCATTTAAATACCCTTTACTAAATAAACTCATTCTAAAAGATTTAGTATCGATACACCTTTTTAAATAAATACCACTTATTATGAAAATATGATAAGTTATGGACATCAGTCGTTTATCTAAACTTGACTTTATGGTGTCTAGGCTAGGCAAGTGAGAAAGATAACTTTAAAAGGCCCGTCTCACGGTGATTCGTGAGCGGATCCCTCCTTTTTTCACTTGTACTTACCTGGCCACAATTGGCGGTGAAGAGGCGATTTGAGGTATCTCACAACTTATCGTTTAGGATCAGTTAGAAATAGTCTAGTTGACTTAGGAGACCCTAGAACATAGAATACGGGAAAATTTACATCTTTACAAATAAATACCATTTACTTCATAAAACCGTTTTCTAAAGGATTTAGTATTTTACAATCTTTACAAAGCGCCGCTACAACCCATTTTGGGGAACCCGTTCGGGATGGTGCGGATTATCGCACATCCTCAGGCTTAGTAGTACGAGATTCAGACCTCCGCAAAGAGCATTCGGTCTCGAAAGATTTAAAATACGACATCTTAAGAAAATGAGATTTTTAAAATATAATAAATATATTAAAATTATTTTTGTATAAATATATGTATATTTATCATTAAAATACCTATTTTGGTATGATATAAATATTCCATTTTTTCTGAAAAAATCACAATAATAAATTTTACACTAAAATACCATGAATTCTAAATAAATCAATATTACAATAAATACCATTATTTCTGAAATTATGATATTTTCACTAGAAATATCACAATACAAAATCCACCTTCATTACAACTCTAAAGACGAATAATGAATACTTGAGATGTATTTTGAAAAGTATATAAAAGTATTTTTACATAAAACATCATCAAGTTCTATAAATTACTCTAAGGACCCTAATAAACATAGGTTTAAGCGGAACCAATCTCTTGAGCCTCAGGGAGCTGGAGAAGTGAGTGCTTGCCTATCTAAGGTAGACAAAGTAATAAAAACAACTAGGACTTCAATTTACTTTGCTAAATTGTCTGACTCGGTTTGAATCTCAGTATAATCTGACTTGAATATGATTCAAGTACAATGTACAATCTACAATCTTCAATCTTCAGTATTACAATTCAACATGAATCCATGAACCTAATTATCAATCTATACAACTTGACTGAACCGAACTATGAATATATATTCCATTTACATGGTTCTCCAGTTATTCCATTTGCATGATTCTACGGTTGCATCCGTTTACTGATATCATGGTTTCGGTCAGTCAATCAATTATACAATCAATACAATTTACAAGACAAACAATACAATCAAAATACTACGGGGTTTAAGGGGTAGATTGGTACGGAATGTGTTAAAAGTGGCACGAGAATGTAAGACTTAATACACCTAACATGAATCCAGTTGTTGTTGTACCGTGGCATAAACGGTTCCTTATACTATACCTGCCTCTAGTCTCTGGCATATAAAAACTCCTCTCGTATACACTGGCATTCTTCTGTACCAAACTACAAACAACAACGTTAATACAACATTACAACAAGATAATACAATTTTAAAAGATACCTCCTTATTCTGTCTATTCTACTTTTCTCTTATCTTTGGAACTTACCGAGCGACTTGTTCGCTGACGACATTCTATTCTTTCTTCTTTGAATATCGTCAGGTGTTTTGGACCCGTCAGAGATCAAGCCAACTGCAGAAGACTTGGATCGGTTTGCTGAAGAACCAGAGCTTTAGTTTCATTGTACACATTTTCTTTCAGTACTTTACATTCCTGTTATGCCATTGTTTAGGCATCGCTTTTATTTCAGTTGTATTTACTTTTCATGCATTGTACAAAAGAATGTTAATAAATAAATTTGCTGTTCAGTTTATATATCTTGTCTCTTGTGTATTTACTTTTATATTGCTTAGATACGCTTAGCGTATTTACTTCAGAGTAAATACGTAGCTGACCAGTCCCGTCCTCTTCGCCGTATACCGGGAAGCGGGGCATGACAAACAATCTATATTATAAGACAATACAAGTTGTAATACAAACAAT
This sequence comes from Agapanthus africanus, assembly GCA_030015575.1. Taxonomy (NCBI): domain Eukaryota; kingdom Viridiplantae; phylum Streptophyta; class Magnoliopsida; order Asparagales; family Amaryllidaceae; genus Agapanthus; species Agapanthus africanus. Next base: position 49,247,125 of record CM057339.1, read on the forward strand.
ACAAACAAAACACCGCGGGATTTAAGGGGTAGATTGGTACGGAAGGTGTTAGAAGTGGCACGAGACTGCAACCATAAGACACCTAACATATATTCCGTTGCTGTTGTACCGTAGCATAAACGGTTCCTTGAGTTCCTGATACCTTAGTCTCCGGGGCAAGTGAGACTCCTCTCGTATACACTAGTATCCTTCTGTACCAAACTACAAACAACAGCGTTAACACCAAATAATACAACTTTAAAAGCTACTTCCTCTCTCTGTCTATTCTATTACTCTCTTATCTTTAGGACTTACCGAGCGATTGTTCGCTGACAACATTCCTTCTCTTTCTTCTTTGAAATGTTGTCAGGTGATCTGGACACCCAGGAGATCGAGCCTACTAGTGAGGACTTGGATCAGCTTGCTTACGACCCAGAGCTCTAGCTTCATTGTACACATTTTATTTCAGTACTTCTCATTTCTGTTATGCCACTGTTTAGGCATTGTTTTCATTCAGATGTATTTACTTTTCCATGCATTGTACAAAAGAATGTTGATAAATAAAGTTGCTGTTCAGTTATATCTACTGTCTTTGTCTCTTGTGTGTTTTTATTTATATTGCTTAGATACGCTTAGCGTATTAATTCAGAGTAAATACGTAGCGGCCTAGTCGCGCCCTCTGCCCGTACACCGGGAAGCGAGGCATGACACGTTGTATCAGTAAAGTGTAGAGTCAGCTCACACAAACAGGGTTGTGCATGTTTTTCTTTCGGAACAGTGGGAACTGTAAACAAGCCATGAGTATTTATTTCAGCAGTTCAGAGAACTGAATGAAGAAAAAAGAGTCGTCAGGTAGCTGATAATACCATAAACTCTGCAACAAAACGGTGTTGTAAAGAGGAGAATTAAAAAATCCTAGATATGATAAATAATATGATGGAAAAGGCCAATCTTACATATTGTTTGGGAGATGCACTGTGGGCAGTGGCTTATGTTCTTGATCATGCGTTTTCAAAATCAGTGAAGTCAACACTCTATGTATAGTGGACGAATGAGAGACCTGGATGGTCACTTGTGTCCATGAGTTTTTGATAGGATTGTGACTAACATTTGATCGTGCAACGTTGATTTTCCCGAGGAGAAAACAACGAGCGATTTCCTCATGGAGGAATTTTCGCAAAAGGCGGAAGTTGGTCAGGATTTAAAATTCTACGAGATTGAAGAGATTCCTAATCGATCAACGATGCAGAAGGAATTAGTTCTTTCAGTGGCTGGCGACAGTGGGAGCGATATTTCCGCTGATGGCTCGAAGCCAATCACGGATCCTCAAGAGACTTGTAGATAGTGCTGTGGATTGACACCCCGACGATATTTCGAAATCAAAGGGGAGATAAAAGTGTTTATGGTAGATAGTGTCTTTGGTAACACCGCATTGGTTGCGGAACCCAAGTCACATGAGGACGCTATTTATGGGTTTATTGTAAAGGAGTGAATAATGACAATGGAAGAGGTGCAAAAGTCAACGTTAGAGGATCAAATCTGGTATTTGGTTAAATTATCCTACCAGACGTAAGACTATTGATAAAAACTGGGGTTTTCGAAGTCTTGCGAAAAGAGGAGAATATTAAAGAGAGATACAAGGCATGCTTATTGGCGAAGGGATTCACCTAGCCTAGATGGACAACGAATAGACACTTTTCACCTGAGATGATGATTGTGTCTATTTCGCCTTCCTTAACAAATCGTTGCATATAAAGATCTTGAGCTAGTCCTGAAGACTTAGATCGTATTGTCGATGGAGATTTGGATAAGGAGATCTGAGAGATCTGTCTACGGGTTTCAAAACCAAGATGACTCGAGTTGACTCAGAGAGTCCATTTATGACTTGAAACACTTATCCAAACAGTTGTTAGTTTGATATCATCAATCTATATTGGATATGGACTAACGATAATTGAATGTGACAACTGTAAGTTCAGAGATTTTGTTATGAACAATGCAGTGATGACCAAAAATGACTTAGAGACAATAAATGCCACTCAGAGTGGATGTTCTCGCTTTAGAAGACACATGAGATGTTGAGTTTGTGCTTGGGAATTGGATTCAAGAGGAGTCGTTTCATGAGCATCCTGCGTTTGTCTTCAGAGACTCACATGAGCTATGTCTTAAAACGGTTCAGCCCACACAATCACTCCAATTTATTAATCCAGTCACTAATGTACATATTTTTAACCTTGATCTTTGTTATAAGACTCTTGACGAAGAAGGATGGATTTTGTGGGTTCCATTTTGGATAGTCGGTAGTCTAATGTATGCATATTATGTACTTGAACAGACATATAACCCTTGCCAATTAGACTTAGTAGTAGAATCTGTTTGTTAGAATGAAGTGACGAGGATTTTTAGGTTTTATATAGGACAAGCCCCTATACCTTGTGCTGTCAGGAATAATGGTTTGCGTTTATATGGACATACAAATGACGACTGGACCAGCAATCTGGTTATGCGTACATCCGTGTGTGCATTCTTGTATAATGGCAGGGCCATCACTCAAAGTAGCAAGAAGCAGGAAGTGTAGCTTTTTCACCATGGGGGCGGAATATGCGGCTTCCTCAGTAGCGCCAAAGGGGCTGCTAGGCTGAGGTGATTTCTCGGGAGTTTGCGTATGATTTCGCACGCAAAGGAAACATGGTTTCTTTTTATCATGATATCAGGTCAACGATAGTATACTCAAGCAATTCCACGTATATATGGAAAGTTTAAACACTTTTAGATTTAACGACACTTCATCAAGAAGTAAACGGCATGAGAAGATGGTCTAAACTATAGGGTTTTCCTTCAGATCAGACGATCGGGGATCCGATGACGAAGGAAATAACTGAGTAACGCTATATGCGTTTAGGCATCTTCCTAGGTGACGTATTGCATTTCAAATAGTTTGGTAGACCTTACTCTTATGTTTTGACATTATTATTATGAGTGGCGATTTTATAGATGCGTATTTTAAGATTGATGGTGTATAATTTTCTTTCTTTATTATCTGGGATGTATATTTATATATTTTGTTTGAGACATGGAGTACAAGTGTATAGGGTACACGAAGTGTACGGGATACACGATATGTGCAGGACACATGTTTAATAAGGATACGTCTGCAGATCGAAACTCTCCCTCACACGAGAGATCCCCTTTATGCTAGGAAGCATACGAAGATGAGACTAACTGCTAAACATCATCTGCTCGGAGCAGTGACTGTATTGTTGCATACTGGGTGTGGCGACAGTGGGAGCACTTAACAGAATCGTCCTGACTGGGTCAGGATGGGATTGACATGTGTTGTAGGTTGAGCGACCGAAATGGTTATCCCATGACCACTTTTATCTGTTTACTTATAGCCAGACTACGGGCCTGACTCGTCGCACGGGGTGTGAGCTTGTCAGGAGATCCTGGGTATATCGCAAGGCGATATGAGGGGACAAGTCAATCATATGATGATTGAAGTTCAGTCCGTACGGTATAACCTTAATGCCGTACGCTCTCAGGAAGAGAATTTTATATCGTAGCACGTTGTTAAACGACGTGCGCTTGGATCGTGCATATAAGAAGATTGAGGGATGGATCCCATCTCCTTTGCTGTGTGAGCACTTATGACGACACTACTACAAATAAGGGTTGCCCCTACGGATTTATCTGTAGGGGCACCCATCTCCTTTGCTGTGTGAGCACTTATGACGACACTACTACAAATAAGGGTTGCCCCTACGGATTTATCCGTAGGGGCAAACCACTGCCCCTACGGATATATGCGTAGGGACGAAAAAATACCCCGTAGGTGCAAAGGCCGCAGGTGCATGTTGAGACCCTGAACTTGCCCCTACGGGCAAATTCTTGCCCCTACGGATTTCTGTGTAGGTCCTAGTGTCCCTACGGACGAAGCCGTAGGGTAAAAAAATTTATATTACTTACGATTTTTTTAATATTTTAAGTGTACCTACGGATATGTCCGTAGGTCCAAATTATATACCCTACGGATAACTGCGTAGGTACCTATCCGTAGGGGCCAAATATCAGGATTCCTGATATTTTGCCCCTACGGATATCTTCGTAGGGGAGAAGCTGTAGCCCCTACGGATATGTCCGTAGGGGCACTTCCAACCCCTGGTACTGAGATCAGGGGGCAAATGTCAGTTACTGCTGACATTTTGCCCCTACGGATATATCCGTAGGGGCAACATGTGTGCCTACGGATTAATCCGTAGGTACATATTGTCTGTATTTTTTTTTTTAAAAAGTGCTGCCTGATTTTTTCCCGCCCTGTGCACAATAATATATACATCAATCAAATATAAAAATAATCATCACACAACATATATCGCAGTATTCATAATCACATCTCACGCATATAATATACAAAAGAAATCCAAAAACTGAATATGATATAAATATAAACCAATATTGATATCGTTTCAAAATGTAATACAATGTGTATGAAATAAATAAATACATGTTTCAAAAAATAAGAACCAAAAAGCTACCCTAGTTCGGTCCAGCTCCACCTCTGAATAACGATAGAATAACGCGCGCCTGCTCCTCAGTCAATAAACTCTGAAATTCGGCACGAGCGGGAGTCTGAGCGGCCTGTGGAGCTGGCGATGTGGTCTGCGCAGCCGCCGTTGAGGTAGTCGCTTGCGGAGCCGCGGCTGCGGGAGTCTGAGTGGGCGGTGGAGCTACAGGAGCTGTCTGCGGAAGCGCAGCCGATGTAGTGGCTTGCGGAGCCGCAGCCGAAGGAGATGCATGTCGAGGCTCGGCCGATGTACCCTGTCGCGTCTGGACCTAACGTGTGTAATAAGCGTGTAAGAACTGTGTATTATTCGAATTCGTATCATTATTAAGTTATTTCGAAACCCCGTTTGGATATCTAGTTTGTTGTTTATTTTAATTACATCTGTATGTATGATTAATCAAACTTAAGTCTAAAACCAAATAAGCTCAAGCTACGTACTAATTATGGATATGTTGATATCTATATAATATGACATGATATTTTACTATAAGCAGTATACATACCAGCATCTCCTTCAACTCCTGAACGGTGGCCCTCAAGCTCTCCAGTTCCTGATGGACACGTCGGTCACCGGAGACGGAGGAAGTAACCGCCGGGGTGGAGTCCAACCTCATATGGGCCCTGCTAGGGCCCAGTCCCCGGCCTCTCTCCCAACCTCCGTGGTGCCCTCCGTGTGCGGCGTCCAGAACTGGGGTCAGCAGCCTCGGATCGCTCTGTCCGGTAAAATCGATCCCCGAGGCCTGGGCCTGCTCAACCACCCGCTCCTACACCCACATTAAGCAGTAAAGTATAAGTATAAGATTTAAACTTGAACCTTCCAAAACTAAAATTTCAAATTTGGGTAGAAAAAATATTAACACTTTGTGTTAATATTTCAAATTTGGGCCATGTTAGACTGAATAACATATAAATTGTAGATTATGCTGACTATATTGAGAAATATAAGAACGGGATAGTTACTGACAAAGAAGAAAATCCGTGTATATGCTTTGTGTGTGCGTTTGTCGTTGAAAAGAATAAATTATCGCACGTATGTTAACCGATAGACGGGGACTAAGTGGCGCTTTTAGTTTCATATATGAATATCGATGAGAATATGAAGGTTTCATATTATCATATATTGGTTTTAACCCGAACATCTCGAATCGCTCTATAATTATGCGTTTGTATGTGTGTGTTCCGGCTGTCGGGGGTAGGCTTCTATCCCATTAAGAATGTATAGAGCGAACGCCCATCACTTGTGCTTTCAACCGTTTCGAGTAAATTTCGGCAGCACCTCCCCGCTGTTCTCCGAGTACACTGTAATAGAATAGATAATCATTTCAAAGCTGTGAAACAACGTTGAAATGAATATCTAATCTATCTTTGTACACGGAGAACCAGCGGAAAGGTACCGACGAAATATCTCGAAACGAATGAAAACACAAGTGAATGAAGGCGTTTGCTTTATACATTCTTAACTTGTCCACACGGGACAAATCTATGGGTTACCATACGATTGAATTTTCTCGTCGCGTAGACTATACGACGGTTGTTAGTATCGAGCTATACTGTCCGATATTTAACAACCTTCGTATAGTTCTAGGTCACGACGAGCATCGCACGTATGTTAACCGATAGACGGGGACTAAGTGGCGCTTTTAGTTTCATATATGAGTATCGATGGGAATATGAAGGTTTCATATTATCATCGAGTATCATATATTGGTTTTAACCCGAACATCTCAAATCGCTTTCTAATTATGCGTTTGTTGTGTATTCTTATTGTATGTGTGTGTTCCGGCTGTCGGGGGGTAGGCTTCTATCCTATTAAGAATGTATAGAGCGAACGCCCATCACTTGTGCTTTCAACCGTTTCGAGTAAATTTCGGCAGCACCTCCCCGCTGTTCTCCGAGTACACTGTAATAGAATAGATAATCATTTCAAAGCTCTGAAACAACGTTGAAATGAACATCTAATCTATCTTTGTACACGGAGAACCAGCGGAAAGGTACCGACGAAATATCTCGAAACGGATGAAAACACAAGTGAATGAAGGCGTTTGCTTTATACATTCTTAACTTGTCCACACGGGACAAATCTATGGGTTACCATACGATTGAATTTTCTCGTCGCGTAGACTATACGACGGTTGTTAGTATCGAGCTATACTGTCCGATATTTAACAACCATCGTATAGTTCTAGGTCACGACGAGCATCGCACGTATGTTAACCGATAGACGGGGACTAAGTGGCGCTTTTAGTTTCATATATGAGTATCGATGGGAATATGAAGGTTTCATATTATCATCGAGTATCATATATTGGTTTTAACCCGAACATCTCGAATCGCTATCTAATTATGCGTTTGTTGTGTATTCTTGTTGTATGTGTGTGTTCCAGCTGTCGGGGGTAGGCTTCTATCCCATTAAGAATGTATAGAGCGAACGCCCATCACTTGTGCTTTCAACCGTTTCGAGTAAATTTCGGCAGCACCTCCCCGCTATTCTTCGAGTACACTGTAATAGAATAGATAATCATTTCAAAGCTGTGAAACAACGTTGAAATGAACATCTAATCTATCTTTGTACACGGAGAACCAGCGGAAAGGTACCGACGAAATATCTCGAAATGGATGAAAACACAAGTGAATGAAGACGTTTGCTTTATACATTCTTAACTTGTCCACACGGGACAAATTTATGGGTTACCATACGATTGAATTTTCTCGTCGCGTAGACTATACGACGGTTGTTAGTATCGAGTTATACTGTCCGATATTTAACAACCTTCATATAGTTCTAGGTCACGACGAGCATCACACGTATGTTAACCGATAGACGGGAACTAAGTGGCGCTTTTAGTTTCATATATGAGTATCGATGGGAATATGAAGGTTTCATATTATCATCGAGTATCATATATTGGTTTTAACCCGAACATCTCGAATCGCTATCTAATTATGCGTTTGTTGTGTATTCTTGTTGTGTGTGTGTGTTCCGGCTGTCGGGGGTAGGCTTCTATCCCATTAAGAATGTATAGAGCGAACGCCCATCACTTGTGCTTTCAACCGTTTCGAGTAAATTTCGGCAGCACCTCCCCGCTGTTCTCCGAATACACTGTAATAGAATAGATAATCATTTCAAAGCTGTGAAACAACGTTGAAATGAACATCTAATCTATCTTTGTATACGGAGAACCAGCGGAAAGGTACCGACGAAATATCTCGAAACGGATGAAAACACAAGTGAATGAAGGCGTTTTCTTTATACATTCTTAACTTGTCCACACGGGACAAATCTATTGGTTACCATACGATTGAATTTTCTCGTCGCGTAGACTATACGACGGTTGTTAGTATCGAGCTATACTGTCCGATATTTAACAACCTTTGTATAGTTCTAGGTCACGACGAGCATCGCACGTATGTTAACCGATAGACGGGGACTAAGTGGCGCTTTTAGTTTCATATATGAGTATCGATGGGAATATGAATGTTTCATATTATCATCGAGTATCATATATTGGTTTTAACACGAATATCTCGAATCGCTCTCTAATTATGTGTTTGTTGTGTATTCTTGTTGTATGTGTGTGTTCCGGCTGTCGGGGGTAGGCTTCTATCCCATTAAGAATGTATAGAGCGAACACCCATCACTTGTGCTTTCAACCATTTCGAGTAAATTTCGGCAACACCTCACCGCTGTTCTCCGAGTACACTGCAATAGAATAGATAATCATTTCAAAGCTGTGAAACAACGTTGAAATGAACATCTAATCTATCTTTGTACATGGAGAACCAGCGGAAAGGTACCGACGAAATATCTCGAAACGGATGAAAACACAAGTGAATGAAGGTGTTTGCTTTATACATTCTTAACTTGTCCACACGGGACAAATCTATGGGTTACCATACGATTGAATTTTCTCGTCGCGTAGACTATACGACGGTTGTTAGTATCGAGCTATACTGTCCGATATTTAACAACTTTCGTATAGTTCTAGGTCACGACGAGCATCGCGCGTATGTTAACCGATAGACGGGGACTAAGTGGCGCTTTTAGTTTCATATATGAGTATCGATGGGAATATGAAGGTTTCATATTATCATCGAGTATCATATATTGGTTTTAACCCGAACATCTCGAATCGCTATCTAATTATGCGTTTGTTGTGTATTCTTGTTGTCTGTGTGTGTTCCGGCTGTCGGGGGTAGGCTTCTATCCCATTAAGAATGTATAGAGCGAACGCCCATCACTTGTGCTTTCAACCGTTTCGAGTAAATTTCGGCAGCACCTCCCCGCTGTTCTCCGAGTACACTGTAATAGAATAGATAATCATTTCAAAGCTGTGAAACAACGTTGAAATGAACATCTAATCTATCTTTGTACACGGAGAACCAGCGGAAAGGTACCGACGAAATATCTCGAAACGGATGAAAACACAAGTGAATGAAGGCGTTTGCTTTATACATTCTTAACTTGTCCACACGGGACAAATCTATGGGTTACCATACGATTGAATTTTCTCGTCGCGTAGACTATACGACGGTTGTTAGTATCGAGCTATACTGTCCGATATTTAACAACCTTCGTATAGTTCTAGGTCACGACGAGCATCGCACGTATGTTAACCGATAGACGGGGACTAAGTGGCGCTTTTAGTTTCATATATGAGTATCGATGGGAATATGAAGGTTTCATATTATCATCGAGTATCATATATTGGTTTTAACCCGAACATCTCGAATCGCTCTTTAATTATGCGTTTGTTGTGTATTCTTGTTGTATGTGTGTGTTCCGGCTGTCGGGGGTAGGCTTCTATCCTATTAAGAATGTATAGAGCGAACGCCCATCACTTGTGCTTTCAACCGTTTCGAGTAAATTTCGGCAGCACCTCCCCGCTGTTCTCCGAGTACACTGTAATAGAATAGATAATCATTTCAAAGCTGTGAAACAACGTTGAAATGAACATCTAATCTATCTTTGTACACGGAGAACCAGCGGAAAAGTACCGACGAAATATCTCGAAACGAATGAAAACACAAGTGAATGAAGGCGTTTGCTTTATACATTCTTAACTTGTCCACACGGGACAAATCTATGGGTTACCATACGATTGAATTTTCTCGTCGCGTAGACTATACGACGGTTGTTAGTATCGAGCTATACTGTCCGATATTTAAGAACTTTCGTATAGTTCTAGGTCACGACGAGTATCGCACGTATGTTAACCGATAGACGGGGACTAAGTGGCGCTTTTAGTTTCATATATGAGTATCGATGGGAATATGAAGGTTTCATATTATCATCGAGTATCATATATCGGTTTTAACCCGAACATCTCGAATCGCTCTCTAATTATGCATTTGTTGTGTATTCTTGTTGTATGTGTGTGTTCCGGCTGTCGGGGGTAGGCTTCTATCCCATTAAGAATGTATAGAGCGAACGCCCATCACTTGTGCTTTCAACCGTTTCGAGTAAATTTCGGCAGCACCTCCCCGCTGTTCTCCGAGTACACTGTAATAGAATAGATAATCATTTCAAAGCTGTGAAACAACGTTGAAATGAACATCTAATCTATCTTTGTACACGGAGAACCAGCGGAAAGGTACCGACGAAATATCTCGAAACGGATGAAAACACAAGTGAATGAAGGCGTTTGCTTTATACATTCTTAACTTGTCCACACGGGACAAATTTATGGGTTACCATACGATTGAATTTTCTCGTCGCGTAGACTATACGACGGTTGTTAGTATCGAGCTATACTGTCCGATATTTAACAACCTTCGTATAGTTCTAGGTCACGACGAGTATCGCACGTATGTTAACCGATAGACGGGGACTAAGTGGCGCTTTTAGTTTCATATATGAGTATCGATAGGAATATGAAGGTTTCATATTATCATCGAGTATCATATATTGGTTTTAACCTGAATATCTCGAGTCGCTCTCTAATTATGCGTTTCTTATGCATTCGTGTTGTATGTGTAACATGATTTTAAACCATTGAGATCAAGATTGATAGAACTGATCATCCTACATTGCAATAGCATTCATCAACCAAAAACTATTATTGCAATGGTATTCATCTATAACAATCAACAATTAAAACTACAAATGTAGGATACTGATATCATAAAGCGTTATACGCAACATTGATAGAACTGATAAATAAAAAAACGAAACACAAACCGTATCAAGATTTAACAACTTTGATTATGTCATATACGCGGGCCGATATTTTCATATTAGCCATTTATGAAAAAATAGATTGCGGTCTGCATATGGCATATTGGCAGATGTTACCTATATGCATACATGCATGTTGTCTCCCCATTTTTTCATAAATCGAACCAACTATATACATCAAACTAGTCCATACCACCAATCGGAAACTCCACTATGTCTTTGAATTATTATTTTTCCAAATAGCATTGAGCTCCTATTGACATTGTCTCATCCAACAAATTTGTTGTGCTTGCCTCGACCTTCATCTAGCTTTCACATACCATACACATTAGATGAGTAATATAGTTATAAATTATGGTATTTTGTTGTCATCAATCCACCTAACCCTAACCCTAAGTTGCTCTCTGAAAGCACATAGAACCATCCCCCCTAGTCAAGCATAGCTTTCTCTGTGCAATTGTTCTCATTCTTAATTTCTCACATTCATTACTCTCTCATTTTCTTGTCAACAAATTTGTTGTGCAATTGTTCTCATTCTTAATTTCTCACATTCATTATCTTTTATTTTCTTGTTTTTTTTCCAACTCCCCACGTGCCAGCCCCAGCCCCAGCCCAGCCCAGCCCCAACCTAACCCTAACCCAGCGCGGCCAGCTAAACCCCAACACCAATCCTAAGGCAAACCCTAACCCCAGCCCCAGCAGCAGCCGAACCCCAACCCTAACCCTAACCCCGACCCCGACCTCGACCCCGACCGCGACCCCTGCCGAACCCCAACTCGCACGCGCAACCCCAGACCCAGCCATGAACCCTAAGCCCAAAATAATCAAAAAAATCTTTAATTTACCTCAAGATTTACTCACCTGAACGGCGGTGGCGACGACCTGAACGGCGGCGGCGACGAGAACGGCGGTGGCGACGAGGAGAACGACGGTGGCGACGAGGAGAACGGCGGCGATTTGGGGATTTTTTTCGCGCGCGATCGAGAGAGAGAGAAAGAAAGTGAGCGTAGGCGATCGATCTGTGCCTTTATTAAATCGATATTTAGTTGTCCCTACGGATATACCCGTAGGTCCTTTGTTTGCGGCTCCGTAGGGGAAAACACCAAATTAAGAATTAATATTTTTATTCTTGGATGTCTGGGCCCGTAGGGGCAACCTTTTAGCCCTACGGATTAATCCGTAGGGCCAAGTTAAATCTGCCCCTACGGATTCCAATATCCGTAGGGGCAACCCTCTATTTTACTAGTGCGACCTCCTTCATGGAAGGACGGGAAGTCTATACCCTTAGTGATACGGGGCTGTCTGGGTAGGCATGTTATGAACGTCTGCTACTTTGGCTGTTGTTTTCTGTTGTGATGACAATATACCGCATATACGGGGCAGTGTCACGAATGTGGCTAAATAGCAGACCTAACTATTCAAAACCGGAGGAAAATTGATTGGAATGTCTCATAACTGTATCGCACGGCTAACTCTTATTGACGCCATGGTGGCGAAGTTTAAAAGTGCGATGAATTGAAGATACTAGAGCAGATATGTCTGATCGGATCTGGGATATGAGATTTCGCAAGCCTAACATATTTTGGTTTATATTGTTTTCTTTTAGGAAGATCTTTGTGTCAGTCCTAACGGATCTGGCTGCAAGGCTACCCGCTTGCAGGTTCTCAACGGTCCACGCCGTACCAACATATATGTATCGATAAGAATGAGAAAGAGAAGGAGGAGATTCTCAGGAAGACAATTGATTCAAATAATCAATGATTCAGGGAAACGGCTCAGGGAGTTATAGACGACACCTACTCGAATGTGCGAGTGGGAGTATATTAGCCATTGGGCCCGATCCGGCCCGATATCCGCCCATATGAGTGGATATTCTATATATTCATATATGGGGGTTAGGATTTCATATGAGATCATGTGTATACAACATATAGAGTTTTTCTAAAGAGAGAAACAAAAGAGAGTTGTCGTTTCCTTTTCTCATCCTCTTCTAATTCGGGTTGGCTTGCGGGATGATCAAAAGAGGGATTCTCGTTTTCTACCAAAATGTGGTTTCCTTCCGGCCGTTGCTTGGAGGCGCTAAAGATCAGATCTTCCACGTGACGTGGACGAGAAACGATCCAACCAATTGGATTAGGTATATCGTAAACATTTATAGTAGATACATAGACTTTCCGCTATGCTTGGTTGCATATTTTATATTTGCGTCGCCTAAAGTGAACAGATACCTTGAAGAACTTCATCACTTGGGCAAACTATAGCTCAAAGTTCATACAATATTTTCCAAGAGAAAGACACACATAACTAAAGGTTGGTGGAGGACCAATAATACCAACTTCTCTGTTGATACACAACAAATTAACTAACACATCCAATAGTGCATGTTTTGGTTTTTAGTTTTTACACATTGGATACCTTGAAGTACTTCATCACCTGGGCAAACTATAGCCCTAAGTTCATACAATATTTTCCAAGAGAAAGACACACATAACTAAAGGTTGGTGGAGGACCAATAATACCAACTTCTCTGTTAATACACAACAAATTAACTAGCACATTCAATATTGCATGATTTAGTTTTTAGTTTTTACACATTGGATACCTTGAAGAACTTGGGCAAACTATAGCCCTAAGTTCATACAATATTTTCCAAGAGAAAGACACACAAAACTAAAGGTTGGTGGAGGACCAATAATACCAACTTCTCTGTTAATACACAACAAATTAACTAACACATTCAATATTGCATGTTTTAGGTTTTAGTTTATTTTTTATAGAGGACGTTCTCTATTGTTCTTTTCTTTCGTTTTGAGGGACTTTTTGATGTTGTTTCGTTAAATCAACATATTGCATGTTTCAACATATTGCATGTTTTGAACGCAGAGGCACTTGGTCTTCATTTTAATTCAAAATATTATGCATGCAGATGACACATACCAAACACTTAAAACAGAAAGGTATAATACTTTACCAAGAATGTATCTGTTGGAAATGTGACCCACAACAGACAGGTTATTAACTTGGAAAAATCATGCATAGCTAATTAAACGTTCACAATTTAATCCTAATTTCCTTAGTTTGTGCATGTGTGTGGATTTTATTTTCCACTTATGTAATCTGATGCCAGTATAAGTACTGCTCTTATGATATCGGAAGTTAATCGATTCTTCTCGAACTTTATTATCCGGTTATATCGACCAATGTTGACAAAGATGTAGAAGAATAGAATAAAACAACATCAAAATTTAAGGTGACTCAACACAAACATCTACATTCTTTGTTAAAAGAAAAAGAAAATCTTTATGAATAAGTTGTGAGATTCTCGAAATATATATATATAATGTGACCCAAAGCAATCATCTAGCCGTTAAGAGTTATGATCAAAAGAGTACGTAGGATGCCTTCCCACTTGATCCCATAATGATGCTCATCAGCTCACCACACACCCTGTCCATGGGTCCCACACCCCCTCTCGCTTTCTCTCTCCTATTATAAATCCAATCAAACCAACCAAGAGCCCAAGGAGGGAGAAACCCTAGAAAGAGAAAGCAGCCCTAGAGAGAGAAAGCAAATCCCAATGGCTAAAGAGCTAGCTAGTGAGGGAGTGCACCACCATGGGAAGGACTATAAGGATCCACCGCCGGCACCGCTCTTTGACATGGCCGAGCTCCATCAGTGGTCGTTTTATCGAGCATTCATTGCAGAGTTTGTGGCCACGCTGCTTTTCTTGTATATCACCGTCGGTACGGTCATCGGATACAAGACGCAGTCGGCGACGGATGCTTGTGGCGGCGTCGGCCTTCTAGGGATTGCTTGGTCTTTTGGGGGGATGATTTTCGTTCTTGTCTACTGCACCGCCGGCATCTCTGGTAACTCTGAATACTACCTTGAATACTACCTTTTCTGTGATATAAGACTCAACAATAAATTCGAAGTCCGTCAAATATAAATTATTTTGCATTATAACATGTTTGTGCACTTATTGCTAAGCACATTTCCATACGTAGAGAATGATGTTTTCTCAAAAAACATTTGTTAATCATGTTTTTAGTCAAGTTGGAATATAACATTATACCATTTTAAAGTTCCTGTCACTCACTACAACTCCAAGTTCTTAGTGAAGCGGCTTTTACCTAACCCATTAATGACCAACCAAAACTTGACCCGATGATTAAACATGTAATTTTCTCATCTCAAACCCAACCTGTTCTTAACTGAATAACCCGACTCAATCCAGTATATCCAACTAATCCCAGTATAAAAAGGATAGAACAATCCGCACCCCTATCCCGGACTTTCCGCTTGCCTGCTCTTCATAAGAGTATAATTAAAGCGTCGCAACTTTAAAGTTTGGATGCAATATTTATAAATGATATGGTTTACAACATGCACTAGCTTTCTATTTTGCTTGGTGTTAAAGATGCAATAATTGATTTACAACAGAAAAAAAAGAGAGCTAGCTAGCTTTTTCTATATTGCTTACTATATATATATACATGTTGGTTTCATTTGCTTCAAATAATTTTCTTGTATTTGGTAGGTGGCCACATAAACCCAGCAGTGACATTTGGGCTGTTCCTCGCAAGGAAGCTCTCATTGATCAGGGCAGTGTGTTACATGGTTGCACAGTGCTTGGGTGCAACCTGTGGGGTTGGGCTTGTGAAGGCTTTCATGAACAAGCATCACTACAACTCCTTTGGTGGCGGGGCCAATGAGGTGGCCCCTGGCTACTCCAAAGGCACTGCTCTTTCCGCTGAGATCCTTGGCACCTTTGTGCTTGTTTATACCGTCTTCTCTGCCACTGACCCCAAGCGCAGAGCGCGCGACTCTTTCGTGCCGGTGAGTGAGTGAGGACATGTTTGAACATAAAAAAAAATACATGTTATCAATTCATGGTCTCTCTTTCTTAATAAAATGGGGGAAATCCTACAATCGATTCCCCGGTTTTCAAGATGTTCATCATCATCACGTTTAAATATTTTAATTCCATCTTCTGATCAATATATGTAAGTTGTTCCTTCTTATTTCTAGAGACATTTCATAAAAACTTTAGTATAAAATATATTATGATCTTTCAATTACATATGGTCAGTTTGCAACCATACAATACTACTATACATCCACGTTCATCGCACATGGAAAAAACTAGATTATATATAATTTTAGTTGTAGTCTTATTAATTTAAAACTTGTATTGCTACTTTTTTCCGATAAAATAATACTAATTTTTCGGAAATAATTTATTTAATTTGAAGAGACTTCTGTTGCAAGTTTTTTTAAATACTGAAATGTTCTGGAGTAATCCTGTAGAAATATTAGGTCTAGATATTATCTAAGAAATAGTTATCGAGTGTCATTTAGATAAATCTGCTGACATTTCTACATAATATTATCTTCCCTTATTCATTTCTCCTAAAATGTTATTTTTCCTAGTTTCTTTTCTAAAATGCCAAATGACACTCCCATACATGATTTTGAGAATACTCTAAATTCTCAAATTGCAAGCCTAAACTTTTCATTAACATAACAAGGTTATCGCTCAACATTCGATCATCACAACTCTGAATTCCCGTTCCAATCTTGATATATAACTGATCTATCCGAACACCTAATCAAAACACGACACCGAAACTCCAAAGTTGTGAGGGTGTTCAATAATTAATCTGGACCATTGATAGACCCGATTTATACCCGACAATATATATAGATTTATGCCCGACAATATATATATATATATATATATATATATATATATATATATATATAACACTCGCTATTTTGCGCTATATAGCGTAAATATAGCCTTAGCCTCAGGGGGGAGATCCACCTATAGGCGAGGTGAGGCGTAATGAATTTCTTACATTTGCAATTTTCTTTTCCCAATTCCTTTGCATTTCTTATGTAAATTTAAACTCCAAATACAAATCCAAGTCTAATAGTTACAGACTTAGTTGTACTAATTATCTTTTCTTTTGGTAAGTTACTATAGAAAAAATTTCGTCCTACCTAACTTATAATTCTGAATCCGCCACTACTTAGCCTCTTCGCTGCGTAATATCATAAAATAGCTTAAATATAAGTAGCTTACTTTTTTTTTCCAAATAATTTAAATATAAAGCAGCTTATGTTTTTTTCAAATTGCTTACGCTTTTTAATAAATAGCATACGGTACGATGTGCGTATGCTATTTTCACATAAGATTTTCTATTAAGTTTCTTAATATTTCAATATCTAATTCTAAACTATATGAAGACGATCTCATCGAAGTTTTAACCTTTCAATTTGAAATCATATTTAGTAGACATGTTTCTCAAATTGAGATTATTTGATCGATTTTCGATACGTTTAATACAATTATGAATCATACATATGAGCTCAAAGATCAAAAATTAAGAAAAAAATGTTATGCAACTTATTGTTATATGTTCTATATTTCTATCATATATAATTTATTGTAAACAAGAGGGTAATAATAATAAGGGTAAATTGTCACAACCCTCAAGCATTTTTTTATATTGTCAAAACCTCCTGGCCTCGAAACAGTAGTTATAAAATCCTGAAATTTTTTCCTGCAGTATTTACAAAATAGCTTGGTATGTCTAACCAATTCATACAAATTATTTAGAAATCATAGGAAACTGCTTAGATATCATATGCAACTGCTTAAATATCGCTGGTTACTGCTTAAATATCGCAGGAAACTAGATATAGCAAACAATATCACAAATAAGGGGTTTCTTGACAACTAAAAACCTTTTTAGAAGAGTTTTAACTACTGTTTTGAGGCCAGGAGTAGTTTTACAACAGGAAAAAATGCTTAGGAGATTTTGACAATTTACCCTAATAATAATTAGTAATAATTAATAATTCTTATAGTTTATACATTGCACTTTTCACTATTCGATACTGGAACTCTATACCATACGCTATATATATATATATATATATATATATATATATATAGATAATTGAGAAAATGTGCCATAAGAGGGAATTTCCTTTTATGACGTCGGAAATAGAAAGGAATTTTCTCATATGACGTCGGAAAAAATACACTCTACCATTTTTTCCAACGATCGATTAGCATATATCATCTTCATCTTTATCATCTAAGATGTGGGTACACCAAATTTTATGCGATTCTACCACTTTTCACCATTGATTTAGTGGTTGCGAAACTAACGGTTTACCGACAATAGAACTTTTTACATTGCTAATCCAACGGTGAAAAAGTTGAATAATCACGTGAAATTTGGTGTATTCCCATCTTAGATGATAAAAATGATGATGATAGATGCCGATCGTTGGAAAAAATGGTGGAGTGTGTATTTTTTCAACGCCGCCTAACGAAAATCCCCCGGTAGGGGCTCATTTCTCCATTACTCCATTATTCTATATATATATATATATATATAGAGAGAGAGAGAGAGAGAGAGAGAGAGACATACAGTGCATTAACATTATCTATACAAATTTATATATTTTATATTTGTTGTATAGGTCTTGGTCCCACTTCCAATTGGGTTTGCAGTGTTCCTGGTGCACTTGGCTACCATTCCCATCACTGGAACAGGCATCAACCCTGCAAGAAGCTTTGGAGCTGCAGTTATCTACAACCAGCACAGTGCATGGCATCATCATGTAACTAACATTACTTATTGACTTTAATTTATTATACATTGCATAATTAAATTTTTTTTAACTGGCCCTTAAGACTGACCCACACACATAACGCACTCATGCACACAAGCACACAACACACACACGCACACGCACACAACTGATCTATGAATTTACCCCAAAAGCGTTAATTTATGGCCACTTTTCGGATCGAGCCTCTCACTCTTCCCAGGAGGGGAGACGGCATACAAAGTGAGCTATTGCTCATTAGTAGCATAATTAGTGTTGGGGATGTAAAGAGCTAACATTGTGTAATTTTGGTTTATAAGCAGTGGATATTTTGGGTGGGTCCATTTGTGGGAGCAATGCTAGCTGCTGGCTATCACCAGTACATTCTGAGGGCTGCAGCAGCAAAGGCCCTGGGCTCATTCAGGAGCACCCAAAGCAATTGAAAGCTGCTATGCTAGATGCTCAATGATTGTGATTATTGCGCGCGCGTGGGTGTGGGTGTGGGTGTGGGTGTGGGTGTAATTGTGTGAAGAAGAGAAGAGGAAAGGGTGCATGTATTATTATCATTGTAATGAGAAGGATGTACAAGCATGGCATGTATTACTGGTTTGCTTTGATTACTAGTACTGAATGATTATGCACCAATCTTTATCTTAAAACTAATTGGTTTTCTTTGTTCTGTCACCTTGCACACTCTTTGCATTTAAGTTTCGCATGTGGCAGTATATATAAACATGCAATGCTAGGAAATAACTGAGCATGAGCTCCATATTTAAACATTTTCTCCTTTCGACAACGGGTCATGAGTGAATATATACTCCTAACTTATTGTAATTAAAGACGCACAAATAAAATTCGACGGTTTTATAAAATGATACTAGTTAATTTTGATCGAATAATGAATGATTGAACTTTATCAAAGTGTATATGAAGGTCATCGTTATTGAAGACTGAAGAGTCTTAGAGAATGAGCGATTCCTACTTCAACTACACGCTTCTCCTTTGTCCATGCAATTTTAGTTTTCTTTCATAATTTAAAGAGAAATATTTCTGAAATTTATCATTCTTACCATATAGATTTTGAAATAATGCCATCTTTACTAATTTATTTGATAAAACAGTTATACTAAATGTTTTTGAAATATTGCTAGAATAGGCTAGGATTAGGCCTTGACATACCTCTTATTGGATCCTCACCAAATAGGCCTTAATGATGGGCTAACAACAATTTAGAGTCAATCATTTTCTTTTTATGGGCTATTGGCTGAGGAGACTGAATCTTTAATTCTTTCTCTTTGGTGTGATAGGCTTGCCCTCATGCTGCTGGCTTAGATTGAAATGAAGTTTAGATAACTCCGGTTATCACGACTTCTAGTTTAAGATGACCGGGATTTATCTATGACAAACAAACATGAAAGGATATTTTTTTGTTCGAATGTGGGTCCTTCAGAACTCAAACCAGCGGCCTTTCATTTTGGAGAAGAAAATATCACCCTTGAGCCCCATCCAAAACATAGCTAATTACTTTCTAGCCGTCCAAAACTTGATATTTGACTTTTCTCTATATATTTTAGGTTTATTATTTAGCTGAAGACAACAAGTAAGAAGCCTTTATGACTTTCGTCAGAAAAAACCCCGTTAATTTTAGCTTTAACTTTTCTCTATAGAATTTATGTTTATCATTTACCTGAAGACAACAAGGCTATGGAAGTTGTTTCTGCGGTTTTACATGTGGTCTTCTGGTAAATGATAAACCTAAAATCGGTGGAAAAAAAATTAAAACTAAAGTTAACGAGGTTAGGAACCATCGGTTTTAAGACGTTCTTCGATCGATCGATAAAATTGTTCCTCGAAAAATAAAATTGTTCCTCGAAACAATTCTTCCACTTTCCATATAAAAGCGCAATCGAAACGAACCTTGTTCCTGTCTTTTCACTAATTCCACCATGTGTTAATTGAAACGAACTTCGTTAACTTTGATAAACCAATGTTTGGACAAGTGGGAGATTGTTAGTTTATATGCCCTAGAGGTCATTATTGTATCATACTGGTTTGTATATTACTTAATGGAACCTTGGGATATTCACAGTTGTATTGACAGTCTTGCTCAAAATGGTAGTATGCTACTTAGTTTGTTTCTACTTCAATATGTGCATGTGTTTTTTTTAGCATATCGCTTATATATATTAGTATATCCTTTAGGATCTTTGCTTAATTACCAGCATTGTGATGGCAGTCACGCTAGTGGGGGCTGGCTAATCTACAAGCACATCCTTATACAGGTCCCTAGTCGTAGGATTATCGAGACGGGGCATCGATATTCCGGAGTAGACTAGTGTATACGCTTCTCATCCCAGCATGGGAGATGGACTGTCCCACATCCATTAGTACGTCGTACTGAAGATAGTATGCAGGTGCTCGTTAGGTTACGAGTATATTGGACAGGACTCGTCGGGAATTGTTGGTTGGTATTATACCTATCATCGGGTAGCAGTTCCCAAGTGACATGAGTACAGCTTAGTCCGTCGACTTGACACTGCTACTTCGCCTCGAGTGAGTTCTCACTGTACTTTGATTACTACCCTACCAAGGCTCAAAAGAGTCGTGCAAACAGATAGTAGTTGGGTACAGTCCCGAAGCACTTGGAGGCAGTGGCGGTTAGATAGGATTCGTCTCTCTCGGTATTGGGAGTTGATATCGTGCTGTGTTCGGAGAGCTATTACACAAAGTCTCTGGCCAGGGCAAGCGAGATTTACTGGTAGGTATTCCAGTAGTTTCTCAGGGTATTTTGGACTACACTCCGGCATGACTTATTGCGCTATTAGGGGTCTCACGATTACCTTGTACCTGTCTTTTCACCAATTCCACCATGTGTAAATTAAAATCGCAATCGAAATCGAAACGAACTTCGCGGATAAAACAATGCGGGTCCGACCTTCCTCGGATGTGTGTGTGTGTGGGGGTGGGGGGAGGGGGGAGGGAAGAAGAAAAGACTTGATGATTAAGCTTTACAACTAAAAGGTGTCTGCCATAGTGAAAGCTCTAACAACCAAAAGCAAGATAACCACTTTCGTTTTGCGATTGCTTTGTCAAAGCTAAAATTTAGGCTTAAAGTAGCAAAATAATCTTTGGAAAAGGCATGAAACTTTTTCTCAGCCTTTAGGTTTGATGTAACATTTGCTGGCCGATGGGTCGGTCCATGATTCACATTTTGACTCCAGTGCCACTGATGTTAATTTGGCACTGAAGTCACAAAAAATCAAGAGATGTCAACTGGCCATTTAGCCTATTGCAAATCGTCGAATTAACTTTATGAAGCTTGCTCCATAGCTAAATGCGCCATGTGAAAATTTGCATCTTCCCCTCCTAATTAAAGAACCGCCACATATATATTAATTGTATGATACACGAACTATTAAATTAAGAGATCTTTACGGATATGCACACATAAGCATGTCGTCCATAAAAGCAGCCAAGCCGGTAAGACACTCCGCTAGGTATACCAGAGTACAGTTCCTATGCACATTCTCAGAGACCTAATTCTAATTATTTTCTTTTCTTTATTTAAACATGGGATCGATTCTGATTTAGTTATGCGATTTAATTCAACACAATCTGATATAATCCTAAGTTCCATTATTGTTAGAATGTAGCTTTCATTAAGGAACAAATGGCACAGAAAATTGCTTGGCCTTCATGAAAAATTGTATGAACAACGTTTGTTGGCACAATATCTAACTTATTTTAGAAGCAATAAACTATCATCAAGGCATCTGCTTTATGAGAACAAATTTTCCTCAAATTATAAAGATCTATCTCATTATGTATTTGTTAATTAATTAGATTGGAATCTTGTCTTAGAGAAACATAAAATAGCTGTGTTAGGCCCTACATAAGCAACCACATGTTTCATTTCTGTGTTTTTTCAATTACTTTCAGTTATTTTTATATTAAAATATTTTCGTCAACTAATTTGTACAAAATAAATCAATCAGATTTCCCAAGCAAGATTGTACCCTCTTTATTAGCGTATCATGTTCTCGCTTGTTATACATTTATCCCACAAACTAATGGTTTAAGCTTTTGGATAAAATAGTTCTTGACATGGTATCAAAGCACACCGGTTTCAAGAGACGTTGGGATCGAACCTCGTCATCGTCAAATTTTATAAATGAATTTTTTGTCACCCCCATTTATTCCATAATTCCTAGCGAGATTTTCTGCTGGAGGCTTTTCTACGCCATCCAAATTTCAAAATCTCACGAGGTGGGGGTTGTTAAAGTATTATGTTCGCTTGATATATATTGTTATCTCATAACCTAATAGCTTAAGCTTTTAGATAAAACGACTCTTGACACTCTTCGAAGTCTAAGCTGGAATATCTCTATCTCAACTCTACTCTTATAATGCAAAAGGAGGGGTGTCACGCGGTATTCTCACGTTTATTTGGAATTAATACTTTATTCTTAGATGATCCACGTCATCTATTTTTTGTACGTGTGACGCACGCTGATACATACTAGCATTAAATAGCTAAGATTTAAAAAGATTTGCACGTGTGATGACATATTAGCATTAAACAGCCAAGATTTAAAAAGATTTCTAATAATTTTAGTTAAGATAATAGATAGTTTGAAAACTTTTAGTTAAAAATAAATAAAATATCCGCATCAAAACGTGAAATAATAAAGGTGTAAAAACTTTACATATGCTTTTAATATATATGTTGTTCAAAATATACATACGTGCATCGCACGTGTAAAATACTGGTATTATTAACTATATAAGACAATTGTTTTGAGAGCTAGGGTTGATTTGGATATAATCCTAGTCCCTTGCCTCTAAGAAAATTAACAAATGAAACCTTTCACTGCTACAAATAGGGTTTGCCCCTACGGATAAAGCCGTAGGAGCAAACCACTGCCCCTACGGATATATTCGTAGGGGCACAAAAAATCACCGTAGGTAAAAATGCCGCAGGTGCAAGTTTTTGTCTTAAACATGCCCCTACGGTTTAATAATTGTCCCTACGGCTTAATGAGTAGGTAATTATGTCCCTACGGTGTAAGCCGTAGGGACAAAATATTTATTCAATTTATCGGTTTATAAAATAAAATAGTTGCCCCTACGTATTACTCTGTATGACTAAATACATGCCCCTGCGGCGTAATACGTAGGGCCAGATTTATACCACCGTAGATCCATCCTTATGCCCCTACGGATTAATCCGTAAGGGCAA
Source organism: Agapanthus africanus (assembly GCA_030015575.1). Taxonomy (NCBI): domain Eukaryota; kingdom Viridiplantae; phylum Streptophyta; class Magnoliopsida; order Asparagales; family Amaryllidaceae; genus Agapanthus; species Agapanthus africanus. The sequence continues at coordinate 49,270,711 of CM057339.1, forward strand.
GTCTAACACCTGTTACTGAGTCCATAGGGCAAAATATCAGGTATCATGATATTTTGTCCCTACGGATAAATATGTAGGGGCAAAGTGTGTCTCTACGGATTAATCTGTAGGTGCAACAGTTGTCCCTACGGATTAATCCGTAGGGACAAATTATCAGGCTTTTTTTATAAAAAAAAGGGCTGTCTGTTTTTTTCTCGCCCTGTGCACAATAATTTATACATCATATAACCAAATACCGCAGTATGATAATCAACATGAACACGCATAATATATAAAAGAAATCAACAAATATAATACTATATAAATTTAAATCATCGTGAACATGCAAACACCACCAATATCGTCCAAAATATATACAATATGTATCATATAAGTATATACATGCTTAAAATATAAAAATCAAAAAGTTACCCTAGTTCGGTCCAGCTCCACCTCTGATAATCGCCGTAATCTGACGCACCTGCTCCTCGGATAAACCCTGAGTCAACAACTTGACCAATGCGGACTGTGCGGGAGTCTGAGCGGGTTGTGGAGCTGTAGGAGTGGTCTGCGCAACCGCAGCCAAGATAGTGGCTTGCGGAGCCGCAGCTGAAAGAGATGCATGTGGAGCCGCAGCCGAAGAAGATGCATGTGGAGCCTCAGCCGAAGTATCATGTCGCGTCTGTTCAGTTTTGTGTGTAATAAATGAGTAAGAGCTGTGTATTAGTCGAATTCGTATCATTATCAGGTTATTGCGAAACCCCAATCTATGAATACTTAGGAACTTAGGACTCGTTTGGATATCTAGTTTGGAAAACTGTAGTTTATTTTAATTAGACAGTTCTATGTATGTATGATTAATCAAAACTAAGTCTACAACCAAATAAGCTCAGGCTACGTACTAATATTGGATATGTTGCTATCTATAATATGATATAATATTTTACTATTAAGTAGTATACATACCATCATCTCCTTCAACTCCTGGACGGTGGCCTTCAAAGTGACAACATTTTGCTCTAGACGTCGCTCATGGGAGATAGAGGAAGTAACCGCCGGAGTGGAGTCCAACCTCATATGGGCCCTGCTAAGACCCAGTCCTCGGCCTCTCTCCTAACCTCCGTAGTGCCCTCCGTGTGCGGCATCTAGGACTGGGGTCAGCAGTATCGGATCGTTCTGTCCAGTAAAATCGATCCCCGATGCCTCCGCCTGCTCAACCACCCGCTCCTACACCCACATTAATCCGTAAAATATAAGTATATTATTTAAATTTGAACTTTTCAAAACAAAAATTTCAAATAGGGGTTGAATAAATATTAACACTTACGCAATACTCCTGGGTAGCGATGTCGAGGTATCGAAGCTCGTCCGTAGCGGGATCTGTCGAGGTGCCGTGGACAGCAAGATACGCGGTCGGCACACTCGATGTACCACCTTGCGCCAGGGTCTGAGATCTCTGCAATTCACAAAAAATTTACGTATGTTATAAAATAACTCTTAATATTATATTATATCACAGTATATCTATTGTAATTTACCGATGCCTCCATGGCACGAGTAATATTCCTCGAGCCACCTGTATAAGTGGGATGACCCCTCTTCGCCGACTTCCTATTCTCTTTATTTTGATCCGCATGTTTCTGCACAACACATTCAGATTTAGTTTTCTAATTAAGCAACACAAAAATATAAATTATATACTAAACAATGAATTACATTTAAAATACAAACATATTTGCGCTGAGAGTCGAAATATTGGCACAAGAGAGGCCGTGTATCTACGTCGACTCTCGCAAAGGCCGGGGTATGTAGGAGAACCGCTCTCTCTGCCTCGGGGGTCGCCATCCACAGAGAATAGTAGTCGATCTTCAGCTCGTTCCTATTGTATCGGACTTTTGATTGCGTGTTCTTCATCAGGCCATGGTACAAAGCATAAAAATCGAGCACCCTCTCAGGGTGATCAGGGTCGGGCACAGGCTGAAAATCGTAATCCAACTGCAAATACAAAAAAAACAATGTTATTAAATTGCAAGTGTTAAATAATAATAAATATATTGGGTAAGTCAAATGAAAGTATATATTAATAACCGAGCCTGATCCCAGAAGAGAGCAAATGAGCGCCGGTGCTGGTCGCCCCACTCAACATGAAGTGAATACTTCTTCACGAGGCGGCTCTCATCCCCCATCTACCGGCCGAACCTCTCGGCATAATCGCCAGTATAGCGATAATCAGGGGTAAAGAAGATAGGGAATGCTGCATCCCCCTAGCTCTGTCGGGCCTCAGCCTGTGGGACTGATTCGGGCCTCGAGTCCCCCTCTCGGGATGGGGATGCCCTGCATCTACAAGAAATATCGAGACAATCAATATTAAGACAAAATGGTATTAAGAAATCAAGGTTTAACGAAAATTGAAGTGTGATGTATACCTCCGGCGACATAAGCATGAGCCTGGGCCCGCGCAGCAGCACGAGCGCGATGATAGTTCCTCCGGTGAGGAACAGCCGGTGACCTGGACGTGGACGCATCTCCAACTAGAAAATAAACATTGATAAAATTACATGAAGTTCATGTTTATTCTTAAAGGATATGTAAAATGAATAAATATTTTATATTTATTCATACAAACCTGCAGACTGAACGGAGGGTATGGAAGTGACGGGAGTGACCCCTGCACCAGACGTGAACGCACCACCTATAATTAGACAATCAAACATTGACTATATAAGTAATTGCAAAAAGAATGGGTATATCAATAATATAACATTCTAAATCAACATGTTTACACTATAAGATATATAAACATACCCGCGGGTGCGGTGGTGGTTTCTGCCCGAGATGTGGAGGCACCACCTACAGCCCGAGATGTAAGTACGTAAAAGCAAAAAGAATGTATGTATATTTATGATATAGCATTCTAAATCAATAGACATGCACTATATGATATATAAACATACCTGGAGGTGCGGGAGTGGCCTCTGTCCCTGATGTGGACGCACCACCAACAGCTAGACAATCAAACATTGACTATGTAAGTAATTTTGACATGAATATGCATATATATATCTATACTATTACATTCAAAATGAATATGCGTACAACATACCTGGAGGTGCGGGAGTGGTCTTTGTCCTTGATGTGGACGCACCACCAACAGCTAGACAATCAAACATTGACTATGTAAATAATTTTGACATGAATATGCATGTATATCTATAATATTACATTCAAAATGAATATGCGTGCAATATACCTGGAGGTGTGGCAAAGTCCACACGGAATGAGGCATCCAAAGGGGTCTTCGATCGGAATGCAAGACCGACCCTCTGAAGCTCCCTACGCAGCTCTCCGGGCGGCAGAACCGCTCTGCCTCTGCCTCTGCCTCTGTCGCGGCTAGAGCTCCTGCCGCCCGTCGCTACTCCCGTCATCGTCATTAAATCTAGATAAAACGGTTCGTGGACGCATAGATAATCATTATATATGCATGCTATATATGTATAGATCGTAAAATGTGAAGTAATAATATAACATTACTGATAACCTTTTTCGTTTCATGGACGCATTAGACATATCTACTTGGATTTCATCATCGAAATCATTTCTAACCCACGTAACTTCATGATTAGCCGAAGACAACCCGTCTTTCGAAACAGACGGTCGGAGCACTCTAAGTCTTCTCTCTTCTTCATCCTCATCGCTGTTCTCGAATTCTGGGACATCGTAAGCATCCCTGGATTTCCAACGGCATACGACACTCCATCCCGGATGCTTCAAACACTGTGAGTAGTATACTTGGAACGCTTGGTTCGGAAAGATTAACGGATCTTCCTGGCCGTAAAATCAAAATGTGTTCACATTGGTCAATCCATACTCATCTTTCCAAGTCCCGAGATTGCTTCTCCACTTATCCGTATCGGTTCGTGTATCGTACAAAGTACACTGAAATATATAAAACGGTTCTGATCGTCTGGGATATTGGATGCCAAGTATACAATTTAAGTATCCATAATAAATCACACCATCCGATCCTACCGTCGCAATCCCACTATTCTGAGTGGTTCTAGATATTTCTATGTCCTTAACTTCGAATTTGTATCAAAGGACACCGAATCCTTTATAATATGCAATCTCCATACTAGGAAACTGAGCTAAACGTCTTGAATCACTCTCTAATGATGCAGACAAGTTCGGATCGTGGATCTAACAAAACAAATTTTATGACAAATACATAACGATATAAGTTTAGATTAAAACTGATAGCAATAACATGTTATTCGAATAACTTACATGATCTGCAACCCAATCGCAAAAATTATCCCGATAATATTTTTCCAATCGTTCATCGTTCCAATCAGGATGCCCCTCACGTACCCCGTTAAAATGAATTCTGTTCTCGACAATAAATTATGACATTAATATTATATCATTTCATACACACACAAACACAAATATAACAATTAATCCAAAAAAAACTTACTCTCTAATTTTTTTAAAACATGCGCTATTGAGGAGGATAAACCGGTATATTTTGTTGATAAACATAGTGTCTACCTTCTTATAATCGGCTTTACCATATGGCCCGTCCTGAATTCTTCGAGACCGGTTAAGTCTCGTCTCAATGTTCTCGTCCAGATAGCGGAAACAAAATATGGTTGCTTCATCTAGAAAATAAGCTTGCATGATAGAACCCTCTGGTCGATTTCTATTGCGTATATATTTTTTAAGAGTGTAAAGGTACCTAAAGAAAAATATGTTAAATAAATAAATACGAGTATACAGGACAATAATAATTTTACAAATTACGCAAAACGAAAAATTCCACGTACTTCTCGACGGGATACATCCATCGATATTGTACCGGTCCGGCTAACTTAGCCTCAGTTGCAAAATGAACCGTCTGGTGTATTATGATATCGAAGAATGACGGTGGGAAAATACGCTCAAACTTGCAAAGTATCAACGAAATATAATTTTTTAGTTTCTCCAGCGTCACCACATCCAGTGTTTTAGCGCATAATTCTCTGAAAAACAACATAGGTCATTGATTACTAAACCAACCGATTCGGGAAGGGAAGTCCTGAGGGCTAATAGGAGAAGGTGCTCCATAATAACATGGTGATCATGACTTTTTAGCCCATCGATGTTGCCTTTCATAATTTTTATCTTCTTACTGAATGATCCTAAGAAACCTGTGGGAACTTTCAAATCATGCAACACCTGCAGGAATCTTTTCTTCTCCGGTTGTGACATATGATACGCGGTATTAGGAAGTACAAACTTGCCTGGTTTACCAGCTATCGGTTTAGGATGCAATTCACTTCTAATTTCCCAGTCCTGTAGATCCATCTGAGTATTGAGGTTGTCTTTCGATTTCCCGTCTTTACAAAGAAGCAAGTTGAGTATTTGCTCGGATACTCCCTTCTCTATGTGCATGGCATCCAGACAATGACGCACTAAATTTGTTGACCAGTACGGAAGCTCAAAGAAAATGCTTAACTTGTTCCAGAATGGTGGTTTGACATGTTTTGTCAGATCCATCCCGAAGGTCACATTATTGTAACCATCCCACTGAGCAGTCACGTCCTCTTCGGAAAATGGGGCTGGAGGTCCAAGAAGCTCCTGATGACCATCAAAGTGAACAGCGTCTAACCTATAGGGGTGGTCTAGAGGCAGGAAACGTCGATGGCCGCAATAACAAACCTTCCTGCTAAAATTCAAGAATTTCGATGTTGTATATTGATGGCAATAAGGACATGCTTTGTGACCATGTATGGACCAACCTGATAGCATTGCATACGCAGGAAAGTCATTAATTTTCCACATTAAAGCCGCACGCAGTATGAAGGTTGTATTTGTGTTTGCATCGTAAATCTCTACACCATCAATGAATACAGATTTTACTCCTCGATCAGAGGTCGGAGATAGACGTCGATATTGTTTCCCGGTGAGTTTGGTCCGTCGATAAGAAGAGGCATCATAAAGTATGATTGGTCTATAGCCAATCAAGACGACAGATTATAAACTATCATTACAGTGGGTCATGTGCTGTGGCTTCCAGCCATATAGTTGAATGGGTAGAAGCCATCACTAGCGAGTCCGAGCCTGACATTGCGAGGATCGCTACTGAATATTTCGTGCCTCCTATCGAAATCCTTCCATGCCGGTGAATTTCTTGGATAACTCATTTTTCCATCTTCACTTAGAGGAGCACGGTGATGTCAAATCATTATCTCGGCTGTTTTCTTGCACCTGAATAACCTCTACAGCCTCTGTGTTATGGGAAAGTATCGTGCTATCTTGACAGGTATATCGGACTTCTTATCAGAATCTTTCGGCTTATACCTGGCATCTCCGCATGTTAGACATTTTTTCAAATCTGAATTCTCTTTCCGGTACAACACGCAATTTTTAGGACATGCTTGAATCTTCTCACACTTCAGACCCAAATCAGACATCATTTTCTGGGCTCCGTACCAGCTGTCAGGCACGTTATTTTCCGGAGGTATAGAATCTTTCAAGAACGAAAGAAGCATTGTGAATGACTTGTTGCTCCATCCATTTAGGCACTTCATCTGGAAAAGTTGGACGAAGCATGAGAGGGTGAAATACTTTGCATTCTCGTAAATTAGTTTTCTAGCATCATTCATGAAATTTTCATACTTATCCGCACGCGGTGCTTGACCGGAAGGAATGTCATCTTCGGTATGAATAGATTCACCTAGGGCAGTCTCTACTATATCCTCCATTTCTTCTCCTGAAAAGAAATTACCGTCTTCTTCTTCTGCCGCATTACCGTCTTCTCCTTCTTCTTCTGCCGCATTACTGTGTTCTTCTCCTTCCCCGTGATATAGCCAAGTTGTATAAAGTCTAGTAAAATCATGTTTAACGATATGAAGCTCTGCAAATTCTACCTTCTACCAGTACTTATTCCCACATCTATCGCACGGGCAGAGAATCTTCTCTATCACGATCTTATTATGTGCGCGTGCAAATTCAATAAAAGCAGCAACTCTTGCGACAAACTTAGCTTGCATACGTTGTTATCAATCCACATACATCCAGTTCTTAACTCTGATGTACTCATGGGCCGTGTTAGACTGTATAACATATAAATTATAGGTTTTGATGACTATATTGAGAAATCTAAGAACGGGATGGTTACTGACAAATGAGAAAATCCGTGTATATACTTTGTGTGTGCGTTTGTCGTTGAAAAGAATAAATTATCGATAATCAAAATTAGATTTGAGGATACCCATGTATGAGTTGTATTCTATATATGTGTGTTTCAATTTATGATTTCGCTTAAGTGTAGGGTTGTTAATGTGTATGTGTTGTGTGTGCATTTGTTATGTATTCGTGTTGTATGTGTGTGTTTCGGCTGTCGGGGGTAAGACTTCTATCCCATTAAGAATATATAGAGCAAACACCCATTCGCTTGTGCTTCAACCGTTTCGAGTAAATTTCGGCAGTACCTCCCCGCTGTTTCCGAGTACACTGTAATAGAATAAATAATCATTTCAAAGCTGTGAAACAACATTGAAATGAACATCTAATCTATCTTTATACATGGAGAACCAGCGGAAAAGTACCGACGAAATAACTCGAAACGGATGAAAACACAAGTGAATGCAGGTGTTTGCTTTATACATTCCTAACTTGTCCACACGGGACAAATCTATTGGTTATCATACGATTGAATCTTCTCGTCATATAGACTACACGTCGGTTGTTAGTATCGAGCTATACCGTCCGATATTTAACAACCTTCGTATAGTTCTATGTCACGACGAACATCGAACGTATGTTAACCGATAGACGGGGACCAAGTGGGGCTTTGAGTTTCATATATGAGTATCGATGAGAATATGAAGGTTTCATATTATCATCGAGTATCATATATTGGTTTTAACTTTAACATCTTGAATCACTCTCTAATAATGTGTTTGTTGTGTATTCGTGTTGTATTTGTGTGTTTCGGCTGTCGGGGGTATGGCTTCTATCCCATGAAGAATGTATAGAGCAGACACCCATTCACTTATGCTTTCAACCGTTTCGAGTAAATTTCGGCAGCACCTCCCCGCTGTTCTCCGAGTACACTGTAATAGAATAGATAATCATTTCAAAACTATGAAACAACGTTGAAATGAACATCTAATCTATTTTTGTACACGGAGAACCAGCGGAAAAGTACCGACGAAATAACTCGAAACGGATAAAAACACAAGTGAATGAAGGTGTTTGCTTTATACATTCCTAACTTGTCCACGCGGGACAAGTCTATCGGTTATCATACGATTGAATCTTCTCATCACATAGACTACACGACGGTTGTTAGTACCGAGCTATACCGTCCGATATTTAACAACCTTCGTGTTAGTTATATGTATGCCCTAGAGGCCATTACTATACTTAGAATGTATATTGTAGTGGATGCTTGGACATATATAGGGATGACTTTCTTGCTCGATATGATAGTATGCTATCTGGTTACTCTTTACCTTAACGTGTACACTGATTGTCTCTCTGTTACATGTTGGTAAAGCCCTTAGGATGTGTACTTGACTACCTGGACTATGATGCGGATCATACTAGTGGGGACATGGTAGTCCATAAGTACATCCTTCAAGGCCCCTAATCGTGGGTGTATCGAGACAGGGCATCGATATACCAAAGTAGACTAGCGTATACCTTCTCGACCCATACAGATGGGCGATGGATGATCCCATATCCATTGGTGTTTGACATCAGAGATGATATACGGGTGCTCAGTGGAGACTGGGTACACTGGACGGACTCGCCGAGAACTCCCAGATGGTATTATACCTTACGTCAGATGGCAGTTCTCTGGTGACACTGGTGCAGGTTAGTCTGTAGACCCGAGATCGTCATAGAGTCTTGTGTGATTCCCACTGTGGTTTGATTTCCATCATACCACGTCCAAGAGGGCGTGCAAAAAGGTGGCTTTTAGGTACAGTCCCGAATCACATGGAGGCAATGAGCGATAGGAGGGGTTTCGTCTCTCCCGGTATAGGGAGTTGATGTTGCGCAGTGTTCGATTGGCTATAACAGGAAGTCCTTGGCCAAGGCTGCTTTAGGGATTTACTGGTAAGTGTTACCAGTAGTTTTTCGACCAGTTATGAGCCTCATATCGACACGACTTATTGAGTTATTGGGGTCTGACGTTTACCACCCCTAGACGAGATATGCGACATATCAGACGAAGAGACCGGACTGTACGGTAGTGTTACTCCTTGGATTCACAGGAGTGTGAGCGGGCTTGCTCGTTGACCTTCTGATCGCTCAATACCCGGGTGGCCGTTACGTTTGGCAGACCGCTTGCAGCTTGTGGGTGTTTGATATGATCATCACCTACTACCGGCGTATTGACGAGTCTTTAGAGTCCTACACAGGGGTTTCCTGGCTCAAGCGAAACGAAATAGGAGCGCATATGAGATATGTGTGGGACCGAGAATAATACCAGTATGTGATACTGTATTCTATTCTCGCGATTTGTGACATTGATCGGTTATATGCGATATAACCGGGTTATTGGATCAAGTGTTGATTCGATAAGTTGTTACTATTGATATTAGTCGGTTATATGCGATATGACCGGATCGTTAAATCAAGTGTTGATTTAATGATTTAATGTATAATTATATATTTGATATATTACTTTACATTAACTAGTATTGGTTCACTTAAGATTGATTTTCTCACTTGAAAGTGTACATTGTTTACATGTGATATATGCAAGTGTACATGTTTGTATCATGCTTGATGATACAAACAAGTTGTGTGTATGAGACTTGAACCATATCAAGGTTAGATTAGGGTTTACTATTTTCATTAGCATATAACAAAAGAATGTGACTTTGGTCAAAGTTATCAAGCTTCATGAAGCTTGATGAACATTGACAAAGTCAACTCTTTTGTCATTTGCTTAAGATATTAGCTAACCCAACCCTTAACCTTATGCTATGGTTAAATCTCTACATGAGTTAAGCATGAGGGCTTAACTCAACCATGGTGCCATGATTAAAAGGATAAGTGTTCATATTATTCTTTTAATGGAAATGATTCTTTCTTCTTCTTCATCTTCATCAAGCTTGAAAAAGCTTGCTAGCTCCAATAGCACCATGATAAAAGGAGTGAGAAATCCAATTCTAAAGTGAACCCACTTCCTATTTCTTCATTCTCTACCACTTTCCATGTAGTATAGGGTGTTCTCTTCACAAAGTTTTCGACCGAGTGAAGGAATAGCTTGAGTTTGAGTCTCCCCGATGTAGATCATTTTCGGCCTCGAAGTCAATGACCTAGCCCGATTATTTCTCCGACGAAACCATCGCTAGAGTCCGGGACCCGGTGATCGCAGCGGAGGGACATCAACACGGAGCTAAAGAAGTGGTGGACCGGATCTACAAAGGTTGTAATCCCTTTCACTTAGTAGCAAAGTCGTTTGCTTGCTTGCTTTTCGCCTTAACTTCTAGTTAACGATCTATATTAGGGTTTCTCGGCACCGGAAAATTTTTGTTTGGTATGGTTGATGCCTTGTGTAACCTCCTTAGTGTGCCTAGGAACCCTACAGTGGTATCAGAGCCTAGCTAGAGTTTTAGGCGAAGTGTAGACGAAGTTAGAAGTCCGATCGAACCCGTAAACCCCGACAAAACCCTTCTCTGTACATTTTTCAAAACAGTGGATTTTTGTGAATTAAAAATTCTCAGAAAAACAAGCAGGAAAAACTAAGAATTACTGTGAAGTACGGTCCTCTAAATCAATAATTTGACCGCGGAACCGCGGCGAAACCATGGTTTTGGCGGCGGTTCCGCGGCCAAAATCTGACTTAGTCCCTGAAATTTCATATATTTATTCTTAGGTCCTTTATTGGCAATTTTTTATGGGAATTTTTTAATTCCACTCAAGTGTTGAGTTTTCTAGGGTTTTATTGGGGACTCGTTAATTTGATCGGATAATTTAACTTCGTTTATGTTTTTCCGGATATTTTAAAAACTGTTAAAAAGTTCGACCGGATATAAATACCCAATTTTTTCCCTGGCGGGAAATTTCCAAGTGTTGGATCTTTCCGTAGTTTAATGACGTTCAAAGTAGTGCAAGTAACGCGATGGTCCCTCTAGAAGACAACAAACCTTAACTCGATTATGTGACCGTCTTGAACTGCCCTTTGAACCTTAGGGTTTGGGGCAGTACGGCGTGCCACATGTGAGGCGTTGGCTTGACCCTTCTACGGCTGGACCGTTGGTACTGAGGTATGAAGTGAATGTTTTTAAACTTGTTTCATGTGTTGATCAGTTTCGGGAAAACTTGGGTGTTTGATTGTTCGATCGGAAAGTTTAACATTTTCTATTTATCTGGAATGTAATACAATATTTGGAATCCACAAGTAGTTATGAGATAACTGATTTAGATGTTATAAACATAGCAGTTTAGTCTCACTTGATCGGTTGCCACGGAATTTTGATGTGATCAAAAGTCCTTCGCAATCACGTAGCGTACGCGGATACTCGCCGGGTAAACTTAATAGACAGCTACACCCCTAAGCCCCGACCAAGTGACTGTAGGAGAACCCCGTCGCCGAAAGCATCCGTTCGGGTGCTCGCGGTAGCGGTGTTCCGCCTTGGTGCACTTAGTCGACGGTATCGGGGGTGTGGTCGTCTACTAAAGTTTGCGACGAGCATTCGATCAAAATGCCGGGAATCTTGTTGAATTGCCCGGCTTGATATTGAAAAGTGTTTTCGATAAAGAGATTAAAATGCGGGGTTTATAATTGTTAGGCATGTGATGTCTAAGGAATTCATTGGTTAGGCATGCGATGTCTAAGGAGATTGCAGATTCCAACTGTTGTAGTTTTACACTTTCTTTTCTGCGACCGTAAGTGTAATATGTGATATCGCCGGTTTCGTTACTATATGTCAACGACAATTGGGATGCGCACATTTACTTACGTTGATGACATGTGATGTTATGTGTTGCTGGATATGTTATATTGGATCGTCGCGTTTTGAATAGCCGGGGGTTTTATGTGAGATGAGAGTTTTTATTTTCATTCATGTAAAAATAAATTGTATGTAATATTCTTTTATTGGGGCACTTCCAGGTAGCGGAAGATGTCACCCATTGTATATTATTTACTTTTCCGCACTAGGATAGACCCAAGGAGGAGGGCACAAGTAACCGGGTTCTGGGGTCCAGTGGGAGACCAACTCGAGGAGTCGAGTCCGGGTCTCCTAACTCTAGAATTGGTAGGGTTGCTTGCCGCTCTCGTAGGGGTCTAGGGGTGTGGGTTTGGCTATTCATCGTGACCGTGGAATCCGTGTTTTATACTGGCTCGTATTGAAAACACGGACGTCCTAGTATATCCAATATTTCATATGATTCTTCTGCTGCGATATCTTTGATGTGATCATTTGATATTCTGTGATAGATACTGTATCTGATATATATGATATATTATATAGACGTTACTTATGTTTTGCACTCGCGCTAGCCCTGCCCCGCTCTGCCGTTAGTTACCTAACCTAACGGTGCACGAGGGGACATCGAGGCGAATGCGGATGGCATATGTGTACGTCGTATTTATCTGTGATGTTTAGGTGATTTAAATAATGGGACTTCATTAATGTGATTAATGAAAGAAAATAAACCTAAGATGTTGTGGAATCGAATTTTCAAAAACAGGTAGCTACAGTTCTTGCTTTGCATCGCGGTGTTCCTTATAGAACATCCTGCACCTTATTCGATAAGGAAAGGACCGAGATCCCTTCACCGGGAGTGACTCCTTTAGCAATAACTGGCAGATGCTACAACCCTCGGTTTTTCTTTTGATTGCTCCTATAGTTCTTGCTTTGCACAGCGGTATATATGATATATCCTGCACCTTATTCGATGAGGAAAGGGCCGACGATCCCTTCACCGGGAGTAACCCCTTTAGCAAAACTAGAAAAGCCTCAAAAGCACTCCATTTTAAAATCATTTGATTCTACAACGATATCAAGTTCATTACGCAATAGGTTTTCAGAAAAACATGTCGTAGCCCTCCGTCATTTCAGATATGTACTGATTAGTATTCGTGCTGCGTTTGTTGACCTCTGTCAAGGCGTAGTGTGCGGTAGCTGATTGGTGCTTATCTGTATAAGTATATGATGTGATTGATTTAGGGTAGTCGTGCGACCTTGTTGACCTCTGTCAAGGGTCGTGCGGGTGGGTTTACTTCAATCAGGAAATGACGGGTTGAACTTGACTAGCACCCTATGGTTTGTTGACCTCTGTCAAGGTCATAGGACGCTAGGGGCAAAATATTATCGGGAATTTCAAGTGTTGAAATTTGCAATGAGAGTGCATACCATCTATGAGATAGTTGGATCCCGATACCCACTGCGAGTAATTGTTACTCCTGGGAGAGTTTTGTACTTTACAATTAGTCGATCAAGTAGGTGTCTAGAAAGGTGTCAACGGGGTTACGCCTCTGGGAAAACGAGGTTTACATTAATTAGGTTCGTGCGAAAGCACGGGGGACCTCCCTCAAAGTACCGACACTGACCTGGCTGAAAGATTGGCGAACTTGTAGCGTGTAATTAATCCCGGCTAGTCTTTCCTTTTAGGGTTTGAAGGAAGATTTGATAAAAACAGTGGGAGCCATCCTGATTAGATAAAATAATAACCAATCTATTCTTGCAAGAGCGCACGCTGAGTGTTTTCTTCTCTCTCTCTCCAGGTAGCGACCATATCACGCCTTAATCAAGATAATAAAACGGATATATTGACCGAACCCGCTTGTTATACTGAGCTGGGGAACGTTGGTCCCACTCCAACTTATAAATGTTATAAGATAGAGCAGGAAATTGGGGAATACCAGATTTCCCGTGCCGCCCAAACGAAGAAAGTGCATATTGATGCATCATCTTCGGGTGTGTTCGTTACACAGAACTGTTTCTCAATGTCCTTTACGTCCTGGGTATATGATACCAGATCAGGATCCCACATATGTAATATATTACATGGGCTACAGAAAGGTAGAGAACTGAGAACAGGTGATAAGTTTCATGAGGCAGAAAACGGTGCAAGTGTTGCAGCCAGGTCTGTTGGTCACTGTCACCCTGTATTACCTGAATACATTGATTCTGAACAAATGTTATTAGATACCGAACCTGATATACAAAATCATATCAGTCTCTTTATTAGTAAAGAAGGATATAATTTTGTATTGTTGGATAATGTTTTGAACATTTCCTAAATCAAGAGTTGATCGGTTCAGGCACGTTATCTAAAAGCATTAACGTTCTAAATCAAACTACAGTTCTTAGTATATAGAATACACACAGGAGGAAGAGTTCAGAAATGAACGAATCCTTCTTGAGGTATTATAGACTAGGTCATATCAATGCGACCCGACTAGCTGAAGTTACATTTAGATGCATATTTAAATCTGTTTGAATTTACATCTTATGGAACTTGCCAGTCATGTCACAGAGATATTGTGACCATAGCTCTGTTTATTGGAAACAGAGAAAGAGTTAGTGAACTCTTGGGATTGATACATGCTGATGTATGAAGGTCCCCTGTCTACACATGCCAAGACCGGTTCTTTGTACTTCATTACATTCTCTGATAATCTTTCAAGATTCAGACATATGTTCCTGTTAAAACACAAGTCCGAACCTTTTGAGATATTCATAGAATATAAGTTAGAAGTAGAGAACCAAAATACGGGTAAAAGTCTTATGTCCTTTGATGTGATCAAGGAGGAGAATACTAGAGCACGGAATTCCTGGATTATTCTAAACGAGAACGAGATTCTCTCTCAGCATTACTCCTCCGTATACACCATAGCACGATGGTATATCGGGGCGGAGCAATAACACCCTATGTGATATGGTGTGCTCTATGATGAGTACTACTGAGTTTCCTATTTCCTTTTAGAGAGTTATGCACTTTTTAAGTTGCATACCTATTGAATAGGGTTCCTATCAAATCAGTTGCCCACCATTTCATATAAGATATGGAAAAGGAAGAGCCCATCTCTTAAGTCAGTTAAGATTTGGGGTTGTCCGGCCTATGTCTAAAAGCAAAATCCGGACAAGCTCGAGGCAAAGTCAGATCTGTAGAAGTTTGTTGGATATCCCAAGCATATGCAAGGGAATATCTTCTACCTAACCGAGGAACAAAAATGTTTTGTTACTCAGCATGCCACCTTTGTGAAAGGGAATTTCTTGTGAAGAAATTAGTGGACATGAAGTAGAACTGGAAAGAGTTCCAGCTATACAAACTGCAGCTGCTGATTTGGTAGAACCAAAGGATTCAATAGCCACCAACGAACCTCAGCCTCTCCGTCGATTTAGTAGGGTTTCTCAACCACCTGAGAGATACTTCGGTTTCTCTATGACAGTAGGAGCGAGGATTGCATCATAAGATGATGACCCAACTAGTTTCGGGCTGGCCATCAGGAGTATGACTCTGTAAGAATGGCTGGATGCTTATCGATCTGAGATGGAATCCTTATACACCAACAAAGTATGGACTTTGGTTGCTTTATCTGAAGGGTTAAATCCCCATCAGGAGCAAGTATATCTTGAGAAGATTACTTGGTGTACATGGAAAAGTTGAGACTTTCAAAGCAAGACTCGTTAAAGGTTTGCATCATAGACTAGTTGTAGCTAATGTTGAAACCTTTTCTAAGGATCTATGCTTAAGTCCATCCAGATCCTACTTGCCACGGCTACATACCATGACTACGATATCTGGTGGTTGGATGTCATGACTGCTTTTCTAAATGATGTTTTAGAAGAGAGCGTCTATAAGTACACAACCAGAGGGCTTCGTAGACAGTGGGAGCAGCGGAAACGTGTGTAAGATGTTTTATGTGATAAAGCAGGTATCGCGGAGTTGGAACGTCTGTTTTGATGTGTTAGTCAAACAGTTTGACATCATCAAAATGGTAGATGAACCTTGTATATACAAAAAGGTAGTAGGGAGTATGGTGATGATCCTCGTAGAGTACGTGGATGACATACTCTTGATAGGGAAGGAGTTTCCTATGCTACGCTCGGTCAATCTCCGCTTATCACAATGATTCTCCATATAGGATCAAAGTGATACCTCCTAAATCCTGGGTTTTGGATCTATGAGATAGATCTAATTGGATGTTAGGACTCTCACTAGTTGTAGTGAGATGGTATCAATCGATCCTGGGGAGAATCACTGGAAGGGTTCCAGGGTGATAAGAACGACTGAATGTCAGTCGTAGGCATTGTCTTTACCCTCAGTAAAGGGACGGTATGTTGGAAGAGTTCCAAGCTAGATACCGTGGCATACTAGACGATAAAGGCTGGATATATCGCTACCAAAGATGCTACCAAAGAGGAAGTCTGGGTGTATATTAGTTCATGAGATGAATTTCGTTCCTCCCATTGTGTGACAATGGAGTTGTGGCTTATGCCTAGGAACGCCCGTCCCATCAGTGATCCAGACATATTCTTAGGCAGTATCACCTGATCATGGAGATGGTTGATCTCCAGGGGATCGAGGTTAGGAGAGTAGACTCAGAGGACAACACGGCGGATCCACTCACAAAGGCCTTTTCCCAGAGAGAGACTTTTATGGGATGGTTGAGTATGAGATACTACAACCACTGCTATCAGATGGCCCTAGTGCAAGTGGGAGATTGTTAGTTATATGTATGCCCTAGAGGCCATTACTATACTTAGAATGTATATTATAGTGGATGCTTGGACATATATAGGGATGACTTTCTTGCTCGATATGATAGTATGCTATCTGGTTACTCTTTACCTTAACGTGTACACTGATTGTCTCTCTGTTACATGTTGGTAAAGCCCTTACGATGTGTACTTGACTACCTGGACTATGATGCGGATCATACTAGTGGGGACATGGTAGTCAATAAGTACATCCTTCAAGGTCCCTAGTCGTGGGTGTATCGAGACAGGGCATCGATATACCAGAGTAGACTAGCGTGTACCTTCTCGACCCATACAGATGGGCGATGGATGATCCCATATCCATTGGTGTTTGACATCAGAGATGATATACGGGTGCTCAGTGGAGACTGGGTACACTGGACGGACTCGCCGAGAACTCCCAGATGGTATTATACCTTACGTCAGATGGCAGTTCTCTGGTGACACTGGTGCAGGTTAGTCTGTAGACCCGAGATCGTCATAGAGTCTTGTGTGATTCCCACTGTACTTTGATTTCCATCATACCACGTCCAAGAGGGCGTGCAAAAAGGTGGCTTTTGGGTACAGTCCCGAATCACATGGAGGCAATGAGCGATAGGAGGGGTTTCGTCTCTCCCGGTATAGGGAGTTGATGTTGCGCAGTGTTCGATTGGCTATAACGGGAAGTCCTTGGCCAAGGCTGCTTTAGGGATTTACTGGTAAGTGTTACCAGTAGTTTCTCGACCAGTTATAAGCCTCATATCGACACGACTTATTGAGTTATTGGGGTCTGACGTTTACCACCCCTAGACGAGATATGCGACATATCAGACGAAGAAACCGGACTGTACGGTAGTGTTACTCCTTGGATTCACAGGAGTGTGAGCGGGCTTGCTCGTTGATCTTCTGATCGCTCAATACCCGGGTGGCCGTTACGTTTGGCAGACCGCTTGCAGCTTGTGGGTGTTTGATATGATCATCACCTACTGCCGGCGTATTGACGAGTCTTTAAAGTCCTACACAGGGGTTTCCTGGCTCAAGCGAAATGAAATAGGAGCGCATATGAGATATGTACGGGACCGAGAATAATACGAGTATGTGATACTGTATTCTATTCTCGCGATTTGTGACATTGATCGGTTATATGCGATATAGCCGGGTTATCGGATCAAGTGTTGATTCGATAAGTTGTTACTATTGATATTAGTCGGTTATATGCGATATGACCGGATCGTTAAATCAAGTGTTGATTTAATGATTTAATGATTTAATGTATAATTATATATTTGATATATTACTTTACATTAACTAGTATTGGTTCACTTAAGATTGATTTTCTCACTTGAAAGTGTACATTGTTTATATGTGATATATGCAAGTGTACATGTTTGTATCATGCTTGATGATACAAACAAGTTGTGTGTATGAGACTTGAACCATATCAAGGTTAGATTAGGGTTTACTATTTTCATTAGCATATAACAAAAGAGTGTGACTTTGGTCAAAGTTATCAAGCTTCATGAAGCTTGATGAACATTGACAAAGTCAACTCTTTTGTCATTTGCTTAAGATATTAGCTAACTCAACCCTTAACCTTATGCTATGGTTAAATCTCTACATGAGTTAAGCATGAGGGCTTAACTCAACCATGGTGCCATGATTAAAAGGATAAGTGTTCATATTATTCTTTTAATGGAAATGATTCTTTCTTCTTCTTCATCTTCATCAAGCTTGAAAAAGCTTGCTAGCTCCAATGGCACCATGATAAAAGGAGTGAGAAATCCAATTCTAAAGTGAACCCACTTCCTATTTCTTCATCCTCTACCACTTGCCATGTAGTATAGGGTGTTCTCTTCACAAAGTTTTCGACCGAGTGAAGGAATAGCTTGAGTTTGAGTCTCCCCGACGTAGATCATCTTCGGCCTCGAAGTCAATGACCTAGCCCGATCATTTCTCCGACGAAACCATCGCTAGAGTCCGGGACCCGGTGATCGCAGTGGAGGGACATCAACACGGAGCTAAAGAAGTGGTGGACCGGATCTACAAAGGTTGTAATCCCTTTCACTTAGTAGCAAAGTCGTTTGCTTGCTTGCTTTTCGCCTTAACTTCTAGTTAACGATCTATATTAGGGTTTCTCGGCACCGGAAAATTTTTGTTTGGCATGGTTGATGCCTTGTGTAACCTCCTTAGTGTGCCTAGGAACCCTACACTTCGTATAGTTCTATGTCACAACGAATATCGAACGTATGTTAACCGATAGACGGGGACTAAGTGGCGCTTTGAGTTTCATATATGAGTATCGATGAGAATATGAAAGTTTCATATTATCATCGAGTATCATATATTGGTTTTAACTTGAACATTTAACATGAATAGTTTTTATGTTTACGTTTCGTTATTAAGGGTTCGAAATTTCAAGTTTAGAGTAAATTTTTCTTACGTTTACGGTAAACTTGTATATTTACGTTATCATCGAGTATCCTACTGAATGAACTAGTGCACCCTAAACCCTAACCCGAAATAACCCAAATTAACCTAATTAACCACAATTAACCATAATCGTTACCCTAACACAAATTATCCCTAATTAACCCAAACTTAACCCAATTTACCCAAATTAACCCGATTAACCCTAATCAACCCAAACTTAACCCAATTTTCCCAAATTAACCTAATTAACCATAATCAACACCCTAACCCTTTCAAATTATCACTAATTAACCTAAATTAACCCTACCCTCTCATTAACCCAAATTAACCCTAGCCCTGACCCTAACCCTAACCCTAATTACCCTAACCCTAACCCCAACTAATTAACCCTAACCCCAACTAATTAACCGTAACCCTAACCCTAACCCCAACCCCAATTAATTAACCCTAACCCTAATTACCCTAACCCTAACCCCAATTAATTGACCCTAACCCTAATCCCAACCCCAACTAATTAACCCTAACCCTAACTGAACCTAACCCTACCCCTCCTAACCCTAACTGAACCGAACCCTAACCCTAACCCTACCCTAAACTAAACACTAACACTAACCCTACCCTAAACTGAACACTAACCCTAACCCTCACCCTAACCGAACCTGAACCCTGAACCCTAGCCCAAGTAGCAACCCATTAATCATCAAAATTATAAATAAAAGTATTATTAGAAGTAAAAATTTGAGATTTACTAACCTGTAGACCGGTGGCCGACGATGGAGGAGACCGGTGGTCGACGACACAATTGGCGACGAGTCGCGGACGGTGGCGACGAGGAAGTCGACGAGGAAGTTTTGGGAGATTGAGGGCGGTGGCGGGCCGCGGGCGGAAGGCGGTGGCGACGAGGCGCGGAAGAGATGGCGACGAGAGGCGCACGCGGGAGATCGAGTGAGAGAGAGGAATTTTTGGTAACGAGGACTTTTCTGTGCTTGTTTTATATTAATAACCCATATATATGCCCCTACGGACTTAACCGTAGGCCCTTCGTTTGCGGCTCTGTAGGGCCAAAGGGCAAATTACGTTTTAATATTTTTAAATTAAAACGTAGGGCACCGTAAGGACAACCATAGGGACCTACGGAGTAATCCGTAGGGGCAATAAAATGTTGCCCCTACAGATTCATTTATCCGTAGGGACAACCTCTTATTGTAGTAGTGTTTTTATCCTATGCAGGATCTCTATGATGCAGAAACGCCGTACATAATATTTTTTTGCCGTATAGAATGAATTAAAAAGAAATCTAAAAAGTATTCAACTTTTAAGATGATAATTAAACTAGTTACACAGTACAACGAGATCATGATCCAACCTAAACTATTATCAATCCAGTAAAGCTTTTCTTTTTACATATATAGGTTTTATCCTAATTTAATTGAGGAATTAGCCTAAAGAATTGACGGTTTTGTCAATTCTCATGTCAGGGTACGTATAAAAATATTCCTCGAGGATAATGCTACTTAGTACAGATCTGATAGACTAGGGTTATTTCACGGAAACCCCTTGAAGTTTGGGATAATTCCAGAAACACTCCCATAGTTCTTCCGTTAGTCCAAAACCTCTTGAGCTTTACAGTCGTTACACCTCAACCCCCATTACCATTAAATCCCACTTATAAGTGGCCATGTGACCATCACGTGACAGATTAAATCTTTTTAATCCGCATTTTACTCTTCTTCTTCGTTATAACAGTAATCTCCCCCAATTCCACACTAAATTTTCAAGGGTTTCTTGATCGAAGCGCCCAGCGGAGAAACGACGGCAAGCTCCTCTAGAAGAAGATCCAGCGCCCCGGCGGAGAGCTCGAGCATCGTGACTGAGGACGATGTATTCTACTGTGTATGCGGCTTTAGATCACCGGTCAGAGTTGCAACCACGGTAAAAAATGCAGATAAGAAATTCTTTGGTTGCTGCTATTACCCTAAGAGGTGTCCTTTATTTAAGTGGATAACTTTTGATACGACTTCAAAAGACAATCGGTCACTTCATGATCGTGTCTTGGAGCTGGAGAGACGGTTAATGATGGCTACAACCTACATTAAAAGCGCATAAAGGAGCCGCAGAAGCACCAGATAATCTAAATATCAGAGTAATTCCAACTATCCCTAGTACAGCTTATCAAACTTAGTTGGTTGAGGTATTGCTCATAATAGTTGTGATCTTGTTGTTGATTCATATACTTGAGAGGATCACTAAATTATTTTACGATGTAGAATGAATGAATGTTGTGACAAATGTATGTCAATTGGTGATGTGTTTTACTATGTAATATGTTTGAAAGATATGTAGATTTTGTTGTGGCAAATGTATGTAAATGAATGATGGTGTTTAGAATGTGTTTGTGTAAATATCTAAAAGGGATGATGAGATTTTCTTGTTATGTTTATAATATGTTTCTATAAATGCCTAAAAGAGATGATGAGATTTTTTTGTGGTGTTTAGAATGTGAATGTGTTTGTGGAAATACCTAAAAGAGATGATAAGGTTTTCTTTAATGACAATCTGAAAATAAAACAGCAATTACAAAATTGGAATGAAATGACATTTGAATCTGGAAAAAATGCGCAAGAAAACATATGCATAAGAAGACTATGGAGATAGTGAAGCATGAGCCTGAAGACTTGAAATTAACGTTGGCATCCTTTGCAAAAAATCAAGATCTTTGCGAAGAAAATTCCTAATCTGAATCCTGACATAGAAATCAAATTCCTTACAAGAATAAGCGGTATATATGCACATATAAAATCTTAAAAAAGATTAAAACCAAACTAACATAGAACTTAACAAAGAATACATGTATAAGCAGTATATATGCACATATAGGATCTTAAAAAAGACTAAAACAAAACTGACATAGAAATCAACAAATTATTCATGAATAAGCAGTATATATAGACATATAAAAGATAATTAGAATAACAAATATAGCACATAGTTACTTAAGTCAATTTTAACATCTCATATGAAAACATATACACAACAAACTAAAAGAACGCACACACAAAATAAGTTTGGCATCTCAATGTAATAAATATGCACACAACAAATTAAAAGAACACAAGTATCAGAGTAATAATAAGTTTAGAATCTCAAACCAAAATACATAGTTTACACCCACATTATTGTTTAACTCCTCAAAGCAAAATACATAGTCTCCAATCACACCATCGTTTGAGAACCCACAAAATACAGAGTTTACATGCATTACACATCCATTAGTCTCCTACTCATATCAGTACATAATTTGTCATCTCTATCAAAACACAACACTGCATATAACATCTTGCAATCATCAAGAGTTTCTATCTTTTATTCTTTCATTCACATTAAGTCTGCATAAGTCAAATTGTGCCAAAATTATTAGTTATAAAATTCAATGTGCAAGTAAAATGTAGTATTCACTATTTTTCAGATACATAGTAGTAGGCTTACCCTCAATTAAGCTTATTCTTTCCTTTCACATCAGCTCTTGCATTCTTCATTGTTTTCCTTATATAGGTGTCAGTTGCTTGCATAGATCATAAAGGTAAAAAGGAAACAAACTTGATAAAATGTATATAGCATATCACTTAAATTGGTGAAATGTGATAATATAGTAGGGGGTATATATCAACTGAAAATGAAATGTTATCCAATATATATTTGAAATAATACAACACAAATGTAATGAGCCATAACTTTCATTGTCTTGGATGTGATGGCACTCCACATCTACCAACACCCAAGCTTCCTCTCATTCTGTTGCTATCTTGACTGTCAATGTCCGCCACATTAGAAGTAAACTGCCCCACTGAAGATACAGTAGACTGACTTAGTGCCTGAGAGCTTGACTCTCTAAACTCACTAAAATTCCTTTGAATTTTGTTAGGTCTCCCTGGTTTCTTGCCCGTTTGTCCTTTTTTAGGTACCGGAGCTTCTTTATTGATGCAACTTTTTTATTATGACCTCAAGCCTTACATTTGGAGCACATTAGAGAACCAGTAGGTGCCTTAACTGAAATTGGTTTTGTTGGCTCATCTATACCTCTTTTTCTCTTCTTTAATCTTCCAGGCTTGGTCTTGTGCCATGGAGCTGTAGGGGCAGGCAATCCAGTTCTTTCCCACTTACTACAATGGGTGATTGGATTGACGGAAGCCTAATATCCCTTCAGGTAGGTTTCTATAGAGTAGTAAGGATAGACAAAGTCTTCTGGGTTCTTTCTTGTTGCAACACATGTTGCAATGGCATGGCGGCATAGTATTCCAGTCATATCAAACATCCTACAATCACAAGTGCCCTTGTTTAAGTTACAAATATAGGGCATGCACTTATTGTTCGGCACGATTTATTTTATTTTAATACCACTCATTTTCTATCATTTTGTCGGTAAACAATGTTATCTAATTTGTGTCTGCTCATTAGTACAGATTACAGGTACACAAGCAAAAACACTGGAGACGGTACACAACATACACATAAACAACGGTTTTTAGCCGGAACTGCAAACGGGACAGACTACAGATAAGATTGAATGAGTTTTTACAAATAAAGAGTTGTGTACAAACATAATTTTGTTTTGGTCCAACATGACCATGTGTGAACAAGTGTGAACATGGACTTAACCAAATGCATCAAGTAGGCAAACGCCATCATGGTGTTGTGTCAGTGGGTGCACAAGTAGGCATGGTCATGAAAACTTAAAAAAGAGTTGATGTGAAATGTGAATCATTGCAACTTTATCATTTGCCTTCTCTGTTCATCATTCTAGATTTCACCCATGTGTGAATTACAACAAATTGCAACTACAGAGAGATGATCAAGTGACCAGAAGACTTCAGACCAAAGATGGGCCCCAGTCTCCAAAATCTGGCCGCAGATTTATTCCATATGGCCGCAATTTGCGGCCATGTCAATACCAAATTGGCTTGTGCAACTTTGGTGGCCCCTGGTGGTCTTGTCGGTTCATTGGTATATGCAACTTCTACTTATTCAAGTTCTATAAATAGCAGATCAGTTTGTGAGGAAGGGAGGAGCAATTTCACTACTTGTAATCACTTTTGATAAAATTTTGTAGTTCTTTTGATTTGATTGAGTTTTTTGCCTTTCTCTGGTCTTGCAACTTCTATTTTTGAGCTTGCAAGATTATATTTTGGTAATTGAACTCATTTTGCTTGTACTTGGATTCCATTTCAATAAAGGCTTCATTGAGTTCAAAATTGTGGTTCTTGTATCTTTTCTTTATTTCTTTTCTTGCATTCTCTTTTATTTGCTCATTTGTGTCTCTTATTACATGATGTGTGAGTAGTTTTTCACTTAGGCAATGGTGAGGTAAGTTGATGAATGGCTTGTCTTCCAACTCCTCATTCTTGATTCTTAGCACTTTTTGCACTTCTTTTCTTATTGTATGCAATATTATTGTGGTATTGCTTGATATGATATTTTGTTTTAAATGGTTGCAAATCAATATCTAACACATATCCTATTCTTTCTTTACATATCATTTTTGTTGCATTAAGAATTGAAGTTGAAAGGAATGTAAAATTTAGCTAAGTGTAGTGAACTAGCTTGATAGAACATGCAGCCATACAAACATATGTTCTATACTTACTAACTTCATTTAGCTCATTTTATCCTCATTTCATCTAAAAACCTTATATTTGTAGTTTCTTTTGTACCAATTTTGATATCGTATTCTAAACGATACTTTGTTATCGGTTTAGATGCAGCATGCTTTTTAAGTCAATTAGAAACTAGAAATGGATATTGAATCAAGATTGAGAGTTGGGGGTAACGCCATATGTCAATCTACCAAATCTTAGCTTAAGTTTTTCGTACATATCACTTTATTCTTGCATTGCTTCATCTGTATAAAAAACGTGACAAACCCAACCTCAAAACCTTTGTTTCTAACTCAAAAGAACGTCGTGATATCAATTCCCTGTGGATCGACCCGTACTTGCCAGATTGCGTCAACGCACCATGCACTTACGGTATTTTATAACTCGAGAATTACTTCGTGTACTAATTTTAATCAAAAACCGACATACCCGATATTGACCATATCCTTTTCAAAAGCACGACATCGTGAATCTCCAATAAGTTTTTGGCGCCGTTGCCTGGGAGTGGCAACATCACAAAGTTTATTTTGAGTTATCTCTGTATATACTTTTAAAAAAATAAAAAAAAAATCTAAAAAACGTCAAAAACAACACAAATATTAAGTCTTTTGCTCTCTGTTTTTGATATGCTGTTGCTATGAATATTATTGGAATATTTTGGATATAAAAAGGGAGGACACTAATAGAACTAAGAGAACACACCAAGCAACTGGAACCAAACCATCACAAATTGGCCGCGATTTAATCCCTTTGCCGCAATTTGCGGCCTGTATGTGACATTTTGCACCAATTCTTTTGTGTTTTCTCTATTATTCTGTTATTGATCCATTATAATACGCAAAATTTCATAGTTATGTGTTTACAACACTTTGGCCATAAATATCGTATTATGCACTAAATATCGTATTTTCGACATTTTCAGACTTCGAAGAAATTACGAACTACGATCGTGTGGAGTAAGGAGCAAATTCAAGAACAAGACGTTAAGGAGTTACAGTGCCAAAAATCCGGGTAGTTTGACCCGCGCAAGCGAACACTCAAGCAATCACGGATCAACTCAACGGGGGGGTTTTCAACCCAAAATTTGAGGTATGTATAAAAAACCTTCCTCTCAAATCCGACGCTCCAATACTTCGATTTTCTGCAGGATTTCTTTGCAAACTCCGCCGCACAAGTGCCAAAGAGAACTAACCGTATTTCTTGCAACGCACCGTTTATAACTTATAAAACGATTGATTGATGATTTGAACAACTTTTTATTATTTGCGTATTGCATGAATTTAATACGGATTTTAGGGTAAAGAACCCTAACAAGATACGGTAAGAGATTTCATCACCCTTCTCCATGGCCCACAAACAATGAGCATTTTTCACACCCCGAGTAATATTAAAATAAATTAGACTTTCGGCCTCTAAGGAGTTCGCGCTCAATAGGAAAAGGTTGAATGTATTTCGAACACCGTCCGTTGTTACATTGTTCAAGAAGTGTAGAAAAGTGTAAAAGGTGTAAACGCCGAAAGAGAGAAGGTTATTCTAATTAAGGAATTTCGCGAAAGCGTTGGACAACCTCCCTTTCTCTCTGCACTGACCTGACTTCTTGATCAGTCTATCTCAGGCCCGTTTCGCGATACACTTTTACTTCACAAATCAAGTTTTTTGAGCAGGTCTAGTTGACCTAGGTGAATCCTAAATTGTTTAGGTGTGTGAAGTGTGTCATGATTGTGTTCTTGCTGTGCCTTTTTGTATGATATTTATCGTTTGTGAATATATATATATATATATATATATATATAAACACAAAAATTAGGATTTGTAAACAACATTTTCTTCTATTACCTTAGTCTTATCCTAACCATGTTCGGATAGTACATGTCAGCTTGGACTAGAGATTCAAAATCTCGATTAATCCGATTCCAGACTGTATCTTCCGACTCTTCTTTACCATCGGATTCCTCAGAACTGTTCGAGACATTCTCACCTTCTGCTTTATCAGAATCGTCCGATTCTATTCTTCGTTCACGTTCACATTTTTCTTCTCTCACATCACTAACGATGACGGAACAAACAATCATAGAGCAGCAAGAAGCAGCGTTGCAGAACAGATACTGCCCTCACCGTTCATCCCTACCTTCGTGCATAGTATTGGCCACCATCACGGCAAATAACTATGAAATCAAACCGCAATTCATACCGCTACTCCCAAAATTTCACGGACTTGAGTCCGAGAATGCTTACCTTCTAATCAGTGAATTCGAGAGAGTATACATTATGATGAAAATCCAAAGAGTAAGTGAGGATGTCGTTAAGCTCAAGTTCATTCTTTTTGCGCTTAAAGACAATGCGAAGAGTTGGCTAAACAGTTTGCCAGCTCGATCGATTACGAAGTAGGACGACTTTGTGAAAGTATTTCTCAAGAAATTTTACCCTATTCACAAAATGGTGCGAATCCGAAATGAAATTCACAATTTCAAACAAAAAGAGGGTGAAATCTTTTGGAAATGCTTGAAAAGATTCAAGGATATCTTAATCAAATGTCCCCACCACGGTTTAGAATAATGGAGGGTTTGTCAGATTGTCTACGAGGGTTTAGACTCCAGTTCATGCATGATGTTAGAATCCATGTGTCAATGCAAATTCCTCAGTTATGGTGCTAAGGATGAATGGAACTTTTTATAAGAACTGGTTGATAAAACCATTCAGTGGGAGAGTGTGAGTGAGAAACCATCATCGTTGACTAGGGGCAGTGCACACATAGTTGACACTCTATAGCAGCCGAAGCAAAAATCGCCGCTCTTGTATGGCGAATGGAAGCTTTAGAGAGCAAAAACTCACCGTCACCAGTCAACCAAGTCTCTAAAACAGTGTATGCTAATTGTCAGTATCCTAGTCACATAGCGGATGAATGTCCATTTCTCATCGGGTCCTAGGGACACGAAAACGTTAATGCGTTGTATCAAAACCAGCGTCTCAGGAACGATCCTTTCTCACAAACGTACAATCCTGGTTGGAATAATCATCCCAATTTCGCTTGGAATCAGGCACCTTTCCAAAACAACAATTCAAACCCGTTTTTCCAACAGTTTCAAAATTCAAATTTTCAAAATCGGAAAATAGGATATTCCAACTACCAGCCCCAACAGCCGAATCAGCCCAACTCAACCTTTACACCCCCTGGGTTCGTCCAAGACGACAAGAGGGTAGCAAACATTGAAAAGGGGTTGGAAGTTTTGATTAAAACCTCTGCGCAGACTACATCTAGTCTGGCTACTTTCATGCAAACGTCTGGTCAGTTGCATAGCGCTAACACACAAGCGATAGACAGGCTAGAAATTCAAATCAGTCAACTCGCTGCTGCAATGAATGAACGTGAAAAGGGAACATTTCCTTTCCAACCTGTGACAAATCCGAAAGAACAAAGAAACCACAACGCTCATCTTGTTCAACAAAACAACGTTGAGAATGCGAATGCCATCACCGTCCTAAGGTTAGGACGGACGATTGACAACAAGGTTATCAAATCTAACGACTCATCCAAACGTACGGTTGACAATTTACCGGCACATGTCTCATCACCTGTTCCATCTTCCGGTCCATCAACTTCTTCGCCTTCTTCTTCTTCTTCGTCGTCGGCTGCAAATCCTTCGAAACAACCAGATTTACCGCCACAAATTCGTCCAACTGTTCCAGCTAGAACGCATACGACTTCTACACCTACTCCATTTGCAACTTCTTCGAACCAAATGTTTGAGCCCAAGGCTCCCTATCCCAATACGTTAAAATCAAAGAAGCCCTAGGCAAGTATGGAAAAGGTGTTAAAAGTTTTCAAACGTTGTGAAGTCAACATTCTGCTGTTGGACGTAGTCCAACAAGTCCCGGCATATGCAAAATTCCTCAAGAATTTATGCACGAAACAACGCACAAATGTGCCCAAAACAGTCTTCCTGGCCGTCACTCTAAGTGATGTCTTGTCTAAATCCATTCCGGTAAAATATAAGGACCCTAGTTGTCCCACTATTTCTTACACTATTAGGGACAAGCAAATCAATCGAGCCTTGTTAGACTTAGGGGCAAGCGTGAACTGCTGCCTTACTCAGTTTACGAGCAACTGGATTTAGGAGAATTGAAGCCAACCAAAATGACTCTGCAATTGGCAGACCGATCCACAAAGATACCGAAGGGAGAGATCGATGACGTTCTGATTAAGTTCGGGTAATTCATATTCCCCATAGATTTCATCGTATTGGAGACTGAACCTGTCGCCAATCCCAACGGTCAGATTCCAGTCATACTGGGGTGGCCTTTCCTAACAACATCTAATGCATTGATCAATTGTTGTAATGGATCCATGAAACTCTCTTTTGGAAATATGACGATTGATCTCAACATCTTCAGTCTAGAAAACCAAGCGAGTGAAAGACACGATGACACATATGAAGTCAACGTTGTATACGATATGTCTGAGGAGGAGACATTTGACTTCAACAATGAGTGTCTTGAAGAGACTTTTGAAGAACTGTTTTCTGAAGAACTTCTTTTGCGTGAGAAGCTAAGTCCTAAACAAGCTTCCTACGCACATTGGGGCCCCCAATTTGAACCACTTCGTAATAAACGGCCCCAGAAGTGCGACCATCAGTGGAGGAGCCACCGAGACTTGACCTCAAAGTTCTTCCTGACTATCTCAAGTATGCATACTTGGGCGATAACGAAACGCTTCCTGTTATAATCGCAACCGACCTTGCGTCTGAGCAAGAGTCGGCACTCATGACTGTTCTGAGAAAGAACATGGAAGCAATTGGTTGATCTATGAATGATATCAAAAGAATCAGCCCCGCTATCTGTCAGCACAGAATCCACATGACCGATGATTCCAAACCCTTCAAAGATCCTCAACGCCGGCTTAACCCAGTTATGAAAGAAGCGGTGCGGAATGAAATGCTGAAGTGTCTGACAATGGAATCATTTATCCCATATCTGATAGCAAATGGGTAAGCCCCATTCATGTTGTACCAAAAAAATCGGGGATCACGGTGATCACGAATGAAGCAAACGAGCTAGTCCCAACCCACACACAGACAGGCTGGAGGGTCTGTATTGATTACAGAAAGCTCAATGCAACAATCGCAAGAATCATTTTCTGATGCCCTTCATTGATCAGATGCTTGAACGTCTAACCGGCCATGCTTATTATTGTTTCCTTGATAGATATTACGGCTACAATCAAATCCCGATCAATCCAGAAGATCAGGACAAGACGACCTTCACTTGTCATTTTGGTACATTCGTCTACCGCCGCATGCCCTTTGGGCTGTGCAATGCACCTGCAACATTTCGGCTGTGTATGATGAGTATATTTTCTGACATGGTAGAGCGATTTCTGGAAGTATTCATGGATGATTTCTCTGTCTTTGGAGAATCATTTTCTGAGTGTTTGAGACATCTGGAACTTGTAATGATACGATGCAAAGAAAAATATCTCATATTCAATTGGGAGAAATGCCATTTCATGGTCAAACACGGTATTGTGTTAGGTCACATCATCTCTGAAAATGGCATCAAGGTCGATAAAGCAAAAAATCGACGTCATTTCAAGTCTCCCACCTCCACGAACTGTCCGTGACATCAGGGTATTCTTAGGCCACACCGGGTTTTACAGGCGTTTCATCAAGAATTTTAGCAAATTGGTTAGACCCTTGACTTCTTTGTTGGCTAAGGATATTCCCTTTGAGTTCAATTCTGAGTGCCTTACTACGTTCAAATTGCTGAAATCGGAACTCACTTCCGCTCCGATCTTAACTGCACCAGACTGGAACGAACCTTTCGAGCTGATGTGCCATACTTTTGACTTTGCGATAGGTGTTGTTTTAGGACAGTGATTTGAAAAAAAAACGCACGTAATCCACTACGCGAGTAGGACGTTGAATAACGCGCAGCTGAATAACACCACCACTGAGAAAGAATTCTTAGTTGTCGTATACGCACTTGAAAAATTCCGTCCATACTTGATCGGGACCCATGTTACAATTTACACTGATCATTCTGCACTTAGGCATCTCTTTGCAAAAAATGACGCCAAAGCCAGATTGATACGTTGGATTCTCTTTCTTCAAGAGTTCGACTTGACCATCAAAGATAAGAAGGGAACCGATAATGTTGTTGTCGATCATCCATCTTGCTTAACAAATGCACCAATCGAGAAAATTCCAATCAATGAACAATTCCCAGATGAACAACTTCTCTCCGTATTAAGTGAACCCTGGTTTGCTAATATTGTGAACTATCTTGTCACCAGAGAAACACCTTCTTTTTGGTCGAATCAGGACAAGTCAAAATTTCTCTCCTAAGTCAAATTCTTCTATTGGGATGAACCTTGCCTGTTCAAGTACTATCCTGATCAGATCATTAGAAGTTGCGTTTCCAGCTCTGAAATGAGAAGTGTGTTATCTTTTTGTCATGACCAAGCTTATGGGGACCATTTTGGACCCAGAAAGATGGCTGAAAAAGTTTTGCAAAGCGGATTCTACTGGCTGACACTGTTCAAGGATGCTTTCTAATATTGCAAAACTTGTAGCCGATGTCATCACATGGGGAAGATTGGAAAACGAAATCAGATGCCCCTGAATTCCATTCTGATTGTAGAGATTTTTGATGTCTGGAGTATCGATTTCATGGGGCCAGTCCCAAACTCTTTCAGGAATTTGTACCATCTTGGAATTTTCTTCAGTTGCTCCAAGAGGTAAAATCTTCACTTTCCTTCAATTTATCAAGCTTCTTAACCTCCTAGTTAAGTTTATAGTTCGATTAAGCAAGTTTAGCGACTTTGGAAAATTCCTAGAATGTTTTAGTGGATGAATAGAGTTGTAAAGTTGTAATTGAGGTTTAGTTGGTGACTACAAACCTTTAGTGGTGATATTCTAGCCAGACTAGAGACTAGAAACCCAAAACATGAACTTGGAATTTGCCGATATCGGGTTTTGCGGAAAATGTGATGAGATATTAGGATCTGCTATAACCTGGAAACTCTGAAAAATATTTAGCGAACACAGAGAGATGTGCAGGTGTTTAGGAGCATACTCTAGAGACCCGAGACCCTAACTCCACTTCATGGCCGCAAATAAATGCATTCTGGCCGCAATTTGCGGCCTGGACATGAAGTTTAGGCTTCGTGCTTGGTCCATGGCTCCTTTATCTAGTAATTAGGTCTACCCTATATGCAAAATGTCATAATTCAACCTAGGGTAAAATCTGAAAGTATTTTCCTAAGTTGCTGTTTTCGTTTTGCGAATTTTATCGACTTGAATTTTGGTATTTGAGTTTGGACTTGGTCGTTGAACGTTTGTACGTCAACGATGAGGGTTATTTGGTTGTTCTTGCATGCGTAGGCTATAGGTTCTAACCTATGAGCACTTCGTGTACCGTATCGGTTTTCAGACTTGGTTTTAATATCGTTACGATGTGTATTGAATTTAGGTACCTTCGCGTGGACTTCCGAGACGACGAAGGAGATCAAGATGTTCATCAGCTTCGACTGAGCAAGGATATTGCAGATGAGTAGATCTATATCTATGGGGGAAGTCGGGTGGATGGCGTATAGCACCCCAAGAATCATATAACAGAAAACCGATATATAGAATACATTTTGGAGAAACCTATGCTATGAACTTACGGATATGATCAAAAGATTTAGTATGAGATGGCATGATGAAATGATGGAAGAACCGATATGAGATTAATATTGAGATGATATGAGATTGATATCGAGATGATATGATATTGATATAGATATAGATATGACATGAGATCAATATAAATACGGTATGAGATTGAGATAGATATGGTATGAAATTGATATAGATATGATATGAGATCGGCATAGATATGACATGGGAGTGATATATATATATATATGCATGCGAATATGATATGCTATTATGTATGAGACGATAGATCCTTAATCTAATTTGATGACACCGTACAATAGATCACTGTACACGATAAGATATAACGGATTATTGATCCGCGCTAGTGACTTGATGATGATGTTCGATGATAGCGCATATCTGATACTATGAGGCTGGATCGCCGACGTTTGGATTGTCTTGATTCGGAGAATCTTTGATTTCTAAACTCCTTGATAGAGATGGTGTATATTGATGAATTTAGGTGTAGCTGTGTACCTTATACAGTTCATACTTAGACTGCATCCTGTGACATATGTACTATACTCCCAGTACTTACCTGCATATGGTTTTGTCTACTAGTACACCTGCACTATTACCGATGATGCGCATGTTATACTTACACAGATTCGCTGGCTCACACACTCATCATCGGTAATTTCCATGCCACTTATACAGTAGAACTGCTATATCACGGTATTATTCTTAACTGTAAAGTACATTCACTTTTCAATAATTATCACATGACATGTTTATATGATAATACTTGAGATGTTTACAGTACTGTTCTACATTGCATATACTGTACTTTATGGTTGCATGCATTGCGATGCTGTTTTCATGAGATCTCTGGGTTTGAGAACCATGGTTATATTTCAGAGAAAATTATGCATTGTTTTAAAAAAAACGCGATTTCTTGTGATATGATATTTCGTGTCTACCATGAGTTTTCTCGATTCTGAGCTATGTGATACCCGATTCGATGAGTGAGGAGGAACTGTCTGCGGGTACATGGTGGACCCGGTAAGATACCACGGGACAAGAAGATCGTGGAGTAGACGATGAACCTGGCAGGGGATGTACTATCTACCGGTGATAATTTGGACCTGGCGGTTATCCGGAGGATACCGACCGGAGTCGTGAGATCAGATAGATATGAGGGCCGATCCGATGATGTGACGCCTGAAATATGAGGATTTACGTGTCGATGATAAACACGGGTTTCATGATGTTTCGAGTGTCGATATTGGACACTCAGCTTCCATGATGCTAACGTGTCGATGTTGGACACGGGTTGCATGATGTTTCGAGCGTCGATATTGGACACTCAGGTTTCATGATGTTGATGTGTCGTTGATGGGCACACGTTGCTTGATACACATGCATATATTTCATATGACTGTCATTACATGTTATTGGCACAACTCTATTGTTGATACATATGCATACATGATTACCCTATATACCACATAGTATTACCTTCATGATACAGCAGGACCTAGGGATCGTTATCTATTCGATTTCTACCTGTTGATATTTTCTACTCACAAGTTGGCAACTCACCCCCGTTGTGCCACAGTTTTCTTGCAGGATCAGTAGCGGTATCGCTGTCACACAGCTTCCTTCAGGGTGTTTTGCTTTGGTAGGTGGGATACACATTTGGATCGTGATCACTCTTGTACCTATTATTTCCATTGTATCTAGATAAGCTCCATCAATCAGAAACTAGACTCTGTATATTGGAAGACCTAGACAGGATTGTGTATTTGCGAGACTTAGAGCGAGATGGGTGTATGTTTGCTATATCGAGCTGGTTGATGTCTTTCTTTACTTATTCTCTTTCTGTGTTTGATTTTTGCCATAGCGCGCCGTATATATGCTATTGCGTGGTTGTGATTCCGCCAATTGGCGAAGAGCTAGCTCCCGTTTGAGGATGCTTTTTTATTGCATGTACGTGGTTTGGATAAAAATATACAAGGGAGGTGCCGTCCAATTTTTCAAGGACGAAAATGTTTTCAAAGATAGTATACGATCATTGCATTTTCTTATGATATGACTTATACTTTTAAAAAGATGGCTTCAATTTCTTATGCCGATATTTCAAAACCGCACCTCCACTATTTTCCTCAAAAAGTTTTAGATTTCTGGGCTTCGGCTTACTTGAATTACATTCCGCCTTTAGACGTTGCATGATTTAAGTGTCGTCACGTGCCAAATTCTGGGTAGTGACAACCGCGCATTCTGGGCAATCAAACAACTCAATGTCGACCTAGAAAAGGCCGGTGAGGTACGAAAACTTCAACTAAACGAGCTCGATGAGATACGCAATGATGCGTATGAGAACGCCAAACTCTATAAAGAAAAGACAAAAGTCTTTCATGACAGGGTGATTCTCCAAAAAGCTTTCACGGTAGACCAAAAAGTTCTACTATACGATTCCAGACTTCATCTATTTCCAAGAAAATTGAAGTCACGGTGGACTGGTCCGTTTCTTGTGCGTACCATTTTTCCGCATGGTGGAGTCAATATCGAAGATTCGCACTCTAGCAACACTTTTAAAATAAATGGCCAGCGTCTGAAGCCATTCTTAGAAATGCCGGCGGAAACGGAGGAGCTCATGTTTTTGCATGAGCCGCGTTATCTCGATTAATCACATCCCCACATCTTGTATATACAAGTTTTGCCTCTTTTGAGTCTTTTTGTAAATATTTGTTATTTTTTTTAAATTACTTTTTTGGGGGGTATACGAAAACTGCCTTTAAAAACATCACCACACCTAACCCAAGACCACATCTCAGTTTTTCCCCAAACCTCACAACCCTCTATTCCTTCCCAACATCCTCTCCGAAGATCCACCCCCAATTCTTCTTCTTGGCCGCCGGAATATTCATCAGGGCCGCAAATTGCGGCCAGATCAACCCCCATCTCGACGAGATTTTTTCCACCGTAAGATCATCTCCTTTTCTGTTCGAAGTTATATGCAAAATCTTTCAATTTTAAATATGATAGCTTTCGAGTGTGAAGAATTTTTTTGAAATCTTCTCCGATGAAACTTACGGGGAGTATTTTTACAATGAAATTCGTCAAAGGGGGTAGGATTTCCTAATCTATAACAGTGATGATCTCTTTGCAGTAAGAGAATTGGTTGAGAATTTCTATGATGCTTTGAGAAATGGTGAGTCCGGGTTGGGATATTTTGAGTTTTTCAGACGAAGAATTTTTCGACCGAAAACGATTTCAAGAGTAACCAACATTCTGATGAGGCCTGAAAATCAACAGGCACGCGAGTTGACTGTTTATTGATCTCCATTATGCGAGTTTATGGAATTGAAAGACAATGGGTTAAACCCCGCGCGGATGTATCGGAATGTGCTTACGGTTTGCCCTTGCGGTTTGCCAATGGGCAAACCGCAACATCAGGGGTATTAGCCGTGTTTCTTCCTTTCCGGCTGGAGTAAGGCATATCGTTTACTGTTTAAAGGAAAAGGATCACCACTTTTATGTTGTGACCCAATTGTTCGGTACGATCATGGAGGGGGTGGCTCAGAAGAAACCCATGCTGCCAGTCCTGGTGACCATCATTTCCAAGTACTATACGCGAGGGAAGAGTTTGATGGATATGTGGCTTCTTATGCACATTGGACAGTTGAGATAGAGTGGATTTCACAGGGATATACAGGCCGCCATTACGAACAAAAGAATTGGACAAGGTAGGACCCGAGCGAGCATCCCGGTCCAGAGGATTCTACGGAGGCATTTCTTCACGAGCCTGAACCAGATAATGAGAAGGATTTACAGCGCATGACATTTTGAAGCATTCGCAACATGCTGAAGAAGCAACAAAAGATGCAGGAACAATTAGATAGAATTGAGGCGGCTCAGCAAGCAACACAGGAAGAAGCAAGCGGAAGTAAGAAGGGAAAAAGGAAATCAAGAAGACAATGAGGACATTGTCTAGTTCGAGTTTGGGGGTAATGGGATGAGTTGGTTTGTGTGTATAGCATATAATTGCATTTGTACATTTCCTGCATTTTCGCACTTTCATTCCTGTATTTTTTCCTTTATTTTCATGTAGTTTATATTGCATAGTTGCTTTTGTACTGCATTTTGCAAAAAAATTAAATGGAAAAAAAATTTAGTGTTAAATTTTCTCTTTTTTTGTATATACAAACAATCCAAAAACCATAAAAATATGAAAAAAATTCTAAAAAGCATAAAAACTTTGTCATCAAGTTAGCTAAGTGGGAAAACCTAGTTTCGAAATATCGAGGGTTTGTGTTTCATAAGTTTGAAATAACTAGATCCTACTTTTGAAATTGAGAACCCGAAACGATAACCTTTCTTTGAATTTAACTATAGATAAAATACGTCTTTTTACATCACCATACACATGTCGTAAGTTTTTGAGAAACGAGAGAACGAGTTTTTTATACGTATCACAAAATCTTTTTAAAAGATCGATAAATCTCTTTATGATCAAACAAGCTGTTTGGAGACGAGCAATATCAAGAATTGTTCATAAAGTACGGTGAATATGAAAGGGTATTATTGAAGCTATAATAAAGATCAAGTTTGAAAAATAACCCATTTTGATTCTTGAGTAATTACACACCCATATCCACACAAAACACGTATTTTGATCTAAAAAAAAGAAAAGAAAAATCAGTTGAATCTCCGTTCGCATTACTTTGAGATTTTAACATATGAAATGAGTCTTTTTGTTTTAGGGCCTAGGTGACTTGGGCAATTAAATCCGTCGGGATGTTTTCACACCTAATGTCCTAAAATCATCTGGTTTGGGTGCATTGACCCAAAGCTCGCTAAGAAACCTAGAAAGTCCGTTTTAAAAACAAAGTCAAGCAAGTGTTCTCTCCGAGTTAAAATTCCTCATGGTCTTTTGTGTGAGAATAATCTTGGCTTAAGACTAGTTTACTATAAAAATACTTTTTAAATGGAGATATATAGATAAAAGACTATTGCACGTTCACGAGGGTGTGTATGATACAAAATCAGGTAATAGATAGAGTGAAAAATAAAACTTAATCCTCTGTTGAAGTTAATAGAAACTCTGATTTGAAACCAACTGGATAATGAAACTTGAAGAAAAAACTTAAGTCTTAAACAAACTAGTGTGATCCTTCTGAAATTTTTGGTCCGTCTTTAATATAAACTCTAAATCAAAGTTTCTTAAAACATAACGACAATATTCGCACAAAGCACGAAAAAACGTATAGGATCTTGGTTAAAAAAATGCAAGGAGTGAAACAAAGGGTTCGAAGTTTTTGACTTAAGATAATAGAATTTCTAAGCTTTGATACTACACCTTAGTATTAGAAACGACAGTTATCCTATGAAAACTAGCTTGACGGGATTTTGTGAGTGTAATCCGCTGAAAACCCTCAGGAGACAAAACTCCTACCAGGGACACTTAGAGGTTTAACGGTTTGTTGCACGGGCTTAGTGCAATCGCGTTCCCTGCGAAAGTGAGGTTAGGAATTTTTTGTTTTGCTCGAGACGAACAAAAAGGTAAGTTTGGGGGTATTTGTTCGACACGATTTATTACATTTTAATACCACACATTTTCTATCATTTTGTCAGTAAACAATGCTATCTAATCTGTGTCTGCTCATTAGTACAGATTACAGGTACACAAGCAAAAACACTGGAGACGGTACACAACATGCACAGAAACGACGGTTTTTAGCCGGAACTGCAAACATGTCAGAATACAGATCAGATTGAATGAGTTTGCACAAATAAAAAGTTGTGTACAAACATAATTTTGTTTTGGTCAAACATGACCATGTGTGAACAAGTGTAAACATGGACTTAACTAAATGCATCAAGTAGGCAAACACCATCATGGTGTTGTGCAAGTGGGTGCACAAGTGGACATGGTAATAAGAACTTGAAAAAGAGTTGATGTGAAATGTGAATCATTGCAACTTGATCGTTTGCCTTCTCTGTTCATCATTCTAGATTTCACACATGTGTGAATTACAAAAAATTGCAACTACAGAGAGATGATCAAGTGACCAGAAGACTTCAGACCAAAGATGGGCCCCGGTCTCCAAAATCTGGCCGCAATTTGCGGCCATGTCAATACCAAATTGGCTCGTGCAACTTTGGGGGGCCCCTGATGGTCTTGTCAGTTCATTGGTATATGCAACTTCTGCTTATTCAAGTTCTATAAACAGCAGATCAATTTGTGAGGAAGGGAGGTGCAATTTCACTACTTGTAATCACTTTTGATAAAATTTTGTAGTTCTTTTGATTTGATTGAGTTTTTTGCCTTCCTCTGGTCTTGCAATTTCTATCTTTGAGCTTGGAAGATTAGATTTTGGTAATTGAACTCATTTTGCTTGTACTTGGATTCCATTTCAATAAAGGCTTCATTGAGTTCAAAATTGTGGTTCTTGTATCTTTTCTTTATTTCTTTTCTTGCATTCTCTTTTATTTGCTCATTTGTGTTTCTTATTACATGATGTGTGAGTAGTTTTTCACTTAGACAATGGTGAGGTAGGTTGATGAATGGCTTGTCTTCCAACTCCTCATTCTTGATTCTTAGCTCTTTTTGCACTTCTTTTCTTAATATATGCAATATTATTGTGTTATTACTTGATAGGATATGTTGTTTTGAATGGTTGCAAATCAACCTTTAACACATATCATATTCTTTCTTTACATATCATTTTTGTTGCATTAAGAATTAAAGTTGAAATGAGTGTAAAATTTAGCTAAGTGTAGTGAACTAGCTACATAGAACATGTAGCCATACAAGCATATGTTCTATACTTGCTAGCTTCACTTAGCTCATTTTATCCTCATTTCATCTAAAAACCTTATATTTGTAGTTTCTTTTGTACCAATTTTGATATCGTATCCTAAACGATACTTCGTTATTGGTTTAGATGCGGCATACTTTTTAAGTCAATTAGAAACTAAAAATGGATATTGAATCAAGATTGAGAGTTGGGGCTAACGCCATATGTTAATCTACCAAATCTTAGCTTAAGTTTTCCGTACATATCATTTTATTCTTATATTGCTTCATTTGTATAAAAAACGTGACAAACTCAACCTCAAAACCTTTGTTTCTAGCTCAAAAGAACGTCGTGATATCCATTCCCTGTGGAACGACCCGTACTTGCCGGATTGCGTCAACGCACCTTGCACTTGCGATATTTTATAATTCGAGAATCACTTCGTGCACTACTTTTAATCAAAAACCGACATATCCGATATCGACCATATCCTTTTCAAAATCACGACATTGTGAATCTCTAACACTTATCCATTACTTCCAACTCATCGCATGCTCCTTGTAGCACCCTGCATACTCTGGATTTTTCTGTTTCTTTCACAATCTTCTTCGGTATAAGTGGACCCAATCTCTTAGAATGAACATGCATCCACACTCTTTTCTTGTAAATCCTAGTCATCTTTTGCCTTCTTATCATCTCCAACATAGTCAAGATGGGTTGGTCTCCTGCCTCTTTGATTGCTTTATTCCAAACCTTAGCAATAATGTTTACCACTAAATCGCATTTCACCCTAATGGTAAAATATGCTCTACACCAATAAGATGATTGATGCTACTTCATGAACCACTTATGAGCTTTAGAATTTTTGGCTTTCAATTTTCCCATCTGCATCTTGAACATTGAATCTGTATAAGCCTTTACACACTTATGAAACTGTTTTTTAATAACATCTGATTCTCTACAGGCCACCAACGTATTAGGATACATGTCCCTTACACAAAACCTATATTCAGCTTCAGGAACAACTTCTTCAATTGCTTTGATAAGTCCCTGCATGAGAACGTTCTACTGAGTATAAACTATTTAAATTTAGAATTTGTAAAGTTAGATTATCTAAAATAGATTAATTATTTTAAATATTCAACCATACTACTTACTTTTTGCCTATCTGATATAAAAACCCAACCATGCTCCTCTTGTGGACCCACTGACGCTAAAATGCATTCAATAAAAAACTTTCTAAGTACCCTTTATCTCAGACTCTATAACAGCAATTGCTAATGGGAATATCTCATTAGCTGTATCTCTATATTATAAAGAATGAAGTGATTACAAAATGTAGCAGATGTTAACATACATTGCATAAACTGAGTTTAATTTATAATTTACATTCCAATTGCACTTAACAAGAGACCTTCTTGTACATTGAGATGACAGCCATCAAGACTCATGAATGGTCTACAACCAGCCTTGAATGCTTGTATTTGAGATGCATATGAGATGTATATCCTCTTAAACACAGGAGAATTTGGAAAAAGGTAATCAACCTGAAACTTGGCATAACTTCCTGAATTCTTAACAAGTATCATATTTGTATAATCCCTAATTTTCCAATACTGCTCCTGGTGACGACCCTCAAATCTTCTATTCACAAGTTTCTTAGCTTTATAAAGTTGTCCCACATTTACCTCCAACATGTAATCTCACTTCATTTTTTTGCATGGCTTTTATATTCCAATTTGGATTCTCTCTGATTTCGTTAGAATGTTCCTTAGATATCCACTAAGTTGATGCATGTTTATTCCTCCGTGTTCTTACACAAGTGTGCTCTTTGACCAACTTCACTTGGAATGATTTCCTCTCTGGAGCCCAGAAAGCGTGTATTCTCCATATACATTTCTCTTCTTCTCTTCTTGAACAAATACTTGTTACTCTATCACCTTCATTCTTTTGATAACTTACTGTATAACCTCTGAAAATTGCATATTTATGAAGTGTAATTCTAAACTCAGTTACATTTGCAAACTGATTTCCCTCTAACAATTCTATGTGATATGTATGCTCTTCCATGTCAAATTCTCTAAATCTAGCCTTAGAATTGATGTCATCAACAGGAAATGACATGAGATCATCACTATCTCCATAGTCTGACTCAACTTCAGCCTCAGGATAACCACTAATATCCAAATCAACTGTAGCATCTGGAATTTCTTTATTAGCTTCTTCAGTTGGAGCTGGGTTTTTACCTTTGCCATGTCTTGCAGTAGATGTCTGATGTTGTTGTGTAGTCTCGACACTTCTGATGTTTCAGGCATCTATGTAGTCTCAGGCATCTGTGTAGTCACGTCCCCTGCTCTTGATATGTCTCAGGAATTTGTGGTGCCGCATGCTCATGTCTTGCCTCATCATTACCAACATTTATAAAGACTGGATCAGCAGTTGGTTTCTTTAATTTGTGAATTCTGGATGATCTCTTCATAACAGTTATAGCTGATTTACTATCAGAAGATCCAAAATTTAAGTTATAGATTGGAAAGACAAATTCAAAATTAAAATTTAGCTCAAGTGCACTGTATTTAGCATAACTACACATACATGAATACTTACTTTCTGTCTGAAGTTGCAGGTGTAGATTTAGTTGCATGAGCTTCATTCTGTATAGAGTTGGTTGACTCTGCTTCATATGATGCATCCTTGGCCGCCACTACTGGTGGTGGTGTTGATGAAATCTTCCTAGTTGATCTCCCAGGTGTAGTAAATAGAGATTGAACATCACCTGGATTTCTTTTAGAGGGTGTTGTGATGCATTTAGATTTCCTAGCACAAATTAAAAATATAGAATTATTATTTATTATTTAGGATAAAACAGTATTCAACCTGTAACAATACTTACTTATTAAATATACATGATGATACTTACTTTGGTGTTTCCATAGAGATTGTT
This sequence comes from Agapanthus africanus, assembly GCA_030015575.1. Classification (NCBI taxonomy): domain Eukaryota; kingdom Viridiplantae; phylum Streptophyta; class Magnoliopsida; order Asparagales; family Amaryllidaceae; genus Agapanthus; species Agapanthus africanus. The sequence continues at coordinate 49,312,849 of CM057339.1, forward strand.
GTTTTAGGAATGGGCTCTACTTGAGCCAAAATGATAGCCATTGTTCCCATATGCTCAGCTTCTTCACTTATATGACCTTCAAGCACTTTGTGTATAGATGCATATAACCAAGAACACCTAATATTTCCACCATTATTCTCAAGGCCATGCCCTCTTTGAGCTCATACAATCGATTACTTATTGCATACCACGCAATATTGTAAGTACTTTTCTCATAACCAAGAATATCGATATGCTCAACAATCTCAGAGAAGCTTAATTTATCCACATCAATAGCAACATTATTTATAGTGCCCCTTTTGTATACACAATCACTTGGATCAAATGCACCACGATCATGATAAATTATGCTCACCATTTCACCAGAAATATATCAAAAATAAATTTGCAATGAGTGTTTTACTAGTCTGGTATACCACTGAATTGATGTATGGGGTGTATAGGGTGTATACGTAAATTTGTAATTTTTTTAATTTGAAAATGGTTTAGACGGTGTAATCTCGTGATGATCTACTGTTTGTGTAAAGTTGCAATTTTTTCTGAAAAGATTTCTTCCAGAAATTCTGTTCAAAATCAGTCAGTTTTGAAGGTTACTTAGAAATTTTTCTGCAAATTTTTTTCTTCCCAATGATAAATTTCTGCCTATGAAACAAAACCAAACATTGATATGGATCTACATGAAATTCCATATAATTTACTTCAAACAGCATCTAAAAAACATAATTCATGGATAAATTCTCAAAATACAAAAGTAAAACAGTAAGAAAGTGTGATCTAAGGTTCGAAATTTGGGAAATACCCTACATCTGGGTTCGAAATTAGGGAAATACCCTAGGTCTGGGTTCGAAATTAGGGAATACCATCTAGGGTTCGAAATTCGGGAAATTTACCTCAATTCTTCACCGGATCTGAGCCGTCGTCCCATCGATTTCGTGTCGCAGCTATCGTCCCGTCAGTTTCGTGTCGCATTCAGTGAAAATCTTGGTTCCTCGAAGAATTTCTCTACGAAACTGTGAATCCTAACCAAATTGCCACTAAATTTGGGTTTTCTAAACGAGATCTAGTATTATTTTGAGAAAGACAAGGGTAATAAGGTCATTTGACTATCGATTTAACGTCAGGATTGCAGGGTAACGATTGTAAAGCTCATGGGGTTTTCGACTAACGGCGGAACTACATGGGGTTTCTGAATATTACCCCAAATTTCAAGGGAGTTTCCGTGAAATAACCCAATAGACTATTATTGAAACAAGTCTAGTTTAAGGGGATTTGTATAGAAGAAAAACCATATTAAATTTCCAGGGTAAAGACAAGTATAAGCTTATATATGATAGGGTTAATTGCACATAACCCCCCATTACAATAGCACTTAAAGTTCCAGCCCCTCTGATTGAAAAATACTTCTTGTTCATCTTTGATTCGTTGCTAATCCAAACCTAAAAAGTTAAGGGAAAAGGAAAAGTCCTTAGTAAAACAACTAGCTAAAGCAAATCATAATGAAATAAGATAGGGAAATATTCAAATACTTGATGGATGTGAGTAAAGAAGACGAGAGAGGATCAAAGATTGCAATCAGAAAAGAATTGAAGAGGCATTGATAGATGAGCAAGATCATTAGGATTTTAGATTAGGTTTAACGGTTGCTTGTTTAAGTGCTAATCACATGTAGTACAGGAGGTTATCTGCAATTAACCCTAATATAATATAACAAGAATGGAGTCTCTCAAGCTACAGCCACCCTCAATCAAATGGGGCAACAGATTATGGAAAGCAAACCAAATATGCTTTGCAAGTCAAAGAAGTGACATCACTTTCCATGAACTTCACAGGAGGTTAGCTGCAATTAACCCTAATATAATATAACAAGAATGAAGTCTCTCAAGTTACCTGATTTACTGAAAGGAACGGAAGTGGTCCTTATCTTAGAATCATCTGCCTAATTATTCATTAATACTTATAATTCTTCAATTTGATTTTCATTCCTCATTTTTATTAAGATTTTCTTTTAACCATTTTTCTTTTCCTATTCCTTTAAATGTACATTAGTTTAAGTTACAGTCCTAAATTTAATTCCCATCACCAATATCAATTAAGAATCTTTCATGTATTTTCCATCGGCTAAAACCTTTTAGTGAAATGAACTATATACTTCCTATTTTTCTTGAAATTAAACGAGGCGTTTGGGAACTATAGAAGGATCTCTATGCATACTGATGTCGATAAAAACATACTGTTAGATCAGAGGATTGACATATTACCATGTTCATCTATATCCATGTCTATAAGACGTCCAACACTCATAACTTCTAAAAAAATGACTTGCTGGTATCTGCCACTCTCTAAAATATCTTCAAACATACAGGGGTAAGTTTCACAAAAATAATATTAATTATTAATGTTTTCAGCAAACGTTTAAACTTTTTTCCATTACAGTTCTAAAAAATAGAGCTATTTAAAGGATATAACAATAATAAAGAAAAGTTTATAATGAAATAATTACGCAACAACTAAGGGTATTTATATAAAATTTACCCAAAAATATAATTTGTATTGGTAATAATTCAGAGATGAATTGTTCTAACAAGTCATTTCGGGGGTGTATAAGTGTTGCACAGGATACGCATACAAAAATTATATCCGGTTAACCACTCTCACTAAATTAACATCATTATTAGAATGAAGTACAATATATTAATCGTGTACTAATCAACAGTTACAAAATATAATAAAAGGAAATGTGGATATACCTACCATTAATTGATGTTATATTTTCCCTTTGTTTTATAGTCAGGTGGTCCTACATGGGAGGTCCAAAAGGGCAGGCTAGATGGCAGGGTATCTAAGGCCAGCGAAACAAGGCTGCTACCTACTCCAGTCTTCAACATATCTCAACTACAACAAAGCTTCTCTCAAACAGGCCTCTGCATTGAAGACTTGGTAGTTCTTTCAGGTAAAAGGAACAATACGGCTCTAATGGTTGTTTCCCTCGACTGTTCTAAATTTCAAGAATACGCGTTTTTCCTCCAACTTTACCGGTCGTTAAAATTTGGGTTTCTACCATTATTGTTAAATTTTCCTGATATGCATATTTCTCAAGAAGAATGAGTTGTGGCAACTCATAAAACAGAGACATGCTTTAAAATGCCTATAAACTCTTCAAACTCATTCAGCTCAAATCAATTTATAGTTAAACTTAATTGCTTTTTCACATTTTATGATACAATTTATTGTGACATTATGATGATTGCCTTTATTTCCGCAACAAGGATAGCATCAAGTCGTTGAAGGCTACAATAGCCAGTTTTTATTGTTAAAACTGCCTAGGTAATATCCGCATTAGTGATTAGTACTTTAATCAAGGGTATTTTGGAAATAAAAGTTGCCAGACACAGCATATTAAACAGCTACCAGCATATCTTAAGAAGCTATGGTTATTTTTTTCCTATATCGACGCTCCAAAAAAAAAAAAGAATTTCCTGCAATTTATCCAAATACCAACCACATGACAACTAAAATCAATTTGAAGTTTGTGAACATCATATACTAAAACACAAAGTCACAAACTATCCACGCATCATTTGTATATTGGGAAGGAAAAAAGGGCAGACATGAAATTTATAATGAGAGTTTTTTAATTAAAAATAAAAGCATGTTTCTAAGAGTTTGGATGGTTTTCTGCTTTATATTTTCTTGCAATTTAGCCAGACATTATATATCCCAACAATACAAACTTGGTATAACATCCGTTTCACCATAGTCTAATTTCATGCATAATATGCATTCATTTTTTTGTCCTAGGTGGTCACAGCCTAGGGTTCTCCCATTGCTCCTCATTCCAAAAGAGAATCCACAACTTCGATTCCACCCACGATGTGGACCCCACATTGAACCCTAGCTTCGCCGCGAGCCTAAGAAAGGCATGCCCTTCCCACAACAAGGTCAAGAATGCCAGTGCCACATTAGACTCAACCGTCGCCACCTTCGACAACACCTACTATAAATTGTTACTCCAAGGAGAGAGCCTTCTCTCATCTGATCAAGCTCTTGTTACTAACCCTAAAACCAAGAAGTTGGTTTCGAAATTTGCTTCATCAAAAGAGGCCTTTGATGAGGCTTTTATCTAGTCCAAGATCAGGATGAGCAGCCTGACTGGTGGGCAAGAAGTGAGATTGAATTGCAAGGTAGAATCAAGTTAATCAAGGCTAAGCTTGAAAGTTATTGTTGGTGATTTGTGTGTTAATATGTGTGTTTATGATTGTCATGGCATTGTTGCATGTTCAATAAAGTGAGGGTCAGGGTTTTCAAGTAGATTTTGTAACTTGGCGTGGGATTGGAAAGTGAGTCTAGCTGCAAAAGTGCAGATCTTTGTAATATGTTATCATATTGTTTCATTCTTAACAATCAAAAATTTATTATTGGATTTAAGAGTTCGATTCATCATATGATCTTTTTGATGTCTTCATCTCAAATGGGCTGTGTATGTGATAAGAACCCAAGGGGTGTGTTAAGGTCAAGTTTGCAAGCTATTTCCATAGGGATCTGTGTGTTAATTTGTATTGTGATTGCATGTGACATGTAATTATTACTTGGCCAATAAATGAAGGATTAGGGATTTTGTGTTGATTGGTAATTTTGAATAGGCGTGAAAAATGAATCTCGCAGCAAAGTGCAAATCCTTGCATTATTTTATATATTTGTTTCATTTTAATGAATCAAGCATTAAGTTTATGCAAGCGTTCAAATAAGCATCATATGATGCAATCTTTTTTCTATCTTTATCTCAAATATGCTTATATGTAATAAGAATATAAGGAGTAGCTCGAGTCAAGTTGGAATCCATAAGCATGAACAATAAATGGGCCGGAAAGGTTCTATCTGAACTAAAATATACATACAATAAACAATTTTGCTTCAGCATGATACCATAAAGCAATGGTTGTTGTGTTAGGTTGGTGTTATATGATTTACTGTTGCATGCAACATAAGAGAATAAAATACTTAATTGCACATCCTAATAAACAACTAGATTTTAATGCTGCAAGCAACAAATAAGGGAATTAGAAATTAACATCCTAATGACATGAAGTTTTATATTGGATACACCTCAATTAATTATTGTAATTTAGGCATTTGAAGTCGCATGCTCTCGAAATGCAACTTCCCTAATTTGTCAGACTTATCCTTGGTTAGTATATAAACCCATCAATAATTGAAATTTCTGTTAAGCAATCAAAAAAATATGTAGTAGCCAAGTATTTGTTGAGAAATCACCATCCCTCAGTTCCCTGACTGCTTTATTCCAATTATAGTGTTCTTTATAAGAGCAAAAAATAAAAAATAAATTTCTCTTATAGTTATAGTTATAGTACAGTACTACATATGTAGCAAAATAGAAGAGCGACGAACTAATTAGTATATAATCTCACATGCAAACTTCCACTTACAAGAGAACAAAGTGATGAGGAAACAGATGATAGCTTCAAAGTCACTACTCCACCAAATGATTCTTGCTCAACCAACACTTAATTAAGGGATCACTACGATCTGCCCTTAACAACTCCATAGCCTAACTCTACTATATAAGCACATCCTAGCTCTATTTATATCACAAATCAACACGGTGGTAAAAAAAAACATAAGTTAAAAGAAACAAACCACATGGTCAAAATGGTTTTCGTGGCTTCAATGTTTATATTAATCTCTTTGTTCAACTATGGTGCTAATGGTTTGAGCGTAGATTATTATGCAGAGACTTGTCCGGGTGCAGAGGAAGCCGTATCTGCGGCTGTGAAGAAAGCTACAGCTAATGACCGTACAGCACCGGCTGCTTTGCTTCGGATGCATTTCCATGATTGCTTCATTAGGGTGACTTTCTCCAGATATCTCCCTCTCTCTCTCTCTCTCTCTCTCTCTCACATACATTTAAAACAGTGGATAGAAGGTTCTCAAATATTCACTAAAACAAGTTGAATTACACTAAAATACCTTAACCATCACCGATTTCCACTAAACTACCTTAAAGTTTTTCTATTGAAGTAAACTCCCTTTAACTTTGGTTTCAAGGGAGCCCCCCCCCCCCCGACAACAAAAACAAAACTACCCATGAACGTAGCACTTGAAGGAAGCTTACTGTAACAAAAGGTTGAAGATGGTTATGTGAAAAACATCAACAGCGTAGTTTACTATAATTTAGCGTAAAAAATTACTGAAGAAGTACGAACAGCCGTTTGAATTTCCGAAAATGAAGCTGCAATAGTAAATATTGCAATTTACACCCCATTTCTGAACTTAATGCAATTTTTAAGGCAGTTTTAAATCAAATTGACGCGATTTAAAATGTTACGATATATATCAGTCGATTAAATTGTTGCCTACATATTCATAACAAAAATGGTGTGCAAGATGCTAAACCAAATACAGCAATATTAATTATGCAAGCATCAAAATTGCATGCAACAAATGCTGTATATTTATGCAGCAAATGAATTAACCAAAGAGCTGATAAAATGTGTACTTACAGGGATGTGACGGGTCGGTATTATTGAAGTCTACAGCAAAGCACGTCGCAGAGAAGGATGGACCTCCTAACATCTCACTGCATGCTTTTTATGTCATCGACAATGCCAAGAAAGCCATAGAATCAATGTGTCCTGGTGTCGTTTCATGTGCTGATATTTTAGCCCTAGCTGCAAGAGATGCAGTGGTCATAGTAAGTATATGTAGCAGCTATAGTTACGCAAAACATGAATTGATTCCCTCACAAAGTTGCTGATATCGATAAAAACATACTGTTAGATCATAGGATTAACATACAACCATGTTCATCTATATCCATGTCTATAAGACGTCCAACATTCATAACTTCTAAAAAATGACTTGCTGGTATCTGCCACTCTCTAAAATATCTTCAAACATACAGGGGTAAGTTTCACAAAAATAATATTAATTATTAATGTTTTCAGCAAACGTTTAAACTTTTTTCATCACAGTTCTTAAAAATAGAGCTATTTAAAGGATATTTTTAGCTATTTAAAGGATATAAAAATAATAAAGAAAACTTTATAATGAAAAAATTACACAACAACTAAGGGTATTTATATAAAATTTACCCAAAAATATAATTTGTATTGGTAGTAATTCAGAGATGAATTGTTCTAACAAGTCATTTCGGGGGTGTATAAGTGTTGCACAGGATACGCATACAAAAATTATATTCGGTTAACCACTCTAACTAAATTAACATCATTATTAGAATGAAGTACAATATATTAATCGTGTACTAATTAATAGTTACAAAATATAATAAAAGGAAATGTGGATATACCTACCATTAATTGATGTTATATTTTCCCTCAATTTTATAGTCAGGTGGTCCTACATGGGAGGTCCAAAAGGGCAGGCTAGATGGCAGGGTATCTAAGGCCAGCGAAACAAGGCTGCTACCTGCTCCAGTCTTCAACATATCTCAACTACAACAAAGCTTCTCTCAAAGAGGCCTCTCCATTGAAGACTTGGTAGCTCTTTCAGGTAAAAAGATACAATACGGCTCTAATGGTTGTTTCCCTCGACTGTTCTAAATTTCAAGAATTCGCGCTTTTCCTCCAACTTTACCGGTCATTAAAATTTGGGTTTCTACCATTATTGTTAAATTTCACTGATATGCATATTTCTCTAGAAGACTGAGTTGTGGTAACTCATAAAACAGAGGCATGCTTTAAAATGCCTATAAACTCTTCAAACTCATTCAGCTCAAATCAATTTATAGTTAAACTCAATTGCTTTTTCACATTTTTACGATACAATTTATTGTGGTATTAAGATGATTGCCTTTATTTCCGCAACATAGATAGCACCAAGTCGTTGAAGGCTACAATAGCCAGTTTTTATTGTTAAAACTGCCTAAGTAATATCCGCATTAGTGATTAGTACTTTAATCAAGGGTATTTTGAAAATAAAAGTTGCCAGACACAGCATATTAAACAGCCATCATCAGATCTTAAGAAGCTATGTTTATTTTTTTCTTATACCGACCCTCCAAAAAAAAGGATTTCCTGCAATTTATCCAAATACCAACCACATGACAACTAAAATCAATTTGAAGTTTGTGAACATCATATACTAAAACACAAAGTCACAAACTATCCATGCATCATTTGTTTATTGGGAAGGAAAAAAGGGCAGACAAGAAATTTATAATGAGAGTTTTTTAATTAAAAATAAAAGCATGTTTCTAAGAGTTTGGATGGTTTTCTGCTTTATATTTTCTTGCAATTTAGCCGGACATTATATATCCCAACAATACAAACTAGGTATAACATCTGTTTCACCATAGTCTAATTTCATGCATAATATGCATTCATTTTTTTTGTCCTAGGTGGTCACACTCTAGGGTTCTCCCATTGCTTCTCATTCCAAAACAGAATCCACAACTTCGATTCCACCCATGACGTGGACCCCACATTGAACCCTAGCTTCGCCGCGAGCCTAAGAAAGACATGCCCTTTGCACAACAAGGTTAAGAATGCCGGTGCCACATTAGACTCAACCGTCGCCACCTTCGACAACACCTACTATAAATTGTTACTCCAAGGAGAGAGCCTTTTCTCATCTGATCAAGCTCTTGTTACTAACCCTAAAACCAAGAAGTTGGTTTTGAAATTTGCTTCATCAAAAGAGGCCTTTGATGAGGCTTTTATCAAGTCCATGATCAGGATGAGCAGCCTGACTGGTGGGCAAGAAGTGAGATTGAATTGCAAGGTAGTGAATTAAGTTAATCAAGGCTAAGCTTGTAAGTTATTGTTGGTGGTTTGTGTGTTAATATGTGTGTTTATGATTGTCATGGCATTGTTGCATGTTCAATAAAGTGAGGGTCAGGGTTTCCAAGTAGATTTTGTAACTTGGTATGGGACTGGAAAGTGAGTCTAGCTGCAAAAGTGCAGATCTTTGTAATATGTTATCATATTGTTTCATTCTTAACAATCAAGAATTTATTATTGGATTTAAGAGTTCAATTCATCATATGATCTTTTTGATGTCTTCATCTCAAATGGGCTTTATATGTGATAAGAACCTAACGGGTGTGTTAAGGTCAAGTTTGCAAGCTATTTCCATAGGGATCTGTGTGTTAATTTGTATTGTGATTGCATGTGTCATGTGATTATTACTTGACCAATAAATGAAGGATTAGGGATTTTGTGTTGATTGGTAATTTTGAATAGGCGTGAAAAATGAATCTCGCAGCAAAGTGCAAATCCTTGCATTATTTTATATATTTGTTTCATTTTAATGAATCAAGTATTAAGTTTATGCAAGCGTTCAAATAATCTTTTTTCTGTCTTTATCTCAAATAAGCTTATATGTAATAAGAATATAAGGAGTAGCTTGAGTCAAGTTGGAATCCATAAGCGTGAACAATAAATGGGCCGAGAAGGTTCTGTCTGAACTAAAATATACATACAATAAACTATTTTTCTTCAGCACGAAACCATAAAGCAATGGTTGTTGTGTTAGGTTGGTGTTATATGATTTACTGTTGCATGCGACATAAGAGAATAAAAGAATATTCACTTGCACATCCTAACTGGCAATGGCTTTTGTGTTTCCATTAGGGTAATAAAATGTGAGACCTAGGATCCAGTTTGAATGTACTTAAGGAATCTTATATGCCTCCCTTAGATTAGTTTAGAAATGAGAAAGAAGTGAGTGATAAAAGATGAAGTGCAACAGTTTTCACATATTGTTCTGCAGAGCCACAAAACACCAAAAAAGATGATTTAAGTAAACGATCTAAGGAATGGAGAAATATTTAGTCGGTAGTTCAATCAACTTTTGGGTGTAACTTGTCACACCAAGGACATGTTCTCGAGTCAATCCAACCACGATATGCTAGAGAAGATACTTCTAGCATCACTTATCATCCTTGATTCAAATAATATAATTTCCATGTGAACTTAAAATATGTCTGGGATAACTATCTATATGGTTGGTATAATTACTTATAAATACACTCTTGACGGTTAATTTCACAGAAATATCAAAAGGACAGCAGATGTGTATAAATACATCTTCAATGCCTAAGTTAGAAATGCTCCCAAACAAGGAAGCACGAATTGAGCTAGTGTGTTTGTGTGAATAATTGTGATTTTGTTGATCTGGTGGCTTTGTACAACCCAGCTTATATAGATGGACTACTGGTAACATTGTATCTCCAAAGATGCTCAACTAAACAACCCAAAATCGGAACCAGAGATTTGAGGGCAAGCCTTTATTCCATGATCGCAAGTGTGTTGCATTAGGTTTTTCCTCTCATCTCTTTGTTATGTAAATTAACAATTAACTTGTCTTCCTTTCACGTTCATTTATGCCTACATATTTTTTTATATAAATTTCCAACTAAAATACCGTCTATCTTCTCAACCAGTGCGCTAATCGACTTAGATGCACATGTCTAAATCATCTTAGTTTCCCCTCACTTCATCCTCTAAGGAAGTTTCCTCCAACTCCTTAGAGATGCATATACTGTTATCCAATATCTTAAATGTTGTTACTTAACATTCAGCACTCTCATAATGATGTTCAAATGATAACCGATACCGACGATCAAGTTGTAATACTGTCACTCTCATGATGATCAAATTATAACTCATCTTGATGATCAAATTTTGATACTAATCATCTACTTTAGTGAAATCTGTAGTCCTTTCCTATGCTGCACGGATTCGTTGTCGAGGCGACGTATCCATATCGGATTCGTATCCATATCCGTTTCTTTCAGATTCATCAAAGCTACTTATGGAAAAAAAATTGCCATGTCCTAAAACTTATACTATGTTCTAGATATATCAAACATATGTGCATGACCAAAACATCAACCGTCTATGCATCACCACAAGGATATTATTTGAATATTTAGTTTAATTTTGCTAATATGGTTATTTTTTGTTATTATATTTATATGTTTATACCAAAAAAATAGAAAGAAAAAAAATTAATGTATCCTAAAGAATCGTATTCATAACTTTTGGAAAATTGGGAATATACTAACATGACTCGTATCATATCCCATATCCGTATATTAATCCATGCTACTTAGGTTCTCTCAAAGCTTTTATCCCTTGAAGCATGATTTCCTGCCGCCTTTGGTTCTTGGCGAACATCCTTTTGTCCGAATGCTTGGGCCAATTCAATAAAACAGTAATGTCTAGTCACAAATTTATCCTCTTTTTCATTTCTGAAACCTCGATTCAAAATTCAAGTTTTATCCATTCATAATATTCCAACAAATGAATATAATCCCGAATTAAACCACTTGTAATTAAATCAACAAAACATTGTTAATTCACATAACATTCTCCCATTTCATTTATCAATCACAATTTTTTTCGGCAAAAAGGGTGAGAAAGAGAAGAAACTCACATAAGCAACCGGCGGCGTGAGCGTGAGCGTGACCATGAACGGAACCCTAACGGCGTGAGAAAGGGCCCCACCGCTTGACGCCGCTAACTCCGCCGTGCATTAGGGCTACGGCGAGCTCGCCGTTGATAATGACGGAGGTGATTTTCAGGGTTTTCGCGATTTTTCATATGGGACCTTGGAATGTGACTATTTCCAGGGCGTTGAGAGTTAATTGCACAAAACGCCCTGTACTTTACCTACTTATTGATTTGAACCTTTTATAAGGTCCGCTTAAAATGCGGGTAGGAAAATTATTTTTATTGGTCAGACATTAGAGAACATGTTTACGGAAATAAACCTCTCGAGTCATTATAATAAATCCAATATGGATGTTGCTCGATTGATTACTGAATTAACATTAGTAGTGCCTTCAGCCTGCAAGTGCACTCCTTTCCTTGAAAAATGTAAGGACTCCCGTGACGGTGAAACATGTTCTCAAATGCTAACATAATATCAGCAATATATTATAAATATCGGAGATATCGTATCGGTTTAAATATCGTCAATATTGTGAGGAAGGATCTAGATTTGTCCTTTTGGGTTTCAAACCCGTATCCAAAACCCATTTATAATTGAAAAACACAAATTAAAATATTTAAACACCCATACTCTCATATTGAGATTTGATTTTCTCATAAATATGTATAATATCCAGTAATAAAGTATGCCAATATGTATGGTGAATTTTCCGATATGCCCAATACCAATATCCAATATAGATATCTGATATCTAAAACCCTGTTAAAGACGCCCAAACATTTTGCCAATGCTAAATTTGGAAAAAGTCTTTAGCCATGGTTTTCACTTACAAGATGTATGACGATTAATAATACAGATGCAAGAGTGAATGTATTTGCTGCAATCGTGAACCCTAGCGCAAGCTAATAATAAAACCCAAGAAAATAATAAAACCACAATATTTTAGCACTCTTATGCAACAATATTACTATATGTTCAAGGAGATCTGATTGTGGGTTATTAGATGGTAAAATGAATAAAAGTTCACTGCTTTAGGTACGATAGTACCTAAGGACCCTACGAATTCTTAATCGGATTTATGGGATTCGATTCTTTTACCATGTTGTTATATTTCGGACCGTTGAATAGACCAACTGGAGAACCATTTAATGTTGAATAAGCTGAATAAAATTATTATACCTAAGATTTGATGAATAAAAAAACAATTTAACATTATACAAAATAATTGATGTTGTTTATTTCACCTACGTGTATAAAGTAAACCACTATGTCAAGTATGTATGGTGAAATTTTTAATATTGACATCCGATATGTCCGATGCCGATACCGATATACATGATACCGTTACCCAATATGAACTTCCGATACGTAACTCGTATCGACAATATACTGTCTGATACCACTATCCGATATATAAAACACATATCCGATACGATCCCAATATCCGATGTTTAAAATCTTAATTTATTCGCATTCTAACATGCTCCATTTGATATGCTTTGCACCGTGCAAAAATACCTGCAGAATGAGTATGAAACTCCTGATGAGTGGGGTGGGGAAGGGAGAGGTTCATAGGAATAGGAATTAGGAAACGGGAAGGGTCCCATGGCCTCTTAGATTAGGGACGCATTTTCTCTCGGAACTCTGCAGGAAAAAAAATTGTTATGAGCAATCGAGCAATGCACTCAACATGATTAAAAGGGTAAGTGAAGGGTTTTTTGTGCAATTAGACATCAAACCCCAATGGCCCACCACATTAAAAACGCTAGTCCCTTTCTCGTCGCGTCTCTCTTCTGTTCTCGAAGCTGCTGGCTGCTGTCATCATCGTTTTCCCATTAAAAACTTAACAACCAAAAACCTCATCCTATTTCTCTCCTCTCTCTCTCTCTCTCTCAAAATCTAGAAGAGGCTGAAGAGTTTCAATGGCTTTCACTCAATTTCTACTGCCGGCTCAATCGCCGGCGTCAATGGGAGTCACTCGCCTTTCCCTTTCTCTTCAGCGATCAAGTCCCTACAATCTCAGAAAAACCCAGCTCGCAGGTACTCATCGCATCTTCAATCTCTTAAGTTTCACAATAAGTCTGGATTGATGAGCTGGTGTTGGTCAAGATTGAGTTTTTGGTAGACCCGTTACAGGAATTTGGGTAGGATTGAAGTTGATGCTTACTAATGTGATTGTAGGTTCAAATTGAATCTTTTAGATTTTGAGCCATGAGTTAGAAAGTAGTAGTCCACATGCAAAGATAATGTGATCAGGATTTTGCGATGAAAGCCCAAGATTTGTGGTTTAAGTGGGAAGAGCATTGAAATTATGCGTGATGGCTTATCCAAAGCATTGAGTGATAATGAGAGGAATGCAATTATCAAACACGTTTATGAGGGGGTTCTGTTGGAATATATCAACTATTTCCCCTTAACCATGATCATAGCTTTGGTGTTTTGGTGCAGTGGTATAGGGACATTTAAGTTGGTATCAATTCCCATCGGGCTCATATTTTAAGTGGAAAATTTTAGAAGAAAAAAATACGGCTATGCAAAAGCCCATGTTTTGTCCCAAAGACCTTCTACCCTAACCATAACTTTGGAGTGTTGGCGCAGTGGTAGGGACATTTAAGTTGGATATGATAAAAGCGATCTCTAATTGATCATAGGAGGAATAAGTTGAGCTTGCATGATTAAGTGCTAAAAATGAGGAAGAGGGTCAAATTCTTTAAACTTAAGGTAAACTTGAGCTACTATTTTCTTTGTGGTTAAGGGAAGAATCATTTATATAGCTAATCATGTATGTTAGCATATTGAATCTTGTCACGTATGCTCATTTGTTAATACTACATAGGTCCTCATAATTTGGCATCTACTAGCTTAGCTTCAAGGAAAACATGAATGAAGTTTGACAATGGTCTGCTTAGTCTCTTGGAGGACAGATATATATGTACCTAGAGTAGGTCTTAAATCTTAATAATTGGTTTAAACTTGGTTGTGGGTTAAATGGTTCCTTTGCGAAGTGCAGGATGTAGGGTGTTATATGCAGTTTTAACCCATAGAAATATGACATTTTGCTGATTGGTTTCTTAATGCATCTTTTCAGTAAGAGCAGAGCTGCAGGAACCTGCTGGTAGTTTAACAGCCGAGGCGTTTACAAATGTCAAGCATGTGCTTCTTCCAATCACTGACCGGAATCCTTATCTTTCTGAGGGAACAAGACAGGTTATTCCTGTTTCAACCATTGAAATTGAATTAGGTCATAAATAAAATTCAACTTCTGTAAGCTCAAGGCATTAGATTTTTCATGCATTAAGTTAGGTTAGGCAGGCGCTAATACTTTCCCAACCGTAAATTATTTTGCTGTAATTTCTTCCAAACTTTGGCTATAATCATATAGACTGGGTCAGATAGGGCTAGAATTGGGTCCTATTCGTAGCCCTGTTCACACACAAGATCCTCACACGGCCACACACGCACGTTGAAATATTCAAGTATCTATGCTATCAAGACATGCACAAAAGATTGGGCATCTCTCAAAAAACATGAACCATATCCTATAGAAATTTGCTGTGGTTAAATCCTTTTCAAATATATCATCTTTCTGTAGAATCTCTAAATTCAAGCTTAAAAGATATCTACATGGTTCGATGCATTGCCCGTCCAAGTGACATCCCCTTCTAATATCCTGCCTATAAGTTCCTACTCCAAAGCCTTGTTCACCATGACTCTCTCTCTCTCTCTCTCTCTCTCATGTAAAAAATTTTATGGGCGAGTTTGGATCTTATAACATTTTCAATTATAATTTTTTTTTGTGGGTGATTTGGGATTTGATGATGCTCAATATTGGCGATGCGAGATCAGGACACATGGCGGATGACATGTCCCAAGACCCAAAAGAAAGGGTCCACATAGGCCGACCAGACCACCCTTGTACCCGACCTGCAAGCACAAGCTGGGCCCTCCACGGGACCCCTGCAAATTTGCCTCCTCGGCCTCTCAGCTCGCCACGAGCTGCCACAGGACCAAGACTCCCCGGCCCTCTTGCTCGGTTCCGAGCTCCCCAGCCGAGACTGTCTTCCTCAGTCCCTCCGACCGACCAACTCCACCGCTCACAGGCGTAACCGCCGCTCCGCAAATCTCGTCACGCGCAGATTCTCCACCAGCAACGTCCCACGTTCCACGCCATCACGATCCCCATTAATGGGCGATCCGCTCTTTACGCGGGCGTGATGTCGGGGGTGTAACTGCCGGCGATATTCTCGCGCCTGTTGCTGCGTGCCGCCGCCGCTATATAAACCCCCATCACAGAGGGGTCAAGTAAGCCATTCTTGATTCCACTTAGCCGTTACTCTGCTCGGATCTAATACTAACTTGATCGTCGGAGGGTCCTCGGTGGTACCAAACCACCCCGGGACTTCTTTGCTGGTACTCGGCGCTAAACTCCTCAAATCACCAATCTCCTCAAAACCCATTGAGACCCACACGCAACAGAAGATCACCGCCGAAATCCACCGGGAGATCAACGGAAGACAACATCTGACGGAGACCCGAAAAGGACCTCCATCAGTTGGCGCCGTCTGTGGGAAATAACTCCACAAAACACAAAGTTGGCCTTCCGATCTCCGCCCACATGGCAACCGATCCCCCTGAAGATCCAAACACCCGCTGTCGCATCCCTCTCAACGGAGGCTTGGGCGAGCCCTCACCGAATATCGTCGGCTCCCCCGCTGGCTGCCGTTTCACAGGCTCCGGCGACCGCCCGAACAAAAGGGCCAGGGGCCACGAGCCTATCACCTTTGGCGACGGAGACCTCCACGGCATCTCCATGCCCCACAACGACCCTCTGGTGATCACAGCCCGGATCCACTGGTACGAGGTCTACCGGATACTTGTCGACTCGGGAAGCTCGGCAGACGTCCTCTTCCACGACTGCTTCCTGCGCATGGGACTTACCCCAGCGGACCTTAGGCCAACCTCACACGTCTTGTCAGGGTTCACCAACCACTCTATTCCCGTGCAAGAGGTGGTCACCCTGCAGTTCAACATCGGTGAGCCCGGCCGCACCCGTACGTTGCCTGTGGACTTCATCGTAGCAAAGGTCCCATCTGCCTACAACGTCCTCCTCGGCCGCCCAACGCTCAACTCACTTCAGGCCCAGATATTGTTACGCCCCGCTTCCCAGAGTACGCTAAAATGGGCACGTGACATAGCCAACCATGCTACCTGTGGGTAGGAAGCATCCATCCACAGTCACATTACGGCTGTAGAGATATCAAGAACAAAATAAAACTATCTAATCCATAATCCAAGATAACAGGAGTCAATAATAAATAAATACGGAAGCAAATGATCTAATACAAATAACTGAAATGTATGTCCCATAATGCGGGCTCACATCAGGAATAAACTGCAGGAAATAAAAACTAACTAATACTAACACCTCACAGCTCAGCCTGCTGGCTGAAGTACTCCTGCTCGGACTGCAACAACGGTACAGAATCTGGGCCATGTAAAACCCAGACGTCAGCGCGTCATGTCATCAAGTAAGATAATATGAACAGTGTAGCAGGCAATGCAATATAAACATGAATAAAACGAGAGTAACAATAATATGAATCAAAGCAGTGCAGGGTAGTGTGCAGTGGGTAAACTAAACTGTTCTATCAGGTTTTCTATTCTAAAGTCTTTGAAACCAAATTGATGAATCGTCGATGTAACTCAATAGTATCCCGTGCATGCCCGGGACCACGGTCTAACTCTCGGGCTGAACCGAGACGTGCCGCTAGGCAGTAAAAGGTAGCAGGTACATGCGAGTGATGTCAGCATCATCACTCCGGGGCTGGCCTACCCGTAAGACTGATCAGAACAGGTAGTGAACTGTTGAGTTACAAGTCAGGTTTCACCTTTGATTTCCCCATACCCCCAAGTTATGTATGTCAAGTCAGGTATTCAGTAATCAAGAACTAATGCCAACACAGGATCAGGTAAAAGCAGGTTTTTCTGGATAGACAACAGGAACGGTCCATGAGGACTACATGTCAGGATTGTTGGTATTAGACGCAAGATCAGGTAACGGGTCAGGTCATGGTACATCAGGTCAAGTCAACAGTATACGGTACCATGTCAGCTATATCAATATATATGTGTAGCAAGTCAGGTCAAGATGTAAACAATATCGTGGGTGTGCTCACAATCAGTTATATAATCAAGCATGGTCATCAATAACATGATATAAGCAATGAATTAAGTAATAGGCAGTTTCGTTCAATTAGCAATACCGTTATCAAGTGTGTCACAGATACGATTTCAACCATATAAGCATGCAGTAAGACAATGATAGCCGTTTAGTCATGTTAACAAGTTTAAGAACCCTTAGAGGTGCAATGATTTATATAACGGTTCAGTGTAGCTATTACAGGTTAAATGCATACGAGTGTCCGAATGGAACAAAACTACAGGAATAAATGCCACAAGCTATGTTAACATTAAAAATGTGATTAAACAGGTAAATATGGTTATTAGGTTCAATTTGCAAACTGTAGGTTCCAAGTGTAGCGGTAAAATGATATAATACAATATGGTACATGAAAATGAGGAATAATTGTACCAAAGCTAAATTTACAGGTTTAGGGTGTCATAATGTATATGTAAATATTGTATAGCATGCAGCAATGGGTACTTGTCTCGACGGGTCGCGAACCGGGAAAAACGGAACGATAAACGTCGGCGGGGAAACTCGCGACGGGCACACGGTTCACGGAATGAACCCAAACAACGAACAATAGAACCACACGGGTCGGGGTACCTCGCTGGAACGTCGGGACGCATCGCCGGCACGGCCGGATTCCGGCGAGATGCAAAACAGCGACGTCAAGAATTGCGATCAAGAAAATAATAGAAACAGAGAAGGAAAGAAGGCTTACCAAGGTTCTGCCCCTGCGGTTTATCTAGAGGGGAGACGCGAGGATGGACGACGTCGAAGAACTCCGGCGGTGGCCTACCCGACAACGACACTAAGTTCTGCAGATCAAGAAAACTTTTTACAGTGAAGGGAAGGAAGGAGGAAAGGAAAGAGGAGGGGAAAAATATGCTCACTGAGGAGTGCTTGCGAGACCGGGGCTACGGAGGCGAGGCCGTCGGCGGCGACAGATCCGGCGGTGTGTGCAGGGGTTGCGGGTCTGGTCGGGGTGCACAGGGAGAAAGGAGAAGGAGGAGGAGGCTTGGTGAGGGGAGGATGAGAAGGCAACGAGGCCGGCGGGGGTGTCGTCGGCGTTGGGCTGCGGCGGTGAGGAGGGAGGCGGCTAGGGCTCGCTGCGATGATGGGTTCTCGCTCTGGGGTTTTTTTTTTTGAAAAGGAAAGAAAGAAGGGAGCGGGTTTTAAATATATGGGGGAGAGAGAGAGAGATCGGGGATAGAGAAAGAGACAGAGAGAGATGGTGAGGGATAGATGGGGCCCACGGGGTTTTAGAGAGAGAGCTGATTGGTGAGAAGGGATTTAGGAAATATATTAAACGTATTTATAAGATTTTAAGCAACAGTAAAATATATATAGTTAGGAAAAATATTCGACGTTTTAAATTAATAAAATTTGGGATTTTGGCGCAAAGTAAAACATTTCCAAATCGTGTCCGGATCGGGTCCAAAAATTTGAAATTGAAAAAATAGGATTTTAAGCGGGATCCAAATTTTAAAATGAAGTGTTTTATGATTAAAAAGCATACCCCCAAAATGGACACACGTACGTGCACGTAGCCATCCAAACTCGCCCGTTTCACTGAACGGGACGAGAACACGATGCACGGACGCTACAACAGGGTTAGGGGTGTCAAGTAGGCCAAGATGAATATTTTTAATTTTATTTTAGATGCTAAAATTTGTTATATGTAGAAATGAATTTGCCGGGTAAAATTTTACAGTAAATAACAATCAAGCAGGTTAAATGAAATGAGTACCACATTATGCTCAAACAGTAACTGAAAATAGTAGCATTGGGCTCGGGTGTTATATTATACCCAACTACAAAAAGAATTTCGTCCTCGAAATTCCAAGAATACAAAGACGGATAACTACAAGAAAAGGTAAGGAAACTTCTGCCGGATTTCATCTTCTCGTTCCCAAGTGGACTCTTCATGCGAGCGATTACCCTAAGAAACAAGCACAAGAGGGATCACTTTGTTCTTAAGAACCTTTTCCCTTCGATCCACAATTTCAACCGGTCGCTCCTCAAAAGTCAAGTCTTTCCGTACTGTTAGCTCCGAATGATCCAATACGTGCGTTTCATCTCGAATATACCTTCGTAGTTGAGATACGTGAAACACATCGTGCACATTTGCTAAGGACTGCGGTAACGCCAAACGGTACGCTACCTCACCAACACGCTCCAAGATCTCAAAGGGTCCAACGAATCGAGGACTAAGCTTTCCTCGACTCCCAAAACGAATCACCCCTCTAGTCGGTGATATCTTCAAGAATACCTAATCACCCACGGCGAACTCTAGAGGTCTTCTTGACGTGTCTGCCCAACTCTTCTGTCGGTCTTGAGCTGCCTTCATATAATTTTCTGATAGTGTTAACCTTCTCAACAGTCTGCACAACCAAATCTGGTCCCAACAATCTTCGTTCACCGACATCGTCCCAACAAACAGGTGAACGGCATTTACGACCATACAAAGTTTCAAACGGAGCCATCTGGATAGTTGCCTGAAAACTGTTGTTGTAAAAAAACTCCACCAAATGTAGATGATCCTCCAAAGAACCCTTGAAATCCAACATGCATGCTCTCAACATATCTTCAAGAGTTTGGATTGTTCTCTCCGACTGGCCATCATTTTGAGGATGATAAGCTGTGCTAAACTTCAATCGAGTCCCCAAACTTTCCTGTAAACTCCTCCAGAAGTGTGATAAGAACCGAGTGTCCCGATCGGACACGATGCTCACCAGTACTCCATGCAATCTTACAATCTCCTGCATGTACCGCTCCGTCAAGGTCTCTGTTGATTGACCAACCCGAAAAGGAATAAAGTGAGCTGCCTTGGTCAACCGATCATCAATCACCCATACGGCATTGTTGCCTTTTGGACTCCGCGGTAAAGCCGTCACGAAATCCATGGTTATATGTTCCCACTTCCACTGAGGAATCGGAAGTGGTTGCAATAAACCAACAACCCTTTGATGTTCAGCCTTAACTTGCTGACACACCAAGCACTTTGCCACAAAGCGAGCAATCTCCCGTTTCATGCCTTTCCACCAGAAATGCTGTCGAATATCTCGGTACATCTTTGTGCCTCCTGGATGTACAGAATAAGCTGAACTGTGTGCCTCCTTCATAAGCTCTTCACGAATATCTCCTTTTGGCACACACAAACGGCTACCGTACCTCAACGAACCATCTTCGTGGATCAGTAAATCTGTTCGTAGTCCGGCTTCAACCTGCTCTCGAAACTTTTGCAGTCTAGGATCCTGCGATTGTGCTGCTTTAATATTCTCAATTAATGACGAATGTACTTGCAGCTGCATCAATTGTCCCGTAGAACGCGGTAGCACAACCTCCAAGTCAAATCTTCGAAAATCTTCAACGAGCTCCTTCTGCGTAGTTAACACCTGAATTGCTGGTAAACGACTAAGCGCATCCGGCACAACATTAACCTTCCCCGGATGGTACTTAAGATCAAGATCGTAGTCAGCCATCAGCTCCAACCATCTACGCTGCCTCATGTTAAGCTCCTTCTGTGTGAACACATACTTCAAGCTCTTATGATCTGTAAAAATTTCGACCCTTTCGCCTAAAAGGTAGTGTCTCCAAATCTTCAAAGCGAAAATCACAGCCGCAAGCTCCAAGTCATGGGTTGGATAATTCTTCTCATGGGTTTTCAACTGTCTCGATGCGTACGCTACAACCTTACCATGCTGCATCAAGACATATCCCAATCCTTTCCCAAATGCGTCACTGTGAATCACCAATCCTCCGGAATTGTCTGGCACGATCAGAATAGGGGCGGTTATCAACTTCTGCTTCAACATCTCAAAAGCTAACGCACATTTATCCGTCCATACAAAAGGTACCTCCTTGCGCGTAAGCTTGGTCAACGGCTCCGCCAGACGAGCAAAGTTCTCCACAAATCTTCTGTAGTATCTGGTGAGTCCAAGAAAGCTGCTTATCTCCGCAACATTCTTTGGAATCGGCCAATCTCGAACTGCTGCAATCTTTTTTGGATCGACGGCAATTCCATCGCCAGACACAACATACCCTAAAAACTTTACTTCTTCCAGCCAAAACTCGCATTTACTCATCTTCGCATAAAGCTTCTCCTGTCTCAACGTCTGTAGCGCGATCTTCAAATGCTCAGCATGCTCCTCAAAACTCTTCGAGTAAACCAGAATATCGTCAATGAATACCACAATGAACTGATCCAAGAACGGTGAAAAGATTCGGTTCATCAAGTCCATGAATACTGCCGGCGCATTCGTTACTCCGAAGGGCATCACTAAGTATTCGTAATGTCCGTACCGAGTTCGAAACGCCGTCTTGCAAATATCTTCTGTTTTCACTCGGACCTGGTGATATCCGGATCGCAAATCCAGCTTCGAGAATACCCTCGCGCCACAAAGCTGCTCAAAAAGTTCTCCAATACGAGGGATATGGTACTTGTTCTTAATAGTCACCCGGTTTAATTCTCGATAGTCTATGCACATCCTTCTTGTGCCATCCTTCTTCTTTACTAGAAGAACTGGAGCTCCCCAAGACGAGTTACTGCTTCGAATCCAATCCTTGTCAAGCAATTCAGCAACTTGTTTCTTGACTTCTTCTAATTCTACTGGTGCCATTGGATAATACGCTTTAGATACTGGCGCTACACCCGGAATAAGATCAATTGCGAACTCCACGTCTCGCTTCGACGGTAAACCCGATATATCTTCAAACACATCCATAAAATCGCGAACAACCGCCGGCTCTTCACCATTATCAACTTCCATTGCTGCAAGAATATTGTTTGTCGGCCTAGCCCTAAACTCGACTTGCCCGACAGAACTGCTTCCTCCAGTGAAGGTAAACTCGGGATGTCCGGGAATCTGGAAAATTACTTTCTTTGCCCTACAATCAATGTGAGCGTGGAAAGTGCCAAGAAAATCCATTCCCAAGACAACTTCGTAGCTGCCCGTATCAATCACCAAGAAATCTGCAAAGAGTTCCCGTCCGCAAACAACAACTGTACAATCCTTACATTCCCTACTAGATATGATTTTCCCATTCTCAGTGTGTATGTCCCAGAAACTAGACAGGGTCGTGCAGGCAATCGAGTGTGTAGTTATAAATTTGGATGACATAAAACAATGGGATGCACCAGAATCAAATAATGCCAATGCGGGAAAACCATGAACGAGTAAAGTACCTGAAACAACTTCTCCTGACGCCTTGGCTTCCTCAGCTGTCAAAGTAAAAGCTCGAGCCTGATTAGGTCCTTGAGTCAGCTGTTTCTGCCCTTGGAACGGTTCTGCGGAGGCTTCTGAATATCATCCCTCGTACGAAGCTTCGACGGACAAGCACCAACGGCATGATCAGCCGCTCCACAAACCAAACAAAGTCCCAGCCTCTTTCGACACTCCTTCTGCACGTGCCCAGGTAAACGGCAGTAGTCACAAATCACGCTCCTTCTTCGATCAACGATCACAGGCTTCTTCATGGGTGCTACACCCCGACGGTCCACTGGAATACCTCTGCGACTATGAGCTCGGTTAGGTACAAATGCGGGCTTCCTTGCCGCAACTGCTGTCTGCTGCAAACTCCCTTTCATCCCAGATAAACTCTGCTGTTCCCGAGCTGCCGTAAGAACCTGTGAGAAAGTGGTCAAACCCAGGGAGACAATCTGCCTCTGGATGTCCACATCCAAGCTGCGCATGAACCTCCGTGCCCTGTCTGCATCGTTGGCAACTAAAGGTCCAGCGAATCTGCTGAGTCTCGTCCATTCTGCTGCATGCACATCCACGGGTGCTCCATTCTGCTTTAGCCCAATAAACTTCTCTTCCATTTCCTCCCGTGCAGTCCGCGGGAAGAACTTCTCCAGGAAACTCTTAGAAAAATCCGCCCACTTGATCGGCTTGGGCAAGCGGGTCTCCTCCACAAGCCACCATTCTCGGGCGTAGTCCACTAACTGAATGCGTATCACATCAACTCTTTTGTCATCTGGAATCTGTGCCGCGATAAGCAAATTCTCCGTGTCAACTAGCCACTGCTCTGCTGGCAACGGCTCCTCCAAACCAGTAAATGTAGACGGACCCAAATGCCTGAAATCTGCCACGGTCCCAACTCGATCAACTGGTTTAGCTTCAACCTTATCTACGGACTGCCGAACGGTCTGCAAACCTTCCTGGAATGATTCTGCTTGCTGCTGGATCAGCTCGGTCTGTCTCTTTTGATTCTCCAGCATTCCCCTTATCACTCCAAGCATGGCGGCTTTGTCCACACGCCTTTGGTACGTCTTCAAATTTTTATCTGCCATATTCCTGAAATCAAAACACCCAACATTAGCATGATGATAGATTCAAAATATAGATCAAGACTATAACTCCAAGATACTTAAATAGAGTACCGCATTGTAACTATGTCGCGGTATCATAGCCACAATTACATAACTCCACCCAAGTCGCCTAAGTCCTAGAGATTACAAGGAATCAGGTTTTCGAGTCGATATGCAAAGGAAGTTTGCACATCGTAAAAGATATAATCAGGAAGAATGTGATTCAAGAAAGGGTAAAACGGCAAGGTGGCAGGACATGTTTCCTAAACACGGGTATTCTGATTCGTGTATTGGGTACAATACCCAACTACAAAAGAATCAACCCGACTAACCTATGTCTCTGATACCAAAAAGAACCATGTCACGCCCCGCTTCCCAGAGTACGCTAAAATGGACACGTGACATAGCCAACCATGCTACCTGTGGGTAGGAAGCATCCATCCACAGTCACATTACGGCTGTAGAGATATCAAGAACAAAATAAAACTATCTAATCCATAATCCAAGATAACAGGAGTCAATAATAAATAAATGCGGAAGCAAATGATCTAATACAAATAACTGAAATGTATGTCCCATAATGCGGGCTCACATCAGGAATAAACTGCAGGAAATAAAAACTAACTAATACTAACACCTCACAGCTCAGTCTGCTGGCTGAAGTACTCCTGCTCGGACTGCAACAGCGGTACAGAATCTGGGCCATGCAAAATCCAGACGTCAGCGCGTCATGTCATCAAGTAATATAATATGAACAGTGTAGCAGGCAATGCAATATAAACATGAATAAAACGAGAGTAACAATAATATGAATCAAAGCAGTGCAGGGTAGTGTGCAGTGGGTAAACTAAACTGTTCTATTAGGTTTTCTATTCTAAAGTCTTTGAAACCAAATTGATGAATCGTCGATGTAACTCAATAGTATCCCGTGCATGCCCGGGACCACGGTCTAACTCTCGGGCTGAACCGAGACGTGCCGCTAGGCAGTAAAAGGTAGCAGGTACATGCGAGTGATGTCAGCATCATCACTCCGGGGCTGGCCTACCCGTAAGACTGATCAGAACAGGTAGTGAACTGTTGAGTTACAAGTCAGGTTTCACCTTTGATTTCCCCATACCCCCAAGTTATGTATGTCAAGTCAGGTATTCAGTAATCAAGAACTAATGCCAACACAGGATCAGGTAAAAGCAGGTTTTTCTGGATAGACAACAGGAACGGTCCATGAGGACTACATGTCAGGATTGTTGGCATTAGACGCAAGATCAGGTAACGGGTCAGGTCATGGTACATCAGGTCAAGTCAACAGTATACGGTACCATGTCAGGTATATCAATATATATGTGTAGCAAGTCAGGTCAAGATGTAAACAATATCGTGGGTGTGCTCACAATCAGTTATATAATCAAGCATGGTCATCAATAACATGATATAAGCAATGAATTAAGTAATAGGCAGTTTCGTTCAATTAGCAATACCGTTATCAAGTGTGTCACAGATACGATTTCAACCATATAAGCATGCAGTAAGACAATGATAGCCGTTTAGTCATGTTAACAAGTTTAAGAACCCTTAGAGGTGCAATGATTTATATAACGGTTCAGTGTAGCTATTACAGGTTAAATGCATACGAGTGTCCGAATGGAACAAAACTACAGGAATAAATGCCACAAGCTATGTTAACATTAAAAATGTGATTAAACAGGTAAATATGGTTATTAGGTTCAATTTGCAAACTGTAGGTTCCAAGTGTAGCGGTAAAATGATATAATACAATATGGTACATGAAAATGAGGAATAATTGTACCAAAGCTAAATTTACAGGTTTAGGGTGTCATAATGTATATGTAAATATTGTATAGCATATAGCAAGGGGTACTTGCCTCGACGGGTCGCGAACCGGGAAAAACGGAACGATAAACGTCGGCGGGGAAACTCGCGACGGGCGCACGGTTCACGGAATGAACCCAAACAACGAACAATGGAACCACACGGGTCGGGGTACCTCGCTGGAATGTCGGGACGCGTCGCCGGCACGGCCGGATTCCGGCGAGATGCAAAACAGCGACGTCAAGAATTGCGATCAAGAAAAGAATAGAAACAAAGAAGGAAAGAAGGCTTACCAAGGTTCTGCCACTGCGCTTTATCTAGAGGGGAGACACGAGGATGGACGGCGTCGAAGAACTCCAGCGGTGGCCTACCCGACAGCGACACCAAGTTCTGCAGATCAAGAAAACTTTTTACAGAGAAGAGAAGGGAAGGAAGGAGGAAAGGAAAGAGGAGGGGAAAAATATGCTCACTGAGGAGTGCTTGCGAGGCCGGGGCTACGGAGGCAAGGCCGTCGGCGGCGACAGATCCGGCGGTGTGTGCAGGGGTTGGGGGTCTGGTCGGGGTGCACAGGGAGAAAGGAGAAGGAGGAGGAGGCTTGGTGAGGGGAGGATGAGAAGGCAACGAGGCCGGCGAGGGTGTCGTCGGCGTTGGGCTGCGGCAGCGAGGAGGGAGGCGGCTAGGGCTCGCTGCGATGATGGGTTCTCGCTCTGGGTTTTTTTTTTTTTGAAAAGGAAAGAAAGAAGGGAGCGGGTTTTAAATATATGGGGGAGAGAGAGAGAGATCGGGGATAGAGAGAGAGACAGAGAGAGACGGTGAGGGATAGATGGGGCCCATGGGGTTTTAGAGAGAGAGCTGATTGGTGAGAAGGGATTTAGGAAATATATTAAACGTATTTATAAGATTTTAAGCAACGGTAAAATATATATAGTTAGGAAAAATATTCGACGTTTTAAATTAATAAAATTTGGGATTTTGGCGCAAAGTAAAACATTTCCAAATCGCGCCCGGGTCGGGTCCAAAAATTTGAAATTGAAATAATAGGATTTTAAGCAGGATCCAAATTTTAAAATGAAGTGTTTTATGATTAAAATGCATACCCCCAAAACGGACACACGTACGTGCACGTAGGCATCCAAACTCGTCCGTTTCACTGAACGGGACGAGAACACGATGCACGGACGCTACAACGGGGTTAGGAGTGTCAAGTAGGCCAAGATGAATATTTTTAATTTTATTTTAGATGCTAAAATTTGTTATATGTAGAAATGAATTTGCCGGGTAAAATTTTACAGTAAGTAACAATCAAGCAGGTTAAATGAAATGAGTACCACATTATGCTCAAACAGTAACTGAAAATAGTTGCATTGGGCTCGGGTGTTACAGATATCGACCTACCACCTGGCGATGAGGTTCCCTCTCGATCAGGGCGGAACATGTCGAGTCTACGGAAACCAGCAGATCGCGAAGATATGCCTTACCGAAACATCTTCATCCGAGCAACCGACTAACAACGCTGAAGGAAAAGATGACATCAAGGGTTCTTTGGACACCCGAGACGAGCAGAAGGAGGTCCGGGGAACACCGGTCGAACCACTGATCGAGGTGCCCTCACCGAAGGAGACAATGAAAAAACCGTCCAGATCGGATCACTCCTGACAGGGGCTCGGCGAGACGACCTGGTCAGCTTCCTCAGAAATAACTCCGACGTATTCGTCTGGGCGCCCGCCGACATGCCCGGGATCGACCCCAAAATCATTTCTTACAGGCTCGGAGTTGATCCTACGGCCTGACCCGTTAGATAGAAAAAGCGGAGCTTCGCCCCCGTCAAACAGAAGGCTATCGAAGATGAGATTGATCGATTTCTCGTCGCCAACTTCATCCGGAACGTACCGTATTTAGAATGGCTTGCAAACGTAGTTCTGGTCAAGAAGTCAAGCGGGAAGTGGCGCATGTGTGTTGACTTTACCGACCTCAACAAGGCCTGCCCCAAGGACAACTATCCGCTCCCTTGGATAGATCAGCTCTTCGACAGCTCAGCCGGCTATGAGCTGTTGAGCTTCATGGATGCTTTCTTCGGCTACAACCAGATCCGCATGAATCCGGAAGATAAAGATCTCACCGCATTCACAACGGACCGAGGGGTATATTGCTATAAGGTGATGCCCTTCGGCCTTAAGAACTCCGGAGCCACGTACCAGCGGTTGGTCAATCGCATGTTCAAGCCACAGATCGGCAGGAATATGGAGGTCTACGTTGACGATATGCTCGTTAAATCCATCTCGACGGCAGACCATGCCAGGGATCTAGGCGAGGCCTTCGAAGTGCTCCGCAAGTTCAAAATGAAACTGAACCCCGCAAGTGTGCTTTCGGAGTCATCGGGGGAAAGTTCCTCGGGTTCATGGTTACTCACCGTGGAATCGAAGCCAACCCAGAGAAAATCGACGCTATCCTCAACATGGCCGCGTCCAAAACCAACGTCGAGATCATGCGGCTCACAGGACGAGTCGCCGCTCTAAGCCGCTTCATGTCCAAGTCAGGAGAGAAATGCCTCCCGTTTTAAAGTCCTGAGAAAGATCCCAAGATTCGAATGGTCGGAGGAGTGCCAAGCCGCCTTCAACCAATTGAAGAAGCACCTCTCGACGCCGCCACTGCTCACCCGACCCGTCGAAGGAGACGAGCTATCGCTGTATCTGGCGGTATCCGATCAAGCAGCAGGCTCGGTGCTCGTCCGGGAGGTCGAGGGAGCGCAGAAGCCGGTATACTATGTGAGCCACGTATTTAAGGACGCGGAAACGAGGTACCCGGCCATAGAGAAGATTGTCTTAGCCCTCATGTGGCTCAAGGAAGCTGCGGCACTACTTCCAAGCACACACCATCATCGTCCTTACCGAGCGCCCGTTGGGGGCCATTCTTGCATCACCAGAATCCTCGGGCCGCTTAGAAAAGTGGAGGTGGGAGCTATCCCAGTTTGATGTGAAATATCGCCCGAGGCAGGCCATCAAGGCACAGGCCCTGGCCGACTTCATCGTTGAGTGCACCATCCCCCTCAAGGGACCGGAGTCCACGCCGCCGCCCGTGACTCAGTGTCCCGTCGCGAGGAGGCCTGGCCCTGTTCCTGAGTGGATCATCTACGTCGACGGACCTTCAACCGAAGAAGGGTGTAGTGCCGGCCTCATTATCCGGGGCCCGAACGAAGCAGAAATGGAGTACTCTCTGAAGCTCGGTTTCAAGGCCTCGAACAACGCGGCAGAGTACGAGGCCCTCTTGGCCGGACTGCGCATGGCCGTCGGGCTGGGGCTGAAGATAATTCGAATCCGCAGCGACTCGGCCCTTGTTGTCGGACAAGTGACTGGACACTTTGAAGCTCGGGAGCTTCTGATGGTGAAATACCTGGACGAGGTGAGGAAACTCCGGAGAAACTTCGAAGAAGTCCAAGTAGAACAAATACCCAGGCAGCTGAATGCCCAAGCCGACGTCTTGAGCAAGCTGGTTTCATCATACTCAGCCAACAATAAGCGGTCCATCCTCTTCGAAACCTTGCCTCAGCCCAGTGTGGAAGACGAAGCAGCCACGCTCCACGTGTATGCGGCACAAGAAGGCGACCAAGATTGGAGGAAGCCCCTCGTGGAATTCCTGAAGGACGGTGCGCTCCCGAATGACCGGGGGGCCGCACGCCGCCTCCGGGCCAAAGCCCGCCACTTCGTCTGGAGCAATGGAAATCTTTACAAAAAGTCCTTCACTCAACCCCTGCTCCGATGCGTTGATCCCCACGAAGCCGATTACGTCCTCCGGGAAATCCATGAAGGGGTTGGCGGTGTGCACTGTTCCCCTCCGAACACAGAGACGCGACCGCGTAGGCTCGTCTTGCCTGAGATTCGGGGCAGATACTATTTGGTTTTATCCGCCCACCTCTCCGAAAATGCCAAGTTGATTTATGGCACCGTGCATCGGAGGTTTAGACGGATGCGGACGATGTAGCAGACTTCGTCAGATTCCCCTTCACTTGAGGGGTTTTTGATTGTGGGGACGCTCTTCCCTGCCGGCGTAAACCCCTGCAGTTAATTACGCTACCACATCGCGGTAACAACTTTCTCCTTCTCCAGAATTTCACTTCGTGTCGTGTGTGTTTGTTTTGTTTGTGGATGCCCGTGGATTGTATACGCAGACTAAGTTATGCCGTCGTCCGTAGGACGTGGATTAGTCCAAATCCGTATTTACTTAGATTTGGGTTTGGGGTTTTAGTTTAAGGATACGTTAGCCCTATTGAGGCTAAGATCAACTTATACGTTCGTTAAGGATACGTGAGCCTAATCTCCAGACTCAGATCAACTTAACGGGATCATTTGGATCCGATAAGAGAGCAATTGGCTCTGTTGTTTAGTTTAATGACATTGCGATCGATTTCCAGTTTAGGGACATGGTGGTCCATTACATGTATGGCCGTCGGGACCCATCACCTCTCTGACGACGTTGAAGGATTACAACGACAGATGTCAAAGGAGTTCAGAGATGTACCCTTGAACTAAAGTTGATTGGAGGGATCTATAGTCCAATTTGGGACTAAAGTCTGTTTGAGGGTTTAAGGCTACATTAGCCATATTTGAGGCTAAGATCAACTTAAATGGGATCGTTTAGATCCGACAAAAGAGCATTTGGGCTCTGTTGTTCCAGTTTAGGGACATTGTGGTCCAACATTCCCATTTTGGGGACGGATATTAGTTTAAGGACACGTTAGCCATATTTGAGGCTAAGATCAACTTAAACGTTTGTTAAGGATACGTTAGCCTAATCTCCAGACTAAGATCAACTTAACGGGATCGTTTGGATCCGACAAGAGAGCAATTGGCTCTATTGTTCCAGTTTGGGGATATAGTGGTCTATTTCCAGTTTAGGGACATGGTGGTCCAACATTCCCATTTTGGGGACGGATATTAGTTTAAGGACACGTTAGCCATATTTGAGGCTAAGATCAACTTAAAGGTTTGTTAAGGATACGTTAGCCTAATCTCCAGACTAAGATCAACTTAACGGGATCGTTTGGATCCGACAAGCGAGCAATTGGCTATATTGTTCCAGTTTAGGGACATAGTGGTCCATTGCCAGTTTAGGGACATGGTGGTTCATTGCCAGTTTAGGGACGGATATTAGTTTAAGTACACGTTAGCCATATTTGAGGCTAAGATCAACTTAAACGTTTGTTAAGGATACGTTAGCCTAATCTCCAGACCAAGATCAACTTAACGGGATCGTTTGGATTCGACAAGAGAGCAATTGGCTCTATTGTTCCAGTTTAGGGACATAGTGGTCCATTGCCAGTTTAGGGACATAGTGGTCCATTGCCAGTTTAGGGACATGGTGGTCCATTTGTTTAAGGACGCTTGAGTCCGGGAGTTTAAGGACGCTTAAGTCCATGAGCTGGTTTAAGGACGCTTAAGTCCATGAGTTGGTTTAAGGACACTTAAGTCCGTAGCAATGTTTGGTTGTCGGGACCCGTCACCTCTCTGATGTCGTTAAAGGATTACAACGACAGATGTCAGAGGAGTTCAGAGATGTACCCTTGAACCGGATGTAAATTGATTTAAGGGAGCAGTCGTGCTCAGTCAATTTAATTTGAGGACTTACGGCCAGAATTGGGCTAAGTCCAGTTGAAAATGTTCAACATTTTATTTGTAGTTGGCCTATTAGGCCTTTGATTGGGTTCTGCCCTTTGTTTAATAATGCAGTGCATTTTTATTCGGCCTATTTGGTCTTTATTTGGGCTTTGCCCCTTTTTAAATTGATGCACAGCATCTGTTTTGGTCTGACAGATCCTTATTTGGGCTCTGCCCTCTTTAAAATAATGCATGGCATTTTTATCAGGCCTGTTAGGCCTTTTTAATTGGGCTCTGTCTCTCTTTTAAATAATGCAGAGCATTAAATCTCCTGACAGTGTGCAACGTGGCTTGTCAGGCGCTTTGCGCCAATTAATGAGCGCAAGCGCATGTGGAGGTGACACGTGTCACGCTCTGGTGAGCGCAAGCACAGTACGCTGCGCTGTTGCGCTGCTGACACGTGGCGCGCTCTGGTGAGCGCAAGCACAGTACGCTGCGCCAGTGCGCTGCGCTGTTGCGCTGCTGACACGTGGCGCGTTCTGGTGAGTTGCGCCAATTTAAGAGAGCGGTGCTCTATTTAAAAGCGCATAGCGCAAGTTGTTCTGGAGCTGACACGTGGCGCTTTCTGGTGGTTTGCGCCAACCCAAGAGCGCAACAGTGCAGATTTACAAGTGCAAGGCACTATTTTAATATCTTGATCCAATTTTGGATTCAAGAAAAGAATCTTTTAAGATTCCAGAACCATTGGTTCATCAAAAGGCAATGCCTTTATTATTATTATATATTTTTTTTATTGAAGATCTTTGATCTTGTTCTTAGATCAATGATCTTTTTAGAAGAAACTCTTCTTTTTTCTCAAAGGTTTTTACCTTTTTATCTCTCTGAGTTTCTTCTCAAAATTTTAGAGGAGTTCTCTATCTTGTTCTCCGTGTTTCAATCTCGTCTTAATGTCTTTTAGACTTGGAGTCTAGGGGGCTTTTTATAGTGCCAATTGATTTGTAATCAGTTAAAGAGAACTTTCTCTGAGTGATTTAGGGATTTTTCCTCACCGTTGGATCTTTGATCCAAGGGCTCCTGTTTTACAGAAGAGAATCTTATTGTTTAAATAAGATCAGAAAAATCTTGCTGGAATTTTAATTCTGTTTGGTGCAAACGTATTTGCGCTTGACACGTGTCGCTCAGAGCGCAGCGCAACTGCGCTGCCACGTGTCGCGCAGCGCGGATCAGCTGAAGCGTTGCTTCCTTTATTAAAGTTTGAATTTTAAACAGAGCTTTGCTCTGATTGGGGGAAACGGAAGCGTTGCTTCGTTTCCCGCCTTGGAATTTGAACAGAGCTCTGCTCTGAAAGGGAGATCTTCTCCTTTATTATTATTTATTTATTTATTTGTTTGTTTTTATTTATTTATTTTTTTTATTGTTATTATTTTATAAGGTGCGGGTTTTGAGCCAAAATTTTGGCGGGAACACGCACCAAGGGGCCCAAACCTTGATCCAAAAGGCGTTGCTTCAGGGGTACTACTGGCCCACTATTCACGAAGACGCCCAGAAGCTAGTCAGAAGATTCAAGAGTTGCCAGCTCCACGGCAGCATCCCTCGCCTCCCCGCCACCGGGCTGACCGCCCTAACATCCCCATGGCCGTTCGCCCAGTGGGGATTGGACATGATCGGCCAGTTCCCAACCGGTACGGACGGGCATAAATACGTCCTCGTCGCAGTAGACTATTTCACCAAATGGATCGAGGCCATTCCCATCAGAAAACCGGACGCCATCACTACCATCAAATTCCTGCAAAACAATCTAATACTCTGGTTCGGCATCCCGAGATTTATCATCACCGACCACGGGACGAACTTCGAGAACGAGAAAGTGAAAGACTTGTGCAAAGAATACCATATCCTCATGAAGTTCGCCGCGGTCGCGCATCCCCAATGCAATGGACAGGCCGAAGTCGCTAACCGAGACGTCCTCCGGGGCTTCCGAACCCGCCTGGAGAGCGACAAGGCAGTTGGGTCGAAGAATTACCCCGGGTCTTATGGGCCCTGTGCACGTCAAAGAAGACCCCCACCGAGGAAACCCCCTTCAGTCTCTGCTACGGGACCGAGGCGATGGTCCCAGCGGAGATCGGGCTACCCAGCCATCGGGTCGAGCACTTCGACGACGATGCGAATACCTCGGCGCTACGAACCAACCTGTACATCTTGTTGGAGAAGAGAGACCGGGCCCAGATCAAAGCTGCCGCTTATCAGCAGCAAACTGCCCGATACTACAACGCTCGAGTCAAGCACCGCTCCTTCCAGAACGGGGATCTGGTCCTACGACGAAACGAGTTCGTCAATCAAAGCAGGCTAAACAAGTTCTCCCCGAGGTGGGACGGTCCTTTCCTCGTCTCTGAGGTCCTCCCCGGCGGGGCCTATCGCCTGCAAGATGCGGACGGGCGCAAGCTCCCGCGGCCTTACAACGCCGAGAAGCTCAAGCTATACCAATGAGGCCAAGGCCAACAAGTGTGTACCCCTCCTTTCACAAAGACGATGTAAACGCTTTCCGAAAATCCTTTCCATTCGAATATAGGAACGTCGAAACATTGCAAGTGAAGTTTTGTCTTTGCGATCCAAAGCCCTCCTTAGAGGCAGCTCAGCAGCTACCCTGCTCGGCTATCCCGGGCTGGTAGCTTCCTACCACGACCGACAGGGATCACAAAGCCCTTCCAGAGGCAGTCGAGCCCGAGGATCCCTCGCTCGGCTATCCTTCAGGACAAAAGCCCTCGCCAAGAGGCACCGGACAGAAACCCTGCCCGGCCAAGGGTCCTTGGTAGGCTTCTTACAGCCCCTCCCGCGCTAAGGACCAAAGTCCTCCCAGAGGCAGTCGAGTCCTTGCTCGGCTATCCCCGGGTGGTAACTTCCAACCACAACCGACAGGGATCAAAGTCCTCGCCAAGAGACACTGGGAAGTAATCCTGCTCGGTCCCCGTCCTGAAGGATCAAAGCTCTCGTAAGAGGCAACCGAGCAGCTACCCTACTCGGTCATCTCCGGCTAGTAGCTCCCTACCCAAGACGCCAGGGATCGAGGCCCTCGCAAGAGGTACCCGAGCGGCTACCCCGCTCCTTCATCCCAGGCTGGTAGTGCCTACCCATGACGCCAGAGACCTAAGCCCTCGCCAAGAGGCAACCGCGCAGCTTCACTGCCCGGTCATCCTTAGTGGGCTTCCTACAGCCCCTCGAACATTAAGGATCAAAGCCCTCGCAAGAGGCAACCGAGCAGCTATCCTGCTCGGTCATCTCCGGCTGGTAGCTCCTACCCATGACGCCAGGGATCGACGCCCTCGCAAGAGGCATCCGAGCGACTGACTGCTCGATCATCCCAGGCAGATAGTTGCCTACCCGCGACGCCATAGATTAAAGCCCTCGCAAAGAGACGACCGCGCAGCTTCACTGTCCGGTTATCCTTAGCGGGCTTCTTACAACCCCACCAACGCAGAGGATCCTAGGCCCCAAAAAGGGGCAACAAGTCTATCGAAGTCTAAGCGATCCCCCCTCAACTCCGGGGCCATGGAGATGCCTCCTCGGCAGCGCTTGGCAAGTGATGGAGATACGAGGTCGGCGGCGCTTAGCAAGTGATCGAAATCAACTCGATGAACGATCGCTAGACAGATAGCTGATCCAACAGTGCAAGCAGAGATATTCTATAAATATTCTTCACACACAGATCGCTAGGCAGATAGCTGACCCAACAGTGCAAGCAGAGATATTCTACAAACATTCTTCACACACAGAAGATGAAATGCAAACCGATGAAACAAGAATTTTCTTTTATTACCAAAGGCAAAGTTTTTACAAAGGGTATTCTGGGGCTCCCCAGCCCTACAAACTGCCCGGAGGCTTACTTCGGTCCTCTCATCGCTGGCATCATGGCCTGCCGGGGGCTTTACCACCGGAGATTTCGCCACCAGGGGCGCCCCCCGCTCCCCTCGCCATCTTCCACCGGAGGCCTCGCCACCGGGAGCGGAACCCGAGCGCGGAGCTCGCCATCGGCGAACTCGGGAAGCTGCTCCTTCACGGCGTCCAGGGCCTTGTTCCACGCGACGGCAGAATACTCCCCGAGCTCGGCGTAAAACTCCTCTGACGCCTTATAATCGGCCACAGCTTTCTTAGCCCGAACCTCGGCAATCTGGGCCTCCAGAAGCGCCGCCTCAGCATCTCTCCTGCTGGCGTCCCTCTCCTTCTCCATGGCCGCAAAGCGTTCGGCCAGATCTGCCAGCTTCCTATCGGCGACCCGGAGGGACGCACTCAGACGACGATGGACACCCCGATTCGCTGAATTGGCAAGTTCTGCAGCCTCCGCACGGGCTGCCTGAACGTCGGCCCTTGCCCTCTCCAGGCGCAGGTCACGCCGCAAAACCTCGACCTCCGAGGGAAACGCTTCTACTGTCCTCGGTGCGTGGAACGCCCCATCGGCCTCCATACGAGCGGCAAGGGCGCAATGTTGAAGGACCTGACGAAAAGCGAATGAGAAACCGAGAGACCCTCGAGCCAAAGAAAGGAATACCAGAAAAACTACACGTAGAGGAGTTCGTACTTGGATCGCCCCTTGGGCCATGGCCTCCAGTTGGGCCCTCAGGGAGCGATGCAGAAGCTTTCCCCCAGCCGACTCCTCCATCCCGGCGAGCAGGCCAGCAGCAACGGAAAGCCCAGACGGAACCGTGAAGACGGCGCCGCCCTCCTACACGGAAATCCCCTCAGGGACCCTCGATGACGACGCACGAGAAATTGTCCTCTTTCTCTTAAGAGGGGGCTCGTCCTCGCCCTCCCCTCTGTCTCTCGTCTGGGGCTCGGATAACCGTGGACGTCTCGGGCCGCCGCCAGAACAACGACCAAGAGTCGTCAACGAAGCAGACGGCCCTATCGCAGGCAGAACATCCGGCGTGGAGCATGAGCCAGCCGGGGGCTCGGCCGCTCCACTAGCCTCCCTCTGGCGCGAGCAATCCAAAGAGTAGAAACGAACCATGTATTCAAAAGAAGAAGAACACCGAGCAGCCGCGACTTAGGAGAGAGGAAATATGAAGGAGTAGGGGCCCTGGAGCGGGCCCCACCCCTACTTATCGCTGCAAAATACCTTATCCAATGGCACCCTTCATCTCCCACCAAAACGTCTCATTGGGTCCAACGGCTCCGATTGCTCCACGTGTCGTTCCCACGCTGAGGCACATCCGTCAGACGCTGCAGGCCTGCATAGTCGCGACGGCCAACCGACGTTCGACACGTAGACCATCGCGTCAGTGGCAGAATGCATGAACCGGCGCACTTTCCTTAAATGCAGAAATCTCACCTTGATTCGCCGACAGAAAAGACAAACTGACAGCCCGAGGACTCGTCCCGACGAAGCCTTAGGAAGGAGCTCACCTCGAGAGGCCCGGGAGTCCACTCCTGACCCGACCCGTTAGTTGGTCGGGACAAGAGTGGGGGGCTAATGATGATGCTCAATATTGGCAATGCGAGATCAGGACACGTGGCGGATGATATGTCCTAAACCTGAGATGGTAAATCTCAGGGATGTCAGAACATCTCAGCAAGTACTCAACGTATAAAGTGTATGTGTAGTATGATAACATGAATATATGAATGTAGTGAAGCCCGTGTGCGTAAGCAAAACAGATATATAAATAAATAGATACATTAACACTATGAAACATGTATGTAAGAGGTCAAGTCATAACCTTACCGGTCGCTAAAAGGTAAACTATCATATCGTAAGCTTGAGTGTGTGCGTCAACCTCTGCAGGAGTATTCCTAACCCAAGAGTGGTGCCCCAGGGGCTAGGAAACACGGGCCCAACTGTGAAATGAACATGAGACCGATATAGCCCGGTACGAGCTATAAACATGAGACCGATATAGGTACGAGCTGCCGGCATGGGACTCTTGAGATCCTGTTGTACGAACGCACACTCAAACTACCCCAACACCCGCGTATTTATAGCTACTATGGTAATGACTAGAGCACTAATTAAGAATGCTGAAAGGACAGGAACTTGTGGTATGGTAATTGTATGGAAATAAAACTGGTGAATAGTAGTCTTAAACAAATAAATATTTAAATACTCATAATACGCCTGTTTAACAAACCTAGAAAACCATAATTATATGCATATATCTTAATTAAAAATATATCTTAATTAAAAGTATTAAATTCCAAATTATAATAATAATGAAAAAAACCCAAAATATCCAAAAAGAAACGTACGATCGGACTAGGGTGTTACATTAACCCATGAAGCCAATGTTCTTGACTTTATGTTGCTTTGTGGTTGACATTGTGAGCAAGGTTCGAGGTTTCCGCCGATACCTTTAGGTTTCAGCCGTTTCGGACCAGTATCGGTTGATACGATCCAAAACTAGCCATAAAACCCGGTTTTGGCTGAAACTTTAGCGACCCCTAGTTTTCGTACCTGTTCAGTTGATGCTTGTGGGTACTGGTTGCTTTTTTGTTGGGTCCTGTCGTAGTTGTAGCAAGAGGAAATGATTCCTGGGAGAAATCATGGTTTGAGCAAGATTCAAATAAAGAAAGGAAACCTTTAGGTTTCAGCCGTTTCGGACCAGTATCGGTTGATACGATCCAAAACTAGCCATAAAACCCGGTTTTGGCTGAAACTTTAGCGACCCCTAGTTTTCGTACCTGTTCAGTTGATGCTTGTGGGTACTGGTTGCTTTTTTGTTGGGTCCTGTCGTAGTTGTAGCAAGAGGAAATGATTCCTGGGAGAAATCATGGTTTGAACAAGATTCAAATAAAGAAAGGAGAGGAGTCAAAAATTAGAGAACGGAGGAAGGTTCAGATAGAGTCTTCCAATGAGCCATATGCCTCATAAATGATCCAGCTGGCTCATTGAAAAGGAAAGTTTTCACCTTTGCTCAAGGAACTTTTTGTAAAGCTTTAACAGTAAAAATATTTGACAACTGATTTATTGACAAAAAAAGTTTGATTTAACCTCTCTTTTTACTAAATGGTTATTATGGCTCATTTAAATAAGGATTTTGCGTGTGTATTCTTTAAGATCAAGTCACAAAAATAGACCAGTTTACAAAGAAAAGGACATTAAAGATATAGTCTTGTATAAACTATGGTACTTTTGTATACTGACAGTTGCTTTACATCTATAACATGGCTTCTTCATGGCTATGGATCGTGGATTTTATTTTAAATTATGTATTCTACATATTTTATGTATGTGTATTGTCCTTGAGACCGAGACCGAAACTCGGAACGATACCAACGAAACACGCCGAAATGTACAGAGTTTGAACAAATTTGAAAAGTTTGATACCGAGACCGAGTTCTCGAACCTTGATTGTGAGCATTGCATGCATACTTGTCTACAAATATTTCGATTGGGGTTTTTAGGTATTTGAATTCACCAATAGGGCTTAAGCAAATTTTTACAACAAAATATTTGTAGTTCTAGTTCTTAGGGTGAAGTAAATATCTTCAAAAGGTTGGTAACTTCAAATTCATTGCTAGTTAGCCACTAATGTGTGATCTTAGTCCGTATTTATTCCTTTCAAAGAAATCTCTCAAGTGTTTCCCCCCCTTTGTAGGCTTAAGCCCCCAAACTGCCAAAGCCTCCAAGGATTGAAAGTGTCAGATCTCAATCCATATTTAAGTATCAACCAACTTAACTGTCAACTTCATGATCTCAGAACTTAGAGAAGTAAGAGGAGCAGGAACTAAACACGTTAGTGCTCAACCTACAGGGGCGTGTTTAAACATAAACATATATCCCTCAACTCTCATCATAATTCCAAAGCTAAGTTATGATAAAGGGTCGGATATATTATTATATTCTGACTAAACATTATCTATTATAGTGGTTATCAGGTTAAACCTTTGGACTTGGTGGCTTATGCTTAGTTTGGTATTTGGCAGGCGGCTTCGACGACCACTGCTTTGGCCAAGAAATATGGAGCTGACATCACGGTTGTCGGTATGTTTACTTCAGATGTAGAGAATTTTGTTTGGGCTATGAAATCTAAGATTGCAAGATTTCAAGGGGTATAGAACTTGAACTTCCTTGCAGTTATTGATGACAAATCGAAAGAATCAATCCCCGAGCATGACGCTCAGCTATCCAGCATCCGGTGGCACCTTTCTGAAGGTTGGTTTTGATTCCCATCTTTCTCGAGTTAGACCTATGGTTTTCTTAAGGGACAATTGCACAACCCTCCTGTAGTTTATCCTGTATAGCATTTTATATGATTACATCATCTCAATTTTAGTTGTTAGGACGGACACCCCCTCTGGTCATCGACCAAAACCTTAAAAAAACTATTGAAGTCAACTCTAAACAACTCCAATGGTTTTCTAAATTAACCCTAAGAGCTATTTAAGTTGTTTAGAGTGAAAATTAAGTGTTTTTGGAGGTCCTAGTCGATGGACAGAGACGGCTTTTGTGCTAATAAATTATTTGAGGGGCTATAAAAGCCATATGAGGTAAGCTACAAGGGGTTTTTGTGCTATTAACCTTTATTTTTAATGCTAAATTGCAAGTAATGTCTTATTTTTGCTTCTGATTGATGTCATCTCCTCGATCCAAAATCTGCACTTGCTTGAGGACACACTGACTTTTAGGCTAAATTGTAGAAAACTCCCTCGCTTTTGTACGTATAACAAGATGCCTCCAGGTTTTAAAAAAAAATTATTGTAGCCCCCCCATTATTTAAGGCACGCTATTTTTTATTGTTTATAAAACCTTTTATTCTAAAATTACATTTCATCATTTTCACATCAATTTAACTGCCATTTTCATAAATATACTATATATTTAATATATACTGTATATTTAAATTTCTATTGCAGAGATATTTACGGAGTAAAAATTTGCAGGCAAAAATCATTTCCCCTCTAATGAGTGTTCGATTTTGTAAACTGCCCGTACTTTCACTTTAGTACAAAATTTTGTTCAAATAAATGGTTGTAGAAATGGCAGAAAAATTAACATATTTCAAAACATGGAGTAAAAGTTTTTTGTTTTTTTTTCATTTTTTGGCACTGGCCTGTAAGCCCATGGAATAAAGGGTTGCTCTTGAAAAGAAATGATGGTATCCTGCTACAAAGGCAAACCGTGTTAACATTTGACGAGTTATGTGCTCCTTATCTACGTGGTTTTAACGAGTTCATGCTAATGGAGAGGCTTGGCGAGGGAAAGAAACCGACCGCTATCATCGGTGAGGTCGCCGATGACTTGAATCTCGATTTGGTGGTCTTGAGCATGGAAGCAATTCACTCGAAACACGTCGATGGGAATCTCTTGGCCGAGTTCATCCCTTGCCCTGTATTGCTTCTTCCACTCTAGATTTTGCATATTTTATTTCCATATTTTCAATTAAATTCAGAGGTTTGAACTAAGTTAAGCTTGTGCGAATTATTTTCCTTGTTTTAGTTAGTGCACCTCCAGAAACTTTGTCGATTGAAGAGTGGGAAGTGTAGATGTTTTTTTTTTGTTGCATTAAATTTTGCATCTACAAGGAATGGTGTCATTATAGCACACTCTTACACTAATCAATGAGATGCAAAATTTTATTTACCTCTTTGGAGTCCTGGCTCCTTAAGAAAAGAGTTCCTTGCTGGACTTGGTCACAATATGAATTGGGCTGGGATGCAGAAGCCCAAGAGTCCAAATTTGAGGTCCAGCTGCAAAAATGTCATTGGTGAAGATGGGTGACACATGGCATATTTATGGTATGTCTCCCATTTTATTGTTCAGTGTTACGGATGCAATGTATTCGAACTGGAAAGAGAGAAAGAGAAAGAAAACGTTAGACGACTTGGGTCTGCTAAGTTGTTTTCACTATTTTGGCAAAATCAGAAAGTCGTCCTCCTTTCATATCGATGTGCTCGGTTGCACAAATTTACATGTTCTGTTTGGCCAGTCTCTTTCAGAAAAAAATTATTCGATACTACGGACGCAATGCATTTTGGCAGAATAGAGAGATGTTTGGGCAGCCATGAGGAATCCTATCATTCCAATTATGTAATTTATATTATTTCATGATCGGATAGGGGCGGATCTTTAAGTGTGAGGATAGGCAGCAGCCTCACCTGGAATCGGAGTGTCGTATAGATATGTACATATGTCATTATATTATATTATATTATATACAATGATGGCGGAAGTTCATTACTTGAGAGGAGCTGCCGTTCTAGCTCTTAAAAGCAAATGCAATGCCCCCCTGGGTTTATGTTCGAATACCATAGGCTTTTGGGTGTCTAATTTTATTTTAGTATTATTTTTCTTTTTCATAGACCCTATATATTTGCATATAGCCCCTAAGATTATTTTTAATTGTTCTAGGTAAATTTTTCACATGAAAATTTTGTTTATAATTTTGTGTTTAGCAATTGCAACTTCAAATTATCTAATTAATCTAAGATAGTAAAACAAACATTGTTTTCTGATAATGCTCGATATCAGCGACCCTCAAGATCAGGACACATGGCGAAAGGCACGTCTCAGAACTCTGAAGAAAGGGCCCACAA
Source organism: Agapanthus africanus (assembly GCA_030015575.1). Taxonomy (NCBI): domain Eukaryota; kingdom Viridiplantae; phylum Streptophyta; class Magnoliopsida; order Asparagales; family Amaryllidaceae; genus Agapanthus; species Agapanthus africanus. The sequence goes on from CM057339.1 coordinate 49,354,724, forward strand.
AGGCAGACGCCACCTCTGTATCCGTTCGGCCAGCGCAAGCTAGCCCTCCTCGAGGGCCCCCGCTCATTGGCCTCCTCGGCCCCTCAGCTCGTCCCGAGCTGCCGCCAGACCAAGTCTCCTCGGCCTTCTCGCTCGTCCCCGAGCCTTTTTGCAGAGGCTGTCTTCCTTAGTCCTCCGACTAATTCCGCCACTCACAGGCGTAACCGCAGCTCCACGAATCTCGCCATGCGTGGATTCTCCGCCAGCAACATCCCGCGTTCTACGCCTCCATGATCCTCATTTATGGGCGATCCACTCTCTACGCGGGCGTGACGTCGGGAGCGTAACTGCTGGCGAGATTTTCGCGCCTGCTGCTGCATGCCTCCACCACTATATGAACCCCCATCACGGAAGGGTCTGGTAAGCCATTTTCACTCCACTCAGCCGTTACGCTGCTCGGATCTAGTACTAACTTGATCGTCAGAGGGTTCTTGGTGGTATCCAACCACCCCGGGACTTCTTTGCAGGTACTCGGCGTCAAATTCCTCCGATCACCAAACTTCCTCTACACCCATTGAGACCCACACACAATAGGGGATCCCCTCCAGAATCCACCGGGAGATCGACGGAAGACAACATCTGAAGGAGATCTAAAAAGGACCTCCATCAGTTGACGCCATCTGTGGGAATCGAAAACTCCACAAAAACAAAGTTGGCCTTCCGATCTCCATCCACATGGCAAATAGTCGCCCCGAAAATCCAGGTCCAAGCCGTCGCTTTCTCCTCAACGAAGACGCGGGCGGCCGCTCGAGAAAAAGGGCTAAAGGCCGCGAGCTCATCACCTTTGGCGACAAGGATCTCCACGGCATATCCGTGCCCCCACAACGACCCGCTGGTGATCACGGCCCAAATCCACCGGTACGAGGTCCACCGGATACTCGTCGATTCGATTCGGACAGTTCGGCGGACATCTTCTTCCACGACTGCTTCCTGCGTATGGGGCTCGCCCCAGCAGACCTGAAACCGACCTCTCACGTCCTCTCGGGATTCACCAACCACTCCATCCCGGCGCAAGGGGTGGTCACCCTGCAGTTCACGATCGGGGAGCCCGGCCGCACGCGTACGCTGCCTGTGGACTTCATCGTAGCGACAGTCCTATCGGCCTACGACGTCCTCCTCGGCCGCCCGATGCTGGACTCCTTCCAGGACCAGATATCGACCTACCACCTGGCGATAAAGTTCCCTCTAGATTGCGGCGGGATAGGTCGGGCATACGGGAGCCAGCGGGTCGCGAAGATAGGCCTTACCGAAACGTCTTCGCCCGAGCATCCTGGCGACGACGCCGAGGCATGTGACGACATCAAAGGTTCCCTAGACACCCGAGACGAGCGGAAGGAGGTCCGTGGGGCACCGGTCGAACCTCTGACCGATGTGCTCCTAACAGAAGGAGACCAGGGAAAAACCGTCCAGGTCGGATCGCTCCTGACGGGGACTCAACGAGATGACCTGCTCAGATTCCTCAGAAGCAACTCCGACGTCTTCGCCTGGGCGCCTGTTGACATGCCTGGGATCGATCCCAAAATCATCTCCCACAAGCTCGGTTTGATCCTGCGGCCCGACCCGTCAGACAGAAGAAAAGAAGCTTCGCCCCGGTCAAACAAAAGGCTATCGAAGAGGAGGTTGATCCGCTCCTCGCCGCCAACTTCATCAGAAATGTACCCTACTCGGAGTGGCTGGCAAACGTAGTTCTGGTCAAGAAGTCAAGCGGGAAGTGGCGTATGTGCGTCGACTTCACCGACCTCAATAAGGCCTGCCCCAAGGACAACTTTCCGCTCCCCCGCATAGACCAGCTCGTCGACAGCTCGGCCGGCCACGAGCTGTTGAGCTTCATGGACGCTTTCTCCGGCTACAACCAAATCCGTATGAATCCTGAAGATGAAGATCTGATCGCATTCACAACGGACCGGGGAGTGTACTGCTACAAGGTGATACCCTTCGGCCTCAACAACGCCGGGGCCACGTACCAAAGGTTGGTCAACCGCATGTTCAAGCCACAGATCGGCAGGAATATGGAAGTCTACGTTGACGACATGCTCGTCAAATCCATCTCGTCAGCCGACCATGCCAAGGACCTGGGCGAGGCTTTCGAAGTGCTCCGCAAGTTCAACACGAAGCTAAACCCCGCCAAGTGCGCATTCGGAGTCACCGGGGGAAAGTTCCTCGGGTTCATGATCACTCACCGTGGAATTGAGGCTAACCCAGAGAAGATCGACGCTATCCTAAACATGGTCGTGCCCAAGACCAACGTCGAGATCATGCGGCTCACGGGGCGGGCCACCGCTCTGAGCCGTTTCATGTCCAGGTCGGGGGAGAAGTGCCTTCCGTTCTTTAAGGCGCTGAGGAAAATCCCGAGATTCGAGTGGTCGGAGGAGTGCCAAGCCGCTTTCGACCAATTGAAGAAGCACCTCGCAACGCCGCCACTGCTCACCCGGCCAGTGGAAGGAGACGAGCTGTCGCTGTATCTGACAGTATCCGTCCAAGCAGCAGGCTCGGTGCTCTGCCGGGAGGCCGAGGGAGCGCAGAAGCCGGTGTACTATGTGAGCCACGTGTTTAAGGACGCGGAAACGAGATACCCCGCCATAGAGAAGATTGTCTTAGCCCTCGTGGTAGCCTCGCGGAAGCTGCGGCACTACTTCTAAGCACACACCATCATCGTCCTCACCGAGCGCCCGTTGGGAGCTATCCTAGCATCACCAGAGTCCTCGGGCCGCTTAGAAAAATGGAGGTGGGAGCTATCTCAGTTTGACATAAGGTATCGCCCGAGACAAGCCATCAAGGCGCAGGCCCTAGCCGATTTCATCGTTGAATGCACCATCCCTAGCAAGAAGCCGGAGTTCGCGCCGCCCCTCGCAACCCAGTGTCCCGTCACGGAAGGCCTTGGCTCGGTCCCGGAGTGGGTCATCTACGTCGACGGGTCTTCTACCGAGGAAGGCTGCGGTGCCAACCTCATTATCCGGGGCCCGAACGAAGCAGAGATGGAGTATTCTTTGAGGCTCGGTTTCAAAGCCTCGAACAACGCGGCAGAGTACGAGGTCCTTATGGCCGGACTGCGCATGGCCGCCGGGCTGGGACTGAAGATAATTCGAATCCGCAGCGATTCTTCCCTTGTTGTCGGGCAAGTGACCGGCCGCTTCGACGCTCGGAAGCCTCTGATGATGAAGTACTTAGACGAAGTGAGGAAACTCCGAAGAAACTTTGACAAAGTCCAGGTAGAACAAATACCCAGACAGCTGAATGCCCAAGCAGACGCTCTGAGCAAGCTGGCTTCGTCATACTCGGCCAACAATAAGCGGTCTATTCTCTTCGAAACCTTGCCTTAACCCAGCGTGGGGGACGGAGCGACGACACTCCATATGTACGCGGCACAGGAGAGTGACCAGGATTGGAGGAAGCCCCTCATGGAGTTCCTGAAGGACGGCACACCCCCAGAGGACCGGGCAGCCGCCCGCCGTCTCCGGGCCAAAGCCCTCCACTTCGTCTGGAGCAACGGGAACCTCTACAAGAAGGTCTTCACTCAGCCCCTGCTCCGGTGCGTCGACCCCCACGAAGCCGACTACGTCCTTCGGGAAATCCATGAAGGGGTGGGCGGTGCACACCAAGGGGCTCGAACCTTGATCCAAAAGGCGTTGCTCCAAGGGTACTACTGACTCACTATGCACGAGGACACCCTGAAGCTAGTCAGGAGGTGCAAGAGCTGCCAGCTCCACGACAGCATTCCCCGCCTCCCGGCTACTGAGCTGACTGCCCTAACATCCCCATGGCCGTTCGTCCAATGGGGATTGGATATGATCGGCCAGTTCCCTACCGGAACAGGTGGGCACAAATACGTCCTCGTCGCGGTGGACTACTTCACCAAGTGGATCGAGGCCGTCCCCATCAGAAAACCGGACGCCGCCACAACCATTAAGTTCCTGCAAAACAACCTCATACTCCGGTTTAGCATCCCGAGGTGTATCATCACCGACCACGGGACGAATTTCGAGAACGAAAAGGTGAAGGACTTCTGCAAATAGTATCATATCCTCATGAAGTTCGCCGCGGTCGCGCATCCCCAATGCAACAGACAGGCCAAGGTCGCTAACCGGGACGTCCTCTGAGGTCTCCGGACCCGCCTAGAAGGGCGACAAGGCAGTTGGGTCGAAGAACTACCCCGGGTCTTATGGGCCCTGCGCACGTCAAAAAAGACTCCCACCGGGAAGACCCCCTTCAACCTCTACTACGGGACCGAAGCGATGGTCCCAGCGGAGATCGAGCTACCCAGTCACCGGGTCGAGCACTTCGACGATGACACAAACACCTCCGCGCTACGGACCAACCTGGACATCTTGTTGGAGAAGAGAGACCGGGCTCAGATCAGAGCTGCCGCTTATCAACAACAAACGGCCCGATACTACAACGCTCGGGTCAAACACCGTTCCTTCAAGACCGGGAATCTGGTCCTACGGCGAAACGAGGTCATCGACCAAGGCAGGCTTCACAAGTTCTCCCCAAAGTGGGATGGTCCCTTTCTCGTCTCTGAGGCGCTCCCCGACAGAGCCTACCGCCTACAAGGCGCGGACAGACGAAAGCTTCCGCGGCCTTACAACGCGGAGAAGCTCAAGCTATACCGGTGAGGTCAAGGCCAGCGAGTGTGTACCCCCCCTCTTTTTCCCTTTCACAAAGATGATGTAAAGCGTTCTCTAAAAATCCTGTCCATACGAATAAAGAAACATCGAATCATTCCGAATAGAGTTTCGTCTTTACAATTCAAAGCCCTCGCCAAGAGGCGGCCGCGCAGCCCACTGCCCGGTTATCCTTAGTAGGCTTCCTATAGCCCCTTGACGCTAAGGACCAAAAATTCCTCTATAGAGGCAGTCCAGCAGCTACCATGCTCGGTTATCCCTAGCGGGTAGCTTCCCTACCGCAACGTCAGGGATCGGAAAGCCCTCCCAGAGGCAGTCGAGCCCGACCGTCGCTCGGCTATCTCCAGCGGGCAGCTTCCCTGCCGCAACGCCGGGGATCAGAAAGCTTTCCCAAAGGCAGTCGAGCCCGAGGATCCCTCGCTCGGCTATCCTTCAGGACAAAAGCCCTCGCCAAGAGGCACCGGGCGGTAACCCTGCCCGGCCAAGGGTCCTTGGTAGGCTTCTACAGCCCTTCCCGCACCGAGGACCAAAGTCCTCCCAAAGGCAGTCGAGTCCTTGCTCGGCTATCCCCGGCTGGTAGCATCCTACCACGACCGACAGGGATTAAAGCCCTCGCCAAGAGGCACTGAGCAGTAACCCTGCTCGGTTTCCGTCCTGAAGGATCAAAGCTCTCGTAAGAGGCAACCGCACGGCCCCACTGCCCGGTCGTTCCTCCCCAGTCGGTCCCGGCGGGTAGCATCTCTACCGCAACGCCCAGGATCAGAAAGCCCTCGCAGAGGCGGTCGAGCCCGAGGATCCCTCGCTCTGCTATCCTTCAGGACAAAAGCCCTCGCCAAGAGGCACCGGGCAGTAACCCTGCCCGGCCAAGGGTTCTTGGTAGGCTTCTACAGCCCCTCCCGCGCCAAGGACCAAAGTCCTCCCAGAGGCAGTCGAGCCCTTGCTCGGCTATCCCCCGCTGGTAGCTTCCTACCACGACCGACAGGGATCAAAGTCCTCGCCAAGAGGCACTGGGCAGTAACCCTGCTCGGTCCCCGTCGTGAAGGATCAAAAACCCTCGTAAGAGGCAACCGGGCAGTTATCCTGCACGGTCCAAATAAGGCGGACAGCCCTCCACCCACCACGCGCGGACGGCCCGAGCTGCTAACCGGGGGCATCAGGTCTATCTAAGTCTCGAGCGATCTCCCCTTGAATTCGGGGCCATGGAGACGCATGGGGACGCCTTCTCCTCAGCAGCGCATGAATCAACTTGACGGGCGACCGCTAGGCAGATAGCCGACCTGGCATGGAGGCCCAATAGCGCAAGAAGAAAAATTTTACAAATGTTCATCACGAACAAAAGACAAAAGCGCAAATCAAGGAAACCAAAGAAAGAAAAAAGTTTTATTACCAAAAGGCGGTCTTTACAGAGGGTATTCTTGCCTCCCCAGCCTGACAAACTGCCCGGAGGCTTACAAAAGGGGGTAAGGAAGTATCAAAAAGGCCCAAGTCGCAAACCCCCTCCCCCTTTGCGTCTCGCCTCCCTCGTCGCTGGGGGCTTCACCACCGGAGGTTTCGCCGCCAGGGGCACGTCTCATTCCCCCCATCGTTGTCTGCCGGAGGCCTTGCCACCGGGAGCGGGACCCGAGCACGAAGCTCGCCATCGGCAAAATCGGGAAGCAAAATCGGGAAGCTGCTCCTTCACGGCATCCAGAGTCTTATTCCACGTGACGGCAGAATACTCACCGAGCTCAACGTAAAACTGCTCTGACATCTTGTAATCGGCCACGGCTTTCCTGGCCCGGGCCTCAGCGGCCTGAGCCGACAGAAGCGCCGCCTCGGCATCCCTTTGGCTGGCATCTCTCTCCTTCTCCATGGCCGCGAAGCAGTCAGCCAGATCCGCCAGCTTCCTCTCGGCAACCCGGAGAGATGCACTCAGACGACGGCGGACGCCCTGATTCGCTGAATTGGCAAGCTCCGCAGACTCCGCACGGGCTGCCAGAACATCGGCCCTGGCCCTCTCCAGGCGCAGGTCACGCCGCAGGGCCTCGACCTCCGAAGGGAATGCCTCTACCGGGCTCGGCGCGTGGAACGCCCCCTCGGCTTCCATACGAGCGGCGATGGCGCAGTGTTGAAGGATATGACAGGAAGTGGGTGAGAAACCAGAAGTCACTCGGGCCAAAGAAGGAAGGCCAAAGATAACGCGTGAAAGGGTTCGTACCTGGACCGCCCCCTGGGCTATGGCCTCCATTTGGGCCCTCAGGGTACCACACGGGAGTCTCCCTCCTACCGACTCTTCCATCCCGGCGAGCAAGCCGGCAGCGACAGATAGCCCGGACGGAACCATGAAGACGGCCTCTCTCTCCTGCACGGGGATCCCTTCAGGGACCATTGACGGCGATGCACGAGAGATTGTCCTTTTCCTCTTAAGGAGGACCCCGTCCTCGCCCCCTCCTCCATCTCCCGTCTGGGGCTAGGGTGACCGCAGGCGCCTTTGACCGCCGCCGGAAAAACCCCCGGGAGCCGCCAACGGGGCGGAAGACCCTGCCGCCAGTAGAACATTCATAGTAGAACCTCGACCAGCTGAGGGCACGCCCGCGTCACGGGCCTCCCCCTGGGATGAGCGACCTAAAGAGTGAGAACGAACCATGTATCCCCAAAAAGGAGGAGCGCCGAGCAGCCAAAGCTTAGAAGGAAGGTGATATGAAGGTTTAAGGGCCATGGAGCAGGCCCCACCCCTATTTATCCCCACGAGCAACCTCATCCAACGGCGTCCTTCGTCTCCCGCCGAAACGCTTCCTCGCGTCCAAACGGCTCAGATTGCTTCACCTGTCGTTTCCACATTGGACCGCGCCCTTTCAGGCGTCGCAGATCTGCGCACGTCACGTCGACCAACCGACGCTCGACACGTGGACCGCCACTTCAAAGGATGCACGAACCGGCGCACCCTCTTTAAATGCAAAGATCTCGCCCTGATTCGACAGCGGAAAAGACAGCTCACGGCCCGGGGACGCGTCCCGACGAAACCTTAGGAGGGAGCTCATTCCGGGCGGCCCGACAATCCACTCCTGACCCGACCCGACAGCTGGTCGGGACAAGAGTGGGGGGTTAATGATAATGCTCGATATCGGCGACCCTCAAGATCAGGACACGTGGCGAAAGGCACGTCCCAGAACTCTGAAGAAAACGCCCACAAAGGCAGGCCATGCCACCTCTGTACCCGTTCGGCCAGCGTAGGCTAGCCCTCCTTGGGGCCCCCCGCTTATTGGCCTCCTCGGCCCCTCAGCTCGCCCCGAGCTGCCGCCAGACCACGTCTCCTCGGCCTTCTCGCTCGTCCCCGAGCCCCTTTGCCGAGGCTGTCTTCCTCGGCCCTCTGACCAGTTTCGCCACTCACAGGCGTAACCGCAACTCCGCGAATCTCGTCACGCGCGGATTCTCCGTCAGCAACATCCCACGTTCCACGCCTCCACAATCCCTATTTATGGGCGATCCGCTCTCTACGCGGGCGTAGCGTCGGGAGCGTAACTGCTGGCGAGATTTTCACGCCTGCTGCTGCATGCCTCCACCACTATATGAACCCCCATCACAGAAGGGTCTGGTAAGCCACTTTCACTCCACTCAGCCGTTACGCTGCTCGGATCTAGTACTAACTTGATCGTCGGAGGGTCCTCGGTGGTATCCAACCACCCCAGGACTTCTTTGCAGGTACTCGGCGTCAAATTCCTCCAATCACCAAACTTTCTCTACACCCATTGAGACCCACACACAACAGGGGATCCTCTCTAGAATCCACCGGGAGATCGACGGAAGACAACATCTAAAAGAGATCTGAACTCCATCATTTTCTAATTTAAGATGCATATATTTGTTAGACTTATATTTTATTGGTAGAGTTAATAACTCGTTTTTTTGTAATTTATTGTAAGTTTGCGATCTTCTAAAAAAAGATAGTGGTATAATTTTTGCCCCATCTGATTAGAGGTTCAGGACACTCTGATACGAGACATGTGGCTTCTTTCACTTTGTAAAGAAAAGTATTACCGCTGGGCTATTATCTTTCGGTGTGTACATCGTTGTGACACGTAGCATGTTGTGAGATAAAGATGGATTCTGGGATGGCCACGTCACAGGTTTCTTCTCTGTGATCGTCTCAGATACTTGTAGGCATAAGCCAACGCGTAGGTGCTGTGCTGAGCTGGCAATTTTTGGAATGTGACATTATAAAATGAGGGGATAGAATCCAAAGGGCAAAATGTGACGTATGCATGTCAATTTGTCAAACGTGACAGTTAGAGGGCAGTTATAGCGTTTACTCAATTTCAATAAACAAATGTTGCGTGTAGCGGTTTGTTTTGAAAAGAAAAAAAAGTCTCGAATCCGTTGTTTTGGTTGTTTTGTAGTTTGATTTCCAATTCCAAACAATTTTCTTATGTCTAGTAGGGAAAAAAAAACCAAGAGTGATTACAGGTTTTGTTGTATTTAGGCGGCATATGATAAATATTAGGTGGCATCTTAAATAAATAAATGGGATGTTCACAGTTTTCAAAGCTGAAACATTTTGCTGGAAGTTGTTGCACACCTTCATTTTCATTTCCCACTTTAATTGTTGCTAACCAAACATTAAAAATGAGGTATTTTTGACAACAAATGTTGTATGCTATCAAACAGCCATTTATATGCCTCGCTTAATTTACGTGGACTCCAGGTTGGAGCTTGTGTGAACAATACATAGCTAGTATTTTGCACGTGTGATACCCACGTGTATGTATGAACCAGTTTTCAAAAATTTCGAAGATGTGAAAAGAAAGCTTTAAGGGGGTTGATTTTTTTAAATCTCAAGCTGTGTGCATTTGTCATTTTCTTTTAATTCTGTTTTATGAGTAATAAGTAAGAGAGAGAGAGCCGGCATAAATAAGAAAAATTAAAGATTTTTTTTTTGTATTATGAAAATGAGAAGATGCCCATGTGTCCACCTTTATGTTTCAGGTATCCTAGTAGAGAAGATCATGTTAGGATTATTAGCACTTTTTCGTCCTTTTTGATATATATAGGACCATTAGAGATTAAGGATATTGAAAACTACTCTTAAAAATTCATATTTATAAAATGAGCTTATAGAGCTTGCATCCTTCCTGCAGGCCCCCAATGGTTAGTTCATAGATGTTCCGTATTAATTTGCCGATTGTTTTTACTTAACTTAAATTACATGGATTTGATTCACACTCCATATTTTGATAAATATTTACCATCCGAAAAGATAAAAAAACATAGTCTTTGTCTTAAGAAATACGTTGAGAAAGGGCAAATGTATGGAACCTATCAACGAACGAGATAGTTATTTTTCAAATCTCTCAAACTGGAATCTACCCTCAAAATGGAATCTCTCAAAATGCAGATATCTATATTTCGTCCTTTTAGATACTTTTTTCAGACCCATTGCCGATGTTAAACATTTAATTAGGAGTTGTTTTTCAAAATTGGTCAAAAACCCTTTCATTTGCATTTCTAGACATTTGACCCGAAATTATGAAGTCAAGAATACATGCAAAATTAAGAAATGCATGGCAGAGAAAATGACACGTTTGATCAAAATTGACCAAATAATATATATGCCCGCATTTCTATTTTTTCATGAATCAAATCATGATAGATGAAAAATCGAATGAGGTAACTTCAAAACATTTTCAAATTTTCATTTTGTTTTCTTTTTCCTTATACGTTATAACTAAATGCAAGCGGAATTTGATAACAGACTGCTTGTTGGGTTAACTGCAAAGAGCTTTACCGCTAACATAAGGTAAAATTAATAGTAAGGAAATGTGTTTGATGAGGATTTCGGCAAAGTAGGCTCCAGCAAGGGGTGGATCTACATAAAGGCGAGACGAGACGTCCGCTCCATCTGGGTCCGTGTTATCGATATAAATATGCACATTTAATAAGTTGTTTATATATTTAAAAAAATCTATAACTTACAAAAAAGAGAGCAATCGGATCAGTGGTTTGTGCATTTTGTTCCGCTGCTTAGGATCAAAGGTCATGAGTTTGAGTCCCCCTTTTGCATCATTAATTTTTACATTATCATTTTTTAATAAAAGACCTTAGTTTGTAAAATGGAAGCAGAAAACAAGTAATTTTGTTCTGTTTTAGCATAAAAATACATCATAGAATAGAAAATGAGTCGATGCATTCATTTGTAATGTTTATTTATGTTATTGATCCCTAAATCACATATAATATATTTAAGTTTTTTTATATGTTCACCGAAATAAAAAATGTATTATGTCTAAACATGTACATATGGCATATCTTAATATATGTTGAAACTTAGGCCCAACAATTGTATAAATAAGAAGCTAATTGGTATTTTATCTTATTAATCATCGGGAAAAGGTTTTTGACAATAACAAACTTAGTTTTGAAAATATTGTCCAAATTTTGATGTATATCAGAGGATTTTTTTTTTTTTTTTTAATTTCGAAGCTTATTTATAATATTTTAAGGTCATTTAATTTCCGTCTTAACCTAAGCAAATTTCCTGAATCCGCCGCTGTGCTCCAGAACTATTACGAGTATTTTATCTAATATAAATATCTGCAGTTACACACAAGCGTTTCTTCTGAATTGGTAAAAATGTCAAATCCTATAGAAGGAGCCTAGTCGGATTCTATATGATAAAATATCACTATAAAAGCATTTATACACAAGACAATATCTTATAAAAATCTAGCCAATTAATAAACTTGCCACAAATACATATATATATATACTCTACAATAAAGTATCTCTTGCTATATATATATATTTTTTGTACAACATGCTCGTTAATTGTTTAAAAAAAATGAAAAAAATCCCCTCAAATATTGCTTGCATCAATCTTCACTACATCTCAATCAACAAATTAATTCTCAAACTCTTGTGGAAAAAGGTTGGAAGAAATGAAAAAAAGAAGGAAAGAAAGAAGAAACCCGCCAAAAACCCTAGCCAGCCAACACTAATCAATCTCTCCTTGAGCTTTCCCTCATCTCATGTGCAACAAGCCTCCTACTCCTGCTAATAGTAATCAAACACAAGTAAACATGCTCCTCCAACTCCTTCAATTGCTCATCCAACCCTAACCCTACCTCTCCTCTTCTCCCTTTCATCTCCTTCACCACTTCTCTCACCATCTCCCACTCTCTATTCCTCACCACCATTCTCGCCACGTCCCTCCAGTGCTCGACCTCGTCGTGCACCCTCCTCAGCATCTGGCTCATTGTGTCCAAATCCCGTCCTACGATGTATGCTCCCTTTGCCGCCGCATCAACCCTATATATATAAGAAAGTAAACAGATAAATTAATTATCATCTATATATATTAGGTGCATATATATGAAGAATTATATCTGCAGGGGTAAAGTTCACAAAAATACCATTAACTCCCTTAAACTTTGGTCTTAAGGACTTTTCACTAAAATAATTGAAGTGCAGCCAGCATTTCAAGAGAGCTCATTGTGAATGAAAGAGAACTTAATGGTATTTTAGCGAAAAACATTTATAGTTAAAGGTATAGTCTAGTGAAATTTATCCATAATCAATCTATTTACAAACCCTCGTTTTTTTTAATATTCTTTGATCTTTTATTTGATACGTACCTAGCTTTTTCTCTCTCTAGTTTCATCCATCCTTTGCATTTCAATTTTATTCCGAAGACTGCCGGCACTGCAGCTGCCATAGCTGCTGCGGCTCCGTGCGTGGCAATGATGACAGCTGCAGCGGCCACTGCAGCGACTAGAGAAATAATGACGACCCCCGATGCTTTCTTGGCAGCACGGATGAGTTTTAGCCTTCTTTTGATCTTTCCGTGGGCGGATGTCAACTTCTGAATCAATGTAGGGTAAAGGGAATGAATGAAGTGGAAATGTGAGAGGTTCTTCTGAGAAAGAGGGTTGTCAAGCTCAAGATGTGATGATATCTGAGAAAATGCAGAGGCAGAGGAGGAGGAGGAGGAAGTAGAGGAAAGTTTGAAGAGGAGGCGGTGGATCGAGCGGTGGTGGGATCGAGCACAGGCGATGGAGTAGAGGAGGGTGGCGCATGCAGAAGTGGACTTACGTGTGGTTTCGAAGAAGTCGAGGAGGAGGTTGTTGTGCTTGAATGATGTGGAAGAGGAAGGAAGTTCTGTGGTTTCATCGAGAATTTCGGGAATAGGTCTAACATTTTCTTCGTCCTCTTCTTCCTCTATGTTTGGCGTGTTGTCATGGACTTTGGAGTAGATGTCGATGAATGATTTTGTATGGAGGGCATTGTCGTACTCTTCGTCGACAACATTTGATGATCTCGGAGACATTAGTAGTTGTTGTTCTTGATCTTTACCTAATGGAGGGCAAGAAAGGAGTAGAAATTTAGTAATGTGTTAATGAGTTAATATGTTAATTAATGACCAAGTTAAGATAATGATAACATGTTACTTGGAAAGAAAGTAAACTATAAAACTAACAATTGTAGACTCTTGAGGAAGCCAAAACATGGAAGACAAGTTTTTCCATTTTTTTCTTTTTCTTCCTTAATTTCTTCTTCGAGAAACATAAACTCCGCCGTGTTTCATTAAATAGCTCTAGTTCAACAAAAGTCCCAAGTTTTAACAAATTATTTTTTGATATTCGGCTATTTCATCCTAACTTTAGCATGAAGGAAAACTGATATAGAACACATAAAGTCCTCTATAATTAACATCTAATGTTTGTGGAATTAAAATTAAATTTTAAAGCAAATTATACATGCATGAAGATGATGAGAATGACCCATGTTTAAAATAAAAAAATAAAATAAAAAGGAAAGAAAAAGAAATCAAAAGCTAGCTATTGAAATAATTACAGACTCACCAGAGCTAACAATTTGCCAATTGTGATCTTGAATAATGAACAAGATGGCTTCAACTTAGCCCACATTATATATATCCCTTAATTAATTGTCTCAAATTTGAGCTCCTCAACTTTGCTTGACTTATTTAAATTTCAAACCTAATATTTCTCTCTTATTTTTTAAAATATTTTTTTAGTGTCTCTTCTTTGTTTCTCAAATTTGAAATGAAAGAAAGAGCAAAGGCAATGCTCCCTTTTTATATCAAAGTTTGAAAGTGAAACCCTACAAGCTTCTCCCTCCACGTGTCCATTGTCTCGGCATCAAATTGTTGCGTTTCTCAAATTAATCGTGGCCGTTAATTACAAAATGAACGGTGGCATTGTGGTCAACACGATTCAAACCTTAACGTGAACCATGAAGAAAAACAACAACAACTAAAGCTGGAATCACAAGTACACGCCAAAATTGTTGCTGAGCTGTCGCATTTGTTGGATCCTCGATGTTTACAGGGCTTCAGAATTCAAAATGGTCAAAATTTTGAATTTTTTTTTTGGGTAGATATTTAATTACCGCGTTAACAAATGTCGTGTAGTTGTTGGTTTATCATGAAAAGAGTTTTGAAAAGTTGATATAGGTCAATCATTAGTGCGAAATTATATTATTTATAACATGTCGATCGCGTGGCCAAGAGGTTGCATGCAGGCTGAGTTTACGTGAACATTCTCTTAACTTGAGATTTGCCTCGGATATGTGTGCAGTTAGGAAACTAATAATCAGCTAGCAATTCTTTGTTGTTGTTGCTTTTGCTCTTTCTGGATGCAACCCTTTTGGATTCGAGCCGGACAATCTTTCATTTTGGAGAAGATAGTTTTACTGCATGAGCTATATTTGTGAAAGTGACAGTGGTTGTTGTTGTTGTGAAGCATGACAGCCTATATATAGATTCAAGCGGAAGACAGATATGATGCTGATGCATTCTTAAAATCTTACAGGCATTTAATTATCCGCATCGCATATAAAGCAATGATTTTATATTTTTTGATTTCTCTGAAAAATAACCACTCTTTTATCAATTTCAAAATTAAATGATCCACTCATTTTCGGCCTATAATATATAGTAGGGATTAGGGAGGGGTGTGCATTTGGAGAAATAACTAATGCAATGCAGCAGGTACACCTAAATCCTAACACCAATCATGCGAAGAAATTAATGGCATTAAACGGATTCTTTTCTGTGACACAATACAAATAGACGTAATTAACCAGTAAATGATCAAGAAACGACTTGTGTGTGTCTACAGGCACTGGGATCTTGCACCTGCGACGTGTTCATATAGAAATTATGTTTACCTTTTATTAGAATTTTAAAAAATTAGAGATTATTAAAACTTACACGCTAAGAGGGGTTAATTCGTTTTCAAAATAATTCACAATAAATCTAAAAATTATTTAAGATCAGTAGAGATGATTGTATAGTTATAACTGATTCAGTTGGTAATTGTATTTATTAAAGAAAATTCAACATTTAATTTTTGTACTGTTGATGTGGCGCTATCTAAGGCCATGTTAGACCATCGAATTGAAGTCAATTTGGAGACCGTCAAGTGTTGTGGTTATATATATATATATATGAGAATAATGGAGGAAAGAGGTCCTAAGAGGCTTTTTTGCATTAGGCGGCAGCAAAAGATACGCTCTCCATCATTTTATTCGACGATCAGCACCTTCTAACTTGTTCTCTATTTTCGAATTTGTCGATATACCGAATTTCATATGATTACAATACCATTTCACCGTTGATTTAGCAATGTAAAAAGTTCTATTGTCGGTAAACCGTTAATTTTGCATCCATTAAATCATCGGTGATAAAATGTTGAAATCACATGAAATTTGGAGTATCGACATATATATTAGACGATGAAGATCAAGACGACCGGTACCGATCGTCGAATAAAATGGTGGAGAACGTGATTTGTGCCGCCACCAGCCGCATAGAGCCTCTTTCCTCCATTATTCTCTCTCTATATATATATAGAGAGAGAGAGAGAGAAAATAATGGAAGAAAGATGCTATAGGAAGGAATTTCCTCCTATGGTCTTGAAAAAAGACACCTCAACGTTTTTATTCGACGATCGGCACAAAACTTAAATTAGCAAATTACGATAAAAACTTTTTAAAAAAAAGATATGACCTAAAAGCAAATTAAAAAAAATTAGTTAATATACATAAACTCTCTGTAGTAAATGAAAAAGATTTCATGCCAAAATTATATTTGGATTTTATTAAAAAAGTTGATTTGATTTTATATCTCAAATCTCTTGGTACTATATAATGATTATTATATATAGATATAATTGTATTTGTGTAGCACACGCAAAAGTTGCAAAATTTTTCATGCCACCAAATCCTCATTTCTCTAGCATATTAAAATCCAGTCGAAGATTGAGAAGTAAATGTTAAAATCAATAGGCCCTTTGAGTAGACAAGTGAGCAAGATCAGAGATCAAGTTGCCAAGCAGCTAGCAGCAGGTAGCAAAGCTCCCCTTTTCTTACATTATGTATAGAAAAAATTACTTTTTAAAAATTACTTTTCACCTAATTTTATGACTAAAATTTTCACTTAATTTAATTATTTTATGAAATAATTAAATTATAGTTATGCATGATTATTTAGTTGTTAAATTTTATGAAAATCAAATTTGTGATTAAAATTCAAATCTTGTTATATCAATATTTTTGTAATGAAAAAAAATCTTTTAGTAATAAATAAATCATGCATATACTATTTAAATTTTATGGAAATCATGATGATATAAAACTAAATCTAATTTTAAAATAAAATCCAAATCTAATTTTGGCATAAACTAATGTTTCATAACAGTAAACTTCATAGAGGTAACATTTTTTTTAATGCAAAAATAACCTTTCAAAAAGAAAATTAAATCATTGTATTTGTTAGGATATTTTATAATTTACATTGTTATTGTACTTAATTTTTTATATTTTTTTCAAAAAATTCTTCTTTCTTTATCTAATTTAAATAAAATTACTGTATGAACGTGTATATACCCCATGCAAAAGAATAATATATACTATTCAAGATTATGTTTCCTCCTAATGAAATTGATTAAGGTATCCACATCATGGTTGGTCATTCAAAATTGTGAATCATAAAAATGACAAGCCTTAGATATATTTTTCTTTTAATAGGTAAATAAAACTCATAGTTGTTTCTTTATTTATTTCTAGACGGCGTATCTCTGTTGTTAATACTAAATGAAGAAGGGTCTTCAATTTGAAATCCTAATTTAGTTATCAGCGCATAACACGCAACAACAAAAAATTGTTCATTGTGGAAAATATTTTTTTACTTCCAAACTAGATATTTTTGAACCTTTAAATTCTTAATTAAGCTAATTAAAGACTCATATAACAAAATCAAGAATGCTATTGTCAATAAGAATTAAATTGCAAATAACAATCAACATTTTTTTAACATGTTTACTGAATCCTTTTGTATGAAGATGATAAATAAAACATGAATAAAAGTCAAGGACTGGATATACATGGAATTTACACTTTTTTTTTTACTATATAGAAGCAACATGGTGACAACATGCCATATGATGTCTTTGACTCCAATATTTCTAACAATGATTATTTAATTACTAGACATGATTATAAATTTGTAAATGTTTTGTTACTAATTTTCCTACGTACACTTGCTTGAACCCCGTGGACCATAGATAGATATGTAGCCTGTGTATTAATTAATATACTTTTTTAGCATGGAGTGTACATGAACTCTTGCTTTCATTTATGAGCCCCGGGGCTGCCGTGGGCTGATGGGGCTCAAGGAATTATGTGCAAAACAACCAGGGGACCTATCAACCCACGAGTTTGGACGCTGCAGTTTGGAGCGTTTTCTCTTCATATATATATATATACCTTTCATATATAGTTGGTTCAAAGCCACCGACATCAACCAAACAAACATAATCCGCAAACCTAATACAAATTATATGGCTTTCAATTACCAACTCTTTTGGAAGTAAAAAAAAATATTTAAAAATTAGAGAATAAGATAGAGTTGTTAATCCACGTGGCAAAATGGAAACCACAAGAAAATCTAACCAAATAGCACCAAGCAAGAGTTTATATATATCCACGTGTCATTATTAATTAATCGTCACTAATCCCAGTTATTAGGGATGACAAAATTAATTAATTAATGTTTTGAAGGTTTAATTATAAACTCAGCCGCAGGACAAATTGAGGCGTGTTGGGAAAATTGACGCGCTCCAGGAATTTTGGTGAGCTACAAGCCCCAGCTGGCAGAAGGTGGAGGTGACACGTGGCTTTGACCCAGTCTAGAGAAGAGCCATAGAGTAGCCGCTAGCTCATTATTATTGATGAATGAAATTGGATAAGGTTTGGAAATTAATTGGTTGCGTTTAGGGCTACAAATTAAAGCGAGCAAGTCGTTCTTTAACAAGTTTAGAGTACGTATAGCGCAAAGTTTAGGACTGGCGTAGGATGAACACTCCATTTATGTCATTTTAATGGTCTTTTAAATTTTGTTCTGGTTGTATTTTTATTTTTATTTTTTGTTTTAGTACAAAAGGTGATTAATAATCTAATATCATAGTTATTTTGTATGTTGTGGGTAGATTCCAAGAAACAAGTTGATTTGCATGTGCATTGCACAATGGAGATATAGTTAGAAAACAATTATTATACATGAATGCTGATCAAAATATTTTGGAAGGAACAAATAGATTCGTGGGTTGGTATGGCACTTTCCTCCTAGGGGTGAGTGGAGTGTTCAATTAGGAGGGTAAGTAACGGTTTCGGAATAAATTTGTGGGTCTCTTGAATGCGTGTGTGCGTACTTGTGCGTGCTGTGTGCATGGGTGTGGTGTGTGGAGAAATTATTCGGTGTACCGAGTGTAATACATCCGGATAGGAAAGAGAAAAAGATTGAAGATTTCATGAATCCTTTGGGCAGCTTGGTGAGACCGTATTTCTATCTTTTTCTTTCTTATGACCGGGCATATATGGCCGGCACACCAAATAATTTTCCGTAGTGTGTTTTTGGACGAGACTTTCTATCCAGTTCCAAAAAAGGAAAGGAAATATTTTGAAAGGCAAGTAGAAAGAAAGGCAAAGGCGTTGTAAAGAATTCTAGAAACCATCAATTTGAAGTAAAGTAGGCTTTTTATTTAATTTCAATTATTTTTAAATATAAATTTAAGCTGTTTTCTCATTTCTTTCTAATAATAACTTGAAAACGTGGCATATTTAAAATAGGGATTAAAAAAAAGGAAATGAATAAAAAAGGATATCTGACATTCCACATTGCATGCTTTAATTTAAATTCAAATCATAAACGACTGCAATTCATAATTCAAAAAGAGGAGTCATCTATTGCAAACCGGTCCGCATTTTCTAAAAACGGAAACTCTTGATCTACAACATATTTTAACGATCCAATCAGTTCAAGTTGATCGCCATACCCTCAAATGTATGTGCTTGAAAAATCAAAGGATTTAAAGACCATTAACCTATATATCGATGAGTGAATAAATAAACATTTTTCGGTTATGCAATATAATATAAGCTTCCCATTACAAAAGAGGGATAAAACTTTTGGAACGAGAAGGGGAAGGTTTTTATTATGTTTGTTGGAAATGTTACTCTTCTTTCTTAATTGATGTGGAATCGTCCAAAAGTGCTCTTGGAGATTTGGAGGAGAACCGGGACGAAAAGTCTAAATATCAACTCTCCTAAAACGGTAGATAACTTTTTCTAGAACAATACTTTTCCACATTTTGCCCACTAGGCTATTGGTTGGATAATACATGATGCAAAATATGCGTTTTCCGGAATTGAGTCGAGCATCTCGAGCTCTCTACCCCCCATTCTCTACCGACCACCACCAGATAGAAAGGCGAAGCAGGAATATTTTGCTTTGTGTGTGGGTGTGAGAGAGATATGAGGTATAATAAGATATTCTGGTTGGAGACAGCAATGTGTAATACTAAAGGGGAAAAAACAAGGTAAAACTTTCACGCCTCAAATTTGAAGCCACCAAATTTTTAATTATACAAACAAAATTTATACATGTGCTAAATCAAATGCTCGACCACTATGATTTAATAGTAAAACCTCTTTATAGTTTATAGTTGAACAGGAGTTCTTGGGAGAGTTTACACTTTCAAATTGACTGACAACAAGCTTTTTCCTTCTTATTTGTGGACTCTCTCTCTCCAACACACATGCAAACTACAGTCCAATACATCAGCATCACCATGTAAATATATGCATGCTCGTATTACACAAGAAAGTTGCGAGTGAATAATAGCGATATGGAAATGACAACATGCGTCCAGCATAGGAGAAAAAAATACTCGAGGGCAATATGAAGCTTTCAAGGCTCAATTTGAATAGAACCCCAACCCCAAGCTTTTCTTCACATAAGCAAAGCTTTCACAATCGAAATCTGGAATCTGATATCAATAAAGGTTAATCCCTTACTGCACCAAAATTCACCACCATACAATAAATCGTAGTGTAAATCGATAAATCATTCAACACGTATGGCATCGAAAGAGACAATTCAATTTCTCAGTCACTAAACTCTAATTAGCGAAATAGCTACAGATAAAGACCACCGAGACAAATTCGAAGGGGAAAAACAATGAAAGAATGTACTGCTCTAATCCGTCAATTGCTACAAATTAGAATTTTTGTTTAATCTCTAAATGTAAAAGGAAATAAAACCCGCTGTCATGCCATGCCACATTACCAACCAGCTTATACAAACTGTAGTTAAAACTATGACCTCTGCAAACACACGACAAGCGATAAAAGATTTTTTATAAACGAGCAGCCATTCAATGCTTCATAGAACGTGAGATCCCGCAAGAATTAAGCATTCTTGCGATCATGCTTTTCATTATCGGCATGGATCGGTCCGTTTGATCTAAGCATTGCGGCCCCTGCCTCGGTACTGCCCCCTCCCACGGCCACGGCCTACAAAAGCCAACGAAGCAACATACATAAAAGCATAATACCACAAACCAATACAAAGCCTTTTAACCCTGAAACTCGCGGGGTCACTTCATTTATCATTTTCTTCAATCGAAGTTAGAAAAATCTCTATAGTTCAATTGACAACACATCTTATACAACTGCCTCCATATATAATCTTTCACACCTATCTCTAGCTCTCGTAGCTCCATTAAGTATAACTAGCGATTCACGTGAGATGCATGTATATGTCAAATTTCAAAGACTTTATTTGTGCTTTTTAATTTTTCATTAAAAACTATAATATAGCTCTGGTAATTTTAAGTGATGGGGTTAGTTTTCTTATAATAAATGATGAGGGTAGTTGCGGTTATGAATCTTGGTTAGATTTTTTATGTTTTTTTATTGATTTTTCTTGAAGAATGGAAAAGCCACATCGCAATTTCAAAATAAAAATACCCCCTTCTTTTTGCACTATAATAGTAGATATTGTTATACTACCCAATGAATTTAATCAGCTTTTTAACTGCCTCCAAAATTTTCCCTCAGGCCTAACTCGAATATACATTAACAACAATTTTGTCAGTTACCAAAATAATGCATATATCTGCTCCATCGCGCATGTTCAAAGCTTCTCAATCTATCGTTGATCATTTTATTTCTTTATGTAGGAAGCAACCACTAACTTCTGAGAGCATAAATTTATTGTCCGTTTGGAATATTGATGCGCAGCATCTTAAGTTCTCAACATTCTCATTTCATCTACACCCATCTTCTGGAAATGGTTTTTAATGCCCAACATCCTGACCGATAAAATAATGCTAAGTCTAATAATAATTTTATAGAATTTTTCATAGATATTCTATAATGACATACTCCTCCAAGAACACTACTCAATTTTGACCACCTTGATTTGATTTTATGAGCCATATTATCTCGATCTCGCCACATGATGACCAATTGATCCTAAATAAGGAATATGGTTGCTTTACGAATTTCTTGACCATCAATCTGATACGTTCATTTATTCCCAAACTCATAGATATAAAGAAAAAAGGTATCAAACATGAAAAGCTTCCAGTCTTGACATCTTATACAAATTTACAATTGGCAAGCATTAAAAAGTAATAACCAATCTATTGACATACCTCGACCATGAGGAGGAATAGGGGCTTCACCATTGTAGCCACCAGCATCTTGTTCGTAATCGGCACGGCCACCATAACCACCTCTGCCACGGCCCCGATAACCACCACGCCCTCGGCCACGACCACCAAAACCACCCCTGCCGTATCCACGACCCCTGTTATCATAGCCGCCATCGCCATAGCCGCCATCGCCATACTCCATAGGCATAGAACTATTACCTATTTAAAAACAAAAAAAAATGTTGACAGTAAGTTAATGCATTCAACATATAATCTTTAATTAGTAAAGGTGAAATTTTTATGAATGTGTTAAGACATACCACGAGTCCTTCCCCATCCCCGGCCACCGCGACCTCTACCGCGAACAGCAGGTGAAGCCTCTAGAATTTGCACAGTAGATGATAGGAACGATAGTGTGAGTAGATGGAGATTTTGTGCATGTGTGTTGATTTTTCTTCATTGTGTGTGTGTGTGTGTGTGTGAGAGAGAGAGAGAGAGAGAGAGAGACCTCCATGATCATATTCAATCAATGGTTTCACTTGATCGGCAGGCAAGGGAGATTGGTACCTATGTGATGTAACATGTAATCAGATAGTAAAATGAAACAGAATCAAACGTTTATATCAGCCAAAACCAAAAGGAAAACAGAAGTTTAAATAAATGATTAATTTTACTTGATGTTCAAATAAACAGTAAAATGGTATTAGGTTAGGTTGAGATTTAAAGACGAATTTCTATCATATTATTCTCATTGGGACAACTCCATCAATTTTATAGTACAGTAGAGCAAGGAAAGGAATGGTGGGCCATTCAAAGGGTTTAGTCATGACGTGACAAATTTAACCAAGTATACAATTAAACTTTGAGACCTAAACTTTATGGCCACCAACTATATCCTCTAAATCATGCACGATAACAATCCAGCCTTCTCCCTCGAAAAGATGATATTAGTAATAACCCAAAAATACCACGGGCTACGGGTCAAAGTTTACATCTTTCCCCACTCCAGGGCTCAAGTATCATATATACACTCCCAAAATGGTGGGGGGTTATAACAACTAGAAAAGGAGCACATATTGATCTGGTACCAATGGAAATATATCCGGTAGCCTATGTTATACAGTTGCGCTTTTTTATCATACCAAATTTTCTATCATCCAGTAGTTTGTATACATGACGTGCAAATTATCATCAAATTTGTTATATTTAATTAGAGTCAGCAGTCAACTAGTTTACAGTATAGTACATTATTAACTATAAAAAGAAAAATTGATTGAAACAAAAGAAAAAAAGAGAGCAGAATAATCTGAATAGCTATGTGTGTGATGACTTAATAATAAGAAAAAAATCGATAATTAAAGTTTCAGACTCAATCTGAACTAAATAAAGGAAGGCTACCTAATAATTAGACCCTTGATGGAAATTCAATGCCCCCAGATAATTTACTTAACTGGAGCTGTAATATTGGACATAGTGGAAGCAGATGACATATAAAAGAAGAAGAAGAGATATTTGTACGATATTTTGTTCACACACCTGTAGCATCGAAAGAAAAATGAAATCTCACAACCACCCATACCACAACTAGTAAAATGCATTGCAAACTCAATAATCTTATCTCCTTATTAAACTTAACCAACCATAATTTAAGCAATGACGGCCTCTACTAGCTATAAGTAGTTCAGAGAACCAACTCATGATAGGGTTACAAAGACCAAGTGACTTGCTGATTAAAAAAATGTGCAACTAAAAGTTCGCATTTCGCATATCTCCAAAACTGTATAATTTTGTAATCAATAAACAAAGGAGAACCATAGATGGCTAATTACATATGCAAAGAAAATGTAAAATTGTATCCCCTTCAGCGTCCTAAAGTTGGCCTAGCCACTTAATTTAAGTGGCTTCATTGAAATAAGGTATTATAATACCACAATGGGAACGTATCATAAAGATGAAATTAGAATCTGTTCATTCATTTTTTTATCATATAAATTTATTTCCATAGTTAAACACCAAGGAAAACCTTACCAAAAGGCAAAATTTCAAGTGACAAAATTCACGTCCGCTATTAAAAAATGTCACACCCATAAATATTAAGAGGAGAAAGTAGGAATGGCAAACAAGATCAAATGGGAAGAATTATGGATGTAGTAATATGAATTTGATTTAAGATCACACTTTAAATGGAAACAACAACTCCAAAAAAATGTTAGCCTCACATGCACACATGCTTAAAAAGACTAAAGAACATATATGAAACAAACAAAGTTTATTGTTCTTACCCAAGGGCAGCCTTATCCGGTTCTGTTTTCGATAGAGTAATTGTGATCATGGAGACATGCCTAGTAGTTTCCAGCCTGTAAAGCATAACATTAATACCAAAGCAAATGTATTTTCCAGATCTGGATATAATTTATTCATCTACAAACATAACGCAATAAAGTTCACGGTGTAGCCACTAAGCATCTATTTGGCATGCAGGCATCAAAAAAATTCTTACGGAAGCAGGCCTTCCTCTAATGGCTCCCATGCATCAGTTATGTCAGTAGATGAAATGGCAGTAATTTGGTGAAGACCCACTACCCTTCTCTGCAACAACAGAGTAGTTACATAAGAGGGGGGCAATCATTACAAAGCACATGCATTTTTCATAGCATAAAACGCAACAAGATTATCATTCAGATATATATTCCGAAAAACATTACCTTTATCAGTTCCACTATCATCACAGTTTTGTTAATCGCTCTTCCCATTGCCTTAAAGACAATCTCGTTTGAGTTTTTCTCCTAAACAACAAATATGTAAATAACCATTTAAAGGAATATCAAGAGATGGAAAATTGTTGTAAATAAGAGTAACACGGCAAATCAAACAAAAGTGAAAAATAATATATAGATATTAATCAAATCTCAACTGAACAACAGTTATTAAGACACAACTACATGTTCTTACCAAAGAATAAGTCTAAAAGCCGAAACGCAGACATGCATCGGCATCGGCAACAAACTATATATGCTCAAAATCAATATCTACCTTGTTCTTGGCAGGAAAAAAAGGAGTTCTACTAATCGAAACTTGGTAGAGAGCATATTTAGGTACCAATACAACTCGGACACATCAAATCACAATTTCGCAAAAGTCTAGAATAGAATTCATTGTGACATGTTGATCTTTTTTAATTAAACTAGTAACGGCAAACATCAGTTTGGCATTCAAATTCTAGAAATTTCCTTTCTCAATACTCTCTGCCACAGTAGGAGAATGCATATGCCGATCAGGGATGTAAACCAACAGTTATCCAAACAATCATTGATTCGTAATCTTTTACGTCCATCGATGTATAAAGAGAGGCAATTATATAAATGCATTTATAAATTAAACCGACTTCTGAACCCATGACTTGATGCATGATTTCTACATTCATAGTCATATATACATGTTTGAACTATCTATAATACAATATAAATTTCAACAAAAAAGAACATAATTACATCATACCTGCAGCAAAGTGGTGGCATATGTGATGTAGTTCCGCATCCTTCCCTGAGTCGTAATACGGATCTCATTCTCGTTTATTGGGGTTTCCTCCTTCGGTTTCTCCACCCTCTGGTACCTGTCCATCTCCTTCGCCCACGGAAAAAAAATTACATTCAAATTGCATCAATCTCCAAATCAGACGCCATTAAACTATTAAAATTGACTGCACATTCTCTAATAAACCAAGATTAAATAAATCTACTGAAATTTTATCCAAACTATCAACTAGGGTTTCAATAAAAAAAACTTCTTTCAAACCCTAACGCACTCGAGATCTCAATATCCACCGAAATACTCAACAGGTCAACCAAAGGCTTAAGCTAGGGTTTCGTGCTCGCTAACAAACCAAAATAACCCTAATCGAATCAAAATCATCTAATAAATAACAATTAAAGCAACAAATAGGATTAATCATTGAACAATAAGATCAGTGATTATTATTAATTAACATTAAAAAACAAAAATACATAATTAAAAGACTAAAAAAACTACCTTTGTTTTTGGTTGCCCTCGTCTACGGCCTCGTTATCCTCTTTATTTCACTTTGAGAGAGAAATTAAAAAGAGACCTTTTCGGCCAACTGCCCCTAGCTTTATAAGTCCGCGTCTGGAACTGTCGATTTGCCTACGGTTCCATTAGATTTACCAAAGTAACCCTATTAAATGAATGTGTTCATCTTAGGGTTCCTGAAATTTCCCAATATACCCCTATCAGATGAGAGCAAATATTAGGTTCAAGATTTATGTTTTTGAATAAACAGTAGCAAAAAAGGGTGTGTGATGTGCGAATGAATATGTTAATATTTTAGTTAAGTTTATGATGATAAAGATTTTTAAAGAATTTTGGTAGAGATTTCCAAAGATTCGATAAACTTGAAAAGGTTGGTTATGATTATTTTAACCTTAAAATCAAGAATGTTTGGATTTGCAAAAATCACTGTTATTTATATTTGAAATAATCTTGATAATTCTTGGAATCATCTGAACTTGGATGTGCAAAATTTACTGGAAATATAATATCTCGGATATAGTTGATTAAGAAACAGGTCATGTTAGCATAAGACTTTTTGACAGTTTAAACCGAGCTTTGTTTTGATTAATTAAATACACACCGGCTGAAATAACTATAGTATATGTCATTATAAACAAGTAATCGGGTCGAATTATGGAAATCGGCTTATAATTGGGCTTGATTTAGGATAAACATAGTACTAATCGGATCATATCAAAATGAAGCTGAATCGATACCAATCATATAAGAAAACCCGAGTTCAATCATACATGAGTTCCTAAAACACAAACATTCTACAAAAAGGAAAGGGGCTACACTGAACAACGGTGCGTAGGGCCCACTACACAATTTCCCCTATTGCACGGACGCTGCAAAACTTTTGGTTGTACGTCATTCCTAACCGCTTTTACAGGTGAATTTAAGGCAAAACTTTTTGTTGCACGTCATTCCTAACCCCTTCTACAGGTGATTTAAGGCGATCTACATTTTCTCGGACTGGAGGCAACATTGGGCAGCTGAGAAACAATATATTGAGATGAGAAGGTCGAGACAAATGTGATGGAGTATTCTTTGCAACAAATACAATACATAGGTGACGGTGACAAGCGTGTGGACGCTCATGAGAAAATATGAACAAATGAGCGCGAAACTGAGAAGAAATAAAAGAAAATGGAGAACCATATTAATTTTGGAACCAACGTGTCCTGTATGAATTATGGCTGTATGGAATATATGGTAAGCATGCATTCTACAGAGCTTAGAAATTGTTAAAACACAACTAATTTCTGCAGATAGCATACTGTCCAGACCATACCCTGTCGCATACATACGACATCGATTTCAGACTTTAATGATTCAAGTCAAATTTTAAAGAAAACCAAATCGGAAGGGGAATCAGCAATCTGGACTATTTCTTGCAAATCAACCAGATTAAAAACTCAAATACCCAATCACATTAGATAGAAAACATCTATATTCCCGAGCAAATATTTTATGGGCTTAGTAGATTCTACATGAAATTACATGGACTAGCTGATACCGCAGAGCATAACCATCAGCACCTAATGCAATGGCACATACATGGGGCAATATAAGAACATATAGAGCTATTCCCAGCTAAATTTAGCAAATCTAGGATAAAAGTAAAAAAAATACTAATACTACTACAAAATGAGAATAAAATACAAGGAACCCAAACTACTGATTTCAACCATGTTCGCCTTCAGCATCCTTGAGTGTCTTCATGACATTCTGGTAAATCATAGCGCCTTGAAATCAACAACCAACAGACGTCTACTGAACCGAAAATTTAGCTTCATAAGACTGGGGAATCTGCACGTAAAACAAATAATATTCAATATTTAGGTTGGAGAAAATATTTGCACCAAAGAAATAAAGAATTAGCAAGTTGGAGAT
Organism: Agapanthus africanus; assembly: GCA_030015575.1. Taxonomy (NCBI): domain Eukaryota; kingdom Viridiplantae; phylum Streptophyta; class Magnoliopsida; order Asparagales; family Amaryllidaceae; genus Agapanthus; species Agapanthus africanus. Next base: position 49,382,343 of record CM057339.1, read on the forward strand.
TTTACCATGAAGGTTGCTGTGATCATTTTTCCAGCAAACCATCTCCCATGGAGCGATCGCTGCGCATTCATGGCTGAGGTTACATTGTCGAAACGTAGATAAACATGGCCACTGCTATTTCTGTATTTTAAAGACAAGATGAAACTGGCAGTGAGAACAGGTTACATTGTCGAAACATTGATAAACATGGCCACTGCTATTTCTGTATTTTAAAGGCAAAAGATGAAACTAGCAGTGAGAACACTAATATTTCAAGATGGATTATTTTATTAACCATACTTATAAAAGTTTTAATAGGTTTTGATATATTATTGTTGGTATATGGCAATGCACATGATTTCATTTAAACATATTCCATTGCAGTAAACTTTAACTTTCACATGCATAAAAAATGTCGCAATTGAATGTTGTTTCACAGAGGAAAAACCCAAATATAACCATTTAATATTCATAAAATTAATTTGTGTTCATTTTCAGTTAAAAGGGTTGCCAAACTTTACACTCTTGTGAATGAGCTGGTACAGTTTATGACAAGGCATATGCTTTACTTTAGGTACAACTATATCCAACTAATTTGATGGCTGATGGCTTTTACTTAAATGTATTATTAAGTCAAAACTAACATATTTATTATGTCAGTAATTATTTGTAGTCACATTAAGGTTGAATCTTGATTAAAAATTGAACTCCTTTAATAAAATGAAAAGTTTACTTGCATATAACCACCATATTCTATAGGGGGCTATGCACTTGCACCCCCTCAACTGTCATATTAGGCATTCACATACCCCTCAACTCTCATAATTGGTATTTAGACCCCTTGTGATAAAAAGAACATTTCCGTAATTCCTATATTCGCCTAGTCTTCTTCAACTTCAACCATTCATAACCCTAACCTAAATTGTCAAATGGGAAGAAGAAACCCTAGGAACAATCAACTAATAAAGAAAATCACAATGCAAATGTTCATCTTAAAACAGTTAAAAGAACAGAAATAACTAACAAATGTGAGCAAAGAATATGACAGGAGATCCTAGATTGCAATGGAAAAAGGCTTGAAGTTGTAGTAGAAGATGAGAAAAGATCATTGAGATTTAGAATGACGGGGTAATAGCTGATCAGGATTGAAGAGGAAGAAAAAAGGGGTAAAATGAGAAGCTGAAGAATACTAATCAAGCATAGGGGGTGTAAAACCACTACTCCCTCTGTTTCGATTTAATTGTCTTTTGGACTGTTGCACCCTTATTAAAAAAAGTATAATTTCTCTAAAATCTAGAGTGATATACATGCGAAAAGTCTAAGTTACCGTTACGAAGTGTTTATTGATTCTTAAAGTGCATTGATTATAGGGTTAGTTCTGGTATACCATAACTATAGTGCATTGATTATAGAAATATCCTCTACAACATTTTTTCAGATATTGTAAAAAGACAAAAAAATTTGAAATACAATAATGTGAGAAAGGACACATAAATTGAAAATAGAGGGAGTGCTACAATAAATTTTCCTTTCCCCTTTTTATTTTCTTTTGTTGTTGTTTGGGGAGAGAGGGGGGGGGGGAGGGGGGGATGAACAATAAGATATATTAGTTTTGGTATTCCATTACTAAAGTGCATTGATTATAGAATTATCTTCTGTAACATTTTCTCTCGATATTGCATACAGATATATAATCTGAAATAAAATAAAGTGAAAAAAGAAACTTAAAATGAAATAGAAGGGGTGTTATAATAGTTTTTCCCTTTTCATTTCCTTTCTTTCTATTACCACCACCACCACCATTCTTTATCTTTTTTTCCCTTTGTTTGTTTTTGTTTGTTTTGGGGGGGGGGGGGGCAAAAAATGAACCCTGTAGTATATATGTATAAATATTGCTCACTTATCCACAAAGATGTGCTTCACCATGCCAAACTTTTGGCACTCATTCTGGACGTCTTCTTGAATTTCTAAATCGAAATCTGGTTCACTCTGCAGAATAATTAGATGCATCAGCACAAGTCATTATTCTGGAACTAAACAGAGGTTTTGAATATAGAAGAAGAGAGTAACCTCTAAGCTAGGGTCAAACATATTTTTCAACATCAAGCATTCACTAGGAACCCCGATAGTCTCGACATGTGCAGTAGGTTGTATAAGAGGAATTGGCATAACTGGAGCTTGCAAGCCTGGAAATGTAGGTACAGTAGGTTGTATAAGAGGAGAAATTACAGTAGGAGCACCAAGAACTGATGCCGTTGGCAATGCAAGGGCAGGGGTGGGGACAATAGGATTTACAAGAGGGCCCGCAACACTGCAGATATAAGAGAAACAAGTCAAATTAGTAACCAATTTTAACAAACTCGGAGGCTCTGTTTGGTTGGGAGAAAATGAGGAAAAAGAAATAAAGGAATTCAGAATTTTTTTTAATTGTTGGGAACTAAGAATATCTGGACATAAAAACCATATTATTCCTGGTATAATTTACTACGAGGTATTTAACAAGGTCCCAGTTATACTTTCGTCGACTTCGACTAAGAAAGGAAAGGGGGGGGGGGACGAAAAAACTTTTTGCTAATATTTGCTCTATTTATTTCTTTCTAGTTTTCCTCTGAACCAAACAATAGAAAACCCTCTTTCTAATTTTCCTTTCTATGCTCTCAAACGAAACATGAAATTCAGGTAAAAGGAAAAAATCGAGATCAAATCAAAATGGAAAATGGCTCTTCAACCGTACTCTTTTGTCAAAGTTAATTTGACATACAAATATAGATAGCAGAGCAAGGTAAATAAGAAAACATAATTGCATTGTCCAAAAGCATCAAACCTAGAAGTGGTGCCACTGCGATCCAGTTTCTGCATAAGAAGAGCTCTGGAATGGGCGTTTAAGGACTGCAAACAATAGAAAGTATAAGCTGACTAAAAATGAAAGAGTGATCCAATAGAAAATAAGAAACTACAAGTATGCTAGAACTAGTGCCAGTTGAAGGCACATATTCTTTAGCGTGGAACTTTCGTAAGATTAAATTACATAATATGTGAATTATACCCTAATCAATCGCACAGACATTAATGATTACAGAATAGGATTACGTTGCACGGAGCAACGGATTCGGCATCGAGGCAGTGAACCTGTATCAGATTCGCACTGGATTCGTATCCCTATCAAATGCATTCGGATTCTTCAAGAATAGTTGAAGGACCTTTTTTGACACATAATGTAAAGGACATGTACATAAATAACCAAGACATTAACAATTCTTCGTTGTTTGTTGTGAAATTTTTCGTATTCTTAATCTAGATTTGCTAAAATCATAACTTCTGTTAGACTTGTTTTACTATTATTTCATTAGACTTGTCTTAGTATTATTTCATTATTTCTATATTTATAAGCATAAATTAATATGTATTCATACTTGATTAATTGATATAAAAACATATCCCATATCCTAGGTTATTGGAAAATTGCGAATAAACGAATCTGAATCGTATTGTATCTTGAATCCGGACCTGGATCCATGCTACTTAGAGTAGGACAAAAGGTGTGAGATGCTGGAGTTTCGCAGGAAGCTTTTAAGTTTAACATTAAACAGCTATACTTGCCAAAGATAGCCAGCTGCCTAGTTCACAGAATTCAATCAGGGAACCCATATAAACAGAGTGATGAAGAAAAAGAATAGGATGATAGGGAGAAGAAACTAACCATTCCACCACCATCATCATCATCTAAATCAGCAGCAGTTGCTCCAGCATCTTGCATTCCAACTTGGTCTGTTACAGCCGATACCTACACATACATATTAAATAATGAAGTAAAAAAGCATGTTCAAGGAAATTATAGCAATACAGACAGAAGATCACTGTACATAGATACGGTGTCTACCTTGATTACCCTGCCAGCAATTTCTAACTGTCCATTTAAACTCTGAGCAGCTTTCGAATCCTCAAGGCGTGCAAACTGATATAACAAACAATGTACATCAGCCTCTATATAAGACACGGAAAATTGATTTATGGGCATGGCTTACTTGAACAAAACCAAAACCTTTGCAATGCCCAGTCTCGTCCAGGGGAAGCTGAACTAGCTCAACAGTACCGAATGACTCGAAGACCTAGTTTACAGGATAAGCTATTCAGGATTCAAGATAAAATGAGGCAGCATGTAATTTTGAAGTTCACACACACACACACACCCAGAGAGGGAGAGAGAGAGAGAGAGAGAGAGAGAGAGAGAGACGTTGTATTCCAAATATACAGTGGATAGAATCAGTGGTACAAGAATGATTCGCATAATACCTATCTCTTTATACACATAGAATAGATCAAACGCAAGACTGAACCTAAGAATATGCCACTAAAATTAAATTATAAAGTCATAAGAAACATATAGACTGATATATGTAGCCAACATCATCGCAAGAAACAAGCATAACACTCGTCATTAGCTAATGACAATATACCCTGGTGCTGAAGCTTCTTCTAATCATGTGAGAGGTTTAGGGTTCGGTATAGCACACAAAATTGCTAAACAATAATTATACAACAAATTCTATCACTAATGATAACCTCTAATGTACAAGTGACAGTAGGCGGTGAAACTTCGTCACTGTCCTATGAAAGTTCGTTACTGCCCTACAAGTTCCTAAAATTACACATGTCCAACAAATAGAGTATCCACCATATCCAATAGACTAGACCAGGCCCCAGTTTTATTTTTTATTTCTTATTTTTATTTGGGGGAAGGGGGGTTATAGAAGGATCACCTAAGCATCCAAGCGAGAGAAAGGGATGACGAGAAGAGGCAATTCATAGAAATAATGGCTCAAGGTCATCTGGAAAGAATCCTTCATAACCATTTGGCCGTCTTTCAAGCTTGAGATAGGTCGTCTCGCAAGAATACTTTAAAATCTATCTCAATTTGACTTAAGCCTCCAGGAGAAATAATGGGCCTAATTGGCAAAAGAAAAAGAAATCAATAATGGGTCAAGGTCATTTGGGTCTTGCCCCGTAAAAATTTAATCGGCTATAGTGCTAGAAAACATCTGAACCTCACACCCAGACGGAAGAAAGTTCGAGAGAAAAATGGCAAGGCTTTTGTGATTTTCTATTACAACGACATCAATCCTTTATGCTTTAGTTTGGCACCAGCTTCCTGGCCAATGTACATGTAAGCAATAGAAGGATATGCCATATAGCTAGGATGGCCAATTTAAAATTAGTGTCAATGGACATATGTCTCGCTCAGTCATCCAGTTTTAGCTCAAATAAACAGGGTGTGCTACCCTCAAATTGCCCTGGACAATTGAAGGGCCTAGACACCTTTAAAAATTTATCCAACAAAAGATGGAAAGCAAAAATAGAAGTTTGTTTGCACTACAGTTGAGGTGAGCAACTATGTGATGTAAATAATATACCCAGAGATACGAAGCATTACAAGAAAACAAACCATAATAAAATTGAATACATTGCTGTAAAGATGAAGGCACCCATAAAATATGATCAAAATTAGCAGTTTCATGCAAGCAAGGGAACATTTTATTGATAGGTAACGCAAAAGCCTATCTGTATTTTCAGTAATTTTGGTTATATGGAAATAAATTTGTATTTTCCTTCGCTATGCTTTGTAGCTTCAAAACAGAAAAATAAGCAGTATTCATGAAAAAGATGGTCAAACGATTTTTTACATCAAATAATTTTTTTCCTTGTGTTTCTGTTCAGAAGGAAGTCAAAGTTTATTTAATATCTTAAAATAGTTTAACTTATACCGGTACATTCCAGAAGGCCATGTCTAGAGTAATTTTAGGCACCTTAAGTTTCATGACACACTTAGAACAATGTCTCAACACTTCTAGGAGCTTCAGGCACCCATTTTTCAACATTTTCTACTAGAACAGCCCTCCACCCCCTTTTAAAGTTCAATCTACATGAACAGAATCGATCGCTGCCTACTAGAACAGGAAGCCACTCACCTTCAAACTCCAGCTACCACTTGGTACTAATATAAAAACATGTTTGTTACAAAAAGAAGCTAAAATGTTCAACAAATTATAAATTGCCACTAGCAACAAAAATGGGAAGCAACTCATGCCAAAAGTGCAGAACCATTGCAATTTCAAAAAGAGAAAAAGAAAAGAATGAAAAAGAAAAAAAGATACGGATGCTGAGAGAAATGATTAGTATAACAGACACAGAAGTGACATCGTTAATCTACCAAGGTGAAGTTTATGTACCTGTCGAAGTTGATCTTCTGTAATGTTGAAGTGAAGATTGCCTACATACAATCTTCTGGCTCCACCTGAATAAGGTCCAGCAGCTCCACCTGCCCCCATGGCAGTAGATTGCACCAAATTCTTTTCTGCCTCTGATGGCTTAACCATCACAGCTTGGCCACGAAGAGGCTGACCAGAGAGAGCAATTGCCATTGGTACAGACATCGCATCGTAAAACTCTATATATCTGCATACGGAATTCAAAATTATGACAATAAATTTGCTAAGAGAAGCTTACAACTGATAGGGGAATGTAGAACAACAGTGAATAAAGAGCAAAAAATGTGCAACAGGTTTTACTATTGGACCTTTGCTTTTAACACATCACTTCATTGCCATACGAAAAAAATTCCTTGCACTAAAGCTATTTGTATTTTCCAACTAAAGACCTCCGGGTCAGAAGATTCAATAAAACAATTAATATTAAAAATCTTAAGATAATTTGGAAATAGCCATAATGCCAGGAGTTTATTTGTCTGATAAGAAAGCTTACAAACTTGTGTGCTAGCTATGAAGCACATACAAAATCCCAGAGACGCTCAAGTCTGCTCATGGTCCAACAAGTCTCAGACAAAACCTGGCATATGTTTAATAAGGGCACACTACCTAATGAAGCGAATACGACATTGTTTTATAGTTATTAAATGACTAATAAGGACACTACTGAATGAAGCGAAAAGCATCAAAACATCTAAATAAATCAATTAGTCATGAACACTTCTTTTAGTTATTGTGACACCAATTTTGCAAATGTGGATAGGAAATGGAGCATTAATTGAGTTGAATAATCCCAGACAATTTTCATGAAAAGATCACACCATTATATTTGGAAAAGAAGAAAAATCTCCCTCCCTCCCTCACACACACACACACACACACACACAAAAGAATCTTCTTAAAAGGATAAAAAAGGAACTCCCTGAGATAAATGGCATGAATTGTAGTATAAGCAGGGAAATCGTACCCAACTCCTTTAGAACGTCTTGAATTACGATCCATTATAAGGCGAACATCACGAACCTGAAAAAAGCAAACAAACTTAGATAAAATGTTAAGTTAATAGACCTAATAATTTTTGCAAGATTCAACTTACTAAACCTTGATCCACTGATAGAAACTCTACATGTTTAAAGAATTGCACCAAAAGGGGGGATTATAAGATTGCCTGCATATCAATAAATCCACAATATACATAATGCTAAACCACTAAAGAACAACGGTAGCTTGGATTATGGAAACTAGGCAATTAAGTGCCATATATCTGATTCCAAGAAAAATTAACCAGAACCTAAAGCCTGGTTTCAGCCAGTAATAGAGCACAACCAAGAGAAACCTTTGCAAAGCCCCAAAAAAAAGTAGTTTTATCCTACATTATTAGGCCCTATAAGGCTAGATGTGGAGTCTGTGGGATGGTGGGGATGCCTGCATTTGATTTATCGCTCATTCTTTTCACTCCTTCCACTACCTCACTTTGCTAAAATTGTTTTGCTCTCAGATGCCGATGACACCAGTGCAAGAATACTAAAAGTGGATGATCAGTAGGTTTTCAAAGCTGATGGTTCAATGTGCTCAAGTCCAAAATCGAGGTTAGCCAAACTTGCTGAATTAGAATAAGTGCAAGGTTGAACCAGATTCAATTCTGACTATTGGACATGATAGTTGATATTGTGGTAGACTATACTTATGTCTGTTAACTGTCTGGGGATCATGTTTCACTTTCTAAATGAAAGTTGACAAAAAAATGTCATGCTTTAAGTCCATATCCTACATCTCTGCCTCCCAAATATCTGCTATTTGCAACTTTTCTTGATGAAGCAGAAATTAGCATTCTAATTTCTAAGCAAGCAGAAAGAGATATTTTCTAAAGGGGTAAATATTGAGTTATATCTGACTTCTTGTTAGGAAGACCTGGGCACAAGACCCGTCTCATATATTAATTGATATGGAAAATGAAAATTAAAAAAGAACAAAAAGAATAAATCTGACCGTTTGCAGCAATACATTATGTTCTGCCTTTATTAACCCATGAGTCTATGCAATTTGACTCTCGGTTGTAGAACATAGCATGGCTCGCAGTTGACTTGGAGAAAATGCCATGTCTACGTTAGAATTATGGCCTTGACCCAACATCATAGGTAGCACTCTGGGAAACTATTTGTACCTATGAACTAATGCTGATATGTCCTATGACCAAGGCCAACTTCTAGACTGTGATCAACAAATATGTCTGCTGATTATCGAGAAGAACTGTCCCACAATTTATTTCTAATTTTTTTTGGGCACAATGCACAACAAACCGAAAAGAACGAACTTATCTTGCTGCATAACAGATTTGGGAACTCATGCAGATCTATGTGGATATCAACATAACAAAAGATGTTCCATGCCTGATGCTAACAGAAACCACAGAAGAAAGAAACAAAGAAACTACATAGTTTTGAACGCCCATGCACGGGCAATCAAATTCTTGACTCAGAAGCACTTTTCAAACATTGATCACAAATTACACATTTTGAAAGTGCATATATTACTCGTCGTAAGATATTCCATGACAAACCGTTAAAAGATCATATCAAATTAAGAATCACAGCCATTGGGAAGGAGTCTCCAGGTCGTGTTCGTAAGCCCAAAAATCGCAAACCGATCAGGATTCATACTTATACCTATTAACTCCTGAAGAAGGAATACTGTCACTGCATCAATTCAGGCAGGGAAGGTATATGGATAAATGGTAAATGATTTGAATGATATGATCATGGAGCACATATCACATACAAGGAAACAAACTGCATGTTAAACAATGCATATGGACACAAATATTCACAATGAGTGGTGCATGCATAAATGTATTAACACAATTCAACATGCATTTCAGGTCAAGAACTTTAGTATCTAAAAAATTTATTTCTGTCACTCGATTGCCCTCTTACTATCATTTTCTTCTTCTGTTTATCAAAAGATGAAAGTTTGTATGATCTTTGATACAAATTATGCCAAAATATGCTGGTTTAGAATATTTATTCCTAAGCTTTCAATATAAGTATCTTGGCCCCACGATTTCTTACTAGCAATCAATCAATCCTACGTAGAATTGCTCGTCAATATAATCAGATGTCAATCATCACAAGGAGGACTTTAAAGTTTAAACTAATTCAAATTGAATTTTAATTGGAAAAATAAGCAATAAAATTTTCTATGTTGACAAGGATTCAGCAAATATATTGACCACCTTGTCATGCCGTTAAAATCCTATGCAACCAAGGAGCATCCTTTTTCGCTAGGCAAGTAAAGGGTCAAATGAAAAGGAATATGATAAGGTCTGCTAAAGGCAACTGAATTTTTGTAGAGGCGCTAAATAAGCCAACAAGGAGAGAGAGGCACCATCAAATTTTGATATTAGTATACTACATACGCTATACAATCAAGGACTCAATTGACAACAGATGATTAAACAAAGTAAAGGTCAGCTGGTTGAAAAATAAGCAAATGAAGGCCACGACAGATTCAAATACAATATTTAACCATAATATGCGGTACGAAGAAGTCCAAAGTAGAGAAAAACTATCCAATCAATATAAATAGAAGCAAGAGACGAACATACATGAGCTTTGGCCAACAGCTATATGGAAATGAGCTTGTGGAGAAATTTGAGGAAACATCGAGAAAACAGCATGGCTGATACTCAAAAGGCTACAAGAGCATATTGTTAACTTGGACAAGGATAAAGATCCAGGGTAGATTACGGCATATCATTAATCACTGTACATGGTGATGAGTATTATGCGGCTATAAGGACTAGTTTTTTTCTGCACGTGCGATGTACGTGGTGTAATATTGCATGGTTAAAATCAAACAAATGTGAATAAAGAATTGTAACTATATAATGAATTCCTAGAGATCTCTAGAAAAAGGAAGAGATGACTTGATGCTTAGATGAAGGGAGGAAGGAAGAGAGGGATTACGGTGTTTGAAATTAAAATTTAAACGAATCAATTAAAATAGTTAAATGGGATGATGATGAAGATATCATGAAATGAGGAATAGATTGAAGGATTTTTCTCATTCTATTATTATGTAATTAAAAAAAGACCATCAATTGATGAAATGATCTACACCTTTGGAGTTTGCATTATGTTAGCAGAGATGCTGGTTGTCATACAAGAAACACTTAGAAATGTAGACATGAGGGCATAGGTACAAATATGCTTAATGCTGAAAAAAATAATAAGAAATCTATATTAAGCATATCTGAATCTGTGTTTTTACATGGAGTGTTAAAACGCATCTGATGGATATGGATGGACATGGCATTAACTTGGTGTCATACATAGCGCAACTGTTGGAATTGTTTAGAATATATTGTTATTAGGGTACACCGTACAATGATACTTGGGTATCAAGTAATTGTAATCACTATATAAAGAGACCATTGGTCATATAATAAAATATCTCTTTCTCCTCTCTTTTTCCTTTTACATGGTATCAGAGAACGGGTCTCCTAAACCCTAACCCAAATCCTCAAAAATAAAAAAAATAAAAAAATGTGTCACGGCCTCCAGCCTCGCAACGCCCTCCTCTCTCCAACGCCCTCGCCTCGCTCTCCTCCCTCTCCAGATTGATCCTCGCCCTCGCAGATCGACGCCTCCGTAGCCCTCCGGATTATCTGCAGTTAGTCCATTCTGACATTTAGGGTCCTTACAAGCATACTAATATATTTGGCTGCAAATATTCTCACTTGTCTTGATGATCATTCTAGAATGAAATGGCTGTTTTTTTTACGTGATTGATCTGAATTACCACGTATGTTTCAAACATTTCTTAATGAAGTGGTTAATCAGTGTAATACGTCTATTAAAACTCTAAGAACTGATAATGCAAAAGAATATATGAGTCGTATTTTTCAAACTCTTTGCTAATCCCGTGAGATCATTCATCAAACTTCCTTCTCATACACACCAAAACAAAATGGCATTGTTGAAAGGAAAAACCGCCACTTGCTTAACGTTGCTCGGTCTATAATGCTTAGCATGCATGTCCCAAAACACCTTTGAAATTTTACCTTACTACATGTTTTTTATTAATCGCATGCCTTCCACGATTCTTCAAAACCAAATATCGTTCACTATTTTATTTTCCAATCAAGACCCTTTTTCCCTTCCTTTTAAAGTTTTTGGGTGTGTTAGCTACGTTCGTAATCACCAATTAACTCGTGATAAATTGGATCTTAGGGTTGTTAAACATATATTTGTTGGTTATTCTAGAACTCAAAAATATTATGTTTGCCTGCTTCCTTCTAAATCAACTGTCGTAGTCTCTCATGATATCACCTTTCTTGAGAATCAGCCCTTTTACCCCAGCGAAAAGTCTCTCACGTCCTGCCGCCATCGCTACCACTTCCTACACCTCCAGATGACCAACCACTTCAAACCGAATCTACTACTGTTGAAGTTCCTCATCCTCCACCAATTATGCATGTCTATCGTCATAGACCGAGAGCAGTGATAGATTCAACAGCAAATGCTAACGCTCCTTTATTTATACAGTCGGAAACTGATGACCCCTCCCTTCCCTCCTTTTGATGGTTTGTCCGATGACTTACCAATTGCTCTACGCAAAGGTAAACGAACATGCACTATTTCTCATCCTCGCTTCACTTATTTCATATCATCGTTTTACTCCAGCTCTTTGTCGGTTGTTTCTTCCTTGTCTGTTGTTTCCCTTCCTAATTTTGTTCAAGAACTTGAGTAGTCCAAGATGGCATAAGGCTATGATGGATGAGTTGCAAACACTGAGGTCTAATCACACTTGGGATCTGGTCAGCCTCCCTTCACAGAAAAAGATGGTTTGTTACCGGTGGGTCTTTGCTATCAAAGATAATCCTGATGGCAATGTATCTCGTTTGAGGGCCCGCCTTGTTGCCAAAGGTTATAGTCAGCAATACGGTTTCAACTATTCTGAGACTTTTTTCTCTAGTGGCCATACTCCCTACTGTTCGTATCTTGATCTCTTTTGCGGTTATCCACGATTAGCTTCTACATCAATTATACGTCAAGAATGCCTTCCTTGATGGCGATCTTTCCGAGACAGTTTATATGCAGCAGGCTCCCGGCTTTGAGCATGAGGGGGTCTCTTGTATGTCATCTTAAAAAATCTATCTATGGGCTAAAACAATCTTCTTGAGCATGGTTCGATAAATGCAGCATGGAACTAAAAAGATAAATTTCACAAGAAGCCCGGCAGATCCATCTCTTTTTATACATAAACGGAAAGAAGGCATGATTATTCTTATTTATGTTGATAACATAATCTCTGGAGATAATTCCGAGAGTATCTAAGGTCAAAACTCATTTGGCCTCACATTTTCACACCAAAGATCTTGGTCCTATACGGTACCTTTTTTGGTTTAGAGGTATCTCGAAATAAGATATCATTATTTCTCTTACAGCAGAAGTATACTCTCGATTTACTTTACAAAACATGATTTCTTGGTTGTCGCCGTGCTAATACTCCCATAGATACAACGGTAAAGCTATCTCGTGTTAGCTCACCTGACGACCAGCCACTTTCCGATCCAGATCGATATCGATGGTTAGTTGAGAAACTGAACTATCATGGTTACTGGTCCAGACATATCCTTTACAGTCAGTAGAGTAAGCTAGTTTATGCAGATGCCCTTAGTTTCCCATATTCTGGTCGTTGAACGCATTCTCCGCTATTTGAAGCGTGCACCTAGACAAAGTCCTCTATAAACCCGGTTCCAATCTGTCTCTTGTTGCCTATGCCGATTTTGCCGGATTTGTCGATGACCATTGCTCCACGAGTGGATTTTGTGTTTTCTTTACGGAGAACCTAATTACTTAGCACGGCAAGAAACAAGATATTGCACGCTCATCAGTCGAGACTGAATATCAGAATTGACGTGGCTCTCCACATTGCTTCGAGATCTCGGTGTTAGTTCTATAACACCAGCATCCTTGTTCTGTGACAATAAAGTTGCAATTCATATTTCAGAGAATCCAGTGTTTCACGAACGCACAAAACACATTGAAGTAGGTTGCCGCTTTATCCGGGAGAAAATTATTGAAAAGTCAATCTCCATCATGTTTCTACTCATGCACGGATTGCAGATATTTTGACAAAACCTCTTCCAAGACCCGCATTCGTTCATCTATTATTCAAGCTATACATCACTGATATCTATGCTCCAATTTGAGGGGGGCTGTTAGAATAGTTTAGAATATAATATTATTAAGGTACACCGTACCATAATACTTGGACATCAAGTAATTGTAATCTCTATATAAAGAGACCATTGGTCACATAATAAAATATCTCGTTCTCCTCTCTTTTTCCTTTTAACAGTAACCAAAAGTACGCAAGTTAATTTTTACATACTAGACTCATGACGAGATGTTTTAAAGATGTTTTAGCAAAGATAAGTACATAAATTCTTGGTAATATAATAGACGACTCAAATGAACTTATGCAGAATCCTGAAAGTAATATTTTTTATAAATTTTCATCGGTTTTAACAGTTTCTCCATTTTGATTATATAATATAATTTCAAGTTAATCAATTCATGGATATATTTTTATATTAACCTTTTCAATTCATACACCCTCTAGGAAATGGCAAAATAAGATCCAGTAAGGTTTAGGCGACAGCAGGCCTATATAAAATTAGACACATTGCTCCCCTCTATGTCAGGCTTATTAACATGGGGTATTTTTCCTTACACTTGCAAAGAATATTACTTTAATTGCTGCATTTTATTCTTAAAATGCATAATAAAATGACATGATGACTAAATAGAATGTATATAATGAAACAGTGTCGTTTATTAAATTGGATAATACAACTAATTTATATGTCCATACTAACCTTTCCAGCCCTCGAGAAAAACTCGTACACCTCTCTTTCATCAGCTTTTAAACTTATCTGACAAAACAAAAATACAGAGATGGTTGATCAGCATCTCAATATAAAAGCATATAGAATATCATTCAAACAACCACCTCCACCGGGGAAAAAAAAGAAAGTACAATAAGACTTGGAACAACCTGATAGGCGAATACAGTTCGCTGGTCGCGCTCAGGATCAGCTTCAGGCTCCGCAACTTCCTCTTTCTTGTCTCTATAACGTCTACATATAAAGAAATTTTTCTAGTTAAATTTATACAAACATATAAGTAATCAAGACTGATACCATGGCAGGAGACTGTTTATATCTTTAAGAAAAAATGAGATCATGCCAAAATCCATTATATATTCTTGTTGAACTAAATTAGTTCTCATTGTTAGACTAGGCCATAAACCTTCTGGATATGGCAAATGACTTTCCCCCCTTTATCACTTACCTGTATACAAATCATGCAAGGTTATTAATATTTTTATTGTGTATAGTGGAACTGGGATAAAAGAACAGTAAAAGACTTATCATCACACCGACTAACAATGTAAATTGAAGAAACAAAGGCATGACAAGAAATGAAAGTAACACCGAATCAGACCGTTATATTGTATTCAATTACAAAAACATGGATAGTTCACTTCATCATTGCCATGATATCATCGGTAAAATAAACTTCACTGTACCTTAACATCTTGGAAGATGATAATTGTGTGTATGCCTGAAAAACATACCTTACATAAGATATTTTGATCATAAAAACAAATGTAGCTACTCATATAGCATATACAAGTTCTCTTGTTAACTCCGTACCTATGATGCACCATATGGATGCACGATACGCTAAAGGTGCAGATACTGATACAAATCCTAAACAATGAAGAATATGAATACATCATGGGAGTGGGGATAATATATAGATACATGTACACACACACACACACACACACGAGTTCTTATTTATGTTATGAAGCTGTAGCACTAATGTTACTAAAAAAAGTAGAATCACTAGGATATTCAAAAATGAAACTGAAAGCTATAGAAATCAATAGTTTTACTTGGATATTATAAAATGAACCTTAAAGATATATAAATCAAAAATTATTAGAACCTTCATAATACTGTAATAAGAAAGTGGGAAGGATATATAAGGCAATTACAAATCATATAAATTTGCGAACCCCAATCAAATTTGCAACAGAATTTTAAGTTTTCGGTTTTAACTAATTCTTAGATACACGTACGATGCATCTGATGCATCTTGTACTGTTATAAATTTTCCCATGCACCAATGAGTATTGGCCACATACGCATCAAGAACATACGGTACCAAACTGATATTACAGTACATGTCGAACTCCAATCTTCATTAAGGGCATATCTCCAAAACATGGTCCATTTCATTAAACTGTAGCTGAACTCAAATCATATGCAGATAAAGTTTAGAGATTTATATGGGAATAGTAGAATAATATTGGCCTGTAGGCTGAACCCAAATCATATGCAGATAAAGTTTAGAGATCTCTATGGGAATTGTTGTATAATATTGGACTGTAGCCACTCAATTACACATAAATTCTATAACTTACCTAACATATGTTGTGAACTTGCATCTTGAATTATACATATACGTAATCACCATGCAGGACATTCTCTTGACCTCCTACTACCTTTCATTGGTACAGGTTAATTGTGCACTAGTTATAAATGCAATCCAAGTATAGGGTTTTGGTAATTTAACAGTGAAAAAGCAACTATGGCAGATGATTTTAAAAAAAAAGAAATAGAGGAAATACTTGGCTATTATGAAACATGAGCATTTGGTATCCTTCTTCCTAAGAAAACCAGTCCATAAAAACTAAACAATCTACTAACCTAGAGGGTTGATTTCAAAAAAATATATACTAACCTAAAATAACCATGTTTAGGAAATATAGGAGGAAAAAGCATGAATCTGAAATTGTAAAGAGAAGGCTGGTGGAACAACTGTGAATTGAGAGCAATAAGACCTTAGTTACTATTAATATGCAACAAAAACCAACATCATAGCAAACCGCCAACCAAAGTGATGCCAACTAATAACAATCAACCCTGCGAATTTTATTTAATAAAAAAGGCTGTTGTGCAGACATATGAACAGCCATTTCCCCATATGCATCGGTGAAATGCTTCTGCAAATCCCCTCACCAGCATGTCTGCAACAGAACAAATAGAATTCAGCCATCATGTTGCTAGATGGAGCACAACTAAACTCATAACAAGAAGTCATTACTGACTGCTGTCCTTCAGAACCCTGATAGTACCGTACCACAACCAATATAGATTCTAGTTTAAGGGGTCCTAACTTCTAGTACGACGAATTGCAATTCCCATGGCCTAAGTTGCTGAGTCAAGCTCAGTTGCCAAAATGACCATCTAAAATTGCTCTGGAGAATTTGCGAGTGCCCAGGATCTAATGTTCAATATTCAGAAATCTGTAATCTACAACATTGAAGTAAGGAAGATCAAGAATTAAGGTGAAAAAGGGAACCACCCAAGTTAAAGAGATATACAAGCTAATAGGGGCTTAAGCATATGGACACCGGGGGGGGGGGGGGATTTTGCTAGAAAAAATTATTTTCGTCACCCGAAAATACATAATGGTAATACAATGGGAAGAGGAAAAGGAGAGAATATAATGACATACAACCTACCAGCAAGGTCAAGTGGGTAAAATTAGGTGATGACCGAGCGCGGCTAAATCGTAAGAATATAAAAGGAAGAGGGGGAAAACCAAAGGAAAAAGACTAGAAAATCTGAGGAGACGGAGCATAATGAAAATATAAAGGGAAAAACCAAAATTTAATAAAACCAAGGCCCAGTTTTTTGGAATGGAGTTGAGTTTAGACAACCGGAGTTTTGTAAAATTATTTAAACTTAACTCCAATATCATAACTATGCCGTGTTTGACTTTCATTTTCAAGTTTATAAAACCCTGGTTATCTAAACTTCCAGCGGTTAGATAACCAGGGTCTACTACCTTCAATCCAAACAAAGTTTTCTAAACTCCCAAAAATGAGAAAACACTTCTTTTATTTGGAGTGTAGATAACTCCAAAACAAAATTTTGTATAAATGACCCCAAAGCTAAACACCCATCAAAGTTAATTTTAGATGGAAATAAGGCCTTGCAAACTAAAGTTTGCATCTCCTCTACCTCCACTCAAAAATAAGGCTTAATGGTTTTGAAAAACAAGGTTTAAAAATTGATCGATAAGTTGCTTAAATGATTCTGATCATCATCTTCGAATTAGGGTTAAAACGACCAATATGCGGGCATTATCCATAATTAGCCATATGCGAAACATGACACTCGTGCCAATTAAATTACACATGTATACAATGCCCTTTGCCTACTTGACAACTAACTCAATATCCAAATCTAATATCCGCGTACAAATGGTTGAACCACTCTTATTTCTCTCCACACGCATTTCTACAAAGGGCACATAACTTAGAGATTTGCGACATTTTGAACTAGTTCTCTTCTGGTGAGATTCCAATCGGTCGGTGAAGGTGTAGAAAACCGAAGGCAGGAAAACCTTTGGTCAATGTCAGCTTTTTTGTGACGAAATTGATCAATGGAAACTTAGAACATCTCAAACAACGAAATCCACTGTCAACTTGTAAGTAATTTCTTTGATAGAATTTATTAAATCCTAAGCCATTTTCTTATATTCCTCCTCTTTACCACTACCTTCCCGCCAAAGAGTTAGAACCAGCACATCCCTACTTTTTCTGTGTTTATAATCTTGAATTATTATAATATTTCTGGTAATAGCGTAGTGGATTTAGCACTGACATTAAGATATTATGTTTGTCATTGTTACCAACAAAATAAGAATTTATATAATTATTGGTATTTGTGATATTGGCTATTTTTTGTTATCTAATGAAATAAAAGCTTTAAGATGTATGAAGTTATTAACTACAATGGAAGATGACTGATATTTAATGGGGTTATCAATTTTCGTTATGTAATGAACTATGAAAATTTATAATACATATTATTTGTAGTTGTATGATATCACTTACACGCATAAGTTTTATTTCTAAAATATCTCATTTTTTATCTTAAGATTTTCATAAAACATACTTATAATTGTATACGGTTATATATACATATAGTAAGAAACCTTCCACATAATTCCACTGTAAAGAGAATTTACAACGCATAACCTTTTTTACAGTGGTTTCGATATTCGTTGGTACTGATTATTCATTGTCTAGGTTTGGTTACCAATATAACAAAAGAATGATAAATAAATTGCAACCACCATTTCTCCATTCATCCAAACATGAGTAAAAAAGATGAAAGAAATCATCGATATTACTCTAGAGAAAAAGAAGTTATTCAGATGCGGGCTCATTGCATCTTTATCTATATTGCACTTCAACCAAAAACCATACTCATACAAAAATTAATTTAAGCCTTTTATCTCCAAGCTATCTTCAAGGTTGTAATATGCACTAATAAAAAACCAGTAAAACCTTAATTCTTCTAACGTTCTCTTATCTCAACATCATAAGTAATAACATTGAAACATTTTATTAGCCCTATATCAGCTAAAAATTAATCTTAAATGATCTTAACAGCCAAAAATTTCATTTCCCTTCTTATGGACTTCTACATAGTGACTATGTATGAGAATTAAAAGATATCAGCTAGTTATTTAAATCTATGACAAGCCCCACTTGTCACTTTTTGAACAAGAAATATGGCACTTATTTTGACAAGGATTGATGTCGGGTCGACACCCAATTGTTAAATTTTATTAAGTATTTACTAGAGCTTTTCTTCATAGCCAACCCTATTTAGATGAGAAAAGACATAGATGATGACGACTAACCACTACAAGCTCAATCCTTGCTTCGGAAAGAGCACCAAATTTGACGTATTTTATTTCTATATGAATCATGTGTCTAGAACATATGGAGATACTTTTTTCCTTATAGGTTGTCCATAATCTTTTAAGTTAATGCACGTTGAATGGGTTCCTAATGAGTTTTTGTCGGTTTTTAAAGATATAATTGAATAAAAATGAATATGATGTTATTTTTTAGCAGTGTTTTGGAAGCGGCAATTAAAAGCGAAGCAGACGGAGTACTTGGCCGATTAAGCGCTTATTTGATTGCTCAGATGTTAGAACGTTATTTTGGTTTCATTTGTTACCCTAGTAAGTTGTTTGTTAAACATTACTTCTAATAGGATTTTAAACTATTTTAAATGCTCGAGCCCTTCTTAAGTTGAGTTCCGAAGTCAAAATCGATAATGCTCGAGTTAAAAATTAACTCAAAGTCGAAACTGCTCACAACTAAATATAGAAGCTTCTTGAAAACCTAAGTTTTAAAATCAAAACTCGAAAAACTTAATTGTTATATCATGTCTTTGAAGCCAAAAGTGAACCTTCTCCAGCTTTATAATCGAAGTCTCTAAGTCTAAAACCCTGGTTGCTCGAAGTTGAAGCCGTAGAAGCGAAGTATCGCAAGTCAAAGCCTCAAACTCTAAGTCCCCAAGATCCTAGTTCAAAGTCTAGGCCATAGTGGAAAAGATGACAATATGAAAATAATTAGGAATTTCAGGTTAATTTATATGTTATCATCACACCAAATGCAATACATATGTATTTATTATATGACTTTATAAAGATGTAAACATCAATAATGAGTGTGATAATTAAAATACTAAACTACACTCATAAAACTTTAAATTCGCCCCAATCAATAAAAATAGAGTTTGCATAGCCAATTAATGGGTGAGAATATCCCCCGCTTAATCGGTAAAAATGAATATAGTAGTTGGTAAAATATAATATACACAAAAATGTGATGTACCCAATGACCTAAATTCCAGCGCTTGTCCCTGGTTGCCAATGTCATGCCTTTGTCCAGGAAAAACTTTCGAGAGGGCGGATTTGTCGAGAGAATTAATGGAGTCCTATGGGAGGAAAACACCAAGAGATTTTCTGGTCATTGATTTGAGAGAGAGAGAGACCAAGGAAAAGAGTGGGAATATTTATTTAAACTTTTTAGTTTATCACGGAGACAATTGGTTTGAGTTGCAATTGTAGCAATTGAAGCGATCTAGGATAGTATTTATTCACTTTGTTTGCCCTCAATTTTACGCATTTAAATGAAGTCGCACATTACACGCCTATACCAATCTAAGGCTACTCGTAATGATCCTCGTTTATAGTGTACTATTACATAAAAAAGCGTGATAACCAAAATTGTCAATGTGGCCTTAATATACGTAACTACTCCTAAATGAAACAGATGAATTTTACTAAATGGTAGGTTGAGAACATCAAAACCATTTTAAGTTAGCCGAGGAAGATGTGCCATTGCCCTAAGGCAGCTTAGTGGGCACCCTAAGCCACTTTTCATAACAATGATGGTATGTCCAAACTACACTTCGGTTATCATATTTGTGTGCACGTCATAATTAAATGCTTACAAAATCACGAAGAATTTGCGATTCTAAAAATATGGAGTGGGTATTTTCAGAGCTTATAGATTACTGGATTTACAAAAAAAAATTATGCCTATAGAGCAATCTTTCCCAGTCAAAGAGGTTTGCCGCGAGACATGTTTCAAGTGTGCATAACATTGTTGTTTGATTTGACTCATAAAAAAGAAAGTCAAGTCCACTGCCATTGAAAGCATTTTCCCCATTTTTAAGTGTTATTAGCAGCATCACAAATTCAATGGTCTTAAAGAAGTAGCATAACCAACAAGTTACCTGCCATCGCGGTCTCTAAGTTCCCTCTCCTTTTCTCTCTCTCTACGCACCCTCTCGCTGCTCCTCTCCCTCCTCTCCCGCTCTTCCTCAAGGTGCCTCTCCGATCGGCTCCGGCTCCTCCGCGATCTCCCTTTCTCTCTTTCAATCTCCTTCTCCCTCTCTCTCCTCTTCTCCTCTCTCCCTCTCCCTCTCCCTCTCCTTCTCTCTTTCTCTCTCGTTATCCTTCTCATTCACCTCATCCCTGCCTCTATTTCGATCCTTCTCTCTCCTATGCCGATCCTCCCTCGATCGCGAGCGATGCCGAGACTCACTCCTCACTCGATCCCTATCATCGGATCGAGACCTCTTCGAGCGATCGGATTCGCGCTCGGACTCTTCGACTCTATGCCTCGAGCTCCGGCTTCGATGTTTCTCTTCTGATCTCGCGCCGTTCCCGTTCTCGGAATCTTTCTCGTTTGAGGCGACATCGGGATTCTCCACCGTCTTTTCCAAGTACTCGTACTCGTCGAAATCCATTGGGAACCTTAGAATCGACAAAATTAGGGTTTATTGGTTCGAAAAACCCTAGAAACTTTTGGGGAGAAGACGAAAGCGGAGATAAAACGAGAGATTCCTGGATAAATAGAAGAGGAGTCGAGGAGAGTTCGGGTTAGACCCAATAGCCCGATGGTTGCTTATCGGATCCTATTTGGGTCGGGTTTGATTTTGTATGTCAGTTTGGGATGGAATTTGTAAGAAAAGTGAGAGATCTTTTTTAATTTTATATCATAGAACCCCCAAACTTTATATTTGATATAAAAAAAACCTCCAATTATTGCTAATAACTACGCTGATTTGAGACCCTTGGTTGAAATGCAGTCTGCTCGATATTGGCAATCTCCCAGATCATGACACATGGCAGATGACGTGTCCCAGAGCATGCAAGAAAGGGCCTACAGCGGCCGACCAGACCATACCTATGCTCGTCCTACCGAGTAGACGCTGGCTCACCTACGAGCGCCCCTGCATAACCGGCCTCCTAGGCCTCACAGCTCGTTCCCGAGCTACCGCAGAAGCAAGATGCCTCGGCTCTCCCGCTCATCCGCGAGCTCTCCCGCCGAGGTCATCTCTCTCGGTCCATCGACCGACCAACGGCGCCGCTCACAGGCGCAACCGCCATCCCGCGAATCTCGCCATGCGCGAGATCTCAGCCGGCCACATCCCACGTTCCACGCCACCACGATCCCCTCATTAACGAGCCAGTCTCGCCATTAATGGGAGGTCCCGCTCATCACGCGAGCGTGACGTCGGGAAACGTAACGGCCGGCGTGATTCTCGCGCCTGCTGCACCTACTGCCACCGCTACTTAAACCCCACTTTTCAGACGGTCCAAGGTAAGCCAATTCTAATCCACTAAGCCGTTACTCTGCTCGGATTACCCCATTAACTTGATCGTCGGAGGGTCCTCGGTGGTCCAACCACCCCGGGGACTTCCTTGCAGGTAGCTCGGCTCAACAACTTCAAATCCATTGAGATCCACACGCTTCAGGAGTCTACCTCCAAATCAAATCTCAGCCACTCATCGCCGCCATCAGCAGATCAACGGGAAGCAACATCTGAAAGAGATTCCACCCTCCATCAGCTGGCGCCGTCTGTGGGAAAACTTTGATTCCACAAAAACAAAAAGTTCGCATCCCCGATCTCACTCCAATGGCCAGCGATCATCAAGATGATCCAAATGCCAACCGCCTCCCTCTCAACGGGGCCGCCGAATGCCCATCAACGCCCTCGCCGGCCGGATAGCTCGCATCCTTCGTGGAGGCGCTCCGTCCGCATCCAAACGGCGGGGCAAAAATCCCCAGGTCCGCCGCTCCCCCGTCTCGGGACCAGGACCCCTACGGGGGAAGAGAAGACTCAGTCCGCAGTCAGCACGACCGACCGTCACCTCCGCTGCCTCCCACGGCCGCGGATCCCCCGAGGCAGTACGTTCTGCGACCCGCTGGGCCGCCCAACAGCTCGACACCCGAGGTCCGTCGCTAGAGCGCCCCCGCCCCGAGGTCTTTCGCGCGCATGTCCCTCCTGAGGAAATGTCGGTCAGCTCGTCTGTCACCAGGCATGACCGACACACCCTCCCCCCGACGGGGCCCGCGCAGACGGGGCTCGTCAAGGCAGCTCAAGGGCCACCTCACCCAGGGATTTGAGGAACCTTATTGAGAGGAACTGCGGCTGAGGCCAGACACAGGCCACCAACAGCAGGGGCCTGGGATCAGAATGCGCCGATTCGTCGGGGTACCATAGCCGACTCGACGCCCTCGAGAAGAAGATCGAGAGTCTGCACCGGGAAGGTCACCGTTTCGAGCGACGGGGCTAAGTATGCCGCTGACTCACTCACAAAACCGTTCACCGAGGAGCTGCTCGCCGTCCACGTCCTCCTCCCGCAACAAGCCCCCGAAGGTCTCCCTCTTCGACGATTAAATCTGACCCGAAGGACCCACTTGGATGCGTTCACCGCGAGAATGAGCTTCCAAGACCACTCCGATGCTGCCCAGTGCCGAGCTTTCCCAGCCACTCTCATCCATGCAGGGTGAGACTGGTTCCGAGGACTCGAGCCGCGCTCGATCTCAACCTTTGACGAGCTGGCCACACAATTCCTCGGCCACTTTGTCGGGAAACAGGCGGCAGAGAAGCGCACAGTCGACCACCTCTTCACGATCAAGAGCGGGGATAGGGAGACATTCAAGGCTTACGTCACCTATTTCTACAATGGCCCTTCTCGAGGTACCAGAGCACCGGGACGAAAACGGGTCATCACGGCTCTAAGGTCTGGTCTGAGGCACAAGGAGTGGTTACGCTCTTTTTGCACTGGCGCAACCTAAGACCATGGCCGAGGTAAAGGCCTGGACCGAGCGTGAGATCCAGCTCGAGTCCGAGGTGAACGCAAGCCTCCCCCGAGCAGAGCAAGCCGACCAGAAGAAGAGGGCAAGGGATGAGAGAAGGGGACCTGAACGGCAAAAGCCCTATCCCCCAAAGTTCCAGGAGTACACGCCGCTTAATGTCTCCCAGGCAGTGATACTTGAGGAGGCCAAGGGCGAAGGGTTCTTCAAGTTCCCCCCGATCCCACGCTCGGCTTCGAAGCGAACCCGGGGCCCATACTGCGGCTTTCATAGGTCGCTGGGCCACTCAACGGAGAGCTGCAAACAACTCCGAGATTATATTGAAGAGCTCATCCGTTCGGGGCACCTCGCAGCGTACCTGAGGGACAAGCGACAAGCTGACCGCGAGCAGGAACAACGTCCCCCTCAAACCGTGCAGACCATCGGCCAGATAATATAGTGTCAGCGGGGAATACATCTGGTACCCCCGAAGCTCGGTACTCCATGCCGAGCACAAATACCAACAGACGTATGGGGGGCTCAAGATGCATGAATAAAAGCATCTACTAGCATGTATTTTCTTTCCAAAGCAATGTACCATCTTCCTAAGATCTTTTGTTTATACAATAAAAGGATCAATAGAGCATTGCAGAAAAGAAAAAGAATCTTATTCATTCAAAAGGTACTATAGGCTCCTCAGCCGTACACAAAAAAAAAAAGAAAAAATTATTATTACAACAGCGGGGGAATAGGGTGCAGATAGCACTACTCGTAGTACTCTGAGCATATCTCCTCCAGCTGAGCCCTCGCAGCGTCTAAACTCTGCCTCCGATCCCTCCCGTGAGCTTCGGCGTCGAGCCTCAACTGGTAGCACTCACGGACGAGCGCTTCCGAGCTGTTTAGTCGGCTCGCGGAGATCAGGCCGAAGCGCCTCAGAGACCTTAGCTTGCCTATGGCCTCCTCGAACAGCATTTCAGATAAGGGGTTGTAAAGCCCCGGCGACGCCCTCCAGATAGAGTACATCAGCAACTGAAGGAGGAAGGACCGCCGGGGAAGCAATCGGCCGAAGTGGTCCTCAATCCTGCTTATCACCAACTGCACCGTGTCCTCAGTGCAGTACGGGTCATAGAGGTAGACATCCTCGAAGCTTACGATGTCTTCGATGGTGAAGGGGAAGTCCTGCAATTTTGCGTTTCGGTTGCAAGGAAAAGAGTAATCAGCAATCCCAAATGAGTCCATTTTATAGCCAACGACGCGTGGGAATCCAACAGCCGCCGGTCTCACCCACAACGCAGGCGCCACGCGGCAAGCGTCGCGCCTCCCCATGCGAAACCGAAACGACGAGACTCCGGCGCTTCGCCTTCACAGCGCCCTCACGACACGTGTCTTCGATGCTGTCCCACTCCTTGGTGCTCACATAGGAAGGTCGGACAGAGCCTCACCAAGAGGCAACCGAGCAGCTTCATTACTCGATCCTTCCTCATGGAGCAAAGCCCTCACCAAGAGGCAGCCCTGTAGCTACCCTACTCGGCTATCCCTGGCCGGTAGCTTTCCTACCCCACAACGCCAGGGATCAAAGCCCTCGCTAAGAGGCAGCCCTGCAGCTACCCTGCTCGGCTATCCCTGACCAGTAGCTTCCCTACCCCACAACGCCAGGGATCAAAGCCCTCGCTAAGAGGCAGCCCTGCAGCTACCCTGCTCGGCTATCCCTGGCCGGTAGCTTCCCTACCCCCACAACGCCAGGGATCAAAGCCCTCACTAAGAGACAGCCCTGCAGCTACCCTGCTCGGCTATCCCTGGCCGGTAGCTTCCTTACCCCACAACGCCAGGGATCAAAGCCCTTGCCAAGAGGCACGGGGCAGCAACCCTGCTCGGCCATCCTTAAGGATCCAAAAGCCCTCGTAAGAGGCAACCGCATAGCACCAACCGTGCTCGGTTATCCCTGATATCCCACCAGGGATCAAAGCCCTCACCAGGAGGCACCGGGCGGCAACCCCGCCCGGACATCCTTAGTAGGCCTCTTACGCCCCTCCCGCGCTAAGAATGAAAAGCCCTCGAAAGAAGCAACCGCTTAGCACCAACCGTGCTCGGTTGTCCCTAGCACACCACTAGGGATCAAAGCTCTCGCCAAGAGGCACCGGGCGGCAACCCCGCTCGGGCATCCTTAAGGATCAAAGCCCTCGTCAAGAGGCACCGAGCAGCTACCCTGCTCGGCCATCCTCAGCAGGCCTCTCACGGCCCCTCTCACGCTGAGGATCAAAGCCCTCGCCAAGAGGCACTGAGCAGCTACCCTGCTCGGCCATCCTCAACGTGCCTCTCACGGCCCCTCCCGCGCTGAGGATCAAATCCCTCACCAAGAGACACCGAGCACCTACCCTGCTCGGCATCAAGCTCAGTTGGCCAATTACGGCCCCACCAACAACTAAGAAACATGTTCTCACCGAGGGGCATCCGGTCTGCCTACGTCTGAGCGATCTCCACCTCGACTTCAGGGCCATAGAGATACCGTCTTACCGCTTGCCTTGGAACACTTGGCAAGAAAGCAGACTTAAGTCGACGCGTAATCACCAGACAAAGAGACGACACAACAGAAGGGCGGTCCCACGCAGATACAAGTGTTCACACAACAAGAAGAAAAATACGCGAGCAAACAAGACTGCAAGAAAAATACCTTTATTCACAAAAGTTAAAGCTTTTACAAGGTATTGTGGGCTCCCCAGCCTTACAAAATGCCCGGAGGCCTACCAAATTCCCGAGGAAACAAATAAAAAGAAAAGGAAACAAAAGACGACGGGCCTCCGGGCCGGGCGCATCCTCGGGAAGCCCAGCGCCCGCAGGAGGGGACTCGGCGTTGCCCTCGCCAAGTATCTCTACCTCAGCCTCAGCCCCGAGGTCCTCCCCCTGCTCCTCGTCCCCGCGAGGATATTCGGCTCGGAGCTCCTGGTCGGCGAACTCCGGTATCCGAGCCTTAACGGCGTCGAGAGCCTCATGCCAGATGGCGGTAGTGGCCGAAGCTAAGACGGTGTAAAATTCTTCCGATTTCTGGAAGTTCTCCACCGCTTTCGCCGCCAAGAGGTCGGCTCGTTTCGCAGCCTCTACCGCCCCCCCAGCTCCTTCCGGAGGGTGCTCACCGACTTCTTCATGGTGCCGACAAGCGCCTTGGAGTGCTGAAGCTTGGCCTCGGAAGCCTGGGCAGCTTCGCGGAGCCTGGCAGCCTCCTGCTTTGCCTCTGCCACTTCCTGCTTCCCGGCCGCCGCCTCCTGCTTCCCGGCCACCACCTCAGCCTCGAGAGTGGCGACCCTTGCCGTCGCCGCTTCCAGCGCCCGCCTCGAGCTCTCCCTCAGCGAGGAGGACTCGCCCGAGGCTCGGACCGCCGGGCCTATCTCCTCCTCCTCCATCCGGATAGCAAGAGCGACGTGGTGGAGGACCTGGGCAAAAAAGAAAGGAGTCAGAAAGAAGAAGGATTACCAAGTCTCACGAAAGATGAAATGAGCAAAGTACGAGCACTAACCTGCACGACCTCTTGGGCGATGGACGCCAGTTGCCCCTTCAGACTTCCCCTAGAGACCCTGCCCTCGGCTGACCTCTCCATGTCGTGCAGAAGGCTGTCGGCGACGGAGAGCCCCGAGGGCACCTCAAAGCGGAGCTCCCCATCATCCACCAAGATCGAGGAGGCCGGGTCTTGCGGGGCTGCGCGGGGAACCTCCTGAGAGCTGGCGGCGGCAGACCGGTCTCTGCCTCCGAGGCTTGGGGCTTCCTGCCCCTCGAGCCCTCTTTCGGGTCAGCGCCCTGCTGGACTCCGGGGCCCGAATCCGCGCTCGAGCGCTGGTGCTGGACGGCTGCCGGAGAAGCTGGGGCCGGCGGCCCTGACGGGAAGAGCTGGCCTCTCCAGCCCTCGGCCCCTTCTTCGGTTTTGCGCATAGCCGCTCGAAGGTAGCTCAAATCCATGGGTTCTGCACAAGATGAGATAAAATGGGGTCAGTGACACAAGCAAAAATCAAAATAAATACAAGCTTAACTTACCGACGAACTGGGTAGGGCTGAGCCCGGCCCAACTAAGGGCCCGCTCAGAAAGCAACACATCGGCCCAAGGCTCCCAAGCCGCCACTCTCACCGCGTCGGGATCATTGGACGGTTTTCCCTGCCAGCACTTATCCCTAGACCACTGGACGGGTACGGGCCGGTCCTCACCTTCTGGCGGCCCGACGAAGAAAAACTTCTTCTTCCAGTCGTGGATGGAAGAAGGCAGGATGACGACTCCCGACCCGGGCGCTCCCCCGACGTTTCCTAAAGGAGAGATAGACCCACCTTGGGTCGCCCGCGTGAGAGTCGGGATGACTTTTGTAGATGAGAGTGGAGGCAAGGATGGACAGACCGAAAGGGACCATCTGCAATTTCAAGCGGACCAGAAACCCAAGGAGAATCCTCCAGGAGTTCGGCACTAACTGGCTCGGGGCTAACCTGAAGTAAGACAGTGCTGCAGCGACCTCGAAAGAGAAAGGCAAGCACATTCCGGCCCAAAAGGATTCCAGGTACAAGGCAATCTCTTTACCCCGCACCTAATCTGCCCTCTCTCCTTCCTTGGCCAAACGCAGAGTATAGCCAGAAGGGATATGGAAGCGGACCCGAGCGGTGGCAAGATCTCCCTCGTACCTCACCAAGGAAGGCATGCCGGGGGCTTCCGCCACCTCCACTTGGGGATCCACCCCTGACACACAACCACGGGGAGAGGATCTGACCCCCGCTCCCCAGGAAGACTCCGACTCGGCAGGAGAATCCCTAAAATCTACCCCTACGACATCTACAGACTCCCCAAAAGAAGACATCTAATCTGATTGAGAAGCCCTCGGTAAAGCAGAAGATCCGATCTAAAACGAGAGCGCCGAGCTTACGAGATGAAAGATGAGGGAAATATGAAGAGAGATGGGCCCTGAAAAGGGCCCCACCTCTACCTATAGCCTACAGCGCCCCCATCCAACGGCGACCGTCGACCCCCGCCAAAAACAACCCTTCACATTCGACGACCCAGATCGCTCCACCTGGCGCGCGCGCATTGGACAGCATCCCATCAGACGCCAGGGGCCCGCGGCCCGTCGCGTCCGCCAACCAACGCTCGACACGTGGGCCACCGCTTCGTCAAAAGTGTGCACGATCCGGTGCCCCTCTTTAATGCAAAAGATCTCATCCTGATTCGCCTGCGTCATCCAGAAAAAGACAATGGATTGCCCGGGGAAACGCCCGACGATATCTTCGGAAGAGAGCTCACCTCGGGTGGTCCGGCAGACCACTCTCGACCCGACCCGCCAGCTGGTCGGGAAGAAAGTGGGGGGCTAATGATGATGCTCCATATCGGTGATCTCCCAGATTATGACACATGGCAGATGACGTGTACCAGAGCATGCAAGAAAGGGACTACAGCGGCCGACCAAACCACACCTATGCCCGTCCTACCGAGCAGACGCTGGCTCACCTACAAGCGCCTCTGCATAACCGGCCTCCTCGGCCTCATAGCTCATTCCCGAGCTACCGCAAAAGCAAGATACCTCGGCTCTCCCACTCGTCCGCGAGCTCTCCCGCCGAGGTCATCTCCCTCGGTCCATCGACCGACCAACGAAGCCGCTCACAGGCGCAACCGCCATCCCGCGAATCTCGCCATGCGCGAGATCTCTGCTGGCCACATCCCACGTTCCACGCCACCACGATCCCCCTATTAATGAGCTTGTCTCGCCATTAATGGGAGGTCCCGCTCATCACGCGGGTGTGACGTCGGGAGCGTAACGGCCGGCGTGATTTTCGCACCTGCTGCACCTGCTGCCACCGCTACTTAAACCCCACTTTCAGACGGTCAAGGTGTTGGGGTAGAAAATTGTACCCCGGTTGACCAAGTCAAAGTCAAGGTTAAGCCCAAGCCAAGTGGGCCCAACCCCAGATCAAGTGGATCCATGCCCAGGTCGAGTCCGAACATGAAGCGGCCGGCCCTCCATGCTGAAATAAAAAAAATCATGTAACAAATAATTTTGATGTAATTTTTTGTGCATGAATGTAAGCAAAATGGGCATAAATCCAAATTTTTGTAAAGCCCGTGGCTTATGTGCAAAATGAATAGCACATGAGACATGAGATGGCAAAATGCCATTTTGTAAAACCCAAGGGGCTGTATGTAAATATGTAAGCCTATATAAGGCAACATGATGATGAATAAAAGATAGACTTTTCATTACCAAAAATTAGGGCATGTGCCTCTTTCTCCTTCCTCAAGGTTCTAAAACCTTTTTCTTTCTTTTGAATTAAATCAAGAGTTTTACTCTTCCTTTTCCAAAACTAAATAGTTTTTCACCACAAAACCCATAAAGGGGAACTTGGATCTGCCATTAGATCTCAAAAAGGGGAGATTTTTAAGTCTTCCCCCTTTTTCCAAGATCCGGCCAAACGTCTGGAAGAAGAAGGAGACCCATCTTCAGAAACCCCACTTTGGAGAAGATCCAGGGCTCAAGGGGAGAACCCCCTTGTTCCCCGCCGAAAGACGCGACCGGAACGTTGGGAAAACGTCTGGCCTGAAATTCAAGGGCAGATGCTAATTGGTGCTATTCGTCCACCTCTCTGAAGATGCCAAGTTGATTTATGGCACCGTGTATTGAAGGTTTAAATGGATGCGGCCGATATAGCAGACTTCGTTAGATTCCCTTTCATTTGAGGGGGTTTTGATTGTGAGGACGCTCTTCCCTGCAGGAGTAAGCCCCTGCAGTTAATTACGCTACCGCGTCGCGGTAACAACTTTCTCCTTCTCCAGATGGTAACTTCGTGTTGTGGGTGTATGTTTTGTTTTTAGTTTCCCATGGATTGTATACGGAGACTAATTTATGTTGTCGCCCGTAGGGCGTGGATTAGTCCAAATCTGTATCTTCTTAGATTTGGGTTTGGGGGTTGGGTTTAAGGATACGTTAGTCTCATTTGAGACTAAGATCAACTTAAACGTTTGTTAAGAATACGTTAGTCTGATTTTTAGACTAAGATCAACTTAACGGGATCGTTTAGATCCAACAAAAGAGCATTCGAGCTTTATTGTTTAGTTTAGAGACATTACGGTCGATTAGTTTAAGGACATTACGGTCCAATGTTAGTTTAAGCACGTTTCGGTCCAATGTTAGTTTAAGGACATTACGGTCCACGTTAAGGATATCATAGTTCATGGGTTTAAAGGGACCCCACAGTCCAGGTTAAGGACATCGTAGTCCGTGAGTTTAAGGACCCCACAGTCCGTAGTTTAAAGACGTCATAGTCTATAAAGTTTAAGGACATCATAGTCCATGAGTTTAAGGACCCCACAGTCCGTGAAATGTGTGGTTGTCGGGACCCGTCACCTCTCTAAAGACGTTGAAGGATTACAACGACAGATATCAGAGAAGTAAAGAGATATACCCTCGAACTGGTGTGAGTTGGTTGAAAAATCTGTAGTCCAATTTAGGGCTAAGATCTGTTGAAATATTTATGAGCAGATGGGCTCAATTAAATATAAGTTGAGGGCTTATGGCTAATCTTAGGCTAAGTCCAATCAGATTAAAATGTTTAACATTTTATTTAGGGCTGTTGAGCTTTTATTTGGGCATGGCCCTTTTAATAATGCTGAGCATTATATCTTGACAAAAATTTTTCTTGTATTGAATGCAGAGCATTCATCAGAGCTCTGGCTTATTAAAGAACAATTTATGTTCTGTCAGCGCAACACGTGGCGCGCCAGGCGCTTTGCGCCAGTTAAACAGCGCAATGCACTTCTGCCAAGTAGCGCACATGTGGAGGACACGTGTCGCGCTTGGCGCTTTGCGCCAGTTAAAGAGCGCAATGCGCTTCTGCCAAGTAGCGCACACATGGTTGATACGTGTCGCGCTTGGCGCTTTGCGCCAGATGATGAGCGCATGATGCCAATTTATGAGTGCAGAGCGCTAGTTTAATGGCGCACTCGTGAGTGACACGTGGTGCACTTGGCACTGAGCGCCAGCCCATGAGCGCGGTGCGCTATTCCAGAAGCGCAAAGCGCAAGTTGTTTAATTAGCGCACACGTGGTTGACACGTGGCGCATTTGGCGCTGAGCGCCGGTCCAGAGAGCGCAGAAGCGCAGTTCAAGAGCGCAAGGCGCATTTCATGAGCGCAAAGCGCATTTGATCAGTTTTATGATCTGGGAACAAATTTATGTTCTTTTAGAAGAGACTTTGTCTCAAGATTTTAAGAACAACAGTTCTTATTTTGCAGAAGAGATTTCAATCTCTTGTTTTGATGAAAAGCTTTACCTTTATAGATCCATGATCTGTGAGAAGAATATGTTCTTCTTTTATTTTATGATGAGATCTTTTGATCTCTTTTGTGAAAGACTTTTTTTCCTTGAAGATCTATGATCTTTTTAAAAGAAAAGAATTTTTCTTTTTATAAGATGATTTCATCTCTGTGTTCATCATTCATCATTTTTACCTTGAAGAAAAAATCTTATTGCAAGAGCTTGCTCTTTATCTTTGAGTTTTTTCAAAGTTTATGGTTTTTTTTTCTATATCAGACTTGAAGTCTTGGGCCTTTATATAGGGCAAGCTGATTTGTTGAATCAGTTAAAGAGATCTTTCTCTGATTGATTTGGAGATGTTTCCTACCGTTGGATCTTTGATCCTATGGCTTCTGTTTTACAGAAGGTAATTTTCTTGTTTTTAACAAGATTGAAAGAAAATCTTTCCATAACTGAATTTTAATTCTGATTAATTAATGATTTATCATTATTATTAGATCTTTTGATCTAAGGGTGGGAATTTTTAATTCCAGCGCTAGCGCACCCGTGCTTTACACGTGGTGCGCTGCTCAGAGCGCAGCGCACTTTGCGCTAGCGCACCTGTGTTTGGCACGTGGTGCGCCGCTCAGAGCGCAGCGCAGCCTGCGCTAGCGCATCCGTGTTTGACACGTGACGCGCAGCTTGCTTAGCGCTAGTGCACATATAGTGCACTGCCTAGGGCGCAGCGCAGCCTGCGCTAGCGCACCCGTGTTTGACATATGGCGCGCAGCGCACCTAGCGTTAGCGTACACATGGTGCACTGCCTAGGGCGCAGCGCACCTGGCGCTGGATCTGAAGCGTTGCTTCAATTTTTGAAATTCGAATTTCAAACAGAGCTTTGCTCTGATTGGGGAACAAATGCCCCCCCACCGTTGCGCTCATGTGGCCCACACGTGAGTGCAGCGGTGGCAGCATCCGCACCCTTGGATCAACTCAAAAGTTGAAGAGGCGTTTCAATGCCTCTAAATAGGACCTTTGGTCTCTTAGATGAT
Source organism: Agapanthus africanus (assembly GCA_030015575.1). NCBI lineage: Eukaryota > Viridiplantae > Streptophyta > Magnoliopsida > Asparagales > Amaryllidaceae > Agapanthus > Agapanthus africanus. The sequence continues at coordinate 49,415,429 of CM057339.1, forward strand.
GCTCATCTTCTTCTTTGAGAATTTTATTCAGAGCATATCTCTTCTGTTTAAGAACTTTTCAAGAGTAAAAACTCTGTTAAAATTTTAGGTAAAATTTAAATCGTTTAGTAAACTAGGCTCTTACCCATTAACAGAGCCTTGCTTTTCATAGATTTTTGATCTAAAGAAAACCCTTTTAGGGTTTCATTAATAGAGCTTTGCTCTCTTCAAATCATGAACCTATAGATCTAAGGAGATCTTGTTTCAGGGTTTTTTAACCCATGAACAGAGGTTTGCTCATAAAGAATTCTTAGAGTTTGTTCACAGATCTTGGAGATCCCAGAATTCTTAATTCATAAAAAAAAATTGATTTTAATTTTTTTCTGATGGGTTTTTCCATCATCAATTTTTCCAGAGCAAGGCTCTTGAGGAATTTTGATTTGATCAGAGTTTGACAAGTGTCACTCTGTCACAGAGCATTACTCTCAAAGGGAGATTTACTCCTCTTCCCGACGGATCTCTCATTTAATGAGGATTTTCTTGAGGATCTCCTCACTTAATTAACAGTCTCATCAAATGATGAGGCTATTTTTTATTAATTATTAATTGATGAATTATCATCTAGATTTTGTGGGGCCCCTTTTGGTCCCTCTCCACTGCATTGCAGTGTGGTACAAATTTTAAAGTACCAAATATCAGAATTTAAATTAAATTATAGCACTGACAGTTGACTTTTGTCCCTTTTTGCGCAGGCGACATGTCTTTCGACACTTCCTTTCCGTTCATCCGATCAGAAGGCGGATTTCCTGAGGCGCCTGTAGACCGAGAGGTTCTCGTGCTGATTAAAGACCACGACCCGAAACACAAAAATCTTCACCTGTGGGGTAGATGGTACGATCAGATTATCAGAGGCCGCCGGAGCTTTTCTTGTGCGACGCCTTCGAAGCCTATCTCGGCGATCCCGTATGCATATGCACCCCCGGTGAACTATGCCGTGGAGGTGGTTAATTGGACTTCGGAGGGCCTCCTTCAGCTTTCGATTGCCGCAATACCCGTGCAGCCGCCGGCGGCTTTGGATATCCTAGGCAGCGCATATGTCAGGGCGAGTCGCGCCCTTGTGGACAGCCCTACAACATCGGGCTAACTCCCCGTCATCCGGCCGAGTACTTGCAGTGGGCCCGGTATATCTTGTCGGCAAAGAAATCGCAGCTGCTAAAGCTCGGCTTATACCCTGCGGTCTACACTTCCTTATTCCAGTATTCTGCACCTCCCACATGGTGGATCAAGGCGTTTTTGGAGCAGCAGAACATCCCAACTCATACCTTCCTCCTATTGGATAGAGGGGTCTCCATTTCCTTGGAAGAATTTGCCGAGATTTCTGGTCTACCAGTTAGGGGGAAGCACTATGAGGAGCTGCTTTCTCCGGATGAATATGTTTTTGCCACCAAGCCAGTGGTGATGGGCCTCATCCCAGAGAATGCCATTCAGCATTCCCAAGTCTGATAAAGGTGTTGAACATGTATGAGAGCCTCTTCCTTGAATCCGGAGGCCGAGGGGTCAGCTTTGCGGACTTCATTGCCCGTTTTCTTCGCCCGGAAATTTTGTCACGACAAGGCGAAAAGTTTGCTAAACTTGATGATCCCTTCGGCTTTGGCTTGGACCGTCGGCCGATACTGGAAGCTGATCAAAAGGGTTTCTTTCTTCCTGACGTCGCGATCGTCCCTCTGTCAGAAATCGCCGCTCCGGGTGTTTCCCTCCGAAAGGCGGCCAAGACATGGACGTCTTGCCTGAAATTCGGGGCAGATGCTATTTGGTTTTATCCGTCCACCTCTCCGAAGATGCCGAGTTGATTTATTGCACCGTGTATCGGAGGTTTAGACGGATGCGGCCGATGTAGCAGACTTCGTCATATTCCCCTTCGTCTGAGGGGTTTTTGATTGTGGGGACGCTCTTCCCTGCAGGCGCAAGCCCCTGCAGTTAATTATGCTACCGCATCGCGGTAACAACTTTCTCCTTCTCCAGAATTTCACTTCGTGTCGTGGGTGTTTGTTTTGTTTGTGGTTGCCCGTGGATTATATACGGAAACTAATTTATGTCGTCGCCCGTAGGACGTGGATTAGTCCAAATCCGTATCTTCTTAGATTTGGGTTTGGGGTTTGGTTTAAGGATACGTTAGCCATATTTGAGGCTAAGATCAACTTAAACATTTGTTAAGGATACGTTAGTCCAATTTGAGACTAAGATCAACTTAACGGGATCGTTTGGATCCGACAAAAGAGCGTTTGGGCTCTATTGTTCCAGTTTAGGGACATGGTGGTCTATTGCCAGTTTAGGGACATGGTGGTCCAACATTCCCGTTTTGGGGAAGAATGTTGGTTTAAGGACGCATTGGTCCATGAGTTTAAGGACCCCACAGTCCGTATTGTTGGTTTAAGGACGCATTGGTCCATGAGTTTAAGGACCCCACAGTCCGTATCGATGTGTGGTTGTCGAGACCCGTCACCTCTCTGACGACGTTGAAGGATTACAACGACAAATATCAGAGGAGTTCGGAGATGTACCCTTAAAACGGGTGTAAATTGATTTGAGATAGCATTTGTGCCCAGTTCAATTTAATTTGAGAACTTATGGCCAGAATTGGGCTAAGTCCAGTTGAAAAATGTTCAACATTTTATTTGCATTTGGCCTGTTAGGCCTTTACTAGGGCTCTGCCCCTGTTTAATAATGCATGGCATTTTTGTTTGGTCTATTAGACCTTTATTTGGGCCCTGCCCTTTTTTAAATGATGCACAGCATCTGTTTTGGTCTGACAGACCTTTGTTTGGGCTCTACCCCTTTTTTAATAATGCATTGCATTTTATTAGGCCTGTTAGCCCATTTTAATTGGGCTCTACCCTTCTTTTTAATAATGCACTGCATTAATTAGTTTGACAGAGCGCCACTGGCTTGTCAGGCGCTTTGCGCCAATTAAAGAGCGCAAGGAGCAAGCGCATGTGGAGGTGACACGTGCCACGCTCTGGTGAGCGCAAGTCTGTTAGCGCAGTGTGCTGCACTAGTGCGCCGCTGACACGTGGCGCGCTCAGGTGACTTGCGCCAATCCGAGAGCTCAGTGCTCAAATTAAGAGTGCAGGACACTGTTCAAAAGCGCAGAGCGCATCTTGATCCAATTTTGGATCAAAGAAAAGAATCTGAAGAGGTTTTTCCTCAAGATTCAAGAACCGAGGGTTCAACAAAAGGCAATGCCTTTATATAGATCAGAAAGATCTAATGAAGAAGTAAATTACTTCTTTTTATTATTATTATATTTTTTTTATTCAAGATCTTGATCTTGTTCTTAGATCTTTGATCTTTTTAGAAGAATCTCTTCTTCTTTTTTTTAAAGGTTTTTACCTTTTCTTTCTCTGAGCTCTTCTCAAAGTTTTAGAGGAATTCTCTATCTTTTTCTCTGTGTGTCAATGTGTTTTAGACTTGGAGTCTAGGGGCCTTTATATAGAGCCAATTGATTTGTTAAATCAGTTAAAGAGATCTTTCTCTGAGTGATTTAGGGATTTTTCCCCACCATTGGATCTTTGATCCAAGGGCTTCTGTTTTACAGAAGATAATCTTCTTGTTTTAACAAGATCAGAAAGATCTTTCTGGAATTTTAATACTGTTTTAGTGCTGACACAGTTGGCGCAAGCGCACCTGTGCTTGACACGTGTCGCGCAGCGCAGAGCGCAGCGCAGCTGCGCTAGCGCACCTGCGCTGACACGTGTCGTGCAGCGCAAAGCGCAGATCATCTGAAACGTTGCTTACTTTATTTTTATTTTAAATAGAGCCTTACTCTGATTGGGTGCCCTGCCTTGGGCGCAGCGCTGGCGTGTCAGTTTTTGACACGTGGCGCGTTGCGCGCAGCGCAAGGAATCTGAAGCGTTGCTTCAATTTTTGAAATTCAAACAGAGCTTTGCTCTAATTGGGGGAAACAAATGCCCCCCCACCGTTGCGCTCACGTGGCGCACACGTGAGTGCAACGGTGGCAAGATCCCAACCGTCGGATCAACTCAGGAGTTGAAGGGGCGCACAAGCGCCTATAAATAGGACCCTTGGTCCTCAACAGATGATCACCATCTTCAAGATTTCTCATTTTCAGAGCCTTGCTCTTGCTTTCAAGAACTTCAGAGCCTTGCTCTTGCTTCCAAAGTTAGAACTTTTTAGAAAAACTTTAGGTAAAAATTAATCTTAAATTAAATTAATTTTAATTAATAGAGCCTTACTTTTATAGATCTTTTGATCTAAAGAAAACCCCTTTGGGGGTTTCACCAACAGAGCCTTGCTCTCAAGAATCTGTTTCAGGGTTTCTTAACCCATGAACAGAGCTTTGCTCTTTGGCAAAACATAGATCTTTTGATCTAAAAATGAAGAACTCTTAAGAGTTTTCATGGATCTTTAAGATCCCAAAAAAATTTTTAATTTTTAATTTCTAAGAATTAATTTTCCTTTGATGGATATTTCCATCATTATCACAGAGCTAAGCTCTTTTAATCTTTTGAGGAATTTTATTCCCTTGAGACCAGAGTTTGACAAGTGTCACTCTGTGACGGAGCTTTGCTCTGAAAGAGGAGATTTTCTCCTTGTCTCTAGGGATTTCTCATTAATGAGAATATTCTTTTGGGGATCTCCTCATTAATTGACAGTCTCATCCAATGATAGGGCTGTCTTATTAACTGATGCATTGTCATCTAGATTTTGTGGGTCCCCCTTTGGTCCCCTATCCACTGCATTGCAGTGTGGTACAAATCTTGAAGTTCCGAGTGTCAGGTCTTTTTAAAATTAAATTAAGATACTGACGACTGAATCTCGTTTTTCTTTGCAGGCAATCATGTCTGCTGATCTGTCTTTCCCATTCATTCGCTCAGAGGGAGGATTTCCCGAGGCGCCGGTAGACCGGGAGGTGCTTGCTCTCATTAAGGATCATGACCCCGAGTATAAGAACCTTCACCTGTGGGGTAGGTGGTACAGTGAAATCATCAAGGGTCGCCGAAGCTTCGGTTGCGCGACGCCGTCAGAGCCTATCTCGTCGATCCTTTATGCGGATGAACCCCCGGTGAAGTATGCCGTGGAGGTCATGAACTGGAATTCGGAGGATCTTCTCCAGCCTTCGATTGGTGCCATTCCCATGCAGCCGCCGCCGGCCGTGGACATTTTGGGGCGGCGCATATGTCAGGGTGAGGCACGCCCTTGGGGACAACCTTACAATATTGGATTGACCCCTCGACAACCGGCCGGATACTTGCAATGGGCCAGGTATATCCTATCAGCGAAGAGGACGCATCTGATGAAGATTGGTCTATACTCCGTCGTCTACGTCTCACTGTTTGAGTACCCTGTTCCTTCGACGTGGTGGGTTAAGGCATTCATAGAACAATGGAACATCCCCACCCATACCTTCCTTCTATCAGACAGGGAAGTCTCTATCTCCCTGGATGAGTTCGCTGAGATCTCGGGTTTGCCGGTGAGGGGGGAGCATTATGAGGAGTTGCTTCCTCCTGACGAGTATGTCTTCGCCACCAAGCCACTGGTGATGGGCCTAACACCCGAGAACGCTATTTAGCACCAGTTTCCGAGTCTGGTGAATGTGCTGAATATATATGAAGGTCTTTATTTGGAATCGGGAGTCCGGGGAGTTAGTTTTGTAGACTTTATAGCTCGCTTCCTTCGACCGGAGATTTTAGCGCAGCGGAGTGAAAAGTTCGCCAAGCTCGACGACCCTTTCGGCTTCGGCTTAGATCGTCGACCAATATCGGAAGACGGTCAAAAGGATTTCTATCTCCCCGATGCCGCCATCATGCCCTTATCAGAAATCGCCGCCCCGGGCATTGATGAGGAGACCTTCTTTTTAGGGTTTCTGGGATTGTGGCCGTGCTGGTTCGCGCTCCCTATGCACCTGCGATACATGAGGTCGTCCGTTTTCTACCCAGCGCATCGGATGGTGGCTAGCCTACAGTTGTCGATCGGAATCGCCGGGTTGGCCCACTTATACCATGGACTCAGCGTGGCGGCGAACGCAAATGAATCTGGGGTGCAACCTGCCAATTTCCCGATGCACTACTTCACTTCATGGATGGAAATGCATGTGCTCGGGATATTCGGCATTCATAAGAGCCTCTCGTTTTTCGAGAAGTGCAGACTCCCAAGAGTCATGCGGCTGATCGGCGCCTCGATTGTGAATCCGCCTCTGCGGGAGGCTAGGGGGTTGCTCCTTCGTCCGTACTTGGTCGGAGCGAGGATTTCTTTTATGGACAAATTCGTGACCATCGGCTCGGAGACCTCTAAGGCGGTGTTGGCGCTGCGTGATGGTTTTAAGGACGGGGCTTCCATATTGAAAGCCCGGGAGATTCTTCACCTCTACTCCATCCGGCCGGGCTTCCTGGTGTTCAGGGAAAATGACATGGCGCTCTTCATGAGGTACAACCCCCACCGGTTCGCCCAACAATCAAGCTATAACCAGGGGGTCCCATTGGAGGCATTTTTAGAAGAGCCCGCGGCCACCATGGAGGGGATACGGAGCGCGATGCACCATTTTATGCGGCTGAATACGGGCTCCCACTTCTTTATCAGCGAGCCGAGCTGCGTCCCCCGGGTCCACCACGTGTACGTGGCTTGGTACGCGCACACGATGGGTGCCGTTATCCGAGAAGAGAAGCGCATGTTAGTTGACCGCAAGGGTGCGCCTCTCGGCAGCGACCGCAAGGCTCCCCTGAAGCCAAGGACCCCGGTCGTTCCTACGCTGAAAGATGCTGGAGCTGGGCCACCGCGCGTGCTGAGCCCTCCGCGCGGATTGCCGCCTCATGATACCGTGGACGCGCCCTCAGCGCCCCATGCTCCAGTGGAGACGGTGAATGTAGTTTCGCCCGAGTCTGGCGTGGGCTCGGACATTGGGACCCGCCATCCTAAGGTGCCCGCGAAGCGTAAGATGATTTTGGCGGCGACCGGGGCCCACGCGCAAAAGAGGAAGAAGAAGTCCGTTCTTTCTCTGGATGCCGTCCTCGGCTTAGAGCCTCAGGCCCCTCTCACCGAAGGCTTAATCGAATATGGGAACAACGAGGGTTTCTTGGTAAAGCCAGAAGACACCGACTTGGAGGCCGCCATTGAGGCTTCTGAGCGATCGGTAAGGCTCGAAGCGTGGTTGGCTAAACTTGCTCAGACAGGTAATCATTGGTTGCACTCTTCGTCATTTCATTGTACCTTTATTATTGTCTTTGACTAATACTTTCCCCCCCTTTTTAACAGGCGTCACCACTGAAGAAGCTATCGCTGCTTCCTTCAAAACTTTCCAGGAGGAGGAAAGGAAACGCGCTCTGTCGGGCGTTGGTATGTCTCGGCTCACCGAGTTTTTTTTATTCTCCTTTTTATAGCAAATCTAATCTTTTCTTTGTCTCTTTGCAGGGGCCGTGCAAGCTGATGCGGGGACTCTTCCTAGGCCAGCTACTGAAGTCCCGGCCTCTTCGGGGCTGCCGCGAGAGACCCGATTCGAAAATCCGATGAGGGATGCCTTGAAGGCTCTGGAGGCAACTCTAAACGAGGACGAAGACGCCTTGATGAAGGAAGCGTCGAAGAGGTCCGTCGTGACGGCCCGGGAAGAGAGGAAGCGCTTGAGGCGCGAGGTGAAGAAGCGCAGAGCTGCTTTGGCTGTAGGAGCGGGCCCAAGCACCATTATTCCCGCTGCTTCTCCTTCCGAGGAGTCCCCGGTCGCCTTGTCTACTGCTCATAGACAGGCGGCGCGTGCAGTTCGGGATGCCAACGATCGATCCACCTCAGGTAATGTGTCTTTCGAGACTTTGTTGTAAGAATTGTACAACTATCGGTTCTCATACATCTTTTTTTGCAGGGCCAAGTCCAACTGAAGGAGCGGCGGAAATCGTCGAGCCTAAGGGGACAGTGGAGGAGGTACTGGCTGAACCTGAGCCATGGTGGGCGACGTCGCCGAGGTTGCTGGACCCGAGGTAGTAGCTGATGAAACAGTCACGCCTACTGCGCCCGAGACGGCCACCACTGCCGAGCGCGAGGGAGCGGCAAATGAGACGGCTACTATAACCGAGCCTGGGGCAGCAGCGGATGGAGCGCCTAAGACCGACGACCCCATGGCAACGGTAGACGAGACGGCCGCGACCGCTGAGCCCGAGGGAGTGGATGGTGAGACGGGTATGATTCCCGAGGACAAGCCGACCGCTCTTTCTCAAGAGTTTGGCAATGATCCGATCATTGCTCTCCCCGCCTACGGTCCTCCGCCGTCTCCTGGCCTCGCGAGCACGACGACGGCTCCCGTAGAGTCTGGTGATGAGGCCACAGGAGGTGGACTCATGTCGATGGAGGAGGGAGACGCCTCCGTTTCGGCTGGCGGCTCATCAGGTAAATTTCGGGTTACCGTCCCCCCCTTTTTTTATCTTACAATCCTTCCTGACAGGTTTATCTTTGTTTTTTAACGCAGGTGCGGCCAGTGCTGATGCTCCAATGCTCGAGGGAGCGCCGTCAGTTACTGCCTTGACGGTGGCTACCTCTCTACCTTCTCTCGCGCCATCGCAAATGTTGGAAGGTACGGATTTGTAACCCATTAGTTTTATCTTTCGGCCGCATAATTCATGTACTAATGTCGTACTATTGCGTCTTTGCAGGAGTACTTTTTTATCACCTTTACCAAGTGATGCACCCGCACTTCTCCTTCCCGTCGGAGCTCGCTTCCTCCAGTGGCGCTGGTGAGTATAGTTTTCAATTAATACTCTTTCTTTTTCCAATAATGAACTTGTTTCTAATTTTTCCTTGCCCTGATTGCAGTGCTATAGATCGAAAAGGGAGATGAAAGATCAGTTGCGCCACCGGTCCTCCCGGCTTTGCCGCCTGCTGCAGCTGGTATAGTAAACTCCCTCATTGATGACTTTCTTATGTTTCTTGAACCGTCATCTGATTGTGTTTAGTTTTTTCAGCTGTCGTTCTGGTTCCGGCCCCCTTCGAGCCTCACATCATAATGCCGTCTGCCCCTTTCTTGAGACGTCCATCTTCAAAGGGTGCTGCGATGAGTTTGGGAATGCTGAGCGGATACGTCGAAGAGCTTGACGCAGACGTTCCCCCATCTGCCGCAGATTTCGCTTCGGAGGTTAATCCGATGCTTGCGACGCTTGTAAATTTTCATAATGAAAGCGTCGTCGAGTCTTGGGTTAATCATTGCAGGGAGATCGAAGCCCGCCTGCATCAGCTGGAGTCTATGCGTCCTGCCCCCGAGATCTTGGCCGCGAGCACCCAACGGGCGGCATGGATCGAGCAAAGCGCTTCTTACTTCCTCCATTTGGAACAAGAACTAACTTTAAGGCTGAGGGAATGCCAAGAGTCCTCAAGCGAGACTGCTCGCCTGCGTGCTGAAATCGATGCGAACGCTGCCCGGGTGAAGGCTATCTTCGAGGGCCTTCTGCAAAGTATTTCTGATGGGCTAGCACTGATGCAGAAGCTCGATGCCGCTGAGCGTGATGCCCAAGGTCGCAACGCAGCTCAACAAGCAGTTGAGGAGCAGTTTTCATCCTTCTTGCAGCAGTGGGCTCAAGTGGAAGCAGAACTGGCGGTGGCAGCCGATTAGGAGAAGGCATTAAAGGAAGTGCGCGAGCAATTGATGGGGCTATTTAAGACGCTTCCTTCTCCTTGAACATTTTGTACCATTTGCAATTGTAAATAAAAATGTATTTGTTTCTTTTATTCTTTAACACAATGTATCTTTTACTCAATCAAATTTATGAATAAAAGATATACATTCTTCATAATGTCTTGTGTCATTGCTCCGCTTTCTTCTTTCTTTTATTATTAGCATGTTACTTTAGCAAACATGGTCGACAGATGATAGAGCGAGCATTCTGTCTTGGATTCTTCAAGAGGTAGCGATGGCTTAGGCCGCAGGTTCAGATCTGCTGCCTAAGACTTTTCAACTTTATGAGCCGTGAAGGTCTCATAAAGACTTTTCTCCCTACGGATCGAGAGGATCTCGTAGGCGTATTTTCTCCTTAGGAATCATGAGGATTCCTAAGTGTGTTTTCTATTATAAGTCGTAAGGATCTTATAAGATAATTTTCCCTCTTACGAGTCGAGAGGACCCGTAAGCGGTTATTTCCCTCCTTATCAAGATTTGACTTCGGAGAGTGTGACCCGTGAATAGTATGCAAGAGTCCGTTTTGGACCGACTTGCAGGGTCCCAGTGCTTAGGAAACAGGTTTTTTAATCCCTACTGCCTAAGACTTTATCTCACAAGTCGAGACGAATCGAGAAGTTCTCACGAAGACACTAGTTTCCTCACGAGTCGAGACAAATCGAGATGCTCTCGTCAAGGACACTAATTTCCCTGAATTGAGGTATTTGCCAAGGACGCTGATTTCCTCGGAGTTGAGACGAATCGAGGTATTCCTGCAAAGACACTGATTTCTCTGCAGGTCGACGCGAATCAAGATGCTCTCGTCAAGGACGTTGGTTTCCCTGAATCGAGGTATTTGCCAAGGACACTAATTTCCTTGGAGTTGAGACGTATCGAGGTATTCCTGCAAAGACACTGATTTCTCTGCAGGTTGACGCGAATCAAGATGCTCTCGTCAAGGACGCTGATTTCCCTGAATCGAGGAGGTTGCCAAGGACACTGATTTCCCTGGGGCCGAGACGAATCAAGGTATTCCTGCAAAGATACTGATTTCTCTACGAGTCGACACGAATCAAGATGCTCTCGTCAAGGACGCTGATTTCCCTGAATCGAGGAGGTTGCCAAGGACACTGATTTCCCTGGGGCTGAGACGAATCGAGGTATTCCTGCAAAGACACTAATTTCTCTGCGGGTCGACACGAATCAAGTTGCTCTCGTCAAGAACGCTGATTTCTCTGAATCGAGGAGGTTGCCAAGGACACTGATTTCCCTGGGGTTAAGACGAATCGATATATTCTTGCAAAGACACTGACTTCTCTGCAGGTCGACGCAAATCAAGATGCTCTCGTCAAGGACGCTGATTTTCCTGAATCGAGGAGGTTGCCAAGGACACTGATTTCCCTGGGGCTGAGACGAATCGAGGTATTCCTGCAAAGACACTGACTTCTCTGCGGGTCGACGCGAATCAAGACGTTCTCGTCAAGGACGCTGATTTCCCTGAATCGAGGTATTTACCAAGGACACTGATTTCCTCGGAGTTGAGATGATCTCTGATGGTCTTTCAGGTTTTATATGAGTTACCGTCAAGACCCTAAAGCTAGGGATTTGGCCTTCGCTTCGCTTGCTGTGGTGTGTTCGAATCCTGTTGGAGGAGGGACGCTGTAGTGACATTTCGTCTGTTGTGTAGAGACGAACGTCGAAGTGGTGATCACTCCACGCTGGGGTGAGATCATCTCCGATTGCCTTCGGGCTTTGTATGAGTTACCGTCAAGACTTGGCTCCGCCTTCTGATGGAGCATGGGGAGGAAAGATATGTTTCCTTCTGTCTTTGCGCCCCTGGATTGTATACAGGGATTGTTGTGATATCGCCTGTAGGGCATAAATTTCATTATATATATATTTTTATCTTATTTCTTTCCGCGATGCTCTATCATTTCAGCTTTTATATCGTGAAGGTCGCGATTGCCCAATCATTTCGGCTATTTTTCGCGGTGCCCAATCATTTTGGCTATTTATTTTATTTTTACTCATTGCTTTTTATTGCGAGTTGCCCAATCATTTCGGCTATTTATTTTATTTTTACTCGCTGCTTTTTATTGCGGGTTGCCCAATCATTTCGGCTATTTATTTTATTTTTACTCGCTGCTTTTTATTGCGAGTTGCCCAATCATTTCGGCTATTTTGCATGCATACATTTTTACTTGCTGATTTTTATTGCAAATTGCCCTATCATTTCGGCTATTCCGTACGTATGTGTGGCTTGCCGCCTTTTCGCCGCAAGCTTGGGATTAGACACCGATTTCGGCATCAGCACCGCTACAACTGGGATATTGCCAGGAGCGAATCATCATTTGCCTCTGTCGATGTCGAACAAAGGTGGCTTAGCGAACAGGGTTAGGGTCCTGTTGACTAAGGCTTTTGACTTCATGAGCCATAAGGGTCTTACAAAGGTATTTCTCCCTACAAGTCATGAGGATCTCGTAGGTGTGTTTTCTCCTTAGGGATCGTGAGGATTCCTAAGTGTATGTTCTCCTGTAAGTCGTAAGGATCTTACAAAAGGGTTTTCTCTTTATAAGTCGAGAGGACTTACAAGGGTTGTTCACCGTATGGACATATCCCTAGTCACGGGTGGGACTTGGTTAGGGAAATATTTATTCGCTCCCGTGGATTGTATACAAGGGTCAGTACTGAGCCACTTTTAGGGCACTATCGAAGGTTGTGGGGGTTGCTTAAGAACATGTTCAGGTCTCTGTAACTTAAGACTTTCAAATCTTATGAGCCGTGAGGGTCCCATAAGAGAGTTCTCCTTACGAGTTGTGAGGATCTCGCAAGTGTAATTTCTCCTTAGGAATCGTGAGGATCCCTAAGTGTGTTTCTTCCCTGTGAGTCGTAAGGATTTCACGCGGGTGGTTTCTCCTTACAAGGTCGCGAGGACCTTGTAAGTGTCTTTTAACGAGGTTGCGCCCTTTCGGGTTTTCACAAACACTCACCGGTAGTCCTGCTGTTTTTACTCACGGAGCCCTTTTAGGTTTTCATCTGTGCCCATTTCGCTTATGGACATACCGTTTCTTTTTTTTTAATACTTTTTATTCTTTTTTTCTAACGAGATCGCGCCCTTTCGAGTTTTCACGAACACTCGCCGGTAGCCCTGCTGTTTTTACTCACGGAGCCCTTTCGGGTTTTCATCCATGCCCATTTCGCTTATGGATATACCGTCTTTATTTTTATATTTTTTAATTTTTTTTAATTTTTTTTAATTTTATTATTTTTTTATTATTTTTTTTATTTCGTCAGCCTGAGGATGCTGCGGTAGTAGTTTAAAGGCGTTTCGGTCGTCAGCTAGTTTTAGGACGTGGTGGTCCGTCATTAGTTTAAGGACGTTTCGGTCCGTCATTGAAGAAGGCCAACTACTACTTATAGAGTTTTGAGCTTAGAAAGATAGCGAGCGGACATAGTCGTCGTCGTCTATTATTGACCTAGGCTGTGACTCATTAAGCGTAGTATTTCTTTAGGAAGCGACCGTTTATTGGCCTGAAAGGCCTTTCACCGTGCATATCCATGAGTAGATAGGCTCCACCCTGGTAGACCTTGTCTATAATGTACGGGCCTTCATAGTTCGGCTCGAATTTTTCCCGCTTGGCGCGATTGGGGATCATAGGTCTTTTGACCACTAGTACGAGTTCGCCTTGGCGGAATGTTCTCGGCCTGGTCAATCTCTCATATGAGCGCGTCATCTTTGCTTTATAAGCCTCCAGATTTTGTTGCGCTATGAGCCGGGTTTCATCAAGAGCATCAAGCTCCTCAAGCCGAAGGTGAGCATTTTCCTCGTCCGTCAGCTCGTAGTGGACTGCCACTCGTAGAGAAGGTAATTCTATTTCGAGGAGGAGTACTGCTTCTGTACTGAAGACCAACGCGTACGGCGTTGTGTTCGTGGCCGTCTTGAACGTAGTTCGATACGCCCAAAGAGCCTCTTGCAATCTCTCGTGCCGGTCCTTCTTATTTCGGGACACCGTCTTCTTCACGATCTTCGTCAAGGTCTTGTTGAAAGCCTCAGCTAGACCGTTAGCTCGAGGATTATAAACTGAGGAATATCTCCAGTCTATATTGTGTTGTTGTGCGCGGCTGATCTTGTGGCTTCTGTAGGCTGGCCCGTTATCGGAGATGATCCGTCGCGGAGTTCCAAACCGATAAATGACGTGCGTTTTGAAGAAATGGAGGATATTCTCCATCTTCACTTCCCTCAGCGGTACTGCTTCTGCCCATTTAGAGAAGTAGTCAGTCGTCGCCAAGATGAATCGATGTCCCCTGGACGATGCTGGTTCGATGGGGCCGATTACGTCAGTCCCCCACATTTCGAACGGCCAGCTAGCCACTGTTGGATGTAGAGGATTTGGGTGCTGATGGATAAAGTCCCCATGAATCTGGCATGAGTGGCATTGCTTCGCATATTCGAGGCAGTCCTGAATCATCGTGGGCCAATAGTAGCACATCCGTTTAATTCTCAATTTCATCTTCGGGCCTGTTTGGTGAGAACCGCAGAGTCCGTCGTGAACTTCCTGAACGACTCTTTTCGCTTCGTCAGGTCCCAGACATCTCAACCATAGAGAATTAAATGAGCTCTTGTACAGAGTATCATTGATGAAGGCGAAAAACAGAGCTCGTTTCATGAGCTGATGTCTTGAGGATGCATCTTCAGGCGTTCGACTGGATTTGAAGTAGTCTACAAAGACTTCTCTCCGATCCTCAGCCTTTCCCTGGTCTTTTATTTGCATAGCCATTTTCTCAGTCAGTCCTTTTTCTTCGGATGGTTCCGGAGATATTTCTGCTGGGGCAAGCACTCGACGGCTTTGTACCGTGATTCTTACGTCATCGAGGTTTTCGTCGGCCAGTTCTTTAGCGAGCTTGGCTAACGCGTCTGCCTTGCTATTTTCTGCACGCGGTATGTTTTCCAGCATATAGGAGGGGATTTGAGTCAGTAATTGCTGTACTCTCTCGTCATACTTTACCAGTTCAGGTTTGCACGTTTGGTAGTCGCCATTTACTTGACTGACGACCAGTTGAGAATCTCCGTATATAAGGAGGTTTTCGATTCCCATGTCGATGGCGATCTCGAGGCCTGCCATCAAAGCTTCGTGTTCGGCTTCATTGTTTGTCCTCGGCTCTGTTAAGGAGAAAGCAAAGCGCATTATCCCTCCTTGTGGAGTTACGAAGATGAGGCCCACCCCCGATTTGATTATAGGGGTGCTTTGTTTGCGCTTTTTCATGGAAGACGCTCCATCGAAATAGAGTTCCCATCGGGTATCACTACCGTCGATCGCATCAAACGCATGTTCATCTGGCAGCTCGCAATTCAAAGGGGAATCAGCCGGTATCGGATGCTCAGCGAGGAAGTCGGCGATGGCCTGGCCTTTCACTGCTTTAAGAGGCTGATAGGTTATCGAAAACTCCATTAAGAGCAAGGCCCATTTAGCGAGTCTCCCTGTCAATATGACCTTCGACATTAAATATTTAAGGGGGTCCACCTTCGAAATGAGACGGACTTCATGCGCCAACGCATAGTGCCTGAGCTTTGTTATCGCGAAGATCAATGCCAGGCAGTGTTTTTCGATGGGGGGTAGTTGCTTTCTGCCCCCAGGAGAACTCGACTTAAGTAATAAAGAGCTCTTTCTTTCCCTTGGTCGTTCTCTTGTGCCCATAATGCGCCTAAGGAACCTTCGAGGGCGGTTGTATAAAGAATGAGAGGCTTTCCCTTGACCGGAGCGGCCAACACTGGCGGATTCTGCAAATATTGTTTGATTTCGTCCAGTGCGCTCTGGCATTTGTGATCCCAAACGAAAGGGGTTCCCTTCTTCATCAGATGACTGTAAGGGCGGCACTTGCCTGAAAGGTTGGCTATAAATCGCCGGATGTACGCGAGCTTCCCTTGGAGAGACCGCAATTGCTTGAGAGTCCTTGGCGGAGGCATTTCCATGATCACCTTGATCTTTGACGGATCTATCTCGATACCTCGGTGTCGGACGATGAATCCTAGGAATTTGCCCGAGGAAACTCCGAATGCGCACTTGAGAGGGTTCATCTTCAAGTTGTATTGTCGAAGGCGTTGAAATACGGTCTTCAGATGCTCTGAATGCTCCTCGTATGATTTTCTCTTAACCACGAGGTCGTTGATATAGCATTCGACGATTTCATGTATTAGGTCATCGAAGATCTTCGTCATGGCCTTTTGATAGGTGGCACCGGCGTTCTTTAGACCGAAAGGCATCACCTTGTAGCAGAATATACCCAAAGGGGTCTGGAAAGCGGTATGCTTCTGGTCTTTGGGATGCATCTTTATCTGATTATATCCTGATGAGCCGTCCATGAAGGAGAAAACCTCGTGAGTGGACGTGTTATCTATCATCGGCTCGGTGACTGGCACTGGGAAATCGTCCTTCGGGCAGGCTTTATTGAGATCCCGAAAGTCTGTGCAGATGCGCACCGTCCCATTTTTCTTCATCACTGGGACGATGTTGGCGATCCAATCGGGATACTGAACTTCCTGGATAAACCCAGAGTCGATCGGCTTCTTGACCTCGGCGTTGATACTCATCTCAAGCTCGAGCCGCATTCTTCTCGATGCTTGTTTGATTGGTTTAACGTCCGGGGATATCGCCAATTTATGCACAGCAATTTCTGGATCTAGTCCTGGCATTTCGGAATAGTTCCATGCGAAGCAATCTTTATACTGCATAAGCATGTCTTTTAAGGAAGCCACCGTTCCTTCAGACAACAGTTCACTAACGAATGTCGGTCGCGGGTCGTTCGCCGTCCCCAACTCAATTTTCTAGAGGTTATCCGCAATGGTGTGTATTCCATCTTCCAGCTCTTTCGGCGCTGGTGGAAATTCCGAGATCACCCCTTCATCGCTGTTTTCGAAGCACCAGGGGAGGTCATCCATATTCTCAGGCTCTTCTTTTGATATTATTATCATATGACAAGTACGAGCTCGCTTCCAAGACCGATGCGGATCGGGTTCTGCTCTCATGGTTTTGGGTTCATGCTTTTGTGGCGGTGTTACCCTCCAGCCGTCAGATAGAGCGAACCTGCCGAGCTGATACTGATCTTCGACCCAATTCTTGAAAATGAAGCAATCTTCGAGAGGGTGTCCTATTACCCTGTGATAAGAGCAATAGTTCGGGTGTGAGACATTGCCTGCTTGTTCGGGGTGCTTGGACTCCGGAAGCGTAATCATTTGGTGTTTTATAGCTAGGTCAAGTATCTTCTTCGTTTTGTCTTGAGGAAAAGAGTATGCTGAATGCCTTTTTCGACTGCGTGGCTTCTTGGTCCCACTTTGTCGTTGCTGAATGCCTTTTCCGCTTTTCGACTTGTTTCTGCCTCTGCGTCGGGCCTTTTTTGCAACAGGTTGACAGGGAGAGACATTTTCGTCTTTCGCAGCCTGTTGGAGGAGGCGTTGCGTCCTGGCTTTCTCGTAGATGGCCATTTCGCGGTTGTGGTAATCTCGAACTTTTTGACCAGCTTCCCTTATAAGCTTGTCCATTTGTTCTTCGAACGACGGACTGGGCATTTTTATGTCGGGGACTTTTTCTGGTTCAGGGTTAACATCCTCCCATTGAGCATCCCCTTCTTCATCAAAGTTATGCATGACATAGCAGTCACGGAGTAGCTCTCGTTTCTTGGACCGAACATATCCAAGCCCGATTGCTTCCATTCTCCCGTTAGGCAATTTGTGCTGAGTTCCGGGAACATTCCAGATCCTATCATAGAACTTAGCTTTTCGAGCGGTCTGTTTGAAGGGTATCCCTTGGCGCTTTAACAGCCTTTTCAAGCCCTCTGTATAATATCTTGGCAGACGGATGGATTGAAGCATGTCAAGCGTATGGTCCGCACCGTGCCAGATTCCTTTTTCCGCTCTGGTTTCCCCGGAGCGGTAAAATAGAATCGCTTTTTCGCCTTCTCGCCTGGGAGGGACATAGAACGTCTTCAGCTCTTCTACACTGTAGGTATCAAGTGCATCCAGTTCTTTATGATGTTTAAGTGGAACCATGGCGACTTGTAGATTTTGCTCTTCATCAGCGAATGATTGTACCGAAGGCCGAGCGGAAAATATAGCATGGACCTCATCTTCCGAGTCACTGCCAAAGATCAACATGGGAGCGGACGGTCCTGGCTCGTTGTGTTGGGGTGGACCCGAATAAACCATCTCTTCCTCTTCCTCAGTATCACTCCCGAAGACAGAGACGGTGGCGATAGCTTTGTTCTCCGGCTTGTGACATTTTTCTGTGTCCTCGAAATTCGGTAAGAAGTATTTTGCATCTTCATATTTGCGGACTTCGTTCACGGAGAATGGGTTCAACTCTCCTGTTACGGTATACTCGAGACTATCCTTAAAATATTTCATACACTGATGCTGTGTAGAAGGGATGATGTTGTACTCGTGTAACCAGGGTCGGCCAAGCAAAGCATTATAGCATGTCTTGACGTCTATGACGTGGAATTTAATGTCCGTGACGAGTAGCCCAAAGCGTAACGTCAGTATCACAGACCCGAGAGTCCGTGATGATTGAGAGTCGAACCCGGAGATGGTGATCATATCCCGAGCGAAGTGCTGGACGATCATGCAGATTTCTTTCAACACCCGTACATTGAGGAGGTTAACGGAAGACCCATTGTCAACCAAGATTTTGCCTATCTTTATATCGTGGCAGTACCCTGAGACGTAGAGGGGCCGATTGTGTTCGCACGTCCCAAGGAGGAGGTCTTCGTCACCGAAAGTGACATCGGTTGTGTGCACTTCTTCCAGCTCGTCCTTCATCTTTTCTTCGGCGAGAAAAGCTTGGAATTGCTCTGGCTCTTGTAGCGCTTTGATCAATGAATCTCTTGCTTCTTTTGATAGTAAGAGGGCATCGAGAATGCTGAGTTGCGAGGGTAATTTTCTCAAGTGCGCCAGAACGTTGTAGTCCACCTTATTTTTCTTTGACGGGTCCTTGGCGGTTAGCTCTTCCATGACTTGGTCATCTAGGGCGATATCCTCAGAGACCTTTTCTTTTCCTTTATCTTTTTTGTTTGAGGGTCCGAGATTCTTTTCGGGTAGCGTACGATTACGCAGCCGGATATTTTCGCAGGCCTTCGGCTCTTCCTCTTTTCCCGAGGTGGACTCTTTAAAGAGAGGGCTAAGCTCCATTTCCTCGTCAGAGTCGCTCCTGAATGTGAGAATTTGCGCTTCCCTGGCGTTGACCATGCGACAATCGCCGGTAGTTCTTCTAAGCTCCTCGGTCGTACTTTTTTGCTCCCGACGAGTTTTGCGTTTCTCCCGCTTAAAATGTTGCCGGTGAACAACATACCCCTACCACCATCTATTGAAAGCTTTGCACTCTTCGGTGGGGTGCGAAACCTTCCGATGATACAAGCAATAGGAAAGGTGCATTTCTGCTTTGCCGGCAATGTTTCCTTCAGAGGGTGGTAGCTTCATTCCCATTGATATGGCTTTAGCAAAGCTTTTCCTCATCTTGAATTTGCTTTTATCCGCTACAGATGTCTTTCGATTTGACGGGAGTGTCTTAACTCTTTCGTCTAGTCGCCGGTGCTTGGCCCTTTCAAATATGACCGTCCCGCGTTCCCGATCAGCTTTACTTTTCAAAAGAGTTTCGTTGAGAAATGCATCAATTGTTTCATCTGATGGCCCCAGAAGTTCCGGTTTAGGATCTGCCCCCAGCTTCTCAATGCAAGGAGTTTTCTCATCGTCTATAAACGAGTGGGAGACCATATGACAACTCGGACGTAACCCTCTGATTCATCCGACGAGCTTTCTCCATCATCTTCCTCCTGAAAGACGTTGATTGAAGTACGATTTCCGATTGTGTATGTTTAGAAAAGTTGTATAGAAATCACAACCAAAGAATTATTTGACCGCAATCAATAACGGTGTCAGATGTAGCGCGTTAGTAAGTGTGGATCGTCCACAGGGAAAGTGTAATCGTTCGTGTTTCGATTTAGATGAGTTGAAACTTTAAAGAAAAGAAAACAAACAATTCATGATTTGTAATTGAAGTTCAAGAATTAGAAAATCTAGATCTAATAATAAGAAAACGATAGAATCAAGAATTGAGAATTTGTTGATTTTCCAAACCAAATATCAAGAATTTAAATGAGGCTCGTAGGAATCGGTCGGATCTATAGATGTGATGAAATCTATTGATTACGTATTCTTATCGTTCGATGAATTGATACTAGATCGATGATGATCGACGAGAATTAGGGATTTCTAGTGAAACTAGGGTTTCAACATTTATCCCTTGTTCCTTCGTCGATATCATTCACATTCTAGCCTCTAGTAAATTCAAGAATCGATCGTGGATCTCTAATTTTGAGCGATCACAATCAAGAAAGTATCGCAACGAAACTAGGTCGTCGATTCTTCAATTTTCTAGTGTTTACAAAACTCGTAGGACTTAAGAATCGTTTTAAGATTTATTACATCATCATTCTATTGATCGTCTCGACTCTTTTACGAGCGGAGTTTTACTCAAATATCACAACAAGAACCACAATCACATATAGAGATCGAATCATGATGCAAGAATTTAAAGAAAGCAAGATTAAAGAATTTCACATTTTATTTATCAACAATTTCGTTACAATTCGCTCAAGAACTACAAGAGGAAGAACTCGATCGTCGATTTGGCTTCGCTCGTCTCCTTGAGTCGCGGATCGGCTTGGATCACTTGCTCGATTGAAGATCGGCTCCGCTCCTAAAAGGTTGAAGGCTTCTTGCTTGATTTGGTACTCGGGATCTTGAATTTGGCTTGGATTTAGAATTAGAGCTACAAGATGTGTCACTCAACTTGTAGATGGAAGAAATTGGGGAAGATGATGATTGGCTAATGATCCTAGATCTAGGCTCTCTTTTATAGACCTCAAAACCCTAGATCTAGGATTTCAAATTTGAATTTTCCCTCCAAAAGTTTGTTAGCAAGAGATTTGAATTTCCCTCCAAAAGTTTGTTAAGGAGAGCCTTCTAGATGAGCCACGTGGAGAATCGGGAGTCTTGTGGAAGCTTGTGCAGTTAGAGGAGCCACGTGGAAGAAAGTTGAGCCGCTGAAGCCATCATAGCGCCGCGGATCCGCGGCGCAAGCAGGCTCCCGCCGCGGATCCGCGGCTCTTTATGGGCCTTGGTGCTTGTGTCTTCAGGTGCTTGTTTGGGCTGACACTTGGGACTTTTCACGATATGTTGAATTTAATATTTCCCTCTATATTGCTACCAGCTCTTCAAGTCTTTGAGTTGGCGTAATTTTGATCAGCTCTTTTCCCAATCCTGCAATTTCCTGCACAGACTTCGAAACAAGTGTTGCGCAATACAGGGATGATGCAATGCCATGATAAACACACAATTTCCCTCGAAATGCCGGTTTTAGAGTATAACACATGCAATCTGGTATTTCAGGACAGTTTTGCTAATATGTGCAATATGAATACCTAACACTTCTAGATGAGTGCAAATGATAGGGAAATTGCCGTGTTAAAAATGCAGTATTTTCGACTGATCAAATTCCCCCAAACTTATTTTCGGTCGTCTCGAGCGAATTGTTTTATTAAAAAGAGAAGGAGAAAATAAAGAAAGAGAAAAACTAACTAGCACACTTTCGTAGGCAACACGATTGCACTGAGCACGTGCAACAAGCCTTTAAACCTCTAGGTGTCCCTAGTAGGAGGAGTGTTGTCTCCTGAGGGTTTTCAGCGGATTGCACCCACAAAATCCAATAATAAAAGGAAGACCGTGAATATTACATTTAAAGACAAGAATTGTAGAAGAAAAGCCTTGAAAATTAGGGTTTCCAACTAAGCTAGTTTTTCGGTTGTCATGAGCCCTATCTTAATGGTCATGAAAAGATGTCAGAAATCACGTCCTCCATCAATAAAATATCGTCTTATTCTTCATTCCTATCTTTCTTCCAAATATTGATCATATCACCCTGTGTGTGTGTAAAGGACATCCCTACACTCAGAGAATTCAATTCAAGCCATCATACTCTTGCCCATCAGCCTCAGTACTTTTTAATTAATGAATTTGCTCATACACTTTCATGCGACCGTTAATACTTCTTAAGGTACTAACCGACCGATTCCTCATGTGTTTACTTATTTGGTGTTTTTCCTCGTCTTGCACCACCTAAGGCTTAGCAGTGACTCCCAGACCAGTTGGCCTTAAGGCACTAGGTGAAGAGGCACCCTCGCTATATATTTTTTATTGCCCTTGGTGATAACAAAACCAGTGTCCATTTTTCTCACCATTTTATATTTTCTTCATTTTTTTTGTTTCCTTCATACATCGGCTTTAAGACAAGAGCATTTCAAGGTATCCTCTACTATCCCGGGCTTCAAGACGTGTGTAAGTGCGAATAGCAGGGTATCAACGTTCAAAAATGTTTGGCTTTCAGAATAGAAACTATTTTTCAGACTTATTTTTATCCTCAGATTAGTGACTTCCTTCATCTTACTAACCTTTGGGACAACGGCTCATAACTACTTATTACTAGTTCGTATAAGAAACCTTCTAATTTTCTTGGTTTTCTTAAATTTTTCTAATCTCATGGATGTAATTTTTCACTATCTACTCTTTTATTATCTTATTTATGTACAAAAATATTTTTATCTTTTTAAAATTTTTAAATTTTTATAGGTTTTCAAAAATGTTTTGTACTTATGCAATATGCAAATGATGCGAAAATAAGCACAAACCTCCCCCAAACTTGTTTTCAACAGTGTCCCCACTGTTGCCTTCTGCTAAATCTGAAAAACCTGTAAGCTTGGGAGGAATTTATTAGTGGGGGCAAAATATTTAAGTGAAAATCCTCCCCCAAATTTATTTTTGGCTCATCATTTTGTAAAAATTTTCTTTTCAAGAGCCCGATTATACCCCCCCAAACTTGAGTTATGCAATGTTAATCTTTGAAAATCACATGAGGGGGTCAAGAATCATTGGTCGATGCCAAGCTTTGCAAAGACCGAAGATCAACACCAATCATTCAAAAATTTTATCAATGCAGTGCTCTGGTTGGTGGAAAAAAAAGTGTGGAAAGGGAAAGGGGTGGAATAGAATGTGTGTGCGTCTCATTCTGGAGAGACGATGCAGTGTATGTGATGGATTGCTCACATTCTTTTTACAGTTCAAAAGAAGGGGTGGAGGTTCAATTTCAATGATTGGGACATGATTCTTCTCAACACCCGTGTCATTCAAAAATGCGAGTTCATCAGCGAAGATCTCCTCAAAAGTTCCATCAATACCCCGATGAATAATGTCATCACAAAGTGCGGGGTAATCTTTAGACTCTAAAAGCATTTCATAATCAGTGTTAGTTGTTGACCCGAACATCTCGGTAGAAGAGTCCGTATGTGTATGATAAATAGTTGGGTCAATCAACAACGTATGAAAAGAGTCTAAATCGGTATCAGGAGGATCATCAAATTCGCTGCTGTCGACATCCATTAAGTCGACAGAACAGACCTGAGCAGCAGGTTCGGAGGGTACACTTCCCAACTTGTAAATGTTCAGCTCAATTGATCTATTCCCGAAAGATAGGGTCATAGAACCGTTATGACAATTGATGATAGCGTTGGAAGTGGCCAAAAAGGGGCGACCTAAAATCACCGAAATTTGATTCCGTGGGTTCGCTACAGACTGTGTATCAAGTACAATAAAGTCCACAGCGAATACAAATTCCCCAATTTTTATTAACACATCCTCCAGTTCACCCCTAGGTTTGGTGATTGATCGGTCAGCCATTTGGAGAGTTATGCCCGAGGGCTTTAACACTCCGATACCTAGTTGCTCGTAAACCGAATATGGAAGCAAGTTAACACTAGCGCCAAGGTCTAGTAGAGCACGGTTGATGTGTTTTTCCCCGATAGAAATGGAAATAGTAGGACAGCCAGGGTCCTTACGTTTCCTCGGTACTTGTTGGGGAAAAGCTGTGTCTACAGTCTTTACCATGAATATCTTCTTTGGCACTTGAGTCTTCCTCTTCCTAGTGCACAAGTTCTTAAGAGTTTTCGCATAGGACGGAACTTGTTGGATGGCATCTAGGAGAGGGATGTTGATGTTAAGTTGCTTAAACATGTCCATAATCTTCTCCATATGTGGACTCGATTTGTTAGCCCTTAACCGATTAGGATAAGGTACTTTAGCAATAAGCGCTGGGTCCATCATAGGAGAAGTAAGTGTTTGTGGACCTGATCCCAGACTAGAAGTGGGGATCGTTTTCTGTGAACTAGAAGAGTTGGGCTGAGGTGGCGAGCCTTGTGGGAAACGAAGAATAGGCTCGCAGAAAGGTGGTGGGGTAGAAGAACTGGGGTCAGAATTAGAAGTAGAAGGAAAGGTCTCAGCCGGGGTATCATTGATAGATTTTTCTGTGTCATCAATCTCTTCCCCAACGTGATTGTCAAGCACTCTTCCAGATCTCAACGAGATTGCATTCACATGATGTGAATAGCCAGGATTAGGTAAAGGTTGAGCTGGAAGTTTCCCTTTCTCTCTTACACTCATTTCGGCTTTCAATCGTGCAATTTCCGCTTCCATCGATTTGATATTCTCATTTTGAGAGACAATGCTCTTCATCACATTCTCGACGGAAGATTGCAAACTAGCCATCCCTTGGATGGATTGTTTTATGAAAGTATCCAAGGTTTGTGCTAATGTAGAGGTGTTATCAGTACCGGTCAATTGCAAAGAGTTTTCATGTGGTGCAAAAGTATTGGCCGGATCTTAGAAGTTTTGTGATTGGTAGGGGTGCTGATTCAATTGAAGTGGTGGCTGTTGTGGTGGAGGAACCCTTTGGAAATTGTTTAGGGTTAGAACCGTGTTTTGAGATTGTGATTGGTTCCAAGCAAAGTTAGGGTGATTCTTCCAACCCTGATTATATGTGGAAGAACATGGATCGTTCCTAGGTCTTTGAAATGCGGCATTGGTATGCTCATGACCTTGAAATGGAGAGTTTAGTGGACATTCTTCCGTCAAATGAGAAGGATCAGAACAGCAGCCACATACAGTTTTGGAGAGTGATATTTGGTTTAGGGCGGCGGCTAAAAATTTGTTTTCCATAGTCTCGAGTTTCTTATTGATAGCTGAAATTTCAGCTCTAACTCTTATGGAAATATTATTGCCATCCCTAGACGATTGACTCACACTCTCCCACTGTAAAGATTTTTCAGCGAAATCTTCTAGAAATTTCCAGGCTTCCCCATCATCTTTGGTCATGAAGTTGTCTTGACACATGGATTCAAGGGTCTGTCTTGTGTTAGGATTAATGCCCTCGTATATGATTCTGCACAGTTCCCATTTAGGGATTCCGTGATGTGGACATTGGACTAACAGATCCTTGAAGCGTTCAAGACATTTTAAAAATGGTTCATTTGGAAGCTGGATGAATTGATTTATTTCTTTACGGACTCGAGCTGTCTTATGATGTGGGTAGAATTTATTAAGGAATACTTCTACGAATTCTTCCCAGTTTGAAATGGAATGTGCGGTTGTGTTATACAGCCACTTCTCGGTTATATCGCACAAAGTGAATGGGGGAAGACGTAGACGCATAGCATCCACAGAAAGCTGTGAGGTACCCATCATTGCGCATACATTTTCAAATTTCGTGATAAACACGTATGCGTCTTCAGACTCGAGACTGTGATATTTGGGTAGAAGGTTGATGTATTGAGGTTTTATTTGAAAATTGTCCCTATTGGCTGGTGGAGTGGAAAGACAGGTGGAAAGGGGACCTCGTGTTGGATTGCACCTCTCTTGGAGAGAGATGCGGGGTGGATTCTGCGCACCAACGGACGGCGGCAAAGTAGTGATAAAGAAGTTCGATGGAGAAGGATCCATCGATGTGGGTGTGGTGGTGGGTAAAGGAGAGGTAAATGCAGAAATACCGACTTTTGGGTCGATCATGGGGACGCGGACTAAACGGGCACTAGAATCCCGTGTCCAGCCGAGCTTGCACTAAAGGGTTTAGTACAAGTAGCAGCGTGATATAATTAGGGGAATGAATGAATGTGTTGGTGTTTGTTTTGAAAATTTTACGGATTTTTTTGAAAAAATGATGCAAATCACAACAAATGCAACAAGCATAACCCTAGAATCTAGTGGTCACCTAGGTCAAAGCTCTAGACCGCTCCTAACTGCCAAAAGACAAGTCGCAGGATAAATCCTCCACTGCCTCTTTGTCTCTCCTGTGGCCAGGTAAGTGCCAGGTAAGTGGGAGGTTCTCCACTACGTAAGTAGTGGGCCTAATTAAGTAACCACTAGCCTTCGACACACTTGCCTTAGACACCATAAAAGAAACGCGGATAAGCAATGAATTACCCACGGCCTTCTTCTGTCCTAAGTGAGCGCGACGGTCCTTAGAGCCATCTCTAGAATTTTTTTAGTTAATGAGGGTAATGCGGATGCAAGTTTGTGATTTTTGGGGCTTAAGAAGGGTAATGAACTCCCCACTTAATCTGGATTTGGCCGTGCCCCTTAAATTCCGTATTAATATGCAAACAACCAAAAATCAAAACACGCACAATTTATTTTGCTTTTGCGGCTCTGCGATTTATTTGCAAAGAAACCTGCAGCAAAATGTTATTTAGAGCAGACAGAGGAGGAAATAAGAAAGTTAGAGACTCACAGAGCAAAATTGATGCAGTGATGACGTCAGCATGCGGCGGAACCGTGGTGGGAGTCGCTTAGTGCCGCGGAAACGCGGTGAAAGGAAGAGATCACTGCACAGAAAATTTACAGAGAGCTTCTGTTAACTTCTCAAGCTCTCTGGAATGCTCAGAAAATTTTTTCTCCAGCTCCAATGATTCCAGATTTCCTCGCAACAAATCACAACGAATCGGTTAGGGTATGTGCGAATTTTGATCTAAAAATATAGATGGAATAAACTTTTCAACTCAAATTTCAAAATATGAATAATTAGCGCACAATCCCCGGCAACGGCGCCATTTGATTGAAGTATGATTTCCGATTGTGTATGTTTAGAAAAGTTATATAGAAATCACAACCAAAGAATTATTTGACCGCAATCAATAACGGTGTCGGATGTAGCGCGTTAGTAAATGCGGATCGTCCACAGGGAAAGTGTAATCGTTCGTGTTTCGATTTAGATGAGTTGAAACTTTAAAGAAAAGAAAACAAACAATTCATGACTTGTAATTGAAGTTCAAGAATTAGAAAATCTAGATCTAATAACAAGAAAACGATAGAATCAAGAATTGAGAATTTGTTGATTTTCCAAACCAAATATCAAGAATCTAAATGAGGCTCGTAGGAATCGATCGGATCTATAGATGTGATGAAATCTATTGATTACGTATTCTTATCTTTCGATGAATTGATACTAGATCAATGATGATCGACGAGAATTAGGGATTTCTAGTGAAACTAGGGTTTCAACATTTATCCCTTGTTCCTTCATCGATATCATTCACATTCTAGCCTCTAGTAAATTCAAGAATCGATCGTGGATCCCTAATTTCGAGCGATCACAATTAAGAAAGTATCGCAACGAAACTAGGTCGTCGATTCTTCAATTTGCTAGGGTTTACAAAACTCGTAGGACTTAAAAATCGTTTTAAGATTTGTTACATCATCATTCTATTGATCATCTCGACTTCTTTACGAGCGGAGTTTTACTCAAACATCACAACAAGAACCACAATCACAAATTGAGATCGAAGCATGATGCAAGAATTTAAAGAAAGCAAGATTAAAGAATTTCACCTTTTATTTATCAACAATTTCGTTACAATTCGCTCAAGAACTACAAGAGGAAGAACTCGATCGTCTATTTGTCTTCGCTCGTCTCCTTGAGTCGCGGATCGGCTTGGATCACTTGCTCGGTTGAAGATCGGCTCCGCTCTTAAAAGGTTGAAGGCTTCTTGCTTGATTTGGTACTCAGGATCTTGAATTTGGCTTGGATTTAGAATTAGGGTTACAAGATGTGTCACTCAACTTGTAGATGGAAGAAATTGGGGAAGATGATGATTGGCTAATGATCCTAGATCTAGGCTCTTTTATATAGACCTCAAAACCCTAGATCTAGGATTTTAAATTTGAATTTTCCCTCCAAAAGTTTGTTAGCAAGAGATTTGAATTTCCCTCCAAAAGTTTGTTAAGGAGAGCCTTCTAGATGAGCCACGTGGAGAATCGGGAGTCTTCTGGAAGCTTGTGCAGTTAGAGGAGCCACGTGGAAGAAAGTTGCGCCGCTGAAGCCATCATAGCGCCGCGGATCCGCGGCGTAAGCAGGCTCCCGCCGCGGATCCGCGGCTCTTTATGGGCCTTGGTGCTTGTGTCTTCAGGTGCTTGTTTGGGCTGACACTTGGGACTTTTTACGATATGTTGAATTTAATATTTCCCTCTATATTGCTACCAGCTCTTCAAGTCTTTGAGTTGGCGTAATTTTGATCAGCTCTTTTCCCAATCCTGCAATTTCCTGCACAGACTTCGAAACAAGTGTTGCGCAATACAGGGATGATGCAATGCCACGATAAACACACAATTTCTCTCGAAATGCCGGTTTTAGAGTATAACACATGTAATCTGGTATTTCAGGACAGTTTTGCTAATATGTGCAATATGAATACCTAACACTTCTAGATGAGTGCAAATGATAGGGAAATTAACGTGTTAAAAATACAGTATTTTCGACTGATCAGACGTGGCTGAGGAACTCTTGGAGCGTGATGGTAGTCCGTGCCTTTTGATTATACTTCTCCAGCGCATCAATCTGTTTCTGTATGTCCGTGCGCTTGTCGCCAGGTTTCACGGGCTTTTTGGATCTTTTCTTCTTCTTCTTTGAAGATTTCGACGGCTGGGTACAAGTGCTTGGGCCATCACCACCGATCTTTGGAGTTGGGCCCGGCTTTAGCATCCCTTCGATGATCTGGGGTTCTAGTGGGCTCTTCCACCTGATCGCCGGGCATGTCTGGAGATCATTAAGCATTCTCTTGGTTTTGGCTGATAGCACAACCTCCCACGGAGCTTCCTCAACAAGGGAGCACGTTGCCCCCGGCGTATTCACCTTTTTAGGGGTATGAGGTTGCGGCGGGTTCACCTTCCATCTTTCGGATAACGCGAATGTCACGACCCGCAGGGTACGGAACGTGACTGGCACTTAAGTTTACGAAACGTCTAAAGACATCCGTAAAGTAAGTAAGCCAAAGCCCAGAAAACAAAACCAATTAAGCAAAAGAGTGAAGAAAACCCAATCATTTGAAAGCAAGTTTATCAAATAGTCATGTAAAACCCTTTTTAAAAACAATACTAATTTTTCCGAAAATTTCGGCAGAGTCTCCTTTGTAAATACTGGCCCCCAAAATGGGTACAACAAAATATACATGAATCCAACAAAATAGGGCATCCCCAAGCGGGAGCTAGCTCTTCGCCATAAGGCGGTCACAAATCCCACGCAATGTAAATGACAGCAAGTATAATAATTATAATAAAGCATAAGAAAACATCATGTCGACTCAAGTGAGCTCGACCCCAAAATACAGCATAAAAGTCCACAAATCTCACAGTCTCATCTCTAGGTCAATATACAATAAATCTGGTAGAAACAGTAGATGGAGTACACTAGATACAAGAATATACAAGGTGGTACAAAATAATAACATAACCCACCTATGAGCAAATCTCGAGCTCAGGCAAAAGAGGCAAAAGGACAAGTGCGCCCGCCGCTACTGAACTGACGGAGCGGACCTGCAAAAGACTGTGGCACAACGGGGGTGAGTTGCCAACTCGTGAGTAATAAATAACATCTACAAAGGCTATCGTATGCATGCACACAAG
The DNA here is from genome assembly GCA_030015575.1 of Agapanthus africanus. Classification (NCBI taxonomy): domain Eukaryota; kingdom Viridiplantae; phylum Streptophyta; class Magnoliopsida; order Asparagales; family Amaryllidaceae; genus Agapanthus; species Agapanthus africanus. Next base: position 49,444,882 of record CM057339.1, read on the forward strand.
CATCCTAGCATCTAAAATACAGGTATGACGGGATGCACTAGCAGGTGTGTATACAACATCAGTGTACTAATATGTATGCAACATGAAAATCTGAGGTCTCAATAGGTATATATAAGAAACATTTATCTCTTTTTGTTTTTGAAACTCTTTTAGAATGCCAGCATAATACTCAAAGAATCGACGAGAACCGGTGTCCAGCAACGACACCCAAAAGCTGTCTCAAATCTCATAAATGTATCTCTGGCCTCAGCCGTCCGGCTGACCCATCTCAAATATCAATATCTCATCCCCTCGCGGCCCCGGTCGGTATCCTCTGGATATCCGCCGTGCCCAATGAAGTCACCGGTAGGTAATCCGTCCCCTGCCAGGCTCATCGTCAGCACCACGAGCTTCTTGCCCCGGGGTACCCTACCGGGCCCACCATGTACCCGAAACGGTTCATCCAACTCCTCGAAACGGGTCTCCAAAAACCACAGCAAACTCATGGTGGACGACACTTACATCACTAGAAAACCGCAATTTACATGTTTTAAAAACATAATAAGTTTAGAAATTTTGCGGTTTTCCCCCGAAATCCAGCAATATCATAAAATCTCAAGAAATCCTCATAAGTGCATATATCAATGATAATGAATGCGTATGATATCAATAATCAAGTTGCGATGTGTGATCAATGGATTAAGCATGAACAATTAATATGATGAAGTACATGCACATGAATAGCAATTCTACGGTTTCATTTTAAGGAATTAAAGGCAATAGCACCAGTTTAAGTATCAATTAGTAAAAGGTTTAAATTTAAATGTTATCTAGTGTGGTGGCATGGCAATTACCAGGGTGTGTGTGTAAGCATGAATAGTGCTCGTGCTGCATATAAAAACCCTGGCAATGGTGCAGGTGTCCTATAAAATGGTTTCGTATAGGTATGTCAATATAATGCATGGATGCAGCAAATAGTCAAATAAGTATTTCACCCCTAATTACTAACATCACTAAGGGTCTTGTAAGTTACTAAAACTATCGGGCGGCTTGCGCCATCCAACGATAGTCCCCCGTAGATATTACATCTACTCACCGGAATCCCTGGCTAGCTGTGTCCAATCACCGCCTTTCCCTTTCGCGCCGCGTCTGACGTCTCCGCGACCGAACCTGGAATTAACATCAATACCAAACATAAGGTTACATATCAAGAACGACGCAAAACCCAAACGAAACTACTAACGTTCGCTAGCTAGGTACAACGTGCACAAAGTGCGCGGAACACACACGAAAATCGCAAAAACTGCCAAAAACGCCGATTTGATCGCCCGGCAAAACTAAAACCCGACTACCCAAAAATCCGCACTCACGCATCCTAAAAGTCGTAGGACAAGCCAACACAATCATCAAGATGTCAAAAATAATTCATCCCATAACTTTATAACAAAACTAGTAAGCAATTGCATTCCAAAAATCGGTGCAAGAATCGCCGATTGGCTACAAAAGACTACTATCAAGCTTGAACACCCAACCACACTACAAGCAATCTACAAACACTAATTACAACACAATAACAATGATTCCAATCCTATTTTCCATAACAACCATTTCTTGAATTTATAACCTAGCAAATTCCAAATCAATTTCCACACTTGAAAACTTAAATTAACACAACAAAAGCCCACATAAGAAAATTAATCTCCTAGATTAGGTTAGCAAAATAACTAGATAACAATTTCACACTTCTAAAATTAACTAATTTAGCAAAATTGAAGACTACATAAACAAGGTGACCATATAGATTTGTTAATTAACAACTAGATTAACTATAAAACAATCTAATTAACTATTATGGCTTCAAAACCCTAGTTAAATTTTTCAAGCATAACCTAAGAAAACTAGATTAGAACTACACTAAATTTAACACTACAACAATCTACTTAAGAATCTTAAACAAAAGAATTTAATTAGCAAGGGATTATACCTCACTAGAGATCTAGCAAGAATGGATTTTGCTCCAAATGATGGCCTCAAGCATCAAGATCCAAGCAAGAATAGCTAAGGATAAATGATAGCATAAGGATTTTGTTTGGATTTTGAATAAACTATGGATTTTGATGTGGTTTTTTGATGAAATTTGAAGAAAAATGAAAAGAAAAGAGATGAAGAAGAGGGGTGCAGGTTTCGGCCAGGTAGGAGGTGAGGGGGAGGGTGTGGTGTGTGTGGGAAAGTCAATGGTCAAGTCTCCAAAGTCAAATGCACCATACCTTATTCATTATATTTAAAATAAATCCATAAACCAACAATTCAACACAAGAAAGCAACCAAAGAAAAAGAGGCCAGAAATTTCTGGACTTGCACAAGGTGGGGCTGTCCTAGGGCTGAGGAAAAAGAGAGAGGGGTTTTACAAAAGAAATTTTATGCAAAAAGGCCCCCTACAAGTCAAAAATTGCAAGTTTTAGCTCAAAATTCAATAAATTCGTTTCATATCATAAAAATTTGTTAAAAATCAAAATAAATTACTAAAAATTTATGTTATCACTAGATTTTAATTATCATAATTTTAGAGATTAAAATTAGCCCGGAAAAATTTGTATTTATCGCTAATTTAATGTATTTTCTTACCGGCTTAAAATAATATTAAAAAAATGAAAAATTAGGGAAAATTTTTAACGACCAGAATTTCATAATTAACTCATTATCTACTAAAAACAAGCAATTATCTATCCATTTTAGGTATAATTAGCCCTAAACTGCAAAATAATAAGAAAGACGGTTTTCGGAAAAATACCGAATTTTCACCGAATTTCAGGAAAACACCAAAACGACTTTTCAAGACGCTACAGCGAACTTGCCTTGCTGATATTGATCTTCAATCCAGTTTTTGAAGACGTAGCAATTCTCGATCAGATGTCCCAACACTCGGTGGTAGGGGCAGTAATTGGGATCATTAACGTCATTTGGCTGCAACGGACGCCTTAAATCTGGCAGATTGATGAGCCTGTTACGCAGCGCCAGCTCGAACAGTCTTCTCGTTTTATCTTGAGAAAATGAGTAAGGACGTCCTAGCCTCTCCTCAAGGGGTACGCGTGGACGCATATTGTTTTGACGGACAACCGGCTTTAAGTTGCTCGGCTGTTGTTGAGCATTGGCGACGATAATCGCTTTTCCTTTCCCCTTCTCATTTCGAGAGTCCGGCCTTGGAGGAGACGGCCTATGGCCCATTTGGTCCATTTGGGGTAGCTTGTCGATCAGGGCCTGGAACGTGGTTGGTTTAAAGAACATCATGAACTGTGAAATAGTTGCATGAGGATCTAAGGTGCCCACGAACATGCCCACCGCCGGCGCTTCTTCGATGCGCTGTTCGCACTTCGACCATAAGTTCCGCCATCGGATTGCATATTGAATCCAGGTTTCGCCCGGCTTTACTCTTGCATTAATCAAAGCTGTTATTGGAGTACGCTCGCTGGCGCTTGCGAAACGCTGGGTAAACAACAACTCCATTTCAGCGAAAGTTTTGACGGAGTCATTCGGAAGTTTGGAGTACCACTCAAATGTCGTCTCCGATAAGCTACCGACGAACTGGCGAAGCAACAATTTATCATCACCGCTGGTATTGCCACAAAGAGCCCTGACTGGGCAACATGTTGATGAGGATTGCCAGTCCCCTTATAGACATGGAATTTCGGTATTGTATAGCCCGGCGGGTACTTGATCTGATCATACCAGCTCGGATATGGTCGTCCCGTTCTGACAACTTGACCAGCTGCCTCAGTTGCCGGGTGAACCGGTATCTGCTGAGCTATATATTCGTCCAGGTCAGCTTTGGAAATTGTCTCCTCCTTGGCTATTGAAAGAGCCGGTGGAGGATTTGATGTTTCTCCTCTGTCATCTTCAAGGACAATCGGAGGATCTTCAGCTGGGGGATCCTGCTGGATCATCATACCCACTATGTCCTGGAACAGAAGGGCCATTCGTTTTATATTGGCTGCTTGTTCTGCAGCCTCTTTGTCCTTCTTTTCCAGTATCCTGCGAAGGAATTCGGCGTCGGTTTCTTGAACCTGGCGCTGATCCGAGGACGCTTCTGGGCTTTCTTTTGGCCCAGTGAGTGCGGCCATCGTGATCATCATTTCCTGGAGCTTCTGCTGCTGCTCCTGAGCTTTAGTCACTGATCGCGTAAGCGGTCTATGACCTGTGGATATACGGCTGTCCTCTTTCCCAGACGCCATGTAGACGGTGTGTACCACAATGCCTCCGGACTTAGGGCGTTTGGGCTCACTACCTTTGACATTCGCCGCAGGCTTGGGGACTTTCTCCGGCCTTCTTCTCTTATGGGCCATCGAAGTTGAGGGGGCCGTCGCTTTGGGCACCCAGGTGGCCGTCGTCTTCCGTTGCTTAACGGGGCGGTCTTCCTCCTGTCGGACCTTCGACTTCTTATGCTGGTGAGAGAAATTCGGATCAATCACCGATTCTCGGATTCGTCGCCAAGTCTTGTAGACTCTGGAAGACAGCCGTTGAGGAGACTGCTCCGGCCTTTCTGGTTTTGCTTCCACGACGGTCTCTACCGGTGGAGGAGATCTTTTGAGCACCGCAGTTGGCAAATTTCTGCGTACCCTGTTCAACAGCTCAAAGCTGTTCCCAGTTGGAACATCAGCATTAACTTCCACCGTTGGAGCTGGTAGAGTTAGCCCAGAGAGGGAGTTGCCCCCAGTCTTCCTTATCCGGCGCCAGTGGCACGTCGGGCGTGATGGGTTGTTGGGATTGGTTCAGCGACGGCTGTATCTTGCCCCCTGTTCAGGTGAGGGGCTGTCGCGGGTGTCAGCCTCTTGAAGACTGACGTCCGTTGAGAAGTTATGTCCAACCGGTCAAAACAGATTTCTGCGGGAGCGGGAGCAGGCGCAGTCAGTCTCGCAAAGACCGACCCTCCGGGAGGAGAAGCCGCCTTGACGACTTCGGGAGAAGAGATGGCTATCTTCCTCGGGATGGCCACTTCAGGGGTCATGGGCTTCTTGGCAGGCCCATCGGAGTTCAGGCTCAGTCTGGTGAAGACCGAGGAGTTGGAATTGGACGACCCGTTGAGAGGGGCCGTGGTAGTAGTGAGCCGATCGAAGACCGACTTCTTTTGCGCTTCCTTCGGCATCGGGATATTAATGTTCACTGGCGGGAGCATGGTCCCAAAGAACAGACCGGTGGTAGCCTGAGTTACTTGTTCCACAGGCATAGTGAACAGGGAAGCAGCCTGCAGTCCATAGGCTACACCTCCAGGTGAGGCGAAGCGTCGGTTACACTTGCAGTTGGAGCAGTTTGAGCCATTGAACGCCATTGCTGTTTGATTTCTGCGCCAAGCAAGAGGCCAAATCTTAGTAACTTGAAACCCGAGGGCAACCATTAACAAACCGCGATTCGTTCGCGAAAACGACATACGAAGTGTGGAGTGGAAAGAGAAAAAGGTCCCACCGGGCGTGCCAGAATCTGTTCCACTCCGAAAAGCGGCCAAGACATGGACGTCTTGCCTGAAATTCAGGGCAGATGCTATTTGGTTTTATCCGTCCACCTCTCCGAAGATGCCAAGTTGATTTATGGCACCGTGTATCGGAGGTTTAGACGGATGCGGCCGATATAGCAGACTTCGTCAGATTCCCCCTCGTCTGAGGGTTTTTTGATTATGGGGACACTCTTCCCTGCAGACGCAAGCCCCTGTTAATTACGCTACCGCATCGCGGTAACAACTTTCTCCTTCTCCAGAATTTCACTTCGTGTCGTGGGTGTTTGTTTTGTTTGTGGTTGCCCCTGGATTGTATACGGAGACTAATTTATGTCGTCGCCCGTAGGACGTGAATTAGTCCAAATCCGTATCTTCTTAGATTTGGGTTTGGGGTTTGGTTTAAGAATACGTTAGCCATATTTGAGGCTAAGATCAACTTAAACGTTTGTTAAGGATACGTTAGTCCAATTTGAGACTAAGATCAACTTAACAGGATCGTTTGGATCCGACAAAAGAGCGTTTGGGCTCTATTGTTCCAGTTTAGGGACATGGTGGTCTATTGCCAGTTTAGAGACATGGTGGTCCAACATTCCCGTTTTGGGGACGAATGTTGGTTTAAGGACGCATTAGTCCATGAGTTTAAGGACCCCACAGTCCGTATTGTTGGTTTAAGGACGCATTAGTCCATGAGTTTAAGGACCCTACAGTCCGTATCGATGTGTGGTTGTCGGGTCCCGTCATCTCTCTGACGACGTTGAAGAATTACAACGACAAATATCAGAGGAGTTTGGAGATGTACCCTTGAACCGGGTGTAAATTGATTTGAGAGAGCATTTGTGCTCAGTTCAATTAAATTTGAGGACTTACGGCCAGAATTGGGCTAAGTCCAGTTGAAAAATGTTCAACATTTTATTTGCATTTGGCCTGTTAGGCCTTTAATAGGGCTCTGCCCCTGTTTAATAATGCATGGCATTTTTGTTTGGTCTATTCGACCTTTATTTGGGCTCTGCCCTTTTTTAAATGATGCACAGCATCTGTTTTGGTCTGACAGACCTTTGTTTGGGCTCTACCCCTTTTTTAATAATGCATTGCATTTTATTAGGCCTGTTAGCCCCTTTTAATTGGGCTCTGCCCTTCTTTTTAATAATGCACTGCATTAATTAGTCTGACAGAGCGCCACATGGCTTGTCAGGCGCTTTGCACCAATGAAAGAGTGCAAGGAGCAAGCGCATGTGGAGGTGACACGTGCCACGCTCTGGTGAGCGCAAGTCTGTTAGCGCACTGCGCTGCGCCAGTGCGCCGCTGACACGTGGCGTGCTCAGGTGACTTGCGCCAATCCGAGAGCGCAGTGCTCAAATTAAGAGTGCAGGGCACTGTTCAAAAGCGTAGAGCGCATCTTGATCCAATTTTGGATCAAAAAAAAGAATCTAAAGAGGTTTTTTCCTCAGGATTCAAGAACCGAGGGTTCAACAAAAGGCAATGCCTTTATATGGATCAGAAAGATCTAATGAAGAAGTAAATTACTTCTTTTTATTATTATTATATATATATTTTTATTCAAGATCTTGATCTTGTTCTTAGATCTTTGATCTTTTTAGAAGAATCTCTTCTTCTTCTTTTTTTTAAAGGTTTTTACCTTTTTTTTCTCTGAGCTCTTCTCAAAGTTTTAGAGGAATTCTCTATCTTTTTCTCTGTGTGTCAATGTGTTTTAGACTTGGAGTCTAGGGGCCTTTATATAGGGCCAATTTATTTGTTAAATCAGTTAAAAAGATCTTTCTCTGAGTGATTTAGGGATTTTTTCCCACCATTGGATCTTTGATCCAAGGGATTCTGTTTTACAGAAAATAATCTTCTTATTTTAACAAGATCAGAAAGATCTTTCTGGAATTTTAATTCTGTTTTAGTGCTGGCACAGTTGGCGCAAGCGCAGCTGCGCTTGACACGTGTCGCGCAGCGCAGAGCGCAGCGCAACTGCGCTGACACATGTCGCGCAGCGTACTGCGGCAGCGCAACTGCGCTGACACGTATCGCGCAGCGCAGAGCGCAGTTCATCTGAAGCGTTGCTTCCTTTATTTTTATTTTAAATAGAGCCTTGCTCTAATTGGGTGCGCTGCCTTGGGCGCAGCGCTGGCGTGTCAGCTTTTGACACGTGGCGCGTTGCGCGCAGCGCAAGGAATCTGAGGCATTGCTTCAATTTTTGAATTTTTGAAATTCAAACAGAGCTTTGCTCTGATTGGGGGAAACATCGGGCATTGATGAGGAAGCTTTCTTTCTCGGGTTCCTCAGTTTATGGTTAAGCTGGTTCGCACTTCCTATGCATCCTCGTTACATGAGGCCTTCCGTCTTCTACCCCGCGCATCGCATGGTTGCCGGAATACAAGTGGCCATCGGGATCACCGGGTTAGCCCACCTATACCACGGTCTTAGCTTAGCAGCGGATACCACTGAACCAGGGGTGTATCCTGCCAACTTCCCGATGCATTACTTCACTTCATGGATGGAGCTGCATGTGCTTGGGGTCTTTGGCATCCACAAAAGACCTTCTTTTTACGACAGATGCAAGTTCCCACGGATAATGCGGCTGGTTGACGCCTCCATTGTGAGTCCGTCACCACGAGAAGCTAGGGGCTTGCTCCTCCGCCCGCGCACGGTTGGAGATTGTATGTCTTTCACAGACAAAGTCTTGACCACCGGCTAGGAAACTTCAAAGGCGGTGCTGCTATTGCGAGACGTTTTTAAAGACGGGGCCTCCGTATTGAAAGCCCGGTATATTCTTTATTTGTACTCCCTCAAGCCGGGCTTTCTTGTATTCAGGCAAAATGATGTGGCGCTATTCATGAGATATAATCTACATCGTTTTGCCCAGCAGCTGAGTTACAATCAGGGAGTCCCGCTGGAGGCTTTCTTGGTAGAACCTGCTGCCACTGAAGAGGGAATGCGGAGCGCGCTACATCATTTCATGTGCTTGAACATTGGGTCTCGCTTCTTTATCAGCGAACCGAGTTGTGTTGATTAGTCCAAAAATAATATGTTTACCGTAATCAGAAACGGCGTCGCTTTGCAGCTAGCCGGTGAGTACGGGTCGATCCACAGAGATGGGTAATTTCCTGATTTGTGTTTTTACGAGTTGATTCCGATGGTGGTTTGGTTTTTTTGTTGATTGATTTAAAAACTAACTTATACGATATTAAAGAACTTGTTAGGATTAGGTCTAAGGTAGGGTTGATGAGATTAATATTGTCACCTCTTTCAATGCCGTTTGATTAAAGCTTTTTAGAAATCATAACAATTATTAGCAAAGGGGATTAGGATGATTGGGAAGAAACGAAGTTTCATCCTCTAGATCCTTGTCCGTCCTTTTCTATTAATTGCTACAACCTTCATGGACGTCATGTATGTCCGGCCCTTTATACTACGGTTCACCGTTACCTCGTAGGTAGGGTGCCGTAGGGAGCGGATCATGCATGCGTGCATGAAGTTCTACTTATGAAAATGTATGGGCATTGAAGGAGGTGAGAGATATTCATCTCTCACTCCCTCCCTTGTTCCTAACCCTAACAAGCGAGGATTTTACCCGCTCATTAGGGGATCTTCTAAAAATGACATCTTTTTTTTTATGTTTAATGTGTTTTGTTTAGATCTAAAATTATTACTTACTTACTGCAGATTAAAAGGAGCTACACTAAGTTAACTAAGGCAAGTGATAAAATTACTCTACTGCAAGAATGATACTAGATAGCTAGGGCAAGAATTAAATTATAACTAAGGCAGGAATTAAAAGAATAAAAACTTACAAAAATGATGCTCTAGATCTCCCAACAATTCTGAATTTTATTGATTGAAAAGAGGCATGAGTTTTACAGATCTGTAATTACAATTTATAGGAAAACAGGGAAACTAGGGTTACAGACTCTCGCATATGTGCAATTACAGATTTGCCCACTGAAAATCCCAACACCTGCACTGACACACCGACAGCAGAAAATTCCACCGACACGGGCGCCATACGGCCGCGGAACCGTGGCATAGGGGGGGTTTGGGCTGCTGTTCCGCGGCCCTTTGGTGGGATCACTCCACCATCTTTTCTGGGCTTCATTTTGGTTGTGTGGGCTTGTTATTTATTCATCCCATTTCTTTGTTTGGCTTCTTACTCTTCTCCAGATCTTCAGTGAAGATTTGTATTGGTCTTTTAACCGTTTCACCTTGACATGTTTAAACCTTGCGTTTCCTTGCACTTATGTGAACTGTGATTAGTCTGGGCTTGACTAGGATCCGTTTACTTGTTGGTCAAAAGTCCCTTTTCTGTATCAACTTTCGTCTTTTTTCACTGTATTCGCTCCAAGAGCCTGTATCCTGTAACATGCAACAAACGTGCGTCAAGAGTAACTGTTTACTTATAAAATGAATAAAAATGGGGCGTATGAATTGCAATATTATGATATGAACATGTGTCCCGAAGGCCCTTAATGTACAAGTGGCCTGGTACCAACATGCAATGGGAGCTGTTATCAGGGAGGAGAAGCGACTGCTACTCGACCGCAAGGGTGCACCCCCTGCTGGTGATCGAAACGTCCCCTTGAAGCGACGGACCATTGTCCTCCCTCCGCTAAGAGAAGCTGCCGTAATTGAAGTCCCCCATGACAGGCCTGAGCTACCGGTGCCCCGTGCTCCCGTGGAGACGGTAAATATAGCTTCCCCTGAGTCTGGCATGGGCTCAGATATCGGGACTCGTCGCCCCAAAGTGCCCACCAAGCGTAAGCTTGTGCTGGCTGCGACTAGAGCTCGCTTGCAGAAGAGGAAGAAGAAGTCGATCCTCTCTATAGACGCTGTACTCAGCCAGGAGCCTTATGCTCCTTACAGCGAGGGCCTGAGCGAATATGGGACCAACGAAGGTCTATTCATAGCGCCAGACGATACTGATCTCGAGGCCGCCATTGCAGCTTCGTGAAAGGTTTGCCTAGCACCCTATACTGAGTTTTGAAGCATCACATGTCTCAAAGTTTGGATTTTGATGGTGCTAAACAAGCATGCAAAGGAATCGATCCTAGAAAAATTAGGGTTACAAAACTTAATGCTAATAAAATTAGGGTTTTGAGACTACAACCTTTGTAGCTCCCTTTTGTTGGACTCCTTGGTCTCTTGGGTGTTGGAAGAAGGTCCTCTTGAAGTCCTCTCACGTCCACGACGATCCACCCGGAGTTCCCCGTCCAAGCTCGCAACTTCTTGAATCGAAGAGAACACTCTAAACAAGTTGGCTAGACTTGTGTAGAATGATGTTGTGGTTAAGATTCTCACTTTAAAAACCTTTCTTTATGTGTATTTTACTCACTAGAAAAAACTAGAGAGCAAATGGTGAAGGAGGAAGAAAATGGCTTTTTATTTTAACAAGAGTAGAATGATAACCATGAAAAGAAAAATGAAATATATCATTATATATTTTATTTCTTCTCACTATGAACCATGGTTAAAATGATGGAGACATTATTTAACTTGAGTTTTAGAACATAAAGAGAAGGATAACTCAAGGTTAAAGGTAGGTGAGAATGGTTAGGTTTAAAGAAGAATGTAGAAGCAAGCAAGAATTATCCTTATCTTTTCTATTTTGTTTTAAACAATAAATCAAATAATAATCCATATATTCAACCATGGTGTGAGTCTTATATTGCCATCTTATTCCATATATAAATAACCATGATAGATGGGTGTATGTATGTATGTATGTATGCACATCCATATGTGCATGAAACTAGTAAGAAAGAAAGAAAGAAAAACATACATGCATGCACACATCCATCATTCAAGAAAAGGTTTTAAGTGAGAAAACTAATGGTTAAATGATAAATCAACACTTGATTTATCAATCCGGCCATATCACATATGACCCCACCAAAAGCAAGCCGCCCGATCAATGTACGGTATCATATACGCGCATTTTAATCGGGTCCATGCGCATATCTCATACGCGCACCACAACGTTTCGCCTGGACTAGGTAACTCCTATGTGGGACTCTAAGACTCGTCAATACGCCGGTAGAGGGTGATGATCATATCAAGCACCCCCAAGCCGCAAGCGGTCAGCTAAACGTAACGGCCACCCGGGTATTGAGCGATCAGAAGAAAACAAGCGAACCTGTTACAACTCCCGTCGAGCCAACCGGCAACACTACCGTACAGTCCGGTCTCTTCGTCAGATATGCTGCATATCGAGCCTAGGGATGGTTACGTCGACCCTAATAACTCAATAAGTCGTGCCGGTGAATGGTCTATAACAGATCGAGAAACTACTAATAACACTTATCAGCAAATCTCAGTAGCCCTGGCCAGGGACTTACTGATATAACCAGTCGGGCACAGCACAGCATCAACTCCCAATACCGGGAGAGACGAAACCTCTCCTATCGCTCATTGCTTCGTGTGTCTCGGGACTGTACCCAACGGCCACCTGTTTGCACGGCTCGGTAGAGCCGTGGTAGGGTGGCAATCAAAGTACAGTGGGAGAACACACAAGACTCTATGACGACCTCGGGTCTACAGACTAACCTGTACCAGTGTCACCTGAGAACTGCTATCCGACGATAGATATAATCCCATATAGGAGTTCTCGGTGAGTCCGTCCAGTGTACCCAGTCACCACTGAGCACCCGTATATGATCTTGATGTCAAACATCGATGAATGTGGGAACATCCATCGCCCATCGTATGGGTCTAGTATCGTATACGCTAGTCTACTCTGGTATATCAATGCCCCGTCTTGATATACCTGCGACTAGGGACTTTCCAGGATATGCTTATAGACTACAGATGTCCCACTAGTATAATCTCCATCATAATCAGAGTAGTCAAGTCGATATCCTCAGGGCTTTATCAGCATTTATGAATGAATAAAAGTATGATCAAAACAACATGTCAGATAAAGAAGAACCAGATAGCATACTATCATGTCAAGCAAGAATGCATACTGAATATATATATACATGTATAGATACAACCACTATCATATAATGGCCTCTAGGGCATACATATATCCAACAATCTCCCACTTGCACTAAGGCCAGTTATTGGCGTATCTCATACCCAACATCTCAAAAATTCGCTCATGCTGCGGCTGAGGAAGGGCCTTGGTGAATGGATCCGCGGCGTTATTCTTTGTGTCTACCCTCCTAATCTCGATCTCGCGGCGATCTACAATCTCCCGGATCAAATGAAAACGCCTCAGGATGTGTCTGGACCGCTGATGGGATCTGGGCTCCTTGGCCAATGCCATAGCCCCATTATTGTCACAATACAAAGGTATTGGATCAATAATGGTTGGAACTACTCCTAGCTCCGAGACGAACTTCTTCATCCAGACGGCTTCCTTGGCGGCATCATTTGCAGCAATGTACTCAGCTTCCATCGTAGAGTCTGCAACGGTATCTTGTTTGGAACTCTTCCAACTCACCGCCCTTCTATTGAGGGTAAATACAAACCCAGAGATAGATTTGCTGTCGTCCTTATCGCTCTGGAAGCTTGAATTGGCAAAAGCCTCCATTTGGAGATCTCCATTACCATACACCAAGAACAATTCTTTAGTCCTTCGTAAGTACTTAAGAATGTTCTTCACAGCTGTCCAGTGATTCTCCCCTGGGTTAGATTGATACCTGCTTACAACACTAAGTGCATAAGCTACATCTTGTTAGTTATATGTATGCCCTAGAGGCCATTACTGTACATTGGATGTATATTGTAGTGGATGCTGGGACATATATAGGGAGGACTTTCTTGCTCGACATGATAGTATGCTATCTGGTTGAACTTTACCTTAACGTGTATACTGGGTGTCTCTCTGTTACATGTTGGTAAAGCCCCTAGGATGTGTACTTGACTACCTGGACTATGATGCGGATCATACTAGTGGGGACAGGGTAGTCCATAAGTATATCCTTCAAGGTCCCTAGTCGTGGGTATATCGAGACGGGGCATCGATATACTTCTCGACCCATACAGATGGGCGATGGATGATCCCATATCCATTGGTGTTTGACATCAGAGATGATATACGGGTGCTCAGTAGAGACTGGGTACACTGGACGGACTCGCCGAGAACTCCCAGATGGTATTATACCTTACGTCAGATGGCAGTTCTCTGGTGACACTGGTACAGAGTAGTCTGTTGACCCGAGATCGTCATAGAGTCTTGTGTGGTTCCCACTGTGCTTTGATTTCCATCTTACCACGTCCAAGAGGGCGTGCAAAACGGTGGTTTTTGGGTACAGTCCCGAGTCACATGGAGGCAATGAGCGATAGGAGGGGATTCGTCTCTCCCGGTATAGAGAGTTGATGTTGCGCTGTGTTCGATTGGCTATAACCGGAAATCCCTGGCCAGGGTTGCTGAGATATACTGGTAAGTGTTACCAGTAGTTTCTCGAACTGTTATAGACCTCATATCGACACGACTTATCGAGCTATTGGGGTCTGACGTTTACCACCCCTAGGCGAGATATGCGACATATCAGACGATCAGACCGGACTGTACGGTAGTGTTACTGGTTGGATTCACTGGAGTGTGAGCGGGCTTGCTCGTCGATCTTCTGATCGCTCAACACCCGGGTGGCCGTTACGTTTAGCAGACCGCTTGCGGCTTGTGGGTGTTTGATATGATCATCACCTGCTGCCGGCGTATTGACGAGACTTTAGAGTCCTATACAGAGGTTTCCTGGCTCAAGCGAAACGAAATAGGAGCGCATATGAGATATGTGCGGGACCGAGAATAATGCGTGTATGTGATACCGTATTCTATTCTCGCGATGATTGTATCGAATGGTTGTATGCGATATAACCTAGTTATCGAATCGAGGATTGATTCGATAAGCCGATACATTGTATACTAGTCGGTTGTGTGCGACATGACCGGATCATTGAATCAAGTGTTGATTTAATGATTTAATGCATAATTATATATTTGATATATTACTTTGCATTAACTAGTATTGGTTCACTTTAAATGGATTTTCTCACTTGGATTGTGCACATTGTATATGTGATATACTTTTGTACACAAGTTTGTATCATGTTTGATAATACATGCTCACTAGGGTTTGTGTAAAGATCAAACCATGGTTGTATATTGGTTAGGGTTTTCATTTTCTTATTCATTTATTTATTTATTTATTCTTTTTGGAAAATGAAAAGCATAAAGGGAAAATGGTGGCTTTGATTGTTTGTATGTTGAAACTTCATGAAGCTTTGACTAAGTCACCATTTTGTCTCATGCTTAACCCTAACCATTCCCACTAACCCTAGTTTAGTCTCTACACATAACCATGGTTTGAATATGATAAGGATTGATTTTCTTTTCCATTTTTAATTAACACTTATCATATTCTTTCTTTCTTCTTCTTCTTCTTCACTTGAAGAAAGCTTGCTTCAACAATGGCAACTTGAGCAAATGAGTGAGAAATCCAATTCTAAAGTGAACCCACTTCCTATTTCTTCATCCTCTACCTCTTGCCAAGTAGTAGAGTGTGTTTTCTTCACAAGTTTCATGACTTGGTGAAGTGGGAGCTTGATCTTGTGATGCCTCGACGTAGATCATCTTCGGGACGAAGCCGACGACCTTGCCCGCCCATTTGTCCGATGAAGCCAACGCTAGAGCCCGGGATTTGTTTTGGACAGCAAGAGGACTTCATCGCGGAGCTATGGAGGTGGAGCACCGGATCTACAAAGGTTGTATTTCCATTCTTTTAGTTTAGTTGTAAACTAGTTGCTTTGGTCGCCTGGACATCTAGTTAACGATCCGTAGTCTAGGGTTTCTCGGCACCCCTAAAATTTGAAATTGGCATGGTTGATGCCTTGTGAGACCTCTTGAGAGTGCCTAGGAACCCTACAGTAGTATCAGAGCCCAGCTAGAGCCTTAGGCGAAGCGTAAACGAAGTTTGAAACCCGAACGAACCGAAAACCTAACCCCAAAATAGCTCTCTGTACATTTTTCAAATTTGTGGATTTTTGTATATTAAAAATATGCAGAAAAATCAGCAGGAAATCCTAAGAATTACTGTGCAACACGTGTCCATGATTCTACTATAACGCGGCGGAACCGCGGCACAAGCATGGCTTGTGCGGCTGTTCCGCGGCCATTTTGTCGTATCTTGCATTGGTTTTGGCACAGTAATTCATATGTTGCAGTGCTGGTTTTTCTGGGAATTTTTAACATTTATTCAAGAGTTGAATTTTCTGGGTTGTTTTGGGGATTCGTTTATTCGATCGGATTATCAAATTTTGTCTGTGTGGCTTTCCGGATATTTTAGAGTATGTTAAAAAGTTCGACCGGATATAAATACCCAATCTTTCCCCTGCCGGAAAATTTCCAAGTGTTGGATTTTTCCGAGGTTTAAAGACGTTCTAAGTAGTGCAAGCAATGCGATGGACCCTCTAGAAGACAACAAACCTTAACTCGATTATGTGACCGTCTTGAACTGCCCTTTAAACCTTCGGGTTTGGGGCAGTACGGCGTGCCACATGTGAGGCGTTGGCTTGACCCTTCTACGGCTGGACCGTTGGTACTGAGGCACGAACTGAATGTTTTTAGACTTATTTCATGTGTTGATCTGTATCGGGAAAACTTGGGTGTTTGAATGTTCGATCGGAAAGTTTAACATTTTCTAATTATCTGGAATGCGATACAATAATTGGAATTCACAAGTAGTTATGAGATAACTGAATGAATGTTATAAATCTAGCGGTTTAGTCTCACTTGATCGGTTGCCACGGAATTTTGATGTGATCAAAAGTCCGTCGCAATCACGTAGCGTACGCGGATACTCGCCGGGTAAACTTAATAGACAGCTACACCCCATAGCCCCGACCAAGTGACTGTAAGAGAACCCCGTCGCCGAAAGCATCCGTTCGGGTGCTCGCGGTAGCGGTGTTCCGCCTTGGTGCACTTCGTCGACGGCATCGGGGGTGCGACCGTCTACTGAAGTTTGCGACGAGCATTCGATCAGGATGTCGGGAATCCTGTTGAATTGCCCGACTTGGTATTGAAAAGTGTTTTCGATTTTGAGACTAAAATGCGGGGTTTATAATTGTTAGGCATGCGATATCTAAGGAATTCATTTGATTAGGCATGCGATGTCTATGCAGGTTGCGGATTCCAACTGTTATAGTTTTACACTTTCTTTTCTGTGACCGTAAGTGTAATATGTGGTATCGCCGGTTTCGTTGCTATATGTCAACGACAATTGGGATGCGCATATTTACTTACGTTGATGACATGTGATGTTAGGTGTTGCTGGATATGTTATATTGGATCGTCGTGTTTGAATAGCTGGGTTTTTTCTATGTGAGATGAGTGTTTTTCATTTTCATTCATGTAAAAACTTGTATGTAATATTCTTTTATTGGGGCACTTCCAGGTTGCGGAAGTTGTTACCCTTTGTATATTATTTACTTTTCCGCACTAGGATAGACCCAAGGAGGGGAGCACAAGTAACCGGGTTCTGGAGTCCAGTGGGAGACCAACTCGAGGAGTCGAGTCCGGGTCTCCAAACTCTAGAATTGGTAGGGTTGCTTGCCGCTCTCGTAGGGGTCTAGGGGTGTGGGTTTGGCTATTCATCGCGACCGTGGAATCCGTGTTTTATACAGGCTCGTATTGAAAACACGGACGTCCTAGTATATCCAATATTTCATATGATTCTTCTGCTGCGATATCTGTGATGTGATCATGTGATGTTCTGTGATAGATAAAGTATATAGTATATATGATATATTATATAGATGTTACTTATGTTTTACACCCGCGCTAGCCCTGCCCTGCTCTGCCGTTAGTTACCTAACCTAACGGTGCACGAGGGGACATCGAGGCGAATGCGGATGGCATAAGTGTATGTCGTATTTATCTGTGATATTTAGGTACTTAAATGATGGGACTTCATTAATGTGATTAATGAAAGAAAAGAAACCTAAGATGTTGTAGAATCGAATTTCAAAATAAAACAGGTAGCTACAGTTCTTGCTTTGCACAGAGGTATATGTGATATATCCTGCACCTTATTCGATAAGGAAAGGACCGAGATCCCTTCACCGGGAGTGACTCCTTTAGCAATAACTGGCAGATGCTACACACTCGGTTTGTCTTTTGATTGCTTTTAAGAGTTTTTGCTTTGCACAGTGATATATATGATATATCCCGCACCTCATTCGACGAGGAAAGGACCGACGATCCCTTCACCGGGAGTGACTCCTTTAGCAAAACTAGAAAAGCCTCAAAAGCACTCCATTTCAAAAATCATTTGATTCTACAACGATATCAAGTTCATTACGCAATAGGTTTTCAGAAAAACCTGTCGTAGCCCTCCGTCATTTCAGATATGTACTAGTTAGTATTCGTGCTGCGGTAGTTTGGCATTCGTCAAGACGTAGTGTACGGTAGCTAACTAGTATTTATCTGCTTGAGCATATGATGCGATTGGATTAGGGTATTCGTACGGCGTTGTTTGGCATTCGTCAAGGGTCGTGCGGGTGGGTTTAATTCAATCAAGAAATGTACGGGTTGAACTTGACTAGTGGACTATGGGTTGTTTGGCATTCGTCAAGGTTATAGAACACTAGGGGCAAAATATTATCGGGAATTTCAAGTGTTGAAATTTGCAATGAGATTGCATGCCTTCTATGAGATAGTTGGATCCCGATACCCACTGCGAGTAATTGTTACTCCTGGGAGAGTTTTACATATTACAATTAGCCGATCAAGTAGGTGTCTAGAAAGGTGTCAACGAGGTTACGCCTCTGGGAAAACGAGGTTTACATTAATTAGGTTCGTGCGAAAGCACGGGGGACCTCCCTCAAAGTACCGACACTGGCCTGGCTGAAAGATTGGCGAACTTGTAATGTGTAATTAATCCTGGCTAGTCTTTCCTTTTAGGGTTTGAAGGAAGATTTGATAAAAAGCAGTGGGTGCCATCCTGATTAGATAAAATAATAACCAATCTATTCTTGCAAGAGCGCACGCTGAGTGTTTTCTTCTCTCTCTCTCCAGGTAGCGACCATATCACGCCTTAATCAAGATAATAAAACGGATGTATTGACCGAACCCGCTTGTTATACTGAGCTGGGGAACTTTGGTCCCGCTCCAACTTATAATTGTTATAAGACAGAGCAGGAAATTGGGGATTACCAGAATTCCCGTGCAGCCCAAACGAAGAGAGTGCATGTTGATGCATCATCTTCGGGTGTGTTCATTACAGAGAACTGTTTCTTAGTATCCTTTACGTCCTGGGTATGTGATACCAGATCAGGATCCCAGATATGTAATCAGTTACATAGGGCTACAGAAAGGTAGAGAACTGAGAACGGGTGATAAGTTTCATGAGGCAGAAAACGGGGCAAGAGTTGCAGCCAAGTCTGTTGGTCACTGTCACCCTGTATTATCAGTACATTGATTCTGAACAAATGCTATTAGATACCGAACCTGATATACAAAATCATATCAGTCTCTTTATCAGTAAAGAAATGATAAAATTTTGTATAGTTGGATAATGTTTTGAACATTTCCTATATCAAAAGTTGATCGGTACAGGCACGTTATCTAAAAGCATTGATGTTCTAAATCAAACTACAGTTCTTTAGTATACGGAACACACACAAGAGGAAGAGTTCAGAAATGAACGAATCCTTCTTGAGGCATTGTAGACTAGGTCATATCAATGTGACCCGCTAGCTGAAGTTACATGTAGATGCATATTTAAATCAGTTTGAATCTACATCTTGTGAAACTTGCCAGTCATGTCACAAAGATATAATGACACCAGCTCTGTTTATTGGAAACAGAGAAAGAGTTAAGTAAACTCTTGGGATGATACATGTTGATGTATGTAGGTCCCCTGTCTACACATGCCAAGACCGGTTCTTTGTACTTCATTAAATTCTTTGATGATCTCTCGAGACTCTGACATATGTTCCTATTGAAACACAAGTCCGAACCTTTTGAGATATTCACAGAATATGATTTAGAAGTAGAGAACCAAAACACGGGTATAAGTATTATGTCCTTTGATGTGATCGAGGAGGAGAATACTTGAGCACGAAAATCCTGGATTATTCCAAAGGAGAATGAGATTCTCTCTCAGCATTACTCCTCCGTATACACCATAGCACGATGGCATATCGGGGCGGAGCTATCTCACCCTATATGATAAGGTGTGCTCTATGATGAGTACTACTGAGTTACCTATTTCCTTTTTGGGAGTTATGCACTTGAGAAGCTGCATACCTATTGAATAGGGTTCAAATCAAATCAGTTACCTACCACTTCATATTTGATATGATAAGGGAAGAGCCCATCTCTCAAGTTAGTTGAGATTTGGGGTTGTCCAGCCTATGTCTGAAAAGCAAAATCCGGACAAGCTCGAAGCAAGATCTGTTATGTAGAACTGGAAATGTTCCAGCTATACAAACTGCAGCTGATGATTTGAAAGAACCAAAGGATTCAATAGTTACCAACGAACCTCAGCCTCTCCACCGATCTAGTAGGGTTCCTCACCCACCTGAGAGATACTTCGGTTTCTCTATGACAGTGGGAGCGAGGATTGCATCATGAGATGATGACCCAACTAGTTTCGAGCTGGCCATCAGGAGTAAGACTCTATAAGAATGGCTAGATGCTTAGTGATCTGAGATGGAATCCTTATACACCAACAAAGTATGGACTTTAGTTGCTATGTCTGAAGGGTTAAATCCCCATCAGGAGCAAGTAAATCTTGAGAAGATTACTTGGTATACATGGAAAAGTTGAGACTTTCAAAGCTAGACTTGTTAAAGGTTTTCGTCATCGACCAGGCGTGGATAATGATGAAACCTTTTCCAGTGGCTATGCTTAAGTCCATCCGGATCCTACTTGCCACGGCTACATTCCATGACTACGATATCTGGTGGTTGGGTGTCATGACAGCTTTTCTAAATGATGTTTTAGATGAGAGCGTCTATAAGTACACAGCCAGAGGGCCTCGTAGACAGTGGGAGCAGCAGAAACGTGTGCAAAATGCTTTATAGGATAAAGCAGGTATCGCGGAGTTGGAACATCTGTTTTGATGGATTAGTCAAAGAAGTTGACATCATCAAAATGGTAGATGAACCTTGTATAAACAAAAAGGTAGTAGGGAGTATGGTGACGATCCTCGTAGAGTACGTGGATGGCATACTCTTGATAGGGAAGGAGTTTCCTATGCTACGCTCGATCAATCTCCGCTTATCACACTGATTCTCCACATAAGATCAAAGTGATACCTACTAAATCCTGGAATTTGGATCTATGAGATAGATCTAGTTGGATATTAGGACACTCACTAGTTGTAGTGAGATGGTATCAGTTGATCCTAGGGAGAATCACTGGAAGTGTTCCAGTGTGATAAAGACGACTGAATGTCAGTCACAGGCATTGTCTTTACCCTCAGTAAAGGGACGGTATGTTGGAAGAGTTCCAAGCTAGATACCGTGGCATACTAGACGATAAAGGCATGATACATCGCTACTTAAGATGCTACCAAAGAGGCAGTCTGGGTGTATATTGGTTCATGAGATGAACTTCGTTCCAACCATTGTGAGACAATGGAGTTGTGGCTTATGCCAAAGAACGCCGGTCCCATCAGTGATCCAGACATATTCTAAGGCAGTGTCACCTGATCATGGAGATGGTTGATCTCCAGGGTGATCGAGGTTAGGAGAGTAGACTCAGAGGACAACACAGCGGATCCACTCACAAAGGCCTGTTCCCAGAGAGAGATTTTTATGGGATGGTTGAGTATGAGATACTACAACCACTGCAATCAGATGGCCCTAGTGCAAGTGGGAGATTGTTAGTTATATGTATGCCCTAGAGGCCATTACTGTACATTGGATGTATATTGTAGTGGATGTTGGGACATATATAGGGAGGACTTTCTTGCTCGACATGATAGTATGCTATCTGGTTGAACTTTACCTTAACGTGTATACTGGGTGTCTCTCTGTTACATGTTGGTAAAGCCCCTAGGATGTGTACTTGACTACCTGGACTATGATGCGGATCATACTAGTGGGGACAGGGTAGTCCATAAGTACATCCTTCAAGGTCCCTAGTCGTGGGTATATCGAGACGGGGTATCGATATACCAGAGTAGACTAGCGTATACCTTCTCGAACCATACAGATGGGTGATGGATGATCGCATATCCATTGGTGTTTGACATCAGAGATGATATACGGGTGCTCAGTAGAGACTGGGTACACTGGACGGACTCGCCGAGAACTCCCAAATGGTATTATACCTTACGTCAGATGGCAGTTCTCTGGTGACACTGGTACAGAGTAGTCTGTTGACCCGAGATCGTCATAGAGTCTTGTGTGGTGCCCACTGTGCTTTGATTTCCATCTTACCACGTCCAAGAGGGCGTGCAAAACGGTGGTTTTTGGGTACAGTCCCAAGTCACATGGAGGCAATGAGCGATAGGAGGGGATTCGTCTCTTCCGGTATAGGGAGTTGATGTTGCGCTGTGTTCGATTGGCTATAACCGGAAATCCCTGGCCAGGGTTGCTGAGATATACTGGTAAGTGTTACCAGTAGTTTCTCGAACTGTTATAGACCTCATATCGACACGACTTATCGAGCTATTGGGGTCTGACGTTTACCACCCCTAGGCGAGATATGCGACATATCAGACGATCAGACCGGACTGTACGGTAGTGTTACTGGTTGGATTCACTGGAGTGTGAGCGGGCTTGCTCGTCGATCTTCTGATCGCTCAATACCCGGGTGGCCGTTACGTTTAGCAGACCGCTTGCGGCTTGTGGGTGTTTGATATGATCATCACCTGCTGCCGGCGTATTGACGAGTCTTTAGAGTCCTACACAGATGTTTCCTGGCTTAAGCGAAACGAAATAGGAGCGCATATGAGATATGTACGGGACCGAGAATAATGCGTGTATGTGATACCGTATTCTATTCTCGCGATGATTGTATCGAATGGTTGTATGCGATATAACCTAGTTATCGAATCGAGAATTGATTCGATAAGCCGATACATTGTATACTAGTCGGTTGTGTGCGACATGACCGGATCATTGAATCAAGTGTTGATTTAATGATTTAATGCATAATTATATATTTGATATATTACTTTGCATTAACTAGTATTGGTTCACTTTAAATGGATTTTCTCACTTGGATTGTGCACATTGTATATGTGATATACTTTTGTACACAAGTTTGTATCATGTTTGATAATACATGCTCACTAGGGTTTGTGTAAAGATCAAACCATGGTTGTATATTGGTTAGGGTTTTCATTTTCTTATTCATTTATTTATTTATTTATTCTTTTTGGAAAATGAAAAGCATAAAGGGAAAATGGTGGCTTTGTTTGTTTGTATGTTGAAACTTCATGAAGCTTTGACTAAGTCACCATTTTGTCTCATGCTTAACCCTAACCATTCCCACTAACCCTAGTTTAGTCTCTACACATAACCATGGTTTGAATATGATAAGGATTGATTTTCTTTTCCATTTTTAATTAACACTTATCATATTCTTTCTTTCTTCTTCTTCTTCTTCACTTGAAGAAAGCTTGCTTCAACAATGGCAACTTGAGCAAATGAGTGAGAAATCCAATTCTAAAGTGAACCCACTTCCTACTTCTTCATCCTCTACCTCTTGCCAAGTAGTAGAGTGCGTTTTCTTCACAAGTTTCATGACTTGGTGAAGTGGGAGCTTGATCTTGTGATGCCTCGACATAGATCATCTTCGGCACGAAGCCGACGACCTTGCCCGCCCATTTGTCCGATGAAGCCAACGCTAGAGCCCGGGATTTGTTTTGGACAGTAAGGGGACTTCATCACGGAGCTATGGAGGTGGAGCACCGGATCTACAAAGGTTGTATTTCCGTTCTTTTAGTTTAGTTGTAAACTAGTTGCTTTGGTCGCCTAGACATCTAGTTAACGATCCGTAGTCTATGGTTTCTCGGCACCCCTAAAATTTGAAATTGGCATGGTTGATGCCTTGTGAGACCTCTTGAGAGTGCCTAGGAACCCTACACATCTGGGTGTGTACATAACATTGCATACATTATACATCCTACTGCCGAAGCATAAGGTATAACACTTATGCGAGCTCTCTCTTCATCGGTCTTTGGACAAGAATCCTTGGAGAGAGTGACCCCATGGCAAGCGGGTAAGGCACCCCGCTTGGAGTCTTCCATACTAAACCTTTTTAGGATGGTGTCAATGTACATGGTTTGGGACAATCCCAATAACCTTTTGGATCTATCCCTATAGATCCTTATGCCCAGAATGTATGTGGCATCACCCAGGTCCTTCATGGAGAACCTCAGTGATAAGAAAGATTTGACCGACTGTAGCATAGGAATATCATTTCCTATCAGAAGAATGTCATCCACGTACAATACGAGGAATGTGACAGCTCTCCCTACAGCCTTCTTATAAACACAAGGTTCATCTGGATTTTTGATGAAATCAAACTCTTTGATGACATCATCGAAACAGATGTTCCAACTCCGTGATGCCTACTTTAACCCATATATGGATTTAAGCAATTTGCATGCTTTCCCGTTGCTCCCACTGTCAACGAAGCCCTCTGGCTGATCCATATAAACGCATTCTTCTAAATTTCCATTTAGAAATGCGGTTTTAACGTCCATCTGCCAGATTTCATAGTCGTAGTGAGCAGTAATAGCAAGCAGGATCCGAATGGATTTAAGCATGGCTACAGGAGAAAAAGTCTCGTCATAGTCCAAACCTGGTCTTTGACGAAAGCCTTTCGCCACAAGTCTTGCCTTATAGGTCTCCACCTGCCCATCTACACCAATCTTTCTTTTAAAGATCCATTTGCACCCCACAAGTTTTACCCCAGGGGGTACAACGTCCAAAGTCCATACTTTGTTGGTGTACATAGACTCCATTTCGGATCTCATGGCATCCAGCCACTTCACAGAGTCTCTACTCGTGATAGCTTGCTGAAAACTGGTAGGATCATCATCATCCATGATACAGTCTTCTCTGTCACCATCAATGAGGAAACCGTAGTACCTCTCCGGTGGACGAGAAGTCCTACCAGACCTACGGAGTGGCCGAGGTTCTTCAGTTTCTGTTGTAACAGTCGGTTCAACCAAATCGTCATTTGTAGTTTGTGTCTCCAGAACCTCTTCTAGATCCACCACCTTGCCATCATCTTTATCTGTGAAAAACTCTTTTTCCAAGAATGTGGCATACTGAGAAACAAACACCTTTTGTTCCTCTTTGTGGTAGAACAGATATCCATAAGAATTCTTTGGATATCCCACAAAGTTACACATGACTGACCGTGTCTCGAGTTTGTCCGGATTCTGCTTTTTAACATAGGCCGGGCAATCCCAAATCTTAATTCTCTTAAGAGATGGTCTCTTCCCATGCCATATCTTATATGGCGTGGTAGACACGGCTTTGGTTGGAACCCTGTTTAGCAGAAACGCTGCAGTCTCCAATGCATGCCCCCAAAACGAGACTGGTAACTCAGCGTCACTCATCATGGACCGGACCATATCTAATAGGGTCCTATTCCGTCGTTCTGACACACCGTTGTGCTGTGGTGTGTAAGGAGGAGTGAGCTGAGAGAGAATCCCATTCTCTTTTAGGAAGTTTGCAAATTCTGTCTAAGATACTCACCACATCGATCTGATCGAAGCATCTTAATACTCAAGCCGGTTTGTTTTTCTACTTCTTGTTTATATTCAATGAATTTCTCAAAAGCGTCGGACTTGTGCTTTAATAAAAATACATGACCGAATCTTGAGAAATCGTCAGTGAATGTAATGAAGTATGAAAAACCGCCTCTAGCCTGTGTAGACATCGGCCCACATACATCACTATGTATGAGGCCTAGGAGCTGAGTAGCTCTTTCTCCGTGTCCGGTAAACGGAGTTTTGGTCATTTTACCCTTGATACAAGACTGGCAAGTCGCATAAGATTTATATTCAAAAGAGTTTAAATATCCATCTTTGTGTAACTTGTTTAGTCTTGTTTCGTTAATATGACCAAATCTGCAGTGCCAAAGAAAAGCTTCATTTAATTCTGAAAGTTTTCTTTTGTTAGTGTGTTGTATACTGAAAACTGTGTGTTGATTTAGGACATATATTCCGTTATTAAGCATACCATACCCAACCAACATTTGATTTAGGTGAATGTTCATAACATTGTTCTGCAATACAAAATTATATCCTTCATTGTCCAACAAAGAAACGGATATTATATTACATAGCATGCTTGGTACAAAATAACATGGATTCAAAACCAAAATACATCCAGATGGCAACCCCAAGTGATACTCTCCAACTGTGAGTGTATGTACATTGGAACCATTTCCAACGCGGAGAGTATGGTCACCTGTCTTCAAAACCTTGCTGTTTCTCAGCCCCTGCATAGAATTGCAAATGTGAGAATCTGAACCGGTATCCAATACCCAGGAAGCAGAGTTTATTGAAAAACAGTTTTCTGTCACAAACGCACCTGAAGTAGAAGCATCACCATGCTTCTTCTTGAGACTTAAGTACTCCGTGCAGTTGCGCTTCCAATGTCCTGTCTTATGGCAATGAAAACATTCGCCCTTCCCTGAGTCTCCAGACTTGGACTTCCCTTTCCCTTCACCTTTTTAACTCCACCTTTAGGATTGGTGGGCTTCTTCTTTTTCTTTCCCTTGGCCTTGGCTTTCGGGCGAGAAGAAGAAGATTGTCCAACAGTCATAACGGGAGTTCTTGCTGACTTCATAGTGCTCTCTGCACTCCTTAACATATTAAGGAGTTCAGGGAGTTCTTTCTCCATGCCATGCATGTTGAAGTTCACTATGAACTGAGCAAAGGTGGAGGGAAGGGACTGCAGAATAATATCTAGATATTGTTCATTGTCTATCGTCCATCCAAGGTCCTCAAGCTCTTCTATAAGAGCTATCATCTTCAGAATATGGCCTCTTACTGGTATGCCAGGGGCCATTCGCATCTGAAACAATTTCTTTGATGCTTCGTATCGTATTGCGCGGGATTGCTCTCCATACAACTCCTTTGTATGGAGCAATATACCGTGAATGTCCATATCCTCGTGCTGCTTTTGATGTGTGTTATCCATCGATGCAAGCGCGAGGCATTTTGCCGTGGCACAGTCAGCGTCCCATGTCTTGCGGACTTCAATGTCCGCAACTGAGGATTTTGGACCTGGGACGGGCGGGGCTGAAGACGTGAGGACATATGATACTTTATCATAAGTCAAGGCGATTTTCAGATTCCTCAGCCAGTCTTTATAGTTGGTCCCATTCAGTTTGTTTTTATCTAGTAGAAGCTCAAGTCCAGTCATGGGTATCTGCCATTAAGAGAGAGAAAAGAATACACTCAGCGAAAGCTCTTGCATAGATTAGATTGGTTATTATCTTGTCTAATCGATGTTTCCCACTGCTTTTATCGAGTTTTTCTTTCAAACCTTAAAAAGAAAAACTAGCCAGGATTAATTACAGTCTACAACTTCGCTAACCGTTCAGCCAGGCCAGTGTCGGTACTTTGAGGGAGGTTCCCCGTGCTTTCGCACGGACCTAATTAGAGTAAACCTCGTTTTCCCAGAGGCGGAGCCCCGTTAACACCTTTCTAGACACCTAATGAGTTAGCTAATTGTAAACTGTAAAACTCTCCTAGGAGCAACTATTGCCCACAGTGGGATCGGGATCCAACCATCACATGGAAGGTATGCAATCTCATTGCAAATTTCAACTATTGAAATTCCCGATGTGGTTTTTAACCCTAGCACTTATGACCTTAACTATGGTCAACAAATCATAAGTACCAGTCAAGTTTTACCCGTCATTTCTTGATTAGTTAGACCCACTCATATGACCCTTAACTAAGGTCAACAAAGTCATAAGAATGTCCTAATTAATCTGCATCATATGCAATGTAGGAAGACATCACTTAGCTACCGTACACTACGCCTTAACTATAGTCAACAAACGTAGCACGAATATTAAGTACTCTACTTCCTAAAATGACGGAGGGTTGCGAATGATTTTTAAGAAAATCTTTAACGCTTTGAACTTGATATCGTTGTAGAATCAAATGGTTTTCAAAAGGAGTGGCTTAAGCTCCGCAGTTTTGAAATATAGCTTTTTCATAAATAGCCGAGTGGTTTTCAAATCCGATTCTACAACATCTTTTTAGGTTTATTTTCTTTACATTAATCACATTAATGTAATCCCATCATTTAAGTCCTTAAGCCAATCACAGAAAAGAAACGAAAATAACACGTACGCTTATGCCATCCGCATTCGCCGCAATGTTCCATTATGCACCGTTAGGTTACTTAACTAACGGCATACCGGGACGGGACTAGCGCGGGTGTAAAACATAAGCAACGTCTACTATATATCATATATATAATATGTCATTCGTCTCAGATATCACAGAACACAGGCAGCAGAAACATAGATATAACGTGGGATATACTAGGACGTCCGTATTTAGTATTTAGCCAGAATAGAAAATACGGATTCCACAGTCGCGATGAATAGCCAAGCCCACACCCTGGACCCCTACGAGAGCGGCAAGTGACACTACCAATTCTGGAGTTTAGGAGACCCGGTCTCGACTCCTCGAGATGGCCTCCCACTGAACCCTAGAACCCGGTCACCTGTGCTCCCCTCCTTGGGTCCATCCTAATGCGGAAAAATAAATAATATACAACACTGGTGACACAACCTCAACCCGGAAGTGCCCCAAATAAAAGAATATTACAGTACATTTGAATTTACATGAATGAAAAATAAAACTCTTATCTCACATAAAACCCCCCGGCTATTCAATCGCGACAATCCTGCACATCATATCTCAGCAACACATAATATCTAATATTATCAACGTAAGTAAGTATGCATACCCCAATTGTCGTTGATGTATAGCAACGAAACCGGCGATATCGAACATACTACACTTACGGTCATAGAAAAGAAAGTGTAAAACTACAATATTTGGAATCCACATTCTCTTTAGACATCATAAATGCGAAATATCTCATATTTCGTATTTCATGCCTAAACTATATAAATTCCACATATTGTATCACATTCCAGATAAACAGACAGTATTAAAGTTTTCGAACGAACGATCAAGTACCCAAGATTCACTAAAGCTCAACACTTGAGCAGGGTTCAAAAAATCCGGAGTGTGACACAGTGGTAGCGGTCCAGCCGTAGAAGGGTCAAGCCAACGCCTCACATGTGGCACGCCGTACTGCCCCAAACCCTAAGGTTCAAAGGGCAGTTCAAGACGGTCACATAATCGAGTTAAGGTTTGTTGTCTTCTAGAGGGTCCACCACAAAAAGACTTGTACGTATCTCCAAAGTATTTAAACCCCGTGAATAGTGAGCAAATGACACTCGTTCAAACACTTCAATACTTTCTAATTTACCCGGACAAGCAACGAAATGAAAATTCCGATCGAATCTACGCGTCCAAAACCATCTCCAGAAAATACGGTACTATATTCAGATTAAACATACCTAAAACACTGTACAAGCAGATATAAGAATTACAGTGGAAAAATTATCCAATGATGCCTCTTTACGGCCGCGGAACCGCGGCCTAAGCCAGG
Source organism: Agapanthus africanus (assembly GCA_030015575.1). Classification (NCBI taxonomy): domain Eukaryota; kingdom Viridiplantae; phylum Streptophyta; class Magnoliopsida; order Asparagales; family Amaryllidaceae; genus Agapanthus; species Agapanthus africanus. The sequence continues at coordinate 49,473,971 of CM057339.1, forward strand.
AAATGCGGCGGTTCCGCGGCGGTTTATGCTCTTCAGGTCATTGAATTTCACTGTTATTCTTATAATTTCCTGCTGTATTTTTTAAGTATTTTTAATTCTGAAAAACGTCAGATTTTAAATTTTGTCCAGAGAGTGTCTTGAAATATCGTATTTTTGTCCGATCGGAGTTTTTATATCGTAAAAGCATCGCCTAATGTTCTAGGTCGGCTCTGATACCAATGAAAGGTTTGCCTAGCACCCTATACTGAGTTTTGAAGCATCACACGTCTCAAAGTTTGGATTTTGATGGTGCTAAACAAGCATGCAAAGGAATCGATCCTAGAAAAATTAGGGTTACAAAACTTAATGCTAATAAAATTAGGGTTTCGAGACTACAACCTTTGTAGCTCCCTTTTGTTGGACTCCTTGGTCTCTTGGGTGTTGGAAGAAGGTCCTCTTGAAGTCCTCTCACGTCCACGACGATCCACCCGGAGTTCCCCGTCCAAGCTCGCAACTTCTTGAATCGAAGAGAACACTCTAAACAAATTGGCTAGACTTGTGTAGAATGATGTTGTGGTTAAGATTCTCACTTCAAAAACCTTTCTTTATGTGTATTTTACTCACTAGAAAAAACTAGAGAGCAAATGGTGAAGGAGGAAGAAGATGGCTTTTTATTTTAACAAGAGTAGAATGATAACCATGAAAAGAAAAATGAAATATATCATTATATATTTTATTTCTTCTCACTATGAACCATGGTTAAAATGATGGAGACATTATTTAACTTGAGTTTTAGAACATAAAGAGAAGGATAACTCAATGTTAAAGGTAGGTGAGAATGGTTAGGTTTAAAGAAGAATGTAGAAGCAAGCAAGAATTATCCTTATCTTTTCTATTTTGTTTTAAACAATAAATCAAATAATAATCCATATATTCAACCATGGTGTGAGTCTTATATTGCCATCTTATTCCATATATAAACAACCATGATAGATGGGTGTAAGTATGTATGTATGTATGCATATCCATATGTGCATGAAACTAGTAAGAAAGAAAGAAAGAAAAACATACATGCATGCACACACCCATCATTCAAGAAAAGGTTTTAAGTGAGAAAACTAATGGTTAAATGATAAATCAACACTTGATTTATCAATCCGGCCATATCACATATGACCCCACCAAAAGCAAGCCGCCCGATCAATGTACGGTATCATATACGCGCATTTTAATCGGGTCCATGCGCATATCTCATACGCGCACCACAACGTTTCGCCTGGACTAGGTAACTCCTGTGTGGGACTCTAAGACTCGTCAATACGCCGGCAGAGGGTGATGATCATATCAAGCACCCCCAAGCCGCAAGCGGTCAGCTAAACGTAACGGCCACCCGGGTATTGAGCGATCAGAAGAAAACAAGCGAACCTGTTACAACTCCCGTCGAGCCAACCGGCAACACTACCGTACAGTCCGGTCTCTTCGTCAGATATGCTGCATATCGAGCCTAGGGATGGTTACGTCGACCCTAATAACTCAATAAGTCGTGCCGGTGAATGGTCTATAACAGATCGAGAAACTACTGATAACACTTATCAGCAAATCTCAGCAGCCCTGGCCAGGGACTTACTGATATAACCAGTCGGGCACAGCACAGCATCAACTCCCAATACCAGGAGAGACGAAACCCCTCCTATCGCTCATTGCCTTCGTGTGTCTCGGGACTGTACCCAACGGCCACCTGTTTGCACGACTCGGTAGAGCCGTGGTAAGGTGGCAATCAAAGTACAGTGGGAGAACACACAAGACTCTATGACGACCTCGGGTCTACAGACTAACCTGTACCAGTGTCACCTGAGAACTGCTATCCGACGATAGATATAATCCCATATAGGAGTTCTCGGTGAGTCCGTCCAGTGTACCCAGTCACCACTGAGCACCCGTATATGATCTTGATGTCAAACATCGATGTATGTGGGAACATCCATCGCCCATCGTATGGGTCTAGTATCGTATACGCTAGTCTACTCTGGTATATCAATGCTCCATCTTGATATACCTACGACTAGGGACTTTCCAGGATATGCTTATAGACTACAGATGTCCCACTAGTATGATCTCCATCATAATTAGAGTAGTCAAGCCGATATCCTCAGGGCTTTATCAGCATGTATGAATGAATAAAAGTATGATCAAAACAACATGTCAGATAAAGAAGAACCAGATAGCATACTATCATGTCGAGCAAGAATGTATACTGAATATATATATACATGTATAGATACAACCACTATCATATAATGGCCTCTAGGGCATACATATATCCAACACTTCGGTGCGATCAGCAAGCCACAAAGCGGGAATGGCCATCCTCGCGCAATCAAGTAAGTATAAGCCGTAACTTCTGTTATTGCATTATATTTTTATTATCATGTTTTGACTGACATTTTTTTTCTGTAACAGGCTTTTCCACTGAAGAGGCTCTAGCGGCTTCTCTTAGGTCCTTTGAGGAGGAGGAGAGGACTCGCGCTTTGCTGGGCATTGGTATTTCTCGGCTCATTGCATTTACATTCTTCTTATGGACAATCTGACCCCTTCTTTATCTTATCGCAGGGACTACAATGCTAATCTCACAAGGTGATGCGGAGATGCTTCCCGGGCCAGCCATCGAAGTCCCGACCTCCTCAGGACTGCCGAAAGAGGCCTTACTCAAACGATCGATGACGGATGCCATAACGGCTCCAGAGGTAACCCTTGGCACGGACGATGATGCCCTATTGATGGAGGCATCTAGAAGATCCGATCTGACGGCCCAAGCGGAAAGGAAGCGCAGAATGCGCGCGGCAAGGGAGCGTGGTGCTGCCTTGGCCGCGGGTGCAGGTTCGAGCACCGCTACCCCTGCCCCTACTCCTTCGGAGGATGCTCCGGCTGCCTTGTCCACCGCCCACAGACAGGCAACACGTGCGGCTCGGGAAGCAATCGGAAGACCAACTCAAGATAACGTGACATTGGTTCTTTTGTTAAAGTTTTAACTTTCAGGTTCTTATATATCCTATCTTGTAGGGTCGGGTCTTGCCGAAGAAGTGGCGGCAACCAGTGAGCCTGGGGTAGCGGTAGAGGAGATAGCCACGATCGCCGAACCCGAGGCAGCGGTAGGCGAGATGGCTATAATTACTGAGCTCGAGGTAGCGATGGGTGAGATGGCTACAGCCGCCGAGCCCGAGATATCCACTCTTTCTCAGGAGTCGGGCACCGCCCCAAACGTCGCTCTTTCCCCTTGCGGCTCCTTGCCGTTGCCGGGCGCTGTGAGTATCACGACGATTCTCATGGAGTCGGGGGATGAAGCCATGAGCGGCGAAACCATTCCGATGGAGGAGGGTGAAGCAGTTACTGCATCAAGTGACGCCCTTGTCGCGGTTCCGACCGGCGACTCACCAGGTAGACTTTGGGTCATTGCTTTGTTTTTATTCTGCAATCCCTTTCAATCTTTCCTGACAGTATTTATCTCGTTTCTAATGCAGGCGTGGCGAGCGTTGAGGTTGCGCTACCTGAGGCAGCGCCATCAGTTACCGCTTTGACGGTGACCACTCCTCTACCTTCTCTCGTACCATCTCAGATGTTGGAAGGTGCGGATTTGTGACCCATCAGTTTTATTTCTAGGCTGTATAATTTATGTACTGGCATTGCATTACTACGTCCTTGCAGGAGTCCTTTTTGATCACCTGTATCAGGTGCTACACCCACACTTCTCTTTCCAGTCATAGATTAGTCCGCCTGCTGGTGTCGGTGAGTATCTTTTCTAACCGACGTCCTTTCTTTAACGGGCAGTCACGTTATTGCTAATTCTTCTTTGCATTGTTTGTAGCCTTACAAATTGAAGGAGGGGACGAGGGTATCGTTGTGCCACCAGTACTCCCAGCTCTGCCCCCTGTTGCAGCCGGTATAGTAGACTCTTTTGTTCATGTATTTTTTTTATTTCTTAAGCCGACATCTGATTGTGATTTGTTTTGTAGCGGTTATATCGACTCCAGCCCCATTCGAGTCTCGCGTTATAATGCCGGCAGGGCTCTTTTCCAGACGTCCATCCTCAAAAGGTGCTGTGACCAGTCTGCGTATGTTGAGCGATTACATCGAAGAGCTTGACGCGGAGGCCCCTACGTTAGCTGTAGATTTTGCTGCCGAAGTTAATCCAATGCTGGCGACACTTATGAACTTCCATAACGAAGGCATCGCTGAGTCTTGGGTTAACCACTGCAGGAAGATTGAGGCCTACCTGCATGAGCTTGAGCTTATGCGTCTTGCCCCTGAGATTCAGGCTTTGAACTCCCAGCGGGCTGCATGGGTCGAGCAGAGTGTGTCCTTCCTCCGCCATTTCGAACAAGAAGCGACCTTGAGGCGAAAGGAACGCGAGGAGGCTTCGGGTGAATCTGCCCGGCTGCACGCCCAAGTTAAAGCGAACGCCACGCAACTGAGAGCTGCTTTTGACACCTTGCAGCAATGTATTTCGAACGGGCTTGTATTGAGGCGGAAGCTCGACTCTACTGAGCGGGTTATGCAGAGTCGCGAAGCTGTCCAACAGGAAATCGATGAGAAGATTTCATAATGCTTGCAGCAAAGGGCTCGAATTGAAGCGGAGCTGGCCGCGACGGCCGATCACGAGAAGGCGCTGAAAGGAGTGCGAGAGCAGCTTGCGGACTTGTTGAAAACGCTTCCTTCTCAGTAGCTGTTTTGCTTGTACTCTTTGAATAACATGTATCCATTTTTTTTATTCTTTCATACGATTCAACTTGTACTCTATTGAATTCATGAATAAAAGATACATATATAGTTTTTGTTCTATCACTGCTTTCTTCTCTTTTCTTTGTTGCCGGCATGTTATCTTAGTAAGCGTAGCCTGTAGATGATAGAGAGCATGCCGTCTTGAACTCTTCGAGAGGTAGTGATGGCTTAGGAAGCAGGTTCAGATCTGCTACCTAAGACTTTTCAATTTCATGAGCCGTGAGGGTCTCATAAAGACTTTTCTCCCTATGAGTCGAGAGGATCTCGTAGGTGTATTTTCTCCTTAGGAATCATGAGGATTCCTAAGTGCGTTTTCCCTTATAAATCGTAAGGATCTTATAAGAGAGTTTTCTTCCTTATGAGTCGAGAGGACCCGTAAGTGTTTAACGAGATTGACATTATCCGCATTTCACGGCATCAGAAGTTGTTCCGGGAGTTTCCCACGGGGTCAAAGTTAACTTTGGCCGTGTTCCACGGAGTCGTTGGATGACGTATTTCCGAGGCGGGGTCATGTAGATGACGTATTTCCGCGACGGGGTCATGTGGATGACGTATTTCTGCGACGGGGTCATGTAGATGACGTATTTCCGAAACGGGGTCATGTGGATGACATATTTCCGCGATGGGGTCATGTGGATGACGTATTTCGTATTTCCACGACGGGGTCATGTGGATGACGTATTTCCGCGACAGGGTCATGTGGATGACGTATTTCCGCGACGGGGTCATTGGATGACGTTTTTTCGAGACAGGGTTATGTGGATGACGTATTTCCGAGACAGGGTCATGTAGATGACGTATTTCCGCAACGGGGTCATTTGAATGACGTATTTCCGAGACGGGGTAATGTAGATGACGTATTTCCGCGATGGGGTCATGTGGATGACGTATTTCCACGACGGGGTCATGTGGATGACGTATTTCCGAGACGGGGTCATGTAGATGACGTATTTCCGCGACAGGGCCATTTGGATGACGTATTTCTAAGACGGGGTCATGTGGATGACGTATTTCCGCGACGGGGTCATGTGGATGACGTATTTCCGAGACGGGGTCATGTAGATGACGTATTTCCGTGACGGGGTCATTTGGATGACGTATTTCCGAGACAGGGTCATGTGGATGACGTATTTCTGTGACGGGGTCATTTGGATAACGCATTTCCGCGACGGGGTCATTGGATGACGTGTTTCCGCGACGGGGTCATGTGGATGACGTATTTCCGAGACGGGGTCATGTAGATGACGTATTTCTGAGACGGGGTCATTTGGATGACGTATTTCCGAGACGGGATCATGTAGATGACGTATTTCCGCGACGGGGTCATGTGGATGACGTATTTCCGAGACGGGGTCATATAGATGACGTATTTCCGCGACGGGGTCATTTGGATGACATATTTCCGAGATGGGGTCATGTAGATGACGTATTTCCGCAACGGAGTCATTTTGATGACGTATTTCCGTGACGGGGTCATGCGGATGACGTATTTCTGCGACGGGGTCATGTGGATGACGTATTTCCGAGACGGGGTCATGTAAATGACGTATTTCCGCGACGGGGTCATTTGGATGACGTATTTCCGAGATGGGGTCATGTAGATGACGTATTTCCGCGACGGGGTCATTTGGATGACGTATTTCCGCGACGGGGTCATGTGGATGACGTATTTCCGCGACGGGGCCATGTAGATGACGTATTTCCGCGACGGGGTCATTTGGATGACGTATTTCTGAGACGGGGTCATGTAGATGACTTATTTCCGTGACGGGGTCATTTGGATGACGTTGCGTCTGTTGTAATGAGACGAATATCGAAGTGGTCTCCAGGCTGTCTGTGAACCATCGAGATTTGGAGTAGGGGCTTTGCCGTGGCTCCAGGGTTGATTGCAGCGTCTGAATTCTGCTGGAATGAGGAGGAACGCTGTTGATGATTTCTAGGCTATCCCTGAACCGTTGAGATTTGTCTTCGTTTCAATGAAGCCTAGTGGTAAGGTATGATTCCCTCTTTATTTGCACCTCTGGATTGTATACAGGGATTGATGTGATATCACCTATAGGGCATAAATTTCATCATTTTTTTCTTTCCGCGATGCTCTATTATTTCAGCTTTTATATCGCGAAGGTCACGATTGCCCAATCATTTCGGCTATTTTTCGCGGCGCCCAATCATTTCGGCTATTTATTTTATTTTTACTCGCTGTTTTTTATTGCGACTTGCCCAATCATTTCGGCTATTTTGCATGCATACATTTTTACTTGCTGATTTTGTTGCAAGTTGCCCCATCATTTCGGCTATTTCGTATGCATATGTGGCTCGCTAGCTTCTTTGCTGCAAGCTCGGAGTTAGACACCGATTTCGGCATCAACACTGCTACAACTGGAATATTGCCAGGAGCGAATCATCATTTGCCTCTGTCGATGTCGAACAAAGGTGGCTTAGCGAACGGGGTTAGGATCATGTTGATTAAGACTTTTGACTTCATGAGCCGTAAGGGTCTCATAAAGGTATTTCTCCCTGCGAGTCGTGAGGATCTCGTGGGTGCGTTTTCTCCTTAGGAATCGTGAGGACTCCTAAGTGTATGGCTTCTCATAAGTCGCAAGGATCTTACAAGAGTGTTTTCTCCTTTTAAGTCGAGAGGACTTACAATGGCTGTTCATTGTGTAAACATATCCCTAGTCACGGATGAGGCTTTGTTAGGGAAATGTTTATTCGCGCCCGTGGATTGTATACAAGGGTCGGTATTGAGCCGCTTGTAGGGCAGCATTGGAGGTTGTGGTGGCCGCTTAAGAACAGGTTCAGATCTCTGTAGTTTAAGACTTTTGAGTCTTATGAGCCGTGAGGGTCTCATAAGAGGGTTCTCCTTACGAGTCGTGAGGATCTCGTAAGTGTAATTTTTCCTTAGGAGTCGTGGGGATCCCTAAGTGTGTTGCTCCCTTGTGAGTCGTAAAGATCTCACGCAGGTGGTTTCTCCTCACAAGGTCGAGAGGACCTTTCAAGTGTCTTTTAACAAGATTGCGCCCTTTCGGGTTTTCGAAAACTCACCGGTAGCTTGCTGTTTTTACTCACGGAGCCCTCTCGGGTTTTCAACCGTGCCCATTTCGCTTATGGACATACCGTTTTTCTTTTTCTTTCTTTTTTTTTTATTTCTTTTCTCTTTTTTTGTGTCAGCCTTGGGATGCTGCAGTCTACAGTAGTTTATCGACGTCTCGGTCAACGACTAGTTTTAGGACATAGTGGTCCATCGTTAGTTTAAGGACGTTTCGGTCCGTCGTTAGTTTAAGGACGTTTCGGTCCGTTAGCCGGCTACTACTTATAGAGTTTGGGCTTAGGAATATAGCGAGCGGACATAGTCGTCGTTAACTATCATTGACCTAGGCCATGACTCGTCAAGCGTAGTACTTTTTCAGGAAGCGACCATTTATTGGCCTGAAGGGCCTTTCGCCATGCATGTCCATGAGTAGATATGCTCCACCCTGGTAAACTTTATCTATGATATACGGGCCTTCATAGTTCGGCTCGAATTTTCCCCGCTTGGCACGGGATCATAGGTCTTTTAACCACTAGCACGAGTTCGCCTTGGCGGAATGTTCTCGGCTTAGTCAATTTTTCGTATGAGCGCGTCATCTTCGCTTTGTAAGCCTCCAGGTTTTGTTGCGCTATGAGCCGGGTTTCATCAAGGGCATCGAGCTCCTCAAGCCGAAGGTGAGCATTCTCTTCGTCCGTTAGCTCATAATGAACCGCCATTCGTAAAGAGGGTAGCTCTATCTCGAGGGGGAGTACCGCTTCCGTACCGAATACCAACGCGTACGGCGTTGTGTTCGTGGCCGTTTTGAACGCAGTTCGATACGCCCAGAGAGCTTCATGCAGTCTCTCGTGCCAGTCCTTCTTATTTCGAGATACCGTCTTTTTCACGATCTTCGTTAAGGTCTTGTTAAAAGCCTCAACTAAACCGTTGGCTCGGGGATTATAGACCGAAGGGTATCTCCAGTCTATATTATGCTGTTGTGCGAAGCGGCTGATCTTGTGGCTTCTATAGGCTGGCCCGTTATCGGAGATAATCCGTCGCGGAGTACCGAACCGGTAAATGACGTGCGTCTTGAAGAAATGGAGAATATTCTCCGTCTTCACTTCCCTTAGCGGTACCGCTTCTGCCCATTTGGAGAAGTAATCAGTTGTCGCCAAAATGAATCAATGTCCTCTGGCCGATGTTAGTTCGATGGGGCCGATTATGTCAGTTCCCCACATTTCGAACGGCCAGCTAGCCACTGTTGGATGTAGTGGATTTGGATGCTGATGGATAAAGTCTCCATGAATCTGGTACGCGTGGCACTGCTTCGCGTATTTGAGGCAGTCTTGGATCATCGTGGGCCAATAATAACCCATCCGTTTGATCTTCAGTTTCATCTTCGGCCCGGCTTGGTGAGAACCGCAGAGTCCGTCGTGAGTTTCTTGGATGACTCTCTTTGCCTCTTCAGGTCCCAGGCATCTTAGCTACAGAGAATCAAATGATCTTTTATACAGAGTATCATTAACGAAGGCGAAAGACATAGCTCGTTTCATAAGTCGATGTCTTGAGGACGCATTTTTAGCTATTCGACGGGATTTGAAGTAGTCTATAAAGACTTCCCTCCAATCCTCAGCCTTTTCTTGGTCTCTTATTTGTAGGGCCGTTTGCTCGGTCGCTCCTTTTTCTTCGGACGATTCCGGAGATATTTCTGCTGAAGTGAGAACCCGACGGCTTTGCATAGTGATCCTCACGTCATCGAGGTTCTCGTCGGCCAACTCTTTAGCAAGCTTAGCTAGTGCATCCGCCTTGCTATTTTCCGCACGTGGTATACTTTCCAGCGTGTATGAAGGAATTTGAGTCAGCAGTTGCTGTACACTCCCGCCGTACTTCACCAACTCAGGCTTGCACGTTTGGTAGTCGCCGTTTACTTGACTAACGACCAGTTGGGAGTCTCCGTATATGAGGAGGTTTTCAATTCCCATGTTGATAGCGATCTCGAGACCTGCTATCAAAGCTTCGTATTCGGCTTCATTATTCGTCCTCGGCTCTGTTAAGGAGAAGGCAAAGCGCATTATCCCTCCTTATGGAGTCACGAAGATGAGGCCTACCACTGATTTGATTATAGGGGTGCTTTGTTTGCGCTTCTTCATGGAAGACGCTCCATCAAAATAGAGTTCCCACCGGGTATCATCCCCGTTGATCGTGTCAAACGCATGTTCGTCTGGCAATTCGCAGTTCAAGGGAGAGTCAGCAGGTATCGGATGCTAAGCGAGGAAGTCGGCGATGGCCTGGCCTTTCACTGCCTTAAGAGGCCGATAAGTTATCAAGAATTCCATCAAGAGGAGGACCCATTTAACAAGCCGTCCTGTTAATATGGCCTTTGACATCAAATATTTGAGAGGATCCACCTTTGATATGAGATGGACCTCATGTGCCAATGCATAGTGTCTGAGCTTCGTTATTGCGAAGATCAACGCCAGGCAGTGTTTTTTAATGGGAGAGTAATTGCTTTCTGCCCCCAGGAGAACTCGACTCAGATAATAAAGAGCTCTCTCCTTCCCTTGGTCGTTTTCTTGTGCCCACAGCGCGCCTAAAGAACCTTCGAGGGCTGTTGTGTACAGGACGAGAGATTTTCCTTTGACGGGAGCGGCCAGCACTGGCGGATTCTGTAGGTATTGCTTGATTTCTTCCAGTGCGCTTTGACATTTGTGATCCCAGACAAATGGGGTTCCCTTCTTCATCAGGTGACTGTAGGGGCGGCACTTGCCGGAGAGATTGGCTATGAATCTCCGGATATATGCGAGCTTCCCTTGGAGAGACCGCAGTTGCTTAAAAGTTCTTGGCGGAGGCATTTCCATGATCGCCTTGATCTTCGACGGATCTATCTCGATGCCTCGGTGTCGAACGATGAATCCCAGGAATTTGCCCGAGGAAACTCCGAACGCGCATTTAAGAGGGTTCATCTTCAAGTTGTATTGCCGAAAGCATTGAAATATGATCTTCAGATACTCTAAATGTTCCTCGTATGATTTGCTTTTCACTACAAGGTCGTCGATATAGCATTCGACGATTTCATATATGAGGTCATCGAAGATCTTAGTCATGGCCCTCTGATAGGCGGTACCGGCTTTCTTTAGACCGAAGAGCATCACCTTGTAGCAGCATATGCCCAAAGGGGTCCGGAAAGCAGTATGTTTCTGGTATTCGGGATGCATCTTTATCTGATTATATCCTGATGAGCTGTCCATGAAGGAGAAAACTTCGTGAGTGGACGTGTTATCTATCATCAGCTCAGTGACTGGTACTGGGAAGTCGTCTTTCGGGCAGGCTTTATTGAGATCCCGAAAGTCCACACATATGCGCACCGTCCCATTTTTCTTCATCACTGGGACGATGTTGGCAATCCAGTCAGGATACTGAACTTCTTGGATGAAGCCAGAGTCGATTATCTTCTTGACCTCGGCGTTGATGTTCATCTCAAGCTTGAGCCGCATCCTCCTCAGTTCTTGTTTGATCGGCTTGACGTCCGGAGATATCGCCAGTTTGTGCACAGCAATCTCTGGATCTAATCCTGGCATCTCGGAATAGTTCCATGCAAAGCAATCTTTATGCTGCATGAGCACGTCTTTTAGTGTAGCCACCCTTTCTTCAAACAACAGCTCGCTAACGAATGTCGGCCGCGGGTCACTTGCCGTCCCCAAATCAATTTTCTTGAGGTTATCTGCAGTGGTATGTATTCCATCTTCCAGCTCTTTTGGCGCCGGTGGAAACTCTGAGATGACCTCGCCATCATCGTTTTCGAAGCACCAGGAGAGGTCATCCACATTCTCGGGCGATTCTTCTGACAGCATTATCACGTGGCAGGTACGAGATCGCTTCCAAGACCGATGTTGATCTGGTTCTGCTCTCGCGGCTTTGGGTTCATGCTTCTGCGGTGGGGTTACCCTCCAGCTGCTGGATAGAGCGAACTTGCCTTACTGATACTGGTCTTCTACCCAGGCTTTAAATGTGAAGCAGTTTTCGAGAGGATATCCTATTGCCCTGTGATAGGAGCAATAGTCCGGGTGAGAGACTTCGCCTACTTGTTCGGGGTGCTTGGACTCCGGGAGCGTCATCATCTGATGTTTTATGACAAGATCGAATATCTTCCTTGTCTTGTCTTTGGGAAAAGAATATGCTCGACCCATCTTTTTTATAAGAGACGAATCCGGACTGCTCGATTCCTGATCGCGTGGCTTCTTAGACCCGCTTTGTCGCTGTCGAACGGCTTTCCCGTTCTTTGGTTTGTTTCTGCCTCTGCGTCGGGCCTTTTGTACAACGGGTTGACAAGGAGAGCAGGTTGACAAGGAGAAGCATTTTCATTTTTCACAGCCTATTGAAGGAGGCGTTGCGTCCTGGCTTTCTCATAGATGGCCATTTCGCGATTATGGTTGTCTCGAACCTTTTGACCTGCTTCCCTTATAAACTTGTCCATCTGTTCTTCGAACGATGGACATGGCATTTTTAGGGTGGGAGCTCGTTCTGGTTCAGGGTTAGCGTCTTCCCATATAGCATCTCCTTCTTCATCAAAGTCATGTATAACGTAGCAGTCGCGAAGTAGCTCCCGTTTCTTAGATTGAACATACCCAAGCCCGGTCGTTTCCATTCTCCCGTTGGGCAACTTTTATTGAGTTCCGGGAACGTTCCATATCCTGTTATAGAAGCGTGCTTGTCGCACAGTTTGCTTAAGAGGTATACCTTGGCGTCCCAAGAGTCTCTTTAGTCCGTTCGTGTAATATCTGGGCAAACGGATGGGCTAGAGCCTGTCAAGTGTAAAATCTGCACCATGCCAGATTTCTTTCTCCACTTTGGTTTCTCCGGATCGGTAGAATAGGATTGCCTTTCACCTTTTCGCGTGGGAGAGACGTAGAATGTCTGCAGTTCTTTCACACTGTAGGTATCAAGCGCGTCTAGTTCTTTATGATGCTTGGGCGGAACTATGGCAACTTGCAAACTTTGATCTTCATCAGCGAAGGTTTGTATTGATGGCCGAGAAGAGAATACGGCATTGACCTCATCTTCCGAGTCGCTGCCGAAGATCAACATAGGAGCAGACGGTCCCGGCTTGTTGCACTGGGGCGAACCTGAGTAAACTATCTCTTCTTCCTCCTCGGTATCACCCCCGAAGACCGGAATAGTAGTGATAGCTTTGTTCTTCAGTTTGTGACATCTTTCTGTATCCTCGAAATCCGGTAAGAAGTATTTTGCATCTTCGTACTTTCGGACTTCGTTCACGGAGAATGGGTTCAGCTCTCCTGTTACGGTATACTCGAGACCATCTATGAAATGCTTCATACATTGATGTTGTGTAGAAGGGATGATGTTGTACTCATGTAACCAGGACCGGCTGAGCAAAGCACTGTAGCATGTCTTGGCGTCAATGACGTGAAACTTAATGTCCGTGACAAGCAGCCCAAAGCGTAGTGTCAATATTATAGACCCAAGCGTCCATGATGACTGGGAGTCAAATCTGGAGATGGTGATTTTATCGCGAGCGAGGTGTTGAACGCTCTTGCAGATTTCCTTTAACACCCTTATGTTAAGGAGATTGACGGAGGACGCATTGTCTACTAAGATTTTACCTATCTTGATGTCATGACAGTATCCGAAGACATATAGGAGACGGTTATGCTCGCATGTCCCAAGGAGGAGATCTTCATCGCCGAAGGTGATATCGGCTGTGTGTACTTCTTCCAGCTCGTCCTTCATCTTTTCTTCGGCGAGGAAAGCTTGGAATTGCTCGGGCTCTTGTAATGCCTTGATCAAAGAATCTCTTGCTTCTTTGGATAACAGGAGGGCATCGAGAATGCTTAACTGCGAAGGTAGCTTTCTCAAGTGTGCCACAACGTTGTAGTCCACCTTACTTTTCTTTGGCGGGTCCTTGGCTGTCAGCTCTTTGACGGCTTGGTCATCAAGGATGATATCCTCAGGGACTTTTTCTTTTCCCTTATCTTTTCTATTTGACCCAATGTTCGAGGGCCCAAGATTTTTTTCGGGCAGCGTGCGATTACGCAGCTGAATGTTCTCGCAGTTCTTCGGTTCTTCCTCTTTTCCTGAGTTGGATTCTTTGAAGAGAGGGCCAAGAGCTATTTCTTCATCAGAATCGCTCGCAAAGGTGAGAACTTGCGATCCCCCGGCATTGACCATGCGACAGTTGCCTGTAGTTCTTTTACGCTCCTCGGTCGTACTTCTTTGCTCCCGACGAGTTTTGCGTTTCATCCGCTTGAAATGTTGTCGGTGAGCAACATATCCCTGCCACCATCTTTTAAAAGCGTTGCACTCTTCGGTGGGGTGCGCAATCTTTCGATGATATAAGCAGTAGCTAGGATGTGTTTCCGCTTCACCAAGAATGTTTCCTTCGAAGGGTGGCAGCTTCATTCTCATCGATATGGCTTTAGCGAACCTCTTCCTCGTCTTGAACCTGCTTTTATTTGCGGCGGATGCACTTCGATCTGGCAGGAGTGTTTCAACCCCTTCGTCCAGTCGTCGACGTTTGGCCTTTTCAAATATGGCCATCTCACGCTCCCGATCAGCTTTGCTTTTCGAAAGAGCTTCGTTCAGGAATTCATCAATCATTTCGTCTGATGGCCCTAAAAGTTCCGGCTCGGGATCTGCCCCCAGTTTCTCTATGTAGGGAGCTTCTTCATCGTCTATCGACAAGTGGGAGATCACATAGCAGTTTGCTACATAATCTTCAGATTCATCCGATGAGTCTTCTCTATTGTCATCATCTCCGTCCTCAAGTACGTGGCTGAGAAATTCTTGGAGTGTGACTGGAGTCCGCGCTTTTTGATTATATTCTTCCAACACGTCAATCTGTTTTTGCAGGTCCGTACGATTGTCACCAGGCTTCACGGGCTTTTTGGTCTTCTTCTTCTTCTTTGAAGACTTTGACGATTGGGTGTGAATACTTTGTCTATCACCACCAATTTTTGGAGTTGGGCACGGTTTCAGCATCCCCTCGATGATCTCAGGTTCCAGTGGATTCTTCCACCTAATTGCCGGACTTGTGTGGAGATCTTTCAGCATTCTTTTAGTTTTGGCTGAAAGAGCGACCTCCCATGGAGCTTCTTCTACGAAAGAACACGATGCCCCCGGTGTATCCGTCTTCTTGAGAGCGTGCGGCTGAGGTGGGTTCACCTTCCAATTCTCGGATAATACGAATTTGCCCTATTGGTACTGATCTTCAATCCAGCTTTTGAAGATGTAACAATTTTCGATCGGATGGCCTAACATTCGGTGATAAGGGCAATAGTTAGGATTGCTAATGTCGCCTGGTTGCGCTGGGCGTCTTGGCTCTGGCGGAGTGATGAGCCTATTGCGCAGTGCTAGCTCGAATAACCTCTTCGTCTTGTCTCGAGGGAACGAGTAAAGGCGTCACATTTTATCTCCAAGAGATCGAGTTCTATCATTTTGGCGATCAACTGGTCTTAGACCACTGGGCTGCTGTTGAGCGTTAGCGACGACGGCCGCTTTCCCCTTTCCCTTCTTGTTCCGTGGCTCCGGTTTTGGAGGAGACGATCTATGACCCATCTGGTCCATTTGGGCCAGTTTGTCGATCAAGGCTTGGAACGCGGTCGGCTTGAAGAACATCATGAATTGGGAAATAGTTGCATGAGGGTCCAGAGTGCCTACGAACATGCCCACCGCCGGCGCTTCTTTGATGCGTTGTTCGCATTTCGACCACAGATTCCGCCATCGTATTGCGTATTGAACCCATGTTTCACCCTGGCATTGATCAATGCCGTTATTGGGATGCGTTCACTAGCACTCGCGAATCGCTGGGTGAATAATAGCTCCATTTCTGCGAAAATCTTGATGGAGTCGTTTGGAAGTTCAGAATACCACTCGAATACCGTCTCCGATAAGCTGCCAACGAATTGGCGAAGTAACAATTTATCATCACCTCCGGTGTTGCCACATAGAGCCCTGAACTGGGCGACATGCTGATGGGGATTGCCCGTCCCCTTGTATACATGAAATTTAGGGATCGTATATCCTGGCGGGTACTTTATTTGGTCATACCAGCCTGGATATGGTCGCCCAGTTTTAACGACTTGGCTGGCCGCTTCATTCGCCTGGTGAGCTCATATTTGCTGAGCAATGTAGTAATCCAGAACGGCCTTGGAAATGGTTTCCTCTTTGGCCGCTGAAAGAGCCGGAGGAGGGTTCGATGTCTCCCCTCTGTCATCTTCAATGATGATTGGAGGGTCTTCAGCTGGAGGTTCTGGCTGTAACATCATCCCAGCCATATCTTGGAACAAGATAGCCATTCGTTTTATATTAGCTGCCTGTTCCGCAACCCTTTTTTCTTTCCTCTCGAGCATTCTTCGGAGGAATTCCGTATCAGTCTCTTGTTCCTGACGCTGCTCTTAGGTCTCTGGATTTTCTTTTGGTCCAGTGAGTGCGGCCATTGCAGTCAGCATCTCCTGAAGATTCTGCTGTTGTTGTTCCTGAACCCTTGTTATTGACCGGGTAAGCGGTCGATGACCCGTAGAAGCATGGCTTTCCTCTTTTCCCGAAGCCATATAAACGGTATGTACCATCATGCCCCTAGACTTGGGGCGTTTAGATTCAGCGCTTTTACAGTTCGCCACGTTCATAGGGGCTTTCTCTAGCCTCCTTCTCTTTTGAGCAGTTGAAGTCGAGGAGGCCGTTGCAGCGGGCACCCAGGTAGCTGTCGTCTTTTATGGCTTGACATGACGGTTCTCTTTTTGTTGAAGTTTCACTTTTTTTCTGTTGACGAGAGTAATCTTGATCATTTACTGAGTCCTGAACCTGTCGCCAGACTTTATAAATTTTGGAGGATAGCCGTTGAGGGGGCTGCTCCGGCTTCTTCTCTGGAGCATTCTCCATAGATGGAGGTGATCTTTTCAGTACGGCGGTGGGTGAATTCCTGCGCACCCTATTAAGCAGCTCGAAACTGTTTCTAGTTGGAACAGCAGCATTGACTTCCACCGTTGGGGCTGGTGGAGTTAGTCCAGAGGGAGAGTTGCCCCCAGCCTTCCTTACTCGGCGCCAGTGGCGACGTCGAACGTGTCGAGCCGTTTGGATTGGTTCAGCTATGGCTTCGTCATGACCCCTGTTCTGGTGAGGCGCTGCTGATACCAGCCTCTTGAAGACCGACGTCCGTTGAGACGCAACATCCAATCTGTCAAAGACAGACCTCTGGGCAGGATAAACAACCTTGACGATTTCGCCTGGAACAGGAGCTGAAATAGTCATCTTGTGAAGACCGACCTTTTGGTAGGAGAAGCCGCCTTGACGACTTCGGGAGCAGGGATAGCTATCCTTTTTGGGACAACCCTTTCTGGTATTACGGGCTTCTTCATGAGCCCAACTGAGCTTTGGCCTATTCTATGAAAGACTGAAGCGTTGGAGCTGGGCGATCCGTTGAGAGGAGCCATAGTAGTTGTAAGCCGATCAAAGACCGACTTCTTCTGAGCTTCTTATGTTGGTACAGGAGCGCCGAAGCTCGTTGGTGGGAGCATGGTCCCGAAGAACAATCCAGTGGTGGCCTGAGTGACCTGTTCTACCGGCATAGCGAAGATGGTGGCCGCTTGGGGCCCATAAGTCACTCCTCCGGACGGTACGGGGCGAGAGTTACAGCTGCAGTTAGTGCAGATTGAAGCCATTGATCTTTTGTTTTCTGCACGGAGCAAGACACCAAATCTTAGTACTTCGAACCCAAGGGCAACCATATCAAACCACGATTCGTTCACGAACACGACACACGAAGTGTGGAGTGGAAAGAGGAAAAGGTCCCACCGGGTGTGCCAGAATTTGTTCCCCGCCGAAAGACGTGTCTGGGACGTTGGGAAAACGTCTGGCCTAAAATTCGAGGGCAGATGCTAATTGGTGCTATCCGTCCACCTCTCTGAAGATGCCAAGTTGATTTATGGCACCGTGTATCGAAGGTTTAAACAGATGCGACCGATGTAGCAGACTTCGTTCCCTCTCATTTGAGGGTTTTTTTTTTATTGTGGGGACGCTCTTCCCTGCAGGCGCGATGTAATACCCAGCCCTTTTTATACCAATATCTGTATTTCTCTTTCACTTATAAAATTTATTTATTTTACTTATAATTATTTAGTTATTTAAAACCCCTTTTAAACACCAAACCAAGTAAATCATTCTTTTTTTAAAAAAGCCCCAAACCCAAACCATATTTTATTCCTTCAGCCCATTGTTTTAAAATTAAAATTTATTTTCTTTCCAGCCCAGCCCGTTCACTCCTCAGCCCACGAGAATTAAAGGATTTATTATATTAATTAACCCCCTTTTTTCCCTCAGCCCAGCCCAGCAGCCCACACCCCTTAACAACCCGACCCGGCCCGTACCCTAACCCCTTCTTCTCCCAACGTCTCTCCCTTTTTCCCGCTCCCTGCTCCCTCGATCCGTTTCCTCCGCCCGCGCTCGCGCCCACGTCGCAGCGCCATTACCCCGACTCGTGCACCCCACGACTCAATCCATTCAACCTCCTCCTTCTCCCTCACACCCTCAAACTCCTCCTCTCTTCCTCCACCTAGCTCCCCACTTCTCCAGAAAACCCATCGACAGCCGATCACCTCCACCGAGCTCCGAACCGTGTGCGCCTCCTCGCCGCCGACGAGCTCCCCACTGTCTCGTCCTTCCTCCCTCACTCTTCTCTCCATAGCTCTAGCCCTACTCGCCACTCCCCACACCTCCGACCACCTCCGCTACATACCCCTCGCCAAGCTCACTGCACTCGAGCTCGAGCCCTGCACACTCTCGCTGGCGAGCCCCCACTGCACCGGAATCACCTCGTCGGCACCCCTACGTCACCAGCATCATCACCATCACCACAACTCGAACTCCCTCTGCTCCTCTCTCTCTCTCTCAATCTCTGCTCCTCTCTCTCTCTACATCTCCCTCTGTTTTCCCCTCTCTTTACATCTCTCTCTATCTCTGCTTCTCTCTCTCTAATTCGCTCTCCCTCTCTCCTCCTTCCCGCTCCTCCTCCTTCGAACACCATTGCCATTCCCTTGCCGTCATCACCTTCTCATTCGACAGCCACAGCCTTCCAACCGCCAGCCCGCACCCACGAGCCCCCTTGTTGCGCCGCATCAACATCAAATCCAAGCTCGAGCCAAGGTCGAGACTTTTGTCACTAGTGGGCCGTGCCGTGCCGGAATCGTCATTGCTGTGTCGTGCGTGTGTCGTTGCCACTGCCGAGCGTCTCCAGGCAAGTGTTTTACTTGCTACATGCTAATATAATCGTGTTACAAACTTAAATCGTATAGATTATAACTTTACAGATTTCCGATAGATTATGTGACATACCTGTTCGATGCGTGATCCCAATGAAAATACTCACCTAATTTGACGGAATTGGATTGTTTATGTTGGCCCTTGTAGTGACAAATATCTTGTAGAAATCTCACTGGAAAATACGACTGTTAGCGACTAAAATGAATACCACCAAATATACCGGTAAAACTAGAATTTTCCCGTATCTGAAAATTGTTAAAATCACCATAAATTATGTACATACTGGAATGTTGCGTTCGAGGGCTCAAATCGAATCCGACTCGACGAACTATAATCCTATGCAAATTTCTATTTGTTTCTGTACTGATGTTGTGACGATAATTGGGTCGGAGTGCGACTCTGGACTGCAGTTCAGAGCGACTCCGGTTACTGTTTACTGTTCCGTAATGTGTGCCACTTAGTTTCCTGAACTCGTACGTTGCGGAACTCTGCATTTTATCAAATATAAATCTGTTATCTAAATAACACAAGTGGTTTTATTCCGTTTCATCGTCGTTTGCTATTTAATTTGTAAATTAAGAGGGCAGGGCGTATAACAGTCCAGAACAGATTCAGAAATGACATACCAGTGTTAAATAGTGTATAACTTTCGACGTACAGACAGGATTGAGGATCCGTCTATTGATTTGAATACCCTACTGAAAACCCTGGATTTCATTCAACTGTAGTATCGCTAAATTCTGATCCCAACTTGGATTAAAATGCGTTACGAAACGAACTTCCGATTCAGAAACCGGATTTCCAGTAGTGAACGCTTAAAATGAAATGGTCATATTTAGTGATCCCGAAACCCGATCGACATGAAAGCAAATTTTCTGGATAGACAATCAAACATACTACTTATCCCTCGTTCATCATTTTGCTAAATTGTGCACGTATGATTTATGATAAATTATGCAAGTGGCAGAATACCGATTTATGACATCTTAATCATGCCTTACATACTGTTTTCTTATCATATCATATGTATATGTTATTACATTGGTAGCCTAGTGATCATGTGCATTACCCAGTGTTAGGTATTAGTGATGATTGTGGCAAGTACATTAGTGTTCGTGCCTGAGTGGATCAGTGAAAGTGACACGTACTTGTACACAATTAGTGAACCCTATTATTCTATTGCATTGTCGACGTCTGTGGGACGCGTGTAAGTGTGACTATAAGTGGTATGGGACACTTATGGAAACTCTTGCATGGGTGTCACAGATAAGGCACCAGACACTGCCCATTTATCTTGGGTATTAGTCGGGACGTGCTTAATGGAGATCCTGTCTCCAGTTCTCGCGCAGACTTGTCATAGACCGACCAGTATTTAAGGTTATGGTTGGCGTTTGATGTAGATCATGGGGTGTGGGGTAGTTTGAGTGTGAGTTCAACAGAATCTCGGGAGTCCCATGCCGGCTTATATATATGGAGATATATGGAGATTTACAGGGTACATGATTATTACCGTGAGTTAAATTTTGGGCCCGTGGTCCCTTGCCTTTGGATCCTACCCTTGGGTGGAGGACACTCACGAGTGGTTGACTCTCACACTTGGACTGACGATAGGCTTAGTGACCTGTACAGTGAGACTTAGAGACTGATAGGGATAATGGCATTGATATACATTATTTACTGTGTTGACATACCTGGCATACTATTTTTATTGCTTTACTGTTCACCTGATCTATTGGACACTTCATTGGTTACTCCATGTTCATATCTTTACCGTCTTGATTTGCTGTTATATATCTATTATCACTGTTCGAGTTGTCACTTGCATCTATATATTTATATTGCTATCGTGTCGCTCTGACGACCTGAGTATGCATGCTCAGAGTGGGGAGTGGATCTAGCCTGGACCAGGACCAGACGTACATCGCGGACATCTCGATCAGCCATCCAGATTTATACTCTTTTTACCTCCATCAAGTCAGTTCTTTGTGTTTGTTTTGTTTCAGTTACTGCATTTCTCATTACCTGCGCATTGTTTACTGATTACCACGTAAAGCTAGAAGTCGAAGTGTGACTACGGCAGGATATTTCCTTGACCGTAGGAACATGGCTGGCCTTGTCAACCCCTCATATTCTGTATTTTGGGAAGCGAGGCATGACATGCAAGCCCCTGCAATTAATTACGCTACCGCATCGCGGTAACAACTTTCTCCTTCTCCAGATGGTCACTTCGTATCGTGGGTGTTTGTTTTGTTTTTGGTTGCCCATGGATTGTATACGGAGACTAATTTATGTTATCGCCCGTAGGGCGTGGATTAGTCCAAATCCGTATCTTCTTAGATTTGGGTTTGGGGGTTGGGTTTAAGGATACGTTAGTCTCATTTGAGACTAAGATCAACTTAAACGTTTGTTAAGGATACGTTAGTCTGATTTTTAGACTAAGATCAATTTAACGGGATTGTTTAGATCCAACAAAAGAGCATTCGAGCTTTATTGTTTAGTTTAGGGATATTGCGGTCGATTAGATTAAGGACATTACGGTCCAATGTTAGTTTAAGGACGTTTCGGTCCAATGTTAGTTTAAGGACATTGCGGTCCAGGTTAAGGACATCATAGTCCATGGGTTTAAAGGGACCCCACAGTCCAGGTTAAGGACATCGTAGTCCGTGAGTTTAAGGACCCCACAGTCCATAGTTTAAAGACGTCACAGTCTATAAAGTTTAAGGACATCATAGTCAATGAGTTTAAGGACCCCACAGTCCGTGAAATGTGTGGTTGTCGGGACCTATCACCTCTCTGAAGACGTTGAAGGATTACAACGACAGATATCAGAGAAGTAAAGAGATGTACCCTCGAACCGGTGTGAGTTGGTTGAAAGATCTATAGTCTAATTTTGGGTTAAGATCTGTTGAAATATTTATGAGTAGATGGGCTCAATTAAATATAAGTTGAGAACTTATGGCCAATCTTAGGCTAAGTCCAATCAGATTAAAATGTTTAACATTTTATTTAGGGCTGTTGAGTTTTTATTTGGGCTTGGCCCTTTTAATAATGCTGAGCATTATATCTTGACAAAATTTTTGTCTTGTATTGAATGCAGAGCATTCATCAGAGCTCTGGCTTATTAAAGAACAATTTATGTTCTGTCAGCGCAACACGTGGCGCGCCAGGCGCTTTGCGCCAGTTAAAGAGCGCAATGCACTTTTGCCAAGTAGCGAACATGTGGAGGACACATGTCGCGCTTGGCGCTTTGCGCCAGTTAAAAAGCGCAATGCGCTTCTACCAAGTAGCACACACATGGTTGACACGTGTCGTGCTTGGCGCTTTGCGCCAGATGATGAGCGCATGATGCCAATTTATGAGCGCAGAGCGCTAGTTTAGTGGCGCACTCGTGAGTGACACATGGTGCGCTTGGCGCTGAGCGCCAGCCCATGAGCGCAGTGCGCTATTCCAGAAGCACAAAGCGCAAGTTGTTTAATTGGCGCACACGTGGTTGACACGTGGCGCATTTGGCGCTGAGCGCCGGTCCAGAGAGCGCAGAAGCGTAGTTCAAGAGCGCAAGGCGCATTTCATGAGCGCAAAGCGCATTTGATCAGTTTTATGATCTGGGAACAAATTTATGTTATTTCAGAAGAGACTTTGTCTCAAGATTTTAAGAACAACAGTTCTTATTTTGCAGGAGAGATTTCAATCTCTTGTTTTGATGAAAGGTTTTGCCTTTATAGATCCATGATCTGTGAGAAGAATATGTTCTTCTTTTATTTTATGATGAGATCTTTTGATCTCTTTTGTGAAAGACTTTTTTTTCTTGAAGATCTATGATCTTTTTAAAAGAAAAGAATTCTTCTTTTTATAAGATGATTTCATCTTTGTGTTCATCATTCATCATCTTTACCTTGAAGAAAAAATCTTATTGCAAGAGCTTGCTCTTTATCTTTGAGTTTTTTAAAGTTTATGGGGGGGGTGTTTCTATATCAGACTTGAACTCTTGGGGACTTTATATAGGGCAAGCTGATTTGTTGAATCAGTTAAAAAAATCTTTCTCTGATTGATTTGGGGATGTTTCCCACCGTTGGATCTTTGATCCTAGGGCTTCTGTTTTACAGAAGGTAATCTTCTTGTTTTTAATAAGACTGAAAGAAAATCTTTCCATAACAGAATTTTAATTCGTATTAATTAATGATTTATCATTATTATTAGATCTTTTGATCTAAGGGTGGGGAATTTTTAATTCCAGCACTAGCGCACCCGTGCTTTACACGTGGTGCGCTGCTCAGAGCGCAGCGCACCCGTGTTTTGCACGTGGTGCGCTGCTCAGAGCGCAGCGCACTTTGCGCTAGCGCACCTGTGTTTGATACGTGGTGCGCTGCTCAGAGCGCAGCGCAGCCTGCGCTAGCGCACCTATATTTGACACGTGGCGCGCAGCGCGCCTAGCGCTAGCGCACATATGGTGCACTGCCTAGGGCACAGCGCAGCCTGCGCTAGCGCATCCGTATTTGACATGTGGCGCACAGCGCGTCTAGCGCTAGCGCACACATGGTGCACTGCCTAGGGCGCAGCGCACCTGGCGCTGGATCTGAAGCGTTGCTTCAATTTTTGAAATTCGAATTTCAAACAGTGCTTTGCTCTGATTGGGCGAAACACCCCTTCATCAGCTTCAAAATATCCTAGGAGTTTAACTCCTCATATATATATATAGACACATATACATATATACAAAATAATAAGTGCTCCTTTCTGGGAGTACAACTCCCATTGCAGGGACCAAGTCCCTTTTGCCTCCCGAGCACCCACGTGCCTGGCACGTGAGGCGCTAGCGCCCAAAGCGCTAGCGCCCACGTGCCTGGCACGTGGGGCGCTAGCGCTCTTGCGCTCAGAGCGCTAGCGCCCAGAGCGCTAAGCGCTAGCGCTCTGGCACTCAGAGCGCTAGCGCCCAAAGTGGTAGCGCCCGAGCGTCCACGTGCCTGGCACGTGGGGCGCTAGTGCCCTTGCGCTCAAAGCGCTGGCGCTTTTTCCCACGCATCCTTTGGATAGCGGGACCCCCGTAAAAACTCTGCGGGGCCTCCGATATATCCGAAACCCCTTCAAAACACAAAACTGCACATTGAGTTCGCATGAATATTTGACCCGTCAATCGGAGGTTCTCTCGCCCCAAAGGCGAGGGGTAATTAACGACAGCTTAGTCCGCGGCTGCCGGAGATTCGGATCCCCACAATCAATAAACCCCAGCCTATCCTAGGCAGGGAGAATCTGTAATGCGCCTAACAAGCACGCGTATTCCTATCTCAATGGGGTGACGAAAAACACCCTACAGAGTCTGGCACACCCGGTGGGACTTATCTCTCCTCCCATATTTCGGGTTAAATATTCATGCGAACTCAATCAATATACGTATCTATATTTATACTAAAATAATGCTCTTTCATGCAGGTTTTCAAGCAAACACTTTTCAACAATGTCTCCAAAGATAATCTCGACTCATAGAACAGCTCCCATCTCCTACACGATGAAGATGGACGCCAGGACGGTCCTCCCGTCCAGTCTCGGGCGACAATGGGAGGAACCGCCGCTACCATTTGGCTCTATTATGTTCGTGTCAGCTAACGCCGTCCCAGCTCCTCAAGCTCCGGTAACAGTCAAACCGGTCTCAAAAGGGAAAAGGCTGAATGCCATAGTTGCGAGGGCACCTCTGCCCAAGCACAAATCCATTTCCAAACGACCCTCCATCGCTCCAGCTGGGGACAAGGCCATCAACGTCAACGAAGCAACGGGGCATCTCGGGCAAGCTCCAGCGGTACC
The DNA here is from genome assembly GCA_030015575.1 of Agapanthus africanus. Taxonomy (NCBI): domain Eukaryota; kingdom Viridiplantae; phylum Streptophyta; class Magnoliopsida; order Asparagales; family Amaryllidaceae; genus Agapanthus; species Agapanthus africanus. The sequence goes on from CM057339.1 coordinate 49,498,803, forward strand.
CTGACAACTGCTCAATTGGGTATCTTCTTTAAGCTCCCTATTAATCGACTCGTGGTGGCTTCCCAAAAAACGGATGTCCGCCAAGCCCTTAAAATTGAGAAGCTAAGGCAGAAATGGCTCAGATACAGAGCCAATAAAAGGGCTAGGGCTCGTACTAGGCTGAGCTTCATGAGGCTCCAAGAACGGGGTTACCCCACCAAAGATAAAGAGACGGCTGGATATGTGGTCCACACTGTCTACATGGTCGAACATGAAGAAACGAACCTTCCTATTCTTCATAGCCAGGGTGATGATACGGTGGACGCTACCCAACGTCAACTCGGTCTAAATGACGAAGAGCTCGCTCAGGCCGATAAGCCAAAAGAGCCTGGGGTTCCTGCGGAATTGAGCTCGAGCAATAAGGATGACCCGGTTGTCATAATTGGAACTACAGAACAAGCATTATTCCGATGGCTTCAGAGGCAGCTTTAGGACAGGGATGAGAAGTTAGCCAAGGTACAATCTAAGGTCGACGAATTGGCAAACGTCGCGGCAGATCTCGCGACCCAAGTCGCCTGATTGCAATTACAGCAGAATCAAATTTTGGTTCATGAGCTAGGGATTGATACCCGGAGGCAGCCAACTGATACCCCCTTCAACCTAAGAGCGGAGTGCCTTCGCGAAAAACGGCCGCGATCAGCCTCCAGTCCCTTCGATACATACACCGAAGGAGAATCTCCACTGAAAGAGAAACCGGATAAGGTCTATTCCTTCAGAAGGGACAAAATCCGTAAAATATTCAAAGACGCCCTAAGAAACGGTCTACAACTGCCAGAATCAAAGAGATCGCAAGAAGAGAATATGACCACGACCCAAAATATTTCCCCTATCACAGAGTGATAGGTCATGCCATTGAAGACTGCTTCGTCTTCAAAGATTGGGTCGAAAGGCAATACAAGACGGGAGAGATAGAACTTTCTAAAGGCGTGTTAGCAAACAGTCAAGCTACGACCGCCGATTTCATACAAATGGATACCGAAACCTTTCGGGAACCTAATCCTCCCAGACATGTGCCATTATCTGAAAAGGGCGAACCAAAGACTGATCGGCCTCAAGGACCAGTATCAGTAAGGGCATCTACTCTAATGGAGAGAAAGAAGAAGGTGTACTCCTTCAGGAGGGATGAGGTCCGCAATATATTCAAGGAAGCCTGAACAACGGTCTGCAATTGCCTATTCTGAAGAGGCCACATGAAATGAATATGACCAGCAATCCCATATACTGCCCATACCATAGAGTGGTGAGTCATACCATTGAAGACTGCTGTGTTTTCAAAGATTGGACAGAGGACCAATACAAGCTTGGAAAAACCTCACAGTCCTCGGATGTATCGGCAAGCCATAGAGCTACGGTCATCAACACAGCTCCGCCAAGATCAAAATTCAAGGAGCTGGGATAAGCAAAGAGGACCACCACATCGTTAAACTGGGAACACCAGTCGACCACCATGTCATTAAACTGGGAATAACTGACCACCATGTCATTAAACTGGGAATAACTGACCACCATGCCGTTAAACTGGGAAAAATCGACCTCTAAGTCGTTAAACCGGGAATGTAAAAAAAAATGTGTAAATAAAAAAAAGGAATGTGTAAATAAATAAATAAAAAGAAAAACCGAAATGATGGGGCAACTCGCAATAAAAATTAGCATGTAAATATAAAGATGAAAATAAAGCCGAAATGATGGGGCAACCGCGAATAAATAGTTGAAATGATAGGGCAATCGCGACCTTCGCGATAAAAAAAGCTGAAATGATAGAGCAATCGCAGTAAAAAAAAATGGCAAATGATGAGTCTCTCCTGGTACCATATTCCAGTGCAGCGATGCAGACGCCGACCAAAATCCAATTTCTCAAAATTCTTCCAGCCCTACGGCCAGTCTCCAAATTGACTACCGTATACAATCCAAGGGCTCAAATAATTCTCATAATACCCATGCCCACCGTAATCACCAGTTAACGCGGCTAGTCTTCGTCCTTGGAATTATGCTCCATTGGGAAGACCCACTCATGTGTCCTCACGATGCATGAGGAGAACAAACCTCCGTGGGATCTTTGCGACTCACAAAGGAAAAACACACTTGGGGGTCCTCATGACTCCTGAGGAGAAAATGCACCTACGGGATCCTTACGACTCGTAGGGAGAAAATGCTTTTATGGGACCCTTCACGGCACATAAAATTGAAAAGTCTTAGGTGATAAGGACCTAAACCTATCTCCTAAGCCATCACTTTCCAATTGGCAATGGCGAATGATGAGTCGCACCTGGTACCATATTCCAGTGCAGCGATGCAGACGCCGACCAAAATCCAAATCCCCGTGGCGAATGATGAGTCGCTCCTGGTACCATATCCAGTGCAGCGATGCAGACGCCGACCAAAATCCAAATCCCCGTGGCGAATGCTGAGTCGCTCCTGGTACCATATTCCAGTGCAGTAATGCAGTCACCAACCAAATTCCAAATCCCATACCCCAACGGCGAATGATGAGTCGCTCCTGGTACCGTATTCCAGTACAGCGATGCAGACGCCAACAAAATCCCGAAATTTTTCCGGCCCTATGGTCTGGATCATACATTCTGCAAAACCGTATACAATCCACAGGCGTAAAAGAATCCCAATCTCTCCCAAGTTCTACCAGTGAGACCACATTCAAAGTCCCACCAAAAATTAAAAAATTAAATAATAATAAAGTAAAATAAAAAAATTGGTATGTCCACAAGCAAAATGGGCACGGATGAAAACCCGAAAGGGCTCCGTGAGTAAAAACAGCAGGACTGCCGGCGAGTTTGTGAAAACCCGAAAGGGCGCAACCTCATAAAAAAAGAGATTAAATGCACTCGCAAAGTCCTCTCGACTTTATGAGGAAAAAATTCCCGCATGAGATCCTTACGATTCATAAAGGAGCAACACATTTGGAAGTCCCCACGACTCCTAAGGAGAAAATACACCTACGCGATCCTTTCGACTCGTAGGGAGAAAATGCTTTTATGGGACCCTTACGGTCCATAAAATTGACAAGCCATATGTCACGCCCCGCTTCCCAAAATACGGGATACGAGGGATGACTAGGCCAGCCATGCTCCTACGATCAGGGAATAATACCGCCGTAGTCACACTTCGGTTTCTAGTATTACATGGTAGTTAATAAACAGTGCTTGAGTAAAGGAAAAATCATAGTTCACGACTTTATTACATTGCAATTTAAAAAGGTTCGAGATACATTAATTTCACAGAATAAACAACTAACCAATAACAAATGCTGAAATCAAAGAAAGTAGCGCTGGTGGTGCCGTCTAGATCTCCGCAATCTCGAAAGATAGGTCCTGCTCCTGGGCTGGATCCACTTCGTCCTCTGAGTATGCACACTTAGGTCGTCAGGGCGACACATAAAGCAATAGATATGTATAATAGACGTGCAGTAGTATATACATGGGGAATGTTCCCCTCCGAATGGCGGCGCACACGACTGCGAAGTCCTGGCACTGAGATTTGGGGCAGATACTATTTGGTTTTATCCGTCTACCTCTCTGAAGATGCCAAGTTGATTTATGGCACCGTGTATCGAAGGTTTAGACGGATGCGGCCGATGTAGCAGACTTTGTCAGATTCCCCCTCGCTTGAGGGGTTTTTGATTGTGGGGACGCTCTTCCCTGCAGGCGCAAGCCCCTGCAGTTAATTACGCTACCGCATCGCGGTAACCACTTTCTCCTTCTCCAGAATTTCACTTCGTGTCGTGTGTGTTTGTTTTGTTTGTGATTGCCCGTGGATTGTATATGGAGACTAAGTTATGCCGTCGCCCGTAGGACGTGGATTAGTCCAAATCCGTATTTACTTAGATTTGGGTTTGGTGTTTTAGTTTAAGGATACGTTAGCCGTATTGAGGCTAAGATCAACTTAAACGTTCGTTAAGGATACGTTAGTCCTGTTTGAGACTAAGATCTACTTAACGTGGTGATCCATTTAATATATGGCCGTCGGGACTCGTCACCTCTCTGACATCGTTGAAGGATTACAACGATAGGTGTCAGAGGAGTTCAGAGATGTACCCTTGAACCAAAGTTGATTTGGAGTTTTATAGTCCATTTGAATGTTTAAAGATACGTTAGCCGTGTTTGGGGCTAAGATCAACTTAAACGGGACCGTTTAGATCCGGCAAAAGAGCATTTGGAGGCTCTATTGTTCCAGTTTAGGGACGTGGTGGTCCATGTTCCAGTTTAGGGACGTGGTGGTCCATCGCCAGTTTAAGGACGTGGTGGTCCATCATTAGTTTAAGGACATTTCGGTCCAATATTAGTTTAAGGATGTTTCGGTCCAACGTTCCCATTTTGGGACGAGTATTAGTTTAAGGATGTTTCGGTCCACGAGTTTAAGGACCCCGCAATCCATATTGATGTGTGGTCGTTGGGTCCCGTCACCTCTTTAACGTCGTTGAAGAATTACAACGATAGGTGTCTAAGGAGTTCGGAGATGTACTCTCGAACCGGTTGTAAATTGATTTAGGGAGCAGCCGTGCTCAGTCAGTTTAATTTAAGGACTTACGGCCAAAATTGGGCTAAGTCCAATTAAAAATGTCCACATTTTGTTTGCATTTGGCCTTGCATTTTTTTTATTCTTATTTGGGCTCTGCCCAGAAAGGATGCAGAGCATCAATTTGTTTTGGGCTCTGCCCATTTACAAATGATGCAAAGCATCTACTTTGTTTGGGCTCTGCCCCTTTTAAAATGCATAGCATTTTTATTATTTTGTTTGGGCTCTGTCCATTTATAAATGATGCAGAGCATCAGCTTAATTAGGCCTGCTTGGTCATTTTGACTTGGCCTTGGCCCTTTTAGGAAATGCATTGCATTTATCAGGCGTTTTGCGCCAATCAGAGAGCGCAAGCGCCCAAGATCGCAACAGTGCAGATTTATAAGTGCAAAGCACTATTAATTTGAGAATCTTTTAGATTCAAGAACCAATGGTTCATAAAAGAAGTGCAAAGCACTATTTGATTTAGATTTAAGAAAAAACAAGTTTTTTCTTGTTTTTCTTATCTCAGATAACCAAAGGTTCATAAAAGTGCAAAGCACTATTAATTTAAGAACCTTTTAGATTCAAGAACCGATGGTTCATAAAAGAAGTGCAAAGCACTATTTGATTTAGATCTAAGGAAAAAAAGGTTTTTTCTTGTTTTTCTTATCTCAGAGAACCAAAGGTTCATAAAAGTGCAAAGCACTATTTTTTATTTATTTTTATTTTTTCCTGTTTTAAAGAACCAGTGGTTCATAAGAAGTGCAAAGCACTATTTATTATGTGAAGATCATTGATCTTGTTTTTAGATCAATGATCTGTTAGAGGAAATTTCTTCTCTCTTATAAAGGTTTTTACCTTTTTCCTGAAATTTTTCTCAGAGTTCTTTCTGTTTGAAGCTCTTGATTTTTTTTTTCAAGAAAATGTTCTTTTTTTTTTTAATTGAGATCTAGAGTCCTATTTATAGTGCTCATAAATTAGTTAAAATTTATTAAAGAGATCATTTTCTGAGTGATTTGGGGAATTTTCCCCACCGTTGGATTTTTGATCCGAAGGCCTCTGTTTTACAGAAGAAAATTTTCTTGTTTTAAAAAGAACAGAAAAGATTTCTCAGAATTTTAATTCTGCTTACCGCAAAAAAAATTTTTTTTGTGCGCTGCTGCGCTGACACGTGTCGCGCAGCGCAGGTCCGCAGCGCAACTGAATTTTTTTTTTCTTTTGCGCGCTGCTGCGTCAACACGTGTCGCGCACAGCGCAGCTGCGCTGACACGTGTCGCGCAGCGCACAGCGCAGCGCAGGTGCGCTGCGCAACTGATTTATTTTTTTTGCGCGCTGCTGCGCTGACACGTGTCGCGCAGCGCAGGTGCGCTGCGCAACTGAATTTTTTTTTTGTTTTTTGCGCTGCTGCGCTGAAACGTGTCGCGCAGCGCACGGCGCAGCACAGTTGCGCTTGCGCAACTTTTTTTTTTTTTATAGATCTTTGCTCTGATGGAGTAAACAAATACCCCCACTGTTGCGCTTACGTGGCCTCTTAACGTAAGCGCGGCGGTGGCAGACTCCGAACCGTCGTGCCATCCCTTGGAAGCTGAAAGGGCACTTGACGCCTATAAATAGGACCTTTGGTCTCTTAGATGATTCTCATCTCTAAAATTTTACTTTCAGAACTCAGAGCCCCGCTCTTTATTTTCAAGAACTTTAAGAGTTAAACTCTTAAAACTTTTAGGTGAAAATTTTAATTTGGATTAAATTAAATTAAATTAATTTTCATTGATAGAGCCTCGCTCTCAATAGATCCCTGATCTAAAAGAAACCTATTTAGGGTTTCACTTAGCAGAGCTTTGCTCTACAGGTCTTAAAGGGATCTAAAGAGAACTAAAGGGGACCCTACTAGAGTTCCATAGAGCTCTGCTCTCTGAAAGATTTTCCTTGGATTTTCTTAATTCATTAATGGAGCTTTGCTCCTCCCAAATCATATAGAAGAACTCTTAAGAATTCTTCATGGATCTTGGAACTTAAAGATGGAATTTTATTCCTCAGTGCATTATATCATTTTGCTTAATCAGTCTTTCTGGTAATTCTGTTGATCCTCTTTCACAGGAACAATGAATGCTCACATGTATGCTCTTAACGAGATCATCTCTCATGAGGACATCCGCCGACTTGGCCGCTCTCAAAATCGGGAGTTCACAAACGAGGAGTGTGCTGAAATAATGAGTCGCTTCGACGCATACAATGGTCCACTGCTTCCCCGACGTTCCTCTCTTCTTAAACTTATCATGGGAGCTATCTGGGAAGCGCTTCTCCTATTCTGTTCCGGCGTGCCGCTTAGGGCGTTGGATGCCGCTGAGGACAAGGTGCACTCTGTGTACCTATTGAACTTTATCTCGAAGAGACGGCGAGACAATTTTATCGACCTCTTGCACGAAGTCTTTCAACAGTCTGCCATACTCGCTGCTTATCGGAGGGTGGTAGACATCGGGGGGGATCCTGACGCTTGTGCTCGCGAAAGGAAGCACACTAGGATGGTCCGCGAGACTTGGAAAGTCATAGATAGGGTCGCTTTTGAATTCCTCAATCCATGCCCTGGATCTGAGGTTATTCCATTGTAACTTTCGTTTATTGTTTGTATGACTGTAAGAACTTCGGGCAATATTAATGGAATTTTTTTTTATCCCAGCTTGTCTTTATTATATATCTTTTGTCCTGAGTCTTTTTGCCCATGCATGAATGAATGTGTCTTGACCGCTTGATCAAATGTAAATTGGATGCTTTTTCTGTTGCTTTTCCTCTTTCTCAGCATGTCGTCACAATTAGCAGGTAATAGAGTAAGCTTCTTGATTTCTTCACGAGATAGCGAGGGCTTAGGCCGCAGGTTCAGATCTGCTGCCTAAGACTTTTCAACTCTATGAGCCGTGAGGGTCTCATAGAGACTTTTCTCCCTACGGATCGAGAGGATCTCGTAGGTGAGTTTTTCTCCTTAGGAATCGTGAGGATTCCTAAGTGTGGTTTTCTCTTATAAGTCGTAAGGATCCTACAAGAGAATTTTTCCTTCTTACGAGTCGAGAGGACTTGTAAGCGGTTGTTTCCCTCCTTGTCGAAGTTCGATGTTGGAGAGTGAGACCCGTGGATGGTATGCAAGAGACCGTTTTGGGCCAACTTGCAGGGTCTCAGTGCTTAGGAAACAGGCTTCTTTTATGCCCACTGCCTAAGGCTTTATCTCACGAGTCGAGCCGCCTCAACAAATTTTTTTTAAGTCGAGACGAATCGAGCGTTTCTCGCAAGAACATCTTAACGTCGCATTTAACCTCTGCTCTTTACGACAGAAGCCCGTTAAGGTTGGTGGTACTTAGGGTTTTGGCCATCGTACCGTCGCATAAGCTGATATAGTCCTCGATAGGCAATCGTGCTGTTCGAGTAGCCCTGCGACTGCCGTGTCTCTGATCCCTTCGGGGGCTGGACAAGACGTCTTCAAGCAATCCCTTTTGGCAGTTTGACCGTCGGAAGAGCAAGCGTTAGGAATTTGCCATGTCGCTTTTTACTTGAGGTTAGGCTTATTTTAGTGAGCCCCGATGAGTCATAACCACTCCGCGCTGGTGTGGGGATGATCTCCGATAGTCTTTCGGGCTTTATGTGAGTTGCCGTCAAGACCCTGAACTTAGGAATTTGGCCTTTGCTTCGTTTGCTGGCATTGCGTCTGCTGTATCGAGATGAATGTTGCGGTGGGAACTAGGGATTTTGCCGTGGCTCCGTTTGTTTGATGACGTTGCGTCTGCTGTGTCGAGACGAACGTTGGGGTGACATCTCGTCTGCTGTATCGAGACGGACGTCGAGGTTGTCTCTAGGTTGCTGGTGAACCGCCGAGGTTTGGAACTAGGGATTTTGCCGTGGCTCCATCCGTTTAATGACGTTGCGTCTGCTGTGTCGAGACGAACATTGGGGTGACATCTCGTCTGCTGTATTGAGACGGACGTCGCGGTGGTGACCATTCTGTGCTGGTGCGAGATGATCTCCGATTGTCTTTCCGGTTTTATATGAGTTACCGTCAAGACGTCGAAGCTAGGAATGTCACCTTCGCTTCGTTTGCTTTGGTGTATCCAAATCCTGTTGGAGGAAGAACGCTGGGGTTGACATTTCGTCTGCTGTATCGAGACAAACGTCAAGGTGGTGACCACTCTGTGCTGGTGCGAGATGACCTCCGATTGTCTTTCCGGTTTTATGTGAGTTACCGTAAAGACGTTGAAGTTAGGAATGTGGCCTTCGCTTCGTTTGCTTTGTCACGTCCGAATCCCTGCTGGAGGAAGAACGCTGGGGTGACAACTCGTCTGCTGTATCGAAACGAACGTCGAGGAGGTGACCACTCCATGTGAGATGATCTCCGGTGGCCTTTCAGGCTTTATATGACTTGCTGTTAAGACCTTGAAGCTAGGAATTTGGCCTTCGCTTCATTTGCTCACACTGCGTTTGGTGTATTGAAACGAATGCTGAGGTGGAGCTGGGATTTTGCCGTCACTCCGCTTGGTTTCGACCATGGGGTCTTTTGTTAACTTTGCATGTACACCCTGCTGGACTGCGAAGGAACGCCGTTATTGACATTGCGTCTGCTGTAACGAGACGAATGCTAAGGTGGAGTTGGGATTTTGCCGTTACTCCACTTTGTTTCGACCGTGAGGTCTTTTGTTGACGTTGCATCTGCCTCCAGCTGGACTGCGGAGGAACGCTGTTGTTGACATTGCGTCTACTGTATCGAGACGAACGTTGGGGTGACATCTCGTCTGCTGTATCGAGACGGACGTCGAGGTTGTCTCTAGGTTGCTGATGAACCGTCGAGTTTTGGAACTAGGGATTTTGCCGTGGCTCCATTTGTTTGATGATTGTTGCGTCTGCTGTGTCGAGATGAACGTCGAAGTGGTGACCATTCCGCACTGGTGTGAGATGATCTCTAGTTGTCTTTCAGGCTTTATATGACTCGCCGTTAAGACCTTGAAGCTTGGAATTTGGCCTTCGCTTCGTTTGCTTTGTCACGTCCGAATCCTGTAAGAGGAAGAACGCTGGGGTGACAATTCGTCTGCTGTATCGAAACGAACGTCGGGGTGGAGCTGGGATTTTGTCGTGGCTCCGTTTGTTTGATTGTTAGGCCGTAGATATTGCCGTTAAGATTTGGCTCCGTTTTCTGATGGAGCATTGGGAAAGAAAGGGTGCCTCCTTCTTTGTTTGTGCCCCTGGATCGTATACAGGGATTGCTGTACTATCGCCTGTAGGGCCAAAGTTTCATTCATTCATTTTTTTTATTTCCGCGATGCTCTATCATTTCAGCTTTTATATCGCGAAGGTCGCGATTGCCCAATCATTTCGGCTATTTTTCGCGGTGCCCAATCATTTCGGCTATTTATTTTATTTTTACTCGCTGCTTTTTATTGCGAGTTGCCCAATCATTTCGGCTATTTTGCATGCATACATTTTTACTTGCTGCTTTTTATTGCAAGTTGCCCCATCATTTCGGCTATTTCGTATGCATGTGTGGCTCGCTGATTTTTTATCGCGAGTATGGAACTTGGAATCTGACACCAATCTCAGCATCAGTATCGCTACAACTGGAATATTGCCAGGAGCGAATCATCATTTTCTATGAAGGGACTTGGAATTTGATACCGTTTTAGGCATCAGCATCGCTACAACTGAGATATTGCCAGGAGCGAATCATCATTTGCCTTTGTCGATATCGAACAAAGGGTGGCTTAGTAAACAGGGTTAGGATTCTGTCGACTAAGGCTTTTGACTTCATGAGCCGTAAGGGTCTCACAAAGGTATTTCTCCCTACAAGTCGTGAGGATCTCATAGGTGTGTTTTCTCCTTAGGGATCATGAGGATTACTAAGTGTATGTTCCTATATAAGTCGTAAGGATCTTACAAAAGGGTTTTCTCCTCATAAGTCGAGAGGACTTGCAAGGGTCGTTCACCGTATGGACATATCCCCAGTCACGGATGGGACTTGGTTAGGGAATGTTTATTCGCGCCCGTGGATTGTATACAAGGGTCAGTATCGAGCCGCTTGTAGGGCCATAACGAAAGTTGTGGGGATTGCTTAAGCACAGGTTTAGGTCTCTGTAACTTAAGACTTTCAAATCTTATGAGCCGTGAGGGTCCCATAAGAGAGTTCTCCTTACGAGTCGTGAGGATCTCGCAAGTGTATTTTCTCCTTAGGAATCGTGGGGATCCCTAAGTGTGCTGCTCCCTTTGTGAGTCGTAAGGATCTCACGCGGGTGGTTTCTCCTTACAAGGTCGAGGAGACCTTATAAGTGTCTTTTAACGAGGTTGTGCCCTTTCGGGTTTTCACGAACACTCGCCGGTAGCCCTGCTGTTTTTTACTCACGGAGCCCTTTCGGGTTTTCATCCGTGCCCGTTTCGCTTATGGACATACCATCTCTTCTTTTTTTTGTGTTTACGAGGTCGTGCCCTTTCGGGTTTTCACGAACACTCGCCGGTAGTCCTGCTGTTTTTACTCACGGAGCCCTTTCGGGTTTTCATCCGTGCCCGTTTTGCTTATGGACATACCATTTTTTACTCTTTTTTTATATTCTTTATATATATATTTTTTTATATTTTTTTTCATCTCGTCAGCCTAAGGATGCTGCGGTAGTAGTTTAAAGATATTTCGGTCATTTGCAAGTTTTAGGACATTGCGGTCCATCATTATTTTATGGACATCTCGGTCCGCCGTCGCCGTATTTGAGGCGAATATCTAGTTTATTGACTTTTCGGTCTGTGGGTCCTTCCCCATGAATGAGCATGATGCCCCCGGCGTATCCGTCTTTTTCGGACCGTGCGGTTGCGGGGGACTCACCTTCCAGTTTTCAGACAGCGCAAACTCGCCATGTTGGTATTGGTCTTCAACCCAGTTTTTGAAGACGTAGCAGTCCTCGATCAGGTGACCTACTGTTTGGTGGTAAGGGCAATAATTGGGATTATTAAGATCGCCTGGCTGCAACGGACGTTTTGGACCCGGCAGATTGATGTTTTGGACCCGGCAGATTGATGAGTCTGTTGCACACCGCCAGCTCGAACAGTCCCCTTGTTTTATCTTGCGGAAACGAGTAAGGACGTTTCAACTTTTCTTGGAGGGGTTGCCGCTTGTTGCTTTGGCGAGCAACCGGTCTAGGGTCACCTGATTGTTGTTGAGCGCTGGCGACGAGGGCCGTTTTTCCTTTTCCTTTATTCTTTTTGTTCGGTCCCTTGTTTACGGGGCCGAGATTTTTTTCGAATAGCGTGCGATTACATGGCTGAACGTTCTCGCAGCTTCTCAATTCCTTTATTTTCGAAATAGATTCCCCGAGGGAAAAGTTGGGGATAGCTTCTTCGTCAGAGTCGCTTCCAAAGGTGATAATTTGTGATCCTTTGAAGTCGGCTATATGACAGTTTACGGCGGCTCCTTTGCGCTCATATATCGCATTTTTCCGATGTCCACAAGCTTCACACTTTGTCCTGTCGAAGTGTTGCTTTTGAGCGGCATACCCTTGCCACCAACAGTTAAAGGACTCGCAGTCTTCGGTAGGATGTATGATCTTCTGATGATATAAACAGAAGTTAGGGTGCATCTCTACCTCAGAGAAAGAATTTTCTTCAGAGGGCGGTAGCTTCATTCCTACTGATAGAGCTTTGGCGAACCGTTTCCTCGTCTTGAATTTGTTTTTACCCGCAGTGTATGGCTTTTGATTTGACAGGAATACCTTGGTTTTTTCTAGTATGGCCATTTCACGCTCTTGATTGGCTTTTGCTTTCAGACGAATTTCACTTAGGAAGACATCGATCAACTCGTCTGATGGCTGTAGAATCTCCGGCTCAGGTTTCGCCATTGGTTTCTCAGCGCAAGGAGCCTCTTTATCATCCGTCAGTGAATGAGAAATCATATGACAAGTCGCTACGTAGTCTTCGGATTCATCCGATGAGTTTTCTCCATTGTTTTCATCCTTGACTAAAGAACAAGCTGCCCCCGGCGTGTCCGTCTTCTTTGGAGAGTGCGGCTGTAGTGGGCTTACCTTCCAGCTTTCAGACAACGCGAACTTGCCTTGCAGGTATTGATCCTCGATCCATCCCTTAAAGACGAAACAATCCTCAATCGGGTGACTTACCGTTTGGTGGTAAGGGCAATAATTGGGATTATTAAGATCGCCTGGCTGCGACAGACGCTTTGGACTCGGCAGATTGATGAGTTTGTTACGCACTGCCAGCTTAAACAGTCTTCTCGTTTTATTCTGAGGAAACGAGTAAGGACGTCCTAGCCTCTCTTCGAGGGATGGGCGTGGACGCACGTTGTTTTGGCGAACGACCGGCTTTGAGTTGCTCGACTGTTGTTGAGCATTGGCGACGACGATCGCTTTCCCTCTTCCTTTCTCATCTCGGGAATCTGATTTTGGAGGAGACGGTCTATGACCCATGGTCCATTTGGGCTAATTTGTCAATCAAGGCCTGGAAGGTGGTCGGCCTGAAGAACATCATGAATTGTGAGATGGTCGCCAGCGGATCGAGAGTGCCCACAAACATGCCTACCGCAGGTGCCTCTTCTATGCGTTGTTCGCATTTCGACCATAGGTTCCGCCATCGTGTTGCGTATTGGACCCACGTTTCGCTTGGCCTTATCCTGGCATTTATCAGTGCTGTTATCGGGGTGCGTTCACTAGCACTCGCGAATCTTTGTGTAAACAGCAGCTCCATCTCCGCAAATGTTTTGACAGAGTCGTTAGGTAGCTCCGAATACCATTCAAATGCTGTTTCTGCTAAGCTGCCGACGAATTGGCGAAGCAACAGTTTTTCATTGCCTCCAGTGTTGCCGCATAAGGCCCTGAATTGAGCGACATGTTGATGTGGATTTCCTGTCCCTTTATATACGTGGAATTTAGGGATCGTGTATCCCGGCGGGTAACTGATTTGGTCATACCAGCTTGGATAGGGTCGTCCAGTTCTAACAGTTTGCCCAGCCGCTTCACTCGCCTGATGAGCTCGTATTTGCTGAGCTATATAGTCGTCAAGCGCGGCCTTGGAAATGGTTTCTTCCTTGGCTGCTGAAAGAGCCAGAGAAGGATCAGATGTTTCCCCTCCGCCATTTCCGACAATGACTGGAGGGTCTTCAGCTGGAGGGTCCGGCTGTAACATCATCCCTACCATGTCTTGGAAGAGGAGTGCCATTTGTTTTATGTTAGCCGCTTGTTCTGTGGCTTCTGTGTCCTTCTTTTTGAGGATTCTACGTAAGAAGTCAGCATCAGTCTCTTGTTCGTGACGCTGCTCTGATGATTCTTCCGAACTTTCTTTCGGTTCGGTAAGTGCAGCCATCACAGTCATCATTTCCTGAAGCTTCTATTGCTGCTCCTGGGCTTTCGTCACAGATCGGGTGAGCGGTCGGTGACCCGTCGAAGCACGGCTTTCCTCCTTTCCGCAAGCCATATAAACGGTGTGCACCACCATGCCCCCAGACTTGGGGCGTTTGTGTTCGGTGTCTTTGCGATTTGCCAAAAACACAGGGGCTTTTTGCGGCCTCCTTTTTTGAGTGATTGGAGTTAAGGGAGCCGTTGTAGTGGGTACCCGGGTAACTATTGGTTTTTGGGGCTTGACGGAGTAATTTTTCTCTTGCCGAACCTTCATTTTTTTCCGTTGGCGGAGATAGTTTTCATCAATCACTGACTCCTGGACCTGTCGCTAGACTCTGTAAATTTTAGAGAACAGCCGTTGAGGGGGTTGTTCTAGCCTCTTCTCTGGAGTATTTTCTACAGGTGAAGGAGTTCGTTTCAGCGCCGTAGTAGGAGAGTTTCTGCGCACCGTATTCAGCAATTCGAAACTGTTCCCGGTTGGAACAGCAGTATCGATCCCCACCATCGGAGCTGGTGGCATAAATCCAGAGGGGGAGTTGCCCCCAGCCTTTCTTACTCGATGCCAGTGGCGACGTCGAGCGTGTCTTGCGGATGGAGTCACCTCCGTTGTTGGATAAGCTTCTTCATGTCCCCTGCTCTGGGTAGGGGAAGCAGCTTTGAGGACCTCACCTGGAGCAGTAACCGGAATGGCCAGCCTCGTAAAAACTGACTTCTCGGAAGAAGGAACCTTTCCAATGATTCCGTCCGTTTGCATCAGGATGGCTATCCGCTTTGGGATAGCAGCTTCGGGTATCGCAGGTTTGCGGACGTTCTGACCCAGTCTGTTGAAAACTGAGGTATTGAAACTGGGCGACCTGTTGAGAGGGGTCGCGGCAGTGGTAAATCGATCAAAGACCGGCTTCTTTGGAGCTTCTTGCGATGTCATTGGGGCATTGAAGCTCATCGGTGGGAGCATGGTCCCGAAGAATAATCCAGTGGTGGCTTGAGTTACTTACTCCACTGGCATCTCGAAAAGGGAGCCCGCTTGGGGCCCATAACTCACTCCTCCAGCAAGGACCGAGCGAGAATTGCAGTTGTAGGCAGTGCAGTTTGAAGCCATTGATCTTCTGTTTTCTGCACGGAGCAAGACACCAAATCTTAGTACCTCGAATCCACAGGAAACCACAGTAAACCGCGATTCGTTCGCGAACACGACACACGAAGTGTGGAGTGGAAAGTGGAAAAGGTCCCACCGGGTGTGCCAGAATCTGTTCCCCTCCGAATGGCGGCGCACATGACTGCGAAGTCCTGGCACTGAGATTCGGGGCAGATGCTATTTGGTTTTATCCGTCTACCTCTCCGAAGATGCCAAGTTGATTTATGGCACCGTGTATCGAAGGTTTAGACGGATGCGGCCGATGTAGTAGATTTTGTCAGATTCCCCCTCGCTTGAGGGGTTTTTGATTGTGGGGACGCTCTTCCCTGCAGGCGCAAGCCCCTGCAGTTAATTACGCTACCGCATCGCGGTAGCCACTTTCTCCTTCTCCAGAATTTCACTTCGTGTCGTGTGTGTTTGTTTTGTTTGTGATTGCCCGTGGATTGTATACGGAGACTAAGTTATACCGTCGCCCGTAGGACGTGGATTAGTCCAAATCCGTATTTACTTAGATTTGGGTTTGGTGTTTTAGTTTAACGATAGGTTAGCCGTGTTGAGGCTAAGATCAACTTAAACGTTCGTTAAGGATACGTTAGTCCTGTTTGAGACTAAGATCTACTTAACGTGGTGATCCATTTAATATATGGCCGTCGGGACTCGTCACCTCTCTGACATCGTTGAAGGATTACAACGATAGGTGTCAGAGGAGTTCAGAGATGTACCCTTGAACCAAAGTTGATTTGGAGTTTTATAATCCATTTGAATGTTTAAAGATACGTTAGCCGTGTTTGGGGCTAAGATCAACTTAAACGGGACCGTTTAGATCCGGCAAAAGAGCATTTGGAGGCTCTGTTGTTCCAGTTTAGGGACGTGGTGGTCCATGTTACAGTTTAGGGACGTGGTGGGCCATCGCCAGTTTAAAGACGTGGTGGTCCATCATTAGTTTAAGGACATTTCGGTCCAATATTAGTTTAAGGACGTTTCGGTCCAACGTTCCCATTTTGGGACGAGTATTAGTTTAAGGACGTTTCAGTCCATGAGTTTAAGGACCCCGCAGTCCATATTGATGTGTGGTCGTTGGGACCCGTCACCTCTTTGACGTCGTTGAAGAATTACAACGATAGGTGTCAAAGGAGTTCGGAGATGTACTCTCGAACCGGTTGTAAATTGATTTAGGGAGCAGCCGTGCTCAGTCAGTTTAATTTAAGGACTTACGGCCAAAATTGGGCTAAGTCTAATTAAAAATGTCCACATTTTGTTTGCATTTGGCCTTGCATTTTTTTAATTCTTATTTGGGCTCTGCCCAGAAAGGATGCAGAGCATCAATTTGTTTTGGGCTCTGCCCATTTACAAATGATGCAAAGCATCTACTTTGTTTGGGCTCTGCCCCTTTTAAAATGCATAGCATTTTTATTATTTTGTTTGGGCTCTGCCCATTTATAAATGATGCAGAGCATCAGCTTAATTAGGCCTGCTTGGTCTTTTTGACTTGGGCTTGGCCCTTTTAGGAAATGCATTGCATTTATCAGGCGCTTTGCGCCAATCAGAGAGCGCAAGCGCCCAAGAGCGCAACAATGCAGATTTATAAGTACAAAGCACTATTAATTTGAGAATCTTTTAGATTCAAGAACCGATGGTTCATAAAAGAAGTGCAAAGCACTATTTGATTTAGATCTAAGAAAAAACAAGTTTTTTCTTGTTTTTCTTATCTCAGAGAACCAAAGGTTCATAAAAGTGCAAAGCACTATTAATTTAAGAATCTTTTAGATTCAAGAACCGATGGTTCATAAAAGAAGTGCAAAGCACTATTTGATTTAGATCTAAGAAAAAAAAGGTTTTTTCTTGTTTTTCTTATCTCAAAGAACCAAAGGTTCATAAAAGTGCAAAGCACTATTTTTTATTTATTTTTATTTTTTCCTGTTTTAAAGAACTAGTGGTTCATAAGAAGTGCAAAGCACTATTTATTATGTGAAGATCATTGATCTTGTTTTTAGATCAATGATCTATTAGAGAAAATTTCTTCTCTCTTATAAAGGTTTTTACCTTTTTCTTGAAATTTTTCTCACAGTTCTCTCTGTTTGAAGCTCTTGATTTTTTTTTCAAGAAAATGTTCTTTTTTTTTTGAATTGAGGTCTAGGGTCCTTTTTATAGTGCCCATAAATTAGTTAAAGTTTGTTAAAGAGATCATTCTCTGAGTGATTTGGGGAATTTTCCCCACCGTTGGATCTTTGATCCGAAGGCCTCTGTTTTACAGAAGAAAATTTTCTTGTTTTAAAAAGAACATAAAAGATTTCTTAGAATTTTAATTCTGCTTACCGAAAAAATTTATTTTTATTTTTTTTGTGCGCTGCTGCGCTGATACGTGTCGCGCAGTGCACAGCGCAGCGCAGGTGCGCAACTGATTTTTTTTTGTGCGCTGTTGCGCTGACACGTGTCGCACAGCGCAGCTGCGCTGACACGTGTCGCGCAGCGCAGGTGCGCTGCGCAACTGATTTTTTTTTTTTTGCGCGCTGCTACGCTGACACGTGTCGCGCAGCGTACAGCGCAGCTGCGCTGACACGTGTCGCACAGCGCAGCGCAGGTGCGCTGCGCAACTGATTTTTTTTTTTTTAGAGCTTTACTCTGATGGAGTAAACAGGGAATACAATGGATTGCAGAACATGTATATAATGATATCAACTGAAAATGAATAGTGCATGAATAAGATGTCGGTGAACTAAGCAATGTATATGTCACTACTTAACGATCATTAAGTCCATGAAATTAATTGGTGGATAGGATACTCGTGTTTAATAAGGGTCTCGTGCATGTCCGAGACTACGGTCCACTGTGTCCAGGACATAACCCTGTCAGCCGTGCCGCTAGGCCCACGACCTAAGGTATGTATATATATATAAATATTAGTGATAGCGAATGACCATCTTCTAAATCACTGTACCTTGCTAAATACGAGTTCAATTCCATATTGATTTCCCCATTCCCCAGGTTATGGTATGTATTCATGAATTAGATAGGTTGTGGACAATACGTATCACGGTCGTTTTCAATCACTTTTTCCACTTATCAATATCACTGTCGTATTTGCCACAACCCAATCATTAATCATTAATAGATCGACAACGCAAATGATTCGCTATGCGGCAGGTATAACTCAAGCATGGGAAAGTATGTAGAAATGCACTGAATAGGTATTCATTATACTATAACGACTAATGCCATATAACTTGCAAAATTCACGGTAAATCATATGATTAGAATTGACCAAAACAATATAAAGGGCATGTGAATCACACTGGATTATCTAATCAATAAAATTTATTTCAGGTCAATCGGAGTTCAGGTTAGAGAATTATCATCGTTTGAAGGCAGCGATCGATTTCTGGGATTCCAGTTCCAGAATTCGAAGCCCAACTTCGCGCGCAGTTTATCAGTAATTATGTGCAGATTCAGCTTTTTTCCTAGCTGAATAAATTTTATTTCTGCCAGTTAAGTTTCCAACGCACCAAACGGATTATCAATCGCACCTCTACATCAGAAGTTATGTCCAGATTAAAGTGACAATGTATTGAACATTTCTGCAGAAACTGCAGAACGTACTGACATTCTAAAATACGATTTAAATACCAAACGACCGTAAAAATACACGGGACCAATTTCAAGTGTTAGATAATTAAGTTATATATGCTACCATATGGGGCTCCATGCATTTTCAGTTTTAATCAGGTGTGTACAGGTGCTTAGAATTCAGCTTCCCCCATGGATTGCTACCCCGGACGGCAGTCCAGAATAATAAGTCTATACAGTTTTCACTATTTAAACCACATGATTTTCTATGACCGTATACATGGATTCATAGATTATTCAGTTCCCTTCACAACGAGCCTAAGCACGCCACAATACGATTTTTTTAATAATTTATTATGAAGATAACAAGGCTGCATGATCAGAAAATTCAGTTTGGACGATGCACAATGAGTGCATCGTATTATGTTTGGAACTTCAATACTTTAACACCAATTTTTACACACCACCAGCTAACAGTACATGGATCCTTTAAATCATAAATTTAGGGAATTTCAACCGAGGTTTTGGTTCAAGACAATTGATCGAGAACGTAGTATGCACATGAAACTATCGATCGGAACTTCGTGTTTCGTCTAATCAATTCAAACGGGATTGATCCCCCGATCCCTACATGTATTAACCCCGGGTTATAGTCCCGATTCTAAATGATCACGCATAACTCTAAGCCATTACAGGTCGTAGTAGAAAACTAGTGATAACAATACGACAGACACACACCCAATTTCAATTGTCTCATTCGTTTCTAATTGAAATTAAAGAATACCAATTCCAGTTGTCTAATCCATTTCAATTGTCTCACAGGTTTAAGATATAGCATGATAAGCAAGTAGAAGACACTTTCCTTAGACGAAGGTGGCACGGCAGCGACGACGAGCACGATCAAGAAATGATGCGCGCTCGACTGAGCTAGATCGGAGCACTCGGGCTCAGCACTGGCGTGAAGGTGGTCACGACAGGGGTTTCCGGCGACTCCGTCGAAGTGCTTGAGTGCAGAGGGGATGCCGGCAGTGAGCTCAGGCGACTGGAGGATTGGAGCTGGTGAGTCGTGGAGCTCGGGGCTGCAGGGAATTGATGCAGTGGCTCTGGCTCTAGCGAGGTCGGCTGCGGCGACGGGTCGGAGCTCGGGTGAGGTGCAGGGACGAAGGAGTTGGGTTCGTCGGCAAGATGCGGGGGTAGGTGCTGATGGTGGTGGGTGATCGGGTTGGTGGTGATGAAGATGAGGTGAGGGTGTTGGCGGGTGAGGTGTTGGGAAGGAGGAGAGGGAAAGTTGAGGTACTCGGCAGGCAGTGGTCAGAGATGGGAGTTTGGGTTGGGGTGCGTGGGTGTTGTTGTCTCGGTGTTGGAGGAAGACAGAGGAGAGTGAGCAGAGAGGGGAGATGAGGGAAGAGAACGGGGGAGTGAGGAAGAGACGTTGGAGAGAAGAGGGGAGGCAGGTGCGGGGATCCCGGGTTCGTTGGCGACGAGATCACGTCGACTTGGAATCGTTCTCGCGGAGGTGAGCACGAGGAAGCGGAGTTGTGGGGGGAGGGAGAGCCGTTGGGCCTTGGAGCTGTTAGGGGTGACGCGAGGGATGCGGTTGTCGTGTGGTGAGCGCGGGTCATGGGGAGATGGGCACGAGAAGCGGGGGATTGTGGGGGAGTTGTTGAGGAGAGAAATGGCGGGAAAAGAGGGAGCGAGGGAGGAAGACGAGGGAGCGGGTCGGGTCGGGTATGAATAGGAATGGGTTAGGGATTTTAGTTTGGGTTTTGTGTTTGGGAAAATTAAATAAAATATATATATATATATATATATAAATGAAATAAATTTGGATTAAATTCTGGAAAAATACGGAAAAATTTTATTTGGAACTGGGGATTTACATCATACCCTCCTTACAAAATTTCGTCCTCGAAATTAAAACAAAACAACAGGACCACACTATTCAAATAAATGTGGAAAACGTGCACGGATGTCCTCCTCGCGTTCCCAGGTAGACTCTCCTAGAGAACGACCACCCCAAGAAACATGAACCAGTAGAATGACCCTGTTCTTCAGCACTTTATCCTGACGATCGAGAATAGTGGTAGGCTGCTCCTCGTAGGACAGACCCTGCCCAAAGTTAACTCTGAATGATCCAGAATATGGTTATTGTCCCGAACATAGCGCCTCAACTGGGATACGTGAAAGGTATTGTGCACACCAGCTAGCGATGGAGGTAAGGCAAAGCGATAGGCCACCTCTCTCACTCGCTCTAGCACCTCAAAAGGTCCGATGAATCGGAGACTGAATTTCCCACGACCTCCAAACCTGATAACACCGCGGGTAGGAGAAATCTTCAGGAACACGTGATCTCCGACCTTGAATTCTAGCGCTCTCCTATTGGCATCCGTCCAACTCTTCTGTCGATCCTGAGCCGTCTTAATGCGCCGTCTGATCATCTGTATCTTGTCTACCGTCTGAACAATAAGTTCGGGGCCCAGTAATCTCCGTTCTCCAACGTCATCCCAACAAACAGGGGATCGGTATTTCCGTCCGTAAAGCACCTCAAATGGAGCCATCTGGATGCTAGCTTGGAAACTGTTGTTATAAGAAAACTCCACCAAATGAAGGCGATACTCCCAAGAACCCTGGAAGTCTAGCATGCAAGCCCTCAATATGTCCTCGAGCGTCTGAATAGTACGTTCGGACTGTCCGTCCGTCTGGGGATGATAAACCGTGCTGAACTTGAGACGCGTGCCCAGACTCTCCTGTAAGCTCTTCCAAAAGTGTGAAACAAATCTGTTGTCTCGATCCGACACTATACTGACTGGAACCCCGTGTAGTCGCACCACCTCCTGCATGTATTTCTCCGCAAGCGACTCTGTCGAATGTCCCACACGGAAGAGTATAAAGTGCGTAGCTTTCGTAAGACGGTCGACGATAACCCAAATGGCGTTGTTGCCCCTAGGGCTCCGTGGTAAGGCCGTTACGAAATCCATAGTAATGTGCTTCCACTTCCATTCTGGTATCGGAAGCGGTTGTAACAGTCCCGCTGTCCTCTGATGTTCCGCCTTCACTTGCTGGCATACCAAGCACCTGGATATAAACCGTGCAATTTCTCGCTTCATCCCGTTCAACCAAAAGTGCTGCTTTAGATCTCGATACATCTTCATGCCTCCCGGATGCACAGAATAAGCTGAACTATGAGCCTCAGCTAGTACCTCTTCTCGAACATCCCCTTTGGGTACGCAGAGTCTGCTACCGAATCTCAGAGAACCGTCTTCATGTATGAGTAAGTCCGTTCTCAGCCCGGCTTCTACCTGCGCTCTGAACTTTTGCAATCGGGGATCATCCGCTTGCGCAGCCTTGATGCGATCCATAAGAGAAGACTGCACCTGTAGTTGCCAAAATTGCCTGATTGCGCTCGGTGTAACGACCTCAAGCTCGAGTCTCTGAAAATCCTCAATAACGCTCCTCTGACTGGTCAACATCATGACCGCTGGCTTGCGACTGAGAGCATCTGGTATAACATTTACTTTTCCTGGATGATACTGAAGGTCCAAGTCGTAATCCGCCATTAGTTCTAGCCATCGACGCTGCCTCATATTCAGTTCTTTCTGAGTGAAGACGTAATTCAGACTCTTGTGATCCGTGTACACCTCCACCTTCTCACCCAACAGGTAATGTCTCCAGATCTTCAAGGAAAAGACCACTGCGGCTAACTCCAAGTCGTGCGTAGGGTAGTTCCTCTCGTGATTCCTCAGCTGTCGTGAGTCGTAAGCAACCACCCGACCGTGCTGCATCAGAACACAGCCTAAGCCTTTCCCTGAAGCATCACTATGTATCACCAAACCACCGGAATCATCTGGCACTGTAAGAATGGGCGTCGTGGTTAACTTCTGCTTCAGTGACTCAAATGCCCAAGTAGACTCCTCTGTCCACACAAACGGTACATCCTTCCGTGTCAGCCTCGTCAAAGGTTCAGCGATTCTTGAAAAGTCTTGGACAACCGCCGATAATATCCTGCCAGTCCCAGAAAGCTTCTGATCTCGGCCACTGATTTCGGTGTTGGCCAATCTCTGACAGATTCTATCTTTGCCGGGTCCACTGAGATGCCTTCGCCCGAAACAATGTGTCCCAAGAACCGAATCTCGTCGAGCCAGAACTCACACTTGCTCAATTTTGCGTACAGCTTCTCTTCCCAAAGAATTTGTAGAACCATGCGCAAGTGCTCGACGTGCTCCTCCCGGGTCTTCGAGTAGACTAGTATGTCGTCGATATATACAACGACAAACGTGTCCTAGTACTTCGCAAACACCCTGTTCATCAAATCCATAAATATCGCTGGAGTATTGGTAACACCGAATGGCACCACAAGAAACTCATAGTGTCCGTATTGAGTCATGAAAGCCGTCTTGCATACATCCTCGGCCGCTACTCTGATCTGATGATAGCCCGAACGGAGATCCAACTTCGAAAATACCTTAGCCCCACTTAACTGATCAAATAAGTCGTCGATGCGCGGAATGGGGTATTTGTTCTTTATCATGACTTTGTTCAGCTCTCGATAGTCTATGCACATCCGTAGCGATCCATCCTTTTTCTTTACCAACAAAACTGGTGCACCCCACGGTGAAGCGCTTGGGCGGATAAATCTTTCTCCAGAAGTTCTTCAATTTGCTTCTTCAATTCCACCAACTCAACCGGTGCCATTCTGTACGGGGCCTTGGAAACTAGTGTTGTACCTGGAATCAAATCAATCGAGAATCCCAAGATGCGGGGAGGTGGTAGACCTGGTAAATTTTCAGGAAATACGTCCAGAAAATCCCGAACAATCTCTGGGGCTGGACTCTCATCAATCTCCATAGCTGCCAACGCTTTTGGCTTGGCTCTGTTGGGATGCGGCGGCGCCTCGGCCGTCTAAATGAGGCCAAATGCGGAACAAAAAACTTTTTACGAAACCGGCGCCACCGCGACCAGAAACCCGGATCGTTCCATTAACCGTAAACTAGAAAACTGAAAAGAGTTTGGAAAGATTATACCGATCGATCCGTGTCCTTTGGTCTTTAATCTCCACGCCAAACTCCTCGCTGCTGTGGCGACGAAGTCCGCTCCCGGTCTCGCTCGTCAAAGTGGCACCACGTCAATGAACCTTTATACGGGCTCCCGCCTCGAACCGAGGCAACTCGGACATGAAGTTTGCTAGCCGACATGTCCAAGAATGAAGTAGAGTGAGTGTGGAATATATTGTCTCAAGGCATCCAAGTGATTGGATGAAGCTAAATTGGAGTTGCCAGGTGAGATGATGAAGTGAGCCAAGAATTTTGCAAGTGAAGAAACACTAAAAGGCTCGGCCAGAATCAACAGGGGGCTGAAAAAAGCTTGCTGAAAAATGGAGCTCTGCCAACAAAAGAAGTGAGTGTGGGTTTCTTAAGTGAATGTGTATATTCCCACCGCATAAAACCCCCTGTCTTTTCAAACCTGGTGAAATTGCAGAGAACCCCCCACCACAAAATTAGCCACCAAAACAAAAGCCCATCCCTCAAACAATGATGCCCATGCTGCTGGATTTCAGTGCAAGCCTGGATTTCAGTGCAAGCCTGGACAAGACAAAAAGTCAAGGTCATAAGGCTCACAATAATTAAAGATAGATCAAGATGTTTAAAACGGAAAAGGAAACTGGCAACTCCGAAAGTAATCCCGTAACGAGTTACGAGATTACCCCTTAACTGTAAATACATACCCACATTCGTATATCGACCGAATGCAAATGCAACGAGACAAAAATATTCCTACAATATAATACTAGGATCCGGCTTAAACCAAAGCCCACTAGTATTATCCGTTCAATCATATCCGTGCACTTGTGCACGGATATGATCGAACCCTGCCATAAAACCATACGGCCTCTACAACGTTTCGTCCGAACTTGGGAAACTGTCTGTGGGGGACTCTAATGACTCATCAATACACTGGCACTGGGTATAACCACTAGCATGTCAGAGGTACCAGCTGTACGTAACAGTTGCCCATGTATTGATCGGAAGGGAAGCTGATGAGTGAACTCATCCAGAAACCCTACTGAGCCTGACAGTGACAATATCCGTACAGTCCGGTCCGTTCGTCTATGAGTATCGCATATCAGGCCTAGGGGGCTGGTAAACGTCAGACCCCCAATAGCGGTATAAGTCGTGTCGGAGAGTAGCCCAGAACACCCTGAGAAACTACTGGAATACCTACCAGTAAATCTCGATTATCCTGGCCATGGATTTCGTGTAATAGCTCTCCTAAATACAGCGCGATCTCACCCCCAATACCGGGAGAGACGAATCCCTGATGATCCGCTCACTGCCTCCATGTGGCTCGGGACTGTACCCAACTAAAACCTGTTTGCACGACTCCTTTGAGCCGTGGTAGGGTAGTAATCAAAGCACAGTGGGAACTCACACGAGACAAATGACGATCTCAGGTCGACAGACTAACATGTACACATGTCACCTGAGAACTGCTATCTGACGATATGTATAATACCAACTAGCCTGTTCCCGGCGAGTCCTGTCCTGTGTACTCATAACTCAATGAGCACATGTATACATCTTAGGTGAACCAACTGACACCAATGGCTTGTGAGACCGGCCACCGCCCCTCGTCGGGGTCTCGACTGTATACACTAGTCTACTCTGGAGTATCGATGCCCTGTCTCGAAACTCTCTCGACTAGGGACCATTTAAGGATGTGCTTATAGACCCCAGCTCCCACGTATATGATCGCCATCATACTGCTGGCAGTCAAGCAAGAATCCTATGGGCTCTATCAACATGCAATAGTGAACTAAAGCATGTACATGATGATAAAGACAAACCAGATAGCATACTATCATCTCGAGCAAGACTATCCTGCCGGTATAGGTCCTCCCTCAATCATTGCAATCACGTACATGCGATCCAATAATTAACTTTGAGGGCACTATATCCAACAGGCTCTAAACTTGCCTGGCTCCAAAGACTCGCTCCTGCCTTCGAAAACAAATTCAGGGTGATTGGGAATGCGGAAAGTCACCTTCCTTGCTCGGCAATCAATAATTGCATGGAATGTACTCATCCAATCCATCCCGAGAATCGCATCATAACTGCCAGTCCCGATTAAAAGGAAATTCGCATAGAATTCCCTGCCGCATACTACCACCGGGCATAAGCTACACTCTTGATCAGACATAATAATACCATTACCCGTATGTATCTCCCAACCCTTGGTTAACGGCTCGTGAGGTATAGAGTGTGTGTGGACAAACCGCGTGGAAATGAAACAATGCGAAGCACCCGAATCGAAAAGAACTCTAGCTGGTACAGAATAAATGAGGATGGTACCTGTAACCACATCTCCATAAGCCTCTGCCTGCTCGGCGGATAGGGTGAAAACCCGTCCCTGATTCCAACTTAAAATAGTCTGCCTCTGATCGAAGGACCGCTGCTGGGGCACCCGAGGTGGACCCCTCTGAGCTGATGTGCCATACGACAGTTGTTGTTGCTCAAACCCTCTCTGCAGCTCAGATCTCTGTGGACACCCGTTGATCCTGTGCTCGCTGGATCCGCAAATCAAGCACTGCCATTTAGCTCTGCGGCAATCTCTCTGCATGTGTCCTGACCTCTGACAATAATTGCAAAATAGGGCTCTCCGCTGCGGCTGCTGAGGTGAGAAGGTACGCTTCATCTGTATGGCACCTGGCCTGTGAACTGTTATGGCTCCACGGGGCGGAATGGTAGGCCGTGCCGGAACTACGTGGGGTCTTCTGTCCATTGATCGTTGGCCCTTGGCCTTCTCTGCTAGTCTTTCCTGTACTCGGGCAGCGTTCAAAACTTGGGCGAAGGTTGGTAGGTCGAGAGACGCGATAAGTTATTACAGTTCAATATCGAGCCCTTGCTGGAAACGTCTTGTCCTGGCGGATTCGGTGCCTACCATGTACGGTGCGAAGCGACTCAGCCGATTGAACTGTGCGGCGTAGACATCCATTGAGCGTCCATTTTGCTTCAACATAATAAACTTTTCATCCATCTCGGGCTTAGCAGTAGCCGGAAAGTAATGATCCAGGAAGCACGTGGAATCCAATAGGCTTCTCTAACCGGCTCTCCTCTACGGACCACCACGTGCGGGTCTCGTCTTCTAGTTGAATCATCACTATGTTCACTCTGTCGTCGTCAAGAATTCGAGCGGCAGTCAGGAGGTTCTCTACGTTGATGAGCCATTGCTCGGCTTCAAGTGGACTTGCTGACCCTGTGAACACTGCTGGATGGAACCTCCTGAAATCTGAAACGGTACCAACCCTAACCTGTGCAATCGGTACGAGCGAGCCCTCAGGGGAGACGGGAACAGCCGTGGATCTCTCCAGGGCGGTAATTGCGGTCTCCTGTACCGCTTTCAATGCCTCGGTCAGAAGATCGGTTTTCCTCTCTTGAGCTTGGGCCAGGGTCGTCAGTGTGCTAAGGATCTTCTCGGTACGATCATGGTGACCGGCACCCGAGGAGTTGCCTGAGGAGTCCATATTCCTGAAAGATCAAAAGATATCAGATTCAAGCAAGGCTACACAATGATTCAACAATGATTAGGAAGTGATGAAGAATGCAATAAGGCATATGCTAAGGGTGTAACTCAATCTAGAGGTCCCTCCACGGAACTGTAATTTCATCCAAAACCTGGCTCTGATACCAACAAAACCATGTCACGCCCCGCTTCCCAAAATACGGGATACGGGGGATGACTAGGCCGGCCATGCTCCTACGATCAGGGAATAATCCCGCTGTAGTCACATTCAAGCTTCTAGCATTACATGGTATTTAATAAACAGTGCTTGAGTAAAGGAAAATTCATAGTTCACGACTTTATTACATTGCAATTTAAAAGAGTTCGAGGTACATTTATTTCATAGAATAAACAACTAACCAATAACAAATGCTGAGATCAAAGAAAGTAGCGCTGGTGGTGCCGTCTAGATCTCTGCAATCTCGAAAGATAAGTCTTGCTCCTGGGCTGGATCCACTTCGTCCTATTAGCATGCACACTCAGGTCGTCAGGGCGACACATAAAGCAATAAATATGTATAATAGACGTGCAGTAGTATTAAACATGGGGAGTACAATGGATTGCAGAACATGTATATAACGACATCAACTGAAAATGAATAGTGCACTATGAGTAAGATGTCGGTGAACTAAGCAATGTATATGTCACTACTTAACGGTCATTAAGTCCATGAAATCAATTGGTGGAGAGGATATTCATGTTTAACAAGGATCTCGTGCATGCCCGAGACTACGGTCTACTATGCCCGGGACATAACCCTGTCAGCCGTGCCGCTAGGCCCACGACCTAAGGTATGTATATATATAAATAT
This sequence comes from Agapanthus africanus, assembly GCA_030015575.1. Taxonomy (NCBI): domain Eukaryota; kingdom Viridiplantae; phylum Streptophyta; class Magnoliopsida; order Asparagales; family Amaryllidaceae; genus Agapanthus; species Agapanthus africanus. The sequence goes on from CM057339.1 coordinate 49,526,779, forward strand.
CACTGATAGCGAATGATCATTCTCTAAATCACTGTACCTTGCTAAATACGAGTTCAATTCCACCTTGATTTCCTCATTCCCCAGGTTATGGTATTTATTCATGAATTAGACAGGTTGTGGGCAATACGTATCATGGTCGTTTTCAATCACTTTTTCCACTTATCAATATCACTGTCGTATTTGCCATAACCCAATCACTAATCATTAATGTATCGACAACGCAAATGATTCACTATGCGGCAGGTATAACTCAAGCATGGGAAAGTATGTAGAAATGCACTGAATATCTGGCACTTCATTCGACGAGGCAAGGGCCGAAATCCCTTCACCGTCCATGTCGCAAAAAGGGCAGTGCAACCTTCCCACAAATCGGGAACCAAATCGCTCCGGATCAGAGCGTCGACCGTCCATGTCGCAAAAAGGGCAATGCAGGCTCCCCACAAATCGGGAACCAAATCACTCCGGATCAGAGCGTCGACCGTCCATGTCGCAAAAAGGGCAGTGCAGGCTTCCTACAAAGCAGGAACCAAATCACTCCGGGCCAGGAAAACGTCTACCACGGACACTCCGTCTCGAAGACGCGTCTAGCGTCGACCGTCCATGTCGTAAAAAGGGCAGTGCCGGCTTCCCAAAAAGCGGGAACCAAATCAAGTCGCCTCCACATGAAAGAAGATCCATCAATTTCATGCACACGACCCACATGTGTGGTGTGCATTTATTGATGGGGGGCACTTTGTTGGGGTCGAAAATTGCACCTCGGTTGACCAAGTCAAAGTCAAGGTCAACCCCAAGCCAAGTGGGCCTAAGCCCAGATCAAGTGGGCCCATGCCCAGGTCAAGTCCGAACATGAAGTGGCCGGCCCTCCATGCTGAAATAAAAAAAATCATGTAACAAATAATTTTGATGTAATTTTTTGTGCATGAATGTAAGCAAAATGGGCATAAAATCAAATTTTTGTAAAGTCCATGGCTTATGTGCAAAATGAAATAGCACATGAGACATGGGATGGGCAAAATGATCATCCTCTAACAAAAAGGGCAAAATGGGCAAAATGATCATCCTCTAACAATTAAGTCCATGAAATCAATTGGTGGAGAGGATATTCGTGTTTAACAAGGGTCTCGTGCATGCCCGAGACTACGGTCCACTGTGTCCGGGACATAACCCTGTCAGCCGTGCCGCTAGGCCCACGATCTAAGGTATGTATATATATGAATATCACTTATAGCGAATGATCATCCTCTAAATCACCGTACCTTGCTAAATACGAGTTCAATTCCACCTTGATTTCCTCATTCCCCAGGTTATGGTATTTATTCATGAATTAGACAGGTTGTGGACAATACATATCACGGTCGTTTTCAATCACTTTTTCCACTTATCAATATCACTGTCGTATTTGCCACAACCCAATCACTAATCATTAATGTATCGACAACGCAAATGATTCACTATGCAGCAGGTATAACTCAAGCATGGGAAAGTATGTAGAAATGCACTGAATAGGTATTCATTATACTATAACGACTAATGCCATATAACTTGCAAAATTCACGGTAAATCATACGCTTAGAATTGACCAAAACAATATAAATGGCGTGTGAAGAACATTGGATTGTCTAAGCAATAAAATTTATTTAAGGTCAATCGGAGTTCAGGTTAGAGAATTATCATCGTTTGAAGGCAGCGATCGATTTCTGGGATTCCAGTTCCAGAACTGGAAGCCCAACTTCGCGCGCAGTTTATCAGTAATTATGTGCAGATTCAGCTTTTTCCCTAGTTGAATAAATTTTAGTTCTCCCAGTTAAGTTTCCAACGCACCAAACGGATTATCAATCTCACCTCTATATCAAAAGTTATGTCCAGATTAAAGTGACAATGTACTGAACATTTCTGCAGAAACTGCAGAACGTACTGACATTGTAAAATACGATTTAAATACCAAACGACCGTAAAAATGTACGGGACCGATTTCAGGTGTTAGATAATTAAGTTATCTACGCTTCCATATCAGGCTCCATGCATTTTCAGTTTTAAGCAGGTGTGTACAAGTGCTTAGAATTCAGTTTCCCCCATGGATTGCTATCCCGGACTGCAGTCCAGAATAATAAGTCTATACAGTTTTCACTATTTAAACCACATGATTTTCTATGATCGTATACATGGATTCATAGATTATTCAGTTCCCTTCACAACGAGCCTAAGCACGCCACAATCCGATTTTTTTATAATTTATTATGAAGCTAACAAGGCTGCATGATCAGAAAATCCAGTTTGGACGATGCATCTTGAGTGCATCGTATTATGTTTGGAACTTCAATACTTTAACACCAATTTTTACACACTACCAGATAACAGTACATGGATCCTTTAAATCATAAATTTGGGGAATTTCAACCGAGGTTTTGGTTCAAGACAATTGATCGAGAACGTAGTATGCACATGAAACTATCGATCGGAACTTCGTGTTTCGTCTAATCAATTCAAATGGGATTGATCCCCCGATCCCTACATGTATTAACCCCGGGTTATAGTCCTGATTCCAAATGATCACGCATAACTCCAAGCCATTACAGGTCGTAGTAGAAAACTAGTGATAACAATACGACAGACACACACCCAATTTCAATTGTCTCATTCGTTTCTAATTGAAATTAAAGAATACCAATTCCGGTTATCTAATCCATTTCAATTGTCTCACAGGTTCAAGATATAGCATGATAAGCAAGTAGAAGATACTTGCCTTAGGAGAAGGTGGCACGGCAGCGACGACAAGCACGATCAAGGCATGATGCGCGCTCGACTGAGCTAGATCGGAGCACTCGGGCTCAGCACTGGCGTGAAGGCGGTCACAGCAGAGGTTTCCGGCGACTCCGTCGAAGTGCTCGAGTGCAGAGGGGATGCCGGCAGTGAGCTCAGGCGACTCGGGGATTGGAGCTGGTGAGTCGTGGAGCTCGGGGCTGCAGGGAATCGATGCAGTGGCTCTGGCTCTGGTGAGGTCGGCTGAGGCGACGGGTCGGAGCTCGGGTGAGGTGCAGGGACGAGGGAGTTGGGTTCGTCGGCGAGATGCGAGGGTCGGCGCTGACGGTGGTGGGTGCTCGGGTTGATGGTGATGAAGATGAGGCAAGGGTGTTGGCGGGTGAGGTGTTGGGAAGGAGGAGAGGGAAAGTTGAGGTGCTCGGTGGGCAGTGGTCGGAGATGGGAGTTTGGGTTGGGGTGCGTGGGTGTTGTTGGCTCGGTGTTGGAGGAAGACAGAGGAGAGTGAGCAGAGAGGGGAGATGAGGGAAGAGAACGGGGGGGGTGAGGAAGAGACGTTGGAGAGAAGAGGGGAGGCATGTGCGGGGATCCTGGGTTCGTTGGCGACGAGATCACATCGACTTGGAATCGTTCTCGCGGAGGTGAGCATGAGGAAGCGGAGTCGTGGGGGGAGAGTCGTTGGGCCTTGGAGCTGTTGGGGGTGACGCGAGGGATGCGGTCGTCGTGGTGCGAGCGCGGGTCATAGGGAGATGGGCGCGAGAAGCGGGGGATCATGGGAGAGTCGTTGCGGAGAGAAATGGCGGGAAAAGAGGGAGCGAGGGAGGAAGACGAGGGAGCGGGTCGGGTCAGGTTGGCTGGGTTGGGCCGGGTAGGAATAGGAATGGGTTAGGGATTTTAGTTTGGGTTTTGTGTTTGGGAAAATTAAATAAAATAAATATATATATATATAAATGAAATAAATTTGGATTAAATTCTAGAAAAATACGGAAAAATTTTATTTGGAACTGGGGATTTACACCTTAGGTGATAGGGATCTAAACCTGTCTCCTAAGCCACCAATTTCCAAATCCTTCCGGGGCAAATGATGGGTTGCTTCTGGTATTATTCTAGTACAGCAATGCAGATGCCGACAAAAAACCAATCCCAAAATCCTCTCAAAGACATATGATGATTCGCTCCTGGTACCATATTCCAGTATAGCGATGCTGATGTCAACCCAAATCACAATCAACAAGTTAACTTCAACTCCGACACCGCAGAAAGTGGAGCAAGTCAGAATTCAATCTCGACACTGCAAGAAGCGGAGTAAGTCAAGTTCACCCCTGACAATGCAAGAGGCAGAGCAAGTCAAATAGAGCGTCGACCATCCATGTCGCAAAAAGGGCAGTGCAGGCTTCCTACAAATCGGGAACCAAATCGCTCCGGATCAGAGCGTCGACCGTCCATGTCGCAAAAAGGGCAGTGCAGGCTTCTTACAAACCAGGAACCAGATCACTCCGGGCCAGGAAAAAGTCTACCACGGACACTCCGTCTCGGAGGCACGTCAAGCGTCGACCGTCCATGTCGCAAAAAGGGCAGTGCAGGCTTCCCACAAAACGGGAACCAAATCGCTCCGGATCAGAGCGTCGACCGTCCATGTCGCAAAAAGGGCAGTGCAGGCTTCCCACAAATCAGGAACCAAATCGCTCCGGATCAAGGCGTCGACCGTCCATGTCGCAAAAAGGGCAGTGCAGGCTTCCTACAAAGCAGGAGCTAGATCATTCCAGGCCAGGAAAAAGTCTACCACGGACGCTCCATCTTGGAGACGCGTCAAGCATCGACCATCCATGTCACAAAAAGGGAAGTGCAGGCTTCCTACAAATCGGGAACCAAATCGCTCCGGATCAGAGCGTCGACCGTCCATGTCGCAAAAAGGGCAGTGCAGGCTTCCCACAAATCGCGAACCAAATCACTCCGGATCAGAGCGTCGACCGTCCATGTCGCAAAAAGGGCAGTGCAGGCTTCCCACAAAGCGGGAACCAAATCGCTCCGGATCAGAGCGTCGACCGTCCATTTCGCAAAAAAGGCGATGCAGGCTTCCCACAAAGCGGGAACCAAATCGCTCCGGATCAGAGCGTCAACCATCTATGTCGCAAAAAGGGCAGAGTAGGCTTCCCACAAATCGGGAACCAAATCGCTCCGGATCAGAGCGTTGATCGTCCATGTCGCAAAAAGGGCAGTGCAGGCTTCCTACAAAGCGGGAACCAAATCGTTCAGGATCAGAGCGTCGACCGTCCATGTCGCAAAAAGGGTAGTGTAGGCCTCCTACAAACCAGGAACCAGATCACTCCGGGCCAGGGAAAAGTCTACCACGGACACTCCGTCTCGGAGACGCGTCAAACGTCGATCGTCCATGTCGCAAAAAGGGTAGTGCAACCTTCCCACAAATCGGGAACCAAATCGCTCCGGATCAGAGCGTCGACCGTCCATGTCGCAAAAAGGGCAATGCAGGCTCCCCACAAATCGGGAACCAAATCGCTCCGGATCAGAGCGTCGACCGTCCATGTCGCAAAAAGGGCAGTGCAGGCTTCCTACAAAGCAGGAACCAGATCACTCCGGGCCAGGAAAACGTCTACCACGGACACTCCGTCTCGGAGACGCGTCTGCGTCGACCGTCCATGTCGTAAAAAGGGCAGTGTCAGCTTCCCAAAAAGCGGGAACCAAATCAAGTCGCCTCCACATGAAAGAAGATCCATCAATTTCATGCACACGACCTACATGTGTGGTGTGCATTTATTGATGGGGGCACTTTGTTGGGGTCGAAAATTGCACCCCGGTTGACCAAGTCAAAGTCAAGGTCAACACCAAGCCAAGTGGGTCTAAGCCCAGATCAAGTGGGCCCATGCCCAGGTCGAGTCCGAACATGAAGTGGCCGGCCCTCCATGCTGAAATAAAAAAAATCATGTAACAAATAATTTTGATATAATTTTTTGTGCATGAATGTAAGCAAAATGGGCATAAAATCAAATTTTTGTAAAGTCCATGGCTTATGTGCAAAATGAAATAGCACATGAGACATGGGATGGGAAAAATGCCATTTTGTAAAGCCCAAGGGGCTATATGTAAATATTTAAGCCTATATAAGGCAACATGATGATGAATAAAAGATATACTTTTCATTCCCAAAAATTAGGGCATGTGCCTCTTTCTCCTTTCTCAAGGTTTTAAAAGCTTCTTCTTTGTTTTGAATTAAATCAAGAGTTTTACTCTTCCTTTTCCAAAACTAAATAGTTTTTCACCGCAAAACCCACAAAGGGGAACTTGGATCTGTCACTAGATCTCAAAAAAGGGAGATTTTTAAGTCTCCCCCCTTTTTCCGAGATCCGGCCAAACGACAGGAAGAAGAAGGAGACCCATCTTCAGAAACCCCACTTTGGGGAAGATCCAGGGCTCAAGGGGAGAACCTCCTTCATCAGCTTCAAGATATCCTAAGAGTTTAACTCCTCATATACATACACACACACACAAAAAAAATAAAAATAATAAGTGCTCCTTTCTGGGAATACAACTCCCATTGCAGGGACCAAGTCCCTTTTGCCTCCCGAGCGCCGACGTGCCTGGCACGTGAGGCGCTGGCGCCCTTGCACCTAAAGCGTTAGTGCCCACGTGCCTGGCACGTGGGCGCTGGCGCTCTTGCGCTCAGAGCGCTAGCGCCCGAGCGCCCATGTGCCTGGCACGTGGGCCGCTGGCGCTCTTGCGCTCAGAGCGCTAGAGCCCGAGCGCCCACGTGCCTGATACGTGGGGCGCTAGCGCCCTTGCGCTCAAAGCGCTAGCGTCCAAAGCAATGGCGCTATTTCCCACGCATCATTTGGATGCCCTTTCTCTTTATACACACACGCACACACATACTCTACGACACTGTCCCCTGTTAGAAAAAATTTCTAACGGGGCGCTACCCCGTACCCCGCAAAGGGGCAGCTAGCCTCCTTGACCCCCAGCCCGCTATCCGGGTAGCGGGACCCCCGTAAAAACTCTGCGGGGCCCCCGATATATCCGAAACGCCTTCAAAACACAATACTGCACATTGAGTTCGCATGAATAGTTGACCCGTTAATCGGAGGTTCTCTCGCCCCAAAGGTGAGGAGTAATTAACGGCAGGTTAGTCCGCGGCTGCCGAAGATTCGGATCTCCACAATCAATAAACCCCAGCCTAACCTAGGCAAGGGGAATCTGTAATGCGCCTGACAAGCGCGCGTATTCCCATCTCAATGGGGTGACAAAAAACACCCTACACAAGGTAAGCCAATTCTAATCCACTAAGCCGTTATTGTGCTCGGATTACCCCACTAACTTGATCGTCGGAGGGTCCTCGGTGGTCCAACCACCCCGGGACTTCCTTGCAAGTAGCTCGGCTTAACAACTTCAAACCCATTGATATCCACACGCTTCAGGAGTCTACCTCCAGATTAAATCTCAGCCACTCATCACCGCCATCAGCAGATCAACGGGAAGCAACATCTGAAGGAGATTCCACCCCCCATCACAGTCCAAACTTGATTATATATAACTAATAGACTGAGAAATGCACTTGTCGAGTCTTATTCTTCCTCAATTCACAATGGTCATGAACCCTTCTTCTCTTTCTTTCCAATTTGACGCCACGTCGGCTTTGTGCCCCCCTTTCCATTTCCCTTTGTTGCTTGCCATCACCACTACCGCCAATATATCCTCTCTTTCTCCCAACGAAAATGCCCACCATGTGATACTTCTTCTTTTACAGCTCATGCCATACCGTCCAACTCTCCAACCAGACAATTAAGATAAATAGATCATCCTATTTTTTAGCTAATGAGGATTTCTTTTGGATCTTATGGCGAGAGATTTTAAAACAGAGAGATGAAAAGATCAGTGGGATTTAACAACTCTGGATAAGCTAACTAGCAAGTTTAACACTAGATTTTGTTGGATATAGTGCCCTCGAAGTCAATTATTGGATCGCAGGTACGTGATTGCAATGATTGAGGGAGGACCTATACCGATAAAACAGTCTTACTCGAGATGATAGTATGCTATCTGGTTCGTCTTTATCCTCATGTATATGTTGATAAAGCCCTAAGGATCTTGCTTGACTACCAGCATTGTGATGGCGGTCACATACGTGGGAGCTAGGGGTCTATAAGCACATCCTTAAATGTCCCTAGTCGTGGGAGTATCGAGACTGGGCATCGATACTCCAGTGTAGACTGGTGTATACTTATCTAGACCCTGATGAGGGGCAGTGGCCGGTCTCACAAGCCATTGGTGTTAGTTGTTCACCTGAGATAGTATGCAGGTGCTCATTGGATTATGAGTACACTGGACGGACTCGCCGGGAACATGCTAGTTGGTATTATACCTATAGTCAGATAGCAGTTCCCTGGTGACATTTGTACAGGTTAGTCTGTCGACCTGAGATCGTCATTTGTCTCGTGTGAGTTCCCACTGTGCTTTGATTACTCCCCTACCACGACTCAAAGGAGTCGTGCAAACAGCTTTTAGTTGGGTACAGTCCCGAGCCACATGGAGACAGTGAGCGGATCGTCAGGGATTCGTCTTTCCCGGTATTGGGGGTTGATGTCGCGCAGTGCATGGGTGGCCATCACTAGAAATTCTCGGCCGGGGTATGTGAGAACTACCGATCCAGAATCGATAGTTTCTCGGGTAGTGATGGGTTTCATACCGACACGAATTATCGCGTTGTTAGGGGGTCTGACTTTATCCACCCCCCTAGACTCGATATGCGATACTCTTGGACGAACAGACCGGACTGTACGGATATTGTCACTGACAGGCTCAGTAGGGGTTCGGATGAGTTTGCTCGTCGGCCTTCCTTTCGCTCAATACCTGGGTAGCCGTTACGTACAGCTGGTGCCGCTGACGTGCTTGTGGTTAAACCCACTGCCAGAGTATTGACGAGTCTTTAGAGTCCCACACAGAGGGTTTTCACGTCTCAGGCGATATGGTGTAGTTGTTGTATGTTGGTACATACAGGTGTTCGATTAAATATGTGCACAGGCTGCGCAGACTTTAATCGGACGGTTGATAATACTAGCGGCTTAGGATTAAGCCAGATTGTTAAATCAAGTTTTGATTTAATAATTTACATATATATTTATATATATGTATTCTAGTATTATTGCTCACTATTTATTTTCTCTCTTTGGCTATTCGTATTTTCGTACGAATACGCGTATGTGTATTTCGATATATGTACCGGGAAGCATTCCGTATTTATACGGAATGGCTTCTAGAAGGTGCCACCTCATTATTGATTTTCTTTAGAAAATCATTTGTTTAAGGTGAGGTGGAAATAGTGACATGGCATAAGCATGGGTTATTTGGTCAAAGCATGGCTTTTGTATATGTTGTGATTGGTATGGGCTTGTTAATAAATTATTGTTAATTGGATATGTTTATTTTTGGGTGCATTATTTTTTTGGTGGAGGGAGAGGGGCTGGCCACACTTGATGGGGGCTTTTTCTCATTTGTATAACACGCTCTCTTACTCTCTCTTCATTCATTCCTTTTTACACCCAAAAAGAAACTTAGCCAAATTAGCTCATGCTTTTGATCATCACCTCAAAATCTTCCATGGTTGCTCTATGAGAGAAAAGTTTTAGTGACACTATCCTACACTCCCCACTCTCCACTACTAGCAATTTTGAAGAGTCGGTTGGTTCGCTTGGCGAACCTGAAGCTTGCGCCGTTTCCCTCGGGTGGATCATCGGAGATGAAGGAAGACCGGCGACCATAGTCGATCCGCATCACTAGGAGCTTGGAAATGGTTGAAGACCCGAAGGACATGATCCGTTAGGTATAACCATTATATCTCCTTTTGTTAGCTTACTAGTTTCAGGGTTAATGGTTTCGATCTTACAAATCGGGTAATGGTAGCGCCGAGTTTATATGAATTTTTGTTCCGCATTTGGCCACGTTTCGCTGGCCGGGGCGCTCCCACTACCCAACAATGGTATCAGAGCCACCCATTAACCCCTTCTAGCTAGTTTGCACAAGCTTAAAATCTCGATCGATCAAAATTTTGAAAACATTTTTTCGTTTTGTCAAGTTTCTGTTGATTTCTGGTAGTGCTCCAAAAATTATTACCAGTAGCTTAAAAATCCGTGCAGGTGATTCTATGAGTGCAGAAAAAATTTGGGCTCCTGAAGCCTCTAAAGCGCAACGGAACCGCCGCACTAACACCCTTTTGGCGGCGGTTCCGCGACCGTTTAGTAGCGACGGGCCATGAAATTTTTACTGTAGCTCAGAACATTGAATTGTGACTTTTTGTGATATATATTTTTTTGTCCCAGAATCTTTTAAGTACTGCTTTTGGGGCCTTTGCGGATAAATTTAGTCGATCGAAATTTTAACTATGTAATTTTTCAGTACTTTACATTTCTATCTGTGACCGTGAATGTCATTTGATCGGTAAATCTTGTCCAATCGCTATAGTCCTTTTAGACGGGTTTGCGAACGTGACATTCACGTTGATATTCTGTATTGTGCTGTGATGTTGCGGATTGTCGTGGTGGATAGCCTGGGTGCAGTGGTAGTACAGTTTAAATTCATTTGTACATTTGATATTGCGGGACGAGCGTCCGACATGTGGACTGCCGTCACTGCCTGTTTATATATTATTCTTTTGGGGCACGACCGGGCTGAGGTCGATGTCACCCTTGTATATTATTTTCTTTTCTCTACTAGGATTACCCCAAGGTGGGGTGCACGGATAGCCGGGTTTTAGAGGGCAACGGGCCCGTATCTCATGGTGTTGAGACGGAGGTGGCTTCACTCTAGAATTGGCGGGCTATTCGCCGCACTCGTAGGGGGTACAGGTTGACCCAAGGAGGGGTGCTCAAGTTACCGGATTTCGTGAAGTGCTGGGTGGTCCATTCACTTTGCTGAAGGGGCCGCCTCGCTTCAGGTTTTGGTGGGTAACTTGCCGCGCCCGCAGGGGTCTAGGAGTTCATTGCACAGGCTATCCACACGACCAGGGGAACGTCGGGTTTTCAGTTGTGGCTCGAAGGAAACCCGGGGCTTCCAGATATCTGTATTGTTCTTTGATGCTTATTACTTTTCTGTGATGTTGCATTTATCATGCCTGGGACGATTGTTATATATATTTATATATACTAATAGATGTTGTATATGTTTTGCACCCGCGCTAGCCCAGTCCCCGCTCTGTCGTTAGTTAAGTAACCTAATGGGTGATGACGGGACCCAGTGGCGAATGCGGATGGCATATACGTACATTTTATTTTCGTTCTTTTTTTGTGTGATTAATTGATGGGACTGCATTGATTCTTATCAATGCAAGGAAAACAAACATATTATTTGATGTTGTTGGAACCAAGTTTTTAAAAACTGACATTACAGGCGTTCTCTTTTGCTTTGCACAGTGGTATTCAGTTATGAATATCTGGCACCTCATTCGACGAGGCAAGGGCCGAGATCCCTTCACCGGGAGTGACCTCTTTAGCAAAAGTTTTCGCTACTATACTTTTATAAAAACCACTTGGATTCCTTCAACGATATCAAGTTCATTACGTTAAAGGTTTTTCGCCAAAAACCAGCCGTAGCCCTCCGTCGTTTCAGACGAGTATTACTTAGTATTCGTGCTACGTATGTTGACCTAGTCAAGACGTAGTGTTCGGTAACTCTGTAGTACTTTTCAGCTGCATGGATATGCGATTGGTTAGGACAGTCGTACGGTCATGTTGACCTAGTCAAGGGCTCGTACGGGTGGGTCTAATTAATCCAGGATAATGACGGGTTGAACTTAACTTGCGACTTATTATATGTTGACCTAGTCAAGGTCATAAGCCGCTTGGGGTAAAAATCACATCGGGAGTTTCAAACATACAGGAAACTTGTCGGGCTTGCGCATACTTTCTGGAGTGTGGTAAGTTGAGTGGCTTCCATCAAGTCATCATACGATGATAGTTGGATCCCGATTCCTACTGATGAGTAGGATTACTCCTCGGGTGATTCCGACTAATTCTCCTTTTCAGGGTTTGGAGGAGAATTTGAGGATACAGCGGGAGCCATCCAGATTAGATAAAATGATTATCCATTCTGATCTAGGTTAGAGTGCACGCTGAGTGTTTGTTTTCTCTCTCTCTTTGGCATCAACCATGTCCAGACCTTAGACTATGACTCAGTGACCAAGTTAACCGAACTTTCTTAAAAACACTGGCTTTTGGATTGTCCAAATTGCATACATCATTGCCACTCCTTCTTTTACCCTTTGCTTTTCTCCAGAACACCCGTATCACTACGAATATCCACTTCCATTGGATAAAACCATCGTATGGTTATATACGAACTCGAAGGAACAATTTCGAGGATGGTTTCCGGTTCTGGAGAAAATGAATAGGACTATTCAGTTGTCTTTTCTTCTTACCTTCTCTCAGGTTGTGAGGGCTCCTAGGATTAGGAGACGGTACACCTATTACGCTTATTGGATAGTCTTCTTCCAAACCATAGGCAGGTGCCGAAAGGTAGGGAATGAAGAAAACAGATTAGCCTAAGTGTGATGTACAGAAGGAAATGAGTGAAGACAAATAAAGGGATTAGAAAAGAGGGCATAGTAAAATGCGACAGCTATTCACGACCAAACCACGTATTTCATCGCCACTCTTACTTTACCTCTGTATTTCTCCAGAACACCCCGTATCACTACGAACATCCAATTCCATTGGATAAATCCATCGTATGGTTATATACGAACTCGAAGGAACTTTTTCGAGGATGGATTCTGGTTCAGGAGAAATAGAATAAGGATTATTCAGTTGTCTTTTATCATCACATTCTCTTAGGTTGCGAGTGCTCCTAGGATTAGGAGAGTACACCTATTATGCTTATTGGATAGTCTTCTTCTAAACCATAGGCTGGTGCCAAATGGTAGGGAAGGAAGAAAACCACTTAGCTTAACGATGGTGTACAGAAGGAAATGACTAAAGACAAATAAAGGGATTTGGAAAGATGGTAACGAAATATACGGTTACAGTCATGAATCTGATAATGGAAGAGACATTACTAGGAATACCCGGATACCCTCTTCGAAACATATTCATGTTTCAGTTTCACTGTGTATTGTTAATAGAAAACTGATTTTCCAATTAGGCCCTTGCTCCAGGGTATGTATTTACCAGGTTTTGATTCTCACATCTGTATAGTTTTACAGATAATGAGTGGGAGTAAGTTATTGGGAATTAGGTGATCATCCTCATTATATCGGAATTCGTTGTAATTGGTGATATTTGAGGAAATCACCTGGGTACAGTTTTCAACCTACGACGCACAGAGTTTGAAAGATTAAACTCAGGGGACTTATACAAAGTATTGTATGTTGTCCAGTGTCCATTAGGACAAAGGGGTTGGTCCTCATACTATATTCTGTTTACTTGTGACTTCTCAAGTTTTGGACAAGTGTTTCATAGAAATATAAGGTCCAAGTTTGAGAAGTTATAGATACAAGAATAAAGTAGAGAACCAGGTGTGGCAAGTACCGGGATTCTTCAAGGTGATCGAAGATGTAGATACTTGTATGAGGTATTCAGTTGATAGTAATGGTTTTGAGAAACTTGTTTCTCTTTCAGGTTACTCATAATTGGACGCACTCCTAAGTTGAGTAATGCTGATTGGCCTCTCTCCATTTAGTTGACATGCACTGGAGATAGATGCATGATTTGAATCTGGTTCCAATTAAATTAGTGGTTTTGCTTCTATATTAGATATATATAGAATCAATTTATATCTTAACGATGTTAAGGTATAGGGAGTCGTCCGGCTGATGCTTAAAACCAGAATCCGGATAAACTCAAGGCACGTTTCAGTAATGGCCGTTTATAGGTTATCCTGGGCTTTAACGAGGTTTAACTTTCTACCATCTGGAATATCGATAGTGATATTGTTCTTGACTCGCCACAGTTTTAGTAAAATGGAATTTTTTCAGAAAACAGTAGTGGGAGTATGGTAGAACTGGAAGTGATTCAAGAACCACGAACGATTACGGAAAATTTATTAGAAGTTAAAAATTCAATCAGGTTTGACATTCCATTAGCCACTCCGCAGATATGGTGGGTTACCTCAGGCACCCGAGAGGTACTTCGGTAGCCTCAAGAACGGTGACAGGGAGGTTCTTGTTTACCCGGACTTGACACTACTGTTGTTCCAGACTATGAGACCCGGCAGAAGGATGAGTATAGCGTCATTCTAAACTAGCTTTAGAAGTGCACATGTATATGACTCTGCCAGAGGGTTGTCGTAGTCAGTGGGAGCAGCGGAAGCGTAGTGGACAAGTAGCTTGTGTCTATTTATAGACTAAAGCGGATATAGCGGAGATAGATCATCTATTTTTGATGTGATAGTCATAGGTTTTTGACTTCATCAGAATAGGAGATGGATCTGTTAAGAGAGTAGTAGGGTGTATTGTCCTGGTATTTAGATGACATACACATAGCAGGAAGTGAAATTCTTATACTACGATCGGTTATGCTTTGGTTGTCACACAGTAGTTTCTCCATATAGGTTTTGGATATTATATCAGACATTCTGGTTACTAGATCTATGATCTAGATTTGGGAAGTGTCCCAATCTGGATACCTAGACAGTATTCTAAAGATATTTAGAATGGACGACTCCTGGCATGGTGGTGTACCTGCAGGTACTGGAGTCACCCTCTCTAAAGGTGTCTTACAGACTAAAGGGGAGAGGGGTGTGCATGATTGGCATATCACTTGCTTAGGCAATTGAGTCAATCATGAGATGTCAAGTACCACACCAGATGTTGTTTTTGCACTAGATGCAATATGTTATGATATTAATCCAATCCTGGAGAAACGTTAGGAAGCAGTTTTAGAACATAAGTAGATGTTCTAGGGTTTTGATAACGGCAGTGTCCTTCGGGAGACGGTTATCATTTCAGGCTTCCAAAATGACCTGGATGACAGAGTGACTGTCAGAGTTATTGTTTTCCCTCTGACGAGGGGCAGTAGTTTGGACAGGTGGTTCGAGCGGATACTGAGGAAGGCATGGCGCAGCAGACTGATTAAGTTCAGTAGTCGATACAGTCTAAGAAGTTTGTTGGATTTGGAGTTCATTTATGAACTGGGTCCCATCAGATATCCAGAAATATTCTAAGACGGGTATTGCTCATTTCGGGAGATAGTTTCTCCGCGAAGTTGAAATAAAGAGAGACATAGAAAGAAACACTGGAGCGGATCCACTCACTGAGGCTATTTCTCGAACGCAATAGTTTTACAAATGAGGTTTGTGAAATTGATTAGTAGAGGAGTTGGGTGTTCGGTATCACACGGGTTGTGAGTATGCGACATCGCAATAATTAGCCTTAAGTGCAAGTGGGAGATTGTTAGATATAGTGCCCTTGAAGTCAATTATTGGATCGCAGGTACGTGATTGCAATGATTGAGGGAGGACCTATACCGATAAAACAGTCTTACTCGAGATGATAGTATGCTATCTGGTTCGTCTTTATCATCATGTATATGTTGATAAAGCCCTTAGGATCTTGCTTGACTACCAGCATTGTGATGGCGATCACATACGTGGGAGCTGGGGGTCTATAAGCACATCCTTAAATGTCCCTAGTCGTGGGAGTATCGAGACTGGGCATCGATACTCCAGTATAGACTGGTGTATACTTATCTAGACCCTGACGAGGGGCGGTGGCCGGTCTCACAAGCCATTGGTGTTAGTTGTTCACCTGAGATAGTATGCAGGTGCTCATTGGATTATGAGTACACTGGACGGACTCGCCGGGAACATGCTAGTTGGTATTATACCTATAGTCAGATAGCAGTTCCCTGGTGACATTTGTACAGGTTAGTCCGTCGACCTGAGATCGTTATTTATCTCGTGTGAGTTCCCACTTTGCTTTGATTACTACTCTACCACGGCTCAAAGGAGTCGTGCAAACAGGTTTTAGTTGGGTACAGTCCCGAGCCACATGGAGGCAGTGAGCGGATCGTCAGGGATTCGTCTCTCCCGGTATTGGGGGTTGATGTCGCGCAGTGCACGGGTGGCCATCACTAGAAATCCTCGGCCGGGGTATGTGAGAACTACCGATCCAGGATCGATAGTTTCTCGGGTAGTGATGGGTTTCATACCGACACGAATTATCGCGTTGTTAGGGGTCTGACTTTATCCACCCCCCTAGACTCGATATGCGATACTCTTGGACGAACAGACTGTTGGAGATAGTGCCCTCAGAGTCAATTATTAGGTCACAGGTACGTGATTGCAATGATTGATGGAGGACATATCCCGGTAGGACAGTCTTACTCGAGATGATAGTATGCTATCTGGTTTACCTTTATCATCGTGTACTGTTTTAGGTGACCTGACACGTCGCTATTACACGTTGATAGAGCCCCTAGGATTCTTGCTTGACCACCAGCAGTATGAGGGCGATCATATAAGTGGGAGCTGGGGGTCTATAAGCTTATCCTTAAAAGGTCCCTAGTCGTGGGAGTTTCGAGACTGGGCATCGATACTCTATTAGTAGACTAGTGTATACAGTCGAGACCCCGACGAGGGGCGGTGGCCGGTCTCACAAGCCACTGGTGTCAGTTGGATCACCTAAGATGTATACAGGTGCTCATTGGGTTATGAGTATACCGGACAGGACTCGCCGGGAACATGCTAGTTGGTCATATACCAAACGTCAGATGGCAGTTCCCTGGTGACATGTGTGCAGGTTAGTTCATCGACCTGGGGATCGTCATTTGTCTCGTGTGAGTTCCCACTGTACTTTGATTACTACCCTACCACGGCTCAAAGGAGTCGTGCAAACAGGTTTTAGTTGGGTACAGTCCCGAGCCACATGGAGGCAGTGAGCGTATCTTCAGGGGTTCGTCTCTCCCGGTATTGGGGGTGAGGTCGTGCTGTGTCTAGGAGAGCCATTACACAAAGTCCTTGGCCAAGGCAAGGAGATTTACTGGTAGGTATTCCAGTAGTATCTCAGGGTGTTCTGGGCTACACTCCGACACGACTTGTACCGCTTTTGGGGGTCTGACTTTTACCAACCCCCTAGGCCCGCCATGCGATACTCATAGACGAACGGACCGGACTGCACGGATATTGTCACTGACAGGCTCAGTAGGGTTGTCGGGCTAAGTTCGCTCACAGACGTCCCTTTTAGTCAGTACCTGGTAGCCCGTCACGTATTGGCTTATACCTCTGACGTGCTAGTGGTTAAATCCACAACCAAGGTGTTGACGAGTCTTTAGAGTCCCCCACATTCAGTTACTCAGCTTTCGGGCGAAAGGTTGTAGAGGCCGTATGGAGATATGGCAAGGTCCGATCAGATACGTGCGGTATTGCACGGATCAGGATCGGACAGTTTGTACTATAGGCCGTATGGTTATATGGCAGGGTTCGATCAGATACGTGCGGTATTGCACGGATCAGGATCGAACAGATATTACTAGCCGGTTTTGGTATAAGCCGGATTCTAGTATAGTACAGTGTTGACTTTGTCTCATTGCATTTGTATTTCGGTCGAAATACAGATGCGGGTGTGTATGCACAGTATCGGGGTTTTCCTGTAATTTATTACGGGACCAGTTTTCTGGAGTTGCCAGTTTGCTTTTCGTTTCGGCCGATTTCCTTTGTATCGTTCATTGGCCGAAGATTGGTGGAGGAGGGCTTATTTGCATTGTTGCAAATAAGTATTTGTGGAGGGGGTATTTGCTTATTGTTTTATCATGACATCTTTTCATTGACCTTGACTTCTTCTTGTCATGATGGCATGACTTTTGGCTCATCATGGTTGTTGATGATGAGGTTGGTGGTTGGTGGTGGAGTATGGGTTTTGTTTTGGTATCATTGTTTTTCATGATAACCATTCCTCTCTCTCTCTCTTGCATGATTCATATGGTTACCTCCCCCTTGACTTTTCCCTCTCTCCTTTTTCCTACAAGGGCCGGCCATTCTTTAAGGTGGTGGGTGATTGATTTTGGTGTGGCAATTTTTGGTTCTCTTCATGCTCCAAAAATCACACAAGAAGACTCTCCAAAATTCCTAGCTCCTCTCCAAAAGCTTGTATCTTTTCCTCCACCATATGGCAACCCCTTCTACCCCCAATAGAGACAATAGCTCACTACACATTCTACAGCAAATCTTGGGCACGTCGAGTAGCCGGCTTCGTGCCCGAGTTGCCTCGGCATTGAGGTGGGAGCCCGTAAACAAAGTAGGCGATGTGGTGCACTTCCGGCGACGAGGAGGAGACGGGGCTTTTCCGCAGGAGATCGGGACCATGACGAGAAGACCGGAGGACTTGGATCGTCGGTATATCTCTTTCCCATCCTCTTGATAGCTAGGACTAGTTAGTGGTTCGATCCGGGTATTAGTGCGCGGTGGATTGCCAGTTTAAGAAAATTTAAGTTTATCACCGCTTCCGCTTTTGGCCGTCGGATTGACGGCCGGGGCGCCGCCGTGCACTTACACAGACCGGACTGTACGGATATTGTCACTGACAGGCTCAGTAGGGGTTCGGATGAGTTTGCTCGTCGGCCTTCCTTTCGCTCAATACCTGGGTAGCCGTTACGTACAGCTAGTACCGCTGATGTGCTTGTGGTTAAACCCACTGCCAGAGTATTGACGAGTCTTTAGAGTCCCACACAGAGGGTTTTCACGTCTCAGACGATATGATGTAGTTGTTGTATGTTGGTACATACAGGTGTTCGATTAAATATGTGCACAGGCTGCGCAGATTTTAATCGGACGGTTGATAATACTAGCGGCTTAGGATTAAGCCAGATTGTTAAATCAAGTTTTGATTTAATAATTTACATATGTATTTATATATATGTATTCTGGTATTATTGCTCACTATTTATTTTCTCTCTTTGGCTATTCGTATTTTGGTACGAATACGCGTATGCGTATTTCGATACATGCACCGGGAAGCATTCCGTATTTATACGGAATGGCTTCTAGAAGGTGCCACCTCATTATTGATTTTCTTTAGAAAATCATTTGTTTAAGGTGGGGTGGAAATGGTGACATAGTATAAGCATGGGTTATTTGGTCAAAGCATGGCTTTTGTATATGTTGTGATTGGTATGGGCCTGTTAATAAATTATTGTTAATTGGATATGTTTATTTTTGGGTGCATTATTTTTTTGGTGGAGGGAGAGGGGCCGGCCACACTTGATGGGGCTTTTTCTCATTTGTATAACACGCTCACTTACTCTCTCTTCATTCATTGCTTTTTACACCCAAAAAGAAACTTAGCCAAATTAGCTCATGCTTTTGATCATCACTTCAAAATCTTCCATGGTTGCTCTATGAGAGAAAAGTTTTAGTGACACTATCCTACACTCCCCATTCTCCACTACTAGCAATTTTGAAGAGTCGGTTGGTTCGCTTGGCGAACCTGAAGCTTGCGCCGTTTCTCTCGGGTGGATCATCGGAGATGAAGGAAGACCGGCGACTAAAGTCGATCCGCATCACTAGGAACTTGGAAATGGTTGAAGACCCGAAGGACATGATCCGTTAGGTATAACCATTCTATCTCCTTTTGTTTGCTTGCTAGTTTTAGGGTTAATGGTTTCGATCTTGCAAATCGGGTAATGGTAGCGCCGGGTTTATATGAATTTTTGTTCCGCATTTGGCCACGTTTCGCTGGCCGGGACGCTCCCACTACCCAACAGATTTCTAGCAAAGAATTTTTTATAGTGATGGAGAAGATTTGGGGCTGGTTTAACAATTATCAGGGGATTGTTTTCAAATTTAAAAAATGGAGGCACCATATCATAAGCAATTTTGTTAAAAAGATTTTCACCATCAAAAATTTGGAAAAAGAGCATGAAAGGTACAATATATGGCAATAAACCCTTACTGTAGTGTTCAGACCAATAGCGTTGTGGGCCCAAGGGTTATTAAAACAGGCCCCCGGACACTGCAGGCCTCGATTCCCATAGTAAATATTCCTTAAAGATTAATCGATGGGGTGTTTTTACTAAAGAAAAATATTGAGTTTTTATATATAACAAAGTTATTAACTTTCAATTATGTGAATAAGGTGCCGGAAAAGTCACCACCCCAAAATTTGCCATCTCCATCATATCGTGTTTAAAAAGGTACATTAAGAAACCAACACAGACTTTGCTTTTAAAATCCAAACTCCTTGGATATATCAAAATATAGAGGGCTTGCATTTTATTTTATAATTTTTAATAATAAACCGTAATATGATGAAAGCGGAGTTCAAATCACAGATCTCCCGCTCAGTTGCAAGAAGGTTCTACCGCTAAACTATAGTGGCAGCCGTAGAGTTTGTTATTCAGTTTTGAACAGACGTAGGAATATAGATTTATCAATAAAAATAGAAAAAGAAGAAAAGGGCCGCCTTATGGTAATAAGAAAGAAATCAGGGCCAAACGACAAAATTCAAATTCAAAATGAGAGCCGAGGGAATAAACAAGAATGGATAAGTCTGATTTAAAAGGAGATTACCGGCAGAAAAACATGCCGGTTCCAAGAAATGTTATTGCTTTTGAAAGAATGGAAACTAGATGAATTGAATGCGGATGAATGTAGAAGAAAAAAGGATATGAAGGGATCCTTCCCTACGAAATCGTCTTATGATATAATTGTGGGGGTGCTGCCATGCTTAATTTGTCATATGTCCAAACAAACCTGAGGGGAGTTCATTACAAGGTCTCATTTACCATGCCACCCGCGAATGTGATCCGCAATCTGGAAATACGCATTTCTTCCACAAATTGAAATTAAGATTCAGGCCTTTGCTGCACCTTTTTTAAAATCAGCCATGAAATCAGGAGCATTTTCAACATCTTTCTCTAGATATGAATGAAGAAGTTGAATGCTTCTGCGCTCTTTCTTGTTGTTTTCGGATAAATGATAAACCTGAAATCTATAGAGAAAAATTAAAGTTGAAGGGGTTTTTTTCCTGACGGAAATCATAAATGGAGTAAAATGATGTATCTTATTAGTTTTGGGATAAGAGTAAATACCAAATTTTGGGGGATTAGAAAGTAATTTGCTATGTTTTGAGGGGACTACAAATTAAAAACCCTTGCAAAAGTTGCCAAACTAAGAAAATAAAATCAATCTTAAGTTACCTGTAATTTCTCTCCTAAATTTATTTCTGAACCACTCTATAAAAGGTAGGAGGTTAGGGTTCTTTTGCAGCTAATAGTTGCGCAGGACCTGCGCAACATGAGTTTAGGGGTGGGGCCACATGAGCCTCTGTTGCGCGTGCTCCCATTTTTCGAAAAGTTAGTACGATTTATTGTATATTATCATATCACGTTGTATTAATTTGTGGAAGCAAAATCTCGTATATTTTAATTCTTGTAAAGAGATGTCAATTTGTTCCGAGAACAACTCTAATTAAGAGATTGATTGCTTAATTTGGAGACATTCGACATAGAGATGAAGCAAAATATGCTAAAGTTTGTGATGATGTCCGATATTGGTGATCTTTCAGATTGTGACACGTGGCAGATGACATGTCCCGAAGCCTGCAAGGAAGGACCAAGAACAACACATCGGAAGAACATCTGGATCTGCGACCCTTGGACGTGGCCGACCCTCTCTGACCGACCACACAACTCCTGTGCCCGCCTTACAAACAACTGTTGGCTCACCTACGAGCCCCCGCACAATTGGTCTCCTCGGCCCCCACAGCTCGTCTCCGGGCTACCGCAGAACCTAGATACCTCGGCTTCTCGCTCGTCCCGAGCCTCCCGCCGAGCTCATATTCCTCGGTCACATTGACCGACCAACGGCACCTATCGCAGGCGCAACCGCCTCACCTCCGCGAATCTCGCCATACACGAGATATCCGCCGGCCACGTCCCGCGTTCCACGCCATCACGATCCCCCATTAACGAGCATGTCTCGCAATTAATGGGAGATCCCGCTTATCACGCGGGCGTGACGCCGGGAGCGTAACGGTCGGCGTGATTCTCGCGTCTGCCTGCCTGTTGCTACCACCATATAACCCCTCTCCAGACAGATCAAGTAAGTCAATTTTTCCCCACTAGGCCGTTACTCTGCCAAAATATCCGGTCTAACTTGATCGTCGGAAGGTCCTCGGTGGCACAACCACCCTGGGACTTTCTTGCAGGTAGCTCGGTCGCAACAACCTCAAACCCATAGAGATTCACACGCTTCAGGAGGCAACCTCCAACTCAATCCCAGCCGTCCATCGTCACTCGCAGCAGATCTACGGAAGGTAACATCTGAAGGAGATCCAGGCCTCCATCAGTTTGCACCGTCTGTGGGAATCTCTTGATTCCACTGAACAAAATTCATCTTCCGATTTCCATTCAATGGCGAGCGACGATCCAAGCACTAGCCGCCGCCTCCCCCACAACGGAGGCGCAGACGAATCTCCTCCCCCGAACGCCATCAATGTCCTAACCGCCCGGATAGATCAACTCGCGTCCGTCGTGGATGCGCTCATCTGTGTCCAAACGGCGGGAGAGGCTCCCCAGGTCGTCGCTCACCCACCTCGGGATTGGGACCCCTACAGAGGGAGAGAAGTCTCTGCACGCGTCGACACAGCCGACCACCGCCTCGATGCCTCCCACGGCCGCCGATTTCCTGGGCCAACACATTCTATGACCCACTGGGCACCCTACAGTTCAACACCGAGGTCCGTCGCCCGAGCGTCTCGCCCCGAGCCCCTACGTGCTCCCGTCCCTCTCGAGGAGATGTCGGTTAGCTCGCCTGCTCCCAGGCATGACCGACGCCCCCTCCCTCGACGGGGTCGCACGGACGGGACTTGTCACGGCAGCTCGAAGACCACCTCTCCAGGGGATCTAAGGAACCTCATCGAGAAGAACCGGGGCCACAGCCAGACACAGGTCTCTAACAGCAGAGGCCAAAGATCAGAATGCGCCGAATCGTCAGGATACCACGGCCGGCTCAACGCCCTCGAAAAGAAGATCGAAGGTATGCACCGGGAAGGTCGTCATTTGAACGACGGGGCTAAGTACGCCTCCGACTCGCTCACAAAACCCTTCACCGAGGAGCTACTCGCCGTCCGTGTCTCCTCCCGAAACAAGCCCCCAAAAGTCTCCCTCTTCGACGGTAAGTCCGACCCGAAGGACCATTTGGACGCATTCACCGCAGGAATGAGCTTCCAAGACAATTCTGACGCCGCCCAATGCCGAGCTTTCCTGGCCACTCTCATCCGCTCCGGACAGGACTGGTTCCGAGGACTCGCGCCACGCTCGATCTCAACCTTCGACGAGCTGGCCACCCAATTCTTCGGCCACTTCGTCAGGAACAGACGGCAGAAACGGACCGTCGACCACCTCTTCACAATCAAGAGCGGAGACAAGGAGACATTCAAAGGGTACGTCGCCCGCTTCTACAACGCCCTTATTGAAGTCCCAGAACATCGGAACGAGACGGTCATTACAGCACTTAGGTCCGGTCTTAGGCACAAGGAGTGGTTACGCTCCTTTACATTAGCGCAACCTAAGACCATGGCCGAGGTAAAGGCCTGGACCGAGCGCTAGATTTAGCTCGAGTCCGAGGTGAACGCAAATCTCCCCGAGGCAGAGCAAACTGACCAAAAGAAGAGGGCGAGGGAAGAGAGAAGGAGACTTGAGCGGGCAAAGCCCTACTCCCCGAAGTTTCAGAAGTACACCCCGCTCAACGTTTCCCAGACGGTACTTCTTGAGGAGGCTAAAGGCAAGGGGTTCTTCAAGCTCCCTCTGATCTCGCGCATGGCGGCGAAGCGCACCCGATGCCCCTACTGCAGTTTCCACAGGTCGCAAGGCCACTCCACAGAAAGCTGTAAGCAGCTCCATCGAGGAGCTCATTCGTTCGGGACACCTGGCAGCGTACTTGCGAGACAAGCGGCAAGCTGACCGCGAGCAGGGGCAGCGTCCTCCTCCCGGCGACAATCGGCCAAATTATGGTCATGTCGGCGGGGGGAACAACGAGTACCTATGAGGCCCTACACCCCACGCCGGTCGTGGAGGTCAACAGCCATCCGAGGATGAAGGCCAGGAAGACCGAGCCGATCGTTTTTTACGGCCTTACACCGCCAAGAAGCTCGAACCGTACCAATAAAAAGAACATTTACTAGCGTGTACTTCTTTTACTAAGGTAATGTAAACTTTTCTCAAGTTCTTTCTGTTTATATAATAAGAAGGGATCAGTAAAACATTGCAAAAAGAAGAGTTTTGTTTATTCAAAGGGTACTATAGACTTCTCAGCCGTACATCGAAAAAGAAAAAATTACAATAGCGGGGGAAGGGGGTGCAGAAAACACTGCTCGTGGTACTCCGAGCATATTTCAGCCAGCCGAGCCCTCGCCGCTTCAGCCCTTTGCCTCTGATGCCGCCCACGAACGTCGGCATCATGCCTCAATTGGTAGCACTCAAGGAGGAGGAGCACCGAGCGATTCCGCCTACCCACGGAGATCAGGCCGAAGCGCTGCAAAGACCTTAGCTTACTAACCGCTTCGTCCTTCAGCTGTTCGGACATGGGGTTGTAGAGCCCCGGCGACGCCCTCCAGATGGAGTACATCAACAGCTGGAGCAGGGGGGAGCGCCGGGAAAGCAATCGGCCGAAGTGATCCTCAATGCGGCCTATCACTAACTGCACCGTGTCCTCGGTGCAGTACTGGTCGTAGAGGTACACGTCCTCAAAAATTACGATGTCGGGGATGGTAAAAGGGAAGTCCTCCATTCTTACGTTTTTGGTGTGAAGAAAGGAGTGATCAACGCTCCCCCCGCTTTATAGCCCCACTACGCTCTCAAGAGTCCAATAGTCGCTCATTTCACCCACAACTGTACCGCCACGCGGCAGGCATCGAGCCTTTCTCGTTGAAATCGAAATGACGCGGCTCCGGCGCTCCACCTCCCCCACGCGTTCATGACACGTGTCGCCCGCGACTGTCCCTCTTCCCCGCACTCACACCGGGAAGGTCGGACAGAACTTAATGAATCGACCGAGCGGCTACCCTGCTCAGCTATCTCTGGCTCGGAGTTCCCTATCCCACAACGCCAGGGATCAAAACCCTCGCCAAGAGGTACTGAGCAGCTTCACTGCTCGGTTCGTCCTTAGCAGGCCCCCTGCGGCCCCTCCCACGCTAGGGATCAAAGCCCTCACCAAGAGGCAACCGAGCTCGCCCTTGCTCGGTTATCCCTGGCTGGTAGTTCCCTACCCCATAATGCCAGGGATCGAAGCCCTCGCCAAGAAGCACCGGGCAGCAACCCTGCTCGGCCCTATCCTTAAGGATCAAAGCCCTCGCCAAGAGGCACCGGGCAGTAACCCTGCTCGGCCCGTTCTTAGCAGGCCACTTATGGCCCCTCCCGTGCTAAGGATCAAAGCCCTTGCCAAGAGGCAGCCGAGCGACTACCCTGCTCGGCTATCCCTGGCTGGTAGTTCCCTACCCTACGACGCCAGAGATCAAAGTCCTTGCCAAGAGGCACCGGGCAGTAACCCTGCTCGGCCCGTCCTTAAGGATCAAAGCCCTCGCCAAGAGGCACCGAGCAGCAACCCTGCTCGGCCCGTCCTTAGCAGTCCCCTTACAACCCCTCCCGCGTTAAGGGTCAAAGCCCTCATCAAGAGGCAACCGGGCCCGCCCTTGCTCGGTTATCCCTGGCTGATAGTTCCCTACCCCACGACGCCAGAGATCAAAGCCCTCGTCAAGAGGCACCGGGCAGTAACCCTGCTCGGCTCGTCCTTAAGAATCAAAGCCCTCGTCAAGAGGCACCGGTCAGTAACTCTGCTCGGCCCGTCCTTAAGGATCAAAGCCCTCGCCAAAAGGCACCGGGCAGTAACCCTGCTCGGCCCGTCCTTAGCAGGCCTCTAATTGCCCCTCCCATGCTAAGGATCGAAGCCCTCACCAAGAGGCATCTGAGCGGCTACCCTGCTCGGCTATCCCGGCTGATAATTCAATATCCCACGACGCCAGGGATCTAAGCCCTCGCCAAGAGGCCCCAAGCAGCAACAACGCTCGGCCAATTCTTTGGAAAGTACCAACCTTCTTGCGGCAAAGGTTCCTCCAAAGTGTTCGAGTAAATGATCACCGCCTCGACTTCGGGGCCATGGAGATACCGACCCTTCACCAGTCTTTGCGCACTTGGTGTTGGGGTCAAAATTTGCACCCCGGTTGACCAAGTCAAAGTCAAGGTCAACCCTAAACCAAGTGGGCCCAAGCCCAGGTCAAGTGGGCCCATGCCCAAGTCGAGCCCCGCGGCCAGCCTCCCCCATGCCAAAATGAAATTATGTAATAAATAATTTTTATGTAATTTTTTATGCATGAATGGGTATAAAGCCAAACTTTTGTAAAGCCCGTGCCTTATGTGCAAAAAGAAATGGCACATGAGCCATGGGATGGGCAAAATGCTATTTTGTAAAGCCCAATGGGCTATATGTAAATGTGTAAGCCTATATAAGGCAACATGATGATGAATAAAAAATAGACTTTTCATTCCTCTCAAAAAATTTAGGTTTTTTGTGTCTCCTTCTCCTTTCTCAAGGTTCTGGACCTTCTTCTTTTTTGAATTAAATCAATGAGTTTTGCTCTTTTTTTTCCAAAACTAAATAGTTTTTCACCACAAAACCCACAAAGGAGAACTCGGATCTTCCATTAGTTCTCAAAAAGAAGAGATTTTTAAAATCTTATACTTCTTGTTCTTCAAGATCCGGCCAACAGAGGAGAAAGAAAGAGACCCGCTTCCAAGAACCCTATTTTGGCGGAAGATCCAGGGCTCAAGGGAGAAGCCTCATCCATCAGCTCCAAAATATCTTAGGAGTTCAACTCCTCAAAAATATATATACATATATATACAAAATAATAAATATTTCCTTTTTGGAGCACAGCTCCCAGTGCAGGGACCAAGTCCCTTCTGCTGCTGGCGCCCAGCGCCCGCGTGCCAGGCACACGTAGGGCGCTGGCGCTCTGGCGCACAGCGCCCACGTACCTGGCACTTGGGGCGCTGGCGCTCTGGCGCACAGCGCCCGCATGCCTGGCACGTGGGGCGCTGGCGCTCTCTTCCACGCATCCTTTGGATGACATTTCCCTTTTTATATATATGTGTGTGTGTGTACGCGCGCGCCCGCACGCGTGTATATATGTATACACACACACACACACATACTCCACAACACTGTTCCCGTTAGAAAAAAAATTCTAACGGGGCGCTGCACCGCACCCTGTAAGGGGGCTCCGAGTCCCCTTGACCTCCAGCCCGCTATCCGGGTAGCGGGACCCCCGTAAAAACTCTGCGGGGCCCCCGATATATCCAAAACTTCTTTCAAAACACAACACACGTACACTGCACATCGAGTTCACATGACCTGTTTGACCCGTTAATCGGAGGTTCTCTCGCTCCAAAGACGAGGGGTAATTAACGACAGCTTAGTCCGCGACTGCCGGAGATTCGGATCCCCACAATCAATAAACCCCAGCTTACCCTAGGCAGGGGGAATCTGTAATGCGCCTGACAAGCGCGCGCGTATTCCCATCTCAATGGGGTGACGAAAAACACCCTACAGATTCTGGCACGCCCGGTAGGACCTATCTCTCCTCCCATATTTCAGGTTAAATATCCATGCGAACTCAATCAATATACATATCTATATTTATACTAAAATAATGATTTTTCATGCAGGTTTTCAAGCAATCAATTTTCAACAATGTCTCCAAAGATGAACTTAGCTCCCGTCTCCTATACGATGAAGATAGACATCAGGACGGTCCTCCCGGCAAGTCTCGGGCGACAGTGGGAGGAGTCGCTGCTACAGTTCGGTTCTATTCTGTTCGTGCCAGCTAACGCCATTTCAGCTCCTCAAGCTCCGGTAACAGACAAACCGGTCTCGAAAGGTAAGAGGCCAAATGCAGTGATCTCGAGGACACCACTGCCCAAGCGCAAGTCCATTTCCGAACGACTCTCCATTGCCCCAGCTAGGGGCAAGGCCATCAACACCAACAAAGCAATAAGGTGTCTCGAGCAAGCTCCAGCGGTGTCCCCAACAATTGCTCGATTGGGTGTCTTCTCTAAGCTCCCCGCCAATCGACTCACGATGGCTTCCTGAATAACGGATGCCCGCCAAGCCCTCAAGATCGAGAAGCTAAGGCAGAAAAGGCTCAGATACAGAGCCAACAAAAGGGCTAGGGCTCATGCTAAGCTGAGCTTCATGAGGCTCCAAGAACGGGGTTACCCCTCCAATGATAAAGAGACGGCTGGATATGTGGTCCACACTGTCTACATGGTGGGCACGCGCAGCAAGAGCAAGGATGGGGCCACCGCATCTCAAATCCAATCTGGTGTGAATATGGCTGCCACATTCCAAGACCAGCCTCCTCTGGAAGGTAATGAAGACCTTTCCAGTGAGGCTGATAAGCAGAGAGAGCCCTCGGTTTATGAGGAGTCGGGCTCGGAAAGCGAAGATGAGCCAATCTTCCATCTTAAGAATGCAGAGCAGCAACTTCTCCAAGAGCTCCAAAAACAGCTCAGATGCAAAGACAAGGAGATGGCCAAGCTCTACTAAAAAATTGACGACTTGACAAACGCCGTCTTACAGCTCACGGCTCAACTTGCCTCTCAGCCGCCCAATCAGGCGCAGGGCTCTGCTCATGAACCAGGAAACGGTGTCCCGAGATAGCCGACGCCTATTCCCTCGAATCCAAAAGTGGGCGGACCGCATGAAAATCAGTCGCATCCTATTTCAGGAAATGTCTTAGCTACCGATGACAGTAAACCGCTAACTCAAGATCAAATCATGGATTTGGTTTCCAACAAAGTCAAAATATTGGTAGCCGAA
Organism: Agapanthus africanus; assembly: GCA_030015575.1. Classification (NCBI taxonomy): domain Eukaryota; kingdom Viridiplantae; phylum Streptophyta; class Magnoliopsida; order Asparagales; family Amaryllidaceae; genus Agapanthus; species Agapanthus africanus. The sequence goes on from CM057339.1 coordinate 49,555,345, forward strand.
GCCGAAACACAAAAAGATATCAGCAACAGTGGGAGGCCATATCCTGCTCAGTATGATCTGGTAGAATTTCCTAGCGGCTATGTCATCCCCAAATTCGGAAGATTTGATGGGACGGGAAATGCGAATCAGCACGTCGCCCATTTTAAGGCCTCATGCGGGAATACTGGGGGCAATGATGCGTTTCTCCTCCGCCAGTTCGTTAATAGCCCGACCGATGTCGCTTTCGACTGGTACGCGAGCATACCGGATGGCTCCGTTACTACTTTCGTCCAAATGGAATCTTTGTTTCGACAAAGGTTCATGAGTGCCAACGATAAGATCACCATCGCCGACCTCGTAAGGAACAAGCCAAAGAACAACGAAAGTGGCATGGATTTTATAATCCGATGGCACGATCTCTCCGTCAAATGTGAACCGCCGATCGAGTAGGACCAATCTGTCAGTCTCCTTGTAAGAAATCTCAACAATTGGATGGCCCCGTTTCTATGTACCGCGGGTCTCAAAACATTCCAAGAGCTGACCAGGAAAGTTCAGATGCTGGAGCGCTCAAAGCAGGAGTCCTCCTCGAATTCCCAAAATAACAATAGGTCCTGGAGAAACCGAAAAGACGAAAATCGCAAAGGCGGAAACTCCGATGATTCTGAATCTTTCAACACTTCGGCTAACCGAAATAAGCTACGGATGAGCGGGACTAATGCCAACCAGCCTCGGAAGCCAGTGTTCGGAGAGGGAAGAGAATCTCCACTGAGAGAGAAGCTTTATAAGGTCTATTCCTTCAGAAGGGACTGTAAGCCCGTGGGGGCGCCCCGGCCGTCGATCCGACGCCGGAAACGCGGAAAACAAAAACTTTGCGAACTTTGCAAAACGGCACCGCCGCGGACTTTTCACCCGGATCGGGCCATTAACCTAGCTAGCTAGCAAACAAGAAAAGAGTAGAGAAGTATACCAAGCGATCCGTTCCTCCGGTCTTCTCATCATCGTCCCGATCACCTGCGGAATCTCCGTCACCTCCTCGCTCGTCGGAAAGGGCACCACGTAGCCGGAATCTTTTACGGGCTCCCGCCTCTTGACCGAGGCAACTCGGGCGCGAAGTTGGCTAGCCGACGCGTCCAAGGCTTGCTATAGAATAGTGTAGTGAACTTGTCTCTTGGGGTTATGAGGTTGCCTTAATGTGGAGGGATGGAGAAGAGAAGGAGAGAAAGAAATGAGCTTTTAAGCTTATCTTTTGCAACCATGGAAAAATGAGATAAGCATTTTTTTCAACCAAAATAAAAAAATCCCCTTTCACAAATAATGTGGCCGGCCTCTTTATCTCAAGAATGAGATTGGAGAGAGAAAAAAGGAATTTATCAAATAAGAAAAGGAAAGGATAATTAAAGAAGAAGGTCACTCTCATCTTAATCCAAATCCTTTTCACCATCCATCAAATGAAAAGCAAGTGATGAGATTAAAAAGGAATCTCATCATGACAAAGGCACATAAGCAACAAGACCCTCCATAAAAGAGTTATTTGCAAACTGCAAATAACCCCCTTCCAACAAGAAAGTCCGACCGAGAAGGAATGAAGGAAAACCAGACGGAATGCAAACTGGCAACCCCAGAAAACCGATCCCATAATAAATTACAGGAAAACCCCGCTACTGCAAATACATGCCCGCATTTGTATTCCCACTGAACACAAATGCAAAGAGACAAAACTACACTATCAAATACTAGAATCCGGCTTAAGCCAAAGCCGGCTAGTAAAAACCGTCCGATCACGATCCGTGCAATACCGCACGTATCTGATCGAACCCTGCCATATCTCCATACGGCCTCTACAGCGTTTCGCCCGAAACTTGAGTAACTGAGTGTGGTGGACTCTAAAGACTCGTCAATACCTTGGCTGTGGATTTAACCACTAGCACGTCAGAGGTATAAGCCAATACGTGACGGGCCACCAGGTATTGACCAAATGGGACGTCGATGAGGAAGCTCACCCCGACACCCAACTGAGCCTGTCAGTGACAATATCCGTACAGTCCGGTCCGTTCGTCTATGAGTATCGCATGGCGGGCCTAGGGGGTTGGTGAAAGTCAGACCCCCAAAAGCGGTACAAGTCGTGTCGGAGCGTAGCCCAGAACGCCCTGAGATACTACTGAAATATCTACCAGTAAATCTCCTGCCTCGGCCGAGGGCTTTGCGTAATGGCTCTCCTAGACACAGCGCGACCTCACCCCCAATACCGGGAGAGACGAACCCCTGAAGATCCGCTCACTGCCTCCATGTGGCTCGGGACTGTACCCAACTAAAACCTGTTTGCACGACTCCTTTGAGCCGTGGTAGGGTAGTAATCAAAGCACAGTGGGAACTCACACGAGACAAATGACGATCTCAGGTCGATGAACTAACCTGTACACATGTCACCAGGGAACTGCTATCTGACATCTGGTATAAGACCAACTAGCAGGTTCCCGGCGAGTCCTGTCCGGTGTACTCATAACCCAATGAGCACCTGTATACATCTTAGGTGAACCAACTGACACCAGTGGCTTGTGAGACCGGCCACCGCCCCTCGTCGGGGTCTCGACTGTATACACTAGTCTACTAATGGAGTATCGATGCCCTGTCTCGAAACTCCTACGACTAGGGACCTTTTAAGGATGTGCTTATAGACTACCAGCTCCCACGTATATGATCGCCATCATACTGCCGGCAGTCAAGCAAGAATCCTAGGGGCTCTATCAACGTGTAATAGCGACATGTCAGGTCACCTAAAGCAGTACACGATGATAAAGGTAAACCAGATAGCATACTATCATCTCGAGTAAGACTGTCCTACCGGGATAGGTCATCCCTCAATCATTGCAATCACGTGCCTGTGATCCAATAATTGACTCTGAGGGCACTATCTCCAACAATCTCCCACTTGCACTCAAGGCTAATTATTGCGATGTCGCATACTCACAGCCCGTGTGATACCGAACACCCAACTCCTCTACTAGTCAGTCTCACAAAGCTCGTTTGCGAAACTATTGCGTTCGAGGAATAGCCTCAGTGAGTGGATCCGCTCAGCTGTTTCTTTCTATGTCTCTCTATATCTCAAGTTCGCGGAGAAAGCCATCTCCCGAAAAGAGCAATACCTGTCTTAGAATGTCTGGATGTCTGATGGGACCTAGCTCATAAATGAACTCCAAATCCAAACTTCTTAGACTGTATCGTCAACTGAACTTAATCAGTATCCTGCGCCAAGCCTCCCTCAGTATTGCCTTGGACCACCTGTCCAAAATACTGCCCCTCGTCAGAAGGAAAACTATAACTCTGACAACCACTCTGCCATCCATGTCACCTTGGAAGCCTGGAGTGATAACCGTCTCCTAAATGAGGCTGTCGTTATCATATCCCTAGAACATTCACTTATGTTCTAACACTGCTTCCGACTGTTTCTCCAGGATTGGATCAATATCATCTTATTGCATCTAGTGCAAGAACAACATCCGGTGTGGTACTTGACATCTCATGATTGACTCAATTGCCTAAGCAAGTGATCTGCCAATCATGAGTATCCCTCTCCCCTTTAGTCTATAAGACACCTTTAGAGAGGGTGAATCCATCAACTGCAGGTGTACTACCGTGTCAGGAGTCGTCCATTCTAAATACTCATAGAATGCTGTCAAGATACCCAGATTGGGAAACCACCCAAATCTAGATCTAAAACCATAGATCTAGTAACCAGTATGTCTGATATAATATCCAAGCCCCTTGTGGAGAAACCACTGTGTGACGACCAAAGTATAACCGATTGTAGTATAGGAATATCACTTCCTACTACCTTCTCAACAGATCCATCCCCTATTCTGATGAAGTCAAACCTATGACTGTTACATCAGAAATGGATGATCTATCTCCGCTACATCTGCTTTAGTCTATAAATAGACATAAGCCTGATGTCCACCAATGCTTCCGCTGCTCCCACTGACTACGACAACCCTCTGGCAGAGTCACATAGACGTGCACTTCCAAAGCTAGTTTAGAACGACGCTATACTCATCCTCCTGCCGGGTCTCGCAGCCTGGAACAACAGCAATGGTAATTGTGGGTAAACAAGAACTTCCCTGTCACCGTCATTGAGGCTACCGGAGTACCTCTCGGGTGCCTGAAGTTACCCACCTTATCTGCGGAGTGGCCAATGGAATGTCAAATCAGATTGAATCTTTAGGTTCCTTATCAAATCTTCAGTAATCGTTTGTGGTTCTGGAATCACTTCCAGTTCTACCATACTCCCACTACTTTTTCTGAAAAAATCCATTTTTAATAAAAACTGTGGCGAGTCTAGAACAATATTGCTATAGTTCATCCAGATGGTAGAAAGTCAACCCTCGTCATAGCCTGGGTCAACCCACAAACAGCCATTACAGAAACGTGCCTTGAGTTGTCCAGTGTCTGGTTTTAAGCATAAGCCGGACAACTCCCCGTATCTTAACAATGTCAAGATATGAACTGTTCTATATCCAAGAACCAGAGGCACTGATTTAATTGAACCAGATTCAAATCATGCAGCTGTCTCCAGTGCATGTCAACTAAATGGAAGGAGGCCGATCAGCGTTACTCAACTTAGGAACACTTCCAATTATGAGTAACCTGAAAGAGAAACAAGATCTCTTAATCATTACTATCAACTGAATACCATTCACAAGTATCTACATCTTCGATCTCCTTGAAGAATCCCGATACTTGCAACACTTGGTTCTCTACTTTACTCTTATACCTATAACTCCTCAAAACTTAGACACTGTGTTTCCACGAAGCACATGTCTAAGATCTAGAGAAGCCATAAGTAAACCGAATATAGTACGAGCACCAACCCCTCTGTCCTAATGGACACTGGACAACATACAATACTCTGTATAAGTCCGCTGAGTCTAACAACTCTTTCACTGTGCGTCGTAGGTTGAAAACTGTACTTATGGTTAAGAAGAATTACACCGCTGTTCAATGCTCCTTACCTAACCATCCACTGATATAGGTAAATGTCATCGACATAATATCAAAAGGTATATCTCACTCTATGAAAATAGACGTACAGATATATCGATTTGAAATTGGTGCACAACAGCGGATATTCAAAACCAAATATTTGCCGACCGGCAAACAACCCAGGTGACTTCCTCAAATATCACCGATTACAACGAATCCCGATATAATGAGGACGATCACCCAATTTCCAATAACTTACTCCCACTCATCATCTGTAAAACCATACAGATGTGAGAATCCAACCTGGTAAATACATACCCTGGAGTAAGTGTCTAATCGGGAAATCAGTTTTCTATTAACAGTACACAGTGAAACTGAAACATTGAAATGTTTCGTCGGGGTATCCTGGTATTCCTAGTAATGCCTCTTCCATTATCCAGATTCACAACTATAACCGTATAATTCTTTGCCACCTCTCCAAATCCCTTCATATGTCTTTAGTCATTACCTTCTGTACACCCCTTTAGGCCAAATGGTTTTCTTCCTTCCCTACCGTTCGACACCAGCCTATGGTTTGGAAGAAGACTATCCAAAAAGCATAATGGGTGTACTGTCCTAATCCGAGGAGCACTCGCAATGCGAGAGAAGGTGAGGATAAAAGACAACCGAATGTACTTAATTCATAGGTGATTTAGGATTGACAAAGAAGTACATGGTTAGGTTGTGAATAGCAGTCGCAATTTACTTTGCCCTCTTACTAATCCCTTGCTTTGTCTGAACTTAATACCTTCTATACACCGTTTAGGCTAATTGGCTTTCTTCATTCCCTACCGGTCGGCACCAGCCTAGGGTCTGGAAGAAGACTATCCAATTTGCGTAATAGGTGTACTACTCCTAAACCAAGGAGTACTCGCAACCTGAGAGAAGGTGAAAAGAAAAGACAACTGAATAGTCTTATTCGTTTTCTCCAGAACCGGAAACCATCCTCGAAGTCATTCGAGTTCGTATATAACCATACGATGGTTTTGTCCAATGGAAGTGGACGTTCGTAGTAATACGGGGTGTCCCGGAGAAAAGAGTAAAAGTAGGAGTGGCAAAGAGGTCTGCAACTCTGACAATCCAAAAGCCAGTGTTAAGAAGGTTCGGTCAACTTGGTCACTGAGTCATAGTCTAGGGTCAGGTCAATGGTCGCTGCCAGAGAGAGAGAAAAGAAACACTCAGCGTGCACTCTAACCTAGATCAGAATGGTTATCACTTTATCTAATCTGGAAACCTCCCACTGTAACGTCAAATTCTTCTCCAAACCTGAAAGAAGAATTAGCCGGGATAACCCGAGGAGTAAACCAACTCATCAGTGGGAATCGGGATCCAACTCTCATCGCATGATAACGTGACGGAATCCGCTCACGCTGTCACACTCCAGAAGGTATGCGCATATCTGGCAAGTTTCAGTACTTTTGAAACTCCCGATGTGATTTTTACCCCTAGGACTCAAGTGACCTTGACGGAGTCAACAAATCAAAGAGTCCTAGTCAAGTTCATCCCGTCATTATCTGGATTGCATTAAACCCACCCGTACGTGCCCTTGACGGAGTCAACAAGGCCGCACGACTGTCCTAACCAATCCCATTTATGCAACAAACAAGCACTACTTAGCTACCGTACACTACGCCTTGACGGAGTCAACAAACGCAGCACGAATACTAAATAATACTCATAAGAAATGACGGAGGGCTACGAATGGTTTTTGGCGAAAAACCTTTAACGTAATGAACTTGATATCGTTGAAGGAACTGCATAGCCTTTTATAAAATATAGTGACGAAAACCTTTACTAAAGAGGTCACTCCCGGTGAAGGGATCTCGGCTCTTTCCCCGTAGAATGAGGTGCAGGATATTCCAAATGAATACCACGATGCAAAGCAAAAGTAATCGGCTATAGTGAAGTTATTGCCCTGACGCAAACTTCTGTCCAAGGGGTCACTCCCGGTGAAGGGATCTCGGCCCTTGCCTCGTCGACTGAGGAGCAGGATATTCCAAATGAATACCACGATGCAAAACAAAAGTGAACGTCCTTGCAATAACAGCTTTTTGAAAAAGTGTTCCAACAACATCAGATTAGGTTTGTTTATCTTGCATTGATCCGAATCAATGCATTCCCATCAATTGATCACACCACAAAGAACGAAAATATACTGACGTACGTATATGCCATCCGCATTCGCCACTGGGTCCCGTCATCACCCGTTAGGTTAGCTAACTAACGGCAGAGCGGGGACTGGACTAGCGCGGATGAAAAACATATACAACATCTACTAATATATATACCAATATATAGTATTTCGCTCAAGGCGTGAATAAAATGCAACATCACAGAAATGTATAGCAACACAGATCAATACAGATATCTGGAAACCCCGGGTTTCACAGAGCCGCTGCTGAAACCCGACGTTCCCCTGGTCGTGTGGATAGCCTGTGCAATGAAATCCTAGACCCCTACGGGCGCGGCAAGTCACCCGCCAAAACCTGAAGCGAGGCAGCCCCCTTCAACGACGTGAATGGACCACCCAGCACTTCACGGAATCCGGTAACTTGGGCACCCCTCCTGGGTCAATCCTATACCCCCTACGAGTGCGGCGAATAGCCCGCCAATTCTAGAGTGAAGCCCCTCCGTCTCAATGCCATGAGATGCGGGCCCGTTGCCCTCTAGTACCCGGCTATCCGTGCACCCCTCCGCGGGGTAATCCTAGTACAGAAAGTAAAATATACATACAACGGGTACATCGACCGCAACCAGGACGTGCCCCAAAAGAATAATACAAACATGCAGTGACGGCAGTCCACATGTCGGACGCACGCCCCGCAATATCAAATATACATATAAAACAGAACTGTACTACCACTGCAACCAGGCTATCCCCCACGACCGATCCGCAACAACACAGTACAATCACAGAACATCAACGTGAAAGTCACGTTCGCAAATCCGTCTAACCGGGCTATAGCAGTTAGACGGGATTTACCGATCGAGTGACATTCACGGTCGCAGATATAATGTAAAAACTGTGAACTAGCATGTTTAAAATATCCGATCGAACAAATATTATCAAGTGGGCCCCAAATACTACTGTAGCACTTACAGAAAAACTGGGCCCAAAGAAAATATCCCAAAAGCCCTATTTCCAAGTCCAAAGCCTACTGAGAAATTTTGGTGCAGTGATAAAACATTTCCACCGCGGAAGAGCGGCCAAACCATGGGTTTGGCCGCGCTTCCGCGGCCGTACTAGGAGATCAGTGTATGAAAATTTCCCAGAAGTCTTAGAATTGTCCACACATGTTTCTGAGATGGCCTGAAAAATTTTCTGAGACAAAATAAAAACGACAGAAACCTGAAGCATGGGAAAAATACGGTTTTTGGGGATTCTCGTTCGATCGAGTACTAAACATACTAGAGCAAGCTAGGTAGGTTAACGGCGTGGCTCTGATACCATTGTAAGCCCGCGGGGGCGCCCCGGCCGTCGATCCGACGCCGGAAACGCGGAAAACAAAAACTTTGCGAACTTTGCAAAACGGCACCGCCGCGGACTTTTCACCCGGATCGGGCCATTAACCTAGCTAGCTAGCAAACAAGAAAAGAGTAGAGAAGTATACCAAGCGATCCGTTCCTCCGGTCTTCTCATCATCGTCCCGATCACCTGCGGAATCTCCGTCACCTCCTCGCTCGTCGGAAAGGGCACCACGTAGCCGGAATCTTTTACGGGCTCCCGCCTCTTGACCGAGGCAACTCGGACGCGAAGTTGGCTAGCCGACGCGTCCAAGGCTTGCTATAGAATAGTGTAGTGAACTTGTCTCTTGGGGTTATGAGGTTGCCTTAATGTGGAGGGATGGAGAAGAGAAGGAGAGAAAGAAATGAGCTTTTAAGCTTATCTTTTGCAACCATGGAAAAATGAGATGAGCATTTTTTTCAACCAAAATAAAAAAATCCCCTTTCACAAATAATGTGGCCGGCCTCTTTATCTCAAGAATGAGATTGGAGAGAGAAAAAAGGAATTTATCAAATAAGAAAAGGAAAGGATAATTAAAGAAGAAGGTCACTCTCATCTTAATCCAAATCCTTTTCACCATCCATCAAATGAAAAGCAAGTGATGAGATTAAAAAGGAATCTCATCATGACAAAGGCACATAAGCAACAAGACCCTCCACAAAAGAGTTATTTGCAAACTGCAAATAAACCCCTTCCAACAAGAAAGTCCGACCGAGAAGGAATGAAGGAAAACCGGACGGAATGCAAACTGGCAACCCCAGAAAACCGATCCCATAATAAATTACAGGAAAACCCCGCTACTGCAAATACATGCCCGCATTTGTATTCCCACTGAACACAAATGCAAAGAGACAAAACTACACTATCAAATACTAGAATCCGGCTTAAGCCAAAGCCGGCTAGTAAAAACCGTCCGATCACGATCCGTGCAATACCGCACGTATCTGATCGAACCCTGCCATATCTCCATACGGCCTCTACAGCGTTTCGCCCGAAACTTGAGTAACTGAGTGTGGTGGACTCTAAAGACTCGTCAATACCTTGGCTGTGGATTTAACCACTAGCACGTCAGAGGTATAAGCCAATACGTGACGGGCCACCAGGTATTGACCAAATGGGACGTCGATGAGGAAGCTCACCCCGACACCCAACTGAGCCTGTCAGTGACAATATCCGTACAGTCCGGTCCGTTCGTCTATGAGTATCGCATGGCGGGCCTAGGGGGTTGGTGAAAGTCAGACCCCCAAAAGCGGTACAAGTCGTGTCGGAGCGTAGCCCAGAACGCCCTGAGATACTACTGGAATATCTACCAGTAAATCTCCTGCCTCGGCCGAGGGCTTTGCGTAATGGCTCTCCTAGACACAGCGCGACCTCACCCCCAATACCGGGAGAGACGAACCCCTGAAGATCCGCTCACTGCCTCCATGTGGCTCGGGACTGTACCCAACTAAAACCTGTTTGCACGACTCCTTTGAGCCGTGGTAGGGTAGTTATCAAAGCACAGTGGGAACTCACACGAGACAAATGACGATCTCAGGTCGATGAACTAACCTGTACACATGTCACCAGGGAACTGCTATCTGACATCTGGTATAAGACCAACTAGCAGGTTCCCGGCGAGTCCTGTCCGGTGTACTCATAACCCAATGAGCACCTGTATACATCTTAGGTGAACCAACTGACACCAGTGGCTTGTGAGACCGGCCACCGCCCCTCGTCGGGGTCTCGACTGTATACACTAGTCTACTAATGGAGTATCGATGCCCTGTCTCGAAACTCCTACGACTAGGGACCTTTTAAGGATGTGCTTATAGACTACCAGCTCCCACGTATATGATCGCCATCATACTGCCGGCAGTCAAGCAAGAATCCTAGGGGCTCTATCAACGTGTAATAGCGACATGTCAGGTCACCTAAAGCAGTACACGATGATAAAGGTAAACCAGATAGCATACTATCATCTCGAGTAAGACTGTCCTACCGGGATAGGTCCTCCCTCAATCATTGCAATCACGTGCCTGTGATCCAATAATTGACTCTGAGGGCACTATCTCCAACAGGGACAAAATCCGTAAAATATTCAAAGACATCCTGAGAAACGGTCTACAACTGCCAGAGTCAAAAAGACCGCAGGAAGAGAATATGACCGACGACTCCAAATACTGCCCCTATCATAGAGTGATATGTCATGTCATTGAGGACTGCTTCGTATTCAAAGATGGGGTCGAAAAGCAATACAAGGAGGGAAAGATAAAACTGTCTAAAGGCGTGTTAATAAACAGTCAAGCTGCGACCGTTGATTTCATACAAACGGAAACCGAAGTCCTTCGTGAAACTGATTCTCTCAGACATCTGGTTTTCTCTGAAAACAACTGACCACTACGTCGTTAAACTGGGAACGATTGACCACTACATCGTTAAACTGGGAACAGCCGACCACCACGTCGTTAAACTGGGAACGTCGACCGCTAAGTCGTTAAACTGGGGATGTAAAAATGTGTAAATAAAACAAAAACAATAATAATAAAAGGCCGAAATGATGGGGCAACTCGCAATAAAAATCAACGAGTAAAAATAAAGATGAAAAATAAAGCCGAAATGATGGGGCAACCGCGGATAAATAGCCGAAATGATAGGGCAATCGCGACCTTCGCGATAAGAAAAGCTGAAATGATAAAGCAACCGCGGTAAAAAAAAAACGGCGAATGATGAGTCGCTCCTGGTACCATATTCCAGTGCAGCGATGCAGACGCCAACCAAATTCCAAACTCAAATCCCAAATGGCGAATGATGAGTCGCACCTGGTACCATATTCCAGTGCAGCGATACAGACGCCAACCAAATTCCAAACCCCATACCCCAACGGCGAATGATGAGTCGCACCTGGTACCATATTCCAGTGCAGCGATACAGACGCCAACCAAATTCCAAACCCCATACCCCAACGACAAATGATGAGTCGCTCCTGGTACCATATTCCAGCGCAGCGATGCAGACACCAACCAAATTCCAAATCCCAATGGCGAATGATGAGTCGTTCCTGGTACCATATTCGAGTGCAGCGATACAGACGCCAACCAAATTCCAAACCCTATACCCCAACGGCGAATGATGAGTCGCACCTGGTACCATATTCCAGTGCAGCGATACAGACGCCAACCAAATTCCAAACCCCATACCCCAACGGCGAATGATGAGTCGCTCCTAGTACCGTATTCCAGTACAGCGATGCAGACGCCAACCAAATTCCAAATCCCAATGGCAAATGATGAGTCGCTCCTGGTACCATATTCCAGTGCAGCGATGCAGACGCCAACCAAATTCAAAATCCCATACCCCAATGGCGAATGATGAGTCGCTCCTAGTACCATATTCCAGTGCAGGGATGCAGACGCCAACAAAGTCCTGAAATATTTCCGGCCCTACGGTCTGGATCATACATCCTGTAAAACCGTATACAATCCACGGGCGTAAAACGATCCCAATCTCCCCCAAGTCCTACCGGCGAGACCACATTCAAAGTCCCATCGGCGGTGAAGATTCAAAAAAAAAAGGTATGTCCACAAGCAAAATGAGCACGGATGAAAATCCGAAAGGGCTCCGTGAGTAAAAACAGCAGGATTGCCGGCGAGTTTGTGAAAACCCGAAAGGGCGCAAACTCATGAAAAAGAGATGAAATGCACTCGCAAAGTCCTCTCGACTTTGTGGGGAGAAAATTCCCGCGTGAGATCCTTATGACTCACAAAGGAAAAACACACTTGAGGGTCCTCACGACTCTTAAGGAGAAAATGCACCTACGGGATCTTTACGACTCGTAGAGAGAAAATGCTTTTATGGGACCCTTACGGCTCATAAAATTGAAAAGTTTTAGGTGATAGGGACCTAAAACCTGTCTCCTAAGCCATTGCTTCCTAATAAGCAAATGCAAATGATGATTCGCCCCTGGTACCATATTCCAGTGTAACGATTCTGATGCCAAACAAAAACTAAAATCCCCAAATCCTCTCATGGCAAATGATGATTCGTTTCTGGTACCATATTCCAGTGTAGCGATGCTGATGTCAACCCAAATCAAATCAAATCAACAATCTCCGTGTCGGAATCATGCTTCGTCTCAGAGTGTACCCCATGTCGAAATCATGTTTCGCCTCGGAGTATCCACCTTCCCTGTCGGAATTATGCTTCGACTCGGAATCAAGTCAATAAGCGACTTCCTCGTCGGAATTATGCTCCGCCCTGGATTCAAGTCAACAAGCGACCTCCTCGTCGGAATTATGCTCCGCCTTGGAATCAAGTCAACAAGCGACCTTCTCGTCGGAATTATGCTCCGCCCTGGAATCAAGTCAACCAGCGACCTTCCCTGTCGGAATTATGCTTCGGGTCAGAATCAACCAGCGACCTCCCCGTCGGAATTAAGCTCCGCCTCGGAATCAAGTCGACCAACAAGCTCTGCGTCGGAATCATGTTTCGTCTCAGAGTGTACCCCGCATCGAAATCAAGCTTCGTCTCGGTGTATCTGCCTTCCCTGTCGGAATTATACTTCAGCTCGGAATCAACCAGCGACCTCCTTGTCAGAATTAAGCTCTACCCCGGAATCATGCTTTGTCTCAGAGTGTACCCCGTGTCGAAATCATGCTTCGCCTCGGCGTATCTGCCTTTCCTGTCGAAATTATGCTTCGTCTCGGAATCAAGTCAGCCAACAAGCTCTGCGCCGGAATCATGCTTCGTCTCAGAGTGTACCCCGTGTCGAAATCATGCTTCGTCTCGGCGTATCTGCATTCCCTGTCGAAATTATGCTTCGTCTCAGAATCAAGTCAACCAACAAGCTCTGCGCCGGAATTATGCTTTGTCTCAGAGTGTACCCCATGTCGAAATCAAGCTTCGCCTCGGTGTATCTGCCTCCCCCGCCGAAATTATGCTTCGCCTCGGAATCAAGTCGACCTACAAGCTCTGCGCCGGAATCATGCTTCGTCTCAGAGTGTACCCCGCGTCAAAATCAAGCTTCGTCTCAGAATGTACCCCGTGTCGAAATCATGCTTCGCTTCAGAGTATCTGATTCCCTGTCGAAATTATGTTTCGCCTAGGAATCAACCTCTGCATCGAAATTATGCTTCGGTCAGAATGTCTGCCGCCCGTCGGAATTATGTTCCGACCCCTTTGGAATCATGCTTCGCTCGTTGGAATTATGCTCCGACCCTTTGGAATCATGCTCCGCTCATCGGAATTATGCTCCGATCCCTGGAATCGTGCTCCGCTCTTCGGAATGATGCTCCGATCCTTGGAATTATGCTCCGATCCCCGAAGTTATACTCATCGGAATCATGCTCCGATCCCTGGAATTACGCTCCGCAAAAGAAAAAATATGCTCAATGATACTCCGACCTTGGAATTATGCTCCGCGAATCGGAATGATATTCCGATCCCCGGGAATCACGCTTCCTGAGGGATGCTCCGCCCCCGGAATGATGTTCCACCTCGAAGTCTAGCTTCAAGATCCATCAATTTCATGCACACAACTCATATGCGCGATGTGCATTCATTGATGGGGGGCACTTTGTTGGGGTCAAAATTTGCATCCCGATTGACCAAATCAAAGTCAAAGTCAACCCCAAGCCAGGTGGGCCCAAGCCCAGGTCAAGTGGACCCATGCCCAAGTTGAGCCCCGCGGCCAGCCCCCCCATGCCAAAATGAAATCATATAATAAATAATTTTTATGTAATTTTTTTATGCATGAATGGGCATAAAGCCAAATTTTTGTAAAGTCCATGGCTTATGTGCAAAAAGAAATGGCACATGAGCCATGGGATAGGCAAAATGCTATTTTGTAAAGCCAAGGGGCTATATGTAAATGTGTAAGCCTATATAAGGCAACATGATGATGAATAAAAGATAGACTTTTCATTCCTCTAAAAAAGGTTAGGGTTTTTGTGCCTCCTTCTCCTTCCTCAAGGTTTTAGACCTTCTTCTTTTTTGAATTAAATCAAGAGTTTTGCTCTTCCTTTTCCAAAACTAAATAGTTTTTCACCACAAAACCCATAAATGGGAACTTAGATCTTCCATTAGATCTCAAAAAGGAGAGATTTTTAAAATCTCATATTTCTTGTTCTTCAAGATCCGGCCAACAGAGGAGGAAGAAGGAGACCCGCTTCCAAGAACCCTATTTTGGGGGAAGATCCAGGGCTCAAGGGAGAAGCCCTTTCCATCAGCTCCAAAATATCTTAGGAGTTCAATTCCTCAAAAATATATATACATATATATACAAAATAATAAATATTTCCTTTTTGGAGCACAGCTCCTAGTGCAGGGACTAAGTCCCTTCTGCTGGTGGCGCCCAGCGCCCGCGTGCCAGGCACACATGGGGTGCTGGCGCTCTGGCGCACAGCGCTCGCGTGCCTGGTATGTGGGGCGTTGGCGCCCTTTCCCACGCATCCTTTGGATGCCCTTTCCCTTTATACATACACACACACATACACACACATACTCCACAACACTGTTCCCGTTAGAAAAAAATTTCTAATGGGGCGCTGCCCCGCAGCCCACAAGGGGCTGCTAGCCCCCTTGACCCCCAGCCCGCTATCCGGGTAGCGGGACCCCCGTAAAAACTCTGCGGGCCTCCCGATATATCCAAAGCCCATTTCAAAACACAACACACGTACACTGCACATTGAGTTCGCATGACCTGTTTGACCCGTTAATCGGAAGTTCTCTCGCTCCAAAGACGAGGGGTAATTAACGGCAGCTTAGTCCGTGGCTGCCGGAGATTCGGATCTCCACAATCAATAAACCCCAGCCTACCTTAGGCAGGGGGAATCTGTAATGCGCCTGACAAGCGCGCGCGTATTCCCATCTTAACAGGGTGACGAAAAACACCCCACACTTAGCAAATGGTCGAATTCAACTCGACGTGTGATCGTCAGACGAAGAACCGACCTGACATGAAAGCTGAACCGTGCAAGTACGAATGTTCCCCACAAATTAAAGGACAATGTGCACGCAAAGAAACTGTAAAAAAAGATTTTTATTCGCATAAATCGAAAGTCTCAACAAAGGTATTATGGGATTCCCAGCCTAACAAAAGTGCCCGAAGGTTTACAAATTTAAGAGCAAAAGATAGAAATAAGAAGACATGGAGCTTCACGCCTCAGGCGCGGGGACGACCTCGGCGTGCGGCGCCTCCCCTATGACCACCGGGGCGTCATCTTCAGGGTCGGCTCAGCCAGCGGGAACTTCGGCGCCGGCATCCGGGGCGACCAGCTTACCCCTCGCACTCCCACCGGGGGCTGCTTTCCCCGCGTCATGTCTGGGGGTGGTCCCGAGGGCGTCGTCAGCAAGAGGGCACAAGGTCCGGAGCTCGGCGTTAGGGAACTCCGGCATCTGGGCCTTGACAGAGTCAAGGGCGTCGTGCCAAATGACGCCCCCGGCACTGGCAAGGTCGGCGTAGAACTGATCTGATTTTTTGTAGCTCTCCACCGCCTTCCGTGCCCGGTCCTTCGCCACCTCGTTCTCTTTCCGGAGGCTGCTCACCATCTTCTTCATGGTAGCAACGAGCACCCGGGAGTCCTCCAACTGGGACTCGGCGGCTCGGGCGGCCTCTCGGTACCGAACGACCTCCCTGTTCCCGGCCTCCACCCAGGCCTCAAGGGCAGCAGCCCTCTCCATCGCTGCCCCCAACTCCTGCCTTAAGCTCTCCTCCCGCAAGGAGGACTCGCCTGCAGCCTGCATCGCCGGACCAATCTCTTCGTCCTCCATATGGACGACGGGGGTGGAGGACCAGGAGAAAGAAAGAGGGTCAAAAAGGGGAGGGAAGCACCCGACCATGCGGACAAAATGTTGGATGAAGAACCAGGTGAAGTGCGAACACTGACCTGCACGGCCTCTTGATCTATCGCCGCCATTTGAGCCCGGAGAGTTCCTCAAGGGACCCTGCCTCCGGCCGACCTCTCTATATCCGAGAGCAGGCTGTCGGCGACAGAAAGCCCCGAGGGAACCTCGAAGCGAAGCTCCCCATCGTCTACAAGGATCGGGAAAGCCGAGGAGCGGGGCGCCCTCCTGTGAGACCTTTTGAGGGATGGCGCGGGGGAACCCTCCTCGTCTCCCACCTCCAGGGCCCGAGGCTCTTGCGCCCGAGCACGCTTTCGAACTGGCGCGCGACTAGACTCAGGGGCTCGGGGCTCACTTGGGCACCTGGGGGAAAGGGCCACCGGCGGGGCCGGAACGGACGGCGGGTGAGAAGGGCCAACGCCTTTGGACTTCTGTCCCCTCTTCACGTCAATCACTGCCGCGCGAAACTTGCTAATATCCATGGATTCTGCATAAGACAAGGTACAATGGAGTCAGCAATGCAAGAAAAATAGAAAAATGCACAAGTTTAAACATGTCGCCTGAGAGCTCCTAACTTACCCGCGGGGTTGAGCCCAGCCCAACTAAGGGCCTGCTTGGAAAGCAGAACGTCGGCCCGGGTAATGGGCCCCCACTCCGCCACTCTCGCCGTGTCGGGATCGTTTGACCGACTCTCCCGCCGACACCTATCCCTAGACCACTGGGTGGGCACGGGCCAGTCCTCACCCTCGGGCGGCCCAACAAAGAAAAACTTCTTCTTCCAATCGTGGATGGAAGAAGGTACGACGACAACCCCCGACCCGGCAGCACTTCCCCGTTGTTTCCTAAAGGAGAAGTATACCCATCTCGGCTCGCCCGCGCGAGTGCCGGGATGAATTTTATAACAGAGAGAAGAGGCTATGGTGCTCAGCCTGAAAGGGATCATATGCATCTTCAGACAGACCAGGAACCCAAGGAGAATCCTCCAGGAGTTCGGCACTAGCTGGCCCGGGGCTAACCCAAAATAATTCAGCACTCTAACGACCTCGGGAGAGAAAGGCAGGCGCATTCCGGCCCAAAAAGCTTCCAGATACAAGGCAATCTCCTTACCCCGTACCTGATCAGCCCTCTCTCCTTCCTTGGCCAAACGAAGCGTATAGCCGGGAGGAATATGGAAACGAGCTCGAGCGGTGGCAAGCTCGTCCTCATATCTCACCGAGGATGACACACCAGGGGCGTCCGCGACCACCGCTCTGGGAACCGCCCCCGTCGCGCAACCCCGGAACGAGGATCTGACCCTAACCTCCCGGAAAGACTCCGACTCAGTGGAAGAAGAAGCAGCAGCAGAAGAAGCAGCGGCGGAAGAAGCTCCAGAAGAATCCCTAGAATCTATCCCGACGACATCTACAGACTTCTCAGAAGAAGACATCTAGCCTGATAGAGAGAAGTTCCCGGGAGAGAAAACACAAATATTTGACCTAAAAAGGAGAGCGCCGAGCTAACGAGACTCATGACGAGGAAGATTTAAAGAGGTATGGGGACCCCACCTCTATTTACAGCTACCGGCGTACACATCCAACGGCGACGGTCATCTCCCGCCAAAAAAGACTCATCGCATTCGACGACCACCATCGCTCCACCTGTCGCACGCGCATTGGTCGTAGCCCATCGGACGCCGAAAATCTGCGGCCCGTCGCGTCAGCCAACCAGCGCCAGACACGTGGGCTGTCGCTTTGCTGGACGTACGCACGACCCGGCGCATCCTCTTTAATGCGAGATCTGGCCCCTGATCCGCTGACGCCGTCAAGAAAATGCAGCTGATTGCCCGGGAACGCACGCTTACGATATCTACGAAAAGGAGCTCACCTCGGGTGACCCGACAGACCACCCTCGACCTGACCATTGAACAGGTCGGGACGGGAGTGAGGGGCTAATGATGATGCTCGATATCGACGATCTCCCAGATTGTGACACGTGGCAGATGACGTATCCCGAAACCCGCAAGGAAGGATCAAGAACAGCACGTCGGAAGAACACCCGGGTCTGCGACCCTTGGACGTGGCCGACCCTCTGTGACCGACCACACAACTCCTGTGCCCGCCTTACAAACAACTGTTGGCTCACCTTCGAGCCCCCGCAAAAATGGCCTCCTCGGCCCCCTCAGCTCGTCTCCGGACTACCGCAGAACTTATATACCTCGGCCTCTCGCTCGTCCCCGAGCCTTCCGCCGAGCTCATATTCCTCGGTCACATCGACCGACCAACACCACCTATCGCAGGCGCAACCACCTCACCTCTGCGAATCTCGCTATACACGAGATATCCGCCGGCTACGTCCCGTGTTCCACGCCATCACGATCCCCCATTAACGAGCCTGTCTCGCCGTTAATGAGAGATCCCGCCAATCACGCGGGCGTGACGCCGAGAGCGTAATTGCCGGCATGATTCCCACGCCTGCCTGCCTGTTGCCACCACTATATAAACCCCTCTCCAGACAGATCAAGTCAGTCAATTTTTCCCCATTAGGCTGTTACTCTACCAAAATATCCGGTCTAACTTGATCATCGGAGAGTCCTCGGTGGTACAACCACCCCGGGGCTTTCTTGCAGGTAGCTCGGCCACAACAACCTCAAACCTAATGAGATCCACACGCTTCAGAAGGCGAGATCTCAATCCCAGCCGTTCATTGTCGCTCGCAGCAGATCTACGGAAGGTAACATCTGAAGGAGATCCAGGCCTCCATCAATTTGTGACCGAAGCTACAATCAAGCCTTTACCATTACAGTGAAAATTAATGAAATGAAGTAAAATTCAATGCTAAAGAATCATGCAACCTTAAACTTACAACAAAACTAACAGAATCCCACAGCCGTTCATCATATAATTCATGCTTAAATTTACAACCACCATGCATAGTAAATTCTAAATGATCTTCAGAGCTCATTGTTTCTGAAACATTAAAAAAATTGTAGTTGTATCCTTGCATTTGAAATTAACATAACCCAACTGATGAATGTGGTTATTTATCAACAAACTCTCAAGCAACTGATTCATTGTGCTTCAACGAATCATGGCCCTGCAGCATTAATTAACACACATAATGATTAGCATAAATCACAATAATTTTCATCTGTGGCAATATTTTCTCAATCAATATGAGAAAATGGAATCTTAGCTGCCAAAGGCGGAAGTTTTTTCTCATACGACGTCGAAAGTAGTCGACATTCCATCAATTTTTGCGATGATCGGGATCCATCATCTTCATATTCATCATAAAAGATGTGCATACACCAAATTTGATATTAATCCAATACTTTTCACCGTTGATATAGCAGGTGCAAAATTAACGGTTTTTACATCATAAAATCAACGGAGAAAAAGTAATGGATTAACATCAAACTTGGTGTATACACATCTTGCATGATGAAGATGAAAATGAAAACGGTGGATCATGACCGTTGAAAAAATTGATGGAATGTCGGTATTTTTCGACGATATAGGACGAAACTTCCTCTTACGGCAGAAGAGATTGTTTTCTTTTATAATAACCAGGGTCTTTTTTATATACCCCTTTTATAAATTTTATTTCCAAAAACCTCCATTTTAAATTTGATATTTTAAATATCCCCTTAAAAATTTTAAGTTATACAAATAACTCCCGGCAATTAGTTTGACTCGGCATCTGCAGGGAATATTCTTTCACAATCAACTTTTTGTTGTTTGGGGCAGGTAAATGACGAAAATACCCTCAACAGCCACCTCTTCTTGCTAAATCAAATTGGGATTTTTCTAGGGTCAAGGATTCCTAGAAATTCAATTTAGGTCTTTATTTTGGAGATAAAATTATAGCTATTTCTCTTATCCAAAAATTAATTCATTGATGAAAGATAGTTTGAGGTTCTTACCGTAGAAATCATTTAGCCTCCAAGTACGAGCATGGGTTCACACTTGAGATTCTTATTTTGATTGCAAAATGAAAAAACCCTTAAGTTTAGAATTTTGGGGCATATTGCAAATAAAGTAGAATTATAAAAGTTTCAAAATTTGAATTTTTTTAGAAGACGGTATGGATTGAAAATTTTTCTCCACCATGAAATCTTCTGCTACATGATCGAAGTCGTCTTCAACATCGATTTTCTTTGGGCTTTAAAGGTTTTTTATGAAAATCAAAGAATGAGGAAGAGAGGGAGAAAGGGGTCTGAGAGCTGGAGGGAAACCCTTAGGTCTATCCTAAAATGAAACCCCTGGTCAGTCTCATCCAACCATAGTTACTTTTTGGATGGTAAAATATAACGAGGGGGATATTTGGAGTAACGACGTACTTAGAAGGAGGATGTTCCGAATATCAAATTTAAAAGGAAGATTTTTGGAAATAATTTTTTTAAAAGTGGGTATATAGAAAAAACCTAATAATTATTATCAAGATCTAATCCAAAAAAGATTTCATATAAAAAAAATATTTATGTCTGGGT
This sequence comes from Agapanthus africanus, assembly GCA_030015575.1. Lineage (NCBI taxonomy): Eukaryota > Viridiplantae > Streptophyta > Magnoliopsida > Asparagales > Amaryllidaceae > Agapanthus > Agapanthus africanus. The sequence continues at coordinate 49,576,134 of CM057339.1, forward strand.
AGAGTATAGATTTAATAATATAATTATAATCACCATTCTTTATTATTTAATTTTGTCAAAATTTCTAACAGTATAGTTCTTCGAGAGCTGTATTCTACATTTCTATATAAACTTGCCTGGCCGTTATTTGTGTTCTCGTCCCCAGCCCCTCCCCACTCTCTTATACGAGATTCCGCCACCGACGCCTGCAACAACAGTAATCTTATAAGATTAGGTAGCTGAAATATTTTTAAAAAAAAAATCTCATAATTGTAACCGTAACTTCAAGGATTTGGTTCAATATTTAGGACGATAAGATGCTATCATCAAATCCACCCAAAAACGTGCAATTGAACCAATTTATCAAAAATATCATCAGGCAAAAGTAAGACCTATAAAAACGATTTTTCTCGTCTTTTGAAGCGAGTTACAAAATTCCAAGCACTTTTTTCAACTCTTACCATGGTAAACATGCATTTGAAACAATTGATCAAAACAAATATACGTTTAACCCTAAAAAATGATTATCTGGTTGCTTGCAGAAGAGAGGTAGGCCATATTCTAGTATTTTTTTCCGCTCTTAACATAACATCTTCGGTGTTTTTGAGAGAGAGAGAGAGACCTCATTGTTCCAATTTGTGGCTAGTGTGATGCCAATGAGCACCAATGTTTGCAAGCCTACCCCAGCTAGCATGCCACTCCACATTCCCTTCAAATTTCATTCGAACCCTAAGATTAGTAATCATGACAAAAATAAAATTTTAAGGAAAAACAAGAAAATCAAAGAGAATAAATGTTGGCATGTTACAAGAGTGGTGCATGATCACCTTAACACCCAAATCAAGTTTATATGCCAAGAAATATCCAATAGGGATTCCCACTCCATAGTAGCAGAACAAGTTTACATATGCCACCAACCATTGCCATCCTGCTCCTACTGCCACACCTGCAATATTTTCCAAAATTAACACACATAAATTGTATTAAAAAAATATTGTTTGCCAACAGATCAGGTCTAGGCCAGACTCGTCGCTAGGGCTGCTAAACGAACCGAGCTAGTTCAGGTTCGGTAAAAGCTCGTCGTTCGAGTTCGTTTCGTCAATTAATGAACCGGACTTCTGAGCTGAAAATCAGGCTCGTTTAGGTACTTAGCAAGTCGGACTCGAGCTGAACTAGCTTATTTGTTTATAGCTCAAGATTGGCTCTGGTTTGTATATTATATGATATTTTCTATATTTTGAAGTAATATTTAGTATTCAAATAGACAAATCCATAGAAGCATTTATTCAGTAAAATCACTTCTTATTAATATCTAGATATCCAATACAGTACCAATAGGCAAAATGTTTTAAATTGTTGTAAATTAATGATATTTTGGAAATATTGATTAACGAGCTATAAATGAAACAGACTCGCAAACGAGCTCGAGTTAAACATGTTTTGTTCGTTTATGAGCTTGACTTGTTTTGTAATGAAGTCGCTAACGAACCAAACTGTACTTGATGTAAATGAGCCGAGCCGAACTTGAGCCAACTAAGCTCATCTCGAAATGAACTCGAGCCGAACCGAAAATAAACTAGTCGAGCTCAAGCTGGCCCTAGCTCATTCAAGGTCGGCTCATTTACACGCCACCCATCATAGTTTCTATCCGAGCCTAAGGCTTCCCTTGTGTCCACTTTAGAATCAAAATTTAATATTGAACTCGATGGAATTTTAGATTAATACATGAAATTCAAATTGGACAGATCATACCTTACCTACCACTTGCAATCCTACCGAAATCTACCCACGAGATACAACTGCGGTTCCCACAACACCTAGATATTTGTGCCAAACATATGGGACCATGTTACTTGTCTCTTGGATAGATTTTGGTAGAAATTTAAAGTAAGCAGGTTAAGAATTTTCCATGGATTTTTTTAATTTAAATATTAAAAAATCATAATTGATTAACAAACAAGCAAACATATAAATGGGATTAATTAAGAGCCAATTTGATAATTAGGGCAAAAGTTAGGAGGAATTTCCAGTAATTTAGCCGAATTATATATAATGCGAATATATATCTAAGTCTAACCTGTTAGAACCGGCTGGACACTGTTGAGAAGTAGCGTAAATGCGAACACGATGCTAAGATCGGACACAACATGCACGACCTCGGGGTTTTCAGTGAAGGGAATACCATACACATCCTTGAAAGCGAGGACGAGGACGAAGAATGCAAGGCCAAGCAAAACAGATGACAAAATGACAACTAGAATTGAGAATTTTGCGGCCCTTGGCCTCCCTGCGCCGAGCTCGTTTGATATCCGAACACTGATCGCGGCGTTGAAGCCTAGAAATACCATCAGCTCCCATCCATGTAAATTCACACTGCATCCATTAATCGATCAAATTATGAGCTAGTTTTGGGGGGGAAAATTATTTGTTTTTTTAGTGTAAACCTTAGTTGCAATTTTAGGCTTCCTTTAAATGGTAAATATACACGATCCTCTGATATTTTGCAAATTGTCCTAAAATTGAATTTTGCTGCATATGGGTGTTTTGCAAATTGTCCTAAAATTGAATTTTGCTGCATATGGGATGGCTTGTTTTGTAATATAAATTTTTTAAATTTAATCGGACTATTTTCTAATGTTTTGATCTTCACTGCTTTTTTTTTTGTAGATAGCATCATAACTTTAGATATTTCATGTTGTTAAAAAACTCACCAGATAGATACTGCCGCTACTGCTACCTGCGCATTCCGCAAATGCCCCACCAAAACTATCAATATTGTAAGAAACCAAAATTCCAAACTACACAACATTATAAAAAAATCAATCAATCAATCAATCAATCAGAATAAGGCCGGCAAAGTTTTTGTAGATTCTTCATTTGATGCAAAAATGTAGAAACTGGCTATCAAAGGCCCATCCATGTATCATGTAACAAGTAACAAGTAACAAATAAAAAATCTAACCACAAAAATTTCATACAATATCCAAATAAATAGGTGGGAAAAAATAGAAACTCACCACAGCATGATCCCAGAAGCAATCGACAACCTAGCAAATGCCCCAAGCTCCCTAAATGCACCCAAACTAAACCCACTCCATGCCTCACCACACCCTCCCATCACCACATACCCAAACTGCCCTGCCACCACCACCCACCAGGCCAGGTTCAGCGACGCCGCAGCCCCCGCCAACCCCCACCCCATCCACACTATCATCACCCAACTCATTATAACATGAATGATTAACGCAGACGCGGATACATATGCCATGAGCATAACCTGTCAGAATATAAAAATATATATTTCTCAAGCTTCATCACAACTCTGAACTTTGGGTGTAGTGGAGGGAACATTTTAGATGGTTTCAAAGCAATACAGGTCCGGATTCTATTAAGCACATATTTAAAGCAGATTAATTAAAAAAAAACAATGCACAAAACTAGGGATGCGACCAATTTTGCTTAATGGCACATGTTAGATGGTATCATGTCCGCCAAGGTTCAAATCCTGCTTAGTGCGAATCTCAACCCACATTACAATTTCGTACCTTGCTTTGCGACTGCAAATATTTCTGCAGCGGGAAGTTAAGGGCATAGGCGAAGAGCTGAGGGATCATGTAGAGGGCGAACTTGCCGGAGAGTGAGGCGATGGAGGGGTCTTCTTGGAGGAGGAGGAGGATCGGAGTGGCGAAGAGGTAGAGAGGGAGGAGGAGGAGAGCAGTTAAGGTTAGGATGACCCATGAACGTTGCATGTAGACGCCTAGCATGTGGTATTGTTTCGCACCGAAGGCTTGGCCGCATAGGGTTTCCAGGGCGCTGCCCATGCCCAACTGGATCAAAAAAAAAATTTGAAGTAACTTTTAGAAAATAATTGTTATAAGTTTGATGTTGATGTTGCAATATGAAAAAAAATTGTAGATAATAAATTTTTTACAAAGTATAAAAACAGTGGGGTTAATTGCATTCCTTAAGTAGCATGCATGTGTTTCATTAGATATATACAACAAGGATGGATACAATCCATTTTAAGAGGCAGTCACAGAGAAATATATTTGTGTTGCGAGGTTATGTTTCATCTCATTCTTGGTTATATTTGTGTGAATATACTTTTATATAACAAATATGTAATTTTTTTTCTTCTTTTAGACTTTTTCATAGTTTATGAGGACGTCGGTTATATGTTTGGGACATTGACAAACCTATTTTTTGTCATAATTTTCTAAACTAGAATTTTGACACTTATTAAGAGATGGTTGACGTCAAGTCGACAACTAGTTATATGACTTTGTCAGATCTTTATTGAAGTTTTCCTTCATAGCCGACCATATTTGAATGGGAAAGATTTAAATGATGATGATGATGATGATGATGTGTTTTGGGCTGCAAGCTGAGGAGGCCAAGTGAACAATTAAGCATCCAAAAACCCTAAATGACCTTTTGGTTGAAATGCTTTCTTAAAATTTTTAAGGCTAAATTTCAACTTGCTACCATTAACTATAAGAACTTCCTCAAATGATACCATGAACTTTTAAAATGATGGATTAATGCCATGAACTTTCAGAGTATCACAACACACTCTAACGGTGTTAACGGAAAATTAAAAAATGGCTATAATATCCCTCTCATATAATAAAAAATACTGTATCACAACACACTCTATAGTCATTTCGTAATTTTCCATTAACGCTGTTGGGACGATGTTTTAATATTCTGAAAGTTCATATTATCAATCCATTATTTTGAAAGTTCATAATATCATTTGGGAAAAATGTTTATAATTCATTATAGCAAGTTGAAATTTAGCAATTTTTAAAACTTTGGCATGACCGCTCCCAACAGGAGAGTCGGTGAAACATGATTATTATGAATAATTTGGCACGATTGCTCCTCGAATGATACAACCGCAAGCAAAATATTGGTTGTGAATGTCTCGACTTCTCTACTATTATATAAAGGTGTTCACCGGGTCAGGTTAGAACCTGACAACCTGACCCGTTACCCGTTCGAACCCACCCGCTTTTGATTAGTAAAATGTTCATGCAAAACCCGCTCGAAATTGACGGGTTCAAAACCTGAACCCGCCCGTATTTAAATAGGACGGGTTTTAAATTTTTTATAGCCCGCCCAGACCTATACCGGCTCACAACCCTTATCGACCCGCAATCGACTCGAATCCGCTTGCTTCTTTAATATCTGAGCCGTTGATAGGTTTAATTAGGTTAAGATTAAACCCTAAACCTAAATAAGTTATTTAAACTCTATTCTCACTTCTCATATCTAAAATTTAATTGAGCCGTATCCTTTTTTTTAATCTCCTCTGTCTTCTCATTTCTTTCCATCTTCTTAAATTTACCAAATCTTGTTAGTTCTCGGTCATAGGATTTAATGAAGAAAGCTATGATTTCAATTTCTAAAACCAAATGATTATAGAAAACTATGATTTCACCATAAAAAGATGAGAGAAAATTAGGTTTTTATGGTTCATTATTTTATTTCATATAAATTATACATTAAATTTAGTATGTTAAATCCGTTATCATCCGAAACCGTGTTTAACCCGCTTGAATTAATTAAAATTGAACTCGGGCCCAAAACCAGCCCGAACCCGGGTTCGGGTTCAGGTTTATTTACCCACTGTAACGGGCGGGTTTAAAGTGGCTAGAAATCCCGCTCGACAGCCGGTCCGGGTTCATTTAGGGTTCATTTATGGTCAAAAACCCGCCCGACCCGACCCATGTACTCCCTTACTATTATAACTACAATTCTTAGGATGATTGCAATTATAATTTCAAATTGGACTAACAGACAACATATAGATGTAATATGGAATTTTAATAAAATTTGAAAACAAAAAAATTGAGAAAAAATACAAACAAAAAAATTAAAATAGAATCATGAACTACCTAGATCAGGCAAAATAAGATCAAAACAAAAAATGGGGAATAAATTTGAAAAGATTAATAAAAAAATTAAAAAATATTTAGTTAAGATAATAGATTTCTTAGAGGCTTTTAATTAAGACAATGAGAATATTCATATAAAAACCCTATTGTACTGTACATGTGCATCACACATCCAGCATACTGGTTTAAGTATATTACAACTCTACAGATGCAAACACAAGAGGCGTGTGGCACTTCCAATTTAAATTTCAAAAAGCAGAAAAAAAAATTTACAAATAAAAACAATGAAGAAAAATTTCATCCCAAATTGATCACTTTTCTCCTCTCTGACTATAGAACACCTTACATCTATCTCTGTGATTTCTCTCTCCTCTTTTTTCACATGCTTAGAATCTAGTATCTTAAATTTCAAGATTGAGATTTGATATGATACTCTACTTTTGTTTCGCCCAAAGCTAAGCTTGATTTGATGTGTATAAACTAAGCCTAAATTAATAAATAATCAAGTTCAAGTTCGAGATCGGTTTATCCAATCAAATTAATAAACTTGGCTTGCTCTTGCTCATGTGCAACGTTCCAACCTAATTTGTTGTAGATAGATTTGAACTCATGCAATCATATGTGATAAGTCATTAATCTCAACTACCCCGTAAATTAGGAAGCAATTAATTAATAGACCCAGTCTCAAGACTTCCAACTACCCCAAATTTTAAAAAGCACTATAATATTTAGAAAGAAACAGTTAATAGATTCTCCTGGTTTGAAGAAACCTAAATTGGTAGGTAGGTAATAATTTAATGTACCATTAATCTCTTACAATTAGGTTAACTTTCATGGAATTCTCTTATATTTTGGATGTACCGAGAAATACGAAATGGCCCTCTTTTTTCCAAACTCGCAATTTGCTCCTGGTTTAACAGCTGTTAAATTTTCTAGTTGAATTCAAGATATTAATTATCTTAAAATTTCCCTCGGCAAGAAGATTAATTAGAAACAATCAATGAAAACATTAATTTAGGCAGAAAATAAAAGCTTAGCTTTAATTTTAGGAATATAAAATTGATTTAAAAGGAAATATTGAAAAAATGCATGTTTGAAAAGAAGAAAATATTTCCTGCTATGGTATAGGGCAAGAAGCGAATTGCTAAACATCGGCAAGATAATTAGAAGAAATTCTCACCATGATGCCAAAGGCGAGGCCGGCGATGACCGAGTTCTCGGTCGAGACCGCATCGAGCTCGAGCGTGGTGAGATGGCCGGCGAAGATTTGAGTGGTGGCCCCAAGAGAGTATTGAGCTAGAGTGGTGAAGATGGCTGGCCCAGCCAAATGCCACAGCTTCTTGTTCTCATTGCCCGCTTCCTTAACAAAATCACTCAAGCTCTTAATCTCCTCTAAATCCCCCTCATTAGAGAGGAGAAGAGCCTCTCTCACCCCTTCATTATCAGCCATGCCTCTCTCTCTCTCTAGGTGACAAGATGGACTCGACTTATATAGAAGGTTGATTAGACGGGGAAAAAAGTTTTTTTCTATATCTCACCTCCAAAACATTGATATTCCATGCACCACCCCCCAAAACCCGTAAGCCATCCAAATTTCTTCGCTGAGCTAATTTTCGGATGAAATACTTCTTAACAATGAAAATAGCGGTTCGTCCAGCATTAATGATATGCAAAGACGAAGTCTGGCATTGGTTCTGTCAAGAGATCAAGGGTTTTATACAGTCTGATGGATTAAATAAAGTGAATAAAAAAAAGAAGACAGTCTTGAGATAGGAGAATAAGAGAAAAAATAAATTAATTGTGGTTTTATGTTTCATATACCCACGGCCTTAATTAAGTTAACCCAATTCAAGCTTAAAAGCTGTTATTTGAAGCTAACTAGGTTATTTTTGGATAATGGCAATGTCTTGAGGTTGTTTTTTGAGACAACCTGTATGTTTTGCGGGTGATTTTTAGATATTTTTATGTTTTGGATAGATATTTAGAAATAGGCGAGTAATGGTGATGGTAGGGGGAAAACCCCAAAAGGAAACAATCATCAGATTGGGAAGCTTATATAATCATAATTAATTTAATTGTCTCGTGTGTTAGAAGAAAGTTGTGGAATCTTCACTATTTGGTATTGAAAGTCAAAAAGGGCAGAGAGAAGATAGATTAATGAGAAACAGAAGTTTACATTTATCAACCAACGGTGTGATAAAATGTTATTATATTGGATTGTGTAAATTGCAAGAGACAAAAGCCATAAAAACAAAGGAAATAAAAGAAAATATGGAATTTTGTGTGGCATTTTTTTTTTCGAGGGAAGGAATTTTGTGAGATAAAGATTTCAATTCCCATGTTAGCCACAAAGAACAATGGGAAAGTTGTAAGAAGGAATCAACTTAAATAGTGAGTATAAATTTTTAAAGTCATCTTAATTCCAATAAAACTAAGAGGAATCAACATTCTGATCATGTTAAATATAGATGACGTATCGATAGAGTAAACCGGGCCTAGGATATCATTGTAGGCTCCGACCATACCGACAAGACTTATAAGGATATGGGTTTTACAGATAAGCCCCTGACTGCTTTGCTAATAGGCTCTTAGGCCCCATTCTTCATAAGTCTTGTCACCGCGGTTATCAGAAATTTACAATGACACTCTTTTCCCTATATATTGATAATACTTGTTTCAGTCTAATTTCATTTTTCTTTTCGGAAAATTAATAATGGAGTTGGCATTTCAGCATTCGCTTGAGTTTGTTTAATGAAACAAACATCTCAATTTAATGGTTTTATGAATTACATGCATGACCTTTCATTACTAATTCACACAATTTGCCATAATTATTGGAAAAACAAATTTGACCGATTATTTAATCATTATTCTCCCAATATGATTGATTTAAAAGAGAGGAGTATGGAAATGAAACGGAACAAGGTACTCTACAGTGCTATTATTACTGTATTTGTCATACTTTATGCCCATTTCACCGTACAACAAAAGCGAAGAATTTTTCCAGACAAAACAAGGTTTTTTTTTCCAAAATAGGATGTAATAATATTAAAATTATTAAAATAAAATCATTTAAATTATATTTAGCAGAGCATGGCAGATTGCGACCCCACCCGGCCCCCACCCGCACAGAGAGCGGGTTACCAGAACCCGCCCCCAGCCTCCTGAAGAAGAGGGCGGGTTCTAGGAATCTCGTTTTAAAAAACTGAATAAATAATAATATTGTTGTTTTTGTTACGGACGGTTGACAAGTATTATTACAGTTCATATAGAATTACTATAAATATGAATCTTGTATACACTCCAATAACAAAATGAATCCGTCAAATTTATAATACAATTAGACATCCATTTGTAAAAGTATACAATTATCGCTTTCCCTTTTCGAGAAGGCTTGACATAAGCCTATGCCTCTTGGGATGACTGGATGACCCTCCCGTTTCTTGGGTATATGGCGGCGGCGGCGTCTGCTCTTCTACTTCGTCTTCAGCATCGTCTTGGACAGGCTGTTGTTCCGCAAATCCTGAATGTGGGACAGGTGTCGGATATATGCTGTCTCCCAACAACTGTATGTAGGACGAAAAATCCGTCTCCCAACTGGGCTGTTGTTGCGAAGAACCTGTTCTGCTTTCATGTTGCTGCTGTTGCACAAAACCTGGCCCCCATGGCTGCGCAAAACCTGACCCCCAAGAATGCTGTTGTTGCGCAAAACCTAACCTCAAAGACTGCTGTTGTTGCGTAAAACCTGTCCCCAAAAACTGTTGTTCCTCCGGTTGTTGCACTTGTTCAATATGCCAGGGTTGCTGCTGACAGTATGGTGTTCTGAACCATTGATCCCGCTGCTCTGGATCTCTTTGATGCCGCGGCTCTGGTTCATGCTCATGCTGCGGCTCTGGTGCCGGCTCATGTTGCTGCTCTGATGATGGCGATAAATGTGCAAGCATATAATATGAACTGAATATACCACCAATATATGAGTCTACAGTAGAAAATAAAGCCTGAGTATCTGGACCAGTATCAGTCGGATATGGATCCTGTATCAATGATTGTATATGATGCAACCCACGAGCCTGTCGTTACATTAAAAATAAGATATAATTATTGACTTATACCGCCGGATGTTAAAAAATAATATAATTTAAAGAATTTAACTTACCATTTCTCGTTCCACGTAGCCTCTAGGCTCGTCTGCTAGATGTTTGGAAAGTCGTTAGGGGGAGCAGAAATATATCTTATAGTGACACGCTTATACCATTGTAGATATATTTCTATAGCGTCGGTGGTTGTTTGGTCACCTATTTGCTGTAAGGCAATATTACGTTGCCCATCCTCCTATCTCAGCAAATATTGACGATGATGCTCCCTCCAATCACGCTCCGCCTTTCCTCCTCGCATGTCTCCCTCTATTGTCATAGGTGCAGGCGGCGGAACAGAAATATGTTGCAATCTACTGAACCGTCGCAACACCGGGTCCGGTAGGTGCATGACCACGATATTAATGCAGAGTAGTGGGCATCGAGCCCGCCAAACCGGCTCTCCTTCGATACAAATGCCGGGTAATCCTTACAGACGATCTGCTGTATAAGGGGTCTACGTGAACTGCGCAAATAATATAGTACAAAATTGTAATGAAGCTAATTTAAAAATTTTAAACGAAGTTAATTACCTAAGGTATGGTTACCTGAGTCGCCTCCATGTGATCCAACTCATCTCTATAATACTTAAGTACTCGACGAGAAGCCTTATAAGATTTATTGCCGCTCCACCAAGAGCCGAGAGGCTTTCCAGGGGTATCCACGGCAGAAATATTAATGCGATCTGGTCTTCCCATACACATGTGCTCCCATGACCAAATCTATATATAAAGTGTCAGATGATAAGAGAAAGAACCAATATTACAATTTTGCAAATGTCTAGCTGTTAAAAAATATTATGTACCTGAAGTAATGTAATACAGCCACAAATTTTATTCTTCGTAGGAGCACATGCATTATCTAGTTCCTTGTAAAGATAGGCCGAGACCCCTGCTCCCCAAGCATACTGACCACACACACCAAAGTCCGTAAGAAACCCAAGATATAAAGGATGGACATGCGTTGCCGATTGGACCGGAATCAACCAAGAACCGATCATGTACAGAATGTAGACACGTGCATGTCTATCCAAGACATCATCGGTAGCTTCATCAGGGATATTAGTAAATGTATTTTTGAGCCAGTTTAAACTGATTTTATACCCCTTAGTATAGCCTCCTGGTGCCTGAATTTTACAAATAATTGTTAATTAATATCACTGTAACATACTTAAACTTTTGATTAAAAAAATTACAAATTATACATGTCCGAGAGAAGACTCAATATATGTATCCCAATATGGGTGCTCGGTATCTGGACCTACAACTGTACCTCCAACCAATCTAAGGTCATTAACCCGTAAACCAAGTAAGAGGCTAATATCTTGAAGTGTGATAGTGGTATCACCCCATCTAAGATGAAAAGTGTGAGTCTCTTTTCTCCAACGCTTAACAAGAGAGGTAACGAGACTGTGGTCGATTTGGATATGACGAAGCAATGAAGCTTCATAAAATCCGGCTCTTCGAATCCGCTCGATTATACGATAATCAGTAACTTGCCACTTGTCAGAACTGTGACTGACGACCGTAAGATTATCTCCACCCTGCAAAATTTAATCATAGTATTTTCAACTATTAGTATTAAAAGAAATGGGGAATTAAAACAAATTTAATAAGTTTTGAATATTTCCTCCCCGTGTAATATACTGAAAAATCTATGTTCGCTTTGATTTATGAGCAGTGATTTGTCGAATGGTTGATTCTCTATTGAAATTATTTTGATATTACTATTACTGAAAGATTGAGACAGTTGGTGGGTTTAGAAGGGAATTTGAATAGAGATGGTGAAATAAAGATAGTGAAAATCAGAGTTAAAAGGGCGGGGTTTTATAGGGAAAGGAGGGTGTGTTCCAAGAACCCGCCCCCATCTTTGCCCACACTTCTGTTTTTTCCTAAAACATTGTGTTGTCAAATCTTTCGTTCTTTTCTTAAAATATATTGTGTTGTCAAATCTTAATTTTAAAAATTAATCACAGGTGTGTTGTCAAATCATGCTTTTTTAAAGTAATTATGTGTGTTGTCAAATCTATTTCCTAATCCCGCTCTTTCATTTTGCAATGAAGATGGCGGGTTCTTATAACACGCCCCCTTTAATAATTTTATGCCAGCGGGTTCCAACAACCCGCCCTCATCTTTTCTGTTTTTTCTTAAAACATAATGTCGTGTGTTGTCAAATCTTTTGCTTTTTTCTTAAATCATATTGTGTTATCAAATCTTACTTTTAAAAATTATGTGTTGTCATATCATACTTTTGTTTGATTAAAGTAATCATATTGTGTTGCCATATCATAATTTTGTCAGGAATTATGCGATTAGAACTATCAACGACTTATAATGAAATCGAGAATAAAGTGTTTAAAATCACGAAATACGATCTCCGTGAAATTAAGCTTAAGTTAAGTTAAGTTGTATATGGCATATGTTTAGTGGAAATGCATTGGTTGAAATTATAGACGATGCATCAATATCTTCGATGATAGACTTCGGTCTGGCAAACACCCAACATTCTTTTGAACTTTTTGTTCAGATGGAACAATTGGAAGTATCATATGCCGCTCCAACGGGTAATTTTGATGATAATGCTGGAGATAGTTCCTGGGGATACGGTCCCATGGTTAACGATGATACCGTTAGTCTCAGTGGATACGACTATACACAATATTATTCAAACCTTCAAACTCAAGGGTAAACATTTTATAAATCCACATTTTGTAATACCAAAATACTAATATATTTTATATATTAAATACAGATTTTCCTAATCGACTGCTGCAGTTGCATGCACCCCTGAAGAACAACAAGGATTACCATATACAACTTTTCAAAGGTAAATAAATCTGAAACAAGTGGTGATTATATTTATATTCTTCGTAATACGAAAATATTAAAGAAAAATTATATAAAAACAATTTATATACTAAACACAGATTTTCCCATACCTCCGCATCATTCCAACACGATCCAAGCAGCGCATTCCAAGCATGTCCGTCCACATCTTTCCGGTTTTTTACCCCGAACCATCCACATTATACCGACCTCAACCATCATATATTGCACCCGAGCCTTATGTTGCTACGGGTGACATTGATATGGGTGACAGTGATGCTGATGAAACTGGTGAAGGTCATCAAGGGGAAGATAGCGTGGATTATGCCACTGGATTGAATGAAGTAGCATTGATTGATGATATGGCTGCGAATAATGATTTTATCGAACTAGAAGATCCCGGCCTCGATCCGCTGGTAGATGATAGTTCGGTAGACTTAACCGTGGCAGAAGTAAATACTGAATCCTATTTGGAAGCGACTGTAGCAAGCGAAAATTGCGTCACTGTTGGAGATATGTTTCAGGAGATCTTATTTGTAAGCTGAAGTCGTGGGCTATTCAAAAAAACGTTACATTTAAAACTGAAGAGTCAAATAAGACGTACTATACCGTGGTATGTACGCAAGCTCCTGAATGTAAGTGGAGATTGCATGCATGTTGTTCCAAAAGAGCCAAAGTTTGGAAGGTCACGAAATACAACCAAAAACATACTTGTATCAATTCTATTATGTTAAAAGATCACAGGAATTGCACTTCATCTTACATTTGCTCACTAATCATGCCACTAATCCATACAGATGTGGCAATGACTCCCCGAGAGATACGGCTCCACGTCAGCGGAGAGTACAAAATTCAGATTTCGTATGTGAAGGCATGGGATGCTCGTAGAAAGGCATTATGCAAGATATTTGGGAATTGGGAAAGCTCGTACAATTCACTAGTCCCTTTTATGGCAGCCATGAAAGCATCAAATCCGGGGTCCGTATACCGGTTAAAAACCACAGAAACAGATGTCGATGGCTGTGTCAGGTTTCAAAGAATTTTCTGGTGCTTTGCTCCTTGTGCGGCTGGTTTCATACACTGTCGGCCGGTATTGTGCGTGGATGAGACGTATCTATATGATAAGTATAGAGATTGCATGTTAATTGCTACAGGTGTTGATACTAGTAACGGTATATTTCCGTTGGGATTTTCTATTGTCTATAGTGAAAATAGATCATCGTGGTCATGGTTTTTTCGTCAACTCAAAAGTATCCCATCTGTTATTGATAAAACATATTTATGCATCATATCTGATAGACATATAGAAATACTAGCTGCAATGAGAGCTGTAATTTCCGACGACCCCATATAGGTTTTGCCTGTGGCACTTCAGACAAAATTTTGATAGAAAATTTAAAAATTCAGATCTACATAAGCTTATGTACAAAGCCGGTGAAGCGTCTGACCCTAATGTTCATAACATGTACATTACGAAAATTGGAGAGATGAGTCAAGCCGTGAAAGCGCGGTTAGATGAGTATCCAGTATGCATGTGGTCACAAACACATGATAATAGATGCAGATATCTACTAATGACCACTAATATGTCTGAAAGCTTCAACGGGGTCCTTAAAGGTGTTAGATGTGTTAGTTATGTATATGCCTTAGAGGCCATTATTGTACATATGATGTATATTATAGTGGATGCTTGGATATATATAGAGAGGACTTTCTTTCTCGATATGATAGTATGCTATCTGGTTGCTCTTTGTCTTAACATGTTGACTTGTATTGTGTTACTGTCTTGCTCTCACATGTTGATAAAACCCTTAGGATGTGTACTTGACTACTAGGACTATGATGGAGATCATACTGTGGGGCCAGGGTAGTCTAAAAGTACATCCTATAATTGTTCCTAGTCGAGAGTGTATCGAGACAGGGCATCGATACTCCAGAGTAGACTGGCGTATACGCTTCTTGACCGATATGATAGGCGATGGATGATCCCGCATCCATTGGTGTTTGACATCAAAGATGGTATACGGGTGCTCAGTGGAGACTGGGTACACTGAACGGACTCGCCGAGAACTCCTAGATGGTATTCTACCTATCGTCAGATAGCAGTTCTCTGGTGACACTGGTACAGGTTAGTCTGTAGACCCGAGATCGTCACAGAGTCTTGTATAATTCCCACTGTGCTTTGATTTCCACCTTACCACGTTCATGAGAACATGCAAAACGGTGGCTTTTGGGTACGATCCCGAATCACATGGAGGTAATGAGCGATAGGAGGGGTTTCGTCTCTCCCGGTATTGGGGGTTGATATTGCGCTGTGCTCGATTGACTATAACAGGAAGCCCCTGGCCAGGGCTGATATGGAGATCTACTGGTAAGAGTTATCAGTAGTTTCTCGACCCGTTATGAGCCCCACATCGGCACGACTTATCGGTTACTGGGGTCTGACGTTTACCGCCCCTAGACTGGATATGTGACATATCAAACGAAGAGACCGGACTGTACGGTAATGTTACTGATTGGATTCGCAGGAGTATGTACATGTTTGTTTGTTGATCTTCTGATCGCTCAATACCCGGGTGGCTGTTACGTTTAGCTGACCGCTTGCGGCTTGTGGGTGTTTGATATGATCATCACCTACTGCCGGCGTATTGACGAGTCTTTAGAGTCCTACACAGAGGTTTCCTGGCTCAGGCGAAACGGAGTAGTAGCACATATGTGATATGTGCGGGACTGAGATTGATACGCGTATGAGATACCGTATTCTATTCTCGCGATATGTGATATCGACCGGTTATATGTGATATAACCGGATCATCGGATCAAGTGTTGATTCGATGAAGTGATACATTTTGCATTAGTCGGTTATATATGATATAGCCGGATTATTAAATCGAGTATTGATTTAATAATTTAATGTATAATTATATATATGATATATTAAATTACATTAACTAATATATGCTCGCTTAAGTATTTCATTTTCTCACATTTGGATACATTTAACATATATGTGATATATGTTTAATGTATTATTTTTTTTTGTTACAAAATTATATATATGTGATATGTATAATTGGAACATGCTAGGTTATACATGCAACTTGTGTGTATGAAAATCACACCATGATATGTGATTATTGTAGGTTTTTAATTATTTTAGTTAATTCAAAATTATGATGAATTAGTCATGAGCTTGGATGAAGCTTGTAGAACTTTGACTAAGTCAATCAATTTTCTTTTGGCTAAGATATTTATTAAGCTAACCCTAATCACTTTGACCATGGTCTATTTTCTACAAGGGTTAAGCCATGACATAAACCCATGGTTGCATTTCTAACATCACCTCAATAATTCCTTCATCTTCTTCTTCATCTCTCATTTTCTTGCCCTCTTGACTTTGAGAAATAGAAGAAAAATAGTGAGAAAATAAATTCTAAAGTGAGCAAAATTCATAATTCATCATCCTCTTCTATACTAGCCATATAGTTTAGTGTGTTGACTTCACTAATTTCATATTAGTGAAGAGATAGCTTGAGTTCGTGTTTTCTCGAAATAGATCATCTTGGATTTCGAAGACTACAAGCAAGCATGCATCATACGCCTTGTGGAGCCTCTCAAGAGTCCGGGAGCTCTTGGATCGCAGCGAAAGGACTACTACTTAGAGCTTATGAAGTGAAGGAGCGGACTACAAAGGTTGTAATCCATAATCACTTAGTTGTAAAGTTGTTTATTTTATGTTTCCATATGATTCTCTAGTTAAAGATCTAGATTAAGGTTGTTTAAGCATGGCAAAAATTTTAATTTAGCATGGATGATGCCACCCGAAACCTTGCTGTTGTGCATAGGAACCCTACGAGACGCTTACCGATACAGGGGTTGATTGTTCGAACCTTTTTAAGAGTGAATACTTACTTTGTGCAAAGAAAGGAAAAGTCTTTGGCGATGGAGACTCTACTCACTACGTATTACGAAGATATATTCCGGAAAAGAGAGCGCAGAGCACAATACTACATATCTGAAAGGTTTGACACAGCGGAGTTTCAAATTACAGGGAGTAATGAGAATCAATTTACCGTAAATTTTAGAGATGAAGGGCTCTCTTCATGCACATGCGGTGTTTTCCAGCAACAACATTTACCTTGTGCCCGCACAATTGCTGCTGCGTGCAGCATGCATAACTCACATTATAATTTTGCTTTCTGTTACTATTCAGTTTCCAATTACCAAAGCGCATACGATCCAAAATTTCATCATATACCAGACAGTCGCTATTGACACTATTATACTGGGAACAAACAAACACCGACTGTATTACCGCCAGATAAAAATATAGGACCCGAAAAACCTAAGGTGCGTCGAGATCGAATGACAATGGATGCTGATCCTTAGCAAAGGCACGGCAGATGTAGCTTATGCAAACAACCAGGTCATTATAGGACCAGATGTCCAGAACAGTCAACATGGGCGGGACCTTCGAGATCGTGACAAGTACACCGGAGGAAAATCGATTAGCGCTTGTAAAGAAACTTGTACAATTTACCTTTCAGTATGATATGATCTAATTGTATTATAAATTTGACAGATTCATTTTGTTATTGGAATGTATATAAGATTCATATTTATAGTAATTCTATATGAACTGTAATAACACTTGTCAACCGTCCGTAACAAAAACAACAATATTATTATTTATTCAGTTTTTTAAAACGAGATTTCTTAAATTCCATTTTTAATTTATTTTATTTTTTTTATTAAAATAGGACGGGTTCCTAAAACCCGCCCCCCACCCTCTAAAGAAGAGGACGGGTTAAGAAGAGGGCGGGTTCCTAGAACCCGCCCTCTTCTTTAGGAGGCTAGGGACAGGTTCTGATAACCCGTTCTCTGTGTGGGTGGGGTCGCAAACCGCCCTACTCTGCTAAATATAATTTAAAGGATTTTATTTTAATAATTTTAATATTATTACACCCTATTTCGAAAAAAAAACCACAAAACAATCAGCTGTTCTCGTATGTTATTAAGAGAAAACATTAATATTCAAAATTTCAAATTTCAAATTCATTGACTCGTTCCTTGTTATTGAATGTACCGTTTTCATATAAACAATCCCAGGTATATAGTTGATCACAAAAAGAATTCAACAAGATTGCAGCAACTATCCATCATGATTCTTAACGATAAACATACCTACATCAAATGCCACTATAATAGAGAGGTATAAAAAATACCCTCTAAAATAGCAAAAATATCAGCAGTCATGCTGTATAATTTAACTCTCACAGAACTCTTATATGGTAATAATTCAACTTATAGAAACAAAATTACTCCCCAGAAAAAAGCTGTTGTACCGGGGAAAAAAGCGAAACAGACGCATCTATGACTTTGTACCGAATTTGCGGCAGCAAGAAATTCAAGGGAACTTTGGGAAATCTAGCCAAAGAAAAATGAAACACGCAATATACATATCACAATCATCTAACTTTCTTGAACGACCAACGAGACAAGAGAAGTGTCCATTTCTCATATATTGAATGTGACACATTACATTAGAACAGGATAAGATCACGGTGAACACACACACAGCAAACATGTACATTCACTTTTCCGCAAATTTTCTTTCTTTCTTCTTTATGGATGGATTAATCCATAACCGAGACAAAATATATTCAGTTTGATGGTATAATAGGCTAATGTTACATACTTGTCTATGTTTCTTTTGTTACATACTTGTCTATGTTTCTTTTCTTTTTCCTTCAGATAATTTTAACTATGACACTGGCGTCATAAAACATAATACATCAACTAAAAAGAAGAAGAATAAAAGGAAATATATACCACCTCACTCTAACTTAGCTATTTCTTCTCCCATTTGAGCC
Organism: Agapanthus africanus; assembly: GCA_030015575.1. Lineage (NCBI taxonomy): Eukaryota > Viridiplantae > Streptophyta > Magnoliopsida > Asparagales > Amaryllidaceae > Agapanthus > Agapanthus africanus. Next base: position 49,594,844 of record CM057339.1, read on the forward strand.
CGCACATCTGGCGACCAAAAGGCACGATGAGATTGTAGCGTAGAACCTGCAATTCAATATTTTAATGAAAAATCCATGTGAGTACTACTGAATTACCGTAAAGTATCCTTTTTCAGATAAATAGCTCGAACTTCATAAAATACACTATGATACCAAAATATATATTTTTTAATTTAGTACCATGAACTTTGTTTTCTCAAAAGAACATTATTAGCTGTTTCACTTCTATTGAAAAATCCTTCTCACAAATACGACTTTCTCTAAACATATGAACTACACCAAACTCCAGGACGAATTCGGTCACTTTTTTGAGGGAAGAGCTAGGCTACTCGTACCGCACTAAGTTTCACTGGAATTACCAAAAACTTTTCTTGATTTTCCATTAAACGCAACACCCAAAAAACCTGCTCACAAATTAAAAGAAAGTTCCTGGTGCCTTAGTGTACTTTATATAAGGCTAAATTATAATAAACTCCCTTAACTATTGTTGACTTTTAGTCAACTACCATATAGCAATTTAAATATAGCAATTTCTCTTGCTATATTGAGGAAAGAGGCCATAGGAGGGGATTACCTCCTATGGCGTCGAAAAAATACAACCTCCACCATTTTTTACGACGATCGGCATCCATCATCATCATCGTTACCATCTAAGATGTGCATACACCAAATTTCATGTGATTCCACCACTTTTTCACCGTTGAATTAGCAATGTAAAAAGTTCTATTGTCGGTAAACCATTAATTTTGCACCAACTAAATCAACGGTGAAAAAATGGTATAATCACATAAAATTTGGGTGTATCCACATCTTAGATGATAAAGATGGAGGTGATGTATGCCGATCGTCGAATAAAACATGGAGGGTGCATTTTTCCGACGTCATAGGAGGAAATTCCCTCCTATGTCACCTTTCCTCCATTAATCTCTTATAATAAACTACCTTAACTATTGTTGACTTTTAGTCAACTACCATATAGCAATTTAATTATAGTAATTTCCCTTAAAGTGCTATATTGAAGGTTATTTTCGCAGGAAAAAATTTCGTTAAAACTAAAGTTTGAGGGGGTGGGGTTTACCATTATAACGTAGTCGAGCAAAAAACTTTGATAGTTAAGTTCAGTTTAGTGAAGCTTAGCCTTTATAAAATATAAGGCATTAATTTATAAACGATAATGTACAGGATATCTTATATAACCTAGTCATCTTTTATTTATAAATAAAATATGTTCAGTGTAGGAAATACGCCTAACTTTTGGTCACATAGCCTGAAATACCCTACTTTTCACATGCCGCACTTTAAGCCCTCCGAGTTTAACGAAATCAATGTTATCATTCTAAAAACCCCCTAAATTTCTATTATTTTTCAATAATTGATTCATTAACTTTCCGTACTTAATATTCCCGTGGGGGCATTATCAGATAACAAATTGACTTTACCAGAAATTTTTTGATGGCTGATAAATAGGGGGCAAAGTGCAGATTTTGAGAAAAGAGATATTTCCTGATATAGGCCCAAAAGTGGGGCATATCTTGCAATTTAGCCTTTATAAACAAAAGTTTGTCATTCACCACCTTATCATTGATTTCACGCATTTGCGCTTTAAGATTCTCCGAAGTCTTATCCCACTCACAACCCTCATGATTCATTCTCCTCGCTGTAGCTTTCTTCAAGGCTAACCTCCACTCGGCGATTCTAGACCTAATTTCCTTGTTCAGTTCGACCCATTCAGGAGCACAACCGTTTCTTGAAAGGATCCGATAGAGAGTGTCCTCTGCTGGATCAGCATGAGGGTTTGTATTGAGACCGAGAGGCTTCCCTTTTCCGGGCAAGTTTTCAAAGTGGCCCTCTTCCATGGAACGCCATATTCTTTGCTCCACAGCATTAACTATATCCGTTTCGGACCTGCAGAGAATATAATTGAATGTAAAGAGATGTGAAGAAGCATGTTTGAGAGAAGTAGCTAACTCCAGCAAGAATACATTTTTCTTAAGGGTTAATTGCAGGGAGAAAAAAAACCTGTACTATAGGGGATTGGGAACTTATTTTCATGAGATATCAAATCACACCAATTTCCTACACCGGTGCCATACAACACAACACATAGCTATAAACATCACCACATATGCATAGAGGGAGAGATTGATTATGGTTTTTGTTGAGAATGAAGAGGGAGAAAGATTTTTATTTGGGAAGAAAGAGGAGGAAGTGCAAAACAGGTAATTAAGAATATTTTTCATCAGTGGGGTGGGGATACATGTGCTCGTTTTGATAGGTCAGGAGTATTGGAACTCAACCCCCTTACGGTACAAGGGGGTTATATGCAGGTAACCCTTTTGTTAATATGGTATACGAATTAATATGTTATTGGATATATTTATGATTTTTTGCTTTACGGATTATATTTATATTAATAATAATGTCCATCCCCGTGATATATTCATGCATTCACCCCATTATGCAACTATATGGTAGGTTGCAATCTCAGACAACTAATGTCTGATTATAGATCAAATTGTTTGGTTAAGCAGCACTGTGCATAGAAATTTATGACTATTCAATGAAGGAAGTGGTATAAATTAATGTTGATTCATTGCCCTGCTAAATGAATTATCTGAAAGCGAGACCTGAGGAAGGGGATCTATTGTGAAATTGTCATCTGCTAAAATGTGTGCAGTAGGACATCATCATCTCAGAAGTTGATACTACTGGTTTACACTTGTGTGAAATTAATTATAACAATATCCAGAATTTATTTAGTTTCTTCAAATTTGAACTCCGTACCAAAATGTATTAATTATTTTTTCTAATCCATATAGAATAAATATATTAATCAAAGTACAAGTCTACATAAAATTTCTAGAGCTCTTCCCTTTTTATGTCTTCTATTTTACTGTTATAGACAAAATTGATGCAAGACGACCAAATTCAGGTCAAGAACAAAAATACTCTGCTTATGTTAATAAGGAAAATTGAGATAGCAATAATCATCATCATCATTATTGATTGATGAGAAATCCAACAACCAAAATCCGAAACCTTACTAAAGGATTCAAAATCTAGACCATGCTCCTACATCCATTCAAGCCCAGCCACATTTGACCCAGTAGAAACTGGAAAAGCGTACTGCAAGTCCTAATAAATAGGGAAACCAATTTACCATAACAATCAATTAATGTTGTCATGCAGGATCCTATCGACATCACAATGTTGTTCACTGCCATCACCAACTATTTCTTCTCTCTTCCTTTCCTTATAGATCACCTTTCTAGTTCATCTCTCGTATAGGTTGCATAGACTCCTAATATTATGATATTATCCAAATAAGCACCGACTCACTTACTAAAGTCTCCAATATGTCATTGATTTCTCATCTAAACTTTTAAGTAATTCGGGGGGTTTGAAGTACTCCCAAGAGCAATTCCAGTGTTTGTTAGCATTGAACTACTTAAAGATCTCTACAACACGTAAAACTTGTGATTCTTCCCACGACTCTCATAAGAATTTCCATATACATGGGTTTCTCCCATCTATCGATCCCTTTGGCTTCAAAGATTTCCACCAATGGTAGAACTTTTCTCATGGACGTGAAAGTTCACTGGTCCATTTCTTGGGAGGATCAACTCAGCAAAAAAGAAAAGAAAAGAATGAAAGGGAAATTCCAGATTGCTTCATCCGAAGATGTTCACTTCCACGTCTTCCAAAATACTGTGCGAAAAAAGCATGCTCTATATGCATATAAACCTTTAAAACACATATTAAAGAAATTTTTAATGTGGATATAAGGCGTACAAGGATCCAGCATAATATAATTTCAACATCTGTTTATAAGCCTAAGCAAGACATGATATAATTTCGACATTGTAGAGTGTTTTTTGTCACCCCATGGAGATGGGTGCGCTCGCGTGTCAGGCGTTGTACATACTCCCTATGCCCGATGGTGGACGGAGGTTTATTGATTGTGGGGATTCTAATCTCCGGCACTCGCAGACAAAACTGCCGTTAATTACCCATCCCTTTGAAATGCGAGAACCTCTGATTAACGAGTCGTGCGGATCATGCGAATTTAATGTGAAATGTGTGTTTTTAAATTAAAAAAAGAATGCAGGTTTGTTTCATCTTATCTTTTACTTTTATTTTTTATATATATTATTTTATTTTCTTATTTTGGAAGAGACTCGGGTGCCCCGGGATAGAGGGACCCTGGTCCGATTATCCCCACAGGGGTCACCGGGCTTGGGTGCCCCCAAGGGGCACCCGGGCGGCGTTTTGGGATGGGGTTGCCCGGGTCGGGCATCCCTGATAGGTTTGTTTGTTTATTATTTAATTATTATTTTTTATATCTTTTCTAGTTTGTTTTATGAAAAAGTCAGAGTGTGGGGATTTTGACAAAAATTCAGTAGCATAACCGCTAGATTTTGTCATTTTATTTGGAGAACATAGACCAAAATCTATGCGTTTTGGGTGAAGTATGGACAGAAATCCGTGTTCAAGTAGGATCGAAATCAAATCCACATCCCCGAGGGAGAGCCTAAAGGCCTTCCCTCACGTGGGGCTTTTGTTCTTGGATCTTGAGTTTGGGTCAAGAAGGTCAATTTTCTCTCACTTATGCCTTAGATCTTGAAATATAAGTGTTTTGAAATATGGGTTCTCTTTCTTATTTCTCTTTTCTTTGGATTTTTTAAGAGAGAGATGAAAGAGATCCAAAAGGATTCACTTTTATGTGTGTTTAATGGAGAAAAGATGATCTTTTAATGAGTTTAGGAGATTATTCCTCTTTTCTTTGGGAAAAGAAAGTTCTTGATTTTTTAGAAAAAAGATAAATCTTGAAGAGAGGATGGAGGCTCAGACCCTAGTATTTTTGTGAGAAGGAAAAACTTATCATTTCATCATATGGTGGGGTTTAAATACCCCTTGCATATTTACACATAGCCCTTTGGCTTTACAAGTTTTAGCCTTTTGTCTTTTTTCACATCCATGTGCACACATTTTGCACTTTAGCCATGGGCTTTACATAATTTGGCTTTTTGCCTAATTTTATTACATTTTTCTACTTATTTACATATAAAATCTATTCATTACAATTTTCTTTTCCTTTTCTTGGCATGGTCGACCGGCTTTACTCGGTCCTGAAGCGGCCCACTTGCTTGGGCTTGAGTTGGTTGGGCCCGGATTGGTTGGGCTCGGGCACACTTATTTGGGCGTTGACTTTGATTTTTTCATTTCGGAAACGAGGTGTAATTTTTGACCCCAACAAACATCTGTTTATAGCCTAAGCAAAACCCCATCTAAAACCGAATTATTACAGCCTAGAGTTGGGATAATTAGACTTCATTTTTAAGTGGAGGTATAGGTTATGCAAATTCCAGTCTGCAAGACCCAAACTCCACTCAAGAAATAACTCCGGTAATCTCATCAAGATGTGTTTAATTTTTAAATATAATTATTTTAACTCTATTTTCCTAATACAATTGTTACTAAACGTTCATGCTAGCCTAACCTCCCATCAATTACTTCAGCTGCTTCTCAGCAGCTAGACTATCCCCCCCCCCCTAACCCAATCATTCCTAAGCAAAATTCCTCATCCCAATCAATTCCTAAGAAAAATGTAAAGATCTATACACAAGTATGTTATACTCCGTTCTCGATGGCTTTTGAGAACTTCTCTGACATACTTGTCACCCGGAAGTAAGAAGGTATGTTTTGGTTGTGATGTGACCAAGTCTCCAAATATTTCAAGAATTTCATCCAACATAGCCTCATCTTCTTCTTCATTGAGACAACATTAATGCTAATGATTCATAGCTAATCTTTAGAAATAAGAGGCAGTTTTAAGATGATGTTTTCCTGTACTATTTATCGAGAAAATAAAGTAGGAGGCATAAGTTGGGAATACAATATATAATAAGGTATAAGTTGGGCATAATAATTAACTCAGTAATATACACATGGTTTACCATGACTTTGCTTAGAAAATAGTTTGTAAGCTGAGGCTATTTTACTAGGGAACTGATTAACGTGGGTCATTTTCCTTACGAATGGTTAGTGTGAGGGGGCGGGCATAGTCTAGTTGATCTAGCTGCAACTAAACTAATTAGGTGGAGGGGAGGCTAGGCTATCATCATCTTCTAGCAATGATTATTTCAGAAAATAGAGATAAGAGAACTCCATTTTAAAAAACCAAACACTTCTTTATGATACAACATGAGATTTGTCTGTATGTGGAGCTTGGGGCTTGTTATCCAGGGTTTGCATCACCTGTACCTTCACTTTAAAATAAGCTCCGGTTAGCCTTTACTCCATACCCAAACAGGCCCTGAAAGAATAGTATTGAATAAAAAATGGCCGTATTCTAATTTAGATAACTGCTACTATCTCAAATTTAGTGTTTTGGAGATGGCCGTATTCTGAAAGCAAAGCCAAACAAGGAATAGTTAGCATTTTGGAGTTAATTTACATAAATTTATGAAACTCCAATAATCTAAACTAAACACAGAAGCCCTTGTACTTAAAGTCGCTCCTTCGTTCTGCAACTTGTATAAAATCAATACTGAATCCTCTAGGGAAGCTGTAGCTATCCTGAATTTGAGCCAGACACTTGCAACCAATTCGGAGAGAATCAATAGATTCTTTTTCAGGAGTGATTCATCCTTCCTGAACACAGCATACAATTTTCCATTCTGCTGCACTCTTTAAGAGTGCTTGTTCCCCCTTCTCCCTTACCATGATAAGTCTTTGAGTGAAACAAGAAATTTTAAGAACTCGAATCACTAGCTTACATTTGTATTCACAAAACTTTAAACCCCGAAAAAAAAACATATTTTTAAATTCACAGCCCAAATTTTCCTTTAAGTTTTTTCAAAAATCACCCCTTAATCTTGACTATCGTTAGATTTCTTCCACCATCAACCATTCAACATATGCTGGACTCCAATGGAAATAAGAATACTTAATAGTCAAGGAAAATTTCGAGTAATAAAAAAATGAAGCCGCCCTGGAATCGAAGAAAGCTGATACCTGATGGCGTTAGGGCGAAAACGAAGCTCAGGAGGGAGCTTGCGATCGTTGACGGCGTCGATAACGGAGGCGAGGCGGTGAGCGTGCTCCTGCTGCTTCTTCTCCTGGGCGACGACGGCGGAGAGGTGGGGGCCGCGTTATCGGGTCGGGTCGAAGCGGATCGGCTGAGGAAGGAGGAGAGGACCCGGATCCGCCGAAGCGGGGGGCGAATCGCGATCCGAACCGCCATGGGAATGAGGCGAAGACAAAAGGAAAGCATAGCTGATATTTCAATTGCTGAATTGCATGAAACCTCCTTCGCTTTACACAATTAGCAGAAACAACAAACGGGTTCAAAAATCTGCAAGCGGGTATAAACCCGCATCCGACCCGACCCACCGGATCTTTTTCGTATAAAATATCTGCTCGAACCCGTTTGGACGGGTTTAAACGGGCTTGCAAACATTTCGAGTTAAGGTTTGGGCTAAGGTTCAAACCCCCAACCAGCCCGCAAGTTGACCCAGCCCGCACTCGAATCCGCATTCACCAGCACTGGTTTCAAAACCAATACAATTTCTATAAAGCTAATCTTAATTCCCAATATTAGTGTATTTTCTATCGAGGTATGTTTACTTTTACATATTCCTCTTTATTTGATTAGATTAGTTGATATTTTAATCTTCAATGCTTAACCGTAGAATATTTTGTATTGTGATGTGATTGTTTTGTAACTTGAGACAAGTTGGAAGTATATTTATAAATGGGTAAACCCGAAAACCCGTTCAATCCGACCCGCCCATTAAAAACCCCAAACCCACCCGAACCCCAAACCGAGACTTCGGGTATGTCGACTCGTAATCCTGTCAGGTTCATATAGTTTGCATGATATATATATATATATATATGGACTTAAGGGTCCTGAGTTCATCCTCAGGAATTTTTCCTGCCTCTTAACTAAAAAATCCTTCATCTTTTATTTTTTCTCTACATCCCTACTGTTCTTCTCTCTCTTCTTCTTCTCAAAATTTTCCTGTTCCTGCCTTCGCCTCGCGAAACTCGCTCGTGCCCCTCGCTCGCCGTCGCCGCCTCAACGCCCTCGTCACCACGACCTCCTTGACCTCCTCTCCCCTTCACCTCCTTCCCGACGAGGACCCTGAGCCCGACCACGAAACCCACAGCAGCCAACCCAACGCCTTCGCCCACGACCTCGCCTGCCCTCGTCGTCGTCGACGACCATCCCACACCCTCGTCAACATCTTCTCCCTTCTCTTCCCCTCCTCATCCTCAACTCTCCCCTCCTTCCCGGTTCACCCCTGTACAACCGGGAACCCCTCGTCGTCTTCGCCCCTTCCAACTTGATTCATCGGGCTCTTGATGCAGGGAATGGGCTCGGGTGTGCAGGGAATGGTTCTGGGGTTGCGACGTTCTGGTTTTGGCGTCAGAGGAGACGAGGAGGGGGTGACAACGACCAGGGGTGGCCGGCGGCGAGGTGGTTGCTCGGGCGAAGGTGGGTGCGTGGGTTCAGGGAGATGGGTTGTAGCGGTCGGGGAGAGAAGAAGGGGATGAGGGATTGCAGACGAGATGGAGACGACGACGGGGAGATGGGTGACGGTGACAACGACGTGGATCGGAGGTGAGGTCGGGTGAGGGTGTGGCGATGGGTATGGGTCGTGGGTTGTGCAGGGGTGAACCGGGAAGGAGGGGAGAGTTGAGGATGAGGAGGGAAAGAGAAGGGAGAAGATGTCAACGAGGGTGTGGGATGGTCGACGACGACGACGAGGGCAGACGAGGTCGTGGGCGAAGGCCTTGGGTTGGCTGTTGTGGGTTTCGCGGTCGGGCTCAGGGTCCTCGTCGGGAAGGAGGTGAAGGGGAGAGGAGGTCAAGGAGGTCGTGGTGACAAGGGCGTTGCGATTGCGACGAGGCGAGCGAGGGACGCGGGCGAGTTTCGCTAGGCGAAGGCGGGAACAGGAAAAATTTGAGGAGAAGAAGAGAGAGAAGAATAGTGGGGATGTAGGGAAAAAAAAGGATGAAGGAATTTTTAGTGAAGAGGTACAGGAAAAATTCCCGAGGCTGAACTCAGGACCCTTAAGCCATATATATATATATATATATATATATATATATATATATATATATATATATATATATATATAAGGGAGTGATCCATTGCAAATCGGTCCGCGTTTTTTTAAAACGGGAACTCCTGATCTACGACATATTTTAACGATCCGATCAGTTCAAGTTAATCACCCAACCCTCAAATGTATTTGTATGAAAAATCAAAGGATTTAAATATTGGATATAGGTGCCCTCAAGTCAATTATTATAATTGAAGGAGGACCTATACGAGCGAGCAATCTTACTCGAGATGATAGTATACTATCTAGTTTGTCTTTATCTTTCATGTGATGTATTTTATTTACTATCACATATCGTTTAAATATGAGATAAAGCCCTAAGATTTTGCTTGACTACCAAGACGATGATGGAGATCATACTGGTAGTCGATAAGTACATCCTTAAAGATCCCTAGTCGTAGGAGTATCGAGACTGGGCATCGGTACTCCAGTTTAGACTAGAGCGTACGTTTCCTGACCCGGTTGGAGGGCGATAGCTGATCCTACAACTATTGGTGTTTGACATCAAGGATTGTATACAGGCGCTCATTGGATGAGTTACACTGGACGGATTCACCGAGAACTCCTAGTTGGTAATATACCAATGACATGTAGCAGTTCTCTTATGACATGGGTACAGGGTAGTCTTTAGGACATGAGATCGCCATAGTGTCTCATGTGTGTTCTCACTATACTTAGACTTCTACCCTACCACGTCTTAAAAGAGTCGTGCAAACATGTTTTTGTTGAATATAGTCCCGAAGCATATGGAGGCAGTGAGAGGTCGAAGGGATTCGTCTCTCACGGTATAGAGAATTGATGTCGTGCTGTGCAGGACATGACTACAACCACAAGTCGATAGTCATCACAATGGAGATAAACTGATAAGTGTTATCAATTGTATCTCCGGTTGGTTATGAGTAATCCTTCGCACGACACGACAAGTCGATGGCCATATGGGTGCTCTTGGATCTGGCATAGCCTCTGGCTACCGTAAAGGTGGCCAAAGGTCATGCCACCCCCCTGGAATGTTTCAAAATGGTATTTAATTTTTGCCCCGAGGTCCACGCGAAGTTTGGACGCGTTTCGACACGTTTCCGAGCCAAAAGTGCCGATTTAGTGTCGAGATGAATAGTGTTTTTAATTTTTGAAATCTTCGCTTCGACTTAGAAAGTTGTATGATTCATTAGTTATTTGCGATGGTATAAACTAGATTAAAATGTTTAATGTAGTTGTATCGTCGGCATATGCGATACGTGCTAATTAACGGTTTTCTATGTTGAAGTGAATAGTTTTTTTTCAAGTGTTGAATTAACGGTTTTGCCTCGATATTTTTGTGATTTGTTGGCCATGGGTGATGAGTTATATAGTTTAAAGTGTTTAATTGATATAACTCGTCGGTGTATGCGATACGCAGCGTTTAACGCTGATGAATTAAAGTTTTCAATTCGACGGGGTTGTATAAGTGAGTCTGAGATGTTGGTTTGTTGGAATGCGTTAGATTGTCGTGAAATGAATAGCCCCCGTGCAGAAGTGTGATGTTGCGATAAGTGTTATTTCCATTCATGCTTATAACCATCCTGTATATTCATTTGTTCAGGACGAGCTCCAACTTGTGACCGCCGTTCCTACTATATGTATATTCTTTATTTCAGGACTTAACGGTCCACATGTGGCCGTAGTCACCGATTGATGTATTATTATTTGTCGGAACACGATCAGGTTGTGATTGTTGTCGTCGTCGTATAATACATGTTTAGGATTACCCCGCGGAGAAGTGCACGAGCAACCGGGTTCTAGATTGCAGCGGGTTGCCATCTCAAGGAGTTGAGATCAGGTCGCTCAAGTTTAGGATTGGCGGATTGCTTGTTACACTTGTAGGGGGTATAGGATAGACCCGTGGATGAGTGCTCAAGTCACCGGATTCGAGAAAGTGTCGCGTGTCCTCTTCATGTTGATGATATTAAGTTGCCTCGTTTCTTGGGTTGCTTGGTAGCTTGCCGCACTTGTAGGGGTCTGCTTTTGGCTGCGCACGGGCTATTCACGCGTCCGGAGAATGTCACCTTTCGTTTGTGGCTCGAACGAAACGTGGGATTCCTAGGTGATCCGACCATTCTTATTCTGTGATGTTCATTACTTACTTGTGATGTGATTACCTATCCGTGATGATATTTATCGCTTGCATGTAATGTTAACTATCTGCATGCGATGATATATATTGTGATATATATGATATATATGTGTGTGATATATAAATAAATCCTATATACGTTTTGCACCCGCGCTAGCCCTGCTCCCGCCCTACCGTAAGTTAAGTAATCTTACGGTGAAGACCATGGGTCCCGTGGCGAATGCGGATGGCGTATATGTGCATTCTTTTTTTCTTTTCATATAATGTTTTATCTGTGATTGTATGAAAAGATGCTAGGTAATGGGATTATCTATTTGATGGGATTGCATTGATTCGGATTAATACAAGATAATAAACCTAAAACACGTTGTATAAACCAAATATCAGATATTGTGAATATTTTGCTTTACACAGAGGTATTCGGTTAAGAATATCCTGCATCTCATTCTACAAGGAAAGAGCCTAGATCCCTTTATAGGGAGTGATCTCTTTGGCAAAATATTGTGTTCCTGTAAATTTGCATTTTGTATAGCCATAGTCTTTTGCTTTGCATCGAGATATTCAGTTGAGAATATCACGCACCTCATCCGATGAGGTAAGAGCCCTGATCCTTTCACGGGGAATCCGCACTTAGGCAATAGTCTACGTAACTATAAATACGCAAAACCACCTGGTTCTTACGATGAGATTAAGTTAATTACGTTAAAGGTTTTCTTCAAAACCAGTCGTAGCCCTTTGTCATTTCAGGAAGTAGAGTACTTAGTATTCGTGTTACGTTTGTTGACCTCCGTCAAAACTAGTATACGGTAACTAAGTGATATCTTCCTGTTAGCATAGTGATGCAATTGGCCAGAACAGTCACATAGCCTTGTTGACCTCCGTCAAGGACTTATCCGGGTGGATTCAAGTTAATCACGAAATGACGGGTAGAACTTTACTAATGGCCTATGGTTTGTTGACGTCCGTCAAGGTCATAGGTTGTAGGGGTAAAAACCGATATCAGGAGTTTTAAGTGTTGAAATTTGCAATGAGATTGCATATCTTCTATGGAGTTGGGTGACTTGTTGACCTTCGTCAAGGTTACCACGTCATGATAGTTTGGATCCTGATTCCTATTCTGAGTAATAGTTAGTTTCGGAATATGATCCTGGCTAATTCTCCTTTTAGGGTTTGAAAGAGGATTTGACGGAACAATATGAGCCATCATAATTAGATAAATATACCAATCTAATCTAGATTAGAGTGCACGACGAGTGATTCTTTTCTCTGTCTGTGGCAGTGACCTAAGACTTACCCTAAACTAAAAACTCATAAACCAAGTTAACCAAACCTTTTTACAATCAATGGCTTTAGAATGTCATAATTGCTCTATTTCACGACCTACTCGCATATGTCCTTACCCCTCCCACTTCCCCTTTTGCTTCCTTCAGAACACTCTGTATCCGATACAGAGATCCATATTGCTTGAAAGGCCATCGTCTAGTTAGATACGAACCCGAAGAAATTTTTCCAGTCAAGAATGGCCACAGATTCTGGAGAAAGTGAATTGTATATGATACAATTCATTTGTCTATACTCTCCACTTTATCTCAAGTTTGAGAGCTCCTTAAATAAGGAGAATATACCAGTTACGCTTGTTGGATAGTCTTCTTCCAATCCCGATACTCGTGATGAAAGGAAGGGTAAGAAGAAAATCAATTAGTATAAGTTCGGTATAAATAAGGTAAGAAAGAGAGACAACAATAGGGGACGAAGTGAGCGGAAAAGAAAATACAACTACCGTTATGACCCTAGGCAATGAAAGAGGCATTACTTGGAATACCCGACCATCCCTTGAAACATTTTTGATGTTTCATATTTTCTATGTGATTATAATCGAAAACTGTTTTCTAATTAATTCTGATTCCTGGGTATATAGATACCGGATTAACATCCTATATCTGTAAGTTATTATAGATGCTGAGAAGAATTGGATTATTGGAAATGTGACTTGATCCTCAATGTCGGATATCGAAGCAATTATTGCTGTTGGGGAAATCATCTGGTTTTGCCTTTTGGCAAACTTTTGGTTTTGAACATCCGTTATAATGCACCAACTTTTAAAAACTGATATATCCGTCTCTTTATTTCATAAAGTGGATATAAATTTTCAAAAATTATGTTATGAACATTTGCCTTTATCATTTGATAATTGGGTGAGGTGTATTGAATAACGGGATATACATTCTTAACCAAAATACAGTTTTCAAATTATAACACACGGAGTATAAGTTAGTGAACTCATAAGGCTTATACATGATGATGTATGTTGTCCGGTGTCCGCACGGATAAGGGGTCGGTACTCATATTTCGTTCCATTTTACTATGAGTTCTCTGGTTTTAGACACGCATTCTTGTTGAAATGTAAAGTCCAAAGATTTTAAGAAGTTTATAAGATAAAGGAATAAAGTAGAGAACCAAACGTTGGAAGTATCAAGATTCTTCGAAGTGTTCGAAGATGTGGAACTTATGCTAGGTATTTCGTAGTAATTTAATTGAGAATTTGATTTTCTCTCAGATTACTCATCCGAGGGTACGCTCCTTGATGAGTAATACTGAATCGCCTTTTTCAATTAAGAGATGCACTAAAAATAGATGCATATCAATTGATACCGGTCCCACTTAAATCAGTGCCTCAAATTCTATATGTGATATAGAACGAGTTATTATCTTAAAATTGTTAAGATGTTGAGTTGTCCGGTTTATACTTAAAACCAGAATTCGGATAAACTCAAGGCACGTTTCAGTAATGGCAGTTTGTGGGTTATCTCAGGCATAGATGAGGGTTTAACTTTTTACCATTTTCGGGATCAAAAGTTGTTTTGTTCTCTACATGCCACCTTTTTATAAAAGGAATTTCTTGCAAAAGAAATTAGTGGGAGTATGGTAGAACTGGAAGTGATTCCAGAACCACAAACGGTTACTGAAAATTTAGTAGAACTTAGAGATTCAAGTGACCCTGATAAAGCTTAGCCTACTCCGCACATTTAGTAGGTGGCCTCGGCCACCTGAGAGGTATTACGGTTTCCTTGTTAAAGGTGACAGGGAGGCTTTCATCATGTGATGATGACCCTACTATATAAGAAGGCCATGGGAAGTGGTGACTTTTAACCGATGGCTGGGTGCCAAGTTATCCTAGTTGGACTCCATGCACTGCAACAAAGTGTGGATTTTGTTGGGTGCTCCTGAAGGGGTAAAACCCATTAAGAGCAAGTAGAACTTACGAGATCAGTGCAAATGGAAAGGTAATGACCTAACAAAGCTAGACATGTAGTAAAAGGTTTTCATCACATACCTGTTGTGGATTGCGATGAAAATATTACTTCAGTGTCTGTGCTGAAGTCCAAACGAATATAACCCGCCATTGTTGTCTTTCATGACCATGATATCTGGCAAGTGGATAACCATAACATCTTTCTAAATTGGATTTAGAAGTGTACATGTATATAACTCTGCCAGAGTGTTATCTTAGTCCGTGGGAGCAGCGGTAAGTGTGCAAGTTTCTTAAGTCTATTTTTAAACTAAAGCAGGCATAACGGAAATGGATCATCTGTTTTGATGTCACGGTCAAAGTGTTTGATTTCATCAAAATGAGAGATGAACCTGATATCTGTAAGAAGATGGTAGGGAGTATTGTCAGATTCCTCATATGGTATGTGCATGACATACTCATGATAGGAAGTGATGTACCTATACTAGAATCGGTAAAACAATAGTGGTTACATATGTTTCTCCATATACGATATGGATGTCAGTCCAATCCCGGAGAAACATGGGGTAGCAGTGAAGAGCATTTGATATTCTTAGAATATAGTAACAGTAGCCTCCTGAAGGAGGTGGTTACCGATTTTTGCTTCCCAGGTAACATAGAAGACAGAGCGTCTGTCGCGAGTTATAAGTTTACTCTCTTTTGAAGAGCAGTATATTGGAAAGAGTTCCAAGTAGGATACTGAGGTAGTCGCGGCGCTAGATACTGATTGTGAATCAGCAAAAGGATACCGCCTAAGAATTCGCTGGATATAATTGTTCATTTATGAACATGATCCCATCGTCTATCCAGGCAAATACTAAGACAAGTATCGCTCAGTTTGGGAGATATTTGATCTCCGCGAAGTTGAGATTCAGGGAGAAACAGAGAGACGCGCTGTGCCAGGTCCACTCATTGAGGCTAGTTCTCGAACACAGTTTGCGAAACAGCTAGTACAGAAGTTGGATATGAGATACCACAATAATTGGCCTAAAGTGCAAGTGGGAGATCGTTAGATATAGATGCCCTCAAGTCAATTATTATAATTGAAGGAGGACCTATACGAGAGAGCAATCTTACTCGAGATAATAGTATACTATCTAGTTTGTCTTTATTTTTCATGTGATGCGTTTTATTTACTATCACGTATCATTTAATCATGAGATAAAACCCTAAGATTTTGCTTGACTACCAGGACGATGATTTAGATTATACTGGTAGGGCTTGGGTAGTCGATAAGCACGTCCTTAAAAGTCCCTAGTCGTAGGAGTATCAAGACTGGGCATCGGTACTCCAGTTTAGACTGGTGCGTACGTTTCCTGACCCGGTTGGAGGGCGATAGCTGATCCTGCAGCTATTGCTGTTTGACATCAAGGATTGTATACAGGTGCTTATTGGATGAGTTACACTGGACAGACTCACCGAGAAATCCTAGTTGGTAATATTCCAATGTTGGGTAGCGGTTCTCTTATGACATGAGTACAGGGTGTCTCTAGGACCTGAGATCGCCATAGTGTCTCATGTGTGTTCCCACCATACTTATACTTCTACCCTACCACGGTTCAAAGGAGTCATGCAAACATGCTTTTGTTGGGTATAGTCCCGAAGCATGTGGAGGTAGTGAGCGATCTAAGGGATTTGTCTCTCACGGTATAGAGAGTTGATGTCGTGCTGTGCAGGACATGACTACAACCACAAGTCGATGGCCATCGCAGTGGAGATAAACTGATAAGTGTTATCAGTTGTATCTCTGCTTGGTTATAATCACCTTATTGCTCGACTTATCGAGTTATTGGGGTAATGCCATTGATTGAGTTTGCACGGTTCAGATGAGCTTGCTTGTTGACCTTCTTTCGATCAATATCTGGATAGCCGTTACGTGCAGCTAGTACCGCTGATGTACTTGTGGGCTGTGGATATGATCCTAACCTACTGGCACCGTATTGTCGAGTCTTTAGAGTCCCACACAGAGGTTTTCCAGCACATGCGAAACGATGTAGGGCACGTATAGGGATACGTGCAGGAGTTTGATTAAACACGTGTATTTGATACACATATTTTAATTGGGTGTTTATTGATATTACTCGGTATATATGATATAGCCGGATTATTAAATCAAGTGTTGATTTAATACTTAAATGTATATTTATATATTGATATATTTATATATTAACTAATATCATGCTCACTTAATTATTTTCTTCTCTTTAATTAGATTTATATTTTATATAAATATCGTGTTATGTATGATGATACATTGGAAATGGGTGTATGAGGATTATATAGTAGATATGAACACAATTATGTGAGAATGAGTCATAAATATAAGATGGTTGTAGAATTCATGAGTTGGATTCTTTGATGATTCGGTCTTGTTTTGTTCTAAAAGGTTTTAGCCAGGCTTATCTTCTTGATTCTATCTCCTCCATGCCTCTTCTTCTTCCTCTTGAATTTCTTCAAGTGAGGAATGGAAAAGAAAAGAGAAAAATTAAATGAGCTAATTATTCTACATCTCATACTAATCATTCTTAGCAAGTTTAATTAGTGGGTTACTTCATTTTGATGAGATCAATTTGAAACTAGAGCTTATGATGGAGTTATCTCAAGGTTGATCATCTTCGTCGAGGAAATCACTAAGCAAGCTTGTTTTGGGTTTCGTGAAGTCTAACCGGAGTCTAAGGAGAGGTGGCAAACGCACTACAAAGGTTGTAGCCCGCTAAACTCGTTTTTTTATCTTACTAGTTTAGTAGTTTGGTTTTATTTTTGGTTTTGGTTTGCTTTTGCTCTCTAGATTTTTAAAATTACCGTTTCCACTGCGCTTTAAATCATACTGAAGGTGCCTAGCAACCCAACATTAAAGACCACTAGCCTATGCATCAATGGGTGCAAAAATGAACGTCTTTCGATAATGCAACATAAGCATCATCCGATACATAGGTTAGAGGTCTTTAAATCATTTAATTTTACATACACATATAATTGAGGGTAAGGTGATCAACTTGAACAGACCGGATCGTTAAAATATGTCTTAGATCCGGAGTTCCCGGTTTTAAAAAACGCAGACCAGTTTGCAATGGATCGCTAATATATATATAGTGAGAGAGAGAGGGAGGGAGAGAGTACGGATCCTATGAGGTGGGTCCGCGTTTTTAAAAACACGAACCTGAATGAGAGTCGTTGGATCTTGTGTTTTTAATCAACGGTTAAAATTAAATCAGCTTATTAAATTGTTAATAAATTGTCGGGACCCGGTTCTTGCTCACGGAACAAAGTGCTACGCCAAGTGTCATACCAAGGGGGTGAGGGCCACCTCTTGAATCCGTGGGGGCAATCTCTTGAATCCGTAGGACCCACTGTAGAATAATGAGGAATAATATATTTCGAAAGAGAGCAGATCCGGAACTATAAATGAAATGATACCACTCTTCAATACAAAGACGCCTTTTAAGTGAACCGACACTATAGGAGATTGAGAACTCCGTAGTTAAGCGTGCTCAAGCCAGGGAAGTTCTGGGATGGGTGACCTCCTGGGAAGTGGCCCTTGGTCGCTTCCGGTTCGTTCTGAAGGACAAAACTGTGCGGTTTCGGTCAGAGCGGACAATACCATCTGTACGGGGCTGTGGGGCATTACTTTTACGGTGGCCTATGCAGGTCTCTCAGTAGTAGGTCTGCATTTTGAGGACGAATCATTGTTCAAAGGTGGGGAGAATGTCGGGACCCAGTTCTTGCTCACGGAACAAAGTGTCATGCCAAGGGCGTGGGGGCCACCTCTTGAATCTGTGAGGGCCACCTCTTGAGTCTGTGAGATCCACTGTAAAACAATGGGGAATTTTCGGAACACATTCCGAAAGAGGACCGAATTGCATTATAAATGTAATGATACCACTCTCAAGTGGTGGCCCGGTTTTTGCTCACGGAACAAAGTGCCACACGGAACAAAGTGTCATGCCAAGGGGGTGGGGGCCACCTCTTGAATCCGTGAGGGCCACCTCTTGAGTCCGTGAGACCCACTGTAAAACAATGGGGAATTTTTGGAACACATTCCGAAAGAGGACCGAACTGCATTATAAATGTAATGATACCACTCTCAATTATAGAGACGTCTTTTAAGTGAACCGGCACTATAGGAGCTTGAGGACTCCGTAGTTAAGTATGCGCGAGCCAGGGAAGTCCTGGGATGGGTGATCTCCTGGAAAGTGGCCCCTTGTCGGGTCCGGTTCGCTCCTGGATTACAGCATGTTGAGTTTGGAATAGTTCAACACTAGCTTGAAGTCCCGTTACTAATACTTGATTCGGGCCCGTGGTTCCATACCCCTGGGTTATAGCTCGTTGGGTTTGAGAACACTCTTGAGATTGATTGACATTCACCCTTGAACTTATGTTATATTAGTATACCCAAGGAGAGACCCGTTAAGACACTTACATTCACTTCATATTCACTATACCTACACTACACGGCCATGTTATACTCTGCTTATGTTATTTACCATGATATATAGAACTGCATGCTAAATAAACTTGCCATGTTTACATTAAACGACATGCTGACACACCATACTTTATAATTAATTGTTCATGATATACATTTTTCTTTATCATTACACTTTATACTTAACTTCATTTCTTGGGGATTTACCGAGCGAAAGTTCGCTGACGGGCATTCCACCCTTCTTTGTTTTCTTGGAATGTTCGTCAGATATCGTGGAGACTAAGGAGGTGGGCACTTTCGAGGAAGAGCACGATCAGATAGCGACCCATGCCTAGAATAGTTATTTTTTTCTCAGTTTTATGTATGCTGCCTGTTTAGGCATTTCAATTCTTGTATTTTCTTTCAGTTGAACTTATGTATTGTAAATGAATAAAGTTGGATGTAAATAAAGTTGTTGAATTTTAAATCTCATGTTAATTTTCTTGTCATTTTTATATTGCTTCTTTTACGCTTAACGTATTTATTCTGTAACAACTCCAATTTCAATGTACATAATTTTTTTAAAAGTTAATGTACAAATGGAGTATTTGCAATACTGTGTACACTATAAGTATTTGATTTTCTTTTGAACAGCAAGAAAACACTTGTAACTCATTGGTAAAACCTTGCACTGCTGTGACGTAGTCCCTGTGATCGAATCCCCCCAGCCACATTATTTTTTATTTAATTTTTTAGAAGCCCAAGGGTTTGCACGTGCACTACACGTAAGATGATGAGTTACAGAATAATCAAACATATGCACGAGGGTACATGAATCGAGAGGGACACGTGGCCAAATTTACACCCTCCATCGCCGGATTTGGGCCGGTGGCTTTGCCCCTACGGCCGTCCCCGCCGGGCCCCCGTAGGGAATGCTCCCCAAAAATTTCCTCTGGCACCCCTCGGCCTACCCCACTGTAGGGTTCCTAGGCACTCTCAAAAGGTCTCACAAGGCATCAACCATGCCAATTTCAAAAATTATGGTGCCGAGAAACCCTAGTGTACGGATCGTTGGCTAGATGTCTAGGCGAAAAGTAAACTAGTTAACAACTTAACTATAAAGAATACGGAAATACAACCTTTGTAGATCCGGTGCTCCACCTCCATAGCTCCGCAACGAAGTCCTTTGCTGTCCAAAAGGAATCCGGGCTCTAGCGTCGGCTTCATCGGAAAATAGGCGAGCTAGGTCGTCGATGTCCATGTCGAAGATGATCTACGTCGAGGCATCGCTAAATCAAGCTCCACCTTCACCAAGCCATGAAAACTTGTGAAGGAAACACACTCTACTACTTGGCAAGAGGTAGAGGATGAAGAAATAGGAAGTGGGTAGACTTTAGAATTGGATTTCTCACTCATTTCCATCAATCACCATTGATGGAGCTAGCTTCTTCAAGTGAAGAAGATGAAGAAAAAGAAGATGAATATTATGATAAGTCTTTTTCAAAAAGGAAATAATAAGAATACTTATCATAATGTAACCATGGTAATGTGTAGAGAGTTAATCATGGTTGAATGGAATGGTTAGGGTTAAGCATGAGACACAATGGTCACTTGGTCAAAGTCTTCATGAAGCTTCATGAACAAAACAAAACAAGCCACCATTTTCTCATTTGCTTTTCTTTTTCCAAAAGAATAAATAAATGAATAAAATGAATAAGGAAATAGTAAACCCTAACCATTTCATTAACCAAGGTTTAATTCTTTACACTTAACCAAAAAGCATGTATCATCAAACATGATACAAGCATGTGCACAAAATCATATCGCATATGCAATGCGCACATCCGAGTGAGAAAATCCATCTTAAGTGAACCGATACTAGTTAATGCAAAGTAATATATCAAATATATAATTATGCATTAAATCATTAAATCAACACTTGATTTAACGATCCGGTCATATCGCATATAACCGGCTAGTATCCTATGTATCGGCTTATCGAATCAATCTTCGATTCGATAACTAGGTTATATCGCATACAACCATTCGACACATTCATCGCGAGAATGGAATATGGTATCACATACTTGTATTATTCTCGGTCCCGCACATATCTCATATGCACTCCTATTTCGTTTCGCTTGAGCCAGGAAACCTCTGTGTAGGACTCTAAAGACTCGTCAATACGCCGGCAGCAGATGATGATCATATCAAACATCCACAAGCAAGCGGTCTGCTAAACGTAACGGCCACCCGGGTATTGAGCGATCTGAAGATCGACGAGCAAGCCCGCTCACACTCCAGTGAATCCAACCAGTAATACTACCGTACAGTCCGGTCTGATCGTCTGATATGTCGCATATCTCGCCTAGGGGTGGTAAACGTCAGACCCCAATAGCTTGATAAGTCGTGTTGATATGAGGTCTATAACAATTTGAGAAACTACTGGTAACACTTACCAGTAAATCTCAGCAACCCTGGCCAGGGATTTCCTGTTATAGCCAATCGAACACAGCGCAACATCAACCCCCTATACCGGGAGAGACGAATCCCCTCCTATCGCTCATTGCCTCCATGTGACTCGGGACTGTACCCAAAAACCACCGTTTTGCACGCCCTCTTGGACGTGGTAAGATGGAAATCAAAGCACAGTGGGAACCACACAAGACTCTATGACGATCTCGGGTCAACAGACTACTCTGTACCAGTGTCACCAGAGAACTGCCATCTGACGTGAGGTATAATACCATCTGGGAGTTCTCGGCGAGTCCGTCCAGTGTACCCAGTCTCTACTGAGCACCCGTATATCATCTCTGATGTCAAACACCAATGGATATGGGATCATCCATCGCCCATCTGTATAGGTCGAGAAGGTATACGCTAGTCTACTCTGGTATATCGATGCCCCGTCTCGATACACCCTCGACTAGGGACTTTGAAGGATGTACTTATGGACTACCATGTCCCCACTAGTATGATCCGCATCATAGTCCAGGTAGTCAAGCACACATCCTAAGGGCTTTACCAACATGTAACAGAGAGACAATCAGTATACACGTTAAGGTAAAGTTCAACCAGATAGCATACTATCATGTCGAGCAAGAAAGTCCTACCTATATATGTCCCAGCATCCACTACAATATACATCCTATGTACAGTAATGACCTCTAGGGCATACATATAACCAACACCCACTTCTCTCATGCTGTTTATTTTCTCTGCACACTTTCCAGAGAATTAAAATTGAGCATTACTCCATAATTTAATGCATTTTAATTCTTTAATTCATACCCTAAACCCTGATCCTACCCTATAAATACAACCCTACCCTTTGGCACTCCTCATTCTGAAATCAAGTTCCAAAACTCTCCCAAATTCTCAAGTTCAAGAAGTTATGCAAGTGGAGTTAGCAAAGGGCGAAGTTCCGAGGAGATTCCGGCGACGAAACGACGCCCTGACACTTTCCCTAGCTTCCCCCTTCTTCCCTCTAACCTTGTAGCCAGTAAGTCCCCTCTTCCCCTCTCTTTTTCTATTCTAAAAACTTTCATTTTTAAAACTTGACGAAAGCGGAGTTAATCGGACTTCCGTTTCGTTTTTCTTTAAAAATTCTAAATTTTCTTCAACCACCTAACACCATACTCTCATATAAGATTTAACAAACATTAACAAACACATTAAAATAAGTTTCATCTCAAAAGAATCTTTTATGCAATTTTTATCGTATTTTTACGGTAAAATATCATATACTTTACATTTCGACATAATTCACATATTTCCTTGTATTACCTTTAGAAAACACACGAGGTAATGACCTACCTCATCACAACACACATATTAGACAAGCACGATTTACTTTTTGACAATATTTTTGGGAATATTACGAGTTACACTAAAATACCATAAACTGTTACAAAACTGTTTTCTTTAAGGAAAGTATTATCTAACTCCTTGCTATTACGTCTCTACAATCCATTTTGGAAAACCTCGATCGGGATAGTGCGGGTTATCACACGTCCTCGGGCCTAGTAGAGCAAGATGCAGACCTCCGCAAAGAGCATTCGATCTCGATGGAATTTTTAATATTATTTTTAAGCAAATGAGATTTCTAAAAAATAAATAAAATTTATTTTTATTAAATATATAAATATATATTTGAGTATTATCAAAAGATCTATTTTAAATATATTATATAAATATAGCAAGTTTTCTAAATGAGAGGAATCACCCTTATATGAAACTACTATCCAAATACAAAACAATTCCAATAAAATACCATATACAATGAAAACTAGGTTCTACTCACTAGAAATTTCACTTTTATAAAATATACATCTATGAAAACCCTAACGACGATAATTAAATACTTGAGGTGTATTTTTAAAATATATCAAAACTATTTTTATATAAACCCCCCTCAAGTTATACTAAATTACAATAAGGACCCTAGTAAATATAGGTTTAAGCGGGACCAATTCTCTTGAGCCTTAGCGAGCCGGAGAATGTGGGTGCTTGCCTATCTAAGGTAGACAATCTAATAAACGATGTTATCAATACGGTAATTGTCTTGGAAAAAGACACAAATCCTGCCGTCCATGTGCAGCAATTACCGATAACATCAAAACTAATTTAGGATTTCAAGTTCTTTTCAAAGTGTCTGACTCAGACTGAGTCTCAATCTAATCAATCTGACTTGAATATGATTCAAGTATAAAATACAATACAACATGAATTCATAAATTCGTCTATTCAATCTATATCAATCTATATCGACCGAACCGAACTATAGATATATTCCGTTTACATGACTATCCATTTATATCCATTCTGTTACTAATATCATAGTTTCGGCAAGTCATCCATCTATATAACAAAATAATACAATTAATACAAAAGACATTACGGTTTAAAGGGATAGATTGGTACGGAATGTGGTAGAAGTGGCACAAGACTGTAATCTTAATACACCTAACCTGAATATTCATTGTCGTTATACCGTGGCTGAACGGTTCCTTGTGTTCCGTATACCTTAGTCTCTGGAATAGTGGGGCTCCTCTCGTATACACTGGCATATTCTGTATCAATCTATAAATAACCACGTTAACATTATAATCAAATATTACTAGTCTTATTCTATTTCTGTCTATTCTATCTCTACTCAACTTTGGGACTTACCGAACGATTGTTCGCTGGCGACATTCCTTTTCTTCTTTCTTTGGAATGTTGTCAGGTGATTTGGACGCACTAGACACCGAGCTCAGTACTGAGGATTTTGAGCAGTTTGCTATCGACCCAGAGCTGTATGCACATGTACATACTTTTCATTTCAGTTATGCCATTGTTTAGGCATTGCTTTCTATTCATGTATTTACATTCCAGTTGTATCTGTAAAATAATGTTTAATAAATAAAGTTGATGTTCATTTATATTCCTGTCTCTTGTATACTTTTACTTTATATTGCTTAGATACGCTTAGCGTGTTTACTTCTGAGTAAATACGTCGTGTGACCCATCGCGTCTCTTTGCCATACACCGGGAAGCGGGGCGTGACAGGTTTTGTTGGCGGTCTATGCAGGTTAGTTCTGGATGGACACGCGGGTCAATTCTGCATGAAGTCCTAAGCAATATAATACAAGAATCAGCAACTAAAAACATTCTTTACATTTCATATTTCTTAAATTTTACAATTTCATATAGTTTGAATCTGTCCTAACCCAAAATTTTCTTTCAAGGTTATGGATTCTCCAAATAACACCAGCACCAACTTCAACAATACACCACCACCTCTATCGCTTACGCCTACCGTCGCTGCTCCGATCAATGAGCAGACGACACTGCTTGAGGCAATCCGCAGCCTCCTGGAAGGACAACAGCAGACTGCTATTTTGATGAACCGTCCAGAAGTGGAAGCACCTGGGGTAAAGCAATTCCGGGCTTTGCACCCAAAATAATTTTCGGGAAAAGAGAGCCCTCTGGAAGCTGAGGAATGGGCTCAGAGTATTGAGGATGATCTGGCAGCGGCATAAGTGCCAGAGATCGCTTGGGTTCGAGTTGCAAAGCTGCAACTCACTGACAATGCCCGAGTTTGGTGGAAGGCGGAAGAAAGCCGTCTTGACCAACTTATCGAATGGAGGACTTTTCGCGACATGTTCGACGCGGAATACTTCCCAGAGACTGCCCGATTTGACATGGAGTAGTAGTTCATTCACCTACAACAGGGTTCTATATGGACCAAATCCGTGGATGAATATGACGCCGAGTTTACCATGCTCAATAGGTAAGATATGTCTCCATATTCGATTTTCAAATACCACATATTACACTGCTAACATAAGACCTTAACAGGTTTGCGGCACATTTAATACTAACTGCTGATCCAGAAGATTTCAGCAAGGGTTATGTAGGGAGTTTTTCGTCACCCCATTAAGATGGGAATACCCGTGCGCTTGTCAGGCGTACTACAGATTTCTCTTGCCTAGGGTAGGCTGGGGTTTATTGATTGTGGGGATCCGGATCTGCGGCAGCCGCGGACTAAGCTGCCGTTAATTACCCCTCGCATTTGGAGAGAGAGAACCTCCGATTGACGGGTCAAACAGGTCATGCGAACTCAATGTGCAGTGTTGTGTTTTGAAGGGGTTTTGGATATATCAGGGGCCCCGCAGAGTTTTTACGGGGGCCCCGCTACCCGGATAGCGGGCTGGGGGTCAAGGGGCTAGCAGCCCCCTTACGGGATGCGGGGTAGCGTCCCGTTAGAAATTTTTCCTAACGAGGACAGTGTTGTGGAGTGTGTGTGTGTATATATATACACACATATATACATATAGGTAAAAAGGGGGAAAAGCGTCCAAAGGACGCGTGGGGGCCAGCGCCTCACGTGCGTGGCACGTGGGCGCCGGGCGCCGGGCGCCTTACGTGCCTGGCAGGCGGGCGCTGGGCGTCTCATGTGCCTGGCACGCGGGCGCTGGGCGCCAGCGCCTCATGTGCCTGGCATGCGGGTGCCGGACACCAGCAGGAAAAAGAGGCTTAGCCCCTGCACAGGGAGTTGTACTCCTGATTGACTTTTTGAGTTGAACTCCTAGAAAAAAAGACTTTTTTTATGGACTTAAACTCCTAGAAGGTTTGATTTGTGGAGTTGAACTCCAAGAAATCCTTGTAAATGCTCAAAAGGGGACCCCTTTCTTCTCCCTTGAGCCTTGGATCTTTCCCAAAATGGGGTCTTTGGAGATGGGTCTCCTTTTTCCTCCTCTCTGTTGGCCAGATCTTCGAGAAAAAGGGATGGGATTTAAAAATCTCCCCCTTTTGAGATCTGATGGAAGATCTGAGTTCCCCTTTGTGAGTTTTGTGGTGAAAAACTATTTATTTTTGGAAAAAGAAGAGTAAAACTCTTGATTTAATTCAGAAAAGGGGAAGAAGGTTTAGAACCTTAAGGAAAGAGAAGCAGGCACAAAAACCCAAGATTTTTAGGGGAATGAAAAGTCTCTTTATTTCATTATCATGTTGTCTTATATAGGCTTACAAATTTATATATAACCCCATGGGCTTTACAAAATGGCATTTTGCCCATCCCATGCCTCATGTGCTCATTTCTTTTGCACATGAGCCATGGGTTTTACAAAAATTTGGCTTTATGCCCATAAAGATTACATCAAAATTATTTATTACATGATTTTTATTTCGGCATGGGGGAGGCCGGCCGCGGGGCTCGACTTGGGCATGGACCCACTTGACCTGGGCTTGGGCCCGCCTGGCTTGTGGTTGACTTTGACTTTGACTTGGTCAACCGGGGTGTAATTTTTGACCCCAAAAAGTTCCCCCATCAATAAATGCACACCGCACATGTGGTTTGTGTGCATGAAATTGATGGATCTTCTTTCACGTGGAGGCGACTTGATTTGGTTCCAGCTTTTTGGGAAGCTGGCATTGCCCTTTTTATGACATGGACGGTTGATGCTTGACGCGTCCCCATGACGGAGTGTCGCTGGTCGACTTGTCTCCAAGACGGAGTGTCTCTGGTCGATGTTTCCCCGACATGGAATGTCGCTGGTTGACTTTTTCCCGGCACGGAGTGTCTGTGTTGGATGTTTCCCTAGCACGAAGTGTCTGTGTTGGACATTTCCCCAAGACGGAGTGTCTGTATGTGACGTTTCCCTGGAACAGAGTGTCGCTGGTTGACGTGTCCCCGGCACGGAGTGTCTGTTTTTGACGTTTCCTCGGCACGGAGTGTCACTGGTCGACTTGTCCCCGAGGCGTAGTGTCGCTGGTCGACATTTCCCCATCATGGAGTGTCGCTGGTTGACGTGTCCCCGAAACGGAGTGTCTGTGCTGGACGTTTCCTCGATACGGAGTGTCCGTATGTGATGTTTCCCCGGCACGGAGTGTCGCTGGTTGATGTGTCCCCGGCATGGAGTGTCTGTTTGTGACGTTTCCCCGGCACGGAGTGTCGCTGGTCGACTTTTCCCCGAGGCGGAGTGTCGCTGGTCGACGTTTCCCTGGCATGGAATGTCGCTGGTTGTTCGACTTGTCCCCAGCACGGAGTGTCGTTGGTTGACTTGATTCCGAGGCGGAGTATAATTCCGACAGGGAAGGTAGATATCCCGAGGTGAAGCATGATTTCGACACGGGGTACATTCTGGGACGAAGCATGATTCCGCCGCAGAGGTTGTTGGTTTGATTTGGGTTGACATCAGCATCGCTACACTGGAATATGGTACCAGGAGCGAATCATCATTTGCCATGAGTGGATTTAGGGATTTGGTTTTGGTTTGGCATCAGCATCGTTACACTGGAATATGGTAGCAGGAGCGAATCATCATTTACCATGAGGGGATTTCCCTCGTTTCCAGTTTAACGACTTAGAGGTCATCTGTTCCCAGTTTAACGACTTATAGGTCATCTGTTCCCAGTTTAAAGACTTAGGGGGTCTATTGGATTGGAGTTTGGAATTTTGGGGTTAGGGTAGGCATCAGTGTTGCTAAAACTGAAGCACATGTGCCAGGCGCAATTCATCATTTGCCTTTGTCTGTTGAGGAGGGATGGCTTAGGAGACAGGTTTAGGTCCTTATTACCTAAGGCTTTTCAATTTTATGAGCCGTAAAGATCCCATAAAAGCATTTTCTCCCTACGAGTCGAAAGGATCTCGTAGGTGTACTTTCCCCTTAGGAGTCGTGGGGACTCCCAAGTGTGTTTTTCCTTTGTGAGTTGTAAGGATCCCACGAAGGTGTTTTCTTACGAGTCGTGAGGATCCCGTAAGTTTTGTTCTCCTCATGCATCGTGAGGATGTGTGGGTCTTCCCAAATGGAGCATAATTCCAAGGGCGGAGACCAACCACATAACTGGTGATTGCGGTGGGGCATGGGTATGATGAGAATTATTTGAGCCCGTGGATTGTATACGGTAGTCAACTTGGGGACCAACCGTAGGGCCGAGAGAATTTTGGGAAATTGGATTTTGGTTGGCGTATGCATCACTGCACAGAAATATGGTACCAGTAGCGACTCATCATTCGCCATTGGGAATTTGAATTTTGGTTGGTGTTTGCATCGCTGCACTGGAATATGGTACCAGGAGCGACTCATCATTCGCCGTTGGGAATTTAGGGATTTAGGATTTGGTTGGCGTCTGCATCGCTGCACAGGAATATGGTACCAGGAGCGACTCATCATTCGCCATTGGGAATTTGAGTTTTTGACGGCATTTGCATCGCTGCACTGGAATATGGTACCAAGAACGACTCATCATTCGCCGTTGGGGATTTGGGATTTGGTTGGCGTCTGCATCGTTACACTAGAATATAGTTCCAGGAGTGACTCATCATCCGCCTTTTTTTTACCATGAGTGCTCTATCATTGCAACTTTTCTTATCGCGAGGGTCGCAATTGCCCTATCATTTCGGCTATTTATTCACGGTTGCCCCATCATTTCGGCTTTATTCTCATCTTTATTTTTACTCGCTGATTTTTATTGCGAGTTGTTCCATCATTTTGGCTTTTTATTTATTTATTTATTTATTTTTGTTTTATCTACACATTTTTACATCCCCAGTTTAACGACTTAGAGGTCGACTGTTCTCAGTTTAACGACGTGGGGGTCATCGGTTCCCAGTTTAACGACGTGGTGGTCGGTGGAGCAGCAGATTCCCAATGGGCTTCGATTTCCATTTGTATGAAATTGGCGGTCACAGCTTGTTTATTCGCTAACACGCCATGGGACAACGAGATTTCTCCCGCCTTATATTGTTTTTCGACCCAATCTTTGAAGACGAAACAATCCTCAATAGCATGACTTATCACTCTGTGATAGAGGCAATATTTGGAGTCGTCGGTCATATTCGGTTCCTGCGGTCTTTTTTATTCCGGCAATTGCAGACCGTTTCTTAGGGCATCCTTGAATATTTTACGGACTTTGTCCCTTTTGAAGGAATAGACCTTATCCAACTTCTCTTTCAGTGGAGATTCTTCTCCCTCTCCGAACACTGGTTTCCGAGGCTGGTTGGCATTAGGCCCGTTCATCCCTTGCTTATTTCGGTTAGCCGAAGTGTTAAAAGATTCAACATCGTCGGAATTTTCGCCTTTGCCATTATCGTCCTTTCTGTTTCTCCAGGACCTATTGTTATTTTGAGAATCAGAGGAGGACTCCTGCTTTGAGTGCTCCAACATCTGAACTTTCCTAGTCAGCTCTTGAAATGTTTTGAGACTCGCGGTGCAAAGAAACGGGTCCATCCAATTGTTGATATTTCCGACGAGGAGGCTAACAGATTGGTCCTGCTCTATCGGCGGTTCACATTTGACGGAGAGATTGTGCCATCGGGTTATAAAATCCGTCCTGCTTTCGTTGTTCTTTGGTTTGGTCCTTACGAGGTCGGCAATGGTAATCTTATCGCTGACACTCATGAACCTTTGTCGGAACAAAAATTCCATTTGGACGAAAGTAGTAACGGAGCCATCCGGTATGCTCGCGTACCAGTCGAAAGCGACACCGGTCAAGCTATTAACAAACCGGCGGAGGAGAAGCGCATCATTGCTCCCAGTATTCCCGCATGAGGCTTTAAAGTGGACAATGTGCTAATTCGCATTTCCCATCCCATCAAATCTTCCGAACTTGGGGATGACATAACCACTATGAAATTCTACCAGACCATACTGAGCAGGATATGGTCTCCCACTACTGCTAGCATCTTTTTGCGCTTCGGCTTCGGCTACCAATGTTTTGACTTTGTTGGTAACCAAATCCATTATTTGATCTTGAGTTAGCGGGAAACTATCATCGGTAGCCAGGACATTTCCCGAGATAGGATGTGACTGACTTTCATGCGGTCTGCCCACCTTTGGATTTGAGGGAATAGGCGTCGGCTGTCTCGGGACACCGTTTCCCGGTTCATGAGCAGAACCCTGCGGTTGATTGAGCAGCTGAGAGGCAACTTGGGCCATGAGCTGCATCACGACATTCGTCAAGTCGTCAATTTTTGAGTAGAGCTTAGCCATCTCTTTGTCTTTGCTTCTGAGCTGTTTTCGGAGCTCTTGGAGAAGTTGCTGCTCTGCGTTCTTGGGACGGAAGATTAGCTCATCTCCGCTTTCCGAGCCCGATTCCTCATGAACCGAGGGATCTTTCTACTTATCAGCCTCACTAGAAGGGTTTTCATTATCTTCCAGAGGATGCTGGTCTTGAGAAGTGGCAGCCATATTCACACCAGATTGGATTTGAGATGTGGTGGCCCCGTCTTTACTCTTGCTGCGCGTGCCCACCATGTAGACAGTGTGGACCATATATCCATCCGTCTCTTTATCTTTGGCGGGGTAACCCTGTTCTTAGAACCCCATGAGGTTCAGCCTAGCATGAGCCCTAGCCCTCTTGTTGGCTCTATATCTGAGCCACTTCTGTCTTAGCTTCTCAATCTTGAGGGCTTGACGGGCATCCGTCATCTAGGAAGCCATCGTGAGCTGATTAACGGGGAGCTTAGAGAAGATACCCAATTGAGCAGTTGTCAGGGGCGCCGCTGGAGCTTGCCCGAGATGCCTTGTTGCTTTGTTGGTGTAGATGGCCTTGCCCCCAGCTGAGGCCAAGGAAAGTCGTTCAAACACCGACTTGCGTTTGGGTAGTGGTGCCCTCGAGATCACCACATTTGGCATCTTGCCTTTCGAGGCCAGTTTGTCTGTTACCGGAGCTTGAGGAGCTGGGATGACGTTAGCTGACACGAACAGAATAGAGCCAAATGGTAGCGGCGGCTCCTTCCATTGTCGCCCGAGACTGGCCGGGAGGACCGTCCTCGCGTCCATCTTCATCGTGCAGGAGATGGGAGCTGTGTCGAGAGCTGAGCTCATCCTTAGAGACATTTTGTTGTGTCCAGAGATTGCAATTTGAATTTTGTTAACCTGCACAAAGAAAAATGATTTAAGTATAGGCAATCGATATGTAAATTGATTGAGTTCGCATGAATGTTTAACCCGAAATATGGGAGGAGAGAAAGGTCCCACCGGACGTGCCAGAATCTGTAGGGTGTTTTTCGTCACCCTATTGAGATGGGAATACGCGCACGCTTGTCAGGCGTACTACATATTCCCCTTGCCTAGGGTAGGCTGGGGTTTATTGATTGTGGGGATCCAGATCTCCGGCAGCCGCGGACTAAGCTGCCGTTAATTACCCCTCACCTTTGGAGCGAGAGAACCTCCGATTGACGGGTCAAACAGGTCATGCAAACTCAATGTGCAGTGTTGTATTTTGAAGGGGTTTTGGATATATTAGGGGCTTCGCAGAGTTTTTACGGGGACCCTGCTACCCGGATAGCGGGCTAGGGGTCAAGGGGGCTAGCAGCCCCCTTGCGAGGTGCGGTACAATGCCCGTTAGAAATTTTTACAAATGGGGACAATGTTGTGGAGTGTGTGTGTGTGTGTGTGTATACATATATACATATAGGTAAAAAGGGGAAAAAGTATCTAAAGGACGCGCGGGGGACAACCCCTCACGTGCGCAACACGCAGGCGCTGGAAGCTGGGCGCCAGCGCCTCACGTGGGTGGCACGCGGGCGCTGGACGCCAGCGCCTCATGTGCGTGGCACGCGGGCGCTGGGCGCCAGCGCCTCACGTGCCTGGCACGCGGGCACCGGGTGCCAGATGCTAGCTCCTCACATGCGTGGCACGCGGGTGCTTGGCGCCAGCGCCTCACGTGCCTGGCACGCGGGCGCTGGACGCTAGTAGGAAAAGGGGCTTAGCCCCTACGCAGGGAGTTATACTCCCGATTGACTTTTGGAGTTGAACTCCCAGAAAGAAAGACTTTTTTTATGGAGTTAAACTCCCAGAAGATTTGATTTGTGGAGTTGAACTCCAACAAATCCTTGTAAATGCTCAAAAGGGGACCCCTTTCTTCTCCACTGAGCC
This sequence comes from Agapanthus africanus, assembly GCA_030015575.1. Taxonomy (NCBI): domain Eukaryota; kingdom Viridiplantae; phylum Streptophyta; class Magnoliopsida; order Asparagales; family Amaryllidaceae; genus Agapanthus; species Agapanthus africanus. The sequence goes on from CM057339.1 coordinate 49,627,149, forward strand.
TTGGATCTTTCCCAAAATGGGGTATTTGGAGATGGGTCTCCTTCTTCATCCTCTCTGTGGCCGGATCTTGGAGAAAAGGGGATGAGATTTAATAATCTTCCCTTTTTGAGATCTGATGGAAGATCCAGATTCCCCTTTGTAGGTTTTGTGGTGAAAAACTATTTATTTTTGGAAAAAGAAAAGTAAAACTATTGATTTAATTCAGAAAAGGGGAAGAAGGTTTAGAACCTTGAGGAAGGAGAAGGAGGCAAAAAAACCCTAGATTTTTAGGGGAATGAAAAGTCTCTTTATTTCATTATCATGTTGCCTTACATAGGCTTACAAATTTACATATAGCCCCATGGGCTTTACAAAATGGTATTTTGCCCATCCCATGCCTCATGTGCTCATTTCTTTTGCACATAAGCCATGGGCTTTACAAAAATTTGGCTTTATGCCCATAAAGATTACATCAAAATTATTTATTATATGATTTTTATTTTGGCATGGGAGAGGCCGGCCGCGGGGCTCGACTTGGGCATGAGCCCACTTGACCTGGGTTTGGGCCTGCCTCGCTTGGAGTTGACTTTGAATTTGACTTGGTCAACCAGGGTGTAATTTTTGACCCCAACATGTTAGATCAGGAAATCCAAGCCGCCTTAACTACAGGGGATTTCCCATCCCACGAGATGGCCCTGAAAGCTGCCCGCCGATACGAAGCAGTAGTGAAGATGAGGGACAGACCTCAATCTACCGGGATGAAGCGCCATGCCACTCAGATAGCAGGAGGAGCCTCTTCAAGGCCACAATTTTTGCCCAGGAGACCGGGAGTACCGAACAACCGGCCCAACCCAGCCTTTTGCATTTACTGCAGGAGAGATGGACATCTGGCAAAAGACTGTCGGCGTGCAAATCGCTTTTGCTTAGTCTGCGGCTCAGCCACTCATGACATTAGGTCTTGTCCTCGTAGACATAACCCAAAGGCTGCATCCATACCAGCAATTACTTGCCAGCAGCGCCCAGCCATCCAGGCACCTGCTCCAAGACTAGCTCTCCCTGCTCCACCTCCTCGTGGACGACTGCACCTCCTCCTCGTCAGTTCCATCAAGCTCAACGGAACGTACCTCAAGTACAAAGGAACGAACAGAGAAATGCTCCTCCAGCAAGGAGGAATGTACCGAGGTGACATGCTTTCATAATGACTGTGGAAGAGGCTGAAACCACCGGCCAAGTCATTACAGGTAACACTTTCCTTTCAAACATTCCTTCAATCTATATATATATCTATATATCTTTTCCTTATACCTAAGACATATCCCATATAACTTAGGTACAATCTTAGTAGCCTCACTCTCTGCACTAGCACTCTTCGATACTGGAGTATCTCATTGCTTTATGTCGCAATGGTTTGTCCGAACTCATGCGATTCCAGTCAAACCTCTCATATCCAGCTGGAATGTCAGTTCAGGGAACGGCGTTCTAAAGGCAATAATGGGATACAACCTGTGTCTAGTGGTCGTTTGCAGCAGAGAATTCTATGCTGACTTCAAGGTGCTGGACATACCGAATTTCGATGTCGTTTTGGGTATGGATTGGCTCGGAACTTTTTACGCTACTATCGATCGTCGTCAAAGGAGGGTAGTGTTCGAGATTCTAGACCATCCGGTCTTTTATTTCAAAAGTGGAGACCGTACCCTGGAGCCAAGCACATACAAGGCAAAACCGAAGAAGGCAGTGGTTGCAACACTTCAAGCAGAGGAAGGATCGAAGCATGAGATAGTTCGAGAGTTCGATGATGAATTTCCTGAAGACATATCAGGTCCGCCTCTCGATCAAGCTCTTGAATTCAGTATTGATTTAGTACCTGGAGTACAACCAGTGATCAAACCACCGTATCGGTTAAGTCCTGAAGGTTTGGAGGAAGTCCGTACTCAGTTGGACGAATTATTGACGAAAGGATGGATTCGTCCCTGCACTTCAAGTTGGGGATCACTAGTTCTACTTTTGAAGAAGAAGGAAGGTTTATATCGAATGTGCATTGATTATAGAGTTCTGAATGAAGTAACTATAAAGAACAGGTATCCACTGCTACGCATCGACGATCTGTTTGATCAGCTAAGTGGATCTTGCATTTTCTCCAAGTTAGATTTTCGTTCGGGTTATTATCAGGTGAAGGTCAAAAAATCTGATATCCATAAAACAGCATTCAGAACACGTTATGGACATTACAAATTTCTTGTGATACCATTTAGAGTGACCAACGCACCGGCTATATTCATAAACCTAATGAATCAAGTTTTCAGAGAGTACCTAGACAGGTTTGTTGTCATCTTCATCGACGACATCCTGGTGTATTCTAAGAGTCGGAAGGAACATGCCGAGCACCTACGAATTGTCCTAGAGACTCTACGACAGCATCAACTTTACGCCAAGTACAACAAGTGCTAGATAAAGTCGGTTTTCTCGAACATATTGTATCGGGCGATGGATTCTCTGTAGATCCAGCTAAAGTATCAGCAGCAAGCGAATGGCCGACAGCGAAGTCAGTGAAGGACATTCGAAGTTTCTTGGATTTAGCAGAATATTACAGAAGGTTCATTGAAGGATTTTCGAAGATTGCAACACCCCTGACCAAGCTCATGTGTAAAGATGAAGAATTCGTGTGGTCAGAAGCATGTGAACGAACTTTCGTAGAACTCAAGTTAATATTGACATCAGCACCTATTCTCTTCATACCGGACCAATATGGAGGTTTTGAAGTGCATTGCGATGCATCCGGTAAGGGATTATGATGTGTTCTACATCAGCACGGTAAATTTGTAGCTTATGCTTCAAGATAGCTGAAGATTCATGAGCGCAATTATCCGACGCATGATTTGGAGTTGGCAATCGTAATCTTTGCTCTCAAAATTTAGCGCCATTATCTTCTTGGTGAATGAGTGGACATATACACGGACCACAAGAGTCTGAAATATGTGTTTACTCAGAAAGAGTTGAATATGCGGTAGAGAAGATGGTTAGAACTTATTGCAGACTTCGACATCAACCTACAATATCATCTAAGGAAGGTGAATGTAGTACCTGACGCTCTTAGTCACCAACCATTAGTATTGAATCTCACCGCACAGTGGAAGCTTCAACAAGACTTGCATCAAATGGAGATTGAAGTAGTCATGCCAGGTAACACTTCAAGTATGATGAACTTATAAGTTAAATATACCATTGTAAATCAGATCAAAGCAGCTCAATCAAGTGATGCTAAGTTGCAAAAGATCAGAGAACAAGTAGAAAGTGGACTTCGAGCAGACTTCATCATTCATGAAGATGGATCTTTGAGATACGGCAGTAAACTGTGTGTACCAAAAGGTTCTGTGCGAGAAGAGTTGATAAAAGAAGCTCACAGCTCTCCTTATTCAGTACATCATGGAGGTACAATGATGTATAAAGATCTGCGTCAGAATTACTGGTGGCATGGAATGAAGTGTGAAGTAGCCAGAAGCGTCGCTAAATGTTTGGTGTGTCAGCAAGCAAAAGTTGAACATCACAGGACTGCTGGTTTACTTCAACCGTTACCTATCCCAGATTGGAAGTGGAAACACATCATAATGGATTTCGTGACTGCACTTCCTCGCAGCACGAAAGGTAACGATGCGGTATGGGTTATTGTAGATCGACTCACAAAGTCGGCTCACTTCATCCCATTTCGAGTTGGCCAATCTACTGAGACACGAGCAAAAAAGTACATGGAGGTAAGAATCTAAGTAAGATTTAAACTCTTCAATATATACTATTTCTGATACCCATGAACTCATGCAGGAAATTGTGAGATTACATGGAGTACCGGTTTTCATTGTCTCCGATCGTGACACCAGATTTCGAACGCAATTTTGGCAAAGTCTGCAAGCTAGTTTGGGAACAAGTCTGAACTTCAGCACAGCTTATCATCCACAAACATATGGTCAGTCTGAGCGAACAATTCAGATCTTAGAAGATATGCTAAAAGCATGTATGCTAGATTTCGGAGGATCATGGGAAGATCACCTACATCTTGTGGAGTTTTCATAAAATAACAGCTACCAAGCAAGTATCGGAATGACACCATTTGCAGCTTTATATGGATGGAAGTGTCGATCACCATTAAGTTGGGACGACATCGGAGATAGAGAACTCCTTGGACCTGAGAAGATAGTAGCAACTGTCGACTATCAGGAAAAGAATGCGCATATCCCAAGATCGGCAGAAGCACTGGGCTGATGCAAAGCGTCGTCACTTGGAGTTTCAGCCGAGAGAACATGTATTTCTGAAGATATCTTCGAACCGTGGAGTGATTCGTTTTGGAAGACGGGGTAAGCTAATTCCGAGGTATATTGGACCGTTCGACATTGTAACGACCGAGATTTTTAATAAAATATCTCTTATTTTAAATAACTAGAATCAAGTGGTTACTTACGTATTTTGTGGGTAAAAGAATGTTTCTGAAAAAAAATGGTATTAGTAATATTCAAGGCATCGAGAAATAAGGGTTAAAGGAATTTTCTAAAAATTATTTATATTTTCCTAGGCTAAAAATGTGTTAATAAAATTTTATAAATACCTTAAAATACTCTACACACTTTTTACTATCAATTAAAATAATTAATTCAATATATATATATATATATATATATATACATACGTTCAAAAATATATCAAGGATAAACGAGGTATTATATATTTATAAGTAACTAAGCTAAAACCGTAAAAATGGGATATATTATTTATTTTGGACCAAAATTATTTTTATACTAAAGATAACAATAAAACATAATTTCTGAAATTTTCCCATGATTTTCCGTATTTTAAAACATTTTTACCAAATTTTTTTAAGCCAAATCAATATTTTTAAATAATCTGCCGATTTTTATTTTCTTTAATTTTTATTTTCATTTTTTCTAAACCCCTTTAACCTGGACCGTTGGATCACAAGATCCAATGGCCCAGAACCCACCGACGGCGCCCACATGGTGGGGACCACACGAAACCGCGTGATCCCCAGCTACGCGGACACGTGGCGACACGTGGCGCTTGACGGCGCTGGGGCGGCGGCGTGATGGTGCAGGCGGGCCGTTGGATGCAGATCCAATGGCCAGGATCCTCTGGCGGCGGGCGCAATCATCAGCAGATGATTGCGAATCATTGGGCCGGCGCGGATTTTCATGGATTTAAACGATTTTTTTGGATTTTTTTTGTTGGCACTAAAACCCTATAAATATGCATTTCAAACTTAGAATTCTCACACCCTAGAACTCCAAAAATTCTGAAAAAAATAACAGTGCCTTCGTATCGACGACGGTGACGCTACGGCTCCACCCAATCACCGAGGAAAAATCTGGGCGCGGAGCTATTGAGGAGTTTTGTACAAGCCTACGTCTTCAACCGTCTACATCTAACTCTAATCAAAGGTAGGATACGCCTCTCTTCCCTCATTCTGTCGCCTTCTTATTTTCTCAATAACCTTAGTTCCAACTTCTAATCATCAACCCCCTATTTAAAATGATGTTATAATATTCGTGTATGCCTATTCCTTGTATAATCTTAACCCCTAATTAAAATGGGTTCCTTAATCACTCGTATATACCAAAAAAAATACTGTACCCTCATACTACATGGAATGTGACAGGCCTAATGTTTATAACCCACGAATATTAATTCACCCCTTTCATCCCTACTCTCATCCATACTATTGTTGTGATCTCGAAATAGGTTTTCTTCCACAAAAAGGACCCTCGTTTTGTTAAAAAGGTTATATTTATTTGATAAGATAATTGGAAGGTTTATTTTTAGATACGATATAGATATATATTTTTACGTACACCCTTTTTCATCAACTACTATAATGTTGTTAAATCCCTTCAACCTTTTTAAAGAGGAAAATACTAAATTTAAATAACGGCTTATGGTTTTTCCAACACGAACGTATTTTCTAAAACGGTACCCCAAACTTAAAACGCTATAATTTCATAAAATTATTAATTTCATTTAAATACCTCGACCTTTATTAAAAGGCCATTTTCAACAAGGACCATAATCCGTATAACGATATCTTTTCAAAAGGAATATCTAGTACCTTATTAAAAGGTAATTTTCAAATAAATACCATAACCTTTTATCGAAAGGATATTTTTCCGCAAAATATTATGTTTTTCCAAAATGATAAATATTCCAAATCTCATGGTTTTTCTTAGAAGTAATAAAAGATAATTAAACACTAATTTTTTTTAACTAAGTATTCCCTAAGATGACACGAAATACTTTACGAACTTTAGAAAATAAAATGAGTGGTTGTGGAAGGCCATATTAAACGAGATCAATACTTTTTAAATTTCCAGTTTATGACATGCATGACATATGATACGGTTAGGGTTAGAATGCGCGGATCTAGGTATGGAATACTTATATATAAAGATCCTTGTAGACAGGATGACCAGTCCAAAGTGTGGACGACTACTAACCTGATATTCAGGCGAATACTAACCTTATTTGAGGGCGAATAATCCAAAATGTGGATAACATACAATGTGAAAATTCCATGCCTAGAGATATACGCACTAACTCTAGACCTTTACACTGAATAACGGGGATGGGTAGTTTGATTAGGCAAGGAGATGCGGAACTCGGATTCCCTTACTACTCGATCATGATCCCGGGAAGTGAAACGGTACATTTCACTTCCCCAGTTGTTGTTCCGTGTCCACAACGGAATAATCGCGAGTATCCGGACCCTTGTTTAACAAACTAATACGAACTTTTACCTTCACTTATATTTCCTACTACTTACCTACATATAACTAACAACATACTCATGCTTACATATACCCCTTTTCGAAACGTCTTAAGTTTGTGCATTTCATACATTTACACCCCTTACTTTATGTCTGCATGCATATATCATACTCTTATATACACCTGTTCATTTTTATACTCCTGCTTTCTTATGAGGCACTCCTACCTGAGTATAACTCGCTGACGGACTTTCCTTTTTCCTTTTTTGGAATGTCCGTTAGATGGGAATGAGTTTTATGATGAAGATCTAGGCGTGGAACCGACTAACGAAGATTATGCAGAGTTGACATCGGAGGATTAACTAGTTTTTATTTGTCGCCCATTTGTTTAGGGCTTCGTTCTTTTGATGTAATCAAACCTATTAGTTTACTTTGCTCTAGCTCTTGGAATGTAATGAAGTTTGGTTAATGGAAATAAATGACTTTTGCTTTTATTGTTTTATTTTGTTACACACCCTGCATACTATAAATATCCTTACGCTTAACGTAACTGTATTGAATAGACCACCTTCAATACAATTAGGTTGCGGACCGTGCCACGTCACTTTTCACCTTCTTTTGGGAAGCGGGGTATGACAGACATACTCGAACGAGTCAGTGAAGTGGCTTATTGCTTGGCACTTCCACCTTCATTGGAAGGAGTGCACAATGTGTTCCACATATCCCAACTCAGAAGGTATGTGAGTGACCCCAGCCATATTCTTGATCACTCCGAGCTCACTGTACAGCCAGATTTATCCTGTGAGCAAAAACCTGTTGAGATTCTGGATAGAAAGGTGAAGTCACTTCGGAATAAGGAAGTCAACTTGGTTCGAGTGATATGGAGAAAAGATTCACCGGGAGAATCAACATGGAAACGTGAGGACGACATGCGTGGAAGATACCCTCATTTGTTTGTAAACTAGTCCTTAAAATAATTGTAAATTTCGAGGGCGAAATTTTTGTAAGGAGGGTAGAATGTAACAACTCTAATTTCAATGTACAGAAAATTGTTTAAAAATTAATGTACAAATGGAGTATTTGCAATCCTGTTGGTAAAACCTTGCATTGCTGTGACGTAGCCTCTGTGATCTAATCCCCCCAGCCACATTATCTTTTTATTTAATTTTTCTTTTAATCTTTTAGAAGCCCAAGGGTTTGCACGTGCACTACACGTAAGATGATGAGTTACAGAATAATCAAACATATGCACGAGGCTATATGAATCGAGAGGGACACGTGGACAAATTTACACCCTCCATCGCTTGAAGCCGAGGAATGGGCTTAGAGCATAGAAGGTGACCTAGCAGCAGCCCAATTTCCAGAAGTCGCTTGGGCCAGAATAGCAAAACTCCAGCTTACTGACAATGCCAGAGTCTGGTGGAAGGCCGAGGAGAGCCGTTTTGAGCAACCAATCGAGTGGAAGATTTTTCGTGACCTTTTTGATGCCAAGTATTTTATTGAAACTGCACACTTTAAGATGGAACAGAAGTCCATTCACCTGCAACAAGGATCCATATGGGATAAGCCGATGGACGAGTATGATGAAAAATTCACCATGCTCGGCAGATTCGCCGCCAATCTAATTCCTACTGCCGAAATCAGAACCAGGCACTTACAGCATGGATTAGATCCTGAATCCAGGCTGCCCTAACAACAGGAGAATACCTAACACATGAAGCTGCTTTGAAGTCAGCACGTCGCTATGAAGCTGTCATTAAGAAGATGGGAAGGCCACAAGCGGTCGGTATGAAACGTTCCGCCAACCAGATTACTGGAGGAGCCTTTTCTAGGCCAACTCTCCCATTGCCAGCTATGAGGTCAGGAGGATCATTTTCCGAGACGGAACGGAATTTCTGCATCTATTGTAAGAGGACTGGACACCAAATCAAGGATTGCTGTCGAGCGAATGGTTTTTATCTTATATGTGGATCATCCTTATATACTGTAGGAACTTGCCCACAAAACCGAACTGGCCCAGCTCCCGTAGCTAGACTAGCTATCCAAGCTCCACCTATTCGTTTAGCCCTTCCTGCACCACCTCCATGCGGACCAACTTTACCTCGTCAGCCATCGATGTATCAGCATACATAGAGAAATATACCGAGACGTTAGGCTTTAACTTTGGCGGCCGTAGAGGCCGAAGCCACAGGTCAAGAAAATACTGGCAAACCTCCTCCCATCTTTTTCAGCCATTTCAAATTCTTGCATCTTTTCTTTCTTTCAAACATTTTCATGCACTTCTAGTACAATATTAGTAGTTCTTTCACCACCGTTGTAATCAAATTTTTCTTGAATCTGTTACAACTTTCTTGTATAAATTTCGAGGGCGAAATTTTTATAAGGAGGGTAGAATGTAACGACTCTGAAATTACTGTACAAAATTTTTCTTTTTAATGTACAGAAGAGAGTATAACAACCTGAGTTTGAGTGTAACATTTTGAAAATTTAGAAATAAATAAAATTAATCAATTAAATAATAAAATACCAATTTAAAAGGTTATTAGAACCAAATAAGACATTTTCATAAATAGTATATAAAACAAATTAAATTAAAATTTTAATATGTAACATAAATAAATTATAAGAGTTTTAATGTAAAATTTAGCTTCATTTTAATCAAAATAGTGTTATATAATAAACTAGGTAGTGAAGGGTCTTTGTGTAAAATTTAGGAAAGTTGCGCAATCTAAGAAATGTAGAGGGTGTAAGTGAAAAGGGGTAGATAAGGTTTTAGTTCAGAATTTATCATAAAAACAAAATAAATTAGAATGATAATGTATTGACACCACCTTCTTGCATGCACCCTTCATACACAACACCTCCTTCTTACATGAAACAACCACATCTTGCTTGGTGATACCTCCTCCTACACCTCACTCTTCCCTCTACCATATCTATTGTGTTCAGATCAATTAAATCAAACTAAAACTCTAAAATTTCAAAAATCAAAGTGAAAGAAAACATTTAGAATCCAAAAGAGAAATAAAAGAAAAGAGAAGTGAAGAAGAAGAACTAGGCTAAGAAGTTCACCATCAAGGTAGGAACTAGGAGCTTGTGCATCTTGGAGGGAGATCATCCAGCAAATCCATTGTAGGTAAAATCCTTAACTCTGTAGATTATAGTTCTGTAATTGCAAAACTTAGAAATCAAATATCGTATTTTAGGAAAATTTAGCTCTGTAGTAATCTGCTATTATCCAGAGTATAATCAACTTAGCCAAACAATGCCTAAATGTTGTATGTTGGACCTAGAACAAACCCTAGGAGTAAGAACCAAGGGGCTCAGAAACTGGCCGGCGAGCTATAGGTGAATTCCGGCGTCGCCGGATTTGTGAAGGAATATAGTGTTTTAGGGTTTTAGGTAGGTCTCTGTATAGGTTTTTGGGTATTTTTGTATTGTTTAAATAAGTTAATTTAACTGTATGTAAAATCTGGGGACTAATATCAGAAAAAGGTATCTAAAATCTAAAATACGACACGGTTAAAACGTAACGGGTTCTGTTTTCTATCACGAAACAGCGTTTGGGTAAAATCCAGTTAATTTGAGTGTTAGATAGTTTGCTATAATCGTACGTAGTGTAATTAGTACGTACAATATGTGTTTTCATATTTTCACCATATCGGAATGCAGCCGTTTCTTATGTAAGTCAAATGTAATATTAGATTTGAGTGCGGGGCTTCAGAGGCCGCGAGGAAAGGAAAAGTATCTACGATCCTTGAGTAGTTACGACGTATTCCGGTGAGTAGACTAAATATCTACCGGGGAATTTTGTAAAGATGGCGTGATACGCCCGTAGTTAGGTTTAAATACAAGTTTTGATTTTGTATGTTCAATTCATCATATGCATTCTTAAATTTATCTATACCTCCATGATTAAAACTTGTTAGAACACTGCATCATTATCGACGAGTTATGCCGCACATGCACATATTTATATGTTACACTACACCTCGTCGATATTAACATGTCACTTCACACTTAAAAATTATTCTGTTAAAATGATTCTTATTATACCTTAAATATTAATAGTCATAGTATTTAGCATATCTGACATCATGTTTCGTATTTGAGTATTAGTAGTTGATATAAGATGCATTTGTATTATTGAGGATTTATGGTTTTAAGTTTTCACATACTATTACGAAAAAGGCAGTGATTTCATGATTATGTGTCACGTCCACCATGATATGTCATTTTTTGATTTGGTTTTATTCCGAACCGAGTTGGGGGTCATACGGTTACGAATTTACAATTCTATCCAGACTGAGTCGGGGGGCATACAGTTGGATACATGGTGGACCCGGTCGAGCCCGAGGGATAGGATAGCCGCACTTTAGGCGGGGAGCCTAACGAGGGTACTCGATTCCGGAGACAGATGTAAACACGGCGAATATCTAGATGATACCGACCGGTGTTATTGAAAAATAGGATCGTTCGAGGAACGATGCCTGATGAAACACCGAAGATTTGTGTTGATGTTAGACATGGAAAAACGAACCTAATTTGGAAAATAATTGATGAGATTTCAGTTTTGGGTTCATATGATTAGTACTAATATTCCATGTTTTCCACACGCTATCATGCATCATACTTATCCATATTGCAGTTAGTTATAGTTCGGCATATTTACATTTTCAGCCGTTATATATTAGTTATATTCACTGAGTTGGCAACTCACTCCCGTTGTGCCACAGTTCCTTGCAGGAGTAGAGTGGACGGTTAGCCGCAGTGCAGCTCCACTTATCAGATTTTATCGCATCTTTTGTTAGGTGGGTTACATATGTAGTGACCTTCTCTTTTGGTATTGTATATTGAATCTAGAGTATCTCCATCAAAACCTGTATTATGACTTAGAACGAGAAGTGGGTGTATGTATATTATTTGATAGATGAGATCGTTTAGTTATGTTAAATGACATTTCTTTTACTTATGTCTGATATTCTTATTAATGTCGCATAAAGTTGTATTTCTATTTCCGCTGTGGATATTGTTGATCTCAACCAGGATTGCAACCAAATTAAACACTTTATACTTGATTTTATTCTTATTTCAATAGGAAGTTACGATTAAAATCTTAAATACTTAAAACTGCGATTTTTACTTAAGAACTAAATTTTACTAAAGTTCCGCAAAAAAGGGTTTTTTGGCCTTGGTTTTTGGTTTACTCGGGTTGTGTAGATATCTTTAGATATTATACAATCTAAGTACCGGTCACATCCAAACTCTTGGTCGTGACATTGAGTTATAAGTTGCTTTTGCTAAATAAAAGCAAGAAACAACTTGTAGCACACTGGTAAAGCCCTTGCACTGCTGTGACATAGCCTGCGTGTTCGATTCCTATCAGACACAATATTTTTTATGATTTTTCTTTTTAACTTTTTGGAAGCCCAAAAGATTTCACGTGCAATACACAGAAAAATGAAAAGTCAGAAAAATCAAACATGTGGAAAATGGAGTAAACACCGATAAATACACGTGGCACAAATCTAGAGACCCAATGCCCTAGATCGACCGGCAGATCTTCCCTTTTGGCCGGTACCGATGGCTGTAACGAGCCCAATGAGCCTCGAGCTTTGCACACTAGCCCCTTCACCTACCCCTAACTCCCCTGCACTGTTTAATTTCCCTGCAATCAAACAGAGACCTTTCATTTCACAATTTAACATCATTTTTAATTCTTTTTAATCCAAATTTCAATTCCCAAACCCTAATTCTTCACTATAAATATCACCCCACACTTTGGCTCAGCATCATTCTGAAATTTCTAGCCAAAACTCTCAAAATTTTTCTAAATACAAGTGGAGTAAAGAAGAGTTAGCAAGCGGTCAACTTCCAGCGAAGAATCGAAGCAACATCCGGAGCTCCCACGACACCACGACAACACTCTTTTTTTTTTCTATCTCTTCTTAGCATAACCAAATAGTAAGTTCCTCCCAAACTCCCTTTCTATTCTTTGATTTTTTTTAATCAAAATCGGTAAAAGTGGAGTTAATACCGATATTTTTTTTCTAAACACAAGAAACTCCACTTTTTCTTATATATTGTTCATCCAAATTCTTACACATTACTTGTAAACTTAATACCAATATTTAGAATAAATTTTAGCCTAGAATATCATGTAAAATAACTTTAAATTAACTTTTTCATTAAAATACCATGAATTTTGATATCGCTTCTTTTAGTTTCGTTAAAATTAAACCTTTAGGAAAAACTTCACGGGTTAACGACCTACCCCTCACGTACACTCTTGTTCCAGAGCATGATAACTCTTTTGTATGAATATTTGTTACGAAGAGAATCTTTAAAATACCATATAATTTAAAAACCGGATTTCTTTAAAATGCGTTATTCCATATCCTTTGCAAATATATATCTACAACCCTCTTTACGGGACCCGCCAACGGATGGTGCGGATTATTGCACATCCTTAGGCTAGTAGAACGAGATGCAGACCTCTTCACGAAACATTCGGTCTTTAAAGGATTTAAATACGGGTTTTTAAGAAATATGAATTATCTAAATAAATTAAAATTGTTTTTAAAATTAAAACTATATAAAATTATAAATCCATATTTTCAACATATAATAAATCTATATTTTTTCAAAATTAAAGATTAACAAGTTTCAATAAACTACCATCAAGTTACCAAAAGATAACTCTTTTCAATAAAATACCATGAACTTCCAAAGTTATTTGTTTATCACTAAAATACATCAAATCCTTAAAACTCATGTTCATGAAAACCCTAATAATATAAATAACTCCTCGAGGTTTATTTTTAAACTATATTAAAATATTTTTCATAAAACCCCTCGAGATATATACAAAACAAAATTAAGGACTTTAGTAAATATAGGTTTAAGCGGGATCAATTCTCTTGAGCCCCAGGGAGCCCGAGAAAGTGAGTGCTTGCCTATTCAAGTTAGAAAACTTAACCGGAGTTATCAATGACAATTGTCTTGGAAAAAACACAAATCCTGCCGTTCATGTGTAACAGTTGCCGATAATTCCCGAACCTACGATTTCCAGAGTTAAATCAGTACAAGTGTCTGACTCAGACCGAGTCTAATTCAAGCCCGAGTCTAATTCAAACCTGAATCCAATTCAAATCCGAATATAAAGCCAAACATGAATACTTGAGCATGAACACTCGAATTCAAATCATCAGTATCAAACATGTATACTTGACTTAACCAAACCCTGATTATAATTGGACATAAATGTAACATGAATACCAGAACACAATGGATGCTATTTAAACTGACTTGACTCGAACCATGAATACAACTTGACATGAATACAAGAATACTTGACACGAATACATGATATTGACATGAACTCAATCTTGCAAACTTGATGTATTCATGGATTCGAGCAAGGCCTGTGGATCTATCGGTAATGTAGAATACACGGGGTGTTGGGGTGGTTTATGCATGAATCCAACAAAATCTCAGGAGTCCCACTAGATCATGAATCTATGTCTACTAACACAAGCAAGCTATCATGAGGCCCATGTTTCCTTACTCCTGGATTACAGCCTGTTGAGTTTGGAATACTTAAACACTAGGTTGAAGTCTCATTACCAACACCTGATTCGGGCCCGTGGTTCCTTACCCCTGGATTATAGCCTGTTGGGTTCAGGAACACTCTTGAAATTGGTTGGCATTCAGTCACGCCCCACTTCCCAGTATACGGAGAAGTAGACGTGACGGGCCGCGACGTATTTACTCAGAAGTAAACACGTTTAAGCGTAAATAAGTAATATAAAATGAATACACAAGAATAACAAGAGATGTAATAATAATATCTTTTATTAACATTCTTTCTTTACATTACAACTGATTTAGAAAGGAAATGTACAATGTTGTAAGCAATTCCCAAACAATGGCATACAATGAAAAGAAATAAGTATAGGTAATCTAGAAGTCTATCTGGGCCTCAATTTGCTCAAAATACTTCTGGCTGGGCTCGGTCTCCTGAGAGTCGGGTCCTCCTGACTAACATTCTAAAGAAAGAAAGAAACGGGAATGTCGTCAGCGAACTAGCGCTCGGTAAGTCCCAAAGATAAGATGGAATAGAACAAGTAAAAAGGAGAGAACTGGTAATATAAACAGGTATATGTTTGTTATACTAACGTAGTTGTTTGTAGCTTGGTACAGAATGTATCAGTGTATACGAGAGGAGTCCAACTTGCTCGGTGGACTATGGTAATCGGAAGTACAAGGCCCCGTCAAAACCCACGGGACAACGGCACGGATGTTCGGTAGGTGTCTTTTAGTGACCATCTAGTTCCGCTTCTAATACATTCCGTACCAGTCTACCCCGTTAAATCCCGTAATGTATATTATATAGAATGTAGTTATCAGTCTTGCCGTGACCATGGATATAAGTTGTTCATGTAAACGGTTTCAGGATGTATCAAGTAGTCATGTAGTCAAGTCATAGCCATGGTTCGGTCAAGTCAAGTCATGTTGTATGTTGATATGATATTCAGGTTCAGTTTCAATTATAAATGCTGGATATATTGAATTCATGTTGAATTGGATTCATGTTTGTATTGGATTCAGATTAGACTCGGACTCAGACTTGAATTAGACACTTTAAAAAGATTTGGATACTGAATTAGGTTTGGGAGTTATCAGTGACTGCTGCACATGGACGGTAGGATTTGTGTCTTTTTCCAAGACAATTATCATTGATAACCGTTAAGTTTTTCTACCTTAAATAGGTAAGCACTCACTTTCTCCGGCTCCCTGAGGCTCAAAAGAATTGATCCCGCTTAAACCCATATTTACTAAGGTCCTTAATGTAATTTTATATAACTTGAGGGGGTTTTATGAAAAATATTTGATATACTTTCAAAATAAAGCTCAAGTATTTATTTATCGTATTTAGGGTTTCAGGGATGTAACCGTTTACCGCCGAAAACAGAGACGAACTGGGATAGATCGTCATGCCTGAGTTTGGTGGCAGATACTATTAGATTTATCCGTCCACCTCTACGAAGATACCAAGTTGATTTATGATATCATATATCGGAGGTTTGGACGAATATGACCGTTGTAGCAGACTTTATCAGATTCCCTCTCGTTTGCGAGGGTTTTTTTGATTGTGGGGACGCTCTTCCCTGCAGGCGCAAGCCCCTGCAGTTAATTACATTATCACATCGCGATAACCACTTTCTAATGCTTTGGAAGGTCACTTCGTGTCGTGTGTGTTTTTGTTTGTTTGGGTTGCCCGTGGATTGTATACGGAGACTAATTTATGTCGTCTCCCGTAGGGCGTGGATTAGTCCAAATCCGTATATTTTTTAGATTTGGGGTTTTTATTTAAGGACCGTTAAAGCTTTCTTCACTCCTTCCAAATGCACAATATCTAATGGGAATTCTCTTATCGACTTAAATGTATGTGAGCATTTGGGGCTCGATTTGTTTTTGTTAAGGATACATTAGTCCAATTTGAGACTAAGATCCACTTAACAATTTTTAGGATCATTTTTATTTTAGATCCAACAAAAGAGCATTTGGGCTCTATTGTTTTAGTTTAAGAACGTTTCGGTCCATTGTTCATCTTGCGCGCATGTGTATTTGTTACGTGATGGAGTGAACAATGGTGATATGGAATACACCTAATTTGGGATGCGGTCTAATTTGAGGTGTGCACGTTAATTTGGAAGTACACCAAAGAGTTGTTGGTTGTCGGGACCCGCTATCTCTCTGAAGGCGTTGAAGAATTACAATGACATATATCAAAGGTGTGGAGAGATGTACCCTTAAAACCAAATCCCGTATTTGAGGGAAAAATGGCTGTTGTAGACCTAAAAAATGTTAGTCATGTTTGAGACTAAAATTATCTTAGGAGATATAAGATGAATATCATTTAGGATATCATCAATGAGAGACCCCTAGTCATTTTTGAGACTGAGGTCGGCTTGGGAAAACATGAGCAATATGGGCTCGGTTGTTTTAGTACCAAATAGGTCTAATCTCAGGAAACTTAGCCAATTTGGGCTAAAATTAAGTCTCCAAAAGTGCTAAGCACTGAGGAATACAGTGCTCACATGCGTTTCACGTAGGCGCTGGATTAGAGTTAAACACTATAGTTTTATGGCGCTCACGTGACACACGTGAGGCACCCCAAATATGAGCGCTGGACTAGTGTTAAATACTAGACTTTTATGGCGCTCACGTGACACACGGGAGGCATCCCAAATATGGGCGCTGTCCTTTGGGTTTTATCTCCCCCTTTTTATATAAGTGCTAAGCACTTGGTTGGAGTTCTCGTGCAAAGTACATGGCTGTCTCTTTTTTATACTGGGGTTCTTTAACACACACGTGGAAAACACGTGAGGTGGTTTTGATTGTTCTCTTTGTCCGTTTGAGGCACTCACGTGGGAAACACTTGAGGCTTCAAAGCAGTGCTAAGCACCAACGATTTGGCCTTGGAGATCTTGGATCACTGTTTTTTTTATTGAAGAACTAAGTTCTTTATATAGGGTTAAACCCTAATTCTTGGAGGAATTAAATTTCTGTATGTTCCCGTTCTTCTTCTCCCTTTATTTTTTTTTATGTAACTTAGTTCTTTTCTTCTAGGTTTTGAATCTTTCAGAGCACTTCCCGATGAGAATTAAATTCTCAACTTGTAGGAAGATTTGTTTCTGCAAATCTCAACCAGAGGAAAGAACTGAGTTCTTATATGAAGGGTTAAACCCTTAGAGAGGTAAAGGAGAGACGTTTTCTTCTTACCTAGTGTTTCAAGGAAGAAAGTATTTTCTTTGAGAATTAAATTCTCCCGTTCCTCAAAAGCTCACTGTATATTCTTTTTTTTATGCCTCTGGGAAGTTCTCTTTCTCTCTGCGTGTGTGTGAGACTTGAAGTCCCGGGTTCTTTATATAAATGAAAGAAGTTTGTTTAATTTTGAGAAAATCGTTCATTGAAAGATCCCAATTGATTTAATTGATCTCATAATTGATTTAGGGAATTTTACCCACCATTGGATATTTGATCCAAGGACTTCTGTTTTTTACAGAAGATATTGTTCTTGATTTTAACAAAATTGGGAATATTCTCCCATATATAAAATAAAATTCTATCGAGCAGGGACATTTTAATCACCATTAGATTTTTAATCCAAGGGTGCTCAATTTAACATAGTATAATCTTTCTCTGTTTAGAATGATATAAATTTTTTTTGGATCTTTGATCAACTAACTCTCTGTTTAACAGAAAATATTCTTCCCGATAGAATTTAATTCTATGTTTAATCACCGTTGGATCCTTAATCCAACGGTTCATTAAGTAGAATTTAATTTTACGCAAGGAGGTATTCTCACGTGTTTAGCACGTGGGACTTAATTTGGCCCTCTTAGCTGTTTGATTGTTGTGCCTATATGCTTTGCATATAGGCGCTCACTGTAGGGTGTTTTTCGTCACCCCTTTGAGATGGGAATACGCGTCGCTTGTGAGGCGTATACAGATTCTCCATGCCTAAGGTAGACCGGGGTTTATTAATTGTGGGGATTTGAATCTCCGGCAGCCGAGGACTAAGCTGTCGTTAATTACCCTTCGCCTTTTGAGCGAAGGAACGTCCGATTGACGGGTCAACAAGTCATGCGAACTTAGTGTGCAGTGTGCGTGTGTTGTGTTTTGAAAGGGGATTTTGGATATATCGGAGGCCTCGCAGAGTTTACGGGGGTCCCTCTACCCGGATATCGGTCTGGGGGTCAAGAGGGCTAGCAGCCCTCTTGTGGGGTGTGGGGTAGCTCCTCGTTAGAAAAAATTTCCTAACGGGGGATGTATTTCTGGTATGGAGTGCACAAAAAATGAGGGGTGAGGAGAGTTTTAAAGACGCGTGCATGGCACGTAGGAGATGGGCGCCCACGGGTCATGTACCAGGCGCGTGGGCGATGAGCGCCCGCGGGTCATGTGCACAGCACATGACCATTGAACGCCAGCGGGTCATGTGCGCAGCACGCGACCGTTGGGCACCAGCGGGTCAGTGTGCAGTATGCGACCGCTGGTCGCCGGCGGGTCACGTGCTCAGCACAAGACTGCTGGGTGCCAGTGGGTCACGTGCGCAGCACGCGACCGCTGGACGCCAGCGGGTCACGTGAACTGCACGCGACCACTGGGCGCTGAGCTCCCGCAGGTTGCGTGAGGCGCACGTGGGCGCTTGCTCCTGAGGGTCACGTGCCCTGCACGCGACCGCTGGGCGTCCGTAGGTCACGTGCGTGGCACATGACCGCTGGAAGCACCAGCGGAAAAAGGGGCTTAGCCCCTGGGTTAGGAGTTGAACTCCCAAGGGGGTTTTGGAATAGAACTCCTAACAATTATGTATAGATTTGGATTTAAACTCCTAGAAAGGGGGTTGATTTATGGAGTTAAACTCTAACAGATGTTGAATGGAGTTATACTCCTAGAAATCTTTGGATCTTCTTTTGAGTCTCGGATCCTCCTGGAATGGGATTTTTGGAGATGGGTATCCTTCTTCTTACTCTCTGTTGACCGGATCTTGGGGGGGGGGAGGGGATGCGAGACTTAAAATCTCCCCTTTTAGGGATTTGATGGCAGATCCGAGCCCCCCTTCAAGGGTTTTATGGTGAAAAACTATTTATTTTTGAAAAAGGAAAAGTTAAACTCTTGATTTAATTTAAAAGAAAAGAAGAAGGTTTAGAACCTTGAGGAAGGAGGAGGGGGTACAAACCCTAGTTTTTTTTAGAGAGAAAAAAGTTGTCATTGATTTTTTCATCATGTTGCCTTTATAGGCTACACATTTTATATATAGCCCCTTGGGCTTTGCCAAATGGCACTTGTGCCACCCCATGCCTTATGTGCTTATTTTTTTTGCACATAAGCCATGGGCTTTACAAAAATTTGGCTTTCTGCCCACTTTACATATATTTATTTCTAAAAAATTACATTTAGACTAATTTATTGCCTCCTTTTTGGTATGGAACCGGACGCTTCCATGCTTGGTCTTGACTTGGGCTTGGGCTCGGGCCCACTTGACTTGGGGTTGACCTTGGTTTTGACTTGGTCAACTGGGGTGTAATTTTTCACCCCAACAAAATTCCCCCCATCAATAAATGCACACCACATATGTGGGTTGTGTGCATGAAATTGATGTATCTTCTTTCGCGTGGAGGTTGACTTGATTTGGTTTCCGTTTTGACGACGTGGAGGTCGATGCTGCCCTTTTTGCGACGTGGATGGTTGGTGCTGTTATTTTTGCGACGTGGATGGTCGGTTCTGCCATTTTAGCAACATGGACGGTCGGTGCTACCATTTTAGCGACGTGGACGGTCGGTTCTGCCCTTTTAGCAACGTGGACGGCCAGTGCTGCCATTTTTGCGACGTGGATGGTCGGTTCTGCCATTTTAGCGACGTGGACGGTCGGTGCTGCCATTTTTGTGACATGGACGGTCGGTTCTGCCATTTTAGCGACGTGGATAGTCGGTTCTGCCCTATTTGCGACTTGGACGGTGGGTACTGCCATTTTAGTGACTTGGACGGTCGAAGTTGCCCTTTTTGCGACATGGACGGTCGGTTCAGCTATTTTAGCAACGTGGACGGTCGGTTCTGCCCTTTTTGCGACTTGGACGGTCGGTGCATGATTTGACTTGCTCCGCTTCTTGCGGTGTCGGGGTTGAAGTTGACTTGCTCCGCTTTCTACGGTGTCAGGGTTGATTTGTTTGATTTGATTTATTTTGGGAGTTCCCTACCCGTCCAGCGGGACTTTTGAGATTGGAAGTGCTACCGGGTGGGACATTAATTTGATCTGTTTGATTTTTGCCTTATTTGACGGGACGTTTGTATTTGAAAGGAACTTGGAATTTAGATCTTGTTTGGCATCAGCATTGTTGCACTAGAATAATGCCAGGAGCAACTCATCATTTGCCCCGGGAGGACTTGGGATTTGGTTTTTGAGTCGGCATCAATATTGCTGCACTACAATAATGCCAGGAGTAACTCATCATTTGCCTTTGGGAAGACTTGGGATTTAGGTTTTGGGTTGGCATCAGCTCCGCTAACACTGAAGCGTAGTGCCAGGAGTGACTCATCATTTACCTTTGGGAAGACTTGTGATTTAGGTTTTGGGTCAGCATCAGCACCGCTAACACTGAAGCGTAATGCCTGGAGTGACTCATCATTTGCCGTTGGGAAGACCTGGGATTTGGGTTGTTGGTCGGCATCAGTACCGCTAACACTGAAGAGAAATGCCAGGAGTGACCCATCATTTGCCGTTGGGAAAACTTGGGATTTGGGTTTTGGGCCGGCATCAGCACCGCTAACACTGAAGCGAAATTCCAGGAGCGACTCATCATTTGCCGTTGCCCGTTGGGGAGCGATGGCTCAGAAGACAAGTTTATATCCCTATCACCTATGGCTTTTCAATTTTATGAGCCGTAAGGGTCTCATAAAAGCATTTTCTCCCTACGAGTCGAGGGGATCTCTCCGGTGCATTTCTCCCTAAGAATCGTGGGATTCCTAAGTGTGTTGCTCCTTTGTAAGTCGTAAGGATCTCACACGGGGATTTTCTCCTCACAAGGTCGAGAGGAATATGCGAGTGTATTTCATCTCTTTCACGAGTTTGCGCCCTTTCGAGTTTTCACAAACTCGCTGGCAGTCCTACTGTTTTTACTCACGGAGCCCTTTCGAGTTTTCATCTGTACCCGTTTTGCTTGTGACATACCCCCCCTTTTTTAAGGCTGGTGGGACTTTAAATGTAGTCTCGCCGGTAGGACTTTGGGAGAGATAGGGGTTGTTTACGCCCGTGGATTGTATACGGTTTTACAGGATGTATGATCCAGACCGTAGGGCCGGTGTGCTCAATTCGTCTGCGGCTAGGAGCATTTACACATAGTATTTCTTGAGATATCGGCTATTGATGGGTGGCATGGGCCTTTCTCCCTCGGCATTTATCAGCTGGTAGGACCCTCCATCAAACACCTTCTTGATGACGTATGGTCTCTCTCAGTTTGGCTCGAATTTTTCCTTGGCATGTCGATTGGGGATGATCGGTCTTTTGAGGACCAACACAAATTCGCCTTTCTTAAAAGCACGGAGACGGGTCATCTTGTCATAGGCCCATGAAATTTGGGCTCGGTACAGCTCCAGATTTTGCTGTACTGTGAGCCTTTTTTCTTCGAGAGCCTCGAGCTCTTCGAGCCGAAGGAGCACGTTTTCCTCCTCCGTCAACTCGTGCTGAACGACCATTCTTAAGCTTGGAACTTCGACTTCGAGGGGGAGGATCACCTCCACTCCGAAGAGTAATGAGTATGGAGTTGACTGAGTTGGAGTACGGTGCGTGGTACGATATGCCCACACCGCCTCATGAAGTTTGAGATTCCAGTCTCTCTTGTTGGCTGAAGTATTATTCCTCAGGAGCTTGCACAGAGTTTTATTAAAGGCTTCGGCTAGCCCATTGGCCATTGGATTATTGATGGAGGAATATCTCCAGTTTATCTTGTGTTGGGTAGCGAACCTTGTGACTTTGAAGCTCTTGAAAGAAGGCCCGTTGTCAGAAATGATTCTTCTTGGTGTACTGAAGCGGTATAGAATATTATGCCGGAAAAATGTCAGAATATCTTCTGTCTTGACTTCTTTTAGCGGGACAGCTTCAGCCCATCTGGAAAAATAATCAGTTGCGGCCAATATGAACCAGTGGCCTTTGGATGGTGGAGGATCAATTGGGCCAACTATGTCGGTGCCCCAAACTTCGAAAGTCCATGACTCCACCGTAGGATGCAACCGATTGGGATGCTTGTGAATGAAATCACCGTGAATTTGGCAGAGATGGCATTTCTTTGCATGCTCTTTACAATCCCTTACATGGTGGGCTAGTAATATACAAGCTGTTTGATCTGAAGCCGCATTTTGGGGCTGGACTAGTGAGCCCCACAGACGCTCGAGTGAACTTCTTTCATGACTTTTTGGGCTTCGGCCGATGATAGGCACCTGAGCCAGAGTTGGTCATATGATCTGCGGTATAGCGTATTATTTACAAACACGTATCAGAATGCTCTCTTCTTCAGTTGAATCCTCGTAATTTTTCTTCGGGCAGTTTGTCGTATCGAAGGTACTCTATGAAGAGTTCTCTCCAATCGGGTTCATCTTGAATGATCAAAGCCTCTTCGGCAGAATTGTTCTCTTGTTCTATACTTTCTTCTTCACGCAAAAAGACTGGAGGCAGAATTTGCCGGCTTCTGACTGTGATTAGAATTTCGTCCATGTCAGGATCAGCTAGCTCTTTAGCTAGGCGAGCGAGTATGTTGGCTTTTCCGTTCAACGCCCTAGGAACTCTCATTAGTTCAATGTGAGTGAACCGTTTCATGAGTTCCACCACTCGGCTTCTATATCGAGCTAACTCGGTCTTCTATATATTATAGTCGCGGCTTACCTGGTTCATGACAAGCTGGGAGTCACCGTAAACTCGTAGCCGAAGTATTTCCATTTCTATGGCAAGCTCCACACCAGCTATCAGAGCTTCGTACTCAGCCTCGTTATTTGTGTGAGGATCGGTGAGAGCAAAAGAACGTCATAGGGTTCCCATCGATGGTGTGATGAACGCCAATTATATCCCTGCTTTTATCTGCGGGATGCTTGATTTGCCAGAGCTCCTCATTGATGAAGCTCCATCGAAGTAGAGCTCCCAAGATGGCTCATCATTCTCGAGGTGCAGCACTTGTTCGTCGGGTAACTCGCAATTGAGCGGTGGCCCTTCTGGTATGGGATGAGCAGTAAGGAAGTCAGCGAGAGCTTGCCCTTTTACTGCTTTCTGGGGAGTATAGATTATGTCAAATTCAAGCAGCATGACAGCCCTTCTCGCCATTCTACCGGTTAGGCTTGCTTTAGTATTTAAGCGGGTCGACCTTGGAGATCAGCATAACCCGATGAGCAAGCAGATAGTGCCTCAGCTTCTTTACAGTGAATATCAGAGCCAGGCACTGCTTTTCGATCAGGGAATAGTTGTGTTCCGCCCTGACTAGAGTTCGACTGAGGTAGTAGAGGGCATTTTCTTTTCCCTCCTCGTTGTTTTGGGCAAGGAGCGCACCGAGTGACTCATCTAGTGCGGCGGTATAGAGAATCAACAGTTTATTTGGAATAGGGGCAGCAAGTACTGGAGGGTGCAACAGGTAATGTTTGATGCTTTCGAACGCTTCTTGACATTCGGCATCCCAGACAAAAGGAGCTCCTTTCTTCATGAGCTTTGAGAAGGGCCTACATCTCCCCGATAAATTTGAGATAAATCTTCGCATATAAGCAAGCTTGCCTTGAAAAGATCTTAGCTGCGTCAGACTCTTTGGAGGGGGCATCTCCGTGATGGCCTTTATCTTGGATGGGTCAACTTCTATCCCCCGATGTCGGACAATAAAGCCCGGGAATTTTCCCGATGACACGCCAAATGTGAACTTCAGAGTATTTATCTTCAGATCGTATTCCCTCAGTCTAGTGAGAACGGTCCTAAGATCTTGGATGTGATTGGCCTTGGCTTTAGTCTTGACGACCAGAACATCAACATAGCATTCGACGACTTTATGGATTAGGTAATCAAAGATATTGGTCATTGCCCTTTGATATGTAGCACTTGCGTTCTTTAGTCCGAACGGCATCACTTTATAACAGTATATGCCGATCAGGGTTCAAAATGTTGTATGCTTCTCATCCTCAGGCGACATTTTTATCTGATTGTACCCAGACGAACCGTCCATGAAGGTGAACAGCTCGTAATTTGAGGTGTCATCGACCATCATTTCCATGACCGGAAGCGGGAAATCATCTTTAGGGCATGCCTTGTTAAAGTCCCTGAAATCGACACAAACCCGGATCTGCCTATTTTTCTTCTTTACTGGAATAATGCATGAGATCCAGTCTGCGTACTTCTCTTCCCTGCTGAAGCCAGCATCGATAAGTTTCTTAGTTTCCTCGATGACCTTTTCTTCCAGCCCCCTTTTCATTCTTCGAGGAGCTTGTTTGATAGGTTTGGCATCAGAAGATATAACCAGCTTATGCACGGCCACTTCAGAGGATAGGCCAGGCATTTCTTTGTACGTCCACGCGAAGCAGTCGGCGAACTCATGCAGCAGGGCAATTATCTACTCTTTCATTTTCTCTTACAAGAGTGAGCTGATGTAGGTCGGCTTTGGGTTATTGGGCGTTCCCAAATCAACCTCGGTTAGCTCGTCGAAGGTTGCTTGTCCGCCATCTTCGAACCCTTGAGGGGCCTCTTCTGGTTCGACTAGCTCATCTTCATCACTTGACTCTTCGCTGGCTTCACCAATATGAATCATGTAACATGCCTTGATGTCAGGTTGACTGAAACCTATGCCCCGTCTATCTGGGATTCGTCCATCGATGAGTGCTCGGACCTAAGGCGGGTGCCACAATCCCTCATAAAACTTCGCTTCGGAGTCCGTTTGATATAACCGACATTCGCACTTTTTAAAATATTCCCGCATCTCGGGTGCATAATATCTAGGGCTTAGGACGGCTCTTATGCCTCTTTCATAGGGAAGGCACGTGACAGACAAATTGTCCGGGTGCACGACAAGATTTGACGCATAAAACAGGATGCCCTTCTGCCCACTCTTTCTCCCGGGAGCGTAGAAGGTATTCAGCTGGTCCACGGTGGAGACTGACACTGCATCGAGATCTTTGCACATCTGCTCCGGCACCCTGGTGACGGCTAGGGACCTTTCTGCAATTTCGAAGGTCTCTTGTAGTTTTGCTCGTTGCGTGGGGGCCCAGTCTACACAGCTGTGGCAAGGCGGGTCCTCTTCCTCCGACTCTTCAGTGTCGCTGCCTAAATGAGGGCGGATTTTGCTGTCGGATGGGCCTTCAGTATCAGATTCGTCCGTATCGCTACCGAAATGAGGGCGAGTTTTACGGAAGGACGGACTTCCAGCATTGGACTCAGTGTCACTGCCGAAATGCGGACGCACTTGGGATTTTTTGCTTTTGAAAGTGATAGCCAGCTACGATTTGCCTTTGAGTTTTGGGGCCGCTCTGTCCTCGGTCAGTTGTGGCTTAACATTTTGGGGGTTCACAAAGTATCGAGAATCTTCATATCGGACTTCATGCACACCGAACGGCTGGATGTCTCCATCAATGCGTCTTTCTTCGGCATTTTTAGTATACTTCATGCATTGATGGAGAGTTGACGGAACAATACCGTAATCGTGGAGCCATGGCCGCCCCAAGAGAATTTTATAAGACGTGTCAGCGTCGATCAAGTATATCTTAGCTTCGGTTTGCAGATCCCCAAATTTGATTGGCAAAGCTATAGACCCCAGAACTTGCTGGTAATTTTGATTGAAGCCTTGGCTGATAATCCTTTCCCTTGACAGGTGTCGGACGTCCATTGACAAACACTTCAGAGTCCGCAAGTTCATGATGTTCACCGAGGATCCTGGATCAATCAATATGCGATTAATCCGATCTCCGTCTCTGTACCCGGTCACGTAAAGCGGCCGATTATGCTCAGCCGTTTCTAGTAGCAAGTCTTCATCCTTAAACATGACTGCGGCGGCATACAGAGCGTACTGGGCTTCTTTCATATTAGTTTCCGCAAAACGAGCCTGGTACCGCTCGGGGTTTTGTAGAGCATGGATGCGAACATCTCTAATCTCCTTAGATAGGACCAAGGCATCGTAAATGCTCAGGAGAGACGGAAGCTTCCGGAGATGAGCCAAGATATTGTAGTCCACTGAGGAAGGACTTGATTTTTCATTAGCCGATTTTCTGCCATCTTCCTCATTAGCGACTTGTTTTTCCTTTCCTTTTGGGGTGTTGCCCTGATTTAGCGGTAGAGCCCTGCCGCTTCTGAGCTGGATTTGGTTGGCCTTTATGGCGAGCTCCTCGTCCTCTTCAGGAAAACAGAGAGCTGCTGCCCAGATGGATGGCGTAGCAGGTCACTATAGGGATCTCTTCATTGGAGTCTTCTTCTAGCTCCTCCAGAATCTCAGTTGCTTCTACAGGGAAGAACTTCGTCAATTGAATTAGAGTCCTTTCCTTTTGTTCATAGTCTTCGAGAGAATCAATATGTTTTTGAATGGTCGATCTTCCTGCAAACTCTTTTTCGCATCGAGCTGTACTTTTCTTCTTCTTGAGCTTTTTGGATTTTGAGCCTGATTGAGCCGAATTGGCAGCTGGAATGGTAGGTTTCTTCTGCCCTTCCCATTCTGTTCTGGGCTCTTTCCGAAGTAACTTTATCATTTTCTTTGTCTTATTAGATATGTGCGTACTCCACGGAGTCTGCGGTGAGTCAGTTTCATTTCTTAGGGCAGCGGGTTCAGCTGTCTGCTCCCAGAAGGCTTCAGTTTCTGTCTGTATAAAATTGGTGGTTGCAACTTGATTGTTCACCAACACACTCTTGGATAGCTCGATCTCTCCAGTCTTGTACTGCTTCTCGACCCAGTCTTTGAAGATATAACAATCCTCGATCGCATGGCTCACTACTCGGTGGTACGGGCAATATAGAGGATTGTCGGTCATTTTTGCTTCGTGAGGTCTCTTCGACTTTAGCATTTTTAGACCATTGCTCAAGGCGTCTTTGAATATCTTGCGCACCTTGTCCCTTTTGAAAGAGTAAACCTTGTTCTTTTTCTCCTCTAGGGAAGGCTCTTCTCCTTCCAGCACTGGCTTTCGAGACCGGTTGGTTTTGGATTCGCTTGCTTTTCGCTTGTCTTCATTGTCGGACATATTGAAGATATTAGTATTGCTGAAATTCCCTCTTCTACGATTGTCGTCCCTCCTGCTCTTCCAAGTCTTGTCTCTCTGAGAGTCCGGGGTAGACTCTCGCTTTGAGCGTTCCAGCATTTGGACTTTCTTGGCAAGCTCCTGAAACGTCTTGAGGCCTACTGTACACAAGAATGAGACCATCCAATTGCTGAAGTTCCCAATGAGGAGGCTGACAGACTGGTCCTGCTCTAGCGGCGGTTCACACTTGGCAATGAGGTTGTGCCATTGGGTAATAAAGTCTGTGTTGCTTTCGTTTTTCCTCGGCTTGGTTCTCATGAGGTCAGCAATGGAGATTTTGTCACTAACACTCATAAATCTTTGCCGAAACAGAGACTCCATTTGGGTGAAAGTAGTGACGGACCCGTCTGGTATACTCGCGTACCAGTTGAAAGCGACACCAGTTAGGCTGTTGACAAACTGACGAAGAAGAAGTGCATCATTGCTCCCTGTATTTCCGCACGACGCTTTAAAGTTGGCGACGTGCTGATTTGCGTTTCCCGTCGTGTCAAATCTTCCAAACTTTGGAATGATGTAGCCACTCGGGAACTCGATCAGATCATACTGTGCGGGATATGGCAGCCCACTACTGCCAATTTCTTTTTGAGCTTCGGCTTCGGCAACCAATGTTTTAACCTTGTGGGTGACCAAATCGATTATCCGATTTTGTGTTAGCGGGATAGTGCTATCTGGGGCCATGGCGTCCCCAGAAGCAGAATATGGCCGGCTTTCTTGCAGCTCGACCAATCTTGGACCCAAAGGGACAGGTATCGGCTGCTTCGGGTTGTTATCACCCGGCTCATGAGTAGAGACTTGTGCTTGATTGGGAGGCACCCGAGCAATTTGAGCTGTAAGCTGCATCACAACATTCGTAAGGTCATCGATTTCGGAGTAAACCTTGGCCATTTCTTTATCTTTGCTCCTGAGTTGTTTTCGAAGCTCTTGAAGCAGCTCTTGCTCTGCGGTCCTGGGGCGGAAAGTCGGCTCTTTCTCGCTGTCCGAGCTTGACTCCACATGGACTGAGGGGTTTTTCTTCCTATCGGCCTCATCGAGAGGATTTTCATCATCCAGCGGAGGCGGCTGATCTTGGGAAGCGGCAACCACATTCAAGCCAAGTTGGGATTGGGATGTAGTAGCCCCATCCTTGTTTTTGCTATGGAGGTTGTCGCTGGGGTGCATGCCCGCCATATAGACAGTGTGGATAACATATTCGTCCATCCTTTCATTATTGCAAGCTGATTTTGTGGACCACCGTCTTGGCCCTTCTGGTTTGGTAACGGACAATTGATTAAAGATGTCTGGCCTGACCGACTTCTTGAGTAGTGCCTGCGCTTTTTTTTTTCTGTATTTGCCCCGTTGCTTTCACATGGCATAGAGCGCCTAATAGACTCTTGAAGAGACATCGTCATACTTTCTCTGTTGGGGCTGGGACACGTCTCTTAGTAGCATCGTTCGGACTGCTGTCTCCTTAATTCTAGTAGTCATGGCGTTTTTCTTAACCCATTTCAGGGGTTTGAAGAATTGCTGACTTTTACGACCGACTCAGCCGTCGTCGCGGGGTGACCCTGCTCTTGGAACCTCACATGATTCCACTTGGCCGAAATCCTGTCCCTTTTGTTGGCTCGATACCTGAGCCACTTCCTTCTCAGCTTTTCTGTTTTGAGCACTTGGCAGTCTTCAGCCCTTCGGGACAACGTCGTAGACCGACTGACAGAGAGTCCAGAGAATATGCCTGCTCGCTCGATCGTCAAGGGCAACTTCTGCATTTGCTGGAGCTGCTTTGTGGCCCCATTGGTGTTGACGACCTTGCCCCCAGTCGGAACAGTGGAAAGCCGTTCGAATACAGATTTGCATTTGGGGTGGGATGCTTTGGCGACCACAACGTTCGGCCTCCTGCCCCTTGAGGTCGGTGTGGCTGCTTGGTTTGCCGTGACCTCCGCCAGATGAGCGCTTTCGGTAGGGTAGATGATGACGGAACCAAATTGACGAGGTCGCTCCTCCCATTGCTGGCTAAGACTGGTAGGGAGAACCACGCGGGTATTGATCTTGACCACGTACGAGATCTAGGTCGTGTCGGAAGCTGAATTCATCTTAGGAGATATCATCGTTGAAATTTGATTGCTGCATGAAAAAAACATTATTTTAGTATAAACATCGGCATATATGCTAAATGAGTTCGCATGAACACTTGACCTGAGATATGGGACGAGAGAAGGGTCCCACTCTGCATGCCAGAATCTGTAGGGTGTTTTTCGTCACCTGATTAAGAGAGATTTTATAGATCAAAAATATATTACCGCAATCAAGAACGGCGTTGCTTGGTAGCTAGCCGGTGAATACGGGTCGGTCCACAGGGATGTTGTAAATCTCCTAAATGTTCTTACGAGCTAATTCCAAAGGGTGTTGGATCTTTGAATTAAATTTAAAAACTAAGTTGAGTTATACTAGGATTAGGTCACTTGCTAGGATTAGGTTTAGATAAAGTTTGGTAAATAAAGATCTACACCTCTTTCAATGCCTTAAATTAGATATCATATTGGGGGTTATGATAATTATTAATAGAGGGGATTAGGATGATTGGGAAGATGTTTCTTCCTCTAGATCCTTGTCCGTCCTTTATTAATCCTTACCCTAACCTCCATGGAAAACTTACAAATCCGGTCTTTTATACTACGGTATCACCGTTACCTCGTGGGTAGAGTGCCGTAGGGAGCGGAATAAGAAAGTATGCATGGAGTCCTAATTGTTCATAAGAGATTGGCAAAGAAAGAGATGAGAGATCTTCATCTCTCAAACCCTTCCCTATTCCTAATCCTAACAAGCGAGGAAACTACTCGCTCATTGAGGGATCTACGAAAGACATAATTTTTATTTTGTTTTGATTTAAGAGATGAAAGATCTACTGCAAGTTAATAAAAATTCTAAACTAGATTAAACTAGGGCAAGAAAAGAAATTACCTAGGGCAGAAATTAAAACTAAAACTAGGGCAGAAATTAAACCTACTTACAAATTTGATGCTCTCCAACTTCAAAAGAAAGATGAATTTTTATTGATGAAAAGAGGCATAAAAAAATACAATGAATTGGATCTCTATTTATAGGACATAGAAAACCCTAGGTTTATAATTTCCGCACGTCTGCATTTACAAAAATACCCCTAGGAAGACTAGTCAGCGCCACCTCTGCATTTTGGTAAAAAATTCAACTCCTACGTGCGTCACACGGCCGCGGAACAGCGGCCGCAGCCAGGGTTTGGCCGCGGTTCCACGGCCCAATATTGGTCTTGAATGCTGAAATTTTCTGGGCTGGCTCTGGGCTTTTTGGGCTTCCTATTTCTTCAGTACTTTTCTCAAATTGGCTTCTAGGTTTCTTCCAGATCTTCCAGTGAATTGTAGTGGGCTTTTACCGTTGCTGCGAGACGAAATCTTGGACCTTGCATTGCCTTGTACTTTGTGAACTGATCTTCATGTAGTCTTGATCAAGATCCTTCTATTTGTTGGTCGTAGTCCCACTTTTGCATTGTCTTTTATCTTTTTCACTGTTTTTGCTTCGAGAACCTGTAACCTGTACTATGTAGCAGTCATGGGTCAAAAGCACCTGTTTATTTGTAAAATGCATAAGAATGGGGAATGTAATAATGCAATATTATGATATGAACAAATACCCACAAACTTATATTTTGCTCATCCTCGGGCAAACCTAGTTTTATTCTCGACAAAAACCTAACCTCACTTTCGCAGGGAAACGCGATTGCACTGAGCTCATGCAATAAGCCGTTAAACCTCTAGGTGTCCCTAGTAGGAGGAGTGTTGTCTCCTGAGGGTTTTCAGCGGATACTACCCACAAAATCCTATCAATTCGGCTTTTCGACTTTTATTCTCCAATTAGGTTTTCTAACAAGGAATTCTATTATCGTCGACTCGTAAATTATCCACCCATATTCTTCACACTTCCTCATCATTTAACTTAAGATTATATATGTTCTGCAGACCTACTTAGCTTTCGGCATTTCTTAAGTTTTCCTTCTAGGGTTCCATCTCCACTTAGGAATTTTTATCAACTTTACTAAAAATACAAGTTCTATTCTTCACTCCTTTCTCTCATCTAAACTCCAATCACATACCCCTACGTGTGTGTGTATATCACCCTTACACTTGGAAATTCAAATCAAGCAATTATACTCTTGTCCGTTGTCCAAAGCACTTATTAATTGGTGAATTTTTAAATGAATTTTGCTTACACATCCTTCATGCGACCGTTAATACTTCTTGAGATACCAACGACCGATTACAAAATGCGTCTGCACTTTAAAGCATACTTCCTTGTCTTGTAACACCTAAGGCTTTAGCAGTGACTCCCAAACCAGTTGGTCTAAGGCACTAGGTGATGAAGCACCCTCGCTAAATATTTTTTCTATTTTTACAGCCTTAAGTAATCACAAAAACCAGTGTTCATTTTTTTCTTTATTCACACTTGCATATTTTTTTTTATTTTCTTCGTACTAAGGACTTTAGACAAGAGCATTTCAAGGTCTCTTCTACTATTCCAAGTTTCAAGATGCGTGATTGTGCAAATTGTAGGGTATACATTTTCAGAATCTAGACTTAAGCTAGGAATTATTTTTCAAACTTATACTCTAATAAAAATATCAATATTTTTCCTTTGGTTTGACTTAGCCCAAGAAGTGAACTCAAAATTTGCCTATTTCTAAATAAACTACAAAGACATATACTTTCTACCGTTAAATTTTAAGGAAGGTTATTTTTAGGGTTTTTTTAATTTACTAAGTCTAAGATCTAGTTGTTCCTAGCTAATTAACCTATTTGTCAAACTCAAGTCAAATAAAGCCAAAATTGAATACATTAATTTTTATAATTTTTTGAAATTTTCAATTTTTATGGGTTTTTCTTTTACTAATTTTTTAAATTTTGTTTTAAAATTTTTTCAATTTTTATGATTTTTATATAAGGATGCAATGCAGAAATATACATATGAATGCGAAGGAAGAAAACGTACCGAGCATACCCCCAAACATAAACTGGACAGTGTCCTCACTGTCATGCTGCACCAAGTGGGTCGATAATTTTGGCAATTTCCTGCTTATTAATAATCATATTTACAAATGATACACACCCCCAAACTTATTTGAAAAAAAGTATTGGAAAATTGATTGGAAATTCGGGGGTGAAAGTGGAGGAGATTTAATCGGTGTAGATCGGCTCCTGCAAAAACAGGAGCTCTTCTGATGGGTCCGCTGTAAGAAACGGTTTCAATCGATGTCCATTTACTTTGAATAAAGTACCATCTTCCGTATTTTCAAGATTGACCGCACCGTGCGGATAAACGGTGTGAACTACAAATGGTCCCTTCCACCTAGAACGGAGCTTGCCGGGGTGATAATGTAACCGAGTGTCATAGAGTAAAACCTGTTGACCAGGTTTAAATATTTTTCGTAGAAGGTGTTTATCATGGAACACCTTAGTTCGGTTTTTAACAATTACGGCATTATCATATGCCTCATCCCGCAGCTCTTCTAGTTCATTTAATTGCAGCTTTCGATTGATGCCCGCATCTCCTAATGATAAATTCAACTCTTTGATTGCCCAAAATGCCTTATGCTCAATCTCTACTGGGAGGTGGCAAGCCTTCCCGTAAACAAGCCGGTATGGAGACATACCAAGATCGGTCTTGTATGCAGTACAGAAAGCCCATAGTGCATCGATCAGTTTAAGTGACCAATCTTTACGGTTTTTAGAAACCGTTTTCTCTAAGATTTGCTTAATTTGCCGATTTGAGACCTCGGCTTACCCACATGTTTTGGGATGGTATGGTGTTGACAGCTTGTGGGTAATAGAATATTTGCGCATTAAGGACTCAAAAGTCTTATTGCAAAAGTGAGAACCATTATCACTTATAATCGCTCGAGGGTGCCCAAACCGAGAAAAGATATGTTCTTTAAGAAATCGAACGACAACTTTGTTGTCATTCGTTCGGCTAGGCACAGCCTCGACCCACTTTGACACGTAGTCAACAGCCAAAAGAATATACACATTCCCAAAAGAATTAGGAAATGGTCCCATGAAGTCTATTCCACAAACATCAAAAACATCCACAACCAAAATTGGTTGGAGCGGCATTTCGTTTCTCCGCAATATCCGGCCCAAGTGTTGGCATCGGGAGCATGTCTTGCAGTATTCATATGCATCCTTAAAGAGTTGTGGCCAATAGAAACCACACTGCAAGATTTTCTCGGCTGTCTTCTTTGGGCCAAAGTGCCCGCCACATGCTTGATCGTGGCAAAAAGACAGCACACTCTTAAACTCATTTTCCGGTACACACAGATGAATGATTTGGTCGGAACAGTATTTAAAAAGATAAGGTTCATCCCAGTAAAAATGGTTTGCTTGGGACAAGAATTGAAGTTTATCCTGTTTCGACCAATCTTTAGGTATCAAGCCGGTGGCTAAGTAGTTTACGATATCAACGAACCATGGTTCGCAAGAAATGGTTAAGAGTTGCTCATTGGGAAAAACATCTTTGATTGGAAGTTCAAGTGTAGGTGAAGAAGGAAGTCGTGAAAAGTGATCGGCCACTACGTTTTCACATCCTCTTTTGTCTCTTATGACAAGGTCAAACTCTTGTAGCAAGAGAATCCAACGTATTAGCCTCGATTTAGCATCCTTCTTCGCAAAAAGGTGGCGAAGAGCTGAATGATCCGTATACACAATGACTGGAGAGCCAATTAAATAAGGCCGAAATTTTTCAAGTGCAAACACAACTGCTAAAAACTCTTTTTCTGTTGTTGTGTAGTTTAGTTGGGCCTCATTTAGTGTACGGCTAGCGTAATAAATTACGTGCGGCATTTTATTAATGTGATGTCCAAGAACAGCACCAATGGCAAAATCTGATGCGTCGCACATAATTTCGAAAGGATGCGTCCAGTCTGGAGATGAAAGAATGGGCGTAGAAATGAGAGAGTGTTTCAATGACTCAAACGCTTCCATGCAAGTTGAGTCAAAATCAAATGTTGTGTCCTTGGCCAATAAGAGAGTCAAAGGTCTAGCAATCTTGCTAGAATCCTTGATGAACCGTCTATAAAAATCGGCATGGCCAAGGAAAGCTCGGATGTCTTTGACGCATTTAGGAGGAGGAAGATTAGAAATGACTTCAATTTTGGTTCTATCAACCTCTATGCCATTTTGCGAGATGACATGTCCTAAGACAATGCCTTCTCGTACCATAAAGTAGCACTTCTCCCAATTTAAAGTTAGGTTCTTATCCCTACAGCGGGTAAGAACCGCGTCAAGGTGTAGCAAACACTCGTCGAAGGAGTCACCAAAAATGGAGAAATCATCCATAAAGATCTCCAAAAACTTTTCAACCATATCTGAAAAGATCCCCATCATACACCGCTGAAATGTAGCGGGTGCATTGCATAACCCAAAGGGCATGCGATGATAAGTAAAAGTGCCAAAAGGACAAGTAAATGTGGTCTTGTCTTGGTCCTCTTTGGCTATGGGGACTTGGTTATAGCCGGAATAGCCATCTAAAAAGCAGTAGAACTCGTGCCCAGCCAATCGATCTAGCATTTGGTCAATGAAAGGTAAATAAAAGTGGTCTTTCCTTGTCGCGGTATTGAGTTTTCTATAGTCGATGCAAACTCGCCACCCAGTTTGGGTGCGAGTAGGTATTAACTCATTTGCCTCATTGGTAATGACCGTGATGCCCGATTTCTTTGGCACAACATGAATGGGGCTAACCCATTGGCTATCCAAAATAGGGTAAATGATACCACCATCAAGACATTTAACAATCTCCTTCTTGACAGCCTCTTTCATTATGGGGTTGAGGCGTCTTTGTGGATCCCTTACCGACTTGGCATCATCCATCAAGTGTATATGATGTTCGACTATGAGGTGACTAATCCCCTTGATGTCCGCCATAGACCAGCCAAAAGCTTGCCGATTATTTTGTAAGACCATTAAAAGGGCCTTCTCTTGCTCAAGAACTGGAGAGGCCGATATAATGACAGGTAGGGTCTCATTCTCACCTAGATAAGCATATTTAAGGTGTGATGGCAAAAGCTTTAGCTCGAGTTTAGGAGGTGAAACAATTGATGGTAACAATGGTGTAACTGTTTCAAACTCGAAGGATTCCATCAAAGGTTCAAATCGAGTGTACGCAACCGAGTCCGATGGTTCAACTAACTCATCCGAAAAAGCAAAAGACTCAAACTCGGATGGTGAGTCTTCAAAATCGTCCACAAATGTGAAACACTCATAATCGTTGTCCGCCGTGAAAGCTGTGTCGGATTCTAGGAGGAACGCACTAGTGGCGTCAACACTGCTGTGATCAAACATAAAATTTTCGAACTCACAGTCCTCCTCCGCGATCTCATTGATCGAGCAAACATCAAGTACGCTAGAATTAGGCTCGCAAGGCTGATTTCCCAACTTAAAAATGTTGAGTTCAATTGTCATATTGCCAAAAGATAGATTCATTAAACTATTACGACAATTGATCACCGCGTTAGAAGTTGCAAGGAATGGTCGACCAAGTATCACCGGAATTTGACTCCGGGGGTTAGCTACAGGTTGTGTATCCATAACAATAAAGTCAACGGGGAAAATGAAATCCCCTACTCTAATTAACACATCCTCCAACTCTCCCCTACGATGGGTGATGGATCGATCGGCCATTTGGAGAGTACAATGAGTGGGCTTAAGCTCTCCAACGCCTAATTGCTCGTACACAGAATTAGGTAGCAAATTGACACTAGCACCAAGATCTAATAGTGCTCTATTGATGTTCTTGTCTCCAATTGTTATCGAAATAGTAGGACAACCGGGGTCCTTGTGCTTTTGGGGTAAAGATTGGACAAGAGCATCGCTAACAGCATTAGCCACGAAAACTTTCTTTGGTACTTGTGACTTCCTCTTTTTGGTGCATAAGTCCTTTAAGATTTTTGCATATGAAGGAACTTGTTGGATTGCATCCAAAAGAGGGATATTTATGCTAACCTATTTGAACAACTCTACAATCTTCTCCATCTGTGGAGTTGGTTTATTGGATCTCAACCGGTTTGAAAAAGTTACATTTTGAAAAGTTGTTTAGTCCAATTTTGCGGATCAGATTGTGGAGTTGGAATGGATCCCAGTGTAGATGTGTTCGTGTTGTGAGAAGTGGGTCTGTTCGAGCTAGAAGAAGTAGAGCCATGTGAAGGATGAAGAATTGGCCCTAACGAAGAAGAAGAAGAAGAAGGTGAAGAAGATGAAGAAGGACCACCGGCAGGGGTGTCATGGTTAATACCCACATTATTATGCAACACTTTTCCGGATCTCAAAGCGGTCACAGCATTTACGTTATGATTCTGCTGTTCATATGCAACATGTGCGTGACCGGGATTTGGCAGTGGTTGAGATGGAAGCTTTCCTTTTTCTCGCTCTTTCAACGCAGTATTGAGTTGTGCAATTTGTGCCTCAATGGATTTGATGCTTTGATCGTGTGAGGCAATGTTTTGCACCAAAGATTGAATAGAAGTTTCTAATCTCGCTGCGGATTGTGTAGATTGCTTTTGGAACGCATCTAGACTTCTTTCGAGCGAGCTAACCTTGTCATTCTGAGGTGGAACAAAATTGTTTGGCAGGTAAGAAGTGTTAGGCACAAAATTGTTCACTTGATTAGGGTAAGGTTGCTGTTGGAAAGGTTGTTGAAATTGAGTTTGTGGAGGTGCTAGTTGTTGTGGAGGAGGAGGCCTTTGAAAATTGTTGTTTCCTTGGAATTGCTGATTTTGGTTCTAAGCGAAATTTGGGTGACTCTTCCAACCCGGATTGTATGTCGAAGAGTATGGATCGTTTCTTTGTCGTTGCTGAAAGGCAGTATTGACTTGATCATGTCCTTGAATAGATGAATTGTAAGGACACTCTTCAGTGAGATGTGATGGATCCGAACAACAAGCACAAACAGTTCATGGAGGCACAACAGGGGCAGGAGAAGGCGATGAGATTTTAGTCTCAATCGCTTCTAGCTTTTTCGTAAGTGCGGTCATCTCGGCCTTCATAGCAATCGACATATCTAAGTGATGTATGCCTGCCCTAGACTGACCAATAGAAGATGATGATGTGGTCTTGGCGCTCTCCCACTGAATTGTTTGTTCACTAAGATCCTCAAGAAACTGCCACGCTTCCTCACTAAACTTGGATAGAAAGTGACCTTGACAAATGGTTTCTAGCAACTGCTTCGTTGCCGGGTTCAATCCCTCGTATAATGTTTGGCAAAGTTGCTAATTTTCGATCCCATGGTGAGGGTATTGAACGAGTAGGTCTTTGAATCTTTCAAAACACTTCCAAAATGGTTCAGAAGGAAGCTGGGAAAATTGTATAATCTCATTACGGATTCTAACAGTTTTATGATGAGGATAAAACTTTTTAAGAAAGGCTTTCACAAACTCTTCCCAATTCTTAATTGAATGCGACACGGTGCTGTATAGCCACTTCTCGGCTAAGTCACATAAGGTGAAAAGAATGACCCTTAGCCTTATAGTATCGTTGGATAATTGGATTGTTTTCATCATAGCACAAACGTTTTGGAATTTGTTGATAAAGATATATGCATCTTCGGATTCCAAACCGTGAAACTTGGGTAGCATATTGATAAAGTGGGGTTTGATATCAAAATTGTCCCCATTTGCCGGTGGGAGTGAAAGACAAGTAGGTAGGGCGGTGCGGATGGGGTAGAAAAGATCCTGGAGCGCGACTCGTTGGGGCGCTTCAACAGGCGGGTAATTCGGGTTATTCGCACCTAACGGAGGTGGAATCATTCCTGTCGGTAAGGTATTGTTACGATTGTATCCTGACATACCTTCGGAAGAAGAATTTGAAGATGAAAGTGAAGTGGAAAGGATTTGACTTCGGAGTCGAAAGGTTCGTCGGTCGGTACCAACGAAACACGGACTAATCGGGCGCTAGTGTCCCTAGTCCAACCGGACATACACTAAAGGGGTAGTGTAGTCAAAAAGGTGAAAGACAGAATGTGGAGGTAAGAAAACGTCAATGAGAGAAAGTGGTGTAAGTGAAGTGCAAAGATTTCTTTAGCGACAAATTGCAAGTTTTTGAAAAGATTTTTTTCTTTTTCTTTTTATGTGGAGCATTTTGCAAAAAGATTTTTTAAGAAGAGACTTTTGACACAAATGCAATCAACCACAAATGCACAATCAGGCCTAGATCTATGGTCACCTAGGTCAGTTAGACAGCTCCTAACTGTTCCAAAGGGCTAGAAATAGAACCTCAAACCGCCTCTTCACCGCCAATTGCGGCCAGGTAAGTGCCAGGTAAGTGGGAGGCTCCCCGCTACAA
Source organism: Agapanthus africanus (assembly GCA_030015575.1). Lineage (NCBI taxonomy): Eukaryota > Viridiplantae > Streptophyta > Magnoliopsida > Asparagales > Amaryllidaceae > Agapanthus > Agapanthus africanus. Next base: position 49,666,021 of record CM057339.1, read on the forward strand.
GTAGCGGTCCTAATTAAGTAACCACTTGCCTTAGACACACTTGCCTAGACACCGCAAAGTCAGGTTAGGATAAACAGCCGATGCCTATAACTAGTTCTCTGTCCTATTGAGCGCGGCGTCCTTAGGGCCGAGTCTAGTATTTTTTAATTAAGAATGGTTAATGCAAATGCTTTAAGTGATTTCTGGGGTCCTGAGAAGGGTGATGAAATCCCCACCCAATCTGAATTGGTCAAAAGCCCCTTAAAGTCCGATTAAAATATGCAAAGCAGTAAATCACTTGCAATCAATTTTCTTTTAAGCGCGGCGCAAAGAATCCTGCAGAAAATCAATTTTTGGAAGGGGGAAGATTTTTTTAGCGCAAAGAATCCTGTAGAAAATTTGGCAAAACATATATTTTAGGTTGCAGAGGAGGAGAGAAGGAAACAAACAGAGAAATTTTCGCGCGATGAAGAGACAACAAGGCCGCGGATCCGCGGTTTGGGGTGCTATTCGGCCGCGGAAGGGCGGTGATCTGGAGGCTTCAGGTCTCTGAAAAAATTCTGTAGCTCTGTTGTTCTAATTCCCTTCTGTTCTGATCTACCTTTTTCTGTTTCGCACTCTGAAATTTTCCAGATCCGTCGATCCTGCAAAGATTTACACAAGAAACCCTTCAAACAATAAAAGATGATAGAATTTTTATATTTTTGGTTTTTTTCAATTTTTATGGTTTTTTATATTTTATATTAACCCGAAATTACAAAAAGATAATTTTTATGCCATCCCCGTCAACGGCGCCATTTGATTAAGAGAGATTTTATAGATCAAAAATATATTATCGCAATCAAGAACGGCGTCACTTGGTAGCTAGCCGGTGAATACGGGTCGGTCCACAGGGATGTTGTAAATCTCCTAAATGTTCTTACGAGCTAATTCCAAAGGGTGTTGGATCTTTGAATTAAATTTAAAAACTAAGTTGAGTTATACTAGGATTAGGAAACTTGCTTGGATTAGGTTTAGGTAAAGTTTGGTAAATAAAGATCTACACCTCTTTCAATGCCTTAAATTAGATATCATATTAGGGGTTATGGTAATCATTAATAGAGGGGATTAGGATGATTGGGAAGATGTTTCTTCCTCTAGATCCTTATCCGTCCTTTATTAATCCTTACCCTAACCTCCATGGAAAACTTACAGATCCGGTCTTTTATACTACGGTATCACCGTTACCTCGTGGGTAGAGTGCCGTAGGGAGCGGAATAAGAAAGTATGTATGGAGTCCTAATTGTTCATAAGAGATTGGAAAAGAAAGAGATGAGAGATCTTCATCTCTTAAACCCTTCCCTATTCCTAACCCTAACAAGCGAGGAAACTACTCGCTCATTGAGGGATCTACGAAAGTCATACTTTTTATTTTGTTTTGATTTAAGAGATGAAAGATCTACTGCAAGTTAATAAAAATTCTAAACTAGATTAAACTAGGGCAAGAAAAGAAATTACCTAGGGCAGAAATTAAAACTAAAACTAGGGCAGAAATTAAACCTACTTACAAATTTGATGCTCTCCAACTTCAAAAGAAATCTGAATTTTTATTGATGAAAAGAGGCATGAAAAAATACAATGAATTGGGTCTCTATTTATAGGACATAGAAAACCCTAGCTTTACAATTTCCGCACGTCTGCATTTACAAAAATACCCCTAGGAAGACTAGTCAGCGCCGCCTCTGCATTTTGGTAAAAAATTCAACTCCTACGTGCGTCACACGGCCGCGGAACCGCGGCCGCAGCCAGGGTTTGGCCGTGGTTCCGCGGCCCAATATTGGTCTTGAATGCTGAAATTTTCTGGGCTGGCTCTGGGCTTTTTGGGCTTCCTATTTTTTCAGTACTTTTCTCAAATTGGTTTCTAGGTTTCTTCCAAATCTCCCAGTGAATTGTAATGGGCTTTTACCGTTGCTGCGAGACGAAATCTTGGACCTTGCATTGCCTTGTACTTTGTGAACTGATCTTCTGTAGGCTTGATCAAGATCCTTCTATTTGTTGGTCGTAGTCCCACTTTTGCATCGTCTTTTATCTTTTTCACTGTTTTTGCTTCGAGAACCTGTAACCTGTACTATGTAGCAGTCATGGGTCAAAAGCACCTGTTTATTTGTAAAATGCATAAGAATGGGGAGTGTAATAATGCAATATTATGATATGAACATCACCCCATTGAGATGGGAATACGCGTCGCTTGTCAGGAGTATGCAGATTCCCCCTGCCTAAGGTAGACCGGGGTTTATTAATTGTGGGGATCTGAATCTCCGGCAGCCGCGGACTAAGCTGCCGTTAATTACTCCACGCCTTTGGACCGAAGGAGCCTCCGATTGACGGGTCAACAAGTCATGCGAACTTAGTGTGCAGTGTGCGTGTGTTGTGTTTTCAAAGGGGTTTTTGGATATATCGGGGGCCTCGCAGAGTTTACGGGGGTCCCGCTATCCGGATACCGGACTGGGGGTCAAGGGGGCTAGCAGCCCCTTGCGGGATGCGGGGCAGCGCCCCGTTAGAAAATTTTTCCTAAGGGGGGATGTGTTTTTGGTGTGGAGTGCACAAAAAATGAGGGGTAAGGAGCGTCTTAAAGACACGTGTCTGGCATGTGGGCGCTGGATGCCCACGGGTCACGTGCCTGGCGCGTGGGCGCTTGGCGCCCGCGGGTCACGTGCCTGGAGCATTGGAGCTTGGCGCCTGCGGGTCACGTGCCAGGCGCATGGGCGCTGGGCGCCCACGGGTCAGTACCAGGCTCGTGGGCGTTGGGCGCCCGTGGGTCACGTGCACAGTACGCGACCGTTGGGCGCCAGCGGGTCACGTGCGCAGCACACGACCGTTGGACGCCAGCGGGTCATGTATGCAGCATGCGACCGCTGGTCGCCGGCGGGTCACGTGCACAACATAAGACCGCTAGCGCCAGAGGGTCACATGTGCAGCACGCGACTGCTGGTCGCCAGCGGGTCATGTGCCCAGCACACGACCGTTGGGTGCCAGCAGGTCACCTGAGCAGCAAGCGACCACTGGGCGCTGAGCGCCCTGTTCCCCTCCGAAAGGCGGCACACAGGACCGCGATGTCCTGACGCTGAGATTCGGGGCAGATGCTATTTGGTTTGATCTGTCCACCTCTCCGAAGATGCCAAGTTGATTTATGGCACCGTGTATCGGAGGTTTAGACGGATGCGGCCGATGTAGCAAACTTCGTCAGATTCCCCCTCGCTTGAGGGGTTTTTGATTGTGGGGACGCTCTTCCCTGCAGGCGCAAGCCCCTGCAGTTAATTACGCTACCGCATCGCGGTAACAACTTTCTCCTTCTCCAGAATTTCACTTCGTGTCGTGTGTGTTTGTTTTGTTTGTGTTTGCCCGTGGATTGTATACAGAGACTGAATAATGCCGTCGCCCGTAGGACGTGGATTAGTCCAAATCCGTATTTACTTAGATTTGGGTTTGGTGTTTTTAGTTTAAGGATACGTTAGTCGCGTTGCGGCTAAGATCAACTTAAACGTTCGTTAAGGATACGATAGTCCTGTTTGAGACTAAGATCAACTTAACGTGATAATCCATTTAATATCTGGCCATCGGGACTCGTCACCTCTCTAACGTCGTTGAAGGATTACAACGGCAGATGTCAGAGGAGTTCAGAGATGTACGCTTGAACCAAAGTCGATTTGGAGTTTTATAGTCCATTTAAATGTTTAAGGATACGTTAGCCGTATGTGGGGCTAAGATCAACTTAAACGGGACCGTTTAGATCCGGCAAAAGAGCATTTGGGAGCTCTATTGTTCCAGTTTAGAGACGTGGTGGTCCATGTTCCAGTTTAGGGACGTGGTGGTCCAGCATTAGTTTAGGGACGTTCCGGTCCACCATTAGTTTAAGGACGTTCCGGTCCAGCATTAGTTTAGGGACGTTCCGGTCCAATATTAGTTTAGGGACGTTTCGGTCCAACATTAGTTTAGGGACGTTTCGGTCCACGAGTTTAAGGACCCCGCAGTCCGTATTGATGTGTGGTCGTTGGGACCCGTCACCTCTTTGACGTCGTTGAGGAATTACAACGATGGATGTCAAAGGAGTTCAGAGATGTACCCTCGAACCGGATATAAATTGATTTGAGAGAGCATTTGTGCTCATTTCAATTTAATTTAAGGACTTACGGCCAAAATTGGGCTAAGTCCAGTTAAAAATGTTCAACATTTTGTTTATTTTTAGTCCATTAGACCTGTGTTAGGGCTTTGCCCACACTTGAATAATGCATTGCATTACTTTTATTTTCTTGTTTGGGCCATGCCCATAAAAGATGCAGAGCATCGATTTATTTTGGGCTCCGCAAGGCATCTGCATAGCATTTTATTATTTTTGTTTGGGCTTTGCCCATTTATAAATGATGCAGAGCATCAATTTAATTAGGCCTGTTTGGTCTTTTAATTGGGCTTGGCCCTGCATTGCATTTATTAGGCGCTTTGCGCCACTCACTGAGCGCAAGCGCTTGTGGTGAAGACACGTGTCATGTTCTGGTGAGCGCAAGCGCAACAGTGCAGTGCGCTGCGCTGTTGCGCTGCTGACACGTGGCGCGCTCTGGTGAGCGCAAGCGCAACAGTGCAGTGCGCTGTGCTAGTGCGTTGCGCTGTTGCGCTACTGACACATGGCACGCTCTGGTGAGCGCAAGCGCAGTTTGCAAGTGCAAAGCACCAAGAATCTTTTAGATTCAAGAAAAGAAGTGCAAAGCACTATTTGATTTCTTGATCTAACTTAGATCAAAGAAAAATAAGTTTTTCTTTTCTTGTTTTTCTTATCTCAGAGAACCAAAGATTCATGAAAAGTGCAAAGCACTATTTTTATTTTATTTTTATTAAAGATCATTGATCTTGTTTTTAGATCTATGATCTGTTGATAAGAGAACTTTCTCTTTTTTCTAAAGGCTTTTACCTTTTTTATTCTTGAGGAGTTTCTCAGAATTCTCTTCTCTCTTTCTTTTTTTTTTTAGAAAGATGTTCCTCCTTTTGAATTGAGGCCTAGGGTTCTTTTTATAGTGCCCATAAATTAGTTAAATTTGTTAAAGAGATATTTCTCTGAGTGATTTGGGGAATTTTCCCCACCGTTGGATCTTTGATCCAAGGGATTCTGCTTTGTAGAAGAAAATCTTCTTGTTTTAACAAGAACAGAAAAGATTTCTTAAAATTTTAATTCTGTTTGGCGCAGATGCCCCAGCGCGTGACACGTGTCGCGCAGTGCATAGCGCAGCGCAACTTGCACTAGCGCATCTGCGCTGACACGTGTGTCGCGCAGCGCACAGCGCAGTGCAACTGAAGCGTTGCTTCCTTTAATAGAGCTTTGCTCTGATTGGGTGCGCCTTCTTGGACGCTGCGCTGACGTATCAGCGCCTGACATGTGGCGCGTTGCACCCGAGACTTGAAGCGTTGCTTCAGAATTTTGAATTTTGAATTTCAACAGAGCTTTGCTCTGATTGGGCGAAACAAATGCCCCCCACCGTTGCGCTCACGTGGCGCACACGTGAGTGCAGCGGTGGCAAGATCCTGACCGTTGGATCAACGGGTGAGCTGAAGGGGCGCAAGCGCCTTATAAATAGGACCTCTGGCCCTTAGAAAAATCTCATCATTTCAAGATTTATTTCCCAGAGCTTTGCTCTCATTCAAGAACTTTCAGAGCTTTGCTCATTTCTAAAGTCAAAAACTTTAGGTAAAATTAATTAAACTTAATTGAACTTAATTTTCAACCAAAGAGCTTTGCTCTCACAGATCTTTTGATCTAAAGAGATCCCCATTGTGGTTTTATAAACAGAGCTTTGCTCTTAAGAACTTATAGATCTGTAGAGATCTTGTTCATGGGTTCTAACCCATGAACAGAGCTTTGCTCTTTGAATCATCTGTAGATCTTTTAGATCTGAAAAATGAAATTTTTTCACAAGTTTTTCATGGATTTTCCAAGATTCCAAAAATTCTAATTCTTTTAGGTGTGACATTTTCTGATGGACCATAGAGCTATGCTCTTTTAAGGAATCTTATTTCTCTGAGATCAGAGTTTGACAAGTGTCACTCTGTGACAGAGCTTTGCTCTGAAAGAGGAGATTTTCTCCTAGTCTCTAGGGATTCTTCCCTCTCTTTTTTTTTTATAAATGGGAATGTTTTCCTGGGGACCAACTGACAATCTCATCCAATGATGAGGTTGTCTTATTAACTGACGTATTGTCATCCATATTTTGTGGGTCCCCCTTTGGTCTCCTACTCACTGCACTGCTTTGTGGTGTAATTAATTAATTTTAATTTAATTAATGCATTTTCTTTTTTAGACGCCAAACGTTGGAATTACAACACTAACGGCTAAATTGTTCTTTTGCAGCGATCATGTCTCTAGACACTTCATTCCCGTTCGTCCGCTCGGAGGAGGGATTTCCCGAGGCGCCCTTGGACCGTGAAGTCCTGGCCATGATTAAGGAGTACGATCCGGAATACAAGAGTCTCCACCTTTGGGGGTCTTGGTATAACCAGATCATTATGGGTCGACGCAGTTTCATATGCGCAGTGTCATCCGAGCCCATTACGGCGATCCATTATGTTACCCCACCCTCGGTGCAGTATGCCGTGGAGATGGTGGATTGGACCGCGAACAGCTTTCTTCATCCCGCTATGGATGCGGTTCCGGTCCAACGTCCTATGGTCTTGGATATCCTAGGACGTCGTATCTGTCAGGGTGAGGCGAGACCCTGGGGGCAATCATATAACATTGGTCTGATCCCCCGCCATCCGATTGGCTACCTGCCGTGGGCCCGGTACATCCTGTCGACGAAGAAGTCGCAGTTGATAAGATTAGGATTGTACCCCGCGGTCTATGTCTCTCTCTTCCAGTATCCCACGCTCCCCACCTGGTGGTTTAAGGCTTTCCTGGAGCAGTGGAACATTCCCACCCACACTTTCCTTGCCATGGATCGGGAAGTGTCCATCTCTTTGGAGGAATTCGCGGAGGTATCCGGCCTACCAGTCATAGGGGAACACTATGAAGAGCTGCTCCCGACAGATGAGTACGTCTTCGGTGCTAAGCCGATGGTAAGGGGGATCATGCCGGAAAATGCCGTTCAACACCAATTCCCGAGCCTGATCAAGGTGTTGAACATCTACGAGTCCCTTTTTATCGAACATGGGAGTCAGGGGGTTAACTTTGAGGCCTTCATTGCTCGTTTCCTTCGTCCAAGCGTCATTTCATCGGGATCTGCCAAGTTTGCCACCCTGGATGACCCTTTCGGTTTAGGTTTGGGTAACCTGCCAACGAAAGACACAGACCAAAAGGACTTTTTTCTTCCCAACTCCCCAACCATGTCCTTTGCAGAAATTGCGGCCCCTGGAATGGATGAGGAGGCCTTCTTTTTAGGATTTCTCGGAATGTGGCTGAGTTGGTTCGCGATTCCAACGCACTCTCATCGCATGCGGCCTTCCGTCTTCTACCCAGCCCACCGAATGGTCATCGGGGTAAAGGTAGCTGTGGGGATCGCTGGCTTGGCGCACCTATATCACGGCTTCAGCCGAGCAGCGGATGCCAATGAGCCCGGAGTATTGCACGTGGTCTTCCCGATGCACTACTTTGCATCGTGGCTCGAGCTGCACACGGCGGGTGTCTTTGGCATGCATAAAAGGCCTTCATTCTTTGACAAGTGCGGTTTTCCTCGCATTATACAGTTGATTGGCTCATCAATCGTGACCCCTTCGTCACGGAACGCTAGGGGTTTACTGCTTCGCCCTCACACCGTTGGAGTCGGGATGTCCTTCATTGACAAGGTATTAACCATTGGAAAAGCGTCCACCACTGCGGTGCGACCATTACAGGAATCCTTTAAGGATGGAGCTTCAGTGTTGACGGCCCGAGAGACCCTCCACTTGTATTCTATTAGACCGGGCTTCCTGGTCTTCAGGGAGGGAGGTGCGGCAATCTTTATGAGATATAACCCGCATCGTTTTGCCCGACAACCGGGCTACGATCAAGGGGTACCCTTGGAAGCTTTCTTACTGGAACCTGCTGCCAATGAAGAAGGGATGGAGAACGCGTTACATCACTTTATGCGCCTGAACACGTGTTCTCGTTTTTTTATCAGCACGCCGGCCTGCGCTCTACGACTCCTTAATGTATATAAAGAGTGGTACAATCATGCGACGGGGGCTGTTATAAAGGAAGAGAGGCGAGTGTTGATCGACCGTAAAGAAGTATCCCCGGGCACCAACCGTAACGCTCCCTTAGTGCCAAGGATCCCGGTGGCTCCTCCTCTAAAAGATGCCGGGGGCAGACCATCACGTGCGCAAAGTCCTCCACGTGAGCTGCCGCTCCCTGATATCACAGATGCAACTCCCGCACCCTGCGCTCCAGTGGAGACAGTGGTTATACCCTCGCCGGAGTCTGGCGTGGGTGCGGACATCGGGACCCGTCGTCCCAAAGTGGCTGCTAAGCGGAAGTCGATCCCCCGTGAGCCTAGGGTCGGAGGGCAAAAGAAAAAGAAGTCGCTCTTCGCTGCGGACGTCGTGTTCGGTCAGGAACCCCATGCTCCCTATGCCGAGGGTCTGCTCGAATATGGGACTAACGCAGGATTAGTGATGCCGCCGCCGGACGATACAGACTTGGAGGCTGCTCTCAAAGCTTCAGCATGGTTGGCGAGGCGTGACGCGTGGTTAGCTAAGCTTGCGTAGTCAGATAACTGCTAATCGCCTTTCTTTATTGCAATATGTCTTCTCCATTGCCTTTGACTAACGCTTTTCTTTCCTTTCTTTCAACAGGCATCACTGATAAAGAAGCCATTGCCGCTTCTCTGAAGACTTTCCAGGAGGAGGAACGTCTCAGAGCATCTATGGGCCTTAGTAAGTCTAGATTCATCAAGCTTTCATTTTCCTTGTGTTATGGTCGATCTAACCTTCCCCTTTTAATCATAGGAACCTCGATGCCGTTCCTTCCAAGTGATGCAGATGCTCTACCGGCTGCCGATGTTCCTGCTGCCTCTGGGCCACCTCAGGGGGTTCGTCTTGAAGAGCCGATGAGAGATGCCTTAAAGGCTCTGGAGGCATCCCTGAATGAGGACGACGACGCCTTGAAAGAGGCGTCACTAAGATCCATCGCGACAGCCCGGGAGGAAAGGAAGCGGCTGAGGCGTGAGGCGAAGGCACGCAGGGCTGCCTTGGCTATAAGAGCGGGTCCCAGCACTGCCCCTCGTGCTGATACTCTATCTGAAGAAGCCCCTGTCGCCCTATCCACTTCCCGCAGAGAGGTGGCACGTGCAGTTCGGAGCGCAAACGGTAAATCCGCTTCAGGTAATGTTTCTCTCAGATTTTTTTTGTTATAAGGATTTTAATGTCGTTGGTCCTTACATCTCTTATCTTGCAGGGCCAAGTCCGCTCGAGGGGGAGGCGGAAACCGTTGATCCCAAAGAAACAGAGAGGGCGGTATTTGCCGAACTCGAGCCGACGGTGGGCAACGTCGTTGTGGCTTTGGAGCCCGAGGTGGAAGCCGAGGGGCCTACCACCGAGAAGGTCATTGATGCCGAACCTGAAGTGGTGGCAGATGATATGATCATTATAACTGAGTCCAGGGTGGTGGCGGATGAGGCGCTCGAGGCCGGCGATCCCCCGGCGATGGTGGACGATACGACCGCGACTACTGAACCTGAGAGAGTAGTGGGTGAGGTGGCCATGATTCCCGAGAACGAGCCAACCGCTCCTTCTTTGGAATCTGGCAATACTCCAATCATAGCCCTTCTTATCTATGGCCCTCCGCCGTCCCCAGGTCTTGCTAGCACGACGACGGTTCCCATCGAGTCGGGTGACGAGGCCACGGGCGGTGGTCTCATGTCGATAGAGGAGGGAGTCGCCTCCGTTACAGCCGGGAGCTCCTCAGGTAAACCCTAAGTGGCTGCTTTTCTTTACTTTACAATCTTTTCTGACAAGTTCATATTTTCGTAATGCAGGTGCAGCCAGTGCCGATGCCCCACTGCTCGAGGGAGCGCCTTCAACGACTACCTTGGCGGTGGTCGCCTCTCAACCCTCTCTCATACCCTCGAAGATGTTGGAAGGTACGTGTTTACGATTTATTAATCTTGTTTTCCAGACGTATAATTCGTGTACTAAAGTCATACTGTTGTGTTTCCAGGAGTGCTTTTTGATCATGTATATCAGATGTTGCTCCCACACTTTTCTTTCCCATCCGAGCTTGCTTCTTCCTCTGGTGGCGTTGGTGAGTATGATTTCCATTGACATCCTTCCTCTCTTTTTTTTTATTGATGGAATTACCTCTAACCTCTTTTTCTCATCTCAACTGCAGTGCTACAGATTGAAGGAGGGGATAAAAGATCAGCCGCGCCACCATCCCTTCCGACCTTGCCACCTGTCTCAACTGGTACAATGACCATCACATTGGAAACTTTCCTCTCTTTATTTTCTGTACTGTTATCTGATCGCGTCCTGTTTCTTTTCAGCTGTCGTTCTGGCTTCGGCGTCCTTCGAACCTCGCATTACAATGCCGACGGGTCCTTATCTGAGGAATCTGTCTTCAAAAGGCGCCGCGAATAGTCTGCGCATGTTGAGTGACTACGTCGAGGAACTCGACGTTGAAACTCCTAGATCTGCCGCAGACTTCGCTATGGTGGTTAACCCGATGCTAGCAATACTCGTGAACTTTCATGATGAGGGCATCATTGCATCCTGGGTTAACCATTGTAAGGAGATCGAGGGTCGCCTATATCAGTTGGAGTTGCTGCGTCCCGCTCCCGAGACCGTGGCTGCCAGTAATCAAAGGACAGCGTGGATTGAGCAGAGCGCTCCTTACTTTCGCCATCTCGAACAAGAAGTCATTTTAAGGCGTAAGGAGCGTGGTGAAACTTCGAGCAAGTCTGCTCAACTGCATGCTCGGGTGGAGGCCAACGCCGCACGGCTGAAGGTTATCTTTGAGGGCCTTCTGCAATGTCTCTCTGGAGGGTTATCATTGAGGCAAAAACTTGACGTTGTCGAGCGGGCCGCACCTAGCCAGGAAGCAGCCCAGAAGGCGGCGGAGGAGAAACTTTCATCCTTCTTGCAGTAGCGGGCCCAGGTGGAGGCGGAGGTGGCCGCGGCTGTCACCCGAGAGGAAGCGCTGAAGGAAGTGCGACAGCAGCTTGTGAACTTACTAAAGACACTTCCTCCTCAGTAGCTATCCATCTTTGAATCGTTTGTGCTTGTAGATAAAAGAATGTATATATATATTTTTATTCTTTGACATAATGTATCCTGTATCCAATCAAGTTTATGAATAAAAGATACATCTTTTTTGTAATGTGTCATTTTCTCCGTCTTTCTTTCTTTCATTATCAGCATGCCACCTTAGTAACCATGGTTGACGAGTATCCTGACCTTCTTAAGAAATAACGATGGCTCAGGCCGCAGGTTCAGATCTGCTGCCTAAGACTTTTCAACTCTATAAGCCGTGAGGGTCTCATAGAGACTTTTCTCCCTACGGATCGAGAGGATCTCGTAGGTGTGTTTTCTCCTTAGGAATCGTGAGGATTCCTAAGTGTGGTTTTCTCTTATAAGTTGTAAGGATCCTATAAAAGAATTTTTCCCTCTTACGAGTCGAGAGGACCCGCAAACGGTTGTTTCCCTCCTTGTCGAAATTCGACTTTGGAGAGTGAGACCCGTGAATAGTATGCAGGAGACCATTTTGGATTGACTTGCAGGGTCCCATTGTTCAGGAAGCAAGTTTTTCAGTTCCTGATGCCTGAGGCTTCATCTTGCAAGTTGAGACGAATCGGGAATTTCCCGCGGAGGCACTAGTTTCTCTGCGAGCCGACGCGAATCACAAGGCTCTCGTCAAGGAGTGTTTGTATCCGTGAGTCGAGGAGTTTGCTAGGGATTATTTGTTTCCCAAGCGCCAAGGATTATTTGTTTCCTTGGGGTTTGAAACGAGTCGAAGATTTCCCATGGAGGCACTGGTGGCTCTGCGAGTCGACGCGGATCAGGAGGCTCTCGTCAAGGAGTGTTTGTATCCGTGAGTCGAGGTATCTGCTAGGGATTATTTGTTTCCCAAGCGCCAAGGATTATTTGTTTCCTTGGGGTTTGAAACGAGTCGAGGATTCTTTACGGAGGCACTGGTTTCTCTGCGAGCCGACGCGAATCAGGAGACTCTCGTCAAGGAGTGTTTGTATCCGTGAGTCGAGGAGTTTGCTAGGGATTATTTGTTTCCCAAGCGCCAAGGATTATTTGTTTCCTTGGGGTTTGAAACGCGTCGAAGATTTCCCACGGAGGCACTGGTGGCTCTGCGAGTCGACGCCGATCAGGAGGCTCTCGTCAAGGAGTGTTTGTATCCGTGAGTCGAGGTATCTGCTGGGGATTATTTGTTTCCCAAGCGCCAAGGATTATTTGTTTTCTTGGGGTTTGAAACGAGTCGAGGATTCCCCACGGAGGCACTGGTGGCTCTGCGAGTCGACGCGGATCAGGAGGCTCTCGTCAAGGAGTGTTTGTATTCGTGAGTCGAGGAGTTTGCTAGGGATTATTTGTTTCCCAAGCGCCAAGGATTATTTGTTTTCTTGGGGTTTGAAACGAGTCGAAGATTCCCCACGGAGGCACTGGTGGCTCTGCGAGTCGACGCGGATCAGGAGGCTCTCGTCAAGGAGTGTTTGTATCCGTGAGTCGAGGTATCTGCTAGGGATTATTTGTTTCCCAAGCGCCAAGGATTATTTGTTTCCTTGGGGTTTGAAACGAGTCGAGGATTCCCCATGGAGGCACTGGTGGCTCTGCGAGTCGACGCGAATCAGGAGGCTCTCGTCAAGGAGTGTTTGTATCCGTGAGTCGAGGTATCTGCTAGGGATTATTTGTTTCCCAAGCGCCAAGAATTATTTGTTTCCTTGGGGTTTGAAACAAGTCGAGGATTTCCCACGGAGGCACTGGTGGCTCTACGAGTCGACGCGGATCAGGAGGCTCTCGTCAAGGAGTGTTTGTATCAGTGAGTTGAGGAGTTTGCTGAAGACACTGGTTTCTTCAGAGTTGGACTGAACCGTCGAGATTTGGCTTCGTCTTTTGGCGGAGCCTGTTGGGAAAGTATGGTTCCCTCTTTGTTTACTCCCTTGAATTGTATACAGAGATCGATGTGATCTTAACTGTAGGGCCAAAGTTTTGTCATCATTCTTTTTGTTTTATCTTCGCGATACTCTATCATTTCAGCTTTTATATCGCGAAGGTCGCGATTGCCCAATCATTTCGGCTATTTGTCGCGGTGCCCAATCATTTCGGCTATTTATTTTATTTTTACTCGCTGCTTTTTATTGCGAGTTGCCCAATCATTTCGGCTATTTTACATGCATACATTTTTTACTTGCTGCTTTTTATTGCAGGTTGCCCTATCATTTCGGCTATTTCGTATGCATGTGCGACCTATTGGCTTTTCACTGTAAACCAATTTCGGCATCAGCACCGCTACAACTGGGATATTGCCAGGAGCGAATCATCATCTGCCTCTGTCGTTGTTGAACAAAGGTGGCTTAGCGACCAGGGTTAGGGTCCTGTCGTCTAAGGCTCTTAACTTCATGAGCCGTAAGGGTCTCACAAAGGTATTTCTCCCTACAAGTCGTGAGGATCTTGTAGGTGTCTTTTCTCCTTAAGAATCGTGAGGATTCCTAAGTGTATGTTCCTCTGTAAGTCGTAAGGATCTTACAAGAGGGTTTTCTCCTTGTAAGTCGAGAGGACTTATAAGGGTTGTTCATCATGCGAACATATCCCCAGTCTCGGTTGAGACTTGATTAGGGAAATGTTTATTCGCGTCCGTGGATTGTATACAAGGGTCAGTATTGAGCCACTTGTAGGGCAATATCGAAAGTTGTGGGGGTTGCTTAAGCACAGGTTTAGGTTTCTGTAACTTAAGACTTCCAACTCTTATGAGCCGTGAGGGTCCCATAAGAGAGTTCTCCTTACGAGTCGTGAGGATCTCGCAAGTGTATTTTCTCCTTAGGAATTATGGGGATCCCCAAGTGTGTTGCTCCCTTGTGAGTCGTAAGGATCTCACGTGGGTGGTTTCTCCTTATAAGGTCGAGAGGACCCTATAAGTGTCCTTTAACGAGGTTGCGCCCTTTCAGGTTTTCACAAACACTCGCCGGTAGCCCTGCTGTTTTTACTCACGGAGCCCTTTCGGGTTTTCATCCGCGCCCATTTTGGTTATGGACATACCATTTTTTTTTATTCTTTTTATTTTTATATATATTTTTTACGAGGTCGCGCCCTTTCGGGTTTTTCACGAACACTCGCCGGTAGCCCTGCTGTTTTTACTCACGGAGCCCTTTCGGGTTTTCATCCGTGACCTTTTTGCTTATGGACATACCGTTTTTTTAAATTTATTTTTATATGTTTTTTTTATCTCGTCAGCCTAAAAGATGCTGCGGTAGTAGTTTAAAGACGTTTCGGTCTGCTATTGGTTTAAGGACATTTCGGTCCGCTATTGAGAGGCGGGCTACTGCTTATAACGCTTGAGCTTTAGGAAGATAGCGAGCGGACGCAGTCATCATCATCTATCATTGACCTAGGCTGTGGCTCATCAAGCATAGTATTTCTTTAGGAAGCGACCGTTTATTGGCCTGAAAGGCCTTTCACCGTGCATATCTATGAGTAGATAGGCCCCGCCCTGGTAGACCTTATCTATGACGTACGGGCCTTCATAGTTCGGCTCGAATTTTCCCCGCTTGGCGCGATTGGGGATCATAGGCCTTTTGACCACTAGCACGAGTTCGCCTTGGCGAAATTTTCTCGGTCGGGTCAATCTTTCATATGAGCGCGTCATCTTTGCTTTATAGGCCTCCAGATTTTGTTGCGCTATGAGCCGTTTTTCTTCAAGGGCGTCAAGCTCCTCAAGCCGAAGGTGAGCATTTTCTTCGTCCGTCAGCTCGTAATGGACTGCTACTCGTAGAGAGGGTAACTCTATCTCGAGGGGGAGTATTGCTTCTGTCCCGAATACTAACGCATATGGTGTTGCGTTTGTGGCCGTTTTAAACGTAGTTCGATATGCCCAGAGAGCCTCTTGCAGTCTTTCGTGCCAGTCTTTCTTATTTTGCGACACTGTTTTCTTCATGATCTTCGTCAAGGTCTTATTGAAGGCCTCAGCTAAACCGTTAGCTCACGGATTATAAACCGAGGAATATCTCCAATCTATATTGTGTTGTTGTGCGAAGCGACTGATCTTGTGGCTTCTGTAGGCCGGCCCGTTATCGGAGATGATCCGCCGCGGAGTTCCAAACCGATATATGACATGCGTCTTGAAGAAATGGAGGATATTCTCCGTCTTCACTTCCCTCAGTGGTACTGCTTCTGCCCATTTGGAGAAGTAGTCAGTGGTCGCCAGGATGAAACGATGTCCTCTAGACGATGCTGGTTCGATGGGGCCGACTATGTCAGTTTCCCACATTTCGAATGGCCAGCTAGTCACCGTTGGATGTAATGGGTTTGGATGCTGATGGATGAAGTCCCCATGAATTTGGCATGAGTGGCACTGCTTCGTATATTCGAGGCAATCCTGAATCATCGTGGGCCAATAGTAGCCCATCCGTTTGATCTTCAACTTCATCTTTGGGCCCGCTTGGTGAGAACCGCAGAGTCCATCGTGAACTTCCTGAATGACTCTTTTCGCCTCATCAGGTCCTAAGCATCTCAGCCACAGAGAATCAAACGACCTCTTGTACAGAGTATCATTGACAAAGGCGAAAGACAGAGCTCGTTTCATAAGCTGATGTCTTGTGGACGCTTCTTCGGGCATTCGGTGGGACTTAAAGTAGTCTATGAAGATTTCCCTCCAATCCTCGGCCTTTTTCCGGTCTTTTACTTGTAGAGCCATCTGCTCGCTCGCTCCTTTTTCTTCGGATGATTCCGGAGATATTTCTATTGGGGCAAGCACTTGACGGCTTTGTACCACGATTCTAACATCATCGAGATTCTCGTCAGCCAGTTCTTTAGCAAGTTTGGCCAATGCGTCTGCTTTGCTGTTTTCCGCACGCGGTATGTTCTCCAAAGTATAGGAGGGAATTTGAGTCAACAGTTGTTGCACTTTTTCGCCGTACTTTACCAATTCTGGTTTGCATGTTTGGTAGTCGCCGTTTATTTGATTAACGACCAGTTGAGAATCCCCGTATATGAGGAGGTTTTCAATTCCCATGTCAATGGCGATCTCGAAGCCTGCTATCAGAGTTTCGTATTCGGCTTCATTATTTATCCTCGGTTCTGTTAGGGAGAAAGCAAAGCGCATTATCCCTCCTTATGGAGTCACAAAGATGAGTCCTACCCCCGATTTGATTATAGGGGTACTTTGTTTGCGCTTCTTTACGGAAGATGCTCCATCGAAATAGAGCTCCCATCGGGTATCACCACCGTCGATCGCATCAAACGCATGTTCGTCTGGAAGATCGCAATTTAGAGGAGAATCGGCGGGTATGGGATGCTCAGCGAGGAAGTCGGCGATGGCCTGGCCTTTCACTGCCTTGAGAGGTTGATACGTGATCGAGAACTCCATCAAGAGTAGGGCCCATTTAGCGAGTCGTCCCGTCAATATGGCCTTTAACATCAAGTATTTAAGGGGGTCCACCTTTGAAATGAGACGGACCTCATGCGCCAACGCGTAGTGCCTGAGCTTTGTTATCGCGAAGATCAACGCCAGGCAGTGTTTTTCGATGGAGGAGTAGTTGCTTTCTGCCCTCAGTAGAACTCGACTTAAGTAGTAGAGTGCTCTTTCTTTCCCTTGATCGATCTCTTGTGCCCATAATGCGCCTAAAGAACCTTCGAGGGCGGCTGTATAAAGAATGAGAGGCTTTCCCTTAACCGGAGCAGCCAACACTGGAGGGTTCTGCAGGTATTGCTTGATCTCATCCAGTGCGCCTTGGCATTTGTGATCACAGACGAACGGGGTTCCCTTCTTCATCAGGTGGCTGTAAGGACGGCACTTGCCTGAAAGATTGGCTATAAGTCGCCGTATATATGCGAGTTTCCCTTGGAGAGACCACAACTGTTTAAGAGTCCTCGGCGGAGGCATTTCCATGATCACCTTGATCTTGGACGGATCTATTTCGATACCCCGGTGTCGAACAATGAATCCCAGGAATTTTCCTGAGGAAACTCCGAATGCACACTTGAGCGGATTCATCTTCAAGTTGTATTGCCGAAGACGTTGAAATACGGTCTTCAGATGCTCGAGATGTTCCTCATATGATTTGCTTTTAACAACGAGGTCGTCGATATAGCATTCGACGATTTCGTGTATAAGGTCATCGAAGATCTTCGTCATGGCCCTTTGGTAGGTGGCACCGGCGTTCTTTAAACCAAAGGGCATCACCTTGTAACAGAATATTCCCAAAGGAGTCCGGAAAGCCGTATGTTTCTGGTCTTCAGGATGCATTTATATTTGATTATATCCTGATGAGCCGTCCATGAAGGAGAAAATCTCATGCGTGGACGTATTGTCTATCATCAGTTCGGTGACTGGTACTGGGAAATCATCCTTCGGGCAGGCTTTGTTGAGATCCCGAAAGTCCACGCATATGCGCACCGTTCCATTTTTCTTCATCACTGGGACGATATTAGCAATCCATTCAGGGTATTGAACCTCCTGGATAAAGCCAGAGTCTATCAGCTTTTTGACTTCTGCGTTGATGCTCATCTCGAGCTCAAGCCGCATTCTTCTCGGCGCTTGTTTAACTGGCTTGACACCCGGGGATATCACCAGTCTATGTACGGCAACTTCTGGATCAAGTCCTGGTATCTCGGAATAGTTCCATGCGAAGCAATCTTTATGCTGTACAAGGACGTCCTTTAACGCAGCCACCTTCTCTTCAGACAGCAGCTCGCTGACAGATGTCGGTCGCGGATCGTCTACCGTCCCCAACTCAATTTTCTTGAGGTTATCTGCAGTGGTATGTATTCCATCCTCCAGTTCTTTCGGAGCTGGGGGAAATTCTGAGATCACCTCATCATTGCTGTTTTCGAGGCACCAGGGAAGGCTGTCCATGTTTTCGGATTCTTCTTTTAGTATTGTTATCATGTGACAGGTGTGAATCCGCTTCCAATCCCAATGTGGAACCGGTTCTCCTTTCGTGGCCTTGGGCTCGTGCTTCTGTGGCGGTGCTACCCTCCAGTTGTCGGATAGAGCGAACTTGCCAAGCTGATACTGATCTTCGACCCAATTCTTGAAGGTGAAGCAATCTTCAAGAGGATGACCTATTACTCGATGGGACGAGCAATAGTCTGGGCGTGAGACTTCGCTTGCTTGTTCGGGGTGTTTAGACTCCGGCAATGTAAGCATTTGGTGCTTTAGAGCAAGATCAAGTATCTTCTTCGTCTTGTCCCGAGGGAACGAGTATGCTCGACCCATTTTCTTCATGAGGGATAGATCGATAACATTCGATTCACGTTTGCGTGGCTTCTTAGCCCTGCTTTGTTGCTGTTGAGCGCCTTTTTGGCTTTTCAATTTGTTTCTGCCTCCGTGTCGAGCCCTTTTTATAACAGGTTGACGGGGGGCGGCATTTTCGTCCTTTTCGGCCTGTTGGAGAAGGTGTTGCGTCTTGGCTTTCTCGTAAATGGCCGTCTCGCGGTTGTGATCATCTCGGACTTTTTGACCAGCTTCCCTTATAAACCTTTCCATTTGTTCTTCAAATGATGGGACGGGCAATTTTTCATCAGGAACTTTTGCTGGCTTAGAATTAGCGTCCTCCCATTGAGCATCCGCTTCTTCATCGACGTCATACATGACGTAACAGCTGTTTAGTAGCTCTCGTTTCCTTGACCAGATGTATCCGAGCCCTTTTGTTTCCATTCTCCCGTTAGGCAGTTTACGTTGAGTCCCGGGGACATTCCAGACCCTGTTATAGAATTTGGTCTTTCTAACGGTCTGTTTGAAGGATATCCCTTGGCGTTTCAGCACCCTCTGTATAATATCTAGGTAGACGGATGGGCTGGAGCCTGTCCAGCGTTGGATCCGCACCATGCCAAATCTCTTTTTCCACCTTGCTTTCTTCAGAACGGTAGAATAGGATTGCCTTCTCGCCTTTTCGTCCGAGAGGGATATAAAATGTCTGCAATTCTTCCACGCTGTCGGTGTCGAGCGTATCCAGTTCTTTATAATGTTCAAGCGGCACCATGGCTATCTGCAGACTTCGCTCTTCATCAGCAGAAGCTCGTATTGAAAGCCGAGCAGGGAATACAGCATGAACTTCATCCTCCGAGTCACTACCGAAGGTCAATGAAGGAGCGGATGGTCCCGGCTTGGTGTATTGGGGCGGATCCGAATAAATTATATCCTCCTCGTCCTCGGTATCACTGCCGAAGACAGGGATGGTTGCGTTAGTTTTGTTTTCCGGCTTGTGACACTTTTCCGTATCTTCGAAACTCGGCAAGAAGTATTTGGCATCTTCATACTTGCGAACTTCATTCACGGAAAACGGATTCAATTCTCCTGCCACAGTGTACTCAAGACCATCCCTACAATATTTCATACACTGATGCTGTGTAGAAGGGATGATATTGTACTCGTGTAACCATGGTCGGCTGAGCAGAGCATTGTAGCATGTCTTGGCATCTATAACATGGAATTTAATATCTGTGATGAGCAACCCGAAGCGTAGCGTCAATATTACCGATCCAAGAGTTTTTGATGATTGGGAGTCAAACCCGGAGATGGTGATCTTGTCTCGGGCGAGGTGTTGGACACTCATGCAAATTTCTTTCAACACCCGCACATTGAGCAGATTAACAGACGATCCATTATCGACCAAGATCTTACCTATCTTTATGTCATGGCAGTATCCTGAGACATAAAGGGGACGATTGTGTTCGCATGTCCCGAGGAGAAGGTCTTCATCGCCAAAAGCAACGTCGGCCGTGTGCACTTCTTCCAATTCATCCTTCATCTTTTCCTCGGCCAAGCATGCTTGGAATTGTTCCGGGTCTT
Source organism: Agapanthus africanus (assembly GCA_030015575.1). NCBI lineage: Eukaryota > Viridiplantae > Streptophyta > Magnoliopsida > Asparagales > Amaryllidaceae > Agapanthus > Agapanthus africanus. Next base: position 49,685,945 of record CM057339.1, read on the forward strand.
GGAGCGCCTTAATCAACGAATCTCTCGCCTCTTTTGATAGCAAAAGGGCGTCAAGAATGCTGAGTTGTGAGGGCAGCTTCCTCAGATGTGCTAAGACGTTGTAATCCACCTTATTCTTCTTTGGTGGGTCTTTGGCAGCTAGCTCTTCCACCACTTGGTCATCTAAGACGATATCTTCAGAGACCTTTTCTTTCCCTTTATATTTTCTGTTCAAGGGTCCGAGGTTCTTTTCAGGCAGCGTCCGATTCCGCAGCCGGATATTTTCGCAGACCTTCGGTTCTTCTTATTGTCCTGAAGCGGACTCTTTAAAGAGAGGGGCAAGTTCTAGCTCTTCATCAGAATCACTCCCGAATGTAGGCACTTGTGATCCACCGGTGTTAACTATGCAACAATCGCCAGCAGTTCTTTTAAGCCCTTCGGTCGTATTTCTTTGCTCCCGACGAGTTTTATGTTTTTCCCGCTTAAAGCGTTGTCGATGAGCAACATATCCTTGCCACTATCTATCGAAAGCTTTGCACTCTTCAGTGGGGTGCGAAATCTTTCGATGATATAAGCAATACGAGGGGTGCGTTTCCACTTCACCGGCGATGTTTCCTTCAGAGGATGGTAGCTTCATGCCCATTGATATGGCCTTAGTGAATTTTTTCCTCATCTTGAATTGGCTTTTGTCGGTAGCGGAGGTGTTTTTCTCCAGCGGGATCTTCTCAGCTCCTTCATCAAGTCGCTGGCGCTTGGCCCTTTCAAATATAGCCGCCTCGCACTCCCGATCAGCTTTACTTTTCAACCGAGCTTCATTAAGGAATGCGTCGATTATTTCCTCTGGTGGCCCTAAAACTTTTGGTTCGGAATCTTTCCCCAGCTTTTTGGTGCAAGGAGTCTCCTCATCGTTCGTGATCGAATGGGAAATCATATGACAGCTCGCCACATATTCCTCGGATTCATCCGATGAACTTTCTCCTTCATCTTCTTCTTGAAAGACATGATTGAGGAACTCTTGGAATGTAATGGGAGTCCGCGCCTTTTGGTTGTATTCTTCCAACGCGTCAATTTGCTTTTGTAAGTCCGTACGTTTGCCGCCAGGCTTCACGGGCTTCTTAGATTTCTTCTTCTTCTTTTTCGAAGATTTTGACGGCTGGCTGCAAGTGCTTGAACCGCCACCATCGGTCTTTGGAGTTGGACGTGGCTTCAACACCCCTTCAATGACCTGCGGTTCCAACGGATTCTTCCTCTTGATCGCTGGACATGTCTGAAGATCGTTTAGCATCCTCTTTGTCTTGGCTGATAATACAACCTCCCAAGGAGCTTCTTCAATGACGGAGCATGTTGCCCCCGGCGTATTCGTCCCCTTAGAGGTGTGTGGCTGTGGGGGATTCACCTTCCATTTGTCAGATAACGCGAACTTGCCCTGTCGGTACTGGTTTTCAAGCCAATTTTTGAAAACGTAGCAATCTTCGATCGGATGGCCTAGTACTCGATGATAAGGACAGTAGTTGGGCTCGTTGACGTCACTTGGTTGCAACGGACGTTTTGGATCCGGCAAATTTATGAGTCTGTTGCGCAACGCCAGCTCGAATAACCTCCTCGTTTTATCGCGGGGAAAGGAATAAGGACGTCCCATCCTATCCTCGAGGGGTACGTACGGGCGCATATTATTTTGACGAGCAACCGACTTCGAGTCGCTCGGTTGTTGTTGAGCATTAGTGACGACGATCGCTTTTCCCTTCCCCTTGTCATTTCGGGAGTCCGGCTTTGGGAGAGGAGGTTTATGGCCCATTTGATCCATCTGTGCTAGCTTGTCAATCAAGGCCTGGAAGGTAGTCGGCTTGAAAAACATCATAAACTGCGAGATGGTTGCTTGTGGATCGAGGGTTCCTACAAACATACCCACCGCGGGAGCTTCTTCAATGCGCTGCTCACACTTTGACCATAAGTTCCGCCATCGTATAGCGTACTGAACCCACGTCTCGCCTGGCTTTACCCTAGCGTTAATCAGTGCTGTCATCGGGGTACGTTCACTGGCGTTTGCAAAACGCTGAGTAAACAACAGCTCCATCTCTGCGAAGGTTTTAATAGAGTCGTTCGGGAGCTCAGAGTACCATTCAAACGCCGTATCTGATAAGCTTCCAACAAATTGGCGAAGCAACAGCTTGTCATCACCGCCGGTATTGCCGCAGAGTGCCCTGAACTGGGCAACATACTGATGAGGATTGCCCATCCCTTTGTAGACATGGAACTTGGAAATTGTATAACCGGGTGGGTACTTGATTTGATCATACCAGCTTGGATATGGCCGCCCCGTTTTTATGACCTGACCGGCTGTTTCGGTTGCATGATGAACCCGTATTTGTTGGGCGATGTACTCATCCAAATCAGCTTTGGAGATTGTATCCTCCTTAGCAATCGACAGAGCTGGTGGAGGATTTGATGTTTCTCCCCTATCGTCTCCAAGAACGATCGGGGGTTTTTCGGCCGGAGGATCTTGTTGTATCATCATCCCTATCATGTCTTGGAAGAGGAGGCCTATACGCTGTATGTTGGCTGCTTGTTCAGCAGCCTCTTTGTCCTTCTTCTCCAATATCCGACGAAGGAATTCAGCGTCGGTTTCTTCCTCCTGACGTTCGTCCGAGGACGTTTCAGGGCTTTCTTTTGATCCGGTAAGTGCAGCCATAGCATTCATCATTTCTTGGAGCTTTTGCTGTTGCTCCTGTGCCTTGGTCACTGATCGGGTGAGCGGTCGATGACCCATAGATATGCGGCTATCTTCTTTACCAGATGCTACGTAGACGGTATGAACTATCATGCCCCCGGACTTAGGGCGTTTAGGCTCACCACCTTTGGCATTTGCCGCGGGTGCAGGGGTTTTCTCCGGCCTTCTTCTTTTGTGGGCCGTTGAAGTTGAAGGGGCCGTTGCAGTGGGCATCTTGGTGATCGTTGTCCTCTGCTGTTTAATAGGACGGTCCTTTTCTTTTTGCACCTTCATCTTCTTTCGTTGAAGGGAGTGATCCGTGTCGATCACGGAGTCTTGAACCCTCCTCCAAACTCTATAAATTCTTGAGGACAGCCGTTGAGGGGGCTGTTCTTGCTTTGTTTCTGGGACTCTCTCCGCAGGCGGAGGATATCTCTTCAGTGTAGCGGTTGGAGAGTTCTTACGTACCCTCCTCAGCAGTTCAAAGCTGTTCCTAGTTGGAACAGCAGCGTTGACTTCCACCTTTGGAGCTGGTAGAGTTATCCCTGAGGGGGAGTTGCCCCCTGCCTTCCTCACTCGTTGCTAATGGCGACGTCGAGCACGGCGAGCCGTTGGGATTGGCTCAGAGATCGAGATAGTTTCTTTTTGCCCCCTGTCTGAATGAGGCGACGCCGGTGTTAACCTCTTAAAGACTGAGGTTGTCTTCTGAGGGGTGGTATTCAACCTACCGAAGACGGATCCTTGAGCAGGGGCAGGAGCAGGAATCGTCAATCTTGAAAAGACTGACTCTTTGACAGGGGAAGCCGTCTTGACGACTTCTGGAGCAGCAGTTATTGCTTTCCTTGAGATAGCCAATTTAGAGTTCTGATTTATCCTGGTGAAAACAGAGGCTGTCGGTTTGGTAGTGGGAGACCCGTTGACAGGGGCCGTCGTAGCAGTAAGCCGGTCGAAGACCGACTTCTTGTTCACTTCTGGTGCAGGTATTGGCTCAGAGAAGCTTGTAGGTGGGATCATGGTCCCGAAGAACAGGCCAGTGGTGGCTTGGGTCACCTGGTCTACTGGTAGAGTGAGGAAGGAAGCCGCTTGGGGCCCATATGCTACACCTCCCAGTGAGGCGGAGCGTCCGTTGCAGTGGCACTTCGAGCAGTTGGTGCAATTAGAGGCCATTGAATTTTGAGTTCTGCGCCAGGCAAAAGACCAAATCTTAGTAACTTGAAATCCGAAGGCAACCATTTAACAAACCGCGATTGATTCGCGAGGACGACACACGAAGTGTGGAGTGGAAAGAGGAAGAGGTCCCACCGGGCGTGCCAGAATCTGTTCCCCTCCGAAAGGCGGCGCACAGGACCGCGATATCCTGACGCTGAGATTCGGGGCAGACGCTATTTGGTTTTATCCGTCCACCTCTCCGAAGATGCCAAGTTGATTTATGGCACCGTGTATCGGAGGTTTAGACGGATGCGGCCGATGTAGCAAACTTCGTCAGATTCCCCCTCGCTTGAGGGGTTTTTGATTGTGGGGACGCTCTTCCCTGCAGGCGCAAGCCCCTGCAGTTAATTACGCTACCGCATCGCGGTAACAACTTTCTCCTTCTCCAGAATTTCACTTCGTGTCGTGTGTGTTTGTTTTGTTTGTGGTTGCCCGTGGATTGTATACGGAGACTGAATAATGCCGTCGCCCGTAGGACGTGGATTAGTCCAAATCCGTATTTACTTAGATTTGGGTTTGGTGTTTTTAGTTTAAGGATACGTTAGTCGCGTTGCGGCTAAGCTCAACTTAAACGTTCGTTAAGGATACGATAGTCCTGTTTGAGACTAAGATCAACTTAACGTGATAATCCATTTAATATCTGACCTTCGGGACTCATCACCTCTCTAACGTCGTTGAAGGATTACAACGGCAGATGTCAGAGGAGTTCAGAGATGTACGCTTGAACCAAAGTCGATTTGGAGTTTTATAGTCCATTTAAATGTTTAAGGATACGTTAGCCGTATGTGGGGCTAAGATCAACTTAAACGGGACCGTTTAGATCCGGCAAAAGAGCATTTGGGAGCTCTATTGTTCCAGTTTAGAGACGTGGTGGTCCATGTTCCAGTTTAGGGACGTTTCGGTCCAACATTAGTTTAGGGACGTTTCGGTCCAATATTAGTTTAGGGACGTTTCGGTCCAATATTAGTTTAGGGACGTTTCGGTCCAACATTAGTTTAGGGACGTTTCGGTCCACGAGTTTAAGGACCCCGCAGTCCGTATTGATGTGTGGTCGTTGGGACCCGTCACCTCTTTGACGTCGTTGAGGAATTACAACGATGGATGTCAAAGGAGTTCAGAGATGTACCCTCAAACCGGATATAAATTGATTTGAGAAAGCATTTGTGCTCAGTTCAATTTAATTTAAGGACTTACGGCCAAAATTGGGCTAAGTCCAGTTGAAAATGTTCAACATTTTGTTTATTTTTAGTCCATTAGACCTGTGTTAGGGCTTTGCCCACACTTGAATAATGCATTGCATTACTTTTATTTTCTTGTTTGGGCCATGCCCATAAAAGATGCAGAGCATCGATTTATTTTGGGCTCCGCAAGGCATCTGCATAGTATTTTATTATTTTTGTTTGGGCTTTGCCCATTTATAAATGATGCAGAGCATCAATTTAATTAGGCCTGTTTGGTCTTTTAATTGGGCTTGGCCCTGCATTGCATTTATTAGGCGCTTTGCGCCACTCACTGAGCGCAAGCGCTTGTGGTGAAGACACGTGTCATGCTCTGGTGAGCGCAAGCGCAACAGTGCAGTGCGCTGCGCTGTTGCGCTGCGCTGTTGCGCTGCGCTGTTGCGCTGCTGACACGTGGCGCGCTCTGGTGAGCGCAAGCGCAACAGTGCAGTGCGCTGTGCTAGTGCGCTGCGCTGTTGCGCTGCTGACACGTGGCGCGCTCTGGTGAGCGCAAGCGCAGTTTGCAAGTGCAAAGCACCAAGAATCTTTTAGATTCAAGAACAGAAGTGCAAAGCACTATTTGATTTCTTGATCTAACTTAGATCAAAGAAAAATAAGTTTTTCTTTTCTTGTTTTTCTTATCTCAGAGAACCAAAGGTTCATGAAAAGTGCAGAGCACTATTTTTATTTTATTTTTATTAAAGATCATTGATTTTGTTTTTAGATCTATGATCTGTTCATAAGAGAACTTTCTCTTTTTTCTAAAGGCTTTTACCTTTTTTATTCTTGAGGAGTTTCTCAGAGTTCTCTTCTCTCTTTCTTTTTTTTTTTAGAAAGATATTCCTCCTTTTGAATTGAGGCCTAGGGTCCTTTTTATAGTGCCCATAAATTAGTTAAATTTGTTAAAGAGATATTTCTCTGAGTGATTTGGGGAATTTTCCCCACCGTTGGATCTTTGATCCAAGGGCTTCTGCTTTGTAGAAGAAAATCTTCTTGTTTTAACAAGAACAGAAAAGATTTCTTAAAATTTTAATTCTGTTTGGCGCAGATGCCCCAGCGCGTGACACGTGTCGCGCAGCGCAACTTGCGCTAGCGCATCTGGGCTGACACGTGTCGCGCAGCGCACAGCGCAGCGCAACTGAAGCGTTGCTTCCTTTAATAGAGCTTTGCTCTGATTGGGTGCGCCTTCTTGGGCGCTGCGCTGACGTATCAGCGCCTGACATATGGCGCGTTGCGCCCGAGACTTGAAGCGTTGCTTCAGAATTTTGAATTTTGAATTTCAACAGAGCTTTGCTCTGATTGGGCGAAACACGCCCGTGGATCGCGTGAGGCGCACGTGGGCGCTTAGCGCCCGAGGGTCACGTGCCCTGCACGCGGCCGCTGGGCGTCCATGGGTCACATGCGTGGCATGCGACCGCTGGAAACACCAGCGGGAAAAGGGGCTTAGCCCCTGGGTTAGGAGTTGAACTCCCAAGGGGGCATTGGAGTTGGAACTCCTAACAGGGATTATGTATAGATTTGGAGTTAAACTCCTAAAAAGGGGGTTGATTTATGGAGTTAAACTCCAACAGATCTTGAATGGAGTTAAACTCCTAGAAATCTTTGGATATTCTTTTGAGCCTCAAATACTCTTGGAATGGGATTTTTGGAGATGTGTATCCTTCTTCTTCCTCTCTGTTGGCTGGATCTTGGGGGGAAAGGGGAGGTGAGACTTAAAATCTTCCCTTCTAGGGATTTGATGGCGATCCGAGCTCCCCTTTAAGGGTTTTATGGTGAAAAAGCTATTTATTTTTGAAAAATAAAGAGTTAAACTCTTGATTTAATTCAAAAGAAAAGAAGAAGGTTTAGAACCTTGAGGAAGGAGGAGGATGTACAAACCCTAGTTTTTTTTAGAGAGGGAAAAAAGTTGTCATTGGTTTTTTCATCATGTTGCCTTTATAGGCTACACATTTTTCATATAGCCTCTTGGGCTTTGCCAAATGGCACGTGTGCCATCCCATACCTTATGTGCTTATTTCTTTTTTTTGCACATAAGCCATGGGGTTTACAAAATTTTAGTTTTCTGCCTACTTTACATATATTTATTTCTAAAAAAATACATTTAAAGTAATTTATTGCCTCCTTTTTGGTATGGAACCGGCCGCTTCCATGCTTGGTCTTGACTTGGGCTTGGGCTCGGGCTCAGGCCCACTTGACTTGGGGATAATCTTGGTTTTGACTTGGTCAACTGGGGTGTAATTTTTGACCCCAACACTCGCATGTTTACCACGTGAGGCTTTTTTAGCCTATCAGTAGTTTAATTGCAGCACCTATATGCCTTGCATATAGGCGCTCACATGTATAACACGTGAGGCTTGTTTAGCCTATCAGTAGTTTAATTGCAGCGCCTATATGCCTTGCATATAGGTGCTCACGTGTAACACATGTATAACACGTGAGGCTTGTTTAGCCTATCAGTAGTTTAATTGCAGCGCCTATATGCAAGGCATATAGGCGCTCACGTGTAACACGTGTATAACACGTGAGGTCTGTTTTGCCTATCAGTAGTTTAATTACAGAGCCTATATGCCTTGCATATAGGCGCTCACGTGTATAACACATGAGTCTCGAATAGTGGGGAGTTTGCTCCTTTCTTACTCTCCCCTTTTTTTATGAGGGAACAAATGCCCCCTGCGTTGCTCTCACATGGCTTGCACGTGAGTGCAAGGCTGTCCACTCTTACAGTCGTTGGATTTGCCTGGAGGAACAGGAAGATGAACCACTCCCATCATGTCTCTTAAATGCGGGGGCTTGTCCCTTGAGACGACCACTGGTCTTTCATCTTCTTCCTTACTTATTTTCTTTGAGAATTTAATTCTTTTTTCTGAGGTTAGTTCTCTGTCCGCAAAACTCCAGAGTCAAACTCTGTAAAAAAACTCTTTCTCTGGTAAGGATTATGAACGGAATTCATTTCTTAGGAAACCCTTTTTGTTCTTGTCTTGGATTTTAAATCCATCAACAGAGCTTTGCTCCTTTTCTTGGAACGATTTCTCGGAGATCCAAAAAGACATTTTTTTGTAGTAAACCCTAAGGTCTTGAGGATCGTGAGTTTTCCTCTGATCTTTGAGGATCTCTAGAATTTAATTCCATTTTCTTCGTTTCCCCATCGTGAGGGTTTCTGGGATTTAATCCCATTATTAAAGGAATTTAATTCATACTACATAGCTTAGCTCTGAAAGACTCGGAGTGTTTTAATACCCTTTTTACAGATTTTGAATCTGTTGGGTATTTTAATATAACTCGTTTTTCGAGAATGCTAGGAGTTGTTTAAACTCTACTGTTTATTTAATGAGAATTCTTTTCGATTCTCACAATGATTATCTAGCCTCATCATTGATGAGCCGTCATTTTGATTTTGTAGGGCCCACTGACTTTGTAATTAGTGGTTCCATGAAACTGATTCACACTTTTCATTAATGGGTATTCTCCCTTTTTTTATAGATACAATGGTATCACTTCCTTACTTTCCTTACACGCGCTCAGAAGCCGCTTTTCCACAATCGCCTTCAGACGAGGAGGTTATGGTAATGATCAGGGAATATGATAGGGACAATATAAGCCTTCTCCTGTGGGGGGTTTGGTACGATCATATTATCAGGGGCCGCCATAGTTTCACATGCGGAGTTCCAGCAGAACCTATCCGCTCGATGTCATTGATAGAGCGTCCGCGTACTGCTTATGCGGTGGAAGTGACCAATTGGACCCCCACAGGCCGGCTCGAGCCGTCAACGACCGGGATACCCAATCAACCCCTGGTGTCCATTGATATTTTGGGACGCCGAATATGTCAGGGTGAAGCTCGACCCTGGGAGCAAGTTTATAAGGTAGGTGTTACCCCGTGCCATCCAGTGGGCTACCTTCCTTGGGCCCGATACATTCTCTCCTCCCAAAGCGCACGGCTGCAGAAGGTTGGGTTGTACCAAACAGTATATGCGTTACTATTCTACTATCACGCTCCTCATGTTTGGTGGGTCAAGGCCTTCTTGAACCAATGGAATCTTCCTACGAACACATTCTTGCTAGGGGATCGCGAAGTCTCGATCTCACTGGAGGAGTTTCCTGAAATTTCAGGGTTGCCGATTAGGGGAGAGCATTACGAAGAATTACTGCCTTCTGACGAGTACATATTTGCTACAGTGCCCGCTATGCTTGATGGCTTGACGACCGAGACTTGATGGCTTGACGACCGAGAACGCTGTTCGTCATAAGTACCTAAGTCTAATTAAGGCCCTGGGTATTTTTGAAAAACTATGCGTGACATCGGAAGGGAAAGGTGTCACTTTTGATGCGTTCATTGCATGCTTTCTCCATGAAGATGTCTTGTCTAAGAAGGCTCCGAAATTCACGAAGATCGAAGATCCTTTCGGTTTCGGCTTGAAGAAATTTCCGGCCAAAGAAGAAGACGTGCCGCAGTTTTATATTCCAAACTCGTCAGCCATGGCTTTTGACACAATCGCTGCTCCTGGAATGGATGAAAAAACTTTCTTTGTCGGCTTTATCAGTCTTTGTCTTAGCTGGTTGCCATGTCGATGCATCGCCGCTTCATGAGAGCCTCCGTCTTCTACCCTTCTCATCGCATGGCTGAAGGAGCGTGATTAGTTGTTGGTGTTGCGGGATTGGCACACCTATACCACGGGTTAAGCACTGTCGCCAACACTTCGAACCCAGGTACTGATACCGTGAATTTCTCCCTTCACTACTTCACGTCGTGGATCGAGATGCACGTGTTAGCGGCATTTGCCACGCACCGAAGGCCTGCTTTCTATGAGTCGTATACATTCCCACGAATTATGAGACTGGTTGATGCTTCCACTCCTGACCCGACCCACCTAATAGCTTTGCGAGTATTACTTAATCCGTATTCAATTGAAAGCGGGATGGTTTTTAGCGATCGAGTCCTTTCTGCTCCTGCGGGATCCGTTCAACAGTTGTTTGATTTATCAAAGAATGGGGCTCCAGCTTTAAAGCCAAAAGAGATCATGCACTTATACTCAATCAGGCTAGGGTATTTGGTGTTCCGCCTTAACGACGCTACCCTCTTCATGCGGTATAATCCGCATCGCTTTGCCCAGCAGTTAGGCTACAACCAGGGCGTCCCCCTCGAAGCCTTTTTAGTTGAGCCTACTCCTTCTCTGGAGGTAGCTCGCGATATTATCCATCATTTCATGCGGTTGAACAAGGGTTTTCTTTTCATGATCCCGGAGCCTGACTATCTTCCAAGGCCCGTTGGACCCTTCAAGGGCTGGTATCACCAGCGGGTCGGTCCCATCATAGCAGAGGAAAGACGGGTGCCCTTTGAGTGTAGATCTCCTGTTCCAGCTCAAGCTGTCAGCGCCCCATTGTGGCCACAGTTAGTTGTTTGCCCTCTTCTAAGGGACAACGGCTCAGTGCTGTAAATCCCCGTTCCCATCCCAATAAAAGTTTCCTATTTTCTAAATTCCAGTGATTTTCTTTTTTTCATTTTCCCTCGTATATTTCTTAGGAAGGTGATTGCTTAAACTCAAATATTTATATTTTTCCCAAACCCTAAAAGTCAAAACCCATGATTTAAAATCAAAGCTAGATTAAACTAAAACCAAAATTTTACTAATAAAATCCTAACCCAAACTATACTAAACTCTCAGCCCAGGGTTTATTTTGGGAATTTAATTATTTAAAAAAAACTCCCGGCCCATTCTTCTCTTCAGCCCAATTAAATTTCTTTTCTTTAAAATGAACCCAGCCCGTTTCCATTCCTCAGCCCGCTCACCATTTTTTTAAAATAAATTCTTTATAAAAATCCCCCGGCCCACTCTCCCCCTCAGCCCACAAAATTTTAATAAGGAATTCTTTTTAAAACCCCAAGCCCAACTCCCTCGGCCCGTGACCAGCAACCCGACCCGCTTCTCCCTTTCTCCTCCTACGGTAACCTTCCTCCATTCTCGCTCGCGACCCGCCTCCTCCGCCGCAGCTCGTGCCCACGCCCACACCCCGTTCTTGCAACGTTTCACCCGCGAATTCAACCCTCATTCATTTCCTCACACCCTCACCTCTCTCTTCTCTTTCATTTTCAAAAATTGCCTCACTTCTCTCCATTCACAAAAACCCACCGAGCACCCATTGTCCCTCACTCCACCACCGGTGACAACCCTCGACAACTCCTCGGCGACCCCTCGCTCACTCCTCCTCCACCAACAGAACTCCTCACCGCTACACTCCATCAACCCGAGCACCCCTACCGAGCACCCCCTGTACACCAACCCCACACCCGAGCTCGGCCACCTACACTCGACGCCGGCGATCTCCACACCACACCGTCGACCTCTACACCCTCTCCTCCTCGTCATCTGCATCATCACCAACGCTCCTAAGCCTATCAACCGAGCCCACTATATCTCTCTCTCTCTCTCTCTCTCTCTTTCTCTCAAAACCCATAACACACCCACGCCCCACTGTTGCTCTTCGCCAGAGCACCGTCGTCGACCCTAGCACGTCCCAGGATAACCACAGAGCACCACCTCCGCTTCCAGCAAGTACTTGACGGCTCCGGGCAACTCCGACACAAATTCCGTATCGCGAGCCAAGCTCGCGCAAATCGCTTCATGACATACACCGCGCGTTCGTGACGCCGCTGCTGCCGTGTAACCCCGAGACATTTCCAGACAAGTGTTTTACTTGCTACATGCTAATATAATTATGATACAAACTTAAATCATATAGTTTATAATTTACCGATTCCCGATATATTTTGCGACCTATGTGTTCGATGCTAGACCCCAATGAAAATACTTGCTTAAATTGACGGAAATAGATGTTATCTATTGGCCCATCTAATGACGAATATCGTGTATAAATCTCACTGGAAAATACGATTGTTAGTGACAAAAATTGATACCCCCAAATATGCCGATAAAACTAGAATTTTTCCGTATCTGAAAATGATTAAAATCACTGTAAATTATTTACATACTGGAATGATGCGTTCGAGGGCTTAAATCGAATCTGACTCGACAAAATTTAACCCTATGTAAACTTTCAATGATTTCTGTTCGGTAACTGCGATGATATTTAGATCGGAGTGCGACTCTGGACTGCAGTCCAGAGCGACTCTGATTACTGTGTACTGTCCCAAAATGTGTGTTACTTTGTTTCCTGAATTCGTGTATTATGGAACTCTGCACTGGATTAAAGATGGATCTGTTAGATAAACAAAACAAGTGATTCCATTCTGTTTCATTGCCGTTTGCTATTTAAATTGTAAATAAAAGGGCAGAACGTATAACTGTCCAGAACAGATTCAGAAGTGACACACTGATATTAAACTGTGTATAACTTTTGACGTACAGACGCGATTGAGGATCCGTCTATTGCGTTGAATACTATATTGAAAACCCTAGATTTTATTCAACTGTAGTATTGCTAAATTTTGAACCCAACTGGGTGCAATTCGTGTCGCGAAACGGATGTTCAGTTCTAAAACTGAATTTCCAGCCGCGAGCACTTAAAATGAAACAGCTGTATCTTGAAAACCGGAATCCCGATTGAACTGGAACTAATTTTGATGAATTTCTGACTGAGTGTTCTATTTATATTACTTGTATCATTTTGTTGAATTCTTAACATATGAATTTATGCAATTTTTGTAAGTTAATGACATGCATATGGATTCATAACATACTTAGCTTATTGATGGCATACATACATATATCATACCCCTTTTGCCATATACTTTGTGTTAGCGCGTGTTAGAGTCAGTGGACAATGCATTATCGTGCGTGATTGATGTTGGTTTAGAAGTGACAAGTACACCAATGGGAAGTGAATATTCGTGACAATGATTGATACAGTGAACAGTGATAAAACCGTGTCATTGGTATACTTGTACACGACTAAATCAAGATTATAAATAGTGTAAACCTGGGGATAAAGGGGAAATCGAAGTGGAAAGAGAATCGTATTTAGCGGGACCGTGTTTTAGAGGATGATCATTCGAGCAGCGATATATATAGTAGGTAGGATCTAGCGATCCGGCTGACAGGGTTATGTCCCGGGCATGTGGGCCGTTGTCTCGGGTATGTACAAGACTCCTGTTAAATATGATCCTCCTTCCACTATGCGATTTCAAACATGACCTAGAGACCGATAGGGACACAGAACATATTCTGCATCATATAGTGACATAGTGATTATTTGCATTGTTCTTACACTAGTATTACCTCATTTGCCTGTTTCATCTTATTATAATAATATTGTTATTGTGTCGCTCTGACGACCTGAGTATGCATGCTCAGATCCCGTGGAAAAACCAGCGCAGGAGACAGATCTACCTTTCGAGTTCATGGAGATATAGTCTAGTATACTTTCTTTCTTTACTGCTTTCTATAAAAGTGATCGTAAGATTGAACTTGGTTAGTAACTGTTCTTGTTATTTGTAAAATTGTGAACAATGGATTTTAATGTAATAAATTAGTGATGTGATTCCTTTGCTACTGTGCTTTATTTACTGATTACCATGTAATGCTAGAAGCCGAAGTGTGACTACGGCGGGATGATTCCTTGACCGTAGGAGCATGGCTGGCCTAATCATCCCTCGTTTTCCGTATTTTGGGAAGCGGGGCATGACAAGTGCTCATTCCCAAAGCCGCACAAGCTGAATCAACCCCCCGTACTGTTGGTATGCCGGTACGTACGAGAACCGAGATAGCCACTCCTAATAAAGCACTAGCCGTGGCGTCCCCAAAGGCAGATATCGAAGGCGATGTCGGGCAGCACCGCGCAAAAGGGGAGGAAGCGCCCCTCCGCTGGTGTTAGCTCAGGCTCCAAAAGGAGAAAGAAATCAGCTGCCGGCCTACTCGACGCTTTTCTTGAATCCGAGCCCATTATCCAGGATGAGCCGATATCTATGCAGGAGCCAGACGGCGGTCTTCTCTTCCCCGGTTCCTCTGCCGAGGAAGCTGCTCAGTTGGCCAAGGTTTTAAAGCGCTCACAAGATGAGGCTGAAAATGTGCACCCCAAGAAGAAAGGCTTTCCCTAAGTTGTATTCTATGACGTCGATCCGTTATTACCTAAGTTACCAATGGGTCCTCTAACGATGGCAGAAGAACGGGCTCTCAAATAGCCCATCCCGGCCGTTTCTAAAGACGAGACCGCTCTGAAGACGGGCATGCATTTCCTTTCGATCGAAGCTCAACGAGCGCAATTGATCGGAAAAAAGCAGCGACTCGAGAAGGTTATACTTCAAGTTCCCTGGCGTATTGGTATGCATATATATTTTTTTACGCCTCTTTTGGTAATTTATTAGTACTACTTTCACCTCGTCTTATCTTTGCAAAAAAATTTGTAGGGCTTTCCGCAGCGGCGTAGTCTCGAGACCAGATCGTGCCATGGATGGAGATTCTACGAATATCTCCCATGACGCACCGGAGCGTGTAGAGGGGATTACTAAAGCTGTTATCCCCGCTATATGCAGGGTTACTAGGCACTCTCACAAGGGTCTATAAGGCATCAACCATGCCCGATTTAAAATGACGTGCCGAACAACCCTAACCAAGATCTTTAAACTAGAGATTAGGCGAAACAAAGCATGTTAAACACTTTAACATCTAAGAGTTTGGGATTACAACCTTTGTAGTCCGGTACTACACTTCATAAGCTCCGTGTTGAGGTCTCTTCGCTACGATCATCGAGTTTCCAGACTCTAGAGAGGCTCCACGAAGAGAAAGATGCAAGCTTGCTTCCGATCTTCGATAACTAAGATGATCTACCTTGAAATTTCTATAACAAAAGCTCTCACTCACTAAATGAAGTGAACACCCTAATATAATTGGCAAGAGTAGATTAGGATGATGAAGTATGAGTTTAGCACTCTTTTGTTTTCTTAATCTCACTCAAAATCATCACTAATGAAAAAGCTAGTAAGCTTTTCCATAAAAGAAGAAAAAGGAAGAAGAAGATCTAATCCTTTTGTGATGAATAATGAAACTCATGTGTGAGGTTAGAAATGCAATCATGGTATGTGTAACCCTTGTAGAGATTTAACCAAGGTTAAAAGGTTTGGTTTGGTCAAACAAATATCTATGCAAAATATCAACACAAATATCTTTGCACAAAACAAAACAAAACCTTCTAAAAGGTTCTAGAAAAGATTAACCCAAATCAAACCCTAACCATGTTTAATCTCCACTAACCATGTTGCATTAATAACCCTAACATGTTACAATATTATATATCACATATACAATATTTATTGTAACAAAATAAAATAATACAATTAACATATATCGCATATATATCAATGTATTATCCGAGTGAGAAAAAGAATCTTTTAGTGAGCTTATATCAGTTAATGTAATTTAATATATCAAATATATAATTATACATTAAATTATCGAATCAACACTTGATCCGATAATCCGGCTATTTCATAAATAACCGACTAATATAATCTATATCAGTTCATCGAATCAACACTTGATCCGATGACCCGGCTATATCACATATACCCGGCCAATATCTCATATCGCGAGAATCTAGTACGGTATCACATACACGTATTGTTCTCGGTCCCGCATATATCATATATGTGCTCCTACTCCGTTTTGCCTGAGCCAAGAAACCTCTGTGTAGGACTCTAAAGAATCGTCAATACGCCGGCAGTAGGTGATGATCATATCAAACACCCACAAGCTGCAAGCGGTCAGCTAAACGTAACAGCCACCCAGGTATTGAGCGATCAGAAGATCAACAAGCAAGCCTGTACATTCTCCTGCGAATCCAATCAGTAATACTCCCGTACAGTCCGGTCTCTTCGTCTGATATGTCGCATATCTCGCCTACGGGTGGTAAACGTCAGACCCCAGTAGCTTGATAAGTCATGTTGATATGAGGTCTATAACAGTTCGAGAAACTACTGATAACACTTACCAGTAAATCTCAGCAACCCTGACTAGGGATTTCTAGTTATAGCCAATCGAACACAGCACAACATCAACTCCCTATACCGGGAGAGACGAATCCCCTCCTATCGCTCATTGCCTCCATGTGATTCGGGACTGTACCCAAAAGCCACCTTTTTCCACGCCCTCTTGAACGTGGTATGATGGAAATCAAAGCACGGTGGGAATCACACAAGACTCTATGACGATCTCGGGTCTACAGACTAACCTGTACCAGTGTCACCGGAGAACTGCCATCTGACATGAGGTATAATACCATCTGGGAGTTCTCGGCGAGTCCGTCCAGTGTACCCAGTCTCTACTGAGCATCCATACACCATCCTTGATGTCAAACACCGATGGATATGGGATCATCCATCGCCCATCATATGGGTCAAGATGCGTATACGCTAGTCTACTCTGGTGTATCGATGCCCTGTCTCGATACACCCTCGAATAGGAACAGTTATAGGATATACTCATCGACTACCGTAGCCCCACTAGTATGATCTCATCATAGTCCCAGTAGTCGAGTACATATCCTAAGGGCTTTATCAACATGTTACATAGAGACAATCAGAGTACATGTTAAGATAAAGTACAACCAGATGGCATACTATCATGTCGAGCAAGAAAGTCTTCCCTATATATGTCCAAGCATCCATTACAATATACATCATATGTACAGTAATGGCCTCTAGGGTATACATATAACTAATAATCTCCCACTTGCACTAGGGCCATCTGTTGTGGTATCACATACCCAACAATTACTGTGGTTGAAGTATCTCATACTCAACCATCCCATAAAGGTCTCTACTGGGAAAAAGGCCTTTGTGAGTGGATCTGCGTTGTTGTCCTCTGTGTCTACTCTCCTAACCTCGATCTCCCTGGAGATCAACCATCTCCATGATCAGGTGATACTGCCTAAGAATTATATCTGGATTTCTGATGGGACGGGAGTCCCTAGGCCGAAGCCATAACTCCATTGTCACACAATGGCAGGAACGAAGTTCATCTCATGAACTTATATATATCCAGACTACCTCTTTGGTAGCATCCTTGGTAACAATGTATCTAGCCTTTAATCGTCTAGTATGTCACGGTATCTAGCTTGGAACTCTTCTAACATACCTTCCCTCCACTGAGGGTAAAGACAATGCCTGCGACTGACATTCTGTCGTCCTTATCACCCTGGAACCTTTCCAGTGATTCTCTCCAGGATCGATTGATACCATCTCACTACAACTAATGATAATCCTAACATCCAATTAGATCTATCTCATAGATCCAAACCCAGGATTTAGGAGGTATCATTTTGATCCTATATGGAGAATCCATGTGATAAGCGGAGATTGACTGAGCGTAGCATAGGAAACTTCTTCCCTATCAAGAGTATGTCATCCACGTACTCTACGAGGATCACCACCATACTCCCTACTACCTTTTTGTATATACAAGGTTCATCTACCATTTTGATGAAGTCAAACTCTTTGACTACCACATCAAAACAGATGTTCCAACTCCGCGATGTCTGCTTTATCACATAAAACATCTTGCATACGTTTCCGCTGCTCCCACTGTCTACGAAGCCCTCTGGCTGTGTACTTATAGACGCTCTCTTCCAAATCAATATTTAGAATGGAGGCCTGCCTACATGGGATTGAATGCATACGCCTTCCCTCTAACATTTTGTCTGTAAAGGCGAGCCTGCGTGGATGGATCGATCAATATGCATCCAATCTCCAGTCATACGAGAAAAGGCTCAACCGGAAGTTTTCGGCAAGGGAGTTGGCTTCAAAGGCTTTAGGGGAACTTCAAGCCCAGCTCACTGCCAAGACCACCCGTGCTTATGAAATTTGGCGGGTTCTTCAAGAGGCCATTACAGAGGTGGTGGCTCTTGATAAAGCCATTATTTTTACACGTAAGAAAGAGCTTGAGAGTCGATTTTCTTCATACCAGAACCAACAGACACATGCAGGGACTCGACTCGCGGCGTTGATAGAGCTCAAAGCAGAAGTCCGGCGGAAAAATGACGAACTTGCTGTCTTATTGAATCACCCACCAGCATAGAAAACATTTTATATCTTGTATTCATTTTGATTCATGAATAAAAGAAATATTTCATTTCATACTTGTGTCTCTCTATCCTTCGATTTCTTGACTTGGCATAAAGTAGTTTATGTACTCATTGCGGAGTTTGTAGTTTATTCACTCATTTCGGAGTCTCTAGTTTATGCACTCATCTCGGAGTTTGTAGTTTATTCACTCATCTCGGAGTTTCTAGTTTATGTACTCCTTTCGGAGTGTGTAGTTTATTCACTCATCTCGGAGTCTCTAGTTTATGTATTCATTTCGAAGTTTATTTAGTTTACCACCCTTGGGTTTACAGGCAAACTTATCCTAACGTTATATATGGATAACCCCTGCTCTTTGCGATAGAGGTCCGTTAGGTTTTATGGTACTAGGGCTTTGGTCCGTGGTACCATCGCGTTGGCTGATGTATTCCTCGATATGCGGTCTTTAAGCTGTTGTTCGAGTAGCCCCGTGACTGTCGTGTCTCTGATCCTTTCGGGGGCTGGACAAGACGTCTTCAAGTAATCTCCTTAGGCTATATGATCGTCGGAAGAGCAAGCGTTAGGAATTTGCTATGTCGCTTTTTACTTGAGGTTAGGCTCAGTTTGGAGCCCCGATGAGTCATAACCATTCCGCGCTGGTGTGAGATGATCTCCGATAGTCTTTTAGGTTTTATATGAGTTGCCGTCGAGACCCTGAAGCTGGGAATATGCCGTTGCTTCATTTTTTGTTTTGACGATGCCATGCCATTTCTTTGCTGAAATAGGGAAGATATATGTAGGACTTATATGCTGTATGTATTGCAATTAAAGTCCGGAGCTAAGAATATGCCTTTGCTCCAGTTTGGTTTGGCTATTTGGAGCCTTTGCTGACATTGCGTCTGCTGTAACGAGAAGAATGTCGAGCTGGAGCTGGGATTTTTCTGTCACACTTTTTTGATTTGGATATTTGGAACTTTTGTTGACATTGCGTCTGCTGTAACGAGAAGAATGTCGAGCTAGAGCTGGGATATTGCCGTCACTCCTTTTTGATTTGGCTATTTGGATCCTTTTTTGACATCGCGTCTGCAGTAACGAGAAGAATGTCAAGCTGGAGCTGGGATTTTGCCGTCATTCCTTTTTTATTTGGCTATTTGGAGCCTTTGTTGATATCGCGTCTGCTGTAACGAGAAGAATGTCGAGCTGGAGCTGGGATTTTGCCGTCACTCCTTTTTGATTTGGCTATTTGGAGCCTTTGTTGACATTGCGTCTGCATCCTGTCGAAATGAGAAGAACGTCGGGGTAACCTCTAGGCTGTAGATGTTTCCGTCGAAATCTGGCTCTCCCTTTAACGGAGCCTGGTGAGAAAACATAGTTCCCTTTTTATTTGTGTTCATGGATTGTATTCAGGGTTCGATGTGGACTCACCTGCAGGGCAGAGGAAATTTCATTTTATATATTTTTTTATTTCCATGATACTCCATCTTTTCAGCTTTTCTTATCGCGAAAGCCGTGATTGCCCAATCATTTCAGCTTTTTATCCGTAGTGCCCAATCATTTCGGCTATTTTTTATATATTTTTACTCGCTGCTTTTTATTGCGAGTTGCCCAAATATTTCGGCTGTTTTTTTATATGCATATTTTTTGCTCGCTGATTTTTATTGCGAGTTTCCCTATCATTTCGGCTATTTCATATGCATATTTTTGTTCACTACTCGCTGCTGTTTTTTATTGCGAGTTTAGGATCTGATACCGACCTTGGCATCAGCACTGCTACGACTGGAATGTTGCTAGGAGCGAATCCTCATTTGTCGTGAAAGGACTTGGAGTTTGACACCTGTTTAGGCATTAGCATCGCTACAACTGGAATGCTGTCAGGAGCGAATCATCATTTGCCTTTGTCGATTTGAACAAAGATGACTTAACAAACAGGGTTAGGATACTTTCGACTAAGGCTTTTTGATTTTATGAGCCGTAAGGGTCTCAGAAAGGTATTTCTCCCTACGAGTCGTGAGGATCTCGTAGGTGTATGTTCTCCTTAGCAGTCGTGAAGACTCCTAAGTGGTATTTTCTCTTGCAAGTCGTAAGGATCTTACAAGAGTGTTTTCTCCTTATAAGTCGAGAGGACTTATAAGTGTCGTTCACCATATGGGATATTTCTCGCCATTCGTAAAACTTGGTAAGGGAGTATTTATTTGTGCCTGTAGATTGTATGCAAAGGCCAATATTGGACCGTCTGTAGGGCAACTCGGGAAATGTGATGGCATACGAACAGGTTTGGATCCCTGTAGCTTAAGGCTTTTAAATCCTATGAGCCGTGACGGTCTCATAGGGGAGTTCTCCTTACGAGTCGAGAGGATCTCGTCAATGAAAATTTTACGAGATTGTGCCCTTCCGGGTTTTCACAAACTCGCCGGCAGTCCTGCTATTTTTTACTCACGGCACGCTTTCGAGTTTTCATCCGTGTCCATTTTGCTTGTTGACATACCATTTTTTTAATGAGATCGCGCCCTTCCGGGTTTTCACAAACTCGTTGGTAGCCCTGCTGTTTTCACTCACGGCGCCCTTTCAGGTTTTCATCCATGCTCATTTTGCTTGCGGACGTACCGTTTTTTTAACGAGTTCGCGCCCTTCCGGGTTTTCACAAACTCGCCGGTAGCTATGCTGTTTTTACTCACGGCGTCCTTTCGGGTTTTCATCCATGCCCACTTCGCTTGCGGACGTACCGTTTTTTAGCACTGGGACTCTCGGAAGTAGTTTCACTGCACGTAACCCATCTGTTTGTTGGTGGGACTTGGGAAGTGGATTCATTGCTGTGGTAGCTGTGTAGCTGGTAGGACTTGAGTTGCAACTTCTGCTGTTGAGACTTCGATTGCAATACAGATCTCAAGGGTGGATATCACCGTATTTGGGGCGATGCGTCATATTTGAGGCGGCACACTAGTTTAGGGACATTCCGGTCCATTGTTAGTTTAAGGACATCTCGGTCCAAAGTTTTAGTTTAAGGACATCTCGGCCCATTGTTAGTTTAGGGACATCTCGGTCCATAGCCAGTGTAAGGACGTAGTGGTCCACTGTTACCATTTTCGAGGCAACGGATCTTCTGGATACTACTTTTAAAGTTCTGACTCAGGAAGATAGCGAGCGGACACAGGCGTCGTCATCTATCATTGACCTGAATCGTAACCCTTTAGGTATGGTATCTTTTGAGGAATCGTCCATTTATTGGCCGGAAGGGTCTTTCGCCATGCATATCCATGAGAAGGTAGGCCCCACCTTGGTAGACCTTATCTATGATGTGCGGGCCCTCATAGTTCGGCTTGAATTTCCCCCATTTCGCACGATTGGGGATCATGGGTCTTTTGACGACTAATACGAGTTTGCCTTGGAGGAATGTTCTCGGCCTGGTCAGTTTTTCATATGACCGTGTCATCCTTGCCTTATAAGCCTCCAGGTTTTGCTGTGCTATAAGGTGAGTTTCGTCGAGGGCGTCGAGCTCCTCAAGCCGGTGATGAGCGTTTTCTTCATCTGTCAGTTCGTATCGAACCGCTACTCGCTGAGAAGGGAGTTCTATTTCCACGGGAAGTACTGCTTCCGTGCCGAATACTAACGCGTATGGGGTCGTATTCGTAGCCGTTTTGAATGTCGTCTGGTGCGCCCAAAGGGCTTCGTGCAACCTTTCATGCCAGTCTTTTTTGTTTCTAGACACCGTTTTCTTTATAATCTTCGTCAAGGTCTTGTTGAAAGTTTCAGCTAGACCGTTAGCTCGGAGATTATAAACAGAAGAATATCTCCAGTCTATTTTATGTTGTTCTGCGAAGCGGCTGATTTTATGGCTCCTGTAGGCTGGTTCATTATCCGGGATTAACCGTCACGGAGTGCCAAACCGGTAGATGACATGTGTCTTGAAGAAATGGAGAATATTCTCCGTCTTCACTTCCGTTAGTGGTATTGCTTCTGCCCACTTAGAAAAGTAATCGGTCGTTGCTAGTATGAACCGATATCCTTTGGATGATGCTAGTTCGATGGGGCTAATTATGTCGGTTCCCCACATTTCGAACGTCCAGCTAGCTACCGTTGGATGTAGTGGATTTGGATGTTGGTGGATGAAGTCCCCGTGAATCTGACACGCGTGACACTGCTTCGCATATTTGAGGCAGTCCTGAATCATTGTGGGCCAATAATAACCCATTCTTTTGATCTTCGGTTTCATCTTTGGCCCGGCTTGACGAGAACCGCAGAGTCCGTCGTGAGTTTCTTGAACGACTCTCTTTGCTTCTCCTGGACCCAAACACCTTAGCTACAAACCGTAAATCTATCTCTTGCATAGGGTATCATTGACGAAAGCGAAAGACAGAGCCCGTTTCATGAGCTGATGTCTTATCGATGCATTTTCGGGCGTTCGATGGGATTTGAAGTAGTCTATGAAGACTTCCCTCCAATCCTTGATCTTTTCTTTGTCATCTATCTGGAGGACTGCTTGTTTAGTCATTTCTTTTCTTTAGATGACTCTGTTAAATCCTCCGAAGGTATCCCTGTGGCGTAAGAACCCGGCGGCTTTGCATGATGATCTTTACGTTATTAAGGTCTTCGTCGGCCAATTCTTTAGCTAATCTAGCCAATGCATCCGCTTTGCTGTTTTCTACACGCAGTATACTCTCCAAGATGTATGAGAGGATTTGTGTCAACAGTTGCTGCACTCTTTCACCATACCTGGTCTGTTCTGGCTTTCATCTCTGATAGTCGCCATTTACTTGGCTGACAATGAGCTGGGAGTCTCCATATATGAAGAGGTCTTGAATTCCTATGTCAACAGCGATCTCGAGACTTGTTATCAAAGCTTCATATTCAGCTTTGTTGTTAGTGCTCGGCTCCGTTAGGGAAAAGGCGTAATGCAGTATCCCTCCTTACGGAGTCACGAAGATGAGACCCACTCCAGCTTTGATTATGGGGTATTATGCTTCCGCATTTTCATAGAAAATGCTCCATCAAAGTAGAGTTCCTATCGGGCATCATTCTCTTCTTACTTTGCGTCGAACGCATATTCATCCGGTAACTCACAATTTATGGGGGAGTCGGCAGGTATCGCATGCTCGACGATGGCCTAGCCCTTCACTGCTTTGAGAGGTCGATACGTTATCGAGAATTCCATCAGGAGGAGGGCCAATTTGGCAAACCTTCCTGTTAGTATGGCCCTTGATATAAAATAGTTGAGAGAATCCACCTTTGATATGAGATGGACCTCATGTGTCAAGGCGTAGTGTCTAAGCTTCGTTATCGCGAAGATCAGCACCAGACAATACTTTTCGATGGGGGAATAGTTGTTTTCTGCCCCCACGAGAACTCGACTCAAATGGTACAGAGCTCTCTCCTTTCCCTGATCATTCTCTTGTGCCCATAACGCATCTAAAGAGCCTTCAAGGGCCGTTGTGTACAAGATGAGAGGCTTTCTCTTAACTTGAGCGGTCAACACTGGCGGATTTTGTAGGTATTGCTTGATCTCATCCAGTGCGTTTTGGCATCTATGATCCCAGACGAACGGGGTCCCCTTCTTCATTATATGATTATAGGGACGGCATTTTCCGGAGAGGTTGGCTATGAACCGCCGGATATATGTGAGCTTTTCTTGGAGAGACCGCAGTGGTTTGAGAGTTTTCGGCGTGGGCATTTCCGTAAACGCCTTGATCTTCGATGGGTCTATTTCGATGCCTCGATGTCGTATGATGAATCCTAGGAATTTACCCGAAGAGACGCGAAACGCGCATTTTAGAGGATCCATCTTCAGATTATACTTCCGAAGATGTTGGAACACTATGTCTAGATGTTCCAAATGCTTCTCATGTGATTTGCTCTTTACCACAAGGTCGTCAATATAGCATTCGACAATCTCGTGTATGAGGTCATCGAAGATCTTCGTCATGGCCCTCTGATAGGTAGCGCCAGCGTTCTTCAGACCGAAAGGCATCACCTTGTAACAGAATATGCCCAGCAGAGTCCGGAAGGCAGTGTGCTTTTGGTCTTTAGGATGTATTTTTATTTGGTTATACCCTGAAGATCCATCCATGAAGGAGAAGACCTCATGGGTAGACGTGTTATCTATCATCAGCTCGGTAACTGGTACTGGGAAGTCATCCTTTTGGCAAGCTTTGTTGAGGTCCCGAACATCTACACAGATACGTACCGTCCCATTTTTCTTCATTACTGGAACAATGTTGGTGATCTAGTCGGGATATTGAACTTCTTGGATGAAGCCGGAGTCAATTAGTTTCTTGACTTCGGCGTTGATACTCATCTCGAGTTCGAACCGTATTCTTCTTGGCGTCTATTTGACTGGCTTGACGTCCAACGATATAGCCAATTTATGCACCGCTATTTTTGGATCCAGTTCCGGCATCTCGGAATAGTTCCATGCGAAGCAGTCTTTATATTGCATAAGCACGTCTTTTAGTGTGGCCACCTAGTTTTTAGACAACAGCTCACTGACGAACATGGGCCTCGGCTCGTTTTCTGTCCCCAAGTTGATTTTTCTCAGGTTGTCCGTTGTAGTGTGTATCCTATCTTCTAGCTCTTTTAGTGCCGGTGGAAACTCTGAGATCACCTCCTCCTCGGTCTCATTTTCGAAGCACTTGAAGAAGTCATCCATATTCTCGTGCCCTCCCTCCTTTGAGAGTGTTATCATGTGGCAAGTACGAGTTCGCTTCCATTCTTGGTATTGGGCTGGCCCTATCTTCGCGATATAGGTTCTCTTTGGCTCATACTTTTGCGGTAGGGTTATCCTCCAGCTGTCAGATAAAGCGAACCTGCCTTGTTGATATTGGTCTCCGACCCGGTCTTTAAAGGTGAAGCAGTCTTCAAGGGGATGTCCTATTGCTCGATGATAGGAGCAATAATCCAGGTGATGGACTTCATTTATTTGTTCGGGGTACCGAGGCTCCGAGAGCGTCATCATTTGATTCTTCATGACAAGGTTGAATTTTTCCTTGTCTTGTCTTGAGGGAAAGAGTATTCCTGTCCCATCTTCTTCATAAAAGATGGATTCCAGCTGAACTTCTCTTGATTGCGTGGCTTCTTGGATCCGCTTCGCTGTTTCCGAACGTCTTTCTCATTCTTCACTTTGTTTTTGCCCCTGTTTTGGGTTTTTCTCTTATCGTGAGAACGTACAGCGGATTGAGGGTGAAGGACATTGTAATCTTCTCTTTCCGCAGACTGCTGATTGAGACGCTGCATCCTGGCCTTTTCGTAAATATCCATTTCGCGGTTGTGATCATCCCGAACGTTTTGATCGGCTTCCTTTATTAGCTTGCTCTTAGAACGACGGACTTGACGTTCTTATAGCGGGATTTTGCTCTGTTTCAACGTCACAGTTATCTGGAAAAGCAATCCTTTCTCCACCGGAGTTATTTATGGCACAGAAGTTGTGGAATTGCTTCCGTTTATTTAACCAAACATATCCAAACCCAGTCGTCTCCATCCTCCCATCAGGCATCTTTCGCTGAGTCCCGGGAACGTCCCAGATCTTATTATAGAACTGGGATTGTCGAGCGGTTTGTTTGAAGGGTACGCCTTGGCATCTTAATAGCCTTTTCAATCCCTCTGCGTAATATCTGGGCAGACGGATTGGTTGAAACCTGTCAAGAGCAAGCTCGACACCATACCAGACTTCTTTCTCCACTTTGGTTTCCGTAGATTGATAGAATAGGATCGCCTTTTCACCTCTTCGTCTGGGAGGGACGTAGAAAGTCTGCAGCTCTTGTACGCTGTATGTATCAAGCGCATCAAGTTCTTTGTAATGTCGTGGCGGAACTATGGTGATCTGTGAACTCTGATCAGCTCCAGTAATGGTTTGTGCTAACGGGCGAGTGGAGAACACGGCGTTGGCCTCGTCCTCAGAGTCACCGCCAAAGACCAAAATAGGAGTAGATGGTCCGGGCCTGTTGCATTGGGGTTGCCCCAAGTAGACTATTTCCTCATCTTCCTTGGTGTCACTCCCAAAGATCCGGATGGTGACAACGGACTTCCTTTTATCCTCTGGCTTATGACATCTTTCCGTATCTTTGAAGTCTGGTAGGAAGTATTTTGCGTCTTCATATTTTCGGACTTCGTTTACAAAGAATGGATTTAGCTCCCCCATAATGATGTACTCGAGGCTGTCTTTTAAATACTTCATATACTGGTGTTGTGTAGAAGGGATGACGTACTCGTGTAACCAAGTCCTGCCGAGCAGAGCGTTGTAGTAAGTCTTGGCGTCAATGACATGAAATTTGATGTCAGTGACGAGCAGCCCAAAGCGTAACGTCGGTATTACGGACCCGAGAATCCGTGATGATTGTGAATCGAAACCGGAGATGGTAATTTTATCTCGGGGTAGGTGTTGAATGTTCATGCAAATCTCCTTCAACATCTTCATATTGAGGAGGTTGATAGAAGACCCATTGTCGACAAGGATTTTGCCTATCTTGATATCGTTGCAGTACCCAATGACATATAACGGGCGGTTATGCTCCCACGTTCCGTGGAGGAGATCCTCATCGCTAAATGTGATTCAGCAATGTGAGCCTCTGCCAATTCGTCCTCCATCCTTTCTTCAGCTAAGAAAGCTTAGAATTGATCAAGATCTTGCAATACCTTGATCAGAGAATCTCGTGCCTATTTGGACAGGAGGAGAGCATCCAGTATGCTTAGTTGTGAAGGCATTTTCTTCAGATGTGCTAGGACATTGTAATCCACCTTGTTTTTTCTAGGTGGGTCCTTGGCTGCGAGCTCTTTAACGACTCCATCATCAAGGGTGATTTCCCCAGGGGCTTTTCTTTCCTCTTGTCTCTTTTACTCAAACCTTTATTTGTAACTCTGAGATTCTTCTCAGGCAGCGTGCAGTTACGCAGCTGAATGTTCTCGCAGTTCTTCTCCTCCTCTTCTTTTTCGGAGGTGTGACTCTTGAAGAGAGGGTCATTTCTTTCTCAGAACTGCTCCCGAAGGTAAGAACTTGGAGTTTTTCGCTTTCCCGACTGGTATCAACCATATGACAGTTGCCAGTCATTTTCTCACGCGCACTTGTCGAACTTCTTTGCAGTCGACGAGCTTCGCGTTTCATCCTCTTGAAGTGTTGTTGATAGGCAACGTATCCTTGCCACCACTTCTTGAAGGCACTGTATTCCTTGGGGGGTGGGTAACCCTCCGATGATATAGGCAGCAGTTTGGATGTATATCCGCTCAGTCAAGGCACATGACCCCGGGAGTGTTTTCAACGAGAGGGGGCAGCTTCATTCCCATTGACAGGGCTTTGGCGAACCGCTTCTCTGCTTTGATCCTGCTCTTTTTTGTGGCGGGTGTGCTTTGGCTTGGTTGGAGTACTTTATGACTCATCCTTACCGCAGCTTCTTCATCCTGACGCCGACGCTTAGCCTTTTTATATATGGCTGTTTCGCGTTCTTGGTTAGCTTTGCTTTTTCGAAAGGCTTCATTTAGCATCCTATCAATTGGGTCTTCTTCTGGCCGTTACGGGGATTTTGACGCCGATCCTGCCTCCAGCTTCTCTGTGTTGTTTTCTGACACCGAGGGAGCTTCTTCATCATTTAACGACGAATGGAAAACCATGTGGCAACTTGCTACATTGTCTTCGATTTCTGATGAGTCATTTTTCTCATCATTGTCATTCTCTTCGTTCTCAAGAATATGCTTGAGGAATTTTTCGAGGGTAACCGGTGTCTGAGCCTTCTGGTTTTACTCCTCCAGCGCATCAATGTACCTTTGTAGGTCTGTGCGTTTGTCGTCATACTCGGCAGGTTGCACAGGCTTCTTAGTCTTCTTCTTTTTCTTCGAAGACTTTGAAGGCTTGACTTGGGGGTTTTGCCCTTTGTCAACAACTTTCAGTACGGGACGCGGTTTCAGCATCCCTTTGATGATTTCGGGTTCAAGCGAGCTCTTCCACCTGATTGCTGGACATGCCTGGAGATCCTTCAACATTCTTTTAGTTTTAGCTAAAAGGACGACTTCCCATGGAGCTTCTTCCATGAGCGAGCATGATGCTCCCAGCGTATCCACCTTTTTAGGAGCGTGCTTCTGTGGCGGGTTCACCTTCCAGTTCTCAGAAAGCGCGAATTTCCCCTGTTGATACTGATTCTCGACCCAATTTTTAAAGACGTAGCAATTCTCAATTGGGTGGCTCACCATTCTGTGATAGGAGCAGTAGTTGGGATTGTTGACATCGCCTAGTTGCGGTGGACGTCGTAGGTCCGGCAATGTGAGAAGTTTGTTGCGCACTGCTAGCTCGAACAGTCTCGTCATCTTATCACAGCGAAACGAGTAAGCGCGTCCTAGCCTTTCTTCCAGGGATAAGCGCGGACGCATGTTGTTTTGGCGAGCAACGGGTTTCGGGTCACTCGGTTGCTGTTGGGTGTTGGCAACGAAGGCCGCTTTCCCTTTACCCTTGGCATTTCGAGGGTCCATTTTTGATGAGGAAGGCCTATGGCCCATCTGGTCCATTTGGGCCAGTTTGTCAATCAGAGCCTGGAAGGTGGTCGGCTTGAAGAACGTCATAAACTGGGACACCGTCGTTTGAGGATCTAGTGTCCCGATGAACATACCCATGGCAGGAGATTCTTCGATGCATTGTTCGCACTTCAACCATAGGTTCCGCCACCGGATCGTGTATTGGACCCAGGTTTCTCCTGACTTCACACTGGCATTGATTAATGCCGTGACCGGGGTGCGGCCGTTTACACTGGCAAACCGCTGTATGAATAGTAGTTCCATCTCTGTGAATGATTTGACGGAATCATTCGGGAGCTCTGAGTACCATTCAAAGGCTATCTCCGACAGGCTACCAACGAACTGGCGAAATGGTAGTTTGTCGTCGCCTCCAGTGTTGCCGCACAAAGCTCTGAACTGTGCGATGTGCTGATGAGGATTGCATGTCCCTTTGTACACATGGAATTTGGGGATCGTATATCCCGGCGGGTATTTGATTTGGTCATACCATCCTGGATACGGTCGCCCAGTTTTGACAGTTTGGCTGGTCGCTTCGTTCGCTTGATGAGCTCGTATTTGTTGAGTTATGTAATCATCAAGAGCAGCCTTGGAGATCGTTTCCTCCCTAGCTGTTGATAGAGCGAGAAGAGGGTTTGTTGTTTCCCCTCTGTCGTCCTCGATAATTATCGGAGGATCGTCGGCTGGAGGTTTTGGCTGGATCATCATTCCAACCATGTCCTGGAACAGAAGTGCCATCTGCTTTATGTTAGCATCTTGTTCCACGGCCTCCTTATCCTTCCTTTCAAGCACCCTTCGCAGGAACTCTGTAACGGTCTCCTGCTCTTGGCGTTGTTCGCTTGCTGACTCCGGACTTTCTTTCTTTCTGGTGAGTGCTGACATTTTGATCAGCATTTCCTGAAGCTTTTGTTGTTGTTCCTGAGCTTTTGTCAACGATCGAGTTTGCGGCCGATGACCCACGGATGCACGGCTTTCCTCTTTTCCGGAAGCCATGTGTATGATCATGAACCCAGACTTGGGGCGTTTGGGTCTATCACTTTTGGAATTTGCCGCCTGTGGTGGGATTTTCTCCAGCCTCGTCCTTTTGTGAGAGGTTGAAGTTGAAGGAGTCGTTGTAACAGGCGCCTGTGTAGACCCTCTCTGTATGACGGAGGGATAGTTTTCTTCTTGCCGAGCCTTCAAATTCTTCAGTCAACGAGAGTAGTTCTTGTTGATCACAGAATCTTGGACTTTCTGCCAGACCCCGTGGATTTGTAAGGAGAGCCGTTGATGGGGCTGCTCCGGTTTTGTCTGCATTATGGCTTTTGCAGGCGGGGGATATTTCTTCAGCACCGCGGTTGGAGAGTTCTTTTGCACCCTCCTAAGCAGATCAAAGTTGTTCCCGGTTGGAACAGCAGCGTCAACTTCCACCATTGGAGCTGGTGGGGTAAGTCTAGAAAGGGAGTTGCCCCCAGCTCTTCTCACTTAGCGCCAGTGGCGACGTCGAGCGTGTCTTGCTGAAGGGACTGTCTCGGTTTCGGAAGCGGTTGTAGCTTGCCCGTGGTTTTGTTGAGGAGCTCCAGCAGTTGCCGGCCTGTTAAAGACCGACGTCCTTGGCAAGGTTTGATTGGAGACGGTCAGCCTCTCGAAAACCGATCGCCTTACTAGTGAAGAACTTTTGACGGCTTCATTTGAAACAGGAATTTAGAGGACTATCCTTTTTGGGGTAACCCCTTCGGGAATGACAAGCCTCTTTGCAAGCCCATTTTGGTTCTGGCTCAGCCTGTCGAAGACTGAGACGTTTGAGCTTCGACTCGGCCTGTTGAAGACTGAGGCATTGGATTTGGACGACCCGTTGAGAAGGGCCGTTGTGGTTACAAGTCGATCGAAGACCGACTTCTTGGGAGCTTCGTCTTGTGGCACGGGGGCATTGAAACTCACTGGTGGGATCATGGTCCCGAAGAACAATCCGGTAGTGGCTTAAGCTACTTGCCCCACCGGCATTGAAAAGATGGAGGCCGCGTTGGGCCCATAAGTCACACCTCCAGTTGCGGCGGAGCGAGAATTACAGTTTCAAGTTGTGCAGCTGGAAGCCATTGGTTTTTCTTCTTCTAGTATAGGAACAAGACACCAAATCTTAGTACCTCGAATCTAAGGGCAACCATAGAAAACCGCGATTTTGTTCGCGAAATATGACACACGAAGTGTTGAGTAGAAAGAGGAAAAAGTCCTACCGGACATGACATAATCTGTTTACCGCCGAAAACAGAGACGAACTGGGATAGATCATCTTGCCTGAGTTTGGGGGCAGATGCTATTTGGATTTATCCGTCCACCTCTTCGAAGATGCCAAGTTGATTTATGGAACCATATATCTGAGGTTTGTACGAATGCGACCATTGTAGCAGACTTTATCAGATTCCCCCTCGTTTGTGAGGGTTTTTTTTATTGTGGGGACGCACTTTCCTGCAGGCGCAAGCCGCTGCAGTTAATTACGTTACCGCATCGCGATAACCACTTTCTCCTGCTCCGAAAGTTCACTTCGTGTCGAATGTGTTTTTGTTTGTTTAGGTTGCCCGTGGATTGTATACGGAGACTAATTTATTTCGTCGCCCACAGGGCGTGGATTAGTCCAAATCCATATATTTTTTAGATTTAGGGTTTTTATTTAAGGACCGTTAATCTATTTTGAGATTAAGATCGACTTAAATGTATGTGAGCATTTGGGGCTCGATTTGTTTTTGTTAAGGATAGATTGGTCCAATTTGAGACTAAGATCCACTTAACAATTTTTAGGATCATTTTTATTTTAGATCCAACAAAAGAGTATGTTCCCCTCCGAACGGCGGCCGGGACGCGGGGACGTCCATGCCTGAGGTTCGGGGCAGATGCTAATTGGTGCTATCCGTCCACCTCTCCGAAGATGCCAAGTTGATTTATGGCACCATGTATCGAAAGTTTAAACGGATGCGTCCGATATAGCAGACTTCGTCAGATTCCCCCTCGCACGAGGGGTTTTTGATTGTGGGGACGCTCTTCCCTGCAGGCGCAAGCCCCTGCAGTTAATTACGCTACCGCGTTGCGGTAACAACTTTCTCCTTCTCCAGATGGTCACTTCGTGTCGTGTGTTTTTGTTTTATTTGTGGTTGCCCGTGGATTGTATACGGAGACTGAGTTATGTCGTCGCCCGTAGGACGTGGACTAGTCCAAATCCATATTTATCTTAGATTTGGGTTTGGGGGTTTGGTTTAAGGATACGTTAGCCATATTTGAGGCTAAGATCAACTCAAACGTTTGTTAAGGATACGTTAGTCCAGTTTGAGACTAAGATCAACTTAACGGGATCGTTTAGATCCGACAAAAGAGCATTTAGGCTCTAATGTTCCAGTTTAGGGACATAGTGGTCCATTAAATGTATGGCCGTCGGGACCCATCACCTCTGTGACGACGTTGAAGGATTACAACGACAGATGTCAGAGGAGTTCAGAGATGTACCCTTGAACCAAAGTTGATTGGGGGATTTATAGTCCAATTTGGGACTAAAGTCTGTTTGAAGGTTTAAGGATGCGTTAGCCGTATTTGAGGCTAAGATCAACTTAAACAGGATCGTTTAGATCCGACAAAAGAGCATTTGGGGCTCTATTGTTCCAGTTTAGGGACATGGTGGTCCCATACCAGTTTAGGGACATGGTGGTCCATTTCCAGTTTAGGGACATGGTGGTCCATTGCCAGTTTAGGGACATGGTGGTCCATTGTATGTTTAAGGACGCATAAGTCCATGGGTTTAAGGACCCCACAGTCCATATGGGTGTGTTTAAGGACGCATTAGTCCGTTAGTTTAAGGACGCATAAGTCTGCGGGTTTAAGGACCCGACAGTCCGTATTTTGGTTTAAGGACGCATAAGTCCATGAGTTTAAGGACCCCACAGTCCGTGTTGATGTGTGGTTGTCGGGACCCGTTACCTCTCTGACGACGTTGAAGGATTACAACGACAAATATCAGAGGAGTTCCGAGATGTACCCTTGAACCAATGAGTTGGTTGAAAGAGCAGATGTGCTCAGTTCAAGATGATTTGAGGACTTATGGCCAATTTGGGCTAAGTCCAATTGTGTTTGAAATATTGGCTCTCTGCTGGTCCATTGAGGGAGAGGCTTTGCCTCTAGAAACTTAGCCAATTGGGCTAAAGCTATTGTTAAACACTAAAGGTCAACAGTGTTGAACACTGGGAATAAGATTAACAAGTTAGTGTTAAACACTAAAAGATAATCAGTGTTAAACACTAGCAACAGTGCTTTCAAATTAGTGTTAAACACTAAAGCAAATCAGTGTTAAACACTGGTAACGGAGATCTCAAATTAGTATTAAACACTAAGGTAATCAGTGTCGAACACTGCAAATAAAGTTCTTTGATTAGTGTTGAACACTAAGGCCCAACAATGTTTTAACACTGGATTCGGGAGTTCCAATTTAGTGTTAAACACTAAGGCAAGAGGGGTCACGTGGCAACACGTGAGAGCGCCCTCCCTTCATTTGTTCTTCTGAGGAGATCGCATTTTTGGAGCATCACGTGTCATCACGTGACGGGTGTCTAATCGAGGCATGTTAAAGCTTCTGTTAAGGGTCACGTGGGTCACGTGAGGCACTGCCTCAAAGGGCTTTCTGTAGATCTTTTAGGGGGGTCACGTGGTGACACGTGACCCTTCTTTTCTGTAGTTGTTTGGAAGATCTGTTAATCCCTTTCAGGAATTGAATTCCTCGTAGGGTTGAACCCTGACAATAATTCCAGAGGAATTAAATTCCTAGTTCCTTTTGAAGAGTTGAACCCTGAATTTTCTATAGGAATTAAATTCCTCATATATATGAAGAACTGAATAGGGTTAAACCCTAATAAAAGCTTTAAGGAATTAAACTCCCACTCTCTGTTAGAGAATTATTCTAGGGAGTAAGATTAAGGGAATTACGTTCTTGTTGTTTTAACAGAACTAAGTTCTTAATTAGGGTTAAACCCTATTTCTTTTTATTCTGAAGGAATTAAATTCCCATAACACAGGGTCAAACCCTAATTTTATTTTAAAGGAATTAAATTCCTATAGTTCTGTGAGAATTAAATTCTCGTGCTTCCATTCCCTCTCTATGCTTTGGATCTGCATGGCAGGATCTCAACCCATTAAGAATTAAATTCTCAACTTCAAGGGGAGATGTGCGCTTTACAAATCCTCCATCTAAGAGAGAAGAAATATGTTCTTCTGTTTTACATCAGAGTTGAACTCTGTTGAGGATTAAATTCTCTTTCTTTCAAAAAGCCTTCCCTTTCTTACCTAGGGTTTTCTTTTGCAGAAGATCCAGATTCCTCAAAGTATCAAGGCTCTCTCCCTTTTCTTCCCTCTGCGTGTATCTCCCTTTTTTCTTGTGTGTCTCGGCTCCTATTTATAGGAGAAGCAGCCGGATCAATTAGTTTTTTTTTTGACGTATCTTCATTGAGAGATTTGATTTGCATCCATCATTCGTTCTGGACCTTTGGATTATTAGGTGAATTTTATTCACCATTGGATTTCAAATCCAGCGATTCTCCTTTGTGATTTCTGTTAGATTTAAAAAGGAAATCTTCCCAAATTCGAGATTTTCCCATAGATAGATGATATTTAATCACTCTAAATCTTTAATTCAATCGGTTGCTTTTGGAAAGACTTGAGAGGTCTTTTCTCAGAATTTAATTCTGTTTAACAAATGGGCTTTGAAAGCTGGTCACGTGCGGCCACGTGACCCTTGGTCACGTGTGGGCACGTGACCCTTGGTCACGTGTGGGCACGTGACCCCCTTGTAACAAGCCCTTTTCTTCTTTTGCACTCTGCCTTCTTCTGCTGCTTAGCCGTCACGTGCCACCACGTGACCCCTGGTCACGTGTGAGCACGTGACCCTCGTCTGGAGTCTTTTTCTTGATTTAACCGGAGAATGAGTCTGATGTTTTGAGCGTCACGTGCCAACACGTGACCCTGGTCACGTGGGAGCACGTGACCTCTTCTGAAGCCTTTTCCTTGATTTGATCAGGGAACCAATGTGCCTATGCCGCTTGCTTTTAAATGTCACGTGCCGACATGTGACCCTGGTCACGTGGGAGCACGTGACTCTTTCTGAAGCCCTTTTCTTCGATGTAGTTGGGAAACTGAACTTGTCTTGCTGATGCTTTTAGGTGTCACGTGCCAACACGTGACTGCTGGTCACGTGTAAGCACGTGACCCTTTTCTGAAGCTTTTTCCATAAGCTTTTCTGATTTTAAATCAGAAAACAAATGCCCCCACAGCGTTGTTCTCACGTGTCAGCACGTGAGTGCAACGCTGTCACCTTTTGTGACCGTTGGATTCCTTTAGGGATTTGAGGAGATGAAGCGTCTCCATCACATCCTATAAATGTTCATGTCCCTTCCGAAGAGCCTTCACTTTGCTCATCTCCTTCTTTTGAGAACTTTTTCTGAGAATTTAATTCTCTTCTTCCAGAGCTTAGTTCTCTGCCTTGAAATATTTTTAGAGTTTAACTCTGTTTAAAAGGACTCTTCCTCCTCAGGTAATGGTAATCGAAGCACCTTCATTTTGACAAAACTCTCTAGATTTTAAATCCATATCAAGGGTTTCACAAAGAACCCATTTCTCTTCAAGTTCTTTAACCAAAATATGAGACCACTTAACCTCCCACAGTAGATCTCTTAGGGTTTAGATGATCCTTAGGGAGATGATGATGGCGGTTCAAATCCATGGAATTTAATTCCATCCCAAAAATGTTTCTGGGAATTTAATTCCCTTCTCTTAATAAGGAATTTAATTCCAATGAAGAACTCAATTTCTTCACACGGAGGCTTCTTGGGGTCTCTTGGCCCGAGGTTGTTCTTCTGCAATTAATGAAATGGGGGCTTTGTAATGATGTCTTCTGTGGGAATTTAATTCCTTTGATCTTGTTGGATTCATCGTAGAGCCCGAGACAGATCCTGTTGGGGGGGATGTGCATGGTCATCATTCTTTATTAAATGAGGATATTCCCTTTGTTTTATTGTAACTATTTGGTCTCATTATTAATGAGCCGTCATCCGGATTCTGTGGGGCCCATGTGTTTTGTAGCCAATGGTCCCAGAAAACTCTGCTGTTGCTTTCTTTAACTAGTCTTCATGTTCATGCATGAATATATATATTGCTGACTTTTCTTTTAACGGTCTTCCTTTATTGGATTTCAGGTGCGATGGCTTCTGTTCCACGCTTTCCCTTTTCTCGCTCGGAGGCTGCTTTTCCTCAGTCACCATCTGATGAGGAAGCGATGGCGATGATTCGGGCCCATGACCCGAACTGCACCAACTTTCTTCAATGGGGATCTTGGTATAGTCAGATTATTCAGGGTCGCCGGAGTTTTCTTTGCGCGGTGCCGACGGAGCCCACTTTCCCGTTCTTACCGATGGACCCTCCGAGGACGGTTTTTGCTGTGGAAATGCCCAACTGGACTCCAACGGGGAGGCTGGAGCCTTCGACGACCGGTATTCCGAACCATCCGATCCCGGCCATAGACATCTTGGGACGGCGTATCTGCCAGGGTGAGGCCCACCCGTGGGGGCAAATTTATAAGATAGGGCTCACTCCTAGGCATCCTACGGGCTACCTTCTTTAGGCTCGCTACATCCTTTCTGCCCATCGTGCGCGGTTGCAGAAAGTCGGGCTTTATCAGGCCATATACGCGTCACTCTTCCATTATAAGTCTCCGCATGCTTGGTGGGTCAAAGCGTTTTTGAACCAATGGAATCTTCCCACCAACACTTTCATTCTAGGAGATCGCGAGGTCTCGATCTCTCTGGCCGAATTTTATGACATCTCGGGGTTGCCAATCAGGGGTAGTCTATACGAGGAGTTGCTGCCTTCTGACGAGTATATTTTTGAACCCGAGCCCGCCCCAGTTGACGGCCTGTCTGCTGAGAATGCCGTCCGTCACAAGCGTCCCAGTTTAATCAAGGCGCTAGGTATCTTCGACCGATTATTCACCGAATCCGAAGAGCAGGGTGTTACTTTCAAGAGCTTCATTGCTCGTTTCCTTCGCGAGGACACCCTATCGAAGACGGCTCCGAAGTTTTCCAATATTGGAGATCCCTTTGGGTTTGGTCCGAAGAAGCTGCCGACCACTGAATCGGACTTACCTCAGTACTACATCCCTATTATGTCACCGACCTCTTTTGAATCCATCGCTGTTCCTGGCATGGACGAGGAGACGTTCTTCGTGGGGTTTGTTAGTGTCTGGCTCAGTTGGTTCGTTATCCCCATGCATCGCCGCTTTATGAGAGCCTCGGTCATCTACCCGGCTCATCGTATTGCTGAGGGGACGCAGTTGGCCATCGGCATCCCGGCTTTGGCGCACCTTTATCATGGGTTAGGCACCGCAGCTAATACCTCTATACCCGGTGTGGATGTAGTGAACTTTTCGCTTCATTATTTCACATCCTGGGTCGAAATGCATGTGCTGGGGGCTTTCGCTATGCATCAGAGGCCCGCGTTTTACGACGCCTATCCCTTCCCGCGACTTATGCGATTGGTGGGTGCTTCTACTGCTGACCCGACTCAATTCGGGGCTATTCGGGTGCTGATTTCTCCTCACGCCGCCTCTGGCGGGCTGGTTTTTAATGATCGGGTCTTGTCTACTCCCTCGGGTCCAGTTCAACAACTCTGGGACCAGTCGAAACACAACACACCTTCTTTGAAGCCCCGGGAGGCCGCGCATTTGTATACAATTAGACCGGGCTACTTGGTATTTCGCCAGGACAGTGCAGCTCTTTTTATGCGGTACAATCCGCATCGATTCGCCCGGCAGCTTGGATACGACCAGGGTGTTCCTTTCGAGGCTTTTATAGTTGCCCCGATCCCTTCGCTCAATGCTGTTCGCGATGCCGCTCATCATTTCATGAGGCTGAACACCGGCTCCCGTTTCATGATCCCTGAAGCTGAGTACATGCCCCGGTGTGTGGGTGCATTTACGGGCTGGTATCTTCATCGGATCAGTCCAATTATTCTTGAAGAAAGAAGGGTGCTTCTTGGTCACGACGCCCCTCCTCAGGTTTCGGGGGCTAAGCTACAGCCGAGGGTTCCGGTCCGCTTCCCTTTGAGGGAGATTGGCACCGCGCTCATTCCGGGGGAGTCAGGGGTAGACCTTACTCCAACAGCTGGTATGCCCTTGGGTTCCCGATCGCGGGGTAAATGGGCCCCAGTAGTAGCACCCCTGCCGGTGGCGGCACCGCCCCCTGTGGCGTCAACAATGGCGATGTCATCCTCGGTTGTGGCACCGAGCGAGAGTAACAGGGATGAGGGCGCTGAGGGTGATGTGGGCCAGCGCCGCCCTAAGGCTTCGCGAGGGAGGAAGCGGTCATCCTCAGCGACCGGCTCTGGGTCTAAACGGCGGAGGAAAGCGGCCACCACCCTGCTTGATTCTGTGGCGGAGTCTGAGCCTATTCTTGAAGATGAACCATTGGCCCTGCAAGAGTCAGACGCTGGACTTCTCTTCCCGAGTTCGGCTGATGAGGAGGCCGCACAGTTGGCTGAGGCCATACGGCGTTCAAAAGACGCGTCTCATAACGCCAAGGTTCCGAAGAAGTCTTATCCTGCTGTAATTTTTTACGAAGACCCTTCGTGGATTCGGCGGCGATTTATCGGTCCTCTGGAGGAATGGGGAGAAAGGGCTTTGAAGCAGGCCGCTTCAGAAGACGCAGCTGATGCACTTTCCTTATGGACCGGCGGTCATGAGTCTACCCTTGAACCTCGGCGAGCCCACCTTCTTGAGAAGGAGCAGCGGCTTGAAGAAGCCATATTGAGGGCTTCTTTGCGTATAGGTACGTTGTGCTTCTTTTGTAGTTTTTCTGATCATTTATGCCCGTGCATATATATCATTATTCTTATTTGAATCGTGCAGAATCTTCGACGCTGGGGGAGCTCCCTACGGGCCCATTAAAGCTGAAGCCTGCCGAAATTCTCAATGAAACATTGCTTGATGCGGAGGGGGCTGATGAGGTTGCTCCTCTTGCAATAGAGCCTCCAGTGGCTGTTCTTGATCAGGTAGTGCTCGCCCCTTTGGGGGAGACTCATTTGGAGGCTGCTGCCCCAACGGCTCTTCCCGAAAGCGGCCCCGAGGCTGAGATGGAGGTAGTGGGGACTTCCTCCCTCTGTTGGAGTCCGGGGTTCCGACAGAGGCTGTCGAAGCCGCTATCCCCCCGGCTCAGAATGGGAGGAGTGTTGAAGGTAACCTTTCTGAAATTTAAATTAGCGGTCTTTCCGTCGTCTGAACTCTTTTGTTTTCTCAGAATTACGCGAGTTGGCAGCCTCTATTGTCGATCTGTCTCCCCGGCAATCCTTTCAGCGTCTGCTGGAGATGGCAGCTCCACAAGCGATATCCCCCCAACGCATTGTCCTCTCATCTGGGCAAGGTTGGTGTCGTCCATCCCTTCTCATAGCATCGTCGTTATTTTGCGTACTGACATTGATGTTTTCTATAGTTCTGGAAGCTGATGATGAGGTCGAGGTTCTCGAAGGGCTAGGGGAGCCTTCAGCTCCTACTTGCACGACTGTTGGTAAGCGACATTTCATTATACTCTCACTCGTTCTTTGCTTAAGAATTTTGCTGACGTCTTCCAAATTTGAACAGCTCTGCCAGTCTCCACGGCGTTGGAGTCGCGCATCGTGATGCCGCCCGGCCCTTATGCCTTGCGGGCTTCAGAACGCTTGGCCCAATTAAGCCTCGTCTCCTTGTCGTCTCTGATCGAGGAGCTTCGTGCTGGCAGCGCGACCACGGCTGAAGCATTCGCTGCCGAGGCTAACGGTCCTCTTCCTTTTCTTGCCACCTACCACAGCAAAGAGGTGGTGCGAGTCTGGGTGGAGTTCTGCCGGCGGGTGGAGGCTTGCCTGCACGCCCTCGAATGTTCCCACCTTTCCTCGGAGGCCGTGGCTGCAAAGGCGGAGTTACGGGGGCTGATAGCACGGTGCACGGCAAACATGGCGTCATGTGAGAAGAGGCTCGGTTGCATGTTCTCGGAGAGGGAGCTAGCCTCCAAGGCGCTGGGCGAGCTTCAAGCCAATCTCACAGCCAAAGCCAACAAAGCGTATGAACTCTGGCGGGTGCTTCAGGAGTCCATCAAAGAGGTGGTGGCTCTCGATAAAGCTGCCACGTTTACTCGTGAGAGGGTCGAGGCTCATAAGGCCACTGAGAAAGAGCTTGAAGCCCGGCTTGCTTCATATTAGGCCCAACAAGCTCAGGCGGAGGCTCGTCTTTTGGAGATCTTGCGTCATGAAGCCGTGGTCCAACAAAAGCAGGATGAGCTGACCAAGCTGCTGAATCGCCCGCCGGCTTGAAACATTTGTATCTTTTCCTTCCTTTTTGTACATACTCATGGATGAGAGTATTTTCTTTTTGTTTCTTTCATGAATTGTAATTTATACCCATTTTGGTTTATGAATAAAAGATACATTTTCCTTCTCAATGATGTGTCTCCTTTTCATTGAATGTATTCTGCGGATATTCTACCTTGATCTCCTTGCAGGACAGCAATGGCTTAGGATTCAGGGTTAAGATCTGCTTCCCAAGACTTTTGCATTTTATGAGCCACGAGGGTTTCATAAAGAGTTTTCTCCCTACAGGTCGAGAGGATCCCATAGGTGTAAGTTCTTCTTAAAAATCGTGAGGATTCTTAAGCGGGTTTTCCCTTGAGAGTCGTAAGGATCTCACAAGAGAGTTTTTCTTCCTCACAGGTCGTGATGACTTGTAAGTGCTGGATGTGGCTACCCTTGTCCGTGTTTTACGGAGTCAGGGGTTTCTCCAGGTATTGTAGTTTAAAGACGTCGCGGTCAAGGTTAAGGACCTCATAGTCCGTGGATTTAAGGACTCCACAGTCCGCTGTTAGTTTTAAGACATCACGGTCAAGGTTATGGACCTCATAGTCCGTGGATTTAGGGACTCCACAGTCCGATGTTTGGTCGCAGGGACCCTTCACCTCTTTGAAGACGTTGAGGAATTACAACGCCGAGTATTAAAGGAGTGAAGAGATGTACCCTTTAACCAAGGAAGAATCCGTAG
Source organism: Agapanthus africanus (assembly GCA_030015575.1). Taxonomy (NCBI): domain Eukaryota; kingdom Viridiplantae; phylum Streptophyta; class Magnoliopsida; order Asparagales; family Amaryllidaceae; genus Agapanthus; species Agapanthus africanus. The sequence continues at coordinate 49,726,609 of CM057339.1, forward strand.
GGAATCGGGATGGTTGATCGTTAGTTTTAAGACATTGCGGTCGAGGTTAAGGACGTCATAGTCCGTGGATTTTAAGGACTCCACAGTCCGGTATTTACTCTGGATGCTTCACACGGGTTCACTGCCGTGCTTGGCGAGGACCAGGCTCCGCTCTGGACGTTTTCCACGGGGTCAAAGAGTGACATTATCCGTGTTCCACATGACCAGGAATTTTGCACTAGATGCTTCACACGGGTTCACTGCCGCGCTCGGCGAGGACTAGGCTCCGCTCTGGATGCTTCACACGGGTTCACTGCCGTGCTCTGCGAAGACCAGGATCCACTCTGGACGTTTTCCATGGGGTCAAAGAGTGACGTTATCCGCGTTCCACGTAACCAGGAATTTTGCACTAGATGCTTCACACGGGTTCACTGCAGTGCTCGGCGAGGACTAGGCTCCGCTCTGGATGCTTCACACGGGTTCACTGCCGTGCTCTGCGAGGACCAGGATCCGCTCTGGACGTTTTCCACGGGGTCAAAGAGTGACGTTATCCGCGTTCCACGTAACCAGGAATTTTGCACTAGATGCTTCACACGGGTTCACTGCCATATTCGGCGAGGACTAGGCTCCACTCTGGGTGCTTCACACGGGTTCACTGCCGTGCTCTGCGAGGACCAGGATCCGCTCTGGACGTTTTCCACGGGGTCAAAGAGTGACATTATCCGCGTTCCACGTAACCAGGAATTTTGCACTAGATGCTTCACACGGGTTCGCTGCCGTGCTCGGCGAGGACTAGGCTCCGCTCTGGATGCTTCACACGGGGTCAAAGAGTGACATTATCCGCGTTCCACGTAACCAGGAATTTTGCACTAGATGCTTCACACGGGTTCACTGCCGTGCTCGGCGAGGACTAGGCTCCGCTCTGGACGTTTTCCACGGGGTCAAAGAGTGACGTTATCCGCGTTCCACGTAACCAGGAATTTTGCTGATTGTATCCGCATTTCACGGGATGGAGGTTTGACTGTTGGCGATATGTATACCACCGAGCCATGGAACTGGGAGTTGCCGCTGTTCCGCTTAGCTTGAAGTTGTGTCCGTTGTTACGAGACGAGTGTTGGGATGATCTCTAGGTCGCTTGTGGCCTGTCGAGATTTAGCTTCTTTCTTTGGTGAAACCTGGGGGAGGGAGGTATGTTCCCTTTTTGTTTATGCCATTGGATTGTATACAGGGTGTGATGGAACATCACCTGTAAGGCATACATTTTATTTTTATTTTATTTCTTTTTCCGCGATGCTCTATCATTTCAGCTTTTATATCGCGGAGGTCGCGATTGCCCTATCATTTCGGCGATTTTTTGCGGTGCCCAATCATTTCGGCTATTTGTTTTATTTTTACTCGCTGCTTTTTATTGCGAGTTGCCCAATCATTTCGGCTATTTTGCATGCATATATTTTTTTTTTACTTGCTGATTTTTATTGCAAGTTGCCCCATCATTTCGGCTATTTCGTATGCACGTATGGCTCGCTGTTTTTTTTATCGCGAGTGTGGAACTTGGAATCTGGTGTCAATCTCAGCATCAGCATCGCTACAACTGGAATATTGCCAGGAGCGAATCATCATTTGCCATGACAGGACTTGGAATTTGATACCGGTTTAGGCATCAGCATCGCTACAACTGGGATATTCCAGGAGCGAATCATCATTTGCCTCTGTCGTTGTTGAACAAAGGTGGCTTAGCAAACAGGGTTAGGATCCTTTCGACTAAGGCTTTTGACTTCATGAGCCGTAAGGGTCTCACAAAGGTATTTCTCCCTACGAGTCATGAGGATCTCGCAGGTGCGTTTTCTCCTTAGGAATCGTGAGGACTCCTAAGTGTATGTTCCCCTGTAAGTCGTAAGGATCTTACAAAAGGGTTTTCTCCTTATAAGTCGAGAGGACTTACAAGGGTTGTTCACCGTATGGACATATCCCCAGTCACGGGTGGGACTTGGTTAGGGAAATGTTTATTCGCGCCCGTGGATTGTATACAAGGGTCAGTATGAGCCGCTTGTAGGGCAAAAAGGTTGTGGGGGTTGCTTAAGAACAGGTTCAGGTCTCTGTAACTTAAGACTTTCAAATCTTATGAGCCGTGAGGGTCCCATAAGAGAGTTCTCCTTACGAGTCGTGAGGATCTCGCAAGTGTAATTTCTCCTTAGGAATCGTGAGGATCCCTAAGTGTGTTGCTCCCTTGTGAGTCGTAAGGATCTCACGCGGGTGGTTTCTCCTTACAAGGTCGAGAGGACCCTATAAGTGTCTTTTAACGAGGTTGCGCCCTTTCGGGTTTTCATAAACACTCGCCGGTAGCCCTGCTGTTTTTACTCACGGAGCCCTTTCGGGTTTTCATCCGTGCCCACTTTGCTTATGGACATACCGTTTTTTTTATTCTTTTTTTATTTTTTTTTAACGAGGTCGCGCCCTTTCGGGTTTTCACGAACACTCGCCGGTAGCCCTGCTGTTTTTACTCACGGAGCCCTTTCGGGTTTTCATCCGTGCCCATTTTGCTTATGGACATACCGTTTTTTTTTTGTTTTTTTTTTTTTTGTTTTTTTTTACCACGTCAGCCTGAAGATGCTGCGGGTTGGGAGTAGTTTAACGACGTTTCGGTCATTTGCAAGTTTTAGGACATTGCGGTCCGCCGTTAGTTTAAGGACGTTTCGGTCCGCCGTCGCCGTATTTGAGACGCATCTCTAGTTTACTGACTTTTCGGTCTATGGGGCTTTCTCTATGACTGAGCATGATGCCCCCGGCATATCCATCTTTCTCGGAGCATGTGGTTGTGGCGGGTTTACTTTCCACTTTTCGGACAGCGCGAACTTGCCCTGTTGGTATTGGTCTTCAACCCAGTTTTTGAAGACGTAGCAATTTTCGAGTGGGTGACCCATTACTCTGTGGTAGGGACAATAGTTAGGATTGTTAACGTCACCTGGTTGCAATGGACGTTTTAGATCTGGCAGAGTGATGAGCCTGCTGCGCACTGCTAGCTCGAACAATCTCTTTGTTTTATCTTTGGGAAACGAGTAAGGACGTTTCAACTTCTCATTGAGGTATCGCGGCTTGTTGTTTTGACGACAAAACGGCCTCGGGTTACTCGGCTGTTGTTGAGTGTTGGCAACAAAGGCCGTTTTTTCCTTTTCCTTTCTCATTTCGTTTGCTCCGTCGTTTGCGGGTCCGAGATTCTTTCCGGGTAGCGTGAGATTGTACGGCTGAACGTTCTCGCAACTCTCCAATTCTTTTGTTTTAGAAATGAATTCCTTGAAGAGAGGGTTGAGGGCGGCTTATTCGTCAGAATCGCTTCCAAAGGTGAGAACTCGTGATCCCCCGGGCTCGTCCCTATGACAATTGCCGCCAACTCTTTTATGCTCATCTGTCGTATTTTTTCGCTGTCTACGAGCTTCCCGCTTTGTCCTGTTGAAGTGTTGCCTATGAGCGACATATCCTTGCCACCAACACTTAAAGGAGTTGCAGTCTTCAGTAGGATGTGCGATCCTCTGATGATATAAGCAGAAGTTAGGGTGTACGTCCGTTTCATGAAAATGTATACCACCAGGAGAATTTTCTCTGAAAGAGGGCGGCCTCATCCCCATTGATATGGCTTTGGCGAATCGTTTCCTTGTCTTGATCCTGCTTTCATTTGCGGCGGATGTACTTTGATCTGGTGGGAGTGTTTCGACCCTTTTGTCCAATCGCCGGCGTTTGGCCTTTTCAAATATGGCCATCTCGAGCTCCCGATCAACTTTACTTTTTAGACAAATCTCATCTAGAAAAGCGTCGATCATTTCGTCTGACGGCCACACGAATTCCGGCTCAGGCTCTGCCCCCAGTTTCTCAGTGCGAGGAGTTTTTTCATCGTCCGTAAATGAGTGGGAGATCACATGACAAGTTGCCCCCGGTGCGTCCATCTTCTTTGGAGTGTGCGGCTGTGGTGGGTTTACTTTCCACTTTTCAGACAGCGTGAACTTGCCTTGTAGGTACTGATCTTCGATCCATCCCTTAAAGACGAAGCAATCTTCGATTGGATGGCTTACCGCTTGGTGGTAAAGGCAATAATTGGGATCGTTGACATCGCCTGGTTGCAACGGACGTTTTGGACTCGGCAGACTAATGAGTCTGTTGCGCACTGCCCGCTCGAACAGTTTTCTCGTTTTATCCTGAGGAAATGAGTAAGGACGTCCCAGTCTCTCCTCGAGGGATGGGCGTGGACGCATATTGTTTTGACGGACAACCGGCTTTAAGTTGCTCGACCGTTGCTGAGTATTGGCAAGGAAGGTTGCTTTACCTTTTCCCTTTTCATTCCAAGGCTCTGTCTTTGAAGAGGAAGGCGTATGGCCCATCTGGTCCATTTGGGCCAGCTTGTCAATCAAGGCCTGGAAGGTGGTCGGCTTGGAGAACATCATGAACTGGGAGATGGCCGCTTGAGGGTCAAGAGTGCCCACGAACATGCCTACCGCAGGTGCTTCTTCGATGCGTTGTTCGCATTTCGACCATAGGTTCCGCCATCGTGTTGCATATTGGACCCACGTTTCACCTGGCCTTATCCTGGCATTGATCAGTGCTGTCATCGGGGTGCATCCACTAGCACTCGCGAATCTCTGTGTAAACAGCAGCTCCATCTCCGCAAATGTTTTAACAGAGTCGTTAGGTAGCTCCGAATACCATTCAAAGGCTATTTCTGTTAAGCTGCCGACGAATTGGCGAAGCAACAGTTTGTCGTCGCCTCCAGTGTTGCCGCATAAGGCTCTGAATTGAGCGACATGCTGATGGGGATTCCCTGTCCCTTTATATACGTGAAACTTAGGGATCGTATATCCCGGCGGGAAACTGATTTGGTCATACCAGCTCGGATAGGGCCGTCCGGTTCTAACAATTTGCTTAGCCGCTTCACTTGCTTGATGAGCTCGTATTTGCTGAGCTATATATTCCTCCAGGGAAGCTTTGGAAGTTGTCTCCTCCTTGGCTGTTGACAGAGCCGGTGGAGGATTCGATGTCTCTCCTTTGTCATCTTCAAGGGCAATCGGAAGATCTTCAGCAGGAGGATCTTGCTGGATCATCATCCCTACCATATCTTGGAAGAGAAGCGCCATTTATTTTATGTTAGCCGCTTGCTATGCGGCTTCTTTGTCCTTCTTTTCGAGGACTCTGCGTAGGTAGTCAGCGTCAGTTTCTTGTTCATGACGCTGCTCTGATAATGCCTCCGGGCTTTCTTTTGGCCCGTTGAGTGCGGCCATTGCAATCATCATTTCCTGAAGCTTCTGTTGCTGCTCCTGGGTTTTTGTCACGGATCGGGTGAGCGGTCGGTGACCCGTCGAAGCACGGCTTTCCTTCTTTCCAGAAGCCATGTATACGGTGTGCACCACCATGCCCCCAGACTTGGGGCGTTTGAGCTTAGCGTCTTTGTGGTCTGCCACGTTTGTTGGAGCTTTCTCTGGCCTCCTTCTTTCTCGAGCGGTCGAAGTTGAGGGGGCCGTTGTAGTGGGTACCCAATTAGCTGTCGCTTTTGGTGGCTTGACAGAGTAGTCCTTCTCCTGCTGAACCTTCATCCTTTTCGGTCGGCGGAGATAGTCTTGATCGATCACTGACTCTTGGACATGTCGCCGAACTTTGTAAATTTCAGAGGATAGCCGTTGAGGAGGTTGCTCCGGCTTCTTCTCTGCAGCATTCTTCACAGGTGAAGGAGATCTCTTCAGCACTGCAGTAGGAGAGTTTCTACGCACCCTGTTCAGCAGCTCAAAGCTGTTCCCGTTTGGAACAGCAACATCGATCCCCGCCGTTGGGGCTGGTGGAGTAAATCCAGAGGGAGAGTTGCCCCCAGCCTTCCTTACTCGGCGCCAGTGACGACGGCGAGCATGTCGAGCGGACGGCGTTGGTTCAGCAATGGGGATGGCTTTGTCTTGCCCCTTGTCCAGATGAAGCACTGCTGGTACCAGTCTCTTAAAGACTGACGTCTTTTGAGTAGCGGTATCCAATCTGTCAAAGACAGACCTTCGAGCAGGAACGGAGCCGGAATAGTCAGTCTTGTGAAGACCGACCCATTGGCTCCTGAAGCCGCCTTGACGACTTCAGGAGCAGGGATGGCTATCCTCTTCGGAACAACCTTTTCTGGTATTGCAGGCTTCTTCATGGGCCCACATGAGTTTTGGCCCAGTTTGCTGAAAGCTGAGGCATTGGGCTTGGGCGACCCGTTGAGAGGGGCCGCGATAGTTGTAAGCCGATCGAAGACCGACTTCTTTGGAGCTTCTTGCGATGTCATTGGGGCATTGAAGCTCATTGGTGGGAGCAGGGTCCCGAAGAATAGTCCAGCGGTGGCTTGAGTTACCTGCTCCACTGGCATTTTGAAAAGGGAGGCCGCTTGGGACCCATAAGTCACTCCTCCAGCAAGGACGGAGCGAGAGTTGCAGTTGCAGGTAGTGCAGTTTGAAGCCATTGATCTTCTCTTTTCTGCACGGTGCAAGACACCAAATCTTAGTACCTCGAATCCACAAGCAACCACATCAAACCGCGATTCGTTCGCGAACACGACACACGAAGTGTGGAGTGGAAAGAGGAAAAGGTCCCACCGGGCGTGCCAGAATCTGTTCCCCTCCGAACGGCGGCCGGGACGCGGGGACGTCCATGCCTGAGGTTAGGGGCAGATGCTAATTGGTGCTATCCGTCCACCTCTCCGAAGATGCCAAGTTGATTTATGGCACCATGTATCGAAGGTTTAAACGGATGCGTCCGATGTAGCAGACTTCGTCAGATTCCCCCTCGCACGAGGGGTTTTTGATTGTGGGGACGCTCTTCCCTACAGGCGCAAGCCCCCGCAGTTAATTACGCTACCGCGTTGCGGTAACAACTTTCTCCTTCTCCAGATGGTCACTTCGTGTCGTGTGTTTTTGTTTTATTTGTGGTTGCCCGTGGATTGTATACGGAGACTGAGTTATGTCGTCGCCCGTAGGACGTGGACTAGTCCAAATCCGTATTTATCTTAGATTTGGGTTTGGGGGTTTGGTTTGAGGATACGTTAGCCATATTTGAGGCTAAGATCAACTCAAACGTTTGTTAAGGATACGTTAGTCCAGTTTGAGACTAAGATCAACTTAACAGGATCGTTTAGATCCGACAAAAGAGCATTTAGGCTCTAATGTTCCAGTTTAGGGACATAGTGGTCCATTAAATGTATGACCGTCGGGACCCATCACCTCTCTGACGACGTTGAAGGATTACAACGACAGATGTCAGAGGAGTTCAGAGATGTACCCTTGAACCAAAGTTGATTGGGGGATTTATAGTCCAATTTGGGACTAAAGTCTGTTTGAAGGTTTAAGGATGCGTTAGCCGTATTTGAGGCTAAGATCAACTTAAACAGGATCGTTTAGATCCGACAAAAGAGCATTTGGGGCTCTATTGTTCCAGTTTAGGGACATGGTGGTCCCATACCAGTTTAGGGATATGGTGGTCCATTTCCAGTTTAGGGACATGGTGGTCCATTGCCAGTTTAGGGACATGGTGGTCCATTGTATGTTTAAGGACGCATAAGTCCGCGGGTTTAAGGACCCCACAGTCCGTATTTTGGTTTAAGGACGCATAAGTCCATGAGTTTAAGGACCCCACAGTCCGTGTTGATGTGTGGTTGTCGGGACCCGTTACCTCTCTGACGACGTTGAAGGATTACAACGACAAATATCAGAGGAGTTCCGAGATGTACCCTTGAACCAATGAGTTGGTTGAAAGAGCAGATGTGCTCAGTTCAAGATGATTTGAGGACTTATGGCCAATTTGGGCTAAGTCCAATTGTGTTTGAAATATTGGCTCTCTGCTGGTCCATTGAGGGAGAGGCTTTGCCTCTAGAAACTTAGCCAATTGGGCTAAAGCTAGTGTTAAACACTAAAGGTCAACAGTGTTGAACACTGGGAATAAGATTAACAAGTTAGTGTTAAACACTAAAAGATAATTAGTGTTAAACACTAGCAACAGGGCTTTCAAATTAGTGTTAAACACTAAAGCAAATCAGTGTTAAACACTGGTAACGGAGATCTCAAATTAGTATTAAACACTAAGGTAATCAGTGTCGAACACTGCAAATAAAGTTCTTTGATTAGTGTTGAACACTAAGGCCCAACAATGTTTTAACACTGGATTCGGGAGTTCCAATTTAGTGTTAAACACTAAGGCAAGAGGGGTCACATGGCAACACGTGAGAGCGCCCTCCCTTCATTTGTTCTTCTGAGGAGATCGCATTTTTGGAGCATCACGTGTCATCACGTGACGGGTGTCTAATCGAGGCATGTTAAAGCTTCTGTTAAGGGTCACGTGGGTCACGTGAGGCACTGCCTCAAAGGGCTTTCTGTAGATCTTTTGGGGGGGTCACGTGGTGACACGTGACCCTTCTTTTTTGTAGTTGTTTGGAAGATCTGTTAATCCCTTTCAGGAATTGAATTCCTCGTAGGGTTGAACCCTGACAATAATTCCAGAGGAATTAAATTCCTAGTTCCTTTTGAAGAGTTGAACCCTGAATTTTCTATAGGAATTAAATTCCTCATATATATGAAGAACTGAATAGGGTTAAACCCTAATAAAAGCTTTAAGGAATTAAACTCCCACTCTCTGTTAGAGAATTATTCTGGGGAGTAAGATTAAGGGAATTACGTTCTTGTTGTTTTAACAGAACTAAGTTCTTAATTAGGGTTAAACCCTGTTTCTTTTTATTCTGAAGGAATTAAATTCCCATGACACAGGGTCAAACCCTAATTTTATTTTAAAGGAATTAAATTCCTATAGTTCTGTGAGAATTAAATTCTGGTGCTTCCATTCCCTCTCTATGCTTTGGATCTGCATGGCAGGATCTCAACCCATTGAGAATTAAATTCTCAACTTCAAGGGGAGATGTGCGCTTTACAGATCCTCCATCTAAGAGAGAAGAAATATGTTCTTCTGTTTTACATCAGAGTTGAACTCTGTTGAGGATTAAATTCTCTTTCTTTCAAAAAGCCTTCCCTTTCTTACCTAGGGTTTTCTTTTGCAGAAGATCCAGATTCCTCAAAGTATCAAGGCTCTCTCCCTTTTCTTCCCTCTGCGTGTATCTCCTTTTTTTCTTGTGTGTCTCGGCTCCTATTTATAGGAGAAGCAGCCGAATCAATTAGTTTTTTTTTGACGTATCTTCATTGAGAGATTTGATTTGCATCCATCAGCACGTGACTCTTTCTGAAGCCCTTTTCTTCGATGTAGTTGGGAAACAGAACTTGTCTTGCTGATGCTTTTAGGTGTCACGTGCCAACACGTGACTGCTGGTCACGTGTAAGCACGTGACCCTTTTCTGAAGCTTTTTCCATAAGCTTTTCTGATTTTAAATCAGAAAACAGAGTATTTGGGCTCTATTGTTTTAGTTTAAGGACGTTTCGATCCATTGTTCATCTTGCGTGCACGTGTATTTGTTACGTGATGGAGTGAACAATGGTGATATGGAATGCACCCAATTTGGGGTGCGGTCTGATTTGAGATGTGCACGTCAATTTGGAAGTGTACCAAAGAGTTGTTTGTTGTCGGGACCCGCCACCTTTCTGAAGACGTTGAAAAATTACAACGACATATATCAGAGGTGTGGAGAGACCCTTAAAACTAAATCCCGTATTTGAAGGGAAAAAGGTCTGTTGTAGACCTAAGAAATATTAGTCATGTTTGAGACTAAAATTATTTTAGGAGATATAGATGAATATCATTTAGGATATCATCAATGGGAGACCCCTAGTCATTTTTGAGACTGAGGTCAGCTTGGGAAAACATGAGCAATATGGGCTCGGTTGTTTTAGTACCAAAGAGGTCTAACCTAAGGAAACTTAGCCAATTTGGGCTAAGATTGAGTCTCCAACAGTGCTAAGCGCTGAGGAATACAGTGCTCACGTGTGTTTCATGTGGGCGCTGGATTAGTGTTAAACACTATAGTTTTATGGCGCTCACATGACACACGTGAGGCACCCCAAATATGGGTGCTGGACTAGTGTTAAGCACTAGAGTTTTATGGCGTTCACATGACACACATGAGGCATCCTAAATATGGGCACTGCCCTTTGGGTTTTATCTCCCCCTTTTTTATAAGTTCTAAGCACTTGATTGGAGTTCTCATGCAAAGCATGTGGCTGTCTCTTTTTTTATACTGGGGTGCTTTAACACACACGTGGAAAACATGTAAGACAGTTTTGATTGTTCTCTTTGTTTGTTTGAAGCACTCACGTGGGAAACACGTGAGGCCTCGAAACAGTGCTAAGCACCAACGATTTGGTCTTGGAGATCTTGGATCACTGTTTTTTTATTGAATAACTAAGTTCTTTATATAGTGTTAAACCCTAATTCTTGGAGGAATTAAATTCCTATATGTTCCCGTTCTTTTTCTCGCTTTTTTTTATGTAACTTAGTTCTTTTCCCCAAGGTTTTGAATCTTGCAGAGCAAAATCTCCCCGATAAGAATTAAATTCTCAACTTGTGGGGAGATTTGCTTCTGCAAATCTCAACCAGAGGAAAGAACTGAGTTCTTATATGAAGGGTTAAACCCTTAGAGAAGCAAAAGAGAGGTGTTTTCTTTTTACCTAGTGTTTCAAGGAAGAAAGTATTTTCTTTGATAATTAAATTCTCATGTTCCTCAAAAGCTCACTGTATATTCTTTTTTTTATGCCTCTGGGGAGTTCTCTCTCTCTGCGTGTGTGTGAGACTTAAAGTCTCGGGTTCTTTATATAGTGGAGAGAAGTTTGTTTAATTCTGAGAAAATCTTTCATTGAGAGATCCCAGTTGATTTAATTGGTCTCAGAATTGATTTGGGGAATTTTACCCACCATTAGATCTTTGATTCAAGAACTTCTGTTTCTTACAGAAGATATTGTTCTTGTTTTTAAAAAGATTGGGGATATTCTCTCATATATATAATAAAATTCTATCGAGCGGTGACATTTTAATCACCATTGGATTTTTAATCCAAGGGTGCTCAGTTTAACAGAATATAATCTTTCTCTGTTTAGAAAGATATAGAAAATATTTTGGATCTTTGATCCACTAACTCTTTTTTTAACAGAAAATATTCTTCCCAATAGAATTTAATTCTATATTTAATCACCGTTGGATCCTTGATCCAACGGTTTATTAAGTAGAATTTAATTTTACGCAAGAAGGTGTCCTCATGTGTTTAGCACGTGGGAGTTAATTTGGCCCTCTTAGCAGTTTGATTGTAGTGCCTATATGCTTTGCATATAGGCGCTCACGTGTTTACCACGTAAGGCTTTTTTAGCCTATCAGTGGTTTAATTGCAGCGTCTATATGTCTTGCATATAGGCGCTCACGTGTATAGGCTTGTTTAGCCTATCAGTAGTTTAATTGCAGCGCATATATGCCTTGCATATAGGCGCTCACATGTATAACACGTGAGGCACACGTAAGGCTCAAATAGTGGGGAGTTTCCTCATTTCTTACTCTCCCCTTTTTTCATGAGGGAACAGTAACTTTAAGATTTGAGATATTTTAATGAATATTAACTTAGCTTGAATAGTTCAAGGTATTTTAGCGTAAAACTTGTTTTGTATTAATATTTGATGGTATTTTAGTGAAACTTGTCATTCATTTATTTTCTAGAAAATATGGAATTTTTATTATAACTTGAAAATATGTGGTTTGATAATATTTATATAGTTATTAAAATTAACTTTATTATTAAATAGAAAATCTCGTTTTTCTTAAAAATCGTATTAAAATCTTTCGAGACCGAATACTCCGTGAGGAGGTCTGCATCTTGCTCTACTAGCCCGAGAATATGCGATAATCCGCACCATCCAATAACGGATTCCCCAAAATGGGTTATAGAGACATAATTGCAAAGAGTTTGATAATACAATTCAAAGAAAAATCAGTTTTTATGGTTCATGGTATTTAAATGAAATATTGTATTTGCCACGAAAATATGTTTTAAAGAGAATCGTGCTATGTCAATATGTGTATATGTGAGGGGTAGGTCATTACCCAGTGAAGTTTTCTAAAGGTATACTAAGCAAAATATTTAAAAGACGACGTATATAAAATTCATGGTATTTAAATGTAAAAGTTTAATTAAAGTTATAACTATTAGTTTAATGATTAACAAGCAAGGTATAGAAACATGAATGAGTAATACTTAATAAAAGATGTAGTTTCAAGGGTTTTAGAAACAAATATCAGTATAACTCCACTTACCGACATATTTTATAAAAAGAGACTTTTTTAAGTATAAAGAGAAGAAGGGGGTGGGACTTACTAGCTAGAAGGGTGAAGATAAGGTAGAAGAAGATTGTGTAGTCGCCGTGGCGTCGTGGAATCGTCGGAATTACTTCGTTTCTTCGCCGGAAGTTGACCTTGGGCTAACTCCACTTCTACTCCACTTGTACTTAGAAAAATTTGATAATTTTGGTTAGTGATTTCAGAATGAGGAGGGGCTAGGGTATGGGGTTGTATTTATAATGTGGAATTAGGGTTTTGGAATTGAAAGAATGAATTAAAATGCATTAAAAATGGATTTAAAGATGAAATTGAATTCTCTGTTAAATTGCAGAGAAAACAAACAGTGTATTTACATGTATTGCACGTGTAAACTTTTGGGCTTCCAAAAAGAAAAATCAGAAAAAAATAATATGTGACTGATGGGATTCGAACACAGGGGCTATGTCACAGCAGTGCAAGACTTTACCAATGAGCTACAATTTCTTTCTTGCTGTTCTTAAACAAGAATAACTTTTAAATTGTGCTCAAGCTAAGGAACTCTTTTCTCTACTTTAAGAAGAAAAATTTTGTACAGAAAATTCAGGGTCGTTACACATTCACCCTTGAACTTACGTTAAATTAGTATACCCAAGTAGAGACCCGTTAAGACACTTACATTCATTTCATGTTCACTATACCTATACTACACGGCCACGTTATACTCTGCTCATGTTAGTTACCATGATATATAGAACTGCATGCTAAATAAACTCACCATGTTTACATTAAACGATATGCTGACACACCATACTTCATAATTAATTGTTCATGATATACATTTTTCTTTATCATTATACTTTATACTTCACTTCATTTCTTGGGGACTTACCGAGCGAAACTTCGCTGATGGGCATTCCACTCTTCATTATTTTTTGAAATGTTCGTCAGATATTGTAGAGACTGAGGAGGTGGACACTACCGAGGAAAAGAACGATCAGATCGCGACCCAGGCCTATGTAACGTTCTGAAAATTCGATTAGGTTAATTATGTATTAATTGTTGATAATATATGTTTTCCGTAAAAACCAAGATATAATTATTTTTCCACATACACTTAAATATACCTATTTTAACTATGTAATTGCTAGTATTGGTATTTAATTAGTCACCTATTAATTGCTAGTTTACTTAAATATTTTCCTTAATTATTTATTTTTAATAATTATTCTAATCGTACACTTATACACTAAATTAGTGATAATTATAAATAAATATAGGTTAATACAAAATTATGCACCATGACACAACTAAAACACATGTTGTAGCTTGCTCACTTCAAAAAAAAAAATTCAAGTTGGATCTAGAAAAAAGAAAAGCTTAAAAAGAAAAAGAAAATGAATAATTAAATGAGAAAAGAAAGATATGATGTTGATGTGTGTATGGGGGGTATGATTATTGATTGATCTTTTCTTGACGTGTTAAATAAAATGTTTCACAACCAAAGAAATTTATACCGCAATCAACTAACGGTGTCGATATAGCGCGTTAATGAATACAGATCGTCCACTGAGATGCGTGTATTTGATCAATCTTGTTTTAGTTGAGTTGAAAAGAAAATATAAAAGAAAATGATTCAAGAATTATGAGATTTCATTTCAAGAAACATAAAGAATATAGATCTAGAATCAAGAATCAAGAAGATGTCCAATCAATTTGAATTATCAAGATTATATAGAACAGCTTGTAGGAATCGATCAAATTGGTAGCAATGATGAATACTAGAATTATGAATCTTATCCATTGATGAATTGTAGCTAGATCGATGATGATCAATGAAGATTAGGGATCTATTGAAGAAACTAGTGTTTCTCTATCATTATCCCTTGTCTTTTCATTTATCATCATTCAAATCTAGCCTCTAGCAAAGAGGATCTTCAATCGTTTGATCCCTAATTTGCAACGAGATTATTAAGAATATGATCTCGATCCAAATTAGGTCATCAAAGATTCTTTTTCCTAGAGTTCACATATCTCATAAGACTTAAGAGTAGTAAAAGGATTTCATCATCATTAGATCTCTCGATTCTCTTGATTCCTTAACAAGCGGAGATTTCACCCACACATCATGAAAATTACAGAATCACAAATGAGATATTTCATAATGCAAGAATGTAATGAAAACAAGAATTAACAATTTATTACCTTCATTAAATTTTCTTCAAATTTACACAACTCCTCAATTCGAGATACAAGATTAAGCTCTCGATCGCTTCTTTGAAGAGGTGAATTTGTAGTCGATCTTTGCTCGGCTCGATCGCCGTGAGTTGCGGATTGTCGTGGATCTCTTGCTCGGATGATGATCGGCGTTGCGATGAAAGATCGTTGATTGCTCGCTTGATTTGCTTCTCAATGGATCTTGATTTGATTGGATTTGGATTGGATCTCAAGTTGTGTCACTCAACTTGAATTTGAATTTTGAATTGTGGCTCCAATTGTGTAACTAACTAACAACTAATAAACCAATTAATGAACCACCTCCACCTTAGATCTAAATTGTCTCTTATAAAATTCAAATCCCTCCAAAGCTAGATTGTTAGGGAGAGCCTTCTAGAACGAGATTGTTATAAGGAGCCTTCTAGAAGAAGGTTGTTATGCAGAGCCTTCCGGAAGAAGCCATGTGGTAATTAAGTGTCTGGAGAAAGCAAGGTTGTTAGAATGAAGCTTCTGGAGAGAACACGTCATCTGAGCCCCCAACTCGGCCGCGGAACCGCAGCAACTCGGCCAACTCGGCCGCGGTTCCGCGGCCATTTGATGTGTTCACTGTCTCAAATTTCTGTGGGCTTCCTCTGTTAGTCTTTGGGTGTATAATTGATATCTGGAATCTTTTTATCCCTTCTGAATCTCTTCCAGATTTGAATTCTTTGACTTGCTGTATTTTATCGACACTTTTGTGATTCCGGTTCTTTGACCTGAAGAATTTTCTGCACACAATCTCGATAAAATGTGTTGAGATATACAATATCATGCATGAAGTAATAAACACACAATTTCCCTCTAGAGTGTCGATTATAACTATAACACGTGGTAATTGGTATTTTCCAGATGAATTTGTAATCCATGTTATATTTACAATAAACACCCTTAGATGATTAGAAAGAGTAGGGAAATTGATGTGTTAAGAATGCAATATTTTCGACTGAACAAATTCCCCCAAACTTAATTTTGATCGTCTCGAGCAAACATCTTTTATTCAAGAGAAGGAGAAAATTTTATTAAGAAAAAGAAAAACTAACTAGCACACTTTCGTAGGCAACACGATTGCACTGAGCATGTGCAACAAACCTCTAAACCTCTAGATGTCCCTAGTAGGAGAAGTGTTGTCTCCTGAGGGTTTTCAGCGAATTGCACCCACAAAGTCTTATAATAAAAGTAAGACTGTGAAATTTACATATAAAGATAAGAATTATAAAAGAAAGACTTCGAAAATTAGAATTTCCAACTAATACTAGCTTTTTAGTTGTCATGAGCCATATCTTAATAGTCATGAAAAATGTTAGAAATCACATCATCCCTCAATAAAACATCGTCTTTATTCTTCATTCCTACCTTTCTTCCAAAAATTGATCATATACTCCTACGTGTCTGTAAAAGAACATCCCTACACTCGGAGAATTCAATTCAAGCTATCATACTCTTGTCCATCTACCTTAGTACTTTTTAATCGATGAATATTTAGATGGAATTGCTCACACATTTTTCATGCGACCGTTAATACCTCTTGAGATACTAATTGACCGATTACTCATGTTCTTGCTGATTAGGCGTAAGGAGTATTTTCCTTGTCTTGCAACACCTAAGGCTTAGAAGTGACTCCCAAACAAGTTGGTCTAAAGCACTAGGTGATGAAGCACCCTCGTTATATTTTTTTATTGTTGCCTTGGTGATTACAAAACCAGTGTTCATTTTTCTACACCATTTATATTTTCTTTGTACTTTGGCTTTTAGAAAAGAGCATTTCAAGGTATCCTCTACTATCCCGAGTTTCAAGACGTGTGTAAGTGCGTATAGTAGGGTATCAACATTCAAATGTTTAGCTTCCAGAATAGGAACTATTTTCCAGACTTATTTTTATCCGCAGATTAGTGACTTCCTTCATCTTACTAACCCTTGGGACAACGGCTCATAACTACTTATTACTAGTTTCGTTTAAGAAAACTTCTAAATTTCTTGGTTTTCTTTAACTTTTCCAATCTTTTAAATGTAATTTTTCACTTTCTAATCTTTTATTATAAAAAAAATTTATATTTTTTTTATGTTTTGTGCTTATGCAAAGTATGATGCAAAGTGATGCGTCAATAAGCACAAACCTCCCCCAAACTTGTTTAGAACAGCATCCTCACTGTTGTCATCTGTTAAATCTCAAAAACCTATAGGCTTGGGAGGAAAAATTATTAGCAGGGTCAAGAAATATGGACGTGAAAATCTCCCCCAAACTTATTTTTAGCTCACAATTTTGAGGACAACTTTTATTTTCAAGAGCCAAAAACAAACCCCCCCAAACTTAAGTAAAACAATATTAAGCTTTTAAAATCATAAGAGGGGGTAAAGTTATTGGTCAATGCCAAGCTTTGCAAAGACCGAAAGTCAATACCAACCATTTGAAGATTTTATCAGTGTAGTGCACCAGTTGGTGGAAGAACATATTGTATAGAGCCAGGAAAAAGTGAGGAAAAGATAAGTAGTGGAATAGAATATGTTTGCGTCTCGTTTTAGAGAGACGGCTCAATGATTGTGATGATGGATTACTCGCACTCTCGTGATTGTCAAGAAGAAGGAGTGGAGATTCAATTTCTTTGTGTTGGAGATGATTCATCTCAACACCCGTGTTTGCTAAAAATGCGAGTTCATCAGCGAAGCTTTCATTGATATCCCGAATAATAATGTCATTGGAAAGAACGGGATGATACTCAGACTCCATGAAAGGTTCAGAATAGGCGTTAGATGTTGACCCGGACAACTCAAAAGAAGGGTCCGCATGTGTATAATACATCTCTGGATCAAATAACAACGTACAAAGAAAGTCTGGATCAGTATCGTGAAGCTGTTCAAGTTTGCAGCTGTCGACATCCATTAATTCGACATAGCATACATGAGCATAGGGTTCGGAGGCTTGACTTCCCGACTTGTAAATGTTAAGTTCAATTAACCTTTTTCCCGAAAGATAGGGTCATAGAACCGTTTCGACAATTGATTACAGCATTGGAAGTGGCCAAAAAGAGTCGACCGAGAATCACCGGAATTTGGTTCCGTGGGTTCGCTACAGCTTGTGTATCTAGAACAATAAAGTCCACAGGGAATATAAACTCCCCGACTTTTATTAACACATCCTCTAACATACCCCTTGGTTTGGTGATAGATCGATCTGCCATCTGTAAAGTGCATTGCGATGGTTTTAATTCTCCGATACCCAATTGCTCATACACAGAATATGGAAGTAAGTTAACACTAGCGCCAAGGTCGAGTAGAGCACGATTGATATTTTTACCCCCAATAGAAATAGAGATTGTAGGACAGCCACGGTCCTTACATTTCTTAGGTAATTGCTGTGTAAAAGCTGTGCTTACATTACTCGACATGAAAACTTTTTTCGGCACTTGAGTCTTCCTCTTCCTAGTGCACAAGTTCTTAAGAATTTTCGCATAAGACGGAACTTGTTGGATAGCATTTAGGAGGGGGATATTGATGTTGAATTGCTTAAATATATCCATAATTTTCTCCATTTGTGCATTAGATTTGTTGGCCCTCAATCTGTTTGGAAATGGAGCTTTATCAATAAGTGTTGGGTCCAACATTTGTGGAGAAGTTTGTGGGGGTGGGAAGGATGAAGTGGGTGGAGGGTTCGAGCCTTGAGGAAAACGGAGAATAGGCTCGGAAGAAGAAGGTAAACTAGACGAAATGGGGCAAAAAGCAGAAGAGGAAGTGGAAGTGGAAGTAGAAATGAAAGCCGGGGTGTTAATGATCAATTCATCATTATTATCAATATGTTCACCCACATGATTGTCTAGCACTCTTCCAGATCTCAACGTGGTAATAGCACTCACATCATTACAATGCGATGGGCCAGGATCAAGCATGGATTGAGCTGGAAGTTTCCCTTTCTCTCTAGCACTCATTGCAGCAGTCAGTTGTGCGATTTGTGTTTCTATCGATTTAATACTCTCACCATGGGAGGCAGTATTTTTGCACTAGCGTTTGGATAGAAGACGTTAAAATATCATTCGTTCGCATGGAATGTGCAATGAACATGTCGAATGCAGAGGGTGTAGCAGTACCGGCAAAAGAAGGATCAAAGTTGTTGGTCGGGTTTTGAAAATTTTGTGGTTGAAAGAAGTGCTGACTTAGTTGTGGTGGTTGCTGTCATGGAGGGACCCTTTGAAAGTCATTCTGGTTTGAAACCGTGTTTTGAGTTTGGTGTTGGTTCCAAGCAAAATCTGGATGATTCCTCTTTCCTTGATTATATGTGGAAGAAGAAGGATCGTTTCTAAGTTGTTGCTGAAATGCAGCATTAGTGTGACCTTGAAACGGTACATTCAAAGGACATTCTTCCGTCAAATGTGATGGGTCAGAACAACATCCACACATGGTTTTGGGAAGTATGTATTGGTTTAGGGAGGTTGAAGAGATTCTGTTTTCTATAGCGTCGAGTTTCCTTTGTATAGCGGCCATTTCGGCTCTCATTGTGACTGAAATATCGAGCTGATTGATACATTCCCTAGACGATGAGTGACTAACACTTTCCCATTGTAAAGTGTTTTGAGCAAGATCTTCCAGGTATTTCCAAGCTTCACCATCATCTTTAGATAGGAATTAACACTGACACATGGTTTCAAGCATCTGTTTTGTCGTGAAATCAATACCCTCATAGATAATTCGACACAGATCCCATCTAGGGATTCCGTGATGAGGACATTGGATAAGAAGATCCTTGAACCGTTCAAAACATTTCCAAAATGGTTCATTGGGAAGTTGGGTAAATTTGAAGATTTCGCTCCGAACACGGCTGGTCTTATGATTGGGATAAAATTTCTTCAGGAATACTGCAACGAATTCGTCCCATGTTGAAATAGAATGTGCAGGTGTATTATAAAGCCACTTCTCGGCTAAATCGCACAAAGTGAACGGGACAAGACGTAAACGCAGAGCATCCATAGACAGTTGTGACGTGCCGATCATAGCACATACATTTTCGAATTTGGTGATAAAAACGTATGTGTCTTCAGACTCGAGACCGTGAAATTTGGGTAAAAGTTTGATGAAATGAGGTTTAATTTCGAAATTGTCCCCATTGGCTGGTGGTGTGGAAGGACAAGTGGGAAGGGGACTACGTGTAGGGTAGCATCTCTCTTGGAGAGAAATGCGCGGAGGATTCTGCGCACCTGCGGGTGGTGGCAGAGTGGTGTTAAAATTTTATGGATATCCGTCCATCGCAGTCATGGTGGGTGGTGGGGAAAAAGAAAATGAAGAAATACCGACTTTGGAGTCGATAGGGGAAACGCGGACAAGACGGGCGCTAGAATCCCGTGTCCAGCCGAGCTTGCACTAATGGTTTAGCACAAGTGGCAGTGTTTGTGATAATTAGAGAAAAATGGATTTGGTGTTTGTTTTTGAAAAAAAGACGGATTTTGAAAATTCACACAAAAATGCACAAGCAACCCTATATCTAATGGTCACCTAGGTCAAGTCACTAAACCGCTCCTAGACTTCCAGAAAATAAATCGCAGAATAAATCCTCTACTGCCTCTTTATCCTTTCTGTGGCCAGGTAAGTGCCAGGTAAGTAGGAGGTTCTCCGCTACGTAAGTAACGGGCCTAATTAAGTAACCACTTGCCTTAAACACGCTTTCCTTAGACACCACAAAAGAAATGCGGATAAGCAATAGATTACCTACGACCTTCTTCTGTCCTAATTGAGTGCGACGGCCCTTAGAGTCTTATCTAGATATTTTTTAGTTAATGAAGGGTGATGCGGATGCTAGTTTTATGATTTTTGGGGCTTCGGAAAGGTAAAGAAATCCCTACCTAATCTGAGTTTGGTCTTTGCCCCTTAATTTCCGTGTTAAAATATGTAAACAACCAATTTCAAGAAATGCAACAGATTTTTATTTTAGCGTCGCTTTTTTTGCAAAGAATCCTGCAGAAAATGGTTATTGGACAAGACCAGAGAGAAGATGAGAGAACAGAGAATATACCACAGAAGTTTGGAACAGTGAACCACCTAAACGGCGGCGGCACCGCCGCAAAAACCTGCTGTTAGCCACGGATCCGCGGTGAAACAGAGGAATTAGGGTTTCAAAATTTTGCTGTAGCTTCTTGTACTCCTCTAGAATTTGTAGATCTTCTCTGAATCTCACTACTACAATGATTCCAGATTCCCTCGCAAAAATTCAAACACTAATCGTTAAGCACTTGAAGCGATTCTTGAATTAAAATTTGATGGAATAATAATTTCTCAACTCAAATAGCTTTAACAAACAAAATAGCACGCATCCCCGGCAACGGCGCCATTTGGTTGATCTTTTCTTGACGTGTTAAGTAAAATGTTTCACAACCAAAAAAATTTATCCTGCAATCAATTAACGGTGTCGATGTAGCGCGTTAATGAATACGGATCGTCCATTGAGATGCGTGTATTTGATCGATCTTATTTTAGTTGAGTTGAAAAGAAAATATAAAAGAAAATGATTCAAGATTTGTGAGATTTCATTTCAAGAAACATAAAGAAAATAGATCTAGAATCAAGAATCAAGAAGATGTCCAATCAATTTGAATTATCAAGATTATGTAGAATAGCTTGTAGGAATCGATCAAATTGGTAGTAATGATGAATACTAGAATTACGAATCTTATCTATTGAAGAATTGTAGCTAGATCGATGATCAATGAAGATTAGGGATCTATTGAAGAAACTAGGGTTTCTCCTTCACTATCCCTTGTCTTTTCATTGATCATCATTCAAATCTAACCTCTAGCAAAGAGGATCTTCAATCGTTTGATCCCTAATTTGCAACGAGATTACCAAGAATGTGATCTTGATCCAAATTAGATCATCAAAGATTCTTTTTCTTAGAGTTCACAAATCTCATAAGACTTAAGCGTAGTAAAAGGATTTCATCATCATTAGATCTCCCGATTCTCTCGATTCCTTTACAAGCGGAGATTTCACCCACACATCATGAAAATTAAAGAATCACAAATGAGATATTTCATAATACAAGAATGTAATGAAAACAAGAATTAACAATTTATCACCTTCATTAAATCTTCTTCAAATTTACACAACTCCTCAATTCGAGATACAAGATTAAGCTCTCGATCGCTTCTTTGAAGAGGTGAATTTGTAGTCGGTCTTTGTTCGGCTCGATTGCCGTGAGTCGCGGACTGTCGTGGATCTCTTGCTTGGATGATAATCGGCGTTGTGATGAAGGATCGTTGATTGCTCGCTTGATTTGCTTCTCAATGGATCTTGATTTGATTGGATTTGGATTGGATCTCAAGTTATGTCACTCAACTTGAATTTGAAATTTGAATTGTGGCTCCAATTGTGTAACTAACTAACAACTAATAAACCAATTAATGAACCACCTCCACCTTAGATCTAGATCCCCTTTTATAAAATTCAAATAAATCTTCCCTCTAAAGCTAGGTTGTTAGGGAGAGCCTTCTAGAATGAGGTTGTTATAAGGAGCCTTCTAGAATGAGGTTGTTATAAGGAGCCTTCTAGAAGAAGCTTGTTATGCAAAGCCTTCCGGAAGAAACCATGTGGTAATTAAGTGTCTCGAGAAAGCAAGGTTGTTAGAATGAAGCTTCTGGATAGAACACGTCATCTGAGCCCCCAACTCGACCACGGAACCGCGGCAACTCGGCCAACTCGACCGCGGTTCCGCGGCCATTTGATGTGTTCACTGTCTCAAATTTCTGTGGGCTTCCTCTGTTAGTCTCTGGATGTATAATTGATATCTGGGATCTTTTTATCCCTTCTGAATCTCTGCCAGATTTGAATTCTTTGACTTGCTGTATTTTATCGGCACTTTTGTGATTCCGGTTCTTTGACCTGAAGAATTTTCTGCACACAATCTCGATAAAATGTGTTGAGATATACAATATCATGCATGAAGTAATAAACACACAATTTCCCTCTAGAGTGTCGATTATAACTATAACACTTGGTAATTGGTATTTTCCAGATGAATTTGTAATCCGTATTATATTTACAATAAACACCCTTAGATGATTAGAAAGAGTAGGGAAATTGATGTGTTAAGAATGCAATATTTGCTACTGAACAATTATCTCTTTCTCTCACTTACCCTCACTCACTTTTTTCCATCAAGTTTCGGCCAAGTCATGGCAGCAGCCTGTTCTCCGCCGGAAGACGCGATCGGGACGTTGGGACGTCGAGGCCTGAATTCCGAGGATAGATGCTAATTGATGCTATCCGTCCACCTCTCCGAAGATGCCAAGTTGATTTATGGCACCGTGCATCGAAGGTTTAAACGAATGCGGCCGATGTAGCAGATTTCGTCAAATTCCCCCTCGGTGATGAGGGGTTTTTGATTGTGGGGACGCTCTTCCCTGCAGGCGCAAGCCCCTGCAGTTAATTACGCTACCGCATCGCGGTAACAACTTTCTCCTTCTCCAGATGGTCGCTTCATATCGTGGGTGTTTGTTTTGTTTTTGGTTGCCCGTGGATTGTTTACGAAGACTAATTTACGTTGTCGCCCGTAGGGCGTGGATTAGTCCAAATCCGTATCTTCTTAGATTTGGGTTTGGGGGTTGAGTTTAAGGATACGTTAGTCTCATTTGAGACTAAGATCAACTTAAACGTTTGTTAAGGATACGTTAGTCTAATTTTAGACTAAAATCAACTTAACGGGATCATTTAGATCCAACAAAAGAGCATTTGTACTCTAATGTTTAGTTTAGGGACATTGCGGTCGATTAGTTTAAAGACATCATGGTCCATTGTTAGTTTAAGGACATCTCGGTCCATCGTTAGTTTAAGGACATCTCGGTCCATTGTTAGTTTAAAGACATCACGGTCGAGGTTAAGGACATCATAGTCCATGAATTTAAAGACCTCACAGTCAAGATTAAGGACATCATAGTTTGTGAGTTTAAGAACCCCACAGTCCAATGTTAGTTTAAAGACATCACGGTCGAGGTTAAGGACATCATAGTCCATGAGTTTAAAGACCTCACAGTCAAGGTTAAGAACATCATAGTCCGTGAGTTTAAGGACCCCACAGTCCAATGTTAGTTTAAAGACATCACAGTCGAGGTTAAGGACATCATAGTTCATGAGTTTAAGGACCCCACAGTCCAATGTTAGTTTAAAAACATCATGGTCGAGGATAAGGACATCATAGTCCATTAGTTTAAAGTCCTCACAGTCAAATGTTAGTTTAAAGACATCACGGTCGAAGTTAAGGACATCATAGTCCGTGAGTTTAAAGACCTCACAGTCAAATGTTAGTTTAAAGACATCACGGTCGAGGTTAAGGACATCATAGTCTGTGAGTTTAAAGACTTCACAGTCAAGGTTAAGGACATCATAGTCCGTGAAATGTGTGGTTGTCGGGACTCGTCACCTCTCTGAAGACGTTGAAGGATTACAACGACAAATATCAAAGGAGTGAAGAGATGTACCCTTGAACCAAGGTTGCTTGGGGATCTGTAGTCCAATTTGGAACTAAGATCAATTAATTAGATTATGAGCACATTGGCTCAGTTAAATCTGAATTGAGGACTTATGGCCAGTTTGGACTAAGTCCAATTAAGTTTGAAATATTGGCCCTTTGTTGGACCATTAAATACTTGTCTGGGTTCAATCCCACATTATTTAGCAATGCTAAACAAGAGTTTGAGATCTCTGATAACATTTTTTTATCTTTGACTGAGCATTGAACATTATAGCTCTGAATTTTACTCAATTTTGAGATTCAGTTGAAGGGGAGGCTTTTGCCTCTGGAAAATTAGCCAATTTGGCTAAAACTAGTGTTGAACACTAAAGAACAACAGTGTTAAACACTGGAAATAAAATTGTCAAATTAGTATTAAACACTAGAAATAAGATTCTCAAATTAGTGTTAAACACTAGAAGATAACAGTGTTAAACACTAGAAATAAAATTGTCAGATTAGTGTTAAACACTAGAAGATGACAGTGTTAAATACTAGAAATAAAATTGTCAGATTAGTGTTAAGTACTAGAAGATGACAGTGTTAAACACTGGAAATAGAACTCTCAAATTAGTGTTAAACACTTGATGGGAATGTGTCACGTGGGGACACGTGACGGCACCTAAACGTGGGGCCAGATCTCCTTTGCTTTGTTCTACAAATAAGTGTTAAACACTTTTTGACTTTCTGGCCATCACGTGTTGGCACGTGATAGAGATTTATGCGTTGATTATTAAAGCATTTATTAGGGGTGACATGGTAACACGTGAGAGCGCCCAAAGCCAACATTTCCTTTGCTTTGTTCTCGTTATTTTGGAGGTCACGTGGGAGCACGTGAGGCATTGCCTCAAAGCGTTTTCTTCTTATTTTAGAGGATCTGTTTAGAGGTCACGTGGGGACACGTGACCTTAGTCTTTTGCACGTATGGAGATCTTTTAAGTCTTCTTATTTTTAAGAATTAAATTCTATGTAGGGTTAAACCCTAATTATGTTTTAGAGGAATTAAATTCCTATCGTGCAAGAATTAAATTCTTAAGTGGGGTTAAACCCTAATTTCTTTTTAGAGGAATTAAATTTCCATATATGTAAAAGAATTAAATTCTTGTATAGGGTAAAACCCTAATTTCATTTAGGAGGAATTGAATTCCTGTGAGTTTGGGAGAATTAAATTCTCAATTAGGGTTAAACCCTAGTTATGTCCATCTTGAAGGAAATAAATTCCTATAATTTTAAGAGAATTAAATTCTCATATAGGATTAAACCCTAGTTTATCTTGGAGGAATTAAATTCCTATAAATTGGGAGAATTAAATTCTCAGATAGGGTTTTAAAACCCTAATCTATCTTGGAGGAATTAAATTCCTATAAATTTAGGAGAATTAAATTCTCTGAACTCAATCCTCCCTCTAAGTCTTGGATCTGCACGGCAAGATCTCAACCCGATGAGAATTAAATTCTCAACCTATGGAAGATTTGCTTCTGCGGATCTTCAACTAGAGAAAGAACTAAGTTCTTTTTGCAGAAGAGTTAAACTCTTAGATTTTGAGAATTAAATTCTCTGTTTGAAGTTTTGATCCCCTTACTTTTCTCACCTAGGGTTTTCTTTGTTGAGAATTAAATTCTCCTTTCTTTTCTCTCTCAAATTTCAAGATTCCAAAATTCTCTCCTCTCCTCCTCCTCTTGGCTCCTATTTATCGGAGAAGGAAAAAATCAATTTGTTTAGTAAATTTTTCATTGAAAGATTTTGTTTGTTTTCATAATTAATATGATCCTTTAGATCACACAATGAATTTTATTCATCGTTGGATTTTAAATCCAAAGATATTCTGTTTGTTATTTTTGGTGAGATTTAGGAAAATCTTTCCTTGTCTAAGATTTTTCCATAAATTGGTGATTTTTAATCACCCCTGGATTTTTAATCCAACGGTTCCCCATAATCCTTTTCCATTTGGAAAGATTCAGAGGAATTAAGAATTTTAATTCTATTAAACTGTAAGGCTTTCAAAGCCTGTCACGTGGGTCACGTGTGAGCACGTGACTTTTGGTCACGTGTGAGCATATGACCCCCAATTGAGTCCTTTTCTCGGCCGCTTATTTATGCTTCTATTTTAACCATCACATGTTAACACGTGACCATTGGTCACGTGTGAGCACGTGATACCTCATTGAGGTATTTCCTTCAGCCGTTGGTTTTTGTTTCTGTTTTAACTATCACGTGTCAACACGTGACCATTGGTCACGTGTGAACACGTGATACCCTATTTAGGTAATTCCTGATTTTTAATCAGGGAACAAATGTCCCCACAGCGTTGCTCTCACGTGTCTGCACGTGAGTGCAACGCTGTCACTTTTATGACCGTTGGATCTGTCTGGGGAATAGGGGAGATGAAACGTTTTCCATCACATTCTATAAATGCAGGGGTCTCTTCAGAAGCTTCTCCACTCTTTCATCTTCTTCCTTACAAACTTTTTTCTTTTGAGAATTTAATTCTCCTTTCCAGAGCTTAGTTCTCTGTTTCAAAAATTTTCTAGAGTTTAACTCTGTTGAAATATTCTCTTTCCTCAGGTAATAATCTTGAACAAATGAAGAAGTTTTACAGGAATCTCTATTGGATTTTAAATCCAGGACAAGGGTTTTTCCCTTTAATCAAGAACTCATCTTTTTGAAGCTCTTTTTAGAAAAAAACAGAAAATCATTTAATCTTCAAATAATAGGTCTCTTAGGGTTTCTCTGATCTTCAGGGGTCAATGGTGGCGTTTGTCTTTCCTATGGAATTTAATTCCATCTCAAAAGAATGTCTCTGGGAATTTAATTACCCTTTCCAAAAGGAATTTAATTCCCATGAAGAACTGAGTTCTTCCCATGGGGACTTCTTGGGGGTTTTTCTTTCTCTAAGTTGTCTCTCTGTAACCAAGAGGAAGAGGCCTGCAGTGGTGCTTTTTCTGGGAATTTAATTCCTTTGATTCTGTTTGATTTGTTACAGAGTCCAAGATGGATTTCTCCTAGGGGAATGTGTAGGGTCATTTGAAATCTACTGCTTATTTAATGAGAATCTTCCTTTTGTCTCATTGCAATTGCTTTGCCTCATCATTAACCAGCCGCCATCTTGATTTTGTGGGACCCATGTGTTTTGTAACCAATGGTCCCATAAAATGAGTCCTCTGTCGCTTTCTTCCACTGTCTTTTTATATATATGCATATATAAACATATATATATACTGTTGGCTTCGCTTTAATAGTTTCCCCCTACTTCATTTCAGGTACAATGACGTATGTTCCATATTTCCCTTTCACTCGCTCGGAAGCCGCTTTTCCCCAATCGCCATCTGACAAGGAAGTGATGGCAATGATCAGGGCTCACGATCTGAATCTCACCAACTTACTTCTATGGGGGACCTGGTACGGTCACATCATCCGGGCCACCGGAGTTTCCTTTGCGAAGTGCCGACAGAGCCTACCTATCCGTTCCTGCCGATGGATCCTCCAAGGACAGTCTTTGCCATGGAAATGCCGAACTGGACCCCGATGGGACGGCTTGAGCCTTCGACGACTGGCATCCTAAACCATCCGATCCCGGTCATAGATATTCTGGGACGCCGCATTTGCCAGGGCGAGGCTAAACCATGGGGGCAGATCTACAAGATAGGGCTCACCCCTCGACACCCCACGGGCTACCTTCTTTGGGCTCGCTACATCCTGTCCGCCCATCGCGCGCGACGACAGAGGGTTGGGCTTTATCAGGCGATCTATGCGTCCCTCTTCCACTACCAATCTCCCCATGTCTAGTGGGTTAAGGCGTTCTTGAGCTAATGGAATCTCCCCACCAACACTTTCCTTCTAGGGGATCGCGAAGTTTCAATTTCCTTGGAAGAATTCCACGAAATCTCGGGGCTGCCGATCAAGGGGACACTTTATGAAGAGCTGCTGCCTCCCGACGAGTATGTCTTTGAAGCTGAGCCCGCAATGCTTGACGGCCTGTCTACAGAGAATGCCGTCCGCCACAAGCGTCCAAGTTTGATCAAGACCCTAGGCATTTTTGACAAACTGTTCACTGAGTCAGAGGAGCAGGGCGTCACTTTCAAAAGTTTCATTGCTTGCTTCCTCCGCGAGGATGTCCTGTCGAAGACGGCTCCGAAGTTTGCGAACATCAATGACCCTTTTGGGTTTGGTTTGGATAGGCGGCCGACTAAGGAAGAGGATTTGCCGCAGTATTGCATTCCTATCATGTCGGCGATATCTTTTGAATCGATTGCAGCTCCCGGCCTGGATGAGGAGACTTTCTTTGTAGGCTTCATTAGCGTCTGGCTCAGCTGGTTCGTCATCCCCATGCATCGCCGCTTCATGAGATTCTCGGTTATCTACCCGGCTCATCGTATTATCGAGGGAACACGGTTGGCCGTAGGCATCCCAGTGCTGTCACATCTTTATCACGGGTTAGGCGCTGCGGCTAATACCTCAACTCCAGGTGTGGATGTGGTAAACTTTTCTCTTTATTACTTCACATCTTGGATTGAGATGCACGTGTTGGGGGCCTTTGCTGCACACCAAAGACCCACGTTTTACGACGCTTACACTTTTCCACGATTGATGCGGCTGGTGGGTGCTTCTGCTCCTGACCCAACTCAGTCCGGGGCCATTCGTGTATTAATCGCTCCTTACGCTAGCTCAGGCAGACTGGTGTTCATTGACCGGGCCCTATCTTCTCCTTCAGGTCCAATTCAACAACTCTGCGACCAGTCGAAAAATGACGTGCCTTCTCTGAAGCCCCGGGAGGCCACGCACTTGTACACGATCAGACCAGGTTATCTGGTATTTCGTCAGAATAGTGCGGCCCTTTTTATGCGGTATAACCCGCACCGCTTCGCCTGGCAGCTTAGATATGATCAGGGCATTCCTTTTGAGGCTTTTACAGTCGCGCCGGTCCCTTCACCCGAAGCTGTTCGTGATGCCGCTCATCACTTTGTGAGGCTGAACACTGGTTCCCGCTTCATGATTCCTGAAGCCGACCATATTCCCCGATGTGTGGGGTCCTTCACGGGCTGGTATCTTCATCGGGTCAGCCCAATTATTGCTGAGGAGAAGAGGGTGCTTCTTGGATATGGCGTTCCTGCTCCGTTTCAGGCCACGGGAGTTCCGTTGCGACTGTGCGCACCGGTCCGCTTTCCCCTGAAGGACACCAATGTTGCGCTCTTTCTGGGGGAATCGGAGGTGGACCTCACTCCCACAGTTGGTATGCCATTGGGTACCCGAGCTCAGTCGAGGGGTAAGAGGGCACCAGTAGCAGCACCACCGCCCGTGGCCTCGACAATGGCCGTGTTGTCCTCGGTCGCTGCGCCAAGCGAGGGCGTTGGGAGCGAGGGCGTTGAAGGTGAAGTGGGCCACCGTCGTGACAAGGCTCCATGGGGAAGGAAACGATCGTCTTCAGCGGCTGGTTCTGGGTCTAAGAAAGGAAGACGGCTACTAATTTGCTCGACTCTTTAATAGAGTCTGAGCTTATTCTTCAGGATGAACCGTTGGCCATGCAAGAATCAGACGCCGGCCTACTCTTCCCAAGTTCATCTGCCAAGGAAGCCGCACAATTGGCTGAGGCTATAAGACGTTCGCAAGATGAATTGAAGAAAGTAAGGATTCCGAAGAAGCCTTATCCCGCCATAATCTTTTACGAAGACCCTCCGTAGATCCGGCAACGATTCATCAGCCCTTTGGAAGAATGGGGCGAAAGGGCCCTCAAACGGGCCGTTTCGGCCGACGCCGAGGACGCGCTTTCTCTGTGGACTGGCGGCCACGAGTCCACCCTCGGACCTCGGCGAGCACACCTCCTTGAGAAGGAGCATCGGCTTGAACAAGCCATACTGAAAGCTTCCTTGCGCATCGGTATGTTCCTGCATTTCTTTGTAATATTTCATATTGTCTGCACGCGTATATATGTATTCTTATCCTTGTGTGAACTGTGCAGAGACTTCGGCGATGGCGAAGGCTCTAGGCCGTGTTCTGGCTGTAGAGTCTGCTGATGCTCTCAGTGAAACACCGCTCAGTGTGGAGGGAGTTGATGAAACTGTCCCTCTTGCGATAGAGCCTCCTGCGGTGGTTCGTGCTCCCGAAGCACTTGCTCTCTCGGGAGAGGCACCTTTGGTGGTCGCCGTTCCAATGGATCTCCCTGAGGGTGGCCCAGAGGCTAGGATGGAGGTAGTCGAGGCCACCCTCCTTTCGTTGGAGCCCGCAGCAGCAGCCACTGCTCCTTCCTCAGAGGCCGTTACACCAGCCCGCGTCCCTGATATTGTGCCCGAGGTCGCGGCGGAGGCCGTTGAAGCTGCTATCCCTCCAGCTCAGAATGGGAGGAGCGTCAAAGGTAACCTTCTACATTTTAAATTAGTATCTTTTCCATTATCTGAACTCTTTTGTCTTTTCAGAATTGCACGGATTGGCGGCTTCTATTGCCGACTTGTCTCCTAGGCAGTCTTTTCAGCGCCTGTTGAAGATGGCTGCTCCGCAAGCGATATCTCCTCAGGCCATCGTCCTCTTTTTCGGGCAAGGTTAGTGTTGCTTATCCCCTTTTCACAGTTTTGTTACTATTCCATAAAATGACATTGATGTCTTTTACAGTTCTGGAAGCCGACGACGAGGTTGAGATACTTGAGGGGCTAGGGGAGACTTCAGCTCCTTCTTGCATGATTGTGGGTAAGTAAAGTCCCAACGTTGTTCCCTTTGTTTTTTTGCTTACACATTCAGCTGACTGTTTATAAATCTGAACAGCTCTGCCAGTTCTTACTGCGCTGGAGTCGCGCATCGCCTTGCCGCCCGGCCCTTATGCCCTGCGTGCTTCTGAACGGATGGCCAAGCTAAGCCTCGCCTCTCTGTCATCTTTGATCGAGGAACTTCGTGCTTGCAACGTAATTACGGTCGAAGCATTTGCTGCCGAAGCTAACGGCTCTCTTCCCTTTCTTGCCACCTATCATAGCGAAGCAGTGGTGCGAGTCTGGGTTGAGTTTTGCCGGCAGGTGTAGGCTTGCTTGCACGTGCTCGAGTGTACCCGCCTTTCTTCGGAGGCTGTGGCTGCGAAGGCGGGCTTGCGGGGTCTGATTGAGCGGTGTGCAGCGAACATGGTGTCGTGCGAGAAGAGGCTCGGCTGCAAGTTTTCGGAGAGGGAGCTGGCTTCGAAAGCGCTGGTAGAGCTTCAGGCCAACCTTACAGCCAAGGCCAACAAAGCGTATGAACTTTGGCGAGTGCTTCAAGAGGCTATCAAGGAGGTGGTGGCCATCGACAAATCTGTCGTGTTCACTTGCGAAAGGGTTGAGGCTCACAAGGCTACTGAGAAAGAGCTCGATGGCCGGCTTGCCTCATATCAGACCCAGCAGGCTCAGGCGGAGGCCCGTCTTCTGGCGATACTGAATCACGAAGGCGAGGCCCAGCGAAAGAGGGATGAGCTGACCAATCTGCTAAATCGCCCGTCGACCTGAAGACTTGTATATATATTTCTTTATTCTTCTTTTGTACATACTCCTGAATGGTACTTTGTATCCATTTTGGTTCATGAATAAAAGACATATTTTTCTTCTCAATGGTGTGTCCCTTTTTATTGAATGTATCCTGTGGATAGTCTATCTTGATCTCTTTGCACGACAACGATGGCTTAGGATTCAGGGTTAAGATCTGCCTCCTAAGACTTTTCAACTTTATGAGCCATGAGGGTCTCATAAAGAATTTTCTCCCTACCGGTCGAGAGGATCCGGTAGGTGTAATTTCTTCTTAAGAATCGTGAGGATTCCTAAGTGTGTCTTCTCTTGAAAGTCGTAAGGATCTCACAAGAGAATTTGCTCCCTTACAAGTCGTGAGGACCCGCAAGTGATGGGTGAGGTTACCATTATCCGCATTTTCACGGAATCAGGAGTTGCTCTGGATGCTTCACACGGGGTCAGGATTGACATAAGCCGCGTTCCACGTAACCAGGAATTTGCTCTGGATGCTTTCCACGGGTTCACTGCCGTGTTCTGCGAGGACCAGGCTCCGCTCTGGATGCTTCACACGGGGTCATTACCATGCTCTGCGAGGACCAGGATCCACTCTGGACGTTTCCCACGGGGTCAGGATTGACGTAAGCCGCGTTCCACGTAACCAGGAATTTTGCTCTGGATGCTTCCCACGGATTCACTGCCGTGCTCTGCGAGGACCAGGCTCCGCTCTGGATGCTTCACACGGGGTCATTGCCGTGCTCTGCGAGGACCAGGATCCGCTCTGGACGTTTCCCACGAGGTCTGGATTGACGTAAGCCGCGTTCCACGTAACCAGGAATTTTGCTCTGGATGCTTCCCATGGGTTCACTGTCGTGTTCTGCGAGGACCAGGTCTGCTCTGGATGCTTCACACAGGTTCATTGCCGTACTCTGCGAGGACCAGGCTCTGCTCTGGATGCTTCACACGGGGTCATTGCCGTGCTCTGCAAGGACCAGGATCCGCTCTAGACGTTTCCCACGGGGTCAGGATTGACGTAAGCCGCGTTCCACGTAACCAGGAATTTTGCTCTGGATGCTTCCCATGGGTTCACTGCCGTGTTCTGCGAGGACCAGGCTCCGCTCTGGATGCTTCACACGGGGTCAGGATTGACATAAGCCGCGTTCCACGTAACCAAGAATTTTGACTTTGTCCGCATTTCGCGGAGTCGGGGTTTGACTCTCGGTCATCTGTGCACCGCCGAGTCATGGAACTGGGGGTTTTCGCGGTTCCGCTTTGTCTGATGTTGTGTCTGTCGTAATGAGACGGATGTTAAGATGAACTCCAGGCTATCTGTGAACCGTTGAGATTTGGCTTTTTCTTCTGATGAAGTCTGGGGAGGAAAGGTGTGATTCCCTTCTTTGTTTGCGCTCCTGGATTGTATACAGAGATTGCTATGATATCACCTGTAGAGCATAAATTTCATTTTTTTTATTTCATTCCACGATGCTCTATCATTTCAGCTTTTATATCGCGAAGGTTGCGATTGCCCAATCATTTCGGCTATTTTTCGCGGTGACCAATCATTCGGCTATATATTTTTATTTTTTACTCGCTGCTTTTTATTGCGAGTTGTCCAATCATTTCGGCTATTTTGCATGCATACATTTTTACTTGCTGATTTTGTCGCAAGTTGCCCCATCATTTCGGTTATTTTGTATGCATGTGTAGTTCGCTGGCTTTTCGCTGCAAACTTGGAATTATACACTGATTTCGGTATCGGCACGCTACAACTGGGATATTGCCAGGAGCGAATCATCATTTGCCTTCGTTGATGTCGAACAAAGGTGGCTTAGCGAACAGGGTTAGGATCCTGCCGACTAAGGCTTTTGACTTCATGAGCCGTAAGGGTCTCATAAAGGTATTTCTCCCTGCGAGTCGTGAGGGTCTCGTAGATGCGTTTTCTCCCTAGGAATCGTGAGGATTCCTAAGTGCATGATCTCTTATAAGTCGTAAGGATCTTACAAGAGTGTTTTCTCCTTATAAGTCGAGAGGACCTACAAGGGTTGTTCACCGTGTACACATATCCCTAGTCACGGATGGGACTTTGTTAGGGAAATGTTTATTCGCGCCCGTGGATTGTATACGAGGGTCAATATTGAACCACTTGTAGGGCAGTATTGGAGGTTGTGGGGGCTGCTTAAGAACAGGTTCAGATCCCTATAGCTTAAGACTTTTGAATCTTATGAGCCATGAGGGTCTCATAAGCGGGTTCTCCTTATGACTAGTGAGGATTTCGCAAGTGTAATTTCTCCTTAGGAATCGTGGGGATCCCTAAGTGTGTTGCTCCCTTGTGAGTCGTAAGGATCTCACGCAGGTGGTTTCTCCTTACAAAGTCAAGAGGACCTTGAAAGTGTCTTTTAACGAGATTGTGCCCTTTCGGGTTTTCACAAAACTCGCCGGTAACCCTGCTGTTTTTACTCACGGAGCCCTTTCGGGTTTTCATCCGTGCCCATTTTCCTTATGGACATACCGTTTTTCTTTCTTTTTTTCTCTTTTTTTTTTTTATTCTAACGAGGTTGCGCCCTTTCGGGTTTTCACAAAACCCGCCGGTAGCCCTATTGTTTTTACTCATGGGGCCCTTTCGGGTTTTCATCCGTGCCCATTTTTCTTATGGACATACCGTTTTTCTTTTTTTTATTCTTTTATTCTCTTTTTTTTATATCAGCCTTGGGATGCTGCAATCCACAGTAGTTTATCGACGTCTCGGTCAACGGTTAGTTTAGGGACATTGCGGTCCATTGTTAGTTTTAAGGACATCTCGGTCCGTTGTTAGTCTAAGGACGTTTCGGTCCGTTGTTAGTTTAAGGACATTTCGGTCCGTAAGCCGGCTACTACTTATAGAGTTTGGGCTTAGGAAGATAGCGAGCGGACATAGTTGTCGTCATCTATCATTGACCTAGGCCGTGACTGTTCAAGCATAGTACTTCTTCAGGAAGCAACCGTTTATTGGCCTGAAGGGTCTTTCACCATGCATGTCCAT
Source organism: Agapanthus africanus (assembly GCA_030015575.1). Classification (NCBI taxonomy): domain Eukaryota; kingdom Viridiplantae; phylum Streptophyta; class Magnoliopsida; order Asparagales; family Amaryllidaceae; genus Agapanthus; species Agapanthus africanus. Next base: position 49,761,023 of record CM057339.1, read on the forward strand.
GAGTAGATTGGCCCCACCTTGGTAGACCTTGTCTATGATATACGGGCCTTCATAGTTCGGCTCGAATTTCCCCCGTTTGGCATGATTGGGGATCATAGGTCTTTTGACCACTAGCACGAGTTCGCCTTGGCGGAATGTTCTCGGTCTAGTCAATCTCTCATATGAACGTGTCATCTTTGCTTTATAAGCCTCCGGATTTTGTTGCGCTATGAGACGGGTTTCATCAAGGGCGTCGAGCTCTTCAAGTCGAAGGTGAGCATTCTCTTCGTCCATTAGCTCGTAATGAACTGCCACTCGTAGAGAGGGTAGCTCTATCTCGAGGGGGAGCACCGCCTCTCTACCGAATACCAATGCGTACAGCATTGTGTTCGTGGCCATTTTGAACGTAGTTCGATATGCCCAGAGAGCTTCATGCAGTCGTTGATACCAGTCCCTCTTATTTCGAGACACCGTCTTTTTCACGATCTTCGTCAAGGTCTTGTTGAAAGCCTCAGCTAGACCGTTAGCTTGGGGATTATAGACCGAAGAGTATCATCGGTCTATGTTATGTTGTTGTGCGAAGCGGCTGATCTTGTGGCTTCTGTAGGCTAGCCCATTATCGGAGATAATCCGTGGCGGAGTTCCAAACCGATAAATGACGTGTGTCTTATAGAAATTGAGGATATTCTCCATCTTCACTTCCTTCAGCGGTACTGCTTCTGCCTATTTAGAGAAGTAGTCAGTTGTCACCAAAATGAATCGATGTCCTCTGGATGATACTGGTTCTATGGGGCCGATTATATCAGTCCCCCACATTTTGAACGGCCAGCTAGCCACTGTGGGTGTAGTGGATTTGGATGCTGGTGGATAAAGTCCCCGTGAATCTGGCATGAGTGGCATTGCTTTGCGTATTTGAGGCACTCCTGGATCATTATGGGCCAATAGTAGCCCATCCTTTTGATCTTTAACTTCATCTTCGGCCCGGCTTGGTGGGAACCGCAGAGTCCGTCATGAGTTTTTTGGACGACTCTCTTTGCTTCTTCAGGTCCCAGGCATCTTAACCACAGAGAATCAAATGACTCTTGTATAGAGTATCATTGACGAAGGCAAAAGATAAGGCTCACTTCATGAGCTGATGTTTCGAGGACGCATCTTCAAGCGTACGACGGGATTTGAAGTAGTTTATAAAGACTTCTCTCCAATCTTCAACCTTGTCCTGGTCTTTTACCTGTAGAGCCATTTGCTCGGTCGCTCCCTTTTCTTCGGACGACTCTGGAGGTATTTCTGCCGGTGCAAGAACCCGACGAATTTGCACAATGATTCTCACGTCATCAAGGTTCTCGTCGGCCATTTCTTTAGCGAGCTTGGCTAATGCATCCGCTTTGCTATTTTCGGCACGCGGTATGCTTTCCAAGGTGTAGGAAGGAATTTGAGTCAGAAGCTGCTGCACTCTCTCGCCGTACTTCACCAACTCTAGCTTGCACGTTTGATAGTTGCCGTTTACCTGATTAACAACCAGTTGGGAGTCTCCGTATATGAGGAGGTTTTCAATTCCCATGTCGATGGCGGTCTTGAGACCTGCTATCAAAGCTTCATATTCGGCTTCATTGTTTGTCCTCGGCTCTGTTAAGGAGAAGGCAAAGCGCATTATCCCTCCTTGTGGAGTTACGAAGATGAGGCCTATCCCTGATTTGATTATGGGCGTGCTTTGTTTGCGCTTCTTCATAGAAGATGCCCCATCAAAGTAAAGTTCCCACCGAGTATCACCCCCGTCGATTGTGTCAAACGCATGTTCGTCTGGCAATTCGCAGTTTAAAGGAGAGTCGGCAGGTATCAGATGCTCAGCGAGGAAGTCGACGATGGCCTGGCTTTTCACTGCCTTAAGCGGACGATAAGTTATCGAGAATTCTATTAAGAGCAGGGCCCATTTAGCGAGACGCCCCGTTAATATGACTTTTAACATCAAATATTTGAGGGGATCCACCTTCGATATGAGATGGACCTTATGTGCCAACGCATAGTGTCTGAGCTTCGTTATTACGAAGATCAATGCCAGGCAGTGTTTTTCAATGGGAGAATAGTTGCTTTCTACCCCAGTAGAACACGACTCAGATAGTAGAGAGCTCTTTCTTTCCCTTGATCGTTCTCTTGTGCCCACAGTGAGCCTAAAGAACCTTCGAAGGCTGTCGTATACAGGACGAGAGGCTTTCCCTTGACCGGAGCAGCCGGCACTGGCGGATTCTGCAGATACTGCTTGATTTCGTCCAATGTGTTTTGGCATTTGTGATTCCAGACGAACGGGGTTCCCTTTTTCATCAGGTGACTGTAAGGACGGCACTTGCCTGAGAGATTGGCTATAAATCGCCGGATATACACGAGCTTCCCTTGGAGAGACCGCAATTGCTTGAGAGTCCTTAGTGGGGGCATTTCTATAATCGCCTTGATCTTTGACGGATCTATCTCGATGCCTCGGTGTTGGACAATGAATCCTAGGAATTTGCCCGAGGAAACTCCGAACGCGCATTTGAGAGGGTTCATCTTCAAGTTGTATTGCCGGAGGCGTTGGAATACAATCTTCAGATGTTCTAGGTGTTCTTCGTATGATTTGCTTTTAACCACGAGGTCGTCGATATAGCATTCGACAATTTCATGTATGAGGTCGTCGAAAATCTTCATCTCTAATAGGTAGCACCGGCGTTCTTTAAACCGAAAGGTATCACCTTGTAGCAAAATATACCCAAAGGGGTCCGAAAAGCGGTGTGCTTCTGGTCCTCTGGATGCATCTTTATCTGATTGTATCCTGACAATCCGTCCATGAAGGGGAAGACTTCGTGAGTGGACGTGCTATCTATCATCAGTTCAGTGACTGGTACTGGAAAGTCGTCCTTCGGGCAAGCTTTGTTGAGATCCCGGAAGTCCACGCAGATGCGCACCGTCCCATTTTTCTTCATCACTGGGACAATGTTAACAATCCAGTCAGGATATTGAACCTCCTGAATGAAGCCGGAGTCGATTAGCTTTCTGACCTCGGTGTTGATGCTTATCTCAACCTCAAGCCGCATTCTCCTCGGTGCTTGTTTGATTGTTTTGACGTCCGGGGATATTGCCAATTTATGCACAGCAATCTCTGGATCTAATCCTGGCATCTCAGAATAGTTCCATACGAAGCAATCTCTATGCTGCATAAGTACGTCTTTTAGTGCAGCCACCCTTTCTTCAGACAGCAACTCACTGACAAATGTCGGTCGCGGGTCACTTGCCGTCCCCAAATCAATTTTCTTAAGGTTATCTGCAGTAGTGTGTATTCCATCTTCCAACTCTTTTGGCGCCGGTGGAAACTCTGAGATCACCCCGTCATCATTGTTTTCGAAGCACCAGGGGAGGTCATCCATATTCTCGGGTTCTTCTTCTCTATTCTTTCTCCAGGTGCGTCTTCGGGATTTGCCTTAGACGATGGATTAGCGAGTGGTGCTACCTGAGCAAGCATCTCCTGTAGCTTTTCACGTTGTAGTTGAACTTTTGTTAAGGACTGAGTTTGAGGTCGGTGACTAGTAGAAGCTCGAAATTCATCTTTGGAATTCACCACATAGACTATGTGAACTACCATGCCCCTAGGCTTGGGGTGTTTGGAGTTTTTAGCCTTTGGAGTTTTCTTCGGGCACTTGAGCCTTATTGGGCCCCCTTTTTTGTGAAAAGCCGCTTTGGTTTTGAGAGGAACCGCTGTATCTGGATCCATCTTGGGGTGAGTCCCCTTCACCTGCTTCCACACCTTATATATAGATGAGGAAAGTTGTCTTAGGAAGCGAACTGGTTTCTACTCTCGTGGGATCTCCATGGGCTGCGGAGACTTCTTCAATATTGCGGTAAGAGAATTTTGTATAACCCTTCACAACAATTTGAAGCTGTTCCCAGTTGGAACAACAACATTCACTGCTGGGGTTGAAACAGGACCATACGGAGAACTGCCCCCATCTGCTTTTGTATGACGCTGATATCGACGTCGACCATTTCTTACGGCCGGGATTTGATTAGCTTCAGGATCTTGCCGAGCCTGCCCCCTGTTTCCTTTAAGAGCTTGAATATTCTGGCCCCTGCGTCGACCTTGGTCTTTGGCATGTGCCAGTTGTTTGAGAACTGATTCTGTCAGCAAAGCTGCTGTTTGGGGAGCCCGCCTGTGGAAGACAGACTTCCTCTGGGCTTCCTCCATCGGCGTTGAGGCACCGAGGGTAGGAGGTGGGAGCATCGACCCAAAGAGAAGCCCGCTGATTTCTTGAAGAGCAGGATTGCAGAGATATGAGGCTGCAAATGGCTCATACTTGACTCTTCCAGATATGACAAAGCCTGAGTTACTAAGGTGGGAGCAAACACCATTCTTCATAGAGGCGAAACGCCGACTTCAGTATCCACTCCCCTAAGGGCAACCACAAACACATATATCGCGATTATTTGATCGCAGGAAAAACACGACACACGAAGTGTGGAGTGGAAAGAGGAAAAGGTCCCACCGGGCGTGCCAGAATCTGTTCCCCTCCGAAAGCCGGGAAGACAAACGTCTTGCCTAAATTTCGGGGCAGATGCTAATTGGTGCTATCATTCCACCTCTCCGAAGATGCCAAGTTGATTTATGGCACCATGTATCGAAGGTTTAAACGGATGCGGCCGATGTAGCATACTTCGTCAGATTCCCCCTCGTTGAGGAGTTTTTGATTTGGGGACGCTCTTCCCTACAGGCGCAAGCCCCTGCAGTTAATTACGCTACCGCATTGCGGTAACCACTTTCTCCTTCTCCAGATGATCACTTCGTATCGTGGGTGTTTGTTTTGTGTTTGGTTGCCCGTGGATTGTATACGGAGACTAATTTGTGTCTGTCGCCCGTAAGGCGTGGACTAGTCCAAATCCGTATCTTTTTTAGATTTGGGTTTGGGGGTTTTGGTTTAAGGATACGTTAGTCTTATTTGAGACTAAGATCAACTTAAACGTTTGTTAAGAATACGTTAGCCTCATTTTAGACTAAGATCGACTTAACAGGATTGTTTAGATCCAACAAAAGAGCAATTGGACTCTAATGTTTAGTTTAAGGACATTGCGGTCGATTAGTTTAAGGACATCACGGTCCATCGTTAGTTTAAGGACATCTCGGTCCAGGTTAAGGACATCATAGTCTATGAGTTTAATGACCCCACAGTACAATATTAGTTTAAAGACATCACGGTCGAGGTTAAGGACATCATAGTCCATGAGTTTAAAGACCTCACAGTCAAATGTTAGTTTAAAGACATCACGGTCGAGGTTAAGGACATCATAGTCCGTGGGTTTAAAGACCTCACGGTCAAATATTAGTTTAAAGACATCATGGTCAAGGTTAAGGACATCATAGTCCGTGAGTTTAAAGACCTCGCAGTCAAGGTTAAGGACATCATAGTCCGTGAAATGTGTGGTTGTCGGGACCCGTCACCTCTCTGAAGACGTTGAAGGATTACAACGACAAATATCACAGGAGTGAAGAGATGTACCCTTGAACCAAAGTGGATTAAGTGATCTGCAGTCCAATTTGGAACTAAGATCAATTAATTAGATTATGAGCACATTGGCTCAGTTAAATCTGAATTGAGGACTTATGGCCAATTTGGGCTAAGTCCAATTAAATCTGATATGTGGGCCTTTTGTTGGACCATTAAACATTTGTCTGGGTTCAGCCCCTCATCATTTAGCAATGCTTAAACAAGAGTTTGAGGGCTTTGGTAACATTGTTGTCTTTGACTGAGCATTAAACATTATAGCTCTGAATTTCTACTCAATTTTGAGATTCAATTGAAGGGGAGGCTTTGCCTCTGGAAAATTAGCCAATTTGGCTAAAAGTAGTATTAAACACTAGAGAACAACAGTGCTAGACACTGAAGATAGAACTCTCAAATTAGTATTAAACACTAGTAAAACAATCAGTGTCAAACACTGGAAATATAATTCTCAATTTAGTGTTAAACACTAGAAAACAATCAGTGTTAAACACTGGAGATAAAGCTCTCGAGTTAGTGTTAAACACCAGAGAATAACAGTGTTAAACACTAGAAATAAGTCATTTAAATTAGTGTTTAAACACTAAATAGGAATGGATCACGTGGGGCCATGCGAGGGCACCCAAAGGTGGGCCCAGATCCTCTTTTACTTTATTCTGCAATTAAGTGTTAAACACTTTTTTGTTTTATATATTTTTTGAGCATCACGTGTTGACACGTGATGGAGATTTATGAACTGATTATTAAAGCACTTGCTAAGGGGTCATGTGGAGACACGTGAGAGCGCCCAAAGCTTCTTTTCCTTTGCTTTTTCTTTCTGTGTTCGGAGGTCACGTGGGAGCACGTAAGGAATTGTCTCAAAGCTTCTTTTCTTCTCCTTTTTAGGGATCTTTTCAGGGGTCATGTGGGGACACGTGACCTTAGTCCTTTTCGTGCACAGAGATCTTTTAAGTCTCCTTATTTTTTTTTAGAATTGAATTCTCTGTAAGGTTAAACCCTAATTATGATTTTGGAGTAATTAAATTCCTATTGTGCAAGAATTAAATTCTTAAGTGGAGTTAAACCCTAATTTCTTTTTAGAGGAATTAAATTCCCATATATGTAAAAGAATTAAATTCTTGTATACGGTAAAACCCTAATTTCATTTAGAAGGAATTGAATTCCTGTGAGTTTGGGAGAATTAAATTCTCAATTAGGGTTAAACCCTAGTTATGTCCATCTTGAAGGAATTAAATTCCTATAATTTTAAGAGAATTAAATTCTCATATAGGGTTAAACACTAGTTTATCTTGGAGGAATTAAATTCCTATAAATTAGGAGAATTAAATTCTCAGATAGGGTTTTAAAACCCTAATCTATCTTGGAGGAATTAAATTCCTATAAATTTAGGAGAATTGAATTCTCTGAACTCAATCCTCCCTCTAAGTCTTGGATCTGCATGGCAAGATCTCAACCCGATGAGAATTAAATTCTCAATCTATGGGGAAATTTGCTTCTGCAGATCTTCAACTAGAGATAGAACTAAGTTCTTTTTGCAGAAGAGTTAAACTCTTAGATTTTGAGAATTAAATTCTCTGTTTGAAGTTTTGATCCCCTTCCTTTTCTCACCTAGGGTTTTCTTTGTTGAGAATTAAATTCTCCTTTCTTTTCTCTCTCAGATTTCAAGATTCCAAAATTCTCTCCTCTCCTCCTCCTCTTGGCTCCTATTTATAGGAGAAGGAAAAAAATCAATTTGTTTAGTAAATCTTTCATTGAAAGATTTTGTTTGTTTTCATAATTAATATGATCCTTTAGATCACACAATGAATTTTATTCACCGTTGGATTTTAAATCCAAAGATATTCTGTTTGTTATTTTTGGTGAGATTTAGGGAAATCTTTTCTTGTCTAAGATTTTTCCATAAATTGGAGATTTTTAATCACCCCTGGATTTTTAATCCAACGGTTCCCCATAACCATTTTCCATTTGGAAAGATTCAGAGGAATTAAGAATTTTAATTCTATTAAACTGTAAGGCTTTCAAAGCCTGGCACGTGCTGGCACGTCACCCTTGGTCACGTGTGAGCATGTGACCCCCAATTGAGTCCTTTTCTCAGCCGCTTATTTATGCTTCTGTTTTAACCATCACATGTTAACACGTGACCATTGGTCACATGTGAGCATGTGATACCTCATTGAGATATTTCCTTCAGCCGTTTGTTTTTGTTTCTGTTTTAACTATCACGTGTCAACACGTGACCATTGGTCACATGTGAACACATGATACCCTATTTAGGTAATTCCTAATTTTTAATCAGGGAACAAATACCCCCACAGCGTTGCTCTCACGTGTCTGCACGTGAGTGCAACGCAGTCACTTTTGTGACCGTTGGATCTGTCTCGGGAATAGGGAGATGAAACGTTTTCCATCACATCCTATAAATGCTGCAAATGGCTCATACTTGACTCTTCCAGATATGACAGAGCCTGAGTTACTAAGGTGGGAGCAAACACCATTCTTCATAGAGGCGAAACGCCGACTAAGTATCCACTCCCCTAAGGGCAACCACAAACACATATATCGCGATTATTTGATCGCGGGAAAAACACGGCACACGAAGTGTGGAGTGAAAAGAGGAAAAGGTCCCACCGGGCGTGCTAGAATCTATTCTCCGCCGGAAGACGCGATCGGGACATTGGGACGTCGAGGCCTAAATTCCGAGGGCAGATGCTAATTGGTGCTATCCATCCACCTCTCCGAAGATGCCAAGTTGAGTTATAGCACCGTGCATCGAAGGTTTAAACGGATGCGGCCGATATAGCAGACTTCGTCAGATTCCCCCTCGTTGATGAGAGATTTTTGATTGTGGGGACGCTCTTCCCTGCAGGCACAAGCCCCTGCAGTTAATTACGCTACCGCATCGCGGTAACAACTTTCTCCTTCTCCAGATGGTCGTTTCGAGTCGTGGGTGTTTGTTTTGTTTTTGGTTGCTCGTGGATTGTTTACGGAGACTAATTTATGTTGTCGTCTGTAGGGCGTGGATTAGTCCAAATCCGTATCTTCTTAGATTTGGGTTTGGGGGTTGAGTTTAAGGATACGTTAGTCTCATTTGAGACTAAGATCAACTTAAACGTTTGTTAAGGATACGTTAGTCTAATTTTAGACTAAGATCAACTTAACGGGATCATTTAGATCTAATAAAAGAGCATTTATACTCTAATGTTTAGTTTAGGAACATTGCGGTCGATTAGTTTAAGGACATCTCGGTCCATCGTTAGTTTAAGGACATCTCGGTCTATCGTTAGTTTAAAGACATCGCGGTCGAGGTTAAGGACATCATAGTCCATGAGTTTAAAGACCTCACAGTCAAGGTTAAGGACATCATAGTCCGTGAGTTTAAGGACCCCACAGTCTAATGTTAGTTTAAAGACATCACGGTCGAGGTTAAGGACATCATAGTCCGTGAGTTTAAAGACCTCACAGTCAAGGTTAAGGACATCATAGTCCATGAGTTTAAGGACCCCACAGTCCAATGTTAGTTTAAAACCATCACGGTCGAGGTTAAGGACATCATAGTCCATGAGTTTAAGGACCCCACAGTCCAATATTAGTTTAAAAACATCACGGTCGAGGTTAAGGACATCATAGTCCATGAGTTTAAAGACCTCACAGTCAAATGTTAGTTTAAAGACATCACGGTCGAGGTCAAGGACATCATAGTCCGTGAGTTTAAAGACCTCACGGTCAAATGTTAGTTTAAAGACATCACGGTCGAGATTAAGGACATCATAGTCCGTGAGTTTAAAGACCTCACAGTCAAGGTTAAGGACATCATAGTCCGTGAAATGTATGGTTGTCGAGACCCGTCACCTCTCTGAAGACGTTGAAGGATTACAACGACAAATATCAAAGGAGTGAAGAGATGTACCATTGAACCAAGGTTGCTTGGGGATCTGTAGTCCAATTTGGAACTAAGATCAATTAATTAGATTAAGAGCACATTAGCTCAGTTAAGTCTGAATTGAGAACTTATGACCAGTTTGGGCTAAGTCCAATTAAGTTTGAAATATTGGCCCTTTGTTGGACTATTAAACACTTATCTGGGTTCAATCCTACATTATTTAGCAATGCTAAACAAGAGTTTAAGGTCTCTGATAACATTTTTTATCTTTGACTGAGCATTGAACATTTTAGCTCTGAATTTTACTCAATTTTAAGATTCAGTTGAAGGGGAGGCTTTTGCCTCTAGAAAATTAGCCAATTTAGCTAAAACTAGTGTTGAACACTAGAGAACAACAGTGTTAAACACTGGAAATAAAATTGTCAAATTAGTGTTAAACACTAGAAATAAGATTCTCAAATTAGTGTTAAACACTAGAAAATAACAGTGTTAAACACTGGAAATAAAATTGTCAGATTAGTGTTAAACATTAGAAGATGACAATGTTAAACACTGGAAATAAAATTGTCAGATTAGTGTTAGACACTAGAAGATGACAGTGTTAAACACTGGAAATAGAACTCTCAAATTAGTGTTAAACACTAAATGGGAATGTATTACGTGGGGACACGTGAGGGTGCCCAAAGATGGGGCCAGATCTCCTTTGCTTTGTTCTACAAATAAGTGTTAAACACTTTTTGACTTTCTGGCCATCACGTGTTGGCATGTGATGGAGATTTATGCGTTGATTATTAAAGCATTTATTAGGGGTCACGTGGTAACACATGAGAGCGCCCAAAGCCAACGTTTCCTTTGCTTTGTTCTCGTTATTTTGGAGGTCACGTGGGAGCACGTGAGGCATTGCCTCAGAGCGTTTTCTTCTTATTTTTGAGGATCTGTTTAGAGGTCACGTGGGAACACGTGACCTTAGTCTTTTGCATGTATGGAGATCTTTTTAGTCTCCTTATTTTTAAGAATTAAATTCTTTATAGGGTTAAACCCTAATTATGTTTTAGAGGAATTAAATTCCTATTGTGCAAGAATTAAATTCTTAAGTGGAACTAAACCCTAATTTCTTTTTAGAGGAATTAAATTCCCATATATGTAAAAGAATTAAATTCTTGTATAGGGTAAAACACTAATTTCATTTAGGAGGAATTGAATTCCTGTGAGTTTGGGAGAATTAAATTCTCAATTAGGGTTAAACTTTAGTTATGTCCATCTTGAAGGAATTAAATTCCTATAATTTTAAGAGAATTAAATTCTCATATAGGGTTAAACCCTAGTTTATCTTGGAGGAATTAAATTCCTATAAATCGGGAGAATTAAATTCTCAGATAGGGTTTTAAAACCCTAATCTATCTTGGAGGAATTAAATTCCTATAAATTTAGGAGAATTGAATTCTCTGAACTTAATCCTCCCTCTAAGTCTTGGATCTGCATGGCAAGATCTCAACCCGATGAGAATTAAATTCTCAACCTATGGGGAGATTTGCTTCTGCAGATCTTCAACTAGAGAAAGAACTAAGTTCTTTTTGCAGAAGAGTTAAACTCTTAGATTTTGAGAATTAAATTCTCTGTTTGAAGTTTTGATCCCCTTCCTTTTCTCACTTAGGGTTTTTTTGTTCAGAATTAAATTCTCCTTTCTTTTCTCTCTCAAATTTCAAGATTCCAAAATTCTCTCCTCTCCTCCTCCTCTTGGCTCCTATTTATAGGAGAAGGAAAAGAATCAATTTGTTTAGTAAATCTTTCATTGAAAGATTTTGTTTGTTTTCATAATTAATATGATACTTTAGATCACACAATGAATTTTATTCACTGTTGGATTTTAAATCCAAACATATTCTGTTTGTTATTTTTGGTGAGATTTAGGGATATCTTTTCTTGTCTAAGATTTTTCCATAAATTGGTGATTTTTAATCACCCCTGGATTTTTAATCCAACGGTTCCCCATAACCATTTTCCATTTGGAAAGATTCAGAGGAATTAAGAGTTTTAATTCTATTAAACTGTAAGGCTTTCAAAGCCTGTCACGTGCTGGCACGTGACCCTTGGTCACGTGTGAGCACGTGACCCTTGGTCACGTGTGAGCACGTGATCCCCCCAATTGAGTCCTTTTCTCGGTCGCTTATTTATGCTTCTGTTTTAACCATCACGTGTTAACACGTGACCATTGGTCACGTGTGAGCACGTGATACCTCATTGAGCTATTTCCTTCAGCCGTTTGTTTTTGTTTCTGTTTTAACTATCACGTGTCAACACGTGACCATTGGTCACGTGTGAACACGTGATACCCTATTTAGGTAATTCCTGATTTTTAATCAGGGAACACAGCCCTCCTCATTGAGCTATTTCCTTCAGCCGTTTGTTTTTGTTTCTGTTTTAACTATCACGTGTCAACACGTGACCATTGGTCACGTGTGAACACGTGATACCCTATTTAGGTAATTCCTGATTTTTAATCAGGGAACACAGCCCTCCCCTTTTCTCCACCTCATTTTCATCTCAAAAACCCTCATTTTTCCATTTAAATATCTACAAAAAACCCCACTAATTCCTAGTTTAATCTTCACCAAAATTTCTTGCACCAAACTAGTTTGGATGTAGGAGCAAGGAAGAATTTTTGGAGGCAAGTTTGCAAGTTTGATCTCATGATTGTTGAGGTAAAATCTTAACCCAATGGTTACTTGTTGATTAATTACTTCAATTTAATTTATTTAGGTGTTTAAATATGGTTCTAATTGCATAATTGAAATTTCAAGAGAAGGGTTTGGATTCAAGTTAGGGTTTTATCACTTGATTATGGTTATAATGTGTAGCTTAACATCTTAAGACTTGAAAAATCTAAACTAGTTGTTAATTTGCTAATTGTTACTTTTAAATTGTTTTAATTAAATAATCTTGCAAACTAAATTTTTTTCGATTAATGTAAATAGGTGAGATTAAAATCTAGTTAATAATTGTGTAGCCTAATTAAGATATTAAATGAACATTGTGGCTGCTAGTTTTGCTAAAACATCGAGTTTTGCACTAAAATGGTTAATTGTTTCTTACTAGGTTTTTAGAATAAATAGATTTTAATAAGGTTTGAGGTTGTGATGATCTACAGCCTATTTCCTATGATGTTTAGTGTGTTGTGAATGCGCAATCGGTACGATCGAGTTCTAGACTTGGTGGTTGTCACGTGTATCAACCCCTAGTTGTGGTTTGTGGCGTTGTCGTGAGCGCGTTTTGTGCACCAAGTGTGTGCGCGTATAATTAGTGCGCGTAGTTTACTTGTATCGTTTGTGTCCGCGACTATTCATATATCTATTCTCTTATTTATTTGTGTGTGATTCTAGGATCGGGTGCAGAGGAGTCGGACGTGGCGCGGAAAGACAAGGCTGAGATCGGATCAGATTAACCGAGGCGTCCCGGTGAGTAGATGTACACATCTATGGGGGGATCATCTGGATGGCGCGTGGCGCCCGATAGTTTAGAATTACTAGTAGTACTTGCATTTATATGCGTAATGTCCTAAATATTCATCTCATTGCATCGCATCATCTTATATATATGTATATATGTGATATCATCTCGTAGGACACCTGCACCATTACCATTGGTTCATGCCGCACGTGCACTATTCATGCGAACACACACGTCTTTGGTAATTGTTATGCCACGAACACTATGGAACTTGCTTAAATTAGTATCTAAACCATTTACTTCATATATGATATGTAAACTGATAATTGTATATTCATTCATCAACATTGATACGTAGGATGGCTAGTCACATATACATACCTCATTACATCATAATTCATACATAGTTTCTGGTCATATATTGCATGGTATATGCTATCGTATCATAGGCATCCATCATCACCAGCATGTTTACATACTGTGATTCTTCTCGAGGATTTCAGTATTTATGAGATTTCTGGATTTTTGGGAAAACCGCAAGAATTTTATAAACCTGTTATCATTTTAAAAATGCAAGTTGCGGTTTTCTCGTGATATGATGTATGTGTCGTCCACCATGAGTTTTCTTGATTTCTGTTGGTTTTCGAGACCCGATTCGAGGAGTAGGATGAACCGTTTCGGGTACATGGTGGGCCCGGTGTGGTACCCCGGGGCAAGAAGCTCGAGTTGTAGATGATGAGCCTGGCAGGGGCAGGCTACCTACCGGTGATGTCTGGCGTGGCGGATATCCGGAGGATATCGACCGTAGTCGTGAGATTGATGGTATGGGCCGATCCGGACTGACGGAGCCCCAGATATTGAGATATTGAGATATTGAGACATTGAGATATACATATTTTGTGTCGATACTTGACACGGATTTTTGTGGATTACATTGATGATACTTCTGTTATTTCACAGCAGTTTTACTAAAATAAGAATACAGATTTTCTCGTACCAAACATATTTAAGTTTCGTGTTGATTATGCATTCATGTTGCATACATACAAGTGCATCGCATCATATCGGTATATGTAGGTTGTGACGCATTTGCGTGCATACTTACGATAGCCTTATTAGATGTTACTTACTACTCACGAGTTGGAAACTCACCCCGTTGTACCACAGTATCTTGCAGGTCCGACCCGTCAGCACAGTAGCGGTGGGCGTATTTTCTCTTCTGCTTCATTGCGTCGATTTGCAGCTTGCTCGTAGGTGGGTTTTGAGGACATTCTTTTGCTCCCACCGTGTTTTTTATTTTGTATCTAGTATACTCCATCTACCCTTCGTACATTGGACTTAGATTGTGAGCTTGTGAGATTTGTACGTATTCTATTTCTGGTGTCGATGCTTACCTGAGCCGACGTGATGTTTTCTTATTTTCGTGCTTTTATATACTTATTTTGCACTATATTGATATGCATATTGCTTGTGGTTGTGATTCCGCCTTTGGCGAAAAGTTAGCTCCCGCTTGGGGATGCCTGCATTCATTATTTTTATGTATTTTCATGTGTTGTACCCGTTTGGGGGGCCAGTATTTACAAAGGAGACTCTGCCGAAATTTTCGGGAAATTTGATGCATTAAAATGTTTTAAGGTGACTTTATTTTACAAAAATCATCTTTTTAAGTTAAGTTTTCCTTCACTCCATTTCTTTAAATGGTTAAGATTTCTGGGCTTTGGCTTAATTAGATTACGTATGCCTTGAGACGCTTCGTAATTTAAGTGCCAGTCACGTTACGTACCTTCGGGTCGTGACAATATTGGTATCAGAGCTAGGTTTTACCTTTCTGAGTGTAGGATGACCCTTAGTAGATGGAGTAAATGACTTGAGCAGAGTGATGTGGCGTGTGTATATTCCGCGGCATATTTAAGATACGATACTCCGCCTAAGTGGCCTTAGGATATATATTTGCTTGTATTTCCTTCCTTGATTCCGGAAATCCTTTGATTCGATCGCAATGTTCCTATCAATCATGTTCTTGCTCCAGCCACTATGCCGCCGGAGACGAGATTAGAGTAGGCTCGTTTGAGACGAAGACCGACCAGGGCGGTACGCCTACCCCTCAGGGACAGAGTGACCCGCTTTTTCCAGGCTGGATAGCTAGGCTGGAGTCGAGTATTCAGGACTTGTGACAGATGGTTGGATTATTAGTTGAGACTAGCCGAGCTCTAAGAGTCGATGATGTCCCTCCTACTGCAGGGACTGTGATTGTACCTGCTGCTCAGTCAGCTGTTTCTGTTGTTACCGAGATTATTTCCAGGAGTTTATGAGGCTGAAGCCTCCAGTCTTTACTGGGACATATGCGGCAGAGGATCCGCAGACATTCCTCGACAGGATGGCTAGGATTTGTCGTTCACTGAGATGTTCTGACGAGAGATGGGTTGAGCTTGCGAGTTTTCATCTAGAGGGTCTTGCTCAAACGTGGTGCGAGTCGGTTGAGAAAGGCCGAGCTGCAGATCTACCTCCTATGACTTGGGATGAGTTCACAGCTGTATTTCTTGCTCATTTCCTTTCGAAGAGCGTTCGAGATGTCCAAGCTCGTAGTTTTGAGTCTTTGCGCGAGACTCCAGGGATGACAATGTTCGAGTATGACATTTAGTTTACTCAGCTGTAACAACCCTAAATTTTCTATACGATTTTTTAAAAAAAATACAGAAAGGGGTACTTAAGCCTGAGCACAAGTTATAAATTTGATTTGCTTTTGAACGGTAAGAAAGAGCTTATAGCTCATTGGTAAGACCTTGCACTGCTGAATCAAAGCACCAGAGTTCAAATCCCATCAGCCGCACATTCTTTTTATTTAAAATTCTTTTAATCTTTTAGGAGCCCAAGAGACTACACGTGCACGCAAACTGAAGAGACATAGCCTAAACAAACATGTGCAAATTAGTATTCAGACCGTCAGGGACATGTGGCCCCAATCCGAGCCTCCACCTCCACAAACCGACCGGCCAAGATCCTCTTAGGGCCAGCGCCGCCGGTCCCAACTGTGGCAAATGCCACAAAAATTTTACCCCATACCCCTTGGACTCCCCCTACTAACCCTAGACTGTTTGTTTTCTCTGCACATTTCCAGAGAATTAAAAATGAGTATTAATTCATATTTTAATGCACATTTTAATTCTCAAATTCAATAACCTAAACCCTGATTTTTCCCTATAAATACCACCCTCAATTCACCACTCCTCACTCACAATTCCCTGCCCAAACTCTCAAGAAAATTCCAAGTTCCTATAGTGTGCAAGTGGAGTTAACAAAGGGTGAAGCTCCGACGAACTTCCGATGAAGATCCAAGGAGTTTCCGACGACGAAACGACGCACCGGTAACTCCCACCTCTTCCTCCTTCTCTCCTCTAGACGAACATCCAGTAAGTCCCCATTCTCTCTCTCTTTTGCTATTCCCAAAATCTTCATTCTTAAAACGTGTCGGAAGCGGAGTTATCCGGCTTCCGATTCTCTTTTCTGTTAAAAATTACAACTTTTCTTAATAACAAATCTACAACTTTTGATATATTGTTTAGTAATCATTAACAAAGATAATAGAACAAGTTTGACATCAAAATAATAACTGTAGCAAGTTTTATTCCAGTTTTAGATTAAAATACCTTCATGTTTCATTTCGACATGCTTAAACTTTTTAAACCGTATTACCTTAGAAAAACTCACGAGGTAATGACCTACCTCCTCACAACACACATATCTAACATAGCACGATGGAATTTAGGAACATAGATTCGGAAAAATACGACTTTACATATAACTACCTTCAACTTATAAAACCATTTTTATAAGAAGTGTATTTAACTTTCCATGCAATTGCGCATCTACAACCCATTTTGGGGAACCCCGTTCGAGATGGTGCGGATTATCGCACATCCTCGGAATTAGTAGAGCGAGATATAGACCTCCTCAAGGAGTATTCAATCTCGATGAAATTTTTATACATTTTTCTTTAGAAAATGAAATTTTTACAAGAAAACAAATAAATTTATTTTCATTAAATATGTATATATAAATATTTCCAAAATACTTATTTTAAATATATATATATATATTATTCCATGTTTCCAAAACTCAAGAAAAGGAGTCAAATATTATATGAAACTACCATGATAATTTAAAACAATATTCATATTACAAATAAATACCATATATTATGAAATTAGGTTTTATTCGCTAGAAATGTCACATTTATAAAACATACCTCAATGAAAACCCTAAAGACGATAATTAAATGCTTATGGTGTATTTTGAAAATTATACAAAATTAATTTTACATAAAACCCCCTCAAGTTATGCTAAATTACAATAAAGACCCTAGTAAACATAGGTTTAAGCGGGACCAGTCTCTTGAGCCTCGGGGAGCCGGAGATATAGGTGCTTGCCTATTTAAGGTAGACAACTTAACAAACGGTGTTATCAACATGGTAATTGTCTTGAAAAAAGACACAAATCCTGCCGTCCATGTGCAGCAGTTACCGATAACACCAAAACAATCAGGATTTCAAGTTCTTTTAAAAGTGTCTGACTCAGACTGAGTCTCAACCTAATCAATCTGACTTGAATGTGATTCAAGTACAAACTACAATACAACATGATTCAATATGAACTCATCTATTCAATCTATATAAATCTGTATTGACTGAACCGAACCATGGATATGTTCCATTTACAAGTTCATCCATTATATCCGTTCCATTACTGATATCATGGTTTCGGCAAGTCATCCATATAAACAATTTACAATACAAAACAATATAATACAATCAAGATATCGCGGGGTTTATAAGGGGTAGACTGGTACGGAATATGTTAAAGGCGGCACGAGGTGGTCACTTAAGACGTAATTACATCCATTCCGTTGTTCCGTGGTATTATCGACGGAGCCTTGTACTACGGGTTACCAAAGTCCACGGTGTAAGTTGGAAACCTCTTGTATACACCGGCATCTTCTGTACCAAGCTACAAACAACAGCGTTAACAATATAAACAAACATTATAAGATATACTCTCTCTCTCTCTGTCTATTCTACATCTCCCTCATGTTTGGGACTTACCGAGCGATTGTTCGCTGACGACATTCCTATTTCTCTTCTTCTTTGGAATGTTGTCAGGAGGACCCGACGCTGAGGAGTACAAGACCAGTCAGGAACATTTGGAGCTGGCCCCTGAGCAGTACGCCGAAGGCCCAGAGCTGTAGCCACTTATACATTACATTTCATTTTCAATTTTGTTATGCCATTGTTTAGGCATTTCTTTCATTCCATGTATTTTCATTTCAGTTGTATTGTAAAAAGAATGTTTAATAAATAAAGTTGTTGTTTATTTACATTGTGTCTCTTATGTACTTTACTTTATATTGCTTAGATACTCTTAGCGTGTTTACTTCTGAGTAAATACGTAGCGGCCTCGTCGCGTCCTCTGCCCGTATATTAGGAAGCGAGGCGTGACAGGGGTTCGATATGCTCCTTACCTGGTGGACACTGAAGAAAAACGGATAAAGAGGTCGTGTGGAGATTGGACATGCAGTTATTTCTTGCTATTGGTGCCCAGCATTTTAACACTTACGCCGCTGCTATGAACGCGACCTTACTGATGGAGGAGCGCATTTCTGTGACTCTAATCGTTTCTGGATCGAAGCGAAATTGTATCGGTATGCCAGCTTAGAGACGGTTAGGTAGAAGCTGTGACACGTTCTTTTCGGGAGACGGTGGTGGCAGAAGCTAAGGATAGCCGGCTACTAGTGGGGGACAGGCCGAGTGTTCGCTTTGACTCCTCTGGATGCGCAGGCATCCAACGCCGTTGTAACAGGTATTCTTTCGGTGTTTTCTTCCAATGCGTATTTCTTTCTTGTATTGTTTGAAATGGTATCCACATATTTTGTATCGAAGCCTAGCCGATAGTAGTCCTTGCTAAATCAGCCGCTTGTTGTGATTCCTTCCATAGGCTAGTCTTTTGTCGTTCGAAATGTTTTTGGTTCGTGTTTGTTTTGTTCGTATCGAAGATAGGGATTCTTCTGTCAATTTGATTCTTCTCGATATGTTAGACCTTGACGTTCTTCTGGGCATGGATTGGTTAGCCACGTGTTATGCATCCGTGGACTGCCGAGAGAAGGCAGTCAAATTTAGTTTTCCGGGTGAGCCAGTTCTTGTTTTTCAGGGAGACCATAGCATCACCTTTCCCGGTTTGAATTCTTCTCTTCGCGCTACTTCGTTCTTGAGGAAAGGATGTCGGGGATTCTTGGCGTTGCTTGTGATGTTAGAGCCGCAGAGGTCCTGTTGGACCAGGTCCCGATTGTGAGGGAATTTCAAGATGTCTTTCCTGACAAGTTGCTTGGTTTATCGCCAAAGCGCGATGTTGAGTTCTGTTTTGACTTGATTCTCGGTACGGAGCTTTTTTCTATACCGCCATATCGGGTGGACCCGGCGAAGCATAAAGAACTGAAGGATCGGTTGTAAGATTTGTTGGATAAATGGCTTGTTCGGTCGAGTGCGACTCTTTGAAGAGCTCCTGTCCTGTTCGTCAAGAAGAAAGACGGCAGTTTGTGTTGGTGCATCGATTATCATCAGTTGAATCGGGTTACTGTGCGAAATAAATATCCCTTATCTCGCATCGACGATTTATTTGATTTGCTCCAGGGTGCGGGACATTTCTCGAAGATTGACTTGCGTCAGGTTACCATCAGTTACGGGTTTGAAGGATGATATTCCGAAGACTGCTTTTCGCACACGTTACGGGCATTATGAGTTTTTGGTGATGTCGTTCAAGCTCACCAATGCCGCAGACTTGATGAACCATATATTCAGGCCGTTTTTTGATCAGTTATTATCATGTTCGTTGATGACATTTCAGTACACTTTTGGAGCCGAGGGGAGCCTGGGTAGCATTTGAGGATTTTGTTACAGACTTTGAGGGAACACCAGCTATTTGCTAAATTATCCAAGTGTATTTTCAGGTTGGATAGTGTTGACTTCTTGGGTCACGTAGTTACGAGAGATAGTAAGTATGGAACCGAAGAAGATCGAGGCCGTTCAGCACTGGCCCAGACCTGTATCAGTGACGGAGGTTCGTAGCATTTTGGGTTTGGACGGATACTATCGACGTTTCGTACGAGATTTTTCTCATATAGCTGCAACGTTGACCGGGTTGACCCGGATGGGAGTTTCTTTTCTTTGGACCGAGGCATGCGAGCAGAGCTTTCAGCAGTTAAAGACTCGTTTGACTACGACGCCAATATTATTTTTGCCTTCAGGATCAGGCGGTTTTGTTGGTTATTGCGATACTTCTTAGCAGTTGAAGAAGCACGAATAGAACTATCCCACGCATGACTTAGAGATAGCTGTGGTGGTTTTTATACTTAGGATCTGGAGACACTACAACTTTCAGCAGCGATATTTGAATGTGAGACAGTGCCATTGGATGGAGCTAGTGAAAGACTATGACTGCAAGAATCCCTACCATCCGGGCAAGGCGAATGTTATGGCAGATGCTTTGAGTCGAAGGCCCGGAGGTAGTTTGTCTTGTTTGAGCGCAGTTCAGAGACAGTCGACGGCAGATTGGCAGATTCTATATGAGAGCCGATTACAGTTCGAGTTTACGTCGACCAGGGGACAACTTGCCCGTGTCCGTGCACGTCAATAGTATTTGATCGTATCTATGAGGCACAGTCTGATGACATTCGTTTGCTAGAGATCATGGAGCAGGTTTGATAGGGCAGAGATTCAGAGTTCGTGATTGATGATCAGGGAGTAATACGATTTGGGATTCGCCTGTGTGTGCCAGTTTCCGAAGGACTGAGACGCAAGATTTTTAGAGGAGGCACATCAGTCATATAGTGTTCATCCGGGTTCCACCAAGATGTACTATGGCTTGAGAAATGTTTACTGGTAGGAAGGGATGAAGAGAGATGTCACAGATTTTGTTTCGGGATGCTGACTTGTCAGCAAGTCAAGGCCGAGCTTCAGAGGCCAGCAGGAGAATTACAACCTTTTCCTATTCCGGAGTGGAAATGGGAGCAGATCTCTATGGATTTTATCGTGAGACTACTTAGGACCAGTCGAGGGTATGACTCTATTTGGGTGATCGAAGATCGATTGACGGAAGCAACTCACTTTCTGCCAGTAAAGACCACTTTCGGATTCGCTTAGTATGCTCAGATTTATGTTGATGAGATTGCACGACTACATGATGTTCCGACTTGCGTTGTTTCCAACAGAAGCACCCAGTTCACCAGCTGACTATGGCAGAAACTTCAGGAGGCGTTGGGCACCCGATTGAGTTTCAGTACAGCTTTCTATCTGCAGACCGACGGTCAGTCAGAGCGGACTATTCAGACTCTCGAGAATATAATCCGAACTTGCGTTCTAGATTTCGGTGGCAGTTGGGATCGCCACTTACCCTTAATAGAGTTCTCCTAGAATAACAGATTTCAGGAGACGATTCATATGGCACCCTTCGAGGCATTATATGGGAGGAGATGTCGATCGCCCGTTTGTTGGACAGAGCTTAGTCAGTGTTTTGGGGACGCTGGTTGTGCAGGAGACGACCGAAAAGATCCAGTTGATTCGGGATAGGATGAGAGCGGCCCAGAGCAGGCAGAAATCTTATGCTGATAGACGCCGTTGCAGACTCGAGTTCGCCGTGGGTGATCATGTGTTCTTGCGTGTTTCTCCAATGAGGGGCGTGATGAGATTCGAAAAGAAAGGAAAGCTTAGTCCCAGATATGTGGGTCCTTTCGAGATTCTCGAGCGTATCGGCACAGTTGCTTATCGGTTGGCTCTTCCACCCAGCTTCCCAGATGTTCACCTCGTGTTCCATGTATCGATGCTCCGCAAGTACCTTCATGACCCCTCTCACGCGATTCAGTACCAGACAATCCAGCTGGAGCGCGACCTTTTTTTTTACCGAGCAGCCAGTGGTCATTCTGGATCGGTGATTGGTGTGAAAAAGTGTTTGTAGAATAACCGCAATCAATAACGGTGTCGCTTGTAGCTAGCCGAGATGAGTACGGGTCGTCCGCAGGGAAACGTGGAATCTTTTTATCTTACTTTAGACATGTTGAATAAAATAAACGAAGAGAAGAAGATAGTTTATTTAAGATCTAAATTAATTACGGATGTAAATTATATAAGAAAAGGGCTTGTAGGGTTCGTTAAGTTTAGTAGTCATGGATGATTAATAAAGATGACTCCTTTTATCTTTTAATAGATTTAAAACTAGATCAACGGTGATGCATATAGCATAGGGTTTTTGGAGGGAATAGAGTTCCCACTCTTAACCCTTATCTTTGCATGGATCTCCATTCATGTCTAGCTTTTACCAAAACACTTGTTAACACTAATCTCAAATCGTGGTCGTGACTACCAATGAATTGATAGCGCGCCCAATTAGGGTATTAACAATTCTTTTGATAAAGTTTATAAACTTTATAGGACTTAAAAAGAGTTAAAAGATTTTTAATCATCCATTGATCTACATAACCATACGAACCCTAACAAGCGGAGAATTACTCGCGCATGTTGGGAAAAGAAGATGAAAAGACAGAGAGAAAACATAATGTAAAATGCAAAAGAATTAAATAAATCAACTACCTTTATTAATCAACTTGAACAATCTACACTTTATTCCTTAGAAAATGATTACAAAAACTTGGTTTGCTTCTCGAACTCTTTCGAAGGAGGTAGATGAACAGTTGATGATCAGTCTAGATGCGTGAGCCGTCTTGGACTTCGTGATCTCTTCGGCTTGATGGTTTTTCCCAAGAGGCTCTCGGTCTTATTTATAGTCTCAGAAAGTTGAAAACCCTAGATTCCATTAGTTAGGAAAATCCCCAAAATATCTTCCACAAAAATCTCAATTTCCAATTCCATCAAGGGGCCGCGGATCTGCCGCCATTGGTAGGGTTTGGCCGCGGTTTAGCGCTTGTTTGGGAGAGTTGGGGCTTCCAATTTCTGGGGCTTCTTTCTGTTGATATTTGGCGATCTTCTGAATATCTGGATTTTGGAAAACTTCTTTAATTTACTGCCAGAATTGACTTCTTCGATTGATTTGAATATATCGGCAGATTTAATCCTGCTAGCTCGAATTTCCATGATTTCAGACCTGATATAAATTCTGCACACTATCTCAACAACTAATCTTAGTAGAATTAGAGATAGAATCTTAATCCTTTGTATGGTAAATATCTTTTTAGGAAACTTGATTAAGATTTGTTTGGTAAGATATGCATATATTTTGAAATATTATTCTAATCATTTGTATGATATTATATCTTAAGAATATTGACTAGAATATTTGATATGATATGCAAATTGAAATTATCAAAATATTATATAATTATTATATGCATATATTTCCCTTCATAATATTAATTATAATATATAAACATATGAAAAATAGTATTTTGCAGATAAATCCAAATATGTTTAAAATTTATAATAAACACCTTTTATTATTTAAGAAATTTAAGGAAAATATTTATACCAAAGTGCAATATTTTCAACTGAACAATCGGCAGGTGAAGAAGTTGAGGTCAAAGATTATACCATCCATAAAGCTTCTTTGGCATGGCCCGAACAGCGAAGAGGTCACGTGGGAAGCCGAGGACGATATGAGGAAGAAATATCCTCATCTTTTCAAAGGTACGCACGGTTAGATTTTAAATTCGGGGACCGAATTTCTTTAAGGAGGGAAAATTGTAATGTTATGAAAATTCGATTAGGTTAATTATGTATTAATTATTGATAATACGTGTTTTCCGTAAAAACCAAGATATAATTATTTTTTCACATAGACTTAAATATACCTATTTTAACTATGTAAGTGCTGGTATTGGTATTTAATTAGTCGCCTATTAATTGCTAGTTTACTTAAATATTTTCCTTAATTATTTATTTTTAATTATTATTTTAATCGTACACTTATACACCAAATTAGTGATAATTACAAATTAATATGGATTAATACAAAATTTTGCACCATGGCACAACTAAAACACATGTTGTAGCATGCTCGCTTCAAAAAAAAATTCAGGTTGGTCCTAGAAAATTCAAGAGAAAAGCTTAAAAATAAAAAGAAAATGAAAATGAATAATTAAATGAGAAAAGAAAGATATGATGTTGATGTTGATGTGTGTATGGGGGGTATGGTTACCTCTTTCTCTCACTCACCCTCACTCACTTTTTTTCCATCAAGTTTCGGCCAAGTCATGGCAGCAGCCTTCCCCTTTTCTCCACCTCATTTTCATCTCAAAAACCCTCATTTTTCCATTTCAAAATCCACAAAAAACCCTACTAATTCCTAATTTAATCTTCACCAAAATTCTTTGGTCCAAACTAGTTTGGATCTAGGAGCAAGGAGGCATTTTTTAAGGCAAGTTTGCGAGCTTGATCTCATGATTGTTGAGGTATAATTTTCACCCAATGGTTACTTATTGATTAATTACTTCAATTTAATTTATTTAGGTGTTTAAATATGGTTTTAATTGCATATTTGAAATTTCAAGAGAAGGGTTTGGGTTCAAGTTAGGGTTTCATCACTTGATTATGGTTACAATGTGTAGTTTAACATATTAAGACTTGAAAAATCTAAATTAGTTATTAATTTGCTAATTGTTACTTTTAAATTGTCTTAATTAAATAATCTTGCAAACTAAATTTTTTCGATTACTGTAAATAGGTGAGATTAAAATCTAGTTAATAATTGTGTAGCCTAATTAAGATATTAAATGAATATTGTGGCCACTAGTTTTGCTAAAAGATCTAGTTTTGCACTAAAATGGTTAATTGTTGCTTACTAGGTTTTTAGAATAAATAGTTTTTAATTAAGTTTGAGGTTGTGATGATCTACAACCTATTTCCTATGATGTTTCATGTGTTGTGAATGCGCGATCGGTATGATCGGGTTCTAGGCTTGGTGGTTGTCACGTGTAGCGACCTCTAGTTGTGGTTTGTGACGTTATCGCGAGCGCGTTTTGTGCACCAAGTGTGCGCGCGTCTAGTTAGTGCGCGTGGTTGACTTGTATCGTTTGTGTCCGCGACTATTCATATATCTATCCTCTTATTTACTTGTGTGCGATTCTAGGATCGGGTGCAGAGACGTCGGACGTGGCGCGAAAAGACAAGGCTGAGATCGGATCAGATTAGCCGAGGCGTCCCGGTGAGTAGATATACACATTTATAGGGGGATCGTCTAGATGGCGCGAGGCGCCCGATAGTTTAGGATTACTGGTAATACTTGCATTTATATGCGTAGTGTCCTAGTTATTCATCTCATTATATCGCATCATCTTATATACATGTATATATGTGATATCATCTCATAGGACACCTGCACCATTACCATTGGCTCATGCCACACGTGCAATATTCATGCGGACATACACGCCTTTGGTAATTGTTATGCCACGAATACTATAGAACTTGCTTAAATTAGTATCTGAACCATTTACGTCATATATGATATGTAAACTGATAATTGTATATTCATTCATCAACATCGATACGTAGGATGGTTAGATACATATACATACCTCATTGCATCATAATTCATATATAGTTTCTGGTCATATATTCCATGGTATATGCTATCGTATCATAGACATCCATCATCACCGACATGTTTACATATTGTGATTCTTTTCGAGAATTTCAGTATTTATGAGATTTCTGGATTTTTGGGAAAATCGCAAGAATTTTATAAATCTGTTATCATTTTAAAAATGCAAGTTGCGGTTTTCTCGTGATATGATGTATGTGTCGTCCACCATGAGTTTTCCTGATTTCTGTTGGTTTTCGAGACCCGATTCGAGGAGTAGGATGAACCGTTTTGGGTATATGGTAGGCTCGGTATGGTACCCCAAGGCAAGAATCTCGAGTTGCAGACAATGAGCCTGGCAGGGGCAGGCTACCTACCGGTGATGTCTGACGCGGCGGATATCCGGAGGATACCGACCGTAGTCGTGAGATTGATGATATGGGCCGATCCGGACTGACGGAGCCCGAGATATTGAGATATTGAGACATTGAGATATACATATTTTGTGTCGATACTTGACACGGATTTCTGTGGATTTCATTGATGATACTTCAGTTATTTCACAGCAGTTTTACTAAGATAAGAATACAGATTTTCTCGTACCAAACATATTCAGGTTTCGTGTTGATTATGCATTCATGTTGCATACATACTAGTACATCGCATCATATCGGTATATGTAGTTTGTGACGCATTTGCATGCTTGCTTACGATAGACTTATTAGATGTTACTTACTACTCACGAGTTGGCAACTCACTTTCGTTGTGCCACAGTATCTTGCAGGTCTGACCCGTCAGCACAGTAGCGGCGGGCATATTTTCTCTTCTGCTTCATTGCATCGATTTACAGCTTGCTCGTAGGTGGGTTTTGAGGATACTCTTTTGCTCCCACCGTGTATTTTATTTTGTATCTAGTATACTCCATCTACCCTTCGTACATTGGACCTAGATGGTGAGCTTGTGAGATTTATACACATTCTATTTCTGGTGTCGATACTCACTTGAGCCGACGTGATGTTTTCTTATTTTCGTGCTTTTATATGTTTATTTTGCACTATATTGATATATATATTGCTTGTGGTTGTGATTCCGCCTTTGGCGAAGAGCTAGCTCCCGCTTGGGGATACATGTATTCATTATTTATATGTATTTTCATGTGTTGTACCCGTTTGGGGGGCCAGTATTTGCAAAGGAGACTCTGCCGAAATTTTCTGGAAATTTGATGCACTAAAATGTTTTAAGGTGACTTTATTTTACAAAAATCATCATTTTAAGTTAAGTTTTCCTTCACTCCATTTTTTTAAACGGTTTAGATTTCTGGGTTTTGGCTTACTTAGATTACGTACGCCTTGAGACGTTTCGTAATTTAAGTGCCAGTCACGTTCTGTACCTTCGGGTCGTGATAGCCTAGACTAGTTATTTTTTTCTCAGTTTATGTATGCCACCTATTTAATCATTTCCATTCTTGTATTTTCTTTCAGTTGAACTCATGTATTGTAAATGAATCAAGTTAGATGTAAATAAAGTTGTTGAATTTTAAATCTCATGTTAATTTTCTTGTCATTTTTATATTGCTTCTTTTATGCTTAGTTTATTTATTCCGGAAAATGACCTTCTCAAAATAAATACATCGCGGGCTTGCCACGTCACCGCTTCCGTCTATTGGGAAGCGGGGTGTGACAGGTTTTGTTGGCGGCCCATGCAGATCCGTTTTGCATGAAGTCTTAAGCAATATATCATAAGAAATATGAAATTCAACAACATTACATTCCTTGCATTTCAATTTCCGTTGAATCTATCCTAATCTTTCTTCTCTATCAAAGGTAATGGATTCTCCCACCAACCCTAGCACCAACGATGGAAGTACACCACCACAGCCTATCATTACCGTTCTACCACATCCACCTACCATAACCGCTCCACTCACAGAACAGACGGTGCTTCTGGAGGCTATCAAAAGCCTCCTTGAAGGTTAACAGGCTCAAAGTACGATTTTGCAGGAGCAGATTGCTTTCCTTCAACGGAGTTTTATCCATTCTGAAGCAGAAGCACCGGGAGTGAAGCAATTTCGAGCATTACACCCGAAGAACTTCTTAGGGAAAGAAAAACCGCTTGAAACCGAGAAATAGGCTCAGAGCATAGAAGACGACCTAGCAGCAGTCCAAATTTCAGAAGTGGCTTGGGTCAGAATAGTAAAACTCCAGCTTACTGACAATGCCAGAGTCTGATGAAATGCCGAGGAGAGCCGTCTTGAGCAGCCAATCGAGTGGAAAAAAATTCGTGACCTCTTTGACGCCAAGTATTTTCCTAAAACCGCGCACTTCGAGATGTAATAGAAGTTCATTCACCTGCAACAAGGATCCATGTGGGATAAGTCGGTGGACGAGTATGATGCATAATTCACCATGCTCGGCAAATTCGCCGCCAATCTAATTCCTACTGCCGAAATCAGAGTCAGGTGCTTCCAGCAAGGATTAGATCCTGAGATCGAGGTTACCATAGCAACGGGAGAATACCTAACACATAAAGCAGTTTTGAAGTCAGCACGTCGCTATGAAGCTGTCGTTAAGAAGAAGGGAAGGCCACAGTCGGTCGGTATGAA
This sequence comes from Agapanthus africanus, assembly GCA_030015575.1. NCBI lineage: Eukaryota > Viridiplantae > Streptophyta > Magnoliopsida > Asparagales > Amaryllidaceae > Agapanthus > Agapanthus africanus. The sequence continues at coordinate 49,789,023 of CM057339.1, forward strand.
ATGTCCCTCCAACCAGATTACTGGAGGAGCATCTTCTAGGCCAACTCTCCCAGCACCAGCTATGAGGTCAGGAGGATCATTTTCCGAGACTGAACGAAACTTCTGTATCTATTGTAAGAGGACCGGACACCAAGTCAAGGATTGTCGTCGAGCGAATGGTTTTTTTCTGATATATGAATCATCCTTACATACTATAGGAACTTGCCCACACAATTGAACTGGCCCAGCCCCCGCAGCTAGACCAGCTATCCAAGCTCCACCTATTCGTTTAGCTCTTCCTGCACCACCTCCACACGGACCATCTTTACCTCGTCAACCATCGATGTATCAGCATGCACAGAGAAATATGCCGAGACGTCAGGCTTTCACTTTGGAGGCCGTAGAGGTCGAAACCATAAGCCAAGATAATACTGGTAAACCTCCTCCTATCTTTTTCAGCAATTTCAAATTCTTGCATCCTTTCATTCTTTCAAACATTTTCATGCACTTCCGGTACAATATCAGTAGTTCTTTCGCCACCGCTGTAATCAAATTTTTCTTGAATCTGTTACAACTTCCTTGTATAAATTTCGAGGACGAAATTTTTGTAAGGAGGGTAGAATGTAATGAATCTGAAATCACCGTACAATTTTTTTCTTTTTAATGTACAGAAGAGAGTATAACAACCTGAGTTTGAGTTATAAGTTGCTTTTGCTAAATAAAAGCAAGAAACAACTTGTAGCTCGCTGGTAAATCCCTTGCACTGCTGTGACGTAGCATGTGTGTTCGATTCCCATCAGACACAATATTTTTTCTGATTTTTCTTTTTAACTTTTTGGAAGCCCAAAAGATTTCACGTGCAATACACAGAAAAATGAAAAGTTAGAAAAATCAAACATGTGGAAAATGGAGTAAATACTGAGAAATACACATGGCACAAATCTAGAGACTCAATGCCCTAGATCGACCAACGGATCTTCCCTTTTGGCTGGTACCGACGGCTGTAACGAGCCCAATGAGCACTGGGCTTTGCACACTAGCCCCTTCACCTACCCCTAACTTCCCTACACTGTTTGATTTCCCTGCAATCAAACAGAGACCCTTCATTTCACAATTTAATATCATTTTTAATTCTTTTTAATCCAAATTTTAATTCCGAAACCCTAATTCTCCACTATAAATACCACCCCACACTTTGGTTCAGCATCATTCTGAAATTTCCAGCCAAAACTCTTAAAAAATTTCTAAGTAAAAATGAAGTAAAAAGGAATTAGCAAGCGGTCAACTTCTGGCGAAGAATCGAAACAACATCCGGAGCTCCCGCGACACCACGACAACACTCTCTTCTTCTTCTACCTCTTCTTAGCATAACCAAATAGTAAGTCCCTCCCAAATTCCCTTTCTATTCTTTGAATTTCTTTTTAATCAAAATCGGTAAAAGTGGAGTTAATACCGATATCTTTTTTCTAAACACAAGAAACTCCACTTTTTTTTTATATATTGTTCATCCAAATTCTTACACAATACTTGTAAATTTAATACCAATATATAGAATAAATTTTAGCCTAGAATATCATGTAAAATAACTTTAAATTAACTTTTTCATTAAAATACCATGAATTTTGATATCGCTTCTTTTAGTTTTGTTAAAATTAAAGTTTTAGGAAAAACTTCACGGGGTAACAACCTACTCCTCACGTACACTCTTGTTCCATGGTACGATAACTCTTTTGTATGAATATTTGTTACGAAGAGAATCTTTTAATAAAATATCATATAATTTAAAAACCGGGTTTCTTTAAAATGCGGTATTTCATATCCTTTGCGAATATGCATCTACAACCCTCTTTAAGGGATCCGCTAATGGATGGTGTGGATTATTGCGCATCCTTTGGCTAGTAGAACGATATGCAGATCTCCTCACGGAGTATTCGGTCTCGAAAGGATTTAAATACGGTTTTTTAAGAAATACGAATTTTCTAAATAAGTTAAAATCATTTTTAAAATTAAAACTATATAAAATTATAAATCCATATTTTCAACATATAATAAATCCATATTTTTTCAAAAATGAAAGATTAACAAGTTTCAATAAAATACCATCAAGTTACCAAAAGACAACTCTTCTCAATAAAATACCATGAACTTCCAAAATTAATTGTTTATCACTAAAATACCTCAAATTCTTAAAACTCATGTTCATGAAAACCCTAATAATATAAATAACCCCTCGAGATTTATTTTTAAACTATATTAAAATATTTTTCATAAAACCCCTCGAGATATATATAAAACAAAATTAAGAACTTTACTAAATATAGGTTTAAGCGGGATCAATTCTCTTGAGTCTTAGGGAGACGGAGAAAGTGAGTGCTTATCTATTCAGATTAGAAAACTTAACCAGAGTTATCAATGACAATTGTCTTGGAAAAAGACACAAATCCTGTCGTCCATGTGCAGCAGTTGCCGATAATTTCCGAATCTAAGATTTCCAGAGTTAAATCAGTACAAGTGTCTGACTCAGACCAAGTCTAATTCAAACCCGAGTCTCATTCAAACCTGAATCTAAGTCAAACATGAATACTTGGGCATGAACGCTCGAATTCAAACCATCAGTATTAAATATGTATACTCGACTTAACCAAACCCTGGTTATAATTGGACATGAACGTAACATGAATACCAGAACACAATGGTTGCTATTTAAACTGACTTGATTAATACAACTTGACATGAATACAAGAATACTTGACACGAATACATGATATTAATATGAACTTAATCTTGAAAACTTGATGTATTCATGAATTCGAGAAAGGCCTGTAAATTTATCGGTAATGTAGAATACACGGGGTGTTGGGGTAGTTCATGCGTGAATCCAATGAAATCTCATGAGTCCCACTAGATCATGAATCCATGTCTACTAACACAAGCAAGCTATCATGAGGGCTCGTGTTTCCTTGCTCCTGGATTATGGCCTGTTGAGTTTGGAATACTTCAACACTAGGTTGAAATCCTGTTATTAACACTTGATTCGGGCCTCTAGTTCCTTATCCCTGAATTACAGCCCGTTGGGTTCGAGAACACTCTTGAGATTGGTTGACATTCATCCTTGAACTTACATTAAATTAGTATATCCAAGTAGAGACCCATTAAGACACTTACATTCACTTCATATTCACTGTACCTACACTACACGGCCATGTTATACTCTGCTCATGTTAGTTACCATGATGTATAGAACGGCATACTAAATAAACTTGCTATGTTTACCTTAAAAGACATGTTGACACACCATACTTCATAATTAATTGTTCATGATATACATTTTTCTTTATCATTACACTTTATACTTCACTTCATTTCTTGGGGACTTACCGAGCGAAAGTTCGCTGACGGGTATTTCACCCTTCTTTGTTTTCTTGGAATGTTCGTCAGATATCGTGGAGACTGAGGAGGTGGACACTATCGAAGAAGAGCACGATTAGATCACGACTCATGCCTAGACTAGTTATTTTTTCTCAGTTTATGTATGCCACCTGTTTAGGCATTTCCATTCTTGTATTTTCTTTCAGTTGAAGTCATGTATTGTAAACGAATCAAATTGAATGTAAATAAAGTTATTGAATTTTAAATCTCATGTTAATTTTCTTGTCATTTTTATATTGTTTCTTTTACGCTTAGCTTATTTATTCCGAAAAATGACCTTCTCGAAATAAATACGTTGCGGGCTTGCCGCGTCACCGCTTTCGTCTATTGGGAAGCGGGGCGTGACACGATTCTTGCTCACGGAACAAAGTGCCATCCCAAGTGTTATGCCAAGGGACGGGGGCTACCTCTTGAATCCGTAGGGGCCACCTCTTGAGTCCGTGGGACCCACTATAGAACAATGGGGAATTTCAAGTGAACCGGCACTATAGGAGATTGAGAACTTCGTAGTTAAGCGTGCTCGAGTCAGGGAAGTTTTGGGATGGGTGACCTCTGTTCCCGCCAAAAATTTCTGCGCAGAAGAGTCCAAGATATCAAATGACAGCGATACGCTTAAGGAAATGGGAACCAGTATCTTCCGGGCTGTTTTTTGACAAACTCCCGAAAGAGAAACGGATAAATTCTGATAGTATCGAAAGCGTCTCGAAAAACCCTTCGATTTGATATATTATGGGCCTCATAATTCATTCGGGATCAAAAGTTATGAGGAATTACGTGTCCACACGTGATGGGCCTTTAAGAACCCGCTGGAGGAGTCAAAAGATATAATAAAAACTCAGAAAAGACCCCAATGGGGCATCACATGCTCACACGTGACCATGGGTCACGTGCAGACACGTGATGGGCTTTTAAAGCCTCTAAAATAATGAATGGAATTTAATTCTAAAAGTCAGAGAATACCTCAACGAGGTATCACGTGCTTACACGTGACCAATGGTCACGTGTTGACACGTGATGGTTAAAACTGAAACATAAATAAGCGGCTGAGAAAGGAACCCAATTGGGGGTCACGTGCTCACACGTGACCAAAGGTCACGTGCCAGCACGTGACTGGCTTTAAAAGCCTTATAATTTAATAGAATTGAATTCTAAAAGTTTCTGAATCCTTCCAAATGGAAAAGGGTCATGAGGAACCGTTGGATTAAAAATCCAAGGGTGATTAAAAATCACCAATTTATGGAAGAATCCCAAATAAGGAAAGATTCCCCCTAAATCTAACCGAGATAACAAATAGAATATCTTTTGGATTTAAAATCCAATGGTGAATAAAATTCACTTGACAATCTAAAGGCCCAGATTAATGATGAATGTAAATCAAATCTCTCAACAATCAAATCAAATCTTTCAATGAGAGATTTGTTAAACAAATTAATTCTCTTCCTTCTCCTATAAATAGGAGCCAAGAAGAGAAGAGAGGGGATCTAATTTTTTGGAGAGAAAAACAGAGGGAGGAGAATTTAATTCTCAAGAGAAGAAGAAACAGAGAAAGAAGAATTTAATTCTCTGCAAAAGAAAAACCCTAGGTAAGAAAAGAGAGGATTCAAAAGAGAATTTAATTCTCAAAAGAGTTTAACTCTTATTTAAAGAAAAGAACTTAGTTCTTCTTCTGGTTGAAGATCTGCACAGAGCACATCTCCCCATAAGTTGAGAATTTAATTCTCATCGGGTCGAGATCCTGCCATGCAGATCCTAAACTTAGAAGGGGAATTGAGTTCTGAGAATTTAATTCTCCTAAAACAAAACTAGAGTTTTACCCTAAATAAGAATTTAATTCTTTCAAAATAGGAATTTAATTCCTCCAGAATCAAAATTAGGGTTTTACCCTAAATAAGAATTTAATTCTTAAAGATAAGGAGACTTAAAAGATCTCTGTGCATGAAAAAGTCTAAGGTCACGTGCCCCACGTGACCCTTGAAAAGATCCCCTGCAAAGAACTTTGAAGCATCACCCCACGTGCTCCCACGTGACTCCCAGAACGCAGAAATAAAAAGCAAAGGGAATGAAAGCTTTGGGCGCTCTCACGTGTTATCACGTGACCCCTCAGCAAATGCTTTAACAATTGGCGCACAGATCCCCATCACGTGCCAACACGTGATGCTCTAAAATAAAAATGAAAGTGTTTAACACTTAATGGCAAAACAAAAGAAAAGAAGCTTTGGGCGCTCTCACGTGTCCCCACGTGACCCCTCAGCAAGTGCTGTAATATTCGATGCATAAACCCCCATCACGTGCCAACACGTGATGCTCTAAAATAAAGATGAAAAGTGTTTAACACTTATTCGCAGATTTGAGGATAAAAAAAAGGAGATCTGGCTCCACATTTAGGGCGCCCTCACGTGTCCCCACGTGACCCCTAACGAATCCCTTTAGTATCGAATGGATGGATGCCTATCACATGCCCACACGTGATGGCTAGGAAATTAAAGGTGTTAAATACTTACCTGCTGAATAAAATAAGGGAATCAGGGCGCTCTCACGTGTCCACACGTGACCCCTCTCTGCTTAGTGTTTAACACTAATCTGAAGACTTTGTCCTCGGTGTTTAACACTGATTTGCTTAGTGTTTAACACTAATTTGGAAACTCTATTCCCAGTGTTTAACACTGATTATCTTTTAGTGTTTAACACTAACTTGCTAATCTTATTCCCAGTGTTCAACACTGTTGGTCTTTAGTGTTTAACACTAGCTTTAGCCCAATTGGCTAAGTTTCTAGAGGCAAAGCCTCTCCTTCAATGGACCAACAGAGGGCCAATATTTCAAACATAATTGGACTTAGCCCAAACTGGCCATAAGTCCTCAAATCATCTTGAACTGAGCACATCTGCTTTTTCAACCCACTCATTGGTTTAAGGGTACATCTCTGAACTCCTCTGATATTTATCGTTGTAATCCTTCAACGTCTTCAGAGAGGTGACGGGTCCCGACAACCACACATCAACACGGACTGTGGGGTCCTTAAACTCATGGACTTATGCGTCCCTAAACCAAGATACGGACTGTGGGGTCCTTAAACCCGCGGACTTATGCGTCCTTAAACTAATGGACTAATGCGTCCTTAAACACACCCATATGGACTGTGGGGTCCTTAAACCCATGGACTTATGCGTCCTTAAACTACCAATGGACCTCCATGTCCCTAAACTGGCAATGGACCACTATGTCCTTAAACTGGTATTGGACCACTATGTCCTTAAACTGGTATCGGACCACCACGTCCCTAAACTGGAACAATAGAGCCTCAAATGCTCTTTTGTCGGATCTAAACGATCCTGTTTAAGTTGATCTTAGCCTCAAATATGGCTAACGTATCCTTAAACCTTCAAACAGACTTTAGTCCCAAATTGGACTATAAATCCCCAAATCAACTTTGGCTCAAGGGTACATCTCTGAACTCCTCTGACATTTGTCGTTGTAATCCTTCAACGTCGTCAGAGAGGTGATGGGTCCCGACGGCCATACATTTAATGGACCACTATGTCCCTAAACTGGAACATTAGAGCCAATTGCTCTTTTGTCGGATCTAAACGATCCCGTTAAGTTGATCTTAGTCTCAAACTGGACTAACGTATCCTTAACAAACGTTTGAGTCGATCTTAGCCTCAAATATGGCTAACGTATCCTCAAACCAAAACCCCAAACCCAAATATAAGAAAACACGGATTTGGACTAATCCACGTCCTACGGGCGACGACATAAATTGGTCTCCGTATACAATCCACGGGCAACCACAAATAAAACAAACACCCACGACACGAAGTGACCAGCTGGAGAAGGAGAAAGTTGTTACCGCGATGCGGTAGCGTAATTAACTGCAGGGGCTTGCGCCTGCAGGGAAGAGCGTCCCCACAATCAAAAACCCCTCAAGCGAGGGGGAATCTGACGAAGTCTGCTACATCGGCCGCATCCGTCTAAACCTCCGATACACGGTGCCATAAATCAACTTGGCATCTTCGGAGAGGTAGACGGATAAAACCAATTAGCATCTGCCCCGAACCTCAGGCAAGACATCCTATGTCTCGGCCGCCGTTCGGAGGGGTGACCTCCTTGGAAGCGGCCTCTGGTCGGGTTCAGTTCGCTCTAAAGGACAAAACTGTGTGGTTTCAGTCAGAGCGAACAATACCATCTGTACTGGGCCGTCGGGCGTTACATTTATGGTGGCCTGTGCAGGTCTCTCAGTAGTAGGTGTGTAGTTCGAGGATGAACCACTGTTCAAAGGCGGGGAGAATGCCGTGACCCGGTTCTTGATCAGGGAACAAAGTGTCACACAGAATAAAGTGCCACACCAAGTGTCATGCCAATGAGCGGGGGCCACTTCTTGAATCCGTGGGGACCACTTCTTGAGTTCATGGGACCCACAGTAGAACAATGGGGAATTTTCGGAACACATTCCGAAAGAGGATCGTACTGCAGTATAAATGTAATGATGCCACCCTTAATTATAGAGACGCATTTTAAGTGAACCGGTACTATAGGAGCTTGAGAACTCCGTAGTTAAGCGTGCTCGGGCCAGAGAAGTCCTAGGATGGGTAACCTTCCGGGAAGTGGCCCCTTATCAGATCCGGTTCGCTCCGGAAGACAAAATCGTGCTGCTTCGATCAAAGCGGACAATACCGTCTATATTAGGGGTGGGTCGTGACATAAATGGAAAGTAAATATTCCACTGCCAGATATTGTGTATGTAATAATAAAAGATTTGATCTTTCTCTTGATTTTTTTATAAAATCAAGAAGTAGATTATTTACTTTCAAATTTTTAACGATTTAATAAGCTGAATTAATTTTAACTGTTGATTAAAAATATAAGATCCAATGGTCCTTATTCGGGTTCGTGTTTTTAATGGTCCTTATTCAGGTTCGTGTTTTTAAAACACGAACCCGCTTCATAGGATCTGTAGTATGTGTGTATTTCCAAATAAGATGGAACCAATTAAACAAAAAAAAGGCATTTGGTAGGGATGCAGATGGATGTACGAATATGGCTGGTAAACAAACGAGATAGCTCATGTTCGGCTCGTTAAGAACACGTTTAAGCTCGGATCGTTTATTAATGAACCAAACATAAGCCAAAAACTTGGCGTGTTTGCTTAACGAACCGGACATGAGGCTTGTTTGGTAACAGCTCAAGATCGGCTCGTTAAAGATACGTATAGTATATTTTATGAGCCGGGCTACGGCCAATCACATTGGCATCTAACAACCCAAACTTCCGTGAGCCTAGTTAGTTGTTACTCATTAGGTCCATACCCGGTAAGCATTAACAATTAAGAGCAGGTACGCGGTGGGGTCCATGCGGTTACATGCATGTCCAGCTGATTTTGCGAGTGTCATGTAATTTTATTTAAAATTTTAAATCAATTCTGATTGAACTTGTGAAGTTTATTATTGGAGAGTAAATTGACACGGTTTTTTTTGAAATAGTACGAATTAAATAATTAATTATTAAAATAGGGTGGTTCCATTTAAAATTAGCGAAATAGGGCGGTTTCGCCCCTCCATCCCACCCCACCCCACCCCACCTCAGAATAGGGGGCGAGTTCCTAGAACCCACCCCTATATAATAATATAGAGGGCGGGTTCTGGGAACCCGCCCTCTATATTATTATATAGAGGGCGGGTTCTAGGAACCCGCTCCCTATATAATTACAATTATAATTATAATTATAATTATTTTAAAAAAATTTAGAAATAAATAAACGTAAAAAATATTTGAATAAAATAATAAAATTTTATTATATCAATGTTTTGTACAAAATGAATCCGTCAAAATTTACAATACAAAAAAATCCTATTTGTTTGTAAAATGTAAATTCTATCTCGACGTTCAAATTTATAATAACAAAATGAATCCGTCAAATTTATAATACCAAAAAATACTATATGATTGTAAAATGTAAATAACTATCGTTTTCCTTTTCTCTTTTCCTTATGAAATCCGAGGAGGCTTGACATAAGCCTATGCCTCCTGGGATGACTGGAGGACCCACCCGTTTCTTGGGTAGATGGCGGCGGCGGCTGCTCTTCTGCTTCTGCTTCGGCTTCGGCTTCAGCAGCGTCTTGGACAGGCTGTTGTTCCATAAATCCTGAATGTGGGACAGGTGTCGGATATGTGCTGCCTCCCAACAACTGTACGTAGAACGGTAAATCCGTGTCCCAACTGGGCAGTTGTAGCGAAGAACCTGTCCCGGTTTCATACGGCTTCTGTTGCACAAAACCTGGGCCCCATGGCTGCGCAAATCCTGACCCCCAAGATTGCTGTTGTTGCACAGAACCTGACCTCCAAGATGGTTGTTCTGTAAAACCTGACCCCCAAGACTGGTGTTGTTGCGCTTGTCCGGTATGCCAGGGTTGCTGCTGACGGTATGGTGATCCAAACCACTGATTCTGCTGCGCTGGATCTCCGTGATGCTGCGGCTTTGGTGCCGGCTCATGCTGTGGCTCTGGTGCCGGTTCATACAGCGGCTCCGGTGTCGGCTGATACCGCTGCTCTGATGCCGGCGATAAATGTTGAGGAATATTATATGAACCGAATACACCACCAATTAATTGGTCTGCACTTGAAAATAGAGCCTGAGTTTCCGGACCAGTATCAGTCGGGTATGGTTCCTGCACCATTGTTTGTATAAGATGCAACCCACGAGCCTGTCGTTACATTAGAAATAAGAAATAAGTATTGACTCATACCGCCGGATGTTAAAAAGTAATATAATATAAGGAATTCAACTTACCAAATCTCGTTCCACGCGGCCTCTAGGCTCGTACCGCGAGATGTTTGGGAAGTTGTTAGGGGGAGCAGAAAGATATCTTATGGTGACACGCTTATACCACTGTAGATATGCTTCGGTAGCGTCGGTGGCTGTTTGGTCACCTATTTGCTGTAAGGCAATATTACGCTGCTTATCCTTCCATCTCAGCAAATATTGATGATGATGCTCCCTCCAATCACGCTCCGCCTTTCCTCCTCGCATGTCTCCCTCTATTGTCATAGGCGAAGACGGCGGGACAGGAATATGTTGCGATCTATTAAACTGTCGCAACACCCGGTCCGGGGGGTGCATGACAACGACATTAATACAGAAGAGTGGGCATCAAGCCTGCCAAACCGGCTCTCCTTCGATACAGATGCCGGGTAATCTTTGCAGACGATCTGCTGTATAAGGCATTTACATGAACTGCGCAAATAACATAGTACAAAAATTGTGATGAAGGTATTTCAAAATTTTAAAACAAACTTAATTACCTAAGTTATGGTTACATGAGTCGCCTCCATGCAATCCAACTCATCTTTATAGTACCTAAATACTCGACGAGGAGCCTTATACGCTTTCTTGCCATTCCACCGAGAGCCGAGTGGCTTTCCAGGGATATCCAAGCCAGTTATTTTAACTCGATCCGGTCTTCCCATATACATATGCTCCCATTACCAAATCTATAAATAAAGTTTCAGATGATAAGAGAGAAAACCAATATTACAATTTTGCAAATTTCTAGCTGTGAAAAACAAGGAATTTACCTGAAGTAATGTAATGCATCCACAAATTTTATTCTTCATTGAAGCGCATGCCTTATCGAGTTCCTTGTAAAGAAAGGCCAGGACCCCTGCTCTCCAAGCATATTGGCCACACACATCAAAATCCGTAAGGAAGCCAAGGTATAATGGATGGACATGCGTTGCCGATTGGTCCGGCATCAACCAAGAACCGATCATGTACAGAATGTAGGCACGTGCATGTCTATCCAAGACTTCATCGGTGGCTTCATCAGGGATATTACTAAATGTATCTTTTAGCCAGTTTAAACTGATCTTATACCCCTTACTGTAGCCTCCTGGTGCCTGATAGTAGAATTTTTTGTGAAATATTAAAGCTAGAAATAATGTACAACATGCAATAGGTACACTAAAGAGGGGAAACAAAATGAAATTTTTTACCTGTCCGAGAGCAGACTCGGCATATGTATCCCAGTATGGGTGGTCGGTATCTGGACCAACAATTTTTCCTCCGACCAATCCAAGCCCATTGACCCGTAAACCGAGTAAGAGGCCAATATCCTGGAGTGTGATAGTGGCCTCACCCCATCTTAGATGAAAAGTGTGGGTTTTTTTCTCCAGCGCTCAAATAGAGAGGTAACGAGGGCGTGGTCGATTTGGATATGACGAAGCAATGAAGCTTCATAAAATCCGGCCCGTCGGAGCCGCTGGGTTATTCGCTGGTCGGTAACTATCCACTTGTCAGAACTATGGGTGACGATGGTGAGATTATCTCCATCCTACAAAATTAAATAATGTTATTTTCAACTATTAGAATTAAAAGAAATGGGTAATTAAAAAAATTTACTAAGTTTAGAATATTTCCTCTCCGTGTAATATATTAAAAGATCTGTGTTCGTTTTGATGAACGAGCACAGATTTGTCGAATGGTTGATTCTCCATTGAGACGATTTTAGATATGAGAAGAGACAGTTAATTTGACGAAAGAGTTAATTTGATGAAAGTTTGATGAAAGGCACACTGGAGGGTGGGTTTTATAGGGAAAGAAGAACCCGCCCTCTTTAACGATTGGTGTTGTCACATCAGTTTTTTTTATATTGTATTGTCGCATATTTGCAGAACAAAGAGGGCGGGTTATTAGAACCCGTGTTTTTATATTGTGTTGTAAAGAGGGCAGGTTATTAGAACCCGCCCTCTTCAATAATTATATTTCCGTTTGTTTGTGGTGTCAAATCAGTTTTTTAAATATTTTTTTATATTGTGTTGTCTGGTGTTTGTCGTGTGTTATTAAAACAAAGAGGACGGGTTATTAGAACCCGCCCTCTTCAATAATTATATGATATTCCGTTTGTGGTGTCACATCAGTTTTTTTTATATTGTGTTGTCGCATCAATTTTTTTTTGGTTTGTCGTGTTTGCAGAAGGAAGAGGACGGGTTATTAGAACCCGCCCTCTTCAATAATTATATGAGGACGTGTTTCAGGAACCCGCCCTCAAATATTTATATTGTGTTGTCACATCATTTTTTTTTGGGTTTGTCGCGTGTTTGCAGAATGAAGAGGGCGGGTTATTAGAACCCGCCATCTTCAATAATTATATGAGGTTCCGTTTTGATTGTGGTGTCAGATTAGTTTTTTGTTTGTGTTTGCGGGTTCTTAGAACCCGCCCTCTTCAATAATTATATGAGGGCGTGTTCCAGGAACCCGCCCTCATATTATTAATAGAACCGTGTTCCTATAAATAGCTCTCTGCTATACAACAACCCATTTACCCTCTATGCTATACACAACTATCCACTTACCCTTATTTTGTGTAAGTGTGGAATTTAGGAAGAAGGTCAATACGACACCCTATTTGGAAGATGATAGTTGGGTAGACTTAGCCGTGACAGAAGTAAATACGGCACCCTATTTGCTGAATAGACCACGACTTCAGCTTACAAAAGAGTCAAATAAGACGTACTATACGGTGGTATGTACGAAAGCTCCTGAATGTAAGTGGAGATTGCATACATGTTGTTCCAAAAGAGCCAAAGCTTGGAAGGTCACGAAATACAACCAAGAACATACTTGCATCAATTCTATTATGTTATAAGATCACCGGAATTGCACTTCATCTTACATTTGCTCGCTAATCATGCCACTAATCCGTACAGATGTGGCGATGACTCCCCGAGAGATACGGCTCTTGGTTAGCGGAGAGCACAAAATTCAGATTTCGTATGTGAAGGCATGTGATGCTCGTAGAAAGGCTTTATGCAAGATATTTGGGGACTGGGAAAGCTCGTACAACTCACTAGTCCCTTTTATGGAAGCCATGAAGGCATCAAATCCGGGGACCGTATACCGGTTAAAAACCACAGAAACAGATGTCGAAGGCTCTGTCAGGTTTCAAAGAATTTTCTGGTGCTTTGGTCCATGTGCGGCTGGTTTCACACACTGTCGGTCGGTATTGTGCGTTGATGGTACGTATCTATACGGTAAGTACAGAGCCTGCATGTTAATTGCTACAGGTGTTGATGCTAATAATGGTATATTTCCGTTAGGATTTTCTATTGTCGAGAGTGAAAATACATCATCCTGGTCATGGTTTTCCGTCAACTAAAAAATATCCCATCTGTTATTGATAAAACAGATTTATGCATCATATCTGATAGACATTTAGGAATACCAGCTGCAATGAGATCTGTATTTCCGACGACCCCACATAGGTTTTGCCTACGGCACTTCAGGCAAAATTTTGATAGAAAATTTAAAAATTCGGATCTACATAAGCTTATGCACAAAGCCGATGAAATGCCTGACCCTAATATTCATGACATGTACATGACGAAAATTGGGGAGATGAGTCAAGCCGCGAAAGCGTGGTTAGATAAGTATCCAGTACACATGTGGTCACAAGCACATGATGATGGGTGCAGATATCTACTAATGACGACTAATATGTCTGAAAGCTTCAACGGGGGCCTTAAAAGCGTTAGAGGCTTACCGATACAGGGGTTGATTGTTCGAATCTTTTTCCGGATAGATACTTATTTTGTGCACAGAAGAGAAAAGTCCTTGGCGATGGAGACCCTGCTCACCGTGTATTACGAAGATATATTTCGGAAAAGAGAGCGCAGAGCACAATACTATAGATCCGAAAGGTTTGACACGGCGGAGTTTCAAGTAACGGGCAGTAATGGGAATCAATATACCGTGAACTTTAGAGATGAAGGGCTCTCTTCGTGTACATGCGGTGTTTTCCAGCAACAACATTTACCTTGTGCCCACGCAATTGCTGCTGCGAGCAGCATGCATAACCCACATTACAATTTTGCTTCCCATTACTATACAGTTTCCAATTACCAAGGCGCATACGATCCAAAATTTCATTCTATACCGGACAGTCGCTGTTGGCACTATTATACTGGGAACAGACAAATACCGACTGTATTACCGCCGGAAAAAATATAAGGCCCGGAAGACCTAAGGTGCGTCGAGATTGAATGACAATGGATGCTGATTCTCAGCAAAGGCACGCCAGATGTAGCCTATGCGAACAATCAGACCATTATACGACCAGATGTCTAGGACAGTCATCAGGGGCGGGACCTTCGAGATCGTGACAAGTGCACCGGAAGATTTTTTTGTATTATAAATTTGACGGATTCATTTTGTTATTATAAATTTGACTGTCGATATAGCATTTACATTTTACAAACAGATAGGATTTTTTATATTGTAAATTTGACGGATTCATTTTGATATTATAAATTTGACCGTCGAGAAAAAAATCGGATAGGATTTTTTTGTATTGTAAATTTTGACGGATTCATTCTGTACAAAATATTAATATAATAAATTTTTATTATTTTATTCAAATATTTTTTACGTTTATTTATTTTTAAAAAAATTAAAATAATTATAATTATAATTATATACAGGGCGGGTTTTGGGAACCCGCCCTCTATATAATAATATAGGGGGCGGGTTCCTTTATATAATAATATAGAGGGCGGGTTCCCAGAACCCGCCTCCTATATTATTATATAGGGGGCGGGTTCTAGGAATCCGTCCTCTATTCTGGGTTGGATGGGTGGGGGGTGGGGAGGGCAAAACCGTCCTATTTTGCATATTTTAAATGAAACCATCCTATTTTAACAATTAATTACTAGAACCCGCTGTCTATTCTGGGTTGGGTTGGGTTGGGTTGGGTGGGGTGGGGGGTGGGGGTGGGAAGGGCAAAACCGTTCTATTTGGCAAATTTTAAATGAAACCATCCTATTTTAATAATTAATTAGTTAATTCGTACTATTTCAAAAAAAAAAAAACCAAATTGACACCTTGTTGGTGTGCATAAATAGGACGTGTAGAAATTCATTTTTCCCAAACCAAGAAGGAAAGTGAAAAACCCTAACCCAGAAACTTTTATCTCCAGCCCTTCTCTTCTCTCTCAAGCTGCATATATTCATCCCTTTGCTGCCCTGAAACCAAGTTCCATTTTTCGAAGGTATTGGCCCCTTAAATCCCTGAAAGCCGTGGGTATTTTTTTTCATCTGTGTTAGCTCTGTTTTCATTGTTTGTCTCAAGCTCGGCTTCAAAACCTAAGAGTCGCTTGTAAAACGCCGGCGGCTGAGATTCGACCTCTCCTTCAAATCTCGTAAACTCCCTCTTCTTCTTATTCCCTGCGCCCCCCCCCCCCCCCAAGAACTTTCCATCTAAAATGTTATTTCTTGATAGTTTTGAGACTAGGGTTTGTTTTGCCCCAATTTCAAGTCCCCGCATTTTCCCTGGGTTTTGATTAGTTCGTCTCTTACCCAGCAATTTTAAGCTTGTTTGGGTTAATGGGTAGCTATCAAAATTTGAGCTTGTTGGGTTAATGGGTGGCTGCCATTTTTTTTCTTATTTTTCTGGAAAATTTTCAGTCTGCCATAAAATTGTTAATATACTACCAAGTTGTAAGTTTTTGCAATCATGGGTGTTAGGCAAGAGCATAATTGTGCTGCAGAATGGCTGAGCTTCTATTTGAGGACATTTTCGAGGTGAAAGCTTTGGACCCAGATGGGAAAAAGTACGATAAAGGTATATCCTTACTATTAATTTTTGTAAATTAATATATATAACTGAAGTTTTAAGTGCAGCTTTTCGAAATTGTTGATCATGTGTTTATGCATTTTTTGTAGTATCTCGAATCGTAGCGGACAGTCAGCAGTTTGAAATGAACATGCAGTTAGATATCAATACTGAGGTCTACCCGATTCGTGTTGGCGAGAAATTCGCTATGGTCTTAGCACCGACTCTCAGCTTGGATGGGACTCCCGACACCGGTTATTTTATGCCAGTAAGTCCTTTGTATTTTGTATTTCTTGTTCCTACAAAAATCATATCAGCTGTAAGAGTATTTATTAAGAGCATTAATAGAATTAAGACATGGATATAGTGACAACTACACGTGTTATTACCATCTTCTAGTCAAATAGAAGAGAGATATACTGATGTTTCTTGTAAGCCCGTATCATCGTTGAGTAGAGCAGAAGAAATACAAAGTGAGAACGAAGGTTTTTCCAACAGCGGTCACTCAAAATTTTTGCATAGGGAAGAATCAATATAAAAGTTATAGTAGCACATGAGTGCGCGGTGAATGAATATGCTGTTGCCGAATACTCTGCTAGCATTAAAAGAAATTAAATTTTTTGACGCTGCAAGCATTTTCCATTTCTCTTTGTACTAATAATTTTCAGTTAAAATTAAGGCATACATCATTTTAAACTCTTTAGAACGATAATGACAAATTGTTGCTAGTAGATGCTTGGCCTAACCTCACGTTGGTGCTAATTTATCAAGTCTAATTCAAACCATTTATCCAATTTCTAGATCTGCATTCATTAATCATTATAAATGCAGGTTTACATCATTATGAAGTGCAAAGGTCTCATATTTAGATATCACATTCACTATACATTCACTGCTAAGCAATGATATTATGATAAGAACATGTCCCTAACTTCGATTCTTATACTCACTGTTTGTCCTGTATAAATTTTACTCAGAAGTCCCTCCATGTACAGTTAATGAATGCTGCAACAAGTTTACCTACATACATCATATGAAATTTAAATGGCCTTTGAAGGGGCTAAAGGAAGATCACTTTTGTTTCTTTTTTTACGGGTAAAAAGTTTAATAACTTGTTTTTTTAATGTACATGGCTTGTACGCTGTGCTTATCATACATTCTGTTGTTTTGGAACACCAATTTATCCTATTTTTATTCGTGTCTATAATGTATTCTATCACAACTTGTTAACACACCAACACTGCCGCCCCCGGCACCACAAAAAAGATAACAAGCCTCTCTCCCAAACTTTTAGGTCCGGCTTTTTCCATCAACTCTATCAAAGGTCGGATTCTCTGTTAAATCAATAACAACAACAACAACTGAGCCTTTATCCCAAGCATATAGGGTAGGCTACATGAACCAACATGAGAATCACGCCGGGTCCAGCACATGAATCCTCCGCCTCCACTCACTCCTATCGAACAATATACTTTCATTGAGTCTTTTGGCAACCATATCGTTTCGTATCACCTCCATCCATGTTTTCTTTGGTCTCCCTTTTGCCCTTTTGCTATTGCCCATATCGAGAGTATTTATTTGTCGAACCGGTGCTTCCATAGGTCTGCGTCGCACATGACCAAACCATCTTAGCCGGTTTTCCTGTATCTTCTCCTCCACAGGTGCTACACCAACTTTTGCACGAATATCCTCATTTCGCATCTTATCTTTTCTAGTGTTACCGTTCATCCAACGAAGCATGCGCATCTCCGCTACGTGCATCTTCTGTGTATGATACTTCTTTGGAGCCCGGCATTCTGTACCATATAATAAGGTAGGCCGAATAGTGCTCCGATAAAACTTCCCTTTCAATTTTAACAGAAGGTTACGACCACACAAAATCCCTGGTGCACTCCATTTTAACCAACTAGCTTGGATCCTTTGATTAACATCACTATCGATCTCCCCAATCTTTTGGATGATGGAACCAAGATATCTAAACTGGTTGCTCGGTGATATCTCTTGCCTTTCCAATGTTATATCAATATGGTTTTGACTTCTCTGGTTACTAAATTTGCAATGCATAAATGCTGTCTTGGACCTGCTCAATCTGAATCCCCGAGATTCTAATGTTTGCCTCCATAATTCCAATTTGGCATTAGCCCCTGCTTTCGTCTCATTTACTAGAACAATATCATCAGCGAATAGCATACAGCAAGGTACCTCATCTTGGATAGTTCTAGTAAGCTCATCCATCACGATGGTAAATAGGAATGGACTTAATGCAGATCCTTGATATAAACCAATTGTAATCGGAAAATCACTCGTTAAGCCGCCGCAAGTTCTGAAATTTGCCACTACTCCATCGTACATATCCTTGATTATGTCAATATACTTGACGGGACCCCCTTCTTCATCATTGTCCCCCATAATAGGTACCTTGTCGTACGCTTTTTCTAAATCAATAAATATCATATGCAAATCTCTTCTCCTCTCTCGAAAACGCTCGACAAGTTGACGAAGCAAATGAATTGCCTCTGTCGTCGATCGTCCAGGCATGAACCCAACTGATTCTCTATTATCTTAATATCCTTCCTTAGCATGTGTTCAATCACTCTCTCCCAAAGTTTCATGGTGTGACACATAAGTTATATTCCACAGTAGTTTGAGCAACTTTGAATGTCACCCTTGTTCTTGTAGATAAGTACAAGAATACTTTTCCTCCATTCATTTGGCATAACAGATCTGTCAGCCATTTAACGCTTATTTCTCCTAAGCATCTCCAAATCTCGATAGGAATCCCGTCAGGACCAACTACTTTTCTTAAACTCATTCTGTTCAAATCTTCTTTAATCTCATGTAGTCTTATTTTACGTATGAAATCACGGTTTATATCTTGAGATTGAATGACAAGTCCATCCAAATTCTTAGTAAAGCTCTCATTGAACAATTTGTCAAAATAATCTCTCCATCTTTCCTTGATATTCTCATCTCGAGCTAAAACCTTCTGATTTTCATTTTTGTCACACTTCACCGCACATAAGTCTCTAGTCTTTCTTTCCCGCATCCGAGTAATCTGGTATATATCATTTTCATCCTCTTTAGTGTCTAATTTCTCGTACACCTCCTTGTAGACCTTAGATTTAGTTTTCCGAACAGATTTCTTAACTTACTTTTTAGCCATTTTATATTTCTCAAATTTCTCCATATCTCTACTTTTTTTCAAATCTTTATAAGAATCCTTTTTAATTTTAATAGCAGCCTTTACTTCTTCATTTCACTATGATGTGTGCTTAGATGGTGGAGCACCACCTCTCAACTCATCAAGTAGATCTCTACCTACCTTCTTGATACAACTAGCCATTTTATTCCATGTTCTGTCTGAATCATCTTCCGACTGCCAATCCGCTTCTTGGACTACACGATCTATGAAAGCCTTTTGGTTACCTTCTTTCAATCGCCACCATTTAATTCTAGGCTCTACCTTACGTCTAATCTTTCTATGTCCTTTTCTAAATCGAAAATCTAGAACTAAAAGTCTATGTTGAGTGGTTACACTCTCACCTGGCATTACCTTACAGTCGATACAACAAGCTCTATCTATTCTTCTCGTCAGAAAAAAGTCTATTTAACTAGCACTTGATCCGCTTCTAAAAGTGATAAGGTGGGACTCTCTTTTCCTAAACCAGGTGTTTGCTAAAATCAAGTCATAAGATAAGGCAAAATCTAGAATCGAGTCACCTACTACATTCTTTTGTCCAAAACCAAAACCTACATGGATAGTATCAAACCCATTACGACTAGTACCTACATGTCCATTAAGATCACCACCAATAAATAACTTCTCTTCACTAGGTATATTTTGCACCATCTCGTCTAAATCCTCTCAGAATAGATGCTTACTAGCGTCATCAAGACCTATCTGTGGTGCATAAGCACTAATAACACTAAGAATCTCTCCACCTAGAATAAGCTTAACCAGTAAAATTCTATCACTTTTTCTCCTAATCTCAACTACATTCTCAAGCAACCGTGTATCTATGATTATGCCTACCCCATTACGATTTTTATCTCTACCCGTATACCAAATCTTATAATCCCAAGGCTCTATGACTCTACTCTTTTCACCTACCCACTTAGTTTCTTGTAAACACATAATACCAACTCTCCTCCTAATCATCACCTCCACTAATTCTATTAGTCTATCCGTAAGGGAACCTATGTTTTAGGAAGCTAGACGGATCCTATGAAATCCTTATTTGTCACTACACTTGGGGTCCGATGTAGCGCGCTGTTTCTGGACGACGATCCTTGCTTATTTGTCACTACACCCGGGGTCCGATGTAGCGCGCCATTTCTGGACGATGACCCTTGCTTATTTGTCACTACACCCGGGGTCCGATGTAGCGCGCCGTTTCTGGATGACGACCTAGAAGCCTTGGCATACTTTACACTACACCCGGGATCCGATGTAGCGCGTCGTTGAGTAGGAGATGCCCCAACGATATTCTTATTATGGTTCATGTCATAGAATGTGACAAAGTTTTACGTTGGCTGTCACAAGCCTACCACAACCCTCACCCTTTCTCATCCGGACTTGGGACCGGCAACGGTGGGTTTCTAGGTCGTCGTCCATGTTTATATTTTAACCATTTGTATCGATCCATGTTTAGTCATGCCTACGTCTAACCTTAATCATCAATTCTCGACAATCTTTGTCGCTCTCAATTGAGAAAACAGTTGAAACAATGAATGCTTAAATGCCGCTGACAGAGAGTGCTCATTTAGAAAACTAAATGGAGTTCTGATAGCAAGTTTTAGTTCCTACTATGCTGCTTTATTTATAAATAAATAATTACTTCCACTTTCTTAATCTTCTAATTGTTTTCATCACTTGTGCTGCAAATAAAAAATTTCTTTGAGAAGTTGTGGTAAATAATCATTACTAGAGTGAAATTAATCTTAATTTTCATCAGTATCCTCCATGGAAGAATCGTTCACTGCAATGCATCAAATGTTACTAATGCATTATTTCAATGTATTCAGACTTGATGCTGAGAGATTTTTTTGCTACTGATTTGCAACTTTCTCTTCATGTTTTGTTGGAGCATTCTTTGCTGCAGTTTGGGGGTGCTGGCTTTGAAATGTTGAACACTCTCTTTTGTTTATATATTGTGGTTTCTTATATCTCATGATATTTGAATAATTTGATTTTGCAATCTGATGGTATAAATAAATGTTGAACTCCAGGGTGCAAGAAAGTCACTTGCAGACAAGTTTGAGTATGTTATGCATGGGAAGCTGTATAAGATCTCAGAAGAGGGTTCTGACGAAAAAGTGAAAGTGTATGCTCTCTCATGGTCCTTATTTTCCCTGTTAAATAATCTTATATAACAACAAGCTTATAGGCATCTTGAGGTACTTATCGGTCACTAGGGGTTACCAAATTACTACTATTATTATTAACTTGCCGCTTTCAGATTGAAGAAATTTCTTGCATCCGTATCTCTCATTATATTTTCATACAAATAAAACTGGATCAAGAACATTTTGTGAAAACTGGATCAACAATGAGACCAACAATATATTCTATAATAAAGCTTCTTGGAAGTTGGAACTCAATGAATAAAATTTGGAATGATCTTGTGTATGTGTGTTTTGCAAACTGGTCTTATAAGCAATTACATATTACATATTATTCCATGTTACCATCCATGTTATTTTGTGATCTATAAGTTTAAACAAGCGAATAATCTAGATATGTCAATGCTTTGTTGACAATGAGGTTATCTCCGACTAAAAGAGGAGTGACAAAGCTATAGCCAACAATATGACAAAGGAGAAACATTGGCCGAGGGAGTTTTAGAAAATATTTATGAAGTCAGCATTTAAAACCGCTGAAGCCTTCTCCGAAATTCTTATACTAGAGATTACAATATGCTGACACGTTATCTCATCATATTTAGATTTTTGGATATCTTCAACTTCATTTGTTCACCCTCAATATTGTTAGCGAATTCTTCAATTACCTGAGAAAAAATGATTGGACGGAAACACTCGACTTGTACCAGGGCTCTGTTCTCTTGATTGTTTTTTATTCACAATTTTCTCTGTGCATGATCATGGTGTGAAAGAAAAGAACGAGGCAAGGTCGTGTAGTTAGGATGGAGTGATGGTGTTAAATGATACTTTGGCATGGTTATGATAGAGTTTTTTTTTGTTGATGTCTATTGTCGATTTGAAAGTGAGGGATTGCTGGTATTATTGGTAGGCTTAACGTTTGAGGATTGAAGGTAGAACTATATGGTTTTTATGGAGCATGGAAATTAGGCTTGGGATTTTTTATTTTATTCACGCCCACGGCGCCGGGGGTGGAGTGGGGGTGGGGTGGGGGTGGGGTGATGTATATAGATAAAGTGGATGGCAGCACGGCATCAAAGGGTAATGCCAACAGGTGGTGGCTGATCATTGGAGGGTGGAGAAGAGGGTGGAGAAGTTATGTTGACATTGGGGATCATCTCTAATCAAGTCAAGATTATAATCAGACAAGATGAGCTTGTTCAATTCCTGAAAACACAACATAAAGAAAATGCTTTTCTTTTTTGTTTTTTCTGCCCCCCCCCCCCACAAATAATAATAATAATAAAAATAAAAATAATAAATATATAAATAAAACAAAATAAAAATTCAAGATTATCATCGGATACTATAATCGAGTTAACCAGAGCGTTACGGTGATCGCTTCGTCACCCTTTGGTGGAATATTAGTGAAGGGATTCGAAGAATGAGAATCCCTACCAATTTTCAAAGCCGTCTTACTCTTGTCAACATGGTTGGGATTCAAACTACAGTTGATCAACACTTAAAGAGCACCGAATGGCATTGGAGAAACACCTGGAGTTTGTGGAGTTAGTGCGAGGAGATGGTTATGATTAGCTATGTAGAATAAACAAGAAGAAACTCTGTAAATATTATTTATGGAAAGAGAAAGGTTGAGAAGTCATGGCAAATTAGAGATGAAATGGAAGATCAGAAGAGTGGGTCTGGGTTGATGGGTCCATACTCAAGTCTTGAGATACAATGAATTGTGAACAGGTTGGCTATTCAAATGTAGTTGGCCATTACCCTGAGCTTAATAAGAACAAACCATGACTTTTCCTCTCAGTTTTCTCTTTCTCAAACAATAATAACTGTAAAGTTTCTTCTTCCGCTCTCTTCTTCTTTCCCCCCAAACTTCCATCAGACCATATTGTACCTGAATGAGGAAAAATATTTGTGCATTCAAATTGTAATTACATGTTCATCAAAGTTGCAATATATACTCTATGTATATGATGGGCATTGAATAAACAAAGATCAGCATGATGGGCTGCTTCCAAGGGATTAAAGAAAATTGGAAGAATAATGTTAATTCATCAACAAATAAAATAATATGGAGTTGCAAAACGTTATTCATGCATTACAATTTTCAACTTAGTAGTCTTGGATACATAGGCTTAGGATAGGTTATATATTTTAGGATACTTTCAAAGGAATGTCCGACTAATATTCATTAAGAGTATCAGCTGTGTATCCAATTCATATACATATCCTTTCTCGAAGTGACAACCTATGCTGCACGGATTTGTTGATAAGGAGACGTATCTATATATCCATATTGAATGTGGAGAACATATCAAGGTTCAAGAACCCGGTTTCGGTTTCGGCCTTGGTCGTCCATAATTTTATTGGTTTCGTTGGGTTTCGGCTAGTTTCGCTAATTTCGGTTCGGGTTTCGGTTTCGACGGTAATACATCATATATAAGTGTAGATATATTAAATACTTAAATTTATGGTTCTATATTACAAGATAATGATCCTAGTGTTTAAAAATCTAGCCATGATGCAAAATATATTGAAAAGCGTACTTAGATAAGTATTAATATAGGATTTGGATTCACTTTTTTGCGGTTTTCTAACAACGAAGGCTTACAATGATCACAATGACAAATAAAATTGTATAAAAAAAGTTTTTAAAAGTTTCGGCCGAAACGATATTGTATGGTTGGTTTCATATCGGTTTCAGGTTTCGTGTTGGTCTCCACCGAAACCGATACGAAACCACCACGTATCGGTGGTGTCGGCCGAAACCTCGAACCTTGAACATATGCGGAACTCTTCTTGGCATGTTTTTGAATTTATATTGTATTCTAGATGCATAGAACACGTATTGATGGCTAAAACACCGACGGTCTATGCACCTACAGTAACAGATTGGTTGTATTTTAGTTTAGGTTTGCTAAGATGACTGTTTATTGTCTTAACTTGTATTTATTTAAACAACAAAAGATTAGTTTGGAGATGAAAAATATATATGCTTTAAGTGAGATAAAACTGAAAAAGGTTAGTTGTATGTTGATATTTATCATATTCCATCTACATTCGTAAGTTACGACCAAGGCAGACATCTTTCCTTTTCGTAAAACTAAATTTAATAGCTAATCAAGCTCTTGTACATTTGTTCTTTATGGCAAATATCTTTGATACTTGATTTTGTATGCGATGCACCTTGAATATATGTTTTTTTCCTCGCAAATTTCTAATAGATATGCATGGCTTTTTGCAGGGATTTATATGCTTCATTCGGTGGCCTGCTAATGATGCTCAGGGGCGATCCATCGAATGCAACCAACTTTGAGTTAGATCAAAGGCTTTTCCTGCTGATTAGGAAAGTTTAGAGCAAAATTCTGGAACTTAAAACTTTGTTTGAACTCACTAAACCTAATCTGGGGCATATATTTGGCTTTTGTTGAAAGATGTTGGTAATGGTTTAAATTTTATATGCTCATCGCGACAGAAAACTTTTAATTAATGTGGAATTAACTGTTTTCGGTGATTTGATATGATATATTGGATGTTTGTTTATGTATCCCTTTCCAGTATTTTATTTTGCGTCTAAGAGCCAGAGATTGTTTTCAAGGGGCCAGCTTGTGTTGTCATTGTTATATATTTATTTAAAGCATTCTAATGGAGATCTTCAGAAAAATCGAGGATGGACGGTTGGCATTTAGAGCTGCCAGTTTAGGAAAGTTTCTAAGGTGTTAATTTATAACCGGTTTTCTCTTTTGCCAAATGAGTATGCAGAGTATAAAGTGGCATTTGGATGATCGACATTAGCCATATTGATCTTCACATCGTAAATAACAGATGCTCCAATTTTATGGCATTTGGGTGTTCTTTGTCCATTCAATTAGGATGTAAAATACTGTTAAATTATTGTCCTAATCATATGAAAATTAAAATTTATGTATATGTAGTTAAGCCAAGTTCATTGAGATTGAGATGACCGGTGCTGATAGTCCAACATGGTTGGCGTTTTAGAGACACCACTCCTAAAGTGCCACTTTATACTATGTTTCTTCTATCGAAATTTTTATTATATAGTTTTCCAGTTAATATTAATTACTGTTAATATATCAACTTTACTGCAGTTTCACACAAACTACTTGCAAACTTCTAACCAGTCTCAGCAACTGATGGCTGTGTGAACTGTGAAATGTTCAAAATATCATTTTATTTATTGCGATTGCTCTATTTACAACAGTTCTGCATCTTTTTCTCCTGCCTTTTTATTTTAACCTTTTTGACTTGCTATTCTTTTATACTAGAATTGTTCATGCGATGTTGATGTTTGATTTGGTTTCATATAGACATGCCTTTTCTTTTGTTCATATTTATTTTTGAATTTTTCAACAACCGAAAACCGGTATTGTTCATAAAATTCATGTTTTTGGAACCATTGTTTAATGTCTCACAACGCAGCTCGAAGCTCGGATAATTGAAAATTTCCAAAATGCCGACAATCGTTCTTCAAAAGGGTACTGAGGATGGTCCCATGAAGTTCGAAGCCTTTCAAAACTTGGATTTGATAAACATACAAAGATTTTAATTTCTTAAAATTTACCCTCTTTCAAATATTATTAGCCCTTAATTACATTTAATCCATTTTGTTAAACCGTTGTCTTTAGTTAGCACACGAAAGAGACATGTGGTTGGCTATATTCAGAAACGATTCGAGATTGGATAAACTAGCCGATAAGTAAGACAGTTTTCTATATGCAACCCCAAAATCTTCGTTGCTTTTGAATAAGTCTTCCAAATTATTTAATTTATTCATTTTATCCCCTAGTTAATTATCTATCCATCTCTCGTTAAAGCGAACTGTTATACTGCCACTTTTAGTATTTTATTCGTCTCTTACATGTTAAATCATCCCTGAATGCTAAACGTTAAGGCTGAAATTGCATTACTAAACTTGTGATCACCTCTTCAACTATTAAGAACTTGTGGTTTCATTAATCAGTCCTAGCTTTGGACAAATATTTAAGAGATCTCGAGGGGCAGTTCAGAAAATAAATACCAAGGTTGGGTAACCCGATAATTTAACCATGAGACTAACGTTATAAAACCGACAGGAAAGCAATATGGATAAACAGAGCAGATTTGAAGCTCTTACTTAGAAACAAGAAAGATGTTTTATATCTCTACAATTAAGCTTAAAAAACAAATCAACGTTGGTCTCAAATATTTAAAAGGACTATGGTATTCTAGCTAAACTAAATCCTCAACCATTCTTTGGAAAAAATGTTAAAAATTATTTCAAGTGCATCGCACGTGCCACAATCCTCTATTTGTTTGATCTCCTTTGATCCCCATCTCTTCCCAAAACGCCGCTGGCCAAATTTCTTTAGTATACCCTCTTCCCATTCTGCCCTCACCCCCTCACGCTCAGTCACATGATTCGCGTATTATTCATTAAATTCATGAATAATTCGTGAATTTTTTATCAGCCGACTTAATCGCCGAATTAATCGGCGGGCCGAATAATTCACGAATTATTCCCGAATTATGTGAAAAAAGCGAATAATTCAAAAAAACAGCAAATAATTCACAAAATCAAAACCTAGCGTATCATATATTAATTTCTTGCTCGAAATACTTTCCGAATATTTCCTGAACACTTACCGAATCTTTCCCGAAGACCTGCCGATATTTTCCGAATAGTTGTCCGAATCCGAATTTTCGACATAACCGAATTATAACCGAACGGACAATTTGTGATTATGCTCACACTGGGCGCGGTGGGCCCACCTCTGCCCTTGCCTCGCTGGCCTTGAGCTCTCCTCTCGTTTTTTTATGGTTTCTCTCTCCTCTCGCTCGGGGAGAGAGAAAGATCGAAGAGAGAGAAGAGTTGCGTCCCTCTTGAGACGGCCGATTGATACCGAAACAAAAAACCCCATCCACAATTCTCCCGGGATCTCCAGATCTAAGCCAAAGGTGAGCTTTTTGTTGCTCCCCTTTTTGTTCTCTAATGCAGCCCAAACTCGCCAAATCTTGGGATTTTGTGCTGGATTTTTTGATTTTTTGCTGCTGCAGCTTTTGAATTTTGAAGGAAGGTAATTTAATAGGGTCGAAATTCTTTACTTATTTTTGTCTCTGATTGATTTGATTAGCTCAATCCCCAAGAAAACTGATCTCAATCAGAAAGGGATTTTGTTTCCTATTTTGATTTGTGGGGGTTATGTTTCTTTTTGACCAAGAAATTTCTTATGTACTTCGATTTTACTATGAATAGGTGTAGAAAGGTGTGGAATTTGCATTTGCAGAAGTAAGCAGATACTATAACTGTTTGTGGGTGCATAAATGTCGAGGACAAGGAGGCGGTTTTTGGTGAGATGAGGGACGATATTGGCGTTGATGAACCTGTTTGCGACCTGCTTTCTTACAGATCTATTAATGAAGGGCTTATTTGTAAATATAGAAGTTGTTAACTAGTGGTTTCTTAGCAAATATAGAATAGGAAGGGCTTTTGTAGAAATGCCCAAATTTAGTTTATAAATGGGAGATATGATATATGATAGAAAAAAATGTGTTTTGTATGGAATCATACTCAGTTGTGATTCTTGTATCTTCCCCGTTGTAATTCCATTTTTTAGTTCAATTCTTATATCTTTTTTCAATTGTAATTCCGTTTTTGTTCAAACAAATCCAAATCAATTTCATTCTTGAGTTGTCATTTCATTTCTTGATCAATTACATTCTCAATACCAAAATTATAAAGGAAGCATACGGTTCGGCTGTAACAAATGGTATCAATGCTTTAGATCGAGTCCAATCCATGGAGAAACGATGAAGATCTTGGAAAAGTTCAATGGGAAGTTAGGAGTTCTATTTGAGTTGAAGATAATTATCAAAGAATCAACGATCTTGATCCAAGAATAAGGAATCTTGAAGAGAAAGGGAGAACCGATTACGTTGAGAGAATTGAACATCTTCTGAAAATGATACATCTTCAATTCAAATGATCTCTCCAAATCAAAGGTTTAATGAACAATACTCGATTGGGACTGGGTATTCAGGGGGTCAAGCTCAAGAAAGAAGACTTTTAACAAGTCCCACAATGAACCACAATGAAGAGGCCACAACCTATTCGGCAAAAATCCCGGCAATTTCGGAGGTGTCCACGACCGGTATCTCATTTATTCAGTCACACACAAGCCATTCAACGAAATGGGTGCTTGACAAGAAAAATATTTGATAATGATTTTCGCCATAGAGAGCAATATTGGCCATCATTAAATGGTTTTGAAACCGATTTCTCTATGTTTTGTATAATCAAGAGGCACGATATCTTCAAAAAGATGATGTTTAAGAGAAGACTTCATAAGAATTCTTGTCCTCAACAAAGATCAAGAATCCCTCTCATGAATTTGAATGCAACCAAGAAGGAAGTAGGAAAAAACAAAATCTTGAATTCTAAAGTCTCATTATCATCTTCACTTTCAACCTCCAACAAATCACCGTTTCTTGATGAGTTCATCACTACTTCGGGCATAAAATCTACGGGTTCGTTATCCCGAGAATCTGCTCAATTCATTGATGGAGAGTTGACGGTGAACCCGAGCAATATATTGATTCTTTTTTGATGGAGATCTTGATTAATATCAAGAATACGTCACGCGACGAAGCAGGTAATCGAGAAATTGAATTTTTGGGCGATACGGAGCAAAATCCATTGCTGGGTGAAGGAATGTTAGCGATAAATAAGGAAGAATGGAATGAAAAAAGTGGAGAGTGGAAGATAATGGAATGGCTTATTGCATTGCATCAAAAAATCAAGAAACTTCAAGAATCAAGATTTTTCAAAGAACCAAGATCTTGATTCAGGATTGGGCAATTTTTGAAAGAGATTAAAGTTCTTCATTGACCATGAAGACAAGGTCAATTTTAAGTGGGAAGCATTGTTACAGGTCTATTAATGAATGGCTTATTTGTAAATATAGAAATTGTTAACTAGTTTTTTTTGCAAATATAGAATAGGAAGAGCTTTGGTAGAAAATGCCCAAATTTAGTCTATAAATGGGATATATGATATGTGAAAGAAAAAATGTGTTTTGTATGAAATTAGACTCAGTTGTGATTCTTGTATATTTCCCGTTGTAATTCCATTTCCCAGTTCAATTCTTGTAACTTTTTTCAATTGTAATTCCGTTTTTGTTCAAACAAATTCAAATCAATCTCATTCTTGATCAATTACACTCTCAATACCAAAATTATAAAGGAAGCATACGGTTCGGGTGTAACATGCTTCCGCCCCTTGGTGTCGGACTGGCAGGTGCTGCACACAGGATCCGATGCGGTGGGGAGGCAGGACGAGCTTCTGTGGTACAAGGATTGCGGGTCCTATGTGAACGGGGAGTTCTTGATGGCGGTCGTGCAAGCCAATAACTTGCTTGAGGATCAGAGCCAGATCGAGTGGGGGCGTTGAGCTTCATTGATTCGGTCCCTATGGGACCTTTGTCGGGGTTTATGATGGGCATGGCGGGCTTGAGACCGCGAGATATATCAACGATCATCTGTTCAACCATCTTAAGAGTGAGTTTCTTTCTTAAAATGATAGTTTTTGATTGGGATTGTGATCAATTGTAATAGTTTAGCATTTAGGACCATTTTGGATTTGGATTTGGATTTGGATTTGAGAGACGATAAAATTTAGTTCTATCTAATAACTTCATCATGTTTGGCTTTAGGAGTTCATCGGGTCGGGTTAGTTCCGTTGCCCGTCCGAACCCGCCCGATTTTGACGGGTAAAATGGTTGTGTAAAACCTGCCTGAAATTGACGGGTTCAAAATCCGAACCCGTCCGCATTTGAATAGGGCGGGTTTTAAATTTTTTATTGCCCGTCCGGACCAGCATCTGCCCGCAACCCTTATCGGCCTGCAACCGACCCAAATTCGCTCGCTTCATTAACATTTGAGCCGTTGATAGGATTAATTTTAGGCTAAGATTAAACTCTAATCATAAATAAGTTATTTAAACTCTATTCTCACTTATCATATCTAAAATTTAATTGAGCTGCATCATTTTTTATTCTCCTCTCTTTTCTCATCTCTTTCTATCTTCTTAAATTATCAAATCGTATTAGTTCTCTGTCATAGGATTTAGCGGAGAAACCAACGATTTCAATTTATAAAATCAAAAGATTATAGAAAATTATGATTTCACGATAAAAAGATGAGAGAAAATTAAGGTTTTATGGTTTATTACTTTATTTCATATAAACCATACATTAAATTTTGTATGTTAAACCCGTTATTATCCGAAACCGCGTTTAACCTGCCCGAATTAATTAAAATCGAACCCTGGCCCGAAACCCGCATGAACCCGTTGGGTTCGGGTTTATCTACCCATTGCAACGGGCGGGTTTAAAGTGGTTAGAAAACCCGCTCGGGGTTCGGGTTCATTTATGGTCAAAAACCCGTCCAACCCGACCCGTGCACACCCCTATTTGGCTTTTGTTCTGGTGTTTACATAACTAGAATTATTTTAAATCGATTCCGAACTCATTTTCTTAACTCTAAAGAAATGGAAGAAATAGACAGGATAAATTTACGCCAAAGAACACTTAAAAAAATAAAAACTAAAACTAAAACTAGAGGTGCTTTTTAAGTAGACTTAGCAGCTTAGTGACCTCCAGACTTCAGTTTGCTTAACTAATACCTCTACATGGAAAGAAAATAACCCTTGTTATCCCAACTCCTAAGCCAACCAGGCCTAATATTTTTATTCATATTTGTAATGATTTGTTACATGACGGTTTTTGTCTTTCAACTGCCTTCCCATACGCTCCGACTCAGCTTTGATTGCTTTTGATATCTTCGCCAGGTAGATCATGATGTTAATTATCGCTCAGAGCGTGGTGTTATTTTCCATTGAAGTATGCCTGTTATGCAATGTCCTTCTAATAGTGCTATGATGTGCCGTCTTCGCAATTCCATATCTTTTTAATCATTGGAGAGGTTTAAATGCATATCGACTATTATCTACCCAAAATTTTCTTTAATGTTATCAATTACTGATCTATTGGTTTCATTAACAAACTCCTTTACAGGGTTTCTACAATGAGAATATTATCTAATGATTCCTAATGTCCCTGCCACAGCACAACTCCGTAGCCATGGCGAGGGTCGAAATGCCCTTTTTATGGGTCGAAACCTGTGCTTTTGTGCATCGGGATTCTATGATCCACTCGTTAATTGCTCCTTTGGTGGAATTTGAAACTAGATTGCTCTAATAACTAAGACCGAATGAATGGCCTCTGCCATTTCTCCAAAATTATAAATTTATGGTGAAGGTTGAGCAAACAAACAACCTACAAATACAGGCCTTTATCCCAAATGCTGTGGTCAGCTATATTGATGTGTTTCTTCCATTATCTCTGTTAACGGCTGTCTCCTCTGGTAAATTGACAGTCAACATATCGTTCTTAGCCGCCTCTATCAAATCAATTATGCAAATAATGGGAATAACCCTTAACAGTTTGCTAGAAACAAACATCACTACAATTATAGTTACACCCACTTTGTTATGGGGTGAGGTGAGTGAAATAATTTTACATTCTAACAACAGTTATGCATATTATTGGCAGGATTTACATCAGAGCAACAATCGATGTCAACCAGCGTGATTCGAAAAGCATATCAGGCAACTGAAGAAGGGTTCTTTTCTTTGGTTGCCAAACAATGGCCTGTAAAGCCCCAGATTGCAGCCGTTGGCTCTTGCTGCCTTGTTGGTGTGATCTGTGGAGGAAATTTGTATGTCGCCAACGTCGGAGACTCACGTGCTGTTTTAGGGAGACTCGTCAAGGCAACGGGAGAGGTGCTTGCTGTGCAAATCTCTGCAGAGCACAACGTGAGTATTGAATCCGTGAGGCAAGAATTGAAGTCGTTGCACCTGGAAGATTCACAAATTGTTGTTCTGAAGCATAACGTAATGTTTGGCGTGTGAAGGGACTTATTCAGGTACTCCTATTGATATTGGATAGTGTAATTTTATAAATTTTTGACAAGCAATAGTTTTAATTATGCATATCAGAACTTCATTGTACTATATGTATTTTTTTCCTCTCAAAATTTAGAGGCTGTTTTTGATGTAGATATTACAAGTTAAATTTAGGGTCTGATTTGGGATTGTTATGAGTAGTGCAGCAATCTGATGAATGTTAAATATGGTTTGCATGATTTGTTTAAGTTTTTGTTTGATGTTTTAAAAGCCGTCTGATGTCTTAATTCCTAAACTAGTTTTAGTCGTGACTGATGAGGAACTAATTTTGACTCGTGAAGAGCCATTTGCATCCTCTCATCAGATTTATCTTAAAATTTTCTTGGTTTTAATTGTTTTTACTTGAATGCTTATTTCTGTTGAAGACGGTATTGGTCATAGTGGAACTCTAAAGATATTAAACATTAATATGAGTTCAAGTAAAGGTCAGGAGCATGGCTTACCATATATTCCTAAGTGTCGAGCCTTATCAAACCCATCATCAGCAATCATTTAATGACTGCAAAATGTTTGAGGACCTTTTATTTAGGTAAAAAAACAATTGACAATAGATGAATCTTTCAAGTTCTAGATTGTTCTTAACATTTATCCAACCCCTTATAAATATCATCTGGGTTGATTGACTTACCAAGGCAGTCTGTGTTTTGCTTAAAGTGCACATCTAACATATTATTACAAAAAAAAGTAAAAAAATCCCCCGAAATTGGTGCATGTGTGATAAATTGACTGTACAGGTTTAGCAAGAGTTTAAATTGCATCATATATTTATGAAGTAAAATTTAACAATATTGTCTAAATTTTAATTGAAAATAGAACTTCAGTTTTAAGAAAATTCGGCCATGCTTCCTTGCATAATGATGATTGTTGTATCTTATAATGCATTGGCATTTGCAAATGTTGGTGAACGTCACCTATTCGTGGAAGTCTCAGATTCTACATTAACAAGGTTTCACGATATTATTGTCAGCCTACTATTAAGCTAGATATGCTGTTAAGATGCATGACTTAAGTTTCACAATATTGGCAATACGTATGAAATGGAGAGATATGCTGCTATGATGATGTTAATCCTCGCTAATTTGTAGTTGAGAACACATTCATTTCTTCAGATCTATCAGATTCATAAACATATTTCATTCACAACTTTCTTATACATTTCCGAATTGGATAACATATTATTCTCCCTATATGGTTGTTAAATTTGGCAAAATTGATGAGCAGTTGAAACAAGCGAAGAAGTACGTTGGAAGATCAAATGTGTCAATAGGATAGTACAATAGAAAAGCTTGTATGTTATAATATTCTGATCACATGATAATGATGTGTTCGTATAACACCTCGATGTTTTAAAATCTTTGTTAAATAGCTTTGTTGAGTAGTCAATAGAAGCAATCATCTCATATTTTACTTTCAATTTGGTGTCACACATTCAAATTTCATTGAGAAGGCAACAAAAATAACTTGTAGCACACATTTAGCGACATTGAAGGTTGATGACCATATGAGGCCAGCTTCTCTCATTGACCATTCTAAGGTTATTCAATATCTCATTCCTCGGACTGCTGCCATCGTCAACCACAACATGTATTAAATATATACTGTTTCACATCTAGATTTTTAATAATATTTTTTCTTTAATTTTACATTACACTCAAAAGTGCTGAATGCTTTGATATATTGCATATATCTGTACGAGTTTTGACATTTATCGGGCCTGGCAAAAGTTTGTAGGAAAGCAGTATGGTTCTCAATTCTTATTATGATTTCTCCCTGTTTATATCTAATCTTAAGAAGCTAATGTGCAGATGTGCACCGTGGTAATTTTCTTAAAATAAACGGTTAGCGTTTTGATCACAGTAGTGGTACAAACTTTTTATCATATACGATTGTTATTTCCAGTGTTTCTTTGTCATTACCGTACCGAACCTATATACTATTACTCTTCTACCGTATCCGGCTAACCTATATATTATTACTCTGCTACCATATCAGGCAATCCTATCACACAATAAGCAACTCTTAGTCAAGATGACATTCAATTCCTAAGTTGAGAGAGGTAGAATATTAGATAATTCAGGATCTGGAGTTCAATAAAGGTTACACCTAAAAAATAAAATAAATTAGGCTTAAGGCTTAAGGAAGATTGCTTAACTTGGGCAGCTCAGGCCCCACAGCCTGTAATGACAACATTGCACCACGATGCAAATATGGAAGCTATCGTTCTTGATTTTCTGTACGCTTCCCTTGAATAATAACAGAAGTGATGTATTCTATTGTCCTTTCCATTTTGGATAAATGGATTTTGCTTGAACATATTTTTTCCACCAAGGTTTTCATTCCACTCCTTGTTGATAGTTACCATACATAGCAATCTGCAGAAATGCTGTTCTTAATTTTGTTACTATAGTAAATAAGGATTTGATACATCCCAAAGACAATAGCACTTCACTTACAAACAACAACAACGACTGGGCCTTTTTCCCAAGTATATGGGGGCATGCTACATGAACCAACATGAGAATCACGCCTGGTCGAGCACATGGATCCGCCGCCTCCACTCACTCCTATCGAAGAATATACTTTCATCAAGGCCTTTGGCATCCATATCTTTTCGTATCGTCTCCATCCACGTTTTTTTCGGTCTCCTTTTCGTCCTTTTGACTTGACCTAAATCGAGAATATCCATTCGTCGAATCGGTGATTCCGTGGGTCTGCGTCACACATGACCAAACCATTTTAGACTGTTTTCTCGCATATTCGCCTCCAAAGGAGCTACGCTAACCTTTACAAGAATATCCTCATTTCGCACCTTATCTCTTCTAATGTTACCACACATTTAACGAAGCATGTGTATCTTCACTATATTCATCTTCTGTGCATGATGTATCTTAGGAGCCTAACATTCCGTACCATATAATAAAGCAGGCCCGAGAGCGCTTCGAGAAAACTTCCCCTCCAATCTTAACGGAAAGTTACAATCGCACAAAATCTCCATTGTGCTCCTCCATTTCAGCCAACTAGCCTAAATGCTCCGGTTGACATCGCTATCGATCTTCCCATCCTTTTGGATGATGGAACCTGGTTATCTAAACTGATCGCTTGGTGGTTTCTCGTACCCATCCAGTGTTAAGACTTCTCTGTACATGTGTAAACGTCACTTACATCATTGATATATGTTTTTTCTATGTGTTTAACGTCCTATTATGGTTTTATTTGATTTGTTATACCATCAATACCTCTTTCATCACAGATTTGTCTACATCTGATTCATGAAACATTAATATATTATTTTCAATAAGAAAGTAATATACGGATTAACTTATTATTTGACAATTTACCTACAAAATTATAAATTGATTGAATTTCACATTTATTTATTTTGTACGTATTATAGATTGATTGATTGAATTTCACATTGGAAGGGCAAGAGATATCACCGAGCGACCAGTTTAGATATTTAGGTTCCATCATCCAAAAGAATGGGGAGATCGATAGTGATGTTAATCAAAGGATTCAAGCTGGTTGGTTGAAATGGAGGAGTGTAACAGAGATTTTGTGTGATCGTAACTTCCGTTAAAATTGAAAGGGAAGTTTTATCGGAGCGCTATTCGGCCTGCCTTATTCTATGGTACAGAATGCTGGGCTCCTAAGAAGCATCATACTCAGAAGATGCACGTTGCGGAGATGCGCATGCTTCGTTGGATGTGTGGTAACACTAGAAAAGATAAGATACGAAATGAGGATATTCGTGCAAAAGTTGGTGTAGCACCTGTGGAGGAGAAGATGCGGGAAAACCGGCTAAGATGGTTTGGTCATGTGCGACGCAGACCTATGGAAGCACCGGTTCGACGAATAGATACTCTCGATATGGGCAATGGCAAAAGGGCAAAAGGGAGACCGAAGAAAACATGGATGGAGGTGATACGAAACGATATGGTTGCCAAAGGACTCAATGAAAGTATATTGTTCGATAGGAGTGAGTGGAGGCAGAGGATTCATGTGCTGGACCCGGCGTGATTCTCATGTTGGTTCATGTAGTCTACCCCATATGCTTGGGATAAAAGGCTTAGTTGTTGTTGTATGGTATGTCAGTATTGACATATGCACGCGTATAAAGGGATTTATAAGATACCTGAAGGGCTTATAAATATCAATAGGAGTTAGCATTATAACAGTTGACTATTACTACAAGAAGAAGAAGAGGCATTATAACAGTATACTATGAAGATGATTTCCTACAATGAATTTTAGCGGTTTTTTTCAGCGATCAAAATTTATATCATACGACCTCTGCATAGAGTTCGTGGAAAACTCTGAAGTGCATTACATCTTGCACCAACACCGATGTTATTAAAGACAATGCTTGAATTTCATGTTTTTATAGGAATAATCTTTATTTCTCTTTTATACCTTGATTATTACTAACATCTTTTTATTTTTTATTGCTATCATTGGATTGATTATATTTGTTCTTCAAGTTTCTATGCATTTTTTCCTGTTGATGCTGCTAATTTGAACTAGTACTCAATTTCCAAAAAACTGATAACTTACTGCAGATTTCTAGGTCAATTGGTGATGTGTATCTGAAAAAGTCGGAGTATAACCAGGAACCTCTATATGCAAAATTTCGTCTTCGTGAACCTTCCAAAAAAGCCAATTCTTAGTTCAGAACCATCAATTTCTGTGCAACCACTACAACTGTATGATCAATTTCTTATATTTGCATCTGATGGGCTTATGGGAGCACCTTAGCAATCAAGAAGCTGTTGATATTGTTCATAACAGTCCTCGCAATGTAAGTACCGTCTTAATATTTCCATATTAGCTGTTGAATATATAAAAAAAACTCCTTAGTGTAGCATGCATAGTAGTTGATAATACACGTTTTGCAGCTTGGAATCTTTTTATGCTCTTTGCTTGTGTAAGTAGGCATTATATTGCAAATGACAACTAGATGATTTGTCATATAAATGTTGTTAAACACAGTTTAAAAGGCCAAATAAATCACTGTTAGTGGGGAAAGGACCGGATGGCACTATGCAAAATATTCAGACCAACTAACATTCTAATTGAGTGTATATGGTATACAAAACTGATAACGTACCCATATCAAAAAACGAACATGCAAACTCAATATCAACTTAACAAAGGCAGATTAAAAACTCTATATATGCATTGTTCCGCAGAGTCTGATTATGCGCTATCAGATACGAGTTATGCACGGATCAACGGAATAGAGAACAATGCATAATATATCTTTAATATAGAATAATACGGTGCGTTGTGTAATTACTTCATATATGCCATATTAGCTGCTTGAATATGAGTAATGTAACTATTGTAAAGCTAGTTTTAAATATATTTAGTATATGCCAATTATGTTATTACTTCAAATATCTACAATTGCTTATTTATCATCTACACATGCACACGAGTGCGCACGCATGCACGCACAATATAAATTGAGGTTTTGGCCGAAACGGTAGACCGGTCTCCAAAGGGACCAAGCGAAAACATTCATAGAAAGCGCGTTGTTTAATCAATTTTAGCAGCTACTGGCTGCTTCCTATCAATTCGAATGACCATTTCACATGGGAGACAAGTCCACTTAAGGAGATGTATTTTGTTCCAAGAAAAATAAAAGAACTATATTTTATGTTTTGAAGATCAATAAAATAAATACTTGAAATCAACAAAACAAATTTAAAAAAGAAATCTTACTTTCCAAGATCCATTTATGCAACGATTATTGAACAATAATTGGGAAGCTGGGTTCGTTCCATTTGTCGCATAATTCGTCACCGTATTCCACCACGGCATTCAATTTTTCTTCATACTATGAAACTTTAAGGTCCTTAGGTTGGACCTTTTCATGTTATGGTTCTTCCTGCATTTCATGTAGTTTGAGAAAACGTTTCCTCCTGAATAGACCATATCCTGAACAAAAAAAATAAAAATTCTGGAATCTACTGGAACATTGATTTAGAGTCTGTAAACAAATTTTAGGAATATAGTTCGATAGTCCTTGGGCCTGCCTTCATTGACATAGATTTCATGTACTATTCCTTTTCTTATTGCTGCTGTGTTTTTGGATTTTCTGAATCCGATCAAATTGAGGGACTTAAACCAAATCCAAGTCCTCAAACCTTGCTATTCAACATAAGTAGTCATTAGCTATTTCGTAGTTGGAACCTGTAAAAAGATTATGACATGTCCAAAACTTGGAGATCCGAGAAAAGTTAATTGCTTATTTGAAGCGTAAGGGATTTCGATCCCCCCCTCGCGCTTCTCTTGCCCTAAATTTTCAAGGTCAGATCTCAACATGTCAAAATGATATTCAACATAAGTTAAGTAGTCATTAGCTATACTAAAGTTTACATGTATGATATATGTGGATTCCATATACTTGGTTAAGGATGATGCTGATCTTGTTTAAAAAGCAGCCTTGTTATGGTAGTTCAGTGTTTTCCGCAGGCATAAAGTAGAGAATCAGAGGGGGGATGCCAAAGTTAATAGTGCATGGGGTTTAACAGATTGGTTTAAGAGTAATTTTATGTAGGAGAGATAATATTTGGTTATAAGCAATACCAAGTTTTCTAGTTTTATAGGTATAGGTATTGACTTCAGACAGAGTTCTTGGGTAGTAGAAGAATTTTGGGCATAACGAGTATAATGAAATACTAGGTAAATTTTGTATATTTGTCTGGTTTAGATGAATAAAGTTCTTATACGCCCAACTTAATTGACCTTCCAAACGTTGCTTGTGGAATTTAATTGGATTGTATACCATGCCCATTCTTGATTTTGAAATCTTGCCTGCAAGTTTAGTATGATCTAAATCATGCTACTGTGTAAGCTAAGATCCTAACAACATTGTTGGCTGAAGCCTATAATCACTAAAAATACTATATATGTCCCTAGCTTGTTAATGAATTCTATTATTCCATCAATAATCTGGTCTAATCAAGTCCGACCTCTGGTCTAATCAACTCAAATCTCAAGATTAATCAAGTCAGACTTGACTAGCCAGACCCAACTAGTCTCTTTTACTTTTTTCCAAAAGCAATATATATTCAGTCCAATTCAATCAAAAATATCAATAAACTACACAATTCATAGACAAAAAATGTAAAACACATTCTTGAAAACATGTTAGTAATGTATTACCAGTCAAGTTATATAAATCGACTGTATTATTTGTTACATCTAATATCAAACAAATCAAAATTGCAAATGCCCTGTAATATTTACTGCAAGTATGACAACAACAACTGCGCCTTTTATCCCAAGCATATGGGGCAGGCTATATGAACCAACATGAGAATCACACCGGATCGAGCACATGAATCCTCCGCCTCCACTTACTCTTATCGAACAATATATTTTCATTAAGACCTTTGGCATCCATATCTTTTCGTATCGCCTCCATTTACGTTTTCTTCGGTCTCCCTTTCACTATGTGGACTTAACCTAAATTGAGAATATTCATTCGTTGAACCGGTGTTTTCGTAGGTTTGCGTCACACATGATCAAACCATCTTAGACGGTTTTCCCGCATCTTCTCCTCCATGGGTGCTAC
Source organism: Agapanthus africanus (assembly GCA_030015575.1). Taxonomy (NCBI): domain Eukaryota; kingdom Viridiplantae; phylum Streptophyta; class Magnoliopsida; order Asparagales; family Amaryllidaceae; genus Agapanthus; species Agapanthus africanus. The sequence goes on from CM057339.1 coordinate 49,828,969, forward strand.
ACCAACCTTTACACGAATATCCTCATTTCGCACCTTATCTTTTCTAGTGTTACCACACATCCAATGAAGCATGCATATTTTCGTTACATGCATCTTCTGTGCATGATGTTTCTTAGGAGTCCAGCATTCCGTACCATATAATAAGGCAGGCCGAATAACGCTTTGATAAAACTTCCTTTTCAATCTTAACGGAAAGCTACGATAACATAAAATCCCCGTTGCACTCCTTCATTTCAACCGGCAAGCCTGAATTCTCTGGTTGATATCGCTATCAATCTCCCCATCCTTTTGGATGATGGAACCTAGATATATAAACTGATCGCTCGGTGATATCTCTTGCCCATTCAGTATTATACCACTGTGATTTTGGCTTCTCTGTTTACTAAATTTGCATTGTATATATGCTGTCTTGGACCTACCCAATTTAAACCCTTAAGATTCCAAAGTTTGTCTCCACATTTCTAATTTGGTATTAACCCCTGCTTTCGTATAATTTACCAGAATAATATCATCAGCGATAACATACACCAAGCTATCTCATCCTGAATAGTTTTAGTAAGCTCATCCATCACTATGGCAAATAAGAATGGACTTAATATGGATCCTCGGTGCAAGCCAACTGTGATCGGAAAATCTCTCATTGGGCCGCTGCAAGTCCTTATGTTTGCCACAACGCCATCATACATATCCTTGATCATGTCAATGTACGCCATCATATATATCCTTGATTATGTCAATGTACCTGATTGGGACTCCCTTCTTCATCATTGTCTGTCATAATAGCTCTCTAGATGTCTTATCGTAAGTTTTCTCCAAATCAATAAACACCATAAAAGGAGATAAATAAGTTTTTCGAATTATTGAGCTTTATGATCTTAATATGAAAATCACTAATAATTTTGTTATTTTAGTGATTTAGATTGTTATGTTATGTAGATCATCATTTGCGAACCTCGCTTCACAATTGGATGGAAGTTACGATTTGTAGGCACATAAACAATGAATATCAAAGATAACACTAACAGAGAGCATACATAACTCCATTTATCTATTAATAAAAATCGCTTTAATTAAGGATAAGAAGTAAAATAATTGAATAAACATTTTGCCCCATTTGAAAATTTTCATCTCAACCTTTTTCTATTTTCTTGAGTGGGTGAGTTGGGATGGGATGCTGATCTCAATATGCTTAGCCTGTTTCTTTGAATTAGGCAAGACTCAAATTAAGGTCGAGGATCCGATCCCAACTTATCCACCAAAAAAGCTATTTTTATGCTGATGAATATTTTTGCTTATAATCGTATATATCCCGACTCACACATTAGGTATTTTTAAAAAAAAAACATGCCTCATTTAGAACAAAGAATGAGGAGGCAAATGGAGAAAAATGTGAGGGCGAGAATTTTTTTGGGAGGTGGGGGGCATGGGTGGAGAGGGGTGAAGAGAAAGAGATTGTGGGTCAAGAACAATGTTTTAGGAGGGATTTATAGGACTAAAAGCTTAGAAGGGGGAGATTCATATGGATGAATATTACATCGAACCGGATACTGCAATGGATCAAGTGATATGGTTAGTTATTTGCAAAGTTGTAGAGGATATGGTTAGTTATTTCCTCGAGTGATTCCCAATATGCATATGGAAATTATGATATTTAGCCAGGATACAACTACAACCGAGCCTTTTATCCCAAGCTTATGGGGTATGCTATATGAACCAACATGAGAATCACGCCGAGTCCAGCACATGAATCCTCCGCCTCCACTCACTCCTATCGAACAATATGCTTTCATTGAGGCTTTTGGCAACCATATCTTTTCGTATCACTTCCATCCATGTTTCTTCGGTCTCCCTTTCGCCCTTTTGACATTGCCTATATCGATAGTATCCATTCGTCGAACCGGTGCTTCTATAGGTTTGCGTCGCACATGACCAAACCATCTTTTAGCCGGTTTTCTCGCATCTTCTCTTCCACAGGCGCAACACCAACTTTTGCATGAAAATCCTCATTTCGTACCTTATCTTTTCTAGTACCACCACACATCCAACGAAGTATTCGCATCTCCACTATGTGCATCTTCTGTGTTCGATGTTTCTTAGAAGCCCAGCATTCTGTACCATATAATAAGGTAGGCCGAATAGCACTCCGATAAAACTTTTCTTTCAACCTTAACGGAAAGTTATGATCGCACAAAATCCCATTGAACTCCTCTATTTCAACCAACCAGCTTGGATCCTTTGATTAACATCGCTATCGATCTTCCCATCTTTTTGGATGATGGAATCTAGATATCTAAACTGATCGCTCGGTGATCTCTTGTCCTTCCAGTGTTGTACCAATGTGGTCTCGACTTCTTTATTTGCTAAATTTGCAATGCATATATGCTGTTTTGGACCTGATCAATCTGAACCCCGACATTCCAACGTTTGCCTCCATAACTCCAATTTGGCATTAACCCTTGCTTTTATCTCATTTATTAGAACAATATCATCAGCATATATCTCATTTTGGATAGTTCTAGTAAGCTCATCCATCACGATGGTAAACAGGAATGGACTTAATGTGGATTCTTGATGTAAGCCAATTGTAATCGGAAAATTACTCGTTAGGCCGCCGCAAGTTCTGACATTTGCCACTACTCTATCGTACATATCCTTGATTATATGTACATGACGGGGATCCCCTTCTTCATCATTGTCTCAAATAATACCTCTTTAGGTACCTTGTTGTATGCTTTCTCTAAATCAATAAATATCATATGCAAATCTCTTCTCTCTTGAAAACGCTTGACAAGTTGACGAAGCAAATGAATAGTTTCTGTCGTCGATCGTCAAGGTATGAACCCAAACTGGTTCTCTGTTATCTTAATAACTTTTCTTAGCCTGTGTTCAATCACTCTCTTCCAAATCTTCATTAGCATAACACCCCCACCCTTCCCCCTCTCCCGTTATCAACGAAAACCTAAAAACACTCAAATTCTACTCTAAACAACACAAAAGTTCTAGATTCACATTTGATATTCATTTGTGTTTTTTTATAGTGTGAATGTTTTAATGGTTTTGGTCAATGAGCATGTGTGTATAACTTAGGTGGTTAATCCCCCCCACCCCCGCGAAGAAGAAAAAAAACCCCACCCCGACCCCTAGTTATTGCGTACCTATTGGGCTGCGAACTGATAATCTGAAAGTTAAGTGATTTAAGCCTTTCACCTGTGATAGTCATATTATTCCCATGATAATTTCCTGCAGGGTAGCGCTCCCAGGCTTGTGAAAGCAGCGCTTCAAGAAGCAGCAAAGAAAAGAGAGATGAGGTACTCTAACCTCAAGAAGATCGACCGTGGGGTCCGCCGCCATTTCCACGATGACATCACTGTTGTTGTCATATATCTCAACTCGAACCTTGTAACCCGTGCAAGTTCAATAAAGGCTCCTAATCTCACTTTGAGAGGAGGCGGGATCAGTCTTCCTTCAAACTCTCTTGCTCCTTCCTGATGAAAAGCTGAAACAATCATGAACTTGTTTTAGCCTAAGAATACTAAGAGATACTGTTAAGAATTAGCTATCTACGTGCACATGTTCTCTCTTATAATGTGAGGAATACTATAAGCTTAGTTATTTGTTAGTATTTTTCACTTTTTTTTCCTTCTTTTAAAAATATTCGGTCCTATTCGCATGTAAATTCTGTGGTATGTCTCCTTGGCAATCTAATTGTTCTTTTATTGGCTGTATTTCTTAATTATGTAATTTCTTAAATGGCCTGTTCTTGTGAGGTTTTATGAAGTATACTGATCTATCGATGTTTGTTATTATGATGCTTGTTATTATAATGCAAACAACGAAATCAAAGTTTATATCTAAATCTTTAATTTTTATGGAGAAAATCTTAGATAACTTAATAGTTAATGGAAACTTTAATACCCTTTAGTTTGAAATTAGTATCAAAAGATAGATTTACTCCAGCATTTTACTACTTGCCGTAGATCAACAATGTGTGTTCCCTTCTAAATGGACCTATCCATATGTTCATGGGTTTCTCATGTGATCGTTTTAAATTTTTTTTAGCTATTGGAAATTTTAAAGGGGCTATAATAACCCTTGAATTGTGATAACGGTTGAATGGTGATTGAGTGCCGACGACAACAGGCGCCTCTCTTTCTATGAAGTCTTTTCATAGAAACCTCCGTGGTTTACTCGAGTTTTTCAACACCGTCCCATAGTTAACCTATCATGAAGACGACCCTTTGAACTTTCAATTCGTCGTACAAAATCCTCCTATGGTTTGATTTGTAAAGTTTTTTTTAGCATTTAATAGGTCATATGACCCACACTTTGACCGATTGTTGTAGTTTTATTCTAAATTATCCATCCAGATTTCATTATATCAGCTCTTTCTCTGTAAATTTCGATTCGATTTTTAATTGAGGCTTCTTCTCCAAATCCTCAAATTTAAAGTGTTGTTCTCCAAATAAGGGCAAATTGCCTATTAAACGATACTAGGAGTCAATGCATCCAGAGAATTTGTATTTTTATTAAAATAGAGGTTAGTTTAGTTGTATTTTGTAATAAATAATTGCAAAGGGTTTTCGTGCAGCAAAATAAAAGTTCCGGATTCTCGTGATAAGTTTAAACTATTGCAGATTTAGAAAAATTAAACCATTGGATTGGTTTATGTGAATCTATAAAACAAAATAAAATAGAGAGCAATTTGCTTTTGGTTTCAGAAAGCTATTTTCTATTTATAGAAAAATTATTTTTAAATTATCATTTTTACATGAACATATTATATACATGCATGAATTTTTTTAATTTTTTTTTGAAATCGACCTATTTTGGGGATCGAACTTGTGACCTCTCATATTGAAGAGGAAATTTATACCAAATGAGCTAAGCCGAGTTGGTTATCTATACTATTATAATCACAAAACTTGAGGGTTGATTTCAATTTGATACTCTAACATAGCCTCAAATATCGCCACATAAAAAAAAAATAAATGTAGAATTTTCTTTAAAAAATATTTAATAAATACAAATATCAACTAAATCAGTTATAACTATACAATCATCTCTATTGATCTTAAATACTAGAATCATTGTTAATTATTTTGAAAACAAATTAACCAGTATGTTTTAATCTTCTCTAATTTTTTTGAATTCAAATTATAAAAATTAAACATAAATTTTATTTGAACATGTGCATCGCACCTGCAAGATACTAGCATATTATAACGTGGAATATGTCTCCATAAGCAAGAAACAAAGTTGGCTCCCCAAATAACACAAACGGACTCCACGGTATGACCCGTTGGTAAATAAATCATTCCGGAGGCTGCTTTTTTTTTTTTAACAACACTAAGAAATAGCAAAACTTTATAATTGATATCTGATAATAAAAAAAATACAGGAAAAATAGGGGCCAACTAATACATCTCGGGATCTTTTAAATACAGAAAAAAGGTCTTGGAATTAAATCTCGGCGACACAATGGACAAGAGCCATGCCTCATGAGCCAAACATCAATGCAAGGAAGATGAAACTTGTGATGACAATGGGGTAAACACCTCACTGTTTCTCCTCTCTCGAAATCCTGGACGAAGATGAAAAAAGATGGAAGAAAAATATATTAAATGAGCCAAGACATATATAATCAGTAAATTTCGAAATAAGCAATATGCGCCGTGCGCAGCGTGCCACAAGCATTTACCCGTCCTTGATGCTTTGAGTCTGCTTTAAGTCACGGGATAGGGCCCACGATTTGAGGCATAACGACCACAGTTAAAATGTCTATGGCTGTGCACACGACCATTTTGGTTTTTCGAAATAGATCGATATATTTATCATAAAATCACTAACCTCCATGCAAACCACACAACAAATTTTATCCCCCATATGATCGACATTGTTATGAGAAGTGATTCTAATCTTAGAAATTTTGTCGACCGATTCCCTTGTCATGCTTCGAATGCAACCGGCGTCGAAGATATCGACCGTTTCGATCAAAGGCGCGTCCAAAGCATCCATCTGCTTTCACACAAGAAATTTATATAAATTATATTTATCAGTTATATTTTAAATTTTAGACTATGAAAAGCTTGTGTACCGACCTGATTTTGAATTGCAGTTTGTAAGGTTGGACCAAAATTTTCTGTAACTAGTCTCCCGCTCAAAAGACGACAAATTATATCTATCTGCAATAGAATAAAGAAATTTGCCCATCAAGCATAACAAAAGAAAACTATATAAAAGAGGAAAAAAGGGAAAAGTTGATTATAATATCATGAAATTTCGGGCATATTAAAATGAAGAGTAAAGAGCCACGCAATTTTCTTACATGACACACTCAAACACTTGACGTGGGGCCCACATACTTAAGTGCGAGACTTGTTGATTTTGTGAGTATTGTGTAGTTTGTTGCGTAGGAAAGGATTGTGTAGGAGCCGTTTTCCTTTGAATTAACAACGTACAAAACGTTTTTTAAATTGGTATTTAATTTAAATCCAAAATAATGATCATGCACAATTGAAAAACATCATGAGGAATGAAACGCGGAGAGTTAATTATGGTAATTATTTATATGCAAAAACACTTATGGTTCATGGTATTTTAATGTAGCATTAGCCAAAACAAGATGTAATCCTAGGGCTTACGGCATAGAGGAATCTCCTTGTTTTTGATTCATTGGAGGGCCAACTAGCAAGAGTTGATTCGAAAGCCTCGATCGTGAACACTGCTCCGGATATAGCTCCAATTCCAGCACCCCTGAGGGGACCGCTTTCTGTCGTCAGACCTATAACACCACCGGTCACCGCCCCTACCATCGACCCCACTGCTCATAGAAATACAATATATTTTCAGAAAAGAAAAAGGAAAAAGAAAATTACATCTAATTAACTGAATAGAATTAATATAAGTGAAATAGTTAGATATCTATTTTATTAAAAATATCATAACGACTTCAAGATTTGTACAGAAGGGTACTAAAGTGAATATACCCACAGTAAAAAATGGACAAGGAATTAATTATATATATAAAAAAAACAGAACCAGACTTAATTTTGTAAGAGTACAAAATTATCCCTCAAACTGTCACTGCAACTTCAAAGTTTTGATGCAATTTCGAAACCCTAAAACAATATTAGAATGATCTCGCAGGTTTAAATCCTGTTCGACACGCATTAAAAAGATCATATTAATTATAAAAAAGATTTGTCGCGTAATGCCCAAATTTCCAGAAAAACGATCCAAACTTTTCAAGGTAGCAGCATGGTTCACACAAATAGAAGAGAGAACGACCGGCAACGATGAGGCCTGCTAAGCTAGCTAGCTGCTGGCGAGATACACACACGCATACTTGTAATCACAAATAACACATGTTTTCTCTAGATTTTATCCCATAAAAGGTCATTAGGGAGTTATTATAAATCTGTCCCTTACCAATTCGGAATTTTTGAAAAGGGAAGTATAAAATTTAGGGCGATGGCATCGAAAACAAATAGAGTTGAAAGCGAACCTGCTGCAAAGGTATAGGTGAGAATGTGGCGTATGAACCTTCCGGTAATTCCCGAATTAATGGCGTTATCATTGCTCAATACATGAGAAGCCGACAATGACGACGAAGAAGAAGAAGAAGAAGAATCATCATATGAAAAACAAGTAAAAGATATGGTCATAGTGAATTTTTGAGGATGATATGAAGCACCAATGAAAAGAGGAACATATATATACAAGAAATGAAGAGTTGAAACTAAATCAAAATTCAAAGAAGCCAAAGCCGCACAATCAATGAGCAACAGAGACAGGATATGGGGAATTTTCCAATTAATCTATACAATCCATTCATTGCATAAATGTTCATGCATTGTATTTCTTCCAATATTTAAACCCAACCAACAAACAACTAGCTACCTGTTTCCTCTCAAGTGCATGCCGCAATCAATACTTGTTGAAAAATCTGAGGTTTCTATACATGCCAACGTAGAAAAAATCAACTTCTTGTATGGTTTGGTTTGATTTTGTACACTAAGACCTACCATTAAGAAATACGCGGGTAGCAAAATCGGCAACAGTTGTTTTTATCTCGATAATAGGCAATCGGCAACATTTGATTTTGTACTCTTTATAATTGTCTCGATGATAATCGGCAACATTTGTTTTTATATCTTTAAGGTCTAAAATATGTGCTATGTTGATATATTTCCGTCTGTTGATTTTTGCGAGGGAAATGTTCTGTTACCTGTAAACCTTTAAATTGCAGGAGCAGGAGGTTGAAGTTTGATAGACATAAAAGGATATTTTACTTTTACATTAGCTCCCCTCACTTTTAGTTTGTTAATTAATTATTGGTTTTTTTTTATATATATTTTGGACACCTCCGAACTTTCATATTTTCAAAAAAGATACCCCAAACTCGATTTTTCTAAAAAGTACACCCTGATAACTAAAAAAGACCTTCTAATTAATTGACATCCAATTATCATCCAAACTTCATTAATTAGATGTGGTCATAGCCATTATAGCTGTTTTACTTATGGATTAATATCCAATTAATATCGAACATGACCGAAAGAGAAGGATGGCGGGAGAGAGGAAGGAGACGGAAGTGGCGGGCGGCGGCGGCGAAGGAGAGATGGAGAAGTGGAGGAGGAGGGTTAAGACATGATGGAGGAGCAGAAGTGGAGGAGGAGGGGGTTTTGACGAAGGAAGTGATTCCGGTGACGGCGGTAGGGAGGAGGCGGAGCACGGTGCATGGTGATTATAGGAGAAGGTATCGAACATGGGATTGAGGGTTAGGGTGAGGAGAGAGGAGGAGGAAGAATATGGGTGATGGAGAGGAGAGAGAAAGTGATGAGAAAGAGTTTTAACGGAGAGAAGAGGAGGAAGAAGATGGGTGATGGTGAGTGAGAAGAGAGAAAGAGAGGAGAGAGAGTTTTACCGGGGAGAGGTGGAGGAGGCCATGGAGGTTTTAATGGTAGAGAAAGAGAGGAGAGAGAAATGACGGGAGGAAAAAGTTAGGTTAAATGTAATTAAATATTTTAGAATAATGGAGAAAAAAGGCCATAGGAAGAAATTTCCTCCTATGACGTGGAAAAATTACAACCTCCACCAATTTTTTCGACGATCGGCCCCCATCATTTTCATCGTTATCATCTAAGATATGGGTACACCAAATTTCATGTGATTCTACAACTTTTTCACCGTTGATTTAGCAATGTAAAAAGTTCTATTATCGGTAAACCGTTAATTTTGAACCCACTAAATCAACGGTAAAAAAGTTGTGGAATCACATGAAAGAGGGGATAAAAGAAGTGAGTCTTTCAAGGTGTATGCACATCTTAGATGATAACGATGATGATGATGGGTGCCGATCGTCGGAAAAAATGGTGGAGGTTGTATTTTTTCCACGCGATAGGAGGAGATCCCCTCCTATGGCCTCTTTCCTCCATTAATCTCTAAATATTTAATTTAACTTTAGTTAATTTAGCCAACCCTCTAAACTAACCCCACATTAACGGAACGTTTCTTTTTAGTTAACGGAGAAGAATTATGTGTTTTATTTAGAAAAATCGAGTTTGTGATGTCTTTTATGAAAATATAGAAGTTTGGGGGATCAAAAATTAAAAAAAAACCCATTAATTAAACACATATGTATATCAATGTATCATGCATCTTGAGAGTTGAGTTGTCAAGTGGGTCCTAAGTATCTCTAGGCTAATTATGAAAAGTTAAATATCTTCTCTATAGGTATGGACAAGAGATTAAGATATAAATGCTATGGCTTAAATACAACTAATTAACTTATTTATTTTCTTTTCTTTAAAAGAAAAATCTTTTTTGTACACAGAATCTGTTGTATTTCAAAATACAAGTAACACTTGGTCAGCATAGAATATTCTAGCAGCCTTTTGGGATGGGAGATGAAGTCTTAGTTGATGACTCTCTCCCACCATTTTCTAATGTTAATTGAGATGGCGGGTGGGTGGGGCGGGGGGGGGGGGGGAATCACCACAAAACTGTGATGCTCTCCATTTTATGAAACTGTGATGCCCTCTATTTTATGTCCAGGCCCGATATGGAGTTAGGAAGACTGTGCTTTATTTTCAAGTGAAGACGGGGTATGCAAATTGTGATTTGTAAGCCCCAAACTTTAAAAATAGAGTTTATAAAACTTTGATCGGATTAAGTTGAGATAATTGCCGGTTAAAGTTGGCATTTTGGAGTTGAGTTTTGTTAACTTTATAAAACTACTGTTTAAGAAAACTTTACTCTTGTTTACGCCAAAAAAATAACCTGTTTCGGATTTTGTGGGGCCTCACTGAGATTTCAGAAGTCCCGCAGTTCGGACAGCAGGCTGGAGGTAAAGGGGGCCAGCGGCCCCGGTAGAATTTTATTTTACTAATAAATGTTGGAGTGTTATAGAAGAAGCCTCAAGTGAGTACCTTACCAAAACGGATATCTTACTTTGACCAAAGCAAAACGAGTATTTTAGTGATAAAACCTAGTTTAAATCTAAAAATGTATTTTAGATTTAATGGTATTTTAGTGATAAAACCTAGTTTTTAAAGGTTTATAGTATTTTAAAGAAAGAAACTATCTTAAAGAAACTTGAGAGTATTTTCTTGAAAACTTTTATTTTTTCATTTTCGAGTATGCATGAACTAAAATTTTCACAAATTTGTTTTTCTTCGGAAAAACGAATATTTGAATTAAATTATTTTAAATTTGTTTACTTTATAGTAAAATTTCGTATTTTCTTTAAAACCGTATTTTATTTCTTTTGAGACTGAATTCTCCGTAAAGTTCTGCATCTCACTCTATTATTCTAAGAATGTACGATAATCCGCACTATCCACGACCGGGTCCTCTAATGAGAGTTGTAGAAACGTATTTGCAAAGGATAAAACTTCGTATTACTTGAAGGTATTTTAAGTGTAATTCGATTCTTTTAGAAAACGTTAAACAGTATGAGATCGTGCTATATTTCCAAGTGTGTATGAGTGGGGTATGTCATTACCCCATGCGTTATTACTAGACAATATTCACAACTTCATGTTAAAATATTAAAAGTTACATGAAACTAGTGTATGTAATAGATTTGCATGAATATGGTTCTAATCAAAGTGTGAGTTATAAGTTAACGAAAGATTAGATAGGTGATGATTATAAACATAAGATGTGTTAGACTTCAAATTGAATTAATAAGTTTTCATGAAAGTAGTTTATGTTTTATTTTTATTTTTATAGTGAGTATATATATTTAAAGAATATTATTTTAGTGGGAAAAATATAGTGACTAGATAAGGATTTGATTCAATGGGAGAAGAAGAAGTTTAAAGGAGATGAAAGAGGGAGGGACTTACTTGTTCCGCTTGTACTCCTACAAGTGAGGAATTGAAGAGAAATAGTCTCGCTTTGAAGAACCGAGACCACTAACACGAAGAAGGTTTGATTGGCCGGAGACTTGACGTTCGATGAGAGGAAGCTTGGCAATTGGTTGTTGAGAGATCCTTGGATGACTTGGGAGCTTCCTAGAGAAAGAAAGCTCGGTTTGAGGAATCGAGAACGCTGACACAAGAGAAAGACGAGCTTGAGGGTACTTGGCCCCTTGTGAAAGGTTATGCTAGCGTCCCGGCCAACTCCTGTGGCCAAATGCGGAATAAATTTTTTCTACGAATTGAAACTTGGCGCTAGAATAATCTTAAACCGGATCTACCATAAACCCAACAAGCAAAAAGAGAAGCTATCTACTATGAAAAGAGTTATACCATGAGGCTCGAGTCCTTCGGGTCTTCACTCCTCTCCTTTAGCATGCTCCTAGTGGCCTCCATGATCGAGCTTGATCGTCGGTTCCTTATGTCGAAGATGATCCATCCGAGAGTTTCTACTTTGGGCTACTACCTTTAAACCAAGATAACTAGGTCACTTGGTTAGCTAATCTAAGTGACCCAGGTGATGTAGAGAGTGATGATAAAGTATTTTGTCTCAAGAGCCCTTGGTTTCTTAACACATGAGACTATAAGGGCTTGAGGTAGAAGAAGAAAGACTTGGAGGTGATTAGAGAGTTGAAGAGAGCAACCATGAAAATAAAACACTAGTGAGCTCACATGAATAATGGCTAATTATATTTTCTACTAATAATTCAAGCATGGCAAAGAAAATAATAAACTAATATTTCCATCACAAAATATCTAGATATTTTCTACAAAATATCTAGATACCACCTTGCATCAATAGTAAACCCTAACTCACTAAGTGAGTTAACAAACTAGCCATGGTTCACTTGAAGAATAGTCAACCCCTCATACCTCCATCTAATTAACCATTTAACTAAATGGTTAAAACAAATAATAGGGGTTTTTCTTCTAATAGCACTCTTGTAACAAATTACAAGAATACCCCTCACCGTATATACATACCCGTATCCGTATTTCGAAAAATATGAATACAAAGAGACAAAAATAATCCATCAATATAATATTAGGATCCGGCTTAAACCAAAGCTTGCTAGTATTATCCGCCCGAACATCATACGTGCACGAGTGCACGCACGTGATCGAATCCTTGCCGTAAAACCATACGGCCTCTATATCGTTTCGCCCGAAGCAGGGAAACCCTCTGTGTGGGACTTTAAAGACTCGACAGTACGCTGGCAGTGGGTTTAACCACAAGCACGTCAGCGGCACTAGCTGTACGTAACGGCTACCCAGGTACCTGCCGAAAAGGAAAGCCGACGAGCAAACTCATTTGGATCCCTACTGAGCCTATCCGTGACAATTTCCGTACAGTCCGGTCTCTTCGTCAAAGAGTATCGTATACCGGGTCTAGGGGGTGGTGAACGTCAGACCCTAATAACCTGATAAGTCGTGCTGATGTGGCTCAGGACCAATCCGGGAAACTACTGATCAACTTACCAGTAAATCCCAACTGCCTTGGCTAAGGTCTTATGGTCCTGACCAATCAAAAACACAGTACGACATCGACTCCCAATACCGGGAGAGACGAATCCCCAACAATCGATCACTGCCTCCATTTGGCTCGGGACTGGTTCCAATTAAAACCTGTTTGCACGACTCAGTAGAACCGTGGTAGGATAGTGATCAAAGCACAGTGGGAACTCACACGAGACAAATGACGATCTCAGGTTCGAAGACTAACCCGTACACATGTCATCTGAGAACTTCCATTTGACGATAGGTATAGTACCATCTGGAAGTTCTCCGTGAGTCCGTCCAGTGTACTCACACCCAGTGAGTACCTGCATACGATCTTAGGTGCATCCGACCAATGGCTGTGGGACCAACCATTGCCCCTTGTCGGGGTTAGAAGCGTATACACTTGTCTACTCTGGAGTATCAATGCTCAGTCTCGATACTTACGCGACTAGAGACCATTTAAGGATGTGCTTATGGACTACCCTGCTCCCACAAGTATGATCGCCATCACAACGCAGGTAGTCAAGCAAGATCCTACGGGCTTTATCAACATGTAACCGCAATATGTAATAACATGTATAACATATGCCATGTTAAGATAACGACAAACCATAATAGTATACTACTGTATTGAGTCTTTATCAATATGTGCAAGCTGGATAAAACATCAATAGAAATAAATACACATATCCTGACAAAGACCTCTCAAATAATATACTATATAACTGAGCAAGAATGTCCTGTACATACATATCCCTAACATCCACATGTATACATATACAATAATGGCCTCTAGGGCATACATATCCAACAATCTCCCACTTGCACTAAAGGCCAGTAATTGGTGTACTGCATACCCAACGTCTGCACTAAGGCCAGCTGCTGGCGTACCGCATACCCAATAGCTCAAAAAGTCGCTCGAACTGTGCTTGAGGGAGGGCCTTTGTAAATGGATCCGCCGTGTTTTCTTTAGTGTCCACCCTCCATACCTCGATCTCCTAGCGATCAATGATCTCCCTGATCAGGTGATACCGTCTTAAGATGTGTCTGGATTTCTGATGGGACCGTGGTTCCTTCGCTAAAGCAATAGCCCCATTGTTATCGCAATACAAAGGTATCGGATCAACAATGAACGGAACCACTTGAAGTTCAGCAATGAACTTCTTCATCCAGACCGCTTCTTTTGCGGCATCGCTGGAAGCAATGTATTCAGCCTCTATCATTGAGTCTGCGACGGTGTCATGTTTGGAACTTCTCCAACACACCGCCCCTCCATTGAGGGTAAATACAAAACCCGAGACAGACTTGCTGTCATCCTTGTCACTCTGGAAGCTTGAATCAGTAAAGGACTCGACCCTGAGGTCTCCATTACCGTAAACCAGGAATATCTCTTTAGTCCTTCTCAGGTACTTAAGAATATTCTTCACAGCTGTCCAGTGGTTCTCACCTGGGTCTGACTGATACCGGCTCACCACGCTTAGCGTGTAAGCTACATCTAGTATTGTACATAGCATCACATACATTATAGATTCTACCGCCGAAGCGTAGGGTATAGTGCTCATGCGAACTCTCTCCTCGTCAGTCTTGAGAGACATCTCCTTGGAGTGGGTGATTCTGTGCAATGCGAGTATGTTACCGCACTTGGAATCTTCCATACTAAATCTCTTTAGTACGGTCTCTATGTACTTGGACTGCGAAAGTCCCAATAATCTCTTAGAACTATCTCTGTAGATCTTGATCCCCAGAATGTACGAGACATCACCCAGGTCCTTCATGAAGAACCTTTATGACAAGAATAGCTTGGCCGATTGTAGCATAGGATATCATTTCCTATCAAAAGAATGTCGTCCACGTACAAGACTAGGAATACGACAGTTCGTCCTACAATTTTCTTATATATACATGGCTCATCTTCATTCTTGATGAAGTCAAATTCTTTGACAGTTTCATCAAAACAGATGTTCTAGCTCCGCGATGCCTGCTTCAATCCATAAATGGATTTAAGCAACTTCCACATCTTCCCGCTGTTCCCATTGTCTATAAAACCTTCTGGATGATCCATATAAACACACTCTTCCAAACTGCCGTTAAGAAAAGCTGTTTTTACGTCCATCTGCCAGATCTCATAATCATGGAAGATAGCAATGGTAAGTAGGATCCGAATGGATTTGAGCATAGCCACTGGAGAAAAGGTTTCGTCATAGTCCACTCCTGATCTTTGACGAAAACCTTTTGTAACGAGTCTAGCCTTATAGGTTTCAACCTGCCCATCTACACCAAGTTTTCTTTTGTAGATCCATTTGCATCCAACGGGTTTTACCCCAGGTGGAGCAATATCCAAGGTCCTGTCACGACCCGAAATAGCACATGACTGGCACTTGAATCATATGAAGTCTATAGGACCCCATCTAACTCAAGTAAGCCAAACGCCCAGAAATCTAAAACCATTTTAAGGAGTAAATAAAAAAAACTAGTTTTTACGAAGTAAGGAAAACATGTTTTAAAAACAAGGTTTTTAAATAAGTAAGCCGAATATGCATTTTTAAAATCTATAGTCTTTTCTGAAAATTTCGGCAGAGTTTCCTTTGTAAATACTGGTCCCGAACGGGGTACAACAAGAATAATATATGCACAATGATAAAAGGCATCCCCAAACAGGAGCTAGCTCTTCGTCAATCGACTGTCACAACCACGCAAGCAATATAATATACAACGCCGAAGGGCGAGAATCAAAACTCAAAAGAAACTCAAAAACATCATGAAAACCATAATACTACAACGCGCGGCTCTAAGGTCGAAATAATACACAACTGGTTTTCTAAGTCCGAAACAATATACAAGTTTGGTTGATGGAATTATTAGATACAACTGATAAAATAAATACAAGGATGGTCACGATACGAGTGAACCCACCTACCAATGCAATCACCCAGAAAGGAAGCAGTGTGCCAGAAAAGCCGCAATGAAACCTGTGCGGCAAAACCTGTAAGAACTGTGGCACAACGGGGGTGGGTTGCCAACTCGTGAATAGAAAACATCGCAGAGCAGAAATCGTATGTATGACACAATCCTAGGTCAATACGATCAATATGTATATAAACCTCAATGAATAAGTCTGAAGCATGATAAGGTGGCAATGTAACATTTATACATGAGTGTAGTGCCAAGTGCTCGTGCCAGTGCCTCAGGTAACAACATATCGTAAATATGAGGGATGATCAATGTCATCAATGTCAACCATAAGTATGTGGAAATCGTCCACGTGTCACCCAATGACAATAAGCATCATGCATGTAAATATCATAAAGCATATGCATGGAAGTATGAAGATGTAAATCAACATGTGTCGCTCGCGACATATCAAATCATGGAACCTGAGTGTCAAGTATCGACACTCGAAAACATCATGAAACCTGTGCCTAGCATCGGCACGTAAATCCTCATATACATAGGGCTCCGTCAGTCCGGATCGGCCCGTCTCATCTCTCAACTCCGGTCGGTATCCTCCGCATATCCGCCGAGCTCAAATACAATCACCGGTAGGTACTAGCCACCCTGCCAGGCTCATCTTCTGCTCCACGAAAAACATTTCTCGTCCCGGGGAACCATACCGGGTCCACCATGAACCCGCAAACGGATCATCCAACTCCTCGAATCGGGTTTCAAGCACACGTCTCAGAACCGAGAAAACGCATGGTGGACGCACTGAAATATCATATCAAGGGTAACCAGGTTTTTAAAACAATACATACTCTCGTTTGAAATACCCACGGTTCCCAAATCCAGAAATATCATGGAAACAACATATCTCAATGCGTATAATCATAAAGTATGATGTATCCGACATATAAAAGAATGTAAGTATATCAGTATGTCATGCAACATGGAATAGTAATATGCACATATTGAGGGAAACCGCTCTTTTAAAATGAATACAGTTTTAAGATATAATTTGCGGTTCCCAAATCTCCAAATCAAGACAGAATCATCTATGTATATGCAAATACATAGGTATGCAAGTATGGGTGTATGCAAATACAGTGTAGTGACATGACAATTATCGATGATGAAGTGTGTGATGTAGGGTTACTAGGCACACTAACGAGGCTCAACAAGGCATCGAGCATGCCAAAATTAAATTTTTATGTGCCGAATAACACTAAGCAAGATCGTTAACTAGAGTTTAGGCGAAACAATAAGCAAGTAAACATCTTTACTCTAAAGAGAATACGAAATACAACCTTTGTAGATCGGTCCTTCGCTTCTAAAGCTCCTTGATGAAGTCCCTTCGCTGCGATCAAGGTTCTTCTGGGCTCTTGCATGGCTTCACGACGCGTGGGATGCGACTTTGCTTGAAGTCTCCGAGGCCGAAGATGATCTACGTCGAGAGAATTCCGACTCAAGCTCCTACTTCACTAATTTGAGAATTAGTGAAGGAAACACCCTATACAAGAGTGCTAGTCTTGATGAGGATGGAGAAATAGGAAGTGGGTTCTCTTTGGATTTTTAATTCTCACAAAGTTTCACTCTTTTTCAAAACCCTAGCAAGCTATTTCTTTTGCTCAATGAAGAAGATGAACAAAAGAAAGGAATGAGGATAATGATCAAGTGAGTAGAGTAACCATGGTGAGTGAGTATCATATACTAACCCTTGTAGAGACTTAACCCTAGGCTAATGGTTATGGTTGGGTTAATAAAAATCCATAGTAAAAACAAAATCAAGTTGGATTATTCAATCCATCCACAAGCTTCCACAAGCTTCATGTATTTACAAATCCTCCACTTGATTTTGCAATTACTTTAAATATTAAAAACCCAAAATAAACATTAGCATAGTGTAAGTCTCATACACCCATGGATTGTGTATCATCAATCATGATACAATATGGTAACACATTTTAACATATATCATATACATGTTAAAATAGTGTGCATGTGAGAAAAACCCTAAAGTGAACAAGTGTTAGCAAATGTAAATTAGTATATCTAATATACAATTATACATTTAATTATTAAATCAACGCTTGACTTAATAATCCGGTCATATCTCATATAACCGGCTAATATCCATCGTATCGACTTATCGAATCAACACTTGATTCGATAATCCGGTCATATCATATATAACCTGACCGATACAAAAAGTCGCGAGAATAGTATACGGTATCACATACACGCATTTATTCTCGGTCTCGCACATATCACATACGTGCTCCTATTTCGTTTCGCCTGAGCCAGTAAAACCTCTATATAGGACTCTAAAGATTCGTCAATACGCCGGCAGTAGGTGATGATCATATCACGCACCCACAAGCCGTCAGCGGTACTAGCTGGACGTAACGGCTACCCGGGTATTGAGCGATCAGAAGATCAGCAAGCAAACCCGCTCCAACTCCTGTGAAAGCCTGCCGGTAACACTTCCCGTATAGTCCGGTCTCCTCGTCTGATATGTCGTATATCAAGTCTAGGGGTGGTAAACGTCAGACCCCAATAACCGATAAGTCGTGCCGATGTGAGGCTCATAACGGGTCGAGAAACTACTGGTAAAACTTACCAGTAAATCTCTATATCAGCCCTGGCCAGGGACTTCCCTGCTACGGCCAATCGAGCACAGCGCAACATCAACCCCCAATACCGGGAGAGACGAAACCCCTCATATCGCTCATTGCCTCCATGTGACTCGGGACTGTACCCAAAAACCACCGTTTTGCACGCCCTCATGGACGTGGTAAGGTGGAAATCAAAGCACAGTGGGAATCACACAAGACTCTATGACGATTTCGGGTCTACAGACTAACCTGCACAAGTGTCACCAGAGAACTACCATCTGACGTAAGGTATAATACCATCTGGGAGTTCTCGGCGAGTCCGTCCAGTGTACCCAGTCTCCACTGAGCACCCGCATACCATCTCTGATGTCAAACACCAATGGATATGGGATCATCCATCGCCCATCTCATGGGTCGAGAAGCGTATACGCTAGTCTAATCTGGTATATCGATGCCCTGTCTCGATACACCCTCGACTAGGGACCTTGAAGGATGTACTTATGGACTACCATGTCCCCACTAGTATGATCCGCATCATAGTCCAGGTAGTCAAGTACACATCCTAAGGGCTTTATCAACATGTATCCATCAGACAGTATAAAGAGACAAGTATACATGTTAAGATAAAGAGCAACCAGATAGCATACTAACATATCGAGCAAGAAAGTCCTCTCTATATATGTCCAAGCATCCAATATAATATATATCATCTGTACAATACTGGCCTCTAGGGCATACATACACAACTAACAATCTCTCACTTGCACTAGGGCCAGCTGCTGTAGTATCGCATACCGAGCATCCCGAAGAGTCTCTCAAACTGTATCTGGAGAATGGCCTTCGTGAGTGGATCCGCTGTGTTCTTCTTCGTGTCAACCCTCCTGACCTCGATCTCCCGGCGATCAACTATCTCCCGGATCAGGTGATACCGCCTCAGAATATGCCTGGATCGCTGATGGGACCTGGGTTCCTTGGCCAAAGCCACCGCTCCATTGTTATCGCAATACAAAGGTATTGGATGCTCAATGGATGGAACCACTCCAAGTTCAGTAATGAACTTCTTGATCCAGACAGCCTCTTTGGCAGCATCGTTGGCAGCGATGTATTCAGCCTCCATTGTCGAGTCTGCCACGGTTTCCTGATTGGAACTCTTCCAGCTAACCGCCCCTCCGTAAAGGGTAAAGACAAATCCCGACTGCGACTTAGAGTCGTCCTTATCACTCTGGAAGCTCGAATCGGTAAAGGACTCCACTTGGAGTTCTCCGTTACCATACACCAAGAGCATCTCTTTAGTCCTTCGTAAGTACTTGAGAATGCTCTTCACAGCTGTCCAGTGACTCTCTCCAGGATCAGCTTGATACCTGCTCACTACACTTAGTGAGTATGCTACATCGGGTCTGGTACATAACATCGCGTACATGATAGAGCCTACAGCCGAAGCATAGGGTATCCCTTGCATGCGAGCTCTCTCCAAATCAGTCTTGGGAGACATCTCTTTGGAGAGAGTGAGCCCTGAGATCGTGGGTAAAAACCCACGTTTGGACTCTTCCATACTAAACCTCTTTAGTATGGTGTCAATATACCTGGACTGGGACAATTCCAATATCCTTTTAGATCTATCTCTATAGATCCTGATCCCCAATATGCAGGAGGCATCACCAAGATCTTTCATTGAGAATCTTTGTGATAAGAAGAGCTTTACCGATTGCAGCATAGGAATGTCATTTCCTATCAAGAGTATGTCGTCTACGTACAATACGAGGAAGACAACCTTACTCTCTGCTACCTTCTTGTAGATACAAGGTTCATCTACGTTTTTGACGAAATCAAACTCTTTGATAACGACGTCAAAGCAGATGTTCCAACTCCGCGATGCTTGCTTTAATCCATAAATGGATTTAAGCAGCTTGCACACCTTCCCGCTGCTCCCACTATCTACGAAGCCCTCTGGCTGAGTCATGTACACGCACTCTTCCAAATCACCATTTAGAAAGGCGGTCTTAACATCCATTTGCCAGATTTCGTAGTCATGATATGCAGCGATGGCAAGCATGATCCGGATGGATTTAAGCATAGCCACTGGAGAAAAGGTTTCGTCATAGTCCACACCTGGTCTTTGACGAAAACCCTTTGCAACAAGTCTAGCTTTGAAAGTCTCCACTTTCCCATCTACACCAAGTTTTTTCTTGAAGATCCACTTGCTCCCAATGGGTTTTACCCCTTCAGGAGCAACTTCCAAAGTCCACACTTTGTTGGTGTACATGGATTCCATCTCGGATCGCATTGCACCCAGCCATTTCACTGAGTCCCCACTCGTGATGGCCTGCTCGAAGCTAGTTGGGTCATCATCAACTATGATGCAATCCTCGCTCCCACCATCTATGAGAAAACCGTAGTATCTCTCAGGTGGGTGAGGAACCCTACTAGATTGGCGGAGAGGCTGAGGTTCGTTGGGAACTACCGAATCCTCTGGTTCCACTAAATCTTCAGTTGCAGTTTGTGTATCTGGAACCTCTTCCAGCTCTACCACTTTGCCACTAATTTCTTTTGCAAAAAATTCCTTTTCCAAAAAGGTGGCATATTGAGAAACAAACACTTTTTGTTCTTCAGCGTGGTAGAAAAAATATCCTTGGGAGTTCTTAGGATATCCCACAAACTTGCAAAGAACTGACCGTGCCTCGAGTTTGTCTGGATTTTGCCTTTTGACATAGGCCGGACAACCCCATATCTTAACTCGTTTAAAATATGGTCTCTTCCCACTCCATATCTCATATGGTGTGGTAGGTACAGATTTAGACGGAACTTGATTCAATAGGTATGCTGCTGTCCCAAGCGCATAACCCCAGAAGGAAATAGGTAACTCAGCTGTACTCATCATCGAGCGCACCATATCTAATAGGGCGCGATTCCTCCGTTCCAATACACCGTTGTGCTGTGGTGTATATGGAGGAGTCAGCTGAGAGAGAATCCCATTCTCTTTTAGGAAGTCCAGGAATTCATTGCTTAAGTATTCACCTCCTCGATCAGATCGTAGGATTTTAATACTTTTTCTGGTTTGGTTCTCGACTTCTTGTTTATATTCTCTAAATTTCTCAAAAGCTTCTGATTTGTGTTTCATCAGGAACACATATCTGAATCTAGAGAGATCGTCAGTGAATGTAATGAAGTACGAAGAACCATCCCTGGCATGTGTAGACATGGGACCGCATACATCACTATGTATCAGTCCCAAGAGTTCGGTAACTCTTTCTCCGTGTCCCGTAAACGGAGTTTTGGTCATCTTGCCTTTGAGACATGACTGGCAAGTGTCATAAGATGAAAATTCAAACGGATTCAAATATCCATCCTTATGCAACTTAGCGAGTCGTGTCGCATTGATGTGACCCAGTCTACAATGCCACAAGAAGGATTCGTTCAGTTCTGAACTCTTCCTCTTGTGTGTGTTTGTTATGCTCAGAACTGTTGATTGATTTAGAACATAAATGCCATTGCACATCGTGCCTGATCCGACCAACTTTTGGTTTAGGAAAATGTTCATAACATTATCCTGTAATACAAAATTATATCTCTCTTTACTCAACAAAGGAACCGATATAATGTTGCATATCAGGTTCGGCATGTAATAGCATCCGTTCAGAATCAATGTATTACCAGTTGGCAATACAAGGTGATATTCCCCGACGGTTTTAGCTGCAACAATTGCACCATTTCCAACCCTTATGTCTTTATCACCTTCTCCAAGTTCTCTACCTTTGCTAAGCCCATGTAACTGATTACATATATGGGATCCTGACCCGGTATCTAATATCCAGGACGTAGAGGAAATGGAGAAACAGTTCTCTATAACGAACACACCCGAAGAAAATGCATCAACATGTACTTTCTTCATTCGGGTGGCATGAGAATCCTGGTATTCCCCTATATCCTGTTCAGTCTTATAACTCTTATAAGAAAGAACGGAACCAACGTTCCCCAGCACAGTATAACATGCGGGTTCGGTCAATACATCCATATTATTATCTTTATTAAGGCATGATATGGTCGCTACCTGGAGAGAGAGAAGAAAACACTTTAGCGTATGCTCTTGCAAGATCAGATTGGTTATTATCTTATCTAATCAGGATGGCTCCCACTGTTTTTATCAAATCTTCTTTCAAACCCTAAAAGGAAAGACTAGCCGGGATTAATTACACCCTACAATTTCGCCAATCTTTCAGCCAGGCCAGTGTCGGTACTTTGAGGGAGGTTCCCCGTGTTTTTGCACGGACCTAATTAAAGTAAACCTTGTTTTCCCAGAGGCCTAACCCCGTTGACACCTTTCTAGACACCTACTTGATCGGCTAATTGTCCTGTGTAAAACTCTCCCGGGAGTAACAATTACTCGCAGTGGGTATCGGGATCCAACTATCTCATAGAAGGTATGCAATCTCATTGCAAATCTCAACACTTGAAATTTCCGATAATATTTTGCCCCTAGCAATTTATGACCTTAACATAGTCAACAAATCATAATTGCTAGTCAAGTTCAACCCGTCATTTCCCGATTGAATTAAACCCACCTGCACGACCCTTAACATAGTCAACAAAGTCGTACAACTACCCTAATCCAATCACATCTCATGTTTTAGCAGATAAGTACTAATTAGCTACCGCACACTACGCCTTAACATAGTCAACAAACGTAGCACGAATACTAACTAGTCTTTATCTGAAATGACGGAGGGCTACACAAGTTTTTCAGAAAACCATGAGCGTAATGAACTTGATATCGTCGTAGAATCAAGTGAATTTTGAAATGGAGTGATTTTGAGGCTTTTATTAGTTTTGCTAAAGAGGACATTCCCGGTGAAGGGATCTCGGCTCTTTCCTTATGGAATAAGGTGCATGATATATCATATGCATCGCTATGCAAAGAAAAACTCCAAAAGCAGTCAAAAGTCAAACCGAGTGTTGTAGCATCTGCCAGTTTTGCTAAAGAGGTCACTCCCGGTGAAGGGATCTCGGCTCTTTCCCCATCGAATAAGGTGCAGGGTATATCATATATACCGCTATGCAAAGCAAAACTGTAGCTACCCTTTTTATTTAAAAATATGATTCTACAACATCTATTAGGTTTCTTTTCTTTCATTAATCACATTAATGAAGTCCCATCATTTAAGTCACCTAAATATCACAGATAAATACGACGTACACTTATGCCATCCGCATTCGCCTCGATGTCCCCTCGTGCATCGTTAGGTTAGGTAACTAACGGCAGAGCAGGGCAGGGCTAGCGCGGGTGTAAAACATAAGTAACGCCTATATAATATATCATATATACTATATACAGTATTTATCACAGAATATCAAATGATCACATCACAGATATCGCAGCAGAACAAATATATGAAATATTGGATATACTAGGACGTCCGTGTTTTATCTTGAGCCTCTATAAAACACGGATTCCACGGTCGCGACGAATAGCCAAACCCACACCTCTAGACCCCTACGAGAGCGGAAAGCAACCCTACCAATTCTGGAGTTAGGAGACCCGGACTCGACTCCTTGAGTTGGTCTCCCACTGGACTCCAGAACCCGGTTACTTGTGCTCTCCTCCTTGGGTCTATCCTAGTGCGGAAAAGTAAATAATATACAAAATGTGACATCAACCTCGACCCGGAAGTGCCCCAATAAAAGAATATTACATACAATTAAAATTTACATGAATGAAAATAAAAACTCTCATCTCACATAAACCCCCCGGCTATTCAGAACGCGACGATCCAATATAACATATCCAGCAACACAAAACATCACATGTCATCAACATAAGTAAATATGCGCATCCCAATTGTCGTTGACATATAGCAACGAAACCGGCGATATCACATATTACACTTACGGTCACAGAAAAGAAAGTGTAAAACTACAACATTTGGAATCCACAATCTCTTTAGACATCGTAAATCCGAAATATCACATATTTCGCATTTCATGCCTAACATGTATGAATTCCACATATTGTATCACATTCCAGATAAATAGACAGTATTAAACTTTCCGATCAAATAATCAAATACTCAAGATTTCCATAATAGCTCAACACTTGAGCGGAGTTTAAAGATTCCAGAATACGTCACAGTAGCAACAGTCCAGCCGTAGAAGGGTCAAGCCAACGCCTCACATGTGGCGCGCCGTACTGTCCCAAACCCTAAGGTTCAAAGGGCAGTTCAAGACGGTCACATAATCGAGTTAAGGTTTGTTGTCTTCTAGAGGGTCTGTCACATTTCTTGCACGTTTTTCCGAAAGATTCAAACCCGAGAAAAATTCAACACTTGAATACTTTTTTGTGCCGGGAAAAATTGAGTTAATGATATCCGTTCGAACATTTTAGTACTTTCTAAATTATCCCGAATAACAGAACAAACTTAAATATTCCGATCGAATCGATGATTACAAAATAGACCCCTGAAAACTCAACACTTGAGTCAATATAAAAATACCCATAAAATACAAATTGCAGAACTAGGAATTAGTGTGCAAAATGGAGTACCAATATCCTCTATTCTGCCGCGGATCCGCGACCCAAGCGCGGTACGGCCGCGGTTCCGCGGCGGTTTAGACGTATTGTGTTCTCGTTTTTCACAACAATTCTTATATTCACCTGCTGAATTTTTTAGATATTTTTAATTCTGAAAAAACCCAGTTTTTAAAAATTGTACAGAGAGGGGTCTAAATTGACGTCTTCGGGTTCGATCGGGGTTTTAACTTCGTTAACTGTAACACCCGAGCCCAATGCTACTATTTTCAGTTACTGTTTGAGCATAATGTGGTACTCATTTCATTTAACTTGCTTGTTTGTTGCTTACTGTAAAATTTACCCGACAAAGTCATTTCTACATATAACAAATTTTGGCATCTAAAATAAAATTGAAAATATTCATCTTGGCCTACTTGACACCCCTAGCCTCGTGGTAGCGTCCGTGCATTGTGTTCTCGTCCCGTTCAGTGAAACGGGCGAGTTTGGACGGCTACGCGCGCGTACATGTGTCCGTTTTGGGGGTATACTTTTTAATCATAAAACACTTAATTTTAAAATTTGGATCCCGCTTAAAATCCTATTATTTCAATTTCAAATTTTTGGACTCGACCCGGGTGCGATTTGGAAATGTTTTATTTGGCGCCAAAATCCCAAATTTTAATATTATTAAAACCATCGCATATATTTTTCTAACTAACCTGATATCTTACTGTTCATTACCCATCTTTTAAATCTTTAAATTAAGCTATATATATATCCTACTGCTCCATAAAATGTTTTGAATCTTTAATTAATATTTATCCCTAACTAACGATTCCCTTTTAGCCAATCGCGTTCCTTTTA
The DNA here is from genome assembly GCA_030015575.1 of Agapanthus africanus. Classification (NCBI taxonomy): domain Eukaryota; kingdom Viridiplantae; phylum Streptophyta; class Magnoliopsida; order Asparagales; family Amaryllidaceae; genus Agapanthus; species Agapanthus africanus. Next base: position 49,854,807 of record CM057339.1, read on the forward strand.
ATTCCGTGGGCCCCCACCTGCAGCTCTCTCTCTCTCCCCACTTTTTCTCTCTCTCTCTCTCATATATTCTCTCGTACTTCTCTATATCATTCTTTCTCTTCTTGCTTCATGTCTCGTTTCTCATTTTTTTTAACTGTTCTTTTGTTGCCGGAATTCCGTCGTGCCGGTGACGCTTCTCGACATTCCAGCGAGGTACCCCGACCCGTGTGGTTCCTTTGTTCGTCGTTTGGGTTCATTCCGTGAACCGTGCGCCCGTCGCGAGTTTTCCCCACCGACGGTTAACGTTCCGTTTTCCCGATTTGCGACCCATCGAGGCAAGTTAATCTTGCTACATGCTATATAATTCATTTTATACCTATTTAAATAAATACCATACCTATAGTTTAAATCTAGTGTCCCATGTTTAATTTTATAACGTTTCGATGTTCTGTTTGCATCCGTTTATATCATATTAAATCTAGATCATGAAAACTTATCTTGTGACATACTAGATTACATTATACTGCAACCATATCATTTAAAATATATATCGTCATAATATTTATTATTATTATCTTTAATTAGTTTATAATCCTCATTTTATAATGTTATACATTTGAAAATCTTATAGTTTACACATGAAACGTCGTTGAAAAATCGGATATGACAAATCTGAAATTTACTGTACACCTTATCTTATAAAATTCATTATAAATCATAGAAAAATCATTAGTATACGTTCTTTAGTTTGTTACGAAGCTAACTCAGAATACTATAACTCTATGAAATATTTACTTGTAAAATAAATTGTTTAAATAACGTAAAATGCAAATGAAAATGTCTCCAAACTGCTGTCCAGGGAAATTCCAGCAGCAAACTTTCAACTTCGAATATTCATAACTTTTTGTAGGGACAACCTGAGATGCTTATACTTATAAAACTGAAAACCTTATTGAATTATCTTTGTTTTGGTATAAGACACGTCCCTTTTGGAGAACGTTTGTTATTTTTAAGCTATTTTACAAATTAGGGTGACGTTGAATTTCTGAACGGAACCTTCTTGTGCATGGTTAATCAATACCACTTTTATAGTTATTAATCGCTTTGAATATGCTATCCATATTAATATTATTATATCAATATTTATATCACATATTGCTTAGTTGTACATCCCACATTACCATTTTATAGTTTTATAACTTTTCGGATAACCGTTTGCATCCATCGCATTTAAGATACATATAATTGTATCCATAAATCACATTACTACATAATAATGTGATATTAACACTCCATGTTTAATAAATTGCATCCTAATTAATATTGGAACTATAAATGTAACCCTAATCGATAACTGTGCATCCATATCCTTGAAATTAAATCTATTTGCATATCAAATTACATGTTCCAGTTTATTGTTCTGATAGTACTCATGCTTGTTTATTTATACACATGCTTATGTTAGTTTGATTATGAGCACCCACATGACATCTTGTGCTTCCTGACATGAACTGTTACACTTCCTACTTGACATGACATGGTACCGTACACTCTTGACATGACATGACACCTTTATACATTACCTGACTGGACCTGATGTACCATGGCTTTACTTGTTACCTGATCTTGTGTCTAATGCCAACAAACATAACATGTAGTCCTCATGGACCGTTCCTGTTGTCTATCCAGACAAACCTGCTTTTACCTGATCCTGTGTTGGCATTAGTTCTTGACTACTGAATACCTGACTTAACATACATAACTTGGGGGTATGGGGAAATCAAAGGTGAAACCTGACTTGTAACTCGACAGTTCACTACCTGTTCTGGGTGTACACATTCTTGTTTTGTGCCTAGCGGCATGTCTCGGTTTCGGCCGAGAATATTGTGGCCGTGGTCCCGGGTATGTACGGGATACTATCGAGTGTACACATTCCTGTTTTGTGCCTAGCGGCATGTCTCGGCTGCAGCCGAGAATATTGTGGCCGTAGTCCCGGGTATGTACGGGATACTATTGAGTTACATCGATGATTCATCAATTGATTTCAAAGACTTTAGAATAGAAAACCTGATAGAACAGTTTAGTTTACCCACTGCACGCTACCCTGTACTGGTATGATTCATATTATTGTTATTCTTGCTGTATTCATGTTTATATTACATTGCCTGCTACACTGTTCATATTATATTACTTGATGACATGACGCGCTGACGTCTGGGTTTTGCATGGCCCAGATTCCGTACCGCTGTTGCAGTCCGAGCAGGAGTACTTCAGCCAGCAGGCTGAGCTGTGAGTTCAGTAGTAGTTAGTTTTATTTCCTGCATTTATTTCCTGATGTGAGCCCGCATTATGGGACACACTTTTCAGTTATTTGTATTGGATCATTTGCTTCCGCATTTATTTATTATTGACTCCTGTTATTCTGGATTATGGACATGTTTTAGATAGTTTTATCTTGTTCTTGATATCTCTACAGCCGTAATGTGACTGTGGATGGATACTTCCTACCCACAGGTAGCATGGTTAGTTATGTCACGTGCCCAATCTAGCGTACTCTGGGAAGCGGGGCGTGACATTAACACATCGCCTAATGCTCTAGCTAGGCTCTGATACCACTGTAGGGTTACTAGGCACACTAACGAGGCTCAACAAGGCATCGAGCATGCCAAAATTAAATTTTTATGTGCCGAATAACACTAAGAAAGATCGTTAACTAGAGTTTAGGCGAAACAATAAGCAAGTAAACATCTTTACTCTAAAGGGAATACGAAATACAACCTTTGTAGATCGGTCTTTCGCTTCTAAAGCTCCTTGATGAAGTCCCATAGCTGCGATCAAGGTTCTTCTGGGCTCTTGCATGGCTTCACGACGTGTGGGATGCGACTTTGCTTGAAGTCTCCGAGGCCGAAGATGATCCGCGTCGAGGGAATTCCGACTCAAGCTCCTACTTCACTAATTTGAGAATTAGTGAAGGAAACACCCTATACAAGAGTGCTAGTCTTGATGAGGATGGAGAAATAGAAAGTGGGTTCTCTTTGGATTTTTAATTCTCACAAAGTTTCACTCTTTTTCAAAACCTTAGCAAGCTATTTCTTTTGCTCAATGAAGAAGATGAACAAAAGAAAGGAATGATGATAATGATCAAGTGAGTAGAGTAACCATGGTGAGTGAGTATCATATACTAACTCTTGTAGAGACTTAACCCTAGGCTAATGGTTATGGTTGGGTTAATAAAAATCCATAGTAAAAACAAAATCAAGTTGGATTATTCAATCCATCCACAAGCTTCCAAGCTTCATGTATTTACAAATCCTCCACTTGATTTTGCAATTACTTTAAATATTAAAAACCCAAAATAAACGTTAGCATAGTGTAAGTCTCATACACCCATGGATTGTGTATCATCAATCATGAAACAATATGATAACACATTTTAACATATATCATATACATGTTAAAATAGTGTGCATGTGAGAAAAACCCTAAAGTGAACAAGTGTTAGCAAATGTAAATTAGTATATCTAATATACAATTATACACTTAATTATTAAATCAACACTTGACTTAATAATCCGGTCATATCTCATATAACCGTCTAACATCTATCGTATCGACTTATCGAATCAACACTTGATTCGATAACCCGGTCATATCATATATAACCTGACCGATACAAAAAGTCGTGAGAATAGTATACGGTATCACATACATGCATTTATTCTCGGTCTCGCACATATCACATACGTGCTCCTATTTCGTTTCGCCTGAGCCAGTAAAACCTCTGTGTAGGACTCTAAAGACTCGTCAATACGCCGGCAGTAGGTGATGATCACATCACGCACCCACAAGCCGTCAGCGGTACTAGCTGGATGTAACGGCTACCCGGGTATTGAGCGATCAGAAGATCAGCAAGCAAACCCGCTCCAACTCCTGTGAAAGCCTGTCGGTAACACTTCCTGTACAGTCCGGTCTCCTCGTCTGATATGTCGCATATCAAGTCTAGGGGTGGTAAACGTCAGACCCTAATAACCGATAAGTTGTGCCGATGTGAGGCTCATAACGGGTTGAGAAACTACTGGTAACACTTACTAGTAAATCTCTATATCAGCCCTGGCAAGGGACTTCCCTGCTACGGCCGATCGAGCACAACGCAACATCAACCCCCAATACCGGAAGAGACGAAACCCCTCCTATCGCTCATTGCCTTCATGTGACTCGGGACTGTACCCAAAAACCACCGTTTTGCATGCCCTCATGGACGTGGTAAGGTGGAAATCAAAACACAGTGGGAATCACACAAGACTCTATGACGATCTTGGGTCTACAGACTAACCTGCACAAGTGTCACCAGAGAACTGCCATCTGACGTAAGGTATAATACCGTCTGGGAGTTCTCGGCGAGTCCGTCCAGTGTACCCAGTCTCCACTGAGCACCCGCATACCATCTCTGATGTCAAACACCAATGGATATGGGATCATCCATCGCCCATCTCATGGGTCGAGAAGCGTATATGCTAGTCTAATCTGGTATATCGATGCCCTGTCTCGATACACCCTCGACTAGGGACCTTGAAGGATGTACTTATGGACTACCATGTCCCCACTAGTATGATCCACATCATAGTCTAGGTAGTCAAGTACACATCCTAAGGGCTTTATCAACATGTATCCATCAGACAATATAAAGAGACAAGTATACATGTTAAGATAAAGAGCAACCAGATAGCATACTATCATATCGAGCAAGAAAGTCCTCTCTATATATGTCCAAGCATCCAATATAATATACATCATCTGTACAATACTGGCCTCTAGGGCATACATACAACTAACATGTGAGCCGGCAAGCAAGTGTACGTGGAACATATGCATCATCGATAATGGTGCCGGTATCCTAACAACATGGTTTTGATATAATAATAAACATATTTAACATGCAATGCGTTGCAAACAGTAAGAATATGCGGCAAATGAATAATAAACACAACAGTGTAGAATCTACATCAATGTATCCATGTCATACTGTTTTGCCATTTGAAAGAAGACGAATCGGGGTTTTAGGAAAATAAGGGCTACGGTGTTTTTAAGAAAAGATGCGTCTTTTGAAAATATCCGTAGAAACCCTTTGCCTGTATTTAACTACTCCCGATTTGTTAGTTTTTGAAATAGGTATGACATCGGCATAGCCTAACATCTACTAGCAAAACTACAGCTCTAACTAACAAGTCAATCAGGAGGGGTATGGAAACCACCTAAATCTGAGTTGATATATATATATATATTATATATATATATATATATATATATATATATAATAGTCGGTGATCCCGCCTCAAAGGTACCGCGTACGATACAATATCATATGACATCCTCGAGTCATGAGTGCGGATCTATCATCAATATAAAGCTCGTACGGTAAATCATCGTACGGCATCCCAAAAGCTGGATATGGGTCAATATCACATTCATCTCATCAATTATCTGGTATCCTTATCATCATATCTCATGATCTGGGGTACTGATCTAAGTCTAGTACAAATCGACACCATCTATATAAATATAAATGCGTGTGTGAAACACACGTCCAAAGGCCCACTAAAATCACATGTCGTATCCCAAATACGAATCACATCATATCACCGATCTCATGGCACTATGCCCAATCTCTTCGACTCATCTCCAAATATCATCCACTATCCTCATCATCCAAGTATAAGTATAACAAATAAGCATGTGCGTGCGTGTGGGTGTATACCTATTCTAGGGTTCGCAACTAGGAAACTATACTAGTTTACTTCTAAACCCTAATTTATCCATAGTACACCTAATCACATCTGAATATCCATGTCACACATAACGCTATCATATATATAAATATAGTATATATCTAGTATACTAAGTATCGAACTGCGGGGGTGCTATACGACATCCACCCGACTTCCCCCGTAGATATAATCTACTCACTTTGCATCTTGCGTGTCGGTGTCGATGTCGCTTCCATCTTCTTCATCATATGAAGCCCTCTTGAAGGTACCTTATTTGGCAACTCAAGAAAATTCTTGAGTTGTCTCAAGTGGCCAAAATTCTTGCTTTCTTAGTCCAATGTGCTTCCCTTGAGCTTGTGCACAACTTTTGTGAAATGGGGATAGGGTTTTGAGGTGATTTTCATGGTCTTTTGGGGGATTTTGTGGAGAGGGAGAGAGAGTGCAGCAGCAGCAGCAACATGAGGGAGAGGGGAGAGGAATGAGTGAAGAATGAAGGGGGAAAAAGGCTAAGTCAAAGAAATCCTCACATTTCTCTCTCTCACCCATACCTACCACCATATTCTATTCCAAATCCTTTTCTTTTCTTTTCTAATCCATTTTCCTTCTCTCCTCAATAGTAAACCCAAAATAAAAGCCATGAAAAAATGTAACAAGTGTGAAAAAGACTTTGTGCATGTTATGTGCACAAAACACGCTTAATCCGCGACTAGCGATTTTTAATCGCGATTAGCACTAAATTAGCATATAATTAATAATAAAAACTTAAAAATTGCATAATTCACATAAAACACCCTCTTTTAATAATTTCTATAATTTTCCAAATTTTTTTCCCTATTTATCGGTATTTAATTCTACCGCTCTATTTAAAATATTTAATATTTTATTATTAAATTATAAAAATTCTCTAAAAATAATATTTTATTTTTCTGAAATGTTACAGGTCCACACTTTATTGGTGTACATGGACTCCATCTTGGATCGTATAGCATCCAGCCACTTATCATAGTCCTTACTGATAATAGCCTGCCTGAAACTGGTAGGATCATCTTCTTCCAAGATACAATCTTCTCGATCCCCGTCTATGAGAAAACCGTAGTATCTCTCGGGCGGATGAGAAATCCTACCAGATCTGCGGAGTGGCTGAGGTTTGTCTGGGACTATTGAATTTTGTGGTTCTACTAAATCTTTTCGTCACTCTGGAATTTCTTCCAGTTCTACGGTGTTCCCACTTATTTCTTTTGCAAGAAATTGCCACTCTAAAAAAGTAGTGTGTTGAGCAACAAACACCTTCTGTTTCTCGGTATGGTAGAACAGATATCCATTTGAATGCCTGAGATATCCTACAAACTTACATAAAATTACCCGTGCCTGAAATTTGTCCGGATTTTGGTTTTTCACATATACCGGACAACCCCATATCTTAACCCGTTTAAGACATGGTTTTCTACCACTCTATATTTCATATGGAGTCTTATGCACTGATTTAGACGGAACCTGATTCAACAAGTACGTTGCTGTTTCAAGCGCAAGTCCCCAGAATGAAAGAGGTAACTCAGCACTACTCATCATGGAGCGAACCATGTCCAATAGGGTACGGTTCCTCTGCTCCGATACGCCATTGTGCTGTGGTGTATATGGAGGAGTAAGCTGAGAGAGAATACCATTCTCTTTTAGAAAGTTCCTGAATTCAGTGCTCAAGTACTCCCCTCCTCTATCAGAACGGAGGATCTTGATACTTTTGCCAGTCTGGTTCTTTACTTCATTTCTGAATTTTTTGAATTTCTCAAAAGGTTCAGATTTGTGTTTCATCAGATACACATATCTGAACCTAAAGAGATCGTCAGTGAATGTGATGAAGTACGAGAACTCGCCCCGTGCATGTATAGACATTGGACCACATACATCACTGTGTATGAGTCCCAAGAGCTCTCCTGCTCTTTCTCCGTGTCCGGTGAATGGAGATTTGGTCATCTTTCCCTTAAGACAAGATTGACAAGTTTCATAAGATGAAAATTCGAACGTATTCAAAAGTCCATCTTTATACAACTTACTTAGTCTTTTCTCTCCGATATGACCAAGTCTACAATGCCACAAGTAGGATTCGTTTGTATCTGAACTCTTCCTCTTGCGTGTGTTTTGTATACTGAAAACCGCGTTTTGATTTAGAACATAGATACCATTAAACAGTGTACCTTCTGCAAGCAGTATCTTATCAAGGTAAATGTTCATGATATTTCTATCAAGAATAAAGTTATATCCATTTTTATCAAGTAAAGAAACTGATATTATGTTGCAAACCATGGAAGGTACATAGTAACAATTATTCAAAATCATAGTATTGCCATTTGGCAACACTAGGTGATATTCACTGACGGCTGCAGTATCAACTTGTGCTCTGTTCCCTACTCTGACGGATATATCACCAGGTCCAACTATCCTACTTTTTCTCAGTCCCTGCAATAAATTACAGATATGAGATCCTGATCCGGTATCTAGTACCCAGGAGGTAGGACTGACCGAGAAGCAGTTCTCAATTACAAGCATATCCGAAGTAGATGCATTAGTATACTTCTTCTTCATTGGGGTTTCCAAGGAATTCAGACTATCCTCTTTCCTCTGCTCATACTTACGATCACCATCATAAATTAGAGCCAAACCAATGTTCCCCAGCCCCGAATAAGAATTCGGATCGGTTAAGTGATACATTTTATTATCTTGATTAGGACGTGAAATGGTTGCTATCTGGAGAGAGAGAAAAGAAACACTTAGCGTGCGCTCTTGCAAGATTAGATTGGTTATTAATTTATCTAACAAGGATGGCTCCCACTGTTTTCTCGAATTCTTCTTCAAACCTTAAAAGAAGAACTGGTCAGGATTAATCGCACGTTACAATACTTGCTTAACCTTTCAGCCAGGCTAGTGTTGGTATTTCGAGAGAGGTTTTCCAACGCTTTCGCGAAATTCCTTAATTATATAACCTCTTTTCCCTGGAGGCGTAGCCCCGCTAACACCGTTCTAGACACCTACTTGGTTTATAGCATTGATTGGTAGGTGAAATAATCTCCCGAGAGTACTCCAACTCATCAGTGGGATCGAGATCCAACTATCATTGTGTGATGACCTAGATGGAATCCACTCTAGTCACTCCACTCCAGAAGGTATGCTAAATCAGCAAGTTTCCTTTATATTTGAAATCCTCGATGTGGTTTTTGCCCTAAGCGGCTTCATGACCTTGACAAAGGTCAACATGTCATAAGTCGCAAGTCATGTTCAACCCGTCATTGTCCTGGATTAATTTAGATCCACCCGCACAAGTCCTTGACAGAGGTCAAAATGACCATGCGACTGTCCTAAATAATCACATCTATCTATGCAACATACGTGCATTGCTTAGCTACCATTCACTATGCCTTGATAGAGGTCAACATACATAACATGAATACTAAGTAATACTTGTAAGAAATGACGGAGGGCTACGACTGGGTTTTTGGCGAAAAACCCGTTAACGTAATGAACTTGATGTCGTTGAAGGAACCTGATAGTTTTGAAAAAGGAGTGCTTTAAGCTCCGCTTTTTGAAAATTTCTGGTTTTTAAAAAAACCCGAGTAATTTATAGTATAGTCTTTTGCTCAAGAGGTCACTCCCCATGAAGGGATCTTGGCTCTTGCCTCATGGAATGAGGTGCCGGATATTCACGACCGAATACCACTATGCAAAGCGAAAGAATATAACTGTAGTTTTTTGAAATTTGTTCCAACAACATTCTTTTAGGTTTTTTCCCCTTTCATTAATGAAAATTAATGCGGTCCCATCATTTAACCTATCACACCAGAAAATAACGAAAATATGATATACGTATATGCCATCCGCATTCGCCACTGGGTCCCGTCATCACCCATTAGGTTACTTAACTAACGACAGAGCGGGGGCTGGATCAATGCGTGTGCAAAACATATACAACATCTACTAGTATATATATAAGTATATACAACATTCGTCTCAGGCATGATAATAATCAACATCACAGAATCTCAGCCAACAATACAGAGTGGTGGATAATCTTAGAGCCTCGGGTTTCAATTGAGCCGCAAATGAGACCCGACGTTCCCACTCGTGTGGATAGCCTGTGCAATGAAAACCTGGACCCCTACGAGCGCGGCAAGTTACCCTCCAATCCCAGAAGTGAGGCAGCCCCCTTCAACAAAGTGAATGGGCCACCCAGCGCTTCACGAAATCCGTTAGCTTGGACGCCCCATCTTGGGTCAACCTATACCCCCTACGAGTGCGGCAAATAGCCCGCCAATTCTAGAATGAAGCCCCCTCCGTCTCATCGCCATGAGATGCGGGCTTGTTGCCTTCTAGAACCTGGCTATCCGTGCACTCCACCGCGGGGTAATTCTAGTAAATAAAAAGGAAAAAAATATATACAAATGGTGACATTGACCTCAACCCGGTCGTGCCCCAAACAAATAATATACAACCCGGCAAAGACGGCAGTTCACATGTCGGACGCTCGCCCCGCAAAATGAATATACAAATGAATTTTTAACTGTACCACTAACATTGCACCACATGCTATCCACCACGACTATCCAACCACAATCAAAGCACACACACAAAACATCAACGTGAATGTCATGTTCGCAAACCCGTCTAAAAGAATATATAGCAATTAGACGAGTTATACCGATCGAATGACATTCACGGTCGCAGATAGAAGTGAATGTACTGTAAACTATTAAACAGTGTCAAATATAACGACTTCAAAACACTCCAAATTTCCCTAACTCAAAAACAACAGAACATCAAACTTGGGCAAAAACAAACAATACCTGAAAGCCAAACTCCACGTGATAAGAACCCATAACAAAACTCAAGCCAAAACAACATCCCAAACCGGTGAGGCCGGGAATTCTTGATGTCTGGCCGGTCAAAAAAGGGTGGAATGGCTTCGTATTTGTTCTGGGTACATCTCACAGTCAAAGGATCATTCTGCAATTGCTTAAAAAAATTTTTGGAGCCTCTGAAAAATCGACAGAAACTTGAAATTTGGTTTCAATGTTTGGAGTTGTTTCGGTTTCGTTATTTTAACATTATTTAAACTTGCTTGTGTAGGGTTTATGGGCTGGCTCTGATACCATTAAAGGTTACGCTAGCGCCCCGGCCAACTCCCGTGGCCAAATGCGGAACAAATTTTTTCTATGAATTGAAACTTGGCGCTAGAATAATCTTAAACTGGATCTACCATAAACCCAACAAGCAAAAAGAGAAGCTATCTACTATGAAAAGAGTTATACCATGAGGCTCGAGTCCTTGGGGTCTTCACTCCTCTCCTTTAGCATGCTCCTAGTGGCCTCCATGATCGAGCTTGATCGTCGGCTCCTTATGTCGAAGATGATCCACTCGAGAGTTTCTACTTGGGCTACTACCTTTAAACCAAGGTAACTAGGTCACTTGATTTGCTAATCTAAGTGACATAGGTGATGTAGAGAGCGATGATAGAGTGTTTTGTCTCAAGAGCCCTTGGTTTCTCAACACATGAGACTATAAGGGCTTGAGGTAGAAGAAGAAAGACTTGGAGGTGATGAGAGAGTTGAAGAGAGCAACCATGAAAATAAAACTCAAGTGAGCTCAAGTGAATAATGGCTAATTATATTTTCTACTAATAATTCAAGCATGGCAAAGAAAATAATAAACTAATATTTCCATCACAAAATATCTAGATATTTTGTACAAAATATCTAGATGCCACCTTGCATCAATAGTAAACCCTAACTCACTAAGCTAGTTAACAAACTAGCCATGGTTCATTTGAAGAATAGTCAACCCCTCATACCTCCACCTTATTAACCATTTAACTAAATGGTTAAAACAAATAATAGGGTTTCTTCTTCTAATAGCACTCTTGTAACAAATTACAAGAATACCCCTCACCGTATACATACCTGTATCCGTATTTCGAAAAATATGAATACAAAGAGACAAATAATCCATCAATATAATTTTAGGATCCGGCTTAAACCAAAACCCGCTATTATTATCCGCCCGAATATCATACGTGCACGAGTGCACGCACGTGATCGAACCCTTGCCGTAAAACCATACGGTCTCTACATCGTTTCGCCCGAAGCAGAGAAACCCTCTGTGTGGGACTCTAAAGACTCGACAGTATGCTGGCAGCGGGTTTAACCACAAGCACGTTAGCGGCACTAGCTGTACGTAACGGCTACCTAGGTACCTGCCGAAAAAGAAAGCCTACGAGCAAACTCATCTGGATCCCTACTGAGCCTATCCGTGACAATATCCGTACATTCCGGTCTCTTCGTTAAAGAGTATCGCATACCGGGTCTAGGGGGTGGTGAACGTCAGACCCTAATAACCTGATAAGTCGTGCTGATGTGGCTCAGGACCAATCCGGGAAACTACTGATCAACTTACCAGTAAATCCCAACTGCCTTGGCCAAGGTCTTATGGTCCTGACCAATCGAAAACACAGTGCGACATCGACTCCCAATACCGGGAGAGACGAATCCCCAATAATCGCTCACTGCCTCCATATGGCTCGGGACTATACCCAATCAAAACCTGTTTGCACGCCTCAGTAGAGCCGTGGTAGGGTAGTGATCAAAGCACAGCGGGAACTCACACGAGACAAATGACGATCTTAGGTTCGAAGACTAACCCATACACATGTCACCTGAGAAATTCCATCTGACAGGTAGGTATAGTACCATCTGGAAGTTCTCCGCGAGTCCGTCCAGTGTACTCACACCCAGTGAGCACCTGCATACGATCTTAGGTGCATCCGACCAATGGCTGCGGGACCAACCATTTCCCCTTGTCGGGGTTAGAAGCGTATACACTAATCTACTCTGGAGTATCAATACCCAGTCTCGATACTCACGCGACTAGGGACCATTTAAGGATGTGCTTATGGACTACCCTGCTCTCACAAGTATGATCGCCATCACAACGCAGGTAGTCAAGCAAGATCCTATGGGCTTTATCAACATGTAACCGCAATATGTAATAACATGTATAACACATGCCATGTTAAGATAAAGACAAACCATAATAGTATACTACTTTATTGAGTCTTTATCAATATGTGCAAGATGGATAAAACATCAATAGAAATAAATACACATATCTTGACAAAGACCTCTCAAATAATATACTATATAACTGAGCAAGAATGTCTTGTACATACATATCCCTGGCATCCACATTTATGTATATACAATAATGGCCTCTAGGGCATACATATCCAACACCTTGATGGTACTTAGGTTCTTGAGAGAACAATTTAGAGGGTAAATTTTAGAATAGGATGAATAGGGGGATGAGTTGAGCTAACCTAGTTTATATAGGGGAAGGAAATGAGAGTTTGTAAATTAAAAAGGGATTAAAAGAGATTAAAGGAGATAGAGAAAGAGACTGCAGAGTCTATGGTTAATTGCCGGGGTTTTGGTATATGAAAGGGTGTAGAGGGGAGTTCAAAGGTTGTACTGACCCGGGCGGGCCTGCTTGGGCTTGGTCTGGCCGCTCGAACCGCCCTTTGGGCTGGCTGAACCGCCTCGACCTTGAAGTCTGGATATGGGTCTTGGGTCATTGCTTGGGTTGGGTTTAATTAGGCTAATTATATACACCATTTATGTTAAAACATTTCGCAACCCCATGTAATACTTGTGTAAACTTTTGAGATTCCAAAACGTTAAAAAGAAAATATATTAAAATAATTAGGGTCGATAAGATTCAAACACACGGGCTATGGAACAATAATAAAGAGTCTAAACCAATAAGTTATAAGGAGTTTTTTGCACTTATTTCATAAGAATTACTTATAACTTGAAATCAGAACTAAATTATGACCTCTTTTATTAATTAAACCAAAATGGACGGTATATGGGATTTAGGGTCGTTGCAAATTCATAGAAAGCTTGTCAAAATAAAAGATTCTGTCTAGTTTAACGTTCTGATAACTTAGATATAGCTAAGTTAATATAGAAGAATACAAATCGAATATCTTAAATGAAGTGTCCTCGAAAGAAGACAAATGAAATAGCTTAAATAAGATATCCGCCCACATATGACTTGAGTCAGATACCCAAAAGGTATCCGCTCATTGGTTACCCCTAAAAAGATATCCGCTTATCAGTCAAATTTTAAACATCAAGCTTTTTTTTGTTTAAACTCTGCCTTTTTTTTAAGGTTCACTTGTTAAAGGTATTAAAAAGTGTAAACAACTCTATTACAAAAAAGGGCCCTAGGTTTTCAAGTTGTGTGAAATATTACGCAGAGGGGGCTAGAGTTGGGGAAGTTAGAGATTTTTGCACAGAGCCAGGTTGAGATTGTCAAGCCATTCATGCAATTTTTAATTGCTTTTTATCATGCTTTCCAACAATTTCATCTTCTTACTCGTTTTTTAGGGTTAATAGTACAAAACACTCTTATAGTATATTTTACTCCTTGCTGACAAACCACTAGAAATCCTCCTTTTTGCTGGTTTAGCATGTTTGGAAAACTACGATGCAAACTCCTACTTTTTATCAATAGATCTGATAAATGCGTGTATTACAAAGTTTCAAATAATGATTATGTGATTTTATGTTTATATGTTAATAATATCTTAATTTTTGAAACCTTAATCGAAGTGATTAATGATATAAAAAGTTATATATCAAACAAATTTGATATGCAAGATTTAGGAGAAGCTGATATGATTTTTGTTGAGGATGTGTCTCGTATCAGTGTATGCGTTTATGGGCCATTTGGGCCGAGTCATCTATTGGTGTGGACGACTAATACAGATTAGGGTTTTCGTATATATATCTTTTTTGGGGGAAAAATAGGTTGACTTGAGAGATTAATTATATGAGGATTTTTTGTGCGTATCCTCTCTTGTGGTGTGAGAGCAAGAGAGGGGATGCGACAGAGAAGTTGTAGAGAGATGTAAGCTCTTGTAATTTCTTTCATGTATTAATAAAATCCTCGTATTTAGTCCCGTGGATGTAGGCCGAGTGTTTACCTTCTTTACGACCTTTTAACAAGCAAACGTAGAGTTTAAACAAAAATGACGACTCCACTGGGGGACCTTGACTTTTCCCTAGATTACTCCGAATCACATCACTCAGTGCGTTTTATCCCAGAATCTTTAGTTGATGGAACCCAGAAAGATCATATGTACTTGTAATAATAAGAGTCCGCTGAATTTTACACCGGTTCAGAAGGATTATATACTAATGAGGTCTGCTAAGTCTAATGAATAACGAAGCAAGGCCTTGTTTCCTCTTACGCTCCACTATTGTGACATTATGCAATCTTTTGAGTCAAAAATCATTCCTAAAGAAGGAATGCTTGACATACTGTGTCTTAAACTCGCTCTATGACTCAAGATTTCTAATGTCGTGATGGTTTCCTTTCCAGGATTACTCAAACTATCAACAATGACGTTCAACGGAAACAACAACAATGCCTCGGCTACCGATCTCACTGCTGCTACAAAAATAGTGATATCACTGTTCTCGATCATCGGGGCTAATCTATAGTTTATCATGCCGGTTATTGGGCTTGCGGGATATGATCTTGTGGAGTGCCCCTTCGACACAATCAATGATTTCCGGTGTTGCAAGCCGGACAAAAGAAGGTGTCTGTCATGACCAGATTTGACTTCAATGCGGGGAAAGCACCCATGCTGACTCAGGAGAACCGTTAGGCCGTACCAGTTTCTAATAGACTCGTGCCTTCCTCCTCAAGGAAAGTAACCCGTCACGTCAAAGACGGGACAATAGTCATTACTGAAATGACTACCATTTACTGGGGGCAACCCATTGCGGTGCCTGCTCCCAATTGTCACGCCTTGCTTCCCAAAAAACGAAGTGCGAGAGCGGACGAGACCCGCAATGTATTCATACTGAGAAGCACTCCTTTCCGATATGAATACGCTAAGCGTCTGTATAAACAATAAAGGAAAATATAATACAAAAATTTAAAGCTCATAAAATATCCAACAATATTTATTACAAATCAAGTCCAAACGGACACAAGTGTTTCGCAAACAAAAAGAAATAAGGATATAAGAGGCCGTAAAACGAAACCTCGAACATTGCATACTGAATTAATAACTAATTATCGGCTTAGGAAGTAAGCTGATCAAGATCCTCCTTAGTTGTCTAGACTTAACCTTATCTTCTGCCCTAATGTTGTCTGATGACATTCCTAAGAAAAATAAGAAAACAAGGAAAAGGGAATACCTTCAACGAACTAAAGTTCGGTAAGTCCCCAGTTAAAAAAATAGAATTTTTAAAATAAAAAAAATACGATATGGAACAATAACACAAATATGAATATAAAATCGGAAGATCAATAGAGTGTGGATCAATAGAGTCAGACATATATCTATCAGGAAAAATATAATTAGAGTGTCATGGTGTTAGTTATTATTGTGTTTTAACTTATAAACTCGAATTGTGAGAGTTTTACACGTAACGAGGATGTTTCGTTTCCTCTCGGAATAATAGAAGCATGGATTCAAGAGATTCATGAGTTAGTAAAGCATTATCCCGTAATTCCCGGGACCATGGCGATCATGTATGACCCCCGTTACACATAAATACCCCCATTCTTCGAGCTACCCCATCCCTATGATATTCTTGATTAAGAAGTTTAACACAAGTACTAGCATGAATTTATGAATGCTTGAAAACTATAGATACATGTCAGATTCACTAGTTCATGGATTCATGGATTCACGGAGCCATGTCAAATTCGAGATGAAGTGCAAAACATATATATACATATATAGCATGAAGTTGCAATCAGTTATAGGTTCGACTCATAAGGGTTCTATAAGTAATGATGATATTCCGTTTTTCCTCGGAAACACGGATTCTTAAATTCAAGAGTTAGTAATATAATTATTCCATGATATCCGGAACTACGACGATCATGTATGATCCCCATTACACGTATTTACCCCCATTCGTCGAACTTCCTATCCCTATGTGAATTATATATATATATATATATATATATATATATATATATATATATATATATATGAGAATAATGTAGAAAAGAGGTCCTAGGAGGAATTTTCGTCAGATGGCGTCAAAAAAACTACACCCTCCACCATTTTATTCGACGATCAGAATCCATTATCATCTTTATCATTTAAGATGTGGATACACCAAATTTCATGTGAGTCCACCACTTTTCACCATTGAATTTTATGTATACATTGTTAATTCAACGGTGAAAAAGTGATGGAATCACATGAAATTTGGTGTATCCACATCTTACATGATAAAGATGATGATAGGTACCGATCATCGAAAAAAATCGTGGAGGGTGTACTTTTCCAACGCTATAGGAGGAAATTCCCTCCTATAGCATCTTTTCTCCATTAACCTCGCGCGCGCGTGTGTGTGGTGTGTGTGTGTGTGTATATATATGAGGTTAATGGAGGAAAGGTGCCATAGGAGGGAATTTCCTCTTATGGCGTTGGAAAAATGCACCCTCAATGTATTTTTTCGACGATCGGCATACATCACCTCCATCATTATCATCTAGATGTGGATACACCAAATTTCATGTGATTATACCATTTTCTCACTGTTGATTTAGTTGGTGCAAAATTAATGGTTTACCGACAATAGAACTTTTTACATTGCTAATTCAACGGTGCAAAAGTGCTGGAATCACATGAAATTTGGTGTATGCACATCTTAGATGATAACGATGATGATGATGGATGCTGATCGTCGGAAAAAATGGTGGAGGTTGTATTTTTTCAACGCAATAGGAGGAAATTCTCTCCTATGGCCTCTTTCCTCCATTATTCTCTCTCTCTCTCTCTATATATATATATATATATAGTGGTGGAAAGAGGCCATACGCGGGGATTTTCTCCTATGGCATCGAAAAAATACAACCTTCATCATTTTTTCCGACGATCGGCATTCATCATCATCATCGTTATTATTAAAGATGTGCATACACCAAATTTCTTGTGATTCCACTACTTTTTCACCATTGAATTAGCAATGTAAAAAGTTCTATTATCGGTAAACCATTAATTTTACACCAACTAAATTAACGGTGAAAAATTGGTATAAGCACATGAAATTTGGTGTATCCACATCTTAGATGATATAGATAGAGGTGATGTATGCCGATCATCGAAAAAAATATGGAGGGTGCATTTTTCTGACGCTATAGGAGGAAATTCTCTCTTTAGGTACCTTTCCTCTATTAACCTTATATATATATATATATATATATATATATATATATATATATATGAGAATAATGGAGGAAAGAGGCCATAGGAGGGAATTTCCTCCTATGGCGTCGAAAAAACACACTCTCTATCATTTTTTCCGACGATCGGAATGCATCATCTTCATCATTATCATCTAAGATGTGGGTACACCAAATTTCATGTGATTCTACAACTTTTTCACCGTTGATTTGGCAATGTAAAGAGTTCTATTGTCGATAAACCGTTAATTTTGAACCCACTAATTCAACGGTGAAAAATTTGTAGAATCACATGAAATTTGGTGTACCCATATCTTAGATGATAACGATGAAGATGATGTATTCCGATCGTCGGAAAATACGATAGAGGATGTGTTTTTTCGACGCCATAGTCGGAAATTCTCTCCTATGGCATCTTTCCTCCATTATTCTCTCTCTCTCTCTATATATATAACACTAGTGTCTATTATACATGTCATGTTCATGAGATTCAAGATTTGTTATTCATGAAATTCATGATTAACATATGGTAATAATGATACATCAATGAAAAAATAGTTTAAGCTCAGATCAGTATATATATAACAAGTTAATAAGGCATGAATTATTAATCTCTACCGCTTTAATTTTTTTTCCATCACTACTGCTTTTCATAATCTATATTTTGCACAGGTACACTTCTAGATCAATATGCTATGTAATATATTGCATGCGGTATGAATTCATGTATGCTTATTATTGAATTACTGTTATTCTGCAATAGTGACTATTTACTTAATATTACTATTGTTTTTCACTACCAAAATGAGGGGTTGTCCCTACGGATATAGGAATTCATAGGGACAACTTTTTATTGTCCATACGGATTAATCTGTAGGGCCATCGGTTTGCCCCTACGGTCTCCACTGTAGGAACATAAATAAATTAAAAAATATTAAAATATAATATTTTATTTGGTTCTACGGTGCCGCAAAAGAAAACCCAACGGATTTATCCGTAGGGGCAACAAAAGGTTATTTATAAACAAAAATAAAGCTTAGTAATTTCCCACCATCCCCAAAATTTCCCACCAACTCCCGATCGATCACCCGCGCGCGCATCGTCGCCACCACACTCGTCGTCGACTTCCTCGTCCCCACCACACCCATCGTCGTCGACTTCCTCATCGCCACCACACTCTCATCGTCGCCACCACACTCTCACCGCGAGCTCGTCGAGCTCTTTGCCTCCACAGTCTTGTCGAGCTCCATCCCCGGCCTCCTTCACCTCATCGAGCTCTTTGCCGTCTGCCGGTGACTACCGAGGTGAGTTAATTTCGATTTTGAGCTTATAATTATGTTGTTTTTTATGTTATTGTTGTTGATTTTAGGGTTAGGGTTATTGCTAGGGCCGAATTAATTGGGGGTTAATTAGGGTTAGGGTTAATTAGGTAGGGTTAGGGTTTGGTTGATGTTTAGGATTAGGGTTAGGGTTAATTAGGTTGGGTTAGGGTTTGGTTGATATTTAGGATTAGGGTTAGGGTTAATTAGGTAGGGTTAGGGTTAGAGTTAGTTTGGGTTAATTAGGTAAAATAGGGTTGGTGATGATTAGAGTTAGGGTTAGGGTTAATTAGATTAATTAGGCTTAATTTTGGTTTGGGTTAGGGTTAATTTGGGTTATGGTATGGGTGATGATTAGGGTTAGGTTAATTTGGGTTAGGGTTTGGACTAGGGTTAATTTGGGTTAATTAGGTAAAATAGAGCGTATTTGTGTTAGGGTGTTGATTAGGGTTAATTTGGTTTAATTAGCTTAATTTTGGGTTAATTAGGGATAATTTGAGTTATGGTGATGATTATGGTTAATTTGGGTTAATTGGGTTAATTTTGGGTTAATTAGGGATAGGGTGATGATTAGGCTTAATTTGGGTTAATTAGGGTTAGGATTTAGGGTGCACTAGTTGCTTCAGTAGGATACTCAATGATAACGTAAACATACAACTTTACCGTAAATATAAAAAAACTTTATGCTAAACTAAAAACTTCGAACCCTTAAAAACGAAACGTAAACGCAAAACCTATTCAAGTTAAATGTTCAAGTTAAAACTGATATATGATACTGGATAATAATATGAAACTTTCATATTCTCATCGATACTCATATGTGAAAATCAAAGTGCGACTTAGTCCCTGTCTATCGGTTAGCATACATTCGATGTTCGTCGTGATATAGAACTATACGAAGGTTGTTAAATATTGGACAGTATAGTTCGGTACTGATAATCGTCGTGTAGTCTATATGACGAGAAGATTCAATCATGATAACCGATAGATTTGTCCAGTGTGGACAAGTTAGGAATGTATAAAGCAAACACCTGCATTCACTTGTGTTTTCATTCGTTTCGAGTTATTTCGTCGGTACTTTTCCGCTGGTTCTCCATGTACAAAAATAGATTAGATGTTCATTTCAACGTCGTTTCACAGCATTGAAATGATTATCTATTTTATTACAGTGTATTTGGAGAACAGCGGGGAGGTGCTGCCGAAATTTACTCGAAACGGATGAAAGCACAAGCGAATGAGTGTCTGCTCTATACATTCTTAATGGGATAGAAGCCTTAGCCCTGACAGCCGAAACACACACCTACAACATGAATACACAACAAACGCACACACAAAGCACATACACACTAACAACCCTACACTTAAGCGAAATCATAAATTGAAACACACATACACAGAATACAACGTATACTTGGTTTTTTCAAATCTAACTTTGTTTATCGATAATTTATTCTTTTCAACGACAAATTTGCCTCTACGTATTTTCTTCTTTGTCAGTAACCATCCCATTCTTAGATTTCTCAATAGAGTCACCATAACCTACAATTTATATGTTATACAGTCTAACATGGCCCATGAGTACATCAGAGTTAAGGACTGGATGTACGTGGATTGGCAACAACACATGCAATCTAAGTTTGTCACAGGAGATGCTGCTTTCATTGAATTGTATGCGTACATAATAAGATCGTGTTAAAGAAGATTCTCTGCCCATGCGATAGATGTGGGAATAAGTTCTGGCAGAAGGTAGAAATCGTAGAGCTTCACATCGTTAAACATCGTTTTATTAGATTTTATACAATTTGGCTATATCACATGGAAGGACAAGAAGAAGACGGTAATGCGGCAGAAGAAGAAGGAGAAGACGGTAATGTGGCAGAATAAGAAGAAGACGATAATTTCTTTCCAGAAAAAGAAATGGAGGATATGGTAGAGGCTGCCCTAGGTGATAGTATTCCTACCGAAGATGACATTCCTTCCGGTTAAGGACCGCATGCGGATAAGTATGAAAAGTTCATGCATGATGCTAGAAGACCAATTTATGAGAATGCAAAGTATTCCACCCTATCATGGTTCGTCCAACTTTTTCAGATTAAGTGCCTAAATGGATGGAGCAACAAATCATTCATGATACTTCTGAAGTTCCTAAAAGATTCTATACCCCCGGGAAATAACGTACTCGACAGTTCGTAGGAAGCCCAAAAGATGATGTCTGATTTGGGTCTGAAGTGTGAGAAGATTCATGCATGTTCTAAAGATTGTGTATTGTATTGGAAAGGGAATTCAGATTTGAAAGAGTATCCAACATGCGAAATGGCCAGGTATAAACCGAAATAATCTGATAAGAAGCTCGATATACCTGTCAAGATAGCACGATACTTTCCCATAATACAGAGGCTGCAGAGGCTATTCAGGTGTAAGAAAATAGCCGAGGTAATGATTTGGTATTACCGTGCTGCTCCAAGTGAAGATGAAAAAATGAGTTATCCAAGAGATTCACCGGCATGGAAGGATTTCGATATGATGCATGAAATATTCAGTAGTGATCCTCGCAATATCAGGCTTGGATTCGCTAGTGATGGTTTCTGCCCATTCAACTATATGGCTGGAAGCCACAGCACATAGCCCGTTGTAATGATAGTTTATAATCTGCCGCCTTGGTTGGCTATGAATCAATCCTATTTTATGATGCCTCTTCCTATTGACGGACCAAACTCACCGGGAAACAATATCGACGTCTATCTCCGACCTCTGATCTATGAGTTAAAATCTTTATTCATTGATGGTGTAGAGATTTATGATGCAAACACAGATACAATCTTCACACTACGTGCGGTTTTAATGTGGACAATTAATAAATTTCCTGTGTATGGAATGCTATCAGGTTGGTCCGTACATGGTTACAAATCATGCCCTTATTGCCATCAATATACAACATCGAAATGGTTGAATTTTAGCAGGAAGGTTTGTTATTGCGGTCAATGGCGTTTCCTGTCACTAGACCATCCCTGCAGGTTAGACGCTGCTCACTTGTAATAAGCCTAAACTTTCTGTACAATTTTTTTCCAAAATACAGAAAGGAATACCTAAACCTGAGCACAAGTTATAAATTTGATTTGCTTTTGAATAGTAAGGAAGCACTTGCAGCTCATTGGTAAAGCCTTGCACTGCTGTGAAATAGCCCATGTGATCGATTCCCCCCAACCACATATATTTTTAATTGATTTTTCTTTTAATTTTTTAGAAACCCAAAAGTTTACACGTGCACTACACGTAAAATGAAAAGTTACAGATTAAACAAACATGTGCACCGAGTTATACCAAGCGACACCAACACGTGATGAAGATCCCACCATTCCTCACCGGATCTTGACCGGCGAGATTGTTCTTACGGTCGGCACCGGCGGGCCCCCCATAGGGGATGCTCCCCAAAATTCAACCCTTACACCCCATGGCCTACCCGACTACCCCCATGCAGTTTGATTTCTCTGCACATTTCCAGAGAATTAAAAATGGGTATTAATCCACATTTTAATGCACATTTTAATTCTATTCTTCATTACCCTAAACCCTAATTTTACCTATAAACACCACACCACATTTCATCTCTCCTCATTCAGAATTTCATTACAAAAACTCTCTAAAAATTCCAAGTCCCAAGTTGTGCAAGTGGAGTTAGCAAAGGGCGAAGTTCCGACGACGTTTCGAGGAGAATCCGGCGACGAAACGACGCCCCGACGGTTCCGAAAGCTTCCTCCTTCTCCCCCTTTTTCTTCATAACCTATTAGTTCCCATTCCCCTCTTCCATCTCTATTCTAAAACTTCTTTTTTTCAAAACTCGTCGGAAGCGGAGTTATTCCGACTTCCGATTCGTTTTTCTTTAAAAACTCCATTTTTATTAAATAATAAAATACCATATTCTCTCATAATATTTAACAAATATAAATAAATATATTAGAACAAGTTTCATCCAAAATAATCATGTTGAAATTTTTATTTCACTTTTACAGTAAAATACCATCATGTTACATACAACTTATAATTGTTCAATTTAACCGTATTACCTTTAGATAACCCACGAGATAATGACCTACCCCATCACAACACACATTTTTGACATAGCACGATAAATTTTGGGACTCTAGCTTGTGGGAAAATACGATTTTACGAATAAATACCTTAAACATTTAAAAATGTTTTCTTTACAAAGTGTGTTAATTAATTCCGTCCAATTGCGCCTCTACAACCCATTTTGGGGAACTCCGATCGGGATGGTGCGGGTTATTGCACATCCTCTGGCCTAGTAGAGCGAGATGCAGACCTCCATAAGGAGCATTCGATCTCGATGGAATTTTGATGCAATTTTTTTAAAAAATGTGATATCTATTTAATAAATAAATTCTAATTTTTATAAATATTAGATATATAAATATTATCAAAATATCTATTTTAAATATAATATATGAATATTCCATGTTTTCTAAATCAAAAGAATCACAAGTTCATGAAACTACCATTACAATCCAATAAAATTCCAATATTTCATTAAAATACCATATACAATGAAAACTATGTTCTACTCACTAGAAAATTTCACTTTTATAAAATATACATCTATGAAAACCATAAATACGATAATTAAATACTTGAGGTGTATTTTGAAAGTATATCAAAACTATTTTTACATAAAACCCCCTTAAGTTATACTAAATTACAATAAGAACTCTAGTAAATATAGGTTTAAGCGGGACCAGTTCTCTTGAGCCTCAGGGAGCCGGAGAATGTGGGTGCTTTTCTATCTAAGGTAAACAACCTAAAAAAGGTGTTATCAATATAGTAATTGTCTTGGAAAAAGACACAAATCATGCCGTTCATGTGCAGCAGTTACCGATAATTCCAAAACAATCAGAACTTCAATTCTTTTTAAAATTCTGACTCAGTTCGAGTCAAGGGAAAATCTGAATACGAACTGACTTGAATTCAATTCAAGTATAACTGCAATACAATATGAATCCATGAATGCCAGAATACAATCTATATCAACATGAACTTGACCGAACCGAACCATGGATATACTCTGATTACATGACTATCCATTTATATCCATTCCGTTTACTGATATTATGATTTTGGCAAGTCTTCCATTTACTACAAGACAACACAATACAATCAGCACAATCAATACAATAAACATACTGGGTTTATAAAAGGGTAGACTGGTACAGAACATGTTAAAGGGGGAATGAGCTGGTCACTAAAAGACGTAATTACATCCATGCGGTTGTTCCGTGGTATTATCGACGGAGCCTTGTACTAAGGGTTACCAAAGTCCACGCTGTAAGTTGGACTCCTCTCGTATACACTGGTATATTCTGTACCAGCTACAAACACTACATTAACATAACAATCAAATATTATACTAGATATACTCTCTTTTTTGTCTATTCTACTTCTCTCCTTCTTTAGGACTTACCGAGTGATTGTTTGCCGACGACATTCCTATTTTTCTTCTTCTTTGAAATGTTGTCAGGATGACCCGACTCTGAAGAGTTTGAGACCAGCCAGGAGCACTTGGAGCAGACCCCTGGGCAGCACACTGAAGACCCCGAGCTATAGTCACTTGTAAATATTTTCTTTTCAGTTCATGCCATTGTTTAGGCATTGCATTCCATCCTTGTATTTACATTTCCAGCTGTACCTGTAAAAGAATGTTTAATAAATGAAGTTGCTGTTCATTATATTCATGTCTCTTGTGTACATTTTACTTTATATTGCTTAGATACGTTTAGCGTGTTTACTTCAGAATAAATACGCAGCGGGTCTCGCCGCGCCCCTTTCCCGTACACCGAGAAGCGGGGCGTGACATCAATTTAATGGTCATCAGGATTTTCTTGGGCCTCCAGCCTCATTGTTCGGAGAAGGCGTGACTGCTCAGTGGGATGGTTATATTAATGTGACCTTCGAGATAGATCCGAAAAATAGATCAAACCACCCTACTGAAACAAGTTAAGAATTTTCTACGAGCTTCCGTACCGGTCAACAAATTTAGTGCGTCATTGTCTGGACGTCATGCACATAGAGAAGGGAGTATCCGAGCATGTACTCAACTTACTTCTTTGTAAAGACGGTAACTTCCGTGCTCGGATGGATCTTCACGATTGGGAAATTAGAAGTGAATTGCATCCTAAACTGATAGCGGGTAAACCAGGTAAGTTTGTACTTCCCAATGCCGTGTATCATATGTCACAACCGGAAAAGAAAAGGTTCCTGCAGGTGTTGCATGATTTGAAAGTTCCCACAGGTTTCTTAGGATCATTTAGTAAGAAAATAAAAATTGTGAAAGACAAGATTGATGGGCTGAAAAGACATGATCACCATGTTATTATGGAGCACCTTCTCCCATTAGCCCTCAGGACTTCCCTTCCCGAATTGGTTGGTCTAGTAATCAATGACTTTTGTTGCTTTTTAGAAAATTGTGCGCTAAAACCCTGAATGTTGTGACGTTGGAGAATCTAGAAAATTCTATTTCAATGATATTCTGCAAGCTTGAGCGTATTTTCCCACCGTCATTCTTCGATATCATAATACACCTGACGGTTCATCTTGCAACCGAGGCTAAGTTAGCCGGACCGGTACAATATCGATGGATGTATCCCGTCGAAAGGAACGTAGAATTTTTCGTTTCACACAATTTGTAAAATTATTGTTGTCCTATATGCATGTATTTGTTTATTTAACATATTTTTCTTTAGGTATCTCTACATAAAAAAGTATATACGCAATAGAAATCGACCAGAGGGTTCTATCATGCAAGATTATTTTCTAGATGAAATAACCACATTTTATTCCCGCTATCTGAATGAGAACATTGAGACGAAGTTTAACCGGTCTCGGAGAATTCAGGACGGGCCATATGGTAAAGCTGATTATAAGAGAGTAGACACTATGTTTATCAACAAGATATATCGGTTTATCCTCCTCAATAGCGTATGTCTTGAAGAAATTAGAGAGTAAGTTTTTTTGGATTAATTTTTATATTTGTATTTGTATGTGTATGAAATGATATAATATTAATGTAATAATTTATTGTTGAGAAAAGAATTCATATTGATGAGGTACGTGAGGGGCATCCTGATGGGAATGATGAACGATTGGAAAAATATCATCAGGATAATTTTTGCGATTGGGTTGCAGATCATGTAAATTGTTTGAATAACATGTTATTGTTACCGGTCTTAATCTAAACTTATATCATTATGTATTTGTCATAAAATTTGTTTTGTCAGATCCAAGATCTGAACTTGTTTGCATCATTAGAGAGAGATTCAAGATGTTTAGCTCAGTTTCCTAGTATGGAGGTTGCATATTATAAAGGATTCGGTGTCCTTAGATACAAATTTGAAGTTAAGGACATAGAAACATCTCGAACCACTCAGAATAGTAGGGTTGCGACGGTAGGATCGGATGGTGTGATTTATTATGGATACTTAGCATCCAATATCCCGCACGATCAGAACCATTTTATATATTTCAGTGTATTTGGTACGATACACGAACCGATACAGATAAGTGGAGAAACAATCTCGGGACTTGGAAAGATGAATATGGATTGACTAGTGTGAACACATTTCGATTTTACGGTCAGGACGATCCATTTGTCTTTTCGAATCAAGCGTTCCAAGTATACTACTCACAGTGCTTGAAGCATCCGGGATGGAGTGTCGTATGCCGTTGGAAACCCAGGGATGTTTACGATTTCCCAGAATTCGAGGATCGTATGGAGGACAGCGATGAGGATGAAGAAGAGAGAAGATTTAGAGTGTTCCGACCGTCTGTTTCAAAAGACGGGTTGTCTTCGGCTAATTGTAAAGTTACATGGGTTAGAAATGATATCGATGATGAAATCCAAGTAGATATGTCTAAAGCGTCCACGAAATGGAAAAGGTTATTAGTAATGTTATATTATTACTTCATATTTCTACGATCTATACATATATTGCATGCACATGTAATGATTGTACTCTTATCTAGATTTGATGACGACGACCTGAGTAGCGAGGGGCAGCGGAGCACCAACCGCGGCAGAGCCAGAGCGGTTCTGCCGCCCGGAAAGCTGCGTAGGGAGCTTCATAGGACCGATCTTGCACCCCGATCGGTATCCCTTTAGGATGACTCTTTTCGTGTGGACTTTGCCACACTTCCAGGTATATTGCACGCATATTCATTTTGAATGTAATATTATAGATATACACGCATATTTATTTCAAAATTACATATATAGTCAATGTTTAATTGTCTAGCTGTTGGTTGTGCGTCCACATCAGAGGCAGAGGCCACTACCGCACCTGCAGGTATGTTTATATATCCTATAGTGTATGCATATTGATTTAGAATGTTATATCATAAACACACACACATTCTTTTTCCTCTTAGATAATCATTTTTTGATTTTCTAGCTGTAGGTGGTGCCTCCACATCTCAGGCAGAGGCCACCACCGCACATGCGGGTATGTTTACATATCCTATATTGCATGCATATTGATTTAGAATGTTATATTATTGATATACACGTTCTTTTTGCAATTACTTATATAATCTATTTTTAATTGTCTAATTATAGGTGGTGCATCCACATCCGGCGCAGAGGCTACTCCCGCCACTTCCATACCCTCCGCTCAGTCTGTCATGCCCCGCTTCCCAGTGTACGGGTAAGGAGACGCGACGAGGCCCACTACGTATTTACTCAGAATGTTATATTATTGATAAACACGCTAAGCGTAACTAAGCAATATAATGCAAATATACACAAGAAGACATGAAATGTAAATGAACAACAACTTTTATTTATTAAACGTTTCTTTACAATACAACTGAAAAGTAAATACAATGATGAAAGCAATGCCTAAACAATGGCATGAACATGAAAGTAAAGTAGATACAAGAGTCTAAAACTCGGGGTCCTCGCTGAATTGATCCAAGTTCTCTGAACTGGGCTCTATCTCCAGTGAGTCGGATCCACCTGACAATATTCCAAAGAAAGAAGAGAAATAGGAATGTCGTCAGCGAACAATCGCTCGGTAAGTCCCAAAGAAAGATAGAAATAGAATAGACAAAAAGAATATAACTGTATACTATTTGATTGTTATGTTAACGCAGTTGTTTGTAGCTTGGTACAGAATATACCAGTGTATACGAGAGGAGTCCAACTATTCCGTGGACTAAGGTATACGGAGCACAAGGAACCGATAAGCCACGGAACAACAGCAATGGATATTCATGTTAGGTGTATTAAAGTGACCGTCTTGTGCCACTTCTAACACATTCCGTACCAGTCTACCCCTTTAAAACCCCATAATGTATTTTGTATTGATTTGTATTGTTTTGTTTAATAGATGTAGGACTTGCCGAAACCATGATATCATGTAAACGGAATGGATATAAATGGATAGTCATGTAATCAGAGTATATCCATGGTTCGGTTCAGTCGAGTCATATTGATATAGATTGAATTCTGGTATAAATGGATTCATGTTGAAATGGAGTTATACTTGAATCATATTCAAGGATAGATTGATTGATTTCAGATTCGACCGAGACTCAGCCTGAGTCAGACACTTAAACAGAATTGAAGTCCTGAATTAGTTTTGATGTTATCGGTAACTGCTGCACATGGACGGCAGGATTTGTGTCTTTTTCCAAGATAATTACCGTATTGATAACACCGTTTTTAGGTTGTCTACCTTAGATAGGCAAGCACCCATATTCTCCGGCTCTCTGAGGCTCAAGAGAACTGGTCCCGCTTAAACCTATATTTACTAGGGTTCTTATTGTAAATTAATATAACTTGAAGATGTTTTACGAAAAATAGTTTTGATATATTTTCAAAATACACCTTAAGTATTTATTTATCGTCTTTAGGGTTTTCATAGTTGTAATTTTTATAAAATAAAATATTTTAATGAATATAAACCTAACTTTGAATAGTATATGGTATTTTCTTGTAATTTGACTTGTATTGAAATGTGATGGTATTTTCATGATCTTTTGTGATTTTTTTCTTTTGATTAGAAAATATGGAATATATATATTATATTTAAAATAGATATTTTGATAATATTTATATATATAATTATAAAAATAGAATTTATTTATTAAATAGAAATCACGTTTTCTTAAAAATTGCAATAAGAATTCCATCGAGATCGAATGCTCCGTAAGGAGATTCGCATCTCGCTCTACTAGTCCCGAGGATGTGCGATAACCCTCACCATCCCGATCGGGTTTCCCAAAATGGGTTGCAGAGTCTTATTTGCAAGGAATTTATTAAAACAATTTAAAGAATACGGGTTTTAATAGTTTCAGGTATTTTAATCTAAACTGTTCTTTGTCCCACAAAAATTGTTACAAAAGCCATCGTGCTATGTCAATATGATGTTGTGATGAGGTAGGTCATTACCTCGTGCAATTTCTAAAGGTAATATGAGCCAAACTATAAAATAACGTCATACATAAACTAGATGGTATTTTACCATAAAAGTTAAATAAAAGTTATTTAACATTATATTTTGAATTGAAACTTGTTCCAAATGTTATTTAAAGGTTAATAAAAAATATGTAAAAAGATGGTAAATTTGTTATTAAGAAAAATTGGGTTTTTGATGAAATTAGAATCGGAAGTCGGATTAACTCCGCTTCCAACGAGTTTTGAAAATAAGATTCTATTTACTAGAGAGAGAAGAGAGAAGAGGAGACTTAATGATTGATTAAAGAGGGAGGAGGTAGAGGGAGATTTCGAAGGCGTCGTGGAGTCGCGTCGTCGCCGGATTTGTCCTGAAATGTCGCCGGAATCTGACCTTGAGCTAACTCCACTTGTACAACTTCTTGCATTTAGGAATTTTAGAGAGTTTTGACAATGGAATTTTTAATGAGGAGGGCTATGATGTAGCGTGGTATTTATAATAGAAATTAGGGTTTTGAGGATTGAAGAATGAATTAAAAATATGCATTAAAATTTGGATTAATGCCTCATTTTAATTCTCTGGAAATATGCAGGGAAATCAAACAGACTAGGACTAGTGGGGGGAGTCCAAGGGGTGCAGGGTTAAATTTTGGGAGCATTTGCCATGGGGGGCACCGGCCCCAAGCGTCAACTCACCGGTCGTCTAGGGGGTGGAGGGCTCTAGATTGAAGGCACGTGTTCTAAGTTGCCTAATTAAAAATTTTCACATGTTTGTTTTGTGAGACTTTTCATTTTTACGTGCAGTGCACGTGTAAACTTTTGAGCTTCTAAAAGTTTTAAAGAAAAATCAACAAAAATAATATGTAGCTGAGGGGATTTGAACACTGGGGCTATGTCAAGCAGTGCAAGGCTTTACCAATGAGCTACAAGTGCTTTCTTGCTGTTCAAAAGTGAATTAAATACTTATAGCATACACAGGATTGCAAAAACTCCATTTTAACATTAACTTTTAAACAAATTTTCTGTACACTGAAACAGAGTTGTTACACAGTCTGCAGGTTAGTATGAATAAATAAAAAATATTTGTTCATTTTACATATCTTTTAAGAATAAATATGAACTTCATGTAATTTTATCGTCAATATTTATTTTCTAGTTGGAGGGGATGTGTCCACGTCCGGGTCACCGGCTGTTCCTCACCGGAGGAACTATTGTCTCGCTCGTGCTGCCGTCGCCAGAGGTATATATCGCACTTCAATTTTCGTTAATCCTTAATTTCTTAATACCACTTTGTCTTAATATTGCCTGTCTTGATATTTCTTGTAGATGCAGGGCAGCCCCATCCCGAGAGGAGGACTCGAGAGCCGAATCAGTCCCACAGGCTGAGGTCTGATAGAGCTGGGGGGAGGCACCATTCCCCCTCTTTTTTACCTCCGATTATCGCTATACTGGTGATTATGCTGAGAGCTTTGGCAGGTATATGAGGGATGAGAGCTGCATCCTAAAGAAGCATCCACTTCATGTTGAGTGGGGCGATCAACACCGACGCTCATTTGCCCTCTTCTGGGATCGGGTTCGGGTATTAATATATATTTTCATTTGACTTATCCAATATATTTATTATTATTTAACACTTGCAATTTAAATACATTATTTTTTTGTATTTGCAGTTGGATTACGACTTTCAGCCTGTACCCGACCCTGATCACCCTGAGAGAGTGCTTGATTTTCATGCTCTGTACTAGGGCCTGATGAAGAATATGCAATCAAAGGTCCGATACAATAGGAATGAGCTGAAGATCGACTTCTATTCCCTGTGGATGGCGACCCCCGAGGAAGAGAGAGCGGCTCTCCTACATACTCTGGCCTTTGCGAGAGTCGACGTAGATACATGGCCTCTCTTGTGCCAATATTACGACTCTCAATGCAAACAAGTTTGTAATTTAAATGTAATTCATTATTTAGTATATAATTTATTTTTTGTGTTGCTTAATTAGAAAACTAAATCTGAATGGGTTATGCAGAAATATGCCGATCAAAATAAGGAGAATAGGAAGTCGGCGAAGAGGGGTCGCCCCACTTATACAGGTGGCTCGAGGAATATTACTCGTGCCATGGAGGCATCGGTAAATTACAATAGATCTATTTTGATATAATGTAATATTAAGAGTTATTTTATAATATATGTAAATTTTTGGCGAATTGCAGAGAGTTCAGACCCTGGCGCATGGTGGTACACCGAGCGTGCTGACCGTGTATCTTGCCGTCCACGGCACCTCGACAGATCCCGCCACGGACGAGCTTCGATTCCCCGACACCGCTACCCAGGAGTATTGCGTAAGTGTTAATATTTATTCTAATTCAAATGAAATTTTTGTTTTGATAAGTTCAAATTTAAATGATATACTTATATTTTAATGATTAATGTGGGTGTAGGAGTGGGTGGTGGAGCAGGCGGAGGCATCAGGGATCGATTTTAGTGGACAGACCGATCCGATGCTACTGACCCCAGTCCTAGACACCGCACACGGAGGGCACCACGGAGGTTGGGAGAGAGGCTGAGGACTGGGTCCTAGCAGGGCCTATATGAGGTTGGTCTCCACTCCGGCGGTTACTTCCCCTACCCCTCGTGAGCGACGTCTGGAGCATGATGTTGCCGCCTTGAAGACCACCATCGAGGAGTTGAAGGAGATGTTGGTACGTATACTACTTAATAGTAAAATATTATATCACATTATAGATAGTAACATATGCAATATTAGTAGCTTGAGCTTATTTGGTTGTAGACTTAGTTTTGATTAATCATACTTGCATAAAACTATCTAATTAAAATAAACTACGGTTTTCCAAACTAGATACCCAAATGAGGCCCATGTCCCTAAGTATTCTTAGATTGGGGTTTCGTAATAACCTGATAATGATACGAATTCGACTAAAATCTAATACACCGTTCTTACTTGTTTATTACACACAAAATTTAACATATGCGACGGGCTACATCGGCTGTGGCTCTACATGCATCTCTTTCGGCTACAGCTCTGCAAGCCACTACCTCGGTTGCGGTTGCGCGGACCACTCCTGCAGCTCCATAGCCCACTCAGACTCCCGCACAGTCTGCTTCTTCATTAGTCGAGTTTTTGACGACTCATGGCTGCACCGTGGAGCAGATGCGCCAGATTACGGCGTTTATCAGAGGTGGAGGAGCTGGACCGAGCTAGGGTAGCTTTATTTTTATATTTTTAGGGATGTATGTACTTATCTGATACATATTGTATATATTTTGGACGATATTGGTGGTTGTTTGCTTGTTCATGATGATTTAGATTGATATCGTATTCTGTTTGTTTATTTCTTTTATATATTATGCGTGAGATGTTGATCATGAATATTTATGTATTTGGTTATATGATGTGTATATTATTGTGCACAAGGCGGGGAAAAAACATGAAGCCCTCTTTTATAAAAAAAACCCTGATATTTTGTCCTTATTGATTAATTCGTAGGGCCATCTGTTGCACCTACGGATTAATCCGTAGATGCAATGTTTGCCCTTACACAGTTCGCCGTAGGGACAAAATATCAGGATACCTAATATTTTGTCACTATGGACTCAGTAACAGGGGTAAAACTTGTCCCTACGAATTAATCCGTAGGGGAATTTAGCAGGCCCTACGGATATATCCGTAAGGGATTCTATCAGGCCCAATGGATAAATCCGTAGGGGCAAGTATTTTATTTTATAAACCAATAAATTAAATAAAGATTATGTCCCTACGGAGTAATCCATAGCGATAAATGTTCCTACGGAGTAAGGCGTATGGGAAATTATTACTCCGTAGGGAATGTTCAGGATGATGACTTGCACCTGCGGCCTTTGCATCTACGGGGGAATTTTATGTCCCTATGGATATATCCGTAGGGGCAGTGGTTTGCCCCTACAGCTAAATCCGTAGGGGCAACCCATTATTGTAATAGTGTTTGTTTAATTATACTTTATAGTTATGCAATTATTGTTAGGAATATGTATGCCCTAAAGGCCATTATTGTACATTGATGTATATTATAGTGGATGCTTGGACATATATATAGAGGACTTTCTTGCTCGACATGATAGTATGCTATCTGGTTACTCTTTATCTTAACATGATGACTGGTATGCTTATACTGTCTTTCTCTTACATGTTGATAAAGCTCGTAGGATATATGCTTGACTACTAGGACTATGATGCGTATCATACTACTGGGACCAGGTAGTCCGAAAGCACATCCTTCAATTGTTTCTAGTCGAGGGGATATCGAGATAGGGTATCGATATTCTATAGTAGACTAGTGTGTACATTTCTTGACCCTGTATGGGGGTGATGGTTGATCCCATAACCATTGGCGTTTGACATCAAAGATTGTACACAAGTGCTCATTAGAGAATGGGTACACCGAATAGGACTCACCGAGAACTCCTAGATGGTTATATACCTATCGTCAGATAGCAGTTCTTTGGTGACACTGTTATATGTTAGTCTGTAGACCCGAGATCGTCATAGTGTCTTGTGTGATTCACACTGTGCTTTGATTTCATCCTTACCATGGCTTAAAGGAGTCATGCAAACAGGTGGATTTTGGGTACAATCCCGAATCACATGAAGGCGGTGAGCGATAGGAGGGTTTTCGTCTCTCCCGGTATAGGGAGTTGATGTTGCGTTATACTCGATTGGCTATAACTGCAAAATCCCTGACCAGGATTGCTGAGATTTACTGATAAGAGTTATCAGTAGTTTCTTGAACTGTTATGAGCCACACATCGGCATGACTTATCAAGTTACTGGGGTCTGACGTTTACCACCCCTAGACTTTATATGTGACATATCAGACGAAGAGATCGGACTTTACGGTAAGTGTTACCTATAGGCTTCATGGGAGTTTGGATAAGCTTGCTTGTTGATCTTCTGATCGCTCAATACCTGGGTAGTCGTTATGTCCAGCTAATACCACTGACGGCTTGTGGGTGACTGATTTGATCATCACCTACTGCTAGCGTATTGACGATTCTTTAAAGTCCCACACAGAAGTTTCCTGGTATAAGCGAAACGAAGTAGGGCATATATGCTGATATGTGCGGGGGCCTGATTAAATACGAGTATGTGATACCGTAGAAGTATGGCATGGATTTTCTATATTCTGGAAAATAGAAAATGAGGTGTAAATGGGGAGATATTTTGGGTATGGGTGAGGCATGGGCTTTATTATTTCTTTATTGCTCTTGACTCACTATTCAAGCATGGTTACAATTTCTTATTGCATTTTATTCCATGCTTGAATAAGTGAGGGCAAGAGGTGAGCCATTACACACTTGGGTTTTTTCCTAGCTCATTTTCCTAAGCCATTTTGAGATCTCATCTCCTTCAAGCTTTCTTGCTCTCTCCATCTTCTACCTCCTAAACAAAACCCTAATCCTTACATGAGATGTGAATCATATGATTTTGTATAAATCTAGTGAGAAAACAAAACCCCTACTTCACCATCCTAAACTAGATTAGCATTTTGGCTTAGGGTGTTATTTTCACTAAAGAGTTTAGTGAAGAGGTAGCTTGGACTAGTGGAGTTTCGAGTGGATCATCTTCGGCACGAAGGTGATTGGAGGAAGCTTGCACCAACCTTCAAGTGGGGCCTAGTGGAGTCGCGTGGACTACTACCCGGAGCTTTAGAAGAGAAGGACACGGTTTACAAAGGTTGTTGCCCCCTTCCCTTCTTACAATTTTTTCATATCATCATAATAAAATCCTAATATTCTAGTTAGATCTTGGTTAGTGTTCATTAGCACCCAGAATTTTTGAAAATTGCATGTGTGATGCCCGTTTAAACCCCGCCGCGGTGCTAGTAAACACTTTCAGGTATCAAAGCCAAGCTAGAACATTAGGGTAGGTCTTTACGATGTTAAAGTATTCGATCGGTTTTCGAAGTTCGCATAAGTGTAGTTTCTTTCGAATTTTTCAAATGTTGAAATTTTCGAAATTAAAAATATGCTGAAAATCATGCAGGCTTTTTAATGGAGTCTCAAAAAATTTGAGAACCCAACACCAACAAACGGCCGTGGAAGCGCTGCCAAACACCATGTTTGGCCGCGTTTCCACGGCATGTTAGTGGGGTTGAGGTGTCATATTTCTTTTCTTGCTCCATTTGGGCATTTGGCACTTTCTGGATGTTTTTAATGATTCTCAAGTTGTTGAGCTCTCTGGAATTTTTAGGTATTCGATAAATCAATCGAAAAGTTTAACGTTGTATAGATCTTGATGATATGTGATACAATTGTTAGAATCCGGGATTATTAATTTTGTGAAAACTAGTTTGTATAATGTAAATCTAGCCGTTTAGTCTCGTTTGATCGATTACCACGGAGTTTTGATTCGGATCAAAACACCGTCGCAATTGCGTATAGTACGCGATCACTTAGTCGGGAATATTGTTAAATTATTCGACAACTAATTGAAAAGAGTTTTCAATTTGAGATTAAAATGCAAGTTTTATAAGTTAGGCATGAAATTCGGAATATGAGATATTCCGGATTTATGATGTCTAAGGATATTGCGGATTTTAATTATTGTAGTTTTTCATTTCTTTGCTACGACCGTAAGTGTAATATGTGGGATATCCCAAATCTCGTTGCTATATGTCAATGACATTCGGGATACAGTATTTGCTTACGTTGATGATATGTGATATTGTGTGTTGCTATGATATGTTTTATTGGATCGTCGTGATTGAATAGCCGGGGGTTTTGCGTGAGATGAGAGTTTTTCATTTTCATTCATTTAAAATTTGTATGTAATATTCTTTTATTGGGTCACTTCCGGATTGAGGATGATGTCACCATTGATGTATATTATTTACTTTTCCGTATTAGGATAGACTCAAGGCGGAGAGCACAAGTAACCGGGTTCTAGAGTCCAGTGGGAGACCATCTCGAGGAGTCGAGACCGGGTCTCCTAACTCTAGAATTGGAAGGGTTATTTACCGCTCTCGTAGGGGTCTATGGGATGTGGGTTTGGCTATTCATCATGACCGTGGCTGAATTTAAAACACGGACCTTCTAGTATATCCAATATTTCATATGTTGACTTCTGTTGCTTGGTTCTGTGATGTTGATCATATAACTGCGTGAGACGAATGTTATATTATATATATGATATATAATAAACGTGTTAGTTATATGTATGCCCTAGAGGCCATTACTGTACATTGGATGTATATTGTAGTGGATGCTGGGACATATATATGGAGGACTTTCTTGCTCGACATGATAGTATGCTATCTGGTTGCTCTTTACCTTAACGTGTATACTGATTGTCTCTCTGTTACATGTTGGTAAAGCCCTTAGGATGTGTGCTTGACTATCTGGACTATGATGCAGATCATACTAGTGGGGACATGGTAGTCCATAAGTACATCCTTCAAAGTCCCTAGTCGTGGGTGTATCGAGACGGGGCATCGATATACCAGAGTAGACTAGCGTGTACCTTCTCGACCCGTACAGATGGGCGATGGATGATCCCATATCCATTGGTGTTTGACATCAGAGATGATATACGGGTGCTCAGTGGAGACTGGGTACACTGGACGGACTCGCCGAGAACTCCCAGATGGTATTATACCTTACGTCAGATGGCAGTTCTCTGGTGACACTGGTACAGAGTAGTCTGTTGACCCGAGATCGTCATAGAGTCTTGTGTGGTTCCCACTGTGCTTTGATTTCCATCTTACCACGTCCAAGAGGGCGTGCAAAACGGTGGTTTTTGGGTACAGTCCCGAGTCACATGGAGGCAATGAGCGATAGGAGGGGATTCGTCTCTCCCGGTATAGGGAGTTGATGTTGCGCTGTGTTCGATTGGCTATAACCGGAAATCCCTGGCCAGGGTTGCTGAGATTTACTGGTAAGTGTTATCAGTAGTTTCTCGAACTGTTATAGACCTCATATCGACACGACTTATCGAGCTATTGGGGTCTGACGTTTACCACCCCTAGGCGAGATATGCGACATATCAGACGATCAGACCGGACTGTACGGTAGTGTTACTGGTTGGATTCACTGGAGTGTGAGCGGGCTTGCTCTTTGATCTTCTGATCGCTCAATACCCGGGTGGCCGTTACGTTTAGCAGACCGCTTGCGGCTTGTGGGTGTTTGATATGATCATCACCTGCTGCCGGCGTATTGACGAGTCTTTAGAGTCCTACACAGAGGTTTCCTGGCTCAAGCGAAACGAAATAGGAGCGCATATAAGATATGTGCGGGACCGAGAATGATACCAGTATGTGATACTGTATTCGATTTTCGCGATATGTGACATTGATCGGTTATATGCGATATAGCCGGATTATCGGATCAAGTGTTGATTCGATAAGTTGTTACTGTTAATATTAGTCGGTTATATGCGATATGACCGGGTCGTTAAATCAAGTGTTGATTTAATGATTTAATGTATAATTATATATTTGATATATCACTTTACATTAACTAATATAGGTTCACTTAAATGGATTTTCTCACTAGAAGTTCACAAGTTGTATATGTGCTATACTTTTGTGCACTTGATTGTATCATGTTTGATGATACATGTTTACTTGGTTAAGTGCAAAGAATTAAACCATGGTTAAACTAATGATTAGGGTTTTGTTTATCCATATTTATTTATTCATTTATTCATTTATTTCATTTTGAAAAGATAATGAGAATGGTGGCTTATTTTGTAGTTTTGTGGAAACTTCATGATATGTTGAAAGCTTGACCATTCTTGTTCTTATCTTAAACCTAACCATTAACCCTAACCATGGTTTATTCTCTACACCTAACTAAGGTTAAGATCATGATAAGTATTCTTTTAAATTTCTTTTTGGTATTAACTTATCATATCTTTTTCATCTTCTTCTTCTTCTTCAAGGAAGAAGCTTGCTACCAACAATGGCAAAGTGAGAAAAAGAGTGAGAAATCCAATTCTAAAGTGATCCCACCTCCTATTTCTTCATCCTCTACCTCTTGCCAAGTAGTAGAGTGTGTTTTCTTCACAAGTTTCATGACTTGATGAAGTGGGAGCTTGATCTAGTGATGCCTCGACGTAGATCATCTTCGGCATCGACATCGACGACCTAGCCCACCCATTTCTCCGACGAAGCCGACGCAAGAGTCCGGGATCCGATTTGGACAGTGGAGGGACATCATTGCGGAGCTATGGAGGTGGAGCACCGGATCTACAAAGGTTGTATTTCCGTTCTTGTAGTTAATTTGTTAACTAGTTTCATTTATCGCCTAAAATTCTAGTTAACGATCCGTAGTCTAGGGTTTCTCGGCACCGTAAAATTTGAAATTGGCATGGTTGATGCCTTGTGAGACCTCTTGAGAGTGCCTAGGAACCCTGCAGTAGTATCAGAGCCTAGCTAGAGCCTTAGGCGACGCGTAGACGAAGTTTGAAACCCGATCAACCCGAAACCCTAACATCAAAATGCTCTCTGGACTTTTTCTAAAAACTGGGTTTTTTCCAGATTAAAAATTTCTAAAAAATTCAGCAGGGTCCTATTAGAATTACTGTGAAATTCGTGGGGCTAATTCGTCAAAAGTGCGGCGGAACCGCGGCAGAAGCCTGGCTTCTGCGGCGGTTCCGCGGCCGTTTGATGACTTCACCCTTCCTATTTTGCACAGTAATTCCTATTTCACAGTGCTGAGTTTTATGGGAATTTTTAATATTTATTCAAGAGTTGAATTTTCTGGGTTGTTTTAGGGATTCGAATGTTCGATCGGATTATCAAATTTTGTCTGTGTGGCTTTCCGGATATTTTAGAGTATGTTAAAAAGTTCGACCGGATATAAATACCCAATTTTTCCCCTGTGGGAAATTTCCAAATGTTGGATTTTTCCGTGGTTTAACGACGTTCTAAGTAGTGCAAGTAACGCGATGGTCCCTCTAGAAGAAAACAAACCTTAACTCGATTATGTGACCGTCTTGAACTGCCCTTTGAACCTTCGGGTTTGGGGCAGTACGGCGTGCCACATGTGAGGCGTTGGCTTGACCCTTCTACGGCTGGACCGTTGGTACTGAGGCATGAACTGGATGTTTTTAAACTTGTTTTATGTGTTGATCTGTTTCGGGAAAACTTGGGTGTTTGAATGTTCGATCGGAAAGTTTAACATTTTCTAATTATCTGGAATGTGATACAATAATTGGAATTCACAAGGAGTTATGAGATAACTGAATGAATGTTATAAATCTAGCTGTTCAGTCTCACTTGATCGGTTGCCACGGAATTTTGATGTGATCAAAAGTCCGTCGCAATCACGTAGTGTACGCGGATACTCGCCGGGTAAACTTAATAGACAGCCTCACTCCATAGCCCCGACCAAGTGACTGTAGGAGAACCCTGTCACCGAAAGCATCCGTTCGGGTGCTCGCGGTAGCGGTGTTCCGCCTTGGTGCACTTCATCGACGGTATCAGGGGTGCGGCCGCCTACTGAAGTTTGCGACGATTATTCGATCAGGATGTCGGGAATCTTGTTGAATTACCCGACTTGGTATTGAAAAGTGTTTTCGATAATGAGACTAAAATGCGGGGTTTATAATTGTTAGGCATGCGATGTCTAAGTATTTCATTTGATTAGGCATGTGATGTCTAAAAAGGTTGCGGATTCCAATTGTTGTAGTTTTACACTTTCTTTTCTGTGACCGTAAGTGTAATATGTGATATCGCCGGTTTCGTTGCTATATGTCAACGACAATTGGGATGCGCATATTTACTTACGTTGATGACATGTGATGTTATGTGTTGCTGGATATGTTATATTGAATCGTCGTGATTGAATAGCCGGGGGTTTTTATGTGAGATGAGTGTTTTTCATTTTCATTCATGTAAAAACTTGTATGTAATATTCTTTTATTGGGGCACTTCCAGGTTGCGGAAGTTGTCACCGTTTGTATATTATTTACTTTTCCGCACTAGGATAGACCCAAGGAGGGGAGCAAAAGTAACCGGGTTCTGGAGTCCAGTGGGAGACCAACTCGAGGAGTCGAGTCCGGGTCTCCTAACTCTGGAATTGGTAGGGTTGCTTCCCGCTCTCGTAGGGGTCTAGGGGTGTGGGTTTGGCTATTCATCACGACCGTGGAATCCGTGTTTTATACTGGCTCGTATTGAAAATACGGACGTCCTAGTATATCCAATATTTCATATGTTTCTTCTGCTGCGATATCTGTGATGTGATCATGTGATGTTCTGTGATGGATACTGTATATAGTATATATGATATATTATATAGGCGTTACTTATGTTTTACACCCGCGCTAGCCCTGCCCCGCTCTGCCGTTAGTTACCTAACCTAACGGTGCACGAGGGGACATCGAGGCGAATGCGGATGGCATAAGTGTACGTCGTATTTATCTGTGATGTTTAGGTACTTAAATGATGGGACTTCATTAATGTGATTAATGAAAGAAAAAGAAACCTAAAGATGTTGTAGAATTGAATTTCAAAATAAAACAGGTAGCTACAGTTCTTACTTTGCACAGCGGTATATATGATATATCCTGCACCTTATTCGATAAGGAAAGGACCGAGATCCCTTCACCGGGAGTGACTCCTTTAGCAATAACTGGCAGATGCTACAACCTTCGGTTTGTCTTTTGATTGCTTTTAAGAGTTTTTGCTTTGCACAGTGATATATATGATATATCCTGCACCTCATTCGACGAGGAAAGGACCGACGATCCCTTCACCGGGTGTGACTCCTTTAGCAAAACTGGAAAAGCCTCAAAAGCACTCCATTTTAAAACATCATTTGATTCTACAACGATATCAAGTTCATTACGCAATAGGTTTTCAGAAAAACCTGTCGTAGCCCTCCGTCATTTCAGATAAATCCTGTTTAGTATTCGTGCTGCGTTTGTTGACCTTGTCAAGGCGCAGTGTGCGGTAGCTAACCAGTATTTATCTTCTTATACATATGATGCAGATTGGGTTAGGGTAGTCGTGCGGCCTTGTTGACCTTGTCAAGGGTCGTGCGGGTGGAATTGATTCAATCAAGAAATGACGGGTTGAACTTGACTTGCGGTCTATGGTTTGTTGACCTTGTCAAGGTCATAGATCGTTCGGGGCAAAAAGCATTATCGGGAATTTCAAGTGTTGAAATTTGCAATGAGATTGCATACCTTCTATGAGATAGTTGGATCCCGATACCCGCTGCGAGTAAGTGTTACTCCTGGGAGAGTTCTATACATTACAATTAGCCGATCAAGTAGGTGTCTAGAAAGGTGTTAACGG
This sequence comes from Agapanthus africanus, assembly GCA_030015575.1. Classification (NCBI taxonomy): domain Eukaryota; kingdom Viridiplantae; phylum Streptophyta; class Magnoliopsida; order Asparagales; family Amaryllidaceae; genus Agapanthus; species Agapanthus africanus. The sequence continues at coordinate 49,896,881 of CM057339.1, forward strand.
GGTTATGCCTCTGGGAAAACGAGATTTACATTAATTAGGTTCGTGCGAAAGCACGGGGGACCTCCCTCAAAGTACCGACACTGGCCTGGCCGAAAGATTGGCGAACTTGTAGTGTGTAATTAATCCCGGCTAGTCTTTCCTTTTAGGGTTTGAAGGAAGATTTGATAAAAAGCAGTGGGAGCCATCCTGATTAGATAAAATAAAAACCAATCTATTCTTGCAAGAGCGCACGCTGAGTGTTTTCTTCTCTCTCTCTCCAGGTAGCGACCATATCACGCCTTAATCAAGATAATAAAACGGATTATTGACCGAACCCGCTTGTTATACTGAGCTGGGGAACGTTGGTCCCGCTCCAACTTATAATTGTTATAAGACAGAGCAGGAAATTGGGGATTACCAGAATTCCCTTACCGCCCAAACGAAGAAAGTGCATATGATGCATCTCCTTCGGGTGTGTTCATAATTAAGAACTGTTTCTCAGTATCCTCTGCGTCCTGGGTATTTGATACCAGATCAGGATCCCAGATATGTAATCTGTTACATAGGGCTACAGAAATGTAGAGAACTGAGAACGGGTGATAAGTTTCATGAGGCAGAAAACGGGGCAAGTGTTGCAGCCAAGTCTGTTAGTCACTGTCACCCTGTATTCCAAATACATTGATTCTGAACGAATGTTATTAGATACCGAACCTGATATACAAAATCATATCTATCTCTTTATTAGTAAAGAAATGATAAAATTTTGTATAGTTGGATAATGTTTTGAACATTTCCTATATCAAAAGTTGATCGGTTCAGGCACGTTATCTAAAAGCATTGATATTCTAAATCAAACTACAGTTCTTAGTATATGGATCACACACAAGAGGAAGAGTTCAGAAATGAACGAATCCTTCTTGAGGCATTGTAGACAAGGTCATATCATTGCGACCCGACTAGCTGAAGTTACATGAAGATGCATATTTAAATCAGTTTGAATCTACATCTTGTGAAACTTGCCAGTCATGTCACAAAGATATAATGACACCAGCTCTGTTTATTAGAAACAGAGAAAGAGTTAGTGAACTCTTGGGATGATACATGTTGATGTATAAAAGTCCCCTGTCTACACATGCCAAGGCCGGTTCTTTGTACTTCATTACATTCTCTGATGATCTCTCAAGATTCAGACCTATGTTCCTGTTGAAACACAAGTCCGAACCTTTTGAGATATTCACAGAATATAAGTTAGAAGTAGAGAACCAATAACAGGTATAAGTATTATGTCCTATGATGAGATCAGGGAGGAGAATACTTGAGCACGGAATTCCTGGACTATTCTAAAGGAGAATGAGATTCTCTCTCAGCATTACTCCTCCGTATACACCATAGCACGATGGTATATCGGGGCGGAGCAGATACACCCTATTTGATATGGTGTGCTCTATGATGAGTACTGCTGAGTTACCTATTTCCTTTTAGGGAGTTATGCACTTGAGAAGCTGCATACCTATTGAATAGGTTCGAATCAAATCAGTTGCCTACCATTTCATATATGATATGATAAGGGAAGAGCCCATATCTTAAGTTAGTTAAGATTTGGGGTTGTCCAGGCTATGTCTAAAAGCATAATCCGGACAAACTCGAGGCAAGGTCTGTACAGTACAACTGGAAATGTTCCAGCTATACAAACAACAGCAGATGATTTGTTAGAACCAAAGGATTCAGTAGATACCAACGAACCTCAGCCTCTCCGCCGATCTAGTAGGGTTCCTCACCCACCTGAGAGATACTTCAGTTTCTCTATGACAGTGGGAGCGAGGATTGCATCATGAGATGATGACCCAACTAGTTTCGACCTGGCCATCAGGAGTGAGACTCTGTAAGAATGGCTGGATGCTTAGCGATCTGAGATGGAATCCTTAAACACCAACAAAGTATGGACTTTGGATGCTATATCTGAAGGGTTAAATCCCCATCAGGAGCAACTATATCTTGAGAAGATTACTTGGTGTAGATGGAAAAGTTGAGACTTTCAAAGCTAGACTTGTTAAAGGTTTTCGTCATTGACCAGGCGTGGATAATGATGAAACCTTTTTTCCAGTATCTATGCTTAAGTCCATTCAGATCCTACTTGCCACGGCTACATACCATGACTACGATATCTGGCGGTTGGGTGTCATGACAGCTTTTCTAAATAATGTTTTAGAATAGAACGTCTATAAGTACACAGCCAGAGGGCTTCGTAGACAGTGGGAGCAGCGGAAACGTGTACAAGATGCTTTATAGGATAAAGCAGGCATCGCGGAGTTGGAACGTCTGTTTTGATGAAGTAGTCAAAGATTTTGACATCATCAAAATGGTAGATGAACCTTGTATATACAAAAAGGTAGTAGGAAGTATGGTGATGATCCTCGTAGAGTACGTGGATGACATACTCTTGATAGGGAAAGAGTTTCCTATGCTACGATCGGTCAATCTCCGCTTATCACAAGGATTCTCCATATAGGATCAAAGTGATACCTCCTAAATCCTGGGTTTTGGATCTATAAGATAGATCTAATTGGATGTTAGGACACTCACTAGTTGTAGTGAGATGGTATCAATTGATCCTGGGAAGAATCACTGGAAGTGTTCCAGGGTGATAAAGACGACTGAGTGTCAGTCACAGGCATTGTCTTTACCCTCAGTAAAGGGACGGTATGTTGGAAGAGTTCCAAACTAGATACCATGACATACTAGACGATAAAGGCAGGATACATCGCTACTTAAGATGCTACCGAAGAGGCTGTTTGGGTGTATATTGGTTCATGAGATGAACTACGTTCCCACCATTGTGAGACAATGGAGTTGTGGCTTATACCAAGGAACGCACGTCCCATCAGTGATCCAGACATATTCTAAGGCAGTATCACCTGATCATGGAGATAGTTGATCTCCAGGGGATCGAGGTCAGGAGAGTAGACTCAGAGGACAACACAACGGATCCACTCACAAAGGCCTGTTCCCAGAAAGAGATTTTTATGGGATGGTTGAGTATGAGATACTACAACCACTGCTATCAGATGACCCTAGTGCAAGTGGGAGATTGTTAGTTATATGTATGCCCTAGAGGCCATTACTGTACATTGGATGTATATTGTAGTGGATGCTGGGACATATATAGGGAGGACTTTCTTGCTCGACATGATAGTATGCTATCTGGTTGCTCTTTATCTTAACGTGTATACTGATTGTCTCTCTGTTACATGTTGGTAAAGCCCTTAGGATGTGTGCTTGACTATCTGGACTATGATGCAGATCATACTAGTGGGGACATGGTAGTCCATAAGTACATCCTTCAAAGTCCCTAGTCGTGGGTGTATCGAGACGGGGCATCGATATACCAGAGTAGACTAGCGTGTACCTTCTCGACCCATACAGATGGGCGATGGATGATCCCATATCCATTGGTGTTTGACATCAGAGATGATATACGGGTGCTCAGTGGAGACTGGGTACACTGGACGGACTCGCCGAGAACTCCCAGATGGTATTATACCTTACGTCAGATGGCAGTTCTCTGGTGACACTGGTACAGAGTAGTCTGTTGACCCGAGATCGTCATAGAGTCTTGTGTGGTTCCCACTGTGCTTTGATTTCCATCTTACCACGTCCAAGAGGGCGTGCAAAACGGTGGTTTTTGGGTACAGTTCCAAGTCACATGGAGGCAATGAGCGATAGGAGGGGATTCGTCTCTCCCGGTATAGGGAGTTGATGTTGTGCTGTGTTCGATTGGCTATAACCGGAAATCCCTGGCCAGGGTTGCTGAGATTTACTGGTAAGTGTTATCAGTAGTTTCTCGAACTGTTATAGACCTCATATCGACACGACTTATCGAGCTATTGGGGTCTGACGTTTACCACCCCTAGGCGAGATATGCGACATATCAGACGATCAGACCGGACTGTACGGTAGTGTTACTGGTTGGACTCACTGGAGTGTGAGCGGGCTTGCTCGTCGATCTTCTGATCGCTCAATACCCGGGTGGCCGTTACGTTTAGCAGACCGCTTGCGGCTTGTGGGTGTTTGATATGATCATCACCTGCTGCCGGCGTATTGACGAGTCTTTAGAGTCCTACACAGAGGTTTCCTGGCTCAAGCGAAACGAAATAGGAGCGCATATAAGATATGTGCGGGACCGAGAATGATACCAGTATGTGATACTGTATTCGATTCTCGCGATATGTGACATTGATCGATTATATGCGATATAGCCGGGTTATCGGATCAAGTGTTGATTCGATAAGTTGTTACTGTTAATATTAGTCGGTTATATGCGATATGACCGGGTCGTTAAATCAAGTGTTGATTTAATGATTTAATGTATAATTATATATTTGATATATCACTTTACATTAACTAATATAGGTTCACTTAAATGGATTTTCTCACTAGAAGTTCACAAGTTGTATATGTGATATACTTTTGTGCAATTGATTGTATCATGTTTGATGATACATGTTTACTTGGTTAAGTGCAAAGAATTAAACCATGGTTAAACTAATGATTAGGGTTTTGTTTATCCATATTTATTTATTCATTTAATTGTTTATTTCATTTTGAAAAGATAATGAGAATGGTGGCTTATTTTGTAGTTTTGTGGAAACTTCATGATATGTTGAAAGCTTGACCATTCTTGTTCTTTTCCTAAACCTAACCATTAACCCTAACCATGGTTTATTCTCTACACCTAACTAAGGTTAAGATCATGATAAGTATTCTTTTAAATTTCTTTTTGGTATTAACTTATCATATCTTTTTCATCTTCTTCTTCTTCTTCTTCTTCAAGGAAGAAGCTTGCTACCAACAATGGCAAAGTGAGAAAAAGAGTGAGAAATCCAATTCTAAAGTGATCCCACCTCCTATTTCTTCATCCTCTACCTCTTGCCAAGTAGTAGAGTGTGTTTTCTTCACAAGTTTCATGACTTGATGAAGTGGGAGCTTGATCTAGTGATGCCTCGACGTAGATCATCTTCGGCATCGACATCGACGACCTAGCCCACCCATTTCTCCGACGAAGCCGACGCAAGAGTCCGGGATCCGATTTGGACAGCGGAGGGACATCATTGCGGGGCTATGGAGGTGGAGCACCGGATCTACAAAGGTTGTATTTCCGTTCTTGTAGTTAATTTGTTAACTAGTTTCATTTATCGCCTAAAATTCTAGTTAACGATCCGTAGTCTAGGGTTTCTCGGCACCGTAAAATTTGAAATTGGCATGGTTGATGCCTTGTGAGACCTCTTGAGAGTGCCTAGGAACCCTGCAAAACGTTGCTTATGTTTTTCACCCGCGCTAGTCTAGCTCCCGCTCTGCCGTTAGTTAAGTAACCTAATGGTGCATGACGGGGCCCATGGCGAATGTGGATGGCATAAGCGTGCGTTCTATTTTCGTTTCATTTTTCTGTGATGTTTAGGAAACATTAAATGATGGGACTTCATTAGTGAGATTATTGAAAGAAAAGAAACCTAAAGATATTGTAGAATCAAATTTTTCAAAAAGGTAGATCTAGTTTTTGCTTTGCACAGTAGTATTCCTTGATGGATATCCAGCACCTCATTCGATGAGGAAAGAGCCGAAATCCCTTCATCGGGAGTGACCTCTTTAGCAAAAGTAGCAAATGCTATACCCACTTGGTTTATCATCATAGCTTCTGTAGTTCTTGTTTTGCACAGTGGTATTCTTTGATGGATATCCAACACCTCATTCGATGAGGAAATAGCCGAGATCCCTTCACCAGGAGTGACCTCTTTAGCATAAGCTAGTAAAAGCTATTCGATTTGTTTTTGAAAACTAATCGATTTTAAAAGGAGAGCTTAAACCACTCATTTTCGAAATAGATTCTACAACGATATCAAGTTCATTACGTTAAAGGTTTTCTTAAAAACCATTCGTAGCCCTCCGTCATTTTAGGAAGTAGAGTACTTAGTATTCGTGCTACGTTTGTTGACCATAGTTAAGCCGTAGTGTATGGTAGCTAAATGATATCTTCCTATAAAGCATATGATGAGATTGATTAGGATATTCGTACAGTTTTGTTGACCATAGTTAAGGGTTGTACGGGTGGGTTTAATTCAATCAAGAAATGAACGAGTTGAACTTGGCTAATGCTTATAATTTGTTGACCATAGTTAAGGTCATAAGTCGCCAGGGGTAAAAATAATATCAGGAATTTCAAGTGTTGAAATTTGCAATGAGATTGCATACCTTCTATATGATAGTTGGATCCCGATACCCACTGCGAGTAAGAGTTACTCTTAGGAGAGTTTTGCAGTTTACAATTAGCTAATCCAGTAGGTGTCTAGAAAGGTGTCAACGGGGTTATGCCTCTAGAGAAAAAGGTTTATTTTAATTAGGTCTGTGCAAAAGCACGGGGAACCTCTCTTGGAGTACCGACACTGGCCTGATTGACCGGTTAGCGAACTTGTAGATTGTAATTAATCCCGGCTAATCTTACTTTTTAGGGTTTGAAGGAAGATTTGATAAAAACAGCGGGAGATATCCTGATTAGATAAGATAATAACTAATCTAATCTTGCAAGAGCACACGCTAATGCGTTTCCTTCTCTCTCTTTCGAGGTAGCGACTAATGACATGCCTTAATCAAGATAATAATATGGATGTATTGACCGAACCTATTTATTATACCGGGCTAGGTTCCGCTCTATCTTATGACTGTCATAAGTCTGAGCAAGGAATAAGCAAATATTAAGATTCCCACGCCACCCGTACGAAGAATAAGCATGTTGATCCATCGTTTTCGGGTGTTCATAACCGAGAACTGTTTCTCAGTTTGCTTTACGTCCTGGGTATTGGATACCGGATCAGGATCCCACGTATGTAATTTGTTACATAGGCTAAAGAAAGGTAGAGAACTGGGAAATGGTGATAATTCTCTACAAGAAGGGAACGTATCAATTGTTATAGCCAAAGGAGTTGGCGAATATCACCTTATATTACCAACTGGTAGTACATTGGTTCTGAATGACTGTTACCACGTGCCAAACATGATGTGCAACATTATATCGGTTTCTTTGCTAACTAAAGAAGGATATAATCTCATATTAGAGGATAATGTTATGAACATTTTCCAAAATCAAGTGTTGATTGGGTTTGGTACGTTATGTAACGGTATATACGTTCTGCATCAAACTACAGGTCTAAACGTGCAAAACACACACAAAAAGAAGAGTTCAGAAATGAATGAAGCCTTCTTGTGGTACTGTAGACCAGGTCATATCAATGCGAAAAGGCTAGCTAAGTTGCATAAAGATAGATATTTGAATCCGTTCGAATTTACATCTTATGAAACTTGCGAGTCATGTCTTAAAGGTAAGATGACCAAAACTCCGTTTACTGGACACGGAGAAAGAGCTACTGAACTCTTAGGACTGATACATAGTGATGTATGCGGTCCAATGTCTACACATGCCAGGAATGGTTTCTCATACTTTATTACATTCACCGATGATCTCTCAAGATTTGGACATGTATTCCTGATGAAACACAAGTTTGAAGCTTTTGAGAAATTCACGGAATATAAGTGCGAAGTAGAGAACCAAATAGGTAAAAGTATTAAAATTCTTCGATCTGATCGGGGAGGAGAATACTTGAGCATATAATTCCGTGACTATTTAAAAGAGAATGGGATTCTCTCTCAGCTTACTCCTCCGTATACACCATAATACAACGGTGTATCGGAGCGGAGGAATCACACTTTATTAGATATGGTGCACTCTATGATGAGTACCGCTGAGTTGCCTATTTCTTTTTGGGGTTATGCACTTGAGACAGCTGCATACCTATTGAATAGAGTTTTGACCAAATCCGTTCCTACCAATCTATATGAGATATGGTATGGGAAGAGACCATCTCTTAAACGAGTTAAGATATGGGGTTGTCCGATCTATATTAAAAAGCAAAATCCGGATAAACTCGAGGCAATGTCTGTTCTGTGCAAGTTTATGGGATATCCAAAGGATTCTTATGGCTATATCTTCTACTACACTGGGGAACAAAAAGTGTTTGTTTCTCAATATGCCACCTTTTTAGAAAAGGAATTTCTTGTAAAAGAAATTAGTGGTAGTAAGGTAGAACTGGAAGAGGTTCTAGCAATACAAACTAGAACTGATGATTTGGTGGAACTGGAGGATCCAATAGTACCCAGCCACTCTGCAGATCTAATAGGGTTCCTCATCCACCTGAGAGATACTACGGTTTTCTCATAGACGGTGGGAGCGAGTATTGCATCATGGAAGATGATGACCCGACTAGTTTCGAGCAGGCCATCACAAGTGGAGACTCTGTGAAATGGCTGGATGATATGCGATCCGAGATGGAATCCATATACACCAACAAAGTATGGACTTTGGAAGTTGCTCCTGAAGGGGTAAAACCCATCGGGAGCAAGTGGATCTTTAAGAAGAAAATTGGTGTAGATGGAAAAGTTGAGACTTTCAAAGCTAGACTTATAGCAAAAGGTTTTCGTCAATGACCTGGTGTCGATTATGATGAGACCTTTTTTCCTATTGCCATACTTAAGTCCATCATGATCCTATTTGCCATTGCTGCATACCATGACTATGAAATCTGGAAAATGGACATCAAGACCGCTTTTCTAAATAGTGATTTAGAAGAGAGCGTGTACATGACACAGCTAGAGGGCTTCGTAGACAGTGAGAGCATCGGAAACGTGTGCAAGCTGCTTAAATCAATATACGGATTAAAGAAGGAATCGTAGAGTTGGAACATCTGTTCCGATGAAGCTGTCAAAGAGTTTGACTTCATCAAAAATATAGATGAACCATGTATATACAAAAAGGCTGTAGAGAGTAATGTTGTCTTCCTCGTATTGTACGTGGATGACATACTTTTAATAGGAAACGATGTTCCTATGCTACACTCGGTCAAGCTCTTCTTATCACACAAGTTCTCCATGAAGGATCTAGGTGATGCCTCATACATACTGGGGATTAAGATCTATAGAGATAGATCTAAACGGATATTGGAATTTTCCCAATCCAGGTATATAGACACCATACTAAAGATCTTTACTATAGAAGATTCCAAGAATGGTATCTTACCCGCTTGCTCAGGGATCACTCTGTTCAAAGAGATGTCTCCCAAGACTGATTTGGAGAGAGCTCGCATGCAAGGGATACCCAATGTTTCGGCAGTAAGCTCTATCATATATGCGATGTTATGTACCAGACCAGATGTAACTTACTCACTAGGTGTAGTGAGTAGGTATCAATTAGATCCTGGGGAAAACCACTGGACAGCTGTGAAGAACATTCTTAAGTACTTGAGAATGACTAAAGAAATGTTCTTGGTGTATGGTAACGGAGAACTCCGGGTGGAGTCTTTTACCGATTCGAGCTTCCAGAGTGATAAGGACGACAGTAAGACGGTCTCGGATTTTATCTTTACCCTGAATAGAGGGGAGGTATGTTGGAAGATTTCCAAGCAAGATACCGTAGCAGACTCGACGATGGAGGCTGAATACATCGCTGCCAACGATGTTGTCAAAGAGGCTGTCTGGATGAAGAAGTTCATTGCTGAACTTAGTATGGTTCAATTCATTGAGCATCCAATATCTGTGTATTGTGATAACAATGGAGCTGTGGCTTTAGCCAAGGAACCTCGGTCCCATCAGAGATCCAGAAATATTCTTAGGCGGTATCACCTGATCAGGGAGATAGTAGATCACCGGGAGATCGAGATTAGGAGAGTTGACACGAAAGATAACATAGCGGATCCACTCACGAAGGCCCTGACCCAGACACAGTTTGAGAGACTTTTTGGGATGTTGGGTATGAGATACTACAACACATGGCCTTAGTGTAAGTGGGAGATTGTTAGGAATGTGTATGCCCTAGAGACCATTATTGTACTGTTCCCGCCAAAATTTTCGGCCAAGAGCTACTTGTTCCCTTATAAAAAGGGGGGAGAGTCCTAAAAAATTTGGCCTCAATTGAGAGAAAAGCTCTATTCAAAATTCAAAATTTGAACTAAGGCAGCGCCTCACGTGCAAAGCACAAGAGCGCTGAGCGCCAGCGCTAAAGAGTCAAAGACTCTGAGGCAGCGCATCACGTGCAAAGCACGAAAGCGCTGAGCGCCAAGCGCTAAGAGTCAAAGACTCTGAGGCAGCTCCTCACGTGCAAAGCACGAGAGCGCTGAGCGCTAAGAGTTAAAGACTCTGTAACAACGCACCACGTGCAAAGCACGAGAGCGCTGGCGCTAGAACTAAATGTTCTCCACCGTTGGATCAAAAATCCAACGAACATGATTAAAAATCATCAATTGACCAGAATAAAATTCTGTTAAGGAAACATTTCTCAGAATCTTTCCAAACAAGAAAGATTATACTCTGAAAATCAGAGCACCGTTGGATCAATGATCCAATGGTGATTAAAAATCACCAAAATACAGAATAAATTCTATATGGGAAAAGATTTCCCAATCTTATTAAAAACAAGAAGATTGCCTTCTGTAAAACAGACGCCCTTGGATCAAAGATCCAACGGCGGGAAACATCCCCAAATCAATTAAAGAAAAGATCTCTTCAACTGATTCAACAAATCAGCCTCCCTTATATAAAGGACCCAAGACTTCAAGTCTTTAAGAGAGGAACCCCCCCACAAACTTTGAGAAAGTTCAAAAAGAAGAGCAAGCTCTCGGCAGAAGAAGAATTTCTTCAAGGTAAAATAAAGAGATCAAAGCATTTTATCAGAAAAAGAACTTAGTTCTTATACTTGATCATAGATCTATAAGGAAAATGTCTTTCAAAAAGAGATCATAACATCTCATTATAAAGGGGGGAGAATAATTCAATTCTCTTAGGATCACAGATCCATAAAGGCAATGGTTTTCACAAAAAACATAAGAGATTGAAATATCTCCTATAAAATGAGAACTTTGTTCTTAGATCCGTAAGACAAAGTCTCGTATAAGAGAAAATTTAATTCTCAGAACGCAAATCTGCCTGAAAAGAGCCTTAGCGCTCCAATTAAAAGGAGTGCCTCAGCGCTCCAAATCTATTGCACAGCGCTGCAGAGCTTTAGCGCTCCAAGTTTAAATAAGCACCTCAGCGCTCCAAAGTCTGGCGCACAACGCCAAGCGCGCCACGTGCTCCTCACGTGTGCACTATTTCACAAGAAGCGCTCATTGACTGGCGCACAGCGCCAAGCGCGCCACGTGATCCTCACGTGTGCGCTATTTCACAAGAAGCGTTCTACGCTCATTGACCGGCGTACAGCGCCAAACGCGCCACGTGCTCCTCACGTGTGCGCTATTTCACAAGAAGCGCTCTGTGCTCATTGACTGGCGCACAGCGCCAAGCGCACCACATGCTCCTCACGTGTACGCTAAGAGAACATAAACTGTTCTATAAATAAAGCCCCAGAGCTATGATGAGTGCTCAGCACTCAATAAAAGACAAAAACAATTTTCAGAACCTAAACCAATGTTCAGCATTGTTAAATGAAAAAAGACCGAGCCTAATTAAATGTCCAACATTTTAACTGAATGGGCCGAGCCCAAGTTAGCCACAGATCCCTAATTCAGATTAATTGAGCCCATATGCTCACAAATCTTTGATCTTAGTTTCAAATTGGACTACAGATCTCCCAACCAATATTGGTTCAAGGGTACATCTATTCGCCCCTCTGATATTTGTCATTGTAATCTTTCAACATTTTCAGAGAGGTGACGGGTCCCGACAACCAGACATTTCACGGACTGTGGGGTCCTTAAACTCATGGACTATGATGTCCTTAAACTTTATAGACTATGATGTCTCTAAACTACCACGAACTGTAGGGTCCTTAAACTCATAGACTATGATGTCTTTAAACTTTACAGACTATGACGTCTTTAAACTATGGACTATGATGTCCTTAAACTCCATGGACTATGATGTCCTTAAACTTATGGACCGCAACGCCCCTAAACTAAAACAATAGAGCCCAAATGCTCTTTTGTTGGATCTAAATGATCTTGTTAAGTAGATCTTCGTCTAAAATTAGACTAACGTATCCTTAACAAACGTTTAAGTTGATCTTAGTCTCAAATGAGATTAACAATCCTTAAACCCAACCCAAAACCCAAATCTAAGAAAATACGGATTTGGACTAATCCACACCCTACAGGCGACAACATAAATTAGTCTCCGTATACAATCCACGGGCAACCAAAAATAAAACAAACATACACGACACGAAGTGACCATCTGGAGAAGTAGAAAGTTGTTACCGCGATGCGGTAGCGTAATTAACTGCAGGGGCTTGCGCCTGCAGGAAAGAGCGTCCCCACAATAAAAAACCCCTCACAATGAGGGGGAATCTGACGAAGTCTGCTACATCGGCCGCATCTGTCTAAACCTCCGATACACGGTGCTATAAATCAACTTGGCATCTTCGGAGAGGTGGACGGATAAAACCAAATAGCATCTTCCCCCAAATTCAGGCAAGACGTTCGTCTTTCCCGGCTTTCAGCGGAGAACAGATTCTGGCACGCCCGGTGGGACCTTTTCCTCTTTCCATTCCACACTTCGTGTGTCGTGTTTCGCGAACAAGTCGCAGTTTGACATGGTTGCCTTTGGATGTGAAGTACTAAGATTTGGTATCTTGCTCCGTGTAGAAAAACAGAAGATCAATGGCTTCAAACTGCACTAATTGCAACAACTCCCACTCTGTCCTCGCCGGAGGAGTGACTTATGAGCCCCAAGCGGCCTCCATCTTCGCCATGCCAGTGGAACAGGTGACTCAGACCACTACTGGACTGTTCTTCGGGACCATGCTGCAACTATTGAGCTTCAACGTCCTACTGCCATCGCAAGAAGCTCCGAAGAAGTCGGTTTTCGATCGGCTTGCAACTATCGCGGCCCCTCTCAACGGGTCATCCAAGTCTAATACCTCAGTTTTCGATAGGCTGAGCCTAAGTCAAAGGGGCCTACGAAGAGGCTCGCAATACCAGAGAAGGCTATCCCATCTCCTGCTACAATTGAAGCTGTCCAAACTGCTTCCCCTACTCGAAAGTCGGCCTTCGATAGGTTGACTATTCCTTCCCAGCGGATGTCCGTCTTTGACAGGCTGGCGCCAATAACAGCCTCTCCTCAAAGCAGGGGGCAGGACGAAACTACTCCGACTATAAAGGTGATCCCGGCTACACGACATGCTCGACGTCGCCACTGGTGCCGAGTGAGGAAAGCTGGGGGCAGTTCCCCTTCTGGACTTACCCCGCCAGCTCCAACGATGGAAGTTGATGCTGCTGTTCCAACTAGGAACAACTTCGAACCACTTAATAGGGTACGCAGGAATTCGCCAACTGTCATGCTGAAAATGTCTCCCTCGCCTGCTGAAAAGATCACAAAGGTGAAGTCACAGCAGCCCCCTCAACGGTCGTCCTCTAAAATTCATAAAGTTTGGCGACAGGTCCAAGACTCGGTGATCAACCAAGACTACTCCCGCCAACCGAAGAAGATGAAAGTTCGGCAAGTGAAGGACCACACTGTCATACAATAGGAGATGTCATCTATTTGGGTGCTCGCTGCAACGGTTCCCTCAACTTTGACCGCCCACAAAGGAAGGAGGCCGGAGAAAGTCTCCATGTCCATGACAAATCTTAAGAACACTGAATTTAAACGCCCAAAGTCTGGGGGCATGGTGGTGCACACTATTTATATGGCATCCGGGAAAGAAGATAGCCGTATCTCTACAGGTCATCGACCACCCACCAGATCCGTAACAAAGGCCCAGGAGCAACAGCAAAAACTTTAGGAGATGTTAACACAGATGGCCGCACTCACTGGGCCAAAAGAAAGCCCGGAGACATCGTCAGAGTAGCGTCATGAACAAGAAACCGATGCGTAGTTCCTCCGCAGAATCTTCGAGAAGAAGGACAAAGAGGCAGCGGAACAAGCTGCCAACATAAAACGAATGGTGCTTTTATTCCAAGACATGGTCGGGATGATGTTACAGCCAGATTCTCCAGCTGAAGACCCTCCGATTATCCTCGAAGACGACCGAGGGGAGACGTCAAGCCCCCTTCCCGCTTGTTCAGCAGCCAAGGAGGAGACCATTTCTAAAGCCGCCCTGGATGACTATATCGCTCAGCAGATACGAGCTCATCAGGCGAGCGAAGCGGCCGAGCAAATTGTTAAGACTGGACGACCCTATCCGGGTTGGTACGACCAAATAAAGTACCCGTCGTGATATACTATCCCTAAATTCCATGTATATAGGGGGACGGGGAATCCACACCAGCACGTTTCTCAATTTAGGGCTCTGTGCGGCAACACCGGAGGTGACGATAAGCTACCGCTTCGCCAGTTTGTTGGAAGCTTGTTGGAGACAACGTTTGAATGGTATTCTGAGCTCCCGAATGACTCTGTTAAGACATTTGCAGAAATGGAGTTACTGTTCACACAATGGTTCGCAAGCGCTAGCGAACGCACCCTAATCACGGCACTGATCAATTCCAGGGTGAAGCTGGGAGAAACATGGGTTCAGTATGCAATCTGGTGGTGGAACCTATGGTCGAAATGCGAACAACACATCGAAGAAGCTCCTGCAGTGGGTATGTTTATGGGAACCCTCGATCCGCAGACGACCATATCCCAGTTCAAGCCGACCACCTTCCAGACCCTGATAGACAAGCTAGCCCAGATGGACCAGATGGGCCACATACCGTCCTCTTCAAAAACGGAGCTCCGAAATGAAAAGGGGAAAGGAAAAGCGACCTTTGTTGCCAACACTCAATAACAGCCGAGTGACATAAAATTGGTTGTTCACCAAAGCAACGTGCGCCCACGCCAATCCCTCGAGAAGAAACTGGGACGTCCTTACTCGTTTTCCCGAGATAAAATAAGGAGACTGTTCGAACTGGCAATACGCAATAGGCTCATCACCTTGCCGGAGCCGAGACACTCATCGCAACCCGGTGACGCCAACCACCCTAACTATTGTCTCTACCATCGAGTAATGGGTCATCCAATCAAAGATTGCTACGTCTTCAAAAACTGGGTTGAAGACCAGTACTGGCAGGGCAAATTCGCGTTGTCTGAAAACTGGAAGGTGAACCCGCCACAACCACATGCTCCGAAAAAGATGGACATGCCGGGGGCATTGTGCTCATTCATAGAGGAAGCTCCATGTGAAATAGTTCTTTCGAAAAAAACGAAAAGAATGCTGAAGGATCTTCAAGCATACCCCGCAATCAGGTGGAAAAGCCCGCTAGAGCCTGAGATCATTGAGGGAATGCTAAAACCTCGCCCGACGCCGAGAATTGGTAGCGATGGTCAAAACGCTCAGGCCCAGCTGTCAAAGTCTTCAAAGAAGAAGAAGAAGCCCGTGAAGCCTGATGACAAGCGCACGGACTTGCAAAATTATATTGACGCGCTGGAGGAATACAACCAGAAGGTGCGGACCCCAGTCATACTCCCTGAGTTTCTTAACCATATCCTTGAGAACAGAGGCAATGACAATGACGAGGAGTCGACGCGTCAGAAGAACCCGAAGATTACGTGGCAAGTTGCCACATGATCTCTCACTCATCAATAGATGGTAAAGAAGATCCTGATGCAGAGAAGCTGGGAGCAGAATCGACACCAAAATCCTTGAAACTGTCCGATGAGCTAATTGACGTGCTGCTAACCGAAGCCCGTCAGAAGAGCAAAGTTGATCGAGAACGCAAAATGGCTATATTCGAAAAAGCCGAGCGTCGACGTCAAGTGGAAGAAGTCACGGTAGAGATGGATCACAAAACACTCCAACCAAACCAAATCATACCCTAAATGGGTGTATCCCACTTTATCATTATGTATCCCGTCACGTGACAAATACACATGCATACAGGATGAATAACGGACCGAAATGTCCCTAAACTAACGATGGACCGAAATATCCTAAAACTAACTACTGACCGAGACGTCTATAAACTACTACGGACCGCAGCATCCCAAGGCTGACGCAAAAAGAAAATAAAAAATCGAAAAAATAAAAAAAAAGAAAAAAGAAAAAAGAAAAAAACGATACGTACATAAGTGAGATGGGCACGGATGAAAACCCGAAAGGGCTCCGTGAGTAAAACAGCAGGGCTACCAGCGAGTTTGTGAAAACCCAAAAAGGGCGCAATCTCGTTAAAAGGCACTTGCAAGGTCCTCTCGACCTTGTAAGGAGAAAACTACCTGCGTGAGATCCTTACGACTCACAAGGGAGCTACACACTTAGGGATCCCCACGATTCTTAAGGAGAAATTATACTTACGAGATCCTCACGACTCGTAAGGAGAACCCCCCCCATGTGACCTTTACGGCTTATAAGATTCAAAAGCCTTAAGCTAAAGGGATCTGAACCTATTCTTAAGCCGTCATCACACTCCCCAGATTTCCCTACAAGCGGTTCAATGTTGACCCTTGTATACAATCCACAGGCACGAATAAACATTTCCCTAATAGAGTCCCACCAGCGACTCGCGATATGCTCACACGGTGAACGACCCTTGTAAGTCCTCTCGACTTATAAGGAGAAAACACTTTTGTAAGATCCTTACGATTTATAAGAGAGCATACACTTAAGAATCCTAACGATTTTTAAGGAGAAAACGCATCTACGAGATCCTCACGACTCGTAGGGAGAAACACTTTTATGAGACCCTTACGGCTCATAAAGTCAAAGCCTTAGTCGACAGGATCTTAACCCTGTTTGCTAAGCCACCTTTGTTCGAACCGACAAAGGCAAATGATGATTCGCTCCTGGCAATATCCCAGTTGTAGCGATGCTGATGCCTTAATCGGTATCAAATCCCAAGTCCTTTTACGGCAAATGATGATTCGCTCCTGGCAATATTCCAGTCGTAGCGATGCTGATGCTGAGATTGGCATCAGATTCTAAGCTCCATACTCGCAGCAAAAAGTCAGCGAGCTATAAATGCATATGAAATAGCCGAAATGATGGGGCAACTTGGAACAAAATCAGCAAGTAAAATATATGCATACAAAATAGCCGAAATGATTGGGCAACTCGCAATAAAAAGCAGCGAGTAAAAAGAAAAAAGACGAAATGATTGGGCACCGCGAAAGATAGCCGAAATGATTGGCCAATCGCGACTTTCACGATACAAAAAGATGAAATGATAGAGCATCGCGGAAAGAAAACACAATACGTATAAAATGAAACTTTTGCCCTACAGGCAGTCTATACTGACCCCTGTATACAATCCATGAGCATAAACGAAAA
Source organism: Agapanthus africanus (assembly GCA_030015575.1). Lineage (NCBI taxonomy): Eukaryota > Viridiplantae > Streptophyta > Magnoliopsida > Asparagales > Amaryllidaceae > Agapanthus > Agapanthus africanus. The sequence continues at coordinate 49,914,135 of CM057339.1, forward strand.
GGGAACCACATGTTCCCACTAGATCCTGTCAAAAGGAAAAGTCAGATCTCAACAGTAACATCTGCATCCCAGAAGATCAACAACGACATTCCGTCTTATGCCAGCAGGGCACGGAACCAACACAACGAAACGGAGCCATGGCAAAGTCCATAGTTCCAAATCTTAACGGCAACATCTACAGCCTAAAAATCAACAACGGTGATCATCCTCATTCCAACAGGATTCAGACGCAACATCACCAAACGGCGCCACGGCAAAGTCTCTAGTTCCAAGACTCTACGGTCCACAGACAACCTAGAGTCAACCAATGACCTCCCCGCCGGATCAACGCTCCGTCTTGGAAACAAGTCAACCGACCCCCTGGGAAATTAGTGTCCTTGGAAAAATACCTCGATTTAGGGAAATCAGCGTCCTTGACAAGAGCATCTCGATTCGCGTCGACCCGTAGAGAAATTAGTGTCTTTGCAGGAATACCTCGATTCGTCTCAATTCCGAAGAAATCAGTGTCCTTGGCAAAAAACCTCGATTCAGGGAAATCAGCGTCCTTGACGAGAGCATCTCGATTCGCGTCGACCCGTAAGGAAATTAGTGTCTTTGCAGGAATCTCTCGATTCGTCTCAACTCCGAGGAAATCAGTGTCCTTGGCAAATATCTCGATTCAGGGAAATCAACGTCCTTGACGAGAGCATCTCGATTCGCGTCGACCAGCAAGGAAATCAGTATCTTTGCAGGAATCTCTCGATTCGTCTCAACTCCGAGGAAATCAGTATCCTTGGAAAATACCTCGATTCAGGGAAATCAACGTCCTTGACGAGAGCATCTCGATTTGCGTCGACCCGCAAGCAGGAATATCTCGATTGGTCTCAACCCCAGGGAAATCAGTGTCCTTGGCAAAAATCTTGATTTAGGGAAATCAGCGTTCTTGACTAGAGCATCTCGAATCGCGTTGACCCAAAGAGAAATCAGTGTCTTTACAGGAATATCTCAATTCGTCTCAACTCCGAGGAAATCAGTGTCCTTGGCAAAAAACCTCGGTTCAGGGAAATCAGCGTCCTTGACGAGAGCATCTCGATTCGCGTCGCCCGCAGAGAAATCAATGTCTTTGCAGGAATCTCTCGATTCATCTCAACCCCAGGGAAATCAGTGTCCTTGGCAAAAACCTTGATTCAGGGAAATCAGCGTCCTTGACGAGAGCATCTCGATTCGCGTCGACCCGCAGAGAAATCAGTGTCTCTGCAGGATTCGGACGCGACAATCAATCTCGGAGCCACGACAGAGTCCCTAGTTCCAAGTCTCGACGGCCACATCTACAGCCTGGAGACCCACAATAGCGTTCCTCCTCATTCCAGCAGGATTCAGACACGACAATCAACCTCGAAGCCATGGCAAAGTCCCTAGTTCTAAATCTCGACGGTTCAAGACAACCTAGAGACCACTTCGATATTCGTCTCGTTACAGTAGACGCAACGTCAGCAAAGCGGAGCCATGGCAGATTCCCTAGTTCCAAATCTCGACGGTTCACAGACAACCTAGAGACCATTTCGACATTCGTCTCGTTACAGTAGATGCAACGTCAACAAAGCGGAGCCGCGACAAAGTTCCCAGTTCCAGGACTCGGCGGTGCACAGACAACCCAAAGTCAATCCCGACCCCGTGGAACACGGCCAAAGTCAATCATGACCCCGTGGAACACGGCCAAAGTCAATCCTGACCCCATGGAACACGGCCAAAGTCAATTCTGACCCGTGGAACATGGCCAAAGTCAATCCTGACCCCGTGAAACACGACTAAAGTCAACCCTCGACCTCCCCGTTGAGGCAATGCTTTGACTCGGGAGTAGGTTAACTCATCAACCACTTACGAGTCCTCTCGATTTGTAAGGAAGAAAATTCTCTTGTGAGATCCTTACGACTCTTAAGAGAAAACACACTTAGAAATCCTTACGATTTCTAATGAGAAAATACACCTACGAGATCCTCTCGACTCGTAGGGAGAAAAATCTTTATGAAACCCTCACGGCTTATAAAGTTGGAAAGTCTTAGGTGGCAGATCTGAACCTGTTTCCTAAGCCATCGCTACCCTATAAAGAGTTCAATATGAACTATTATTTACCATCTATGGGCCACACTTGCCAAAACTATATGCCACTGAAATGGAGAAGTTACTCATGAGCATATAAACTACTTCATGCCAGAGTAAGACATAAAGAAATAGAAGGGTGCGGCTCATGGGGCTGAGGGTTTGGAACTATATCCCTTAAGAGTCGAGATTTGAGTCAATGATAAATGACGACGCTTGTGTCCGCTCGTTATCTTCTTAGATCAAGATTCTGAAAGTTATATACCAACCCGAAACTGGTCATACGCTATGAATTACTCTGCACTATTTCACCCACATATATACTTATATAGGAAAAGTAGTGGGGGGCATTTGTTCCCGCCAAAATTTTCGGCCAAGTGCTACTTGTTCCCTTATAAAAAAGAAGGGAGAGTCCTCAAAAAATTTGGCCTCAATTGAGAGCAAAGCTCTATTCAAAATTCAAAATTTGAACTAAGGCAGCGCCTCACGTGCAAAACATGAGAGTGCTGAGCGCCAAGGGATAAGAGTCAAAGATTCTGAGGCAGCGCATCACGTGCAAAGCACGAGAGCATTGAGCGCCAAGCACTAAGAGTCAAAGACTCTGAGGCAGCGCCTCACTTGCAAAGCACGAGAGCGCCAAGCGCCAAGCGCTAAGAGTTAAAGACTCTGTAACAACGCACCACGTGCAAAGTACGAGAGCGCTGGCACCAGAACTAAATGTTCTCCACCGTTGGATCAAAGATCCAACGAACATGATTAAAAATCATCAATTGATTAGAATAAAATTCTGTTAAGGAAACATTCCTCAGAATTTTTCCAAACAGGAAAGATTATGCTCTGAAAATCAGAGCACCGTTGGATCAATGATCCAATGGTGATTAAAAATCACCAAAATACAGAATAAATTCTGTATGGGAAAAGATTTCCCAATCTTGTTAAAAACAAGAAGATTGCCTTCTGTGAAACAGAAGCCCTTGGATCAAAAATCCAACGGTGGGAAACATCCCCAAATCAATTAGAGAAAAGATCTCTTCAACTGATTCAACAAATCAGCCTCCCCTATATAAAGGACACAAGACTTCAAGTCTTAAAGAGAGGAACCCCCCCTCCCCTAAACTTTGAGAAAGTTCAAAAAGAAGAGCAAGCTCTCGGCAGAAGAAGAATTTCTTCAAGGCAAAATAAAGAGATCAAACTATCTCATCAGAAAAAGAACTTTGTTCTTATGCTAGATCATAGATCTATAAGGAAAATGTCTTTCACAAAGAGATCATAACATCTCATTATAAAAGGGGGGAGAATAATTCAATTCTCTTAGGATCACAGATCCATAAAGGCAAAGCCTTTCACCAAAAACATAAGAGATTAACATATCTCCTATAAAATAAGAACTTTGTTTTTAGATTCATGACACAAAGTCTCGTATAAGAGAAAATTTAATTCTCAGAGCGCAAAGCTACTTAAAAAGAGTCTTAGCGCTCCAATTAAAAGGAGCGCCGCAGTGCTCCAAATCTAGCGCACAGCGCTGCAGAGCCTTAGCGCTCCAAGTTTAAAGAAGCACCTCAGCGCTCCAAAGTCTGGCGCACAGCGCCAAGCGCGCCACGTGATCCTCATGTGTGCACTATTTCCCAAGAAACGGTCTGCGCTCATTGACTGGCGCACAGCGCCAAGCGCGCCATGTGCTCCTCATGTGTGCGCTATTGCACAAGAAGCGCTCTGTGCTCATTGACTGGCGCACAGCGCCAAGCGCGCCATGCGCTCCTCATGTGTGCGCTATTGCACAAGAAGCGCTCTGTGCTCATTGACTGGCGCACAGCGCCAAGCGCGCCACGTGCTCCTCATGTGTGCGCTATTTCACAAGAAGCACTCTGCGCTCATTGACTGGAGCACAGCGCCAAGCGCACCATGTGCTACTCATGAGTGCGCTATTTCACAAGAAGCGCTCTGTGCTCATTGACTAGCGCACAGCGCCAAGCGCACCACGTGCTCCTCACATGTGCGCTAAGAGAACATAAACTGTTCTATAAATAAAGCTCCAGAGCTATGATGAGTGCTCAACACTCAATAAAAGACAAAAACAATTGTCAGAACCCAAACTAATGCTCAGCATTGTTAAATGAAAAAGGACTGAATTTAATTAAATGTCCAACATTTTAACTGAATGGGCCGAGCCAAAGTTGGCCACAGATCCCTAATTCAAATTAATTGAGCCCATATGCTCACAAATCTTTGATCTTAGTCCCAAATTGGACTACAGATCTCTGATCGCACGCCAAAAGTGTATCGGATGTTCAAAGTTCTAAAGTTTACAGTGATCAGGACGGTGTCGCTATGCAGCTAGCCGGTTGAGCACGGGTCGATCCACAGGGAGATGGTTGTATGTCCGTTCGAGTTTTAGACGAGTCAATAAAGAATTTGTATGTGTTTGTTCAAACTAACCTATGTGTTTTATATGCAAGTATGAAGTTGTTAAGAAAAAGATACGAAATTGTAAGCTAAAGAAATCCGTATTCAAAACCTTTGAGCCGAGTCTTGACCAATTGAAGCTAGAGCAATCGGCAACAACGTGGATTAGGGGATTTAAGCACGGTATTCGTGGAATCCGGCTTATTTACCCTTGTCCTTCCGTTCTTGTCTCTTGCTTTCTTCTCCGGCCAAACCGAACGCAACCGTTCGCGGTTAGGAATCACCGTTACCTTGGTAGGGTAGGGTGCCTAACGGAGCGCTTGCGTAACTTTTGGGCGGAGTTCAATGGAAAATAACGGGAAAAGGAAATGAGCAAAGAAACATTAACTTACAATACCGTATTTATTCTTAACAATGATAATTACAATCATTCACAAAAAGAACCAAAAAGAGAGAACAAAAAGAACAAAGAAAAGAAAAGATTACAAGTAAGTAAGGGCATGGAATTTAAAGTGCAAGAAAGTAAAGCAAGATAATAAAAAGCAAGAAAGAAATAAGCAATAAAAAGAACTAGAAACTAGAACTCAAGACAAGCATGAGATCAATAGCCAACCCTTAAACTTGCAAGCTCAATCAAGAGGTTGCAAGATCAAGAGAAGGGTAAAGAACTCATGTGAAATGAAGCACTAATTCCATAAGAAGATACAACCCTTGAGATTAATAACAAACCCTTAAACTTTCAAGCTCAATGAAGAGGTTGAAAGATCAAGAGAAAGCAAGAATCTCAAGGGGAAGCTAAACAAACAAGAATGATACAAAAACCCTCATCTTCATTTAACATCCACTCAATACTCTCACTACATTTTCATGGAGGAAAGATGAAGAAGAAGAAGAAGAAGAAGAACAAAACTACACTAAAAGAGGCTAAAGAAATTAACACCTTGGCTTGGCTCAGATCTGGGGTATTTATAGGAAGGGAACTGGAAACCTAGGGAAAGAATCTGGCTCAATATGAATTCCCCAAACTACCCCTGAAAAACGACACAGAGAGGACACCATATGGCCGCGGTTCCGCGGCCTAGACCCCCTATTGGCCGCGGAACCGCGGCCATCTTGATGAGTTGGGTCATGGGATTTTGTGTACTTCCCTGGTTTGTAGTTGTCTGCTATGTGGTATATGACTTTTCTCAGAAACTCTTCACAATTCTTCCAGAATTTCAGTAGAACAAGAGGTGATGTGATGTGGATCTTTTGCCATGATTTCCTCGAGCTCCGCGTAGATTTCTTGGATCTTGTGTTGACATTGAGCTTTGTGCATGACATGACAATCGATTTGCCATTTTGTCCCTTAAACTGGTATGTGGCAACACACAGATAGAGAGCGGAGACCCGTGCTTTATTTGTTGTTGGCAGTAATCCGGAATTTGTCGTATTTTTCCATGGATTTCACCGTTTAGAGTTGAGAACCAGTATTCTGCAAATATGTAGCAAACACTGATCAAAAGCACCTGCCTATAAGTAAACGAGCGTAAGAATGGGCGGTATAAAATGCAATATTCTGGTATGAACAAATACCTCCAAACTTAACTTTTGCTCGTCCCGAGCAAAACCAATTATTCATAAAAAAAGTCCTAACCGCACTTTCGCAGGGAACGCGATTGCACTGAGCACGTGCAACAAGCCGTTAAACCTCTAGGTGTCCCTAGTAGGAGGAGTGTTGTCTCCTGAGGGTTTTCAGCGGATTACACCCATAAAATCCCGTCAAGCTAATGTCATAAGTTAACGTCGATTCTACTCCTACAGTTTAGTATTTACATTAGAAATTCTATCATCCTAAGTTAGAAATATCCAACCCTTATTTTCACACCTCCTATCTATTTAACCTTGGATCTCCTGAGTTTTCCTTCTAAAGTGCGGCCTCAAATCAGGGATTTTTATCAACTTTACAGAAAACATAAGTCTTATTCTTTATTTCTATCTTTTATCCAAACATCGATTGTATACCCCTACGTGTGTGTATATTTGCACCCCTACACTCAAGAATTCAATTCAAGCTATAATACACTTGCCCTAATACCTAATACTACTTCTATTCATTAAGGATGGACGGATTTGCTCACACACCTTTCATGCGACTATTAATGCTTCTTGAGGCACTAACAACCGATTACTGAATGTGTGAACTTTAAAGCGTAAATAGCAGTTTCCAGGTCTTGACTTTATTCTATTTTTTCTTTTTCTTTTTCTTTTTCTTTTTCATTTTCAAGACCGGATATATTTTTCAACATGCTCTTTTGGTGTTTAGCTTTAAATACCGTTTTTTCTTTCATACTAGGCTTTCAGGCAAGAGTATTTCTAGGTATCCTCTACTATCCCAAGTTTCAAGGTGCGTGTAAGTGCAGTTTGTAGGGTATATACTTTCTAAATTTGAACTTGAGAAAAGAAACTATTTTTCAGACTTATCCTCCAGTAAAGCTTCAATACTTTCCCTTCATCTTGACTTAACTCAAGAACTGAACTCAAAAAACTATAAGGACGTATACTTACCAAAGTTAGACAGAATGAGGGTTATTTTAAGGATTTTCAATTCCTAAGTCTAGAATTTAGTTATTTCTAACATATCAACTAAACTTTCAGAATAAAAATCTAAGTTACCCTATTAGCTAACTTGACGACAAAGTTTTTATAATTTTTGGAAAATTTTCAATTTTTGTGGGTTTTTAATAAGGTATGCAAATGCAAAATATACAAATGAATGCGAAGGAAGAAAGCTTACCGAGCACACCCCCAAACTTAAACTTGACAGTGCCCTCACTGTCAGGCTACACCAAGAGGGTCAAAATTGTCGGCGCTCCCTAGAAACAAATTATATACAAAACAAAAAGGAAAACAAAAAATATATACAAAAAAGGAGTCCCCCCCAAACTTAAGTAAAACAGTGTTTCCACTGTTAAGCATTGAAGTTCAGGATTAGGGGGGAAAGAGAATAGTATCAAGCTATACAAGGCCTTACAAAGGCCAAAAGAGAGCACCAACCATTCAAAGATTTTATCTCTATAATGTGCTGGTTGGTGAAAGAACGCGGAGAGGTAAGAAATGGAGAATACGCGAGACCGTATGGAGATAGAAGCGGGATATGGTCTCGGTATATGAGAAGAAGAATGGCGGAAGGGAGAAGGAAGTGGAATACGAATTTGAGGGTGGAAATGGAGTGAATAGATTAGCACAATTTGTGATAACTGATGTGTAAGAAGCGTTTGTGCTAATGTATTAACCCATTGAGAAATGGGGTCAAATCCCTCAAGATTCGTGAGAAACCATGGGTACGCCGAACTCGGTAAACCAGACATATGAAATGAAGGTGATACGGTTTCTTGCAAGGTCGGAACGATGGAAAGGATGGAGGTAGGTGATTGAGGAAGGTTATCGGTTAAAGGTTCCGGAGGGTGTACACAGTCAATGAAAGGAACATGATGAATTGGAAAATCCGACTCATCAATTAAAACTGGTTCATCCTCAAAAATATCCTCAAAAGTTTCCTCAAAATTCAGCTTATCCATGCAAATTTCATTAAAATCAAGACGCATATGGGGTTCGGGAAAAACAGTTAATGACTCGGGATGATGAATTGGAGAGAAAAACTCTGCCAAATCGACAGGTTCACCATCCAAAATATTCCCGGCGTCAATATCCTCAATCAAGTGAAAATCGATATTCTCAGACATCTCAACAAAAGCATGGATATTAATCAATTCAGGTTCTAGAGTGGAGGTGTAGAGGTCAAAAGGATTGGGTGTGGTTTCACTCGAAAGGGACCCTTCACAATCGGGCAAATCAAACACTACAAAGTCACACAACTCATTATCTGTTCTATCTTTAATCAATGAATCGTTGGGAACACTAGATAGACATTCAAAACCGGAGTTGTGGGATGCAAGTTGAAACGGGTAGGTTTGATTCGGAAGGGGGTACAGCTCACTCTCTCCACTAAAATTCTCAACCTGTCCTACTGCCTCTTCATACATTGGAAAATTAGGAGCTAGTTGGAAACTAGCTACCGGGTCAGTAGGTTGTATGAGGGTAGCCATGGACGCATTCAAATCCATCATCTGTTGGCATGACGCTACCCTAAAGTCTTCCAACGACTGTTCCAGACTAGACATGGGTTGTGACGGGGTTTCAGTAAAAGATTCAAAGTTGTTCGGATACTGAAAACTCCCAAATGGCGGTTCAGAAGTAATGTCTAGGGAAGGTGCAAAAGTCGGGTAGGACTGGTAGGAATTGAATGGCTGGACAGGAGCAGGATCAACATTTGGATAAGAAGGTGAATGGAATTGTTGATCCCAAGAATTTGAAGTGGTGAAAGGAGTGAAAGATCGGCTATGAGATTGTTCAATACGTTCAGCGATGGACAAAGGACGACTTGCAAAAGGGGTATCAACATAAGCGGGTGCGGGAGGTTGAAAAGGTTGATACAAAGTGGAATGCGGAGGGCAAGTGTTTGTCCTAGACGCGTCTATACGATCTTTCAATGACATTTTGGGCATGGAGGGGTCGTTCGATGTTCGGCCAAAGCAAGAACTGTAAGAAGTAATGTCTGGTTGTGGGTACTAAAGTTCGTCAAGAGTTTTGCGAGGTGGGGTACCCATGATATGAAGAGAGAGAGAAAGAAAGGCAGAGAAAAGGAGGGAAAAAGAATATGATTTTTTTTAAATTTTTTTTAGTTAGTTATTAACAAAAGAATGAAATATACACACAAAAAGAATATGGACAAAAACAATCACGACACAAAAATACCACACAGCTAATCGTTCTAGGGTTCACCTAGGTCAACTAGACCTGCTCCAGAACTTGATTGTCGAAGTAAAACTGTGTCGAGAAACGGGCTCAAGATACACTGATCACGAGGCCAGGTAAGTGCAGAGATAAGTGAAGGTTTTCCAACGCTTTCGCGAAGTTCCTTAATTAAATAACCCTTTCTCTTTTGGCGATTTCGCCGTTAACACTTTCCTAGACACCCCGTAAATAATATACCGTTAAGCGAGGTTCTAAACACAGTTAACTTCTCCTAGTGAGCGCGAAGTCCTTAAGGCTTAAAGTCTAGTTTCTTTTAAATTTTGTGCGGGTAAACGTTATGCTCAAGTTTGTGATTTGTGGGCTACGGAAAAGGTGATGAAATCTTTTACCGTATGTTGTGGGGTTCGCTTGCCCTTAAGTCCGTATTAATGTATGCAATGCGCAATTCAATAAAAATTCTATAAAGAATCAAACAATCGTTTTTTAGTTTAAGCACGGCACTGTAACAAATACGGGTTAGTCAATTTTTTAGCGTTTGCTAGCGAACTTGCAAAGAATCCTGCAAAGAATAGTATATTGGATGCGTCCGATTTGAGAAGAAGGTGTTAGTAAAGTACGTACCGTTAAGTTTTTGGGTTAGGAAACCCCCGTTGAATCAAATCCGGTAAGCTTGAAAAGTTCGCTTGCGCGGGTCAAACTACCCGGATTTTTGGCACTGTACTTTACAATCACCTTAGCCTTGAATGCACACTTTGCTTCCCACAATCGCCGTTTGCAAATCCGCAAAAATCTGCACTCTTGCCCATAAAAATGATCAAAAATAATAAAAAGATTTTTTTATTTATAAATATATACAAAAAGAATATTAACCCGAATAACAAGAAAGAAAATAAGCTACCGTCTCCCCGGCAACGGCGCCATTTGATCGCACGCCAAAAGCGTGTCGGATGTTCAAAGTTCTAAAGTTTACCGCGATCAGGACGGTGTCGCTATGCAGCTAGCCGGTTGAGCACGGGTCGATCCACAGGGAGATGGTTGTATGTCCGTTCGAGTTTTAGACGAGTCAATAAAGAATTTGTATGTGTTTGTTCAAACTAACCTATGTGTTTTATATGCAAGTATAAAGTTGTTAAGAAAAAGATACGAAATTGTAAGCTAAAGAAATCCGTACTCAAAACCTTTGAGCCGAGTCTTGACCAATTGAAGCTAGAGCAATCGGCAACAACGTGGATTAGGGGATTTAAGCACGGTATTCATGGAATCCGGCTTATTTACCCTTGTCCTTCCGTTCTTGTCTCTTGCTTTTTCCTCCGGCCAAACCGAATGCAACCGTTCGCGGTTAGAAATCACCGTTACCTTGGTAGGGTAGGATGCCTAACGGAGCGCTTGCGTAACGTTTGGGCGGAGTTCAATGGAAAATAACGGGAAAAGGAAATGAGCAAAGAAACATTAACTTACAATACCGTATTTATTCTTAACAATGATAATTACAATCATTCACAAAAAGAACCAAAAAGAGAGAACAAAAAGAACAAAGAAAAGAAAAGATTACAAGTAAGTAAGGACATGGAATTTAAAGTGCAAGAAAGTAAAGCAAGATAATAAAAAGCAAGAAAGAAATAAGCAATAAAAAGAACTAGAAACTAGAACTCAAGACAAGCATGAGATCAATAGCCAACCCTTAAACTTGCAAGCTCAATCAAGAGGTTGCAAGATCAAGAGAAGGGTAAAGAACTCATGTGAAATGAAGCACTAATTCCATAAGAAGATACAACCCTTGAGATTAATAACAAACCTTTAAATTTTCAAGCTCAATGAAGAGGTTGAAAGATCAAGAGAAAACAAGAATCTCAAGGGGAAGCTAAACAAACAAGAATGATACAAAAACCCTCATCTTCATTTAACATCCACTCAATACTCTCACTACATTTTCATGGAGGAAAGATGAAGAAGAAGAAGAAGAAGAACAAAACTACACTAAAAGAGGCTAAAGAAATTAACACCTTGGCTTGGCTCAGATCTGGGGTATTTATAGGAAGGGAACTGGAAACCTAGGGCAAGAATCTGGCTCAATATGAATTCCCCAAACTACCCCTGAAAAACGACACAGAGAGGACACCATATGGCCGCGGTTCCGCGGCCTAGACCCCCTATTGGCCGCGGAACCGCGGCCATCTTGATGAGTTGGGTCATGGGATTTTGTGTACTTCCCTGGTTTGTAGTTGTCTGCTATGTGGTATATGACTTTTCTCAGAAACTCTTCACAATTCTTCCAGAATTTCAGTAGAACAAGAGGTGATGTGATGTGGATCTTTTGCCATGATTTCCTCGAGCTCCGCGTAGATTTCTTGGATCTTGTGTTGACATTGAGCTTTGTGCATAACATGACAATCGATTTGCCATTTTGTCCCTTAAACTGGTATGTGGCAACACACAGATAGAGAGCGGAGACCCGTGCTTTATCTGTTGTTGGCAGTAATCCGGAATTTGTCGTACTTTTCCATAGATTTCACTGTTTAGAATTGAGAACCAGTATTCTGCAAATATGTAGCAAACACTGATCAAAAGCACCTGCCTATAAATAAACGAGCGTAAGAATGGGCGGTATAAAATGCAATATTCTGGTATGAACAATCTCCCAACTAATATTGGTTCAAGGGTACATCTCTTCACTCCTCTGATATTTGTCGTTGTAATTCTTCAACGTCTTCAGAGAGGTGACGGGTCCCGAAAACCAGACATTTCACGGACTGTGGGGTCCTTAAACTCATGGACTATGATGTCCTTAAACTTTATAGACTATGATGTCTCTAAACTACCACGGACTGTGGGGTCCTTAAACTTATAGACTATGATGTCTTTAAACTTTACAGACTATGACGTCTTTAAACTATGGACTATGATGTCCTTAAACTCCATGGACTACGATGTCCTTAAACTTATGGACCGCAACGTCCATAAACTAAAACAATAGAGCCCAAATGCTCTTTTGTTAGATCTAAATGATCCTGTTAAGTAGATCTTAGTCTAAAATTAGACTAACGTATCCTTAACAAACGTTTAAGTTGATCTTAGTTTCAAATGAGGTTAACGATCCTTAAACACAACCCAAAACCCAAATCTAAGAAAATACGGATTTGGACTAATCCACGCCCTACGGGCGACAACATAAATTAGTCTCCATATACAATCCACCGGCAACCAAAAATAAAATAAATATACACGACACGAAGTGACCATCTGGAGAAGGAGAAAGTTGTTACCGCGATGCGGTAGCGTAATTAACTGCAGGGGCCTGCGCCTGCAGGAAAGAGCATCCCCACAATAAAAAACCCCTCACAACGAGGAGGAATCTGACGAAGTCTGCTACATCGGCCGCATCTGTTTAAACCTCCGATACACGGTGCCATAAATCAACTTGGCATCTTCGGAGAGGTGGACGGATAAATCCAAATAGCATCTGCCCCCAAATTCAGGCAAGACATTCGTCTTTCTCGATTTTCGGCGGAGAACATGTACATTGATGTATATTATAGTGGATGCTTGGACATATATAGAGCTCTTTAGTGCTCGACATGATAGTATGCTATCTGGTTACTCTTTATCTTAACATGATGACTGGTATTCTTATACTGTCTTTCTCTTACATATTGATAAAGCCCTTAGGATATGTGCTTGAGTACCAGGACTATGATGCAGATCATACAACTGGGACCAGGGTAGTCCAAAATCATATTTTTCAATTGTTCCTAGTCGAGAGGATATCGAGACAGGGTATCGATATTCTAGAGTAAACTAGTGTGTACATTTCTTGACCATGTATGGGGGCGATGGTTAATCCCATAGCCATTGGTGTTTGACATCAAAGATTGTACACACGTGCTTATTAGAGAATGGGTACACCGAACAAGACTTGCCGAGAACTCTTAGATGGTTATATACCTATCGTCCGATAGCAGTGTTCTGGTGACACTGGTACAGGTTAGTATGTAGACCCGAGATCGTCATAGTATCTTGTGTGATTCCCACTGTGCTTTGATTTCCTCCCTACCATGACTCAAAGGAGTCGTGAAAACATGTGGATTTTGGGTACAGTCCCGAATCACATGAAGGCGGTGAGCGATAGGAGGGGTTTCATCTCTCCCGCTACAGGGAGTTGATGTTGCGCTATGCTCGATTGGCTATAGCTCTAAAATTCCTGGCCAGGGTTGCTGAGATTTACTAATAAGAGTTATCAGTAGTTTCTCGAACTTTTATGAGCCACACATCGGCATGACTTATCAAGTTACCGGGGTCTGACGTTTACCACCCCTAGACTTCATATGCGACATATCAGACGGGAAGATCGGACTGTACGGTAAGTGTTACCTATAGGCTTTATGGGAGTTTGGACAAGTTTGCTTATTGATCTTCTGATCGCTCAATACCTGGGTAGTTGTTACGTCCAGATAGTACTGCTAACGGCTTGTGGATGACTGATGTGATCATCACCTACTGCTAGCGTATTGACGATTCTTTAGAGTCCCACATAGAAGTTTCCTGGTACAAGCGAAACGAAGTAGAGCATATATATTGATATGTGCAGGGGCCTGATTAAATACGAGTATGTGATACCGTATTCTAATATGGAAGTTATTTGTTATCGGTTAGGTTATATGTGATATAACCGGATTGTCGAATCAAGTGTTGATTTGATAATGCGATATACAGATAAATGATATTAGTCGGTTATATGTGATATAACCGGATTATTAAATCAAGTGTTGATTTAATAATACGATATATATTTATATTTGATATAATTATATATTAACTAATATTATTAGCTCACTAATTATTTTCATAATATATATATTAATGTATATATATGTGATATATAAGTGTTGATTTGGTAATGTGATATACAGATAAATGATATTAGTCGGTTATATATGATATAACCGGATTATTAAATCAAGTGTTGATTTAATAATATGATATATATTTATATTTGATATAATTATATATTAACTAATATTGTTAGCTCACTAATTATTTTCATAATATATATTAATGTATATATATGTGATATATATGTATATATAATGAAGCATGGCATGGATTTTCTATTTTTTGGAAAATAGAAAATGAGGTGTAAATGGGGAGATATTTTGGATATGGGTGATGCATGGGCTTTATTATTTCTTTATTATTCTTGACTCACTATTCAAGCATGGTTGCAATTTCTTATTGCATTTTATTCCATGCCTGAATAAGTGAGGGTAAGAGGTGAGCCATTACACACTTGGGTTTTTTCCTAGCTCATTTGCCTTAGCCATTTTGAGAGCTCGTCTCCTTCAGACTCTCTTGCTCTCTCCATCTTCTACCTCCTACACAAAATCCTAACTTTCATATGAGATGTGAATAATAGGGTTTTGTATAAATCTAATGAGCAAACAAAACCCCTACTTCACCATTCTAAACTAGATTAGCAATTTGGCTTAGGGTGCTACCTTCACTAAAGAGTTTAGTGAAGAGATAGCTTGGACTAGTGGAGCTTCGGATGGATCATCTTCGGCACAAAAGTCATCGGAGGAAGCTTGCACCAACTTTCAAGTGGAGCCTAGTGGAGTCGCGTGGACTGCTACCCGGAGCATTAGAAGAGAAGGACACGGTCTACAAAGGTTGTTGCTCCTTCCCTTCTTATAGTTTTTTCATATCATCATAATAAAACCCTAATATTCTAGTTAGATCTTGGTTAGTGTTCATTAGCACCCGGAATTTTTGAAAATTGCATGTGTGATATCCGTTAAAACTCCATCACGGTGCGAGTAAGTACTTTCAATTATAGCTTGAAGTGAAGCAGCATAAAATAGTATATAAGCATTTACAATATTAACATAAAACTTTAAGCATCAGCAACCAGGCGGATAAGATATAATTATTTTACATTTTCTTTTTATATAATATTGTGATTATTGTGTAACCGTTCAAGACTATAACCGTATCACGTCGAGTATGATAAGTGTAGGGTATTTTTCGTCATCCTATTGAGATGGGAATACGCGTCACTTATCAGGCGTATACAGATTCCCCCTGCCCAGGATAGGCCGGGGTTTATTGATCGTGGGGATCCGAATCTCCGGCAACTGCGGACTAAACTGCCGTTAATTACCCCTCGCTTTTGGAGCGAGAGAACCTACAATTGACGGGTAAAACTGGTCATGCGAACTCAATGCGATGTATTGGTGTTTTTTATAACAATAGGGACATGCTCATTTTTTTGTTCCATTTATGAAAACAAGATTTTTTTTATTTTACAAAAAAATATTTAAAGAAACATTTTTACAAAAAAAATATTATTATATTTTATTTATTTTATATTTATCTTTTTTTTAAAAAATAATATAAAAATATAAAAATATAAAAAAATGGGGAGGAGAAGCCCCCTCCACTCACGTGAGGGTGTGGAGGAAAAGCTCCCACTGAGTGGGAGCTCCCTCCCCCTCATGTATGGGAGCCTCCCCCTCACGTGGGGGTTCTAAATTTTTTTTTTAATATATTTTTTAATTTAAAATTTTAAAAAATATTTTTTGGAGGAGTTAAAATCCAAAACATTTTATTTGGAGTTAAAATCCCAAAACAATTTTGTTTGGAGTTAAACTCCCAAAAGTTTTTATATGGAGTTAAACTCCAAAAGATTTAAGGTGGAGTTAAACTCCCCAAAAGGATTTTTATTGTGGAGTTCAACTAATTTGTTTTTATATTGTGTTACTACAAAAGATATTTTTTTATTGCGGAGTTAAACTCCAATAGATTTTAAACGGGGTTAAACTCCAAAAGAATTTTTAATGTGGAGTTAAACTCCAAAAGATATTTTTTTTATTGTGGAGTTAAACGACTAAAAAGATTTTTATTAGGGAGTTAAACTCCAAAAGAATTTTTATTGTGAAGTTAAATTCCAAAAGATATTTTATTTGGGTTAAAATCTTTAAAAAAATTATACGGAGTTAAACTCCACAAAAAATTTTTTTTTTGAAGAGGAAGCTCCCACTGAATGGGAGCTTCCCTCCCCCTCACGTGAGAGGGAGGAGGGGCTCCCACTTAGTGGGAGCCTCCCCTTCACGTGAAGGGCAGTGGGAGTTCCCACAAAGTGTGAGCTCCCTCTCAGGGGCTCCCACTAAGTGGGAGCCTCTCTCTCATGTGGGGGGAAAGCTCCCACTCCTCTGCGTGAGGGAGCAAGGGGGCCCCTCACGTGGGGAAGGGAATCCCTTCAGTGGGCTCCAGATTTTTTTTAACTCTTTTTTAAATTTTTTTTTAAATGGAGTTAAACTCCAAAAGTTTTTATTTGGAGTTAAACTCCCCAAAAAAATTATTTTGAGTTAAACTTCCAAAAAAAATTTTAATTTTTTTTATTATGGAGTTAAACTCCAAAAGAATTTTTATTGTGGAGTTAAACTCCAAAACATTTCCTCCTTTCTCTTTTGAAAATAAACCCAAAATGGGTTCTCTTGAAACTCCAAGATTTAGATCTTGGATGATGAAAAGAGACCCATTTTTTCCTCTTGATGGAGTCTTGGGTGGTGGATTTCCCTTCTTCTCCCTTTCTCAAATTGGATCTTGAGGAGGGAGAAGAAGATAGAGAAAATCTTCTCTCTTTTTTGATCGGATATGAGAGTTAAACTTTCCTTCAGTGGGTTTATGATGAAACTTTATTTAGTTTTAAAAAAAAAAAGAGTTAAGCTGTTGATTTAATGGAAAAATAAAGAGGAAGAGGAAGAACTTGAGAGAGTGAGGATAGAAACACAAACCCTAGAGATTTGATGGGGAATGCATTTTTTTTTATTTCATCATGTTGCCTTATATAGGCTTACAAATTTATACACGGCCTCTTGGGCTTTACAAAATGGTATTTTGCCCATCTCATGCCCCATGTGCTTATTTCTTTTGCACATGAACCATGGGTTTTACAAAAAAAATTTGGCTTTATGCCTATTTTTCTTATATTTATTTATAAAAATTATATCAAAATTATTTAATACATAATTTTCATTTTGGCATGGGGGAGGCTGGCCGCGGGGCTCGACTTAGGTATGGGTCACTTGACTTGAACTTGGGCTCGCTTACTTGGGGTTGACTTTGACTTTGACTTGGTCAACGGGGTGTAATTTTTGACCCCAACAAAGTGCTCCCCATCAATAAATGCACACCGCGTATATGAGTAGTGTGCATGAAATTGATGAATCCTGTTTCGCAGAAGTCTGAGATTGAGGTGGAGCATTATTCCGGGGGTGGAGCATCATTCCGAAGAGCGGAGTATAATTCCAGGGTTAGAGTATCATTTCAAAGAGCGGAGCATAATTCCGGAGGTCGGAGCATCATTCCGATTTACAGAGCATAATTCCAGTATATCCTGAGACGAAACATAATTCCGGTGCAGGGGTAAATATTCCGAACGAAACATAGTTCTGATACAGTGGTTGATTCCAGGATGAAACATGATTCCGACATGGAAGGAGGACACTCCGAGGAGAAGCATGATTTCGACACGGGGTATATTCTGAGACGAAACGTGATTCCGACGTAGAGGTTGTTGGTTGATTCCGAGGCGGAGTATAATTCCGACAGGGAAGGCAGATACTCTGAGGCGAAGCATGATTTCGACACGGGGTACATTCTGAGACGAAACGTGATTCCAACACAGGGATTGTTGGTTGACTTGATTCTGAGGCGGAGCATAATTCTGACAGGGAGGTTGATACTTCCCTTTTTGCGACTTGGACGGTCAGTGCTCGACGTGTCTCCGAGAAGGAGTGTCGTTGGTTGACTCGTCCCCGATACAGAGTGTTACTGGTTGACTTGTCCCTGGCACAAAGTGTCGCTGGTAGACGTTTCCTCGGCATGGGGTGTCTGGTTGACTTGTTCCCGGCACGGAATGTCGCTGGTTGAATTATCCCCGGCACGGAGTGTCTAGTTGACTTGTCCCCGGCACGGAGTGTCGCTGGTTGACTTTTTCCCGGCACTGAGTGTCTAGTTGACTTTTCCCCGGCACGGAGTGTCGCTGGTTGATTTGTCCCCGGTACGGAGTGTGTTTGACGTTTCCCCGGCACGGAGTGTCGCTGGTTGACTTGTCCCCGGCATGGAGTGTCTGGTTGACTTGTCCCCAGCACGGAGTGTCGTTGGTTGACTTGTCCCCGGCACGGAGTGTCTGTTTGACGTTTTCCCGGCACGGAGTGTCTGGTTGACTTGTCCTCGGCACGGAGTGTCGCTGGTTAACTTGTCCTCGGCACAGAGTGTTTGTTTGGCATTTTCCCGGCACGGAGTGTCGCTGGTTGACTTTTTCCCTGTACGGAGTGTCGCTGGTTTACTTGTCCCTGGCACGGAGTGTCTATTTGACATTTCCTCGGCACAGAGTGTCGCTGGTGGACGTTTCCCCGGCACTGAGTGTCGCTGGTTGACTTGATTCCGAGGCGGAGTTTGATTCCGACAAGGAAGGCAGATATCCCGAGGCGAAGCATGATTTCGACACGGGGTACATTCTGAGACGAAACATAATTCTGACGCAGAGATTGTTGATTTGATTTGATTTGGGAGTTTCTTATCCGTCCATCAGGGGCTTTTGAGCCTGGGACTTGGAATTTGGGTTTTTGTTTGGCGTTAGCATCGCTACACTGGAATATGGTATTGGGAGCGAATCATCATCTGCCATGAAGAACATTGGATTTGAGTTGGCATCAACATCGCTACACTGGAATATGGCACCAGAAGCGAATCATCACTTCCATGAGAGGATTTAGGGATTTTGGTTTTGGTTTGGCATCAGCACCGCTTACACTGGAATATTGTAACAACCCTAAATTTCCAATACAAGTTTTTACAAAAAAATTTCAAAAAATCCATAAAGGGGTATTTTAGCCTGAGCACAAATTATAAGTAATTATTTTTCTTTTTAATTACAAGTTAAAATAATATAACAACTCCATTTTTAGTGTACAAAAATTTGCTTTAAAATTAATGTATACTTGGGGTATTTACATTTACTGTTATTATTTTAAGTAATTAATTAGCTCCATAATTACAAGAAGGAGCTTGTAGCTCATTGGTAATACCTTGCACTGCTAAACCAAGCCACCAAAGTTCAAATCCCATACCCCACATTATTTTTAATATTGATTTTTTTTAAAACCTTTAGAATTCCAAGAGTTTACACGTGCATATCTCACAAAAACCCCACTACACCCAAAGATGTAACATTTTCAGGAGTTAGATGAACCGTCGGGGGGATCCCGGCCGCCTGACTCGGCGGGGAATCGGCCAAATCGGCCTTGACTCGGTCTGACTCCGTCCTCAGACCGAGTCACGGCCGAGTCGGCCGATTCCAGCGACGACCCCAACATGAAAGTTGTGTCTTTTCATATTCCCTATGCACCTGCAAAATTTCAGCCTCAGACCTTTTCCAGAGCTCTTAAAAAACCCCAATTACTCTACTTTTAATACATTTTTATTACATTTTATCACATTTTTATTTTAAACTTTTCATCTACCCTAACTCTAGCCTAACCATATAAATACCAACCCTACACACTACCCTCTCACCCCAAAATCCTGAGCCCACTCTCTCAAATTTTTTCCAAAGATCGTGTACTTTGAAAACAAGCTCAAGGCGAAGCTCCGGCGAAATCTACGGCGAATTTCCCGGCGAACTTCCGGCGATCATTTTAGAAACTACCGGCGACGACGCTACACACTGACGATTCCTCTAGTTCCCCCTCACTCCCTCGTGTAATCTAAAACCCGTAAGTCCCTTTTCTATCTCTCTTTTCCATTCTCAAAATACGGATTTTCAAAACCCGACGGAATCGGAACAAATCCGATTTCCGATTCGGTTTTCTATGAAATTCCACTTCTCACAATACAATCATACCTAAACTTTCTAATGTTGACTATTAAACACTAATCAAACAATTTGATCAAGTTTCGTCACATGAAATGATAGCTTTTTCAATTTATCGTATTTTTCACTTAAATACCACATTGTTTCAATCTTTCATTTAACCCCATCAAACTTGCTATACATTTAAAGTAGACCACGAGGTAATGACCTACCTCCTCACACACTCATATGCAACACCCCCGAGAACCTAGAATACGAGAAAATAAACATTTTCATTTAAATACCATATATTTAATAAAACCATTTCTAAAAGATTTAGTTTTGCTACACTTTTTAAAGAAGCCACTTATTATGAAAATACGATAAGTTGTGGATATCGGTCGTTTATCTAAATCTGACTTTGTGGTGTCTGGGTTAGACAAGTCAGAAAGGTAACTTTAAAAGGCCCGACTCACGGTGATTCGTGAGCGGATCCCTGCTTTCCTCACTTGTACTTACCTGGCCACAATTGGCGGTGAATATACAATTTGAGGTATCTCACAACTTGTCGTCTGGACCAGTTAGGAATAGACTAGTTGACTTAGGAGAATCTAGAACATACAATACGAAAAATATACACCTTTACAAATAAATACCATTTACTTTATAAAACTGTTTTCTAAAGGATTTAGTATTTTACAATCTTTGCATAGCGCCGGTACAAC
This sequence comes from Agapanthus africanus, assembly GCA_030015575.1. Lineage (NCBI taxonomy): Eukaryota > Viridiplantae > Streptophyta > Magnoliopsida > Asparagales > Amaryllidaceae > Agapanthus > Agapanthus africanus. The sequence continues at coordinate 49,934,991 of CM057339.1, forward strand.
CCATTTTGGGGAACCCATTCGGGATGGTGCGGTTTATCGCATATCTTCGGGCTTAGTAGTGCGAGATTCAGACCTCCACAAGGAGCATTCGGTCTCGAAAAATTTAAAATACGACATCTTAAGAAAATGAGATTTTTTAGAATATAAAATATTTATTAAAAATTATTTTTGTATAAATATATGTATATTTATCATTAAAATACCTATTTTATTATGATATAAATATTCCACCTTTTTCTAAAAATCACAAGAATAAATTTTACACTAAAATACTATGAATTCCAAATAAATCAACTTTACAAATAAATATATTTATTTATGAAATTAGGATATTTTCACTAGAAATATCACAATATAAAATCCACCTTCATTACAACTCTAAAGATGAATAACGAATACTTGAGGTGTATTTTGAAAAGTATATAAAAGTATTTTTACATAAAACCCCCTCAAGTTTTATAAATTTCCCTAAGGACCCTAGCAAATTATAGGTAAGGATTAATCAAGACTTCGATTTATACTTCTAATTGTCTGACTCGGGGTTGAGTCTGATTATATTTGACTTGAATATGATTCAAGTACAATCTACAATCTTCAATATTACAATTCAACATGAATCTATGAATCCAATTATCAATCTATACAACTTGACTGAACCGAACCATGGATATACATTCCATTTATATGGTTCTCTAGTTATTCCATTTAGATGATTCTACGGTTACATCCATTTACTGATATCATGGTTTCGGTCAGTCTTTCAATTATACATTCAATACAATTTACAGTACAAAACAATACAAATAAAATACTACGGGGTTTAAGGGGTAAATTGGTACGGAAGGTGTTAAAGGTGGCACGAGACGGTAAGATTAAGACACCTAACATGAATCCAATTGCCGTTGTTCCGGGTTGTATAACGGAGCCTTATACTTCCATTTGCCCTGGTCTCTAGCATATTGAGACCCCTCTCGTATACACTGGCATTCTTCTGTACCAAGCTACAAACAACAGCGTTAATACAACATTACAACAATATAATACAACATTAAAAGCTACTCACTCTCTCTTTCTTCTTTTCTACTTCTCCCTTATCTTTGGGACTTACCGAGCGATCTGTTCGCTGACGACATTCTATTTCTTTTTTCTTTGAATGTCGTCAGGTAGTTTGGACCCGACAGAGATCGAGCCATCTGCAGAAGACTTGGATCAGCTTGCTGAAGAACTAAAGCTCTAGTTTCTTTGTACATTTTCCATTCAGTATTTTTCATTTCCTGTCATGCCATTGTTTAGGCATCATTTTTATTTCAGTTGTAGTTCCTTTTCATGCATTGTACAAAAGAATGTTAATAAATAAAAGTTGCTGTTTTTATTATACCTTGCCTCTTATGTATTTTCTTTTATATTTCTTAGTTACGCTTAACATATTTGCTTCTGAGTAAATACGTAGCGGGCCAGTCGCGTCCCTTTTGCCGTAGAATGGGAAGCGGGGCGTAACAAATATGGTACCAGGAGCGAATCATCATTTTCCATGAAGAACATGGGGATTTTGGTTTTGGTTCGGCATCAGCATTGCTTACACTGGAATATGGTACCAGGGGTGAATCATCATTTGCCATGAAGAACATGGGGATTTTGGTTTTGGTTCGGCATCAGCACCGCTTACACTGGAATATGGTACCGGGAGTGAATCGTCATTTGCCATGAGGGGATTTCCCTCGTTCCCAGTTTAACGACTCAGGGGTCATCTGTTCCCAGTTTAACGACTTAGAGGTCAGATGTTCCCAGTTTAACGACTTGGGGGTCTATTGGATCGAAAGTTTAGAATTTTTGGGGTTGGGATCGGCATCAGTTGCTAACACTGGAGCACAAGTGCCAGGAGCAATTTATCATTTGCCTTTTCCTGTTGGGGAGCGATGGCTTAGGAGATGGGTTTAGGTCCCTATCACCTAAAGCTTTTCAATTTTATGAGCCGTAAGGGTCCCATAAAAGCATTTTCTCTCTACGAGTCGAAAGGGTCTCGTAGATGTATTTTCTCCTTAGGAGTCGTGGGGACCCCCAAGTGTGTTTTTCCTTTGTGAGTCGTAAGGATCCCATGAAGGTGTTTTCTTACGAGTCGAGAGGATCTCGCTAGGCTTGTTCTCCTCATGTATCGTGAGGACATATGAGTGGGTCTTTCCAAATAGAGCATAATTCTATGGGTGGAGACCGGCTGCGGGACTGGTGATTACGGTGAGACATGGGTGTGATGATGATTATTTGAGCCTGTGGATTGTATACGATAGTTGTTCCCGCCAAAATTTTGGCTCAAAACTTGCTCCCTTATAAAATAATAACAATAAAATAAAAATAAAAATAAAGGGAAAGATCCACATGCAAAGCATATAGGTACTGCCTCGGATAGAATTAAATCCTATGATGGCGCCTCACGTGCTCTTCACGCGGACGCCAATGTGCAAAGCACAAAAACAAATCTATTAAATAAGAGTTAAACTCTTAGGAGGAACCGCACGTGCTCCTCACGCGGGCGCCAATGTGCAAAGCACAAAAATAAATCTATTAAATAAGAGTTAAACTCTTAGGAGGCGCCGCACGCGCTCCTCACGCGGACGCTAATGTGCAAAGCTCAAAAAGAAATCTATTAAATAAAAGTTAAACTCTTAGGAGGCGCCGCACGTGCTCCTCACGCGGGCGCCAATGTCCAAAGCACAAAAAGAAATCTATTAAATAAGAGTTAAACTCTTTGGAGGCGCCGCATGTGCTCCTCACACGGGCGCTAATGTGCAAAACACAAAAATAATCTATTAAATAAGAGTTAAATGGCGCCACACGTGCTTCTCACGCGGACGCCAATGTGCAAAGCACATAAGAGTTCATAAGAGTTAAAACTCTTAGATGGCGCCGCACATGCTCCTCACGCGGGCGCTAATGTGCAAAGCGCATAAATACCTATTATAAGAATTAAAACCTTAAGTAGCGTCTTACGTGCACAACACGTGAGCGCTGGCGCTTTATAGAATCAAATTCTACTCTCCGAGCCGTTGGATCAAAGATCCAACGGAGATGATAAATCATCAAAATGCAGAATTAAATTCTGCTGAGGAAATATTTCTCAAATCTTTCTAAACAGGAAATATTACTCTCTGTAAAACAGAGCACCGTTGGATTAAAAATCCAATAGTGATTAAAAATCATCTATCTACAAAATAAATTTTGTATGAGAAAATATTTCTTTAATCTTGTTAAAAACAAGAAAGATATCTTCTGTAAAACAGAAGTCTTTGGATCAAAGATTCAACGGTGGATAAAATCCCCAAATCAATTAGAGATCTCTCAATGGGAGATTTCTTTAACTAAATCAAAAAACTTGCCTCCACTATATAAAGGACCCAAGACTTCAAGTCTTGCACGGAGAGACTCCCCAAAAGCTTTCAGAAACAAAAGAAAAAGAGAAAAAGAGAATTCAATTCTCTAGAGGAAGAAGATCCCCTTCTTAAACAAAATTCCTAGGTAAGAAGAAAGTACAGAGATTAGCTTATCTCTTTTTTAAGGGTTTAACCCTTCATACAAGAATTTAGTTCTTCCTCTGGTTGAGATCTACAGAAGCAGATCTCCCCACAAGTTGAGAATTTAATTCTCATCGGGGAGATTCTGTTATGCAGATTCAAAACTTAAGGGAAAGAACTAAGTCCAAAGAATTTAATTCTTTCAAAAGTATATAGGAATTTAATTCCTCTGATAAAACTAGGGTTTGACCCTGTAAAAGAATCTAATTCTTATAAAATAAAGGACCTAAAATTCTTAAAACTCAGATCAAAATCTCTATGCATATAAAAGAAAAGACTGGTCACATGTTCCCACGTGAGCACCTCCGATGAACAAAAAGGAATGACTGAGATCGAATCACGTGTTTTTACGTGACCCCCAAACGGTCACTTAAATGGAAAAAGGGAAAAATCAAAAGACAGCGCTCACATTTTGAGCACCTCACGTGTTCGCACGTGAGCACTATATAAGCTAAGCACTTAATACTTTTAAAAGGAAGAGGGAATAAACCGAAAGAAGCAGTGCCCAACTCTGGGGCGTCTCATGCGCCTACACGTGATGGCCATAAGAATTAAGTGTTTAACACTTATATACAGACGAGAATTTAGACCCAAGTGTACAGCGCCGACTTTTAGGCACCTCACGTGCCACATATGAGCGCCCCAAATTTCAGTGTTTAACACTTCTTTAGAGACTCACATGAGAGCACGTGAGCACCGAGCATATATTAGTGTTTAATACTATAAGAAGCCAACTTCAGCCCCAAATTGGCAAAGTCTTTTTGAGACTAAAACGTCTTGGAACTCCAAGTAGACTGAGCCTCTATGCTCATGAATTCCCAAACTAATTGACCAGAACGATGTCCATCACACATCTCCTAAGTTAATCTTAGTCTCCCAAAAATGACTAATTATTCTTAGATGGTCTACCATGATCTCTCCCTTCAATTTGGAACTTGGTTCAAGGGTACATCTCTCCACACCTCTGATACATGTCGTTGTAATTCTTCAACGTCTTCAGAGAGGTGGAGGGTCCCGACAACCAAAAACTCTTTGGTGCACTCCCAAACCGATGATCACATCCCAACGGACCGCAACGTTCTTAAACTACAATGGACCGCAACGTCCTTAAACCAGTTATGGACTGAAACGTCCTTAAACTAACAACGGACCGTAACGTCCTTAAACTAAAACAATGGAGCCAAAATGCTCTTTTGTTGGGTCTGTATGATCCCAAAATCCTGTTGAGTAGATCTTAGTCTAAAATTAGACTAACGTATACTCAACAAACATTTAAGTTGATCTTAATCTCAAACGAGATTAACGATCCTTAAACCAACCCAAACCCAAATCTAAGAATATATGGATTTGGACTAATCCACGCCCTGCAGGCGACAACATAAATTAGTCTTCATATACAATCCACGGGCAACCAAAATTAAAACAAACACATGGAACGAAGTGAACTTCTGGAGCAGGAGAAAGTGGTTACCGCGATACGGTAACGTAATTAACTGCAGGGGCTTGCGCCTGCAGGGAAGAGCATCCCCACAATAAAAACCACTCCCAAACTAGGTGGAATTTGACGAAGTCTGCTACAACGGCCGCATCCGTCCAGACCTCCGATACACGGTGCCATAAATCAACTTAGCATCTTCGGAGAGGTGGACGGATAAACCTAAATAGCACCTGCCCCCAAATTTAGGCGAGACGATCCATCCCGGATCCGACTCCCGTTTTCGGCGGTAATCAGATTCTGGCACACTGGGTGGGACATTTTTCTCTTTCTACTCCACACTTCGTTTGTCGTGTTCACGAACGAATCGCGGTTTACTATGGTTGCCTCTGGATTCGAGGTACTAAGATTTAGTGTCTTGCTTCCTTGAAGAGAAAAGAAGATCAATGGCTTCCAAGTGTACCTGCAACAGCAACTTTCGCTCCACCCTAAATGGAGGAGTGACTTATGGGCCTCAAGCGGCCTCCATCTTTGCAATGCCAGTGGAGCAGGTGACTCAAGCTACCACTGGACTGTTATTTGGGACCATGATCCTGCCAGCAAGCTTCAATGCCCCTGTGCCACCACAAGAAGCTCCCAAGAAGTCGGTCTTCGATCAACTTGCAATATCCACGGCCCTTCTTAACGGGTTGTCCAATTCTAACACCTCAGTCTTCAATAGGCTGAGCCTAAGCCCAAGTGGGCCTGCAAAGAGGCTCACAATACCTAAAGGGGTTATCCGAAGCGGATAGCCATTCCAATTCCGGCAGATGAAGTCGTCAAAGGGGCTTCTCCTGCTAAAGGATCGATCTTCACAAGATTGGCCGTTCCAGCTCCTGCTTCCGAAGAAGTCACCAAGATTTCTTCTGAAATGTCGGCCTTCGAAAGATTGACTGTCCCCTCTCAACGGACGTCAGTCTTCAATAGTCTGGCACCAGCAGTAGCCCATCATCAGAGCAGGGGGCATGACGAAGCCATTCCCATAACTGAGGCAATCCCATCGGCAAGGCATGCTCGACGTCGCTATTGGCACCGAGTGAGGAAAGCTGGGGGCAACTCTCCCTTTGGACTTACTCCACCAGCTCCAATGGTGGAAGTTGACGCTGCTGTTCCAACTGGGAACAACTTTGAACCGCTAAAGAGGGTCCGAAAGAACTCTCCGACCGTGGTGCTGAAGAAATCTCCCCCGCCTGTTGAAAACATGATACAAGCGAAGCTGGAGCAGCCCCCTTAGCGGCTGTCCTCCTAAGTCCACAGGGTCTGGCGTAAGGTCCAAGATTCTGTGATCAATAAAGACTACCCTCGTCGACCGGAGAAAATGAAGGTTCGACAAGAGGACAACCATCCCTCTAGCATGCAGCGAGGGACTTCTCAGGTGCATGTTAAAATAGCTCCTTTGACTTCGACTTCTCACAAAAAGAGAAGGCTGGAGAAAACCCCACTGCCTGCGGCGAATTCCAAAGGTACCGTATCTAAACGCCCCAAGTATGGGGGCATGATCGTGCACACAGTGTACATGGTTTCCGGGAAAGAGGAAAGTCATGCTTCCGTAGGTCATCAACCACTCACTCGGTCGTTGACGAAAGCTCAGGAGCAGCAACAAAAGCTCCAGGAGATGCTGATGAAAATGTCAGCACTCACCGGGCGGAAACAAAGCCAAGAATAAACGTCTGAGCAGCGCCAGGAACAAGAGACTGACACCGAGTTCTTATGAAGGGTGATGGAAAGGAAGGATAAGGAGGCTGCAGAACATGCCGCTAATATAAAACAGATGGCGCTTCTGTTCCAAGACATGGTTGGGATGATGATCCAGCCGGAACCTCCAGCTGAAGACCCTCCGAAAATCATCGAAGACGACATAGGGGAAACATCAAACCCTCCTCCGGCTGTCTTAGTAGCCCAAGAAGAGACAATTTCCAAGGCTGCCCTTGATGACTATATAGCTCAACAAATACGAGCCCTTCAAACGAGTGAAGCGGCATGCCAAGTCGTCAGAACTGGGCGACCTTATCCAGGCTGGTACGATCAAATCAAGTACCTGCCAGGATATACGATCTCTAAGTTCCATATGAATAAGGGGACGGGAAATCCACACCAGCACGTTGCTTAATTCAGAGCTTTTTACGGTAATACTGGAGGCGATGACAAACTGCTGCTTCACCAGTTTTTTGGCAGCTTGTCGGAAACGACATTTGAATGGTACTCTGAGCTCCCAAATGATTCTGTCAAAACATTCACGGAGATGGAATTTCTATTCACACAGCGGTTCGCAAGCGCAAGCGAGCGCACTCCAATCACGGCATTAATCAATGCCAGGGGGAAGCCAGGAGAGACATGGGTTCAATACGCAATTCGGTGGCGGAACCTATGGTCAAAATACGAACAACGCATCGAAGAAGTTCCTTCCGTGGGCATGTTCATGGGGACCCTTGATCCTCAGTTAAATATATCCCAATTTATGATGTTCTTCAAGCCGACCACCTTCCAGGCCTTGATTGACAAGTTGGCCCAAATGGACAAGATGGGCCATTGGCCGTCCTCTTCAAAAATGGATCTCCGGAATGAAAAGGGCAAAGGGAAAGCGACCTTCATTGCCAACGCTCAACAAAAACCGAGTGACCCGAAACCGGTTGCTCGCCAAAGCAACGCACGCCGGTCCCTCGGAGAGAAGTTGAGACGTCCTTACTCATTTCCCCGGGATAAAACGAGAAGACTGTTCGAACTGGCGGTGCGCAACAGGCTCATTACTCTGCCGGATCCGAGATGCCCACTGTAGCCTGGTGATGTCAACAGTCTCAACTACTGCCCCTACTATAGAGTAATGGGTCACCCAATCGAAGATTGCCACGTCTTCAAAAACTGGGTTGAGGACCAATACCAACAAGGAAAGTTCGCGCTGTCCGAAAACTGGAAGGTAAACCCGCCACAGCATCACGCTCTTAAAAAGGTGGACACGCCGGGAGCATCATGCTCATTTATAGAAGAAGCTCCATGGGAAGTGGTCCTTTCAGCTAAAACTAAAAGAATGCTGAAGGATCTTCAAGTATGTTCAGCGATCAAATGGAAAAGCCCGCTGTAGCCCGAGATCATAGAGAGGATGCTTAAACCGCACCCAACGCCGAAAACCACTAACAAGGGGCAAGACCTCCAGGCCAAGCCTTCAAAGTATTCGAAGAAAAAGAAGAAGACCAAGAGGCCCGTACAGCCTGATAACGAGCGTACAGACCTGCAAAAGTACATTGACGCGCTAGAGGAGTACAACCAAAAGGTGCGGACCCCAGTAACTCTCGAAGAGTTTCTCAACCATATCCTTGAGAACGGAGATACCAACAATGATGAAGAGAACAACTCGTCAGAAGAATCCGAGGATTTTGTAGTTAGTTGCCACATGGTTTCTCACTCGTCGTTAAAAGACGAAGAAACTCCCTCGGCATCAGAGAGCAACGCGAGGAAACTGGGGCAGGATCGGTCCAAAGATCCCTGGAACCGTCAGATGACCTGGTTGACAGGCTGCTGAATGAAGCCCTTTAGAAGAGCAAAGCTAACCGAGAGCGTGAAACGGCCATACATGAAAAGGCCAAGCGTCGCCGTCAGAATGAAGAAGCTGCGGCGAGGAAGAGTCATGAAGTACTCCAACCAGATCGAAGCACACCCGCGGCAGGCAAAAGCAGGTTTAAGATGGGGAAACGGTTCGCCAAAGCCCTGTATGAAGCTACCACCTTTCAAATGAGATACTTTAGGGAGTACGTGCCTCGATGAAGCGGATGTACATCCGAACTACTGCTTATACCATCGGAAGGTTACGCACCCCACCGAAGAGTGCAGTACCTTCAAGAAGTTGTGGCAAGAATACGTTGCCCATCGACAACACTTTAAACGGATGAAGCGCGGAGCCCGTCGATAACAAAGAAGCGCGACAGACGAGCGTGAAGGAATGACTGGCAACTGCCATATGATTGATACCAGTGCGACAAAAGCGAAATCTCAGGTTCTCACATTCGGGAGCGATTCTGAGGAAGAAATAACCCTCGTACCTCTCTTCAAAGAACCCACCTCTGGGAAAGAAGAGGAAGGGAAAAACTATGAGAACATCGAGCTGCGTAACCGTACGTTGCCCGAAAAGAATCTAGGACCCTCAAACAATGGTTCGGGAAAAAGAGACAAGAGGAAAGAAAAAGTCCATGAGAAAATTGCCCTCGATGATAGAGTCGTCAAAGAGCTTACAGCTAAGGACCCGTCTAAGAAAAATAAGGTGGATTATAATGTCCTGGCACACCTGAGACTGTTGGATCTATATCCGGTCCGGTCAAGGGAAAGCCTCTCATCCTGTACACAACAGCTCTTGAAGGTTCTTTAAGAGCGCTATGGGCACAGGAGAATGACCAAGGGAAGGAAATAGATCTCTACTATTTGAGTCGAGTTCTCCTGGGAGCAGAAAACAACTACTCCCCCATCGAGAAGTATTGCCTGGCACTGATCTTCGCGATAACGAAGCTTCGACATTATGCCTTGGCGCATGAGGTCCATCTCATATCAAAGGTGGATCCTCTCAAATATTTGATGTCAAGAGCCATACTAACGGGAAGGCTTAGCAAATGAGCCCTCCTCTTGATGGAATTCTCGATAATTTATCGACCCCTCAGGGCAGTAAAGGGCCAGGTCATCGCCGACTTCCTCGCTGAACATCCAATACCAGTCGACTCTTTCTTAAATTGCAAATTGCCAGATGAACACGCGTTCGACGCAATCGACAGGAAGGAGGAAGGAAATAATGCCCGATGGGAACTCTACTTCGATGGAGCATCTTCCATGAAAAAGCGAAAGCAAAACACCTCCATAATCAAAGCTGAGGTAGGCCTTATCTTCGTGACCCCGCAAGGAGGGATAATCCGTTTCGCCCTTTTATTGACAGAGCCAAGAACAAACAATGAGGCTGAGTACGAAGCTTTGATAGCAGTTCTTGAGATTGCTGTCGACATGGGAATCGAAAACATCCTCATATATGGAGACTCCCAGCTGGTCATTAGCCAAGTAAATGGTGACTATTGCAAGCCAGAACTGATCAGGGATGGTGAAAGAGTGCAGCAACTGCTGACGCAAATCCCTTCCTACATCTTGGAAACCATACCATGTGCGGAAAATAGCAAGGTGGATGCGTTAGCCAAGCTCGCTAAAGAACTGGCCGACGAAAACCTCGATGACGTAAGGATCATTGTGCAAAGCCGCCGGATTCTCGCACTAGCAGAAATATCTCCGGAGTCGTCTGAAGGAAAGGAAGCGACCAAACAAGCAGCCTACCAAATAGAAGAAGAAGAAAAGATTAAGGATTAGAGAGAAGTCTTCATAGACTACTTCAAATCCCATCGAACACCCGAAGACGCGTCGTCAAGACATCAGCTCATGAAACGAGCTATATCCTTCGCCTTCGTCAATGATACTCTATATAAGAGGTCGTTCGACAGTTTGTGGCTAAGATGGTTGGGATCGAAGGAAGCAATGAGGGTCGTCCAAGAAACTCATGACGGACTCTGCGGTTCTCATCAAGCCGGACCAAAAATGAAGTTGAAGATCAAGAGAATGGGTTACTATTGGCCCACGATGATTCAGGACTACCTCGAATATGCGAAGCTGTGTCACTCGTGCCAGATTCACAGGGACTTCATTCAACAGCATCCAAATCCGCTGCACCCGACGTTGGTTAGCTGGCCGTTCGAAATGCGGGGAAACGATATAATCGGGCCCGGCGAACCAGCATCATCCAAGGGACATCAGTTCATATTGGCAACAACCGATTAGTTCTCTAAATGGGCAGAGGCAGTATCGCTAAGGGAGGTGAAGACGGAGAACATCCTTTATTTCTTCAGGACGCATGTCATCTACCGGTTCGGCACTCCGCGATGAATCGTCTCGGATAATGGGCGGGCCTACAGGAGCCATAAGACCAGCCGCTTCGCACAACAGCATAATATAGATTGGAGATAATCTTTAGTTTATAATCCCCGGGCTAACGGTCTAGCCGAGGCATTCACAAGACCCTGACGAAGATCATAAAGAAAACGGTGTCCAGGAATAAAAAGGCCTGGCATGAGGGACTGCATGAAGCTCTCTGGGCGTAATGAACCACGTTCAAAATGGCCACGAATACAACGCCATTCGCCTTGGTATTCGGCACGGAAGCGGTACTTCCATTGGAGATAGAGCCACCTTCTCTACGAGTAGCAGTTCAATACGAGCTGACGGATGAAGAAAATGCCCATTTTCGGCATGAGGAGCTCGATGCCCTTGATGAAACTCGTCTCATGGCGCAGAAAAACCCAGAAGCTTACAAAGCAAGGATGACACGCTCATACGAAAGAATAACTAGGCCAAGAACGTTCCGCTAAGGTGAACTCGTGCTAGTTGTCAAAAGACCTATGATCCCCAACCGTGCAAAGCGGGGGAAATTCGAGCCAAACTATGAAGGCTCGTACATCATAAACAAGGTCTACTAAGGTGGGGCCTACTTTCTCGCAAATATGCATGGCGAAAGACCCTTCTGGCCAATAAATGGTCGGTTCCTTAAGAAATACTATGCCTGACAAGTCACAACTCAGGTTAATGATAGACGACGACGCTCGTGTCCGCTCGCTGTCTTCCTGAGTCAAGACTCTATAAGTAGTATCCGGCAAAACTTTGCCTCGAAGCTGTGCATGGACCGAGATGTCCCTAAACCAACAATGGACCTAGATGTCCCTAAACTAACAATGGACCTAGATGTTCCTAAACTAACAATGGACCGAGATGTCCATAAACTAAATACGTCGCCTCAAGCGCGGCAATAATGGAATGCAAGTCCACAAGTCCCAACGGCAAGAGCTGCTACTCAAATCCCGCTGGCTACGTAGCTACCCTGGTGGCGATGTCCTCTCTAAGTGCCAATGGCGAACAAAGGGGTAAAAAAAACGGTACGTCCATAAGCGAAATGGGCACGGATGAAAACCTGAAAGGGCGCCGTGAGTAAAAACAACAGGGCTACTGGCGAGCTTGTGAAAACCTGAAAGGGCGCAATCTTGTAGTAAAAAAAGGGTACGTCCACAGGCGAAATAAGCACGGATGAAAACCCGAAAGGGCGCCGTAAGTAAAAACAGCATGGCTACCGGTGAGTTTGTGAAAACCCGAAAGGGCAATCACATTAAAATAAAGACACCTGCAAGGTCCTGTAATGACCCCAAAATCTTTATACATTTGTATTATCCCTCTTCAATAATATACCGTATTTATTTGTACTTGGTATTTTCCTTTTTCTATTAAATTTATTATTATTTTATTCCTCAATCTATTATGTATTTTTTTTCTAGGTACAAATTCTTTTTCTTATATTTAAGTTTTTAACTTCTCATTCTTATTTTTCCTTTCATAAATATTTAACCCAAATCCATTATTCTTATTCTCTACAGCCCATCTAAAAAGCTCATTTTCTTTTTAAGCAACATCATATATTTAATTCTAATTGAATATGTGCATGAACAACCTTATAGCTCATTGGTTAAGTCCTTGCATTGTTATTCCATAAGTCACATGTTCAAATCCCCATTCTTGCAATTATTTTTTATCATTTTTTTATTCTTCTCATAACCTACAAATGAGACCTTTCATTTCCAAAATGAATGGTGACATTTTATTTCTCTTTTAATTCTCATGTTGAATGCATATATTATTATATATAATTCACCATTACACCATCTTTATTGTACTCCTCTTTCTTTTCCTTCCTCACATTTTTCTATCTCTCACTTCTTCCTCTTCACCTAGAGTCCAAGAAGAAGAACATGAAGAAGTCTTCAAGAAAGTCTCGCTACTAACGCGAGGCTATCGGCGGATAGACAAGCCCGGTGACAATACCGGCTTGTGCATGTAAGTCCCTTCTTTCTTTCCTTCCCTCCATCTCTTTCTTTTTCTCTTTATATTTCTCTTGTTTTTTATTATCATGAAAAACTTCCATTGACATATCATAGTTCCTAAATAATTACATATATAAATAATGAACACACAAACATACATACATATATAGTTTGTAAAGTCTTTTTCATTACTCTCAATTCACATGTTATGATTTCATAGTGACCAATTAGTATTGCATATTTGTTGTTTTATTTTAAATCACTTTATTTAAAACTTGTATTAAAAAAAAATGAAGTTACGAATAAATACCATGGTTTTCTCATTTCTCACATATGACATATCAATACCTTTAGTTTTAAAATAATTTTATAAATTAATTTTTTAATTCTGAAAATTTCATGGAATTTACATATGATAGAATATATTATTTTGTACACGCTGTAAAAATTTTAGATCGATCCGCATAACGGTTTAGGAATTACATCGTATTTATTCACTGATCGTAAAACAGAAAACTGCAGTTATCGGTCAAATTCTAGGACATATAACTTGGTATACCGGTATCCAAATTGAGCAAAATCAGGTGTTTTTGATATCTACATCGAATGATATAGATTTTCTTAGTTTTATAGTTTTACTAAAAACCCATCTAAGATAAAGAAAACTGCGTTACAATATTAAGTGACGGATCTGGACAAAATCTGTTCCGATTCGCACACTGTTTTTAAATTGGACATAACTCGAACACCCGATGTCCGTTTGTGACAAAATTTAGATGTGTAGATGCACCATTGATAGAACTATAATTTTCTATATATTATATTACTTAGGAATGCATGCAACAACCTGATATAGGCTTTGCTGTCCAGAAATCTGAATTTCTGTTTTAAATGCTGATATTAAAATGATCATAACTAGAACTTCAGAAATCCAAATCATGTGAATCTTGGTGTTTTCGATAAGTTCATCGAAATACCTACAATTTTCTAATAATTTTCGTAACCTGAAACCCGATATAAATTAACTCAAACTGCATTTTAAAAATATGTGATGGTGCCGAATAGATTCTGATCTGTTTTGCGCGACGATACGAAAATATATATATCTCTCAAACCAGTAGTCGTATTTAGGTGAAACTGGAACTTACGCATGCAAAACATTTAGATCCATATCTCTGTTTATATTCCGCATTCGTTCAACTTGATTAATTAGTCGTACATAATATTTCTTTACAGCATTGCTTATGGTAGTTACTCGAATAATATACTTTGACTCATTTCATGTTATTCGAACATGTATACATATTTATCTTGATCATTAAATTGTTGTATGTACATAAAGAAGGTAATTGAATACTTGAGTTGTATTTTGAAAACTATACAAAAGTATTTTTACATAAAACCCCCTCAAGTTTTATAAATTACCCTAAGGACCTTAGCAATTATAAGACTTCGATTCACATTTCTGATTGTCTGACTCGGGTTTGAGTCTGATTAATCTGACTTGAATATAATTCAAGTCAATCTACAATATACAATATTCCAATTCAATATGAACACATGAATCCATGAATACAATTATCAATTTATACAACTTGACTGAACCGAACCATGGATATATATTCCTTTTACATGATTCTCAGTATTCCATTTACATGACTCTACGGTTATAACCGTTTCCTGATATCATGGTTTCGGTCAGTCAGTCAGTCAATCATGCAATCAATACACTTTTACAAGATAACAATACAAACAAGACATCGCGGGGTTTAAGGGGTAGATTGGTACGGAAAGTGTTAAAGGTGACACGAGGTGGTCAGATTAATACACCTAACCTGAATCCTATTGCTGTTGTACTGTGGCATAACGGTTCCTTGTACTACACGTGCCCTAGTCTCTGGCAAGTGAGACTCCCCTCGTATACACTGGCATTCTTCTGTACCAAGCTACAAATAACAGCGTTAACATAACATTACAACAATAGTTTACACTTTAAAAATGTTCCTTCTTATTCTGTCTTCTCTACTTCCCTCTTACCTTTGGGACTTACCGAGCGATCTGTTCGCTGACGACATTCTGTTTCTCTTTTCTTTGAATGTCGTCAGGTGACTTAGACCCAGCGGAAGTTGAGCCGTCATAAGAAGATTTGGAGCATTTTGCCGAAGACTCAGCAGTATAATTTCATTGTACACTTTTCTTTTCAGTACTTTCCTTTTCCTGTTATGCCACTGTTTAGGCATTTTTATTTCAGTTGTATTTTCCTTTCCATGTATTGTACAAAAAATGTTAATAAATAAAAGTTGATGTTCTTTTATACTCTTATCTCTTGTGTATTTATTTTATATTGCTTAGCTACGCTTAGCGTATGTATTTCTAAGTACATACGTAGCGGACCTCGTCGTGTCCCCTTCACCGTATACTAGGAAGCGGGGCGTGACAGGTCCTCTCGACCTTGTGAGGAGAAAACGCCTGCGTGAGATCCTTACGACACACAAGGGAGCAACACCCTTAGGGATCCCCACGATTCTTAAGGAGAAATTACACTTACGAGATCCTCATGACTCGTAAGGAGAATTCCCCCTGTGAGACCCTCACGGCTCATAGTATTCAAAAGCCTTAAGATACAGGGACCTGAACCTTGTTTCCCCCAATCAGAGCAAAGCTCTGTTTGAATTTCAAAAATTCAAAAATTGAAGCAACGCTTCAGATTCCTTGCGCTGCGCGCAGCGCGCCATGTGTTAAAAGCTGACACGCCTGCGCTGCGCCCAAGACAGGGCACCCAATCAGAGCAAGGCTCTGTTTTAAAATAAAAATAAAGGAAGCAACGCTTCAGATGACTTGCGCTCTGCGCTGCGCGACTCGTGTCAGCGCAATTGCGCTAGCGCAGTTGCGCTGCGCGACACATGTCAAGCGTAGGTGCGCTTGCGCCAACTGTGCCAGAATTTAAATAATAAAATTTTGGAAAGATCTTTCTAATCTTTTTAAAACAAGAAAATTATCTTCTGTAAAACAGAAGCCGTATGATCAAAGATCCAGCGGTGGGAAAACACCCCTAAATCAATCAGAGAAAGATCTCTTTAACTGATTTAACAAATCAATTGGCACTATATAAAGGCCCCTAGACTCTAAGTCTAAAAATACACAGAGGGATAGAGATACAGAACTCTTCTAAAAAAAACCTTGAGAAGAATTCAAAGAGAAAGATAAAAGGTAAACCTTTGAATAAAAGAAGAATTTTTTCTAAAAAGATTAATGATCTAAGAACAAGATCAAGATCTTGGATAAAAAAAAGAAGAAAAAAAGATCAAAAAGATCTAATTGAAAAAAGATAAAACAGAAGTAATTTAGTTCATTGATTAGATCTTTTGATCTATATAAAGGTATTTCCTTTTGATGAACCACTGGTTCTTAAAATTTGAGGTAGAACCTCTTTGGAAGAAGAAAAACTTGTTTCCTTGATCTAAATTTGATCAAGATGCGCTCTGCGCTACTGTACAGTGCCCTGCACTTCTAATTTGCGCTGTTGCGCTCTTGGATTGGCGCAAGTCACCAGAGCGCGCCACGTGTCAGCAGCGCACGTGCGCAGCGCACTGCGCTAACAGACTTGCGCTCAGCAGAGCACGACACGTGTCAGCAGAGCGCTTGCGCAGCGCATTGGCGCAGCGCACTGCGCTTGCGCTCGCCAGAGTGTGACACGTGTCACCTCCACATGCGCTGGCGCCTTGCGCTCTTTAATTGGCGCAGAGCGCCTGACAGGCCACGTGGCGCGCTGTCAGACCATTGAATGCTCTGCATTATTAAAGAAAGGGACAGAGCCCAATTAAAAAGGCCTAACAGGCCTAATCTAAATGCAGTGCATTATTAAACAAGGGCAGAACCCAATTAAAAGGTCTATCAGACCAAACAAAAATGCAGTGCATTATAATAAAAGAGGGCAGAGCCCAAATAAAGACCTGACAGGCCAAACACAAATAAAATGTTGAATATTCTCAACTGGACTTAGCCCAATTCTGGCCATAAGTCCTCAAATTAAATTGAACTGAGCACAACTGCTCTCCCAAATCAATTTACACCCGGTTCAAGGGTATATCTCTGAACTCCTCTGATATTTGTCGTTGTAATCCTTCAACGTCGTCAGAGAGGTGACGGGTCCCGACAACCACACATCAATACGGACTGTGGGGTCCTTAAACTCATGGACTAATGCGTCCTTAAACCAATATTCGTCCCCAAAATGGGAATGTTGGACCACCATGTCCCTAAACTGGTGATACGGACTGTAGGGTCCTTAAACTCATGGACTAATGCGTCCTTAAACCAATATTTGTCCCCAAAATGGGAATGGTGGACCACCATGTCCCTAAACTGGTGATATGGATTGTGGGGTCCTTAAACTCATAGACTATGATGTCCTTAAACCAATATTCGTCCAGAAAATGGAATGTTGGACCACCATGTCCCTAAACTGGCAATGGACCACCATGTCCCTAAACTGGTGATACAGACTGTGGGGTCCTTAAACTCATGAACTATGATGTCCTTAAACTAATATTCGTCCCCAAAATGGGAATGTTGGACCACCATGTCCCTAAACTGGCAATGGACCACCATGTCCCTAAACTGGCAATGGACCACTATGTCCCTAAACTGGAACAACAGAGCCCCCAAATGCTCTTTTGTTGGGTCTAAACGATCCAGTTAAGTTGATCTTAGTTTCAAATTGGACTAACGTATCCTTAACAAACGTTTAAGTTGATCTTAGCCCCAAATATAGCTAACGCGTCCTTAAACCAAAACCCCTAACCCAAATCTAAGAAAATACGGATTTGGACTAATCCACGTCCTACGGGCGACGACATAAATTAGTCTCCGTATACAATCCACGGGCAACCACAAACAAAACAAACACCCACGACACGAAGTGAAATTCTGGAGAAGGAGAAAGTTGTTACCGCGATGCGGTAGCGTAATTAACTGCAGGGGCTTGCGCCTGCAGGGAAGAGCGTCCCCACAATAAAAAAAACCCCTCAGACGAGGGGGAATCTGACAAAGTCTGCTACATCGGCCGCATCCGTCTAAACCTCCGATACACGGTGCCATAAATCAACTTGGTATCTTCGGAGAGGTGGACGGATAAAACCAAATAGCATCTGCCCTGAATCTCAGGCAAGACGTCTCTACGTCACGCCGCCATTCGGAGGGGAACAGATTCTGGCACGCCCGGTAGGACCTTTTCCTCTTTCCACTCCACACTTCGTGCGTCGTCTTCGCGAACGAATCGTGGTTTGTTAATGGTTGCCCTCGGGTTTCAAGTTACTAAGATTTGGTCTCTTGCTTGGTGCAGAAATCAAACAGCAATGGCGTTCAACTGCTTGAGCTCCTCCAACTGTAAATGCAACCGACGCTCCGCCTCACCTGGAGGTGTAGCCTATTGGCCCCAAGCGACCTCCTTCTTCGCTATGCCGGTGGAACAAGTGACTCAGGCTACTACCGGTCTATTTTTCGGGACCATGCTCCCGCCAACGATCTTCGCCATCCCAGTGCCCGTACCGGAAGCTTCAAAGAAGTCGATCTTCGATCGACTTGCTACTCCCACGGCCCCTCTCAACGGGTCGTCCAACTCCTCTCTCTTCACCAGGCTGAACTCGAGCTCCAAAGGACCTATCAAGAAGCCCATAATACCTGAAGTGGCCATCCCAAAGAAGATAGCCATCCCTGCTCCTGAAGTCGTCAAGGCGGCTTCTCCTCCTAGAGGGTCGGTCTTTGCGAGACTGACTGCTCCCGTTTCCGCTCCCGCTCAGAAATCTGTTTTTGACCGGTTGGACACAGCTTCACAACGGACGTCAGTCTTCAAGAGGCTGACACCCGCGACAGCCCCCCACCTGAATGAGGGGCAAGACAAAGCCGTCACTGAACCAATCCCAACAACTCATCACGCCCGACGTCGCCATTGGCGCCGGATAAGGAAGACTGGGGGCAACTCCCCCTCTGGGCTAACTCCACCAGCTCCAATGGTGGAAATTAATGCTGCTGTTCCAACCGGGAACAGCTTTGAGCTATTGAATAGGGTACGCAGAAATTCGCCAACTGCGGTGCTCAAAAGATCTCCTCCACCGATAGAGACCGTCGTGGAAGCAAAACCAGAAAAGCTGGAGCAGTCTCCTCAACGGCTGTCTTCCAGAGTCTACAACACTTGGCGACGAGTCCGAGAATCGGTGATTGATCCGAATTTCTCTCACCAGCATAAGAAGTCGAAGGTCCGACAGGAGGAAAACCCCCTGTCAAGCAACGGAAGACGACGGCCACCTGGGTGCCCACAGCAACGACCCCCTCAACTTCGACGGCCCACAAGAGAAGAAGGCCGGAGAAAATCCCATGCCTGTGGCAAATGTCAAAGGCAGTGAGCCTAAACGTCCTAAGTCCGGGGGCATTGTGGTATATACCGTCTACATGGCGTCCGGGAAAGAGGATAGCCGTATATCCACAGGTCATAGACCGCTTACGCGATCGGTGACTAAAGCTCAAGAGCAGCAGTAGAAGCTCCAAGAAACGATGACTGCGATGGCCGCATTCACCGGGCCAAAAGAAAGCCCAGAAGCATCCTCGGATCAATGCCAGGAGCAAGAAACCGATGCCGAATTCCTTCGGAGAATACTGGAAAAGAAAGACAAAGAGGCTGCGGAACAAGCAGCCAATATAAAACGAATGGCCCTTCTGTTCCAGGACATGGTGGGTATGATGATCCAGCAGGATCCCCCAGCTGAATATCCTCC
Source organism: Agapanthus africanus (assembly GCA_030015575.1). Lineage (NCBI taxonomy): Eukaryota > Viridiplantae > Streptophyta > Magnoliopsida > Asparagales > Amaryllidaceae > Agapanthus > Agapanthus africanus. Next base: position 49,954,684 of record CM057339.1, read on the forward strand.
GATTATCCTTGAAGATGACAGAGGAGAAACGTCAAATCCACCGCCGGCTCATTCGACAGCCAAGGAGGAGACAATTTTCAAAGCTACCCTGGATGAATATATAGCCCAGCAGATACGAACCCACCAGGCAAATGAAGCGGCTGGTCAAGTCGTTAAAACGGGGCGACCATATCCGAGCTGGTATGATCAGATCAAATATCCGCCGGGCTATACGATCCCAAAATTTCATGTCTACAAGGGAACAGGCAATCCCCACCAGCATGTTGCCCAGTTCAGGGCTCTTTGTGGCAACACCAGCGGCGATGATAAGCTCCTGCTTCACCAATTCGTCGGCAGCCTATCGGAGACGGCGTTTGAATGGTACTCCGAGCTTCCAAACGACTCCATCAAAACTTTCGCTGAAATGGAGTTGTTGTTTACCCAGCGTTTCGCAAACGCCAGCGAGCGTACTCCAATAACAGCTTTGATCAATGTAAGAGTAAAGCCGGGCGAAACTTGGGTTCAATATGCAATCCGATGGCGGAACTTGTGGTCAAAATGCGAACAGCGCATTGAAGAAGCGCCAGCGGTGGGCATGTTCGTGGGCACCTTAGATCCTCATGCAACTATTTCACAGTTCATGATGTTCTTTAAACCAACCACGTTCCAGGCCCTGATCGACAAGCTAGCTCAAATGGACCAGATGGGCCATAGACCGTCTCCTCCAAAGCTGGACTCTCGAAATGAGAAGGGGAAAGGAAAAGCGATCGTCGTCGCCAATGCTCAACAACAACCAAGCAACTTGAAGCCGGTTGTCCGTCAAAACAATATGCGTCCACGCCTATCCCTCGTGAAGAGGCTAGGACGTCCTTACTCATTTCCTCAAGATAAAACGAGAAGACTGTTCGAGCTGGCAGTGCGCAACAGACTCATCAATCTGCCAGATTCAAAACGTCCGTTGCAGCCAAACGACGTCAATGATCCCAATTACTGCCCCTACCACCGAGTATTGGGTCATCCGATCAAAGATTGCTACGTCTTCAAAAACTGGATTGAAGACCAATACCAATGAAGCAAGTTCGCGTTGTCCGAAAAATGGAAGGTGAGCCCGCCGCAACCTCATACCCTTAAAAGGGTGAATATGCCGGGGGCAATGTGCTCCCTTGTTGAAGAAGTTCCGTGGGAGGTTGTGCTATCAGCTAAAACCAAAAGGATGCTGAATGATCTCCAGACATGCCCGGCAATCAGGTGGACGAACTGATTGTTAGAGATTCTGCGTGTTCAAGTTTTAATTAAATACCGCAATCAAGACGGTTTCGCTTGTAGCTAGCCGGTTGAGTACAGGTCGTCCGCAGGGAGATGGAAGTCTTTTTCTATGTGTTTTAACGAGTTAAGTCCGAGAGTCCAGATTTGTTTGTGATTATCTAAGTGTTAAAATGATATGTAAAGAAAGCTTGTTAGGGCTAGGATTAGGTTAGTTTGAGTTAGGAGTCTCCCACATCTTTCGTTGCCCCTCTTAATCTCGGTGTTACGGTAATCGGAAACAACGGGGATTAGCACGACTAGGAAGGAACTTGCGAGTATAAGCTAGGCTTTCCAACGCATAAGTTCTTCCTTTTGGTGCTTGTCCGTCCGTTCTTGGCTCTTAGCCATAACCTCCGGTTAATTCAACCACAACCGGTCTCACTACGGAATCACCGCTATCATGTAGGATAGGGTGCCGTAAGGAGCGGATTGTGGTTCAATTAACGGGAGTCGAATTAAGCTGTTGGGCAAGGAAAGAGTGAGAGAGATTTCCTTCTCTCAAACTTCCTTTATCCTACCCTAACAAGTTTGAAACTACTCACACATCATGATGAGAAAAAAACAAAACAAAAGAGGAAGATAGAAAGAAAGAGATTTAGAAGATAACAACTAGCTATTTGCGACCTCACCTTGGCGAGGATCAAGCGTAAGCATCACGGTTGTTTTAAGGATAAAGAAAACAGAGAAGAAAGAAACAACAAGAAAAATAACAACAACTAAGTTAACAAATGAAAATTACAATAATTAACAAGAGAATACGACAAGCATAATAATAAACGGTTCTTCTTTATTCATCATTCTTCACTCACAAGCTCACTACAAGTTTTAATGGAGAAGAGATGAGAAGAGGAAGAAGAACTTGTATTCTAAAACCTAGAGAGAAAAAAAATACAAGATTATGGACCCTTTCCTTCACAAAGTTCTGGGCTATTTATAGGCTGAAAAATGAAAACCTAGGGCAACCCTCAGAACTAACATGGAAAGACAAAAACACCCTAAAAAATTAGTCAACTGCCGCCACTATACGGCCGCGGATCCGCGGCCTAAGCCAGCTTATGCCGCGGAACCGCGGCCCTTTAGTGGAATTAGGTGACCAATTTTTGTAGGGTTCCCTGGTTTGTTGTGTTCATGAGTCTGGTATATATCTTTTCTCAGATTTTCTTCACGAATTTTCCAGAATTTCTGTTGAGGGAAAAGTGTTTTGATGTGGACTTTTTGTCATGATTTCCTCGAGCTCCGCGTAGATTTCTTGGATCTTGTGCTGCCATTGAGCCTTGTGCATGAAAATGACATTGATTTGACATTTTGTCTTCTTAAACTGGTATCTGGCAACATACGGATGAAGAGCGGAGACCGTGTTTTCTCAGTGGTTGGCAGGAACCCGGATTTTGTCGTGTTTTCCATGAATTTCACCGTTTTAGAACCGAGAACCTGTATCCTGCAATTGACTAGCAAACACGGCTCAAGAGTATCTACCGATAAGCAATGTGATAAAAATTGGGCGGTATAAAAATGCAAAAATCTGATATGAACAAATACCCCCAAACTTATCATTTGCTCGTCCCGAGCAAAGCCAATTTATTCACAAAAAATTTCCTAACCTCACTTTCGCAGGGAACGCGATTGCACTGAGCATGTGCAACAAGCCGTTAAACCTCTAGGTGTCCCTAGTAGGAGGAGTGTTGTCTCCTGAGGGTTTTCAGCGGATACTACCCACAAAATCCGGTCAAGTTGGTTTTGTAAAATAACTAAGATTCAAACCCTAAAGTTTTGTTTCAGAAAATAACAATTCTATAATCCTAAGTCTAGACTATCGAACCTTTATTTTTCACACTTCGCTTCTTATTTAACTACAGATTTTATATGTCTTTACGTGCAGTGCAAATAGTGTCGTTAAGTTCCAGAAGGATCGATTAAAGTCATCATGTCGCACTATAAAGCCCAGATAACAATTTTAAAAGGATCACATAAGTTTTATAAAGAGTTAAGCATTTTTCAAGTTTCGTTTTCCAGTAAGGTTTCAACTTCAGAATTTCTATCTTCCTTAACAGGAAACTAAGTCGTATTTTTCACTCCACCTTTTTCTTGTTTTCATTTCATACACATCTTTGTGAACGTGCAATAGTCTTTATCATAGAATAAAACCTTCATATCTCCGTTAAAATTTTTTTTTTATAAAAGCCTGTCTTTTATCAAGATTATTCTCACACAAAGAACCGTTAGGAATTTTAACTCGGAGAGAACACTTGCTTGACTTTGTTTTAATCTGGACTTTCTAGGCTTCTTAGTGAGCTTTGGGCCAATGCACCCAAACCAGTTGGTTTGAGGGCATTAGGTGTAGAAACACCCCAGCGGACTTAATTACTCAAGTTACTTAGGTCCAAAAACAAAAGACAGTTTGGTGTGAAAATCAGATGATTTAATACGAACGGAGATATAACCGGCAGTTCAGTTATTTTTTGGATAAAAGACGTGTTTAGTGGGTTTTGGTGTGTAATCATTCCAATCAAGTTCCAGATGGGTTATTTTTCAGACTTAGTTCCAATTAAGGCATCAATAACATTCCTTCATATTCACTCACTTCATAAACTATTCTTGATATTACTTATTTCCGAACAAACCTATTTGATCCTCAGAAAATCATTTATCCGTTTAAAAGTTTTTAGACATAAAAAGACTTGTCATCTAATTTCCAAAAACTCACGACACGTGTAGTGTGATGTAAAGACGTATATCAGCTATAGTTAACTTTAAAGGAGGGTTATCTTTCAGGTTTTCAAAATCTAAACATAAGATTTAGTTATTCTTATTTTATCAAACAAAACCGTCGAAATGTTGAATCAGAGTCCTCCCACTAGCTAACTTGACAGAAAAGTTTTTATGTTTTTAGAAAATTTTCAGATTTTTATGGATTTTATGGATTTTAATATGCAGATGCAAAATATACATATGAATGCGAAGGTAAGAAATGCGTACCGAGCGTACCCCCAAACTTAAACTGGACAGTGTCCTCACTGTCATTGCATGAAGAGATCATTTGAAGGGTCAAAATTGTCGGTTAGCGATACCCAAATTTTTTTTTTGTTTTTGTTTTTAAAGAAAAAGAAAAAGAATATCCACAAATATATACAAAATGATTTATACATACCCCCAAACTTATTTGGAACAGTGTCCACTGTTATTGGCTGGATAACCGAAGTTTGGAGGCAGGCAGAGGAAGATCAGACAGGGTAAACCGGCTCCTGTAAGAACAGGAGCTCCTCTGTTGGTTCGGCGCTAAGGTACGGTTTGAGTCGGTGTCCATTCACTTTGAAAAATGAACCGTCCTTTGGATTTTCCAAATCTACAGCGCCCTGCGGATACACATTCCGCACAAAATACGGCCCTTTCCAGCGAGATCTGAGCTTTCCAGGATGGAAGTGAAGTCTGGTGTCGTAAAGTAGTACCTGCTGACCAGGTACGAAGGTTTTGCGAAAAAGGTATTTATCGTGAAACACCTTCGTTCGATTCTTAACGACAACCGCGTTATCATAAGCCTCATCCCTAAGCTCGCTTAGTTCGTTCAACTGCAGCTTCCGCTGGCTGCCCGCATCTTCGAGAGACAGATTCAGCTCCTTTATCGCCTAAAATGCACGATGCTCTATTTCGACAGGTAGGTGGCAGGCTTTTCCGTACACAAGCCGATAGGGAGACATGCCAAGGTCGGTCTTATAAGCGGTTCGAAATGCCCAAAGGACATCAGTGAGTTTCAGCGACCAATCCTTACGGTTCTTGGAAACCGTCTTCTCCAGTATCTGCTTGATTTGCCGATTTGAAACTTCGGCCTGCCCGCAGGTTTGGGGGTGGTAGGGCGTAGAGAGCTTATGATTAATGGAGTATTTCCGCATCAAGGCCTCGAAGGTTTTGTTGCAGAAATGACTTCCGTTGTCGCTAATGATCGCTCGGGGGTGCCCAAACCGGGAGAAAATGTTTTCTTTAAGGAACCTAACGACAACCTTGTTGTCGTTAGTCCGGCTGGGCACAGCCTCGACCCATTTAGAGACGTAATCAACAGCGAGAAGGATGTACAAGTTTCCAAAAGAGCTGGGAAACGGCCCCATGAAATCTATTCCCCAAACATCGAAAATCTCCACAACCAAGATCGGTTGGAGTGGCATCTCGTTCCTCCGGGATATCCGGCCCATGTGTTGGCACCGGGAGCAAGTCTTGCAATAGTCATGAGCTTCTTTGAAGAGTTGTAGCCAGTAGAAACCACATTGCAAGATCTTCTCAGCTGTCTTTCTGGGGCCAAAATGCCCGCCACACGCTTGATCGTGGCAAAATGACAGCACACTCTTGAATTCCTCGTCAGGGACACATCGACGAATAATCTGGTTGGGACAGTACTTGAACAAATAGGATTCGTCCCAGTAAAAGTGTTTTACTTGGGATAAGAAGCGAAGTCTGTCCTGACTTGACCATTCAGTCGGTAGTAATCCCGTGGCCAAATAGTTCACAATATCTGCGAACCAGGGTTCGCAAGATACTGTCAAGAGCTGTTCATCCGGGAAAACGTCGTTGATTGGAATTGGAAGCGAAGGCGAAGAAGGAAGTCGTGAGAGATGGTCAACAACCACGTTTTCACATCCTCGTTTGTCCTTAATGACAAGGTCAAACTCTTGAAGCAAGAGGATCCAACGGATTAATCGAGATTTTGCATCTTTCTTCGCAAAAAGATGGCGCAGAGCAGAATGGTCAGTGTAGATAATGACTAGAGAGCCGATGAGGTAGGGCCTGAACTTTTCTAAAGCAAATACAACAGCCAAGAATTCCTTCTCAGTTGTTGTATAATTGAGTTGGGCGTCGTTCAGGGTTCGGCTCGCATAATAGATTACGTGCGGCATCTTGTTGATGTGTTGTCCAAGGACAGCACCGATGGCAAAGTCGGATGCATCGCACATAATCTCAAATGGGTGCGTCCAGTCAGGTGAAGAAAGAACGGGAGCAGAAGTGAGTGAGCGTTTCAATGACTCGAATGCAGTCACACAGCTCGAGTTGAAGTCGAATGGCGTATCCTTGGCCAGCAAAAGAGTCAAGGGCCTAGCAATCTTGCTAAAGTCCTTGATGAACCGTCTATAGAAACCGGCATGGCCAAGGAAGGCTCGGATATCTCTGACGCATCGGGGAGGAGGCAGATTGGAAATGACCTCAATCTTTGCTTTGTCAACCTCTATGCCATTTTGCGAGATGATATGTCCTAAGACAATACCTTCGCGCACCATGAAGTGGCACTTCTCCCAATTCAAAGTGAGTTTCTTGTCCTTACATCGGGTAAGGACAACGTCAAGATGCAGCAAACACTCGTTGAAGGAATCGCCGAAGATGGAGAAGTCATCCATGAAAATCTCCAGAAATTTTTCCACCATGTCTGAGAAAATTCCCATCATACACCGCTGGAAGGTAGCGGGGGCATTGCATAACCCAAAGGGCATGCGACGATATGCAAACGTGCCGAAAGGACAAGTGAAAGTGGTCTTGTCCTGGTCTTTTTCGGCGATGGGAATTTGATTATAGCCGGAGTAGCCATCAAGAAAGCAGTAGTACTCGTGTCCGGCCAATCGTTCAAGCATCTGGTCAATGAAAGGTAGCGGAAAGTGGTCTTTCCGCGTTGCGGCGTTGAGTTTTCTGTAATCAATGCATACTCGCCACCCAGTTTGGGTGCGAGTAGGGATTAACTCGTTCGTCTCGTTGGTTATGACCGTGATGCCCGACTTCTTGGGGACAACATGAATGGGGCTAACCCACTGGCTATCAGAGATAGGGTAAATGATACCACTATCTAGACATTTTACGATCTCCTTCTTCACAGCCTCTTTCATGACTGGATTGAGACGTCTTTGTGGATCCCGGGCTGGTTTGGCATCATCCATCAGATGAATATGATGCTCAACGATCAGGGGACTAATCCCCTTGATGTCCGCCATGGACCAGCCAAAAGCTTGCCTGTTGCTGTGCAAGACCGCGAGAAGGGCTTTCTCTTGCTCGGGAGCTAGAGAAGCCGAAATGATGACAGGGAGGGTCTCGTTCTCACCTAAGTAAGCATACTTAAGGTGAGACGGCAAAGGCTTGAGTTCGAGCGTTGGAGGTGAAACGATGGAAGGCAAGATTGGTGCAAAGGTCTCGAACTCAAAGGACTCCAGCAAAGGTTCAAAACGAGTGTAGGCAACCGAGTTGGATGGTTCAGGTAACTCATCCGGAAAGTCGAAGGATTCAAACTCGGGTTGTGCGCGGCTAAGATCGTTTGAAAACGTGAAACACTCGTAGTCGTTGTCGGGCGCAGAAACAGCAGCAGGTTCGAGGAGGAACGCACTAGTGGCGTCAAGATTATCGTGTTCGAACAGAAACTCCTCGAATTCACATTCTTCTGGGGTGATCTCCTGGATCGAGAAGACGTCCAGTATATGAGCATTAGGTTCGGCGGGCTGATTCCCCAACCTAAAAATGTTGAGTTCAATCGTCATGTTTCCAAAAGAGAGGTTCATCGAACCATTGCGACAATTGATCACAACATTTGAGGTTGCAAGAAATGGGCGACCGAGTATCACCGGAATTTGATTCCGGGGGTTAGCTATAGGTTGTGTGTCTAATACAATGAAGTCAACGGGGAATATGAAGTCCCCGACTTTTATTAACACATCCTCTAGCTCACCCCTAGGATGGGTGATCGATCGGTCGGCCATTTGGAGAGTGCAGTGCGTGGGTTTCAGCTCTCCGACGCCTAATTGCTCGTATACTGAATACGGAAGCAGGTTAACACTGGCACCAAGATCTAATAGTGCGCGGTTGATGTTCTTATCCCCAATGGTAATTGAAATCGTAGGACAGCCAGGGTCCTTCCGTTTTTGTGGTAAAGATTGGGTAAGGGCATCACTCACAGCACTAGCCAAGAAAACTTTCTTGGGTACCTGAGACTTCCTCTTTTTCGTGCACAAGTCCTTTAAGATTTTCGCGTAGGACGGGACTTGTTGGACAGCATCTAAAAGAGGAATGTTAATGTTAACCTGCTTAAATAACTCCAAAATCTTCTCCATTTGAGGATTTTGTTTATTAGACCTCAACCGGTTTGGAAATGGAACATTTTGAAAATTGGTTGAGTCTAATGCTGGAGGAGGAGATTGTGGAGTTGGAACGGATCCCAGGACAGGTGTTTTCGTGGAGTGAGAAGTGGGTCCGTTCAGAGCAGAAGAAGAGGAAGGAGAGCCTTGTGAAGAACGGAGAATAGGCTCAGAAGACGAAGAAGCAGGAGATGAAGAAGAAGAAGTAGAAGAAGAAGCGGCCGGGGTGTCATTATTGATCCGTGTGCCGATGTTGTTTTGCAGCATCCTTCCCGATCTCAATGTGGTCACGGCACTCACATTATGATTCTGTTGTTCAAGAGCAACATGTACATGCTGTGGGTGACCGGGATTTGGGAGTGGCTGGGACGGGAGCTTCCCCTTCTCTCGCTTGCTTAAGGCCGCATTCAGTTGTGCAATCTGGGTCTCGATGGTTTTGATGCTTTGCCCGTGAGCGGCAGTGTGTTGCACTACGGACTGAATGGAAGACTGGATGTTTGCGGTGGATTGAGTCGATTGTTTGACGAACGCCTCCAGACTTCGTTCGAGCGAGGAAACCTTATCGTTGTTTGACGGAACAAAGTTGTTTGGTGGAAAAGAATTGTTGGGTGCAAAGTTGTTCGTCTGATTTTGGAAAGGTTGGGGTTGGAAGGGCTGCTGAAACTGAGTTTGTTGTTGTGCTTGTTGTTGCGGCGGAGGGGCCCTTTGGAAATTGTTGCCTTGGAATTGATTCTGATTCTGATTCCAGGCGAAATTAGGGTGGTTCCTCCAACCGGGATTGTAGGTGGAAGAGTATGGATCATTCCTCGGTCTTTGCTGGAATGCAGCATTAACCTGATCCTGTCCTTGCGAGGGTGGATTGTAAGGACACTCTTCGGTCAAGTGAGAAGGATCGGAACAACAAGCGCAAATGGTACGAAGGGGAAGAACAGGGGTAGGAGCAGGAGAAGAGAATTTGCTCTCTATCGCTTCAAGCTTTCTCGTTATTGCAGCCATCTCAGCTTTCATCGCAATAGAGACGTCAAGTTGGTGAATTCCTATCCTAGACTGACCGGTAGAAGTGGAGGTAGAAGAAGAAGAAGTTGGTCTGGTGCTCTCCCATTGTAGCGTTTGTTCCGCAAGGTCGTCAAAGAACTGCCACGCTTCCTCGTCAGATTTCGATAGGAAGTGGCCCTGACAGATGGTTTCCAACAACTGCTTCGTTGCTGGGTTCAGGCCCTCGTATAAGGTTTGGCAAAGTTTCCATTTCTCTATACCGTGGTGAGGACACTGAACAAGAAGGACTTTGTACCGGTCAAAGCACTTCCAGAAGGGTTCAGAAGGAAGCTGAGAGAATTGGTTGATTTCATTGCGAATCCTTGCGGTTTTATGATTCAGATAGAACTTTTTGAGAAACGCTTTAACAAACTCGTCCCAACTGGTTATGGAATGGGAAGCGGTGCTATACAGCCATTTTTCAGCAAGATCGCATAAAGTGAACGGAATGACCCGTAGACGTATAGCATCGTCCGACAGTTGGGTGGTTTTCATCATGGCACAGACGTTTTGAAATTTGTTGATGAAGATATAGGCATCTTCAGATTCAAGCCCATGAAATCGTGGAAGCATGTTGATGAAGTGGGGCTTAATTTCAAAATTATCCCCATTGGCCGGTGGAAGAGAAAGGCAGGTGGGGAGTGCAGAACGGGTGGGATAGAAACGATCCTGGAGCGCAATTCGCGGCGGCGCTACAACAGGCGGGTGTGGTGGGTTATTGGTCTCCGTAGAAGGTGGAGCCAATCCAGGGGTGGTCAAAGAGATGTTCGGATTAAATCCTGACATCGCGGAAGAAGAGGTCGGTGAAAGTGAAGGTGAAGGCGAAGATGTATGAACAGAATTCCGGTCAACGTCGGAGTTGGCCGGCAAAGGTAAAGGTGAAAGAGGAGTGGACGGAGTTTCGACGTCGGAGTCGATCGCGTAGTCGGTAGCGACTAACGTAACGCGGACTAGGCGGGCGCTAGTGTCCCGAGTCCAAACGGACATACACTAAACGAGTTTAGTATAGTCAAAGCGGAGAAGGTGAAGAAAACGTCAATGGAGAAACGAAGGGTGGTGGGTGAAAAATGGATTTGGCGACAAAGGGCAAGTTTTTATAAAAGTTTTTGATTTTTTTCTTTTTTTTTTATTTTTTAGAAAGAGCTTTACGGAAATATGTACGGACTTACGGCTGTAAGCAATCACAAACAAGATATGCACAATCACACCTAGATCTAGGGTCACCTAGGTCTGCTAGACCTGCTCCAGAACTTGATTGTCGAAAAAAACTGTGTCGAGAAACGAGCTTAAAAATACACTGATCACGAGGCCAGGTAAGTGCAGAGATAAGGTGAGGTTTTCCAACGCTTTCGCGAAGTTCCTTAATTAAATAACCCTTTCTCTTTTGGCGGTTGCGCCGTTAACACTTTCCTAGACACCCCGTAAACAATATACCGTTAAGCGAGGTTCTAAACACGGTTTAACTTCTCCTAATGAGCGCGAAGTCCTTAGGGCTGCAGTCTAGTATTTTTTAATTACAATGGACAATGCATATGCTTTTTGTGATTTTTGGGGTCCTGGGAAGGGTGATGAAATCCCCACCCAATCTGAATTGGTTTCAAGCCCCTTAAGTCCGTATTAAAGAATGCAAAGCGGTAACAAATCAACTGCAAACAATTTTTATTTTAGCGCGGCGCAAAGAATCCTGCACAAGAACAGTTTATTGGAAGGGGGAAGAGAATTTGCGCAAAGAATGCTGCAGAAAACACAGTTCAGTGGAGTTCAGAGGAGTGGGGAGGAGAACAGAGACTTACCCAGAGATTTTGGGGCCCTGAAGCCACCAAGTGGCCGCGGATCCGCGGCCTAAGCTTCCTTATGCCGCGGTTCCGCAGCTATATGGTGGGATTGGGCTTCTGAAATTTTTGGGAGTGTTCTGTTTGGTGTCCTCTGCTTGTCTGGATGTGCTGAATTTTGACTTGCTTACTGTATCTGCTCCAGATTTTTACAGTAGACCGTTTGCTTCGTTTTGATCCGTCGCGGTGTAGCCGCGAAATGTGGGTCTATCTTCCCACGTCTTTGGCACTGAACTTGAACTCCGTATTATCCGACGTCTTTGGCGCTGATCTTGAACTTCGTATTTTCCTGCACACTTGCACAAAAGCTAATCAAAAATAACAAGATGGTTTTTTTACAATGTATATTTTTTTTCGTTTTGGTTATATTTATATTCACAAGTTAACCCAAAATTACACAAAGAAATAAACTACCGTCTCCCCGGCAACGGCGCCATTTGATTGTTAGGAATTCTGCGTGTTCAAGTTTTAATTAAATACCGCAATTAAGACGGTTTCGCTTGTAGCTAGCCGGTTGAGTACGGGTCGTCCGCAGGGAGATGGGAGTCTTTTTCTATGTGTTTTAACGAGTTAAGTCCGAGAGTCCAGATTTGTTTGTGATTATCTAAGTGTTAAAATGATATGTAAAGAAAGCTTGTTAGGGTTAGGATTAGGTTAGTTTGAGTTAGGAGTCTCCCACATCTTTCGTTGCCCCTCTTAATCTCGGTGTTACGGTAATCGGCAACAATGGGGATTAGCACGACTAGGAAGGAACTTGCGAGTATAAGCTAGGCTTTCCAACGCATAAGTTCTTCCTTTTGGTGCTTGTCCGTCCGTTCTTGGCTCTTAGCCATAACCTCCGGTTAATTCAACCACAACCGGTCTCACTACGGAATCACCGCTATCATGTAGGATAGGGTGCCGTAAGGAGCGGATTGTGGTTCAATTAACGGGAGTCGAATTAAGCTGTTGGGCAAGGAAAGAGTGAGAGAGATTTCCTTCTCTCAATCTTCTCTTATCCTACCCTAACAAGTTTGAAACTACTCACACATCATGATGAGAAAAAAACAAAACAAAAGAGGAAGATAGAAAGAAAGAGATTTAGAAGATAACAACTAGCTATTTGCGACCTCACCTTGGCGAGGATCAAGCGTAAGCATCACGGTTGTTTTAAGGATAAAGAAAAGAGAGAAGAAAGAAACAACAAGAAAAATAACAGCAACTAAGTTAACAAATGAAAATTACAATACTTAATAAGAGAATAAGACAAGCATAATAATAAACGGTTCTTCTTTATTCATCATTCTTCACTCACAAGCTCACTACAAGTTTTAATGGAGAAGAGATGAGAAGAGGAAGAAGAACTTGTATTCTAAAACCTAGAGAGAAAAAAAATACAAGATTATGGACCCTTTCCTTCACAAAGTTCTGGGCTATTTATAGGCTGAAAAATGAAAACCTAGGGCAACCCTCAGAACTAACATGGAAAGACAAAAACACCCTAAAAAATTAGTCAACTGCCGCCACTATACGGCCGCGGATCCGCGGCCTAAGCCAGCTTATGCCGCGGAACCGCGGCCCTTTAGTGGAATTAGGTGACCAATTTTTGTAGGGTTCCCTGGTTTGTTGTGTTCATGAGTCTGGTATATATCTTTTCTCAGATTTTCTTCACGAATTTTCCAGAATTTCTGTTGAGGGAAAGGTGTTTTGATGTGGACTTTTTGTCATGATTTCCTCGAGCTCCGCGTAGATTTCTTGGATCTTGTGCTGCCATTGAGCTTTGTGCATGAAAACGACATTGATTTGACATTTTGTCTTCTTAAACTGGTATCTGGCAACATACGGATGAAGAGCGGAGACCGTGTTTTCTCAGTGGTTGGCAGGAACCCGGATTTTGTCGTGTTTTCCATGAATTTTACCGTTTTAGAACCGAGAACCTGTATCCTGCAATTGACTAGCAAACACGGCTCAAGAGTATCTACCGATAAGCAATGTGATAAAAATTGGGCGGTATAAAAATGCAAAAATCTGATATGAACATGAACCCGCTAGAACCCCGGATCATCGAAGGGATGCTGAAGCCGCGCCCAACTCCAAAGATCGGCGGTGGTGGCCCAAGCACTCACACCCAGCCGTCGAAATCTTCAAAGAAGAAGAAGACGAGATCCAAAAAGCCCGTGAAGCCTGGCGACAAGCGCACGGACTTACAGAAACAGATTGACGCGCTGGAGGAGTATATTCAGAAGGCACGGACTCCCATCATGCTCTAGGAGTTCCTCAGCCACGTCTTTCAGAAGGAAGATGATGGAGAAAGCTAGTCGGATGAATCTGAGGGTTACGTAGCAAGTTGTCATATGATCTCCCACTCGTTTACAGACGATGAGAAAACTCCTTGCACTGAGAAGCTGGGGGCAGATCCTAAACCGGAACTTCTGGGGCCATCAGATGAAACAATTGATGCATTCCTCAACGAAGCTCTTTTGAAAAGTAAAGCTGATCGGGAACGCGAGACGGTCATATTTGAAAGGGCCAAGCGCTGGCGACTAGACGAAAGAGTTGAGACACTCCCGTTAAATCAAAAGACATCCGTTGCGGATAAAAATAAATTCAAGACGAGGAAAATGTTTGCTAAAGCCATATCAATGGGGATGAATCTATCACCCTCTGAAGGAAACACTGCCGGCAAAGCAAAAATGCACCCTTCCTACTGCTTATATCATCAAAAGATTTCGCATCCCACCGAAGAGTGCAAAGCTTTCAATAGATGGTGGCAGGGGTATGTTGTTCACCGGCAACATTTTAAGCGGGAGAAGCGAAAAACTCGTCGGGAGCGGAAAAGTACGACCGAAGAGCTTAGAAGAACTACCAGCGATTGTCGCATGGTTAACGCCAGGGAAGCGCAAATTCTCACATTCGGGAGCGACTCTGATGAGGAAATGGTTCTTAGCCCTCTCTTTAAAGAGTCCACCTAGGGAAAAGAGGAAGAGCCGAAGGCCTGTGAAAATATCCGGCTGCGTAATTGTACGCTACCCGAAAAGAATCTCGGACCCTCAAATAAAAAAGATAAGGGAAAAGAAAAGGTCTCTAAGGATATCGCCCTAAATGACCAAGTCATAGAAAAGCTAACCGCCAAGGACCCGCAGAAGAAAAATAAGGTGGACTACAACGTTCTGGCACACTTGAGGAAGTTACCCTCGCAACTCAGTATTCTCGATGCCCTCTTACTATCAAAAGAAGCAAAAGATTCATTGATCAAAGTGCTACAGGAGCCAGAGCAATTCTATGCTTTTCTCGCCGAAGAAAAGTTAAAGGACGAGCTGGAAGAAGTGCACACAGCCGATGTCACTTTTGGAGATGAAGACCTCCTCCTTGGGACGTGCGAACATAATCGTCCCCTCTATGTATCAGGGTACTGCCACGATATAAAGATAGGCAAAATCTTGGTTGACAATGGGTCTTCCGTCAATCTCCTCAATGTACGGGTATTGAAGGAAATCTGCATGAGCGTCCAGCACCTCGCTCGGGATAAGATCACCATCTCCGGGTTCGACTCTCAATCATCACGGACTCTCGGGTCTGTGATACCGATGTTACGCTTTGGGCTACTCGTCACGGACATTAAATTCCACGTCATAGACGCCAAGACGTGCTATAATGCTTTGCTCGGCCGACCCTGGTTACATGAGTACAACATCATCCCTTCTACACAGCATCAGTGTATGAAATATTTTAAGGATGGTCTTGAGTATACCGTAACAGGAGAGTTGAACCCATTCTCCGTAAACGAGGTCCGTAAGTACGAAGATGCAAAATACTTCTTGCCAGATTTCAAAGACACGGAGAGGTGTCATGAGCTAGAGAACAAAGCTATCGCCACCATCCCTGTCTTCGGGAGTGATACTGAGGAAGAGGAAGAGATGGTTTATTCGGGTCCACCCCAATGCAACAAGTCAGGACCATCCACTCCTATGTTGATCTTCGGCAGCGATTCGGAAGATGAGGTCCATACTATATTCTCTGCTCATCCTTCAATACAAACATTCGCTGACGAAGAACAAAGTCTGCAAGTCGCCATGGTTCCGCCCAAACATCATAAAGAACTCGATGCGCTCGATACCTAAAGTATAGAAGAGCTACGGACGTTCTATGTCCCTCCCAGGTGAGAAGGCGAAAATGCGATTCTATTTTACCGCTCCGGGGAAACCAAAGTGGAGAAAGAAATCTGGCACGGTGCGAATCCTACCCTTGACAGGCTTCAGCCCATCCATCTTCCTAGATATTACACAGAAGGCTTGAAAAGGCTATTGAAACGCCAAGGGATACCCTTCAAACAGACCGCTCGAAAAGCCAAATTCTATGACAGGGTCTGGAACGTTCCTGGAACTCAGCACAAGTTGCCTAACGGGAGAATGGAAGCAATCGGGCTTGGATATGTTCGGTCTAAGAAACGAGAGCTACTCCGCGACTGCTATGTTGTGCATAACTTTGATGAAGAAGAGGATGCTCAATGAGAAGATGCTAACCCTGAACCAGAAAAAGTCTCCGACGTAAAAATGCCCAGTCCGTCGTTAGAAGAACAAATGGACAAGCTTATAAGAGAAGCTGGTCAAAAAGTCCGAGATGACCACAACCGCGAAATGACCATCTACGAGAAAGCCAGGACGCAACGCCTCCTCCAACAGGCTGTGAAAAACGAAAATGCCGCTCCCTGTCAACCTGTTGTAAAAAAGCCCGACGCAGAGGCAGAAACAAGTCAAAAAGCGGAAAAGGCATTCAGCAACGACAAAGCGGGACCAAGAAGTCACGCAGTCAGGAATCGAGCGGTCCGGATTTGTCCCTTATGAAGAAGATGAGTCGAGCATACTCTTTTCCTCAAGACAAGACAAAGAAGATACTTGACCTAGTTATAAAACACCAAATGATTACGCTTCCGGAGTCCAAGCACCCCGAACAAGCAGGCGAAGTCTCACACCCGAACTATTGCTCTTATCACAGGGTAATAGGACACTCTCTCGAAGATTGCTTCACCTTCAAGAATTGGGTCGAAGATCAGTATCAGCTCGGCAAGTTCGCTCTGTCTGACAGCTGGAGGGTAACGCCGCCACAGAAGCATGAACCCAAAGCTACGAGAGTAGAACCAGATCCACATCCGTCTTCGAAGCGAGCTCGTACTTGTCATATGATAACGATATCAAAAGAAGAGCCCAAGAATATGGATGACCTTTCTTGGTGCTTCGAAAACAGCGATGACGAAGTGATCTCAGAATTTCCACCAGCGCCGAAAGAATTGGAAGATGGAATACACACCACTGCAGATAACCTCAAGAAAATTGAGTTGGGAACGACAAGTGACCCGCGACCCACATTTGTCAGCGAGCTGCTATCTGAAGAAAGGGTGGCGGCATTAAAAGACGTGCTTATGCAGTATAAAGATTGCTTCGCATGGAACTATTCCGAAATGCCAAGACTAGATCCAGAAATTACTGTGCATAAATTGGCAATATCCCCGGACGTTAAGCCAATCAAACAAGCACCGAGAAGAATGCGGCTCGAGCTTGAGATGAGCATTAACGCCAAAGTCAAGAAGCTGATCGACTCTCGGTTTATCCAGGAAGTTCAGTATCCCGATTGGATCGCCAACATCGTCCCGGTAATGAAGAAAAATGGGACAGTGCGCATATGTGTAGACTTTCGGATCTCAATAAGGCCTGCCCGAAGGACGATTTTCCAGTACCGATCACCGAGCTGATACTAGATAACACGTCCACTCACGAGATTTTCTCCTTCATGGACGGATCGTCTGGATATAATCAGATAAAGATGCATCCTGAAGACCAGAAGCATACTGCTTTCTGGACCCCTTTAGGTATATTCTGCTACAAGGTGATGCCTTTCGGTCTAAAGAACACCGGTGCCACCTATCAGAGGGCCATGACGAAGATCTTCGATGACCTTATACATGAAATCATCGAATGCTACATCGACGACCTTATGGTAAAAAGCAAATCATATGAGGAGCATTTAGAGCATCTGAAGACCGTATTTCAACGCCTTCGACAATACAACTTGAAGATGAACCCTCTCAAGTGCGCATTCGGAGTTTTCTCGGGAAAATTCCTAGGATTCATCGTCTGACACCCAGGTATCGAGATAGATCCGTCAAAGATCAAGGCGATCATGGAAATGCCTCCACCAAGGACTCTCAAGCAATTGCGGTCTCTCCAAGGGAAGCTCGCGTACATCCGGCGATTTATAGCCAACCTTTCAGGCAAGTGCCGCCCTTACAGTCACCTGATGAAGAAGGGAACCCCTTTCGTTTGGGATCACAAATGCCAGAGCGCGCTGGACGAAATCAAGCAATACCTGCAGAATCCGCCAGTGTTGGCTACTCCGGTCAAGGAAAAGCCTCTCATTCTTTATACAACTGCCCTCGAAGGTTCCTCAGGCGCATTATGGGCACAAGAGAACGACTAAGGGAAAGAAAGAGCTCTTTATTACTTAAGTCGAGTTCTCCTGGGGGCAGAAAGCAACTACTCCCCCATCGAAAAACACTGCCTGGCGTTGATCTTCGCGATAACAAAGATCAGGCACTATGCGTTGGCGCATGAAGTCCGTCTCATTTCGAAGGTGGACCCCCTTAAATATTTAATGTCGAAGGCCATATTGACAGGGAGACTCGCTAAATGGGCCTTGCTCTTAATGGAGTTTTCGATAACCTATCAGCCTCTTAAGGCAGTGAAAGGCCAGGCCATCGCCGACTTTCTCGCTGAGCATCCGGTACCTGCCGATTCTCGTCTGAATTGCGAGCTGCCAGACGAACATGCGTTTGATGCGATCGACGGTAGTGATACCCGGTGGGAACTCTATTTTGATGGAGCGTCTTCCATGAAGAAGCGCAAATAAAGCACCCCTATAATCAAATCGGGGGTAGGCCTCATCTTCGTAACTTCATAAGGAGGGATAATGCGCTTTGCTTTCTCCTTAACAGAGCCGAGGACGAACAATGAAACCGAATACGAAGCTTTGATAGCAGGCCTCGAAATCTCCATCGACATGGGAATTGAGAACCTCCTCGTATACGGAGACTCTCAATTGGTCGTCAGTCAAGTAAATGGCGACTACCAAACATGCAAACCAGAGTTGGTGAAGTATGGCGAGAGAGTACAGCAACTGCTGACTCAAATTCCCTCCTATATGCTGGAAAGCATACCGCGTGCAGAAAATAGCAAGGCGGACGCGTTAGCCAAGCTCGCTAAAGAACTGGCCGACGAAAACCTCGATGACGTAAGAATCGTGGTATAAAGCCGTTGGGTGCTTGCCCGAGCAGAAATATCTCCGGAATCATCCGAAGAAAAGGGAGTGACTGAGCAAATGGCTATGCAAATAAAAGACCAGGAAAAGGCTGAGGATTGGAGAGAAGTCTTTATAGACTACTTCAAATCCTGTCAGACGCCTGAAGATGCGTCCTCAAGACATCAGCTCATGAAACGAGCTCTGTCTTTCGCCTTCGTCAATGATACTCTGTACAAGAGGTCATTTGATTCTCTGTGGTTGAGATGTATGGGACCTGAAGAGGCGAAAAGAGTCGTTCAGGATGTTCACGACGGACTCTGCGGTTCTCACCAAGCAGGCCCGAAGATGAAGTTGAAGATTAAACGGATGGGCTACTATTGGCCCACGATGATTCAGGATTGCCTCGAATATGCGAAGCAATGTCACTCATGCCAGATTCATGGGGACTTTATCCATCAGCACCCAAATCCTCTACATCCAACAGTGGCCAGCTGGCCGTTCGAAATGTCGGGGACTGACGTAATCGGCCCCATCGAACCAGCATCGTCCAGGGGACATCGATTCATTCTGGCGACGACTGACTACTTCTCCAAATGGGCAGAAGCAGTATCGCTGAGGGAAGTGAAGACGGAGAATATCCTCTATTTCTTCAAGACGCATGTCATTTATCGGTTTGGAACTCCGCGACGGATCATCTCCGATAACGGGCCAGCCTACAGAAGCCACAAGATCAGCCGCTTCGCGCAACAACACAACATAGACTGGAGATATTCATCAGTTTATTATCCTAATGTTCTAGCTGAGGCTTTCTACAAGACCTTGACGAAGATCGTGAAGAAGACGGTGTCCCGAAATAAAAAGGACTGGCACGAGAGACTGCAAGAAGCTCTCTGGGCGTATCGAACTACGTTCAAGACGGCCACGAACACAACACCGTACGCATTGGTATTCGGTACGGAAGCAGTACTCCCCCTCGAAATAGAATTACCCTCTCTACGAGTGGCAGTCCACTACGAGCTGACGGACGAAGAAAATGCTCACCTTCGGTTTGAGGAGCTTGATGCCCTTGATGAAACCCGGCTCATGGCGCAACAAAATCTGGAGGCTTATAAAGCAAAGATGACGCGCTCATATGAAAGATTGACCAGGCCGAGGACATTCCGCCAAGGCGAACTCGTGCTAGTGGTCAAAAGACCTATGATCCCCAATCGCGTCAAGCGAGGAAAATTCGAGCCGAACTATGAAGGCCCCTACATCATAGATAAGGTCTACCAGGGTGGAGCCTATCAACTCATGGACATGCATGGCGAAAGACCTTTCAGACCGATAAACGGTCGCTTCCTGAAGAAATACTACGCCTAACGAGTTACGGCCCAGGTCAATGATAGACGACGACGACTATGTCCGCTCTATCTTCCTAAGCCCGAACTCCATAAATAGTAGCCGGCCTTCTTCAACAACGGACCGAAACGTCCTTAAACTAATGACGGACCACTACGTCCTAAAACTTGCCGTTGACCGAGATGTCGGTAAACTACGGCGGATTGCAACATTACAAAGCCGATACAAAAAAAGAGAATAAAAAAAAATAATAAAAAATAATAAAAACGGTATGTCCATAAGCAAAATGGGCACGGATGAAAACCCGAAAGGACCCCGTGAGTAAAAACAGCAGGGCTACCGGCGAGTGTTTGTGAAAACCTGAAAGGGCGCGACGTCGTTAAAAAAAAAGAATAAAAAGAATAAAAATAAAGAATAAAAAAAAAGGTATGTCCATAAGAAAAATGGGCAGGGATGAAAACCCGAAAGGGCTCCGTGAGTAAAAACAGCAGGGCTACCGGCGAGTGTTTGCGAAAACCCGAAAGGGCGCAACCTCGTTAAAAGACACTTACAGGGTCCTTTCGACCTTGTAAGGAGAAACTACCCGCGTGAGATCCTTACGACTCACAAGGGAGCAACACACTTAGGGATCCTCACGATTCCTAAGGAGAAATTACACTTGCGAGATCCTCACGACTCGTAAGGAGAACTCTCTTATGGGACCCTCACGGCTCATAAGATTTGAAAGTCTTAAGTTACAGAGACCTGAACCTGTTCTTAAGCAACCCCCACAACCTTCGATATTTCCCTACAAGTGGCTCAATACTGACCTTTGTATACAATCCACGGGCGCGAATAAATATTTCCCCAGCAAAGTCCCACCCGTGACTAGGGATATGTCCATATGGTGAACAACCCTTGTAAGTCTCCTCGACTTATAAGGAGAAAACCCTTTTATAAGATTCTTACGACTTACAAAGGAACATGCACTTAGGAATCCTCACGATTCCTAAGGAGAAAACACACCTACGAGATCCTCACGACTCATAGGAAGAAATACCATTGTGAGACTCTTACGGATCATGAAGTCAAAAGTCTTAATCAACAGGATCCTAACCCTGTTTACTAAGCCACCTTTGTTCAATATCGAAAGAGGAAAATGATGATTCGCTCTTGGCAATATCCCAGTTGTAGCGATACTGATGCCGAAACTGGTGTCTAATCCCAAACTTGCGCGAAAAGACAGCAAGCCACACATGCATACGAAATAGCCGAAATGATGGGGCAACTTGCAACAAAATCAGCAAGTAAAAATGTATGCATGCAAAATAGCCGAAATGATTGGGCAACTCGCAATAAAAAGCAGCGAGTAAAAAATAAAGTAAATAGCCGAAATGATTGGGCAACTCGCAATAAAAAGCAGCGAGTGAAAATAAATAGCCGAAATGATTGGGCACCGCGAAAAATAGCCGAAATGATTGGGCAATCGCGACCTTCGCGATATAAAAGATGAAATGAAAGAGCTTCGTGGAAAGAATTAAAATAAAAAATATATATATAATGAAATTTATGCCCTACAGGCGATATCACAGCAATCACTGTATACAATCCAGGGGCACAAATAAAGAAGGAAACACATCTTCCCTCCCCATGCTCCATCAGAAAATGGAGCCAAGTCTTGACGGTAAGTCATATAAAGCCTGAAAGACAATCGAAGATCATCTCGCACCAGTGCGGAGTGGTCACCACCTCGACGTTTGTCTCAATACAGCAGACGAGATGTCACGACAGCGTTCTTCCTCCAGCAGGATTTGGATGTGACAAAGCAAACGAAGCGAAGGCCAAATTCCTAGCTTCAGGGTCTTGACGGTAACTCATATAAAACCTGAAAGACTATCGGAGATCATCCCACACCAGTGCGGAGTGGTCACCACCACAGCGTTCTTCCTCCAGCAGGGTTCAGACGCGACAACAACCACGGAGCCACGGCAAAATCCCTAGTTCCAAACCTCGACGGTTCACCAGCAACCTAGAGACAAACGCGACATTCGTCTCAATACAGCAGACGCAATGCCAGCAAACGAAGCGAAGGCCAAATTCCTAGCTTCAGGGTCTTAACGGCAAGTCATATAAAGCCTGAAAGACAATCGGAGATCATCTCGCACCAGCGCGGAGTTGTCACCACCACAGCGTTCTTCCTCCAGCACGATTCAAACGCGACAATCAAACAACGAAGCCACGGCAAAATCCCTAGTTCCAAATCTCGACGGTTCACCAACAACCTAGAGACAACCACGACATTTGTCTCGATATAGAGGATGCAATGCCAGCAAATGAAGCGAAGGCCAAATTCCTAGCTTTAGGGTCTTAACGGCAAGTCATATAAAGCCTGAAAGACTATCGGAGATCATCCCACACCAGCGCGGAGTGGTTATAACTCATCGGGGCTCTCCAAAATGGGCCTAATCTCAAGTAAAAAGCGGCATGGAAAAATTCTTAACGCTTTCTCTTCCAATGGTCAAACTGCCTAGGAGGATTGCTTGAAGACGTCTTGTCCAGCCCCCGAAGGGATCAGAGATATGACAATCGCAAGGCTACTCGAACAGCAAGATTGCCTATCGAGGAATACATCAGCCAACGCGACGGTACGACGGATAAAACCCTAAGTACCACAGACCCTAACGGACCTCTGTCGTAAAGAGCAGAGGTTAACTGTGACGTTAGGATATTTTTGCGAGAATTGTTCGATTCATCTCGACTCGTGAGGAAATTAGTGTCTTTGCGAGAAATACTCGATTCGTCTCGACTCGTGAGGAAAAACCTTAGGCAGCGGGGATTAAAAAACCTGTTTCCTAAGCACTGGGACCCTGCGAGTCGATCCAAAATGAACTCTTGCATACTATCCATGGGTCACACTCTCCAAAGTCGAATCTCGACAAGGAGGGAAACAACCGCTTACGGGTCCTCTCGACTCGTAAGAGGGAAAAATTCCCTTATAAGATCCTTACGACTTATAAGAGAAAACGCACTTAGGAATCCTCACGATTCCTAAGGAGAAAATACACCTACGAGATCTTCTCGATCCGTAGGGAGAAAAGTCTTTATGAGACTCTCACGGCTCATAGAGTTGAAAAGTCTTAGGCAGCAGATCTGAACCTGCGGCCTAAGCCATCACTACCTCCTGAAGAAGCCAATACAAGATGCTCGCTCTATCATCTGTCAACCATGTCTACTAAGGTAACATGCTGATAATAAAAGAAAGAAGAAAGCGGAGCAATGACACAAGACATTATGAAGAATGTATATCTTTTATTCGTAAATTTGATTGAGTACAAGATACATTGTGTTAAAGAATAAAAGAAACAAATACATTTTATTTACAATTACAAATGATACAAAATGTTCATGGAGAAGGAAGCGTTTTCAACAAATCCGCAAGCTGCTCTTGCACTTCCTTCAACGCCTCCTCCTGAACGGCAGCCACGGCCACTTCTGCTTCCACCTGAGCCCGCTGCTGCAGGAAGGATGAAAGCCGCTCCTCAACTGCCTGCTGGGCTGCCTCCTGATTTGGTGCATCCCGCTCGACGACGTCAAGCTGCTGCCTCAGTGCTAACCCGTCAGAGATGCATCACAGAAGGCCTTCAAAGATAACCTTCAACTGTGCAGCATTTGCATCCACCTGAGCATGCAGTCAGGCAGATTTGCTCGAAGTCTCTCCGCGCTCCTTATGCCTTAAAGAAACTTCTTGTTCGAGATGGCAGAAGTAAGGAGCGCTCTGCTCGATCCATGCCGCCCGTTGAGTGCTCGCGGCCAAGATCTCGGGGGTAGGACGCATAAACTCCAGCTGATGCAGGAAGGCCTCGATCTCCTTGCAGTGATTAACCCAAGACTCGACGACGCCTTCATCATGAAAATTTGCAAGCGTCGCCAGCATCGGATTAACCTCCGCAACGAAATCTGCGGCAGATGGGGGAGCTTCTGCGTCAAGCTCTTCGATGCATCCGCTCAGCATACTCAAACTCATTGCAGCACCTTTTGAGGATGGACGCCTGGAGAATAGGCCTGCCGGCATCGTGATGCGAGACTCGAAGGGGGCCAGAATCAGAACAGCAGTTAAAAAAAACAAAACATAATCAGATGACGGTTCAAGAAATATAAGAAAGTCACCAATGAGTGAGTTTTACTGTACCAGCTGCAGCAGGCGGTAAAGCCGGGAGGATCGGTGGCGCGGCTTATTTTACATCTCCTCTTTCGATTTGTAGCACTGCAATCAGGGCAAGGAAGAATCAGAAATAATTCCATTATTGAAAAAAGAAAGGGCATCAATTGAAAACTATACTCACCAGCGCCACTGGAGGAAGCAAGCTTCGATGGGAAGGGGAAGTGCGGGTGCAACACCTGGTAAAGGTGATCAAAAAGTACTCCTGCAAGGACGCAATAGTATAACGTCAATACATGAATTATACGGTCGAGAGATAAGACTAATGGGTTAAAAATCCATACTTTCCAGCATTTGCGATGGTGCGAGAGAAGGTAGAGAGGTGGCCACCATCAAGGCAGTAGCTGACGGCGCTCTCTCGAGCAATGAGGCATCAACACTGGCCGCACCTGCGTTAGAAACAAGATAAGCACTGTCAGAAAAGTTATAGAATAAAGAAAAGAACGGTAACCCAAAATTTACCTGATGAGTCACCAGCCGAAACGGCGGCGTCTCCCTCCTCCATTGACACGGGTTCACCTCCCGTCGCCTCATCACCAGACTCTACGGGAGCCTTCGTGCTCGCGAGGCCAGGAGACGGCGGAGGACCGTAGGCGGGGAGAGCAATGATCGGAGCATTGCCAGACCTTTGAGAAAGAGTGGCCGGCTCGTCCCCGGGAATCATGCCCGTCTCACCCGCTACTCCTTTGGGCTCAGCAGTCGCGACCATCTCATCCACCGTTGCCATAGGGTCATCGGTCTCAGCCGCTCCATCCGCTGCTGCCCCAGGCTCGGTTATAGCAGCCGTCTCATTTGCCGCTACCTCACGCTCGGCAGTGGTGGCCGTCTCGGGCGCAGTAGGCGTGGTTGTCTCACCAGCTACTATCTCGGGTCCAGCAACCCCGGCTACGTCGCCCACCGTCGCCTCGGGTTCAGCCAATACCTCCTCCACTGTCCTCTTAGGCTCGACGGTTTCCGCCGCTCCTTCAGTTGGACTTGGCTCTGCAGGACAAGATATATAAGAACCGATAGTTTTACAACTCTTACAACAAGGTCTCGAAAGACATATTACCTGAGGTGGATCTATCGTTGGCCTCCCGAACTGCACGCGCCGCCTGTCTATGAGCAGTAGACAAGGTGACCGGAGACTCTTCCGAAGGAGTAGCAGCACGAGGAACGGCGCTTGGGCCCGCTCCCACGGCCAAAGCAGCGTTGCGCTCCTTCGCTGCGCGCTTCAAGCGCTTCCTCTCTTCCCGGGTCATCACGACGGACCTCTTGGAAGCTTCCAACAAGGCGTTGTCGTCCGCATTTAGAGTTGCCTCCAAAGCCTTCAAGGCATCCATCATCGGCTTTTTGAGCCGAGTCTCTTGCGGCAATTCCGAAGAGGCCGGAACATCGGTAGCTGGCCCGGGAAGAGTCCCCGCATCGGCTTGCGCAATAGATCCCGCGGCCCCTGCAAAGAGACAAAGAAGAGGTTAGATTGGCCATAAGAGAAGAGAATAAAGACTCAATGAGCCGAGATGTACCAACGCCCGATACAGCGCGTTTCCTTTCCTCCTCCTGGAAGGTTTTCAGGTAAGCAGCGATGGCTTCTTCGGTAGAGACACCTGTTAAAAAAAGGGAAAAGCATCAGTCAAAGACAATGATAAAAGTACGATGAAATGACGAAGAATGCAACTAATTATTACCTGATTGAGCAAGTTTATCCAACCACGCTTCGAGCCTGGCCGATTGCTCAGAAGCCGCGATGGCGGCCGCCAGATCGGTGTCTTCTGGCTCTACCAAGAAACCCTCATTGCTCCCGTATTCGCTTAAGCCTTCGGTGAGAGGGGCCTGAGGCTCTAAGCCAAGGAAATCGTCAAGAGAAAGAACATACTTCTTCTTCCTCTTCTGCGCGCGGACCCCGGTCGCCGGCAAAATCAGCTTTCGCTTCGCAGGCACCTTGGGATGGTGGGTCCCGATGTCTGAGCCCACGCCAGACTCGGGCGAAACTACATTCACCGTCTCCACTAGAGCACGGGGCGCTGGGGGCGCATCCACAGTATCACGAGGCAATCCGCGCGGAGAGCTCAACACGCACGGTGGCCCAGCTCCAGCATCTCTCAGCGGAGGAACGACCGGGATCCTTGGCCTCAGGGGAGCTTTGCGGTCGCTGCCAGGGGGCGCACCCTTGCGGTCGACCAACAACCGTTTCTCTTCTCGGATGACGGCACCTATCGCGTGCGCGTACCAAGCCACGTACACGTGGAGGGCCCGGGGGACGCAGCTCGGCTCGCTGATAAAGAAGTGGGAGCCCGTGTTCAGCCGCATAAAATGGTGCAGCGCACTCCGTATCCCTCCCTAGTGGCCGCGGGCTCTTCCAAAAACGCCTCCAGTGGGACCCCTTGGTTATAGCTTGATTGTTGGGCGAACCGATGGGGGTTGTACCTCATGAACAGTGCCATGTCGTTTTGCCTGAACACCAGGAAGCCCGGCCGGATGGAGTATAGGTGAAGAATCTCCCGGGCTTTCAATACGGAGGCCCCGTCCTTGAAACCATCACACAGCGCCAACAACGCCTTGGAGGTCTCCGGGCCGATTGTCACGACTTTGTCCATGAAAGAAATCCTCGCTCTGACCAGGTGCGGACGAAGGAGCAACCCCCTAGCCTTCCGCGGAGATGGATTTACAATCGAGGCGCCAATAAGCCGCATGACTCTTGGGAGTCTGCACTTCTCGAAAAACGTGGGGCTCTTATGAATGCCGAATACCCCGAGCACATGCATTTCCATCCACGAAGTGAAGTAGTGCATCGGGAAATTGGCAGGTTGCACCCCAGGTTCATTTGCGTCCGCCGCCACGCTGA
The DNA here is from genome assembly GCA_030015575.1 of Agapanthus africanus. Lineage (NCBI taxonomy): Eukaryota > Viridiplantae > Streptophyta > Magnoliopsida > Asparagales > Amaryllidaceae > Agapanthus > Agapanthus africanus. Next base: position 49,981,564 of record CM057339.1, read on the forward strand.
GTCCATGGTATAGGTGGGCCAACCCGGCGATTCCGATCGACAACTGTATGCCAGCCACCATCCGATGCGCTGGGTAGAAGACGGATGGCCTCATGAAGTGCGGGTGCATGGGGAGCGCGAACCAGCACAGCCATAATCCCAGAAACCCTAGAAAGAAGGTCTCCTCATCAATGCCCGGGGCGACGATTTCTGATAAGGGCATGATGGCGGCATCGGGGAGATAGAAATCCTTTTGATCATCTTCCAATACTGGTCGACGATCTAACCGAAGCCGAAGGGGTCGTCGAGCTTGGCGAACTTTTCACTCCGCTGCGATAGAATCTCCGGTCGAAGAAAGCGGGCGATGAAATCTGCAAAACTGACTCCTTGGACTCCTGATTCCAAATAGAGACCTTCATACATATTCAGCACCTTCACCAGGCTCGGAAACTGGTGCTGAATAGCATTCTCCGGCGTTAGGCCCATTACCAGCGGCTTGGTGGCGAAGATATATTCGTCAGGAGGAAGCAGCTCCTCATAATGCTTCCCCCTCACTGGCGAACCCGAAATCTCAGCGAATTCTTCCAGGGGGATGGAGACTTCCCTGTCCGATAGATGGAAGGTATGGGTAGAGATGTTCCATTATTCTATGAATGCCTTAACCCACCACGTCGGAGGAGCGGGGTACTCGAACAATGAGACGTAGACTGCGGAATACAGACCAATCTTCATCAAATGCGTCCTCTTGGCTGATAGGATGTACCTGGCCCACTGCAAATATCCGGCCAGTTGTCGAGGGGTCAATCCAATATTATAAGGTTGCCCCCAAGGGCGTGCCTCACCCTGGCATATGCACGGCCCCAAAATGTCCACGGCTGCCAGCGGCTGCACGGGAATGGCAGCAATCGAAGGCTGGAGAAGATCCTCCGAATTCCAGTTCACGACCTCCACGGCATACTTCACCGGGGGTGCATCCGCATAGGGGATCGATGAGATAGGCTCTGACGGTGTCGCGCAACCGAAGCTTCAGCGACCCTTGATGATTTCACTGTACCACCTACCCCACAGGTGAAGGTTCTTACACTCGGGGTCATGATCCTTAATGAGAGCGAGAACCTCCCGGTCAACCGGCGCCTCAGGGAATCCTCCCTCTGAGCAAACAAATGGGAAAGGCAGATCAGCAGACATGATTGCCTGCAAAGAAAAACGAAATTCATCCGTCAGTATCATAATTTAATTTTTTTTAAAAAAAGCCCAACGCTTGGTACTTTAAAATTTATACCACACTGCAATGCAGTGGAAAGGAGACCAAAAGTGGACCCACAAAATTCGGATGACAATGCATCAGTTAATAAGACAGCCCCATCATTGGATGAGACTGTTAATTAATGAGGAGATCCTCAAAAGAATATTCTCATTAAATGAGAAATCCCTAGAGACAAGGAGAAAATCTCCCCTTTCAGAGCAAAACTCTGTCACAGAGTGACACTTGTCAAACTCCGGTCTCAAGGAAATAAAATTCCTTAAAAGATTAAAAGAGCCTAGCTCTGTGATGATGATGGAAATATCCATCAAAGGAAAATTAATTTCTAAAAAAATTGAAAATCTGGGATCTTAAAGATCCATGAAAAACTCCTAAGAGTTCATCATCTGTAGATCAAAAGATCTATGTTTTGCCAAAGAACAAAGCTCTGTTCATGGGTTAAGAAACCCTGAAACAGATTCTTAAGAGCAAAGCTCTGTTTGTGAAGCCCCAAAGGGGTTTTCTTTAGATCAAAAGATCTATGAGAGTAAGGCTCTATTAATTAAAATTAATTTAATTTAAGATTAATTTTTACCTAAAGTTTTTCTAAAAAGTTCTAACTTTGGAAATGAGAGTAAGGCTCTGAAGTTCTTGAAAACAAGAGCAAGGCTCTGAAAATCAAAATCTTGAAGATGATAAACATCTGTGGAGGACCAAGGGTCCTATTTATAAGCGCTTAAGCGCCCCTTCAACTCCTGAGTTGATCTAACGGTTGGGATTTTTCCACCGCTGCACTCACGTGTGCGCCACGTGAGCGCAACGGTGGGGGGGCATTTGTTTCCCCCAATCAGAGCAAAGCTCTGTTTGAATTTCAAAAATTCAAAAATTGAAGCAACGCTTCAGATTCCTTGTGCTGCGCGCAGCGTGCCACGTGTCAAAAGTTGACATGCCAGTGCTGCGCCAAAGACAGCGCGCCCAATCAGAGCAAGGCTCTGTTTTAAAATAAAAATAAAGGAAGCAACGCTTCAGATGACCTGCGCTCTGCGCTGCGCGACACGTGTCAGCGCAGTTGCGCTAGCGCAGTTGCGCTGCGCTCTGCGCTGCGTGACACGTGTCAAGCGCAGGTGCGCTTGCGCCAACTGTGCCAGAATTTAAATAATAAAATCTTGGAAAGATCTTTCTAATCTTGTTAAAACAAGAAAATTATCTTCTGTAAAACAGAATCCCTAGGATCAAAGATCCAGCGGTGGGGAAACACCCCTAAATCAATCAGAGAAAGATCTCTTTAACTGATTTAACAAATCAATTGGCACTATATAAAGACCCCTAGACTCTAAGTCTAAAAATACAAAGAGGGATAGAGATACAGAACTCTTCTAAAAAAAACCTTGAGAAGAATTCAAAGAGAAAGAAAAAAGGTAAACCTTTGAATAAAAGAAGAATTTCTTATAAAAAGATCAATGATCTAAGAACAAGATCAAGATCTTGGATAAAAAAAAAAAGAAAAAAAGATCAAAAAAGATCTAATTGAAAAAAGATAAAACAGAACTAATTTACTTCATTGATTAGATCTTTTGATCTATATAAAGGCATTACCTTTTGATGAACCACTGGTTCTTAAAATTTGAGGTAGAATCTCTTTGGAACAAGAAAAACTTGTTTCCTTGATCTAAATTTGATCAAGATGCGCTCTGTGCTACTGTACAGTGCCCTGCACTCCTAATTTGCGCTGTTGCACTCTTGGATTGGCGTAAGTCACCAGAGCGCGCCACGTGTCAGCAGCGCACTAGCGCAGCGCACTGGCACAGCGCACTGCGCTAACAAACTTGTGCTCAGCAGAGTGCGACACGCGTCAGCAGAGCGCTTGCCAGCGCATTAGCGCAGCGCACTGCGCTTGCGCTCTCCAGAGTGTGACACGTGTCACCTCCACATGCGCTGGCGCCTTGCGCTCTTTAATTGGCGCAGAGCGCCTGACAGGCCATGTGGCGCGCTGTCAGACCATTGAATGCTCTGCATTATTAAAGAAAGGGACATAGCTCAATTAAAAAGGCCTAACAGGCCTAATCTAAATGCAGTGCATTATTAAACAAGGGCAGAGCCTAATTAAAAGGTCTATCAGACCAAACAAAAATGCAGTGCATTATAATAAAAGAGGGCAGAGCCCAAATAAAGGCCTGACAGGCCAAACACAAATAAAATGTTGAATATTCTCAACTGGACTTAGCCCAATTCTGGCCATAAGTCCTCAAATTAAATTGAACTGAGCACAACTGCTCTCCCAAATCAATTTACACCCGAGGGTATATCTCTGAACTCCTCTGATATTTGTCGTTGTAATCCTTCAACGTCGTCAGAGAGGTGACGGGTCCCGACAACCACACATCAATACGGACTGTGGGGTCCTTAAACTCATGGACTAATGCGTCCTTAAACCAATATTCGTCCCCAAAATGGGAATCTTGGACCACCATGTCCCTAAACTGGTGATACGGACTGTGGGGTCCTTAAACTCATGGACTAATGCGTTCTTAAACCAATATCGTCCCCAAAATGGGAATGGTGGACCACCATGTCCCTAAACTGGTGATACGGACTGTGGGGTCCTTAAACTGATGGACTATGATGTCCTTAAACCAATATTCGTCCCCAAACTGGGAATGTTGGACCACCATGTCCCTAAACTGGCAATGGACCACCATGTCCCTAAACTGGTGATACAGACTGTGGGGTCCTTAAACTCATGGACTATGATGTCCTTAAACCAATATTCGTCCCCAAAATGGGAATGTTGGACCACCATGTCCCTAAACTGGCAATGGACCACTATGTCCCTAAACTGGAACAACAGAGCCCCCAAATGCTCTTTTGTTGGGTCTAAACGATCCAGTAAGTTGATCTTAGTCTCAAATTGGACTAACGTATCCTTAACAAACGTTTAAGTTGATCTTAGCCCCAAATATGGCTAACGCATCCTTAAACCAATACCCCAAACCCAAATCTAAGAAAATACGGATTTGGACTAATCCACGTCCTACGGGCGACGACATAAATTAGTCTTTGATACAATCCACGGGCAACCACAAACAAAATAAACACCCACGACACGAAGTGAAATTCTGGAGAAGGAGAAAGTTTTTACCGCGATGCGGTAGCGTAATTAACTGCAGAGGCTTGCGCCTGCAGGAAAGAGCATCCCCACAATCAAAAAAACCCCTCAGACAAGGGGGAATCTGACAAAGTCTGCTACATCGGCCGCATCCGTCTAAACCTCCGATACACGGTGCCATAAATCAACTTGGTATCTTCGGAGAGGTGGACGGATAAAACCAAATAGCATCTGCCCCGAATCTCAGGCAAGACGTCTCTACGTCGCACCACCATTCGGAGGGGAACAAACCTGTTCTTAAGCTATCACTCTCCCCAAGTTGCCCTACAGGCGGTCCATATTGACCCTTGTATACAAACTACGGGCACAATTAAACGTTACCTCACCAAGTCCTACCAATGGTGAACGACACTTGTAAGTCCTCTCGACTTATAAGGAGAAAATACTCTTATGAGATCCTTATGACTTATAAGAGAACACACACTTGGGGATCCCCATGATTCCTAAGGAGAAAATATACCAACGAGATCCTCACGACTTGTAGGGAGAAATACCTTTATGAGACCCTTACGGCTCGTAAAGTAAAAAATCCTTAGTCAACAGGATCCTAACCCTGTTTGGTAAGCCACCTTTGTTCAAATCAACAAGGAAAAATGATGATTCGCTCCTGGAAATATTCCAGTGGTAGCGATGCTGATGCCTGAACAGGTGTCGATTTTTAAGTCCTTTCATGGCAAATGATGATTCGCTCCTGGCAATATTCCAGTCGCAGCGGTGCTGATGCCAAGATTGGTATTAGGTCTCAAGTTCCATACTCGCAATAAAATCAGCGAGCAAAAAATTGCATATGAAATAGCCGAAATGACGGGGCAACTAGCAATAAAAATCAGCGAGCAAAATATGTGCATATAAAAACTGCCAAAATGTTTGGGCAACTCGCAATAAAAAGCAGCGAGTAAAAAGAAAAAAAAACAGTCAAAATGATTAGGCAATCTCGACTTTCGCGATATAAAAAGCTGAAAGGATAGGGCATCGCGGAAACAAAAAAAAATGAAACTTTTGCTCTGCAGGTGAGTCCACATCGACCCCTATATACAATCCATGGGCACAAACGAAATGGGAACCACATTTTCCCATCAGGCTCCATCAGAAGGAGAGCCAGGTCTCGACGGCAATATCTACAGCCTAGAGATCCACAACGGCGTTCCTTCTCACTCCAGCAGGATGCAAATGCAACGTCAACAATCGACCCCAGGGTCAAAACAACGGAGCCATGGCAAAGTCCCTAGTTCCGAGCCTCGACGGTTCACAGACAACTTAGAGACTACCTCGGAGCCATGGTAAAGTCCCTAGTTCCCAGTCTCGATGGCAATATCTACAGCCTAGAGATCGACAAAGACGTTCCTTCTCACTCCAATAGGATGCAGACACGGCGTCAACAACCGACCCTAGGGTCAAAACAATGGAGCCATGGCAAAATCCCTAGTTCCGAGTCTCGACGGTTCATAGAAAACCTAAAGACAATCTCGACATTCGTTGCAATATAGCAGACACAATGTCAAAAAACGAAGCAAAGGAAGATCCTTAACTTCAGGGTCTTGACGGCAACTCAAATAAAACCTAAAAGACTATCAGAGATCATCACACACCAGCACGGAGTGGTCATGACTCATCGGGGCTTCCAAATTGAGCCTAACCTCAAGTAAAAAGCGGCATGGAAAATCCCTAACGCTTGCTCTTTCGACGGTAATATGTCCTGGGAGATTACTTGAAGACGTCTTGTCCAGCCCCCGAAGGGATCAGAGACACGAAAGTCGCGAGGCTACTCGAATAATAAGATTACGTATCGGGGAATGCATCAGCCAACGCGATGGTACGGCGGACAAAAACCCTAGTACCACAGACCCTAACGGACCTCTATCGTAAAGAGCAGAGATTAACTGTGACGTTAGGACATTCTTGCGAGAACTTCTCGATTCGTCTCTACTCATAGGGAAAACAATGTTCCTGTGAGAACTTCTCGACTCGTCTCGACTCGTAGTGAAAAACATATTCATGAGACCCTCACGGGTCATGAAGGTGAAAAGCCTTAGGCAACGGGGATATCAACCTATTTTCTAAGCACTATGGCCCTGCAAGCAGGTCCAAACTGACTCTTGTATACTATCCACGGGCCATATTCTCCAAAGTCGAATATCGACAAGGAGGAAAAAACCACTTACGAGTCCTATCTTCTTGTAAGGGGGAAAATTCTCTTGTGAGATCCTTACGACTCTCAAGAGAAAATGCACTTAAGAGTCCTCATGACTCCTAAGGAGAAAATACACATGCGGGATCCTCTCGACTCGTAGGGAGAAAACCCTTTATGAGACCCTCACGGCTCATAAAGTTGAAAAGTCTTAGGCGGCAGATCCAAACCTGTTTCCTAAGCTATCGCTGCCCTACAACTAGGTCCAAGATGGACTATTGTATACTATCCACGGGCCACATTCTCCAAAGTCGAACACTGACAAGGAGGAAAAACCACTTCCGAGTTCTCTCGACTCGTAGGGGGGAAATTCTCTTGTGAGATCCTTACGACTCTTAAGAGAAAATGCACTTAGGAGTTCTCACGACTCCAAAGAAGAAAATACACCTACGGGATCCTCTCGACTCGTAGGGAGAAAAGTCTTTATAAGACCCTCACAGTTCATAAAGTTGAAAAGTCTCAGGCGGCAGATCCAAACCTATTTCCTAAGCCATCGCTGCCCTACAAGGAGGTCAAGATGGACTATTGTTTACCATATACGGGCCACATTTTCCAAAGTAACATACCACTGAAATGAAGAAGCTACTTACAGGTCCCCAGGATTCGTAAGGAAAAAAATACCCGAGTGAGATCCTTATGACTCACGGAGGCGATGAACACTTAGAAATCCTCACGATTTCTAAGGAGAATATGCACCTATGAGATCCTCTCGACTCATAGGGAGAAAAAACCTTCTTGAGACCCTTACGGCTCATGAAGATGGAAAAAGTCTTAGGCTACAAGGACCCTAAACTTGTCTCTTAAGCCATCAATTCTCTGGTCACGCATAACATTGCACTACTTCACCTACGTACATACTTACGTGGGCAAAGTAGTGGAGGGCATTTGTTCCCCCCCAAAATTTTGGCTCAAAACTTGCTTCCTTATAAAATAATAACAATAAAATAAAAATATAAATAAAGGGAAAGCTCCACATGCAAAGCATGTAGGTACTGCCACGGATAAAATTAAATCCTATGATGGCGCCTCACGTTCTCCTCACGCGGGCGCCAATGTGCAAAGCACAAAAACAAATCTTTTAAATAAGAGATTCTTTTAACTAAATCAACAAACTTACCTCTACTATATAAAGGACCCAAGACTTCAAGTCTTGCACGGAGAGACCCCCCATAAGCTTTGAGAAACAAAAGTCCTAGGTAAGAAGAAAGTACAGAGATTATATTATCTCTTCTTTAAGGGTTTAACCCTTCTACACGAACTTAGTTCTTTCTCTGGTTGAGGTCTGCAGAAACAGATCTCCCCACAAGTTGAGAATTTAATTTTCATCGGGAAGATTCTGTTATGCAGATTCAAAACTTAGGGGAAAGAACTAAATCCAAAGAATTTAATTCTTCCAAAAGTATATAGGAATTTAATTCCTCTGATAAAACTAAGCTTTAACCCTGTAAAAGAATCTAATTCTTATAAAATAAAGGACCTGAAATTCTTAAAACTCAGATCAAAATCTCTATGCATATAAAAGAAAAGACTGGTCATGTGTTCCCACGTGAGCACCTCCGATGAAAAAAGGAATGACTGAGATCGAATCACGTGTTCTCACGTGACTCCCAAACAGTCGCTTAAATGGAAAAAGGGAAAAATCCAAAGACAACGCTCACATTTTGAGCACCTCACGTGTCCGCACGTTAGCACTATATGAGCTAAGCGCTTAGCACTTATAAAAGGAAGAGAGAATAAACCCAAAGAAACAGTGCTCAACTCTGGGGCGCCTCATGTGCCCACACGTGATGGCTACAATAATTAAGTGTTTAACATTTATATACAGACGGGGATTTGGACCCAAGTGTACATCGCAAACTTTAGGAGCCTCACGTGCCACACGTGAGCGCCCTAAATTTTAGTGTTTAACACTGCTTTAGAGACTCACGTGAGAGCACGTGAGCACCGAGCATATATTAGTGTTTAACACTATAAGAAGCCAATTTTAGCCCCAAATTGGCTAAGTCTTCTTGAGATTAAAACTTCTTGGATCTCCAAGTAGACTGGCCTCTATGCTTATGACTTCCCAAACTAATTGACCAGAACGATATCCATCACACATCTCCTAAGTTAATCTTAGTCTCCTAAAAATGACTAATGATTCTTAGATGATCTACCATGATCTCTCCCCTCAATCTGGAATTTGGTTTTAGGGTATATCTCTCCGCACCTCTGATACATGTTGTTGTAATTCTTCAACGTCTTCAAAGAGGTGGAGGGTCCCGACAACCAACAACTCTTTGGTGCACTCCTAAACCGATGAGCACATCCCAACGGACCGCAACTTCCTTAAACTACAACGGACCGCAACGTCCTTAAACCAGCTATGGACCGAAACGTCCTTAAACTAACAACGGACCGTAACGTTCTTAAACTAAAACAATGGATCCCAAATGCTCTTTTGTTGGGTCTGAATGATCCCAAAATCCTGTTGAGTAGATCTTAGTCTAAAATTAGACTAACGTATCCTCAACAAACATTTAAGTTGATCTTAATCTCAAACGAGATTAACGATCCTTAAACCAACCCAAACCCAAATCTAAGAATATGCGGATTTGGATTAATCCATGCCCTACAGGCGACAACATAAATTAGTCTCCGTATACAATCCACGGGCAACCAAAATTAAAATAAACACACATGACACAAAGTGAACTTCTGGAGCAGGAGAAAGTGGTTACCGTGAGGCGGTAACGTAATTAACTATAGGGGCTTGCGCCTGTAGGGAAGAGCATCCCTACAATCAAAACTTCCTCCCAAACGAGGGGGAATCTGACGAAGTCTGCTAAAACGGCCGCATCCATCCAGACCTCCGATACACGAAGCCATAAATCAACTTGGTATCTTCGGAGAGGTGGACGGATAAAACCAAATAGTATCTGCCCCCAAATTCAGGCGAGACGATCCATCCCGGATCCGTCTTCCATTTTCAGCGGTAAACAATAGTCAATTTGGGGACTGGCCGTAGGCCTGGAACAATTTTTAGAATTTGGGTTTTGGTTGGCGTCTGCATCGCTACACTGAAATATGGTACCAAGAGCGACTCATCATTCGTCGTTTGGGAATTTAGGGGTTTGGATTTTGGTTGGCGTCTGCATCGCTACACTGGAATATGGTAGCAGGAGCGACCCATCATTCGCCGTTAGGATATTTGGAGATTTAAAATTTTGTTAGCGTCTGCATCGCCAACACTGAAATATAGTTTCAGAAGCGACCCATCATTCGCCTTTGGAGGTTTTTATTTACCGCGATTGCTCTATCATTTCAGTTTTTCTTGTCGCGAAAGTCGCGATTGCCTTATCATTTTGGCTATTTATTCACGGCTGCCCCATCATTTCGGATTTTCTTTTATTTACAAATTTTTTTACACTCCCAGTTTAACGAATTAGGGGTCGAATGTTACCAGTTTAATGATGTGGTGGTCAGCTGTTTCCAGTTTAAAGACATGGTGGTCAACTGTGTCTGCTTATCCCAGCTCCTCAAACTTTGATCTTGGCGGAGCTGTGTTGATGACCATAACTTTATGGCTTACCGGTACATCCGAGAACTGTGAGGTTTTCCTAATCTTGTATTGGTTCTCTACCCAGTCTTTGAATACACAGCAGTCTTCAATGGTATAACCCACCTTTCTATGATACGGGCTGTACATGGGATTGTCGGTCATGTTCATTTCATGCGGTCTCTTTGGAATAGGCAGTCGTAGACCGTTGTTCAAGGCGTCCTTGAATATTTTGCGGATTTCATCCCTCCCGAAGGAATATACTTTCTTCTTCTTCCTCATTAGAGTAGGTGCCTTTTCCGATCCCGGTCCTCGATGCCTGTAACACCCGAGCACAATAATACTATTTCTGTTACTGGTTGAGTGTTCTACATTGCTCATTTCATTTATCTTGCCTGTTTGGGTCTCACTGTAAAATTTTAACCGGCTAAGTTATTTTTGCATATAACAAATTTTAGCACCTAAAATGAAATTAAAAATATCCATATTGGCCTACTCGTCAACCCTAGCCGCGTGGTAGCGTCCGCGCGTCGAGTTTTCATCCCGTTCGGTGAAACGGGCGAGTTTGGACGACTACGTGCGCGTGCAAGTGTCCGACTTGGGGGCATGCTTTTTAATTATAAGACATCTCATTTTAAAATTTGGAACCGCTTAAAATCCTTTTATTTAAATTTCAAATTTTTGGGCGCGACCCGGGCGCGATTTGGAAATGTTTCATTTAGCGCCAAAATCCCAATTTAATAATATATTCTAAAACTATATATATACTCCGTTACATATAAAATCATACTGAATCTTTAAAATTTTCCTTTAAATCTTTTCTTAATTTTTCCCTGGCCAATCACGAGGCTTAAACCTCGTGGGCCCCTGCCTTTTAACCCTCTCTCTGCCTCTCTATCTCTCCTCTCTCCGTCCCTGTCTCTATCTCTCTCTTCCTCTAATCTCTCTCTCTCTCTATCCCTATATTTACTTACTCGTCCCATTCTTTACGAGAACGATCACGTAACCCTAACCCACCGGAACCCTAGCCCAGCCACCGTGCTCGTCGCCGCTGCAGCCCAACGCCGACGCCACCACCACCATCGTCCTCGTCGCCACCGCAGATCTCCCTCCTCCTCTCCCACGTCCCCGTGCAGCCCAGCACCGTAGCCACCTGCACCCGCCGTGCTCGCCGTCGCCGCCGCATCTCGTCGCCGACGACGCCAGCATCTCCCCTTCGCCCCTCTTCCCGACCTCGACACCTTCCTCCTCCTCCCGAGTGCCCGGCGCCGCTACAGAACCCAACAGCAACCTGCAGCCGAGTCTGCCGCCGCCGCTTCCTCGCCGGCGCCCCATCGCCGTTGACCCCGTCCTCTTGTCTACGGCCTCGCGAGCACCCCCTCGGTGAGATCACCTTCTTCCTCTCTCCCTTTCTTTTCCTTTCCGCTGTTAACATAATTCGTGATTGGAATATCTCCACCGCGTTCACTGTTCACCGCCGGAGCCAATCGACGCTGTCGACCGTCGTGACCCCCTTCACCCACAGTGAGTAATCCCCCATCCTCTCCTTTCTCTACGCATTCCCTTCGCTTTCTAGATCTATACCATTGAAACCCTATTCACCATTCTCTTTCTCGCCGGAATCCGGCGATGCCGACAGCTTGACCCGACATTCCAGCAAGGTACTCCGGTCCACGTGGTCCCGCTGTTCGTTGTTTGGATTCGATCCGTGACCCGTGCGTCCGTCGCGTGTTTTCCGCCGACGTTACGTCCGTTTTTCCCGGTTCGCGAACCGTCGAGGCAAGTATTACTTGCTACATGCTATACTTTATAATTAAACGTATTTGACTCATTAAACTTGCAAACTTAACTCGACATTGCTAGTTTCTCATTGTGGCTGCAATTATGACATATATCATTTTACGATTAACCTAAAATTACAGCTTGCTACTTTAACCCTAATAACGAAGTTACCTGTTAACCACATTTTACTGTTTAAAGGGTGATAGCCTATACACTGGTAGTTCTATTATAATCTGATATTGAGATAACGGTATTGCACCGCAAGGGTGCTCGAAACTTGCTAATATGATGAAACGTCTGTACTATACCAATGCACTAATGTGATTAAATAAATTGCTTATTGTTGTTCAATTCATTGCTTATTTCCTGCTGTTATTCCTTGTTCGATTTTATACCTGTTGTGAGCACACCCTCGGTTGTGTTACACATTGACTTGACCTTGCTACACATGACATATATATATACCGATGCACCGGACATGGTACCCTTTGCTATCGACTTAACCTGATGTACCATGACCTGACCTGTTACCTGATCTCATGCCTAATGCCAACAAACCTGACTTGGGGTCCTTATGGACCATTCCTGTTGTCTATCCAGACAAACCTGACCTGTTACCTGATCCTGTGTTGGCATTAGTCCTTGATTCCTGAATACCTGACTTCACACATATAACCTGGGGGTATGGGGAAATCAAACGGGTAATCTAAAGTGTAACTTAAAAGGGTATTACTTGATCCGTGGTCCCGGGGGGTAACGGGACAGAGCCATTCGTGACTCTTACATTCCTGATCCGTGGTCCCGGGGGGCAACGGGACAGAACCATTATTGGTTCCCATTTTCCTGATCCGTGGTCCCGGGGGGTAACGGGACATATCCTTTGAGTTACATGGAGGATTACTCGAATTGATTTCAAAGACTTTAGAATAGAAACCCGATAGAACAGTTTAGTTACTCACTGCACACTACCCTGCACTGCTTGTTTCATATTATTGCTTTATTCATGATTATTTATGCATTGCCTATTACCATGATTCATATTATATTATTGGTTGACATGACGCGCTGACATCTGGGTTTTGCATGGCCCAGATTCCTTACCACTGTCGCCGACCGAGCAGGAGTACTTCAGCCAGCAGGCTGATTTGTGAGTTCTGTAGTGATTAGTTTATTTCCTGCATTTCTTTTTCAGATGTGAGCTCGCATTATGGGACATACTTTTCTATCAATGTATTGGATCATTTGCTTCCGCACTTATTTATTATTGACTCTTGTTATTCTGGATTTGGACATGTGTTAGATAGTTTTTATCTTGTTCTTGATATCTCTACAGCCGTAATATGACTGTGGATGGATACTTCCTACCCACAGGTAGCATGGTTGGCTATGTCACGTGCCCAATCTGGCGTACTCTTGGAAGCGGGACGTGACATGGTTCTTTTGGTATCAGAGACATAGGTTAATTGGGTTGATTCTTTTGTAGTTGGGTATTATACCCGATACACGAATCAGAATACCGTGCTTAGGAAACATGTCCTACCACCTTGACCGTTTTACCATTCTTGAATCACATTCTTCCGGATTATATCGACGTGCAAACTTACTTTGCATGTCAACTCGAAAACCTGATTTCTTGTTATCTCTAGGACTTAGGCGACTTGGGTGGAGTTAAGTAATTGTGGCTATGATACCGCAGCATAGTTACAATGCGGTACTCTATTTAAGTATCTTGGAGTTCTAGCCTTGATTTATATATTGAATCTATCATCATGCTAATGTTGGGTGTTTTGATTTCAGGAATATGGCAGATAAGAATTTCAAGACGTATCAGAGGCGCGTGGATGAAGCCGCCATGTTGGGAGTGATACGTGGAATGTTGGAAAATCAGAAGAGGCATACTGGGCTGATCCAGTAGCAAGCAGATTCATTTCAGGAGGGTTTGCAGGCCATTCGGCGGTCTGTAAACAACGGTGGAGCGAAACCAGTTGACAGGGTAGGGACCGTGGCAGATTTCAGACGTTTGGGTCCTACTACTTTCACTGGTCTGGAGGAGCCGTTGCCAGCCGAGCAGTGGCTAGTTGACACGGAGAATTTGCTGATTACGGCACAGATCCCAGAGGACAAAAGAGTTGATGTGGTGCGCATTCAGCTAGTGGATTACGCCCGAGAGTGGTGGCTTGTGGAGGAGACCCGCTTGCCCAAGCCAATCAGTTGGGCGGATTTCTCTAAGAGTTTCCTGGAGAAATTCTTCCCGCGGACTGCACGGGAGGAAATGGAAGAGAAATTTATTGGGCTGAGGCAAAATGGAGCACCCGTGGACATACATGCAGCGGAGTGGACGAGACTCAGCCGTTTCGCTGGGCCCTTAGTCGCCAACGAGGCAGACAGGGCGCGAAGGTTCTTGCGCAGTTTGGATGTGGACATCCAGAGGCAGATTGTCTCCCTGGGTTTGACCACTTTCTCACAGGTTCTTACGGCAGCCATGGAGCAGCAAAGTTTATCGGGAATGAAAGGGAACCTACAGCAGACAGCAGTTGCGGCCAGGAAGCCCGCATTTGTACCTAACCGAGATCATGGGCACAGAGGTATTCCAGTGGATCGACGTGGGGTAGCACCAATGAAGAAGCCTGTGGTCGTTGATCGAAGAAAAGGCATGATTTGTGACTACTGCCGTTTGCCCGGGCATGTGCAGAAGGATTGCCGAAGGAAGCTGGGACTTTGTCTGGTTTGTGGAGCAGCCGATCACGCAGTTGGTGCCTGTCCGTCGAAGCTTCGCACGAGAGATGATATACAAAAGCCTCCGCAGAGACCGTTCCAAGGGCAGAAACAGCTGACTCAGGGACCTAATCAGGCTCGAGCTTTCACCTTGACAGCTGAGGAAGCTAAGGCATCAGGAGAAGTGGTTTTAGGTACTTTACTCGTTCATGGTTTTCCCGCATTGGCATTATTTGATTTCGGAGCATCCCACTGTTTTATGTCATCCAAATTTATAACTACGCACTCGATTACCTGCACGACCCTGTCTAGTTTTTGGGACATACACACTGGGAATGGGAAAATCATAGCTAGTAGGGAATGTAGAGATTGTACAGTTGTTGTATGCGGACGGGAACTCTTTGCAGATTTCTTGGTAATAGATACGGGCAGCTGTGAAGTTGTCTTGGGAATGGATTTTCTTGGCACTTTCCACGCCCACATTGACTGTAGGGCAAGGAAGGTAATTTTCCAGATTCCCGGACATCCTGAGTTTACCTTCACTGGGGGAAGCAGTTCTGTCGGGCCAGTCGAGTTCAGGGCTAGGCCGACACACAGTGTTCTTGCAGCTATGGAAGTTGATAGTACTGAAAAGCCGGCAGTTGTTCGCGACTTTATGGACGTATTTGAAGATATATCGGGCTTACCGCCGAAGCGAGACGTGGAGTTCGCGATTGACCTTATTCCTGGTGCAACGCCAGTATCTAAAGCTTATTATCCAATGGCACCAGTGGAATTGGAAGAGGTTAAGAAGCAAGTTGGTGAATTACTTGAGAAGGGTTGGATTCGAAGCAGCAACTCGCCTTGGGGAGCTCCAGTTCTTTTAGTAAAGAAGAAGGATGGCACGAGAAGGATGTGCATTGATTATAGAGAATTAAACCGGGTGACTATTAAGAACAAGTACCCGATCCCTCGCATTGGAGAACTTTTTGAGCAGCTTAGTGGCGCGAGGGTATTCTCGAAACTGGATTTGCGATCCGGATATCATCAGGTCCGAGTAAAAGCAGAAGGTATTTGCAAGACGGCGTTTCGAACTCGGTATGGACATTTCGAGTATCTAGTGATGCCCTTCGGAGTAACGAATGCGCCGGCAATATTCATGGATTTGATGAACAGAATCTTTTCACCATTCTTGGACCAGTTTATTGTGGTATTCATTGACGATATTCTGGTTTACTCGAAGAGTTCGGAAGAGCATGCTGAGCATTTGAAGATCACACTGCAGACACTGAGACAGGAGAAATTGTATGCGAAGATGAGTAAGTGCGAATTTTGGCTGGAAGAAGTGAAGTTTCTGGGGCATGTTGTGTCGGGCGATGGAATCGCCGTCGATCCCGAAAAGATTGCAGCAGTTCGAGATTGGCCTATTCCAAGAAATGTGGCTGAGATAAGAAGTTTCCTTGGTTTGGCCGGATACTACAGGAGATTTGTGGAGAACTTCGCTCGTTTAGCAGAACCGTTGACCAAGCTTACGCGCAAAGAAGTACCTTTTATTTGGACGGATAAGTGTGCATTGGCTTTCGAGACGTTGAAGCAGAAGTTGATAACCGCCCCTATCCTGACCGTACCAGACAATTCCGGAGGACTGGTGATTCACAGCGACGCATCTGGAAAAGGATTGGGATGTGTTTTGATGCAGAATGGGAAGGTCGTAGCTTACGCATCAAGACAACTGAAGACCCATGAGAAGAATTATCCGACCCATGACTTGGAGCTTGCGGCTGTGATCTTCGCCTTGAAGATCTGGAGACACTACCTTTTGGGCGAGAGAGTCGAAGTTTTTACAGATCACAAGAGTTTGAAGTATGTGTTCACTCAGAAGGAGTTGAACATGAGGCAACGCAGATGGTTGGAGCTGATGGCCGACTACGACCTTGATCTTAAGTACCATCCGGGAAAAGTTAACGTCGTGCCAGATGCGCTTAGTCGGTTACCAGCGATTCAGGTATTGACTACACAGAGGGAGATCATCGCGGATTTTTGAAGATTTGACTTGGAGGTTGTGCTACCACACTCTACGGGACAGTTGATGCAGTTGCAAGTACAGTCGTCCTTAGTTGAGAAGATTAAAGCGGCACAATCGCAGGATCCTAGACTGCAAAAGTTTCGAGAGCAGATTGAAGCCAGACTACGAACAGATTTACTGGTCCACGAAGATGGTTCGTTGAGGTATGGTAGCCGTGTGTGTGTGCCAAAGGGAGATGTGCGTGAAGAGCTTATGAAGGAGGCACACAGTTCAGCTTACTCTGTACATCCAGGAGGTACAAAGATGTACCGAGATATTCGACAGCAATTCTGGTGGGAAGGTATAAAACGGGAGATCGCTCGCTTCGTGGCTAAGTGCTTGGTATGTCAGCAAGTCAAGGTTGAACACCAAAGGGTTGCTGGTTTGTTGCAACCACTTCCGATTCCTCAGTGGAAGTGGGAACATATAACCATGGATTTCGTGACGGCTTTACCGCGGAGTCCAAAGGGCAACAATGCAGTATGGGTGATTGTCGATCGGTTGACCAAGGCAGCTCATTTTATTCCTTTTCGGGTTGGTCAATCAACGAAGACTTTGGCAGAGCGGTACATGCAGGAGATTGTAAGATTGCATGGAGTACCGATGAGCATCGTGTCCGATCGGGACACTCGGTTCTTGTCACATTTCTGGAGGAGTTTACAGGAAAGCTTGGGGACTCGATTGAAGTTCAGCACAGCTTATCATCCTCAAACTGATGGTCAGTCGGAGAGAACGATCCAAACTCTTGAGGATATGTTGAGAGCATGCATGTTGGACTTCAAAGATTCTTGGGAGGATCACCTACACTTGGTGGAGTTTTCTTACAACAATAGTTTCCAAGCGACTATTCAGATGGCTCCGTTTGAAGCTTTATATGGTCGTAAGTGCCGTTCACCTGTTTGTTGGGATGACGTCGGTGAACGAAGATTGTTGGGACCAGACTTGGTAGTACAGACCGTTGAGAAGGTTAACGCCATCAGGAAGCATATGAAGGCAGCTCAAGACAGACAGAAAAGTTGGGCTGACACGTCAAGAAGACCTCTAGAGTTCGCCGTGGGTGATTTGGTATTCTTGAAGATATCACCGAATAGAGGAGTGATTCGGTTTGGGAGTCGGGGAAAGCTTAGTCCTCGATTCGTTGGACCCTTCGAGATATTGGAGCGTGTTGGAGAGGTAGCGTACCGTTTGGCGTTACCACAGTCCTTGGCAGGTGTGCACGATGTGTTTCATGTATCTCAACTACGGAGGTATGTTCGAGATGAAACCCACGTCTTGGATCATTCGGAGTTAACTGTACGAGAGGACCTAACTTTTGAGGAGCGACCGGTTGAAATCAAGGATCGAAGGGAAAAGGTTCTTAAGAACAAGGTTATCCCTCTTGTGCTAGTCTCTTGGGGTAATCGATCGCATGGAGAATCCACTTGGGAGCGAGAAGACGAGATCCGGCAGAAGTTTCCTCACCTTTTCCTGTAGTTATCTATCTTGTATTCTTGGAATTTCGAGGACGAAATTCATTTTGTAGTTGGGTATGATGTAACACCCGAGCCCAATAATACTATTTCTGTTACTGGTTGAGTGTTCGACATTGCTCATTTCATTTATCTTGCCTGTTTGGGTCTCACTGTAAAATTTTAACCGGCTAAGTCATTTTTGCATATAACAAATTTTAGCACCTAAAATGAAATTAAAAATATCCATATTGGCCTACTCGTCAACCCTAGCCGCGTGGTAGCGTCCGCGCGTCGAGTTTTCATCCCGTTCGGTGAAACGGGCGAGTTTGGACGACTACGCGCGCGTGCAAGTGTCCGACTTGGGGGCATGCTTTTTAATCATAAGACATCTCATTTTAAAATTTGGAACCCGCTTAAAATCCTTTTATTTAAATTTTAAATTTTTGGGCGCAACCCGGGCGCGATTTGGAAATGTTTCATTTAGCGCCAAAATCCCAATTTAATAATATATTCTAAAACTATATATATACTCCGTTACATATAAAATCATACTGAATCTTTAAAATTTTCCTTTAAATCTTTTCTTAATTTTTATCTGGCCAATCACGAGGCTTAAACCTCGTGGGCCCCTGCCTTTTAACCCTCTCTCTGCCTCTCTATCTCTCCTTTCTCCGTCCCTGTCTCTATCTCTCTCTCCCTCTAATCTCTCTCTCTCTCTATCCCTATATTTACTTCCTCGTCCCATTCTTTACGAGAACGATCATGTAACCCTAACCCGCCGGAACCCTAGCCCAGCCACCGTGCTCGTCGCCGCTGCAGCCCAACCCCGACGCCACCACCACCATCGTCCTCGTCGCCACCGCAGATCTCCTTCCTCCTCTCCTACGTCCCCGTGCAGCCCAGTACCGTAGCCACCTGCACCCGCCGTGCTCGTCGTCGCCGCCGCATCTCGTCGCCGACGACGCCAGCATCTCCCCTTCGCCCCTCTTCCCGACCTCGACACCTTCCTCCTCCTCCCGAGTGCCCGGCGCCGCTACAGAACCCAACAGCAACCTGCAGCCGAGTCTGCCGCCGCCGCTTCCTCGCCGGCGCCCCATCGCCGTTGACCCCGTCCTCTTGTCCACGGCCTCGCGAGCACCCCCTCGGTGAGATCACCTTCTTCCTCTCTCCATTTCTTTTCCTTTTCGCTGTTAACATAATTCGTGATTGGCAGATCTCCACCGCGTTCACTGTTCACCGCCGGAGCCAATCGACGCCGTCGACCGTCGTGCCCCCCTTCACCCACAGTGAGTAATCCCCCATCCTCTCCTTTCTCTACACATTCCCTTCGCTTTCTAGATCTATACCATTGAAACCCTATTCACCGTTCTCTTTCTCGCCGGAATCCGGCGATGCCGACAGCTTGACCCGACATTCCAGCAAGGTACTCCGGTCCGCGTGGTCCCGCTGTTCGTTGTTTGGATTCGATCCGTGACCCGTGCGTCCGTCGCGTGTTTTCCGCCGACGTTACGTCCGTTTTTCCCGGTTCGCGAACCGTCGAGGCAAGTATTACTTGCTACATGCTATACTTTATAATTAAACGTGTTTGACTCATTAAACTTGCAAACTTAACTCGACATAGCTAGTTTCTCATTGTGGCTGCAATTATGACATATATCATTTTACGATTAACCTAAAATTACAGCTTGCTACTTTAACCCTAATAACGAAGTTACCTGTTAACCACATTTTACTGTTTAAAGGGTGATAGCCTATACACTGGTAGTTCTATTATAATCTGATATTGAGATAACGGTATTGCACCGCAAGGGTGCTCGAAACTTGCTAATATGATGAAACGTCTGTACTATACCAATGCACTAATGTGATTAAATAAATTGCTTATTGTTGTTCAATTCATTGCTTATTTCCTGCTGTTATTCCTTGTTCGATTTTATACCTGTTGTGAGCACACCCTCGGTTGTGTTACACATTGACTTGACTTTGCTACACATGACATATATATATACCGATGCACCGGACATGGTACCCTTTGCTATCGACTTAACCTGATGTACCATGACCTGACCTGTTACCTGATCTCATGCCTAATGCCAACAAACCTGACTTGGGGTCCTCATGGACCATTCCTGTTGTCTATCCAGACAAACCTGACCTGTTACCTGATCCTGTGTTGGCATTAGTCCTTGATTTCTGAATACCTGACTTCACACATATAACCTGGGGGTATGGGGAAATCAAACGGGTAATCTAAAGTGTAGCTTAAAAGGGTATTACTTGATCCGTGGTCCCGAGGGGTAACGGGACAGAGCCATTCGTGACTCTTACATTCCTGATCCATGGTCCCGAGGGGCAACGGGACAGAACCATTATTGGTTCCCATTTTCCTGATCCGTGGTCCCGGGGGGTAACGGGACATATCCTTTGAGTTACATGGAGGATTACTCGAATTGATTTCAAAGACTTTAGAATAGAAACCCGATAGAACAGTTTAGTTACTCACTGCACACTACCCTGCACTGCTTGTTTCATATTATTGCTTTATTCATGATTATTTATGCATTGCCTATTACCATGATTCATATTATATTATTGGTTGACATGACGCGCTGACGTCTGGGTTTTGCATGGCCCAGATTCCTTACCACTGTCGCCGACCGAGCAGGAGTATTTCAGCCAGTAGGCTGATTTGTGAGTTCTGTAGTGATTAGTTTATTTCCTGCATTTCTTTTTCAGATGTGAGCCCGCATTATGGGACATACTTTTCTATCATTGTATTGGATCATTTGCTTCCGCACTTATTTATTATTGACTCTTGTTATTCTGGATTTGGACATGTGTTAGATAGTTTTTATCTTGTTCTTGATATCTCTACAGCCGTAATGTGACTGTGGATGGATACTTCCTACCCACAGGTAGCATGGTTGGCTATGTCACGTGCCCAATCTGGCGTACTCTGGGAAGCGGGGCATGACAATGCCGATTGATTTTTGATTCACCCACTATCCACTTACCATATTCAGTGTACGTATCAGAGGGACCGGAGGATGATCGTGGCCGTTTTTCACAAAGGTGTTCCGCTCTTGGGCTGGAGGGGATATCGGTTGGCTGTTTCAGGGTATCAATCCCTTGCTCAAGAACCGAATTTTGATTTTGCTGCAATTGCAACCGGATGACTTAGGTCGTGAGATCTTCCATGACGTTTGCTAGCTTGTCGACCTTGGAATTGACCTTTTCCAACTTCTCGTCTCTGACTTGAAGCTGCCTTTGAAGCCATTGGAATAATAATTGCTCTATAGTTCCGGGTATGATAACCGGGTCATCCTTACTGCATGAGCTTGATTCCGCAGGAATCACATGCTCCTTTGGCTTAATGGCTTGAGCGGGCTCTTCATCATTTAGACCGAGCCGATATTGGGTAGCAATAGCCACGTCATCGTCATGGGTATAAGGCGTAGGAGGACTTGTTCTTCTAGGCTCCACCATGTAGATCGTATGGATTGTGTACCCGTCTACTGCCTTTACATTGGTAATGTTGCTCGTTGGTGTTTTGGCTTATTGCCTTGGCCCGCTCCTTTCCAAGAAGGGTAGACGATTGAGAGCAGCAGATTCCCGAAGGGTTTCGGTCTCCGTTTGTATGAAATTGGTGGTGTAGCTTGATTGTTCGCTAGCACACCTTTAGAAAGTTCTATTTCTCCTGTCTTATATTGCTTTTTGACCCAATCTTTGAAGACGAAGCAGTCCTCAATAGCATGACCTATCACTCTATGATAGGGGCAATATTTGGGGTCGTCGGTCATATTCGTTTCTTGCGGTCTCTTTGATTCTAGCAATTGTAGACCGTTTCTTAGGGCGTCCTTGAGTATCTTGTAGATATTTTCCCTTCTGAAGGAATAGACCTTATCCAGTTTCTCCTTCAGAGGCAATTCTCCTCCCTCTCCCAACACTGGCTTTTGAAGTTGGTTGGTATTAGGCCCGCTCATCCCTCGCTTATTTCGGTTAGCCGAAGTGTTGAAAGATTCAGTATCATCGGAATTTCTGCCTTTGCGATTATCGTCCTTTCGGTTTCTCCAGGATCTATTGTTATTTTGGGAACTCGAGAGAGAATCCTGCTTTGAGCGTTCCAACATTTGAACTTTCTTGGTCAGTTCTTGGAACGCCTTGAGACCCGCGGTACATAGAAAAGGATTCATCCAGGTACCGAGATTTCCAATGAGGAGATTGACGGATTGGTCTTACTCCAACGGCGGTTCATATTTGACAGAGAGATTGCACCATCGGTCTATAAAATCCATGTTGCTTTCATTGTTCTTTGGATCGGTCCTTACGAGGTCGGCAATGGTGATTTTATCGCTGACACACATGAACCTTTGCTTGAACATAGATTCTATTTGAGCGAACGTCGTGATCGAGTCATCCGGTATGCTTGCGTACCAATTGAAAGCGACATCGGTTAAGCTATTGACGAACTGGTGGAGGAGAAGCGCATCATTGCCCCCAGTGTTCGCGCATAATGCTTTAAATTGGGCAATATGCTGGTTTGCATTTCCCGTCCCATCGAACCTTTCAAATTTGGGGACGACATAACCAGTGGGAAACTCCACAAGATTGTATCGAGTAGGATATGGTCTCCCGCTACTGTTGACATCTTTTTGCTCTCCGGGTTCGGCTACCAATGTTCTGACTTTGTTGGTGACCAAATCCATGATTTGATCTTGCGTTAGCGGGTTGCTGTCATTGATAGTCAATACATTTCCCGAAATAGGATGCGGCCGACTTTCATGCGGTTCGCCCACCTTTGGATTTGAGGGAATAGGTGTCGGCTGCCTCGGGACATCTTTTCCCGGTTCATGAGCAGAGCCCTGTGCTTGATTGGATGGCTGAGAGGCAACTTGGGCCGTGAACTGTAAGACGACGTTTGTCAAGTTGTCAATTTTCGAGTAGAGCTTGTCCTTCTCCTTGTCTTTTTTTCTGTGCTGCTTCTGGAGCTCTTGGAGAAGTTGCTGCTCTGCGGTCTTGGGACAAATGATTGGCTCATCTTCGCTTTCCGAGTCAGACTCCTCATAAACTGAGGGATCTATCTACTTATCAGCCTCACTGAAAGGGTTTTCATTACCTTCCAGAAGAGGCTGGACTTGGAAATTGGTAGCCACATTCGCACCAGATTGGATTTGAGATGTAGTGGCCCCGTCTTTGCTATTGCTGCGTGTGCCCACCATGTAGATAGTGTTGGGTTATGCCAGCGCCCTGGCCATCTACCATGGCTGGTGCGGAACAAAAACGGCGTTTAAAAAACTTGGCGCTAACGAAACCCGTCCAAGATCGAACCATAAACCCTTACTAGCTAACTACAAAATGCTAAACTACTGAGATTAGAAAGTTATACCAAACGAACCAAGTCCTTTGGTCTTCCATCATCTTCCTTAGCTCCTTGAGGCGTGCTCGATTGAACTTGGCTGCCGGTCTTCCTTCGTCGAAGATGACCCACCCGAGGGATGTAGCCCGTGGCTCTAGCTCCACATCAAAAGTAAGTGAAGCAACTAGGGATTCTAGGTTGCTAATCTAGAATGCCTAGGATGTAGTGAGTGTTCAAAGTGTTTATTCATCTCACATCTTCTCTTGATTCTCAACTCATAAGATTGTAGAGAGGAGGTTGAGTATGAAGGTGAAGGAACTCAAGAAACTCAAGAGAGTGAGTGAAGTATGATGGTGAGAAGAAAACTCATCTAAAAAATAATGAGCATCCATAAAGAGAGAAAATGATGGTGCAAGGTTTTGTAAAAACAATTCTTTTATTTTAAAATAGAACCCATACTTGAATAGTTTGCACAAATGAATTAATAATTCATTTATGCACACTATGCAAGCATGGTTCTCACCATACTCCCCATCATTTCTTTTCCATCTCATTATCCATGTAAAATAAATGGTCAAACCCAAAATGAGGTGTCCACCTTCTAGAATGTTTTCCTGATAAATACGGATTACATTTTACTGTATATACATACCTGTATTCATACCGAAATACGAATACCTGAAGAGATAGAATAAAACAAAGAACATAATACTAGAATATACATATCGAAATATATATACCTAAATTATTAAATCAATACCTGATTTAATAATCCGGCTCAAACCCGAGCCGTCTAGTATTATCAACTGTCCGATCGAAAGTCCTGGTACATAGTACTATCAATTGATCGGAACCCTGCACGTATGCAATACGGCTACTATATCGTTTCGCCAGAACCGGGGAAACCCTCTATGGGGGACTCTAAAGACTCGTCAATATGCTAGCAGTGTGTTTAAGCACAAACACGTCAGCAGCACTAGCTGTACGTAACGGCTACCCAGGTATTGAGCGAAAGGAAGGCCAACGAGCAAACTTATCCGAACCCCTACTGTGCCTGTCAGTGACAACATTCGTACAGTTCGGTCTGTTCGTTTAAGAGTATCGCATATCGAGTTTAGGGGGATGGATAAAGTCAGACCCCTAATGACGCGATATTTCGTTTCGGTATGAAGCCTATCACCAACAGAGAAACTACTGATCCAAATCAGTAATTCTCGACTACCTTGACCAAGGATTTCTAGTGATGGCCACCTATGCGCGACATTAACCCCAACACCGGCAGAGACGAATCCCTGACGATCCGCTCACTGCCTCTATGTTGCTCGGGATTGTACCCAACTAAAATATGTTTGCACGACTCCTTTGAGCCATGGTAGGATAGTAATCAAAGCACAGTAGGAACTCATACGAGACAAATGACGATCTCAGATCGACAGACTAACTTGTACACATGTCACCTGGGAACTACTGTCTGACAATAGGTATAATACCAACTAGCATGTTCCTGGCGAGTCCGTCCAGTGTACTCATAACCCAATAAGCACCTGTATACTATCTTAGGTGACTGACTAACACCAATGGCTTGTGAGACCGGCCACCGCCCCTCGTCGGGGCCTCGATAAGTATACACTAGTCTATTCCGGAGTATCAATACCCAGTCTTGATACTCTCTCGACTAAGGACATTTAAGGATGTGCTTATAGACTACCCAGCTCCCATATATATGATCGCCATCATAATGCTGGTAGTCAATCAAGAATCTTATGGGCTTTATCAACATGTAATAGTGATATGTAATACCACATAAAGCATGTATATGATGATAAAGACAAACCAGATAGTATACTATCATCTTGAGTAAGACTGTTCTATCCATATAGGTCCTCTCTCAATCATCACAATCGCGTGCCTGTGATTACAATAATTGACTTGAGGGAACTATAGCCAACAGACAGTATGGAGCACATATCCAGCCATCTCTTTATCTTTGGCGGTTGATTTTTTGGACCATCGTCGTGGCCCTTCCTCTTCTGGAATGGACAGACGACTGAAGACGATTGGCCCGACTGGGTCATTGGGTGGCGCTGCCCGGATCGTAGCTTTCTTGACCCTTTCGGTCATGGCATTCTTCTGAACCAATTTCAGCGGTTTAAAAGAGTTAGCGAGCTTCACAGCCGGTTCAGCTATTGTTACGGGGTAACCCTATTCTTGGAAACTCATGAAGTTCAGCCTAGCAGGAGCCCTAGCCTTTTTGTTGGCTCTGTATCTGAGCCTTTTCTGTCTTAGCTTCTCGATTTTGAGGGCTATGTGGGCATCCGTTATCTAGGAAGCCATTGTGATTCGATTGACGGGGAGTTTAGAGAAGATACCCGATCGAGCAGTTGTCAGGGGTACCGCTGGAGCTTGCCCGAGATACGTTATTGCTTTGTTGGTATCAATGACCTTGCTTCCAGCTGGAGCAACGAAGAGTTGTTCGGAGATAGATTTATGCTTGGGCTGATGTGCCTTCAAGATCACTACATTTGGCCTTCTGTCTTTCGAGGCCCGTTTGTTTGTTACTGGAGCTTGAGGAGCTGGGATGGCGTTAGCTGGTACGAACAGAATAGAGCCAAATGGTAGCAGCGGCTCCTCCCACTGTCGCCCGAGACTGGCCGGAAGGACCGTCCTGGCATCCATCTTCATCGTGTAGGAGATAGGAGCTGTGTTGAGAGCCGAGCTTGCCCTTAAAGACATTTTGTTGCGTCCGAAGGTTGCGATTGGAAATTTTTAAGCTGCATAAAGAAGCATGATTTCAATACAGGCAATCGATATATATGTTGATTGAGTTCACATGAATGTTTAACCCGAAATATGAGAGGAGAGAAAAGGTCCCACCGGACGTGCCGGAATCTGTAGGGTGTTTTTCGTCACCCTTTTGAGATGGGAATACGCGTCACTTATCAGGTGTGTACAGATTCCCCCTGCCCAGGGTAGGCCGGGGTTTATTGATTGTGGGGATCCGAATCTCCGGCAGCCGCGGACTAAACTGCCGTTAATTACCCTTCGCTTTTGGAGCGAGAGAATTCCAACGGGTAAAACTAGTCATGCGAACTCAATGCGATATATTGGTGTTTTTTTTATATAACAATAGGGACGTGTTCATTGTTTTTTCCATTTATGAAAAAAAGAATTTTTTTATTTTAGAAAAAAAGATTTTTTTTATTTTACAAAAAAAATTTAAAGAAACTTTTTTTTAAAAAATTATTTTATTTATTATTTATATTTTATTTAATTTTTTTGCTTTTAAAAAAATAAAATTAAAAAAATTTAAAAATTTAATAAAATGATGAGGGGAAGCCCCCTCTACTCACGTGAGGGGAAAGGGGGTTCCACTAAATGGGAGCCTCCCCCTCACATGAAGGGGAGTGGGGAGGGAAAAGCTCCCACTTAGTGGGAGCTCCCTCCCCCTCATGTGAAAAGGAGCACGGGCTTCCACTTGGTGGGAACCTCTCCTTCACGTGAGGGGGCTCCAAATTTTTTTTTTATTGTTTTATTTAAAATTTGAATTTTTTTAAGGAGTTAAACTCCAAAATATTTTATTTGGAGTTAAACTTCCAAAACAATTTTATTTGGAGTTAAACTCCAAAATATTTAAGATGGAGTTAAACTTCCTAAAAGGATTTTTATTGTGGAGTTCAACTCAATTTTTTTTTATTGTGGAGCTAAACTTTAAAAGATATTTTTTTATTGCAGAGTTAAACTCCAAAAGATTTTAAATGGAGTTAAACTCCTAAAAGGATTTTTATTGTGGAGTTAAACTTCAAAACAATTTTTATTGTGGAGTTAAACTCCTATAGATATTTTTTTTATTGTGAAGTTAAACTCCAAAACAAATTTTTTCTATTGTGGAGTTAAACTCCAAAGGTTTTAAATGGAGTTAAACTCCTAAAAAGATTTTTATTTTGGAGTTAAACTCCAAAAGATATTTTATTTGGAAACTCCCAAAAAAATTTATACGTAGTCAAACTCCCCAAAAAAAAATATTTTGAAAAGGAAGCTCCTACTAAATGGGAGCCTCCTCGTGAGAGGGGGAACCTCCCCCTCACGTGAAGGGGAGGGACCCATTGGGAGCTCCCTCCCCTTCACATGAAAGGTTGTAGGGGTTCCCACTTAGTGTGAGCCTCCCTCTTATGTGAGGGGGAAAGCTCCCACTCCCCTACGTGAGGGAGCAAGGGGCCCCTCACGTGGGGAAGGGAATCCCTTTAGTGGACTCCAAAACCTTTTTTTAAATTTTTTTTAAATGGAGTTAAACTTCAAAATATTTTATTTGGAGTTAAACTCCGAAAACAATTTTATTTGGAGTTAAACTCCAAAAAAATTTCAAATTTTTTTTGTTATGGAGTTAAACTCCAAAAGAATTTTTATTGTGGAGTTAAATTTCAAAACATTTCCTCATTTCTCTTTTGAGAAGAAACCTAAAATGGGTTCTCTTGAAACTCTAAAATTTAGATCTTAGATGATGAAAAAGATCCATTTTGTTCTCTTGGTGGAGTCTTGGAAGGTGGGTTTCCCTTCTTCTCCCTTTCTCAAATTGGATCTTGAGGAGGGAGAAGAAGGTAGCGAAAATCTTCTCTTTGTTTTTTGATCGGATATGAGAGTTAAACTCTCCGTCAGTGGGTTTATAATGAAACTTTATTTGGTTTTTAAAAAAAAAAAAGAGAGCTAAGCTCTTGATTTAATTGGAAAATAAAGAGAAAGAGGAAGAACTTGAGAGAGTGAGGATGGATGCACAAACCCTAAAGATTTGTTGGGGAATGAATTCTCTTTTTATTATTTCCTCATGTTTCCTTATATAGCCTTACAAATTTATACATAGCCCTTTGGGCTTTACAAAATGGTATTTTGCCCATCTCATGCCCCATGTGCTTATTTCTTTTGCACATGAGTCATGGGCTTTACAAAAAAAATTGGCTTTATGCCTATTTTTCTTATATTTATTCATAAAAATTACATCAAAATTATTTAATACATAATTTTCATTTTGGCATGAGGGAGGCCGGCCGTAGGGCTCGACTTAGGCATGGGGTCACTTGACTTGAATTTGGGCCCGCTTACTTGGGGTTGACTTTGATTTGGCCAACGGGGTGTAATTTTTGACCCCAACAATAAGTACAAAAGAAAAAAAATAATAAGTAGAATTCAAAGAACAATGTAAATTTTATGAGTAATATCATAGTAGTATTATTATGCATAGTTGTAATATCAGTTAGGATAGTGTTCATACCATGCAAAAATTAGGGATTTTAAATAAAAATTTCCCCTTTTAAAAATTTAGGGTTTTTAATAATATAAGGAAGAGTGAGTGGAAAAGAGAGAAGGAACTTACAAAAAAAGGATGATATAGAATCATCCTTATCTTAAAATAGAGGATGTCTCAAATTAGATAGAGGCGAGAGGTGAGGCCTTCTTCTTCCTTTGTTCGATTCTCTCAACGTAGGGCTTCAGATCAGAAACAACAAAAAGAGAATTTTTTTGGAGTTACGGTGTTTTCTCTCCCTTTCCTTTTGACTTAACAGAAAAGAAAAAGAGTTAAGGGGTTATGATTTATTAAAATCCTATCAATCCTCCAAAATCAAAACAATAAAAAAACAGTCAAAAAAATATATCCAAAACAACAAACAAACAAAAATAAACAAATAAATTATATATTTTATTTAGAAGAAAATCTTTTCTCTTCCTTTAAAATATTAATAAATATTGGTTATATAAAAAATATGATATTAGGTTTAAAATTTTGGGATTTAAAATAAAAACTAAAATATCTCAGTTAAGGTTCGAACGTATGACCTATGGAATAGTAATGCAATGTTATAACCAAGATATACAAGAATGGATCATGTATATTATTTGAATGGAAATAAATAAATATACAAGTATTTCAAACAAAAGGACATTTCTTAAAGAAAGGAAAATACAAAGAAAGTATTAAGATTTTGTGATCGTTGCATCAATCCTGGAATGAAACGAAAGTCGGTTTTGAAAGACTTTCTTTCGCACAAGGACTTCAGCAAGTTCCCCAAGAAGATAGCAACGTCATCTTCAAGGCAGGCTGCTTTGCTACTCCTTACATAAAGAAGAACGGGACGTCTCGCAATGCGAGAAGAAAGGCTGCTAAATAGATCCATGATGAGAACACTGATCATATTTCTCAACATCAATAGGTTTCTACATTACCTGTCAGGAAAATCTTCACCCTTCTTCAAAAGAAAGAAATCCGACCTCAACAGAATGATCATATTGTTAGGTCATTTCGTGGTCATAGAACTATAAATCAAAGACCTATACGGCATAAACGGAGGCGGGGGCCCTCCAAAGTCTCGTTCCTCCTAGGGTCTTCTACCGTAAGAAAAAGGAGATCCTAAACCGTCTGGCCGGCGAGGCCCATATAACCGCTCGTAAGGAGCAAAGCTCAATGCCAGACTATCCTGATCATGACACGTGTAGAGTTTACATGAATCGAAGAAACCAAATTCCTTCACTAACTCCCTCATCTAGTCTAGTAAGAAACTCCTTGGCTAGTCTGATATTGACCTCTTCTATTCGGTCAATAGTGCACACTTGCCGGATGGTCGGATTAAATGATCCACAAACCGATGGTTCGTCAGATGGCACGAGAAGTCAGGATGGCTGTCCACAGGCAAAAGGGCGCTGCAAATGTTGATCCCCTAAATCTTCCTAACCAATAGGGGTCTCCTCAACCGAACGAAGTGGATAATTCTCCTCCGCATATTCATAATAATCCATTATACGAGGTTAACACCGACGACATGGATGAAAACGTCCCATCGAGGGACAAAGATCGTCATATAGACGAGATGCGAAAATGAATGGCTAATCTAACAGCCATCATCCAGGTTTTGTCTACCC
Organism: Agapanthus africanus; assembly: GCA_030015575.1. Classification (NCBI taxonomy): domain Eukaryota; kingdom Viridiplantae; phylum Streptophyta; class Magnoliopsida; order Asparagales; family Amaryllidaceae; genus Agapanthus; species Agapanthus africanus. Next base: position 50,011,932 of record CM057339.1, read on the forward strand.
AGGTGCAAACTTTGGCAGAGATACCAAAACAAAACCCGCCAGTAGAAAGTGCAAAATGGATGACGACGGCACAAAACTTGGCAACCAATGCACCAAGGAGGGAACAACCACATGCCCCTTAAACACCACATACACCAACTGGAGGGACTATCCCATTTTGAGAGGAGTTGATCAGCCGCAGGCAATTTCTAAGCCCGTAGCGACAGTTGTGGTCGTGACCATTCCAATAGCAGTAGCGGCTGCTTCTGCTCCTTCAATTTCGACAGTAGGTCTTTCTTCCATAGCTAATATGGACATTGCTGCTTTGCAGAAATTCATTGCTGAACAAATGAAGAAAAAGGACGCAGACACGGTGATGCCGGTAGCTAACCAATCTTACCCGGATGAATACAACGATGTTTCATATATTATAGGTAACATTGTCCTCTCGTTTAAAACGTTCGATGGGACAAGAAACCCTGAGCAACATTTGGCTCATTTCAAGATTGCGTGCGGAGACTCTACAAGGGACGACAAACTCCTGCTCCGTCAATTTCCCAGGAGTTTGATTGGAATAACCTTCGACTAGTTCGCCAAGTTGGAACCTGAGTCAGTGATTACCTTCAACCAGCTTGCCGAAAAGTTTGAGCAAAGGTTTGAAAGCAACATCCCGGACAAAATGACTTTGACAAAGCCGTTATCGATGAAACCTCATAACAAGGAGTCATTGGTCGATTTCGTCCAACGATGAAGAACAACTAATATCCAGTGTGAGCAGCAAATACCTGAAGAATAGGCTGTCAAGTTCCTAATTTCTAAACACTCGAGACAAATTAAGCGTTTTCTATTGTTTGGCATGCACAAATCATTTGCTTCTTTAGTTGAGCAAATAATCTTACTAGAAGAAGCGGAGCCTGAATTGCTAAGTTATTCCTATGAAGACTATACATTTACCCTTTCGCGGTCAGCGCAAGCCTTCGCTCGACAACACGAGATATCAACAAGTCAGACAAATTAACCTAAAATCTCCTCAAACGATAGAATGAGAGGTAAATATTCTTTTAAACAAGAATACTCCAAAAATATCTTTGAAGATGCCTTAGAAAATGGGTTACAATTCCCCGCCTTAAAAAGGCTAGAAGAGGTCAACAAAACAGACCATCCAAGCTACTGTGTGTACCATCGATTTGTCAATCACCCAATTAAAGAATGCTATGTTTTCGAGGACTGGTTTCAAAAACAATATCGAGAAGGTAAGCTCACCCTACTCGATGAATACAAAATAAATGAGTAAGCCCTCCTCTAAATTGGTTAATAAGAATGCGTTGCTCGACTGAGATCAAGCATGGTAAGAGGCTTTCAACAAATTAAAGCACTCTCTTGCATCACAAGTATGGACCAAACCAATTCAACAAAATAACTCCTTTTACCCTCAATACAGCCGCGGTATAAGGTTTCCTGAGGGCAACACTTTATGAGAGTTCTCCTCAAAGCAATAGAAAATTTCTTTTCTATCCATTTGTGAAAGTCCTCTTCACAGTGGAAAATATATTGTGTACAAATTTCTTTAGGAAAGTCCTCTTCATAGCAGAAATCCATTCGTGAAAATTCTCTTCACAATAGAAAATAAATTATGTACAAATTTCGCTTGAAAAATCCTCTTCATAGCGGAAATCTATTCATGAAATTCCTTTTCACAATGGAAAATATATTATGTACAAATCTCGCCATGACAGTCTTCTTCATAGTGGAAATCCATTCATAAAAGTTCTATTCACAAAGGAAAATATATTATGTATAAATTTCACTAGGAAAGTCCTCTTCATAGCGGAAATTCATTCGTGAAAGTTCTCTTCACAATGAAAAACATATTATGTTCAAATTTCGTTATGAAAATCCTCTTTATAGCGGAAATCCATTTGTAAAAGTTCTCTTCAAAATGGAAAATAAATTATATACAAATTTGGTTAGGAAAGTCCTCTCCATAGCGGAAATCCATTCGTGGAAGTTATTTCCACGGTAAAAATATATCAAACCCAATTTTATTATGAAAGTCCTCTTCATGACGAAAACCCATTTGTGAAAGTCATATTCACAATAGAAAATATATCAAAACAAATTTCGTTATGAAACCTCTTTTTGTAACGAATAATCCTTTTGTGAAAGTCCTTTTCACGATGGAAAATACAAAGTTCAAATTTCGCTAGGAAAGTCGTCTTCATAGCGGAAATCCATTCGTGAAAGTTCTTTTCACAATGGAAACTATATTATGTACAAATTTCGCTAGGAAAGTCCTCTTCATAGAAGAAATTCATTCGTGAACGTGCTTTCCATGATAAAAATATATCAAACCCAATTTCGCTATGAAAGTCCTTTTCATTGCGGAAACCCATTTATGAAAGTTCTTTTCATAATAGAAAATATATCAAAATAAATTTCGTTATGAAATCTCTCTTTGTAACGAATAATCCTCTTGTGAAGGTCCTCTTCACAATGGAATATACAAAGTTCAAATTTTTCTATGAAAGTCCTCTCTAAAGCGGAAATCCATTCGTGAAAGTTCTCTTCATGATGGAAAATACAAAGTTCAAATTTCGTTATAAAGTTCTCTTTATAGTGGAAACCCATTTATGAAAGTTTTCTTCATAGTAGAAAATATATCAAAACAAATTTCGTTATGAAAGTTCTCTTCGTAACGAATTATCTATTTGTGGAAGTCCTCTTCACGGTAAAAATATACCAATTTCTCTATGAAAGTTCTCTTCATAACGGAAAACTATTTGTGAAAGTTCTCTTCACAATAGAAAATATATCAAAATAAATTTCGTTATGGAAGCCCTAATCGTAACAAATAATCCCTTTGTGGAAGTCCTCTTCACGGTAAAAATATATATCCAATGCAATTACATTGTGCAAGTCCTCTACACAACTGAAAATCCCTTTTCTTTCATTTGTGTTTGTCCTCTTCATGATGAAAATACATCCAATCTAATCATGTTGTGCAAGTCCTCTACACAACCACAAACATGTTTCTTTCATCTGTGTTGGTCCTCTTCATGATGGAAAATACAAAATGCAAATTTCACTCTGAAAGTTCTCTTCCTAGCAGAAATCCATTCGTGAAAACATTTTCCGTGAAGAAAACATATCAAATCCAAATTTCATAAAATCTTACGAAATGTAAATTTATCTTGAAAACTCTTTTGATCGTAAGTGTTGATTGTGTGGATTTCTATTGGTATTTTGAATACTTATTAGGGGTAAGTAACGGATGACGACTAGATCCGCTTCTCGTTTTTCATCCACTATCTTGTGTCCAAAAGCCAATGAAAACCACTTTTACACACTTATTCCCCGCACTTATGATTACGGTAAAATCCAAACAAATAATGGTTTTTGCCCAAATTTACGGATTTCGGATCTAATTCGAGATAAATTGAGCATGCTCTAACGAGATGGCTCATAATGATTTATCACCAGCCGCTGTGAATATGCATACATAGTAAGCAAGACCTACCATAAAACTGAGATTGATCCCAAAAAGAAACTCACAAAAAGGTCTTATCAAACAGGTCCCATGGTAATATATCCATATTGCGTAAACACCGAGATAAGCCTGAAATTGATCCCAAAAAGAAACTCACCAAAGTCTTACCTCAATTGTCTCACAATGCTATCCACATTACGGGAAAGCCTAAACTGCAGTACCTGATATTATCTGAGAGTTGTCCTAAGAATACTCATCAAAGGATTCTCATACAGGTCCCATAGTAATGTAACATATTACAGAAAAGCTAAAAGCAATACCAAAGATAAATCTGAATTTAAAAGACTTATCTTGTGCGTTCCGCGGTAATATAAAATAGACGGATGGCCTAAAACATGAATACTATATATTCGGCCCCGTCCTCATACATATAAATAGGTCAAAACCCAAAAAAATAATGTTTTTTCCCCAAACTTTCGGATTTCGGATCCGACTGGAGATAAATAGGGCACGCTTTAACAAGGTGGTTCATTATGATTTATCACCGATCGTTGTGGATATGCTTACAAAATAAGCAAGACCTAAGATAAGACTGAGATCGATTCCAAAAGAAAATTCACTAAGAAGTTCTGTCTCACAGGTCCTACGGTAAAATATCCGCATTGCATAAATGTCGACGAAAGTCAGTATCGAGATAAGGCTGAGATTGATCCCAATAGGAAACTCACTAAAAGTTTTATCTCAATGGTCCCGCAATATTATCCACCGTATGGATATGTCTAAACGGCAACACCTAAGTATATTTTAGATAGATCCTAAAAGGATGCGTATTGATAAGATTATCATAAGGTTCCGTAGCTATATAAAATATATGTCGGAAATGACTTTAAACTAATATATATGAAATTACGTCTTATGAGGACTTCAAATTAAAAGTCATGTTCTAAGGACGTCAAATGATTTTATGTCCAAAATGATTGTAAACTAATATCCATGTCCGAAATGACTCTAAATTAATACATATGTCCGAAATGACTATAAATCAATATAAATGTCTGAAATGACTATAAACTAATATAAACGTCTAAAATGACTGTAAACTAATATCCATGTCCGAACTGACTGTAAACTAATATGTTTGAAAATGATAAACTGAGTATGCATCAAAAGTGCACTTACTTAAAGTTTATCTAATATCCACGTCCGAAATGACTCTAAACTAATATTCATACTCGAAACGACTGTAAACTAATACATACGTCCGAGATGACTGTAAAACTAACATTTATGTCCGAAATGACTCTAAACTAAAACTTCTCAATTTATGTTTGTAACTCAAATGAAAGAATGCGGCAACATTATGTATACATCTCGATAAGTTATATACACTTCTTGTCGGGGGGAAATTGTTGACACAAAAAATCCATTAATATCATATATCCAACTTATATATACATGGTGCATACATGATATTAATAGGAGGGCATTTTTTAGAGTCAAAATATTAACTCTCAACGTTACTCAAATCGGGTACCGATGAATCTGCATATAGGCTGACTTCAAATGCCTGTAGATTTCAACATATTTGGTCAATGGGACAAATGAGAATTCATTTTAAAGCCCATCAAATCTAGTTTCCAAAATATCAAACGGTGCGTCATTTGGACTTTCCAAGAAAAAGTTATGACCAAATCATTAAAACATACACATGCAGATTTAGGCTGTCAGGATCCCCCATTTGGGTTCCGAGACCCCCATTTTTTGATTTCGGGAGCCCCCTTTTGGGATTCTGGGACCCCCTTTTGGGCTTTTGGGATCCCCTATTTAGTGTGTCGGGTGCCCGTTTTTGGAGGTCCGGGAGCCCCCATTTGGGTTTCGGGACCCTGATTTTTGGATTCCGGGACCCCCCATTTGGAGCGTCGGGAGCTCTCTTTTAGGAGCTCGGGACCCTCCTTTAGGGTTATCAGGAGCTCTCTTTTGGGAGGTCGGGAGCCTTCTAAAATAGACAGTTTTGGCTTATTTTTAAGTGGACGTGGGGGATTATCTTCCTTCACTCACCTAGTAAACATGGGGGAGCAGTTATACCCTCCCATAAAAAATATATATATACTTTTAAATAGATAGAAAGAGGAAGAGAAGATTTTTTTATAGAGAATTCAAAAAGAGAAAACTTGTACGTATTCTCGGTTTTAGAAGAAAAAGAAAGTGAGGGCTAGAGGAATGGAATTCGCATTCCTATCTTTTCTTCTCATACTCTCTTTCTCTATTTGTATCTCTCTAGTCAAGGATCAATAAAAAATTCATGAAAAGTTATACAAAATTTTATCTCCAATAGAGGAACTTGAAATCCATGGTCATAGCTTTCTTCAAGAAGATGAAGGCATAGCACACGAATCCATGCGTTCTTCACTTATTGACTGAACCTAAAATATGGGACATCTCATATCCTGCATATTTGGAAATATTCCACCCTATCTCTTACATATAAACAGAAATAGAATTCAATTCCTTAAAGAACATAAATTTAAACCCCTATGTTTTTTTTATAAAATATATGAATATAAAAAACTATTCAATCCTGACACATGAAAGACACGTCTTCATAAAATATATGAATAGGAAAGTCACTATTCATTCCTCTTCACATAATTCAGAAATAGAAATATACTCTATTTCTTCAAAATTTAAAGATATGGATCAAAATCCTCATATCTTCTATGAAACATTTTGAATGGGAAAACCCTATCCAGTTATGAGATATAAATATCATACCTCTATATTGGAATTCATTGTTAAATACATTGCAATCTTACGTAGAACATGGCTAAAACTATGTTCTGTTCTTGAACACAAAATACGTGTTCATCTTTGCACAAAAATGATGAGAATGATAAAATACGTCATTCTTATACTGTGCATGAAATTCAAATACATGAATTTCTATTTGATGAAGTTTCATAAAATGAATATTTTCATCCTGGCTACAACAAGCCAGAGAAAGCCCAAATTGGGATTTCTGTGTACCATCGGGACCCCCTTCCCGACGTCGGGAAGTCCTCATATTTGCACTTTTTGCATGAAACATACTTTGTGTATGGAACACATTATGTTTCATTGATATTTTGGAGGCCACACATAGGGCGGCCCTATTTTAATGATATGGCCCCCATGTACGGCAGTGCCCATTTATATATATTAAAATTTGACACTAAAATACCCTCAAGTCTGGACTAAACTTTTAAACTTGAGTTTTCTCATAACCTTGTACATTTTGCAATCTTGATGTAATTTACATTCAAATTATACACAAATATCAATGCAATACAATGATATTCCTTTGTATTCTCATATTATTCTCTGTTTGTAAGTATTTTTATATTCGTAAATCTTTGTGATGTGATTTGAGCAACCTAACAAGGTATATTGTCTAGGTAATTCCTTAGATAATAGGGTGTAATTAACCATATGTGTTTGCGCCTATGAGAAGTCTCGAACCCAGAACCTTCAGGTCAACCTTTAAAACTCATATACTTGTTTTTTTTAAACTCTTAATTTTCTTGTTAAAAGGTCGTAAAGAGGGTAAACACCAAGGTGGTCGAACCAGGTTAAATCCAGTGTGGTATTTCTTCTTCGGGCTAATTCACTTTGCTAGTGAGTGAACGGGGTTTTATTTTGTATTTATCTATCTTGTATTCTGGATGGTTTGGGGGATCGATTGTGTAACACCCAAGTTCATTTATACCATATTTGATTTGGGTATTTTCCAATTTTGCGACAGTTTTCTTGATTGTATTGTTTTGGCTGCGGATAGTGCATTGGTATCTGTGGTTAGTATCCGACCAGACCCGCATGCTTCAAAACCCATCATGGTTTTAGATTACGATATATCTACGCTAGGACAGATGATCCGTGCATATTTAGGTTCTATATACATGTATAATATATTTAGTATCTACATATATTTTAAATAATACAAATAATAGTCAAATAATATTTTTTAATATCTAGCATGGCCTGCATCATACCCCATATCCTATGGTTGCATTCTGACATCGTGTTCACTTCATGTTTGATAAAACGGACTCATTTGGATCGCTGCGTGTTTTTATGTGTATCCGTTCTTGGGGGTATGCATTTTATCCAACCGGATGTCGCATTATAATTTTAACTGACACGTGTATTATTCATATTTTAAAAGTGGATTTTTAGAAGAGATCCGGGTATTTTTCGGAGTATATTTAATATTAGCTATAAATCCTATAATATATATATTTTATCCTTCATATATATCACACAGTATATATACATATAAATATTTTAAACTTATCCTCACATCCTCTCTCTCTCTCAAAATAACATATCTCTCCTTTATCAATTTATATATTCTCCTTTTTTATTTTTCAAACCCACATCCATTCTTACCGCCGCAACTCCAGCCGCATTCTAGAACCTTAACCGAGCCATCAAAACTTAGTGTGGATTTGTATAGCGTCATGTTGCTTCCGTTCATCGCGTTTGTTTCGAGACAAGTTTACAACTTACTACATGATATGTTTTATGTAATTTACTTATATGTTGTCGTACTATCATCATCATCATCATCATCATACAGCTATATCTATATAATTTATACACCGTAGTTATTTAACGTTAATCAGTTTTATAATATACAATGTATGCAAGTTTACAACTTGTGACATGCTATAATTATATCTATAAATATATATATTGTCATAATATTTCTTATTATTATCATTAATTAGTTTATAATCTTTATTTTATAACATTATACAAAATATAGTTTGAAAATATTATAGTTTACACATGAAACGTCGTCGCAAAGTGGATACGACAAATATGAAATTTACTGTACACCTTACCTTATAAAATTCATTATAAATCATAGAAAATTTATTAGCATACGTTCTTTAGTTCGTTGCGAAGCTAACTCAGAATAATATAACCCTGTGAAATATTTACTTGAAAAATAAATTGTTTAAATAACATAAACTGTAAATGAAAGTACATCCGAATTGCTGTCTAGGAAAATTCCAGCAGCAAACTTTCAATTTCGAACGTTCATAAGTTTTTGTAGGAACAATCTGAGATATTTTAACTTATAAAAATGAAAACCTTATTTAATTAGTTTTGTTTTGGTATATGACACATCCCTTTTGGAGGACGTTTGTTATTTTAAAACTATTTTACAAATCACGGTTACGCTGAAATTCTGAATGGAACTTTCTTGTGCATGGTTAATCAATACCACTTTTATAGCTATTAATCAGACTGAATATGTTATCCCTGTTAGTGTTATTATATCAATATCTATTTAATAAATAATAGTGCATGTGTTTTAATATTCAGCAAATATTACCGATTTACAGTTTTATAGTATCCGTCTGTATCCGTACTGATAATAGCTTATCTAGTTGCATGCCGGAACGTCACAACGTTATCATACTACTATATTAGTTCAATATATTATCTACATTGCATCATACATGATAATGGACGTATAATAGTTATTATAGATAGATACATATGCATTCTGGCATTAGTCGTGTTTCGATATTGATTACAGTTTTATATTGGTATCAATTTTGGGTTAATATATATTACATGACATGTTCACGATCCACTACTAGACTTGTTACTTAGATCTTATTACTGATGCCAAAAATCCTGATTGTTGTCTTGACGGACGCGACTTTTTGTCGGCATAGGCAAAACTTGTACCTGCTTGATCCTGTATTGGCATTAGACTTACATCATCAATACCTGAGTTGAACACATAATCTTGGGGGTAAGGAGAAATCAATAATGAAAGCTGATTTGTAACTCAACAGTTCGATATTTATACTGATCAGTCTTTATAGGCTAGGCCAGCCCCGGGATGCTACTGCTGACATTATTTATTTGTACATGTTACCTATTTACCGCCTAGCGGCACATCTCGGATTCAGCCCGAGAATCTTGACCGTGGTCCCGAACACGCACAGGATACTATTGAGTTACATCTACGATTCTATTAAATTGATTTCAAAGACTTCTAGAATAGATTACCTAGAGCCACAGATTTTAGGATACACATCACATACCTATATCTTACTGTTTTACACCTGTGTTATTTATTTACACTCATGTTTAATCATAGCATCACAGATAGGTCTTATGCACCACAGATAGGTCTTGATGAATCTTATGCACTACAGATAGATCTTGATGACGCTAGTAATCTTCTATTCTGGGAGGATTTAGACGAGATGGTGCAAAGTATACCTGGTGGAGAGCAGTTATTTATTGATGGTGATCTTAATGGACATGTAGGTACTAGTCGTAGTGGGTTTGATACTATCCATGGAGGTTTTGGTTTTGGACAAAGGAATGAAGCAGGTGACTCGATTCTAGATTTTGCCTTATCTTATGACTTGATCTTAGCAAACACCTGGTTTAGGAAAAGAGAGTCCCGCCTTATCACTTTTAGGAGCGGATCAAGTGCTAGCCAAATACACTATTTTTCTGACGAGAATAATAGATAGAGGTTATTGTATCGACTGTAAGGTAGTGCCAGGTGAGAGTATAACCACATAGACTTTTAGTTCTAAATTTTCGATTTAGAAGAGGACCTAGAAAGATTAGACGTAAGCTAGAACTTAGAATTAAATGGTGGCGATTGAAAGAAGATAACCAAAAGGCTTTTATAGATCGTGTAGTCCAAGAAGCGGATTGGCAGTCGGAAGATGATTCAGACAGAACATGGAACAAAATGGCTAGTTGTATCAAGAAGGTAGCTAGAGATCTACTTGGTGAGTCGAGAGGTGGTGCTCCACCATCTAAGCACACATCATGGTGGAATAAAGAAGTAAAGGCTGCTATTAAAATTAAAAGGGATTCTTATAAAGATTTGAAGAAAAGTAGAGATGTGGAGAGATTTGAGAAGTATAAAATGGCTAAGAAGGAAGTTAAGAAAACTATTCGGGAAGCTAAATCTAAGGTCTACAAGGAGGTGTACGAGAAATTAGATATTAAAGAGGCCGAAAATGATATATACTGGATTGCTCGGATGCGGGAAAGGAAGAATAGAGATTTATATGCGGTGAAGTGTGTCAAAAATGAAAATCAGAAGGTTTTAGTTCGAGATGAGAATATCAAGGAAAGATGGAGAGATTATTTTGACAAATTATTCAATGAGAGATTTACTAAGAATTTGGATGGACTTGTCATTCAATCTCAAGATATAAACTGTGATTTAATGCGTAAAATAAGACTACCTGAGGTTAAAGAAGGTTTGAATAGAATGAGTTTAAGAAAAGCGGTAGGTCCTGACGGGATTCCTATCGAGATTTGGAGATGTTTAGAAGAAATAGGCGTTAAATGGCTGACAGATCTGTTTAATAAGATTTGGCACATAAAAAAGATGCCAAATGAATGGAGGAAAAGTATCCATGTACCTATCTACAAGAACAAGGGTGATATTTAAAGTTGCTCAAACTACCGTGGAATAAAACTTATGTGCCATACCATGAAACTTTAGGAGAGAGTAATTGAACACAGGCTAAAGAAGGATATTAAGATAACAGAGAACCAGTTTGGGTTCATACCTGGATGATCGACGACAGAGGCTATTCATTTGATTCATCAACTTGTCGAGCGTTTTCGAGAGAGGAGAAGAGATTTGCATATGATATTTATTGATTTAGAAAAAGCGTACGACAAGGTACCTAGAGAGGTATTATGGGGGATAATGATGAAGAAGGGTGTCCCCATCAAGTATATTGACATAATCAAGGATATGTACGATAGAGTAGTGGCAAATGTCAAAACTTACGGCGGCTTAACGAGTGATTTTCTGATTACAATTGGTTTACATCAAGGATCTGCATTAAGTCCATTCCTGTTTACCATCGTGATGGATGAGCCTACTAGAACTATCCAAGATGAGGTACCTTGGTGTATGCTATTCGCTGATGATATTATTCTAGTAAATGAGACGAAAGCAGGGGTTAATGCCAAATTGGAATTATGGAGGTAAACATTGGAATCTCGGGGATTCAGATTGAGCAGGTCCAAGACAACATAAATGCAGTGCAAATTTAATAACCAGAGAAGTCAAAACCATATTGGTATAACATTGGAAGGGCAAGAAATATCACCGAGCGACCAGTTTAGATATCTAGGTTCCATCATCCAAAAGAATAGGGAGATCGATAGTGATGCTAATCAAAGGATCCAAGCTGATTGGTTGAAATGGAGGAGTGCAACAGGATTTTGTGTGATCGTAACTTTCCGTTAAAATTGAAAGGGAAGTTTTATTGGAGCGCTATTCGGCCTGCCTTATTATATGGTACAGAATGCTGGGCTCCTAAGAAGCATCATACACAGAAGATGCATGTAGCGGAGATGCGCATGCTTCGTTGGATGTGCGGTAACACTAGAAAAGATAAGGTGCGAAATGAGGATATTCGTGAAAAAGTTGGTGTAGCACCTGTGGAGGAGAAGATGCGGGAAAACCGGCTAAGATGGTTTGGTCATGTGCGACGCAGACCTATAGAAGCACCGGTTCGACGAATAGATACTCTCGATATGGGCAATGGCAAAAAGGCAAAAGGGAGACCGAAGAAAACATGGATGGAGGTGATATGAAACGATATGGTTGCCAAAGGACTCAATGAAAGTATATTTTTTGATAGAAGTGAGTGGAGGCGGAGGATTCATGTGCTGGACCCGGCGTGATTTTCATGTTGGTTCATGTAGCCTACCCCATATGCTTTGGATAAAAAGCTCAGTTGTTGTTGTTGTTGTTGTTTAATCATAGCATCATATCCTGGTTATTACTATTATTTTGATATTTATGACTCACTAATGTCTGGGTTTTGCATGGCCCATATTCTTGACATAGCATGTGAGTATTCGACAGGATCGCCGATCAGTGAGGACCACCTCATTGATATAGCTCTTATGCGGGTTAGTTATTCCTTGATTTTTATTGCTTCCGCTATCTTTTCCAATTATTGTTCTTGTATCTATTGGACATGTGATAGATAGATTTAGTAGTTTACTGTTCTTGATATCTGATTGACAGCCGTAATGTGACTATGGAAGGATCTTTCCTCGCCATAGGTAGCATGATTGGCTCTGTCACGTGCCGTGTTTACATATTTTGGGAAGCGGGACGTTGCAGATTGTTAGAAATTATAGAATATCCTTCAGGTCAGATGCCTGAAGCAGAAAGAACGGTAGACGTCTAAAAGTGTAAGCATTTTCATTTCAGACGTCAGGCCAAATCAGGTTCAGACGTCTAGTATCTATACGAGAAACAACAGAGTGGAGGCAGACGTCTACAGTTCATTGGGGCACACGTCTGTAGGAGCCACGAAACCCAATCTAAGACGGAGTCTGATTTTTGCCAAAGTGAACTGCAAACATTTGGCGGCGGCGAATTATGGTGATAACTAACTTTGAAAAGTTTGTTTATTTCTAGTTAGGATTAGAGTTTGCTTATATAAAGGAACCCCTCATATGTATTATTTACAGCCAATTTATGAGAGATCATTGTATGAGAGAGTGACGGCTAGGGCTACAGAATTTTTAGCGAAAATTCCTAGGGTTTGCTTGTGTAATTGATTTGAAAATTATAATGGAGACTTTGTAGATTCCGCTTTGCCGGGGACTAGACATACGGTAGGTGAACCCCGTTAACAAATCTCGTGCCTCTCTGTATTTGATTTCCTATTTTATTCTCGCGTATTTATATTGTTTTTTCGTCGTTTAGTTGCGTAATTGTGTTACGTGATTTGGGTGTTGTCGTGAGCATTGTTCTACGTTTTGATCTTTCCCCGTCGATCCCTAACAACTGGTATTAGAACTTCGTTAAGGAACTTAGGGTTCTTCAAATCTACGATCTAAATCAACGGTGGGTAACAACAACTACGTTCTCTTCCCCACTTACTTAGATCGTCATTTTGAAGGAGTTGGTTCAGTTCAAGGGAGAAGTCAAGCTTGTTGCGACGGAGACGAAAGATGGCGAAGGATAAAGCAAGGATTGAAAAGTTCAATGGTCAGAATTTTGGTTGGTGGTGCATACAGATAGAAGACTGCTTAGATCAAAAGGTCATGTTTCTTCCCTTGCTTGGAGAAAAGCCCGAGAAGATGGCCGATGAGGCATGAAACCTTTTGGATAGGAAAACCCTGATGAAAATTCGGTTTTCGTTGACTTCGCAAGTGGCCTATAATATCTTGAAGGAGAAAACAACCAAGATGCTAATGACGACGTTGGCGAAATTTTATGAGAAGTTTTCTACATCAAACAAATTGTTCCAGATGAAGAACCTTTTCAACATGAAGATGGTTGAAAACGACTCTGTGACGGAGTACCTGATGAGTTCAACAGCATGACGAGCCAACTCGAATCGGTAGAAATCGTCTTTGAAGATGAGAATTGATCACTTTTATCCTCTATTCGTTGCCGGAAAGTTGGGAGAACCTAGTGATGGTGGTTAGTAACTTGATCTTGAGGACTCTCAGTTTAATGATGCAGCGAGTTCCATATTAAAGGATGAGATGCGAAAAAAGGCCGGGAGTAAGAGTTCGGGAACTTCCACACTTTCGGTGGAAAATCGCGGTAGAACGATGGAAATGGGGAAAGGGAAGAAGGGCAAGTCTAAAAGCCGAGAAAAATCACAAGGAAAAATCCAAGACGCGTGTTGGAATTGTAGGAAGAAGGGTCACAGGAAAAGTGATTATAATGCTCCAAAAAAACGCTCGAATGAGAAGGCAGATGGAAAGGAAGTTAATATGGTGTCTACACAAGAACATTATGAACAAGGTCTTTGTTTATCGACAAGCGAGAACACAAAGGTAGATACTTGGTTCCTAGATTCAGGAGCATCCTTCTATTGCACTTTGGGACGACATCACTTCAGCGAGTATGTTCAGAGGGAACTTGGGGATGTGACGGTAGGAAACTGTCAGCCGTGTAAGATCGTTGGAAAGGGGACGATCATCTTAAAACCGTCAGGAGGTGGTCGACTAAAATTGAAGAATGCTCGTCATATTCATGATTTGAAGATGAGCCTGATTTCTACTAGTCAGCTTGACAACGAAGGTTTTATTACAACGTTTGGAAATTCGCAGTGGAAAATTACCAAAGGGTCGTTGGTGGTTGTTAGGGGTAAGTTGAGCGGTTCGTTGCATTTCTTTGGTGGGAGTAGCAGAGGTTCGGTTATTGGCAAGGGGTTCGGAGTTAAATTCAGAGACTTCATTATGGTATAGGTGACTGGGCCACGTTAGTGAGAAGAACATGAAAATTCTTCAAGAAAGGGAGTATCTTTCGGGGCTGAAAAAGGTAGAGTTGGGGTTGTTTGAGAGTTGTGTTTGCGGGAAGCAAAACGAGCTCAAATTTTAGATTGGAGGTGTAACAAAGAAGACCAAGAAGCTGGAGATGGTGTATACGGACGTATGGGGTCTAGTCTCGGTGGAGTCTTATGGAGGTAATCATTACTTTGTGACGTTCATTGACGATGGAACCGGGAAGACATAGGTTTTTGCGATGAAGAATAAGTCCGATATGTTTGGTATCTTCAAATGGTGGATTGCGTAAGTGGAGAAACAAATGGGCCTGAAGGTTAAATGCTTAAATTCTGATAATGGAGAGGAATACTGCACATAAGAGTTCGAGGGGGTTTGTTCGCAGAAGGGTATTCCTTGGTTGAAGACGATACCATGGACGCCACAGCAAAATGCCATCGCTAAAAGGATGAACAGGAAGACCCTAGAACGAGTGCGGAGTATGAGTTTGGATGTGGATGTGCCTAAATTTCAAAGCGCAGCGGCAGTCGATACTGCTGTGTACTTGATCAACATGATAGATGCTTTGCTCACTAGATAGCATGAAAACCAAGACGGAAGCAATTTTAAAATTTTTTAAAAGAGCAAAAAAATCTCAAGTGGAGGACAACGTTGATCGGTGTTGGTCCCAAGAAATGGTTATATGGGAGATGGTGGCTTTTTAATTTTTGAGAGAATAAGACTTGTATTTTCATTTTAGGGGATGTGTTATCCTCTATTTTGTTTTTTCTTCTTTTTCGGACGTTTTTAGATGCAGTTTCGTTAAATCGTCGTTTAATGAAACGCGGGGTATATTGTTTTCGTTTTAATCACATATAATTAGTAAATTTTGAAATAATCAATGTGCACGTGCACAACAACGTGCTAGAAGCATTTACCCACGGATGATGCTTAAAGTCACGAGATGGTGGTCCACAACTTAAACTATTAGCCATAGGTAAAATGTCTGTTGTCGGGGACAAGCCTGATTGAGTTTTTCCAAATAGAATGTTATATTTATGATAAGAAAATAACCTGAATGCAAACTACACAGCAAATTTTATCCCCCATAGCATCCACATTGTTATGAGAAGTGATTCTAATCTTGGAAACTTTGTTAACTGATTCCGTTGTCAAACTTTGAATGCAACTGGTATCGAAGATATCGACCGTTTCGACCAAAGGCACCTCCAAAGCATTCATCCGCTTGCACACAAGAATTTATATAAATTATATTTATCAATTATATTTTAAATCATTTACTTTGAAGCTTATGTGCACCCACCTCATTTTGAATTGCACGTTGAAAGGTTGGACCAAATTTCTCTCTAACTAGCCTCCCACTCAAAAGACTGCAAACTATATCAATCGGCCACCAGTCAAAATATGGCTATCATAATATTGCATTTAAATACCATAAACTTTTTAAATTGCAAATACATACCATGAACTTTCAGCAATTTTTATGTAACATGGGACGACACATTTATCGATTTGGTATTCAATTCAAATTCAACTTACTAATTATAATTGAAAAACATCATGTGGTATAAAACGCTCAAAGTTCATGGTAATTTTTTTTATGGAAATAGGCTTATAGTTCATGGTATTTTAGTATAGTTTAGCCAAAAAATTATCGAAAATTAAGGATTTACAACGAACAGGAATCTCTTTGCTCTTGATTCATTGGATGGCCATATAGAAAGAGTAGATTCAAAAGCCTCGATCATGAACACTGCTCCGAATATAGCTCCAATTCCGGCACCCCTGAGGGGCCCGCTTTCGGTCGCCAGACCCATAAAACCACGGGACACGACCCCCACCATGGACCCCACTGCTCATAGAAATGCATTATTTTTTTCCAAAAATAAATAAATAAATAAAAGAAATTTGCATCTAATTTACCTAAAAGTAGCACTTTATAGAAATGCTGAATGGAATTAATATTAATGAGATGGTTAGATATCTATTTAATTAAAAATATCCTAGGGTACGTACCATAGTGAATATACCCACAGTAAAAAATGTACAAGGAATTAATTATAAAAAAACAGAACCAGGCTTAATTTTGCAAGGGTACAAAATTTGAGAAGACGATGATGAGAAAGAAAAATAATACGAAAAAGAAGTAAAAGATATGGTCATAGTGAATTATTATTCAGAAGAAGGAAAGGAAGAAGGAAACTTCCAAGGTTGAGATGAAGCACCAATGATAAGAGGAACATATATATACAGGAAATGAAGAGTCGAAACAAATTCAAAATTCAAAATAAGCCAGAGCCGTACAATCAATGAGCAACAGACAGGATATGGGGAATTTTCCAATTAATCCGTACAATTAATTAATTCATTGCATAAATTTTCATGCAATGTATTTCTTCCTATATTAATTTAAAACCAACCAACAAACAACTAGCACCAACAAACAACTAGCTACCTGTTTCCTCTCAAGCGCATGCCCAAAGCTAATCAACGTCTGTTGAAAAACATAAGGTTTGGTACATGGAGTGAAAGATTAGCTATGATCCTTAAATTTTAGGAAATGAGATATTCCGCCATCTAATTCTAAGAAATCTTGCATTAAGGTGCACGGTATAATTTAATCGTCTATGGTAATATACGTATGTGCAACAGTCGACCGACGGTGGTGGCTGGCCGACGACGGGAGACTAGGCCGGCAATGATTGTGTAATATTTCAGAAAAATTTTAAATGTTATTTTAGAATTTTAAATAATAATAGAATTTTAAATAATGTTAAAAAGAGTTTTATTAAAGATTATGGCAGTTAAGTGCAGTAATAACTAATTATAAAAGGTTTTTATTTATAAAAAGGGGTTTTATTTGCAAAAAGTTTTTAATTTTATTAAGGGGTATGGTATAATATAATGGAATTGATCATGCATACACATCATACTCTCACATCACTCTACCTCGTGTCCACCCTACACACATCTCCCCATGATTTTCTCATTTTTCATTTGAATAGCTCATTTTAATTGAACTATTTCTTTTTCAAAACCTTCATCACACAAAAATAAATGCTAGTTCATCACATAGCCAAGACAGATGAGTTATTCATGAAGTTTTTCTCAAAAACTCAATAAAACAAGTACCAAATTCAAGATGATCCAAATTTACACCCATGAGCTTGGAAATTCTGTAACCTCTCTTTAATTAGGTAAAAATTCATCTTTTACTAGTTTTTAAGTGCTTTAAGTTTCAAAGTTTTGGTATGATATCATAAAAAGTTAAGTTTTGTAGGATTTTTGATACTAAATTGGTATCTGCTATAATAAATGAACTCTGAAAAATATTTTGAGATGATGAGAACAATTAGAGATCACACCCTAAGCCTGTACCCATTTGGACCCAGTTTGGCAGTCAATTTAATCTATATGGCTGCAAATTGCGGCTGGGGTTTTGGATTTGGGTGTGGGATTTTTACAGTAGTTTCATGACATCTTAACTAGACTACTGTATACTTTATTTTGTCCCAAGTCACTTGTATAAAAATATGGAACAAATATCCTATAAAAGTTCAATATTTTACGTTTTAAAAACTTAGGTTTTGATTTTCGTAATCGCCAGAGGGTAGTTCGATACTGATAAAACACGTTAATATACGTCAATCGTACGTTCTGGTCTTTTTGCAGTAGAAGTGTAGTAACATTTGCGTTTCGATTCTTATATATATGCTTGGGGTTAATATATAGACTCGGAAGCGGAGACGTCCAACACGGCGAGGAAGGGTAAGGCATTCGCGAGTTTCGTCTAGTGCCTACTGATATTAGCTGAGTAGGCGAACATTTACAAGTGAGAATTCGGGCGGATAGCGTATACCACCCCCGACTACCAGAACCATTATAGAACTCTGTATCGGTTTCTAAATACTATTAGCGATACGTAACCATATTTATGTCATATGCATTATATTGAGTATCATTCCATCTTTATTGTATATCATACTTGCTAGAATAAATATATTGAATAGAACACAAGCACAAATACCAATGATTGCCGTGTAGCACAATCACATATGCATATACTACACTACACATCGTTGGTACTACCATAACACTTAGAAACTGCTATGCTTTTAGTATTTTAACGTAATCCATGCTAGTCGAAATGATTGTATACCGCGATTTTGATATTTGAATATTATTGTCCTATATATACCTGTGTTGTAGTTGCCTACTATTGCATGACTGAACTATTCATTATTGATATCATAAATTTGATGTTTTTATGCATTTAAGAAACCGCGATTATCTTTTATAAAACGGATTATGTTTTCAAAAATGCAGTTTTCTTATGATATGATGATTTGGCGTCCACCATGAGTTTTGGTTTTCATGATGAGATATTCGAATCGAGAGAGGGGTTCACCAATTATGGATACATGGTGGACCCGGTACGACTCCGAGGGACAGGAAGGCCGTAGGGAGGTACGGGAAGCCTAGCGAGGATAATCGATACCGGAGGTGACATTGGAGCACGGCGGATATCCGGAAGATTCCTACCATGGCTGAGTTGATATCAGGGGAGGACAAATCGGTTGGATGGTGCCTATAATATTCAGATTTTGTGTCGATGATGGACAAGAGTTTTATGAGGATTTGATGATGATGGATATTATTATTATGAGATTTCATTCATATAGTACTTGCATTCATTATTACACATGCCATATTATATCTTGTGATATATATTTCTATTCACTGAGCTGGCAACTCACCCCCGTTGTGCCTTAGCTCCTTACTGAGTAGACCGCACGGACGATAGTAGTGTCGTGGATTCATACTGTGGAGTACATCGCAGATTTTGCCAGGTGGGTTATACGTATAGTGACCGCCTCTTTTGTTATATTGTATCTTGTATCTAGCTCATTCTATTAGACTACCTGAATATTCTTTTGATTTATATCAAGTTTGTGATTTTATGTATATTTTTTTGGGTTGAACTCGGATAGAGTCGACTAGTTAGCATTATTACGCAATGCATTTTGTATTTGCTTGTGATCCTTCACTTTCGAGAGTCGTATATAACTGCGTGATTATGATTCCACTGTTGGGCGTTGAGATAGTTCCCAAATGGGGATGTCCTTATAATTATATGTATATATATTTGTTTTTATCAGTAATTATAGAGGAGGTACTGTTGAAATTTCAAATAACGAAAACATTTTTACCTTATTTTCAGAACACTTGGTAAATGTTTTAAAGTAAACAATTTTTGTAAATAAATTGTGTTTCATATTAAATAACCTTTTGAAAATTTCACCTTTTTTATTATTTAAAAAGGTTTAGATCTTGGTTTTTTGTTTACTTGGATCGCGTCGACATCTCTACACATCATATTATCTAAGTGCCAGTCACGTGCTGATTTGGGTCGTGACAGATTGACAGGCGGCAGGATCGACGGCCGGCAGCGTATTGCCGATCGTCGGACAGGGAGGAAGGCCAGCGGCGAACGGAAGACCGACGGACGGCGGCAATGAACCGGCATCCGGCGACAATGAACCGGTAGCCGGCGGCAAATGATCGATCAGCGACAGATGGCAGGGAGGACAGGAGCGGCCGGCTGGCCGCCGGCGTCCGTCGAGAGAGGACGATGGTGAACCACCGGCGGGTGGCGAGGGAGATCGACGGCGGGTGGTGGATCGCCGGCGACGGTTGGTGGACGGTCATGGCACATGCCATGTTATGTGGGAATATTTCGGGGTAATATAGGATAGACATCTTTTTTGGAGGAATAGTATTCCCATAAAATTGGGACATTTGATTATCATGATAATTTTATATTCTCGGGAATATATTTTACACGTAAACAAGCATGGTAATATGTAATGTGAACCTAGGATTACCAACTACATCACTATTATGACTCAAACGAGGAACGTGACCGACACTTAAATCACGTGACGTCTAAAAGTGTAACAAAATTCAAGTAAACCAAAATTCAGAATGTAAATCATAAGCAAAGATAAAGAGGTGAAATTTTCTTAAAAAACGTTAATTAAATTTAGAGCATAAAAGAGTTGTTGGATAAAATGTTTTAGAAAACGACTTATCGTTAAAATTTTCGGTAACACCTTCTTTATAAATTTTGATAAAAACCGATACATACACAATATATATACAAATATCCCCATTTGGGAGCAATCTAAACGCCCACTTGGTGGAACACAACCACACAGTTAAATATACGACGCCTCTGGCGAAGAATAAAGCAAAAAAGAAAAGAAAGCAATAACAAAAACATAACCACAACAATCGGCCCTCACGAGCACGACACCAGAGTCAAAATAATACAAATCTCTCAGTCTCCTCTCTAAGTCAAATATACATATGGTAGATGGAGTATACTAGATATACTGTAGAAGTGCAAAAGAAGGCAGATATAAGAATACTCGCAACCCACTTGAGCAAAAGATCGCGTCCAAAAGTAATAGTATGTCCCTAGCCACGACTACTCCGAACGGTCGGCCCTGCAAGAAACCGTAGCACAACAGGGGTGAGTTTCCATCTCGTGAATAACAAATAATATCATAAGTGGCAATCGCATGCATAAATGAAACAACAACAACTCTAACTATGAGGTTATAATGATGTATAGTGGTATGGATGTGGTATATATGAAGTAAGCAACATGTAATAACATGGATGTAGCATGTATAAAATGAGCACATCGTAACAATTCTAATAAGGTAAAAACCGAAATACTATTAATGAATCATCATAAAGCCTGTGCCAAATATCGACACGTGAAATCCAATATCTCATGCGCTGTTTCTCGGATCGGCCCTCATATCCATATGAAACATATAATTTCGGTCGGTATTCTCGGGATATCCGCCAAGTTTCCATACTATCACCAGTCGGCCTCATCCTCATTAAGCTCACCCGTCTTTCTATACGGGCTTTTTTCCCCTAGGTACCGTACTGGGTCCACCATGTATCCGTAATCGGTTTCTCTTCCACTGTCTCGATTCAGATAATCATATCATGAATACTAGAAAACTTATGGTGGACATCAAATCATCATATCCAAGAAAACGAATCTAAGTTTTTATAAAACCATTTCTGCGGTTTCTCCAAAGCTCATGGAAATAGAAATCCCACGAAACAACATCGTATAGAGAACATGGAAATAATGATAAAAGTACATGATATCGGCATGATGCATGCTAGTACGTAATAAGTAAAGATCTAACTACTAACAGGGATATAGTGAAATGCAAGGCAACATGTCAAGTTTTATAGTGTACGTGGCATAGCAATCCAATGGTGTGTGTATATATGAGTCTGTGCACATGCGGCATAAAACTCATTGGTAATGGTGCGATTTTCCTAACAAGGGTTTATCAAAATATAGCAAGTAAGTGGGTATGTATGATAGTGATAATGCAATATATGAATGCAAATGGTGATGTATAACATAGATCGAGACATCGGACGCTTAACGCCATCAAAACGATTTTCCCGTAGATGTTAAATCTACTCATCGGAACGGTATCGATCTACTTGAATCTAATCACCTCCTTCTCTTTCCTTGTAACACCCTAGTTCATTTATACTATATTTTATTTTGGTTTTTTTTCTAATTTTACGACAGTTTCTTGTTTATTGCTTGTTTTGGGTGTGGATAGTGCTCTTGGTATTTGTCGTTAGTATCCGACCAGACCCGCATGCTTGAAACCCATCTTGTTCCTAAATTACGTCTTATAATTCCTAGTACAGAGAATCCGTTGACACATATGTTCTATATACATGTAGCATATATTTAGTATCTGCATATATTTTTAAATAGTACAAATTATAACCAAATGTATATTTTAACATTTGGCATGGCCTGTATCATACCGCATAACTTGTGAGTGCATCTGTACATCGTGTTCACTTCCGGTTTGATAAAACAGACTCGTTTGGATCGCTACGTATATTCGTTCTTGGGGGTATGCATTTTATCTAATCGGATATCGCATTATAATTTTAACTGACACGTGTATTATCCGTATTTTAAAACTAGATTTTTAGATGAGATCCGGATATTTTTCGGAGTACTTTGTTATTAGCTATATAACCCCAAAGCATATATTATAATATTATATATATACTTACATTTACTATATATATATATATATATTAAATATATATTTATTAACTAATAAATCTCCTGTCGCTCTCTTTTTATCACTTGCACTCTATCTCTATCTCCCTCCTTATATATATATATATATATTAAAACTAATAATTAATTTATAACACCTCTCTTTCTCCTCTCTTTCTATTCTTCGTCTCTCATGAGAACTCCCCGAGAATCCAAACCTTAGCCGCTCCCTCGACCTCGTCGCCGACCTCCCCTCATCATCTCACCACCCCTGTCTCCTAAACCTCTTCCCCTCTTCTTCCTTTCCCCTCTCCTCCTTTTCCCGACGACCCCGACCCCGAGAACCCATCGCCCAGAAACCCTACAAACCCCTCACCGCCGACCACCGACGACATCATCATCGTCACCATCCCTGCCCTCACCTCCTCATCACCCAACCTCCCAACACCCAGCAACCCTCGACAACCCAAGAACCCAACGCCAGAAACTCCCTCGCCACCACCGCCGATCACCTCACCTCCTCTTCGACCTCACCCCCACTTCCTCCTTCTCCTCACCTCCTTTCAAACCCCCGACACCACAACGCCACCACCACGACCCCAACAACTTCACCCGAAAACCCATACCCACAAGCCTAAGAACCCCGATGTCGACACCTCTCATCGCCGGAGACCTCCAACTTCTTAGTTTTCACCACCACCTCCTCCTCCTCCTCCATTCCCGATCTTCCTTGCTTTCCCGACACCATAAATCCCGACCATAACCCAAGAACCCGCAACCCCTGCAGCAACCCGAGACGACGCCCACGCCTGTAACCCCTCACCGCCGATCACTCTGACCTCCTCGTGTTCTCTGTCCCCAGCCCAGAGCCAACACTATAACCCTTTCCTATTCTCTTCTTCTTTCTTTCCTTTCTTTTTCTTGCTTTATTGATTCTTGGCTGTCGCCGGAGCCGCGCACGTCGCCGACAATCTGGGCGACCCAGTCGTCATCATCATCCAGCGTGGTCACGTCTTGGATTATCCAGGTCCAGTCTTGTACGCGCGTGTGTGCATCGTGACGTTTACCCGGCATCGAACGTGATGTACGTACCCCGTCGTGAGATCCAATCAGGCAAGTTTATCTTACAACATGCTATATTAATATATTTATATCCATATGAATAAAAATAATACATGTATGGTATTATGCATCTAATATTATAGATTTACTGTCTTTCGATATCCGTTCATATCCGTACTGACAATTGCGTATCTAGTTACATGCCGGAACTTCATTATATCATGTTACTTCTATATTATTGCGATATGTTATCTAGCTTGCATCATACATAGTCATGGTTATATATATAGGTTATTACAAATAGACACATTTGCATCCTGACATCAGTACTATTTACCGTGATCCCGATATCGTTTACAATTTCACATTTGGTGTCCATTTGATATATATGCACCACATGACATGTCCCGACACACTGCTTGACTTGTTACTTTGATCTTGTTACTAATCCCGACAATCCCGATTTGTTGTCCTGATGGACATAACCTGTTGTCTACATAGACAAACATGTACCTGCTTGATCCTGTGTTGGCATTAGACTTATATCTTCAATACCTGACTTGAACACATAACCTTGGGGGTAAGGGGAAAGCAATAATGAAACCTGACTTATAACTCAATAGTTCGATACTTATACTGATCAGTTTTTACGGGCTCGGCCAGCCCCGGGATGATGCTGCTGATATCATTCGTCTGCACATGTTACCTGTTTACTGCCTAGCGGCACGTCTCAGATTCAGCCCGAGAGTCTTGACCGTGGTCCCGGACACGCACAAGATACTATTGAGTTGCGTCGATAATTATATTAAATTAATTTCAAAGACTTTAGAGTAGATAACCCAGTAGCATAGTTTAGATTACTCATCGCACTTCACATACATATACATACCTCATTGTTCATATCCGTGTTATTCTTTATATTCATGTTTACCTATTACATCCTGGTTATTACTATTGTTTGATATTATGACGCACTGACGTCTGAGTTTTGCATGACCCGGTTCCTCTATCTCTATCGCAGGCTGAACATGAGTACTTTAGCCGTCATGCCGAGCAGTGAGAAATTGATTATGTGTGGTTCAGAGATGTTTATCTTTGAGACTCTTAGCTTATTTTTCCGCACTTTTATTTCTTGATGAGAGCCCATATTGGGACGTTTTTCCAGATGTGTTTATTGGATATTAATATCGTTTTCGCTTATACATTTTCTTGACTCTTTTATTTTGGAAAATGACCATGTACTAGATAGATTTTATATTTTACTGTTCTTAATATCCTATAAACAGCCGTAATGTGACTGTGGAGGGATGCTTCCTATCCACATGTAGCATGGTTGGCTCCGTCACGTGCCGTAGTTAGCGCACTCTTGGAAGTGGGGAGTGAAAGGGTTTGTTTGGTGTCAGAGCCATAGGATTTAGGATTAATCGGGTTTGGTTCTTTTGTAATTGGGTATTGAACCCAATACACTAACCAGGAAACCCGGAATTAGGAACATGTCTCGCCACATTTTTGTCTTGTCATTCAAATTCTTGAATCTTATCTTTTCCTTAACTCTTGTATCTTGACGATGTGGAAATGACTTTGCATCTCAATTTTGAATCCTTCTGATTCCTTATTATTTCTCCCTTCTTATTCTTTCGATTATGATAGTACGATTTGGGCGATTTGAATGGAGTTATATGATTGCAACTATGTACCGCGGCATGGTTACAATGCGGTACTCTATTTTGGTAACCTGGAGTCCTATTTCTATCCTATTTTCTTGACTTATGTTCATTGTACTACTTTGTTTCTTTTGGTTTCATTACTTACCAGTTTATGTTTTATCGTGAGCTTGAATTCAGCAATCACGATATATCTTTCCTCTCATACCGTAAGAACTAATCCGTTTTCATTTCGAAGAATAAAGAGAAACACAGGAGAAGTTTTTGATAATTGCATTAGTTCGAGATTAATACCAGCGGGAGTTGGTACGAACCGCTTCAAGGACGATCAGATATAAGATATTTGATTGAAGTAGTTTTGACAGACCCGCCTCAAATTATCAGAGTAGCGCAGTGGAAGAGTGGAACCCATAAGTCTTCGAACAAACTTGCAAATTCATTATGAAGGGAACCGTTTACTGAAGGGAGAAGTTCATAAACAGGTTGCAAATGAAGCACTGATAGCAGTTTGAGAGTTTATGGATGCGTTCGAAGATATCTTGGGTTTACCACCAAAACAAGATGTGGAGTTCGCGATTGATCTCATTCCTGGAGCAGCGCCGGTTTCAAAGGCGTATTATCCGATGGCACTAATGGAGTTAGAAGAAGTCAAGAAACAGGTTGCCAAACTATTAGAGAAGGGTTAGATTCACAATAGCAATTCATCATGGGGAGCTCCAGTTCATCTAGTCAAAAAGAAAGATGGAACGTGGAGGATGTGCATCGATTATCGAGAATTAAACCGGGTAACTATTAAGAACAAGTACCCGATCTCTCGCATTGGCGAATTATTCGATCAACTCAGTGGCGCGAGAGTATTCTCGAAGCTTGATTTGCGATTTGGATATCATCAAGTTCAAGTGAAATCAGAAGATATTTGCAAGACAGCTTTCCGAACTCAATATGGACATTACGAATACTTAGTGATGCCATTCGGAGTCACGAACGCACCAGCAATATTTATGGACTTGATGAACCGAATCTTTTCACCGTATTTGGACCAGTTTATAGTAGTGTTTATTGATTACATTGTGATCTATTCGAGGAGCCAAGAAGAGCATGCAGAATACTTGAAAATCGTATTGCAAATGTTGAGGACAGAAAGATTATATGCTAAGATGAACAAGTGCGAGTTTTGGCTCGAAGAAGTGAAGTTTTTGGGTTATTTCTGTTGGGGTCAAAATTTACACCCAGTTGACCGGGTCAAAGTCAAAGTCAACCCCAAGTAAGTGGGCCTAAGCCCAAGCAAGTGGGCCCATGCCCAAGTCGAGCCCCGCGGCCAGCCTCCTCCATGCCGAAATAAAAAATCATGTAATAAATAATTTTGATGTAATTTTTTATGCATGAATGTAAGAAAATGGGCATAAAGCCAAATTTTTGTAAAGCCCATGGCTTATGTGCAAAAGAAATGAGCACATGAGATATGTGATGGGCAAAATGCCATTTTGTAAAGCCCAATGGGCTATGTGTAAATGTGTAAGCTTATAAAAGGCAACATAATAATGAAATAAAAGGACTTTTATTCCTCTAAAAAAAGTTAGGGTTCCTGTGCCTCCTTCTCCTTCCTCAAGGTTCTAAAACCTTCTTTCCTTTTTGAATTAAATCAAGAGTTTAACTCTTCCTTTCTAAAAAATATATAGTTTTTCACCACAAAACCCATCAAGAGGAACTCAGATCTCCCATCAGATCTCAAAAGGAGAGATTTTTAAAATCTCATACTTCTTGTTTTTCAAGATCCGGCCAACAAAAGAGGAAGAAGGAGACCCATCTCCAAAGACCCCATTTTGGGAAAGATCCAAGGCTCAGGGGAGAAGAAAGAGGTTTCCTTGAGCATTTACAAAGATTTCTTGGAGTTTAACTCCACAAATTAAAGTTTCTGGGAGTTTAACTACATAAAAAAGTCTTTCTTTCTAGGAGGTTAACTCCAAAAGTCAATTGAGAGTACAACTCCCCGTGCAGGGGCCACCCTCCTTTTTTCCGCTGGTGCCCAGCGCCCGCGTGCCACGCACGTGAGGCGCGGGCGCCCGCGTGCCACGCACGTGAGGCGCTGGCGCCCAGCTCCCGCATGCCACGCACGTGAGGCGCTGGCGCCCAGCGTGAGGCACGGGCGCCCGCGTGCCACGCACGTGAGGCGCGGGCGCCCGCGTGCCACGCACGTGAGGCGCGGGCGCCCGCGTGCCACGCACGTGAGGCGCTGGCGCCCAGCGCCCAGCGCCCGCATGCCATGAACGTGAGGCGCTGGCGCCCAGCGCCCGCGTGCGAGGCAAGTGAGACGCTGGCGCCCAGCACCCGCGTGCCACGCACATGAGGCGCTGGCTCCCAGCATCCAGCGCCTGTGTGCTGGGCACGTGAGGTGCTGGCCCCACGCGTCCTTTAGGCTCTTTTCCCTTATATATATATGTATTTATATATATATATATATATATATATATATATATATATATATACATACACACACTCCACGACACTGTCTCTGTTAGAAAAAAATTTCTAATGGACGCTGCCCCATACCCCGCAAGGGGGCTGCTAGCCCTCTTTACCCCTACCCCGCTATCCGGGTAGCGGAACCCCCGTAAAAAAACTGTGGGCCCCCGATATATCCAAAATCCCTTCAAAATACAACACTGCACATTGAGTTTGCATGACCTGTTTGACCTATCAAGCGGAGGTTCCCTCGCTCCAAAGGCGAGGGGTAATTAACGGCAGTTTAGTCTGCGGTTGCCGGAGATTCGGATCCCCACAATCAATAAACCCCCGCCTACCCTAGGAAGGAGGAATCTGTAGTACGCTTGACAAGCGTGCGCGTATTCCCATCTCAATGGGGTGACGAAAAACACCCTACAGATTCTGGCATGCCCGGTGGGACCGATCTCTCCTGCCATATTTCAGGTTAACTATCCATGCGAACTCAATCAACTTATACATTGGTTGCTTGTACTGAAATCATGCTTCTTTGTGCAGGTTAACAATTTCCAATTGCAATCTTCGGACGTAGCAAAAATGTCTCCAAGGACAAGCTCATCTCTCGACACAGCTCTCATATCCTACACGATGAAGATGGACTCCCGGACGCTCCTCCCGGCCATCCTTGGGTGACAGTAGGAGGAGCCGCTGCCACAGTTCGGCTCTGTTCTGTTCATGCCAGCTAGCACTATCCCAGCTCCTCAAGCTCCGGTAACAGACAAACCGGCCTCAAAAGGAAAGAGGCCAAATGTGGTGGTCTCGAGGGCGTCCCAACCCAAACGCAAATTAGTGTCTGAACGGCTTTCCATGGCCCCAGCTGGGGACAAAGCCGTCAGAACAAAAGAAGTTTCCAGACATCGCAGGCAAGCCCAGGCGATACTTTCGACAGACACGTGAGCGGATGTCTTCTCAAGACTCCCCATCACTCGGCCTATGATGGTTTCTCGAAGAGCAGAATCCTGCCAAGCGCTCAAAACATAGAAGCTGAGGCAGAGGCGGCTCGGATACAGAGCTAATAAAAGGGCTAGGGCTCTGTCCATATTAAAATTTATGAATTTCCAAAGCCCAGACCGCTCTACAAAATCGGATGCCAAAGATAAAGAAATAGCTGGATATGTGGTCCACACTATCTATATGGCCGGACATGAAGAAAATAACCCTCCTATGCTTCACAGCCATGGTGATGATATGGTTGACGCTACCCAATGTCGGCTCGGTCTAAATAATGAAGAGCCCGTTCAGGCCGTTAAGCCAAAGGAGCTAGTAGTTCTCACCGGATCAAGCTCAGGCGGTAAAGATGACCCCGTTGTCACGTCCAGAACTATAGAATAAGTGTCATTCAAATGGATTCAAAGGCAGCTTCAGGACAGGGACGAGAAGTTGGCCAAGGTCCATTCCGAAGTCGATGAGCTGGCAAATGGTGTGGCAGATCTCACGACTCAAATCGCCCGATTGCAATTACATCAAAATCAAATTTTGGTTCATGAGCCAGGAATTGATACTCGGAGGCAGCCAACTCATACCCCATTCTACCCAAGAGTGGAGCGCCTTCACGAAAAATGGCTGCAATCAGCCTCTAGTCCCTCCGATACGTACATTGAACGTTGTAAGCCGAAAACAGATGAACCTAATACCGAACAACATCGAAAAATGGTATTGGGAGAGGGAGGAGAATCGCCTTTGAAAGAGAAGCTGGATAAAGTCTGTTCCTTCAGAAGGGACAAAGTCTGTTCCTTCAAAAGGGACAAAGTCCACAAGATATTCAAGGACGCCCTAAGAAACGGTCTACAATTGCCAGAATCAAAAAGACCGCAAGAAGCGAATATGATTGACGACCCCAAATACTACCCCTATCATAGAGTGATAGGTCATGCCATTGAGGACGGCTTCGTCTTGAAAGATTGGGTCTAAAAGCAATACAAGGCAGGAGAGATAGAACTGTCTAAAGGCGTGTTAGCAAACAGTCAAGCTGCGACCACCAATTTTATAGGAACGGAGACCGAAGTCCTTCGGGAACCTGATTCTCTCAGACATCTGCCTTTCCATGAAAGGAGCGGACCAAGGCAACAAGCTAAGAGCCAAGCAAGCAACATTGCCAATAAAGAAGCAATAGACGGGTACACAACCCATACTGTCTACATGATGGAGCTCAGAGGAACAAGTCCTCATACGCCTTATAACCATGACACTGATGTGGTTGTTGCCGTCCAACACCGGCTCGATCCAAATGATGAAGAGCCCGCTCAAACTATTGAGCCAAAGGAACCCGTGGTTCTTGCTTAATCAAGCTCAGGCGGTAAGGGTGAC
The DNA here is from genome assembly GCA_030015575.1 of Agapanthus africanus. Lineage (NCBI taxonomy): Eukaryota > Viridiplantae > Streptophyta > Magnoliopsida > Asparagales > Amaryllidaceae > Agapanthus > Agapanthus africanus. The sequence goes on from CM057339.1 coordinate 50,042,374, forward strand.
CCCGTTGTCGTACCCGTAACTATAGAACAAGAATTATCCCAATAGCTTCAAAAGCAGTTTCAGGACAGGGATGAGAAGATGGCCAAGGTCCATTCCAAAGTCGACGAGCTGGCAAACGTCGTGGCAGATCTGACAACCCAAGTCGCTTAATTGCAATTATAGCAACATCAAATTTTGGTTCGTGAGCCAGGAATTGTTATCCGGAAGCAGCCAACCGATGCTCTCTCCAGCCCAAGAGCGGAACACTTTTGTGAAAAACAGCCACGATCAGCTTCCAATCTCTCCAATACATACACTGAATGGGCTAAACGGACATCAGGCGAACCAAAGACTGATCGGCTTCAGTAAAGGCACCTACTCCAATGGAGAGAAAGAAGAAGGTATAATCCTTCAGGAGGGATGAAGTCCGCAAAATATTCGTGGACGCCTTGAACAACGATCTGCAACTGCCTGTTCCAAATAGGCCACATGAAATGAACAAGATCGTCAATCCCATATACTGCCCATATCATAGAATGGTGAGTCATACTATTGAAGACTGCTATGTTTTCAAAGATTGGGTAGAGAACCAATACAAACTTGGGAAAGCCTCACAGTCGTCAGATGCACCGACAAGCCACAGAGCTGCGGTCATCAACATAACTCCGCCAAGATCAAAGTTCGAGGAGCTGGGAAAAGCAAACAGGACCACCACGTCGTTAAACTGGGAACACCTGACCACCATGTCATTAAACTGGGAATAATTGACCTCTAAGTCGTTAAACTGGGGATGTAAAAATGTGTAAATAAAACAAAAACAAAAAATAAAAAAATAATAGGCCGAAATGATGGGGCAACTCGCAATAAAAATCAGCGAGTAAAAATAAAGATGGAAATAAACAGCCGAAATGATGGGGCAACCGCGAATAAATAGCCGAAATGATAGGGCAATCACGACCTTCGCGATAAGAAAAGCTGAAATGATAGAGCAATCGCGGTTAAAAAAATGACGAATGATGAGTCGTTCCTGGTACCATATTCCAGTGCAGCGATGTAGACGCCATCCAAAATTCAAATCCCCAACGGCGAATGATGAGTCCCTCCTGGTATCATATTCTAGTGCAGCGATGCAGACGCCAACCAAAATCCAATTTCCCAAAATTCTTCCCGCCCTACGGTTGGTCCTCAAGTTGACTACCGTATGCAATCCACGGGCTCAAATAATTCTTATCATACCCATGCCCCACCGCAATCACCAGTTCAGCGGTCGGTCTCCGCCTTCGGAATTATGCTCCATTTGGGAAGACCTACTCATGTGTCCTCACGATGCATGAGGAGAACAAACTTACTTGATCCTTTCGACTCGTAAGAAAACACCTTCGTGGGATCCTTACGACTCACAAAGGAAAAACACACTTGGGAGTCCCCACGACTCCTGAGGAGAAATTACACCTGCGAGTTCCTTTCGACTCGTAGGGAGAAAATGCTTTTATGAGACCCTTACGGCTCATAAAATTGAAAAAGTCTTAGGTGATAGGGACCTAAACCTATCTCCTAATCCATCGCTCCCCAACAAGGAAAAGCAAATGATGAATTGCTCTTGGCACCTGTGCTTCAGTGCCAGCAACGCTGATGCCGACCCTACCCCGAAATTCCAAACTTCTGATCTAATAGACTCCTAAGTCTTTAAACTGGGAACAGATGACCTCTAAGTCATTAAACTGGAAATAGATGACCTCTAAGTCGTTAAACTGGGCACAATAGACCCCTAAGTCTTTAAACTGGGAACAGATGACCTCTAAGTCGTTAAACTGGAAACAGATGACCCCTAAGTCATTAAACTGGGAACGAGGGAAATCTACTCATGTGTCCTCACGATGCATGAGGAGAACAAAACTTGCGAGATCCTTATGACTCGTAAGAAAACGCCTTCGTAGGATCCTTACGACTCACAAAGGAAAAATACACTTGGGGTCCTCACGACTCCTAAGGAGAAAATGCACCTATGGGATCTTTACGACTCGTAGGGAGAAAATTCTTTTATGGGACCCTTACGGCCCATAAAATTGAAAAGCCTTAGGTGATAGGGATCTAAACCTGTCTCCTAATTCATCGCTTCCCATCAAGGAATGGCAAATGATGATTCGCTCCTGGTACCATATTCAAGTGTAGCGTTGCTGATGCCGACCCAAAAACCAATTCCCAAATCCTCCCGGGGCAAATGATGAGTTGTTCCTGGCATTATTCCAGTGCAGCAATGCAGATGCCGACAAAAAAAACCAATACCCAAATCCTCTCAAAGGCAAATGATGATTCGCTCCTGGTACTATATTCCAGTGTAGCGATGCTGATGTCAACCCAAATCAAACCAACAACCTTTGCGGTAGAATCATGCTTTGTCCCAGAATGTACCCCGTGTCGAAATCATACTTCGCCTCGGGATATCTACCTTCCCTGCCGGAATTATACTCCGCCTCGGAATCAACTCAACCAGCGACACTCCGTGTTGGGGAAAAGTTGACCAGCGACACTCCGTGTCGGGGACAAGTCGAACAGCGACACTCCGTGCCGGGGACAAGTCGAACATCCAGCCAGCGACACTCCATGCCGGGGACAAGTCGAACAGCCAGCGACACTCCGTGCTGGGGACAAGTCGAACAGCCAGTGACACTCTGCACTGGGGACAAGTCGAACAGCTGGCGACACTCCGTGCCTGGGACAAGTCGAACAGCCAGCGACACTCCATGCCAGGGACAAGTCGAACAGCCAGCGACACTCCGCGTCGGGGATAAGTCGACCAGCGACCTCCCTGTCGGAATCATGCTCCGCCTCGAAATCAGGTCAACCAGCAACACTCCGTGCCGGGGACAAGTCAACCAGCGACACTCCGTGCCGGGGACAAGTCGACTAGTAACACTCCGTGCTGGGGATAAGTCGAACAACGACACTCCGCGCCGGGGATAAATCGACCAGCAACCTCCCCTTAGGAATCATGCTCCGCCTCAGAATCAGGTCAACCAGCGACACTCCGTGCTGGGAACAAGTCGACCAGCGACACTCTGTGCCGGGGATAAGTTGAACAACCAGCGACACTTCGTGCCGGCAACAAGTCGACCAGTGACACTCCATGCCGGGGACAAGTCGAACAGTGACACTCAGTACCGTCGACCATCCATGTTGTAAAAAGGGCAGTGCAGTCTTCCCACAAAGCGGGAACCAAATCACTCCGGGCCAGGGAAACGTCTACCACGGACACTCCGTCTCGGAGATGCGTCAAGCATCGACCGTCCATGTCATAAAAAGGGCAGTGCAGGATTCCCACAAAGAGGGAACCAAATCACTCTGAGCCAGGGAAACGTCTACCACGGACACTTCGTCTCGAAGACGTGTCAAGTATCGACCGTCCATGTCGTAAAAAGGGCAGTGCAGGCTTCCCATAAAGCGGGAACCAAATTACTCCGGGCCAAAGAAACGTCTACGATGGACACTCCGTCTCGAAGACGCGTCAAGCGTCGACCGTCCATGTCGTAAAAAGGGCAGTGCAGGCTTCCTACAAAGCGGGAACCAAATCACTCTGGCCAGGGAAACGTCTACCACAGACACTCTGTCTCGAAGACACGTTAAGCGTCGACCGTCTATGTTGTAAAAAAAGGGCAGTGCAGGCTTTCTACAAAGCGGGAACCAAATCACTCCGTGCCGGGGAAACGTCTACTACGGACACTCCGTCTCGGAGACGCGTTAAGCGTCGACTGTCCATGTCGTAAAAAGGGAAGTGCATCCTAAAAAGTGGGAGCCAAAGCAATTCACCTCCACGTGAAAGAATATCCATCAATTTCATACACACGACCCATCTGTGTGGTGTGCATTTATTGGTGGGGGCACTTTGTTGGGATCAAAATTTGCAACCCAGTTGACTGGATCAAAGTCAAGGTCAACCCCAAGTAAGCAGGCCCAAGCCCAAGCAAATGGGCCCATGCCCAAGTCGAGCCCCACGGCCGGCATCCCCCATGCCGAAATAAAAAATCATGTAATAAATAATTTTGATGTAATTTTTTATGCATGAAAGTAAGAAAATGGGCATAAAGCCAAATTTCTGAAAATGGGCATAAAACCAAATTTCTGTAAAGCCCATGACTTATGTGCAAAAGAAATGAGCACATGAGACATGGGATGGGCAAAATGCCATTTTGTAAACCCCAAGGGGCTTGTGTAAATGTGTAAGCCTAAAAAGGAAACATGATAATGAAATAAAAGGACTTTTATTCCTTTCAAAAAAGTTAGGGTTCCTGTGCCTCCTTCTCCTTCCTCAAGGTTCTAAAATCTTCTTCCCTTTTTGAATTAAATCAAGGGTTTAACTCTTTCTTTCTCAAAAATAAATAGTTTTTCACCACAAAACCCACAAAGGGGAACTCAGATCTCCCATCAGATTTCAAAAAGGAGAGATTTTTAAAATCTCATACTTCTTGTTCTTCAAGATCCGGCCAACAAAGGAGGAAGAAGGAGACTCATCTCCAAAAACCTCATTTTGGGAAAGATCCAAGACTCAGGGGAGAAGAAAGGGGTTTTCTTGAGCATTTAAAAAGATTTCTTGGAATTTAACTTCACAAATTAAAGTTTCTGGGAGTTTAACTCCATAAAAAAGTCTTTCTTTCTAGGAGTTCAACTCCAAAAGTCAATCGGGAGTACAACTCCCTGCGCAGGGGCTACCCCCTTTTTCCCGCAAGCACCCAGCGCCCGCGTGCCACGCACGTGAGGCGCTGGCTCTCCCAGCGTCCAGCGCCTGCTTGCTGGGCGTGTGAGGCGCTGGGCCCACGCGTCCTTTGGGCGCTTTTCCCTTACACAGACACACACACACACTCTACGATACTATCTCTGTTAGAAAAGAATTTCTAACGGGGCGCTGTCCCGTACCCCGCAGGGGGCTGCTAGCCCCCTTGACCCCCAGCCAGCTATCCGGGTAGCGAGACCCCTATAAAAACTCTGTGGGGCCCCCGATATATCCCAAACCCCTTCAAAACATAACATTGCACATTGAGTTCGCATGACTTGTTTGAAACGTCAATCGGAGGTTCTCTCGCTCCAAAGGCGAGGGGTAATTAACGGCAGTTTAGTCTGTGGCTGCCGGAGATTCGGATCCCCACAATCAATAAACCCTCGTCTATCTTAGGCAGGGGGAATCTGTAGTACGCCTGAAAAGCACGCACGTATTCCCATCTCAATGAGGTGACGAAAAATACCCTACAATGTCGTATCCAGAGATGGAAGTGCTGTCGACCCTGAAACGATTGCAGCAGTTCATGATTGGCCGATTCCAAAAAATGTAGCGGAGATCCGAAGTTTTCTTGGGCTTTACGGATATTATAGAAGATTCATGGAGAATTTCACTCGAATAGCCGAACCATTTACCAAACTAACATGGAAGAAGATACCGTTTGTATGGACGAATAGATGTGCTTCGGCTTTTGAAGCGTTGAAGTAAAGATTGACCACCGCTCCTATCTTGACAGTACCGACAGTTTCGGAGAGTTGGTTATTCACAACGACGCATCTGGGAAAGGCTTAGGATGTGTTCTAATGCAGAACGGGAAGGTTATAGCCTATGTGTCGAGACAATTGAAGACACATGAGAAGAATTACCCAACTCATGATTTGGAGATACCAGAAGTGATTTTTGTCTTGAAGATTTGGAGACACTACTTATTGGGCGAAAGGGTAGAAGTATTTACCAATCAAAAAAGCCTAAAGTATGTGTTCACGCAGAAAGAGCTCAATATGAGGCAGCGTAGATGGTTGAAGCTGACGGCTGACTATAATCCTGATCTAAAGTACCATCCGGGAAAAGTTACTGTAGTGCCGGATACTCTAAGTCGGTTACCAGTGATACAGATGTTGACTGCACAGAAGGAGATTATCACTGATTTTCAGAGATTCGAATTGGAGATTGTACTGCCGAATTCTTCGGGACAGTTGATGCAGTTACAAGTACATTCATCTCTGATCGATAATATTACAGCAGCACAGTAGCACGATCCAAGGTTGCAGAAGTTTTGAGAACAGGTAAAAGCGGGACTTTGAACGGACTTGTCAATTCATGAAGATGGTTCTTTACGATATGAGAGCCGTTTATTTATGCCGAAAGGAGATGTTCGTGAAGAAGTTATGAAGGAGGCTCATAGTTCTGTATATTCAGTACATCCGGGAGGTACAAAGATATACCGAGATCTACGATTGCATTGCTGGTGGGAAGGCATGAAAAGAGAGATTGCTCGCTATGAATCGAAGTGTTTGGTGTGTCAGCAAGTCAAGGCTGAATATCAAAGGGTAGCTGGTTTATTGCAACCACTTCCGATTCCTCAATGGAAGTGGGAACATATAACAATGGATTTCGTGACAGCTTTACCGCGGAGTCCAAATGGCAATAATGCAGTCTGGTTGATTGTTGATCGATTAACCAAGGCAGCTCATTTCATACCATTTCCTGTTGGTCAGTCGATGAAGGCATTGGCAGAGCGATACATGCAGGAGATTGTGAGATTGCATGGAGTATCCGTGAGCATCGTTTCTGATCGTGATACCCGATTCTTATCACACTTTTGGAGGAGTCTACATGAAATTTTGGAGACTTGATTGAAGTTTAGCACGGCCTATCATCCTCAGATAGATGCCCAGTCAGAAAGAACGATCCAAACTCTTAAAGATATGTTGAGAGCGTGTATGTTAGACTTCAAGGGTTAATGGGAGGATCATTTGCACTTGGTGGAGTTTTCGTATAATAACAGCTTTCAGGCGGCTATCCAGATGGCCCCATTCAAAGCATTATACAGTCGTAAGTGTCGCTCGCCTGTCTGTTGGGACGATATTAGAGAAAGAAGATTATTGGGACCAGATCTTGTTGTGCAAACAGTGGAGAAAGTTAATGTGATCCGAAATCATATGAAGGCGGCACAAGATCGACAGAAAAGTTGGGTCGATACAGGAAGAAGATCTTTGGAATTCACAGTTGGTGATCTTGTATGCTTGAAGATATTACCAACTAGAGGAGTGATTGGATTTGGTAGTCGAGACAAGCTTAGTCCTCGATTCGTGGGGTCTTTCGATATTATCGAGCGCGTTGGAGAAGTAGCTTATTGATTGGCTTTACCATCATCCTTGGCGAGTGTTCATGATGTGTTCCATGTATCTCAACACCGCAAGTATGTTTGAGATGAGACACACGTCCTAGATCGCTCGGCGCTGACAGTAAGGAAGGACTTGACATATGAAGAAAGATCGATGGCGATTGTGGATCGACGAGAAAAGGTCTTCAAGAACAAGATTATCTCTCTAGTACTTGTTTCATGGGGGAATCATTCGCACGGAGAATCAACTTGGGAACATGAAGACGAGATCCGACAGAAGTTTCCACACCTATTTTCTTAGATTCATGTTTTCTTGTTCCGGGAATTTCGAGGACGAAATTCTTTTGTAGTTGGGTATAATGTAACACCCTAGTTCATTTATACCATGTTTTATTTGGGTTTTTCTAATTTTACGACAGTTTCTTGTTTATTGCTTGTTTTGGGTGCGAATAGTGCGCTTGGTATCTGTGGTTAGTATCTAACCCGACCCACATGCCTGAAATCAATCTTGATCCTAGATTACGTCTTATAATTCTAAGTACAGAGGACCCGTGCAAACATATGTTCTATATACATATAGCATATATTTAGTATCTGCATATATTTTTAAATAGTACAAATTATAACCAAATATATATTTTAATATCTAGCATGGCCTGTATCATACCCTATATCTTGTGAATGCATCCGTATATCGTGTTCACTTCCGGTTTGATAAAACAGACTCGTTTGGATCGCTACGTATTTTTACGTATATCCGTTCTTGGGGGTATGCATTTTATCAAACCGGATATCACATTATAATTTTAACTGACACGTGTATTATCCGTATTTTAAAACTAGATTTTTAGATAAGATCCGGGTATTTTTCGGACTATTTTGTTATTAGCTATATAACCCTAGAACATATATTAAAATATTATATATATACTTACGGTTACTATATATATATATTAAATATATATATTTATTAACTAATAAATCTCATCTCTCTCTACGTACTCCCTCTCTCTCTCTCCTCTCGCTCTCTTTCTCTTTCTTGCACTCTATCTTTCTCTCTCTCTCTCTATATATATATATATATATATATATATTAAATCTAATAATTAATTTACAACACCCCTCTTTCTCCACTCTTTCTATTCTTCATTTCTCACGAGAACTCCCTGAGCACCCAAACCTTAGCCGCTCCCTCGACCTCGTCGACGACATCCCCTCATCATCTCACCACCCTTGTCTCCTCAACCTCCTCCCCTCTTCTTCCTCTCCCTCTCCTTCTTTTCCCGACGACCATGACCCCGAGAACCCATCACCCAGAAACCCTACAAACCCCTCATGGCCGACCACCGACGACATCATCGTCGTCACCATCCCCGCCTTCACCTCCTCATCACCTGACCTCCCAACACCACTACCAACACCTAACAACCCTTGACAACCCAAGAACCCAACGCCAGAAACTCCCTCACCGATCACCTCACCGCCTCGTCGACCATACCACGACCTCACCCCCACTTCCTCCTTCTCCTCACCTCCCTGCAAACCCTCGAAACCACAACGCCACCACCACGACTCCAGCAACTTCACCCGAGAACCCATACCCACGAGCCTAAGAACACCGACGTCGGTACCTCTCATCACCAGAGACCTCCGACTTCGTCGTCGTCACCACCTCCTCCTCTTCCTCTATTCCTGAGCTTCCTTGCTTTCCCGACACCATAAACCCTAACCACAACCCAAGAACCCGCAACCCCTACAACAACCCAAGAACCCGACCACGACGCCTATGCCTGCAACCCCTCACCGCCGATCACCCTGACCTCCTCGTGTTCTCTGTCCCCAGCCTAGAGCCAACACCACAACCTTTTCCCCTTCTCTTCTTTCTTTCTTTCTTTTCTTTTCTTACTTTCTTGATTCTTGGCCATCGCTGGAGCCACGTACATCGCCGACGATCCGGACGACCCAGTCGTCGTCGTCATCCAGCGTGTTCACATCTTGGATTAGCCAGGTCCAGTCATGTACGCGCGTGTGTGCTTCGCGACGTTTACCTGACGTCGAACGTGACGTACGTACCTCGTCCTGATATCCGATCAGGCAAGATTATCTTGCAACATTCTATGTTAATATATTTATATCCATATGAATAAAAATAATACATGTGTGTTATTATGCATCCAATGTTATAAATTTACCGTCTTTCGATATCCGTTCGTATCCGTACCGACAATTGCATATCTAGTTACATGCCAGAACTTCATTTTATCATGTTACTTCTATATTATTGCGATATATTATCTAGCTTGGATCATACATTGTCATGGTTATATATATAGGTTATTACAAATAGACACATATGCATCCTGACATCAGCACTATTTACCATGATCCCGATATCGTTTACAATTTCACATTTGGTGTCCATTTGATACATATGCACCACATGACATGTCCTGACACACTACTTGACTTATTACTTTGATCTTGTTACTAATGCTGACAATCCTGACTTGTTGTCCATATGGACGTAACCTGATGTCTACATAGACAAACCTGTATCTGCTTGGTTCTGTGTTGGCATTAGACTTACATTTTCAATACCTGATTTGAACACATAACTTTCGGGGTAAGGGAAAATCAATAATGAAACTTGACTTGTAAATCAACAGTTCGATACTTATACTGATCAGTCTTTTCGGGCTCAGCCAGCTCCGGGATGATGCTGCTGACATCATCCGTCTGTACATGTTATCTGTTTACTGTCTAGCGGCACGTCTCGCATTCAGCCTGAGAGTCTTGACCGTGATCCCAGACACGCACGGGATACTATTGAGTTACATCGACGATTACATTAAATTGATTTCAAAGACTTTAGAGTAGATAACCCAGTAACACAGTTTAGATTACTCATCGTACTTCACATTCACATACATACCTCACTATTCATATCCGTTTTATTCTTTATATTCATGTTTACCTATATCGTTACATCCTGATTATTACTATTGTTTGATATTATGACGTACTGACGTCTGGGTTTTACAAGGCCCAGTTCCTCTATCTCTATCGCAGGCTGAATAGGAGTACTTTAGCCGTCAAGCTGAGCAGTGAGGAATTGATTATGCGCGGTTCAGAGATGTTTAGCTTTGAGACTCTTAGCTTATTTTTTCGCACTTTTATTTCTTGATGTGAGCCCATATTGGGACGTTTTTCCAGATGTGTTTATTGGATATTAATATCGTTTCCACTTATACATTTTCTTGACGCTTTTATTTTGGAAAATGGACATATACTAGATAGATTTTATATTTTACCGTTCTTTATATTCTATAAACTGCCGTAATATGACTGTGGAGGGATACTTCCCATCCACATGTAGTATGGTTGGCTCTGTCACGTTCTATAGTTAGCGCACTCTTGAAAGCGGGGCATGACAGGTTTGTTTGGTATCAGAGCCATAGGATTTAAGATTAATCGGGTTTGGTTCTTTTGTAGTTGGGTATTGAACCTAATACACTAACCAGAAAATCCGGAATTAAGAACATGTCCTTCCACATTTTAGTCTTGTCATTCAAATCCTTGAATTTTGTCTTTCCCTTAACTCTTGTATCTTGACGATATGGAAATGACTTTGCATCTCAACTTGGAATCCTCCTGATTCCTTATTGTTTATCCTTTCTTATTCCTTCGATTCTGATAGTAGAATTTGGGCGACTTGAATGGAGTTATGTGATTGCAAATTTGTACCGCGGCATGGTTACAATGCGGTACTCTATTTTGGTAACCTGGAGTCCTATTTCGATCCTATTTTCTTGACTTATGTTCATTGTACTACTTTGTTTCTCTTGGTTTCATTACTTACCAGTTTATATTTTATCGCGACCTTGAATCTAGCAACCATGATATATCTTTCCTCTCATCCCTCAAGAACTAATCCGTTTGCGTTTCGAAGAATAAGGAGAAACACAGGAGAAGTTTTTGATCATTGCAGTAGTTCGAGATTAACAACAGCGGGAGTTGGTACAGACCGCTTCAAGGACGATCATATGTAAGATATTTGATTGAAGTAGTTTTGACAGACCCGCCTCAAATTATCAGAGTAGCGCAGCGGAAGAGTGGTGGGGGTAATAACCCATAAGTCTTCGAACAAACTTGCAAATTCATGATGAAAGGAACCGTTTACTGAAGGGAGAAGTTCATATACAGGTTGCAAATGAAGCACTGATAGCAGTTCGAGAGTTTATGGATGTGTTCGAAGATATCTTGGGTTTACCACCAAAACGAGATGTGGAGTTCATGATTGATCTCATTCCTCGAGCAGCGCCGATTTCAAAGGCGTATTATCCGATGGAACCAGTGGTGTTAGAAGAAGTCAAGAAACAGGTCGCCAAACTATTAGAGAAGGGTTGGATTCACAGTAGCAATTCATCGTGGGGAGCTCCAGTTCTTCTAGTCAAGAAGAAAGATGGAACACGGAGGATGTGCATCGATTATCGAGAATTAAACCGGATAACTATTAAGAACAAGTACCCGATCTCTCGCATTGGCGAATTATTCGATCAACTCAGTGGCGCGAGGGTATTCTTAAAGTTGGATTTGTGATCTGGATATCATCAAGTTCGAGTGAAATCAGAAGATATTTGCAAGACAACGTTCTGAACTTGATATGGACATTATGAGTACTTAGTGATGCCATTCGGAGTCACGAACGCACCAGCAATATTTATGGATTTTTTGAACCGAATCTTTTCACCGTATTTGGACCAGTTTATAGTAGTGCTTATAGATGACATTGTGGTCTATTTGAGGAGCCAAGAAGAGCACGCAGAACACTTGAAGATCGTATTGCAAACGTTGAGACAAGAAAGATTATATGATAAGATGAGCAAATGCGAGTTTTGGCTCGAAGAAGTGAAGTTTTTGGGTCATGTTGTATCCGGAGATGGAATTGCTGTCATCCCTGAAAAGATTACAGCAGTTCTTAATTGGCCGATTCTGAAGAACGCAGTGGGGATCCAAAGTTTTCTTGGGCTTGCCGGATATTATAGAAGATTCATGGAGAATTTCGCTCGAATAGCCGAACCATTGACCAAGCTAACATGGAAAGAGGTACCGTTTGTATGGACAGGTAGATATGCTTCAGCTTTTGAAGCGTTGAAGCAAATATTGGTCACTGCTCCTATCTTGACAGTACCAGACAGTTTCGGAGGGTTGGTTATTCACAGCGACGCATCTGATAAAGGCTTGGGATGTCTTCTAATGCAGAATAGGAAGGTTATAGCCTACGCATCGAGACAATTGAAGACACATGAGAAGAATCACCTAACTTATGATTTGGAGTAGCAGCAGTGATTTTTGCCTTGAAGATTTGGAGACACTATTATTGGGCGAAAGGGTAGAAGTATTTACCGATCACAAAAGCCTAAAGTATGTGTTCACGCAGAAAGAGCTCAATATGAGGCAGCGTAGATGGTTGGAGTTGATAGCTGACTATGAGCCTGATCTAAAGTACTATCCGGGGAAAGTGAATGTAGTGCCGGATGCTCTAAGTCGGTTACCAGCGATACGGATGTTGACTGCTCAGAAGAAGATTATCACTGATTTTCAGAGATTTGAATTAGAGATTGTACTACCGAATTCTTCGGGATAGTTGATGCAGTTGCAAGTACAATCATCTCTGATCGATAATATTAAAGCAGCACACTCGCCCGATCCAAGGTTGTAGAATTTTCGAGAACAGGTAGAAGAGAGACTTCGAACGGACTTGTTAATTCATGAAGATGGTTCGTTACGATATGGGAGCCGTTTATGTGTGCTGAAAGGAGATGTTCGTAAAGAAATTATGATGGAGGCTCATAATTCTGCATATTTCGTACATCCGGGAAGCACAAAGATGTACCGAGATCTACGACAGCATTTCTGGTGGGAAGGCATGAAAATGGAGATTGCTCGCTATGCATCGAAGTGTTTGGTGTGTCAGAAAGTTAAGGCTGAATATCAAAGGGTAGCTGGTTTATTGCAACCACTTCCGATTCCTCAATGGAAGTGGGAACGTATACCATAGTTTTCGTGACTGCTTTACCGCGGAGTCCAAAGGGCAATAATGCAGTCTGGTTGATTGTTGATCGATTGACCAAGGCAGCTTATTTCATTCCATTTCGTGTTGGTCAGTCGATGGAGGCTTTGGCTGAGCGGTACATGCAGGAAATTGTGAGATTGCATGGAGTACCCGTAAGCACCATTCTGATCGTGATACCCGATTCTTATCGCACTTTTGGAGGAGTCTACAGGAAAGTTTGGGGACTTGATTGAAGTTTAGCACGGCCTATCATCCTCAGACAGATGGCCAGTCAGAAAGAATGATCTAAACTCTTGAAGATATATTGAGAGCGTGTATGTTAGACTTCAAGGGTTCATGGGAGGATCATTTGCACTTGGTGAAGTTTTCGTATAATAACAGCTTTCATGCGACTATTCAGATGGCTCCATTCGAAGCATTATACAGTTGTAAGTGTCGCTCGCCTGTCTGTTGGGATGATATTAGAGAAGGAAGATTATTGGGACCAGATCTTGTTGTGAAAACAATGGAGAAAGTTAACGTGATCCGAAATCATATGAAGGCGGCACAAGATCGACAGAAAAGTTGGGCCGATACAGGACGAAGTCCTCTGGAATTCGCAATTGGTGATATTGTATTCTTGAAGATATTATTGACCAGTTGTGTGATTCGATTTGGTAGTTGATTGATCATTAAAAAGTGTTTTGTAAAATACCCGCAATCAAGACGGTATCGCTAGTAGCTAGCCGCGATGAGTACGGGTCGTCCGCAGGGAAACATGAACTCTTTTCTTGCTTTAAATAAGTTGATTAAAGATGGGTGATTGGTTGTAGATCTATTTCAAAATGGATGTAGAATTTATAATGAAAAGGCTTGTACAGTTCATAGGATTTAGTAGTAATGGATGAATAATTAAAAATGACTCTTTTATCTTTTAATAGTTTAAAACTAGATCGATAGTAATGAATGTAGATTAGGGTCTTTTGGGAAGAAACTAGGGTTTCCCCACTATTTACCCTTATCCTTGCATTGATCTCTATTCATGTCTAGCCCTTAACAAAACAAGTGTGAAACTAATCTCAAATCGTGATCGAGCCTATCAATAAATTGATAGCGCGTCCGATAAGGTGGTTAATATTTGTTTTGCTAAACTTTATAAACTTTAAAATGTATAAAAGAAGTTTAAGAGATCTTTTCATCCATTGTCCTACCCTATCCTATGAACCCTAGCAAGCTAAGAATTACTCGCTCATTGTCAAGTTAGAAGAAAGGTTGAAGAATGAAATCATAATGAAGATGCAGAAAAGTAAGTGCAGAAATCAAATGCGGAAAATAAATGCAAAAGAAATAAACTAAAAACTACCTTTATTAATTAACTATTGCATTTAAAAATCCTTTGAAAGTAAATTACAAGAACCCTAGTTGCTCTAGATCTCCATCTTATTGGAAGTAGATGACTAGCTGATGATCACTCGGATGCGTAGATCGTATTGGACCTCTTGAACTCTTCGGTGATCATTTTTGATGTGAAGCTCTCGGTCCCTTATATAGTCACTAGAAACAGAAAGCCTAGATTCCATATAATAATATATGCTGTTAAAATCCTACCCAGCAAATATCTCATCCAACGGCCCTAGAACCGCCGCGGATCCACAGCAAATATATGTCTTTGGCCGCCCAATCGCGGCAGCATAGTGGAATCATGAATGGGGATTTTTTCTGCTCTCTTCTGTTGACATATGGAGATCATCTTGATATCTATATTCTTAGAATAATGCTCTGAGTCTCTGCCGTTGCTAAATCTTACGATTTGCTTCCATATTTCGGCAGATTTGATTCCGACATCTCGATTTAACTCGGATCTCTTGGATTCCAGACCTGAGCTAATATCTGCACAATATCTCAAGTCATAGTGTTAGTAGTATTTTGTATTTTTGAGATATTATCCTAACCGTTTTATATGATATTAAATCTTAAAGAATATTGATTAGAAATATTTGATATGATATATATATTTTAATTACAAAGATTTCATTTAAATATTATATGCAAATATTTTTCCTCATTATGTTAATTATAATGTAGAAATATATGATAATACTTTTTTTTACAAATAAACCTTCATATGTGTTTCATCCAATAAAAAGAGCAAAGCTCTGTTCAAAATTCAAGAGGCAGTGCCTTACGTGCCTTCCACGAGGGTGCCAGCGCCAGAATTAAAAACTATTATATGAGCAGCGGCCGTATGCAAAGCACACAAAAGGAGTGATTAGCACTCAGTGACTGGCGCTCAGCGCCCTACGCCCCACGTGCCTCTCACGCGGGTGCTACAGAATAAAGGAGTGCTTAGCACTCAGTGAGCGGCGCCTAGCTCCCAGCGCCTCATGTGTCCCCCATGTGGGCACCACATAGTAAAAAGTGCTTGACACTCACTAGGCAGTGCCTAGCGCCTCACGTGCTTCGCACGTGGATGCCATAAAGAGTGCTCAGCACTTCATAAAGAGAAAAAAAGAGAAAAATGTTTAACACTTATTGGGCAAATCCCCATGACTGAAAACCCCATATTGTTATGTGTGAGCGTCAGAACTTACATAAGTGCTCAGCATTTTTTTGCACAAAAAAGGAACTGAGCCCAAACAAGTGCTTAGCACTTCTTTTCAAATAAAAAGAAAACTGAGTGGACTAAGCCTAAGTTGGCTAGGTCCCTAACCCAGATCAACAGAGCCCATGGGTTCACTACTTTCCAAACTGATTTTAGTCCTAAATATGGCTATCGATCTTTCAACTAATGATATCCCAAAATGATATTCATCCCACATTCTCCTGAAGAAATCTTAGTCTCAAAATACGATTAATGATTCCTGGGTTTACCATTAATCCCTTTTCCCTCAAACACGGGAATTGGTTCAAGGGTATATCTCTCTACTCCTTTGATACATGTTGTTGTAATTCCTCAACGTCTTCAGAGAGGTGGCGGGTCCCGACAACCAACTTCTTTTTGGTGCACTTCCTAAACTGATGTGCACACCCCAGATCAAATCACACCCCAAACCGGGTGCATCCCATATCATCGTTGCTCATCCCGTCACATAACAAATACACGTGCGTGCAAGATGATCAACGGACCGAAACGTTCTTAAACTACAACGGACCGAAATATCCTTAAACTAAACGTTGCCTCCAAAATGGCGACAACGGACCGTAACATCCTTAAACTAAAACCTCACCTCAAAAATGGTGATCTACGGACCGAAATGTCCTTAAACTAAACGTTGCCTCCAAAATGGCGACAACGGACCGTAATGTCCTTAAACTAAAATCTCACCTCAAAAATGGTGATCAACAGACCGAAATGTTCTCAAATTACAACTTCGCCTCTAAAATGGCGATAATGGACCGAAACGTCCTTAAACTAAAACAACATAACTCAAATGCTCTCTTATTGGATCTAAAACAAAAATGATCCTAAAACTGTGTTAAGTAGATCTTAGTCTTAAATTGGATTAACGTATCCTTAACGAAAATAAATCGGGCCCCTAAATGCTCACATACATTTGAGTCGATCTTGATCTCAAAATGGATTAACGATCCTTAAATCAACCCAAATCCAAATCTAAAAATATACGGATTTGGACTAATCCATGCCCTACGGGCGACAACATAAATTAGTCTCCGTATATAATCCACGGGCAACCAAAAATAAAACAAACACACACGACACGAAGTGAACCACCGGAGCAGGAGAAAGTGGTTATCGCGATGCGATAACATAATTAACTACAGCGGCTTGCGCCTGTAGAGAGGAGCGTCCCCACAATCAAAAACCCCTCGCAAACGAGGGGGAATCTGACAAAGTCTGCTACAACGGCCGCATACGTCCAAACCTCCTATACATAGTGCCATAAATTAACTTGGCATCTTCGGAGAGGTGGACGGATAAATCCAAATAGCATCTGCCCCCAAATTCTGGTAAGACGATTCATCTCGGTTCGTCTCTGTTTTTGGCGGTGAACAGATTCTGGCATGCCCGGTGGGACCTTTTCCTCATTCCACTCCACACTTTGTGTGTCGTATTTCGCGAACAAAAATCGCAGTTTACTATGGTTTCCCGTGGATTCGAGGTACTAAGATTTGGTGTCTTGCTCCTGTGCAGTAGAAGAAGGAAAAAGGTCAATGGCTTCCAGCTGCACAAACTGCAACAGCAACTCCCGCTCCGCCCCAACTGGAAGAGTGACATATGGGCCCAATTCGGCCTCCATCTTTTCCATGCCGGTGGGGCTGGTGACTCAAGACACCACTAAATTGTTCTTCGGGACAATGCTCCCGTCAGCAAACTTCAGTATCCCAGTGCCACCACAGGAAGCTCCCAAGAAATTGGTCTTCGATCGATTTGCAACCACTACGGTCCCTCTCAACGGGCCGTCCAAGTCTGCCACCTTAGTCTTCAACTGGCTGAGCCAAAACTCAAGTGGGCCCGCAAAGAGGCTCGCAATACCTGAAGGGGTTATCCCGAAACGGATATCCATTCCAGCTCTGGCAGGTGAAGTCATCAAAAGTGCTTCCCCTACCAGAAAGTCAGCCTTCGAAAGATTGGCCGTCCCCTCTCAACGGACGTCAGTCTTCAATAAGCTGGCACCGGTATTAGCCCTTCATCAAAGTAGGGGCACGATGGAGCCGCTTCCACAACTAAGGTGGTACCATCTGCAAGGCACGCTCGACGTCGCCACTGGCGCTGAGTGAGAAGAGCTGGGGTCAACTCTCCCTCTAGACTTACTCCGCTAGCTCCAATGGTGGAAGTTAATACTGCTGTTCCAACCGGAAATAGTTTTGATCTGCTTAGGAGGGTGCGAAAGAACTCTCTGACAGCAGTGCTGAAGAAATCTCTACTTCCTGCTGAAAACATGACGCAGGCAAAGCCGGAGCAGCCCCCTCAGCGGCTGTCCTCCCAAATCCTTAGAGTCTGGCGGAAAGTCCAAGATTCTGTGATCAATAAGAACTACTCTCGCCTACTGAAGAAAATGAAGGCTTGGCAAGAGGAAGATCATCCCTCCACCATACAACAAGGGAATTCTTTTACACAGGCACCTGTTACAACGGCTCCTGCAACCTCGACCTCCCACAAAAGGAGGAGGCCGGTGAAAATCTCATTGCCTGCGGCAAATTCCAAAAGCGCTAGATCCAAACGCCCTAAGTCTAGGGGAATGATTGTGCACTCGATTTACATGGCTTCCGGAAAAGAGGAAAGCCATGCTTCCGTGGGTCATCGGCCGCAAACTCGTTCGTTGACAAAAGCTCAGGAGCAGCAATAAAAGCTCCAGGAGATGCTGACAAAAATGGCAGCACTCACCGGGCAAAAAGAAAGCCCGGAAGCAGCGTTTGAACAGTGCCAGGAACAGGAGACCGATACAGAGTTCCTGCGAAGGGCGCTGGAAAGAATGGATAAGGAGGCTGCGGAACAGGCTGCTAATATAAAATAAATGGCGCACTTGTTCCAAGACATGGTTGGAATGATGATCCAGCCAGAACCTCCAGCTGAAGACCCGTCGATAATTATCGAGGACGACAGAGGGGAAATATCAAACCCTCTTCCAGTTTTATCGATAGCCAGGGAGGAAACGATCTCCAAAGCTGCCCTTGATGATTACATAGCTCAACAAATACGTGAAGCGGTTGGCCAAGTCATTAGAACTGGGCGACCGTTCCCGGGCTGGTATGGCTAAATCAAATACCCGCCGGGATATACCATCCCCAAATTCCATGTGTACAAAGGGACAGGCAACCCGTATCAGCACATTGCTCGGTTCAGAGCTTTATGCGGCAATACTGGAGGCGACGATAAATTGCTGCTCTGCCAGTTTGTTGGCAGCTTGTCGAAAACAACATTTGAATGGTACTCGGAGCTCCCAAATGACTTCGTCAAAACATTCACAGAAATGGAGCTACTATTCACACAGTGGTTCACAAGCGCAAGCGAACACACCCCGATCACGGCATTAATCAATGCCAGGGTGAAGCTAGGAGAAACCTAGATTAAATATGCAATTCCGTGGCTGAACCTATGGTCGAAATGCGAACAACACATCGAAGAAGCTCCTGCCGTGGGCATGTTCATAGAGACTCTCAATCCTCAGGCGACTGTGTCCCAGTTCATGACGTTCTTTAAGCCGACCACCTTCCAGGTTTTGATCGACAAGCTGGCCCAAATGGACCAGATGGGCCATGGGCCACCCTATTCAAAAATGGATCCTCGGAATGCAAAGGGCAATGGGAAAGCGGCCTTCATTGCCAACACTCAACAACAACCGAGTGACCCGAAACTGGTTGCTCACCAAAACAACGCGCGCCCGCGCTAATCTCTCAAAGAGAATCTAGGACGTGCTTACTCGTTCCCTCATGATAAAACGAGGAGATTGTTCGAACTAGCAATGCACAACAAACTCATCACACTGCCGGATCCGGGACGTCTACTGCAGCCCGGTGACGTCTACAATCCCAACTACTGCTCCTACCACAGAATAGTGGGCCACCCAATTGAGGATTGCTACGTCTTCAAAAATTGGATCGAGGACCAGGACCAACAAGGGAAGTTTGCGCTGTCTGAAAACTGGAGGGTGAACCTGCCACAGAGGCACGCTCCTAAAAAGGTGGATACGCTGGGGACATCTTGCTTGTTTGTAGAAGAAGCTCATTGGGAAGTGGTCATTTCAGCCAAAACTAAAAGAATGCTGAAGGATCTTCAAGCATGTCCGGCGATCAGGTAGAAAAGCCCGCTGGAGCCCGAGATCATTAAGGGGATGCTGAAACCGCGTCCCACCCCGAAAACTCCTAACGATGGGCAAGACCTTCAGGCCAAGCCTTCGAAGTCTTTGAAGGTAAAGAAGAAGACCAAGAAGTGTACATAGCCTGACGACAAGCGCACGGACCTGCAAAAATACATCGACGCGCTGGAGGAGTACAACCAGAAGACGCGGACCCCAGTCACCTTCGAAGAGTTTCTCAACCATATACTTGAAACGGAGATAGTGACGATGATGAGGGAAATGGCTCGTCGGGAGAAACCGAAGATTATGTAGCAAGTTGCCACATGCTTTCTCATTCGTCGTTAAATAACGAAGAAAATCCCTCGGCGTTGGAAAACAATGCAGAGGAACTGGGGGCAGGAGCAGCGCCAAAATCCGTGGAACTGTCAAAAGACCCAATTGATAGGCTACTAAACGAAGCCCTTCAAAAGCGAAAAGCTGAACGAGAACATGAAACAGACATATACGAAAAGTCCAAGCGTCGGCGTCAGGATGAAGAAGTTGCGGTAAGGATGAGTCGTAAAGCACTCCAACCAAGCCAAAGCACACCTGCTATAAACAAGAACAGGATCAATGCGGAGAAGCGGTTCGCCAAAGCCTTGTTAATGGGAATGAAGTTGCCCCCTCTCATAGAAAACACTCCCGGGAGTACATGCCTCGACGAAGCGGATGTACATCTGAACTACTGCTTATATCATCGGAGGGTCACACACCCCACCGAAGAGTGCAATGCCTTTAAGAAGTGGTGGCAATGATACGTTGCTCATGAAGCGCAAATTCCGTCAACAACAAAGAAGCGCGACAGAAGAGCATGAAGGAACGGCTGGCAACTGTCATATGATTGATACCCGTTCGGCAAAAGGAAAATCTAAAGTTCTTAGATTCGGGAGTGATTCTGAGGATGAAATAACCCTCGGCCTTGTAGGGTTACTAGTCACTCTAACAAGGGTTAAGAAAGCATCAACCATGCCCGATTAAAATTTTAGCAGTGCCTAACAACCCTAAACTAGATCTTTGCTAGAAAATTAGGGTTTCACATGCAAGTAAATAGCATCTACAACTAAGTGAATACGAAATACAATCTTTATAGATCGGTCCTTCACTTCTTTAGCTCCTTGTTGAAGTCCCTTCGCTACGATCGTGGTTCTCCCGAGCTCTTGCATGGCTTCACGAGGCGAAAGAAGCGTCCTTGCTTGAAGTCTTCGAGGCCGAAGAAGATCTACGTCGAGGGAATATCAACTCAAGCTTCTACTTCACTAACTAGAGAATTAGTGAAGCAAAAACCCTAAACTAAAGTGCCAGTCTAGTAGAGGATGGAGAAATAGGAAGTGGGTTCTCTTTAGAATTTTTTTTCTCACAATGTTTCACTCTCTCTTGAAAACCCTAGCTAGCTTTTCTTTTGCTCAAAGAAGAAGAAGATGAACAAAAGAAAAGATGAAGATAACGATCAAGTGAGTGAGCTAACCATGGTGAGTGAGTATCATATACTAACTCATGTAGAGACATAACCATGGCTAATCCAAATGGTTAGGTTAACAAAAATCTAAAGTAAAGACAAAGCTAGTGGACTTTGTCAAAGCAAAGCAAGCTTCTACAAGCTTCATGCTCTTTTCAAAATTCCACTAATTTTGTAATTACCTTAAATAATTATAACCCACCATAATAAATAGAATGGTGTATGTCTTACACACCCATGTCAAGTGTATCATCAACCATGATACAAAAAGAAATCACATTTTAATATATATCACATATATATATTAAAGTTGTGCACATGTGAGAAAAATCATTAAGTGAACAAGTGTTAGTTAATGTAAACTAGTATATCTAATATACAATTATACACTAAATTATTAAATCAACACTTGACTTAATAATCCGGTCATATCTCATATAACCGACTAACATCCATTGTATCGACTTATCGAATCAACACTTGATTCGATAACCCGGCTATATCACATATAAACTCGCGATACAAAAAGTCGCGAGAATAGAATACGGTATCACATACACGCATTTTTCTCGGTCCCGCACATATCACATATGCGCTCCTATTTCGTTTTGCCTGAGCCAGTAAAACCTCTGTGTAGGACTCTAAAGACTCGTCAATACGCCGGCAGTAGGTGATGATCACATCAAGCACCCACAAGCCGTCAGCGGTACTAGCTGGACGTAACGGCCACCCGGGTATTGAGCGATCAGATGATCAGCAAGCAAGCCCGCTCCAACTCCTGTAAAAGCCTGTCGGTAACACTTCCCATACAGTCCGGTCTCCTCGTCTGATATGTCGCATATCAAGTCTAGGGGTAGTAAACGTCAGACCCCAATAACTGATAAGTCGTGCCGATGTGAGGCTCATAACGGGTCGAGAAACTACTGGTAACACTTACCAGTAAATCTCTAAATCAGCCCTGGCCAGGGACTTCCCTGTTACGGTCAATCGAGCACAGCGCAACATCAACCCCCAATACCGGAAGAGACGAAACCCCTCCTATCGCTCATTGCCTCCATGTGACTCGGGACTGTACCCAAAAACCACCGTTTTGCACGCCCTCTTGGATGTGGTAAGGTGGAAATCAAAGCACAGTGGGAATCATAAAAGACTCTATGACGATCTCGGGTCTACAGACTAACCTGCACAAGTGTCACCAGAGAACTGCCATCTGACGTGAGGTATAATACCATCTGGGAGTTCTCGGCGAGTCCTTCCAGTGTACCCAGTCTCCACTGAGCACCCGTATACCATCTCTGATGTCAAACACCAATGGATATGGGATCATCCATTGCCCATCTCATGGGTCGAGAAGCGTATACGCTAGTCTACTCTGGTATATCGATGCCCTGTCTCGATACACCCACGACTAGGAACATTAAAGGATGTACTTATAGACTACTCTGTCCCCACTAGTATGATCTGCATCATAGTCCAGGTAGTCAAGTACACATCCTAAGGGCTTTACCAACATGTAACTATAAGACAGTATCAAGAGACAAGTATACATGTAAAGATAAAGAGCAATTAGATAGCATACTATCATATCGAGCAAGAAAGTCCTCTCTATATATGTCCAAGCATCCAATATAATATACATCATTTGTACAATACTGGCCTCTAGGGCATACATACAACTAACAATCTCCCACTTGCACTAGGGCCAGTTGCTGTAGTATCGCATACCTAACATCCCGAAGAGTCTCTCAAACTGTATCTGGGGAATGGCCTTCGTGAGTGGATCCGCAGTGTTGTTCTTCGTGTCAACCCTCTTGACCTCGATCTCCCGGTGATCAACTATCTCCCGGATCAGGTGATACCGCCTCAGAATATGCCTGGATCGCTGATGGGACCTGGGTTCCTTGGCCGAAGCCACTGCTCCATTGTTATCACAATACAAAGGTATTGGATGCTCAATGGATGGAACCACACCAAGTTCAGTAATGAACTTCTTGATCCAGACAGCCTCTTTGGCAGCATCATTGGCAGCGATGTATTCAGCCTCCATCGTCGAGTCTGCCACGGTTTCCTGCTTGGAACTCTTCCAGCTAACCGCCCCTCTGTAAAGGGTAAAGACAAATCCCGAGTGCGACTTAGAGTCGTCCTTATCACTCTGGAAGCTTGAATCGGTAAAGGACTCCACTTAGAGTTCTCCGTTACCATACACCAAGAGCATCTCTTTAGTCCTTCGTAAGTACTTGAGAATGCTCTTCACAGCTGTCCAGTGACTCTCTCCAGGATCAGCTTGATATCTACTCACTACACTTAGTGAGTATGCTACATCGGGTCTGGTACATAGCATCGCGTACATGATAGAGCCTACAGCCGAAGTATAGGGTATCTCTTGCATGCGAGCTCTCTCTAAATCAGTCTTGGAAGACATCTCTTTGGAGAAAGTGAGCCCTGAGATCGTGGGTAAAAACCCACGTTTAGACTCTTCCATACTAAACCTCTTTAGTATGGTGTCAATGTACCTGAATTTGGACAACCCCAATATCCTTTTAGATCTATCTCTATAGATTATAATTCCCAGTATGCAAATTCCCAGTATGCAGGAGGCATCACCTAGATCTTTCATTGAGAATCTTTGTGAAAAGAAGAGCTTGACCGATTGCAGCATAGGAATGTCATTTCCTATCAAGAGTATGTCGTCCACGTATAATACGAGGAAGACAACCTTACTCTCTGCCACCTTCTTGTAGATACAAGGTTCATCTACGTTTTTGACGAAATCAAACTCTTTGATAACGACGTCAAAGCAGATGTTCCAACTCTGCGATATTTGCTTTAATCCATAAATGGATTTAAGCAGCTTGCATACCTTCCCGCTGCTCCCACTATCTACGAAGCCCTCTGGCTGAGTCATGTACATGCACTCTTCTAAATCATCGTTTAGAAAGGCGGTCTTAACATCCATTTTCCAGATTTTATAGTCATGATATGCAGTGATGGCAAGCATGATCCGGATGGATTTAAGCATAGCCACTGGAGAAAAGGTTTCATCATAGTCCACACCTGGTCTTTGACGAAAACCCTTTGCAACAAGTCTAGCTTTGAAAGTCTCCACTTTCCCATCTACACCAAGTTTTTTCTTGAAGATCCACTTGCTCCAAATGGGTTTTACCCCTTCAGGAGCATCTTCCAAAGTCCACACTTTGTTGGTGTACATGGATTCCATCTCGGACCGCATTGCATCCAGCCATTTCACTGAGTCCCCACTCATAATGGCTTGCTCGAAGCTAGTTGGGTCATCATCAACCATGATGCAATCCTCGCTCCCACCATCCATGAGAAAACCGTAGTATCTCTCAGGTGGGTGAGGAACCCTACTAGATCGGCGGAGAGGCTGAGGTTCGTTGGGAACTACCGAATGCTCTAGTTCCACTAAATCTTCAGTTGCAGTTTGTGTATCTGGAACCTCTTCCAGCTCTACCACTTTGCCACTAATTTCTTTTACAAGAAATTCCTTTTCTAAAAAGATGGCATGTTGAGAAACAAACACCTTTTGTTCCTCACTGTGGTAGAAAAAATACCCATATGAGTTCTTTGGATATCCCACAAACTTGCAAAGAACTGACCGTGCCTCGAGTTTGTCCGGATTTTGTCTTTTGACATAGGCCGGACAACCCCATATCTTAACTCGTTTAAGATAGGCCTCTTCCCACTCCATATCTCATATGGTGTGGTAGGTACAGATTTAGATGGAACTTGATTCAATAGGTATGCTGCTGTCTCCAGCGCATACCCCCAGAAGGAAATAGGTAACTCAGCTGTGCTCATCATAGAGCGCACCATATCTAATAGGATGCGGTTCCTCCGTTCCGATACACCGTTGTGCTGTGGTGTATATGGAGGAGTCAGCTGAGAGAGAATCCCATTCTCTTTTAGGAAGTCCAGGAATTCATTGCTCAAGTATTCACCTCCTCGATCAGATCGAAGGATTTTAATACTTTTCCCGGTTTGGTTCTCGACTTCTTGTTTATATTCTCTAAATTTCTCAAAAACTTCTGATTTGTGTTTCATCAGGAACACATATCCGAATCTAAAGAGATCGTCAGTGAATGTAATGAAGTACGCAGAACCATTCCTGGCATGTGTAGATATGGGGCCGCATACATCACTATGTACCAGTCCCAAGAGTTCCGTAACTCTCTCTCCGTGTCCCGTAAACGGAGTTTTGGTCATCTTGCCTTTGAGACATGACTGGCAAGTGTCATAAGATGAAAATTCAAACGGATTTAAATATCCATCCTTATACAACTTAGCTAGTCGTGTCGCATTGATGTGACCCAGTCTACAATGCCACAAGAAGGATTCGTTCAGTTCTGAACACTTCCTCTTGTGTGTGTTTGTTATGCTCAGAACTGTTGATTGATTTAGAACATAAATGCCATTGCACATCGTACCTGATCCAACCAACTTTTGGTTAAGGAAAATGTTCATAACATTATCCTGTAATACAAAATTATATCCCTCTTTACTCAACAAAGAAACCGATATAATGTTGCATATCAGGTTCGGTATGTAATAGCATTCGTTCAGAATCAATGTATTACCAGTTGGCAATACAAGGTGATATTCTCCGACGGTTCTAGCTGCAACTATTGCACCATTTCTAACCCTTATTTCTTTATCACCTTCTCCAAGTTCTCTACCTTTCCTAAGCCCATGTAACTGATTACATATATGGGATCCTGACCCGGTATCTAATACCCAGGACGTAGAGCAAATGGAGAAACGGTTCTCTGTAACGAACACACCCGAAGAAAATGCATCAACATATACTTTCTCCATTCGGGTGGCATGGGAATCCGGGTATTCCTCTATATCCTGTTCAGTCTTATAACTTTTATAAGAAAAAATGGAACCAACGTTCCCCAGTATAGTATAACATGCGGGTTTGGTCAATACATCCATATTATTATCTTTATTAAGGCATGATATGGTCGCTACCTGGAGAGAGAGAGAAGAAAACACTTTAGCGTATGCTCTTGCAAAATCAGATTGGTTATTATTTTATCTAATCAGGATGGCTCCCACTGTTTTTATCAAATCTTCCTTCAAACCCTAAAAGGAAAGACTGGCCGGGATTAATTACACCCTGCAATTTCGTCAATCTTTCAGCCAGGCCAGTGTCGGTACTTTGAGGGAGGTTCCCCGTGCTTTCGCACGGACCTAATTAAAGAAAACCTCGTTTTCCCAGAGGCGTAACCCCGTTGACACCTTTCTAGACACCTACTTGATCGGCTAATTGTCCTGTGTAAAACTCTCCCAGGAGTAACAATTACTCGCAGTGGGTATCGGGATCCAACTATCTCATAGAAGGTATGCAATCTCATTGCAAATTTCAACACTTGAAATTCCCGATAATATTTTGCCCCAAACGATATATGACCTTGACAAGGTCAACAAATCATAGACCGTAAGTCAAGTTCAACCCGTCATTTCTTGATTGAATTAAACCCACCCGCACGACTCTTGACAAGGTCAACAAGGCCGTACGACTACCCTAATCCAATCTGCATCATATGCATAAACAGATAAATACTGGTCAGCTACCGCACACTACGCCTTGACAAGGTCAACAAACGCAGCACGAATACTAAGCAGGACTTACCTGAAATGACGGAAGGCTACGACAGGTTTTTCTGAAAACCTATTGCGTATCGAACTTGATATCGTTGTAGAATCGAGTAAATTTTGAAATGGAGTGATTTTGAGGCTTTTATTTGCTAAAGAGGTCACTCCTGGTGAAGGGATCTCGGCTCTTTCCTTATGGAATAAGGTGCAGGATATATCATATATATCACTATGCAAAGAAAAACCCCAAAAGCAATCAAAAACAAACCGAGTGTTGTAGCATCTGCCAGTTTTGCTAAAGAGGTCACTCCCGGTGAAGGGATCTCGGCTCTTTCCTCATCGAATAAGGTGCAGGATATATCATATATATCACTATGCAAAGCAAAAACTGTAGCTACCCTTTTTTGAAAATTTGATTCTACAACATCTTTTAGGTTTCTTTTCTTTCATTAATCACATTAATGAAGTCCCATCATTTAAATCACCTAAACATCACAGATAAATACGACGTACACTTATACCATCCGCATTCGCCTCGATGTCCCCTCGTGCACCGTTAGGTTAGGTAACTAACGGCAGAGCGGGCCAGGGCTAGCGCGGGTGTAAAACATAAGTAACGTCTATATAATATATCATATATACTAAATACAGTATTTATCATCGCATATCAAATGATCACATCACAGATATCGCAGCAGAAGAAACATATGAAATATTGGATATACTAGGACGTCCGTGTTTTATTTTGAGCCTCTATAAAACACGGATTCCACGGTCGCGATGAATAGCCAAACCCACATCCGTAGACCCCTACGAGAGCGGCAAGCAACCCTACCAATTCTAGAGTTAGGAGACCTGGACTCGACTCCTCGAGTTGGTCTCCCACTGGACTCTAGAACCCGGTTACTCGTGCTCTCCTACTTGGGTCAACCTAATGCGGAAAAGTAAATAATATACAAATGGTGACATCAACCTCATCCCGGAAGTGCCCCAATAAAAGAATATTACATACATTTAATTTTACATGAATGAAAATAAAAACTCTCATCTCACATAAAACCCCCCGGCTATTCAGAACGCGACGATCCAATATAACATATCCAGCAACACATAACATCACATGTCATCAACGTAAGAAAATATGCGCATCCCAATTGTCGTTGATATATAGCAACGAAACCGGCGATATCACATATTACACTTACGGTCGCAGAAAAGAAAGTGTAAAACTACAACATTTGGAATCCACAATCTCTTTAGACATCGTAAATCCGAAATATCACATACTTCGCATTTCATGCCTAACTGTATGAATTCCACATATTGTATCACATTCTAGATAAATAGGCAGTATTAAACTTTCCGATTGAATAATCAAATACCCAAGATTTCCATAATAACTCAACACTTGAGCGGAGTTCAAAAATTCCAGAATACGTCACAGTAGCAACGGTCCAGCCGTAAAAGGGTCAAGCCAACGCCTCACATGTGGCACGCCGTACTGCCCCAAACCCTAAGGTTCAAAAGGCAGTTCAAGAAGGTTACACAATCGAGTTAAGGTTTGTTGTCTTCTAGAGGGTCCATCGCGTTACTTGCACGTTTTTCCAAAAAATTTAAACTCAAGAAAAATTCTACACTTGAAAGTTTTTCGTGACGGGAAATAATGAGTTAATGATATCCGTTCGAACATTTTAACAGTTTCTAAATATCCGGAAAACAAAACAAAATTAAATATTCCGATTGAATCAGCGAATACAAAATAAACCCCAGAACACTCAACACTTGAGTCAGTTTAAAAATACCCAGAAAATATATATCAGAGAAATAGAAATTACTGTGCAAAACAGAGTGCATAATTCCTCTTTACTGCCGCGGATCCGCGGCCCAAGAGCGGTATGGCCGCGGTTCCGCGGCGGTTTGTACGGATCAACCTCTCGTTTTTCACTGCAATTCTTATATTTCCCTGCTGATTTTTTAGAAATTTTTAATTCTGAAAATATCACAGTTTTGAAAATTTTCCAGAGAGGGGGTCTACTTTGTCGTATCAGGGTTCGATCGGAGTTTAAACTTCGTAAACACGTCTCCTAATACTCTAGCTAGTCTTTGATACCACTGTAGGGTTATTAGGCACTCTAACAAGGGTTAAGAAAGTATCAACCATGCCCGATTAGAATTTTAGCAGTGCCTAACAACCCTAAACTAGATCTTTGCTAGAAAATTAGGGTTTCACATGCAAGTAAATAGCATCAACAACTAAGTGAATACGAAATACAACCTTTGTAGATCGGTCCTTCACTTCTTTAGCTCCTTGTTGAAGTCCCTTCGCTGCGATCGTGGTTCTCCCGGGCTCTTGCATGGCTTCACGAGGCGAAAGAAGCGTTCTTGCTTGAAGTCTTCGAGGCCGAAGAAGATCTACGTCGAGGGAATATCAACTCAAGCTTCTACTTCACTAACTAGAGAATTAGTGAAGCAAACACCCTAAACTAAAATGCTAGTCTAGTAGAGGATGGAGAAATAGGAAGTGGGTTCACTTTAGAATTTATTTTCTTACAATGTTTCACTCTCTCTTGAAAACCCTAGCTAGCTTTTCTTTTGCTCAAAGAAGAAGAAGATGAACAAAAGAAAAGATGAAGATAATGATCAAGTGAGTGAGCTAACCATGGTGAGTGAGTATCATATACTAACTCATGTAAAGACATAACCATGGCTAATCCAAATGGTTAGGTTAACAAAAATCTAAAGTAAAGACAAAGCTAGTGGACTTTGTCAAAGCAAAGCAAGCTTCTACAAGCTTCATGCTCTTTCCAAAATTCCACTAATTTTGTAATTACCTTAAATAATTATAACCCACCATAATAAATAGAATGGTGTATGTCTTACACACCCATGTCAAGTGTATCATCAACCATGATACAAAAAGAAAACACATTTTAATATATATCACATATATATATTAAAGTTGTGCACATGTAAGAAAAATCCTTAAGTGAACAAGTGTTAGTTAATGTAAACTAGTATATCTAATATACAATTATACACTAAATTATTAAATCAACACTTGACTTAATAATCCGGTCATATCTCATATAACCGACTAACATCCATTGTATCGACTTATCGAATCAACACTTGATTCGATATCCGACTATATCACATATAACCTCGCGATACAAAAAGTCACGAGAATAGAATACGGTATTACATACACGCATTTTTCTCGGTCCCGCACATATTACATATGCGCTCCTATTTCGTTTTGCCTGAGCCAGTAAAACCTCTGTGTAGGACTCTAAAAACTCGTCTATACGCCGGCAGTAGGTGATGATCACATCAAGCACCCACAAGCCGTCAGCGGTACTAGCTGGACGTAATGGCCACCCGGGTATTGAGCGATCAGAAGATCAGCAAGCAAGCCTGCTCCAACTCCTGTAAAAGCCTGCCGGTAACACTTCCCATACAGTCCGGTCTCCTCGTCTGATATGTCGCATATCAAGTCTAGGGGTGGTAAACGTCAGACCCCAATAACCGATAAGTCATGCCGATATGAGGCTCATAACGGGTCGAGAAACTACTGGTAACACTTACCAGTAAATCTCTAAATCAGCCCTGGCCAGCGACTTCCCTGTTACGGCCAATCGAGCACAGCGCAACATCAACCCCCAATACCGGGAGAGACGAAACCCTTCCTATCGCTCATTGCCTCCATGTGACTCGGGACTGTAACCAAAAACCACCGTTTTGCACGCCCTCTTGGACATGGTAAGGTGGAAATCAAAGCACAGTAGGAATCACACAAGACTCTATGACGATCTCGGGTCTACAGACTAACCTGCACAAGTGTCACCAGAGAATTGCCATCTGACGTGAGGTATAATACCATCTGGGAGTTCTCGGCGAGTCCGTCCAGTGTACCCAGTCTCCATTGAGCACCCGTATACCATCTCTGATGTCAAACACCAATGGATATGGGATCATCCATCGCCCATCTCATGGGTCGAGAAGCGTATATGCTAGTCTACTCTGGTATATCGATGCCCTGTCTCGATACACCCACGACTAGGAACATTAAATGATGTACTTATGGACTACTCTGTCCCCACTAGTATGATCTGCATCATAGTCCAGGTAGTCAAGTACACATCCTAAGGGCTTTACCAACATATAACTATAAGACAGTATCCAGAGACAAGTATACATGTTAAGATAAAGAGCAACCAGATAGCATACTATCATATCGAGTAAGAAAGTCCTCTCTATATATGTCCAAGCATCCAATATAATATACATCATCTGCACAATACTGGCCTCTTGGGCATACATACAACTAACATGCCCTCTCTTCGAAGAATCCGCCTCTAGAAAAGAAGAAAAAGAGAAGAACTACGAGGACATTCAGCTGCGTAACCGTACGTTTCCTGAAAAGAACCTCGGGCCTACAAATAAAGGTTCGACCAGAAAAGACAAGGGGAAGGAAAAAGTCCCTGAGAAAATTGCCCTCGATGATAGAGTCGTCAAAGAGCTCGCCGCTAAGGATCCGCCTAAGAAAAACAAGGTGGATTACAATGTCCTGGCACATCTGAGGAAGATACCTTCACAACTGAGCATACTGGATGCTCTCCTCCTGTCCAAAGAGGCACGGGATTCTCTGATCAAGGCATTGCAAGAGCCTGATCAATTCCAAGCTTTCCTTGCAGAAGAAAAGATGAAGGACGAGCTGGCAGAGGTTCATACAGCTGACATTACATTCGGCGATGAAGATCTCCTCCTCGGAACGTGCGAGCATAACCGTCCTCTATATATCACTGGGTACTGCCATGACATTAAGATAAGGACGATCCCGGTCGACAATGGGTCCTACGTCAACCTTCTCAACGTGAATGTGCTGAAAGAGATTTGCATGAACGTTCAGCACCTGGCCCGGGAAAAAATTACTATCTCCGGTTTCGACTCGCAGTCATCACGGACGCTGGGGTCCGTAATATTGACATTACGCTTTGGGATTCTCGTCACTGACATCAAATTTCATTTCATCGACGTGAAGACTTTCTACAACGCTCTGCTCGGCCAGTCTTGGTTACACGAGTACAACGTCAACCCTTTTACACAATATCAGTGTATGAAGTATTTCAAAGACGGCCTTGAGTACACCGTTACGGGGGAGCTAAATCCGTTCTCTGTAAATGAAGTCCGCAAATATGAAAATGCCAAGTACTTCCAACCAGAATTCAAAGACACGGAAATATGTCATAAACTGGAGAATAAACAAAAGCCATTGCCACTATCCCGATCTTTGGGAGCGATACAGAGGAGGATGAAGAGATAGTCTGCTCGGGGCAACCCCAAGGCAACAGGCTAGGACCATCTACCCTTATTTTGGTTTTTGGCAGTGACTATGAGGACGAGCCCAATGCAGTGTTCTCTGTCCGCTCGTCAATACAGACCTTCACTGGAGTTGATCAGAGTTTACAAATTACCATTTTTCCGCAGCGGTATTATAAAGTGTTAGTGTATATTCCCTAAAGGCCATTACTGTATCATACTAGTTTGTATATTACTTAATGGAAGCTTGGGATATTCACAGTTGTATAGACAATCTTGCTCAAAATGGTAGTATGCTACTCGGTTTGTTTCTACTTCAATATATGCATATGTTTCTTTTAGAATATCGCTTATACATATTAGTGGAGCCCTTAGGATCTTTACTTGATTACCAGCGTTTTGATGGCAGTCACACTAGTGGGGACTGGGTAATCTACAAGCACATCCTTATACAGGTCCCTAGTCGTAAGATTATCGAGACGGGGCATCGATACTTCGGAGTAGACAAGCGTATACGCTTCTCATCCCAGCAGGGGAGATGGTCTGTCCCACAGCTATTAGTACATCGTACTGGAGATAGTATGCGGGTGCTCGTTAGGTTATGAGTACACTGGGCATGACTCGTCGAGAACTGTTGGTTGGTACTATACCTATCGTCAGATAACAGTTCCCAGGTAACAGGAGTACAGCTTAGTCCGTTGACTTGACACTGCTACTTCTCCTCGAGTGTGTTCCCACTGTATTTTGATTACTACCCTACCACGGCTCAAAGGAGTCGTGCAAATAGGTAGTAGTTGGGTGCAGTCCCGAAGCACTTGGAGACAGTAGCGGTTCGACAGGATTCGTCTCTCCCGGTATTGGGGGTTGATATCGCGCTGTGTCTAGGAGAGCCATTACACAAAGTCCCTGGCCAGGGCAACCGAGATTTACTGGTAGTGTTTCCAGTCTTTTCTCAGGGTGTTCTGGGCTACACTCCGACACGACTTGTACCGCCATTAGGGGACTGACGTTTACCGCCCCTAGACCCGACATGTGATACTTTTAGACGAACAGACCGGACTGTACAGAGATTGTCATATTCAGGCTCAGTAGGAGTTCGGATGGGTTTACCTCATCGGCCTTCTTATCGACATCTACCTGGGGACCGTTACGTACAGCTAGTGCTGCTTGCGGTCTGTGGTTAAACCCACTGCCAGCGTAGTGTCGAGTCTTTAGAGTCCCACACAGAGAGTTTCCCTGCACTGGGCAAAAGGTGTAGAGGCCGTATGGTTTTACGGCAAGGCTACGATCACTTACATGCACTTGTGCGCGTATGATGTTCGGGCAGACGATACTAGTGGGCTTTGGTTTAATCCGGATTCTAGTATCGTATAGATGGATTAGTTTTGTCTTCTGTGCATTCGCATTCTACGGAATGCGGATGCGGGTGTGTATGCATGGTTGTGAGGAGCGAAGAAGGAGGTGCCTCATTGGGGTTTTGACCGTTGATTCGGTCAAAACCATTATGAGGTGAGGAAAATATTTACTAATCTTTTTAATGATAATTGTGTTATGGCTAATTTTTTTGACCATTTGACCATACTTGACAATTTGACCTAGTTGACCATTGTTGACTGGGATATTTCTTGTGAGCTCTAGACTCTTCTTATGGCTTGGATTTAATTTAACATGATAATGGTCAAATCAATGGTAACCATCACACTTTATCATGACAAAAGAATGGTAATTATTTTTCTTATGCATCATTATCTTCTTCTCATTCTCTTTCATCAAAAGTAAGCTCCCATGGTTGCTTCATCTTCCTCCTCACTACAAAATCCTTTAGCTCTCATGTGTTGAGAAAATAAGGATCCAAATAGACAAACAAATCCATCTTCTTCCTCTACATCACCTAGGACATCAAGAGTAGCAAACTTGTTGCCCTAGTTACCTCGGCTTGAGGTGGAGCTCGGACTATAGACTCTCGGGTGGACCGTCTTCGACTCAAGGAGGCCGCGGAGGTGACCAAGATCCGGATCGACCTATGGAGCCTACGGAGACGGGGAGGATAGCGGAGAAGACCCGAAGGACTAGTAGCATGAGGTATAATCTCTTTGCATAGTAGATAGAACCTCATGTAGTTTGTTAGCAATGGTTTGGCAAAGATCCTCAAGTTTTAGTCTATGTTACCTTGTGTTAAAAATTTGTTTTTTTACCTATTCCGCCTCCCCATAAGTACTGGGGTGGGTAACGTAGACTTACAGTGGTATCAGAGCCTCGCTAAACCATTACTAACTTGTTAGCAAAGTATTAGAAATTCGATCGCCGGAGAAATCGCAAAAACACGTCAAAAATGCACGTTTTCTGTCGTTTTTAAAAACTGGACCTAAAATTTTTCCAGGGACCTTAAAAATACGTGCAGGCTTTTTTAAGAAGACCCAAGAAAAACGGGATCATGACTCGGTGAGACCGCCGCGGAAGCGCGGCGAAACCATGGGTTTCGCCGCGGATCCGTGGCCGAGTCGACTCCGAGTCAGCTCGTTTTTCCTGCAGAATGTCTATCTTGGTGTTTTGTGATTTCTCTGATATTTTGTTTCTGCCCAGATTTTGTTGAGTACTGTATTGTGCTTGGGGTAGATTCAAATCTAGTAATCGATCGAAATTCTAAGTATTTTAGCTAATCGGATCTTCTGTGATGTGATATATGTACCGAACGTCTACTAATCGCTATACGTCGAATAGTGGGGGTTGTGCATATCTGTGATCTGTGATGTTGGTTTGTGTATATGAACTTATTGGATTGTCATGATGAATAGCCCGGGATGTGAGATGAGAGTTTTCATTTTTCATTCAATGTAAAATTTGTAATTTGATGTAATATTATTTTATGGCCGCACATCCGGGTTGAGCTTGTAGCCGCCATTGTATATTATTTCTTTTACTGTTTTTGCTCCTAGGATAGACCCAAGGAGGGGTGCACAAACTACCGGGTACTTTGAAGTGCCGAGTGGCCTACTCACGTTGTTGAGGGAGGTTGCTTCATTTTGGGTACTTGGAGGGTAGTTTGCCGCATCCGTAGGGGTCTAGGGTGGGGTTTGGCTATTCATCGCGACCGTGTAATCCATCTTTCTTTTTGCAGGCTCGAACAAAATGCGGATTCCTAGCATATCTAATGTATTCATCTGTGATCTGGAATAGCTATCATTGCATCTGACGAATGTAGATATCTATTTATGATATCTAGTAGGCGTTGCTTATGTTTTGCATCCGTGCTGTCCAGCCCCCGCTCTGTCGTTAGTTAAGTAACCTAACGGGTGATGATGGGGCCCCGTGGCGAATGCGGATGGCATAAGCGTACGTCATATTTTCGTTGTTTTCTGCAATGGTAGGATTAATTGATGGGACACATTATATTAATGCAAAGAAAATAAACTAAAGTTAAATCGTTGGAACAATTTCAAAACCACTCGGTTTTTTCCAAAAACAGAAAACTTTTAAAAACGCGGAGCTTAGACCACTCCTTTTAAAAGCTATCAAGGTTCCTTCGATTATATCAAGTTCACTACGTTCACGGTTTTGCCAAAACCATTCGTAGCCCTCCGTCATTTCATATGAATATTCAATAGTATTCAAGCTATGTTTGTTGACCTTCGTCAAGGCATAGTGATTGGTAGCTGTTGGGTGTTCATATGTAGCATAGATAGATGAGTTGGTTTGGGGATCCTACTGTGAGTATTCGCTACTCCTCGGGAGACTTTTCACTTAACGATCAATGCTATAAACCAAGTCGGTGTCTAGAAAGGTGTTAGCGGGGCTACGCCCACAGGGAAAAGAGGTTATTTAATTAAGAAACTTCGCGAAAGCGTCGTAAAACCTCCCTCGAAGTACCGACACCAGCCTGGCTGAACGGTTAAGCAAGTATTGTACGATGAGATCAATCCCGACTAATTCTTCTTTTATGGTTTGAGGAAGGATTCGAGAAACAGTGGGATCCATCCTGTTTAGATAAACTAAAAACCAATCTAAACTTGCAAGAGCATCATGCTAAGTGTTTTCTTCTCTATCTCTTAATTGCAGCGACCCAGTGACCAGACATAGGTTACATCTAGATAATAAAATGACTGAATCTGACTGTTATGACTGGCAAAGGTCTGTCCAGATGTCCATTACCCATGACAAGCTGGGACACCTCCTAACTAATCAAACCCCTGCCGTCTCAGGACCAGTTTCCTCTGTCACGGATACTGATATCCGTAAGACATCGGAAAAGGACTGTGCGAATGCCAAGTGCCTCGTGTTGGCCTCAGTTGATGGTGCATACCAGAGGCAGCACGAGAAGATGGACTTAGTTTCCGTCTTCCTCCATAACAAAGATTTATATGGAGAGAAATCTCGTATCACAAGATATGAGACCTCGAACGAATTGCTTCAAGCGAGGTTGGCTGTTGGGTCATCTGTAGGGGACAACGTCCTTACAGAGACTAGCTATTTTGATAAGCTCACAGACTTGAAGATCACGTTGAAGAACGGGTCAAATACTGACTTGATTCTACAGTCTCTGCCCTCTACTTATACCCTGAAGGAAACCAGGGAAGAAGAAGAAAAGGGAATGGCAAAAGATTCGGGACTGGATATAGTGAAGGAGGGACGCTCCTATTGTTACGGGAGAGGACATTGGCAGATGGATTGCAGGGCTAGCAAAGCCAGTAGCCAAGATTCGAAGCATGTTGTGGCTTCGGCTTCGGGTGTGTTTGTAATAGAAAACTGTATGTCAATTAACTCTACTTCCTGGGTACTGGATACCTGATCAGGATCTCACATCTGTAATTCATTACAGGCTTTGAGAAACTGTAGAGTTATCAGGATACGTGATATGAATCTCAGGGTTGCCAACGGAATGAGCGTGGACGCTGAATCCGTAGGGGAATATCATTTTGGATTGACAAGTGGGCAGATATTGATTCTGCGTAACTGTTTGTATGTACCTAGTATGTCTTGTAATATCATATCTGTATCCTTACTTTCTAAGGAAGGATATGATTTTACTTTTGTAAGCGATGTGGTCCACATCCACCTAAATCAAGTTCTGATTAGGTCAGGTACATTAGAAAACGGAATATACGTATTGAATCAAGCTCAAGTGTTCAGTATCCAGAACACACTTAAAAGAAAGTCTCCGGAAACAAATCAGGCTTTCTTATGGCATTGTAGACTGGGTCACATTAATGAGACACGGTTAACAAAGTTACATAAAGAGGGATACTTGAATCCGTTCGAGTATCAGTCTTATACTACTTGTGAATCTTGTCTCATGGGAAAGATAACAAAAACTCCGTTCACTGGACACGGAGTAAGAGCAAGCGAGCTCTTGGAACTCAAACACAGTGACGTGTGTGGTCCAATGTCTACACATGCGCGAAGTGGTTATTCATACTTAATTACTTTTACGGATGATTTCTCTAGGTATGGACATGTCTTCCTGATGAAGCATAAATCCGAGGCCTTTGAGAAATTTCGGGAATACAAGAATGAAGTTGAAAAACAAACAGGCAAAAGTATCAAGACACTGAGATCTGATCGAGGTGGTGAATACTTGAGTGCCAAGTTTCTGGGCTACTTAAAAGAGAATGGAATTTTCTCTCAGCTTACTCCTCCATACACACCACAATACAACGGTGTATCGAAAAGGCGGAATCGAACTCTATTGGATATGGTTCGTTCCATGATGAGTAAGGCTGAGTTACCGCGATCTTTCTGGGGTTATGCACTAGAATCAGCTGCATATCTTTTGAACAAGATTCCAACCAAGACTGTGCCTACCACTCCATATCAGATGTGGAGTGGGAAGAATCCCTGTCTTAAGTATCTTAAGACATGAGGATGTCCAGTTTTTGTAAAGAGGCAGCATGCGGACAAGCTCGAGGCATGCTCAGTCCTGTGTAAGTTTGTAGGATACCCTAAGAACTCCAGGGGGTATCTTTTCGATTCCGCAGAGGAACAAAAGGTTTTTGTTTCTCAGCATGCCCACTTCTTGGAAACTGAATTTTTAGAAAATCAGATAAGTGGGAGCGCAATAGAACTTGAAGAAATTCCAGAATCACAAGCTATTGCTGAAAGCTTGGTAGAACCAGAAGTTTCAGAAGAACCGGACATCCCAGCGCCACTCCACATGAGTAGTAGGCAGTCTCATCCGCCCGAGAGATACTACAGTTTTCTCATAGACGGGGATCGAGAGGATTGCGTCATTGAAAATGATGAGCCTACTAGCTTCCAGCAAGCCATTCAGAGCGGTGACTCAGTAAAATGGCTGGATGCAATGCGGACCGAGATGGAGTCCATGTACACCAACAAAGTTTGGACTTTGGACATTGCTCCAGAAGGGGTAAAACTCGTAGGCTGCAAATGGATCTTCAGAAAGAAGATTGGAGTAGATGGGCAGGTTGAAACCTATAAAGCTAGACTTGTTGCAAAGGGTTTTCGTCAAAGACCTGGTTTGGACTATGACGAAACCTTTTCTCCAGTGCCTATGCTCAAATCCATTTGGATCCTTCTTGCCATTGCTGCCTTCCATGATTATGAGATCTGGCAGATGGACGTAAAGACGGCTTTTATAAATGGAAATTTGGAAGAGTGCGTCTATATGGATCAGCCGGAGGGTTTCATTCAGAGTGGGAGCAGCGCTAAAGTATGCAAGTTGCTTAAGTCCATTTATGGACTAAAGCAGGCATCGCGGAGTTGGAACATCTGCTTTGATGATACTGTCAAAGAATTCGGCTTTATCAAAAATCTGGATGAACCATGCATTTACAGTAAGATTGTAGGGAGAACTGTGGTATTCCTCGTCTTGTATGTGGATGGCATTCTCCTAATAGGAAATGACATTCCTATGCTACAGTCAGTCAAAGGATTCTTGTCACAGAGGTTCTCCATGAAGGACCTGGGCGATGCCAACTACATTCTGGGGATCCAGATCTATCGTGATAGATCTAAGAGGATGTTGAGACTTTCGCAGTCCAGGTACATCGACACCATACTGAAACGATTCAGTATGGAAGATTCAAAGCGTGGTAATCTACCGATTTGTCACGGAATCACCCTCTCCAAAGAGATGTCTCCCAAGACTGATTTGGAAAGGGCCCGCATGTCATCTATACCCTACGCATCTACGGTAGGTTCAATAATGTATGCGATGTTGTGTACCAGACCAGATGTAGCATACGCATTAAGCGTTGTAAGCCGGTATCAGTCGGAACCAGGGGAGAAACACTGCATAGCAGTAAAGAACATTCTCAAGTACCTGAGAAGGACTAAGGAGATGTTCTTAGTGTATGGCGGAAAAGACCTTCAGATCGAGGCCTTTGCTGACTCCAGCTTTCAGAGTGACAAGGATGACTCCAAGTCTATGTCAGGTTATGTCTTTACCCTCAATGGAGGGGCGGTTTGCTGGAAGAGCTCCAAGCAGGAAACCGTTGCTGACTCAACTAAGAAAGCGGAGTACATAGCTGCTTGTGATGCCGCAAAGGAAGCTGTCTGGATGAAGAAGTTCCTTACGGAGCTTCAGGTGGTTCCTACCATTGTTGATCCAATACCGCTGTATTGTGACAACAACGGTGCTATAGCTTTAGCGAAGGAACCCAGGTCCTATCAGAAGTCCAGACACATTTTGAGGCAGTACCACCTGATCAGGGAAATCGTAGATCGCCGGGAG
Source organism: Agapanthus africanus (assembly GCA_030015575.1). Taxonomy (NCBI): domain Eukaryota; kingdom Viridiplantae; phylum Streptophyta; class Magnoliopsida; order Asparagales; family Amaryllidaceae; genus Agapanthus; species Agapanthus africanus. Next base: position 50,082,407 of record CM057339.1, read on the forward strand.
ATCGAGGTGAGGAGAGTAGATTCGGAGAATAACACTGCAGATCTACTCACGAAGGCCATACCCCAGACTCAGTTCGAGCGGCTGATCGAGATGATAGGTCTTCGATACGCCAGTACATGGCCCTAGTGCAAGTAGGAGATTGTTAGTGTATATGCCCTAGAGGCCATTACTGTATCATACTAGTTTGTATATTACTTAATGGAAGCTTGGGATATTCACAGTTGTATAGACAATCTTGCTCAAAATGGTAGTATGCTATTCGGTTTGTTTCTACTTCAATATGTGCATATGTTTCTTTTAGCATATTGCTTATACATATTAGTGGAGCCCTTAGGATCTTTGCTTGATTACCAGCGTTGTGATGGCAGTCACACTAGTGGGGGCTAGGTAATCTACAAGCACATCCTTATACAGGTCCCTAGTCGTAGGATTATCGAGACGGGGCATCGATACTCCGGAGTAGACTAGCGTATACGCTTCTCATCCCAGCAGGGGAGATGGTCTGTCCCACAGCCATTAGTACGTCATACTGGAGATAGTATGCGGGTTCTCGTTAGGTTATGAGTACACTGGACAGGATTCGTCGGGAACTGTTGGTTGGTACTATACCTATCATCAGATAACAGTTCCCAGGTGACAGAAATACAGCTTAGTCCGTCGACTTGACACTGCTACTTCGCCTCGAGTGTGTTCCTACTGTACTTTGATTACTACCCTACCATGGCTCAAAGGAGTCGTGCAAACAGGTAGTAGTTGGGTGCAGTCCCGAAGCACTTGGAGACAGTAGCAGTTAGACAGGATTCGTCTCTCCCGGTATTGGGGGTTGATATCGCGCTGTGTCTAGGAGAGCCATTACAAAAAGTCTCTGGCCAGGGCAAGCGAGATTTACTGGTAGTGTTTCTAGTCTTTTCTCAGGGTGTTCTGGGCTACACTCCGACACGACTTGTACCGCTATTAGGGGACTGACGTTTACCGCCCCCCTAGGCCCGACATGTGATACTTTTAGACGAACAGACCGGACTGTACGGAGATTATCACATTCAGGCTCAGTAGGAGTTTGGATGGGTTTACCTCATCGGCCTTCTTATCGACATCTACCTAGGGACCGTTACGTACAGCTAGCGCCGCTTGCGGTCTGTGGTTAAACCCACTGCCATCTTCAAGTTTTAGTCTATGTTACCTTGTGTTAAAAATTTATTTTTACCTATTCCGCCTCCCCGTAAGCACCGGGGTGTAAGGTTAGTCTAGCACCCTATGAAGAGTTTTGAAGCATCACATGTCCAAAAGTTTAAATTTTTATGGTGCTAAACGAACATGCAAAGGAATCGATCCTAGAAAATTAGGGTTTCGAAACTTTTAAGCTAATAAAGATTAGGGTTTGAAGGCTACAACCTTTGTAGCTCCCCTTTTGCTCGACTCCTTGATCTCTAGGGTGTTGGAAGAAGGTCCACTTGTAGTCCTCTTTCGTCCACGACGATCCACCCGAAGTTTCCCGTCCAAGCTTGTAACTTTGGAAAAGCAAAGAGAACACTCTAATCAAGTTGGCTAGACTTGAGTAGAATGATGTTGTGGCTATGGATCTCACTTCAAAAACCTTTCTTTAATTGTGTTTAACTCACTAGAAAAAACTAGAGAGGAAAAGATGAAGGAGGATGAAGATGGTGGCTATTTTCAACTAGAGGTGAAAAAATAACCCTTAAGTGAAAAGAAATGAAATATAACCTTTTATATTTTATTCCTTCTCACTTTCAACCATGATTAAATGATGGATAGTTAATTTAACTTGGGTTTTAAATGACAAAGAGAAGGATAACCCTAGGTTAGTGGTAGTTGAGCATGGTTAGGTCAAAGGAAGACTGTAGAAGCTAGAATGATTATCCTTTCCTTTTCATTTTCTTTTAAATCCAAAATCAAATAATAATCCATAATTTAATCCATGGTGTGAGTCTTATATTGCCACCATTTCCATATGCTAACAACCATGATGGATGGGTGTATGTATGTATACATGTATGCACATCCACATGTGCATGAAACTAGAATGAAAGAAAAAAACACATGCATGCATGCATACATCCATCAAACCCTAGAAAGGTTTCAAGTGAGAAAACTAATGGTTAGATGATAAATCAACACTTAATTTATCAATCCGGTCATATCTCATAGGACCCCACCAAAAGCAGGTCACCCGATCAATGTTCGGTATCATATACGCACATTTTAATCGGGTGCATGCGCATATCGCATACGCGCACCACAACGTTTCGCCTGGACTGGGTAACTCATTTGTGGGACTCTAAGACTCGTCAATACGCCGGCAGAGGGTGATGATCATATCAGGTACCCCCAAGCCGCAAGCAGTCAGCTAAACGTAACGGCCACCCGGGTATTGAGCGATCAGAAGAAAACAAGCGAACCTGCTACAACTCCCGTCGAGCCATCCGGCAACACTACCGTACAGTCCGGTCTCTTCGTCAGATATGCTGCATATCGAGCCTAGGGATGGTCACGTCGACCCCAATAACTCAATAAGTCGTGCCGGTGAATGGTCTATAACAGATCGAGAGACTACTGATAACACTTATCAGCAAATCTCAGCAGCCCTGGCCAGGGACTTGCTGTTATAGCCAGTCGGGCACAGCACAGCATCAACTCCCAATACCGGGAGAGACGAAACCCCTCCTATCGCTCATTGCCTTCGTGTGTCTCGGGACTGTACCCAACGGCCACCTGTTTGCACGACTCAGTAGAGCCGTGGTAGGGTGGCAATCAAAGTACAGTGGGAGAACATACAAGACTCCATGACGATCTCGGGTCTACAGACTAACCTGTACCGGTGTCACCTGAGAACTGCTATCCGACGATAGATATAATTCCATATAGGAGTTCTCGGTGAGTCCGTCCAGTGTACCCAGTCAGCACTGAGCACCCGTATATGATCTTGATGTCAAACATCGATGAATGTGGGAACATCCATCGCCCATCACATGGGTCTAGTATCATATACGCTAGTCTACTCTGGTATATCGATGCCCCGTCTCGATACACCTCCGACTAGGGACATTTCAGGATATGCTTATAGACTACAAATGTCCCACTAGTATGATCTCTATCATAATCAGAGTAGTCAAGCAGATATCCTCAGGGCTTTATCAGCATGTATGAATGAATAAAAGCATGATCAAATCAACATGTCAGATAAAGAATAACCAGATAGCATACTATCATGTCGAGCAAGAATGCATACTGAATATATATACATGTATAGATACATCCACTATCATATAATGACCTCTAGGGCATACATATATCCAACAATCTCCCACTTGCATTAAGGCCAGTTATTGGCGTATCTCATACCCAACATCTCAAAAAGTCGCTCATGCTGCGGCTGAGGGAGGGCCTTGGTGAATGGATCTGCGGCGTTGTTCTTTGTGTCTACTCTCTTAATCTCGATCTCGCGGCGATCTACAATCTCCCGGATCAAATGAAAGCGCCTCAGGATGTGTCTGGACCGCTGATGGGATCTGGGCTCCTTGGCTAACGCCATCGCCCCATTATTGTCACAATACAAAGGTATTGGATCAATAATGGTTGGAACTACTCCTAGCTCCGAGACGAACTTCTTCATCCAGACGGCTTCCTTGGCGGCATCATTTGCAGCAATGTACTCAGCCTCCATCGTAGAGTCTGCAACGGTATCCTGTTTGGAACTCTTCCAACTTACCGCCCCTCCATTGAGGGTAAATACAAACCCTGAGATAGATTTGCTGTCATCCTTATCGCTCTGGAAGCTCGAATCGGTAAATGCCTCCATTTGGAGATCTGTATTAACATACACCAAGAATAATTCTTTAGTCCTTCGTAAGTACTTAAGAATGTTCTTCACAGCTGTCCAGTGGTTCTCCCCTGGGTTGGATTGATACCTGCTTACAACATTGAGTGCATAAGCTACATCTGGGCGTGTACATAACATCGCATACATTATAGATCCTACTGCCGAAGCATAGGGTATAATGCTCATGCGAGCTCTCTCTTCATCGGTCTTTGGACAAGAATCCTTGGAGAGAGTGACTCTATGGCAAGCGGGTAAGGCACCCCGCTTGGAGTCTTCCATACTAAACCTTTTTAGGATGGTGTCAATGTACCTGGTTTGGGACAATCCCAATAACTTTTTGGATCTATCCCTATAGATCCTTATGCCCAGAATGTACGTGGCATCACCCAGGTCCTTCATGGAGAACCTTAGTGATAAGAAAGATTTGACCGACTGTAGCATAGAAATATCATTTCCTATCAGGAGAATGTCGTCCACGTACAATACGAGGAATGTGACAGCTCTCCCTACAGCCTTCTTATAAACACAAGGTTCATCTGGATTTTTGATGAAATCAAATTCTTTGATGACATCATCGAAACAGATGTTCCAACTCCGTGATGCCTGCTTTAACCCATATATGGATTTAAGCAATTTACATGCTTTCCCGCTGCTCCCACTGTCAATGAAACCCTCTGGCTGATCCATATAAACACATTCTTCTAAATTTCCATTTAGAAATGCGGTTTTAACGTCCATCTTCCAGATTTCATAGTCGTAGTGAGCAGCAATAGCAAGTAGGATCTGAATGGATTTAAGCATGGCTACGGGAGAAAAAGTCTCGTCATAGTCCAAGCCTGGTCTTTGACGAAAACCCTTTGTCACAAGTCTTGCCTTATAGGTCTCCACCTGCCCATCAACACCAATCTTTCTTTTAAAGATCCATTTGCACCCTACAGGTTTTACCCCAGGGGGTACAACGTCCAAAGTCCACACTTTGTTGGTGTACATAGACTCCATTTCGGATCTCATGGCATCCAGCCACTTCACAGAGTCTTTACTCGTGATAGCTTGCTGAAACTGGTAGGATCATCATCATCCATGATGCAATCTTCTCCGTTACCATCAATGAGGAAACCGTAGTACCTCTCCGGTGGGCGAGAAGTCCTACCAGACCTACGGAGTGGCCGAGATTCTTCAGTTTCTGCTGCAACAGCCGGTTCAACCAAATCGTCATTTGTAGTTTGTGTCTCTAGAACCTCTTCTAGATCCACCACCTTGCCATCATCTTTGTCTGTGAAAAACTCTTTTTCTAAGAATGTGGCATGTTGAGAAACGAACACTTTTTGTTCCTCTTTGTGGTAGAATAGATATCCATAAGAATTCTTTGGATATCCCACAAAGTTACACATGACCGACCGTGTCTCGAGTTTGTCCGGATTCTGCTTTTTAACATAGGCCGGGCAACCCCAAATCTTAATTCTCTTAAGAGATGGTCTCTTCCCATGCCATATCTCATATGGTGTGGTGGACACGGCTTTGGTTGGAACCTTGTTCAGTAGAAACGCTGCAGTCTCTAATGCATGCCCCCAAAACGAGACGGGTAACTCAGCGTCACTCATCATGGACCGGACCATATCTAATAGGGTCCTATTCCTTCGTTCTGACACACCGTTGTGCTGTGGTGTGTAAGGAGGAGTGAGCTGAGAGAGAATCCCATTCTCTTTCAAGAAGTTTACAAATTCTGCACTGAGATACTCACCACCTCGATCTGATCGAAGCATCTTGATACTCAAGCCGGTTTGTTTTTCTACTTCTTGTTTATATTCAATGAATTTCTCAAAAGCTTCGGACTTGTGATTTAATAAAAATACATGACCGAATCTTGAGAAATCATCAGTGAATGTAATGAAGTATGAAAAACCGCCTCTAGCCTGTGTAGACATAGGCCCACATACATCACTATGTATGAGGCCCATGAGCTGAGTAGCTCTTTCTCCGTGTCCGGTAAACGGAGTTTTGGTCATTTTACCCTAGATGCAAGACTGGCAAGTCGCATAAGATTTATATTCAAAAGAATTTAAATATCCATCTTTGTGTAACTTGTTTAGTCTTGTTTCGTTAATATGACCAAGTCTACAGTGCCAAAGAAAAGCTTCATTTAATTCTGAAAGTTTTCTTTTATTAGTGTGTTGTATACTGAAAACTGTGTGTTGATTTAGGACATATATTCCGTTGTTAAGTGTACCATACCCAACCAACATTTGATTCAGGTTAATGTTCATAACATTGTTCTGCAATACAAAATTATACCCTTCATTGTCCAACAAAGAAACGGATATTATATTACATAGCATACTTGGTACAAAATAACATGGATTTAAAACCAAAATACATCCAGATGGCAACCCCAAGTGATACTCTCCCACTGCGACTGTATGTACATTGGAACCATTTCCAACGCGGAGAGTATGGTCACCTGTCCTCAAAACCTTGCTATTTCTCAGCCCCTGCATAGAATTGCAAATGTGAGAACCTGAACCGGTATCCAATACCCAGGAAGCAGAGTTTATAGAAAAACAGTTTTCAGTCACAAACGCACCTGAAGCAGAAGCAGAAGCATCACCATGCTTCTTCTTGAGACTTAAGTACTCCGTGCAATTGCGCTTCCAATGTCCTGTCTTGTGGCAGTGAAAACATTCGCCCTTCCCTGAGTCTCCAGCCTTGGACTTTCCCTTTCCCTTCACCTTTTTAACTCCGCCCTTAGGATTAGTGGGTTTCTTCTTTTTCTTTCCCTTGGCCTTGGCTTTCGGGTGAGAAGAGGAAGACTGTCCAATAGTCATAACGGGAGTTTTTGCTAACTTCATAGTGCTCTCTGCACTCCTTAACATATTAAGGAGTTCAGGGAGGTCCTTCTCCATGCCATGCATGTTGAAGTTCACTATGAACTGAGCAAAGGTGGAGGCGAGGGACTGCAGAATAATATCTATATATTGTTCATTGTCCATCGTCCATCCAAGGTCTTCAAGCTCATCTATAAGAGCTATCATCTTCAGAACATGGTCTCCTACTGGTGTGCTAGGGGCCATTCGCATCTGAAACAATTTCTTTGATGCTTCGTATCGTAATACGCGGGACTGCTCCCCATACAACTCCTTTGTATGGAGCAATATACCGTGAATGTCCATGTCCTCGTGCTGCTTTTGATGTGTGTTATCCATCGATGCAAGCGCGAGGCATGTGGCCGTGGCACAGTCAGCGTCCTATGTCTTGCGGACTTCAATGTCCGCAACTGAGGATTTTACACTAGGGACGGGCGGGGCTGAAGCCGTGAGGACATATGATACTTTATCATAAGTCAAGGCAATTTTCATATTCCTCAGCCAGTCTTTATAGTTGGTCCCATTCAGTTTATTTTTATCTAGTAGAAGCTTAAGTCCAGTCATTGGTATCTGCCATTAAGAGAGAGAAAAGAATACACTCAGCGAAAGCTCTTGCATAGATTAGATTGGTTATTATCTTGTCTAATCGATGTTTCCCACTGCTTTTATCGAGTTTTTCTTTCAAACCTTAAAAAGAAAAACTAGCCAGGATTAATTACAGTCTACAACTTCGCTAACCGTTCAGCCAGGCCAGTGTCGGTACTTGAGGGAGGTTCCCCGTGCTTTCGCACGGACCTAATTAGAGTAAACCTCGTTTTCCCAGAGGCGGAGCCCCGTTAACACCTTTCTAGACACCTAATGAGTTAGCTAATTGTAAACTGTAAAACTCTCCTAGGAGCAACTATTGCCCACAGCGGGATCGGGATCCAACCATCATATGGAAGGTATGCAATCTCATTGCAAATTTCAACTATTGAAATTCCCGATGTGGTTTTTACCTCTAATACTCGTGACCTTGGCTAAGGTCAACAAATCACGAGCACTAGTCAAGCTCAACCCGTCATTTCTTGATTAATTAGACCCGTTCACATGACCCTTGGCTAAGGTCAACAAAGTCATATGCCCGTCCTAATTAATCTGCATCATATGCGTTTGTAGGAAGACATCACTTAGCTACCGTACACTACGTCTTGGCTAAGGTCAACAAACGTAGCACGAATACTAAGTACTCTACTTCCTAAAATGACGGAGGGTTGCGAATGATTTTTAAGAAAATCTTTAACGCTTTGAACTTGATATCGTTGTAGAATTAAATGGTTTTCAAAAGGAGTGGCTTAAGCTCCGCAGTTTTGAAATATAGCTTTTTCATAAATAGCCGAGTGGTTTTCAAATCCGATTCTACAACATCTTTTTAGGTTTATTTTCTTTACATTAATCATATTAATGTAATCCCATCATTTAAGTCCTTAAGTCAGTCACAGAAAAGAAACGAAAATAACACGTACGCTTATGCCATCCGCATTCGCCGCAATGTTCCGTTATGCACCGTTAGGTTACTTAACTAACGGCATACCGGGATGGGACTAGCGCGGGTGTAAAACATAAGCAACGTCTACTATATATCATATATATAATATGTCATTCGTCTCAGATATCACAGAACACAGGCAGCAGAAACATAGATATAACGTGGGATATCCTAGGACGTCCGTATTTAGTATTTAGCCAGAATAGAAAATACGGATTCCACAGTCGCGATGAATAGCCAAGCGCACACCCTGGACCCCTACGAGAGCGGCAAGTGACCCTGCCAATTCTGGAGTTTAGGAGACCCGGTCTCGACACCTCGAGATGGCCTCCCACTGAACCCCAGAACCCGGTCACCTGTGCTCCCCTCCTTGGGTCCATCCTAATGCGGAAAAGTAAATAATATACAATACTGGTGACACAACCTCAACCCGGAAGTGCCCCAAATAAAAGAATATTACATTACATTTGTGTTTACATGAATGAAAATATAAAACTCTCATCTCACAAAAAAACCCCTGGCTATTCGATCGCGACAATCCTGCACATCATATCTCAGCAACACATAATATCTCATATCATCAACGTAAGTAAGTATGCATACCCCAATTGTCGTTGACGTATAGCAACGAAACCGGCGATATCGGACATACTACACTTACGGTCACAGAAAAGAAAGTGTAAAACTACAATATTTGGAATCCACATTCTCTTTAGACATCATAAATGCGAAATATCACATATTTCGTATTTCATGCCTAAACTATATGAATTCCACATATTGTATCAAATTCCGGATAAACAGACAGTATCGAAGTTTTCGAATGAACGATCAAATACCCAGGATTCACTAAAGCCCAACACTTGAGCAGAGTTCAAACACTTGGAGTGTGACATAGTAGTAGCGGTCCAGCCGTAGAAGGGTCAAGCCAACGCCTCACATGTGGCACGCCGTACTGCCCCAAACCCTAAGGTTCAAAGGGCAGTTCGAGACGGTCACATAATCGAGTTAAGGTTTGTTGTCTTCTAGAGGGACCACCACAAAAAGACTTGCACGTATCTCCAAAGTATTTAAACCCCGTGAATAGTGAGCAAATGATATTCGTTCAAACACTTCAATACTTTCTAATTTACCCGGAAAAGCTACGAAATGAAAATCCCGATCGAATTGACGAGTCCAAAACAATCTCCAGAATTTTTCAAAACTAAATACAGATTAAAAATATCCAAAAAAATAAACAAGCCGACTCATGAATTACTGTAAAAAAATTGTCCATCAATTAATATATACGGCCGCGGAACCGCGGCCTAAGCAAGCTTAGGCCGCGTTTCCGCGGCAAGAATCACTATTCATTGAATAATTTTTGTACCGTAATCCTTATTTTTCCCTGCTGTATTTTTTACATATTTTTAATTCTGAAAAATGTCAAATTTTAGAAAATTTCCAGAGAGCACCCTAAAAAGCCGTATTTCGGTTCGATCGGAGTTTTAACTTCGTAAAAAGGTCGCCTAATGTTCTAGGTCGGCTCTGATACCAATGTAAGGTTAGTCTAGCACCCTATGAAGAGTTTTGAAGCATCACATGTCCAAAAGTTTAAATTTTTATGGTGCTAAACGAACATGCAAAGGAATCGATCCTAGAAAATTAGGGTTTCGAAACTTTTAAGCTAATAAAGATTAGGGTTTGAAGGCTACAACCTTTGTAGCTCCCCTTTTGCTTGACTCCTTGATCTCTAGGGTGTTGGAAGAAGGTCCACTTGTAGTCCTCTTTCGTCCACGACGATCCACCCGAAGTTTCCCGTCCAAGCTTGTAACTTTGGAAAAGCAAAGAGAACACTCTAATCAAGTTGGCTAGACTTGAGTAGAATGATGTTGTGGCTATGGATCTCACTTCAAAAACCTTTCTTTAATTGTGTTTAACTCACTAGAAAAAACTAGAGAGGAAAAGATGAAGGAGGATGAAGATGGTGGCTATTTTCAACTAGAGGTGAAAAAATAACCCTTAAGTGAAAAGAAATGAAATATAACCTTTTATATTTTATTCCTTCTCACTTTCAACCATGATTAAATGATGGATAGTTAATTTACTTGGGTTTTAAATGACAAAGAGAAGGATAACCCTAGGTTAGTGGTAGTTGAGCATGGTTAGGTCAAAGGAAGAATGTAGAAGCTAGAATGATTATCCTTTCCTTTTCATTTTCTTTTAAATCCAAAATCAAATAATAATCCATAATTTAATCCATGGTGTGAGTCTTATATTGCCACCATTTCCATATACTAACAACCATGATGGATGGGTGTATGTATGTATACATGTATGCACATCCACATGTGCATGAAACTAGAATGAAAGAAAGAAACACATGCATGCATGCATACATCCATCAAACCCTAGAAAGGTTTCAAGTGAGAAAACTAATGGTTAGATGATAAATCAACACTTAATTTATCAATCCGGTCATATCTCATACGACCCCACCAAAAGCAGGCCACCCGATCAATGTTCGGTATCATATACGCACATTTTAATCGGGTGCATGCGCATATCGCATACGCGCACCACAACGTTTCGCCTGGACTGGGTAACTCATTTGTGGGACTCTAAGACTCGTCAATACGCCGGCAGAGGGTGATGATCATATCAGGTACCCCCAAGCCGCAAGCGGTCAGCTAAACGTAACGGCCACCCGGGTATTGAGCGATCAGAAGAAAACAAGCGAACCTGCTACAACTCCCGTCGAGCCATCCGGCAACACTACCGTACAGTCCGGTCTCTTCGTCAGATATGCTGCATATCGAGCCTAGGGATGGTCACGTCGACCCCAATAACTCAATAAGTCGTGCCGGTGAATGGTCTATAACAGATCGAGAGACTACTGATAACACTTATCAGCAAATCTCAGCAGCCCTGGCCAGGGACTTGCTGTTATAACCAGTCGGGCACAGCACAGCATCAACTCCCAATACCGGGAGAGACGAAACCCCTCCTATCGCTCATTGCCTTCGTGTGTCTCGGGACTGTACCCAACGGCCACCTGTTTGCACGACTCACTAGAGCCGTGGTAGGGTGGCAATCAAAGTACAGTGGGAGAACACACAAGACTCCATGACGATCTCGGGTCTACAGACTAACCTGTACCGGTGTCACCTGAGAACTGCTATCCGACGATAGATATAATTCCATATAGGAGTTCTCGGTGAGTCCGTCCAGTGTACCCAGTCAGCACTGAGCACCCGTATATGATCTTGATGTCAAACATCGATGAATGTGGGAACATCCATCGCCCATCACATGGGTCTAGTATCATATACGCTAGTCTACTCTGGTATATCGATGCCCCGTCTCGATACACCTCCGACTAGGGACATTTCAGGATATGCTTATAGACTACAAATGTCCCACTAGTATGATCTCTATCATAATCAGAGTAGTCAAGCAGATATCCTCAGGGCTTTATCAGCATGTATGAATGAATAAAAGCATGATCAAATCAACATGTCAGATAAAGAATAACCAGATAGCATACTATCATGTCGAGCAAGAATGCATACTGAATATATATACATGTATAGATACATCCACTATCATATAATGGCCTCTAGGGCATACATATATCCAACACGGGATGGGTAACGTAGACTTACATAAAGAACTTGATACGCTCAATACATACAGCATACAAGAGCTGCAGACCTTCTACGTCCCTCCCAGGTGAAGAGGGTAAAAGACGATCCTCTTCTATCAGTCTACGGAGACCCGAGTGGAAAAAGAAGTTTTCCATAGTGCCGAACTTACGCTTGACAGGCTTCAACCAATCCATCTACCCAGATATTACACAGAGGGATTGAAAAGGCTATTAAGATGCCAAGGTATATCTTTCAAACAAACCGTTCGACAAACCCATTTCTACAAAAAGATTTGGGACGTCCCCGGGACTCAGCGAAAGATGCCCAACGGGATAATGGAGACGATTGGTCTCGGATAAGTTCGGTCAAATAAACGAGAGCGATTCCACAATTGCCGCGTCATAAATGGCTTCGGTAAAGAAGGGAACGTTTTCCAAATGGTCATAACATTGAACCAGAGCGAGATCCCTCTATAAGAACTTCAAGTTCGTCGTTCGAAGAGCAGGTTGCTACGCTAATAAGGGAAGCAGGTCAAAAGATCCGGGATGACCACAGCTACGAAATGGTCATTTACGAGAAAGCCAGGACGCAGCCTCCCACTCAGCAGTCTGCGGAAAGAGAATAATACGATGCCCTTCACCCTCAGCCCACCGTGCGCTCTCGTGGCAAGGAAAAAACCCGACACAGAGGCAACAACAAGGTGAAGAATGAGAATGACGTTCGAAAACAGCAAAGTGGATCCAAGAAGCCACGCGATCGAGAAAAAGTCAGCTGGAATCCGTCTTTTATGAAGAAGATGGGTCGAAATACTCTTTCCCCCAAGACAAGACAAGGAAAATATTCGACCTTGTCATTAAGCATCAAATGATGACGCACCCAAAGTCTCGGCATCCTGAACAAATAAACGAGGTCCATCAGCCGGTTTACTAGTCCTACCACCGAGCAATAGGATATCCTCTTAAAGACTGCTTCACCTTCAAAGACTGGGTTGAAGACCAGTATCAGCAAGGCATGTTTTCTCTATCCGACAGTTAGAGGGTAAACCCACCACAAAAGCATGAGCAAAAAACAACCTATATTGTGAAGGTAAGTCCAGATCAACATAGAGCTTCGTACCTGCCACGTGATAACATTCTCAAATGAGGGGGCACGAGAATATGGACGACCTCTCGCAGTGTTTCGCAAATGAGAATGAGGACAAGGTGATCTCAGAGTTTCCACCAGCACCAAAAGAGTTGGAATATGGGATTTGTTCCTACCAAAATTTTTGGCCAAGAGCAACTTGTTCCCTTGTAAAAAGGGGGAGAATCCTAAAAAAAACAGGAATCACGTGCTCACACGTGACCAGGCCTCGCGTGCAAACACGTGACCTTTTATGAGCAGATTCTATCTACGCCAGAATGCCTAATTGATAAAGTCACGTGCCCACACGTGATGGGCTCTTGAATCCACTGAATTAATAGAATTAAATTCTAATTAAAAGGAATTAAAAGCATTTATTCCCTCATGGGAACTGAATAAAATATATAAATAAAGCAGCAAGGAAAACCCCCAAAGGGGGCGTCACGTGTCCACACGTGACCGGGCCTCACGTGTAGACACATGACCTTTTATAAGCAAATCCTATATGCGCTGAATGAAATAAAGAATTGGAAATGTTTAATCAGTGGGGTCACGTGCCAACACGCTGAGCCCTCTGAACCAATAGAATTAAATTTTAATTAAATGTTTAATCAGTGGGGTTACGTGACAATACGTGATGGGTTCCAGAGCCCTCTAAACTAATAGAATTAAATTCTAATTAAATTCTGTATCAGTGGGATCACGTGCCAATACGTGATGGGTTTATGGGCCCTCTGAACTAATGGAATTAAATTCTAATTAATTGTTTAATCAGTGAGATCACGTGCCAACACATGATAGACTCTCAAACCCTTTGAACTAATAGAATTAAATTCTAATTAAAAGGAATCGAAAACCCTAATTGGAAAAATATTTCCAAACAAAAAAGACTGCACTCTGTAAAAGGGAGCACCGTTGGATTAAAAATTCAATGGTTATTAAAAATCACCAATTTATAGAAAGATTCTATACAAGAAAATATTTTCCTAAAATTTTTCAGGAACAACAAATAAAATATCTATTGGATTAAAAATCCAATGGTGAATAAAATTCACCGAGTGATCTAAAAGATCATGTTGGTTATAAAATCAATCAAAATATCTCAATGAGAGATTGGTTGAACAAACTGATTCTTTTTTTTCTCTTATAAATAGGAGCCAAGAAGAGAAGAGAAAAGGTGGATACAACAACAGAGAGAGAGAAGACAGAAGAGAAAAAAAGAGAAAAGAATTTAATTCTCCAGAGAGAAAAGAAGATCTCTTCAGAGAAAAAATCTGGGTAAGAGAAGGAAGGAGTTCATTCTATAAGCTCCCACAAAAAAAAAGAGAATTTAATTCTCAAACCAAGAGTTTAACTCTTCTAAAAAGAACTTAGTTCTTTCTCTTGTTGAAGATCTACAGAAGCAGATCTCCCCACAAGTTGAGAATTTAATTCTTATCGGGGAGATTCTGCCATGCAGATCTAAAACTTAGAGGGAGAATTGGGTTTAAAGAATTTAATTCTTTCAAACATATAGGAATTTAATTCCTCTAAATAAAATTAGGGTTTAACCCTATCAAAAGAATTTAATTCTTAAACAAGGGATTTAACTCGTCAAGCAAGTAAAAGAGATCAGTACCCAACATGATCACGTGGTAACACGTGACCCTCTTTCTTTGAACCAGAAAAAAGAGATTTCCCAAAGTGTTTTAACACTTATTTAAAAGGGAAAAGGGAAAACAATAAAGAAAGTTTCTCTTTTAGGGTGTATCACGTGCTCCCACATGACCCTTAAACAGCTCCTCAAAACAAAAGGGAGTAAAGCTAAGGAAGTTTCACTTTGTGGGCATCTCACGTGTTCCCACGTGACCCCTAGCAATTATCAAACAAAAAAGGATTCTACCCAAAGGCAATGCCCGCCTAAAGGATGCATCACGTGCTCCCACATGACCCCTAACAAAAATCTTTTAATATCTAACGCATGGATACCCATCACGTGCCCACATGTAATGGTCATAAAGGTCAAGTGTTTAACACTTATATGCATATTCTGAGAGTAAAATAAAAGAAGCAAGGTTCAATATTCAGGCGCCTCACATGACCCCACGTGAGCATTTTAGTTTTACTGTTTAACACTTCATTAAGCGCCTCACGTGGGAGCACGTGAGCGCCGAATGTACTCTAGTGTTTAACACTATATTCGAACCAATCTTAGCCCAAATTAGCTAAGTCTTCCAGAGGCAAGATCCCTTGAAATTGAACCCCAATTATACTCTTGTCTTCCAAAATTGATCATCCCACATGACATTCAAAGTAATTCCCAGAGCCTTCTAACCAATATTAGTTCAAGGGTATATCTTTTCATACCTCTGATACATGTCGTTGTAATCCTTCAACGTCTTCAGAGAGGTGGAGGGTCCCAATAACCAATAACTTTTGGTGCATCCCCAAACGGTTAAACCAAAACCAGACTACGATGTCTTTAAACCAGACTACGATGTCTTTAAACCTTACAGACTATGATGTCTTTAAACCAGACTATGATGTCTTTAAACTGGACTAAGATGTCCTTAAACTTTATGAACTGTGGGGTCCTTAAACTCATAGACTACGATGTCCTTAAACTTTATGGACTGTGAGGTCCTTAAACTCATAGACTATGATGTCTTTAAACTTTACTGACTATGACGTCTTTAAACTGGACCGCAAAGTCCCTAAACTAAAACAATAGAGCCTAAATGCTCTTAAGTTGGATCTAAATGATCCTGTTAAGTAGATCTTAGTCTAAAATTAGACTAACGTATCCTTAACAAATTGTTAAGTTGATCTTAATATAAAATTAGACTAACGTATCCTTAAAAAATTGTTAAGTTGATCTTAATCTAAAATTAAACCAACGTATCCTTAAGAAACGTTTAAGTTGATCTTAGTCTCAAATAAGATTAACGATCCTTAAACCCAACCCAAAACCTAAATCTAAGAAAATACGGATTTGGACTAATCCACGCTCTACGGGCGACAACATAAATTAGTCTCCGTATACAATCCACGGGCAACCAAAAATAAAATAAACACACACGACACGAAGTGACCATCTGGAGAAGGAGAAAGTGGTTACTGCGATGCGGTAGCGTAATTAACTGCAGGGGCTTGCGCCTGCAGGGAAGGGCGTCTCCACAATCAAAAAACCCCTCAAATGAGGTGGAATCTGACGAAGTCTGCTACAACGGCCGCATCTGTCTAAACCTCCGATATACTGTGCCATAAATCAATTTGGCATCTTCGGAGAGGTGGACGGATAAAACCAAATAGCATCTGCCCCCAAATTCAGGCAAGACGTTTGTCTATCCCGGCTTTCGGCGGAGAACAGATTCTGGCACGCCCGGTGGGACATTTTCCTCTTTCCACTCCACACTTCGTGTGTCGTGTTTCGCGAACGAATCGCGGTTTGCTATGGTTGCCCCTAGATTCGAGGTACTAAGATTTGGTGTCTTACTCCGTGGAGAAAATAGAAGATCAATGGCTTCAAACTGCACTAATTGCAACAACTCCCACTCCGTCCTCGCCGGAGGAGTAACCTACGAGCCTCAAGCGGCCTCCCTTTTCATGATGCCGGTGGACCAAGTGACGCAAGCCACTACAGGGCTATTCTTTGGGACCATGCTCCCACCAACGAGCTTCAACGCCCCATTGCCGTCGCAAGAAGCTCCGAAGAAGTCGGTCTTTGATCGGCTTACAACTACCGCGGCCCCTTTCAACAGGTCGCCCAAGTCCAGTGCCTCAGTTTTCAACAGACTGGGCCAAAGCTCAAGTGGGTCCATGAAGAAGCCCGCGATACCTGAAGCGGCCATCCCAAAGCGGATAGTCATTCCTGTTCCTGAAGTCATCAGAGCGACTTCCCCTGCTAAGGAGTCGGTCTTTGCAAGACTGACCGTTTCAGCTCCCGTTCCAGGCAAAGTTATCAAAACTGCCCCCCCGCGCGAAAGTCTGCCTTCGATAGATTAGCCATCCCCACTCAATGGACGTCAGTCTTCGATAGGCTGCACCAACAGCAACCCCTGCCATGAAGAAGCTCATCCAACAGCAGAGGTGGTCCCGTCCGCTCGACATGCTCGACGTCGCCACTGGCGCCGAGTGAGAAAGGCTGGGGGCAGTTCCCCTTCTGGACTTACTCCGCCAGCTCTGATGGTGGAAATTGACGCTGTTGTTCCAACTAGGAACAGCTTTGAACCACTTAGGAGGGTACGTAAGAACTCTCCGAAGGCCGTGCTAAAAAGATCTCCTCCACCTATGGAGAACGCTACAAAGGTGAAGCCAGAGCAGCCCCCTCAACGGCTGTCCTCTAAAATTCATAGGGTTTGGCGACTGGTCCAAGACTCGGTGATCAACCAAGACTACTCCCGCCAACCGAAGAAGATGAAAGTTCGGCAAGAGAAGGATCACCCTGTCCGCAGAAGGTGTCGTTTACTTGGGTGCCCGCTGCAACGGCCCCCTCAACATCGACCGCTCACGAAAGAAGAAGGCCGGAGAAAATCCCTGTGTCTGCGACGAAAGGCACTGAACCTAAACGCCCCAAGTCTGGGTGGATGGTGGTGCACACTGTTTATATGGCATCCGGGAAAGAGGATAGCCGTATCTCCACGGGTCATCGACCACTCACCCGATCGGTAACAAAAGCTCAGGAGCAACAACAGAAGCTCCAGGAGATGCTAACATAAATGGCCGCACTCACTGGGCCAAAAGAAATCCCGAAAACGTCGTCAGAGCAGCGTCATGAACAAGAAACCGATGCTGAGTTCCTCCACAGAATCCTCGAGAAGAAGGACAAAGAGGCAGTGGAACAAGATGCCAATATAAAACGAATGGCGTTTTTATTCCAAGACTTGGTCGGGATGATGTTACAGCCGGATTCTCCAGCTGAAGACCCTCCGATTATCCTCGAAGACGACCGAGGGGAGACATCAAACCCCCTTCCTGCTTGTTCAGCAGCCAAGGAGGAGACCATCTCTAAAGCCCCCTGGATGACTATATCGCTCAGCAAATACGAGCTCATCAGGCGAGCGAAGCGGCCGGGCAAATTGTTAAGACTGGACTACCCTATCCGGGCTGGTACGACCAAATAAAGTACCCGCCGGGATATACGATCCCTAAATTCCATGTATATAAGGGGACGGGGAATCCACACCAGCACGTCGCTCAATTTAGGGCTTTCTGTGGCAACACCGGAGGTGACGATAAGCTACTGCTTCGCCTGTTTGTTGGCAGCTTGTCGGAAACAACATTTGAATAGTACTCCGAGCTCCCGAACGACTCCGTTAAGACATTTGCAGAAATGGAATTACTGTTTACACAAAGGTTTGCAAGCGCTAGCGAACGCACCCCTATCACAGCATTAATTAACGCCAGGGTGAAGCCAGGCGAAACATGGGTGCAGTACGTGATAGGGTAGGGGAATCTATGGTCGAAGTGCGAGCAGCGCATCGAAGAAGCGCCTGCAGTAGGCATGTTCGTGGGTACTCTTGATCCGCAGGCGACCATATCCCAGTTCATGATGTTCTTCAAGCCAACTACCTTCCAGGCCTTGATTGACAAGCTGACCCAAATGGATCAGATGGGTCATAGACCATCTTCTTCGAAAGTGGAATCTCGAAACGAAAAGGGGAAAGGGAAAGCGACCTTCGTCGCTAATGCTCAGCAGTAGCCCAGTGGTCCGAAACCAACTGATCGCCAAGACGATAGACGGCTATTCTTTAATGAGAAACTGAATCGCCTTTATTCGTTTCCCCGGGATAAAATGAGGAGACTGTTTGAGCTGGCGGTGCGCAACAGGCTCATCACCTTGCCAGATCCAAAACGCCCATTGCAATCCGGTGAGGCCAATAATCCCAATTATTGCCCCTATCACCAAGTGGTAGGCCATCCAATCGAAAATTGCTTCGTCTTCAAAGGCTGGATTGAGGAACAATACCAACAGGGCAAATTCGCACTGTCTGAGAATTAGAAAGTAAGCCCGCCTCAGCCGCACGCTCTTAAAAGGGGAGACACACCGGGGGTATCATGCTCTTTTATAGAAGAAGCTCCATGGGAGGTTGCTATTTCAGCAAAAACGAAAAGAATGCTGAAGGATCTCCAAACATGCCCGGCAATCAGGTGGAAAAGTCCGCTGGAGCCCGAGATTATTAAATAAATGTTGAAGCCGCGCCCGACGTCAAGAATTGATAACGATAGTCAAAACGCCCATGCCCAGCCGTCAAAGTCTTCGAAGAAGAAGAAGAAGACCAAAAAGCCCGTGAAGCATGGTGACAAGCGCACGGACCTGCAAAAACATATTGACGCGTTGGAAGAATATAACCAGATGGCGTGAACCCCGGTCACACTCCAAGAGTTTCTCAACCACATCCTTGAAGACGGAGATAGCGACAAAGATGAGGGAGAAGACTCGTCAGATGAACCTGAGGATTATATGGTAAGCTGCCACATGATCTCTCACTCGCCGGTAGATGGTTAAGAAGCTCTTGATGTAGAGAAAATAGAGGCAGATCCCGAACCGGAACTCCTAGGACCGTCAGACGAGATGATTGCGTATTCCTGATTGAAGCCCGTCAGAAAAGTAAAGCCAATCAAGAGCGCGAACTGGCCATATTCGAAAAAGCCAAACGCCGGTGACTGAATGAAAAGGTTGAATCACTCCAACCAGATCAAAGCATGTCCGCCGCAGACAAAAGCAAACTTAAGACAAGAAAACGATTTGCTAGAGCCCTATCAATGGGAATGAAGTTGCCCTCTTTTAGAGAAAATTCTCCTGGCGGTATACATCTTGATGAAGTGGACGTACATTCTAACTTCTGCTTATACTATCAGAGGATTGCACACCCTACCGAAGAGTGCATGGCCTTTAAAAACTGGTGGCAGGGATATGTTGCCCACCGACAACACGTTCAGTGGATAAAGCGCAAGGCTCGTCGGGAACAGAGAAGCACGACAGATGAGCATAAAAGGACTGCCGGTGAATGCCACATGGTTGATTCCGGGGGATCGCAAGTTCTCACCTTCGGGAGTGATTCTGATGAAGAAGTAGCCCTCGGCCCTCTCTTTTAGGAATCCATCTTTGAAACAGAAGACATGAAGACCTGCGAGAACATTCAGCTGCGCAATCGCACGCTACCTGAAAAGAATTTCAGACCCGCAAACAAGGGATCGAATAAAAAGGAAAAGGGGAAAGAAAAAGTCCCTGAGGATATCGCCCTCGATGATCGAGTCGTCGAAGAGCTGGCAGCCAAGGACCCGCCCAAGAAAAACAAGGTGGTTTACAACGTTCTGGCACAACTGAGGAAAATACCCTCGCAACTAAGCATTCTCGATGCCCTTCTGTTATCCAAAGAGGCGAGAGATTCTCTGATCAAAGCACTACAAGAGCCTAACCAATTCCAAGCTTTCCATATCGATGAAAATATGAAGGACGAGCTGGAAGAAGTGCATACAGCTGACATCACTTTCGGCGATGAAGATCTTCTCCTCGGAACGTGTGAGCACAACCGTCCCCTATATGTCTCTGGGAATTGCCATGACATTAAGATAGGGAACATCCTAGTTGACAATGGGTCCTCTGTCAATCTCCTAAATGTGAGGGTGCTAAAAGAAATCTGCATGAGCGTTCAACACCTCATTCGGGATAAAATCACTATCTCCGGATTCGACTCCCAGTCATCACGGACGCTCGGATCTGTGATACTGACGTTACTCTTTGGGCTGCTCGTCACTGACATCAAGTTTCACGTTATTGATGCCAAGACTTGCTACAATGCTTTGATCGGCAGGCCTTGGTTACATGAGTACAACATCATCCCTTCTACACAACATCAGTGTATGATGTACTTCAAAGATAGGCTTGAATACACTGTGACAGGGGAGCGGAACCCATTCTCCGTAAACGAAGTCCGAAAGTACGAAGATGCAAAGTACTTCTTACAAGACTTTGAAGACACGGAAATATGCCATAAACCTGAGGATAAGCAAAAAGCTATCACCACCATTCCGGGAGCGATACCGAGGAGGAAGAAGAGATGGTCTATTCGGGACCTCCCCGATACAACAAACCGGGACCGTCTATCCCTATTCTAGTCTTTGGCAGTGACTCTGAAGACGAGGTCAACTCATTATTCTCGGCTCGTCCATCAGTGCAAGCCATCATTGGAGATGATCAGAGTTTGCGGATCGCCATAGTTTCGCAAGAGCATTATAAAGAGCTCGACGCACTTGATACCTACAGTGTGCAAGAACTGCAGACGTTCTACGTCCCTCCCAGGTGAAAAGATGAAAAGGCGATCCTCTTTTATCGATCCGCGGAAACCAAAGTGGAGAAAGAAAGCTGGAAGATGGGATACATACTACTACAGATAACCTCATAAAAATCGAATTGGGGACGGCAAACAACCCAAGGCCTACATTCGTTAGTGAGCTGCTATCCGAAGAATAGGCAGCTACGCTAAGAGACGTGCTCGTGCAGTATAAAGACTGCTTCGTATGGAACTATTCCGAGATGCCGGGATTAGACCCCGAAATAGCTGTGCATAAATTGGCGATATCTCCGGACATCAAGTCTGTCAAACAAGCGCCGAGAACAATGCGTCTTGAACTTAAAATGAGCATCAACGCTGAGGTCAAGAAGCTAATCGACTCCGGCTTCATCCAAGAGGTTCAGTACCCTGACTGGATTGCCAACATCGTCTCAGTGATGAATAAAAATAGGGCAGTGCGCATCTGCGTGGACTTTCGAGACCCCAACAAAGCATGTCCGAAAGATGACTTTCCTGTACCAGTTACCGAGCTGATGATAGACAACACGTCCACTCACGAAGTCTTCTCCTTCATGGACGGCTCATCGGGGTACAATCAAATAAAGATGCACCCCGAAGATCGAAAGCATACCGCTTTCCGGACCCCGCTAGGCATATTTTGCTATAAAGTGATGTCTTTCGATCTGAAGAACGCCGGCGCTACCTATCAGAGGGCCATGACGAAGATTTTCATTGACCTCATACATGAAATCGTTGAATGCTATATCGACGACCTCATGGTTAAAAGAAAATCACACGAGGAGTATTGGGAGCATCTGAAGATCGTGTTTCAGCGTCTTTGGAAATACAACTTGAAGATGAACCCTCTTAAATGCGCGTTCGGAGTTTCCTCGGGTAAATTCCTAGAATTCATTGTACGACACCGGGGCATCGAAATAGACCCGTCGAAGATCAAGGCGATCATGAAAATGCCCCCGCCAAGAACTCTCAAGTAACTGCGGTCTCTCCAAGGGAAGCTCGCGTATATTCGGCGGTTCATAGCCAATCTTTCCGGCAAATGCTGTCCCTACAGTTACTTGATGAAGAAAGGAACCCCGTTCATTTGGGATCGCAAATGCCAAAGTGCACTGGACGAAATCAAGCAATACCTGCAGAATCCACCAGTACTGACCGCTCCGGTGAAAGGAAAGCCCCTCTTTCTAGACACAACCGCCCTTGAGGGTTCCTTAGGCGCGCTATGGGCACAAGAGAATGATCAAGGGAAGGAAAGAGCCCTCTACTGCTTGAGTCGAGTTCTCCTGGGGGCAGAAAACAACTACTCCCCCATTGAAAAATACTGCCTAGCGTTAATCTTCGCGATAACGAAGCTCCCGCACTTTGCATTGGCGCATGACGTCCATCTCATATCAAAGGTGGATCCTCTCAAATATTTGATGTCAAGAGACATACTAAAAGGGCGGCTCGCTAAATGGGCCCTACTCTTAATGGAATTCTCGATAACTTATCGACCTTTCAAGGCAGTGAAAGGCCAGGCCTTCGCCGACTTCTTCGCCGAGCATCCTATACTTGCCGATTCACCCCTAAATTGCGTATTGCCAGACGAGTACGCGTCTGACACAATCGACGGGGAGAAAGGAGAGAGTGACACCTGATGGGAACTCTACTTCGATGGGGCATCTTCCATGAAGAAGCGAAAGCACAACTCCCCCATAATCAAATCGGGGGTAGGCTTTATCTTCGTGACTCCGCAAGGAGGGATAATGCGCTTTGCCTTCTCCTTAACAGAGCCGAGGACGAACAATGAGGCCGAATATGAAGCTTTGATAGCAGGTCTTGAGATCTCTGTCGACATGGGAATCGAAAACCTCCTCACATACGGAGACTCCCAGCTGGTCGTTAGTCAAGTAAATGGAGACTATCAAACATGCAAACCAGAGTTAGTAAAGTACGGTGAGAGAGTGCAACAATTGCTGACTCGAATCCCTTCCTACACCCTGGAAAGCATATCGCGAGCGGAGAATATCAAAGCAGATGCGTTAGCCAAACTCGCTAAAGAACTGGCTGACGAAAACCTCGATGACGTAAGGATCGTTCTACAAAGCCGCCGGGTTCTTGCACCGGCAGAAATATCTCCGGAGTCGTTCGAAGAAAAGGGAGTGACCAAGCAAATGGCCTTATAAATAAAAGACCCAGGAAAGGCTAAGGATTGGAGAGAAGTCTTTATAGACTAATTCAAATCCCGTCGAACACCTGAAGATGCGTCCTCAAGATATCAGCTCATGAAACGAGCTCTATCCTTCGCCTTTGTCAATGACACTCTATATAAGAGATCATTTGATTCTCTATGGCTAAGATGCCTGGGACCTGAAGAAGCAAGGAGAGTCGTCCAAGAAACTCACGACGGACTCTGCGGTTCTCACCTAGCCGGGCCGAAGATGAAAATGAAGATCAAAAGGATGGGCTACTATTGGCCCACAATAATCCAAGACTGCCTCGAATACGCGAAGCAGTGCCATTCGTGCCATATTCATGGAGACTTCATTCACCATCATCCAAATCCGCTACATCTAACGGTGGCTTGTGTAAGTGCACGGCGGCGCCCCGGCCGTCAATCCGACGGCCAAATGCGGAAACGGTGATAAACTTTAATTCTGCGAACTTTGCAAACCGGCACCACCGCGCGCTAAACCCCGGATCGGGCCATTAAATTTGTCCTAGCTAACTAACAAGATAGGGAAGAGATATACCGAGTGATCCGAGTCCTCCGGTCTTCATCTCCACTCCGATCTCCTCGCGGAAACTCCGGTCGTCGCCTCCTCGCCGGAAGGGCACCACATCGCCTGTTCCTTTTACTGGCTCCCGCCTCTATACCGAGGCAACTCGGGCATGAAGCTGGCAAGTCGACATGCCCAAGAAGTGCTGTAGGAAGTAGTGTAGAGTGCATGTCTCACTTTGGGGTATTGGTTGCCTTTTGAAGATGGAGGAATGAAGGTATGAAAAATGGTGCTTTCATTTTTCCTTGTATCAAAATGAGATGAATGAAATTTTGCCACACCACTAAAATCAAAGCTCTCATTTTCTCTCCTCTCTCAATATTATGGCCGGCCATATTCTAAATGAGGAATGGTGGAGGGATAAAAACAAAGCATGAAGGGAGGTGATGGTAGGAGAAGAAAAGAGGGTGACCATAAACAAACATTAACCATACTTCATTTAAATCCAACCCATACCCTTTCAAGTCTTAATTAATGCAAGTGATGGATGAAAGATATCATAATCAATACTTTTGCAAGAAACCCCCTCCCCAAAAGTAATTTGCAAAACTGCAAATTACCCCTCCATCGGAAAAGTCCGGCCGGGAAAGAACAAAGGAAAACCGGCCGGAACGGAATGCAAACTGGCAACTCCAGAAAACTGGTCCCGTAATAAATTACAGGAAAACCCCGATACTGTGCATACACACCCGCATCTGTATTCCGTCCGGATACAAATGCAAAGAGACAAAATCTACACTGTACTAAACTAGGATCCGGCTTAAACCAAAACCGGCTAGTAATGTTCGTCCGATCCTGATCCGTTCAATACCGCACGTATCTGATCGAACCCTGCCATATATCTATACGGCCACTAGTACAAAACCGTCCGATCCTGATGCGTGCAATACCGCACGTATCTGATCGGACCCTGCCATATCTCCATACGGCCTCTACAGCGTTTCGCCCGAAAGCCTGAGTAACAGAAAGTGTGGTGGACTCTAAAGACTCGTCAATACTATGGCTGTGGATTTAACCACTAGCACGTCAGAGGTATAAGCCAATACGTAACGGGCCACCAGCTATTGACTAAAAGGGACGTCGATGAGCGAACTCATCCTGACACCCTACTGAGCCTGTCAGTGACAATATCCGTACAGTCCGGTCCGTTTGTCTATGAGCATCGCATGTCGGGCCTAGGGGGTGGGTAAAAGTCAGACCCCCAAAAGCGGTACAAGTCGTGTCGGAGTGTAGCCCAGAACACCCTGAGATACTACTGGAATACCTACCAGTAAATCTCCTGCCTTGGCCAAGGACTTCGTGTAATGGCTCTCCTAGACACAGTGCGACCTCACCCCCAATACCGGGAGAGACGAACCCCCGAAGATCCGCTCACTGCCTCCATGTGGCTCGGGACTGTACCCAACTAAAACCTGTTTGCACGACTCCTTTGAGCCGTGGTAGGGTAGTAATCAAAGCACAGTGGGAACTCACACGAGACAAATGACGATCCCCAGGTCGATGAACTAACCTGTACACATGTCACCTGGGAACTGCTATCTGACGTCAGGTATAAGACCAACTAGCATGTTCCCGGCGAGTCCTGTCCGGTGTACTCATAACCCAATGAGCACCTGTATACATCTTAGGTGAACCAACTGACACCAGTGGCCTGTGAGACCGGCCACCGCCCCTCGTCGGGGTCTCGACTGTATACACTAGTCTACTCTGGAGTATCGATGCCCTGTCTCGAAACTCCCATGACTAGGGACCTTTTAAGGATGTGCTTGTAGACTCCAGCTCTCACTTATATGATCGCCCTCATACTGCTGGCAGTCAAGCAAGAATCCTAGGGGCTCTATCAACGTGCAATAGTGACCTGTCAGGTCACCTAAAGCAGTACACGATGATAAAGGTAAACCAGATAGCATACTATCATCTCGAGTAAGACTGTCGTACCGGGATAGGTCCTCCCTCAATCATTGCAATCACGTGCCTGTGATCCAATAATTGACTCTGAGGGCACTATCTCCAACAATCTCCCACTTGCACTCAAGGCTAATTATTGCGATGTCGCATACTCACAGCCCGTGTGATACCGAACACCCAACTCCTCTACTAGTCAGCCGCACAAAGCCTGTTTGCGAAACTATTGCGATCGAGGAATAGCCTCAGTGAGTGGATCCGCCTGGATGTTTCTTTCTATGTCTCTCTATATCTCAAGTTCGCGGAGAAAACTATCTCCCGAAATGAGCAACACCTGTCTTAGAATGCCTGGATATCTGATGGGACTTAGCTCATAAATGAACTCCAAATCCAAACTTCTTAGACTGTATCGTCAACTGAACTTAATCAGTATCCTGCGCCATGCCTCCCTCAGTATCTCCTGGATCACCTGTCCAAAATACTGCCCCTCGTCAGAGGGAAAACTATAACTCTGAAAACTTCCTTGTCGTCCATGTCACCTTGGAAGCCTGGAATGATAACTGTCTCCCAAATGAGGCTGTCGTTATCATATCCCTAGAACATCCACTTATGTTCTAAAACTGCTTCCGACTGTTTCTCCAGGATTGGATCAATGTCAACTTATTGCATCTAGTGCAAGAACAACATCTGGTGTGGTACTTGACATCTCATGATTGACTCAATTGCCTAAGCAAGTGATCTGCCAATCATGCACATCCCTCTCTACTTTAGTCTATAAGACACCTTTAGAGAGGGTGACTCCATTACCTGCAGGTACACTACCATGCCAGGAGTCGTCCATTCTAAATACTCTTAGAATGCTGTCAAAGTACCCTGATTGGGAAACCACCCAAATCTAGATCTAAAACCATAGATCTAGTAACCAGTATGTCTGATATAATGTCCAAGTCCCATGTGGAGAAACCACTGTGTGACGACCATAGTATAACCGATCGTAGTATAGGAGTTTCTTTTCCTACTCTGTGTATGTCATCCAAATACCAGGATATCACACCCTACTACCTTCTTAACAGATCCATCCCTTATTCTGATGACGTCAAAACTATGACTGTCACATCAGAAACAGATGATCTAACTCCGCTATCTCTGCTTTAGTCTATAAATAGACATAAGCCTGATGTCCACCAATGCTTCCGCTGCTCCCACTGACTACGACAACCCTCTGGCAGAGTCATATAGACGCACACTTCTAAAGCTAGTTTAGAACGACGCTATACTCATCCTCCTGCCGGGTCTCGCAGCCTGGAACAACAACAATGGCAAGTGTGGGTAAACAAGAACTTCCCTGTCACCGTCCTTGAGGTTACCGGAGTACCTCTCGGGTGCCTGAAGTTACCCACCTTATCTGCGGAGTGGCCAATGGAATGTCAAATCAGATTGAATCTCTAGGTTCCTTATCAAATCTTCAGTAATCGTTTGCGGTTCTGGAATCACTTCCAGTTCTACCATACTCCCACTTCTGTTTTTGAAAAACTCCATTTTTAATAAAACTGTGGCGAGTCTAGAACAATATTACTATTGATCTCCCAGATGGTAGAAAATCAACCCTCGTCATAGCCTGGGTCAACCCACAAACAGCCATTACAGAAACGTGCCTTGAGTTATCCAGAGTCTGGTTTCAATCATAAGCCGGACAACTCCCCGTACCTTAACAATGTTAAGATATGAACTGTACTATATCCAATATAGAACCAGAGACACTGATTTAATTGAACCAGATTCAAATCATGCAACTGTCTCCAGTGCATGTCTACTATATGGAGAGAGGCCGATCAGCGTTACTCAACTTAGGAATGCTTCCAATTATGAGTAACCTGAAAGAGAAGCAATTTCTCTTTATCATTACTATCAACTGAATACCATACACAAGTATCTACATCTTCGATCACTTTGAAGAATCCCGATACTTGCTACACCTGGTTCTCTACTCTATTCAAATACCTATAACTCCTCGAAACTCAGACCCTGTGTTTCTACGAAACACATGTCTAAGAACTAGAGAAGTTAAAAGTAAACAGAATATAGTATGAGGACCAACCCTTCTGTCCTAATGGACACTGGACAACATACAATACTCTGTATGAGTCCGCTGAGTCTAACAACTCTTTCACTGTGTGTCGTAGGTTGAAAACTGTACTTATGGTTAAGAAGAATTACACCGCTGTTTAATGCTCCTTACCTAACCATCCACTGATATAGGTAAATGTCATCGACATAATATCAAAAAGGTATATCTCACTCTATGAAAATAGACGTACAGATATATCAATTTGAAATTGGTGCATAACAGCGGATATTCAAAACCAAATATTTGCCGACCGGCAAACAGCCCAGGTGATTTCCTCAAATATCACTGATTACAACGAATCCCGATATAATGAGGATGATCACCCAATTCCCAATAACTTACTCCCACTCATCATCTGTAAAACCATACAGATGTGAGAATCAAACCTGGTAAATACATACCCTGGAGCAAGTGTCTAATCGGGAAATCAGTTTTCTTTTAACAGTACACAGTTGAACTGAAACATTGAAATGTTTCGATGGGGTTTTCTGGTATTCCTAGTAATGCCTCTACCATTATCCAGATTCACAATTATAACCGTATAATTCTTTGCCACCTTTCCAAATCCCTTTATATGTCTTTAGTCATTACCTTCTGCACACCCCTTAGGCCAAATGGTTTTCTTCCTTCCCTACCGTTCGGCAACAGCCTATGGTTTGGAAGAAGACTATCCAATAAGCATAATGGGTGTACTGTCCTAATCCTAGGAACACTCGCAATGCGAGAGAAGGTGAAGATAAAAGACACCTGAATAAATCTTATTCCTATTTCTCCTGAACCAGAATCCATCCCCGAACTGGAACAAGTTCCTTTCGAGTTCGTATATAACCATACGATGGAGTATCCAATAAACTGTGGATCTTCGTAGTGATACGGAGTGTCCTGGAGAAATACAAAGGTGATTTAGGATTGGCGAAGAAATACTTGGTTTGGTCGTGAATATCAGTTGCAATTTACTTTGCCCTCTTACTAATCCCTTGCTTTGTCTTAATCTTAATACCTTCTGCACACCATCGTTATGCTAATTGGTTTTCTTCATTCCCCACTGTTCGGCACCAGCCTAAGGTTTGGAAGAAGACTATCCAATTTGCGTAATAGGTGTACTATCTCCTAAACCAAGGAGTACTCATAACTTGAGAGAAGGCAAAAAGAAAAAGACAACTGAATAATCCTATGCGTTTTCTCCAGAACCGGAAACCATCCTCGAATTCCTTCGAGTTCGTATCTAACCATACGATGGCTTTGTCCAATGGAAGTGGACGTTCGCAGTAATACGGGGTGTCCTGGAGAAAAGGGTAAAAGTAGGAGTGGCAATGAGGTCTGCAACTCTGACAATCCAAAAGCCAGTGTTAAGAAGGTTCGGTCAACTTGGTCACTGAGTCATAGTCTTAGGGTCGAGTCAATGGTCGCTGCCAAAGAGAGAGAGAAAAGAAACATTCAGCGTGCACTCTAACCAAGATCAGAATGGTTACCAATTTATCTAATCTGGAAACCTCCCACTGTACCTCAAATTCTCCTCCAAACCTGAAAGAAGAATTAGTCGGGGTCACCCGAGGAGTAAACTAACTCATCAGTGGGAATCGGGATCCAACTATCATTGCATGATAACGTGACGGAATCCGCTCACGCTATCACACTCCAGAAGGTATGCGCATATTTGGCAAGTTTCAGTTCTTTTGAAACTCCCGATGTGATTTTTGCCCCATGCTCTTATGACCTTGACGAAGGTCAACAAATCATAAGTCACATGTCAAGTTCCACCCGTCATTGTCCAGGTTAATTTGAACCCACCCGTACAAGCCCTTGACGAAGGTCAACAAAGCTATACGACTGTCCCAAACCAACACATCTATCTATGCAGCAGAAAGGCAACAAGCAGCTACCATACACTATGCCTTGACGAAGGCCAACAAACATAGCATGAATACTACATGCTACCCGTCTGAAACGACGGAGGGCTACGAATGGTTTCTGGCGAAAACCTTTAACGTAATGAACTTGATATCGTTGAAGGAACGGATAGCTTTTTAGAAAATATAGTGACGAAAACCTTTACTAAGAGGTCACTCCCGGTGAAGGGATCTCGGCTCTTTCCCCGTAGAATGGGGTGCAGGATATTCGAAATGTGGAGAACCGACATAATTGGGCCTATTGAACCAGCGCATCCATAGGACATCGATTTATACTTGCGACAATTGATTACGTCTCTAAGTGGGCAGAAGCAATACCA
This sequence comes from Agapanthus africanus, assembly GCA_030015575.1. Taxonomy (NCBI): domain Eukaryota; kingdom Viridiplantae; phylum Streptophyta; class Magnoliopsida; order Asparagales; family Amaryllidaceae; genus Agapanthus; species Agapanthus africanus. Next base: position 50,112,695 of record CM057339.1, read on the forward strand.
CTAAGAGAAGTGAAGACGGAGAATATCCTCCATTTCTTCAAGACACACGTCATCTATCGGTTCGGCGCTCCGCGACGGATTATCTCCGATAAGGGGCCAGCCTACAGAAGCCACAAGATCAGCCGCTTCGCACAACAGCTTAATATAGACTGGAGATACTCTTCGGTCTATAATCCCCGAGCTAGTGGTCTAGCTGAGGCTTTCAACAAGACCTTGATGAAGATCATAAAGAAGACGGTGTCTCAAAATAGGAAGGACTGGCATAAGAGACTGCATGAAGCTCTCTGGGCGTATCGAACCACGTTCAAAACGGCCACAAACACAACGCCGTATGCATTGGTATTCTGCGCTGAAGTAGTACTCCCCTTGGAGATAGAGCCACCCTCCTTACGAGTGGCAGTTCATTACGAGCTAACGGACGAAGAGAATGCTCATCTTCGGCTTGAGGAACTTGATACCCTCGACGAAACCCGGCTCATGGCGCAACAAAACTTGGAAGCTTACAAAGCAAAAATGACACGCTCATACGAGAGATTGACTAGGCCGAGAACATTCCGCCAAGGAGAACTCATGCTAGTGGTCAAGAGACCTATGATCCCCAATCGTGCCAAACGGGAGAAATTCGAGCGAACTATGAAGGCCCGTACATCATATACAATGTCTACCAGGGTGGGGCTTACTTGCTCATGGACATGCATGGCGAAAGGCCCTTCAGGCCAATAAACGGCCGTTTCTTGAAGAAATACTACGCCTGACCGACGGACCGCAGCATCCCAAGGCTGACGCAAAAAAAAAAACGGTACGTCCATAAGCGAGATGGGCATGGGTGAAAACCCGAAAGGGCTCCGTGAGTAAAAACAGTAGGATTACCGGTGAGTTTGTGAAAACCCGAAAGAGCGCAATCTCGTTAAAAGACACTCGCTAGGTCCTCTCGACCCTGTAAAGAGAAAATACCTGCATGAGATCCTTACGACTTATAAGGGAGCAACACACTTAGGGATCCTCACAATTCCTAAGGAGAAATATCTTTATAAGACCCTTACGGCTCATGAAGTCAAAAGCCTTAGTTGACAGGATCTTAACCCTGTTTGCTAAGCCACCTTTGCTCGAACCGACGAAGGAAAATGATGATTCGCTCCTGGCAATGTCCCAGTGGTAGCGATGTTGATGCCTAAATTGGTATCAAATTCCAAGTCCTTTCACGGCAACTGATGAGTCGCTTCTGGCAACATTCCAGTTGTAGCGATACTGATGCTAAGATTGGTATTAGATCTTGATTTCCATACTTGAAAAAAAGGGTACGTCCATAAGCAAGATGGGCATGGATGAAATCCCGAAAGGGCTCCGTGAGTAAAAACTGTAGGGCTACCGGTGAGTTTGTGAAAACCCGAAAGAGCGCAATCTCGTTAAAAGACACTCGCAAGGTCCTCACGACTTTGTAAGGAGAAAATACCTGTGTGAGATCCTTACGACTCATAAAGGAGCGACACACTTAGGGATCCCCACGATTCCTAAGGAGAAATTACACATACGAGATCCTCCCGACTCGTAAGGAGAACCCTCTTTTGGGACCCTTACGGCTCATAAGATTCAAAAGCCTTAAGCTATAGGGAACTGAACCTGTTCTTAAGCCGTCATACACCCCGATTTTACCCTACAAGCGGTTCAATATTGACCCTTGTATACAATCCACGGGCACGAATAAACATTTCCCTAATAAAGTCCCACCAGCGACTAGGGATATGCTCACATGGTGAACGACTCTTGTAAGTCCTCTCGACTTATAAGGAGAAAACACTCTTGTAAGATCCTTACGACTTATAAGAGAACATACACTTAAGAATCCTCATGATTTTTGAGAAGAAAACGCACTTACGAGATCCTCACGACTCATAGGGAGAAACACCTTTATGAGACCCTTACGGCTTATGAAGTTAAAAGCCTTAGTCGACAGGATCTTAACCCTGATTGCTAAGCCACCTTTGTTCGAACTGACAAAAGCAAATGATGATTCGCTCCTGACAATATCTCAGTTGTAGCGATGCTGATACCTAAATCGGTATTAGATCCCAAGTCTCATAATTGCGGCAAAAGTCAGCGAGCCATAAATGCATATGAAATAACCGAAATGATGGGGCAACTTGCAACAAAATCAGCAAGTAAAATATATGCATACAAAATAGCTGAAATGATTTGGCAACTTGCAATAAAAAGCTGCGAGTAAAAACAAAAATAGCCGAAATGATTGGGCACTGCGAAAAATAGCCGAAATGATTGGGCAATCGTGACTTTCGCGATATAAAAAGCTGAAATGATAGAGTATCGCGGAAAGAAATAAAAAAAATGAAAGAATGAAACTTTTGCCCTACAGGCGAATCCATATTGACCCATGTATACAATCCATGAGTATAAACGAAAAGGGAACCACATGTCCCCCACCAGATCCTGTCAAAAGGGAAAGCCAGATCTCAACAGCAACATCTGCATCACAGAAGACCAACAACGGCGTTCCTCTTCCTGCCAGCAGAGAACGGACGCAACATCACCAATCGGAGCCACGGCGAAGTCCCCAGTTCCAAGACTCTACGGTTCACGGACAATCTAGAGTCAGCCCCGACACCGCAAAAAACGGAAATACGTCATCAAATGACCCCGTCGCGGAAATATGTCAGCCAATGACCCCGTCGTGGAAATACGTCAGCCAATGACCCCGTCGCGGAAATACGTCAGTAAATGACCCCGTCGCGGAAATACGTCAGCCAATGACCCCATCGCGGAAATACATCATCAAATGACCCCATCGCGGAAATACGTTAGCCAATGACACCGTCGCGGAAATACGTCAGCCAATGACCCCGTCTCGGAAATACGTCATCAAATGACCCCGTCGTGGAAATACGTCAGCCAATGACCCCGTCTCGAAAATACGTAATCCAATAACCCCGTCGCGGAAATACGTCAGCCAATGATCCTGTCTCGGAAACACGTTAGCAAATGACCCCGTCTCGGAGATACGTCAGCCAATGACCCCGTCATGGAAATACGTCAGCCAATGACCCCGTCATGGAAATCGTCAGCAAATGACCCCGTCGCGGAAATACGTCAGCAAATGACCTACGTCATCGAAATACGTCATCCAATGACCCCGTCACGGAAATACGTCATCCAATGACCCCGTCTCGGAAATACGTCAGCAAATGACCCCGTCACGGAAATACGTCATCCAATGACCCCGTCGTGGAAATACGTTATCCAATGACCCCGTCTTGGAAATACGTCATCAAATGACCCCGTCGCGGAAATACGTCAGCCAATGACCCCGTCACGGAAATACGTCATTCAATGACCCCGTCGCGGAAATGCGTCAGCAAATGACCCCGTCGCGGAAATACGTCAGCCAATGACCCCGTCGCGGAAACATGTCATCCAATGACCCCGTCGCATAAATACGTCATCAACTGACCCCATATGGCTAAAGTCAATACTGACCCCGCATGGCTAAAGTCAATCCTGGCCCCATATGGCCAAAGTCAACCCTCGACCTCCCCGTCGAAGCAATGCTTTGACTCGAGAGCAGGTCAACTCATCAATCACTTACAAGTCCTCTCAACTTGTAAGGAAGAAAATTCTCTTATGAGATCCTTATGACTCTCAAGAGAAAGCACATTTAGGAATCCTCATGATTCCTAAGAAGAAATTACACCTACGGGATCCTCTCGACTTGTAGGGAGAAAAGTCTTTATGAGACCCTCACGGCTCATAAAGTTGAAAAGTCTTCGGCGGAAGATCTGAACCTATTTCCTAAGCCATTACTGCTTTATAAGGAGAACAAGATGGACCATCTGCAAGCCACATTTACCAAAGCCACATTCGCCAATGAAATAAAGAAGCTACTTACGGGTTCTCACGATTCGTAAGGAAAAATACCCGAGTTAGATCCTAACGACTTACGGAGGCGATGAACACATAGAAATCCTCACGATTTCTAGGGAGAATATGCACCTATGAGATCCTCTCGACTTGTAGGGAGAAAAAACCTTGAGACCCTTACGGCTCATGAAGATGAAAAAGTCTTAGGCTATAAGGACCCTAAACTTGTCTCCTAAGCCCTCAATTCTATGGCCATACATAACTCTGCACTACTTCACCCACGTACATGCTTACGTGGGCAAAGTAGTGGAGGGCATTTTTTCCCACCAAAATTTTCGGCCAAGAGCTACTTGTTCCCTTGCAAAAAGGGGGAGAATCCTCAAAAAATAGGCATCACGTGCTCAAACGTGACCAGGCCTCGCATGCAAACACGTGGCTTTTTATGGGCAGATTCTATCTACGCCTGAATGCCTAATTGATAAAGTCACCTGCCCACACATGAAGGGCTCTTGAACCCACTGAATTAATAGAATTAAATTCTAATTAAAAGGAATTAAAAGCATTTGTTCCCTTATGGGAACTGAATAAAATATATAAAGAAAGCAGCAAGGAAAACCCCCAAAGGCGGCGTCACGTGCCCACACATGACCGGGTCTCACGTGCAGACACATGACTTTTTACAGGCAAAACCTATATGCGCTGAATGAAATAAACAATTGGAAATGTTTAATCAGTGGGGTCACGTGCCAACACGTGATGGGTTCCTGAGCCCTCTGAACTAATAGAATTAAATTCTAATTAAATGTTTAATCAGTGGGGTCACATGCTAACACGTAATGGGTTCCTGAGCCCTCTGAACTAATTGAATTAAATTCTAATTAAATGCTGTATCAGTGGGGTCACGTGCCAACACGTGATGGATTTCTGAGCCCTCTGAACTAATAGAATTAAATTCTAATTAATTGCTTAATCAGTGAGGTCACGTGCCGACACATGATAGACTCTTAAACTCTCTGAGCTAATAGAATTAAATTCTAATTAAAAGGAATCGAAAACCCTAATTGGAAAAATATTTCCCTAGATCTTTCCAAACAAAAAAGATTGCACTCTGTAAAAGGGAGCACCGTTGGATTAAAATCCAATGGTGATTAAAAATCACTAATTTATAAAAAGATTCTATATAAGGAAATATTTTCCTAAAATTTGCTAGGAACAACAAATAAAATATCTTTTGGATTAAAAATCCAATGGTGAATAAAATTCACCGAGTGATCTAAAAGATCATGTTGGTTATAAAATCAATCAAAATCTCTCAATGAGAGATTGACTGAACAAACTGATTCTTTTTTTCCTCCTATAAATAGGAGCCAAGAAGAGAAAAGAAAAGGGGGATACAACAACAGAGAGAGAAGACAGAAGAGAAAAAAAGAGAAGAGAATTTAATTCTCCAGAGAGAAAAGAAGATCTCTTCAGAGAAAAATACTCTGGGTAAGAGAAGGAACGAGTTCATTCTATAACCTCCCACAAAACAAAAGAGAATTTAATTCTCAAACCAAGTGTTTAACTCTTCTAAAAAGAACTTAGTTCTTCCTCTGGTTGAAGATCTGCAGAAGCAGATCTCCCCACAAGTTCAGAATTTAATTCTCATCGGGAAGATTCTGCCATACAGATCCAAAACTTAGAGGGTGAATTGGGTTTAAAGAATTTAATTCTTTCAAAAATATAGGAATTTAATTCCTCTAAATAAAATTAAGGTTTAACCCTATCAAAAGAATTTAATTCTTAAACAAGGAATTTAACTCTCCATGCACGTAAAAGAGATCAGTACCCAACATGATCACGTGGTAACACGTGACCCCCTTTCTTTGAACCAGAAAAAAGAGATTTCCCAAAGTGTTTAACACTTATTTAAAAGGGAAAAAGGAAAACAATAAAGACAGTTTCTCTTTTAGGGTGTATCATGTGCTCCTACGTGACCCTTAAAATGCTCCTCAAAATAAAAGGGAGTAAAGCCAAGGCAGTTTCACTTTGTGGGCGTCTCACGTGTTCCTACGTGACCCCTAGCAATTATCAAACAAAAGAGGATTCTACCCAAAGGCAATGCCCGCCTAAAGAAAGCATCACGTGCTCCCACGTGACCCCTGACAACAACTTTTAATATCCAACGCATGGATACCCATCACGTGTCCACACGTGATGGTCATAAAGGTCAAGTGTTTAACACTTATATGCATATTCTGAGAGTAAAATAAAAGAAGCAAGGCCCAATCTTCAAGCACCTCACGTGACCTTACGTGAGCATTTTAGTTTTAGTGTTTAACACTTCTTTAAGAGCCTCACGTGGGAGAACGTGAGCGCCGAATGTACTCTAGTGTTTAACACTATATTCGAACCAATCTTAGCCCAAATTAGCTAAGTCTTCCATAGGCAAGATCCCTTGAAATTGAACCCCAATTATACTCTTGTCTTCCAAAATTGATCATCCCACATAACATTCAAAGTAATTCCCAGAGCCTTCTAACTAATATTGGTTCAAGGGTACATCTCTTCATACCTCTGATACATGTCGTTGTAATTATTCAACGTTTTCAGAGAGGTGGAGGGTCCTAATAACCAATAACTTTTGGTGCATCCCCAAACGGTTAAACCAAAACCAGACTACGATGTCTTTAAACCTTACAGACTACGATGTCTTTAAACCAGACTACGATATCTTTAAACTGGACTAAGATGTCCTTAAATTTTATGGACTGTGGGGTCCTTAAACTCATGGACAATGATGTCCTTAAACTTTATGGACTGTGAGGTCCTTAAACTCATAGACTATGACGTATTTAAACTTTACAGACTATGACGTCTTTAAACTGGACCGCAAAGTTTCTAAACTAAAACAATAGAGCCCAAATTCTCTTTTTTTTGGATCTAAATGATCCTGTTAAGTAGATCTTAGTCTAAAATTAGACTAACGTATCATTAACAAATTGTTAAGTTGATCTTAATATAAAATTAGACTAACGTATCCTTAAAAAATTGTTAAGTTGATCTTAATATAAAATTAGACTAACGTATCCTTAACAAACGTTTAAGTTGATCTTAGTCACAAATGAGATTAACGATCCTTAAACCCAACCCAAAACCCAAATCTAAAAAAATACGGATTTGGACTAATCCACGCCCTTCGGGCGACAACATAAATTAGTCTCCGTATACAATCCACGGGAAACAAAAAATAAAACAAAAACACACGACACGAAGTGACCATCTGGAGAAGGAGAAAGTGGTTACCGCGATACGGTAGCGTAATTAACTACAGGGACTTGCGCCTGCAGGGAAGAGTGTCCCCACAATCAAAAACCCTTCAAATGAGATGGAATCTGACGAAGTCTGCTACAACGGGCATCCGTCTAAACCTCCAATATACGGTGCTATAAATCAATTTGACATCTTCGGAGAGGTGGACGGATAAAACCAAATAGCATCTGCACCCAAATTCAGGCAAGATGTTTGTCTTTCCCGGCTTTCGGCACAGAACAGGATACACATCATGGCGGACAGCCTAAGGAAAATTGACTTGGGCACGGTAAACGATCCGAGACCAACGTTCGTCAGTGAGCTGCTGTCTAAAAAGCAGGTGGCCACACTAAAGGACATGCTTATACAATATAAGGATTGCTTCGCATGGAATTATTCTGAGATGCTAGGACTAGATCCAGAAATAGCGGTGCATAAACTGGCGCCAAGAAGAATGCGGCTCGAGCTCGAGATGAGTATCAACGCCGAAGTCAAGAAACTAATTGACTCCGGTTTCATCCAAGAAGTTCAATATCCCGATTGGATCGCCAATATCGTTCCAGTGATGAAGAAAAATGGAACGGTACGCATCTGCATGGAATTTCGGGACCTCAATAAGGCTTGTCCGATGGATGACTTCCCAGTACCCGTTACCGAGCTGATGATCAACAACACGTCTACCCATGAGGTCTTCTCCTTCATGGATGGATCTTCGGGGTATAATCAAATAAAAATGCATCCTGAAGACCAAAAACACACCGCCTTCCGGACTCCGCTAGGCATATTCTGCTATAAGGTGATTCGACTCGAAGAATGCAGGCGCTGCTTATCAGAGGGCCATGATGAAAATCTTTAATGACCTCACACATGAGATTGTCGAATTCTATATTGATGATCTTGTGGTGAAAAGAAAATCGTACGAGAAGCACTGGGAACATTTGAATATAGTATTTCAGCATCTTCGGAAATACAATATAAAAATGAATCCTCTGAAATGCGCGTGCGGAGTCTCCTCAGGCAAATTCCTAGGATTCATAATACAACACCGAGGCATCGAAATAGACCCATCAAAGATCAAGGTGATTATGGAAATGCCCACGCCAAGAACTCTTAAACAATTGTGGTCTCTCTAAGGAAAGCTAGCATATATCCGACAGTTCATAGCTAACCTCTCCGGAAAATGTCGCCCCTACAGCCATCTAATGAAGAAGGGGGCCCCGTTCGTTTGGGATCATAAATGCCAAAGTGCACTAGTCGAAATCAAGAAATACCTGCAGAACCCGCCGGTACTGACCGCTCCGGTCAAAGGGAAGCCCCACATCCTGTACACAACGGCCATAAAGGTTCTCTATGTGCGCTATGGGTACAAGAGAATGATCTGGGAAAGGAGAGGGCTCTCTACTATTTGATTCGAGTTCTCCTGGGGGCAGAAAACAACTACTCCCCCCATCGAAAAGCATTGTCTGGCACTGATCTTTACGATAATGAAGCTCAGGCACAACGTCTTGGCACATGAGATCCATCTCATATCAAAGGTGGATCCTCTTAAATATTTAATGTCAAGTGCCATACTAACAGGAAGGCTCGCCAAGTGGGCCCTCCTCTTGATGGAGTTTTCGATAACGTATCGACCCTTCAAGGCAGTGAAAGGCCAGGACATCGCCGACTTTCTCGCTAAGCATCTGATACCAGCCGACTCTCCCTTAAATTGCGAATTGCCAGATGAACATGCGTTCGACGCAATAGAAGGGGAGAAGGAAGGAAATAATGCCCGATGAGAACTATACTTCAAAGGAGCATCTTCCTTGAAGAAGCGAAAGCAAAGTACCCCCATGATCAAAGATGGGGTGGCCTTATCTTCGTGACTCCGCGAGGAAGGATAATGCGTTTCTCCTTTTCCTTAATAGCCCGAAGACAAACAGTGAGGCTGAGTACGAAGCTTTGATAGCGGGTCTTGAGATTGCTGTCGACATAGGAATCGAAAACCTCCTCATTTATGGAGACTCCTAGCTAGTCGTTAGCCAAGTTAATGGCGACTATCAGACGTGTAAACTGGAGTTGGTAAAATATGGCGAAAGAGTGCAGCAACTGCTGACTCAAATTGCTTACTACATTCTGGAAAGCATACCGCGTGTGGAAAATAGCAAGGCGGACGCTTTAGCCAAGCTCTCTAAAGAACTGGCCGACGAAAACCTCGATGAAGTAAGGATCATTGTGCAAAGCTGCCGGATTCTCGCGCCAGCAGAAATATCTTCGGAGTCGTCTGAAAGAAAGGAAGCGATCAAACAAGTAGCCTTCCAATTAGAGGATGAAGAAAAGGCTAAGGATTGGAGAGAAGTCATCATAGACTATTTCAAATCCCATCGAACATCCGAAAATGCATCTTCAAGACATCAGCTCGTGAAACGAGCTCTGTCTTTTGCCTTCGTCATTGATACTCTATATAAGAGATCGTTCGACAGTTTGTGGATAAGGTGCCTGGGACCAGAAGAAGCAATGAAAGTCGTCCAAGAAACCCATGACGGACTTTACGGTTCTCATCAAGCCGGGCCAAAGATGAAGCTGAAGATCAAGAGAATGAGTTACTATTAGCTCACAATGATTCAAGACTGCCTCGAATATGCAAAGTAGTTTCACTCGTGCCAGGTTCACAGAGACTTCATCTACCAGCATCCAAATCCGCTACACCCAACACTGGCTAGTTGGCCGTTCGAAATGTAGGGAACCGATATAATTGGGCCTATCGAACCAGCGTCATCCAAAGGACATCAGTTCATATTGGTAATAACCAATTATTTCTTTAAGTGGGCAGAGGCAATACCGCTAAAGGAAGTGAAAACGGAGAACATCGTCCATTTCTTCAGGACACATGTCATCTATCGGTTCGACACTCCGCGAAGATCATCTCGGATAATGGGCCGGCCTACAGAACCATAGGATCACCCGCTTCGCACAGCAGCATAATATAGACTGGAGATACTCTTCAGTCTATAATCCCCAATCTAACGGTCTAGCTGATGCTTTCAACAAGACCTTGACAAAGATCATAAAGAAAACGGCGTCCAGAAATAAAAAGGACTGACATGAGAGACTGCATGAAGCTCTCTGGGCGTATCGAACCGCGTTCAAAATGACCACGAATACAATGCCACACGCGTTGGTATTCGGCATGTAAGCGGTACTTCCCTTGGAGATAGAGCTACCCTCTCTACGAGTAGCAGTTCGATACGAGCTGATGGATGAAGAAAATGCCCATCTTCGGCTTGAGGAGCTCGATGCCCTTGATGAAACTTGCCTCACGGCGCAGCAAAACTTAGAAGCTTATAAAGCAAGGATGATGCGTTCATACGAAAGACTAACCGGCCTAAGAACATTCCGCCAAGACGAACTCGTGCTAGTTGTCAAAAGACCTATGATCCCTAACCATGCAAAACGGGGGAAATATGAGCCAAACTATGAGGGCCCGTATATCATAGATAAAGTATACCAAGGTGGGGCCTACTTGCTCATGGATATGCATGGCAAAAGATCCTTCTTTCAAATAAACGGCCGGTTCCTTAAGAAATACTACGCTTGACAAGTCATGACTCAGGTTAATGATAGATGACGACTTCCGTGTCCGCTTGCTATCTTCCTGAGTCAAAACATTAAAAGTAGTATCCAACAGAATTTCTGCCCCAAACATGGCGACAGTGGACCATAATGTTCTTAAACTAAAAGGTCACCTTAAACACGGCGATAATGGACCGAGATGTCCCTAAACTAACAACGGACCGTAATGTGCTTAAACTAAAACCTCACCCCAAAAATGGTGATAGTGGACCACTACATCCTTAAAATGGAAATGGACCACTAAGTCCTTAAACTGGCAATGGACCGAAATGTCCCTAAACCAGTACTCTACCTCAAACATGGCGCATCGCACCAACTACGACGATATCTTCTCTTAGGATCTATGTTGCAATCAAACCTCCAACGGCAAAGACTGCAACCCAAGTAAAAAAACGGTACGTCCACAAGCGAAATAGGCACGGATGAAAACCCGAAAGAGCGCCATGCGTAGAAACAGCAGGGCTACCTCCGAGATTGTGAAAACCTGAAAGGGCACAATCTCGTTGTTAAAAAAAATGGTACGTCTATAAGCGAAATGGCACGGATGAAAACCTGAAAGGGCATCGTGATTAAAAACAGCAAGGCTATCGGCGAACTTGTGAAAACCCAAAAGGGCACAATCTCGTAAAATCTTTACTTACATGATCCTCTCGATTCGTAAGGATAACTCCCTCTATGAGACCTTCATGGCTCATAGGATTCAAAGCCTTAAGTTACAGGGTCCCGGACCTATTCTTAAGCCATCATATCCCCTAAGTTGCCTTAAAGGCGGTCCAATATTAGCCCTTGTATACAATCTACGGGCATAAATAAACGATTTCCCCCACCAAATTCCACCAATCACGAGGAATGTCCTCATATGGTGAACCATACTTGTAAGTTCTCTCGACTTATAAGGAGAAATTACTCTTATGAGATCTTTACGACTTATAAGAGAACACACACTTAGGGATCCCCATGATTCCTAAGGAGAAAATACACTTACGAAATCCTCATGACTCGTAGGGAGAAATACTTTTATAAGACCCTTACGGCTCATGAAGTCAAAAAGCCTTAGTCGGTAAGATCCTAACCATGTTTGCTAAGCCACCTTTGTTCAAATCATTAAAGGCCAATGATGATTCGCTCCTGCCAACATCCCAGTGGTAGCAATACTGATGCCTAAATTGATATCAAGTTCTAAGTCCTTTCAAAGAAAATGATGATTCGCTCCTGGTGATATTTCATTTGTAGCGATGCTGATGCTTGAACAAGTGTCAATTTTCAAGTCCTTCATGGAAAATGATGATTCGCTCCTAGAAATATTCCGGTCGCAAAGGTGCTGATGCCAAGAATGGTATCAGATCTCAAAGTCCATACTCGCAACAAAAGTCAGCGAGCAAAAATAAATGCATATGAAATAGCCGAAATGATGGGGCAACTCGTAATAAAAATCAGCGAGCAAAATATATGCATATAAAAACAGTCGAAATGATGGGGCAACTCGCAAAAAAATCAGCGAGCAAAATATATGCATATAAAAACAGCCGAAATGTTTGGGCAACTCGCAGTAAAAAGCAGCGAGTAAAAATAAAAGAATAGCTGAAATGATTGGGCATCGTGATAAAAAACCGAAATGATTGGGCAATCGCAACTTTCGCAATATAAAAAGCTGAAATGATAGAGTATCGTAGAAAGAAATAAAAAATGATGATGAAACTTTTGCCCTGCAGGCGAGTCTATATCAACCCCTGTATACAATCCATGGGTACAAATGGAAAAGAGAACCATGTTTTCCCACCAGGCTCCGTCAAAGGGTGAGCCAAGTCTTGACGGTTCATAAAATAACCTAAAGGCTATCTCGACACTCGTCTCATTACAGCAGACGCAGTGACAACAACAACATTTCGTTTCACTCCAACAGTATGCAGACGCAACGTCAACAAACGACCCCAGGGTCAAAACAAAGCGGAGCCATGGCAAAGTCCTTAGTTCTTAGTCTCGACGGTTCATAAAAAACCTAGAGACCATCTCGGCACTCGTCTCGTTACAGCTGACGCAGTGTCAACAACGGCGTTTCTTCTCACTCCAGCAGGATGCAGACGCAACGTCAACAAATGATCCTAGGGTCAAAACAAAGCGGAGCCATGGCAAAGTCCCTAGTTCCAAGCCTCGACGGTTCAAAAAACAACCTAAAGGCTATCTCGACACTCGTCTCGTTACAGCAGATGCAATGTCAACAACGGCATTCCTTCTTACTCCAGCAGGATGCAGACGCGACATCAACAATGACCCCAGGGTCGAAACAAAGCGGAGCCATGGCAAAGTCCCTAGTTCCTAGTTTCGACGGTTTATAAACAACCTAGAGACCACCTCGACACTCATCTCATTACAGCAGACGTTGTGTCAACAACAACGTTTCTTCTCACTCCAGCAGGATGCATACACGGCGTCAACAAATGATCCCACGGTCGAAATAAAGAGGAGCCATGGAAAAGTCCCCAGTTCCAAGCCTCGAAGGTTCATAAAACAACCTAAAGGCTACCTTGACACTTGTCTCGTTACAGAAGATGCAATGTCAACAACGGCGTTCCTTCTCACTCCAGCAGGATACATACGCGACGTCAACAAAGACTCCAGGGTCGAAAACAAAACGGAGCCATGGAAAAGTCCCTAGTTCTTAGTCTCGACGGTTCAAAAACAACCTAGAGACCACCTCGACACTCATCCCGTTACAGCAGATGCAGTATCAACAACGACGTTTCTTCTCACTCCAGCAAGATGCAGACACAACGTCAACAAACGACCCCAGGGTCGAAACTAAGAGGAGCCATGGTAAAGTCTTTAGTTTCAAGCCTCGGTGGTTCACAAAACAACTTAAAGGCCAACTCGACACTCGTCTCGTTACAGCAGACGCAGTGTCAACAACGGCGTTTCTTCTTACTCCAGCAGGATGCAGACGCAACGTCAACAAACGACCCCACGGTCGAAACAAAACGGAGCCATGGCAAAGTCCCTAGTTCCAAACCTCGATGGTTCATAAAACAACCTAAAGGCTACTTCGACACTGGTCTCATTACAGCAGATGCAATGTCAACAACGGCGTTCCGTCTCACTCCAGCAGGATACAGACGCGGCGTTAACACCGACCCCAGGGTCGAAACAAAGCGGAGCCATGGCAAAGTCCCTAGTTCCTAGTCTCGACGGTTCATAAACAACCTATAGACCACCTCGATATTCATCTCGTTACAGCAGACGTAGTGTCAACAACGGCTTTTCTTCTCCCTCCAGCAGGATGCATACGCAACGTCAACAAACGTCCCTAGGGTCAAAACAAATCAGAGCCATGGCAAAGTCCCTAGTTCCAAGCCTCGACGGTTCACAAAATGACCTAAAGGCTAACTCGACACTCTTCTCGTTACAGTAGACTCAATGTCAATAACAGCGTTCCTTCTCACTCCAACAGGATGCAGACGTGATGTCAACAAAGACTCCAGGGTCAAAAAAAACGGAGCCATGGAAAATTCCCTAGTTCTTCATCTCGACGGTTCACAAACAACCTAGAGACCACTTCGACGCTTGTCTCGTTACAGCAAACATAGTGTCAACAATGGCATTTCTTCTCACTCTTGCAGGATGCAGATGTAACGTCAACAAACAACCCTAGGGTCGAAACAAAGCGGAGCCATGGAAAAGTCCCCAGTTCCAAGCCTTGATGGTTCACAAAACAACCTAAAGGCTACCTTGACACTCGTCTCGTTACAGTAGACGCAATGTCAACAACGGCGTTCCTTCTCATTCCAGCAGGATGCAGACGCGACGTCAACAAAGTCTCCAGGGTCAAAAACAAAACGGAGCCATGGAAAAGTCCATAGTTCCTAGTATCGACGGTTCACAAACAACCTAGAGACCACCTCAACACTCATCTCGCTACAGCAAACGCAGTTTCAACAACGGCATTTCATCTCACTCCAGCAGGATGCAGACGCAACGTCAATAAACGACCCCAGGGTCGAAACAAAGCGGAGCCGTGGCAAAGTTTCTAGTTCTAAGTCTCGACGGTTCACAAAACAACCTAAAGGCTATCTCGACGCTCGTCTCGTTAAAGCATACGTAATATCAACAATGACATTCCTTCTCACTCCGGCAGGATGCAGACGCAACGTAAACAAATGACCCGAGGGTCGAAACAAAGTGGAGCCATGGAAAAGTCCCTAGTTCCAAGCCTCAACGGTTCACAAAACAACCTAAAGGCTACCTCGACACTTGTCTCGTTATAGCAGACGCAATGTAAAAAATGGCGTTCCTTCTTACTCCAGCAGGATGCAGACGCGACGTCAACAAACGACCCCAGGGTCGAAACAAAGCACAGCCATGAAAATGTCCCTAGTTCCTAGTCTTGACGATTTACAAAACAACCTAGAGATCACCTCGACATTCGTCTCATTACAGCAGACGCAGTGTCGACAAAGGAAGTGAAGGCCAAATTCCTAGCTTCAGGGTCTTGACGGCAACTCAAATTATACCCGAAAGACTATCGCAGATCATCCCGCACCAGTGTGGAGTGGTTATGACTCATCGGGGCTCCCAAACTGAGCCTAATCTCAAGTAAAAAGCGACATGGCAAAATTCCTAACGCTTGCTCTTCTGACGGTCAAACCGCCTAAGGAGATTACTTGAAGACGTCTTGTCCAGCCAGCGAAAGGATCAGAGACACGACAGTCATGGGGCTACTCAAACAGCAGCGAAGACCGCAAATTAGGGAATGCATAAGCCAACACGACGGTACGACGGACAAAAACCCTAGTACCACAAAACCTAACGGACCTTTGTCACAAAGAGCAAGGGTTATCCACGCGTTAGGGCAAGTTTTCCAACAAGCCCAAGTGAGGTAAACTAATCAAACTCCGAAATGAGTCCATAAACTAGAGACTCCGGAATGAGTGAATAAACTACAAGCTTCGAAATGAGTTCATAAACTAGAGATTCCGGGATGAGTGAATAAAAAACAAACTTTGAAATGAGTCCATAAATTAGAGACTCCGGGATGAGTGAATAAACTACAAACTCCGAAATGAGTATATAAACAACTTTACACCAAATCAAGACATCGAAGAAAAAAGAAATGCCAGTATTTAGATTATGTCTTTTATTCATGAATTTGAGTGAATAAAAGGAACATTTCATTCAGGAATCAAAATAAATACATGTTATTCATGAATCAGAAGTTTAAGGAATACAATCAGTACAAGAAGGGGGGTACAATGACACTTATTAAGGAGGAGGCGTTTTCAATAAACCGATGAACCGCTGGCGCGCTCCCTTCAACTCCTTCTCGTGTTCAGCTATGGCGGCCAACTCCGCTTCGATTTGAGTCCGTTGTTGCAATCAAGATGAAAGCTTCTCATCGATTTCCTTCTTGGCAGTTTCGCAATCCTGTGTGACCCGCTCGTTGAAGTCAAGCTTCTGCCTTAGCGCCAGCCCGTCCGAAATACATCATTGGAGGTTTTCAAAAATAGCTTTCAGCTGCACAGCATTCGCTTCAATCTGGGCACATAATTGGACGGATTCGCCGGAATCCGCCTCATGCTCTTTTCGCCTCAGGGCCGCCTCTTGTTCAAAATATCGAATGAAAGAGACACTCTGCTCGACTCATGCAGCCCGCTGAGAGTTCAAAGTCAATACCTCAGGAGCGAGACGCTTAAGCTCAATCTCATGCAGACAAGCCTCGATCTTCCTGCAATTATCAACCTAAGAAACAACAAGATCTTCATTATGGAAATTCATGAGCGTCGCCAACATTGGATTGACTTCATCGGCAAAATCAGTAGCAGAGGTGAGGGCCTCGGCGTCGAGATCTTCCATAAACTCGCTTAACATTCTCCGGCTATTCACTGCGCCCCTGGAAGATGGACGTTTAGCGAAGGGCCCTGTGGGTGTAGGAATGTGTGACTCAAAAGGAGATGAAGCTGGTGTAATCGTTGCAAAATAAATCACGGTTAGATTTCAACTCGAAAGTCAAAACACTTGAGGGACGGAATCTACCATACCGGCTGTTGAAAGTGGCAAAACAGGAAGCACCGGAGGTGTGGCTATTCTTTCACTTCCTCCTCCGAGCCGTGATACTGTGGTCAATATAAGGAAGGATTAGCAACAAGAAGTCTACATATAAAAAGGAGAAACACTAGGTGAAGAATATACTGACCAATACCGGAAGGTAGAACGACTTCCGATTGAAAGGAAAAATGAGGGTTTAGCACCTAGTATAAGTGGTCGAAAAGTACTCCTGCAGAGTCGTGACAATATATAGTCAATACAAAGAGTATTGTATCCACAGTAAAGCAACTAAATGAGAAACCTATACCTTCCAAAATTTGAGGAGGGACAGAAGAAAACGAAGGAACCGTGACCGTCAAAATGGCGGCTGGCGATAATTCTTCTGCCGGCACAGCTTCAGGGTTTACCGTGCCTATACTCAAGACAAACGTAAAATCATTAGAGGGGCTTAACATGATTAAAAAATCAAAGATAATAACCCAAGGAGTACCTGATAGGTCAGAGACCGAAACCGAGCCGAAAGCGTCACTAAGTGGAATGGCTTCCTCATTCTCCCTCGGGGGGGGGTAGATTCTTCACCCATAGCTTCATCCCCTGATTCAACAAGGGCCGTCGTAATGATTGCAACACCCGTCGATACCAAGGAGCAACAAGGAGAAAGTGCAGCAGTCTGGACAGTCCCAGATTCCCGAGAAAGAGTGGCCACTTCGGGCTCAGTAATCATCGGCGTTTCACTAGCAATGCCACCGTCAGGACTCGGCCCTGCTTAAAAGAAAATGCGTATGTCATGATTCGAGGACTAAGTTCTAATAAGGGACTGGGTGTTAAGTTACCTTGAAGTAGCTTTTCAGTTTCCTCCCGAGCTGCACACGCAAGCTGTGTATGGGCGGTAGACAGAGCGGAAGGAGCGTCCACCAGGGGGATGTTAGAAAACGGGACATTGCTCGAACCTGCACTCGTGGCTAAGACAGCTTCGCGTTCCCTCGCGACGCGCTTTCTATGCTTCCTATCGACCTGGACCATGTAAACTGACCTCCTTAACTCTTCCAACAGAGGAACGTCGTCGTCCAAGTTGAGTTCATCTTCCGGATCCGCTATGGCATCCATCATCGGCTACTTCAGCAACGCCTCCTGTGGTGGCCTTGGAAGGGTCACGGTTGTGATCGGTGGCTTTGGAAGCTTTGCTGCATCACCGCTTGGGATTGGCACTGCACTTGAAACAACTTGGGTTTTGGTAGTCCCTGCATTAAGGTGAAGAAAAGGGTCAGATTATGAATAAAAAGAGTAATGGTATAATGAAACGAATTATACCAAGGCCCAAAGAAGCGCGGAGCCTCTCTTCCTCCTCAAATGTCCTGAGGGAAGTTGCGAGAGCCTCTTCGGGAGAAATATCTGTTGAAGAAAAGAGCGTTAATAAAAGCATAATAAGGGGAGAAGAGATAGGTGCATAAGAATGTAAATGAAATATACCTGACTCCACAATAGAGATCAACGCCGCTTCCTCGTGAGCCAGTCGCTTGGAAGCTGCGAGGGCAGCCTGTAGATCAGTATCGGTTGCAGGTGTGTCAAACAAACCCTCATTGGTGCCATATTTGCACAAGCCCTCACTGTAGGGAGCATGAGGCTCCTGACCGAATACGACGTCGGCAGAGAATAGGGATTTCTTTCTCTTCTACGAACTGACACCAACGGCCGACGATAAGAGCTTTCACTTGACAGACCTCTTCGGACGGCGGGTTCCGATATCTGAACCGATGCCCGAGTCTGGAGATGCCACGGCTACCGCAGTTGCGGGAACATCCGGTTGAAGCATCTCAGGGAAAGCTCGTGGGACCACAGCCATAGTGATTTCTCTTAAAGAAGGACGAACGGTGGTCCGTCGCTTCAAAGGGACCGCTGGATTACTAGCTGGGACGGCGTCCTTATGATCGAGTAACAGCCGCCTTTCCTCCCTAATAACAGCACCCATCGCATGCTGGTACCACGCCACGTATGCGTTCGAAGCTTTCGGCACATAGCTCGGCTCACTGGCGAGAAACTGGGAGCCGTATTTAATTGCATAAAATGGTGCATCAAGCTGCGAATACCCTCCTCCGGAGCAGCCGGCTCGACTAAGAATGCCTCAAGAGGAACACCTTGATTATAACCCATCTTTTGAGTGAAGCAGTGCGGGTTGTACCTCATGATCAACACCGACGCGTTCTGTCTAAACATTAGGAAGCCCGGCCTGATAGAGTACAGGTGCATGACCTCCCGGGCTCTCAATGCAGAAGCCCCATCCTTAAAAGAATCGCGCAACGGTTGGACCACTTTAGTGGATTCTTTACCGATAGTCAAGACTTTATTGACAAAGGTCATACTGTCCCCAACCATGCGTGGCCGAAGGAGCAATCTCCGAGCCTTTCGCTGTGATGGGTCTGGAGAGGAAGCATCAGCTAGGTACAAGACCCAGGGGAAGTTGTAGTTTTCGTAGAACGGGGGTTATTTGTGAACGCCAAAGGCACCCAACACATGCATCTCAATCCATGATGTGAAGTAATGTAATAGGAGATACACGAGCTTTAACCCCGGCTGAGTAGTGTCAGCTGCTAAACTCAGGACATGGTATAGATGAGCTAACCCCGCGATCCCAACGGCTACGCGCGTCCCCGCGACAATACGATGGGCCGGATAAAAGACAGACGGCCTCATATAGCGGAGGTGCATGGGAAGCGCGAACCAACTCAGCCATAGGCCAATGAACCCCAAAAAGAACGACTCTTCGTCAACACCCGGGGAAGCGATCTCTGCAAAGGGGACAACTGGAGTGTCCGGAATAAAGAAATTCTTTAGATCCGCCTCTGTCGTCGGCAGGTTATCTAAACTAAACCCGAATGGGTCGTCGAGTTTAGTGAATTTCACGGCCTGCTTAGACAGAACTTCTGGACGAAGAAAACGAGCGATAAAATCCGCGAAGCTAACCCTATGCCCGCCAGACTCCAAGAATAGATTCTCGTACATGTTCAACATCTTGATCAAGCTGGGGAACAGATATTGAACGTTGTTCTCCTGGGTCAGGCCCATCACCACTGACTTAGTAGCGAAGATGTACTCATCGGGGGGAAGTATCTCCTCATAGTGCTCCCCTCTGACGGGTAAGCCGGAGATCTCCGCGAACTCTTCCAATAAAATCGAAACTTCCCAATCTAATAAGAGAAAAGTATGGGTCGGGATACTCCATTGTTCTAAAAAAGACTTGATCCACCACACATGGGGAGCGTGGTAATAAAAGAGAGACACATAGATTGCGGGGTACAACCCGGTCTTTAATAGCAGCGACTTCTTGGCCGACAGGATATACCGAGCCCACTGTAAGTAGCCGGCCGAATGACGTGGAGTCAATCCTATCATAGAAACTTGCCAAGGGTACGGCTCTCCTTAGCATATGCTTTGCCCCAAAATGTCCAAGGCCATCGGTGGCTGTACGGGTATCAACGCCATGGGAGGTTGAAGACGACCTTCCGAGGTTCAGTTAACCTCTTCTACGGCGTAAATCACTTGAAGCGGATCAGCATAATGAATAGCTAGAATTGGCTCCGAAGGCGCTGCACAAGAAAAACTGCGCCGACCCCGGATGATCTGACTATACCATGACCCCTATAGGTGAAGAGATTTTTGCTCTGGGTCATGATCCTTAATAAGCAAAAAGACTTCCCGATCCACGGGCGCGTCGGCAAAAGCGCTCTCTAAACGTATGAAAGGAAAGGAAGAATCGAAAACCATAATACCTATACAAAAGGAGAAGGGTTAGCTTTCGACACTATGTTCAGGACTCTAATGCTCTTTGGTACTTAAAAGTTGTACTGCACTGCAGTTCAAAAGAAAGGGACAAGGGGGACCCATAAAATTAAGGTAACACCCCATCAATGATGGGGCAGTCACTCATTTAAGAATAGATCCAAAAGTATTCTTATTTAATGAGAAAACATCTTTGGACTCGAGAGTTAAACTCCCTCGAGAACTGTGCTATGCAAATAGAGTTCAAATCCGTAAAGAAAATTAAGAAAGGAATAAAATTCGCCATAATTTTCTAGAGCCATGCACTGTAGAACAGTATGATAATATCCCAGAACCTTCAAAAGAAAAGCTTTCTAACAGAGTAAAATCCCAAATATCTTCAAGATCTGCAAGAAAAAATCTTAGAACATTAAGAGATCTTTATGAAAGAAGAGCAAAGTTCTGATTCACGGGTTAAGACACCCTAAAAACAATTTTTTTAAGATCTACGATCTAATCACTACAAAAGAAGAGCAAATTTTTGTTAATGGGTTAAAACCCTAGAACATGAAGAGATTCCTTCAAGAGTTTGGTCGTAATCCTTACCAAATTTTTTAACAGAGTTCTGACTCTAAAAAAGTTTCCTTGGACAGAGATCTAAGTTCTGGAAAGAGAATTAAATTCTCAGAGAAAGAAGAAGATTAAGGAAGATGAACAACAGTCATCTCAAGGGCCAAAGGCCCTACTTATAGGTACACGAAGACGGTTCAACTTTCAAGAAGATCAAACGGTGGAAAAGGTGCCACCGCTGCACTCATGTGTGAGCCACGTAAGCGCAACGATGGGGGGCATTTGTTTTCCCAATAAAAAAAGCAAAGCTCTATTCAAAACTCAAGAGGCAGCGCCTCACGTGCCTTCTACGAGGGCGCCAGCGCCAGAGTTAAAAACTCTTATATGAGCAGTACCCGTGTGCAAAGCACACAAAAATCTTAAGCAGCGCCTCAAATTCCTTCCATGAGGGTGCCAGCGCCAGAGTTAAAAACTCTTATATGAGCAGTGCCCATGTGCAAAGCACACAAAAATCTTAAGCAGCGCCCACGTGCACAGCACGTGAGCGCCGGCACCTTGTAGAATTAGATTCTACTCTCTGTTAAACAGAGCTGTTGGATCAAAAATCCAACGGAGATGATAAATCATCAGGATGCAAAATTAAATTCTGTCGAGAGAAAATATTCCTCAAATCTTTCTAAAAAAGAAAGATTGCCTTCTGTAAAATAGAGTACCATTAGATTAAAAATCCAAAGGTGAATAAAAAAATCACCGATCTGCAGAATAAATTCTGTATGGGAAAATATTACTCTAATCTTGTTAAAAAAACTAGAAAATACTTTCTCTAAAACAGAAGTTCTTGGATCAAAGATCCAACGGTGGGTAAAATCCCCAAAATCAATTTGGATCTCTTAATGAGAGATTTCTTCAACTAATCAACAGACTTGCCTCTACCATATAAAAGACCCAAGACTTCAAGTCTAAAGAAGAGGATCCCCCCATAAGCTTCAGAAAGAACAGAGAATTAAATTCTTGAGGAAGAAGAACACTTTTGTTAGAAAATTAGGTAAATAAAAATAAAGGAGTGCTTAGCACTCAGTGACTGGCGCTCAGCACCCAACGCCCCACGTGCCTCTCCCGTGTGCGCTACAAAATAAAGGAGTGCTTAGCACTCAGTGACTGGCGCCCAGCGTCCCACGTGCCTCTCACGAGTGCGCTACAAAATAAAGGAGTGCTTAGCACTCAGTGAGCGGCGCCTAGCGCCCAACGCTTCACGTGTCCCCCATGTGGCCGCCACAGAGTAAAAATTGCTTAACACTCACTAGGCAGCGCCTCACGTGCTTCGCACGTTGGCGCCATAAAGAGTGCTCAGCACTCCATAAAGAGACAAAAAAGAGTAAAGTGTACACTTATTGGGAAAATCCCCATGACTGAAACCCCCACATGGTTATGTGTGAGCGTCAGAACTTACATAAGTGCTCAGCACTTTTTTGCACAAAAAAGGGACCGAGCCCAAACAAGTGCTTAGCATTTCTTTTCAAACAAAAAGAAAACTGGGTGGACCAAGCCCAAGTTGGCTAGGTCCTTAACCCAGATCAACCGAGCCCATGGGTTCACTACTTTCCAAACTGATCTTAGTGCCAAATATGGCTATCAATCTTCTAACTAATGATATCCCAAAACGATATTCATCCTACATTCCCCTGAGGAAATCTTAGTCTCAAAATACGACTAATGATTCCCGGGTTTACCATTAATCCCTTTTCCCTCAAACACGGGAATTGGTTCAAGGGTACATCTCTCTTCAACTCTGATACATGTCGTTGTAATTCCTCAACGTTTTTAGAGAGGTAGCGGGTCCCGACAATCAACTGATTTTTGGTGCACTTCCCAAACTGACATGCACACCCCAGATCAAACGACACCCCAAATTGGGTGCATCCCATATCATCGTTGCTCATCCCGTCACGTAAAAAATATACGTGTGCGCAAGATGATCAACTGATCGAAACGTCCTTAAACTGCAACGGACCAAAATGTCCTTAAACTAAACATTGCTTCTAAAATGGTGACAATAGACCGTAACGTCCTTAAACTAAAACCTCACCTCAAAAATGGTGATCTACGGACTGAAATGTCCTTAAACTAAACGTTGCCTCTAAAATGGCGACAACGGACCGTAATGTCCTTAAACTAAAATCTCACCTCAAAAATGGTGATCTACGGACTGAAATGTCCTTAAACTAAACGTTGCCTATAAAATGGCGACAACGGACCGTAATGTCCTTAAACTAAAACCTCACCTCAAAAATAGTGATCAACAGACCGAAATGTTCTCAAACTACAACTACTCCTCCAAAATGGCGATAAGGGACCGAAACGTTCTTAAACTAAAACAACAGAGCTCAAATTCTCTCTTGTTGGATCTGAAACAAAAATGATCCTAAAACCGTGTTAAGTAGATCTTAGTCTCAAATTGGACTAACGTATCCTTAACGAAAACAAATCGAGCCCCTAAATGCTCGCATACATTTGAGTCTATCTTGATCTCAAAACGGAACAACGATCCTTAAATCAACCCAAACCCAAATCTAAAAATATACGGATTTTGACTAATCCATGCCGTACGGGCGACAACATAAATTAGTCCACAGGAAACCAAAAATAAAATAAATACATATGACACGAAGTGAACCTCTGGGGCAGGAGAAAGTGGTTATCGCGATGCGGTAACGTAATTAACTGCACGGGCTTGTGCCTGCAGGGAAGAGCGTCCCCACAATAAAAAACCCCTCGCAAACGAGGGGGAATCTGATGAAGTCTGCTACAACGGCCGCATCCATCCAAACCACCGATACACGGTGCTATAAATCAACTTGGCATTTTCGGAGAGGTGGACGGATAAATCCAAATAGCATCTGTCCCCAAATTCAGGCAAGACGATCCATCCCAGTTCGTCTCTGTTTTCAGCGGTGAACAATATGTTCTATATTTACAATAAACACTTTTTAGTACTTAACAATAGTAGGAAAAATGTTCATTCAAATGTGCAATATTTTATACTAATCAAATGCCCCCAAACTTATCTTTTATCGTCCCGAACAAACTAGTTATTAATGAGAAGAAGAAGAAAATGGAAAACCCAGCACACTTTCATAGGCAACACGATTGCACTTAGCACGTGCAGCAAGCCATTAAACTCTAGGTGTCCCTAGTAGGAGGAGTGTTGTCTCCTGAGGGTTTTCAGCGGATTACACCCACAAAATCCCATAATAAAAGAAAGATGATGAAAGTTACATACAATGATAAGAACATATAAAAGAAAGAACTTGAAAAGAAGAGTTTCAAACTATACTAGCTTTTTAGTTGTCGTGAGCCCTATCTTAATGGTCTTGAAAAGATGTTAGAAATCACATTATCTCTCAATAAAACACCGCCTTTAGTCTTCCTCCCCACCTTTCTTCCAAAAATCGATCATATACCCCTACGCGTGTGTATAAAACATCTCTATACTTAGAAAATTCAATTCAAGCTATCATACTCTTGTCCATCTTGCTTAGTACTTTTTAGTCGGTGAATGTTTTCAGATAGAATTGCTCACACATTCTTAATGCGACCGTTAATACTTCTTGAGGTACTAATCAACTGATTACCAAATATGCTAACTCATTTAGGCGTAATTAGCAATATCTTAGTCTTGCAACACCTAAAACTTAGCAGTGACTTCCAAACCAGTTAGTCTAAGGCGCTAGGTGATAAAGCACTCTTGCTATATTTTTTTTGATGCCTTAAGTAATTACAAAACCAGTGTTCATTTTTCTTCACCTTTTTTATTTTCTGTATCATATATATATATATATATATATATATATATATATATATATTAATACCAAGGCTTTTAGAAAAGAGCATTTCAAGGTATCCTCTACTATCCCAAGTTTCAAGATATGTGCAAGTGCATATAGTAGGGTATCAACATTCTGATGTTTGGACTCCAGAATAGAGACTATTTTTCAGACTTATTTTTATCCTCAGATTAGTAATTTCCTTCATCTTAGTAACCCTTGGGACAACAGCTCATGACTACCTATTACTCGCTTTGTTTTAAAACATCAAATTTTCTTACTTTTCTTAAATTTCTTCCTATCTTTTATATGTATTTTTCACTTTCAAACTTTTATTATCAAAAAAATTTAAAATTTTTGTGCTTTTATCTAGTATAATGCAAAATGATGCGTGAATATGTCCACACTGATGTCATCTTTTAATCTCAAAACCTGTAGACTTGGGAGGAAAAGTTAGTAAAGGGGATAAGAATTAATGACAGTGAAATTCTCCCCCAAACTTATTTTTAGCCAACAATCGTACAATTTTTTTTTTCTTCCAAGAGACAAAATAGTATTCCCCCCCCCCCCAAACTTGAATGAATCGGTATTAAGCATTCAAAATTATAAAGAGGGGGGTAAAATTATTGGTCTATATAAAGTTTTACAAAGAGCAAAAATCAACACCAACCATTCGAATATTTTATCAATGCAATACCATGCTTGGTAAAATATCATGTCACCTATAGACGTGAAGAAGTGGGGAGAAGATAAGAGATCTAATCAAAATGATTTACGTTTCGGTTGGTAGAGACGAAACAGTGATGGCGAACGAAAACGAGAATATGAAAGATAAGGAGTAGGTGGAATATTCGCATTCTTGTACTTGATAAAAAGAAGGGGTGGCGGTTCAACTTTTTCGGGTGGAGATTGATTCATCACAACATCCAAGTTTTTAAGGAACGCGAGTTCTTCGGCGAAAATATCATCAAAACTTTCATTGACAGTCTGAGTGATAATTTCATCAGAAAGAAAGGAATTGATATCTATATTAATAAAATATGCAGATTCACTAGGACGGTTGACAGTTCCAAGGTCAGTATTTTGCGCACCAAGGTTCAAAACACTCGATTTGTCAAAAATTATGAAAAGATTGTCTCCCTCATTCTTAACAGAGTCTAAATCGAGTGGTCTTTCAAGAATCATATAAATCGAAATATCGGAGTGTCGTTCATCAAAACTCGGTGGAGTTGAAAGAAGATTACAAGAACCAAAGAAAGTGGGTGATGAAATGGGTAAACAAATTTGGGTGTTGAGCATAGTTGAACCAGATATAAGAGATGAAAGCTGAATATTGTTCTGCTTATCGGATAGGTCGGTGGTAAGAATAGGATTGGTTAATTGTACAGGAAGATGTTCGTATTCAATAGAAGGAACATGATGGTTGGAGAATCCAACTTATCTAACATAACGGGTCCATCTTCAATGATATTCTCATCACCGCTCTCACTAACACTTTCGGTCTAATCAAACGAATAGGTATTTAAAAATTCATCAATTATACTATCTCAATCGATAAATCACATGGTTCATATGATGGAGTTGGAAGGTTTGAAATATAAAGTGTAGTCGAATAAGGATCGGTTTGATTTGAAATGGTGTAAAACTCTCTTTCACGCTCACTATTAGCAAAGTAAAACATGTTATTCTCGGGCACCTCATCACTTAGACTATGAAGTGGTTGAACATCGAATATATTTGGTTGGGATGCAGGATGAAAGGTGTCGAGATCAAAATAATTGGTTTTGGTTTGACTTTGATGGATCTCTTGTTCTTTTTCACTACTCAATTCTAACACCACTTCAAGACTAGATATGGGTTGTGAAGAAGTTCTAATGAAGGATTCTCTTTGAACCGTGGAACTTCCTAATTGATTTTCAGAAGCACTGTCTAGATAAGGTGAGGAAGTTGAGTATGGTTGGAATGTGTCTAATTGTTGGCAACGAACGAGTTCAGTGTGTTCCGCAATCGACATGGGTTTATAATTTTCCGCATTAGCCAGAAGAGAAATGTTAAAAAGAGATGCCTTTAATTGTTGGCTACGGGCAAGTTCAACGTGTTCCGCAATCGATTTGCGTTTATGACTTGTCCCATTAGCCTCAAGATAAGTGTCAATATGAGAGCGTGTGAAAGTTTGGTACTGTGGATGAGAATTAGAAGGGTGAACCCAAGTTTCATAAATAGGATTAGGATCAATATTGTGATATGAAGAATATTGAGATTGGTTGGTTAGTTGGTGACTGGCAACTGCTATTTATTCAGCGATGGTCATGGGTGTAAAAGATGTCATATTCGCCTCAAATCGAGTATCAATATTTTCATATAGAAATGATGGTGTTTATTGTCCTAACGGATTTGGATTAGTGAAAGGATTGAAACTTTGGCTATTAACCTTCTCAATATGCTTAACGATTGACATGCGTTTCGAAGTTCCCCCATTTGCCTTAAACGGATTATCAACATAAGAAAATATGGAATTTTGATGCGGTTTTTAGGACCTTGAGTGAGGTATCCAACTGTTCTTTTCCGCTTACCCTATCCTATCTCTTAAAGATATAGTAGAATCAGAATTTGTACCGAAGAAATTACGAAAACAAAAAATATCTGGTTCTGGATAGCATAGCTCGACAAGAGTTCGTCTGTTTGGGTTACCCATTATAAGAAAGTGAAAAGAAAAGAGGGTAAAATGGTGATGATTTAAGCTTTTTTTGGATTTTGGAAATTGTTTTGCTTTGAAAAAGAGACTTGACAAACGTGCACAAACAATACCTAGAACTAGGGTCACCTAGGTCAAGTCACTAGACTGCTCCTAAACTTCCAAAGGATAAGTCGCAGAATCAATCCTCTACCACCTCCTTATCACTCTTGTGGCCAGGTAAGTGTCAGAGAAGTGGGAGGTATCCGCTATACGAATCATCGAAATAGCGGATCTAATTAAGTAACCATTTTCCTTAGTTACACTTGCCTTAGACACCACAAAAGAAATGCAGATAAGCAATACATTACCCACTACCTTCCTCTGTCCTAATTAAGCACGACAGTCCTTAGGGGCTAGATCTAGATATTTTTTATTTAATGTAGGGTTATGAGTATGCTCGTTTGTGAATTGTGGGACCTAGGAAGGGTGATGAAATTCCCACCAAATCTGAATTTGGGTTTATTGCCCTTTAATGTCCGTTTTAGATATGCAAAACATAGCAAAATCTAAAACACGCAAAATGATTTTTAGCGGCGATATTTACAAAGAATCCTGCAGGTAGAATCAATTTATTAGAGGTTTAGAGGAGAGAGAAAAATAGTAGGAAATTACCACAGAAGTTTGGGCGCTCAACTCACCCAAAGTGTCGCGGTTCCGCCGCCAAAGCCACAATTATGCCGCGGTTCCTCCGCAAGTTGGTGGGTTCTTTCGCTGAAATTTCTTCAGTGCCCTCCTATACTCTTATGGTCCAAGTTTATAGTCTCTGAATCTCTTTTTCCTTGCTCCAGTTACTCCAGATTCCCTTGCAAAACTTGCACAATAATCGTTAAATACACAAGATGTGGTTTTTAGTTCTCTTTTATATTATGTTCGCTGGATTTTATAAGAAACCAACCTGAATAACAAGAAAAAAATTATTACCGTTTCCTCGGCAACGGCGCCATTTGATTGATCGTGCGAAAATGTTTTTATAAAGTAACCGCAATCAAGACGGTATCGCTAGTAGCTAGCCGCGATGTGTACGGATCGTCCGTAGGGAAACATGAACCTTTTACTTGCTTTAGACGAGTTGATGAAAGAAGGGTGATTGTTTGTCATTATATTTCAATACGGATGTAAAATTTATGAAGAAAAGGCTTGTAGGGTTCATAAGACTTAGTAGTAATGGATGGCTAATTAAAAATGACTGCTTTTATCTTTTAATAGTTTAAAACTAGATCGATAGTGATGAATGTAGATTAGGGTTTTTGGAGGGAATTAGGGTTTCTCCACTACTAACTTTTGTCCTTGCATTGATCTCTATTCATGTCTAGCCCTTAACAAAACAAGTATTAAACCAGTCTCAAATCATGGTCGTGACTATCAATAAATTGGTAACGCGTCCGATAAGGAGGTTAACATTTATTTTGCTAAAATTTATAAACTTTAAAATATATAAAAGTAGTTAAAAGATCCTTTCATCCATTGTCCTACCCTATCCTACGAACCCAAGCAAATTAGGAATTACTCACTCATGGTCAAGTTAGAAGAAAGGATGAAGAATGAGAACATGATTAAGATGCAGAAAAGTAAGTGCAGACATTAAATGCGGAAAATAAATGCAAAAAGAAATAAACTAAAAACTAACTTTATTAATCAACTATTGCATTTAAAAATCATTTGAAAGTAGATTACAAGAACCCTAGTTGCTCTAAATCTCTCTCTTATTGGAAATAGATGACTAGCTGATGATCACTCGGATGCGTGGATCGTCTTGGACCTCTTGATCTCTTCGGTGATCATTTTTTATGTGAAGCTCTCAGTCCTTTATATAGTCATTAGAAATAGAAACCCTAAATTCCATATAATAATACATGCTGTTAAAATCCTAGCTACCAAATATCTCATCCAACGGCCCTAGAACCGCCGCGGATCCGCAAATATATGTCTTTGGCCGCCAAACCACGGCAGCATAGTGGAATCATGAATGGGGATTTTTTCTGTTCTCGTCTGTTGATATGTGGAGATCATCTTGATATCTATATTCTTAGAATAATACTCTGAGTCTCTGCCATTACTAAATCTTACGATTTGCTTCCATATTTCGGCAGATTTGATTCCGACATCCCGATTTAACTTGGATCTCTTGGATTCCAGGCCTGAGCTGATATCTGCACAATATCTCAAGTCATAGTGTTAGTAGTATTTGGTATTTTTGAGATATTATCCGAACCATTTTATATGATATTAAATCTTAAAGAATATTGATTAGAAATATTTGATATGATATACATATTTTAATTACAAAGATTTCATTTAAATATTATATGCATACATTTTCCTTCATTATGTTAATTATAATCTAGAAACATATGATAATAAACTTTTTACAAATAAACCTTCATATTTTCTATATTTACAATAAACACATTTTAGTACTTAACAATAGTAGGGAAAATGTTCATTCAAATGTGCAATATTTTATACTAATCAGTAGTTGAGGCAAGCTTAGTCCTCAGTGGGGCCTTTCGATATTATTGAGCGCGTTGGAAAAGTAGCTTATCGGTTGATTTTACCACCATCCTTGGTGAGTTTTCATGACGCGTTCCATGTATCTCAACTCTGCAAGTATGTTCGAGATGAGACTCACGTCCTAGATCATTTGGAGCTGACAGTAATGGAAGACTTGACATATGAAGAAAGACCGATGGCGATTGTGGATCGACGAGAAAAGGTCATCAAGAACAAGGTTATCCCTCTGGTACTTGTTTCATGGGGGAATCGTTCGCAAGGAGAGTCAACTTGGGAACATGAAAACGAGATCGGACAGAAGTTTCCATACCTATTTTCTTAGATTCATGTTTTCTTGTCTTTTGTTGTTCCGAGAATTTTGAGGATGAAATTCTTTTGTAGTTGGGTATAATGTAACACCCTAGTTCATTTATACCATATTTTATTTGGGTTTTTCTAATTTTACGACAGTTTCTTGTTTATTTCTTGTTTTGGGTGCGAATAGCGCACTTGGTATCTGTGGTTAGTATCTGACCTGACTCGCATGCCTGAAACCTATCTTGATCCTAGATTACGTCTTATAATTCCTAGTATAGAGGATCCGTGCACACATATGTTCTATATGCATGTAGCATATATTTAGTATCTGCATATATTTTTAAATAGTACAAATTATAACCAAATATATATTTTAACATTTGGCATGGCCTGTATCATACCCCATATCTTGTGAGTGCATCCGTACATTGTGTTTACTTCCGGTTTGATAAAACAGACTATCTTGGATCGCTACGTATTTTTACGTATATCCGTTTTTGGGGGTATGCATTTTATCTAACTGGATGTCGCATTATAATTTTAATTGACACGTGTATTATCCGTATTTTAAAACTAGATTTTTAGATGAGACCCGGGTATTTTTCTGAGTATTTTGTTATTAGCTATATAACCCTAGAACATATATTATAATATTATATATATACTAACAGTAATATATATATATATATTAAACATATATTTATTAACTAATAAATCTCATCTCTCTCTCTCTCTCTGTACTCCCTCTTTCTCTCTCTTGCACTCTCTCTCTCTCTCTACTTATATATATAAATATTAAACCTAATAATTAATTTACAACACCTCTCTTCTCCACTCTTTCTATTCTTCGTCTCTCATGACAAATACCCGAGCAACCAAACCCTAGCCGCTCCTTTGACCTCATTGCCAACCTCCCATCATCATCTCACCACCCCTGTCTCCTCAACCTCCTCCCCTCTTCTTCCTCTCCTATCTCCTCCTTTTCCCGACGACCACGACCCCGAGAACTTATCGCCCAGAAATCCTACAAACCCCTCATCGCCGACCACCAACGACATCATCGTCGTCACTATCCCCGTCTTTACCTCCTCATCACTCGACCTCCCAACACCACCACCAACGCCCAGCAACCCTCAACAACCCAAGAACCCAACACCAGAAACTCCCTCGCCTCCACCGCCGATCACCTTACTACCTTATCAACCTCACCACGACCTCACCCCCACTTCCCCCTTCTCTTCACCTCCTTGCAAACCCCCGACACCACAATGCCGCCACCACGACCCCAGCAACTTCACCCGAGAACCCATACCCATGAGCCCAAGAACCCCAACACCGGCACCTCTCGTCGCCGAAGACCTCCGACTTCGTCGTCGTCACCACCACTTCCTCCTTCTCCATTCCCGAGCTTTCTTTCTTTCCGAACACCATAAACCCTGACCATAACCCAAGAACCTGCAACCTCTGCAGCAACCTGAGAACCCGACCCTGATGCCCACGCTTGCAACCCCTCACCGCCGATCACCCTGACCTTCTCGTGTTCTCTGTCCCCAGCCCAGAGCCAACACAACAACCCTTTCCTCTTCTCTTCTTCTTTCTTTCCTTTTCTTTTCTTGCTTTCTTGATTCTTGACCGTTGTCGGAGCCGCGCACGTCGCCGACGATCCGGGCAACCCAATCGTCGTCATCATCCAGTGTGGTCACGTCTTGGATTAGCCAGGTCCAGTCTTGTACGTGCATGTGTGCATCGCGACGTTTAACCGATGTCGAACGTGACGTACGTATCCCGTCGTGAGATCCGATCAGGCAAGTTTATCTTGCAACATGCTATATTAATATATTTATATCCATATGAATAAAAATAATA
Source organism: Agapanthus africanus (assembly GCA_030015575.1). Taxonomy (NCBI): domain Eukaryota; kingdom Viridiplantae; phylum Streptophyta; class Magnoliopsida; order Asparagales; family Amaryllidaceae; genus Agapanthus; species Agapanthus africanus. The sequence goes on from CM057339.1 coordinate 50,145,065, forward strand.
CATGTGTGGTATTTTGCATTCAATGTTATAGATTTGCTGTCTTTCGATATCCGTTCGTATCTGTACTGACATTGCATATCTAGTTACATGCCAGAACTTCATTATATCATGTTACTATTATATTATTGCGACTTGTTATCTAACTTGCATCATACATAGTCATGGTTGTATATATATGTTATTATAAATAGACACATATGCATTGTCACGCCCCGCTTCCCGGTATACGAGCAGAGAACGCGACAAGGCCACTGCGTATTTATTCTGAAGTAAACACGCTAAGCGTATCTAAGCAATATAAGTAAAATACACAAGAGACAAGATGTAAATGAACAACAACTTTATTTATTAACATTCTTTTTACAATACATCTGAAAAGTAAATACATGAAATGGAAAGAAATGACTAAACAGTGGCATAACAGAAATGGAACTACTGAAATGAAATGTACAAGTGAAACTAAAGCTCAGGATCTTCAGCAAACTGGTCCAAGTTCTTGCTGCTGGGCTCGATCTCCAGTGAGTCCGAAACACCTGACAACATTCCAAAGAAGAAGAAAGAGAATATCGTCAGCGAACTAATCGCTCGGTAAGTCCCAAAGATGAGGAAAAAGTAGAATAGACAGAGAGAGAGTATATTTTTATAATGTTTTATTATAATTTTAGCATAGTTGTTTGTAGCTTGGTACAGAAGATGCCAGTGTATACGAGAAGAGTCCCACTTACACCGGAGACTTTTGTAACCCGTAGTACAAGACTCCGTCGATAATACCACGGAACAACGGCATAGATGTAATTACGTCTTAAGTGACCAACTCGTGCTACCTTTAACATGTTCCGTACCAGTCTACACCTTTATAAACCCCGTAATGTCTTGTATTGTTTGTATTGTATTATATATTGTATAGATGGATGACTTACCGAAACCATTATATAATTAAAGGAACGGATATAATGGATGAACATGTAGATGGAATATATCCATGGTTCGGTTCAGTCAAGTTGTATAGATTGAATAGATTGAATATATGGATTCATGGATTCATATTGAATATATACTTGAATCATATTCAACTCAGTTTTATTATGTCGAGACTCAGTCCAAGTCAGACACTTTTAAAAGAACTTGAAATCCTTATTGTTTTGGTGTTATCGGTAACTGTTGCGCATGGACGGCAGTATTTGTGTCTTTTTCAAAGACAATTACGGTGTTGATAACACCGTTTGTTAGATTGCCTACCTTAAATTGGCAAGCACCCATATCTCCGGCTCCCTGACGCTCAAGAGACCGGTTCTGCTTAAACCTATGTTTACTAGGGTCCTTATTATAATTTAGTATAACTTGAGGGGTTTTATGTAAAATTAGTTTTGTTATACTTTCAAAATATACCTCAAGTATTTAATTATCGTCTTAAGAGTTTTCATAAATGTTTCTTTTATTCAATGTGAAATTTTTAGTGAATATGACCTAGTTTTTAAAGTACAATGTATTTATTTGAAATATTGGAATTGTATGGTATTTTTTTATAAATGGGATGTTTTTCTTGAATTTTGGAAATGTGGAATATTATAAATATTAAAAATAGATATTTTGATATTAATTATGTATATATTTATTTATTAAAAATATAAGTTTTATTTATAATAGAAATCACCTTTTCTAAAGAAAATTGTATTTAAAATCTTTCGAGATTGTATGTTCCTTGCGGATGTCTGCATCTCACTCTACTAGGCTTGAGGATGTGCGATAATCCGGACCATATCTAACAGGTTCCCCAAAATGGGTTGTAGAGGCACAATTGCAAAGATTTGTTAAATACTCTTCTTGTAGAAAAATGTTTTATAAGTTGAAGGTAGTTATATGTAAAGTCGTATTTTCCTAAATTTATATTCCCAAATTCCATCGTGCTATGTTAGATATATATATTATGATGAGGTAGGTCATTACCTCGTGAGTTTTCTAAGGTAATACGGTTTAAAAAGTTCAAGCATGTCGAAATGATACATGAAGGTATTTTAATGTAAAAGTGGAATAAAACTTGCTACGGTTTTTATTTTGAAACCAAACTTATTTTATTGTCTTTGTTAATGTTTAATAGTCATGACATAAGAGTTTGGTATTATTGTGTTTAAGAAAAATAGAAATTTTTAAGGAAAAACCGAATCGGAAGTCGGATTAACTCCGCTTCCGTCGAGTTTTAGTTTTGAATAATTTTAGAATAGAGAAAATAAAAAGAAGTAGGGACTTACTGGATTTAGAACTAGAGGGGAGAGTGAGAAAGATGTGAGAGGTTCCGGTGCGTCGTTTCTTCGTTAGAAACTCCTTGAGTTGTCGCCGGACTTGGAAATTTTTGTAGAGTTTTTGTAGAAAATTTCAGTGTGAAGGGGTGTAAAAATAGAGTGGGTATTTATAGGGAAAATTAGGGTTAGGGTGTGATAAATTTTGAGAATTAAAATGCATTCATGGAGTAATACAAAATTTTAATTCCCTGGAAAATGTAGGAAAACAAACAGTGAGGGGTTAACAGGGGGAGTCCAAGGGTCTAGGGAAAATAAAAAAATTGCATTTGGCTTTCACTAGATCGACGACGCCGGCCCAGGTCGTGATCTCGCTGGCCCGATCCCGGTGAGGAAGGCTCGGATTTTTCCTATGTGTTCGTGACGTTTGGTATACCCTCGTGTACATGTTTGATTAGGCTGTGACTCTTGGTTTTACGTGTTATGCACGTGTAGATTTTTGGGCTTCTAAAACTTTAAAAGAATTTTAAATAAAAAGAATGTGTGGCTGATGGGATTTGAACTCTGGTGCTTTGGTTCAGCAGTGCAAGGTCTTACCAGTGAGCTACAGGCTCTTTTTTGCTGTTCAAAAGCAAATCAAATTTATAACTTGTGCTCAGGCTCAAGTACCCCTTTCTGTATTTTTTTTTGAAAAATTTGTACAGAAAGTTAGGGTTGTAACATTCTACCCTCCTTATAAAAATTTCATCCTCGAAATTTGTAAAAGGAAAGTTTAACAGATTCAAGAAAAGTTTAGTGATAGAAAACCGATAGTGTATGAAAAATAACAAAATGGTACAAAGGTTGAAGAGAATTACCAGTGTTACCCTGGTCTACAGCCTCTGCTTCTTCGGCTGCTAAAAGGAAAGCCTGATGTCGTGGTTCTTTCCTCCTAGCTGGAGACACATTCCTCTATCCTTGGGGCGTGTCTCTGCCCTCGAGGCATGTTCATCACTGCATATTGGAATTGGCGCGTCGGCTCTGTAGGTGGTGGAGCAGGAGTGCAAAGCTGTTAGTTATATGTATGCCCTAGAGGCCATTACTGTACATACGATGTATATTGTAGTGGATGCTAGGACATATATAAGGAGGACTTTCTTGCTCGACATGATAGTATGCTATCTGGTTTTACTTTATCTTAACATGTACTCTGATTGTCTCTATGTTACATGTTGATAAAACCCTTAGGATATGTACTCGACTACTAGGACTATGATGAGATCATACTAGTGGGGCCACGGTAGTCGACGAGTACATCCTATAACTGTTCCTAGTCGAGGGTGTATCGAGACAGGGCATCGATACACCAGAGTAGACTAGCGTATACGCATCTTGACCCATATGATGGGCGATGGATGATCCCATATCTATCGGTGTTTGACATCAAGGATGGTGTACGGGTGCTCAGTGGAGACTGGGTACACTGGACGGACTCGCCGAGAACTCCCAGATGGTATTATACCATACGTCAGATGGCAGTTCTCCGGTGACACTGGTACAGAGTAGTCTGTTGACCCGAGATCGTAATAGAGTCTTGTGTGGTTCCCACTGTGCTTTGATTTCCATCATACCACGTCCAAGAGGGCGTGCAAAAAGGTGGCTTTTGGGTACAGTCCCGAATCATATGGAGGTAATGAGCGATAGGAGGGGATTCGTCTCTCCCGGTATAGGGAGTTGATGTTGTGCTGTGTTCGATTGGCTATAACCGGAAATCCCTGGCCAGGGTTGCTGAGATTTACTGGTAAGTGTTATCAGTAGTTTCTCGAACTGTTATAGATCTCATATCGACACGACTTATCGAGCTACTGGGGTCTGACGTTTACCACCCCTAGGCGAGATATGCAACATATCAGACGACGAGACCGGACTGTACGGGAGTGTTACTGTTTGGATTCGCAGGAGAATGTACAGGCTTGCTTGTTGATCTTCTGAGCGCTCAATACCTGGGTAGCTGTTACGTTTAGCTGACCGCTTGCAGCTTGTGGGTGATTGATATGATCATCACCTACTGCCGGCGTATTGACGATTCTTTAAAGTCCTACACAGAGGTTTCTTGACTCAGGCAAAACGGAGTAGGAGCACATATGTGATATGTGCGGGACCGAGGATAATGCGATATGTGATATCGTATTATATTCTCACGATATTTGATATCAGCCGGGTCATCGGATCAAGTGTTGATTCGATGAATCGGTACGGATAAATATTAGTTGGTTATATGCGATATAGCCGGATTGTCGGATCAAGTGTTGATTCGATAATTTAATGTATAATAATATATATGATATATTAAATTGCATTAACTAATATTTGCTCACTAAAAGATTCTTTTTCTCACTCGGATAATACATTGATATATATGCGATATATGTTAATTGTATTATTTTATTTTGTTACGATAAATATTATATATGTGATATATAATATTGTAACATGATATGATAACTAATGCAACTTGTTTAGTAGTGATTAAACATGGTTAGGGTTTGATTAGGGTTAAGGTTTTCTAGAAGTTTCTAGAAGCTTTCTTTCTTTGTCTTTGTTAAGATATTATGCTAGATATTTCCTTAACCTAACCAAAACTTTAACCTTAGTCAAATCTCTACAAGGGTTAGTTTGACCATGGTTACATTATTCATCATATCATTTCTTGTCCTATTCATCACAAAAGGATTCTAATATTGTTCATCTTCTTCCTCCTTCATTCTTTCATGAAAAGCTTACTAGTTTTTCAAAAGGTGATGAATAAATATGAGAAAAAGATAAATAAAGAGAGCAAAAATCCTACTTCATCATCCTCATCTTCCCTTGCCATTTAGATGAGGGTGTTCACATCATTTCATGAGTGTTAGCTTGTGTTAAAGAAACTTCAAGGTAGATCATCTTAATATCGAAGATCGGAAGCAAAGGTTGCGTCTTTCTCTTCGTGGAACCTCTCGAGAGTCCGGATCCCGATGATCGCAGCGAAGGGACCACAACACGGAGCATATGAAGTGAAGGACCGGATCTACAAAGGTTGTAATCCCTCTCACTTAGTGTTAAAATGTTTAGCATGTTAGTTTTCGCCTAATCTCTAGTTTAAAGTTCCGTATTCGGGTTGTTCGGCACGGCTAAATTTTTAATCGGGCATGGTTGATGCCTCGTAGACCCTTGTGCGCGTGCCTAGCAATCCTACAGTGGTATCAGAGCCAAGCTAGAGCTTTAGGCGAAGTCTAGACAGAGTTTGAAGTCCGATCGAACCAAAAAAACTAACCCGAAACATGCTCTCTGGACTTTTTCTAAAAACTGGGATTTTTACACATTAAAATTGCTTAAAAAATTCAGCAGGGAATTCTAAGAATTACGGTACAAAAATTATTTGATGAACAGTACAAAACGCCGCGGAACTGCCGCAGAAGGCATGCTTCTGCCGCGGTTCCGCCGCGCAATGATGACGTCATCAATTTCTGTTTGCACAGTAACTCCTATTTTATTATGCTGGATTTTTTGGGAATTTTTAATATTTATTCTACAGTTGAGTTTTCTGGGGTTGTTTTGGGGATTCGTTGTTTCGATCGGAGTATTAGATTTTGTCTATGTGGCTTTCCGGATAAATTTTAGAAACTGTTAAAAAGTTTGAACGGATATCAATAACTCACTTTTTCCCCTGTCGGAAAATTATTCAAAAGTTGGATTTTTCCTCGTGTTTAAGAATGTTCTAAGTCGTGCAAGTAACTCGATGGACCCTCTAGAAGACAACAAACCTTAACTCGATTATGTGACCGTCTTGAACTGCCTTTTGAACCTTAGGGTTTGGGGCAGTACGGCGTGCCACATGTGAGGCGTTGGCTTGACCCTTCTACGGCTGGACCATTGGTACTGTGGCATGTAATGGATGTTTTTAAACTGATTTCAAGTGTTGAGATATATTGGGGAAATCTTAGGTGCTTGATGATTCGATCGGAAAGTTTAACTTTTTCTATTTATCTGGAATGTGATACAATATTTGGAATCCACAGGTAGTTATGAGATAACTAATTTGAATATTATAAATCTAGCAGTTCAGTCTCAGATGATCGGTTGCTACGGAATTTTGATGTGATCATAAGTCCGTCGCAATCACGTAGTGTACGCGGATACTCACCGGGTAAACTTAATAGACAGCTACGCCCCATAGCCCCGACCAAGTGACTGTAGGAGAACCCCGTCACCGAAAACATCCGTTCGGGTGCTCGCTGCAGCGGTGTTCCGCCTTAGTGCACTTCGTCGACGGCATCTGGGGGTGCGGCCGTTTACTAAAGTTTGCGACGAGCATTCGATCAGGACGTCGGGAATCTTGTTGAATTGCCCGACTTGATATTGAAAAGAGTTTTCGATAAATGAGACTAAAATGCGGGGTTTATAATTGTTAGGCATGCGATGTCTAAGGAATTCATATGGTCAGGCATGCGATGTCTGAGGTGGTTGCGGATTCCAACTGTTGTAGTTTTACACTTTCTTTTCTGTGACCGTAAGCGTAGTATGTGGTGTATCGCCGGCTTCGTTGCTATACATCAACGACAATCGGGATACGCATACTTGTTTACGTTGATGATATGAGATATTATGTGTTGCTGTGATATGTTATATTGGATCGTCGCGTTTTGAATAGCCGGGGGTTTTATGTGAGATGAGAGTTTTTTCTTTTTCATTTATGTAAAATTCATTTGTATGTAATATTCTTTTATTGGGGCACTTCCAGGTAGCGGAAGATGTCACCGTTGTATATTATTTACTTTTCCGCATTAGGTAGACCCAAGGCGGGGAGCACAAGTAACCGGGTTCTAGGGTCCAGTGGGAGACCATCTCGAGGAGTCGAGACCGGGTCTCCTAACCCTAGAATTGGCAGTATTACTTGCCGCTCTCATAGGGGTCTAGGGATGTGGGTTTGGCTATTCATCGCGACCGTGGAATCCGTGTTTTATACAGGCTCGTATTGAAAACACGGACATCCTAGTATATCCAATATTTCATATATGTTCTTCTGCTGCAATGTTCTGTGATGAGATCATATTACTGCCTGAGACGAATGTTTATATTATATATATGAGATATATGTTATATTGCAGATTTCGTTGCAAAAGAGATGCTTATGAAGCATATTAAAATGGGACTTCATTAATGAGATTAATGAAATAAAAGAAACCTAAGATGTTGTAGAAACTTGTTTATAAAAACTGGTAGCTCTAGTTCTTGCTTTGCATAGCGGTGTTCCTTGTAGAACATCCAGCACCTTATTCGATAAGGAAAGGACCGAGATCCCTTCACCGGGAGTGACTCCTTTAGCAATAACTGGCAGATGCTACAAACTCGGTTTGTCTTTTGATTGCTCCTATAGTTCTTGCTTTGCATAGTGATATATATGATATATCCTGCACCTTATTCGATGAGGAAAGGGCCGACGATCCCTTCACCGGGAGTGACCCCTTTAGCAAAACTAGAAAAGCCTCAAAAACACTCCATTTAAAATCACTCGATTCTACAACGATATCAAGTTCTTTACGCAATAGGTTTTCAGAAAAACCTGTCGTAACCCTCCGTCATTTCAGATAAGTTGTATATTGTATTCGTGCTACATTTGTTGGCTTTCGTCAAGGTGTAGTGTGCGGTAGCTATCTGCTGCTTATCTGCTGCATATGATGCGATTGGATTAGGGTAGTCGTGCGGCTTTGTTGGCTTTCGTCAAGGGTCGTGCGGGTGGGTTTATTTCAATCAAGAAATGACGGGTTGGACTTGACTAGTAGCCTATGGTTTGTTGGTTTTCGTCAAGGTCATAGGACGCTAGGGGTAAAATATTATTGGGAATTTCAAGTGTTGAAATTTGCAATGAGATTGCATACCTTCTATGAGATAGTTGGATCCCGATACCCGCTGCGAGTAAGAGTTACTCCTGGGAGAGTTTTACACATTACAATTAGCCGATCAAGTAGGTGTCTAGAAAGGTGTTAACGGGGTTACGCCTCTGGGAAATTGAGGTTTACTTTAATTAGGTTCGTGCGAAAGCACGGGGGACCTCCCTCAAAGTACCGACACTGGCCTGGCTGAAAGATTGGCGAACTTGTAGCGTGTAATTAATCCCGGCTAGTCTTTCCTTTTAGGGTTTGAAGGAAGATTTGATTAAAATAGTGGGAGACATCCTGATTAGATATATTAGATAACCAATCTAATCTTGCAAGAGCATACGCTGAGTGTTTTTCTTCTCTCTCTCTCCAGGTAGCGACCATATCACGCCTTAATCAAGATAATAAAACGGATATATTGACCGAACCCGCTTGTTATACTAAGCTGGGGAACGTTGGTCCCGCTCCAACTTATAATTGTTATAAGACAGAGCAGGAAATTGGGGAATACCAGATTTCCTGTGCCGCCCAAACGAAGAAAGTGCATGCTGATGCATCATCTTCGGGTGTGTTCATTACACAGAACTGTTTCTCAGTATCCTTTACGTCCTGGGTATGTGATACCGGATCAGGAAACCGTCTATGTAATTTGTTACATGGACTACAGATAGGTAGAGAACTGAGAACGGGTGATAAGTTTCATGAGACAGAAAACGGTGCAAGTGTTGCAGCCAAGTCTGTTGGTCACTATCACCATGTATTACCTGAATACATTGATTCTGAACGAATGTTATTAGATACCGAACTTGATATACAAAATCATATCAGTCTCTTTATTAGTAAAGAAAGGATATAATTTTGTATTGTTGGATAATGTTTTGAACATTTCCTATATCAAGAGTTGATCGGTTCAGGCACGTTATCTAAAAGCATTGACGTTCTAAATCAAACTACAGTTCTTAGTATAAGGAACATACACAAGAGGAAGAGTTCAGAATTGAATGAATCCTTCTTGAGGTATTGTAGACTAGGTCATATCAATGCGACCCGACTGGCTGAAGTTACATAAAGATGCATATTTAAATTAGTTTGAATTTACATCTTATGAAACTTGCCGGTCATGTCACAAAGATAAGATGACCACAGCTCTGTTTATTGGAAACAGAGAAAGAGTTAGTGAACTCTTGGGATTGATATATGTTGATGTATGAAAGGTCCCCTGTCTACACATGCCGAGATCGGTTCTTTCTACTTCATTACATTCTCTGATAATCTCTCAAGATTCAGACATATGCTTCTGTTGAAACACAGGTCCGAACCTTTTGAGATATTCACAGAATATAAATTAGAAGTAGAGAACCAACAAATACGGGTAAAAGTATTATGTCCTTTGATGTGATCAAGGAGGAGAATACTTGAGCACGGAATTCCTGGACTATTCTAAAGGAGAATGAGATTCTCTCTCAGCATTACTCCTTCGTATACACCACAGCACGTCGGTGTATCGGGGTGGAGCCATAGCACCCTATGTGATATGGTGTGCTCTATGATGAGTACTACTGAGTTTCCTATTTCCTTTAGGGAGTTATGCACTTGAGAAGCTGCATACCTATTGAATAGGGTTCAAATCAAATCAATTGCCTAGCACTTCATATGTGATATGGAAAGGGAAGAGCCCATATCTTAAGCTTGTTAAGATTTGGGGTTGTCCGGCCTATATCTAAAAGCAAAATCCGGACAAGCTCGAGGCAAGGTCTGTTATGTAGAACTGGAAATGTTCCAGCTATACAAAATACAGCTGATGATTTGGTAGAACCAAAGGATTCAATAGTTTCCAACGAACCTCAGCCTCTCCGCCGATCTAGTAGGGTTCCTCACCCACCTGAGAGATACTTTGGTTTCTCTATGACAGTGGGAGCGAGGATTGCATCATGAGATGATGACCCAACTAGTTTCGAGCTGGCCATCAGGAGTGAGACTCTGTAAGAATGGCTGGATGCTTATCGATCTGAGATGGAATCCTTATACACCAACAAAGTATGGACTTTGGTTGCTTTATCTGAAGGGTTAAATCCCCATCAGGAGCAAGTATATCTTGAGAAGATTACTTGGTGTACATGGAAAAGTTGAGACTTTCAAAGCTATGCTTAGGTTCATCCAGATCCTACTTGCCACGGCTACATACCATGACTACGATATCTGGTGGTTGGGTGTCATGACTGCTTTTCTAAATGATGTTTTAGAAGAGAACGTCTATAAGTACACAGCCAGAGGGCATCGTAGATAGTGGGAGCAGCGGAAACGTGTGCAAGATGTTTTATATGATAAAACAGGCATCGCGGAGTTGGAACATCTGTTTTGAGGTGGTAGTCAAAAAGTTTGACTTCATCAAAATGGTAGATGAACCTTGTATACACGAAAAGGTAGTAGAGAGTATGATGGTGATCCTCGTAGAGTACGTGGATGACATACTCTTGATAGGGAAGAAGTTTCCTATGCTACGCACGGTCAATCTCCGCTTATCACAAGGATTCTCCATATAGGATCAAGGTGATACCTCCTAAATCCTAGGTTTTGGATCTATGAGATAGATCTAATTGGATGTTAGGATTCTTACTAGATGTAGTAAGATGGTATCAATCGATCCTGGGGAGAATCACTGGAACGGTTCCAGGATGATAAAGACGACTGAATGTCAGTCGCAGGCATTGTCTTTACCCTCAGTGGAGGGACGGTATGTTGGAAGAGTTCCAAGCTAGATACCGTGACATATTAGACGATTAAAGGCAAGATACATCGTTACCAAGGATGCTACCAAAGAGGCAGTCTGGATATATATAAGTTCATGAGATGAACTTCGTTCCTACCATTGTGTGACAATGGAGTTGTGGCTTTAGCCAAGGAACTGCTGTCCCATCAGAAATCCAGATATAATTCTTAGGCAGTGTCACCTGATCATGGAGATGGTTGATCTCCAGGGAGATCAAGGTTAGGAGAGTAGACACAGAGGACAACAGCGCGGATCCACTCACGAAGGCCTTTTTCCCAGTAGAGACTTTTATGGGATGGTTGAGTATGAGATACTTCAACCGCAGCTAATTGTTGGGTATGCGATACCATAACAGATGGCCCTAGTGCACGTGGGAGATTGTTAGTTATATGTATGCCCTAGAGGCCATTACTGTACATACGATGTATATTGTAGTGGATGCTAGGACATATATAAGGAGGACTTTCTTGCTCGACATGATAGTATGCTATCTGGTTTTACTTTATCTTAAAATGTACTCTGATTGTCTCTATGTTACATGTTGATAAAGCCCTTAGGATATGTACTCGACTACTGGGACTATGATGAGATCATACTAGTGGGGCCACGGTAGTCGACGAGTACATCCTATAACTGTTCTTAGTCGAGGGTGTATCGAGACAGGGCATCGATATACCAGAGTAGACTAGCGTATACGCATCTTGACCCATATGATGGGAGATGGATGATCCCATATCTATCGGTGTTTGACATCAAGGATGGTGTACGGGTGCTCAGTGGAGACTGGGTACACTGGACGGACTCGCCGAGAACTCCCAGATGGTATTATACCATACGTCAGATGGCAGTTCTCCGGTGACACTGGTACAGAGTAGTCTGTTGACCCGAGATCGTCATAGAGTCTTGTGTGGTTCCCACTGTGCTTTGATTTCCATCATACCACGTCCAAGAGGGCGTGCAAAAAGGTGGCTTTTGGGTACAGTCCCGAATCACATGGAGGCAATGAGCGATAGGAGGGGATTCGTCTCTCCCAGTATAGGGAGTTGATGTTGTGCTGTGTTCGATTGGCTATAACCGGAAATCCCTGGCGAGGGTTGCTGAGATTTACTGGTAAGTGTTATCAGTAGTTTCTCGAACTGTTATAGACCTCATATCGACACGACTTATCGAGCTACTGGGGTCTGACGTTTACCACCCCTAGGCGAGATACGCAACATATCAGACGACGAGACCGGACTGTACGGGAGTGTTACTGTTTGGATTCGCAGGAGAATGTACAGGCTTGCTTGTTGATCTTCTGAGCGCTCAATACCTGGGTAGCTGTTACGTTTAGCTGACCGCTTGCAGCTTGTGGGTGATTAATATGATCATCACCTACTGCCGGCGTATTGACGATTCTTTAGAGTCCTACACAGAGATTTCTTGACTCAGGCAAAACGGAGTAGGAGCACATATGTGATATGTGTAGGACCGAGGATAATGCGATATGTGATATCGTATTATATTCTCACGATATTTGATATCAGCCGGGTCATCGGATCAAGTGTTGATTCGATGAATCGGTACGGATAAATATTAGTCGGTTATATGCGATATAGCCGGATTGTCGGATCAAGTGTTGATTCGATAATTTAATGTATAATAATATATATAATATATTAAATTGCATTAACTAATATTTGCTCACTAAAAGATTCTTTTTCTCACTCGGATAATACATTGATATATATGCGATATATGTTAATTGTATTATTTTATTTTGTTACGATAAATATTATATATGTGATATATAATATTGTAACATGATATGATAACTAATGCAACTTGTTTAGTAGTGATTAAACATGGTTAGGGTTTGATTAGGGTTAAGGTTTTCTAGAAGTTTCTAGAAGCTTTCTTTCTTTGTCTTTGTTAAGATATTATGCTAGATATTTCCTTAACCTAACCAAACCTTTAACCTTAGTCAAATCTCTACAAGGGTTAGTTTGACCATGGTTACATTATTCATCATATCATTTCTTGTCCTATTCATCACAAAAGGATTCTAATATTGTTCATCTTCTTCCTCCTTCATTCTTTCATGAAAAGCTTACTAGTTTTTCAAAAGGTGATGAATAAATATGAGAAAAAGATAAATAAAGAGAGCAAAAATCCTACTTCATCATCCTCATCTTCCCTTGCCATTTAGATGAGGGTGTTCACATCATTTCATGAGTGTTAGCTTGTGTTAAAGAAACTTCAAGGTAGATCATCTTAGTATCGAAGATCGGAAGCGAAGGTTGCGTCTTTCTCTTCGTGGAATCTCTCGAGAGTCCGGATCCCGATGATCGCAGCGAAGGGACCACAACACGGAGCATATGAAGTGAAGGACCGGATCTACAAAGGTTGTAATCCCTCTCACTTAGTGTTAAAATGTTTAGCATGTTAGTTTTCGCCTAATCTCTAGTTTAAAGTTCCGTATTCGGGTTGTTCGGCACGGCTAAATTTTTAATCGGGCATGGTTGATGCCTCGTAGACCCTTGTGCGCGTGCCTAGCAACCCTACAAAAGCGAGGTGCAGGAACCTGGATAGCTGGCTGTTGCGGGTAGTTGGTGGGTGTGTGATCTAGGTTGCGTCTATAAGGACAGTTTCTAATTCCGTGATTGGATGCACCGCAAACTAATCATAGGCTTTTTGCGCGCCTACAGTCCTTCCACAAGTGTACTTCCCTCTTGCAATAGAAGCAAAAGTCGGGACTCGGCTGGTTATTGATTTCTTCCGATCTCCTGGGTTCAACAGTTGGCCTTGAAGAAGCTCCTCCTGCCATCTGAGTGGTAGGACGCTTCACTTCGGCAGATTGAGGTCTTCCCTTCCTCTTCACCACTGCCTCATATCGTCGGGCAGCCTTCAAACCCAAATCATGGATTGGGAAATCCCCTGTAGCTAATGTAGTTTGGATTTCCGTGTCCAACCCTTGCTGAAATCTTCTAGTCCTGATCTCAGCAGTCGGTATGAGATGGGCCGCAAACCTGTTACGGTCTTGTGTTAGCTGTGTAGTATGTGATATAGAATCGAACATTGAGACATATCTTACCTGCTGAGCATGGTAAACTCAGCGTCATATTCATCTACTGACTTGGTTCACATTGAACCTTGTTGCAGATGGATGAACTGCTGTTCCATATCAAAGCGAGCAGTCTCAGGGAAGTACTTTGCGTCGAACGTGTCGCAGAAAGTCCTCCATTCGATCTGTTGGGCTAGACGGCTTTCTTCCGCCTTCCACCAAACCCGTGCATTGTCCGTGAGCTACAACTTCGTAACACGAACCCAAGCTATCTCTAGCACTTGTGCCGCTATCAGGTCATCTTCAATTCTTTGAGCCCATTCCTCAGCTTCTAGAGGGCTCTCTTTTCCTGAGAATTGCTTAGGGTGCAAGGTCCTGAATTTCTTCACTCCAGGTGCTTCTGCCTCTGGTCGGTTCATCAGGATAGCAGTCTGGTGCTGCTGTCCTTCCAGGAGGCTGCGGATTGCCTCAAGCAGAACCGTCTGCTCGTTGATTGGAGCAGCGACGGCAGGTGTGAGTGGTAGTGGTGGGGGAGTATTATTGACATTCATGCTGGTGTTGTTTAGGAAATCCATAACCTTGAAAGAAAATTTTGGGTTAGGACAGATTCAAAGTATATGAAATTGTAAGATTCAAGGTATATGAAATTGTAAGATTCAAGGAATACGAATTGTAAAGAATGTTTTTAGTTGCTGGTTCTTGTGTTATATTGCTTAGGTTCTCTACACAGAACTGAACTGCATGGTAGGGATCAATTCAGCTCAGACCTTTATGTCCATACAGAGCTGACCTGTATGGGCCACCAACAAAACCTGCCACGCCCCACTTCCCGGTATACGGGCAGAAGACGCGAAGAGGCCGCTACGTATTTACTCTAAAGTAAACACGCTAAGCGTATCTAAACAATATAAGTAAAATACACAAGAGACAAGATGTAAATAAACAACAATTTTATTTATTAACATTCTTTTTACAATACATCTGAAAAGTAAATACATGAAATGGAAAGCAATACCTTAACAGTGGCATAACAGAAATGGTACTACTGAAATGAAATGTACAAGTGAAACTAAAGCTCGGGATCTTTAGCAAACTGGTCCAAGTCCTTGATGCTGAGCTCGATCTCCAGTGAGTCCGAAACACCTGGCGACATTCTAAAGAAGAAGAAAGAGAATGTCGTCAGTGAACAAATCGCTCGGTAAGTCCCGAAGAAGAGAAAGAAGTAGAATAGACAGAGAGAGTATAGTTTTATAATGTTTTATTATAATATTAGCGCAGTTGTTTGTAGCTTGGTACAGAAAATGACAGTGTATACGAGAGGAGTCCCACTTACACCGGAGACTTTGGTAACCTGTAGTACAAGGCTTCGTCGATAATACCACGGAACAACGGCATGAATGTAATTACGTCTTAAGTGACCACCTTGTGCTACCTTTAACATGTTCCGTACCAGCCTACCCCTTTATAAACCCCGTGATATCTTGTATTGTATGTATTGTATTATATATTGTATAGATGGACGACTTGCCGAAACCATGATATCAGCAAAGGAACGGATATAATGGATGAACATGTAGATGGAATATATCCATGGTTCGGTTCAGTCAAGTTGTATAGATTGAATAGATTGAATATATGGATTCATGGATTCATGTTGAATATATACTTGAATCATATTCAATTCAGTTTGATTATATCGAGATTCAGTCAGGGTCATACCCTTTTAAAGGAACTTGAAATCCTGATTGTTTTGGTATTATCGGTAACTGATGCACATAAACTGCATGATTTGTGTATGTTTTAAAGACAATTACCGTGTTTATAATACTGTTTGTTAGATTGTCTATCTTAAATAGGCAAGCACCCATATCTCCGGCTCCCAGAGGCTCAAGAGACCGGTTCCGCTTAAACCTATGTTTACTAGGGTCCTTATTGTAATTTAGTATAACTTGAGGGGTTTTATGTAAAAATAGTTTTTTTTATACTTTCAAAATATACCTCAAGTATTTAATTATCATCTTTAGAGTTTTTATAAATATTTCTTTTATTCAATATGAAATTTCTAGCCAATATGACCAAGTTTTTAAAGTATAAGTTATTTATTTGAAATATTGGAATTGTATAGTATTTTCTTTTAAATGGGATGTTTTTCTTGAGTTTTGGAAATGTGGAATATTATAAATATTAAAAATAGATATTTTGATATTAATTACGTATATATTTATTTATTAAAAATATAAGTTTTATTTATAATAGAAATCACATTTTCTAAAGAAAATTGTATTAAAAATCTTTCGAGATCGTATGCTCCTTGCGGAGGTCTGCATCTCACTCTATTATACCTGAGGATATGCGATAATATGTACCATACCGAACAGGTTCCCCAAAATTGGTTGTAGAGGTACAATTGCAAAGATTTGTTAAAAACTCTTCTTGTAAAAAAAGATTTTATAAGTTGAAGGTAGTTATATATAAAGTCGTATTTTCCCAAATCTATATTCCCAAATTCCATCGTGCTATATTAGATATGTGTGTTTTGAGGAGGTAGGCTATTATCTCGTGAGTTTTCTAAGGTAATACGGTTTAAAAAGTTCAAGCATGTCGAAATGAAACATGAAGGTATTTTAATGTAAAACTGGAATAAAATTTGCTACGGTTATTATTTTGATGTCAAACTTGTTCTATTGTCTTTATTAATATTTAATGGTCATGACATAATTGTAAGTCTACGGTAGCGCCCCGGCCGTCAATCCGAGGCCAAATGCGGAAACAAAAACTTTTTAGGAAACCGGCGCTATCGTAGTCTTTGACCCGGATCGAACCATTAATGCTAAACTAGCTAACTACTAAGAAGTGAGAGTGGCTATACCGATCGATCCGTGTCCTTCGGTCTTTGGCGACCATCCCAAACTTCTCGCGGCATCTCCGATCTCTGGTCTCCTCGTCGGAAGGGCACCACATCAATGAGTCTTTTTACGGGCTCCCGCTTCATCCGAAGCAACTCGAACATGAAGTTTGCTAGCCGACATGTCCAAGGTGAAGTAGAAAATGTGTGTGATAATTTTTTCTCAAGCATCCATTGATTCTCAACACATTAGAGTGTATGGATGGAGATTGAATATGATGCCATTGGTGGAAGTTATGAGCTAGAGGAGGAAGAAGAAGAAGAAGAGTTTTTCTTTTCTTGTGTGAGATGAAAAATGAGAGAGGCTAGAATGATAATCACAAGAGCTAACCCATATACATGGCTGCCCTCTCTCTCTCTCCATCTTTCATTTCACCCACTAAATCAATCCAAAATGTGACATATGCACAAATAAAGAGACCATGAGTCACCACTTATGTACATGTCACAATAAATGCTCCTCGTGATGAAATCCACTCATAATTTCCACCAAAACATTAACCCAAATGTTTATGACAATAAAAAGAATAGCATCATCTAAAGTAAACTTGTGACGGATCACAAGAATACCCCTCACCTGTAAATACATACCTGCATCCGCATTCCGACTGGATGCGAATGCGATGAGACAAAAGCAATCCAACCAATCTAATACTAGGATCCGGCTTAAACCAAAGCCCACTTGTATGATCTGTCCGATCATGATCCGTGCACAAGTGCACGTATATGATCGAACCCTGCCATAATGTCATACGGCCTCTACAACGTTTCGCCCGAAACTTGAGAAACTGTCTGTGGGGGACTCTACAGACTCGTCAATACTTTGGCTGTGGATTTAACCACTAGCACGTAAGTGGTACTAGCTGTACATAACGGGCTACCAGATATTGACCAAAAGGGAGATCGATGAGCGAACTTATCCTGACACCCTACTGAGCCTGTCAGTGACAATATTCGTGCAGTCCGGTCCGTTCGTCTATGAGTATCGCATGTCGGGCCTAGGGGCTGGTAAACGTCAGACCTCCAAAAGCGGTATAAGTCGTGTCGGAGTGTAGCCCAGAACACCATGAGATACTATTGGAATACTTACCAGTAAATCTCCTGCCTTGGCCAAGGACTTCGTGTAATGGCACTCCTAGACACAGCGCGATCTCACCCCCAATACCGGGAGAGACAAAACCCCTGCCGATCCGCTCACTGCCTCCATGTGGCTCGGGACTGTACCCAACTAAAACTTGTTTGCACGACTCCTTTGAGCCGTGGTAGGGTAGTAATCAAAGCACAGTGGGAATACACACGAGACAAATGACGATCTCAGGTCGATGAACTAACCTGTACATATGTCACAAGGGAACTGCTATCTGACGTTAGGTATAATACCAACTAGCATGTTCCCGGCGAGTCCTGTCCGTTGTACTCATAACCCAATGAGCACCTGTATATATCTTAGGTGAACCAACTGACACCAATGGCTTTTGAGACCGGCCACCGCCCCTTGTCGGGGTCTCGACTGTATACACTAGTCTACTAATGGAGTATCGATGCCCAGTCTCGAAACTCCAATGACTAGGGACCACTTTAAGGATGTGCTTATGGACTACCCAACTCTCACGTATATGATCGCCATCACACTGCTGGTAGTCAAGCAAGAATCCTAAGGGCTCTATCAATGTGTAATAGTGATCTGTAATATCACCTAAAGCATGTACACGATGACAAAGATAAACCAGATAGCATACTATCATCTCGAGTAAGACTGTCCTACCGGTATAGGTCCTCCCTCAATCATTGCAATCATGTGCCTGTGATCCAATAATTGACTTTGAGGGCATTATATCCAACAATTTCCCAGATCACCTTCAATCCACGGTCGAACTACTATTTGCACTCAAGGTTAATTATTGCGATGTCGCATACTCACAGCCCGTGTGATACCGAACACCCAACTCCTCTACTAATCAGTTTCACAAAGCCCATTTGTGAAACTATTGTGTTCGAGGAATAGCCTCAGTGAGTGGATCCGCCCTGATATTTCTTTCTATATCTCTCTTTACCTCAAGTTCGCGGAGAAGGCCATATCCCGAATTGAGCAATACCTGTCTTAGAATATATCTAGATATCTGATGGGACCTAGTTCACAAATGAACTCCAAATCCAGAAAACTTCTTAGACTATATCGTCAACTGAATGTAATCAGTATCCTGCGTCATGCCTCCCTAAGTATCCATTTGGACAACCTGTCCAAACTACTGCCCCTCGTCAGAGAGAAAACTATAACTCTGACAGTCACTCTGTCATCAAGGTCACCTTGGAAGCCTGGAATGATAACCGTCTCCCGAAGGAGGCTGCCGTTATTAAACCCCTAGAACATTCACTTATGTTCTAAAACTGCTTCCGAATATTTTTCCAGGATTGGATTAATATCAACTTATTGCAGCTAGTGCAAAAACAACACCTAGTGTGGTTCTTGACATCTCGTGATTAACTCAATTGCTTAAGAAAATGATATGTCAATCATGCACATCCCTCTCCCCTTTAGTCTGTAAGACACCTTTAGAGAGGGTGACTCCATCACCTGCAGGTATACTACCGTGCCAGGAGTCGTCCATTCTAAAACACCTTTAGAATGCTGTCTAAGTACCCAGATTGCGAAACTACCCAAATCTAGATTTAAAACCATAGATCTAGTAACCAGAATGTCTGATATAATATTCATATCCTATGTGGAGAAGCCACTATGTGACAATCAAAGTATAACCGATCGTAGTATAGGAATTTCACTTCCTACTATATGTATGTCATCCAAATACCAGGATATCACACTCTACTTCCTTCTTAACAGATCCATCCCCTATTCTGATGAAGTCAAAGCCCATGACTGTCATATCAAAAATAGATGATCTATCTCCGCTATATCTGCTTTAGTCTATAAATAGACATAAGCTTCCTAATCATTATGCTTCCGCTGCTCCCACTGACTACGACAACCCTCTGGCAGAGTCATATATACGTGCACTTCTAAAGCTAGTTTAGAACAATGCTATACTCATCCTCCTGCCGGGTCTCATAGCCTAGAACAACAGTAGTGTTAAGTCTGGGAAAACAAGAACCTCTTTGTCACCGTCTTTGAGAATACCGAAGTATCTCTCGGGTGCATGAGGTTACCCACCATATCTGCGGAGTGGCTAATGGAATGTCAATCCAGATTGAATATTTAGGTCCTATTAAATTTTCGGTAATCATTTGTGGTTCTTGAATCACTTCCAGTTCTACCATACTCCCACTACTGTTTTCTGAAAAAGTCTATTTTACTAAAACTGTGGCGAGTCAAGAACAATATCACTATTGATCTTCCAGATGGTAGAAAGTCAACCCTTGTCATAGCCCGGGTCAACCCACAAACAGCCATTACAGAAACGTGCCTTGAGCTATCCAGAGTATGGTTTTAAGCATAAGCCGAACAACTCCATATACCTTAACATCGTTAAGATATGAGCCATTCTATAGACAATATAGAAACAGAGACACTGATTTAATTGGAACCAGATTCAAATCATGCAGCTGTCTCCAGTGCATGTCAACTAAATGGAGAGAGGCCGATCAGCATTACTCAACTTAGGAGTGCATCCAAACATGAGTAACCTGAAAGAGAAACAAGATTCTCAAAACCATTACTATCAACTGAATATCATACACAAGTTTCTACATCTTCAATTATCTTGAAAAATCCTGATACTTGCAACACGTGGTTCTCTACTTTACTCTTAAACCTATAACTTCTCAAAACTTAGACCTTGTTTTTCTACGAAACACTTGTCTAAAACTAGAGAAGTCACAAGTAAACAGAATATAGTACGAGGACCAACCCCTCTGTCCTAATAGACACTGGACAATATACAATACTTTGTATAAGTCCGCTGAGTTGAATAACTCAAACCCTGTGCGTCGTATGTTGAAAACTGTACTATGGTTATGAAGAATCACACCGCTGTTTAATGCTCCTTACCTAATCATCAACTGATATAGGTAAATGTCATGGACATAATTTCAAAAAGTTATATCTCACTTTATAAAAATAAACGTACAGATATATTAGTTTGAAATTGGTGCATAACAACGGATATTCAAAACCAAATATTTGCCATCCGGCAAAAACCCAGGCGATTTCCTCAAATATCACCAATTACAACGAATCCCGGTATAATGAGGATGATCACCTAATTCCCAATAACTTACTCCCACTCATCATTTATAGAACCATACAGATGTCAGAAGCAACCTGGTAAATACATACCCTGGAGTAAGGACCTAATTGGGGAATCAGTTTTCTATTAACAATGCACAGTGAAACTAAAACATGAAAATGTTTCGAAGGGGTATCCGGGTATTCCTAGTAATGCCTCTTCCATTATCTGATTCACAACTGTAACCGTATATTTCTTTGTCATCTCTCCAAATCCCTTTATTTTCCTTTAGTCATTACTTTCTGTACACCATCGTTAGGCTAAATGGTTTTCTTCCTTCCCTACAGTTCGGCACCAGCCTATGGTTTGGAAGAAGACTATCCAATAATCGTAATAGGTGTATTGTCCTAATCATAAAAGTACTCGCAACCTGAGAGAAGGTAAAGATAAAAGACAACTGAATAAACCTCATTCCTATTTCTCCTGAACCAGAATCCATCCCCGAACTGGAACAAATTCCTTCGAGTTCGTATATAACCATATGATGGATTATCCAAACAGTTGTGGATTTTCGTAGTGATACGGGGTGTTCTGGAGAAATACAAAGGTGAAGTAGGAGTGGCGATGAAATACTTGGTTTGGTCATGAATAGCAGTCACAATTTACTTTGCCCTCTTTCTAATCTCTTTATTTGTTTTTACTTATTTCCTTCTGTACATCTCACTTAGGTTAATCGGTTTTTCTTCATTCCCTACCTTTCGGCACCTGCCTATGGTATAGAAGAAGACTATCCGATAAGCGTAATAGGCGTACTCTCTCCTAATCCTAAGAGCCCTTACAACCTGAGAGAAGGTAAAAAGAAAAGACAACCGAATAGTCCTATTCAATCTCTCCAGAACCAGAATCCATCCTCGAATCTGGAACAAGTTCCTTCGTGTTCGTATATAACCATACGATGGATTTATCCAATGGAAGTGGATATTCGTAGTAATACAGAGTGTTCTGGAGAAATGCAAAGGGTAAAAGAAGGAGTGGCAATGATGTATGCAACTCAGACAATCCAAAAGCCAGTGTTTTTAGAAAGTTCGGTTAACTTGGTCACTGAGTCATAGTCAAGGGTCGGGTCATGGTCGCTGCTAAAGAGAGAGAGAGAAAAGAAACACTCTGCGTGCACTCTAACCTAGATAAGATTGGTTAACAATTTATCTAATCAGGATGTCTCCCACTGTATCCTCAAATTCTCCACCAAAACTGAAAGAAGAATTAGTCGGGATCACCCGAGGAGTAAACCAACTCATCAGTGGGAATCGGGATCCAACTATCATCGCATGATAACGTGATGGAATCCACTAACGTTATCACACTCCAGAAGGTATGCGCATGCCTGGCAAGTTTCAGTTTCTTTAGAAACTCCCGATGTGATTTTTACCCCAAGCGATTTATGACCTTGACTAGGTCAACAAAGCATAAACTTCTAGTCAAGTTCAACCCGTCATTATTCTGGATTGCATTAAACCCACCCGTACGTGCCCTTGACTAGGTCAACAAGGCCGCACGACTGTCCTAACCAATCCCATTTATGCAACAAACAAGCACCACTTAGCTACCGAACCCTACGTCTTGACTAGGTCAACAAATGCAGCATGAATACTAAATAATACCCGTAAGAAATGGCGGAGGGCTACGGCTGGTTTTTGGCAAAAAACCTTTAACGTAATGAACTTGATATCATTGAAGGAACTGCATAGCTTTTTACAAAAATATAGTAGTGAAAACCTTTTGCTAAAGAGGTCACTTCCGGTGAAGGGATCTCGGCTCTTTCCCTGTAGAATGAGCTGCAGGATATTCAAATTGAATACCACGATGCAAAGCAAAAAGTAATTGACTACAGTGAAGTTATTACCCTGACGCAAACTTCTGTCTAAGGGGTCACTCCCGATGAAGGGATCTCGGGCCTTGCCTCGTCGAATGAGGTGCTGGATATTCATAACCGAATACCACTGTGCAAAACAAAAGAGAACGTCCTTATAATAACAGCTTTTTGAAAAATGTTCCAAAAACATCGAATAGGTTTGTTTCCTTGCATTGATCCGAATCAACACAGTGCCATCAATGGATCACACCACAAAGAACGAAAATATGATGTACGTATATGCCATCCGCATTCACCACTGGGTCCCGTCATCACCCGTTTGGTTACTTAACTAACGACAGAGAGGGGACTAGACTAGCGCGGATGTAAAACATATACAACATCTACTAGTATATATATTAAAATATAATAATCGCTCCAGGCGTGATAAATGCAACATTACAGAAAAGTAATAAGCATCACAGAACAATATAGATAATCTGGGATCTCCAGGTTTCCTTTGAGCCGCAAGTAAAACCCGACGTTCCCCTGGTCGTGTGGATAGCCTGTGCAATGAAAACCTAGACCCCTACGGGTGCGGCAAGTTACCCGCCAAAACCTGAAGCGAGGCAGCCCCCTTCAGCAAAGTGAATGGACTACCCAGCACTTCACGGAATCCGATAACTTGAGCATCCCTTCTTGGGTCAACCTATACCCCCTACGAGTGCAGCGAATAGCTCGCCAATTCTAGAGTGAAGCACCCTCCGTCTCAAAGCCATGAGATGCGGGCCCATTGCACTCTAGAACCCAACTATCCGTGCACTCCTCCGCGGGGTAATCCTAGTACAGAAAAGAAAAAATATGTACAACGGGTACATCGACCTCAACCCGGTCGTGCCCTAAAAGAATAATATACAAACAGGCAGTAACGGCAGTTCACATGTCGGACGCTCTCCCCGCAATAACAAATGTACAAATATAACCAAACTGTACTACCATTGCATCCAGGCTATCCACCACGACAAATCCGCAACATCACAGCACAATATAGAACATCAACGTGAATGTCACGTTCGCAAATCCGTCTAAAAGGGCTATAGCGATTAGACAAGATTTACCAATCAAATGACATTCACGGTCGCAGATATAATGTAAGTACTGTAAACTAACGTATTTAAAATTCCGATCGACAAAACTTCCCGAAGTGGGCCCCAAGTGCAATTCCAGCACTCAAAATAATCTGGGACAAAACTTTATATCACAAAAATCATATTTCCATGAACTAAACCCTCAGAAAATATTTGGGGCACTATAGCCCAAAAAGGGCCGTGGATGGGCCGCCAAACGACATTTCGCGGTGGTTCCGCGGTGGAATTTTGGAGTTAGGTCTCCAAACTTTTTCTATAGCTTTAGTTATGCCTGCATGTATTTTTAAGATGCCTAAAATAATTTTTTTAAACAACTTTGAAATTCGACAGCAAGCACACTGAAATGAAAATACGATTCGGAAATTTCGATCGATCGATATTTTAAACACGTTAGAACAAGCTAGTAAAAGTTAATGGCGTGGATCTGATACCATGTAAGTCTACGGTAGCGCTCCGGCCGTCAATGCGAGGCTAAATGCGGAAACAAAAACTTTTTAGGAAACCGGCGCTATCGTAGTCTTTGGCCCAGATCGAACCATTAACGCTAAACTAGCTAACTACTAAGAAGTGAGAGTGGCTATACCGATCGATCTGTGTCCTTCGGTCTTTGGCCACCATCCCAAGCTCCTCGCGGCATCTCCGATCTCCGGTCTCCTCGTCGGAAGGGCACCACATCAATGAGTCTTTTTACGGGCTCCCGCTTCATCCGAAGCAACTCGAACATTAAGTTTGCTAGCCGACATGTCCAAGGTGAAGTAGAGAATATGTGTGATAACTTTTTCTCAAGCATCCATTGATTCTCAACACATGAGAGTGTATGGATGGAGGTTGAAGATGATGCCATTGGTGGAAGTTATGAGCTAGAGGAAGAAGAAGAAGAAGAGCTTTTCTTTTCTTGTGTGAGATGAAAAATGAGAGAGGCTAGAATGATAATCACAAGAGCTAACCCATATACATGGCTGCCCTCTCTCTCTCTCTCTATCTTTCATTTCACCCACCAAATCAATCCAAAATGTGACATATGCACAAATAAAGAGACCATGAGTCACCACTTACGTACATGTCACAATAAATGCTCCTCATGATGAAATTCACTCATAATTTCCACCAAAACATTAACCCAAATGTTTATGACAATAAAAAGAACGGTATCATCTAAAGTAAACTCGTGACGGATCATAAGAATAACCCTCACCTGTAAATACATACCTGCATCCGCATTCCGACTGAATGCGAAAGCGATGAGACGAAAGCAATCCAACCAATCTAATACTAGGATCCGTCTTAAGCCAAAGCCCACTAGTATGATCCGTCCGATCATGATCTGTGCACAAGTGCACGTATATGATCGAACCCTGCCATAATGTCATACGGCCTCTACAACGTTTCGCCCGAAACTTGAGAAACTGTCTGTGGGGGACTCTAAAGACTCGTCAATACTTTGGCTGTGGATTTAACCACTAGCACGTCAGTGATACTAGCTATACAAAACGGGCTACCAGATATTGACCAAAGGGAGATCGATGAGCGAACTCATCCCGACACCCTACTGAGCCTGTCCGTGACAATATCCGTGCAGTCCGGTCCGTTCGTCTATGAGTATCGCATGTCGGGCCTAGAGGGATGGTAAACGTCAGACCTCTAAAAGCGGTACAAGTCGTTGTTCCCCTCCGAATGGCGGCCGAGACGCGGAGGACGTCTGGCCTGAGATTCGGTGCAGATGCTATTTGGTTTTATCCGTCTACCTCTCCAAAGATGCCAAGTTGATTTATGGCGCCGTGTATCGGAGGTTTAGACGGATGCGGCCGATGTAGCAGACTTCGTCAGATTCCCCCTCGCTTGAGGGGTTTTTGATTGTAGGGACGCTCTTCCCTGCAGGCGCAAGCCCCTGCAGTTAATTACGCTACCGCATCGCGGTAACAACTTTCTCCTTCTCCAGAATTTCACTTCGTGTCGTGTGTGTTTGTTTTGTTTGTGGATGCCCGTGGATTGTATACGGAGACTAAGTTATGTCGTCGCCCGTAGGACGTGGATTAGTCCAAATCCGTATTTACTTAGATTTGGGTTTGGTGTTTTAGTTTAAGGATACGTTAGCCATATTGAGGCTAAGATCAACTTAAACGTTTGTTAAGGATACGTTAGTCTGATTCGAGACTAAGATCAACTTAACGGGATCGTTTGGATCCGAAAAGAGAGCAATTGGCTCTATTGTTCCAATTTAGGGATGTAGTGGTCCCTAGGTAGTTTAAGGACATTGCGGTCCATTGGTAGTTTTGGGACATTGCGGTCCATTTTAAGGACGCTTAAGTCCGTGGGTTTAAGGACCCCACAGTCCGTATCTTGGTTTAAGGACGCATAAGTCCATAAGTTTAAGGACCCCACAGTCCGTGTTGATATGTGGTTGTCGGGACCCGTTACCTCTCTGACGTCGTTGAAGGATTACAATGATAGGAGTCAAAGAAGTTCGGAGATGTACCCTCGAACCGGATGTAAATTGATTTAAGAGAGCAGCTGTGCTCAGTCAATTTAATTTGAGGACGTACGACCATGATTGGGCTAAGTCCAGTTGAAAAATGTTCAACGCTTTTATTTGTTTTTGGCCTATTAAACCTGTGCTAGGGCTTTGCTCATGTTTAAGTAATGCATTGCATTACTTTTATTATGTTTGGGTTCTGCCCATTTATAAATGATGCAGAGCATCAATTTTGTTTGGGCTCTGCTCATTTATAAATGATGCAGAGCATCAATTTTACTTGGGCTCTGCCCTTTTGTTGCATTACAATTTATTTTGGCCTACTAGGTCTTTTTGATTTAGGCCTGGCCCTTTAGCACACAATGCATTGCATTTGTCAGGTGCTTTGCGCCAACCAATGAGCGCAAGCACTTGTGGTGATGACACGTGTCACGCAAGCGCAGTGCGCTGCGCCAGTGCGCTGCGCTTGCGCTGCTGACACGTGGCGCGCTCTGGTGAGTTGCGCCAATTTCAGAGAGCAAGGCTCTATTTCAAAAGCGCATAGCGCAATTAGTTCAGATGTTGACATGTGTCACGCAAGCGCAGTGCGCTGCGCCAGTGCGCTGCGCTTGCGCTGCTGACACATGGCGCGCTCTGGTGAGGTGCGCCAACCCAGGAGCGCAACAGTGCAATTTTGCAAGTGCAAGGCACTATTAATCTTGAGAATCTTTTAGATTCCAGAACCAGTGGTTCATAAAAAAGTGCAAAACACTGTTTGAGTTCTTGATCCAATTTAGATCAAAGAAAACAAGTTTTTCTTGTTTTTCTTGTTTTCAGAGAACCAGAAGTTCATAAAAGAGTGCAAAGCACTTATCATTATATGAAGATCATTGATCTTGTTCTTAGATCAATGATCTATTAGAAGAAATTCTTCTATTTTATGAAGGTTTTTACCTTTTTCTTCAAATTTCTTCAGAGTTCCCTCTTTTTTTGAGGTTCTTAATCTCTCTCAATATTCATGCTTTTGATTTGGGGGTCTAGGGGCCTTTATATAGTGCCCATAAATTAGTTAAATTTGTTAAAAAGATTTTTCTCTGAGTGATTTGGGGAATTTTCCCCACCGTTGGACCTTT
Organism: Agapanthus africanus; assembly: GCA_030015575.1. Taxonomy (NCBI): domain Eukaryota; kingdom Viridiplantae; phylum Streptophyta; class Magnoliopsida; order Asparagales; family Amaryllidaceae; genus Agapanthus; species Agapanthus africanus. The sequence goes on from CM057339.1 coordinate 50,172,686, forward strand.
GATCCAAAGGCTTCTGTTTTACAGAAGGCAATCTTCTTGTTTTAACAAGAACAGAAAAATCTTGCTAAAATTTTAATTCGGTTTAGAGCAGTGCACCAGCGCTTGACACGTGTCAAGCAGCGCACAACGCAGCGCAACTGCGCTGACACGTGTCGCGCAGCGCAAAGCGCAAAGCGCAGCGCAACTGCGCTAGCACAATTGTGCTGACACGTGTCGCGCAGCGCACAGCGCAGCGCAACTGCGCTTGCGCTGACACGTGTCGCGCAGCGCAGCGCTTGCGCTAGCGCAACTGCACTTGCCGACACGTGTCGCACAGCGCAGCGCTTGCGCAACTGAAGCGTTGCTTCCTTTAATTTTTATTTTAAATAGAGCCTTGCTCTGATTGGACGCGCTGCCTTGGGCGCTGCGCTGATGTATCAGCTTTTGACACGTGGCGCGTTGCGCGCAGCGCAAAGAATCTGAAGCGTTGCTCCGAATTTTGAATTTTGAAATTCAAATAGAGCTTTGCTCTGATGGGGGAAACAGTCGTGTCGGAGTGTAGCCCAGAACACCATGAGATACTATTGGAATACTTACCAGTAAATCTCCTGTCTTGGCCAAGGACTTTGTGTAATGGCTCTCCTAGACACAGCGCGATCTCACCCCCAATACCGGAAGAGACGAAACCCCTGCCGATCCGCTCACTGCCTCCATATGGCTCGGGACTGTATCCAACTAAAACCTGTTTGCACGACTCCTTTGAGCCGTGGTAGGGTAGTAATTAAAGCACAGTGGGAACTCACACGAGACAAATGATGATCTCAGGTCTATAAACTAACATGTACATATGTCACCAGGGAACTGCTATCTGACGCTAGGTATAATACCAACTAGCATGTTCCCGGCAAGTCCTGTCCGGTGTACTCATAACCTAATGAGCACCTGTATACATCTTAGGTGAACCAACTGACACCAATGGCTTGTGAGACCGGCCACCGCCCATCGTCGAGGTCTCGACTTTATACACTAGTCTACTAATGGAGTATCGAAACTCCAACGGCTAGGGACCACTTTAAGGATGTGTTTATGGACTACCCAACTCTCATGTATATGATCGCCATCACACTGCTGGTAGTCAAGCAAGAATCCTAAGAGCTCTATCAACGTGTAATTTTGATCTGTAATATCATCTAAAGCATGTACACGATGACAAAGATAAACCAGATAGCATACTATCATCTCGAGTAAGACTGTCTTACCGGTATAGGTCCTCCCTCAATCATTGCAATCATGTGCCTTTGATCTAATAATTGACTTTGAGGGCACTATATCCAACAATAATTGTTTGGTATTATTGTGTTTAAGAAAAATAGAACTTTTTAAGGAAAAACCGAATCGGAAGTCAGATTAACTCCGCTTCCGTCGGGTTTTAGTTTTGAATATTTTTAGAATAGAGAAAAGAAGAAGAAGTAGGGACTTACTAGCTTTAGAACTAGAGGGGAGAGAGAGGAAGAGGTGGGAGGTGCCGGTGCGTCGATTCTTCGTCGGAAACTCCTTGAGTTGTCGCCGGAAATTTGTCGGAGTTTCGCCTTTTGCTAATTCCGCTTGCACACAAATAGAACTTGGAATTTTTTGTAGAGTTTTTCTAGGAAATTTCAGTGTGAAGGGATGTAAAAATAGAGTGGGTATTTATAGGGAAAATTAGAGTTAGGGTGTGATAAATTTTGAGAATTAAAATGCATTAAAATATGGAGTAATGCAAAGTTTAAATTCTCTTGAAAATGCAGAAAAACAAACAGTTAGGTATTAACAGAGGGAGTCCAAGGGTCTAGGGAAAATAAAAAAAAATGCATTTGGCCTTCACCAGACCGGCGGCGCCGGCCCAAGTCGTGATCTCGCCGGCCCGATCCCGGTGAGGAGGGCTCAGATTTTTCCTATGTGTTCCTGACGTTTGGTATACCCTCGTGCACATGTTTGATTAGGCTGTGACTATTGGTTTTACGTGTTGTGAACGTGTAGAATTTGGGGCTTCTAAAAGTTTAAAAGAATTTTAAATAAAAAGAATATATGGCCGATGGGATTTGAACTCTGGTGCTTTGGTTCAGTAGTGCAAGGTCTTACCAGTGAGCTGCAAGCTCTTTCTTACTGTTCAAAGCAAATCAAATTTATAACTTGTGCTCAGGCTCAAGTACCCCTTTATGTAATTTTTTTTTGAAAAATTTATACAGAAAGTTAGGGTTGTTACATGTGTTCGCCTCCGAAAGCCGGGAAGACAGACGTCTTGCCTGAATTTGGGGGCAGATGCTATTTGGTTTATCTGTCGATCTCTCCGAAAATTCCAGGTTGATTTATAGCACCGTATATCGTAGGTTTAGACAGATACGGCCGTTGTAGCAAACTTCGTCAGATTCCCCCTCGTGTACGAGGGGCTTTTTTTATTGTGGGGACGCTCTTTCCTGTAGGCGCAAGCCCCTGCAGTTAATTACGCTACCGCATAGCGGTAACCACTTTCTCCTTCTCCAGATGGTCGCTTCGTATCATGTGTGTTTGTTTTATTTCTTGTTGCCCGTGGATTGTATACGGAGACTAATTTGTGTGGTCGCCCATAGGGCGTGGATTAGTCCAAATCCGTATTTTCTTAGATTTGAGTTTGGGTTTGTTTTAAGAATCGATAACCTCATTTGAGATTAAGATCAACTTAAATGTTTGTTAAGGATACGTTTGTCTAATTTTAGACTAAGATCTACTTAAGAAGATTTTGGGATCATTTAGATCCAACGAAAGAGTATTTGGACTCAATCATTTTAGTTTAAGGACGTTGCGGTCCATTGGGTTTAAGAACATTATAGTCCATGATTTTAAAGACATCGCAGTCTGTATGGTTTAAATACATCATTGTCTGTAAGGTTTTGGCTTCCCCGTTTGGGGATTCACCAAAAGTTATTTGTTATTGGGACCCTCTATCTCTTTGAAGACGTTGAAGAATTACAACGACATTTATTAGAGGTATGAAGAGATATACCCTTGAACCAATGTTGGTTGGGAGATCTATAGTCAAGTTTGGGACTAAGACCAATTAAAGAGATTATGAGCACATGGGCTCGGTTGATCTGAATTAAGGACTTGTGGCCAACATAGGCTCAGTCCATCTAGTTTTGAATAAAGTGTTGAACACTTATTTGGGCTCAGTCCTTTTTTTATTCAACAATGCTGAGCGTTGATTTGGGTTCTGACACTCATTTTCTTTTTTATCTTTTATTGAGTGTTGAACACTTTTTATAGTGCTGGGGCTTTATTTACAGAGCGCTTTGTAATTCCTTAGCGCCCACATGAGGAGCACGTGAAGCGCTTGGCGCTGAGCACCAGAATTGGAGCGCTTGGCGTTGAGCACCAGACTTGGAGCGCTAAGGCGCTTCTTATAAAATAGCGCCCACGTGAGGAGCGCGTGGAGCGCTTGGTGCTGAGAGCCAGATTTGGAGCGCTAAGGCGCTTCTTATAAAATAGCGCTCATGTGAGGAGCGCGTGGAGCACTTGGCGCTGAGCGTCAGACTTGGAGAGCTGAGATGCTTCTTTGGCAGCTCTGATCAGTTCTGTGCTCTGAGAATTAAATTCTCGGTTTATAAGAGACTTTGTCTCATGGATCTAAGAACTGAGTTCTTCTTTTATGAGGAGATACAATGATCTCTTTGTTTTTGTGAAAAACTTTTTCTTATGGATCTGTGATCTAGAAAAAGAACTAAGTTCTTATGATGTGCGAGTTAAACTCTCAAATATGAAGGAGATGTTATGATCTCTTTTCTTTTTATTTATCTTGAAGAAGGTTCTTCTTCTTAGAGCTTGCTCTTCTCTTTTTCTTGTCTGAGAACTTGAAACTTATAGGGAGGTTTTTCTCTCGCTGCAAGACTTGAAGTCTTGGGTCCTTTATATAGGGGAGGCTGATTTGGTGAATCGGTTAAGGAAATCTCTCATTGAGAGATCTCTGATTGATTTGGGGATGTTTCCCACCATTGGATTTTTGATCCAAGGGCCTCTGTTTTACAAAAGACATTTTTCTTGTTTTTAACAAGATTCGGAAAATATTTTCCTATACAGAATTTATTCTGTATCTTGATGATTTTTAATCACCATGGGATCTTTGATCCAACGGTGCTCTGATTCACAGAGCACAATTTTCTTATTTGGAAAGATTTGAGGAGTTTTTCCTCAACAGAATTTTATTCTGGTAAATTGATGATTTGTCATCTTCGTTAGATCTTTGATCCAAGGGTTGAGAACATTTAGTTCTAGCGATGGCGCTCTTGGCTCTAGCGCTCTCGTGCTTTGCACGTGAAGTGCTGCCTCAGAGTCTTTGACTCTTAGCGCTGGCGCTCTTGACGCAAGCGCTCTCATAAGGCGCTGCCTCAGTTCAAATTTCAAATTTTGAATAGAGCTATGCTCTCTGATTAGGGGAAACAACATGCATCCTAACATCAGCACTATTTACCGTGATCCCGATATCGTTTACAATTTCATATTTGGTGTCCATTTGATAAATATGCACCACATGACATGTCCTGACACACTACTTGACTTGTTACTTTGATCTTTTTACTAATGCCGACAATACTGACTTGTTGTCCTGATGGACGTAATCTGTTGTCTACATAGAAAAACCTGTACCTGCTTGATCCTGTGTTGGTATTAGACTTACATCTTCAATACCTGATTTGAACACAAAGCCTTGGGGGTAAGGGGAAATCAATAATGAAATCTGAATTGTAACTCAACAGTTCGATACTTATACTGATCAGTCTTTACGGGCTAGGCCAGCCCCGAGACGCTGCTGCTGACATCATTCGTCTGTACATGTTACCCGTTTACTGCTAGCGGCATGTCTCGGATTCAGCTTGAGAATCTTGACCGTGGTCCCGGGCACGCATGGGATACTATTGAGTTACATTGACGATTACATTAAATTGATTTCAAAGATTTTAGAGTAGATAACCCAGTAGCATAGTTTAGATTACTCATGGCACTTCACATACGCATACATACCTCACTGTTCATATCCGTGTTATTCTTTATATTCATGTTTACCTATATCGTTACATCCTGGTTATTACTATTATTTGATATTATGACGCACTGACGTTTAGGTTTTTTATGGCCCAGTTCCTCTATCTCTATCGCAGGCTGAACAGGAGTACTTTAGCCGTCAAGCCGAGCAGTGAGGAATTGATTATGTAAGGTTAAGAGATGTTAGCTTTGAGACTCTTAGCTTATTTTTCCGCACTTTTATTTCTTGATGTGAGCCCATATTGGAACGTTTTTCCAGATGTGTTTATTGGATATTAATATTGTTTCCGCTTATACATATTCTTGACTTTTTTATTTTGGCAAATTGACACGTATTAGATAGATTTTATATTTTACCGTTCTTGATATCCTATAAACAGCCATATTGTGACTGTGGAGGGATGTTTTCTATCCACAGGTAGCATGGTTGGATCTGTCACGTGCCGTAGTTAGCGCACTCTGGAAAGCGGGGCATGATATTCCTTGCCGCTTCAGATGTCTCCACAACCGATCCTAATATCGAATAAAAACTTTAGCGCGTGAGGGGCTTGAATACCAATACGACGTATATACATACACAAAGCGAACTAAACGACCATAGGTTAATACGTGCGACCTTCCTGTACTATACGTGTGCAACAATCCCCTAAGACTACCCCAAATAGCTGTTAACCGACGAAAATACTAAATCGAGAGTCGAGATATCCGTATCGTACGTTAAAACATCGCCAAAAGTGAAATAAAATGCCCCCAGATTTTTGTATACATGATCTGGGATGAAATTAAGTATACCAGGGTTCTAGTTTAAGGATCAGGGAGCCCCCGACAAAAATCCAAATCCTAACTCCTAAGTCTAACAGCAAATTGCAACCATGGGGAATTTTTTGGTGGCCAGGTTGAAGAGAAATGGGCTCGTATTTGGAGGGTGCACTCAAAGTCCTATAACAATCACCCCGAAATCTTAATTTATCTCTGTGATCACTGAAAAGGTAGCAGATTCAAATTGAACCCCAAACTCCAACAAAAATACTAGTTTTAGCACTATCAAAACATCATGTTGGATTAATGAAGTTTTGGTTTTAAAACAAACGGATAAATAGCACTAAAATACATTTATCTATCCTAATATCAGTTGTGGTTACCAAAGAATTCACACAAATTCAATTTTCAACCTCAAACCTCACTTTAAGTTTTAAAACAACCAAAAACATAAACTTTATCTTAAAACTAGTGTTGCTAAAGTAAGTGTTTGCTAAAACTTGATTAAGATTGGCTAAGTACCTGTTCCTTAGCTTTGTGGCGAGTCTCAACCTTGCAAAGTGGCCTCAAGGGTGAGGACTTGGCTTCCACATTGAATTTTGATAGGAAATGATATGGTTTGAAGAGATTAATAGGTGTGTGTGGGTTAATTTGTTTGTGGAAGATAGAAAGGAAGATGAGGAGGGAAAAGAAGGAGGAGGAGCTGAGCATGAGGAGAGAAATGGCTAAGGCCATTTATGTCACGACCCAAGTTTGGATGTGACCGGCTCTTAAATTGTATAATATCTAAAGATATCTACACAAGCCGAGTAAGCCAAAAACCAAGATGAAAAACCCTTTTTGCGGAATTTTTAAGAAAATTTAGTTTTTTAAGTAAAAATCACGTTTTGTAAGTATTAAAATCTTAACAGTACTTCCCTAATAAATAAAACAGCAGTTATAAGGAGTTTTAGTTTGGTTACATCTCTAGTTGGGAGTAACGATACCAACAGCGAAAATTAATAAGCTAAACGATCTCATCTGTCAAATAATATACATATAACCACATCTTGTTATAAGTCATAATACAGGGTCTGATAGAGATTTTCTAGATTCAATATACAATACCAAAAGAGGAGGTTACTATATAGGTAACCCACCTAGCAAAAGATACGATAAAAGCTGATAAGTGGATCTACACTGCTGCTAACCGTCCACTCTACTCCTGTAAGGAACTGTGGCACAACGGTGGTGAGTTGCCAACTCAGTGAATAAAACTAATATATAACGGCTGATAATGTAAATATGAAGAACTATAAATAATAGCAATAAGTATGAGTATGATGCAGGATAACATGTAAAATCATGAATTTGTACCACTAACTATATAACTCAAAACTGAAATCTCATCATTTAGTTTCAAATAGAGTTCATCTTTCCGTGTCCAACATCGACACAAATCTTCTGTTTCCCTTAGGCATCGTTCCTCGAACGATCCTGCAATCAATAATATCGGTCGGTATCATCTAGATATTCGCCGTGTTTCATACTATCTCCGGTATCGAGTATCCTTTCTAGGCTCCCCGCCTCAAATGCGGCTTTCCTGCCCCTCGGTCTTGACCGGGTCCACCATGAATCCGACTGTATAGCTCCCCCACTCAGTCTGGATAATGTAAAAATCCGCGACCGTATAGCTCCCCCACTCGGCCCGGAATAAAACCAAATCATAAAAACAACATCTCATGGTGGACATGTCACATCAATCATAAAGAATTTCTGAATACACTTAATAGTGTATGAAAACTCAAAACCATAAATTCTCAATAATACAAATGCCTCTAATGTCAACCTCTAACATGTGAACATAAAACATGATGTCAATTATGCAAAGTACTACTGTTATTGATGTTTAAGGTATGATAGGAATCATATTTAACAGGATAATTACTAAGTGTGAAAGTGACATATTAATATCGACGAGGTGTAGTGTAACATGTAGATATGTGCATGTGCGGCATAACTCGTCGATAATTGTGCAGTGTTCTAACAACTACTAACATGGTGATGTATATTTATATGTATGTGGATGCATATGATCAACTTAACATATAAAAGCCTAATTTTTATTTAAACAACTACGGGCGTATCACGCCATCTTTACAAAATCTCTCGGTAGATATTTAGTCTACTCACCGGAATACGTCGTAAACTACTCAGAAATCTCCAATCATTTTTCCTTTCCTTGCAGCCTCCGAAGTTCCCGTATTTGAACCTAACATCGAAATTAACTTGTATAAGGAAATGGCTAATTTCGATACGGCGAAATATGGAAATACGAGTTTCACATACTAACTATACTACGTATGACTAATTTAAACTATCTAACACCTATACTAACTGAGTTTTAACCCCCTCGCTGTTTGCAACAGAAAAGTTAAACGCGTTACGAATTTACCGTATCGTATTTTAGAATTTTGATCCCTTTTTTCCGATATTAGTTCCTAGATTTTATTTACAGTTAAATTAACTTATTTAAACAATACCAAAACTCCTAAAATTTACACAGAGACCTACCCAAAAAACCCCAACACCCAATTCAAATAAAAATCCGGCGACGCCGGATTTGGCCTATGACTCGCCGGCCAAAATCTGAGCTCATGGGTTCGTACTCGTAGGGTTTGTTCTATGTCCAACATACAATATTTAGACATTGTTTGGTTAAGTTATTTATTACCTAAGTCATAGTAGATTACACAGAGTTAAGTTTTACCAAAAATACGATATTATCGACATTCGATTTTTAAATTAAACCAGTTACTGAACTAAATCCTACAGTGTTTAAAGATATTACCTACAAAGGATTGCTGGAAGATCTCCCTCTAAGACACACAATCTCCTAGTTCCTAGCTTGATGGTGAAATCCTTAGCCTAGTTCTTCTTCTCTTCTCTCTTTTCTTATTTCCTTTGGAGTATTATGTTTTTCCTTTTCCTTCACTCCACTTAGTTCAGTTGCCTTAATATATTTACTGAATTAGTTTTGATATAATTTAAGGATAATAGAATTAAGGAAGTAGGTGTTGTCAACTAAAGGAGAGTGGGGCTTCCATGCAAGGTGGAGGTGTTATGCATGAATTGTGCATGTAAGTAGGATGTGTCATGCCTTATCACTCCAATGGTGTTGACTCATGATAATTTCTGAGCTAAAACTTTTTCTACCCCTTTTTCACTTACACCCTCTACATTTCATAGTTTGCACAATTTCCTAAATTGTTACACAAAGACCCTTCACTACATGTGTTATTGTATAACACTATTTTAATTAAGATGAAGCTAAATTTCATACTAAAACCCTTGTAATTTTTTAATGTTACACACTAAAATTTTAATTTAATTAGTTTCACGTAATACTTATGAAAATGTCTTATTTGGTTTTAATAAATTTTTAATTTAACATTTTATTATTTAATTAATTAATTTTATTTATTTCTAAATTTTACAAATGTTACAATATTTCCCTTTTAAGAAAATTGAACGAATCGCGAGGAGATTACTTGGGAGACCGAGGATGTGATGCGAAAGAAATTTCCACATTTTTTTGAACCTTTACAGATGGATGTACCCTTGATCTCAGTTTCTTTGCCTGCCGGTCTAGAATAGCTACTGGCTGCACTGTGTAGGATAAATTTGTCTCAATCTGTAAGGTCTGATGCTGGATCGCGTGAGAAGGATCGTGAAGATACTTGCGAAGCATAGATACACGAAACACCGGATGCACATCTGGAAAACTGGGTGGACGTGCTAGACGATAAGACACAACACCCACTCTTTCCAGAATCTCGTAGGGTCCGACATATCTGGGGCTGAGCTTCCCCTTTTTCCCGAAACGCATCACACCTTTCATCCGAGATACACGAAGGAACACATGATCTCCCACCTCAAACTCGAGTCTACAACAACGTTGATCTGTATATGATTTCTTTCTGCACTGGGCCTCTCTCATTCTGTCCCATTTCAACCGAATCTTTTCCGTAGTCTCCTGTACTATCTGCGGTCCCAAAATGCTACTCTCGCTCAGTTCCGTCCAGCAAACAGGTGATCGACATTTCCTCCCATACAAAGCTTCAAAGGGTGCTATCTGGATCGTCTCCTGAAAACTGTTGTTGTATGAGAATTCTATCAAAGGTAAGTGATGATCCCAACTACCACCAAAATCAAGGCTGCAAGCTCGAAACATATCCTCTAAAGTCTGAATGGTCCGTTCTGACTGACCATCTATCTGTGGGTGAAAAGCTGTACTAAAACTCAATCGTGTACCAAGAGCTTCTTAAAGTTTCTGCCATAGCCTGCTGGTAAATTGTGTACCCCTATCGGATACTATGCACGTCGGAACTCCATGCAATCGTACAATCTCATTGATATAAATCTGAGTATACTGTGCAAACCCATACGTCGTCTTCACCGGAAGAAAGTGAGCTGCCTTTGACAATCTGTCTACAATCACCCAGATGGAATCATACCCTCTGCTAGTCCTGATTAGACCCACAATGAAATCCATGGAAATCTGTTCCCATTTCCACTCCGGAATAGGCAAGGGCCGCAACTCTCCTGCCGGCCTCTGGTGCTCGGCCATGACTTGCTGACAAGTCAAGCATCTCGAAACAAACTCCGCAACATCCCTCTTCATTTCTTCCCATTAATAAACATCCTTCAAGTCATGATACATCTTGGTGGAACCAGGATGAATGCTGTATGCTGATCGATGGGCCTCCTCTAAGATCTCACGTCTCAGTCCATCCGAATCCGGCACACAAAGACGAATCCCAAAACGTAATACTCCATGATCATCTATCATGCACCCCGACTCTCTGCCCTTCTTAACCTGATCCAAAATCTCCGATATATGAGTATCTGCGGGCTGGGTTTCTCAAATACGATCCAATAACTGAGGACGGGTGCGAACATGTGCTAACTGTCCTCCTATTGAGGTGAACTCAAACTATACACGGCTATCACATAGAATCTGCCAGTATATAGATGACTGTTCCTGCAAGGTGCGCAAATGAGATAAGCTACCTCTAGGCCTCCGACTCAAAGCATCTGCTACAACATTCGCTTTGCCCGGATGATACAAGATCTTACAATCGTAATCCTTCACGACTTCCATCCATCGACGCTGCCTTAGATTCAGATCCCTTTGCTGAAAAATATACTTCAAGCTTTTATGATCTGTGAAAATTTGGCACGAGTCTCCATACAAGTAATGCCTCCAAATTTTCAGTGTAAAAACCACCGCAGCCATCTCCAAGTCATGAGTGGGGTAGTTCTGCTCGTGCCTCTTCAGCTGTCAAGAAGTATAAGCTATAACCCTGCCGTGCTACATCAACACATAGCCTAAACCCACTCTATAGGCATCACAATACACAACAAAACCACCAGCCCCAAAAGGTAAAGATAAGACCGGTGCAGTCGTCAAGAAAGTCTTCAACTGCTGGAAACTCTACTCACATGCATCTGTCCAAAGAAATGGAACTTCTTTCCTAGTCAATCCGGTCAACGGTGCAGCGATCTAAGAAAAATCCTGCACAAAGCGTCGGTAATAACCTGCCAGACCCAAAAAATCTACACTATCCAGCCAGAATGCACACTTAGAGAATTTAGCGAACAGGTGATGCTCTTTCAAGGTCTGCAACGTGATGCGCAAATGCTGCTCGTACTCCTCCCGACTCCGGGAATAAACAAGAATATCATCAATGAACACTATAATAAACTGATCAAGGAATGGCCTGAAAATATGGTTCGTCATATCCATGAAAGCTGCTGGGGCGTTGGTGAGTCCGAACGACATCACCAGAAACTCATAATGTCCATAACGTGTGTGAAAAGCAGTCTTTGGAATGTCATCCTTCCGAACCCTCAACTGGTGATACCCTGACCACAAATCAATCTTTGGGAAGTAGTCAGCTCCCTGCAGCTGATCGATCAAGTCATCGATACGAGGTAATGGATACCTATTTCGCACAGTAACTCGATTCAGCTGCCTGTAGTCGATGCACAGTCTCATACTACCGTCCTTCTTCTTAATAAATAAGACAGGAGCTCCCCACGGCTATACACTTGGACGAACAAGTCCTCTATCTAACGATTCTTGCAATTGCTTTTGAGTTCCTTCAACTCCATCGAGGCCATCCGGTAAGGTGGTATAGAAATAGGCCCCGCATCCGGAATCAAGTCAATGCAAGATTCGATATCGCGATCGGGCGGTAATCCTGGTAATTCAGCAGGAAACACATCCAGAAACTCTCATGCGATCGGAATCTGGTCCAACGGAATCTTAGCGGCTCCTAAGTCCTGAATAAATGCTAAGAACCCATGATAACCCTTCTTCAAGAGTCGTCCCGCACAAAGAGCAGAAATCAGGTTGGCAGGAGTTATATTATAGTCTCCCTGCACAACAAAAATCGGTCCACTTGGATACAAAATCTGACCGCTTCCCCCCGACAATCTACATAAGCATGACAAGCGGCCAACCAATCGATACCAAGAAGTATATCAAAATCTAACATATCCAGGAGAATCAGATCAACTAATGAATCCCTATCACCAATACGTACTGAATATGACCTGAATATGAGTCGAGCTATAAAGAATCTCCTACAGGAGTAATCCTAACTAGTAGTAACTAACTAAAAAAAAACGACGACTCTCTCCCCCAGAGAAGTGCAAATTGTGCAGATACGTAAGAATGCGTAAAACTGGGATTTAAATAAAATATGTGTATCTAAGGAACGTACCAAAAGACTACCTGTTATGATAACGTTCGACGCCTGTGCGTACCGAAGAGTCAACATAAGAGTTAAAGCCTGCCCGCTTCCAGTGACCAACTACCGTCTTCCTCTGCCTCCTCGTCCTCTCGAATTACGACCGCCCCGACCATGGCCTCTATGGGTATTGATCACAGGTGTAGGAGGTAATGTGCTCGGAGGAGGTGGTGAAGGTGGTGAAGTCATATGTGAGACCGATGCCTCACCCTGTCGCCTCACAGGACAAATCCTAATAAAGTGATACGGATACCCACACCTGAAACATCTTTGTACGGGCTGCTGAACATATGGGTATAAGTGATAGAACTGATCCATACATAATCTGCCACGGACTCTACGAACACGTCTTGGTGCTAATATATTATTATGAATTTGCCTTGGTCTCTGAACAACCGTATGTGGAGTAATAGTCGATCTTCGTGCTCTGCTGATCTCTAACAAGGATCCGATCATTCGGCGCATCTCTTGAACACTTGCCTCCATCCTAGCTATACGATCAATATAGGGTGGATCAATCGGTTCATGAAAGATAGGCGTACTGCCCAGGTCTGTCCCCGTTTCAGACGAGCCCGCTCCAATCTCATCTTGAACAGCGGTACTCTGAGTTCCCGTAGTCGTTAATGACATAGTTGCTGGAGTAAGAAACAGGATTGATAAGGACATTGCAATCGAATCACAAGATACATGAAATCAAGGAAAGAAGTACGAACAAGCTTCTCCTAAGGTTACTTAGGCTGAGTATCGTAGCGTAAATATGCCGCGTAACATATGTACAGTACTCTACTCATCCTGAATCACCTACTCCATCAAACCAAGGTCATCCTATGTAACGACACTTAAGCCTACTAACTCCAATTCACTACTCGATTCCTTAAGATTAATCCTAAGCTCTGATATCAATTTTGTCACGACCCAAGTTTGGATGTGACCGGCACTTAGATTGTATAATATCTAAACATATTTACACAACCCGAGTAAGCCAAAAACCAAGATCGAAAACCCTTTTTGCGGAATTTTTAAGAAAATTTAGTTTTTTAAGTAAAAATCACGTTTTGTAAGTATTAAAATCTTAACAGTACTTCCCTAATAAATAAAACAACAGTTATAAGGAGTTTTAATTTGGTTACATCCCTAGTTGGGAGTAACGATACCAACAGCGGAAATTAATATTCAACTTTATACGACATCAATAAGAATCTTAGACATAAGTAAAAGAAATATTATTTAACATAACTAAACGATCTCATCTGTCAAATAATACACATATAACCACATCTCGTTCTAAGTCATAATACAGGGTATGATGGAGATTTTCTAGATTCAATATACAATACCAAAAGAGGAGATTACTACATAGGTAACCCACCTAGCAAACATGCGATAAAAGCTGATAAGTGGATCTACACTGCTGCTAACCGTCCACTTTATTCCTGCAAGGAACTGTGGTACAACGGGGGTGAGTTTCCAACTCAGTGAATAAAACTAACATATAACGGCTGATAATGTAAATATAACGAACTATAAATAATAACAATAAGGATGAGTATGATGCAGGATAACATGTAAAATCATGAATTTGTACCACTAATTATATAACTCAAAACTGAAATCTCATCATTTAGTTTCAAATAGAGTTCATCTTTCCGTGTCCAACATCGACACAAATCTTCTGTTTCCCTCAGGTATCGTTCCTCGAACGATCCTGCAATCAATAACACCGGTCGGTATCATCTAGATATCCGCCGTGTTTCACACTATCTCCGGTATCGAGTATCCTCGCTAGGCTCCCCGCCTCAAATGCGGCTTTCCTGCCCCTCGGTCTCGACCGGGTCCACCATGAATCCGACTGTATAGCTCCCCCACTCAGTCTGAATAACGTAAAAATCTGCGACCGTATAGCTCCCCCACTCGGCCCGGAATAAAACCAAATCATAAAAACAATATCTCATGGTGGACATGTCACATCAGTCATAAAGAATTTCTGAATACACTTAATAGTGTATGAAAACTCAAAAGCATAAATCCTCAATAATACAAATGCCTCTAATGTGAACCTCTAACATATGAACATAAAACATGATGTCAATTATGCAAAGTACTACTGTTATTGATGTTTAAGGTATGATAGGAATCATATTTAACAAGATAATTACTAAGTGTGAAAGTGACATATCAATATCGACGACGTGTAGTGTAACATGTAGATATGTGCATGTACGGTATAACTCATCGATAATTGTGCAGTGTTCTAACAACTATTAACATGGTGATGTATATTTATTTGTATGTGGATGCATATGATCAACTTAACATACAAAAGCCTAATTTTTATTTAAACAACTACGGGCGTATCACTCCATCTTTACGAAGTCCCCCGATAGATGTTTAGTCTACTCAGCGGAATACGTCGTAAACTACTCAGAAATCTCCAATCCTTTTTCCCTTCCTTGCGGCCTCCGAAGTTCCCGTATTTGAATCTAACACCGAAATTAACTTGTATAAGGAAACGGCTAACTTCGATACGGCGAAATATGGAAATGCGAGTTTCACGTACTAACTATACTACGTACGACTAATTTAAACTATCTAACACCTATACTAACTGAGTTTTAACCCCCTCGTTGTTTGCAACAGAAATCTTAAACGCGTTACGAATTTACCGTGTCGTATTTTAGAATTTTGATCCCTTTTTTCCGATATTAGTTCCCAGATTTTATCTACAGTTAAATTAACTTATTTAAACAATACCAAAAATCCTAAAATTTATGCAGAGACCTACCCAAAAACTCCCAACACCCAATTCAAACAAAAATCCGGTGACGCCGGATTTGGCCTATGACTCGCCGGCCAAAATCCGAGCTCATGGGTTCGTACTCGTAGGGTTTGTTCTATGTCCAACATACAATATTGAGGCATTGTTTGGTTAAGTTATTTATTACCTAAGTCATAGCAGATTACACAGAGCTAAGTTTTACCAAAAATACGATATTATCGACATTCGAATTCTAAATTAAACCAGTTACTGAACTAAACCCTACAGTGTTTAAAGATATTACCTACAAAAGATTGCTGTAAGATCTCCCTCCAAGATGCACAATCTTCTAGTTCCTAACTTGATGGTGAAATCCTTAGCCTAGTTCTTCTTCTCTTCTCTCTTTTCTTATTTCCTTTGGAGTGTTATGTTTTTCTTTTTCCTTCACTCCACTTAGTTCAGTTGCCTTAATATATTTATTGAATTAGTTTTGATATAACTTAAGGATAATAGAATTAAGGAAGTAGGTGGTGTCATCTAAAGGAGAGTGGGGCTTCCATGCAAGATGGAGGTTTTATGCATGAATAGTGCGTGTAAGTAGGATGTGTCATGACTTATCACTCCAATGGTGTTGACTCATGATAATTTCTGAGCTAAAACATTTTCTACCTCTTTTTCACTTACACCCTCTACATTTCATAGTTTTCACAATTTCCTAAATTATTACACAAAGACCCTTCACTACATATGTTATTATATAACACTATTTTAATTAAAATGAAGCTAAATTTCCTAATAAATCCCTTGTAATTTATTAATGTTACACACTAAAATTTTAATTTAATTAGTTTCACGTAATACTTATGAAAATGTCTTATTTGGTTTTAATAACTTTTTAATTTAACATTTTATTATTTAATTAATTAAGTTTATTTATTTCTAAATTTTCCAAATGTTACAATTTACCCCCCTTCTCACCACAACCATTCCCAATATTTTATTCACCCATCCCATGCCCATACCCTATTGTCTCATGCCATGCTATATTATAGTTTTCAAATAAAAATAAAAACAAAAAAAATAATTTTGCTAATTAGTTAAGAATTAAATATAGGGTTTATTTGTCATGGCACTAATTTGATATTTTAGTCAAAACTAACACATTACTAGTTCTAGGTTAAATGTGTGTGTGTGTTTATAAAATTATTAACTATGATTTATCTAATATCACAAGTTATATAGCTAATTAGATTATAATTAATTCTAATAAATTTTCAAGATGTTACAATCTTCCCCCTTAAATAAATTCGGTCCCCGAATTTAAAATCTAACTACGCGTACCTTCGAAGATATGGGGAAATTTCTTCCGCATCTCACTCTCGGCTTTCCATGTGACCTCTTCGCTGTTCGTTCCACGCCACAGAACCTTCACGGACGGTAATACCTTTGACCGCAATTTCTTCAACCGACGGTCCAGGATGACTACCGACTGCTCGGTGAAAGATAGATCACACTCCAACTGGATCGTTTGATACTGAATCGCGTAAGATGGGTCATGAATATACTTACGAAGCATAGATACATGAAACATAGGGCATACATCCGGAAAATGGGGCGAAAAGGCTAGACGTTATGCAACAGTACCGACTTGCTCAAGAATCTCGAAAGAACCTACATATCTGGAACCGAGCTTCCTCTTCTTTCCAAATCTCATCACACTCTTCATCGGAGAGTCCCATAGGAAAACATGGTCACCCACTGCAAACTCAAGTCTACAGCGACGATGAACATCATACGACTTCTACCTGCTCTAGGCTGTTCTCATCCTATCCTGGATCAACTGGATCTCCTCCGTAGTCTCCTGAACTAACTGCGGTCCTAAATTCCCGCTCTCACTAAGCTCGGTCGAACAGACCGGTGATCAACATTTTCTCCCATATAAGGCCTCGAATGGTGCCATCTGAATCGTCTCCTGAAAACTATTATTGTAGAAGAACTCAATCAAGTACAAGTGACGATCCCAACTGCCACCCAAATCTAGCGCACAAGCTCAGAGCATATTCTCGAGAGTCTGAATAGTTTGCTCTGACTGGCCATCGGTCTGCAGGTGGAAAACGGTACTGAAACTCAAACGGATACTCAAAACATCCTCGAGTTTCCGCCAGAGATAGCTGGTAAACTGAGAGTCTCTGTCAGAAACTATATAAGTCAGAACGCCATGAAACCGCACAATCTCATCAATGTAGAGCTGAGCATACTGAGCATAACGAGCATACCCGAAAGTAGTATTCACTGGGACGAAGTGAGCTTCTTTCGTCAACCAATCTACGATTACCCCGAAGGAGTCATACCCTCGACTGGACCTAGGTAGACCCACAATGAAGTCCATGGAGATCTTTTCCCATTTCCACTCTGGAATGGGCAAGGGTTGCAACTCTTGTGCCAGCTTCTGATGCTCGGTCTTGACCTGCTGACAAGTCAGGCATCAAGAAACGAAATCAGAAACATCTCTCTTCATCCCCTCCCACCAGTAGAAATCTCTCAAATCATGATACATCTTGGTGGAATCCGGATGGATGTTGTACGCTGACTGATGTGCCTCTTCTAAGATCTTGCGTTTCAGCCCCTCAGAGTCGGGTATAAATAGACAAGTCCCAAACCGTAGCACTCCCTCGCTGTCGATCGTAAACTCCGAGTCTCTGCTCTGCCGAACCTACTCCATAATCTCAGATAAATGGGCATCGTCGGAATGTGCCTCCTTGATGCGATCAAGCAAAAGCGGACAAGCGCGGACATGATCAAGCTGTCCTCATACGGATGTGAACTAAAACTATACACCACCGTCGCATAAAACCTTTCAATCCGTAGTTTTCATAAAATCCTCTCTAGGAATGCAAACAATATAAATACAATGTAAATGATAATAATAAATCTCTTAGAACTTTAGATTAATATAGGTTTAAGCGGTATCATTTTTCTTGAGCCCCAGGGAGCCGGAGAAAGCGATTGTTTACCTATTCAGGTTAGACAACGCATTAATGGAGTTATCAAATGACAATTGTCTTGAAAAAAACAAAAATCATGCCGTCCATGTACAACAGTTGTTCGATTACTCCTGAACTTAAGATCTTCAAAAGATAAATCCAGTCATATGAATGCCTATAACTTGAACACAAACTCGAAGCTAAACTGGACTTTAAACTCAATTCGAATCCAAACTCGAATCTAAACTTGAACTTGAACTAGAACTCAATCTATTCGACTAATTTGACTCGACCAAGATTGCAATTGACATGACTCACATTCTACTCGACTTACTCGACTTCATTTTACAACTTTTGCAATTTATGGGTTCAATCAAGACATATTATAATCAACTAATCAAATTAACTAAGGATATCTTACAGTTATAATATATATTATACTCGGGGTGTTTGGCATAGTTTCTTTTGTAAATCCAACAGAGTTTCAGGAGTCCCGTATTAACAATTTTTTTCATTTAATCAAATCTCAGTCGGGTCGACTCCTCCACAGCTTGGAGTTCCGATACTAACACATGAAATGGGCCCATGTTTCCTTGCTCCTGGGGTCCCACTCTTGAGCTCGTGAATATTTCTATGGTTGCGTTGATATTCACACTTGAAACTTAACGTTAACATAGTGACCATATAGAGACCTATAGTGTATATAACCTTATTTATTTTACCTATACTTTTACTTGTAACAAACATTATTTCATGGTTATTATGTACTTGTCACTTTACACTCTTACCTTACTTTTGGGACTTACCGAGAGCTAGTTCGCTGACGGGCATTCCACTCACCTTTGTTTTCATTAAATGTTCGTCAGATACGGTCGAGACGGAGGAAGTGGAGGCTACAGAGGAAGATTACGACTTAATAGCTACTCTGGATTAGTTTAACTTCCTTTTTCTTTTAGCTTAAGAAGGAAAGCGAAGTTCGGAATTTTATGTATGCCACATGTTTAGATATTATTTTTTATTGTATTTACTTTCCAGTTGAAACTCATGCATCTGTAAATATTTCAAGTTGAATGTAAATAAAGATATTTATTGAAAATTTTATAGCTTCCATTTATTCTTGCATTGTGTACTATTGTTTCAATACGCTTAGTATATTTATCTAGGGAATGACCTTATCTGAATAAATATGTCGCCGGCTTACTACGTCATTGTTTCCATCTGCCTGGAAGTGAGGCATGACAGGTTTTATTGGTAGCATATGAAGGTCAGTTATGCATGAAGTCGTAAACAATATACCATAAGAATTAATGATTCAACAAATATTTACATTCCTTAGATTTCAAAATTCCTTGAATCTATCATAATCCGTATTTTATATCAAGGTGATAGACTCTCCGAACAATACCAGCACCAACATCAATGACAATACTCCACCTCCTATACTAATCACCACCACCTACCATTGCCGTGCCTATCAATGAGCAAACGGTACTCCTCGAGGCGATCAAGAGCCGATTGGAGTGACAGAGAGAGCAGAAAACCTTCATACATCAAAGACTGGCTTGTCCTAAGGCGGATGCTGATTGATATCGTTTTCGTGTCGTGTCTAGAAATGTTTCACAACCAAAAAATATTTATAACGCAATCAATTGACGGTGTCTATTGTAGTTTCGTCAATGAGAACGGATCGTCCACTGAGAAAGTGTGATTTGTTCGAAATCGTTTCAGTTGAGTTGAAAATAAAAGATAAAAGAAAAATGCAAGAAAATTGATTTAAGATTTGTGAGTTTTCATTTCAAGAATCATCAAGAAATAGATCTAAAATCAAGAAATGATAGAGATCAAGAAAATGTCCAAATCGATTGAATTATCAAGATATGAAGAATAGCTTGTAGGATCCGATTGAGTTAATAGCTAATGATGAATCTAATAATTCCTAATCTTATCTATTGAATATTTATAGCTAGATTGATGATGATGATTGAAAATTAGGGATCAATTGAAGAAATTAGGGTTTCTCCTTCACTATCCCTTGTCTTTTCAGTCATAATCATTCGGATCTAACCTCTAGCAAAGAAAATCACCGATAGTTTGATCCCTAACTTGCAACGAAATAATCAAGAAGTCATTTCGCTCCAAATTAGGTCATCAACGATTCTTTATGTTAAGGTTCACAAATCTCATAAGAATTAAGACTAGTATTAAGATTTGATCATCATTAGATCTATCAATTCTCTCGGATCCTCCACAAGCGGAGAATTTACTCAAGCATCATGAAAATAAATGAATCAAAGATCAAGAAGCTTCATAACACAAGAGTGTAAAGAAAACAAGAAGTACAATTATCACCTTTATTGAATCGACGACTAGTTACACATTCCCTTAATTCGAGACTACAAGATGTTGCTCTTGATCGCTCCTTTTGAAGAGGTAACTAGATTCAGTCGAAGCTCGCTCTGCTCGATCTTCTTGAGTCGCGGATCATCATGGATCTCTTGCTCGGATGAAGGTCGGCGTTGCTTCAAAAGCTCGTTGAAAGCTTGCTTGGTTCGTTTCTCGATGGATCTTGATTTGGCTTTTGAATTGGATTCGGGCTAGGGTTTTGAGTTGCAAGTTGTGTCACTCAACTTGCGGAAATTTGGCTCAATATTCAACCACTCAATTAATGAACAACCTTTGTAATGAAGCCCTAGGTCTCTTTTTATAGTTTTCCCTTTAGCTTCCCCTAGAAGCTAGGTCTAGCTTCCCTTGGAAGCTTGGTTATTATGAGGCTTGCATAAGAAGCTAGGGTAGAGAAGTTTCTAGATTAAGATAGTTAGCTAGCTTGCATGAGAAGCTTGGTAGTTATGAAACTTGCACAAGAAGCTTGGCAGTTAGAAGGGAAGCTTCTGGAGAAATCTATACAATTCGAAACGTCTCGGAGAAGCTTGGCCGTTAAAAGAGAATCCCTGCAAAAAGATCCAACCGCCGACGAGTCAACTCGGCCGCGGATCCGCGGCCGTTTAGTGGACTCAGTGCATGAAATTTCCAGTGTTGTTTTCTGTTGGCTTTATAGCACTTTTCTGATGTCTGGAATATTTTTATACTTTATTGTTTACTGCCAGATCACAAGTCTTGGACTTGACGTATTTTATCAGCACTTTTATCAATTCTGGCTCTTTTACCTCGAGAATTTCCTGCACACAATCTCGAGACAAGTGTTTGATATACAAAGATCATGCATGTAATAATAAACACACAATTTCCCTCATAATGCCGGTTATAGTGTATACCACATGTTATTTGATATTTTGTAGACGAATTGCTAATATGTGCTATATTTATACCAAACACCTTTAGATGATTACAAAAAGTAGGGAAATTGCTGTGTTAAAAATGCAATATTTTCGACTGATCAAATTCCCCCAAACTTAATTTTGGCCGTCTCGAGCACACATCTTTTATTTAAAAGAAGGAGAAAATAAAGAAAAAAGAAAAACTAACTAGCACACTTTCGTAGGCAACACGATTGCACTGAGCACGTATAACAAGCCTTTAAACCTCTAGGTGTCCCTAGTAGGAGGAG
The DNA here is from genome assembly GCA_030015575.1 of Agapanthus africanus. Lineage (NCBI taxonomy): Eukaryota > Viridiplantae > Streptophyta > Magnoliopsida > Asparagales > Amaryllidaceae > Agapanthus > Agapanthus africanus. The sequence continues at coordinate 50,194,580 of CM057339.1, forward strand.
TGTTGTCTCCTGAGGGTTTTCCCCGGATTGCACCCACAAAATCCCATAATAAAAGAAAGACCGTGAAAGTTATATATAAAGAGAAGAATTGTAAAAGAAAGACTTTGAAAATTAGAGTTTCCAACTATACTAGCTTTTCGGTTGTCATAAGCCCTATCTTAATAGTCATAAAAAAATGTTAGAAATCACATCATCCCTTAATTAAACATCGCCTTTATTCTTCCTCCCTACATTTCTTCCAAACATCGATCATATAACCCTACGTGTGTGTAAAGACATCCCTACACTCGGAGAATTCAATTCAAGCTATCAAACTCTTGTCCATCTGCCTCAGTACTTTTTAATCGGTGTATATTTAGATGGAATTGCTCACACGTTTTTAATGCGACCGTTAATACTTCTTGAGCTACTAACCGACCGATTACTCATGTGCTTGCTTATTAGGCGTATTAGTATTTTTCTCGTCTTGCAACACCTAAGGCTTAGCAGTGACTCCTAAACCAGTTGGTCTAAGGCACTAGGTGATGAAGCACCCTCGCTATATTTTTTTTATGCTGCCTTGGTGTTTACAAAACCAATGTTCATTTTTCTTCACCATTTTATCTTTTATTCATTTATAATTTCCTTCATACTTTGGCTTTTATTTTAGACAAGAGCACTTCAAGGTATCCTCTACTATCCCGAATTTCAAGACGTGTGTAAGTGCGTATAGTAGGGTATCAATGTTCAAATGTTTGGCTTCCAGAATAGGAACTATTTTTCAGACTTATTTTTACCCTCAGATTAGTGACTTCCTTCATCTTACTAACCCTTGGGACAACGGCTCATAACTACTTATTACTAGTTTCATTTAAGAAAACTTCTAATTTTCTTTATTTTCTTAAATTTTTCCAATCTTTTGAATCTAATTTTTCACTATCTAATCTTTTATAATCTTATTTATGTACAAAAAAAATTTATTTTTTTTAATCTTTTCTTATTATATGTTTTGTGCTTCTGCAAAGTATGATGCAAAGTGATGCGTAAATAAGCACAAACCTCCCCCAAACTTGTTTTTAACAGTGTCCTCACTGTTGCCATCTACTGGATCACAAAAAACCTGTAAGCTTGGGAGAAAATTTGTTAATGGGGGCAATACATATGATCGTGAAAATCTCCCCTAAACTTATTCTTTGGCTCACCATTTTGAGTAAAAATTTTATTTTCAAGAGCCAGATTATACTCCCCCCAAACTTGAGTTAAACAATGTTAAGCTTTGAAAATCATAAGAGGGGGTCAAAATTATTGGTCAATACCAAGCTTTGCAAAGACCGAAAGTCAATACCAACCATTCGAAAATTTTATCAGTGTAGTGCATCAGTTGGTGGAAGAAAATGTTATAAGGAGCCAGGAAGAAGTGGGGAAAAGGTAAGTGGTGGGATAGAATGTATTTGCGTCTCGTTTTGGAGAGACGACACAGTGATTGTGATGGATTACTCGCATTCTCATTATAGTCCAGAAGAAAGGGTGGAGGTTCAATTTCTTCATTTTGGAGATGATTCATCTCAACACCCGTGTTTGCTAAAAATGCGAGCTCATCAGCAAAAATTTTCTCAAAGCTTTCATCGATTCCCCAAAGAATAATGTCATCAAACAGTGCGGGGTGATCTTCAGACCCCAAAAACGGATCATAATCAGTGTTAGATGTTGATCCGGACAACTCGGTGGAAGAGTCCGTATGTGTATGATACATAGTTGGGTCAAACAATAATATATGAAAAGAGTCTAGATCAGTATCATAAGGCTGATCAAATTCACTGCCGTCGACATCCATTAATCCGACAGAACATGCTTGAGCAGAAGGTTCGGAGGGTACACTTCCTAACTTGTAAATATTAAGCTCAATTGATATCTTCCCGAAGGATAGGGTCATAAAGCCATTACGACAGTTGATTACAGCATTGGAAGTGGCCAAAAAGGGTCGACCAAGGATCACCGGAATTTGATTCCGTGGGTTCACTACAGGCTGTGTATCAAGAACAATAAAGTCCACAGGGAATAAAAATTCCTCGATTTTTATTAACATATCCTCCAGCTCACCCCTAGGTATGGTGATTGATTGGTCGGCCATCTGGAGAGTGCAGTGAGCTGGTTTCAACTCTCTAATCCCTAACTGCTCGTAAACCGAGTAAGGAAGCAGGTTAGCACTTGCGCCAAGGTCAAGTAGAGCACGGTTAATGTGTTTACCCCCAATAGAAATAGAAATTGTAGGACAGCCAGGGTCCTTACGTTTTCTACGTAATTGTTGGGGAAAATCCGTGTCTATAGTACTCGACATGAACACCTTTTGGGAACTTGAGTCTTCCTCTTCCTAGTGCACAAGTCTTTGAGAATCTTCGCATAAGCCGGGACTTGTTGTATAGCATCTAGAAGAGAGATATTGATGTTAACCTGTTTAAAGATTTCAGTGATCTTCTCCATTTGCGGACTTGGTCTGTTTTCCCTTAACCGATTCAGATAAGGAGCTTTAGCAATAAGAACGGGGTCCAACATTGGAGAAGATCGTGTGGGTAGGAAAGATCCAAGAATAGGAGTGGGGATCGTCTTTGGTGGACTAGAAGAAGTGTGCTGAGGGTTCGAGCCTTGGGGAAAACGGAGAATAGGCTCGGAAGAAAGCGGTGGGGTAGACGAACTGGGGTCAGAAGTAGAAGTGGAAGGAAAAGTCTCAGCCGGGGTATCATCGATTGATTCTTCATTATTATCAATTTCTTCACCAACATGGTTGTCAAGCACTCTTCCAGATCTCAACGTGGTGATAGCGTTCACATGATATGAATAGCCAGGATTTGGTAAATGTTGAGCTTGAAGTTCCCTTTCTCTCTAGCACTCAATTCGGCATTTATACGGGAAATTTGTGCTTCCATCGATTTAATACTCTCACTTTAGGAGTCAGAGTTTTTCTGGATTTTATTGACGGAAGACTTCATCTCAGCCGAAACTTGCATGATATTTGTCAGAAGCAAATTCATGGTTTGTTCGAGTGGAGAGGAGTTATCAGTACCGGACATTTACAAAGAATTATTATATGGTGCAGGTGTGTTGACCAGATTTTGAAAGTTTTGTGATTGGTAGGGGTGCTGACTTATTTGAAGTGGTTGCTGTTGTGGTGGAGGACCCTTTTGGAAATTATTTTGGTTTAGAACCGTGTTTTGAGTTTGTGATTGGTTCCAAGTAAAGTTAGGGTGATTCCTCCAACCCTGATTATAAGTGGAAGAATACGGATCGTTTCTAGGTCTTTGTTGGAAAACAGCATTGGTATGCTCTTGACGTTGAAACGGAGAATTCAAAGGACATTCTTCCGTAAGATGAGATGGATCAGAACAAAATCCACAGACAGTTTTGGATAGTGACATCTGATTTAGGGAGGCTGCTAAAAATTTGTGTTCCATAGCTTCGAGTTTCTTTTGTATTGCTGCCATTTCAGCTCTAACTCGTATGGAAACATCAGATTGGTGGTTGCCACCCCTAGACGATGATTGGTTAACACTCTCCCACTGTAAAGATTTTTCGGCGAAATTTTCTAAAAATCTCCAGGCTTCACCATCATCTTTATTCATGAAGGTACCTTGACACATGGATTCAAGGGTCTGTTTTGTTGTAGGATTAATGTCCTCATATATGATTCTGCACAGATCCCATCTAGGGATTACATGATGAGGACATTGAACTAACAGATCCTTGAAGCGTTCAAAACACTTCGAGAATGGTTCATTTGAAAGCTGGGTAAATTGATTTATTTCGCTACGGACTCGAGCTGTCTTATGATTAGGGTAGAATTTCTTTAGGAAAGTTGTTACGAATTCTCACCAGTTCGAAATAGAATGTGCGGTTGTGTTATAAAGCCACTTCTTGGCTATATCGCACAAAGTGAATGGGAAAAGACGTAATCTCATAGCATCCACAAAAAGCTGTGAAGTACCCATCATAGCGCATATATTTTCAAATTTGGTAATAAAGACATATGCGTCTTCAGACTCGAGACCGTGATATTTTGGTAAAAGATTGATGTATTGTGGTTTGATTTCAAAATTGTCCCCATTGGCAGGTGGAATGGTGAGACAGGTCGAAAGAGGACCTCACATAGGGTAACATCTCTCTTGGAGAGAGATGCGGGGCAGATTCTGCACACCTGCGGGTGGTGGCAGAGTAGTGTTAAAGAAGTTCGATGGAGAACCGTCCATCAAAATGGGTGTTGTGGTGGGTGAAGAAAAAGTAGACGTAGAATTACCGACTTCGGAGTCGATAGGAGGAACGCGGACAAGACGAGCACTAGAATCCCGTGTCCAGCCGAGCATGCACTAAATGGTTTAGCATAAGTGGCAGCGTTAAGTGATAATTAAGGAAAAGATGAGTTGGTGTTTGTTTTGAAAAAGACGGACTTTTGAAAAAAATTCACACAAACAATGCACAAGCAACCCTAAATCTAGTGGTCATCTAGGTCAAGTCTCTAAACCACTCCTAGACTTCCAGAAGACAAGTCGCAAGATAGATCCTCTACTGCCTCTTTGCCCCTTCTGTGGCCAGGTAAGTGCCAGGTAAGTAGGAGGTTCTCCACTACGTAAGTAGTGGGCCTAATTAAGTAACCACTTGCCTTAGACACACTTGCCTTAGACACCACAAAAGAAACGCGGATAAGCAATAGATTACTAACGACCTCCTTCTGTCCTAAGTGAGCGCGACGGTCCTTAGAGTCATCTCTAGATATTTTTTAGTTAATGAGGTGATGCGGATGCAAATTTATGATTTTGGGGGTTTAGGAAAGGTAATGAACTCCCTACCTAATTTGAATTTGGTCTTTGCCCCTTAATTTCCATATTAAAAATGCAAACAACCAAAATCAAACACGCAACAATTTTTCTTTTTGCAGCGTTGCGAATTTTTGCAAAGAATTCTGCAGAAATTGGTTAATGGACAGAGCAGGGAGGAGATAAGAAAGACAGAAGTATACCTAAGAAATTTAGTGCACTGAAACCCTAGGAATGCCGCGGAACCGCCGCAATATGGCTAGTTTCGCCCGCGGATCAGCCGCAAGACAGAGAGATCCCTGCACAAAAATTTCAGCAAATGCTCATGTTGCCTCTCTGGACTTTTTGAGATGTCCTGAAAATTTTTCCTCTCGCTCCACAGATTCCAAATCTCCTTGCAACAAATCACAACAAATCGTTAAGCACTTGTGCGGATTTTGATCTAAAAATTCTGATAGAATAATAAATTTTCCAACTCAAATTACAAAAACGAACAAATTAGCACACTATCTCCGGCAACGGCGCCATTTGATTGATATTGTTTCCGTGTCGTGTTTAGAAATATTTCACAACCAAAGAAATTTATACCGCAATCAATTAACGGTGTTTATTGTAGTTTCGTCAATGAGAACGGATCGTCCACTGAGAAAGTGTGATTTTTTCGAAATCGTTTTAGTTGAGTTGAAAATAAAAGATAAAAGAAAAATGCAAGAAAATTGATTTAAGATTTGTGAGTTTTCATTTCAAGAATCATCAAGAAATAGATCTAAAATTAAGAAATGATAGAGATCAAGAAAATGTCCAAATCGATTGAATTATCAAGATATGAAGAATAGCTTTTAGGATCCGATTGAGTTAATAGCTAATGATGAATCTACTAATTCCTAATCTTATCAATTGAATATTTGTAGCTAGATTGATGATGATGATTGAAGATTAGGGATCAATTGAAGAAACTTTGGTTTCTCCTTCACTATCCCTTGTCTTTTCAATCATAATCATTCGGATCTAGCCTCTAGCAAAGAAAATCACCGATAGTTTGATCCCTAATTGCAACGAAATAATCAAGAAGTCATTTCGCTCCAAATTAGGTCATCAACGATTCTTTTTGCTAAGGTTCACAAATCTCATAAGAATTAAGACTAGTATTAAGATTTGATCATCATTAAATCTATCAATTCTCTCGGATCCTCCACAAGAGGAGAATTTACTCAAGCATCATGAAAATAAATGAATCAAAGATCAAGAAGCTTCATAACGCAAGAGTGTAAAGAAAACAAGAAGTACAATTATCATATTTATTGAATCGACGACTAATTACACATTCCCTCAATTTGAGGTTACAAGATATTGCTCTCGATTGCTCCTTTTGAAAGGGTAACTAGATTCAGTCGAAGCTCGCTCCGCTCGATCTTCTTGAGTCGCGGATCATCATGGATCTCTTACTCGGATGAAGGACGGTGTTGCTTCAAAGGCTCGTTGAAAGCTTGCTTGGTTCGCTTCTCGATGGATCTTGATTTGGCTTTTGAATTGGATTCGGGCTAGGGTTTTGAGTTGCAAGTTGTGTCATTCAACTTGCGGAAATTTGGCTCAATATTCAACCACTCAATTAATGAACAACCTTTGTAATGAAGCTCTAGGTCCCTTTTTATAGTTTTCCCTTTAGCTTCCCCTAAAAACTAGGTCTAGTATCCCTTGGAAGTTTGGTTGTTATGAGGCTTGCATAAGAAGCTAGGGTAGCGAAGTTTCTAGATTAAGATAGTTAGCTAGCTTGCATGAGAAGCTTGGTAGTTATGAAACTTGCACGAGAAGCTTGGCTGTTAGAAGGGAAGCTTCTGGAGAAATCTACACAATTCGAAACGCCTTGGAGAAGCTTGGCCGTTAAAAGAGAAGCCCTGCAAAAAGTTCCAACTGCCGACTCGTCAACTCGGCCGCGGATCCGCGGCGGATCGTCCTGACTCGGCTGCGGATCCGCGGCTGTTTAATGGACTCAGTGCATGAAATTTCCAGTGTTGTTTTCTGTTTCCTTTATAGCACTTTTCTGATGTCTGGAATATTTTTATACTTTCTTGTTTACTGCCAGATCACAAGTCTTGGACTTGACGTATTTTATCAGCACTTTTATCAATTCTGGCTCTTTTACCTGGAGAATTTCCTGCACACAATCTCGAGACAAGTATTTGATATACAAAGATAATGCATGTAATAATAAACACATAATTTCCCTCATAATGCTGGTTATGGTGTATAACACATGTTATTTGATATTTTGTAGATGAATTGCTAATATGTGCTATATTTATATCAAACACCTTTAGATGATTACAAAAAGTAGGGAAATTGCTGTGTTAAAAATGCAATATTTTCGACTGATCAGATGCACCGGGAGTTAAACAGTTTCGGGCACTGCACCCAAAGAACTTCCTGGGTAAAGAAAGCCTTCTTAAAGCAGAAGAATGGGCTCAGGCGATTGAGGATGACTTAGCAGCGGCTCAAGTGCCAGGTATCGCTTGGATAAGAGTTGCTAAGCTGCAAAAGACTGATAGTGCTAGAGTATGGTGGAAGGATGAGGAGAGCCGTCTCGTATATAATATCGCATATATGATGGATCCTACCACCGAAGTGCAGAATATATCATTCATGCGAGCCCTCTCTTCTTCAGTCTTTAGAGACATCTTTTTAGAGAGGGTGATTCCTTGACAAGCGAGTAAGTTACCTCGCTTGGAATCTTCCATACTAAATCTCTTTAGTAAAGTATCTATGTACGTGGATTGGGACAATCCCAACACCCTTTTAGATATATCTCTATAAATTCTAATTCCCAGAATGTGGAAAGCATCACCCAGGTCTTTCTTGGAGAACATTTATGATAAGAAAAGTTTGGCTAATTGTAGCATAGAAATATCATTTCCTATCAGGTGAATGTCATCCACGTACAATACGAGGAATATGGCAGTACTCTCTATAACCTTCTTATACATGCAAGGTTCATCTATATTTTTGATGAAGTTAAACTCTTTGACTGTAATATCAAAACAGAAGTTCCAACTCCGCGATACCTGTTTTAATCCATAAATGGATTTAAGTAGTTTGCACACTTTTCCGCTATTCCCACTGTCTACGAAGCCATATGGATGTGTCATGTATACGCTCTCTTCTAAATTATCATTAGAAAGACAGTTTTGACATCCATTTGCCAGATCTCGTAGTCGTGGAAAGCAGCAACGACAAGTAGGATCCTAATGGATTTAAGCATAGCCACTGGAGAAAATTTTTCGTTATATTCCACACTTGATCTTTGAAGAAAACCTGTTGCTACCAATCGAGCTTTGAAGGTCTTAACTTTTCAATCTATACCGATCTTCTTCTTGAAAATTCACTTGCTCCTAATGGGTTTTACCCCTTCAGGAGAAAGATCCAAAGTCCATACTTTGTTGGTGTACATGGATTACATCTTAGATCACATATCATCTAACCATTTCACAGAGTCTCTACTTATGATGGCCTGCTCGAAACTAGTAAGGTCATCATCTTCTATGATGCAATCCTCTCTATCACCATTTATGAGAAAACCGTAATATCTCTCGAGTGGATAAGAAACCCTACTAGATCTGCAGAGTGGCCAAGATTCGTCAGGAATTACTAAATTATCTGGTTCCACCAAATCTTCTGTTGAAGTTTGTGTTGCTGGAACCTCTTGCAGCTCTACCGTGCTCCCATTAATTTCTTTTGCAAGAAATTCTTTTTCTAAAAAAAATGTCATGATGAGCAACAAACACATTCTGTTTCTCGGTGTAGTAGAACAAATATCCTGTCGAATGTTTAGGATATCCCACAAACTTACATAAAACTGACCGTGTCTCGAGCTTATCCGAATTCTGATTTTTTATTTAAGCGGGACAACCCCATATCTTACTAAGATTAAGATATGGTCTCTTCCCCTCCCATATTTTATATAGTATGGTAGGCACGGATTTGGTTGGAATTATATTCAATAGATATGCTGCTGACACTAGCGCATATCTCTAGAATGAAAGAGCTAACTCAGCACTATTCACATAGAGCGCATCATATCCAATAGGGTGCGATTTTTTCGCTCTGATACACCGTTGTGCTGTGGTGTATACGGATGAGTAAGCTGAGAGAGAATCACATTCTATTTTAAAAATTCAAGAAATTCCATGCTCAAGTATTCCTCTACTCGATCAGATTAAAAGATTTATATACTTTTACCCTTTTGGTTCTCTACTTCGTTCTTATATTCTTTGAATTTCTCAGAAGTTTCAAATTTGTTTTTCAACAGAAATATATATCCGAACCCAGAGAGATCATCGGTGAATGTAATAAAATAGGAGTATCCACCTATTGCATGTGTAGACAGCGAACTGCATACATCACTATGTATCTGTCCTAAGAGTTCTGTAGCTCTTTTTCTGTGTCCCGTAAACGGAGTTTTGTTCATCTTTCCTTTGAGACAAGACTGACAAGTTTCATAAGATGTATATTCGAACGGATTCAAATATCTATTTTATGTAACCTAGTTAGTCTGTTCTCAATGATATGACCAAGTCTACAATGCCACAAGAAGAATTCATTCATTTTTGAACTCTTTCCTTTGTTTGTGTTTTGTATATTGAAAACTGTATTTTAATTTAGAACATATAAACCATTATATATTGTACCAAACCCAATCAAGATTTAATTCAGGAAAATGTTCATAACATTTTTCTCTAAAGCAGAGTTATATCTATCTTTATCTAATAAAGAAACGGATATGATATTGCAAAGTATTGACGGTATATTGTAACAGTTGTTCAAGATCAATGTATTGCCATTCAGCAACACCAGGTGATATTCGCCAACGGCTTCAGCAGCAACAATTTCTTCATTCCCTACTCTGAGGGACATATCACACTTTTTCCAATGCACTACTTTTCATTAACCCTTGTAACAGATTATAGATATAGGATCCTGATTCAGTATCCAATACCCATGACATAGAGTATACTGAGAAACAGTTCTCAATAACTAACACATCTCAAAATGGGGGCATTAAAATGTTTCTTCTTCATCAGGGTTTCATGGAAATCCTTGCATTCCTCTATTCCATGCCCATACTCATGACAATTATCATAAGTAAGGGCGAAAACAATGTTCACCAGCCCAGCATTATAAGCGGATTCGGTTAAGTCACATATATTATTATCTTAATTACACGTATTATTATCTTAATTAAGACGTGACATAATTGCTACCTGGAGAGAGAGAGAGAAGAAACAGTTAGCATGCACTCTTGCAAGATTAGATTGGTTTATTAATTTATCTAATCAGGATGACTTCCACTGTTTTGTCGAATTCCCCTTCAAACCCAAAAAGAAAATTAGCCGGGATTAATCACACCCTGCAAATTCGCTAACCAGTCGGCCAAACCAGTGTTGGTACTCCCAGAGAGGTTCTCTGTGCTTTCGTATGTACCTAATTAAAGTAAACCCCATTTCCGCAGAGGTATAACCTCGTTAACACCTTTCTAGACATCTACTGGATTAACTAATTGTAAAGTAAAAAAATCTCCCAGTAGTAACTCTTACTGACATTGGGAATCGGGATCCAACAATCATATAAAAGGTATGCAACTCATTACAAGTTTCAATATTTGAAAATCCCGATATGGTTTTTATCCCTAACGACCTTTGATCTTGACGGATGCCAACAAACCATAGGCTGCTAGTCAAGTTCTACTCATCATTTCGTTATTGATTCAAATCAACCTACACAAATCCTTGACGAATGCTAACAAAGTTATACGGATGTCCCTACCTATCGCATCTCTATACAGCAAATAAGTATCATTCGACTACCGTACACTATACCCTAACAGATGCCAACAAACACAACACGAATACTAAGCTGTACTCATCTGAATCACGTTGGGATATGGCTGGTTTTGATGAAAACCGTTAATGTAATGAACTTGATATCGTCGTAGAAACATAGTGATTTGAAATAGAGTGGTTTAAGCTCCACTTTTAAAACGAGTGGTTGTGAAGAAAACGAAGCATGTTTTAAAATTTTGTTTCTACAACATTATTTTAGGTTTATTTCTTTACGTTAATCCAAATTAATGCAGTCACATCATTTAAGTTTTTATTCACACCAGAAACAGACAAAAATAGAACGCATATATATGCCATCCGCATTCGCCACGGGGCCCCGGTTCTTTACCGTAAGTTTACTTAACTTACAGCAGGGCGGGGGCAGGGCTACCGTGGATGTAAAACATATAAAAACGTTTATTAATATATCTTATATATATAGTCATCTCAGGCATGAAATAGAACATCACAGAATAAGAAACAAGCGGATATACTAAGAATTCTCGCGCTTTGTTTGAGCTGCAACCGAAACACGAGTTTCCACGTTCATGAATAGCCAAAACACCATCTATCCAAGAACCCTACGAGGGATGTGTTCCCTTATAAAAAAATAAATAATGAATAAAAAGCGATAGGGAAAATTCTCCAAATGGAGTATCACGTGCCCACACTTGATGCGCCTTGGAGCAAAAATTATAGGCATTGCGCTTAACAAATAAGGCTGAAATTGAGCTTCACGAGCAGGTACGTGACCATCTATATACAAAATATGTAAGCACCTTCCTAAAACGAATAACATGCCAAAGAATCTCACGTGTCAGCACGTGATGCTTTTTGTCGAGCTTAACTTCATGGGGGTCACATGCCATACGTGACATTCCTAAACATCAGCTCATATGCCATTACGTGATGCCTTTCTGTAGGACTTCTGCATATAACCAAACTAGTTTTTAATGCAATGGGGATCACGTGCTACATGTGAGGGTTCCTAATGTCTTCTGATCCGATAGAATTAAATTCTAAATAGGAAGGATCAAAACCCTATTTGGGAAATATTTCCTTAGATCCTTCTAAACAAGAAAGATTATGCTCTGTAAAACAGAGCACCATTGGATTAAAGATTCAATGGTGATTAAAAATCACCAAGCTACAGAATAAGCTCTGTATGGGAAAATATTTCCCCAATCTTTCTAAATAAGAAAGATTACGCTCTGTAAAACAGAAAAATCACCAAGCTACAGAATAAACTCTATATGTAAAATATTTTCCCAATCTTGTTAAAAACAAGAAAAATATCTTCTGTAAAACAGAAATCCGTAGATCAAAAATCCAATGGCGGATAAAATCCCAGAATCAATTAAAAAATCTCTCAATGAGAGATTTCCTTAACTATCAACAAACTTGCCTCTACTATATAAAAGACCCAAGACTGAAAGGAAAAAGGAGAGGAAACCCCCCATAAGATTTGAAAAAAAAAGAAGCAGAGTTCTCTTCGAAGAAAAGAAATTCTAGGTAAGAAAAAAGATCTAGATATCATTTTATCTCCTCTTACAAGAGTTTAACTCTTCCAAAAAATAGAACTTGGTTCTTCCTTTGGTTGAGGTCTGCAGAAGCAGATCTCCCCGCAAGTTGAGAATTTAATTCTTATCGGAGAGATTCTGTTATGTAGTCCCAAAACTTGGAGGAAAGAACTAAATTTGAAGAATTTAATTCTTCCAAAAGATATAGGAATTTAATTCCTCTGATAAAACTAGGGTTTAACCCTGCATAAGAATTTAATTCTTATAAAACAAAGGATATGAAATTCTTAAAATTCAGATCAAGATCTCCATGCACATAAAAGAAACGATTAGCGTATAATGCAATAACAACAGATCACGTGTTCCCATATGAGCACCTCTGAGGAACAAAAAGGAACGACAGAGATCGAGTCACGTGATTCTGTGTGACCCCCTAATAGTGCTTAGCACTTGTAAAAGGAAAATGGGAATAAAAGTTCAGACAGTTCCCATTTTTGGGGCGCCTCACGTGATCCCACATGACCCCCAATAGTGCTTAGTACTAATAAAAGAAAAGGGAATAAACCTAAAGAAGAAATGCCCAATTTTCGGGTGCCTCACATGCCATACGTGAGCGCTCCAAATTGCAGTGTTTAACACTGCTTTAGAGCATCATATGAAAGCATGTGAGCGCCAAGAAGATATCTGTGTTTAACACTATGAGAGGCCAACCTTAGTCCAAATTAGCCAAGTCTCCCGAGGCCAAAACCTTTTGACCATCAATCAACCGAGTCCTCTTATACTCAGGTCTCCCCAAATCGATCTTAGTTTCAAAGATGACCAATGATCCCCTAACACATGGCATCTAAAATGATGTTCATTCCATCATGGTCTCTCCCTTCAATAAGGAGTTCGGTTCAAGGTTACATCACTCCACACCTTTGTTTCCCCCAATCAGAGCAAAGCTCTGTTCAAAATATCAAATTTTGAAATGAAGCATCGCTTTATAGCAGCGCCAGCGCTGAGAGAGTCAAAGACTCTGAGGCAGCGCTTACGTGCAAAGCACATGAGCGCTAGCGCTAAGAGCGTTGCACACTAAGCAGCGCACTACGTGCAAAGAACGTAAGCGCTAGCGTTAAGTGCGCAGCACTCTAAGCAGTGCACCACGTGCAAAGCACGGGAGCACTAATACTGGAACTAAACGTTCCCAACCATTGGATCAAAGATCCAACGAACATGATTAAAAATCATCAATTGATCAGAATAAAATTCTGTTAAGGAAAGATTCCTCAAAATCTTTCCAAACAAAAAGATTGTGCTTTGTAAATCAGAGCACCGTTAGATCAATGATCCAATGGTGATTAAAAATCACTAAAATACAGAATAAATTCTGTATGGGAAAAAATTTCCCAATCATGTTAAAAACAAGAAGATTGCCTTCTGTAAATCAGAAGCCCTTGGATCAAAGATCCAACGATGGGAAAATCCCCAAATCAATTGGAGAAAAGATCTCCTTAATCGATTGAGCAAATCAGCTCGCCCTATATAAAGGCCCCAAGACTTCAAGTCTCAGATGTACAAAAACATAGGAAGGAACCCCCCATAAACTTTAAGAAATCTTAAAAAGAAAAACAAGCTCTCGGTAGAAGAAGAAATTCTCTACAAGGTAAAAAGAACAGAAAGACGAAATTGACTCATATCAAAAGAAAAATTCACTTCTTTTCTTTAAGATCATAGATCTATAAGACCAAGGTCTTTCACAAAGAGATCAAAGTATCTCATCACAAAGAATAAGAGGAAGAACTTAATCTTCTTCAGATCATAGATCTATAAGATAAATTGCCTTTCAGAGATCATGAACATCTCATTATAAAAGGGAGGAGAATAATTCAGTTCTCTTAGGATCACAGATCCATAAAGGCAAAGCCTTTTATCAAAATAAAAGATTGAAACATCTCCTATAAAATAAGAACTTTGTTCTAAGAACCTTGAGACAAAGTCTCTTATAAAAAGAGAATTTAATTCTCAGGACGCAAAACTGATCTAAGTTGCATAAAAGAAGAGCCTTAGCGCTCCTAATTTAAAACAGCTTCAGCGCTCCACATCTAGCGCAAAGCGCTGGAGAGCCTTTGCGCTCTTAATTTAAAAGAGCCTTAGCGCTCCAAATTTAAAGAAGCACTCTACGCTCAAGACTGGCGCTAGCGCCAAGCGCGGCACGTGCTCCTCACGTGTGCGCTATTTAACAGAAGCGTCTCAGCGTTCCATATCTAGCGCAAAGCGTTGCAGCGCCTCAGCGCTCCAAATATAGCGCATTGCGCTCATTGACTGGCGCTAGTGCTAAGCGCGTCACGTGCTTCTCACGTGTGCGGTGATAGAACATAAACTGTTCTTTAAAATAAAACCCTAGAGCTATGATGAATGCTCAGCATTCAATAAAAGATAAAAATATTGTCAGAATTCAAATCAATGCCCAGCATTGTCAAATGTTTAACATTTTAACAGAGTGGGCCGAGCCCAAGTTGGCCATAAACCCCTCATTCAGATTAACTGAGCCCATATGCTCATATTTGTCGTTGTAATCCTTCAACGTCTTCAGAGAGGTGATGGGTCCCGACAACCAGACATTCCATGGACTGTGGGGTCCTTAAACCCATGGACTATGATGTCCTTAACCTTGGACTGTGGGGTCCTTAAACTCATGGACTATGATCTCCTTAACCTTGGACCGTAACGTCCTTAAACTAATTATGGACCGCAATGTCCCTAAACTAAATAATAGAGCCTAAATGCTCTTTTGTTGTATCTAAATGATCCCGTTGAATAGATCTTAGGCTAAAATTAGACTAACGTATTCTCAACAAATGTTTAAGTTGATCTTAGTCTCTAATGAGACTAACGTATCCTTAAACCCAACCCCAAACCCAAATCTAAGAAGATACGGATTTGGACTAATCCACGCCCTACGGGCGACAACATAAATTAGTCTCCGTATACAATCCACGGGCAACCAAAAACAAAACAAGCACACACGACACGAAATGACCATCTGGAGAAGGAGAAAGTAGTTACCGCGATGCGGTAGCGTAATTAACTGCAGGGGCTTGCGCCTGCAGGGAAGAGCGTCCCCACAATCAAAAACCCCTCAACGAGGGGGAATCGGACGAAGTCTGCTACATCGCCCGCATCCGTTTAAACCTTCAATACATGGTGTCATAAATCAGCTTGGCATCTTCGGAGAGGTGAAAGAATAGCACCAAATAGCATATGCCCTCGAAATTCAGGCCGGACGTCCCAACGTCCCGGTCGCGTCTTTCGACGGAGAACAGATTCTGGCACGCCCGGTGGGACCTTTTCCTCTTTCCACTCCACACTTCGTATGTCGTGTTCGCGAACGAATCGCGGTTTGATATGGTTGCCCTTGGGTTTGAGGTACTAAGATTTGGTTCTTCTCCCGTGCAAAAAAAGAACATAAATGGCCTCTAACTGTTCCAGCTGCAACAACAACTCTCATTCCGTCCTATCCGGAGAAGTGACTTACGGGCCCCAAGCGGCCTCCCTTTTCACAATGCCGGTGGAACAAGTGTCCCAAGCCACCACTGGGCTATTCTTCGGGACCATGATCCCGCCAACAAGATTCAGCGCTCCTGTGCCATCGCAAGAAGCTCCGAAAAAGTCGGTCTTTGATCGGCTTGCAACTACTATGGCCCCTCTCAACGGGTCGCCCAAGTCCACTGCCTCAGTTTTCAACAGACTGGGCCGAAGCTCAGATGGGCCCGTGAAGATGCCCACGAAGAGGTTATCCCAAAAAGGATATCCATTCCTACTCGTGAAGTCCCCAAGGCGGCTTCTCGTGCTAAGGGTCGTTCTTCACAAGACTGGCCGTTTCAGCTCCTACTCCACATGAAGTCATGAAGACTGTTTCCCCTGTTCGAAAGTTGGCCTTCGCAAGACTGACTACCCCTCTCAGCGAGCATCTGTCTTTGACAGGCAGGCGCCAACAGCAGACTCTCATCAGAACAGGGGGCATGAAGAAGCTCATCCAACAGCGGAGGTGATCCCGGCCGCACGACATGCTCGACGTCGCCACTAGCGCCGAGTGAGGAAAGCTGGGGGCAATTCACCCTCTGGACTGAATCCGCCAACTCCAACTGTGGAAGTTGATGCTGCTGTTCCAACTGGGAACAGCTTTGAACTACTTAACCGAGTATGCAGGAATTCACCAACTACTGTGCTGAAAAGATCTCCTCCACCTATGGAGAATGCCCCAAAGGCGAAGCTAGAGCAGCCCCCTCAACGGCTGTCCTCTAAAATTTATAAAGTTTGGTGACATATCCAGGACTCCATGATAGATCAAGACTATCTCCGCCGACAGAAAAAGATGAAGGTTCGGCAAGAAAAGGATCACCCTGTCAAGCCACAGAAGGAGACAGGTACTTGGGTGCCCACTGCAACGGCCCCCTCTACTTCGACCGCCCATTAGAGGAGAAGGCTAGAGAAAATTCCCATGTCTGCGACAAATGTCAAGGGCACTGAGCCTATATGGCATCCATAAAAGAGGATAGCCGTATCTCCACAGGTCATCGACCGCTTACACGATCTGTAACAAAGGCCCAGGAGCAACAACAGAAGCTCCAGGAAATGTTGATGCAGATGGCCGTACTCACAGGGCCTAAAGAAATCCCGAAAATATCATCAGAGCAACATCAAGAACAAGAAACTGGTGCTGAGTTCCTTTGCAGAATCCTCGAGAAGAAGGACAAAGAGGCAGCGGAACAAGCTGCCAACATAAAACGAATGGCGTTCTTATTCCATGACATGGTCGGGATGATGTTATAGCCGGATCCTCCAGCTGAAGATCCTATGATTATCCTCGAAGACGACCGAGCGGAGACATCAAACCCTCTTCCGGCTTGTTCAGCAGCCAAAGAGGAGACCATCTCAAAAGCTGCCCTGGATGATTATATCGCTCAGCAGATACGAGTTCATCAAGCGAATGAAGCGGCTGGGCATATTGTTAAGACTGGACGACCCTATCCGGGTTGGTACGACCAGATAAAATACCTATCGGGATACACGATCCCCAAATTCCGCGTATATAAGGGGATGGGAAATCCACACCAGCATGTTGCTTAATTTAGGGCTCTGTGCAGCAACACCGGAGGTGACGATAAGCTACTGTTTCGCCAATTCGTTGGCAGCTTGTCAGAAACGGCATTTGAGTGGTATTCCGAGCTCCCGAATGAATCCGTTAAGACGTTTGCAGAGATAGAGCTGCTATTCACCCAGCGTTTTGCGACCGCTAGCGAACGTACCCCAATCACGACACTGATCAATGCCAGGGTGAAGCCAGGCGAAACTTGGGTCCAGTAAGCGATACGGTGGCGGAATCTATGGTCGAAATGCGAACAGCGCATCGAAGAGGCTCTTGAGGTAGGCATGTTTGTGGGTACTCTCGACCCTCAGGCGACCATATCTCAATTCATGATATTTTTCAAGCCAACTACTTTCCAGGCCTTGATTGACAAGCTGGCCCAAATGGACCAAATGGGCCATAGACCTTCCTCCTCAAAGACGGATCTTCGGAATGAGAAGGGGAAAGGGAAAGCAACCTTCGTCGCCAACGCTCAACAACATCCGAGTGGCCCGAGACCAGTTGTTCGCCAAAGCAACAAGCGGCAATCCCTCGATAAGAAGTTAAGACGTCCTTACTCGTTTCCTCGGGATAAAACAAGGAAACTGTTTGAAGTGGCAGTGCGCAATGGGCTCATTACTCTACCGGAGTCGAGACACCCACCGCAACCGAATGGCGTCAATGATCCCAATTACTGCCCCTACCACCGCGTATTGGGCCATCCGATCGAAGACTGCTACATCTTCAAAAACTGGGTTGAGGACCAATACCAACGGGGCAAGTTCGCGCTATCTGAAAACTGGAAGGTGAGTCCCTCTCAACAGCACACTCCTAAAAGGGTGGACACACCGGCGGCGTTTTGCTCTTTTATAGAAGAAGCTCCATGGGAGGTCGCTCTTTCAGCCAAGACGAAAAGAATGATGAAGGATCTTCACACATGCCCGGCAATCAGGTGGGAAAGCCTGCTAGAGCTTGAGATCATTGAGGGAATGCTAAAACCGTGCTCGACGCCGAGAATTAGTAGCGGTGGTCGAAACGCTCAGGCCCAGCCGTCAAAGTCTTCGAAGAAGACAAAGAAGAAGACCAAAATGCCCGTGAAGCCTGATGAAAAGCGCACGGACTTGCAAAAGCATATTGACGCGCTGGAGGAATGCAACCAAAAGGCGCGAACCCCGGTTACACTCTAAGAATTTCTCAACCATATCCTGGAGGGCGAAGATAGCGACGATGATGAGGGAGACCACTCGTCACAGGAACCAGAAGATTATGTGGCAAGTTGCTACATGATCTCTCATTCGTTGCTAAATAACAAAGAAGCTCAATCGGAAATAGAAGATAATATAGAGGAGCTGGGAGCAGGATCAATGCCAAAATCCTTGGAACCGTCAGACGTGATGATCGACATGCAACCGAACGAAGCCCGTCAGAAGAGAAAAGCTGATTGAGAACGCCAAATGGCCCTATTCGAAAGGGACAAGCGTCGGCGTCAAGTTAGAGAGGCCGTGATAGGGATGGGTCACAAAACACTCTAACCATATCAAATCACACCCTAAATGGGTGTATTCCACATCAGCGTCATGTATCCCGTCACGTGACAAATGTACGTGCATACAGGATAAGCGAACGGACCGAAATGTCCCTAAACTAACGACGGACCGAAATGTTCTTAAACTAACGATGGACCGCAATGTCCTAAAAGTTGCAGTGTACCGGAACGTCTCTAAACTAACGATGGACCACTATGTCCTAAAATTGGCTGTTGACCGCGATGTCTATAAACTACTATGGACCACAGCATCCCAAGGCTGAAAAAAAGGGTACGTCCATAAGAGAAATGGGCACGGATGAAAACCCGAAAGGGCTCCGTGAGTAAAAACAGCAGGACTACCGGTGAGTTTTGTGAAAACTCGAAAGGGCGCAATCTCGTTAAAAGACACTTGCAAGGTCCTCTCGACCCTGTAAGGAGAAACCACCTGCGTGAGATCTTTACGACTCACAAAAGAGAAACACACTTAGGGATCCCCACGATTCCTAAGGAGAAATTACACTTGCGATATCCTCATGACTCGTAAGGAGAACCCTCTTATGAGACCCTCACGGCTAATAAGATTCAAAAGCCTTAAGCTATAGGGATCTGAATCTGTTCGTAAGCCATCACAATCCCCAGATTGCCCTACAAGCGGTTCAATGCTGACCCTTGTATACTATCAACGGGCACGAATAAACATTTCCCTAACAGAGTCCCACCAGCGACTAGGGATATGCTCACACGGTGAACAAACACTTGTAGGTCCTCTCGACTTGCAAGGAGAAAACACTCTTGTAAGATCCTTACAACTTATAAGAGAACACACACATAGGAATCCTCACGATTCCTAAGGAGAAAATGCACCTACGAGATCCTCACGACTCGTAGGGAGAAACACTTTTACGAGACCCTTACGGCTCATGAAGTCAAAAACCTTAGTCGACAGGATCCTAACCCTGTTTGCTAAGCCACCTTTGTTCGACATCGACAGAGGCAAATGATGATTCGCTCCTGGCAATATCCCAGTTGTAGCGATATTGATGCCTAAATCGGTATCAAATTCCAAGTCCTTTCATGGCAAATGATGATTCGATCCTGGCAATATTCCATTCGCATCGATGCTGATGCTAAGATCGGCACAAAATTCCAAGTTCCATACTCGTGGCAAAAAGTCAACGAGCCAAAAATGCATATGAAATAGCCGAAATGATGGGGCAACTTGCAATGAAATCAGCAAGTAAAAATGTATGCATACAAAATAGCCAAAATGGTTGGGCAACTCGCAATAAAAAGCAGCGAGTAAATAAAACAAATAGCCAAAATAATTGGGCACTGCGAAAAATAGCCGAAATGATTGCGCAATCGCGACTTGCGCGATATAAAAAGCTGAAATGATAGAGCATCATAGAAAGAAAACAAAAAATGTACATATGAAATGAAACTTTTGCCCTACAGGTGAGATCACATCGATCTCTGTATACAATCCAGAGGCGCAAACAAAGAGGGAACCATATCATCCCACCAGGCTCCATCAGAAAGAGAGCCAAGTCTCGATGGCAATATCTGCATCTCGAGAGAACAACAACAGCGTTCCTCCTCATTCCAGCAGGATTCGGACGCGACATCAACAAAGCGAAGCCACGACAAAGTCCTAGTTCCAAGACTCTACGGTCCACAGACAACCTAGAGTCAACCAATGACTTCCCTGCCGGATCAACGCTCTGTATCGGAAACAAGTCAACTGACCCCAGGGAAATCAGCGTCCTTGGCAAAATACCTCGATTCAGGTAAATCAGTGTCCTTGACGAGAGCATATCGATTCGCGTCGACCCGTAAGGAAATCAGTGTCTTTGCAGGAACACCTCGATTCATCTCAGTCCAAGGAAATCAGTGTCCTTGGCAAAATACCTCGATTCAGGGAAATCAGCATCCTTGAAGAGAGCATCTCGATTCGCGTCGACCCGCAAGGAAATCATTGTCTTTGTAGGAACACTTCAATTCATCTTAATCCAAGGAAATCAGTGTCTTTGGCAAAATACCTCAATTCAGGAAAATCAGCGTCCTTGACGAGAGCATCTCGATTCGCGTCGACCCACAAGGAAATCAGTGTCTTTGCAGGAACACCTCGATTCGTCTCAATCCAAGGAAATCAGTGTCCTTGGCAAAATACCTCGATTCAGGGAAATCAACGTTCTTGACGAGAGCATCTCGATTCGCGTCGACCCGCAGAAAAGTCAGTGTCTTTGCAGGAATACCTCGATTCGTCTCAACTCCAAGGAAATCAGTGTCCTTGGCAAAATACCTCGATTCAGGGAAATCAGCATCCTTGACGAGAGCATCTCAATTCGCTCGACCCACAGAGAAGTCAGTGTCTTTGCAGGAATACCTCGATTCATCTCAACTCCGAGGAAATCAGTGTCCTTGGCAAAATACCTCGATTCAGGGAAATCAGCGTCCTTGACGAGAGCATCTCGATTCGCGTCGACCCGTAAGGAAATCAGCGTCTTTGCGAGAATACCTCGATTCGTCTCAACTACGAGGAAATTAGTGTCCTTAGCAAGTACCTCGATTCAGGGAAATCAGCGTCCTTGGCGAGAGCATCTTGATTTGTGTCGACCCGTAAGGAAATCAGTGTCTTTGCAGGAATAGCTCGATTCGTCTCAACCCCTAGGGAAACAGTGTCCATGGCAAATACCTCAATTCAGGGAAATCAGAGTCCTTGACGAGAACATCTCGATTCGCGCCGACCCGCAGAAAAATCAGTGTCTCTGCAGGAATATATGACGTCAGCAAAGCGGAGCCGCGGCAAATTTCCCAGTTCCGGGAACACGGCCAAAGTCAACCCCCTGACTCTGTGAAATGCGGTCGGATAAAGTCAACCCCCTGACTCTGTGAAATGCGGATAAAGTCAACCCCCTGACTCCGTGAAATGCGGATAAAGTCAACCACCTGACTCCGTGAAATGTGGCTAAAGTCAACCCCTGACTCCGTGAAATGCGGATAAAATCAACCCCTCCTGGCCCCGTAGAACACGGCTAAGGTCAATCCTGACCCCGTGAGAAACAACCAGTGCAAACCCTTGACCTCCCCGCTGAAAGCAATGCTTTGACTCGGGAGCAGGTCAACTCATCAATCACTTACGAGTCCTCTCGACTTGTAAAGAGAAAATTCTCTTATGAGATCCTTACGACTCTCAAAAGAAAACGCACTTAGGAATCCTCACAATTCCTAAGAAGAAAACAAACCTACGAGATCCTCTCGACACGTAGGGAGAAAAGTCTTTATGAGACCCTCACGGCTTATAAAATTGAAAAGTCTTAGGCAGCAGATCTGAAACTGTTTCCTAAGCCATCGTTACCTTGCAAAGAGTCCAAGATGGACCGTCACTCACTATCTACCGGCCACACTTGCTAAAATCACATGGCAACGACACAGCAAAGAGAAGAAAGCAACGGTAGAACAAAAAAAATGTGTATGTTTTATTCATGAATTCAATAGAGTACAAGTTGAATCATAAGAAAGAATAAAAAAATGGATACATGTTATTTAAAGATTACAAGTGTTCAATCTATGCAAAACAGCTACTGAGAAGGAAGCGTTTTCAATAAGTCAGCAAGTTGCTCGCGCTCCGTTCAGTGCCTTCTCGTGATCAGCCGCCGCGGCCAGCTCAGCTTCAATTCGAGCCCTTTCTTGCAAGCATGATGAAATCTTCTCATCGATTTCCCGTTGGACAGCTTCACGACTCTGCGTAACCCGCTCAATAGAGTCGAGCTTCTGCCTTAATGCCAGCCCGTCCGAAATACATCGCTGCAAATTGTCGAAGACGGTTCTCAGTTGCACGATATTCGCTTCAACTTGGGTGCGCAGCCGGGCGGATTCACCTGAAGCTTCCTCACGTTCCACCTGCCTCAAGGTCGCTTCTTGTTCAAAATGGCGGAGGAAGGACAAGCTCGGCTCAACCCACGTAGCCCGCTGGGAGTTCAAATCCAGAATCTCAGGAGTAGGATGCCTAAGCTCAAGCTCATGCAGGCAGGTCTCAATCTTTCTGCAGTTGTTAACCCAAGACTCAATGACGCCCTCGTTATGGAAGTTCACAAGTGTCGCCAACATTGGATTAACCTCGGCAGTAAAACCTACGGCGAATGTGGGGGCCTCCGCGTCAAGCTCCTCAATGTATTCACTCAACATACGCAGACTGGTCACAGCGCCTTTTGAAGATAGACGTATAGAAAAGGGCCCTGTCGGCGTTATGATGTGAGACTCGAACGGAGTTGGAGTTGGTGCGACCGCTGCAAAACAAATCACAGTCAGATGACGACTCAAGAAATAAAGAAGAGACATGAACAATAGAGTCTAATATACCGGCTGCAACAGGGGACAGAGCTGGGAATACCGGTGGCACGACGATACCCTCGTCCCCTCCTTCAATTTGTAAGGCTACAAGTAATGCGGAGAAGAATTAGCAATAACATGGCTGCCCATTAAATAAAAGAAAAGAAGTCGGTTAGAAAAGATACTCACCGACACCAACGTGCGGACTAATCTCCGACTGGAAGGAAAAGTGCGGGTTCAGCACTTGATACAGATGATCAAAGAGAACTCCTGCAAGATTACGATGATACATGGTCAGTACACGAAAGAAGTTGTCCCAGATTTATATTGATCACAAACTCATACCTTCCAGCAGTTGAGAAGATATAAGAGGAGGCGAAGGGGCAACAACCGTCAGAGCGGCAACTAGTAGTGCTTCTTCAGGTATCGCAACCTCAGCGCTCGCCACACCTACATTCGAAAGGAACAGAATGTCATCAGAAAGGATTGCAAAATGAAAAGAATGCAGCAACCCTAGACCTACCAGACAGGTCATCAGCCAGAACTGTGACGGGAGCATCGCCAAGCATCACGACTTCTTCGATCTCATTTGGGGGGATGGTTTCGTTGCCCGTAGCTTCGTCCCCTGATTCCATAAGAGCCGTCGTGACACTCGTGATGCCAGGCGATAGCAGGGAACCGCAAGCGGAAAGAGCGGCAATGGGAGCAGTCCCGGACTCCTGGGAAAGAGTAACCGCTTCGGGCTCAGTGGTTGCCGTCATCTCACTCGCCACCTCCTCACCACGACTTGGCCCTGCAGGATAAGATATATGAGAATCTGAAAATTAAAACTTTGACAAAAGGACTCAGTGTTATGTTACCTTGGGTCGGTCTTTCAATTGCTACCCGAGCTGCACGTGCCACCTGTCTGTGAGCGTTAGACAGGGTGACCGGAGCACCCTCTGAAGAAGCAGAGATAGGAGAAGCAACACTCTAGCTAGCACCTACAGCCAAGGCAGCGTTACGTTCTCTTGCTGCACGCCTCCCACGCTTCCTTTCTGCCTGGGCCGTGAGAGCTGATCTTCTCAGGATCTCCGTCAAGGAGACGTCATCATCCGCACCAGGAGCTACCTCTGGAGCCGTTATGGCGGCCGTCATCGGTTTCTTAAATGAAGCCTCTTTTGGCGATACTGGGGAAGCTGGGACTTCGGTAGCCGGCCTTGGAAGCGTCTCCGCACTACCCTTCGAAGTTGGCACAGCACTTGGGATAACTTGGGTCGAAGTACTCCCTGCGATAAGAAGAAAAAGGGTCAGATTACCCATAAGAAAAGGGAATGCAGGCACAATGATCCGAAATATACCAACACCCAGCGAAGCGCGAAACCTCTCTTCCTCCTCAAAAGTCTTGAGGAAAGCCGCGAGAGCCTCTTCAGTGGAAACGCCTGTTGAAGAAAAAGTGTCAGTAAAAACACGATATTAAAAATGTAATGCAACGAAAAAAAGATACGACTAAAGACTACCTGACTCAGCGAGGATGATCATTCCTGCTTTGTGGCTAGCTAGTTGCTCGGAAGCTGCGATGGCAGCCTCCAGATTAGTATCATCCGGTGCCATGAATAGACCCTCGTTGGTCCCGTATTCTCTTAAGCCTTCGCTATAAGGAGCATGGGGCTCCTGGCCGAATACAACGTCCACAAAAAGAATCGACTTCTTCTTCTTCTTCTTCTTCTTCTGCGAGCGATTACCGGTCGTCGGTAACACGAGCTTGCGCTTAACAGGCAACTTCGGGCGGCGAGTCCCGATCTCCGTGCCCAAGCCGGACTCAGGAGACGCCACAGATGCCACTTTAACGGGAGCACGCGGTAGCGGTAGCTCAGGCATATCACGCGGAACCACATCCGCAACAGCTTCTCTCAAGGGAGGACTGACAATCGTCCATCGCTTTAGAGGAACATTTGGATTACCAGTCGGCGCTGCACCCTTGCGATCAAGCAGCAATCTCTTTTCCTCTCTAATGACGGCACCCATCGAATGTTGATACCACGCCACATACACATTCAGGCCTTCAGAACACAGCTCGGTTCACTAATGAAGAAGTTGGACCCTGTGTTTAGGCGTATAAAATAATGCAGCACGCTCTGGATACCCTCTTCAGTGGCAGCCGGTTCTGCCAAGAAAGCCTCAAGCGGGACGCCCTGATTATAGCTTAACTGCTGGGCGAAATGATGCGGGTTATATCTCATAAACAACGCCGAATCATTCTGCCTAAATACGAGAAAGCCCGGTCTGATGGAGTATAGATGAAGAATCTCCCGAGCCTTCAAGACAGAGGCCCTGTCTTAAAAAATGTCCTGCAATGGCAGCACCGTTTTCACGGATTCCTGGCCGACGGTCAAAATTTTATCGGTGAAGGACATGCCATCTCCAACCGTACGCAGACGAAGGAGAAAGTCCCTAGCTTCCCGCGGTGTCAGATTTACAATGGATGCGTCGACCAGTCGCATGATCCGAAGGAATTTACACCTGTCATAAAAGAAAGGCCTTCTGTGGATACCGAAGACGCCAAGCACGTACAACTTGAGCCATGAGGTGAAATAATGCATCGAGAAGTTTGCAGGCTGCACCCCTGGTTCAGTAGTATCCGCTGTCAAGCTGAGGTCGTGATACAAATGGGCTAACCCAGCGATCCCGACGGCCACTTGTATCCCAGCAACCATTTGGTGAGCTGGATAAAAAAACGGACGGTCTCATATGGCGAGGGTGCATCGGAAGCGCAAACCAGCTCAGCCATAACCCGAGAAACCCAAAAAAGAACGTTTCTTTGCCGATCCCAGGAGCTGCCAGCTCTGCAAAAGGGACGACCGGGGTGTCGGGGAGAAAGAAATTCTTCTGATCTGCCTCCGCCGTTGGCAGGTTGCCCAAACCTAAGCCAAAAGGATCATCAAGTTTGGCAAACTTCGCGGCTTCCTTCTGCAGTACTTCCGTACGGAGAAAATGGGCGATAAAATTGGTGAAATTAACCCCGCGGCCTCTGGATTCGAGAAAGAGGTTCTCATAGATATTCAACACCTTTATCAAACTTGGGAATTGGTGTTGAATGGAGTTCTCTGGAGTGAGACCCATTACCACTGATTTGGTGGCAAAAATATACTCATCCGGAGGAAGCAGCTCCTCATAATGTTCTCCCCTAACGGGTAAACCAGAGACCTCGGCAATTTCCTCTAAAGAAATGAAGACTTCTCGATCCAATAAGAGGAAAGTGTGGGTCGGAATGTTCCATTGCTCCAGAAATGCCTTGACCCACCATGTAGGAGATGCGGAATACTGGAACAAAGAATGATAGATCGAAGGGTACAATCCGAGGCTTAGCAGCTGTGACTTCTTCGTTGATAAGATGTGACGGGCCCACTGCAGATATCCGGCTGGGTGACGGGGAGTTAGTCCGATGTTGTATGGCTGTCCCCAAGGGCACGATTCGTCCTGACATATGCACCGCCCTAGAGTGTCCAAAGCCACCGGCGGCTGCACGGGTATTGCAGCCATAGAAAGCCGAAGGAGACCTTCTGAAGTCCAATTCACCTCCTCCACAGTATAGTTTATCGGGGGTGCATCTGCATAAGGGATCGCCGAAATAGGATCCGAAGGTGTCGCGCAAGAAAAACTCCGACGACCTTTGATGATTTGGTTGTACCATGTTCCCCATAGATAGAGATTCTTAGGCTCCGGATCATGGTCTTTAATCAGTGCAAAGACTTCCCTGTCCACGGGTTCTTCGGGGAATCCGCCTTCCGAACGGACGAACGGGAAGGAAGTGTCGAAAGACATAGTGCCTGCGTGGAAAAGAACAAATTTTCAGCCGCCAATACTACAGTTTAAGTTCTATCACTAGGTACTTTAAATCCGTACCGCACTGCAATGCAGTAAAACAAAGGACCAAAGGGAACCCACAAAATCTAGATGACAGTTCATCATTAACAAAACAGTCTCATCATTTGATGAGACTATCATTAAATGAGGAAATCCTCAAAGAAGGATTCTCATTCAATGAGAACCCCTCGGGCCGAGGAGTAAATCTCCCCTTGAGAGCAGCGCTCTGTGACAGAGTGACATCTGTCAACTCTAATGATGATAAGAATAAAAATTCCTCAAGATCCTTGCCCTGTAAGAATGATGGAATAACCCATCAGAAAACTTAAAGTAAAGTTTTAATGAATTAAAATTCCATGATCTTCAAGATCCATGAACAAACTCTTAAGAGTTCTTTATGAAAGATTAACAAATCTATATGATTTGAAAAGAAGTGCAAAGTTCTGTTAATGGGTTAAGAAATCCTAAGAAAGATCTCTTTAGATCTATGATTTCAAGAGAGCAAAGATCTGTTAATAAAACCCTAAAAAGGTTTTTCTTTAGATCGAAGATATATGAAGAGCAAACCTCTGTTAATGGGTGAAATCCTAGATTCTTAAATAATCCTTTAAAAGATTTAATTTTTACCTAAAAATTTGACAGAGTTCTGTCTTTAAGAGAGATTCTCAGAAACAGAGAGCTATGCTCTAAAGGAGAAAATGATTCTCAGAAAAGAAGAAAGAAGATGAATAGAAATCATCTCAAGGGCCAAGGGTCCTATTTATAGGCGCTGAGAGCCGTTTCAACTTCTGAGTTGATCCAATGGCAGATATGTTGCCACCGCTGCACTCACGTGTGGGCCACGTAAGCGCAACGGTGGGAGGGGGGTGGCATTTGTTTCCCCCAATCAGAGCAAAACTCTGTTCAAAATTTCAAATTTTGAAATGAAGCATCGCTTCATAGCAGCGCTAGCGCAGGGAAAGTTAAAGACTCTGAGGCAGTGCTCACGTGCAAAGCACATGAGCGCTAGCGCTAAGAGCGCTGCACTCTAAGCAGCGCACTACGTGCAAAGCACGTAAGCGCTAGCGCTAAGAGCGCTGCACTCTAAGCAGCGCACTACGTGCAAAGCACGTAAGCGCTAGCGCTAAGTGCGCTGCACTCTAAGCAGCGCACCACGTACAAAGCACGGGAGCGCTAGCGCTGGAACTAAACGTTTCCAACCGTTGGATTAAAGATCCAACGAACATGATTAAAAATCATCAATTGATCAAAATAAAATTTTGTTAAGGAAAGATTCCTCAAAATCTTTCCAAACAAAAAAATTGTGCTCTGTAAATCAGAGCACCGTCGGATCAATGATCCAATGGTGATTAAAAATCACTAAAAAACAGAATAAATTCTGTATAGGGAAAGATTTCCCAATCTTGTTAAGAACAAGAAGATTGTTTTCTGTAAATCAGAAGCCCTTAGATCAAAGATCCAACGATGGGAAAATCCCCAAATCAATTGGAGAAAAGTTCTCCTTGACTGATTGAGCAAATCAGCTCGCCCTATATAAAGGCCCCAAGACTTCAAGTCTCAGATGTAGAAAAACATAGGAAGGAACCCCTCCCATAAACTTTAAGAAATCTCAGAAAGAAGAGCAAGCTCTCGGTAGAAGAAGAAAATTCTCTTCAAGGTAAAAAGAACAGAAAGACGAAATCGTTTCATATCAAAAGAAAAATTCACTTCTTTTCTTTAAGATCATAAATCTATAAGACCAAGGTCTTTCACAAAGAGATCAAAGTATCTCATCACAAAGAATAAGAAAAAGAACTTAACCTTTTTCAGATCATAGATCTATAAGACAAATTGCCTTTCAGAGATCATGAACATCTCATTATAAAAGGGGGGAGAATAATTCAGTTCTCTCAGGATCACAGATCCATAAAGGCAAATCCTTTTATCAAAATAAGAAATTGAAATATCTCCTATAAAATAAGAATTTTGTTCTTAGAATCTTGAGACAAAGTTTCTTATAAAAAGAGAATTTAATTCTCAGGGCACAAAACTGATCTAAGTTGCATAAAAGAAGAGCTTTAGCGCTCCTAATTTAAAAGAGCTTCAACGCTCCACATCTAGCGCAAAGCGCTGCAGAACCTTAGCGCTCTTAATTTAAAAGGGCCTTAGCGCTCCAAATTTCAAGAAGCGCTCTGCGCTCAAGACTGGCGCTAGCGCCAAGCGCGCCACGTACTCCTCACGTATGCGCTACTTAACAGAAGCGCCTCAGCGCTCCACATCTAGCACAAAGCGCTGCAGTGCCTCAGCGCTCCAAATATAGCGCACTGCGCTCATTGACTGGTGCTAGCGCCAAGCGCGCCACGTGTTTCTCACGTGTGCACTAATAGAACATAAACTATTCTTTAAAATAAAGCCCTAGAGCTATGATGAATGCTCATCATTCAATAAAAAACAAAAATATTGTCAGAATTCAAATCAATGCCCAACATTGTCAAATGTTTAACATTTTAACTGAGTGGGCCGAGACCAAATTGGCCATAAACCCCTCATTCAGATTAACTGAGCCCATATGCTAAAAAATCTCAGATCTTAGTCCTAATTGGACTACAAATCTCCCAACCAAAATTGGTTCAAGGGTACATCTCTTCACTCCTCTGATATTTGTCGTTGTAATCCTTCAACGTCTTCAGAGAGGTGACGGGTCCCGACAACCAGACATTCCATAGACTGTGGGGTCCTCAAACCCATGGACTATGATGTCCTTAACCTTGGACTGTAGGGTCCTTATCCCATAGACTATGATGTCCTTAACCTCGGACTGTGGGGTCCTTAAACCCATGGACTATGATGTCCTTAACCTTGGACTGTGGGGTCCTTAAACCCATGGACTATGATATCCTTAACCTTGAACCATAACGTCCTTAAACTAATTATGGAACGCAATGTCCCTAAACTAAACAATAGAGCCCAAATGCTCTTTTGTTGGATCTAAATGATCCCGTTGAGTAGATCTTAGTCTAAAATTAGACTAACGTATCCTCAACAAACGTTTAAGTTGATCTTAGTCTCTAATGAGACTAACGTATCCTTAAACCCAACCTCAAACCCAAATCTAAGAAGATACGGATTTGGACTAATCCACGCCCTACGGGCGATAATATAAATTAGTCTCCGTATACAATCCACGGGCAACCAAAAACAAAACAAGCACACACGACACGAAGTGACCATCTGGAGAAGGAGAAAGTGGTTACCGTGATGCGGTAGCGTAATTAACTGCAGGGACTTGCACCTGCAGGGAAGAGCGTCCCCACAATCAAAAACCCCTTAACGAGGGGGAATCTGACGAAGTCTGCAACATCGGCCGCATCCGTTTAAACCTTCGATACATGGTATTATAAATTAGCTTGGCATCATCGGAGAGGTGGACGAATAGCACCAAATAGCATCTGCCCTCAAAATTCAGGCCGGACGTCCCAACGTCTCGGTCGCGTCTTTCGACGGAGAACAACCTCAGATACATGTCGTTGTAATTCTTCAACGATGTCAGAGAGGTGGAGGGTCCCGACAACCAACAGTTCTTGGATGCACTCCCAAATACATGAGCACACCCTAATGGACCGTAATGTTCTTAAACAAGCTGCGGACCGCAACGTCCTTAAACTAAACCCTCATACCAAAAATGGTGATCTACGGACCGTAACTTCCTTAAACTAAAGCAATAGAGTCCAAATGCTCTTTTGTTGGGTCAGAATAATCCCAAAATCATGCTGAGTAGATCTTTGTCCAAAATTAGACTAACAAATTCTCAACAAACATTTAAGTTGATTTTAATCCCAAACGAGATTAACGATCCTTAAATCAAATCAAACCCAAATCTAAGAAATTACTGATTTGGACTAATCCACGCCCTACGGGCGACGACACAAATTAGTTTTCGTATACAATTCATGGGCAACCAAAAATAAAACAAACACACATGACATGAAGTGACCTTCTGGAGCAGGAGAAAGTGGTTACCGCGATACGGTGACGTAATTAACTGCAGGGGCTTGTGCCTGCAGGGAAGAGCGTCCCCACAATCAAAAAAACCCTCACAACGAGGGGGAATCTGACGAAGTCTGCTACAACGGCCGCATCTATCTAAACATTCGATACACGATACCATAAATCAACTTGGTATCTTCGGAGAGGTAGAAAGATAAAACCAAATAGCATCTGCCTCCAAATGCAGGCAAGACGTATGTCTTCCCGGTTTTCGGCGGTAAACAGATTCTGACACGCCCGGTGGGACCTTTTCCTCTTTCTACTCAACACTTCGTGTGTCGTGTTCACGAACGAATCGCGGTTTAATATGGTTGCCCTGGATTCGAGTTACTAAGATTTGGTGTCTTGCTCCATGCAGAAGAGAAGATGACATCGATGGCTTCCAACTTCACCAATTGCAACAGCAACTCCCACTCCGTCCGTGCTGGAGGAGTAACTTATGGGCCCCAAGCGGCCTTTATCTTTGCAATGCCGGTGGAACAGGTGACTCGAGCCACCACTGGACTGTTTTTTGGGACCATGCTCCCGCCAATAAGCTTCAATGCCTCAATGCCATCACAAGAGGCTCCAAAGAAGTCAGTCTTTGATCGGCTCGGAACCACCATAGCCCCTCTATACGGGTCATCCAAGTTTGCCGCCTCAGTCTTCGACAGGCTGAGCCAAAGCTCCAGTGGGCCCGCAAAGAGGCCCGCGATACCTGAAGGGGTTATCCCGAAGCGGATAGATATTCCAGCTCCGGTAAACGAAGTCGTCAAAGGGGCTTCTTCTTTTAAAGGATTGGTCTTCACAAGGATGGCTGTTCCGACTCCCGCTGCGGGCGAAGTCGCCAAGGCTGTTTCCCCTGCCCCAAAGTCGGCCTTCGCAAGATTGACCGTTCCCTCTCAGCGGACGTCGATCTTCGACAGGCTGACACCAACAACACCCCATCAGAGCAAAAGGCATGACGAAGTCGCTCCGACAACAGAGATGGTCCTATCTGCACGACATGCTCGATGTCGCCACTGGCGCTGATTAGTCGAAAATATTGTATTTTTAACACGGCAATTTCCCTATCTTCTGCATTCATTTAGAAGTGTTCGGCATTCATATTTCACATATTAGCAAAACTGTCGCAAAATATCAGATTGCATGTGTTAGACTCTAAAACCGGCACTATAAAGGAAATTGACTGCATTTCATGGCATCGAATCATCTCTATATTGCGCAACACTTGTTTTAAGATCTGTGCAGGAAAATCCAGAAGAAAGGCCAAAATTTATACGGTACCGATCAAACATTACGCCAACTCAATGATTTCAGTTCTGGTATCAATCCAAATGGGCAAATACAAATAAACATATCAACCCAAGACCACACCAGAAGAACCAAGCCACAAGGAGCCTACATGACCACGGAACCGCGGTCTAAGCAGCCTTATGTCGCGGTTCCGCGGTGGCTTGTCGACATCATCCCTTTAGCTTTGCACCAAAACTCCTAGCTCAGCTCCTACAATTCAGAAAGACACTCCAAGTTCCAGAAGACTCCAGAGACTTCTGCCATATCAGCAAGCTTTGGGATCTACACTAAACTAGCCTATCATTCTAGAAACTTCTCCCTAAACCCTAGCTTAAACCCTAAGCTAAAGCCTAACAAACTCCTTCTAGAAGCCTCAACAAACTTTTGGAGGGAATTGTAAATTCAAACCTAGACCTAGGGTTTGGGAAATCTATAAATAGGACCCTAGGCTCACTTGTATAAGGGGGATGCATTGAAGGGAATTCATTCATTGAAATTGATTGATCCATTCACTCTCTTTCTTCATCTTCTTCCACAAGTCTAGTGAGAAGGCTTGTGTGAAACCCTAACCCTAATTCCAATCAAAAGCCAAGATCCCGAGTACCCATCAAGCAAGAAGCCTTGCAGCCTTTTATGAGCCGAGCCGATCTTCAACAGAGCAAGTGGTCCAAGCCGATCCGCGACTCACGGAGCCGAGCAACGCCAATTCGACAATTTAGTTCTTCCTCTTGTAGTTCTTGAGCGACTGTAATCAAATTGTTGATATAAATAAAAGGTGATATTCTTTTATCTTGTTTTCTTTAAATTCTTGCATCATGATATCTTTTCAATTCTTGAATGCTTTCTGTGTGATGATGTTTGAGTAATACTCCGCTCGTCGAGGAGTCGAGACGATCAATAGAATGATGATGTAATATATCTTAAATCGATTCTTGAATCCTACGAGTTTTGTAAACCCTAGCAAGTTCAAGAATCGACGACCCAATTCGTTGCGATGCTTTCTTGATTGATATCGCTCGAGATTGGGGAGTTACGATCGTTTCTTGAAATTGCTAGAAGCTAGAATGTGAATGATATCTACGAAAGAACAAGGGTTAAATGATGAAACCCTAGTTTCATCAAGAAAGCCCTAACTCCCGTAGATCATCATCGATCTAGTATCAATCTTTCGAAGGACAAGAACACGAAATCTTGAGATTACATCACGTCTATAGATCCGATCGATTCCTACGAGCCTCATTTAGATTCTTGACATTTTGGTTGGAAATATCATCGAAACACCGATTCTTGATTTGTTTATCAGTTTCTTGATTCTTGATTAAACATCGTGACACCTAAATCAATCGATAAATTCTTGAATCATGTTTTCTTTTCCTTTCGATTAAATTTTCAATTCAAACAAATTAAATACAGAAACGAATCGCACAATCCCTGTGGACGATCCGCACCCACTTACAATCTACATCCGACACCGTAGTTGATTGTGGTCAAATATAATTCTTTAATTGTGAATTTTATTCAATATTACCGACACATTGAAACTCATTCGCTTTATTCGATTTACACAACAAGAAATTCTTTACAATCAAATGGCACCGTTATCAGGGATCATTTGAGTATTTGAGTTGTTTTACTTACACAGTCTGTGAATTTTTAACGATCAATCAAATGGTGCCGTTGCCGAGGATCGCGCGCTAATTCGTTTCATATTTTAGTTTGAATTGAAAGAATTATTCCATTGTTATTTTGAGATCAAAATTCGTGCAAACCCTAAACGATTTGTTGTGGTTCATTGCAAGGAAATCTGGAGCTGTTTGGCAATTGAAGAAAATTTTTGGAAAATACCAGAGAGCAGAGGGAGTCTACAGAAGCTCCATGGTGAAATTTGGTACATTGTTCCCATTGTCAGACCGCGGAAGAGCGGTGGAAGTACCCCTATTGCAGCGGAACCGCGGCTTGGTGGGGGGATCTCTGTACAATTTTGCTTCAGGTGATTTCTTACCTTCTCCTCTCTCCTCTTTTTAGCTCCAACTAACATTTTCTGCAGGATTCTTTGCAATTAATCGCAGCGCCGCAAAAGCAAAAATTAAATTTGTGCGTGATTTTGTTTCTTGGTTGTTTGTATTCTAATACGGATATTAAGGGGCACGGCCAAATCCATATTAGGTGGGGATTTCATTACCCTTCCTAGGCCCCGAAAACCACAAAACTTGCATCCGCATTGACCCACATTAACTAAAAAATATCTAGAGATGACTCTAAGGACCGTCGCGCTCAATTAGGACAAGAGAAGGCCGTGGGTAATTCATTGCTTATCCGCGTTTTCTTGTGGTGCCTAAGGCGAGTGTGTCTAAGGCTAGTGGTTTTTAATTAGGCCCACTACTTACGTAGTGGAGTACCTACCCACTTACCTGGCACTTATCCGGCCACAGAAGGACAAAGAGGCAGTGGAGGATTCTATCCTGCGACTTGTCTTTTGGCAGTTAGGAGCGGTCTAGAGCCGGACCTAGGTGACCACTAGATTCTAGGGTTTGTGTGATGCATTTGTTGTGTCGCATCATTTTTTCAAAAATCCGTCCCTTTTTCAAAGCAAGCACCACATTCATTCATTACCCCTAATTATAAGCCAACGCTGCCACTTGTACTAACCCTTTTTAGTACAAGATAGGCTGGACACGGGATTCTAGTGCCCGTTTAGTCCGCGTACCTCCTATCGACTCCGAAGTCGATATTTCTCCATTTACCTTTTCTTTACCCAGTACCACACCCACACCGATGGATCCGAATCCATCGAACTTCTTTAACCCTAATCTGCCGCCGTCCGTTGGTGCGCAGAATCCACCCCGCATCTCTCTCCAGGAGAGATGCTACCCTATTCGAGGTCATCTTTCGACCTGCTTATCCACACCACCAGCCAATGGGGATAACTTTGAGATTAAGCCCCAGTATATCAATCTTTTACCCAAATTCCACGGACTCGAGACTGAGGACGCTTACGTTTTCATTACCAAATTTGAAAACGTATGCGCAATGATGGGTACGTCACAACTTTCAGTGGATGCGATGCGTCTACGACTTCTTCCATTTACATTGTGCGATATAGCCGAGAAGTGGCTATATAACACTACCGCACACTCTATTACGAATTGGGAAGAATTCGTCGCTGCATTCCTTAAGAAATTTTACCCAATACAAAAGACAGCTCGAATCCGTAGCGAACTGAATCAATTTGCCCAGCTCCCTACCGAACCATTTTCAAAATGCTTTGAACGTTTCAAGGATCTATTGGTTCAGTGTCCTCATCACGGCATCCCGAGATGGGAATTGTGCCGAATCATTTATGAGGGCATTAACCCAAACACTAAACAGAGCCTTGAAAACATGTGTCAAGGTACTTTTATGACCAAAGATGATGGGGAAGCTTGGAAGTATTTAGAAGAGTTCGCTGAAAAATCACTACAGTGGGAGAGTGGAACCCAACCATTGAATAGGGGTGGCGTACACCAAATAGATGTGTCCATAGGTGTTCGAGCTGAAATGGCAGCAATGCAAAAGAAGCTCGACGCTATGGAACACAAATTTGCAGTAGCCTCCCTAAACCCAATGTCGCTTCCCAAAACTGTTTGTGGGTGCTGTTCTGATCCGTCTCATTTAACGGAAGAATGTCCATTAAACTCTGCGTTTCACGGTCACGAGCATTCTAATGCCGCATTTCAAAGACCTCGAAACGATCCATATTCTTCCACGTACAATCAGGGTTGGAGGAATCACCCGAATTTTGCTTAGAACCAAAACCAATCTCAAAACACGGTTCCAAACACGAATAATTTTCAAAGGGCTCTTCCTCCACCACAACAGCAACCCCTTCAACTCACTCAGCACCCCTATCAGTCACAAAATTTCCAAAATCAGGTCAACACTCCTACACAGTCTAATCCTATGACCTGTTCTGACGAATTCTCTCAATTCATTCAAACCATGAAATCACTTTTGTCAAATTTCATAAAGGTTTCGGCTGAGGTTAGATCTTCCGTCGGTGAGATAAAGAAAAACTCAGCGTCCCAAGCTGAGAGTATCAGAACGATAGAAGCTGAAATCGCACGACTTAAAGCCGAAATGAGTGCGAGAGAAAAAGGAAAACTTCCCTCTCAACCCCTACAGAATCCTGGGCATTACAATGTAAATGCCATCACAATGTTGAGATCGGGAAGAGTGCTGAACAATCATGTCGGGGAAGGTATTGATGATACTGAAAATCAAATCAACACCCCGGCTGAGACCATTCCACACACACACACTACTCCTTCTGATCCTTCTTCTTCTACCACACCACTTTCTCGCGAGCCTATTCTCCATTTCCCACTAGGCTCGACACCTCAGTAGAGCTCTTCTAGTTCTCCACAGACGGTCCCCACACCTCTTTTGGGACCTCGTCTACCCCCTCTTCCTTCTCCTATGATGGACCCGACGCTCATGGCAAAAGCACCTTACCCGAATCGGTTAAGGGGTAATAGAACGAGTCCTCATATGGAGAAAATTATGGAAATGTTCAAACAGGTTAACATCAATATCCCTTTCCTAAATGCAATTCAGCAAGTCCCCGCTTATGCAAAAATTCTTAAGGACTTGTGCACTAGGAAGAGAAAGACCCAAGTGCCAAACAAGGTCTTTATGGCTAATAATGTCAGCACTGCTTTTATTCCCCAGCTACCAAAAAAACGAAAGGACCCAGGATGTCCTACAATATCGATTTCAATTGGGGGTAAAAACATAAATCGTGCTCTTTTAGACCTTGGCGCAAATGTTAACCTCCTTCCATATTCTGTCTATGAGCAACTAGGGATTGGAGAGCTGAAACCTGCTCACTGCACTCTCCAAATGGCAGACCATTCAATCACCAAACCAATGGGTGAATTATAGGATGTGTTGATAAAGGTAGGGGAATTTTTTTCCCTGTAGACTTCATTGTGCTCGACACACATCCTGTAGAAAACCCCCGGGGCCAAATTCCGGTGATTCTGGGTCGTCCTTTCCTTGCCACTTCCAACGCTGTTATAAACTGTAGAAATGGTTCAATGAATTTATCATTTGGAAATATGACCATTGAACTAAATATCTACAAAGTTGGAAGTCAGCCATCAGAACCCTCTGCTCATATTTTAGATGTGTGCTCTGTCCACGAGATCGCTCCCGATAGTTGTGGAGCTGAGGATCTTTGCTTTCTAGATCTCGACGACATTACCACATCTCTGCTTGATCTCACACATGATCTTAGTGAGGACACTTTTCCTACACTTGAGTCCTGCACCCCTGACTTTACTCCACCCGAGTCTGTATCTTTCACAGGCTCTGAGCTTCTTTGTAATTCCAAAAATCACTCGATGATCCCTCCTTCTATCATTTCTCCGCCCGAATTAGATCTCAAAATTTTACCTTCTCACCTTAAATATGCATATCTAGGTGAGAATGAGTCTTTACCGGTTATAATATCCGCTTCTCTTGCATTAGAGCAAGAGAATGCACTTTTATCGGTATTGAGATCTAATAAAGAGGCGTTTGGTTGGACCATGGCGGACATCAAAGGGATTAGTCCCTTGATAGTTGAACATCATATACATGTGATGGATGATGCCAGACCAACCCGAGAACCACAGAGACGGTTAAATCCCGTCATGAAGGAAGCGGTGATGAAAGAGATCGTCAAATGCCTAGATAATGGTATTATATACCCCATCTCCGATAGCCAGTGGGTGAGTCCTATACATGTCGTCCCTAAGAAATCCGGCATCACTGTTATAACCAATGAGGCAAATGAGTTGATTCAGACAAGCACCCAAACTGGGTGGCGTGTATGTATTGATTATAGGAAACTCAATGCTGCCATGAGGAAAGACCACTTTCCTCTACCATTCATTGATCAGATACTGGAACGCTTAGCGGGACGAGAGTATTATTGTTTTATGGACGGATACTCAGGCTATAATCAGGTCCCCATCGCCAAAAAGGATCAAGATAAAACCACTTTTACTTGTCCTTTTGGTACTTTTGCTTACAGTCGCATGCCCTTCGGGCTATGCAATGCTCCCGCTACCTTTCAGCGGTGTATGATGGGGATATTCTCTGATATGGTAGAGAATTTTCTGGAGATCTTTATGGACGATTTCTCGATTTTTGGAGACTCTTTTTCTGATTGCCTAGCGAATCTTGACGCTGTTCTTACTCGTTGCAAAGAGAAGAACTTGACTTTGAACTGGGAAAAATGCCACTTCATGGTCCAAGAAGGAATTGTACTTGGACATGTCATTTCACAGAAAGGCATTGAGGTTGACAGAGCTAAAATAGATGTCATTCAAAACCTCCCTCATCCCAAAGGCGTCAAAGATATTCGATCTTTCCTTGGCCATGCGGGATTTTATAGGAGATTCATTAAGGACTTTAGCAAAATTGCTAGACCTTTAACTCTTCTCCTGACCAAGGATACGACCTTCCATTTTGACTCGGACTGTGAGACAGCTTTCGACTCACTTAAACACTCACTCACTTCAGCCCCCATTTTATCATCACCAAACTGGGACTACCCCTTTGAGCTGATGTGTGACGCATCCGACTTTACAGTAGGTGCAGTCTTAGGACAGCACATCGAAAAGATGCCACACGTAATCTACTATGCAAGTAAGACCCTGAACGATGCACAAATTAACTATACAGCCACCGAGAAAGAACTTTTAGCGGTTGTATTTGCATTAGAAAAATTCAGGCCTTACTTAATTGGTTCTCCTATAGTTGTGTATACTGACCATTCCGCTTTAAAACATCTTCTGGCGAAGAAAGATGCAAAAGGTCGACTAATACGTTGGATCCTACTGTTACAAGAATTTGATCTTGTTATCAAAGATAAGAAAGGATGTGAAAACGTAGTAGCCGACCATCTTTCACGCATCATTTCTTCCCCTGTGACCCTGCCGATCAATGATTCGTTCCCTGACGAACAACTCTTGAACGTATCCGCTGAACCATGGTTCAGGAATATTATGAACTATCTTGTCACGGGACTTATACCCAGCGATTGGTCTAAACAGGACAAAAACCGTTTTCTATCCCAAGTAAAACACTTTTACTGGGATGATCCCTATTTGTTTAAATATTGTCCTGATCAGATCATTCGCCGGTATGTCCCGAAAGAAGAGTTTAAGAGTGTTCTTTCTTTTTGTCATGATCAGGCCTGTGGGGGTCACTTCGGTCCTAAAAAGACGGCGGAGAAGGTTTTGCAATGTGGATTTTATTGGCCGACCTTATTCAAGGACGCATTTGAGTATTGCAAAACCTGTACACAATGTCAGTACACGGGTAGAATCTCCCAGAGGAATGAAATGCCTCAGCAACCCATTCTGGTTGTTGAAATATTCGATGTTTGGGGCATTGATTTTATGGGTCCTTTTCCCAACTCCTTTGGGAATTTGTACATACTGCTGGCGGTTGATTATGTCTCCAAGTGGGTAGAAGCCATTCCATGTCGTACTAATGACAAGAAAGTTGTCATTAAGTTCTTAAAAGAGAATATCTTTTCGCGATTTGGACACCCACGCGCTATTATTAGCGATAATGGGACACATTTCTGCAACAGGTCTTTCGAGACTCTGATGCGAAAATACTCAATCAACCACCGACTTTCTACACCCTATCATCCCCAAACAAGCGGGCGGGCTGAAATCTCAAACAGACAAATCAAACTTATCCTGGAGAAAACTATTGCTAAAAATAGAAAAGACTGGTCGACCAAACTGACGGATGCTCTTTGGGCATTCCGAACTGCATATAAGACCGACCTAGGGATGTCACCATATAGGATAGTGTTTGGGAAAGCATGTCATTTACCCGTCGAGATAGAACATAAAGCATTGTGGGCTATAAAAGAAATAAATTTTGATCTAAACCTTGCTTGCAACTTTCGGAAGCTGCAACTTAATGAGCTAAGCGAACTCCGCGATGAAGCTTATGATAACGCTGTAATCATAAAGAATAGAACTAAGGTTTTTCACGATAAAAACATTTTGAGGAAAACATTTTCACCTGGTCAACAAGTCCTTCTTTATGATTCACGATTACACCTTCACGCGGGTAAGCTCCGATCTCGATGGAAGGGACCTTTTGTTGTGCGGTCTGTATACCCGCACGGGGCAGTAGAAGTAGAAAATGTTAAAAACGGCACCGTTTTCAAAGTAAATGGATATAGACTAAAGCCGTATTTTTCCACTGACCCCACGGAAGAGCTCTTGTTCTTACAAGAGCCAGTTTATTTGGATTAAAATTCCTCCGTCTCACCTTCATGTCCAGTATATCACTGCATCATTTTTTGAATGAAGGTGAGTGAAAAGAGTAAGTTTGGGGGAAGTTCTTCACTTATATATTTTGCCCCCACTAATAATTCCCCCCAGGCTTACAGTTTTTATAGGTATAACGATTGGCAACAGTGAGGACACTGTTGAAAACAAGTTTGGGGGAGGTTTGTGCTTATTTTTGCATCATTTGCATAAGCACAAAACATTTCTTTTAAAAAAAAATCTATAAAAATTGAAAAATTTTCAAAACCAATAAAAATTTAAAAATTTCCAAGTATAAAAATATTTTAATATTTAAAACCCTTTTTGTATATAAATAAAATAATAAAAGTTTAGATAGTGAAAAATTACATCCATGAGATTGGAAAAATTTAAGAAAACTAAGAAAATTAGAAGTTTTCTTATACGAACTAATAATAAGTAGTTATGAGCCGTTGTCCCAAGGATTAGTAAGATGAAGGACGTCACGAATCTGAGGATAAAAATAAGTCTGAAAAATAGTTTCTATTCTGGAAGCCAAACATTTTGAACGTTGATACCCTGCTATTCGCACTTACACACGTCTTGAAGCCTGGGATAGTAGAGGATACCTTGAAATGCTCTTGTCTTAAAGCCGATGTATGAAGGAAATAAAAGAAAAAAAAAGTGAATAAAAAAATATAAAGTGGTGAGAAAAATGGACACTGGTTTTGTTATCACCGAGGGCAATAAAAAAATATATAGCGAGGGTGCTTCTTCACCTAGTGCCCTAAGGCCAACTGGTCTGGGAGTCACTGCTATGCCTGAGGTGGTGCAAGACGAGGAAAATACACCAAGTAAGCAAGCACATGAGTAATCGGTCGGTTAGTACCTCAAGAAGTATTAACGGTCGCATGAAAGTGTGTGAGCAATCTCATCTAAATATTCATTAATTAAAAAGTACTGAGGCTGATGGACAAGAGTATGATAGCTTGAATTGAATTCTCCGGGTGTAGGGATGTCCTTACACACACGCAGGGTGATATGATCGATGTTTGGAAGAAAGATAGGAATGAAGAATAAGACGATATTTTATTGAGGGAGGACGTGATTTCTGACATCTTTTCATGACCATTAAGATCGGGCTCATGACAACCGAAAAGCTAGCTTAGTTGGAAACCCTAATTTTCAAAGTCTTTCTTTTACAATTCTTTTCTTTAAATGTAATATTCATGATCTTTCTTTTATTATGGGATTTTGTGGGTGCAATCCGCTGAAAACCCTCAGGAGACAACACTCCTCTTACTAGGGACACCTAGAGGTTTAAAGGCTTGTTGCACGTGCCCAGTACAATCGTGTTGCCTACGAAAGTGTGCTAGTTAGTTTTTCTCTTTCTTTATTTTCTCCTTCGCTTTTTAATAAAACAGTTTCCTCGAGACGATCGAAATTAAGTTTGGGGGAATTTGATTAGTCGAAAATATTGTATTTTTAACACGGCAATTTCCCTATCTTCTGCATTCATTTAGAAGTGTTCGGCATTCATATTTCACATATTAGCAAAACTGTCGCAAAATATCAGATTGCATGTGTTAGACTCTAAAACCGGCACTATAAAGGAAATTGGCAGCATTTCATGGCATCGCATCATCTCTATATTGCGCAACACTTGTTTTAAGATCTGTGCAGGAAAATCCAGAAGAAAGGCCAAAATTTATACGGTACCGATCAAACATTACGCCAACTCAATGATTTCAGTTCTGGTATCAATCCAAATGGGCAAATACAAATAAACATATCAACCCAAGACCACACCAGAAGAACCAAGCCACAAGGAGCCTACATGGCCGCGGAACCGCGATCTAAGCCGCCTTGTGCCGCGGTTCCGCGGTGGCTTGTCGATATCATCCCTTCAGCTTTGCACCAAAACTCCTAGCTCAACTCCTACACTTCAGA
Source organism: Agapanthus africanus (assembly GCA_030015575.1). Classification (NCBI taxonomy): domain Eukaryota; kingdom Viridiplantae; phylum Streptophyta; class Magnoliopsida; order Asparagales; family Amaryllidaceae; genus Agapanthus; species Agapanthus africanus. Next base: position 50,237,124 of record CM057339.1, read on the forward strand.
AAGACACTCCAAGTTCCAGAAGACTCCAGAGACTTCTGCCAGATCAGCAAGCTTTGGGATCTACACTAAACTAGCCTATCATTCTAGAAACTTCTCTCTAAACCTTAGCTTAAACCCTAAGCTAAAGCCTAACAAACTCCTTCTAGAAGCCTCAACAAACTTTTGGAGGGAATTGTAAATTTAAACCTAGACCTAGGGTTTGGGAAATCTATAAATAGGACCCTAGGCTCACTTGTATAAGGGGGATGCATTGAAGGGAATTCATTCATTGAAATTGATTGATCCATTCACTCTCTTTCTTCATCTTCTTCCACAAGTCTAGTGAGAAGGCTTGTGTGAAACCCTAACCCTAATTCCAATCAAAATCCAAGATCCCGAGTACCCATCAAGCAAGAAGCCTTGCAACCTTTTATGAGCCGAGCCAATCTTCAACAGAGCAAGTGGTCCAAGCTGATCTGCGACTCACGGAGCGGAGCAACGCCAATTCGACAATTTAGTTCTTCCTCTTGTAGTTCTTGAGCGACTGTAATCAAATTGTTGATATAAATAAAAGGTGATATTCTTTTATCTTGTTTTCTTTAAATTCTTGCATCATGATATCTTTTCAATTCTTGAATGCTTTCTGTGTGATGATGTTTGAGTAATACTCCGCTCGTCGAGGAGTCGAGACGATCAATAGAATGATGATATAATATATCTTAAATCGATTCTTGAATCCTACGAGTTTTGTAAACCCTAGCAAGTTCAAGAATCGACGACCCAATTCGTTGCGATGTTTTCTTGATTGATATCGCTCGAGATTGGGGAGTTACGATCGTTTCTTGAAATTGCTAGAAGCTAGAATGTGAATGATATCTACGAAAGAACAAGGGTTAAATGATGAAACCCTAGTTTCATCAAGAAAGCCCTAACTCTCGTAGATCATCATCGATCTAGTATCAATCTTTCGAAGGACAAGAACACGAAATCTTGAGATTACATCACGTCTATAGATCCGATCGATTCCTACGAGCCTCATTTAGATTCTTGACATTTTGGTTGGAAATATCATTGAAACACCGATTCTTGATTTGTTTATCAGTTTCTTGATTCTTGATTAAACATCGTGACACCTGAATCAATCGATAAATTCTTGAATCATGTTTTCTTTTCCTTTCGATTAAATTTTCAATTCAAACAAATTAAATACAGAAACGAATCGCACAATCCCTGTGGACGATCCGCACTCACTTACAATCTACATCCGACACCGTAGTTGATTGCGGTCAAATATAATTCTTTGATTGTGAATTTTATTCAATATTACCGACACACTGAAACTCATTCGCTTTATTCTATTTACACAAACAAGAAATTCTTTACAATCAAATGGCACCGTTATCAGGGATCATTTGAGTATTTGAGTTGTTTTACTTACACAGTCTGTGAATTTTTAACGATCAATCAAGCGCCGAGTGAGAAAAGCTGGGGCAGTTCTCCCTCTGGACTTACCCCACCAGCTCCAATGGTGGAAATTAATGCTGATGTTCCAACTGGGAATAGTTTCGAGCTGCTCAGGAGGGTGCGCAAGAACTCTCCAACCGCCATACTGAAGAAGTCTCCTCCGCCTGTCGAAAACACAACACAGGTGAAGCTGAAACAGCCTCCTCAGCGGTTGTTCTCCAAGATCCACAGAGTTTGGCGGAAAGTCCAAGACTCTGTAATTGACAAAGATTACTCTCTCCGACTGAAGAAGACGAAGGCCCGGCAAGAGGAGGACCATCCATCCGCCATACCACGAAAGGTATCATCTGCATGGGTTCCTGCCGCAACGGCCCCCTCAACTTCGACCTCCCATAAAAGAAGAATGTCGGAAAAGATCCCTATGCCTGCGGTAAATTTCAAAGGCAGTGGACCCAAACGCCCTAAGTCTAGGGGCATGGTTGTGCATACCGTCTATATGGTATCCGGAAAAGAGGATAGTCGTGCTTCCATAGGTCATCGACCACTCACACGATCGGTGACAAAAGCTCAGGAGTAACAACAAAAGCTCCAAGAGATGTTGACGAGGATGGCCGCACTTACTGGGCAGAAAGAAAGCCCAAAAGCATCGTTGGAACAACGACGGGAGCAAGAGACCAACACTGAATTCCTACGAAGGGTGCTTGAAAAGAAAGATAAAGAGGCCACGGAACAAGCGGCTAATATAAAACAAATGGGGCTTCTGTTCCAAGACATGGTTGGGATGATGATCCAGCCAGATCCTCCAGCCGAAGACCCTCTAATAATCATTGAAGACGACAGAGGGAATACATTAAACCCTCCTCCGGCTTTATCAGCAGCCGGGGAGGAGAGATCTCCAAACCTACCCTTGATGACTACATAACTCAACAAATACGAGCTCATCAAGTGAACGAAGCGGCAGACCAGGTTGTCAAAACTGGGCGACCTTATCCAGGCTGGTACGACCAAATTAAGTACCCGCCAAGATATACAATCCCCAAATTCCATGTGTATAAGGGGACGGGAAATCCGCATCAACACGTTGCTCAATTCAGAGCTTTGTGCTATAATACCGGGGGCAATTGTTCATATCATAATTTTGCATTGTTATATTCCCTATTCTTATTCTTTTTACAAATAAACAGGTGCTTTTGATCCATGTCTGCTATATAGTTGCAGGTTACAGGTTCTCGGAACAAAACAATGAAAATAATGAAAAGACGATACAAAAGTGAGACTACGACCAACAAATAGAATAATCTTGATCATGCATACAGTTTGAAGAACAAACGAAGATCAATGAACAATTTCACAAAGTACAAAGGAAGAGCAAGATTCAAGACTTCAACCCGAAGCAAACGGTAAAAGTCCACAACTTTCTACACTGTGGAAATCTGGAAGAGACTAGAAGATATTCTGAAGAACCAAGTGAAGAAAAATCAAGGAAAATGCAACAGGAAGCAGCTCAGACAAATTCATCCAAAGAACACTCTATATGGCCGCGGATCCGTGGCCAAATAAGGCTTCTGGCCGCGGTTCCGCGGCCATGATGAGCGCGTGTCGGTGCAATTTTTGTCGGTGGATAGCGGTGCATTGACTAGGCTTTTTAGGGTAGTTTTGTAAATGCAGATAGGGATCAGATGTAACCCTAAGGTTTCTATAATCTATAAATAGGAACCCTACAGCTATTTTTGGAGCATGCCTCTTCTTATGCCTCTTTTTATCTATCAAATTCGAATTTCAATTCCGGTAATGTTTGAAGAGAGCATCAAATATAAGATAAAGTAAGTTTTTCCTTTCATTGCCCTGTTAATTTCTTTTCTGCCCTAGTATAACTTTTATTTATCTGCCCTACTTTAGAAATTATTTACTGCCGTAGATTAGATAATTAGCTTATTAAAAACAATCATAAAAATGAAATCCTTTTCCCTAATGAGTGAGTAGTTCCTCACTTGTTAGGGTTAGGTTTGGGGAAGGTTTAAGAAATGAAAATCTCTCAACCCTTTCTTGTCCATCATACATTTTAATAGAACTCTATGCATACATACACACACCGCTCACTACGGCACCCTATCCCACGAGGTAGCGGTGATACCATAGTTTAAAAGACCGGTTGTGTATGTTTTCCAAGGAAGTTAGGGTAAGAGTTAAGAAAGGACGGACAAGAATCTAGAGGAAGAAACCTAGTTTCTTCCCGATCGTGCTAATCCCCTTTCTTAATTATTACCATAACACCTAAATAGATCTTAATTAGGGTATAGAAAGCGGTGAGGAATATTGACTTTCCAAACTTATCCTAAACCTAACCCTTTTAATCCTAATCAACTCATTTCAGTTTTTAGCGATAATCAATCCTACAACAATCGGAATTAACTCGTTAGAACAATTAGAAAATATACAAAATCCCTGTGGACCGACCCGTACTCACTGGCTAGCTACCAAGCGACGCCGTTCTTGATTGCGGTTAATATTCTTTGATTCATCTTTCGAAAGCGCACGTAAGCAAAATCTCTTACCAATCAAATGGCGCCGTTGCCGGGGATGGCGTAGTTATTTTCATTTTGTAATTTCAGGTTAATATAAAAATTGAAAAATCATAAAAACTGAAAAATATAAGAATAAAATAAAAAAATTTATCATCTTGTCATTCTTTGAAAGGTTTTCTTTTGAATTGTGCAGGATCGAAGAACAGATTCAGATCTGGAAAAATCCAGAGAGCAAAACAGCAAACATCAGATCTGAACAGACAGAGGAAAATCAGAACAGAGAAACAGAACAAGATTGGAGATCTGAACCGACGATCCCACCGCGGAACCGCGGCAAGAACACACTTTGGCGGCGGAACCGCGGCCTGGTAGTGACGTCAGCACATGGAAAAATCTCTGTAAGCTTTCTTTTCTTCTCTGTAAACCCTTATCTCCTCTGAAAAATTTTCCTGCAGGGTTCTTTGCGCAAAAAAAAACTTCTCTCCCTTCTCCAATAACTTAATCTTGTGCAGAATTCTTTGCGCGGCAATAAAAATAAAAAAAATTTGGCAAGTGGTTGATTGTGTTTACTGCTTTGCATCTTTTAAATTGACTTTAAGGGGCTTTTACACCAATCCAGATTGGGTGGGGATTTCATTACCCTTCCTAGGACCCCAAAAAGCATATTGCATTGACCATCGAGTTATATAAAAAAAATTAGACTCAGACTTAAGGACTGTCACGCTCAATAGGAAAAAGGAATAGTTGTAGGCATCGATCGTTTATCTAAACCTGACTTTATGGTGCATAGGCTAGACAAGTGGGGAAAGGTAACTTTAAAAGGCCCGTCTCACGGTGATTCGTGAGCGGATCCCTCCTTTCTCTACTTGTGCTTATCTGGCCACAATTGGCGGTGAAGAGGCAATTTAAGGTTCTCACAACTTGCCCTTTGGAACAGTTAGGAGCAGTCTAGTTGACCTAGGAGACCCTAGATCTAGGCTTGATTGTGTATATTGTGATTGTTTGAACGTGTTTCTAAGCTTTTTATAAAAAATCTTTTTGCAAAAAGCTTCTTATAAGAAAAACACCGAAAATTTTACAAAAAGACTTGCCAATTTTGTCGCTAGAAATCCATTGCACCCCATTTGCACCCACATTCTTTTTCTTCTCCTTTCTTACATCATGGTATCCCATCTCACAAAACTCTTGCCGAACTTTGGTACCCTCATCTAAACATTGCTTCCTACGTAAATTGTTTTGGTCGAATTACGGACGACCCCTCTATGCCCAAAATTTCTTTGAAAGATCGAATAGAAGCGTCTAGGAGAAACAGTTCGACTTTGCAAACCACTTTGTATCAACCATTTCAACCTTCACCACCTCCTTACGTTGATACCCCTTTTTCGAGTCCTGTTTTAACTCCGAAACCCATGTCTATTACTGAACATATTGAACAAGCGCGTAACCGATCTTTCACTCCTTTCAACACTTCCAGTTCTTGGGATCAACAAGTCCATTAACCTTTTTATCCAAATGTTAATCCTACTCCTGTCCAACCATTCAATTCCTACCAGTCCTGCCCGACTTTCACACCTTCCCGAGACATTGCTTCTACACAGCCATTTGGGAGGTTCACGTATCCAAACAACTTTGAATCTTTTACTGAAACCCCTTCACAACACATGTCTAGTCTGGAACAGTCGTTGGAATCTTATATTGTAACGACAAACCAATAGATGAGGAATTTGCATGCATCCATTGCCGCCCTTATGCAACCTAATGACCTGGTAGCTAGTTTCCAACTAGCTCCAAAAATTCCAATGTATGATGAGGCGGTTGGACATATTGAGAATTTGAGTGGAGAGAGTGAGCTGTGCACCCTTCCAAATCAAACCTACCCATCACCAATTGAATCTCACAACTCCGGTTTTGAATGTCTATCAAGTGTCCCAAATGATTCACCAATTGAAAATAAAACTTTTAATGAGTTGTTGGACTATGTAGTGCTTGATTTGTCAGATTGTGAAGGGTCCCTTTCAAGTGAAACCATCACCAATCCTTTCGACCTCTACACCTCCAATCTAGAACCTGAATTGATAAATATCCATGTTTTTGATGAGGTGTCCGAAAAAATTGATTTTCACTTGATTGGGGATATTGACGTAGGGAATATTTTGGATGATGAACCTGCAGATTTGACTGAATATTTCTCTCCAATTCATCATCCCGAGTCATTAAATGTTTCTCCCGAACTTCATATGTGTCTTGATTTTGATGATAATTGCATGGATAGGATAACTTTTGAGGAGAATTATGAGGATAGTATTGAGGAGAGTATTGAGGATAGTATTGAGGATGAACCAGTTTTGTTTGATGAGTCGGATTTTCCAATTCATCCTCCTGAACCTTTAACTGTTATACTTCCTAAATCACCCCCCTTCATCCTTTCCGTCGTTCCGACCACGCAGGAGATCACGCAGGAGGACTATGAGCTTGAAAAATTTCTGTTCGATCACAGCAGTTTTGACGCCACTAGTGCGTTCCTCTTTGAATCTGACACAGTTCTCACAACCGATAACGATTACGAGTGTTTCACTTTTTCGGACGATTTTAAAGACTCTCCGCCCGAGTTTGAGTCCTTTGAATTTTCAGATGAGTTAGTTGAACCATCAGACTCGGTTGCTTACAGTCATTTCGAACTATTGATGGAATCCTTCGAGTTCGAGACAGTTTCACCAATTTCACCTTCAATTTTTTCACCTTTGAAACTCGAACTCAAACTGTTGCCGTCTTACCTTACATATGCTTACTTAGGTGAGAATGAGACCTTTCCTAAATCACTCCCCTTCGTCCTTTCCATCGTTTCGACCGCGCAAGAATCCGTCACGCTTCCATTTTTAATGTCTGGTTTACCATGTTCAACGTACCCATGTTTTCTCGCGAATCTTGAGGAATTTGACCCCATTTCTCGACGGGTTGATAGATTAGCACAATCGCTTTTAACACATCGGTCATCACAATTTGCGCTAATTTATTCACTCGATTTACACCCTCAAGTTCGTACTACACTTCTTTCTCTCTTTCGCCATTCTTCTCCTAATATACCGAGACCATATTCCACCTTTCTTCCCATACGGTCTCGTATGTTTCTCATTTCTTTTCTCTACACTCCATTCTCTCACCAACCACACCATTATAACGATAAAATTTTTGAATGGTTGGTGCTAACCTTTGGCATGTGTAAGGCCTTGTATAGCTTGATACTGTGTTTTTCTCCTCCCTAACTCTGAACTTTAATACTTCAACAGTGGAAACACTGTTTCACTTAAGTTTGAGGGAGACATTTTTTTATATATATTTTGTTTTGTTTTTCTGTTAACAATAAAAAAAATAAAAAATAAATAAACAGGGGAATACCGGCAATTTTGACCCTCTTGGTGTAGCCTGACAGTGAGTACACTGTCAAGTTTAAGTTTGGGGGTGTGCTCGGTAAGCTTTCTTCCTTCACATTCATATGTATATTTTTTCATTTGCATACTTATTTTAAAACCCATAAAAAATTGAAAAATTTGAAAACTTATAAAAATTGAAAAATTCAATTTTGGCCATAATTGACTTGAGTTTGACAAGAAGGTTAACTAACTTGGAAAAATTAGATCCTAGACTTAGTAAATTAAAAACCCTAAAAATAACCCTTCTTAAAATTTAATGGTAGAAAATATATGTCCTTGTAGTCTACTTAGAAATAGGCAAATTTTAAGTTCACTTCTTGGGCTAAGTCAAAATAAAGGAAAAGTATTGATATTTTTATTAAAGTATAAGTCTGAAAAATAATTTCTAAGCTTAAGTCTAAATTCTGAAAATATATACTCTACAATTTGCACAAACACGAACCTTGAAATTTGGAATAGTAGAAGAGACCTTGAAATGCTCTTGTCTAAAGTCCTTAGTATAAAGGAAAATAAAATAAAAATACAAGTGTGAATAAAGAGATAAAAAAATGAACACTGGATTTTGTGATTACTTAAGTGTGCATAAATAGAAAAATATATTAGCATGGGTGCTTTATCACCTAATGCCTTAGACCAACTGGTTTGTGAGTCACTGCTAAAGCCTTAGGTGTTACAAGACTAGAAATTACGCCTTAATGTGTAAACACATTTTGTAATCGGTCGTTAGTACCTCAAGAAGTATTAACAGTCGCATGAAGGATGTGTGAGCAATTTCATCTAAAAATTCACCAATTGAAAAGTACTTTGGACGATGTACAAGAGTATAAGAGCTTGAATTGAATTTCCAAGTGTAGGGGTAATACATACACACATGTAGGGATATATGATTGGGGTTTAGATGAGAGATAGGAATGAAATATAGGACTTATATTTTTAGTAGAGATGATAAAAATTCCTAAGTTAAGATGGAACCTAGAAGGAAAATTCAAAAGATGCTAAAACCTAAGTAAATTTACAAAACATATACAATCTTAAGTTAAATGATAAGGAGGCGTGAAAAATACGGGTTGATAATTTCTGAGTCAAAGATAATAGAATTTCTTGTTAGAAAACCGAATTGGAGAATAAAAGTCAATAGGCCGAATTGATAGGATTTTGTGGGTAGTATCCGCTGAAAACCTTCAGGAGACAACACTCCTCCTAGTAGGGACACCTAGAGGTTTAACGGCTTATTGCACGAGCTCAGTGCAATCGCGTTTCCCTGCGAAAGTGAGGCTAGGTCTTTTTCAAGAATAAAACTAGTTTTGTTCGAGGACGAGCAAAAGATAAGTTTGGGGGTATTTGTTCATATCATAATTTTGCATTATTATTTCCCCATTCTTATTCTTTTTACAAATAAACAGGTGCTTTTGATCCATATCTGCTACATAGTTGCAGGTTACAGGTTCTCGGAACAAAACAGTGAAAATAATGAAAAGACGATACAAAAGTGCGACTACGACCAACAAATAAAAGAATCTTGATCATGCATACAGTTTGAAGAACAAACGAAGATCAATGAACAATTTCACAAAGTACAAAGGCAGATCAAGATTCAAGACTTCAACACGAAGCAAATGGTAAAAGTCCACAACCTTCTACACTGTAGAAATCTGGAAGAGACTAGAAGACATTCTGAAGAACCAAGTGAAGAAAAATCAAGGAAAATGCAAAAGGAAGCAGCTCAGACAAATTCATCCAAAGAACACTCTATATGGCCACGGATGCGCGGCCAAACAAGGCTTTTGGCCGCGGTTCCGCGGCCATGATGAGCGCGTGTCGGTGCAATTTTTGTCGGTGGGTGGCGGTGCGTTGACTAGGCTTTTTAGGGTAGTTTTGTAAATGCAGATAGGGATCAGATGTAATCCTAGGGTTTCTATAATCTATAAATAGGAACCCTACAGCTCTTTTTGGAGCATGCCTCTTCTTGTGCCTCTTTTTATCTATCAAATTTAGAATTTCAATTCCTGTAATGTTTGAAGAGAGCATCAAATAAAAGATAAAGTAAGTTTTTCCCTTCATTGCCCTAGTTAATTTCCTTTCTGCCCTAGTATAACTTTTATTTATCTGCCCTACTTTAGATTTTATTTATCTGCTGTAGATTAGATAATTAGGTTATTAAAAACAATCATAAAAATGAAATCTTTTTCCCTAATGAGTGAGTAGTTCCTCACTTGTTAGGGTTAGGTTTGGGGAATATTTAAGAGATGAAAATCTCTCACCCCTTTCTTGTCCATCATACATTTTAATGGACTCTATGCATACATACACACACCGCTCACTACGGCACCCTATCCCACGAGGCCCAAATGGACCAGATGGGCCTTGATTGACAAACTGGCCCAAATGGACCAGATGGGCTATAGGTCGTCCTCTTCAAAGACAGATCTTCGGAATGAAAAGGGCAAAGGGAAAGCGACCTTCGTCGCCAACGCTCAACAACAACCGAGTGACCCGAAACCAGTTGCTCGCCAAAACAACAAACCAAGATCCCTCGAAGAAAAGTTGAGACGTTCTTACTCGTTCTCCCGGGATAAAACGAGGAGACTATTCGAACTGGCGGTGCGCAACAGGCTCATCACTCTGCCGGATCCGAAACTTCCACTGCAATCGGGGGACGTCAACAATCCCAATTACTGCCCTTACCACTGAATAGTGGGCCACCCAATCAAAGATTGCTACGTCTTTAAAACCGGGTCGAAGACCAGTACCAACAGGGCAAGTTCGCGCTGTCTGAAAACTGGAAGGTAAACCTGCTGCAGCAGCACGCTCCTAAAAAGGTGGATAAGCCGGGGGAATCATGCTCATTTATAAGAGAAGCTCCGTGGGAAGTGGTCCTTTCAGCTAAAACTAAAAGAATGTTGAAGGATCTTCAAGCATGTCCGGCGATTACGTGGAAAAGCACGTTGGAGCCTGAAATTATTGACGGAATGCTGAAACCGCGCCTAACGCCAAAATTTGGTAACGATGGACAAAACCTCCAAGCTAAGCCTCCGAAGTCTTCAAAGAAAAAGAAGAAGGCCAAGAAGCCCGTCCAGCTCGACGGCAATCGTACGGGTCTGCAGAAATACATTGATGCACTGAAGGAATACAACCAAGAGGCACGGACCCCAGTCACACTGGAAGAGTTCTTCAAGCATGTCTTGAGAACTGAAACAGTGACATTGATGAAAGAGACGATTCTTCGGAAGAACCCGAGGATTATGTATCGATTTGCCACATAATCTATCACTCGTCGATAAATGGCAAAGAAGCTCCTGACGTAGAGAAACTGGGGGCATATCCAGAACCAGAATCCATGTAGCCGTCAGATGACCTCATCGACAAGCTGCTGAACGAAGCTCTTCAAAAGAGAAAAGCTGATCGAGAACGTGAAGCGGCCATTAACGAAAAGACCAAGCGTCGGTGTCAGGCCGAAAAAGCTCCAGTGATGAGAAGCCGTAAAGTACCTCAACCGGATCAAAGTGCCCTTGCCACCAGCAAGAGCAGAATCAAGATAAGGAAGCAGTTTGCCAAAACTCTGTCAATGGGAATGAAGCTACCACCTTTCAAACAAAATACTTCCGGGAGTACGTGCCCCGACGAACTTGATGTACATCCGAACTACTGCTTATACCATCGGAAGGTCATGCACCCTACCGAAGAGTGCAATGCCTTCAAGAAGTGGTGGCAGGGATATGTTGCCCATCGACAACAATTCAAGCGAATGAAGTGCAAAGCCCGTCGGGAGCAGAGAAACACGACAGATAAGCATAAAGGAACAGCCGGTAACTGTCATATGGTTGATGCCATCCCAACAAAAGGAAAGTCTCAAGTTCTTACCTTTGGGAGCGATTCGGACGAGGAAATGAACCTTGGCTCTCCTTTCAAGGAATCCACCTCTGGAAAAGAAAAAGAGATGAGGAACTGTGAGAACATTCAGCTGCGTAACCGTACGTTGCCTGAAAAGAATTTCGGACTCTCAAACAAAGGTTCGGGAAAAAGAGACAAAGGGAAGGAAAAAGTCCCTGAGGAGATTGCTCTCGATGATAGAGTCGTCGAAGAGCTCACAGCCAAAGACCCGCTCAAGAAGAACAAGGTGGATTACAATGTCCTGGCACATCTGAGAAAGATACCCTCACAATTGAGTATTTTGGATGCCCTTATCCTATCTAAAGAGGCACGAGATTCCCTGATCAAGGCGTTACAAGATCCCGACCAGTTTCAAGCCTTCCTTGTATAAGAAAAGATGAAGGACGAGCTGGAAGAAGTCTACACAGCTGACATCAGCTTCAGTGATGAAGACCTCCTTTCAAAACGTGTGAGCACAACCGTCCACTGTATGTAACCGGGTATTTTCACGATATCAAGATAGGGAAGATCCTAGTCGACAACGGGTCCTCCATCAACCTTCTCGATGTAAGAGTGTTGAAGGAAATTTGCATGAATGTGCAGCACCTAGCTCGGGATAAAATTACCATCTTCGGTTTTGACTCCCAATCATCACAAACGCTCGGGTTTGTAATACTGAAATTACGCTTTGGGCTGCTCGTCACTGACATCAAGTTCCATGTTATTGACGCCAAGACTTGCTACAACGTTTTGCTCGGCAGGCCATGGTTACATGAGTACAACATCATCCCTTCTACACAACATCGGTGTATGAAGTACTTCAAGGATGGCCTCGAGTACACAGTTACAGGGGAGCTGAACCCATTCTCCATAAATGAAGTCCGCAAATATGAAGACACCAAGTACTTCTTACCAGGCTTCGAAGACATGGAAAGATGTCGCAAACCCGAGAATAAGCAAAAATCCATCGTCACTATCCCAATATTTGGGAGCGATACAGAGAAGGATGAAGAGATGGTCTACTCGGGACAACCCCAAGGCAACAGGCCAGGACCATCTACTCCTATTCTGATCATTGGCAGTGACTCTGAGGACGAGGCCAACACAGTGTTCTCCGTCCGCCCGTCAATACAGACCTTTGCTGGAGCTGACCAGAGTTTACAAATTACCATGGTTCCACAGTGGCATTACAAAGAACTTGATGCACTTGATACGTACAATGTGCAAGAGCTATGACCTTCTACGTCCCTCGTAAGCAAAGAGGTGAAAAGTCGATCCTTTCTACCAATCCACGGAGACTAAAATAGAGAAAGAAATATGGCACGGTACCGAACCTACGCTCGACAGACTTCAACCAATCCGTCTGCCTAGATACTACGCAGAAGGACTGAAAAGGCTATCGAGATGCCAAGGTGTACCCTTTAAACAGACTGCTCGACAAGCCCAGTTCTATAACAAGATTTGGGACGCTCCCGGGACTCAACGAAAGATGCCCAATGGGAGAATGGAGATGACTGGCCTTGGATATGTTCGGTCCAAGAAACGGGATCGATTCCATGGCTGCCATGTTATAAATGATTTCGGTAGAAAAGAGAATGCCTTTCCAGATGGCGCTGATATTGAAACAGAGCGAAATCCAGTTGTGGGAATACCAAGCCCGTCATTCAAATAACAGATTGACAAGCTAATGAGAGAAGCAGGTCAAAAGGTTCAGGATGACCACAGTCGCGAAATGGCCATTTACGAAAAAACCAGGACGCAACGTATCATTCAGCAGGCTACGGAGGATAACAATCCCTTTCACCCTCAGCCTGCTGTGCGCTCTCTCGGCAAGGGAAAAATCCGATGCAGAAGCAATGATAAGATCAAGAATGAGAATGACGCTCGAAAACAGCGAAGCGGATCTAAGAAACCACGCGAGCGAGGAAAAGTCAGCTGGAACCTGTCTTTTATGAAGAAGATAGATCGGGAGTACTCTTTCCCTCAAGACAAGACAAGGAAAATATTCGGCCTTGTCATGAAGCATCAAATGATGACCCTCCCGGAGTCTCAGTACCCCGAATAGATAAACGAGGTCCATCATCCAGATTATTGCTCCTATCACCGAGCAATAGGACATCCTCTTGAAGACTGCTTCATCTTCAAAGACTGGGTCGAAGACCGGTATCAGCAAGGCAGGTTTGCTCTATCTGAAAGCTAGAGGGTAATCCCACCACGAAAGCATGAGACAAAAGAAACCTACACTGCGAAGGGAAGTTCAGATCAACATCGAGCTTAGAAACGAGCTCGTACCTGCTACATGATAACATTCTCAAAGGAGGGAGAGCATGAGAATGTGGACGACCTTTCCCAGTGCTTCACAAATGAAAATGAGGACGAGGTGATATCAGAATTTCCACCGGTGCTAAAAGAGCCGGAAGATGGAATACACACCATAGCAGACAACCTGAGAAAAATCGACTTGAGGATGGCAAACGAGCCAAGGCCAACGTTCGTCAGTGAGCTGCTGTCTAAGAAACAGGTGGCTACGTTAAAAGACATGCTTATGCAGTATAAAAACTTCTTCGCATGGAACTATTCCGAAATGCCGGGATTAGATCCAGAGATAGCCGCGCATAAACTGGCGATATCGCCGAACGTCAAGCCAGTCAAACAGGCGCCAAGAAGAATGCGGTTCGAGCTTGAGATGAGTATCAATGCCGAAGTCAAGAAGCAAATCGACTCCGGCTTTATCCAAGAAGTTCAATACCCTGACAGGATCGCCAATATCGTTCTGGTAATGAAGAAAAATGGGACAGTACGCATCTGCGTAGATTTTCGGGATCTCAACAAAGCTTGTCCGAAGGATGATTTCCCAGTGCATGTTACCGAGCTGATGATCGATAAAACATCCACCCATGAAGTCTTCTCCTTCATGGATAGATTTTCAGGGTATAATCAGATAAAGATGCATCCTGAAGACCATAAGCACACTGCTTTCCAGACCTCGCTAGGCATATTCTGCTACAAAGCGATGCCCTTCAGTCTGAAGAACGCTGGTGCCACTTACCAGAGGGCCATGACAAAGATCTTTGATGACCTCATACATGAGATTGTCGAATTTTATATTGACGACCTCGTGGTGAAAAGAAAATCATACGTGGAGTACTGAGAGCATCTGAAGATAGTGTTCCAGCGCCTTCAGAAGTACAACATGAAGATGAACCCTCTGAAATGCGTGTTTTGAGTTTCCTCAGGAAAATTCCTAGGATTCATCGTACGACACCGGGGCATCGAAATAAACCCGTCAAAGATCAAGGCGATTATGGAAATGCCTTCGCCAAGAACTCTTAAGCAACTACGGTCTCTTCAAGGAAAGCTCGCGTATATCCCGCGGTTCGTAGCTAACCTCTCCGGCAAATGCCGCCCCTACAGTCATCTAATGAAGAAAGAGACCCCGTTCATTTGGGATCGCAAATGCCAAAGCGCACTAGACGAAATCAAGCAATATCTGTAGAACCCGCCGGTACTAACCGCTCCGGTCAAGGGAAAGGCCCTCATCCTGTATACAACAGCCCTTGAAGGTTCTTTAGGCGCGTTATGGGTATAGGAGAACGACCAGGGGAAGGAGAGAGCTCTCTATTATTTGAGTCGAGTTCTCCTAGGGACATAAAACAATTACTCCCCCATCGAAAAGCATTGCCTGGCACTGAACTTTGCGGCAACGAAGCTCTGACATTATGCCCTGGCGCATGATGTCTATCTCATATCAAAGGTGGATCCTCTCAAGTATTTGATGTTGAGAGCCATATTAACAGGAAGGCTTGCCAAATGGGCCCTCCTCTTGATGGAGTTCTCGATAGTATATCGACCCCTCAAGACAATAAAAGGACAGGCCATCGCCGAATTTCTCGCTGAGCATCCGATACCCGCCGACTCTCCCTTAAACTGCGAATTGCCGGATGAACACGCGTTTGACACAATTGCCGGGGACAAAGAAGGGAGTGATACCCAATGGGAACTTTACTTCGATGGAGCGTCCTCCTTGAAAAAGCGAAAGAAAAACACCCCCATGATTAAAGCCGGGGTGGGCCTTATCTTCTTGACCCCACAAGGAGGGATAATGCGTTTTGCCCTTTCCTTAACGGAGCCAAGAACAAGCAATGAGGCTGAGTATGAAATTTTGATAGCAGGTCTCGAGATTGCTATCAACATGGGGTTCGAAAACCTCCTCATATATGGAGACTCCCAACTGGTCATCAGCCAAGTAAATGGAGACTATCAGACGTGTAAACCTGAGTTGGTAAAATATGGCGAGAGAGTGCAGCAATTGCTGACGCAAATCCCCTCCTACACCCTGGAAAGCATACCGCGTGCAAAAAATAGCAAGGCGGATGCGTTAGCCAAGCTCTCTAAAGAACTGGCCGACGAAAACCTCGATGACGTAAGGATCATTGTGCAAAGTCGCCGGATTCTCGCACCACCAGAGATATCTCCGAAGCCATCTGAAAGAAAGGGAGTGACTGAACAAGCGTTCTTCTAAATAGAGGATGAAGAAAAGGCAAAGGATTGGAGAGAAGTCTTCATAGAATACTTCAAATCCCATCGAACGTCCAAAAACGCATTATCGAGACATCAGCTCATGAAGCGAGCTCTGTCTTTCGCCTTTGTCAATGATACTCTATATAAGAGATAATCGATTGTTTATGGTTAAGGTGTCTGGAGCCAGAAGAAGCAAGGAGAGTCGTCCAAGAAACTCAAGACAGACTCTGCGGTTCTTATCAAGTCGGGCCAAAGATGAAGATGAAGATCAAAAGAATGGGTGAATATTGGCCCACGATAATTCAGGACTGCCTCGAATATGCGAAGCAATGTCACTCATGCAAAATTCACGGGGACTTCATCCACCAGTATCCGAATCCGTTACACGCAACATTGGCTAGCTGGTCATTCGAAATGTGGGGAACCGATATAATCGGGCCCATCGAGCCAGTATCATCCAAGGGATATCGGTTCATACTAGCAACAACCGATTACTTCTCTAAGTGGGCAGAAGCAATACCGTTAAGAGAGGTGAAGACGGAGAACATCCTCCATTTCTTCAAGACACATGTCATCTACCGGTTCGGCACTCCGCGACGGATCATCTAGGATAATGGGACGGCCTACAGAAGCCATAAGATCAACCGCTTCACACAGCAGCATAAAATAGATTGGAGATACTCTTCGGTCTATAATCCCCGAGCTAACGGTCAAGCTGAGGCTTTCAACAAGACCTTGACAAAGATCATAAAGAAAACGATGTCCAGAAATAAAAAGGACTGGCACGAGAGATTGGATGAAGCTCTTTGGGCTTATCGGACCACATTCAAGATGGCCATGAATACAACGCCATTTGCATTGGTATTTGACACGGAAGCAGTACTTCCCTTGGAGATAGAGTTACCCTCTCTACGAGTAGCGGTTCGATACGAGCTGACGGATGAAGAAAATGCCCATCTTCGACTTGAGGAGCTCGATGCCCTTGACGAAATTCGTCTCATAACACAGCAAAACCTAGAAGCTTACAAAGTAAGAATGACGCGCTCATACAAAAAATTGATTAGGCCGAGAACATTCCGCCAAGGCGAACTTGTGCTAGTCGTAAAAAGACATATGATCCCCAATCGTGCTAAACGGGGGAAATTCGAGCCAAACTATGAGGGCCCGTACATCATAGACAAGGTCTACCAAGGTGGGGCATACTTGCTCATGGATATGCATGGCGAAAGACCCTTCTGGCCAATAAACAGCCGGTTCCTTAAGAAATACCACGCTTGACAATTCACGGCTCAGGTTAATGATGAATGACGACGCTCGTGTCCGCTCGCTGTCTTTCTGAGTCCAAACTCTATAAGTAGTATCCAGCGAAACCTCGCCACAAAATCCCAACGGACCGCAACGTTCTTAAACTAGCTATGGACCGAGATGTCCTTAAACTAACGATGGACCGAGATGTCCTTAAACTAAATACGTCGCCTCTAACACAGCGATAGTGGAATGAAAGTCCACAAGTCTCAGCGGTGAGGAATGCAACTCAAATCCCGCTGGCAAACAGATGGGTCACATGCGGCGAAACTATTCTCGAGAGTTTCATCGTGCAAAAAATCGGTACTTCCACAAGCGAAATGGGCACGGATGAAAATCCAAAAGGGCTCCGTGAGTAAAAACAGCAGAACTACCGGCGAATTTGTGAAAACTCGAAAGGGCGCGGACTCGTAAAAAATATTCATGCACACTTGCAAGGTCCTCTCGACCTTGTAAGGAGAAAATACCTGAGTGGGATCCTTATGGCGCACAAGGGAGGAACACACTTAGGGATCCCCACGATTCCTAAGGAGAAATTATACTTACAAGATTCTCACGACTCGTAAGGAGAATCCCCTTATGAGACCCTCACGGCTTATAGGATTCGAAAGTCTTAAGTTATAGGGATCTGAACCTATTCTTAAGCCATCACGTTCCCCAGATTTCCCTACAAGCGGTTCAATATTGACCCTTGTATACAATCCACGGGCGCAAATAAACATTTTCCCTACCAAGTCCCACCAACGACGAAGAATGTCCTCATGTAGTGAACGACACTTGTAAGTCCTCTCAACTTATAAAGAGAAAACACTTTTGTAAAATCCTTACGACTTATAAGATAACACACACTTAGGAATCCTCACGACTCCTAAGGAGAAAACACACCTACGAGATTTTCACGACTCGTAGGAAGAAACACCTTTATGAGACCCTTACGGCTCATGAAGTCAAAAGCCTTAGTCGACAGGATCCTAACCCTGTTTGCTAAGCCACCTTTGGTCGAATCAACAAAGGCAAACGATGATTCGCTCCTGGCAACAATCCCAGCTGCAGCGATGCTGATGCCTAAATCGGTATCAAATTCTAAGTCCTTTCACGATAAATGATGATTCTCTCCTGGCAATATTACAGTCGCAGCGATGCTGATGCTAAAATTGGAATCAGATTTTGAGTTCCATACTCGCAATAAAAAAATCAGCGAGCAAAAACAATGCATATGAAATAGCCGAAATGTTTGGACAACTCGCAATAAAAATTAGTGAGCAAATATATGCATATAAAAACAACCGAAATGTTTGGGCAACTCGCAATAAAAAAGCAGCGAGTAAAAAGAAAAAACAGCCGAAATGATTGGGCACCGTGAAAAATAGCCGAAATGATTAGGCAACCGCGACTTTTGCGATATAAAAGCTGAAATGATAGAGCATCGCGAAAAGAAAAAACATGAAACTTTTTCCCTACAGGTGAGATCACAATAACCCCTATATAAAATCCATGGGCATAAAAGGAAAGGGAACCATATTACCCCTACTGGGTTTCGTCAAAAGGAAGCCATATCTCGATGGCTACATCTACAGCCTAGAAATCAACAATGGAGTACCTTCTCGTTCCAACAAGAAGCAGATACGGCGTCAGCAAAACAGAGCCACGACAAAGTCCCCTAGTTCCAAATCTCGACGGTTCACAGACAAACTAGAGACAACCCCGGAGCCACAGCAAAGTCCCCTAGTTCCAAATCTCGACGGTTCACAGACAACCTAGAGACTACCTCGGAGCCATGGCAAAGTCCCTGTTCCCTTCCGAAAGACGGCGCGACATGACGTCTTGCCTGAGATTCGGGGCAGATGCTAATAGGTGCTATCCGTCCACCTTTCCGAAGATGCCAAGTTGATTTATGGCACCATGCATCGGAGGTTTAAACGGATGCGGCCGATATAGCAGACTTCGTCAGATTCCCCCTCGCTTGAGGGGTTTTTGATTGTGAGGACGCTCTTCCCTGCAGGCGCAAGCCCCTGCAGTTAATTACGCTACCGCATTGCGGTAACAACTTTTTCCTTCTCCAGATGGTCACTTCATGTCGTGTGTGTTTGTTTTATGTTTGGTTGCCCGTGGATTGTATACGGAGACTAATTTATGTCGTCGCCCGTAGGACTGGATTAGTCCAAATCCGTATTTTCTTAGATTTGGTTTTGAGGTTTTGGTTTAAGGATACGTTAGCCATATTTGAGGTTAAGATCAACTTAAACATTTGTTAAGGATAAGTTAGTCCAGTTTGAGACTAAGATCAACTTAACAGGATCGTTTGGATCCGACAAGAGAGCAATTGGCTCTATTGTTTAGTTTAATGACATTGCAGTCGATTCCCAGTTTAGGGACATGGTGGTCCATTACATGTATGGCCGTCGCGACCCATCACCTCTCTGACGACGTTGAAGGATTACAATGATAGATATCAGAGGAGTTCAGAGATGTACCCTTGAACCAAAGTTAATTGGGGGATCTATAGTCCAATTTGGGACTAAAGTCTGTTTGAAGGTTTAAGGATGCGTTAGCCATATTTGAGGTTAAGATCAACGTAAACGGGATCTTTTAGATCCGACAAAAGAGCATTTGGGGGCTCTATTGTTCCAGTTTAGGGACATAGTGGTCCAACATTCCCATTTTGGGGACGGATATTAGTTTAAGGATACGTTAGCCATGTTTAAGGCTAAGATCAACTTAAACATTTGTTAAGAATACGTTAGTCTAATTTGAGACTAAGATCAACTTAACGGGATCGTTTAGATCCGACAAAAGAGCATTTGGGCTCTATTGTTCCAGTTTAGGGACATGGTGGTCCATTGCCAGTTTAGGGACATGGTGGTCCATTACCAGTTTAAGGACATAGTGGTCCAATACCAGTTTAGGGACATGGTGGTCCATTACCAGTTTAGGGACATGGTGGTCCATTTAATGTATGGTCGTCGGGACCCATCACCTCTCTGACGACGTTGAAGCATTACAACGACAGGTGTCAGAGGAGTTCAGAGATGTACCCTTGAACCAATGAGTTGGTTGAAAGAGCAGATGTGCTCAGTTTAAGATGATTTGAGGACTTATGGACAGTTTGGGCTAAGTCCAATTATGTTTGAAATATTGGCCCTTTGGGCCATTAGACATTTGTCTGGGTTCAGCCCCTCATCATTCAGCAATGCTAAACAGAGGTTTGGGGGCTCTGACAACATTTTGTCTTTGATTTCCTCAGTTTTGAGATTCATTTGGAGGGGAGACTTTTGCCTCTGGAGAACTAGCCAATTTGGCTAAAAGTAGTGTTAAACACTAAAGAACAACAGTGTTAAACACTGGAGGTAGAACTCTCAAATTAGTGTTAAACACTAAAAGACAATCAGTGTTAAACACTGGAAATATAATCTTCAATTTAGTGTTGAACACTAGAAATAATCGGTGTTAAACATTGGAAATATAATCCCCAAATTAGTGTTAAACACTAAAGAAAGAGGGGTCACGTGTAGATACGTGAGAGCGCCCAAAAGTGGGACCAGATCCCTTTTCTTCGTTCTGCAATTAAGTGTTAAACACTTTTTATATTTTATTTTGGAGCATCACGTGCTAACACGTGAGGAAGATTCATGCACTGATCATTAAAGCGTCCGCCAAGGGGTCACGTGGGAGCACGTGAGAGCGCCCAAGGCCTTTATTTCTTTTACTTTTTCTTTATGTGTTTTGGAGGTCACGTGGAGCACGTGAGGCATTGCCTCAAAGCTGTTTCCTTTTTATTTTTGGGGATCTTTTTAGGGGTCACGTGGGGACACGTGACCTAGTTTTATTCCTTCTTTTCTGATCACTACGGATTGGGGTCACGTGACCAATATTCTTTATGTGCATGAAGATCTTTCAAGTCTCTTTTTTTTAAGAATTAAATTCTCTGTAGGGTTAAACCCTAATCATGATTTTGGAGGAATTAAATTCCTATTATGAAAGAATTAAATTCTTATTTAGGATAAAACCCTGATTTCTTTTTAAAGGAATTAAATTCCCAGATATGTAAAAGGATTAGGGTTAAACCCTAGTTTTGTTTTAGGAGAATTAAATTCTCAAAACTTAATTCCCCTTCTAAGTTTAGGATCTACATGGCAGGATCTCGACCCGATGAGAATTAAATTCTCAACTTATGGGGAGATGTGCTCTGTGCAGATCTTCAACCAGAAGAAGAACTAAGTTCTTTTTTGTATAAGAGTTAAACTCTTGGATTTTGAGAATTAAATTCTCTGTTTGAAGTTTCGATTCCCTTTCTTTTCTCACCTAGGGTTTTCTTTGTTGAGAATTAAATTCTCCTTTCTTTTCTTCTCTCTTGAGAATTAAATTCTCCTCTCTCTGTTTTTCTCTCCAAAAAAAGTCCCTCCCTTCTCTTCTCTTCTTGGCTCCTATTTATAGGAGAAAGAAAAGAATCAATTTGTTTAGCAAATCTCTCATTGAAAGATTTGATTTGTTTTCATCATTAATATGATCCTTTAGATCACACAATGAATTTTATTCACCGTTGGATTTTAAATCCAAAGATATTCTGTTTGTTATTTTCGGTGAGATTCAGGGGAAATCTTTCCTTGTCCAAGATTTTTCCATAATTGGTGATCTTTAATCACCATTGGATTTTTAATCCAACGGTCCCCATAATCCTTTTCCATTTGGAAAGATTTAAAGAAATTTAGAATTTTAATTCTATTTCGAAAGATTTTAGAGAAATTTAGAATTTTAATTCTATTAAACTCTAAGGCTTTCAAAGCCTGTCACGTGCTGGCACATGACCCTTGGTCACGTGTGAGCACGTGACCCCCAAATTGGTTCCTTTAACAGCCCTTGTTTATGTTGTTGTTTTAACCATCACGTGTCAACACGTGACCATTGGTCACGTGTAAGCACGTGATACCTCGTTGAGGTATTTTCTGACTTTTAGAATTAAATTCTTTTAAACTGTGAGGCTTTCGAAGCTAGTCACGTGCTGGCACGTGACCCTTGGTCATGTGTGAGCACGTGACCCCAAATTGGGTCATCTTTCAGCCGTTTGTTATTTCTGTTCTAGCTATCTCGTGTCAACACGTGATCATTGATCACGTGCATAGTCACAAATTCGTGATTCGGCAATAATTCGGCGAGGTCGAAAATTCGGATTCGGAGAACTATTCGGAAAAAATCGGCATGTATTCGGGAAAGATTCGGTAAGTGTTCGGGAAATGTTCGTGAAGGATTTCGAGCAAAAAAATAATATAAAATTAATATATGAGACGCTAGATTTTGATTTCTTGAATTATTTGTTGTTTTTTGAATAATTCGTGAATAATTCGGGAATTATTCGAGAATAATTCGGCAATAATTCGGCGCGTTCGGTGATGGCGAATAATTCGCAGATTTAATTGGCAGTCACATAATTCGCGAATTATTCGCGAATTCGCCGAATAATTCGCGAATTATGTGACTATGATCACGTGTGAGCACGTGATACCTCATTGAGGTAATTCCCGATTTTTAATCAGGGAGCAGTGCATAGCGTATTTGCCCATAACTTTTGATCCCGGATGAATTATGAAGCCCGTAATATATCAAATCGAAGGGTTTTTCGAGACGCTTTCGATACCATCAGAATTTATCTGTTTCTCATTCGGGAGTTTGTCAAAAAACAGCCCGGAAAATACTGGTTCGCATTTTCATAAGCGTATCACTGCCATTTGGTACCTTGGGCTCTTTTGCGCAGAAATTTTTGGCGGGAACAAATGCCCACCACTACTTTGCCTACGTAAGTATGTATGTGGGTGAAGTAGTGTAGAGTTATGCAGAGTTATGCATGGCGTATGACCAGTTTCGGGTTGGTGTATCACTTTTAGAATCTTGATCTGAAAAGATAACGAGCGGACACAAGCGTCGTCATTTATCATTGACTCAAATCTCAACTCTTAAGGGATATAGTTCCAAACCCTCATCCCCATGAGCCGCACCCTTCCATTTTTTATGTCTTACTCTAGCATGAAGTAGTTTATAAGCTCATGAGTAAGTTCTCCATTTCAGTGGCATGTAGCTTTGGCAAGTGTGGCTCATAGATGGTCCATCTTGACCTCTTTGCAGGACAGTGATGGATTAGGAGACAGGGGTAGGATCTGCCACCTGAGACTTTTCAACTTTATGAGCCGTGAGGGTCTCATAAAGACTTTTCTCCCTACGAGTCATGAGGATCTCGTAGGTGTCTTTTCTCCTTAGGAGTCGTAAGGATTCCTAAGTGTGTTTTCTCTTGAGAGTCGTAAGGATCTCACAAGAGAATTTTCCCTCTTACGAGGTGAGAGGACCCGTAAGCGGTTGTTTCCATCCTTGTCGAGATTCGACTTTGGAGAGTGAGACCCGTGGATAGTATGCAAGAGACCGTTTTGGGCAGACTTGCAGGGTCCCAGTGCTTAGGAAATAGGTTTCTTAATCCCTACTGCCTAAGGCTTTTCCTCACGAGTCGAGACGAATCGAGCAGTTCTCGCGAAGACATCAATTTCCTCACGAGTTGAGACGAATCGAGCATTCTCTCAAGAATATCCTAACGTTGTTCATATCAGATTTTTGCATTTTCATACCGCCCAATTTTTATCACATTACATATCTGTAGATACTCTTGAGCCGTGTTTGCTAGTCAATTGCAGGATACAGCTTCTCAGCTAAAAACGGTGAAATTCATGAAAAACCACGACAAAGTCCGGGTTCCTGCCAACCACAGATAAAACACGGATCTCCGCTCTTTATCCGTCTGTTGCCACACACCAGTTTAAGAGACAAAATGGCAAATCAATGTCGTTTTCATGCACAAGGCTCAATGGCAGCACAAGATCCAAGAAATCTATATGGAGCTCGAGGAAATCATGACAAAAAGATCCATATCAAATCACCTTTTGCTCAACAGAAATTCTGGAAAAATCGTGAAGAAAATATGAGAAAATACATATACCAGAATAAAGGGTACATCAAACCAGGGGACCACAAAAAAACCAGAGGAGCCAAGTCCTCTAAACGGCCGCGGAACCGTGGCCAATGGGGGGTCTAGGCCGCGATTCCGCGGCCATATAGGCGCCGCATGTGCAGAGTTTTGGGGGGCAGAATGGTCATTCCATGCTAGTTCTGATTGTTGCCCTAGGTATTCATTCTCCAGCCTATAAATAGCCCAGAACCTTGTGAAGCCAAGGGTGCATAATCTTGTATTTTTCTAGGTTTAGAATACTTGTTTCTTCTTTCTCTTCTCATCTCTTCTCCATTGAAAATCTTGTAGTGAGCTTTTGTGAGTGAAGAATGATGAATAAAGAAGAACCGTTTACTTATCATGCTTGTCTTGTTCTTTAGTTAACTTGTTAATTGTTGTAATTTTCATTTAATAACTTATTTGTTGTTATTTCTTGTTGTTTCTTTCTTTCACTTTTTCTTTATCCTTAAAACAACCATGATGCTTACGCTTGATCCTTGCCAAGGTGAGATCGCAAATAGCTAGTTGTTATCTCCTAATCTCCTTCTTTCTATCTTCCTCTTTTGTTTTGTTTTCTTTTCATTATGATGTGTGAGTAGTTTCATACTTGTTAGGGTAGGATAAGGGAAGTTTGAGAGAAGGAAATCTCTCTCACTCTTTCCTTGCCCAACATCTTAAATCGACTCCCGTTAATTGAACCACAATCCGCTCCTTACGGCACCCTATCCTACATGATAGCGGTGATTCCGTAGTGAGACCGGTTGTGGTTGAATTAACCGGAGGTTATGGCTAAGAGCCAAGAACGGACGGACAAGCACCAAAAGGAAGAACTTAAGCGTTGGAAAGCCTAGCTTATACTCGCAAGTTCCTTCCTAGTAGTGCTAATCCCCGTTGTTGCCGATTACCGTAACACCGATATTAAGAGTGGCAATGAAAGAAGTGAGGGACTCCTAACTCAAACTAACCTAATCCTAACCCTAACAAGCTCTCTTTACATATCATTTTAACACTTAGATAATCACAAACAAATCTGGAAAACTGGACTTAACTCGTTAAAGCACATAGAAAAAGATTCCCATCTCCCTGCGGACGACCCATACTCAACCGGCTAGCTACAAGCGAAACCGTCATGATTGCGGTAATTAACTAAACTTGAACACGCAGAATCTCTACCAATCAAATGGCGCCGTTGGCGGGGAGACGGTAGTTTATTTCTTTGTGTAATTTCGGGTTAACTTGTGAATATAAATATAACCGAAACAAAAAAAATATACATTGTAAAAAATCTTTTTGTTATTCTTGATTAGTTTTTGTGCAAGTGTGCAGGATAATACGAAGTTTGAAGTTCAGTACCAAAGAAGTGGGATATACGGAGTTCAAGTTCAGTGCCAAAGACGTGGGAAGATAGACCCACATCTCGCGGCTACACCGCGACGGATCAAAACGAAGCAAACGGTCTACTGTAAGATTCTGGAGCAGTTCCAGTGAACAAATCAAGATTCAGGACATACAGACAGGTAGAGGACAGCCACAACAACACACACCAGGAATTTGAAGCCCCGATCCCTCCCTACAGCCGTGGAACCGCGGCCTTAGCACGTGTTTAACCGCTGAACCGCGGCCATTTGTTGGCTTCAGTGGCCCAAATTTTTGGTAACTCTCTCTCTCCTCTTCCCCACTCCTCTGAACTCCACTGAACTGTGTTTTCTGCAGCCTTCTTTGCGCAAATTCTCTTCCCCCTTCCAATAAACTGTTCTTGTGCAGGATTCTTTGCGCCGCGCTAAAAATAAAAATTGTTTGCAGTTGATTTGTTACCGCTTTGCATTCTTTAATACGGACTTAAGGGGCTTGAAACCAATTCAGATTGGGTGGGGATTTCATCACCCTTCCCAGGACCCCAAAAATCACAAAAGCATATGCATTGTCCATTGTTACTTAAAAAATACTAGACTGCAGCCCTAAGGACTTCGCGCTCATTAGGAGAAGTTAAACCGTGTTTAGAACCTCGCTTAACGGTATATTGTTTACGGGGTGTCTAGGAAAGTGTTAACGGCGCAACTGCCAAAAGAGAAAGGGTTACTTAATTAAGGAACTTCGCGAAAGCGTTGGAAAACCTCCCCTTATCTCTGTACTTACCTGGCCTTGTGATCAGTGTATCTTGAGCCTGTTTCTCGACACTGTTTTACTTCGACAATCAAGTTCTGGAGCAGGTCTAGCAGACCTAGGTGACCCTAGATCTAGGTGTGATTGTGCATATCTTGTTTGTGATTACTTAAGCCGTAAATCCGTACATATTTCTGTAAAGCTCTTTCTAAAAAAAAAAGAAAAAAATCAAAAACTTTTATAAAAACTTGCCCTTTGTCGCCAAAATCCATTTTTCACACACCACCCATCGCCTTTCTCCATTGACGTTTTCTTACCCTCACCTTCTCCGTTTTGACTATACTAAACTCGTTTAGTGTATGTCCGCTTGGACTCGGGACACTAGCGCCCGCCTAGTCCGCGTTACGTTAGTCGCTACCGACTACGCGATCGACTCAGACGTCGAAACTTCGTCCACTCCTCTTTCACCTTTACCTTTGCCGGCCAACTCCGACGTTGACCGGAATTCTGTTCATACATCTTCACCTTCACCATCACCAACCTCTTCTTCCGCGATGTCAGGATTTAATCCGAACATCTCTTTGACTAGCCCTGGATTGGCTCCACCTCCTACGGAGACCAATAACCCACCACCACCGCCTGTTGTAGCGCCGCAGCGAATCGCGCTCCAGGATCGTTTCTATCCCACCCGTTCTGCACTTCCCACTTGCCTTTCTCTTCCACCGGCCAATGGGGATAATTTTGAAATTAAGCCCCACTTCATCAACATACTTCCACGATTTCATGGGCTTGAATCTGAAGATGCCTATATCTTCATCAACAAATTTCAAAACGTCTGTGCCATGATGAAAACTACCCAACTGTCGGACGATGCTATACGTCTACGGGTCATTCCGTTCACTTTATGCGATCTTGCTGAAAAATGGCTGTATAGCACCGCTTCCCACTCCATAACCAGTTGGGACGAGTTTGTAAAAGCGTTTCTAAAGAAATTTTATCCGAATCATAAAACCGTAAGGATTCGCAATGAAATCAACCAATTTTCTCAGCTTCCTTCTGAACCCTTCTGGAAGTGCTTTGACCGGTACAAAGACCTTCTTGTTCAGTGTCCTCACCACGGTATAGAGAAATGGCAACTTTGCCAAACCTTATACGAGGGCCTGAACCCAGCAACGAAGCAGTTGTTGGAAACCATCTGTCAGGGCCACTTCCTATCCAAATCTGATGAGGAAGCGTGGCAATTCTTTGACGACCTTGCGGAGCAAACGCTACAATGGGAGAGCACCAGACCGACTTCTTCTTCTTCTACCTCCACTTCTACCGGTCAGTCAAGGGTAGGAATTCACCAACTTGACGTCTCTATTGCGATGAAAGCTGAAATGGCTACAATAACGAAAAAGCTTGAAGCGATAGAGAGCAAATTCTCTTCTCCTGCTCCTACCCCTGTTCTTCCCCTTCGTACCATCTGCGCGTGTTGTTCCGATCCTTCTCACTTGACCGAAGAGTGTCCTTACAATCCACCATCGTAAGGACAGGATCAGGTTAATGCTGCATTTCAGCAAAGACCGAGGAATGATCCATACTCTTCCACCTACAATCCCGGTTGGAGGAACCACCCCAATTTCGCCTGGAATCAGAATCAGAATCAATTCCAAGGAAACAATTTCCAAAGGGCCCCTCCGCCGCAACAACAAGCGCAACAACAAACTCAACAGCAGTTTCAGCAACCCTTCCAACCCCAACCTTTCCAAAATCAGACGAAGAACTTTGCACCCAACAATTCTTTTCCACCAAACAACTTTGTTACGTCAAACAATGATAAGGTTTCCTCGCTCGAACGAAGTCTGGAGGCGTTCGTCAAACAATCGACTCAATCCACCGCAAACATCCAGTCTTCCATTCAGTCCTTAGTACAACACACCGCCGCTCACGGGCAAAGCATCAAAACCATCGAGGCCCAGATTGCACAACTGAATGCGGCCTTAAGCGAGCGAGAGAAGGGGAAGCTCCCGTCCCAGCCACTCCCAAATCCCAGTCACCCACAGAATGTACATGTTGCTCTTGAACAACAGAACCATAATGTGAGTGCCGTGACCATATTGAGATCGGGAAGGATGCTGCAAAACAACATCGGCACACGGATCAATGATGACACCCCGGCTGCTTCTTCTTCTTCTTCTTCTTCGTCTCCTGCTTCTTCGTCTTCTGAGCATATTCTCCGTTCTTCACAAGGCTCTCCTTCCTCTTCTTCTACTTTGAATGGACCCACTTCTCACTCCACGAAAACACCTGTTCTGGGATCCGTTCCTACTCCACAATCTCCTCCACAAGCATTAGACTCAACCAATTTTAAAAATGTCCCATTTCCAAACCGGTTGAGGTCTAATAAACAAAATCCTCAAATGGAGAAGATTCTGGAGTTATTTAAGCAGGTTAACATTAACATTCCTCTTTTAGATGCTGTCCAACAAGTCCCGTCCTACGCTAAAATCTTAAAGGACTTGTGCACGAAAAAGAGGAAGTCTCAGGTACCCAAGAAAGTTTTCTTGGCCAGTGCTGTGAGTGATGCCCTTACCCAATCTTTACCACAAAAACGGAAGGACCCTGGCTGTCCTACGATTTCTATTACCATTGGGGATAAGAACATCAACCGCGCACTATTACATCTTGGTGCCAGTGTTAACCTGCTTCCGTACTCAGTATACGAGCAATTAGGCGTAGGAGAGCTGAAACCCACGCACTGCACTCTCCAAATGGCCGACCGATCGATCACCCATCCTAGGGGTGAGCTAGAGGATGTGTTAATCAAAGTCGGGGACTTCATATTCCCCGTTGACTTCATTGTATTAGACACACAGCCTGTAGCTAACCCCCGGAATCAAATTCCGGTGATACTCGGTCGCCCATTCCTTGCAACCTCAAATGCTGTGATCAATTGTCGCAATGGTTCGATGAACCTATCTTTTGGAAATAAGACGATTGAACTCAACATTTTTAGGTTGGGGAATCAGCCCTCCGAACCTAATGCTCATATACTGGACGTCTGCTCGATCCAGGAGATCACCCCAGAAGAATGTGAATTCGAGGAGTTTCTGTTTGATCACGATAATCTTGACGCCACTAGTGCGTTCCTCCTCGAACCTGCTGCTGTTTCTGCGCCCGACAATGACTACGAGTGTTTCACGTTCTCCAACGATCTTAGCCGCTCACCACTCGAGTTTGAATCCTTCGAATTTCCGGATGAGTTACCTGAACCATCCGACTCGGTCGCTTACACTCGTTTTGAACCTTTGCTGGAATCTTTTGAGTTCGAGACCGTTTCACCAATCTTGCCTTCCATCGTTTCACCTCCAACGCTCGAACTCAAGCCTTTGCCGTCTCACCTTAAGTACGCTTACTTAGGTGAGAACGAGACCCTCCCTGTCATCATCTCGGCTTCTCTAGCTCTAGAGCAAGAGAAAGCCCTTCTCGCGGTCTTGCACAGCAACAGGCAAGCTTTTGGCTGGTCCATGGAGGACATCAAGGGGATTAGTCCCCTGATCGTTGAGCATCACATTCATCTGATGGATGATGCCAAACCAGCCCAGGATCCACAAAGACGTCTCAATCCAGTCATGAAAGAGGCTGTGAAGAAGGAGATCGTAAAATGTCTAGATAGTGGTATCATTTACCCTATCTCTGATAGCCAGTGGGTTAGCCCCATTCATGTTGTCCCCAAGAAGTCGGGCATCACGGTCATAACCAACGAGGCGAACGAGTTAATCCTTACTCGCACCCAAACTGGGTGGCGAGTATGCATTGATTACAGAAAACTCAACGCCGCAACGCGAAAAGAGCACTTTCCGCTACCTTTCATTGACCAGATGCTTGAA
The DNA here is from genome assembly GCA_030015575.1 of Agapanthus africanus. NCBI lineage: Eukaryota > Viridiplantae > Streptophyta > Magnoliopsida > Asparagales > Amaryllidaceae > Agapanthus > Agapanthus africanus. The sequence continues at coordinate 50,267,179 of CM057339.1, forward strand.
CGATTGGCCGGACACGAGTACTACTGTTTTCTTGATGGCTACTCCGGCTATAATCAAATTCCCATCGCCGAAAAAGACCAGGACAAGACCACTTTCACTTGTCCTTTCGGCACGTTCGCATATCGTCGCATGCCCTTTGGGTTATGCAATGTGCCCGCTACCTTCCAGTGGTGTATGATGGGAATCTTCTCAGACATGGTGGAAAAATTTCTGGAGATTTTCATGGATGATTTCTCCATCTTCGGCGATTCCTTCAACGAGTGTTTGCTGCATCTTGACGCTGTCCTTACCTGATGTAAGGACAAAAATCTCACTTTGAATTGGGAGAAGTGCCACTTCATGGTGCGTGAAGGTATTGTCTTAAGACATATCATCTCGCAAAATGGCATAGAGGTCGACAAAGCGAAGATTGAGGTCATTTCCAATCTCCCTCCTCCCCGATGCGTCAGAGATATCCGAGCCTTCCTTGGCCATGCCGGTTTCTATAGACGGTTCATCAAGGACTTTAGCAAGATTGCTAGGCCCTTGACTCTTTTGCTGGCCAAGGATACGCCATTCGACTTCAACTCGAGCTGTGTGACTGCATTCGAGTCATTGAAAAGCTCACTCACTTCTGTTCCCGTTCTTTCTTCACCTGACTGGACGCACCCATTTGAGATTATGTGCGACGCATCCGACTTTGCCATTGGTGCTGTTCTTGGACAACACATCAACAAGATGCCGCACGTAATCTATTATGCGAGCCGAACCCTGAACGACGCCCAACTCAATTATACAACAACTGAGAAGGAATTCTTGGCAGTTGTATTTGCTTTAGAAAAGTTCAGGCCCTACCTCATCGGCTCTCCAGTCATTGTCTACACTGACCATTCTGCTCTGCGCCATCTTTTTGCGAAGAAAGATGCAAAATCTCGGTTAATACGTTGGATCCTCTTGCTTCAAGAGTTTGATCTTGTCATTAAGGACAAACGAGGATGTGAAAACGTAGTTGCCGACCATCTCTCACGACTTCCTTCTTCGCCTTCGCTTCCAATTCCGATCAACGACGTTTTCCCGGATGAACAACTCTTGACAGTGTCTTGCGAACCCTGGTTCGCAAATATTGTGAACTATTTGGCCACGGGATTACTACCGAATGAATGGTCAAGTCAGGACAGACTTCGCTTCTTATCCCAAGTAAAACACTTTTACTAGGACGAACCCTATCTGTTCAGGTACTGTCCCGACCAGATTATTCGTCGATGTGTCCCTGACGAGGAATTCAAGAGTGTGCTGTCGTTTTGCCACGATCAAGCATGTGGCGGGCATTTTGGCCCTAGAAAGACAGCTGAGAAGATCTTGCAATGTGGTTTCTACTGGCCACAACTCTTCAAAGACGCTCATGACTATTGCAAGACTTGCTCCCGGTGCCAACACTTGGGCCGGATATCCTGTAGGAACGAGATGCCGCTCCAACCGATCTTGGTTGTGGAGATTTTCGATGTTTGGGGGATAGATTTCATGAGGCCGTTTCCCAGCTCTTTTGGGAACTTGTACATCCTTCTCGCTGTTGATTACGTCTCTAAATGGGTCGAGGCTGTGCCCAGCCGGACTAACGACAACAAGGTTGTCGTTAGGTTCCTTAAAGAAAACATTTTTTCCCGGTTTGGGCACCCCCGAGCGATCATTAGCGACAATAGAAGTCATTTCTGCAATAAGACTTTTGAGGCCTTGATGCGGAAATATTCCATTAATCATAAGCTTTCTACGCCCTACCACCCCCAAACCTGCGGGCAGGCCGAAGTTTCAAATCGGCAAATCAAGCAGATACTGGAGAAGACGGTTTCCAAGAACCGTAAGGATTGGTCGCTGAAACTCACTGATGCCCTTTGGGCATTTCGAACCGCTTATAAGACCGACCTTGGCATGTCTCCCTATCGGCTTGTGTACGGAAAAGCCTGCCACCTACCTGTCGAAATAGAGCATCGCGCATTTTGGGCGATAAAGGAGTTGAATCTGTCTCTCGAAGATGCGGGCAGCCATCAGAAGCTGCAGTTGAATGAACTAAGCGAGCTTAGGGATGAGGCTTACGATAACGCGGTTGTCGTTAAGAACCGAACGAAGGTGTTTCACGATAAACACCTTTTGCGCAAAACTTTCGTACCTGGTGAGCAGGTACTGCTTTACGACACCCGACTTCACTTCCATCCAGGAAAGCTCAGATCTCGCTGGAAAGGGCCGTATTTTGTGCGGAATGTGTATCCGCATGGCGCTGTGGATTTGGAAAATCCAAAGGACGGTTCATTTTTCAAAGTGAACGGACACCGACTTAAACCGTACCTTAGCGCCGAACCAACAGAGGAGCTCCTGGTCTTACAGGAGCCGGTTTACCCTGCATGATCTTCCTCTGCCTACCTCCAAACTACGGTTATCCAGCCAAGAACAAGTGGACACTGTTCGAAATAAGTTTGGGGGTATGTATATACCATTTTGTACATTTTTGTGGATATTCTTTTTCTTTTTCTTTTTCTTAAAACCAAAAACAAAAATAAAAATTTGTGTGTATACCTAACCGACAATTTTGACCCTTCAAATGTTCTCTTCATGCAATGACAGTGAGGACACTGTCCAGTTTAAGTTTGGGGGTACGCTCGGTACGCATTTCTTACCTTCGCATTCATATGTATATTTTGCATCTGCATATTTAAATCCATAAAATCCATAAAAATCTAAAAATTTTCTAAAAACATAAAAACTTTTTGTCAAGTTAGCTAGTGGGAGGACTCTGATTCAACATTTCGACGGTTTTGTTTGATAAGATAAGAATAACTAAATCTTATGTTTAGATTTTGAAAACCTGAAAGATAACTCTCCTTTGAAGTTAACTATAGCTGATATACGTCTTTTACATCACACTACACGTGTCGTGAGTTTTTGAAATTAGATGACAAGTCTTTTTATGTCTAAAAACTTTTAAATGGATAAATGATTTTCTGAGGATCAAATAGGTTTGTTCGGAAATAAGTAATATCAAGAATAGTTTATGAAGTGAAGTGAATATGAAGGAATATTATTGATGCCTTAATTGGAACTAAGTCTGAAAAATAACCCATCTGAAACTTGATTGGAATGATTACACACCAAAACCCACTAAACACGTCTTTTATCTAAAAAAATAATTGAACTGCCGGCTATATCTCCATTCGTATTAAATCATCATGATTTTCATGCCCAACTGTCTTTTGTTTGTGGACCTAGGTAACTTGAGTAATTAAGTCCGCTGGGGTGTTTCTACACCTAATGCCCTAAAGCCAACTGGTTTGGGTGCATTGGCCCAAAACTCGCTAAGAAGCCTAGAAAGTCCAGTTTAAAACAAAATCAAGAAAGTGTTCTCTCCGAGTTAAAATTCCTAACGGTTCTTTGTGTGAGAATAATCTTGATAAAAGACAGGCTTTTATAAAAATTTTAGCGGAGATATGAAGGTTTTATTCTATGATAAAGACTATTGCACGTTCACAGAGGTGTGTATGAAATGAAAACAAGAAAAAGGTGGAGTGAAGAATAAGACCTAGTTTCCTGTTAGGGAAGATAGAAATTCTAAATTTGAAACTTTACTGGAAAACGAAACTTGAAAAATGCTTAACTCTTTATAAAACTTATGTGATCCTTTCAAAATTCTTATCCGGGCTTTATTATGAGGACTTTATTCGACCTTTCTGGAACTTAACGACACTATTTGCACTGCACGTAAGGACATATAAAAGCTGTAGTTAAATAAGAAGCGAGGTGTGAAAAATAAAGGTTCGATAGTCTAGACTTAGGATAATAGAATTGTTATTTTCTGAAACAAAACCTTAGGGTTTGAATCTTAGTTATTTTACAAAACTAGCTTGACCGGATTTTGTGGGTAGTATCCGCTGAAAACCCTCAGGAGACAACACTCCTCCTACTAGGGACACCTAGAGGTTTAACGGCTTGTTGCACATGCTCAGTGCAATCGCGTTCCCTGCGAAAGTGAGGTTAGAAAATTTTTGTGAATAAATTGGCTTTGCTCGGGACGAGCAAATGATAAGTTTGGGGGTATTTGTTCATATCAGATTTTTGCATTTTCATACCGCCCAATTTTTATCACATTACATATCGGTAAATACTCTTGAGCCGTGTTTGCTAGTCAATTGCAGGATACAGGTTCTCAGCTAAAAACGGTGAAATTCATGAAAAACACGACAAAGTCCGGGTTCCTGCCAACCACAAATAAAACACGGATCTCCGCTCTTTATCCGTCTGTTGCCACACACCAGTTTAAGAGACAAAATGGCAAATCAATGTCGTTTTCATGCACAAGGCTCAATGGCAGCACAAGATCCAAGAACTCTACACGGAGCTCGAGGAAATCATGACAAAAAGATCCACATCAAATCACCTTTTGCTCAACAGAAATTCTGGAAAAATCGTGAAGAAAATATGAGAAAATACATATACCAGAATAAAGGGTACATCAAACCAGGGGACCACAAAAAAACCAGAGGAGCCAAGTCCTCTAAACGGCCGCGGAACCGCGGCCAATGGGGGGTCTAGGCCGCGATTCCGCGGCCATATAGGCGCCGCATGTGCAGAGTTTTGGGGGGCAGAATGGTCATTCCATGCTAGTTCTGATTGTTGCCCTAGGTTTTCATTCTCCAGCCTATAAATAGCCCAGAACCTTGTGAAGCCAAGGGTGCATAATCTTGTATTTTTCTAGGTTTAGAATACTTGTTTCTTCTTCCTCTTCTCATCTCTTCTCCATTGAAAATCTTGTAGTGAGCTTTTGTGAGTGAAGAATGATGAATAAAGAAGAACCGTTTACTTATCATGCTTGTCTTGTTCTTTAGTTAATTTGTTAATTGTTGTAATTTTCATTTGATAACTTAGTTGTTGTTATTTCTTGTTGTTTCTTTCTTTCTCTTTTTCTTTATCCTTAAAACAACCATGATGCTTACGCTTGATCCTTGCCAAGGTGAGGTCGCAAATAGCTAGTTGTTATCTCCTAATCTCTTTCTTTCTATCTTCCTCTTTTGTTTTGTTTTCTTTTCATTATGATGTGTGAGTAGTTTCATACTTGTTAGGGTAGGATAAGGGAAGTTTGAGAGAAGGAAATCTCTCTCACTCTTTCCTTGCCCAACATCTTAAATCGACTCCCGTTAATTGAACCACAATCCGCTCCTTACGGCACTCTATCCTACATGATAGCGGTGATTCCGTAGTGAGACCGGTTGTGGTTGAATTAACCGGAGGTTATGGCTAAGAGCCAAGAACGGACGGACAAGCACCAAAAGGAAGAACTTAAGCGTTGGAAAGCCTAGCTTATACTCGCAAGTTCATTCCTAGTCGTGCTAATCCCCGTTGTTGCCGATTACCGTAACACCGATATTAAGAGTGGCAATGAAAGAAGTGAGGGACTCCTAACTCAAACTAACCTAATCCTAACCCTAACAAGCTCTCTTTACATATCATTTTAACACTTAGATAATCACAAACAAATCTGGAAAACTGGACTTAACTCGTTAAAGCACATAGAAAAAGATTCCCATCTCCCTGCGGACGACCCATACTCAACCGGCTAGCTACAAGCGAAACCGTCTTGATTGCGGTAATTAACTAAACTTGAACACGCAGAATCTCTACCAATCAAACGTCACAGTTAACCTCTGCTCTTTACGACAGAAGTCCGTTAGGGTCTGTGGTACTTAGGGTTTTGGCCGTCGTACCGTCGCATCAGCTGATATATTCCTCGATAGGCAATCATGCTGTTCAAGTAGCCCTGCGACTGCCGTATCTCTGATCCCTTCAGGGGCTGGACGAGACGTCTTCAAGCAATCTTCCTTGGCAGTTTGACCGTCGGAAGAGCAAGCGTTAGGAATTTGCCATGCCGCTTTTTACTTGAGGTTAGGCTCATTTTGGAGAGCCCCGATGAGTCATAACCACTCCGTGCTGGTGTGAGATGATCTCCGATAGTCTTTCAGGCTTTATATGACTTGTCGTTAAGACCCTGAAGCTAGGAATTTGGCCTTTGCTTCATTTGCTGGCATCGCGTCTGCTGTATCGAGACGAATGTCGCGGTTGTCTCTTGGTTGCATGTGAACCATCGAGATTTGGAACTAGGGATTTTGCCATGGCTCCGTTTGTTTGAGTGTCGCGTCTGAACCCTGCTGGAGGAAGAACGCTGGGGTGACATTTCATCTGCTGTATCGAGATGATCGTCGAGGTGGTGACCACTCCATACTGGTGCGAGATGATCTCCGATTGTCTTTCGGGCTTTATATGACTTGCCGTCAAAACCCTGAAGCTAGGAATTTAGCCTTTTGCTTCATTTGCTTTGTCACGTCTGAATCCTGTTGGAGGAAGAATGCTGGGATGACATCACGTCTGCTGTATCGAGACGAACGTCAAGATGGTGACCACTCCGCACTGGTGCAAGATGATCTCCGATCGTCTTTTAGGCTTTATATGACTTGCCGTTAAGACCATGAAGCTAGGAATTTGGCCTTTACTTCGTTTGCTTTGTCACGTCCGAATCCTATTGGAGGAAGAACGCTGGGGTGACATCACGTCTGCTGTATCGAGACGAACATCAAGATGGTGACCACTCCGTGCTGGTGCGAGATGATCTCCGATTGTCTTTCAGGCTTTATATGAGTTGCCGTCAAGACCCTGAAGCTAGGAATTTGGCATTTGCTTTGGCGCGTCCGAATCCTGCTGGGGGAAGAACGCTGGGGTGACATTTCATCTGCTGTATCGAGACGAACGTCGAGGTGGTGACCACTCCATGTCGGTGCGAGACGATCTCCGATTGTCTTTCAGGCTTTATATGAGTTGCCGTCAAGACCCTGAAGCTAGGAATTTGGCCCTTTGCTTCATTTGCTTTGGCGCGTCCGAATCCTGCTGGGGGAAGAACGCTGGGGTGACATTTCATCTGCTGTATCGAGACGAACGTCGAGGTGGTGACCACTCCGTGCTGGTGCGAGATGATCTCCGATTGTCTTTCAGGCTTTATATGAGTTGCCGTCAAGACCCTGAAGTTAGGAATTTGGCCTTTGCTTCGTTTGCTCACACTGCGTCTGCTGTATCGAGACGAATGCTGAGGTGGAGCTAGGATTTTGCCGTCACTCCGCTTTGTTTCGACCATGGGGTCTTTTGTTAACTTTGCATGTACATCCTGCTGGACTGCGAAGGAACGACGTTGTTGACATTGCATCTGCTGTAATGAGACGAATGCTAAGGTGGAGTTGGGATTTTACCGTTACTCCGCTTTGTTTCGACCGTGGGGTCTTTTGTTGACGTTGCATCTGCATCCAGCTGGACTGCGGAGGAATGCTGTTGTTGACATTGCGTCTATTGTATCGAGACGAATGCTGAGGTGAAGCTGGGATTTTGCCATCGCTCCGCTTGATGGTGTAACATCTGTGTCCTGCTGGAATGAGGAGGCACACCGTTGTTGGTCTCCAGGCTGCAGATGTGGCCATTGAGATTTAGAACTAGGGACTTTGCCATGGTTCCATTTCGTTGCGATTCTGAGGTCGGTTGTTGACGTCATGTCTGCATCTAGTTGGAGTGAGGAGAAACACCGTTGGTGATATCTAAGTTGTCGATGTTGACGTTGAGACCCTGAAGCTAGGGATCTTCCTTTACTTCATTTGTTGGCATTGTGTCTGCAATATTGCGAAAAATGTCGAGCTTGTCTCTAGGCTGTCTATGAACCGTCGAGATTTAGCTTCGCTTTCTGTTGGAGCCTGTCGGGAAGGTATGGTTCCCTCTTTGTTTGTGCCCCTGGATTGTATACAGGGATCGATGTGATCTCACCTGTAGGGAAAAAAGTTTCATTCTTTCATCATTTTTTTTATTCCTTCCGCGATGCTCTATCATTTCAGCTTTTTATTTCGCGAAAATCGCGATTGCCTAATCATTTCGGCTATTTTTCGCGGTGCCCAATCATTTCGGCTATATTTCTTTTTACTCACTGCTTTTTATTGCGAGTTGCCCAATCATTTCGGCTGTTTTTGTATGCATACATTTTTACTTGCTGATTTTGTTGCAAGTTGCCCCATCATTTCGGCTATTTCATATGCATTTTTTTTGGCTCGCTGATTTTTTCTCGCGAGTATAGGATTTGGGATCTGATGCTCATCTTAGCATCAGCATCACTGCAACTGGAATATTGCCAGGAGCGAATCATTATTTACCATAAAAGGGCCTGGAATTTGATACCGATTTAGGCATCAGCATCGCTACAACTGGGATATTTCCAGGAGAGAATCATCATTTGCCGTTGTCGATGTCGAACAAAGGTGGCTTAGTAAACAGGGTTAGGATTCTGTCGACTAAGGCTTTTGACTTCATGAGCTGTAAGGATCTCACAAAGGTATTTCTCCCTACAAGTCATGAGGATCTCGTAGGTGTGTTTTCTCCTTAGGAATCGTGGGGATTCCTAAGTGTATGTTCCCTTGTAAGTCATAAGGATGTTACAAAAAGGTTTTCTTCTTATAAGTCGAGAGGACTTACAAGGGTTGTTCACCGTATGGACATATCCCCAGTCACGGGTGGGACTTGGTTAGGGAAATGTTTATTCGCGCCCGTGGATTGTATACAAGGGTCAGCACTGAGCCGCTTGTAGGGCCGAATCGAAGGTTGTGGGGGTTGCTTAAGAACATGTTCAGGTATCTGTAACTTAAGACTTTCAAATCTTATGAGCCGTGAGGGTCCCATAAGAGAGTTCTCCTTACGAGTCGTGAGGATCTCGCAAGTGTAATTTCTCCTTAGGAATCGTGGGGATCTCTAAGTGTGTTGCTCCCTTGTGAGTCGTAAGGATCTCACGCGGGTGATTTCTCCTTACAAGGTCGAGAGGACCCTGTAAGTGTCTTTTAACGAGCTTACGCCCTTTCGGGTTTTCACTAACTCTCGCCGGTAGCCCTGCTGTTTTTACTCACGGAGCCCTTTCGGGTTTTCATCCGTGCCCATTTTGCTTATGGACATACCATTTTCTTTTTTTTTCTTTTTTTTTGTTTTTTCTTTTTTTTTATTCTAACGAGGTTGCGCCCTTTCGGGATTTCACAAGACTCGCCGGTAGCCCTGCTGTTTTTACTCACGGAGCCCTTTCGGGTTTTCATCCGTGCCCATTTTGCTTATGGACATACCCCCTTTTTTTATTTTTTTTAATTTTTTTCTTTTTTTTTATTACCACGTCAGCCTGAGGATGCTGCGGGTTGGTAGTAGTTTCACGACGTTTCGGTCATTATCCAGTTTTAGGACATAGTGGTCCATCATTAGTTTAAGGACGTTTCGGTCCACAGCCAGTTTTACGACATAGTGGTCCATCATTAGTTTAAGGACGTTTCGGTCCGCCGTCGCCGTATTTGAGGCGAATCTCTAGTTTACTGACTTTTCGGTCTATAGGGCTTTCCCTATGAATGAGCATGATGCCCCCGGCATATCCACCTTTCTCGAAACATGTAGTTGTGGCAGGCTCACCTTCCACTTTTCAGACAGCGCAAACTTGCCTCGTAGGTACTGATCCTCGATTCATCCCTTAAAGACGAAGCAATCCTCGATCGGGTGAGCGGTCGGTGACCCATCGAAGAACGGCTTTCCTCCTTTCCGGAAGCCATATAAACAGTATGGACCGTTATGCCCCCAGACTTGGGGCGTTTAGATTCGAAACTTTTACGGTTTGCCACGTTCACAGGGGCTTTCTCTGGCCTCCTTCTCTTTTGAGCAGTTGACGTTGAGGGGGACGTTGCAGTGGGCACCCAAACAGCTGTCGCCTTTTGTGGCTTGACAGAATGGTCCTATTCTTTCCGAACCTTAGTTTTTTTTCTGCGAGAGTAATCTTGCTCAATCACCAAGTCTTGGACTTGACACCAGATCTTGTAAATTTTAAAGGACAGCCGCTGAGGAGGCTGTTCCGGCTTCACCTCTGTAGCGCTCTCCATAGTTGGAGGAGATCTTTTTAGCATGGACATCGAAGAGTTCTTGCGCACCCTCCTAAGTGGTTCAAATCTGTTCCCAGTTGGAACAGCAACATTAATTTCTGCCGTTGGAATCGGCGGAGTCAATCCAGAAGGAGAGTTGCCCCCAGCCTTCCTCACTCGGCGCCAGTGACATATCCCTAGTAGGAGGAGTGTTGTCTCCTGAGGGTTTTCAGCGGATCACACCAACAAAATCCTTTAATAAAAGAGAGATGGTGAAAGTTATATGAAGATAAGAACTGTAAAAGAAAGAACTTGAAAGTAAGAGTTTTCAATTATACCATCTTTTCAGTTGCTATGAGCTCTATCTTAATGGTCATGAAAAAATGTTAGAAATCACATTATCCCTCAATAAAACATCGCCTTTAGTTTTCAATCTTACATTTCTTCCAAACATTGATCATATACCCCATGTTTCCCCCAATCAGAGTAAAGCTCTGTTTGAATTTCAAAAATTCAAAATTAGAAGCAACGCTTCAAATTCCTTGCGCTGCGCGCAATGCGCCAAGTGTCAAAAGCTGGTACGTCAGCGCAGCGCCCAAGGCAGCGCGCCCAATCAGAGCAAGGCTCTATTTAAAACAAAAATTAAAGGAAGCAACGCTTCAGTTGCGCAAGCGCTGCGCTGCGCGACACGTGTCAGCGCAGTGGCGCAAGCGCAATAGCGCAAGCGCTGCGCTGCGCGACACGTGTCAGCGCAAGCGCAGTAACGCAAGCGCTGCGCTGCGCGACACGTGTCAGCGCAAGCGCAGTTGCGCTGCGCTCTGCGCTGCGCGACACGTGTCAGCGCAGTTGTGTTGCGCTCTGCGCTGCGCGACACGTGTCACGCGCTGGGGCGTTTGCGCCAAACAGAATTAAAATTCTAGTAAAATCCTTCTGTTCTTGTTAAAATAAGAAGGTTGCCTTCTGTAAAACAGAAGCCCTTAGATCAAAGATCCAATGGTGGGGGAAATTCCCCAAATCCCTCAGAGAATGATCTCTTTAGCAAACCTAACAAATTAATGGGCACTATATAAAGACCCCTAGACCCCAACTCAAAACATCATCATCAAGATCGAGAAAAAAAAGAACTCCGAAGAATTTGAGAGAACTCTTCAAAGACAAAAAGAAAAGGTAAAAAACCTTTAGAAAAAGAGAAGATTCTCTTATGAACAGATTATTGATCTAAGAACAAGATCAATGATCTTCAATAAAAAAGAAAAATAAATAAGGACAGTGCCTTGCACTTTTTATGAACCACCGGTTCTTTGAAAACAAGAAAAACTTGTTTTCTTTGATCTAAAATTGATCCAAAGATAAAACAGTGCCCTGCACTTGCAAAAACTGCACTGTTGCGTTCCTGCGTTGGCGCAAGCCACCAGAGAGCGCCACATGTCAGCAGCGCAACAGCGCAGCGCACTGACACAGCGCACTGCGCTGCTGCGCTTGCGCTCTTCAGAGCGCGACACGTGTCAGCAGCGCAAGCGCAGCGCACTGGCGCAGCGCACTGCGCTTGCATGACACGTGTCACCACCACAAGCACTTATGCTCAATGATTGGCGCAAAGCGCCTGACAAATGCACTGCAGGTCCAGGCCTAAATCAAAAAGGCCTAACAGGCCAAAACAAAATGCAATGCATTAAAAGGGGCAGAGCCCAAACAAAATAGATGCTCTGCATCATTTATAAAAGAGCAGAGCCCAAACAAAATAGATGCTCTGCATCATTTATAAAAGGGCAGAGCCCAAACAAAACTAAAAAAATGCAGTGCATTATTAAAAAGGGGCAGGGCGCTAGTAAAAGCCTAATAGGCCAAGTGCAATTAAAAATGTTGAACATTCTTCAACCGGACTTAGCCCAATCATGGCCGTAAGTCCTCAAACTAAATTGACTGAGCACGGCTGCTCCCCTTAAATCAATTTACACCTGGTTCAAGGGTACATCTCCGAACTCCTCTGACCCATATCGTTGTAATCCTTCAACGACGTCGGAGAGGTGACGGGTCCCGATGACCATACACCCATATAGACTGTGGGCTCCTTAAGCCCATGGACTTAAGCGTCCTTAAACTACTAATGGACCACCATGTCCCTAAACTGGCAATGGACCGCAATGTCTTTAAACTACCAATGGACCACCATGTCCCTAAACTGGAACAGTAGAGCCCCCTCTAAACACTCTTTTGTCGGATCTAAATGATCCCGTTTAAGTTGATCTTAGCCTCAAACACGGCTAACGTATCCTTAAACATTCAAATAGACTTCATATCCCCTAATCAACTTCGGTCTAAGGGTACATCTCTGAACTCCGCTGACATCTATCGTTGTAATCCTTCAACGACGTCAGAGAGGTGACGGGTCCCGACGGCCATATATTAAATGGATCATCACGTTAAGTTGATCTTAGTCTCAAACAGGACTAACGTATCCTTAACGAACGTTTAAGTTGATCTTAGCCTCAATACGGCTAATGTATCCTTAAACTAAAACACCAAACCCAAATCTAAGTAAATACGGATTTAGACCAATCCACGTCCTACAGGCGACGGCATAACTTAGTCTCCGTATACAATCCACGGGCATCCACAAACAAAACAAACACACACGACACGAAGTGAAATTTCTGGAGAAGGAGAAAGTTGTTACCGCTATGCGGTAGCATAATTAACTGCAGGGGCTTGCGCCTGCAGGGAAGAGCGTCCCCACAATCAAAAACCCCTCAAGCGAGGGGGAATCTGACGAAGTCTGATACATCGGCCACATCCGTCTAAACCTCCGATACATGGTGCCATAAATCAACTTGGCATCTTCGGAGAGGTAGATGGATAAAACCAAATAGCATCTACCCCGAATCTCAGGCAAGACGTCTTCACGTCGTCGCCGCATCATTCGGACGGGAACAGATTCTGGCACGCCCAGTGGGACCTTTTCCTCTTTCCACTCCACACTTCGTGTGTCGTCTTCACGAACGAATCGCGGTTTGTTAATGGTTGCCTTTGGATTTTCAAGTTACTAAGATTTAGTCTTTTGCCTAGCGCAGAAATCAAGCATCAATGGCCTCTAACTGCTCGAATTGCTCGAAGTGTCAATGCAACCGACGCTCCACCTCACCTGGAGGTGTAGCATATGGGCCTCAAGCGGCCTCCATCCTGGCCATGCCGGTAGAACAGGTGACCCAGGCCACCACCGTTTTTCGGGACCATGATCCCGCCGGCCAGCTTCACCATGCCAATGCCCGCACCAGAAGCGAACAAGAAGTCGGTTTTCGATCGGGTCACTGCTATAACGGCCCCTTCCAACGAGTCGTCCAATATCAAATCAACAGCCTCTGTCTTTGCCAGGCTGGATCAGAACTCTGATGGGCCCGCCAGGAAGCCCATGAACTCTAAAGTGGCTGTCCCGAGGAAGGCAACAACCGCTGCTCCAGAAGTCGTCAAGGCGGCTTCTCTTATCAAAAAGTCAGTCTTTTCAAGGCTGTCTATTCAGGCTCCTGCCTCTGCTCGAGGATCTGTCTTTGACAGATTGAATATTGCCACTCAAAGGACGACCTCCGTCTTTAAGAGGCTGACACCAAGAGCGTCTCATTCAGACAGGGGGTAAAAAGAAGCTGTCTCTATCGCCGAGCCAGTCCCAACGGCTCGTCATGCTCGATGTCGCCATTGACGACGAGTAAGGAAGGCCGGGGGCAACTCCTCTTCAGGGCTAACTCCACCTGCTCCAGTGGTGGAAGTTAATGCTGCTGTTCCAACTGGGAACAGCTTTGAACCGTTAAGGAGAGTGCGTAAAAACTCTCCAACTGCTACACTGAAAAGATCTCCTCTACCTGCGGAAAGAGTTCCGAAAACGAAACTGGAGCAGCCCCCTCAACGGCTGTCCTCGAAAATATACAAGGTCTGGCGGAGGGTTCAAGACTCGGTAATCGACCCAGATTACTTTCGTCAACTGAAAAGGGCAAAAGTGCAAGAAGAAAAGAATCGTCCGAACAAACAGGAAAGGACGACCACCACCAGGGTGCTTGCTGCAACGTCCCCCTCAACTTCAATGGCCCATGAGAGAAGGAGGCCAGAGAAAATCCCCACGCCCGCGGCAAATGCCAAAGGTGGTGAACCTAAACGCCCTAAGTCCGGGGGCATAATAGTCCATACTGTGTACATGGCGTCGGGGAAGGAAGACAGTCGTGTATCTACAGGTCATAAACCGCTTACACGGTCAGTGACCAAAGCTCAGGAGCAACAGCAGAAGCTCCAAGAAATGATGAACGCGATAGCCGCACTCACTGGGACAAAAGAATGCCCTGAAGCATCCTCGGATGAACGGCAGGAGCAGGAAACTGACGCTGAGTTCCTTCGCCGAATATTGGAGAAAAAGGATAAAAAGGCTGCTGAACAAGCAGCCAACATAAAGCGTATGGCCCTCCTGTTCCAGGACATGGTGGATATGATGATTCAACAAGATCCTCCAACTGAAGATCCCCCGATCGTCCTTGAAGACGATAAGGGAGAAACGTCGAATCCTACACCAGCTCTGTCAACAGCTAAGGAGGAGACAATCTCCAAAGCTGACTTGGACGAGTACATAGCCCAACAAATACGGGGTTATCATGCGACTGAAGCAGCCGGCCAGGTCGTAAAAACGGGGCGACCATATCCGAGCTGGTACGACCAGATCAAGTACCCGCCGGGCTACACAATTCCCAAGTTCCATGTCTAAAGGGGACGGGCAATCCTCACTAGCATGTTTCCCAGTTCAGGACGCTCTGCGGCAACACCGGCGGTGATGATAAGTTGTTACTTCTCCAGTTCGTTGGCAGCTTATCAGATACAGCGTTCGAGTGGTACTCTGAGCTCCCAAACGACTCTATCAAGACCTTCGCGGAGATGGAGTTACTGTTTACCCAGCGTTTTGCAAGCACCAGCGAACGCACCCCGATGACAGCATTGATTAATGCCAGGGTGAAGCCAGGCGAGACATGGGTCCAATATACTATACGGTGGCGGAACTTATGGTCAAAATGCGAGCAACGCATTGAAGAAGCTCCTGCAATGGGTATGTTTGTGGGAACCCTTAATCCGCAAGCAACCATCTCGCAATTTATGATGTTCTTCAAGCCGACTACCTTCCAGGCCCTGATCGACAAGATAGCGCAAATGGATCAGATGGGCCATAGACCTCCTCTTCCAAAGCCAGACTCCCGAAATGACAAGGGGAAGGGAAAAACGATCGTTGTCGCTAATGCTCAACAACAGCCGAGCAACTCGAAGCCGGTTGTTCGTCAAAATAATATGCGTCCGCAAGTACCCCTTGAGGAGAGGCTAGGACGTCCTTACTCGTTTCCCCGAGATAAAACGAGAAGATTATTCGAGTTAGCGTTGCGCAACCGACTCATAAATCTGCCGGAGCCAAAACGTCCGTCGCAACCAAATAACGTCAATGACCCCAACTACTGTCCTTACCACCGAGTACTGGGTCATCCGATCGAGGATTGTTACATCTTCAAAAATTGGATTGAAGACCAGTACCAACAGGGCAAGTTCGCATTTTCCGACAGATGGAAGGTGAGTCCGGCATAACCCCACACCTCTAAGAGGATGAATACGCCGGGGGAAACATGCTCTCTCGTTGAAGAAGCTCCTTAGGAGGTTGTACTATCAGCCAAGACAAAGAAAATGTTGAACGATCTTCAAACATGCCCAGCGATCAAGTGGAAGAACCCGTTGGAACCTCAGATCATTGAAGGGATGTTGAAGCCGCGTCCAACTCAAAAGATCGATGGTGGTGGCCCAAGCACTCATAACCAGCCGTCAAAATCTTCAAAGAAAAAGAAAAAGAAATCAAAGGAGCCCGTGAAGCCTAGCGACAAGCGCACGGACTTACAAAAACAAATTGACGCGCTGGAGGAATACAACCAGAAAGCGCGGACTCCCATTACACTCCAAGAGTTCCTCAACCACGTCTTTCAAGAGGAAGATGAGGGAGAAGTTCGTCGGATGAACCTGAAGAATACATAGCGAGCTGTCATGTGATTTCCCATTCGTTCACGGACGATGAGGAGACTCCTTGCACTGAAAAGCTGGGGGCAGATCCTGAACCAAAAAGTCTGGAGCCATCGGATGAAGTAATTGACGCGTTCCTCAATGAAGCTCTCTTAAAAAGTAAAGCTGATCGGGAGCGCGAAGCGGTCATATTTGAAAGGGCTAAGCGCCAGCGCCTTGACGAAAGAGCTGAGACACTCCTGCTAAAAAAATACACCCACTGCAGATAAAACCAAATTCAAGACGAGGAAAAGGTTTGCTAAAGCCATGTCAATGGGTATGAAGCTACCATCCTCTGAAGGAAGCATTACTGGTGAAGCGGAAATGCACCCTCCTACTTCTTATATCATCGGAAGGTTTCGCACCCCACTGAAGAGTGCAAAGATTTCAATAAATGGTGGCAAGGATATGTCGTTCACCGGCAACATTTTAAGCGGGAAAAGCGCAAAACTCATCGGGAGCAGAACGATACGACCGAGGGGCTTAACAGAACCACCGGCGATTGTCGCATGGTTAATGCCGGGGAATCACAAGTGCTCACATTCGGGAGTGATTCTGACGAGGAGCTGGCTCTTAGCCCCCTCTTTAAAGAGTCCACAACGGGAAAAGAAGAAGAGCAGAAGGTCTGTAAAAATATCCGACTGCGTAATCGGACGCTACCCGAAAAGAATCTCGGACCCTCAAACAAGAAAGATAAAGGGAAAGAAAAGGTCTCTGAGGATATCGCCCTAGATGACCAAGTTGTGGAGGAGCTAACTGCCAAGGACACGCTAAAGAAAAATAAGGTGGATTACAATGTCTTAGCACATCTGCGAAAGCTACCCTCGCAGCTTAGCATTCTTGACGCCCTTTTACTATCAAAAGAGGCGAGAGATTCGTTAATCAGGGCACTACAGGAGCCGGAGCAATTCCAAGCTTTCCTGGCTGAAGAACAGATGAAGGATGAATTAGAGGAAGTGCATACAGCCGATGTCACTTTTGGCGATGAAGACCTTCTCCTTGGGACGTGCGAACACAATCGCCCCCTCTATGTCTCAGGATACTGCCATGATATAAAGATAGGCAAAATCCTGGTCGCTAACGGATCCTCCGTTAATCTCCTCAATGTGCGGATGTTAAAAGAAATCTGCATGAGCGTCCAGCACCTTGCTCGGGACAAGATTACCATCTCTGGGTTCGACTCCCAGTCATCGAGAACTCTTGGGTCTGTGATACTGATGCTACGTTTTGGGCTGCTCGTCATGGATATTAAATTCCACGTCATAGACGCCAAGACATGCTACAATGCCCTGCTCGGCCGACCATGGTTACACGAGTATAATATCATCCCTTCTACACAGCATCAGTGTATGAAATATTTTAAGGATAGTCTCGAGTATACCGTGACGGGAGAACTGAATCCGTTTTCTGTGAACGAAGTTCGCAAGTATGAAGATGTCAAATACTTCTTACCGAATTTCGAAGACACGGAAAGGTGTCACAAGCCGGAGAACAAAGCTAACGCCACCATCCCTGTCTTTGGCAGTGATACCGAAGAGGAAGAGGAGATAGTTTATTTGGGACCTCCCCAATACAACAAGCCGGGACCATCCGCTCCTACGTTGATCTTTGGTAGTGATTCGGAGGATAGGGTCCATGCTGTATTCTCTGCTCGGCCTTCAATACAAACGTCCGCTGACGAAGAGCAAAGTCTGCAAGTCGCCATGGTGCCGCTTAAACATTATAAAGAACTGGATGCGCTCGATACCTACAGTGTAGAGGAGCTGTAGACGTTCTATGTCCCTCCCAGGCGAGAAGGCGAAAAGGCGATTCTATTCTACCGCTCTGAAGAAAACAAAGTGGAGAAAGAAACCTGGCACGGTGCGGAGCCTACGCTTGACAGGCTTCAGCCCATCCGTCTCCCCAGATATTATACGGAAGGCTTGAAGAGGCTGTTGAAGCGCCAAGGGATACCCTTCAAACAGACCGCTCGAAAGGCTAAATTCTATGGCAGGGTCTGGAACGTCCCCTGAACTCAGCATAAGCTGCCTAATGGGAGAATGGAAACGATCGGGCTTGGATACATTCGGTCCAGGAAACGAGAGCTACTCCACGGTTGCTACGTCGTGTATAACTTTGATGAAGAAGCGGATGCTCAATTAGAAGATGCTAATCCTGAACCAGTAAAAGTTCCTGATGCAAAAGTGCCCAGTCCGTCGTTCGAAGAGAAAATGTAAAAGCTTATAAGGGAAGCTGGTCAAAAAGTCCGAGACGACCACAACCGCGAAATGGCAATCTACGAGAAAGCCAAAACACAACGCCTCCTCCAACAGACTGTGAAAGATGAAAATACCGCTCCCTGTCAACCTGTTATAAAGAAGGCTCGACGCAGAGGCAGAAACAAGTCGAAACGCGGAAAATACGCTCAACAGCAACAAAGCGGGACTAAGAAGCCACGCAAGCGGGAATCGAGCGGTTCTGATCTATCCTTCATAAGAAAAATGGGTCGAGCGTACTCTTTTCCTCGGGACAAGACGAAGAAAATACTTGACCTCGCTCTAAAACATCGGATACCTACACTGCCGAAGTTTAAACACCCCGAACAAGCAGGCGAAGTCTCTCACCCGGACTATTGCCCTTATCACCGAGTGATAGGGCACCCTATCGAGAACTGCTTCACCTTTAAGAATTGGGTTGAAGATCAGTATCAGCTTGGCAAGTTCGCTCTGTCTGACAACTGGAGGGTAACGCCGCAACAGAAGCACGAACCCAAAGCCACGAGAACAGAACCAACTCCACATTGGGCTAGGAAGCGAATTCACACTTGTCACTTGATAACAATATCGAAAGAAGAGCCCGAGAACATGGATAACCTTCCCTGGTGCTTCGAAAACAGCAACGATGAGGTGATCTCAGAATTTCCACCAGCACCGAAAGAGCTGGAAGATGGAATACATACCACTGCAGATAACCTCAAGAAAATTGAGTTGGGGACAGCGAACGACCCGCGACCGACATTTGTCAGCAAGCTGCTATCTGAAGAAAGGGTGGCTGCGTTAAAAGACGTGCTTCTACAGCATAGAGATTGCTTCGCATGGAACTATTCCGAAATGCTGGGACTGGATCCAGAAATCGCTGTGCACAAATTGGCGATATCCCCGGACGTCAAGTCAGTCAAACAGGCGCCAAGAAGAATGCGACTCGAGCTTGAGATGAGTATCAATGCCGAGCTCAAGAAGCTAATCGACTCTGGCTTTATCCAGGAGGTCCAGTATCCCGAGTGGATCGCCAACATCGTCCCGGTGATGAAGAAAAATGAGACGGTGCGCATATGTGTGGACTTCCGGGATCTAAATAAGGCTTTCCCGAAGGACGATTTCCCAGTGCCAGTCACCGAACTCATGATAGACAATACGTCCACTCACGAGGTTTTCTCCTTCATGGACGGCTCATCAGGGTATAATCAGATAAAGATGCATCCCGAAGACCAGAAGCACACCGCCTTCAGGACTCCGCTAGGTATATTCTTCTACAAGGTGATGTCCTTCGGTCTAAAGAACGTCGGTGCCACCTATCAGAGGGCCATGACGAAGATCTTCGATGATCTCATACATGAAATCGTCGAGTGCTATATCGACGATCTCGTGGTTAAAAGCAAATCATACGAGGAACATCTCGAGCATCTAAAGACCGTATTTCGACGCCTTCGACAATACAACTTGAAGATGAACCCTCTCAAGTGTGCATTCGGAGTTTCCTCGGGCAAATTCCTAGGATTTATCGTCCGACACCGAGGTATCGAGATAGATCCATCAAAGATCAAGGCGATCATGGAAATGCCTCCACCAAGGACTCTCAAACAATTGCGGTCTCTCCAAGGGAAGTTCGCGTATATTCGGCGATTTATAGCTAACCTTTCAGGCAAGTGCCGCCCTTACAGCCACCTGATGAAGAAGGGAACCCCTTTCGTTTGGGACCAAAAATGCCGAAGCGTGCTAGACGAGATCAAGCAATACCTGCAGAACCCGCCAGTATTGGCTGCTCCGGTCAAGGGAAGCCCCTCATCCTTTATACAACCACCCTCGAAGGTTCCTTAGGTGCATTATGGGCGCAAGAGAACGACCAAGGGAAGGAAAGAGCACTCTACTACTTAAGTCGAGTTCTACTGGGGGCAGAAAGCAACTACTCCCCCATTGAAAAACACTGTCTGGCGTTGATCTTTGCGATAACCAAATTCAGGCACTATGCGTTGGCGCATGAGGTCCGTCTCATTTCGAAGGTGAACCCCCTTAAATATTTAATGTCGAAGGCCATATTGACGGGGCGACTCGCTAAATGGGTCCTACTTTTGATGGAGTTCTCCATAACCTATCAACCTCTCAAAGCAGTGAAAGGCCAGGCCATTGCCGACTTCCTCGTTGAGCATCCGATACCTGCTGATTCTCCTCTGAATTGCGATCTGCCAGACGAACATGCGTTTGACGCAATCGACGGAGGTGATACCCGATGGGAGCTTTATTTCGATGGAGCATCTTCCATGAAGTAGCGCAGACAAAGCATCCCTATAATCAAGTCGGGGGTAGGCCTCATCTTCGTAACTCCACAAGGAGGGATAATGCGCTTTGCCTTCTCCTTAACAGAGCCGAGGACGAACAATGAAGCCGAATACGAAGCTTTGATAGAAGGCCTCGAGATCGCCATCGACATGGGAATTGAAAACCTCCTCATATATGGAGACTCCCAGCTGGTCATCAGTCAAGTAAATGGCGACTACCAAATGTGCAAACCAGAGTTGGTGAAGTACGGCGAAAAGGTGCAAAAACTGTTGACCCAAATCCCTTCTTACACTTTGGAAAACATACCGCATGCGGAAAACAGCAAAGCGGACGTATTAGCCAAGCTCGCTAAAGAACTGGCTGACGAGAACCTCGATGACGTCAGAATCATGGTACAAAGCCGTCGGGTGCTTGTCCCAACAGAAATATCTCCGGAATCATCCGAAGAAAAGGGAGCGGCTGAGCAGACGACCCTGCAAATAAAAGACCGGGAAAAGGCTGAGGATTGGAGAGAAGTCTTTATAGACTACTTCAAATACCATCGAACGCCCGAAGATGCGTCCTCAAGACATCAGCTTATGAAACGAGTTCTGTCTTTCGCCTTCGTCAATGATACTCTGTATAAGAGGTCGTTTGATTCTCTGTGGCTGAGATGCCTGGGACCTGACGAAGCGAAAAGAGTCGTTCAGGAAGTTCACGACGGACTCTGCGGTTCGCACCAAGCAGGCCCAAAGATGAAGTTGAAGATCAAATGGATGGGCTACTACTGGCCCACGATGATTCAAGACTGCCTTGAGTATGCGAAGCAGTGCCACTCATGCCAAATTCATGGGGACTTCATCCACCAACACCCGAATCCTCTACACCCGACAGTGGTTAGCTGGCCATTCGAAATGTGGGGAACTGACATAGTCGGCCCCATCGAACCAGCATCGTCCAAAGGACATCGTTTCATACTGGCGACGACTGACTATTTCTCCAAATGGGCAGAGACGGTACCGCTGAGGGAAGTGAAGACGGAGAATATCCTCCATTTCTTCAAGACGCACGTCATATATCGGTTTGGAACTCCGCGACGGATCATCTCCGATAACGGGCCAGCTTACAGAAGTCACAAGATCAGTCGCTTCGCGCAACAACACAATATAGACTGGAGATATTCCTCGGTTTATAATCCATGAGCTAACGGTCTAGCTGAGGCCTTCAACAAGATCATGAAGAAGACGGTGTCCCGAAATAAGAAGGACTGGCACGAGAGACTGCAAGAGGCTCTTTGGGCGTATCGAACTACGTTCAAGACGGCCACGAACACAACGCCATACGCATTGGTATTCGGTACAAAAGCAGTACTTCCCCTCGAGATAGAGTTACCCTCTCTACGAGTGGCAGTCCATTATGAGCTGACAAACGAGGAAAATGCTCACCTTCGACTTGAGGAACTTGATGCCCTTGATGAGAACCGGCTCATAGCACAACAAAATCTAGAGGCCTATAAAGCAAAGATGACGCGCTCATATGAAAGATTGACCCGACCGAGGACATTCCGCCAAGGCGAACTCGTGCTAGTGGTCAAAAGGCCTATGATCCCCAATCGCGCCAAGCGGGGAAAATTCGAGCCGAACTATGAAGGCCCGTACATCATAGACAAGGTCTACCAGGGTGGAGCCTATCTACTCATGGATATGCACGGTGAAAAGCCTTTCAGGCCGATAAACGGTCGCTTCCTGAAGAAATACTACACCTAATGAGCCACAGCCTAGGTCAATGATAGATGACAACGACTATGTCCGCTCGCTATCTTCCTAAGCTCAAGCTCTATAAGTAGTAGTCGGCCTTCTCCTCGACGGACCGAAATGTCCTTAAACTAATGACGGACCGAAACGTCCTTAAACTACTACCGCAGCATCCTTAGGCTGACGAGATGAATATAAAAAATTAATAATAATAAAAAAAATATAAAAAAATATAAAAAAATAAACGGTATGTCCATGAGCAAAACGGGCACGGATGAAAACCCGAAAGGGCTCCATGAGTAAAAACAGCAGGACTACCGGCGAGTGTTCGTGAAAACCCGAAAGGGCGCGACCTCGTAAAAAATATATAAAAAAAAAAGAATAAAAAAAAGGTATGTCCATAAGCAAAATGGGCACGGATGAAAACCCGAAAGGGCTCCATGAGTAAAAACAGCAGGACTACCGGCGAGTGTTTGTGAAAATTTGAAAGGGCGCAACCTCGTTAAAGGACACTTACAGGGTCCTCTCGACCTTGTAAGGAGAAACCACCCACGTGAGGTCCTTACGACTCACAAGGGAATAACACACTTAGGGATCCTCACGATTCCTAAGGTGAAAATACACTTGCGAGATCCTCACGACTCGCAAGGAGAACTCTCTTACGGGACCCTCACGGCTCGTAAGATTTGAAAGTCTTAAGTTACAAAGACCTAAACCTGTGCTTAAGTAACCCCCACAACCTTCAATATTTCCCTACAAGTGGCTCAATACTGACCCTTGTATACAATCCACGGGCGCGAATAAACATTTCCTTAACCAAGTCCCATCCGTGATTGGGGATATGTACGCATGATGAACAACCCTTATAAGTCCTCTCGACTTACAAGGAGAAAACCCTCTTGTAGGATCCTTACGACTTACAGAGGAACATGCACTTAGGAATCCTCACGATTCTTAAGGAGAAAATACGCCTACAAGATCGTCACGACTTGTAGGGAGAAATACCTTTGTGAGACCCTTACGGCTCATGAAGTCAAAAGCCTTAGTCGACAAGACCCTAACCCTGTTCGCTAAGCCACCTTTGTTCGACATCGACAGAGGCAAATGATGATTCGCTCCTGGCAATATCCCAGTTGTAGCAGTACTGATGCCGAAATCGGTGTCTAATTTCTGGTTTACGGCGAAAAGCCAGTAGGCCGCACATGCATACGAAATAGCCGAAATGATGGGGCAACTTGCAATAAAAAGCAGCAAGTAAAGAAAACGTATGCATATAAAACAGCCGAAATGATTGGACAACTCGCAATAAAAAACAGCGAGTAAAAATAAAATAAATAGCTGAAATGATTGGGCACCGCGGGAAATAGCCGAAATGATTGGGCAATCGCGACCTTCGCGATATAAATAGCTGAAATGATAGAGCATCGCGGAAATAAAACAAAAAAAATAAAAAAAATGATGAAACTTCTGCCCTACAGTTGAGATCACATTGATCCATGTATACAATCCAAGGGCACAAACAAAGAGGGAACCACACCTTCCCAACAGGCTCCGCCATAAAGCTAAGCCAAATCTCGACGGTTCACCAACAGCTTAGAGACAACCGCAACATTCGTCTCAATACAGCAGACGTAGTGCCAGCAAACGAAGCGAAGATCAAATTCCTAGCTTCACGGTCTTGACGGTAACTTATGTAAAACCTGAAAGACCACCACATATCCTTCGATTCAGGGAAACAAGTGTCCTTGACGAAGAAAATCCTGATTCGCGTCGACTCGCAGAGAAACCAGTGTCTCCGCGGGAAATTCTCGATTCGTTTCAACACCAAGGAAACAAGTGTCCTTAGCAAACTCCTCAATTCAGGGAAACTAGCGTCCTTGATGAGAGCCTCCTGATTCGCGTCGGCTCGCAGAGAAACCAGTGTCTCCGCGGGAAATTCCCGATTTGTCTCAACTCCGAAGAAACCAGTGTCTTCGGCAAAATCCTTCGACTCAGGGAAACAAGTGTCCTTGACGAAGAAAATCCTGATTCGCGTCGACTCGCAGAGAAACCAGTGTCTCCGCGGGAAATTCTTGATTCGTTTCAACACCAGGGAAACAAGTGTCCTTGGCAAATACCTCAATTCAGGGAAACTAGCGTCCTTGATGAGAGCCTCCTGATTCGCGTCGGCTCGCAGAGAAACCAGTGTCTCCGCGGGAAATTCCCGATTCGTCTCAACTTCGAAGAAACCAGTGTCTTCGGCAAAATCCTTCGACTCAGGGAAACAAGTGTCCTTGATGAAGAAAATCCTGATTCGCGTCGACTCGCAGAGAAACCAGTGTCTCCGCGGGAAATTCTCGATTCGTTTCAACACCAGGGAAACAAGTGTCCTTGGCAAACTCCTCAACTCAGGGAAACTAGCGTCCTTGATGAGAGCCTCCTAACTCGCGTCGGCTCGCAGAGAAACCAGTGTCTCCGCGGGAAATTCCCGATTCGTCTCCACTTGCAAGATAAAGCCTCGGGCAGCAGGGGTTAAAAAACTTGTTTCCTGAGCAATGGGACCCTGCAAGTCAGTCTAAAATGGTCTCTTGCATACTATTCATGGGTCTCACTCTCCGAAGTCGAATCTCGACAAGGAGGGAAACAACCGCTTACGGGTCCTCTCGACTCATAAGAGGGAAAATTCTCTTATAGAATCCTTACGACTTATAAGAGAAAATGCACTTAGGAATCCTCACGATTCCTAAGGAGAAAATCCACCTACAAGATCCTCTCGATCCGTAGGGAGAAAAGTCTCTATGAGACCCTCACGGCTCATAGAGTTGAAAAGTCTTAGGCAGCAGATCTGAACTTGCGGCCTAAGCCATCTCTATCTCGTGAAGGAATTAAGACGCTTACTCTATTATCTGTCAATTATGTTCATCAAGACAACATGCTGATAATAAGAGAAAGGGAGAAAGCAAAAGAGCATACAAGACATTGCAAAGAAAAAATGTGTATCTTTATTCATTAATTCAAGCAAATACAAGGTGAATCGTATAAAAGAATAAAGAATGGATACATGTTATTCGAAAAAAAAATTTACAAGTATATTGGTACAAGGGAAGCTAGTGGGAAGGAAGTGTCTTGCATACCCCTATCAATTGTTCGCGCACCTCCTTCCACGCCTTTTCCTGATCTGCCACCACCACCAGTTCCGCCTCCACTTGAGCCCGCTGCTGCAAGAAAGATGCAAGCTGCTCCCCAACGGCCTGATGAGCAGCTTCGCGGCCTAGGGCATCACGCTCGGCAACATCAAGCTTCCGCTTCAAGTTTAGCCCATGAGAGATGCGTTCCAGGAGGCCCTCAAAGATAGCCTTCACTTGGGCAGCATTCGCCTCAACCTCAGTACGCAGACGAGCCGTCTCGCTCGAGGTCTCTTGATATTCCCTCATCCTTAAAGCCGCTTCTTGTTCCAAGTGGTGGACATAAGAAGCGCTTTGCTCAATCCACGTGGCACTTTGATTGCTTGCGGCTAAGGTCTCGGGAGCGGGGCGCATAAACTCCAGCTGATGCAGGCGGTCCTCGATTTCCCTGCAGTGGTTAACCCAAGACGCGACAATGTCCTCATTATAGAAGTTCACGAGTATCACCAGCATTGGGTTAACCGCCGTAGCAAAATCTGCAGCAGACATAAGAGTCTCAAGGTTGAGCTCCTCAATATAGTCGCTCAACATGCGCAAACTATTCACGGCGCCTTTCGAAGACGGACGTCTCAGGAAAGGGCCTGCCGGCATTGTGACACGAGGCTCGATAGGCGCCGAGATCGGAACGACAGCTAAAAAGAAACAAGATACGATTAGATGACACTTTAAGAAAGACAAAAAAAGGGGGGTCATCAATGCGATAGTTTGCTATACCAGCTGCAGCAGGTGGCAAGGCCGGAAGGGCCGGTGGCACGGCCGATCTTTCATCCCCTCCTTCGATTTGTAGCACTGCAATCAGGACGAGAAAAGTTAGAAATAATTCCATCACTGACAAAGAAAGATATCAGTCAAAAACTATACTCACCAGCGCCACCAGAGGGAGAAGCGAGTTCAGATGGGAAGGAGAAATGTGGGAACAACACCTGATAAAGATGGTCAAAAAGCACTCCTGAAAAGACACAACAATACGACTTTAGTACATAAATTATGCGTCTGAAAGTTGAAACCAATAAGTTGCAAACCCATACCTTCCAACATCTTCGATGGTATAAGGGAGGGCTGAGAGGTGACCACCGCCAAGGCAGTAGTTGACGGTGCTCCCTCGAGCAATGGAGCATCGGCACTGGCCGCACCTGCGTTAAAAAATAAGGATAAATCTGTCAAGAAAGATTGCAAGATAAAAAAGGGGATGGTAATCCAAAATTTACCTGATGAGCCTCCAGCCGAGACGGAGGCGTCTCCCTCCTCCATCGATATAAGTCCACCACCCGTAGCCTCATCCCCAGACTCCACAGGGGCCGTCGTTGTGCTCGCGAGGCCAGGAGACGGCTAAGGGCCGTAGGCGGGGAGAGCAATGATCGGAGCATTGCCAGACTCTTGAGAAAGAGCGGTCGGCTCATCCTCAGGAATCATGTCCACCTCACCCGCTATTCCCTCGGGCTCAGCAGTCGCGGCTGTCTCGTCCACTGTCGCCATGGGGTCATCGGGCTCAGGCGCTCCATCCGCTGCTACCTCGAACTCGACATCAACGACCCTTTCCGGTATAGTTTCGTCAGCCACTAGCTCAGGCCTAGCAATCCCGGTTGTGTTGTCCGCCATCGGCTCGAGTTCGACCAGTACCTCTTCCTCTGGCCCCTCAGGTTCGACGGTTTCCGCCTCCCCCTCGGTTGGACTTGGCCCTGCAGGACAGAATATATAAGAACCGACAGTTTTATAATTCTTACAACAAAATTTTGAAAGAAATATTATCTGAGGTGGACTTATTGTTAGCCTCCCTATTGGCGCGCATCGCCTGTCTATGAGCTGTAGACAAGGCGACCGGGGCTCCTATGAGGGAGTGTCAGCATGAGGGACGGTGCTTGGGCCCTCTCCAATGGCCAAAGCAGCCCTGCGTGCCTTCGCTTCACGCCTCAATCACTTCCTCTTCTCCCGGGCCGTCGCGATGGACCTCTTCGACGCTTCCTTCATCAAGGTGTCATCGTCCTCATTTAGAGTTGACTCCAGAGCCTTCAAGGCATCTCTCATCGGCTCTTCAAGCCTGGCCTCTTGCGGTAGACCCGAGGAGGTAGAAACATCAGCGGCTGGCTCGGGAAGAGTCTCCGCGTCACCTGGCGGGACCGACATTGTGGTTCCTGCGATAAAAAAGGGGGGATTAGATCGACCATAACAAAAGGAGAATAAAAGACTTAATGAATCAAAATATACCAAGGCCTAAAGACGCTCTAAGTCGTTCCTCCTCTTGGAAAGTCTTGAGGGAAGCAGCAATGGCTTCTTCAGTGGTGATGCCTGTTTAAAGAAAAGAAGGGGAAAACGTTAGTCAAAAGCAATAATAAAGATATGATGCAATGAAAAATGCGACTAGTGATTACCCGATTGCGCAAGCTTAGCTAGCCATGCGTCGCGTCTCGCCAATCGCTCTGAAGCTGCGATGGCGGCCGCCATGTCCGTATCATCCGGCGGCATGACTAATCCTCTGTTGGTCCCATACTCACCCAGGCCCTCGCTATAGGGAGCGTGAGGTTCCTGACCAAACGCAACGTCAGCTGCGAAGAGCGACTTCTTTTTCCTCTTCTGCCCACCAGCCCTAAGTGCACCCGGGATCGAATTGCGCTTTGCAGGCACCTTGGGGCGGCGGGTCCCGATGTTTGTGCCCACACCAGACTCCGGCGAATCCACAACTACCGTTTTTACTAGAGCACAGGGCGCTGGTGGTGCATCCGCAATATCGGGAAGCGGTAATCCGCATGGAGGACTCTGCGCACGCGGTGGTCCGGCTCTAGCATCTTTCAATGGAGGCACTACCGGGGTCCTTGGCACCAGAGAAGCTTTGCGGTCGCTACCGGGAGGAACACCCTTACGGTCGACCAGCAATCGCCTTTCTTCCTTTATAATGGCTCCCGTCGAATGATTGTACCATTCTATATATACATTGAGGAGTCGTGGGGCGCAAGACGGCTCACTGATAAAAAAATGAGAACCCGTATTAAGACGCATGAAGTGGCCTGCATCCCTTCTTCAGTAGCAACGGGTTCCAGCAGGAAGGCCTCCAACGGCAGCCCTTGATTGTAGCTCAGTTGCTGGGCGAAACGGTGCGGGTTGTATCTCATGAAAATCACCGCACCGTTCTGCCTAAACACCAGGAAGCCCGGTCTAATGGAATATAGATGGAGGGTCTCCCGGGCCGTCAAAACTGAGGCTCCATCTTTGAAAGTGTCTTGTAATGGCCGCACTGCAGTGGTAGATGCCTTTCCAATAGTCAGCACTTTGTCAATGAAAGACACCCCGTCTCCAACGGTGTGGGGGCGAAGGAGCAAACCCCTGACATTCCGTGGTGATGGAGTCACAATTGAGGCACCAATCAGCTGTATGATTCGAAGGAAGCTGGACCTATCATAGAATGAGGGCCTTTTGTGCATACCAAAGATGCCCCGGGTATGTTGAGCCATGATATGAAGTAATGCATCAGGAAGATCACGTGCAGCACTCCAGGCTCATTAGCATCCGCCGCTTGACTAAGGCCGTGATACAAGTGTGCCAAGCCGATGATCCCGACAGCTACTTTTACCCCGATGGTCATCCGGTGAACTGGGTAAAAGGCGTAGGGCCTCATAAGGCGAGAATACATTGGGAGCGCAAACCAACTCAGCCATAACCCAAGAAATCCTAAAAAGAACGCTTCCTCATCCATCCCAGGGGCTGCAACCTCCGCAAAAGAGACAACAGGAGAGTTAGGAAGAAAAAAGTCCTTGTGATCTATTTCCTTCGCCGGCAGGTTATCCAAACCTAGACCGAAAGGGTCATCAAGTGTGGTAAACTTAGCAGCTTCTGCCGAGAGGACGTTTGGGTGAAGGAATCGAGCGATGAAATCCTCGAAGCAAACTCCGTGACTCCCACGCTCGATAAAAAGGGCCTCATAGATGTTCAACACTTTGATCAAACTTGGAAATTGATGTTGAACAGTATTCTCCGGAGTGAGGCCCCTTACTGCCGGCTTAGCACCGAAGACATACTCGTCTGTAGGAAGCAACTCCTTATAGTGCTCCCCTATAACCGGTAAACCGGAAACCTCTGTGAATTCCTCCAAAGAAATCGACACTTCTCGGTCCATTGCGAGGAAAGTATGAGTAGGAATGTTCCACTGCTCCAAAAAGGCCTTAAACCACCAGGTAGGAAGCGTGGGATATTGGAAGAGGGAGACGTAAACTGCAGTGTACAACCCTAGCCTTATCAACTATGACTTCTTCGCCGACAGAATATAGCGAGCCCATGGCAGATAGCCAATCGGATGGCGGGGGATCAGACCTATGTTATATGATTGCCCCCAAGGTCCGCCTCGCCTTGACAAATACGGCGTCCTAGGATATCCAAAACTATAGGACGCTGAACAGCGGTATTGCATCTATAGTAGGATGAAGAAAGCTTTTTGAAGTCCAATCGATCATCTCCACGGCATACTGCACCGGGGGTGGGCTGGCATAGTGGATCGCCGTAATAGGCTCTGACGGTACTGCGCACGAAAAGCTCCGTCGCCCCATGATAATTTGGTTGTACCATGACCCCCAAAGGTGAAGATTCTTATATTCCAGGTCGTGGTCCCTGATCATAGCTAGGACTTCACGGTCCACGGGCGCTTCGGGAAATCCTTCCTCCGAACGAGCAAATGGGAATGAAGTATCGAAAGACATGTTTCCTGCAGAGAGACAAAAATTAACCGTCAGTGCTGTAATTCCAACGCTCGACATTTTAAAATTTTACACCACACTGCAATGCAGTGGGTAGGGGACCAAATGGGGACCCATAAAATCTGGATGACAGTGCATCATTTAATAAGACAGCCCCATCATTGGATGAGACTGTCAATTAATGAAAAGATCCCCAAGAGAACATTCTCATTAATAATAAAAATCCCTAGAGACAAGCAGAAAATCTCCTCTTTTAGAGCAAAGCTCTGTCACAGAGTGACACTTGTCAAACTCTGGTCTCAGGGAGTAAGATTCCTTAAAAGAGCCTAGCTCTGTGATAATAATGAGAAAATCTAAAAAGAAAAGTTTTCTTTAAACTTCTAAAAGATTAAATTTTTTGGGATCCTAAAAGATCCATGAAGACTCTTAGAAATTCTTCATTTTTTAAAGATCTACATTTTGATCCATGAGCAAAGCTCTGTTCATGGGTTAGAACCCATGAACAGGATCTCTTCAGATCTATGGATTCTTGAGAGCAAAGCTCTGTTGGTGAAACCCCAAAGAGGTTTTCTTTAGATCAAAGATCTATGAGAGCAAAGCTCTGTTGATTAAAATTAATTTAATTTATTTAAGTTAAATTTTACCTAAAAAATGTTCTGAGTTCTGAACTCTGAAGTTCTTGGGAAGAAACAAGAGCAAGGCTCTGAAATTTTTAAGCAAGAGCAAAGCTCTGAAAATCAAGTTCTTGGAAAATGGTAAAAATTTTCTAAGGACCAAGGTTCCTATTTATAAACGTCTGCGCCCTTTCACCCCACCGGTTGATCCAATTGCTAGGATCTTGCCACCGCTGCACTCACGTGCGCGCCACGTGAGCGCAACGGTGGGGGGCATTTGTTTCCCCCAATCAGAGCAAACCTCTGTTTGAATTTCAAAAATTCAAAATTAGAAGCAACGCTTCAAATTCCTTGCGCTGCGCGCAACGCGCCACGTGTCAAAAGCTGGTACGTCAGCGCAGTGCCCAAGGCAGCGCGTCCAATCAGAGCAAGGCTCTATTTAAAACAAAAATTAAAGGAACCAACGCAAGAGCTGCGCTACGCGACACGTGTCAGCGAAGTGGCGCAAGCGCTGCGCTGCGCGACACATGTCAGCGCAAGCGCAGCTGCGCTGCGCTCTGCGCTGCGCGACACGTGTCAGCACAGTTGCGCAAGCGCAGTTGCGCTGTGCTCTGCCCTGCGTGACACGTGTCATGCGCTGGGGCGTTTGCGCCAAACAGAATTAAAATTCTAGTAAGATCCTTCTGTTCTTGTTAAAACAAGAAGATTGCCTTCTGTAAAACAGAAGCCCTTGGATCAAAGATCCAATGGTGGGGAAAATTCCCCAAATCCCTCAGAGAATGATCTCTTTAACAAACCTAACAAATCTATGGGCACTATATAAAGACCCCTAGACCCCAACTCAAAACATCATCATCAAGATCGAGAAAAAAAAAGAACTCTGAAGAATTTGAGAGAACTCTTCAAAAACAGAAAGAAAAGGTAAAAAACCTTTAGAAAAAGAGAAGATTCTCTTATGAACAGATCATTGATCTAAGAACAAGATCAATGATCTTCAATAAAAAAAGAAAAATAAATAAGGACAGTGCCTTGCACTTTTTATGAACCACTGGTTCTTTGAAAACAAGAAAAACTTGTTTTCTTCAATCTAAAATTGATCCAAAGATAAAACAGTGCCCTGCACTTGCAAAAACTGCACTATTGTGCTCCTGCGTTGGCGCAAGCCACCAGAAAGCGCCACGTGTCAGCAACGCAATAGCGCAGCGCACTGACACAGCGCACTGCGCTGCTGCCTTGCGCTCATCAGAGCGCGACACGTGTCAGCAGCGCAAGCACAGCGCAATGGCGCAGCGCACTGCGCTTGCATGACACATATCACCACCATAAGCACTTGCGCTCAATGATTGACGCAAAGCGCCTGACAAATGCACTGCAGGGCCAGGCCCAAATCAAAAAGGCCTAACAGGCCAAAACAAAATGCAATGCATTAAAAGGGGCAGAGCCCAAGCAAAATAGATACTCTGCATCATTTATAAAAGGGCAGAGCCTAAACAAAACAAAAAAAATGCAGTGTATTATTAAAAAGGGGCAGGGCCCTAGTAAAGGCCTAATAGGCCAAGTGCAAATAAAAATGTTGAACATTCTTCAACTGGACTTAGCCCAATCATGGCCGTAAGTTCTCAAACTAAATTGACTGAGCAAGGCTGCTCCCCTTAAATCAATTTACACCCGGTTCAAGGGTAAATCTCCGAACTCCTCTGACCCCTATCGTTGTAATCCTTCAACGAAGTCAGAGAGGTGACGGGTCCCGATGACCATACACCCATATAGACTGTGGGGTCCTTAAGCCCATGGACTTAAGCGTCCTTAAACTACTAATGGACCACCATGTCCCTAAACTGGCAATGGACTGCAATGTCCTTAAACTACCAATGGACCACCATGTCCCTAAACTGGAACAGTAGAGCCCCCTCTAAACGCTCTTCTGTCGGATCTAAACAATCCCGTTTAAGTTGATCTTAGCCTCAAACACGGCTAACGTATCCTTAAACATTCAAATAGACTTCATATCCCCTAATCAACTTCGGTCTAAGGGTACATCTCTGAACTCCGCTGACATCTATCGTTGTAATCCTTCAACGACGTCAGAGAGGTGACGGGTCCCGACGACCATATATTAAATGGATCATCACGTTAAGTTGATCTTAGTCTCAAACAGGACTAACGTATCCTTAACGAAAGTTTAATTTGATCTTAGCCTCAATACGGCTAACGTATCCTTAAACTAAAACACCAAACCCAAATCTAAGTAAATACGGATTTGGACTAATCCACGTCCTACGGGCGACGGCATAACTTAGTCTCCGTATACAATCCACGGGTATCCACAAACAAAACAAACACACACGACACGAAGTAAAATTTCTGGAGAAGGAGAAAGTTGTTACCGCTATGCGGTAGCGTAATTAACTGCAGGGGCTTGCGCCTGCAGGGAAGAGCGTCCCCACAATCAAAAACCCCTCAAGCGAGGAGGAATCTGACGAAGTCTGCTACATCGGCCACATCCGTCTAAACCTCCGATACATGGTGCCATAAATCAACTTGGTATCTTCGGAGAGGTAGATGGATAAAACCAAATAGTATCTGCCCCGAATCTCAGGCAAGATATCTTCACGTCGTCGCCGCGTCATTCGAACGGGAACAACCCCTACGTATGTGAACTGGACATCCCTACACTCAGAGAATTCAATTCAAGCAATCATACTCTTGTCCATCTTCCTTAGTACTTTTTAATAAATATTTAGACGGAATTTGCTCACACATTCTTCATGCGACCGTTAATACTTCTTTAGGTACTAACCGACCGATTACTCATGTGCTTGCTAATTCGGTGTTTTTCCTCGTCTTGCAACACCTAAGGCTTAGCAGTGGCTCCCAGACCAGTTGGTCTAAGGCACTATGTGATAAAGCACCCTCGCTATATTTTTTTATTGCTGCCTCGGTGATAACAAAACCAGTGTTCATTTTTCTTTTCACCATTTTATCTTTTCTTTTCCATTTATTATTTCCTTCATACTTTGACTTTTAGACAAGAGTATTTCAAGATATCCTCTACTATCCCGAGTTTCAAGATGTGTGTAAGTGCGTATAGTAGGGTATCAACGTTCAAATGTATGGCTTCCAGAATAGGAACTATTTTTCAGGCTTATTTTTATCCTCAGATTAGCAATTTCCTTTATCTTACTAACCCTTGGGACAACAGCTCATAGCTACTTATTACCAGTTTCATTTAAGAAAACATCTAACTTTCTTGTTTTTCTTAAACTATTCCTATCTTTTAAATATAATTTTTTACTTTCTACTCTTTTCTTATCACTATTTTTGTATGTGCAGAGTAAGGCGTAAATAAGCACAGGAGCGCTGAAAAACGACTTCTTGGGAGCTTCTTGCGATAGTACAGGAGCGCTGAAACTTGTTGGCGGGAGCATGGTCCCGAAGAATAGCCCAGTGGTGGCTTGAGTTACCTGCTCCACCGGCATAGTGAAAAGGGAGGCCGCTTGGGGCTCGTAGGTTACTCTTCCAGATGGGACATAGCGAGAGTTGCTGTTGCAGTTAGTGCAGTTCGAAACCTGTTGATTTCTTGAAGAGCTTGAATATTCTGCCCCCTGCGTCGACCTTGGTCTTTGGCATGTGCCGGTTGTTTGAGGACCGATTCCGTCGGCAAGGCTGCTGCTTGACAGACATCTTCTGGGCTTCCTCCATCGGCGTTGAGGCACCGAAGGTGGGAGGTGGGAGTATCGACCCAAAAAGAATCCCATTAATTTCTTGAAGAGCCGGATTACAGAGATTTGAGGCTGCAAATGACCCATACTTGACTCCGCCGGATATGACAGGGCCTGGGTTGCTGGGGTAGGAGCAAATGCCATTATTCATAGAGACGAAATGCCGGCTTCAATATCCACTTCCCTAAGGGCAACCAAAAACATACACACCACGATTATTTGATTGCGGGAAAAACACGACACACGAAGTGTGGAGTGGAAAGAGGAAAAGGTCTCATCGGGCGTTCCAGAATCTGTTCCCCTCCGAATGACGGGGCGACATGACGTCTTGCCTGAAATTCGGGGCAGATGCTAATAGGTGCTATCCGTCCACCTCTCCGAAGATGCCAAGTTGATTTATGGCACCATGCATCGGAGGTTTAAACGGATGCGGCCGATGTAGCAGACTTCGTTAGATTCCCCCTCGCTTGAGGGGTTTTTGATTGTGGGGACGCTCTTCCCTGCAGGCGCAAGCCCCTGCAGTTAATTACGCTACCGTATTGCGGTAACAACTTTCTCCTTCTCCAGATGGTCACTTCGTGTCGTGTGTATTTGTTTTATGTTTGGTTGCCCGTGGATTGTATACGGAGACTAATTTATGTCGTCGTCTGTAGGACGTGGATTAGTCCAAATCCGTATTTTCTTAGATTTGGGTTTGAGGTTTTGGTTTAAGGATACGTTAGCCATATTTGAGGTTAAGATCAACTTAAACGTTTTTTAAGGATACGTTAGTCCAGTTTGAGAGTAAGATCAACTTAACGGGATCGTTTGGATCTGACAAGAGAGCAATTGGCTCTATTGTTTAGTTTAATGACATTGCGGTCGATTCCCAGTTTAGGGACATAGTGGTCCATTACATGTATGGCCGTCGGGACCCATCACCTCTCTGACGACGTTGAAGGATTACAACGACAGATATCAAAGGAGTTCAAAGATGTACTCTTGAACCAAACTTGATTGGGGGATCTATAGTCCAATTTGGGACTAAAGTCTGTTTGAAGGTTTAAGGATGCGTTAGCCATATTTGAGGCTAAGATCAACTTAAACGGGATCGTTTAGATCCGACAAAAGAGCATTTGGGGGCTCTATTGTTCCAGTTTAGGGACCTGGTGGTCCAACATTCCCATTTTGGGGACGGATATTAGTTTAAGGACACGTTAGCCATGTTTGAGGCTAAGATCAACTTAAACATTTGTTAAGGATACGTTGGTCTAATTTGAGACTAAGATCAACTTAAAGGGATCGTTTAGATCCGACAAAAGAGCATTTGGGTTCTATTGTTCCAGTTTAGGGACATAGTGGTCCATTGCCAGTTTAGGGACATGGTGGTCCATTGCCAGCTTAGGGATATGGTGGTCCATTTAATGTATGGTCGTCGGGACCCATCACCTCTCTGACGACGTTGAAGGATTACAACGACAGGTGTCAGAGGAGTTCAGAGATGTACCCTTAAACCAATGAGTTGGTTGAAAGAGCAGATGTGCTCAGTTTAAGATGATTTGAGGACTTATGGCCAGTTTAGGCTAAGTCCAATTATGTTTGAAATATTGGCCCTTTGGGCCATTAAACATTTGTCTGGGTTCAGCCCCCATCATTCAGCAATGCTAAACAGAGGTTTGGGGGCTCTGACAACATTTTTTCTTTGATTTCCTCAGTTTTGAGATTCATTTGGAGGAGAGACTTTTGCCTCTGGAGAACTAGCCAATTTGGCTAAAAGTAGTGTTAAACACTAAAGAACAACAGTGTTAAACACTGGAGGTAGAACTCTCAAATTAGTGTTAAACACTAAAAGAAAATCAGTGTTAAACACTGGAAATATAATTTTCAATTTAGTGTTGAACACTAGAAATAATCGGTGTTAAAAACTGGAAATATAATCCCCAAATTAGTGTTAAACACTAAAGAAAGAGGGGTCACGTGTAGACACGTGAGAGCACCCAAAAGTGGGACCAGATCCCTTTTCTTCGTTCTGCAATTAAGTGTTAAACGCTTTTTATATTTTATTTTGGAGCATCACGTGCTGACACGTGAGGAAAATTCATGCACTGATCATTAAAGCGTCCACCAAGGGGTCATGTGGGAGCACGTGAGAGCGCCCAAGGCCTTTATTTCTTTTACTTTTTCTTTCTGTGTTTTGGAGGTCACGTAGAGCACGTAAGGCATTGCCTCAAAGCTGTTTCCTTTTTATTTTTGGGGATCTTTTTAGGGGTCACGTGGGGACACGTGACCTGGTTTTATTCCTTCTTTTCTGATCACTACGGATTGGGGTCACGTGACCAATATTCTTTATGTGCATAGAGAGCTTTCAAGTCTCTTTTCTTTAAGAATTAAATTCTCTGTAGGGTTAAATCCTAATCATGATTTTGGAGGAATTAAATTCCTATTATGAAAGAATTAAATTCTTATTTAGGTTAAAACCCTGATTTCTTTTTAAAGGAATTAAATTCCCAGATATGTAAAAGGATTAGGGTTAAACCCTAGTTTTGTTTTAGGAGAATTAAATTCTCAAAACTTAATTCCCCTTCTAAGTTTAGGATCTGCATGGCAGGATCTCGACCTGATGAGAATTAAATTCTCAACTTATGGGGAGATGTGCTCTGTGCAGATCTTCAACCAGTCAGGTGGTTAGAGTTTACACGTGCATATCTCACAAAAACCCCACTGCACATGGAAAACTAACTGGACCAGAGAGTTAGTGAAGCGTCAACGGAGACTCCGACCACCTGACTCGGCCGGAATCGGCCGACTCGGCCGGCGGACCGGCCGACTCGGGCCGTGGCCGCCGGCCGGACTCGGCTGGACAGCCGAGTCACCAACATGAAACTTTTGGTTTTTGGTCTTCCCTGCACATCTGTATACTTTAAATTCTTGGACCAGTACCTGAGCCACTTAAAACCCTAATTACTCCACTTTTAATACATTTTAATACATTTTATCACATTTTATTACATTTTTTTCAATTAAACCTTTTACCTACCCTAACCCTAGCCTTACCCTATAAATACAAGCCCTACACGCACACCCCTCACTCCAAAATTCTGATCAAAACTCTCAAGAAAACTCTAGAGAATTTGTGTGCAATTTAAGTTAGCAAAGGGGCGAAGCTTCGGCTATTTTCCGACGATGACCCTACGAGTTCCCGGCGACGAAATGACGCATCGGCGCCTCATCCCGTTTTCTCTTCCTCATCCCTAACTTCTAAACCCGTAAGTCCCATTTTTCCTCTTTCCTATTCTTTCTAAAAACACATATTTCTAAAACCCGACGGAATCGGAGTAAATCCGATTTCCAATTCGGTTTTTCCTAAAACCTTACTTTTTCTTAAATACAATCATGCTAAACCATTACATGTTGACTATTAAATATTAACAAACATGTTGAACAAATTTCATGAAAATCTTTTTCAATTTGTAACTTTTACCGTGCTTTTTCACTAAAATACCATGTAGTTTTATTTCGACATTAAAACATCACAAACTTTCTATACCTTTAACTAGATCACGAGGTAATGATATACCTCCTCACAACACTCATATGCAACATAGCACAATACCTTTTGGGAACCTAGAATACGGAAAAACGAAACATTTCAAATAAATACCATGAATTAATAAAACCATTTTGTAAAGGATTAAGTATTTTATACAAATCTTTGCAAAGCGCCGCTACAACCCAATTTGGGGAACCTGTTCATATCAGAATTTTGTATTATTATATTGCCCATTCTTAATCACATTACATATAAATAGGTGCTTTTGATCCATGTCTGCTAAATAGTTGCAGGTTACAGGTTCTCAGCTCGTTACAGTGAAATTCATGAAAAGTCGCTACAAATGTGAGACTACGACCAACATCAGATGAATCCGTATGATGCTGCCTACCAGTTCAAGGAACAAATGGAAAATCATATAGACACTTTAATGCACAAAGCAAAACGGCAACACAAGATCCAAGACTTCAATACGGAGCTCAAGGCAAAAGTCCATATCATTCTGAACTGTTGGAAATCTGGAAGGAGATTGAAGAGATTCTGAGAAGCCAAATGAAGAAAATAGAATATAAAAGCAACATGAAGAAACCCTGAAAAAATGGGCCCATGAATCCACCAAATGGCCGCGGAACCGCGGCCAAACAGGCACTTCTGCCGCGGTTCCGCGGCCGTGCAATGCACGTGTCGGTGGCAGTGTCGGTGCTTTGACTCGGCTCTCTTGAGGTAGTTTTGTAAATTAGTGATTGGATCAGAATGTAAACCTAAGGTTTCTTATCTATAAATAGGAGAGCTTAAAACCAAATAAAGTGTGCCTCTTTCAGAGTGCCTCTTTTGAGAATGCCTCTTTCTAATTCTTAGACTAAATTTTAATTCCAATAGTAATGCATTGTTGAGAGGTCATCAATAAAATAAGTTTTATTCTTTTTTATCTCGCATTCTTTTTATGTAAATTTTAATTCCTGCAATTTTTTATCTGTTCTTTTATTATCTGCAATTTAGTTCATCTATTAAAATAAAAAAAATAAATGAATTTTATTGTTATCTTCCTAATGAGTGAGTAATTTCTCACTTGTTAAGGATAGGAGAGGGAAGGTTTGAGAGAAGGAAATCTCTCTCACTCTTTTTTTTACCCAAATAATTTTAATTAAGGACTCTGTTTAAATTAACCATAATCCGCTCACTATGGCACCCTATCCTACATGATAGCGGTGATTCCCTAGTTAGACCGGTTGTGGTTGAATTAACCGGAGGTTAGGGTTAAGAGCCAAGAACGGACGGACAAAGACCCAAAGGAAGAAACTAAATTTCTTCCTAGTCGTGCTAATCCCCGTTGTTGACTATTATAACACCTATATTCTTAAGTAGGGCATTGAAAGAAATGAGAAGAATCCCTATTTCGAACTAACCTAATCCTAACCCTAGAAAGTATTTTATTATCTTTTATCTTATTCGTAGATCTTAAAAAAAATCGGACTTAATTGGACTTAACTCGTTAGAGCATAAAGAAAAGGATTCCTTCTCCCTGTGGATCGACCCGTACTCAACCGGCTAGCTACCAAGCGATACCGTCTTGATTGCGGTATTTTTAAATTTAAAACGCACACGCAAATATCATAATAATAAAATGGCGCCGTTGCCGTAGAGACGGTAGTCTCTTTCTTTGTGTAATTTCGGGTTAATAAAAAAAATTTAAAAAATTATAAAAATTGAAAAATTTTAAAACAAAAAAAAATTTAAAAAAATAAAAATCATCTTGTTATTTTTGAAAGGTTTTTGTGCAGGTGTGCAGGCTTAGAGCAAATTCTGATTCAGATCTGGAGCAAACTCGGTGAATAAATTCAGAAACAGGGGATCTGAACAAACAGAGAAGAACCAACTCAGCACAGAGAAGAATTTTGGAGATCTAAACCTACTTCTCTGCCGCGGAACCGCGGCAGAATCAGGCCTTTGACCGTGGAACCGCGGTCAACCTGTGACGCAGCACCCCATTTTCTCTGTGAGTATCTTTTTTCTTCTCTTCTACCCCCTGAGCTCCACTGAAATAATTTTCCTGTAGGTATTCTTTGAACAGCAACCTCTTCTCCCTCTCCAATAAATTGTTTTTGTGTAGGATTCTTTGCGCTAAAAAATAAAAAAAAAATTGAAAGTGTTTTAGATTTTTTTGGTTGTTCCAGCTTTGCATAATTAATACGGAATTTAAGGGGCTATAACACCAACTCAGATTGGATGGGGGTTTCATCACCCTTCCTAAGACCCCAAAAATCACTAAAAGCATACGCATCACCCTTGAGCTTAATTAAAAAATATCTATACTCAGCCAATTAAGGACTGTCACGCTCATTAGGACAGAGGAAGGTTGTGGGCATTCAGTCGTTTATCTAAACCTGACTTTATGGTGTCTAGGCTAGACAGGTGAGAAAAGTAACTTTAAAAGGCCCGTCTCATGGTGATTCGTGAGCGGAACCCTCCTTTCTTCATTTGTGCTTACCTGGCCACAATTGGCGGTGAAGAGGCGATTTGAGAGATATCTCACAACTTGTCACTTTGAAACAGTTAAGAGCAGTCTAGTTGACTTAGGAGACCCTAACTCTAGGTTTGATTGTGCATATTTAAACTGTGGTTGTTTGAAATTGTGCTGTAGTTCCGTACAAATTTTTGCAAAACTCTTTCTAAAAAAACACTTTCAAAAATTACAAAACTCCAAAAACAAACAATTTTTTTTAAAAATATAAAAAAATTAAAAAAATTAAAAAATTAAAAAAATCACATTCTTTTTCTTCTCCTTTCTTTCATCACATCATGGGTACCCCACCTCGCAAAACTCTTGCCGAATTTTGGTACCCACAACCAGACATTACATCCTACGATTCTTGTTTTGATCGAATTTCGAACGATCCTTCTATGCCCAAAATTTCTTTGAAAGATCGGATAAACGCGTCTAGGACAAACAATTGGACTTAGCAATCCACTTCGTATCAACCATTTCAAACATTCACCCCTTCTCATATTAATACCGCTTTTGAGAGTTCAGTTGCAACCCCAAAAGCTATGTCTATTGCTGAACATATTGAACAATCTCGTAACCGATCTTTCACTCCTTTCACCACTGTGAATTCTTTGGATCAACAATTCTATTCATCTTCTTATCCAAATGTTGATCCTACCCCTGTCCAACCATTCTATTCCTATCCATCCTACCTAACTTTCGCACCTTCCATAGACATTGCTTCTACACAGCTATTTGGGAGTTTTCAGTATCCAAATATTTTTGAATCTTTTACTGAAACTCTTTCACAACCCATGTCTAGTCTGGAACAGGCGTTGGAAGATTTTAGGGTAACGTCATGCCAACAGATGATGGAGTTGAATGCTTCCTTGGCCGCCCTCATACAACTTAGTGACCCGGTAGCTAGTTTCCAATTACCTCCACATTTTCCAATTTATGATGAGGCGGTAGGAAAGGTTGAGAATTTACACCCTTCCAAATCAAACCTATCCATCCCCAATTGAATCCTACAACTCTGGTTTTGAATGTCTATCAAGTGTTCCAAATGATTCACCAGTTGAAAATAAAACGTTTAATGAGTTGTGCGATTTTGTAGTGTTTGATTTACCTGATTGTGAAGGGTCCCTTTCGAGTGAAACCATCACCAATCCTTTTGACCTCTACACCTCCACTCTAGAACCTAAACTGATTGATACCCATGCTTTTGATGAAGTGTATGAGAAATGTAATTTTCACTTGATCGAGGATATTGACGCTGAGAATATTTTGGATGATGAAACCACAGATTTGGATGAGTTTCTCTCTCCAATTCATCATCCCGAGTCATTAAATGTTTCTCCCGAACTTCATATGCGTCTTGATTTTGATGAGAATTGCATGGATAAGCTAAATTTTGAGGAGAGTATTGAGAAAATTGTTGAGGATGAAGCGGTTTTACTTGAAGAGTCGGATTTCCCAATTCATTCTATCCCTTTTATTGACTGCGCACACCCTCCTGAACCTTTAACCGATACGCTTCCTCAATCACTTCTCTCCATCCTCGCTCCGACCTTGCAAGAAACAGTTACACTTTCATTTTCAATGTTTGGTTTACCAAGTTCGACGTGCCCATGTTTTCTCACAACTCTAGAGGAATTTGACCTCATTTCTCAGTGGGTTGATAGATTGGCACAATCGCTTTTTACACATCGGTCATTACAAATTGTGCTGATTTATACACTCTATCTCCACCCTCAAGTTCGTATTCAACTTCTTTCTTCCACTTTCTCTGATTCTTCTTCTAATCTTCCTTTAATGATAGCGAGTGTTAATGAATCACAATCCGATATTTTGAGTTCGATAATTCTAAAAAAAATAACTTGATTTAGACTCTTTTGAATAAGGTACTTACGAGTCTCCTACCTCCATAATTTTTGAAAAATCAATTGTGTTGAATTCTGGCACGACACTTATTGACATTGAAACGTTCAATCGAGCCATCGACGAAAGTTTCGAAGATATTTTCGCCGAAGAACTCGTATTCCTAAACAACACGGATTTTGTGATTAATCAACCTCCACTTGAAGAAGTCGAACCACCACCATTTCTTCTTATCCCATACGAGAATGTGACCATTCTTCTCATTCCTAATCATCCACATTCTCGTTTCCGTTCACTATTATTGTTTCGTCTCTACAAATCGAGATGTAAACCTTTTCCATTACACCACTTATCTTTACCTCATTTCTTCCTGACTTTATACAACATGTTCTTTCACCAACCGCCGCTTTATAACGATAAAATTTTTGAATGGTTGGTGCTAAGGTTTGGCCTGTGTAAGGCCTTGTATAGCTTGATACTGTGTTTTTCTCCTCCCTAACTCTGAACTTTAACGTTTAAACAGTGGAAACACTGTTTCACTTAAATTTGGGGGGAACCTTTTTGTATATATATTTTGTTTTCTTTTAATAAAAAAAATTAAATAAATAAATTAATAATAAATAAACAAACAGGAGAGTACCGGCAATTTTGACCCTCTTAGTGTAGCCTGACAGTGAGGGCACTGTCAAGTTTAAGTTTGGGGGTGTGCTCGGTAAGCTTTCTTCCTTCCCATTCATATGTATATTTTTGCATTTGCATACTTATTTTAAAACCCATAAAAATCAAAAATTAAAAAAAAAGTTGCCTGAGAATTTCAATTTTGGCCATATTTGACTTAAGTTCAATATGACGGTTGACTAGTTAGGAAAAACTAGATCCTAAACTTAGTAAATTAAAAACCCTAAAAAAATAACCTTTCTTAAAAGTTTAACTGTAAAATATATACGTCCTTGTAATTTATTTAGAAATAAGTAGATTTTGAGTTCAGTTCTTGGGCTAAATCGAAATAAGAGAAGAGTATTAAAAGCTCTATTTGAAATATAAGTCTGAAAAATAATTCTGAAACTTAAGTCCAAATTCTGAAAATATATACCCTACTTTACGCACTCATACATATCTTGAAACTTGGGATAGTAGAAAATACCTTGAAATGCTCTTGTCTAAAATCCTTAGTATGAAGGAAAATAAAATAAAAGTATAAGTGCGAATAAAGAGATAAAAAAATAAACATTGGTTTTGTAATTACTTAAGGCGGTATAAAAAAATATAGCGAGGGTGCTTTATCACCTAGTGCCTTAGACCAACTGGTTTGGGAGTCACTGCTAAGCCTTAGGTGTTGCAAGATGAGAAATTACGCCTAAATGCGCAAGAACATTTTGTAATCGGTCTTTTAGTAGCTCAAGAAGTATTAACGGTCACATGAAGGATGTGCGAGCAATTTCATCTAAAATTCACCAACTAAAAGTATTTTGGAAGATGGACAAGAATATGATAGCTTGACTTGAATTTCCAAGTGTAGGGGTGATAATTACACACACGTAAGGGTATATAATTAGAGTTTGGAAGAGAAAT
Organism: Agapanthus africanus; assembly: GCA_030015575.1. Taxonomy (NCBI): domain Eukaryota; kingdom Viridiplantae; phylum Streptophyta; class Magnoliopsida; order Asparagales; family Amaryllidaceae; genus Agapanthus; species Agapanthus africanus. The sequence continues at coordinate 50,311,082 of CM057339.1, forward strand.
AGGAATAAAAGATAGGGCTTATATCTTCAGTAGAGATGATAAAAATTCCTGAGTTAAGATTGTACCTTAGAAGGAAAACTTAGGAGATGCTGAAAGCTTTTTAAAATGGCAAAACGTATATGATCTAAGGTTAAATGAAAAGGAAGTGTGAAGAATACAGGTTGATGATTTCTAAGTTGAAAATAATAGAATTCCTCGCTAGAATACTGAATTGAAGAATTAGAGTCAACGGCCAAATTGATCAAATTTTGTGGGTAGTATCCGCTGAAAACCCTCAGAAGACAATACTTCTCCTACTAGGGACACCTAGAGCTTTAACGTCTTGTTGCACGAGCTCAGTGCAATCGCGTTCCCTACGAAAGTGAGGTTAGGACTTTTTGAGAATAAAATTGGTTTTGCTCGGGATGAGCAAAAAATAAGTTTGGGGGTATTTGTTCATATCAGAATTTTGTATTATTATATCGCCCATTCTTAATCACATTACATATAAATAGGTGCCTTTGATCCATGTCTGCTAAATAGTTGCAGGTTACAGGTTCTCAGCTCGTTACAGTGAAATTCATGAAAAGTCGCTACAAATGTGAGACTATGACCAACAACAGATGAATCCGTATGATGCTGCCTACCAGTTTAAGGAACAAATAGAAAATCATTTAGACACTTTAATGCACAAAGCAAAAGGGCAACACAAGATCCAAGACTTCAACACGGAGCTCAAGGCAAAAGTCCATATCATTCTGCACTATTGGAAATTTGGAAGGAGATTGAAAAGATTCTGAGAAACCAAATGAAGAAAACAGAATATAAAAGCAACATGAAAAAACCTGAAGAAATGGGCCCATGAATCCACCAAATGGCCGCGGAACCATGGCCAAACAGGCACTTCTGCCGCGATTCCGCGGCCGTGCAATGCACGTGTCGGTGGCAGTGTCGGTGCTTTGACTCAGCTCTCTTGGGGTAGTTTTGTAAATTAGTGATTGGATTAGAATATAAACCCAGGGTTTCTTATCTATAAATAGAAGAGCTCAAACCCAAATAAAGTGTGCCTCTTTCAGGGTGCCTCTTTTGAGGATGTCTCTTTCTAATTCTTAGATCTAAATTTTAATTCCAATTGTAATGCATTGTTTAGAGGTCATCAATAAAGTAAGTTTTATTCTTTATTATCTCGCAGTCTTTTTATCTGGATTTTAATTCCTACAATTTTTTATCTGTTCTTTTATTATCTGCAATTTAGTTCATCTATTAAAATAAAAAAAATGAATGAATTTTATTGTTATCTTCCTAATGAGTGGGTAATTCCTTACATGTTAGGGATAGGAGAGGGAAGGTTTAAGAGAAGGAAATCTCTCTCACTCCTTTCTTTGCCCAAATAATTTTAATTAAGGACTCTCTTTAAATCAACTATAATCCGCTCACTACGGCACCCTATCCTACATGATAGCGGTGATTCCCTAGTTAGACCGGTTGTGGTTGAATTAACCGGAGGTTAGGCCTAAGAGCCAAGAACGGACGGGCAAGGACCAAAAGGAAGAAACTAAATTTCTTCCTACTCATGCTAATCCTCGTTGTTGACTATTACCCTAACACCTATATTCTTAATTAGGGCATTGAAAGAAGTGAGAAGAATCCCTATTTCAAACTAAGCTAATCCTAACCCTAGCAAGTCTTTTATTATCTTTTATCTCATTCGTAGATCTTAAAACAAAATCCGACTTAATCGGACTTAACTCGTTAGAGCATAAAGAAAAGGATTCCTTCTCCCTGTGGATCGACTCGTACTCAACCGGCGAGCTACCAAGCGATACCGTCTTGATTGCGGTATTTTTAAATTTAAAACGCACACGCAAATAGCATAAAAATCAGAACCCCACTGGGATGGTGCAGATTATCGTACATTTCTGGGCTTAGTTGTGCGAGATGCAGATCTCCGCAAGGAGCATTCGGTCTCGAAAGATTTAAAATACGAACATCATAAGAAAATGAGATTTCTAGAAATAAAAAATATATATTAAAATTATTTTTATATAAATATATGTATAACATTGAAATATCTATTTTGTAATAATATAAATATTCCAACTCTTTTTAAAATTCTCAAGAATCACTTTATATTAAAATACCATGAATTCCATACAAGTACAATATTATAAGTAAATACCATGTATTATGAAAAATAGGTTATTCTCACTAGAATGTCACAAATATAAAATCTACATCTATGTAAACTCTAAAGACGATAATTAAATACTTGGGGTGTATTTTGAAAATTATAAAAAAGTATTTTTACATAAAACCCCCTCAAGTTCTATAAATTACCCTAAGGACCCTAGTAAATATAGGTTTAAGCGGGACCAATCTCTTGAGCCTCAGGGAGCCGGAGAAGTGGGTGTTTGCCTATTTAAGGTAGAAAACTTAACAACGGTGTTATCGACACGGTAATCGTCTTTGAAAAAGACACAAATCCTGCCACCCATCTGCAGCGGTTACCGATAATACCAAAACAATCAGGACTTCAATTTGTTTTATAATTGTTCTGACTCAGACTGAGTCCCATTAATAATCTGACTTGAATATGATTCAAGTATGAAATTACAAAACTACAATTCAACATGAATACATATATTCAATCTGTATTGACTAAACCGAACCATGAATATACTTCCATTTACATGATTCTCCAGTTACATCCATGATTCTCCAGTACATCCATTTTACTGATATCATGGTTTCGGCAAGTCATCCAAATATACAATCTATATTATAATTCAATGACAAGTTGAAATACAATACAAACTATACAACAAGATATCACGGGGTTTAAGTGGTAGATTGGTACGGAAGGTGTCAGAAGTGGCATGAGACAGATACAAACTAAGTGGTTGAAATACAATACAAACTATACAACAAGATATCACGGGGTTTAAGTGGTTGAAATACAAATACAAACTAACCTGAATCTAGTTGTTGTTGTACCGTGGTATAAACGGTTCCTTGTACTACACTTGCCTCTAGTCTCTGGCATATGGAGACTCCTCTCGTATACACTGGCATTCTTCTGTACCAAGCTACAAACAACAGCGTTAACACTAAATACAATATTATAACAATATAATACAACTTTAAAAGCTACTTTCTCTTTCTGTCTATTCTATTTCTCCCTTATCTTTGGGACTTACCGAGTGATTTGTTCGCTGGCGATATTCTCTTTCTTTCTTCTTTGAATGTCGTCAGGTGATCTGGACACTCCGGAGATCGAGCCCACTAGTGAAGAGTTGGACCACTTCATTGAAGACCCAGAGCTTCAGTTCATTATACACTTTTATTTCAGTACTTTTCTTTTTCTGTTATGCCATTGTTTAGGCATTGCTTTCATTCAGTGGTATTTACTTTTCCATGCATTGTATAGAAAGAATGTGAATAAATAAAGTTGATGTTTTATTATATTTTGTCTCTTGTGCATTTATTTTTATATTGCTCAAATACGCTTAGCGTATTTACTTCATAGTAAATATGTAGCGGCCTCGTCGCGTCCTCTGCCCGTACATTGGGAAGCGGGACGTGACAGGTTTTGTTGGCAGCCCATGCAGGTCAGAGCTGTATGGAACACTACCATTCAGTTCTGTTCTGTGTGAACAAGCTAAGCAATATAACACAAAAACCAGGAACTAAAACATTCTTTACAATTCATGCTTCTTGAACCTTATCATTTCATATTCTTTGAATCATATATTTTGAATCTGTCCTAACCCAAAATTCCTTCACCTCTTTTACAATCTTACCAAAACCTTCGCATTCTTTCACACATTTTTCATACACTATCAAATACTTCTTTCACCAAACTTTTCTTGAATCTGTTACACTTTCCTTTTTCAAATTTCGAGGACGAAATTTTTATAAGGAGGGTAGAATGTAACAACCCCAAACTTTCTGTACAATTTTTTCAAAATTACAGAAAGGAGTACTTTTGCCTGAGCACAAATTATAAGTTTGTTTTGCTTTTTAATAGCAAGAAAGAGTTTGTATCTCATTGGTAATATCTTGCACTGCTAAACCAAGCCACCAAAATTCAAATCCCATACCCCACATTATTTTTAATATTGTTTTATTTTGAATTTTTAGAATATCAAGAGTTTAAACGTGCATATCTCACAAAAACCCCACTACATATGAAAAACTAACTGGACCAGAGAGTTAGTGAAGCGTCAAGGGAGACTCCGGCCACCCGACTCGGCCGGAATCGGCCGACTCGGGCCACCGCCGCCGGCCAGACTCGGTCGGACCGCCGAGTCACCAACATGAAACTTTTGGCTTTTGGTCTTCCCTGCACATCTGTATACTTTAATTTCTTGGACCAGTACCCGAGCCTCTTTAAAACCCTAATTACTCCACTTTTAATACATTTTAATACATTTTATCACATTTTATTATATTTTTTCAATTAAACCTTTCACCTACCCTAATCCTAGCCTTACCCTATAAATACAACCCCTACACACACCTCCTCACTCCAAAATTCTGATCAAAACTCTAGAGAATTTGTGTGCAATTTAAGTTAGCAAAGGGGCGAAGTTTCGGCGATTTTCCGACGACGACCCTAGGAGTTCCCGACGACGAAACGACGCACCGGCGCCTCCTCCCGTTTCCTCTTCCTCATCCCTAACTTCTAAACCCGTAAGTCCCATTTTCCCTCTTTCCTATTCTTTCTAAAAACACGTATTTCTAAAACCCGACGAAATCGGAGTAAATCGGATTTCCGATTCGGTTTTTCCTAGAACCTCACTTTTTCTTAAATACAATAATGCTAAACCATTACATGTTGACTATTAAATATTAACAAATATGTTGAACAAGTTTCATGACAATCCTTTTCAATTTGTAACTTTTACCGTACTTTCTCACTAAAATACCATGTAGTTTTATTTCGACATTAAAATACCACAAACTTGCTATGCCTTCAAGTAGATCACGAGATAATGACCTACCTTCTCACAACAATCATATGTAACATAGCACAATACCTTTTGGGGATCTAGAATACGGGAAAACGAAACATTTCAAATAAATACCATGAATTAATAAAACCATTTTCTAAAAGATTAAGTATTTTACATAAATCTTTGCAAAGCGCCGCTACAACCCAATTTGGGAAACCCGACTTGGATGGTACGGATTATTACATATCTCTGGGCTTAGTAGTGCGAGATGCAGACCTCCGCAAGGAGCATTCGGTCTCGAAAGATTTAAAATACGAACATCTTAAGGAAATGAGATTTTTAGAAATATAAAATATATATTAAAATTATTTATATAAATATATGTATAAGTAACATTAAAATATCTATTTTTTAATAATATAAATATTCCAACTCTTTTCAAAAATTACAAGAATCACTTTAAATTAAAATACCATTAATTTCATACAAGTATAATATTACAATTAAATACCATGTATTATGAAAAATAGGTTATTCTCACTAGAAATGTCACAAATATAAAATCTACATCTATGACAACTCTAAAGACGATAATTAAATACTTGGGGTGTATTTTGAAAATTATACAAAAGTATTTTTATATAAAACCCTCTCAAGTTCTATAAATTACCTAAGGACCCTTGTAAATATAGGTTTAAGCGAGACCAATCTCTTGAGCCTCAGGGAGCCGGAGAAGTGGGTGCTTGCCTATTTAAGATAGACAACTTAACAACGGTGTTATCAACACGGTAACCGTCTTTAAAAAAGACACAAATCCTGCCGCCCATATGCAGCGGTTACCGATAACATCAAAACAATCAGGACTTCAATTTCTTTTATATTTGTTCTGACTCAGACTGAGTCCTATTAATAATCTGACTTGAATATGATTCATGTATGAAACTACAAAACTACAATTCAACATGAATACATATATTCAATCTGTTCAAACTATTCAATCTGTATTGACTGAACCGAACCATGGATATACTTCCATTTACATGATTCTCCAGTTGTTTCCCCCAATCAGAGCAAAGCTCTGTTTTGAAATTCAAAATTTAAAAATTGAAGCAACGCTTCAGATCCAGCGCTAGGCGCGCTGCGCGCCACGTGTCAAACACGGATGCGCTAGCGCCAGGTGCGCTGCGCTCTAGGCAGTGCACCATTTGGGCGCTAGCGCTAGGCGCGCTGCGCGCCACTTGTCAAACACGGATGCGCTAGCGCAGGCTACGCTGCGCTCTGAGCAGTGCACCATGTGTCAAACACAGGTTCGCTAGCGCAAAGTGCACTGCGCTCTGAGCAGCACACCAATTACAAAGCACGGGTGCGCCAGCACTGGAATTAAAAAATTCCCTACCCTTAGATCAAAAGATCTAATAAATAATGATAAATCATTAATCAGAATTAAAATTCTATTATGGAAAGATTTTCCAATCTTGTTAAAAACAAGAAAATTGCCTTCTGTAAAACAGAAGCCCTAGGATCAAATATCCAACGGTGGGAAATATCCCCAAATCAATCAGAAAAAGATCTCTTTAACTAATTCAACAAATCAGCTTGCCCTATACAAAGGCCCCAAGATTTCAAGTCTAATATAGAGAAACCCCCCCCCCATAAACTTTGAAAAAATTCAAAGAAAGAGAGTAAGCTCTTGAAAGAAGATTATTTCTTCAAGATAAAAATGATGAATGATGAACACAGAGATGAAATCATCTCATAAAAAGAAGAATTATCTTCTTAAAAGATCATAGATCTACAAAGACCAAGGTCTTTCATAAAAAATATCAAAATATTTCATTACATAATAAAAGAAGAACATATTCTTCACACAGATCATTGATCTAAAAAGTCAAAGCCCTTTCAAAAATAAGAACTGTTGTTCTTGAATCTTGAGATAAAGTCTCTTTTAAAAGAACATAAATTTGTTCTCAGATCATAAAATTGATCAAATGCGCTTTGCGCTACTGAACTGTGCCTTGCGCTCTTGAACAGCGCTTCTGCGCTCTCTGGACCGGCGCTCAGCGCCAAAATGCGCCACGTATCAACCACGTATGCAACTTGCGCTTTGCGCCTCTGAAATAGCGCACTGCGCTCATGGGCTGGCGCTCAGCGCCGAGCGCATCACATGTCACTCACGTGTGCGCCACTAAATTGAAAGCGCAATGCGCTCATAAATTAGCGCTCAGCGCTCATAAACTGGCGCAATGCGCCTATCATCTGGCGCTTAGCACCAAGAGTGACACGTGTCCTTCACATGTGCGCTACTTGGCAGAAGCGCACTACGCTCTTTGACTGGCGCAAAGCGCCTACCGCGCCACGTATCGCGCCAACAGAACATAAATTGTTCTTTAATAAGCCAGAACTCTAATAAATGCTCTGCATTCAATACAAGACAAAAATATTGTTAGAAGGGTCAAGCCCAAATAAAGGCTCAATAGACAGAATAAAAATGTTGAACATTTATTGGACTTAGCCCAATATTGGCTATAAGTCCTCAACTTATATTTAATTGAGCCCATCTGCTCACGAATATTTAACAGATCTTAGTCCCAAATTGGACTACAGATCTTCCGACCAATTTACACCGGTTCAAGGGTACATCTCTTTACTCCTCTGATATTTGTCGTTATAATCCTTCAACGTCTTCAGAGAGGTGACGGGTCCCAGCAACCACATATTTAACGGACTGTGGGGTCCTTAAACCCATGGACTATGATATCCTTAAACTTTATAGACTATGACGTCTTTAAACTGGACTGTGGGGTCCTTAAGCCCATAGACTATGATGTCCTTAACCTTGGACTGTGGGGTCCTTAAACTCACGGACTATAATGTCCTTAACCTTGGACCACCATGTCCCTAAACTGATAATCGACCGCAATGTCCCTAAACTAAACAACAGAACCCAAATGCTCTTTTGTTGGATCTAAATGATCCTGTTAAGTTGATCTTAGTCTAAAATTAGACTAACGTGTCCTTAATAAACGTTGAGTCGATCTTAGTCTAAAATTAGACTGATGTATCCTTAATAAACGTTTAAGTTGATCTTAGACTCAAATGAGACTAATGTATCCTTAAAGCCAAACCAAAACCCAAACCTAAGAAAATACAGATTTGGACTAATCCACGCCCTATGGGCAACAACATAAATTAGTCTCCATATACAATCCACGGGCAACCAAAAACTAAACAAATACCCACGACACGAAGTGACCATCTGGAGAAGGAGAAAGTTGTTACCGTGATGCGGTAGCGTAATTAACTGCAGGGGCTTGTGCCTGCAGGGAAGAGCGTCCCCACAATCAAAAACCCCTCAAACGAGGGGGAATCTGACGAAATCTGCTACATCGGCCGCATCCATTTAAACCTTCGATACACGGTGCCATAAATCAACTTGGCATCTTCGGAGAGGTGGAAGGATAGCACCAATTGGCATCTACCCCGAATTCAGGCAAGACATTCGCCGTGTCTTCATGCGTCTTTCGGCGGGGAACAGATTCTGGCACGCCCGGTGGGACCTTTTCCTCTTTCCACTCCACACTTCGTGTGTCGTGTTCGCGAACGAATCGTGGTTTGATATGGTTGCCCTTGGGTTCGAGGTACTAAGATTTGGTGCCTTGCTCCGTGCAGAAAACAGAAAATCAATGGCTTCAACCTGCACTAACTGCAACTGCAACTCTCGTCCCGTACCGTCCGGAGGAGTGACTTATGGGCCCCAAGCGGCCTCCATCTTCGCTATGCCGGTGGAATAGGTGACTCAGGCCACCACTGGGCTATTCTTCGGGACTATGCTCCCACCGATGAGCTTCAATACCCCAATGTCGTTGCAAGAAGCTCCAAAGAAGTCGGTCTTTAATCGGCTTACAACTACCACGGCCTCTCTCAACGGGTAGCCCAAGTCCAATACCTCAGTTTTCAGCAAACTGGGCCAAAGCTTAAGCGGGCTCATGAAGAAGCCCGCGATACCTGAAGCGGCCATCCCGAAGCAGATAACCATTCCTGCTCCTGAAGTCGTCAAGGCAGCTTCCCCTGCTAAAGGGTCGGTCTTCATAAGACTGTCCGTTTCAGCTCCTATTCCATACGAAGTTACGAAGGCTGCTTCCCCTGTTCGAAAGTCGGCCTTCGCAAGACTGACTATCCCCTCTCAACGGATGTCAGTCTTCGACCGGCTAGCACCAATAACAGCCTCTCCTCAAAACAGAGGGCATGACAAAACCATCCCCATAGCCGAACCAGCACCATCTGCGCGACATGCTTGCCGTCGTCACTGGCGCCGAGTACGGAAGGCTGGGGGCAGCTCTTCGTCTGGATTTACTCCACCAGCTCCAACGGTGGTAGTCAATGCTGCTGTTCCAACTGGGAACAGCTTCAAGCTGCTTAATAGGGTGCGCAGGAATTCACCCACCGCCGTACTGAAAAGATCTCCTCCACCCGTGGGGAACGTTACAGAAACGAAGCTGGAGCAGTCCCCTCAGCGGCTGTCCTCTAAAATTTATAAAGTTTGGCGACAGGTCCAGGACTCTGAGGTAGATCAAGACTACCCCCGCCAACAGGAAAAGATGAAGGTTCAGCAAGAAAAGAACCACCCTGTCAAGCCACAGAAGGCGATAGCTATTTGGGTGCCCACTGCAACGGCCCCCTTAACTTCGACCGCCCATTAGAGGAGAAGGCCGGAGAAAATTCCCATGTTTGCGACAAATGTCAAGGGCACTGAGCCTAAACGCCCCAAGTCTGGGGGCATGGTGGTGCACACCATCTATATGGCATGCGGAAAAGATAATAGTCGTATCTCCACAGGTCATCGACTGCTTATGCGATCGTGACTAGGGCTCAGGAGCAACAACAGCAAAAGCTCCAGGAAATGCTAACGCAAATGGCCGCACTCACCGGGCCAAAAGAAAGCCCTGAGGTGTCATCGGAGCAGCATCATGAACAAGAAACCGATGCTGACTTCCTCCGCAGAGTCCTCGAAAAAAGGGACAGAGAAGCGGTAGAACAAGCGGCTAATATAAAACGAATGGCGCTTCTCTTCCAAGACATGGTCGGGATGATGTTACAACCAGAACCTCCAGCTGAAGACCTTCCTATTATCATTGAAGACGACAGAGGGGAGACATCGAACACTCCTCCGGCTCTTTCAGAAGCCAAAGAGGAAACCATTTCCAAGACCGCTCTGGATGACTATATTGCTCAGCAAATACGATCTCACCAGGCGAATGAAGCGGCCGGCCAAGTCGTTAAAACTGGGCGACCATATCCAGGCTAGTATGACTAAATAAGTTACCCGCCGGGATATACGATCTCCAAATTCTATGTGTACAAGGGGACAGGTAATCCCCATCAACATGTCGCTCAGTTCATGGCTCTTTGCGGCAACACCGGAGGCGATGAAAAATTGCTACTTCGCCAATTCGTCGGCAGCTTGTCGGAGACGGCATTCAAGTGGTATTCTGAACTTCCCAACGATTCCATCAAAACTTTTGCAGAGATGAAGCTACTATTCACCCAGCGTTTCGCGAGTGCTAGTGAACGCACCCCAATAATGGCATTAATCAATGCCAGGGTGAAGCCTGGAGAAACATGGGTCCAATATGCAATATGATGGCGAAATTTGTGGTCGAAATGCGAGCAGCGCATCGAAGAAGCTCCTGCGGTAGGCATGTTCGAGGGTACTCTTGGCCCTCAAGCAACTATTTCCCAATTCATGATATTCTTCAAGCCGACTACGTTCCAGGCCTTGATTGACAAGTTGGCCCAAATGGACCAGATGGGTCATAGACCATCTCCTTCAAAGACGGATCCTCTGAATGAAAAGGGGAAAGGAAAAGCAACTTTCGTTGCCACTACTCAACAACAGCCGAGCAACTTAAAGCCGGCTGTTCGCCAAAACAACGTGCGTCCATGCCCATCCCTCGAGGAAAGACTGGGATGTCCTTACTCGTTTCCCCAGGATAAAACGAGGAGACTGTTCGAGCTGGCAATGCACAACAGGCTCATAAATTTGTCGGATCCAAAACGTCCGTTGCAGCCAGGTGATATCAACAATCCTAATTACTGCCCTTACCACCAAGCAGTAAGCCATCCAATTGAAGATTGCTTCGTCTTCAAAGGATGGATTGAAGACCAATACCAACAAGGCAAGTTCGCATTACCCGAAAACTGGAAGGTGAACCCGCCACAACCTCACGCCCGTAAAAAATTGGACGTGCCGGGGGCATCGTGCTCATTCATAAGAGAAGCCCCATGGGAAGTTGTTCTTTCGGCAAAGACGAAAAGAATGCTGAAGGATCTCCAAACGTGCCCGGGAATCAGGTGGAAAAATCCACTGGAACCCGAGATCGTCGAGGGAATGCTGAAACCATGCCCAACTACAAAAATTGGTGGTAATAGTCAAAGCGCTCGCACCCAGCCGTCAAAGACTTCGAAGAAGAAGAAGAAGAAGACCCAAAAGCCCGTGAAGCTTGATAACAAGCGCACAGACCTGCAAAAACAGATTGACGCTCTGGAAGAATATAACCAGAAGGTGCGGACTCCGGTCACACTCTAAGAATTTCTCAACAATATTCTTGAGAATGGAGATAACGACAATAACGACGGGGATGACTTGTCAAAAGAATCTGAGGACTATGTGGCAAGTTGCCACATGATCTCTCATTCGGCATTAACTAATGAAGAAACGCACTCAGCGATAGAAGACGGCATAAAAGAGCTAGGGGCAGGATCGAAGCCCAAACCCTTGTAACCGTCTGACAAGATGATCGACTTGCTACTGAACGAAGCCCGTCAGAAAAGCAAAGCCAATCGAGAGCGTGAACTGGCTATATTCGAAAAAGCCAAACGCCGACGACTGGAGGAAATGGTCGAGACACCCCAACTGGAGCAAAGCATCCCTATCTCCAGCAAAAGCAAGCTTAAAGTAAGGAAACGATTCACTAGGGCCCTGGCAATAGGAATGAAGTTGCCCTCTTTCAAAGGAAATTCCCCTGGCAATATACGTCTTGATAAAGCAGACATACATCCTAAGTTCTGCCTATACCATCAGAGGATTGCACACCCTACCGAGGAGTGCATAGCCTTTAAAAACTGGTGGCAGGGATATGTTGCCCATCGACACGTTCAACGAGTGAAGCGCAAGACTCGTCGGGAATAGAAAAGCACGACAGATGAGCGCGAAAGAGCTGCTGGCAACTGTCATATAGCCGACACCAAGGAATCGCAAGTTATCACCTTCGGAAGTGACTCTGACGAAGAAATCGCCCTCAGCCCTCTCTTCAGGGAATCCACCTCCGACACAAACCATGCGAAGATTTACGGCAAAATCTAGCTGCGTAATTGTACGTTGACTTATGACCGAAACGTCGTTAAACTACTATCAACCCGCGGCATTCTCAGGCTGACATGGTAAAAAAAATGGTACGTCCACAAGCAAAAAGGGCACGGATGAAAACCCGAGAGGGCTCCATGAGTAAAAACAGCAGGGCTACCGGCGAGTTCTGTGAAAACCCAAAAGGGCGCAATCTCGTTAAAAGGCACTTGCAAGGTCCTCTCGATCTTGTAAGGAGAAACCACCCGCGTGAGATCCTTACGAATCACAAGGGAGCAACACACTTAGGGATCCCCACAATTCCTAAGGAGAAATTACACCTGCGAGATCCTCACAACTCGTAAGGAGAACCCTCTTATGAGACCCTCACGGCTCATAAGATTCAAAAATCTTAAGCTAAAGGGATCTGAACATGTTCTTAAGCGGCCACCACAACCTCCAATGCTGCCCTACAAGTGGCTTAACGCTGACCCTTGTATACAATCCACGGGCGCGAATAAACATTTCCCTAACAAAGTCCCATCCGTGACTAGGGATATGTCTACACGGTGAACAACCCTTGTAAGTCTTCTCGACTTATAAGGAGAAAACACTCTTGTAAGGTCCTTACGACTTATAAGAGAACACACACTCAGGAATCCTCACGATTCCTAAGGAGAAAACGCACTTATGAGATCCTCACGACTCGTAGGGAGAAATAACTTCATGAGACCCTTACGGCTCATGAAATTAAAAGCCTTGTCGACAGGATCCTAACCCTGTTCGCTAAGCCACCTTTGTTCGACATCGACAGAGGCAAATGATGATTTGCTCCCGGCAATATTCCAGTTGTAGCGGTGCTGATACCGAAACCAGTATCTAATTCCAAGCTTGCAGTGAGAAGCTAGCGAGCCACACGTGCATACAAAATAGCCGAAATGATGGGGTAATTTGCAAACAAAATCAGCAAGTAAAAATGCATGCATGCAAAATAGCCGAAATGATTGGGCAACTCGCAATAAAAAGCAGCGAGTAAAAATAAAATAAATAGCCGAAATGATTGGGCGCCGCGAAAAATAGCCGAAATAATTGAGCAATCGCGACTTTCGCGATATAAAAGCTGAAATGATAGAGCATTGCGGAAAGAAAAAAGAAAAAATATATATAAAATGAAACTTTTTTCTCTACAGATGAGATCACATCGATCTCTGTATACAATCCAGGGGCACAAACAAAGGGGGAATCATATCATCCCACCAAGCTCCATCCGAAAGAAAGCCAAGTCTCGACGGTACACAGAAAAGCTAGAGACCACCTCAATATTCGTCTCGTTACAGCAGACGCAACGTCAACAAGGCGGAGTGATGGCAAAACCCCAGCTCCACCTCAACATTCATCTCGTTATAGCAGACGCAATGTCAGCAAAGCGGAGTGATGGCAAAACCCTAACTCCACCTCAGCATTCGTCTCGTTACACCAGACGCAATATCAGCAACGGCGTTCCTTCGCAGTCCAGCAGGATGCAGATGCAACATCAACGAAAGACCTCATGGTCGAAACAAAGCGGAGTGACGGCAAAATCTCAACTCCATCCCAGCATTCGTCTCGTTACACCAGACGCAATGTCAACAACGGCGTTCCTTCGCAGTCCAGCAGGATGCAGATGCAACGTCAACGAAAGACCTCATAGTCGAAACAAAGCGGAGCGATGGCAAAATCCCAACTCCACCTCAGCATTCGTCTCATTACACCAGACGCAATGTCAATAACGGCATTCCTTCGTAGTCCAGCAGAATGCAGATGCAACGTCAACGAAAGACCTCACGGTCAAAACAACGGAGCTACGGCAAAATCCCTAGTTCCAAGTCTCGACGGCCACATCTACAGCCTGGAGACCCACAACAGCGTTCCCCCTCATTCCAGCAGGACTCAGACGCAACATCACCAAACGGATCCACGGCTTAGTCCCTAGTTCTAAATCTCGATGGTTCACAGACAACCTAGAGATCACCTCGACATTCGTCTCGTTACAGCAGATGCAATATCACCAAACAGAGCCACAGCAAAATCCCTAGTTCCAAGCCTCGACGGTTCACCAACAACCTAGAGACAACCACGACATTCATCTCGATACAGCAGACGCAATGCCAGCAAACGAAGCAAAGGCCAAATTCCTAGCTCCAGGGTCTTGACGGCAACTCATATAAAACCTGAAAGACTATCGGAGATCATCCCACACCAGCGCGGAGTGGTCACCACCTCGACGTTCGTCTCGATACAGCAGACGAGATGTCACTACAGCATCCTTCCTCTAACAGGATTCGGACACGCCAAAGCAAACGAAGCGAAGGCCAAATTCCTAGATTCAGGGTCTTGACGACAACTCATATAAACCCTGAAAGACTATCGAAGATCATCCCACACCAGCACGGAGTGGTCAACACCTTGACGTTCGTCTCGATACAGCAGACGAGATGTCACTACAGCGTCTTTCCTCTAACAGGATTCGGACATGCCAAATCAAACGAAGCGAAGGCCAAATTCCTAGCTTTAGGGTCTTGACGGCAACTCATATAAAACCTGAAAGACTATCGGAGATCATCCCACACCAGCACGGAGTGGTCACCACCTCGACGTTCGTCTTGATACAGCAGACGCAATGCCAGCAAACGAAGTGAAGGCTAAATTCCTAGCTTCAGGGTCTTGACGGCAACTCATATAAAACTTAAAAGACTATCGGAGATCATCCCACCCCAGCGCGGAGTGGTTATGACTCATCGGGGCTCTCCAAAATGAGCCTAACCTCAAATAAAAAGCGGCATGGCAAAAATCCTAACGCTTGCTCTTCCGACGGTCAAACTGCCCAAGAAGATTGCTTGAAGATGTCTTGTCCAGCCCCCGAAGGGATCAGAGACACGACAGTCGCAAGGCTACTCAAACAGCAAGATTGCCTATCGAGCAATACATCAGCCAATGCGACGGTACGACGGACAAAATCCTAGTACCACAAACCCTAACGGACCTCTGTTGTAAAGAGCAGAGGTTAACTGTGATGTTAGGATATTCTTGCGAGAACTGCTCGATTCGTCTCGACTCGTAAGGAAATTAGTGTCTTTGCGAGAACTTCTCGATTCGTCTCGACTCGTAGGGAAAAGCCTTAGGCAATGGGGATAAGAACCGGTTTCCTAAGCACTGGGGCCCTGCAAATTGGTCCAAAATGGACTCTTGCATACTTTTCACGGGCCACACTCTCCAAAATCGGATCTCGACAAGGAGGGAAACAACCACTTAAGAGTCCTCTCGACTTGTAAGAGGGAAAATTCTCTTGTGAGATCTTTACGACTCTCAAGAGGAAACACGCTTAGGAATCTTCATGATCCCTAAGGAGAAAATACACCTATGGGATCCTCTCGACACGTAGGGAGAAAATTCTTCATGAGACCCTCACGGCTCATGAAGTTGAAAAGTCTTAGGCAGCATATCTGAACCTGCTTCCTAAGCCATCACTACCCCTCGAAGAAGCCAAAGCGAAATGCTTACTCTGTCATCTACAGGCTACGCTTACTAAAGTGACATGCCGGCAACAAAGAAAAGAGAAGACAGGGACAAGGAGAACATTTGATTCGCATTTGGTTAAGCGTTCGAAGCATACCCAATCATGCATGTGCAAAAGATTTAGTACATAAAATAAAACACGCTGAAATGTGGAATTTGCCATTCATACCTTGAAAAGTTCTTACAATCATGAAAGCAGTAAACGAAAACATCATCAAAATGATTACAATGGTAAAACCTCAGATCCAGGGCATAAATTGAGGAATTCGAAAGTAAGGCCGTCTAGAATCTTTTTGGCCTTTCTGACCATTCTCGCGTGCATCCTCTCGCGCTCACGAGTGTTAAGATCCTCTCCAATGTCCTCCTCCCTTTGATAAGAAGCGATTATCGTCGTCTGTTGGAAAGTTTGATGCAGAATATCAATGAGGTTATCTCGCCGCTTCTTCGAGATCAGGCCCGACAGGTACACTGAATGCACCTTATCTTCGGCATCATCCAGCACATTAAGTGGCATGGCTTCGTGAAACCTAGGAAGTACTCCCCAAATTGCTCCTACTACGATTTTCAAGAGAGCGGAACGGTGAGGAAACAGTCGACCGACATGTGCATACAGACGATCCATAATCTCCGCACATTGGGCATCTGTAAACTCTTGGTTCTGGCAACAGCCCTGTACGCGAATATCCTCATAAGAGATAAACTCGTTCAGACTATATAAATGAACAGCCATTATGCCTGAAAAGAGACATCATTAAAAGATTAGTAATGAGGAAAACAGGCACAGGGATTTAAACGACTCTTCATATCCCCATGGAGAAAACAAATTCTAATTATGACACCTAAAAAATTTGAGTTTGCGAGAAATCCTAAAAAAAAAGGAATCTCATTTAATGAGCGACCCCTCAGGTCTAGGAGTTAAACTCCTTGAGAGCAATGCTCTGCAGACAGGAGTGACACCTGTCAAAGTTAATTATGAGAAGAATTTAAAGAAATTCCCCGAGAATGCTAAGAGCCTGGCTCTGTAAAGATGATGAAAAAACCCATCAGAAAAAAAAATTAAAATCATTTTTTTATGAATTAAAAATTCTAAGATCTCCTTAGATCTATGGGTTCATGATCTGAAGAGAGCAAAGCTCTATTAATGAAACCCTAAAAGGGTTTTCTTTACATCAAAGATCTATGAAGAGTAAGACTCTCTTAATGGGTAAAACCCTAATTTATTAAAAATTTTAAACTTTACCTAAGTGCTGACAAAGTTTTGACTCTTAAAAAGTTCTTAAACAAAAGAGCTATGCTCTGAATAAAAGTTCTCAAAGAAAAAGATGAAAATCATCTAAGCGACCAAAGGTCCTATTTATAGATATTGAAACGCCTCTTCAATTTTTGAGTTGATCCTAGGGCGCAGATGTCGCTACCGTTGCATTCATATGTAGGCCACGTGAGCGCAACGGTGGGGGGGTTGCATTTGTTTCCCCAATCAGAGCAAAGCTCTGTTTTGAAATTCAAAATTCAAAAATTGAAGCAACGCTTCAGATCCAGCGCTAGGCGCGCCACGTGTCAAACACGGATGCGCTAGCGTCAGGTGCGCTGCGCCCTAGACAGTGCACTATGTGTGCGCTAGCGCTAGGCGCGCTGCGCGCCACGTGTCAAACACGGGTGCGCTAGCGTAGGCTACGCTGCGCTTTGAGCAGCGCACCACGTGTTAAACACAGGTGCGCTAGCGCAAAGTGTGTTGCGCTCTGAGTAGCGCACCACGTGCAAAGCACGGGTGCGCCAACGCTGGAATTAAAAAATTCCCCACCCTTAGATTAAAAGATCTAATAAATAATGATAAATCATTAATCAGAATTAAAATTCTGTTATGGAAAGATTTTCCAATTTTGTTAAAAACAAGAAAATTGCCTTCTGTAAAACAGAAGCCCGGGATCAAAGATCCAACGGTGGGAAACATCCCCAAATCAATCAAAGCAAGATCTCTTTAACTGATTCAACAAATCAACTTACCCTATATAAAAGCCCCAAGACTTCAAGTCTTATATAGAGAAACCCCCCATAAACTTTGAAAAAATTCAAAGAAAAAGAGCAAGCTCTTGAAAGAAGATTATTTTTTCAAGGTAAAGATAATGAATGATGAACACAGAGATGAAATCATTTAATAAAAAGAAGAATTATCTTCTTAAAAGATTATAGATCTACAAAGACCAAGGTCTTTCATAAAAAGATCAAAATATTTCATCACATAATAAAAGAAGAACATATTCTTCACATAGATCATTGATCTATAAAAGCAAAGCACTTTCAAAAATAAGAACTGTTGTTCTTGAATTTTGAGACAAAGTCTCCTTTAAAAGAACATAAATTTGTTACCAGATCATAAAATTTATCAAATGCGCTTTGCGCTACTGAACTGCGCCTTGCGCTCTTGAACAGCGCTTCTGTGCTCTCTGGACCGGCGCTCAGCGCCAAAATACGCCACGTTTCAACTACATATGCAACTTGCGCTTTGCGCCTCTGAAATAGCGCACTGCGCTCATGGGCTGGCGCTCAGCGCCGAGCGCACCACGTGTCACTCACGTGTGCGCCACTAAATTGAAAGCGCAATGCGCTCATAAATAGCGCTCATAAACTGGTATAATACGCCCATCATCTGGCGCTTAGCGCCAAGAGTGATACGTGTCCTTCACATGTGCGCTACTTTGCAGAAACGCACTACGCTCTTTGACTGGCGCAAAGCGCCTGGCACGCCAAGTGTCGCGCCAACAGAACATAAATTGTTCTTTAATAAGCCAGAGCTCTAATGAATGCTCTGCATTCAATACATGACAAAAATATTGTCATAAGGGTCAAGCCCAAATAAAGGCTCAATAGACAGAATAAAAATGTTGAACATTTATTGGACTTAGCCTAATATTGGTCATAAGTCCTCAACTTATATTTAATTGAGCCTATCTACTCACGAATATTTAACAGATCTTAGTCCCAAATTGGACTATAGATCTTCCGACCAATTCACACCGGTTCAAGGGTATATCTCTTTACACCTCTGATATTTGTCGTTGTAATCCTTCAACATCTTCATAGAGGTGACGGATCCCGACAACCACATATTTAACGGACCGTGGGGTCCTTAAACCCATGGACTATGATTTCCTTAAACTTTATAGACTATGACGTCTTTAAACTGGACTGTGGGGTCCTTAAGCCCATGGACTATGATGTCCTTAACCTTGAACAGTGGGGTCCTTAAACTCACGGACTATAATGTCCTTAACCTTGGACCACCATGTTCCTAAACTGGTAATCGACTGCAATGTCCCTAAACTAAACAACAGAGCCCAAATGCTCTTTTGTTGGATCTAAATGATCCTGTTAAGTTGATCTTAGTCTAAAATTAGACTAACGTGTCCTTAATAAACGTTGAGTCGATCTTAGTCTAAAATTAGACTAATGTATCCTTAATAAACGTTTAAGTTGATCTTAGACTCAAATGAGACTAATGTATCCTTAAAGCCAAACCAAAACCCAAATCTAAGAAAATACGGATTTGGACTAATCTACGCCCTACGGGCGACAACATAAATTAGTCTCCATATACAATCTACGGGCAACCAAAAACAAAACAAATACCCACGACACGAAGTGACCATCTGGAGATGGAGAAAGTTGTTACCGCGACGCGGTGGCGTAATTAACTGCAAGGGCTTGCGCCTGCAGGAAAGAGCGTCCCCACAATCAAAACCCCCTCAAATGAGGGCGAATCTGACGAAGTCTGCTACATCGGCCGCATCCGTTTAAACCTTCGATACACGGTGCCAAAAATCAACTTGGCATCTTCGGAGAGGTGGACGGATAGCACCAATTGGCATCTGCCCCGAACTTCAGGCGAGACGTTCGCCGCGTGTTCATACCATAATATTGCACTATTATATTCCCCATTCTTATTCATTTTACAAATAAACATGTGCTTTTAACCCATGTCTGCTACATAGTTGCAGGTTATAGGTTCTCAGAACAAAAACAGTGAAAATGATGAAAAGACGATACAAAAGTGAGACTACGACCAACAAATGGAAGAATCTTGATCAAGCCTATAGTTTGGAGAATAAACGAAGATCAATAAACAAGTTCACAAAGCACAAAGGCAGCACAAGGTTCAAGACTTCGTCACGAAACAAACAGTAAAGTCCACAACATTATTCACAGTGGAAATCTGGAAGAAATCTAGAAGCCAATCTGATAGAACAACTGAAGAAAATAGAAGGAAAATGCAACAGAAGAAGACCTGAGAAAATGAAGCAACAAGCTCCTTATACGGCTGCGGAACCGTGGCCAAACCTGGCTCTTGGCCGCGGTTCCGTGGCCGTGCGAAGCGCGTGTCGGCGCAAAAAAATCTTCTAGTGGTGCGTCGGTGCTTTGACTAGGTTTCTTAGGGGGAAAATTGTAATTGCAGATATGACGCGATTGTAAACCTAGGGTTTCTATGTTCTATAAATAGAAACCCTAAAACCTGTTTTAGGTTATGCCTCTTTTTATTTCATCTATTCAGATCTGTAAATTTCTGTGTAAATGTTTGGAGAGAGCCATCAATAAAGTAAGTAGTTTTATTTCATTGCCTTAGTTTAAATTTTATTATTTTCCCTAATTAGATAGTTAGATATGTTCTTCAATTCCCTAATGAGCGAGTAGTCTCCTCGCTTGTTAGGGTTAGGAATTGGGAAGGCTTGAGAGATAAAAATCTCTCACCCCTTTCTTGCCCATCACATATAATTAATAGGACTTCAAGCATACATACACACACCGTTCCCTACGGCACCTTACCCCACGAGGTAACGGTGATACCGTAGTATAAACGACCGGTTGTGTATGTTTTCCATGGAGGTTAGGGTAAGAATTAAGAAAGAAAGGACTAGAACCTAGAGGAAGATGTTCATATCAGATTTTTGCATTTTCATACCGTCCAATTTTTGTCACATTGCATATCGGTAGATACTCTTGAGCCGTGTTTGCTAGTCAATTGCAGGATACAGGTTCTCGGTTCTAAAACGGTGAAATTCATGGAAAACACAACAAAATCCGGGTTCCTGCCAACCACTGAGAAAACACGGTCTCCGCTCGTCATCCGTATGTTGCCAGATACCAGTTTAGGAAGACAAAATGTCAAATCAATGTCACCTTCATGCACAAGGCTCAATGGTAGCACAAAATCCAAGAGATCTACGCGGAGCTCGAGGCAATCATGACAAAATCTTGACAAAAAGTCCACCTTTCCCTCAACAGAAATTCTGGAAAAATCGGGGATCCAAATTGAGAAAATACATATGCCAAAATAATGTACACAGAAAAACAGGAAAACCCAAAAAAGAAGAAGGCCCAATTCTTCCAATGGGCCGCGGATCCGCGGCCAAAGAGGGGTCCAGGCCGTGGATACGCGGCCATTCTGGCGCCAAACACAGAGAGTTTTTTGGGGTATTTTGGTAATTGCATGTGTGGTCTGGTGGTTGCCCTAGATTTCCATTCTCCAGCCTATAAATAGCCCAGAAGTTTGAGAAGGAAAGGGTCCATTCTTGTATTTTCTTTTTCTAGTATTTAGTTCACTTCTTCTTCCTCTTCTCACCTCTTCTCCATTAAACTTGTAGTGAGCTTTTGAGTGAAGAGTGATGAATAAAGAAGAACCATTTATTATCATGCTTATCTCTTTATTTTGTTAAATGCTCTTTCTTTACTTGTTGTAATTTTAATTGTTAAGTAGTTGTTGTTGTTTGCTTGATTGTTTCTTTCTTCTCTCTTTTTCTTTATCATTCATACGACAATGATACTTACGCTTGATCCTCGCCAAGGTGAGGTCGCAAATAGTTAGTCGTATTCTTCTAGTCTCCTTCTTTCTATCTTTCTCTTTTGTTTGTTTTATTTTTCCGTATTATGAAGTGTGAGTAGTTTTATACTTGTTAGGGTAGGATAAGGGAAGTTTGAGAGAAGGAAATCTCTCTCACTCTTTCCTTGCCCAACAACTTGAATCGACTCCCGTTAATTGAACCACAATTCGCTCCTTACGGCACCCTATCCTACATGATAGCGGTGATTCCGTAGTGAGACCGGTTGTGGTTGAATTAACCGGAGGTTATGGATAAGAGCCAAGAACGGACAGACAAGCACCAAAAGGAAGGACTATGCGTTGGAAAGCCTAGCTTATACTCGCAAGTTCCTTCCTAGTCGTGCTAATCCCCGTTGTTGCCGATTACCGTAACACCGATATTAAGAGGGGCAACGAAAGATGTGGAGACTCCTAACTCAAACTAACCTAATCCTCACCCTAACAAGCTCTCTTTAAATATCAACTTACACTTAGATAACCACAACAAAATCTGAAAACAGGACTTAACTCGTTAAAACACTTTGAAAAAGACTCCCATCTCCCTGCGGACGACCCGTACTCAACCGGCTAGCTACAAGCGAAACCGTCTTGATTGCGGTATTTAAACTAAACTTGAACACGCATATCCTTACCAATCAAATGGCGCCGTTGCCGGGGAGACGGTAGTTTATTTTCTTGTGTAATTTCGGGTTAATTTGTAAGTAAAAAAAAAACGAAAAAAAAAATACTTTGTAAAAGAAACCATCTTGTTATTCTTGATTAGTTGTTTGTGCAAGTGTGCAGGAAATACGAAGCTCAAGATCGACGCCAAAGACGTTGGAAATACGGAGTTCAAGTACAGTGCCAAAGACGTGGGAAGATAGACCCACATTTTCGCGGCTACACCGCGACGGACAAAACGAAGCATCCGGTCTACTGTACAAATCTGGAGCAAATACAGTGAGCAAATCAAGATTCAGTACATCCAGACAAGCAGAGGACACCCCACAGAGAACACCCAATTTTTTCAGAGCCCCAATCCCCCAACCTAGCCGCGGATCCGCGGCCATTGCATGCGTTTGGCCGCGGAAACGCGGCCACTTGGTGGGGTCAGGCTGCCATATTTTCTCTGTAAGTCCCTCTGCCTCTCCCCTCTCCTCTGAACTCCACTGAATTGTGTTTTCTGCAGGCTTCTTTGCGCAAATTCTTCTCCCCCTTCCAATAAACTGTTCTTGTGCAGGATTCTTTGCGCCGCAAATAAAAATTGTTTGCAGTTGATTTGTTACTGTTTTGCATTCTTTAATACGGACTTAAGGGGCTTGAAACCAATCCAGATTGGGTGGGGATTTCATCACCCTTCCCAGGACCCCAAAAATCACTAAAGCATATGCATTGTCCATTGTAAATTAAAAAAATACTAGACTTCAGCCCTAAGGACTTCGCGCTCATTAGGAGAAGATAAACCGTGTTTAGAACCTCGCTTAACCGTATATTGATTACGGGGTGTCTAGGAAAGTGTTAAAGGCGCAACCGCCGAAAGAGAAAGGGTTATTTAATAAAGGAATTTCGCGAAAGCGTTGGACAACCTCCCCTTATCTCTGCACTTACCTGGCCCCGTGATCGGTGTATTTTTAAGCCTGTTTCTCGACACTGTTTAACTTCGGAAATCAAGTTCAGGAGCAGGTCTAGTAGACCTAGGTTACCCTAGATCTAGGTGTGATTGTGCATATCTTGTTTGTGATTGCTTAAGCCGTATTTCCGTACATATTTCTGTAAAAATCTTTCTAAAAAAAAAAATCAAAAAAAAAAAATCAAAAACTTTTATAAAAACTTGCCCTTTTGTCGCCAAATCCATTTTCACCCACCACCCATCGCCTTTCTCCATTGACGTTTTCTTACCCTCACCTTCTCCGCTTTGACTATACTAAACTCGTTTAGTGTATGTCCGCTTGGACTCGGGACACTAGCGCCCGTCTAGTCCGCGTTACGTCAGTCGCGACCGACTACGCGATCGACTCCGAAGTCGATACTCCGTCCACTCCTCTTTCACCCCTTCCTTTGCCGGCCAACTCCGACGTTGACCGGAATTCTGTTCATACATCTTCACCTTCACCTTCACCTTCACCAACCTCTTCTTCCGCGATGTCGGGATTTAATCCGAACATCTCTTTGACCACCGCTGGATTTGCTCCACCTCCTACGGAGACCAATCTTCCACCACCTCCGCCTGTTGTAGCGCCGCAGCGAATTGCGCTCCAGGATCGTTTCTACCCCACCCGTTCTGCACTTCCCACCTGCCTTTCTCTTCCTCCGGCCAATGGGGACAACTTTGAAATTAAGCCCCATTTCATCAACATGCTTCCACGTTTTCATGGGCTTGAATCTGAAGATGCCTATATCTTCATCAACAAATTTCAAAATGTCTGTGCCATGATGAAAACCACCCAGCTGTCGGACGATGCTATACGTCTACGGGTCATTCCGTTCACTTTATGCGATCTCGCTGAAAAATGGCTGTATAGCACCGCTTCCCACTCAATCACCAGCTGGGACGAGTTTGTTAAAGCGTTTCTGAAAAAATTCTATCCAAATCATAAGACCGCAAGAATTCGAAATGAAATCAACCAATTCTCCCAGCTTCCTTCTGAACCCTTCTGGAAGTGCTTTGACCGGTACAGAGACATTCTTGTTCAGTGTCCTCACCACGGTATAGAGAAATGGCAGCTCTGCCAAACCTTATACGAGGGACTGAACCCAGCAACGAAGCAGTTGCTGGAAACCATCTGTCAGGGCCACTTCCTATCGAAATCTGACGAGGAAGCGTGGCAGTTCTTTGACGATCTTGCGGAGCAAACGCTACAGTGGGAGAGCACCAGACCGACTTCTTCTTCTTCTTCTACCTCCACTTCTACCGGTCAGTCTAGGGTAGGAATTCACCAGCTTGATGTCTCTATTGCGATGAGAGCCGAAATGGCTGCAATAACAAAAAAGCTTGAAGCAATAGAGAGCAAATTTTCTTCTCCTACTCCTGCCCCTGTTCTCCCCCTTCGTACCATCTGCGCTTGTTGTTCCGATCCTTCTCACTTGACCGAAGAGTGTCCTTACAATCCACCCTCGCAAGGACAGGATCAGGTTAATGCTGCCTTCCAGCAAAGACCGAGGAATGATCCATACTCTTCCACCTACAATCCCGGTTGGAGGAACCACCCCAATTTCGCCTGGAATCAGAATCAGAATCAATTCCAAGGCAACAATTTCCAAAGGGCCCCTCCACCGCAACAACAAGCGCAACAACAAACTCAGTATCAGCAGCCCTTCCAACCCCAACCTTACCAAAACCAGACGAACAACTTTGCACCCAACAATTCTTTTCCACCAAACAACTTTGTTCCGTCGAACAACGATAAGGTTTCCTCGCTCGTGCGAAGTCTGGAGGCGTTTGTTAAACAATCGACTCAATCCACCGCCAACATCCAGTCTTCGATTCAATCTTTAGTGCAACACACTGCCGCACACGGGCAAAGCATCAAGACCATTGGGGCCCAGATTGCACAGCTGAACGCGGCCTTGAGCGAGCGAGAGAAGGGGAAACTCCCGTCCCAGCCACTTCCAAATCCCGGTCACCCACACAATGCACATGTTGCTCTTGAACAACAAAACCATAATGTGAGTGCCGTGACTACACTGAGATCGGGAAGGATGCTGCAAAACAACATTGGCAAGCGAATCAATGATGACACCCCGGCCGCCGCTTCTTCTTCTCCTTCTTCTTCTTCGTCTTCTGAGCCTATTCTCCGTTCTTCACAAGGCTCCCCTTCCTCTTCTTCTGCTCTGAACGGACCCACTTCTCACTCCACGAAAACACCTTTTCTGGGATCCGTTCCAACTCCAAAATCTCCTCCTCCAGCATTAGACTCAACCAATTTTCAAAATGTTCCATTTCCAAACCGGTTGAGATCTAACAAACAAAATCCTCAAATGGAGAAGATTCTGGAGTTATTCAAGCAGGTTAACATTAACATTCCTCTTTTAGATGCTGTCCAACAAGTCCCGTCCTACGCGAAAATCTTAAAGGACTTGTGCACGAAAAAGAGGAAGTCTCAGGTACCCAAGAAAGTTTTCTTGGCTAGTGCTGTGAGTGATGCCCTTACCCAATCTTTACCACAAAAACGGAAGGACCCTGGCTGTCCTACGATTTCAATTACCATTGGGGATAAGAACATCAACCGCGCACTATTAGATCTTGGTGCCAGTGTTAACCTGCTTCCTTATTCAGTATACGAGCAATTAGGCGTCGGAGAGTTGAAACCCACACACTGCACTCTCCAAATGGCCGACCGATCGATCACCCACCCTAGGGGTGAGCTAGAGGATGTGTTGATAAAAGTCGGGGACTTCATATTCCCCGTCGACTTCATTGTATTAGATACACAGCCTGTAGCTAACCCCCGGAATCAAATTCCGGTGATACTCGGTCGCCCATTTCTCGCAACCTCAAATGCTGTGATCAATTGTCGCAACGGTTCGATGAACCTCTCTTTTGGAAATATGACGATTGAACTCAACATTTTTAGGTTGGGGAATCAGCCCGCCGAACCTAATGCTCATATACTGGACGTCTGCTCGATCCAGGAGATCACACCAGAAGAGTGTGAATTCGAGGAGTTTCTGTTTGATCACGATAATCTTGACGCCACTAGTGCGTTTCTCTTCGAACCTGCTGTTGTTTCTGCGCCCGACAACGACTACGAGTGTTTCACGTTCACGAACGATCTTAGCTGCGCACAACCCGAGTTTGAATCCTTCGACTTTCCGGATGCGTTACCTGAACCATCCGACTCGGTTGCCTACACTCGTTTTGAACCTTTGCTGGAGTCCTTTGAGTTCGAGACCTTTGCACCGGTCTTGCCTTCCATCGTTTCACCTCCAACGCTCGAACTCAAGCCGTTGCCATCTCACCTTAAGTATGCTTACTTAGGTGAGAACGAGACCCTCCCTGTCATCATCTCGGCTTCTCTAGCTCCCGAGCAAGAGAAAGCCCTTCTCGCGGTCTTGCATAGCAACAGGCAAGCTTTTGGCTGGTCCATGGCGGACATCAAGGGGATTAGTCCCCTGATCGTTGAGCATCACATTCATCTGATGGATGATGCCAAACCAGCTCGGGATCCACAAAGACGTCTTAATCCAGTCATGAAGGAGGCTGTGAAGAAGGAGATCGTCAAATGTCTAAATAGTGGTATCATTTACCCTATCTCTGATAGCCAGTGGGTTAGCCCCATTCATGTTGTCCCCAAGAAGTCGGGCATCACGGTCATAACCAACGCGGCGAATGAGTTAATCCCTACTCGCACCCAAACTGGGTGGCGAGTTTGCATTGATTACAGAAAACTCAACGCCGCAACGCGGAAAGACCACTTTCCGCTACCTTTCATTGACCAGATGCTGGAACGATTGGCCGGACATGAGTACTATTGCTTTCTAGATGGCTACTCTGGCTATAATCAAATTCCCATCGCCGAAAAAGACCAGGACAAGACCACTTTCACTTGTCCTTTCGGCACGTTTGCATATCGACGCATGCCCTTTGGGTTATGCAATGCGCCCGCTACCTTCCAGCGGTATATGATGGGAATTTTCTCGGACATGGTGGAAAAATTTTTGGAGATTTTCATGGATGACTTCTCCATCTTCGGCGACTCCTTTGACAAGTGTTTGCTGCATCTTGACGCTGTCCTTACCCGATGTAAGGACAAGAATCTCACTTTGAACTGGGAGAAATGCCACTTCATGGTGCGCGAAGGTATTGTCTTAGGACATATCATCTCGCAAAATGGCATAGAGGTTGACAAAGCAAAGATTGAGGTCATTTCCAATCTGCCTCCTCCCCGATGCGTCAGAGATATCCGAGCCTTCCTTGGCCATGCCGGTTTCTATAGACGGTTTATCAAGGACTTTAGCAAGATTGCTAGGCCCTTGACTCTTTTGCTGGCCAAGGATACACCTTTCGACTTCAACTCGAGCTGTGTGACTGCATTCGAGTCATTAAAACGCTCACTCACTTCTGCTCCCGTTCTCTCTTCTCCTGACTGGACGCACCCATTCGAGATCATGTGCGATGCATCCGATTTTGCCATCGGTGCTGTCCTTGGACAGCACATCAATAAGATGCCACACGTAATCTATTACGCAAGCCGAACCCTGAACGACGCCCAACTTAACTATACAACAACTGAGAAGGAATTCTTAGCTGTTGTATTTGCTTTAGAAAAGTTCAGGCCCTACCTCATCGGCTCTCCAGTCATTGTCTACACGGACCATTCAGCTCTGCGCCATCTTTTTGCGAAGAAAGATGCCAAGTCTCGGTTAATACGTTGGATCCTCTTGCTTCAAGAGTTTGACCTTGTCATTAAGGACAAACGAAGATGTGAAAACGTAGTTGCCGACCATCTCTCACGACTTCCTTCTTCGCCTTCGCTTCCAATTCCGATTAATGACGTTTTCCCGGATGAACAACTCTTGACAGTATCGTGTGAACCCTGGTTCGCAGATATTGTGAACTATTTGGCCACGGAATTACTACCGACCGAATGGTCGAGTCAGGACAGACTTCGCTTCTTATCCCAAGTAAAACACTTTTACTGGGACGAACCCTACTTGTTCAAGTACTGTCCCGACCAGATTATTCGTCGGTGTGTCCCTGATGAGGAATTCAAGAGTGTGCTGTCATTTTGCCACGATCAAGCGTGTGGCGGGCATTTTGGGCCCAGAAAGACAGCTGAGAAGATCTTGCAATGTGGTTTCTACTGGCCACAACTTTCAAAGACGCTAACGACTATTGCAAGACTTGCTCCCGGTGCCAACACTTGGGCCGGATATCCCGGAGGAACGAGATGCCGCTCCAACCAATCTTGGTTGTGGAGATTTTCGATGTTTGGGGGATAGACTTCATGGGGCCGTTTCCCAGCTCTTTTGGGAACTTGTACATTCTCCTAGCTGTTGATTACGTCTCTAAATGGGTCGAGGCTGTGCCCAGCCGGACTAACGACAACAAGGTTGTCGTTAAGTTCCTTAAAGAAAACATTTTCTCCCGGTTTGGGCAACCCCGAGCGATCATTAGCGACAATGGTAGTCATTTCTGCAATAGGACTTTCGAGGCCTTGATGCGGAAATACTCCATTAATCATAAGCTTTCTACGCCCTACCACCCCCAAACCTGCGGGCAGGCCGAAGTTTCAAATCGGCAAATAAAGCAGATACTGGAGAAGACGGTTTCCAAGAACCGTAAGGATTGGTCTCTGAAACTCACTGATGCCCTTTGGGCATTTAGAACCGCTTATAAGACCGACCTTGGTATGTCTCCCTATCGGCTTGTGTACGGAAAAGCCTGCCACCTACCTGTCGAAATCGAGCATCGCGCATTTTGGGCGATAAAGGAGCTGAATCTGTCTATCGAGGACGCTGGCAGCCATCGGAAGCTGCAGCTGAACGAACTGAGCGAGCTTAGGGATGAGGCTTACGACAACGCGGTTGTCGTTAAGAATCGAACGAAGGTGTTTCACGATAAACACCTTTTGCGCAAAACCTTCGAACCTGGTCAGCAGGTACTGCTTTACGACACCCGACTTCACTTCCATCCTGGAAAGCTCAGATCTCGCTGGAAGGGGCCGTATTTTGTGCGGAATGTGTATCCGCAGGGCGCTGTGGATTTGGAGAATCCAAAGGACGGTTCATTTTTCAAAGTGAACGGACACCGTTGCAAACCGTACCTTAGCGCCGAACCAACAGAGGAGCTCCTGTTCTTACAGGAGCCGGTTTACCCTGAATGATCTTCCTCTGCCTACCTCCAAACTTCGGGTATCCAGCCAAGAACAATGGATACTGTTCCAAATAAGTTTGGGGGTATGTACAAACCATTTTGTTTATATTGGTGTATATTCTTTTTCTTTTCTTTAAAAACAAAAACAAATAAAAATTGTGTATCGCTAACCGACAATTTTGAACCTTCCAACTGCTCTCTTCATGCAACGACAGTGAGGACACTGTCCAGTTTAAGTTTGGGGGTACGCTCGGTACGCATTTCTTACCTTCGCGTTCATATGTATATTTTGCATCTGCATATTAAAATCCATAAAATCCATAAAAATCTGAAAATTTTCTTTAAAATATATAAAAAAATTTGTCAAGTTAGCTTGTGGAAGAACTCTGATTCAACATTTCGACGGTTTTTGTTTGAAAAAATAGGAATAACTAAATCTTATGTTTGGATTTTGAAAACCTGAAAGATAACTCTCCTTTGAAGTTAATTATAGCTGATATACGTCTTTACATCACACTACACGTGTCGTAAGATTTTGGGAATTAGATGACAAGTCTTTCATGTTTAAACTTTTAAACAGATAAATGATTTTCTGAGGATCAAATAGGTTTGTTCTGAAATAAGTAATGTCAAGAATAGTTTATGAAGTAAAGCAAATATGAAGGAATGTTATTGATGCCGTAATTGGAGCTAAGTCTGAAAAATAACCCATCTAAAACTTGATTGGAATGATTACACACCAAACCCACTAAACACGTCTTTTATCCAAAAAAAAAAATATTTGAACTGCCGGTTATATCTCCGTTCGTATTAAATCATCTGATTTTCACGACAAACTGTCTTTTGTTTTTGAACCTAGGTAACTTGAGTAATTAAGTCCGCTGGGGTGTTTTTACACCTAATGCCCTAAAACCAACTGGTTTGGGTGCATTGGCCCAAAGCTCGCTAAGAAGCCTAGAAAGTCCAGTTTAAAACAAAGTCAAGCAAGTGTTCTTTCCGAGTTAAAATTCATAACGGTTCTTTGTGTGAGAATAATCTTGATAAAAGACAGGCTTTTAAAAAAAAATTTAACGGAGATATGAAGGTTTTACTCTTTGATAAAGACTATTGCACGTTCACAGAGGTGTGTATGAAATGAAAACAAGAAAAAGGTGGAGTGAAAAATACGACTTAGTTTCCTGTTATGAAAGATAGAAATTCTGAAGTTGAAACCTTACTGGAAAACAAAACTTGAAAAATGCTTAACTCTCTATAAAACTTATGTGATCCTTTTAAAATTGTTATCTGGGCTTTATTGTGCGACATGATGACTTTAATCGACCTTTCGGGAACTTAACGACACTATTTGCACTGCACGTAAAGACATATAAAATCTGTAGTTAAATAAGAAGCGAGGTGTGAAAAATAAAGGTTCGATGGTCTAGACTTAGGATTATAGAATTGTTATTTTCTAAAACAAAACTTTAGGGTTTGAAGCTTAGTTATTTTACAAAACCAACTTGATCGGATTTTGTGGGTAGTATCCGCTGAAAACCCTCAGGAGACAACACTCCTCCTACTAGGGACACCTAGAGGTTTAACGGCTTGTTGCACATGCTCAGTGCAATCGTGTTCCCTGCGAAAGTGAGGTTAGGAAATTTTTTGTGAATAAATGGGCTTTGATCGGGACGAGCAAATGATAAGTTTGGGGGTATTTGTTCATATCAGATTTTTGCATTTTCATACCGCCCAATTTTTGTCACATTGCATATCGGTAGATACTCTTGAGCCGTGTTTGCTAGTCAATTGCAGGATACATGTTCTCGGTTCTAAAACGGTGAAATTCATGGAAAACACAACAAAATCCGGGTTCCTGCCAACCATTGAGAAAACACGGTCTCCGCTCGTCATCCGTATGTTGCCAGATACCAGTTTAGGAAGACAAAATGTCAAATCAATGTCACCTTCATGCACAAGGCTCAATGGTAGCACAAAATCCAAGAGATCTACGCGGAGCCCGAGGCAATCATGACAAAATCTTGACAAAAAGTCCACCTTTCCCTCAACAGAAATTCTGGAAAAATCGGGGATCCAAATTGAGAAAATACATATGCCAAAATAATGTACACAGAAAAACAGGAAAACCCAAAAAAGAAGAAGGCCCAATTCTTCCAATGGGCCACGGATCCGCGGCCAAAGAGGGGTCCAGGCCGCGGATCCGCGGCCATTCTGGCGCCAAACACAGAGAGTTTTTTGGGGTATTTTGGTAATTGCATGTGTGGTCTGGTGGTTGCCCTAGGTTTCCATTCTCCAGCCTATAAATAGCCCAGAAGTTTGAGAAGGAAAGGGTCCATTCTTGTATTTTCTTTTTCTAGGATTTAGTTCACTTCTTCTTCCTCTTCTCACCTCTTCTCCATTAAACTTGTAGTGAGCTTTTGAGTGAAGAGTGATGAATAAAGAAGAACCATTTATTATCATGCTTATCTCTTTATTTTGTTAAATGCTCTTTCTTTACTTGTTGTAATTTTAATTGTTAAGTAGTTGTTGTTATTTGCTTGATTGTTTCTTTCTTCTCTCTTTTTCTTTATCATTCATACGACAATGATACTTACGCTTGATCCTCGCCAAGGTGAGGTCGCAAATAGTTAGTCGTATTCTTCTAGTCTCCTTCTTTCTATCTTTCTCTTTTGTTTGTTTTATTTTTCCGTATTATGAAGTGTGAGTAGTTTTATACTTGTTAGGGTAGGATAAGGGAAGTTTGAGAGAAGGAAATCTCTCTCACTCTTTCCTTGCCCAACAACTTGAATCGACTCCCGTTAATTGAACCACAATTCGCTCCTTACGGCACCCTATCCTACATAATAGCGGTGATTCCGTAGTGAGACCGGTTGTGGTTGAATTAATCGGAGGTTATGGATAAGAGCCAAGAACGGACGGACAAGCACCAAAAGGAAGGACTATGCGTTGGAAAGCCTAGCTTATACTCGCAAGTTCCTTCCTAGTCGTGCTAATCCCCGTTGTTGCCGATTACCGTAACACCGATATTAAGAGGGGCAACGAAAGATGTGGAGACTCCTAACTCAAACTAACCTAATCCTCACCCTAACAAGCTCTCTTTAAATATCAACTTACACTTAGATAACCACAACAAAATCTGAAAACAGGACTTAACTTGTTAAAACACTTTGAAAAAGACTCTCATCTCCCTACGGACGACCCGTACTCAACCGGCTAGCTACATGCGAAACCGTCTTGATTGCGGTATTTAAACTAAACTTGAACACGCATATCCTTAACAATCAGAAGAAACATCGTTTCTTCCCGATGGTACTAATCCCCTTTATTAATTGTTACCATAACACCAAAAGAGATCTAAATTAGGGCATTGAAAGCGGTGAGGAAATCTTCAATTTCCAAACTTATCCTAAACCTAACCCTAACAAGATTGCCACCCTTTAGTATAAATCAGTTTAGTTTTTAGCGATAATCCATTCACACCGTTTGGAATTAACTCGTTAGACCAAATTAGGAAATACACAACATCCCTGTGGACCGACTCGTACTCACCGGCTAGCTACCAAGCGACGCCGTTCTTGATTGCGGTAAAAATATTTTTGATCACAAAACTTCACATAAATCAAATGGCGTCGTTGCCGGGGATGGCGTGTTATTTTCTTTTTGTAATTTCGGGTTAATATAAAATTAAAAAAATCATAAAAACTGAAAAATAAAAAATATAAAAATTTATCATCTTGTTATTTTTTGAAGGGTATTTTCGTGTGAATTTTGCAGGATAGACGAACGAGTTCGGATCTGGAAAAATCCAGCAAGCAAAACAGAAAACGGCAGATCTAAACGACAGAGGAAAATCATAACAGAGGAGCAGAAGAAATTTCGTGAATCGAACTGCCGCCGCCGCCGCCACTTTTCCGCCGCCGAAAGCTCCCTTTGGCCGCGCTTCCGCCGCAGGTAGGTGACGTCATCACCTAAAAAACTCACTGTAAGTTTTCTCTCTCCTTCTCTGAACCCCCTGATATCTCCTCTGTAAAATTTGCCTGCAGGATTCTTTGCGCCAAAAATTTCTCCCCTTCCAATAATTGATCTTGTGCAGGATTCTTTGCGCCGCGCTAGAAAAAATTGTTTGCAAGTGTTTGATTGTGTTTACTGCTTTGCATAATTTAATTTGACTTTAAGGGGCTTTTACACCAATCAGATTGGGTGGGGATTTCATTACCCTTCCCAGGACCCCAAAAATCACATAAAGCAAATTGCATTGACCATTCAAGTTAATTAAAAAAGATTAGATTCAGCCCTAAGAACTTCGCGCTCAATAGGACAGAGGAATAGTTGTAGGTATCGACCGTTAATCCTAACCTGACTTTATGGTGTCTAGGCAAGTGTGTCTAAGGTAAGTGGTTACTTAATTAGGCCCACTACTTACGTAGTGGAGTACCTCCCACTTACCTGGCACTTACCTGGCCACAACTGGCGGTGAAGAGGCGGTTTGAAGTCCTTTTTTTACCCTTTGGAACAGTTAGGAGCTGTCTAGCTGACCTAGGTGACCCTAGATTTAGGCTTGATTGTGCATTTGTAATTGATTGAACGCGTGTTTAAGCCTTTTATCGAAAATCTTTTTGCAAAAATCTCCTTATATAAAAAAAACACAAAAAAAGAAAAAAGGAAAAAATTTTTACAAAAAAACATGCAACTTGTCTCTAAGAAATCCGTGCACCCTACTTCCACACACATTCTTTTTTCTTCTCTTTCCTACATCATGGGTACCCCACCTCATAAAACTCTTGCCGAACTTTGGTACCCTCAACCAAACTTTGCTTCTTACGCGAATTGTTTTGGTCGAATTACGGACGACCCCTCCATGCCCAAAATTTCTTTGAAAGATCGAATAGAATCGTCTAGGAGAAACAGTTCGACTCCGCAATCCACTTTGTGTCAACCATTTCAACTTTCACCAACTTTTTACGTTGATACCCCTTTTTCGAGTCCTATTGTAACTCCGAAACCCATGTCTATCGCTGAACATATTGAACAATCTCGTAACCGATCTTTCACTCCTTTCAACACTTCTAGTTCTTGGGATCAACAAGTCCATTCATCTTTTTATCCAAATGTTGATCCTACTCATGTCCAACCATTCAATTCCTACCATTCCTACCCGACTTTCACACCTTCCATAGACATTGATTCTACACAGCCATTTGGGAGTTTCACGTAACCAAACAACTTTGAATCTTTTACTGAAACCTCTTCACAACTCATGTCTAGTCTGGAACAGTCGTTGGAAGCTTATATTGTAGCGAAAAACAAACAGATGAGGAATTTTGATGCGTCCATTACCGCCCTTAATTCATCAAGACAACCTAGTGAACCGGTAGCTAGTTTCCAACTTGTTCCAAAAATTCCAATGTATGATGAGGCAGTTGTACAGAGTGAGAATTTGAGTGGAGAGAGTGAGCCGTGCACCCTTCCAAATCAAACCTACCCATCACAAATTGAATCCCACAACTCTGGTTTTGAATGTCTATCAAGTGTCCTAAATGATTCACCAGTTAAAAATAAAACATTTAATAAGTTGTGCGACTTTGTAGTGCTTGATTTGCCAGATTGTGACGAGTCCCTTTCGACTGAAACCATCACCAATCCTTTCGACCTCTACACCTCCAATCTAGAACCTGAATTGATAAATATCCATGCTTTTGATGAGGTGTCTGGAAAAATTGATTTTCACATGATTGAGGATATTGACGCAGGGAATATTTTGGATGATGATCCCGTAGATTTGACTGAAATTTTATCTCCAATTCATCATCCCGAGTCATTAAATGTTTCTCCCGAACTTCATATGCGTCTTGATTTTGATGATAATTGCATGGATGAGATAACTTTTGAGGAGAATTATGAGGAGAGTATTGAGGATAGTATTGAGGATGAACCAGTTTTGTTTGATGTGTCGGATTTTCCAATTCATCCTCCTGAACCTTTAACTGTTATACTTCCTAAATCACCCCTCTTCATCCTTCCAATCATTCCGACCACGCAAAAGATCACGCAAGAGGACTGTGAGCTTGAAAGATTTCTCTTCGATCACAGCAGTTTGGACGCTACTATTGCGTTCCTCTTTAAATCTGACACAGTTCTCACAGCCGATAACGATTACGAGTGCTTCACTTTTTTGGACGATTTTGAAGACTCACCATCCGAGTTTGAGTCCTTTGAATTTTCAGATGAGTTAGTTGAACCATCAGACTCGGTTGCTTACTGTCATTTCGAACAATTGATGGAATCCTTCAAGTTCGAGACAGATTACTTAGGTGAGAATAAGACTATCCCTAAATCGCTCCCTTTCGTCCTTCCTATCGTTTCGACCACGCAAGAATCCATCGCGTTTCCATTTTCAATGGATGGTTTACCAAGTTCAAAGTACCCATGTTTTCTCGCGAATCTTGAGGGATTTGACCCCATTTCTCGACGGGTTGATAAATTAGCACAATCGCTTTTAACACATCGGTCATCACAAATTACGCTAATTTATTCGCTCAATTTACACCCTCAAGTTCGTGCTACACTTCTTTCTCTTTTCCGCCATTCTTCTCCTCCACCGAGACCATATTCCACCTTTCTTCCCATACGGTCTCGTGTGTTTCTCAAGTCCTTTCTCTACACTCCATTCTTTCTCCAACCCTACCATTATCACGATAGAATTTTTGAATGGTTGGTGCTAACCTTTGGCCTGTGTAAGACCTTGTATAGTTTGATTTTTCTCCTCCCTAACTCTGAACTTTAACGCTTAAAACAGTGGAAACACTGTTTCACTTTAGTTAGGGAGGGGGACATTTTTGTATATATATATTATTTTTCTTTTAACAATAAAAAAATAAAAAATTTATAAAAAAAAATAAACAGGGGATTGCCGACATTTTGACCCTCTTGGTGTGGCATGACAGTGAGGACACTGTCAAGTTTAAGTTTGGGGGTATACTCGGCAAGCCTTCTTCCTTCACATTCATATGTATATTTTTGCATTTGCATACTTATTTTAAAACCCATAAAAATTGAAAATTTTCAAAAAATTATAAAAATTGAAAAGTTCAATTTTGGCCATATTTGACTTAAGTTTGACAAAAAAGGTTAACTAGTTAGGAACAACTAGATCTTAAACTTAATAAATTAAAAACCCTAAAAATAACCTTTCTTAAAATTTAACGGTAGAAAATATATGTCTTTATAGTTTATTTAGAAATAGGAAAATTTCGAGTTGACTTCTTGGGCTAAGTTAAAACAAGGGAAAAGTATTGATATTTTTATTAAAATATAAGTTTGAAAAATAATTCCTAAGCTTAAGTCTAAATTCTAAAAATATATACCCTACAAATTGCACAAACACGAACCTTGAAATTTGGAATAGTAGAAGAGACCTTGAAATGCTCTTGTCTAAAGTCCTTAGTATGAAAGAAAAATAAAATAAAAATACAAGTGTGAATAAAGAGATAAAAAAATTGAACATTGGTTTTTGTAATTACTTAAGGCTGTATAAATAGAAAAATATTTAGCGAGGGTGCTTCATCACCTAGTGTCTTAGACCACTGGTTTGGGAGTCACTGCTAAAAGCCTTAGGGATTACAAGACTAGGAATTACGTTTTAATGTGCAAACACATTTTGTAATCGGTCATTAGTACCTCAAGAAGTATTAACGGTCGCATGAAGGATGTGTGAGCAATTTCATCTAAAAATTCACCAACTAAAAGTACTTTGGACGATGGACAAGAATATAAGAGCTTGATTTGAATTTCCAAGTGTAGGGGTGATATGTACACACACGTAGGGGTATGTGATTGGGGTTTAGATAAGAGATAGGAATGAAAAATAGGACTTATATTTTTAATAGAGATGATAAAAATTCCTAAGTTGAGATGGAACCCTAGAAGGAAAACTTGAAAGATGCCAAAAACTAAGTAAATTCACAGAACATATATTAAATAATAACGAAGCGTGAAAAATACGGGTGGATAATTTCTAAGTCGACGATAATAGAAATTCTTGTTAGAAAACCTAATTGAAGAATAAAGTCGATGAGCCGAATTGATAGGATTTTGTGGGTAGTATCCGCTGAAAACCCTCAGGAGACAACACTCCTACTACTAGGCACACCTAGAGGTTTAACGGCTTGTTGCACGAGCTCAGTGCAATCGCGTTTCCCTACGAAAGTGAGGCTTATTCTTTTTCAAGAATAAAACTAGGTTTGCTCGAGGACGAGCAAAAGATAAGTTTGGGGGTATTTTTTCATACCATAATATTGCACTATTATATTCCCCATTCTTATTCATTTTACAAATAAACAGGTGCTTTTAACCCATGTCTGCTACATAGTTGCAGGTTATAGATTCTTAGAACAAAAACAGTAAAAAAGATGAAAAGACGATACAAAAGTGAGACTACGACCAACAAATGGAAGAATTTTAATCAAGCCTACAGTTTGGAGAATAAACTAAGATCAATAAACAAGTTCACAAAGCACAAAAGCAGCACAAGGTTCAAGACTTCGACACGAAGAAAACGGTAAAGTCTACGACATTATTCACAGTGGAAATCTGGAAGAAATCTAGAAGCCAATATGAGAAAACAACTGAAGAAAATAGAAGGAAAAATGCAACAGAAGAAGACCTGAGAAAATGAAGCAACAAGCTCCCTATACGGCCGTGGAACCGCGGCCAAACCTGGCTCTTGGCCGCGGTTCCGCAGCCATGCGAAGCGCGTGTCGGCGCAAAAAAATCTTCTGGCGGTGCGTCGGTGCTTTGACTAGGTTTCTTAGGGGGGAAAATTGTAATTGCAGATATGAAGCGATTATAAATCTAGGGTTTCTATGTTCTATAAATACAAACCCTAAAACCTGTTTTAGGTTATGCCTCTTTTTATTTCATCTATTCAGATCTGAAAATTTCTGTGTAAATGTTTGGAGAAAGCCATCAATAAAGTAAGTAGTTTTATTTCATTGTCTTAGTTTAAATTTTATTATTTGCCCTAGTTAGATAGTTAGATATGTTTTTCAATTCCCTAATGAGCGAGTAGTCTCCTCGCTTGTTAGGGTTAGGAATTGGGAAGGCTTGAGAGATGAAAATCTCTCACCCCTTTCTTGCCCATCACATATAATTAATAGGACTTCATGCATACATACACACACCGTTCCCTACGGCACCTTACCCCACGAGGTAACGGTGATACCGTAGTATAAACGACCGGTTGTGTATGTTTTCCATGGAGGTTAAGGTAAGAATTAAGAAAGGAAGGACTAAAACCTAGAGGAAGAAACATCGTTTCTTCCCGATGGTACTAATCCCCTTTATTAATTGTTACCATAGCACCTAAAGAGATCTAAATTAGGGCATTGAAAGCGGTGAGGAAATCTTCAATTTCCAAACTTATCCTAAACCTAACCCTAGCAAGATTGCCACCCTTTAGTATAAATCAGTTTAGTTTTTAGCGATAATCCATTCACGCCATTTGGAATTAACTCGTTAGACCAAATTAGGAAATACACAACATCCCTATGGACCGACCCGTACTCACTAGCTAGCTACCAAGCGACGCCGTTCTTGATTGCGGTAAAAATATTTTTGATCACAAAACTTCACATAAATCACCGCGTCTTCACGCGTCTTTCGGCGGGGAACACCAGTTACATCCATGATTCTCCAGTACATCCATTTTACTGATATCATAGTTTCGGCAAGTCATCCAAATATACAATCTATATTATAGTTCAAGTACAAGTTGAAATACAATACAAACTATACAATAAGATATCGCGGGGTTTAAGGGGTAGATTGGTACGGAAGGTGTTAGAAGTGGCACGAGACAGTAAGATTTAATATACCTAACCTGAATCCAGTTGCTGTTGTACCGTGGTATAAACGGTTCCTTATACTACACTTGCCTCTAGTCTCTAGCATATACAGACTCCTCTCATATACACTGGCATACTTCTGTACCAAGCTACAAACAACATCATTAACACTAAATACAGTATTATAACAATATAATACAACTTTAAAACTACCTTCTCTTTCTGTCTATTCTATTTCTCCCTTATCTTTGGGACTTACCGAGCGATTTGTTCGCTGACGACATTCTCTTTCTTTCTTCTTTGAATATCGTCAGGTGAACTGGACACTTCGAAGATCGAGCCCACTAGTGAAGATTTTGTTAGTTGTATGTATACCCTAGAGGTCAGTATTGTACAGATGATGTATATTATATTGGATGCTTGGACATATATAGAGAGGACTTTCTTGCTCGATATGATAGTATGCTATCTGGTTGCTCTTTATCTTAACATGTATACTTGTCTCTTGATACTGTCTTATAGTTACATGTTGGTAAAGCCCTTAAGATGTGTACTTGACCACCTGGACTATGATGCGGATCATACTAGGGGGGACATGGTAGTCCATAAGTACATCCTTCAAGGTCCCTGGTCGTGGGTGTATCGAGACAGGGCATCAATATACCAGAGTAGACTAGCGTATACGCTTCTCGACCCATGAGATGGGCGATGGATGATCCCATATCCATTGATGTTTGACATCAGAGATGGTATACGGGTGCTCAGTGGAGACTGGGTACACTGGACGGACTCGCCAAGAACTCCCAGATGGTATTATACCTCACGTCAGATGGCAGTTCTCTGGTGACACTTGTGCAGGTTAGTCTGTAGACCCGAGATCGTCATAGAGTCTTGTGTGATTTCCACTGTGCTTTGATTTCCACCTTACCACGTCCATGAGGGCGCGCAAAATGGTGGTTTTTGGGTACAGTCCCGAGTCACATGGAGGCAATGAGCGATAGGAAGGGTTTCGTCTCTCCCGGTATTGGGGGTTGATGTTGCGCTGTGCTCGATTGGCCGTAACAGAGAAGTCCCTGGCCAGGGCTGATTCAGAGATTTACCGGCAAGTGTTACCAGTAGTTTCTCGACCCGTTATGAGCCTCACATCGGCACGACTTATCGGCTATTAGGGTCTGACGATTTCCACCCCTAGACTTGATATGCGACATATCAGATGAGGAGACCGGACTGTACGGGAAGTGTTACCGGCATACTTTTACAGGAGTTGGAGTGGGCTTGCTTGCTGATCTTCTGATCGCTCAATACCCGGGTAGCCGTTACGTCCAGCTAGAACCGCTGACGGCTTATGGGTGCGTGATGTGATCATCACCTACTGCCGGCGTATTGACGAGTCTTTAGAGTCCTACATAGAGGTTTTACTGGCTCAGGAAAAACGAAATAGGAGCATGTATGTAATATGTGCGGGAACGAGAATAATGCGTGTATGTGATACCGTATTCTATTCTTGTAACTTTTTGTATCGATCGGTTGTATATGATATAGCCGAGTTATCGAATCAAGTGTTGATTCGATAAGTCGATACATTGGATGTTAGTCGGTTATATGTGATATGACCGGATTATTAAGTTAAGTGTTGATTTAATAATTTATTGTATAATTGTATATTTGATATACTAGTTTACATTAACTAACACCTGTTCACTTTAGGGTTTTTCTCACATGAGCACAATTTTAATGTATATATGATATATATTAAAATGTGTTTTCTTTTTTGTATCATGGTTGATGATACACATGACTTGGGTGTATGAGACTTACACCATGCTATATTTTAAGTAATTACAAAATTAGTGGAGGATTAGCACAATGCATGAAGCTTGTAGAAACTTGTGGATGCATTGACTAATTCCACTAAATTTGTTTTTACTTTGGATATTTCTTAACCCAACCATAATCAATTAGCTATGGTTATGGCTCTACAAGGGTTAGCATATGATACTCACTCACCATGGTTACCCTTCTCACTTGATCATTATCCTCATCTCTTTCTTTTCTTCTTCTTCTTCATTTGTTAAAAGGAAAAAGCTTGCTAGGGTTTGATCACAAGTGAGATAGATTGTGAGAAACAAAATTCTAAAGAGAACCCACTTCCTATTTCTTCATCCTTTACTAGACTAGCACTTTAGTTTAGGGTGTTTGCTTCACTAATTCTCAAGTTAATGAAGTAGAAGCTTGAGTTGGCATCCCCTCGACGTAGGAAGACTTCAAGCAAGGACACGCCTTTCGCCTCGTGAAGCCATGCAAGGGTCCGGGAGAACCACGATCGCAGCGAAGAGACTTCAACAAGGAGCTAAAGAAGTGAAGGACCGATCTACAAAGGTTTTATTTCGTATTCCCTTTAGAGTAAAGTTGTTTACTTGCCATATGTGTCGCCTAAACTCTAGTAAACGATCTTGCTTAGGGTTGTTCGGCACCTAAAAATTTAATTTTGGCATGGTCGATGCCTTGTAGAGCTTTGTTAGTGTACCTAGTAACCCTACAGTGGTATCAGAGCCTAGCTAGAGCATTAGGTGATGTGTTAACGAAGTTAAAACTCCGAACGAACCCGAATACGTCAAAATCAACCCCTCTCTGGACATTTTTTAAAATCTGTGATTTTTCTGAATTAAAAATACCTAAAAAATTCAGTAGGGAAATATAAGAATTGTGGTGAAAAACGAGCACACAGTACTTCCAAACCGCCGCGGAACCGCTGCCGTACCACGCTTGTGCCGCGGATCCGCGGCAGTACAGGGGAGATAGGTACTTGTCTTTTCACTATAATTCCTATTTCTGTGATTTATATTTTATGGGTATTTTTATTGTGACTCAAGTGTTGAGTATTTTGGGGTTTATTTTGTAATCGTCGATTCGATCGGAGAATTTAATTTTTTTACGTTATTCCGGATAATTTAGAAAGTAATAAAATGTTCGAACGGATATCATTAACTCAATTTTTCCCGGCACGAAAAACATTCAAGTGTTGAATTTTTCTCGGGTTTAAATCTTTCGGAAAAACGTGCATGTGATGCAATGGACCCTTTAGAAGACAACAAACTTTAACTCGATTATGTGACCGTCTTGAACTGCCCTTTGAACCTTAGGGTTTGGGGCAGTACGGCGTGCCACATGTGAGGCGTTGGCTTGACCCTTCTACGGCTGGACCGTTGCTACTGTGACGTATTCTGGAATTTTTGAACTCCGCTTAAGTGTTGAGCTATTATGGAAATCTTGGGTATTTGATTATTCGATCGGAAAGTTTAATACTGTCTATTTATCTGGAATGTGATACAATATGTGGAATTCATACAGTTAGGCATGAAATGCGAAATATGTGATATTTCGGATTTACAATGTCTAAAGAGATTTTGGATTCCAAATGTTGTAGTTTTACACTTTCTTTTCTGTGACCGTAAGTATAATATGTGATATCGCCGGTTTCGTTGCTATATGTCAACGACAGTTGGGATGCGCATATTTACTTACGTTGATGACATGTGATGTTATGTGTTGCTGGATATGTTATATTGGATCGTCGCGTTCTGGATAGCCCGGGGGTTTTATGTGAGATGTGAGTTTTTATTTTCATTCATGTAAAATAAAATGTATGTAATATTCTTTTATTGGGGCACTTCCGGGATGAGGTTGATGTCACCATTTGTATATTATTTACTTTTCCGCACTAGGATAGACCCAAGGAGGAGAGCACAAGTAACCGGGTTCTAGAGTCCAGTGGGAGACCAACTCGAGGAGTCGAGTCCGGGTCTCCTAACTCTAGAATTGGTAGGGTTGCTTGCCGCTCTCGTAGGGGTTTAGGGGTGTGGGTTTGGCTATTCATCGCGACCGTAGAATCCGTGTTTTATAGAGGCTCAAAATAAAACACGGATGTCCTAGTATATCCAATATTTCATATGTTTCTTCTGCTGCGATATCTGTGATGTGATGATTTGATGTGCTGTGATAAATACTGTATATAGTATATATGATATATTATATAGACGTTACTTATGTTTTACACCCGCACTAGCCCTGCCCTGCTCTGCCGTTAGTTACCTAACCTAACGGTGCACGAGGGGACATCGAGGCGAATGCGGATGGCATAAGTGTACGTCGTATTTATCTGTGATATTTAGGTGACTTAAATAATGGGACTTCATTAATGTGATTAATGAAAGAAAAGAAACCTAAAAGATATTGTAGAATCAAATTTTTAAATAAAAAGGGTAGCTACAGTTTTGCTTTGCATAGCGATATATATGATATATCCCGCACCTTATTCGATGAGGAAAGAGCCGAGATACCTTCACCGGGAGTGACCTCTTTAGCAAAACTGGCAGATGCTACAACACTCGGTTTGCTTTTGATTGCTTTTAGAGTTTTGCTTTGCATAGTGATATATATGATATATCCCGCACCTTATTCGATGAGGAAAGAGCCAAGATCCCCTCACCGGGAATGACCTCTTTAGCAAAACTAATGAAAGCCTCAAAATCACTCCATTTCAAAAATTCACATGATTCTACAACGATATCAAGTTCATTACGTAATAGGTTTTTAGAAAAATCTGTCGTAGCCCTCCGTTATTTCAGATAAGTTTTATATAGTATTCGTGCTGCATTTGTTGGCTTTCGTCAAGGTGTAGTGTGCGGTAGCTATATGCTGCTTATCTGCTGTATATGATGCGACTGGATTAGGGTAGTCGTACGACTTTGTTGGCTTTCGTCAAGGGTCGTGCGGGTGGGTTTAATTCAGTCAAGAAATGTACGGGTTGAACTTGACTAGCGGGCTATGCTTTGTTGGCTTTCGTCAAGGTCATAGCACGTTAGGTGCAAAATATTATCGGGAATTTCAAGTGTTGAAATTTGCAATGAGATTGCATACCTTCTATGAGATAGTTGGATCCCGATACCCACTGCGAGTAATTGTTACT
This sequence comes from Agapanthus africanus, assembly GCA_030015575.1. Lineage (NCBI taxonomy): Eukaryota > Viridiplantae > Streptophyta > Magnoliopsida > Asparagales > Amaryllidaceae > Agapanthus > Agapanthus africanus. The sequence goes on from CM057339.1 coordinate 50,355,388, forward strand.
CCTGGGAGAGTTTTACACAGGACAATTAGCCGATCAAGTAGGTGTCTAGAAAGGTGTCAACGGGTTTACGCCTCTGAGAAAACGAGCTTTACTTTAATTAGGTCCGTAGGAAAGCACGGGGAACCTCCCTCAAAGTACCGACACTGACCTGGCTGAAAGATTCCTGATTAGATAAAATAATAACCAATCTGATCTTGCAAGAGCATACGCTAAAGTGTTTTCTTCTCTCTCTCTCCAGGTAGCGACCATATCATGCCTTAATAAAGATAATAATATAGATGTATTGACCGAACCCGCATGTTATACTGTGCTGGGGAACGTTGGTTCCGTTCTTTCTTATAAGAGTTTTAAGACTGAACAGGATATAGGGGAATACCAGGATTCCCATGCCACCCGAATGAAGAAAGTACATGTTGATGCATTTTCTTCGGGTGTGTTTGTTACAGAGAACTGTTTCTCCATTTGCTCTACGTCCTAGGTATTAGATACCGGGTCAGGATCCCATATATGTAATCAGTTACATGGGCTTAGGAAAGGTAGAGAACTTGGAGAAGGTGATAAAGACATAAGGGTTGGAAATGATGCAATTGTTGCAGCTAGAACCGTCGGAGAATATCACCTTGTGTTGTCAACTGGTAATACATTGATTCTGAACGAATGCTATTACATACCGAAGCTGATATGCAATATTATATCAGTTTCTTTGTTGAGTAAAGAGGGATATAATTTTGTATTACAGGATAATATTATGAACATTTTTCTTAACCAAAAGCTGGTTGGATCAGGCACGTTGTGCAATGGCATTTATGTTCTAAATCAATCAACAGTTCTGAATGAAATAAACACACACAAGAGGAAGAGTTCAGAAATGAACGAATCCTTCTTGTGGCATTGTAGACTCGGTCATATAAATGCGACATGGCTAGCTAAGTTGCATAAGGATGGATACTTGAAATCATTCGAATTTTCATCTTATGACACTTGCCAGTCATGTCTCAAAGGCAAGATGACCAAAACTCCGTTTACGGGACACGGAGAAAGAGTTACCGAACTCTTGGGACTGATACATAGTGATGTATGTGGTCCCATGTCTACACATGCCAGGGATGGTTCTTCGTACTTCATTACATTCACTGACGATCTCTCAAGATACGGACATGTGTTCTTAATAAGACACAAGTCTGAAGCTTTTGAGAAATTTAGAGAATATAAACAAGAAGTTGAGAACCAAACCGGGAAAAGTATTAAAATGCTTCGATCTGATCGAGGAGGTGAATACTTGAGCAATGAATTCCTGGACTTCCTATAAGAGAATGGGATTCTCTCTCAGCTGACTCCTCCATATACACCACAGCACAACGGTTTATCGGAACGGAAGAACCGCACCCTATTAGATATGGTGCGCTCTATGATGAGCACAGTTGAGTTACCTATTTCCTTCTGGGGGTATGCACTGGAAACAGCTGCACATCTATTGAATATGGCCCCCACCAAATCTGTACCTACCACTCCATATGAGATATGGAAAGGGAAGAGACCATGTCTTAACCATGTTAAGATATGGGGTTGTCCAGCCTATGTCAAACGACAAAATACGGACAAACTCGAGGCACGGTCTGTTCTATGCAAATTTGTAGGATATCCTAAGAATTCACAAGGATATATCTTCTACCACACTGAAGAACAAAGGGTGTTTGTTTCTCGGCATGCCACCTTTTTAGAAAAGGAATTTCTTGCAAAAGAGATTAGTGGTCATGAGGTAGAACTGGAAGAGATTCCAGCTACAAAAGCTACAACAGAAGATTTGGTGGAATCAGAGGATTCGGTAGTTCCCGATGAACCCCAGCCACTCCACCGATCTAGTAGGGTTCCTCACCTACCTGAGAAATACTACGGTTTTCTTATGGATGGTGGGAGCGAGGATTGCATCATGGAGGATGATGACCCAACTAGCTTCGAGCAGGCCATCACGAGTGGAGACTCAGTGAAATGGCTGGATGCAATGCGGTCCGAGATGGAATCTATGTACACCAACAAAGTATGGACTTTGGAAGATACTCCTGAAGGGGTAAAACCCATTGGGAGCAAGTGGATCTTCAAGAAAAAACTTGGTGTAAATGGGAAAGTGGAGACTTTCAAAGCTAGACTTGTTGCAAAGGGTTTTTGTCAAAGACCAGGTGTGGACTATGACGAAACCTTTTCTCCAGTAGCTATGCTTAAATCCATCCGGATTATGCTTGCCATTGCTGCATATCATGACTACGAAATCTGGCAAATGGATGTTAAGACCGCCTTTCTAAACGGTGATTTAGAATAGTGCGTGTACATGACTCAGCCAGAGGGCTTCGTAGATAGTGGGAGCAGCGGGAAGGTGTGCAAGCAGCTTAAATCCATTTATGGATTAAAGCAAGCATCGCGGAGTTGGAACATCTGCTTTGACGTCGTTATCAAAGAGTTTGATTTCGTCAAAAACGTAGATGAACCTTGTATCTACAAGAAAGTGGCAGAGAGTAAGGTTGTCTTCCTCATATTGTACGTGGACGACATACTCTTGATAGGAAATGACATTCCTATGCTGCAATCGGTCAAGCTCTTCTTATCACAAAGATTCTCAATGAAAGATCTTGGTGATGCCTCCTGCATATTGGGAATTATGATCTATAGAGATAGATCTAAAAGGATATTGGAATTGTCCCAATCCAGGTACATTGACACCATACTAAAGAGGTTTAGTATAGAAGAGTCTAAACGTGGGTTTTTACCCACGATCTCAGGGCTCACTCTCTCCAAAGAGATGTCTCCCAAGACTGATTTGGAGAGAGCTCGCATGCAAGGGATACCCTATGCTTCGGCTGTAGGCTCTATCATGTACGCGATACTATGTACCAGACCCGATGTAGCATACTCACTAAGTATAGTGAGTAGGTATCAAGCTGATCCTGGAGAGAGTCACTGGACAGTTGTGAAGAGCATTCTCAAGTACTTACGAAGGACTAAAGAGATGCTCTTGGTGTATGGTAATGGAGAACTCCAAATGGAGTCCTTTACCGATTCGAGCTTACAGAGTGATAAGGACGACTCTAAGTCGTAGTTGGGTTTTGTCTTTACCCTTTACGGAGGGGCGGTTAGCTGGAAGAGTTCCAAGCAGGAAACCGTGGCAGACTCGACGATGGAGGCTGAATACATCGCTGCCAACAATGCTGCCAAAGAGGCTATCTAGATCAAGAAGTTCATTACTGAACTTGGAGTGGTTCCATCTATTGAGCATCCAATACCTTTGTATTGCGATAACAATGGAGCGGTGGCTTTGGCCAAGGAACCCAGGTCCCATCAGCGATCCAGGCATATTCTGAGGCGGTATCACTTGATCCGGGAGATTGTTGATCGCCGGGAGATCGAGGTCAGGAGGGTTGACACGAAGAACAACACAGCGGATCCACTCACGAAGGCCATTCCCCAGATACAGTTTGAGAGACTCTTCGAGATGCTCGGTTTGCGATACTACAGCAGCTGGCCCTAGTGCAAGTGGGAGATTGTTAGTTGTATGTATGCCCTAGAAGCCAGTATTATACAGATGATGTATATTATATTGGATGCTTAGACATATATAGAGAGGACTTTCTTGCTCGATATGATAGTATGCTATCTGGTTGCTCTTTATCTTAACATGTATACTTGTCTCTTGATACTGTCTTATAGTTACATGTTGGTAAAGCCCTTAGGATGTGTACTTGATTACCTGGACTATGATGCGGATCATACTAGTGGGGACATGGCAGTCCATAAGTACATCCTTCAAGGTCCCTAGTCGTGGGTGTATCGAGACGGGGCATCGATATACCAGAGTAGACTAGCGTATACGCTTCTCGACTCAAGAGATGGGCGATGGATGATCCCATATCCATTGGTGTTTGACATCAGAGATGGTATACGGGTGCTCAGTGGAGACTAGGTACACTGGACGGACTCACCGAGAACTCCCAGATGGTATTATACCTCACGTCAGATGGCAGTTCTCTGGTGACACTTGTGCAGGTTAGTCTGTAGACCCGAGATCGTCATAGAGTCTTGTGTGATTCCCACTATGCTTTGATTTCCACCTTACCACGTCCATGAGGGCGTGCAAAACGGTGGTTTTTGGGTACAGTCCCGAGTCACATGGAGGCAATGAGCGATAGGAGGGGTTTCGTTTCTCCCGGTATTGGGGGTTGATGTTGCGCTGTGCTCGATTGGCCGTAACAGGGAAGTCCCTGGCCAGGGCTGATTAAGAGATTTACTGGTAAGTGTTACTAGTAGTTTCTCGACCCGTTATAAGCCTCACATTGGAACGACTTATCGGTTATTGGGGTCTGACGATTTCCACCCCTAGACTTGATATGCGACATATCAGACGAGGAGATCGGACTGTACGGGAAGTGTTACCGGCAGGCTTTTACAGGAGTTGGAGCGGGCTTGCTTGCTGATCTTCTGATCGCTCAATACCCGGGTAGCCGTTACGTCCAGCTAGTACCGCTGACGGCTTGTGGGTGCGTGATGTGATCATCACCTACTGCCGGCGTATTGACGAGTCTTTAGAGTCCTACATAGAGGTTTACTGGCTCAGGCAAAACGAAATAGGAGCACGTATGTGATATGTGCGGGAATGAGAATAATGCGTGTATGTGATACCGTATTCTATTCTTGTAACTTTTTGTATCGGTCGGTTGTATATGATATAGCCGGGTTATCGAATCAAGTGTTGATTCGATAAGTCGATACATTGGATATTAGTCGGTTATATGTGATATGACCGGATTATTAAGTCAAGTGTTGATTTAATAATTTATTGTATAATTGTATATTTGATATACTAGTTTACATTAACTAACACTTGTTCACTTTAGGGTTTTTCTCACATGAGCACAATTTTAATGTATATATGATATATATTAAAATGTGTTTTCTTTTTTGTATCATGGTTGATGATACACATGACTTGAGTGTATGAGACTTACACCATGCTATATATTATGTTGGGTTTTTATATTTTAAGTAATTACAAAATTAGTGGAGGATTAGAACAATGCATGAAGCTTGTAGAACCTTGTGGATGCATTGACTAATTCCACTAAATTTGTTTTTACTTTGGATATTTCTTAACCCAACCATAATCAATTAGCTATGGTTATGGCTCTACAAGGGTTAGTATATGATACTCACTCACCATGGTTACCCTTCTCACTTGATCATTATCCTCATCTCTTTCTTTTCTTCTTCTTCTTCATTTGTTAAAAGGAAAAAGCTTGCTAGGGTTTGATCACAAGTGAGATAGATTGTGAGAAACAAAATTCTAAAGAGAACTCACTTCCTATTTTTTCATCCTCTACTAGACTAGCACTTTAGTTTAGGGTGTTTGCTTCACTAATTCTCAAGTTAGTGAAGTAGAAACTTGAGTTGGCATCCCCTCGACGTAGATCATCTTCGGCCTCGAAGATTTCAAGCAAGGACGCGCCTTTCACCTCGTGAAGCCATGCAAGGGTCCAAGAGAACCACGATCGCAGCGAAGGGACTTCAATAAGGAGCTAAAGAAGTGAAGGACCGATCTACAAAGGTTGTATTTCGTATTCCTTTTAGAGTAAAGTTGTTTACTTGACATATGTGTCGCCTAAACTCTAGTATACGATCTTGCTTAGGATTGTTCGGCACCTAAAAATTTAATTTTGGCATGGTCGATGCCTTGTAGAGCCTTGTTAGTGTGCCTAGTAATCCTACAGATTTGGACCACTTCATTGAAGACCCAGAGCTTTAGTTCATTGCACACTTTTATTTCAGTACTTTTCCTTTTCTGTTATGCCATTGTTTTGGCATTGCTTTCATTCAGTTGTATTTACTTTTTCATGCATTGTACAGAAAGAATGTGAATAAATAAAGTTGATGTTTTATTATATTTTGTCTCTTGTGCATTTATTTTTATATTACTTAGATACGCTTAGCGTATTTACTTCATAGTAAATACGTAGCGGTCTTGTCGCGTCCTCTGCCCGTACACTGGAAAGCGGGTCGTGACACGTTTATTGATATATCATATATATAATCATCTCAGGCATGAAATTGAACATCATAGAATAAGCAATAAACGGATATACTAAGAATTCTCGCGTTTCGTTTGAGCTGCAATCGAAACATTAATTTCCACGTTCATGAATAGCCAAAACACCAACTATCCTAGAACCCTATGAGGGATGCAAGCCACCCGTCAAATCCTAAAAGCAAGGTAACCCTCCTCAATGACATGAGTGGATCACCCAACGCATTTTAGGACCCGGTAACTTGTGCATCCCACCTTGGGTCAATTTTAGATACTGTAAATAAAAATATACATCATGTAGAGACATCAGCCTCAACCCGGAAATGTCCCAATAAAAGAATATACAAATTTATATCGAATGAAACATGATTTACATATAATACATTATACATAGAACCATCTCATCCAAAACGGCTATTCACACGAAGATCCGATCATCATCACAACAACAACACAATATCAAATGTGCAACCCCAACTAATTGATCACTATCAATTCGCGATGTTTACCAACGCATACCACAGAATAAACCAGAACCAATCCATAACCAAACTATCATTAACCCATGAAACTATACGTTCGAAATTCCAAACAATTTGAACTTCAATCACAAACCGACGTATCAAAAACCTCTCATTTTTGCATGAAATCGAAACCCGTCAACCCCCAAAACCCCCCACACTATTTGAGCCTTGATTCAGACTCGAAACGGGGCCGAATCATGGATGGAAACAACCTCGAAACACGCCTGGAGCAGCCCCAGAACAGCCCCTAATCAGGACTGATCCAGTGGCTAATCCACCCCGATTCAAAGCTGGATCGGCCTCGGTTCGGCCCTGTTTTGGGGCCGAATTGAGCACAAATTGGATGGCTATTGGGTTATCATGAGCCTACACGAAAATCTTGGTCCAAACCAAGAATCCGGTTGCTCCAGCACAAGCGAAAATGAGAACTTTTCATGCAAATTTTCAAAACCAGGTTTTTCTAAAATGGGTTAATGAAATATTTTGATTACAAATATGAAGTTGTAGTCTTTTGGGGTGGCTCTGATACCATTGATGTAGGTTAACGCTGCAGAAGCTTGTCATTGCGCCAACAAGCCTCTCAGCAGCTACTTTTTATGTAGTCCTATCGTGACGGATTACAATCCGCCGGACCATATAACCGGACAGGGCACGCTGGATGTAAGAGCCTTTGTTTCGCAACACTTTCACATAGTGAGATCCCCTATGGGCCGACACAATGCCTAGTAGCTCCGGTACCATTTATGGATGTTTTGCTCACTGGATTTCATGAAAACCAAGTCGGAAGCGATTTTTAAAAATTTTCAAGAGAGCAAAAAAATCTCAAACATAGAATCTTGCCCAAAAGACAAAAACTTGCTACATAAAAAATAACTAGATAGTTATTCTACAATGTAACTTGACTACAACCTTTGTAGCGCGTTAGCCTCTACTCCATTAAACTCCGAGTAGGCTCCTCAACTCCTTGATTGAGATCTCCTTTGTCAAAGATGTTCCACTTTGAGAATACCCAACATAAGCTCTAACTTCACAAACTAGATGTATTTGAAGTAACTTGCAACACTAATTTGCTAAATAAGTGGTGAAAGAATATGTAGATAATATTTGCGCACTAATTTCTTCTCCTTTTCTTTTCCTTCCTTTCTAAAATGAAAACTAGAGAGAGAGAGAATGAAGAAAAAGATGAGAACAAAGAAAGCAAGCCACCTTTATCTCAAAGATAAGACAAGCGAAGTCTATTGAACACTACACTCTTCTTTATTTCATGACTCATTTCCTTTACTTTAAAAATAAAGAAAATCTTTTGTTGTCATCTCACTTTCCATATGCATTTTATACATATAAAATCATGTATCAATACATGACAAATGATATTTGTATCATATACAAATATAAAAGAGAAGAAATACTAAGCATAATATTAGTGTGTGTGTGTATTATATATTTAATTATTAAATGAACACTTGATTTAATAATCCGATCATATCAATATATACACCGGCTAATATCATAAAACGCTCGATTAAAATACGTGTATCAAATACACGTGTTTAATCGAACTCCAGCATAGCACCGTATGCATCTGTACGTATCAATATACGTACACATCATTTTGCCTAACCTGGGAAACCTCTGTGTAGGACTCTAAAAACTCGACAATATTCTGTCAGTTGATTAGGATCATATCCACAACCATAAGTATGTCAGTGGTACTAGTTGCACGTAATGGCTACCCAGGTATTAATCGAAAAGCAAGATCATCTGAAATCCTACAGATCCTATAAGTGACATTCTTCGTATAGTTCGGTATCTTCGTTTAAGAGTGTCACATTCCGAGTTTAGAGGGCGTAATCCGTCAAAGCTCCAATAACCTGATAAGTCGTGTCGATCACATAACTCATAACCAACCGAGAAATTACTGATGACACTTATCAATAAATCTCATCTGCCCTGACCAGGGACTTGTGGTTATAGTCAATCATGCACAGTGCAACATCAACTCCATATACCGGGAGAGACGAATCCCGTCGATCGCTCGTTGCCTCCATGTGCTTGGGGACTGTACCCAACTAAAACATATATGCACGACACTTTAAAACCGTGGTTGGGTAGTAATCAAAGCATGGTGGGAACACACACAAGACATTATGATGATATTAGGTCTACAGACCACCATGTACTCATGTCACCAGAGAACTGCTTTGTGAAGATAGGTATAATACCATCTAGGAGTTCTTGGTGAGTCCATTCGGTGAAACTCATTTCCTAATGAGCACATATATATTACTGTCAAATACCAATGGATGTGGGAACAACCATCATCCCGGCCGGGATCAAAAAACGTATACACTAGTCTATTCTGGAGTATCGATGCCTAGTCGTGATACTCCCATGATTAGAAGCATTTAAAGATGTACTTATAAAATACTCGGGCCTTACTAGTATGGTCCCTATCATAATCCTGATAGTCAAGCAAAGATCCTACGGGTTTTATCAACATATATTAGCGACAATAATAACAAGTAAAACTATACACATGAATGATAAAGACAAACCAAATAGCATACTATTATATCGAGTAAGCCTATCTTGTACATACATATGTTCAAGCATCCACTATAATATACAATAATGGCCTCTAGGGCATACATATCTAACACAACAGAAGCCCGGAAAATGCGCTTGATGGAAGCATTCCAGAAGAGACTTTGTCAGGTAAACCGGTTAATTATTCGCATCTAAAAGTGTTTGGCTGTGTTGCTTATTTTTTGGTTGATAAAGCGGAAAGGAGTAAGCGTGACTCCAAGTCTAAGAAGTGCGCTTTCATTGGATATGGTGGGGATAAGTTCTAATATAGGCTGTAGGATTACACAAGAAAATAGTACGAAGTCGGAACGTCATCTTTGATGTGCAACATTTGTATAAAGAAGAAAAGCAAGCGAAGGAAAGTGTGGTACGTGAGTTTGTCGAGCTAGATGGAACTCAAGAGAGCATTCAGATTCCGAAAGGCGATGATCATAATGTGAATGATGCCGCAGTGCAGGATTAGGTTCAAGAACAGGATGGTGACTACGTTCGGCAACCAGATGTTTCAATTATGAGGAGATTTATGATGGAAAGGAGAATATCTGAAAGACTTGCGAACGACTTTGTTTTATACACAGATGCGGGAAAGCTCGAATCTCTTGAAGAAGGAACAAACGATGGTGCTAGCAAGCAGTGGGAGTAAGTTATGGACGAGAAGATGGAATGTTTGAAGAACTATACACGGGATCTAGTGAAGCTACCCAAGGGTCGGAAAGCGTTGTTGAATAGGTGGGTGTACAGAATTAAAGATGAGGCTAACGATGTGAAGCGGTATAAGGCTCGTTTGGTAGTCAAGGGATACGTACAAAAATAAGGTATTGATCATCAAGAGATTTTCCCCCTGTGTTAAAGATGATATCTAATCGGGTGATCCTGTATTGATCATCAAGAGATTTTTCTCCTGTATTGATCATCAAGAAGTTTAGGGGATTGATTTCCCCAACAATTTTAAGAATGAAAATTTCTAGAAATGATAAGGGAATTTCATGTACTTTAAAACATTCGATTGAAGAATACTTAAAAGTTTAATTAGTATCTCTACTATTATAATACATATCTCTACTATTATAATACAAACTTCCAAGCTATTCCTTATATGAAGTCTTCCACATCATCAATCTTTGTAAAAAAAAATCATTAAATACAAGTTTCTCTCGAAGAGACACAGGATATGTCTAGAGTGCAACCAACCTTGAGAACTGATAAGCCTAATAGCAAATGTTTGTTGCATAGCTAAAGACAGATAACTAGGCTTTAATTCAACAGGATTTACCCGTTTTTAAGAAAAGCAAAATGGAATTTCTCCAAGTTGCTTTCACAATATGTGTTTCTCTCTCCCTCCCTCTCTACCCACACACATCTAAGCACCAATACCCGTGCCTCCTTTTTTCAATTTTTTGAGTTATATGTAGAACTTTATTCTTGAATCTAGATATTTAAATGCCATAGTATTTACTTAAACAATACAATGTTAACCATACATTTACATGCATCCCACTGCAAAATACTACTAATTATAAACATGCTATCATACCTTATGATTCAAGCATCATATTAAAAAATAATTTAAAAGGCCCAATCTCACGACATAAATATGCTTAACAAATTAAATCAATGATTTATATGCCTGACATTTAAATTGTTGTAAACAGTCTTAGTAGATTCATGGGTAATCCTAGCATATAACATCGGCATTCTCTTGAGATTATTTAAATATCTTAGAGGCATCTAAGATTTTTGTTTACTTTATACTAAATATCCTAATGTGATAAAGGGTTATCAAGGGGGTAACTGATTCCCAGGATGATAAGTCCATGTTTGATTATGTATTTATGTTAGGAGAAGCTGCTATTACATGAGGCTCAAAAAACAAACAATAATTGCTAGAAGTAATATGGAATTATAATTAATTGTACTTGACACTGCATGCTTTGTTGCTGAATGGCTTAGAGATTTACTCATTAACATTCCAATTGTGCATAAGCCTAATCCTATTATTTATGTGCAGTGATAATAATCGCTTATGAATTTGCTTAAACAAAAAACCAAAATTCAAAATTGAATCTACGTTTATTAATAAGATATAAATTGATAAAACGGCTATTAAGCCAATATATTACACTTAATTTTGTGCAATCAGATTACATTTTAGCTTACCACTTGATAAAGAGTTTAACTTGAATTGCTGTAACGACTCTGTTTTAATGTACAGAAAATTTGTTTAAAAATTAATGTACAAATGAAGTATTTGCAATCATGTGTATGCTATAAATATTTAATTTGCTTTTGAACAACAAGAAGCACTTGTAGCTCATTGGTAAAACCATGCACTGCTGTGATATAACCCCTGTGTTTAAATCCTCTCAGCTACATATTTTTTAATGATTTTTCTTTAAAACTTTTGAAAGCCCAAAACATTACACGTGCAATACACGTAAAAATAAAAAGTTGGAATAAACAAACACATGTAAAATATTGTACACACAGCCGAGGACACGTGCCTTCAATCCAGAGACCCAACCCACCCTATCGGCCGGCGAGATTTGGCTTGGGGTTAGCGCTGCCGGTCCCAACCGTCCCAAATGCTCTAAAATCTTAACCCTAGCATCTCTTGGTCTACCCCACTACCCTCATACTGTTTGATTTTCCTGCATTTATCCAGAGAGTGATAATTCAGCTCTTTAATCCATTTTAATGCATATTTTTAATTTCATTCTTCATTATCCTAAACCCTAATTACTCCTATAATTACCACCCTACACTTTGGCCCTCTTCATTCTGAAATCCATTGCCCAAACTCTCAAAAATCTATAAGTCCAAAAGTTGTACAAGTAGAGTTAGCCAACGTCAAAGTTCAGGTGACGATTCGGGACAAATCCGGCGACGACGCGACTTCACGACACCTTCGAAAGTTCCCTCTACCTCCCCTCTCTTCTCCAAATCAGTAAGTCCCTTCTTCCCTCTTCTCGATCTAATCTAAAACACTCTCATTTCAAAACTCGTTGAAAGCGGAGTTATTCCGATTTCCGATTATCTTTTCTTTAAAAACCCAAATTTTCTTAATAACAAACCTACCAATTCTTTATATATTGTTTAGAAATCATAACCAAACACTTTAGAACAAATTTCATCTCAAAATAACATGTTATGCAACTTTTATCATATTTTTACGATTAAATACCACAAACTTTATATTCTACATATTTTATCATATTTATTTGTATTACCATTAGAAAACTCACGAAGTAATGACCTATCTCATCACAACACTCATTCTTGACATAGAATGATGGCTTTTGGAATTTTAGTTTGTGGGATAATTACAAGTTCACAATAAAATACCCTAAACTATTACAAAACCGTATTCTTTAAATTGTCTTATTTAAATTCCATATGATTAAGTCCTTACAACCCATTTTGGGGAATCCAATTTGATTGGTACGGATTATCGCACATCTATCGGACTTGTAGGGCGAGATGAAGACCTCCTCACGGAGCATACGATCTCGATGGAATTTGTATTACAACTTTAAGAAAAACGTGATTTTTATTTAATAAATAAATTCTATTTTTTAAATATATATATATATTCAAAATATTTAATTTAAATATATTATATATATTCCATGCTTTCTAAATCAGAAGAGTCACAAAAGATTATGAAAATACCATCACATTCAATACAAGTCAAATTACAAAAAAATACCATATACTATTCAAAGTTAGGTTTATATCCAATATAATATTTCATTTTATAAAAATTACAATTATGAAAACTCTAAAGACGATAAATAAATACTTAAGATCTATTTTGAAAATATATCAAAACTATTTTTCATAAAACCCCTTCAAGTTATATTAATTTACAATAAGGACCCTAGTAAACATAGGTTTAAACGGGACCAGTTCTCTTGAGCCTCAAGGAGCCGGAGAATATGGATGCTTGCCTATCTAAGGTATACAAACTAAAAACGGTGTTATCAATACGATAATTATTTTGGAAAAAGACACAAATCCTGTCGTACATGTGCAGCAGTTACCGATAACTCCAAAAACTAATTCAGAACTTCAATTCTGTTTAAGTGTCTGACTCAGGAAAAGTTTCAGTCTAATCTGAATCAATCTATCCTTGAATATGATTAAAGTATAACTCCAATTCAACATGAACCCATTTATACCAGAATTCAATCTATATCAACATGAACATGATTTGACCGAACCATGGATATACATTTGACTGGTCTACATGACTATCCGTCTATATCCTTTCCATTTACATGAACTACTGATATCATGGTTTCGGCAAGTCGTACATCTACTAAACAAAACAGTATATATCAATACATAATACATTACGGGGTTTTAAAGGTGTAGACTTGTACGGAATGTATTAGAAGTAGCACGAGATGGTCACTTTAATACACATAACCTGAATATTCATTGTTGTTGTTCCATAGCTTAACGGTTTCTTGTGCTCCGTATATCTTAGTCCACGGAATAGTTGGCTTCTCTCGTATACACTGGCATATTCTATACCAGGCTATAAACAACTGCGTTAACATAAAAAACTTATAATACACCAGTTATATTCTCATATCTATCTATTCATCTGTCTATTATATTCCTACTTTTCTTTGGGACTTACCGAGCGATTGTTCGCTGACGACATTCATTCTCTCTTCTTTCTTTGGAATGATGTCAAGTGGATCCGACTCACTAGAGATAGAGCTCAGTTCAGAGGACTTGGATCGGTTCAGCGATGACCCCGAGCTTTAGACTCTTGTATATACTTTACTTTCGTGTTCATGCCATTGTTTAGGCATTGCTTTCATCATTGTATTTACTTTTCAGTTGTATTGTAAATAAATGTTTAATAAATAAAAATTGTTGTTCATTTGCATTTCATATCTTCTTGTGTATATTTACATTATATTGCTTAGTTACGCTTAACGTGTTTATTTCTGAGTAAATACGTAGCGGACCAGTCACGTCTCATTACCCGTACACAAAGAAGCGGTGCGTGACAATTGCGGTCCTTTATTTATCCAAAAGGGTAGGGTTAAACCCAAATACATAAGGACATCGACGGTGAGACTATTTCTGTGATGAGCGATCCCGTGGAAGGAAGTTCTGATATTAACAAAGAAAGACATGTGTACCTATAAGAGAACGCTCACATATACTTATGAAACTCGAATCCATATTGGAGTTTGACAATCCTAATCCTCATCCTAGGGCAAATTTGCTCCATAGAGATCGGTTTAGAATGAGTATCAAAACTCTGAATGGATCCGAGACCTAGAGCAGGTTTCTTAATGGATCACTGTGTGGTCGTGGTTATGTGAAATAGGATTTTCTTACGTGTTCTCATGAGTCGGTATAAGACGCACAGCCAATTATCATTCAAATCTACTGCCAAATAAAGTTAGCCTATCATGTTTATTCTTGGCAGATGGGCCTGGTTCAACAGCTCAAGTCAGAATGACCTTCTCGGGATGCGACAAGATGCCACTAGTTGTAGTGTCAAGACCAGAAGCCATCTATACTGAATGCATAGACGCGTCAGCATATAATATATATTATATTTTCTCTCATTTTTTTCATGAGATAATTTTTTGGCGTGGATTGTTAGATGGTTTTCTTTAAAACAAATAGAAAAAGTCAAATAAAAAAGATGCAACTACCTGGAGATTTAGTTGCCGCCAAATATAGGCGGACTTTGGTGGGATTTCTTTTTAATAAATAACTCTATTTAACCCACAATACATATATCTCTTTTTTTCCTCTTCTTCTGCTTCTTTTCTAAATGCTATCTCTCCAAAGTACTTAACAAACTTCTACTATACGGCGTGCATGCTTACTTGAGTAAAACTCTAGTAAGCTAAGATACCGGTAACGAGTAGAGAACCTTGGCTGTCGTACAAGAGCAGCGTCTGCGTCTTTAAGGTAAAGAGAATCGCCTTTCCCAGGCCAATAAAAGGTTCCTTTCATTTTATATTCGGATTCGTTATATTGAGTTTTAGGTCTAACAAAAATAACATTGCCTCTCCAAATAACACAGACAGACACTACAACAAGACCCGTCAGTAAAGCTACCATTCCCCATGATGACCCTCTTCTACAACACCAAGAAATAGCAAAACTTTAGGAAATAATTGAGCTTTTAAAAACTCGAGGAAATTTATTTTGAGTAGTCAATACATGACTGAAGCAATCATTAAATTCTGGACAGATAGTGCTGAAAAGAGAGCTAAGAAAAAGGCTAGGACCAAGACAGAGGACGAGATATTAGCAGCTGGCTTGGGGACTTCCACTTCTCATATGCCGGAGGACGAAATAGTGTGATTTGGTGGAGGACAACGTTGATCGATGTTGGTTCCAAAGAATGGTCATATGGGAGATGGTGACTTTTTAATTTTTGAGAGAATGAGACTTGTATTTTCATTTTAGGGGATGTGTTATCCTTTATTTTGTTTCTACTTCTTTTTTCTTCTTTTTCGGACGTTTTTTAATGCAGCTTTGTTAAATCGTCATTTAATAAAACGCGGGACATATTGTTTTCGTTTTAATCACATATAATTAGTAAATTTCGAAATAATCAATGCGCCCGTGCACAACAACACGCCAGAAGCATTTACCCACGGATGATGCTTTAAGTCATGGGATGGTGGTCCACGACTTACACTATCAGCCATAGGTAAAATGTCAGTTGTTGTGGACAAGCCCAATTGAGTTTTTCGAAATAGAACGATATATTTATGATTTATCATAAGAAAAATAACCTGAATGCAAACTACACAGCAAATTTTATCCCCTATAGCATCCACATTGTTATGAGAAGTGATTCTAATCTTGGAAACTTTGTTAACTGATTCCCTTGTCATATATTGAATGCAACCGGTATCGAAGATATCGACCGTTTCGACCAAAGGCGTGTCCAAAGCATTCATCTGCTTGCAAACAAGAATTTATATAAATTATATTTATCAATTATATTTTAAATCTTTTACTATGAAGCTTATGTGCACCGACCTCATTTTGAATTGCACTTTGAAAGGTTGGACCAAATTTCTCTCTAACTAGCCTTCCACTCGAAAGACTACAAACCATATCAAGCTTATGCGCATTGCCGACAGTCGGACGGGGAGGAAGCCCAGCAGCGAACAGCTGACTGACGGATGGCGACAGTGAATCGGAAACCGATGGCAATCGACCGATCAACGGTGGATGGCGAGGAAGGATGGTAGCGCCCGTCTGGCCGTCGTCAGGCGGCGAGGGAGACGGCGGCGAACCACCAGCAGGTGGCAAGGGAGATCAACGATGGGTGGTGGATCACCGGCGACGATTGGTGGACAGTCATGGCACATATCGTGTTAGGTGGGAATATTTCAGAATAATCTAGGATAGACACCTGTTTTTTAAAGAATAATATTACTATGAAATGGGATCATTTGATTACCATGGTAATCTTATATTTTTGGAAATATCTTTTACACGTAAACAAGCATGGTAATATTCAATAGGAATCTAGGATTACCTACTATATTACTGTCACGACCCAAACGAGAAACGTGGCCGGTACTTAAATCATGTGACGTCTAAATACGTAACGAAATTCAAGTAGGCCGAAATCCAGAATCTAAACCGTAAGCAAAGATAAAGAGCTGAAATTTCTTAGAAAACATTAAATTTAGAGTGTAAAAAAGTTGTTGGAAAAAATATTTTTGAAAACAGATTATCATTAAAATTTACGGCAGCACCTCCTTTGTAAATTTTAATTGAAATCGATACTTACACAATATATATACAAGCATCCTCACTTGGGAGCAATCTCAAGGCCCACTTGGCGGAACACAACCATGCAGTTAAATATACGATGCCTCTGGCGAAGAATAAAGAAAGAAAGAAAAGAAAGCATTAACAAAAGCATAATCACAACAGTCGTTTCACACGAGCACGAAATCAAAGTTAAAATAATACAAATCTCTCAGTTTTCTCTCTAAATCAAATATACATATGATAGATGGAGTATACTAGATATAATGTACAAGTACAAAAGAAGGCGGACATAAGAATACTCGCAACACACCTAAGAAAAAGATCACGTCCAAAAGTAATAGTATGCCCCAAGCCGCGAATAGTCCTAACGACCAGCCCTGCAAGAAACCGTGGCACAATGGGGGTGAGTGTCATCTCGTAAGTAACAAATAACATCATAAGTGGCAATCGCATGCATAAACGAAATAGTGACAATTCTAACTATGAGGTTATAATGATGTATAGCGGTAAGGATGTGGCATATATGAAGTAAGCAACGTGTAGTAACATGGATGTAGCATGTATAAAATGAGCACATCGTAACAATTCTAATAAAGTAAAAACCGAAATACTATTAATGAATCATCATAAATTCTGTGCCAAACATTGACACGCGAAATCCAATATCTCAGGCGCCGTCTCTCGGATCGGCCCTCATAACCATCTGAAATATATTACTCCGGTCGGTATCTTCCGGATATCCTCCAAGTTTCTATACTATCACCAGTCGGCCTCATCCTCACTAGGTTCACCCGTCTTTCTATACCGGCTTCTTGCCACTCGGTATCGTACTGGGTCCACCATATATCCGTAATAGGTCTCTCCCCCTGCCTCGATTCGGATAATCATACCATGAATACAAGAAAACTCATGGCGGACGTCAAATCATTATATCCAAAAAAAATGCAATTTTGAAAACGGATCTAAGTTTTTATTAAACCATCTCCGCGGTTTCTCCAAATCTCATGAAGACAGAAATCCCACGAAGCAATATCGTATAGAGAACATGGAAATATTGATAAAAAGTACAGGATATCGGCGTGATGCATTCTAGTACGTAATAAGCAAAGATCTAACTACTAACAAGGATATAGTGAAATGCAAGGCAACGTGGCAAGTTTTATAGTATACGTGGCATGGAAATTACCAATGGGTGTGTGTATATATAAGTTTGTGCACGTGTGGCATAAAACTCATTGGTAATGGTGTGAGTGTCCTAATAAGAGTTTATCAAAGTATAGCAAGTGAGTGAGTGAGTATGTATGATAATGATAATGCAATATATGAACGTAAACGGTGATGTATAACATAGATTTAGACATAGGGCGCTTAACGTCATGTAACAACTCCATTTTTAATGTACAAAGAATTGATTTAAATTCAAAGTATACTTGGAGTATTTAATGTTGCTGATATCTCTTTAAATATTTATTTCACACCATAATTACAAGAAGGAGCGTGTAGCTCATTGCTAATACCTTGCACTGCTAACCCAAACCACCAGAGTTCAAATCCTATGCCCCACATTATTTTTAATATTATTTTGTTTTTGATTTTTTTTAGAATACCAACAGTTACACGTGCATTTCTCACAAATTTCCTACTACACATGAAAAGTTAAATACACCAGAAGCCACACCTGAAGACCCCACACCCCCGACCACCTGACTCGGCCGGACGACCGAGTCCCCAACATCGAAGTTGGGTATCTTTTCCTCCTGAAACCCCCTGCATGCTTCATTTAGAGAGATCGGTTACAGAGAGCCCATTAACCCCTATTTACTCCATTTTTAATGATTTTTTTAATACATTTTTTAATTAAAAACCCTACACCTACCCTAACCCTATAAATACACCCCCTACCCTCTACCCTCTCATCCCAAATTTCTGAGCCCACTCTCTCAAAATTCCAAGAGATCTTGTGTATTTTGAAAACGAGCGAAAGGCGAAGCTCCAACGAAATCTACGGTGAATTTCCGGTGATCGTGCTAGGAACTCGCGGCGACGAATCGACGTACCGGCGAACCCTCTTCTTCCTTATCACTCTCGTATTGTCAAAACCCGTAAGTCCCATTCTAACCTCTCTCTCTTTTTCTAAAAAAAAATATGAAATTACAAAACCCGACGGAATCGGAACAAATCCAATTTCCGATTCAGTTTTCTTTAAAATTTCACTTCTCACCAATACATTCATGCTTAAATATCTTTATGTTGACTATTAAACATTTAACAAACAATTTGAACAAGTTTAATCACATGAAATGATAGCGTTCCCAAATTATCGTATTTTTTTACTTAAATACCACATTATTTCGATTTCACATTTAATCCCATTAACTTGCTATACCTTTAAAGTAGATCATGAGGTAATGACCTATCTCCTCACACACTTGCTTACAACCTAACACGATACCATTGAAAAACTTAGAATACGATAAAACAATATTTTCATTTAAATACCATATTCTTAATAAAACCATTTCTAAAAGTTTTAGCTTTGTTACACTTTTAAAATAAATACCTCTTAATATGAAAATACGATAAGTTGTGGACATCGGTCGTTTATCTAAACCTAATTTTGTGGTGTCTAGGCTAGGCAAGTGAGAAAGGTAATTTTAAAAGGCCCGTCTCACGATGATTCGTGAGCGGATCCCTCCTTTTTTCTCTTGTACTTACCTGGCCACAATTGGCGGTGAAGAGGCGATTTGAGGCATCTAACAACTTGTTATTTAGACCATTTAGAAATAATCTAGTTGAATTACAAAACCCTAGAACCTAAAATACGAAAAATTGACTTTTTACAAATAAATACCATTTACTTTATAAAACCGTTTTCTAAAGGATTTAGTAATTTACAATCTTTGCAAAGCGCCGCTACAACCCATTTTTAGGGAACCCATTCGGGATAGTACGGTTTACGTACACCCTCGAGCTTAGTAGTGTGAGATTCAGACCTCCACAAAGAGCATTCGGTCTCGAAAGATTTAAAATACGACATCTTAAGAAAATGAGATTTTTAGAATATAAAATATTTATTGAAATTGTTTTTGTATAAATATATGTATATTTATCATTAAAATATCTATTTTGTTATAATATAAATATTCCATTTTTCTAAAATTCACAAGAATAAATTTTACATTAAAATACCATGAATTTCAAATAAATCAATATTACAGATAAATACATTTATTTATAAAACTAGGATATTTTCACTAGAAATATTACAATATAACATCCACATTCATTACAACCCTAAACACGAATAATAAATGCTTGGGGTATATTTTGAAAAGTATATAAAAGTATTTTTACATAAAACCCCCTCAAGTTTTATAAATTACCCTAAGGACTCTAGTAAATATAGGACTCCGGTTTACATTCTAATTGTCTGACTCGGGTTTAAGTCTGATTAATCTGACTTGAATATAATTCAAGTCAATCTACAATCTACAATATTCCAATTCAATATGAACACATGAATTCATGAATCTAATTATCAATTTATACAACTTGACTGAACCGAACCATGGATATATTCCTTTTACATGATTCTCAGTTATTCCATTTACATGACCCTACGGTTACAACCGTTTACTGATATCATGGTTTCGGCCAGTCAATCAATCTTACAATCAATACAATTAACAAGACAACAATACAAACAAGATATCGCGGGGTTTAAGGGGTAGATTGGTACGGAAGGTGTTAAAGATGGCACGAGATGGTCAGATTAAGATATCTATATTCCGTTGCTGTTGTACCGTGGCTTAACGGTTCCTTGTACATTCCGTTTGCCCTGGTCTCTAGCATATAGAGACCCCCCTCGTATACACTGGCATACTTCTGTACCAAGCTACAAATAACAGTGTTAATACAACATTACAACAATAGTATACAACTTTAAAAGATATCTTCTTATTCTGTCTATTCTACTTTCGTCTTACCTTTAGGACTTACCGAGCGACATGTTCGCTGACGACATTCTATTTCTTTCTTTTTTTAATGTCGTCAGGTGATTTGGACCCGGCAGAGATCGAGCCATCTCAAGAAGACTTGGAGCAGTTTGCCGAAGAACCTGCACTTTAGTTTCATTGTATACTTTTCCTTTCTATACTTTTCATTTCCTGTTATGCTACTGTTTAGGCGTCTTTTTATTTCAGTTGTATTTCCTTTTCATGCATTGTACAAAAGAATGTTAATAAATAAAAGTTGCTGTTTTTATTACCTTTTGTCTCTTGAGTATTCTTTTTTATATTGCTTAGATACGCTTAACGTATGTACTTCTGAGTATATAAGTAGCGGACCGGTCCCGTCCCCTTCGCCGTACACCGGGAAGCGGGGCGTGACAGATTTTATTGGTAGCCCATGCAGGTCGAAGCTGTATAAAACCATACTATACAGTTTTTTTCTGCGTGAACAACCTAAGCAATATAACACAAGAACCAGCAACTAAAACATTCTTTACAATTCATGTTTTTTGAATCTTACAATTTTCTATTCCTTGAATCTTATCATTTCATGTACTTGAATCTGTCATAACCTAAATTTTTCTTCAACGTTATGGATTCCCCGAACAACACCAGCACCAACGTCAACAACACACCTCCAGCACTACCTCTCACACCAGCTATTCCTGCGCCACCCACCGAGCAAACAGTGCTACTTGAGGCGATCCGCAGCCTTTTTGAGGGACAGCAACAACTCCTGAACCATCCCGAGACCGACGCACCGAGGGTAAAGCAATTCAGAGCTTTACATCCCAAGCAATTCTCCGGAAAAGGAAGCCCTCTTGAAGCTGAAGAATGGGCACAAAGTAAAGAGGATGATCTGGCGGCAGCACAAGTGCCAGACATAACTTGGGTCCGTGTGGCGAAACTGTAGCTCACGGATAATGCTCGCAACTGGTGGTAGGCGGAAGAAAGCCGTCTGGTACAGCCTATTGAATGGAAGACTTTTCGCGAGAAGTTCGACGCGAAATACTTCCCTGTGACTGTCAGGCTTGCCATGGAGCAGCAGTTCATTCATCTACAACAAGGTTCGGTGTGGGAAAAATCAGTAGATGAGTACGACGTTGAATTCACCATACTAATCCGGTAAGAAATATCACAATAGTTCAATTTTTAAATAGCACATACTACACAGCTAACACAATTCTTTAAATAGATTCGCGGCACACTTGATACTGATGGACGAGATCAGAGCCCGTCACTTTCAACAAGGACTGGGCACAGATATTCAGGCTGCTCTAGCCACAGGAAAATTTCTGACTCATGAGGATGCTCTGGAAGCTGCCCACAGTTATGAGGCAGTGATAAAAGCAAGGGGCAGACCTCAGTCTGCAGGAGTTAAGCGCCCTGCCAACCAGATGGCAGGTGGAGCCTCGTCCAGGCCACCTTTCGTGCCAAGACGACCTGGAGTACCGAACCACCGTCCCAGCCCAGCCTTTTGCACCTATTGCAAGAAAATGGACATATGATGAAAAACTGCCGTCGATCCAACCGTCTTTGCTTAATCTGCGGCTCAGCTACCTATGATATTGGGTCTTGTCCCCAAAAACAAAACCCAGTTGCTGCACCCAGGCCAGCAATTACTTACCCACAGCGCCCAGTCATCCAAGCACCCGCTCCAAGACCTGCACTACCTACACCACCCAGAGGACCACAAACTGTACCACCTCCTCGTCAGTTCCATCAAGCTCAAAGGAACGTTCCGAAGAATGCTCCTCAGGCCAGGAGGAATGTACCAAGATACCAGGCTTTCACGATGACCGTGGAAGAAGCTGAGGCCACTGGCCAAGTCATCACCGGTAAACTTTCCTTCTTAAACTTTTCTTTTAGTCTTGTTTATCTACACACTTTCCCTATACCTAAAACATATCCCACATACCTTAGGTACAATCTTAGTATCCTCAATCCCTGCACTAGCACTGTTTGATACTGGAGCATCACACTGCTTTATGTCGCAACGGTTTGTTCGAACCCATGCGATTCCAGTCTCACCGCTTGTATCCAGCTGGAATGTCAGTTCAGGAAATGGCGTTCTAAAGGCAACTATGGGATACAGCTTATGTCCAGTCGTCGTCTGCAGCAGAGAGTTTTATGCTGACTTCAAAGTGCTGGACATACCGAACTTCGATGTGGTTCTAGGAATGGATTGGTTTGGAACTGCTACCATTGACTGTCGTCAAAGGAGGCTAGTATTCGAGATTCCAGACCATCCGGTCTTCTATTTCAAAAGCGGAGACCATACACTGGAGCCAAGTACCTACAAAGCGAAGCCAAGAGAAGCAGTAGTTGCAGCAGCTCAAGCGGAGGAAGAATCAAGACCAGATGTAGTTCGAGAGTTCGACAATATATTTCCTGACGATATATCAGGTTTGCCTCCCGATCGAGCTCTTGAATTCAGTATTGATTTAGTACCAGGAGCACAACCGGTGATCAAAGCAACCTATCGTTTAAGTCCGGAAGGTTTGAAGGAAGTCCGAACACAGTTGGACGAATTACTGGCGAAAGGATAGATTCGTCCCAGCACTTCAAGTTGGGGATCACCTATAATACTTGTGAAGAAGAAGGAAGGTTCATACAGAATGCGCATCGATTACAGAGCCTTGAACGAAGTCACTATAAAGAACAAGTATCCACTCCCACGCATCGACGATTTATTCGATCAGCTAAGTGGATCTTGCGTGTTCTCTAAATTGGATCTTCGTTCAGGATATCATCAGGTGAAGCTCAAGGAAACTGATATTCACAAAACAGCTTTCAGAACTCGCTATGGACATTACGAATTTCTCGTGGTGCCATTTGGAGGGACCAACGCACCCGAAATATTCATGAACCTAATGAATCAAGTTTTCCGGGAGTACTTAGACAGGTTTGTTGTCATCTTCATTGACGACATCCTGGTGTATTCGAAGAGTCGGAAAGAGCATGCAGAGCACCTACGAATTGTCCTGGAAACTCTTCGACAAAACCAACTCTATGCCAAGTACAGCAAGTGCGAGTTTTGGCTAAAGAAAGTTGGTTTTCTTGGACATATCGTATTAGGAGAAGGAATCTCTGTGGATCCAGCGAAAGTTTCAGTAGTTAGCGAATGGCCTACACCAAAGTCAGTGAAGGATATTCAAAGTTTCTTGGGTTTAGCTGGATATTACAAAAGGTTTATTGAAGGCTTTTCAAAGATAGCAACACCCCTGACCAAGCTCACACGTAAAGATGAAGAATTTGTGTGGTCAGAAGCATGCGAACAAGCTTTCGTAGAACTCAAGTCAAAGTTGACATCAGCACCTATTCTTGTCATACCGGATCAATCTGGAGGATTCGAAGTGCATTGTGATGCATCCGGAAAGGGATTAGGATGTGTTCTACATCAGCACGGTAAGGTTGTGGCTTATGCTTCAAGACAGCTGAAGACTCATGAGCGCAATTATCCGACGCATGACCTGGAGTTGGCAGCCGTCATCTTTGCTCTCAAGATTTGGCGCCATTACCTACTTGGTGAACGAGTGAACATCTACACAGATCATAAGAGCCTGAAGTACGTGTTTACTCAGAAGGAGTTGAATATGCGGAAGAGAAGATGGTTAGAACTCATGGCAGACTTTGACATCAACTTGCAATATCACCCAGGGAAGATGAATGTAGTACCTGATGCTCTTAATCGCCAACCATTAGCAATGAATCTCACCGCTCAGTGGAAGCTTCAACAAGACTTGCATCAGATGGAGATTGAAGCAATCATGCCAGGTAATACTTCAAGTTTGATGAATTTACAAGTTCAATCAACCATTGTCAATCAGATCAAAGCAGCTCAAGCAAGCGATGCTAAGTTGAAAAAGATCAGAGAACAAGTGGAGAATGGACTCAGAACAGACTTCATCATCCATGAAGATGGATCTTTGAGATACGGTAGTAGATTGTGTGTACCAAAAGGTCCTGTTCGGGAAGAGTTAATGAAAGAAGCTCACAGCTCTCCCTATTCTGTACACCCTGGAGGTACCAAAATGTACAAAGATCTACGTCAAAATTATTGGTGGCATGGAATGAAGCGTGAAGTAGCCATAAGCGTTGCAAAATGCTTGGTGTGTCAGCAAGTAAAAGCTGAACATCACAGGACTGCTGGACTACTTCAACCGTTACCAATCCCAGAATGGAAGTGGCAACACATCACGATGGATTTTGTGACTGTTCTTCCTCGCAGCACAAAGGGTAACGATGCTATATGGGTCATTGTGGATCGACTCACAAAGTCGGCTCACTTCATCCCATTTCGAGTTGGCCAATCTACTGAGACACTAGCAAAGAAGTACATGGAGGTAATAATCTATTTAAAGATTTAAACTCTTCATAATATATTATCTCTGATACCCATGAACTCATACAGGAAATTGTGAGACTTCATAGAGTACCGGTCTGCATTGTCTCCGATCATGACACCAGGTTCCGATCGCAATTTTGACAGAGTCTGCAAGCAAGCTTGGGAACAAGTCTGAACTTTAGCACGGCTTATCATCCACAAACAGATGGTCATTCGGAACGAACTATTCAGATCTTAGAGGATATGCTCAGAGCGTGTATGTTATACTTCAAAGGATCGTGGGAAGATCACCTACATCTTGTGGAGTTTTCGTACAACAACAGCTACCAAGCAAGCATAGGAATGGCACCTTTTGCAACATTGTATGGAAGGAAGTGTCGATCGCCATTAAGTTGGGACGACATCGAAGATAGGGAACTTCTTGGACCGGAGATGATAGTAGCGACTGTTGATGTAGTTCGTACTATCAAGGAAAGGATGTGCATAGCCCAAGATCGACAGAAGCACTGGGCTGATGAAAAGAGACGACACTTGGAGTTCCAGCCAGGAGATCACGTATTCTTGAAGATATCTCCGAACCGCGGAGTGATCCGATTTGGAAGACGGGGAAAGCTAAGTCCGAGATATATTGGACCGTTCGACATACTCGAACGAGTCGGTGAAGTGGCATACCACTTAGCGCTTCCACCTTCATTGGAAGGAGTGCATAATGTGTTCCACATATCCCAACTCAGAAGGTATGTGAGTGAACCCAGCCATGTTCTCGATCATTCCGAGCTCACTATACAGCCCGATTTGTCTTGTGAGCAACATCCTGTGGAGATCCTGGACAGGAAAGTGAAGACACTTCGGAACAAGAAATTTAATTTGGTTCGAGTGATGTGGAGGAAAGACACTCCAGGAGAGTCCACTTAGGAAAGGGAGGATGAAATGCGTACTAGATATCCACACCTCTTTATAAACTAGTCCTCAAATAAAAGTTGTAAATTTCGAGAACGAAATTTTTGTAAGGAGGGTAGACTGTAACAACTCCATTTTTAATTTACAAAGAATTGATTTAAATTCAAAGTATACTTGGAGTATTTAATGTTGCTGATATCTCTTTAAGTATTTATTTCACACCATAATTACAAGAAGGAGCTTGTAGCTCATTGGTAATAACTTGCACTGCTAAACCAAGCCACCAGAGTTCAAATCCCATACCCCACATTATTTTTAATATTATTTTGTTTTTGATTTTTTTAGAATACCAACAGTTACACGTGCATTTCTCACAAATTTCCTACTACACATGAAAAGTTAAATACACCAAAAACCACACCTGAAGACCCTACACCCCCCGACCACCTGACTCGGCCCGACTCGGCCGAGTCGGCCGGAGCCGGCAGCCCGACTAGGCCGGACGGCCGAGTCCCCAACATCAAAATTGGGTATCTTTTCCTCCTGAAACCCCCTGCATGCTTCATTTAGAGGAGAGCCCATTAACCCCCATTTACTCCATTTTTAATGATTTTTTAAAACATTTTTTTACATTTCTTAATTAAAAACCCTACACCTACCCTAACCCTAGCCTAACCCAATAAATACACCTCCTACCGTTTACCCTCTCATCCCAAATTTCTGAGTCCACTCTCTCAAAATTCCAAGAGATCTTGTGTACTTTGAAAACGAGCGAAAGGCGAAGCTCCGACGAAATCTACGGCGAACTTCCAATGATCGTGCTAGGAACTCGCGGCGACGAATCGACGTACCGGCGAACCCTCTTCTTCCTTATCACTCTCGTGTTGTCCAAACCCGTAAGTCCCATTCTAACCTCTCTCTCTTTTTCTAAAAAAAAATACGAAATTACAAAACCCGACGGAATCGAAACAAATCCGATTTCCGATTCGTTTTTCTATAAAATTTCACTTCTCACTAATACATTCATGCTTAAACATCTTTATGTTGACTATTAAACATTTAACAAACAATTTGAATAAGTTTCATCACATGAAATGATAGCGTTCCCAAATTATCGTACTTTTTACTTAAATACCATAATATTTCGATTTCACATTTCATCTCATTAACTTGCTATACCTTTAAAGTAGATCACGAGGTAACGACCTACCTCCTCACACACTTGCTTACAACATAACACGATACCATTGAAAAACTTAGAATACGATAAAACAATATTTTCATTTAAATACCATATTCTTAATAAAACCATTTCTAAAAGTATTAGCTTTGTTACACTTTTAAAATAAATACCTCTTAATATGAAAATACGATAAGTTGTGGACATCGGTCGTTTATCTAAACCTGATGTTTACCGCCGGAAACCGGGAAGATGGACAGTCTTGCCTGAATCTGGGGGCAGATGCTATTTGGTGCTATCCGTCCACCTCTCCGAAGATGCCAAGTTGATTTATGGCACCGTGTATCGAAAGTTTAAACGGATGCGCCCGATGTAGCAGACTTCGTCAGATTCCCCCTCGCTCGAGGGGTTTTTGATTGTGGGGATGCTCTTCCCTGCAGGCGCATGCCCCTGCAGTTAATTACGCTACCGCACCGCGCTAACAACTTTCTCCTTCTCCAGGTGGTCACTTCGTGTCGTGGGTGTTTGTTTTTTTGGTGGTTGCCCGTGAATTTTATACGGAGACTAATTTATGTTGTCGCCCGTAGGACGTGGATTAGTCCAAATCCGTATTTTCTTAGATTTGGGTTTGGGGTTTTGGTTTAAGAATACGTTAGTCTCATTTTGGACTAAGATCAACTTAAACGTTAGTTAAGGATTCGTTAGTATAATTTTAGACTAAGATCAACTTAACGGGATCGTTTAGATCCAACAAAAGAGCATTTGGGGGCTCTATTGTTTAGTTTAATGACATTACGGTCGATTTCCAGTTTAGGGACATGGTGGTCCAACATTCCCATTTTGGGGATGAATATTAGTTTAATGACATTTCGGTCCAACATTCTCATTTTGGGGACGAATATTAGTTTAAGGACATTTCGGTCCATGAGTTTAAGGACCCCACAGTCCGTAGCAATGTATGGTTGTCGGGACCCGTCGCCTCTCTGATGACGTTGAAGGATTACAACGATAAATATCAGAGGAGTTCAGAGATGTACCCTTGAACCGGGTGTAGATTGATTTGGGTTCAATTTAAATTGAGGACTTATGACGAGAATTGGGTTAAGTCCATTTGAAAATGTTCAACATTTTACTTATATTTGGCCTGTTAGGCCTTTGTTTGGGCTCTGCCCTTTTTAAAACAATGCATAACAATGCATGGCATTTATATTAGGCCTGTTAGCTTCTTAATTGGGCTCTGCCCTTTTTTTTTAATAATGCATAGCATTTGTTTTGGTCTGTTAGACCTTTTAATTGGGCTCTGCCCTTTTTTAATAATGCACAGCATTTGTTTTTCTGACAGTGCGCCACGTGGCCTGTCAGGTGCTCTGCGCCAATTAAAGAGCGCAAGGCGCCAGCGCATGTGGAGGTGACACGTGTCACGCTCTGCTGAGCGTAAGTCTGTTAGCGCAATGCGCTGCGCTAGTGCGCTGCTGACACGTGGCGCGCTCTGGTGAGGTGCGCCAATCCAAGAGCGCAGCGCTCTGTTTTTAGGAGCGCAAGGCGCAGATTGACACGTGGCGTTCTCTAGTGACTTGCACCAGTCCAAGGAGCGCAACAGCGTAAATTAAGAGTGCAGGGTACTGTCCAATAGCGCAGAGTGCATCTTGATCAAATTTAAATCAAAGAAAAGAATCTTTCTCGTTCTAAAGAGATTATACCTCAAGATTCAAGAACCAATGGTTCTGATTCTCATCAAAAGGCAATGCCTTTATATAGATCAAAAGATCTAATAATGAAGTAAATTACTTTTTTTATCTTTTATGATTGGATCTTTTTTTTTGATCTTTTTCTTTTTATTGAAGATCTCGATCTTGTTCTTAGATCTTTGATCTTTTTAGAAGAAATTCTTCTTTTTTCAAAGGTTTACCTTTTTTTCTCTTTGAGTTTTTCTCAAAGTTTTTAGAGGAGCTCTGTATATCTGAAACTTAGAGTCTAGGGGCCTTTATATAGGGCCAATTAGTTTGTTAGGTTAGTTACAGAGATCTTTCTCTGATTGATCTAGGGATATTTCCCCACCGTTGGATCTTTGATCCTAAGGCCTCTGTTTTACAGAAAATAATCTTCTTGTTTAAATAAGATTAAAAAGATCTTTCTAGAATTTTAATTCTGATTAAATAATTCATTATTTAAGTTTTAGTGCTGGCACAGTTGGTATAAGTGCACCTGCGCTTGACACGTGTCGCGCAGCGCAGAGCGCAAGTTATCTGAAGCGTTACTTCCTTTATTTTTTAAAATTTAAATTTTAAAATAGAGTCTTGCTCTGATTGGGGTGTGCTGCCTTGGGCGCAGCGCCCCTTGCGCTGGCGTGTCTACTTTTGAAACGTAGCGCTCTGCGCGCAACGCAAGCGATCTGAAGTATTGCTTCACCTTTTGAATTTGAAATTCAAACAGAGCTTTGCTCTGATTGGGGGAAACAAATGCCCGCCACCGTTGCGCTCACGTGGCGCACACGTGAGTGCAGCGGTGGCAAGATCCAGACCGTTGGATCAACTCAGGAGGTGAAGGGGCGCTTAAGCGCCTATAAATAGGACCCTTGGTCCTCAACAGATGATTATCATCTTCAAGAATTTTATTTTCAGAGCCTTACTCTTGTTTTCAAGAACCTCAGAGCCTTGCTCTCATTTTCAGAGTTAGAACTCTAGAAACATCTTAGGTAAAAATTAACTTAACTTAGTTAAATTAATTTTAATTAATAGAGCCTTCCTCTCATAGATCTTTTGATCTAAAGAAAACCCCTTTGGGGTTTCACAAACAGAGCTTTGCTCTGAAGAATTTGTTTCAGGGTTTCTTAACCCATGAACAGAGCTTTGCTCATTGACAAAACCATAGATCTTTCGATCTTCTGGTGATGAACTCTTAAGAGTTTTTTCATGGATCTTTAAGATCCCAGAACTTTAATTTTTTTTTTTAGAAATTGATTTTTTTTTCTTTGATGGATTTTTCCATCATTATTACAAAGCTAGCCTCTTTAAGGAATTTTATTTCCTTGTGACAAGAGTTTGACAAGTGTCACTCTGTGACAGAGCTTTGCTCTGAAAAGGGAGATTTTCTCCTTGTCTCAAGAGATTTCTCATTTAATGGAAATATTCTTTTGAGGATCTCCTCATTAATTGACAGTCCCATCCAATGATGAGACTGTCTTATTAACTGATGCATTGTCATCTAGATTTTGTGGGCCCCCTTTGGTCCCCTCTCCACTGCATTGCAGTGTGGTATAAATTTTAAAGTACCAAACGTTGGGATTAAAATTAAATTATGATATTGATAACTGAATTTCGTTTTTCTTTGCAGGCAACATGTCTGCTGATCTTTCATTCCCGTTCTTTCGCTCAGAAGGAGGTTTCCCTGATGCGCCGGTGGACCGGGAGGTTCTCGCTCTCATTAAGGATCACGACCCGGAGTATAAGAACCTTCATCTGTGGGGCAGATGGTACAGTGAAATCATCAAGGGTCGCCGAAGGTTCTCTTGTGCGACGCCGTCAGAGCCGATCTCATCGATCCCATATGCGAATGCACCCCCGGTGAACTATGTCGTGGAGGTCGTAAATTGGAACTCGGAGGATCTTCTCCAACCTTCGATTGCTGCCATCCCTGTGCAGCCGCCGGCAGCCATGGACATTTTGGGGCGGCGTATATGCCAGGATGAGGCCCGCCCTTGGAGACAACCTTATAACCTCGGATTGACCTCTCGACAATCGGCCGGGTATTTGCAGTGGGCTAGGTATATCTTATCAGCGAAGAAGACGCATTTGATGAAGATTGGTCTGTACCCCGCAGTCTATGCCTCACTGTTCGAGTACCCTGCTCCTTCGACGTAGTGGATTAAGGCCTTTGTGGAACAATGGAACACCCCCACCCATACTTTTATTCTGACGGACAGGGAAGTCTCCATCCCCCTGGAAGAATTTGCTGAGATTTCCGGTCTGCCGGTGAAGGGGGAGCACTATGAGGAGTTACTTCCTCCGGATGAATATGTCTTCGCCACCAAGCCTTTGGTAATGGTCCTGACGCCGGAGAATGCTATTCAGCACCAGTTTCCGAGTCTGGTGAAGGTGCTGAATATGTATAAAGGTCTCTATTTAGAATCGGGAGGCCGGGGAGTCAGTTTTGCAGATTTCATCGCCCGCTTTCTTCGACTGGAGATTCTATCGCAGCGAAGTGAAAAGTTCGCCAAGCTCGACGACCCCTTCGGCTTCGACTTAGATCGTCGACCAGCATTGGAGGATGACCAAAAGGGTTTTTACCTTCCTGACGCTGCAATCATGCCCTTATCGGAAATCGCCACCCCGGGCATTGACGAGGAGACCTTTTTTCTCGGGTTTCTGGGATTATGGCTGTGCTGGTTCGCACACCCTATGCACCCGCGCTATATGAGGCCGTCCGTCTTTTACCCAGTGCATCGGATGGTGGCTGGCATACAATTGTCGATCGGAATAGCCGGGCTGGCTCACCTGTTTCATGGACTCAGCGTGGCGGCGGACGCAAATGAACCTGGGGTGCAACCTGCCAATTTCCCGATGCACTACATCACTTCGTGGATGGAAATGCATGTGCTCGGGGTATTTGGCTTTCATAAGAGCCCCTCGTTTTTCAAGAAGTGCAGACTCCCAAGAGTTATGTGGCTGATTAGCGCCTCTATTGTGAATCCGTCTCCGCGGGAGGCTAAGGGGTTGCTTCTTCGTCCACGCACGGTCGAAGCGAGCATTTCTTTCATGGACAAAGTCGTGACCATCGGCCCGGAAACCTCCAAGGCAGTGTTGGCGGTGCGTGATGGTTTCAAGTACGGGGCCTCCATATTGAAAGCCCGGGAGATTCTTCACTTATACTCTATCCGGCCGGGCTTCCTGGTGTTCAGGAAAAACGATATGGCGCTCTTCATGAGGTACAACCCCCATCGATTCGCCCAACAATCAAGCTATAACCAGGGGTCCCACTGGAGGCGTTTTTGGAAGAGCCTGGGGCCACCAGGGAGGGGATACGGAACGCGCTGCACCACTTTATGCGGCTGAACACGGGCTCCCACTTCTTTATCAACGAGCCGAGCTGCGTCCCACGGGCCCTCAACGTGTACGTGGCTTAGTACGCGCACGCAATGGGCGCTGTTATCCGGGAAGAGAAGCGGTTGTTGGTTGACCGCAAGGGTGTGCCCCCTGGCAGCGACCGCAAAGCTTCCCTGAGGCCAAGGATCCCTATCGTTCCTCCACTGAAAGATGCTGGAGCTGAGCCACCGTGCGTGCTGAGCCCTCCGCACGGATTGCCTCGTGATACCGTGGACGTGCCCCCAGCACCCCGTATTCCGGTGGAGACAGTGAATGTGGTTTCGCCGGAGTCCGGCGTGGGCTCGGACATCAGGACCCGCCGTCCTAAGGTGCCTGCGAAGAGTAAGCTGATTTTGGCGGCGACCGGGGTCCGCGCGCAGAAGAGGAAGAAGAAGTCCGTTCTTTCTCTTGATGCCGTGCTCGGCTTAGAGCCTCAGGCCCCTCTTACCGAAGGCCTAAGTGAGTACGGAAGCAACGAGGGTTTCTTCGTAGAGCCAGCAGACACCGATCTGGCGGCCGCCATCGTGGCTTCTGAGCGATCGGAAAGGCTCGAAGCATGGTTGGCTAAACTCGCGCAACCAGGAAATCACTAGTTGTATTCTTCGTCATTTCATCGTAATTTTATCATTGTCTTTGACTAACGCTTTTCCTTTTTAAACAGGCATTTCTACCGAAGAATCCATCGCTGCTTCTCTCAAAACTTTCCAGGAGGAAGAGATGAAACGCACTCTATCGGGCGTTGGTACGTCTCGGCTCGCTGAGTCTTTATTCTCCTTTTTATGGACAATCTAACCTTTTCTTTGTCTCATTGCAGGGACCGCAGGACCTACTTCGCAAGCCGATGCGGGGATTCTCCCCGGGCCAGCTACCGAAGTCCCGGCCTCTTCGGGGCTGCCGTGAGAGACCCAACTCAAAAAGCCGATGATGGATGCCTTGATGGCTCTGGAGGCAACTCTGGATGCGGACGACGACGCCTTGCTGAGGGAGGCTTCAAAAAGGTTCGTCATGACGGCCCGGGAGGAGAGGAAGCGCGCAGCGAAGGAGCGTAGCGCTGCTTTGGCCGTGGGAGCGGGCCCAAGCGCCGTTACTCCCGCTGCTACTCTTTCCGAGGAGCCCCCGGTCGCCTTGTCTACAGCTCATAGACGGGCGACGTGTGCAGCTCGGGAAGCCAACGATCAATCCACCTCAGGTAATGTGTTTTTCGAGGCTTCGTTTTAAGAGTTGTAAAACTATCGGTTCTTATACATCTTGTCCTACAGGGCCGAGTCCCACTGAAGGAGAGGTGGAAACCGTTGAGCCTGAGGGGACGGTGGAGAAGGTAGCAGCTGATCCTAAGGCGACGGTAAGCGGTGCAGCCGCAGTCGCCAGGCCTGAGCTAGTGGCTGATGAGACAATCACGACTGCCATGCCCGAGAAGGCTGCCGATGTCGAGCCCGAAGGGGCGGCGGGTGAGACGACTGCTACGGCAGAGCCTGAGGCAGTAGTGGATGAAATAGCTGCTATGGACGAGCCTATGGCAACGGTGGACGAGACGGCTGCGACCGCTGAGCTCGAGGTGGTAGCGGATAAAACGGGCATGATCGCTGAGCACGAGATGGCCGTTCTTTCCCAAGAGTCGGGCGCCGCTCACGGTTCCTTGTCGTCTTCTGGCTTCGCAAGCGTGATGATGGCTCATGTAGAGTCGGGCGATGAGGCAACGGGAGGTGAGACCATCCCAATGGAGGTGGGAGACGCCACCGTTGCATCAAGTGACGCCCTCGTTAGGGTTCCGGCCGGCGACTCTTCAGGTAAATCTTGGGCCATCGTCCTTCTTTCTTTATTCTGCAATCTTTCCTAATAAAGTTTATCTTGCTTTAATGCAGGTATGGCTAGTGCTGAAATTGAGCTGCTTGAGACAGCGCCGTCAGTTACCGCCCTGACGGTGACCACCCCTCTACCTTCTATCGCACCGTCGCAGATGTTGGAAGGTATGGATTTGCAACCCATCAGTCTTATCTTTACTGCATAATTTATGTACCGATATTATACTATTGCATCTTTGCAGGAGTGATTTTTGATCACCTGTACCAGGTGCTGCACCCACACTTCTCCTTCCTGTCGGAGCTTGCTTCCTCCAGTGGCGCTGGTGAATATAGTTTTCAATTGATGCCCTTTCTTTTTTCAATAATGGAATTATTTCTGATTCTTCCTTGCCCTGATTACAGTGCTACAGATTGAAGGAGGAGATGTAAGATCAGTCGCGTCACCGGTCCTCCCGGCTTTGCCACCCGCTGCAGCTGGTATAGTAGATTCCGTCATCGATGACCTTTCTATATTTCTTGAACCGTCATTTGATTGTGTTTTGTTTTTTCAGCTGTCGTTCCAATTCTGGCCCCCTTCGAGTCTCGCATCATGATGCCGGCAGGCCCATTCTCCAGACGTCCATTCTCAAAGGGTGCTGCGATGAGTCTGAGTATACTAAGCGGATGCGTCGAGGAGCTTGATACAGAAGCTCCCACATCTGCCGCAGATTTCGCTGCCGAGGTTAATCCGATGCTGGCGACGCTTGTAAATTTCCATAATGAAGGCGTCGTCGAGTCTTGGGTTAACCACTGCAGGGAGATCGAGGCCCGCCTGCATCATTTGGAGCTTATGTGCCCTGCTCCCGAGGTTTTGGCCACGAGTACTCAACAGGCGGTATGGATCGAGCAGAGCGCTTCTTACTTCCGCCATCTGGAACAAGAAGCGGCTTTAAGGCGGAGGGAATGCTAAGAGACCTCAAGCGATTCTGCTCGACTACGTGCCGAGGTCGACGCGAACGCTGCCCGGGTGAAGGCTATCTTCGAGGTCCTTTTGCAAAGCATTTCTGATGGGGTAACATTGAAGAAGAAACTCGATGCCGTTGAGCGTGATGCCCAAGGTTGCGAAGCAGCTCAGCGAGCCGTCGAAGAACAACTTTCATCTTACATGCAGCAGCGGGCCCAGGTGGAAGCAGAGTTGGCTGCGGCAACCGCTCAGGAGGAGGAGTTGAAGGAAGTGCGAAAGCATCTTGCGGATTTGTTGAAGACGCTTCCTTCTCCATGAACATTTTGTATCATTTGTAATTGTAAATAAAATTTATTTGTTTCTTTTATTCTTTAACACAATGTATCTTGTACTCAATCGAATTTATGAATAAAAGATATACATTCTTCATAATGTCTTGTGTCATTTCTCCGCTTTCTTCTTTCTTTTATTATCAGCATGTTACCTTAGTAAACATGGTCGATAG
Organism: Agapanthus africanus; assembly: GCA_030015575.1. Lineage (NCBI taxonomy): Eukaryota > Viridiplantae > Streptophyta > Magnoliopsida > Asparagales > Amaryllidaceae > Agapanthus > Agapanthus africanus. The sequence goes on from CM057339.1 coordinate 50,391,113, forward strand.
ATGATAGAGCGAGCATCCTGTCTTGGCTTCTTCAAGAGCTAGTGATGGCTTAGGAGACAGGTTCAGATCTGCTGCCTAAGGCTTTTCAACTTTATGAGCCGTGAGGGTCTCACAAAGACTTTTCTCCCTATGGATCGAGAGGATCTCGTAGGTGTATTTTCTCCTTAGGAATCGTGAGGATTCCTAAGTGCGTTTTCTCTTATAAGTCATAAGGATCTTATAAGAGAATTTTCCGTCTTATAAGTCGAGAGGACCCGTAAGCGGTTGTTTCCCTCCATGTCGAGATTCGACTTTGGAGAGTGTGACCTATGAATAGTATGCAAGAGTCCATTTTGGATTGACTCGCAGGGTCCCAGTGCTTAGGAAACAAGTTTTTTTAATCCCCGCTGCCTAAGCCTTTATCTTACAAGTCGAGACGAATCGAGAAGTTCTCGCGAAGACACTAATTTCCTCACGAGTCGAGACAAATCGAGCAGTTCTCGCAAGAATATTCTAAAGTCACAGTTAACCTCTGCTCTTTACGACAGAGGTCCATTAGGGTCTGTGGTACTTAGGGTTTTGTCCGTCGTACCGTCGCGTTGGCTGATGTATTCCTCGATAGGCAATCTTGCTGTTCGAGTAGCTTTGCGACTGTCGTGTCTCTGATCCCTTCGAGGGCTGGACAAGACGTCTTCAAGCAATCTGTTAGTTATATGTATGCCCTAGAGGCCATTACTATACATAGGATGTATATTGTAGTGGATGCTGGGACATATATAGGGAGGACTTTCTTGCTCGACATGATAGTATGCTATCTGGTTGCTCTTTACCTTAACGTGTATACTGATTGTCTCTCTGTTACATGTTGGTAAAACCCTTAGGATGTGTACTTGACTACCTGGACTATGATGCGGATCATACTAGTGGGAACAGGTAGTCCATAAGTACATCCTTCAAAGTCCCTAGTCGTGGGTGTATCGAGACGGGGCATCGATATACCAGAGTAGACTAGCGTATACCTTCTCGACCCATACAGATGGGCGATGGATGATCCCATATCCATTGGTGTTTGACATCAGAGATGATACACGGGTGCTCAGTAGAGACTGGGTACACTGGACGGACTCGCCGAGAACTCCCAGATGGTATTATACCTCACGTCAGATGGCAGTTCTCTGGTGACACTGGTACAGAGTAGTCTGTTGACCCGAGATCGTCATAGAGTCTTGTGTGGTTCCCACTGTGCTTTGATTTCCATCTTACCACGTCCAAGAGGGCGTGCAAAACGGTGATTTTTGGGTACAGTCCCGAGTCACATGGAGGCAATGAGCGATAGGAAGGGATTCGTCTCTCCCGGTATAGGGAGTTGATGTTGCGCTGTGTTCGATTGGCTATAACAGGAAATCCCTGGCCAGGGTTGCTGAGATTTACTGGTAAGTGTTACCAGTAGTTTCTCGAATTGTTATAGACCTCATATCGACACAACTTATCGAGCTATTGGGGTCTGACGTTTACCACCCCTAGGCGAGATATGCGACATATTAGACGATCAGACCGGACTGTACGGTAGTGTTACTGGTTGGATTCACAGGAGTGTGAGCGGGCTTGCTCGTCGATCTTCTGATCGCTCAATACCCGGGTGGCCGTTACGTTTAGCAGACCGCTTGCGGCTTGTGGGTGTTTGATATGATCATCACCTGCTGCCGGCGTATTGACGAGTCTTTAGAGTCCTACACAGAGGTTTCCTGGCTCAAGCGAAACGAAATAGGAGCGCATATGAGATATGTGCGGGACCGAGAATAATGCGTGTATGTGATACCGTATTCTATTCTCGCGATGAATGTGTCGAATGGTTGTATGCGATATAACCTAGTTATCGAATCAAGGGTTGATTCGATAAATCGATACATTGGATATTAGTCGGTTATATGCGATATGACCGGATCATTATATCAAGTGTTGATTTAATGATTTAATGTATAATTATATATTTGATATATTACTTTGCATTAACTAATATTGGTTCACTTTAAATGGATTTTCTCACTTGTTTGTGCACATTGTATATATGATATATTTTTTTTTGTGTGCACAAGATTGTATCATGTTTGATGATACATGCTAGTTTGGGTTTGTGTAAAGAATTAAACCATGGTTACTTAAGTGATTAGGGTTTCTTTTCCTTTTCTCATTTATTTATCTATTTATTTCATTTAGAAAAGATAAAGAGAAAAGAATGGTTGCTAGTTTTGTTTTATTTGAAGCTTCTTGAAGCTTTGAACAAGTCCACCATTCTTGTCTCTTCTCTAACCCTAACCACTCATCTAACCTTAGTTAATTCTCTACACCTAACCATGGTTTGCTTATGATAAGAATTGATTATTCTTTTCTTTTTTAATTCTTATCATAACATTTATCTTCTTCTTCATCTTCTTCTTCAAAAAGAAGCTTGCCTCCATCAATGGCAAAGTGAGAAAATGAGTGAGAAATCCAATTCTAAAGTGAACCCACTTCCTATTTCTTCATCCTCTACCTCTTGCCAAGTAGTAGAGTGTGTTTTCTTCACAAGTTTCATCACTTGGTGAAGTGGGAGCTTGATCTTGTGATGCCTCGACGTAGATCATCTTCGGCACGTTGTCGACGACCTAGCCCGGTCTTTTCTCCGATGACACCACCGTGAGAGTCATGGTTCGATTTGGACAGCGGAGAGGACTTCATTGCGGAGCCGTGGAGGTGGAGCACCGGATCTACAAAGGTTGTATTTCCGTAATCTTTAGTTAAGTTGTTAACTAGTTTCATTTTCGCCTAGAAATCTAGCCAACGATCCGTTCTAGGGTTTCTCGGCACCGTTTAAATTTGAAATTGGCATGGTTGATGCCTTGTGAGACCTCATTAGGGTGCCTAGGAACCCTACAGTGGTATCAGAGCCTAGCTAGAGCCTTAGGCGAAGTCTAGACGACGTTTGAATCCCGATCGAACCCGAAACCCCATTATTCCCATGCTCTCTGTACTTTTTTCAAAACAGTGCATTTTTCCACATTAAAAATATGCAGAAAATTAAGCAGGGTATTATATGAATTACTGTGAAATACGGGGGCCTAATTCAATTAAACCACCGCGGAACCGCGGCATGTGCTTGGCATGTGCGGCGGTTCCGCGGCCTTATGGTCTCCTCTTGCGTTGACTTTTGCACAGTAATTCCTATTTTACAGTGATGAGTTCTCTGGGTATTTTTAATATTTATTCAAGAGTTGAATAATCTGCGATGTTTTGGAGCTTCGATGATTCGATCGGGTTTATCAGACTTTGTCTATTTGGCTTTCCGGATAAATTTCAGATTATGTTAAAAAGTTCGACCGGATATAAATACCCAATCTTTCCCCTGTCGGGAAATTTCCAAGTGTTGGATTTTTCCGTAGTTTAACAACGTTCTAAGTAGTGCAAGTAACGCGATGGACCCTCTAGAAGACAACAAACCTTAACTCGATTATGTGACCGTCTTGAACTGCCCTTTGAACCTTCGGGTTTGGGGCAGTACGGCGTGCCACATGTGAGGCGTTGGCTTGACCCTTCTACGGCTGGACCGTTGGTACTGAGGCACGAACCGAATGATTTTAGACTTGTTTCATGTGTTGATCTGTATCGGGAAAACTTGGGTGTTTGACTGTTCGATCGAAAAGTTTAACATTTTCTATTTATCTGGAATGGGATACAATAATTGGAATTCACAAAAAGTTATGAGATAACTGAATGAATATTATAAACATAGCAGTTTAGTCTCGCTTGATCGGTTGCTACGGAATTTTGATGTGATCAAAAGTCCGTCGCAATCACGTAGCGTACGCGGATACTCGCCGGGTAAACTTAATAGACAGCCTCGCTCCATAGCCCCGACCAAGTGACTATAGGAGAACCCCGTCGCCGAAAGCATCCGTCCGGGTGCTCACGGTAGCGGTGTTCCGCCTTGGTGCACTTCGTCGACGGTATCGGGGCTGCGGCCATCTACAGAAGTTTGCGACGAGCATTTGATCAGTATGTCGGGAATCTTGTTGAATTGCCCGACTTGAGATTGAAAAGTGTTTTCGATTTTGAGACTAAAATGCGGGGTTTATAAATGTTAGGCATGCGATGTCTAAGTAATTCATTTGGTCAGGCATGCGATGTCTGAGGTGGTTGCGGATTCCAACTGTTGTAGTTTTACACTTTGTTTTCTGTGACCGTAAGTGTAATATGTGATATCGCCGGTTTCGTTGCTATATGTCAACGACAATTGGGATGCGCATATTTACTTACGTTGATGACATGTGATGTTATGTGTTGCTGGATATGTTATATTGGATCGTCGTGTTTGAATAGCCGGGGGGTTTTTATGTGAGATGAGTGTTTTTCATTTTCATTCATGTAAAAAACTTATATGTAATATTCTTTTATTTGGGGCACTTCCAGGTTGCGGAAGATGTCACCCTTTGTATATTATTTACTTTTCCGCACTAGGATAGACCCAAGGAGGGGAGCACAAGTAACCGGGTTTTGGGGTCCAGTGGGAGACCAACTCGAGGAGTCGAGTCCGGGTCTCCTAACTCCAGAATTGGTAGGGTTGCTTGCCGCTCTCGTAGGGGTCTAAGGGTGTGGGTTTGGCTATTCATCACGACCGTGGAATCCGTGTTTTATACTGGCTCGTATTGAAAACACGGACGTCCTAGTATATCCAATATTTCATATGTTTCTTCTGCTGCGATATCTGTGATGTGATCATGTGATGTTCTGTGATGGATACTTTATATAGTATATATGATATATTATATAGGCGTTACTTATGTTTTACACCCGCGCTAGCCCTGTCCCGCTCTGCCGTTAGTTACCTAACCTAACGGTGCACGAGGGGACATCGAGGCGAATGCGGATGGCATAAGTGTACGTCGTATTTATCTGTGATGTTTAGGTGTTTAAATGATGGGACTTCATTAATGTGATTAATGAAATAAAAGAAACCTAAGATGTTGTAGAATCGAATTTCAAAATAAAACAGGTAGCTACAGTTCTTGCTTTGCACAGCGGTATATGTGATATATCCCGCACCTTATTCGATGAGGAAAGGACCGAGATCCCTTTACCGGGAGTGACTCCTTTAGCAATAACTGGCAGATTCTACACACTCGGTTTGTCTTTTGATTGCTTTTAAGAGTTTTTGCTTTGCACAGTGATATATATGATATATCCCTCACGTCATTCGACGAGGAAAGGATGACGATCCCTTCACCGGGAGCGACTCCTTTAGCAAAACTAGAAAAGCCTCAAAAACACTCCATTTTAAAAAATCATTTGATTCTACAACGATATCAAGTTCATTACGCAATAGGTTTTCAGAAAAACCTGTCGTAGCCCTCCGAATTTCAGATAAGTACTAGTTAGTATTCGTGCTGCGGTTGTTTGGCATGCGTCAAGGCGTAGTGTACGGTAGCTAACTAGTGCTTATCTGCTAGCATACGATGCGATTGGATTAGGGTATTCGTACGGCGTTGTTTGGCATGCGTCAAGGGTCGTGCGGGTGGGTTTAATTCAATCAAGAAATGTATGGGTTGAACTTGACTAGCAGACTATGGGTTGTTTGGCATCCGTCAAGGTCATAGCGAGCTAGAGGCAAAATATTATCGGGAATTTCAAGTGTTGAAATTTGCAATGAGATTGCATACCTCCTATGAGATAGTTGGATCCCGATACCCGCTGCGAGTAATTGTTACTCCTGGGAGAGTTTTACACATTACAATTAGCCGATCAAGTAGGTGTCTAGAAAGGTGTCAACGGGGTTACGCCTCTGGGAAAACGAGGTTTACATTAATTAGGTTCGTGCGAAAGCACGGGGGACCTCCCTCAAAGTACCAACACTGGCCTGGCTGAAAGATTGGCGAACTTGTAGTGTGTAATTAATCCCGGCTAGTCTTTCCTTTTAGGGTTTGAAGGAAGATTTGATAAAAAGCAGTGGAAGCCATCCTGATTAGATAAAATAATAACCAATCTATTCTTGCAAGAGCGCACGCTGAGTGCTTTCTTCTCTCTCTCTCCTGGTAGCGACCATATCACGCCTTAATCAAGATAATAATACGGAATATTGACCGAACCCGCTTGCTATACTGAGCTGGGGAACGTTGGTCCCGCTCCAACTTATAATTGTTATAAGACAGAGCAAGAAATTGGGGATTACCAGAATTCCCATGCCGCCCAAACGAAGAAAGTGCATATGATGCATCATCTTCGGGTGTGTTCATTACAAAGAACTGTTTCTCAGTATCCTCCGCATCCTGGGTATGTGATACCGGATCAGGATCCCAGATATGTAATCTGTTACATAGGGCTACAGATAGGTAGAAAAACTGAGAACGGGTGATAAGTTTCATGAGGCAGAAAACGGGGCAAGTGTGGCAGCCAAGTCTGTTGGTCACTGTCACCCTGTATTACAAATACATTGATTCTGAACGAATGTTATTAGATACCGAACCTGATATACAAAATCATATCAATCTCTTTATTAGTAAAGAAATGATAAGATTTTGTATTGTTGGATGATGTTTTGAACATTTCCTATATCAAAAGTTGATCGGTTCAGGCACGTTATCTAAAAGCATTAATGTTCTAAATCAAACTACAGTTCTTAGTATACAGAACACACAAAAGAGGAAGAGTTCAGAAATGAACGAATCCTTCTTGAGGTATTGTAGACTAGGTCATATCAATGCGACCCGACTAGCTGAAGTTACATATAGATGTATATTTAAATCAGTTTGAATTTACATCTTGTGAAATTTGCCAGTCATGTCACAAAGATAAGATGACCATAGCTCCGTTTACTGGAAACAGAGAAAGAGTTAGTGAACTCTTGGGATGATACATGTTGATGTATGAAGGTCCCCTGTCTACACATACCAAGACTGGTTCTTTGTACTTCGTTACATTCTCTGATAATCTCTCGAGATTCAGACATATGTTCCTGTTGAAACACAAGTCCGAACCTTTTGAGATATTCACAGAATATAAGTTAGAAGTAGAGAACCAATACGGGTATAAGTATTATGTCCTTTGATAAGATCAAGGAGGAGAATACTTGAGCACGGAAATCCTGGACTATTCTAAAGGAGAATGAGATTCTCTCTCAGCATTACTCCTCCGAATACACCAAAGCACGATGATATATCGGAGCGGAGCAATAGCACCCTATGTGATATGGTGTGCTCTATGATGAGTACTACTGAGTTACCTATTTCCTTATTGGGAGTTATGCACTTGAGAAGTTGCATACCTATTGAACAGGGTTCAAATCAAATCAGTTGCCTACCACTTCATATGTGATATGGAAAGGGAAGAGCCCATATCTTAAGTTAGTTAAGATTTGGGGTTGACCGGCCTATGTCTAAAAGCAAAATCCGGACAAGCTTGAGGCAAGGCCTGTAATGTACAACTGGAAAGGTTCCAGCTATACAAACTGCAGCTGATGATTTGATAAAACCAAAGAATTCAATAGTTACCAACGAACCTCAGCCTCTCCGCCGATCTAGTAGGGTTCCTCACCCACCTGAGAGATACTTCTGTTTTTCTATGACAGTGGGAGCGAGGACTGCATCATGAGATGATGACCCAACTATTTTCGAGCTGGCCATCAGGAGTGTGACTCTGTAAGAATGGCTGGATGCTTAGCGATCTGAGATGGAATCCATGTACACCAACAAAGTATGGACTTTGGTTGCTATATCTGAAGGGTTAAATCCCCATCAGGAGCAAGTATATCTTGAGAAGATTACTTGGTGTAGATAGAAAAGTTGAGACTTTCAAAGGTAGACTTGTTAAAGGTTTACACCATTGACCAGGTATGGATGATGATGAAACCTTTTCTAAGTAGCTATGCTTAAGTCCATCCAGATCCTACTTGCCACGGCTACATACCATGACTACGATATCTGGCGGTTGGGTGCCATGACTGCTTTTCTAAATGATGTTTTAGAAGAGAACGTCTATAAGTACACAGCCAGAGGGCTTCGTAGACAGTGGGAGCAGTGGAAACGTGTACAAGATGCTTTATGTGATAAAGCAGGCATCGCGGAGTTGGAACATCTGTTTTGATGTGGAAGTCAAATAGTTTGACATCATCAAAATGGTATATGAACCTTGTATATACAAGAAGGTAGTAGGGAGTATGGTAGTGATTCTCGTAGAGTACGTGGATGACATACTCTTAATAGGGAAGGAGTTTCCTATGCTACGCTCGATCAATCTCCGCTTATCACAATGATTCTCTATATAGGATCAAAGTGATACCCCCTAAATCCTGGATTTTGGATCTATGAGATAGATCTAATTGGATGTTAGGATTCTCACTAGTTGTAGTGAGATGGTATCAATCGATCCTAGGGAGAATCACTGGAAGGGTTCCAGGGTGATAAAGACGACTGAATGTCAGTCGCAGGCATTGTCTTTACCCTCAGTAAAGGGACGGTATGTTGGAAGAGTTCCAAGCTAGATACCGTGACATACTAGACGATAAAGGCAGGATACATCGCTACTTAAGATGCTACCAAAGAGGCAGTCTGGATGTATATTGGTTCATGAGATGAACTAAGTTCCTCCCATTGTGAGACAATGGAGTTGTGGCTTATGCCAAGGAACGCAGGTCCCATCAGTGATCCAGACATATTCTAAGGCAGTATCACTTGATCATGGAGATGGTTGATCTCCAGGGTGATCGAGGTTTGGAGAGTAGACTCAGAGGACAAACACAGCGGATCCACTCACAAAGGCCTGTTCCCAGAGAGAGACTTTTATGGGATGGTTGAGTATGAGATACTGCAACCACTGCTATCAGATGGCCCTAGTGCAAGTGGGAGATTGTTAGTTATATGTATGCCCTAGAGGCCATTACTATACATAGGATGTATATTGTAGTGGATGCTGGGACATATATAGGGAGGACTTTCTTGCTCGACATGATAGTATGCTATCTGGTTGCTCTTTACCTTAACGTGTATACTGATTGTCTCTCTGTTACATGTTGGTAAAGCCCTTAGGATGTGTACTTGACTACCTGGACTATGATGCGGATCATACTAGTGGGAACAGGTAGTCCATAAGTACATCCTTCAAAGTCCCTAGTCGTGGGTGTATCGAGACGGGGCATCGATATACCAGAGTAGACTAGCGTATACCTTCTCGACCCATACAGATGGGCGATGGATGATCCCATATCCATTGGTGTTTGACATCAGAGATGATACACGGGTGCTCAGTAGAGACTGGGTACACTGGACGGACTCGCCGAGAACTCCCAGATGGTATTATACCTCACGTCAGATGGCAGTTCTCTGGTGACACTGGTACAGAGTAGTCTGTTGACCCGAGATCGTCATAGAGTCTTGTGTGGTTCCCACTGTGCTTTGATTTCCATCTTACCACGTCCAAGAGGGCGTGCAAAACGGTGGTTTTTGGGTACAGTCCCGAGTCACATGGAGGCAATGAGCGATAGGAGGGGATTCGTCTCTCCCGGTATAGGGAGTTGATGTTGCGCTGTGTTCGATTGGCTATAACAGGAAATCCCTGGCCAGGGTTGCTGAGATTTACTGGTAAGTGTTACCAGTAGTTTCTCGAATTGTTATAGACCTCATATCGACACGACTTATCGAGCTATTGGGGTCTGACGTTTACCACCCCTAGGCGAGATATGCGACATATTAGACGATCAGACCGGATTGTACGGTAGTGTTACTGGTTGGATTCACAGGAGTGTGAGCGGGCTTGCTCGTCGATCTTCTGATCGCTCAATACCCGGGTGGCCGTTACATTTAGCAGACCGCTTGCGGCTTGTGGGTGTTTGATATGATCATCACCTGCTGCCGGCGTATTGACGAGTCTTTAGAGTCCTACACAGAGGTTTTCTGGCTCAAGCGAAACGAAATAGGAGCGCATATGAGATATGTGCGGGACCGAGAATAATGCGTGTATGTGATACCGTATTCTATTCTCGCGATGAATGTGTCGAATGGTTGTATGCGATATAACCTAGTTATCGAATCAAGGGTTGATTCGATAAATCAATACATTGGATATTAGTCGGTTATATGCGATATGACCGGATCGTTAAATCAAGTGTTGATTTAATGATTTAATGTATAATTATATATTTGATATATTACTTTGCATTAACTAATATTGGTTCACTTTAAATGGATTTTCTCACTTGTTTGTGCACATTGTATATATGATATTTTTTTTTGTGCACAAGATTGTATCATGTTTGATGATACATGCTAGTTTGGGTTTGTGTAAAGAATTAAACCATGGTTACTTAAGTGGTTAGGGTTTCTTTTCCTTTTCTCATTTATTTATCTATTTATTTCATTTAGAAAAGATAAAGAGAAAAGAATGGTTGCTAGTTTTGTTTTATTTGAAGCTTCTTGAAGTTTTGAACAAGTCCACCATTCTTGTCTCTTCTCTAACCCTAACCACTCATCTAACCTTAGTTAATTCTCTACACCTAACCATGGTTTGCTTATGATAAGAATTGATTATTCTTTTCTTTTTTAATTCTTATCATAACATTTATCTTCTTCTTCATCTTCTTCTTCAAGAAGAAGCTTGCCTCCATCAATGGCAAAGAGAGAAAATGAGTGAGAAATCCAATTCTAAAATGAACCCACTTCCTATTTCTTCATCCTCTACCTCTTGCCAAGTAGTAGAGTGTGTTTTCTTCACAAGTTTCATCACTTGGTGAAGTGGGAGCTTGATCTTGTGATGCCTCGACGTAGATCATCTTCGGCACGTTGTCGACGACCTAGCCCGGTCTTTTCTCCGATGACACCACCGTGAGAGTCATGGTTCGATTTGGACAGCGGAGAGGACTTCATTGCGGAGCCGTGGAGGTGGAGCACCGGATCTACAAAGGTTGTATTTCCGTAATCTTTAGTTAAGTTGTTAACTAGTTTCATTTTCGCGTAGAAATCTAGCCAACGATCCGTTCTAGGGTTTCTCGGCACCGTTTAAATTTGAAATTGGCATGGTTGATGCCTTGTGAGACCTCATTAGGGTGCCTAGGAACCCTACACAATCCTCCTAGGCAGTTTGACCGTCGGAAGAGCAAGCGTTAGGAATTTTGCCATGCCGCTTTTTACTTGAGGTTAGGCTCATTTTGGAGAGCCCCGATGAGTCATAACCACTCCGCGCTGGTGTGGGATGATCTCCGATAGTCTTTCAGGTTTTATATGAGTTGCCGTCAAGACCCTGAAGCTAGGAATTTGGCCTTCGCTTCGTTTGCTGGCATTGCATTCTCTATATCGAGACGAATATCGCGGTTGTCTCTAGGTTGTTGGTGAACCGTTGAGATTTGGAACTAGGGATTTTGCCGTGGCTCCGTTGTTTGATTGTCGCGTCTGAATCCTGCTAGAGGAAGAACGCTGGGGTGACATCTCGTCTACTGTATCGAGACGAACGTCGAGGTGGTGACCACTCCGTGCTGGTGTGAGATGATCTCCAATGGTCTTTCAGGTTTTATATGAGTTACCGTCAAGACCCCGAAGCTAGGAATTTGGCTTTCGCTTCGTTTGCTTTGTCACGTCCGAATCCTGTTGGAGGAAGAACGCTGTCGTGACATCTCGTCTGTTGTATTGAGACGAACGTCGAGGTGGTGATCACTCCGCGCTGGTGCGAGATGATCTCCGATTGTCTTTCAGGTTTTATATGAGTTGCCGTCAAGACTTTGCTCCGTTTTCTGATGGAGCATGGGGAGGGAAGATGTGTTTCCTTCTGTGTTTGTGCCCCTGGATTGTATACAAGGATTGCTGTGATATCGCCTGTAGGGCATAAATTTCATTATATATATTTTTCATTTTATTTCTTCCCACGATGCTCTATCATTTCAGCTTTTATATCGCAAAGGTCGCGATTGCCCAATCATTTCGGCTATTTTTTTCGCGGTGCCCCATCATTTCGGCTATTTATTTTATTTTCACTCGCTGCTTTTTATTGCGAGTTGCCCAATCATTTCGGCTATTTTGCATGCATTCATTTTTACTTGCTGATTTTGTTGCAAGTTGCCCCATCATTTCAGCTATTTCGTATGTGTTCCCCTTCGAAAGACGGCGCGACAGGGACGTCTCGCCTGAGATTCAGGGCAGATGCTATTTAGTTTTATCCGTCCACCTCTCCGAAGATGCCAAGTTGATTTATGGCACCGTGTATCGAAGGTTTAAACGGATGCGACCGATGTAGCAGACTTCGTCAAATTCCCCCTCGTTCGAGGGGTTTTGATTGTGAGGACGCTCTTCCCTGCAGGCGCAAGCCTCTGCAGTTAATTACGCTACCGCATCGTGGTAACAACTTTCTCCTTCTCCAGATGGTCACTTCGTGTCATGGATGTTTGTTTTATTTGTGGTTGCCCGTGGATTGTATACGGAGACTAATTTATGTTGTCGCCCGTAGGACGTTGATTAGTCAAAATCCATATTTTCTTAGATTTGGGTTTGGGGTTTCGGTTTAAGGATACATTAGCCATATTTGAGGCTAAGATCAACTTAAACGTTTGTTAAGGATACGTTAGTCTAATTTGAGACTAAGATCATCTTAACGGGATCGTTTAGATCCGACAAAAGAGTATTTGGGCTCTATTGTTCTAGTTTAGGGACATAGTGGTCCATTTCCAGTTTAGGGACATGGTGGACGATTTCCAGTTTAGGGACATGGTGGTCCATTTCCAGTTTAAGGACATGGCGGTCCAACATTCCCATTTTGGGAACGAATATTGGTTTAAGGAAATCATAGTCCATGAGTTTAAGGACCCCACGGTCCGTATTACCAGTTTAGGGACATGGTGGTCCAACATTCCCATTTTAGGGACGAATATTGGTTTAAGGACCTCATAGTCCATGAGTTTAAGGACCCCACAGTCCGTAGCAATGTATGGTTGTCAGGACCCGTCGCCTCTCTGATGACGTTGAAGGATTACAACGATAAATATCAGAGGAGTTCAGAGATGTACCCTTGAACCGGGTGTAAATTGATTTGGGAGAGCAGTTGTGCTCAGTTCAATTTAATTTGAGGACTTATGGCCAGAATTGGGTTAAGTCCAGTTACAAAAATGTCTAACATTTTATTTATATTTGGCCTTATAGGCCTTTGATTGGGCTCTGCCCTCTTTTATCTTTTTTATAATGCACAGCATTTGTCTTTGGTCTATTAGACCTTTAATTGGGCTCTGCCCTTTTTAATAATGCATAGCATTTAAGTTTCTGACAGTGCGCCACGTGGCCTGTCAGGCTCTCTGCGCCAATTAAAGAGCGCAAAGCGCCAGCGCATGTGGGGGTGACACGTGTCACGCTCTGTTGAGCGCAAGTCTGTTAGCGCAGTGCGCTGCGTCAGTGCGCTGCTGACACGTGGCGCGTTCCGATGCAGTACGCCAACCCAAGAGCGCAGTGCTCTGTTTTTAGGAGCGTAAGGCGCAGATTAACACGTGGCGCTCTCTGGTGACTTGCGCCAGTCCAAGGAGCGCAACAGCGCAAATTAAGAGTGCAGGGCACTGTTCAATAGCGCAGAGCGCATCTTGATCTATTTTAGATCAAAGAAACAAGTTCTCAAGAACCAATGGTTCATCAAAAGACAGTGCCTTTATGTAGATCAAAAGATCTAATAATGAAGTAGATTACTTCTTTTATTTTCTTTGTGATTGGATCTTTTTTTTTATCTTTTTCTTTTTAATTGACAATCTTGATCTTTTTCTTAGATCTTTAATCTTTTTAGAAGAAATTCTTCTTTTTTCCAAAGGTTTACCTTTTTTTCTCTTTGAGTTTTTCTCAAAGTTTGCAGAGGAGCTCTGTATATTCTGTATGTATATCTCCCCGAGACTTGGAGTCTAGGGGCCTTTATATAGGGCCAATTGGTTAGTTGAATTGGTTAGAAAGATCTTTCTCTGATTAATTTGGGAATATTTCCCATCATTGGATCTTTGATCCTAAGACTTCTGTTTTACAGAAGATAATCTTCTTGTTTTTAACAAGATTGGAAAGATCTTTCTAGAATTTTAATTCTTATTAAATAATTCATTATTTAAGTTTTAGTGCTGGCACAGTTGGCGCAAGTGCACCCGCGCTTGACACGTGTCGTGCAGCGCAGAGCGCGGCACAACTGCGCTAGCGTAACTGCGCCGACACGTGTCACGCGGCGCAGAGCGCAGCGTAACTGTGCTAGCGCAACTGCGCTGATACGTGTCAGAGCGCAAGTTATCTGAAGCGTTGCTTCCTTTATTAATATTTTAAAATTTGAATTTTAAAACAAAGCCTTGCTCTGATTGGGGGAAACAGAAGCGTTGCTTCATTTCCCGCCTTGGAATTTGAACAGAGCTTTGCTCTGATTGGAGGAAACAGAAGCGTTGCTTCGTTTTCCGCCTTGGAATTTGAACAGAGGTTTGCTCTGATTGGGGGAAACAGAAGCGTTGTTTCATTTCCCGCCTTGGAATTTGAACAGAGCTTTGCTCTGATTGGGGGAAACAAATGCCCCCAACCGTTGCGCTTACGTGGCCCCAAACATGAGTGCGGCGGTGGTAACATCTCAGTCGTTGGATCAACTTTTGGAAGTTGAAACGGATCTGAATGCCTATAAATAGGACCTTTGGTTCCTTAGATGATTTCCATCTTTACTTGAGAATTTTCTCTTATTCAGAGCATTGCTCTTCAATTTAAGAACTTTTCAAGAGTAAAACTCTATTAAAACTTAGGTATAGTTTAAAACTTTTAAGAAACCAGGGTTTTACCCATTAACAGAGCTTTGCTCTTTATAGATTTTTGATCTAAAGAGAACCATTTTAGGGTTCCAATAATAAAGCTTTTACTCTCTAAAAGGGTTTTATTTATAACTTCTTGATTCATTAATAGAGCTTTGCTCCTTTTAAGTCATATAGCAGAACTCTTAAGAGTTTGTTCATGAATAATGAAGATCAAAAATGGAGTTTTATCTTTGATGGATTAAATCATCTTCTCATAGCAAGGCTCTCAGCATTCTCGGGGAATTTCTTTAAATTCCCCTCATAAATGATTTTGATAAGTGTTACACCCGTCCGCAGAGCATTGCTCTCGAGGAGTTTAACTCCCTGTACCTGTTTTTAATAAGAATTCGCTTAATCAGTCTGGCTGCTAATTTTTGCTGATCTTCTTTTACAGGAGTAATGGACGCCCACATGTACGATCTCGACGAGATTATCTCTTACGGGGCATTCGCCAACTCGGCCGTTCTCAGAACCGAGAACTCATAAATCCAGAGTGTGCCGAAATTATGAGTCGCTTCGACGCATATAACGGTCAACTGCTTCCTCGACGTTCCTATCTCCTGAAGCTTATCGTGGGAGCCATCTGGGAAGCGCTTCCCTTATTCTGTACTGGTGTGCTACTTGGGGCATTGGATGCCACCGAGGATAAGGTGCACCCGGTGTATCTGATGAGCCTAATCTCAAAGAGAAGGCGAGATAACCTTATCGATCTTCTGCATCAAGCTTTTCAACAGTCTGCAATACTTACTGCCTATCGGAAGGAGGAGGACATTCGTGAGGATCCCGACGCTCGTGATCGTGAAAGAAAGCACACCAGGATGATTCGAAAGGCGTGGAAGATTCTGGACAAGGTCACTTTTGAGTTCCTCAATCCATGCCCTGGGTTCGAGGTTATACCCTTGTAAACATTTCAATAATGCTGTTTTTGTTTATTGTCTTTATTGATGTAAGAAATTTCCAAGTATGAATGACAAATCTTTTTCCTCCTTCCTTTTATTTTCTGCTTTGTTATTGGCATACTCGTTAAGCAAACGTAGCCTGTAGGTGATATAGAACACTTCGAGGAGTAGTGATGGCTTAGGAGGCAGGTTCAGATCTGCTACCTAAGGCTTTTCAATTTTATGAGCCGTGAGGGTCTCATAAAGAATTTTCTCCCTACCGGTCGAGAGGATCCTGTAGGCATAATTTCTCCTTAGGAATCGTGAGGATTCCTAAGTGTGTTTTCTCTTGAGAGTCCTAAGGATCCCACAAGAGAATTTTCTTCCTTACAAGTCGAGAGGACTCGTAAGTGATTAATGAGTTGATCTACTCCCGAGTTAATGCATTGCTTCAACAGGGAGTCGAAGGTTGACTTTGGGTTGTCTGTGCACCGCCGAGTCATGGAACTGGGAACTTTGCCGCGGCTCCGCTTTGCTGACGTTGTATATTCCTGCAGAGACACTGATTTCTCTGCGGGTCGGCACGAATCGAGATATTCTCGTCAAGGACGCTGATTTCCCTGAATCAAGGTATTTGCCAAGGACACTGATTTTCTCGGAGTTGAAACGAATCGAGGTATTCCTGCAAAGACACTGATTTCTCTATGGGTCGACGCGAATCAAGATTCTTTCGTCAAGGACGCTAATTTCCCTGAATCGAGGTATTTGCCAAGGATATTGATTTCCTCGGAGTTGAGACGAATCGAGGTATTCCTGCAAAGACACTGATTTCTCTACGGGTCGAGATGAATCGAGCTACTCTCGTCAAGGATGCTGATTTCCCTGAATCGAGGTATTTGCCAAGGACATTGATTTTCCTGGGGTTGAAACGAATCAAGGTATTCCTACAAAGACACTGATTTCTCTGCGGGTCGACGCGAATCGAGATGCTCTCGTCAAGGATGCTAATTTCCCTGAATCGAGGTATTTGCCAAGGACACTGATTTCTTCGGAGTTGAAACAAATCGAGGTATTCCAGCAAAGACACTGATTTCTCTGCGGTCGAGACGAATCGAGCTGCTCTCATCAAGGACGCTGATTTCCCTGAATCGAGATATTTGCCAAGGATACTGATTTTCTCGGAGTTGAAACGAATCGAGGTATTCCTGCAAAGACACCGATTTCTCTGCGGGTCGACGCAAATCGAGGTTTTGCCAAGGACACTGATTTCCCTGGGGTTGAAACGAATCAAGGTATTCCTATAAAGACACTGATTTCTCTTCGGGTCAACGCAAATCAAGATGCTCTCGTCAAGGACGCTGATTTCCCTGAATCGAGGTATTTGCCAAGGACATTGATTTCCTCGGAGTTGAAACGAATCGAGGTATTCCTGCAAAGACACTGATTTCTCTGCGGGTTGACGCGAATCGAGGTTTTGCCAAGGACACTGATTTCCCTGGGGTTGAAACGAATCGAGGTATTCCTACAAAGACACTGATTTCTCTGCGGGTCGACGCGAATCGAGCAGCTCTCGCAAGAATATCCTAACGTCACAGTTAACCTCTGCTCTTTACGACAGAGGTCCGTTAGGGTCTGTGGTACTAGGGTTTTGTCCGTTGTACCGTCGCATTGGCTGATGTATTCCTCAATAGGCAGTCTTGCTGTTCGAGTAGCCTTGCAATTGTCGTGTCTCCGATCCCTTCTGGGGCTGGACAAGACGTCTTCAAGCAATCCTCCTAGGCAGTTTGACCGTCGGAAGAGCAAGCGTTAGGAATTTTGCCATGCCGCTTTTTACTTGAGGTTAGGCTCATTTTGGAGAGCCCCGATGAGTCATAACCACTCCGCGCTGGTGTGGGATGATCTCCGATGGTCTTTTAGGTTTTATATGAGTTACCGTCAAGACCCTGAAACTAGAAATTTGGCCTTTGCTTCGTTTGATGGCATTGCGTCTGCTGTATTGAGACGAATGTCGCGGTTGTCTCTAGGTTGCTGGTGAACCGTCGAGGTTCGGAACTAGGGATTTTACCGTGGCTCCGTTTGTTTGATTGTCGCGTCTGAATCCTGCTGGGGGAAGGATGCTGTGGTGACATCTCGTCTGCTGTGTCGAGACGAACGTCGAGGTGGTGATCGACCCACGCTGGGGTGAGATGATCTCCGATGGTCTTTCCGGTTTTATATGAGTTACCGTCAAGACCATAAAGCTAGGAATTTGGCCTTCGCTTCGTTTGCTTTGGTGTGTCCGAATCCTGTTGGAGGAAGGATGTTGTAGTGACATCTCGTCTTGCTGTATCGAGACGAATGTCAAGGTGGAGCTGGGATTTTGCCGTCACTCCGCTTTGTTTCGACCATGGGGTCTTTCGTTGACGTTGCATCTACATCCTGCTGGACTGCAAAGGAACGCCGTTGTTGACATTGCGTCTGCTGTAACGAGACGAGTGTTGGGGTGGAGTTGGGATTTTGCCGTCACTCCGCTTTGTTTCGACCGTGAGGTCTTTTGTTGACGTTGCATCTGCATACTGCTGGACTGCGAAGGAACGCCGTTGTTGACATCTCGTCTGCTGTATCGAGACGAATGCTGAGTTAGTCTCTAGGTTGTCTGTGAACCATCGAGATTTAGAACTAGGGACTATGCCGTGGCTCCGTTTGATGGTGTAACATCTGTGTTCTGCCGGAATGAGGAGGCATACCGTTGTTGGTCTTCAGGCTGTAGATGTGGCCATTGAGATTTGGAACTAGGGACTTTTGCCATGGCTCCGTTTCGTTGCGACTCTGAGGTCGGTTGTTGACGTCATGTCTGCATCTGGTTGGAGTGAGGAGAAACGCCGTTGGTGGTCTCTAAGTTGTCAATATTGACGTCGAGACCCTGAAGCTAGGGATCTTCCTTTGCTTTGTTTGTTGACATTGTGTCTGCAATATTGCGAAAAATGTCGAGGTTGTCTCTAGGTTGTCCATGAACCGTCAAGATTTGGCTTCTCTTTCTGATGGAGCCTGTTGGGAAGGTATGGTTCCCTCTTTGTTTGTGCCCATGGATTGTAAACAGGGATCAATGTGATCTCACCTGTAGGGCAAAAAGTTTCATTCTTTCATTTTTTTTTCTATTCTTTCCGCGATGCTTTTATCGCACTTTTTTAGTAAAGTACCATGTAGTTTGGTTTCGACTTTAAATCATCATTAATTTTGCTATACTTTTAAATAGATCACGAGATAATGACCTATCTCTTCACAACACTTATATTCAACATAAAACAATACCTTTTGTGAAATATAGATTCAGGAAATACCGTTTTACACAAAACTACCCGTTTTCTACAAGATTACGTATTTTTACAAATCTTTACAAAGTGCCGCTACAACCCATTTGGGGAATCCGTTCGGAATGGTGCGGATTATCGCACATCCTCGGGCTTAGTAGTGCGAGATGCAGACCTCCGCAAGGAGCATTCGGTCTCGAGAGATTTAAAATACAAATATCTTAAGAAAATGAGATTTTTAGAAAATAATAAATTAAAATTATTTTATATAAAATATATATATGTATTATAAAACTACCTATTTTTGATATAATATAAATATTTCAACTTTTCTAAATCAAAAGAATCACTTTATACGAAAATATCATGATTTTCCATACAAGTTCAATATTACAATTAAATACCCTATATTTTAAAATTAGGCTATTTTCACTAGAAATGTCACATATATAAAATCTATATCTAAGAAAACTCTAAAGATGATAATTAAATACTTAGGGTGTATTTTGAAAAGTATACAAAATTATTTTTACATAAAACCCCCTCAAATTCTATAAATTACCCTAAGGACCCTAGTAAATATAGGTTTAAGCGGGACCAATCCCTTGAGCCTCAGGGAGACGGAGAAGTGGGTGCTTGCCTATTTAAGGTAGACAAATTAACAAACGGTGTTATCAACACGGTAATCGTCTTTGAAAAAGACACAAATCCTGCCACCCATGTTCAGCGGTTACCGATAATATCAAAACTTAATTCAGGATTTCAATTTCTCTTTCTAATTGTCTGACTCAGACTGAGTCTCATTATAATAATCTGACTTGAATATGATTCAAGTACAATCTACAATACTACAATTCAATATGAATCCAGGAATGCATATATTCAATCTATTCAATCTATATTGACTGAACCGAACCATGGATATACATCCATTTACATGGTTCTCCAGTTACATCCATGATTCTCCAGTTACATCCATTTACTGATATCATGGTTTCGACAAGTCATCCAATTATACAATCTATATTACAATTCAATTACAAGTTGCAATACAATACAAACAATACAATCAAGATATCGCTGGGGTTTAAGGGGTAGATTGGTACGGAAAGTATTAGAAGTGGCAAGAGACTGCAAGACTTAAGACACCTAACCCGTATTTCCGTTGTTGTTGTACCGTGGCATAAACGGTTCCTTGTACTCTTGTTGCCCTTAGTCTCTGGCATATAGAGACTCCTCTCGTATACACTGGTATTCTTCTGTACCAAGCTACAAACAATAGCGTTAACCATATAATACAACTTTAAAGGCTACTTTCTCTCTCCATCTATTCTATTTCTCCCTTATCTTTAGGAATTACCGAGCGATTGTTCGCTGACGACATTGCTTCTCTTTCTTCTTTGGAATGTTGTCAAGTGATCTGGACACTCGAGAGATCGAGCCTACCAGCGAGGACTTGGATTAGCTTGCTTACAACCCAGAGCTCTAGCTTCATTGTACACATTTTATTTCAGTACTTTTCATTTCTGTTATGCCACTGTTTAGGCATTGTTTTCATTCAAATGTATTTACTTTTCCATGCATTGTACAAAAGAATTTTAATAAATAAAGTTGTTGTTCAATTATATCTTTTGTCTCTTGTGCATTTTTATTTATATTGCTTAGATACGCTTAGCGCATTTACTTCAGAGTAAATACGCAGCGGCCTCGTCGCGTCCTCTGCCTGTATACTGGGAAGTGGGGCGTGACAATTTGGTTAAGGCTATCATATTATTTTTTCTTATCTTCTTCCTAACTTATTTCTCTTAGTTTTCCACTTTCCTAATTAAAGAGATGAGAAATAGAATTCAAGTAAGAAAAAGAATGAGTGATACTAACTATATCTCTTATTCCATTAGCCTAGCAAACTATTGAACCAAGTTTCTTCACAAAAGAAGTTATCTTGAAATGAAGATGAAGCTGGAGTTGTGTTTCCTTAACTGGATCCATCTTTGAGAAGGAACGCCTTCACCAAGCCCATTCCCTACAACTTAGGAGTCTAGCTAGAGTTCAAATTCATCCATAGAGCATATGAAGATACTACAAAGGTTCTAATTGCTTAACTCTTGCTTGTTATGCTCTCTTTTGTTTTCAAGTTCACCTCTTTAGTTGATCTTTTTGGTGTTTGATAGTTCATGCTCTCTTGAATTTTTGAAAATGTTATTCTACCATATTTTAAAATCATTGCTAGGGTGCATGAACTCTATCAGGAAGACATGGATCATAGGGCATATTGCTCAATTGAACTTTTTTTGGAGGACAACGTGATGTACAACGTTATGTCAGAAACTTCTGCGGCAAGTTTATGATTGAAGTTAGAGAGATTGTATATGACAATGTCTTTGTCTAACAAGCTATATTTAAAAAAGCAACTCTATGGTCTACGCACGAATGAAGGTACTCCAATTCATGACCACTTGAATAACTTCAATAAGATGGTCAATGATATTCTCTGCCTTGAAGTAAAGTTAGAGGAGGAAGACCAAGCTTTTTGCTCCTTTCTTCGCTTCCAATATCTTATGAACACTTGGTGACAACAATTCTCTATGAGAAGGAGACTCTCGAGATGGAGGAGTTTACAGCTACCCTTCTCAACAATGAGATCATGAAGAAATCAAATCCATCAGAGAAGTCATCAAGGTTGTTTTCCAGTTATAGGGGAAGGTCGAAGACAAAAGCCGGAGGCAAGAGCAAGAGGGAAATCCATATCATCAGGGAAAGATGGCAAACCATGCTATTTTTGCAAACAAGCAGGGCATAAGAAGAAGCAATGTCAAAAGTACAAACAATGGTTGGAGAAGATGGGTAAAGGAGCCAGTATAAATAGTTCGGATCAAGCCAGTGTTGCGACAGAAGCAGAAAAAGAAGCACCGTGTGATGTACTCACAGTACATACTAGGAAGGAGGAAATTTCTAATGCTTGGATACTTAACTCCGGATGTTCATATCATATGTGTCCCAAAAAGGAGTTGTTCGACACCCATAAGGATTGCAATGGTAGAAGTGTTCTCATGGGGAACAATATGGTGTGCAAGACCATTGGTATAGAGAACATCAAACTTCGCATAATTGATGGTGTGGTGCGAACACTTGTGAATGTGAGATACGTTATAGAATTGTCACGCCCGCTTCCCGGTAGACGAAAACAGTGACATGGCAAGCCCACAACATATTTACTAAGTAAATACGTTAAGCGTAATTAAGCAATGTCACGCCCCGCTTCCTAGTGTACAGGTAAGGAGGCGCGGCGAGGTCCGCTATGTATTTACTTAGAAGTAAACACGCTAAGCGTATATAAGGTAAAATGTACACAAGAGACATGAATATAAATGAACAACAACTTTTATTTATTTAACAATTATTTACAAGTACAACTGGAAATGTAAATACAGGAATAGAAAACAATGCCTAAATAATGGCATAACTGAAATGAAAAGTATATACAAGTGCTTACAGCTCTGGGTCGATGGAAAACTGTTCCAAGTCCTCAGTACTGGGCTCGATCTCTAGTGAGTCGGATCCACTGACAACATTTCAAAGAAAGAAGAAAAGGAATGTCATCAGTAAACAATCGCTCGGTAAGTCTCAGAGAAAGAGAGAAGTAGAATAGACAGAAAAGGGAATATAACTGGTAAGATTTGATTATAATGTCAACGCAATTGTTTGTAGTTTGGTACAGAATATGCCAGTGTATACGAGAGAAGTCCCACTATTCTGGAAACTAAGGTATACGGAGCATAAGGAACCGTTTAGCCACGGTACAACGGCAATGGATATTCAGGTTATGTGTATTAAAGTGACCGTCTCGTGCCACTTCTAACATATTCCGTACCAGTCTACCCCTTTAAACCCTGTAATGTATTTTGTATTGAATTGTACGGCTTTATGTAATAGATTGTACGACTTTCCGAAACCATGATATCAGATAAATGGATAGTCATGTAATCAGAGTAAGTGATTATATCGATCTTAGGCTATGCGCATTCTTTCCCTGATAGTGCGAACCACATCTATAGTTGCTACTATCATCTCTGGTCCAAGAAGTTCTCTAGCTCCGATGTCATCCCAACTTAATGGCGATCGACACTTCCTTCCATATAGAGCTGTAAACGGTGTCATTCCTATACTTGCTTGGTAGCTGTTATTGTATGAAAACTCCACAAGATGTAGATGATCTTCCCACGATCCTCCGAAGTCTAGCATACACTCTTTTAGCATATCTTCAAGTATCTGAATAGTTCGCTCTTCCATCTGTTTGTGGATGGTAAGTTGTGCTGAAGTTCAGACTTGTTCCCAAGGTAGCTTGCAGACTCTGCCAAAATTGTGATCGAAATCTGGTGTCACGATCGGAGACTATGCAAACCGGTACTCCATGTAATATCATGATTTCCAGCATGAGTTCATGGGTATCAGAGATAGTACATATTGAAGATTTAAATCTTATTTAGATTCTTACCTCTATGTACTTCCTTGCTAGTGTCTTAGTAGATTGGCCAAATCGAAATAGGATGAAGTGAGCCG
Organism: Agapanthus africanus; assembly: GCA_030015575.1. Lineage (NCBI taxonomy): Eukaryota > Viridiplantae > Streptophyta > Magnoliopsida > Asparagales > Amaryllidaceae > Agapanthus > Agapanthus africanus. The sequence continues at coordinate 50,414,611 of CM057339.1, forward strand.
ACTTTGTGAGTCAATCTACAATAACTCATACCGCATCATTACCTTTCGTGCTGCGAGGAAGTGCAGTCACAAAATCCATAGTGATGTGTTACCACTTCCGTTCTGGGATAGGTAACGGTTGAAGTAAACCAGCTGTCATGTGATGTTCAGCCTTTACTTGCTGACACACCAAGCATTTAGCGGCATTTCTAGCTACTTCACACTTCATTCTATGCCACCAGTAATTTTGACGCAGATCTTTGCTTATCTTTGTGCCTCCAGGGTGTACTGAATAAAGAGAGCTGTGAGCTTTTTTCATCAACTCTTCTTGCACAGAAGCTTTTGGTATACACAATCTGCTGCCGTATCTCAAAGATCCATCTTCATGTATGATGAAGTCTGTTTGAAGTCCACTTTCTACTTGTTCTCTGATCTTTTGCACCTTTGCATCACTTGCTTGGGCAGCTTTGATCTGATTGACAATGGTAGATTGAACTTGTAAGTTCATAAAACTTTAAGCATTACCTGGCATGATCACTTCAATCTCCATCTGATGAAAATCTTGTTGGAGCTTCCACTGTGCGGTGAGATTCAATGATAATGGTTGGCGACTAAGTGCATCAGGTACTACAGTCACCTTCCCTGAATGATATTGTAGGTTGATTTCGAAGTCTGCCATAAGTTCTAACCATCTTCTCTGCCGCATATTCAATTCTTTCTGAGTAAACACATATTTCAGACTCTTGTGATCTGTGTATATGTCCACTCGTTCACCAAGAAGATAATGGCGCCAAATTTTGAGAGCAAAGATAACGGCTGCCAACTCCAAATCATGCGTTGGATAGTTGCGCTCATGAATCTTCAGCTGTCTTGAAGCATAAGCTACAACTTTACCGTGCTGATGTAGAACACATCCTAATCCCTTACCGGATGCATCGCAATGCACTTCAAAACCTCCAGATTGGTCCGGTATTACGAGAATAGGTGCTAATGTCAATCTTGACTTGAGTTCTTCGAAAGCTCGTTCGTATACTTCTGACCACACGAATTCTTCATCTTTACGTGTGAGCTTGGTCAGGAGTGTTGCGATCTTCGAAAATCCTTCAATAAACCTTCTGTAATATCCTGCTAAACCCAAGAAGCTTCGAATGTCCTTCACTGACTTCGGTGTCGGCCATTCGCTTACTGCTGATACTTTAGCTGGATCTATAGAGATTCCATCGCCTGATACAATATGTCCAAGGAAACCAACTTGATCTAGCCAAAACTCGCACTTGTTGTACTTGGCATAGAGTTGATGTTGTCGTAAAGTCTTTAGGACAATCCATAGGTGCTCGGCATGTTCTTTCCGACTCTTAGAATACACCAGGATGTCGTCGATGAAGATGAAAACAAAGCTGTCTAGGCACTCTCGGAAAACTTGATTCATTAGGTTCATGAATATAGATGGTGCGTTGGTCACTCCAAATGGCATCAGAAGAAATTCGTAATGTCCATAGCGAGTTCTGAATGCCGTTTTATGGATATCAGATTCTTTGACCTTCACCTGATGATAACCCGAACGAAGATCTAACTTGGAGAAAATGCAAGACCCACTTAGCTGATCGAACAGGTCGTCGATACGCGGAAGTGGATACTTGTTCTTTACAGTTACTTCGTTCAGAGCTCTATAATCAATACACATTCTGTATGAACCTTCCTTCTTCTTCATAAGTAGAACTGGCGATCCCCAACTTGAAGTGTTGGGACGAATCCATCCTTTCGTCAATAATTCGTCTAACTGAGTACGAACCTCCTTCAAACCTTCAGGGCTTAACCGATACGGTGCTTTGATCACTGATTGTGCTCCAAGTACTAGATCAATGCTGAATTCAAGAGCTTGATCGGGAGGCAAACCTGATATGTCTTCAGGAAATACATCGTCAAACTCTCGAACTGCCTCTGGCTTTGATACTTCCTCCGTTTGAAGTGCTGCAATCACTACCTTCTTTGGTTTTTCTTTGTATGTGCTTAGCTCTAGGGTACGGTCTCCACTTTTGAAATAAAAGATCGGATGCTCTGGAATCTCGAATACTACCCTCCTTTGACGACAGTCAATGGTAGCATAAAATGTTCCTAGCCAATCCATACCCAAAACGACATCGAAATTTGGTATGTCCAGCACCTTGAAGTCAGCATAGAATTCTCTGCTGCAAAAGACTACTGGACACAGATCGTATCCATTGTTGCCTTTAGAACGACGTTCGCTGAACTGACATTCTAGCTGGATACGAGAGGTTTGACTGGAATCGCATGAGTTCGGACGAACCGTTGCGATATAAAGCAATGAGATGCTCCAGTATCGAAGAGTGCTGGAGCAGGAAGTGAGGCTACTAAAATTGTACCTAAGTTATGTGGGATAAGTTTAGGTATAAGATAAAGATATGGATATAACAAATATTGAACAGCTTTGAAAATTGAAAGGTTACCATTAATGACTTAGCCGGTGGCTTCAGCTTCTTCCACAGTCATTGTGAAAGCCAGTCGCCTCAGTACATTCCTCCTTGCCGGAGGAGCATTCCTCTGTCCGTTCCTCTGTACTTGAGGTAAGTTTCTTTGAACTTGATGAAACTGACGAGGAGGAGGTGCAGTCGGTCCATGAGGTGGTGGAGCTGGGAGAGCTAGTCGTGGAGCAGGTGCCTGGATGACTGGGCGTTGCTGGTAAGTAATTGCTGGTCTGGGTACAGCATTTGGGTTGTGTCTACGAGGACAAGACCCAATGTCATGAGTGGCTGAACCGCAGACTAAGGAAAGCTGATTTGCACGCCGACGGTCCTTCGCCAAATGTCCATGCCTCCTGCAGTAGGTACAAAAGGCTGGGCTGGGCCAGTTATTTGGTACTTCCGGTCTCCTGGGCATAAAAGATGGCCTTGAAGAGGCTCCTTTTGCCATCTGAATGGCAGGGCGCTTCACTCCGGCAGATTAGGGTCTACCCTTCATCTTCACCACTGCCTCATATCGACTGGTAGTTTTCTGGGCTAGTTCGTGAGTTGGGAAATCCCTTGTAGCTAAGGCGGCTTGGATTTTCGGATCTAACCCTTGTTGAAATCGTCGGGACCTGATCTAAGTAGTCAGTATTAAGTGTGCCATGAACCTGTTAAGGTCTTGTGTTAGCTGTGTAGTATGTGATATTTGAATATCGAATATTGAGGTATATCATACCTACTGAGCATGGTAAACTCAGCATCATATTCATTTACAGATTTGGTCCACATCGAACCATGTTATAGGTGGATGAATTGCTGCTCCATGTCAAATCAAGCAGTCTCGGGAAAGTACTTCGCGTCGAACATGTCACGAAAAGTCCTCCATTCGATAGGCTGGTCAAGATGGCTTTCTTCCACCATCCACCAAACTCGGGCGTTGTCGGTGAGTTGCAGCTTCGCAACTCGAACCCAAGCGATCTCTAGCACTTATGCCGCTGCCAGGTCATCCACAATACTCTGAGCCCATTCTTTAGCTTCCAGGGGGCTCTCTTTTCCCAAAAATTGTTTTGGTTGCAATGCCCGGAATTACTTTACTCTGGGCGCTTCCGCTTCTGGATGGTTCAGCAAGATAGCAGTCTGCTGCTACTGTCCTTCCATGAGGTTTTGGATTGCCTCAAGCAGTACCGTCTGCTCATTGATTGGAGCAATGACGGTAGGCGTAAGCGGTATAGGTGGTGGATTGTTGTTGAAGTTGGTACTGGTGTTGTTTGGAGAATCCATAATCTTGAAAGAAAAATAGGGTTAGGATAGATTCAAAGTATATGAAATTGTAAGATTCAAGGAATATAAAATGTAAAGAATGTTTTTAGTTGCTGATTCTTGTGTTATATTACTTCGGACTTCATGCAGAATTGACTCGCATGTCCATGCAGAACTGACCTGCATGGGCCGCCAACAAAACCTGTCATGCCCTGCTTCCCAGTGTACGGGTAAGGAGGCACGACGAGTTCCGCTACGTATTTAATCAAAAGTAAACACGCTAAGCGTATATAAGGTAAAATGTACACAAGAGACATGAATATAAATGAACAATAACTTTTATTTATTTAACAATTCTTTACAAGTACAACTGGAAATGTAAATACAAGAATAGAAAACAATGCCTAAACAATGGCATAACTGAAATAAAAAGTATATACAAGTGCCTACAGCTCTGGGTCGATGGAAAACTGCTCCAAGTCCTCAGTACTGGGCTCGATCTCTAGTGAGTCGGATACTGGGCTCGATCTCTAGTGAGTTGGATCCACCTGACAACATTCCGAAGAAAGTAGAAAAGGAATGTTGTCAGCGAACAATCGCTCGGTAAGTCCCAGAGAAAGAGAGAAGTAGAATAGACAGAAAAGGGAATATAACTGGTAAGATTTGATTATAATGTTAACGCGGTTGTTTATAGCTTGGTACAGAATATGCCAGTGTATACGAGAGGAGTCCCACTATTCCGGAGACTAAGGTATACGGAACACAAGGAACCGTTCAGCCACTGTACAACGGCAATGGATATTCAGGTTAGGTGTATTAAAGTGACTGTCTCGTGCCACTTCTAACAGATTCCGTACCAGTCTACCCCTTTAAACCCCGTAATGTATTTTGTATTGAATTGTATTGCTTTATGTAATAAATTGTACGACTTGCCGAAACCATGATATCATGTAAATGGAATGGATATAAATGGATAGTCATGTAATCAGATTATATCCATGGTTCGGTTCAGTCAAGAAAGATTGTTATAGATTGAATTCTGGTATAGACGGATTCATGTTTTATTGTAATTATACTTGAATTGAATTCAAGTCAGATTGATTTCATATTTGACCGTGACTCGAACTGAGTCAGGCTTTTAGACATAATTGAAGTCCTGATTTAGTTTTTAGTGTTATCGGTAACTGATGCACATGGACGGCAGGATTTGTGTTTTTTCCAAGACAATTACCGTGTTGATAACACCGTTATTAGATTATCTACCTTAGATAGGCAAGCACCCATATTCTCCGGCTCCCCGAGACTCAAGAGAACTGGTCCCGCTTAAACATATATTTACTAGGGTCCTTATTGTAATTTAGTATAACTTGAGGGGTTTTTATATAAATAGTCTTAATATATTTTCAAAATACACCTCAAGTATTTAATTATCGTCTTTAGGGTTTTCATAGATGTATATTTTACAAAAGTGAAATTTTCTAGTGAATAGAACCTAGTTTTCATTGTATATGGTACTTTAATGAAATATTGGAATTTGTATTGAATTGTAACGGTAGTTTCATGAAATTGTGATTCTTTTGATTTAGAAAACATGGAATATATATATATATATATATATATATATATAATATTTAAAGTAGATATTTTGATTTTATTTATATATATCTAATATTTATATAAAAATAGAATTTATTTATTAAATAGAAATCACATTTTTCTTAAAAATTCCATCGAGATCGAATGCTCCTTGCGGAGGTCTGCATCTCACTCTACTAGTCTCGAGAATGTGCGATAACCTGCACCATCCCGATCGGGGTTCCCCAAAATGGGTTGTCGAGGCGTAATTGCACGGAATTAAATAACACACTTTTTAAAGAAACCGGTTTTTGAATGTTTAAGGTATTTATTCGTAAAATCGTATTTTCCCATAAACTAGAATCCTAAAAGTCATCATGCTAATTCAAAAATGTGTGTTGTAATGAGGTAGTTCATTACCTCGTAAGTTATCTAAAGGTAATACGGTTAAATTGAACAATTATAAGTTGTATGTAACATGATGGTATTTTACTGTAAAAATAGAATAAAAATTGCAACATAAATTATTTTGAGTGAAAACTTGTTCTAATGTGTTTATTTATTTTTGTTAAATATTATGAGAGAATATGGTATTTTATTATTTAAGAAAAATGGAGTTTTTAAACAAAAATGAATCGGAAGTCGGAATAACTCCGCTTCCGACGAGTTTTGAAAAAGAGAAGTTTTAGAATAGAGATGGAGGAGGTGAGTGGGGACTTACTAGCTATAGAGAAATAGGAGAGAAGGAGGAAGCTCTCGGAACAGTCGGGGCATCGTTTCATCACCGGAATCTCCCCGAAACGTCGTCAGAACTTCGCTTCTTGCTAACTCCACTTGTACAACTTGGGACTTGGAATTTTTAGAGAGTTTTTGTAATGAATTTCTGAATGAGGAGAGGTGAAATGTGGTATGATATTTATAGGGAAAATTAGGATTTAGGGTAATGAATTGGAGAATTAAAAATGTGCATTAAAATGAATTAAAGAGATGAATTATCACTCTCTGGATGTTTTCAGAGTAAACAAACAACATGGGGGTAGTGGGGTAGGCAAAGGGGTGTAGGGTTAAAAATTTTAGGGCATTACCTACGGTTTTAACCGTCGGTGCCGGCCTCCCCTTCTCATCTCGCCGGTCCAAACCGGTGGGATGGGGCTCAGATCTTGGCCACGAGTCCCTATCGCCTGGTGTACCTCAGTGAACGTGTTTGATTACTTTGTGACTTTTTATTTTACGTGTAGTGCACGTGTAAACCATCGAGCTTCTAAAAGTTTAAAAGAAAATCAATTAAAAATATATGTGGCTGTGGGGATTCGAACACAGGGGCTACGTCACAATAGTGCAAGGCTTTACCAGTGAGCTACAAGTTGCTTCTTGCTATTCAAAAGCAATTCAAATACTTATAGTGTACACAGGATTGCAAATACTCCATTTGTACATTAAAATTTAATCAAATTTCCTATACACTGAAATAGAGTTGTTACAAGCAATATAACAATGTGCAAGAATAACAAGAGTAATAAAATGAAACAACAACTTTATTTACATTCAACTTTATATACAACTGTCTGAAATAAAAAGATACAATGATTAAAAAAACAAAAGCCTAAACAATGGCATACTGAAAGTAAGTCTAGGCAGGAGCTAGTAGTCAGGCTGAGCGGCAAACTGGTCTAAGTCCTCCGGGCTCAGCTCTATTTCCTCAGAGTCCGGTACTCATGAAGAACATTCCGAAGAAAGAAACAGAGAGGAATTTCTTCAGCGAACTAGCGCTCGGTACGTCTCCAAAAGAAGTAATAAAAGATAACTGAATGGTATATAACATGAATAGAAACCAAGTAAAAGTAAACAGATAGGGTTGTATTTAAGAGTATCTAAACATGTTCACTTATAGGTATAAGATAGCTATTCTAACATGGTTGTTTCTAATTTGATAAAGAAGGTATTCATGTATATGAGAGGAGTCCATTTTACCCCGTGGACTATGGTAATGTAATGACTCTGAAATCACTGTCCAGAAATTTCTTGTATTTCACAGTAAAGGGTATTACAGCCAGTGTAAGAGTTAAAAGTTATTTTTATTAAATAAAAATAAGAAGCAACTTGTAGCTCACTGGTAAAACCTTTACACTGCTGTAACATAGCCTGGGTGTTCGATTCCTATCAGACCCAATTTTTTAAAGATTTTTCTTTTTAATTTTTCGAAAGCCCAAGAGTTGCACGTGCAATACACGGAGAAATGAAAAGTTTCAGAAAAATCAAACATGCGCAAAAAGGAGTAAACACGGATATACACACGTGGCATGAATCTCGAGACTGAACACTAAGATCCGACCGTCCATTCCTTCAATCTGATCGATGCCGACAGTCCAGAATGCCCCAATCTCCTTCTTGTTTTGCACACTTGTCTCTTCAGCTCCCCTTAACTCTCCTGCACTGTTTGATTTTCCTGCAATCAAACAGAGACTCGTCAATTCTCCATTTAACACCTTTTTAATGCATTTTAATTCAAAATTTTAATTTCCAAAGCTTAATTCTTCACTATAAATACCACCTCACGCACTAACTCCCCTCTATTCTGAAAATTTCTAGCAAAATTACCTTAAAAGTTCCTAAATGCAAGTGGAGTCAAGTGGAGTTAGCAACCAAGCCCCTTTCATCGAATATAGAAGCCGTTTCCGGAGCCCCCGCGGTGCCATAAAGCCCCCTCCCTTTTTCCTTACTCCCTTCTCGAAATTATAAAGCCATAAGTCCCTCTCACCTCTTCTTTTCATTTCAAATCATCTCCTAAAAATATATCGGTAAAGTGGAGTTACCTCCGATACATTTTTTTTAGAACTTGGAACTCTCTTTTTCTTAATACATAGGTCAAACTAACTATATCACCCTTAAAATCTTTTAACTTTGTTACAATCTTTTAACTTGAGTTTAACCAAAACACCCAATATATGCCCATGAAAACCCTGAATCTTGTAAATCACCCTCGAGATTATTTTTAAAATAATATTAATATATTTTTCATAAAACCCCCTCGAGATATATAAACAATACTTTAAGGACTATAGAATTAACATAGGCTTAAGCGGTATCATTTTTCTCGAGCCCCAGGGAGCCGGAGAAAGTGAGTGCTTGCCTATTCAGGTTAGACAACTTAACGGAGTTATAATGGCAATTGTCCTGGAAAAAGACACAAATCCTGTCGTACATGTGCAGTAGTTGCCGATTACTCCCGAACCTAAGAAAAATTCAAGAGTTAAATCTGTTCACAAGTTTATGACTCCAACAGGAATCCACATTCGACCCAGAATCCAAAATCAAACACGAACTTGTATATTTGATCATGAACGTGAAAACTCTAATTCAAACATCAAACTCAAACTTGTATACTTGACTCGACTTGACCGAACCATGGTTATAACGTGACATGAACTTGACATGAATACTTGAACACATGCTTACATCTTGAATATGAATCTGTACATTTTTGTCACGCCCCGCTTCCCAGCAGACGGAAACAGTGACGTGGAATGCCGCAACGTATTTATTTCGAGAAGGTCATTTCCTGGAATAAATACACTAAGTGTAAAATAAGCAATATAGAATGACAAGAAATAAACTTGAGATTTAAACTTCAACAATTTTATTTACATTTAACTTGAAGCATTTACAATACATGAGTTCAACTGAAAGGAAATACAATACAAGAAGAGAAATGCCTAAATAGGTAGCATACATAAACTGAAAAAGATAGCTAGTCTAGTCCTGAGTCGTGATCTGGTTTTTCTCCTCCTCGGTGATATCCACCTCTTCAATCTCCATGGTATCTGACGAACATTCCAAGAAACAAAGAAGGGTGGAATGCCCGTCAGCGAACTTTCACTCGGTAAGTTCCCAAGGAATGAGTGTGAAGTATAAAGTATAATGATAAAGAAAATGCATATCATGAAGTAATGGACTAGGAGATATGTTGTTTAAACATGTCATTTAATGTAAGTATGGCAATTCTAATTAATATGCAATTCTATATATATATCATGGTAAAATAATATAAGCATAGTATAGCATGGTCGTGTAATGTAGTTATAGCGAGCATAAAGTAAGTGTCATACAAGGTCTTTACATGGGTCAACTAATATAACGTAAGTTCAAGGATGAATGTCAACCAATCTCAAGAGTGTTCTCGAACCCAACAGGCTGTAATCTAGGGGTAAGGAACCATGAGCCCGAATCAAATGTTAGTAATGGGACTTCAACCTAGTATTGAAGTATTCCAAACTCAACAGGCTATAATCCAGGAGCAAGAAAATACGGGCCCTCATGATAGCTTGCTTATGTTCGTAAACATGGATTTGTGATCTATGAGGACTCCTGAGATTCCTTTGGATTCACACATGAACTACCCCAACACCCCGTGTATTCTAAGTTACAGTTAAACTTACCAGCCTTCCTCGAATCCATAAATACATCAAGTTGCAAGATTGAGTTCATGTCAATATCATGTATTCGTGTCAAGTATTCATGTATTTATATCAAGTTGTATTCATGGTTCGAGTCAAGTCAGTTTCAATAGCAACCATTATGTTCTGGCATTCATGTTAAGTTCATGTCCAATTATAACCAGGGTTTGATCAAGTCAAGTCAAGTATGCATGTTTGAATTTGATATTGATTTCGAGTGTTCATGATTAGGTATTCGTGTTTGATCTTGGATTCAAGTTTGAGTTTGGACTCAAACCGAGTCTAACACTTGTACTTATTTAACTCTTGAATTTTTAGGTTCGGGAGTCATCGATAACTGCTGCAAATGGACGGCAGGATTTGTGTCTTTTTCTAAGACAATTACGATTGATAACTCTATTAAGTTTTCTACCTTAAATAGGCAAGCACTCACTTTCTCCGGCTCCCTGGGGCTCAAGAGAATTGATCCCGCTTAAACCTATATTTACTAAAGTCCTTAAATATTGTTTTATATATCTCGAGAGGGTTTTATGAGAAAATATTTTTAATATAGTTAAAAAGTAAACCTCGAGGGTGATTAGTATTATTTAGGATTGTCATGAACATGGATTTTAAGTATTTAGGTATTTTAATGATAAATTTGAAAGTTCATGGTATTTTATTGAAAAACTTGTCCTTTTTGGTATCTTGATGGTATTTTATTGACATTTTTTAATATTTAATTTTTAGAAAAATATAGATTTATTATATTTCGAAAATGTGGATTTATAATTTTATATAATTTTAATTTTAAAAATAATTTTATTTTATTTCGAAAATTCGTATTTCTTAAAAATCTATTTAAATCCTTTCGAGATCCAATGCTCCGTAAAGAGGTCTGCATCTCGCTCCACTAGCCCAAGAATGTGCGATAATCCGAACCATCCATTAGAGGGTCCCCTAAAGAGGGTTGTACATGCATAATCGCAAAGAAAATAAAATACCGCTTTAAAAGAAATCCGGTTTTTAAATTATATGGTATTTTATTGTAATATTATTCTTCGTAACAAATATTCATACAAAAGAGGCATCATGCTATGGATCCAAGTGTGCATGTGGGGTAGGTCGTTACCCCGTGAAGTTTTCCTAAAGATATTGTTAAGCAATTTTGTCGGAAAAAAAATGTGATAACAAAGTTCAAGGTATTTTAAGTTAAAGTTCAAATATAGTTGTTTTATATGATATTCTTGGGTAAAATTTATTCTAAACATTGGTATTAAGATTACAAGTGAAGTGGTAAAATTAGATTGTCCAAATGATAAAAGAGAATGGAGTTATCGGTTTTAGAAAAGATGTATCGATAATAACTCCACTTTTACCGATTTTCATTAAAAATGAAATTCAATGAAGAGAAAAGGAGTGTAGAGGGGCTTACCATTTGGAAATGTCAAGAAGAGGTTAAAGAAGAGGAGGGATGCTTCGGGGCTTCGCGGGAGCTCCGGAATTGGTTTCGATCTTCACCGGAACCAACTTACTCGCTAACTCCACTTTACTCCACATGCACCTAGGAACTTTTTAGAGAGTTCTGGCTATAATTTTCAGAATGGTGCTAATCCAGTGTGGGATGGTATTTATAGTGGAGAATTAGGGTTTGGGAATTAAAATTTGGATTAAAAAGAATTAAAAATGATGTTAAATGGTGAAATAAAAGGTCTATGTTTGATTGCAGAGAAATCAAACAGGAGTTGAAGAGACGTGTGTGCAAAGCACGGAACATTTTGGAGCAATCTCGACCTTCCCCGCCGGCCCAAATAGGAGATCCGCTAGTCGTTTTAGGGTGATAGGTCTCGAAATTTGTGCCACGTGGATTTTTCTGTGTTTACACCATTTTACACATGTTTGATATTTCTAAACTTTTCATTTCCCCGTGTATTGCACATACAATCTTTTGGGATTCCAAAAAGTTAAAAAGAAAAATCAGAAAAAATAATTATGTCTGATAGGAATCGAACATAGGGGCTACGCAACAGCAGTGCAGAGGCTTTACCAGTGAGCTACAGATTGTTTTTTGCTTTTATTTAACAAAATGACTTATAACTCCTACACAAGCTGTTGTTTATACTGGTTTAAATTTCGTTTATGGATATATATGAAAGCAGGATCATTCATATACACGTGTGGAGGTTTAGTGCATGACGCGAGCACATCAGTGGCGTTTGCGCTTAGCAAAAATCCCTAAGGGTAAAGTGCATGTGCGCACATGTATGTTGCACGTATATTTCAACAATACGATCAGAAGAAGAAAAAGTGTTAGAAATGAAGCACTCGGTGGTCAACAACAAAGGGAAAGTATTTAAATAAACATTTTATACTATAAGAAATAGATCACCGAAAACGAGATCAAAAGTACAAGGGTTTACAAAACTATGAATAAAGTTCTCTAAAACCCTCTCAGCCTTCTCCACCGTGTCAAAGCAGCGATCTTCACAAGGAGTTGCTCCCCATCGATTAGCGCCATGCTCATCGGCGAAGACAGACATGATAGCCCGCTGAGCCCGTATCTGGCTTAGCAGCTGAACAGAGCGTCCCGTAGAGGCATGGTTATCAAAAGTGCTTCATGAAAGCAACCAATCTTTTCCTCTGCTGCGTCAAGTATCGCCGGAGTCATCTCCGCTGGATGAGAGGGAATATCATCGAGCACAAACAGAAGGATCATCCGGAGCCAAATGGAGCCGATGGGGAGAGGAAATCCTCTACGAGTTAAGAGCTTGTGCTGCACCGTATCACATTGGTCATCTGTAAAAGAAGGATTCACCAAGCGTGCAACAAAACGAGGAACAATTTCCTCGAGGAGCACCTCCCATGGCTGTCGATGAGCATGTGGACGATTGCAAGCCATGACTCTCCTTTGTTGAAATGATTCTCTGAAAGTGAGAGAAAAGAGGAGCATTGTTTCAGATTATAAGGAGAGGCATTTAAGTCTCGGCACAAAAAATGTTGTGCATGGTGGAACTATTTCCAAGCTCTGACGAAAGAAGGCATTGGAAAAGAAAGTTTGACTCGGGGAAAGCAGAAAAAGAAGGAGAAAATAAACCTTCATCAATAAGGCAGCGCCTCACGTGCTCTCCACGAGGGCGCCAGCGCCGGAGCCAATTTTATAGGATTAAATCCTATGGTGGCGCCTCACGTTCTCCTCACGCGGGCACCAATGTGCAAAGCACAGAAGAGTTCATTACATAAGAGTTAAACTCTTAGATGGCACCGCACGTGCTCCTCACGCGGGTTCCAATGTGCAAAGTACAGGAATACCCATGTTAAGAATTAAATTCTTAAACGGCGCCCACATGCACGACACGTGAGCGCCAGCACCCATGTAGAATTAAATTCTACAATACTCTCTGTTAAACAGAGCCGTTGGATCAAAGATCCAACAGAGACGATAAATCATCAAAATATAGAATTAAATTCTCTTGGGAGAACATTTCCTAAATCTTTCTGAAATAAGAAAGGTACACTCGGTTGGATCAAAGATCTAATTGTAGAATAAAATTCTATTCTAGAATATATATTCTCTCAATCTTTCTAAATAAGAAAGATTGCTCTATGTAAAACAGAGAACCGTTGGATTAAAAATCCAACGGTGATTAAAAATCACCGTTTTACAGAATAAATTCTGTACAGAGAAAATATTTTCCCAATCTCGTTAAAAACCAAACGTCATATTCTGTAAAACCAGAAGTCCTTAGATCAAATATCCAATGGTGGGTAAAATTCCCCAAATCAATTTTGAAATCAATTAAATTAATTGGAATATCTCAATAAGAGATTTTATCAAAACTAATCAACAATTTGCCCTACCTATATAAAGGACCTGAGACTTCAAGTCCCACAGAGGAGAGACACCAGAGGAACAGAGAAAGAGACGGAGAGAGAAAAAACATAGGGAGAGAATTCAATTCTCAAAGAAGAAGAGCTCCGTTCTAAAAACCCTAGGTAAAGAAAATATCGAGATCAAAACATCTCCTTTACCTAATATAAGTAAGGGTTGAACCCTTCTAAAAGAACTTAGTTCTTTCTCTCGATCTGAGATCCACAAGACAAGTCTCCCACAAGTTGAGAATTTAATTCTCATCGAGAAGATCTTGTTCTTGAGAATCAAATATTCAGGAAAGAACAAATTTAAAAGAGAAAGAATATGGAGTCCATAATACTCCAGGAACTCAGTTCCTTCGAATCAAGAACTTAGTTCTTAAAAAGAACATGATTCTAGATTCTCAAAATAGTGATCTTGGTGATCGTTAATGGCCAAAATACCATCAACAACAGAGATTAAAATCTCTATATAAAAGAAACTAGCGCCTCACGTGCTTCCCACATGGGCGCCCTTCTTTAACAGCGCCCGGCGCCTCACGTGCTCCACACACGGGCGCTACATAAAAGTGCTTAGGACTTCACATACAGCCAAAACGGCTAAGTTCTTAGCACTGATTGGGCAGCGCCACACGTGCTCCTCACATAAGCGCCATCAAAAAAGAAAAGAAGAGAGAAAAGTGCCCAGCACTCCATAAACAGCCAAACTGGCAGAGTGCTCAGCGCCCATAATCAAACGCTTCACATGACACCTATGTGAGTGTCGGAGCGTTAAATAAGTGCTTAGCACTTTTTCATAAAAAGAAAAGGGCTAAACGGACAGAGCCCAAATGAGTGCTTAGCACTTTTTGAATAAAAGTAGGCAGATTAAGCCCAAATTAACTAGGTCTCTGAAGTTTCTTGCAGCTGAGCCCAAATGCACTTTTGATGGATCTTAAGTAAAAATGATCCTTAAAAACATTGATGATATCCAAAACGATATTCGTCCCATATCTCCTAAATTAATCTTAGTCTCAAATACGACTAACGATTCTCAGGACCATCACCCCTTTTTCCTTCAAATACGGGATTTGGTTTAAGGGTACATCTCTTCACACCTCTGATACATGTCATTGTAATTCCTCAACGCCTTCAGAGAGGTGGCGGGTCCCAACGACCAACAACTTCTTTCATCCTACATTGATACACTTCCAAATTAACGTGCAGGCCTCAAATCGTCTCGTGCCCCAAATTAGGGACATTCCATATCACCATTATTCACGTTGTCACGTAACTAATACACGTGCGTGCAAGATGGATAAAGTACCAAAATGTCCCTAAACTAATAGTCACCTCAAAAACGGCGATAATGGACAGAAACGTCCCTAAACTAATATTCGTCCCCAAAATGGGAATGTTGGACGAAATGTCCTTAAACTAATATCTGCCCCAAACACGGCGGTAATGGACCGCGATGTCCTTAAACTAAAATAATTGGGCTCAAATACTCATATGTTTAAGTTGATCTTAATCTCAAACCAGATTAACGGTACTTAAATAAACCTAAGCCCAAATCTAAAAATATACGGATTTGTACCGATCTGCGCCCTACGGGCGACGACACAAACTAGTCTCCGTATACAATTTATAGGGAACCTAAATAAACAAAAACACACACGACACGAAGTGAACTCTCGAAGCAGGAGAAAGTGCTTATCGCATGCGGTAACGTAATTAACTGCAGGGGATTGCGCCTGCAGGGAAGAGCGTCTCCATAATCAAAATCTCTTCACAAACGAGGGAGAATCTGATAAAGTCTACTACAAAGGCCGCATCCGTCCAAACCTCCGATATATGGTGCCATAAATCAACTTAGTATCTTCGGAGAGGTGGATAGATAAATCCAAATAGTATCTGCCCTCAGATTCAGGCAAGACAATCTATCCCAGTTCGTCTCTGTTTCTGCCGGTGAACAGATTTTGGCACGCCCGGTGGGACCTTTTCCTCTTTCCACTCCATACTTCGCGTGTCGTGTTTCACGAACAAAATCGCAGTTCGCTATGGTTGCCCTTGGATTCGAGGTACTAAAATTTGGTGTCTTGCTCCTGTGCAGAAGAAGAAGAAAATCGATGGCTTCCAACTGCATCTCTTGCAACAGCAACTTTCGCTCCACCCCAACTGGAGGAGTGACTTACGGTCCCAACGCGGCCTCCATCTTTTCGATGCTGGTGGAGCAAGTAACGCAAGCCACTACTGGACTATTTTTCGGGACCATGTTCCCACCAGTAGGTGTCTGTGCCTCAGCGCCGCAGGAAGAAGCTCCCAAGTGGTCGGTCTTCGATCGACTGGCGACCACAACGGCCCCTTTCAACAGGCCGTCTAAAGCTAACGTCCCAGTCTTCTATAGGCTGGGAAAGAACCCAAACGGGCCCGCAAAGAAGCCTGTGATACCTAAAGGGGCTACCCCAAAACAGATAGCCCTCCCAACTCCTGCTACGGGCGAAGTCGTCAAAATGCTTTCCCTACCAGAAAGTCAGTCTTTGAAAGATTTGCTGGCCATCCTGAAACCCTGCCAAGGACGTCAGTCTTCAATAGGCTGACACCAACAGCAGCCCCTCACCAAATCCGGGGGTATAAAGAAGCCACTTCTAAATCTGAGATGATCTCGTCTACAAGACATGCTCGACGTCGCCATTGGCGCCGGGTGAGAAAAGCTGGGGGAAATTCTCCTTCTGGACTTACCCCACCAGCTCCAACGGTGGAAGCTAACGCTGCCGTTCCAACCAGGAAAAGCTTTGATCTACTCAGGAGGGTACTCAAGAACTCTTCAACGGCGGTGTTAAAGAAATCGCCCCTGCCAGTAGAAGCCACAATGCAGGCAAAGATGGAGCTGCCCCATCAACGGCTCTCCTCGCAAATTCACAGGTTCTGGCGGAAAGTCTAGAACTCTATGATCAACAAAAACTATTCTCGTCGACCAAAGAAATCGAAGGATCGGCAAGAGAAACATTGTCCCTCCGTCATACAGTGAGTGACTTCTTCTACACAGGTGCCTGTTACAATGGCTCCTTCAACTTCAACCTCCCACAAAAGGATGAGGCCAAAGAAAATCCCACCGCCGGCGGCAAACTCCAAAGGCGATGGAACTAAACACCCCAAGTCTGGGGGCATGATCGCACATACAGTCTACATGGCTTCCGGGAAAGAAGAAAGCCGTGCTTCCGTAGGTCACCGGCCGCAAACTTGGTCGCTGATAAAAGCTTAGGAGCAACAACAGAAGCGCCAGGAAATGCTGACCAAAATGGCAGCGCTTACCGGGCAGAAAGAAAATCTGGATACAACAGCCGAATAGCGCCAGGGGCAGGAGACCGATACAGATTTACTATGACGGTGCTTGAAAGAAAGGACAAGGAAGCTGCTGAGTAGGCTTCTAACATAAAGAAGATGGCTCTCTTGTTCCAGGATATGGTTGGAATGATGATCCAGCCAGAACCCCCAGCCAAGGATCCACCGATAATTATCAAGGATGACAGTGGGGAAACATCAAATCCTCTTCCGGCCTTATCGGCGGCCAAGAAGGAGACAATCTCCAATGCTGCTCTTGATGATTATATCGCTCAACAAATATGAGCTCATCAAGCTAATGAAACTGCAGGCCAAATCGTCAGAACCGAGCGACCGTATTCAGGCTGGTATGACCAAATCAAGTATCCGCCGGGATATACGATGCTTAAGTTCCATGTGTAAAAGGGGACAGGCAACCCACACTAGCACGTCGTGCAGTTCAGAGCTCTATGCGGAAACACTGGAGGCGACGACAAACTGTTGCTTCCCCAGTTCATTGGCAGCCTATCAGAGACAGCCTTTGAATGGTACTCGGAGCTCCTAAATGACTCCGTGAGGACATTCACATAAATGGAGCTGTTTTTCACACAGCGGTTTTCCGGCGCAAGAGAGCGCACCCCAATCACGGCATTAATCAATGCCAGGGTGAAGCCAGGAGAAACCTAGGTCCAATATGCGATCTGGTGGCAGAACCTATGGTCAAAGTGCGAACAACGCATTGAAGAATCTCCCTCGGTGGGTACGTTCATCGGACTCTTGATCCTCAGACGACTGTATCCCAATTCATGACATTCTTCAAACCAACAAGCTTCCAAGCTCTGATCGATAAACTAGCCCAAATGGACCAGATGGGCCACGGGTCTTCCTCATCAAATAAGGACCCTCAAAACGCCAAGGGTAAAGAGAAAGTGGCCTTCATCGCCAACATTCAACAACAACCGAGCGATCCAAAACCGGCGGTTCGCCAAAACAACACACGTCCATGCCTATCGCTGGAAGAAAGGCTAGGATGTGCTTACTCGTTTCCCTATGATAAGATGAGGAGACTATTTGAGTTGGCAATGCGCAACAAACTCATCATATTGCTAGACTCACGGTGTCCACCATAGCCTGGTGACGTCAACAACCCCAACTACTGCTCCTATCACAGAATGGTGAGCCACCCAATTGAGGATTGCTACATCTTTAAGAACTCAGTCAAGGACCAGTATCAACAGGGGAAGTTCGCGCTGTCTGAGAATTAGAGGGTGAACCCACCACAGAAGCACACTCCAAAAAAAGGTGCATGCGTCGGGGGCATCATGCTCGCTCGTGGAAGAAACTCCATGGGAAGTCGTTCTTTCAGCTAAAACCAAAAGAATGCTGAAGGATCTATAGGCATGTCCAGCAGTCAGGTGGAAAAGCTCACATGAACCAGAAATTATCGAAGGGATACTGAAACCGCGTCACATACCGAAAGTTTTTGACAAAGGACAAAATCCCCAAGTCGAGCCTTCGAAGTCTTCAAAGAAAAAGAAGAAGACCAAGAAGCCTGTGTAGCCTACCGAGTATAATGATAAACACACAAACCTACAAAAGTTTATCGACTGTTTGGAGGAGTACAACCAGAAGGCGCGGACACGGGTCACTCTCGAAGATTTTCTCAAGAATATTCTTGAGAACGAAGACAGTGACAACGATGAGAGAAATGACTCATCAGAAGAAACCAAGTACTATGTAGCAAGTTGCCACATGGTCTCCCATTCGTCGTTAAATGACGAAGAAGCTCCCTCAACGTCAGAAAACAATGCAGAGGAACTAGGGGTAGGATCGGCGCTAAAATCTCCGGAACTGCCAGAAGACCCGATCGATAGGCTGTTAAACGAAGCCTTTCGAAAAAGCAAAGCTGACCGAGAACACGAAACAACCATATACGAAAAGGCTAAGCGTCAGCGTCAGGATGAAGAAGTTGTAGCAAGGATGAGTCGTAAAGTACTCCGACCAAAACGAAGCACACCTACCACAAATAAGAGCAGGATAAAGGAAGAGAAGCGGTTTGCCAAAACCCTATCAATGGGAATGAAGCTGCCACCTCTCGTAGGAAACACTCCCGGGGTCATATGTCTCGATGGAAAGGATTCACATCCAAATTACTGCCTATATCATCGGAGGGTTACCCACCACACCGAGAAATGCAATACCTTTAAGAAGTGGTGGCAAAGATATGTTGCCCATCAAAAACACTTCAAGAGAATCAAGCGCGAAGCTCGTCGACAGCAAAAGAGTGTGATAGATGCGCGTGAAAAAATGACTGCCAACTGTCATATGGTTAATACCAGTCTAGAAGGGGAAAAGCCCTAAGTTCTTATTTTCGGGAGCGATTCTGAGAACGAAATACCCCTCAGCCCTATCTTCAAAGACTCTACCTTCGAGAAAGAAGAGGAGGAGAAGAACTGTGAGAATATTCAGCTGCGTAATCGCATGATGCCTGAGAAGAACCTTGGACCTACAAACAAAGGTTCAAGCAAAAACGCAAAGGGAAAGAAAAAATCCCTGAGGAAATTGCCCTCGACGATGGAGTTGTCAAAGAGCTCGCAGTGAGGGACCCGCCTAAGAAAAATAAGGTGGATTACAACGTCCTGGCACATTTGAGGAAAATACCCTCACAACTGAACATGAGAGTCTCTGATTAAGGCATTACAAGAGCCCGATCATTTCCAAGCTTTCCTCACAGAAGAGAAGATGAAGGATGAGATGGCAGAGGTTCACACAGCTGACATTACATTCAGCGATGAAGACCTCCTCCTTGGTACGTGTGAGCATAACCGCCCGTTATACGTCACCGGGTACTGCTACGACATCAAAATAGGGAAAATCCTTGTCGACAACGGATCCTCCGTCAAGCTTCTCAACGTAAAGTGCTGGAGGAGATTTGCATGAACGTTCAACACTTAGCCCGAGATAAAATTACCATCTCTGGGTTTGACTCACAGTCGTCACGGACGCTTGGGTCCGCAATACTGACGTTACGCTTTGGGTTGCTCGTCACTGATATCAAATTTCACATCATTGACGCCAAGACTTGCTATAATACTCTGCTCGGCAGGCCCTGGCTGCATGAGTACAACGTCATCCCTTCTACACAACTTCAGTGTATAAAGTATTTCAAGGATGGTTTGGAATGCACCGTCACAGGGGAGCTGAATCCGTTTTCCATAAACGAGGTCCGGAAATATGAAGATGCGAAGTACTTTCTACTAGACTTCGAAGATACAGAAAGGTGTCATATGCCGGAGGATAAACAGAAGTCCATCGCCACTATCCTGATCTTTGGGAG
This sequence comes from Agapanthus africanus, assembly GCA_030015575.1. Taxonomy (NCBI): domain Eukaryota; kingdom Viridiplantae; phylum Streptophyta; class Magnoliopsida; order Asparagales; family Amaryllidaceae; genus Agapanthus; species Agapanthus africanus. The sequence continues at coordinate 50,434,833 of CM057339.1, forward strand.
CGATTCCGAGGAATATGAAGAAATGGTCTACTCGGGGCAACCCCAGAAAGAAAACAATAGGTCCAGACCATCGACCCTTATTCTGGTCTTCAGCAGCGACTCTGAGGATGAAGCCAACACATCATTCTCCATCTGCCCGTCAATGCAAACACTTGACGAAGTAGATCAGAGTCTGAGAATCACAATGGCTCCATCTCGGCATTACAAGGAACTTGATGCGCTCCATACATACAGCGTACAAGAACTACAGACTTTCTACGTCCCTCCTAGACGAAGAGGTGAAAAGGCGATCCTCTTCTACCAATCTACAAAGACCAGAGTAGAGAAAGAAGTCTTGCACGGTACCAATTTTGCACTCGACAGGCTTCAACCAATCCATCTGCCAAGATACTATGCGGAGGGATTGAAAAGGTTGTTAAAGTGCCAAGGTGTACCCCTCGAACAAGCTGTTCGACAAGTCCAATTCTATAAAAAGATTTTGGATATTCCTGGGACTCAGCGAAAGATGCCCAACGGGAAGATGGATACAACCGGACTCGAATACATTCGGTCTAAGAAACGGGAGCAGTTCCACAACTGTCACATCATAAACAGCTACCGTGAAGAGGAAAACGCTCTTCGGAATGGCCCTGACGTTAAAACAGAGCAAAATTGTCACGCCCCGCTTCCCAGAGTACGCTAGATTGGGCACGTGACATAGCCAACCATGCTACCTGTGGGTAGGAAGTATCCATCCACAGTCACATTACGGCTGTAGAGATATCAAGAACAAGATAAAACTATCTAAAACATGTCCATAATCCAGAATAACAGGAGTCAATAATAAATAAATGCGGAAGCAAATGATCCAATACAAATAACTGAAAAGTGTGTCCCATAATGCGGGCTCACATCAGGAAATAAATGCAGGAAATAAAACTAACTACTACTGAACTCACAGCTCAGCCTGCTGGCTGAAGTACTCCTGCTCGGACTGCAACAGCGGTACGGAATCTGGGCCATGCAAAACCCAGACATCAGCGCGTCATGTCATCAAGTAATATAATATGAACAGTGTAGCAGGCAATGTAATATAAACATGAATACAGCAAGAATAACAATAATATGAATCATACCAGTACAGGGTAGCGTGCAGTGGGTAAACTAAACTGTTCTATCAGGTTTTCTATTCTAAAGTCTTTGAAATCAATTTGAGTAATCCTCTATGTAACTCAAAGGATATGTCCCGTTACCCCCCGGGACCACGGATCAGGAATATGTGAACCAATAGTGGTTCTGTCCCGTTACCCCCCGGGACCACGGATCAGGAAAATGTAAGAGTCACGAATGGCTCTGTCCCGTTACCCCCCGGGACCACGGATCAAGCAATACCCTTTTAAGTTACACTTTAGTTTACACTTTTGATTTCCCCATACCCCCAAGTTGTGTATGTCAAGTCAGGTATTCAGTAATCAAGGACTAATGCCAACACAGGATCAGGTAAAAGCAGGTTTGTCTGGATAAACAACAGGAACGGTCCATGAGGACTACATGTCAGGTTTGTTGGCATTAGACACGAGATCAGGTAACGGGTCGAGTCATGGTACATCAGTCAAGTCAACAGTACACGGTACCATGTTAGGTATAGTAGGAAGTGTAACAGGTTATGTCAGGAAGCACAAAATGTCATGTGGGTGCTCATAATCAAACTAACATAAGCATGTGTATAAATAAACAAGCATGAGTACTATCAGAACAATAAACTGGAACATATAATATGATATGCAAATAGATATAATTTTAAGGACATGGATGCACAGTTATCGATTAGGGTTACATTTATAGTTCCAATATTAATTAGGATGCAATTTATTAAACATGGAGCGTTAATATCACATTATTATGTAGTAATGTGATCAATGGATGCAATTATATGTATCTTAAATGCGATGGATGCAAACGGGTATCCGAAAAGTTATAAAACTATAAAATGTTAATGTGGGATGTACAACTAAGCAATATGTGATATAAATATTGATATAATAATATTAATATGGATAGCATATTCAAAGCGATTAATAACTAAAAAAGTGGTATTGATTAACCATGCACAAGAAAGTTCCGTTCAGAAATTCAGCATCACCCTAATTTGTAAAATAGCTTAAAAATAACAAACGTTCTCCAAAAGAGACGTGTCTTATACCAAAACAAAGATAATTCAATAAGGTTTTCAGTTTTATAAGTATAAGCATCTCAGGTTGTTCCTAAAAAAAGTTATAAACATTCGAAGTTAAAAGTTTGCTGCTGGAATTTTCCTGGACAGCGGTTTGGAGACATTTTCATTTGCATTTTACGTTATTTAAACAATTTATTTTGCAAGTAAATATTTCATAGAGTTATAGTATTCTGAGTTAGCTTCGTAACGAACTAAAGAATGTATACTAATGATTTTTCTATGATTTATAATGAATTTTATAAGATAAGGTGTACAGTAAATTTCAGATTTGTCATATCCGATTTTTCAACGACGTTTCATGTGTAAACTATAATATTTTAAATATATATAATATCATAAAATGCAGATTATAAACTAATTAAAGATAGTAATAAGAAATATTACAACGATGTATATTTTAATTGATATGGATGCAGTATAATGTAATCTAGTATGTCACAAGAAAAGTTTTCATGATCTAGATTTAATATGATATAAACGGATGCAAACGGAACATCGAAACGTTATAAAATTAAACATGGGGCACTAGATTTAAACTATAGGTATGGTATTTATTTAAATAAGTATAAAATGAATTATATAGCATGTAGCAAGATTAACTTGCCTCGATGGGTCGCGAATCGGGAAAACGGAACGTTAACCGTCGGCGGGGAAAACTCGCGACGGGCGCACGGTTCACGGAATGAACCCAAACGACGAACAAAGGAACCGCACGGGTCGGGGTACCTCGCTGGAACGTCGAGAAACGTCACCGGCACGACGGAATTCCGGCAACAAAAGAACAGTTAAAAAAAATGAGAAACGAGACATGAAGTAAGAAGAGAAAGAATGATAAAGAGAAGTACGAGAGAATATATGAGGGGGAGATAGAGAGAGAAAAAGTGGAGAGAGAGAAGAGGGAGAGAGGGAAAGTGGGGCCCACGGGGTTAAAGGGGAGGTTGCGATTGGCTGAGAGAATAAATTGAGAAGGATATAAAAGATTGTAAAAATACTATATGGTTAACTTAAAGATTTAAATGATAGGTAATGAACAGTAAGATATCAGGTTAGTTAGAAAAATATATGCGATGGTTTTAATAATATTAAAATTTGGGATTTTGGCGCCAAATAAAACATTTCCAAATCGCGCCCGGGTCGAGCCCAAAAATTTGAATTGAAATAATAGGATTTTAAGCGGGATCCAAATTTTAAAATTAAGTGTTTTATGATTAAAAAGCATACCCCCAAAACGGACACACGTACGTGCACGTAGCCATCCAAACTCGTCCGTTTCACTGAACGGGACGAGAACACAATGCACGGACGCTACCACGAGGCTAGGGGTGTCAAGTAGGCCATGATGAATATTTTCAATTTTATTTTAGATGCCAAAATTTGTTATATGCAGAAATGAATTTACCGGGTAAAAATTTACAGTAAGCAACAAACAAGCAAGTTAAATGAAATGAGTACCACATTATGCTCAAACAGTAACTGAAAATAGTAGCATTGGGCTCGGGTGTTACATTATACCCAACTACAAAAAGAATTTTGTCCTCGAAATTCCAAGAATACAAAGATAGATAACTACAAGAAAAGGTGAGGAAACTTCTGCCGGATTTCATCTTCTCATTTTCAAGTGGACTCTCCATGCGAGCGATTACCCCAAGAAACAAGCACAGGTGGGATAACCTTGTTCTTAAGAACCTTTTCCCTTCGATCCACGATTTCAATCGGTCGCTCCTCAAAAGTTAAGTCTTCTCGTACTGTTAGCTCCGAATGATCCAAAATGTGTGTTTCATCTCGACATACTTACGGAGTTGAGATACGTGAAACACGTCGTGCACATTTTCCAAGGACTGTGGTAACGCCAAACAATACGCTACCTCACCAACACGCTCCACGATCTCAAGGGTCCAACGAATCGAGGACAAAGCTTTCCTCGACTTCCAAAACGAATCACCCCTCTAGTCGGTGATATCTTCAAGAATACCAAATCACCCACGGTGAACTCCAGAGGTCTTCTTGACGTATCTGCCCAACTCTTCTGTCGGTCCTGTGCTGCCATCATATGATTTCTGATAGGGTTAACCTTCTCAACTGTCTGCACAACCAAATCTGGTCCTAATAATCTTCGTTCACCGACATCGTCCCAACAAACAGGTGAACGGCATTTACGACCATACAAAGCTTCAAATGGAGCCATCTGAATAGTTGCCTGAAAACTGTTGTTGTAAGACAACTCCACCAAAAGTAGATGATCCTCCCAAGACCCCTTGAAGTCCTCAACGAACCATCTTCGTGGATCAATAAATCTGTTCGTAGCCCGGCTTCAACCTGCTCTCGAAACTTTTGCAGTCTAGGATCCTGCGATTGAGCTGCTTTAGTATTCTCGATCAAAGACGAATGTACTTGCAGCTGCAACAACTGTCCCGTAGAACGCGGTAGCACAACCTCCAAGTCAAATCTTCGAAAATCTGCGACAATCTCTTTCTGCGTAGTTAACACCTGAATTACTGGTAACCGACTAAGCGCATCCAGCACAACATTAACCTTCCCCGGATGGTACTTAAGATCAAGATCGTAGTCAGCCATCAGCTCTAACCATCTACGCTGCCTCATATTAAGCTCCTTCTGTGTGAACACATACTTCAAGCTCTTATGATCTGTAAAAACATCGACTCTTTCGCCCAAAAGGTAGTGTCTCCAAATCTTCAAAGCGAAAATCACAGCCGCAAGCTCCAAGTCATGAGTTGGATAATTCTTCTCATGGGTCTTCAACTGTCTCGATGCATGCTACAACTTTCCCATGCTGCATCAAAACACATCCCAATCCTTTCCCAGATGCGTCGCTGTGAATCACCAATACTCCGGAATTGTCTGGAACGGTCAGAATAGGGGTGATTATCAACTTCTGCTTCAACGTCTCGAAAGCTAACGCACACTTATCCGCCCATACAAAAGGTACCTCCTTGCGCGTAAGCTTGGTCAACGGCTCTGCCAGACAAGAAAAGTTCTCCACAAATCTCCTGTAATATCCGGCTAATCCAAGGAAACTTCTTATCTCAGCAACATTCTTTGGAATCGGCCAGTCTCGAACTGCTGCAATCTTTTCTGGATCGACGGCAATTCCATCGCCAGACACAACATGCCCCAAAAACCTTACTTCCTCCAGCCAAAACTCGCACTTACTCATCTTCGCATACAATTTCTCTTGTCTCAACGTCTGCAGTGCGATCTTCAAATGCTCAGCATGCTCTTCAAAACTCTTCGAGTAAACCAGAATATCGTCAAAGAATACCACAATGAACTGATCCAAGAACGGTGAAAAGATTCGGTTCCTCAAGTCCATGAATACTGCCGGCGCATTCGTTACTCCGAAGGGCATCACTAAGTACTCGTAATGACCATACCGAGTTCGGAACGCCGTCTTGCAAATATCTTCTGTTTTCACTCGGACCTGATGATATCCGGATCGCAAATCCAGCTTCGAGAATACCCTCGCACCACTAAGCTGCTCAAAAAGTTCTCCAATGCGAGGGATAGGGTACTTGTTCTTAATAGTCACCCGGTTTAATTCTCGATAGTCGATGCACATCCTTCTTGTGCCATCCTTCTTCTTTACTAGAAGAACTGGAGCTCCCCAAGGCGAGTTACTGCTTCGAATCCAACCCTTTTCAAGCAATTCAGCAACCTGTTTCTTTACTTCTTCCAACTCTACTGGCGCCATTGGATAATACGCTTTAGATACTGGCGCTGCACCAGGAATAAGATCAATTGCGAACTCCACGTCTCTCCTCGGCGGTAAACCCGATATATCTTCAAACACGTCCATAGAATCACGAACAACAGCCGGCTCTTTACTTTCATCACTTCCATTGATGCAAGAATATTATTTGTCGGCCTAGCCCTAAACTCGACTGGCCCGACAGAAAAACTCCCCTCCATCCCAGATAAACTCTGCTGCTCTCGGCTGCCGTAATTACTTGTGAGAAAGTGGTCAAACCCAGGGAGACAATCTGCCTCTGGATGTCCACGTCCAGGCTGCGCATGAACCTCCGTGCCCTGTCTGCATCGTTGGCAACTAAAGGTCCAGCGAAACTACTGAGTCTCGTCCATTCTGCTGCATGCACATCTACGGGTGCTCCCTTCTGCTTTAGTCCGATGAACTTCACTTCCATTTCCTCCCGTGTAGTCCGCGGGAAGAACTTCTCCAGGAGACTCTTCGAAAAATCCGCCCACTTGATCGGCTTGGGCAAACGGTTCTCCTCAACAAGCCACCATTCTCGGGCGTAGTCCACTAGCTGAATGCGTACCACAACAACCTTTTTGTCATCTAGAATCTGTGCCGCAAAAAGCAAGTTCTCTGTGTCAACTAGCCACTGCTCCACTGGCAACGACTCCTTTAAACCAGTAAATGTAGACGGACCCAACCGCCTGAAATCTGCTACGGTCCCTACTCGGTCAACTGGTCTAGCTCCAACATTGTTCACAGACTGCTGAACGATCTGCAAACCTTCCCGAAATGAGTCCGTTTGCTGCTGGATCAGCTCGGTCTGTTTCTTTGATTCTCCAGCATTCCTCTTATCACTCCAAGCATGGCGGCTTCATCCACACGCCTCTGGTATGTCTTCAATTTCTTACCGGCCATTATCCTGAACTCAAAATACCCAACATTAGCATGATGATAGATTCTGAATATAGATCAAGGCTAGAACTCCAAGATACTTAAATAGAGTACCGCATTGTAACTATGCTGCGGTATCATAGCCACAATTACATAACTCCATCCAAGTCGCCTAAGTCCTAGAGATAACAAGGAATCAGGTTTTCGAATCGATATGCAAAGGAAGTTTGCACATCGTAAAAGATATAATCAGGAAGAATGTGATTCAAGAATGGTAAAACGGTCAAGGTGGCAGGACATGTTTCCTAAACACGGGTATTCTGATTCGTGTATTAGGTACAATACCCAACTACAAAAGAATCAACCCGACTATCCTATGGCTCTGATACCAAAAGAACCATGTCACGCCCCGCTTCCCAGAGTACGCTAGATTGGGCACGTGACAGAGCCAACCATGCTACCTGTGGGTAGAAAGTATCCATCCACAGTCACATTACGGCTGTAGAGATATCAAGAACAAGATAAAACTATCTAAAACATGTCCATAATCCAGAATAACAGGAGTCAATAATAAATAAATGCGGAAGCAAATGATCCAATACAAATAACTGAAAAGTGTGTCCCATAATGCGGGCTCACATCAGGAAATAAATGCAGGAAATAAAACTAACTACTACTGAACTCACAGCTCAGCCTGCTGGCTGAAGTACTCCTGCTCGGACTGCAACAGCGGTACGGAATCTGGGCCATGCAAAACCCAGACGTCAGCGCGTCATGTCATCAAGTAATATAATATGAACAGTGTAGCAGGCAATGTAATATAAACATGAATACAGCAAGAATAACAATAATATGAATCATACCAGTACAAGGTAGCGTGCAGTGGGTAAACTAAACTGTTCTATCAGGTTTTCTATTCTAAAGTCTTTGAAATCAATTTGAGTAATCCTCCATGTAACTCAAAGGATATGTCCCGTTACCCCTCGGGACCACGGATCAGGAATATGTGAACCAATAGTGGTTCTGTCCCGTTACCCCCCGGGACCACGGATCAGGAAAATGTAAGAGTCACGAATGGCTCTGTCCCGTTACCCCCCGGGACCACGGATCAAGCAATACCCTTTTAAGTTACACTTTAATTTACACTTTTGATTTCCCCATACCCCCAAGTTGTGTATGTCAAGTCAGGTATTCAGTAATCAAGGACTAATGCCAACACAGGATCAGGTAAAAGCAGGTTTGTCTGGATAGACAACAGGAACGGTCCATGAGGACTACATGTCAGGTTTGTTGGCATTAGACACAAGATCAGGTAACGGGTCGAGTCATGGTACATCGGTCAAGTCAACAGTACACGGTACCATGTCAGGTATAGTAGGAAGTGTAACAGGTTATGTCAGGAAGCACAAGATATCATGTGGGTGCTCATAATCAAACTAACATAAGCATGTGTATAAATAAACAAGCATGAGTACTATCAGAACAATAAACTGGAACATGTAATATGATATGCAAATAGATATAATTTTAAGGACATGGATGCACAGTTATCGATTAGGGTTACATTTATAGTTCCAATATTAATTAGGATGCAATTTATTAAACATGGAGCGTTAATATCACATTATTATGTAGTAATGTGATCTATGGATGCAATTATATGTATCTTAAATGCGATGGATGCAAACGGGTATCCGAAAAGTTATAAACTATAAAATGGTAATGTGGGATGTACAACTAAGCAATATGTGATATAAATATTGATATAATAATATTAATATGGATAGCATATTCAAAGCGATTAATAACTAAAAAAGTGGTATTGATTAACCATGCACAAGAAAGTTCCGTTCAGAAATTCAGCGTCACCCCAATTTGTAAAATAGCTTAAAAATAACAAACGTTCTCCAAAAGAGACGTGTCTTATACCAAAACAAAGATAATTCAATAAGGTTTTCAGTTTTATAAGTATAAGCATCTCAGGTTGTTCCTAAAAAAAGTTATAAACATTCGAAATTGAAAGTTTGCTGCTGGAATTTCCCTGGATAGCGGTTTGGAGACATTTTTATTTGCATTTTACGTTATTTAAACAATTTATTTTGCAAGTAAATATTTCATAGAGTTATAGTATTCTGAGTTAGCTTCGTAACGAACTAAAGAACGTATACTAATGATTTTTCTATGATTTATAATAAATTTTATAAATAAGGTGTACAGTAAATTTCAGATTTGTCATATCCGATTTTTCAACGACGTTTCATGTGTAAACTATAATATTTTAAATATATATAATATCATAAAATGCAGATTATAAACTAATTAAAGATAATAATAAGAAATATTACGACGATGTATATTTTAATTGATATGGATGCAGTATAATGTAATCTAGTATGTCACAAGAAAAGTTTTCATGATCTAGATTTAATATGATATAAACGGATGCAAACGGAACATCGAAACGTTATAAAATTAAACATGGGGCACTAGATTTAAACTATAGGTATGGTATTTATTTAAATAGGTATAAAATGAATTATATAGCATGTAGCAAGATTAACTTGCCTCGATGGGTCGCGAATCGGGAAAACGGAACGTTAACCGTCGGCGGGGAAAACTCGCGACGGGCGCACGGTTCACCGAATGAACCCAAACGACGAACAAAGGAACCGCACGGGTCTGGGTACCTCGCTGGAACGTCGAGAAACATCACCGGCACGACGGAATTCCGGCAACAAAAGAACAGTTAAAAAAATGAGAAACGAGACATGAAGTAAGAAGAGAAAGAATAATAAAGAGAAGTACGAGAGAATATATGAGGGGGAGATAGAGAGAGAAAAAGTGGAGAGAGAGAAGAGGGAGAGAGGGAAAGTGGGGCCCACGGGGTTAAAGGGGAGATTGCGATTGGCTGAGAGAATAAATTGAGAAGGATATAAAAGATTGTAAAAATATTATATGGTTAACTTAAAGATTTAAAAGATAGGTAATGAACAGTAAGATATCAGGTTAGTTAGAAAATTATATGCGATGGTTTTAATAATATTAAAATTTGGGATTTTGGCGCCAAATAAAACATTTCCAAATCGCGCCCGGGTCGAGCCCAAAAATTTGAATTGAAATAATAGGATTTTAAGCGGGATCCAAATTTTAAAATTAAGTGTTTTATGATTAAAAAGCATACCCCCAAAACGGACACACGTACGTGCACGTAGCCATCCAAACTCGTCCGTTTCACTGAACGGGACGAGAACATAATGCACGGACGCTACCACGAGGCTAGGGTGTCAAGTAGGCCATGATGAATATTTTCAATTTTATTTTAGATGCCAAAATTTGTTATATGCAGAAATGAATTTACCGGGTAAAAATTTACAGTAAGCAACAAACAAGCAAGTTAAATGAAATGAGTACCACATTATACTCAAACAGTAACTGAAAATAGTAGCATTGGGCTCGGGTGTTACAAAAATCCAGCACTAAGAACGTTAAGTCCGTCGCTCGAAGAACAAATAAACAAGCTAATAAAAGAAGCTTGTCAAAGGAGCCGAGACGATCAGAGCTGCGAAATGGCCATTTATGAAAAGGCCAGGACGCAGCGCTTTAATTATCAATCTGCGGAAAAAGAAGACTACAATACCCTTTATCCCCAGCCCGCTGTATGTCCTCGCAAAAAGGAAAAATCCTGAAATAGAGGCAAAAATAGGACAAAGAGTGCAAACAACGTTCGCAAATAACAAGGCAGATCTAAGAAGCCGCGCTATAAAGAAAAACTCGGTTGGAACCCATCCTTTATAAAGAAGATGGATCGGGAATACTCCTTCCCCCAAGACAAGAAAGGGAAAATATTCAACCTTATCATGAAGCACCAAATGATGATGCTTCCAGAGTCTCGGAATCCCGAACAAATAAACGAGGTTCATCACACGGATTATTGCTCTTACCACTGATCCATAGGTCATCCCTTTGAAGACTACTTTACCTTCAAAGACTGGGTCGAAGACCAGTATCAACAACGCAGGTTCGCTTTATCCGACAGCTGGAGGGTAACTCCATCGCAAAAGCATGAGCTAAATAAGACCTATACTGTAAGGATAGGACCAACTTAACATCAAGGATGGAAGCGAACCTGTACCTGCCACGTGATAACACTCTCAAAAGAGGGAGGGCACAAGATGATAGATTACCCCTTCAAGTGCTTCGCAAATGAAGATGAGGAAGAGGTGATCTCAGAGTTTCCACCAGCTCCAAAAGAGCTGGAAGAAGAGATACACACTACGGCGGACAACCTAAGAAAAATTGACTTAGGGACATAAAATGAGCCGAGGCCAACGTTCGTCAGTGAGCTACTAGCTAAAAAACAGGCAGCCACATTAAAAGACGTGCTCATGCAATATAAAGACTGCTTCATATGGAACTATTCTGAAATACCAGGTTTAGATCCAAAGGTGGCAATACATAAACTGGCCATATCGCCGGACATAAAGCCAGTCAAACAGGCGCTAAGAAGAATACGGCTCGAACTTGAGATGAGTATCAACGCTGAAGTCAAGAAACTAATCAACTCCGGCTTCATCCAAGAAGTTCAATATCCCGACTGAATCACTAATATCGTTCCGATAATGAAGAAAAATGGGACGGTGCGCATATGTATGGACTTTCGGAACCTCAACAAAGCTTGCCCGAAGGATGATTTCCTAGTACCTGTTACCGAGTTGATGATCGATACTCTTCTCCTTCATGGATGGATCTTCAGGATACAACCAAATAAAAATGCATCCTGAAAACCAAAAACATACCGCCTTCCGGACCCCGCTGGACATATTCTGCTATAATGTGATGCCTTTCAGTTTAAAAACCGCTAGCGCTACCTACCAGAGGGCTATGACGAAGATCTTAGATGATCTCATCCATGAGATTGGCGAATGCTACATCAACGACCTTGTGGTGAAGAGCAAGTCTTATGAGGAACATTGGGAACATCTAAACATAGTGTTACAACGTCTTCGGAAGTATAATCTGAAGATGAATCTTCTAAAATGCGAGTTTGGGGTCTCCTCAGGAAAATTCCTAGGATTCATCATACGGCACCGGGGTATCGAAATCACTCCCTCAAAGATCAAGGTAATTACGGAAATGCCTACGCCAAGAACTCTCAAACAGTTGCGATCTTTTCAAGGAAAGCTCGCGTATATCCGGCGGTTCATAACCAACCTCTCCGGAAAATGTCGTCCCTACAGTCATCTAATAAAGAAGGGGACCCTGTTCGTTTGGGATCAAAAGTGCCAAAATGCACAAGATGAAATTAAGCAATACCTAAAAAATCAATCGGTATTGACCGCTTCGGTTAAGGGAAAACCCCTTATCCTATATACAAAGACCTTGAGGGTTCTCTAGGCACGCTATGGGCATAAGAGAATGATCAGGGAAAGGAGAGAGCTTTGTACTATTTAAGCTGAGTTCTCCTAGGGCCAAAAAACATCTACTCCCTCATCGAAAAGCATTGCCTGGCACTGATCTTCGCGATAACGAAGCTCAGACATTACGCCTTGGCACATGAGGTCCATCTCATATCAAAGATGGATCCTCTCAACTATCTGATGTCAAGGGCCTGAAAGGTTACGCTAGCGCCCCGGCCAACTTCCGTGGCCAAATGCGGAACAAAAAATTTATAACGATACAAAACTTGGCGCTAGAATAAACCAAAACCGGATCTATACCATAAACCTAGTTAGCAAGTAAGGGTTCTATCTACTATGATAGAAAGTAAACCTAAAGAAAACAAGTCTTTCGGGCCTCGATCCTCTCCTTAAGCTCCTCGATGGAAGTATGGATCGTGCTTGAACATCGGCCTCCTTGCGTCAACGATGATCCACCCGAGAGCTCCAACCTTGAGCTAAACCTCTAACTTAAGGTAACTAGAATACTTAGCTTGCTAATCTAAGTAGACTAGAGTGAGTAGAGTGTGATTTGAGTGGCTTAGTCTCACTAACCCTTGATTATCAACACATGATACACTAGGGTTTAGAGAGGAAGAAGGAGAGAAACATGTAAGAGAGTGAGAATGGGAATAATGAAGAGAGCTCACATAAGAGGAAAAAGAATAATAAGTTTTATTAGGATAATTGTGATAGTTCATTTGATTTGATCATTATCATATCACAATTAATGCTAAGCAAAATATCTTGTGCTAAACAAAAATATCTAAGTCAACAATGGTCAACAAGTCAAATGGTCAAACCAATTAGCCATGACACAATTATCTTTAATAAAAATTAGTAAACAATTTCCTCCACCTCATAATGGTTTTAATCAAGTCAACGGTCAAAACTCGAATGAGGTGTCTCCTTCTTTGCCTCTATCAATCGTATATACAACTCGCATCCGTGTTCCGAGAAACACGAATACATTGAGACTAAACCAATCCAAAATCTAATACTAGGATCCGGCTTAAACCAAAACCCACTAGTATTGTCCGCTCGAACACCACACGCGCATAAGTACACGTATGTGAGCGAACCCTGTCATAAAACCATATGACCTCTACTCGTTTCGCCCGAAGCTGGGAAACCCTCTGTGTGGGACTCTAAAGACTCGATAGTACTCTGGCAGTGGGTTTAACCATAAGCACATCAGCGGCACTAGCTGTGCGTAACGGCTACCCAGGTATCTGTCGATAAGAAGGTTGACGAGCAAGCTCATCCAAACTCCTACTGAGCCTATCTGTGACAATCTCCGTACAGCCCGGTCTGTTCGTCTAAGAGTATCGCATATCGGGCCTAGGTGGTGGTAAACGTCAGACCCCTAATAGCGGTATAAGTCATGTCGGAGTGTAGCTCAGAACACCTTGAGAAACTACTGGAACACCTACCAGTAAATCTCACTTGCCCTGGCCAGAGACTTTGTGTAATGGCTCTCCAAACACAGCGCGATAACAACCCTAAATACCGGGGGAGACGAATCTTGTCTAACCGCCACTGCCTACAAGTGCTTCGGGACTACACCCAACTGCTACCTGTTTGCACAACTCAATAGAGCCATGGTAGGGTTGCAATCTAAGAACAGTGGGAACACACTTGAGGCGAAGTGGCAGTGTCAAGTCAACGGACTAAGCTGTACTCATGTCACCTAGGAACTGCTACCTGACGATAGGTATAATACCAACCAACAGTTCCTGACAAGTCCTATCCAGTGTACTCGTAACCTAACGAGCACCTGTATACTATCTCCAGTATGACGTACTAATGGCTATGGGACAGACCATCTCCCTCGCTGGGATGAGAAGCGTATACACTAGTCTACTCTGAAGTATCGATGCCCTGTCTCGATAATCCTACGACTAGGGACCTGTATAAGGATGTGCTTATAGACTACCCAGCCCCCATTAGTGTGATCGCCATCACAACGCTGGTAGTCAAGCAAAAATCCTAAGGGCTCCATCAATATGTATTAGCGATATATTAAAAGAAACATATACACATATTAAGATAGATACAAATCAAGTAGCATACTACAATACCGAGCAAGACTGTCGTCAATCCATGTATATATCCCAATCTTCCAAAATGTAATATACAAACAAGTACTATACAATAATGGCCTCTGGAGCATACATATCCAACAATCTCCCACTTGCACTAAAGGCCAGTAATTGGTGTACCGCATACCCAATGTCTGCACTAAGGACGGCTGCTGGCGTACCGCATACCCAATAGCTCAAAAATTTGCTCGAACTTTGTTTGAGGGAGGGCCTTTATGAATGGATCTGCCGTGTTGTCTTTAGTGTCCACTCTTCGTACCTCAATCTCCTGGCAATCAATGATCTCCCTGATCAGGTAATACCGCCTTAAGATGTGTCTGGATTTCTGATGGGACCGTGGTTCCTTCGCTAAAGCTATAGCCCCATTGTTATCGCAATACAAAGGTATTGGGTCAATAATGGACGGAACTACATGAAGTTCACTAATGAACTTCTTCATCCAGACCACTTCTTTTGCGGCATCGCTTGCAGCAATGTATTCAGCCTCCATCGTCGAGTCTGCGACGGTATCCTGTTTGGAACTCCTCCAACACACCGCCCCTCCGTTGAGGGTAAATACAAAACCCGAGATAGACTTGCTGTCATCCTTATCACTCTGGAAGCTTGAATCGGTAAAGGACTCGACCCTGAGGTCTCCATTACCATAAACCAGGAATATCTCCTTAGTCCTTCTTAGGTACTTGAGAATGTTCTTCACTGTTGTCCAGTGGTTCTCACTTGGGTCTGACTGATACCGACTCACCAAGCTTAGCGCGTAAGCTACATCTGGTCTTGTACATAGCATCTCATACATTATAGATCCTTCTGTCGAAGCGTAGGGTATAGTGCTCATGCGAACCCTCTCCTCGTCAGTCTTGGGAGACATCTTCTTAGAGAGGGTGATTCCGTGCAATGCGGGTATATTACCACGCTTGGAATCTTCCATACTAAATCTCTTTAGTACGGTCTTTACATACCTGGACTGCGAAAGTCCCAGTAATCTCTTAGATCTATCTCTGTAGATCTTGATCCCCAGAATGCACGAGGCATCACCCAGGTCCTTCATGGAGAACCATTATGACAAGAATAGCTTGCCCGATTGTAGCATAGGAATGTCATTTCCTATCAAAAGAATGTCGTTCACGTACAAGACTAGGAATACGACAGTTCATCCTACAATCTTCTTATAAATACAAAGCTCATCCTCGTTCTTGATGAAGTCAAATTCCTTGACTGTTTCATCAAAATAGAAGTTCCAACTCCGCGATGCCTGCTTTAATCCATAAATAGATTTAAACAACTTGCACACCTTCCCACTGCTCCCACTGTCTACAAAACCTTCTGGCTGATCCATATAAACGCACTCTTCCAAACTGCCGTTTAGAAAAGCTATTTTTACGTCCATCTGCCAGATTTCATAGTCATGGAAGGCAGCAATGGCAAGTAGGATCCGAATGGATTTGAGCATAGCCACTGGAGAAAAAGTTTCATCATAGTCCACACCAGGTTTTTGACAAAAACTTTTTGCAACGAGTCTAGACTTAAAGGTTTCTACCTACCCATCTACACCAAGTTTCCTTTTGTAGATCCATTTGCATCCAACGGGTTTTACCCCAGGTGGAGAAATATCCAAGGTCCACACTTTATTGGTGTACATGGACTCCATTCCGGATCGCATAGCATCCAGCCATTTATCAGAGTCCCTACTGATAATGGCCTGCCTGAAACTGGTAGGATCATTTTCTTCCAAGATGCAATCCTCTCGATCCCCGTCTATGAGAAAACCGTAGTATCTCTCGGGCGGATGAGAAATCCTACCAGATCTACGGAGTGGCTGAGGTTCGTCTGGGACTATTGAATTTTCTGGTTCAACTAAATCCTCAGTTTGAGTTTGTAGTTCAGATATTTCATCCAGTTTTACCGTGCTCCCACTTATTTCTTTTGCAAGAAATTGCCACTCCAAAAAGATGGCATGTTGAGCAACAAACACCTTCTGTTCCTCGGTGTAGTAGAACAGATATCCATTTGAATGCCTGGGATATCCTACAAATTTACATAAAACTAACTGTGCTTGAAGTTTGTCCGGATTCTGGGTTTTCACATATACCGAACAACCCCATATCTTAACCTATTTAAGACATGGTTTTCTACCACTCCATACTTCATATGGAGTTTTAGGCATAAATTTAGACAGAACCTGATTCAACAAGTACGTTGTTGTTTCAAGCGCAAGTCCCCAGAATGAAAGAGGTAACTCAGCACTACTCGTCATGGAGTGAACCATGTCCAACAGGGTACGGTTCCTCCGCTCCGATACGTCGTTGCGCTGTGGTGTATACGGAGGGTTAAGCTGAGAGAGAATACCATTCTCTTTTAGAAATTCTCTGAATTCAGTGCTTAATTACTCCCCTCCTCTATCAGATCGGAGGATCTTGATACTTTTGCCAGTCTGGTTCTCTACTTCGTTTATGAATTCTTTGAATTTCTCAAAAGCTTCAGATTTGTGTTTCATAAGATACACATACCCGAACCTAGAGAGATTGTCAGTGAATGTGATGAAGTACGAGAACCCACCCCGTGCATTTATAGACATCGGACCACACACATCACTGTGTATGAGTCCCAAGAGCTCTTCTGCTCTTTTTTCATGTCCGGTGAACGAAGATTTGGTCATCTTTCCTTTGAGACAAGACTGACAAGTTTCATAAGATGAAAATTTGAACGTATTCAAGAGTCTATCTTTATGTAACTTACTTAGTCTTTTCTCTCCGATATGACCAAGTCTACAATGCCACAAGTAGGATTCGTTCATATCTGAACTCTTCCTCTTGCGTGTGTTTTGTACATTGAGAACTGTATTCTGATTTAGAACATAAATACCATTACACAGTGTACCTTCTGCAACCAGTACCTTATCAAGGTAAATGTTCATGATATTTCTATCAAGAACAAAGTTATATCCATCTTTATCAAGTAAAGAAACTGATATGATGTTGCAAACCATGGAAGGTATATAGTAGCAATTGTTCAAAATCATAATATTGCCATTTGGTAATACTAGGTGATATTCACCGACGGCTGCAGCATTAACTTATGCTCCGTTCCCTACCCTGAGGGACATATCACCAGGTGCAACTTTCCTACTTTTTCTCAGTCCCTGCAATAAATTACAGATATGAAATCCTGATCCGGTATCTAATACCCAGGAGGTAGGACTGACCGAAAAGCAGTTCTCAATTACAAGAACACCTTAAGTAGATGCATTAGTATGCTTCTTCTTCAATGGGGTCTCCTTGGAATCCAGACTATCCTCTTTCCTGTGCTCATACTTACGATCGCCATCATAAGAGCCAAACCGACGTTCCCCGGCCCCGGATATGAATTCGGATCGGTGAAGCGATACATTTTATTATCTTGATTAGGGCGTGAAATGGTTGCTATATAGAGAGAGAGAAAAGAAACACTCAGCGTGCGATCTTGCAAGATTAGATTGGTTATTGATTTATCTAACCAGGATGGCTCCCACTGCTTCCTCAAATTCTTCTTCAAGCCCTAAAGGAAGAACTAGTCAGGATTTAATCACACGTCATAATACTTACTTAACCTTTCAGCCAGGCTAGTGTTGGTACTTCAAGGGAGGTTTTCTAACGCTTTCGCGAAGTTCCTTAATTATATAACCTCTTTTCCCTGGAGGCGTAGCCCCACTAACACCATTCTAGACACCTACTTGGTTTATAGCATTGATTGTTAAGTGAAATAATCTCCCGAGAGTAATCCAACTCATCAGTGGGATCAGGATCCAACTATCATTGTGTGATGACCTAGATGGAATCCACTCTAGTCACCACACTCCAGAAGGTATGCTGAATCTGCAAGTTTCCTGTATGTTTGAAACTCTCGATGTGGTTTTTGCCCCAAGGGGCTTTATGACCTTGACAAAGGTCAACATGTCATAAGTCGCAGGTCAAATTCAATCCGTCATTGTCCTGAATTGATTTAGACCCATCCGCATAAGTCCTTGACAGAGGTCAAAATGACCGTGCGACTGTCCTAAATAATCGCATCTATCTATGCAGCATACGAGCATTGCTTATCTACCATTCACTATGCCTTGACAGAGGTCAACATACACAGCATGAATACTAAGTAATACTTGTAAGAAATGACGGAGGGCTACGGCTGGGTTTTTGGCGAAAAACCCGTTAACGTAATGAACTTGATATCGTTAAAGGAACCTGATAGCTTTTGAAAAAGGAGTGTTTTAAGCTCCGCCTTTTGAAAATTTCTGGTTTTAAAAAAAAAAGAGTAATCTACAGTATAGACTTTAGCTCAAGAGGTCACTCCCCGCGAAGGGATCTCGGCTCTTGCCTCGTAGAATGAGGTGTTGGATATTCATGACCGAATACCACTATGCAAAGCGAAAGAATATAACTGTAGTTTTTCGAAATTTGTTCCAACATCTTTTAGGTTTATTTTCTTGCATTAATCAAAATTAATGTGGTCCCATCAATTAACCTATCACATCATAAAAGAACGAAAATAAAATGTAGGTATTTGCCATCCGCATTCGCCACGGGGCCCCGTCATCATACGTTAGGTTACTTAACTAACGACAGAGCGGAGGCTGGACTAGCACGGGTGCAAAACATATACAACATCTACTAGTATATATATAAGTATATACAACATTCGTCCCAGGCATGATAATAATCAACATCACAGAATCTCAGCCAACAATACAGAATGGTGGATAATCTTGGAGCCCCGGGTTTCATTTGAGCCGCAAATAAAACCCGACGTTCCCGGTCGTGTGGATAGCCTGTGCAATGAGAACCTGGACCCCTTCGAGCGCGGCAAGTTACCCACCAATCCCAGAAGTGAGGCAGCCCCCTTTACAAAAGTGAATGGGCCACCCAGCACTTCACGAAATCTGGTAACTTAGGCGCCCCTCCGTGGGTCAAACTATACCCCCTACGAGTGCTGCGAATAGCCCGCCAATTCTTGAATGAAGCCCCCTCCGTCTCAACGCCATGAGATGCGGGCTTGTTGCCTTCTAGAACCTGGCTTTCCGTGTACTCCACCGTAGAGTAATCCTAGTACAGAAAAAGAAAATAATATGTACAGATGGTGACATCGACCTCAACCCGGTCGTGCCCCAAAATAATATACAACCCGGAAAAGACGGCAGTCCACATGTCGGACGCTCGCCCCGCAATAATAAATGTACAAATGAAACTTTAACTGTACCACTAATATTGCACAACATGCTATCCACCACGACTATCCAACCAAAATCACAGCACAAGCACAAAACATCAACACGAATGTCACGTTCGCAAACCCGTCTAAAAGAACATATAGCAATCAGACGAGTTTACCAATCAAATGATATTCACGGTCGCAGATAAAAGTGAATGTACTGTTAACAAAATACGTATATTAAAATTTCGATCGACTAAACTTTCTCAAATTGGCCCCAAAGGCAAATAGAGCACTCAAACAAATCTGGGCCAAAACCATATATCAAAAAAATCATATTTCTATGAACTAAAGCCCTAGAAAAAATTTCGGGCACTGTAGCTCAAAAAGCACGGCGGAACCGCCGCAAAATGTGTCATTTTGCTCCAGTTCTGCCGCCGAATTTTGGAGTTACATGCCCAAATTTTTTCCACAGCTATAGTTTTGCCTGCACTTATTTTTAAGATGCCTGGAAAAATTTTATGAACAACTTTAAAATTCGACAGCAAGCAAACAACAATGGAAATACGATTCGGAAATTTGGGTCGATCGAGATTTTAATCTTGTACAAACTAGCTAGTAGGGTTTATTGGTTGGCTCTGATACCATGAAGGGTTACGCTAGCACCCCGGCCAACTTCCGTGGCCAAATGCGGAACAAAAATTTTATAACGATACAAAACTTGGCGCTAGAATAAACCAAAACCAGATCTTTACCATAAACCTAGTTAGCAAGTAAGGGTTCTATCTACTATGATAAAAAGTATACCTAAAGAAAACAAGTCCTTCGGGTCTTCGATACTCTCCTTAAGCTCCTCGATGGAAGTATGGATCGTGCTTGAACTTCGGCCTCCTTGTGTCAACGATGATCCACCCGAGAGCTCCAACCTTGAGCCAAACCTTTAACTTGAGGTAACTAGAATACTTAGCTTGCTAATCTAAGTAGACTAGAGTGAGTAGAGTGTGATTTGAGTGGCTTAGTCTCACTAACCCTTGATTATCAACACATGATACACTAGGGTTTGAGAGAGGAAGAAGGAGAGAACCATGAGAGAGAGTGAGAATGAGAATAATGAAGAGAGCTCACATATGAGGAAAAAGAATAATAAGTTTTATTAGGATAATTGTGATGGTTTATTTGATTTGACCATTATCAGGTCATAATTAATGCTAAGCAAAATATCTTGTGCTCAACAAAAATATCTAAGTCAACAATGGTCAACAAGTCAAATGGTCAAACCAATTAGCCATGACACAATTATCATTAATAAAAATTAGTAAACAATTTCCTCCACCTCATAATGGTTTTAATCAAGTCAACGGTCAAACCCCTAATGAGGTGTCTCCTTCTTTGCCTCTATCAATCGTATATACATACCCGCATCCGTGTTCCGAGAAACACGAATACATTGAGACTAAACCAATCCAAAATCTAATACTAGGATCCGGCTTAAACCAAAGCCCACTAGTATTGTCCGCTCGAACACCACACGCGCACAAGTACACGTATGTGATCGAACCCTGTTGTAAAACCATACGACCTCTACTCGTTTCGCCCGAAGCTGGGAAACCCTCTGTGTGGGACTCTAAAGACTTGACAGTACTCTGGCAATGGGTTTAACCACAAGCACGTCAGCGGCACTAGCTGTGCGTAACGGCTACCCAGGTATCTGTCGATAAGAAGGTCAATGAGCAAGCTCATCCAAACTCCTACTGAGCCTATCTGTGACAATCTCCGTACAATCCGGTCTGTTCGTCTAAGAGTATCGCTTATCGGGCCGAGGGGTGGTAAACTTCAGACCCCTAATAGCGGTATAAGTCGTGTCGAAGTGTAGCCCAGAACACCTTGAGAAACTACTGGAACACCTACCAGTAAATCTCACTTGCCTTGGCCAGGGACTTTGTGTAATGGCTCTCCAAATACAGCGCGATATCAACCCCAAATACCGGGAGAGATGAATCCTATCTAACCGCCAATGCCTCCAAGTGCTTCGGGACTGCACCCAGCTGCTACCTGTTTGCACAACTCAATAGAGCCGTGGTATGGTAGCAATCTAAGAACAGTAGGAACACACTTGAGGCGAAGTGGCAGTGTCAAGTCAACGGACTAAGCTGTACTCATGTCACCTGGGAACTGCTACCTGACGATAGGTATAATACCAACCAACAGTTCCCGACGAGTCATGTCCAGTGTACTCGTAACCTAACGAGCACCTGTATACTATCTCCGGTACGACGTATTAATGGCTGTGGGACAGACCATCTCCCTCGTTGGGATGAGAAGCGTATACACTAGTCTACTCTGGAGTATTGATGCCCTGTCTCGATAATCCTACGACTAGGGACCTGTATAAAGATGTGCTTATAGACTACCCAGCCCCCACTGGTGTGATCGCCATCATAACGCTGGTATTCAAGCAAAAATCCTAAGGGCTCCATCAATATGTATTAGCGATATGTTAAAAGAAACATATACACGTATTAAGATAGATACAAACCAAGTAGCATACTACAATACCGAGCAAGACTGTTGTCAATCCATGTATATATCCCAAACTTCCAAAATGTAATATACAAACTAGTACTATACAATAATGGCCTCTAGGGCATACATATCCAACAGGGCCATATTAACAGGAAGGCTTGCCAAATAGGCCCTTCTCCTGATGGAGTTCTCGATAACGTATCGACCTCTCAAAGCAGTGAAAGGCCAGGCCATCGCCGAATTTCTCGCAGAGCATCCGATACCAGTCGACTCCCCCTTAAATTGCAAGTTACCGGATGAACATGCGTTCGACACAATCGAAAGAGAAAAGGAAGAAAATGATTCCTAATGGGAACTCTAATTCGATGGAGCATCTTCCATGAAGAGGTGAAAGCAAAACATCCCCATAATCAAAGCCGGGGTGGGCCTTATCTTCGTGACTCCATAAGGAGAGATATTGCGTTACGCCCTCTCCTTAACAGAGCCAAGGACTAATAACGAAACTGAATATGAAGCTTTGATAGCGGGCCTCGAGATCTCTGTCAACATGGGAATCAAAGACCTCCTCATATATGGAGACTCCCAACTGATCGTTAGTCAAGTAAATGGAGACTATGAGACGTGCAAACCAGAGCTGTTAAAGTATGGCGAAATAGTGCAGCAACTGCTGACACAAATCCCCACCTACATTCTGAAGAGTATACCGCATGCAGAAAACAGCAAGGCGGATACATTGGCCAAATTGGCTAAGGAACTGGCCGACGAAGACCTCGATGACGTAAAAATCATCGTGTAAAGCCGCAGGATCCTCGCGCCAACAGGAATATTTTCGGGAGACTTAACAGAGCCATCCGAAGGAAAAGAAACGAATGAACAAGTAGCCCTTCAAATAGAGGACGAAGAAAAGGTTAAGAATTGGAGAGAAGTCTTCTTAGACTACTTCAAATTCCAATGAACGCCCAAAAACGCGTCGTCTTGACATCAGCTCATGAAACGAGCTTTGTCTTTCGCTTTCGTCAATGATACTCTATATAAGATATCGTTCGACTGTCTGTGGCTAAGATGCCTGGGGCCGGAAGAAGCAAAGAAAGTTGTCCAAGAAACTCACGACGGACTCTGCGGTTCTCACCAATTTGGGCCAAAAATGAAGCTGAAGATCAAAAGAATGGATTATTATTGGCCCACAATGATTCAGGACTGCCTCAAATATGCGAAGCAGTGTCACTCGCGCCAAATTCACGGGGACTTCATCCACCAGCATCCAAACCCGCTACACCCAACAGTAATTAGCTGGTCGTTTGAAATGTGAGGAACCGATATAATTGGCCCCATTGAACCAGTATCGTCCAAAGGACATCGGTTCATATTGGCAACGACCGACTACTTTTCTAAGTGGGCAGAAGCAGTACCACTAAGGGAGGTGAAGACGAAGAATATCCTCCATTTCTTCAGGACACATGTCATCTATCGGTTCAGCACTCCGCGGTGAATTATCTCGAATAATGGGCCTGCTTATTGCAGTCATAAAATTAGCCGCTTCGCACAACAGTATAAGATAGATTGGAGATATTCTTCAGACTATAATTCTCGTGCCAACGGTCTAGCTGAAGTTTTCAACAAGACCTTGACGAAAATTATAAAGAAAACGGTGTCCCGAAACAAGAGAGACTGGCACGAAAGGTTGCATAAAGCTCTCTGGGCGTACCGAACAACGTTCAAAATAGAGACGAATACAACACCATACGCGTTGGAATTTGGCACGGAATTAGTGCTTCCCCTGAAAATAGAACTCCCTTCTCTACGAGTAGTGGTTCGATACGAGCTGACAGATGAAGAAAATGCTCATCTTCGGCTTGAGGAGCTCAACACCCTCGACGAAACTCGCCTTATAACACAGCAAAACCTGGAGACTTATAAGGCAAGGATGACACGGTCATATGAAAAACGGACCAGGCCGAGAACGTTTCGCCAAGGCGAACTCGTACTAGTCGTCAAAAGACCAATGATCCCCAATCGTGCAAAATGGGGGAAATTCGAGCCGAACTATGAAGTCCCGTACATCATAGACAAAATCTACCAAGGTGGAGCCTACCTGCTCATGGATATGCATGGCGAAAGACCATTCCGGCTAATAAATGGTCGATTCCTCAAAAAATACTACGCTTGATGAATCATGTCTTAAGTCTATGAAAGATGACGACGCTCATCTCCGCTCGCTATCTTCCTGAGTCAGGACTCTGAGAGTAGTATACAAAGAAGCTCCGTTGCCTCAAACATGGCAACAAAGGACCGAGATGGCTTTAAACTAGAAATTCGCCTCAAACATGGTGACGACGGACCGAGATGTCCTTAAACTAAAAATTCACCACAAACATGGCGATAACGGACCGAGATGTCCATAAACTAGAACATCGCCTCAAATATGGTAATATAAGACCGAGAAGTCCTTAAACTAATTATCTGCCTCAAACATGGCAGTACGGACCGAGAAGTCTCTAAACTAACAACGGACCGAGATGTCCTGAAACTAAAACTTCGTCTCAAAAATAGCGATACCGGACCAAAATGCCCTTAAACTAATTACTTGCCTCAAACATGGCGATACTGGACCGAAAAGTCCTTAAACTAATTACTCGCCTCAAACATGGCGATACTGGACCGAAAAGTCTTTAAACTAATTAATCGCCTCAAATATGGTGATACTGGACCGAGATATCTCTAAACTAAAATTTTGCCTCAAACATGGCGATATAGGATCAAAACGTCCCCAAACTAGCGCATCGCCCCAAATACGGCAATACACTCCTTTTAGATCTATATTGCAATCGAAATCTCGACAGCGAGGATTGCAACTCAAGTCCTATCGGCTACACAGCTACTTCAGGGATGAAGCCACCCCTAAATCCCACCGGCAAACAGATGGGTCACCTGCGACGAAGCTACTTCCGAGAGTAAAAAAAGGTATGTCCACAAGCAAAATGGGCACGGATGAAAACCCGAAAGGGCGCTGTGGGTAAAAACAGCATGGCTACCGGCGAGCTTGTGAAAACCCAAAAGGGCGCAATCTCGTTAAAAAAACAGTAAATCCGCAAGCAAAATGGGAACGGATGAAAACCCGAAAGGGCGCTGTGAGTAAAAACAGCAGGACTGCCGGCGAGTTCATGAAAATCCGGAAAGGGCGCAAACTCATAACATAAAAAAATTCATATGCACTTGCAAAGTCCTCTCGACCTTGTGAGGAGAAATTACCTGCGTGAGATCCTTACGACTCACAAAGGAGCAACACACTTAGGAATTCTCATGATTCCTAAGGAGAAATTACACTTGTGATATCCTCACGACTCATAAGGAGAATTCCCCTTATGTGACCCTCACGGCTCATAAGGTTCAAAAGCCTTAAGCTACAGGGATCCGAACCTGTTCTTAAGCCGTTATTTCCCCCAAGTTGCCCTACAAGTGGTCCAATATTGACCCTTGTATACAATCCACAGGCACTAATAAACATTTCTCCACCAAGTTCTACCAATGGCGAGAAATTTCCCCATATGGTGAAAGACACATGTAAGTTCTCTCGACTTATAAGGAGAAAACACTCTTGCAAGATCCTTACGACTTACAGGAGAAAATATCACTTGGGAATCCCCACAATTCCTAAGGAGATATACACCTATGAGATTCTCACGACTTGTAGGGAGAAATACCTTTATGAGACCCTTACGGCTCATAAAGTTAAAAAGCCTTAGTCGACAAGATCCTAACTCTATTTGCTAAGCCACCTTTACTCAAATCAAAAAAGGCAAATGATAATTCGCTCCTGACAATATCCCAGTTGTAGCGATACTACTGCCTAAAATGTTATCAAACTTCAAGTTCTCTCAAGGCAAATGATGATTCGCTTCTGGCAATATTCTAGTCGTAGCGATACTGATACTAAGGTTGGTATTAGATTCCAAACTTGCAATAGAAACAGCAGCGAGTAGCAAGAAAAATGCATATAAAAACAGCCGAAATGATAGGGCAATTTGTAATAAAAATCAGCGAGTCAAAAAATATATGCATATAAAAAGAGACGAAATGTTTGGGCAACTCGCAATAAAAAGCAGCGAGTAATAATATAAAAAAATAGTCGAAATGATTGAGCACCGCGAAAAATAGCCGAAATGATTGGGCAATCACGACATACGTGATATGAAAAGCTGAAAAGATAGAGCATCGCGGCAATAAAAAAATAAAATAAAATAAAATTTCCTCTGCTATGTAAGTATGTCCATATTGACTCTTGTATACGACTGTTCAGTCGAAAATATCGTACTTTTGATATAATATTTTCCTTACTTTTCTTAAATATCTAAAGGTATTTATTATAAATATGACACATATGAGGGTTTGTCTGTAAAAATATCTATTGTCATATGTTTATATATTATAATTAACATTATGAAGGAAAATGTATGCATATAATATTTATATAATATTTTTTATTATGCATATCATATCAAATATTCTAATCAAAAATCTCTAAAAGATATAACATCATACAAATGGTTATAATAATATCTCTATAACAAATATTACTAACATTATTCATGGAGATATTGTGCAAGATTTGGCTTAGGTCAGAAGATCAGGATATCGAGATATCGGGAATCAAAAATCTGCCGATGAAGTTAAATAAAATCGAAGAATCAATACTGGCAGAGACTAAGAGAAGATATGAAGATTCCAGATATCAAAACAATCTCTATGTGTCAACACCAGAGACCACAGAAAATTTCATCACCTGATCCCACCAAAGTGCGGCCTTTATGCGGCAGTAATGGGCTTCTGGCGGCAGATCCGCAGCAGAGAAGAGGATTTAGGGTTTGGCATTTTTGGGGTAAGATTGCAACAACAAACCCTAATACTTGGGATCTTTGGTTTCTGGTTTTGGGACTAATTAAAGGACTTAGGGCAAGTTAAAGATCATCACCTTTTACACGAAGCAAATCACCATCAAAGAACAAGTGATCCACGACAGGTCCACGATTCGACGTGATAAGGCGACGTGAGATTCGACGGAACATCTACTTCCTACGAGGCAGAGATCGAGAGCAACTTCTTCTTCCTCTTGTAATCTAAACTCAAAGAATTGTACTTGTGAAGTTGATTAATAAAGGTAGATTATTAGATTGATTATTTAGTATTTAATTTCTGCATTATGATCTCTATCCGTTCTTCTTCTATCTCCATCATGCGTGAGTAATTCTCTGCTTGATAGGGTTCGTAAGATTAGGGTAGAACAATGGATGAGAAAATACTTTAACTTCTTTTAAGTCATATGAAGTTTATAAATTTTAGCAAAAGAATCGTTAACATCCTAATCAGACACGCTATCAATTTATTGATAGTCTTGACCGCGATTTGATATCAGATTAATAATTGTTTTGTTAAGAGCTAGACATGAATTGAGATCAATGAAAGAACAAAGGTCAATAGAGTGGAAACCCTAGTTTCTTCCAAGAACCCTAATCCTCGTTCATCACTATTTATATAGTTTTAAATCTATCAATAGATAAAAGCAGTCATCTTTATTAGTCATCCATAACTACTAAATCTTAACGAACCCTACAAACCTTCTTCTTATACACGCTATATCTTTATTTAAACTAGATTAAAAAAATATATATTCTACATTTGTATTTAACATAGATCTAGACTCTAAAACTATTCTCCTTTCTTCTTTTATTCTAATCAACTCATCTAAAGTAAGATTAAAAGTTCCACGCATCTCTGCGGACGACCCGTACTCATCTCGGCTAGCTATACGCGACACCGTTATTGATTGCGGTTAAACTAAAAACACTACTTTCATAGATCAATCAAATGGCGTCGTTGCCGGGGATACGTGCGTAAATTTTTTTCTTGCTATTCTTGTTGAATTCTTATTCGATTCATATTATAATAATAAAACAAAACTGCAACTTGCATATTTAACGATTAGTGTGCGATTTTTGCGAGAGATTCTAGAGTCACTGTATCGAGGATATAAAGATTCAGAGACTTTCTAAGAGGACCAGAGGAGTAAGGGAGGCCACCTAGCAAAAATTTTCAAACGATCTCTCAACTCCGCGGCGGAACCGCGGCAAAAAGTTCATTTTGGCGGCGGAACCGCGGCATATTTAGGGTCTTATGGTTCCAAACTTCTCTGCTAACTTTCCTCAACTCTTTCTCTCTCCTCTGAAAATCCTATAATATATTTTTCTGCAGAATTCTTTGCAAAATATCGCCGCTCAAAAATCTTTTTGCGTGCTTTTTTTGCAGGTTGTTTTTGCATATTTTAATACGGACTTTAAGGGGCAAGACCACAATTCAGATTAGGTGGGGATCAGATTAGGTGGGGATTTCATCATCCTTTCTAGGCCCCACAAATCACAAAACGTGCATCCACATCACCCTACATTAATTAAAAAAATATCTAGACCAAGACTATAAGGACCGTCACGCTTAATTAGGACAAAGGAAGGTCGTGGGTAATCTATCGCTTATCCGCATTTCTTTTGTGATGTCTAGGCAAGCATGACTAAGGCAAGTGGTTACTTAATTAGTCCCGCTATTTTCGGTGATTCGTATAGCGGATACCTCTCACTTACCTGGCCACAGGAGCGATAAAGAGCTGGTAGAGGATTGATCCTGCGACTTGTCCTTTGGAAGTCTATGAGCGGTCTAATGCTTGACCAAGGTGACCTTAGTTTTAGGGTTTGTTTGTGCATTTTGTGATTTGTCGAGTCAACCCTCAAGTCCTTCTTTCAAAGCAAAACAATCCAAATAGAGCTTAAATCTTTCCCTTTTCACTCACTTTTCTTTTCACCTTCTTATAATGGGTAACCCATATAAAAGAACTCTTGCCGAACTTTGCTATCCAGAACCAGATCTTTCTTGTTTTCGTAATCGCTTCAGTATACCATCCGACTCTATCATGTCTTTAAGAGATCGGATAGAGCAAGCGGAAAGAAACAGTTGGACACCTCACTCCAGGTCCTATCAACCGTATCAAAATTCTACATCTTCTTATGTTGATACTCCATTTAAAGCATGTGAGGGAACTCCTAAAGGCATGTCCATCGCTGAGAATATGGCGAGGGCTAAAAGCCAAAGTTTCAATCCGGTCAAACAGTTAGGACAACAAACACCATCACTTTCTAAGGAAGATAATGCTACTCATTTTGCGACTTATATGACATCTACTGCCAGTCGCCAACCAACCAACCAATATCAATATTCTTCTTATCACAATGTTGATCCTACTCCTGACCAATTTTCACAACCATTCGATTTCTATCAATCCTACCCGGCTTTTACACCTTCTATAGACAATTCTTCTAATCAATCATTTGGGAGTTTTAACTATCCACAAGAATTTCAATCTTATGCTGAAACCTCTTACCGACCCATGTCTAGTCTTGAACGGACAGTAGAAGAATATCGGGTACATCGCGTCGCGCCATAGAGGAATTGAATGCGTCCATGGCCGCCCTCATACAACCCAACGAACGAGCAACTAGTTTCCAACTAGCTCAAAAAATTTCAATGTATGATACGGCAATAGGTCAAATTGAGAATTTGGGTAGTGAGAGAGAGCGGTACACCCTTCCAAATCAAACCTCCTCATTCCAAATTGAAATCCACAACTCCAGTTTCACAAATCTATCGAGTACACCAAATGATTCACCAATTGAAGATAGAAGGTTTGATGAGTTGTGTGACTTTGTAGTGTTTAATTTACCCGATTATGAAGGGTCCATTTCAAGTAAAACCACACCCAATCCTTTTGATCTCTACACCTCCACTCTAGAACTAAAATTGATTGAAAACCATTCTTTTGATGAGGTTTCTGAGACTTGTAACCTTCACTTGATTACGGATATTGACGCTGGGGATGTTGGAGATAGTGCCCTCAGAGTCAATTATTGGATCACAGGCACGTGATTGCAATGATTGAAGGAGGACCTATCCCGGTAGGACAGTCTTACTCAAGATGATAGTATGCTATCTGGTTTATCTTTATCATCGTGTACTGCTTTAGGTGACATTACTGATCACTATTGCACGTTGATAGAGCCCTTAGGATTCTTTCTTGACGGCCAGCAGTATGATGGCGATCATATACGTGGGAGCTGGGGTCTATAAGCACATCCTTAAATGGTCCCTAGTCGTGGGAGTTTCGAGACTGGGCATCGATACTCCATTAGTAGACTGGTGTATACAGTCGAGACCCCGACGAGAGGCGGTGGCCGGTCTCACAAGCCATTGGTGTCAGTTGGTTCACCTAAGATATATACAGGTGCTCATTGGGTTATGAGTACACCGGACAGGACTCGCCGGGAACCTGCTAGTTGGGATTATACCAGACGTCAGATAGCAGTTCCCTGGTAACATGTGTACAGGTTAGTTCATCGACCTGAGATCGTCATTTGTCTCGTGTGAGTTCCCACTGTGCTTTGATTACTACCCTACCACGGCTCAAAGGAGTCGTGCAAACAGGTTTTAGTTGGGTACAGTCCCGAGCCACATGGAGGCAGTGAGCGGATCTGCAGGGGTTCGTCTCTCCCGGTATTGGGGGTGAGGTCGCGCTGTGTCTAGGAGAGCCATTACACAAAGCCCTCGGCCGAGGCAGGAGATTTACTGGTAGGTATTCCAGTAGTATCTCAGGGTGTTCTGGGCTACACTCCGACACGACTTGTACCGCTATTGGGGGTCTGACTTTTACCAACCCCCTAGGCCCGCCAAGCGATGCTCATAGACGAACGGACCGGACTGTACGGATATTGTCACTGACAGGCTCAGTAGGGTGTCAGGATGAGTTCGCTCATCGATGTCCCTTTTGGTCAATAGCTGGTAGCCCGTCACGTATGGCTAATACCTCTGACGTGCTAGTGGTTAAATCCACAGCCATAGTATTGACGAGTCTAGAGTCCACCACACACAGTTACTCATGTTTCGGGCGAAACGCTGTAGAGGCCGTATGGAGATATGGCAGGGTTCGATCAGATACGTGCGGTATTGCACGGATCGTTATCGGACGGATTTTACTGGCCGGCTTTGGTTTAAGCCGGATCCTAGTATTAGACAGTGTAGATTTTGTCTCTTTGCATTTGTGTTCAGTGGGAATACATATGCGGGCATGTATATGCAGTAGCGGGGTTTTCCTGTGATTTATTACGGGATCAGTTTTCTGAAGTTGCAAGTTTGCATTCCGTTCCGGCCGGTTTTCCTTTGTTCCTTCGCGGCCGGACTTTCCGATGGAGGGGGTTATTTGCAAGTTTGCAAATACCTTATTGTGGAGGGGTTTCTTGCTTTTGTGGCATTATGAAAGGTTAAGCATCTTTGCTTTTTCATGATGGCTTGCTTTATTGAGATTAGAAAGGATTAGGATGGATTTGATGTTGATATGATATTGTTATCATAACCTTTTGCTTATGGTCACCCATTCTCTTTTCTTACACTCACCTTCCTTCTTGTTTTGAGATTCCCTCCACCATTTTGAGATATGAGGGGCTGGCCACATATTGGGGGAGAATGAGAGAGGTTCTTTTTGATGTGTAGCATATTTCCTCATCTCATTCCAAGCAAGAAAATATAGCTCCATTTTTTCAAAGTTCATTTTCTTCCTACACCTCCACATCTATGGCAACTTCACAAACCCCAAAGAGACAAGCCACTACACTACACCTACAGTACTCTTGGACGCGTCGGCTAGCCAACTTCGCGCCCGAATTGCCTCGGTCCAGAGGTGGGAGCCCGTAAAAGAATCCGGCTACGTGGTGCCCTTTCCGACGAGAAGGTGACGGACGGAGATTCCGCGGGAGATCAGAGTGGAGACGAAGACCGAAGGACACGGATCGCTTGGTATAACTCTCTACCCATTCTCTTGATAGCTAAGATTAGGTTGATGGTTACGATCCGGGTTTATTGTCCGCGGTAGCGTCGGTTTAAAGTTAAGAAAATTTTTGATTCCGCATTTTGGCCTCGAGTAGACGGCCGGGGCTCTGCCGTGGCGCAACAGGGGATATATTGGATGATGAACCTACAATTTTAGATGAGTTTGTCCCACCAACTCATCAGGTCATTTCACTTCCGTGTGGACATCATCTCGAACCTTTAACTATTCTTCCCGAACCCCATATGCGTCTTGAAATTGATGATAAATGTATGACCGAAAAGCAGAACGAAATTCAGCCTTCATTTCCCATATCTGGTTCGGCAATACTCGAAACACAAATTTGTTTACCCATTTCATCTCCCACTTTCTCTGGTTCTTCTTCTAATCTTTCTTTAATTTTAGCGAGTGTTGATAAATCACAATCTGATATTTCGAGTTCGATAATTCTAGAAAGACAACTTGATTTAGATACTTTTGAGAATGAGATAGATGAGTTTTTCGAGTCTCCTACCTCCATAATTTTTGACAAACCAAGGGTGTTGAATTTTGGTACGACACTTATTGACATTGAAACGTTCAATCAGACCATTGATGAAAGTTTCAAAAATATTTTCGCCGACGAACTCGCATTCCTAAACGACACGGATTTTGTGATTAATCAACCTCCACCTGAAGAAGTTGAACCACCGCCATTTCTTCTTATCCCATACAAGAATGTGACTATTCTTCTCATTCCCAATCATTCATATTCTCGTTTCTGTTCACCACTATTGTTTCGTCTCTATCAACCAAGACGTAAACCATACCTCCTCCTATCTCCCTACTTCTTCAAATCTCTAATCTTCCACCAACCAATGCGTTATATCGATAAAATATTTGAATGATTGGTATTGACTTTTGGTCTTTGTAAGGCTTTATTTTGACTAATAATTTTAACCCCCCTCATAATTTTAAATTCATAATACGATTTTACTCAAGTTTTGGGGGGATATATTTTGGCTCTTGAACGAAAAGAAAATTTTTAAAAAATTTTGAGCCAAAAATAAGTTTATGGGAGGATTTCACTGTCATTATTTCATGTCCCCATTACTAACTTTTCCTCCCATGTCTACAGTTTTTTAGCTTAACAGATGACATCAGTGAGGACACTGCTGCAAACAGATTTGGGGGAGATTTGTACTTATTTACGCATTATTTTGCATTATACTATATATAAGCACAAAAAAAAATTGATAATGAAAGTTTGAAAGTGAAAATTTACATATGAAAGATAGGAATAGGTTGAGAAAAACAAGAAAGTTAGATATTTTCTTAAACAAAACTAGTAATAAGTAGTTATGAGTCATTGTCCCAAGGGTTAGTAAGATGCAGGAAATTACTAATCCGAGAATAAAAATAAGTCTGAAAAATAGTCCCTATTCTTGAGTCCAAACATTTGAACGTTGATACTCAACTATACGCATTGTCACACATCTTGAAACTTGGGATAGTAGAGGATACCTTGAAATGTTCTTGTCTAAAAGCCTTAGTATGAAGGAAAATAAAAATATATAAGTGGTGAAGAAAAAAATGAACACTGGTTTTGTAATTGCTTAAGGCAGCATAAAAAAAATATAGCGAGGGTGCTTTATCACCTAGTGCCTTAGACCAACTTGTTTGGGAGCCACTGCTAAACCTTAAGTATTGCAAGACGAGGAATTATGCCTAAATGCGCGAGCACATTTAGTAATCGGTCGGTTAGTACCTCAAGAATTATTAACGATCGCATGAAGGATGTGTTAGCAATTCCATCTGATAATATTCACCAACTAAAAACTACTAAGGAAGATGGACAAGAATATGATAGCTTAAATTGAATTCTTTAAGTATAGGGATATCTTTTACACACACGTAAGGGTATATGATCGATATTTGGAAGAAAGGTAGGGAGGAAGACTAAAGGCGATATTTTATTGAAGGATGATGTGATTTCTAACATTTTTTTACGACCATTAAGATAGGGCTCATAGCAACTGAAAAGCTGGTGTAGTTGGAAACTCTTATTTTCAAGTTCTTTCTTTTATAGTTCTTATCTTTGTACGTAACTTTCATTTTATTTCTTTTATTATAGGATTTTGTGGGTGTAATCCGCTGAAAACCCTCAGGAGACCACACTCCTCCTACTAGGGACACCTAGAGATTTAACGGCTTGTTGCACGTGCTCAGTGCAATCGTGTTGCCTACGAAAGTGTGCTACTTAGGTTTTTCTTTTTTTTCTTTTTCTCCCTCTCTTGAATAAATAGTTTGCTCAGGACAATCAAAGTTAAGTTTGGGGGTATTTGTTCAGTCGAAAATATTGCACTTTTGATATAACATTTTTCTTACTTTTCTTAAATATCTAAAAGTGTTTATTATAAATATGACACATATGAAGGTTTATCTGTAAAAATATCTATTGTCATGTGTTTATATATTATAATTAACATTATGAAGAAAAATGTATGCGTATAATATTTATAAAATATTTTTTATTATGCATATCATATCAAATATTCTAATCAAGATTCTTTAAAAGATATAATATCATACAAATGGTTAGAATAATATCTCTATAACAAATATTACTAACATTATTCATGGAAATATTGTGCAAGATTTGGCTCAGGTCAAGAGATCGGGATATCGAGATATTGGGAATCAAAAATCTGCCGATGAAGTTAAATAAAATCGAAGAATCAATACTGGCAGAGACTAAGAGAAGATATGAAGATTCCAGATATCACAAAAATCTCCATGTGTCAACACCAGAGACCACAGAAAATTTCATCACCTGATCCCACCAAAGTGCGGCCCTTAAGCGGCAATAATGGGCTTGTTCATATCAGATTTTTGCATTTTTA
Organism: Agapanthus africanus; assembly: GCA_030015575.1. NCBI lineage: Eukaryota > Viridiplantae > Streptophyta > Magnoliopsida > Asparagales > Amaryllidaceae > Agapanthus > Agapanthus africanus. The sequence goes on from CM057339.1 coordinate 50,469,690, forward strand.
TATCGCCCATTCTTAATCACATTGCATATTAGTAGGTACTTTTGATCCATGTCTGCTAAATAGTTACAGGTTACAGGTTCTCAGCTCGTTACAGTGAAATTCATGAAAAATCGTTACAAATGTGAGATTACGACCAACAACAGATGAATCCGTATGATGCTGCCTACCAATACAAGGAACAAACGGAAAATCATTTAGACACTTTAATGCACAAAGCAAAAGGGCAACACAAGATCCAAGACTTCAAAACGGAGCTCAAGGCAAAAGTCCACATCACTCTGCACTGTTGAAAATCTGGAAGGAGATTGAAGAGATTATGAGAAACCAAGTGAAGAAAACAGAAGATAAAAGTAACATGAAGAAACCCTGAAGAAATGGGCCAATGAACCCACCAAATGGCCGCGGAACCGCGGCCAAACAGGCACTTCTGCCGCGGTTCCGCGGCCGTGCAGTTCACGTGTCGGTGCTTTAACTCGGCTCTCTTGGGGTATTTTTGTAATTTCGTGTATGGATCAGAATGTAAACCTAGGGTTTTCCTATCTATAAATAGGAGAGCTCAAAACCAAATTCGGTGTGCCTCTTTCAGGGTGCCTCTTTTGGGGCATGCCTTTCTTCATTTTTTATTCCTCTTTTTTATATTCTAGATCTAAATTTTAAATTCAGTTGTAATACGTTCTTGAGAGGTCATCAATAAAGTAAGTCTTTTATTTTATTTTATCTCGCATTCTTCTTATCTGCAATTTATTATCTGCACTTTTATTTGTTCTTTATTTATCTGCAATTTAGGTCATCAATAAAATTAAAAAATTGAATTTTATTGTTATCTTCCTAATGAGTGAGTAATTCCTCACTGTTAGGGGTAGGAAAGGGAAGGTTTGAGAGAAGGAAATCTCTCTCACTCCTTACTTTGTCCAAATAATTTTAATACGGACTCCTTTTAAATCAACCTTAATCCGCTCACTACGGCACCCTAGCGGTGATTCCCTAGTTAGACCGGTTGTGGTTGAATTAACCGGAGGTTAGGGATAAGAGCCAAGAAAGGACGGACAAGGACTAAAAGAAAGAAACTAAATTTCTTCCTAGTCGTGCTAATCCCCGTTGTTGCCGATTACCCTAACACCTTTATTCACAATTAAGGCATTGAAAGAAACGAGAAGATCCCTATTTCGAACTGACCTAATCCTAACCCTAGCAAGCCTTTTTATCAACTTATTCTCATTCATAGATCTTAAAATAAAACCCTACCAAAGTTAGGACTTAACTCGTTAGAACATAAAGAAAAGGATTCCTTCTCCCTGTGGATCGACCCGTACTCAACCGGTTAGCTACCAAGCGACACCGTCTTGATTGCGGTAAAATTAAACACAGAAAATGTCTGACAAATCAAATGGCGTCGTTGCCGGGGAAATGGTAATTTCTTTCTTTGTGTAATTTCGGGTTTAAAAAATATTAAAAATGATAAAAATTGAAAAATTTTAAAACAAAAAAAATAATAATAAAATAAAAATCATCTTGTTATTTTTGAAAGGATTTTGTGCAAGTGTGCACGCTTGGAGCAAACTCTGTTTCAAATCTGGAGCAAATTCTGTGAACAAAGCAATATTCAGAAGATCTAGACAGAAAGAGGAAAACAAACTAAGCACAGGGAACAACTTTGAAGCAGTCAAACGTCTGAACAGCCGCGAAACCGCAGCAGAATCGACAGTTTGACCGCGGAACCGCGGTCAAAGGGTGACGTCAGCAAACCAAAATCTATGTGAGTATCTTTTCTCCTATCCTCTCCTCTGAACTCCACTGACAAATTTTTCTGCAGCATTCTTTGCGCAAATTCTCTTCCCCTCCAATAAACTGATTTTTGTGCAGGATTCTTTGCGCTTCAAAATAAAAAAAAATTGAAAGTGTTTTAGATTTTTTGGTTGTTCCTGCTTTGCATAATTAATACGGAATTTAAGGGGCTATAACACCAACTCAGATTGGTGGGGATTTCATTACCGTTCCTAAGGCCCCAAAAATCACTAAAAAGCATATGCATCACCCTTGAGTTTAATTAAAAAATATCTAGACTCGGCCAAGTAAGGACTGTCGTGCTCATTAGGACAGAGGAAGGTTGTGGGCATTCAATCGTTTATCTAAACTAGATTTTGTGGTGCCTAGGCTAGACAAGTGAGAAAGATAATTTTAAAAGTCCTGTCTCACGGTGATTCGTGAGTGGAACCCTCCTTTCTTCATTTGTGCTTACCTGGCCACAATTGGCAGTGAAGAGACGATTTGAGGGATATCTCACAACTTGTCACTTTGGAACAGTTAGGAGCAGTCTATTGGACTTTGAGGACCATAGCTCTAGGTATGATTGTGCATGTTTTAACTGTGAATGTTTGAAATTGTGCCGTAAGTCCGTACACATTGTTGCAAAAACTCTTTCTAAAAAAAACGCTTTCAAAAATTTCAAAACTCCAAAAACAAACAATTTTTTTTAAAATATAAAAAAAATTTAAAAAATCACATTCTTTTTCTTCTCCTTTCTCTCATCACATCATGGGTACCCTACCTCACAAAACTCATGCCGAACTTTGGTACCCACAACCAAACATTACTTTCTACGGTTCTTGTTTTGGTCGAATTTCGAACGACCCCTCCTTGCCAAAAATCTCTTTGAAAGATCGAATAGACGTGTCTAGGACAAACAATTGGACTCAGCAATCCACTTCGTATCAACCGTTTCAGACATTCACCCCTTCTCATATTGATACCCCTTTTGAGAGTCCATTTGTAACCCCAAAACCTATGTCTATTGCTGAACATATTGAACAATCTCGTAACCGATCTTTCACTCCTTTCACCACTGCGAATTCTATGGATCAACAATTCCATTCATCTTCTTATCCAAATGTTGATCCTACTCATGTCCAACCATTCAATTCCTACAAGTTCTACCCGACTTTCGCACATTCCCTAGACATTGCTTCTACACAGCCATTTGGGAGTTTCCGGTATCCAAACAACTTTGAATCTTTTACTGAAACTCCTTCACAACCCATGTCAAGTCTGGAACAGGCATTGGAAGACTTTAGTGTAGCGTCATACCAACAGATGATGGATTTGAATGCGTCCATGGCCGCCCTCATATAACCTAGTGACCGGTAGCTAGTTTCCAATTAGCTCGACATTTCCCAATTTATGATGAGGCGGTATGACAGGTTGAGAATTTGAGTGGAAAAAGTGAGCTGTACACCCCTCTAAGTCAAACCTACCAGTCCCCAATTGAATCCTACAACTCCGGTTTTGAATGTCTATCAAGTGTCCTAAATGATTCACCAGTCGAAGATAGAACGCTTAATGAGTTGTGCGACTTTGTAGTGTTTAATTTACCTGATTGTGAAGGGTCCCTTTCAAGCGAAACCATCACCAATCCTTTTGACCTCTACACCTCCATCTTAGAACCTGAATTGATTGATATCCATACTTTTGATGAGGTGTCTGAGAAATTTAATTTTCACTTGATCGAGAATATTGACGCTGGGAATATTTTGGATGATGAAACCACAGATTTGGATGAGTTTCTCTCTCCAATTCATCATCCCGAGTCATTAAATGTTTCTCCCGAACTTCATATGCGTCTTGATTTTGATGAGAATTGCATGGATAAGCTAAATTTTGAGGAGAGTATTGAGGAAATTATTGAGGATGAAACGGTTTTACTTGAGGGGGAGGATTTTCCAATTCATTCTATCCCTTTCATTGACTGCGCACACCCTCCTAAATCTTTAACCGATACCCTTCCTCAATCACTTCCCTCCATCCACGCTCCGACCTTGCAAGAAACCGTTACACTTCATTTTGAATGTCTGGTTTACCAAGTTCGACGTACCCATGTTTTCTCACGAATCTTGAAGGATTTGACCTCATTTCTCAGTGGGTTGATAGATTAGCACAATCGCTTTTTACACATCGGTCATTACAAATTGTGCTAATTTATACAATCCATTCCCACCCTCAAGTTCGTATTACACTTCTTTCTCCCACTTTCTCTGGTTCTTCTTCTAATCTTCCTTTAATGATAGCGAGTGTTAATGAATCATAATCCGATATTTTGAGTTCGATAATTATAGAAAAACAACTTGATTTAGACTCTTTTGGGAATAAGGTAGATGAGCTTTACGAGTCTCCTACCTCCATAATTTTTGAAAAATCAAGCATGTTGAATTCTGGCGCGACACTTATTGACATTGAAACGTTCATTCGGACTATCGATGAAAGTTTCGAAGATATTTTCGCCGACGAACTCGCATTCCTAAACGACACGGATTTTGTGATTAATCAACCTCCACCTGAAGAAGTCGAACCACCACCATTTCTTCTTATCCCATACGAGAATGTGACCATTCTTCCCATTCCTAATCATCCACATTCTCATTTCCGTTCACCATAATTGTTTCGTCTCTACAAATCGAGACGTAAACCTTTTCTTTTACACCATTTATCTCTTCCCCACTTCTTCCTGGCTCCATACAACATGTTCTTCCACCAACCGGTGCGTTTCACTGATAAATTCTTTGAATGGTTGGTGTTGAATTTTGGTCTTTGTAAAGCTTGGCATTGACCGGTAACTTTGATCCCCCTCTTTAAAACCTTAACATTGTTTAACTTAAGTTTGGGAGGGTATAATTTGGCTCTTGAGAATAATTTCTTTAACTCAAAGTGGTGAGCCAAAATATAAGTTTGGAGAGATTTTCACAATCATATTTCATGTCCCCGTTAATAAATTTTTCCTCCTAAGTTTATAGGTTTATGAGATTTTAAAAAATGGCAACAGTGGAAACACTGTTTCACTTAAATTTGGGGGGGACCTTTTTGTGTATATATATTTTGTTTTCTTTTTCTGTTAAAAAAATAAAAATAAAAATAAAATAAAATAAAAATAAACAAACAAACAGGGGAGTACCGGCAATTTTTACCCTCTTGGTGTAGCCTGACAGTGAGGGCACTGTCAAGTTTAAGTTTGGGGGTGTGCTCGGTAAGTTTTATTCCTTTGCATTCATATGTATATTTTTGCATTTGCATACTTATTTAAAACCCATAAAAATAAAAAATTAAGTGAAAAAATTGAAAATTTCCATTTTGGCCATATTTGACTTCAATTCAACATTACGGTTGACTAGTTAGGAAAAACTGGATCCTAAACTTAGTAAATTAAAAAACCTAAAAATAACCTTTCTTAAAATTTAACTGTAGAAAATATACGTCCTTTTAGTTTATTTAGAAATAGACAAATTTTGAGTTCAGTTCTTGGGCTAAATCGAAATAAGGGAAGAGTATTGAAAGCTCTATTTGAAGTATAAGTCTGAAAAATAATTCTAAAACTTAAGTCCAAATTCTGAAAGTATATATCCTACTTTACGCACTCACACACATCTTGAAACTTGGGATAGTAGAGAATATCTTAAAATGCTCTTGTCTAAAATCTTTAGTATGAAGGAAAAGAAAATAAAAGTATAAGAGGTGAATAAAGAGATAAAAAATGAACACTGGTTTTGTAATTATTTAAGGCAGCATAAATAAAAAATATAGCGAGGGTGATTTATCACCAATGCCTTAGACCAACCGGTTTGGGAGTCACTGCTAAGCCTTAGATATTACAAGACGAGAAATTACGCCTAAATGCGCAAGCACATTTTGTAATCGGGCATTTCGTACCTCAAGAAGTATTAACGGTCGCATGAAGGATGTGTGAGAAATTTCATTTAAAATTCACCAACTAAAAGTATTTTTGAAGATGGACAAGAGTATGATAGCTTGAATTAAATTTCCAAGTGTATAGGTGATAATTACACACACGTAGGGGTATATAATTGGAGTTTGGAGGAGAGATAGGAATAAAAGATAGGGCTTATATCTTCAATAGAGATGATAAAAATTCCTGAGTTAAGATTGCATCTTAGAAGGAAAACTTAGGAGATGCTGAAAGTTTTATAAGCTTGCAAAACGTATATGTTCTTAAGTTAAATGAAAAGGAAGCGTGAAAAATACGGATTGATGATTTCTAAATTGAAGATAATAGAATTTCTTGCTAGAATACTGAATTGAAGAATTAGAGTCAATGGACAAATTGATCGGATTTTTTGGGTAGTATCCGCTGAAAACCCTCAGGAGACAACACTCCTTCTACTAGGGACACCTAGAGGTTTAACGGCTTATTGCACGAGCTCAGTGCAATCGCGTTCCCTGCGAAGGTGAGGTTAGGAATTTTTGAGAATAAAAATTGGCTTTGCTCAGGACGAGCAAAAGATAAGTTTGGGAGTATTTGTTCATATCAGATTTTTGCATTTTTATATCGCCCATTCTTAATCACATTGCATATAAGTAGGTATTTTTGATCCATGTCTGCTAAATAGTTGCAGGTTACAGGTTCTTAGCTCGTTACAGTGAAATTCATGAAAAGTCGTTACAAATGTGAGACTATGACCAACAATAGATGAATTCGTATGATGCTGCCTACCAGTTCAAGGAACAAATGGAAAATCATTTAGACACTTTAATGCACAAAGCAAAAGGGCAACACAAGATCCAAGACTTCAACACGGAGCTCAAGGCGAAAGTCCACATCATTCAGCACTGTTGGAAATCTAGAAGGAGATTGAAGAGATTATGAGAAACCAAGTGAAGAAAACAGAAGATAAAAGTAACATGAAGAAACCCTGAAGAAATGGGCCTATGAACCCACCAAATGGCCGCGGAACCGCGGCCAAACAGACACTTCTGCCGCAGTTCCGCGGCCGTGCAGTGCACGTGTCGGTAGCAGTGTCGGTGCTTTGACTCGGCTCTCTTGGGGTACTTTTGTAATTTCGTGTATGGATCATAATGTAAACCTAGGGTTTTCCTATCTATAAATAGGAGAGCTCAAAACCAAATTCGGTGTGCCTCTTTCAGGGTGTCTCTTTTGGGGCATGCCTCTCTTCATTTTTTATTCCTCTTTTTTATATTCTAGATCTAAATTTTAAATTCAATTGTAATGCGTTCTTGAGAGGTCATCAATAAAATAAGTCTTTTATTTTATTTTATCTCGCATTCTTCTTTTCTGCAATTTATTATCTGCACTTTTATTTGTTCTTTATTTATCTGCAATTTAGGTCATCAATAAAAATAAAAAATTGAATTTTATTGTTATCTTCCTAATGAGTGAGTAATTTCTCACTTGTTAGGGATAGGAAAGGGAAGGTTTGAGAGAAGAAAATCTCTCTCACTCCTTTCTTTGCCCAAATAATTTTAATACGGACTCCCTTTAAATCAACCATAATCCGCTCACTATGGCACCCTATCCTACATGATAGCGGTGATTCCCTAGTTTGACCGGTTGTGGTTGAATTAACCGGAGGTTAAGGCTAAGAGCCAAGAACGAACGGACAAGGACCAAAAAGAAGAAACTAAGTTTCTTCCTAGTCGTGCTAATCCCCGTTGTTGCCGATTACCCTGACACCTTTATTCACAATTAAGGCATTAAAAGAAGCAAGAAGATCCCTATTTCGAACTGACCTAATCCTAACCCTAGCAAGCCTTTTTATCAACTTATTCTCATTCATAGATCTTAAAACAAAACCCTACCAAAGTTAGGACTTAACTCGTTAGAACATAAAGAAAAGGATTCCTTCTCCCTGTGGATCGACCCGTACTCAACCGGCTAGATACCAAGCGACACCGTCTTGATTGTGGTAAAATTAAACACAGAAGATCTCTGACAAATCAGGGCTTCTGGCGATGGATCCGCGGTAGAGAAGCGGATTTAGGGTTTGGCATTTTTTGGGTAAGATTGCAACAACAAACCCTAATACTTGGGATCTTTGGTTTCTGGTTTTGGGACTATTTAAAGGAACGAGGGCTAAAATTAAAGATCATCACCTTTTACACGAAGCAAATCACCCTCAAAGAACAAGTGATCCACGATAGGTCCGCGATTCGATGTGATAAGACGGCGTGAGATTCAACGGAACATCTACTTCCTACGAGGCAGAGATCGAGAGCAACTTCTTCTTCCTCTTATAATCTAAACTCGAAGAATTGTACTTGTGAAGTTGATTAATAAAGGTAGATCATTAGATTAATTATTTAGTATTTAATTTCTACATTATGATCTCTATCCATTTTTCTTCTATCTCCATCATGTGCAAGTAATTTTCCGCTTGATAGGGTTCGTAGGATTAGGGTAGAACAATAGATGAGAAAATACTTTAACTATTTTTAAGTCTTATGAGGTTTATAAACTTTAGCAAAAGATTCGTTAGCATTCTAATCGGGCGCGCTATCAATTTATTGATAGTCTTGACAGCGATTTGAGATCAGATTGACAATTGTTTTCTTAAGGGCTAGACATGAATTAAGATCAATGAAAGGGCAAGGGTCAATAGAGTGGAAATCCTAGTTTCTTCTAAGAACCCTAATCCTCGTTCATCACTATCTATCTAGTTTTAAATCTATCAATAGATAAAAGAAGTCATCTTTATTAGTCATCCATAACTACTAAATCCTAACGAACCCTACAAGCCTTCTTCTTATACATTCTATATCCTTATTTAAACTAGATCTGAAAAATATATATTCTACATCCGTGTTTAACATAGATCTAGACTCTAAAACTATTCTCCTTTCTTTTTTTATTCTAATCAACTCATCTAAAGCAAGATTAAAAGTTCCACGCATCCTTGCGGACGACCCGTACTCATCTCGACTAGCTACACGCGACACCGTTATTGATTGCTGTTAAACTACAAACACTACTTTCACAGATCAATCAACGATCCATGGGCACAAATGAAAGAAAGGGAACCATATTCTGCCACCAGGCTCCATCAAAGGGAGAGCCAGATCTTGACAGCAATATCTACAGCCTAGAGATCAGCTCAACGTTCTTCTTATTCCAACAGGGTGCGGATGCGACGTCAACAAAAGCTCCAAGAAGCCGAATCAAAAAGGAGTAACGGCAAAATCCTAACTCCAGCCTGACGTGCTTCTCATGCCAACAGGATGCAGATGCAACGTCAACAAAAGATCCAAGGGTCGAAACAAAAATGGAGTCATGGCAAAATTCTAGCTCCAAGTCTTGATGGTTCATATACAACTCAGAGACTATCCAGGCGTTCCTTCTCAATGCAGATGCAACGTCAACAAAAGACCCAAGGTCAAAACCAAAAAATGGAGTAACGGAAAAATCCAAACTCCAAGTCTCGACGACGCATATACAACCTAGAGACCATCCTGACGTTCCCCCTCATTTCATCAGGATGGAAATGCGGCTATCAAATGAAATTGGAGCAATGGCATATTCCTAGCTCCGGACTTCAACTGCGATACATACAACATAAAAGTCTTACAAATGTCTACAATACTTCAGCAAAGAATCAACGCGACATCGTTAAAACAAAAAAATGAAACAACGGCATATTCCCAACTTCGGGTCTTGAAGGCAACTCATATAAAGCCTAAAAGACTATCGGAAATCATCCCACACCAGTGCGGAGTGGTTATGACTCATCGGGGCTCCAAACTGAGCCTGACCTCAAATAAAAAGCGTTATGGAAAATTCCTAACGTTTGCTCTTCCGACGGTAATATGGCCTAAGGAGATTACTTAAAGACGTCTTGTCCAGCCCTTGAAGGGATCAGAGACACGACAGTCATGGGGCTACTCGAACAACAGCTGAAGGACTGCATATCGAGGAATACATCAGCCAATGCGACGGTACCATGGACTAAAACCCTAGTACCACAAACCTAACGGACCTCCGTCGTAAAGAATGGGGGTTATCTATATACAACGTTAGGAGAAGTTTACCTGTAAACCCAAGAGAGGTAAACTAAAACACTCCAAAATGAGTACATAAACTAGAAACTCCGAAACGAGTGAATAAACTACAAACTCCGAAATGAGTACATAAACTAGAGACTCTGAAATGAGTGAATAAACTACAAAATCCGAAATGAGTACATAAACTACTTCGCGCCAGATTAAAACATAAAGAAACAGAAGGGTGCGGCTCATGGGCCTCAGGGTTTAGAACTATATCCTTTAAGAGTTGAGATTTGAGTTAATGATGGATGACGACGCTTGTGTTCGCTCGCTATCTTCTCAGGTCAAGATTTAAGTTATGTACGATACAGCAGCCCAAAATCGAACGTATGCTATGTATTACTATACACTACTTCACTCACGTGTATACCTCCGTGAGTAAAGTAGTGAGGAGCATTTGTTTACACCGATTTAAATTTTGTTTATGGATATGTGTGAAAGCAGGCTCATTCATATACGCGTGTGGAGATTTAGTGCATGACGCGAGAACATCAGCGGCATTTGCGCTTAGCAAAAATCTCTAAGGGTAAAGTGCACGTGCGCACATGTATGTTGCACATATATTTCAACAATACGATCATAGGAAGAAAAAGTGTTAGAAATGAAGCACTCGGTGGTCAACGACAAAGGCAAAGCATTTAAATAAACATTTTATGCCACAAGAAATAGATCACCAAATACGGGATCAAAAGTATAAGGGTTTACAAAACTATGAATAAAGTTCTCTAAAACCCTCTCAGCCTTCTCCACCGTATCGAAGCGGCGATCTTCGTAAGAAGTTAGTCCCTATCGGTTAGCGCCATGCCCATCGGCGAAGGCAGACATGATAGCCTGCTGAGCCCGTATCTGGCTTAGCAGCTGAACAGAGCGATCCCTCGGTGGCGTGGTAATCAAAAGTGGTTCATGAAAGCACTCGATCTTGTCCTCCACTGTGTCAAGCATCACCGGAGTCATCTCCGCTGGATGAGAGGGAATGTCATCGAGCACAAACAGGAGGATCATCTGGAACCAAATGGAGCCAATGGGGAGAGGAGATCCTCTACGAGTCAAGAGCTTGTGCAGCACCGTATCACATTGGTCATCCGTAAGAGCAGGATTCACCAAGCGTGCAACAAAACGAGAAACAATTTCCTCGAGAGGCACCTCCCATGGCTGCCAATGAGCACGTAAACAATTGCAAGCCATGACTCTCCGTTGTTAAAACGATTCTCTGAAAGTGAGAGAAAAGAGGAGTATTGTTTCAGATTATAAGGGGAGGCATTTAAGTCTCGGCACAGAAAATGTTGTGCATAGTGGAACTAATTCCAAGCTCTGACGAAAGAAGGCATTGGAAAAGAAAGTTTAACACGGGAAAAGCAAAGAAAGAAGGAGAAAAAAACCTTCATCAATGAAGTAGCGCCTCTCATGCTCTCCACGAGGGTGCCAGCGCTAGAACCAATCTTATAGGATTAAATCCTATGGCGGCGCCTCACGTGCTCCTCACGTGGGCGCTAATGTGCAAAACACAGAAGAGCTCATTATATAAGAGTTAAACTCTTAGATGGCGCTGCACGTACTCCTCACGCAGGCGCCAATGTGCAAAGCAAAGGAATACCCATCTTAAGAATTAAATTCTTAAGCGGCGCCCATGTGCACGACACGTGAGCGCCAGCGCCCAGGTAGTATTAAATTTTACAATACTCTCTGTTAAACTGATCCGTTGGATCAATGATCCAACGGAGACAATAAATCATCAAAATAAAGAATTAAATTTTGTTGGGAGAAAATATTTCCCAAATCTTTCTGAAATAAGAAAGGTACTCTCGGTTGGATCAAAGATCCAATTGTAGAATAAAATTCTATTTTGCAATATATTCTCTCAATCTTTCTAAATAAGAAAGATTGTTCTCTGTAAAACAGAGAACCGTTGGATTAAAAATCCAATGGTGATTAAAAAACACCGTTTTACAGAATAAATTCTGTATAGGGAAAATATTTCCCCAATCTCGTTAAAAACCAAAAGTCATATTCTGTAAAAACAGAAGTCCTTGAATCAAAGATCTAATGGTGAGTAAAACTCCCCATATCAATTTAGAGACCAATTAAATCAATTGGAATCACTCAATGAGAGATTTTCTCAAAACTAATCAACAATTTGCCCTAACTATATAAAGGACCTGAGACTTCAAGTCTCACAAAGGAGAGACACCAGAGGCACAGAGAGAGAGAGAGAGACGGGGAGAGAAAAAATAGAGGGAGAGAATTAAATTCTCAAAGAAGAAGAGCTCCGTTCTCGAAACCTTAGGTAAAGAAAATATCGAGATCAAAACATCTCCTTTACCTAACATATCTAAGGGTTGAACCCTTCTAAAAGAACTTAGTTCTTTCTTTGGATCTGAGATCCACAAGACAAGTCTCCCACGAGTTGAGAATTTAATTATCATCGGGAAGATCTTGTTCTTGAGAATCAAAGATTCATGGAAGAACAAATTTAAAAGAGAAAGGATATGGAGTCCATAATACTTCAGGAACTCGGTTCTTTTGAATCAATAACTTAGTTCATAAAAAGAACAAGATGCCATATCCTCAAAATAGTGATCTTGGTGATCGTTAATGGTCAAAATATCATCAACAGAGATTAAAATCTCCATCTAAAAGAAACTAGTGCCTCGCGTGCTTCCCACATGGGCGCCCCTCTTTAACAGTGCCCAGCGCCTCACGTGCTCCTCACGCGGACGACACATAAAAGTGCTTAGCACTTCACATACAGCCAAAACGGATAAGTGCTTAGAACTGATTGTGCAGCGCCTCACGTGCTCCTCATGTGGGTGCCATCAAAAAAGAAAAGAAGAGAGAAAAGTGCCCAGCACTCCATAAACAGCCAAAGTGGCAGAGTGCTCAACGCTCATTGGGCGGCGCCCATAATCAAACGCTTCACATGACACCCATGTGAGTGTCAGAGCATCAAATAAGTGCTTAACACTTTTTCATAAAAATAAAAAGGCTGACAGACATAGCCCAAATGAGTGCTTAACACTTTTTGAATAAGAGTATGCAGACTAAGCCCAAATTGGTTAGGTCTCTGAAGTTTCTTGCAGCTAAGCCCAAATGCTCTTTTGATGGATCTTAGGTAAAAATGATCCTTAAAAACATTGATGATATCCAAAACGATATCCGTCCTATATCTCCTAAGGTAATCTTAGTCTCAAATACGACTAACGATTCTTAGGACCGTCACCCATTTTCCCTCAAATACGGGATTTGGTTTAAGGGTACATCTCTTCACACCTCTGATACATGTCGTTGTAATTTATCAATGTCTTCAGAGAGGTGGCGGGTCCCAACGACCAACAACTTCTTTCGTCCAACATTGATGCACTTCCAAATTGACGTGCAGGCCTCAAATCGTCTCGAGCCCTAAATTGGGCACATTCCATATCATCATTATTCACTTCATCACGTAAAAAATACACGTGTGCGCAAGATGGATAAAGGACCGAAATATCCCTAAACTAATAGTCGCCTCAAAACGGCGATAATGGACCGAAACGTTCCTAAACTAATATTTTTCCCCAAAATGGGAATGTTGGACCGAAATGTCCTTAAACTAATATTTGCCCCAAACACTGCGGTAATGGACCGCGATGTCCTTAAACTAAAATAATTGGGCCAAAATGCCCATATGTTTAAGTTGATCTTAATCTCAAACCAGATTAACGGTCTTTAAATAAACCTAAGCCCGAATCAAAAAATATATGGATTTGGACTGATCCGTACCCTACGGGCGACGAAACAAACTAGTCTCCATATACAATCCACGGGCAACCTAAACAAAAAAAACACACACGACACGAAGTGAACTCCCGGAGCAAGAGAAAGTGGTTATCGCAATACGGTGACATAATTAACTACAAGGGCTTGCGCCTGCAGGGAAGAGCGTCCCAACAATCAAATACTCCTCACAAACGAGGGGGGATCTGATAAAGTCTGCTACAATGGCCACATCCGTACAAACCTCTGATATATGGTGTCATAAATCAACTTAGTATCTTCGGAGAGGTAGAAGAATAAATCCAAATAGCATCTGCTCCCAGATTCAGGCAATACGATCTATCCCAGTTCGTCTCCATTTCTGGCGGTGAACAGCTGTCAAACTCTTTTCTGTATATTAACAGAAGAATTTCCGTACAGAGATTTCAGAGTCGTTACATTCTACCCTACTTATAAAAATTTCGTCCTCGAAATTTATACAAGGATGGTGTAACAAATTCAAGAAAAATTTGATTAAAGCAGTGGTGAAGGAACTACTCATATTATACCGAAAGTGCATGAAAATGTTTGGGTAGATGAAAGAATGAAAGGATGCAAGAATTTGTAAAGGCTGAAAAAGATGGGAGGAGATTTACTAGTGTTATCTTGACCTATAACTTCGGCCTCTACAGCCGCCAAAGTGAAAACCTGACGTCTCTGCACATTTCTCTGTGCATGCTGGTATATCGACGGCTGATGAGGTAAAGGTGGTCCGTGTGGAGGTGGTGCAGAAAGGGCTAACCGAGTAGGTGGAGCTTGAATAGATGGTCTAGCTGCGGGGGCTGGACCAGTTCGATTGTGTGGGCAAGTTCCTATAGTGTGTGAGGGTGATCCACATATCAGACAAAGACCATTCGCTCGATGGAAATTCTTGACTTGGTGTCCGGTCCTCTTACAATAGATATAGAAGTTTGGTTCAGTCTCGAAAAATGATCCTTCTGGCCTCATAGCTGGCGCTGAGAGTTTTAGCTTAGAAGAGGCTCCTCCAGTAATTTGGTTGGCGGGACGTTTCATACCGACCTACTATGGCCTTTCCTTCTTCTTAATGACGGCTTCAAAGCAACAGGCTGACTTCAAAGCTGCTTTATATGTTAGGTATTCTCTAGTTGCTAGGGCAGCCTGGATCTCAGGGTCTAATCCTTGCTGGAAGCGCCTGGTTCTGATTTCTGCAGTAGGAATTAGATGGGCGGCGAATCTGCCGAGCATGGTGAATTCTGCATCATACTCATCCACCGACTTATCCCACATGGATCCTTGTTGCAAGTGAATGAACTTCTGTTCCATCTTGAAGTGCGTGGTTTCCGGAAAATACTTGGCGTCAAAAAGATAACGGAAAGTCTTCCACTCGATCGACTGCTCAAAACGGCTCTCCTCGGCCTTCCACCAAATTCTGGCATTGTTAGTAAGCTGGAGTTTTGCTATTCTGACCCAAGCCATCTCTGGAACTTGGGCTGCGGCTAGATCGTTTTCTATGCTCTGAGCCCATTCCTCAGCTTCAAGCGGTTTCTCTTTTCCTGAGAAGTTCTTCGGGTGTAATGCTCGAAATTGTTTCACTCCCAGTCCTTCTGCTTCAGAGCGGATGAAATTCTGTTGAAGAAGAGCAGTCTGCTCCTGCAAAATCATGCTTTGAGCCTGTTGACCCTCAAGTAGGCTTTTGATAGCCTCCAAAAGTATCGTCTGTTTTGTGAGTGGAGCGGCTACGATAGATAGAGATGGTAGAATAGTAAGGGTAGGTTGTGGTAGTGTAATTCCATTGATGTTGGTGCTAGGGTTGTTGGGAGAATCAATCACCTTAGATAGAGAAGAAAGATTAGAATAGATTCAACGGAAATAGAATTGCAAGGAATGTAAAGTTGTTGAATTTCATATTTCTTGTGATATATTGATTAAGACTTCATGCAGAACTGACCTGTATGGGCCACCAACAAAACCTGTCATGCCCTGCTTCCCAGCATACGAAAACGGTGACGTGGCAAGCCGCAACGTATTTATTTCGAGAAGGTCATTTCCTGGAATAAATATGCTAAGCGTAAAATAAGAAATATAAAATGACAAGAAATAAACATGAGATTTAAACTTCAAAAGCTTTATTTACATTCAACTTGAAGTATTTACAATACATGAGTTCAACTGAAAGGAAATACAATACAAGAGAGAAATGCCTAAACAGATGGCATACATAAACAGAAAAAGATAGCTAGTCTAGTCCTGAGTGATGATCTGGTTGTGTTCTTCCTCAGTGATGTCCACCTCCTCATTCTCCACGATATCTGACGAACATTCCAAGAAACAAAGATGGGTGGAATGCCCGTCAGCGAACTTTCACTCGGTAAGTTCCCAAGGATTGGGTGTGAAGTATAAAGTATAATGATAAAGAAAATGTATATCATGAAGTAATGGACTAGGAGATATGTTGTTTAAACATGTCATTTAATGTAAGTATGGCAATTCTAATTAACATGCAATTCTATATATATATATATATATATATATATATATATATCATGGTAAAATAATATGAGCATAGTATAGCATGGCCGTGTAGTGTAGTTATAGCGAGCATGAAGTAAGTGTCCTGCAAAGTCATTACATGGGTTAACTAATATAACGTAAGTTCAAGGGTGAATGTCGACCAATCTCAAGAGTGTTCTCGAACAGAACTGGCTGTAATCTAGGGGTAAGGAACCACGGGCCCGAATCAAGTGTTAGTAACGGGACTTCAACCTAGTGTTGAAATATTCCAAACTCAATAGGCTATAATCCAGGAGCAAGAAAACACGGGCCCTCATGATAGCTTTCTTGTGTTCGTAAACATGGATTCGTGATCTAGGAGGACTCCTGAGATTCCTTTGGATTCACATATGAACTACCTCAACACCCCGTGTATTTTAAGTTACAGTTGAAATTACCAGTCTTTCTCGAATCCATAAATACATCAAGTTGCAAGATTGAGTTCATGTCAATATCATGTATTCGTGTCATGTATTCATGTATTCATATGAAGTTGTATTCATGGTTCGAGTCAAGTCAGTTTCAATAGCAAGCATTATGTTCTGGTATTCATGTTAAGTTCATGTCCAATTATAACCAGGATTTGATCAAGTCAAGTCAAGTATACATGTTTGAATTTGATATTGATTTTGAGTGTTCATGATTAGGTATTTGTGTTTGATCTTGGATTCAAGTTTGAGTTTGGACTCAGATTGAGTCCGACACTTGTACTTATTTAACTCTTGAATTCTTATGTTTGGGAGTCATCGGTAACTGTTGCACATGGACGGCAGGATTTTTGTCTTTTTCCAAGACAATTACCATTGATAACTCCGTTAAGTTGTCTATCTTAAATAGGCAAGCACTCACTTTCTCCGGCTCCCTGGGGCTCAAAAGAATTGATCCCGCTTAAACCTATATTTACTAAAGTCCTTAAATATTGTTTTATATATCTCGAGAGGGTTTTATGAAAAAATATTTTTAATATAGTTAAAAAGTAAACCTCGAAGGTGATTAGTATTATTTAGGGTTGTCATGAGCATAGATTTTAAGTATTTAGGTATTTTAATGATAAATACTTTGCATTTGAAAGTTCATGGTATTTTATTGAAAAACTTGTCATTTTTGGTATCTTGATGGTATTTTATTGATATTTGTTAATCTTTCATTTTTAGAAAAATATAGATTTATTATATTTCGAAAATATAGATTTATAATTTTATATAATTTTAATTTTAAAAATAATTTAATTTTATTTAGAAAATTCGCATTTCTTAAAAACGTATTTAAATCCTTTCAAGATCGAATGCTCCATGAAAAGCTCTGCATCTCGCTCTACTAGCTCAAGGATGTGTGATAATCCGAACCATCCATTAGCGGGTCCCCTAAAGAAGGTTGTAGATGTATAATCGCAAAGGAAATGAAATAACGCTTTAAAAGAAATCCGGTTTTTAAATTATATGGTATTTTATTGTAATATTATTCTTCGTAACAAATATTCATACAAAAGAGGTATCATGCTATGGATCCAAGTGTGCATGTGGGGTAGGTCGTTACCCCGTGAAGTTTTCCTAAACGTATTGTTAAGCAATTTTGTCGGAAAAAAAATGTGATAACAAAGTTCAAGGTATTTTAATGTAAAAGTTCAAATATGGTTGTTTTACATGAGATTCTTGGGTAAAATTTATTCTAAACATTGGTATTAAGATTATAAGTGAAGTGGTAAAATTATATTGTCCAGATGATAAAGGAGAATGTAGTTATCGATTTTAGAAAAGATGATATCGGTAATAACTCCACTTTTACCGATTTTGATTAAAAATGAAATTCAATGAAGAGAAAGGGAGTTTGGGAGGGACTTATCATTTGGAAATGTCATGAAGAGGTTAAAGAAGAGGAGGTATGCTTCGGGGCGTCGCGGAAGGTCTGGAATTGGCTTCGATCTTCGCCGGAACCAACTTGCTCGCTAACTCCGCTTTACTCCACTTGCACCTAGGAAATTTTTAGAGAGTTTTGGCTAAAATTTTTAGAATGGTGCTGAGCCAAAGTGTGGGGTGGTATTTATAGTGGAGAATTAGGGTTTGAGAATTAAAATTTGGATTAAAAAGCATTAAAAATGATGTTAAATTATGAAATGAAAGGTCGTTTTATGGTGATAGGTCTCGAGATTTGTGCCATGTGGATTTTTCTGTGTTTACACCATTTTACACATGTTTGATATTTCTGAACTTTTCATTTCCCCGTGTATTGCACATGGAATATTTTGGGCTTCCAAAAGTTAAAAAGAAAAATCAGAAAAAATAATTGTGTCTAATGGAAATCGAACACAGGGGCTACGCCACAGCAGTGCAGAGGCTTTACCAGTGAGCTACAGGTTGTTTTTTGCTTTTATTTAACAAAAGTGACTTATAACTCCTACACAGGCTGTGAAACTCTTTTCTGTATATTAACAGAAGAATTTCCGTACAGAGATTTCAGAGTCGTTATAATTTTATATCCATGGATTCGGCCAAAACTTGTAATCTTAATCTATACAATATAATACACGGGGATAAAGGGATAGATTGGTACGGAACGTATATCACGAGAGATCGCTTTAAAATACATCTACATGAATTCTCGTACCGTTGTCCCGTGGATTATGACGGGTCCTTGTACTACATGTTACCATAGTCCACGGGGTAAGATAGACTCCTCTCGTATACATGAATACCTTCTTTATCAAACTACAAACAACCACATTAGAATAACTATCCTATACTAGTGAATGATCATATACAATTTTACCTATCCTCTGTTTATTTGGTTTCTATTCACATTATATACTATCTTCTCTTACTTCTTTTAAGACTTACCGAGCACTAGTTCGCTGACAACATTCTTTTCTGTTTCTTTCTTTAAGATGTTTGTCAGGAGGACCGGAATCTGAGGAGATAGAGCCGACCCCGGAGGACTTAGACCAGCTTGCTGCACAGCTGGACTACTAGCTCTTTCCAGCCTGCACTTACTTTCTGTATATCATTGTTTAGGCATTTGCTTTATTTATTGTATCTTTTACTTTCAGACAGTCGTATGTAAAGTTGAATGTAAATAAAATTGTTGTTTCATTTTATTACTCTTGTCATTCTTGTTCATTGTTATATTGCTTAATTACGCTTAACGTATTTGTTTCATAGTAAATACGTTGCGGGCTTGCCACGTCACCGTTTCCGTCCATTAGGAAGCGGGGCGTGACAGGTTTTGTTGGCGGCCCATACAGGTCAGTTCTGTATGAAATCTTAAGCAATATATCATAAGAATTATAAGAATTGGCAACTATACATTCCTTGCATTTCAAATTTCTTGAATCTATTCTAACCTTTCCTTTTCTGTCAAGGTGATGGATTCTCCCAATAATACCAGTACCAACGTCAATGGCAACACACCACCACCTACCTTACCATCTCCCCCTACCGTTGTTGCTCCAATTAATGAACAGACGGTGCTTTTAGAAGCCATCAAAAGTCTTCTGGAGGGCTAGCAGCAGCAGACTGCTATTCTCATGAACCGCCCTGAAGCCGAAACACCTAGAGTAAAGCAATTTCGTGCATTGCATCCTAGGAACTTTTCAGGGAAAGAGAGTTCTCTTGAGGATGAAGAATGGGCCCAGAGTATAGAGGACGACCTTGCCGTAGCAAAGATACTAGACATAGCTTGGGTTCGTGTGGCCAAGCTCCAGCTCACCGACAATGCAAGAGTCTGGTGGAAAGCTGAGGAAAGCCGTCTCACACAACCCATAGAGTGGAAGACATTCCGCGATCTGTTCGATGTGAATTTCTTCCCCGAGACTGCTCATTTTGAGATGGAATAACAGTTCATCCACCTACAACAAGGCTCTATATGGGTAAAATCAGTGGATGAATATAATGCTGAATTGATCATGCTTAGCAGGTAAAGAATTCGTATCAAATTCTGTTCTAGAAAAAAAATCACTATCCTGACATCAACATCTTATCAGGTTCACAGCACACTTGATCCAGATCGATGAGATTCGGGCTAGACGATTCCAAAAGGGTTTAGACCTGTAGATTCAGGCCACTTTAGCCACAGGCGACTATCCAACTCATGAACTTGCCCTGAAGGCAGCACGTCGTTATGAAGCTGTGGTCAAGAAGAAGGGTAAGCCCCAAATAGCCGAAATCAAACGCCCTGCTACACAGATGACAGGAGGAGCCTCTTCTAGGCCGATTTTTACACCCAAGTGGCCAGGAGGATCATTTAACCGGTCCAGTCCAGATTTCTGTTTCTACTGCAAGAGAATTGGACACTTGGCGAAAGACTGTAGGCATGCAAATGGCCTGTATTTGATTTGTGGCGCATCTACTCACGCTATAGAAGCATGCCTATATCGTATTAACACAGCACCAGCACCCAGACCCTCAATCACAGTCCCGCAGATTCCATCCATTCAGGCACCTGCACCTCGCCTAGCCTTTCCTACACCAGCTCCACGTGGACCACCTGCACAGCCTCATCGTCAATTCTACCAGACACAGAGAAACGTGCCCCAAGGACAAAAGAATGTGCCTCCGGAAAGGAGGAATGTACCGAGACGACAGGGTTTTACAATGACAGTCGAGGAGGCCGAAGCCACAGGACAAGTCATCACTGGTAAATTCCCCCATCTTTTCAACCGTTCAATCCTTGTGTATCGTTATACTTTTCCTATATCTAAACACGATCTCACACAACTTAGGTACTATACTAGTAGCCACTCTTCCCGCACTCGCACTTTTCGACACTGGAGCTTCACACTGTTTCATGTCACAACGATTCGTAAGAACGCATGTGATTCCCGTGAAGCCACTCATTTCAAGCTGGAATGTCAGTTCCGGGAATGGAGTCTTGAAGGCAACTTTAGGGTATGATCAGTGCCTAGTTGTAGTTTGCGGTCAAGAATTCTACGCAAATTTCAAAGTACTGGACATACTAAATTTCGATGTTGTGTTAGGAATGGATTGGCTGGGAGTATTCTATGCTGCTATTGACTGCCGTCAAAGAAGAGTAGTATTTGAGATACCAGATCACCCAGTCTTCTATTTCAAAAGTGGAGATAGAAACTTGGATCCAGGAAGATAACGTGATAAACAGAAGAATGCAGAAGTGTTCTTTCTACCTGCAGAAGAAGAAAAGCCTGAAGTAGTTCGAGAGTTCAAGGATGTGTTCCCTAAAGACATATCAGGTTTGCCTCCCGATCGAGCTCTTGAATTTAGTATTGATTTACAACCTTGTGCATAACCTGTAATCAAAGCTCCATACCAATTAAGTCCGGAGGGATTGAAGGAGATCCATATTCAATTGGACGAACTACTGAAGAAAGGTTAGATCCGACCCAGTACTTCAAGTTGGGGATCTCCAGTGTTACTCGTGAAGAAGAAGGACGGTTCCTACAGGATGTGTATGGATTATCGAGCTCTGAACGAAGTGACGATTAAGAACAAGTATCCACTACCGTGCATCGATGACCTTTTCGACCAGTTAAATGGGTCTTGTGTTTTTTCAAAGCTAGATCTTCGTTCGGGTTATCATCAGGTGAAGGTCAAAGAGTCCGACATTCCGAAGACGGCATTTAAGACTCGTTATGGTCATTATGAATATTTCGTAATGCCATTTAGAGTGACCAATGCACCTGCCATCTTTATGAACCTGATGAGCTAAGTTTTCCGAGAATACTTAGACAGGTTCGTTGTCATCTTCATCGACAACATCTTGGTATATTCAAAGAATCGGAAAGAACACGCCAAGGACTTACGAATTGTCCTGGAGACATTACGACAACACCAGCTCTACGCCAAATACAGCAAGTGTGAATTTTGGCTAGATCAAGTCGGATTTCTTGAACATATTGTTTCAGGAGAAGGAATCTCGGTGGATCCAGCTAAGGTGTCAACTGTCAGCGAGTGGACGACACTAAAGACGGTGAAAGATATAAGAAGTTTTTTAGGATTTGCAGGATACTGCCGACAATTCATTGAAGGCTTCTCAAAGATCGCAACACCCCTGACCAAGCTCACACATAAAGACGAAGTATTCGTGTGGTCAGAAGCATATGAAAAGGCTTTTGCAGAACTCAATTCAAGGTTAACCCCTGCTCCTATCCTCGTAATACCGGATCAATCTGGTGGATTTTTCATGCATTGTGATGCGTCCGGTAAAAGATTAGGATGTGTTTTACACCAACATAAAAAGGTTGTGTCTTTTGCATCAATACAACTAAAGGTTCATGAGCGCAACTATCCAACACATGATCTGGAATTGGCAGCCTTCATCTTCACACAATAGATTTGGCGCCACTATCTCTTGGGAGAACGAGTGGATATATACACTGACCACAAAATTCTGAAGTATGTATTTACTCAGAAGGAACTCAACATGCGGCAGATAAGATAGCTATAACTCATGGCGGACTTCGACATCAACCTACAGTATCATCCTGGGAAGGTGAACGTAGTTCCTGATGCACTTAGTCGCCAGCCATTAGCAATGAACCTCACCGCTCAGTGGAGACTACAAAAAGAATTGCATGGATTGGAGATTGAAGTAGTTGTGCCAGGTAACGCTTCATATTTGATTAACTTACAAGTTCAGTCCACTCTTGTAAATCAGATCAAGGCAGCTCAAGAAAATGATACCAAGCTACAAAAGATCCGAGAACAAGTAGAAAGTGAACTTCAAACTGACTTCATCATCCACGAAGATGGATCCTTGCGGTTTGGGAGCCGTTTATGCATGCCAATCGGACCTGTTCGAGAAGAGTTGATGAAAGAAACTCATAGCTCTTCGTATTCGGTACACCCCGGTGGTACGAAGATGTACAAGGATCTACAGCAACACTATTGGTGGCATGGAATGAAGCGAGAAGTAGCAAGAAGCGTAGCCAAGTTTTTGGTGTGTCAGCAAGTGAAGGCTGAATATCACAGAACTGCTAGCATACTTCAGTCGTTACCAATCTCGGAATGGAAATGGCAGCATATTACCATGGACTTCATGAATGCTCTCCCTCGCAGCACGAAGGGTAACGACGCAATTTAGGTTATTGTGGATCGACTCACCAAGTCGACTCACTTTATTCCATTTCGAGTTGGCCAGTCAACCGAAACGTTAGCAAAGAAGTACATAGATGTGTATCTAAAGTAAGATTTAAACCTTCAAGATGTACCATATTTGATACTCATAAACTCATGCAGGAGATCGTGAGATTACATGGAGTACCTATTTTCATCGTCTCCAATCGTGATACAAGATTCCGATCATAATTTTGGTAGAGTCTGCAAGCTAGCCTGGGGACGAGTCTGAATTTCAGCACGGTGTATCATCCACAAACAGATGGACAGACTGAGCGAACAATTCAGATCTTAGAAGATATGCTAAGAGCCTGTATGTTAGGCTTCAGAGGTTCGTGGGAAGATCACTTACAGCTTATGGAGTTTTCATACAGCAACGGCTATCAGAAAAGCATTGGGATGGCACCATTCGCAGCACTCTACGGACAGAAATGTCGTTCCCCATTAAGTTGGGATGACGTTTGAGATCATGAACTCCTTAGACCAGAGATTATCGTGGTAACTGTGGATATGATTCACACGATCAGGGAAAGGATGCGAATAGCCCAAGACCGACAGAAGTATTGGGCAGATACAAAGCGTCAACATCTGGAGTTCTAACCTGGAGACCATATATTCCTGAAGATCTCTCCAAACAGAGAAGTGATACATTTTGGCAAAAGGGGTAAGTTAAGTCCAAGATACATAGGACCGTTCGACATACTCGAACAATTTGGAGAAGTGGCGTATCGTTTGGCACTACCATCCTCATTGGAAGGAGTGCACAATGTATTCTACATATCCCAACTACGATGATATGTGAGAGACCTCAGCCACATACTTGATCACTCGGAACTCACAGTACAAACTGACCTAATCTGCGAGCAACAAATGGTTGAGATCCTGGACTGAAAGGTGAAAACATTATGGAACAAGGAGGTAAACTTGGTCCGAGTGATGTGGAGAAAGGATTCGCCAGGAGATTCAACTTAGCAAAGAGAAGAAGATATGCGTACACGATACCCTCAGCTATTCGAAGATTAGTCTTTTATGTAAATTTCGAGGACGAAATTTTTATAAAGAGGGTAGAATGTAATGACTCTGAAATCACTGTACAGAAATTTCTTGTATTTCACAGTAAAGGGTATTACAGCCTGTGTAAGAATTAAAAGTTATTTTTATTAAATAAAAGCAAGAAGCAGCTTGTAGCACACTGGTAAAGCCTCTACACTGCTGTGACATAACATGTGCGTTCGATTCCTATCAAACCCAATTTTTTAAAGATTTTTCATTTTAATTTTTCGGAAGCCCAAGAGTTTCACGTGCAATACACGGAGAAATGAAAAGTTTCAGAAAAATCAAACATGCGCAAAAAGGAGTAAACACAGATATACACACGTGGCACGAATCTCGAGACTGAACACCAAGATCCAACCACCCATTCCTTCAATCTGGCCGGCGTTGATGGTCCAGAAAGCCCCAATCTCCTACATTCTTTGCACACTTGTCCCTTCAGCTCCCCTTAACTCCACTGCACTGTTTGATTTTCCTGCAATCAAACAGACTCTTCAATTCACCATTTAACACCTTTTTAATGTATTTTAATCCAAAATTTTAATTCCCAAACCCTAATTCTTCACTATAAATACCACCCCATGCCCTAACTTCCCTCTATTCCGAAAATTTCTAGCAAAATCACCTCAAAAATTCCTAAGTGCAAGTGGAGTCAAGTGGAGTTAGCAACCAAGCCCCTTCTAACGAAAATCGAAGCCGTTTCCGGAGCTCCCGCGATGCCACGAAGCCCCCTCCCTTTTTTCTTACTCCCTTCTCGAAATTATAAAGCCGTAAATCCCTTTCACCTCTTCTTCTTTTCATTTCAAATCATCTCCTAAAAATATATCGGTAAAGTGGAGTTACCTCCGATACATTTTTGTTTAGAACTTGGAACTCGCTTTTCCTTAATACATAGGTCAAACTAACTATACCACCCTACTTGTAACTTTGTTACAATCTTTTAACTTGAGTTTAACCAAAACTTCCATATGAAACTATCATAAAACGAACTTTTCATTAAAATACCATGAACTTTAGTATCACCCTCTAATCGATAATTAGTTTAAATACCTTTAGAAAAACTTCACGGGGTAATGACCGACCCTACACGCACACTATGGTTTCATAGCACGGTACTCTAAACATATAGCTATTTTAAAGAATAAGCTTTTCATTAAAATATCACACTTTTTCAAAACAGATTTCTTTTAAATCGGTATTTTGTAATCCTTGGCAAATACGCCTCTACAACTCTCGTTAGGGGGCCCGCTAATGGATCGTGCAGATTATCGCACATCCTTAGGATAGTAAAGCGAGATGCAGAACTCCTCACGGAGTATTCGATCTCGAAAGGAAATAAAATACGGTTTTAAAGAAATACGACTTTTCTAAATAAAACTAATTTTAAAAAAAAATTATATAAAAATATGAATCTGTATTTTTAATAAAACATATAAACTATATTTTAAAAAATGAAAGATTAAACTTTTAATAAAATACCATCAAGTTTCCAAAAGACCTAGTTTTCATAAAAATACCATAAACTTTTAAAAGCTAAGTTTTTATCATTAAAATACCCAATGATTAAAATACATGCCCATGAAAACCCTAAATCTTATAAATCACCCTCGAGGTTATTTTTAAAACAATATTAACATATTTTTCATAAAACCCCCTCGAGATATGCAAACAATACTTTAAGGACTACAGAATTAACATAGGCTTAAGCGGTATCATTTCTCTTGATCCCCAGGGAGCCAGAGAAAGTAAGTGTTTGCCTACTCAGGTTATACAACTTAACGGATTTATCAATGGCAATTATTAGGGAAAAAACACAAATTCTTCCGTCCATGTGCAGCAATTGCCGATTACTCCCGAACCTAAGAAAAATTCAAGAGTTAAATATGTTCACAAGTTTCTGACTCCAACAGGAATCCACATTCGACCCAGAATCCAAAATCAAACACGAACTTGTATATTTGATCATGAACTTGAATACTCTAATTCAAACATCAAACTCAAACTTGTATACTTGACTCGACTTGACCGAACCATGGTTATAACATGACATGAACTTGACATGAATACCTGAACACATGTTTACATCTTGAACATGAACCTGTACATTTTATATCCATGGATTCGGCCAAGATCTGTAATCTTAATCTATACAATACAATACGCGGGGATAAAGGGGTAGATTAGTACAGAACGTATATCATGACACGAGAGATCACTTTAAAAGATATCTACATGAATTCACGTGCCGTTGTCCCATGGGTTATAACGGGGCCTTGTACTACATGTAACCATAGTTCATGGGGTAAGATGGACTCCTCTCGTATACATGAATACTTTCTTTATCAAACTACAAACAACCACGTTAGAATAACTATCATATACTAGTGAATGATCATATACAATTTTACCTGTCCTCTGTTCATTTGGTTTATATTTATTTTATATATTATCTTCTCTTACTTCTTTTAGGACTTACCGAGCGCTAATTCGCTGACGATATTCTTTTCTGTTTCT
Source organism: Agapanthus africanus (assembly GCA_030015575.1). Taxonomy (NCBI): domain Eukaryota; kingdom Viridiplantae; phylum Streptophyta; class Magnoliopsida; order Asparagales; family Amaryllidaceae; genus Agapanthus; species Agapanthus africanus. The sequence goes on from CM057339.1 coordinate 50,496,476, forward strand.
TTCTTTGGGATGTTCGTCAGGAGGACCGAACTCTAAGGAGATAGAGCCGAGCCCGGAGGACTTGGACCAGCTTGCTGCACAGCCAGACTACTAGCTCTTTCCAGCCCGCACTTAATTTCTGTATGCCATTATTTAGGCATTTGCTTTATTTATTGTATCTTTTCCTTTCATACAGTTGTATGTAAAGTTGAATGTAAATAAAGTTGTTTCATTTTATTACTCTTGTCATTCTTGTTCATTGTTATATTGCTTAATTACGCTTAACGTATTTGTTTCATAGTAAATATGTTGCGGGCTTGCCACGTCACCGTTTTCGTCCATTAGGAAACGGGGCATGACAGGTAACATGTAGTAAAAGGCCCCGTCATAACCCATAGGACAACGGCACATGAATTCATGTATGTGTCTTTTAAAGTGACCTCTCATGCCACGATATACGTTTCGTACCAATCTACCCCTTTATCCGCGTGTATTGTATAGTATAGATTAAGATTATAGGTCTTGGCCGATCCATGGATATAAAATGCACAGGTTCATGTTTAAGATATAATCATATGTTCAGGTATTCATGTTGAGTTATGACCATGGTTTGGTCAAGTCGAGTCAAGTATACAAGTTTGAGTTTGATGTTTAAATTCGAGTGTTCAGGTTCATGATCAAAAATTCAAGTTCGTGTTTGATTTTAGATTCTGGTTTGATTTTGGATTCAGATTGAAGTCAGAAACTTGTGAACGGATTTAGCTCTTGAAATTCTTAGGTTCGGGAGTAATCGGCAACTGCTGCACATGGACGGCAGGATTAGTGTCTTTTTCCAAAACAATTGCCATTGAAAATCCCGTTAAGTTGTCTAACCTGAATAGACAAGCACTCACTTTCTCCGGCTCCCCGGGGCTCAAGAGAAATGATACCGCTTAAGCCTATATTAATCTATTGTAATACCCAGTAGCCGTGATACAGTATTTTAAAATATACCTATAAATCTAAATTCTATTTTACTGTATGTTTTTCTACTACTGATGTTAGAAACAAGTCATCTCTAAGTTATTAATATTTTCATGTAAAAATTATATAAAATATTTTACTCTATTATACCAATATTAAATTTTTACTACTTATTGTTGTTATATATAATGTACACTACCTATGTTCATTTCAAGTAAAATTAACCTATATATATAAATAACTTATTATGTTACCTTATTGCCACTACCTATATATTAATTTTCCCAAACTAATTTTTTCCTAACCCAAACCCCAGCCCAAGCCCACAACCCACTTCCCTATTTCTCTTAACCCGACCCGACCCGACCCGCCCCGCCCCGACCCGCTCGCCCTTTCCTTCTTCTCTCTCGTTTCTTTCTTCCCGCCCTTTTTCCCAACGTTGTCCTGCTCCTCCCGCCCACGCCACGAGACCCGCGCCCATGCCCCCAACGGCCGCGCCAACTTCCCCACGACCTGCGCTCGCCCCACAACCGTACTCCTCCAACTTCTCTCCCCAACAGCCACGGTGCCCTCTCCCTCGTCGCCAACAAACTCCCCGACGATCCCTCGTTCTCCTTCTCTATTTCGCTCTCTCACCCCCTTATCTCTCTCTTTGCTACTCCTCCCGTCCTCGCCTTCTCACTCTTCCTCACCGACAACCCACCCAACTCGACGAACTCGCCTTCACTGCCTCCTCTCCTCTGCGAACCCACGTCCCCGGACCTACTCATCTCCTGCCTACACGACGACGGCGCCACCAATATCTTCCATCACCGAGCCCCATTCTCCATCACCTCCTCTTCTCCTCTCACTGACAAACCACCTCCATCGACCTCGTCCACTTCCAGCCCCCACAACCTCCTTCACTGCATCTTTAAACCCAACACCAAACCCTTCACCACCGACATCCACTCGTCGCCGGAGCTTTCCCGACCACCGCTGGCCCCCGAGCTCACCGTGGTCATCACCGAGCCTCCTCCCTGCACAGGTGCCAGCTTCATGCCAGCCTTAACCACGACGTGCACCCTGCCACGCCAGCACCGCATCGCCACTGTCGTGCCATGCCTGTGCCACCACCGACCGCGTCATTGCCAGCCTCCTCAAAGTCGCCTAGCTCCCCTCTACTCACCACCGTCAAGCTCCACCACTGTTGAACCCAAAACGACATCAGCATCAAGCCCCGGCATTTTATCGAGCATCTGTTGCAGTCGCTGTAGCCGCTGATCCAGTCATCTTCGTCGCCATCCAAGCTGTGGCCTCGGTCTCTGTAGCTGTCTCGGTCGCCAACACAGTCACCATCGCAATGTCGTACACATCCGTCGTAGCCGTTTCGCGCTCGAGCTTCACGTCGTACCGTGGCCAATTCCGTAACATTCATAGCCGTCTCACGTGTCGCGGCGATCTTCGCGTCCATGTAGCTTCCATATCAAGCGACCGAGGCAAGTGAACCTCCTATTCACTTGTTTAACATGCTATGATAAGTATTAGCTAAAGAGATTATATTATAGCTAGATATATAAATAAATATAACTGGATAGAAACCTATGCTTGAATCTCATGTAGCGAATCATCGTGCCGTCTTACTTGAAGAGAGCCCGACTGGGGCTTATTACTGTGTTAGTAACGCATGTAAATTAATTAGTTAACATCTAACTTAGTTTGTTAAAAGAAACGTTAGTTTCGAGCGATGACTAAATGGTTATCTTAAGTGCTCGATGTGAGCCTTATGCGAAAACTAAATCAAATATGGCGGAAATCATGATCTTTAGACCCTAATACAAATTTGGTGGCGAATCGATGCCATTTTCACACATAAGTGACGCTCTAACCTTAATACCGAAACTTACAATTGACACTGTTAAATTCATAATTAATTCCAGAAAAATCCAATCGCAGTGTGCTCGGGTTTGTTGCGAAGGGTACTGCATAACCTTTAACATGACATGTATCTTTACTATTAGATATATCCTCTGAATATCTAAAATAAAGAACTTATCTGACCTTGGACCGCAGTCCAGTGCCGGAACTTACCCCTTGACTTGCTTTTGTACACCTTAAACCTTAATGTTTAATTGTGATAGTGTGCGGGGCCAATTACCCCTGCGTAGACAATTGTTTTATCTTTCTAATGGTACTGGTTTCACTAAATTCCAGTATCATTTTGACATTTAAATCATATTTTAAACGGATGACTTGTACGACAGTTTTCTGTCATTTCAGTTTGCACCCTTTGTCAGTAATCTGATCGTAACTCCTAAACCAAGATGAATATTGTTGATTCGTCTCCTGTTCTGTAAATTTAACTCATAGCCCTACAATTAGTTGAACGGTAGCATTGCCTAATTATGCTCCCAACTAGGAGTAAGACGTGTTACGAAACGGACTTCCGGTTCAGAAATTGGATTTCCAGCAGTAAACACTTAAAATGAAATAACCATAACTAGCAAATCTGAAAACCGATTGACACGAAACCAATCTTTCTATATAGATGATTAAATATACTTCCTACCCCTTTTATATCGTTTTGCTTAATTATGCACGTGCAATTTTATATGATTTTTCTAGTCCAACCAACACCAGTTGCTCATATGTATTCGGTAGCGCATTTACTATATCTCCATCATGTGCGTGATTGTCATACCTCTGTAGATAGTGTTCATTTTGCATCAATAACCTAGTAATTGTGTTACATTATCCAGTGATAAATATTATTGATTGGATTGTGGCAAGTACGTTGGTGTAAAAGTGTGAATGAACAAGTGAAGTGAAGCATACTTGTACACATTTAGCGGAACCAAATAGTTATTGCATTGTCGACGCCTATGGGACATATATAAGTGTAACTGTAACTGGAATGGTACGGTTATAGAAACACATATATTAGTGTCATAGGTAAGACATTGAGTACTGTCTATTTATCTTGGATACCAGTCGAGACATGCATGTTGGAGACCATGTCTCCAGTTCTCGAGTAGACTTGTCATGGAGCGACTAGTATTTGGGTTCATGGTCGGTGTTTGATGTAGACCGCGGGTGTGGGGTTATTTTGGGAGTCGTATGGATGGTATTACTGATTATTAGCGAGCTTGATTCGGGCCCGTGTTCCCTTGCCCCTGGGGCCTACCCTTGGGTTGGGGATACTCCTACGGTGGTTGACGCTCACACTTGGACTGACGATAAGTTTAACGATTTGGACAGTGAGACTTAGATACTGATAGGTTTAGTGACATGGACATTGCATTGATCACTGATTCGATATACCTGCTTTATTGTTTACCTGTACCGGTTACTTCATGCTCAATCACTCCATGTTTACTGTTTTATGTTCATCATTACTGTATGTATTTATATATATTTCTATTGTGTCGCTCTGACGACCTGAGTATGCATGCTCAGAAGGAGAAGTAGACTGAGCTCGGATCAGGACCTGCCTTACCTCGAGGGTATTGCGGACATCTAGATCAGCGACGCCAGCGCTATCTCTTCCTTGGACTCTATCTGGTTAGTATTATATCTGTTGATAGAAGTAGTGACTGCATTTCTCATTACCTGTGCATTGATTACTGATTACCACGTAATACTAGAAGCCGAAGTGTGACTACGGTAGGATATTTCCTTGATCGTAGGAACATGGCTGGCCTTGTCAACCCCTCGTATTCCGTATTTTGGGGAGCAGGGCGTGACATGGTTTTGTTGGTATCAGAGCGCCAGGTTTAGATTAGGATTACAGTTTCCGGGTAGGACTTGACAATTTAAGTCGCTCAGTCGGTCTAGATTGTAAACTTGTTATCCTTGAATAGAATCCCTACGGTTTGTCATGCGACGTTTTGACTCCATCCGCTAGAGCTTTAGGTGACTTGGTAGAGTTATGTGATTGTAACTATGAACTGCAGTATGGTTGTAAGGCAGCACTCTGCTTGAGTGACTTGGAGTTCTACATTCGATTCCCATTCGATTGAGTTTCACCTCACCATATATTCTTGTTTCGTTCTATATCTTATTCTGATTATTATGCCTTGTATCTTATGTCGTCCTAAAATTTGATATTTCAGAACCATGACTTCCAATAACTCCCCCACGTCCTCGCCTCACCCTCGTTTCATCACCGCACCCCCCGGACTCTCTTTTCGATTAGGTTGTATCTTGCCGCATACTCCTATCCGAAACTGTCAACCCTATCCTCATTGTAAATTTATATATTTTCTCGATTTTGAATCCAAATTTCATCCTTTTATCTTTGTGTCGTTCTAGACAACCTAATTCCTATTTACGTTTCTTTCGTTCGAGTGCTTGCTCGCGACATTGACCTTCGAAGTATATACCGCAATACTTTCTCTGGCTAGTCTACCATATATTACTGGTGTTATTTTTCTGTTAACATAGTTATAACTATTAGTGTTTACTATATTAAATTTAGAGTTTTGCCTATCTGTAGTTACTTAGATTCCCATTATGTGTCAGTAAGTATTTTAGTTTTACTCCCTGTCTTGAAATGCTCTACTATTTTTTTATATTTTCTCAATAGTTCAAAATTACACCGTATATTCTATTTCTAGTAAATTGTTCCTATTTATGCTTTTCATACTATCATATTTTTACTATGAAGGTCCATTCTTCGCGCCTCTGTTTTGAAATTTTTTTTATTCATCTGCTTTAATTACATGATGACGTTTTGAGTTATTTGCTACTCTATATTTCTTTTAATGTTTTATTGTTTATTATACTGTTATCATTCATATTCATTTCGTTTGATGGTGTTCTTTTGATTTACTTTCAAAATTTATATTATTAGCGTTTGAGTTTTCTTTAAAATGAGTTTCATATTAATTTTCTATATAGTATTCCCTTTTCTTTGTTCATAATTATACCAACTATCTTTTGTTCTCGTATTTACGTTACTTACGTATTCTTATGCTCCAATCGATTTAAATTTTCTATTTACTGTAATATAAATTATGGTTATCTTTTATTTACTTGTACATATATCATTATCTCGGTATTATCTTAGTTTCTTTCGTATTGTATTATCTCCACATTTTTGCAAATATAGTTTAGTCTTGGTCTTTACGTAGATTGTTGATATCCCGTTTGTTTACTAGCCACCTATGTGTTCATTTCATTTTTCCCTATATTGTACCGTATGTGTATTCTTAACCTATTTTATAATTGCCTGATTTGTAATCTTACTAATATAGTTTCGGAGCTTAAGATTTATCAGTCAATCTTTCGCCATTGTTATTTGGTGTCATTCTTCCTTGTATTGTATATATAGTTTATTATTATAAATGGTTGGGCCTTGTGTTTACTTATAACTATTCTTTTAGCTGCGCCTTTTCTTATATATAAAAATATTTGGTTTTCATCTAATTGCTTTTACGTAAATCGCTATATAGTAGTTTTGGACTTTTGTTGCTTTTCACGTGGCATTTTACAGCTTGTCGTATTTTAAATTTCGAGAATGAAATTTTATATAAGTGGGGTATGATGTAATACCCAGTAGCCGTAATACAGTATTTTAAAATATACCTATAAATCTAAATTCTATTTTACTGTATGTTTTTCTACTACTGATATTTGAAACAAGTCATCTCTAAGTTATTACTATTTTCATGTAAAAATTATATAAAATACATTACCCTATTATACCAATATTAAATTTTTACTACTTATTGTTGTTATATATAATGTACACTACCTATGTTCATTTCAAGTAAAATTAACCTATATATATAAATAACTTATTATGTTACCTTATTGCCATTGCCTATATATTAATTTTCCCAAACTAATTTTTTCCTAACCCAAACCCCAGCCCAAGCCCACAACCCACTTCCCTATTTCTTTTAACCCGACCCGACCCAACCAACCCGCTCGCCCTCTCCTTCTTCTCCCTCGTTTCTTTCTTCCTGCCCTATTCCCAACGTTCTTCCGCTCATCGCGCCCACGCCACGAGACCCACACTCACACCCTAACGGTCGTGCCCACTTCCCCACGACCCGCGCTCGCCCCGTGACCGCACTCCTCCAACGTCTCTCCCCAACGGCCGCGACGCCCGCGCCCTCATAGCCAACAAACTCCCTGACGATCCATCGTCTCTCTCCCCCCCTCTTCCTCCCTCTCTACTTCACTCTCTCTCTTCCTCGTATCTCTCTCTACTACTACTCTCGTCCTCGCCTTCTCACTCTTCCTCACCAAAAACCCACCTAACTCGACGAACTCGCCTTCACTGCCTCCTCTCCTCTGCTGCGAACCCACGTCCCCTGACCTACTCATCACCTTCCTCCACGACGACAGCGCTGCCAATATCTTCCATCACCGAGCCCCATTCTCCATCACCTCCTCTTCTCCTCTCACTGACGAACCACCTCCATCGACCTCGTCCACTTCCAACCCCCACAACCTCCTTCACTGCATCCTTAAACCCAACACCAAACCCTTCACCACCAACCTCCACTCGTCGCCGGAGCTTCCCCGACCACTGCTGGCCCCCAAGATCACCGACCCTCCTCCCTGCACGGGTGCCCGCTTCAAGCCAGCCTTAACCACTACGTGCACCCTGCTACGCAAGCACCGCAGCGCCACCGTCGTGCCACGCCTGCGCCACCTCCGACCGCATCATCGCCAGCCTCCTCACAGTCACCTAGCTCCTCTCTATTCACCACAGTCAAGCTCCGCAACTGTTGAACCCAAAACGACGTCAGCATCAAGCCCCGATATTTTATCGAGCACCTATTTCAGTCGCTGTAACCGCTGATCCAGTCATCTTTGTCGCCATCCAAGTTGTGGCCTCGATCTCTGTAGCTGTCTCGATCGCCAACACAGTCATCATCGCAACGCCGTACACATCCGTCGTAGCCGTTTCGCGCTCGAGCTTCATGTCGTAGAGTGGCTAATTCCGTAACATTCGTAGCCGTCTCACGTGTTGCGACGATCTCCACGTCCATATCGCTTCCATATCAAGTGACCGTGGTAAGTGAACCCCATATTCACTTGTTTAACATGCTATGATAAGTATTAGCTAAAAAGATTATATTATAGCTAAATATATAACTAAATATAACTGGATCGAAACCTATGCTTGAATCTCGTGTAGCGAATCATCGTGCCGTCTTACTTGAAGAGAGCCCGACTGGGGATTATTACTGTGTTAGTAACGCGTGTAAATTAATTGGTTAACATCTAATTTAGTTTGTTAGAAGAAACATTAGTTTCGAGCGATGACTGAATGTTTATCTTAAGTGCTCGATGTGAGCCTTATGCGAAAACTAAATCAAATATGGCGGAAATCATGATCTTTAGACCTTAACAGTATTAAAAAATGATGTATACAAATTTGGTGGCGAATCGATGCCATTTTCACACATAAGTGACGCCCTGACCTTAATACCGAAACTTACAATTGACACTGTTAAATTCATAATTAATTCCAGAAAAATCCAATCGCAGCGTGCTCGGGTTTGTTGCAAAGGTTAATGTATAAAATTTAACACGACATGTATCTTTACTGTTAGATATATCCTCTGAATATCGAAAATAAAGAACTTACCTGATCTTGGACCTTAGTCCAGTGCCGGAACTTACCCCTTGACTTGCTTTTGTACACCTTAAAACTTAATGTTTAATTGTGATAGTGTGTGGGTCCAATTACCCCAATGTATACAATTGTTTTATCTTTCCAATAGTACTGGTTTCACTAAATTCCAGTATCATTTGGCATTTAAATCATATTTTAAACGGATGACTTGTACGGCAGTTTCTGTCATTTCAGTTTGCACCCTTCGTCAGTAATCTGATCGTAACTCCTAAAACAAGATGAATATTATTGATCCGTCTCATGTTCTGTAAATTTACTTATAGCTCTACAATTAGTTGAACGGTAGCGTTGCCTAATTATGCTCCCAACTGGGAGTAAGACGTGTTACAAAACGGACTTCCGGTTCAGAAATTGGATTTCCAGCAGTAAACAGTTAAAATGAAATGACCATAACTTGCAAACCTGAAACCCGATTGACACGAAACTAATTTTTCTGTATAAATGATTAAAAATACTGCCTACCCCTTTTATATCGTTTTGCTTAATTATGCACATGCGATTTTATATGATTTTTCTAGTCCAATCGACACCGGTTGCTCATATGTATTCGGTAGCGCATTTACTATATCTCCATCATGTGTGTGATTGTCATACCTCTGTAGATAGTGTTCATTTTGTATCAATAACCTAGTGATTGTGTTACATTATCCATTGATAAATATTAGTGATTGGATTGTGGCAAGTACGTTAGTGTAAAAGCGTGAATGAACAAGTAAAATGAAGCGTACTTGTACACAATCAGCGGAACTAAATAGTTATTGCATTGTCGACGCCTATGGGACATATATAAGTGTAAATATAACTGGAATGGGATGGTTATGGAAACACTTATATTAATGTCATAGGTAAAATATCGAGTACTATCCATTTATCTTGGATACCAGTCGAGATATGCTTGTTGGAAACCCTGTCTCCAGTTCTCGCGTAGACTTGTCATGGAGCGAATAGTATTTGGGTTCATGGTCGGTATTTGATGTAGACCACGGGTGTGGGGTAGTTTGAGTGTGAGTTCGATCAACGGAATCTCGGGAGTCCCACTGCCGGCATATACAGCGATTTTGTGAGTCGTATGGATGGTATTACTGATTATAAGCGAGGGTGATTCGGGCCCGTGTTCCTTTGCCCCTGGGGCCTACCCTTGGATTGGGGATACTCCTGTGGTGGTTGACACTCACACTTGGACTGACGATAGGTTTAGCGACTTGGACAGTGAGACTTAGAGACTGATAGGTTTAGTGACATGGACATTGCATTGATTACTGATTCGATATACCTGCTTTATTGTTTACCTATACCGGTTACTTCATGCTCATGTCATCACTCCATATTTACTGTTTCATGTTCATCATTGTTGCACATGTTTACATATGTATTTATATATAGTGCTATTATGTCGCTCTGACGACCTGAGTATGCATGCTCAGAGGGAGAAGCAGACTGAGCTCGGATCAGGACCTGCCTCAAAGATATTGCGGACATCTAGATCAGCGACGCCAGCGATATCTCTTCCTTGGACTCTATCTGGTTAGTGTTATATCTGTTGATAGAAGTAGTGATTGCATTTCTCATTACCTGTGCATTGATTACTGATTACCACGTAATGCTAGAAACTGAAGTGTGACTATGGCAGGATATTTTCTTGATCGTAGGAGCATGGCTGGCCTTGTCAACCCCTCGTATTCCGTATTTTGAGGAGCGGGGCGTGACATCTATAGTCCTTAAAATATTTTTTTCCATATCTCGAGGGGGTTTTATGAAAAATACTTTAATATAATTTAAAATTAAACCTCGAGGATGATTTATAATATTTAGAGTTTTCATGAACATATATTTTAATTGTTGTGGTATTTTAGTGCCTAGCTTTTTGAAAGTTTATGGTATTTTTATGAAAAATACTACTTTTGGAAACTTGGTGGTATTTTATTAAAAATTCTAATCTTTCATTATAAAAATATAGTTTCATAATATATTTTTATTGAAAATACGAATTCATAGTTTTATATAATTTTCCAAAATTTAGTTTTGTTTAGAAAAGTCGTACTTCTTAAAAACCGTATTTTTATTTCTTTTCGAGACCGAATATTCCGTGAGAAGTTTTGCATCTCGCTCTACTGTCCCAAGGATGTGTAATGATCTGCACCATCCATTAGTGGGTCCCCTAACGAGAGTTGTAGAGGCGTAATTGCTAAGGATTCCAAAAATACCGATTAAAAGAAACCCATTTTGAAAAGGTGTGGTATTTTAATGAAAAAGTTATTCTTTAAATGAACCATATATCTAGAATACTGTGCTATGAAACCATAGTGTGCGTGTAGGGTAGGTCATTACCCCGTGAAAGTTCTAAATATGGGTATACTAGTTATCAAAAAAGGGGGTTATACTAAAGTTCATGATATTTTAATGAAAAATTTTGTTATTTGATTATTTCTCATGAAAATTTTGGTCAAACTAAAAATTAATTGATTGTAAACAAGGTTACGAGTGATGTGAGAAAATTAGTTTTCCTTATTTTTGCTTAAAGGGGGAGTTCCAAGGTTAAAATAACATGTATCGGAGTTAACTCCACTTTACCGATATGTTTTTAGAAGATAATTTGAGATGAAAGAAAAAAAAAAAGAGGAAACTTACTCATTGTGTAGCGATGGGAAAAGATTAAAGAAGAGAGGGGGGTTCCGTGGCGTCGTGGAAACTCCGGAAACGACTTCGATCTTCAATGAAAAGAGCTTAGTTGCTAACTCCACTTGACTCCACTTGCACTTAGAAACTTTTGGGAGAATTTTGATAGAAATTTTCAGATTGGGGGAGAGCTAGGAGATGGGGTGCTATTTATAGTGAAGAATTAGGGCTTTTGAATTAAAAAATTGGATTTAAAGAATTAAAATAGTGTTAAACGGTGAATTGAATGGTCTCTGTTTGATTGTAGGAAAATCAAACAGTGCAGGGGAGTTGAGGGGAATCGAAGGGACGAGTGTACAAAGCACGAAAGGAAATGAGGCTATATCGACCGTCGGTGGCGGCCAAAAGAGGGGAATGGACGGTCGGATCTTGAGGTCTTACCTCGAGATTTGTGCCACGTGTCAAGTTTGATGTTTACTCCTTTTTGCGCCTGTTTAATTTTTTGAAACTTTTCGTTTCTCTGTGAATTGCATGTGCAACTCTTAGGCTTCCGAAAAATTAAAAAGAAAAATCTTTAAAAAATAATTGGAACTTATGGGAATCGAACACACAGGCTATGTCACAGCAGTGTAAAGGCTTTACCAGTGAGCTACAAGTTACTTCTTGCTTTTATTGAACAAATCTAACTTATAATTTTACAACAGGATGAAATACCCTTTCTATAAAATAAACAAGTAATTTTGTACAGGGATTTCAGAGTCGTTACAGGAATTAAAGAAGAATCTAATTTCTCTAGGAGCATTGGATACGGCAAGATGCAAGTTTGTAAGTCAAGATGGAGTGCTAAAGGTTGTCAGGGGTGCCCTAGTGGTCATGAAGGGACAACGACCAAAGAAATTGTATCATTTGGATGGTAACACAATTACTGGTGGTGCAGCCATAGCTATAGAGAAACATGTGGAGGATACCACAAAGCTGTGGCATATGCGTCTTGGACACATGAGTGAAAAGGATTTTCATGAATTGCACAGAAGGGAGTTACTTAAAGGGATTACCACGTGCAAGCTAGACTTCTGCAAATATTGTACGATAGGAAAGCAATATAAAGTCGGCATTATGCTAGCCGTGCATAAGACCGAAAGACTTCTCAACTATATACACTCATACGTATGGGGGCCATCACCAGTTCTATCAAAGGGAGGTGCCATACACTATGTCACTTTCATTGACGACTTTTCATTGAAGGTATGGGTCTATTTTCTCAAACACAAGTCAGTAGTGTTTGCCAGATTTAAGGAGTGGAAAATGGCCGTTGAGAAACAAAAGGGGCGATCGGTGAAGTACTTGCGGACAGATAATGGAGGAGAATATACCTCGAAGGAGTTTCAAGAATACTATAAAAAAATAGGATATACAAAGGCAATGGACAATTCCAGAACTTCCAAAGCAAAATGGGGTAGCGAAGCGCATGAACGGGACACTATTAAAGAAAGCCAGAAGTATGCGGTTGCAATCCGGCCTTTTGGAGAACTTCTGAGCAGAGACGGTAAGTCATGAGTGCTATTTGGTTAACAGGTATCCATCTACAGCCATAAATTTTCAGATCTCCAAAGAAATATAGAGAGGAGAGACAATCAATTATGATTCGTTACGAGTGTTTAAGTGCCTTGCTTACTCACTCATGAATCAAAAGATAGGATCAAGCTGGAGTCAAACTCAAAAAGGTGTGTTTTTTTAGGATTCAAATTTGGAGTCAATGGCTACAAATTATGCTATTCGGAAAACAGAAGGGTGTTCACTAGCCGAGATGTGATCTTTGATGAGACATCTATGTTGAAAGACTTGGTTGAAGAAAATAAGGAGGCAGGTGGAGCACTAGGTGACGATGATCCGGTAGAGGTAGAGTTTTCTGGCACTCATAAAAATACGGACACTGAAACACAATTTCAGCCTATTGATGCAGAGGTGGACGGGCAAAATACGGAAACAGACAATGAGAACCAAACCCGGCACACAGACAATGGCATTAAGGAAATCTGCGTGTCCACATAAGGAACCAGTAAAGTACGGTTTCGAAGATATACTCGCATTTGCTTTAGTCACTGAAAGCGAAGATCCTAGTAATTATCGAGAAGCCATTGAGCAAGAAGATAGAGATCGATGGGTTGTTGTGATGATAGAGAATATGAAGTCACTTCGAAAGAACGACGCGTGGAAGTTGATTGAGCTACCGAAAGGAAAAAGGGTTGTTGGCTACAAATGGATATTCAGGAAAAAGGATGATGGGCAAAACAAAGCAACGTTAGTTGTGAAGGATTATGCTTAAAAGGAGGGAGTTGACTACAACGAGATTTTCTTGCCTATAGTCAAGTATACATCTATTTGAGTTTTGTTGACACTGGTAGCAGTTCGGAATTTAGAGTTGGATCAAATGGACGTGAAAACGGCTTTCTGCATGGTGAGTTGGAAGAGACAATCTTCATGATGCAACCTAAAGGATTCATAGAACCCGGCAAGGAGGATCACGTATGTGAACTCAAGAGGTCTCTATATGGGTTGAAACGGTCTCTCAGGAAGTGGTACAAGCGCTTCGATTCTTTTATGATGAAGACCAACTACTCTCGATGTGAGTATGACAGCTGCGTGTACTCAAAGCGGTTTAAAGATAGCTCGTCGATATATCTACTCCTATATGTCGATGGCATGTTAATTGCTGCTAAGAGTATGGCGGAAATAAAGGCGCTCAAACCTTCATTCAGTGCAGAATTTTATATGAAGGATTTAGGTGAAGCGAAGAAAATTCTTGAGATGGAGATTTTTTGAGACAGAAAGGCTGAAAACCTATGGCTATCCCAAAGAAAGTATATTGAGAAGGTGTTGAAAAGATTCAGCATAATGGACTTAAAACAGGTGAGTACCCATATCGCCAGTCATTTTAAGTTATCAACCAAGGAGTGTTCAAAATCAAAGGAGAAGAAAGAAAAGATATCTTGGGTACCATATGCAAATGTGGTGGGATCACTTATGTACGCTATGGTATGCACGCATTTAGATATATCCTATACCGTAGGTCTGGTTAGTTAGTACATGTCAAATCCAGGAAAGCGCCATTGGGAAGCTATAAAGTGAATACTTGGGTATCTGAAATGAAGTAAAGATCTCGATTTACTCTTTCATAAGTCAGAAGATAAATCAAGCCAGATGCAGGGATATATAGATGCTGATTATGCTGGTGACTTGGACAAGAGAAGATCAATTATAGGCTATGTGTATACAGTTGCAGAATCTTCAGTCAGTTGGAAGTCAACATTTCAGGATACTGTAGCGCTATCAACGATGGAAGCAAAATACATGACAGCAGTGGAAGTATCGAAGGAAGTCTTGTGGTTAAAAAGTTTAGTTGGCGAGTTCGGATTCGAGAAGGGGTCGGCTCCTTTGTTTTGCAACAGTCAAAACGCCATTCACCTGGCGAAGAATCAGATATACCATAGTCGAACGAAGCATATTGACGTGTGGTATCACAAGAAAAGAGAGTGGGCCGAAAAGGAGATCGATTTGATTAAAATCGATACTAAGGTGAATCCGGCAAACATGCTAACGAAGATTATTCCTACGGAGAAGTTCAAGTCGGCCTTGGTTTCTATTTAGGTACTCAAATGTGAGGAAGGTTTGCAACCTCGGTAGACGGTTTGCATCAGTTTCGCAGTTCTGAGGAAAAACTGTAACAGTTTGCAATTTCAAGTTTTGGAGCTGTGCCGAAAAGGGAAACGGGGAAAACTAAAGAGTACAAGACGAAAGCAAAAAAATTTCAAGATGGATAAAAGAATATACAAGACAAAGTGGAGATTGTTGTGAAGTGTTTTGTATATCGAGACTGTGCACGATCCAGAAAATGAATCAGACGTCTGAAGATCAAAATCCAAAAATCCAGAGACAGCTCAACTCTATTTTGAGACGGCTCAAGACAATTTTGAGACGTCTCACAACCTATCTAGAATTAGTGATTCTTCTCTGTTCATATGATACGGCCCATACTCATGTTGAGCCGGCTCAAAAGATTTTCGGATCAAACAGAGCAGTTTCATTAATTAAGGAAATTCTATTATAACTCAAATTTATTTTGAGTATAAATAGGATGCTAAGGTTAAGTTAAAAGTGCTTGATCATAAGGTTTAAGGGAGACGCAAAGACGGCTCCACAAGGGATCAAGTAGGCCATTAAGGAAAACTTTAAGAGAGAAGAAGGTAGATCTCGTTGAAGATCTTGAAAGAGAGAGTTTGTAATTTTCTGTAAAGTTTTCTCTAAAAATCTAATAAAGTATTCTTTCGTTTCCCCGTGGTTTTTCCCGTTTGGGTTTTCCTTATTAAATCTCTTGTGTTGTTATTGATTTTGCTTTGTTTCTAGTTGTTATTCGTTAAAGGGATCTTACAATCCATCAGGATTTTTTTTCCGCTACACGCAACCAACAACACACGTACCCATGGAATCCACAAATTTGCCCTGAAATCGTTAAATTGTAACCACTCTCCCTCTCTTTGGAGATCGAACCTTGCACTCTCCCCAGCCCAGAAGAGAGTATCTCAATTAATATAAGAAAATGATGTGGGGGGTCAGGGTGATGGTGGTGGGGGTTGGATAGACTTCCTCTCCCATCCCAAAAGTCTGCTAGAATATTCTACGCTGACCAAGTATCACTTGTATTTCAAAACAATAGATTCTTGTGTTCAAAATAATTTCTACCTTGTCCTAAAAGAAAAAAAAAGATTTTTTTAAATATAAAATGTAGAAAAAGAGAAGAAAAAAGTTGGTTGTATTAAGCCATAGCAAATATTAAATTGATATCATTAACAAGTGACATGGACGACCACAGGGAAAGACATCAGCAAGAAGCTTTAACAGTCTCCTCCAAAAAGAAAGTTTTATTGAGTCGTATTAGCTTGATACCTTGATGCACGTTGTTATTCCATAATACTAAAGGTAAATCTTCTAGATAAAGTGGTTATTAGCATCTTATGAAAGCATTAGGTTTTAAAGAGGTCTGAAGGTTAGAACCCCCTTATCATTAATTTAAATGATATTAAGTTGCCTCTATTTATTATATTTAAGAGTCATGTTTGATATACATTTGTCTATTTTAACTATTTTTAATAAAGCGGGCACGGCCAGAAAAAGAACTTTATGAAAAAATATCTATACGGGTCACTTCATTACTACTTTACATATATAGGGCTTTTTTACTTGCAGCACCATCACCCCCTCCACACACCCACACACCCACACACCACAAAAAAGGCAAATTCCTTTTTAACACTCCGAAACATGGTATTTCCATCCGGAAAAAAATAAACCGTTAACTGTAACTTTAATTTTTCTTTATAGATTTTAAGTTCACCCGAAAACAACAAATAAGACCGCAGAACCATTCAACTTCTTCATTGCTTGAAAAGGATGTTGAAGATGCTCTTTATTTCATTGGCGATTTTGAGATAGATACAGCAAAAACATAAACCATAATTTCAATTTAGGAAAGAAATTGAGTATTTCTAAAGAAGAAGAGAGAGGTTGGGATGTTTTCAAAAAAAACCTGAAGTTATGCCCGTTAAAAGTTGAAGGAAAATGTTAAGAGGGGTAAAATGATATTTCTTATTAATTTTGGAAGTTAAAAGGTAAATACCAAATTTTTGGAATAGAAATAAATTTACTATATTTGGGAGAAAACAAGTAAGAACTCCCCGTATACATTAGGTTATAATATTAGGTTATAATACAAGCATGTATACATTAGGTTATAATACAAGCCTGACATTAGGTTATAATACAAGCGTGTATCGCATAAAAAAATATACTAGCACATTGCAGAAGAGATCTTAGAACAGATCCTGATTTAGGATCTTTCGAAAAAAATGTTCCTATATATTGTATCCTGATGTAGCAGTAAATAGGATCTTAGTCGAGTTCTGCATAAAAATGAAAAATAAAACTAAAAAAAATAAATAAAAATAAAATAAAATAAAATAAATCGCCTCATGTAATAACATCCTGGTACAGAGACTAACAATAAATTCTGTGCAGCTTTGGTACCTCAGGTTCCAAAGGACAATTCAAACCTTGCTCTGCTCTATCTGATATGATAGCAACCCTAAAGCTACCACTAACTACTTCTTCAACTTGGACGGCTTCATAAATAACATTTCCTCTAACATGGCGGGGGAGCCATTAAGAACATGAATTATCAAGAGGCGATTAAATGGACCAATGGCGGAATATACCCAGAAGACCAAATTACACCAAAATACTCTTAACTATATGATCATAGCTTTTTCACTAAATTGCCTTAAATTTTTATACATTAAACTCACTTAAGCTTTGACTTCCTGTGATAAAGATGAAAATAAAATTAGCTACTTGCTGAAAACACGCTGTTAGTTTCGGGTATTTCAATGTAATTTAGCCTACTAAAATGAAAATACTAGAATTATGTTTATTTTCAGTTTTAGCCGGCCGGAGATGTTCTTGTAACATGTGGAAGCTCAACAGAGCTAAGATCACCGGGATAAGGAGACCAAAGCCCTATTCCACCTCTGCTCTCTTTGAGCCCACTCTTGTTTCCTTTAAACTCGTCCAAAGATTTGACCCATTCAACTTTAGAGGAATGCTCCCTTGTGTGCCGATGCAATATGAACAATGAATTGTATTCGCAATTGGGAAACATAAAGAAGTTGAATGAGTCACCTAATCTGTACACAACATAGCCAAAACTAATCTGATCTCTTGGTGTGAAGAGGTTGACTTCATTGAACCACAGGCAGCTGAACAAGTTGGTGAGCGCCGTGTGCTCGCGTATTATGACTGCTCCCTCAGGTACATCTGCAGTTCAATTGTGTATTTTAATTAGCACATTTAAAATTATGGTAGCATGACTTACATTTTTATCTCACAATCCAACAGCTTAAGATGTTTTTGATAAAGTGGTTTCCTTGCATGGTATCGGAGCATAACACATGTTTCAAGAGGTAATACAAATCAATATAAAATATATTTATTGACATCTGCATTTAATCATGTATTTGTTACCACCGCCAATCAATGTTGCAAATCATGTATCCGTTCTCTATTTGATCGGCCAGTACATAACGCATTTGGATAATTCGGAATAACACAGAATTAAGTTTTTGATATATAACCATGCGTATATACATGGAAAATGCTGAAAAATTTGACAGTATATAAGGAAAATATGCCGATAGGAAGGAGGGGGGGGCGGGGGAGATGAAACTGAGCTGTACGTGGAAATTGAGTTTGGATATCGGGTAGATTATTCAAATTGAATTTGTGCCTGAATAAATGGCCATCCATCTGTAAACTTTGCATATTCCATTCAATGTGGCTGCTTGCCCGAAACATTTAAACCTTGCTTTACAACACTGCCATCAGTTAAAGAGAAACTTCACAAGGGTTGCTCAAATGATTCGAATAACATAACTTAAGGGATGGTTTGGTTTGTTATAATAGAAAATGCAGGACTTGTTGCAAAAAAATGTCATGACTGTATTGTTTGGTTGGTGTCAAGTTTGTTGCAAGATTTTGGAATTTAAAGGGCATTTGTGTTTGGACCTTTGGTGGAACCAAAAACAAGTGGAAATACAATATTTGTTGCAAATATTCAATGAAAAATTCGGGGTTATGTGGCACCTCTAATAAACCCCATAATCACATACTTTCAAACTTTCAGCATTTGTTTGTAGTCAAATTGGCTGCAGAAATTTGCTGCATTTTGTACTCAAATTTACAGCCTTTCATTTCTCATGTTCCTTCACAAACAATTAAAATGAAAATCAAGCTGTAAAATTTGCTACTACAGCTCCATTGGATGTTAGATGGTTTTATTGGACAGGAAAATAAATCCTTTGTCTTGAAGGATTGCAATACTTGGTTCTATCAATCCAAGATCATCAAATTTTGGAGTTACAACACAAATTCCTAGGAAGCATGGACACTCCCAACGGTATGCCATGTCCATGTCTGACACATATTGAACACCGACACTTACCTGACACTTGCCCAACACGTATCGGACACACCATACAAATATCATATGCTATAGGTCCGATATCTGCAGTCAGGAACATATTAGCATCATATATTATGTAATAAAAAATAGAGCTTGATTCATGTATCCGTCTTGATTTTCTTTTAATCCATTCGTAGTATATGTATCTACGTAATAAACTTGATTTCAATAAAGTAGATTTTCATTCATTATTAAGTTTTGTTCATAGCATTCTCCTCTCTTTTATGGATGTTTATAGATCATAAATTACATGATTTTTTTCAATCATGTAGATTGTTTACCCTCATGCTACATAAGTATCGATGCATGATTTTAGTTGTCCAATCTTACATTTTGCGTATAGTTTGCATGCTAATTCTTATATGTGAACGTGAATTATGGTAATAATTTTATAGTTGATAGTGTATCCATACATACATGAACTAAAATTATTATATTGGCATTTAGAACTACCATGGTAAAGATGTCATGTTATCAATAACGGTGCTACATCACTGCTACGTAGTTTAAGTTGCCACGTCATCTAATAAAAATCTAAAACTCCTACAAAATACTCCTCTTCTTCATTCACCATCTTCTCTAATCCATAGCCCTAACACTGCTATACACCACCTGCCGTCGGTGTCGCCGTCGCTGCCGCCGCCCTCCTCTCCAACTACCACCACTACCACGACATACTCCATTACCAACAAATCATAACACAAAAATCAATCCTAACACAAACCTCCACTTTCTCCCTCCACCTCCGCCCCTAACTCTGCATCTGCCCTAATCAAACCCCAAGCCTATCCTCTTTGCCATATCTCTGTTGCCCTCCACACCCTGCCACCAGCCTCCTCCACACCCTGCCGCCACCCTCGAGCTCTTTGAACCCCATTGAGCTCCTCCCCACCACCAACGCCACCCTTGAACCTATGTGTGTACACAAAATCCATACAATTTGCAGCTGATTGCTCAAATTAAACCTTAAAGCACAAAAATAACATGCCAACTCAAATCCAATTCGGTTGATGACAATAATTCTAGAATCAAGAGATTGATAAAATTAAATTCTAAATCGAACAAAATCAAATTGATATGTGAAGGAATCCATCGTAAATATTGCAAGGTATTCTTTCTAGGCTCTGTGAAATGCAACGAATTGGGATCTCTTGCATCATTTCTCTCCAATTTAATACAACAAAATCCTCTCCATATCTATGAATTAAAACCCTAACCTTAGAATTTTTTTCATTTGAGAGAAAACGGGGGCGTGATCACCTCTCGTTTCTATAAAGAAAAAAATCATGTTCCCATCTTTAAAAAGAAAATGAACTTTCTTTATTAAAAAATGGGTCAAGCGTACACGGATACAAAAGGTTGGACTCGGGGTCCCACCACATCGATCCATGTATAAATAAATTCCCGCTAAAATTTGTTTGAATAAAACATGATTCCAAATTGCTAAGAAAATTATTTGAAGGCTAAATCCATAAAACTACCAAATAATTTCACTGTTTGGCAACTACCAAATACTTTTGAAACTAAGAATAACTACCATGACTAGCAGTGTCATGTCAGCACCGTTAGCACCTTATCACTGCCATCTCATCAAAACTGCCACGTCATAAAAAAAAACTACAAAAATCCCTAAACGGCCCCTTTCTTCTTTCCTCTAGAATCCCAACTCTAACATAACCCATATACCTTAGCCCTAATTTAGCCTCCATCATCACCACCACCGTCCACATCTCCTCTCTGACGTCGTCGTTGCCGTCGCCTTGCCCTTCATCTTCTTCATTCTTCTCCCTCACAGCCACCTCCTCTACTCGCTTCTCCTAACAGCCACCTCCTTCCCTCGTGTTCACCTGATCCTCACGACCTCCACTCATTGCTCCTCCAGCCACTTTTTGCAACGTTGCTACTCTTCTCGCATCCACCTCCTCCCTTCATCTGCTCTTCTGACCAGCTCTTTACATCGCGGCTCCTCCGTCTTTGGTCTTTTCCTTCGCAACCACCTCCCCCACTTCCTTCCTCACCGCTGTCCACTTCCATCATCGCCACGTCGTCGGCCATAAAAAAGCGTTTAGTATTAACCATTTTAATGAAATAATTAACAATAAATTGATTAAATTGATTAAAAGGGCAAAAATGTTATTTAACATGCATAACTAGGATCTTCAACTGCTGACCGTTAGATATGGTAGTTATTCGTAATTTTGAACATATTTGCTAGTTAGCTGCAAAACAGTGAAACTATTTGGTAGTTTTATGGATTTAAGCCTTATTTTAATTTAAAATAAGATTAAAAAAAATATTCAATCATGTAGGATCTCTAAGGATCTATATTTATTATAAATAGATAACTAAGTTACTTTTAAAAATTCATATTCAATTTTGTTTATGGGATATGAAATTATCCGAATTCAAAAAATCTTAATAGATGCACATGATTAAATTAATAAACTATCAAAAATAAAAGTTTTTTCCCATTTTGTATTTTAAATATAAATATATTTATGTTTTATTACTTTCATTTCTTATTAATTTATTAATATCACTTATTTTCTGAAGTTAGTTGATATTAATTGATGAACATTAATTACATATTTGTTGTAATTATTAATATTTTTGTTAACCGTGATAATCTTAAATATTTTTTGTTTAAAATCAGAAATTAATATTCTTATATTTTTTAAATTATGAATTTAAGATATAAAATTTTTAATTAAAATAATCGAGCAAAAAGAATGATTATAAGATGTGTTTTTAGATGATTGAGAAGTTTTTAATAAATAGAAATAGAAATCAACTGTCAAATGAGTTTTTCTCGCCATTTATAAAGATATTCATATATATTTATTAATTTTTAATGATTTGAAAAAAAAAACAAATTATTTCAAATAAAAATTTAAACATTTTTAATCAAAATTATGTCTTTCGGTTCATACTTATAATAAAAAAAATTAATTTACGAACCAGCTCTTTTGGTATAAAATGGTGGAAGGTATAAAGATATTTATGTTGATCTCTAAATTATTGAGAAGATTTAATCTTTTAAATAATATTATTTTTAAAATTTTGAATTTAAGTGATAGATTTTTTCATTAAAATAATAGAATAATGTAAATATTTTTAAGATATGTTTCAAACGATTTCGGATGATTTTTAATAATTAGAAATCAAATAGGATATAAGTTTTTCTTGCCACTTGTAAAGATGTTCATAAATTATAATAATCTTTTAGCGATATGAAAAGAAGCGAATAATTTGAAATAAAAATTTTGAATATTATTTTTATCACAGTTATAAGATGATATAATTGAACTTGGATTTTTAAGTACGACTAGGACAATTGTTCTTATGACACATTTTTTTGAATTGTGATTTGAACGTAGACTTTTGTGCTAGATTTAGCTTTGGAGTTGAACGAACTTGTTAGACTAGGATTTAGATTTGAACTTTTGGTTTGGATTTCTTTGAACTCTTGGATCATTTGTATTATGAATTAATAATTTTGACTGGACTTAACATGGCAAGTTTTATTATTTAATTTTATAAATGAATAAAGTTGGTCAAAACTAATTTATTATTTCAAATATTAGAATAAAATACTTATTTTTATTATTAGCATTTTTTTAAAACAACAATATAAATAGTCAATTATTTATCAAATTAATAATTAGTTATCAAACTATAAACCATATTAAGATCAAATTGTAATCTAGTTATTTCGGATATCTTATAACCTTTTACTAAATAATTTTTCTTTTATCGAGATGAAAAACAAAGTTAATGTTCTCACTATTTAGCAATTCAAAATCAAAATATACAAGGGAAGAAATCAAATTTTACAACTTCCAAAATAAAAATATAAAAAATAAAGGTTTTTTTTCCGTTAGCCCCCCACATACTTCAATATTTTCTCTGCCCCCCATAATTAGTATTTATCTATCATCCTATACTTATAAGTTACTCCTGCAGCCTCCATTTCACTTTTGAATATGATTTCTCCTCCTTTTCGGCCATCGCCGCCATTCCACCGCCACCACCTTCTCTTCCTCTTTTTCGCCACCGTCACCAACATCTTTCTCCTCCTTTTCTTCTTCAACCCATTAACACCTCCTCCCTTCTCTTTCTCTTCAACACCGCCGCCGTCGCCATTGTCAACACCATCACCGCCACCTTCTTCCTCCTCTTCTTCAACCCACAACCGCCGCCGCCATCCTTCCTTCTCGAAAGGAGGCGGTGGCAGTGACTGATTGAAGAGGATGAGAAGGAAGGAGGGCGGCGGCGGTTGTGGGTTGAAGAAGAGAAAGATGGTGGTGATGGTGTTGATGATGGTAGTGGTGGCGGTGTTGAAGAGGAGGAAAGGCGTTGATGGATTGAAGAAAAGAAGAAAGATGGCGGCAGTAGGGATGGCGGCGATGGCCGGGAAGAAGGAATTATATTCAAAAGTGAAGTATGGAGCTGCAGAAGTAACTTATAAATATAGAGGGGCTAGATGTAAATACTAACTATTGGAGGACAGAAAAATATTTAAGTATGGGAGGCTAACGGGAAAAAAACCCAAAAAAAATAAAGGATTTTTTATATGCTCTACCCAAAAATTTAATAATTTTAAACAATGCACTCATTTTTTGGTATTTTTAAAACCCCCACACATAAATTTTCGTCGCCATCGATGAAGATCGACTCGCAAAGCCAAAAATAAAGCTCCTTTGAATCGAAGCTCAATAGGATCAGGCCGAGATTTGAGGGCGGAAGCGATCCCAGACAGTGTTGGAGTCGGCGGCTCGTCGGAAGGTGATGGAGAGCATAGCGGATTTGTAGGAGTCAAGGGTCGACTTGAAGATGAACACGTGAGAGACGCAGCTCTGGCAGAATCCTGATGTCGCCCTTGATCTTTTTCGTTGATTAAATCCTTCAGAATTTGAAAGGTGTTTGATGAAATGAAGATGGAGAGAAAAAGCTGAGAAAGTTTTGTAAGCAGCATGCAGAAAAGGAAGACCATGAATGCAGCAAGCAAAGGAGAGAAGAGCATGCCAATATAAGGGGAGCAGAGGCAATTTGATCTTTCTATCCCTTTATCAGTCATATTTAAGGAAAGTTTTAACATTAGGTGGATTGAAGTTAACTACAATGGGATTTTTAGTTTAGTTAACAGTTTTAAGTGTGGATTTTAAAAATATCAAAAAGTGGGGTTGTTTAAATTATGGTAGTTTTGGGTGGGGCATATCAAAATAACCCAAAATTAAAACAAGAAAAATAATAAGTTAATC
Source organism: Agapanthus africanus (assembly GCA_030015575.1). Taxonomy (NCBI): domain Eukaryota; kingdom Viridiplantae; phylum Streptophyta; class Magnoliopsida; order Asparagales; family Amaryllidaceae; genus Agapanthus; species Agapanthus africanus. The sequence goes on from CM057339.1 coordinate 50,520,999, forward strand.
ATTCAAATCCGAATCCAAAACATTTTCTAGGTTTATATGAAAAAGGTGCAATATACAATTTAATCAAACAAATCCGAGTATCTAAGGTTTTAGGAAAAGTTGCAATATAAAATTAATCAATTAAATCATGTATAAAAATAAAATTAGTCAAAGAAAAATCTTTTCTAGGGTTTTAAGAAAAGTTTTAATATAAATAAATCGAAACACAAACAAAAATGAGATGAGATCAAGGAAAAAACTTTTCCAAGGTTGCGAAGAAATTGCAATATATAATTTTATCAATCAAAACAAAAATAAAAATGATTAAAGGATCAAAAAAAATTCTATGGTTTAAAAGAGTTGATGAATAAGTCTCAAAGTCGAAGTAGCAAACTTTGGGATAAGTCTCAAAATCGAAGTAACAGGAAAACATCCGAAAGTTTTCTTCTCGGACTTTTTTACAAGAATCGTAGCTTTACTTTGTATGGTTGGATTTGAGTCTAATCCAAATCTAAGTCCAATAAACCACTAACACTTGATTTTAAAATTCGAATCCGAGTCCAAACCAATAACACTAAAATTTAAATTCAAAATCCGAGTCCAAAACCAATGACGCTAGATTTTAAATTCCAAATGCCGGTCCAAAACCAATAACACTAAAAAATGAAGTCGTAGAAAAGTCAGTATCCATCCAAAGAGTCCAATATCAATAACCTCCCATAAATATTTATTGTCACTCTTATAATAAAATTTAAAAACACTAAAAAGACCCTAATCTTTTCGGATCATAACAGTGGGAGATATAGACTTTTTGTGTTGATTTCTAGATATTTAAGAAGATTTTAACAATAAGAGATTTAAAATCTGTTGAATATACATATATTCTTTAAATTGTGAATTTAAGTGACAGGCTTTCTAATAAAAATAATAGAGCGATGAAAATATTTTTACAATATGTTTTTAAATGGTTTTAGAAGATTTTAATATATAGAAATCAATAGACATATTAGCTTTTTGATATTGGTTAAGATGTTCATAGATTTGTATTAATTTCTTGATTTGAAAAGGTTTAAAATATATAGGATGAAAGGAAGAAAACAATCGCTTGAATTTTCTTCTCCGAGTACTATAGATATATCTCTCCCCATTTTCCAACCGCCGCCGCCACCTCCACATCGCCGCCGCCTCCATCGACGATGCACAAGGAAGACACCAAGCGTTAATTACTAATATAATAATTAATACTGATTGAATATTATAATGGTCAACTATTAACTTAATTTATTGTAAGCATCAAAAAGGTCATTTAAAATGTTAGGTTATCGGTGTTGACTATTGAGTGTTGGTCGTTTTTCATTATAGTTTTTTTTGGAGATTTCCAACCTTTTGGTAGTATTCTGTCATACACTAAAATTTGTTGTGAGTTTTATAGAAATACTAGCAGGGTCTCCTGCGCAGGCGCAGGGTCACCAAAGTTTCCATCTGTATATTGAAAACAAAATGATCGGTGCATTAAGAGACATCATGACAAAATTTTGAAAATGGTCTTCCATATAATTTCCCCGCTAGATGCCAAAGAAGAGCATGAAAAATTAAAGTTAATATCTATATTTGGAAGAGAAATGAACAGTGCATTAAGCAACGATTTCCCAATATAATTGTAGTAAGATGGTTGCCGCGGGTTAAAATTTTTCCATGACGAAATTTAAGTGTAGTTTTCCATGATGAAGTTAAAGTGTATGATTGGACTTTATTTACGAAATTTTACAACCATGGAAAAATGTTGAAATGAGGGTCTTCCATGTAATTATCCATTAGATGCCAAGAAAAAGCATGGATAATCAAAGTTTCCATCTGTATATATATTTGAAAGCAAAATGAACAGTGCATTAAGCGATGATTTCCCAATATAGTTGTCGTAAGATGGTTGTCGCAAGATAAAAAATTTCCATGACGGAGTCTTAGTGTATTATTGGAATTTATTTACGACTTCTCGAGAGCGACAGTTTTATATATAGACATGTAATATAGGAAAACGAGGGGCTTCCCTGAAAATTTCCGCATTTATATATAGAGATATGTAATGTAGGTAAAATTAGATATATAAATACATAATATATGGAAAAATAAGGGGCCTTTCTAAAATTTTCCGCTTGAGGAAAAAAAGCTTGAATTTGGTATGTAGCTTTCTATATAATAATAATAATAATAATAATAAAAGAAAAGAAAGCTTAGAGAAACACTAAAGTTCTATAGACATGGTATATAATAGAAAATGTTTCACTCACCGCTGACTGTACTTTTCTTTGGAGTCCATGGTTCCATTCCCTCATAACGGTAGATTTTCATATGCAAATCAACTAAAGGCCGAGCATAGCGCTTCCTTCTTTTTATTGCATCACCCTCCTCATATATACTCTTGTGGTGTTTATGTTGTGCAATTGCAAATGTGTATTTTCCCCTCCAAAGATACCTACATATAGATAAAAACATAAGATACATATCTTTTTCTATAGGTTAATTGAATGAAATAACCCTCCATTTCGGCACCCCCTATTTTCAAAACCTGCACTTTGCGCCCTCCGAGTTTACAACGTTATAATTTGAATTTTAAAAAATTATTCCAAAAACAACTCCATTATTTTTTCTCTAATTAATTCGTTACTGGTTTGTAATTAATATTCCTACATAGGTTATTTTGTTAATAAAAATTTGAATTAACTAGAAAAATTTAACAGACGTCAAATCTGAGGCCAAACTGCAGGTTTTGGAGGAAGTGGGGGTACTTCCTGCTAGACAGCCAAAAGCGATGCATATTTCATTGAAGCTAGGATTTTTTAATCAGGAAAATGGTTTTTTATCCAACAGTTGGCCTAAATTAGATAGCCCGCCTTTCAAGAATAAGCAATGGATCAACAATAAGCTCCATTTTCCCATCGATCCAAATACTGTATCGAGCTTGAGGAAACAGCCTGTGAGTTAATATCTTAGGAACTTTCCCATTCCTTCTGGGTTCATCATATGGTGGATTGTGTAGCGTCACGAGGCGCCAAATACCGACCCATTTCCCCCTTTCAGAGTCCTCTCTAATGCTAACATTTTGCTTTATAAAGTTGAGTGATTCTTCATCGACCACCATGAGAAAGCAAAAGAGCTGTTGAGAGCGTGCGCTGATGTTCGATGGTTGATGAGGAATGTCATAGCCGTCAAAAATGCCAGAGGCAACCACAAACTTGCATTTCTTTACGTACTTCACATCAATAGTGTCCATGTCACTGCCTCCATTTTTCATAAATCCACAATGAACCTGCAAAACAAAATCAGTAAACTAAAAATAAGAGCTTAATTGTTAAATATATTTTGTGCATGATAAGATTGCATAGCACAAAATCCTGCACAAGTATTTGTTTATCAAGTTCATAGACTATGACAAACTCACAATGTTCTAAATATTGGATATCCGTATCATATCGGCCTGACGATTTTCATATCGGATAGCTCATATCGCGATATATCGGAAAGTATATTCTAAAAAATATTTTTTATATCATAAATGTCATAAAGAAGACTTTATATGAAATTGGCTCTTTTAGATGAGTATTCCTCACTAGCTCAGTTATAGAGCGGTCATATATAATAGTTGGTCGTAAATTCGAATCCTACATGAGAAGATTTGACGTTAAAACACAAATAACCGAATTTAAAAACATTGATATTAAACATATGTAACATATTATATCAGTAAAGTATAAACAAAATAAGGCACTAACAATCTTACCTGCATCTAAAGACCCAAAATAAAATTTGACAAATATCACAAGATTTGGTAAGATATATCGGACCAAATATATTGGCCAATATTATGATATATCGGCCGATATATACCCAAAACTAAAAAAGATATTATTTCATTACATCATATCGTTTTCCCTCCAAAACCGATATATCAGCCGATATAGGTGATATATCAACGATATTTATAACACTGCAAACTCATCATAGATATAAATTCAAATATTAAGGGTTTGGAAGATTTGTAGCATTTTCTGCAGTCTGAATATTATCATCAAGCAATGAGATTAATCCACACCAAACCTGAAAACAAGAAATAGGAGACCAATGACATGGTTGATGATATCCTACACTACCAATAATAATCAGAATTCTCTTCAATATTGAATTTTTACCATGCATGGAAACTTGGCATCACTATTTTAGTTTTTCTTTCAATGTCCATATAAGTGATTTAGTTGTTAATACTTTATATGATTAATGGAGAAGTATAAAGAAAAATATAGATGTGCATATAGTTAGAAGAATCTTATCCTATCATCCCTAAGGAGATACTGCGATAGATTTAAAACGAAACAGCTTGTAGCAATATGGATTTAAATAAGCATATGTATGAAATGTAGCATACCATGTAAGAGAAACAGGATCAAAGACGGAGTTATTCCCCATCATCATACATTTACACCAAGGACAGCATCAATTCCTCATTTCTTTTTTTCAGTTTTGGACTTACTAGCCATATTGTAGATGAAATTTCATTTATCCAGCTGTTTGGTGATAATCACAGAAAAAGATGGCTTTCATAGCAGGAAGGTGTAGAGAAGGTTCAGAAACCAAAGAATTCCAAATTTCATGTCAAAATTGTTATGTAAAATGTAACTTGAGGGCATGTGTCACAGTGATGACCACAAAATACCTGGGTGGTCATTTTTGCTTGTGAGGGTTAACATGAAAATGGCAATTTGTTCACAGGATCAGATTGAGAAGGTTAATGCTTCTGGAGTATTATGTGATCTCATCGCTTTTCACTTTTTACATGCCGAAATTTGAGCGGTACCCATCTTAAATAACTAGCGCGGAAGGGTTAGGTTGTCCTAAGCTAAGGTGATGGGAGAATCTAGGCTAAGATGGATGAGGAAGAAAACTGCACGTGATAGTGAAATGAATGGGTGCGTCAATATGGGGATTATATATAACAGTATGAACTTTGAGGCCCTGTTTGGGAATGGAGTTGAGTTTTTTTTAACTGGAGTTTCATAAAGTTAGCAACACTCAACTCCAAAATGCTAATGTTGCTTTGTTTGGCATTCATTTTGGAGTTGAGATAACTGCAATTATCTCAACTCCAATCAAATCTAAGTTTGGTAAACTCCATTTTCCCAAACATCTCTTAAAACATAAGCATAGTTAATTTTTAAATGGAGTTTGGGGTTTGCAAACCACAGTTTGCATCCCCTCTACCTCCACTTAAAAATAACCTCCAGTTATCCTAACTCCATACCAAACAGGGCACGAGGGGTTTTCTGTAGTCAACCCAATTTAAGGATAAAATTTCTTGCTCATTTGAGTAGAGGTAAAGAAAGCAATTGGCAAGAATGATGACACATGTACGTAGACATATCACTCTAAATCCCAAGTAGACCGGTTATTCTATTATACTCTCATGAATTTTTTATTATTTTTTCACTTGATCTTTGATAGTAAATATAGCAATATGTGTGATTGATCTTTGACAGTAGATATAACAATATATCTAAATGTGCAAAGTTTACCTTCATACTTTTATTCAGTTTAAAGCTCTCTTCTCTCTGTGACCAGCTTTGATGCCCTCCAAACAGTGGAGGAGACTTCGTGCTTGCTTTCTCATCAACTGATATGTAAGATAAATGATCTGGAATCTTATCAGGGGTCCTCTCTGGAATGGCCACAGCATCTGCATCATCTGCTAGAGGAATTTCACAACCTGTAACAATGCAAAATTTAGAGTAGCTTCAATAGGAAAGCTTAACGGACAAAGAACTATATAATAAGAAGCTTACGATGTTGTGGTTTTGGTGTCAGTCCCATTGTGTTCAAAATGCCAAGCACCTTATTGTCTTTTTTACAAAGCCCTGCAAATAACCAAGGAACCAAATAATTTATGGCCAGAAATGAAAATCCATAAGCACTAGGTCAATAGAGATTAGGATGCTAAATGACAAGAAGATTAAGCATCCCAGAAAGGCAAATATGGACAGTCACGTATAAAATTGCCAAGATTGCAAGAAGGAAAATAGAAGTGCTATTTTTTTTTCCTCTTGGCAGAGGAAAAAATAACAGGAAAGGGGAAAGTGTGAAATTTGATTTATTAAAATATTACACCGTTTTAAAAACAAAAAATGAATACATAAATTTTCTTACAAGTACATAAAACAATTTTGCTCGATCGAATTATGATGAGCTTGATAAATGAGAATATTTATTATACCTAAATCATGATAAACAAAAAATCGAAGTTTACATAAGCCTAAAAATTGATATTATGATATTTTTATTGTTATATCTTTATAATGAACATCACATATAAGATAAATTCATTATTTTATTTATATGCAATGCAAGCATCTTTCATTCCATTTACGTTGCACGTGCAAAAAAACAGTCGCCCATAATGTTGGTATCTAATAGGAAATATAAAACTGAAACTATTCAGTCCCAGTGCCTACCGACATGATGATAAATTTGAAATTCAAACAACATAGCGAGGGCGATGGTAGACCTATTGACATCACCATTCACCATATTGCTTCTATGCTTGACGGTGCATATCATGGCATGGGAAATTGATGGAGGACCATCAATGCATAGTTAATATATCATGCATTATGGAGTACTATTAGTGGTACAAAAATAACAAGAGTTATATAATGCATTTAACATGTTCACAAAAAGTTTATTGATATTTTAAGAGAGCTTGTGTTTTTTTTCTCAAGTTTCGCTTTTAGCATTAAGACTGTTTGGGAATCTATGACTGAGAAAATTGGCTGAACCAAAATAAACTGACCGACCCAACCCTGCCAAACCGCTCTGTCTTAGTTTTATATTATGATTCGGGTCAGTTCAATGTTGGAAAAAAATAAGTCGGTAAACCGAACCAACCAAACTACTTATGAGTGGTGGGTGCGATGTGTTAAAATCGAAATGATGCACACATAATATATTGGCTGCCGCTGGCCATATATAACAACGAGGTAAAAAAAATTCTAAACGTCTGCATCAACACTCCTTCTACAGAGTGCACATCCGTATTGGTATTGTAATGGTATACCCAAATCCATTCAGACGATGTTACATGAGATTATACTTATACCATACTCATTGAGTCATTGTATATATAAGGTTAAATGATAATCTTGCTTATCTTCAAATAAAGCTATAGCTTGAAAGTTGAAACTAAGATATGGAAAACATCAAAGAGGATTTAACTGAAGCCCAAATAGACTAACCTATATACGAGGCTAACAAACCCAGAGACCAGAGATGCTTATAGCTGGGTTCAATAAAACTTTGAGATGCACTAATTTTTCAGTCTATACTCGTAGTCCATTCCTACGACACAAGTGCATCTATCTTGTAATGATACAAGAGATATGTTCATTATAATTCTTGATGAAATCGTATCTTTCACAAGTGGGGTGCAATTAGTTATAGCAACGATTTTAACAGATTTCACATTTTCACCTTTGTAAATCTGAGAGTGGGACCGCTCCTTTCGGAGAATTGGGCTTATTCTCTATTATAACTCATGAAATCAGTTTTGAGGGCTCAATTTAACTCCTGAATTATTATACGGACGACACGGTTTTTCATTTTTTCTAAACAATCACAGTTCAAGATCAAGACCACTATAACTTTAGATTGAGAGTTATAAAAGTGGCTCACTTCAGAATATATCATAATAATTCTTTACTCACCATAAAATCTAATTATTAATATTATTTTTCTATTTTACATTATATTAAATTAGTGGAGGATTGTTTGAGTTTTAATAAAATTTAACATTTTTGACATTTTGATTAAGCTTGATTGGCCTTGATTCAATCGAGTCTTACACCATTTATCATACGCCCTAACCATATGGGCACTCGACTATTTCAACAATATGGACACCATTTAGATATTAACTTGAGCATATATCTAGTCTTGGCCTTTTATTGTTGGTCATTGCTTTGTCTTTAAGCTTGGATATATATAACCAAATACTTATTAGTTTTTTAGGCCATATAACTAATTGTTGGATGTTGTAATAATTAATGATCCACATCGGAAATCCAAGACTGGTGTTTTAACGTAAACTGAAAAAACTAACCAATGAATACCAAGCACGGTGAAAAGCGCACCAACACAGGAGATATAAGATTTATCCAAGTTTGTCACAGCTTGTACCTACTCCTACAACCATGACGAGAACTTCCACTATGAGAAAGAATTACATGAGTTTACACCGAACTTCTCACAATCCCTTTACAAAGAAATACCTGTTCACAAATCCTCTCTTGGCCGCATTTGGCCGCAACCCTCTCTATTTTCTCTGTTTTGGTGGATATAAAAACCCTAGGAGATGATATATATATATATATATCTATATATATATATATTGGAAAGACCTAGAGAGACAACGATTTAAATTATAAATTGAATATGAATTGAAACGGGAATGGAAACCACGCCTGCAGCCCGCACCCAAGCCCGCGAGGCTCTCTCCCGCGCACCTACATGAGTCGCACGCACCCACACCACGTGCTTGGGCATGCTCGCATGGGCTTTACGCCTATTCCTAAGCCCACTCACCTAGGCCAAGCGTCTGGGCCTCTTTACTAAGCTTGCTGCTCGCATCTTACTGAGCTTGCTGCTCGCATCAATGGGATTTTGGGCTCAAGAATTTGTATCAAAAAGCTATATTGAACTCTCCATCAAAAAGCTACTTAATTGGTCATTTTATTAATACTGAATGGTATTACTTTACAATAAGTTTTTTATCGTATGTTATTCAAACAAGAGAATAATGGAGGACAAAGACCCTAAGAGGGAAACCCTCCTATAGCGTCGAAAAAAGTCTATACTTTTATCGTTTTATTTCGACGATTGGCACTAACTATATTGATTCTTATCACCTAAGATGTAGTTACACCAAATTTCAAATGATTCTAACACTTTTCCACCGTTGATTTAGTGGATAGTATCAAACCCACTATTGATTAGTACCTACATTTCCATTGAGATCACCACCAATAGAAGACCGTTGATTTACTGATTTAGTGAAGCAAAAATTCTTAAAATGTATATTATCGGAAAACTGTTAATTTTGTACCCACTAAATCAATGGTGAAAAAATATTGGAATCGTATGAAATTTGGTGTATCCACATCATAGCAGATGAAGATGAAGATGGTGGATGTCGGTCGTCGAATAAAACGGTTTAAGGGTAGAGTTTTCAACGCCATAGGAGAAAATCCTCTCCTAGGGCCTTTGTCCTCCATTGTTCTCTTCAAACAATCATCATTATTATATCTATATTTTCATGGTATTGAGATTCATAGTAAAGATAAATTCAAGGCATTAGCTAAGTTGTTTACTTGGTTTACTAATATGATATTAAGTAGTAATAATCACTTCACATGTAATCTTGATCTAGGTTATTTGAGCCTAATATTCTAAAAATTACAATATATGATTTGGAAGAAAAGTGGTCATGTGCACCGACGGATTACCTACTATCACACTAAATCGGATCATTATAATTATAAAGTTTAGATGCAATCGGGATACTTATGTTATATCCTCTATTGATTTTAATTATCTATAGTGGATCTCTTTTGTGTGTGTTTGCATCGAATTTGAAACCTGCATCTATTATTTCTCTATGCTGTGCAATTTAGTTTTTCTTGTTGGTTCGCATATCATCGTAGCATGCTTCTTTTTAATCATATGCATAGACATAGTTAGCGACTTTCCATTCCATCCCTCCAATTATGTACATCGAACCACAAAAAACATTCCCAAAAGTATGAACCGCCAATGTGCTGATCCACATGAATATAGGTCCCTATATGTAGGATAACTTTGTTGGGGCATGAAAATTACGACAAGGTCACAAACTAAAGGGCATGTCTCCGATATAATGGAGAGGAAAGGGTTGAATCTCCCCTCCGACATCTCTCCGCTAATAAAAATCAATGGAGAGATCAACTAATAAGGATCAAGTCGTTCATGGACTTGTCATTCATGGACTTGAGGCATAAAAGAGATTTGGGGTCTCTACATTGATAAAATCTGTGTAGCAATCCAACGCTCTATACAGGGGGAATACATGAGAGGCAGTAGGATTTGATCTAGTAATGATGTAGAGGATCATGATTCATAAATGGCTAGTTTTCCTACAAGAGGTAAGCAATTCGATCCCATCAGTAGAGAATCCATATTTGGAGAGAACGTCAACTATATTTATTAAATAGGGAATAGAATTGTCCTCAAGGAGTCCAAACTTATAGCTAAAAGAACCGCATGGTGAACGGAATAAAAGAACTCATTGCCCCATAAGCTTCAACAACTACATGGGTTTGACATATAGGGACGAAAGAGATAAAGAGAGGTCGTTGGTCACTACTCCATGCACATTTAAGTGAATGCAAGTTTCCTTATAAGCTTTGGAGCTTGCAATCTCTCTTTTTGGCATGCTTGTGTTATAAAACAATTACTTGAAATAGCTTCGCCCGTTATATGAAATAGCTTAGGCTAAATTTCACTAAACACCACTAAGTTTGGGGTTGTATCTATAACACCACCCCCCCCCCACACACACACACACACCATCACCACCACCACCACCACAAAAGTTTAAAAATGCTACAAAATGACCCCTTATATTTTTCTAACTTGTGAAATATATAAATCATAACATAAATTTATTGAAATGACCAAACAAACCTAGAACTTCACTTACAACTGGAAATCAGATTTTTTATGTTCCAAACTTTTCCCTTCATTTCACTATGCTTTTCTTCTTCTCTCATCCATTTCTCTTTTTTAACTCCACATTCTACTTCAAATCTTTGAAATCTTACTTTAATGTTTAATATTTTCTCTTCTTAAAAAAAATTAACGTGATTTGTCAATTACACTTTTTATATGAAATCAACTCATCCATAAGTTGCTTTCATCCCATTTCCATATTTTTTTATTTTCGCGCAATTGGTGTCCGCCATTCAATCCATGGGCTAGATTTGATATCTTAATTTCATCAGAATATTTAACAAGGCTAAAAAGAAACAAAGTGAGTTAAGTGATTGGGTAAGGGAGAAAAATCCTATAACATACATATATTTATTCTATTCTGGTCGCATTATTTTTTCTTCACATGTATTCTTCCTAATATGAAAGCTCTAGTTTTGAAAAATAAATAAACATTGCGTGGTGGTTATCTTGTAGCACTTTGAAACATAAAGGGATTATCTAATACACCTTTACTATCTACAGTTTAAGATAGAGGGGTTCTGTGAGACACCCTGGGTATAGTGAAATTTAGCCATAGCTTAAGATATACAGCTAGCTTCCAAAAAAAACTATATTTAAAATCTCACATCCACTGCCAAAAAATCCCCCCCCCCCCCCGGCGCCGCCGCATCAAAAATAAATAAATACAAAAGTTCTCAAGCTTTCACCTGTCATGAACCCAACAGAAGGATGGCATGGCCTCAGCTGAAAACCCAATGCAGCGGCAATAAGAAGCATCCATATAATCCCCGCAACAAGAACCGCTCCCACAGAACCCCTTCCAAAAATCGACTTCAAAGGACCCCGCGACGCTCTCCCTCCATCATACCCATCATCACCATCAAAATCTGAACAAAACCCAAAATCTCATTTTTAAAACAAAAAACAAATCAAGAACCCAAATTGGACAAAGGATCGAGATTCATATTGTAAAACCTTTGGTGTGAGATTGGGGCTGCGTGGTTCGTCGAGTCGCTCTCATTGTTGTGTACTGTTGGTGCTGGGATTCATCTTCTTGCGTTTAGGGTTTGATAAGATCTGAAGGAGGGGGTGATTGTATCCCGGGGAGAGGATCGGCGATGAAGAGGGAGGGGTTGATGTGGCGGTGCGGTCACCGCCGGCGCCGCCGGTGAGGTCTGGATTTTGGAGGGTTTGGTTTTTATGTTTTGGATCGAATCTGAGTGAAGTGGCGATGATCTTGCACTGATTTTTCTGTGATTATGTATATTTGGGTTATTTTCATGGATAACACTTTGGTGCTTCCCACAATTTTCTCTCACTCTCTCTCGCACACTCAACTCTCACAAACGCTCAACTCTCCACACACACACAAGATTCTTTGCTGGGAAGCTGATAGTGCTCGATATTGGCGACCCCCAAGATCATGACGCGTGGCAGGTGACGTGTCCCAGAACTCAGAAGAATGGGCCCACAGAGACCGATCAGGCCACCCCGTGCCTGACCAGCAAGCCCAAGCTGGCCCCCCTTTGGGCACCTGCAAATTGGCCTCCTCGGCCTCTCAGCTCGCCCCCGAGCTACCACAGGACCAAGATTCCTCGACCTCCTTGCTCGTTCCCGAGCTCCCGCCGAGAACGTTTTCCTCGGCCCTCCGACCTATTCCCAGGCGTAACCGCCGCTCCGCGAATCTCGCCACGGGCGGATTCTCCGCCAGCAACGTCCCACGTTCCACACCATCACGATCCCCATCAATGGGCGATCCGCTCTTTACGCGGGCGTGACGTAGGGAGCGTAACTGCCGGCGAGATTCCCGTGCCTGCTGCTGCGTGCTGCCGCCGCTATATAAACCCCCATCACAGAGAGGCCAAGTAAGCCATTTTTTACACTTTTAGGCCGTTACTCTGCTCGGACCTCATCACTAACTTGAGCTCGGAGGGTCCTCGGTGGTACCAAACCACCCTGGGACTTCCTTGCAGGTACTCGGCAACAGCTTTCTCACTACACCTCTTCCTCCAAAAACCTATTGAGACCCACACGCAACGAAGGATAATCAGCTAAGTCCACCGTGAGATCAACGGAAGACAACATCTCACGGAGGCCCGAAAAGGAGCTCCATCAATTGGCGCCGTCTGTAGAAAGTAACTCCACAAAATACAAAGTTGGCTTCCTATCTCCACCCTCATGGCAGACGACCATCCTGGAGATCCCGGTACCAGCTGCCGTCCTCCACTCACTGAAGGCGGGGATGAACCTCCTCCCATGACGGTCATCAACGCCCTCGCAGGCCAGATAGATCGTCTGCAATCCCTCGTGGAGGCCCTCGTCCGCACCCAAACGGTCGCGCCCGGGCCCCTGATCGCCGTTCCGCCACCTCCAGAAAGCTCTGTCCCTATCTGGACTGCCGATCACCAACAAGCCGCGTCCCCTGGCCGCCGGTCTCTCGAACCGAGGCTCCCTGGGGCCCGTTGGGCGCCCCAAGGCTCGACACCGAGATCCGCCGCCAAGGCGCCTCACCTCGAGCCTCCTCGTGACCCCTATCCCCCTGAGGAGATGTCAGTCACCTCGCCTGTCCACGGGCGTAGTCGGCCAGACCACCATTGGCGGGGCCGCACAGAAGAGGTCCACCCAGGCGGCTCAAGAGCTACCTTACCCCGGGACCTGAGGCACCTCATTGAGAAGAACCGGGGACGCTCCCAGACGCAGGTCACCCACAGCGGGGGCCAGAGATCCCGAGGCGCCGATTTCCCGGGATACCACGGTCGGCTCGATGCCCTCGAGAAGAAGATCGAGGGCATACGCCGAGAAGCTCACCTCTCGAGCGACGGAGCTAAGTACGCCTCCGACTCGCTCACGAAGCCGTTCACCGAGGAACTGCTCGCCGTCCACGTCTCCTCGCGCAACAAGCCCCTAAAGGTCTCTCTGTTTGACGGGAAAACCGACCCGAAGGACCACTTAGACACATTCATCGCGGGGATGAGCTTCCAGGATCACTCCGACGCCGCCCGGTGCAGGGCCTTCCCGGCCACCATCATCCGCGCAGGTCGGGACTGGTTCCGGGGGCTCGAGCCCCGCTCGGTTTCGACCTTCGACGAGCTGGCTACTCAGTTCCTCGGCCATTTCGTGGGGAACCGTCGACAGAAGCGCACGGTCGACTACCTCTTCACGGTTAAGAGCGGGGACAAGGAAACGTTCAAGGCATACATTACCCGTTTTTACAACGCCCTCCTCGAGGTGCCCGAGCACCGAGATGAAACCGTCATAACAGCACTCAGATCCGGTCTGAGGCACAAGGAATGGTTGCGCTCCTTCGTGCTGGTGCAACCTAAGACCATGGCCGAAGTCAAGACGTGGACCGAGCGCGAGGTCCAACTGGAATCCGAGGTGAACGATAAGCTTCCTCGGGCAAAACGGCTCGACCAGAAGAAGAGGGCTCGGGAGGAGAGGCCAGAGCGTTAGCAGCCCTACCACCCGAAGTTCCAGGAGTATACTGTAAGTCCACGGTAGCGCCTCGGCTGTCTAACAGATGCCAAATGCGGAACAAAAACTTTTACAACTGGCCCTATCGCGTACTATAACCCGGATCTGCCATTAAAACTAAACTAACAAACTACAAAGTAGGTAGAATTGTTATACCGAATGATCCGAGTCCTTCGGTCTTCAACCATCATCCCACGCTTTGTTGCGGCTGCTCCGATCTCCTGAATCTCCAGTCTTCTCGTCCAGGTGGCACCACGTCGACGGATCTTTAAACGGGCTCCCGCCTCTGAACCGAGGCAACTCGGTCGTCAAGTTTGCTAAAAGAGATGACCAAGATGAAGTAGAGAATGAGTAGAACACTTTGTCTCGCTTCGTCCAAAGCCATGGACGAACGGTTAATGAAGTTGCCTTTTGGATCGGGTGAAATGAGAAATGAGACTATCTGATTTCCATGAGTCCAAAACTATATCAATCTTTTTTCCAAGCAACCATATTCCCTCCATCATAATGGCCGGCCAATATATAGAGAGGAGAGAGTGAGTGTAGGAGCAAGAGAGTGACCATAACATTAAAGGAGAAGGAATGAGTCAAATAACACCTTGTATGAACACATTTAATGAAACAATGAATCATAACCCTTAGTCATCAAAACAATTAATGCAATAATCAATGCACTAATGACTCACAAGCATAGTCACCATCCTGGTCACCTTCTAGAAGCATCCACACACATGACTCACCCTATGACTCACTCTCAAGAAGAAAAGATAAATCCGTATTTAACCGAATGTTAAATACGGGTGATAGAAAACAGGAAACTGGCAATTTCCAAAAGTAATCCTGAAACGAATTTCAGGATAACCCCGTATCAATATAAACATACCCGCATTTGTATTACGACCGAATACAAATGCAACTGAGATAAAGACATCATATCTACACAGTATAATACTGGGATCCGGCTTAAACCAAAGCCTACCAGTATTATCTGCCCGAAAAATGACACGTGCGAAAACGCACGTGCATTTTCCGAACCCTGCCATAAAACCATAGGTCCTCTACAACATTTCGCCCGAACTTGGGAAACGGTCTGTGGGGGGACTCTAATGACTCATCAACACACTGGCACTGGGTATAACCTCTAACACGTCAGAGGTACAAGCTGTACGTAACGGTTGCCTATGTATTGATTGGAAGAGAAGCTGACGAGCGAACTCATCCATAAACCCTACTGAGCCTGACAGTGACAATATCCATACAGTCCGGTCCGTTCGTCTAAAGAGTATCGCATATCGAGTCTAGGGGGTGGATGTTAGTTATATGTATGCCCTAGAGGCCATTACTGTACATAGGATGTATATTGTAGTGGATGCTGGGACATATATAGGGAGGACTTTCTTGCTCGACATGATAGTATGCTATCTGGTTACACTTTACCTTAACATGCATACTGATTGTCTCTCTGTTACATGTTGGTAAAGCCCTTAGGATGTGTACTTGACTACCTGGACTATGATGCGGATCATACTAGTGGGGACATGGTAGTCCATAAGTACATCCTTCAAAGTCCCTAATCGTGGGTGTATCGAGACGGGGCATCGATATACCAGAGTAAACTAGCGTGTACCTTCTCGACCCATACAGATGGGCGATGGATAATCCCATATTTATTGGTGTTTGACATCAGAGGAGATATACGGGTGCTCAGTAGAGACTGGGTACACTGGACGGACTCGCCGAGAACTCCCAGATGGTATTATACCTCACGTCAGATGGCAGTTCTCTGGTGACACTGGTACAGAGTAGTCTGTTGACCCGAGATCGTCATAGAGTCTTGTGTGGTTCCCACTGTGCTTTGATTTCCATCTTACCACGTCCAAGAGGGCGTGCAAAATGGTGGTTTTTGGGTACAGTCCCGAGTCACATGGAGGCAATGAGCGATAGGAGGGGATTCGTCTCTCCCGGTACAGGGGGTTGATGTTGCGCTGTGTTCGATTGGCTATAACAGGAAATCCCTGGCCAGGGTTGCTGAGATTTACTGGTAAGTGTTACCGGTAGTTTCTCGAATAGTTATAGACCTCATATCGACACGACTTATCGAGTTATTAGGGTCTGACGTTTACCACCCCTAGGCGAGATATGCGACATATCAGACGATCAGACCGGACTGTACGGTAGTGTTACTGGTTGGATTCACTGGAGTGTGAGCGGGCTTGCTCGTCGATCTTCAGATCGCTCAATACCCGGGTGGCCGTTACGTTTAGCAGACCGCTTGCGGCTTGTGGATGTTTGATATGATCATCATCCGCTGCCGGCGTATTGACGAGTCTTTAAAGTCCTACACAGAGGTTTCCTGGCTCAAGCGAAACGAAATAGGAGCGCATATGAGATATGTGCGGGACCGAGAATGATGCGTGTATGTGATACCGTATTTCATTCTCGCGATGTGACATTGATCGGTTATATGCGATATAGCCGGGTTATCGGATCAAGTGTTGATTCGATAAGTTGTTACTGATGATACCAGTCGGTTATGTGCGACATGACCGGATCATTGAATCAAGTGTTGATTTAGTGATTTAATGCATAATTATATATTTGATATATTACTTTGCATTAACTAGTATCGGTTCACTTTGAATGGATTTTCTCACTCGGGTGTGCGCATTCCATATGCGATATGATTTTGTGCACTTGATTGTATCATGATTGATGATACATGCTTTTTGGTTAAGTGTAAAGTATCAAACTATAGTTAAGTGGATGATTAGGGTTTTTGATTTCCTTATTTATATATTAATATTTTTCTTTTTGGAAAAAGAATAAGCAAATGAGAAAATGGTGGCAATTTTTGTTTTGTTCATGAAGTTTCATGAACACTTTGACTTTGTCACCATTTTGTCTCATGCTTAACCCTAACCACTCCACTAACCCTAGTTCACTCTCTACAACTAACCATGGTTCACTTATGATAAGAATGGATTATTCTTTTCATTTTAAACAATTCTCATGATGATGATCATTCTAGATCATCTTCTTCTTCTTCATCTTCTTCAAGTGAAGAAAGCAAGCTCCATCAATGGTGATTGATGGAAATGAGTGAGAAATCCAATTCTAAAGTCTACCCACTTCCTATTTCTTCATCCTCTACCTCTTGCCAAGTAGTAGAGTGTGTTTCCTTCACAAGTTTTCATGGCTTGGTGAAGGTGGAGCTTGATCTAGTGATGCTTCGACGTAGATCATCTTCGGCACGTCGTCGATGACCTAGCCCGCTTCTTCTCCGATGAAGCCGACGCAAGAGCCCGGATCTCGATTTGGACAGCGAGGATACTTCGTTGCGGAGCTATGGAGGTGGAGAACCGGATCTACAAAGGTTGTATTTCCGTTCACTTAGTTAAAGTAGTTAACTAGTTTCTTTTTCGCCTAGATTTCTAGCCAACGATCCGTAGTTTAGGGTTTCTCGGCACCGTTAAATTTGAAATTGGCATGGTTGATGCCTTGTGAGACCTCATTAGGGTGCCTAGGAACCTTACAGTGGTATCAGAGCCTAACTAGAGCCTTAGGCGAAGTCTAGACGGAGTTTGAAGTCCGAACGACCCGAAAACCCAAACCTAAACATGCTCTCTGTCCTTTTTTCAAAAACTGGGATTTTTCCAAATTAAAAATATGCAGAAAACTCAGTAGAGAATTCTAAGAATTACGGCGCAAAATTGGGGTCATGAACAGTGCAAGCTGCGGCGGAACCGCGGCAGAAGCCTGCCTTAGGCGGCGGTTCCGCGGCATATTGATGACGTCAGCCCCCCCTCTCTGCACAGTAATTCATTATTTCAGAAGCTGAGTTTTATGGGTATTTTTAATATTTTTTCAAGAGTTGAATTTTCTGGGATTGTTTTGGGGATTCGGTGTTTCGATCGGAGTATCAAATTTTGTCTGTGTGGACTTCCGGATAAATTTTAGAATATGTTAAAAAGTTCGACCGGATATAAATACCCAATTTTTCCCCTGTCGGGAAATTTCCAAGTGTTGGATTTTTCCGTAGTTTAACGACGTTCTAAGTAGTGCAAGTAACGCGATGGACCCTCTAGAAGACAACAAACCTTAACTCGATTATGTGACCGTCTTGAACTGCCCTTTGAACCTTCGGGTTTGGGGCAGTACGGCGTGCCACATGTGAGGCGTTGGCTTGACCCTTCTACGGCTGGACCGTTGGTATTGAGGCACGAACTGAATGTTGTTAGACTTATTTCATGTGTTGGATTGTATCAGGAAAACTTGGGTGTTCGATTGTTCGATCGGAAAGTTTAACATTTTCTGTTTATCTGGAATGTGATACAATAATTGGAATTCACAAATAGTTATGAAATAACTGAATGAATGTTATAAACATAGCAGTTTAGTCTCACTTGATCGGTTGCCACGGAATTTTGATGCGATCAAAAGTCCGTTGCAATCACGTAGCGTACGCGGATACTCGCCGGGTAAACTTAATAGACAGCCTCACTCCATAGCCCCGACCAAGTGACTTTAGGAGAACCCCGTCGCCGAAAGCATCCGTCCGGGTGCTCGCGGTAGCGGTGTTCCGCCTTGGTGCACTTCGTCGACGGTATCAGGGGTGCAGCCGTCTACTGAAGTTTGCGACGAGCATTCGATCAGGATGTCGGGAATCTTGTTGAATTACCCGACTTGGTATTGAAAAGTGTTTTCGATTTTGAGACTAAAATGCGAGGTTTATAATTGTTAGGCATGTGATGTCTAAGGTATTCATTTGATTAGGCATGCGATGTCTATGAAGATTGCGGATTCCAACTGTTGTAGTTTTACACTTTCTTTTCTGTGACCGTAAGCGTAATATGTGATATCGCCGGTTTCGTTGCTATATGTCAACGACAATTGGGATGGACATATTTACTTACGTTGATGACATGTGATGTTATGTGTTGCTGGATATGTTATATTGGATCGTCGTGTTTGAATAGCCGAGGGTTTTTTATGTGAGATGAGTGTTTTTCATTTTCATTCATGTAAAAACTTGTATGTAATATTCTTTTATTGGGGCACTTCCAGGTTGCGGAAGATGTCACCGTTTGTATATTATTTACTTTTCCGTACTAGGATAGACCCAAGGAGGAGGGCACAAGTAACCGGGTTCTGGAGTCCAGTGGGAGACCAACTCAAGGAGTCGAGTCCGGGTCTCCTAACTCTAGAATTGGCAGGGTTGCTTGCCGCTCTCGTAGGGGTCTACGGGTGTGGGTTTGGCTATTCATCACGACCGTGGAATCCGTGTTTTATACTGGCTCGTATTGAAAACACGGACGTCCTAGTATATCCAATATTTCATATAATATTCTTCTGCTGCGATATCTGTGATGTGATCATGTGATGTTCTGTGATAGATACTTTATATAGTATATATGATATATTATATAGACGTTACTTATGTTTTACACCCGCGCTAGCCCTGCCCCGCTCTGCCGTTAGTCACCTAACCTAACGGTGTATGAGGGGACATCGAGGCGAATGCGGATGGCATAAGTGTACGTCGTATTTATCTGTGATGTTTAGGTAACTTAAATGATGGGACTTCATTAATGTGATTAATGAAATAAAAGAAACCTAAGATGTTGTAGAATCGAATTTCAAATTAAAACAGGTAGCTACAGTTCTTGCTTTGCACAGAGATATATGTGATATATCCTGCACCTTATTCGATGAGGAAAGGACCGAGATCCCTTCACCGGGAGTGACTCCTTTAGCAATAACTGGCAGATGCTACACACTCGGTTTGTCTTTTGATTGCTTGATATATATGATATATCCCGCACCTCATTCGACGAGGAAAGGACCGACGATCCCTTCACCGGGAGTGACTCCTTTAGCAAAACTAGAAAAGCCTCAAAAGCACTCCATTTCATTCTCGCGATGTGACATTGATCGGTTATATGCGATATAGCCGGGTTATCGGATCAAGTGTTGATTCGATAAGTTGTTACTGATGATACCAGTCGGTTATGTGCGACATGACCGGATCATTGAATCAAGTGTTGATTTAGTGATTTAATGCATAATTATATATTTGATATATTACTTTGCATTAACTAGTATCGGTTCACTTTGAATGGATTTTCTCACTCGGGTGTGCGCATTCCATATGCGATATGATTTTGTGCACTTGATTGTATCATGATTGATGATACATGCTTTTTGGTTAAGTGTAAAGTATCAAACTATAGTTAAGTGGATGATTAGGGTTTTTGATTTCCTTATTTATATATTAATCTTTTTCTTTTTGGAAAAAGAATAAGCAAATGAGAAAATGGTGGCAATTTTTGTTTTGTTCATGAAGTTTCATGAACACTTTGACTTTGTCACCATTTTGTCTCATGCTTAACCCTAACCACTCCACTAACCCTAGTTCACTCTCTACAACTAACCATGGTTCACTTATGATAAGAATGGATTATTCTTTTCATTTTAAACAATTCTCATGATGATGATCATTCTAGATCATCTTCTTCTTCTTCATCTTCTTCAAGTGAAGAAAGCAAGCTCCATCAATGGTGATTGATGGAAATGAGTGAGAAATCCAATTCTAAAGTCTACCCACTTCCTATTTCTTCATCCTCTACCTCTTGCCAAGTAGTAGAGTGTGTTTCCTTCACAAGTTTTCATGGCTTGGTGAAGGTGGAGCTTGATCTAGTGATGCTTCGACGTAGATCATCTTCGGCACGTCGTCGATGACCTAGCCCGCTTCTTCTCCGATGAAGCCGACGCAAGAGCCCGGATCTCGATTTGGACAGCGAGGATACTTCGTTGCGGAGCTATGGAGGTGGAGAACCGGATCTACAAAGGTTGTATTTCCGTTCACTTAGTTAAAGTAGTTAACTAGTTTCTTTTTCGCCTAGATTTCTAGCCAACGATCCGTAGTTTAGGGTTTCTCGGCACCGTTAAATTTGAAATTGGCATGGTTGATGCCTTGTGAGACCTCATTAGGGTGCCTAGGAACCCTACAGTGGATAAAGTCAGACCCCTAATAACGCGATAAATCGTGTCGGCATGAAGCCCATCACCATCTGAGAAACTACTGATCCAAATCAGTAATTCTCCACTATCTCGGCCGAGGATTTCTAGTGATGGTCACCCGTGCACTGTGCGACATCAACCCCCAATACCGGGAGAGATGAATCCCCGACGATCCGCTCACTGCCTCCATGTGGCTCGGGACTGTACCCAAAAAATACCTGTTTGCACGTCTCCTTTGAGCGTCGTAGGGTAGGAATCAAAGCACAGTGGGAACTCACATGAGACAAATGACGATCTCAGGTCGACAAACTAACCTGTACGCATGTCACCAGGGAACTGCTATCTGACAATATGTATAATACCAACTAGTATGTTCCCGGCGAGTCCTGTCCGGTGTACTCATAACCTAATGAGCACCTGTATATATCTTAGGTGAACCAACTGACACCAATGGCTTGTGAGACCGGCCACCGCCTCTCTTCGGGGTCTCGACTGTATACACTAGTCTACTCTGGAGTATCGATACCCTGTCTCGAACTCCCACGACTAGGGACACTTTTAAGGATGTGCTTACAAACCCCAGCTCCCACGTATATGATCGCCATCATACTGCCGGTAGTCAAGCAAGAATCCTATGGGCTCTATCAACATGCAATAGTGAACTAAAGCATGTATACAACGATAAAGACAAACCAGATAGTATACTATCATCTCGAGCAAGACTGTCATATCGGTATAGGTCCTGCCTCAATCATTGCAATCACGTACCTGCGATCCAATAATTGACTTTGAGGGCACTATCTCCAACAATCTTCCACTTGCACTTAAGGCTAATTATTGCGATGTAGCATACTCACAGCCCGTGTGATACCGAACATCCAACTTCTCTACTAATCAGTTTCACAAAGCTTGTTTGTAAAATTATTGTGTTCGAGAAATAACCTCAGTGAGTGGATCCGCCCTGATGTTTCTTTCTATATCTCTCTTAATCTCAAGTTCGCGGAGAAAACCATCTCCCGAATTGAGTAATACCTGTCTTAGAATATGTCTGGATATCTGATGGGACCTAGTTCATAAATGAACTTCAAATCCAAACTTCTTAGACTGTATCGTCAACTGAACCTAATCAGTATCCTGCACCATGCCTCCCACAGTATCCTCTTGGACCACCTGTCCATAATACTGTCCCTCGTCAGAGGGAAAACTATAACTCTGACAATCACCCTGTCATCCATGTCACCTTTAAAGCCTGGAATGATAACCGTCTCCCGAAGGAGGCTGCCGTCATCAAATCCGTAGAACATGTACTTATGTTCTAAAACTGCTTCCTTATGTTTCTTCAGGATTGGATTAATATAAACTTATTACATCTAGTGCAAAAACAATATCTGGTGTGGTACTTGACATCTCACGATTGACTCAATTCCCTAAGCAAGTGATCTGCCAATCATGCACATCCCTCTCCCCTTTAGTCTGTAAAACACCTTTAGAGAGGGTGACTCCATCACCTGCAGGTACACCACCATGCCAGGAGTCATCTATTCTAAAATACTATTAGAATACTGTCAAAGTACCCATATTGGGAAACTACCTAAATCTAGATCTAAAACCATAGATCTAGTAACCAGAATATCAGATATTATATCCATATCCTTTATGGAGAAGCAACTGTGTGACGACCAAAGTACAACCGATCGTAGTATAGGAATTTTACTTCCTACTTTGTGTATGTCATCCAAATACCAGGATATCACACCCTACTACCTTCTCAAAAGATCCATTCCCTATTATGATGAAGTCAAAGCCATGACTGTCTCATCAAAATTAGATGATCTATCTCCGCTATAACTGCTCTAGTCTATAAATATACATAAGCTACTTGCCCATTATGCTTCCGCTGCTCCCACTGACTACGACAACCCTTTGGCAGAATAATATATACGTACACTTCTAAAACTAGTTTAGAACGACGCTATTTTTATCCTCCTGCCGGGTCTCATAGTCGGGAACAATAGTAGCGTCAAGTCTGGGTGAATAAGAACCTCCCTGTCACCGTCCTTGAGGCTACCGGAGTACCTCTCGGGTGTCTGAGGTTACCCACCATGTCTGCGGAGTGGCTAATGGAATGTCAAACCTGATTGAATATATAGGTCCTATTAAATTTTCCGTAATCGTTTGCGGTTCTGGAATCACTTCCAGTTCTACCAAACTCCCACTACCGTTTTCTGAAAAAATCCATTTTACTAAAAATGTGGCGAGTCAAGAACAATATCACTATTGATCTTCTAGATGGTAGAAAATCAACCATCGTCAAAGCCAGGGTCAACCCACAAACTGTCATTACAGAAACGTGCCTTGAGTTATCCAGTGTCTGGTTTTAAGGATAAACCGGACAACTCCCCGTATCTTAACATCGTTAAGATATGAACCATTCTATATACAATATAGAAATAGAGACACTAATTTAACTGGAACCAGATTCAAAACATGCAACTGTCTCCAGTGCATATCAACTTAATGGAGGGAGGCTAATCAGCATTAATCAACTTAGGAATCCATCCAATTATGAGTAATCTGAAAGAGAAACAAGTTTCTCAAAACCATTACTTCAACTGAATACCAATCACAAGTATCTACATCTTCGATTTCTTTGAAAAATCCCGATACTTGCGACATCTGGTTCTCTACTTTATTCTTATACCCATAACTTCTCAAAACTTAGACATTGTATTTCTACGAAACACTTGTCTAAAAACTAGAGAAGTTACAAGTAAACAGAACAGAGTACGAGGACCAATCCCTTTGTCCTGATGGACACTGGACAACATACAATACTCTGTATACGTCCGTTGAGTTGAATAACTCAAAACCTGTGCATCGTAGGTTAAAAACTGTATTTACGGTAAAGAACTACTCCGCTGTTCAATACTCCTTACCCAATCGTCAACTGATATAGGTAAATGTCATCGACATAATATCAAAAAGTTATATCTCACTTTATAAAAGTAAACGTACAGATATATCATTTTGAAATTGGTTCACAACAACGGATACTCAAAACCAAATACATGCCGTTCGGCAAAAACCCAGGCGACTTCCTCAAATATCACCAATTACAACGAATTCCGATATAATGAGGATGATCACCTTATTCCCAATAACCTACTCCTACTCATCATCTGTAAAACCATACAGATGTGAGAATCATACCTGGTAAATACATACCTCGGAGTAAGTATCTAATCGGGAAATCAGTTTTCCATTAACAATGCACAAAAACATGAAAATGTTTCGTAGGGGTATCCTGGTATTCTTAGTAATGTATCTTCCATAATCCAATTCATGACTTTAACCGTATATTTCTTTGTCATCTCTCCAAATCCCTTTATCTGTCTTTATTCATTTCCTTCTGTACACCATCGTTAGGCTAAGTGGTTTTCTTCCTTCTCTACCGTTCGGCACCAGCCTATGGTTTGGAAGAAGAATATCCAGTAAGCATAATAGGTGTACCCTCCTAATCCTAGGAGTACTCGCAACTTGAGAGAAGGTGATGATAAAAGACAACTGAATAATACCTTATTCTATTAAAGGTGAAATAGGGTGGCGATGAAGTACGCGGTTTGGTCGTGAATGATAACAGTCGCAATTTACTTTGCCCTCTTTCTAATCCCTTCATCTTGTCTTTAGTTATTACCTTCTGTACACCCTACTTAGGCTAATTGGTTTTCTTCATTCCCTACCTTTCGGCACCAGCCTATGGTTTAGAAGAAGACTATCCAATAAGCGTAATAGGTGTACTCTCCTAAACCAAGGAGCCCTCGCAACCTGAGAGAAGGTGATAATAAAAGATAACTGAATAAACCAATTCTATTTCTCCTGAACCTGGATCCATCCTCGAAGAAGTACCTTCGAGTTCGTATATAACCATACGATGGATCTATCCAATGGAAGTGGATGTCCGTAGTAATACGGGGTGTTCTGAGAAATACAAAGGGTAAAAGGAGCGGCAATGACTTATGCAACTCGGACAATCCAAAAGCCAGTATTTTAAGAAGGTTCAGTCAACTTGGTCACTTAGTCATAGTCTAGGGTCAGTCAAAGGTTGCTGCCAAAGAGAGAGAGAGAAAAGAAACACTCTGCGTGCACTCTAACCTAGATCAGAATGGTTATCACTTTATCTAATCAGGAAACCTCCCACTGTTATCTCAAATTCTCCTCCAAATCTGAAAGAAGAATTAGTCGGGATCACCTGAAGATTAAACTAACTCATCAGTGGGAATCGGGATCCAACTCTCATTGCATGATAACTCGATGGAAGCCACTCAAGTTATCACACTCCAGAAGGTATGCGCATGCCTGGCAAGTTTCCTGTATATTTGAAACTCCCGATATGATTTTTGCCCCATGCTCTTATGACCTTGGCTTTGGTCAAAATGTCATAAGTCACATGCCAAGTTCTACCCGTCACTATCCAGGTCAATTTGAACCCGCCCGCACATGCCCTTGACTTTGGCCAAAATGGCAGAACGACTGTCCCAAACCAACTCATCTATTTATGCTACAAATGAATACCCAGCAGCTACCAAACACTATGCCTTGACTTTGGCCAACAAACATAGCTTGAATACTACTGACTATCCATAAGAAATGACGGAGGGCTACGGCTGGTTTTTGGCGAAAAACCTTTAACGTAATGAACTTGATCTCGTTGAAGGAACCTGATAGCTTTTTATAAAATATAGTGGCGAAAAACCTTTGCTAAAGAGGTCACTCCCGGTGAAGGGATCTCGGCTCTTTCCTCATAGAATGAGGTGCAGGATATTCTAACTGAATACCGCGATACAAAGCAACTTTTAATCGACTATAGTAAAGTTATTACCCTGACGTAAACTTCTGCCCAAGGGGTCACTCCCGGTGAAGGGATCTCGGCCCTTGCCTCGTCGAATGAGGTGCAGGATATTCCAACTGAATACCGCTATGCAAAACAAAAGGAAATATCTTTGTAATAACACCTTTTAAAATTTGTTCAAACAACATCAAATATAGGTTTGTTTTATCCTTGCATTGATAAGAATCAATGCAGTCCCATCAATCAATCACACCAGAAAAGAACGAAAATAAAATATACGTATATGCCATCCGCATTCGTCACTGGGTCTCGTCATCACCCGTTAGGTTACTTAACTAACGACAGAGCGGGGGCTGGACTAGTGCGGGTGTAAAACATATACAACATCTAATAGTATATACCAATATACAATAATCGCTCCAGGCGTGATAATATGCAACATTACAGAAAAGTAATAAGCATCACAGAAAAATACAGATAATCTGGGATCCCCAGATTTCACAGAGCCGCTACTGAAATCCGACGCTCCTCTGGTCGTATGGATAGCCTATGCAATGAAACCTAGACCCCTACAGGTGTGGCAAGTTACCCGCCAAAACCTGAAGCGAGGCAGCCCCCTACAGCAAAATGAATGGACCACCCGGCACTTCATGGAATCCGGTAACTTGAGCACTCCTCCTTGGGTCAACCTGTACCCCCTACGAGTGCGGCGAACGGTCTGCCAATTCTAGAGTGAGGCCCCTCTGCCTCTCAAAACCATGAAATACGGACCCGTTGCCCTCCAGATCCGGCTATCCGTGCACTCCGTCGCGGGGTAAACCTAGTACAGAAATAAAAATATGTACAACGGGTACATCGACCTCTACCCGGTCATGCCCCAAAAGAATATTATACAAACATGCAGCAACGGCAGTCCACATGTTGGACGCTCGCCCAGCAATATCAAATGTACAAATAAATCCAAACTGCACTACCATTGCACACTGCTATCCACCACGACATATCCGCAACATCACAGCATAACACAGAACATCAACGCGAATGTCACGTTCGAAATCCGTCTAAAAGGGCTATAGCAATTAGACGCGATTTACCGCTCAAATGACATTCCCGGTCGGAGATATAATATAAATACTGTAAACTAACACGTTTAAATTTCGATCGACCAAATATCCCAAAGTGGGTCCCACAAACATCTGCTGTACAGTAACAAAATCTGGGCCCAAAAGATATATACCAAAAACCACAATTTTCCATTTTGAACTCACTGGAAAAATTTGGGTCACTGTTCCTACACACTGGCCGCGGTTCCGCGGTCAAACCCTAGCTTTGACCGCGGATCTATGGCAGTACTGTGGGACCACGTGCCCAATTTTCACCAGTATTCTTAAAAAACCTTGCTCAATTTTCTAGGATGATCAAAATAATTTTTAAACCTGATTTAAAATCGACAGAAACTTTGAACATGGAAATTGCAGTTTTTGAAATTCGGTTCGATCGATATTTTAAACGTGTTAGCATAAGTTAGTATAGCTTAATGGTGAGGCTCTGATACCACTGTAAGTCTACGGTAGCGCCTCGGCCGTCTAACAGACGCCAAATGCGGAACAAAAACTTTTACAACTGGCGCTATCGCGTACTATAATCCGGATCTGCCATTAAAGCTAAACTAACAAACTATAAAGTGGGTAGAATTGTTATACCGAATGATCCGAGTCCTTCGGTCTTCAACCATCATTCCACGCTTTGTTGCGGCTGCTCCGATCTCCTGAATCTCCAGTCTTCTCGTCCAGTTGGCACCACGTCGACGGATCTTTAAATGGGCTCCTGCCTCTGAACCGAGGCAACTCGGTCGTCAAGTTTACTAAAAGAGACGACCAAGATGAAGTAGAGAATGAGTAGAACATTTTGTCTTGCTTCGTCCAAAGCCATGGACGAACGGTTAATGAAATTGCCTTTTGGATCGGGTGAAATGAGAAATGAGACTATCTAATTTCCATGAGTCCAAAACTATATCAATCTTTTTTCCAAGCAACCATATTCCCTCCATCATAATGGCCGGCCAATATATAGAGAGGAGAGAGTGAGTGTAGGAGCAAGAGAGTGACCATAACATTAAAGGAGAAGGAATGAGTCAAATAACATCTTGTATGAACACATTTAATGAAACAATGAATCATAACTCTTAGTCATCAAAACCATTAATGCAATAATCAATGCATTAATGACTCACAAGCCTAGTCACCATCCTAGTCACCTTCTAGAAGCATCCACACACATGACTCACCCTATGATCACCCTCAAGAAGAAAAGATAAATCCGTATTTAACCGAATGTTAAATACGGGTGATAGAAAACAGGAAACTGGCAACTTCCAAAAGTGATCCTGAAACGAATTTCAGGATAACCCCGTATCAGTATAAACATACCCGCATTTATATTACGACCGAATACAAATGCAACTGAGACAAAGATATTATATTTATACAGTATAATACTGGGATCTGGCTTAAACCAAAGACTACCAGTATTATCTGCCCGAAAAATGACACGTGCGAAAACGCATGTGCATTTTCCGAACCCTGCCATAAAACCATACGGCCTCTACAACATTTCGCCCAAACTTGGGAAACGGTCTGTGGGGGGACTCTAATGACTCGTCAACACACTGGCACTGGGTATAAGCTCTAGCACGTCAGAGGTACAAGCTGTACGTAACGGTTGCCTATATATTGATTGGAAGGGAAGCTGACGAGCAAACTCATCCATAAACCCTATTGAGCCTGACAGTGATAATATCCGTACAGTCCGGTCTGTTCGTCTAAAGAGTATCGCAAATCGAGTCTAGGGGGTGGATAAAGTCAGACCCCTAATAACGCGATAAATCGTGTCGGCATGAAGCCCATCACCATCTGAGAAACTACTGATCCAAATCAGTAATTCTCCACTACCTCGGCCGAGGATTTCTAGTGATGGCCACCCGTACACTGTGCGACATCAACCCCCAATACCGGGAGAGACGAATCCCCGACGATCCGCTCACTGCCTCCATGTGGCTCGAGACTGTACCCAAAAAATACCTGTTTGCACGTCTCCTTTGAGCGTGGTAGGGTAGGAATCAAAGTACAGTGGGAACTCACACGAGAAAAATGACGATATAAGGTCGACAAACTAACCTGTACACATGTCACCAGGGAACTGCTATCTGACGATATGTATATACCAACTAGCATGTTCCCGGCGAGTCCTGTCCGGTGTACTCATAACCTAATGAGCACCTGTATATATCTTAGGTGAACCAACTGACACCAATGGCTTGTGAGACCGGCCACCGCCCCTCGTCGGGGTCTCGACTGTATACACTAGTCTACTCTGGAGTATCGATGCCCTGTCTCGAAACTCCCACGACTAGGGACACTTTTAAGGATGTGCTTACAAACCCGGCTCCCACGTATATGATCGCCATCATACTGCCGGTAGTCAAACAAGAATCCTATGGGCTCTATCAACATGCAATAGTGAACTAAAGCATGTATACGACGATAAAGACAAACCAGATAGCATACTATCATCTCAAGCAAGACTGTCATATCGGTATAGGTCCTGCCTCAATCATTGCAATCACGTACATGCTATCCAATAATTGACTTTGAGGGCACTATCTCCAACATATACCCCCTTCAATGTCTCCCTCGCGGTGCTGCTGGATGAGGCCCAGAACGAGGGGTTCTTCAAGTTCCCTCCGGTCCCGCGTCAGGCCGCGAAGCCAACCCGGGGCCCCTACTGCGCTTTCTACCGGGTAATGGGCCACGCCACGGAGGACTGCAAACAACTGAGGGACTACATCGAAGAACTCATCCGGTCTGGGCACCTCGCCGCCTACCTGAGGGACAAGCGGCAGACCGACCGCGAGCAGGAGCAGCATCGCCCTCCCGCCGACCTGACCATCGGTCAGATCATGCTTGCTTCAGCGGACGGCCAACCCGGAGCTCAGGGAGCCCCATGCCCTATGCCAAGCGCGGGGGCAGACAGCCCTTCGGAGAGGTCGGCCCCAGCCAATAAAGTCATCTTCTAGCCTGTACCCTTCTTTTAAAGCAATGTAGATTCTTCCTAGGATCTATTGTTAATTTAATAAAGATCAATGAGCGTTGCGAAAAGGAAAAAAAGTTTTTTTTATTCAAAGGGTATTATGGGCTCCTCAGCCGTACATGCAAAAAGAAAAGAAAATTACAATAGTGGAGGAAGGGGGTGCAGCGGGCACTGCTCGTGGTACTCGGTAAAAATCTCCGCCAGCCGGGGCCTCGCCAGTTCCAACCTCTATCCTCGGTTCCCCCCGTGGGCATCAATCCCGAGCCTCAGCTCGTAGCATTCGCGGATAAGCACCTCTGAGCGGGCCAGCCGGTTCGCGGAGATTAAGCCGAATCGCCTCAAAGACAGTAGCTTGCCCACGGCCTCGTCAAAGAGCAGCTCAGACAGGGGGTTGTAAAGCCCCGGCGATGCCCTCCAGATGGAGTACACCAGCAGCTGCAGAAGGGAGGAGCGTCGGGGGAGCAGCCGGCCAAAATGGTCCTCGATGCTCCCGTAGACCAGCTGCACCGTGTCCTCGGTGCAGTACGGGTCATAAAGGTACACGTCTTTGAAGCGGACGATGTCGGGGATGGTGAATGGGAAATCCTGCATCCTCGGCGACCTGTTTATGAAGAATGAAAGGACCAATACTCCTTCAGCCTTATATAGCCCACTGCGCAGCCCAACCGTCGCACGCTTTCGCCCAGGGAGTCCCTGCCACGCGGCAACCGCCAAGCCTCCTCCGGTGGAATCGAAGTGACGCGCTCCGAACACTTCGCCTTCCCCCGCATTCAATAGGCCAGCTACACGCGCCATTGCCTCGACCGTTCCTATTCCCAACACCTGCAGCTGAACGGTCGGGATACACCACGATAAGATTCAGCCCAGCAGCTTCCCTGCTCGGTCGTCCCCAGCGGGCAGCTTCCCTGCCACAACGCCGGGGATCAAAAAGCCCTCCCAGAGGCAGTCGAGCCCGAGGTCCCCTCGCTCGGCTATCTCCGGCGGGCAGCTTCCCTACCATAATGTCGGGGATCAAAAAGCCCTCTTAGAGGCGGTCGAGCCCGAGGTTCGCTCGCTCGGCTATCTTTCAGGACAAAAGCCCTCGCCAAGAGGCACCGGACAGTAACCCTGCCCGGCCAAGGGTCCTTGGTAGGCTTCTTACAGCCCTATAGCTCTTCCCACGCCAAGGACCAAAGTCCTCCCGGAGGCAGTCGGGCCCTCGCTCGGCTATCCCCAGCTGGTAGCTTCCTACCACAACCGACAGGGATCAAAGCCCTCGCCAAGAGGCACTGGGCAGTAACCCTGCTCTGTCCCCGTCCTGAAGGATCAAAGCCCTCGCAAGAGGCAACCGAGCAGCTACCCTGCTCGGTAACAACTCCGGCTGGTAGTCGCCCACCCACGACGCCGGGGATCAAAAAGCCCTCCCAGAGGCAGTCGAGCCCGAGGTCCTCTCGCTCGGCTATCCTCGGAGGGCAGCTCCCCTGCCATAATGCCAAGGATCAAAAAGCCTCCCAGAGGCAGTCGAGCACGAGATTCCCTCGCTCGGCTATCTTTCAGGACGAAAGCCCTCGCCAAGAGGCACGGGACAGTAGCCCTGCCCGGCCAAGGGTCCTTGGTAGGCTTCTTACAGCCTTATAGCTCTTCCCGCGCTAAGGACCAAAGTCCTCCTGGAGGCAGCCGGGCCCTCGCTCAGCTATCCCCGGCTGGTAGCTTCCTACCACAACCATCCTGAAGGATCAAAGCCCTCGCAAGAGGCAACCGAGCAGCTACCCTGCTCGGTAAAAACTCCGGCTGGTAGTCGCCCACCCACGACGCCGGGGATCAAAGCCCTCGCCCAGAGGCCGCCGAGCAGCTACCCTGCTCGGCCGTCCTTGGTGGGAAACTCCCCTACCACCATGCCAAGAAGCGCCAAGCCTTTGCAAGGGGTGACGAGGCAGCGACTTTGCCCAGTCAACCCCGGATGGTGACCAATGCTCGGAATCAGAGATGCTCTGTAGTCGTGGAGGACCCGAGACCCCAGTGAGGGGCATCAGGTCTGTCCAAGTCTAAACGATCTTCCCTCAACTTCGGGGCCCAGGGAGATACCTCCTCAGAAGCGCTCGTCGGCAAGTGATCGCAGACAACTCAACGGACAATCACTAGACAGACGGCCAACCTGACGTAAAAGCACAACGATACAGACAAAAGATATGCCACGAGCATTCTTCACAAACAAAACGCAGAACACAATTCTATGGAGCTGAGGAAAAAAGAAACTTCATTACTACTGCCAAAGACAAAAGTTTGTTTTTTACAAAGGGTACTTTTTGGGCTCCCCAGCCTTACAAAATTCAAAAGAAAAACAAATCAAAGATGGGAGAATGGGGGCTCTACATCTCGGGGCCAGGCGCGACCCCGGGGTCCTCGACCTCTACCACTTGATGCGCTGGGTCCTCGGCCGCCTCCTCGCCGGGAACTTCTTCCCCTTGCCCGTCGACGCCCACGTGGGGGAACTCTGCCCGGAGATCCGTGTCGTTGAAACCCGGCATCCGAGACTTGACGGCATCGAGGGCGTCATGCCAAATGCGGGTCGTGGCCATGGCCAGGTCGTTATAAAAATCCTTCGACCCCTTAAAGCTCGCCACGGCCCTCGATTCAGCCGACTTAGATGCCTTTGCCGCCGCCCCCAGCTCCCTTCGGAGGGCCTTCACCGTCCTCTTCAGGTTGCCGGCAAGCACCTGGGAGTCCTCGAACTTGCTCTCGGCGATCACGATGGCCTCGCGATGCCGGGCGACCTCCTTTTTCCCGGCGACCACCTCGCCCTCCAGGGCGGCGATCTTCGTCGACATCGTCTTCTGCTCTCGCCTGGAGCTTTCTTGCAGCGAGGCGAGCTGACCCGCGGCCTCCAACGCCGGGGCTACCACCTCGGTCTCCACGCGGAGGGCGAGGGCCACGTGCTGGAGAACCTGGGAAGACACAAAAAGGTCAGAAAACAGAAAAGGGCACCAAACCTCACGATGAACTGGGGGCTTACCTGCACGGACTCCTAAGCGATCGACGCCAGCTGGGCCCTGAGGGTCCTTCCAGGGACTTGACCCCTAGCCGAGGTCTCTATTTCGTGCAGGAGGCTGTCCGCGACCGATAGCCCCGACGGCACCGCGAACCGGAGCCCCCTTCCTCCATTACGGTTGGCGAGGACCGGCTCCGGGAGGGTCTCCGGGAACTCTTCTTAAGCGGCTTCGAGGGAGAGCCGATTTCCTCTTCCGAGGCCGTGTCCTCAAGAATTAAGGCCCGCTTCTGACCCGATGCTCTGCTGGGGCCCGGGGCGGGATCTGCCACCGAGCGTCCTCGAGGCGCCACCTCCGGGGTAGTAGGAGCTGGAGCGGGCTGCGCCCGAGAGGAGCTGGCGCCCCCGGTCCTAGCAGGCTGCCTCGGCTGGCGCATAGCATCTCGGAGCGAGCCGAAGTCCATGGATCCTGCATGAAACGAACACCCAACAGATCAGCAACACGAGTAAAATGTAAACCCAAAAAGCAAGCCTAACTTACCGGCGAACTCGACGGGGCTAAGCCCAACCCAGCTCAAAACCCTCTCGGACAGCAGCACGTCATGTCGAGGGACGGGCTCCTATGACGCCACTCTCACCGCGGCGGGGTCATCGGACAGGTTCCCCGGCAAACACTTCTCCCTCGACCACTTGGTGGGCACCGGCCAGTACTCGCCCTCGGGAGGGGAAACGAAGAAAAATTTCTTTTTCCAATCATGAATGGAGGAGGGCAGGGCCACGACCCCGGTCCCGGCAGCGACCCCGGGCCGCTTCCTAAAAGTAAAGTAAACCCATCTCGGGTCGCCGGCTCGACCGCCAGGGTGACTCTTGAAAGCGAGGAAGGAATCACGAAGGGAGAGACTGAAAGGAACCGCCTGCAGCCTCAGGCGGATCAAGAACACAAGGAGGATCCTCCACGCGTTCGGCACTAACTGGCCGGGGGCCAAGCCGAAGAAATTCAGAGCGGCGATGACCTCAGGAGAGAAGGGCAGACGCATTCCGCCTCAAAAAGCTTCCAAATACAGGGCAATCTCCCTGTCCCGTACCTGGTCTGCCCTCTCTCCCTCCTCGGCTAGACGGAGCGTGTAGCGCGGGGGAATATGGAAGCGAGCCTGAGCGCTGGCGAGCTCGTCCTCATACCTCACCCAGCACGAGGTGCTGGGGGCCACATCTTCCTCCTCCTCCCTGGAGGCGGCCCCCGCCTCACGGCCCCGGGAAAAGGGCCCAGCCCCTGCTTCCCGAGGAGACTCAGAAATATCTAAAGGGACCCTAGCATCTACTCCTACAACGTCTACTGATTCTACAGAGGAAGACATCTAACCTGGGAAAGAAATTCTCCAAAGGTTGGAAAAGAGGGGAGACGAGCGCCGAGCAGCTGGAGCTTGAGAGAGGAAAATATGAAAGAGTAAGGGCCCTAGGGCGGACCCCACCCGTATTTATTGCCACATCCAACGGCGGCCATCGTCTCCCGCCGAAAGGGCTCCTCGCGCCCAGCGGCTCCGATTGCTCCACGTGGCGGCCCAGCGCTGGACCGAGTCCCATCAGACGCTACAGACCTGCGCACGTCACATCGGCTAATCGACGCTCGATACGTGGGTCGTCGCTTCGACTGCAGAGCGCACAAACCGGCGCACCTTCTTTAAATGCAAAGATCTCATCCTGATTCGCGGGCGGAAAAGACAACCGACGGCCCGAGGACTAGTCCCGACGAAACCATAGAAGGGATCTTACCTCGGGAGGCCCGGCAGTCCACTCCTGACCCGACCACTATCTAGTCGGGACAAGAGTGGGGGGCTAATGATAGTGCTCGATATTGGCGACCCCCAAGATCATGACGCGTGGCAGGTGACGTGTCCCAGAACTCAGAAGAATGGGTCCGCAGGGACCGATCAGGCCACCCCATGCCCGACCAGCAAGCCCAAGCTGGCCCCCCTTTAGGCCCCTGCAAATTGGCCTCCTCGGCCTCTCAGCTCGCCCCCGAGCTACCACAGGACCAAGACTCCTCGGCCTCCTTGCTCGTCCCCAAGCTCCCGCCGAGGACGTTTTCCTCGGCCCTCCGACCTATTCCCAGACGTAACCGCCGCTCCGCGAATCTCGCCACGGGCGGATTCTCCGCCAGCAACGTCCCACGTTCCACGCCATCACGATCCCCATCAATGGGCGATCCGCTCTTTACGCGGGCGTGACGTCGGGACCGTAACTGCCGGCGAGATTCCCGTGCCTGCTGCTGCGTGCTGCCACCGCTATATAAACCCCCATCACAGAGGGGCCAAGTAAGTTATTTTTTACACTTTTAGGCCGTTACTCTGCTCGGATCTCATCACTAACTTGAGCGTCGGAGGGTCCTTGGTGGTACCAAACCATCCCGGGACTTCCTTACAGATACTCGGCAACAACTTCCTCACCACACATCTTCCTCCAAAAACCCATTGAGACCCACACGCAACGAAAGATAATCAGCTAAGTTCACCGTGAGATCAACGGAAGACAACATCTGACGGAGGCCCAAAAAGGAGCTCCATCAGAAGCACTAAAGAATTTCCCTATTTTCATATACCATACACAAAAATTAGTTATTTTGAAATAACATGCTAAAAAAAAAACAGGTACTTTTAAAAAGCCACTCAAAATTCAACGGTCAACTAAATAAGGCATTTTGTTAGTGGGCTATTAGTTAGGATAACTGATTAAATTAACTTGGGAGGTTAAGTTAGTTCATAAAATTCTTTACCTAGCCTTCTCTGGTCTCCTTCGTCGTCTCGGTTGACAAACTCTTTGAGCTGCTCTCTCTAAACCCGACAATGAAGTCTCCACATCTGAACCTCATCTCTCTCTCTCTCTCTCTCTCTCTTCTCTCTCTCTCTCATATCTCCAATGATCCATTGAACACCCTTTTCATCCCTCAAACATCCTCCATCCGCATTCAAGAACAGCCTTATATCTAATCCTCGCCACCCTTCACAGCGTCGTCGATCTTCACCCCACTTTTGTCGGTGACGTCTCTTAACCCAACTCGGTGCTTAAGTGGAAAAATGGCTCTTCTTTTTTACCAGAACGAGGTTTGGACGGAGTTCTACAACAAGAGCTGGTCTCAATTCAAAGGCGGAACTCTTCATATCAAGATTTGGTATTTTGTGATTAGTCCTTTGTTTTTGGTGATGGGTCAAGATTAAGTTGATTGCTTGATGGGTTTTTTGGATTTTTTTTATGGGATTAGGAATTTGAGTTTGTTTAGAGCCAGGTTTACATTAGTATCATATAGCATTTACAAGGGTATATTGTTCTCTTAAACCCCTTAACGACAGGGGTCAACCAAAACGTGATGGAAACTAACTAGAGGTTTATTTTGCTTTTGGACGAAGGTATTAAAAATACCTGTTTTTGGGTGTATTATCTCAAAATACTCAAGTTTAGGATGGGGTATATAAAAAAAACCTTCATATTTTTCTACCAATATCTACTATCATTTTAGGCATGCGATGCATGAGTATATGTAAGAAGTTGTGCAGAAATAATAAATGCAAACTGCAAATTATTATTCTAGAAAGAATAATGTGGAGGAAGAATACAATTTTTTTTCTGAAATAAATTTAGTTGATGTGAACCGCTTTCTTTCTTATTCTTTTTAAGAAATAAGAAGAGAACACATTTTGAATTTGACATAAACAACATATGAGTGATAGAATGAGTTGTGTATATACTAAACCTTTTTTCTGAGGGATATTGAAAAAAATTTCAATGTCTTTAGCAGATAGATGCTTCCATTCTATTCAGTTGTTGTTATTGTTGCTGTATATATATATCCCTATTTCAAGCTTTATATATATATATAAGCCCTATTTCAAGCTTTTTATTCCCTAAATCGCCCCTTGAATTTCCCTAAACGCCACTTATCTCCTCATGTATTGGAAAATTAGCTCAGCCCCTTCCATTTTAATGAAATTTACATTTGGCCTCTTCCTTCTAATGAATTCCCATTGTTGTATGTGCGGGAAAAATTAGGCTCTTACTTTTTTATAAAATTTATGTTCGGTCCTTCATTTTCAATTAATGAAGATTGGGGATAGGCTTGAAAAAATATGAAACGCCCTATCTCAACGATAGCGACCTTCAAATATCTGATCTCGGTCATATATTCATGTCTTCATGACAATTCTTATAAAATTATTATCAACCGAACATAATTAAAAGGTAACTTAATTAATAAGAGTATATAATAGTTTTCTGTCTTGCCGTCAAATTTTTTTCCCACAATAAAAAGTAAAAAAACACCCATTCTTTTTTGGTAAAGAATTCATTCAACAAAGAAAATCTAATTGAACTGATTAATGCACATCAATAGCAAAGAAATTTTATTGATTCCTACAAAATAGTTTTTTCCTATATAAAAAATTAATACTGTGATTATGAGCTGTATTTTGATAAGGGAAATCAAGAATAATGAAAACCTCTCGATAAATATATAATTCTATTTCAATGTCTTTAAGAAATTATTTATTTAAAACACCATGTTATCTTTCTTTATTTAGTTTTGGTTTGAAATCTCTATATGAGATAACTTTCAATTTGGTTAAAAATTTTCATGTTTTCTTCTTCCAGATTGAAATTGAGTTATGTTTAGAATTATTGTATTAACTTATATATATTTTGTCAAAACGGATAGGTTCGGCTTAGTTTAGAGCATGCTAAAAAGCGAGCCTTAAAATGCATCTACATAAATGAAAGGTTCCTAGTGCCCTTACCGCTACAATCGCGGCCAATGCAGAATCGAAAAACAAAAAATTCTACGGGAGCACTAGAAACTAATCTTTAACGATCGATCCAAACACTAAATTAGAAAACAAGCATGCAAGGTTTAGAAATTACAACCTTTGATGCGTGTCCATCCAATCGTGAAAAACCCCTCCAAACTGCTCGTAGGCCGTCGGAAACAAACTTGAGAGACGACTGCCCTTACCGAAGATGATCCACCCAAGAGAACCGATCGAAACTCCAGCTTCACCTAGCGCCAACGCTCCAAGCTCGCTTGAAATAGAGAGTGGGGATGTAAGAATTTTCCACTATCATTTTCTCACTAAAAATCAAGCTTAAGTGAGAGAGCATCCAAGAAGGAGGAGAAGAGAATGGAGTGGTAGCATTAACAAAAAATACCTAAGTGTTTCATCAATCAAAAGAATGAGAGTGGAATTGCTTCATATCCTTTTTCAACAAACAAAAGAAAATATCTCATAACATTTTTAGTATAAACAAATAAAGCCATGTCTTTCTACATGTTCCCAACCATACACAAATGCCACCTCACTCTCCATCTCATATTTGATTTTCTTAAAAAGAAAATCAACAAATGAGGTATCCTCCTTCTAGAAG
The DNA here is from genome assembly GCA_030015575.1 of Agapanthus africanus. NCBI lineage: Eukaryota > Viridiplantae > Streptophyta > Magnoliopsida > Asparagales > Amaryllidaceae > Agapanthus > Agapanthus africanus. The sequence goes on from CM057339.1 coordinate 50,559,566, forward strand.
CATTCACATATAAATACGGAATAATTCCCGGTACACATATCAAAATATATATACGCATATTCATATAAAAAATATGAATAACCAATAGAGAGAAAATGAATAGTGAACAATAATACTAGAATATATGTAACAACCCTAACTTTCTGTACAAACTTTTTCAAAATACAGAAAGGCACAGCTGAACCTGAACACGAGTTATAAGTTTGTTTTGCTTTAAAACAGCAAGAAAGAGCTTGTAGCTCATTGGTAGACCTTGCACTGCTAAGCCATAGTACCAGAGTTCAAATCACATCAGCAACACATTTTTATTCTAATTTTTTTAGAATCCCAAAAGGTTGCACGTGCACTGCACGTAAAACGAAAAGTCAAATTAATCGAACATGTGAACTGAGAACAATACCTACACGTAGCTTGCACCCTATGGTTGCATCAATACATCATATTCACTTCATGGTTATTGAAACGGACTTGTTTGGATCGCTACGTACATTTTACGTGCATTCGTTCTTGGGGGTATACATTTTTATTAACCGGACATCACGTTATGGTTTTAACTTATCCGTATATTCTTTATATTTTAAAACTAGATTTTTAGACACAACCCGGGAATTTTTCGGAGTACTTTTGTTTTAGCCTAAAAACCCAAGTTTATATATTATTATATTTATAACTTAATTTTACTATGCACACTTTGCACTCAGTTTCTCTCTCTTCGCATGTCTCTTTCTCTTTCCCCTTATATATTATATTATATAATATATATATATTATATTATATTATATTATTATTAACATATGTTCTCTCCCTCTCACCAACCCACTTCTTCTTTTTCTTACGGCTCATCCACCCCCTCTCTCTCTCTCTCCCTTTCACACTCCACTCAAATTCCCTCACGTCTCTCTCTTCTCTATATATATTCTTAAACCCCCCACGATATCCTGTCACCTCCCTCACCACTATTCTCATCTCTCTCCTTTTCTCCTTTCTTGTTTTTATTCTCTTTAATTTCTTGATCGGTATTTTTCCGGTAAACACCGGAGCCGTGCCGTCGCCGACAAGGCGAGCAATCCAGCAGACGTTCTCATCCTGCACGGTCACGTTCTTATATAGCCTGATTCAGTTCTGTACGTCCGCGTGTGCATCACGACTTTTACCGACGGTTCCGTAATAGCCAGTAAGTCTTTTTTCCCCCTCCGTTTCTCTTTTCTTCCTTGCCTCTTGTCATGACTCCATAAAATCATTTTAAATTGCTTTGCTCAATATTATATACGTATTATATTCCATGCTTAACAAAAAGAAAAGATTTACATTTACGTGAACTACCATTACAATTCAAATCAATATTCAACATGAATCCATATATTCAATCTATACATCTTGACTGAACCGAACCATGGATATACATCCATTTACATGATTCTCCAGTTATTTCATTTACATGATTATACAATTACATCCGTTTACTGATATCATGGTTTTGGTCAGTCATCCAACTATACAATCTATACAATACAATCAAAACACTAAGGGGTTTATAAGGGGTAGACTGGTATGGAAGGTGTTAAAAGCGGCACGAGACAGTAAGATTAAGACATCTAAATTCTGTTGCTGTTGTACCGTGGCCCAACGGTTCCTTGTACATTCCGTTTGCCTTGGTCTCTAGCATATAGAGACCCCTCTCATATACGCTGGCATCCTTCTGTACCAAGCTACAAACAACAGCGTTAACATAACATTATATCAATATATTACAACTTTAAAAGATATCTTCTTATTCTGTCTATTCTATTTCTCCCTTATTTTTGGGACTTACCGAGCGACCTGTTCGCTGACGACATTCTCTTTCTTTTTTCTTTGAATGTCGTCAGGTGATCTGGACACTTCAGAGATCGAGCCCACTGCTGAAGACTTAGACCAGTTCAGTGAAAACCCCGAGCTCTAGTCATTGTACACTTTCCATTCAGTACTTTCCATTTTTGTTATGCTATTGTTTAGGCATCGCTTTATTCCATGTATTTAGTTTTCCATGTACTGTAAAAGAATGTTAATGAATAAAGTTGCTGATATATTTTGTCTCTTGTGCATTTTATTTATATTGTTTAGACACGCTTAGCGTATTTACTTCAGAGTAAATATGTAGCGGGCCCGTCGCGTCCCCTTCTCCGTATACCGGGAAGCGGGGCGTGACAGGTTTTGTTGGTGGCCCATGTAGGTCAGTTCTGCGTGGGACATACTGAGCAATATAAAACACAAGAAACAACAACTAAAAACATTCTTTACAATTTCGTATCCCTTGAAATATTACCATTTCATATTCGTTGAATCTATCTTAACAGACTTCTAAAAAAAATCCCCTCACACTCTTTCCAATTTTCTTTCCAAAACTTTTTGCAATCTTTCATTCCTTTAAATACTTTCATGCACTACCAATAGTTCTGTCATCAAACTTTTCTTGAAACGGTTACACTTTCCTTTTTATAAATTTCGAGAACGAATTTTTTTTTAAGGAGAGTAGAATGTAACAACCCTAACTTTCTGTACAAACTTTTTCAAAATACAGAAAGCCACAGCTGAACCTGAACACGAGTTATAAATTTGTTTTGCTTTAAAACAGTAAGAAAGAGTTTGTAGCTCATTGGTAGACCTTGCACTGCTAAGCCATAGTACCAGAGTTCAAATCACATCAGCCATACATTTTTATTCTAATTTTTTTAGAATCCCAAAAGGTTGCACGTGCACTGCACGTAAAACGAAAAGTCAAATTAATCGAACATGTGAACTGAGAACAACACCTACACGTAGCTTGCACCCTATGGTTGCATCAGTATATCATATTCACTTCATGGTTATTGAAACGGACTTGTTTGGATCGCTACGTACATTTTACGTGCATCCGTTCTTGGGGGTATACATTTTTATTAACCGGACATCACGTTATGGTTTTAACTTATCCGTATATTCTTTATATTTTAAAACTAGATTTTTAAACACAACCCGAGAATTTTTCGGAGTACTTTTGTTTTAGCCTAAAAACCCAAGTTTATATATTATTATATTTATAACTTAATTTAGTGTGCACACTGTGCACACACGTTTCTCTCTCTTCACACGTCTCTTTCTCTCTCCTCTTATATATTATATTATAATATATATATTATATTATATTATATTATATTATATTATTATTAACATATATTTCTCTCCCTCTCACCAACCCGCTCCTTCTTTTTCTTACGGCTCACCCACCCTCTCTCTCTCTCTCTCCCTTTCACACTCCACTCAAATTCCCTCACGTCTCTCTCTTCTCTATATATATTCTTAAACCCCCTAAGATATCCTGTCACCCCCCTCACCACTATTCTCACCTCTCTCCTCTTCTCCTTTCTTGTTTTTATTTTCTTTAATTTCTTGATCGGTATTTTTCCGGTAAACACCGGAGCCGTGCCGTCGCCGACAAGGCGAGCAATCCAGCAGACGTTCTCATCCTGCACGGTCACGTTCTTATATAGCCTAATTCAGTTCTGTACGTCCACGTGTGCATCACGACTTTTACCGACGGTTTCGTAATAGCCAGTAAGTCTTTTTTTCCCCTCCGTTTCTCTTTTCTTCCTTGCCTCTTGTCATGACTCCACAGAATCATTTTAAATTGCTTTGCTTAATGTTATATACGTATTATATTCCATGCTTAACAAAAAGAAAAGATTTACATTTACGTGAACTACCATTACAATTCAAATCAATATTCAACATGAATCCATATATTCAATCTATACAACTTGACTGAACCGAATTATGGATATACATTCATTTACATGATTCTCCAGTTATTCCATTTACATGATTATACAGTTATATCCGTTTACTGATATCATGGTTTTGGTCAGTCATCCAATTATACAATCTATACAATCAATACAACAATACAATCAAAACACTACGGGGTTTATAAGGGGTAGACTGGTACGGAAGGTGTTAAAAGTAGCACGAGACAGTAAGATTAAGACATCTAAATTCTGTTGCTATTGTACCGTGGCCCAACGGTTCCTTGTACATTCCGTTTGCCTTGGTCTCTAGCATGTAGAGACCCCTCTCGTATACACTGGCATCCTTCTGTACCAAGCTACAAACAACAGCGTTAACACAACATTATATCAATATATTACAACTTTAAAAGATATCTTTTTATTCTGTCTATTCTATTTCTCCCTTATCTTTGGGATTTACCGAGCGACCTGTTCGTTGACGACATTCTCTTTCTTTTTTCTTTGAATGTCGTCAGGTGATCTGGACACTTCAGAGATCGAGCCCACTGCTGAAGACTTGGACCAGTTCAGTGAAAACCCCGAGCTCTAGTCATTGTACACTTTCCATTCAGTACTTTCCATTTTTGTTATGCTATTGTTTAGGCATCGCTTTATTCCATGTATTTAGTTTTCCATGTACTGTAAAAGAATGTTAATGAATAAAGTTGCTGATATATTTTGTCTCTTATGCATTTTATTTATATTGCTTAGACACGCTTAGCGTATTTACTTCAGAGTAAATACGTTGCGGGCCCGTCGCGTCCCCTTCGCCGTACACCGGGAAGCGGGGCGTGACAATATATATATATATATATATATATATATATATAATCAATACTTGATTTAATAATCTGGCTTAATTCTAAGCCGGCAAGTATTATCAACTGTCCGATTAAAATCGGTGCAACAAGTACACGTATTTAATCGGACCCTACACGTATCCATATACGGCCTCTACATCATATCGCCTGAACCGAAAAACCCTCTGTGTGAGACTCTAAAAACTCAACAATACGCTGACAGTGATTTACTCGATAAATCCAAAAGCACAAGCACATCAGCGACACTAGCTGTACGTAACGGCTATCCAGATATCTGCCGAAAGGGAGGCCGACAATTAAGTCCGTCCGTACCCTACTGAGCCTGAATGTGACAACCTCCGTACAGTCTGGTCTCTTCGTTTAAGAGTATCGCATACCGGGTCTATAGGGTGGATAATATCAGATCCTTAATAAACCAATAAGTCATTCCGGAGTCAAGCTCATCACCAACCGAGAAACTACTGAACTTCTATCAATAAATATTATCTACCGTGGACACAGATTTAAGGTGATGGCCAACCAAACAAGCATGACATCGACTCCTAATACCAAGAGAGACGAATCCCTGTCAATCGCTCACTGCCTCTATATGGTTTGAGACTGTACCCAACTAAAACCTGTTTGCATGACTCCTTTGAGTCGTGGTAGGGTTGTCGGGATCCGGTTCTTGCTCACGGAACAAAGTGCCACGCCAATTGTCATACCAAGGGGATGGGGGCCACCTCTTGAATCCGTGGGGGCCACCTCTCGAGTCCGTGGGACCCACTGTAGAACAATGGGGAATTTTCGGAACACATTTCGAAAGAGAACCGAACTTATTATAAATATAATGATACCGCCCCCAATTACAGAGGCGCCTTTTAAGTGAACCGGAACTACAGGAGCTTGAGAACTCCGTAGTTAAGCGTGCTCGGACCAGAGATGTCTTAGGATGTGTGACCTCCTGGGAAGTGGCCCCTGGTCGGGTCCGGTTCGCTCTAAAGGGAAAAACCGTGCGGTTTCGACCAGAGCGGACAATACCATCTGTACTGGGACGTGGGGCGTTACATTTATGGTGGCCCATGCAGGTCAATTCTGTATTAAGTCTTAAGCAATATATCATAAGAATTATAAGAATCAGCAACTATACATTCCTTACATTTCTGATTTCTTGAATCTATCCTAACCATTCATTTTCTATCAAGGTCATGGATTCTCCCAACAACACCAGCATGAACGTCAATGACAACACCCCACCGTCTACTCTACCACCACCACCTACCGTTGCATCTCCCATCAACGAGCAAACGGTACTACTCGAGGCGATCAAGAGCCTTCTGGAGGGTCGGCAGCATTAGACAGCTATCCTCATGCACCGCCCCGAAGCCTAGGCACCCGGAGTCAAACAATTTTGGACACTGCATCCAAAGCACTTCTCAAGAAAATAGAGCCCACTAGAGGCGGAAGAATGGGCTCAATCGATAGAAGATGATCTGGCAACAGCTCAAGCGCCAGATATTGCCTGGGTGAAAGTTGCGAAGCTGCAACTGACAGACAACGCCAGAAACTGGTGGAAGGCTGAGGAAAGCCGTCTTACCCAACCTATTGAATGGAAGACATTTCGCGATCTGTTCGATGTGAAGTACTTCCCTGAGACTTCCTTTTTGACATGGAGCAGCAGTTCATCCATCTACAACAAGGCTCGATGTGGGTCAAGACTGTGGATGAATACGATGCTAAGTTTACCATGCTTAGCAGGTAAGATTTGTCTAAAATTCAAATTCCTGATTTCACTCTTTACACTGCTAATACAAGGACATAACAGGTTTGCTGCACACCTGATTCCTACCGCTGAGATCCGGGTATGCCGATTTCAGCAAGGGTTGGACCCGAAAATCCAAGTTGTACTCGCTACAGGGGATTTCCCAACCCATGAACTTGCTTTGAAGGCTGCTCGACGCTACGAGACAGTTGTGAAGAAGAAGGACAGACCGCAGACTGCCGGTGTGAAACGCCCTGCCATACAAATGTCAGGAGGAGCCTCTTCTAGGCTGACATTTGCACCCAGGAGACCGAGAGGATCATTTAACCGGCCCAGTCCAGACTTTTGCTTTTACTGTAAGAGGACATGACACCTGGAGAAGGACTGCAGGCATGCAAATGGCCTGTGTTTGGTTTATGGCGCATCCACTCACGACATAGGAGCATGTTCATATCGCTTCAATACAGCTCCAGCCCCCAGACCAGCTATCATAGTTCCGCAGCGGCCAGCCATTCAGGATCCTGCACCCCGACTAGCTCTCCTGCTCTAGTTCCACGTGGACCTCCTGCACAGCCTCAATGTCAATTCCATCAGGCACAGAGAAACATGCCTCAAGGGTAGAGAAACATGCCCCAAGAACAGAGGAATGTGCCTCCAGTAAGGAGGAATGTACCCCGACGTCAGGCTTTCACGATGACGGTCGAGGGGGGCCAAAGCCATAAGCCAAGTAATCACAGGTAATTCGCAATCATTTCAAATCTTTTCAATCCTTGTATATCACTATATTATTCCTATATCTAAACCCAATACCACACAACTTAGGTACAATCTTAGTAGCCTCCCTACCTGCTCTAGCACTCTTCGACACTGGAGCATCACATTGTTTTATGTTGCAACGGATCGTCCGAACTCATGCAATTCTAGTTAAATCGCTCGTATCCAGCTGGAATGTCGGTTCAGGGAACGGCGTTCTAAAAGTAACTTTGGGATACGATCTGTGTCCAGTGGTCATCTGCAGTAGAGAATTTTATGCGGACTTCAAGATACTAGACATACCGAACTTCGACGTGGTCTTGGAAATGGACTGGCTGGGAACTTTCTTCGCTACCATCGACTGTTGCCAAAGGACGGTAGTGTTCGAAATACCAGATCATCTAGTGTTCTATTTCAAGAGTAGAGACCGTACCCTGGAACCTAGCATCTACAAAGCAAAACCAAAGAAGGCAACGGTTGCAACATTACAAGTGGAAGAATCGAAGCCAGAAGTAGTTCGATAGTTCGAGGATGTATTCCCGGAAGATATATCAGATTTACCTCCCGATCGAGCTCTTGAATTCAGCATCAATTTACAACCTGGTGCGCAACCGGTAATCAAAGCTCCGTACCGGTTAAGTCCAGAAGGATTGAAGGAGATCCGTAGTCAGTTGGACGAACTCCTGAAGAAAGGTTGGCTTCGTCCCAGTACTTCAAATTGGGGATCTCCTATATTACTGGTGAAGAAGAAAGAAGGTTCATACAGGATGTGTGTAGATTATCGAGCTCTGAACGAAGTGACGATTAAGAACAAGTATCCACTACCGCGCATCGATGATCTTTTCGATTAGCTAAGTAGGTCTTGTGTATTTTCAAAGCTAGATCTTCATTCGGGTTATCATCGGGTGAAGGTCAAAGAGTCCGACATTTCCGAAGACGGCGTTTAGGACTCGATTTGGTCATTATGAATATCTCGTGATGCCATTTAGAGTGACCAATGTGCCTGCCATCTTTATGAATATGATGAATCAAGTTTTCCAAGAGTACTTAGACAGGTTCGTTGTCATCTCCATCGACGACATCCTGGTGTATTCAAAGAATCGGAAAGAACATGCCAAGCACTTAAGGATTGTCCTGGAGATATTGCGACAACATCAGCTCTATACCAAGTACAGCAAGTGTGAATTTTGGCTGGATCAAGTCGGATTTCTCGGACATATCGTTTCAGGCGAAGGAATCTAAATAGATCCAGCTAAGGTGTCGGCTGTCAGCGAATGGCCGACACTAAAGACGGTGAAAGATATGCGAAGTTTTTGGGATTAGTAGGATACTACCGACGATTTATTGAAGGCTTTTCGAAGATTGCAGCACCCCTGACCAAGCTCACGCGTAAAAATGAAGTATTCGTGTGGTCAGAAACATGTGAAAACGCTTTTGTAGAACTCAAGTCAAGATTAACTTCTGCTCCTATTCTCGTAATACCGGATCAATCTGAAGGATTTATTGTGCATTGTGATGCATCCGGTAAAGGATTAGGATGTGTTCTACACCAGCATGGGAAAGTTGTGGCTTTTGCATCAAGACAGCTAAACGTTCATGAGTGCAACAATCCAACACATGATCAGGAGTTGGCAGCCGTTATCGTCGCACTTAAGATTTGGTGCCACTATATTTTATATGAACGAGTGGATATATACACTGACAACAAGAGTCTGAAGTATGTATTTACTCAGAAGGAATTAAACATATTGCAGAGAAGATGATTAGAACTCATGGCGGATTTCGACATCAATGTACAGTATCATCCTGGGAATGTGAATGTAGTTCCTGATGCATTTGGCCGCCATCCATTAGCAATGAATCGCACTGCTCAGTAGAATCTACAGCAAGAATTGCGTGGATTAGCGATCGAAATAGTTATGCCAGGTAATGCTTCGTATTTGGTGAACTTCCAAGTCCAGTCCACTCTTGTCAATCAGATCAAGGCAGCTCAAGAAAATGATGCCAAGCTACAAAAGATCTGAGAACAAATAGAAAGTGGACTTCGAACTGACTTCATCATCCACGAAAATGGATCCTTGAGATATGGAAGTCGATTGTGTGTGCCACATTGTAACACTCTAGTTCATTTATACCAGTTCTAATTCGAGTATTTCTTTATTTATGGTATTTTCCTGATTTATTGTGTTTTGAGTGCGAATACTGTATTTGACATCTGTATTTGCATCCGACCTGACCCGCTTGCTAGAAACCCGTCTTGATTCCTATTTATGATTTATCCTGGCTTGTTACATGGATCCGTGCACTTTCATATTATACATATTGTATACTGGCATTATATCTGGCATATGCATTTCTTTAATATAACATTTAAAGTCAAGTAAAATATTTTAAAAATACATTGCATGGCCTGCCTGCTATCCCTAACCCTGTCGCGGCATTCGTGCATCTTGTTCTCGTCCCGTTCAGTGAAGCGGACTCGTTTGGATGGCTACGTGCACGCTACGTCCATCCGTCCGTGGGGGTATCCATTTTCGTTACCCGGATATCCAACTTTAATTTTGGTCGACATGTATATTTTTCGTATTTTAAAACTAAATTTTACACCCGACCCGGACATATTTTGGACTATATTTGTATTTACAAGAATATCAAATTTTATTTATATAATATTAATTTTATAAACTGATACAAATTAAAATTTAGTTAACTAATAAAAGATTTTTTAAAATTTAAATCTAAACTAATTTCCTAATAAACTAACAACCCCTTTCTCTCTCTCTCTCTCTCTCCCCTTTGCATATATATATATATATATTTATATATATTTTATTTATTTATTTTTCTTTCCTTATTTAATACACAACCTCTTCTTCTTACTTCTTCTTCTTCTTTCTTCTTTCTTTTTCTTGATCTTGTTTCTTGATTCCGGTGATCACTGCCGGAGCCGTGCTCATCGCTGACGATCCGAGTGATCCAGTGAACGTATCTTGCCTGTGTGATCACCCTCTTGCCTTGTCTGGACCCGTCCCACGTGCCGCGTGTGCGTTGTGACGATTTATCGACGTCGGACGTGCCGTGCGTATCCGTCGCGTGATTCGATCGAGGCAAGTTTACCCTGCTACATGCTATGTTACTATATTTACATCCATTTGAATAAATATAATACATGTATTTAAAATTATGCATCTCATGTTATAGTTTTACAGTTTTACGACGTCCGTTTGCATCCGTACAATTTATTCCGTATCTAGTGCATGCAAATTTATCTTGTTACATGCTAGACTACAATATATTGCACCCATTTGAATAATAACATCACATAATGTTTAGTTATGCATCCCACATTACCATTTTACAGTTTTACTGTTTTCAGATATCCATATGCATCCATATCGTTATTTACATATCTAGTCGCATGCTAATTCATCTTACTACATCTTGATATATCATTGTGCATCCATATGAGTAAAATATTACCTGTTTATCATATTATACATCCATACTAAAGTTTTACTGTTTTCGGATACCCGTTTGCATCCATATCATTTAAAATATATATAACTGCATTTATAGATCATATTAATTCATATTATTATTGTAGTAACACCCCATGCTTAATAATGTGCATCCCACTTAGTCTTGCAACTGTAAATATAACCCTAATCGATGTTTGTGCATCCATACCATTAATTATATATCTATTTGCATTCCATGTCACGTTATTTCATGTTACTGCTACATTAACACTCCATGCTAGAAAATGTGCATCCTACATAGTAATGGAGCTATAGTCGCAATCCTTAATAGTTATTCTTGCATCCATGTTTATTTGTGTATCCATACCATTAATTCTGCATAACTAGTTGCACCACATATTACATTAACTCATATTATTAATACATTAGTACCCCATACTTGATATTGTGCATCCTACTTAGTCATGATGTAACCCCTGATAGATATTTGTGCATCCATGCTTTTATCGTACATCCGTACTTTTACCCTGATTCCATACTTGCTACATCTTACTGTTGGGCACCCATTTGTTACACTGTGTACTACTTGACATGACCTGATACACCACTACTTGACATGACTTGATACATGTATACTACCTGACATGACCTGATATATCACTACTTGACATGTTACCTGATCCTGTTTCTAATGCCGACAATCCTGACATGTTGTCCCGATGGACATATCCTATTGTCTGTATAGACAAATCTGTTCCTGCTTGATCCTGTGTTGGCATTAGCTTCAGATTTATCAATACCTAACTTGAACACATAACTTGGGGGTATGGGGAATCAAGAATGTAACCGAACGTAACTCAAAGGGCTATCATATTGTTTGGCGTTTTTCCGGGCGTTACGGAATATCTATTGTTTGCCGTTTTTCCGGGCGTTACGGAATACTTATTGTTTGTCGTTTTTCCGGGCGTTACGGAATAATCACCGATGGGTTACGATGAGAATTACATTAATTGATTTCGAAGACTTTAGAATAGATAACCCAGTAGCGCAGTTAGATTACTCACTACACATCACATGTGCTTATACCCTTCATTGTTCCTTATTCGTGATACTGTTATACTCTTATTACTGTTCATACTCATGTCTGCATGTCTTGTTACCTCCCGATTATATTATTATTGATACGCGCTGACGTCTGGGTTTTGCATGGCCCAGATCCTCTACCTTTATCGCAGGCTGATCAGGAGTATTTCCGCCGTCAGGCCGAGCAGTGAGGATCCTGTTAGTATCCAGTTAGTTTAGTTATTTTCGTACCTTCCAGATTGTTATTGTTATTTGGATTTATTGCTTCCGCATATTATTTCTTGACTCGTTTATTCTGGCTCATGGACATGTACTAGATAGTTTATTTTATTTCTACTATTCTTGATATCTTATAGACAGCCGTAATGTGACTGTGGAGGGATGTTTTCTATCCACAGGTAGCATGGTTGGCTCTGTCACGTGCCTATCTTAGCTCACTCTGGGAAGCGGGGCATGACAGGGTTTGTTTGGTATCAGAGCCATAAGATTTAGGTTAATCGGGTTTGATTCTTTTGTAGTTGGGTATTGAACCCAATACACGAATCAGAAAACTCGTAATTAGGAACATGTCCTGCCACATTGTTCTCGTGATTCTTGAATCTTATCTTTCTCTTGATCTTTTGTCTTGACGATATGCAAACAATTTTGCATGTCGACTTGAAACCTTCTGGTTCCCTATTGTTTCTTTCTATTCTCATACTAGGATTTGGGCGACTTGAACGGAGTTATATGATTGTACCCATGAACTGCAGTATGGTTACAATGAGGTACTCTATTTAAGTTACATGGAATTATAGTCTTGATTTATTTCCTTGTTTTATGATCGTTATATTTGCTTGCTTCTCTTGGTTTCATTGCTCACCAGTTCTTGTTTTATCGCTAGCTTGAATCATGTTTACCGTGCTTAATCTTCTTCAGTATCTTAGCTTCGGATGGAGTCATTTCGGTATCCTACTTGTTCATGTTTTTCCTGCATCAGTATTATTCGATTCTGGCGTATCCCGTTGTTGTTTGATGTTGTCTTGGGAATGGATTTTCTCGGCACTTTCCACGCTCACATTGATTGTAAGGCAAAGAAAGTGATTTTCCAGATTCCCGGACATCCAGAGTTTGTTGTTGCTGGAGGTAGCAGTTTTGTCAGGCCAGTCGAGTTTAGGGGTAGGCCGCCAAACAATATTCTTTCGTCGATGGAAGTTGACAAGGAGGAAGTGCCAGCTGTAGTTCGAGAGTTCATGGACGTATTCGAGGACATCTCGGGTTTACCGCCAAAATGAGATGTGGAGTTCGCGGTCGATCTTGTTCCTGGTGCAGCGCCAATCTCAAAGGCGTACTATCCAATGACACCAGTGGAGTTGGAAGAAGTAAAGAAGCAGGTTACCGAATTGCTAGAGAAGGGTTGGATTCGCAGCAGTAATTCACCTTGGCGAGCTCCAGTTCTTCTAGTCAAGAATAAAGATGGCACAAGGAGGATGTGCATCAATTATCGAGAATTAAACCGGGTGACTATTAAGAACATGTACCTGATCCCTCGCATTGGTGAATTGTTCGAGCAATTTAGTGGCGCGAGGGTATTCTCGAAACTGGATTTGCGATCCGGATATCATCAAGTTCGAGTTAAACCAGAAGATATTTGCAAGATTGCGTTTCGAACTCGGTATGGACATTACGAGTATTTAGTGATGCCATTCGGAGTCACGAATGCACCGGCGATATTTATGGACTTGATGAATCAAATCTTTTCACCAATCTTGGACCAGATTATAGTGGTGTTCATTGATGATATTCTGGTCTACTCTAGGAGCCTAGAAGAGTATGCAGAACACTTGAAAAAGTGAAGTTTTTAAGGTATGTCGTATCTGAAGATGGAATCGCCGTTGATCCCGAGAAAATTGCAGCAGTTCAAGTGTCACGCCTCACTTCCCAAAATACGGAAAACGAGGGATGACTAGGCCAGCCATGCTCCTACGGTCAAGGAATAATCCCTCGTAGTCACACTTCGGTTTCTAGCATTACATGGTAATCAGTAAACGAAGCACAGAAGTAAAGGAAATACATCACTAAATTATTACATCAACTTCCATTGTTCACAATTTACAATAAAATGAGGAAAAGAACTACTAACCAAGTGCGAATACAAGGTTTCTTTAGGGAAAGCAGTAAAGGTGAAGGAGGTACTCCCGACTAAACCTCCACAAGCTCGAAGGGCAAGTCTGACTCCTGTACTGGTTCTTCCTCGAGATCTGAGCATGCATACTCAGGTCGTCAGAGCAACGTAATAGCAATATTATAGTAGTGACAAGAAACATAAAAAGAAAGTAATAACAGTGGAGATAAAATGCAGGTAGTCAATATGTCACTAACTGATGCAATGTATGATCTGTGTCCCTATCAGTCTCTAATTCATCTTTGAAATCGAGTTGTGGAAAGGAGGATCATGTTTAACGAGGGTCTCGTACATACCCGAGACTACGGCCCGCTATCACCCGGGACATAACCCTGTCAGCCGGACCGTTAGACCCAACCTAATATATATAAGAGTCGATGTTCGAATGATCATCCTCTAAATTACTATCCTCGCTAAATACAATTCTCTTTCTACTTCGATTTCCCCTTTCTCCCCAGGATTACACTATTTATGAGTATGGTCTAGTCGTGTACAAGTACGCACCAATAACACGGTTTTAGTCACTGTTCACTGTATTGTTCACTGTCACGAATCATTCACTTTTTCACTGGCGTACTTGACACTCCTAAACCGATACCATTCATGCACGAAAATGCATTGTACACTAAATAATAACGCGCACTATCACTAAAAGTATGGCAATCGGGTAAAATATGTGCATTTATGCAGTTAACAAATCATGTGTAATACGAGCTATTATGCATCTTATGAACTTATAAAAATTTCCTTAAATCATACATTCAAAATTCAGTAAAATGATACAAAGGCAGTAGTAAGTAAACTCAGTCGGCAGTTCACCAAAATTTATTTCAGGTCAATCGAATTTCGGGTTTGCAAGTTACAGCCGTTCCATTTTAAGTGTTCGCTGCTGGAAATTCAGTTCCTGAACTGAATGTCCATTTCGCGACACAGTTTTCACCCTGATCAAAATTTGGCGACGCTATAGTTGAACAAAATTTAGGTTTATCAATTGGGTTTTCAACGCACTAGACGTATTTTCAATCGCACCTCTACGTCATAAGTTATGTACTATACAACAATGGGGTATAAGTTCTGTCCCTGTTTGGGACTGCTATACGTCCTGTTCATCTAAAATACAGTTTAAATAGTAAACGACAGTGAAAATAGATGAAATCACTTTCATTAGTTATCTAACTGTTTCATCTTCACTATGGTATAGGGTTCTGCAACATAACATGCTCAACCAGTAGAGGATAAGCATTACAAGATGAGAATCAACAGCCAGTGTTGCTCTGGACTGCAGTCCAGAGCCCCACTCCACACCAGTTTCCGTCGTATTTTAGCATAGAAACAAATTAAAACTCTTATGGGGTTCTAGGTCGTCGAGTCGTCTTCGATTTGAGCCCTCTAACGCAACATTCCAAATTATATTCAATTAGTTGTGATTCTTACAAGTTTCAGACGCGGAAAATTTCAGTTTTAACGGGCTTGAATGAGAATGACCGATCACGTCGGTAACGACTGTATTTTTCAACCAAATTATAACAAGATATTCAATATTATATGGGCCAACCTATGTGATCATTTTCCTTCAATTTAACGGGGTTTTCCCCCTCGGGTTTGGCATCAAACACTTGCATTATATTAATTTGCACGAATTGTATACACGGAATTCATTAGTATTTCGAATTGTAATAGATCGATTTAGCATGAAGAAAGTAGTGTACTTGCCTGATGACGCGTTGACGATGCACTGTAGAGGTAACGGCAAGATCGCGCCATGAACGGCGCGGCTAGGGTTCGCGGCCTCGGCTCGAGCTTGGGTTTTTGGCGTCGAGGTCGGGTGTGCAGGTGAGGCGAGGAGGTGGTGATCTTGACGACGGCGGTTGTAGGTGTTGGATGTCGAAGGAGGAGATGATGATGGCAAGGGATGGCACTGGTGCTCGAAGGAGGAGGCGCGGGAAGGAGGGTGTTGCGGCGGTTGTGGCGACGGCAACGATGGTGATGATGATGGTGCCGGGGGGTCGCACGATGGTCTGAGGTGGCAGGCGGCCGTGGAGGGGAGCTCGGGTTCGTCGTCGGAGTTGGCTGGGGATGGGGACAAAGAAGCTTGGAGTGGGGGCTCTGAAAGGAGGTTAAGCTCACGTGGGTTGCAGGAGGAGACGGCGAGGTAGGAGGTCGTCGGAGGCAAGAGGAGTCGGTGTGCAGGGGAGGTGGTGCTGCTGTTGAGGGTTGGCGATGGAGGTTGGTGGAGCTAGGCTCGGCGAGGGGTTGCGAGAAGAAATGGGGAAGGAGAGAGGGAGAACGAGAGTGAGGGGGAGAGAGAGTTAGAAAGAAGAGGTGGGGCTTGAGGAGGAGGCGAGCGTGAGTGCGTGAGATTGGGGGTCGCGGCATGGGGTCGTGGTCGCGAACGAGGAGCGAGGCGTGGGGCTCGCGGCGACGTGGGGAGAAGGAGAAGGAGCGGGAAAATTTTGAGGGAGTGGGGAAGAGAAGGATGTGGGTCGGGTATGGAGGGGCAAGGGGCCGGGTCGATTTGGGCCGGGAATGGTTCGGGCCGAGGATTTATTATTTTCCTTTAGGCTTTTAGTGTAGGCAAAATTTTAATATTTAAAACGTAAGAATCTAAATTCATACAAAAAATAACGGAAAAAATAGAAAAATATTCATGGGACTTGGAGAAATATGGGGAAAATTTTATTGACGGAACCAGGAATTTACATCATACCCTCCTTACAAAATTTCGTCCTCAAAATTTAAAAGGAAACAACGAAACCATAGCACTACACAAACAGATGTGAAAAACGTGCACGGATATCCTCCTCACGCTCCCAGGTGGATTCCCGTGGGGAACGACCGCCCCAAGACACTCGGACCAACGGAATGACTTTATTCTTCAGCACTTTTTCTCTGCGATCGAGGATGGTGGTGGTCTGCTCCTCGTAAGATAGGTCGGTACCCAAAGCTAACTCCGAATAGTCCAGAACATGGCTCTCATCCCGAACATAACGCCGCAACTGAGATACGTGGAAGGTATTGTGCACACCAGCTAGCGACGGAGGTAAGGAAAGTCGATAGGCCACTTCTCCTACTCGCTCTAGCACCTCAAAAGGTCCGATGAAACGGGGACTGTGTTTCCCGCGACCTCCAAACCTGATAACTCCGCGGGTAGGGGAAATCTTCAGGAATACGTGATCTCCGACTTCAAATTCTAGTGCTCTCCTGCTGGTATCCGCCCAACTCTTCTGTCGATCCTGAGCCGTCTTAATGCGCTGCCTGATCATTTGGACTTTGTCTACCGTCTGCACAATGAGTTCGGGGCCCAGCAATCTTCGTTCTCTCACATCATCCCAACAAACTGGGGATCGACATTTACGCCCGTAAAGTGCTTCGAAAGGAGCCATCTGAATGCTATCCTGGTAACTGTTGTTATAAGAAAACCCGACTAGATGCAAATGATCCTCCCAGGAACCCTGGAAGTTCAGCATGCAAGCTCTCAGCATATCCTCGAGTGTCTGAATCGTACGCTCGGATTGTCCGTCCGTCTGCGGGTGATAAGCTGTGCTAAACTTGAGGCGGGTACCCAAACTCTCCTGTAAGCTCCTCCAAAAGTGCGAAACAAATCTGGTGTCTCGATCTGACACAATGCTAACCGGAACTCCATGAAGTCGCACTATCTCCTGTATGTATCTCTCCGCCAGTGACCCTGTCGACTGTCCCACCCGGAAGGGTATAAAGTATGCAGCTTTCGTGAGGCGGTCGACGATAACCCAAACGGCGTTGTTGCGCCTAGGGCTCCGTGGCAAGGCCGTCACGAAATCCATAGTAATGTGCTCCCACTTCCATTCTGGTATCGGAAGCGGTTGTAACAGTCCCGCTGTCCTCTGATGTTCCTCCTTCACTTGCTGGCATACCAAGCAACTGGATACAAACTGCGCAATTTCTCGCTTCATCCCGTTCCACCAAAAGTGCTGCTTTAGATCTCGATACATCTTCGTGTCTCCCGGATGCACAGAATAAGCTGAACTATGCGCCTTAGCTAGTACCTCTTTCCGAACATCCCCTTTGGGTACGCAGAGTCTGCTACCGAATCTCAGAGAACCATCTTCATGTATGAGTAAGTCCTTTCTCAGCCCGGCTTCTACCTGCGCTCTGAACTTTTGCAATCGAGGATCATCCGCTTATGCAGCCTTGATGCGATACACAAGAGAAGACTGCACCTGTAGTTGCCAAAATTGCCTGATTGCGCTCGGTGTAACGACCTCAAGTTCGAGTATCTGAAAATCCTCAATGATACTCCTCTGACTGGTCAACATCATGACCACTGGCTTGCGGCTGAGAGCATCTGGTATAACATTTACTTTTCCCGGATGATACTGAAGGTGCAAGTCTTAGTCCGCCATCAGTTCTAACCATCGGCGCTGCCTCATATTTAGTTCTTTCTGAGTGAAGACGTACTTCAGACTCTTGTGATCCGTGTACACCTCCACCTTCTCGCCCAACAGGTAATGCCTCCAGATCTTCAATGCAAAAACCACTGTGGCTAACTCCAAGTCATGCGTAGGGTAGTTCCTATTATGATTTCTCAGCTGTCGTGAGGCGTAAGCAACCACTCGACCGTGCTGCATCAGAACACAGCCTAAGCCCTTCCCTGAGGCATCACTATGTATCACCAAGCCACCGGAATCATCTGGCACTGTAAGAATGGGCGCCGTGGTTAACTTCTGCTTCAGTGTCTCAAATGCCCGAGTACACTCCTCTGTCCACACAAACGGTACATCCTTCCGCGTCAGCCTCGTCAAAGGTTCAACGATTCTTTAAAAGTCTTGGACGAACCGCCGATAATACCCTGCCAGTCCCAGAAAGCTTCTGATCTCGGCCACTAACTTCTGTGTTGGCCAATCTCTGACAGATTCTATCTTTGTCGGGTCCACTGAGATGCCTTCGCCCGAAACAATGTGTCCCAAGAATTGAACCTTGTCGAGCCAGAACTCACACTTGCTCAATTTTGCGTACAGCTTCTCTTCCCGAAGAATGTGTAGAACCGTGCGCAAGTGCTCGACGTGCTCCTCCCGGGTCTTCGAGTAGACCAGTATGTCATCGATAAATACAACGACGAACGTGTCCAAGTACTTCGCAAACACCCTGTTCATCAAATCCATAAATATCGCTGGAGCATTGGTAATACCGAACGGCATCACAAGAAACTCATAGTGTCCATATCGGGTCCTGAAAGCCGTCTTGCATATATTCTCGGCCGCTACTCTGATCTGATGATAGCCCGAACGGAGATCCAACTTCGAAAATACCTTGGCCCCACTTAACAGATTAAATAAGTCGTCGATGCGCGGAATTGGGTATTTGTTCTTTATCGTGACTTTGTTCAGCTCCCGATAGTCTATACACATCCGCAACGATCCATCCTTTTTCTTCACCAACAGAACTGGTGCACCCCACGGTGAAGCGCTTGGCCGGATAAACCCCTTCTCTAGGATTTCTTCAATTTGCTTCTTCAATTCTACCAACTCAACCGGTGCAATTCTGTACGGGGCCTTGGAAACTGGTGTAGTACCTGGAGTCAAATCAATCAAGAATTCCAAGACGCGTGGAGGTGGTAGACCTGGTAAATCTTCAGGAAACACGCCCAGGAAATCCTGAACAATCTCTGGGGCTGGGCTCTCATCAATCTCCATAGCTGTCAACTCATTTGGCTTGGCTCTATACTTGGCTGGCTCCAAAGATTCGCTCCCGCCTTCAAAAATAAACTCTGGGTGATTGGGAATGCGGAAGGTCACATTCCTTGCTCGGCAATCAATAACTTCATGGAAGGTACTCATTCAATCCATCCCGAGAATTGCGTCATAGCTGCCTGTTCCGATCAAAAGGAAATTCGCATAGAATTCCCTGCCACACACTACAACCGGACATGATCTACATTCTCGACTAGATATTATAACACCATTCCCCGTATTTATTTCCCAACCCTTGGTTAATGGTTCATGTAGTATGAAGTGTGTATCAACGAAATGCATAGATATGAAACAGTGCGATGCTCCAGAATCAAACAGTACTCTAGCTGGCATGGAATGTACGAGTAGAATACCTGTGACAACTTCTCCTGAAGCCTCTGCCTGCTCGGCGGGCAAGGTGAAAGCCTGTCTCTGACCGCGGCCTGTGTAGGGTTGCCTCTGCTCCCGTGATCTCTGCTGCTGCGGTCCAGACCCTCCCTATAACTCTGTTCGCTCGGGGCAACCACTAACTCGGTGCTGGCTGGATCCGCAAATCAAACATTGTCCCTTGGCACGGCGACAGTCCTTCTGGATGTGCCCATCCCTGTTGCAGTAGCCGCAAACTAAGTTCTTACTCTGGGGGCGATGCTGGGGCACGAATGGAAGCTTCATCTGTGTAGTTCCTGGCCTGTGAACTGGTATGACTCCTCGAGACGGTGTGTGAGTACGCACTGGAACAACTGGGGGCTTCCTAAATTTATTGATCAGCTTCTCCTGAATTTGTGCCGCGTTGAGTACCTGCACAAAAGTCTGCAACTCGAGTGACGCGATCAATTGCTGTAGCTCAAAATCAAGTCCATGTAAGAAGCGCCTGGCCCTGGTGGCCTCTGAAGCGACCATATACGGAGCAAATCGGCTCAGACGGTTGAATTCTGCCGCATATACGTCCACGGGACGACCATTCTGCTTCAGTAAGATGAATCTTTCTTCCATCTCTGCCTTGGCGGTGGAAGGGAAATAGTGGTCCAAGAAGCACTCCTTGAATTTGCTCCATTCGATTGGCCCTTCTAGTCTGCTTTCTTCAACTGACCACCAAGTACGTGCTTCGTCTACCAACTGGATTTTTATCACATTCACTTTCTCTTCATCGGGTACCCTTGCGGCCGTCAGTAGGTTCTCTATATTTACCAGCCATTTCTCGGCCTCGAGTGGTTCGGCTAGTCCCGTAAATGCAGCTGGATGTAACCTCTGAAAATCTGACACGGTGCCAGCCCTGGCAGAAAAGCTGGTGGAGCAGTGCCCTCGGGGGCGGTAATAAGAGCGGAGGGTCCCCCTACTGCGGTAATCGCCCTGAGTCCCTCAGTGAGTAGGTCCGTCTTTCTCTCCTGAGCTTCTGCAAGGGTCGTCAGTGCACTCAAGATCCTCTCTGTGCGATCCTGAGAACTTGAGTCCGAGGAATGGTCATTCGGGGACGTCATGTTGCTGGAAGATAATTAAAAGTATATGATTAGATACAAGGAGGAAAGTCAAGGATAGTGACGCGAAAATAATGTAATAAAGTGTAGTTAATGTTATCCCTTACTACTAACCTGGCTCTGATACCAACAAAACCATGTCACGCCCCGCTTCCCAAAATACGGAAAACGAGGGATGACTAGGCCAGCCATGCTCCTACGTTAAGGAATAATCCCGCCGTAGTCACACTTCGGCTTCTAGCATTACAAGGTAATCAGTAAACGAAGCACAGAAGTAAAGGAAATACATCACTAAATTATTACATCAACTTCCATTATTCACAATTTACAATAAAACGAGGAAAAGAACTACTAACCAAGTGCGAATACAAGGTTTCTTTAGGGAAAGCAGTAAAGGTGAAGGAGGTACTCCCGACTAAACCTCCGCAAGCTCAAAGGGCAAGTCTGACTCCTGTACTGGTTCTTCCTTGAGATTTGAGCATGCATACTCAGGTCGTCAGAGCGACGTAATAGCAATATTATAGTAGTGACAAGAAACATGAAAAGAAAGTAATAACAGTGGAGATAAAATGCAGGTAGTCAATATGTCACTAACTGATGCAATGTATGATCTGTGTCCCTATCAGTCTCTAATTCATCTTTGAAATCGAGTTGTGGAAAGGAGGATCATGTTTAACGAGGGTCTCGTACAGACCCGAGACTACGGCCCGCTATCGCCCGGGACATAACCCTGTCAGCCGGACCGCTAGGCCCAACCTAATATATATAAGAGTCGCTGTTCGAATGATCATCCTCTAAATCACTGTCCTCGCTAAATACAATTCTCTTTCCAATTCGATTTCCCTTTTTTTCCCAGGCTTACACTATTTATGAGTATGGTCTAGTCGTGTACAAGTACGCACCAATAACACGGTTTTAGTCACTGTTCACTGTATTGTTCACTGTCACGTATCATTCACTCTTTCACTGGCGTACTTGAAACTCCTAAACCGATACCATTCATGCACGACAATGCATTGTACACTGAATAATAACGCGCACTATCACTAGAAGTATGGCAATCGGGTAAAATATGTGCATTTATGCAGTTAACAAATCATGTGTAATACGAGCTATTATGCATCTTATGAACTTATAAAAATTGCCTTAAATCATAAATTCAAAATTCAGTAAAATGATATAAAGGAGGTAGTAAGTAAACTCAGTCGGAAGTTCACCAAAATTTATTTCAGGGCAATCGGATTTCGGGTTTGCAAGTTACAGACGTTCTATTTTAAGTGTTCGCTGCTGGAAATTCAGTTCCTGAACTGAATGTCCATTTAGCAATACAATTTTCACCCTGTTGGGATCAAAATTTGGTGATGCTATAGTTGAACAAAATTTAGTTTTATCAATTGGGTTTCCAACACACCAGACGTATTTTCAATCGCGCCTCTATGTCATAAGTTATGTACTGTACAACAATGGGGTATAAGTTATGTCCCTGTTTGGGACTGCTATATATCTTGTTCATCTAAAATACAGTTTAAATAGTAAACGATAGTGAAAATGGATGAAATCACTTTCATTAGTTAGATAACTATTTCATATTCACTATTGTATAGGGTTCTGCAACATAACATGCTCAAGAAGTAGAGGGTAAGCATTACAAGATGAGAATCAACAGCCAGTGCTGCTCTGGACTGCAGTCCAGAGCCGCACTCCGCACCAGTTTCCGTCGTCTTTTTAGCATAGAAACAAATTAAAACTCTTATGGGGTTCTAGGTAGTCGAGTAGGTTTCAATTTGAGCCCTCAAACGCAACATTACAATCTATATTCAATTAGTTGTGATTTTTACAAGTTTTAGACGCGGAAAATTTCAGTTTTAACGGGCTTGAATGAGAATGACCGATCACGTCGGCGACGACAGTATTTTTCAACCAAATTATAACACGATGTTCATTACTATACGGGCCAACCTATGTGATCATTTTCCGTCAATTTAATGGGGTTTCCCCCCTCGGGTTTGGCATCAAACACTAACATCATATTAATTTGCACGAATTGTATACACGGAATTCATTAGTATTTCGAATTGTAATAGATCGATTTAGCATGAAACAAGTAGTGTACTTGCCTGATGACGCGTTGATGACGCACGGCAGCGGCAACGGCAAGATCGCACCATGAACGGCGTGGCTAGGGTTCGCGGCCTCAGGTCGAGCTTGGGTTCTTGGCATCGAGGTCGGGTGTGCAGGTGAGGTGAGGAGGTGGTGATCTTGACGACGGCGGTTCTGGGTGTTGGCTGTCGAAGGAGGAGATGATGATGGCAAGGGATGGCACTGGTGCTCGAAGGAGGAGGCGCGGGAAGGAGGGTGCTGCGGCGGTTGTGGCGATGGCAACGATGGTGCTGATGATGGTGCCGGGGGGTCGCACGATGGTCGGAGGTGGCAGGCGGCCGTGAAAGGGAGCTCGGGTTCGTTGTCGGAGTTGGCTAGGGATGGGGAAAAAGAAGCTTGGAGTGGGGGCTCTGGAAGGAGGTTAAGCTCACGTGGGTTGCAGGAGGAGACAGCGAGGTAGGAGGTCGTCGGAGGCAAGAGGAGTCGGTGTGGAGGGGAGGTGGTGCTGCTGTTGAGGGTCGGCGATGGAGGTTGGTGGAGCTGGGCTCGGCGAGGGGTTGCGGGAAGATATGGGGAAGGAGAGAGGGAGAACGAGAGTGAAGGGGAGAGAGAGTTAGAGAGACGAGGTGGGGCTTGAGGAGGAAGCGAGCATGCGCGCATGAGATTGGGGGTCACGGCGTGGGGTCGTGGTCGCGAACGAGGAGCGAGGCGTGGGGCTCGCGGCGATGTGGGGAGAAGGAGAAGGAGTGGGAAAATTTTAAGGGAGTGGGGAAGAGAAGGATGCAGGTCGGGTATGGGGGGCAAGGGGCCGAGTCGGTTTGGGCCAGGAATGGTTTGGGCCGATGATTTATTATTTTCCTTTGGGCTTTTAGTTTAGGCAAAATTTTAATATTTAAAACGTAAGCATCTAAATTCATACAAAAAATAACGGAAATAATAGAAAAATATTCATGGGACTTGGAGAAATATGGGGAAAATTTTATTGACGGAACCGGGAATTTACATCAAGATTGTCCGATTCCGAAGAACGTAACAGAGATCAGAAGTTTTCTTTGACTTACCGGATATTACAGAAGATTCGTGGAGAATTTTGCTCGATTGGCTGAGCCTTTGACCAAGCTTACACGGAAGGATTGTTCCCCTCCGAACGGCGGCCGAGACGTGAGGACGTCTTGCCTGAGATTCGGGGCAGATGCTATATGGTTTTACCCGTCCACCTATCCGAAGATGCCAAGTTGATTTATGGCACCGTGTATCGGAGGTTTAGACGGATGCGGCCGATGTAGCAGACTTCGTCACACTCCCCCTCACTTAAGGGGTTTTTGATTGTGGGGATGCTCTTCCCTGCAGGCGCAAGCCCCTGCAGTTAATTACGCTACCGCATCGCGGTAACAACTTTCTCCTTCTCCAGAATTTCACTTCGTGTCGTGGGTGTTTATTTTGTTTGTGGTTGCCCGTGGATTGTATACGAAGACTAAGTGATGTCGTCGCCCGTAAGACGTGGATTTGTCCAAATCCGTATTTACTTAGATTTGGGTTTGGTGTTTTAGTTTAAGGATACGTTAGCCATATTTAGGCTAAGATCGACTTAAACGTTCTTTAAGGATACGTTAGTCTGATTTGAGACTAAGATCAACTTAACGGGATCGTTTGGATCCGACAAGAGAGCAGTTGGCTCTATTATTTAGTTTAATGACGTTGCGGTCGATAAGTAGTTTAAGGACGTTGCGGTCCATATTCCAGTTTAGGAACATAGTGGTCCATATTCCGATTTAGGGACATAGAGGTCCATGTTTAGTTTAAGGACGCTTAAGTCCGTGGGTTTAAGGACCCCATAGTCCATGTTTTAGTTTAAGGACGCATAAGTCCGCGGGTTTAAGGATCCCACAATCCGTCTTTTGGTTTAAGGACTCTTAAGTCCATGAGTTTAAGGACCCCACAGTCCGTGTTGATGTGTGGTTGTCGGGACCCGTCACCTCTCTGACGTCGTTGAAGGATTACAACGATAGGAGTCAAAGGAGTTCGGAGATGTACCCTCGAACCGGATGTAAATTGATTTAAGAGAGCAGCTGTGCTCAGTCAATTTAATTTGATGACTTACGGCCATGATTGGGCTAAGTCCAGTTGAAAAATGTTCAACGCTTTTATTTGTTTTTGGCCTGTGCTAGGGCTTGGCCCCTTTTTAAATAATGCATTGCATTTTCTTTTTTATTTTATTTGGGCTCTGCCCTTTTTATAAAAGATGCAGCGCATCAATTTTACTTGGGCTCTGCCCTTTTATTGCATTGCAATTTATTTTGGCCTACTAGGTCTTTTTGATTTGGGCCTGGTCCTTTAGCACACAATGCATTGCATTTGTCAGGCGCTTTGCGCCAATCAATGAGCACAAGCGCTTGTGGTGATGACACGTGTCACGCAAGCGCAGTACGCTGCGCTTGCGCTGCTGACACGTGGCGCGCTCTGGTGAGTTGCACCAATTTCAGAGAGCAAGGCTCTTTCTTAAAAGCACATAGCGCAAGTGATTCAGATGTTGACACGTGGCGCTCTTTGGTGGCTTGCGCCTACCCAGGAGCGCAACAGTGCAGTTTTTGCAAGTGCAAGGCACTCTTTAATATTCTAGAACCAATGGTTCATAAAAAAGTGCAAAGCACTGTTTGATTTCTTGATCCAATTTAGATCAAAGAAAACAAGTTTTTTCTAGTTTTCAGAGAACCGGTGGTTCATAAAAGAGTGCAAAGCACTTATTATTATATGAAGATCATTGATCTTGTTCTTAGATCAATGATTCATTAGAAGAAATTCTTCTATTTTATGAAGGTTTTTACCTTTTTTCTTGAAATTTCTTCAGAGTTTTCTCTGTTTTGAGGTTCTCAATCTCTCACAATGTTGATCCTTTTGATTTGGGGTCTAGGGGCCTTTATATAGTGTCCATAAATTTATTAAATTTGTTAAAGAGATCTTTCTTTGAGTGATTTGAGGAATTTTCCCCACCGTTGGATCTTTGATCCAAGGGCTTCTGTTTTACGGAAGGCAATCTTCTTGTTTTAACAAGAACAGAAAAATCTTGCTAGAATTTAATTCTGTTTGGCGTAAACGTCCCAGTGCGTGTCACGTGTCGCGCAACGCACAGCGCAGCGCAGCTGCGCTAACACGTGTCGCGCAGCGCACAGCACAGCGCATCCGCGCTTGCGCTGACACGTGTCGCGCAGCGCTTGCGCATCCGCGCCTGCGCTGACACGTGTCGCGCAGCGCAGCGCTTGCGCAACTGAAGCGTTGCTTCCTTTAATTTTGTTTTAAACAGAGCTTTGCTCTGATTGGGCACGCTGCCTTGGGCGCTGCGCTGGCATATCAGCTTTCGACACGTGACGCGTTGCGCGCAGCGCAAAGAATTTGAAGCGTTGCTTCGAATTTTGAATTTTGAAATTCAAACAGAGCTTTGCTCTGATTGGGGGAAACAAATGCCCCCCCACCGTTGCGATCATGTGGCGCGCACATGAGTGCAGCGGTGGCAAGATCCTGGCCGTTGGATCAACGGGTGAGCTGAAGGGGCGCAAGCGTCTTATAAATAGGACCCCTGGCCCTTAAAAAATCTTCACCATTTTCCAAGATTTTGATTTTCAGAGCTTTGCTCTTGCTTCCAGACTCTAGAGCTTTGCTCTTGCTTCCAGACTCTAGAGCTTTGCTCTCATTTCCAAAGCTAGAAAACTTTAGGTAAAATTAATTTAAAATTAAATTAAATTAATTTAAATCAATCTTAACCAACAGAGCCTTGCTCTCATAGATCTTTTGATCTCAAGAAATCCCCTTTGGGGTTTCATAAACAGAGTTTTGCTCTCAAGGATTTGCTTCAGGGTTTCTTAGCCCATGAACAGAGCTTTGCTCATATTGACGGAATATAGATCTTTGATCTTCTGATTATGAACTCTTAAGAGTTTTTTTTATATGGATCTTTAAGATCCCAGAACTTCAATTTTTTAGGATTTAATTAATTTCCTTTCTTTGATGAATTTTTTTATCATTATTACAGAGCTAGGCTCTTTTTTAAAGAATCTTACCCCTGAGACCAGAGTTTGACAAGTGTCACTCTGTGACAGAGCTTTGCTCTGAAAGAGGAGATTTTCTCCTTGTCTCTAGGGATTTTTTATTATTAATGGGAATATTCTCTTGGGGATTAACTGACAATCTCATCCAATAATGGGGTTGTCTTATTAACTGACGTATTGTCATCCAGATTTTGTGGGTCCCCCATCGGTCTCCTACCCACTACACTGCTGTGCAGTGTAATTAATTTTAATTAATTTTTAAATTCAGTTAATTAAAATTTTTAAACGCCAAGCGTTGGAATTGCAACACTAACGGCTAATTTTGTTCACTTGCAGTGACCATGTCTCTCGATACTTCATTCCCGTTCGCTCGTTCGGAGGAGGGGTTTCCTGAAGCGCCCTTGGACCGCGAAGTCTTAGCTATGATCAGGGACCATGACCCGGAATATAAGAGTCTCCACCTTTGGGGGTCGTGGTACAATCAGATTATCATGGGTCGACGGAGCTTCACGTGCGCAGTACCGTCGGAACCTATTACGGCGATTCATTATGCCAGCCCACCCCCGGTGCAGTATGCCGTGGAGATGGTTGATTGGACTTTGAAAGGCTTTATTCATCCTGCCATAGATGCGATTCCGGTCCAGCGTCCTATGGTTTTGGATATCCTGGGATGCCGTATCTGTCAAGGTGAGGCGCGACCTTGGGGGCAATCATATAACATAGGTCTGATCCCCCGCCACCCGATCGGCTATCTGCCGTGGGCTCGCTATATCCTGTCGGCGAAGAAGTCGCAGTTGATAAGGTTAGGGTTGTACACTGCAGTTTACGTCTCTCTCTTCCAGTATCCGACTCTTCCCACCTGGTGGTTCAAGGCTTTCTTGGAGCAGTGGAACATTCCTACTCACACTTTCCTCGCAATGGACCGGGAAGTGTCGATTTCTCTTGAGGAGTTCACAGAGGTCTCCGGTTTACCGGTTATAGGGGAGCACTATGAGGAGTTGCTTCCGACAGACGAGTATGTCTTCAGTGCTAAGCCGGTGGTAAGGGGCCTCACGCCGGAGAATGCTGTTCAACACCAATTCCCAAGTTTGATCAAAGTGTTGAACATATATGAGACCCTTTTCATTGAACGTGGGAGTCGCGGAGTTAGCTTTGAGGATTTCATCGCTCGGTTCCTTCACCCAAGCGTCCTCTCGGCAGAAGCTGCCAAGTTTGCCACCCTTGAGGACCCTTTCAGTCTAGGTTTGGATAACCTACCGGCGAAGGAAATAGACCAAAAGGGTTTTTTCCTTCTTAATTCCCCGACCATGTCTTTTGCGGAAGTTGCAGCCCCTGGGATGGAAGAGGAGGCCTTCTTCTTAGGATTTCTCAGGCTATGGCTGAGTTGGTTTGCACTCCCGATGCATTCCTGCCATATGCAGCCCTCTGTCTTTTACCCAGCTCACCAGATGACTATCGGAGTAAAAGTGGCCGTTGGGATCGCCGGCTTGGCTCACTTGTATCATGGTCTCAGTCGAGCGGCGGATGCTAATGAGCCTGGGGTACTGCACGTGATCTTCCCGATGCACTACTTCGTATCGTGGCTCGAGCTACACACATCGGGCGTCTTCGGCATGCACAAAAGGCCCTCGATCTATGATAGGTGCAGCTTCCCTCGCATCATACAGTTGATTGGATCATCAATTGTGACTCCATCGCCACGGAATGCCAGGGGTTTACTCCTTCGCCCCCACACCATTGGAGACGGGGTGTATTTCGTTGACAAGGTGTTGACTATTGGAAAGGCGTCTACCACTGCAGTGCGGCCATTGCAAGACACTTTCAAAGATGGAGCCTCAGTTTTGACGGCAAGGGAGACCCTCCACTTATATTCTATCAGACCGGGCTTCCTGGTGTTCAGGCAGAACGGTGCGGCGATTTTCATGAGGTACAACCCGCATCGTTTCGCTCAACAACTGAGCTACAATCAAGGGGTACCACTGGAGGCTTTCCTATCGGAATCTGCTGCTACCGAAGAAGGGATGGAGAGAGCGCTGCATCACTTCATGCGTTTGAATACGGGTTCTCACTTTTTTATCAGTGAGCCGGCTTGCGCCCCACGACTCCTCAAGGTATATACAGAATGGTACAGTCATCGACGGGAGCCGTCATAAAGGAGGAAAGGCAATCGCTGGTCGACCGTAAGGGTGCGCCTCCAGGTAGCGACCGTAACGCTCCTTTAGTGCCAAGGACCCCGGTAATTCCCCCTCTAAAAGATGCTAGAGCCGGACCACCGCGTGCGCAGAGTCCTCCACGCGAATTGCCACTCCCCGATATTGCGGATGCACCACCAGCGCCCTGTGCTCCAGTGGAGACAGTAGTTGCAGCCTCGCCGGAGTCTGGTGTGGGTGCGGACATCGGGACCCGCCGCCCCAAGGTATCTGCCAAGCGCAAGTCGATCCCGGGTGCACCTAGGGTTGGTGGGCAGAAGAAGAAAAAGAAGTCGCTCTTCGCCGCTGACGTCGCGTTCGGTCAGGAACCCCATGCTCCCTATGGTGAGGGCCTAAGTGAATATGGGACTAACGAGGGATTAGTCATGCCACCGGATGACACGGACTTGGAGGCCGCCCTCGAAGCTTTGGAGCGGTTGGCGAGGCGTGACGCGTGGCTGGCTAAGCTTGCGGAATCAGGTAATCACTAGTCGCATTTTCTATTGCATCATATCTTTATTATTGCCTTTGACTAACATTTTTCCTTCTTTTCTTCCAACAGGCATCACCACTGAAGAAGCCATTGTCGCTTCCCTCAAGACATTTCAAGAGGAGGAACGCCTTAGAGCGTCTTTAGGCCTTAGTAAGTTTCGATTCATCAAGTTTTCATTTTCCTTGTGTTATGATCGATCTAACCTCTCCCTTTTTATCGCAGGAACCTCAATGCCGATCCCACCAGGTGACGCGGAGACTCTTCCAGGGCCAGCCGTTGATGTTTCTGCCTCCTCGGGGCTACCACGAGAGGTCCGTCTTGAAGAGCCGATGAGAGATGCCTTAAAGGCTCTGGAGGCATCTCTGAACGACGACGACGACGCCTTGATGAAGGAAGCGTCGAAGAGGTCCATAGCGACAGCCCGGGAGGAAAGGAAGCGGTTAAGGCGCGAAGCAAAGGTACGCAGGGCTGCCTTGGCCACTGGAGCGGGCCCAAGCACCGTCCCTGGTGCCGATACTCCATCAGAAGAGCCCCCGGTCGCCTTGTCTACGGCTCATAGACAGGCGGTGCGCGCCAATAGGGAGGCTAACGATAAGTCCACCTCAGGTAATATTTCTTTCATAATTTTGTTGCAAGAATTATACAGCTACTAGTTCTTATATATTCTATCCTGCAGGGCCAAGTCCAACCGAGGGGGAGACGGAGACCGTCGAACCTAAGGGGCTAGAGGGAGAGGTATTGGTCGAAGCCGAGCCGATGGCGGATGACACAACCGGGATTGCTGGGCCTGAGCCAGTGGCTGACGAAATGGTCATGTCTACTATGCCTGAGCAAGTGGTTGATGCCGAGCCCGAGGTAGCAGCGGACGGAGCGCCTGAGACCGACGACCTCGTAGCGACGGTGGACGAGACAACTGTGACTGCTGAGCCCGAGGGAGTAGCGGGTGAGGTGGACATGATTCCTGAGGATGAGCTAACCGCTCTTTCTCAGGAGTCTGGCAATGCTCCGGTCATAGCTCTCCCCGCCTATGGCCCTCTGCCATCTCCTGGCCTCGCGAGCACGACGACGGCCCCCGTGGAGTCTGGGGATGAGGCCACGGGTGGTGGACTTATGTCGATGGAGGAGGGAGACGCCTCCGTCTCGGCTGGAGGCTCATCAGGTAAATTTCGGATTACCGTCCCCCCTTTTTTTATCTGGCAATCTTTCCTGACAGGTTTACCCTTGTTTTTTAATGCAGGTGCAGCCAGCGCTGATGCTCCACTGCTCGAGAGAGCGCCGTCAACTACTGCTTTGGCGGTGGTCACTTCTCAACCCTCCCTTATACCATCGAAGATGTTGGAAGGTATGGATTTGCAACCTATTAGTTTCGTCTTTCAGCCGCATAATTTATGTACTAAAGTCGTACTGTTGTGTCTTTTCAGGAGTGCTTTTTGATCATCTTTATCAAATGCTGCTCCCACACTTCTCCTTCCCATCTGAATTCGCTTCTCCCTCTGGTGGCGCTGGTGAGTATGGTTTCCAATTGATATCTTTCTTTTTCAGTGATGGAATTATTTCTAACTTTTTCTCGTCCCGACTGCAGTGCTACAAATTGAAGGAGGGGATGAAAGATTGGCCGCGCCACCGACCCTTCCGGTCTTGCCACCTGCCTCAGCTGGTACAACAACTATCACATTGATAACTCCTTTTTTTTATTTCTTGAACTATTATCTGATCATATCTTGTTTTTTCAGCTGTTGTTCCGTTCTCGGCGCCCTTCGAGCCTCGTGTCATAATGCTGGCGGGCCCTTTCCTGAGACGTCCGTCTTCGAAAGGCGCCGCGAATAGCCTGCGCATGTTGAGCGACTACATCGAGGAACTCGACGTCGAGACTCCTACATCTGCTGCGGATTTCGCTACGGCGGTTAACCCGATGCTGGTGATACTCGTAAATTTCCATGACGAGGGCATCATCGCGTCTTGGGTTAACCACTGCAGGGAGATCAAGGCTCGTCTGCATCAACTGGAGTTTGTGCGCCCTGCTCCCGAGACCTTAGCCGCAAGCAATGAAAGAGCAGCGTGGATCGAGCAAAGCGCTTCTTACGTCCACCACTTGGAACAAGAAGCAGCTTTAAGGCTGAGAGAATACCAAGAGACCTCGAGCGAGATGGCTCGTCTGCGTGCTGAGGTTGGGGCGAATGCTGCTCAAGTGAATGCTATCTTTGAGGGCCTCCTGGAACGAATCTCTCATGGGCTAAACTTGAAGTGAAAGCTTGATGTCGCCGAGCGTGACACCTCAGGCTGTGAAGCTGCTCATCAGGCCGTTAGGGAGCAGCTTGCATCTGACTTGTAGCAGCGGGCTCAAGTGGAGGCAGATCTGGCGGTGGTGGCCGATCAGGAGAAAGTGTGGAAGGAGGTGCGCGAACAATTGCTAGAGTTATGCAAGACGCTTCCTTCCCAGTAATTCCCTTTATATCTACATACTTGTAAAAAAAAATTTTCTTTTTCGAATAAGATGTATCCATTATTTATTCTTTTGTACGCTTCACCTTGTACCTGATCAAGTTAATAAATAAAGATACACATTTTTCTCTGCAATGTCTTGTATTATTTCTTTGCTTTCTCCCTTCTCTTATTATCAACAGGCTGTCTTGATAAACACAATTGACAGATAATAGAGTAAGCATCTATATTTCTCCAAGAGATAACGATGGCTTAGGCCACAGGTTCAGATCTGTTGCCTAAGACTTTTCAACTCTATGAGCCGTGAGGGTCTTATAGAGGCTTTTCTCCCTACGGATCGAGAGGATCTTGTAGGTGGATTTTCTCCTTAGGAATCATGAGGATTCCTAAGTGTGTTTTCTCTTATAAGTCGTAAGAATCTTATAAGAGAATTTTCTCCCTTACAAGTCGAGAGGACTCGTAAGTGGTTGGTGAGTTGACTTGTTTCCGAGTCGAAGTATGGCTCCAACGGGGAGGTCGTTGGCTGACTTGTTTCCGAGACGGAGGTCGTTGGTTGACTTGTTTCCGCGACGGAGGTCATTGGTTGACTTGTTTCCGCGACGGAGGTCATTTGGTGACTTGTTTCCGCGACGGAGGTCATTTGCTGACTTGTTTCCGAGACGGAGGTCATTTGCTGACTTGTTTCCGCGACGGAGGCCATTTGCTGACTTGTTTCCGAGACGGAGGCCATTTGCTGACTTGTTTCCGTGACGGAGGCCATTTGCTGACTTGTTTCCGAGACGGAGGTCGTTAGGTGACTTGTTTTCGAGACGGAGGTCGTTGGTTGACTTGTTTCTGCGACGGAGGTCATTTGTTGACTTGTTTCCGAGACGGAGGTCATTTGCTGACTTGTTTCCGAGACGGAGGTCGTTGGGTGACTTGTTTCCGAGACGGAGGTCGTTGGTTGACTTGTTTCCGCGACGGAGGTCATTTGTTGACTTGTTTCCGAGACGGAGGTCATTTGTTGACTTGTTTCCGTGACGGAGGTCATTTGCTGACTTGTTTCTGAGACGGAGGTCATTTGCTGACTTGTTTCCGAGACGGAGGTCGTTAGTTGACTTGTTTCCGCGACGGAGGTCATTTGTTGACTTTTTTCCGCGACGGAGGTCATTTGCTGACTTGTTTCCGAGACGGAGGTCATTGACTGACTTGTTTCCATGACGGAGGTCATTGGATGACTCTAGGTTGTCTGTGAACCATAGAGTCTTGGAACTGGGGACTTTGCCGTGGCTTCGATCGGTGATGTCACGTCCGTGTCCTGCTCGAATGAGGAGGAACGCCGCTGTTGGTCTCCAGGCTGTAGATGTGGTCGTCGAGATTTGAATTCCCTTTGACGCAGCCTGGTGGGGAAATGTAGTCCCCTTTCCTTTTTTTTATGCCCATGGATTGTATGCAGGGGTCACTATGGACTTACCTGCAGGGCAAAAGTTTCATTCTTTCATTATTTTTTTATTTCTTTCTGCGATGCTCTATCATTTTAACTTTTTACATCGCGAAAGTCGCGATTGCCCAATCATTTCGGCTATTTTTCGCAGTGCCCAATCATTTCGGCTATTTATTTTATTTTTACTCGCTGCTTTTTATTGCGAGTTGCCCAATCATTTCGGCTATTTTGTATGCATACGTTTTTACTTGCTGCTTTTTATTGCAAGTTGCCCCATCATTTCGGCTATTTCGTATGCATGTGCGGCCTACTGGCTTTTCACCGCAAACCTGAAATTAGACACCGATTTCGGCATCAGCACCGCTACAACTGGGATATTGTCAGGAGCGAATCATCATTTGCCTCCGTCGATGTCGAATAAAGGTGGCTTAGCGAACAGGGTTAAGGTCCTGTCGACTAAGGCTTTTAACTTCATGAGCCATAAGGGTCTCACAAAGGTATTTCTCCCTACAAGTCGTGAGGATCTTGTAGGTGTGTTTTCTCCTTAGGAATCGTGAGGATTCCTAAGTGTATGTTCCTCTGTAAGTCGTAAGGACCCTACAGGAGGGTTTTCTCCTTGTAAGTCGAAAGGACTTATAAGGGTTGTTCATCATGCGAACATATCCCCAGTCACGGATGGGATTTGGTTAGGGAAATGTTTATTCGCGCCCGTGGATTGTATACAAGGGTCAGTATTGAGCCACTTGTAGGGCAATATCGAAGGTTGTGGGGGTTGCTTAAGCATAGGTTTAGGTCTCTGTAACTTAAGACTTTCAAATCTTATGAGCCGTGAGGGTCTCATAAGAGAGTTCTCCTTACGAGTCGTGAGGATCTCGTAAGTGTATTTTCTCCTTAGGAATCGTGGGGATCCCTAAGTGTGTTGCTCCCTTGTGAGTCGTAAGGATCTCACGCGGGTGGTTTCTCCTTACAAGGTCGAGAGGACCCTGTAAGTGTCCTTTAACGAGGTTGCGCCCTTTCAGGTTTTCACAAACACTCGCCGGTAGTCCTGCTGTTTTTACTCACGGAGCCCTTTCGGGTTTTCATCCGTACCCTTTTTTCTTATGAACATACCTTTTCTTTATTCTTTTATTATTTTTTTTACGAGGCCGCGTCCTTTCGGGTTTTCACGAACACTCGCCGGTAGCCCTGCTGTTTTTACTCACGGAGCCCTTTCGGGTTTTCATCCATGCCCTTTTTGCTTATGGACATACCGTTTTTATAAATTTTTTTTATTATTTTTTTTATTATTATTTTTATATTCATTTCGTCAGCCTAAGGATGCCGCGGTAGTAGTTTAAAGACATTTCGGTCCTTCATTAGTTTAAGAACGTTTCGGTCCTCTATTAGTTTAAGGACGTTTCGATCCGCCCTTAGTTTAGAGACGTTTCGGTCCGTCCAGGAAAAGGCTGGCTACTGCTTATAAAGTTTGAGCTTAGGAAGATAGCGAGCGGACATAGTCGTCGTCATCTATCATTGACCTAGGCGGTAACTCGCTAAGCGTAGTATTTCTTTAGGAATCGGCCATTTATTGGCCTGTAAGGCCTTTCACCGTGCATATCCATGAGTAGATAGGCCCCACCCTGGTAGACCTTGTCTATGATGTACGGGCCTTCATAGTTTGGCTCGAACTTTCCCCGCTTGGCGCGATTGGGGATCATAGGCCTTTTGACCACTAGCACGAGTTCGCCTTGGCGGAATGTTCTCGGCCGGGTCAATCTTTCATATGAGCGCGTCATCTTTGCTTTATAGGCCTCCAGATTTTGTTGCGCTATGAGCAGGGTTTCATCAAGGGCATCAAGCTCCTCAAGCCGAAGGTGAGCATTTTCTTCGTCTGTCAGCTCGTTGTGGACTGCCACTCGTAGAGAGGGTAACTCTATCTCGAGGGGGAGTACTGCTTCTGTACCGAATACCAACGCATATGGCGTTGTGTTTGTAGCTGTCTTGAATGTAGTTCGATATGCCCAAAGAGCTTCTTGCAGCCTCTCATGCCAGTCCTTCTTATTTCGGGACACTGTTTTCTTCATGATCTTTGTCAAGGTTTTGTTGAAGGCCTTAGCTAGACCGTTAGGTCGCGGATTATAAACCGAGGAATATCTCCAGTCTATATTGTGTTGTTGCGCGAAGCGACTGATCTTGTGGCTTCTGTAAGCTGGCCCGTTATCGAAAATGATCCGTCACGGAGTTCCAAACCGATATATGACGTGCGTCTTGAAGAAGTGGAGGATATTCTCCGTCTTCACTTCCCTCAGCGGTACTGCCTCTGCCCATTTAGAGAAATAGTCAGTTGTCGCCAGAATGAAACGATGTCCTCTAGACGATGCTGGTTCGATGGGGCCGACTATGTCAGTTCCCCACATTTCGAATGGCTAGCTAGCCAATGTTGGATGTAGTGGATTTGAATGCTGGTGGATGAAGTCCCCATGGATTTGGCATGAGTGGCATTGCTTCGCATATTCGAGACAGTCCTGAATCATTGTGGGCCAGTAGTAGCCCATCCGTTTGATTTTCAGCTTCATCTTCGGGCCCGCTTGGTGAGAACCGCAGAGTCCGTCATGAACTTCCTGAACGACTCTTTTCGCTTCGTCAGGTCCCAGACATCTCAACCACAGAGAATCAAATGACCTCTTGTACAGAGTATCATTGACGAAGGCGAAGGACAGAGCTCGTTTCATAAGCTGATGTCTTGAGGACGCATCTTCGGGCGTTCGACGGTATTTGAAGTAGTCTATAAAGACCTCCCTCCAATCCTAGGCATTTTCCCGGTCTTTTATTTGCAGAGCCATTCGCTCAGTCGCTCCCTTCTCTTCGGGTGATTCCGGAGATATTTCCGCTGGGGCGAGCACCCGACGGCTTTGTACCACGATTCTTACATCGTCGAGGTTCTCATCAGCCAGTTTCTTAGCAAGCTTGGCCAATGCGTCCGCTTTGCTGTTTTCCGCACGCGGTATGTTTTCTAAAGCGTAGGAAGGGATTTGGGTCAACAATTGCTGCACCTTCTCGCCGTACTTCACCAACTCTGGTTTGCACGTTTGATAGTCGCCGTTTACTTTACTAACGACCAGCTGGGAGTCTCCGTATATGAGGAGGTTTTCAATTCCCATGTCGATGGCGATCTCGAGGCCTGCTATCAGAGCTTCATATTCGGCTTCATTGTTTGTCCTCGGCTCTGTTAGGGAGAAGGCAAAGCGCATTATCCCTCCTTGTGGAGTCACAAAGATGAGTCCTACCCATGATTTGATTATAGGGGTACTTTTTTTGCGCTTCTTCACGGAAGATGCTCCATCGAAATAAAGCTTCCAACGAGTATCACCACCATCGATCACGTCAAATGCATGTTCGTCTGGCAGATCGCAATTCAGAGGAGAATCGGCAGGTATCGGATGTTCAGCGAGGAAGTCGGCGATGGCCTGGCCTTTCACTGCCTTGAGAGGTTGATATGTTATCGAGAACTCCATCAAGAGCAGGGCCCATTTAGCGAGTCACCCCGTCAATATGTCCTTTGACATTAAATATTTAAGAGGGTCCACCTTCGAAATGAGACGGACCTCATGTGCCAACGCATAGTGTCTGAGCTTTGTTATAGCAAAGATCAACGCCAGGCAGTGTTTTTCAATGGGGGAGTAGTTGCTTTTTGCTCCCAGTAGAACTCGACTTAAGTAGTAGAGTGCTCTTTCTTTCCCTTGATCGTTCTCTTTTGCCCATAATGCACCTAAGGAACCTTCGAGGGCGGTTGTATAAAGGATGAGAGGCTTTCCCTTGACCGGAGCAGCCAACACTGGCGGGTTCTGCAGGTATTGCTTGATCTCGTCTAGCGCGCTTTGGCATTTTTGGTCCCAGACGAACGGGGTTCCCTTCTTCATCAGGTGGCTGTAAGGACGGCACTTGCCTGAAAGGTTGGCTATAAATCGCCGTATATACGCGAGCTTCCCTTAGAGAGACCACAGCTGTTTGAGAGTCCTTGGCGAAGGCATTTCCATGATCACCTTGATCTTTGACGGATCTATCTCAATACCTCGGTGTCGGACGATGAATCCTAGGAATTTGCCTGAGGAAACTCCGAATGCACACTTGAGAGGGTTCATCTTCAAGTTGTATTGTCGAAGGCGTTGAAATACGGTTTTCAGATGCTCGAGATGTTCTTCGTATGATTTGCTTTTCACCACGAGGTCGTCGATATAACATTCAACGATTTCGTGTATAAGGTTATCAAAGATCTGCGTCATGGCTCTCTGATAAGTGGCACCGGCGTTCTTTAGACCGAAGGGCATCACCTTGTAGCAGAATATACCCAAAGGAGTCCTGAAGGCGGTGTGCTTCTGGTCTTCGGGATGCATCTTTATCTAATTATACCCCGACAAGCCGTCCATGAAGGAGAAAACTTCATGAGTGGACATGTTGTCTATCATCAGTTCGGTGACTGGCACTGGGAAATCGTCCTTCGGGCAGGCTTTATTGAGATCCCGGAAGTCCACGCATATGCGCACTGTCCTATTTTTCTTCATCACCGGGACGATGTTGGCGATCCATTCAGGATATTGAACCTCCTGGATAAAGCCGGAGTCGATCAGCTTCTTGATCTCGGCGTTGATGCTCATCTCAAGCTCGAGCCGCATTCTTCTTGGTGCCTGCTTGACTGGCTTGACGTCCGGGGATATTGCCAATTTGTGCACAGCAATTTCTGGATCTAGTCCCGACATTTCGGAATAGTTCCATGCGAAGCAATCTTTATGCTGTACAAGCAAGTCTTTTAATGAAGCCACCCTCTCTTCAGACAACAGTTCACTAATGAATTTCGGTCGCGGGTCATTCGCCGTCCCCAACTCAATTTTCTTGAGGTTATCCGCAGTGGTATGGATTCCATCTTCCAGCTCTTTTGGCGCCGGTGGAAATTCTGAGATTAACTCATCGTTGCTGTTTTCGAAGCACCAGGGAAGGTCATCCATGTCCTCGAGCTCTTCTTTTGATATTGTTATCATGTGACAAGTATGAATTCGCTTCCAATCCCAATGTGGAACTGGTTCTTCTTTCGTGGCCTTGGGTTCATGTTTCTGTGGCGGCGTTACCCTCCACTTGTCAGACAGAGCGAACTTGCCAAGCTGATATTGATCTTCGAGCCAATTCTTGAAGGTGAAGCAGTTTTCAAGAGGGTGCCCTATCACTCGGTGATAAGGGCAATAATCCGGGCAAGAGACTTCGCCTGCTTGTTCGGGGTGTTTGGACTCCGGCAGTGTAAGCATCTGATATTTTAGAGCGAGGTCAAGTATTCTCTTTGTCTTGTCCCGAGGAAAAGAGTATGCCCGACCCATTTTTCTTATGAGGGATAGATCGGAACCGTTCGATTCCCGCTTGCGTGATCTCTTAGTCCCACTTCGTTGCTGTTGAGCGCCTTTTTCGCGTTTCGACTTGTTTCTGCCTATGCGTTGAGCCCTCTTTATAGCGGGTTGACAAGGAGCGGCATCTTCATTTTTCACAGCCTGTTGGAGGAGGCGTTGCGTTTTGGCTTTCTCGTAGATGGCCATTTCGCGGTTATGGTCGTCTCGGACTTTTTGACCAGCTTCCCTTATAAGCTTGTCCATTTATTCTTCGAACGACGGACTAGGCACTTTTGCATCTGGAACTTTCACTGGTTCAGGATTAGCGTCCTCCCACTGAGCGTCCGCTTCTTCATTGAAGTCATATACGACGTAGTAACCGTGGAGTAGCTCTCGTTTCTTGGACCGAATATATCCAAGCCCGATTGTTTCCATTCTCCCATTAGGCAGCATATGTTGAGTCCCGGGAACGTTCCAGACTTTGTCATAGAACTTGGCTTTTCGAACGGTCTGCTTGAAGGATATCCCCTGGCGCTTTAGCAGCCTCTTCAAGCCCTCTGTATAATATCTGGGGAGGCGGATGGGCTGAAGCCTGTCAAGCGTTGGATCCACGCCATGCCAGATTTCTTTCTCCATTTTGGTTTCTTCAGAGCGGTAGAATAAAATTGCTTTTTCGCCTTCTCGCCTGGGAGGGACATAGAACGTCTGCAGCTTTTCTACACTGTAGATATTAAGTGCATCCAGTTCTTTATGATGTTTAAGCGGCACCATGGCGACTTGTAGACTTTGCTCTTCGTCAGCGGACGTTTGTATTGAAGGTCGAGCAGAGAATACAGCATGTACCTCATCTTCCGAGTCGCTACCAAAGATCAACGTAGGAGCGGATGGTCCTGGCCTGTTGTGTCGAGACCGTCCAGAGTAAACTATCTCTTCTTCTTCTTCGGTATCACTCCCGAAAACAGGAATGGTGGCAGCGGCTTTACTTTCCGGTTTGCGACATCTCTCTGTATCTTCGAAATCTGGCAAGAAGTATTTGGCATCTTCATATTTGCAGACCTCGTTCATGGAGAACGGGTTCAGCTCTCCCATCACGGTATACTCGAGACCATCTTTAGAATACTTCATACACTGATGTTGTGTAGAAGGGATGATGTTGTACTCGTGTAACCATGGTCGGCCGAGCAAAGTATTGTAGCATGTCTTGGCGTCTATGACGTGGAACTTAATGTCCGTGATGAGTAGCCCAAAGCGTAGAATCAGTATCACAGACCCAAGAGTTCTTGATGATTGTGAGTCGAACCCGGAGATGGTAATCTTATCCCGAGCAAGGTGCTGGACGCTCATGCAGATTTCTTTTAACACCCGCACATTGAGGAGGTTAACGGAGGATCCATTGTCGATCAGGATTTTGCCTATCTTTATGTCGGGGCAGTATCCTGAGACATAAAGGGGGCGATTGTGTTCGCACGTCCTAAGGAGAAGGTCCTCGTCGCCAAAAGTGACATCGGCCGTATGCACTTCCTCCAATTAATCCTTCATCCTTTCTTCGGATAGGAAAGCTTGGAATTGCTCCGGATCCTGTAGTGCCTTGATTAACGAATCTCTCGCCTCCTTCGATAGCAAAAGGGCGTCAAGAATGCTGAGCTGCGAGGGTAGTTTCCTCAGATGTGCTAAGACGTTGTAATCCACCTTATTTCTCTTCGGCGGGTCCTTGGCACTTAGCTCCTCCACAACTTGGTCATTGAGGGCGATCTCCTCAGGGACCTTCTCTTTCCCTTTATCTTTTTTATTTGAGGGTCCGAGATTCTTTTCGGGAAGCGTACGATTACGCAGCCGGATATTTTCACAGACCTTCTGCTCTTCTTCTTTCCCCGAGGTGGACTCTTTAAAGAGGGGGCTAAGAGCCATCTCCTCGTCAGAGTCGCTCCCGAATGTAAGCACTTGTGATCCCCCGGCGTTAACCATGCGACAATCGCCGGTAGTTCTGTTAAGCCCTTCGGTCGTATTTTTCCGCTCCCGACGAATTTTGCGCTTCTCCCGCTTAAAATGTTGTCGATGAGCAACATATCCTTGCCACCATCTATTGAAAACTTTGCACTCTTCGGTGGGGTGCGAAACCTTCCGATGATACAAGCAGTAGGAGGGGTGCATTTCCACTTCATCAGTAATGTTTTCTTCGGAGGATGGTAGCTTCATGCCCATTGATATGGCCTTAGCAAACCTTTTCCTCGTCTTGAATTTTCTTTTATCCGTAGTGGATGTATTTTTCTCCAGCGGAAATGTCTCAGCTCTTTCGTCAAGTCGCCGGCGCTTGGCCCTTTCAAATATAGCCGTCTCGCGTTCCCGATCAGCTTTACTTTTCAACAGAGCTTCGTTGAGGAATGCGTCAATTACTTCATCCGATGGCCCCAGAATTTTTGGTTCAAGATCTGCCCCCAGCTTTTCAGTGCAAGGAGTCTCCTCATCGTCCGTGAACGAATGGGAAATCACATGACAGCTTGCCACGTATTCCTCAGACTCATTTGACGAACTTTCTCCCTCATCTTCCTCTTGAAAGACGTGGTTGAGAAACTCTTGGAGTGTAATGGGAGTCCGTGCTTTCTGGTTGTATTCCTCCAGCGCGTCAATTTGTTTTTGTAAGTCTGTGCGCTTGTCGCCAGACTTCACAGGCTTCTCGGATTTCTTCTTTTTCTTCCTCGAAGATTTTGACGGCTGGTTGTGAGTGCTTGGGCCACCACCATCGGTCTTCGGAGTTGGACGTGGCTTCAACATCCCCTCAATGACCCGCGGTTCCAACGGGTTCTTCCACTTGATCGCTGGGCATGTCCGAAGATCGTTCAGCATTCTCTTTGTTTTGGCCGATAGTACAACCTCCCATGGGGCTTCTTCAACGAGAGAGCACGTTGCCCCCGGCGTATTCATCCTTTTAGAGGCGTGAGGTTGCGGCGGATTCACTCCATCTGTCGGATAACGCAAACTTGCCCTGTTGGTACTGGTCTTCAAGCCAATTTTTGAAGACGTGGCAATCTTCGATTGGATGACCCAGTACCCGGTGATAGGGGCGGTAGTTGGGCTCATTGACATCATTTGGTTGTAACGGACGTTTTGGCTCCGGCAGATTTATAAGTCGGCTGCACAACGCCAGCTCGAATAATCTTCTCGTTTTATCTCGGGGAAACCAGTAAGGACGTCCTAGTCTCTCCTCAAGGGGTACCAGCGGACGCATATTATTTTGACGAACAACCGGTTTCGATTTACTCGGCTGTTGTTGAGCATTAGCGACAATGATCGCTTTTCCCTTCCCCTTTTCATTTCGGGAGTCCGGCTTTGGAAGAGGGGTTTATGGCCCATCTGATCCATTTGCGCTAGCTTTTCAATCAAGGCCTGGAAGGTAGTCGGCTTGAAGAACATCATAAATTGCGAGATGGTTGCTTGTGGATCAAGGGTTCCCACAAACATACCCACTGCAGGAGCTTCTTCAATGCGCTGCTCGCACTTTGACCATAAGTTCCGCCACCGTATAGCATATTGAACCCATGTCTCGCCTTGCTTCACTCTGGCGTTAATCAGAGCCGTCATCGGGGTGCGTTCACTGGCGCTTGCAAAACGCTGAGTAAACAACAGCTCTATCTCCGCGAAGGTCTTGATAGAGTCGTTCGGGAGATCAGAGTACTACTCGAACGCTGTATCTGATAAGCTTCCAACGAACTGGCGAAGCAACAGTTTGTCATCACCGCCGGTATTGCCGCAGAGCGCCCTGAACTGGGCAACATGCTGGTGAGGATTGCCCGTCCCCTTATAGACATGGAACTTGGGAATTGTGTAGCCCGGCAGGTACTTGATCTGGTCGTACCAACTCGAATACGGTCGTCCTGTTTTTACGACCTAGCCGGCTGCTTCAGTCGCATGATGAACCCATATTTGTTGGGCTAGTTACTCATCCAGGTCAGCCTTGGAGATTGTTTCTTCCTTAGCTGTTGACAGAGCTGGCGGAGGATTTGACGTCTCTCCCCTATCGTCTTCAAGGACGATCGGGCGATCTTCGGCCGGGGGATCTTGTTGGATCATCATCCCCACCATGTCTTGGAACAGGAGGCCCATACGCTTTATGTTGGCTGCTTGTTCAGCAGCCTCTTTATCCTTCTTCTCCAATATGCGACGAAGGAATTCGGCGTCGGTTTCTTGCTCTTGGCGTTCATCCGAGGACGTTTCAGTGTTTTCTTTTGGCCCAGTAAGTGCGGCCATCGCGTTCATCATCTCCTGGAGCTTTTGCTGTTGCTCCTGAGTTTTGGTCACTGACCGTGTAAGCGGTCGATGACCCGTAGATATGCGACTGTCCTCTTTACCAGATGCCATGTAGACGGTGTGAACTACAATGCCCCCTGACTTAGGGCGTTAGGGTTCACCACCTTTGATATTCGCCGTCGGCATGAGGACTTTCTCCGGCCTTCTTCTCTTATGGGCCGTTGAAGTTGAGGGGGCCGTTGCTTTGGGCACCCAAGTGGTCGTCGCCTTTCGTTGTTTGACCGGGGAATTTTCTTCTTGCCGACCTTTCGACTTCTTGTGTTGGCGAGAGGAGTTAGGATCAATTACAGATTCTTGGACTCGTCGCCATGTCTTGTAAATCCTGGAGGACAGCGATTGAAGAGGCTGCTCCGTTTTTTCTACTTCTACGGCGGTCTCTACCGGTGGAGGAGATCTTTTGAGCACCGCAGTTGGCGAGTTTCTGCGTACTCTGTTCAGCAGCTCAAAGTTGTTCCCAGTTGGAACAACAGTATTAACTTCCACCGTTGGAGCTGGTGGAGTTATCCCAGAGGGGGAGTTGCCCCCGGTCTTCCTTATCCGGTGCCAGTGGCGTCGTCGGGCGCGACGATTTGTCGGTATTGGTTCAGAGACAGCTTCTTCTTGCCCCCTGTTCAGGCGAGGGACTGTTGCCGGTGTCAGCCTGTTGAAAACTGACGTCCGTTGAGGAGTTGTGTCCAAGCGGTCAACAGCAGATTTCTGAGCGGGAGTAGGAATAGTCAGCCTTGCAAAGATTGACTCTTTGACAGGAGAAGCCGCCTTGGCGACTTCGGGAGCAGCCGTCTTCTTTGGGATAACCGCCTTAGGTGTTATGGGCTTCTTGATAAGCCCTTTGGTGCTCGAGCTCAGCCTGGTGAAGACTGAAGAATTGGACGACCCGTTGAGAGGGGCCGTGGGAGTAGCAAGTCGATCGAAGACCGACTTTCTTGAAGCTTCCGGTGCGGGCACAGGGATGGTGAAGCTTGCTGGAGGAATCATGGTTCCGAAAAACAGGAAGGTGGTGGCCTGAGTCATTTGCTCCACGGGCATAGTAAGGACGGAGGCCGCTTGAGGCCCATATGCTATGCCTCCAGGTGAGGTGGAGTGTCGGCTGCATTCGCACTTCGAGCAATTCGAGCAATTTGAGGCCATTGATGCTTGATTTCTGCGCCAGGCAAAAGACCAAATCTTAGTAACTTGAAATCCAAAGGCAACCATTAACAAACCGCGATTCGTTCGTGAAGACGACACACGAAGTGTGGAGTGGAAAGAGAAAAAGGTCCCACCGGGCGTGCCAGAATCTGTTCCCCTCCGAACGGCGGCCGAGA
This sequence comes from Agapanthus africanus, assembly GCA_030015575.1. NCBI lineage: Eukaryota > Viridiplantae > Streptophyta > Magnoliopsida > Asparagales > Amaryllidaceae > Agapanthus > Agapanthus africanus. The sequence continues at coordinate 50,604,243 of CM057339.1, forward strand.
CGTGAGGACGTCTTTCCTGAGATTTGGGGCAGATGCTATATGGTTTTACCCGTCCACCTATCCGAATATGCCAAGTTGATTTATGGCACCGTGTATCGGAGGTTTAGACGGATGCGGCCGATGTAGCAGACTTCGTCAGATTCCCCCTCACTTGAGGGGTTTTTGATTGTGGGGACGCTCTTCCTTGCAGGCGCAAGCCCCTGCAGTTAATTACGCTACCGCATCGCGGTAACAACTTTCTCCTTCTCCAGAATTTCACTTTGTGTCGTGGGTGTTTATTTTGTTTGTGGTTGCCCGTGAATTGTATACGGAGACTAAGTGATGCCGTCGCCCGTAGGACGTGGATTAGTCCAAATCCGTATTTACTTAGATTTGGGTTTGGTGTTTTAGTTTAAGGATACGTTAGCCATATTTAGGCTAAGATCGACTTAAACGTTCGTTAAGGATACGTTAGTCTGATTTGAGACTAAGATCAACTTAACGGGATCGTTTAGATCCGACAAGAGAGCAGTTGGCTCTATTATTTAGTTTAATGACGTTGCGGTCGATAAGTAGTTTAAGGACGTTGCGGTCCATATTCCAGTTTAGGGACATAGTGGTCCATATTCCAGTTTAGGGACATAGAGGTCCATGTTTAGTTTAAGGACGCTTAAGTCCGTGGGTTTAAGGACCCCACAGTCTGTGTTTTAGTTTAAGGACGCATAATTCCGCGGGTTTAAGGATCCCACAATCCGTTTTTTAGTTTAAGGACGCTTAAGTCCATGAGTTTAAGGACCCCACAGTCCGTGTTGATGTGTGGTTGTCGGGACCCGTCACCTCTCTGACGTCGTTGAAGGATTACAACGATAGGAGTCAAAAGAGTTCGGAGATGTACCCTCGAACCGGATGTAAATTGATTTAAGAGAGCAGCTGTGCTCAGTCAATTTAATTTGAGGACTTACGGCCATGATTGGGCTAAGTCCAGTTGAAAAATGTTCAACGCTTTTATTTGTTTTTGGCTTGTGCTAGGGCTTGGCCCCTTTTTAAATAATGCATTGCATTTTCTTTTTTATTTTATTTGGGCTCTGCCCATTTATAAATGAGGCAGAATACCAATTTTGTATGGGCTCTGCATTTTATTTGGGCTCTGCCCTTTTTATAAAAGATGCAGCGCATCAATTTTACTTGGGCTCTGCCCTTTTATTGCATTGAAATTTATTTTGGCCTACCAGGTCTTTTTGATTTGGGCCTGGCCCTTTAGCACACAATGCATTGCATTTGTCAGGCGCTTTGCGTCAATCAATGAGCGCAAGCGCTTGTGGTGATGACATGTGTCACGCAAGCGCAGTGCGCTGCGCTTGCGCTGCTGACACGTGGCGCGCTCTGGTGAGTTGCGCCAATTTCAGAGAGCATGGCTCTTTCTTAAAAGCGCATAGCGCAAGTGATTCAGATGTTGACACGTGGCGCTCTCTGGTGGCTTGCGTCAACCCTGGAGCGCAACAGTGCAGTTTTTGCAAGTGCAAGGCACTCTTTAATATTCCAGAACCAATGGGTCATAAAAAAGTGCAAAGCACTGTTTGATTTCTTGATCCAATTTAGATCAAAGAAAACAAGTTTTTTCTTGTTTTCAGAGAACCAGTGGTTCATAAAAGAGTGCAAAGTACTTATTATTATATGAAGATCATTGATCTTGTTCTTAGATCAATGATCCATTAGAAGAAATTCTTCTATTTTATTAAGGTTTTTACCTTTTTTCTTGAAATTTCTTCAGAGTTCTCATTGTTTTGAGGTTCTCAATCTCTCACAATATTGATCCTTTTGATTTGGGGTCTAGGGGCCTTTATATAGTGCCCATAAATTTGTTAAATTTATTAAAGAGATCTTTCTCTGAGTGATTTGGGGAATTTTCCCCACCGTTGGATCTTTGATCCAAGGGCTTCTGTTTTACAGAAGGCAATCTTCTTGTTTTAACAAGAACAGAAAAATATTGTTAGAATTTAATTCTGTTTGGCGCAAACGCCCCAGCGCGTGACACGTGTCGCGCAGCGCATCTGCGCTTGCGCTGACACGTGTCGCGCAGCGCAACGCTTGCGCAACTGCGCTGACACGTGTCGCGCAGCGCAGCGCTTGCGCAACTGAAGCGTTGCATCCTTTAATTTTGTTTTAAACAGAGCTTTGCTCTGATTGGGCGCGCTGCCTTGGGCGCTGTGCTGGCGTATCAGCTTTCGACACGTGGCGCGTTGCGCGCAGCGCAAAGAATTTGAAGCGTTGCTTCGAATTTTGAATTTTGAAATTCAAACAGAGCTTTGCTCTGATTGGGGGAAACAAGGATGTATCGTTCGTTTGGACGGATAGTTGTGTGTCATCTTTTGAGGCGTTGAAGCAAAGATTGATAACCGCTCCTATTTTGACCGTACCAGACAGTTCCGGAGGATTGGTGATCACAGGACGCGTCTGGGAAACGTTTGGGGTGTGTTCTGATGCAGCATGGAAAGGTTATAGCTTACGTATCGAGACTGTTGAAGACCCATGAGAAGAATTACCCAACTCATGATTTGGAGCTTGCAGCAGTAATTTTCGCTTTGAAGATTTGGAGACACTACTTACTGGGCAAAAGGGTCGAAGTATTCACCGATCATAAAAGCCTAAAATATGTGTTCACGCAGAAAGAGCTTAGTATGAGGCAGCGTAGATGGTTGGAGCTGATGGCTGATTACGATCTTGATCTTAAGTACCATCTGGGGAAAGTTAATAAGTGCCGGATGCGCTTAGTCGGTTGCCAGGAATTTGGATGTTGACTGCACAGAAGGAGCTTATCGAAGATTTTCGGAGATTCGAGTTGGAGATCGTGCTACCGCATTCTTCGGGACAGTTGATGTATCTACAAGTACAGTCGTCATTGATCGACAATATTAAAGCAGCGCAGTCGCACGACCCAAGATTTCAGAAGTTTCGAGAACAGGTTGAAGAAGGACTTCGAACGGACTTGTTGATTCATGAAGATGGTTCGTTGCGATATAGTAGCCATTTGTGTGTGCCGAAAGGAGACATTCGTGAAGAATTTATGAAGGAGGCGCACAGTTCCGCATATTCCGTACATCCAGGAGGCACGAAAATGTACCGTGATCTACAACAGCATTTCTGGTGGGAAGGCATGAAAAGGGAGATTGATCGCTTTGTAGCGAAATGCTTGGTGTGTCAGCAAGTCAAGGCCGAATATCAAAGGGCAGCTAGTTCATTGCAACCACTTCCGATTCTTCAATGGAAGTGGGAACATATAACCATGGATTTCGTGACAGCTTTACCACGGAGTTCAAAGGGCAACAATGCAGTTTGGGTGATTGTTGATCGATTGACCAAGGCAGCTATGTTTCCTCCAATCAAAGCAAAGATCTGTTTGAATTTCAAAAATTCAAAAATTGAAGCAACGCTTCAGATCCCTTGCGCTGCGCGCAACGCGCCACGTGTCAAAAGCAGACACGCCAGCGCAGCGCCCAAGGCAGCGCACCCAATCAGAGCAAGACTCTATTTAAGATAAAAATAAAGGAAGCAACACTTCAGATGGTTTGCGCTCTGCGTTGCGCGACACGTGGCAGCGCAGTTGCGCTGGCGCTGCGCTCTGCGCTGCGCGACACGTGTCAAGCGCATGTGCGCTTGCGCCAAACAGAATTAAAATTCTGAAAGATCTTTCTGATCTTATTAAAACAAAAAGATTCTCTCCTGTAAATCAGGAGCCCTTGGATCAAAGATCCAATGGTAGGGGAAAATCCCTAAATCATTCAGAGAAAGATCTCTTTAACTAATTTAACAAATCTATTAGCACTATATAAAGGCCCCTAGACTTCAAGTCTAAGAGGGATGGAAAACACAGAGAGAATTCACAAGAGCTCTTATAAGAACTTTGAGGAGAATTCAGAAAGAAAGAAAGAAAAAGGTAAAACCTTTAGAAAAGAAGAATTTTCTTCTAAAAAAAGGTCAATGATCTAAGAACAAGATCAAAGATCTTCAATAAAAAATGATAAATAAAAAGAAGTAATTTACTTCTTCTTTAGATCATTTGATCTACTCAAAGGCATTGCCTTTTGTTGAACCCTCGGTTCTGGAATCTTTGGATTCTTTTCTTTGATCCAAAATTGGATCAAGAGATTAAAATAGTGCCCTGCACTTGTAAAATTTACACTGTTGCGCTTCTGGGTTGGCGCAAGCCATCAGAAAGCGCCACGTGTCAGCCCAGAACGAACTGCGCTATGCACTTTTAAAACAGAGTACTGCTCTCTTAAATTGGCGCACTGCACCAGAGCGCGCCACGTGTTAGCAGCGCAACAGTGGAGCACACTGGCGCAGCGCACTGCGCTTGTGTTCACCAGAGCATGACACGTGTCACCTCCATATGCACTTGCGCTCTTTAATTGGCGCAAAGCGCTCGACAAGTCACATGGCACTCTGTCAGACTAATTAATGCTCTGCATTATAATAAAAGGGACAGAGCCTAATTAAAAAGGCCTAACAGGCCTAATAAAAAATGCGATGCATTATTAAAAAGGGGCAGAGCCCAAGTAAAGATCTATCAGACCAAAATAAAATGCTCTGGGCCTAATAGGCCAGAGAAAGTGCACTGCATTATTAAATAGGGGCAGAGCCCTAGTAAAAGGCCTAATAGGCCAAATGCAAATGTTAAATATTTCCAATTAGACTTAGCCCAATTCTGGCCATAAGTCCTCAAATTAAATTGAACCGAGCCCAAATGCTCTCTCAAGTCAATCAACTTTGGTTCGAGGGTACATCTCTGAACTCCTCTGACATCCTTTGTTGTAATCCTTCAACGCCGTCAGAGAGGTGACGGGTCCCGACAACCATACATTGGTGCGGACTGCGGGGTCCTTAAACTCATGGACTAATGCATCCTTAAACTAATCTTCGTCCTCAATTGGGAATGTTGGACTAATGCGTCCTTAAACAAATCTTCGTCCCCAATTGGGAATGTTGGACTAATGCGTCCTTAAACCAATCTTCGTCCCCAATTGGGAATGTTGGACTACCGCGTCCTTAAACCAATCTTCTCCCTAATTTGGAATGTTGGACTAATGCGTCCTTAAACCAATCTTCGTCCCAAAATGGGAATGATGGACTAATGCGTCCTTAAACTAAGATCCATCCCCAAAATGGGAATGTAATGGACCACTATGTCCCTAAACTGGAACAACAGAGCCCAAATGCTCTTTTGTCGGATCTAAATGATCCCGTTAAGTTTATCTTAGTCTGGAGATTAGGCTAACGTATCCTTAACAAAAGTTTAAGTTGATCTTAGCCTCAAATATGGCTAACGTATCTTTAAACCTTCAAACAGACTTTAGTCCCAAATTGGATTATAGAATCCCCAATCAACTTTGGTTCAAGGGTACATCTCTGAACTCCTCTGACATCCGTCGTTGTAATCCTTCAACGTCGTCAGAGAGGTGACGGGTCCCGACGGCCATACATTCAATGGACCACTATGTCTCTAAACTGGAACAATAGAGCCCAAATGCTCTTTTGTCGGATCTAAACAATCCCGTTAAGTTGATCTTAGTCTCAAATTGGACTAGCGTATCCTTAACAAACGTTTAAGTTGATCTTAGTCTCAAATATGGCTAACATATCCTTAAACCAAAACCCCAAAACCAAATCTAAGAAAATACGTATTTGGACTAATCCACGTCCTATGGGCAACGATATAAATTAGTCTCCGTATACAATCCACGGGCAACCACAAACAAAACAAACACACACGACACGAAGTGACCATCTGGAGAAGGAGAAAGTTGTTACCGCGATGCGGTAGCGTAATTAACTGCAGGGGCTTGCGCCTACAGGGAAGAGCGTCCCCACAATCAAAAACCCCTCAAGCGAGGGGGAATCTGACGAAGTCTGCTACATCGGCCGCATCCATTTAAACCTCCGATACCCGGTGCCATAAATCAACTTGACATCTTCGGAGAGGTGGACGGATAAAACCAAATAGCATCTGCCCCGAATCTCAGGCAAGACGCCCATGTCTTGGTCGCCGTTCGGAGGGGAACAGATTCTGGCACGCCGGGTGGGACCTTTTCCTCTTTCCACTCCATACTTCGTGTGTCGTGTTCGCGAACGAATCGCGATTTGCTGTGGTTGCCTGTGGATTCGAGGTACTAAGATTTGGTGTCTTGCTCCGTGCAGAGAGTAGAAGATCAATGGCTTCAAGCTGCACTACCTGCAACTGCAACTCTCGCTTCATCCTTGCTGGAGGAGTGACTTATAGGCCCCAAGCGGCCTCCTTTTTCAAGATGCCAGTGGAGCAGGTAACTCAAGCCACCGCTGGACTATTCTTCGGGACCATACGCCTACCGATGAGCTTCAATGCCCCAATGACATCGCAAGAAGCTCCAAAGAAGCCGGTCTTTGATCGACTTACCACTGCCGCGACCCTTCTCAACGGGTCGCCCAACTTCAATACCTTAGTTTTCAACAGACTGGGCCAGAATGTCTACAAACCCGCGATACCCGAAGCTGCCATCCCAAAGCAGATAGCCATCCCGTCTCAAGCGGACGAAATCATTGGAAAGGCTCTTCCTTCCAAGAAGTCAGTTTTTACAAGGCTGGCCATTCCGGTTGCTGCTCCAGGCGAGGTCCTCAAAGCAGCTTCCCCTGCCCAGAGGTCTGTCTTTGACAGATTAGACATTGCTTCTCAACGGGTGTCAGTCTTCAACAGGCTAGCACCAATAACAGTCTCTCCTCAAAGCAGGGGGCATGAAGAAGCTTATCCAACAACGGAGGTGATCTCATCCGCACGACATGCTCGACGTCGCCACTGGCGCCGCGTAAGGAAAGCTGGGGGCAATTCCCTTTCTGGACCGACTCCGCCGGCTTCAGCAATGGAAGTTGACGCTGCTGTTTCAACCGGGAACAGCTTTGAACTACTCAACATAGTGCGCAGAAACTCTCCTATTGCAGTGCTGAAGAGAACTCCTTCACCTGTGAATAATGCCCTAAAGGTGAAGTTGGAGCAGCCCCCTCAATGGCTGTCCTCTAAAATCTATATGGTCTGGCGTCAAGTCCAAGACTCGGTAATTGATCAAGACTATCCCCGCCGATAGAAAAAGATGAAAGTTCGGCAGGAGAAGGACTATTCTGTCAAGCCACAAAGGATGACGGCTACTTGGGTGCCCGCCTCAACGGCCCCCTCAACTTCGACCGCTCGAAAAAGAAGGAGGTCAGAGAAGATCCCTGTGTCTTTGGCAAATCGCAAAGACACTGAATCTAAACGTCCCAAGTCTGGGGGCATGGTGGTGCATACTGTATATATGGCTTCCGGAAAGGAGGAAGGCCGTGCTTCGACGGGTCACCTACCGCTCACCCGATCCGTGACGAAAGCTCAAGAACAGTAGCAGAAGCTTCAGGAGATGATGACTGTGAGGGCCGCACTTACCGGGCCAAAAGAAAGCCCGGAAGCATCATCGGAGCAGCGGCACAAACAAGAAACCGACACTGACTTCTTACGCGGAGTCCTCGAAAAGAAGGACAAAGAAGCCGCAGAGCAAGCGGCTAACATAAAACAAATGGCGTTCCTCTTCCAAGATATGGTAGGGATGATGTTACAGCCGGAACCCCAACCGAAGATCCTCCAGTAATGGTTGAAGATGACAGAGGAGAAACATCGAATCCTCTGCCGGCTCTTTCAGCAGCCAAGGAGGAAACAATCTCTAAGGCCGCACTGGATGATTATATTGCCCAACGAATACGAGTACACATGGCAAATGAAAGCAGGATCAAGATAAAGAAACGATTCGCCAAAGCTATATCAATGGGGATGAGGCTGCCCTCTTTCAGAGAAAATTCTCCCGGTGGTATACATCTTGATGAAGCGGACGTGCATCCTAACTTCTGCTTATATCATCAGAAAATCGCACATCCTACTGAAGACTGCAACTCCTTTAAGTGTTGGTGGCAAGGGTACGTCGCTCAAAAGCAACACTTCAACAGGACAAAGCGTGAAGCTCGTAGACATCAGAAAAATGCGACAGATAAGCGCAAAAGAGCCGCCGACGACTGTCACATAGCCGACACCAAGAGATCGCACGTTATCACCTTTGGAAGCGACTTTGACGAAGAAGCCGCCCTCAACCCTCTCCTCAAGGAATCCATTTCAAAAACGAAAGAATTGAGGAGTTGCGAGAACATTCAGCTGTGCAATCGCACGCTACCCGGAAAAAATCTCGGTCCCGCAAACAAAGGATCGAGTAAAAAGGATAAAGGGAAGGGAAAAACAGCCCTCGTAGCCAACACTCAACAGCAATCGAGTGGCCCTAGACCGGTTGTTTGCCGAAACAACAAGCGGCAACCCCTTCATGAAAAGTTGAAACGTCCTTACTCATTTCCCCAGAATGAAACAAGGAGACTGTTCGAACTAGCAGTGTGCAACAGCCTTATTACTCTACCAGAGCCGAAACAACAGCTACAACTGAATGATGTCAACAATCCTAATTGCTGCCCTTACCACCAAGTATTGGGCCATCCGATTGAAAACTGCTACGTTTTCAAAAACTGGGTTGAAGACCAATACCAACAGGGCAAGTTCACGTTGTCCGAGAACTGGAAGGTGAGCCCGCCACAACCACATGCTCCGAGAAAGGTAGACACGCCAGGGGCATCATGCTCAGTCATAGAGAAAGCCCCATAGACCGAAAAGTCAGTAAACTAGAGATTCGCCTCAAATACGGCGACGGTGGACCGCAATGTCCTAAAACTTGCAAACGACCGAAACGTCTTTAAAACTACTACTGCAGCATCCTCAGGCTGACGAGATAAAAAAAGAATAAAAATAAAAATAAAATAAATAAAAAGAACGGTATGTCCATAAGCAAAATAGGCACGGATGAAAACCCGAAAGGGCTCCGTGAGTAAAAACAGCAAGGCAACCGGCGAGTGTTTGTGAAAACCCGAAAGGGCGTAACCTCGTTAAGAGACACTTGAAGGTTCTTTCGACCTTGCAAGGAGAAACCACCCGCGTGAGATCCTTACGACTCACAGGGAAGCAACACACTTAGGGATCCTCACGATTCCTAAGGAGAAAGTACACTTGCGAGATCCTTACGACTCGTAAGGAGAACTCTCTTATGGAACCCTCACGACTCATAAGATTTGAAAGTCTTAAGTTACAGAGACCTGAACCTGTTCTTAAGCAACTCCCACAACCTTCGATATGCCCTACAAGCGGCTCAATACTGACCCTCGTATACAATTCACGGGTGCGAATAAACATTTCCCCAGCAAAGTCCCACCCGTGACTAAGGATATGTCCATATGGTGAACAACCCGTATAAGCCCTCTCGACTTATAAGGAGAAAACCTTTTGTAAGATCCTTACGACTTACAGGGGAATATACACTTAGGAATCCCCACGATTCCTAAGGAGAAAACACACCTATGAGATCCTCACGACTTGTAGAGAGAAACACCTTTGTGGGACCCTTACGGCTCATAAAGTCAAAATCCTTAGTCGACAGCATCCTAACCCTGTTCGCTAAGACACCTTTGTTCGACATCGACAGAGGCAAATGATGATTCGCTCCTGAAAATATCCCAGTTGTAGCGATGCTGATGCCTAAATCGGTATTAAATCCCAAGCCCTTTCATGGCAAATGATGATTCGCTCCTGGCAATATTCCAGTTGTAGCGATACTGATGCTGAGATTGGCGTCAGATTCCAAGTTCCACACTCGCGATAAAAAAAAATCAGCGAGCCATACGTGCATATGAAATAGCTGAAATGATGGGGCAACTTGCAATAAAAGCAGCAAGTAAAAATGTATGCATGCAAAATATCCGAAATGATTGGGTAACTCGCAATAAAAATCAGCGAGTGAAAATAAAATAAATAGCCGAAATTATTGGGCACCGCGAAAAATAGCCGAAATGATTGGGCAATCGCGACCTTCGCGATATAAAAGCTGAAATGATAGAGCATCGCGAAAATAAAATAATGATATGAAAATGAATGAAACTTTTGCCCTACAGGTGAGATCACATCGATCCCTGTATACAATCCAGGGGCACAAACAAAGAGGGAACCATACCTTCCCAACAGGCTCCACCAGAAAGCGAAGCTAAATCTCGACGGTTCATAGACGACCTAAAGGCAAGCTCGACAGTTGTCGCAATATTGCAAACACAATGTCAACAAACGAAGCAAAGGAAGATCCCTAGCTTCAGGGTCTCGACGTCGATATCAACAACTTAGAGATCACCAACGGTGTTTCTCCTCACTCCAACCAGATGCAGACGTGACGTCAACAACCGACCTCAGAGTCGCAATGAAACGGAGCCATGGCAAAAGTCCCAAGTTCCAAATCTCAATGGCCACATCTACAGCCTGGAGACCAACAACGGTGGGCCTCCTCATTCCAGCAGGACATAGATGCTACACCATAAAACAACGGAGCCACGGCAAAATCCCTAGTTCCAAACCTCAACGGTTCACCAGCAACCTAGAGACAACCGCGACATTCGTCTCGATACAGCAGATGCAATGCCGCCAAATGAAGCAAAGGCTAAATTCCTAGCTTCAGGGTCTTGACGGTAACTCATATAAAACCGGAAAGACAATCGGAGATCATCCCATATGGAGTGGTCATCACCCCGACGTTCGTCTCGATACAATAGACGAGATGTCACCACAGCGTTCTTCCTCCAACAGGATCCAGACATGCCAAAGCAAATGAAGAAAAGTCCAAATTCCTAGCTTCAGGGTCTTGACGGTAACTCATATAAAACCTGAAAGACTATCGGAGATCATCCTATACCAGCGCGGAGCGGTCACCACCTGACATTCGTCTCGATACAGCAGACGAAATGTCACTACAGTGTCCTTCCTCCAATAGGATTCGGACACGACAAAACAAACGAAGCAAATGCCAAATTCCTAGCTTCAGGGTCTTGACGGCAACTCATATAAAGCCTGAAAGACAATCGGAGATCATCCCGCACCAGCACAGAGTGGTCACCACCCCGACGTTCATCTCGGTACAGCAGACGAGATGTTACCACAGCGTTCTCCTTCCAGCAGGATTTAGACGCGACAATCAAACAACGGAGCCACGGCAAAATCCCTAGTTCCAAACCTCGACGGTTCACCAGCAACCTAGAGACAACCGCGACATTCGTCTCGATACAGCAGATGCAATGCTAACAAACGAAGCGAAGGCCAAATTCCTAGATTCAGGGTCTTGACGGCAACTCATATAAAACCTGAAAGACTATCGGAGATCATCCCACACCAGCGCGGAGTGGTTATGACTCATCGGGGCTCTCCAAAATGAGCCTAACCTCAAGTAAAAAGCGGCATGGCAAAATTCCTAACGCTTGCTCTTCCGACAGTCAAACTTCCTTGGAGGATTGCTTGAAGACGTCTTGTCCAGCCCCCGAAGGGATCAGAGACACGACAATCGCAAGGCCACTCGAACAGCAAGATTGCCTATCGAAGAATACATCAGCCAACGCGACGGTGCAACGGACAAAACCCTAAGTACCACAGACCCTAACGGACCTCTGTCGAAAAGAGTAGAGGTTAACTGTGACGTTAGGATATTCTTGCGAGAAATGCTTGATTCGTCTCGACTCGTGAAGAAAAGCCTTAGGCAGCGGGGATTAAAAAAAACTGTTTCCTAAGCACTAGGACCCTGCAAGTCGGTCCAAAATGGACTCTTGCATACTATTCACGGGTCACACTCTCCAAAGTCGAATCTCGACAAGGAGGGAAACAACCGCTTACGGGTCCTCTCGACTCGTAAGAGGGAAAATTCTCTTATAAGATCCTTACGACTTATAAGAGAAAATGCACTTAGGAATCCTCACGATTCCTAAAGAGAAAATACACCTACGAGATCCTCTCGATCCGTAGGGAGAAAATTCTTTATGAGACCCTCACGGCTCATAAAGTTGAAAAGTCTTTGGTAGCAGATCTGAACCTGCGGCCTAAGCCATCGCTACCTCTTGAAGAAACCGAGACAGGGTGTTCGCTCTATCACCTGTAAACTATGTTTACTAAGACAGCATACTGATAATAAAAGAAGGAAGAAAGAGCAGAGATGACACAAGACATTGCAAAAGGAAATGTGTGTATCTTTATTCATGAATTCAATTAAGTACAAGGCGAATCGTATAAAGAATAAAGAATGTGTACATACTATTCAAAAATTACAAGTGTATAAATGGTACAAAATGTTCAAGGAGAAGGAAGCGTCTTAAATAGCCCCATCAGTTGCTCGCGCACTTCCTTTAATGCCTTCTCCTGATCGGCTGCCACCGTCAGTTCTGCTTCCACTTGAGCCCGCTGCTGTAGGAAGGTTGAAAGCTGCTCCTCAACTGCCTGCTGAGCTGCTTCACGACCTTGGGCATCACGCTCGGCGGCATCGAGCTTCTGCTTCAGTGTTAGCCCGTCAGAAATACTTTGCAGAAGGCCCTCGAAGATAGCCTTCACCTGGGCAGCGTTCGCCTCAACCTCTGCACGTAGGCGATCAATTTCGCTTGAGGTCTCTTGGCATTCCCTCAGCCTTAAAGCCGCTTCTTGTTCCAAATGACGGAAGTAAGGAGCACTCTGCTCGATCCATGCCGCCCGTTGAGTGCTCGCGGCCAAGATCTCGGGGGCAGGACGCGTCGACTTCAGTTGATGCAAGCGGGCCTCGATTTCCCTGCAGTGATTAACCCAAAACTCGAAGACGCCTTCATTATGAAAATTTACAAGCGCCGCCAACATCGGGTTAACCTCCGCAGCGAAATCCGCAGCAGATGGGGGAGCGTCTGCGTCAAGCTCTTTGACGTATCTGCTCAGCATGCCCAAGCTTATCACGGCACCCTTTGAAGATGGACGTCTCAAGAAGGGGCCTGCCGGCATCATGATGCGAGGCTCAAAGAGGGCCGGAACCGGAACGATAGCTGCAAAACAAAATACAGTTAAATGACGATTTAAGAAATATAGAAAATTCATCAATGAAGGAATTTACTATACCAGCTGCAGCAAGCGGCAAAGCCGGGAGAGCCGGTGGCGCGACCGATCTTACATCTCCTCCTTCGATTTGTAGCACTGCAATCAGGACAGGAAAGAATCAAAAACAAGTCCATTGTTGGAAAAAGAAAGAGTATTAATTGAAAATTATACTCACCAGCGCCACTGGAGGAAGCGAGCTCCAACGGGAAGGAGAAGTGTGGGCGCAGCACCTGATAGAGGTGATCAAAAAGCACTCCTACAAAGAAACGGTAGTATAACATCAGTACTTAGATCATGCGGCCGAAAGATGAAACTGATGGGTCACGAATCCATACCTTCTAGCATCTGCGATGGTGCGAGAGAAGGTAGAGAGGTAACCACCGTCAAGGCAGTAGCTGACGGCGCTCCCTCGAGCAATGAAGCGTCAGCACTGGCCGCACTTGCGTTAAAAACAAAGATAAACCTGTCAGGAAGGATTGCAAGATAAAAAAAAGGGGGGGACGGTAACCCGAAATTTACCTGATGAGCCGCCAGCCGAAACGGAGGCGTCTCCCTCTTCCATCGACATGAGTCCACCTCCCGTGGCCTCATCACCAGACTCTACGGGGAGAGCAATGATCGGAGCATTGCCAGACTCTTGAGAAAGAGCGGCCGGCTCGTCCTCAGGAATCATGCCCGTCTCACCCGCTTCTCCCTCGGGCTCAGCAGTCGCGGCCGTCTCGTCCATCGTCGCCACGGGGTCATCGGTCTCAGGCGCTCCATCCGCTGTTGTCCTTGACCCGGCTGTAGCAGCTGTCTCATCCGCCGCTACCTCGGGCTTGGCATCGGCCACCTTCTCAGGCATAGTGGACGTGACCGTTTCGTCAGCCACTAGCTCGGGCCCAGCAACCCCGGCTATGTCGCCCACCGTCGGCTCGGGTTCAGCCAGTACCTCCTCCACTGTCCCCTTAGGCTCGACGGTTTCCACCTCCCCTTCGGTTGGACTTGGCTCTGTAGGACAAGATATATAAGAACCTATAGGTTTACAATTCTTACAACAAAATCTTGAAAGACACACTACCTGAGGTGGACTGATCGTTAGACTCCCGAGCTGCACGCTCCGCCTGTCTGTAAGCGGTAGACAAGATGACCGGGGGCTCTTCGGAAGGAGAAGCAGCAGGAATAATGGTGCTTGGGCCCGCTCCCACGGCCAAAGCAGCTCTGCGCTCCTTCGCCTTGCACCTCAACCGCTTCCTCTCCTCCCGGGCCGTCACGACGGACCTCTTCGATGGTTCCTTCATCAAGGAGTCTTCGTCGTCATATAGAGTTGCCTCCAGAGCCTTCAAGGCATCTCTCATCGGCTTCTCAAGTCGGGTTTCTCGCGGCGGCCCTGATGAGGCCGGGACTTCAGTAGTTGGCCTGGGGAGAGTCCCCGCATCGGCTTTCACGGCCCCTGCAAAGAGACAAAGAGAAGATTAGATTGGTTATAAAAAAAATAATAAAGACTCAGCAAGCAGATACATACCAACGGCCAATAGAGCACGTTTCCTTTCCTCCTCCTGGAAAGTTTTGAGGAAAGCAGCGATAGCTTCTTCAGTGGTGACGCCTGTTAAAAAAAGGGGAAAAGCATTAGTCAAAGACAATAATAAAGGTACAATGAAATGACGAAGAGTGCAAGCAATGATTAACTGACTGAGCAAGTTTCGCCAACCACGCTTCGAGCCTTGCCGATCGCTCAGAAGCCGCAATGGCGGCCGCCAGATCAGTGTCTGCTGGATCTACCGAGAAGCCCTTATTGCTGCCGTACTCACTTATGCCTTCCGCGAGAGGCGCCTGAGGCTCTAAGCCGAGGATAGCATCGAGAGAGAGGAGCGACTTCTTCTTCCTCTTCTGCACGCGAGCCCCGGGTGCACCCGAGATCAACTTGTGCTTTGCAGGCACTTTAGGGCGGCGGGTTCCGATATCCGCGCCCACGCCGGACTCCGGCGAAACTACATTTACCGTTTCCATTGGAGCACGGGGCGCTGGTGGCACATCTGCGGTAGCACGAGG
Organism: Agapanthus africanus; assembly: GCA_030015575.1. Taxonomy (NCBI): domain Eukaryota; kingdom Viridiplantae; phylum Streptophyta; class Magnoliopsida; order Asparagales; family Amaryllidaceae; genus Agapanthus; species Agapanthus africanus. Next base: position 50,619,253 of record CM057339.1, read on the forward strand.
AAATCCGCACGGAGGGCTCAACACGCGCGGTGGTCCAGCTCCAGCATCTTTCAGCGGAGGCACGATAGAGGTCCTTGGCTTCAGAGGAACCTTGCGGTCGCCGCCGGGAGGTGCACCTTTACGGTCAACCAACATGCGCTTCTCCTCACGGATGACTGAACCCCTTGCGTGCGCATACCAAGCCACGTACGCGTGGAGGACCCGGGGGACGCAGCTCGGCTTGCTGATGAAAAAGTGAGAGCCCGTATTCAGCCGCATAAAATGGTGCATCGCGCTCCGTATCCCCTCCATGCTGGCCGCGGGCTCTTCCAAAAACGCCTCTAGCGGGACCCCCTGGTTATAGCTTGATTGCTGGGCAAACCGGTGGGGGTTGTACCTCATGAAAAGTGCTATCTCGTTCTTCCTGAACACCAGGTAGCCCGGCCGAATGGAGTAGATGTGAAGAATCTCCCGGGCTTTCAGTACGGAGGCCCCGTCCTTGAAGCCGTCACGCAGCGCCACCACCGCCTTGGAGTTTTCTGAGCCGATAGTTATGACTTTATCCATGAAAGAAATCTTCGCTCCGACCAGGTGTGGACGAAGGAGCAACCCCTTAGCCTCCTGTGGAGACGGATTCACGATCGAGGCACCGATCAGCCGCATGACTCTTGGGAGTCTGCACCTCTCAAAAAACGAAGGGCTCTTATGGACGCCGAATACCCCGTGCACATGCATTTCCATCCACGAAGTGAAGTAGTGCATCGGGAAATTGGCAGGCTGCACCCCGGGTTCGTTAGCGTCCACCTCCACGCTAAGTCCATTATATAGGTGAGCCAACCCGGCGATTCCTATTGATAACTGCAGGCCAGCCACCATCCGATGCGCTGGGTAAAAAACGGACGGCCGCATGTAGTGCGGGTGCATGGGGAGCGCGAAGCTGCACAGCCACAATCCCAGGAACCCTAAAAAGAAGGTCTCCTCATCAATGCCCGGGGCGGCGATTTCTGATAAGGGCATGATGGCGGTGTCGGGGAGATAGAAATCCTTTTGATCGTCTTCCGATATTGGCCGACGATCTAAGCCGAAGCCGAAATGGTCATCGAGCTTGGTGAACTTTTCACTCCGCTCTAATAGAATCTCCGGTCGAAGGAAGCGGGCAATAAAATCTGCGAAACTGACTCCCTGAACTCCTGTTTCCAGATAGAGCCCTTCGTATATGTTCAGCACCTTCACCGTGCCCGGAAACTGGTGCTGAATAGCATTCTCCGACGTCAAATCAAACACCAGCGGCTTGGTGGCGAAGACGTATTCGTCAGGAGGAAGCAGCTCCTCGTAATGCTTCCCCCTCACCGGTAAACCCGAGATTTCGACGAACTCTTCCAGGGAGATGGAGACTTCCCTGTCCGTCATAAGGAAGGTGTGGGTGAGGATGTTCCATTGTTCGATGAAGGCCTTAACCCACCACGTTGGAGAAGCGGGGTACTCAAACAGCGAGACGTAGATTGCGGAGTACAGACCGATCTTCATCAGATGAGTCCTCTTCGCTGATAGGATATATCTGGCCCACTGCAGATATCCGGCCGGTTGTCGCGGGGTCAATCTATTGTTGTATGCCTGTCCCCAAGGGCATGCCATACCCTGACATATACGCCGCCCCAAGATGTCCACGGCCGGCGTTGGCTGCACGGGAATGGCACCAATCGCAGGATGGAGAAGATCCTCCGAATTCCAGTTCTTAACCTCCACGGCATACTTCACCGGGGGTTCATCCGCATAGGAGATCGATGAGATGGGCTCAGACGGCGTCGCGGAACCGAACCTTCGGCGACCCTTGATGATATCATTATACCACCTGCCCCACAAGTGAAGGTTCTTGTGCTCGGGGTCATGATTCTTAATGAGGGCGAGCACCTCTCGGTCCACCGACACCTCGGGAAATCCTTCCTCCGAGCGAACAAAAGGGAAAGACAAATCGACAGACATGTTGCCTGCAAAACGAAGGAGGACAAAAGTCAACCGTCAGTGCTAGAATCTTAATTTCTGACATTTTGAGCTTTAAAATTTGTACCACACTGCAATTCAGTGGATAGGGGACCAAAGGGGGACCCACAAAATCTGGATGACAATGCATCAGTTAATAAGACAGCCCCATCATTGGATGTGACTGTCAATTAATGGGGAGATCCCCAAAAGAATATTCTCATTAATAAGAAATCCCTACAAACAAGAAGAAAATCTCCTCTTTCAGAGCAAAGCTCTGTCACAGAGTGACACTTGTCAAACTCTGGTCTCAAAGGGATAAAATTCCTTAAAAGAGCCTAGCTCTGTAATAATGATGAAAAAATCCATCAAAAGAAAAAGTTGACTCCTAAAAATTAAAAAAGAATTTTAGGATCTTGAAGATCCAAGAAAACTCTTAAGAGTTCATCATCTTTGGATCAAAAAGATCTTTATTTTTTGTCCATGAGCAAAGCTCTGTTCATGGGTTAAAAACCCTGGAACAAGATCTCTTTAGATATATGAATTCTTGAGAGCAAGGCTCTGTTGGTGAAACCCCAAAGGGGTATTCTTTAGATCAAAGATCTATGGGAGTAAGGCTCTATCAATTAAAATTAGTTTACTTTAATTTAATTTAATTTAAATTAAAAAAAATTTACCTAAAAAGTTTTAAGAGTTAACTCTTGGAGTTCTTGAAAGCAAGAGCAAGACTCTGAAATTCTGAAAATTAAAATTCTTGAAGATGATGAACATCTGTTGAGGGCCAAGGGTCCTATTTATAGGCGCCTGCGCCCCTTCAACTCCTCAGTTGATCCAACGGCCAGGATCTTGCTACCGCTGCACTCACGTGTGCGCCACGTGAGCACAACGGTGGGGAGGCATTTGTTTCCCCCAATCAGAGCAAAGCTCTGTTTGAATTTCAAAAATTCAAAAATTGAAGCAACTCTTCAGATCCCTTGCGCTGTGCGCAACGCGCCACGTGTCAAAAGCAGACACGCCAGCGCAGCGCACCCAATCAGAGCAAGGCTCTATTTAAGATAAAAATAAAGGAAGCAACGCTTCAGATGGTTTGCGCTCTGCGCTGGCGCAGTTGCGCTGCGCTCTGCGCTGCGCGACACGTGGCAGCGCAGTTGCGCTGGCACAGTTGCGCTGCGCTCTGCGCTGCGCCACACGTGTCAAGCGCAGGTGCGCTTGCGCCAAACAGAATTAAAATTCTGAAAGATCTTTCTGATCTTATTAAAACAATAAGATTCTCTCCTGTAAAATAGGAGCCCTTGGATCAAAGATCCAATGGTACGGGAAAATCCCTAAATCACTCAGAGAAAGATCTCTTTAACTAATTTAACAAATCTATTGGCACTATATAAAGGCCTCTAGACTTCAAGTCTAAGAGGGATGGAAAACACAGAGAGAATTCACAAGAGCTCTTATAAGAACTTTGAGAAGAATTCAGAAAGAAAGAAAGAAAAAGGTAAAACCTTTAGAAAAAGAAGAATTTTCTTCTAAAAAAAGGTCAATGATCTAAGAACAATATCAAAGATCTTCAATAAAAAATAATAAATAAAAAGAAGTAATTTACTTCTTCTTTAGATCATTTGATCTACTCAAAGGCATTGCCTTTTGTTGAACCCTCGGTTCTGGAATCTTTGGATTCTTTTCTTTGATCCAAAATTGGATCAAGAGATTAAAATAATGCCCTGCACTTGTAAAATTTACACTGTTGCGCTTCTGGGTTGGCGCAAGCGATCAGAAAGCGCCACGTGTCAGCCCCAGAACGAACTGCGCTATGCGCTTCTAAAACAGAGCACCACTCTCTTAAATTGGCGCACTGCACCAGAGCGCGCCACGTGTCAGCAGCGCACTGCGCTTGCGCTCACCAGAGCATAACACGTGTCACCTCCATATGCGCTTGCGTTCTTTAATTGGCGCAAAGCGCCCGACAAGTCACATGGCGCTCTGTCAGACTAATTAATGCTCTGCATTATAATAAAAGGGACAGAGCCCAATTAAAAAGGCCTAACAGGCCTAATAAAAAATGCAATACATTATTAAAAAGGGGCAGATCCCAAGTAAAGGTCTATCAGGCCAAAATAAAATGCTCTGGGCCTAATAGGCCAGAGAAAATGCACTGCAATATTAAACAGGGGCAGAGCCCTAGTAGAAGGCCTAATAGGCCAAATGCAAATGTTGAATATTTCCAATTGGACTTAGCCCAATTCTGGCCATAAGTCCTCAAATTAAATTGAACCGAGCCCAAATGCTCTCTCAAGTCAATCAACTTTGGTTCGAGGGTACATCTCTGAACTCCTCTGACATCCTTCGTTGTAATCCTTCAACGTCGTCAGAGAGATGACGGGTCCCGACAACCACACATTGGTACAGATTGCGGGGTCCTTAAACTCATGGACTAATGCGTCCTTAAACTAATCTTCGTCCCCAATTGGGAATGTTGGACTAATGCGTCCTTAAACAAATCTTCGTCCCCAATTGGGAATGTTGGACTAATGCGTCCTTAAACCAATCTTCGTCCCCAATTGGGAATGTTGGACTAATGCGTCCTTAAACCAATCTTCGTCCCAAAATGGAATGATGGACTAATGCATCCTTAAACTAAGATCCGTCCCCAAAATGGGAATGTAATGGACCACTATGTCCCTAAACTGGAACAACAGAGCCCAAATGCTCTTTTGTCGGATCTAAATGATCCCGTTAAGTTGATCTTAGTCTGGAGATTAGGCTAACGTATCCTTAACAAAAGTTTAAATTGATCTTAGCCTCAAATATGGCTAACGTATCCTTAAACCTTCAAACAGACTTTAGTCCCAAATTGGACTATAGAATCCCCAATCAACTTTGGTTTGAGGGTACATCTCTGAACTCCTCTGACATCCGTCGTTGTAATCCTTCAACGTCGTCAGAGAGGTGACGGGTCCCGACGGCCATACATTCAATGGACCACTATGTCCCTAAACTAGAACAATAGAGCCAATATGCTCTTTTGTCGGATCTAAACAATCCCGTTAAGTCGATCTTAGTCTCAAATTGGACCAGCGTATCCTTAACAAACGTTTAAGTTGATCTTAGTCTCAAATATGGCTAACGTATCCTTAAACCAAAACCCCAAAACCAAATCTAAGAAAATACGGATTTGGACTAATCCACATCCTACGGGCGACGACATAAATTAGTCTCCATATACAATCCACGGGCAACCACAAACAAAACAAACACCCACGACACGAAGTGACCATCTGGAGAAGGAGAAAGTTGTTACCGTGATACGGTAGCGTAATTAACTGTAGGGGCTTGCGCCTGCAGGGAAGAGCGTCCCCACAATCAAAAACCCCTCAAGCGAGGGGGAATCTGACGAAGTCTGCTATATCGGCCGCATCCGTCTAAACCTCCGATACACGGTGCCATAAATCAACTTGACATCTTCGGAGAGGTGGACGGATAAAACCAAATAGTATCTGCCCCGAATCTCAGGCAAGACGTCCATGTCTTGGCCGCCGTTCAGAGGGGAGCAAGCTCATTTCATACCATTTCAAGTTGGTCAGTCAACGGAAGCGTTAGCTGAATGGTACATGCAGGAGATTGTGAGATTGCATGGAGTACCTGTGAGCATCGTTTCCGACTGTGATACCCGATTCTTATCCCACTTCTGGAAAAGTTTACAGGAAAGTTTAGGGACGCGATTGAAGTTTAGCACAGCTTATCATTCTCATACAGATGGCCAGTCGGAGAGAACGATCCAAACTCTTGAAGACATGCTGAGAGCTTGCATGTTAGACTTCAAGGGTTCATGGGAGGATCATCTACACTTTGTGGAGTTTTCGTACAATAACAGCTTTCAAGCGACTATTCAGATGGCTCCATTCGAAGCGTTATATGGTCGCAAATGTCGCTTACCTGTTTGTTGGGATGATGTTGGAGAACGAAGATTGTTGGGACCGGATTTGATCGTTCCGTGGAGAAAGTTAATACTATCCGAAATCATATGAAGGCAGCACAAGATCGACAGAAGAGTTGGGTCGATATATCGAGAAGACCTCTAGAGTTCGATGTTGGTGATCTGGTATTCTTGAAGATATCACCTACTAGAGGAGTAATTCGTTTTGGGAGTCGAGATAAGCTTAGTCCTCGATTTGTGAGGCCTTTCGAGATCATGGAGCGTGTTGGAGAAGTGGCTTATCGATTGGTGTTACCACCATCATTGGCGAATGTTCATGATGTGTTTCATGTATCTCAACTCCGTAAGTATGTTCGAGATGAAACACACGTGTTGGATCATTCGAAGCTGACTGTAAGAGAGGATTTGACCTTTGAGGAACGACCGATGTCGATTGTTGATCGAAGAGAAAAGGTCCTTAAGAACAAGGTTATCCCTCTCGTACTTGTTTCATGGGGGAATCGCTTGCACGGAGAATCGACTTGGGAACGAGAAGACGAGATTCGACAGAAGTTTCCAGATCTCTTCATGTAGTTTCATGTTTGTTTATCTTTTCTTGTTTTGGGAATTTTGAGGACGAAATTCTTTTTGTAGTTGGGTATAATGTAACACCCTAGTTCATTTATACCAGTTCTAATTCGAGTATTTCTTTATTTATGGTATTTTCCTGATTTATTGTGTTTTGGGTGCGAATAGTGTATTTGACATCTGTATTTGCATCCGACCCGACCCGCTTGCTAGAAACCCGTCTTAATTCCTGTTTATAATTTATCCTGGATTGTTACGTGGATCCGTGCACTTTCATATTATACATATTGCATACTGGCATTATATCTGGCATCTGCATTTCTTTAATATAACATTTAAAGTCAAGTAAAATATTTTAAAAATACATTGCATGGCCTGCCTGCTACCCCTAACCCTGTCGTGGCATCCGCGCATCTTGTTCTCATCCCGTTCAGTGAAACAGACTTGTTTGGATGGCTACGTGCATGATACGTGCATCCATCCGTGGGGGTATGCATTTTCGTTACCTAGATATCCAACTTTAATTTTGGTCGACATGTATATTTTTCGTATTTTAAAACTGAATTTTAGACCCGACCCGGGTATGTTTTGGACTATGTTTGTATTTACCAGAATATCAAATTTTATTTATATAATATTAATTTTATAAACTGATACAAATTAAAATTTAGTTAACTAATAAAAGATTTTTTTAAATTTAAATCTAAATTAATTTCCTAACAAACTAACAACCCCTTTCTCTCTCTCTTTCATGACTCTCTCTCTCCTCTGCATATATATATATTTATATATATTTTATTTATTTATTTATTTTCTTTCCTTATTTAATATACAGCCTCTTCTTCTTACTTCTTCTTCTTCTTTCTTCTTTCTTTTTCTTGATCTTGTTTCTTGATTCCGGTGATCATCGCCGGAGCCGTGCTCGTCGCTGACGATCCGAGTGATCCAGTGAACGTACCTTGCCTGTGTGATCACCCTCTTGCCTTGCCTGGACCCGTCCCGCGTGCCGCGTGTGAGTTGCGACGATTTACCGACATCGGACGTGCCGTGCGTATCCGTCGCGTGATTCGATCGAGAAAAGTTTACCTTGCTACATGCTATGTTACTATATTTACATCCATTTGAATAAATATAATACATGTATTTAAAATTACGCATCTCATGTTATAGTTTTACAGTTTTACGATGTCCGTTTGCATCCGTACAATTTATTTCGTATCTAGTGCATGCAAATCTATCTTGTTACATACTAGACTACAATATATTGCACCCATTTGAATAATAACATCACATAATGTTTAGTTATGCATCCCACATTACCATTTTACAGTTTTACTGTTTTCGGATATCCGTATCCATCCATATCATTATTTACATATCTAGTCGCATGCTAATTCATCTTGCTACATGCTAGGTATATCAATGTGCATCCATATGAGTAAAATATTACCCGTTTATCATATTATACATCCATACTAAAGTTTTACTGTTTTCGGATACCCGTTTGCATCCATATCATTTAAAATATATATAATCGCATTTATAGATCATATTAATTCATATTATTATTGTAGTAACCCCCAATGCTTAATAATGTGCATCCCACTTAGTTTTGGAACTGTAAATATAACCCTAATCGATGTTTGTGCATTCATACCATTAATTATATATCTATTTGCATTCCATGTCACGTTATTTCATGTTATTGCTACATTAACACCCCATGCAAGAAAATTTGCATCCTACATAGTAATGGAGCTATAGTCGCAATTCTTAATAGTTATTCTTGCATCCATGTTTATTTGTGTATCCATACCATTAATTCTGCATAACTAGTTGCACCCCATATTACATTAACTCATATTATTAATACATTAGTACCCCATGCTTGATATTATGCATCCTACTTAGTCATGATGTAACCCCTGATAGATATTTGTGCATCCATGCTTTTATCGTACATCCGTACTTTTACCCTGATTCCATACTTGCTACATCTTACTGTTGGGCACCCATTTGTTACACTATATACTACTTGGCCTGACCTGATACTCTACTACTTGACATAACTTGATACATGTACACTACCTGACATGACCTGATATATCACTACTTGACATATTACCCAATCCTGTTTCTAATGCCGACAATCCTGATATGTTGTCCCGATGGACATATCCTATTGTCTGTATAGACAAACATGTTCCTGCTTGATCCTGTGTTGGCATTAGCTTCAGATTTATCAATACCTGACTTGAACACATAACTTGGGGGTATGGGGAAATCAAGAATGTAACCGAACGTAATTCAAAAGGCTATCATATTGTTTGGCGTTTTTCCGGGCGTTACGGAATACCTATTGTTTGCCGTTTTTCCGGGCGTTACGGAATAATCACCGATGGGTTACGATGAGAATTACATTAATTGATTTCGAAGACTTTAGAATAGATAACCCAGTAGCACAGTTAGATTACTCACTACACATCACATGTGCTTATACCCTTCACTGTTCCTTATTCGTGATACTGTTATACTCTTATTACTGTTCATACTCATGCATGCATGTCTTGTTACCTCCTGATTATATTATTATTGATATTATGACGCACTGACGTCTGGGTTTTGTATGGCCCAGATCTTCTACCTTTGTCGCAGGCTGATCAGGAGTATTTCCACCGTCTGGCCGAGCAGTGAGGATCCTGTTAATATCCAGTTAGTTTAGTTATTTTCGTACCTGCCAGATTGTTATTGTTATTTGGATTTATTGCTTCCGCATATTATTTCTTGACTCGTTTATTCTGGCTCATAGACATATACTAGATAGTTTATTTTATTTCTACTGTTCTTGATATCTTATAGACAGCCGTAATGTGACTATGGAAGGATGTTTCCTATCCATAGGTAGCATGGTTGGCTCTATCACGTACCTATCTTAGCGCACTCTGGGAAGCGGGGCGTGACACACATGGCCCAGATCGAGAAGAGTTGATGAAAGAAGCTTACAACTCTCCTTATTCTGTACATCCCGGTGGTACAAAGATGTACAGGGATCTACGACAACACTACTGGTAGAATGGAATGAAGTGCGAAGTAGCTAGAAGCGTAGACAAGTGTTTTGTGTTTCAGCAAGTGAAGTCTGAACATCACAGAACTGCTGGTCTACTTCAGCCGTTACCAATCCCAGAATGGAAATGGCATCACATTACCATGAATTTCGTGACTGCCCTCCCTCGCAGTACGAAGGGTAACGACGCAATATGGATTATTATGGATCGACTCACCAAGTCGGTTCACTTTATTCCATTTCGAGTTAGCCAATCAACCGAGACGTTAGCAAACAAATACATGGAGATAAGTATAAGTCTAAAGTAAGATTTAAACCTTTACTATTTTTGATACTCATGAACTCATGCAGGAGATTGTGAGATTACATCGTGGCAACTATGGACGTAGTTCGCACAATCAGGAAAAGAATGCGCATAGCCCAAGACCGACAAAAGTATTGGGCAGATGCAAAGCAGTGACGTCTAGAGTTCCAACCTGGAGACCATGTTTTCCTAAAGATCTCTCCAAACTGAGGCGTGATCCGCTTTGGCAAGAGGGGTAAGCTAAGTCCGAGATAAATAGGACCGTTCGACATACTCGAACGAGTTGGAGAAGTGACATACCGTTTAGCACTTCCACCCTCATTGGAAGGAATGCACAACATGTTCTATATATCCCAGCTACGATGATATGTGAGCGACCCCAGCCACATACTTGATCACTCCGAGCTCACAGTACAAACTGATTTAACCTGCGAGTAATAACCCATTGAGATCTTGGACCGAAAAGTGAAGACACTGTGGAACAAGAAAGTAAACTTGGTCCGAGTGATGTGGAGAAAGGATTCGCCAGGAGAATCAACATGGGAACGAGAACAAGACATGCGTGCAAGATACCCTTACCTCTTTGAAAATTAGTCCATATGTAATTGTAAATTTCGAGGACAAAATTTTTATAAGCAGGGTAGAATGTAACGACTCTAAAATCTTGTACGAAAATTTTACTGTTAATATACAAGAAATGAGTTTTACAGTATGAGTTTGAGTTATAAGTCAATATTGTTAAATAACAGCAAGAAATAACTTGTAGCTCACTCGTAAAGCTTTGCACTGCTGTGATGTAGCCCCTATGTTCGATTCCCATCAGACACATTATTTTTTCTGAATTTTTTTTAACTTTTTGGAAACCCAAAAGATTGCACGTGCAATACACAAGGAAATGAAAAGTTCAGAAAAATCAAACATATGCAAAAAGGTTTAAATACTGGGTTGATCAAGTGGCACAAATCTCGAGGCAAATGCCTCAAGATTGTAATATTTCAGAAAATATAAAATATTATCTTTGGAAATTTAATATTTAAATAATATTTTTCCCGAAAACTGCCGATTTGCGAAATTGGGGTTTTCGAAAAAGGATATAAATATATACCAATAATTATGAATAAAATAGAAATTAAAATGATTTATTCATTTAATAATATAATTAAAGGATTTGGCATTTTTAAAATTTATGATACGCAGTTTCGATAAAAACCCGATTAGTGCACTGCTAATCGCGATTAAGCCAAATCCGCGTTTTTACAGTTTCCATGGTTAGTGCACCATGACATGTCCATTTTTTCACATGTTTCATTTCAATTGGGCTTTATATTATGGTTTTTGGTAAGAAAAAGAGAGAGGAAAAGGGTCATGATGAGTGAGGAGAGAGAAAGGAGACAAAATGATGACATGTGAAGGGAGTGGGTGAGAATTATAGAGAGAGAAAGAGAAGGGGGCTGCTGCCTTAGCCATTCCCACCTCATTTTCCATCATCCTCTTCATCTCCTCAAGCTTCCAACCCTCCTCAAATAATCCCTAAATCCATCTCCTAACAATCCCCAAAACCCTACACACCCTTCACAAAAATTATCACCTCTTCAATCTCTACATATGGGACCAAGAAAAATTCAGTTTTGATGATCTTGGGGGATTCATGGGTGCTTTATGAGGTAATTCTTTCACTAATTGGGTAGTTTTCCATTTACTTAAGTATTTATATTTGTTTAGATGTGATATTATGGAGGTAGTGAACATTGGGAAACCCTATTGAAGATTTGAGTGTTGGTTTGAATTGGGTGATTTCTAGTAGCTGTTAACTAAACGTAGATGGTGTTTAGTGACCTAGACCAGACCTTAGAAACCCCAAAACACGGATTTAGAAACCCGACATCGGATAAATGTGTGATCTGTGAAGGTGTTCTGGAATCTGGAGCAACCCGGGGGCACTAAAAATTAAATTGAGCTGACAGTGAGTCGTGCAGGCACTTAGGAAGCTACCACCAAGACCCGAGCCCCTAATTCAAACCTGTGGCCGCAGATTTAATCATTCTGGCCGCAATTTGCGGCCAGAGTAGGATGGATTGGGTTCATATTTGTTCCAGGGCTCATTTTGCACTAAATTAGACCCCTCCTATATGCAGTTTTGGCTAATTGTCATCTTGGGAAAATCTGGGAGCATTTTGGTGTGTTTTAGGCGATGTTTTCCGTATTTTTAAATGCACTTTCTTGATATTTGGATTTGTATTTGGTTGTCAGGTGTTCGTACATCGACAACAGGGGTTGTTTGATTGATTTGCACGTTTAGGCCATAGGTTCTAACCTGTGAGCACACTGTGCGCCGTATCTGTTTTCTGCTTCGATTTTTAATACGTATTGCGAATGTTATGATTGTAGGTACCCTCGCATGGATTCCGAGGCGAAGAAGCGTGGCGTCATCGATTTGGGCGAGCGAAGACAGCTAAGTAGATCTATATCTACCGGGGAAGTCGGGTGGATGGCGTATAGCATCCCCGCAAACTTCTGATGGAAACCGATTTATAGAGTATGGTTAGGAAACCTAGATTAGGAAACTAGGGTTAGAATATAGATAGGTATGTAGCCATGTTAGAAACTAGAGGATAGTTAAGTGTGATATGCTACTACTACTACCCTAGAATGATGTTTAGCGATACTACCGCTGAGGGTTCTGTAGGACTAGATAGTCGATGTAGATGAATCATTCGAACCATACCTTTTTCTAAACCAAGAATCGTAAGTATATTTTAAATGTATATCTTGAGGGATGTTATGGATTTTCAAATGATATCTTTTCTTTAAAAACACCATAACCCCTGTTTTCAAATCTACGATTCACTTCTTTAAAAATCTGATTGTATGGTTCGGGTGTGTTTGTTAGATTAGATACTTATACATAGTAGAGATAGCGTGTTTATGTAAATTCGACATGATAGGAGACATAAATGCGATGAAAGAATACAAGACGAATTTGATGATATAATGAGATGATGATATGATATGATGGTATACGGATGCGAGTCGATCGAAATGATTTATACCCTGCCGGTCCCCTGATATGAGATTATTGCAGATGCGACCTGGGACATAGGTATATAGGGTTATATTTATATATAGAATGTTGTGAATCATGGATGATAGGTCGTATGTGATATTAGGCCATACCCTCATTTGTCGTATAGGATGATAGGATCCGTATTAGCTTAATGCCGCCGCACGATGATATTCCGTGCGTGATGAGTTGACTTGATGATTGATCCTTACCCTTGACTAGAGGTTTCCGTACGATGGATTATACCGTACGCGATGTTATTGGGCTAGATGCCGATTGATAGATTCACTGACTCGGACATATGATAGTTATGTATACTTTATAGCTGTTAGCTGATGATTTACATGCTGTATTCATGATATTATCATTGCATCGCATATACCTGTGATAGTACACCTGCACCATTATCGATGATGCGTATGTTACACGTACACTTATTTGCCGGCTCACACACTTCATCATCGATAATTGCCATGTCACTACACAGTAGAGTTGTTGCATCATGACATATACATAGATACATTCATACTTGCGGAGTTACACATGGTACATCTATATTTGTGCACACATACATGGTACATCTATATTTGTGCATATTCATATTGTACCTACATAGATAACCGGTTTTATTGTAAAATAGGGAACCGCATGCTATACTTTAAAACTGGAATCATTTTAAAAGAGCGGTTTTCCCTTAATATGTCATATCACTATTCCATGTTGCATGATACACGGATATGCTCGCATTTCTTTTTACATGTCGCATACATCATGCTCTACTATTTTACGCATTGAGATATGCTGTTTTCATGAGATTTCTGGATTTGAGAACCGTGGCTATTTCAAAAGAAAGCATATATTGTTTTAAAAATCCGGTTTCTCTTGATATGATATTTCAGTGCGTCCACCATGTGTTTTCTCGGTTCTGAGAGTGGCATGTGAAACCCGATTCGAGGAGTGGTAGGCACCGTCTGCGGGTATATGGTGGACCCGGTGAGGTACCCCGGGGCAAGAAGACTCGTATATATTAGACGGTGAGCCCGGCAGGGAGAGCACTACCTACCGGTGATAGTATGTAGACTCGGCGGTTATCCGGAGGATACCGACCGGAGTAGCGAGATGGATATGAGGGCCGACCAGGGAGTGCGGCGCCTGAGGGCCGATCTGAGGATGCGGCGCCTGAGATATATGAGGATTTACGTGCCGATGCTGGGTACGGTTTTCATGATGTTTTCGAGTGTCGATGCTAGGCACTCAGGTTCCATGATTTGATGTGTCGGGAGGGACACTGTTGATAGACATATATCCTCATACTTTCATGCACACTCTTTTATGATATTTACATGCATGATATTGTTGCGCCAGTGGTTGACGCGTGGACTAGATCCACATACATACATACATACACCGATGCTACTATCGGAGATTTTGCACATGCTTAGAGATATTGATTTATGGGTGGACGAGATCCACATATCCGCATGCATTGATTATTACTGTTGGATGTTATCCACATGCATATAGATAGTGACTACCTTGTTGGCACATATACGACCCGGTCACCCTAGATATCATAGTATTACCGTATGATATAGTTGACTTAGGAGTCGTTGTTTATTCGATTTCTACTTGTAGATATATTTCTATTCACGAGTTGGCAACTCACCCCCGTTGTGCCACAGTTCTTGCAGGTTGACCGCTTGGATCAGTAGCGGATTCGCTGGCACACAGATTCATTTGGGTGTTTTACACTGGTAGGTGGGGCATTTATATCGTACCCACTCTTGTATTTTATTTCATATTGTATCTAGTTAACTCCATCAATCAATCAAAAGTTGTATTTGTAAGTGATGAGACTTAGTGAGACTTGTAGTTGCGAGATTTGAGCGATGTGTTTTATTTTCCCTTTGGGGTTATATCTTGCTCTTTTCTTTATCTTTTTTTGTGGTGAACTTCGCTGTTGGGCGTCGTATACTTATTTATACTGTATTGCATGGTTGTGATCCGCCGTTTGGCGAAGAGCTAGCTCCCGCTTGGGGATGCCATTATTCTTGTTATGTATTATGGTTTTGGATCAAAATATGCAAAGGAGGTGCTGCCAAAATTTTTCAAAATACGAAACTTGTTTTCATTATACCTTTATTTCAAAACCTCACCTCCTTTATTTTTTCTAAAAAGGTTTAGATTTCTAGGTTTCAGCTTACTTGAATTCCGTTACACCTTTAGACGTGGTGTGATTCAATTGCTGGTCACGAGCTAATATTTCGGGTCGTGACAAAGTTGGTATCAGAGCGCTAGGTTTAATCTTTGTTCGAGTCTATGTTTGACTATGCGGAGTCTAGGGCGGGAGTGTATTTCGGAACCTAGGCTTGACCTTACGGAACTTAGACTTGGACGGGGGGTATTAGACCCGAACTTTCGTTTCATAGGCTGACCCTGATTGATGGAGTAGGTAGCTTGAGTAGAGTAACGTACCGTACGTATGTTCCGCGGCATATTTACGATACGATACTCCACTTAAGAAACCTTAGGATGTACATATTTCTGAGACTTGTGATTCTCTTCGTATCCATGATTATACATCCCTTGGAGATCCTCGATTCTATTAGTTCCATGATCATACTTTCATTGATGCTGTTCCTTCTTATGATCATGTATCCATACTGGATTTATCGTTTCCTCTCATGCTGTTGATCTGCTCTCTTTGATACTCGATTGAGGTTCCTGTCCCCATTGTTTGAGCGCAGTTGAGCTGCTGCTAGTGTTACGGTCAGGGCGATCTCGTCTGGTATGAGAGCCGACCATTGTGTTTTCTGGTGACATGGGAACGTCTCGAATTAGTATTGATGATTGTGACCTCTTGTAGAGGCGAGTGCTTGGTTTTACACCGGATGATCGGGCCATTGTTAGGGCTGCCAGTTGAGAGAGGACTGTAGATGTACAGCATACCTCAGAGTTTATGGTGTCGCCTACCGTGCAGACAGATGGCCCAGCTGTTGCTGAGATTGATAGGATGTCGCTCCCAGAGCTTACGAGCTAAGACCGCCGGGGATTCCAGGCAGAAATGCGATAGATGATAGCTAGTCTACCCTGACTTGAGAGACGAAGGTGATTCGTCAGATGGATGCGCTGGAGCAGGCCCAGTTGAGTTGAAGATTTCCAGTGTGGAGAGTCTTACTCAGATCTAGAGCAGACCGATTTAGAGATGACTGCCAATGTATCGCCTTTCCTGGAGGATTGAGGCGCTGTTCAGCGTACAGACGAATGAGCCAGTTGTTGCTGTAAATGACGAGGTATCGCCCAGAGGTTGGAGCTACTGCAGCATAAATATATACTTAGAGATATGATGGAAGGTCGCTAGCCACCCAAGGGTGAAGGACTAGGACATGTGGTTCGTTCGCTACCCGATGCGAGGTCATCTGATAGATTGATTCCAGTTAGAGACGACTTCACGCAGATTCGTTGAGAGTCGATAAAGACGATCGAATGTCAGGAAACCATATTCCAAGTTTAAAGTATTCGGAAAGAGGTGCAAGCAATTCTATGGACCCTCTAGAAGAATGAAACCCTAACTCGACATAATGACCGTGTGAAATCCTTTGAAGCTTAGGGTTTGCGGCAGTTCTGCGGCGCCATTAGTGAGACTTGGGTTTGCCCTTCTACGGCTGGATCACTGATGCTGTGGCATGTACTCGATACTATTAAACTGTACCCAAGATGTTGATCTCTTGGGGGATTATGAGGTTTTGGCATATCGATCAAATGGTTCGACATCATTCGGATATCTTGTGATGGGATACATTGCTTGGGAGACTGCAGATACGAGCGTAGCAGTTGGAGCACAGTCCTTACAGCCACGAGAAGGTGAGTCTGAATCATTCGACATTGGAGCCAAGTGAAGTGAAGAGTTCGACGAACATTGGGTATTCTTCTGATGGTTGGGACGAGTTCCGAGGACGTGTTCAGCCAGATATCTTCTACCAAGTGATGAAGATACCGAGTTCGTGACTTCGAATCCGTGCGAGAGACTTCGGATTGACCGTGGCCGAGAACAGTTGCAGTGCGCAGATAGCATGGCTTGACGTCATAGTGGACGATGGTAAAGACAAGTGGAACCAAAAGTTCGTGCGAGACGCTGACGAGCTGTTATTACACTCCGTCGGGATCAGAGGCCTGATATGCTACAGAGATGTTGGGATACGACCAATTTCCAAGGAAATGTGTGAGGCACACGCAGAGGTCCGGAAAATAAGGAAAGATTATGTAAGAGTACCAGCCTCCGTACAGTTCGGCATAGACGAGATCGGAAGAGACCCTGAGTAAGATTCCTTCCAGGATACAGCTGGAATGAGATTTGCACTCAGGATCAGAGGTGTCACGTGTATTCAGAGAGCCAGAGGCCGACGCCAGTGACGTGCTGCTTATTGAGTGGTCATGATGATTGACCGAGAGATGACCAGAGAAGTGCTAGAGTGGAATCGTCCCCGTTAGCACACCTGGCAGGGCCGATGAGCCGATGGATTGCGAGATTGGTAATCCGCAGGGAAGATGAGTACCCAAAGACAGAGGACGCCAGACCGTGAGCAGGAGGCGAGCAGATGTTCTTGTTCTGCCAGTTTTTAGGCGCACCGATTTACTTCTCGACATTGTAGGAGGTGTACCTCGATGTCCTTTATTGCGATTTGCGTTTGTGATCTGAGTATCACGCTTATATCGCTTGGATTTGAGTTTTGATGACGAGTTTCCTGATATTGATTTCGTGCACCATGGTTGCACCTACTGAGTATTTACATTTTGTGTATAATTATTGCACTTGAGATATGTTTTTATACACCATGGTATTGGTTTTTGATTTGTGCATGGTTATCACACTTGATATCGGTTTGTGCCTTGCTTGCACATGTTTATGAGTTCATGGATTTCATACGGTTGATTTGATTTTGTGCGTATAGTACGCACTCGATTTGATGTTTGCACTCGGTATAGCTTATATGTGCTTGTAGTGCATTGATATGCGTTTTGTGCACGCAGTTGCACACGTTTACGATTTTATACACCTTGGTGTACTCGATATTGCTATTTATGCATTTGAGTTATTGATCGGTATTTCGTGCTCTGGATGCACTGTATTTGTATTTTATGCACTAGATTGCATTCTGCATATGTTGCACCGGACGGGTATTTATGCGTTGTAGCACTGGATTTATACCCCGTACCTTAGATGCACCCGATTAATACCCTTGAGCATTCATTTTACCAGATTTGTATTTTCGTGCGCGTTGGCACTTGCCGTTTGTTTTTGTGCATGTTACTGCACTATATGCTTTTACGGACCCGACGCATTTTGGTTGAATTTTGCGCATATTAGGCGCTCAATTTTGGATTTTGTGTACATCGGATACACTTGAGTGAGATTTTACTTGTGCATGTGGGATGCTCTTGATTTGGATTTTCTTCCGTGCATATTGGATACGATTTCATTCGTGCGGGACATATGCACTTGAGTTGTATTTTCGCGCATGTTGGGCGCATGATATGAGATATGATTCTGTGCACACCGGATGCATTGGATTGAGATTTTAGTGCACTTTAGATGCACTTGGTATGGTTGTCGTGCACACCCGTTGCACTGGACAGATGTTTTTGTGCACACCCGTTGCATTTAGTTTTGCTTGTGCGTATTATGGCACCTGTATTTAGATTTGATTTCCATATGCACCAGACGCATGTGATGTTTGGATACGCCTTTTGAGGCTGATTTTGCTTTTGAGCACTTTGTTTTCATGATGGGCCCTATATTGTGTAGTAGCCAAACAGGACTGATCTGAGGACAGTACCTGAGTACTTTACATGCATTAAAGGAAAACCTTTTGGGATGTTTTGAAAATGACGGAACGTGTATTTAAGAAAACATATATGGACATATATTATTATTTTAAAATGAGCGCCCGTCAGTTATGCCGTGAGTTACGCATTCCCACGGCGATTTAGAAAAGAACTCATACCCTCTTTTTCAACCTTTCTTTAAACCTTCTAAACCGTAAGTCCTTTTTAAATCTCTTCCTTTCTATTGAAATTCATTTTCAAATTTTTATCGGTAAAAGTGGAGTTAATACCGACATCTTTTTTTCTAAAACACATAACTCCCTTTTCCTTTACAATTTAGTCAATCTAATTTTACTACATCATTTTTAACCTTAAACCCTAATATTTAGAATCAAATTTCATCAAAATTCTCATGTAAAACAATAATAGTAGAACTTTTTCATTAAAATACCTTAAACTTTATAAACACCTCTTTTAGTATTTGTTAAAACAATACCTTAGGAAAAATTCATGGGGTAATGACCTACCCCACACATACACTTGGTTTCATAGCACGATACTCATTGAATATATTTTCATTTCGAAGAATAATATTACGATAAAATACCACATAACTTTAAAAACCGGATTTCTTTTAAGCGGTATTTCATTTCCTTTGCGAATATGCATCTACAACCCTCTTTAGGGGACCCGCTAATAGATGGTGCGGATTATAGCACATCCTTGGGCTAGTAGAACGAGATGCAGACCTCCTCACGGAGCATTCGATCTCAAAAGGATTTAAATACGATTTTTAAGAAATACGAATTTTCTAAATAAAATAAAATTACTTTTAAAATTAAAATTATATAAAATTATAAATACATATTTTCAAAATATAATAAACCTATGTTTTTCAAAAATGAAAAGATTAACAACTGACAATAAAATACCATCAAGATACCAACAAGACAAGTTTTACAGTAAAATACCATGAACTTTCCAAACTAAGTAATTATCTCTAAAAATACCCCAAATACTTAAAATCCATGCTCATGACAACTTCAAATAATACTAATTACCCTCGCGATTTACTTTTAAACTGTATTATTAAAATGTTTTTTCATAAAACCCACTCGAGTTATATAAAACAATATTTAAGGACTTTAGTAAATATAGGTTTAAACGGGATCAATTCTTTTGAGCCCCAGGGAGCCGGAGAAAGTGAGTGCTTACCTATTTAAGGTAGACAACCTAACGGAGTTATCAATGGTAATTGTCTTGGAAAAAGACACAAATCCTGCCGTCCATATGGAGCAGTTACCGATAACTCCCGAACCTAATTCAAGAGCTAAATCTGTTTACAAGTGTCTGACTCGGTCTGAGTCTAATTCAAACCCGAATCCAAAAATCAAATCCGAATACTTGATCATGAGCATGAATACTTGAAATCAAACATCAAGATCAAACATGTATACTTGACCTGACTTGACCGAACCATGGTTATAACTTGACATGACTACTTGATTACATCCTGAACATGAATACTTGAACAATTTGTATCCATAGTTTTGGCAAGACTTGTAATTATAATTTATAAAATATATTACGTGGGGATAAAGGGATAGATTGGTACGCGATCAGTCAAAAATATTGCAATCTTGAACATATCAATTTCCTCACTATTCTAATCATTTAAGGATAGTTGATATATTTATAACACATATTACCAGTTCGTCTACAAATTATTAAATACCACGTGTTATATATATAATCAACATCTTTTTAAGGAAATTGTATGTTTAGTATGTCATGCATAATATTCTATATCTCCAACATTCTTTATCGAGATTCTGTGCAGAAAATTTTCTCAAGACAGATATTGGAATCGCAAATTTACTGACAAATTACAGCAAGTCAAAGACTTAAAATCTGGAAGAGATTCAGAAGAGATAAAAATATTCCGGATATCACCTGACGACCCATTTGCCAACACCAAACAACACAGAAAGTTTGAAGCATCAAACTCAACAAATGGCCGCGGAACCGCGGCCGAGTCAGGCCGATCCGCCGCGGATCCACGGCCAAGTTAGGGGCTCCGGTAACGATACTTCTCCAGAACATTCTCTTCAACTTCCTAGCCTGCTTGAGACGCTTCATAACCACCTGGCTTCTTCTGGAAGGCTCTGTATAACTACCAATCTTCTTGTGGAAGCTTGATTTGAGATCTATAAAAAGGGATCTAGGCTACATTGTAAAGGTTGTTGAATTTTAGGGTTGAAAGTTGAGTGACACAACTTGTGATTCCAATTCAAATCCAAATCAAAAATCCAAATCAAGATTCGTTGAGAACTACATCAAGCGAAGACATTGAAGATCCTTTATCGCAACGCCGATCGTCATCAAGAGCAAGAGATCCACGAATGATCCACGTCTCATGGTGATCGAGCCACGCAAAAATCGACGACAAATTCTCTTTTCAAAGAAGTGATCGAGAGCTTAGTCTTGTAATCTCGGATTGATAAGTGTAAATTTGAGAAGATTTAGTAAAGGTGATCAATTGTTAACTCCCGTTTTCTTTACATTCTTGTATTATGAAATTTCTCATTCTTGATTCTTTTATTTTCATGATGCGTAAGTAAATCTCCGCTTGCTAAGGAATTGAAGGAAATCGGTAGATCTAATGATGATGAAAATCCTAAAACTAATCTTTAGTCTTATGAGAATTGTGAACTTTAGGAAAAAGAATCATCAATTACCTAATTTGGATTGAGATCACCATTCTTGATAATTTCGTTGCAATTTAAGAATTGAATGATTGATGATTTTCTTTGCTAAAGGTTAGATTTGAATGATGATAAATGAAAAGACAAGGGAAAGTGAAGGAGAAACCGTGGTTCCTTCAATAGATCCCTAATCTTCATTCATCGCCATCGATCTAGCTATAATTCATCAATAGATAAGATACGTCATTATTAGTATTCATCATTGCTAATAATTCATATCGATTCCTACAAGCTATTCTTCATTTTCTTGATAACGAAAATTGATTTTGGATACTTTCTTGATTTCTAATTCTTGATCATGTTCTTGATTTTCTTGAAATGACAACTCAATTAAATCTTAAATTACTTTCTTGAATTTTCTTTGATATTTTCTTTCAATTCATCTAAAGCAAAAACGAATAAATTCACTTATCTCAATGGACGATCCGTATTCATTAACGAACTATATCGACACCGTTACTGATTGCGGCTATAAATTCTTTGGTTGTGATAACATTTTTAAAACACAATCTTAACGATCAATCAAATGGCGCCGTTGTCGGCGATCGCGTGCTATTTTGTTCGTTCTTGTTATTTGAGTTAAAATTTTATTATTCCATCAAAAATTTGAATCAAAATCGCATCGTGTGCTTAACGATTAGTTGTGAATTTTGCAAGAAAATCTGGAATCTCTGCAGCAAGGGAAAAAATATTCAGATCATTTCAGGTAGGACAGAGGAGCAATAGGAGCAGCAATACAAAATTTCATGCAAAGAACTGTTCATCTAACCGCGGAACCGCGGCATTTTGCAGGTTTTGGCGGCGGATCTGCGGCTTTCTTGAAGCTTCAAGACTTCAGTTCTCTGTGGTATCTTCTATACTTTCTTATCTCTCCCCTGCTCTTGTCCAATAACCATTTTCTGCATAATTCTTTGCAAAAATTCGCAGCGCCGCCAAAAGAATTTTTTTTTTGCGTATTTTGATATTGGTTGTTTGTGCATATTTTAACACGGAAATTAAGGGGAAAAGACCAAATTCAGATTAGGTAGGGATTTCATTACCCTTCCTAAGCCCCAAAAATCACAAACTAGCATCTACTTCACCTTCATTAACTAAAAAAATATCTAGACAAGAATCTAAAGACCGTCGCGCTCAATTAGGACAGAAGAAGGTCGTGGGTAATCTATTGCTTATCCGCATTTCTTTTGTGGTGTCTAAGGTAAGTATGTCTAAGGCAAGTGGTTACTTAATTAGGCCCGCTACTTACGTAGCGGAGAATCTCCTACTTACCTGGCACTTACCTGACCACAGGAGGGATAAAGAGGTAGTAGAGAATTTATCCTGTGATTTGTCTTCTGAAAGTCTAGGAGCGGTCTAGTGACATGACCTAGGTGACCATTAGATCTAGGGTTGCTTGTGCATTTTTTGTGTGATTTTTCAAAATCCGTCTTTTTCAAAACCAAACACCAAAACAAATCATTTTCTCTAATTAATTAACGCTGCCACTTGTGCTAAACCCTTTAGTGCATGCTCGGCTGGACACGGGATTCTAATGCCCGTCTTGTCCGCGTTTCTCCTATCGACTCCGAAGTCGGTATTTCTACATCTTCTTTTTCCTCACCACACACCACATCCACCACAATGGACGGATCTCCATCAAATTTTAACACTACTTTGCCACAACTCGCAGGTGCGCAGAATCTACCGCGTATGTCTCTCCAAGAGAGATGTTACCCGATACGTGGTCCTCTTTCTACTTGTCTTTCCATACCACCAGCCAATGGGGACAATTTCGAAATCAAACCACATTACATTAATCTTTTACCAAAATATCACGGTCTCGAGTCTGAAAACGCATACGTTTTTATTACCAAATTTGAAAAAGTATGTGCTATGATGGGCACTTCACAGATTTCTGTGGATGCTATGAGATTGCGTCTTCTCCCGTTCACCTTGTGCGATTTAGCCGAGAAGTGGCTTTATAACACAGCTGCACACTCTATTTCAAACTGGGATGAATTCGTCATAGAATTCCTTAAGAAATTCTATCCCAATCATAAGACCGCCCGTGTTCGTAATGAAATCAATCAATTTACCCAGCTTCCTAATGAACAATTTTGGAAGTGTTTTAAATGGTTCAAGGATCTGTTAGTTCAATGTCCTCGTCACGGAATCCATCGATGGGATCTCTGTCGAATCATATATGAGGGCATTAATCCTACAATAAAACAGATGCTTGAATCCATGTGTCAAGGCAATTTCATGTCTAAAGACGATGGTGAAGCTTGGAAATTTTCAGAAGATTTCGCTGAAAAAACTTTGCAATGGGAGAGTGTAAGTCAACCATCATCTAGGGGTTGTATTCATCAACTTGATGTTTCCATAGTAGTCAAAGCTGAAATGGCAGCAATGCAAAAGAAACTTGAAGCTATGGAACGCAAATTTTTATTAGCCTCCCTAAACCAGACGACACTCCCCAAAACCCTGTGTGGATGCTGTTCTGATTCATCACATTTGGCGGAAGAATGTCCTCTGAATTCACCGTTTTAAGGTCAAGAGCACACTAATGCTGCTTTTCAGCAAAGACCTAGAAACGATCCTTATTCTTCCACTTATAATCAGGGTTGGAGGAATCACCCTAATTTTGCTTGGAACCAACACCAAAATCAAAACACGGTTCCAAACCAAAATAACTTTCAAAGGGTCCCTCCACAACAATAGCAACCACTACAATTGACTCAGCACCCCTATCAACCACAAAATTTTCAAAATTCGGCCAATACTTTTGCACCGTATAATATTTTTTTGCAATTGGCCGGTACTGATAACTCCTCTTCACTCGAACAAACCATGAATTTGATTTTGAAAAATTTCATGCAAGTTTCAGCTGAGATGAAGTCTTCTGTCAAGAATATCAAGAAGGACTCCGCCTTCCATGGTGAGAGTATTAAATCGATAGAAGCACAAATTGCACGATTAAATGCCGAAATGAGTGGTAGAGAAAAAGGGAAACTTTCATCTCAACCCCTACCGAATCCTGGGCATTCACAACACTACAATGCGAATGCCATCACAACGTAAAGATCTGAAAGAGTGCTGAATAATTAAGTCGGTGAACAGATTGATAATGATGAAATAATCAATGACACCCCAGCTTCTACTTCTACTTCTACTTCCACTTCCACTTCTGACCCTAGTTCTTCTTCTTGCGAGCCTATTCTTCGTTTTCCTCAAGGCTCGAACCCTCAGCCCATTCCTTCTAGTCAACCAAAGACGATCCCCACTCCTATTCTGGGATCTGTTCCACACACACAACCTTCTTCAATGTTAGACCCAGCTCTTATTGCTAAAGCTCCTTATTCGAATCGGTTAAGGGGAAACAAACCAAGTCCACATATGGAGAAGATATTGGAAATGTTTAAACAGGTTAACATTAATATCCCTCTTTTAGATTCTATTCAACAAGTTCCGGCTTATGCGAAAATTCTTAAGGACTTATGCACTAGGAAGAGGAAGACTCAAGTGCCCAAAAAGGTATTCATGACGAATAATGTTAGCACAGCTTTTACCCCACAATTACCAAAGAAACGTAAGGACCCTGACTGTACTACAATCTCGATTTCTATTGGGGGCAAAAATATTAACCGTGCTTTACTTGACCTTGGCGCAAGTGTTAACCTGCTTCCATACTCTGTCTACGAGCAGTTAGGGATTGGAGAGTTGAAACCAGCTCATTGTACTCTCCAAATAGCAGACCGATCAATCACCAAACCTAGGGGTGAACTTGAGGATGTGTTGATAAAAGTCGGGGAATTTATATTCCCTGTAGACTTTATTGTTTTAGATACATACCCTGTAGTGAACCCACGGAACCAAATTCCGGTGATTCTTGGTCGACCCTTCCTAGCCACTTCCAATGCTATCATTAATTGTCGAAACGGTTCCATGAACCTATCTTTTGGGAAAATGACAATTGAGCTTAACATCTACAAGATTGGAAGTCAGCCATCTGAACTCTCTGCTCACATTCTTGATGTCTGTTCTTTCCACGAGATAGCTCCCGAAAGCTGAAAGGTTGATGAACTTTGCTTTGATGATCTCGACGACATTAGCACATCATTGTTTGATCTTGCACATCATATTGAGGACACTTTTGATGAGTCCACTCCTGAGTTTGAACCTTCTGACTCATCACAAAAGTTAGTCACACTTTCCGAGTATGTATCCTTTGCAGGCTATTGTCACGAACCGAAAAAAAGCACGTGATGGCCCTTAAACTACGCAACGTTTACAGGCGTAACGCAATTTAAGTAAGCCGAAAACCCAGCAATCTAAACCATCAAAAGCAGTAAGTGATAATAGCATTTTCAAAACTTTTGAAATCTCAAACCAAATTCTTTAAAGTCCAACTTTACTTTCTTAAAAATTTTGGCAGCACCTCCTTTGTAAAAACTAACCCCAAAAATGGGTACAACATAAATATAAAGTAAAGCATCCCCAACGGGAGCAAATCTACGCCCAACGGCGGAAAAAACCACCACAATAGATATATGACGCTGTAGCGAAGAAATAAAAGACGATATAAGTAAAACTGTATAAAAGACATCCAAGTCACCAAAATATACAATATCGTCCTCACATCAAGTCTCTAAGTCATACACATGAAAGGGATAGATGGAGAGTACAGGATACAACGAATATACAATACGCAACATCGGATAACCGTAAAACCCACCTATAGCAAAACTATACACAGTCAGCCGTAACGGTATCCGCTGCAAAAGATGATACGAAAGATGAAAAGCCTGCCGCGAATTCCCTGAGGGACTACCTGCAAAACACTGTGGCACAACGAGGGTGAGTTGCCAACTCGTGAATAGTAAATAACATATGCAGGTAATCGCAAGTATGCACGTACAGCGCGAATCTAATATATGCAAGCGGATAGAAATAAATGGTCATATGTATACAACAGTCATGAAAGATAGTCTAGCAGGTACAACTAATACATGAAACAATAATATGACAATATGTATATGCAACAGTCATGAAAGGTACTCTATCAGGTACTACTAATACATGAAGCAATGCATATAACATAAATGAGGAGTATGGAAATAAAACATGTCATTCTCACGGAATCCTGACCTCGTGATAGGACCAAAGTCCATCCAGACAATCTAAATCCCAAATTTCCTCAAATCAGCCCCCAAATTGGTTCTCATATCTTGTAAGTATCATATATACTGAATGTACAATATCAAGTATATCTCATATATCCTGAACGTACAATATCAAGTAAACCTCATATATCCTGAATGTAAAGTGTCAAGTAAATCTCATATATCCAATATCCAGTATCGAGTAAGTTTCATATAAAGTGAGTATCCAACATCGACACTCAAAAATATCATGAAACAAGTGTCTAGCATCGACACATAAATACTGATCTATCAGGTGCTGTCACCACGACTGACCCCCTGATAGGTACGTATCATACGCTATCCCGAAACTCAAGTGCCTAGCTCTGACACTCGAAATTCGACGTATCCATACGTACATGACCCCGGCCTGTATCCCCATGATACCCGTCGAGTCAAAGGTACTGTCACCGGTAGGTACTTACCTACCTTCCAGGCTCAATCAGCATGGACCGTCGATCTTCTTGCGGAGGGGAACCGTACCGGGCCCCACCATGTACCCTCACACGGCCCACGACGCTCCTCGCATGGGGTATATATATATCAGAACCGATAAATCTCATGGTGGCTGCTGAAATATCATATCAAGAGAAACCGGGTTTTTTAAATAATGCATAATTTCATGAAACAACCACGGTCCTCAAATCCAGAAAACATCAAGTAATGAATAAGTATAAAT
Source organism: Agapanthus africanus (assembly GCA_030015575.1). Lineage (NCBI taxonomy): Eukaryota > Viridiplantae > Streptophyta > Magnoliopsida > Asparagales > Amaryllidaceae > Agapanthus > Agapanthus africanus. The sequence continues at coordinate 50,646,586 of CM057339.1, forward strand.
GCATGAATCAATACATATATATTAGCGTCCCATTCCACTAATATATATATATATATATATATATATATATATATATATATATATATAACAGCGTCCCATTCCACTGTTATATATACTTAGGAGTAAAAATATCAGAGAGCATCATATGAAATCTATGAATGTAATATATGCAACATGAAACAGTAATATGAGTATATAAAGGAAAAACCGCTATTTAACTGCAACAAGTTAATATATATATCATGAGGTTCCTAATTTCTCCAAATCCATACAACATCAAATAAAGGTGAACATGTAGCTATAACCAGGTATGCGTAACCATGTCGATATAGTAAGATGTGTGTATCTACCTATCACTAATGATGTAATACCCTCCGGATATAAGTGTAAGTATGTATGCGAGATGTACATGTAGCTATGTCTCATATGTGTATATACCTATCACTAATGGTACAATACCATATAGGTAATTAGCATGTAAGCATGTCAAGCTATACTACTATCATAAGCGCCAACGCATAAGAATCAATGACCTCACGTCAATGACAAAACAGTACCACATAGGTATGTGTAGCCCTAACTAGGTAAGTGAGTACACATGTAAGTATGTATGCACGGTGTATATGTGAGTATGTGTGCATAGCAAGGCATATGTGTAAGCATGTAGGTATACATGTATACTATTATCATATGCGCCAAGGAAAATAAGGATCATGTCTCAATGTCCCTAAACAATACAATATCACATATGTATAGATGTTGTGCGTGTCATGGCAATTATTGACGGTGTGTGTGTAGTATACAATTAGTGCTCATGAAACATGAACCGTAAATAATGGTGTTGTGTCTCATTAATACTAAGTCTATACACAAGGAAATGAAATAAGGAACATGGTATACATGCACAATCAATATCCGTATACTTTTAACTAATAGTCATGTCATTTGATCTAGCCCAGATGCATAACGCCATGCGGGCGATCCCCCTGTAGATGTTAAATCTACTCACCAACGCTCCTGGCTAAGCAAAGCCGACCACCTGCTTTCCTTTCTCCGCAGGGTCCGAAGTCCTCGCCTGCGATCCTGAAAGCATATAATAATATAACAAGTATATATTAGTAATCGACCAATAATACGTACCAACTACGTTTGACCGACGCACCAACTCCAAATATACTCTCAAGTGTTCGTCAAGTGGCTAACGCGCGTAGTGACACTACGAAACCAACTGAAGAACAAAAGCTACACAAAGACACGAACGACATCGGCACGACCCTAACTAGGAACACAAAGCGACACAACTACCAAGCCTAGACGCTGATCGTACCGATTGTGCATTCACAACACAAGTCTAAAGCTAATACAATTCTAGCGATATCAAACATCTTAAAACAGCTTAACTAAGTTATCCAAACCACTTCCATAATTTTAAACTCGCCCAATTATGTTTTAGAAAAACCTAGTAAGCAATATATATCATTTTATCACAAAACTACAACTTTTTACCAAACTAGCATTTACAAACATCACTAATTAGTAAGATTAAACTATACAAACCCTTACTAAAATTTTAATCTCACTTGATTAAGATTTAGTAAAAATTTAGTTTGCTAATTAGCTTATTTATCCGATCAGGAAAATATCATTTAACAAATTAGCAACTTGGTTAAGTTTTCATAATCTTCAAATAACAATTAACCATTTCATCAAGTTAAATCCTAACTTGAACTTCATTAAAATTATCATGAATGAATTAAACATGAATTTAAAGCTATAATTAAACAATTAAATAGCTAACTTATGATTTAAACATAACAATTAAGGATTAGGGTTAGAGTTTTATACCTCACAAAAGATCAAAATCAAGCAACTAGAAATCCAAAGTTAGCCTCCAAAAATCCTAATTTGATGAAGATCAAAGCTTGATTGAAGAAGAAGAATGATGGGTTTTGATTATATTTGAGTTTGTATGAATTTATTTGGATTTTTGATGATTTATTTGAAGTAAAATGAGTTGAAATGGGATGGAAATAATGAAGGGCAGCAAGCAATAGAAGTGGCCGGCCATAAGGAAGGAGCTAGGGTTTTGTGGTGAAGTGTGGAAAATTCTAGAAGAAAATATCAATTATTGCATAATAAAACAAACAAGCATTTTGTCACCATTTTCTTTTCTTTAAAATTCAATTAATCTCCACAAATATCTAGATATTTAGGTGAGAAGGTTTAAACATAATTCTAGTGATTAGTTTAGCATAGATTCACATTAGTAGTAATTAACCCAAGCCAAAAAGTAATTACCACTAATAAAGTGCGCAAATAAAACATTAAAATAATATTTTAATTAGGGAAAAATTCTATGTGAACCAAAACTTCCAATTGACCCCAAAGCCCGCGCACTAGCTTCATTCTAGCTAAACTAGGTGCCGACAAAGCTATACAGAAGTTTGATCACAATCGGGTTAAAACGAAAAACACCGACAATTTTACCCCAAAACGGAAAAATTCGCAAAACGATTTCTAAAACGTTACAGCTATGAACTTCTTCGAGAATCCGAATGTCATTCACTGACCCCACCTTCTATTGTCTCTCCGCCGACATTAGATAATTGCTACCTTATATGCATATTTAGGTGAGAATGAGTCTTTGCCCGTGATCATATCTGCTTCTCTAGCCCAAGAGCAAGAGAACGCTCTTTTGATGGTCTTGAGATCTAATAGGCAGGCCTTTGGTTGGACAATGGCCGACATCAAAGAGATTAGTCTCTTGATTGTTGAACATCATATACATTTGATGGATGAAGCCAAACCAACCCAAGAACCACAAAGACGGTTGAATCCCGTCATGAAGGAGGCAGTAAAGAAAGAAATCGTCAAATGCCTTGACAGTGGTATCATTTACCCAATCTCTGATAGCCAATGGGTAAGTTCTATTCATGTAGTCCTTAAGAAATCTGGCATCACGGTCATAACAAATGAGGCTAATGAGTTGATCCAGACACGCACTCAAACTGGGTGGCGTATATGTATTGATTATAGAAAACTCAATGCCGCAACGAGGAAAGACCACTTCCCTCTACCTTTCATTGACCAGATGTTGGAACGATTAGCTGGACATGAATATTATTGTTTCATGGATGGATACTCTGGCTATAACCAGGTCCCTATTGCCGAAAAGGATCAAGATAAAACCACATTTACTTGTCCTTTCGGTACCTTTGCTTATAGACGCATGCCCTTTGGGTTATACAATACTCCCGCTACATTTCAGCTGTGTATGATGGGGACATTCTCGGACATGGTCGAGAATTTTCTGGAGATTTTCATGGACAATTTCTCGATATTAGGAGATTCTTTTGATAACTGCCTATCTCATCTTGACGCAGTTCTTACTCATTGTAAAGATAAGAACTTAACTTTGAATTGCGAAAAATACCATTTCATGGTCCAAGAAGGCATTGTACTTGGACATGTCATTTCACGGAAAGGCATTAAGGTTGACAGAGCTAAAATAGATGTCATTCATAACCTTTCTCATCCCAAATGCGTCAAAGATATACGATCTTTCCTTGGTCATGCAGGGTTTTATAGGAGATTCATTAAGGATTTTAGCAAAATTGCTAGACCCTTAACTCTTCTCTTAGCCAAGGATACCGCATTTCAGTTTGACTCGGATTGTGTGGCTGCTTTTGAATCACTTAAAAATTCTCTCACTATAACCCATGTTCTATCATCTCCTGATTGGAACCACCCGTTTGAGCTTATGTGTGATGCATCAGATTTTGCTGTTGGTGCAGTCTTAGGACATCACATTGATAAGATGCCACATGTGATTTATTATGCAAGTAAGACCTTGAATGATGCCCAAATTAATTATACAACCACCGAGAAAGAACTCTTGGCAGTTGTATTTACATTAGAAAAATTCAGGCTTTACTTGATTGGCTCACCAGTTGTGGTTTACACTGATCACTCCGCCTTAAAACATCTTTTATCTAAGAAGGATGCTAAAGGTAGGTTAATACGTTGGATCCTATTATTACAAGAATTTGATCTTGTCATTCGAGAAAAGAAAGGATGTGAAAACGTAGTAGCCGACCATCTTTCGCGCATCTCTTCTTCACCCGTGACCTTGCCAATTAACGATTCTTTTCCAGACGAACAACTCTTGATCGTATCCGGCGAACCTTGGTTCGGGGATATTGTGAATTATCTTGCAACGGGACTTATTCCCAGCAAATGGTCTAAACAGGACAAACATCGATTTCTATCCCAAGTAAAGCATTTTTACTGGGATGAACCATATTTTTTTAAGTATTGTCCTGACCAAATCATTCGCAAATGTGTCCCCAATGATAAATTCAAGAGTGTTTTGTCTTTCTTTCATGATCAGGCATGTGGAGGTCACTTTGGTCCACGAAAGGCGGCGGAGAAGGTTTTGCGATGCGGTTTTTACTGGCCAACTTTATTCAAAGATGCATTTGATCATTGCAAAACCTGTCCACAATGTGAACACACTAGTCGGATTTCTAAAAGAAATGAGATGCCACTTCAACCGATCTTGGTTGTTGAAATTTTCGACGTTTCGGGTATTGATTTTATGGGTCGTTTTCCCAACTCTTTTGGGAATTTGTACATCTTGTTAGCGGTTGATTGCATTTCGAAATGGGTGGAAGCTATTCCTTATCTCACTAATGACAACAAGGTTGTCATTAAGTTCCTTAAAGAAAATATCTTTTCGCGATTTGGACACCCACGCGCTATCATTAGCGACAACGGGACGCATTTCTGTAATCGGTCTTTCGAGACTTTGATGCGGAAATATGCAATCAACCACAAACTTTCCACACCCTATCATCCCCAAACGAGCGGGCAAGCTGAGATTTCAAATAGACAAATCAAACAAATTTTGGAGAAAACAATTTCTAAAAACCGGAAAGATTGGTCAACCAAATTGACAGATGCTCTTTGGGTATTTCGTACTGCTTATAAAACTGATCTCGGTATGTCTCCTTATCGTCGAGTGTTTGGAAAGGCTTGCCACCTTCCGGTCGAGATTGAACATAAAGCAATGTGGGCTATTAAAGAACTTAATTTCGATTTAAATCAAGCCTGCAACTTTCGGAAGTTGCAATTAAACGAGCTAAGCGAACTCCGTGAGGAAGCTTATGATAATGCGATGATTGTAAAGAACCGGACTAAGGTATTTCACGATAAAAATATTTTGAGAAAAACTTTTACCCCAGGTCAACAAGTTTTTCTTTACGATTCCCGTCTCCATCTTCATACGGGTAAGCTAAAATCTCGTTGGATAGGACCATTTGTTGTGCGGTATGTCTACCCGCACGGGGCAGTTGAGCTTGAAAATGTTAAAAACGGCTCAATTTTCAAAGTGAATGGATATAGACTAAAACCGTATTTTTCCACTGACCCCTCGGAGGAGCTTCTGTTTTTACAGGAGCCGATTTATAATGATTGATTTTCCTCCAGCTCACCTCCATGTCTCGGTAATATTGTCTCATCTTTAGAATGGAGGTGAGTCAAATTGTTTATATAAAAATAGTAAAAATTAAAAAAAAAATGCAAATTTGTACATAAAATAAAAAAATAAGTTTGGGGGAGATTTTCATGTACATTCATTCTTATCCCCGTCAATAAATTTTTCCTCCCAAGCCTACAGGTTTTTGACATTTAACAGATGACAACAGTGAGAACACTACTGTAAACAGGTTTGGGGAAGGTTTGTGCTTATTTACGCATCACTCTGCATCATACTTTGCATAAGTACAAAATTTTCAAAATTTTTCTTTTATAATAAAAGATTAGAAAGTAAAAAATTACATTTAAAAGATTGGAAAAATTTAAGAAAACCAAGAAAGTTAGATGTTTTCTTAAACGAACTAGTAATAAGTAGTTATGAGCCGTTGTCCCAAGGATTAGTAAGATGAAAGAAGTCACTAATCTGAGGATAAAAATAAGTCTGAAAAATAGTTCCTATTCTGGAAGTCAAACATTTGAACACTGATACCCTACTATACGCACTTACACACGTCTTGAAGCTCGGGATAGTAGAGGATACCTTGAAATGCACTTGTCCAAAAGCCAAAGTATGGCGAAATAATAAATGAAGCATAAAAGATAAAATGGTGAAGAAAATGAATACTAGTTTTGAAATCACCAAGGCAGTATAAAAAAATATAGCGAGGGTGCTTCATCACCCAGTGCCTTAGACCAACTGGTTTAAGAGTCACTGCTAAGCCTTAGGTGTTGCAGGACAAGAAAAATACTAATTACGCTTAATATGTGAGCACATTTAGTAATCGGTCGGTTAGTACCTCAAGAAGTATTAACGGTCGCATGAAAAATGTGTGAGCAATTCCATCTAAAATATTCACCGACTAAGAAAGTAATGAGGTAGATGGACAAGAGTATGATAGCTTGAATTGAATTCTCTGAGTGTAGGGATGTCTTTTACACACACGTAGGGGTATATGATCGATGTTTGGAAGAAAGGTAGGGATGAAGAATAAAAACGATGTTTTATTGAGGGATGATGTGATTTCTAATATATTTTCATGACTATTAAGATAAGGCTCATGACAACCGAAAAGCTAGAGTTGTTGGAAACTCTGATTTTTCAAAGTCTTTCTTTTACAATTATTATCTTTATATGTAACTTTCACAGTCTTTCTTTTATTATAGGATTTTGTAAGTGCAATCCGCTGAAAACCCTCAGGAGACAACACTCCTCCTACTAGGGACACCTAGAGCTTTAAAGGCTTGTTGCACGTGCTCGGTGCAATTGTGTTTGCCTATGAAAGTGTGCTTGTTAGTTTTTCTTTTTCTTAATAAATTTCTGCTTCTCTTGAATAAAAGAAGTTTGCTCGAGACGATCAAAATCAAGTTTGGGGGAATTTGTTCAGTCGAAAATATTGCAATCTTGAACATATCAATTTTCTCACTATTATAATCATTTAAGGATAGTTGATATATTTATAACACATATTACCAGTTCGTCTACAAATTATCAAATACCACGTGTTATATATATAATCAATATCTTTTAAAGGAAATTGTATGTTTAGTATGTCATGCATAATATTCTATATCTCCAACATTCTTTATCGAGATTCTGTGCAGAAAATTATCTCAGGATAGATATTGGAATCGCAAATTTGCCGACAAATTGCAGCAAGTCAAAGACTTGAAATCTGGCAGAGATTAAGAAGAGATAAAAATATTCCGGATATCACCTGAAGACCCATTTGCCAACACCAAACAACACAGAAAGTTTGAAGCATCAAACTCACCAAATGGCCATGGAACCGCGGCCGTGTTAGGCCGATCCGCCGCGGATCCGCGGCCGAGTTAGGGGCTCCGATAACGATACTTCTCCAGAACCTTCTCTTCAACCTCCTGGCGTGCTTGAGACGCTTCATAACCACCTGGCTTCTTCTGAAAGGCTCTGCATAACTACCAAGCTTCTTGTGGAAGCTTGATTTGAGATCTATAAAAAGGAATCTAAGCTACATTGTAAAGGTTGTTGAATTTTAGGGTTGAAAGTTTAGTGACACAACTTGTGATTCCAATTCAAATCCAAATCAAGATTCGTTGAGAACTATATCAAGCGAAGACATCGAAGATCCTTTATCGCAACGCCGATCGTCATCAAGAGCAAGATCCGCGAATGATCCACGTCTCACGGTGATCGAGCCATGCAAAAATAGACGACAAATTCTATTTTCAAAGGAGTGATCGAGAGCTTAGTCTTGTAATCTCGGATTGAGAAGTGTAAATTTGAGAAGATTTAGTAAAGGTGATCAATTTTTAACTCTCGCTTTCTTTACATTCTTGCATTATGAAACTTCTCATTCTTGATTCTTTTATTTTCATGATGCGGGAGTAAATCCCTGCTTGCTAAAGAATTGAAGGAAATCGGTAGATCTAATGATGATGAAAATCCTAAAACTAATCTTAAGTCTTATTAGAATTGTGAACTTTAGGGAAAAAAATCATCAATTACCTAATTTGGATTGAGATCACCATTTTTGATAATTTCGTTGCAATTTGGGAATTGAATGATTGAAGATTTTCTTTGCTAAAGATTAGATTTGAATGATGATCAATGAAAAGACAAGGGATGTAAGTGCACGGCGGCGCCCCGGCCGTCAAACCGACGGCCAAATGCGGAAACGGTGATAAACTTTAATTTTGCGAACTTTGCAAACCGGCACCACCGCGCACTAAACTCCGGATCGGGCCATTAAACTAGTCCTAGCTAAGTAACAAGATAGGGAAGAGAGATATACCGACTGATCCGAGTCCTCCGGTCTTCTCGTCATCGTCCCGATCTCCCGCGGAAACTCCGGTCGTCGCCTCCTCGCCGGAAGGGCACCACATCGCCTGTATCTTTTACGGGCTCCCGCCTCTATACCGAGGCAACTCGGGCATGAAGCTGGCAAGTCGACATGCCCAAGATTTGCTGTAGAATAATGTAGAATCGTTGTCTCTTTAGGGTTTTGTATAGTTGCCATGATGGAGGAATTTTTTGCACAAGGATTTTCATAGATGCTTGAGGGAACAATGGTGCATGCAAGGAAAAAGGCTCGGCCAAAAAATCCTATTGTGCTCACTGTCAAAAAACAATGAAGCAAGCTCATCCCCTTATATAATTAATTAATCCATTATCTCCCCTCTTCAAAAAAAAACAGCCCCTGCACACTTATTAAAAGCACATTCCCCTTTTTAATAAATTAATCCCTTAACATCCAAATGAAACACTAGCAAAACACATGGGGGAGGGGGCCCACGAAAACATGCAGGAACCATTTTTCCTTGTCCAAAACTTCAACCATACTTCACTTCTATTCACACCTTAACCTCATAAATGCAAAAGTATGGATGAAAGATTCAAATCCTATCATAATGAAGACAAGTGCAAGAAACCCCCTCCTCAAATGTTATTTGCACAATTGCAAATAACCCCCCTCCATCGGAAAAGTCCGGCCGGGAAAGAACAAAGGAAAACCGGCCGGAACGGAATGCAAACTGGCAACTCCAGAAAACTGGTCCCGTAATAAATTACAGGAAAACCCCGATACTGTGCATACACACCCGCATCTGTATTCCGACCGGATACAAATGCAATGAGACAAAATCTACACTGTACTAAACTAGGATCCGGCTTAAACCAAAGCCGGCTAGTAATGTTCGTCCGATCCTGATCCGTGCAATACCGCACGTATCTGATCGAACCCTGCCATATATCCATACGGCCACTAGTACAAACCGTCCGATCCTGATCCGTGCAATACCGCACGTATCTGATCGGACCCTGCCATATCTCCATACGGCCTCTACAGCGTTTCGCCCGAAAGCTTGAGTAACTGTAAGTGTGTGGTGGACTCTAAAGACTCGTCAATACTATGGCTGTGGATTTAACCACTAGCTCGTCAGAGGTATAAGCCAATACGTAACGGGCTACCAGCTATTGACCAAAAGGGACGTCGATGAGCGAACTCATCCTGACACCCTACTGAGCCTGTCAGTGACAATATCCGTACAGTCCGGTCCGTTCGTCTACGAGCATCGCATGTCGGGCCTAGGGGGTGGGTAAAAGTCAGACCCCCAAAAGCAGTACAAGTCGTGTCGGAGTGTAGCCCAGAACACCCTGAGATACTACTGGAATACCTACCAGTAAATCTCCTGTCTTGGGCAAGGACTTCGTGTAATGGCTCTCCTAGACACAGCGCGACCTCACCCCCAATACCGGGAGAGACGAACTCCTGAAGATCCGCTCACTGCCTCCATGTGGCTCGGGACTGTACCCAACTAAAACCTGTTTGCACGACTCCTTTGAGCCGTGGTAGGGTAGTAATCAAAGCACAGTGGGAACTCACACGAGACAAATGACGATCTCAGGTCGATGAACTAACCTGTACACATGTCACCAGGGAACTGCTATCTGACGTCAGGTATAAGACCAACTAGCATGTTCCCGGCGAGTCCTGTCCGGTGTACTCATAACCCAATGAGCACCTGTATACATCTTAGGTGAACCAACTGACACCAGTGGCTTGTGAGATCGGCCACCGCCCCTCGTCGGGGTCTCGACTGTATACACTAGTCTACTCTGGAGAATCGATGCCCTGTCTCGAAACTCCCACGACTAGGGACCTTTTAAGGATATGCTTGTAGACCCCAGCTCTCACGTATATGATCGCCCTCATACTGCTGGTCGTCAAGCAAGAATCCTAGGGGCTCTATCAACGTGCAATAGCGACCTGTCAGGTCACCTAAAGCAGTACACGATGATAAAGGTAAACCAGATAGCATACTATCATCTCGAGTAAGACTGTCGTCCCGGGATAGGTCCTCCCTCAATCATTGCAATCACGTGCCTGTGATCCAATAATTGACTCTGAGGGCACTATCTCCAACAATCTCCCACTTGCACTCAAGGCTAATTATTGCGATATCGCAGACTCACAGCCCGTGTGATACCGAACACCCAACTTCTCTACTAGTCAGTCGCACAAAGCCTGTTTGCGAAACTATTGCGTTCGAGGAATAGCCTCAGTGAGTGGATCCGCCTAGATGTTTCTTTCTATGTCTCTCTATATCTCAAGTTCGCGGAGAAAGCCATCTCCCGAAATGAGCAATACCTGTCTTAGAATGTCTGGATGTCTGATGGGACCTAGCTCATAAATGAACTCCAAATCCAAACTTCTCAGACTGTATCGTCAACTGAACTTAATCAGTATCCTGCGCCATGCCTCCCTCAGTATTGCCTTGGATCACCTGTCCAGAATACTGCCCCTCGACAGAAGGAAAACTATAACTCTGACAACCTCCTTATCGTCCAGGTCACCTTGGAAGCCTGGAATGATAACTGTCTCCCAAATGAGGCTGTCGTTATCATATCCCTAGAATATTCACTTATGTTCTAAAACTGCTTCCGACTGTTTCTCCAGGATTGGATCAATGTCAACTTATTGCATCTAGTGCAAGAACAACATCTGGTGTGGTACATGACATCTCATGATTGACTCAATTGCCTAAGCAAGTGATCTGCCAATCATGCACATCCCTCTCTACTTTAGTCTATAAGACACCTTTAGAGAGGGTGACTCCATCACCTGCAGGTACACTACCGTGCCAGGAGTCGTCCATTCTAAATACTCTTAGAATGCTGTCTAAGTACCCTTGTGGAGAAAACACTGTGTGACGACCAAAGTATAACCGATCGTAGTATAGGAATATCACTTCCTACTTTGTGTATGTCATCCAAAACCCGGATATCACACCCTATTACCTTCTCAACAGATCCATCCTCTATTCTGATGACGTCAAACCTATGACTGTCACATCAGAAATAGATGATCTAACTCCGCTATATCTGCTCATGTCTATAAATAGACATAAGCCTGATGTCCACCAATGCTTCCGCTGCTCCCACTGACTACGAAAACCCTCTGGCAGAGTCATATAGACGTGCACTTCTAAAGCTAGTTTAGAACGACGCTATACTCATCCTCCTGCCGGGTCTCGCAGCCTGGAACAACAACAATGGCAAGTGTGGGTAAACAAGAACTTCCCTGTCACCGTCCTTGAGGCTACCGGAGTACCTCTCGGGTGCCTGAAGTTACCCACCATATCTGCGGAGTGGCCAATGGAATGTCAAAACAGATTGAATCTTTAGGTTCCTTATCAAATCTTCAGTAATCGTTTGCGGTTCTGGAATCACTTCCAGTTCTACCATACTCCCACTACTGTTTTTGAAAAAATCCATTTTTATTAAAACTGTGGCGAGTCAAGAACAATATCACTATTGATCTTTCGTGTGGTAGAAAGTCAACCCTCGTCATAGCCTGGGTCAACCCACAAACAGCCATTACAGAAACGTGCCTTGAGTTGTCCAGTGTCTGGTTTTAATCATAAGCCGGACAACTCCCCGTACCTTAACATCGTTAAGATATGAACTGTTCTATATCCAATATAGAACCAGAGGCACTGATTTAATTGAACCAGATTCAAATCATGCAGCTGTCTCCAGTGCATGTCAACTAAATGGAGAGAGGCCGATCAGCGTTGCTCAACTTAGGAATGCTTCCAATTATGAGTAACCTGAAAGAGAAGCAATTTCTCTTTATCATTACTATCAACTGAATACCATACACAAGTATCTACATCTTCGATTACTTTGAAGAATCCCGATACTTGCTACACCTGGTTCTCTACTCTATTCAAATACCTATAACTCCTCAAAACTTAGACCCTGTGTTTCTACGAAATACATGTCTAAGAACTAGAGAAGTTAAAAGTAAACAGAATATAGTATGAGGACCAACCCCTTTGTCCTAATGGACACTGGACAACATACAATACTCTGTATAAGTCCGCTGAGTCTAACAACTCTTTCACTGTGTGTCGTAGGTTGAAAACTGTACTTATGGTTAAGAAGAATTACACCCCTGTTTAATGCTCCTTACCTAACCATCCACTGATATAGGAAAATGTCATCGACATAATATCAAAAGGTATATCTCACTCTATGAAAATAGACGTACAGATATATCAATTTGAAATTGGTGCACAACAGCGGATATTCAAAACCAAATATTTGCCGACCGGCAAACATCCCAGGTGATCTCCTTAAATATCACTGATTACAACGAATCCCGATATAATGAGGATGATCACTCAATTCCCAATAACTTACTCCCACTCATCATCTGTAAAACCATACAGATGTGAGAATCATACCTGGTAAATACATACCCTGGAGTAAGTATCCAATCGGGAAATCAGTTTTTCTTTTAACAGTACACAGTTGAACTGAAACATTGAAATGTTTCGATGGGGTATTCTGGTATTCCTAGTAATGCCTCTACCATTATCCAGATTCACAGCTATAACCGCATAATTCTTTGCCACCTCTCCAAATCTCTTTATTTGTCTTTAGTCGTTACCTTCTGCACACCCCTTAGGCCAAATGGTTTTCTTCCTTCGCTACCGTTCGGCACCAGCCTATGGTTTGGAAGAAGACTATCCAATAAGCATAATGGGTGTACTGTCCTAGTCCTAGGAGCACGCGCAATGCGAGAGAAGGTGAAGATAAAAGACAACCGAATAAACCTTATTCCTATTTCTCCTGGACCAGAATCCATCCCCGAACTGGAACAAGTTCCTTTCGAGTTCGTATATAACCATACGATGGAGTATCCAAATAAACTGTGGATCTTCGTAGTGATACGGAGTGTCCTGGAGAAATACAAAGGTGATTTAGGATTGGCGAAGAAATACTTGGTTTGGTTGTGAATATCAGTCGCAATTTACTTTGCCCTCTTACTAATCCCTTGCTTTGTCTTAATCTTAATACCTTCTGCACACCATCGTTATGCTAATTGGTTTTCTTCATTCCCTACCGGTCGGCACCAGCCTAAGGTTTGGAAGAAGACTATCCAATTTGCGTAATAGGTGTACTACCTCCTAAACTAAGGAGTACTCGCAACTTGAGAGAAGGTAAAAGGGAAAAGACAACTGAATAATCCTATCCGTTTTCTCCAGAACCGGAAACCATCCTCGAATTCCTTCGAGTTCGTATCTAACCATACGATGGTTTTGTCCAATGGAAGTGGATGTTCGTAGTAATACGGGGTGTCCTGGAGAAAAGGGTAAAAGTAGGAGTGGCAATGAGGTCTGCAACTCTGATAATCCAAAAGCCAGTGTAAAGAAGGTTCGGTTAACTTGGTCTCTGAGTCATAGTCTTAGGGTCGGGTCAATGGTCGCTGCCAAAGAGAGAGAGAGAAGAAACACTCAGCGTGCACTCTAACCTAGATCAGAATGGTTACCAATTTATCTAATCAGGAAACCTCCCACTGTACCTCAAACTCTCCTCCAAACCTGAAAGAAGAATTAGTCGGGGTCACCCGAGGAGTAAACCAACTCATCAGTGGGAATCGGGATCCAACTATCATCGCATGATAACGTGACGGAATCCGCTCACGGTATCACACTCCAGAAGGTATGCGCATATCTGGCAAGTTTCAGTTCTTTTGAAACTCCCGATGTGGATTTCTGCCCTATGCTCTTATGACCTTGACTTTGGCCAACAAATTATAAGTCACATGTCAAGTTCTACCCGTCATTCTCCAGGTTAATTTGAGCCCACCCGTACAAGCCCTTGACTTTGGCCAATAAGGCTATACGACTGCCCCAAACCAACGCATCTATCTATGCTGCATATGAATAACCAACAGCTACCAAACAATGTGCCTTGACTTTGGCCAACAAACACAGCTTGAATACTATTGACTACCCATATGAAACGACGGAGGGCTACGAATGGTTTCTGGCGAAAACCTTTAACGTAATGAACTTGATATCGTTGAAGGAACGGATAGCTTTTTAGAAAATATAGTGACGAAAACCTTTACTAAAGAGGTCACTCCCGGTGAAGGGATCTCGGCTCTTTCCCCGTAGAATGGGGTGCTGGATATTCATAACCGAATATCACTGTGCAAAGCAAAAGTAATCGGCTATAGTGAAGTTAATGCCCTGACGCAAACTTCTGTCCAAGGAGTCACTCCCGGTGAAGGGATCTCGGCCCTTGCCTAGTCGACTGAGGAGCAGGATATTCCAAATGAATACCACGATGCAAAATAAAAGTGAACGTCCTTGCAATAACAGCTTTTTGAAAAGTGTTCCAACAACATCAGAAAAGGTTTGTTTAAACTTGCATTGATCCGAATCAATGCAGTCCCATCAATTGATCACACCATAAAGAACGAAAATATACTGACGTACGTATATGCCATCCGCATTCGCCACTCGGTCCCGTCATCACCCGTTAGGTTAGCTAACTAACGACAGAGCGGGGACTGGACTAGTGCGGATGAAAAACATATACAACATCTACTAATATATATACCAATATATTATATTTCGCTCAAGGCGTGAATAAAATGCAACATCACAGAAATGTACAGTATCACAGAACAATACAGATATTTGGGATCCCCGGGTTTCACAGAGCCACTGCTGAAACCCGAAGTTCCCCTGGTCGTGTGGATAGCCTGTGCAATGAAAACCTAGTCCCCTACGGGCGCGGCAAGTCACCCGCCAAAACCTGAAGCGAGGCAGCCCCCTTCAGCACCGTGAATGGACCACCCAGCACTTCACGGAATCCGGCAACTTAGGCACCCCTCCTGGGTCAACCTGTACCCCCTACGAGTGCGGCGAATAGCCCGCCAATCCTAGAGTGAAGCCCCTTCCGTCTCAATGCCATGAGATGCGGGCTTGTTGCCCTCTTGAACCCGGCTATCCGTGCACCCCTCCGCGGGGTAAACCTAGTACAGAAAGTAAAATATACATACAACGGGTACATCGACCGCAACCAGGTCGTGCCCCAAAATAATAATACAAACAGGCAGTGACGGCAGTCCACATGTCGGACGCTCGTCCCGCAATATCAAATGTACATAATACAACCACAACTGTACTAGTATTGCATCCAGGCTATCCCCCACGACCGATCCGCAACATCACAGCAAAACACAGAACATCAACGTGAAAGTCACGTTCGCAAATCCGTCTAACCGGGCTATAGCAGTTAGACCGGATTTACCAATCGAGTGACATTCACGGTCGCAGATATAATATAAATACTGTGAAAAATGTGTTTAAAATATCCGATCGATCAAAAATTAACAAGTGGGCCCCCAAGCAATACTGTAGCACTCACAGAAAATCTGGGCCCAATTTTAATATTCCAGAACCCCTATTTTTAGCCCACAAGCCCACTGCAAAAAAATGATGACATGATCCCTCATTCATGCGGCGGATCCGCGGCCTACAGAGTGGTAATGGCCACGGATCCGCGGTCGTACGGAGGGATCGTGTTGTCGAATTTTTCCAGTGTTCTTAGAACTCCCTGCACATCATTCTGAGACAACCTGAAAAATTTTTCGAGACCAAAAAATTTCAACAGAAAACTGATGTGAACAAAAATGCAAGTTTTGGAATTTTGGTCGATCGGAAATGCAAAACACATCAAACGAAGCTAGACGAAGTTAATGGCGAGGCTCTGATACCACTGTAAGTGCACGGCGGCGCCCCGGCCGTCAAACCGACGGCCAAATGCGGAAACGGTGATAAACTTTAATTTTGCGAACTTTGCAAACCGGCACCACCGCGCACTAAACTCCGGATCGGGCCATTAAACTAGTCCTAGCTAAGTAACAAGATAGGGAAGAGAGATATACCGACTGATCCGAGTCCTCCGGTCTTCTCGTCATCGTCCCGATCTCCCGCGGAAACTCCGGTCGTCGCCTCCTCGCCGGAAGGGCACCACATCGCCTGTATCTTTTACGGGCTCCCGTCTCTATACCGAGGCAACTCGGGCATGAAGCTGGCAAGTCGACATGCCCAAGATTTGCTGTAGAATAATGTAGAATCGTTGTCTCTTTGGGGTTTTGTATAGTTGCCATGATGGAGGAATTTTTTGCACAAGGATTTTCATAGATGCTTGAGGGAACAATGGAGCATGCAAGGAAAAAGGCTCGGCCAAAAAATCCTATTGTGCTCACTGTCAAAAAACAATGAAGCAAGCTCATCCCCTTATATAATTAATTAATCCATTATCTCCCCTCTTCAAAAAAAAACAGCCCCTGCACACTTATTAAAAGCACATTCCCCTTTTTAATAAATTAATCCCTTAACATCCAAATGAAACACTAGCAAAACACATGGGGGGGCCCACGAAAACATGCAGGAACCATTTTCCCTTGTCCAAAACTTTAACCATACTTCACTTCTATTCACACCTTAACCTCATAAATGCAAAAGTATGGATGAAAGATTCAAATCCTATCATAATGAAGACAAGTGCAAGAAACCCCCTCCTCAAATGTTATTTGCACAATTGCAAATAACCCCCCTCCATCGGAAAAGTCCGGCCGGGAAAGAACAAAGGAAAACCGGCCGGAACGGAATGCAAACTGGCAACTCCAGAAAACTGGTCCCGTAATAAATTACAAGAAAACCCCGATACTGTGCATACACACCCGCATCTGTATTCCGACCGGATACAAATGCAATGAGACAAAATCTACACTGTACTAAACTAGGATCCGGCTTAAACCAAAGCCGGCTAGTAATGTTCGTCCGATCCTGATCCGTGCAATACCGCACGTATCTGATCGAACCCTGCCATATATCCATACGGCCACTAGTACAAACCGTCCGATCCTGATCCGTGCAATACCGCACGTATCTGATCGGACCCTGCTATATCTCCATACGGCCTCTACAGCGTTTCGCCCGAAAGCTTGAGTAACTGTAAGTGTGTGGTGGACTCTAAAGACTCGTCAATACTATGGCTGTGGATTTAACCACTAGCTCGTCAGAGGTATAAGCCAATACGTAACGGGCTACCAGCTATTGACCAAAAGGGACGTCGATGAGCGAACTCATCCTGACACCCTACTGAGCCTGTCAGTGACAATATCCGTACAGTCCGGTCCGTTCGTCTACGAGCATCGCATGTCGGGCCTTGGGGGTGGGTAAAAGTCAGACCCCCAAAAGCGGTACAAGTCGTGTCGGAGTGTAGCCCAGAACACCCTAAGATACTACTGGAATACCTACCAGTAAATCTCCTGTCTTGGCCAAGGACTTCGTGTAATGGCTCTCCTAGACACAGCGCGACCTCACCCCCAATACCGGGAGAGACGAACCCCTGAAGATCCGCTCACTGCCTCCATGTGGCTCGGGACTGTACCCAACTAAAACCTGTTTGCACGACTCCTTTGAGCCGTGGTAGGATAGTAATCAAAGCACAGTGGGAACTCACACGAGACAAATGACGATCTCAGGTCGATGAACTAACCTGTACACATGTCACCAGGGAACTGCTATCTGACGTCAGGTATAAGACCAACTAGCATGTTCCCGGCGAGTCCTGTCCGGTGTACTCATAACCCAATGAGCACCTGTATACATCTTAGGTGAACCAACTGACACCAGTGGCTTGTGAGACCGGCCACCGCCCCTCGTCGGGGTCTCGACTGTATACACTAGTCTACTCTGGAGAATCGATGCCCTGTCTCGAAACTCCCACGACTAGGGACCTTTTAAGGATATGCTTGTAGACCCCAGCTCTCACGTATATGATCGCCCTCATACTGCTGGTCGTCAAGCAAGAATCCTAGGGGCTCTATCAACGTGCAATAGCGACCTGTCAGGTCACCTAAAGCAGTACACGATGATAAAGGTAAACCAGATAGCATACTATCATCTCGAGTAAGACTGTCGTCCCGGGATAGGTCCTCCCTCAATCATTGCAATCACGTGCCTGTGATCCAATAATTGACTCTGAGGGCACTATCTCCAACAAGGGATAGTGAAGGAGAAATCCTAGTTTCTTCAATAGATCCCTAATCTTCATTCATCGCTATCGATCTAGCTATAATTCATCAATAGATAAGATAAGTCATTATTAGTATTCATCATTGCTACTAATTTCTATCGATTCCTACAAACTATTCTTTATTTTCTTGATAACTAAAATTGATTTTGGATACTTTCTTGATTTGTAATTCTTGATCATGTTCTTGATTTTCTTGAAATGACAACTCAATTAAATCTTGAATTTTCTTTGATATTTTCTTTCAATTCATCTAAAGCAAAAACGAATAAATTCACGAATCTCAGTAGATGATCCGTATTCATTAACGAATTACATCGACACCGTTATTGATTGCGGCTATAAATTCTTTAGTTGTGATAACATTTTTAAAACACAATCTTAACGATCAATCAGTACGGAACGTATATTATTGTACGAGAGGTCGCTTAAAAGACACCTACATGAATTCTCGTGTCGTTGTCCCGTGGGTTATGACGGGGCCTTGTACTACATGTTACCATAGTCCACGGGGTAAGATGGACTCCTCTCGTATACATGAATACTTTCTTTACCAAGCTATAAACAACCACGTTATAATAACCATCATATACCTGTACAACTTACTTGTTCATTTAACACTACTTATTATATTCTCTTTCTTCTTTTGGGACTTACCGAGCGCTAGTTCGCTGATGACATTCCCTTCTGTTTCTTTTTTGGAATGTTCGTCAGGATGACAGGACTCTCAGGAGATTGAGCCTAACTAGGAGGACTTGGACCAGCTTGCAGCACAACCGGACTTCTAGTTCCTTGTACTTACTTTCCTGTATGCCATTGTTTAGGCACCGCTTTATATCATTGTATCTTTTCATTTTCAGACAGTTGTATGTAAAGATGAAGTTAAAAAAGTTGTTGTTTTATTTTTACACTCTTGTCATTCTTGTACATTTTTATATATTGCTTAACTATGCTTAACGTATTTATTTCTCAGTAAATACGTTGCGGCCTGTCATGTTACTGTTTCCATCTACTGGAAAGCGGGGCATGACAGGTTTTGTTGGTGGCCTATGCAGGTCCCTCAGTAGTAGGTCTGTGGTTCGAGGACGAATCATTGTTCAAAGGTAGGGAGAATGTCGGGACCGGGTTCTTGCTCACGGAACAAAGTGTCACACGGAACAAAGTGCCACGCCAATTGTCATGCCAAGGGAGCGGAGTCCACCTCTTGAATCTGAGGGATTATCGGAACACATTCCGAGAGAGGACCGAACTGCATTATAAATATAATGATACCACTCTCAATTACAGAGGCGCATTTTAAGTGAACCGGAACTACATGTGCTTGATAACTCCGTAGTTAAGCATGTTCGGGCCAGGGAAGTCTTGGGATGGGTGACTTCCTGGGAAGTGGCCTTTGGTCGGGTCCGGTTCGCTCTAAAGGGAAAAACAGTGTAGTTTCGACCAGAGCGGAAAATACCATCTGTAGTGGGGCGTGGGGCGTTACAAGGGTAGTAATTTAAGTACAGTGGGAATTCATATGAGACAAATGACGATCTCATGTCAAAACACTTGTTTCCCCAATCAGAGCAAAGCTCTGTTTTGAATTTCAAAATTCAAAAATTGAAGCAACGTTTCAAATCCCATGAGCTGCGCGATGCGTGTCAAAAGAAGACACGCCAGCGCCAGGAGCGTTGCGCCCTAGGCAGCGCACCCCCAATCAGAGCAAACCTCTATTTCAAAATTCAAAATTTAAAAGTTGAAGCAACGCTTCAGATCCAGCGCTCTGCGCTGCGCGCCACGTGTCAAACACGGGTGCGCTAGCGCAGCTGCGCTGCGCGCCACGTGTCGAACGTAGGTGCGCCAGCGCAAAGTACGCCAGCGCTGAAATTAAAAAAATTCCCCACCTTCAGATCAAAAGATCTAATAATAATGAATAATTATTAATTAATCAGAATTAAAATTCTGTTATGGAAAGAATTTTCAATCTTATTAAAACAAGAAGATTATCTTCTGTAAAACAGAAACCTTAGGATCAAAGATCCAACGGTGGGAAATATTCCCAAATCAATCAGAAAAAGATCTCTTAAACTGATTTAACAAATCAATTGGCCCTATATAAAGGCCCCAAGACTTCAAGTCTCAGATAGAAAAAACCCCTGCAAGCTTTGAGAAAAAACTCAAAAGAGAAAGAAAGGCAAGCCTTTGAAGAAAAAAGATCATTTCTTCATCTTTAAAGGTAAAGAATTAATTCTTGAACAACAGAGATGAAATCATCTCGTAAAAAGAAGAAACATCTTCTAAAAAGATCTTAGATCTATAAAAAAGACCAAGGTCTTTGATTAAACATAAAGGATTAAAAGATCTAATCATAAAAATATAAAAAAGAAGTATTTTAGTTCACTCACAGATCTTTTGATCTATAAAGGCAGAGCCTTTAATAAGAATAAGAACTTAGTTCTTGAATCTTGAGGCAAAGCCTCCTTTAAGAAGAACATAAACTTGTTCTTTGATTTTAAAATTGATCAAAACGCGCTTTGCGCTATTGGAAAGTGCTTTGCACTCATAAGCTGCGCCTTTGCGCTCCTTGGATCGGCGCTCAGCGCCAAAACATGCCACGTGTCAACCATAGACACGATCTGCGCTTTGCACTCCTGAAAACAGCGCACCGCGCTCTTAGGCTGGCGCTCAGCGCCAAGCGCGCCACGTGTCACTCACCGGCGTACCCATAAACTAGCGCAGTGCGCTCATAAATTAAAAGCGCAGTGCGCTAACAAACTAGCGCTTAGCGCTAAGCAACACATGTCCTCCTCGTGTGCTCTAACCGACAGAAGCGCAAGTGCTTTTTGACTAGCGCAAAGCGCCTAGTGCGCCACGTGGTGCGCTGTCAAAACATACCTTGTTCTGATAAATGTTATGCATTCAATATAAGACAAAAAATGTCTGAGCCCAATGTTTAACATTATTAAAAGGGCAGAGCCCAAATAAAGACCTAACATGCAGAACAAAAATAAAAATGTTAAACATTTTTTTAACTGGACTTAGCCCAATTCTGGCCATAAGTCCTCAATTTGAATTGAACTGAGCTCATCTGCTCTTCCAATCAATTTACACCCGGTTCGAGGGTACATTTCTTTACTCCTCTGATATCTGTCGTTGTAATTCCTTAACGTTGTCAGAGAGGTAACGGGTCCCGACAACCACACATTACATCGGACTGTGGAGTCCTTAAATCCACGGACTATGATGTCTTTAACCTTGACCGTGATGTCTTAAAACTAACGTTGGACTGTGGAGTCCTTAAATCCACGGACTATGATGTCCTTAACCTCGACCGTGATGTCTTAAAACTAACATCGGACTGTGGAGTCCTTAAATTCATGGACTATGATGTCCTTAACCTCGACCGTGATGTTTTTAAACTAACATCGGACTATGAGGTCCTTAAACCCACGGACTATGATGTCCTTAATCTCGACCGCGATGTCTTTAAACTAACAATGGACCCCCATGTCCTTAAACTGGAAATCGACCGCAATGTCACTAAACTAAAAAATAGAGCCCAATTGCTCTCTTGTCAGATCTAAATGGTCCCGTTAAGTTGATCTTAGTCTAAATTTAGACTAACGTATCCTTAACAAACGTTTAAGTTGATCTTAGTCTCAAATGAGGCTAATGTATCCTTAAACCCAACCCCCAAACCCAAATCTAAAAAAGATACGGATTTGGACTAGTCCATGCCCTACGGGCGACGACATAACTTAGTCTTCGTATACAATCCATGGGCAACAAAACACAAAACAAACACCCACGACACGAAGTGACCATCTGGAGAAGAAGAAAGTTGTTACCACGATGCGGTAGCGTAATTAACTGCAGGGGATTGCGCATTCAGGCAAGAGCGTCCCCACAATAAAAAAACCCTCTCAAACGAGGGGGAATCTGATGAAGTCTGCTACATCGGCCGCATCCGTTTAAACCTTCGATACATGGTGCCATAAATCAACTTGGCATCTTCGGAGAGGTGGATGGATAGCACCAATTAGCATCTGCCCCGAATTTCAGGCAAGACGTACACCGCGTCTCCGCCGCGTCTTTTGGAGGGGAACAGATTCTGGCACGCCCGGTAGGACCTTTTCCTCTTTCATTCCACACTTCGTGTATCGTGTTCGCGAACCAATCGCGGTTTGCTAATGGTTGCCCTTGGGTTTCGAGGTACTAAGATTTGGCGTTTTTCTTGGTGCAGATAGCAATGATCAATGGCGTTCACCTGCTCGAAGTGTTCCACATGCAGCTGCAACTCGCGTCCTGCCTCAACTAGGGGCATAACTTACGGGCCCCAAGCGGCTTCCCTGTTCACGATGCCCATGGAACAGGTCACTCAAACCACCACAGGGCTGTTTTTCGGGACCATGCTCCCGCCAACGAGCATCACCGCTCCCGTGTCCGTACCAGAAGCTTCCAAGAAGTCGGTCTTCGATCGACTTACAGCTACTGCGGCCCCTCTCAACGGGTCGTCCAGCACCGGTGCCTCGGTCTTCTCCAGATTGGGCCAAGATTCCTGTGGGCCCACAATGAAGCTTGCAATCCCAGAGAAGGTTATTCCGAAGAGAGTAACCAAGCCTGCTCCTGAAGTTATCAAGGCGGCCTCTCCTGCTAAGGGGTCGGTCTTTACAAGACTGACTGTCACAACTCCCGCTCCTGCTACTCAAAGGACATCGGTCTTCAACAGGCTGACGCCAGCAACGGCCTTTCACCTGAACAGGGGGCAAGACAAGGTCATCCCCGTCACCGAGCCAACTCCATCAGCTCGACACGCTCGACGTCGCCACTGGCGCCGAGTGAGGAAGGCCGGAGGCAACTCCCCTTCTGGGCTAACTCCACCAGCCCCGACGGTGGAAATTAATGCTGCTGTTCCGATTGGGAACAGCTTTGAGCTGCTGAATAAGGTGCGTAGGAATTCTCCAACCGCCGTACTGAAAAGATCTCCTCCTCCGGTGGAGAATGTTGCGGAAGCAAAGCCAGAACAGCCCCCTCAGCGGCCATCCACCAAGATCTACAAAGTCTGGCGGCAGGTCCGGAACTCAGTTGTTGATCAAGATTACCCTCACCGACAAAAAAAGGGCGAAGGTTCAACAAGAAGAAAGCCATCCTGCCAAGCCACAAAAAGCTATCTGGGTGCCCACCACGACGGCCCCTTCAACTTCGACCGCTCATAAGAAGAGAAGGCCGGAGAAGATCCCCATGCCTGCGACAAATGTCAAAGGCACTGAGCCCAAACGCCCTAAGTCTGGGGGCATAACGATCCATACTATTTACATGGCATCCGGGAAGGAAGATAGTCGCGCTTCTACGGGCCACCGACCACTCACCCGATCCATCACAATGGCTCAAGAACAGCAACAGCAGAAGCTCCAGGAGATGCTGACTGCAATGGCCGCACTCACCGGGCCAAAAGAAAGCCCGGAGGCGTCATCGGAACAACGTCACGAACACGAAACCGATGCTGACTTCCTTCGCAGAGTCCTCGAAAAGAAGGACAAAGAAGTCGCGGAGCAAGCGGCTAACATAAAGCGAATGTCACTTCTCTTCCAAGACATGGTCGGGATGATGATACAGCCGGAGCCTCCAGCCGAAGATCCTCCAGTGATAATTGAAGATGATAAAGGAGAAATATCGAATCCTCTGCCGACTCTGTCAACAGCCAAGGAGGAAACTATATCCAAAGCTGCCCTGGATGACTATATTGCTCAACAAATACGAGTTCACCAGGCAAATGAAGCGGTCGGCCAAGTTGTTAAAACTGGGCGACTATATCCAGGCTGGTATGACCAGATAAAATACCCGCCGGGATACATGATCCCCAAATTCCATGTATACAAGGGGACAAGCAATCCCCACCAGCACGTCACCCAGTTCAGAGCTCTGTGTGGCAACACCGGGGGCGATGATAAACTTTTGCTCCGCCAATTCATCGACAGCTTATCAGAGATGATGTTTGAATGGTACTCCAAACTTCCAACGACTCCGTCAAAACTTTCGCAGAAATGAAGTTATTGTTCACCCAGCGATTCACGAGTGCTAGTGAACGCACTCCAATAACGGCATTGATCAATGCGAGAGTAAAACCGGGGGAAACTTAGGTTCAATACGCAATCCGATGGCGGAACCCGTGGTCGAAGTGCGAACAGCGCATCGAAGAAGCACCAGCGGTGGGCATGTTCGTGGGCACCCTAGACCCTCATGCAACTATTTCACAGTTCATGATGTTCTTCAAACCGACCACGTTCCAGGCCCTAATCGACAAGCTGGCCCAGATGGACCAGATGGGTCATAGACCATCTCCCCCGAAGCCGGAACCACGGAACGAAAAGGGTAAAGGGAAGGCGATCTTCGTTGCAAACACCCAACAGCGGCCCAGTGCCCCAAAACTAGCGGATCAATTGGAGGAGAGACGGCGCTATTACAATGAGAAAATGAAGCGTCCTTACTCATTCTCGCGGGATAAAACGAAGAGGCTGTTTGAGCTGGCGGTGCGCAACAGGCTTATCAATTTGCCAAATCCAAGGCGACCACCACAACCCAGCGAAGTGAATAATCCCAATTATTGCCCTTACCACCAAACTGTAAGCCATCCGATCGAAGATTGCTTCGTCTTTAAGGGATGGATCGAAGATCAGTACCTACAAGGCAAGTTTGCGTTATCTGAGAAGTGGAAAGTAAATCCACCACAACCGCACACTCTTAAGAAGACGGACACACCGGGGGCAACATGCTCTTTTGTTGAGGAAGCTCCATGGGAGGTGGCTCTTTCGGCCAAAACCAAAAGGATGCTGAATGACCTCCAGACATGCCCGGCGATCAGGTGGAAGAAACCGCTGGAACCCCAGATCATTGAAGGGATGTTGAAACCGCGCCCGACTCCAAAAATCGGTGGTAATAGCTAAAGCGTTCATGCTCAGCCGTCGAAATCTTTGAAAAAGAAGAAGAAATCCAAAAAGCCCGTGAAGCCTAGCGACAAGCGCACGGACCTACAGAAACAGATTGACACGCTAGAAGAGTACAACCAGAAGGCGCGAACCCCAATCACGCTTCAAGAGTTCCTCGGCCATGTCCTTGAGGACGAAGATGATGGAGAAGACTCGTCGGATGGATCTGAGGATTACGTAGCAAGTTGTCATGCGATCTCTCATTCGTCGCTAGACAATGAAAAAGCTCCCTGCACAGCGAGACTGGAGGCAGGTCCCGAGCCAGAACTTCTATAGCCGTCAAACGAAATTATCGACGCCTTCCTGAATGAGATTCATCTGAAAAGTAAAGCCAATCGGAAGCGTGAGATGTCCATATTTGAAAGAGCCAAACGCCGGCGACTAGACGAAAGAGTCGAGACACTCCCACCGAATCAAGGAACATCCGTCGCGGATAAAAACAAGTTCAAGACGAGGAAAAGGTTTGCTAAAGCCATATCAATGGGAATGAAGCTACCACCCTCTGAAGGAAACACTCCTGGTGAAACGGAAACACATCCTAGCTACTGCTTATATCATCGAAAGATTTCGCACCCTACCGAAGAGTGCGACGTTTTTAAAAGGTGGTGGCAGGGATATGTTGTTCATAGACAACATTTTAAGCGAATGAAATGCAAAACTCGTCGGGAGCAAAGAAATACAACCCAGAAGCATAAAATTACCACCGGAAATTATCGTGTGATTAATGCCGGAGGATTACAAGTTCTCACATTCGGGAGCGACTCTGACGAGAAAATGGCTCTTGGCCCTCTCTTTAAAGAGTCCACTTTGGGAAAAGAGGAAGAACCAAAGGCTTGCGAAAATATCCAGCTCTGCAATCGTACACTTCCAGAAAAGAATCTCGGACCCGCGAACAGAAAAGATAAAAGAAAAGAGAAGGTCTCTGAAGATATCGCCCTAGATGACCAAGTCATGAATGAGCTGACCGCCAAGGACCCGCCAAGGAAAAGTAAGGTGGATTACAACATTCTGGCACACTTGAGGAAGTTACCCTCACAACTCAGCATTCTCGATGCTCTTTTACTATCAAAAGAAGCAAGGGACTCATTGATCAAGGCGCTACAAGAGCCAGAGCAATTCCAAGCTTTTCTCGCCGAAGAAAAGATAAAGGACGAGCTGGAAGAAGTACACACAGCCGATATTACCTTCGGTGATGAAGATCTCCTCCTTGGGACGTGCGAGCACAACCGTCCCCTTTATGTCTCCGGATACTGTCACGATATAAAGATAGGCAAGATCCTGGTTGACAATGGGTCTTCCGTCAACCTCCTCAACGTGAGAGTATTGAAGGAAATCTGCATGAGCGTTCAGCATCTCGCTCGCGATAAAATTACCATCTCTGGTTTTGACTCCTAGTCGTCACGGACTCTTGGGTCTGTGATACTGATGCTGCGCTTCGGATTACTCATCACGGATATTAAATTTCACGTCATTGACGCCAAGACTTGTTACAATGCTTTGCTTGGCCGGCCTTGGTTACATGAGTACAACATCATCCCTTCGACGCAACACCAATGTATGAAGTACTTCAAGGATTGTCTCGAGTATACTGTGACAGGGGAGTTGAACCCTTTCTCCGTGAACGAAGTCCGAAAATACGAAGATGCAAAATACTTTTTGCCAGATTTTGAGGATACGGAAAGATGTCACCAACCGAAGAACAAAGCTATCACCACTATTCCAGTCTTCGAGAGTGATACCGAGGAGGAAGAAGAGATAGTTTATTCAGGGCCGCCTCAACGCAACAACCCGGGGCCATCCACCCCAATGTTGATCTTCGGCAGTGACTCGGAAGATGAAGTTAATGCTGTATTCTCCGTTCGGCCATCAATACAAGCTTTCGCTGGCGATAATCAGAGTCTACAAATTATCATGGTTCTACGGGAGCATTACAAAGAGCTCAATGCACTCGAAGCTTATAATGTACAAGAACTGCAGACATTTTACGTCCCTCCCAGGCGAGAAGGTGAACAGGCGATCCTATTCTACCGATCTGGAGAAACCAAAGTGGAGAAAGAAATTTGGCATGGCGCCGATTCTATGCTCGACAGGCTCCAGCCCATCCATCTACCTAGATATTACTCAGAAGGCTTGAGAAGGTTTTTGAAGCGCCAAGGGGTACCCCTTAAACAAACCATTCGACAAGCTCAGTTCTACAACAGGATTTGGGATGTCCCTGGAACTCAGCGTAAGTTTCCCAATGGGAGAATGGAAACGCTCGGGCTTGGATATGTGAAATCCGGGAAACGGGAATGAGTCCATGGTAGCTACGTCATATATGACTTCGATGAAGAAGAGGACGCCCTGTCAGAAAACGCTGACCCTGAATCAAAAAAAGATCCTACCATCAAAATGCCGAGTCCGTCGTTCGAAGAACGAATGGACAAGCTTATCAGGAAAGCGGGTCAAAAGATCCAGGATGACCATAACCATGAAATGGTCATTTACGAGAAAGCCAGGACGCAGCGCCTCCTTCAGCAGGTCACAGAGAATGACAATGCTCTTCCTTGTCAACCCGTCATACAAAAGGCCCGACGTAGAGGCAAAAATAAGTCAAAAAGCGGGAAAAGCATTCGAAAGAGACAAAGCGGGACCAAGAAGCCACGCGATCAGGAATCGAGCAATCCGGATTCGTCCCTTATGAAGAAGATGAGTCGAGCATACTCTTTTCCTAAGAACAAAACACGGAAGATACTTGATCTCGCTATAAAACATCAAATGATTACACTTCCGGAGTCCAAACACCCCGAGCAAGTCAACGAGATCTCCTACCCAGACTATTGCTCTTATCACCGAGTAAGAGGACATCCTCTCGAAGACTGCTTCACCTTCAAGAACTGGGTTGAAGACCAATATCAGCTTGGCAAATTCGCTCTATCCAGCAGCTGGAGGATAAATCCGCCACAGAAGCACGAACCAAAAGCCGCCCATACAGCGAGAGTAGAACCGGATCAAAATCGGTCTTGGAAGCGAGCTCGTACTTGTTATATGATAACGCTATCAAAAGAAGAGCCCGAGGATATGGATGACCTCCCCTGGTGCTTCGAAAACAATGATGACGAGGTGGTCTCATAATTTCCACCAGCGCCGAAAGAGCTGGAAGATGGAATACATACTACTGCAGATGAGCTCAAGAAAATTGACTTGGGGACGGCAAGTGACCCACGACCGACATTCGTCAGTGAGTTGCTGTCTGAAGGAAGGATAGCTACACTAAAAGACATGCTTATGCAGCATAAGGATTGCTTCGCATGGAACTATTCCGAGATGCCATGATTAGATCCAGAGATTGCTGTCCACAAACTGGCAATATCTCCGAACGCCAAGCCAATCAAACAAGCACCAAGAAGAATGCGGCTCGAGCTTGAGATGAGTGTCAACGCCGAAATCAAGAAGCTGATCGACTCTAGCTTCATCCAAGAGGTTCAGTATCCTGACTGGATCGCCAACATCGTCCCGGTGATGAAGAAAAATGGGACAGTGCGCATATGTGTGGATTTTCGGGATCTCAATAAAGCTTGCCCAAATGACGATTTCCCAGTAACGGTCACCGAGCTGATGATAGACAATACGTCCACTCACGAGGTTTTCTCCTTCATGGACGGATCGTCGGGATACAATCAGATAAAGATGCATCCCGAAGACCAGAAGCATACTGCTTTTCGGACCCCTTTGGGTGTATTCTGCTACAAGGTGATGCCTTTCGGTCTAAAGAACGCCGGTGCCACCTACCAAAGGGCCATGGCAAAGATCTTCGATGACCTCATACATGAAATCGTCGAATGTTATATCAACGACCTCATGGTTAAAAGCAAATCATACGAGGAATATCTCGAACATCTGAAGATCGTGTTTCAACGCCTTCGGCAATACAACTTGAAGATGAACCCTCTCAAATGTGCATTCGGTGTTTCCTCAGGCAAATTCCTAGGATTCATCATCCGACACGAGGCATCGAGATAGATCCATCGAAGATCAAGGCAATTATGGAGATGCCCCCGCCGAGGACTCTCAAGCAGTTGCGGTCCCTCCAAAGGAAGCTTGCGTATATTCGACGATTTATAGCCAATATCTCCGGCAACTGCCGCCCCTACAGCCACCTAATGAAAAAGGGAACCCAGTTCGTCTAGGATTAGAAATGCCAAAACGCGCTGGACAAAATCAAGCAATACCTGCAGAATTCGCCAGTGCTGGCTGCTCCGGTCAAGGGAAAGCCTCTCATTCTGTATACAACTGCCCTTGAAGGTTCCTTGGGCGCATTGTGGGCACAAGAGAACGACCAAGGGAAGGAGAGAGCCTTCTACTATTTGAGTCGAGTTTTACTGGGGGCAGAAAGCAATTATTCTCCCATCGAAAAACACTGCCTGGCGCTAATCTTCGCGATAACGAAGCTCAGGCACTATGCGTTGGCGCATGAAGTCCGTCTCATATCGAAGGTGGATCCTCTCAAATATTTGATGTCAAAGGCCATATTAACGAGGCGGCTCGCTAAATGGGCCTTTCTCTTGATGGAGTTCTCGATAACTTATCAGCCTCTTAAGGCAGTGAAAGGCCAGGCCATCGTCGACTTCCTAGCTGAGCATCCGATACCTGCCGATTCTTCCTTGAACTGTGAATTGCCAGACGAACATGCGTTTGACACGATCGACGGGGATGATATCCGGTGGGAACTTTATTTCGATGGAGCATCCTCTATGAAGAAGCGCAAACAGAACACGCCCATAATCAAATCGGGGATATGCCTTATCTTCATAACCCCACAAGGAGGGATAATGCGCTTCGCCTTCTCCTTGACAGGGCCAAGGACGAACAATGAAGCCGAATACGAAGCTTTGATAGCAGGCCTCGAGATCGCCATCGACATGGGAATTGAAAACCTCCTCATATACGGAGACTCCCAATTGGTCGTTAGTCAAGTAAATGGCGACTACCAAATGTGCAAACCAGAGTTGGTGAAGTACGGCGAGAAAGTACAACAACTGCTGACTCAAATTCCTTCCTACACCTTGGAAAGCATACCGCGGGCGGAAAATAGCAAAGCGGATGCATTAGCCAAGCTTGCTAAAGAACTAACCGACGAGAACCTCGATGACGTAAGAATCATTGTGCAAAACCGTCGGGTTCTTGCACCGGCGGAAATATCTCTGGAGTCGTCCGAAGAAAAAGGAGCGACTGAGCAAATGGCTATGCAAATAAAAAACCGGGAAAAGGTTGAGGATTGGAGAGAAGTCTTTATAGACTACTTCAAATCCCGTCGAACATCTGAAGATGCGTCCTCAAAACATCAGCTCATGAAGCGAGCCCTATCTTTTGTCTTCGTCAACGATACTCTATACAAGAGGTCATTTGATTCTCTGTGGTTGAGATGCCTGGGACCTGAAGAGAAGAAAAGAGTCGTCCAAGAAGTTCATGATGGACTCTGCGGTTCTCACCAAGCCGGGCCGAAGATGAAGCTGAAGATCAAACGGATGGGCTACTACTGGCCCACGATGATTCAGGACTGCCTTGAGTATGCAAAGCAATGTCACTCGTGCCAGATCCACGGGGACTTTATCCATCAGCACCCAAATCCATTACACCCGACAGTGGTTAGCTGGCCGTTCGAAATGTGGGGAACTGACATAATCGGCCCTATCGAGCCAGCATCATCAAGAGGACATCGATTCATTTTGGCGACGAATGATTACTTCTCCAAATGGGCAGAAGCAGTGCCGCTGAGGGAAGTGAAGACGGAGAATATCCTCCATTTCTTCAAGACACACGTCATTTATCGGTTTGGAACTCCGAGACGGATCATATCCGATAACGGGCCAGCCTACAGAAGCCACAAGATCAGCCGCTACGCACAACAACATAACATAGACTGGAGATACTCCTCAGTTTATAATCCCCGAGCCAACGGTCTAGCGGAGGCTTTCAACAAGACCTTGACGAAGATCGTGAAGAAGACGGTGTCCCGAAATAAGAAGGACTGGAACGAGAGACTGCATGAAGCTCTCTGGGCGTATCGGACTACGTTCAAGACGGCCATGAACACAACGCCGTACACGTTGGTATTCGGCACAGAAGCGGTACTCCCCCTCGAGATAGAGTTACCCTCTCTACGAATGGCAGTCCATTATGAGCTAACGGACGAAGAGAATGCTCACCTTCGCCTTGAGGAGCTAGATGCCCTTGATGAAACCCAACTGATGGCGCAGCAAAATCTGGAAGCTTATAAAGCAAAGATGACGCGCTCGTATGAAAGATTGACCAGGCCGAGGACATTCCGCCAAGGCGAACTCGTACTAGTGGTCAAAAGACCTATGATCCCCAATCGCGCCAAGCGGGGGAAATTCGAGCCGAACTATGAAGGCTCGTACATCATAGACAAGGTCTACCAGGGTGGGACCTATCTACTCATGGACATGCATGGTGAAAGACCTTTCAGGCCAATAAATGATCACTTCCTGAAGAAGTACTACGCTTGATGAGTCACGACCTAGGTCAATGATAGATGACGATGACTATGTCCGCACGCTATCTTCTTAAACCCAAACTCTATAAGTAGTAGCCGGCTTTCTTTTGGACCAAGACGTCCTTAAACTAATAGTGGACCGAAACGTCCTTAAACTAACAGCGGACCGAAACATTCTTAAACTAACGACGGACCGAAATGTCCTTAAAACTAACAATGGACCACTATGTCCTAAAACTAGCTGTCGACTGAGATGTCGATAAACTACGGTGGATTGCAGCATCCCAAAGATGATACAAATAAAAAAAGAATAAAAAAAAGAGAAAACGGTATGTCCATAAGCAAAATGGGCACGGATGAAAACCTGAAAGGGCTCCGTGAGTAAAAACAGCGGGGCTACCGGCGAGTCTTGTGAAAACATGAAAGAGCGCAACCTCGTTAGAAAAAAAAGAATAATAAAAAAAAAGAAAACGGTATGTCCATAAGCAAAATGGGCACGGATGAAAACCCGAAAGGACTCCGTGAGTAAAAACAGCAGGGCTACCAGCGAGTGTTTGTGAAAACCCGAAAGGGCGCAACCTCGTTAAAAGATACTTGTAAGGTCCTCTCGACCTTGTAAGGAGAAACCACCTGCGTGAGATCCTTACGAGTCACAAGGGAGCAACACACTTAGGAATCCTCACGATTCCTAAGGAGAAATTACACTTGCGAGATCCTCACGACTCGTAAGGAGAATCCTCTTATGAGACCTTCACGGCTCATAAGATTCAAAAGTCTTAAGTTACAGAGACCTGAACCTGTTCTTAAGCAGCCCCCACAACCTCCAATACTTCCCTACAAGCGGCTTAATGCTGACCCTTGTATACAATCCATGGGCGCGAATAAACATTTCCCTAACAAAGTCCCATCCGTGGCTAGGAATATGTCCATATGGTGAACAACCCTTGTAAGTCCTCTCGACTTATAAGGAGAAAACACTCTTGTAAGGTCCTTACGACTTATAAGAGAACATACACTTAGGAGTCCCCACGATTCCTAAGGAGAAAATACACCTACGAGATCCTCACGACTCGCAGGGAGAAATACCTTTGTGAGACCCTTACGGCTCATGAAGTCAAAAGCCTTAGTCGACAGGATCCTAACCCTGTTCGCTAAGCCACCTTTGTTCGGTATCGACAGAGGCAAATGATGATTCGCTCCTGGCAATATTCCAGTTGTAGCAGTGCTGATGCCGAAATCGGTGTCTAATCCCAAGCTTGCAGCGAAAAGCCAGCAGGCCACACATGCATATGAAATAGCCGAAATGATGGGGCAACTTGCGACAAAATCAGCAAGTAAAAATATATGCATGTGAAATAGCCGAAATGATTGGGCAACTCGCAATAAAAAGCAGCGAGAAGAAATAAAACAAATAGCCGAAATGATTGGGCACCGCGAAAAATAGCCAAAATGATGGGCAATTGTGACCTTCGCGATATAAAAGCTGAAATGATAGAGCATCGCGGAAAGAATTGAAAAATAAAAATGAAATTTATGCCCTATAGGTGATATCACATCAATCCCTGTATACAATCCAGGGGTGCAAACAAAGAAGGAATCACACTCCTCCTCCCCATGTTTCATCAGAAGAAGAAGCCAACCCTCGATGGCTTACAGATAACCTGGAGATCATCTCGACATTTGTCTCATTACAACAGACACAACATCAAGCAAAGCGGAACAGCGGTAACTTCCAGTTCCATGACTCGGCGGTATACAGATGACCGAGAGTCAAATTCCAACTCCGTGAAATGCGGATAAAGTCAACCCTTCCTGGCTATGTGGAATGCGGATTATGTCACTTCTGACCCCGTGGAAAACGTCCAGAGCGGATCCTGGTCCTCGCAGACACGGCAGTGAACCCGTGTGAAGCATCCAGAGCGGAGCCTAGTCCTCGCCGAACATGGCAGTGAACCCATGGGAAGCATCTAGAGCAAAATTCCTGGCTACGTGGAACGCGGATTATGTCACTCCTGACCCCGTGGGAAACGTCCAGAGCGGATCCTAGTCCTCGTAGAGCGCAGCAGTGAACCCGTGTGAAGCATCCAGAGCAGAGCCTAGTCCTTTCCGAACACGGCAGTGAACCCGTGGGAAGCATCTAGAGCAAAATTCCTGGCTATGTGGAACGCGGATTATGTCACTTCTGACCCCGTGGAAAACGTCCAGAGCGGATCCTGGTCCTCGCATAGCAC
Organism: Agapanthus africanus; assembly: GCA_030015575.1. Classification (NCBI taxonomy): domain Eukaryota; kingdom Viridiplantae; phylum Streptophyta; class Magnoliopsida; order Asparagales; family Amaryllidaceae; genus Agapanthus; species Agapanthus africanus. The sequence goes on from CM057339.1 coordinate 50,680,699, forward strand.
GGCAGTGAACCCGTGTGAAGCATCCAGAGCGGAGCCTAGTCCTCGCCGAACACGGCAGTAAACCCGTGGGAAGCATCTAGAGCAAAATTCTTGGCTACGTGGAACGCGGATTATGTCACTCCTGACCCCGTGCGAAACGTCCAGAGCGGATCCTGGTCCTCGCAGAGCACGGCAGTGAACCCATGTGAAGCATCCAGAGCGGAGCCTAGTCCTCGCCGAACACAGCAGTGAACCCGTGGGAAGCATCTAGAGCAAAATTCCTGGCTACGTGGAACGCGGATTATGTCACTTCTGACCCCGTGGAAAACGTCCAGAGCGGATCCTGGTCCTCGCAGAGCACGGCGGTGAACCCGTGTGAAGCATCCAGAGCGGAGCCTGGTCCTCGCCAAACATGGCAGTGAACCCGTGGGAAGCATCCAGAGCAAACATCGGACCGTGGTCCTTAAATCCACGGACTATGATATCCTTAACCTCGACCGTGATGTCTTAAAACTAACATTGGACCGTGGAGTCCTTAAATCCATGGACTATGATGTCCTTAACCTCGACCGTGATGTCTTAAAACTAACAATGGACCATAATGTCCTTAAACTAATTTCACCTTGGTTCAAGGGTACATCTCTTCACTCCTTTGATATTTGTCATTGTAATTCCTCAACGTCTTCAAAGAGGTGACGGGTCCCGACAACCACACATTTCACGGACTGTGGGGTCCTTAAACCCATGGACTATGATGTCCTTAACCTCGACCGTAATGTCTTAAAACTAACATTAGACTGTGGAGTCCTTAAATCCACGGACTATGATGTCCTTAACCTCGACCGTGATGTCTTAAAACTAACATTGGACTGTGGAGTCCTTAAATCCACGGACTATGATGTCCTTAACCTCGACCGTGATGTCTTAAAACTAACATTGGACTGTGGAATCCTTAAATCCACGGACTATGATGTCCTTAACCTCGACCGTGATGTCTTAAAACTAACATCAGACTATAAGGTCCTTACACCCATGGACTATGATGTCCTTAATCTCGACCGTGATGTCTTAAAACTAACATTGGACTGTGAGGTCCTTAAACTCATGGACTATGACGTCCTTAACCTCGACCGTGATGTCTTAAAACTAGCATTGGACTATGAGGTCCTTAAACTCATGGACTATGATGTCCTTAACCTCGACCACGATGTCTTAAAACTAACATTGGACTGTGAAGTCCTTAAACTCATGAACTATGATGTCCTTAATCTCGATCGTGATGTCTTAAAACTATCATTGGACTGTGGAGTCTTTAAATCCACGAACTATGATGTCCTTAATCTCGACCGTGATGTCTTAAAACTAACATCGGACTGTGAGGTCTTTAAACTCACGGACTATGATGTCCTTAACCTCGACCGCGATGTCTTTAAACTATGGTATTCTGGAAAAACGTCCAGAGCGGAGCCTGGTCCTCGCCAAACATGGCAGTGAACCCGTGGGAAGCATCCAGAGCAACCCCTGACTCCGTGAAATGCGGATAAGGACAACTTCACCCATCACTTGCGGGTCCTCACGACTCGTAAGAGAGTAAATTCTCTTGTGAGATCCTTACGACTTTTAAGAGAAAACGCTCTTAGGAATCCTCACGATTCTTAAGGAGAAATTACCCCTACGGGATCCTCTCGACCGGTAGGGAAAAAATTCTTTATGAGACCCTCACGGCTCATAAAGTTGAAAAGTCTTAGGTGACAGATCCTAACCCTGTTTTCTAAGCCATCGCCACTCTATAAAGAATACAAAATTGACAGTTATACGCTATCTACAGACCGCACTTGCTAAAGTCATATGGCAAACAACACAGCAAGAAAGAAGAAAGCAGAGAAATGACACAAGACATTACGAAGAACGTGTATCTTTTATTCATGAATTCGATTGGGTACAAAATACATTATATGAAAGAATAAAAGAACAAATACATTTTATTCAAAATTACAAATAGTACAAAATTTTTATTGAGAGGAAAGCGATTTCAATAATCCAGTCAGCCGTTCGCCGCACTTCCCTCAGCCCCTCTTCCTGATCAGCTGCCGCGGCCAACTCTGCTTCGACCTGGACTCGCTGCTGCAAGTAAGACGAGAGTTGTTCCTCGATGGCCCGCTGAGCTGCTTCACGATCTTGTGCATCCCACTCAACGACATCGAGCTTCTGCCTCAATGTTAACCCATCAGAGATACATCGCAGAAGGCCTTCGAAGATAACTTTCAACTGGGCAGCGTTCGCGTCGACCTCAGCATGCAGTCGAGCAGACTCGCTTGAAGTTTCTTTACATTCCCTTCACTTTAAAGCCACTTCTTATTCAAGATGGCAGAAGTAAGAAGCTCTCTGCTCGATCCATGCCGCCCGTTGAGTGCTCATAGCCAGAGTCTCAGGTGCTGGACGCTTAAGCTCAAGCTCATGCAAGCAAGCCTCGATTTCCCTGCAACGATTAACCCAAGATTCAACGACACCCTCACCATGAAAGTTCATGAGTGTTGCCAGCATAGGGTTAACCTCTACGGCAAATTCCGCAGCAGATACGGGAGTCTCTACGTCAAACTCCTCGATATACTCGCTCAGCATGCGTAGACTGGTCACAGCACCTTTGGATGATGGACGCCTGGAAAAAGGCCCTGCCGGCATTATAATACGAGACTCGAACGGGGCTGGAGTCGATGTGATTGCTGCAAAATAGATCATAATCAAATGTCGGCTTAGGAAATAAAGAAAACACGCAAAAAGTAGAGTCTACTACACCGGCTGCAGCAGGAGGCAGAGCTGGGAGTACTGGTGGCGCAACGACAGCATCGTCTCCCCCTTCAATTTGTAAGGCTACAAGAAATATGAAGAAGAGTTAGCAGTAATGCGACTGCCCGTTGAAGAAAAGGACGTTGTTTAGAAAATATACTCACCTATACCAGCAGGTGGACTAATCTTTGACAAGAAGGAGAAGTGTGGATGCAGCACCTGGTACAGGTGGTCAAAAAGGACTCCTGCAAAAATGCGATAATTCAACGTCAGTACATGAATTATACGCCCGAGAGATAAGACTAATGGGTTACAAATCCATACCTTCCAGCATTTGCGACGGTGCGAGAGAAGGCAGAGAGGTGGTCACCGTCAGGGCGGTAACTGACGGTGCTGTCTCGAGTAGCTTGACTTCAGCACTAGCCGCACCTGCATTAGAAGCAGGATAGACTTTATTAGGAAAGATTGCAGAAAAAAAAGAAGAAGGACGGTGACCCAAAATTTACCTGATGAGTCGCCAGCCGAAGCCCTGACGAGGGCGTCACTTGATACAACGGTGGCGTCTCCTTACTCTATTGGGGTGGTCTCACCTCCCGTCGCCTCATCCCCTGACTCCACAGGAGCCGTCGTCATTCTCGCGACGCCAGGAGACGATAAGGAACCATATGCGGGGAGAGCGATAATCGGAGCGGTGCCCGACTCTCGAGAAATAGCGGCCATATCGTGCCCAGCGATCGTACCCTTTTCGCCTACTACCACCTCAGGCTCAGTGGTCGCAGCCGTCTCGTCCATCGCTGCCTTAGGCCTGTCCGTAGAAGCTGTTTTGTCCACTGCTACCTCAGGCTCGGCCGTAGTAGCCGTCTCGCCCGCCGCCACCTCGGGCTTGGCATTGGTAGCCATCTCGGGCATAGCAGTCATGACTGTCTCGTCAGCCACTATCTTGGGCCCGGCAACTACGGTTACATCGCCTACCGTCGCCTCAGGTTCAGCAGCTACCTCCTCCACCGCCCCCTCAGGCTCAACGGTCGCCGCCACTCCTTCAGTAAGGCTCGGCCCTGCAGGACAAGATATATAAGAATTGATAGTTTAAAGCTTTGACAACGAAGCCTCAAAACACATTACCTGGGGTTGATTTACCGTTGGCTTCCCGAGCTGCACGTGCCGCCCGTCTATGAGCAGTAGACAAGGCAACCAGGAGCTCCTCTGAAGGAGCAACAGCGGGAGTAACGGTGCTTGAACCTGCCCCTGCAGCCAAAGCAGCACTACGTTCCCTTGCTGCGCGCCTCAGGCGCTTCCTTTCCTCCTGGGCCATCACAACGGACCTTTTAGAAGCCTCCTTCAGCAAGGCATCGTCGTCCGCATTCAGGGTTACCTCCAGAGCCGTCGAGGCTTCCATCATCGGTTTTTTAAGCAGGGCCTCTTGTGGTAATGCCGAAAAGGCCGGGACTTCGGCATCTGGCCCGGGGAGAATTTCCACATCAGCTTGCGGGATAGGCCTTGCGATCCCTGCGATGAGACAAAGAGAGGGTCAGATTACTCATAAGAAATGGAAGCAGAAACATAGCGAACCAAAATGTACCAAGGCCTAAGGATGCTCTAAGTCGTTCCTCCTCCTCGAAGGTCTTGAGAGATTCGGTAGAAATGCCTATTAAAAAAGGAAAAGCGTTAGTCAAAAAAAATGATAGAGGTATGATGCAATGACGAAAAATACAACTAATGATTACCTGATTGCGCGAGTTTAGCCAACCACTCATCGCGCCTTGCCAATCGCTCGGAAGCTGCGATGGCAGCCGCCAGATCAGTGTCATCTGGCGGCATAAATAGGCCGTCATTGGTCCCGTACTCACTCAAGCCCTCGCTATAAGGAGCATAAGGTTCCTGACCAAATACAACGTCAGCAGAGAGGATCGATTTCTTCTTCCTCTTCTGCGCGCGAACTCCGGTCGTAGCCAAAATCAGCTTATGCTTCGTGGGCACTTTGGGACGGCGGATCCCGATATCCGAGCCCATGCCGGATTCGAGTGAAACCACGTTTACCGTCTCCACGGGAGCATGGGACGCTGATGGCAAGTCCACAGGATCACGGGGCAATCCAAGCATGGGGCTTAGCACACGTGGAGGCTCAACTACAGCATCTTCTCTTAGTGGAGGAAGGACAGGAGTCCTTCGCTTTAAGGGGATGTTGCGATCGCTGGCAGGGGGCGCACTCTTGCGATCGAGCAGCAACCGCCTATCTTCCCTGATGACAGCACCCATCGCGTGCTGATACCAGGCCCCGTATACGTTAAGGGCCTTCGGGACGCAACTTGGCTCGCTGATGAAGAAGTGGGAGCCCGTATTCAAGCGCATAAAGTGATGCAGCGCACCGCGTATTCCCTCTCTTGTGGCAGCAGGTTCTTCCAAAAACGCCTCCAGTGGGACCCCCTGGTTATAACTTAGCTGCTGGGCAAAATGATGGGGGTTGTATCTCATGAAAAGCGCCGCATCATTTTGCCTGGAAACGAGAAAGCCCGGCCTAATGGAGTATAGGTGCAGAATTTCCCGGGCTTTCAACACGGAGGCCCCGTCCTTAAAGGTGTCGCGCGGTGCCAGCACCGTCTTGGAAGTTTCCTGACCAATCGTCAGGACTTTGTCCGTAAAAGACATATCGGCTCCGACCGTGCGCGGACGAAGAAGCAACCCCTTAGCTTCCCGCTGAGACGGATTCACGATGGAAGCGTCAACCAGCCGCATAATACTAGGAAATTTGCACTTCTCGAAAAACGGGGGTCTTTTATGAATACAAAACACCCCGAGCACGTGCATTTCCATCCAAGAAGTAAAGTAGTGCATCGGGAAGTTAGCAGCTTGCACCCCCGGTTCTGTTGTATCCGCCAACACGCTAAGACCATGGTACAGGTGGGCCAGCCCGGCGATCCCGATGGCCACTTGTATGCCAGCCACCATTCGATGTGCTGGGTAAAAGACGGACGGCCTCATATAGCGAGGGTGCATGGGGAGCGCGAACCAGCATAACCACAGCCCCAGAAACCCGAGGAAGAAAGTCTTCTCGTCGATGCCCGGAGCAGCGATTTCTGACAGAGGGATGATCGCGGCATCGGGGAGATAAAAGCCCTTCAGATCAGCTTCCAACACTGGTCAACGGTCCAAGCCAAAGCCAAAGGGATCGTCGAGCTTGGCAAATTTTTCGCCTCGTTGCGATAGAATCTCTGGTCGAAGAAACCGGGCAATGAAGTCTGCAAAACTGAACCCCCGGCCGCCGGATTCTAAGAAGAGACTCTCGTACATATTCAGCACCTTTATTAGACTTGGAAACTGGTGCTGAATGGCGTTCTCCGGTGTTAGGCCCATCACCAACGGCTTGGTTGCAAAAACGTATTCATCCAGAGGAAGCAACTCTTCATAGTGCTCTCCCCTCACCGGCAGACCGGAAATCTCAGCAAATTCTTCTAAAGAGATGGAAACTTCTCTGTCCATTAGAATAAAAGTATGGGTTGGGATGTTCCATTGCTCCATGAACGCCTTAATCCATCATGTCGGAGGAGCAGAATATTGGAACAATGACGCGTAGACTGCAGGATATAGGCCGAGCTTCAGCAAGTGTGTTTTCTTCGCCGACAAGATGTACCTGGCCCACTGCAAATATCCGGCCGAATGTCGGGGAGTCAACCCGATATTGTAAGGTTGTCCCCAAAGGCGCGACTCACCCTGGCATATGCGTCGCCCCAGAGTATCCAAAGCCGCCGGCAGCTGCATGGGTATGGCGGCAATCGAAGGTTGAAGAAGACCCTCCGAAGTCCAATTAACAACCTCCACGGCATAGTTCACCGGGGTACATCTGCGTACGAGATCGATGAGATCGGCTCCGACGGCGTCGCACAAGAGAAGCTTCGGCGACCTTTGATAATTTGGTCGTACCACCTACCCCACAGATGAAGGCTTTTGTATTCCGGGTCGTAGTCTTTAATGAGCGTAAGAACCTCCCGGTCCACCGGTGCCTCAGGGAATCCTCCCTCTAAACGGAAAAATGGGAAAGAAAGATCGAAAGACATGTCACCTGCGAAAAGGAACAGAATTCAATTACCAGTACTATAATTTAATCTTAAAATTCTGAGCGACACTTTAAAATTTGTACCACACTGCAATGCAGTGAAAAGGGGACCAAAGGTGGACCCACAAAATCCATATGACAATGCATCAATTAATAAGACAGCCTCATCATTGGATGAGACTGTCAATTAATGAGAAAATCCTCAAAGAATATTCTCATTGAATGAGAAATCCCTCGGGAGAAGGAGAAAATCTCCCTTTCAGAGCAAAGCTCTATAACAGAGTGACACTTGTCAAACTCTGGTCATGAGGGAATAAAATTTCTTAAAGAGCCTAGCTCTGTAATGATGATGGAAAATCCATCAAAGATTAATGAAGATTAATTCTTGAGAATTAAAATTTTGGGATCTTAAAGATCCATGAAAAAACTCTTAAGAGTTCTTCATCAAAAGATCAAAAGATCTATATATTGTCAAAAGAGCAGAGCTCTGACTCATGGGCTAAGAAATCCTAAGAAAAGATCTGTTTAGATCTATGGGTTCATGAGAGCAAGGCTCTGTTTATGAAACCCTAAAGGGGTTTTCTTTATATCAAAAGATCTATGAAGAGCAAGACTCTGTTAATGGGTAAAAACCCCAATTTATTAGAATTAATTTAATTTAATTTTACCTAAATTTAGTAGAGTTTTAACTCTTGAAAGTTCTTGAACAAAAGAGCAAGGCTCTGAATAAAATTCTTAAGAAGAGATGAAAATCATCTGAGGACCAAAAGGTCCTATTTATAGGTGCTGAACCGCCTCCTCAACTTCTGAGTTGATCCAAAGGCTCAGATGTTACCACCGCTGCACTCACGTGTGCGCCACGTGAGCGCAACGGTGGGGGGCATTTTTTTCCCCAATCAGAGCAAAGCTCTGTTTTGAATTTCAAAATTCAAAAATTGAAGCAACGCTTCAGATCCCGTGCGCTGCGCGCGCCGACCTGTCAAAAGCAGACACGCCAGCGCCAGGAGCGCTGCGCTCTAGGCAGCGCACCCCCAATCAGAGCAAAGCACTGTTTCAAAATTCAAAATTTAAAAGTTGAAACAACGCTTCAGATCTAGCGCTCTGTGCTGCGCGCCACGTGTCAAACACAGGTGCGCTAGCGCAGTTGCGCTGCGCTCTGCGCTGCCCGCCACGTGTCAAACACAGGCGCGCCAGCGCTGGAATTAAAAGAATTCCCCACCATCAGATCAAAAGATCTAATAATAATGAATAATTATTAATTAATCAGAATTAAAATTCTGTTATGGAAAGATTTTTCAATCTTATTAAAACAAGAAGATTATCTTCTGTAAAACAGAAACCTTAGGATCAAAGATCCAACGGTGGGAAATATTCCCAAATCAATCAGAGAAAGATCTCTTAAACTGATTTAACAAATCAACTGGCCCTATATAAAGGCCCCAAGACTTCAAGTCTCAGATAGAAAAAACCCTCTGCAAGCTTTGAGAAAAAACTCAAAAGAGAAAGAAAGGCAAGCCTTTGAAGAAAGAAGATTATTTCTTCATCTTTAAAGGTAAAAAATTAATTCTTAAACAACAGAGATGAAATCATCTCGTAAAAAGAAGAAACATCTTCTAAAAAGATCTTAGATCTATAAAAAAGACCAAGGTCTTTGATTAAACATAAAGGATTAAAAGATCTAATCATAAAAATATAAAAAAGAAGTATTTTACTTCATTCATAGATCTTTTGGTCTATAAAGGCAGAGCCTTTAATAAGAATAAGAACTTAGTTCTTGAATCTTGAGGCAAATCCTCCTTTAAGAAGAACATAAACTTGTTCTTTGATCTTAAAATTGATCAAAATGCGCATTGCGCAATTGAAAAGTGCTTTGCACTTATAAGCTGCGCCTTTGCGCTCCTTGGATCGGCGCTTAGCGCCAATACATGCCACGTGTTAACCATAGACACGATCTGCGCTTTGCGCTCCTGAAAACAGCGCACCGCGCTCTTGGGTTGACGCTCAGCGCCAAGCACGCCACGTGTCACTCACTGGCGCACCCATAAACTAGCGCAGCGCACTCATAAATTAAAAGCGCAGTGCGCTAACAAACTAGCGCTAAGCGACACGTGTCCTTCTCGTGTGCGCTAACCGATAGAAGCGCAAGCGCCCTTTGACTGGCGCAAAGCGCCTAGTGCGCCACATGGCGCGCTGTCAGAACATACCTTATTTTGATAAATACTATGCATTCAATATAAGACAAAAAATGTCTGAGCCCAATGCTTAACATTATTAAAAGGGCAGAGCCCAAATAAAGGCCTAACAGGCAGAACAAAAATAAAAATGTTAAACATTTTTTTAACTGGACTTAGCCCAATTCTGGCCATAAGTCCTCAATTTGAATTGAACTGAGCTCATCTGCTCTTCCAATCAATTTACACCCGGTTCGAGGGTACATCTCTTTACTCCTCTGATATCTGTCGTTGTAATCTCTCAACATCGTCAGAGAGGTAACGGGTCCCGACAACCACATATTACATCGGACTGTGGAGTCCTTAAATCCACGGACTATGATGTCTTTAACCTCGACCGTGATGTCTTAAAACTAACGTTGGACTGTGGAGTCCTTAAATCCACGGACTATGATGTCCTTAACCTCGACCTTGACGTCTTAAAACTAATATCGGACTGTAGAGTTCTTAAATCCACGGACTATGATGTCCTTAACCTCGACCGTGATGTCTTTAAATTAACATCGGACTATGGGGTCCTTAAACCCACGGACTATGATGTCCTTAACCTCGACCGCGATGTCTTTAAACTAACAATGGACCCCCATGTCCTTAAACTGGAAATCGACCGCAATGTCACTAAACTAAACAATAGAGCCCAATTGCTCTCTTGTCGGATCTAAATGGTCCCGTTAAGTTGATCTTAGTCTAAATTTAGACTAACGTATACTTAACAAACGTTTAAGTTGATCTTAGTCTCAAATGAGGCTAATGTATCCTTAAACCCAACCCCCAAACCCAAATCTAAAAAAGATACGGATTTGGACTAGTCCACGCCCTACGGGCGACGACATAACTTAGTCTCCGTATACAATCCACGGGCAACCAAACACAAAACAAACACCCTATACACGAAGTGACCATCTGGAGAAGGAGAAAGTTCTTACCACGATGCGGTAGCGTAATTAACTGCAGGGGCTTGCGCCTGCAGGGAAGAGCGTCCCCACAGTAAAAAAAAAACATCTCAAACAAGGGGGAATCTGACGAAATCTGCTACATCGGCCGCATCCGTTTAAACCTTTGATACATAATGCCATAAATCAACTTGGTATCTTCGGAGAGGTGGATGGATAGCACCAATTAGCATCTACCCCGAATTTTAGGCAAGACGTACACCGCGTCTCCACCGCTTCTTTCGGAGAGGAACAACACTAACATGTACTCATGCCACTAGAGAACTGCTATCTGACGATAGGTATAATACCCTTTAGAAGTTCTCGGTGAGTCCGTCCGGTGTACTCACCTTAAGTGAGCACCAATATATTATTTTAAGTGACACAAATCCAATGGCTTGTGAGACTAGCTACCACCCATTTTCGGGGTCTAGAAACGTATACACTATTCTGCTCCAGAATATCGATGCCCGGTCTCGATACTCGCTTGACTAGGGACATTTAAGGATGTGCTAATAGACTACCCAGCTCTCACGTATATGATCACCATCATAATGCTGGTAGTCAAGTAAGAATCCTACGGGCTTCATCATTATGTATTAGCGACACATAATAACAAGTAAAACGTATACACATCAATGATAAAGACAAACCAGATAGCATACTATCATTTCGAGTAAGACTGTTCTACCTACATAGGTCCTCCCTCAATTATAATAATCGCCTACCAGCAATTACAATAATTTTCTTAAGGGCGCTATATCCAACAATCTCCCATTTGCACTTAAGGCTAATTATTGCAGTATCCAATACCCACATCCCGTATGCTACCGAATACCCAATTTCTCTACTAATCAGTTTCGCAAACCGTGTTTGTGAAACATCTATGTTCGAGAAATAGTCTCAGTGAGTGGATCTGCTGCAATATTACAACTTCCTTTGTCTATGTCTCAATTTCGTGGAGATCAAAAATCTCCCGAACTGAGCGATACCCCGCCTCAAGAATTTATCTGGATACTTGATAGGACCAAGTTCATAAATGAACAATTTTATCCAACAAACTTCTTGGGTTGTATCTTTTGTTGAGTCATAACGAGTATCTTGCACCATGTCTATCTCAGTATCCATATTGGAACCATATCCAATATACTGCTCCTCAGAAGAGGGTAAACTCAAAACTCTGACAGCATCTCTATCAACCAGGTCACCTTGAAAGCCTAAACCAATAACCGCCTCCTGGAGGAGGCTGTCATTACCATATACCAAGAACATCCACTTATGTTCTTAACTGCTTCACTTTGTTTCTCCAATACTAGATTAATAACTGTTTACTACAGCAAGTGCATAAACAATATCTGGTTTGGTACAAGATATTGCATGATTGACTCAATTGCATAAGCAAATGATATATCATTCACGCATGTCCCTCTCTTCATCAGTCTGAAAGGCATCTCTTTAGAGAGGGTGACTCCATTACCTGCGGGTATACTACATCACCAATAGTTTTCCGTTCTAAAATACTTTTAGAATAGTGTCTAAGTACCCAGATTGGGACACTTCCCAAATCTAGATCTAAAACCATAAATCTAATCACCAGAATTTTTGATATCTTATCCAGATCGTATATGGAGAAAACACTTGTGACAACCAAAGTTTGACCAATTTTAGTATAAGAACATCACTTTCTATCAGAAGTATGTCATCCAAATCTCAGGACATAACTCCCTACATCTTTCATACTAGGTTCATCTGTTTTTTTAATAAAATCAATCATCCTGACTATCACATCAAAACAGATGATCCGTCTCCGCTATTCATACTTTAGTCTACTGTAACGACTCCGAAATCTCATTACGGAAATTCTTCTGTTACAATACAGAAAAGAGTTTTACAGCCTGAGTTTGAATTATAAGTTACTTCTTTTAAATAAAAGCAAGAAGCCACTTGTAGCTCACTGGTAAAGCCCTTGCACTGCTGTGACATAGCCCCTGTGTTCGATTCCCATCTGACTCAATTATTTTTTTCTAAATTTTCTTTAACTTTTTGGAAGCCCAAAAGATTGCACGTGCAATACACGGGGAAATGAAAAGTTCAGAAAAATCAAATATGTGGAAAATGGTGTAAACACAGAAAAATATACGTGGCACAAATCTCGAGACCCATCGCCCCTAGAGCCAGCGGGGACGGTTGAGATGCATCCAAAATGCTCCGTGCTTTGCACACATGACTCTTCAACACCTATTAACTCCTTTGCACTGTTTGATTTCCCTGCAATCAAAAAGAGACCTTTCATTTCATAATTAAACACAATTTTAATGCTTTTAATCCATATTTTTAATTCCCAAACCCTAATTCTCCACTATAAATACCACCCCTACCTTGGCTCCGCACCATTCTGAAAATTCTAGCCAAAACTCTCTAAAAAGTTCCTCGTGCAAGTGAAGTAAAGTGGAGTTAGCGAGCAAACTGGTTCCGGCGAAGATCGAAGCCAATTCTGGAGCTCCCGCGATGCCACGAAGCTCATCCCCTCTTCTTCAATCTCTCCTTGAAATTTCTAAATGGTAAGTTCCTCCCAAACTCCCTTTCTCTTCATTGAATTTCTTTTTTAAATAAAATCGGTAAAAGTAGAGTTATTACCGATATCATCTTTTCTAAAACCGATAACTTCATTCTCCTTTATCATTTGGACAATCTAATTTTACCACTTCACTTGTAATCTTAATATCAATGTTTAGAATAAATTTTACCAAAGAATCGCATGTAAAACAACCATATTTGAACTTTTACATTAAAATACCTTGAAGTTTGTTATCACATCTTTTCGACAAAATTGCTTAACAATACCTTTAGGAAAACTTCACGGGGTAATGAACTACCTCACACGCACACTTAGATCTATATCACAATACCTCTTTTGTATGAATATTTGTTACGAAGAAAAATTTACAATAAAATACCACAATATTCTAAAACCGGATTTCTTTTAAAGCGGTTTTTCATATCCTTTGTGATTATGCATCTACAACCCTCTTTAGGACTCACTAATGGATGGTGTGGATTATCGCACATCTTGGGAATAGTAGAGCGAGATGCAGACCTCCTCACGGAGCATTCGATCTCAAAAGGATTTAAATACGGTTTTTTAAGAAATACGAACTTTCTAAATAAAAATTTATTTTTAAAATTATATAAAATTATAAATCCATATTTACAAAATATAATAAACTTATATTTTTCTAAAAATGAAAGATTATCAAATGACAATAAAATACCATCAAGATACCAAAAATGACAAGTTTTTCAATAAAATACCATGAACTTTCAAATGCTAAGTATTTATCATTAAAATACCTCAATACTTAAAATCCATGCTCATGACAACCCTAAATAATACTAAACACCCCCGAGGTATATTTTTAACTATATAAAAAAATGTTGTTCACAAAACCCCCTCGAGATATACAAAACAATATTTTAAGGACTTTAATTAGTAAATATAGGTTTAAGTAGGATCAATTCTCTTGAGCCCAGGGAGCCGGAGAAAGTGAGTGCTTGCCTATTTAAGGTAGACAACTTAACGGTATTATCAATGGCAATTGTCATGGAAAAGGACACAAATCCTGCCGTCCATGTGCAGCAGTTGCCGATGACTGCCGAACCTAAGAATTCCAGAGTTAAATCAGTACAAATGTCTGACTCAGTCTGAGTGTAAACTCAAACCTGAATCCAAGATCAAACACGAATATCTAATCATGAACTTGAACACTCGAAATCAATATCAAACTCAAACATGTATACTTGACTTGACCTGGCCATACCATGGTTATAATTGGACATGAACTTAACATGAATACCAGAACACAATGGTTGCTATTGAAACTGACTTGACTCGAACCATAAATACAACTTGACATGAATACATGAATACTTAACACGAATACATGATATTGACATGAACTCAATAGTGCAACTTGATGTATTCATGGATTCGAGCAAGACTGGTAATCTTAACTGTAATGTAGAATACACGGGGTGTTAGGGTAGTTCATGTGTGAATCCAACGGAATCTCAGGAGTCCCCCTAAATTATGAATCTATGTCTACTAACACAAATAAGCTATCATGAGGGCCCGTGTTTCTCGCTCCAGGATTATAACCTGTTGAGTTTGGAATACTTCAACACTAAATTGAAGTCCCGTTACTAACACTTGATTCAGGCCCGTGGTTCCTTACCCCTAGATTATAGCCAGTTGGGTTCGAGAACACTATTGAGATTGGTTGACATTCACCCTTGAACTTACGTTAAATTAGTTTACCCATGTAAAGACCATTTAGGACACTTACATTCACTTCATGTTCACTATACCTACACTACACGGCCATGCTATACTATGCTCATGTTATGATATATATAAAGAACTGCATGTTAAATAGAATTGCCAAGTTTACAGCAAATGACATGTTTAAACAGCATAGCTCCCAGTCCATTGCTTCATGATATACATTTTTATTTATCATTATACTTCACACCCTTTTCTTCGGGAATTACCGAGAGAAAGTTTGCTGACGGGCATTCCACCCATCTTTGTTTCTTGGAATGTTCGTCAGATGTAACACCCGAGCCCAATACTACTATTTCTGTTACTGGTTGAGTGTTAGATATTACGCATTTCATTTATCTTGCTTGTTTGGGTCTTACTGTAAAATTTTAACTGGCTAAGTCATTTCTGCATATAACAAATTTTAGCACCTAAAACAAAATTAAAAATATCTATCTTGGCCTACTCATCACCCCTAGCCGCGTGGTAGCGTCCGTGCGTCGAGTTCTCATCCCGTTCGGTGAAACGGGCGAGTTTGGACGACTACGCGCGCGTGCAGGTGTCCGACTTGGGGGTATACTTTTTAATCATAAAACATTTCATTTTAAAGTTTGGAACCCGCTTAAAATCCTATTATTTGAATTTCGAATTTTTGGACCCAACCCGGGCGCGATTTGGAAATATTTCATTTAGCGCCAAAATCCCAAATTAATAAAATATTCAAACCTTATAATATTTCATATATATTTGTACCCTTACTGTTAACATAATATTCTTAAATCTTTTAAAAAAATTCTTTTAACCACTTAAAATCCTTATCAGCCAATCACGAGCCGTGGGCCCCTCCACTTTTGCTCTCTCTCTCTCTCTCTCCCTAATTTCCCTAGCGCTCTCTCTCTCTAACCCTCTCTCTCTCCCCTATATATATTTACACATTTCTCGTCTTCCTCAGATTTTCCGAGAACCCTTCACGAGAAAACCCTACGGCCTAACCCTAGCCACCGTGCCATCGCCGCCGCAACCTTGTCGCCGGCACCACCGTCACCCTCGCCTCCGTCTCCTCTTTCCAACCTCGACGTCCCCTCCTTCTCCCCGTGTGCTCGGGCCGCAACAGAGATCTCCGGCCAACCCGTGCCTTCTCTGTTTGGCCAGAAACACCGTCGGCGACCCTCGTCGTCGTCACCTGCGCCACCGCCGACCACCTCCTCTTCACCGGCGCACCAGACCCGACCACTTCCTCTCCCTCTCCACCTTCTTTCTTTCTCCAGTATCCACAGCCCTAGCCTACCGCATGCAGCATCCTCGCCGGTGCCCCATCGCCATCGACCCCATCGCTGTCGCAACCTCTGCAATCCCAGTAAGCATTCCTTCATCTTCCTCCTTCCTTTTCCCCCTCTGGTTTATCCTTGACTGTACATAGGATTTCTGAACTTGTTGTCGCTGTTTTGCATCTCGCCGGAATCCGGCCGTACCGACGACTTGATCCGACGTTCCAGCGAGGTACCCCGATCCGCGTGGTCCCATTGTTCGTTGTTTGGGTTCAATCCGTGAACTGTGCGTCCGTCACGTGTTTCCCCACCGACGTTACGTCCGTTTTTCCCGGTTCGCAACCCGTCGAGGCAAGTATCACTTGCTACATGCTATACTATACAATTATATATGTTTTGACTCATTAAAACTGCAAAACTTAACTCGGTATGGTTATTCCCTCATTGGGTTGCAATATGACATATATCATTTTACAGTTAACATGGAAATTACAATTTGCTACTATTAACCTACGAACCAAGTTTACCTGTTAATCACATTTTTTTTACCGTTAATAGATTATAGTACTCTCCTATGTAGTTCCATTACATTCGGATGTTTGTATTTAAAGACTTGATATAACCGTATTGCATCATCCTTAAAACTGTTGCACCGCTAAGGGTGCTCAAAACCTGTTAATATAATAAAACAGTTGCACTATATTAATGCACTCTTGTGATTGAATGAACTGCTTATTGGTGTTTAATTTATTGCTTATTTCCTGCTGTTAATCCCCTGTTCGATTACATATCTGTTGTGATCACACCCACGACATCGTTACATCTTGACTTGACCTGTTACCCACGATATATATTGTTACACCTGACATGGCACTGTTTACTGTTGACCTGACCTGTTACCTGATCTCGTGCCTAATGCCGACAAACCTGACATGTTGTCCTCATGGACCATTCCTGTTGTCTATCCAGACAAAACCTGCTGTTACCTGATCCTGTGTTGGCATTAGTTCTTGATTACTGAATACCTGACCTGACACATATAACTTGGGGGTATGGGGAAATCAAAAGGGTAAACTAAAGTGTAACTTAAAAGGGTATTACTTGATCCGTGGTCCCGGGGGGTAACGGGACAGAGCCATTCGTGACTCTTACATTTTCCTGATCCGTGGTCCCGGGGGGCAACGGGACAGAACCACTATTGGTTCCCATATTCTTGATCCGTGGTCCCGGGGGGTAACGGGACATATCCTTTGAGTTACATGGAGGATTACTCGAATTGATTTCAAAGACTTTAGAATAGAAAACCCGATAGAACAGTTTAGTTACCCACTGCACACTACCCTGCACTGCTTGTTTCATACTATTGCTGTATTCATGTTTATTTCTGCATGGCCTATTACACTGTTCATATTATATTATTGGTTGACATGACGCGCTGACGTCTGGGTTTTGCATGGCCCAGATTCTTTACCACTGTCGCTGTCCGAGCAGGAGTATTTCAGCCAGCAGGCTGATTTGTGAGTTCTGTAGTGGTTAGTTTTATTTCCCGCATTTTATTTCCAGATGTGAGCCCGCATTATGGGACATACTTTTCTATTATTGTATTGGATCATTTGCTTCCGCATTTACTTATCGTTGACTCTTGTTATTCAGGATTGTGGACATGTGTTAGATAGTTTTATCTTGTTCTTGATATCTCTACAGCCGTAATGTGACTGTGGATGGATACTTCCTACCCACAGGTAGCATGGTTGGCTATGTCACGTGCCCAATCTTGCGTACTCTGGGAAGCGGGGCGTGACATGGTTCTTTTGGTATCAGAGCCATAGGTTAGTTGGGTTGATTCTTTTGTAGTTGGGTATTGTACCCAATACACGAATCAGAATACCCGTGTTTAGGAAACATGTCCTGCCACCTTGACCGTTTTACCATTCTTGAATCACATTCTTCCTGATTATATCTTTTATGTTGTGCAAACTTCCTTTGCATATCGATTCGAAAACCTGATTCCTTGTTATCTCTAGGACTTAGGCGACTTGGATGGAGTTATGTAATTGTGGCTATGATACCGCGGCATAGTTACAATGCGGTACTCTATTTAAGTATCTTGGAGTTCTAGCCTTGATTTATATATTGAATCTATCATCATGCTAATGTTGGGTGTTTTGATTTCAGGAATATGGCAGACAAGAATTTCAAGACATATCAGAGGCGCGTGGACGAAGCCGCCATGTTGGGAGTAATACGTGGAATGCTGGAAAATCGGAAGAGGCATACTGAGCTGATCCAGCAGCAAGCAGATTCGTTTCAGGAGGGTTTGCAGGCCATTCGGCAGTCTGTAAACAACGCTGGAGCTAAACCAGTTGACCGGGTAGGGACCGTGGCAGATTTCAGACGTTTGGGTCCGACTACATTCACTGGTTTGGAGGAGCCATTGCCAGCCGAGCAGTGGCTGGTCGACACGGAGAATCTTCTGATTGCGGCACAGATTCCAGAGGACAAAAGAGTTGATGTGGTGCGCATTCAGCTAGTGGATTACGCCCGAGAGTGGTGGCTTGTGGAAGGGACCCGCTTACCCAAGCCGATCAGTTGGGCGGAGTTTTCTAAGAGTTTCCTGGAGAAATTCTTCCCACGGACTGCACGGGAGGAAATGGAAGAGAAATTTATTGGGCTGAGGCAAAATGGAGCGCCCGTGGACGTGCATGCAGCGGAGTGGACGAGACTCAGCCGTTTCGCTGGACCTTTAGTCGCCAATGAGGCAGACAGGGCACGGAGGTTCATGCGCAGCTTGGATGTGGACATCCAGAGGCAGATTGTCTCCCTGGGTTTGACCACTTTCTCACAGGTTCTTACGGCAGCCCGGGAGCAACAGAGTTTATCGGGGATGAAAGGGAGCCTGCAGCAGACAGCAATTGCGGCCAGGAAGCCCGCATTTGTACCTAACCGAGATCATGGGCGCAAGGGTATTCCAATGGATCGTCGTGGTGTAGTACCCATGAAAAAGCCTGTGGTCGTTGATCGAAGAAAGGGCATGATTTGTGACTACTGCAGTTTACCTGGGCACATGCAAAAGGATTGTCAAAGGAAGCTGGGACTTTGTTTGGTTTGTGGAGCGGCTGATCACGCAGTTGGTGCCTGTCCGTCGAAGCTTCGTACGAGGGATGATTTTCAGAAGCCTCCGCAGAGACCGTTCCAAGGGCAGAAACAGCTGACTCAAGGACTTAATCAGGCTCGAGCTTTTACCTTGACAGCTGAGGAAGCTAAGGCATCAGGAGAAGTGGTTTCAGGTATTCTACTCGTTCATGGTTTTCCCGCAGTAGCATTATTTGATTCTGGTGCATCCCATTGTTTTATGTCATCCAAGTTTATAACTACACACTCGATTGCCTGCACGACCCTGTCTAGTTTCTGGGACATACACACTGGGAATGGGAAAATTGTATCTAGTAAGGAATGTAAAGACTGTACAGTTGTGATATGCGGACGGGAGCTTTTTGCAGATTTCTTGGTGATTGATACGAGCAGCTACGAGGTCGTCTTGGGAATGGACTTTCTTGGCACTTTCCACGCTCATATTGACTATAGGGCAAGGAAGGTAATTTTCCAGATTCCCAGACATCCTGAGTTTACCTTCACTGGAGGAAGCAGTTCTGTCGGGCCAGTCGAGTTTAGGGCTAGGCCGACAAATGTTATTCTTGCAGCAAAGGAAGTTGATAGTAGTGAAGAGCCGGCGGTTGTTCGCGATTTTATGGATGTGTTTGAAGATATATCGGGCTTACCGCCAAAGCGAGACGTGGAGTTCGCAATTGACCTTATTCCTGGTGCAGTGCCAGTATCTAAAGCATATTATCCAATGGCACCAGTAGAATTGGAAGAAGTTAAGAAACAAGTTGCTGAACTGCTTGAGAAGGGTTGGATTCGAAGCAGCAACTCGCCTTGGGGAGCTCCAGTCCTTCTAGTAAAGAAGAAGGATGGCACGAGAAGGATGTGCATCGACTATCGAGAATTAAACCGGGTGACTATTAAGAACAAGTACCCGATCCCTCGCATTGGAGAACTTTTTTAGCAGCTTAGTGGCGCGAGGGTATTCTCGAAACTGGATTTGCGATCCGGATATCATCAGGTCCGAGTGAAAGCAGAAGATATTTGCAAGACGGCATTTCGAACTCGGTATGGACATTACGAGTATCTAGTGATGCCCTTCAGAGTGACGAATGCGCCGGCAATATTCATGGATTTGATGAACCGAATCTTTTCACCATTCTTGGACCAGTTTATTGTGGTATTCATTGACGATATTCTGGTTTACTCGGAGAGTTTTGAGGAGCATGCTGAGCACTTGAAGATCGCGCTGCAGACATTGAGGCAAGAGAAATTGTATGCGAAGATGAGTAAGTGCGAATTTTGGCTGGAAGAAGTAAAGTTTCTGGGGCATGTTGTGTCGGGCAACGGAATCGCCGTCGATCCTGAAAAGATTGCGGCAGTTCGAGATTTGCCTATTCCAAGGAATGTAGCTGAGATAAGAAGTTTCCTTTGATTAGCCAGATATTACAGGAGATTTATGGAGAACTTCGCTCGTTTGGCAGAACCATTGACCAAGCTTACGCGCAAGGAGGTACCTTTTTTATGGACGGATAAATGTGCGTTGGCTTTCGAGACGTTGAAGCAGAAGTTGATAACCGCCCCTATCCTGACCGTACCAGACAATTCCGGAGGACTGGTGATTCATAGCGACGCATCTGGGAAAGGACTAGGATGTGTTTTGATGCAGCATGGGAAGGTCGTAGCATACGCATCAAGACAACTGAAGACCCATGAGAAGAATTATCCAACTCATGACTTGGAGCTTGCGGCTGTAATCTTCGCTTTGAAGATTTGGAGACACTACCTTTTGGGTGAGAGAGTCAAAGTTTTTACAGATCACAAGAGTTTGAAGTATGTGTTCACTCAGAAGGAGTTGAATATGAGGCAGCGTAGATGGTTGGAGCTGATGGCCGACTACGACCTTGATCTTAAATACCATCCGGGAAAGGTTAACGTCGTGCCGGATGCGCTTAGTCGGTTACCAGCAATTCAGGTGTTAACTACACAGAGGGAGATCATTGCAGATTTTTGAAGATTCGACTTGGAGGTTGTGCTACCACATTCTACGGGACAGTTGATGCAGTTGCAAGTACAGTTGTCCTTGGTTGAGAAGATTAAAGCGGCACAATCGCAGGATCCTAGACTGCAGAAGTTTCGAGTGCAGGTTGAAGCCGGACTGCGAACAGATTTACTGGTCCACGAAGATGATTCGTTGAGGTATGGTAGCCGTTTGTGTGTGCCAAAGGGAGATGTTCGTGAAGAACTAATGAAGGAGGCACACAGTTCAGCTTACTCTGTACATCCAGGAGGTACAAAGATGTACCGAGATATTCGACAACATTTCTGGTGGGAAGGCATGAAACGGGAGATTGCTCGCTTCGTGGCTAAGTGCTTGGTGTGTCAGCAAGTTAAGGCTGAACATCAAAGGGTTGCTGGTTTGTTGCAACCACTTCCGATTCCTCAGTGGAAGTGGGAACATATAACCATGGATTTCATGACGGCTCTACCGCGGAGTCCAAAGGGCAACAATGCAGTATGGGTGATTGTTGATCGATTGACCAAGGCAGCTCACTTTATTCCTTTCCGGGTTGGTCAATCAATGGAGACTTTGGCGGAACGGTACATGCAGGAGATTGTAAGATTGCATGGCGTACCGGTGAGCATCGTGTCCGATCGGGACACTCGGTTCTTATCACACTTCTGGAGGAGTTTACAGGAAAGTTTGGGGACTCGATTGAAGTTTAGCACAGCTTATCATCCTCAAACAGATGGTCAGTCGGAGAGAACGATCCAAACTCTTGAAGACATGTTGAGAGCATGCATGTTGGACTTCAAGGGTTCATGGGAGGATCATCTATACTTGGTGGAGTTTTCTTACAACAATAGTTTCCAAGCAACTATTCAGATGGCTCCGTTTGAAGCCTTGTATGGTCGTAAGTGCCGTTCACCTGTTTGTTGGGATGATGTTGGTGAACGAAGATTACTGGGACCAGATTTGGTGGTACAGACAGTTGAGAAGGTGAATACAATCAGGAAGCATATGAAGGCAGCTCAAGACAGACAGAAAAGTTGGGCTGACACGTCAAGAAGACCTTTAGAGTTCGCCGTGGGTGATTTGGTATTCTTGAAAATATCACCGACTAGAGGGGTAATTCGTTTTGGGAGTCGAGGGAAGCTTAGTCCTCAATTCGTTGGACCCTTCGAGATATTGGAGCGCGTTGGAGAGGTAGCGTACCGTTTGGCGTTACCGCAGTCCTTGGCAGGTGTGCACGATGTGTTTCACGTATCTCAACTACGAAGGTATGTTCGAGATGAAACACACGTCTTGGATCATTCGGAGTTAACTGTACGGGAGGACCTAACTTTTGAGGAGCGACCGGTTGAAATCATGGATCGAAGGGAAAAGGTTCTTAAGAACAAGGTTATCCCCCTTGTGCTCGTTTCTTGGGGTAATCGATCGCATGGAGAGTCCACTTGGGAGCGAGAAGACGAGATCCGACAGAAGTTTCCTCACCTTTTCCTGTAGTTTTCTATCTTGTATTCTTGGAATTTTGAGGACGAAATTCTTTTTTGTAGTTGGGTATAATATAACACCCGAGCCCAATACTACTATTTCTGTTACTGGTTGGGTGTTAGATATTACGCATTTCATTTATCTTGCTTGTTTGGGTCTTACTGTAAAATTTTAACTGGCTAAGTCATTTCTGCATATAACAAATTTTAGCACCAAAAACAAAATTAAAAATATCTATCTTGGCCTACTCGTCACCCCTAGCCGCGTGGTAGCGTCCGTGCGTCGAGTTCTCATCCCGTTCGGTGAAACGGGCGAGTTTGGACGACTACGCGCGCGTGCAGGTGTCCGACTTGGGGGTATGCTTTTTAATCATAAAACATTTCATTTTAAAGTTTGGAACCCGCTTAAAATCCTATTATTTGAATTTCGAATTTTTGGACCCAACCCGGGCGCGATTTGGAAATGTTTCATTTAGCGCCAAAATCCCAAATTAATAAAATATTCAAACCTTATAATATTTCATATATATTTGTACCCTTACTGTTAACATAATATTCTTAAATCTTTTAAAAAAATTCTTTTAACCACTTAAAATCCTTATCAGCCAATCACGAGCCGTGGGCCCCTCCACTTTTGCTCTCTCTCTCTCTCTCCCTAATTTCCCTAGCTCTCTCTCTCTAACCCTCTCTCTCTCCCCTATATATATTTACACATTCTTCGTCTTCCTCAGATTTTCCGAGAACCCTTCACGAGAAAACCCTACGGCCTAACCCTAGCCACCGTGCCTTCACCGCCGCAACCTCGTCGCCGGCACCACCGTCACCCTCGCCTCCGCCTCCTCTTTCCAACCTCGACGTCCCCTCCTTCTCCCCGTGTGCTCGGGCCGCAACAGAGACCTCCGGCCAACCCGTGCCTTCTCTATTTAGCCGGAAACACCGTCGGCGACCCTCATCGTCGTCACCTGCGCCACCGCCGACCACCTCCTCTTCACCTGCGCACCAGACCCGACCACTTCCTCTCCCTCTCCACCTTCTTTCCTTCTCCAGTATCCACAGCCCTAGCCTACCGCCTGCAGCATCCTCGCCGGCGCCCCATCGCCGTCGACCCCATCGCTGTCGCAACCTCTGCAATCCCAGTAAGCATTCCTTCATCTTCCTCCTTTCTTTTCCCCCTCTGGTTTATCCTTGACTGTACATAGGATTTCTGAACTTGTTGTCGCTGTTTTGCATCTCACCGGAATCCGACCGTACCGACGACTTGATCCGACGTTCCAGCGAGGTACCCCGATCCGCGTGGTCCCATTGTTCGTTGTTTGGGTTCAATCCGTGAACCGTGCGTCCGTCACGTGTTTCCCCGCCGACGTTACGTCCGTTTTTCCCGGTTCGCGACCCGTCGAGGCAAGTATCACTTGCTACATGCTATACTATACAATTATATATGTTTTGACTCATTAAAACTGCAAAACTTAACTCGGTATGGTTATTCCCTCATTGGGTTGCAATATGACATATATCATTTTACAGTTAACATGGAAATTACAATTTGCTACTATTAACCTACGAACCAAGTTTACCTGTTAATCACATTTTTTTTACCGTTAATAGATTATAGTACTTTCCTATGTAGTTCCATTACATTCGGATGTTCGTATTTAAAGACTTGATATAACCGTATTGCATCATCCTTAAAACTGTTGCACCGCTAAGGGTGCTCAAAACCTGTTAATATAATAAAACAGTTGCACTATATTAATGCACTCTTGTGATTGAATGAACTGCTTATTGGTGTTTAATTTATTGCTTATTTCCTGCTGTTAATCCCCTGTTCGATTACATATCTGTTGTGAGCACACCCACGACATCGTTACATCTTGACTTGACCTGTTACCCACGATATATATTGTTACACCTAACATGGCACTGTTTACTGTTGACATGACCTGTTACCTGATCTCGTGCCTAATGCCGACAAACCTGACATGTTGTCCTCATGGACCATTCCTGTTGTCTATCCAGACAAAACCTGCTGTTACCTGATCCTGTGTTGGCATTAGTTCTTGATTACTGAATACCTGACCTGACACATATAACTTGGGGGTATGGGGAAATCAAAAGGGTAAACTAAAGTGTAAATTAAAAGCGTATTACTTGATCCGTGGTCCCGGAGGGTAACGGGACAGAGCCATTCGTGACTCTTACATTTTCCTGATCCGTGGTCCCGGGGGGCAACGGGACAGAACCACTATTGGTTCCCATATTCCTGATCCGTGGTCCCGGGGGGTAACAGGACATATCCTTTGAGTTACATGGAGGATTACTCGAATTGATTTCAAAGACTTTAGAATAGAAAACCCGATAGAACAGTTTAGTTACCCACTGCACACTACCCTGCACTGCTTGTTTCATACTATTGCTGTATTCATGTTTATTTCTGCATGGCCTATTACACTGTTCATATTATATTATTGGTTGACATGACGCGCTGACGTCTGGGTTTTGCATGGCCCAGATTCTTTACCACTGTCGCTGTCCGAGCAGGAGTACTTCAGCCAGCAGGCTGATTTGTGAGTTCTGTAGTGGTTAGTTTTATTTCCCGCATTTTATTTCCAGATGTGAGCCCGCATTATGGGACATACTTTTCTATTATTGTATTGGATCATTTGCTTCCGCATTTACTTATCATTGACTCTTGTTATTCTGGATTGTGGACATGTGTTAGATAGTTTTATCTTGTTCTTGATATCTCTACAGCCGTAATGTGACTGTGGATGGATACTTCCTACCCACAGGTAGCATGGTTGGCTATGTCACGTGCCCAATCTTGCGTATTCTGGGAAGCGGGGCGTGACATCAGATGCTGTGGAGACTGAGGAGGTGGACACCACTGAGAAGGAGCACGCGATCAGATCACGACTCAGGACTAGACTAGCTATTTTTTCAGTTTATGTATGCCACCTGTTTAGGCATTTCTCTTTTTGTATTGCATTTGCTTTCAGTTAAACTCATGTATTGTAAATGCTTCAAGTTGAATGTAAATAAAGTTGTTGAAGTTTAAATCTCATGTTTATTTCTTGTTATTTTATATTGCTTATTTTACGCTTAGCGTATTTATTCTAGGAAGTGACCTTCCCGAAATAAATACGTCGCGGGCTTGCCACGTCACCGTTTCCGTCTACTGGGAAACGGGGCGTGACAGGTTATGTTGACGGCCCTTGTAGGTTCTGTTATGCATGAAGTCATAAGCAATATATCACAAGAAATATGAAATTCAACAACTTTATATTCCTTGCATTTCAATTTTCGTTGAATCTATCATAATCTTTCTTCTTTATCTAAGATGATGGATTCTCCCAACAACCCTAGCACCAACTTCAATGGAACTACACCACCTTAACCTACTCTTACCATTCTACCAACTCCACCTACCATAGCCGCTCCATTCACAGAACAGACGATACTTTTGGAGGCTATCAAAAGCCCTATTTGAGGGTCACAGGCTCAAAGCACGATTTTGCAGGAGCAGACTGCTCTCCTTCAACAGAGTTTCATTAGCTCTGAAGCAAAAGCACCGGGAGTGAAACAATTTCGAGCATTACACCCGAAGAACTTCTCAGGGAAAGAGAAACCATTTGAAGCTGAGGAATGGGCTCAGAGTATAGACGACGACCTAGCCGCAGCCCAAGTTCCATAGGTTGCTTGGTTCAAAATAGCAAAACTCTATCTTACTGACAATGCCATAGTCTGGTAGAAGGCCGAGGAGAACCGCCTTGAGCATCCGATCGAGTGGAAGACTTTCCGTGATCTCTTTGATGCCAAGTATTTTACGGAAACCACGCACTTCGAGATGGAACAGAAGTTCATTCAGTGCAACAAGGATCCATGTGGGATAAATCGGTGGATGAGTATGATGCAGAATTCACCATGCTCGACAGATTCGCCGCCCATCTAATTCCTACTGCAGAAATCAGAGCCAGGAGCTTCCAGGAAGGATTAGACCTAGAGATCCAGGCTTCCCACGACCCAAATTTGGCACGTGACCGGCACTTAGATTTTGTGACGTCTAAATATGCCGACACAATCTGAATAAGCCAGAGAACCATGATCTAAAACCTATTTGCGGAAATAAGAAAGTACTGTTTTAAAAAATAAAGAAAATGAGGTCGCATGTCGAATGGTTTTTAAAATGAAGTAAAACAATTGGTTTTAGTATTGGAAATTTCGACAGCACCTCCTTTGTAATCATTAAGAAAAGCAAGTACATAAACATTTAATATAAAGGCATCCCCTACTTGGGAGCAAAATCAACGCCAATCAGCGGAAACAACCTACGTAAATAATATACGACGCTCAGAAGCAAAGAATCACATGCATAAAAGTAACATAAAGGACAATCAAATATAACTAGTCGATTCTACTCAATCGACCCAAAATACAAACATAAGTATACCCTCATTCTAAGTTAAATAATATATATAGTCTGATAGAGTAACACTAGATACAAGATACAAAATACCCAAAAGAGACGGTTACCAAACATGTAACCCACCTAGCAAGATATATGACGAAAGCTGTGATATCTGTGTCCGCAACGCAGCTATGCATCCATACGTCTCCTGCAAGGAACTAAGGCACAACGGGATGAGTTGCCAACTCAGTAAATAATCTAGCATCCAACAGTTGAAATTGTATGCATAACGAAATAGTGACTAAAACTATGCATCAGGTAGGCATGATATATAAGAACATATGAAATATGAATATGTAATTATAGTGCCTGTATAAAAGGAAACAGAAATCTCATCAAATGTTCTAAAATCTTGGTCATTTTTATAACGATCATTAAATCCCGTGTCAAATATCGACACAAATCTTCAGTTTTAGCAGGCATCGTTTCCCGAACGATCTTGACAGCCAACAATATCGGTCGGTATCCTCCAGATATCCGCCGTGTTTCTCAACTATCTCCGGTATCGAGTGTCCTCGTTAGGCTCCCCGCCTCTAATGTGGCTTTCCTTCCCCTTCGGTCTCAACCGGGTCTACCGTGCATTCAACTGTATACTCCCCCACTCAGTCCGAATAACGTAAAAATCCGCAACCGTATAGATCCCCTACTCAGTTCGAAATAAAACCAAATCATAAAAACAACAACTTATGGTGGACATATCATATCAATCACGAAGAACCGTAGAATATAACCAGTAGTGCATAAAACTCAAAACAAGGAAATCTCATAATCCAATATATATCATGATACAATTAGTAGCAATGAAAATGAGATATGATATGTGTCAAAACAATAGCAATGGTGCGTAACAACAATTATTAAGGATACTAACCGTGTGCAATAGATTATAGGTGACATAGCAAGTTCTAGGTGTGTACGTGACATGTTAATTACCGATGGAGTGTGGTGTAGCATGTAAATATGTGCAAGTGCAACATAACGTATCGGTAATGGTGCAAGTGTCCTAGCAGGTGTTAAGCAACAATGATTAATAGTATAAATTCATACAATGCAATACTAGGTTTAATTATGCAAACAATATGAATGGAAAACAATTAAGACAGGATTTCTAGTTTCGGGCGCTATACGTCATCCATACAATATCCCCCGGTAGATATTTAGTCTACTCACTGGGACAAGTCGTGATCGACTCAGATCCCATAACTCCTTTTCCCTTCCTCGCTGCTTTCGAAGTCCCCGCGGTCGAATCTAACATCGAAAATAACTATCGTATGTAAGCGGCTAAATTCCGATACGGCGAAAATATAAATTATAAATGAACTTACATACGTACCGTGATACATGAGAATATCGTGTGCTATACAGACCCTAGGCTAACTAGAGCTACCCCCTATTCCTCGTATTTTGAGAAAACACAAAACGTAACACAAACTGTCTGTATCATATGTTAAAATTTTTATAAAAAGCAAAGAAATTAGCTTCCAGATTTTATTTACAGACTATATAGAAAAATCAAAATATACCAAATACCCTACATAATCTACAGAGAGCTACCTACAAAATCTTAACACCCAAGTCAACAAAAGAGCCGTCGATACCGGGAAAAAGGAGAGTTTCGCCGGTCAAATTGTGCAGAAAAAGGTCCGGGTTTCTAGGGTACACTCTAGGTCTAATTATCATGCTACTGTACTATTAGATTTATTTAGAGATTAGTATAATTATAGCAGATACTAACAGAGCTAAGATTCTAACAAAAATACATTTTTTACCGATATCGTAAACACTACTTTATACAGAACTCATATTAAGATCTGAAAAGTTGAGCGTTATACCTATAAGAAGGATTCCACTGAGCTAAATCTTCAAGAGGTGCACAAGGAGTTGAAAAGCCTAGCTTGAGGGATTTAAATCAAGGTGCAAGGAACTCTAGCTATCCTTTCTTTGTTTTCTTTTTTTTCTAAGTGAGGGTAGAGAGCTTCACTATGCTAAGTGTTTTGGAATTCTAATTTCAGTTTGATAACTGAACAATTTAGAGGAGTTGTGTGTTGATAAGGGATGAGGAGGTGTCATCATGGAGAGGTGATGTGCATGTGTGCAAGGATGAGGTATGGGCTTGAGGTTCATCCCTTGGTGTAGTGTGGGTGAGGTTCATCATAACCTTAACATCATAATTAACACAATATGCACATAAACCCCACACAACTCAATATACCATATACAAAATAAACTTTCCACTAAAACCCTTCCTTACAATTAATGTAACCTATAATAATTACCATTTTATTTAAACACCATAACCATTTATGTAACAACTCCAAATTTTGTATACATAAAATTGTTTAAAAGTTAATATACACTTGGGGTATTTACAATACCTGTGAGTACTATAAGTATTTGATTCAATTTAGAACAGCAAGAAGGAGCTTGTAGCTCACTGGTAAAACCTTGCACTGCTAAACCAAAACACCAAAGTTCAAATCTCATCAGCCACACATTCTTTTTATTTAAAATTCTTTTAAACTTTTAGAAAACCAAGAGTCCACACATGCACAACCCGTAAAACCAAGAGTCACAGCCTAAACAAACATGTGCATGAGACTAGACCAAGCGTCAGGGACACGTGGCACCAATACGAGCCCCCACCTCATGACTCAGGCTTGCGGGATGGTGACTCGGGCCGCCGCCGCCGGTCCAACTCGGACCAAACCCAATTTTTTTAAACCCTAGCGACTCTTGAACTCCCCCCATAACCCCAGTATTGTTTATTTTCTGCCCATTTATAGAGAATATTAAAACCCCTTTAATCACAATTTTAATGCAAATTTAAATGCATTTTTTATCATACCCTAACCCTAATTTTCCCTATAAATACCCACTCTATTTTTACACCCCTTCTCTCTGAAATTTCCTACAAAAACTCCCAAGAAAATTCCAATATTATTCCATTTATAAGAAAATACCATACAATTCCAATATTTCAAATAAATACCTTATACTTTAAAACTATGTCATATTCACTAGAAATTTCACATTGAATAAAAAAAATCTATGAAAACTCTAAAGACGATAATTAAATACTTGAGATATATTTTGAAAGTATAACAAAACTATTTTACATAAAACCCCTCAAGTTATACTAAATTACAATAAGGACCCTAGTAAACATAGGTTTAAGCGAGACCAGTCTCTTGAGCCTCAGGGAACCGGAGATATGGGTGCTTGCCTATTTAAGGTAGACAACTTGACAAACGGTGTTATTAATACGGCAATTGTCTTTGAAAAAGACACAAACCCAGCCGTCCATATGCAGCAGTTACCGATAGCACCAAAACATAATTCAAGACTTCAATTTCTTTTCTAATTGTCTAACTCAGACTGAGTCTCAATATAATTAATCTGACTTGAATATGATTCAAGTATCAAACTACAATACAACATGGATCTATGAATCTGGCTATTCAATCTAATCAATCTATATTGACCGAACCGAACCATGGATATATTCCATTTACATGATCATCCACTATATTCGTTTCATTACTGATATCATGGTTTCGGTAAGTCATCCATCTATATACAATATACAATTCAAACAATACAATCAAGACATCACAGGGTTTATAAGAGGTAGATTGGTACAGAAGGTGTTAGAAGTGGTACGTGACTGCAACCATAAGACACCTAACCTGAATCTCCAATGTCGTTGTACCGTGGCTGAACGATTCCTTGTACTCCGTATACCGTAATCTCTGGTATAGTGAGACTCCTCTCGTATACATTGGCATCTTCTGTACCAACCTACAAACAACAGCATTAACAATATAATACAACTTTAAAAGTTACACTCTCTCTCTGTTTATTCTATTCCTCCCTCATCTTTGGGACTTACCGAGTGATTGTTCACTGACAACATTCCTTTCTTCTTTCTTTGGAATGTTGTCAGGTGGATTGGACCTTCAGGAGATCGAGCCCACCAACGAGAACTTGGACCAACTGGCTTTCGACCCCGAGCTTTAGATTCCTTGTACACATTTACATTTCTATTTCTGTTATGCCACTGTTTAGGCATTGTTTTTCATTCCATGTATTTACCTTTCAGATGTAATGTAAAAAGAATGTTAATAAATAAAGTTGTTGTTCAATTATATCTATTGTCACTGTCTCTTATGCATTTTACTTATATTGCTTAGATACGCTTAGCGTGTTTACTTCAGAGTAAATATGTAGTGGCCTCGTTGCGTCCTCTGCCCGTATACTGGGAAGCGGGGCGTGACAATTTATAAAAAGTCTTTTTATCAAATTTATAAATTTAAAATAACATCTTTTAAATAAAATAAAATAATTAATTATCTACAAATTTTTCCGAAATGTTACAATATCCCACCTTAAGAAAATTCGGTCCCCGAATTAAAACCTAAACACACATACCTTCAAAAAGATGCAGGAATTTCTTCCGTATCGCATCCTCGGCTTCCCAAGTGACCTCTTCGCAATTTGGTCCCCGCCATAGAAGCTTTACAGATGGAAGTACCCTTGATCGCAGTTTCTTCACCTGCCGATCGAGAATAAATATCAGCTGCTCAGTGTAAGATAAATCATGCTCAAGCTGTATAGTCTGATGCTGGATAGCGTGAGAAGGATCATGAAGGTACTTGCGAAGTATAGACACGTGGAACACAGGATGCACATCAAGAAAACTTGGCGGAAGTGCTAAACAATATGATACAACACCCACCCTCTCAAGAATCTCATAGGGTCCAATATATCTGGGACTGAGTTTCGCCTTTTTCCCGAATCGCATCACACCCTTCATCGGAGAAACACGGAGAAATACATGGTCTCCCACATCGAAATCAACTCTACGGCGACGACGATCAATATAAGACTTCTGCCTGCTCTGAACTACTCTCATCCTGTCCTGGATCATCTGGATTTTCTCAGTAGTCTCCTGGACCAACTGAGGCCCTAAGAGGCTGCTTTCGCTAAGCTCGGTCCAACAAACTGACGACCGGCACTTCCTCCCATATAATGCCTCAAATGGAGCCATCCGTATAGTCTCCTGAAAGCTATTATTGTAGAAGAACTCAATCAAAGGTAAGTGACGATCCCAACTGCCACCCAAATCCAGTGTACAAGCTCGAAGCATATCCTCAAGAGTCTAAATCGTACACTCTGACAGGCCATCAGTCTTTGGGTGGAAGGCAGTACTGAAACTCAAGCGAGTGCTCAAAGCATCCTGAAGTTTCTGCCAGAGACGGCTGGTAAACTGTGTGCCTCTATCAGAAACAATACAGGTCGGAACTCCATGCAACCGCATAATCTCGTCTATATAGACCTGGGCGTACTGCGCATACCCGAAAGTAGTCTTCACCGAAAGAAAGTGAGCTGCCTTCGTCAATCGATCCACAATCACCCAAATAGATTCATACTGTAACACCCGAGCCCAATAATACTATGTATATTACTAGTTGAGGGTTATTTATTGCTCTTTCCAATTTTCCTGATTTTCTGGTGTTTATTGCTAAATTTTACCCGGTTAAGTCATTTTGGCACATAACAAATTTTAACTCCGAAAATGAAATTTAAGATGTCCATGTTGGCCTACTCGTCGCCACTAGTCGCGTGGTAGCGTCCGCGTGTCGAGATTCCGTTCCGTTTGGTTAAACGGGCCAGTGTGGGCGACTACGCGCGCGTGCAAGTGTCCGACTTGGGGGCATGCATTTTAATCACTAAACACCTCTTTTCAAAATTTGGAACCCGCTTAAAATCCTATAATTTGAATTTGGAACATTTGGGCGCGACCCGGGCTCGATTTGGAAATGTTTCATTTCGCGCCAAAATGGCCCATTTAAATTTAATATCGAATATTTATATATACACTCAAATCTTTAATTCACAACAGAAATCCCTCAAATCTTACGCAATTTCCTTCTCAATCAAATCTCGTGGCCAATCACGAGCTCTTATTGAGCTCGTGGGCCCCCTCCTTTCCATCTCTCTCTCTGCCTCTCTCCTCTTTCTCTCTCTTCCCTCAATCTCTCACTTTCTCTCTCCTATCTCTCTCTCTCTCATCTATATATTTACGTAACCTTCGCAGCCGCCTCCCTCATTCATCTTCCTCCTTACGAACCCGACGCAAACCCTAACCCTAGCCCTCGCGATCCCATCGCCGACTCCCCCGTGACTTCGCCGTCGCCGCCCTCACCACCACGACCTCCACCGCACCCACCTACCTTCCTCCTCCCGTTCTCCCGACGACTCCCGCTCCTTCCCGCGCCTGCAACCCATCTCCCCGACGCCTCCATCCCCTCGCAGACCTCGCCGTCGACGTCGCCTCCCACCGTCGAAGCCTCCCACGACTCCCTCTCACCCTCCTCGTCGAAACCTCGTCGTCGTTTCCTTCCTCCCCTCGCCGGAACAGTAAACCCGAGCCCTAACCCATCGCCTTCCCCGCTGTTCGCCGGGGAAACGTGCCGGCGACCTCGTCGACGCCACCTCCGACCACCTCTCTCTCTCCCACGACCACCAGAGCCGACCACACCCTCCTCCACTCGTCGCACCCCTCTCCAGCAAGCTCAGCGGCTGTTCCAGCCTTCGCAGCCACCGTCGCGGCCTCGCCGGCGTTCCAGTGCCGTCGAACCCGCCGTGGTCACCCCCTGGTGTCTCTCTGTAAGTGTCCCCTTTCCTTCCTTCGTACAAATCATCCCCCTGCTGGTCCGTATTTTTTGGATGTGTGGGTTTTGTCGCTAACTCCGTTACTTTTGACATTTTGCCGGAATCCGACCGTACCGCCTTGACGAACCCGACGCTCCAACGAAGCCCCCTGGTCCGTGTGATCCCGTTGATTTCTGTTGGGACTCGATCCGTGGCCCGTGCTTCCTTATCGCAGTTTCTGCCGACATCGCATCCGTGTTTCGGTTTGCGGAACCGCCGAGGCAAGTATCCGAATACTTGCTTAACATGCTACAATTTAATCATCATATTATAACCACACAACTAATATAACATCGATACCTTTTATAACTTAGAATCACTAGCCGCGATTATCCGTAACCTTAAATCAATGAAATCATTGCTCGCTTTAACCGGTCTGCTATTAATTCATACTTAACTAATCAAACCAAGTAGATCATCCCCACTTCATTTGTTAAAATCACTCATGAGACAATTATTGTGCTTAGTTCAAATTCATGTAACTCCATTACGTATATTATCGATATTGTTCGTCTTGTGGCTTTTGCACCTCAAAGGTGCGTGAACCGAATTAATAAGAGAATACGAAATATCACTGTGTTTACCTAGATGAATATTGTTATTTATTGTTTCCTGCTACTGTTCATTATTGATTGTATACCTGTTGCGAACACTTACCCGATTGCACGACATATTGGCCTGACCCTGCTACACCTGACATATACATACATTCCAACTCATCCCGTTGTACCATGACATTACTTGTTCCTGATCTCGTGCCTAATGCCGACAGACCTAACCATTCCTGCTGTCGATCCAGACAGACCTACCTTTACTTGACATTGCGTTGGCATTAGTCCTTGACTACTGAATACCTGACTTGACATACATAGTTTGGGGGTATGGGGAAATCAAAGGTGAAACCGACTTGTAACTCAACAGTTCGATACATTGTTCTGATCAGTCTTACGGGCTTGGCCAGCTCCGGAGTGTTGATGCTGACATCACTCATCTATCCTACTACCTTTTACTGCTTAGCGGCACGTCTCGGATTCAGCCCCGAGGATCATGACCGTGGTCCCGGGCACGCACGGGATACTATTGAGTTACATCGACGATTCATCAATTGGTTTCAAAGACTATAGAGTAGAAAACCTGATAGGACAGTTCAGTCACCATTGCACACTACCCTGCTTGTTATTTCTTATTACTGCTTTATTCATGTTCATGCTTGCATTGTTTATTACCATGTTTATATTGTATACTTGATTTCATGACGCGCTGACGTCTGGGTTTTGCATGGCCCAGATTCCGTCCCTTTGTCGTCGACCGAGCAGGAGTACTTCAGCCAGCAGGCTGAACAGTGAGTCCTTAGGATTTAGTTTATTTATGTCATTTCATTTCCAGATGTGAGCCCGCATTATGGGACATACTGTTTATTCATTGTATTGGATCATTAGCTTCCGCACTTATTGTTTATTGATTCTTGTTATTATGGATTTGGACATGTATTAGATTAGCTTATTATCTTGTTCTTGATATCTTTACAACCGTAATGTGACTGTGGATGGATACTTCCTACCCACAGGTAGCATGGTTGGCTATGTCACGTGCCCAAATCTTGCGTACTCTGGGAAGCGGGGCGTGACACATACGCTCTGCTATACCTGGGTAGACCCACAATGAAATCCATGGAGATCTGCTCGCATTTCCACTCCGGAATAGGTAGAGGCTGCAACTTTCCGACCAGCCTCTGATATTCGGCTTTGACTTGCTGACAAGTCAGGTATTTCGAAACGAAGTCAGACACATCGCGTTTCATCCCTTCCCGCTAATACACGTCTCGTAAATCTTGATACATCTTGGTAGATCCTGGATGAACGTTGTAGGAAGACTGATGTGCCTCCTCTAATATCATACGCCTCATTCCATCAACGCCGGGTACGCATAACCGGGTCCCAAACCATAGCACTCCTTCGCTGTCAATCATAAACTCAGAATTATCATACTGCCGAACTCGCTCCTAAATCTTTGAAGGTCGTGCATCCTCGGACTGTGCCTCCCTGATATGATCAAGCAAAAGTGGAAGAGCACGAACATGGGCAAACTGTCCACCTACAGAGGTAAACTCAAACTGGATACCACTGTCACACAAAATCTGCCAATCAGCATCCGACTGCCTCCGAACTGAACTCAAATACGACAAGCTAATCCCAGGCCACCTACTCAACTTGTCAGCTACTATATTTGCCTTGCCCGGATGATAAAGAATCTCATAATCATAGTCTTTCACCAGCTCCATCCAGTGACGCTACCTCAAGTTCAGATCCCGCTGCTGGAATATATACTTCAGACTCTTGTGGTCTGTAAAGATCTGGCAAGACTCTCCATATAGATAGTGTCTCCAAATCTTCAGTGCAAAGACCGCCGCGGCCATCTCCAAATCATGGGCAGGGTAATTCTGCTCATGTTTCTTCAGCTGCCGAGAAGCATAAGCAATAACTCTGCCATGCTGCATCAATACGCAACCTATGCCAACACGAGACGCATCACAATATACCGCAAATCCGCCTGAGCCTGAAGGTAAAGATAGAACGGGGCAGTCGTCATACGAGTCTTCAACTGCTGGAAACTCTGCTCACATCCCTCAGTCCATAGAAACGGAACTCCTTTTCGGCTCAAACTGGTCATAGGTGCCGCAATATGGGAGAAGTCATGTACAAAGTGACGGTAATAACCCGCTAAACCCAAAAAGTTACGAATCTCAGTCACTGACACGGGTCTAGGCCAATGCTGTACTGCCTCAATCTTCCTCGGATCAAACTGCATCCCATCTTTCATAACAATATGACCCAAGAATTCCACACTGTCAAGCCAGAAAGCGCACTTCGAGAATTTAGCAAACAACCAATGCTTTCTCAAAGTCTGCAATGCAATCCTCAAGTGCTGCTCGTGTTCCTCCCGACTCCTAGAGTAGATTAAAATATCATATATGAAGACAATGATAAATTGGTCGAGGAACGGCTTGAAGATCCGGTTTATCAGATCAATGAACGCTGCTGGGGCATTGGAGAGTCCAAACGACATCATCAGGAATTCATAGTGCCCGTAGCGCGTCCCAAAGGCAATCTTCGAAATGTCATCATTCCGGACTCGCAATTGATGATACCCGGACCGCAAATAAATCTTCGAGAAATAGCTGTCTCCCTGCAGCTCATCGAACAAGTCGTCAATACGAGTTAATGGATACCTATTCTGCACCGTAACTCGATTCAGCTGCCGATAGTCAATACACAATCTCATGCTGTCGTCCTTCTTCTTAACGAACAGGACCAGAGCTCCCCATGGTGATACACTCGGACGGAAGAGTCCTCTATCAAGCAATTCTTACAAATGACTATTGAGCTCCTTCAGCTCCGTTGGGGCCATCCGATAGGGTGGTATAAAAATAGGCCCCGCACTAGGAATCAAGTCAATACAGAACTCAATATCGCGCTCTGGCGGCAACCCTGACAACTCAGCAAGAAACACATCAAGAAATTCTCGTACGATTGGAACCTGGTCCAACGGGACCTCTGCGGCTCTCACATCCTGAATAAACGCCAAGAACCCATGACACCCCATCCTTAAAAGCCGTCTAGCACTAAGTGCAGAAATTAGGATGGCAGAGTAATGCTGTAGTCCCCCTGCACAACGAAAATCGGCTCACCAGGAAAACAAAATCTGACCGCTTTTCCCCGGCAATCAACGTACGCATGACAAGCGGCCAACCAATCCATACCGAGAAGTACATCGAAATCTAGCATATCGAGAAAAATAAAGTCAACTAACGAATCTCTATCACCAATACGTATGGAACATGACCTGAATACGCTTCGGGCTACGAAAGAATCTCCCACTGAAGTAATCACAATAAGCGGTAACTCTAATAACGACGAATCTCTCCCCAGAGAAAGTACGAAGTGTGCAGATACGTAACAGTGCGTAGAACCGGGATCAAACAAAATATGTGCATCTAGGGAACATACGGGAAGAGTACATGTAACAACTGCATTGGATGCTTGGGCATCCTGGAAAGTCAAAGCGAAAACCCTAGCCTGACCCCTACCTGCATCCTGATGTCTTCTCCCTCGGTCTCCTCGTACCCACTAAATACGTCCGGAAAAACCACGGCCTCGCGGTGCAAGAGCCTGGCATAGAGTAGCAGCTGGTGGAGGAAGTAATGCCATTGAAGAAGAAGGTGGAGGGGGTAAAGCATCCTGTGGAACTACAGTCCCTCCCTTGAGTCTACAATCCCTAGTGAAATGCCCTGGATGCCTGCAACTGAAACATGTCGGCGGGGGCCACTGCTTCTCGGGGTACGAGCCAAACATCCGGCCTTGAGCCCAACCTCGACTACTACTGCATCCTGGAATGAATCCGCCTCGGCCTCTGCCAAACTGCCTGGAAACTAACCCAATAGGTCTGGCTCTCTTTGATTCTGAAACAACCGTCGTCTCATTCAGACGCTCTTCCACTCGAATTGCCGCGTCCATAGCCTGTGAATATGTATCGAAGTGCTGGGAGCCCATAGCAAAGAATAGCTGTGTGTCCAGGATCCTCACAAATCTCTTCACCTTGAGCTCCTCCGTGGGAACTAAATATGGAACATAACACGACAACTGGGTAGACTGCAAAACATAATCTGCCACAGACATATCGGCAGGTTTCCGCAATGCCTCAAACCTACTGGCTCTAGCATCTCTCACGCTCTGTGGAAGGAATCTAGCAAGGAAAACCTCGAAAACTCTGTCCGTGTCATCAGAGGAAGATCTGCTACTCGCCCTCTCTCCATCGACTCACACCATGTCCGGGCAAGTCCCTCCAACCGAAAACTGGTCAGGTCCACCGACCGTGTATTTTGAACATCTCAAAGACCTACCAATCCTAGCCATCCTATCAAGAAATGACTGGGGATCCTCTGCTGTGTCGGTCCCTGTGAACACCGGAGGTCTCAACCTCATAAACTCTAGGAGTGATACCTCCATAAACCTCATAACTACAAGTGAGACTGTCTGAACGGGCTATACTATGGACTCTACAATAGTCGATGCCTGATCCTGCCTCTGAATACGGGTGGCCTCAACCAACTGTTCCATCATCTACTGTAAGCCCAACATGCCCTCCTTCAGTCTAGCCATCCGATCGGAAAGAGGAGGATCAACATGTCCTTGTGCCGTCGGGATGTCCTGTGGGTCAGTCGCCGTCACTGACGGATCTGCCCGAGCTGCATCCCTGGCTGTGGCTCGCCTGGCTCTCGTGGCCATGGCAACTTGAACAAGAAAAGAGAGTTGGTAAGGTGTACGAACAGGAACAACAATTATAAAGAGTCAAAAGAAGAATTAATCAAGATATACATCCTAAGGTTACTTAGGTGGGGTATCGTATCGTAAATATGCCATGGATCATATGTACGGTACGTTACTCTTCCTGAGTTACCTACTCCATCAAACCAAAAGTCAATCTAAAAAACGAAAGTTTGAGCCTAATAACTCCAAAGTCACTTCTAAGTTCCGTAAGGTTAATTCTAAGCTCTGATACCAAGCTTGTCACGACCCGAATTTGGCACGTGACCGGCACTTAGATTGTGTGACGTCTAAAGATGCCAACATAATCCGAGTAAGCCAGAGAACTAAGATCTAAAACCTTTTTGCGGAAATAAGAAAGTACTATTTTAAAAAATAAAGAAAATGAGGTCGCATATTGAATGGTTTTTAAAATGAAGTAAAAACAATTGGTTTTAGTATTAGAAATTTCGACAGCACCTCCTTTGTAATTTTTAAGAAAAGCAAGTACATAAACATTTAATATAAAGGCATCCCCTACTTGGGAGAAAAATCAACGCCAATTGGCGGAAACAACCCACGTAAATAACATACGACGCTCAGAAGCGAAAAATCACATGCATAAAAGTAACAGAAAGCACAATCAAACATAACTGTTCACCGCCGGAAAGAGAGACGAACTGGGGTAGATCGTCTTGCCTGAATTCGGGAGCAGATGCTATTTGGATTTATCCGTCCACCTCTCCGAAAATACCAAGTTGATTTATGGCACAATATATCAGAGGTTTGGACAGACGCGACCGTTGTAGCAGACTTTATCAGATTCCCCCTCATTTTATGAGGGATTTTTTATTGTGTGGACGCTCTTCCGTGCAAGCGCAAGCCCCTACAGTTAATTACGTTACCGCATTGCGATAACCACTTTCTCCTTCTACAGCAGTTCACTTCGTGTCGTGTGTGTTTTTGTTTGTTTTGGTTGCTCATGAATTGTATACAGAGACTAGTTTATGTCATCGCCCGTAGGGCACGGATCAGTCCAAATCCGTATATTTTCGATTTAGGTTTGGGTCAAGAATTTGCTTGACGGGGTCCACGCCGGTAGTTTGGTTTGCCAACGGGAATGAACTTAGGACGCAGATCTCATATAAATGAGGCCCATCAGTTTACGGGATATTTGGGTTTTCTAAGGATCGTTAGTCATATTTGAGACTAAGATCAACTTAGAAACAAATGAGCATATATGCTCAATTATTTTAGTTTAAGGACATCACGGTCCAACATTCCCATTTTGGGGATGAATGTTAGTTTAAGGACATTCCGGTCCATTATCGTCGTATTTGGGGCGAATGTTTAGTTTAGGAACATCTCGGTCCATTATCACCATGATTGAGTCGAATATTAGTTTAGGGACATTTCGGTCCAACATTCCCAGTTTGGGGACAAATGTGAGTTTAAGAACATTTCGGTCCGTTATCGCCGTGTTTGGGGCGAAAATTAGTTTAAGGACATTTCGGTCCAACATTCATCTTGCGTGCATGTGTATTTGTTACGTGGCGGAGTGGACGATGGTGACATGGAATGCGCCCAATTTGGAACGCAATCCGATTTGAGATATGCACATCAATTTGGAAGTGCATCAATGTATGACGAAAGGAGTTGTTGGTTGTCAGAACCCGCCACCTTTCTGAAGACGTTGAGGAATTACAACGAAATATATCAGAGGTGTGAAAAGATACACTTCAACCAAATCCCGTATTTGAGGGACAAAGGGGTTGTGGTGGTCCTAAGAATCGTCAGTTATATTTGAGACTAAGATTATTTTAGGAGATATGGGATGAATATCATTTTGGATATTATTAATGAGAGATCATTAGTTATGTTTGAGACTAAGATCAGTTTGGGAAATCTTGAGCAATATGGGCTCGGTTGATTAAAATCAAAGAGGTTTACCTCAGGAAATTTAGCCTATTTGGGCTGAAATTGAGTTTCTATACTACCCAGTAGTGTTAAACACTAATATATGCAGCACTCACGTGTATTTCATGTAGGGCGCTGGAATAATGCTGAGCACTAATCTTTTCTGGCCCTCATGTGTTTTTCACGTGAGACGCTACTATAGTGCTAAGCACTAATCTTCTTTGGCGCTCACATGTGAAACGTGTGAGGCTCTCAGATATGAGCGCTGCCCAATCAGTGCTAAGCACTTTAGTCATTTTGACTGAATATAGAGTGCAATGCACTTTGCATGGCACTCACGTGGGAAGTACGTTAGTGCCGAGCATTGATTTCAGGTTTTGTTTGCTCACCCCCATTTTTTGACATAAGTGCTAAGCACTTGGCTAGAGCTCACGTGTGAAGCACGTGAGACACCAGATTTTGGGTTTCCAAGAGTGTTTCACATGTATTTCACGTGATTGCTTTATTTTGAGATGTTGGGCTGCTTTATTTGGTGGCTGCCTAATCAACACAAAGGAGTTTTTCTTTTCTCTTTGGGCGCTCACGTGGGAAGCACGTGAGGCGTTTTAGTTCTTCTCTTGTTTGTTTTAAGCACTCACGTGGGAAACACGTGAGGCACTATAGTAGTGCTAAGTACTAATTCTACTCACGTTTGTTTCACGTGAAACGCCAAGTTCTTGTTTACAGAGACATTAATCTCTGTTAATGACATTTTAGTCGTTGATGATCATCAAGATTCCTGTAATGAAGATCTTGGATCATCGTCATTGTTTTTATTAGAGAACTAAGTTCTTTTTTATTTTTATAAGAACTAAGTTCTTTATGTAGAGTTAAACCCTAATTTTGGGAGAATTAAATTCCCAGAACAAATATTCTTTTTCTTTTTCTTTCTTTTTATTTTTAACCTTGTTCATCTCCCAAAGTTTTGAGTCTGAAGAACAGAATCTCCCTGATGAGAATTAAATTGTCAACTTGTGGGGAGATTTGTTTTTGCAAATCTCAAATCAGAGGAAGAACTAAGTTCTTGTATGAAGGGTTAAACCCTTATATCCATTATACTGGGCAAGAGGGATACTTTTAATCTCTCCTTTTTTATTTACCTACCTAGAGTGTTTTGAAGGAGGAAAGACTTCTTTCTTTGAGAATTAAATTCCATGTTCTCTCAAGAGCTCACTGTATTTTGGTAGGAGCTTATAGGGTTTTTTTTATACGAGACTTGAAGTCTCGAGTCCTTTATATAGTAGAGGCAAGTTTATAAATTAATTTTGAGAAAATCTCTCATTGAGAGATTCCAATTGATTTAATTGGACTCAAAATTGATTTGGAAAATTTTACCCACCGTTGGATCTTTGATCCAAGTGTTTCTGTCTTACAGAATATGTTTTCTTGTTTTAACAAGATTGGGGGAATATTCTCCCATATAAAGAATAAAATTCTATTGAACGGTGATATTTTTATCACCATTGGATTTTTAATCCAAGAGTGCTCGGTTTAACAGAGCACAATCTTCTTTGTTTAGAAAGATATGGGAAATATTTTCCATCTCATTGGATCATTGATCCACCAACATTCTGTTTAACAGAAAATATCCTTCCCAATAGAATTTAATTCTATACTTAATCACCATTGGATCTTTGATCCAACGGTTCCTTGTTTAACAGAGAGGATATTTCTCGAGTAGAATTTAATTCTACGTAAGGAGGTGCCCTTACGTGTTTAACACGAGATGCATATTAGCTTCTCTGATTTGGCGTCCATATGCCTTGCATATGGGCGCTCACGTGTTTAACAAGTGATGCCAATTTGGCCTTTAGTTGTTTGACTGCAGCGCCTATATGCTTTGCATATAGGCGCTCACGTGTTTAACACGTGAGGCTCATTTAGCCTATAGTTGTTTGATTGCGGCGCCTATATACTTTGCATATAGGCGCTCACGTGTTTAACACGTGAGGCTTATTTTGCCTATTAGTTGTTTGACTGCAACGCCTATATGCTTTGCATATAGGCGTTCACGTGTTTAACACATGAGGCTAATTTAGCCTATTAGTCGTTTGATTGCAGTGCATATATGCTTTGCATATAGGTGCTCACGTGTTTAACACGTGAGGCTTAAGTTGTGGGGAATTTTCTCCCCTTTTTCTTTTTTTATGAGGGAACAATAACTAGTCGATTCTACTCAATCGACCTAAAATACAAACATAAGTATACCCTCATGATAAGTCAAATAATATATATAGTCTGATGGAGTATGATCGCACGCCAAAAGCGTGTCGGATGTTCAAAGTTCTAAAGTTATAACCGCGATCAGGACGGTGTCGCTTTGCAGCTAGCCGGTTGAGCACGGGTCGATCCACAGGGAGATGGTTGTATGTCCGTTCTTGTCTTAGACGAGTCAATAAAGAATGTGTATATGTTTGTTCGATTCTAACCTATGTGTTATATGCAAGTATACAGTTGTTAAGAAAAAGATACGAAATTGTAAGCTAAAGAAATCCGTACTCAAAACCTTTGAGCCGAGTCTTGACCAATTGAAGCTAGAGCAATCGGCAACAACGTGCATTAGGGGATTTAAGCACGGTACTCATAGAATCTGGCTTATTTACCCTTGTCCTTCCGTTCTTGTCTCTTGCTTTCGGCTCCGGCCAAACCGAACGCAACCGGTCGCGGTTAGGAATCACCGTTACCTTGGTAGGGTAGGGTGCCTAACGGAGCGCTTGCGTAACGTTTGGGTGGAGTTCAATAGAAAATAACGGGAAAAGGAAATGAGCAAAGAAATATTAACTTACAATACCGTATTTATTCTTAACAACGATAATTACAACCATTCACAAAAACGAACCAAAAAGAGCAAAAGAAAAGAAAAGATTACAAGTAAGTAAGTGCATGGAATTTAAGTGCAAGAAATTAAAGCATGAATGTAAAGCAAGTAATAAAAAGCAAGAAAGAAATAAGCAAGAAAGTAATTACAAGAACATAGAACTCAAGACAAGCATGGGATCAATAGCCAAGCCTTACACTTGCAAGCTCAATCAAGAGGTTGCAAGATCAAGAGAAGGGTAAAGAACTCATGTGAAATGAAGCACTAATTCCATAAGAAGATACAACCCTTGAAATCAATAACAAACCCTTAAACTTTCAAGCTCAATGAAGAGGTTGAAAGATCAAGAGAAAGCAAAGATCTCAAGGGGAAGCTAAAACAAAAGAATGATACAAAAAACCCTTATCTTCATTTCATCATCCACTCAAAAAGCACTCACTACAATTTTCATGGAGGAAAGAATGAAGAAGAAGAAGAAGAAGACTAAACTACACTAAAAGAGGCTAAAGAACTTAACACCTTGGTTTGGCTCAGTTCTGGGGTATTTATAGGCAGGGAACTGGAAACCTAGGCAATAATCTGGCTCAATATGAAAGTACCAAACTGCCCCCAGAAAACGACAGAGAGAAGAGCCCATATGGCCGCGGTTCCGCGGCCTAAGCCTGCTTATGCCGCGGAACCGCGGCCATTTAGAGGAGTTAGGCCATCAAAATTTGTGGTTATCCTTGTATTGTGGTCCTCTTCAGTGTGGTATAGTACTTTTCTCAGAATCTCTTAACAATTCTTCCAGAATTTCAGTAGATCAAAAGGTGATGTGATGTGGATCTTTTGCCATGATTTCCTCGAGCTCCGCGTAGATTTCTTGGATTTGGTGTTGCCATTGTGCTTTGTGCACGAAAATGACATCGATTTGCCATTTTGTCCCTTAAACTGGTGTGTGGCAACATACGGATAGAGAGCGGAGACCCGTGTTTTATCAGTGGTTGGCAGTAATCCGGAATTTGACGTACTTTCTATGAATTTCACTGTTTAGAGCTGAGAACCAGTATCCTGTAAATATGTAGCAAACACTGATTAAAAGCACCTTCCTATAACCAAACGAGCGTAAGAATGGGCGGTATAAAATGCAATATTCTGGTATGAACAAATACCCCCAAACTTAACTTTTGCTCGTCCGAGCAAAACCAATTATTCACAAAAAAGTCCTAACCGCACTTTCGCAGGGACCGCGATTGCACTGAGCACGTGCAACAAGCCGTTAAACCTCTAGGTGTCCCTAGTAAGAGAAGTGTTGTCTCCTGAGGGTTTTCAGCGGATTACACCC
Source organism: Agapanthus africanus (assembly GCA_030015575.1). NCBI lineage: Eukaryota > Viridiplantae > Streptophyta > Magnoliopsida > Asparagales > Amaryllidaceae > Agapanthus > Agapanthus africanus. The sequence continues at coordinate 50,725,442 of CM057339.1, forward strand.
ACAAAATCCCGTCAAGCTAGTGTCATAAGTTAACGTCGATTCTACTCCTACAGTTTAGTATTTACGTTAGAAATTCTATCATCCTAAGTTAGAAATATCCAACCCTTATTTTTCACACCTCCTATCTATTTAACCTTGGATCTCCTGAGTTTTCCTTCTAAAGTGCGGCCTCAAATCAGGGATTTTTATCAACTTTACAGAAAACACAAGTCTTATTCTTTATTTCTATCTTTTATCCAAATATCGATTGTATACCCCTATGTGTGTGTGTATTTGCACCCCTACACTCAAGAATTCAATTCAAGCTATAATACCCTTGCGCTAATACCTAATACTACTTCTTTTCATTAAGGATGGACGGATTTGCTCACACACCTTTCATGCGACTATTAATGCTTCTTGAGGCACTAACGACCGATTACTGAATGTGTGAACTTTAAAGCGTAAATAGCAGTTTTCAGGACTTGACTTTATTCTATTTTTTCTTTTTATTTTTCTTTTTCTTTTTCAAGACCGGATATATTTTTCAATATGTTCTTTTGGTATTTAGCTTTAAATACCGTTTTTTCTTTCATACTAGGCTTTCAGGCAAGAGTATTTCTAGGTATCCTCTACTATCCCAAGTTTCAAGGTGCGTGTAAGTGCGGTTTGTAGGATATATACTTTCTAAATTTGAACTCAAGAAAAGAAACTATTTTTCATATTTATCCTCCAGTAAAACTTCAATATTTTCCCTTCATCTTGACTTAACTCAAGAACTGAACTCAAAAAACTGTAAGGACGTATACATACCAAAGTTAGACAGAATGAGGGTTATTTTAAGGATTTTCAATTCCTAAGTCTAGAATTTAGTTATTTCTAACATATCAACTAAACTTTCAGAATAAAAATCTAAGTTACCCTATTAGCTAACTTGACGACAAAGTTTTTATATTTTTTGGAAAATTTTCAATTTTGTTGGGTTTTTAATAAGGTATGCAAATGCAAAATATACAATTGAATACGAAGGAAGAAACCTTATCGAGCACACCCCCAAACTTAAACTTGACAGTACCCTCACTGTCAGGCTACACCAAGAGGGTCAAAATTGTCGGCGCTCCCTAGAAACAAATTATATACAAAACAAAAAGGAAAACAAAAAATATAAACAAAAAAGGAGTCCCCCCCAAATTTAAGTAAAACAGTGTTTCCACTGTTAAGCATTGAAGTTCAGGATTAGGGGGGAAAGAGAATAGTATCAAGCTATACAAGGCCTTACAAAGGCCAAAAGTTAACACCAACCATTCAAAAATTCTATCTCTGTAAGATGCGGGTTGGTGAAAGAAGGTGAAGAGGAAAGAAATGGAGAATACGCGAGACCGTATGGAGATAGAAGTGGGATACGGTCTCGGTATATGAGAAGAAGAATGGCGGAAGGGAGAAGGAAGTGGAATACGAACTTGAGGGTGGAAATGGAGTGAATAGATTAGCACAATTTGTGATGACCGATGTGTAAGAAGCGTTTGTGCTAATCTATTAACCTATTGAGAAATGGGGTCAAATCCCTCAAGATTCGTGAGAAACCATAGGTACGCCGAACTCGGTAAACCAGACATATGAAATGAAAGTGAGACGGTTTCTTGCAAGGTCGGAACGATGGAAAGGATGGAGGTAGGTGATTGAGGATGGTTATCGGTTAAAGGTTCCGGAGGGTGTACACAGTCAATGAAAGGAACAGGATGAATTGGAAAATCCGACTCATCAATTAAAAGTGGTTCATCCTCAAAAATATCCTCAAAAGTTTCCTCAAAATTCAGCTTATCCATGCAAATTTCATCAAAATCAAGACGCATATGGGGTTCGGGAAAAACAGTTAATGACTCTGGATGATGAATTGGAGAGAAAAACTCTGCCAAATCTATGGGTTCATCATCCAAAATATTTCCAGCGTCAATATCCTCAATCAAGTGAAAATCAAAATTCTCAGACACCTCATCAAAAGCATGGATTTCAATCGATTCTGGTTCTAAGATAGAGGTGTAGAGGTCAAAAGGATTGGGTGTGGTTTCACTTGGCAAGGTCCCTTCACAATCGGGTAAATCAAACACTGCAAAGTCGCACAACTCATCAAACATTCTATCTTTAATTGATAATTTAGTTGGGACACTTGATAGACTTTCAACACAGGAGTTATGGGATTCAATTTGAAACGGGTAGGTTTGATTTGGAAGGGGGTAGAGCTCACTCTCTCCACTCAAATTCTCAATCTGTCCAACCGCCTCATCATACATTAGAAAATTAGGAGCTAGTTGAAAACTAGCTGCCGGATCACTAGGTTGTATGAAGGCGGCCATGGACGCATTCAAATCCATCATCTGTTGGTACGACGCTACCCTAAAGTCTTCTAAAGACTGTTCCAGACTAGACATGGGTTGTGAAGGGGTTTCAGTAAAAGATTCAAAGTTGTTTGGATACTGAAAACTCCCAAATGGCGGTTCAGGAGCAATGTCTAGGGAAGGCGCAAAAGTTGGGTAGGACTGGTAGGAATTGAATGGCTGGACAGGGGTAGGATCAACATTTGGATACGAAGGTGAATAGAATTGTTGATCCCAAGAATTTAAAGTGGTGAAAGGAGTGAAAGATCGGCGACAGGATTGTTCAATATGTTCAGCGAAGGACAAAGGACGACTTGCAAAAGGGGTATCAACATAAGAGGGTGGGGGAGGTTGAAAAGGTTGATACAAAGTGGATTGCGGAGGGCAAGTGTTTTGTCCTAGACGCGTCTATCCGATCTTTCAAAGAGATTTTGGGTATTGAGGGATCGTTCGACGTTCGGCCAAAGCAAGAACCGTAAGAAGTAATGTCTGGTTGTGGGTACCAAAGTTCGGCAAGAGTTTTACGAGGTGGGGTACCCATGATATGAAGAGAGAAAGAAAGAAAGGCGAAGAAAAGGAGGGGAAAAAGAATATGATTTTTTTTTGTTTTTAACAAAAGAATGAAATATACACACAAAAAGAATCTGGACAAAAACAATCACGACACAAAAATACCACACACCTAATCGTTCTAGGGTTCACCTAGGTCAACTAGACCTGCTCCAGAACTTGATTGTCGAAGTAAAACCGTGTCGAGAAACGGGCTCAAGATACACTGATCACGAGGCCAGGTAAGTGCAGAGATAAGGGGAGGTTTTCCAACGCTTTCGCGAAATTCCTTAATTAAATAACCCTTTCTCTTTTGGCGGTTTCGCCGTTAACACTTTCCTAGACACCCAGTAAACAATATACCGTTAAGCGAGGTTCTAAACACGGTTAACTTCTCCTAGTGAGCGCGAAGTCCTTAAGGCTTAAAGTCTAGTTTCTTTTAAATTTTGTACGGGTAAACGTTATGCTCAAGTTCGTGATTTGTGGGCCACGGAAAAGGTGATGAAATCCTTTACCGTATGTTGTGGGGTTCGCTTGCCCTTAAGTCCGTATTAATGTATTCAATGCGCAATTCAATAAAAATTCTATAAAGAATCAAACAATCGTTTTTTAGTTTAAGCACGGCACTGCAACAATTACGGGTTAGTCAATTTTTAGCGTTTGCTAGCGAACTTGCAAAGAATCCTGCAAAGAATAGTATATTGGATGCGTCGGATTTGAGAAGAAGGTGTTAGTAAAGTACGTACCGTTAAGTTTTTGGGTTAGGAAACCCCCGTTGAATCAAATCCGGTAAGCTTGAAAAGTTCGCTTGCGCGGGTCAAACTACCCGGATCTTTGGCACTGTACTTTGCAATCACCTTAGCCTTGAACGTATACTTTGCTCCCCACAATCGCAGTTTGCAAATCCGCAAAAATCTGCACTCTTGCCCACAAAAATGATCAAAAATAACAAAAAGATTTTTTTTTTATAAATATATACAAAAAGAATGTTAACCCGAATAACAAGAAAGAAAATACGCTACCGTCTCCCCGGCAACGGCGCCATTTGATCGCACGCCAAAAGCGTGTCGGATGTTCAAAGTTCTAAAGTTATAACCGCGATCAGGACGGTGTCGCTTTGCAGCTAGCCGGTTGAGCACGGGTCGATCCACAGGGAGATGGTTGTATGTCCGTTCTTGTCTTAGACGAGTCAGTAAAGAATGTGTATATGTTTGTTCGATTCTAACCTATGTGTTATATGCAAGTATACAGTTGTTAAGAAAAAGATACGAAATTGTAAGCTAAAGAAATCCGTACTCAAAACCTTTGAGCCGAGTCTTGACCAATTGAAGCTAGAGCAATCGGCAACAACATGGATTAGGGGATTTAAGTACGGTACTCGTGGAATCCGGCTTATTTACCCTTGTCCTTCCATTCTTGTCTCTTGCTTTCGCCTCCGGCCAAACCGAACGCAACCGGTCGCGGTTAGGAATCACCGTTACCTTGGTAGGGTAGGGTGCCTAACAGAGCGCTTGCGTAACGTTTGGGTGGAGTTCAATGGAAAATAACGGGAAAAGGAAATGAACAAAGAAATATTAACTTACAATACCGTATTTATTCTTAACAACGATAATTACAACCATTCACAAAAACGAACCAAAAAGAGCAAAAAAAAAAGAAAAGATTACAAGTAAGTAAGTACATGGAATTTAAGTGCAAGAAAGTAAAGCATGAATGTAAAGCAAGTAATAAAAAGCAAGAAAGAAATAAGTAAGAAAGTAATTACAAGAACATAGAACTCAAGACAAGCATGGGATCAATAGCCAACCCTTAAACTTGCAAGCTCAATCAAGAGGTTGCAAGATCAAGAGAAGGGTAAAGAACTCATGTGAAATGAAGCACTAATTTCATAAGAAGATACAACCTTTGAAATCAATAACAAACCCTTAAACTTTCAAGCTCAATGAAGAGGTTGAAAGATCAAGAGAAAGCAAGGATCTCAAGGGGAAGCTAAAACAAAAGAATGATACAAAAAACCCTTATCTTCATTTCATCATCCACTCAAAAAGCTCTCACTACAATTTTCATGGAGGAAAGAATGAAGAAGAAGAAGAAGAAGACTAAACTACACTAAAAGAGGCTAAAGAACTTAACACCTTGGTTTGGCTCAGTTCTGGGGTATTTATAGGCAGGGAACTGGAAACCTAGGGCAATAATCTGGCTCAATATGAAAGTACCAAACTGCCCCCAGAAAACGACAGAGAGAAGAGCCCATATGGCCGCGGTTCCGCGGCCTAAGCCTGCTTATGCCGCGGAACCGCGGCCATTTAAAGGAGTTAGGCCATCAAAATTTGTGGTTATCCTTGTATTGTGGTCCTCTTCAGTGTGGTATAGTACTTTTCTCAGAATCTCTTAACAATTCTTCCAGAATTTCAGTAGATCAAAAGGTGATGTGATGTGGATCTTTTGCCATGATTTCCTCGAGCTCCGCGTAGATTTCTTGGATTTGGTGTTGCCATTGTGCTTTGTGCACGAAAATGACATCGATTTGCAATTTTGTCTCTTAAACTGGTGTGTGGAAACATACGAATAGAGAGCGGAGACCCGTGTTTTATCAGTGGTTGGCAGTAATCCGGAATTTGACGTACTTTTCTATGAATTTCACTGTTTAGAGCTGAGAACCAGTATCCTGTAAATATGTAGCAAACACTGATTAAAAGCACCTGCCTATAACCAAACGAGCGTAAGAATGGGCGGTATAAAATGCAATATTCTGGTATGAACAGAGTAATACTAGATACAAGATACAAAATACCCAAAAAAGGCGGTTACTAAACATGTAACCCACCTAGCAAGATATATGACAAAAGCTGTGATATCTGTGTCCGCAACGCAGCTATGCGTCCACACGTCTACTGTAAGGAACTAAGGCACAATGGGATGAGTTGCCAACTCAGTGAATAAACTAACATCCAACAGTTGAAATTGTATACATAACGAAATAGTGACTAAACTATGCTTCAGGTAGGCACGATATATGATAACATATGAAATATGAATATGTAATTATAGTGCATGCATAAAAGGAATCAGAAATCTCATCAAATGTTCCAAAATCTTGGTCATTTTCATAACGATCCTCAAATCCCGTGTCAAATATCGACACAACTCTTCAGTTTTAGCAGGCATCATTCCCTGAATGATCTTGACAGCCAACAATATCGGTCGGTATCCTTCATATATCCGCCGTGTTTCTCAACTATCTCCGGTATCGAGTGTTCTCGTTAGGCTCCCCGCCTCTAATGCGGCTTTCCTGCCCCTCAGTCTCGACCGGGTCCACCGTGCATTCACTGTATACTCCCCCACTCAGTCCGAATAACGTAAAAATCCGCAACCGTATAGCTCCCCCATTCGGTTCAAAATAAAACCAAATCATAAAAATAATAACTCATGGTGGACATATCACATCAATCACGAAGAACCGTAGAATATAACCAGTAGTGCATAAAACTCAAAACAAGGAAATCTCATAATCCAATATATATGATACAATTAGTAGCAATGAAAATGAGATATGATATGTGTCGAAACAATAGCAATGGTGTGTAACAACAATTATTAATGATACTAACCGTGCGCAATAGATTATAGGTGACATAGCAAGTTCTAGGTATGTACGTGACATTTTAATTACCGATGGAGTGTAGTGTAGCATGTAAACATGTGCAAGTGCAACATAATGCATCGGTAATGGTGCAAGTGCCCTAGCAGGTGTTAAGCAACAGTGATTAATAGGTATAAATGCATACAATGCAATACTAGGTTTAATTATGCAAACAATATGAATGGAAAAAAATTAAGACATAATTTCTAGTTTCGGGCGCTATACGTCATCCATACAATGTCCCCTGCTAGATGTTTAGTCTACTCACCGAAACAAGTCGTGATCTACTCAGATCCCATAACTCCTTTACCCTTCCTCGCTGCCTCCGAAGTCTCCGCGGTCGAACCTAACATCGAAAATAACTTTCGTATGTAAGCGGCTAAATTCCGATACGACGAAAACGTAAATTCTAAATAAACTTACATACGTAACGTGATACATGAGACTATCGTGTGCTATACAGACCCTAGGCTAACTATAGCTACCCCTCATTCGTCGTATTTTGAGAAAACACAAAATGTGGCACAAACTGTCCGTATCATACGTTAAAATTTTTATAAAAAGCAAAGCAATTAGCTTCCAGATTTTATTTACAGACTATATAGAAAAATTAAAGTATACCAAATACCCTACATAACTTACAGAGAGCTACCCAAAAAATCTCAACACCTAAGTCAACAAAAGAGCCGGCGGTACCGGGAAAAAAGAGAGTTTCGCCGGTCAAATTGTGCAGGAAAAGGTCCGGGTTTTTAGGGTACACTCTAGGTCTAATTATCATGCTACTGTACTATTAGATTTATTTAGAGATTATTAGAATTATAGCAGATACTAACAGAGCTAAGATTCTAACAAAAATACGTTTTTTACCAATATCGTAAAACCTATTTTATACAGAACTCATATTAAGATCTGAAAGATTGAGGGTTATACCTATAAGAAGGATTCTCCTGAGCTAAATCTTTAAGTGGTGCACAAGAAGTTGAGAAGCCTAGCTTGAGAGATTTGAATCAAGGTGCAAGGAACTCTAGCTATCCTTTCTTTCTTTCTTTCTTTTTTCTAAGTGAGGATAGAGAGCTTCACTATGCTAAGTGTTTTGAAACTCTAATTTCAGTTTGATAACTGAACAATTTAGAGGAGTTATGTGTTGATAAGGGAGGAAGAGGTGTCACCATGGAGAGATGATGTGCATGTGTGTAAGGGTGAGGTGTGGGCTTGAGGTTCATCCCTCGGTGTAGTGTGGGTGAGGTTCATCATAACCTTAACCTATTAATTAACACAATATGCACATAACCCCCCCCCCCACACACACACAACTCAATATACCATATAGAAAATAAACTTTCCACTAAAACCCTTCCTTACAACTAATGTTACCAATACTAATTACCATTTTAATTAAATACCCTAATCATTTATAAAAAGTCTTTTTATCAAATTTATAAATTTAAAATAACATCTTTTAAATAAAATAAAATAATTAATTATCTACAAATTTTTCCGAAACGTTACACCCTAGCAACGGGAGAATACCTAACACATAAAGCAGCTTTGAAGTCAGCCCGTCGCTATGAAGCTGTCATCAAAAAGAAGGGAAGGCCACAGTCGGTCGGTATGAAACGTCCCGCCAACCAGATTACTGAAGGAGCCTCTTCTTGGCTAAATCTCTCAGCGCCAGCTATGAGGCCAGGTGGATCATTTTCCGAGACTGAACTAAACTTCTGTATCTATTGTAAGAAGACCGGACACCAAGTCAAGGATTGTCGTCGAGCGAATGGTCTTTGTATGATTTGTGGATCACCCTCGCACATTATAGGAACTTGCCCACACAATCGAAATGGCCCAGCCCCCGCAACTAGACCAGCTATTCAAGCTCCACCTACTCGGTTAGCCCTTCCTGCACCACCTCCATGCGGACCACCTTTACCTCGTCAGCCATCGATGTACCAACATGCACAGAGAAATGTACAGAGACATCAGGCTTTCACTTTGGCGGCCATAGAGGCCGAAGCTATAAGTCAAGATAACACTGGTAAACCCCCTCTCATCTTTTCAGCCTTTTCAAATTCTTGCATCTACCCAAACATTTTCATGCACTTTCGGTACAATATCAGTAGTTTCTTCACCACTGCTTTAATCAAATTTTTCTTGAATCTGTTACAACATCCTTGTATAAATTTCGATGACGAAATTTTTATAAGGAGAGTAGAATGTAACGACTCTGAAATCTCTGTACGGAAATTCTTCTGTTACAATACAGAAAAATTTTTATAGCCTGAGTTTGAGTTATAAGTTACTTCTTTTAAATAAAAGGAAGAAGCCACTTGTAGCTCACTGGTAAAGCCCTTACACTGCTGTGACGTAGCTCCTGTGTTCGATTCCTATCAGACACAATTATTTTTTTCTGAATTTTTTTATCTTTTTGGAAGCCCAAAAGATTGCATGTGCAATTCACGGGAAAATGAAAAGTTCAGAAAAATCAAACGTGTAGAAAATGGTATAAACAAAGAATAATACACGTGGCAAAAATCTCGAGACCCATATCCCAAGATTGACCGGGGTTTTCCCCTAGGGCCGGCGGGGACGGTCGAGATGCATCCAAAATGCTCCGTGCTTTGCACACATGACTCTTCAACACCTATTAACTCCTCTGCACTGTTTGATTTCCCTGCAATCAAATAGAGACCTTTTATTTCATAATTAAACACAATTTTAATACTCTTAATCCACATTTTTAATTCTCCAACCCCAATTCTCCACTATAAATACCACTCCCTACCTTGGCTTAGCACCATTCTGAAAATTATAGCCAAAACTCTCTAAAAAGTTCCTAGTGCAAGTGAAGTAAAGTGGAGTTAGCTAGCAAGTTGGTTCCGGCGAAAATCGAAGCCAATTCCGGAGCTCCCGCAATGCCACGAAGCTTATCCCCTCATCTTCAACCTCTCCTCGAAATTTCTAAACGGTATGTCCCTCCCAAACTCCCTTTCTCTTCATTGAATTTCTTTTTTAAACAAATTCGGTAAAAGTGGAGTTATTACCGATATTATCTTTTCTAAAACCGATAACTCCATTCTCCTTTATCATTTGGACAATCTAATTTTACCACTTCACTTGTAATCATAATATCAATGTTTAGAATAAATTTTACCCAAGAATCGCATGTAAAACAACCAGATTTGAACTTTTACATTAAAATACCTTGAACTTTGTTATCATATCTTTTCGACAAAATTGCTTAACAATACCTTTAGAAAAACTTCACGGGGTAACGACCTACCCTACACGCACAATTGGATCCATAGCACGATACCTCTTTTGTATGAATATTTGTTACGAAGAAAAATTTACAATAAAATACCACAATATTCTAAAACCGGATTTCTTTTAAAGCGATATTTCATATCTTTTGCAATTATGTATTTACAACTCTCTTTAGGGGACCTGCTAATGGATGGTGTGGATTATTGCACATCCTGGGAATAGTAGAGCGAGATGCAAACCTGCTCACGGAGCATTCGATCTCGAAAGGATTTAAATACGGTTTTTTAAGAAATACAAACTTTCTAAATAAAAATTTATTTTTAAAATTATATAAAATTATAAATCCATATTTTCAAAATATAATAAACTTATATTTTTCTAAAAATGAAAGATTATCAAATGACAATAAAATACCATTAAGATACCAAAAATGACAAGTTTTTCAATAAAATACCATGAACTTTCAAATGGTAAGTATTTATCATTAAAATACCTCAATACTTAAAATCCATGCTCATGACAACCCTAAATAATACTAAACACCCTCGAGGTTTATTTTTAACTATATAAAAAAATATTTTTCACAAAACCCCCTCGAGATATACAAAACAATATTTTAAAGACTTTAGTAAATATAGGTTTAAGCGGGATCAATTCTCTTGAGCCCTAAGGAGCTGGAGAAAACGAGTGCTTGTCTATTTAAGATAAACAACTTAACGGTGTTATCAATGGCAATTGTCTTGGAAAAAGACACAAATTCTGTCGTCCATGTGCAGCAGTTGCTGATGACTCCCGAACCTAAGAATTCCAGAGTTAAATCGGTACAAATGTCTGACTCAGTCTGAGTACAAACTCAAACTTCAATCCAAGATCAAACACGAATACCTAATCATGAACTTGAACACTCGAAATCAATATCAAACTCAAACATGTATACTTGACTTGACTTGACCAAACCCTGGTTATAATTGGACATGAACTTAACATGAATACCAGAACATAATGGTTGCTATTGAAACTGACTTGACTCGAACCATGAATACAACTTGACATGAATATATGAATTCTTGACACGAATACATGATATTGACATGAACTTAATCTTGCAACTTGGTGTATTCATGGATTCGAGCAAGGCTGGTAATCTTAATTGTAACGTAGAATACACGGGGTGTTGGGGTAGTTCATGTGTGAATCCAACAAAATCTCAAGAGTCCTCGTAGATCATGAATTCATGTCTACTAACATAAGCAAGCTATCATGAGGGCCTATATTTCCTTGCTCCTGGATTATAGCATGTTGAGTTTGGAATACTTCAACACTAGGTTGAAATCCCGTTACTAACGCTTGATTCGGGCCTGTGGTTCCTTACCCCTGGATTACAACCTGTTGGGTTCGAGAACACTCTTGAGATTAGTTGAAACTCACCGTTAAATTAGTTTATCCATGTTCCCTATACCTACACTACACGGCTATGCTATATTATGTTCATGTTATGATATATATAGAGAACTGCATGTTAAATAGAATTGCCATGTTTAAACAGCATAGCTTCTAGTCTATTGCTTCATGATATATATTTTTATTTATCATTATACTTCACACCCTTTTCTTGGGGGCTTACCGAGCAAAAGTTCGCTGATGGGTATTCCACCTATCTTTGTTTCTTGGAATGTTCGTCAGATGCTGTGGAGACTGAGGAGGTGGACATGTTCATAACATAATATTGCATTTTGTATTCCCCATTCTTATGCATTTTACAATGAAAACAGGTGCTTTTGACCCATGTCTGCTACATGTTACAGGTTACAGGTTCTTGGCGCGAAAACAGTGAAAAACATAAAAGACGACACAAAAGAAGGATTTTTGACCAACAAATAGGAAGATCTTAGTAAAGCCCAGCAGAAGAACGGTTCACCATCAACAAGGCAACGCAACATCCAAATTTGCGAGAAAAACGGTTAAAAGATCCATTGCAAAGTGTTCACTGAAGATCTGGAATTAATACAGAAGCCAAATTGATAAAAAGAATAAAGAACCAGGAAGCCCAAAAGATACCAAGGCAGACCAGAAAAAATGATGAAGTGAACTCACCATTGGGCCGCGGAACCGCAGCCCAAGCGCGCCCATGCCGCGGTTCCGCGGCCGTTTGAAGCCCTAGTGCGCAGGAAATTTTACCATAATTTTTGGCGGCTTTGGAAAGATTTTCTAGGGGTATATTTGTAATTGTAGACATGCGGTGCAATTGTAAACCTAGGGTTTCTATGTCCTATAAATAGAACCCAAAAGCTTTGTATTTTCTTATGCCTCTACTCATGAATAAAATTCTGTTTTCTTGAAGTTAGAGCGCATCAAAAGTAAGTAGGTTATTTTCCTTGCAGTAGTTGTAGTTTTTCATATCTGCTATAGGTAAATTATTTTCTCGCCCTAGTTTAATTTAGTTTAGTTTTTTTTTAACTTGCAATCGATGTTTTCTCTCTTTAATAAAATCATGTCTTTCTTCATCCTCTCAATGAGCGAGTAGTTTCCTCGCTTGTTAGGGTTAGGAATAGGGAAGGATTTGAGAGATGAAGACCTCTCATCTCTTTTCGTTGCCAAACTTTTATGAACATTAGAACTCCATGCATACCTTCTTATTCCGCTCCCTACGGCACTTCTACCCTCGAGGTAGCGGTGATTCCGTAGTCTAAAGGCCCGGATTCTAAGGTTTTCCATGGAGGTTAGGGTAAATCTTAACAAAGGAAGGACAAGGATCTAGAGGAAGAATCAATCTTCCCAATCATCCTAATCCCCTTCGTTAAGATTTACCATAACACTAATATAATATCTTTAATTAAAGGCAATGCAAAGAGATGTAGATCTTTGTTTACCAAATTTTCCCTAAACCTAATCCTAGCAAGTTTCTAATCCTAGTATCATACAACTTCAATTTTTAGGTTTAAGTATAAATCCAAACACCATTTGGAATTAACTCGTAAGAACTTAAAGGAAATTCACACATCCCTGTGGACCGACCCGTATTCACCGGCTAGCTGCAAAGCGACGCCGTTCTTGATTGCGGTTACAAATATTTTTGATCGACAAAACATCTTTTAATCAAATGGCGCCGTTGCCGGGGATGGCGTAAAATTTCCTTTTTGTAATTTCGGGTTAATATAAAATATAAAAAACCATAAAAATCTGAAAAATCAAAAATCAAAAATAAAAAAAAATTCTATCATCTTTTATTGTTTGAAGGGTTTTCTTTGTGGATCTTTGCAGGATTGACGGATCTGAAACAATACAGAAGGAGAATCAGGAAAGGGTACATCAGAACAGAGGTAGATTGCTACAGAAGATCCGTACAAATTTTTTCAGAGCACGATCCCTCCTTATCACCGCGGAACCGCGGCCTAGGGGTGGTATCTGCGGCGGAACCGCGGTCTTGTGGAGTCTTCTCTGCACGAAAATTGCTTGGTTTGTTTCCTCATTCTCCCCTCTACAAATCCCCATATATCTTTTGCCAAATCTTCTGCAGGATTCTTTGCGCTAAAAATCTTCTTCCCTCTTCCAATAATTGATTTTTTGCAGGATTCTTTGCGCCGCGCTAAAAGGCAAATTGATTGCAAGTGATTTACTGCTTTGCATACTTTAATCTGACTTTAAGGGGCTATTGACCAATTCAGATTGGGTGGGGATTTCATCACCCTTCCCAGGACCCCAGAAATCACTTAAAGTATTTGCATTGACCACTTTTAATTTAAAAAAATATTAGACTCAGCCCTAAGGACCTCGAGCTCAATAGGACAGAGGACTAGTATAGGCATCGGCCGTTTATCCTAACCGACATTGCGGTGTCTAGGCTAGTGATTATTAATTAGGCCCACTGTAGTGGTGGTTCCTTCCCACTTACCTGGCCGTACTTGTCCGTGAAGAGGCGGTTTGAGGTCCTATCTCTAGCCCTTTGGAACAGTTAGGAGCTGTCTAGCTGACCTAGGTGACCCTAGATCTAGGCCTGATTGTGCATGTGTGGTTAATTGCATTTGTGTCACTAGTCTCTTTTCAAAAACTTTTTGCAAAAGCTCACTTAAAAAGAAAAAGGAAAATCTTTTCAAAACTTGCAACTTGTCGCTAAAGAAATCTTTGCACTCACTTACACCACTTCTTCTCATTGACGTTTTCTCACCTTCACATTCTGTCTTTCATCTTTCGACTACACTAACCCTTTTAGTGTATGTCCGGTTGGACTAGGGACCCTAGCGCCCGATTAGTCCGTGTTTCGTTGGTACCGACCGATGAACCTTTCGACTCCGAAGTCGAAATCTTGTCCACTTCTTCACTTTCACCATAACATTCTTCCGAAGGCATGTCGGGATACGATCCTAACAACACCTTACCGACGGGAATGATTCCACCTCCGTTAGGTGCGAATAATCCGAATCACCCACCTGTTGAAGCGCCCGCACGAGTCGCGCTCCAGGATCTTTTCTACCCCATCCGCACCGCCCTTTCTACTTGTCTTTCCCTCCCACCGGCTAATGGGGACAATTTTGAGATCAAACCCCACTTCATCAATATGCTGCCTAAGTTTCATGGTTTGGAATCCGAAGATGCATATATCTTTATCAACAAATTCCAAAACGTTTGCGCCATGATGAAAACTACCCAATTAAGTGATGACGCTATAAGGCTAAGGGTCATTCCTTTCACCTTATGTGACCTAGCCGAGAAGTGGCTATACAGCACCGCATCACACTCAATTAGAAATTGGGACGAGTTTGTGAAAGCTTTTCTTAAAAAGTTCTATCCTCAGCACAAAACTGCTAAAATCCGTAATGAGATTATACAATTTTCACAGCTTCCTGCTGAACCATTTTGGAAATGTTTTGAAAGATTCAAAGACCTACTCATTCAATGCCCTCACCATGGGATCGAAAGATGGCAACTTTGCCAAACATTATACGAGGGATTGAACCCGGCAACGAAGCATTTGCTAGAAACCATTAGTCAAGGTCACTTTCTGTCCAAATCTAGTGAGGAAGCATGGCAGTTTCTTGAGGATCTTAGTGAACAAACAATTCAGTGGGAGAGCACCAAGACCACATCATCATCTTCTTCTATTGGTCAACCTAGGGCAGGCATACATCAAGTAGAGATGTCAATTGCTATGAAGGCCGAGATGGCCGCTCTTACGAAAAAGCTAGAAGCGCTTGAGACCAAGATCTCAACACCTTCTCCTGCCCCTGTTGTGCCTCCACGAACTGTTTGTGCTTGTTGTGCGGATCCATCACATCTCACCGAAGAGTGTCCTTACACTGTATCTACTCAAGGACAAGATCAAGTCAATGCTGCCTTTCAGCAACGACAAAGAAATGATCCATACTCTTCGACATACAATCCGGGTTGGAAGAGCCACCCTAATTTCGCTTGGAACCAAAATCAACAACCCCAAGGAAACAACAATTTTCAAAGAGCTCCTCCTCCACAACAACAAGCACCTCCACAAACTCAATTTCAGCAACCTCTCCAACAGCAACCTTACCCTAATCAGATGAACAATTTTGTGCCCAACAATTTTGTCCCCCCTCAAAATGTTGTTAGCTCGCTCGAAAGAAGTCTAGAAGCATTCCTAAAGCAATCTGCACAGTCCACCGCTAGGATAGAGACTTCTGTTCAATCTTTGGTGCAAAACAGTGCCTCACACGATCAAAGCATCAAAGCTATTGAGGCACAAATTGCACAACTCAACGCAGCATTGAAAGAGCGAGAGAAAGGAAAGCTTCCGTCTCAACCACTCCCAAATCCTGGTCACGCACATGTTGCACATGAACAGCAGAATCATAACGTGAATGCTGTGACTACGTTGAGATCCGGAAAAGTGCTGCAAAACAATGTGGGTATTCACCATGACACCTCTGCCGGTGGTTCTTCATCTTCCTCTTCTTCTTCGTTAGAGCCTATTCTCCATCCTTCACATGGCTCTACTTCTTCTAGCTCGAACGGACCCTCTTCTCACAACACGAACACATCTACACGGGGTTCCGTTGCAACTCAACAATCTGATCCGCAAAAATTGGACTCAACAACTTTTCAAAATGTTCCTTTTCCAAATCGGTTGAGATCCAATAAACCAACTCCACAGATGGAGAAGATTGTAGAGTTGTTCAAGCAGGTTAGCATAAATATCCCTCTTTTGGATGCAATCCAACAAGTTCCTTCATATGCAAAAATCTTAAAGGACTTATGCACCAAAAAAAGGAAGTCGCAAGTACCAAAGAAAGTTTTCGTGGCTAGTGCTGTTAGTGATGCTCTTGTCAACTCTTTACCCCCAAAGCACAAGGACCCCGGTTGTCCTACTATTTCGATCACAATTGGGAACAAGACCATCAATAGAGCACTATTAGATCTTGGTGCTAGTGTCAATTTGCTACCTTATTCGGTGTACGAACAATTAGGCGTTGGAGAGCTTAAGCCCACTCATTGTACTCTCCAAATGGCCGACCGATCAATCACCCATCCTGGGGGAGAGTTGGAGGATGTGTTAATTAGAGTAGGGGATTTCATTTTTCCCGTTGACTTTATTGTTATGGTTACACAGCCTGTCGCTAACCCCCATAATCAAATTCCGGTGATACTTGGTCGACCATTCCTCGCGACTTCTAATGCAGTAATCAACTGTCGTAACGGTTCAATGAATCTATCTTTTGACAATATGACAGTTGAACTCAACATTTTCAAGTTAGGAAGTCAGCCTTGCGAGCCTAATTCTAGCGTACTTGATGTGTGCTCGATCGATGAGATCGCGGAGGAGGACTGTGAGTTCGAGAATTTCATGTTTAATCACAGCAATATTAACGCCACTAGTGCGTCCCTCCTAGAATCCGACACAGCTTTCACGACGGACAAATATTATGAGTGTTTCACCTTTGTTGATGATCTTGAAGACTCTCCACTCGAGTTTGAGTCTTTTGCTTTTTCGGATGAGTTAGTTGAACCATCTGACTCGGTAGCGTACACTCAATTTGAATCTTTGATGGAATCCTTCGAGTTTGAAACAGTTACTCCATTGTTACCATCTATTGTTTCACCACCTAAACTCGAGCTAAAGCTTTTGCCGTCGCACCTAAAATATGCTTATCTAGGTGAAAATGAGACCTTACCAGTTATCATATCGGCCTCTCTAACTCTTGAGAAAGAGAAGGCTCTTTTAACGATCTTATACGATAATCGGCAAGCTTTCGGCTGGTCTATGGCGGACATCAAGGGGATTAGTCCCCTCATAGTCGAACATCATATACACTTGATGGATGATGCCAAGCCGGCAAGGGATCCACAAAGACGCCTCAACCCTATTATGAAAGAGGCGGTCAAGAAAGAGATTGTTAAGTGTCTTGATAGCGGTATCATTTACCCTATCTCGGATAGCCAATGGGTTAGCCCCATTCATGTCGTGCCAAAGAAATCGGGCATCACGGTCATTACCAACGAGGCGAATGAGTTAATTCCCACTCGCACCCAAACTGGGTGGCGAGTTTGCATCGACTACCGGAAACTCAATGCCGCGACAAGGAAGGACCACTTTCCTTTACCATTCATTGACCAAATGCTAGAACGATTGGCGGGGCACGAATTCTACTGCTTTTTAGATGGCTATTCCGGTTATAATCAAGTCCCCATAGCCAAAGAGGATCAAGACAAGACCACTTTTACTTGCCCCTTTGGCACTTTTGCTTATCGTCGCATGCCCTTTGGGTTATGCAATGCGCCCGCTACATTTCAGCGGTGCATGATGGGGATCTTTTCGGACATGGTGGAGAAGTTTTTGGAAATCTTTATGGATGATTTCTTCATTTTTGGTGACTCCTTCGATGAGTGTTTACGACATCTTGACGCAGTTCTCACCCGCTGTAGGGAAAAGAACCTGACTTTGAATTGGGAGAAGTGCCACTTTATGGTATGAGAAGGCATTGTCTTAGGACATGTCATCTCGCAAAACGGCATAGAGGTTGATAAAGCTAAAATCGAAGTCATTTCTAATCTTCCTCCTCCTAAATGCGTCAAAGATATCCGAGCTTTCCTTGGCCATGCCGGTTTTTATAGACGGTTCATCAAGGACTTTAGCAAGATTGCTAGACCCTTGACTCTCTTGTTGGCCAAGGACACTACTTTTGTTTTCGACTCAACTTGCATGGAAGCGTTCGAGTCTTTGAAACACTCACTCATTTCTGCGCCCATCCTTTCATCTCCAGACTGGACGCATCCCTTCGAAATTATGTGCGACGCATCAGACTTTGCCATTGGTGCTGTTCTTGGACAGCACATTAACAAGATGCCGCATGTAATTTACTACGCTAGCCGAACATTAAATGAGGCCCAATTAAATTACACAACAACAGAAAAAGAGTTTTTAGCGGTTGTGTTTGCACTTGAAAAATTTCGGCCTTATTTAATCGGCTATCCAGTTATAGTGTACACGGATCACTCAGCTCTTCGCCACCTTTTTGCGAAGCAGGATGCTAAGTCTAGGCTAATACGTTGGATCCTTTTGCTGCAAGAATTTGACCTTGTTATAAGGGACAAAAAGGGATGTGAAAACGTAGTAGCCGATCACCTTTCACGACTTCCTTCTTCGCCTACACTTGAACTTCCTATCACTGACGTTTTCCCCGATGAGCAACTCTTGACCGTTTCTTGCGAACCATGGTTCGCCGATATTGTAAACTACTTAGCCACCGGCTTGATACCTAAAGATTGGTCGAAACAAGATAAACTTCGATTTTTGTCCCAAGTAAAGCATTTTTACTGGGATGAACCTTATCTTTTTAAATACTGTTCTGACCAAATCATTCGTCGGTGTGTACCTGAAAATGAGGTTAAGAGTGTGCTGTCTTTTTGCCACGATCAAGCATGTGGCGGGCACTTTGGCCCAAAGAAGACAGCCGAGAAAGTTTTGCAATGTGGTTTCTATTGGCCACGACTCTTCAAAGATGCATTCGAATACTGCAAAACTTGCTCCCGGTGCCAACATTTGGGCCGGATATCGCGGAGAAACGAAATGCCGCTCCAACCAATTTTGGTTGTAGACATTTTTGATGTTTGGGGTATAGATTTTATGGGACCATTTCCTAACTCTTTTGGAAATGTGTATATTCTTTTGGCCGTTGACTACATTTCAAAATGGGTCGAGGCTGTACCAAGTCGAACGAATGACAACAAGGTTGTCGCTCGATTTCTAAAAGAACACATCTTTTCTCGATTTGGGCACCCTCGTCGATAATAAGTGATAATGGTTCTCACTTTTGCAATAGGACTTTTGAGTCCTTAATGCGCAAATACTCTATCACCCATAAGCTGTCAACGCCATACCATCCTCAAACATGTGGGCAAGCCGATGTCTCGAATCGGCAAATTAAGCAAATCTTGGAGAAAACGGTTTCTAAAAACCGTAAAGATTGGTCACTCAAATTAATCGACGCGCTATGGGCTTTCCGTACTGCGTACAAGACCGATCTTGGCATGTCTCCATACCGGCTTGTCTACGGGAAGGCTTGCCTCCTTCCAGTAGAAATTGAGCACAAGGCATTTTGGGCCATTAAGGAGCTGAATCTATCTCTAGGAGATGCGGGCAGCAACCGAAAGCTGCAGTTAAATGAACTAGAAGAGCTGCGGGATGAGGCATATGATAATGCCATGATTGCTAAGAACCGAGTTAAGGTATTTCATGATAAAAACCTTTTGCGAAAGACATTTAAACCAGGTCAACAGGTTTTATTATATGATACTCGGTTACATTTACATCCCGGCAAGCTCCGTTCTAGGTGGAAGGGACCTTTTGTAGTCCGCACCGTTTATCCGCACGGTGCGGTTGATCTGGAAAACCCAGAGGACGGTACGCTTTTCAAAGTAAATGGGCATCGTTTGAAACCGTTCCTCACAGCGGACCCTTCGGAGGAGCTCCTGTTCTTGCAGGAGCCGATCTACACTGAGTAATATTCCTCCACTTTCACCCCCAGATTTCTTTTCTTCCAAAACATTATTTCAAATAAGTTTGGGGGTGTGTATATAATTTGTAAATATATATTCCCAAAATACCATAAAAAATGAAAAAAAAATTTGAAAATTTTTGGACCTAATTGCAAATTTGCAGATTAATAGCTGATTTTACAAATAAAACCCTCGTTTTAGAGGGTGTTTTTTGCAAATCACCTCCTCCCCCCTATTTAAAGGAACCCGACCCCTCTATCATTTTACCCTAAATTATTTCCTCTTCATAAAACCCTAGCCGCCGCCCCCTACCCTCTCCAGAAAAATCTCGCAGCAACTCCACCAGAGCGCCGCGCAACCGCCGCATCTGCCGCCTCCCGCCGCTGATCCGCCGCCGTCTCGAGTCTTCACCCCCTGAAATTTTTAGGGGAGGTATATCTGACTGTTTCCTCTCTGTTACTGCATATACTTTCACTGTAAACATCTAAATGGCACATAAAATGCAGTATGAAAGGGATTTTTCCCCTGTTTTCGCACACGAGATTTACGGTACATATTTCCCACACGAAATCGCACAAAGGGGCTGGAATTTCCTCCTCTATAATCATACATCTGCGTTTGCTCTATCTAACCTAGTTGCCCTATTTTACGAATCCATGGAAGATAATAGCCTTGACAACTTAGGGTACATTAAACTGAATTGGGGAAATCGGGAAATTCACATCGATAGGGACATGATACACGAGGTTACACTCATACCACGTGTACCTGCACATGAACACCCACTGCGCTTTAAAGATTATATGCCATTAATGGGTAATGACTGTGCACGAGAACCGCGTAAGGGCATCCAAGCACGGACCCTTTTCGCAAACGTTTTAACTGTGTGCCGATGGGCACAAAACAATATTTTTGGAAGTTCTCACAACACAACCTTCTTCACCCCTTCGTTACATGTCGTCCACACACTGATGACGAAAAATCCTAGGTTCGACATGTGCATGGTTTTGCTCCAATCCATAGGTACGGGGAAACGAGGTTCCGTATACCCATGTCCCATGCTCGTTACCCAACTCTGCCGTTATTTCCTCCCCGCCGAGGAATTTGACTCATATATGATAGACGGTGTCCCGGTTCGACCACTTGTAGAGGGCGTCTCGTCGTCCTACTCTAGACTCACAGATATTTGGACACGAACAGAACCGGCAGAAAATGTACCTGCACACACCCCTACCTCGAGCTCGACTTCGAGCGGGGAAGAGCTAACTCCCTAGGAGCATGCGCGATTAGTAAGGAGAACAGTGAGGAGAATCGACTCTTTGAGAGATGAGTTTCGGGCGACTGCACGAGATCACGACCGTCGGCTGACGGAAATTGAGAGGGGTATTCAAACCCTTTTGGCTAGAGGGGAAAGATCACGTTCACGCTCACGAGCGCGACGTGGGGCCGGGCAGTGAGGGCACTGCTTTGCTCAAGTTTGGGGGAGAGGGTAGTGTATATAGTTATCCTTTGCATTGCATATTGTATATATTTCTTTTCCTTTTGCATATTTAATTTCTGCACTGCATCCTTATATAAAAAAATCATAAAAATTTGAAATTTTGAAAAATAAAAAAAATTAGAAAAAGAAAAACCCATAAAAATTGAAAAATTATAAAATTATAAAAATTAATGTCTTCAATTCTGGTTAATTGACTTGAGTTTGATAAATAGGTTAACTGGCTAGGAAAAACTAAATCTTAGACTTAGCAAATTAAAAACCCTAAAAATAACCTTTCTTAGAGTTTAACGGTAGAAAGTATATGTCTTTGTAGATTATTTAGAAATAGGCAAATTTTGGGTTCACTTCTTGGGCTAAGTCGAAACGAAGAAAAAGTATTAAAACTTTTATTAGAGTATAAGTTTGAAAAATAATTCCTAGCTTAAGTCTAGATTCTGAAAACATATACCCTACAAAATGCACAATCACGCACCTTGAAACTTGGATTAGTAGAAGAGACCTTGAAATACTCTTGTCTAAAGTCCTTAGCACAATGAAAATAAAAAAGAAAAAAAAAGTGAATAAAGAAAAAAAATGGACACTGGTTTTTGTGATTACTTAAGGCTGTAAAAATAGAAAAATATTTAGTGAGGGTGCTTTATCACCTAGTGCCTTAGACCAACTGGTTTGGGAGCCACTGCTAAAAGCCTTGGGTGTTGCAAAACTAGGAAGTACGCTTTAAAATGCTAACGCATCTTGTAATCGGTTGTTGGCACTTCAAGAAGTATTAACGGTCGCATGAAGGATGTGAAAGCGAAGATTCACCAATTAATAAGTGCTTTGGACAATGGACGAGAGTACGATTGCTTGATTTGAATTTCCAAGTGTAGGGGTGATATTTACACACACGTGGGGATATGTGATTAGAGTTTAGATAAGAGAAAGGAATGAAGAATAGAACTTGTATCTTTATTAGAGTTGATAGAAATTCCTAAGTGGAGATGGAACCCTAGAAGGAAAACTTAAGAAATGCCGAAAGCTGAGTAATTCTATAGAACCTATATAATCTTAAGTTAAATAATGAGGAAGTGTGAAAAATATGGGTGGATAATTTGCGGGTCAACGATAATAGAATTCCTTGTTAGAAAACCTAATCAGAGAACAAAAGTCGAAAAACCAAATTGATAGGATTTTGTGGGTGTAATCCGCTGAAAACCCTCAGGAGACAACACTCCTCCTACTAGGGACACCTAGAGGTTTAACGGCTTGTTGCACGTGCTCAGTGCAATCGCGTTTTCCTGCGAAAGTGTGGCTAGGATAGATTTTTATCGAGACTAAGTAAAATAATAAGTTTGCTCGAGGGCGAGCAAAAGATAAGTTTGGGGGTATTTGTTCATAACATAATATTGCATTTTGTATTCCCCATTCTTATGCATTTTACAATGAAAACAGGTGCTTTTGACCCATGTCTGCTACATGTTACAGGTTACAGGTTCTTGGCGCGAAAACAGTGAAAAACACAAAAGACGACACAAAAGAAGGATTTTTGACCAACAAATAGGAAGATCTTAGTAAAGCCCAGCAGAAGAACGGTTCACCATCAACAAGGCAACGCAAGATCCAAATTTGCGAGAAAAACGGTTAAAAGATCCATTGCAAAGTGTTCACTGAAGATCTGGAATTAATACAGAAGCCAAATTGATAAAAAGAATAAAGAACCAGGAAGCCCAAAAGATACCAAGGCAGACCAGAAAAAATGATGAAGTGAACTCACCATTGGGCCGCGGAACCGTGGCCCAAGCGCGCCTATGCCGCGGTTCCGCGGCCGTTTGAAGCCCTAGTGCGCAGGAAATTTTACCATAATTTTTGGCGGCTTTGGAAAGATTTTCTAGGGGTATATTTGTAATTGTAGATATGCGGTGCAATTGTAAACCTAGGGTTTCTATGTCCTATAAATAGAACCCAAAAGCTTTGTATTTTCTTATGCCTCTACTCATGAATAAAATTCTGTTTTCTTGAAGTTAGAGCGCATCAAAAGTAAGTAGGTTATTTTCCTTGCAGTAGTTGTAGTTTTTCATATCTGCTATAGGTAAATTATTTTCTCGCCCTAGTTTAATTTAGTTTAGTTTTTTTTTAACTTGCAATCGATGTTTTCTCTCTTTAATAAAATCATGTCTTTCTTCATCCTCTCAATGAGCGAGTAGTTTCCTCGCTTGTTAGGGTTAGGAATAGGGAAGGATTTGAGAGATGAAGACCTCTCATCTCTTTTCGTTGCCAAACTTTTATGAACATTAGAACTCCATGCATACCTTCTTATTCCGCTCCCTACGGCACTTCTACCCTCGAGGTAGCGGTGATTCCGTAGTCTAAAGGCCCGGATTCTAAGGTTTTCCATGGAGGTTAGGGTAAATCTTAACAAAGGAAGGACAAGGATCTAGAGGAAGAATCAATCTTCCCAATCATCCTAATCCCCTTCGTTAAGATTTACCATAACACTAATATGATATCTTTAATTAAAGGCAATGGAAAGAGATGTAGATCTTTGTTTACCAAATTTTCCCTAAACCTAATCCTAGCAAGTTTCTAATCCTAGTATCATACAACTTCAATTTTTAGGTTTAAGTATAAATCCAAACACCATTTGGAATTAACTCGTAAGAACTTAAAGGAAATTCACACATCCCTGTGGACCGACCCGTATTCACCGGCTAGCTGCAAAGCGACGCCGTTCTTGATTGCGGTTACAAATATTTTTGATTGACAAAACATCTTTTAATCAGGACACCACCGAGGAGGAGCACGATCGGATCACGACTCAGGACTAGACTAGCTATTTTTTCAGTTTATGTATACCGCTTGTTTAGACATTTCTCTTTTTGTATTGTATTTCCTTTCAGTTGAACTCATGTATTGTAAATGCTTCAAGTTGAATGTAAATAAAGTTGTTGAAGTTTAAATCTTATGTTTATTTCTTGTCATTTTATATTGCTTATTTTACGCTTAGTGTATTTATTCCGGGAAGTGACCTTCTCGAAATAAATACGCCGCGGGCTTGCCACATCATCGTTTCCGTCTACTGGGAAGCGGGGCGTAACATCTACGAATAGACATAAGCAACTTGCATACCTTCCGCTTCTCCCACTAACTATGATAACCCTCTGACAGAGTCATATACACGTGCACTTCTAAATTCCCATTTAGAAAAACGTTATAGTCATCCACCTGCCAGATCTCATAGTCATGAATAGTGGCAGTGACAAGTTATATCCATATGGAGTTCAGCTTAGACTTTGAAATAAAAGTTTCATCATAATCCACATCGGGCATTTAATGAAAACATTTACTACAAGTCTATCCTTATTAGGTTACCACCTTTCCACCTGCACAGATCTCAAAAGATCTTCTTGGTCCTAATAGGTTTTACCCAGGAGCACCCAGCAAAGTCCAAAATTCATAATTTACTGAAGTATGTGGAGTCCATCTTGAACATATTGCATCTGGTCACCTGAAAGTTTCCACTTCCTATGAACTGCTGATAACTAGTAGGGCCATCATCACCATGATGCTGACCTCCATGTCACCGTCATCGAAAAACCGAATTATCTCTCGAGTGGCTAAGGTCACCTACTAAATCTGCGGAGTGGCTAAGTTTTGTCGAGTCTAATTGAATCTCCAAATTCTACTAAATTTTCAGTAACCGTTTGTGGTTCTGGAATTACTTCCAGTTATTCTATACTCCCACTAGTTTCTTTTGTAAAAAGATTCCTTTTTTATAAAAAAAAATAGCGAGTCAAGAACTATGTAACTATTGATCTTGAAAATGGTAGAACCAAAACCCTAGCAAATTCTTGTGGTAATTCACAAACTGCCATTACCGAAACGTGCCTTGAGTTTGTCCGGAATCTTCTTTTAAATAGAAACTGGATAACTCCGTATCTTAACAATCTCAAGATATGCAACTAATCTATGTCCATATAGAATCAAAGGCACTAATTTAGATAAAACCAGATTCAAATGCCATGCAGCTGTTTCCAGTGAATATCATCTAAATGGAAAAAGGCATATACAACATTACTCATCAAGGAGCGCACCCACGAATGAGTAAGCTGTGAGAGAATCAATTTCTTAATATTACTATGATGGAATACTTAGTATAAGTATCTACATCTTCGATTATTTCGAAGAATCATGATACTTCAAACATATGGTTCTCTATTTTATTCTTATATTTATAAACTTCTCAAAAATTTTGAACCTTGCATTTCAACGAATGCGTGTCTAAAACCAGAGAACTCATAGGTAAACCTAAATGAAATAAGAGTACCAATCCCTTGTCCTAAAGGGCACCGGACAATATACATTACTATGTATAAGTCCCAAAAATATACTAACTCAAATTCCGTGTGTTGTAAGTTGATAACTGTATTTTGGTCAAGAATACCTTACACCGTTATTCAATGCACCATATCTTATCCTCAACCGATAAAAGTAAATGTTTGGAACACAATTTTCAAAATTTATATCTCACTTTATAAAATAAAAATACAGATATTTAATTTTAAAATTGGTGCATAATAATAGTTATTCGAAACCAAATATTTGTCGTTAGGCAAAGCCAGACGATTTAATCCAATATCGCCAATTGCTACTAATTCCGATATTGAGGATCAAATCGTCCATTTCCCAATATTCTACTCCTACTCAGCATCTGTAACGCCGTATAAATGTGAGATCCAAATCCGGTACATACATACCCTGGAGTCAGAATTAATTGGGAAAACAGTTTTCAGTAACAACTATACAGAAATATTGAAACATGAAAATATTTCTACAAATGGCCGAGTATTCCTAGTAATTCTTTTTCCGCTATCCAGATTCATGACAGTAGTCGCAATTTCCTTTGCCCTCACTTCAACTCCATTATATTTCTTTACATCTTACCTTCTGTACACCGCACTTAAGCTAATTGGTTTTCTTCCTTCCCTACCTTTCGACACCAGCCTAAGGTCTGGAAGAAGACTATTCAATAAGCGTAATAGATATACTCTTCTAATACAAGGAGCTCTTGCAGCCTGAGAGAAGGTAAAGGGAAGAGACAACCGAATAATCCTACTCAATTTCTCCAGAACTAGTGGCTATTCTAGACTGAAGTAGCTGCTTCGAGTTCGTATATAACTATACGATGGCATTTCCAAACAATATGGATCATCGTAATGATACGGAGTGTTCTGGAGAAAATCAAAAGGAAAGTAGGAGCGACAGGGAAATATGCGATTTTGTCGTGAATCATGACAATCCAAAACCAAAGTGTATAAGAAGGTTCGGTTAACTTGGGTTACGAGTTTTAGTTTTGTTGGATATAATTCCCCCAAGGCAATTGTTGTATGGCAATTACGTAATTAAAGGAAGACATATACGGAGAACATTCTTACTTGAGATGATAGTATGCTATCCGGTTTGTCTTTATCTTTCATGTGATGTCTTTTATTCATTATCACGTATCGTTTAAACATGAGATAAAGCCCTTAGAATTTGCTTGACTACCAGGACGATGATACAGATCTTACTAATGGGGCCTGGGTAGTCGATAAGAACATCCTTAAATGTCCCTAGTCGTTGGAGAATCGAGACTGGACATCGGTAGTCCAGTTTAGACTAATATGTACGTTTCCTGACCCGGTTGGATGGCGATAGCTGATCCCATATCTATTGGTGTTTGATATCGAGGATTGTATATAGCTACTCATTGGATGAGTTACACTGGACAGACTCACCGAGAACTCCTAGTTGGTAATATACCAATGTCAGATAGCAAATCTCTGGTAACATGAGTACAGGGTAGCCCCTAGGACCTGAGATCGCCGTAGTGTCTCATGTGTGTTCCCACTTTACTTAGACTTCTACCTTACCACGGCTCAAATGAGTCGTCCAAACAGGTTTTTGTTGGGTATAGTCCCGAAGCACGTGGAGGCAGTAAGCGGTCGAGGGGATTCGTCTCTCCTGACATAGGGAGTTGATGTCGCGCAGTGCAAGACATGACTACAACCATAAGTCGGTAGCCACCGCAGTGGAAATAAACTGATAAGTGTTATCAGTTGTATCTCCGGTTGGTGACGAGTCCTCTATCGCATGACTTATTGAGTTATTGGGGTCAGACAGATTCCAAACCCTAGACCCGATATGCGATACTCTTAGACGAAGAGACCGGACTATACGGTGACTGTTACCTATAGACTTTGTCGGGTCCGGATGAGTTCACTCATCGACTTGCTTTTATCTTGATCGTACCTAGGTAGCCATTACATACATCTAGTGCCACAGACGTGCTTGTGGGTTATCTCGTCAGGGGATTGGATCTGAAAGTGTTTTGGATCCGATCGGACATGATCCAACATAACCTACTTCCAGCGTATTGACAGGTCTTTAGAGTTCCGCAACGAAAGTGCCTGCCCGGGCAAAATGTGATATGGCGTTCGTATGAGATACATGAGGGAGTTCGATTAAATGATTGATTTAATCAAACGTCCGAAAATACTAGACGGTTTAAAAGCCGGAATATCAAGTCAAGTGTTGACTTGATAACCGTATTTATGATATGGTTTCTAGTGTTGTGTATATGATACACATACTCTCTGCGGTATTCGATACTGAGATATAGTTGGCTGATCCTGTATTTGATACGTGACGGATATGTGTATGTGATACATATATTTATCTCATTTAATATACATATATTGTGTGTGTGTGTGTATTAGTCTCACTCTTTTATATGCTATATTAGTGTGTGTGTGTGTGTGTGTGTGTGTGTGTGTGTCTTTATAGATTAATGTGTTTGTGTGTGTGATACAAATATATTATGTTTAACATAAAGAATGGGACCCCTCCTTCTCTCTCAATGTGCGACAACACATAAGAGGGAGAAAGAGAGGGAATGAGAGTGTATTCTCATATATATCACATGAGAAAAGAAATGAATTAATTCTAATTCATTTTATTAGCCATCTTCATTCATCGCCATCTTCCTCTTTTGAGCTTGAGAGCTCCAAGCTCTCTTCATTAATGGCAAATGTTGCCATGATGGCTAAAATTAAATTCTGGAGAGTATCCAGTTCACCTCTCATCTCCATTAGCGTATAGCGAGCGACGAAGTGGAGTTTCTCCTCGAGACGGAGGAGATGGGGCTACGGGCATCGCGGCTTCACCGCGGATCATGTACGGTAAGACGGTCGGCGTAGGGACACTTCCGGATACTTGCGGAGTCTAGCTCAAATCTGAGCTCATCACTTGGAGCATATGAAGACGCTACAAAGGTTGTAGACTCTTCTAATTTAGCGCTCTTAAGTTTTCTTTTATGCAATTAGAGTTGTAAGTGTTGATCTTGGTGTATGGCTTTGAGGCTATATTTGAAAAATTATTGTTTTGCATTTCCGTCGCGGTCCGTGAGCATCACGACCCTACCCCCAATTCCTAACATGGTATCAGAGCCGATCATTTACATCTGATTACTTTTCAGTGGCTAATTGATTTCTATAACCATTTTTCAAAATGAATTGTTCAATATTTTTTAAAACTGCCAAAACCAGCGACGTTTCTTACTTGTTCTCGTGCCCCGGGGCACTCGATTTAGACCGAGAGGCACGTGAACTCCTCCGCCCATGCCCACCCGAGTCTCGGAAGGCCCGGAGCTGTCATGAGCCCCTTACAGGCTCATTTATCCACTGAACCAAAGCCAATTTTGGCTCGGTTCAGATCTGAACCAGAGCCAAAATTGGCTCTGGTTCGGGGCAATTCTCGAGCCCAAGTTAGGCTCAGAGCAGATCCTGGGTCACCTTCGGCTCAGGGTTTTGGGGATGGGATTCATCCGTGTGTTTTCGGGTCGTTCACGATTCGTTTTGAGCAAAAATTGCGATGGTTTTTGGGGCCGGAGTGGACATCAATTTCAGTTTTTGTGGAATTGAAGTTTACGACTCCGTTGGTTTTGGGATTCATTGGCCATGGGTTCTGTATTGACGTGGTAAAGTGTTTGATCATGTCAATGAATGACATACTTGTCTATATGTGGTGATTAACGTTTACGAATTAATTCGATCAATTCGACGGGGTTGCACGTTATATATATTGTGGTATATTGTGTTGCTTGTATGGAATGTGTTTGGATTGTCGCGAAATGAATAACCCCCGTGCGAAAGTATGATGTTGTGATAAGTATTATTTCCATTCATACTTATAGCCATCTTGTATATTCATTTATTCGGGACGAGCTCCAACTTGTGGCCGCCGTTTCCGCTATTTGTATATTCTTTTATTCGGGACTTAACGATTCACATATGGCCGTAGTCATCGCTTTATGTATTATTATTTGTCGAGACTCGACTTGGTTGCGATCGATGTCGCCATTGTATTAATACATGTTTAGGATTACCCTGTGGAAAAGCGCACAAGCAACCGGATCCTAGATTGCAGCGGGTGGCCATCTCAAGGCGTTGAAACCGGCTCACTCGATTCTAGGATTGGTAGGTTGCTTGCCGCGGTTGTAGGGGGTATAGGATAGACCCGTGGAGGAGTGCTTAAGTCACTGGATTCGAGAAAGTGCCCTCTCATGGTGATGATGCTAGGTTTCCTCGTTTCTCAGATTGGCGGGTGGCTTACCGCACTCATAGGGGTTTGCTTTTTCCTGTGCACGGGCTATTCACGTGACCGGGGAGTGTCACGTTTCGTTTGATAGCTCGAACAAAACACGGGATTCCTAGATAATCCGACCATTCTATCTCTGTGGTTTTCATTATTTGCTTATGATGTGATTATAAGACTGTGATGATTTCTCCTGCATGCTGAAATGTGATTATATGCGTGTGATGATATATTGATATATGTGATATATAGAATATATATGTGTGTGTATGCTATATACATTTTGCATCCGCGCTAGTCCTGACCCCGCCCTGCCCTAAGTTAAGTAATCTTACGATGAAGACCCGGGGACTCGGGGCGAATGCGGATGGCGTATATGTGCATTCTATTTTCTTTTCATACTTTTTTGTGATTGCTTGAGAAGGAAGATACTAGATAATGTGATTATCTAAATGATTGGATTGCGTTAATAGGATTAATGCAAGGTTAAATAAACCTAAAATACATTGTAGAAACCAAATATTAGATATTGGTGTTATAGTCGATTCTTTTGCTTTGATCGAGGTATTCGGTTAGGAATATCATGCACCTCATTCGACGAGGAAAGTGCGTAGACCCCTTCACAGGGAGTGACCTATTTGGCAAAAGATTGTGTTGCTATAAGTTTGCAAATTGAATAGCCGTATTCCCTTGCTTTGCATAGTGGTATTCAATTAGGAATATCTAGCACTTCATTCAATGAGGTAAGAGCCATGATCCCTTCACGGGGAATCCGCACTTAAGTAATAGTCTGCGTAACTATAAATATGCAAACCACTCGGTTCCTACAATGAGATCAAGTTCATTACATTAATGGTTTTCTTAAAAACCAGCCGTAGCCCTCTGTCATTTTAGGAAGTAGAGTACTTAGTATTTATGCTACGTTTGATGACTATATTATGGCGTAGTGTACGTAGCTAAGTGATGTCTTCCTATTAGCATATTGATGTGATTTGTTAGGACGAACGTATGACTTTGTTGACTATGTTAAGGGTCGTGCGGGTGGGTCTAATTTAATCACGAAATGATGGGTTGAACTTGACTTGCGACTTATGATTTGTTGCCTATGTTAAGGTCATAAAATGCTAGGGGTAAAAACCAATATCGGGAGTTTCAAGTGTTGAAACTTGCAAAGAGTTGGATACCTTTTATAGTGTGGGGTGACTTGTTGACTATGTCAAGGTTACTACTCCGTGATAGTTTGTGTCTCGATTCCCACTGTGAGTAATAGTTACTCTCGGGATATGATCCCGGCTAATTCTCCTTTTAGGGTTTGAAGGAGAATTCGAAGAAATAGTGGGAGCCATCCTGATTAGATAAATTAATCAACCAAACTAATCTTGACTAGGGTGCATGATGAGTGTTTCTTCTCTCTCTCTCTCTCTCTCTCTCTCTCTCTCTGACAGCGACCTAAGATTGACCCTAAACTAAAACTCATATAACCAAATGTTAACCAACCTTTTTACAAACATAGGCTTTGGAATGTTTGAATTGCCCTAAACTATGACAAAGTCACAAATATCCTTGCCCATCCTACTTCCCTTTTGCTGCTCCAGAACCCTCTGTATTTGGTACAGAGATCCATATTGCTTAGAAGGCCGTCGTATGGTTAGATACGAACTCAATGAAATTGTTTCAACTCGAGGATGGTCACTGGTTCTGGAGTAGATGAATTATTCATTTGTCTCTATTCCCTACCTTATCTCAAGTTAGAGATCTCCTTAATGGTAAGAAGGGTATACCGGTTACGCTTATTGGATAATCTTCTTCCAATTTCGAAGATGGTGTTGAAAGAATGGTAATAAGAAAACCAACTAGTGTAAGTTAGGTGTACAAAAAGTAAGTGGGAGAGACAACGAAAGAGGCTGAAGTGGGTGAAAGGAAATTGCGACTATTGTCATGGGATTGGGCAATAAAAGAGGCAATACTATGAATACCCGACCAACCCCCTGAAACATTTTGATGTTTCAGATTACCTGTGTGTCTGTGTTTTGAAAAACCGATTCTCAATGAACTCTATCTCTTAGGTATATAGATACAGGATTAGAATCCCATATCTTTAGGACGTTACATATACTGAGAATGAGTGGAGAATTGAGAATGGCTGATTTTATCCTCAATGTCGGTTTTTGGAGCCAAT
Source organism: Agapanthus africanus (assembly GCA_030015575.1). Classification (NCBI taxonomy): domain Eukaryota; kingdom Viridiplantae; phylum Streptophyta; class Magnoliopsida; order Asparagales; family Amaryllidaceae; genus Agapanthus; species Agapanthus africanus. The sequence goes on from CM057339.1 coordinate 50,757,499, forward strand.
GTTGCTATTGAGGAAAATCAACCGAATTTTCCTAAACAGCTAACTTTTGGTTTCTTTTAACCAAAACATTATTTTTCTATTAACAACACATGGAAATTGAGTTAGTGAACTCTAGAAACTTATACATATTGATGTATGTTGTCCAATGTCCATATGGTCAAGAGGTTGGTACCGGGTATTCCGTATTGAGAATGTGATTCTCTCAAATTGCTCATCTGCGGGTGCGTTCCATGATGAGTAATGTTGAATCGCCTTTTTCAATTAAGGAGATGCACTAGAAATATATGCATATCAATTGATACCGGTTCCACATAAATCAGTGCCTCAAACTTTATATGTGATATAGAATGGGTTATCATCTTAAAATTGTTAAGATGTTGAGTTATCCGGCTTATGCTTAAAACCAAAATCCAGATAAACTCATGGCACGTTTCAGTAATGGCAGTTTGTGGGTTATCCTGGGCATTGACTAGGGTTTAACTTTCTACTATTTGTAGAATCAAAAATGTTTTGTTCTTGACTCGCCGCCTCCTTGGTAAAGGAATTTCTTGCAAAAGAAATTAGTGGGAGTTTGGTAGAACTGGAAATAATTCCAGAACTGCAACTGGTTACTGAAAATTTAGTAGAACCTGGAGATTCAATTGACCCTGACATGCCATAGCTACTCCGCAGATATAATAGGTGACCAGCCACCTGAGAAATACTTAGGTATTCTCGTAGACAATGATAAGAAGGCTTGAATCATGTGATGATGAACCTACTAGATATCAGTAGGCTATAGGAAATGAGACTTCCGATTGATGGCAGGATGCCAAGTTATCTAAGTTGGACTCCATGCACTGTAACAAAGTATGGATTTTGTTAAGTACTCCTGAATGGGGTAAAACCTATAAGGCGTAAGTAGATCCTTCGAGATCAGTGCAATTGGAAAGGTATTGACCTAATGAGGCCAGACCTGTAGTGAAAGGTATTCATTAAATTGCCGATATGAATTGTGGTGATGCTATTACTTCAAAGTCTGTGCTGAAGTCCATACGGATATAACTTGCTACTGTTGCTTCCCTAACTGTGATATCTGTCATGAGGATGAATATAACATCTTTCTAAATTGAATTTAGAAGTGTACGTATATATGACCTGCCAGAGGGTTATCGTAGTTAGTGGGAGTAGAGGATATCGTACAAGTTGCTTAAGTCTATTTATAAACAAAAACAAGCATAGCGGAGATAAATCTATTTTGATTTACGGCCAAAGTGTTTGACTTCATCAAAATGATAGATGAACTTTGTAAGTGTAATAAGGATAGAGTCGAATGTCGAAGATTTCATATTGGATATGAACGACATTCATTTGATAGGAAATGATATTTCTATGCTAAAAATCGGTTAAATAATGGTTGTCACGGATGTTTCTCCAGATAGTAATCCAATTCAGGAGAAACGGAAGTGTAGGGTGTTTTTCGTCACCCCCATTGAGATAGGAATACGCGCGCGCTTGTCAGGCGTACTACATATTCCCCCTGCTTAGGGTAGACGGGGGTTTATTGATTGTGGGGATCTGAATCTCCGGCAGCCGCAGACTAAGCTGCCGTTAATTACCCCTCGCCTTTGGAGCGAGAGAACCTCCGATTGACGGGTCAAAATGGTCATGCGAACTCGATGTGCAGTGTACGTATGTTTTGAAAGGGTTTTGGATATATCGGGGGCCCTACAGAGTTTTACAGGGGTCCCACTACCCTGATAGCGGGTTGGGGGTCAAGGAGGCTAGCAGCTCTCTTGCGGGGTGTAGGGCAGTGTCCCGTTAGAAAAATTTTCCCAACGGGGGACGTGTTTCTGGTGTGGAGTGCATGGAAAATTTGCCCATCCCAAATTTACATATAGCCCCTTGGGCTTTACAAAATGGCATTTTACCCATCCCATTCCTTATGTGCTCATTTCTTTTGCACATGAGCCGTAGGCTTTACAAAAATTTGGCTTTATACCCATTTTTCTTACATTCATGTATGAAAATTACATCAAAATTATTTATTAAATATTTTTCATTTTGGCTTAGGGGAGGCTGGCCGCGGGGCTCGACTTGGGCATGGGCCCACTCAGCCTGGACTTGGGCCCACCTGGCTTGGGATTGACTTTGACTTTGACTTGGTCAACCGGGGTGTAATTTTTGACCCCAACAGGAAGTAATGAAGAACATATGATATGTGCTTGGTGTATGGTAATGGTAGCCTCCTTCGGGAGACGATTGCTGACTCCAGCTTCCAAAGTGATAAGGATGACGGAATGTCTGTTATGAGTTATACAGTTTACCCTTTTCTGAGGATCAGTATATTGGAAGTAGTTCCAAGAGAAATGCCGAGGCAATCGAGACGCTAGATGCTGATTGTGAATCAGCAAAGGATAACGCCTAAGAATTTGCTGGATATAATTGTTCATTTATGAACATGATCCCATCATCTATCCAGGCAAATAATAAGGCATGTATCGCTCAGTTCGGGAGATATTTGATCTCCACGAAATTGAGATACAGGGAGAAAAAGAGAGAAGCGATGTGCCGGATCCAGTCATTAAGACTATTTTTTGAACATGGTTTGCGAAACTGTTAGTACAGAAGTTGGGTATGCGATACCGCAATAATTAGCCTTAAGTGCAAGTGGGAGATTGTTGGATATAGTGCGCTCAAGGTAATTAGTGTAATTGCAAAATGGAAATTACGTAATTGAAGAAAGAACTATATGAAGAACAGTATTACTCAAGATGATAGTATGCTATCTGGTTTGTCTTTATCTTTTATGTGATGCGTTATATTCATTATCATGTATCGTTCAGACATGAGATAAAACCCTTAGGATTTTTCTTTACTACCAGGACGATGATGCAGATCATACTAGTGAGGCTTGGGTAGTCGATAAGCACATCCTTAAATGTCCCTAGTCGTACGAGTATCGAGACTGGGTATCGGTACCCCAGTTTAGACTAGTGTGTACGTTTTCTGATCCGGTTGGAGGGCGATAGCTAACCCCATACCTATTGGTGTTTGACACCGAGGATTATATATAGGTGCTCATTGGATGAGTTACACTGGAAGGACTCACCGAGAACTCCTAGTTGGTAATATACCAATTCCAGATAGCAGTTCTCTAGTGACATGAGTATAGAGTAGTCCCTAGGACCTGAGATCGCAATGGTGTCTCATGTGTGTTCCCACTATACTTAGACTTATACCCTACTACTGCTCAAAGGAGTTATGCAAACAGGTTTTTTGGGTATAGTCCCGAAACACGTGGAGGCAATAAGGGGTCGAGGGGATTCATCTCTCCTGGTTTAGGGGTTGATGTCACGTTGTGCAAAACATGACTACAACCACAAGTCGGTGGCCACCGCAGTGTAGATAAACTGATAAATGTTATCAGTTGTATCTCCGGTTGGTTATGAGTCCTCTGTCGCATGACTTATCGAGTTATTGGGGTCTGACAGATTTCAAACCCTAGATCCGATATGCGATACTCTTAGACGAAGAGACCGAACTGTATGGTGAATGTCACTTATAAACTTTGTCGGGTTCGGATGAGTTCGCTCGTCGACCTGATTTTATCTTGATCATACCTGGGTAGCCGTTACGTACAGCTAGTGCCACTGACGTGCTTGTGGGTTATCCTGTCAGGGATTGGATCTGAAAGTGTTTCGGATTCGATCGGATATGATCCTACATAACCTACTGCCAGTGTATTGACTGGTTTTTAGAGTTCCGCAATGAAGGTGCCTACCCGGGCAAAATGTGATGTGGCGTTCATATGAGATATGTGCGGGAGTTCGATTAAATGCTTGATTTAATCGAACGTCCGGGAATACTGGCCGGTTTAAAAGCCGGAATATCAATTCAAGTGTTAACTTGATAACCGTATTTATGATACGGTTTCTAGTGTTGTGTATATGATACACATACCTCTGCAGTATTCGATACTGAGATGATATAGTTAGTCGGTCGTGTATTTGATACGTGATGGATATATGTATGTGATACATATATTTATCTCATATATAATATATATATATATATATACTGTGTGTGTGTGTGTGTGTTAGTCTCACTCTTTTATATGCTATATTAATATATGTATGTATATGTGTGTGTGTTTGTGTGTGTGTAATACAAATATATTATGTTTAACATAAAGAGTGAGACCCCTCCCTCTCTTTCAATGTGTGACAACACATAGGAGAAGGGGGGGAATGAAAGGGTATTCTCATATATATCACATGAGAAAAGAAATGAATTAATTCTAATTCATTTTATTAATTAGCCATCTTCATTCATATTCTTTTTCTTTTGAGCTTGAGAGCTCCAAGCTCTCTTCATTAATAGCAAATGTTACCATGGTGGCTCAAATCAAATTCCGGAGAGTACCCAGTTCACCTCTCACCTCCATTAGCGCATAGCTAGCGACGAAGTGGAGTTTCTCCTTGAGACGGAGGAGATGGAGGTATAGGCATCGCGGCTTCACCGCGGATCATTTACGGCGAGGCGGTCGGCCTACGGACGCTTCTGGATACTTGCGGAGTCTAGCTCGAGTCCGAGTTCATCAGTTGGTGTATATGAAAACGCTACAAAGGTTGTATACTCTTCTAATTTAGCTTTCTTGAGTTTTCTTTTGCGCAATTAGAGTTATAAATGTTGATCTTGGTGTATGGTTTTGAGGCTATGTTTGAAAAATTATTGTTTTGTATTTCTGCCATGGTCCGTGAGTAGCACGACCATATCCTCGATTCCTAACAAGTTTAAGGTAAGTCATAGATCGATGTAACCAGAAAGAGAAAAAAAATACTCAGCGTGCACTCTATCAAGATTAAATTGGTTATCACTCTATCTAATCAGGATGGCTCCTACCGTTTTCTCGAATTCTCCTTCAAAGCCTAAAAGGAGAGCTAGTCGGGATCATTTACATCTTACAAGTTCACTAACCGTTCAGCCAGACCAGTGTTGGTACTCCGAGAGAGGTCTCTCGTGCTTTCGCACGGACCCAATTAAATAACCCATTTTCAACAGAGGCGTAATCTCGTTAACACTTTCTAGACACCTAATAGGTTAGCTAGTTGTGAAGTGAAAATCTCCCGAAAAGTAATACCTACTCATCAGTGGTAATCGAGACCCAACTATCATTGTGTAATAATTTTGACGGAAGTCGACCGAAATTACCACACTCCAGGAGGTATGCGCAAACTTAGCAAATTTCTCTTATATTTGAAACTCCCGATATGGTTTTTACCCCAAGCGTCTTATGACCTTGACTTTGGCCAACAAATCATAACACGCAAGTCAAGTTCTACCCGTCATTATCTAGATTAATTTATACACACCCGTACTCACCCTTGACTTTGGCCAGCAAGGTGGTACGACTGCTATAAACTAATGCATCAATCTATACTACGGATAAATAACATACAACTACCATTCACGATACCTTGACTTTGGCCAACAAACACCGCTTGAATACTATGTGCTACTTATTCGAAATGATAGAGGGCTACTGTCATGCCCTGCTTCCCAGTGTACGGGTAAGGAGACGTGACTGGGCCCGCTACGTATTTACTCAGAAGTAAACACGCTAAGCGTAACTAAGCAATATAATGTAAATATGCACAAGAAGACATGAAATGTAAATGAACAGCAACTTTTATTTATTAAACATTTCTTTACAATACAACTGAAAAGTAAATATAATGATGAAAGCAATGCCTAAACAATGGCATGAACATGAAAGTAAAGTATATACAAGAGTTTAGAGCTCGGGGTCCTCGCTGAACTGATCCAAGTCCTTTGAACTGGGCTCTATCTCCAGTGAGTCGGATCCACCTGACAACATTCCAAAGAAAGAAGAGAGAAGGAATGTCGTCAGTGAACAATCGCTCGGTAAGTCCCAAAGAAAAGTAGGAATAGAATAGACAGATATGAGAATATAACTGGTGTATTGTGAGTTTGTTATGTTAACGCGGTTGTTTGTAACTTGGAAAAGAATATGCCAGTGTATACGAGAGGAGTCCAACTATTCCGTGGACTGAGCTATACGTAGCACAAGGAACCATTAAGCTACGGAACAACAGCAATGGATACTCAGGTTAGGTGAATTAAAGTGACCGTCTCGTGCCACTTCAAACACGTTCTGTACCGGTCTATCCCTTGAAAACCCCGTAATGTATTATGTATTGATGTATATTGTTTTGTTTAATAGATGTACGACTTGCCGAAACCATGATATCAGTAGTTCATGTAAACGGAACGGATGGTCATGTAATCAGAGTATATCCATGGTTCGGTTCGGTCGATTCATGTTAATATTGATTGTATTCCGGTATAAATGGATTCATGTTTAATTGGAGTTGTACTTGAATTGTATTCAAGAATGGATTGATTTTAGATTAGACTAAGACTCTGTCTGAGTCAGACACTTAAACAGAATTGAAGTCCTGAATTAGTTTTGGAGTTATCGCTAACTGCTGCACATGGACGATATGATTTGTGACTTTTTCCAAGCCAATTACCGTATTGATAATCCCGTTTTTAGTTGTCTATCTTAAATAAGCAAGCACCTAAATTCTCCAGCTCCATGAGGCTCAAGAAAACCGGTCCCGCTTAAACCTATATTTACTAGGGTCCTTATTATAATTTAATATAACTTGAGGGGGTTTTATGAAAAATAGTTTTGATATATTTTCAAAATAAACCTCAAGTATTTAATTATCGTCTTCAGGGTTTTCATAGATGTAAATTTTAAAAGTGATGGTTAATTCTAGTGGATATAAACCTAACTTTTAATAGTATATGGTATTTTCTTGTAATTTGACTTGTATTGATTCTTGATGGTATTTTCATGAACTTTTGTGATTCTTTTTTTTTGATTAGAAAACATAGAATATATATAATATATTTAAAGTAGATATTTTGATAATATTTATATATATATATATATATATATATATTTATTTATAAAAAATAGAATTTATTTATTAACAGAAATCACGTTTTTCTTACAATTGTAATACAAATTCAATCGAGATCGTATGCTCCGTGAGGAGGTCTGCATCTCGCCCTACTAGTCCGATGGATATGTGATAAGCCGCACCAACCAAATTGGATTCCCCAATATAGGTTGTAAGGACTTAATCGTAAGGAATTTAAATAAGACAATTTAAAGAATACAATTTTGTAATAGTTTAGGGTATTTTATTGTAAACTTGTAATTATTCCACAAAATAAAGTTCCAAAAGCCATAGTGCTATGTTAAGAATGAGTGTTGTGATGATATAGGTCATTACCTCTTGAGTTTTCTAAAGGTAATACAAAGGAATATGATGAAATATGTAGAATGTAAAGTTTGTGGTATTTGTTCGTAAAAATGTGATAAAAGTTGCATAACATGTTATTTTGAGATGAAACTTGTTTTAAAGTATTTGGTTATGATTGCTAAACAATATATAAAGAATTGGTAGGTTTGTTATTAAGAAAATTTGGGGTTTTAAAGAAAAGATAATCGAAAATCGGAATAACTCCGCTTCCGACGAGTTTTGAAATGAGAGTGTTTTAAATTAGAATGAGAGGAGGGAGAGGGGACTTACTGATTTGGAGAAGAGAGGAGAGGTAGACGAAACTTTCGAAGGCGTCATGAAGTCACGTCGTCGCCAGATTTGTCCCGAATCGTCGCCGTAACTTTGACCTTGGCTAACTCCACTTGTACAACTTTTAGACTTAGGAATTTTAGAAAGTTTTGGCAATGGGTTTCAGAATGAGGAGGGCCAAAATGTAGGGTGGTATTTATAGGATAGAATTAGGGTTTACGGTAATGAAGAATGGAATTAAAAATATGCATTAAAATAGATTAAAGAGGTGAATTATCACTCTCTGAATAAATACTGGGAAATCAAACAGTTTGAGGGTAGTAGGGTAAGCCAAGGGGTGCTAGGGAAAAAAATTGGGAGCATTTGCAACGGGGGGGCCCGGCGGCACCGGCCCCATGCTTGATCTTGCCGGCCAAGGTGAGGGGGTTGGGGTCTGGATTGAAGCCATGTGTCCATGGCTGTATAAATACCAATTTCCACATGTTTGTTTTTAGTGTGACTTTTCATTTTACGTGTAGTGCACGTGCAAACTTTTGAGCTTCTAAAAGTTTAAAAGAAAAAATCAATAAAAATATTATGTGGTTGAGAGGATTCAAACACAGGGGCTATATCACAGCAGCGCAGGGCTTTACCAATGAGCTACAAATGCTTTCTTGCTTTTCAAAAGCAATTCAAATTTATAATTTGTGCTCATGACTTACAAATACTCCATTTGTATATTAAGTTTAAAAAAATTCTGCACATTAAAACAGAGTCGTTACATTCTACCCTCCTTACAAAAATTTCGTCCTCGAAATTTACAATTATTTAAGCACTAATTTACAAACAAGTGAGGGTATCTTGCACACATGTCATCTTCTGTTTCCCATGTTGATTCTCCTGGTGTGTCTTTTCTCCACATCACTCGAACCAAGTTTACTTCCTTATTCCGAAGTGACTTCACTTTTCTGTCTAGGATTTCAACGGGTTGTTGATCACAAGATAAATCTGTCTATACAGTGAGCTCGGAGTGATCAAGAATATGGCTGGGGTCGCTCACATATCTTCTGAGTTGGGATATGTGGAACACATTGTGCATTCCTTCCAATAAAGGTGGAAGTGCCAAACGATATGCCACTTTTCCGACTTGTTCGAGTATGTCGAACGGTCCAATGTATATCGAGCTTAGCTTATCCCGCCTTCCAAAGCGAATCACTCCACGGTTTGGTGAGATATTCAAAAAGACATGATCTCTCGGTTGGAACTCCAAGTGGCGGTGCTTTGTATCAGCCCAGAGCTTCTGTCGGTCTTGGGCTATACACATTCTTTCCCCGATAGTGCGAACCACATCCACTGTTGCTACTATCATCTCAGGTCCAAGGAGTTCTCTATCTCCGATGTCGTCCCAACTTAATGGTGAACGACACTTCCTTCCATAGAGCGCTGCAAAGGGTGCCATAGCAATATTTGCTTGGTTGCTGTTGTTGTATGAAAACTCCACAAGATGTAGGCGATCTTCACACGATCCTCCGAAATCTAATATACACGCTCTTAGCATATCTTCAAGTATCTGAATCGTTCGCTCAGACTATCCATCTGTTTGTGGATGGTAAGCAGTGCTAAAATTCAAACTTGTTCCCAAGCTAGCTTACAGACTCTGCCAAAATTGCGATCGGAATCTGGTGTCACGATCGGAGACAATACAAACTGGTACTCCATGTAATCTCACGATCTCCTGCATGAGTTTATGGGTATCAGAGATAGTACACATTGAAGAGTTAAATCTTACTTAGATTCAAACTTACCTCCATGTACTTCTTTGCTAATGTCTCGGTAGATTGGCCAACTCAAAAGGGAATAAAGTGAGCCAACTTTGTGAGTCGGTCCATAATAACCCATACCACATCGTTACCTTTCGTGCTGCGAGGAAGACCAGTCACGAAGTCCATGGTGATATGTTGCCACTTCCATTCTGGAATAGGTAATGGTTGAAGTAAACCAGCAATCCTGTGATGTTAAGCTTTCACTTGCTGACACACCAAACATTTAGCGACGTTTCTGGCTACTTCACGCTTCATTCCATGCCACCAGTAATGTTACCGCAGATCTTTGTATATCTTTGTACCACCAGTGTGTACTGAATAGGGAGAGCTGTGAGCTTCTTTCATCAATTCTTCCTAAACAGAACCTTGTGGTACACACAATCTACTGCCGTATCTCAAAAATCCGTCTTCATGGATGATGAAGTCTGTTCGAAGTCCACTTTCTACTTGTTCTTTGATCTTTTGCAACTTGGCATCACTTGCTTGAGCAGTTTTGATCTGATTGACAATTGTAGACTGAACTTGTAAGTTCATCAAACTTGAAGCGTTACCTGGCATGACCACTTCTATCTCCATCTAATGCAAATCTTGTTGAAGTTTCCACTGTGCGGTGAGATTCATTGATAGTGGTTGGCGACTAGGTGCATCAGGTACTACATTCACCTTCCCTGGATGATATTGTAGGTTGATGTCGAAATCCGCTATAAGTTCTAACTATTTTCTCTGCCGCATATTCAACTCTTTCTGAGTAAACGCGTATTTCATACTCTTGTGGTCTGTGTATATATCACTTGTTCTCCAAGAAGATAATGGCGCCAAATCTTAAGAGCAAAAATAACGGCTGCCAACTCCAAATCATGCGTCGGATAGTTGCGCTCATGAACTTTCAGCTGTCTTGATGGATAAGCTACAACTTTACCGTACTGATACAGAACACATCCTAATCCCTTACCGGATGCATCACAATGCACTTCGAAACCTCCAGATTAGTCCGGTATTACGAGAATAGGCGCTGATGTCAATATTGATTTGAGTTCTACGAAAGCTTGTTCACATGCTTCTGACCACACGAATTCTTCATCTTTACACATGAGCTTGGTCAGGGGTGTTGCAATCTTCGAAAATCCTTCAATGAATCTTCTATAATATCCTGCTAAACCCAAGAAACTTCGAATGTCCTTCACTGTCTTTAGTGTCGGCTATTCGCTTACTGCTGCTACTTTAGCTGGATCTACGGAGATTCCTTCACCTGAAACGATATGTCCGAGAAATCCAACTTGTTCTGGCCAAAACTCGCACTTGTTGTACTTGGCATAGAGTTGATGCTGTCATAAAGTCTTCAGGACAATTCGTAAATGTTTAGCGTGCTCTTTCTGATTCTTAGAATACAACAGGATGTCATCGATGAAGATGACAAAAAACTTGTCTAGGTACTCTCGGAAAACTTGATTCGTTAGGTTCATGAATATAACTGGTGCGTTGGTCACTCCAAATGGCATCACAAAAAACTCATAATAACCATAGCGAGTCCTGAATACCGTCTTCGGAATATCAGACTCTTTGACCTTCACCTGATGATAACCTGAACGAAGATCTAACTTGGAGAAAACGCAAGATCTACTTAACTGATCGAATAGGTCGTCGATGCGTGAAAGTTGATATTTGTTCTTTATAGTTACTTCGTTCAGAGCTCTATAATCAATGCGCATTCTGTATGAACCTTCCTTCTTCTTCACAAGTAGAACTGGCGATCCCCAACTTGAAGTATTGGGACGAATCCATCCTTTCTTCAATAATTCGTCCAACTGAGTTCAGATCTCTTTCAAACCTTCGGGACTCAAGTGATACGAAGCTTTGATCACCGGTTGTGATCCAGGTACTAAATCAATGTTGAATTTAAGAAATCGGTCGGGAGGCAAACCTGATATGTCTTCAGGAAATACATCATCGAACTCTCGAATTACCTCTGGCTTCGATCCTTCCTCTGCTTAAAGTGTTGCAATTGCTGTCTTCTTCGGTTTTGCTTTGTATGTGCTTGGCTCCAGGGTACGGTCTCCACTTTTGAAATAAAAGACCGGATGCTTTAGAATCTTGAACACTACCCTCCTTTAACGACAGTCAATGGTAGCATAGAATGTTCCTAACCAATCCATACCCAAAACGACATGGAAATTCGGTATGTCCAGCACCTTGAAGTCAGCATAAAATTCTCTGCTGCAGACAACCACTGGACATAGGCCGTATCCCATTGTTTCCTTTAGAACGCCATTCCCTGAACTGACATTCCAGCTGGATACAAGTGGTTTGACTGGAATCACATGAGTTCGGAAGAACCGTTGTGACATAAAGTAATGAGATGCTCCAGTATCGAAGAGTGCTAGTGCAGGAAGTGGGGCTACTAAGATCATACCTAAATTATGTGGGATAGGTTTAAGTATAGAAAAAGATATATGGGTATGTTTAAATATTGAAAGAAAGCCTCAAAGAAAAGAGTTACCGGTGATGACTTGGCCAATGGCTTCAGCTTCCTCGCTTCGGTACATTCCTCCTTGCTGGAGGAGCATTCCTCTGTCCGTTCCTCTGTACATGAGGTAAGTTCCTTTGTGCTTGATGGAACTGACGAGGAGGAGGTGCAATCGGTCCATGAGTAGGTGGAGCTGAGAGAGCAAGACGTGGAGCAGGTGCCTGGATAGCTGGCCGCTGCGGATAGGTAATTGCTGGTCTGGGTACAGCATTTGGATTGAGTCTACGAAGACAAGAACCAATATCATATGTGGATGAGCCACAGACTAAGCAAAAGCGATTAGCACGCCTACAATTCTTCGCCAGGTGTCCATCCCTCGTGCAGTAGGTGCAAAAGGCTGTACTGGGCCGGTTCAATGGTACTCCCGGTCTCCTGGGTACAAAAGGTGGCCTTGAAGAGGCTCCTCCTACCATCTGAGTGGCAGGGCGCTTCACTCCGGCAGATTGGGGTCTGTCCTTCATCTTTACTACTGCCGCATATCGACGGGCGGCTTTCAGAGCCAGTTCGTAGATTGGGAAATCCCCTGTAGCTAAGGCAGCTTGGATCTCCGAATCTAACCCTTACTGAATCGTCTGGATCTGATCTCAGCAGTCGGAATGAGGTGTGCCACGAACCTTTTACGGTCTTGTGTTAGCTGTGTAATATGTGATATTAGAAAATCGAATATTTGAGACATATCTTTACATGCTCAACATAGTGAACTCAGTATCATACTCATCCACTAATTTGCTCCACATAGAGCCTTGTCGTAGATGGATAAATTGTTGCTCCATGTCAAATCGGGCAGTCTCTGGAAAGTACTTCACGTCGAACATGTCGCGAAAAGTTTTCCATTCGATCGGCTGGGTAAGACGGCTTTCTTCCGCCTTCCACCATACTCGGGCGTTGTCGGTAAGTTTGAGCTTCGCAACCCGTACCCAAGCGATTTCTGGCACTTGTGCTGCTGCCAGATCGTCCTCAATGCTCTAAGCCCATTCTTCAGCTTCCAAAAGGCTCTCTTTCCCAGAAAATTGCTTCGAGTGCAATGCCCGGAATTGCTTCACTCCGAGTGCTTCCACTTCTGGGCGGTTCACTAAGATAGCAGTCTGCTGCTGCTGTTCTTCCAGGAGGTTTCGGATTGCCTCAAGCAATACCGTTTGCTCATTGATCGGAGCTTCAATGGTAGGTATAAGTGGAAGAGGTGGTGGTGTGTTGTTGACATTTGTATTCATGTTGTTGGGAGAATCCATAACCTTGAAATAAAAATAGGGTTACGATAGATTCAAAGAATATGAAATTGTAAAATTCAAGAAATATGAAATGTAAAGAATATTTTTAGTTGCTGATTCTTGTGTTATATTGCTTAGGACTTTATGCAGAATTGACATGTATGTCCATGCAGAATTGACCTACATTGGCCGCCAACAAAACCTGTCACGCCCAGCTTTCCGGTGTACGGGTAAGGAGACGCGACTGGGCCCGCTACGTATTTACTCAGAAGTAAACACACTAAGCGTAACTAAGCAATATAATGTAAATATGCACAAGAAGACATGAAATGTAAATGAACAACAACTTTTATTTATTAAACATTTCTTTACAATACAACTGAAAAGGAAATACAATGATGAAAGCAATGCCTAAACAATGGTATGAACTGAAAGAGAAGTAAGTACAAGTAAAGCCTAAAGGTCGTGCTGCTGAGTGGTCTACTCCAAGTGCTCCTGGCTGGTCTCAAACTCCTCAGAGTCCGGTCCTCCTGACAACATTCCAAAGAAAGAAGAGAAATAGGAATGGCATCAGTGAACAATCGCTCGGTAAGTCCCAAAGAAAAGTACGAATAGAATAGACAGATATGAGAATATAACTGGTGTATTGTGAGTTTGTTATGTTAACGCGGTTGATTATAACTTGGTACAGAATATGCCAATGTATACGAGATGAGTCCAACTTACACCGTGGACTATGGTAACCCGTAATGCAAGACTCCGTCGATAAAACCACGGAACAACGACAATGGATGTATAGTTACATCTTTTAATGACCATCTCATGTCACTTTTAACACATTATGTACCAGTCTACCCCTTTAAAACCCCATAATGTATTTTGTGTTGTTTTGTTTAATGGATGTACGACTTACCGAAACCATGATATCATGTAAACAGAATGGATATAAATGGATGGTCATGTAATCAGAGTATATCCATGGTTCGGTTTAGTCGAGTCATGTTGATTCTGGTATAAATGGATTCATGTTGAAATGGAGTTATACTTGATTCATATTCAATGATAGATTGATTGATTGATTTTAGATTAGACTGAGACTCTGTCTGAGTCAAACACTTTAAAATGGATTGAAGTCCTGAATTAGTTTTGATGTTATCGGTAACTGCTGCACATGGACGGCAGGATTTATGTCTTTTTTCAAGACAATTACCGTATTGATAACACCGTTTTTAGGTTGTCTATCTTAGATAGGCAAGCAGCCATATTCTCCGGCTCTCTGAGACTCAAGAGAACTGGTCCCGCTTAAACCTATATTTACTAGGGTCCTTATTGTAAATTAATATAACTTGAGAGGGTTTTATGAAAAATAGTTTTGATATATTTTCAAATACACCTCAAGTATTTAATTATCGTCTTTAGAGTTTTCATAGTTGTAATTTTTATAAAATGAAATATTCTAGTGGATATAAACCTAACTTGAATAGTTTATGGTATTATAGTGTAATATTGGAATTGTATTGATTTGTATTAGTAGTTTCATGAAATTTGTGATTCCTTTGATTTCGAAAACATGGAATATATATATTGTATATTTAAAGTAGATATTGTGTGTGTGTGTGTAAATAGAACTTATTTATTAAATAGAAATCACATTTTTCTTAAAAATTGCAGTAACAGTTCCATCGAGATCGGATACTCCGTGAGGAGGTCTGCATCTCGCTCTACTAGACCCGAGGATGTGCGATAATCCGTACTATCCCGATCGGGGTTCCCCAAAATAGGTTGTAGAGACGCATTTGCAAGGAATTAAATAATACGCTTTTAAAGAAAAAACGGTTTTTGAAAGTTTATGGTATTTAAATGTAATTTCGTATTTTATTCCACAAACTAATTTTCCAAAAACCATCGTGCTATATCAAGAATGAGTGTTGTGATAAGGTAGGTCATTACCTCGTGAGTTTTCTAAAGATAATATGAGCAAAAAGATAGGGTAATGTCGTATGCAAACTTTAGAGTATTTTACTGTAAAAATGAAATAGAATTTGTTTAACATAATATTTTGAATTGAAACTTTGTCCAATTGTTGTTTAATGCTTACTAAATAATATATAATTAAATAGTTAATTTGTTGTTTAATAAAAATTCAGTTTTTAAAGAAATGAGATCGGAAGTCGGATTAACTATGCTTCCAATGAGTTTTGAAAATATAATTCTTTTTAATAGAGAGAGGAGAGTGAAGAGGGGACTTACTAATTGATTATAGAGGGGGGAGGTAGATGAATAATTCGAAGGTTTCATGGAGTCACGTCGTCGCCGGATTCTTTCCGAAACGTCGCCGGAACTTTGACCTTAGCTAACTCCACTTGCACAACTTTTGGACCTAGAAATTTTAGAAAGTTTTGGCAATGGATTTCAGAATGAGAAGGGACAAAGTGTAGGGTTGTATTTATAAGAGAAATTAGGGTTTATGGTAAGGAATTGAGAATTAAAAAATGCATTAAAATTTTGATTTAATGGTGATTTTTAATTATCTGGATAAGAAAAACTAACAGATTAGGTTTAAAGGGGGAGGCCAAGGGGTGTAGGGTTAAAAAATTGGAGCATTAGGCACCGGGGGGCCCGGCTGTGCCGGCCCCAAGCCTAATCTCGCCGGCCATCTTGGCTTGGTGGGATCTTGGATTTATGCCACGTATCAGGGTCTGTATGAATAATATTTTGCACATGTTTGATTTTTCGGTGACTTTTCATTTTACGTGTAGTGCACGTGTAAACTTTTGAGGTTCTAAAAGTTTAAAAGAGAAAATCAATAAAAATATTATGTCGACGGAACTTTAACCATGGCTGACTCTACTTGCACAATTTTTGGACTTAGGAATTTTAGAGAGTTTTGGTAATGGATTTCAGAATGAGGAAGGCCAAAGTGTAGGATTGTATTTATAGGAGAAATTAGGGTTTAGGGTAAGGAATTGAGAATTAAAAAATGCATTAAAATTTTGATTTAATGGTGATTTTTATTTCTCTAGATAATTGTAAGAAAAACAAGTAGACTAGGTTTAAGGGGGAGGCCAAGGGGTGTAAGGTTAAAAAATTGAAGCATTAGGCATGGGGGGCCCGGCGGCACCGGCCCTAAGCCTAATCTCGCCGGCCATCTTGGCTTGGTGGGGTCTTGGATTTATGCCACGTATCAGGGTGTATGAATAATATTTTGCACATGTTTGATTTTTCAATGACTTTTCATTTTACGTGTAGTGCACGTGCAAACTTTTGAACTTCTAAAATTTTAAACGAAAAATCAAGAAAAATATTACGTGGCTGGGGGGATTCAAACACAAGAGTTATGTCACAACAGTGCAAAGATTTACCAATGAGTTACCAGTGCTTTCTTGTTGTTCTAAAGCAATTTAAATTTATAACTTGTGCTCAGGCTTAGGTGCTCTTTTCTGTATTTTTGAAAAAAAATCTGTACAGAAAGTTTAGGGTTGTTACAACAATCAACACTCCAACTGTTATTTTGAAGACATTTTCGTCAACCGGTTATGGATCGGATATATATGTTAACATATTTGTATCTGTAGTCATTGACGGATGCAGATATAGATATAGATAGTTATAAGAATAAAACTTCGTACTCTATAAATTGACTACCAATACGTTATGAATGATATATTAAAAGTTATATATACATTTGAAATATATATTAAAATCAGTGAGTTGAATTATATAATATAAAAATTAG
This sequence comes from Agapanthus africanus, assembly GCA_030015575.1. NCBI lineage: Eukaryota > Viridiplantae > Streptophyta > Magnoliopsida > Asparagales > Amaryllidaceae > Agapanthus > Agapanthus africanus. Next base: position 50,774,379 of record CM057339.1, read on the forward strand.
CGAAAAATGAGTCCATGATGACGTTAAGATAACCATCGTCTAAAGGAGGATGGAGGTCAACAGCAATTAATGATAATTGTGATCGGCAGAATTCGGCGGCCAGCAACAACATTTGCACGGTTTGAAAAAATAGAAACAAATAAATAGTTCAACAAATTTGTTAGATAATTTAAAAATTTTGCACAATCACTTAAATTGAAAAAAGTAAGGCCATGTTTGGATAGTTAGAGTTGATCTCCATAGGATTGGCTTTAGGATTAATATATTTTGGTATGCACATGTATTACAAATAAAATTCCAATGGACTTTGATAACATAATATATGTTTGGATGGTTGGAATAAGAACAGCATTAAAGTGAGTGAGAGAAAGAAAAAGAGAGATTGATGTAATGATATGTCATTTCAAGAGAGAGAAAAAGAAAGTGTGTTTTGAATTAGAAAAATTGGGTCATTACCAATTTTTAGAATCTAATGGATTATTAATATTTTTGGATCTTTTTCCATTAGAATTTTTCATAAAAAATTTACCCAAATAGCTAATTTCTTGGATTGATCCCGTCTAATGGAAAAAAGGAATCTTGGATTTTTTTTCCATTGGAATATGAGCATCCAAACATGGCCTAAAGGTTTTTCTAAATAAGTTGGATACGGTGGAGATTGCACTATTTAGTATCAATTGCATCTATATACCATCCATGCACTTAATTAATGAACCGTTGCATCCAACATGCATCCCAAAATTTTTAGATTTCAATTCTGCATAAAAAAAATTTATTCTGATTACCTTAGGGATTTGCGATTGATTTTTTAATGCTCGATTATGGTAAAATTGAAATTTTTAGATTTTGATTTTGCTTAATGGGGTTTTCATCTCTAAAAAAATTTCAGCTTTTTTTAGATGTTTTAATTGTAAAAGTAAAATATGAAAATTTCCATCTCGGACACATGGAATGACTTAGAAATTTCAAACCCAATTTATCATCCGCTGAATAAATGCAATAAGTATAACTATGTAAAGATAAATACTTTTGTTAATTGTTTTGAGAGAATGAAGAATTTTTTTAAATTGTTTCGAGAAAATTTATTTAAAGCTTGAATATGTGTCTGCGATAAATTTAGTTATGGTTATAGTCATCTATGTAATAGAATATTTTTTGGACAACTCCATATGTCCGTGCATGAGACGGGGCACTTGCTAGTGTATTGATATTACTATAGGGCTTGTTTGTTTCACTGATTTAGGGAAAAAGAGTGGCTGCTATGTGAAATCTAATTGCATGGGTGTTCTGTAAAGATCCTGGTCATAAATCCTACGTGCTTTGCACGTAGGATACACAAAGGCTCTCTGTTTCAGACAAATCTCGACCGTTCATTTCTATGTTGGATGGATCTGGACCGTTCGATACAATAGCATAGATATTGCCATAATAGCAGCCGCTCCGAATACTTGATTTAGGGCTTAAGTTCTTTCATTTGGGAGGACAACTACTGAGCATGTTTTCTAGTCAAACCTTGGTTAGGAGTAGGGTATTTGTTTGGGGTTTGATTTGGGAGGGTTGTCCCTTCTTTTACATCAGCATACTCATTGATAGCAAAGCCTTGAAACCAAGCCCTTTTTGATGGACTTGGGCTGAGGTCGGTTCCCACTCAGTTTTTATTTTAAAAAAAAGGGGGGATGAGTTTAACTATATGATAATTCTTTGTTTTTGTGGGGGTGAGATTTGCATGCTCTCACCTAGCTGACCATATACCAACTCTAGAAAGCCCAATTCAACAAACATGGAATCGAACACCGACCAACTCAATATTTTCATACTTTCATCAAACAAACAATGGGCTCATAAATCAGGAGGGCCGAAAAAAAACCCTTTAACTTATCACACGATTCAATTTGCATTTCGCAACCAAGCAGGCGACAGTAGCACTCACATGTAGCACTTCAAAAGCAAACGGACACTTCCATGTATCGACATGAACCCCAAATCTCTTGCGGAAAGTCAATAGTAGCACTTACATGTATTGATACTATGTACAAGAAGAAAACTATCATGGGAACCAGTCGACAATAAACGGCTACTGAGTAATAACTTTCCTCAATTTTTAGGAGTTTTCTTGCACCGACGCATCCACTATTTTATTCAAGAAAAAGGTGTAATCACCTATGAAGCTTTATCCGAAAAACCTTTGTTATATGCATAATCTCACAAAACAAAGAGCTCATGCAACATCCAAAATGTATGGCTTATAACAACAGAACAAACACATTTCAACCCTATTCCCTCAATGAGAAACACATATACAATTATCAGGCTTCACCAAACTTCTATTTGATGCAACCAATTCCAATTTCTCCCACATCTCCTTCCTCCTCTTCTTTTCTTGCTCTGCCATTGATTCTTGAAGATCAAGATCTTGCAAGCACTTGGCGTACGGTTTTGGCTCCATCTCTTCAAGCATATTTTTAACACTCATTGTTAGATTCTGGACCGATTTGTTCCAATGCCATCGGATGTTTCTCTCGATCGCTTGGACTATCGAAGGAAGAATAAATTTGATGCATCGTGATGCCATTCTCACAAAATGCTCGTTGTTCCATACATAGAGAGCTCTTTCTGCCACCTGAAAAATTGAGATATTGAAAGAAGAGTTGGCTTATACAGAATTGTGCTAAAATACCCTTAAGTATCACTCCTTTTCACTATAAAGTTTTTTCATTAGAGTAAACTCCCTTAACCTTTCCTTTTGATGGAGTTTGCTGTAATTACAAAAATTCATGGTAGTTTAGTGAAGAACATTGCTTGTTAAAGGTATTTTTGTGTAATTTTACCTAGTTAGAATGAATATAATATCTTGCAGATTGATGACATTGTGATTATATGAACAGAGGTCATTTCAAATGCAAATTTCTATTCCTGTCAGTAAAAATTCTGTTAAAATGTACAATTCTCGAAATCAAGGAGAAAGAAAAGGAACTGCACTGCATGAGTAGCAAGTTTATTAAAGTACTAAACTATGCATTGCTGCACTAGATTATTAATTTAAGTACTAATCTAGGATATGCTTGCAAGTTGCAAGTAGTAAAAGACCATACATCATTAAGAAAAGGCTAAATTTCAACTTGATACTTTGCTCACTTTCCCTTAAAACTACCACGAACTTCTAAAATGATAAAAAAAAATACCATAAACTTTTCTTTGAAACAGAAAACTCCATAACGAACATAACATGTGATTAACAAAAAAGATAAAATAACAAAAATATCCAACATATATCAGTTTAAAAAAACTATTTTTTCTTGTAAGAATTAATATATGTTGGATATTAATCAGTCATTTTCTCTTTCTGTTAATCAAATGTCAACTTTGTTAGGGAATTTGCTGGTACAAAAAAAGTCCATGGTAGCTTTACATCATTTTAGAAGTTCGTGGTAGTTTTAGGGGAAAGTAACTATAGTTCATGGTATCAACTTGAAATTTACCCTTAATAAAATTATGGTGTCTTACGTTTTGATCAGTTTGTACTATAAGTGTAGGCAAAGGAATGTATATTTAGATGTCTTCTGGTTTCTAAGGTCTGATTATGTAATCTCTGATTATTAGTATCAAGCTTGTTGGTTAAGGTTATTATTTTTCTCTGGGAATTAAAATCTTATAATACATTGCTGTCTACAGATTAATACAGCTGTAAGATTCTAATGGTTGCAGATTCCAACTAATTAGAAATAAATAAAAGAAAACAATAATGCAGTCACATAAATTTGATGCCTGCAGTAACTTAGCAAAACAGTGTCTTTTCTATATAAAGTATGAACTACACACAACATGTCTATTCAAGTAAATAATGTGTAGGAACATCAACATAAAAATAATCACAAACTGGATAAAAACATGAAATGAAGTTTTCCTACCCAATAGTTGTAAGATGTTAATGTCTACATATTCAGTCTAATGAGAAAGAAAGAAGAAAGGCTAAAAATTTCACTGAACTGCCATAATTGTCGAAAAATTACGGATATACCCCTAAAAGCTGATTAATTTAATTTTACCCCCCAAAACGGAAATTTCCGACAATTTTATAATATAATGCATGTTCTCAGAAGACCGGTGTACTATGGATTAGGTAATGTAAGGTATTGAGATTATGTTTTTAGGCCTTACAGTTTTTAAGAATAGCATTTATGGCCGTGTCCCGTATTGAATTGCTGAAATTTATATATGTGGATTTGGGGCGTGACATGAGCGGTATCAACAAACACCATAAACTTTGTTAATTATATATGGTCCTATGAACTTAGTCATCTGCAAGTAAATAGTAATACCATGCTCGAATTTTCCAATGTTTTTTGTCCATGCACTGGTTTGAATTTAGCCATCAATTTGATATCATATGGGTAATTGCGGTTGAAAAATGACATATGTTATTAAATTAGAAAAAAGGCATTAAGTCCTATTTGTAACTCGCTGAGTTCATGGTATTTATCTGAGAAATGCTCATAGTTAGTGGTATTTCAGTGAAGTTTTAGCCAAGCAGACAATCTAAGGAAGCAAATAGAACTAACCTGAGAACTGCAACTAATCAAGCACCTGGCAATCTGATTGCACAAACTCACGGCCACCTTCTCAAACTCCTCGCCCTCCATAATCTCCACCAAATCCTCTACCTCGCCAATCAACAACACCTCCTTGGGACAATTCGTCACCGGCCAATACCTTAAAATCCCCTTCACCACCACCTCGCTCAACCCTGGATCCTTCATCACAAACTAGGTAACACAGTACGACAGCTGTCTGTGATACAGGCACATCCCCTTCGGTTTATGCAACGGCATTAAAATCCTTACTAGAAACACCTTGTGCTCCTCTTTTAACGGAACGGTGAACCCGTTGATGATGCTCCCCCAGATCTCCAGCAGCTCTGCTATCCCGCACGGGTGGTCAGGCCCGACTGTTAAATACTGCAGGAGCGCTGTGCTCATTGACCGACGCATGAAGGAGCGCTCGCCGGTCATTTTGGAGTACAGCTGGTGGTAGATTATCTTCAGTCTGTCTCGCTCCCTAGGATCCTCGGACTGGAAAAGCGTAAGCAAATTGAGAAGAAAGGAGTGGTCGAAGTGCAAATGTAGAGATTTGGAGTCGACGTTGGAGACTATGCGAGTAAGAATATCGTACACAATGTGTAAATGGGCCCAACAAGGGGAGGGTACCTGATAAGAATAGAAACTTGGATATCTTGTTATGAGAACAGCCATCTCAATACATAAGACTCTATAGAAAACTAACTAATAACTATTAGCCTAAATTGCAAAAAAATACCCGTCATTTTTTTCTCGCATAGCAGGAAATACCCCTCATTTCGCACTTTGCCTTGTATTTTAATGGCCGTTAAATTTTTCTGTTAAAGCCAAAAAAAATTATTCCCAAAACACCCCCTAAATAAAATATATCAATTACAAATGGTCAATGAAACAATTGCAAAATAATAATAGAAAATGAGGGGTATATTTTACAATTAAATTTTGACTTAACTGAAATAATACCATCATTAAACTTGAAGGAGACAAATACAACGTTTAAGAAAAGACATGGGTATCTACTGCTACACGGTCAAAAGTGAAGGGTATTTCCTGCAATTAGCCTGACTAAAAATCATAACATTCGAGCTAATCCAAATTGATTCGATTGCATAAATATATTTCATAATCTGACAGTACCATTGGAGGGGCGTCGTCATCAAAAGACTCAAACGAAATGCACGGGTAGCCAGTAGGAGGAAGCGGGCGGAAGAGATTCGCCCGGACCATCAAAAAGAGAGAAGTGAGTACACGTGCGTCGAGTGGCGTTCTGGTGGTCCGGAGCGTGCAGAGCACATGCAGAAGGCTATGGCGTTTCCGGTCCTGTTGGGTCGGCGATTCGTTAGGGTCTGTGAAAACGAAGAGTTGAGTGCACTTTGCAATATTGGACAAGAGATCGTCTGAGGGCCTACTCTGTAAGATTGCGTCGGTATTGGAATCGAGCTGGAAGAGGTTTTGGAGGGTGGTGGATCTTTTCTTTTTGGGGGAGGAAGGGACTGGTGAGGTTTTGGGGATGCCCATGGTGCTAAAAATTTCTTGATTTTTGATTTGGAAGAGGATAAAGAGAGAACTAGGGTTGGTTCCTGAGTTTTGTATTATTGTTTGGCGGGGCACAAACATAGGCGATGGTTACAATGGGAGATGTCTTGGGGATTCAGAACTTTGGATGTTTTTTATGAGGGGAGGCACATGGGGATGATCCCAAACAACGAGACTTCAATATTATTTCATTTTATGTTTGGCAGTTTATTGGTACCAAGTTTGGATGCATTTCTGGGAGAGTTGCTGTTCAAGTTCTATTGTAACCTGGAATCTCTTCAGAATCAATCTTAAAGGGGTTAAATTATGGGAAGAATATGGTAGTTTAAATATAAAGCTCTTAACAAGTGCATAGTTATTTAGTAGAAGGATTAGGGTTGCATAAAACCTAAGTTTATCATGTCTAGCGCCTATATACCCCAATAAAGTGATTAGGCACAAAAACGCCCTCTTGTCATCGATCAAAACCCTATAAAACACTCAACTTCAATTCTAAACAACTCAAATTCCTCCAGTATGTGTGCGAAAAACAAAAATAGTAATTTGATATATAAACTAATGAGCATGAGGCTTTTAACAATGGATAATAGAGATGATGGGTGCTCAAATGGATTCAGCGGCAGATGCTCGCAGCACAGTAAACAGGAATTCTGTTATTCAAAATTCTAAGGCACAAAACACGTCAGGGGTTTAGTAACTTCTAACTGAAAAAACAAAGAGCTGTATACAAGAATAAAATTATTGATTATACGAAGACATCATGGGTTGTTTCCTAGATGGAAGCCTTGATGATATCACAAGACAGTAGAACAAAATTAAATAGGGAACACAGAATGCTCCCATCATTTTCAAGTATAGGTTCTACACAAAAGGAAGCATCCAATGTACCATGCAAATATTTGTGATAACAAAGCACCAGATTCGAGATTACGAGATTTCATGCTCACTGCTGATATTTCTCGTGAAAGGATAGTCCTGAATTGAATTGTTTGATGAACTTGATGTTCTTCACAATTGCCCAGCAATTTCCAAGCCATACTGAGTGCCTTGATCCGCAATAACATCAATAGTGTCCATGTCACAAGTTGAGCATTCTTCCTACAGAACGCCACACCTGATATTGGTATTAAGATTATGGTAACTTGCACAAAGACCCTTTCATCTATTGTAGACTCCTCGCCCTTCGCCTTCTTCCTCCATATCTTTATGTAAACTTGGTATTAGAAGAAGATGTTGGTAAATATCGATCTAGAAACATGTGAGATAAATGTTGTTTATTCAGACGGCAGGATATAAAGCCAAAGGGAATGAGATAAATCTCAAAATTTAATAAAATATAAATCTTACTGCAATGGGATTAAAAGCCTTTATATAGATTATAGACCCTAAAACTACACTAGTAATGTGAAAGTACAAAAATGGACCAATTAGGCATGTAAATGGGTCGGGTGAAGCATGTTCCAAACCCATACCCATTTATTTTTATGGTCCAAACCCGCCCATTTACCCGACAGGTCTCTACATAATGGACCCAAACCTTCCTATTATCGGGTCATACCCATTCATCCGGACCCATTTATCTACTTCTCAATTTTATAACTATATCACTCTAACTCATAAGCTTACAAGTAAAAGCTTCAAAAGTTAACTATAATAAAATATCAAACCGTTTATCAAATTTATAACTGCTATAATTATCCATAGTCCACAACATCTAAAATAACCTGAAACTACAATCTACAACTGCCAAGAAAACTAAAAAATTGAATCAACGTCTAAAAAGAAAATTTTATCACTGTAACCTGCGAGTACTAAGAGGCAATTGTTATCTAGATTTGGGTTTGGAATTAAAAAAAATATTTCTATATAAAAAATATAAACGCGTCGGGTATATGGGTCCGAATAGAAGAGTCCCAGACCACACCCATTTAGTATGCCATTAAATGGGTCTGGGTAGGGTTGGGTTAGGGTCTAGATGCACCTATGCCAGACCTGGATGTTATCAACAAGTCTGGGTCTAGACCTGACCCATTGACAGGTCTAGGCCAAGGATGAAAATGGCCTTAATCATCTAAAATCCGCCAAAACAAGAAATAAAAAACCATCTAAAATCCACCAAACCTGCTATATAAACTACCAAGCTTCTGTACACCCCTTAAACGACCTCAGATTGAAAGAGATTGACGGAAAGTCTGGTGTTAGTAAAACTTCGTTTGATTGGGACCACTATAGAGCACAAAAAGTCATTTTGACATGTGATTAATTTGTTGCCGGCTCCAAAAGTTGATCATTACGTCAGCACCCAAAGTTTTCTCGAGGACTTGTGTGTGTGATAATCGCCAAGTGATTACTCACAAGCTCGTAATTGAGCATGTACTAACTCATTATCCTCTGCTACCAGACATTTATTCCTGGATAAATCCCTCTTTTTTTTGGGGTGGGGGTGTTTTAGAAAAAGAGAGGGGAGGTAAGTGTTCACCTGTGGAGCATACGGTAAACTTTTCTGATGGATTGCTAACACATACAGTGTAGGCAAAAAAAAGTGGGTATATGTCCTGAATCCTAAGACCATGGTAGAGAGAAGATATGCGCCTAACACTCTATGATTATGGATCAAGGATGTTATAAGCAATTTATCCTAAAAATTATTAGCCAAATGAAAGAAGTTGATTGTATAAAACATAATACATCTTTCGTTCTTTTGTGCGACTGAAATCGAGGGGGGGAGGGGGATTTTAGCATGTTTTGTCTAATAACAAAAACATAACAGCTCCTGGATAGGAGGGTACATATTTGTATGCAAAAGATAGGACAGATTGATAAATTGAACAGTCGGCTACTGAATTCATGATAGCTAAACAAACACTGGTTTATTTACTGAGCTGTTTCCTTTTGTCATCCATAATAAAATCATATTTACTGAAAACACCGTCAAACCTACATTTTATACTCCAACAGTTCAAACAGCAATTTTTCAAAGAGACATGCAGGATTTTGAGATGAAAGTAACCTAGGCAGCTGTAAGCTATATGTATCCAAAAAGAAACCAGGCAAAATGAAGCCCTTCTCAAAAAGGTACCAAGCCAGACAAAGAATAAGCATAGATTAACCACACACAAAACCTCAAAATAAGAGCATCTACCGCAAAAGTCACACACACACACACACACACGAAATACACAGGAACAGACTCCGTAATGTTTTGTGTGCACATCAATTCTCGCAACTGCCTAACACTAAATTTTTAACACATTCAATAGATAATATACACCTCTAAATTTATGATTTAAGTTGATTGGAGTCCTACCTAGAAACAATTTAAATGTCGAATAATTTCACGCCTCATAATTGTATCTTGACTAAGGTTATAAGTGAAATAACTTTTTTTCCAGAATCAGTAAAGAAAATCGTTCTGCACCCTGGCATATGTTGAAATCTTCTTTGACAACGAATTTTCAAATAGTTCAGTATCAACTTCTTTCCTTTTTTCTTGGATAGCTTCCTTTACTTTCATGTTTAAAGTATTGATGTCGGTACCTACACGACCATATTGACTAGTGACTACAACTGGCTAATTCTAACTTCAGCATGGGGTCCAATGTGATATGAATCTTGTTTTTAATAAGACCCAATTGAATTCAATTTCATATTCACCAATGATACATAAGGAGCTAAATAAAGCTCTAAGATGACAAGAAAAATATGCCCAAAGTAGTGAGAGATGAAACAGATCTAGATAGCAATCTATGAATCATACCCATTATAGTTGTGTATAGTCCACTATTGAAAGGATTCACATCAATAGCAAGTTTGGATTGTACATATTTCCCTATGATTCCCTTAGATTGGAACCTGGTCGTACTAGTTTGTGTCTGGACATCCCGAGCCTATGGGAAAAGAAATAAGAATCTAATTTGCAATACAATTAAGAAGATAACGACAAAGATGTCTAACAATAACGGTATAGATATAAATCTAGGACCTTAATCCAAATGAACACGATTAGAATAAAAATAATAAATGAGAGCAAAGGCTTGTACCACATATGATCCCCTCTCGTTTGCCCTGATTCTTCAACGGTCCTGTCCTCGTCAACAAAGCACGGGAAATCATGCACGGGCAATCATGAGATTCAATCTTTTGTCCTTCATCTTCTCCTTCGTCATCTCCTCAGACAAATTCAATGTCGCCTCTCGCAGAAACTTTTTCTTTTACAATTACATGAGGAGTCGCATTCGACCCCGTCCCCTCTTCATTGACCTATGAACAACACACAAATCTAAACCATCAAATATATATATATATATATATATATATATACATATATATATATATATATATATAAAGTGCGCCAAATGGCGATTTGGTGAACAACCCATATCAGCAACTGCGTCGATCAATTCAAAACTCTATCCCACCAAATACAAAATTTGAAACAGTCCCAAACCTTGCCATCATCTAAACCTATCCATCAAATTAATTTGTTTCTCTCGCTTTGTTTGAACGCAGAAAGTTTTGACAGAGTCCTCTCCCTCTCACCCTCTCTCTTACCCAATTCCCAATTCACACCAGCAACTCCCAAGCCTATTAAATCCCACATCGCAAACAGACCCTCTCCAATTTCTGAAAAGCACAAGTTTTTTTTAACTCCCAATGGGAAAACTATTGAAGTGCTTACCAAAGCCAGCCTCTTTCTCGATCTCAAACAAGCCTGCGGCTGAACCTCGCCGGAAAAGGGGTAAAGATCGGAGCTTTGAAACCCTAGGGCCGAGATCGCCGAGAGTTTCGTGCATGGGACAAGTGAATCATAAGAACGACGAGCAGAAGAAGCTGTGGGCGTTGCGATGGATGTTTCGGACGAAGGTGAGGCCTGGAACGCCGCCGGCGACGGCGGTGGCGGAGGAGGAGGAGATGGTGGCGGAGTTGGCGCCGATGGTGGTGGCGATTGAGAAGAGGAAGGAGGTGAATCTATGGAAGAGGAGGACGTGGAAGGCGCCGGTGCCTCTCCAGATTAGTAATTGTAACTGACGATTTCGTAGTTAGGGTTTGGGGTTGTTGCTTGTCTCTATCTTTCATGCTTTTCTCCATGGCTAAAATATGAATGCAAATTTTCGATGATTATCACTACACGTATCCATATCCAAATGGTGATACCTACATCGGTTCCTCCCTACCTGATATAAGCAATAGTGTTTTTTTACCTCATTAGGTATATTTTCTTATCCATTTTCGACTTTTACCAAATACGGTAATTCTCGTTTCCAACAACTATTTATATCCGTAATCAAATACGTCCATGACTACTGGATACGGATACGGGTAACGGCCCATGTCCGCACCATATGTAATATATACACGTCTCTAGTTTCGGGAGCTTGAAACCTCATTTTTCTAAAACCCCAAAAGTGGGATTTTGTGAGGTTTCTTTTTATTCTCTTGTTGTTTCTTTTTTTAAAAAAAGAGTTAAACGTACCTTTAGTTTCATAAAACTATATTGTCAAAAGACTCTAAGCTTTGCAAATCCCAATTACGAAAACCATGGTTTGCACAAATACAAACCGTGATTTCGTTTTAACTTAAACCAAACCGTGATTACCCAAATCAAGATTTTGAGATATCACCATTAAACTTTTAAAATACCACGACTACCTACCTTGGCAAGAGCTTGCTAATTCTCGTTAACTTAATCACGCCGATGGACTGAATAAGTATAAATTGATATTGTACGTTTGATGAGGCTCATAAATGAGTATTCCCCATATCATGACACGTGGCCGCCAGGCCTGCTAGACTCCTGAGGGCTATGGAGCTGGAACAAGTATGATGTATCAGGGACATCTCCGGAGTACCTTCCACATTTCGCCTAAACAACCATCCAACGGCTCCCCTCCGAGCAATCCTACAGCCGAGCTTCCTCGGCCACCGAGCTATCCACCGAGCTAAACTTCCTTGGGTTCCCTGTTCAACCGAGAGCACGGAGCCCAAGCATCCCCGTAACGGCTCCGTGTATCTCGCCACGACGAGATCTCCGCCGCTCCACGACCCGCATCTCACGCTAGCGCATCTCGCCATTAACGAGCACATCCCACCATCAGCGTGAACGTGATGCAGAGGCGTAATGGGAGGCGAGAATCTCGCGCTGGTCCACTTCATGCGACCACTATATAAAGCCCCTCCACCAGACGATCCAGGTAAGTCAAATCGATTCCAATACGCCGCTACGCTTCCCCTATACCTCGGTACTTACTTGATCGTCGGAGGGTCCAACGATGGTTCCCCACCCGGGACTTCCTTTGCAGGTAGCCCGGCGTCAACGGCATCCAACAACCCATTGAGATCCACACGTTCAATTCTCACTCCCAATCACAACCGTTCAGAACCATTGGCAGCAAGATCGAAGGAGGACACCATCTGAGGGAGATTTTGACCTCTATCAGTTGGCGCCGTATGTGGGAACGATTCTTCTCCACCCAAAAAGTTGATCTTCCGCCTCCGATTCGATGACAAGCGACAACCGTGACGATCCCAGCACGAGTCGTCCTGTCTTCCACAGCGGGGACGGAAACGATCCTACTCATCCCCCTAACGTCATCAACGCCTTATCCGCTCGAATCGACAGGCTCACGGCGATGGTGGACGCACTCACCCGCGTCCAAGCGGCCGGCCATGTCTCCCAGACCGCAGCATCCCCTCCCTAGGGCGACGACGTTCGCAGGGAAATAGAAGAACACACTCAAGCCTTTAACCTCACTCGCGCTCATCTTGATGTGATCGAACACCGACGTGCCGGTTCTGGCAGGCATGCCCCGCGTCCGGGAAATGATTCCATGACCCGTTGGGCACCGGATAGCTCGACACCTCGATCACAGGGGAGACCGGGCTATCACTTCAACCGCGCCTCGCATTCTTGCCCCCCGAGGAAGTGTCAGTCCAATCTCCTGATTCCAGGCTAAACCCGTGCCGCCACCGCCGTCAAGGTCACACGTATGACGAACACTGGGGCTATCCATGAAGGGTCCGCCCCGGAGATTTAAGGAACGTGATAGAGCGGAACCGAAGCCGCTCCGTCGCGCAAGCTGGGAACAGAGGGAGTGGGTGCTCCGACTGTGAAGATTCTTCGGGATACCAACAACGATTAGAAGCTCCCGAAAGGAAAATCGAAGACATACGATAGGATGACCATACGGCTGGCAAAGGCGCGAAGTACTCCGCTGACTCACTCACAAGGCTCTTTACTGAATAGCTACTAGCTGAGTGTGTCTCTTTCAGAAACAAACCGCCCAAGGTGGCCCTCTTCGACGGGAAGTCCGACCCGAAAGACCACTTGGACGCATTTACGGCAAGCATGAGTTTCCAAGACAACTCAGACGTAGCTCAATACCGAGCCTTCCCCACCACCCTCATCTGGGCTGGCCATGATTGGTTCCAAGGGCTCGCGCCACACTCAATCTTGACCTTTGACGAGCTGGCTACCCAATTCCTCGGTCATTTCGTCGGTAACCGTCGGCAGAAAAAGACGGTCGACTATCTATTCACCATGAAGAGCGGGGACAAGGGATCCTTTAAGGGGTACGTCACTCGCTTCTATAATGCCCTTCTCGAGGTACCCGAGCATCGCAACGAGACGGTTATTACCGTCCTGAGGTCACGTCTTAGGCACAAAGAGTGGCTCCACTCTTTTGCATTGGCGCAACCTAGAACCATGGCCGAAGTAAAAGCGTAGACCGAGCGAGAGATTCAACCCGAGTCGGAAGTGAACGCCAACCTGCCCCGGGGTGACTAAGCAGAACGAAAGAAACGGGACAGAGAGGACAAATAGAAATCCGATCGCCCAAAACCCTATGCCCCGAGATTCCAGGAGTGCACTCCTCTGAACATCTCCCAGACGGAACTGGTAGAGGAGGCTAAAGGTGAGAGGTTTTTTAGGCTCTCGCCGGCAACCTAAAGGGCAGGCAAACGGCTCCGGGGACCGTATTGCGCTTACCACATGTCGCAGGGGCACCCGACCGAGAGTTGTAAGAAACTCCATGACTATATTGAGGAACTGATCCGCTCAGGCCACCTGGCGAAATACCTACGAGACAAGCGGCAGGCGGAACAAGAGCAGAAAGGCCAACCTCCTCCCGGGGAGTTAACGATCGGTCAGATCACGGCCATCTCGATGCATCCGACTTTGGACAGTGAAGGGGACCGCTACCCCGTACCGGTCATGGCTATAAGTGATCCCCCCATAAGAAGCACAGGAATGATGACCCGATCACATTCACCGAGGAAGACCTTCACGGCATATCACTACCTCACAATGACCAGCTTATGATAGCAGCCCGAGTTCACCGTTACGAGGTCCGAAGAATATTGGTCGATTCAGGGAGCTCAGCGGATATCTTATTCTACGACTGTTTCCAGCGTATGGGATTAGGTTCCTCCGATCTCCAACCGACCTCTCATGTCCTTTCCGGGTTCACCAACCATTCCATCTCGGCCGAAGGTTCGATCACTGTCCTACTTAATATTGGGGACGCTGGCAAAACGCAAACCATATCGGTAAACTTTCTCATTGCCAAGATTCCGTCGTCCTATAACATCCTCCACCTTTAATGCCCTTCGGACCCAGATCTCAACCTACCACCTCGCGCTCAAATTCCTTTTAGATAACGGGGGGATAGGCCGTGCCTATGGGGATCAGCAAACTGCCAGGATCTGCCTCCCCTCAACATCGCCCGCCGAAGAGCAGGGCGATGACTTTGAAGATACACATGATCCCCAGGGCACCTTGGACACCCGCCACGACCGAAAGGAAATCCGCTGCGCGACGGTGGAAGCGTTAGCATAAGTTCCCCTTATAGAAGCGGTCGATAGCTGGATTGTCCAGATCGGTTCTCTCTTGACAGGGAACGTCCGCGATAACCTGATCTGATTCCTCCGGAACAACTCGGATGTGTTCGCCTGGATTCCGGTGAACATGCCCGGAATCGATCCCTAGGTGATCTCCCACAAGGTCGGGGTCGACCCAAAAGCCAAGCCAATCCAACAAAAGAAGATAAGTTTTGCACCAATAAAACAAAAGGCGATAGAGAAAGAAGTAGACCGGTTGCTCGCCGCCGACTTCATCAGAAACCTGGACTACTCGGATTGGCTGGCGAACGTAGTTTTGGTCAAAAAGACAAATGGGAAATTGCGCATGTGCGTCGATTTCACGGACCTGAACAAGACTTGCCCCAAAGACAACTACCCACTTCCTCGGATAGATTAGCTAGTAGACAGCTCAGCCGGTCATGAATTACTGAGCTTCACGGACGCCTTCTCCGGCTATAATCAGATCCGAATGAACCCGGCCGACGAAGAGCTTACAGCCTTTACCATGGATCAGGGAGTGTACTGCTACAGGGTAATGCCCTTCGAACTCAAGACCGCCGGAGCCACGTACCAGCGACTAGTCAACAAACCATTCAGACCGCAAATTGGGAGAAACATGGAAGTCTACGTCGAAGACATGCTCGTGAAATCCGCCTCCTCAGCTGGACACACAACAGACCTCGTCGAAACATTCGACGTCCTACGAAAGTACAAGATGAAGCTGAATCCATCCAAATATGCGTTCGGTGTCACAAGCGAAAAATTCCTTGGGTTTATGATCACCTACCGGGGAATCGAGGTGAACCCAGAGAAGATCAGCTCCATCATCAACATGGTGACGCCCAAAAGCAATGTCGATATCATGTGGCTCACCGGGAGGGTGGCTGACTTAAGCCACTTTATGTCTAGATCCGGGGAAAAATTCCTCCCTTTCTTCAGAGCCCTAAGGAAAATCCCCAGGTTTGAATGGTCCGAGAAAAGCCAAGACGCTTTAGAACAACTCAAGGTGCATCCCATGACCCCACCACTTCTCACCAGACTAGTCGAAGGCGATGAGCTGCTCTATCTGGCCATCTCCGACCAACCCGCGGACACAGTACATGTCAGAGAGTTTGAAAGAACGTAGAAATCGGTCTACTATGTAAGCCATGTCTTCAAGGACGCGGAAACTAGATACCCATTCATAGAGAAAATAGTCCTCACGCTTGTCATCACGTCCAGGAAACTGCGACACTATTTCCAGGCACACACAATTCTCGTCCTCACTGAACGACCTTTAGGGAATATCCTTGCCTCCCATGAATGATCAGGCCGCTTAGAGAAATGGAGGTGGGAGCTATCCCAATTCGATATCATATACCGACCAGACGGGAAATTAAAGCACAAGCCTTAGCCGATTTCGTTGTCGAATGCACCATTCCCAATAAGGAAGGAACGACGGCTCAGCCCCTGACCCACGGTCGTCGATCAAGGAGGAGCCCGACCCAATCCCGGACTGGGTGCTCTATGTAGACGGTTTCTCTACCGAGGAGGGATGTGGGTCCGGCCTGATCATCCGCGGCCCAAACGAAGCAGAAATGGAGTACTAATTAGTCTAAAATATTGCAAATTTGAATGAACATTTTCCCTACTATTATTAACTACAAAATGGTATTAATTATAATTATAGAACATATGTGGGTTTATTTGTAAAAATATTATTATCATATGTTTCTTCATTTTAATTAATATAATTAGGGAAAATATATGCATATAATATTTAAATGAAATATTAGTAATTAAAATATGCATATCATATCAAATATTCCTAATCAATATTTTTAAGATTTAATATCATATAAATAGTTAGAATAATATCTTTAAAGTACCAAATGCTACTAATACTTTGATTTGAGATATTGTGCAGGTACTAGCTCAGGTCTGGAATCCAAGTAAGAGATCCAAGTCAAATCGGGATAACGGAACCGAATCTGCCAAATTTTAGAAGCAAATCGAGGAATTAAGCAACGGCAGAGACTCAGAGCGATATTTTCAGAATCTATATATCAAAAGGATCTCCACATGTCGACACAAAAAGCCAGAAGAAATCTCAAAACCTAGTTCCACTATGATGCGGCGGAACCGTGGCCAAAAAATGGCTATATGCAGCGGATCCGCGGTCCAATCAGGGCCGTTGGATGTGAGATTTTAGGATCATAATTTTAACTGCATATATTCACAGATGGCATCGAGAGTTTTTGGTTTCAGAGACTATATAAAGGACCGAGAGCTGTACATTCAAGATCATCATCGAAGAGATTAAGAGATCCACGTATCTGAGTGATCATCATCTATTCATCTACCTCCAACAAGAGAGAGATCTAAAGCAAATTAGGGTTCGTGTAATGTACTTTCCAAGAAGAATTGTAAATGCAATGATTAATTAATAAAGGTAGTTTTTATTTTAATTCTTTTTGCATTTATTGTCCGCATTTAATTTCTGCACTTACTTTTACGCATTATTTTTCTGCATCTTCATTATGCTTTCATTCACCTTCATCCTCTCTTCTAAATTAACCATGAACGAGTAATTCCTTACTTGCTATGGTTTATAGGATAGGGTAGGACAATAGATGAAAAATCTTTTAATTTCTTTTATACATTTTAAAGTTTATAAACTTTAGCAAACCAAATGTTAACCCCTTATCGGGCGCGCTACCAATTTATTGATAGTCACGACCACGATTTGAGATTGGTTGAACACTTGTTTTGTTAAGGGCTAGATATGAATAGAGATCAATGAAAGGACAAGGGTCGGTAGTGGGAAACCTTAGTTTTCTCCAAGAACCCTAATCTACATTCATCACTATCGCTCTAGTTTTAAACTATTAAAAGATAAAATAGTCGTTTTTAATTATTCATCCATTACTACTAAGTCCGATGAACCCTACAAGCCTTTTTATTATAAATTTTATATCCGTTTTAAAATATAACGACAAACAATCACCCATCTTTCATCAACTCGTCTAAAACAAGAAAAGAGTTCACGTTTCCCTGCGGACGACCCGTACTCATTGCGGCTAGCTACTAGCTACACCGCCTTGATTACGGTTATTTACAAAACACTTCTTTTCGTACGATCAATCAAATGGCGCCTTTGCCGGGGAAACGGTCGTAATTTTTTTCTTGTTATTCGGGTTGATTTCTTATAAAATCGAGCAAATATAAAATAAACGAGAACCAAAACCGTATCTTACGTTTATAACGATTATTATGCGAGCTTTGCAAGTGAATCTGGAGTAACTGGAGTAAAGAAACAGAGATTCAGAGACTTTCAATGTGGACCAGAGGAGCATAGGGGTGCTTTGAAGAAAAATCGGCAAACGATCCTTCCACACGGCGGCGGAACCACGGCAATAGAGTGCGGTTGGCAGCGGAACCGCGGTCTCTTGGTAGAATTGGGCCCCAAAATCCTCAGGTACTCTCCTATTATCTTTCTCTCTCCTCTAAAACTCCAATAATCTGACTTTACCTGCAGAATTCTTTGCAAACAGCGCCGCTCAAAAAAAAATTGCTTGTTTTGATTTCGGTTTGTTTTTGCATATTTAAACCGGATTTTAAGGGGCAATAAACCCAAATTCAGATTAGATGGGGATTTTATCACCCTTCCTAGGCCCCACAAATCACAAATGAGTATACTATCACCCTACATTAATAAAAAATATCTAGACCAAGCCCCTAAGGACTGTCGCGCTCAATTAGGACAGAGAAAGGTCGTGGGTAATTTATTGCTTATCCGCATTTTTCTTGTGGTGTCTAAGGCAAGTGTGACTAAGAAAAGTGGTTACTTAATTAGGCGCGCTATTTCGGTGATTTATATAGCGGATACCTCCCACATACCTGGCACTTACTGAAAGTCTACCTTAGCACCAGCAAGGGGTCCAAGAGGCATCAAGCATGCTAAATTCAAATTTTTATGGCGCTAGGCTAGACTTACCAAGATCGTTAGCTAGGTGATTAGGGTTTAAGTTTGATATCTACAAAAAATATAGTAAGTGAAGGATGGCTATACCCTCGTAGATCGAGTCCTTCACTTCACTTGCTTCGTGTAGTAGTCCCGCGACTCCACTAGGCTCCACTTGAGGCTTTGGATGAGCTTCCTCCGATGACCTTCGTGCCGAAGATAATCCACACGAAGTTCCTCCAACTCAAGCTACTTCTATACTAAACTCTTTAGCGTAGGAAACACGCTACACTCGATCGCTAGTCAAGTGTAGGATGGTGAAGCAGGGGATGTTAAAAGCTCATAAGTTTGTATTCAAGTTTCATGGTTCACATCATATATGAGGGTTGAAGTTTGAACCATGAGATTGAGGAAGAAGAAGAAGCTAGAGAGCAGCCATGGGAGCAACTAAGGAAGAATGGCTAAGTGTTGAAATGAGCTCAAGAATAAATGGCAACTCTTGACCCCTCACCCATTCAAGCATGGAATTTTGCAATATAAAATTGCAACCATGCTTGAATAGCGGGTCAAGATAAATAAATAAATATAAATCTCATGCTTGCAACCATACTCTCATTTTCCACCTCATTTCTATTTTCACAAAATAGAAATTCATATGCCATGCTTCATTATTATATATATATCAATATATTTATAATGAAGAATAATTAGTGAGCTAATGATATTAGTAAATATATAATTATATCACATATAATATATATCACATTATTAAATCAACACTTGATTTAATAATCCGGTTATATCACATATGACCGACTAATATCATTTATCTGTATATCACATTATCAAATCAACACTTGATTCGACACTCTGGTTATATCACATATAACCGAACCGATAACAGATAACTGCCAGATTACAATACGGTATCACATATACGTATTTAATCAGGCCCACACATATCACATATGTGTCCCACTTCATTTCGCTTGAACCAGAGAACTTCTGTGTAGGACTCTAAAGACTCGTCAATACGCCGGCAGTAGGTGATGATCACATCAGTCACCCACAAGCCGTCAGCGGTACTAACTGGACGTAATAGCTATCCTGATATTGAGCGATATGAAGATCAATAAGCAAGCTTGTCCATAGTCTCCATAAAGCCTATCAGCAACACTACCGTACAGTCCGGTCTTTTCGTCTAATATGTCGCATATCATGTCTAAGGGTGGTAAAATGTCAATCCCCAGTAACGTAATAAGTCATTCCGATGTCTGGCCTATAACGGTTCGAGAAACTACTGATAACACTTATTAGTAAATCTCGGAAGCAACCCTAGCCAGGGACTTCCAGTTATAGCCAATCAAGTATAGCGCAACATCAACCCCCTATACCGGGAGAGACGAAACCCCTCCTACCGCACATTGCCTCCATGCAACTCGGGACTGTACCCAAAATCCACCTGTTTGCGCGTCTCCTTTGAGCGTGGTAGGGAGGAAATCAAAGCACAGTGGGAGCCGCACAAGACTCTATGACGATCTCGGGTTTACAGACTAACTTGTACCAGTGTCAACAGAGCACTGCTATCTGACGATAGGTACAATACCAACTAAGAGTCCTCGGCGAGTCCGTTCAGTATACCCATTCTCTAATGAGAACCTGTGTACAATCTTTGATGTCACACACCAATGGTTGTGGGATCAACCATCGCCCTCTAAGAGACAAGAAACGTACACACTAGTCTACTCTGGAATATCGATGCCCTAGTCTCGATATTCCCTCGACTAGAAACTGATTAAAGGATGTACTTTTGGACCACCCTGGCCCCACTAGTATGATCTCATCATAATCCTGGTAGTCAAGTACATATCCTAAGGGCTTTATTAATATGTAAGAGACAGACAGTATAAATACCGGTCTACATGTTAAGATAAAGGTAACCTGATAGCATACTATCATGTCGAGTAAGAAAGTCCTCTATATATATGTCCAAGCATCTGGTATATCAACAATAATGGCCTCTAGGGCATACATATTCCTAACACTTACCTGGCCGCAAGATTGATAAGGAGGTAGTAGAGAATTGATCCTACGACTTGTCCTTTGGAAGTCTAGGAGCGGTCCAATGACTTGACCTAGGAGATCCTAGCTCTAGGGATTGATTGTGCATTTTGTGATTTGTTGAGTCAAGCCTCAAGTCCGACTATTTTTTCAAAACAAACCTTCATAAAATTGTTCTCACACATATTACACGCTGCCACGTGCACTAAACCCGCTTAGTGCATGATCGGCTAGACACGGAATTCTAGTGCCCGTCTAGTCCACGTATTTTCTATCGACTCCGAAGTCGGTACTTCTTCATCTTCTATTTCTCCTCCACCTACCACATCTTCCGAGATGAACGGGTCTCTGTCAGGATTTAACGATACTACCCTGCTGCCACCTATAGGTGCGCAGAATCCACCGCGCATCTCTCTCCAAGAAAGATGTTACCCCGTACGTGGACCCCTTCCTACTTGTCTGTCTCTTCCACCAGCCAATAGGGATAATTTCGAAATTAAAATCCACTTCATCAACTTGTCGCCCAAATTCCACGGGCTTGAATCCGAAGATACATAGGTTTTTATAACCAAATTTGAAAACGTATGTGCTATGATGAATACAACCCAACTTTTAGGGGATACTCTACGATTACGTCTTCTCCCTTTTACTTTGTCCGATTTAGCAGAAAAATGGCTCTATAGCACCGCCGCACATTCTATCGGTAAAATAGATGAATTCGTTATAGCATTCCTTAAGAAATTCTATCATCATCACAAGACCGCCCGTATTCGGAGCGAGATTAACCAGTTTGCCCAACTTCCCAACGAACCCTTTTGGAAATACTTTAAACGGTTTAAAGATCTTCTGGTCCAATTCTCTCATCACGGAATCGATAGATGGCAACTTTGCTAAATTATATATGAGAGTGTTAATCCAGTGACAAAACAAATGCTAGAAACCATTTATCAATGTCATTTCATGTCAAAAGACGATGGCGAAGCATGGCAATTTTTGGAAGATCTCGCTGAACAAACGTTACAATGGGAGAGCACTAGACCAACATCGTCTTCATCTAGGGCAGGTATCCATCAGCTCGACGTTTCCATCGCAGTGAAAGCCGAAATGGCCACGATGGAAAAGAAACTCGAAGCTATGGAAAGCAAATTCTCTTCAGCCTCCCTAAACCAAGTTACGCTCCCCAAAAATGTATGTGGTTGCTGTTTTGACTCATCCCATTTAACAGAAGAATGTCCTTTGAATCCTCCGTCTCAAGGTCAAGAACAAACTAATGCCACTTTTCAGCAAAGACCTAATAACGATCCTTATTCCTCCACGTATAATCAGGGATGGAGGAATCATCCTAATTTTTCTTGGAACCAAAACAAAACTCAAACTCAAAATCAGTTCCCAAGCCAAAATAACTTTCAAAGGCTTCCCCCACAGCAACAACGGCCACCACAACAAATTCAGCACCCCTTTCAGCCGCAACCTTTCCAAAATTCGGCCAACAACTTTGTCTCTTATAATAATTCTTTCCAACCACAGACTAATACTCCAAAGGCCAGTACCGAAAAAACCTCTGCACTCGAAAGAAGCTTAGAAACGTTTATTAAACAGTCCACACAAATAACGGCTAACTTAATTTCTTCTATCCAAACATTAGCGCAACACACTGCTTCCCACGGTGAAAGCATAAAATCGATCGAAGCACAAATTGCACAGATAAATGCCGCAATGAGTGAAAGAGAGAAAGAGAGACTTCCATCTCAACCTCTACCAAATCCCGGCCACTCACAAAGCGCAAACATCGCCTTTAACCAACAAATCATAACGTGAATGTCGTAGCTACATTGAGATCGGGAAGAGTGCTAAACAATAATGTTGGTAAACAAGTTGATGATGATGAGTCAGATGAAACCCCGACTACTACTTCTAATTCTACTTCGTCTAGTCCACCATCTTCTTCTGAGCCTATTCTCCGTTCTTCACTAGGCTCAACCCTCAGCACACTTCCTTGAATGAACTACCATCTCAGTCCATCCCGAATCCAATTTCAGGATCCATTCCATCCCTACAAACTTCTCCTCAAATGTTGGAACCAACTCTTATTGATAAAGCTCCTTTTCTAAACAGGTTGATGACCAACAAACCAAATGCATAAATGGAGAAGATTGTGAAAATGTTTAAGCAAGTTAACACAAATATTTCTCTCTTAGATGCTATCCAACAAGTTCCGTCCTATGCGAAAATTCTTAAGGACTTGTGTACTAGGAAGAGGAAAACTCAAGTACCTAAAAAGGTTTTCTTAGCGAGCAATATAAGCACTGGTTTTACCCAACAATTGCCCAAGAAACATGTTCCCTTATAAAAAAAAATGGTTAAAGGAAAGTTCCCCACTATTCAAAGCCTCACGTGTTTAACACATGAGCATCTATATGCAACGCATATAGGTACTGCAATTAACGCAACTGTTAAACTAAAACAGTCTTACATGTTTAACACGTGAGTGCCTATATGCAATGCATATAGGCGCTGCAATTAAAACAACTACTAGGATAATGGAGCCTCACGTGTTTAACACGTGAGTGCCTATGTGCAACGCATATAGGCGCTGCAATTAAAACAACTACTAGGCTAATGGAGCCTCACGTGTTTTAATTGCAGCGCCTATATGCAACGCATATAGGCGCTGTAATTAAAACAACTGCTAGGCTAATGGAGCCTCACGTGTTTAACACTTAAGTGCCTATGAGCAACGCATATAGGCACTACAATGCAAACAAACTATAGGCTAATAATCCTCACGTGTTAAACACGTGAGCGCCTATATGCAAAGCATATAGGCGCTGCAATCAAATAGCTGACAAAATAAGTAAGCCTTACGTATTGAACACGTGAGAGCACCTCCCTACGTAGAATTAAATTCTGCTCAACAAGAAACCATTGGATCAAAGATCCAATGGTGATTAAACATAGAATTAAATTCTATTAAGTGGTGAGTGATATTTTCTGTTAAACAGAAAGTTGGTGGATCAAAGATCTCATGAGATGGAAAATATTTTCCATATCTTTCTAAACAAAGAGAGATTGTGCTGTGTTAAGCCGAGCACCCTTGGATTAAAAATCCAATGATGGTTTAATAAGATTCTGCATATGGGAAAATATTTCCCCAATCTTGTTAAAAAAACAAGAAAAATATGTTCTGTAAAACATAAACCCTTGGATCAGAGATCCAATGGTGGGCAAAATTCCCCAAATCAATTCTGGAACCAATTAAATCAATTGGGATCTCTCAATGAGAGATTTTCTCAAAATTAAACAAACTTCTCTCCATTATATAAGGGACCAGAGACTTCAAGTCTTGAGAGAGAACGGAGGAGTGAAGAAAGATAGAGAGAGAAAAACAAAGGAAGAAAAAAAAGAAAAGTTCCAAAAGAAACAGAGAATTTAATTCTCACAAAGGAAGATTTGTTGAAACCCTAAGTAAAAAGAAAACAAAATTCAGAGATCGTCTTGTCTCTCTTTTGCCTCTATAAGGGTTTAACCCTTCATGGAGGAACTTAGTTCTTCCTCTGGTTGAAGATCTGCAGAAGCAAATATTCCCACAAGTTGAGAATTTAATTCTCATCAGGGAGATTCTGTCATGCAGATTCAAAACCTAGGTGAAAGAATTGAGTTCAAAGAATTTAATTCTTACAAGAATATATGGGAATTTAATTCCTCTAAAAAAAACTAGGTTTAACCCTATAAAAAGAAAAGAATTTAATTCTTACAAAATAAGAGATACGAGATCTTACAAATTCTAGTATCATTAACATGAGATTAAAATCTCCAAACACCCAGAAGGAAAGACTGGTGATTCAACACTATAATGAGGACCTTACGTGTGCCTCCTAAGGCAGTCGCGTGTTTTGCACGCGATCTCCAATCAAGTGCTTGGCACTTATAAAAAAAGATGAGGGGATAAAACCCAAAAGGCAGAACCTAACTTTGGGTCGCCTCACGTGTGTCACGTGAGCGCCACAGAACCCTAGTGTTTAACACAAATCCGGTGTCTCACGTGCGTCACGTGAGCACCACAGAACTCTAATGTTTAACACTAATCCGGTGCCTCACACGAAAAACATGTGAGCATTGTATACCTCAGCACTTAGCTCTGTTGGGTAATTATGGAGACCCAGAACTAGTCCAAATTGACTAAATTCTTTCAATCAATTGAGCCCCTCTGCGCTCATCATTCCCCAAAATTGATCTTAGTCCCTAAACATGACTAATGATCTTTCAACTGATGATATTCAAAACGATATCCGTCCTACATTCCCCCGAGGAAGTTTTAGTCTCAAAATATGACTAATGATTTCTGGGTTTACCACTGATTCCCTTTTCCCCTCAAATACGGGAATTGGTTCAAGGATATATCTCTCCATACCTCTGATACACGTCATTGTAATTCCTCAACGTCTTCATAGAGATGGTGGGTCCCGATAACCAACTGCTTTTCAGTGCACTTCCCAAACTGACGTGCACATCCCAAATCAAACCACACCCCAAGCTGGGTGTATCCCATATCATCGTTGCTCATCCCGTCACGTAAGAAATACACGTGCGTGCAAAATGATCTACGGACCGAAACGTTCTTAAACTACAACGGACCGAAACGTCCTTAAACTACAACGAACCGTGACGTCTTTAAATTAAAACCCCACCTCAAAAATGGTAATTTACAGACCGAAATATTCTCAAACTATAATGTTGCCTCCAAAATGGTGACAACGGACCGTAATGTCCTTAAACTAAAACCTCACATCAAAAATGGTGATCTACAGACCGAAATGTTCTCAAGCTACAGCTTTGCTTCCAAAATGGCGACAACGGACCGTAACGTCCTTAAACTAAAACCTCACCTCAAAAATGGTGATCTACAGACCGAAATGTTCTCAAACTACAACGTTGCCTTCAAAATGTCGACAACGGGCCGTAATGTTCTTAAATTAAACCTCACCTCAAAAATGGTGATTTACAGACTGAAATGTCCTCAAACTACAGCTTTGCCTTCAAAATGGCGACGACGGACCGTAACGTCCTCAAACTAAAACCTCACCTCAGAAATGGTGATTGTTCCCTTATGAAAACTGAATAAAAAATATATAAAAGAAACGGGAAAAGTCCCCAAATGGAGCATCACGTGCCCACACGTGATAGGCACTGCGCTTGACAAAACAAGGCTGAAACCGAGTCTCACGTGCAGACACGTGACTTCTATATACAAGGTATATAGACTCCTTCTTAAAACAAACAATTGGCCAAAAGAAGTCACGTGATAGCACGTGACGCTCTTTGATGTGCTTAACTTTGTGGGGTCACGTGCTACACGTGATGGGCTCCTATACCTTCTGAACCGATAGAATTAAATTCTGAAATAAAAGGGATCAAAGCCCCATTTGGAAAATATTTCCTTAGACCTTTCTAAACAAGAAAGATTGCGCTCTGTAAAGCAGAACGCCGTTGGATTAAAAATCCAATGGTGATTAAAGAATCACCAATTTACAGAAGAAGATTCTGTATAGGGAAATACTTTCCTAATCTTGTGAGAAATATCTTCTGTAAAACTGAAGCCCTCGGATTAAAAATCCAACGGTGAATAAAATTCACCAATTGATCTAAAAGATCGTTTCTGGTTGATTATAAAATCAATCAAAATCTCTCAATAAGAAATTTTCTGAACAAATTGATTCTTTTCTTTCTCCTATAAAAAAGAGAAGAAGAAAGAAAGAGGATAAAAAAAAGAGAGAAACACCTTCGTAAGCTTAAAAGAAAAGAGAATTTAATTCTCCGGAGAGAAAAGGAAAAAAAAACTCTAGGTAAGAGAAGGAACAAAACACAAAGAATATCTCATCTCCCTTTCACCTCGATAAGAGTTTAACTCTTCTAAAAAGAACTTAGTTCTTCCTTTGGTCGAGATCTGTAGAAGCAGATCTTCCCACAAGTTAAGAATTTAATTCTTATCGGGGAGATCCTGCCATGCAGACCCAAAACCTAGGAGAAGATCTAAATTCAGAGAATTTAATTCTCCCAAAAAATATATAGGAATTTAATTCCTCTGATAAAACAAGGGTTTAACCCTTCATATGAGAACTTAGTTCTTCCTAATAGTGAAAGATCTGCAGAAGCAGATCTCCCTACAAGTTGAGAATTCAATTCTCATCGGGGAGATTCTGCTATACAGATCCCAAACCTAAGAGAAAAACTGAGTCCTAAGAATTCAATTCTTACAAAACAGTGGGCTTGAAGGTCTCGAAATTCAGGATCTCCATGCACGTAAAAAAGATTGACACTCAACATGATAATGACCAATCACGTGCTCCCACGTGAGCATCCTTGATGAACAAAGAGGACAACTGAGACTGGCTCACGTGACCCCACGTGACTCCCCAATTAGCGCTTAGCACTCATAAAGCAAAACGGGAATAAATCAAAGGCTGTTTCCATTTGGGGCGCCTCACGTGATCCCACGTGACCCAATAACGCTTAGCGCTCAGAAAAGAACAAGGGAATAAACCCAAAGAAACAGCGCCTCAAATTTTTAGTGTTTAACACTATTTCAAACACCACACATGGGAGCACGTGAGCACTGAACATATACTGGTGTTGAACACTATGAAAGGC
Source organism: Agapanthus africanus (assembly GCA_030015575.1). NCBI lineage: Eukaryota > Viridiplantae > Streptophyta > Magnoliopsida > Asparagales > Amaryllidaceae > Agapanthus > Agapanthus africanus. The sequence goes on from CM057339.1 coordinate 50,801,997, forward strand.
TAATATTAGCCAAACCCAGACTAAATTTCCGAGGACCATCAATTGAGCCCCTCATGCTCAGGGTCTCCAAAACTGATCTCAGTCCCAAAGACAGCTAATGAGCTCCCAACAGATGGCATCTAAACTGATGTTCATCCCATTCCCCCCCAGTCGGGACATTGGTTCGAGGGTACATCTCTCTATACCTCTGATACATGTCGTTGTAATTCTTCAATGTCTTCAGAGAGATGGAGGGTCCTAATAACCAATAACTTTTTGCGCATCCCCAAACCGTCAAACCAAAACTTTACAGACTATGATGTCTTTAAACCCCACAGACTATGATGTCTTTAAACATGGACTATGAGGTCCTTAAACTCATGGACTATGATGTCCTTAAATCCAATAGACTGTAACGTCCCTAAACTAAGCTCTATAGACTATGGCGTCTTTAAACTATAGACTATGAGGTCCTTAAACTTACGGACTATGATGTCCTTAAACCCAATGGACCGCAATGTCCCTATAAACTAAAGAAAATCCTGCTGAGTAGATCTTAGTCTAAAATTTGACTAACGTATCTTCAACAAATGTTTGAGTTGATCTTAATCTAAAACAAGATTAACGATCCTTAAACCCACCTAAACCCAAATCTAAGAAAATACGGATTTAGACTAATCCACGCTCTATGGGCGACAACATAAATTAGTCCCCGTATACAATCCACGGGCAACTAAAAATAAAACAAACATACACGACACGAAGTGACCATCTGGAGAAGGAGAAAATGGTTACCGCTATGTGATAGCGTAATTAACTGCAGGGGCTTGCGCCTGCAGGGAAGAGCGTCCCCACAATCAAAAACCCTCGTAAACGAGGGGAAATCTGACGAAGACTACTACAACGACCATATCTGTCTAAACCTTCGATATACAGTGCCATAAATCAACTTGTCATTTTCGGAGAGGTGGACGGATAAAACCCAAATAGCATCTGTCCCCAAAATTCAGGCCGGACGTCCCAACGTCCCGGTCGCGTCTTTCGGCGGTGAACAGATTCTAGCACGCCCAGTGGGACCTTTTCCTCTTTCCACTCCACACTTCGTGTGTCGTGTTCGCGAACGAATCGCGGTTTAATATGCTTGCCCCTGGATTCGAGGTACTAAGATTTGGTGTCTTGCTCCCGTACAGAGAAAATGGCTTCCAACTGCACCAACTGCAACAACAACTCCCACTCCGTCCTCACTGGAGGAGTGACCTATAGGCCCCAAGCGGCCTCCATCTTCGCCATACCAGTAGAACAGGTAACACAGGACACCACTGGATTATTCTTCAGGACCATGCTCCCGCCAATGAGCTTCAACGCTCCAGTGCCGTCGCAGGAAGCTCCAAAGAAGTTGGTCTTTGATCGGCTTACCACTACTACGACCCTTCTCAACGGGCCGTCCAATTCCAACTCTACTGCATCAGTCTTCGACAGAGTGATCTAGAGTTCTAGTGGTCCCGTAAAGAAGCCTACAATACCTAAAGGAGTTATCCCGAAGCGGATAGCCATTCCAACTCCGATGGACGAAGTCGTCAAAAGGGCTTCTCCTTCTAAGGAATCGGTCTTCGCAAGACTGGCCGTTCAAACTCCTGCTGCAGGAGGGGTCGTTAAAAATGCTTCCCCTACCCGAAAGTCAGTCTTCGATAGATTGGATGTTTCTTCTCAGTGGACGTCAGTCTTCGATAGACTGGCACCAACAGCAACCCTTCACCAGAACAGGGGGCATGGTGAAGCACCCCCGTAACTGAGACAATACCATCTTCAAGACATGCTCGACGTCGTCACTGACGCCGAGTAAGGAAGGCTAGGGGCAGCTCTCCCTCTGGACTGACTCCACCAGCTCTAATGGTGGAAATTGATACTGCTGTTCCAACTGGGAACAGCTTTGAGCCGCTCAGGAGGGTGCACAAGAACTCTCCAACCACCGTGTTGAAAAAGTCTCCTTCACCCGCTGAAAATGTTATTAAGGCGAAGCCGGAGCAGCCTCATCAGCGGCTGTCTTCCGAAATCCACAGAGTCTGGCGAAGAACCAAGACTCTGTAATAGATAAAGACGACTCCCGCCGGCAAAAGAAAATGAAGGTTCGGCAAGAGGAGGACCATTTCACCGCCGTCGTACCATGGAAGGCATCGGCTGCAACAGCCCCCTCAACTTCAACTGCCTATAAAAGGAGAAGGCCGGAGAAGATCCCCATGTCTGCGACGAATCTCAAGGGCACTGAATCCAAACGCCCCAAGTCCGGGGGCATAGTAGTGCACACCATTTACATGGCATCCGGAAAAGAGGATAGCCGTACCTCCACGGGTCATCGACCACTCACCCGATCTGTGACAAAGGCTCAAGAGCAACAACAGCAGAAACACCAAGAGATGCTGACAAAGATGGCCGCGCTCACTGGGCCGAAAGAAAGCCCGGAGACATCGTCGGAGCAGCGCCAGGAATAGGAAACTGAAGCCGAGTTCCTCCGAAGAATGCTCGAGAAGAAAGACAAAGAGGCCGCGGAACAAGCGGCCAACATAAAACAAATAGCGCTCATGTTCCAAGATATGGTCGGGATGATGATACAGCCGGATCCTCCAGCTGAAGACCCTCCAATAATTTTTGAAGATGACAGAGGGGAGACATAAAACCCTCTTCCGGCTCTATCAACATCCAAGGAAGAGACCATTTCCAAAGCCGCCCTTGATGACTATATAGCTCAACAAATACGAGCTCATCAGGCAAATGAAGCAACCGGCCAAGTCGTCAGAACTGGACGACCGTAACCGGGTTGGTACGATCAAATAAAGTACCCGCTAGGATATAGGATCCCCAAATTCCATGTGTATAAGGGGACGGGTAATCCCCATCAGCATGTCGCTCAGTTCAAGGCACTCTGTGGTGATTAATAGAGATTTTACAGATCAAAAATATTTAGTAACCGCAATCAAGAACGGCGTCGCTTTGCAGCTAGCCGGTGAGTACGGGTCGGTCCACAGGGATTTTGTGTTTTCCTAGTCGCGCTAACGAGTTAATTCCGATGAATGTTCGGATTGATTTATTAAATCTAAAAAACTTACCAAATTAAGTTATACTAAAATTATCTAGATCTAAGTCTTGCTAGGGTTAGGCTTAGGGGAAGTTGAGAGATCAAAGGTTTCCTCACCGCTTTCAATACCTTATTTTAGATCAATTAGATGTTATGGTAATTATCAATAAAGTGGATTAGAATCTTTTGGGAAGATGTTTCTTCCTTTAGGTTCTTGTCCTTCCTTTATCGATCCTTACCCTAACCTCCATGGAAAACATGCGCACCCGGTCCTTTATACTACGGTATCACCGTTATCTCGAGGGGTAGGGTGCCGCAGGGAGCGGTGTGTGCGCGTATGCATGAAGTTCTAATTCTTAGGTGTGAAAGGGTAAGAAAGGGGTGAGAGATCTCATCTCTCAAATCTTTCCCTAAGGCTAACCCTAACAAGCGAGGAGACTGCTCGCTCATTAGGGGATTAAAAGACATTCTAAATTAAAAGAGAACTAAAGCAAAGAAATAAAAGTAACTTACTAATTTTTATTGATGGCTCTCTCCAAACATCAACGCAGTACAGATCTGAATTTATGAAGTGAAAAGAGGCATAGGGAGGCATACAATGATTTGGGCTTCTATTTATAAGGCATAGAAACCTTAGGTTACAATTGACCCGCACATCTGCTTTTACAAAAATGCCCTCTAAGAAAAGACCTAGTCAAAGATTTGCACCGCCTCTGGAATTTTGGTAAAATTTTATTCAATTTTGGGCTCTTTATGGCCGCGGAACCGTGGCCTCGGCAGGGTTTGGGCCGCGGTTCCGCGGCCCAATGGTTGACTTGATGGATCAATTTTCTGCTACAGGCTCTGGGCTTTTTGGGATTCCTATGTCTTTGGTTCTTTTCTCCATTTGGCTTCTGGTTCTCTTCCAGATTTTCCAGTGAACATTGTTGTGGACTTTAACCGTGGCTTTGTGTCGACGTCTTGAACCTTACTTTGTGAACTGATCTTTATGTAGGCTTGATCAAGGGTCTTCTGTTTATTGGTCAAAGTCTCACTCTTACATCGTCTTTCATTGTTTTCACTGTTTTAGATCCAAGAACCTGTAACCTGTAATATGTAGCAGACATGCGTCAAAAACACCTGTTTATTTATAAAACGAATAAGAATGGGGAATATAATAATGCAATATTATGGTATGAACATGTGGCAATACCGGAGATGACGACAAATTGCTACTTCGCCAGTTCGTCGGCAGCTTGGCGGAGACGGCCTTTGAATGGTATTCGGAGCTGCAGAATGACTCTGTCAAAACGTTTACAGAGATGGAGTTGCTATTCACTCAGCGTTTCGCAAGCGCCAGCGAACGCACCCCAATCACGACATTGATCAATGCCAGGGTGAAGCCAGGAGAGACATGGGTGCAATATGCAATCCGGTGGCAGAACCTATGGTCGAGATGCGAACAACGCATAGAAGAAGCTCCTGCCGTGGGCATGTTCGTAGGGACCCTCGATCCGCAGGAGACCATATCTCAATTTATGATGTTCTTCAAGCCGACCACTTTCCAAGCCTTGATCGACAAGCTGGCCCAAATGGACCAAATGGGCCATAGACCGCCCTCCTCGAAAACGGAGCTTGGAAATGAAAAGGGAAAAGGGAAAGAGATCTTTGTCGCCAACGCTCAACAACAGCCGAGTGAGCCGAAACCAGCTGCTCGCCAAGGCAACAAGTCGCGATTCCTCGACGAGAAGTTAAAACGTCCTTACTCGTTCCCCCAGGATAAAACGAGAAGGTTGTTCGAACTAGCGGTGCGTAATAGGCTCATCACCCTGCCGGATCCGAAACGCCCACTGCAGCCCGATGACGTCAACAATCCCAACTACTGCCCCTACCATCGAATGTTGGGCCTGATTTAAACAGATTTTATCGATCAAAAATATATGTTACCGCAATCAAGAACGGCGTCGCTTGGTAGCTAGCCGGTGAATACGGGTCGGTCCACAGGGATGTTGTAAATTTCCTAAATGTTCTTACGAGCTAATTCCAAAGGGTGTTGAATCTTTTAATTAAATCTAAAAAAACTAAGTTGAGTTATACTAGGATTAGGAAACTTGCTAGAATTAGGTTTAGGTAAAGTTTGGTAAATAAAGATCTACACCTCTTTCAATGCCCTAAATTAGATATCATATTAGGAGTTATGGTAATTATTAATAAAGGGGATTAGGATGATTTGGAAGATGTTTCTTCCTCTAGATCCTTGTCCGTCCTTTCTTAATCCTTACCCTAACCTCCATGGAAAACATTCAAATACGGTCTTTTATACTACGGGTAGAGTGCAATAGGGAGGGGAAGATGAAAGTATGCATGGAGTCCTAATTGTTCATAAGAGATTGGCAAAGAAAGAGATGAGAGATCTTCATCTCCCAAACCCTTCCCTATTCCTAACCCTAACAAGCGAGGAAACTACTCGCTCATTGAGGGATCTACGAAAGACATAATTTTTATTTTGTTTTGATTTAAGAGATTAAAGATCTACTGCAATTTAATAAAAATTCTAAACTAGATTAAACTAGGGCAAGAAAAGAAATTACCTAGGGCAGAAATTAAAACTAAAACTAGGGCAGAAAAATAAACTTACTTACGAATTGATGCTCTCCAACTTCAAAAGAAATTTGAAATTTTATTGATGAAAAGAGGCATGAACTAATACAAGACTTTGGGTCTCTATTTATAGGACATAGAAACCCTAGGTTTTACAATTACCGCATGTGTGCTTTTACGAAAATACCCCTAGAAAGACTAGTCAGCGCCACCTTAGCATTTTGGTAAAAAAAATTCTCCTTTATGTGCTCTAAACGGCCGCGGAACCGCGGCCGAAGCCAGGGTTTGGCCGCGGTTCCGCGGCCAAAATGTAGGCTCGTTTGCTGAATTTTCTTGTACTGCTTCCTGTCATGTTGGTCTTACTACTTCTTTAGTATTTTTCTCAAATTGGTTTCTAGGTTTCTTCCAGATCTCCACAGTGAACAATTGCAGTGGACTTTTACCGTTGCCTCGAAATCTTGGACCTTGCGTTGCCTTGTACTTTGTGAACTGTTCTTCGTGTAGGCTTGATCAAGATCCTTCTATTTGCTGGTCGTAGTCTCACTTTTGCATCGTCTTTTATCTTTTTCACTGTTTTTCTTCCAAGAACCTGTAACCTGTACTATGTAGCAGACATGGGTCAAAAGCACCTGTTTATTCATAAAATGCATAAGAATGAGGAATATAATAATGCAATATTATGGTATGAACAGAGCCATCCGATCGAAGATTGCTTCGTCTTCAAAAGCTGGATTGAGGACCAATACCAGCAAAGCAAATTCGCGCTATATGAAAACTAGAGGATGAACCCGCCACAACCGCACGCTCCGAAAAAGATGGACACACCGGGGGCACTGTGGGCATCATGCTCATTCATAGTGGAAGCTCCATGGGAAGTAGTTCTCTCAACGAAAACTAAAAGAATGCTGAAAGATCTTCAAGCATGCCCGGCAATCAAGTGGAAGAGCCCGCTGGAGCCTGAGATTATTGAGGGGATGCTGAAACCGCGCCCAACGCTGAAAGCTGGTGATGGTGGACAGAACCTTCGAGCCAAGCCTCCGAAGTCTTTAAAGAAGAAGAAGAAGGCCAAGAAGCACGTCTAACCCGACGACAACCGTACAATGTTGCAGAAATATATCGATGCACTGGAAGAATATAACCAGAGGGCATGGAACCCAATTACATTGGATGAATTCTTCAAGCATGTTCTTGAGAATAAAGACGACGACGCTGATGAAGGAGACGATTCTTCAGAAGAGCCCGATGACTATGTGGCGAGCTGCCACATGATCTCTCACTCGTCAATAAAGGGCAAAGAATCTCCTAATGCAGAGAAACTAGGGGCAGATCCAGAACCGGAGCTCTTGGAACCGTCAGAAGAAACGATTGACATGTTGCTGAACGAAGCCCGTCAGAGGAGCGAAGCTGATCGAGAGCGCGAAATGGCCATATTCGAAAAAGCCAAACGTCGGAGACAGGACGAAAAGGTTGAAGCACTCCAACCGGATCGAAGCACGCCCGCGACAGACAAAAGCAAGCTTAAGGCCAGGAAACGGCTCACTAAGACCCTGTCAATGGGAATGAAGCTGTCACCTTTCAAAGGAGATACTTCTGGCAGTATGTACCTTGACGAAGCGGATGTACATCCTTACTATTGCTTGTACCATCGAAGGGTCACACACCCTACCGAAGAGTGCAACGCCTTTAAAAACTGATGGCAGGGATATGTTGCCCACCGACAACACGTCAAGCGATTGAAGCGCAAGGCTCGTCGGGAACAGAGAAGCACGACAGATGAGCACAAAAAAACTGCCGGTAATTGTTATATGGTTGATTCTGGAGGATCGCAAGTTCTCACCTTCGGAAGCGATTCTAATGAAGAAATAGGCTTCGACCCTCTCTTCAAAGAATCCACTTCAGGAAAATAGGAGGAGATAAAGAACTGTGAAAACATTCAGCTGCGTAGTCGTACGTTGCCTGAAAAGAATCTCGGACCCACAAACAAGGGGACAAGCAAAAAAGATAAAGGGAAGGAAAAAGACCCTGAGGATATCGCCCTCGATGATCGAGTTGTTAAAGAGCTGACAGCCAAAGACCCGTCTAAGAAGAACAAGGTGGATTACAATGTCCTGGCGCACCTGAAGAAAATACCCTCCCAGCTAAGTATTTTGGATGCCCTTCTGCTATCTAAAGAGGCGCGAGATTCTCTGATCTGGGCATTACAAGAGCCCGAGCAGTTTCAAGCTTTCCTTGCCGAAGAAAAGATGAAGGACGAGCTGGAAGAAGTGCACACAACTGACATCACTTTCGGCGATGAAGATCTCCTCCTCGGAACGTGCAAGCATAACCGTCCGCTGTATGTCACCGGATACTGCCATGACATCAAGATAGGGAAGATCTTAGTTGACGATGGGTCCTATGTCAGTCTCCTGAATGTGAGGGTGCTAAAACAAATCTGCATGAGCGTTTAACACCTCGCTCGAGATAAAATCACTATCTCCGGATTTGACTCCCAGTCATCACGGACGCTCGGGTCTGTAATACTGACGTTACGCTTTGGGCTGCTCGTCACTGACATCAAGTTTCATGTCATTGACGCCAAGACCTGCTACAACGCTTTGCTCGGTAGGCCTTGGTTACACGAGTACAATATCATCCCTTCTACACAACATCAGTGTATGAAGTATTTTAAAGATGGTCTCGAATATACCGTAACGGGGGAACTGAACCCATTCTCCGTAAATGAAGTCCGCAAGTATGAAGACGCTAAGTATTTCCTACCAAACTTTGAAGACACAGAATGATGCCATAAACCGGAGAATAAGCAAAAAGCTATCACCACTATTCCGGTCTTCGGGAGCGATACCGAGGAGGAAGAAGAGATAGTCTATTCGGGGCCGCCCCAATGCAACAGGCCGGGACCATATACCCCTATTCTGGTCTTTGGCAGTGAGTCCGAAGACGAAGTCAACGCAGTGTTCTTGATCCATCCATCAATGCAAGCCCTCACCGGGAATGATCAGAGTTTGAAAATCGCCATGGTTCCGCGGTAGCACTACAAAGAGCTTGATGCACTCGAGACATATAGTGTGCAAGAGTTGCAGACATTTTACGTCCCTCCCAGACGAAGAGGTGAAAAGGCGATCCTATTCTATCGATCCACAGAGACTAAAGTCGAAAGAGAAGTCTGGCATGGTCCCGATCCTGCGCTCGACAGGCTCCAACCCATTCGTCTGCCCAGGTATTACACAGAGGGATTGAAAAGGTTATTAAGATGCCTAGCCGTACCATTCAAACAAACTCCTCGACAAGCTCAGTTCTACAACAGGATTTGGAACGTCCCCGAAACGCAGCGAAAATTGCCCAACGTAAAAAGGGAAACGATCGGGCTCGGATATGTCCAGTCCAAGAAACGGGAGCAGTTCCATGGCTGCCATGTCATAAAGGACCTTGATGAAGAAACGGATGCTCTTTTAAAAGACGCTGACGCTGAGCCTAAACGCGGTCCTGCCATAAAAATGCCGAGTCCGTCATTTGAAGAACAGATGGACAAGCTAATAAAGGAAGCGAGTCAAAAGGTTCAGAACGACTATAGTCGCGAAATGGCCAATTACGAGAAAGCCAAGACGTAACGCCTCTTTCAGCAGGCTACGGAGGACGACAATGCCCTTCACCATCAGCTCGCCATGCATTCCCAAGACAAGAAAAAGGCCCGACGCAGAGGCAAAAACAAGTCAAAGAATGGAAAAAACGTTCACCGGCGGCAAAACGGATCCAAAAGGCCACGCGATTGAGAAAAGACCAGCCGGAATCCATCGCTGATGAAGAAGATGGATCGAGAATATTCCTTCCCTCAAGACAAGACAAGAAAGATATTCGACCTTGTCATGAAATATCAAATGATGACAATCCCGGAGTCTCGGCATCCCGATCAAGCAAACGATGTTCATCACTCGGATTATTGTTCCTATCACCGAGCGATAGGACACCCTCTTGAAGACTGCTTCACCTTCAAAAACTGGGTCGAAGACCAATATCAACTCGGCAGATTCGCTCTAAGACCAATATCAACTCGGCAGATTCGCTCTATCCAACAGTTGGAGGGTGGCCCCACCATAAAGGCATATGCCAAAAGCAACGTATATGGTGATAGTAGAACCAGATCAACATCGGTCTTGGAAACGATCTCGTACCTGTCACGTTATAACGCTATCAAAAGAAGGAGAGCCTGAGAACATGGATGACCTCTCTTGGTGCCTTGAAAATAAGGATGAAGACGAATTGATCTCAGAGTTTCCACCGGCGCCAAAAGAGTTGGAAGATGGAATACATACTACTGTGGACAACCTAAGGAAAATCGACTTAGTGACGACAAACGACCCGCGGCCAACGTTCGTCAGTAAGCTGCTATCTAAAGAACAGGTGGCTACGCTACAAGACGTGCTAATGCAGTATAAAGATTGCTTCGCATGGAACTATTACGAGATGCTAGGGCTAGATCTAGAAATAGCCGTGCATAAATTGGCGATATCTCCGAACGTTAAGCCGGTCAAACAAGCACCAAGAAGGATGCTGCTTGAACTTGAAATGAGTATCAACGCCGAAGTCAAGACGCTAATCGACTCCGACTTCATCCAAGAAGTTCAATACCCCGACTGGATCGCCATCATTGTCCCAGTGAAGAAGAAAAATGGGACGGTGCGCATCTGCGTGGACTTTCGGGACTTCAACAAAGCCTGTCCGAAAGATGATTTTCCCGTACCGGTTACCGAGCCGATGATAGACAACACGTCCACTCACGAAGTCTTCTCCTTTATAGATGGCTCATCAGGGTACAATCAAATAAAGATGCATCCCGAAGACCAGAAGCATACCGCTTTCAGGACTCCTCTGGGCATATTTTGCTACAAAGTGATGCCTTTCGGTCTGAAGAACGCCGGCGCTACCTATAAAAGGTCCATGACGAAGATTTTTGACGACCTCATATATGAAATCGTCGAATGCTATATTGACGATCTCGTGGTGAAAAGCAAATCGCACGAGGAGTATTGGGAGGATCTGAAGATAGTGTTCCAACGTCTTCGGAAATACAACCTGAAGATGAACCCTCTCAAATGCGCGTTCGGAGTTTCCTCGGGCAAAATCCTAGGATTCATCGTACGACACCGGGGCATCGAAATAGACCCATCACAGATCAAGGCGATTATGGAGATGCCTCCGCTAAGAACTCTCAAGCAACTGCGGTCTCTCCAAGGAAAGCTCGCGTATATCCGACGGTTCATAGCTAACCTCTCCGGCAAATGCCGTCCCTACAGTCACCTGATGAAGAAGGGGACCCCATTCGTCTGGGATCGCAAATGCCAAAGCGCACTGGATGAAATCAAGCAATATCTGCAAAATCCGCCGGTACTGACCGCTCCGGTCAAGGGAAAGCCTCTGATCTTGTACACAACAGCCCTTGAAGGTTCTTTAGGCGCGCTATGGGCACAGGAGAACGACCAAAGAAAAGAGAGAGCCCTCTACTATTTGAGTCGAGTCCTCCTGGGGGCAGAAAACAACTACTCCCCTATCGAAAAACACTGCCTGACGTTAATCTTCGCGGTAACGAAGCTCAGACACCATGCGTTGGCACGTGAGGTCCATTTTATATCAAAAGTGGATCCTCTCAAGCATTTGATGTCAAGAGCCATACTAACGGGGTGGCTCGCTAAATGGGCCCTACTCTTAATAGAATTCTCGATAACATACCAACCCCTCAAGGCGATAAAAGGACAGGCCATCGCTGATTTCCTCGCTGAGCATCCGATACCTGCCGATTCACCCCTAAACTGCGAATTGCCAGACGAGCACACATTTGACACGATCGACGGGGAGAGAGGAGGGAGTGATACCCGATAGGAACTCTACTTTGATGGGGCATCTTTCCTGAAGAAGTGAAAGCACAGCTCCTCCATGATTAACTATGGGGTAGGCCTCATCTTCGTAACTCCACAAGGAGGGATAATGCGCTTTGCTTTTTCCCTGACAAAGCCGAGGACAAACAATGAAGCAGAATATGAAGCTTTGATAGCAGGTCATGAGATCTCTGTCGACATGGGAATCGAAAATCTCCTCATATACGGAGACTCCCGGTTGGTCGTTAGTCAAGTAAACGGCGACTATCAAACGTGCAAACCAGAGTGGTAAAGTATGGCGAGAGAGTGCACTAATTGCTGACTCAAATCCCTTCCTACGCCCTAGAGTGCATACCGCGTGCGGAGAATAGCAAAGCGGATGCGTTAGCCAAACTCACTAAAGAACTAGCTGACGAAAACCTTGATGACACAAGGATCGTTGTCCAAAGCCGTCGGGTTCTTACACCAACGGAAATATCTCCGGAGCCGTCTGAAGAAAAAGAAGCGACCAAGCAAACAGCCCTTCAAATAGAGGACAGAAAAGGATAAGGATTGGAGAGAAGTCTTTATAGACTACTTCAAATCACGTCGAACACCTGAAGATGCATCCTCATTAGCTCATGAAAAGAGCTCTGTCTTTTGCCCTCGTCAATGATACTCTGTATAAGAGCTCGTTCGACTCTCTATGGCTAAGATGCCTGAGATCAGAAGAAGTAAGGAGAGTCGTCCAAGAAATTCATGACGGACTCTGCGGTTCTCATCAAGCCGGGCCAAAGATGAAGCTGAAGATCAAAAGGATGGGTTACTATTGGCCCACAATGATTCAGGACTGCCTCGAATACGCGAAGCAGTGCCACTCGTGCCAAATTCATGGAGACTTCATCCACCAGCATCCAAACCCGCTACACCCAACAGTGGCTAGCTGTCCGTTTGAGATGTGGAGAACCGATATAATTGGGCCCATCGAACCAGCGTCATCCAAAAGACATCGGTTCATATTGGTGACAACTGATTACTTCTCCAAGTGGGCAGAAGCAGTACCGCTAAGAGAAGTGAAGACGGAGAATATTCTCCATTTATTCAAGACACACGTCATCTATCGGTTCGGCACTTCACGATGGATTATCTCTGATAACGGGCCGGCCTACAGAAGTCACAAAAACAGCCGCTTCGCACAGCAGCATAATATAGACTGGAGATACTCTTTGGTCTATAATCCCCGAGCTAACGGTCTAGCTGAGGCTTTCAACAATACCTTGACGAAGATCATAAAGAAGACGGTGTCCAAAAATAAGAAGGACTGGCAAGAGAGACAGCATGAAACTCTCTGGGCTTACCGCACCACGTTCAAAATGGTCACAAATACAATGCAATTTGCGTTAGTATTCGGCACGGAAGCAGTACTCCCATTGGAGATAGAGCTACCCTCTCTACGAGTGGCGGTTCATTACGAGCTAACAGACGATGAGAATGCTCATCTTCGGCTAGAGGAGCTCGATGCCCTCGATGAAATTCGTCTCATGGCGCAACAAAACTTGGAGACTTACAAAGCAAAGATGGCGCACTCATACGAGAGATTGACTAGGCCGAGGACATTTCGCCAGGGCAAACTCATGCGAGTGGTCAAGAGACCTATGATCCCCAATCATGCTAAACGGGGGAAATTCGAGCCGAACTATGAGGGCCCATACATCATAGACAAAGTTTACCAAGGTGGGGCTTACTTGCTCATGGATATGCATGGCGAGCCCTTTAGGCCAATAAACGGCCGGTTCTTGAAAAAATACTACGCTTGACGAGTCACGGCCTAGGTCAACGATAGATGACGACACCTATGTCCGCTCGCTATCTTTCTAAGCCCAAACTCTATAAGTAGTATCCAGCAAAACTGTTGTCTCCAAAACCGCAACAATGGACCGAAACGTCCCTAAACTAACAATGGACCGCAACGTCCTAAAACTAGCTAGGGACCGCAATGTCCTAAAACTAACGACGGACTGGAACGTCTTTAAACTACTACAAACCGCAACATCTTTGGGCTGACGCAAAAAAAAAAACGGTACGTTCATGAGCAAGATGGGCACGGATGAAAACCCGAAAGGGCTCCATGAGTAAAAACAGTAAGGCTACCGGCGAGTATGTGAAAACCTGAAAGGGCGCAGACTCATAAAAAATTCATGTACACTTGCAAGGTCCTCTCGACCTTGTAAGGAGAAAATACCTGCGTGAGATCCTTACGACTCACAAGGGAGCAACACACTTAGGGATCCCCATGATTCCTGAGGAGAAATTACACTTATGAGATCCTCACGACTCGTAAGGAGAACCCTCTTATGAGACCCTCACGGCTCATAAGATTCAAAAGCCTTAAGTTACAGGGATCTGAACCTGTTCTTAAGCCATCACATTTCTCATACTGCCTTACAAACGGTTTAATATTGACCCTTGTATACAATCCATGGGCACAAATAAACGTCTCCCTCACCAAGTCCCACCAACGACGAGGATTGTCCTCATTTGGTGAACAAACACTTGTAGGCCCTCTCGACTTGTAAGAAGAAAATGCTCTTATGAGATCCGTACGACTTATAAGAGACTATACACTTAAGAATCCTCGTGATTTTTAAGGAGAAAACGCACTTACGAGATCCTCACAACTCGTAAGGAGAAACATCTTTATGAGACCCTTACGGCTCATGAAGTCAAAAGACTTAGTCGACAAGATTCTAACCCTGTTTGCTGAGCCACCTTTGTTCAAATTAACAGAGGCAAATGATGATTCGCTCCTAGCAACGTTCCAGTAGTAGCGATGCTGATGCCTAAATCGGTAACAAATTCCAAGTCCTTTCACGGCAAGTGATGATTCTCTCCTGACAATATTCCAGTCGCAGCGATGCTGATGCTAAGATTGGTGTCGGATCCCAAGTTCCATATTTGCGGCGAAAAGTCAGTGATCCATAAATACATATGAAATAGCCGAAATGATAGGGCAACTTGCAACAAAATTAGCAAGTAAAATATATGCATACAAAAATATCCGAAATGATTGGGCACCGCGAAAAATAGTCGAAATGATTAAGCAATCGCGACTTTCGCGATATAAAAGCTGAAATGATAGAGTATCGCGGAAAGAAATAAAAAATGAAAGAATGAAATTTTTGCCCTACAGGTGAGTCCACACTAACCCTTGTATACAATCTATGTGCATAAACAAAAAAGGGCCCACATTTCCCCACCAGACCTTGTCAAAGGGAGAATCAGATCTCGACGGCAACATCTGCTTCCTAGAAAATCAACACGGCGTTCCTTCTCAACTCCAGCAGGATGCAGACGCAACGTCAACAACCGACCTTAGGGTCGCAATGAAGCGGAGCCATGGCAAAGTCCATAGTTCCAAATCTCGACGGCCACCTCTACAGCCTAGAGACCAACAACGACGTTTCTCCTCATGCTAGTAGGATACGGACGCGACACCACCAATCAAAGCCATGGCAAAGTCCCCAGTTCCAAGACTCTACGGTTCACAGACAACCTAGAGTCAGCAAACGACCTCCGCCGTGGAAATACGTCATCCAATGACCCCGTCGCGGAAATATGTCATCCAATGACCCCGTCGCGGAAATATGTCAGTAAATGACCCCGTCGCGGAAATACGTCATCCAATGACCCCGTCTCGAAAATACGTCAGCAAATGACCCCGTCGTGGAAATACGTCATTCAATGACCCCGTCTCGGAAATGCGTCATCCAATAACCTCGTCTCGGAAATACGTTGTTTACCGCCGGAAGCCGGGAAGACTGACGTCATGCCTGAATCTAGGGGCAGATGCTAATTGGTGCTATCCGTCCACCTCTCCGAAGATGCCAAGTTAATTTATGGCACCATGTATCGAAAGTTTAAACGGATGCGACCGATGTAGCAGACTTCGTCAGATTCCCCCTCGTTGTTTGAGGGGTTTTTTATTGTGGGGACGCTCTTCCCTGCAGGCGCAAGCCCCTACAGTTAATTACGCTACCGCATTGCGGTAACAACTTTCTCCTTCTCCAGATGGTCACTTCGTGTCGTGTGTGTTTGTTTTGTTTGTGGTTGCCCATGGATTGTATACGGATACTAATTTATGTTGTCTCCCGTAGGGCGTGGATTAGTCCAAATCCGTATCTTCTTAGATTTGGGTTTTGGTTTGGGTTTAAGAATACGTTAGTCTTATTTGAGACTAAAATCAACTTAAACGTTTGTTAAGGATACGTTAGTCTAATTTCCAGACTAAGATCAACTTAACAGGATCGTTTAGATCCAACAAGAAAGCATTTGGGCTCTATTGTTTAGTTTAGGGACATTGCGGTCGCTTTCCAGTTTAAGGACATGGTGGTCCAATGTTAGTTTAAAGACATCCCGGTCAAGGTTAAGGACATCATGGTCCGTGGAATGTATGGCTGTCGGGACCCGTCACCTCTCTGAAGACGTTGAAGGATTAAAACGACAAATATCAGAGGAGTTCAGAGATGTACCCTTGTACCAATGTTGGTTGGGAGATTTATAGTCCAATTTGGGACTAAAGTCTGTTCGCAGGTTTATGAGCATATGGGCCCAGTTGATATGAGTTGAACATTTTATTGTTCTGGCTATTGAGCCTTTATTTGGGCTCGGCCCTTTTAATAATGCATAGCATTTATCAGAACAAAGTATGTTCTGACAGTGCGCCACATGGCGCGTCAGGCGCTTTGCGCCAAGGAAAGAGCGCATTGCGCTTCTGTTGGATAGCTCACACGAGGAGGACACGTGCCGCGCTTAGCGCTGAGCGCTAGTTTGTTGGCGCATTACGCTTTTGATTCATGAGTGCGCTGCGCCAGTTTATGGGTGCGCTAGTGAAGGACACGTGGCGCGCTGAGCGCTGAGCGCCAGCCCAAGAGCGCAGTGCTCTGTTTCAGGAGCGCAAAGCGCAAACTGTGTCTGTGGTTGATACTTGGCATGTTTTAGCACTGAGCGCTGATTTATGATTTTTGTTGTGTTTATCAAATGATCCCCGGCAACGGCGCCATTTGATTTAGTGTAGTATCTTGTATCGGTATTTAGAAATTTGTATAAAGAACTCACAATCAAAGAATTATATTTGACCGCAATCAACTACGGTGTCAGTTGTAGATCGTAAGCGAGTGCGGATCGTCCACAGGGATTGTGCGATTCGTTTCAATGTTTAATTTGTTTGAATCGAAAAGTTAATCGAAAAGAAAAGAAAACATGATTCAAGAATTTATCAATTGATTCAGGTGTTACGATGTTTAATCAAGAATCAAGAAACTGATAAACAAATCAAGAATCGGTGTTTCGATAATTTTTCCAACCAAAATGTCAAGAATCTAAATGAGGCTCGTAGGAATCGATCGGATCCATAGACGTGATGTAATTTCAAGATTTCGTGTTCTTGTCCTTCGAAGGATTGATACTAGATCGATGATGATCAATGAGAGTTAGGGCTTTCTTGATGAAACTAGGGTTTCATCGTTTAACCCTTGTTCTTTCATCGATATCATTCGCATTCTAGCCTCTAACAATTTCAAGAAACGATCGTAACTCCCCAATCTCGAGCGATATCAATCAAGAAAGCATCGCAACGAATTGGGTCGTCGATTCTTGAACTTGCTAAGGTTTACAAAACTCGTAGGACTCAAGAATCGATTTAAGATATATTACATCATCATTCTATTGATTGTCTCGACTCCTCGACGAGCGGAGTATTACTCAAATATCATCACACAGAAAGTATTCAAGAATTGAAAAGATATCATGATGTGAGAATTTAAAGAAAACAAGATAAAAGAATATCACCTTTTATTTATATCAACAATTTGATTACAGTCGCTCAAGAACTACAAGAGGAAGAACTAAATTATTGAATTGGCGTCGCTCGGCTCCGTGAGTCGTGGATCGGCTTTGGACCACTTGCTCCGTTGAAGATCGGCTCGGCTCATAAAAGGTTGCAAGGCTTCTTGCTTGATGGGTACTCGGGATCTTGGCTTTTGATTGGAATTAGGGTTAGGGTTTCACACAAGTCCTCTCACTAGACTTGTGAAAGAAGAAGATGAAGAAGGAGATAGAATGGATCTAAATTGGCTAAAATGAATTAGTCTAGGATCAAGTCCCTTTTACAAGTGAGCCTAGGGTCTTATTTATAGATCACCCAAACCCTAAGCCTTTGGGTTCCCTCCAAAAGTTTGTTGAAAGACTTCTAGAAAGAGTTTGTTAGGAGCTAGCTTAAGCTTTAAGCTAGGATTAATTAAGCTTGGAAACCGTAGTTTGCTGATCTGGCAGAAACCCCTGGAGTCTTCTGGAATTTGAGGTATATTTCTGTACTGTAGGGACATAGGGAAGCATTTTGGACCAAAATTGAGTGTCTGATTCCTTGGACCCACCGCGGATCCGCGGCTCAAGCAAGCTCCTGCCGCGGATCCGCGGCGCTTTGTAGGGCTTGGGTTTTGGGCCTTCTTCTGTGGCCTTGAGATGACATTTTGAGCTTAATTCTGATGTGTTGAATTGTATTTTCCCTTTTGGATTTATACCAGATCTGAAATCATTGAGTTGGCGTAACGTTTTAGCTGTACCCTGTAAGTTTTGGCCTTTCTGCTGGATTTTCCTGCACATATCTCAAAACAAGTGTTGCGCAAATGTAGGGATGATGTGATGCCATGAAATGTGGTCAATTTCCTTTATAGCGTCGGTTTTAGAGTCTAATACATGTAATCTGATATTTTGCGACAGTTTTGCTAATATGTGAATTATGAATGCCGAACACTTCTATATGAATGCAAATGATTAGGAAATTGTCGGCTAAAATATGTAATATTTTCGACTAATCAAATTCCCCCAAACTTAATTTCGATCGTCTCGAGCGAACTGTTTTATTAAAAAGAGAAGGAGAAAATAAAGAAAGAGAAAAACTATCTAGCACACTTTCGTAGGCAACACGATTGCACTGAGCATGTGCAACAAGCCTTTAAACCTCTAGGTGTCCCTAGTCGGAGGAGTGTTGTCTCCTGAGGGTTTTCAGCGGATTGCACCCACAAAATCCAATAATAAAAGGAAGATCATGAATATTACATTTAAAGACAAGCATTGTAAAAGAAAAGCCTTGAAAATTAGGGTTTCCAACTAAGCTAGCTTTTCGGTTGTCATGAGCCCTATCTTAATGGTCATGAAAAGATGTTAGAAATCACGTCCTCCCTCAATAAAACATCGTCTTATTTTTCATTCCTATCTTTCTTCCAAAACATCGATCATATCACCCTGCGTGTGTGTAAAGGACATCCCTACACCCGGAGAATTCAATTCAAGCTATCATACTCTTGCCCATCAGCCTCAGTACTTTTTAATTAATGAATATTTAGATGAGATTGCTCACACACTTTCATGTGACCGTTAATACTTCTTGAGGTACTAACCGACCGATTACTCATGTGCTTGCTTATTTGGTGTATTTTCCTCGTTTTGCGCCTCCTCAGGCATAGCAGTGACTCCCAGACCAGTTGGCCTTAGGGCACTAGGTGAAGAAGCACCCTCGCTATAAATTTTTTATTGCCTTCGGCGATAACAAAACCAGTGTCCATTTTTCTCACCACTTATTATTTTCTTTATTCATTTTTTTCTTTTTATTTCCTTCATACATCGGCTTTAAGACAAGAGCATTTCAAGGTATCCTCTACTATCCCAGGCTTTAAGACGTGTGTAAGTGCGAATAGCAGGGTAGCAACGTTCAAAATATTTGGCTTCCAGAATAGAAACTATTTTTCAGACTTATTTTTATCCTCAGATTAGTGACGTCCTTCATCTTACTAACCCTTGGGACAACGGCTCATAACTACTTATTACTAGTTCGTATAAGAAAACTTCTAATTTTCTTAGTTTTCTAAAATTTTTCCAATATCATGGATGTAATTTTTCACTATCTAAACTTTCATTATCTTATTTATGTACAAAAAAGTGTAAATATTAAAATTATTTTTATACTTGAAAATTTTTAAATTTTTATGGGTTTTGAAAAATTTTCAATTTTTATAGATTTTTAAAGAAATGTTTTGTGCTTATGCAAATGATATGCTAATGATGCAAAAATAAGCACAAACCTCCCCCAAACTTGTTTCCAACAGTGTCCTCACTGTTGCGAATCGCTATACCTACAAAAACTGTAAGCCTGGGGGGAATTATTAGTGGGGGCAAAATATATAAGTGAAGAACTTCCCCCAAACTTACTCTTTTCACTCACCTTCATTCAAAAAGATGATGCAATGATATACTGGATATGAAGGTGAGACGGAGGAATTTTAATCAAATTAAACTGGCTCTTGTAAGAACAAGAGCTCCTCCGTGGGGTCAGTGGAAAAATACGGCTTTAGTCTATGTCCATTCACTTTGAAAAATGTGCCGTTTTTAACATTTTCTACTTCTACTGCCCCGTGCGGGTATACAGACCGCACAACAAAATGACCCTTCCATCGAGATCGGAGCTTCCCCGCATGAAGGTGTAATCGTGAATCATAAAGAAGGACTTGTTGACCAGGTGAAAATGTTTTCCTCAAAATGTTTTTATCGTGAAAAACCTTAGTCCTATTCTTTGTGATTACAGTGTTATCATAAGCTTCATCGCGGAGTTCGCTTAGCTCATTAAGTTGCAGCTTCCGAAAGTTGCAAGCAAGGTTTAGATCAAAATTTATTTCTTTTATAGCCCACAATGCTTTATGCTCTATCTCGACGGGTAAATGACATGCTTTTCCAAACACTATCCTATATGGAGACATTCCTAGGTCGGTTTTAAATGCAGTTCTGAATGCCCAAAGAGCATCCGTCAATTTGGTCGACCAGTCTTTTCTATTTTTAGCAACAGTTTTCTCCAGGATAAGTTTGATTTGTCTGTTTGAGATTTCTGCCTGCCCGCTTGTTCGGGGATGATAGGGTGTAGAAAGTCGGCGGTTGATTGAGTATTTTCGCATCAGAGTCTCAAAAGACCTGTTGCAGAAGTGTGTCCCATTATCGCTAATGATAGCGCGTGGGTGTCCAAATCGCGAGAAGATATTCTCTTTCAAGAACTTAATGACAACTTTCTTGTCATTAGTGCGACATGGACTGGCTTCTACCCACTTTGAGACATAATCAACCGCCAGCAATATGTACAAATTCCCAAAGGAGTTGGGAAAAGGACCCATAAAATCAATGCCCCAAACATCAAATATTTCAACAACCAGAATGGGTTGCTGAGGCATTTCATTCCTCTGGGATATTCTACCCGTGTACTGACATTGTGTGCAGGTTTTGCAATAGTCAAATGCGTCCTTGAATAAGGTCGGCCAATAAAATCCACATTGAAAAACCTTTTCCGCTGTCTTTTTAGGACCAAAGTGACCCCCACAGGCCTGATCATGACAAAAAGAAAGAACACTCTTGAACTCTTCATTCGGGACACACCGGCGAATGATCTGATCAGGACAATATTTAAACAAATAGGGCTCGTCCCAGTAAAAGTGTTTTACTTGGGAAAGAAAACGATATTTGTCCTGTTTTGACCAATCGCTCGGTATTAGTCCCGTGGTATGATAGTTCACAATATCCCTGAACCATGGTTCAGCGGATACGCTCAAGAGTTGTTCATCAGGGAATGAATCATTGATTGGCAGGGTCACAGGGGAAGAAATGATGCGTGAAAGATGGTCAGCTACTACGTTTTCACATCCTTTCTTATCTTTGATAACAAGATCAAATTCTTGTAACAGAAGGATCCAACGTATTAGTCGACCTTTTGCATCTTTCTTCGCCAGAAGATGTTTTAAAGCGGAATGGTCAGTATACACAACTATAGGTGAGCCAATTAAGTAAGGCCTGAATTTTTCTAATGCAAATACAACCGCTAAGAGTTCTTTTTCTGTGGTTGTATAATTAATTTGCACATCATTCAGGGTCTTACTAGTATAGTAAATCACGTGTGGCATCTTTTCGATGTGCTGTCCTAAGACTGCACCTACTGCAAAATCAGATGCGTCACACATCAGCTCAAAGGGGTACTCCCAGTTTGGTGATGATAAAACGGAAGCTGAAGTGAGTGAGTGTTTAAGTGAGTCGAAAGCTGTCTCGCAGTCCGAGTCAAAATGGAAGGTCGTATCCTTGGCCAGGAGAAGAGTTAAAGGTCTAGCAATTTTGCTAAAGTCCTTAATGAATCTCCTATAAAAGCCCGCATGGCCAAGGAAAGATTGAATATCTTTGACGCTTTTGGGATGAGGTAGGTTTTGAATGACATCTATCTTAGCTCTGTCAACCTCAGTGCCTTTCTGTGAAATTACATGTCCAAGTACTATTCCTTCTTGGACCATAAAATGGCATTTTTCCCAGTTCAAAGTCAAGTTCTTCTCTTTGCAACGAGTAAGAACAGCGTCAAGATTTGCTAGGCAATCAGAAAAAGAGTCTCCAAAAATTGAGAAATCGTCCATAAAGATCTCCAGAAAATTCTCTACCATATCAGAGAATATCCCCATCATACACCGCTGAAAGGTAGCGGGAGCATTGCATAACCCAAAGGGCATGCGACTGTAAGCAAAGGTACCAAAAGGACAAGTAAAAGTGGTTTTATCTTGATCCTTTTTGGCGATGGGGACCTGATTATAGCCTGAGTATCCATCCATAAAACAATAATACTCTCGTCCCGCTAAGCGTTCCAGCATCTGATCAATGAATGGTAGAGGAAAGTGGTCTTTCCTCGTGGCAGCATTGAGTTTTCTATAATCAATACATACACACCACCCAGTTTGGGCGCGTGTCTGAATCAACTCATTTGCCTCATTGGTTATAACAGTGATGCCGGATTTCTTAGGAACGACATGTATAGGACTCACCCACTGGCTATCTGAGATGGGGTATATAATACCATTATCTAAACATTTGACGATCTCTTTCATGACCGCTTCCTTCATGACGGGATTCAACCGTCTCTGTGGTTCTCTGGTTGGTCTGGCATCATCCATCACACGTATATGATGTTCAACTATCAAGGGACTAATCCCTTTGATGTCCGCCATACTCCAACCAAACGCCTCTTTGTTAGATCTCAATACCGATAAAAGTGCATTTTCTTGCTCTGATGCAAGAGAAGCGGATATGATAACTGGTAAAGAATCATTCTCACCTAGATATGCATATTTGAGGTGAGAAGGTAAAATTTTTAGATCTAACTCAGGCGGAGAAATGATAGAAGGAGGGATCATTGAGCGATTTTTGGATTTACAAAGAAGCTCAGAGCCTGTGAAAGATACAGACTCGGGTGGAGAAAAGTCAGGAGTGCAGGACTCAAGTGTAGGTAAAGTGTCCTCACTAAGATCATGTGTAAGATCAAGCAGAGATGTGGTAATGTCATCGAGATCAGTAAAGCAAAGATCCTCAGCTCCACAACTATCGGGAGCGATCTCATGGACAGAGCACACATCTAAAATATGAGCAGAGGGTTCTGATGGCTGACTTCCAACTTTGTAGATATTTAGTTCAATGGTCATATTTCTAAATGATAAGTTCATTGAACCATTTCTACAGTTTATAACAGCGTTGGAAGTGGCAAGGAAAGGACGACCCAGAATCACCGGAATTTGGCCCCGGGGGTTTAATACAGGATGTGTGTCGAGCACAATGAAGTCTACAGGGAAAACAAATTCCCCAACCTTTATCAATACATCCTCTAATTCACCCCTTGGTTTGGTGACAGATCGGTCTGCCATCTGGAGAGTGCAGTGAGCAGGTTTCAGCTCTCCAATCCCTAATTGCTCATAGACAGAATAAGGGAGCAGGTTAACACTTGCGCCAATGTCTAAAAGAGCATAATTTATGTTTTTACCCCCAATCGAAATCGATATTGTAGGACATCCTGGGTCCTTTCGTTTCTTTGGTAGTTGGGGTATAAAAGCAGTGCTAATATTATTAGACATGAAGACCTTCTTCGGCACTTGAGTCTTCCTCTTCCTAGTGCACAAGTCCTTAAGAATTTTCGCATAAGCGGAGACTTGTTGAATCGCATCTAGGAGAGGGATATTGATGTTAACCTGTTTGAACATTTCTAAAATTTTTTCCATATGAGGACTCGTTCTATTACCCCTTAACCGGTTCGGGTAAGAAGCTTTCCCAATAAGCGCAGGGTCCATCACAGGAGAAGGAAGAGGGGGTAGACGTGGTCCCAAAAGAGGTGTGGGGACCGTTTGTGGAGAACTATAAGGGTTGGGAGAAGGTGTCGAGCCTAATGGGAAATGGAGAATAGGCTCGTGAGAAGATGGTGAGATAGAAGAGGAAGGATCAGAAGGAGAAGTGTGTGTGTGTGGAAAGGTCTCAGCCAGGGTGTTGATATGATTTTCAGTATCATCAATACCTTCCCCGACATGATTGTTCAGCACTCTTCCCGATCTCAACGTTGTGACGGCATTTACATTGTAATGCCCAGGATTCTGTAGGGGTTGAGAGGGAAGTTTCCTTTTTTCTCTCGCACTCATTTCGGCTTTTAGGCGTGCGATTTTAGCTTCCATCGATCTGATACTCTCAGCTTGGGACGCTGAGTTTTTCTTTATCTCACTGACGGAAGATCTAACCTCAGTCGAAACCTCTATGAAATTTGATAAAAGTGATTTCATGGTTTGAGTGAATTGAGAGAACTCGTCAGAACAGGACTGCATAGGATTAGACTGTGCAGGAGTGTTGCCCTGGTTTTGGAAATTTTGTGACTGATAGGGGTGCTGAGTGAGTTGAAGGGGTTGCTGTTGTGGTGGAGGAAGAGTCCTTTGAAAATTATTCGTGTTTGGAACCGTGTTTTGAGATTGGTTTTGGTTCCAAGCGAAATTCGGGTGATTCCTCCAACCCTGATTGTACGTGGAAGAATAAGGATCGTTTTGAGGTCTTTGAAATCCGGCATTAGAATGCTCGTGACCTTGAAACGCCGAGTTTAATGGACATTCTTCCGTTAAATGAGACGGATCAGAATAGCACCCACAAACAGTTTTGGGGAGTGACACTGGGTTTAGGGAGGCTGCTGCAAATTTGTGTTCCATAGCGTCGAGCTTCTTTTGCATTGCTGCCATCTCAGCTCGAACACCTATGGACACATCTATTTGGTGTACGCCACCCCTATTCAATGGTTGGGTTCCACTCTCCCACTGTAGTGATTTTTCAGCGAACTCTTCTAAATACTTCCAAGCTTCCCCATCATCTTTGGTCATAAAAGTACCTTGACACATGTTTTCAAGGCTCTGTTTAGTGTTTGGATTAATGCCCTCATAAATGATTCGGCACAATTCCCATCTCGGGATGCCGTGATGAGGACACTGAACTAATAGATCCTTGAAACGTTCAAAGCATTTTGAAAATGGTTCAGCAGGGAGCTGGGCAAATTGATTCAGTTCGCTACGGATTCGAGCTGTCTTTTGTATTGGGTAAAATTTCTTAAGGAATGCAGCGACGAATTCTTCCCAATTCGTAATAGAGTGTGCGGTGGTGTTATATAGCCACTTCTCGGCTATATCGCACAAAGTAAATGGAAGAAGTCGTAGACGCATAGCATCCACTGAAAGTTGTGACGTACCCATCATTGCGCATACGTTTTCAAATTTGGTAATGAAAACGTAAGCGTCCTCAATCTCGAGTCCGTGGAATTTGGGTAACAGATTGATATACTGGGGCTTAATCTCAAAGTTATCCACATTGGCTGGTGGTGTGGATAAGCAGGTCGAAAGAGGACCTCGAATAGGGTAGCACCTCTCCTGGAGAGAGATGCGGGGTGGATTCTGCGCACCAACGGACGGCGGCAGATTAGGATTAAAGAAGTTTGATGGATTCGGATCCATCGGTGTGGGTGTGGTAGTGGGTAAAGGAAAGGTAAATAGAGAAATATCGACTTCGGAGTCGATAAAGGGTACGCGGACTAAACGGGCACTAGAATCCCGTGTCCAGCCTATCTTGCACTAAAAAGGGTTAGTACAAGTGGCAGCGTTGACTTATAATTAGGGGTAATGAATGCGGTGTTTGCTTTTGAAAAAGGGACGGATTTTTGAAAAAATGATGCGACAAAACAAATGCAGCACACAAACTCTAGAATCTAGTGGTCACCTAGGTCCGGCTCTAGACCGCTCCTAACTGCCAAAAGACAAGTCGCAGGATAGAATCCTCCACTGCCTCTTTGTCTCCCTGTGGCCGGATAAGTGCCAGGTAAGTGGGAAGGTACTCCACTACGTAAGTAGTGGGCCTAATTAAAAACCACTAGCCTTAGACACACTCGCCTTAGGAACCACAAGAAAACGCGGATAAGCAATGAATTACCCACGGCCTTCTCTTGTCCTAATTGAGCGCGACGGTCCTTAGAGTCTTCTCTAGATTTCTTTTAGTTAATGTGGGTCAATGCGGATGCAAGTTTTGTGGTTTTCGGGGCCTAGAAGGGTAATGAAATCCCCACCTAATTTGGATTTGGCCGTGCCCCTTAATTTTCGTATTTAGAATGCAAACAACCAAGAAATCAAAATCACGCACAAATTTAATTTTGCTTTTGCGGCGCTGCGATTATTTGCAAAGAAACCTGCAGCAAAGTATTAGTTGGAGCTAAAAGAGGAGAGAGAAGGAGGTAAGAAATCACCTGAAGAAAAATTGTACAGAGAACCCTCCAAAGGGCCGCGTTTCCGCCGCGTTTGGGCACTTCCACCGCGCTTCCGCGGTTGAACAATGGGATCAATGCACAAAACTTCACCAGGGAGCTTCTATAGACTCCCTCTGCTCTCTGGTATATCCCAAAAATTTTCTTCAATTTCCAAACAGCTCCAGATTTCCTTGCAATGAACCACAACAATTCGTTTAGGGTTTGCACGAATTTTGATCTCAAAAATCACAATGAAATAAATCTTTCAATTCAAACTTTGATATAAAACGAATTAGCGCGCGATCCCCGGCAACGGCGCCATTTGATTTATGATTTTTGTTGTGTTTATCAAATGATCCCCGGCAACGGCGCCATTTGATTTAGTGTAGTATCTTGTATCGGTATTTAGAAATTTGTATAAAGAACTCACAATCAAAGAATTATATTTGACCGCAATCAACTACGGTGTCAGTTGTAGATCGTAAGCGAGTGCGGATCGTCCACAGGGATTGTGCGATTCGTTTCAATGTTTAATTTGTTTGAATCGAAAAGTTAATCGAAAAGAAAAGAAAACATGATTCAAGAATTTATCAATTGATTCAGGTGTCACGATGTTTAATCAAGAATCAAGAAACTGATAAACAAATCAAGAATCGGTGTTTCGATGATTTTTCCAACCAAAATGTCAAGAATCTAAATGAGGCTCGTAGGAATCGATCGGATCCATAGACGTGATGTAATTTCAAGATTTCGTGTTCTTGTCCTTCGAAGGATTGATACTAGATCGATGATGATCGATGAGAGTTAGGGCTTTCTTGATGAAACTAGGGTTTCATCGTTTAACCCTTGTTCTTTCATCGATATCATTCGCATTCTAGCCTCTAACAATTTCAAGAAACGATCGTAACTCCCCAATCTCGAGCGATATCAATCAAGAAAGCATCGCAACGAATTGGGTCGTCGATTCTTGAAATTGCTAAGGTTAACAAAACTCGTAGGACTCAAGAATCGATTTAAGATATATTACATCATCATTCTATTGATCGTCTCGACTCCTCGACGAGCGGAGTATTACTCAAACATCATCACACAGAAAGTATTCAAGAATTGAAAAGATATCATGATGCGAGAATTTAAAGAAAACAAGATAAAAGAATATCACCTTTTATTTATATCAACAATTTGATTACAGTCGCTCAAGAACTACAAGAGGAAGAACTAAATTGTTGAATTGGCGTCGCTCGGCTCCGTGAGTCGTGGATCGGCTTTGGACCACTTGCTCCGTTGAAGATCGGCTCGGCTCATAAAAGGTTGCAAGGCTTCTTGCTTGATGGGTACTCGGGATCTTGGCTTTTGATTGGAATTAGGGTTAGGGTTTCACACAAGTCCTCTCACTAGACTTGTGGAAGAAGAAGATGAAGAAGGAGATAGAATGGATCTAAATTGGCTAAAATGAATTAGTCTAGGATCAAGTCCCTTTTACAAGTGAGCCTAGGGTCTTATTTATAGATCACCCAAACCCTAAGCCTTTGGGTTCCCTCCAAAAGTTTGTTGAAAGACTTCTAGAAAGAGTTTGTTAGGAGCTAGCTTAGGCTTTAAGCTAGGATTAATTAAGCTTGGAAACCGTAGTTTGCTGATCTGGCAGAAACCCCTGGAGTCTTCTGGAATTTGAGGTATATTTCTGTACTGTAGGGACATAGGGAAGCATTTTGGACCAAAATTGAGTGTCTGATTCCTTGGACCCACCGCGGATCTGCGGCTCAAGCAAGCTCCTGCCGCGGATCCGCGGTGCTTTGTAGGGCTTGGGTTTTGGGCCTTCTTCTGTGGTCTTGAGATGCCATTTTGAGCTTAATTCTGATGTGTTGAATTGTATTTTCCCTTTTGGATTTATACCAGATCTGAAATCATTGAGTTGGCGTAACGTTTTAGCTGTACCCTGTAAGTTTTGGCCTTTCTGCTGGATTTTCCTGCACATATCTCAAAACAAGTGTTGCGCAAATGTAGGGATGATGCGATGCCATGAAATGTGGTCAATTTCCTTTATAGCATCGGTTTTAGAGTCTAATACATGTAATCTGATATTTTGCGACAGTTTTGCTAATATGTGAATTATGAATGCCGAACACTTCTATATGAATGCAAATGATTAGGAAATTCTAAAATATGCAATATTTTCGACTAATCAAGCACCGATCGAAGGAGCCCAAAGGCGCAGTTCAAGAGTTCAAAGCACTTTCCAGTAGAACAAAGCGCATTTTGATCAATATTAAGATCAAAGAACAAGTTTATGTTCTTCAAAAGAGGCCTTGCCTCAAGATCCAAGAACAAAAGTTCTTGTTCTTATCAAAAGGCTCTGCCTTTGTAGATCAGAAGATCTGTGAAGTAAAAGTACTTCTTTATTTTAAGGATTGGATCTTTGAATCCTTTATGTTTAATCAAAGATTTCGGTCTTTTTTTTATAGATCTAAGATCTTTTTAGAAGAGGATTCTTCTTTTTATGAGATGTTTTCATCTCTGTTGTTCAAGAACACGGTTCTTTTTACTTTGAAGATGAAGAAAAATCTTCTTCTTTCTAAGAGCTTGCTCTTTTTTTTGCAGAGGGTTTTTCTCTCTTTTTTTGTGTCTTTCCATATTTTAGACTTGAAGTCTAGGTCCTTTATATAGGGCCAAATGATTTGTTGAATTGGTTAGAGAGATCTTTCTCTGATTGATTTGGGAATATTTCCCACCGTTGGATCTTTGATCCTAAGGCTTCTGTTTTACAGAAGATAATCTTCTTGTTTTTAACAAAATTGGAAAAATCTTTCCATAACAGAATTTTAGTTCTGATTAATTAATAATTTATTATTAATAGATCTTTTGATCTGACGGTGGGGGAATTTTAATTCCAGCGCAGGCGCACCTTGCGCTAGCGCGCCTGCGCTTGACACGTGGCGCGCAGCGCGGAGCGTGGCGCAACTGCGCTAGCGCGCCCGCGCTTGACACGTGGCGCGAGCGCAGCAGAATCTGAAGCGTTGCTTCAATTTAATTTTGAATTTTAAAGCAGAGCTTTGCTCTGATTGGGGGTGCGCTGCCTAAAGCGCAGCGCCCTTGGCGCTAGCGCGTCTGCATTTGATACGTGGTGCGCAGCGCGCGGAATCTGAAGCGTTGCTTCAATTTTGAATTTTGAAATTCAAAACAGAGTTTTGCTCTGATTGGGGAAAACATACGTCATCCAATGACCCGTCTCAGAAATACGTCATCCAATGACCCCATCTTGGAAATACGTCAGCAAATGACCCCGTCGCGGAAATACGTCATCCAATGACCCCGTCTCAGAAATACGTCAGCAAATGACCCCATCACGGAAATACGTCATCCAATGACCCCGTCTCGGAAATACGTCATCCAATGACCCCGTCTCGGAAATACGTCAGCAAATGACCCCGTCGCGGAAATACGTCATCTAATGACCTCGACATGAAAATACGTCATACAATGACCCCGTCTCGGAAATACGTCAGCAAATGACCATGTCACCCCGTCTCGGAAATACGTCAACAAATGACCCCGTCGTGGAAATACGTCATACAATGATCTCGTCTCGGAAATACGTCAGCAAATGACCCCGTCGCGGAAATACGTCATCCAATGACCATATCTCGGAAATACGTCAGCAAATGACCCCGTCGCGGAAATACGTCAGCCAATGACCCCGTCTCGGAAATACGTCATCCAATGACCCCGTCTCGGAAATACATCAGCAAATGACCCCGTCGCTGAAATACGTCATCGAATGACCCCGTCGCGGAAATACGTCAGCAAAATGACCCCGTCGCGGAAATACGTCATCCAATGACCCCGTCGCGGAAATACATCAGTAAAATGACCCCGTCGCGGAAACAGTCAACAAATGACCTCCGTCTCAGAAACAAGTCAGCCAACGACCTCCCCGTCGGAGCAGTGCTTCGACTCGGAAACAATTCAACCCATCCACCACTTGTGAGTCCTCTCGACTTGTAAGGGAGAAAATTCTCTTGTGAGATCCTTACGACTCTCAAGAGAAAACACACTTAGGGATCCTCACGATTCCTAAGGATAAAATACACCTACGAGATCCTCTCGACTTGTAGGAAGGAAAGTCTTTATGGGACCCTCACGGCTCATAAAATTAGAAAGTCTTAGGCAGCAGACCTGAACCTGTTTCCTAAGCCGTCGTTGTCCTGCAAGGAGATCAAGATAGAATATTTACGAAACACATTTCCTAAAAGGGAAACGCCAATATGAGATAAAGTATATGTCTTTTATTCATAAATTCAAAATGAATACAAGATACATGTCATAGAAAGAATCAAAATGGATACAAAATATTCTCTCATTCAGAAGTGAATACAAGAAAAGGAGAATATACAAAAAATCTTTAAGCCGGCGGACGATATAATAAATTCGTCAGTTCATCCTTCTTTCGCTGGGCCCCGGCTTCAAGTTTTGTTATTGCTACGAGACGGGTCTCCGCCTGAGACTGTTGAGCCTGAAACAAGGCGAGCCGACTCTGAAGCTCCTTTTCAGCAACCTTGTGAGCTTCAACCATCTCGCGGGTAAAGATAATGGCTTTATCAATAGCTACCACCTCCCTGATAGCTTCTTGAAGCACCCGCCAAAGTTCGTACGCATGGGTGGTCTTAGCAGTGAGTTCAGCTTGAAGTTCCCCCAAAGCATTCGAAGCTAACTCTCTCTCCGAAAACTTCCGATTGAGCCT
Source organism: Agapanthus africanus (assembly GCA_030015575.1). Lineage (NCBI taxonomy): Eukaryota > Viridiplantae > Streptophyta > Magnoliopsida > Asparagales > Amaryllidaceae > Agapanthus > Agapanthus africanus. Next base: position 50,832,872 of record CM057339.1, read on the forward strand.
CTTCTCGCACGACTGCAGATTGGCTGCGCACCGTTCGATCCATCCCCGCAGACTCGATTTCGAGGTTAAGATGTCGGAAGGAAGGCGGATGCATTCAAGCCCGTGTAGGCATGCCTCCACTCGACGACAATATTCGATCCAAAACACGCACAAACCATGTGCTATGAAAGGCAACAAGGAAAGTCTTCGGTATGTACCCCATTAAGCATGCATTCGCGACTATATGCCTGTTTAAATGGAAATGGTATCCAAAACGCGCTGATTTGTGGGCAACACGACGATAGTGTTCGCACTTAAAGAAAATTCCTAGGGGTAAAGTATAAAGCTCATGTACACAGGTGGGATGCACGTACAAATATATGTCAAATAGAAAAATTCAATAGAAAGCATTCAATAGTCAATAATAAGACAAATACATCGATATAAATATACTACTCTGTAGGGAAAAAATCACCAAATATGGGATCAGAGATACAGGGGTCAACAAAACAAAACACAAGGTTCTCCAATTCCCTCTCTGCCCTCTCCACCACGTCGAAGCGACGGTCTTCGCGAGGGGTTGATCCCCACCGATTAGCGCCATGCTCATCAACAAAAGAAGACATGACAGCCCGCCGGCCTCTTATCTGACCCAGTATATGAACCGAGCGATCCTTCAGAGCCTGGGTAATCAAGCATGCCTCGTGGAAACACTCGATCTTATCCTCCGCTGTATCAAGAATTGCCAGGGTCATCTCTGCCGGATGAAGAGGAATATCGGCGAGCACGGATAGAAAGATCGTACGGAGCCAAATGGAGCCTATAGGAAGAGGAGAGCCCCTACGAGTCAAAAGCTCGTACATCATCGCATCATATTGAGCGTCGGTGAGAAGGAGATCTGCTAGCCACGCAGCAAGGCGGGGAACCATTTCCTCGATGGGCACCTCCCATGGTTGCCGACGAGCGTGGGGGCGGTTGCAAGCCATAACCTGTGGTTTGTTTCTCAAGATGATCACCCTAAGGTCTAAATGGTTTTCTCTTTAGAGGGGAAGAAAGGCCTCGGCTTCTAGTTATAAAAGGGAGCATTCAATGCTATGCACAGAAAATGTTGTGCATGGTGGAACTATTCCCAAGGCCTAGAAAAAGGGGAGAGCATGGGAAATGAAAGAAGTGACTCATTGGAATCAGAGTAGGGAGACGAAACGACCCCATCAGCAGAGCCCCACGTGCATAGCACGTGAGCACCAGCCTTGCTCCTTATTGGAAATTAAAACGGTATCGCACATGCATAACACGTGAGCAAGGATTGAAATCCCCAGCAGTGCCTCATGCGCAAAATACATGAACACCAACAACAGTATGACAAAACTTCATACAGAACACATGTAAACATAAAAAAGGGGGAAAGGAAAGTTTTGTCATTCATACTCTGAAAATTCATACAAAAATAAAAGAAAATGTTTACAATGGTAAAACATTAAATCCGGGACACGGATTAAGAAATTCGGAGGTAAGGCCATCTAAAATGCTTCTAGCCTCTCTGACCATTCTCGTGTGCATCCTATCACGAATGCAAGCGTCAAGATCCTCGCTAATGTCCTCCGCCCTCTGATAGGCAGCGATTATCGTCGTCTGTTGGAAAAATTTGATGCAAGATATCAACAAGATTATCTCACCGTTTCTTCGAGATCAGGCCCATCAGATATACTGAGTGCACCATATCTTCGGCATCATCCAGTGCCTTAAGCGGCATGGCTTTGTAAAATCCAGAGAGTGCTCCCCAAATTGCTCTCACTATAATCTTCAAAAGAGCAGAGCGACGAGAAAGTAGTCAACTGTTGTATTCATTGAAGCGACTCATAATCTCAGCGCATTGGGCGTTTGTAAACTCCTGGTTTTGACAATGGCTTTATGCGCGAATATCTTCATAAGAAATAATTTCGTTAAGATCGTACAGATGAGCGGCCATAGTATCTTAAAAGAGACAATTGCGTCAAGATCGTACAGATGAGCGGCCATAGTGTCTGAAAAGAGACATCGGTGAAAGTTTAGTGATAAAACTGATCAAGAAGATCCTCATTAAACAGACATTGGAATTCAAACAAATTCTTGGAAAAACAGGTTATGTTAAGCACGCAACAAATTCAAATTTGTGTGAATAAGGGTAAAACCATATGAAAAGATTTTCAAGAACACCAGGAAATAAAAATCCCGAAGGGTCCTCTTGATCTTTCAGAGCTAAGCTCTTCGCCAGAGGAATTAAATTCCTTTTATGTGAGGGAATTAAATTCCAGAAACTCATAAAAAACATATGAGAAACAAAATCCCATGAACCCTAAAAAAAATCAGAAGGGAATGCCCGAGATATGGAGGTTTACTGCTAAAAGATCACATCTTTGGATCCCTAAGCGGATTGGTTTCAGAGGAAAGCAAAGCTCTCATAATGGATTTAAAATCCGGAAAGTTTGTTCAAAAAGAAAAAGTTCTTTCTGATGTGCAAGATCTTTACCTAAAAGGGTTTCTTTTGACAGAATTTAACTCTGGAATTACAATGGCAGAGAACTAAGCTCTGAGGAGGAGAATTAAATTCTCAAAGAAAACGAAGAAGGAAGAAGATGAAAGAAACAGTGGTTGCCTAAGAAACCAAACCCTTGCATTTATAAGATGTGACAAGGGCGATTCACCTCCCTGTTCCCCTAGACAATCCAATGGCTGTAAAAGTGACAGCGTTGCACTCCCGTGCAAGCCACGTGAGAACAACGTCGTGGGGGCATTTTTCCCTCATGAAAACTGAATAAAAAATATATAAAACCAACGGGAAAAGTCCCCAAATAGAGCATCACATGCCCACACGTGGTAGGCACTGCGCTTGACAAAACAAGGCTGAAACTGAGGCTCACGTGCAAACACGTGACTTCTATATGCAAAGTATATATGCGCCTTCTTAAAACAAACAATTGGCCAAAAGAAGTCATGTGATAGCACGTGACTCTCTTTGATGTGCTTAATTTTGTGGGGTCACGTGCTACACGTGATGGGCTACTATGCCTTCTGAACCGATATAATTAAATTCTGAAATAAAAGGGATCAAAGCCCCATTTGGAAAATATTTCCTTAGACCTTTATAAACAGGAAAAATTGCGCTCTGTAAAGCAGAACACCGTTGGATTAAAAATTCAATGGTGATTAAAGAATCACCAATTTACAGAAGAAGATTCTGTATAGGGAAATACTTTCCTAATCTTGTGAAAAATATCTTCTGTAAAACAGAAGCTCTCGGATTAAAAATCCAACGGTGAATAAAATTTACCGATTGATCTAAAAAATCGTTTCTGGTTGATTATAAAATTAATCGAAATCTCTCAATAAAAGATTTTCTGAATAAATTGATTCTTTTCTTTCTCCTATGAATAGGAGCCAAGAGACACAAAGAAAAAAAAAGTGAAGAAGAAAGAAAGAGGATAAAAAAAAAGAGAGAAACCCCTTCGAAAGTTTAAAAGAAAAGAGAATTTAATTCTTCAGAGAGAAAAGGAAAAAAAAACTCTAGGTAAGAGAAGGAACAAAACACAGTGAATATCTCATCTCCCTTTCACCTCCATAAGAGTTTAACTCTTCTAAAAATAACTTAGTTCTTCCTCTGGTCGAGATCTGCAGAAGTAGATCTCCCCACAACTTGAGAATTTAATTCTCATCGGGGAGATCCTGCCATGCAGACCCAAAATCTAGGGGAAGATCTAAGTTCAGAAAATTTAATTCTCCCAAAAAGTATATAGGAATTTAATTTCTCTGATAAAACAAGGGTTTAACCCTTCATATGAGAACTTAGTTCTTCCTTATAGTGAAAGATCTGCAGAAGTAGATCTCCCTACAAGTTGAGAATTCAATTCTCATTGGGGAGATTCTGCTATGCAGATCCCAAACCTAAGAGAAAAACTGAGTCCTAAGAATTTAATTCTTACAAAAGAGTGGGCTTGAAGGTCTCGAAATTCAGGATCTCCACGTAAAAAAGATTGGCACCCAACATGATAATGACTGATCACGTGTTCCTACGTGAGCATCCTTGATGAACAAAGAGGACAACTGAGACTGGCTCACGTGACCCCACGTGACCCCCCAATTAGCGCTTAACACTCATAAAGCAAAACGGGAATAAATCAAAGGCTGTTTCCATTTGGGGTGCTTCACGTGATCCCACGTGACCCAATAACGCTTAGCGCTCAGAAAAGAACAAGGGAATAAACCCAAAGAAACAACGCTTCAAATTTTTAGTGTTTAACACTATTTCAAACATCTCACGTGGGAGCACGTGAGCGCTGAACATATACTAGTGTTGAACACTATGAAAGGCCAATATTTGTCAAACTCAGACTAAATTTTTCGAGGACCATCAATTGAGCCCCTCATGCTCAGGGTCTCCAAAACTGATCTCAGTCCCAAAGACAGCTAATGAGCTCTCAACAGATGGCATCTAAACTGATGTCCATCCCATTCCCCCCCAGTCGGGACATTGGTTCGAGGGTACATCTTTCCATACCTCCGATATATGTCGTTGTAATTCTTCAACGTCTTCAGAGAGATGGAGGATCCCAATAACCAATAACTTTTGGCGCATCCCTAAACTGTCAAACCAAAACCCTACAGACTATGATGTCTTTAAACCCCACAGATTATGATATTTTTAAACATGGACTATGAGGTCCTTAAACTCATGGACTATGATGTCCTTAAACCCAATGGACCGTAACGTCCTTAAACTAAGCTCTATAGACTATGACGTCTTTAAACTATGGACTATGAGGTTCTTAAACTTACGAACTATGATGTCCTTAAACCCAATGGACCGCAATGTCCCTATAAACTAAAGAAAATTCTGTTGAGTAGATCTTAGTCTAAAATTTGACTAACGTATCCTCAACAAATGTTTGAGTTAATCTTAATTTAAAACAAGATTAACGATCCTTAAACCAACCCAAACCCAAATCTAAGAAAATATGGATTTGGACTAATCCACGCCCTACAGGCGACAACATAAATTAGTCTCCGTATACAATCTACGGGCAACCAAAAATAAAACAAATATACATGACACGAAGTGACCATCTGGAGAAGGAGAAAGTGGTTACCGCTATGCGGTAGCATAATTAACTGCAGGAGCTTGCGCCTGCAGGGAAAAGCGTCCCCATAATCAAAAACCCCTCGTAAACAAGGGGGAATCTGACGAAGTCTGCTACAACGGCCACATTTGTCTAAACCTCCGATATACGGTGCCATAAATCAACTTGTCATCTTCGGAGAGGTGGACGGATAAAACCTAAATAGCATCTGCCCCCAAAATTCTGGCCGGACGTCCCAACATCCCGGCCGTGTCTTTCGGCGGTGAACAGTGATCAACAGACCAAAATGTCCTCAAACTACAGTTTCGCCTCCAAAATGGCGATAAGAGACCGAAACGTCCTTAAACTAAAACAAGAGCCTAAATGATCTCTTGTTGGATCTGAAACAAGAATGATCCTAAAACCGTGTTAAGTAGATCTTAGTTTCAAATTGGACTAACGTATCCTTAACAAAAAACCAATCGAACCCCAACTGCTCACAAACATTTAAGTCGATCTTTATCTCAAAACAGATCAACGATCCTTAAATCAACCAAAACCCAAATCTAAGATATACGGATTTAGACTAATCCACGCCCTACGGGCGACAACATCAATTAGTCTTTGTATACAATCCATGGGCAACAAAAAATAAAACAAATACACACGACACGAAGTGAACTTCCGTAGCAGGAGAAAGTGGTTATCGCGATGCGATAACGTAATTAACTGTAGGGGCTTGCGCCTACAGGGAAGAGCGTCTCCACAATCAAAAACCCCTCACAAACGAGGGGGAATCTGACGAAGTCTGCTACAACGGCCGCATCCGTCCAAACCTCTGATATACGGTGCCATAAATCAATTTGGCATCTTCGGAGAGGTGGATGGATAAATCCAAATAGCATCTGCCCCCCAAATTCAGGCAAGACGATCCATCCCGGTTCGTCTCTGTTTTCGACGGTAAACAAAACGTAAGGACCCCGGTTGTCCTACAATATCTATAACTATTGGGGGTAAAAATATCAATCGCGCTCTGCTCGATTTAGGTGCTAGTGTTAACTTACTCCCGTATTCTATCTATAAGCAATTAGGCATAGAAGAGTTGAAACATGCGCACTGCACTCTCCAGATGGCCAATCGATCTATCACCCACCCTAGGGGTGAGTTAGAGGGCGTGTTAATCAAAGTCGGGGAATTTATATTCCATGTGGACTTTATAGTTTTAGATACACAGCCTGTGGCGAACCCACGAAACAAAATCCCGGTGATTCTTGGTCGCCCTTTTCAAGCAACTTCCAATACCGTAATCAACTGTCGTAACGGCTCTATGAACCTATCCTTTGTGTAACGACTCTGATTTTACTGTACGAAAATTTTTAAGTTAATATGCAGAATGGAGTTTGCAAGCCTGAGTACACTTTATAAGTTATTTTTGTTTAAGAACAGTAAGAAACCACTTGTAGTTCACTGGTAAAGCCTTTGCACTGCTGTGACATAGCCCCTGTGTTCGAATCCCCTTAGACACATATTATTTTTCTGAATTTTCTTTTAAACTTTTTGGAAGCCCAAAAGTTTACACGTGCACTGCACATAAAAATGAAAAGTCAGGGAAAATAAACATGTGTACAATGTTATTAACAGCGAGTAGGACACGTGGCCAAGATCCGACGGCTCCCCTCCAAAAGATGGCCGACTGTAGGGTGTTTTTCGTCACTCCATTAAGATGGGAATACACGTCGCTTATCTGGCGTACTACAGATTCCCCCTGCCTAGGGTTGGTAGGGGTTTATTAATTGTGGGGATCCGAATCTCCGGCAATCGCGGAATAAGCTGCCGTTAATTACCCCTCGCCTTTGGATCGAAGGAACATCCGATTGACGGGTCAAACTGGTCATGCGAACTCAATGTGCAGTGTGCGTGTGTTGTGCAGTGAGGGGTTTTGGATATATCGGGTCCCCCGCAGAGTTTACGGATAGCGGGCTGGGGGTCAAGAGAGCTAGCAGTCCCCTTACGGGGTGCGGGGTAGCATCCCGTTAGAATTTTTTTCTAACGGGGGAGGTATGTATGTATATAAAAAAGGGAAAATAGCGTCTAAAGGATGTAAGAGCGCCAGCGCCCCACGTGCTTGGCACATGAGCGCTGGGCGCCAGCAGGAAAAAGGGCTTTGCTCCTACACTGGAAGTTGTACTCCCGATTGACTTTTGGAGTTGAACTCTTGACAAAGAGGACAAAGGGGCTTGGCCCCTGCATTGGGAGTTTTACTCCCAAAAAGAAAAATTTATTATTATTATTATTATTATTATTATTATTATTATTATTATTATATATTGAGAAGTTAAACTCCTAAGATATTTTTGGAGCTGATGAAAGGGAACCCTTTTCTTCTCTCTTGAGCACTGGATCTTCCCCAAAATGGGGTTTTTAGATGTGGGTCTCCTTCTTCATCCTCTTTATTTGCTGGATCTTGGAGAAAAGAGAGTGAGATTTTAAAAATCTCCCCTTTTGGAGATTTGATGGAAGATCCGCGTTCCCCTTCAAAGGTTTTGTGGTGAAAAACTATTTCTTTTTGGAAGAGAAAGAGTGGATCTCTTAATTTAATTCAAAAAATGAAGAATGTTTAGAACCTTGAGCAAAAAGAAGGAGGCACACAAAACCTAATTTTTGGGGAGAATGAATTATTATTTCATTTCATCATCATGTTGTCTTTTATAGGCTTACAAATTTACTTATAGCCCCTTGAGCTTTACAAAATGGCATTTTGCCCATCCCATGCCTCATGTGCTCATTTCTTTTGCACATGAGCCATGCGTTTTATAAAAATTTGGCTTTATGCCCATTTTTCTTACATTCATGTATGAAAATTACATCAAAATTATTTATTACATAATTTTCATTTTGGCATGGGGGCGGCTGGCCGCGGGGCTCGACTTGGGCATGGGCCCACTTGGCCTGGGCTTGGGCTCACCTGGCTTGGGGTTGACTTTGACTTTGACTTGGTCAACCGGGGTATAATTTTTGACCCCTAACCTGTACAGTTTTTTTCATCACCCTATTGAGATGGGAATACGCATCGCTTGTCAGGCGTACTACAGATTCCCCCTGTCTAGGATAAACGGAGTTTATTGATTGTGAGGATCCAAATCTCCAACAGCCGCGAACTAAGCTGCTGTTAATTACCCCTCGCCTTTGGAGCGAGAGAACCTCCGATTGACGGGTCAAACATGTCATGCGAACTCAATGTGCAGTGTTGTGTGTTGTGTCTTGAGAGGTTTTAGATATATCGGGGGTCTCGCAGAGTTTACGGGGGTCCCGGTACCAGGAAAGCGGGCTGGGGGTCAAGGGGGCTAGCAGCCCCCTTACGAGGTGCGGAGCAGCGACCCGTTAGAATTTTTTTATAACGGGCGAAGTGTGTATGTATATAAAAAAGGGAAAATAACGTCCAAAGGACGCGGGCGCCAGCGCCCCACGTGCTTGGCACTGACGGGTATCCCGTGGGGAAAAATCCCCATGCTCTGCACTCAAAACCCTTGGCCTACCCCCTTTACCCCTGCACTGTTTGATTTCTCTGAATTTAAACATACACTTCAATTTCATCTTTAAATCTAATTTTAATGCATTTTAATTCATTCTTTAAATTCCAAACCCTAATTCCACACTATAAATACAACCTCATACCCTAGCCCCTTCACGTTCTGAAAATTCTAGCTAATATCCTCAAAATTTTCTAAGTACAAAAAGAGTACAAGTGGAGTTAGCAAGAGACCAACTCCAGCGAGGAATCGAGCAAATTCCGGCAACCCCGCGATGCCACAACGACCTCAACCCCTTTCTTTCTCAAAAAACAAAATCTAAAAGTATGTCCCCTCTCATCATCCCCCTTCTTCTTTAAAATCACTTTTCAAAACAAATATCGGTAAGTGGAGTTAGTACCGATGTAAATCTTCTAAACTATAGAATCTCACTTTTTAATTACATATTGTTCGTCCAACTTTTACATAATATTTGTAACACTATTATAAATGTTTAGAACCAATTTTCACTCTAAAACATCATGTTAAATAACTTAAATCTCACTTTTACATGAAAATACTATGAACTTTATATACGTCATTTTTCCTTTGTTTGTACATACCTTTAGAAAACATCACAGGGTAATGACCTACCCCTCACATGCACACATGTTTATATAGCACGATATATCTTGATCATACTTTTGATACAATATTTCATTAAAATACCATGAACTATAAAAACCCGGTTTTCTTTGAATTGTATTATCAAAACTCTTTGCGATTATGGCTCTACAACCCTTTTTAGGGGACCCGTTATTGGATGTTGTTGATTATCGCACATCCTATGGCTAGTAGAGCGAGATGCAGACCTCTTCACGGAGCATTCGATCTCGAAAGATTTTTAATACGATTTTTAAGAAAAAAATGAGATTTTCTATTTAATAATAAAAATTAATTTTTAATAATTATATAAATATTATTAAATCACTTATTTTCAAGATATAATAAAATTCCATGTTTTCTAAAAAATAAAAGAATGACAAGTTTTATCAAAATACCCTCAACTTATCCAAAAGACAAACTTTGCACTAAAATACCTTGAACTATCCAAGTTAAACTATTATCACTAAAATACTTCATATTCTTGAAATTCATAATTATGGAAACCCTAAATAATATAAATAAATACTCGAAGTTTATTTTGAAATTATATAAAATTGTTTTCATAAAACCCCCTCGAGTTATATAAAATTACATTTAAAGACTTTAGTAAATATAGGTTTAAGCGGGATTGATTCTCTTAAGCCTCAGAGAGCCGGAGAAAGTGAGTGCTTGCCTATTTAAGGTAGAAAAATTTAACGGTGTTATCAATGGTAATTGTTCTGGAAAAAGACACAAATCCTGCCGTCTATGTGTAGCAGTTGCAGATAACTCCCAAACCTAATTCAGAATCCAAATCGGTTCTAAGTGTCTGACTTAAGTCTGAGTCCAAATCAATCTGAGTCTAATCCAAATCAGAATCCAATTCAACATGAATCCAATATATCAAACATAAATACTTGAACCTGAACCAAAATACCAGAACAATATCAACATGCAAACATGACTTGACTTGACCGAACAATGGTTATAACTTGACTTGATTACATGACTACTTGTTTACATCCTAAACCTGATTACATGAACAAGTTGTACCCATGGTATCGGCAAGTCTTGTAATTATAATTAACACAATATATATTATGGGGTTTAACAGGGTAGATTGGTACGGAATGTGTTAAAAGCGGCACGATGATGGACACTAAAAGACACCTACATGAACTCTCGTGCCGTTGTCCCATGGGTTTTGACGGGACCTTTTACTTACATGTTACCATAGTCCACGGGATAGTTGGACTCCTCTCGTATACACTGATATACTCTGTACCAAGTTACAAACAACTACGTTAGTATACCAAACATATACCTGTATAAATTACCAGTTCTTTCTCTTTACTTGTTCTATTCCACTTTTATCTTTGGGACTTACCGAGCGCTAGTTCGCTGACGATATTCATGTCTCTTCTTTCTTTGGAATGTTCGTTAGGAGGACCCGATTCGCAGGAGACCAAGCCCAGCCAGGAGGACTTGGATTAGTTCACAGATAAGCCAGACTTCTAGTCTTTACTTATACTTACCTTTTCATTTGTATGCCACTGTTTAAGCATTGCTTTTATCATTGTACATTTCCTTTTCAAATAAGTTGTAATGTAAAGAATGAATGTTAATAAAAGTTGTTGTTTATATTACATCTCTTGTTATTCTTGTGCATCATTTATTTGTATTGCTTATTTAAGCTTAGCGTGTTTACTTATGAGTAAATACGTCGCGTACCCGCCACGTTTACTTCCCCGTATCCTGGGAAGCGGGGCTGACACTTTGGGAAGATGACAATTGAGCTTAACCTTTTCAGGATAGAAAGTCAACCCTCCGAACCTTCTGCTCACCTAATTGATATATGTTCTGTCAACGAGATAGCTTCCGATAGTTGCGAAGTTGAGGAACTTTGCTATAACGATCACGACGCCACTAGAACGTTATTGTTTGATCCATCTATTTATATGAGTGAGGACCCTTCTGTCGACAAGTTCATCCCTGAGTCCGAATCCTTTGACTTGTTGCAAAAGTTAGTCGGGCTTTCCGAGTCAATCTCTTACGCTGGACATGAACCTCTTAAAGAGTCCGAGTATCATTCCCTTACCCTACCTTCTATCGTCTCTCCGCCGACACTAGATCTCAAGCCACTACCATCTCATCATAAATATGCATATTTAGTTGAGAATGAATCCTTACCCGTTATCATATCAGCTTCTTTAGTTTTAGAGCAAGAGCGAGTTCTTTTGTCGGCCTTGAGATATAATCGGCAAGATTTTGGTTGGACAATGGCGGATATCAAAGGAATTAGTCCTTTGATTGCTGAACATCATATACGTTTGATGGATGAAGCCAAACCAGCCCGAGACCCACAAAGACGGTTGAATCCCGTCATGAAGGAGGAGGTAAAGAAAGAAATCGTCAAATGCCAAGATAATGGTATAATTTACCTAATATCTGATAGCCAATGGGTAAGTCCTATTCATCTGGTCCCTAAAAAGTCTGGCATCACGGTCATAACTAATGAGGCTAATGAGTTGATCCAAACACGTACCTAAACTGGGTGGTGGGTATGTATTAATTATAGAAAACTCAATGCCGTAACGAGGAAAGATTACTTCCCTCTACCTTTCATTGACCAGATGTTGGAACGATTAGCCGGGCATGAATACTACTGTTTCTTGGACGGATACTCCGGCTATAACCAGATTCCTATCACCTAAAAGAATCAAGATAAGACAACTTTTACTTGCCCTTTCGGTACATTTTCCTATAGACACATGCCTTTTGAGTTATGCAATGCTCCCGCTACATTTCAGCGGTGTATGATGGGGATATTCTCGGACATGGTCGAGAATTTTCTGGAGATATTTATGGACGATTTCTCCATATTTGGGGACTCCTTTAAGGAATGCCTACGTCATTTTGACGCTGTTCTTACCCGCTGTAAGGATAAGAATTTAACTTTAAATTAGGAAAAATGTCATTTCATGGTACAAGAAGGTATTGTCCTCGGGCAAATCATTTCACGAAAAGGCATTTAGGTAGACAAAACTAAAATAGATGTTATGCATAACCTTCCTCCTCTCAAATGCATCAAAGATGTACGATCCTTTCTTGGTCATGCAGGATTTTATAGGCGATTCATTAAGAACTTTAGCAAAATTTCTATACCCTTAACTCTTCTCTTGGCCAAGAATACAATATTTTACTTTGATTCGGATTGCGGGGATGCTTTTGAATTGCTTAAAAGTTCCCTCACTACAGCCCCCGTTCTGTCATCTCCGGACTGGAATCACCCTTTCGAGCTTATGTGTGATGCATCCGATTTTCCTATTGGTGTAGTCTTAGAACAACACATTAATAAGATGCCTCATGTAATTTACTATGCAAGTAGGACCTTGAACGAAGCCCAAATGAATTATACAACTACTGAAAAAGAACTCTTGGCAGTTGTATTTGCATTAGAAAAATTCAGGTCATACTTAATTGGCTCCCCAGTTGTAGTTTACACCGATCAATCCGCCCTAATACATCTCTTATCGAAGAAGAATGCTAAATCTAGGCTAATACGTTGGATCTTTCGGTTACAAGAATTTGATCTTGTAAAACGAGACAAGAGTGGATGTGAAAACGTAGTAGCCGACCATCTTTCACGCCTTTCTTCTTCGCCAACGTTGACCGTGCCAATAAACGATTCCTTTCCAGACGAAGAACGCTTGACCATATCCTACGAACCTTGGTTCGTGAATATTGTGAATTATTTAGCAACGGGACTTCTACCCAGCGAATGGTCAAAACAAGACAATCACCGATTTCTATCCCAAGTAAAACATTTTTACTGGGATGAACCTTATCTGTTTAAGTATTGTCCCGATCAAATCATTCGCCGAAGTGTCCCTAATAATGAATTCAAGAGTGTATTGTCTTTCTGCCATGATCAGGCATGTGGCGGTCACTTTGGTCCAAGAAAAATGGCGGAGAAAGTTTTGCAATGTGGCTTTTATTAGCCAACGTTATTTAAAGATGCATATGATTATTGCAAAACTTGTTCACGGTGTCAACACATGGGTCGGATTTCACGGAGAAATGAGATGTCACTCCAACCTATCTTGATTGTGGAGATATTTGATATTTGGGGAATTGATTTTATAGGCCAATTTCCTAACTCTTTTGGGAATTTATATATCTTATTAGCGGTTGATTATGTCTCTAAATGGGTGGAAGCGGTACCATGTCACACTAATGACAACAATGTTGTTATTAAGTTCCTTAAAGAAAATATCTTTTCGCGATTCGGACACTCTCGCGCTATAATTAGCGACAATGGGACGCATTTCTATAATCGGTCTTTCAAGACTTTGATGCAGAAATATTCGATCAACCACAAGCTTTCAACGCCCTATCATCCCCAAACGAGCGGGCAAGCTGAGATATCTTATAGACAGATCAAATAAATTTTGGAGAAAACGGTTTCTAAGAACCGTAAAAATTGGTCCACCAAATTGATGGATGCTCTTTGGGCATTTTGTACCGCTTATAAGACCGATCTTGGTATGTCTCCATACCGGTTAGTGTTTGGGAAGGCTTTCCACCTTCCTGTCGAGATCGAACACAAAGCAATATGGGCTATTAAAGAACTTAACTATGATTTTGATCAAGCTAGCAGCTATCGGAAGCTGTAATTAAATGAGCTAAGCGAACTTCACGATGAAGCTTACGATAATGTGGTTATAGTAAAGAACCGGACAAAAGTGTTCCACGACAAAAACCTTTTAAGAAAAACTTTCACGCCGGGACAACAAGTCCTTCTTTACGATTCTCGTCTTCATCTTTATCCTGGTAAGCTAAGATCTCGTTGGAAAGGACCTTTTGTGGTGCAGTATGTGTACCCGCACGGTGCAGTGGATATAAAAAATGTTAAAAACGGTTTTATTTTTAAAGTAAATGGGTATAGATTAAAACCATATTTTTCCGCTGACCCATCGGAGGAGCTCCTGTTTCTACAGGAGCCGCTTTATCATAACTAACTTTCCTCCGCCCCACCTCCATATTTCGGTAACAATATTTCATCTAAGAATGGAGGTGAGTATAAAAAAAATATATAACCGAATATCTGTGCATGCCAAAGAATAAGTTTGGGGGTAGTTTTTCATTTATTTTACCCCTAATATTTTCCTCCTAAGTCTACAGGTTTAAGCGCTCAAAGTACATTATCAGTGAGGACACTGCTGATATATCATTTGGCATTAGGCACTATATATGAAAAAATGGATTTTTTTGGAAATAAAAGTTAGAAAGTGAAAATACATATGAAAAATAGGAAGAGATTTAAGAAATGCAAGAAAATTATATATTTTTAAAACGAAGCTAGCAATAGGTAGTCATGAGCTGTTGTCCCAAGGGTTAGTAAGATGGAGGGAATCACTAATCTGAGAATAAAAATAAGTCTGAAAAATAGTCCCTATTCTTGAGTCCAAACTTCTGAATATTGATACCCTACTATACGCACTTCCACACATCTTGAAACTTGGGATATTAGAGGACACATTGAAATGCTCTTGTCTAAAAGCCTTAATATGAAGAAAAAAAATATATAAACAAAAATATAAATGACATAAAATATAAATGGCGAAGAAAAATGAACACTGGTTTTGTAATTACTTAAGGCGGCATAAAAAAATATAGGTATGGTGCCTTATCACCTAGTGCCTTAGACCAACTGATTTGAGATTCACTGTTAAGCCTTAGGTGTTGCAAAACTAGGATATTGCTAATTACGCCAAAAAGAGTGAGCACATTTGGTAATTGGTTGGTTAGTACCTCAAGAAATATTAACGGTCGCATGAAGAATGTGTGAGCGATTCCATCTAAAACATTCACCGACTAAAAAGTACTAAGGAAGATGGACAAAAGTATGATAGCTTGAATTGAATTCAGTAAGTGTAGGAATGTCTTTTACACACACGTAGAGATATATGATCGATGTTTGGAAGAAAGGTAGGGAGGAAAACTAAAGACGGTGTTTTATTGAGGGATGAAGTGATTTCTGATATCTTTTCATGACTATTAAGATAGGGCTCATGGAAACTAAAAAGCTAGTGTAGTTTAAAACTCTTATTTTCAAAGTCTTTCTTTTATAAGTTCCTTATCTTTTTATGTAACTTTCATCTTATTTCTTTTATGGGATTTTGTGGGTGTAATCCGCTAAAAACCCTCAGGAGACAACACTCCTCCTAGTAGAGACATCTAGAGATTTAAAAGCTTGTTGCACGTGCAATCATGTTGCCTACGAAAGTGTGCTAGTTAAGTTTTTCTTTTTCTCTTTAATAACTATTTTACTCGGGACGATCAAAAATAAGTTTGGGGGTATTTGATTAGTCTAAAATATTGCACATTTGAATGAAGATTTTCCATACTATTGTTAACTACGAAATGGTATTAATTGTAAATATAGAACATATATGAGTTTATTTGTAAAAATATTATTATCATATGTTTCTTCATTTTAATTAATATAATTAGGGAAAATATATGCATATAATATTTAAATGAAATATTAGTAATTAAAATATGCATATCATATCAATATTCTTAAAATTTAATATCATATAAATGGTTGGAATAATATCTCAAAAATACCAAATGCTACTAATACTTTGATTTGAGATATTGTGCATATACTAGCTCAGGTCTGGAATCCAAGTAAGAGATCCAAATCAAATCGGGATATCGGAACCGAATCCGCCAAATTTTAGAAGCAAATCGAGAAATCAAGCAACGGCAGAGACTCAGAACGATATTTTCAGAATCTATACATCAAAAGGATCTCCACATATCAAAATAAAAAGCTAGAAGAAAATTCAAAACCTAGTTCCACTATGATGCGGCGGAACCGTGGCCAAACATGGCTATTGTTGGGGTCAAAATTTACGCCCCGGTTGACCAAGTCAAAATCAAAGTCAACCCCAAGTCAAATGTGTTAGTGTATATACCCTAGGGGCCATTATTGTATCATACTAGCTTGTATATTACTTAATGTAAGCTTGGGATATTCACAGTTATATGACAGTCTTGCTAAATATGGTAGTATGCTACTTGGTTTTTTCTATCTTAATATGTGAGTATACGTATTGATAGAGCTCTTAGGATCTTGCTTGACTACCAGCGTTGTGATGGCAGTCACACTAGTGAGGCCTGGGTAGTCTACAAGCACATCCTTTTTCAGGTCTCTAGTCATAGGGTTATCGAGACAGGGCATCGATACTCCGGAGTAGACTAGTGTGTACGCTTCTCATCCCAGTTGGGAAGATGGTCTGTCCCACAGCCGTCAGTACGTCGTACTGGAGATAGTATACAGGTGCTCGTTGGGTTACGGGTACACCGGACAGGACTCATGGGGAATTGTTGGATGGTATTATACCCGTCGTCAGTTAACAGTTCCCAAGTGACATGAGTACAGCATAGTTCGCAGATTTGATACTGCTACTTCGCCTCGAGTGTGTCCCACCGTTCTTAGATTGCTACCCTACCACGGCTCAAAGGAGTCGTGCAAACAGGTAGCAGTTGGGTGCAGTCCCGAGCACTTGGAGGCAGTGGCGGTTAGACAGGATTCGTCTCTCCCGGTATTGGGAGTTGATATCGCGTTGTGTCAGAGAGCCATTACGCAAAGTCCCTGGCCAAGGCAAGCGAGATTTACTGGTAGGTTCCAGTTGTTTCTCAGGGTGTAATGGGCTACGCTCCGATACGACTTATACTGCTATTAGGGGACTGACGCTTGCCGCCCCCTAGGCCCGATATGCGATAGTCTTACACGAACAGACCGGACTGTACGGAGATTGTCACATCAGGCTCAGTAGGAGTTCGGATGGGTTTCCTCATCGGCCTTCTTATCGATATCTACCTGGGGACCGTTACGTACAGCTAGTGCCGCTTGCGGTATGTGGTTAAACCCACTGCCAGCGTAGTAGTCGAGTCTTTAGAGTCCCACACAGAGAATTTCCCTGCTCCGGGCGAAACGATATAGAGGTCGTATGGTTTTACGACAAGGGTTCGGAAGCATACGTGTGTTTACGCACGTACGACATTCGGACAGTTTTTACTAGCCGGCTTTGGTTTAAGCCAGTTTCTAGTATCAGGTTATTGGATTTATACAATCTAAAGTTTTTCCGTGTTTTCACGGATAGGAGGGGCGTTCTCGTAATTTCGCGAGAAGCTTCTAGAAGGATGGTGACTTGAGGGTTAAGGTGGCATTTGCATTTATTATGTTAATAACTCATTTGTGTGATTCATCCATGAAGTTAATGCATCATTTATTGATCTAATGACTCATGAGATGAATCACTCATATGAATGAATGAAGTATGGTTGTTAAATGATTTAATTTATTTATTTCATAAAACATTATGCTTCATATATATTCAAATGAGTTCATTATCTCTTCTCATTCTCTTGCTCACCTTCTTCTCCTCAAGCTCTCTCTCTTCAAACCCTAATCCTCCCCTCTCATGTGTTTTTACCAAGGATTAGAAAAGACTATTTAATCCATAACCCTTCTCTATATCACCTAGGTTGCTTAGATTAGCACTTTAAGAAACCTAGTTACCTCAAGTTAGAGGTGAAGCTTAGAGTATAGCTCTCGGGTGGATCATCTATTACGTGGAGGAGGCCGAGAAGGACGTGGATAACGAAAAGGAGAAGGACACGGTTCATTATGTATAATCACTTATCATAGTAGTTCACAACTTCTATGTTTCTTGTTAGTTATAGTTTAGCAAAGATTCTCGGTTAGTCGATATTTATGCAAAGAACAAGATCGTTTTTCAATTTTCCGCCTCCCCGCAAGTCGTGGGGTGTTGTACATCGACTTACAAAATGGGCCCAAGCCCAGATCAAGTGGGCCCATGCCCAAGTCGAGCCCCGCGGCTGGCCTCCCCCATGCCAAATTGAAATCATATAATAAATAATTTTGATATAATTTTGTATGCATGAATGTAAGAAAAATGGGCATAAAGCCAAATTTTTGTAAAACCCATGACTCATGTGCAAAACAAATGAGCACATGAGGCATGGGATGGGCAAAATGCCATTTTGTAAAGCCTAAGGGGCTATATGTAAATTTGTAAGCCTATAAAAGGCAACATGATAATGAAATAAAGATAATAAGTCATTCTCTCAAATTCTAGGGTTTGTGCCTCCTTCCCCTTCCTCAAGGTTCTAAAACCTTCTCCCCCTTTTGAATTAAATCAAGAGTTTAACCCTTCCTTTTTCAAAAGTAAATAGTTGTTCACCATAAAACCCTTGAAGGGTAGCTCGGATCTGCCATCAAATCTCTAGAAGGGGAGATTTTAAGTCTCGCCTCTCCTTTTCTCCCAAGATCCAGCCAACATAAAGGAAGAAGAAGGATACCTATATCCAAAAATCCCATTCCAGGAGAATCCGAGGCTCAAAATAAGATCCAAAGATTTTTAAGAGTTTAACTCCATTCAAGATCTGTTGGAGTTTAACTCCATAAATCAACCCCCTTTTTAGGAGTTTAACTCCAAATCTATACATAATCCCTGTTAGGAGTTCAACTCCAAAGCCCCCTTAGGAGTTCAACTCCTAACCCAGGGGCTAAGCCCCTTTTCCCGCTGGTGTTCCCAACGGTTGTGTGCCGCGCACGTGATCCACAGATGTCCATAGGTCGCGTGCTGGGAACGTGACCCGCGCGCGCTAAGCGCCCACATGCGCCTCACGCGACCCGCGGGCGCTCAGAGCCCAGAGGTCGCGTGCAGCTCACGTGACCTGCTGGCGTCCAGCGGTCGCGCGCTGCGCATGTGACTCGCTGGCGCCCAGCGGCCACGCGCTGCGCACGTGACCCGCGGACGTCCAGTGCCCACGGGCTGCGCACGTGACCCACGGGCGCCAATCGCCCACGCGCCAGGCACGTGACCCGTGGGCATCCAACGTCCACGTGCCATGCACGCGTCTTTAAGACGCTCCTCACCCCTCATTTTCCGTGCACTCCACACCAGAAACACGTCCCCCGTTAGGAAAAATTTTCTAACGGGGCGCTGCCCCACACCCCGCAAGGGGGCTGCTAGCCCCTTTGACCCCAGCCCACTATCCGGGCAGCGAGACCCCCGTAAACTCTGTGAGGCCCCCAGTATATCCAAAACCCCTCAAGACACCCATACGCACACTGCACATTGAGTTTGCATGACCAGTTCGACCCGTCAATCGGAGGTTTCCTCGCTCCAAAAGCGAGGGGTAATTAACGGCAACTTAGTCCGCGGTTGCCGGAGATTCGGATCTCCACAATCAATAAACCCCGCTTACATTAGGCAGGGGGAATCTGTAATATGCCTGAAAAGCGACGCGTATTCCCATCTCAATGGGGTGACGAAAAACACACTACATCTATATGCGGCGGATCCTCAGTCCAATCAGGGCCGTTGGATGTGAGATTTTAGGATCATAATTTTAACTGCATATATTCACAGATGGCATCGAGGGTTTCTGGTTTCAGGGACTATATAAAGGACCAAGAGCTGTATATTTAAGATCATCATCGAAGAGATCAAGTGATCCTCGTATCCGAGTGATCATCATCTATTCATTTACCTCCAATAAGAGAGAGATCTAGAGTAAACAAGGGTTCTTGTAATTTACTTTCCAAGGAGAATTGTAAATGCAATAGTTGATTAATAAAGGTAGTTTTTATTTTAATTCTTTTTGCAATTATTTTCCGCATTTAATTTATGTACCTACTTTTACGCAGTACTTTTTTGCATCTTCATTATGCTTTCATTCACCTTCATCTTCTCTTCTAAGTTAACCAAGAGCGAGTAATTCCTTACTTGCTAGGGTTTGTAGGATAGGGTAGGACAATTGATGAAAAATCTTCTAACTTTTTTTATACATTTTAAAGTTTATAAACTATAGCAAAACAAATGTTAACCTCCTTATCGGGCAAACTACTAATTTATTGATAGTCACGACCACGATTTGAGATTGGTTGAACACTTGTTTTGTTAAGAGCTAGACATGAATAGAAATCAATGAAAGGAAAATAGTCGGTAGTGGGAAATCCTAGTTTCCTCCAAGAACCCTAATCTACATTCATCACTATCGCACTAGCTTTAAACTATTAAAAGATAAAAGAGCCATTTTTAATTATTCATCCATTACTACTAAGTCCTATGAACCCTACAAGCCTTTTTATTATAAATTTTATATCCGTTTTAAAATATAACGACAAACAATCACCCATCTTTCATCAACTCGTCTAAAGTAAGAAGAGTTCACGTTTCCCTGCGGACGACCCGTACTCATCGCGGCTAGCTACTAGCAACACCGTCTTGATTGCGATTATTTACAAAACACTTCTTTTCGCACGATCAATCAAGTACCCACTAAAACATGATTTTAAAGCATCAAGCAACGTGGCAGAATACGAGGCCTTGTTAGCCGGGCTACGAATCTGTTAGTTATGTATATTCCCTAGAGGCCATTGTTGTACATATGATGTATATTATAGTGGATGCTTGGACATATATAGAGAGGACTTTCTTGCTCGACATGATAGTATGCTATCTGGTTGCTCTTTGTCTTAACAAGTTGACTTGTATTGTGATACTGTCTTGCTCTCACATGTTGACTAAGCCCTTAGGATGTGTACTTGACTACTAAGACTATGATGGAGATCATACTGGTGGGACCAAGGTAGTCCACAAGTACATCCAATAATTGTTCCTAGTCGATGGTGTATCGAGACAGGGTATCGATACTCCAGAGTAGACTAGCGTATACGCTTCTTGACCCATATGATGGGCGATGGATGATCCCACATCCATTGGTGTTTGACATCAAAGATGGTATACGGGTGCTCAGTGGAGACTGGGTACACTGAACGGACTCGCAGAGAACTCCTAGTTGGTATTATACCTATCGTCGGATAGCAGTTCTCTGGTGACACTGGTACAGGTTAGTCTGTAGACCTGAGATCGTCATAGAGTCTTGTGTGATTCCCACTGTGCTTTGATTTCCACCTTACCACGTTCAAGAGAACGTGTAAAACGGTGGCTTTTGGGTACAGTCCCAAATCACATGGAGGCAATGAGCGATAGGAGGGGTTTCGTCTCTCCCGGTATTAGAGGTTGATGTTGCGCTGTGCTCAATTGGCTATAACTGGATATCCCTGGCCAGGGCTGATATGGAGATCTACTGGTAAGTGTTATCAATAGTTTCTCAACCCGTTATGAGCCTCACATCGGCACGACTTATCGGTTACTGGGGTTTGACGTTTACCACCCATAGACTGATATGTGACATATCAGATGAAGAGACCGGACTGTACGGTAGTGTTACTGACAGGATTTACAGGAGCATGAGCAGGCTTGCTTGTTGATCTTCTGATCGCTCAATACCCGGATGGCCGTTACGTTTAGCTGACCGCTGACGGCTTGTGGGTGACTGATATGATCACCACCCACTGTCGGCGTATTGACGAGTCTGTAGAGTCCTACACAGAGGTTTTCTGGCTCAGGAGAAACTGAGTAGGAGCACATATATGATATGTGCGGGACCGAGAATAATACGAGTATGTGATACCGTATTCTATTTCTCACGATATGTGATATCGGTCGGTTGTATGTACTATAGTCGGGTTATCGGATCAAGTGTTGATTCGATAAAATGATACATATTATATTAGTCGGTTATATGTGATATAGCCGGATTATTAAATCAAGTGTTGATTTAATAATTTAATTTATAATTATATTTGATATATTAAATTACATTAACTAATATATGCTCACTTAAGTATTTCTTTTTCTCACTTTTGATACATTTAACATATATGTGATATATGTTTATTGTATTGTTTTCTTTTGTTCACAAATTATATATATGTGATATATATTATTGTGACATGCTAGGTTAGACATGCAACATGGGTGTATGAGACTTACACCATGATATATGATAATGGTGGGATTTTATTTATTTTAAGTAATTCAAAATTGCTTGGATATTTGTCATGGTTGAGCTTGGATGAAGCTTGTAGAGACATTGACTTGGTCCACCAATTTTTTTTTTACCTAAGATATTTTTTAACCCAACCCTTATCACTTAGCCATGGTTTATTCTCTACATGGGTTAGCCATGACATATACTCACCGTGCTTGCATTTCTAACCTCAAACTCATTATTCGTTCATCTTCTTCTTTCTTCATCTCCTTCAAGCTCTCTCTCTTTGATTTGAGGAGATAAAAAAAATAGTGAGAAATTAAATTCTAAAGTGAGCAAAATTCCTACTTCATCACCCTCTTCTAAATTAGCCACTTAGATTAGAGTGTTAGCTTCACTAGTTCTATATTAGTGAAGAGATAGCTTGAGTCCGTATTTTCTCGACGTAAATCATCTTGGATTTTGAAGACTTCTAGCAAGCATGCATCATTCACCTTGTGGAGCCTCTCAAGAGCCCAGGAATTCTTTGATCACAGCGAAGGGACCACTACTTGGAGCATTTGAAGTGAAGGACCGGTCTAAAAAGGTTGTATTTCGCATCCACTTAGTTGTAAAGTTGTTTACATATCATATTGTCTAAATCTTTAGTTAAGATTCTAGGGTTAGGATTAAGTAGCATGGCAAAAATTTGAAAATGGCATGGACGATGCCTCCCGAAACCTTGTTGTTGTGATAAGTAACCCTACAGAATTGCCTTCGGAGTAGGGCTGAAAACCATCCGGATACGCAGCGACTCCACGCTGGTCGTCGGCCAAGTAACCGGGCGTTTTGAAGCCCGAGAACCACTCATGGTAAAATACTTTGCGGAGGTAAGAAGACTTCGGAAAAAATTCGACAAAGTACAATTGGAGCAGATTCCCAGAAATCTGAACACCTAAGCCGATACCCTGAGCAAACTTGCCTCCTCCTACTCGGCTAATCACAAGAGAAACATCCTTTTTGAAATCCTGCCACGACCCAACGTGGAAGATAGAGAGACAACGCTCCAAATCTACACGATCTAAGAAGATACCCCGGATTGGAGAAAGCCCATTGTAGAATTTCTGAAAGATGGGATTCTTCTGGATGACCGGGCCGAGGCGCGTCAACTACGAGCAAACGCTCGCCATTTCGTATGGAGCAAAGAAAACCTATACAAAAATTCGTACACTCAGCCCTTGCTCTGATGAATCGACCCCCACAAAGCAGACTACATCTTACGAGAAATACACGAAGGGGTCGGAAGGGCGCATCAAGGGGCCCGCTGCCTGGTCTAAAAGACGCTGCTCCAGGGATACTATTGGCCGGGAATACATTGAGATGCCGAGAAAATGGTCAGAAGATGCAAGAGCTGCCAACTCTTTGGCAGCATCCCACGTCTCCCCGCCACCGAATTATCGCCACTGAGTTCCCCTTGGCGATTCGCGCAGTGGGGGATGGATATGGTGGGCCAGCTTCCCGCAGGAACGGGTGGACACAGGTACATCCTTGTCACCATAGAATACTTCACGAAGTGGATTGAGGTCATGCCTATCAGGAAACCAGACGCCGTCTCTACGATAAAATTTCTGCAAAACAACGTGATTTCCCAATTCGGGATCCCAAGGTGTATCATCACCGACCACGAAACCAACTTCGAGAAAGACAAAGTCAAGGAATTTTGCAACGACTATCACATATTAATGAAGTTCGCCACGGTCGTCCATCCCCAATGCAACGACTATCATAAAGTCGAGGGCTCCGAACTCGCCCGGAAGGAAGGCAAGGCGGTTGGGTTAAGGAACTACCTCGGATACTATGGGCACTACGGACGTTGGAAAAAACACCTATGGGAGAAACCCCGTCCTGCCTCTGCTATGGTACCGAGGAGATGGTCCCTACAGAAATCGGATTGCCCAGCTATCGGGTCGAGCACTTTGACAACGAGGCCAACACCTCAGCACTACGAAGTAACTTGGACGTCTTATTATAAAAACGAGATCAGGCGAAAATCAAGATGGCCGCCTATCAGCGGCAAATCTCCCGCTACTACAACGCCCGAGTTAGGCATCAAGCCTTCAAGACAGGAGACCTGGTCTTACGACGAAACGAGTTCATGGACCAAGCGAAGCTACATAAGTTCTCCCCAAAATGGGACGAGCCCTTCCTCGTGACAGAGACACTGCTCGGTGGAGCCTACCGTCTTCAGGACTCCAAAGGGCGCAATTTCCCTTGGCCATATAACACCGAAAAGCTTAAGTTGTACAGATAAACGTGTTCCCCCTTTTTTCCTTTTTCTCGAATAATGTAATTTCTTTCCATATCAGTTAAATTTTCCAAACAAAGTCCTCATGCAAATTAGACTTCGACAGCGACCCGCAACCGCTCCCTTTCTTCCTTTCCTCGGGTCCGAGTTAGGGGACATGGAAAGGGCACGGGTTGGCAAAAAAGGGGGGGATGAGGATAGGGAAAAGAGATATAATGCGCGGCAATCTTGACCACAAGAATTTTTTTTATTACTCGAAGGTATTCTTGGCTCCACAGCCTTACAACCATTACAGTAAAGGAGGAAAAGGATTAAGAAAACATTGACGATGTTACTCGTAAGAAAGCTCCTCCAGCCTAGCCCAAGCAACCTCCGCCCGCTCCCTCTAGCGATGCCCATGGACCCTAAAAGCTACAGATTCACCGGGATCCCCAACCACCGAACACGACGCCACCACCAACCTCTGTTGAAAACATTCAAGAAGAATGTCCATCGAGCGATTCCTCCGGCTCTTCGAGATAAGGCCAAGCTCATGGGCCGTATGCATCTTATCAAACGCCTCGTCCATCGCCTGCGGGGACAGAATATTATAAAGACCCGGGGACGACCTCCATATCGCTTAGATCAACACTTGCAAGAGAGGAGATCTTCGGGGAAGAAAACGCCCGCAGTGCCCCTCCAAACGACTTATCACAGCTTCATACGTCGCCTCGGAACGGTCAAGACCATAAAAGTACACATCGTCTCGGGACACGATCTCCTTGATGGTGTATGCGCGGCCCGTCATCTTCAAGAAACGTAGCATCTAAGAGAAATTCGAGCATGCCTTCGACATTTATAGCCTCAACAAGAAATCTTCCAACGGCTGAGATCTTCTCGCGCTATGACGCAAATCACAGGATGTCGCACTTTCCCAATAAGGAACGACCACATGGAACCTGATTGCATGTCGCACCTTCCTTAAAATACAGGTCAAAGAAGGTTGAACGACATTTCCCAGAAAAACATAGAATCTGGGAAGCCCTCGCCAAAGGGTGGCCAAGCAGTTTCCTGCTCGGCTCATCCGCTGAAGGCAGCTTCCTGCCTGACCACTCCGCGGATCCAAAACCCTCGCCAAAGGGTGGCCAAGCAGTTTCCTGCTTGGCTCATCTGCTGATGGCAGCTTCCTGCCCGACCATTCCGCGGATCCAAAGCCCTCATCAAAGGGTGGCCAAGCAGTTTCTTGCTCGGCTCATCCGCTGAAGGCATCTTCCTACCCGACCGCTCTGTGGATCCAAAGCCCTCGCCTAGAGGCGGCTGAGCAGTTTCCTGCTCGGCTCATCCGCTGAGGGCAACTTCCTGCACGACCACTCTGCGGACCCAAAGCCCTCGCCAAGAGGGCAGCTTCCTACCTGACCACCCCGCGGATCCAAAGCCCTCGCCAAGAGGTGACCGAGCAGTTTCATGCTCGGCTCATACGCTAAAGGCAGCTTCCTGCCTAACCACTCTGCGGATCCAAAACCCTGGCCAAAGGGTGGCTAAGCAGTTTCCTGCTCGGCCCATCCACTGAAGACAGCTTCCTGCCCAACCATTTCGTGGAGCCAAAGACTTCGCCAAAGGGCGGCCAAGCAATTTCCTGCTCGGCTCATTCGTTGAAGGCAGCTTCCTGCCCGACCACTCCGCGGATCCAAACCGCTCGCCAAGAGGCGGCCAAGTAGTTTCCTGCTCGGCTCATCCGCTGAGGGCAACTTCCTGCCCGACAACTCCGCGGACCAAAAGCCCTCGCCAAGAGATGATCGAGCAATTTCATGCTCGGCTCACCCGCTGAGAGCAGCTTCCTTTCCGACCACTCCGCAGACCCAAAGCCCTCACCAAGAGGCGACCGAGCAGTTTCCTGCTCGGCTCATCCGCTGAGGGCAGCTTCCTGCCCGACCACTCCGTGGACCCAAAGCCTTTGTCTAGAGGCGGCCGAGCTGCTTCCTACCCGGCACTTTCAAAGTCCAATTCAGACGCGGCGCACGATCAATTATCACCTCGACTCTGGGGTGAGTGGGACGCCGACCTACCTATACTTAGTGTCGTTCAATTTATATACTCAACGCACGATCGTCACCTTGACTCCGTGGTGAGTGAGACGCCGACCTACCTATACTTGGCGTTCGTTTGATTTATATACAAGACGCACGATCGTCACCTTGACTCTGGGGTGAGTAGGACGCCGACCTACCTATACTTGGCGTTCGTTTGATTTATATACGCAGTGCACGGTAGTCACCTTGGCTCCGGGTGATGGCATGCACCGGTCTATCTATGACTTGGCTTTCGTTAGCTCGTACATCGCGCTTGCCCAGCACTCGATGCCCAACTTCGCATGTACTAGACATCCGATGGACACCGACCTATCTACACTTGCGAAAATAGAAGCACTCTGAAAGCGAGAAAAATTACTTGCGAGATAAAAACACTTGCAGATCAGTATACTTGCGAGCTAAAAATACTTTATTTATATCCAAAAATTTTATATAAGGAATTATGGGCTCCCCAGCCTTATAAAATGCCCGGAGGCTTCCAAAATTTAGTGATTGAGGCGCGATAGCTCAAACTGCCTTCTTGGCCGCCACCTCCCCTTGATCGGTGCCTCCTTATGGGGCTACAATCGCGACGTCCGGCACAGCGCTTCCGCCCGCCACCTCGCCTCCCTCGGCCGGCTCGGCACCACCCCCTGCGGCACTTTATCGGCTGTGGGATACCTAGCACGAAGGTCTTGATCTTCGAACCCGGGCATGGTTTCCTTAACGGCATCGAGAGCGTTGTGCCACCCGATGGCCGTGGAGTCGGCGAGGTTAAGGTAGAACTGGTCAGAGGTCTTGTACTCTTCCACGGCCCTTTCCGCTTTTTCCTCCGTGAGTTTCGCCACCTCGTAAGACGCCTGAGCACCCCGCTTGAATGAGCCCTCTTCCTCTTCATGGCATCAAAGAGCCCGTTGACCTTCCCCCTATCTGGGCCTGGATAGCCCAGTTAGATTCAGTCAGGAGCCGATGGGACTCCTTCAACTTGGCAACCGTCAGACCCTCCGCGACCAATCTCGAATCAAGGAGGGCCGCCTTATCTTCCACCTATTGTAGCCTGGCAAGGAGTTCTTCTTCTCACGAGGAAGATTCGCCCGCCTTCCTCATCGCAGAGGCCAACTCCTTGGACTCCATTGCAGCGAGGAGAGAGCAATGCAGGAGGACTTAGGAAAACGGGAGCCGTGTCAGGAGATAATATATATATATATATATATATATATATATGTACTCGGAGAAATTTTGGGAGAGTTACCGACCTGAATGGCCTCCTGAACTATCGCCACCACTTGTGCCTTCATGGTGCCTCGGGGAATCTTGGTCCCCGCTGCCTTCTCTGTGTCTGCCAGTAAACCGTCGGCCATAGAGAGCCCCGAGGGCACCTCGATACAGAAGTCGCCCTCCTGCACCTGAATCCCGGGCTGAGAGGGACAAGAAACCACCCTCTTCTACCTCTTGAGGAGGGATTCTGTAGAAGACGGCACTTCCGTCCTAGCCCGGGGGGCCGGATCTCACTTGTGCTTCTGTCCTCCCCGCGGCATTCCTCCGGAACGGGGGGCGCTGCGGGAGCCTTAGCTATGGGTGCTTGCCGGGGAGCCGCGCTCAGGAGCAGGCCAGGATGAGCTTGCGCCACCGCCCTTCCTCCCATGGGCCTTGGCGGCCATGGCAACCATAATCTTTGAGCGATCCATCGGCTCTGCAAGATACCATAAGAAAAGATCATAGACCAAAGAAAAAAAACAGCAACTAAATTTAAGCAAGTCTAAATAGATCGGCACAAGCCCTAACTCACCCACGAAGCGTGTGGGACCGAGTCCCGCCCAGCTCAAAGCCTGCTCAGAAAGCAGAACATCAGCCCGCTAGATCGGTTCCCATTGAGACACCACTCTTGCCTCGGGAGCATTCGACTGCCTAAATCTAGGACAGTCGGCCCTATGCCACTTGATGGGCACCGGCCAATCCTCACCCTTTGGTGGCTCGACGAAGACAAACTTCTCTTTCCACTCGTATATGGAAGAAAGGACGACCACTATCCTGAACCAACAGCCCTACCCTTATGTTTTTTGAATGAATGATACACCCAGCTTGGTTCATCCTTGCTGGTACCGGGATGATTTTTATAGCAAAGAAAAGAAAGGAGTATGATCAAATCAAAGGGGATCCGATCAATTTTCATTCCTGCCTGAAACGCTTCCATGTATAGGGCAATCTCTTTGCCCTGTACCTGGTCTGCTCGCTTGCCCTCCCAGGCCAAACGATGTGAATAGCCAGAGGGTATATGAAAACGGGCCCGGATGTCAGAAAGCTCATCCAGACGGTTCAAAACTGAGGGCGGATCGTGGTTATTCCCGATGCGTGCCTTGGGGGCCCTTTTCTCCCCCCGACGGCGAAGGACGAGGGCGTCATTCCTTCTGGGGGGCGAGCCTGACATAGAAGACGAAGACGAAGATGAAAAAGAAGAAAAACTCTCTCGGCTATCAGAAACCGAGGAGGAAGAAAGCATGCTGGGCTTAGCTCCAGAAACTGAAGCCTCATCGTTCAACTCAACCCTTACTACGTCAATAGATATTTCGAAGGAAGACATCTAGCCTGATTCAAGAAAGGTTTGGCTGAATAAAAGTTTTGACAGCTGAAGTTCCCGCCTAAGCGAATGTGCGCCGGGAAATCTTCAGACGACAAAGAGATGGCTAGGGTAAAGTAATGGCCGTGGGACGAACCCCCTATTTATACACTCAGCAAGAAGGCATCCAATGGCCCGCATCCGTTCCTGCCCAAACGAAGCGTCACACCAAGCGTCCACCGAGACTCCACGAGGCAACCGGCCATTGGACACGTAACCTCTCGCCAGGATTCGGGTGACAGCCACCTACGTCCTACCACTCAGTGGAGGACACGTGACGCGTTGTCACGACCCGAAATATTAGCTCGTAACCAGCACTTGAATCACGCAACGCCTAAAGGCGTAACGGAATTCAAGTAAGCTGAAACCCAGAAATCTAAACCTTGTTAAGAAAATAAAAGAGGTGAAGTTTTGAAATAAAGGTATAATGAAATCAAGTTTTCTTAAGTGCATAACAAGGGAACATAAAAAAAATGCAAGTTTATTTTACTAGTTTGAAAAACGAGTTTCATCTTTTTTTAAAAAAAATTGGGCAGCACCTCCTTTGTATTTTTGATCCAAAACCACCAATACAAGATAATATAAAGGCATCCCCAAGCGAGAGCTAGCTTTTCGCCAACCGGCGGATCACAACCACGCAAAACAGTAAATATCAGTATACGGCGCCCAACGGCGAAGATCACCACAAAAGATAAAGAAAAAGCAAGACATAAACCCCAAAGCGAACATAAACCCATCGTTCAAGTCTTGCAACTACAAGTCTTACTAAGTCATCATTACTTATACAAAAACTAGTTTGAATTGATGGAGTTGACTAGATACAATATGAAATATAAATACAAGAGTGAGTACGATACAAATGTCCCACCTACCAAGCAAACCACCCAAAAGTAGCTATGTGCCAGCGATGCTGCTACTGATCCGTACAGTCAACCTGCAAGAACTGTGGCACAACGGGGGTGAGTTGCCAACTCGTGAGTAGAAAAACATCAACAAGTAGAAATCGAATAAACAACAATTCGTAGGTCAACTATATCATGAGGGTAATACTATGATATCTAGGGTGACCGGGTCTGTATATGTGCCAACACTAATATCAATACCTATATGTATACGGATATAATCCAACAATATAATTAATGTATGTATACATGTGGATCTCGTCCAACCATATAATCAATGTATGTATGCATGCGGATCTCGTCCAACCATATAATCAATGTATGTATGCATGTGGATCTCGTCCAACCATATAATCAATGTATGTATGCATGAAAGTATGAGGATATAAATCAA
Organism: Agapanthus africanus; assembly: GCA_030015575.1. Classification (NCBI taxonomy): domain Eukaryota; kingdom Viridiplantae; phylum Streptophyta; class Magnoliopsida; order Asparagales; family Amaryllidaceae; genus Agapanthus; species Agapanthus africanus. Next base: position 50,863,288 of record CM057339.1, read on the forward strand.
TGTGTGTCCCTCGCGACACATCAAAATCATGGAACCTGAGTGTCCAGCATCGACACTCGAAATATCATGAAACCCGTGTCCAGCATCGACATGTAAATCCTCATATATCGGGCTCCGTCAGTCCGGATCGTCCCACGGGCTCCATCTGTGAAATCGGCCCTTGGCCCCGGTAGTACGGGTCGGCCCGTATCCATTTCTCGTCTCTGGTCAGTATCCTCCGGATAACCGCCAGGTCCAACCAATCACCGGTAGGTAGTAGTCTTTCTGCCAGGCTTACCGTCTACTGCACAGCCATCCGTTCTCGCCCCAGGGTACCATACCGGGTCCACTATGTACCCACAATCGGCCTCATCCAACTCCTCGAATCAGGTTTCACATGTCATAAGTCTCAGAACCGAGAAAACGCATGGTGGACGCACTGAAATATCATATCAAGAGAAACCGGGTTTTTAAAACAGTACATGCTTTCTTTTGAAATAGCCACGGTTCTCAAATTCAGAAATCTCATGAAAACAACATATCTCAATGCGTGTAATCATAAAGCATGATGTATGCGATATATAACAGAAATGTAAGCATATCCGAATATCATGCAACATGAAACAGTGATATGATATATTAAGGGAAAACCGCTCTTTTAAATGGATCCGGTTTTTAAAATAGTGCATGCGGTCCCCAATTCTCCAAAATCAAAGCCAACATCATCTATGTATGTACAAATGGTATATACGCAAGCATGAGTGTATAATATGTATGTGTGCCAATATGGATGTACAAGTGGGTATATATGCAAGTATGAGTGTACAATATGTATGTGCGCCAATATGGATGTACAAGTGAGTATATACGCAAGTATGAGTGTACAATATGTATGTGCGCCAATATAGATGTACAAGTGGTATACACGCAAGCATGAGTGTACAATATGTATATGCGCCAATATGGATGTACCAGTGGTATATGCGCAAGAATGAGTGTACAATATGTATGTGTGTCAATATGGATGTACAGGTGGTATATCCTGATGCAGTGATTCTACTGTGTAGTGACATGACAATTATCGATGATGAAGTGTGTGAACCGGCAAATCTGTGTAAGTGAAACATACGCATCATCGATAATGGTGCAGGTGTACTAGCACAGGTATAAGTAATGCAATGCGAATAACATGAATGCAGTATAAGGTAAATCGTTAGCTAAAAGCTATAAGGTATACGTGTCTACAAGACCGAGTCGGTGAATCTATCAATCGGCATCCAGCCTCACAACATCGCGTACGGTATAATCTATCGTACGGCATCCTCTAGTCAAGGGTATGGATCAAACATCAAGTCAAACTCATCAGGTATGGAGAATCATCGTACGGCGGTATTAAGCTATCAGGGATCCTATCAACCTATAAGACGAGGAGGGTACGGACCTAACGTCTCGTACGGCTATCACTCACGATTCACAACATCTATAAATATCTCTATATACCAATGTCCCAGGTCACATCCGCAACAATCTCATATCAGGGGACCGTCAGGGTATCAATCATCTCAATCGACTCGCATCCGTATACCAACATATCATCAAATCATCATATTGCGTCATATATTCTTTTCATCGCATTTATATCCCTCATCAAGTCAATTTTACAACTACATTCTACCTTTACTATAAGCATAAGTATCTAATGTAACATACACACCCGAACCATACAAACAGTTTTTGAAAGATGCGAATCGCAGTTTTGAAAGTAGGGGCTACGGTGTTTTTAAAGAAAAGATATCATTTGAAAATACGTAACGTCCCTCAAGGTATCTGTTTAAAAGATGTATACGATTCTTCAGTTTAAAAATAAGTATGGTTCGGATGACGCATCTACGTCGACTATCTAGTCCTATAGTACCCTAAACGGCAATATCAACAAATATCATCCTCAAGTCCCGTCATCACATACTAGTCGTATCATATCGCTTCTAACTATCCTTAGTTTCTAATATGGTTTATCTAACTATCTTTTTACTCTATCTGTAGTTTTCTATTAAAGGTTTCATTAACCATAATCTACATATAAATCGGCTTCCATCAAAGTGTGCGGGGGTGCTATACGCCATCCACCCGACTTCCCCCGTAGATATAGATCTACTCACCTTGGTCTTCGCTTGCCGAAGTCGATGACGTCACGCTTCGTCGCATCGGAATCCACGGGAAGATACCTACAATAACAACACATATCGCAACGCTATTAAAATCAAGTTCTGAAATCCAAACGGCACTCGGATCGCCTATAGGTCAGAACATATAGCCCACGCGTGCAAAAACGAGTAAACAACCCATGTTGTTGATGTACAAACATGCAACAACCAAATACAAATCCAAATATCAAAACCTAGCATTCAAAATACGGAAAACACATCCAAAAATCACACCCAAGTGTTCCCAGATTTTGACTCAGGCAAAAAGGAGTTGCACAAACAAGTCTAGGGTGTTGTACATGGTGTATATGACCTATTGGATCAACCGCGACACCAAAACCCACCAAGTGGCCGGCCACATCACATGGAATTCCGGCGATCTCGGTTCCAGTGGATCCAATGGGGTTCATCTGGTCAGTGTGGTCTCCTAGTGCCCTAATTTGGTCCCTGGTATTGTTTGCAGTCCTCAAAAATTTCCCGGGTTGCTCCAGATTTCCCTGCACGCCCTATATACTCACAAAACCAACATGAACAAAATCCTAAATCCGTATTTTGGTTTCTATACTAAATTCCAGGTCTTTCAACAGCCAATAGAGTTCACTAATTTCCCACAATCACCTAAACCCTTCTCTAGAAATTTCTATCTTCACAACCATCAACCCAATTCAACTTCTAAACTATTTAAAACATAAGAAAACTAAAACTAACTAAATGGAAATGATTATACCTCATGGATGTCACTTAAGCAAACCCTAGAAGTCCCAATGTTGTCAAAATCCCACTTTACTTGGTCCATTGCAATGAGGGTGAGGAGGTGATCATTTTTTATGAAAGGGGTATAGGGTTTTGACAAGCTTTTGGAGGTGATTTTTGGGGTTGTAGGTGGAGGGAAAGGAGCTTGAGGAAGAGGAAGAAAGAGATGAAAATGGTGGAGGAAAGAATAATGAGGCAGCCCCCCTCTCAATTATTCTCACACTCTCTCTCCAAGCATGCTTATTCTCATCATTGTGTCCCCTCTCTCTCTCTCTCTCCAAATCATCATTACACCTTTTTCCCTTACTTTTCTCACAAAAAACACATACATCCAAACAAAACAACACAAATGAAATAACATGAACATGTCATGGTGCACTAACCATGAAAAAAACTGCAGAAACACGAATTTGGCTTAATCGTGATTAGCAGTGCACTAATCGGGGTTTTTTTAATCCAAATTGCATAAAATAAATTTTTAAAATACCAAATCCTTTAAATATATTTTTAAATGAATAAATCATTTTAATTTCCGTTTATTTCACAATTATTGATATATATTTATACCCATTTTCGAAAACCCCAATTTCACAAAACGGGCAGTTTTCGGGAAATATATTATTTTAATATTAAATTCCAAAAATAATATTTTATATTTTCTGAAATGTTACACGCGTAGCCCAACTGGCCGAGTGAACGAAACGGCGCCCTCCTTTTTAGGCGCAATCATTTCACTGATACACTGACGTCACCAAAGATACGCACGGGAACTGAGGCGCTTCGTGAGCCGCCACGTGGATCTAGAGATTCAAGACGAGTATCCACCAAACGGTGTATCTTCGCACAACAACCCATTGCAGAGGAACTTAGGCTGAATCGTCAAAAACCGAGCTTACCACTCTCAATCCCGACCCATAAATAGGTCAAGGCGAGAGTGGGGGGCTAATGATGAGGCTCATAAACGAGTATTTCCCAAATCACTACACGTGACGGATGAAGTGTCATCCGCCAAGCTTGCTAAACTCATGGGGGTTACGGAGCTGGAACAAGTATGATGCATCAGGGACATCTCCGGAGTACCTTACACATTTCGCCTAAACAACCATTCGACGGCTTTCCTCCGAGCAATTCTACAGCCGAGCTTCCTCGGCCACCGAGCTATCCACCGAACTAAGCTTCTTTGGGTTCCCTGTTCAACCGAGAGCATGGAGCCCAAGCGTCCCCGTAACGGCTCCGTGTATCTCGCCACGACGAGATCTCCGCCGCTCCACGACCCTCATCTCACGCTAGCGTATTCCGCCATTAACGAGCGCATCCGGTCATTAATGGGCATGTCTCGCCATCAGCGCGAACGTGATGCAGAGACATAACGGACGGCGAGAATCTCGCACTGGTCCACTTCATGCGACCACTATATAAACCCTCTCTACCAGACGATCCAGGTAAGTCAAATCGATTCCAATACGCCGCCACGCTTCCCCTATACCTCGGTACTTACTTGATCGTCGGAGGGTCCTACGATGGTTCTCCACCCCGGGCCTTCCTTTGCAGGTAACCTGACATCAGCGACATCCAACAACCCATTGAGATCCACACATTCCCATTGAGATCCACACGTTCAATTCTCACTCCCAATCACAACCGTTCAGAACCGCTTGCGGCAAAATCGACGGAGGACAACATCTGAGGGAGATTTCGATTTCCATCAACGTTCGACTAAATAGATGCGAAATGAACTGAATTTGGTATTCTTTTTTGGAAGACATCCTTCGATTTTTGTATAGCAATATCCTTCAAGGTGGAGAGTTTGACACATTTTCAAAGTTTAGTGGTCCTATCTTAATAATCTATAAAATCTGTCCATTATTTTCTGGTAAGCTACTTTATTTTTGTCAAACTCTAGCAACCCTAAATTTCTTATTACTTAATCAAGCTATGAAATACCATTTCCTTTTTCAATATGCATTTATGTTTTATTATGTAATTGATAGTTTTTAATTGCTTAAAACGACACCAAATATTCATTATTTCTCTTACAATACTCTAGAAGAAAAAATCTCTGACTCCACTGGAAAGTAGATGGCGATGAAAAGAGCTCAATTTCTGCTCGTCTCCAGCAAGTGAATACATCAAAAATTATTAATACAGATGCTATCCATGGATAAAGCGAGGGTTGTCTGCTCGTCTACAGCAAGTGAATATATCAAAAATTATTAATACAGATGCCATCCATGGATAAAGCGAGGGTAGGTGACCATTAGGCGGAGCATGGCATTTTCACTAGAGGGGTGATGGATGTCCTTTTCGGGTCTTCCTCAGATGTTGTCTTCCGTCGATCTTCCGATGGATTTTGGAGATGAACTCTTGTTGCATGTGGGTCTCAATGGGTTTTGAGGAGATTGGTGATTTAAGGAGCTTAGCGCCGAGTACCTGCAAAAAAGCCCCGGGATGGTTTGGTACCACCGAGTACCCTTCGACAATCAAATTAGTACTAGATCCGAGCACCGTAACGGCTAAGTGGAATAAAAAACGGCTTACTTGACCCCTCTGTGATGGGGGTTTATATAGCGGTGGTAGCACGCAGCAGCAGGCGCGAGAATTTCGCCGGCAGTTACGCTCCCGACGTCACGCCCGCGTAGAGAGCGGATCGCCCATTAATCGGGATCGTGATGGCGTGGAACGTGGGAAGTTGCTGGCGGAGAATCAGCGCGTAGCGAGATTTACGGAGCGGCGGTTACGCCTGCGAGCAGCGGAGTTGGTCGGAAGACCGAGGAAAACGGCCTTGGCGGGGGAGCTCGGGGACGAGCGAGAAGGCCGAGGAGTCTTGGTCTTGTGGGAGCTCGGGGCGAGCCGAGGGGCCGAGGAGGCCAATTTGCAGGGGGCCCCGAGGAGGGCCAGCTTGCGCTTGCAGGTCGGGTACAGGGGTAGCCTGGTTGGTCCCTGTGGGCCCTTTCTTCTTAGTTCTGGGACACGTCATCTGCCACGTGTCCTGATCTTGGGAATCACCAATATCGAGTAGCATCATTAGCCCCCCACTCTTGTCCCGACCAGCTAGCGGGTCGGGTCAGGAGTGAACTGCCGGGCCGTCGGGATGTGTTCCCTCCTAAGGTTTCGTCGGGACGCATTCCCGGGCTGTCGGCTGTCTTATCTGTTAGCGAATCAGGGCGAGATCTCTGCATTTAAGAAAGGTGCGCCGGTTCGTGCATCCTGCCGTTTAAGTGACGGTCTACGTGTCAAGCGTCGGTTGGCCGACGCGACGTGTACAGACCTGCGACGCCCATAGGGGTGCGGTCCAGCGTGAGAACGACAAGTGGAGCAATCGGAGCCGTTGGATGCGAGGAGGTGTTTCAGCGGGAGACGAAGGGCGCCGTAGGATGAGGTCGCTCGCTGTGATAAATAGGGGTGGGGCCCGTTCCAGAGCCCCTACTCTTTCATATTTTCTCGTTCTAAGTCCTGGTTGCTCGGCGCTCGTCTTCTTTCTTCCGCTTTCGTTTCCTGAGGACCCTTCTTCTCAAGGTTAGATGTCTTCCTTTGTCGAGTCAGTAGATGTCGTCGGAGTAGGTTCTAGGGACCCTTTAGGTGAGCATGAGTCCACCCGGGGAGCAGGGGTCGGCCCTTCTTCCCGGGATCGCATGGCGGGGGCAGCCCCCAGGGAGGAGGTGGTAGATACTGCCCCCGGCGCCTCGTGTTGGGTGAGGCATGAGGACGAGCTCGCCAATGCTCGAGCTCGCTTCCACATCCCCCCGCGATATACGCTTCGTCTGGCCAAGGAGGGAGAGAGGGCAGACCAAGTACGGGGCAGGGAGATCGCCTTGTACTTGGAATATATTTAGGGTGGAATGCGCCTGCCCTTCTCTCCTGAGGTCGTCGAAGCGCTGAACTTTTTCGGGTCAGCCCCTGGCCAGTTAGTGCCGAACTCGTGGAGAATTCTCCTCGGATTCCTGATCCGCCTGAAGTTACAAGCGATTCCTTTCAGCCTCTCCCTCCTTGATTCTTCCCTCGTCTTCAAAAATCACCCTGGTGGTCGAGCGGGTGACCCGAGGTGGGTCTACCTTTCTTTTAGAAAGCGACAGGGGGGCCCACCGGGACAGGGGTTGTGGCCCTGCCTTCTTCCATTCACGACTGGAAGAAGAAGTTCTTCTTCATTCTCCCCCCCCCGAGAGCGAGGACTGGCCCGTGCCTACACAGTGGTCGAGGGAGAAATGCTTGCCAGGGATCCAGTCCAGCGACCCCGTCGCGGTGAGAGTGGCGTCGTGAGAGCCCATCCCCCGTTTCGACGTGCTGCTGTCTGAGAGGGTCCTAAGTTGGGCCGGGCTCAGCCCCGTTGAGTTCGTCGGTAAGTTTAGGCTTGCTTTTTGGCTTGTAAATTGCTTGTGTCGCTGACTTCTTTACATTTGGTTCTGTGTAGGACCCATGGACATGGACTCGCTCCGATCTTCCATGCGCCAGCCGAGGAAGGTCGCGAAAGCTGGGGGCGCCGGCTCTTCTCGCTCAAAGCCTGTCCCGGCTCCTTCTCCTCCGGTGGTCGCATCCCGCGAGCGTTCGGGGGTGGATCCCATCCCGGGGCCTAGCAGAGTGTCAGGCCGGAAGCGGGCTCGGATTCTGGAGGACCCGGCCTCGGAGGAGGAGACCGGCTCTCCCACAGAGCCGCTCAAGAGGAGTTCCCAGAGATCTTCCCGAGACCCGTCTTCGCCGATCATGGTGGAGGAAGGAGGCCTCCAGTTCGCAGTGCCTTCAGGGCTATCCGTCGCGGACAGCCTACTGCATGAAATAGAGACATCGGCCGGGGGTAGGGTCCCCGGGGGACTTTCAGGGCTCAGCTGGCGTCCATCGCCCAGGAGTCCGTGCAGGTGAGTGTTTGGTTTTTTTGGTGAGATTCGGTGCCTCTTTCGTCTTTCTGACCTTTTTCCTGTCTTTCAGGTTCTCCAGCACGTTGCCCTTGCCTTACGCATGGAGGCCGAGGTGATAGCCCCGGCGATGAAGGCCACGGGCCAGCTCGCCTCACTGGAAGAGAGCTCCAAGCGGGAGTTGGAGGCGGTGATGGCGAGGTTCGCCGCCCTGGAGGGTGAGGTGGAGGCCAGGAAGCGGGAGGTCGCCCGGTACCGCGAGGCCGCCATGGTTGCCAAGACCAGGCTCGAGGACGCTCAGGTGCTTGCCGGCAACCTGAAGAAGACGGTGAAAACCCTCCGGAAGGAGCTGGGGACAGCGGCCGAGTCGGCGAAGTCGGCCGACCTGAGAGAGGCAAAGTTGGCCGACCTCTCGGCGGCGAAGGCGGTGGAGGGATACAAGAAGTCGAAGGACTTCTATGATGACCTGGCAGTTGCCACGACCCTCATCTGGCACGAGGCCCTCGACGCCGTTAAGGTCCGGATGCCGGGGTTCGCCGACAAAGAGCTCCGGGCCGAATATCCCCTCGCGGATGCCAATGAACAGGGGCAGGAGATTCCTGGCGAGGAAGTCGCCGAGGACCCAGCTCGTCTCGTGGAGGATGCCGAGGGCCCCGAGGTCGCTCCTGGCCCCGATGCCTAAAGCCCCCGTCTTCTTCCTTCTTTTATTTTTCTGCTTCTGGAATTTTGTAAGTCTCTGGGCATTTTGTAAGGCTGGGGAGCCCAAAATACCTTTTGTAAAGACTTTGCCTTTTAGTAATAAAACTTTTTCTTTGGTTTCATCAGTTTGCACTTTGTCTTTTGTTCATGAAGAACGCTTGTAAAATATCTCTGCTTGCACTGTTGGGCTTCCATGTCAGGTCGACCATCTGTCTAGCGATCGTTCATCGAGTTGATTTCGATCGCTTGCCAAGCGTGCCAAGTGCTGCCGAGAAGGAGGCATCTCTATGGCCCAGAAGTCGAGGGGGGATCGCTCAGACTTGGATGGACCTGATGCCCCTTATTTGGGCCTCGGATTCCTTGCATGTGGCGGGCAGAGGGCTGTCCGCCGTATTTATGCCGAGTATGCATGTGAGGCTGCTCGATTGTCCCTTGGCACGTGCCTTTCACTACTGGCGTCGGCGAGCAGCGACCCCTAGCCGGGGCTGGTCAAGCGAGGGTCGGGCTCGACTGCCTCTGGGGGGACTTTGGGTCCTTAGCGTTGGGCTGTAAGAAGCCTACTAAGGGTGACCGGGCAGTAAAGCTGCGCGGTTGCCTCTTTGCGCGGGCTTTGTTCTCCGGCATCGTGGGTAGGGAGCTACTAGCCGGAGATGACCGAGCAGGGTAGCTGCTCGGTTGCCTCTTGCGAGGGCTTTGATCCTTAGCGTTGGAGGGGCTGTAAGAAGCACACTAAGGACGACCGGGCAGTGAAACTGCGCGGATACCTCTTGCCAAGGGCTTTGATCTCTGGCGTCGTGGATAGGCAACTAACAGCCTAAGATGACCGAGCAGGGTAGCTGCTCGGTTGTCTCTTGCGAGGGCTTTGATCCTTAGCGTTGGAGGGGCTGTAAGAAGCCCACTAAGGACGACCGGGCAGTGAAGCTGCACGGTTGCCTCTTGGCGAGGGCTTTGATCTCTGGCGTCGTGGGTAGGCAACTACCAGCCTGGAATAAATGAGCGGGGTAGCCGCTTAAGTGCCTCTTGTGAGGGCTTCGATCCCTGGCGTCATGGGTAGGGAGCTACCAGCCGGAGATGACCGAGCAGGGTAGCTGCTCGGTTACCTCTTGCGAGGGCTTTGATCCTTCAGGACGGGGACCGAGCAGGGTTACTGCCCAGTGCCTCTTGGCGAGGACTTTGATCCCTGTCGGTTGTGGTAGGAAGCTGCCAGCTGGGGATAGCCGAGCAAGGACTCGACTGCCTCTGGGAAGACTTTGGTCCTTAGCGCGGGAGGGGCTGTAAGAAGCCTACCAAGGACCCTTGGCTGGGCAGGGTTACTGTCCGGCGCCTCTTAGCGAAGGCTTTTGTCCTGAAGGATAGCCGAGCGAGGGATCCTCGGGCTCGATTGCCTCTGGGAGGGCTTTCTGATCCCCGACGTTGCGGTAGGGAAGCTACCCGCCAGGGATAGCCGAGCAGAGTAGCCGCTCGGCTGTCTCTATGGAGGACTTGGATCCTTAGCGTTGGAGGGGCCGTAGGAGGCCTGCTAAAGATAACTGGGCAGTGAAGCTGCGCGGTTGCCTCTTGGCGAGGGCTTTGATTCCTGGCGTTGCCAGTAGGGAAGCTACCGGCCAGGTATAGCCGAGCAGGGTAGCTGCTTGGTTCATTCTTCATGAGGTTTAGCCCGACCATCCAGTTGTAGGCATGGGGAACAGGAACAATCGCGGCGACTGTGCGCGTGGCATGTACATTGAATGTGGGAGGAGGCGAAGCGCTAGGGTCGCGTCGTTTCGATTCCGCCAGAGAAGGCTTGGTGACCGCCGCGTGGCAGCGACTTTTTGGGTGAAAGCGGGCGACTGTTGAGTTCCGTTGGGGCGCAGTGGGCTATATAAGGCTGAAGGAATACTGGTCCTTCCTTCCTTCATAAACAGATCGTTGAGAATGCAAGACTTCCTATTTACCATCCCCGACATCATCCACTTCGAAGACGTATACCTTTACGACCAGAACTGCACCGAGGACACGATGCAGTTGGTCTATGGGAGCATCGAGGACCATTTCGGCCGGCTGCTCCCCCGACGCTCCTCCCTGCTGCAGCTGCTGATGTACTCCATCTGGACTTTTGAAGGCAATAAATAAGGACATTCCATCAAGGCAAAAGGGTATACACATTACCAAAAACCAGAGCACACAAAAGGGTACTAAACATTAATAACGGGTTGGACTTCTTCTTCACTGCATTTACAGCATCCTAGCATTTGACTGCAAAACAGAAATGCAACTCGGGGTACAGAAGAACTGGGGGAGTTGTATCTTGGGATAGAATCGCCGCAGTAAACCTGTCAAGAGGGAGGCAGTATCTTTCTTAGATCAGTACACTCAAGTGCATGCCTCATTTTCATAAACTTCATTTTCAAATTTGTGATCTACAAAGCTTAGAATTTTGTTTATTCAATTTTTCAGATATAAAACGTATTAAACAACAAAATTTTCCAACAATCTAAGAAAGATATCGATCCGTTTAATTTGTTTTGTTTAATTCTAATCTGTTTAATATATTTAGTGCTAATTTATTTCATTAATTGCTATTGCATATAATTATCTACATATTCTGTAATTGTACTAGTATACCGATTGGTCTACTTTGTTGGGCATGTTCCCTTAAAGATTTCTTTACGGATATTGATTACACTATACCGATTGGTCTACTTTATCGGACATGTTCCCCTCTAAGATCACCTTACAGATATTAACTACACTATTTTATTATTGCTAGTAATTCCAAATTAAAAGTGAATATTAATATTAGGAATTAGCTTATTTGTTAAAATCATACCAGGTATTCATATTCAATTTTAAATTCTAACATATTCTAGTTATCCATCAGTTGATATAATATGAGAAAGAGCAAGGACTCCAGTTCTATAAAACCGAAAAGTTCAATGGCTAAAGTGACTTTAAGACTTGGCAAATCTAAGTCGAGTATCGGTTGACTATATTAAGATTAATAACTGCAATTAAAGAAAGTCTTATCCCTTCAATATCTGCTGAATTTGTCCTGAGAAAAGTCCAACCGATGAAAGTGGGACCCACTCCTTCCATGGACAAAACCAAATCTAAGTACTCCTCTCCCGAGGAGATAGATTATCATTGTAAGTTCCGAATACTTAATGCCTTGGAAGGTCCACTTTATCGTGTATCCCTTCGCTTTAAAATGGATAAGCAACTTTGGTTCGTATTAGAACAAAGATATGTTGGGGTAGCGAGATTTAGCATATCGTCCTTTAGGAATTTCACCCTTAAGGACAATGAGCCGATAAATAAACAACTTCATAATTTTCAGGAGTTAGTCATGAAAGTGATTAATTTTGGAACTATATTTTCTGATCAATTTCAAGTGACTGACTTGATTGATGTTCTTCCGCCATCTTGGGAAGCATTTGCTAACCAACTTCGGATGAGCCGAAATTCACTTGCACTCCTTGATGTCATGAATTCCATTATATTTAAGGAACAAAGAAGGGTTGTACTTAATCTTGATATTAAAGACAATAATAAAGTCAACCTGACTGGAGGTTTAATAAAAACGCCCCTAAAAGAAACCAATTTAGACCTAAGATCAATAAGTTCAAAAAAGAATATTTTAAGAAAGGTCTAAACCAGAACAAAAGTCACATGCGAATGAACAAAGAAAAATTATGTTTCGTATGTAGGAGAACCAATCATATCTCTACTAGATATTTCTTCAGCAAAACCAAACTAGTTCGGAAACCTGCAGGTACTAACAATGCAAATGTAAACATGGTGGAAATGGGTGAAGGTTCTTCTCTCAGGTATATTTCCCACACTGTAAACCCTGTCACATCATCTAATGATTGGTGGTTAGACAGTCGTGCTAATGTACACGTATATTCTAATAATAAATGGTTTACTTCATTTAATGATGAATGTGGGGGAAGTGTAACACTTGGAAATGATACAACATCACCAGTAAAGGGAAGAAGATTCATTAGGTTCTCGATGACCTCTGGAAAATATTTACTGCTAAGTGATGTTGTGTATGTTACTGGTGTAAGAAAGAATTTAATAAGTGTTTCTTTACTTTCTAAGAGAGGTTGCAAAATTGTATTAGAAAATAATCAAATTGTAATCTCCAAAGGAAATATGTTTATTAGTAAGGGTTATATGTGTGATAGATTATATAAGTTAAATGTTATTTGTAATAATAATAATGAAATAAATAAAACAGATCCCATTGTTTTAACCTTGTCTTCTTGTGTTACATGGCATGGTAAATTAGGACATGTTAATTATCAAATGTTAAATAGAATGATACGTTTAAATAGGATTTATAAAAGTTCTATTGCCTTAAAATCTAAATGTGATATTTGTATCAAGGCTAAACATACTAGAGGTACATTTAAATCCGTTGATCGCTGCACTCAAACCTTAAATTTAGTGCATTCTGATGTTTGTGATTCTTGCAAACAATCAACTAAAGGTGGAAATAAATACTATGTTACATTCATTGATGATAATATAAGATATTGTTATGTATATTTATTTCCAATCAAGGATGGTGTGTTTAATAGATTCAAAATACATAAAGCCAAAGTAGAAAACTACACTAAAAGCAAAGTCAAAGTCTTTAGATCAGACTTTGGAAAGAAGTATACTTCTAATATATTAAATTTGTTCTTTTAAGAACATGGAATTAAACATGAATATTCTCCTCCTTACATTCCTGAATCTAATAGTGTAGTAGAACGTAAAAATAAAACACTAATGAATATGGTTAATTCCATGTTGCTTAGTTCTGGTGCTACTGAAAGTTTATGGGATGAAGCTATACTATCGGCATGTCATATAATAAATAGAATATCTCATAAAATTACAAATAAATCTCCATTCGAATTATGATTTGCAAGAACACTTAGATTGGACCACCTTCGTGTTTGGGGCTACCTTGCACTAGTATGTATTTTTTCTCACAAAAGAAAAAAAATAGGTCCAAAAACAGTTGATGCATTATTTGTAGGATATTCTCTTGATAGTAACACTTATAGATTCATTGTCTTAAAATCTGATATTAAAGTTAATACTTTAATAGAATCAAAAGATGCTACTTTTTTTGAAGATAGATTTCCTTAAATAACTCAAATTTCTAAACAAATAAATGATTATGTTTCTAACCCTGACATAGCAAGTACTTCAAATAATAATGACTTAATTCAAAATGCATCTTCCTCGATTCCAACATCTGAACCGAAATTAAGAAGACGTGATTGAACTAAAAGAAGGAACGTACCGACTGATGATACTTACTGCTATTACCTAGTGGAAGGAGATCCTTTTTCCTATGAAGAAGCAGTGGCGTCTTCTGATACTAAGCATTGGAAAGAGCCTATTCAAAATGAGATTGACCTATCCGGAATAATAATGCATGGGTTTTAACAATCTTACCTCATGGTGGTAAAGAAATAGGATGTAAGTGGATCTTTAAAAAGAAAATAAAGGCTAATGGTAGCATTGACAAATATAGAGTCCGGCTAGTAGCTAAAGGTTTTTCTCAAAAAATGCATAGACTACAATGATATTTATGCGTCTGTAGCAAGAATTACAACCATGAGAACATTAATTGCCTTGGCCGCTATTCATAAGCTATTAACGTATCAAATGGATATAAAGACCGCCTTACTAAATGGTAATTTTGATAAAGAAATTTATATGGAACAACCAGTAGGTTTCATAGAAAAGGGGAATGAAAATAAAATCTGCAAACTTGTTTAATCCCTATATGGATTAAAGTATGCCCTTAAACAATGTCATACTAAGTTCGATAAAGTAATTCTTAGCTATAGCTTTATAATTAATAATTTTGATACATGTATATACTACAAATCTTTGGGAAATGATTTTGTAATTCTTTATTTTTATGTTGATGACATTCTAATAGTTGGTTTTTCTATTAATATCATAAATGATGTAAAGTCATAATTATCTATGAACTTTGATATGAAGGATCTAGGTGAGGTTGATTACATTCTAGGCTTAAAAACCAATAGATTTGAAAATGGATATTCAATTTCATTATCTCATGCCATAGAGAAATTATTAAAGAATTATAATTATTTCAATGTAAAAACTATCTCGAATCCATTTGATCCAAATGTTCCTCTCATTAAATATAAAGGAGAACATATATTACAAAATAGATATACATAATTGATAGGGTTACTAAACTATATAACTACTCGAAAAAGACCGGATATTTCATATGCGGTTTTGAGACTTAGTAGATTTACAAGTATCCCTAATCAGTTACATTAGAATGTTTTAGAACGAGTGTTCAAGTATTTAAGAGGTACTGTAGATTATTGTCGTGTTTAGTCTGATTTCCCAAATCAAATTGAAGGGTACAGTGACGCTAATTGAGTAATTGATACTCACCACAGCCAGGGAGAAAGATGCGCAACTCAAAACGGAAGCAGGAACCGTGTTGTCAAAAATTTCGGGGTTTTGTTTTTGTACCTAATGGTGGAGCAATTAATCGGGGATCGTGTAAACAAACACTAATTGGTATAAGTACCATGGATACTGAAATGATTGCTTTGGATACTACCTGGTTAGAAGCAGAATGGTTAAGGAATTTAATATCTGAAATTCTCTTTGTACCAAATCCAATTACAACAATAACAATTTATTGTGATAATAGATCTCTGCTAGATTTATTAGAACAGAAAAATTGCAATAGGAAAACAAATAGATTCTTATAATTAAGATATGAGACTATAAAACAATACAAAGAAAATTTTATAGTGTCTTTTATATTTGTAAGCAGTCAACTAAACTTAACTGATTATTTTACTAAGGGTCTTACGAAAACCAAGATTCTTAATGCATCGAGAAGAATGGGACTTAGACCCGTATTGAATTCACTAACAGTGGACACTCGGCCTTACAAGGTTTTGTAATGGGAAGAACGCAGCTGTTGAATATGAACGTGTGGGCACTTTATTTAAGGATTTATATCATATCCTATTCTTATGATGATGCCGTACTTTAGTTGTTAATTAAGATCGAGAATTTAACTCTTAATGGTGTCAGATGCTAAAATTATTTGTGAGGTACTCTGACAATAAACATCACCTAAGTGAGATTGCCATAATGTGTAACCCGTTTTGAATACCTAAATTTCCATTTCATATTGTATGCGTTTTTGACAAATGAACGATCAACAAGATATAGTTTTGTAAGGTCATATAATGACTACTATATTCTTGCTCTAACAATCCTCAATTCCATGTGTCGTCACTTTTAGTTTAATTAATAAAAGAGGCCGTAATTCAGTTCTGATTTCGAGTTATAAGTAATTCTTGTGAAATAAGTGCAAGAAACTCTTTGTAGCTCATTAGTTAAGACTCTCCGCTGTTGTTCCATAGCTTACGTATTCGAATCCTATCAACCCTAATTATTTTAATATTTTTATTTTTAACATTCTGAAAGTCTAAGAGTTTGCATGAGTTTCACACGAATATACGAAAAGTTACAGCAGAATTAAAATGGATAAATGAGGTGTTTAAGACGATTGGAGTTAGGGGCATGAGAATCGAGGCCATAGGCCAAACTTGGACCACCCAAAAACCAAAACCGGCGGCCCAACCGTTCCCAAAACCCCCCATCTTTTGTAAGTGCATCCCTTCAGCTCCGCTCAATCCCCTTTTATACTTTAAAACTCCTGAATTTAACTAGAGAGCAGCAGTCTCTTCCCCTACCCCATTAACCTTATTTTTAATCTAATTTAATTATCTTTTAATTCACCATACACCCCTATTCTTATTCAATAAATACCCATGTCTTTCCCAACTCATTTTTACTCTGAAAATTATCATAAATTTCCTTCTAAAACTCTTGAAAATCATCCCAAACTTCCCTTATTTATTTTACCCCACAACTCGGCAAGGAAACATCGAAACTCCGTTCAAGAACCACCGCAATGGCAAACTAGCTAGGCCAAGCATCCCTTAGCTTCTCCTTGTTATCATCAACGAATTCGACGCCACTTTACACCATCACCATCGTAGACACCACAACAACAACACACCAAATATTTTAGAAAAAACAATCGGTGAATCGGTTGTTAGACCGATCCACACCGCGAGTAAGTTCCCTCCTCTCTTTCCCTTCCCTTATATCTCTTCTCTGTCATTGTATCTCCTTCATGTATGTTTTCTCTTGCTCTTGACCCTTGCCTCTTGATTTTGACTCTTGCTCTTCCTTTGACTTTGCATATTGTCCGTGCCACACTTTTTGCATACACCCTTACATATTATGTTGCATTTCACTATACTACTATTATTACTGGTTTATTTTTTGAGACATGTTACCTATTGCATTGTTGATCACATGCTAATCGTACTTGCACTTGACTCGATCGGATCATTGTTAAACAATATTTGATATGGCAATTGTTATATCTAGAATTGAAAGAAAACACTTTAGCTAATAAAGGCCATATTCATATATTACTTGTGGTAGTTTATTGTTAAAATATTGTGGTGAACGCATGGGGTAACGGCACACTTTTGGATCATTGCACAGCTACAAACTCGTAGTATTTTTCCTAAAGAATCATTTTACACTAAAACACCCTTAAGATATAGAAAGAGAATTTTAATCTATAAATTTGTTCCTTTGGTAATTACGCCCTCACAATTCTCGTTAGGGGAACTCTATTAAAAGATTGTGTGGATTATCGCATATCTTGGGTCTAGTGAATGAGATCGGGGCTCTTCAAGGAGTGGTTCTCGAAAGAAATGAAAATACGGTTTTTTTCTAAAACTTAAACCATTTCAATGATATTAAATTAAATAATTTAATATGTAACTTAAACAAAGAAAACTTGTAAAGTTGTTTGAAATAAAACACTCTAAAATGAAAAAATTAAACTTTATAAGAAAATACCCTCAAGTTTCCAAAAGATGGATTTTTCATAAAAATACCATAAACTTTATTCCAACTAGTTTTTATCACTAAAATACCAATCAATTTAAAATACATTATTATTAAAACCTCGATTTTCTAAATTAACATATTTTTACTAAAAACACCCTTGAGGTTATTTTCCAAAATAAAATATTTTACATAAACCCCATCGAGTTTTCAAATGTAATATTTACGCAAATAACCCAAGGTATTTAGATAAAAATGGGTTTAAGCGGTATTATTTCTCTTGAGCCTCGAGAAGCCGGAGAAAGTGAGTGCTTGCCTATCCAGATTAGATAACACTGCTGTAACGATTCTGAAATCACTGTACAGAATTATTTGTTTAAATGTATAGAAAAGGATAAGTAGGAGTTATAAATTATTTTTGTTCAATAAAAAAAGAGGCAGCTTGTAACTCATTGGTAAAGCCTCTACACTGTTATGATATAGCTTGTGCGTTCGATTCCCATCAGTCTAAATTATTTTTAAAGATTTTTCTTTTTAATTTTTCAGAAGCCCAAGAGCTGCACGTGCAATTCACGGAGAAATGAAAAATTTCAGAAAAATCAAACAGGCGCAAAGAAGGGTAAACACCAAACTAGATATGTGGCACAAATCTTGAGGGAAACCGTCAAAATTCGACTGCCCATTTCTCCCCAACGGGCTGCCGCCGACGGTCCGATTAGCTCCAAATGACTCCGTGCATTGCACACACATCTCTTCAGCTCCCCTGCACTGTTTGATTTTCCTGCAATCAAACAGAAGCTCTTCAAATCCCAAATTAACACCATTAAATCCATTTTAATCCATTTTATTTCACGCCCTCTCTCATTTTTACCCTATAAATACCACCCCATGCCCTAACTTTTCCCCATTCTGAAATTTCTATCCAATTTCTTCTAAAATTTTCTAAGTGCAAGTGGAGTCAAGTAGAGTTAGCAACCAAGTTCTCTTTCATTGAAAATCGGAGTCAATCTCGGAGCTACCGAGATGCCACGGAGCCCCCTCTATCTTCCTTACTCTTTTCTTGATGTTATAAAGCCGTAAGTCCCTTCCCTCTCTCTTTCTTTTCAACTAAAATCGTGTTCTTAAAATATATCGGTAAAGTGGAGTTAGAACCAATATTGCTTTCTTTTCAAACATTTTCACCCACTTGATAAGCAAAATAAATCACAACAACACTATAAAACCACTTTTAACCTTATTCACATCATTTAGCTTTTTAGCATAATGAAAATTTCCATATGAAATACTCATATAACGAACTTTTTATTAAAATACCATGAACTTTAGTATAAGCCCTTTTCCGATAACTAGTTTACCTAAGTTTAGGAAAACTTTACGGGGTAACGACATACCCCACACGCACACTATGGTTTCATAGCACGAGGTTCTAAACATAGGATTTATGTAAAGAGTAGGTTTTTACATTAAAATACCACATTTTTACAAAAACGGGTTTTTTATCGATATTTTAAATCCTTGGCAATTACGCCTCTACAACTCTTGTTAGGGGACCCGCTAATAGATGGTACGGATTATTGCACATCCTTAGGATAGTAGAGCGAGATGCAGAACTTCTCACAGAGTATTCGGTCTCGAAATGAAGTAAAAATATTATTTTAAAAAATACGAATTTTCTAAACAAAACTAAACTTTGGAAATTATATAAAACTATGAATCCGTATTTTCAATAAAAACATATTATGAAACTATATTTTTAAAATGAAAGATTAGAATTTTTAATAAAATACCATTAAGTTTCCAAAAGAGCTGGTATTCATAAAAATACCATAAACTTTTAAAAACTAGGTTTTTATCACTAAAATACCATAACAATTAAAATACATGTTCATGAAAACCCTAAATATTACAAATCACTCTCGAGATTTATTTTTCAACATTATTAAAGTATTTTTCATAAAACCTCCTCGAGAAATGCAAACAATAGAAATACAATGTAAACAACAAACTAACAAATATTTAAGTACTCTCCATTAATATAGATTTAAACGGTATCATTTCTCTTGAGTTTCAGGGAGCCGGAGAAAGTGAGTGCTTGCCTATTCAGATTAGACAAGTTTAACGGAGTTATCAATGGCAACTGTCTTGAAAAAAACACAAATCCTGCCGTCCATGTGCAGCAGTTGCCCGATTACTCCCGAACCTAAGAAATTCAAGAACTAAATTCTTTCATAAGATTCTGACTCCAACCTGAATCCAAAATCAAACCAGAATCCAAAATCAAACACAGACCTGAATACTTGATCATGAACCTGAACACTCGAATTCAAATATCAAACTCAAACTTGAATACTTTACTCGACTGGACCGAACCATGGTTATAACTTGACATGAATACTTGAACACATGATTACATCTTGAACATGAACCTGTATATTTTATATCCATGGATTCGGCCAAGACCTGTAAACTTGAACTATACACTACAATATGCGGGGATAAGGGGTAGATTGGTATGGAACGTATATCGTGGCACGAGAGGTCGCTTTATAAGGCACCAACATAAATTCACGTGCCGTTGTCCTGTAGGCTATGACGGGGCCTTGTACTACATGTTACCATAGTTCACGGGGTAAGATGGACTTCTCTCGTATACATGAATACTTTTTTTATCAAACTACAAATAACCACATTATAATAACTATCTTATACTGGTAAATAAATATGCTTAGATGCTCTCTTATATAATCGTGCATGTTCACTATATATACTATCTTTTTAACTTCTTTGAAGACTTACCAAGCGCTAGTTCGCTAACGACATTCCTCTATGTTCTTTCTTTGGAATATTCGTCAGGAGGACCAGATTCAGAGGAGATGGAGCCGAGCCCGGAAGACTTGGACCAATTCGTTTCTCAACCTGATTTTTAGCTCCCGCTTGTATTTACTTCCAGTATGTCATTGTTTAGGCATTTGCCTTATCATTGTATCTTTTTATTACAAACAGTTGTATGTAAATTTGAATGTAAATAAAGTTGCTGTTCATTTTATTACTCTTGTGATTCTTGCACATTGTTATATTGCTTAATTACGCTTAATATATTTTCATAGTAAATACGTTGCGGGCTTGCCACATCACTATTTCCATCTACTGGGAAGCGGGGTATGACAATTAAAGAAATTATCAATGGCAATCGTTTTTGAAAAGGACACAAATTTTGCTGTCCATATGCAGCGGTTGTCCGATTATTTCCAAACTTAAGATCTTCAAAAGATAAATCTTTTAATAAGATATGATTAGAACTAGAATTCTAATCTAACTCGAACTCGAATTTAAACTTAAATCTCAACTTGACTTAAACCTAACCCTGAGCTTGACTTGAACATGAATTTAAATCTGAACTATCTACTTAAAACTTGACATGTATACACGAACTCAACCAGCATACCTGAAACCAACTTGACTCGAACCATGAATACAAATGACATGACTTGCACTTGACATGACTACATGAACTCAATCTTGATATTATATCATCTTTTGTATTTATGGACTCGATCAGGTCTCGTAACCTTAATCATAGACTAATATACACGGAGTGTTGAGTAGTTTAAGTGTGGATCCAACGAAATATCAAGAGTCACCCTAAATCATGAATCCATGTCTACCAATACAAGCAATATATCATGAGAGCCCGTGTTTCCTTACTTATGGATTATAGCCTGTTGAGTTTGGAATACTTCAACACTAGGTTGAATTCCCGCTACTAACACTTGATTCGGGGCCGTGGTTCCTTACCCCTGGATTACAGCCTGTTGGGTTCGAGAACACTCTTAAGATTGGTTAATATTCACACTTAAGCTGACGTTAAATTAGATTACCTTTATAGAGACCTCTTAGAACACCTACATTCACTTCATGTTCACTATACCTACACTGCACAACCATGCTACATTTGGTTTCTATGCTCACGTTACATTACCATATTTATATAGTTTCATTTACATTTTCATGTTATATTAGAACCGTCATGTAATATTAATTGCTATGCTTAATCACCATATTATTTTTTCTATCCTTCTATTTTGTCATTATACCTTTATACTTCCCACCTTTCTTTGGGGACTTACCGAGTGCAAGTTCGTTGACGGGCATCCACCCATCTCTTTCTTTCTTTGGATGTTCGTCGGGTAATCTAAAAACTGAGAAGATAGAAGCGACTACAGATGATTATGACCAGCTAGCTTCACAGGCTGATTTCTTGTTTTCTTTCCAGCTCTAGTTTCAGTATGCCACCTGTTTAGGCATTTTGTAACAACCCTAACTTTCTGTACGAATTTTTTTAAAATACAGAAAGGCACCTGAGCACGAGTTATAAGTTTGTTTTGTGTAACACCTTAGGAATTCGATTAGTGTTAATTAAGCGTTAGTGCGGGTTTTTGGTAAAAAGTTTACCAATTTGGGTTTCTCACATTTTATAACATTTAATTAATAATTTATTATTATTTGTTATGGCTTGCATGCACATGTGCACGTTAATGTGAGGGTTTGTTTGTGTTAATCTAGTTTAGTGACCATAACAACTTAACCTAATCCCAATCCTTGCTTAAACTTTAACCCTAATCCTAGATAATTGTTGAGAGAGAGAAGATTTTTCTTTTGGGTTTTGTTTTGGGGAGAGGTGGCATGGTAAGCTTAAGGTTGCATTAATAAGGAGTTAATGCAAGGGTGCACTCACCCTCTTGCACTCACCTCTCTGTCTCTCTTTTCTTCACACTCTCTCTCATTCTCTCACACTTCATCTCCTTCTCATTATTTCTCATCCTCTCATTTCCTTAACTGAACACTTATCACTTCACCACAAAATCTTCACTAAACCATCACAAACTTCATCAAATCTCACAAAAATAACATCTTTATCCTTATTTTGCCTCTTGGATGCCTTGGAGCTTGGAAAGCTAGGATTTTTGAGCTTATGGGAGTAGGTAATGATCTTTTTCTGTTAAGTTAGTTTTTTTAGTGTTGCGTAGCTTGTTAGTTTCAGTTTAGATCGCATATAGTTTCGTTTTGGGTAAATATCGTATTTTTAGTGCAGTTTTGGATCTCGGATGATCTGCTATCAAACCAGGTATTTGTTGGAAAAATTCCCATCACAGTGACCTAGTATGGTGACCTAGAAGATACCCTCAAATATGAGCCCATTCCCTGAAAAGGCCGCAAATTTAATGGTTCTGGCCGCAATTTGCGGCCAGAGTGGGGTGGTTGGTGGTGAGTTTTGGTGTAGGGGTCTCTGCGATTGTGTGTGGTCTTGTGGTATGTGCAACTTTTATAAATTGTTTGGGTAGAAAAATCTGGGACCACTTTGCTTATTTCTTGTGTTTCATTTACGCGCGTTACGTTATCCGATATGGTTCGTGTCAATGTGTGTCTGTTGTTTTTGAGTTGGTTTCGTTGTGTCACTACATGCGTTAGCCACTAGACGAACACGTGAGAGTTTATTTGGAGTTGCCGCGTCGGTCAAACGTAGTTTGTACGTGTTATTGGTCATTTGCTAATATACATATTTGTTATATTGTTTTATGTTTTAGGTTCGCAGGCGGGGACTTCGGACGCTGCGAAAAAGGGGAAACAGGTGGTTGGCTTTACTTAGCCAGGAGCGTTGGTGAGTAGATTTAACATCTACAGGAGAATCGCCCGCATGGCGTTATGCGTCTGGACTAGATTAAATGACTTGACCATTAGTTAGAAGTATATGGACTTTATTGTGCATGTGTACCTTGGTTGCTTATCTCCTTTCCTATTTGTGTATGGACTTAGTATTAATGAGACACAACACCATTATTGACAGTTTATGTTTCACGAGCACTACTTGTATGCTACACACACACCGTCGATAATTGCCATGACACGCACAACATCTATACATATGTGATATTGTATTGTTTAGGGATATTGAGACATGATCCTTATTTTCCTTCGTGCATATGACATATAGCATACCTGTATACCTACATGGTTACACATATGACTTGACATACTTATATGCTAGTTACTCATATACCTATATGGTATTGTACCATTAGTGATAGGTATATACACATAAGAGATATAGCTACATGTACATCTTGCATACATACTTACATATACCTGGAGAGTATTACATCATTATGGATAGGTAGATACATATATCTTGCTACCGATATGGTTACGCACACCTGGCTATAGTTACATGTTCACTTTCATTTGATGATATATGGACTTGGAGAAATTAGGAATCCGCATGATATATATATTAACTTGTTGCAGTTAAATAACGGCTTTCCTTTATATGCTCACATTTCAGTTTTATGTTGCATATATTATAATCATGGATTTTCGTATTGAGATATGGATTTTTCATGATATTTTCTGAATTTGAGGACCGTAGTAGTTTCATGAAATTGTGCATTATTTGAAAAACCCGGTTTCTCTTGATATAATATTTCAGCATCCACCATGAGATTTCTCAGTTTTGATATATACCCCATGCGATGAGGCGTCGTGGGTTGTGTACGGGTACATGGTGGAACCCGATTGGTTCTCCAGGGCAAGAAGATCGACGGTACATGCCGATGAGCCTGGCTGGGGGCGTGTGCCAACCGGTGACAGTATTGGACTCGTCGATGATCGCGTAGATATCGACCGGAGTCATGTACGTATGGATACGGGGAATTCGAGTATCGAAGCTGGATACTCGGGTTTCCGATGAACGTATAATACGTACTTATCAGGGCCAGTCGTGGTGATAACGCCTGATAGATGAGTATTTATGTGTCGATGCTGGACACTTGTTTTCATGATATTTTTACTCCTAAGTATATATAACAGTGGACTGATAGATGAGTATTTATGTGTCGATGCTGGACACTTGTTTTCATGATATTCTTACTCCTAAGTATATATAACAGTGGAATGGGACGCTGTTATATATGCACATATATATATTAGTGGAATGGGACGCTGATATATATATATATATACATGTCTAAATTATATACATCATTATAATGACCTTGCAAATATACTTATTCATGATATGAGGGCCGATCTGATGGCCGATATGAGGGCCGATCCGAGGGCCGATTTGAGGATATTTGGGATTTGGATTGTCTTAATGGACATTGGTCCTGCCACGATGAGAGTTCCGTGAGGATGACATGTTTTATCCCATATTCCTCATTTATTTATATGCATTGCTTCATGTATTAGTTGTACCTGATAGAGTACCTTTCATGACTGTTGCATACATATGGTCATTTATTGCTATTAGCTTGCATGTGTTACATTCGCGCTGTACGTGCATACTTGCAATTACCTGCATATGTTATTTACTATTCACGAGTTGGCAACTCACCCCCGTTGTGCCACAGTGTTTTGCAGGTTGCTCCTCAGAGTAATTAAGGCATGGCTTTTCATCTATCATATCATCTTTTGCAGCGGATACCGCTACGGCTGACTGTGTACAGTTTTGCTATAGGTGGGTTTTGCGGTTATCCAATATTGCTCGTTGTATATTCGTTGTACCTTATACTCTCATGTATTGACTTAGAGACGAGATGTGAGGACGATATTGTATATTTTTGGTGACTTTGGATGTCTTTTATGCAGTTTTATTTATATCGTCTTTTATTTCTTCGCTACGGCGTCGTATATTTGTTGTGGTGGTTGTTTTCCGCCTTTGGACGTAGATTTGCTCCCGTTGGGGATGCTTTACTTATATCTTTATATGTATCCATTTTTGGGGCTAGTTTATACAAAGGAGGTGCTGCCAAAATTTTTAAGAAAGTAAAGTTGGACTTTAAACAATTTGGTTGAGATTTCAAAAGTTTCAAAAATGCTAATATCACTTACTACTTTTGACGGTTTAGATTGCTTGGTTTTTGGCTTACTTAAATTGCATTACGCCTATAGACGTTGCGTAGTTTAAGAGCCGTCACGTGCCGATTTCGGGTCGTGACATTTTGCTTTCGAACAGCAAGAAGGAGCTTGTAGCTCATTGGTAAGGCCTTGCACTGCTGAACCAAAGCACCAGAGTTCAAATCCCATCAGCCATATTATCTTTTTGTTTTAATTTCTTTTAATCTTTTAGAAGATCAAGAGTCTACACGTGCACAACACGTAAAACCAAGAGTCACACTTAAAACAAACATATACAACTTAGTATTTAGACCGTCAGGGACACGTGGACCCAATCCAAGCCCCCACCTCCATGAATGGGCCGGCGAGATGCAATAATAAACCGCCGCCGCCGATTTTGTGTGAGCCAAACCCAAATTTTTTTGTAAACCCTAGACCCTTGGACTTCCCTCTTTAACCCCTATATGTTTGTTTTCCCTGTATTTTCCAGAGAATTAAAAAACCCTTTAAATCCCATTTTAATGCAAATTTAAATGTATTTTTCATCACCCCCAAAACCCAAAATTGTCCTATAAATACCCACTCCATTTTGCATCCCTTCACACTGAAAATTCTATACAAAAACTATACAAAATTCTCAAGCCTTTTAGTGTATAAGTGGAGTTAACGAAGGGCGAAGCTCCGACGAACTTCCGAGGAGATTCCGGCTACGGAACGACGCCCTGAATCTCTCTTTAGGACCCTCTCTCTCTCCTCTAGTCCGACAAGCCAGTAAGTCCCCCTTCTCTCTCTCTCTCGTTTGCTATTCTCAAACTTTTCATTCTCAAAATGTGTCGGAAGCGGAGTTATCCGGTTTCCGATTCTCTTTTCTTTTAAAAATACAACTTTTTCTTAATAACAAACCTACAACTTTTGATATATTGTTTAGTAATTATTAACGGAGACAATAGAACAAGTTTGACATCAAAACGATAACCAAAGCAAGTTGTATTTCAATTTTACATTAAAATACCTTTATGTTTCATATCGACATGTTTATACCTTTTAACCGTGTTATGTTTAGAAAACTCACGAGTTAATGACCTACTTCCTCACAACACACATATCTAATATAGCATGATGGAATTTGGGAATATAGATTCGGGAAAGTACGACTTCACATATAACTACCTTCAACTTATAAAACATTTTTCTATAAGAAGTGTATTTAACAAATCTTTGCAATTGCGCCTCTACAACCCACTATTGGGGGACCCCGTTCGGTATGGTACGGATTATCACATATTCTCGGGCCTAGTAGAGTGAGATGCAGACCTCCTCACGGAGCATACGATCTCGAAAGATTTTTAATACATTTTTCTTTAGAAAATGTGATTTCTATTATAAATAAAACTTATAAGTTTAATAAATAGATATATATGTAATTAATATCAAAATATCTATTTTTAATATTTATAATATTCCACTTTTCCAAAATTCAAGAAAAACATCCCAATTAAAAGAAAATACCATACAATTCCAATATTTTAAATAAATACTTATACTTTAAAAACTATGTCATATTCACTAGAAATTTCACATTGAATAAAACAAACATCTATGAAAACTCTAAAAATGATAATTATATACTTGAGCTGTATTTTGAAATTATGCCAAAACTATTTTTTCATAAAATCACCTCAAGTTATACTAAATTACAAAAAGGACCCTAGTAAACATAGGTTTAAGCAGACCAGTCTCTTGAGCCTCAGAGAGCCGGAGATATGGGTGCTTGCCTATTTAAGGTAGACAACTTAACAAACGGTGTTATCAACACGATAATTGTCTTGGAAAAAGACACAAATCCTGCCGTCCATGTGCAGCAGTTACCAATAACACCAAAACAATCAGGATTTCAAGTTCTTGTGTCTGACTCAGACTGAGTGTCAAACTAATCAATCTGACTTGAATGTGATTCAAGTACAAAGTACAATACAACATGATTCAATATGAATCCATCTATTCAATCTATATCAATCTGTATTAACTGAACAGAACCATGGATATAATCTATCTACATGGTCATCCATTACATCCGTTCCATTTACTGATATCATGGTTTTGGTAAGTCATCCATCTATACAATTTATAATACAAGACAAGATAATACAATCTATATACCAAAACAATACAATCAATACATAAATACTACGGGGTTATAAAGGGGTAGACTGGTATGGAACATGTTAAAGGTGGCATGAGGTGGTCACTTAAGACGTAATTACATCCATGCCATTGTTCCGTGGTATTATCGATGGAGCCTTGTACTACGGGTTACCAAATTCTCCGGTGTAAGTGGGACTCCTCTCGTATACACTGGTATTTTCTGTACCAAGCTACAAAAAACTGCGCTAACATTATAATAAAACATTATAAAACTATACTATCTCTCTGTCTATTCTACTTCTCCCTCATCTTTGGGACTTACCTAGCGATTGTTCGCTGACGACATTCCTATTTCTCTTCTTCTTTGGAATGTTGTCAAGAGGACCCGACGCTAAGGAGTACGAGACCAGTCAGGAGCATTTGGAGCAGGCCCCTGAGCAGTATACCGAAGACCCAGAGCTGTAGCCACTTGTACTTATTCTATTTTCATTTCTGTTATGCCACTATTTAGGCATTGCTTTCATTCCATGTATTTTCATTTCAGTTGTATTGTAAAAAGAATGTTTAATAAATAAAGTTGTTGTTCATTTACATCTTGTCTCTTATGTACATTTTATTTTATATTGCTTAGATACGCTTAGCGTGTTTACTTCTGAGTAAATGCGTAGCGGACCCGTCGCGCCCTCTGCTCGTATACCGGGAAGCGGGGTATGACACATTTCATATTATTGTACTTTGTTCCCAACCATGTGAGAGTTATGAATATAAATAAAGTTGCTGAAGTTTCAATTCACTTGCTTAAATTTTCTTATATATTTTATTGCTTATTTTACGCATAGCGTATTTATTCCGGAAAATGACCTTCTCAAAATAAATATGTTGCGGGCCTCGTCATGTACTTGCTCTCGTCTTTTGGGAAGCAAGGCGTGACACTTGCATTCTGGAGTTTTCTATACAAAGTGTAATTTCAAGTCTTTATGGCATTTACGCCAATATAAAATATTGTTAGATGTTCATTTCATAGCAGTCATAGTCATAATAGGTTGGATCGAAATTTGAACTTTTGTGGAGGAATTGTTGGAGCAAATACACTAAAGGACAAAAAAGTCCATACTTCTCTTAGGAAGTTTTTTAGTCTCACATCGAGAAAACTAAGGAATGGAGAAGTGTTTATATAGCACTTTGACACCTCTACATTGAGTCCAATGAAAGAAATATGGTAGAACCACACGCGTGCACTGCCGCGGTGCCGAGCGAGCGAGCCACATGTGCCTACACCTGTGAACACGAATGCAGCTCTGATTCCAGTTCACAAAGTCCATAGTATTCTTTTTACAGAAAATTATATTAATATATATTTTGTAAAATAATTTAAAAAATATGGATTTTGCGAATGGGTGCGACCGTTCATGAACAATCGCGATAGTTGTAAGATGACCGTCGCAAATTGAATGGTTACTGCCATTGGTTATGATCCAACGGTTGTGATTATTTGAACGGTTACAAACATATTGGACTTTTGAAGCCTATAAATAGTGTTAGGAATATGTATGCCCTAAAGGCCATTATTGTATGATATAGTGGATGCTTGGACATATATATAGAGGACTTTCTTGCACGACATGATAATATGCTATCTGGTTGCTCTATATCTTAACATGCACACTTGTATTATTATACTGTCTCTCTGATACATGTTGATAAAGCCCTTAGGATGTTGGCTTGCCTATCAGGACTATGATACAGATTATACTAGCGGAGCTTGTGTATTCCACAAGCACATCCTTTAATAGTTCCTAGTCGAGGGAATATCGATACAGGGCATCGATATTCCAGAGTAGACTAGTGTGTATGTTTCTTAACCCTGTTTTGGGCGATGGTTGATCCCATGGCTATTAGTTTTTGACATCAAAGATTGTACACATGTGCTCATTAGAGAATGGGTACACCGAACAGGACTCGCCGAGAACTTGTAGATGGTTGTTCAGTTGATAAAACTGCACATTTGTTATTACATTTTTCCTACCATTTTCATATTAAAAAAATGTCTTTAATATAATATATCATACATATGAGGGTTTATGTGTAAAAATACTATTTTCCATGTGTTGATATATTATAATTAGCTTTTGGCAGGAAAATGTATGCAAATAATATCATTGACCTAATCCTAGTAGAATAAGCTCTACTAAATATTATTTGTTAAGTTATTGTGCAGAATTTTCAGGTCTAAAATCAAGGAAATCAGGTTGTTGAAGAAAACCTGCCTAATTAAGAAATCAAAATGAAGAAATCAAGTCTGGCAGAAACTACGAGAAGATTTCCAAGTTACAAAGGTCCAAGATATCACTACATGTCACAAAGATACAATTCCAGAAAAATGATGAAGTGATCTTCACCATTAGCCGCGGATCCGCAGCCATACCCCCTCTTAGGCCGCGGATCCGCGGCAAGATTGAGGACTTAGATGCTGAAATTTTGTGGGGTGAATCTCTGCTGAATTTTACCTAATTTTGAAGCAAAGGTTTCTGGCTTTGGACTATAAATAGGGACCGAGAGCCTCTTGGAAAAATCATCAAGCCGACGCGATCACGAAGTCCAAGACGGCTCACGCATCCAGGCTGGTCATCAACTGTTCGTCTACCTCTTTAGGAACGATCGAGAAGCAAATCAAGTTTTTGTAATCATTTTCTACGGAATAAAGTGTAGATTGTTCAAGTTGATTAATAAAGGTAGTTGTTTTATTTAATTCTTTTGCATTTTACATTATGTTTTCCCTCTCTATCTTTTCATCTTCTTTTCCCAATATGCGCGAGTAATTCTCCGCTTGTTAGGGTTCGTAGGATTAGGGTAGGCTAATGGATGATGAACATCTCTAAACCCTTTTTAAGTCCTATAAAGTTTATGAACTTTATCAAAAGAATCATTAACATCCTAATCGGGCGCGCTAACAATTCTTTGTTAGTTCCGACTGCGATTAGAGATTAGATTAATGATTGTTTTGGTAAAGGCTAGATATGAACGGAGTTCCGTGTCGAGATAAGGGTTAAGAGTGGGATTCCTTTTCCCTCCAGAAACCCTAATCTACACGCATCACCGTCGTTCTAGTTTTAAATCTATTAAAGGATAAAAAGGGTAACTTTTAATTAATCATCCATAACTACTAAATCCTAACGAACCCTACAAGCCCCCCTATTATATTAACTACATCCCTAAAATAATCTAAATCTATATTTTTGCATTAGTGCTTAATATAGATCTAGAAACCATTCTACAACATTCTTATTTCTTCCTCCTTTCTCAACACATATAAAGTAAGAGTAAAAAGGTTTCACGTTTTCCTAAGGACGACCCGTACTTATCTCGGTCTAGCTACGCGCGACACCGTTATTGATTGCGGTTATTCTACAAACACTCTTTCGTGACAATCAAATGGCGCCGTTGCCGGGGAGACGTGTGCAATTTTTTATTCTTGCTATTTGTGTTGAATTCTTAGACGATTCATATCATTATTAAAACAAAACTGCAAATTGCATATTTAACGATTTGTGTGTGAATTTTGCGAGGGAATCTAGAGTCACGGACTTGAGGAAACAGGAGATCAAGGGTTTCACACTTCTCTGGTATCTTTCTTAACTCCTTCTCTCTCCTCTCAAATCCAATAAAATCTATTTTCTGCAGGATTCTTTGCAAAATATCGCCGCTCAAAAATCTTTTTGCAAAGTTTTATTTTGCGGTTTGTTTTTGCATATTTTAATACGGATTTTTAAGGGGCAAGACCAAATCCAGATTAGGTGGGGATTTCATCACCCTTCCTAAGCCCCACAAATCACAAACCGAGCATCTGCATCACCCCTACATTAATTTAAAAAATATCTAGACCAGATTCTAAGGATTGTCGCGCTCAATAAGGACAGAGGAAGGTCGTGGGTAATCTATCGCTTATCCGCATTACTTTTGTGGTGACTAGGCAAGTGTGTCCAAGGCGAGTGGTTACTTAATTAGAACCACTACTTTTGTAGTGGGGAGCTTCCCACTCACCTGGCACTTACCTGGATACAAGAGTAGTAAAGAGGCGGTAGAGGATTTATCCTGCGGCTTGTCCTTTGGAAGTCTAGGAGCGGTCTAGAGACTGACCTAGGTAACCTTAGTTTCAGGGTTGTTTGTGCATTTTTGTGTAATTTGTCTAAATCCGTCATTTTTCAAAACAAACCAATTATTTTTCCTCTTCCCCCTTCTTCTCTTCTTATAATGGGTGACCCAAACTGACGATCTCTTGCCGAGCTTTGCTGTCCACAACCAGATATCTCTTGTTTTCGTAATCCCTTCGATATACCGTCTGGCTCTTCCATGTCCTTAAGAGATCATATAGAACAAGCTGGAAGAAACAGTTGGCCACCTCAGTCTAGGTCTTATCAACTGTATCCTAATCCTACACCTGTTTC
Organism: Agapanthus africanus; assembly: GCA_030015575.1. Lineage (NCBI taxonomy): Eukaryota > Viridiplantae > Streptophyta > Magnoliopsida > Asparagales > Amaryllidaceae > Agapanthus > Agapanthus africanus. The sequence goes on from CM057339.1 coordinate 50,895,178, forward strand.
AGTTCATACCCAGAGTGAGGAAGCCCCTAGACGAATGTCCATTGCTGAGCACATAGCTAGGTCTAGAGGCCAAAGTTTCAACCTGGACCAATATCAACCATCACCACCACTGTCCGGAGAAGAGTTTGATATGCGGTTTGTGGCATATAAGATGTCTGTTGAAAATAGCCAGCCAACCAACCCATATCAAAATATTGATCCTACTCCTACCCAAGTTCCGCAACCATTCTGTTCTTATCAATCGAATCCGACTTTTCCACCTACTCTAGACAGTTCTTCTAATCAGTCCTTTGGGAGTTTTAATTATCCACAGGAATTTCAATCTTATACTGAAACTCCTTATCAACCCAAGACTAGTCTGGAGCAGAAATTAGAAAAATTTCTGGAAATGTCGAACCAAATTATAAAGGATTTGGGTAGTAAGACAGTACTGTACACCCTTCCTAATCAAACCTCCCCATTCCAAACTGAAATCCACAACTCGAGTTTCATAGATTCATCAAGTACAATGTCTGATAAGTTGTGTGACTTTGTATTGTTTGATTTACCCGACTGTGAAGGGTCCATTTCAAGTGAAACCATACCCAACCCTTGTGATCTCTACACCTCTTGAACCAAAACTGATTGAAAACCATATTTTTGATGAGGTGTTTGAGAATTTTAACCTTCACTTGAATAAGGTGATTGACGTTAGGGATATATTAATTGATGAACCCGAAATTTTGGATGAATTTGTCCCACCAATTCATCAAATCCTTTCACTTCCTTGTGGTCATCATCTTGAGCCTTTAATTCTTCCCGAACCCCAAATATGTCTTGAAGTTGATGATAATGGTATACCCGAAGATCAGACCGAAATACAGCCTCCATCTTCCACATCTGGTTCAGCAACACTCGACATACCAATTTGCTTACCCATTTCACTTTCTACTTTCTCCGGTTCTTCTTTTGTTCCTATAGTTTCAGTGAGTTTTGATAAATCACAATCCGTTAATTCAAGTTCAATAATACCAGAAATTCAACTTGATTTGGATATTTTTGAAAATGAGGTAGATGAGTTTTTCGAGTCCTTTACCTCAATAATTTTTGAATCAAGTAGGATAAATTCTGGCACAAAACTCTTTGACAGTAAAATGTTCAATTACACCATTGATAAAAGTTTTGAAGAACTTTTTGCTGACGAACTTGAATTTTTAAACAATACGGATTTTGTGATTAATCAATCTCCACCTATAGAGCTTGAACCGTCACCATTCCTTCTTCTTAATCACTCACATTCATCCTCATTCTTTCTTTTCTCTAATTTCAAACCCTTTCCAAACCACCTCTTATCCCTTCTCCACTTTTTCTTGACTCGATACAACACATTCTTCCACCAACCTATTAAAATCTTTGAATGGTTGGTGTTAACTTTTGGTCTTTGTAAAGTCTTACTTTGACCAAATGACTCACCCCCTCTTAAAATGCTTCGTATTGTCTAACTCATGTTTGAGGGGGGTATATTTTTTTGGCTCTTGAACATAAGTTTTGTCCTCAAATCTGTGAGCCAAAAATAAGTTTGGGGGAGAATTTTCACTTTCATATATTCTTGCCTCTATTAATAATGTCCTTCCAAGCTTACAGGTTTTTGTGATCCAGCAGATAGCAACAGTGAGGACACTGTTGAAAACAAGTTTGGGGGAGGTTTGTGCTTATTTACACATACTTTGCATTATACTATATATAAGCACAAAAAAAAAATTTGATAACAAAAGAGTAGAAAGTAAAAAAAATTACATCTAAAAGATAGGAATAGTTTAAGAAAACCAAGAATATTAGAAGTTTTCTTAAACGAACTAGTAATAAGTAGTTATGAGCTGTTGTCCCAAGGGTTAGTAAGATGAAGGAAGTCACTAATCTGAGAATAAAAATAAGTCTGAAAAATAGTTTCTATTCTGGAAGCCAAACATTTGAATGTTGATACCCTACTATTTGCACTTACACACGTCTTGAAACTCGGGATAGTAGAGGATACCTTGAAATGCTCTTGTCTAAAAGCCAAAGTATGAAGCAAATGAAAAAAATGAATAAAATATAAAATGGTGAAAAGAAAAAAAATGAACACTGATTTTGTTATCGCCAAGGTAGCAATAAAAAAAATATAGCGAGGGTGCCTCTTCACCTAGTGCCCTAAGGCCAACTGGTCTGGGAGTCACTGCTAAGCCTTAGGTGGTACAAGACGAGAAAAATACTATCACCTAATCAGAAAGCACATGAGTAATCGGTCGGTTAGTATCTCAAGAAGTATTAATGGTCGCATGAAAATATGTGAGCAAATCTTAATATTCATCAAATTAAAAAGTACTGAGGTAGATGGACAAGAGTATGATAGCTTGAATTGAATTCTCCGAGTGTAGGGATGTCCATTTCACACACGTAGGGGTATATGATCGATATTTGGATGAAAGGTAGGAATGAAGAATAAAGATGATGTTTTATTGAGAGATAATGTGATTTCTAACATCTTTTCATGACTATTAAGATAGGGTTCATAACAACTGAAAAACTAGTGTAGTTGGAAACTCTTCTTTTCAAAGTCTTTCTTTTATGGTTCTAATCTTTATATGTAAACTTCACCATCTCTTTTTTGTTATAGGATTTTGTGGGTGTAATCCGCTGAAAACCCTCAGGAGACAACACTCCTCCTACCAGGGACACCTAGAAGTTTAACGGCTTGTTGCACGTGCTCAGTGCAATCGTGTTTGCCTACGAAAGTGTGCTTAGTTTTCTCCTTTCTTTTTTCTCCTTCTCTTGAATAAACTAGTTTGCTCGGGACGATCAAAGATAAGTTTGGGAGTATTTGTTCAGTTGATAAAACTGCACATTTGTTATTACATTTTTCCTACCATTTTCATATTAAAAAAAGGTCTTTAATATAATATATCATACATATGAGGGTTTATGTGTAAAAATACTATTTTCCATGTGTTGATATATTATAATTAGCTTTTGGCAGGAAAATGTATGCAAATAATATCATTGACCTAATCCTAATAGAACAAGGTCTATTAAATATTATTTGTTAAGTTATTGTGCAGAATTTTCAGGTCTAAAATCAAGGAAATCAGGTTGTTGAAGAAAACCTGCCTAATTAAGAAATCAAAATGAAGAAATCAAGTCTGGCAGAAACTACGAGAAGATTTCCAAGTTACAAAGGTCCAAGATATCTCCATATATCACAAAGATACAATTCCAGAAAAATGATGAAGTGATCTTCACCATTGGCCGCGGATCCGCGGCCATACCCCCTCTTAGGCCGCGGATCCGTGGCAAGATTGAGGACTTAGATGCTGAAATTTTGTGGGGTGAATCTCTGCTGAATTTTACCTAATTTTGAAGCAAAGGTTTCTGGCTTTGGACTATAAATAGGGACCGAGAGCCTCTTGGAAAAATCATCAAGCCGACGCGATCACGAAATCCAAGACGGCTCACGCATCCAGGCTGGTCATCAACGGTTCGTCTACCTTTTTAGGAACGATCGAGAAGCAAATCAAGTTTTTGTAATCATTTTCTACGGAATAAAGTGTAGATTGTTCAAGTTGATTAATAAAGGTAGTTGTTTTATTTAATTCTTCTGCATTTTACATTATGTTTTCCCTCTCTATCTTTTCATCTTCTTTTCCCAACATGCGCGAGTAATTCTCCGCTTGTTAGGGTTCGTAGGATTAGGGTAGGCTAATGGATGATGAACATCTCTAAACCCTTTTTAAGTCCTATAAAGTTTATGAACTTTATCAAAAGAATCATTAACATCCTAATCGGGCGCGCTAACAATTTTTTGTTAGTTCCGACTGCGATTAGAGATTAGATTAATGATTGTTTTGGTAAAGGCTAGATATGAACGGAGTTCCGTGTCGAGATAAGGGTTAAGAGTGGGATTCTTTTTCCCTCCAGAAACCCTAATCTACACGCATCACCGTCGTTCTAGTTTTAAATCTATTAAAGGATAAAAAGGGTAACTTTTAATTAATCATCCATAACTACTAAATCCTAACGAACCCTATAAGCCCCCCTATTATATTAACTACATCCCTAAAATAATCTAAATCTATATTTTTGCATTAGTGCTTAACATAGATCTAGAAACCATTCTACAACATTCTTATTTCTTCCTCCTTTCTCAACACATCTAAAGTAAGAGTAAAAAGGTTCCACGTTTTCCTGAGGACGACCCGTACTCATCTCGGTCTAGCTACGCGCAACACCGTTATTGATTGCGGTTATTCTACAAACACTTTTTCACATCAATCAATGGTATCATACCTATCATCAGATAGCAGTTCCTGGTGACACTTGTACATATTAGTCTGTAGACCGATATCGTCATAGTGTCTTGTGTGATTCCCACTATGCTTTGATTTCCTCCCTACCACGGCTCAAAGGAGTCGTGCAAATAGGTGGATTTTGGATACAGTCCCGAGTCACATGGAAGCAGTGAGCGATAGGAAGGGTTTCGTCTCTCCCGGTATTGGGAGTTGATGTTGGCTATAACAGCAAGTCCCTGGCCAGGGCTGAAGAGATTTACTGGTATGTACTATCAGTAGTTTCTCGAAAGATTATAGGCCATACATATACATAACTTATCAAGTTACTGGGGTCTTACGATTCCACTCCCAGACTCGATATGCGACATATCAGACGAAGAGACCGGACCGTATGGTAAGTGTTGCCTATAGGCTTTACGGGAGTTTGGACAAGTTTTTGTGTTGATCTTGTATTCGTTCAATACCTGGATAGCCGTTACGTCCAGCTAGTACCGCTGATGGATTATGGGTATCTGATGTGATCATTACCTACTGCTGACGTATTGACGAGTCTTTAGAGTCCCACACAGAGGTTTCCTAGCTCAAGCGAAATGAAGTAGGGCACATATGGAGACATTTGCAGGTGCTTGATTAAATACGAGTATATGATACTGTTTCCCCCAATCAGAACAAAGCTCTGTTCAAAATTTGAAATTTTAAATGAAGCAGCGCTTCATAAAAGCGCTAGCGCCAAGAACGCCAGAGCTAAGAGTCAAAGACTTTGAGGCAGCGCCTCATGTGCAAAGCACGAGAGCGCTAGCAGCACCGGCGTTAAGAGTCAAAGACTATAAGGCAGCGCCTTATGTGCAAAGCACAAAAGCACTAGCAGCGCCCGCGCTAAGAGTCAAAGACTCTGAGGCAGCACCTCACGTGCAAAGCACGAGGGCGCTAGCAACGTCAGCGCTAAGAGTCAAAGACCTTGAGACAGTGCTCCACGTGCAAAGTACGAGAGCGCCAAGCGCTAAAACTAAATGTTCTCCACCATTGGATCAAAGATCCAACGAAGATGATAAATCATCAAATTACAAAATTTAATTCTGTTAAGGAAATACCCCTCAGAATCTTTCCAAACAAGAAAGATCGTGCTCTGTAAATCAGAGCACCGTTGGATCAAAAATCCATTGGTGATTAAAAATCACCAAGATACAGAGTAATCTCTGTATGGGAAAATAATTTCCCAATCTTGTTAAGTAAGAAGAAAGACGTCTTCTGTAAAACAGAAGCCCTAGGATCAAAGATCCAATGGTGGGGAAACATCCCCAAATCAATCAGAAAAAGATTGCCTTAATCGATCAGCCTCCATTATATAAAGGCCTCAAGACTTCAAGTCTAAAAAAGAAGCGACTCCCCATAAGTTTCATACAGAGGAACCCCTCCCCCCACAAACTTTGAGAAATTTCAAAGAGAAGAGCAAGCTCTCAGAAGAAGAATTTCTTCAAGATAAATAAAACAGAGAGATCAAAGCATCTCATCAAAAAAGAAGAACTTAGTTCTTTTTCTAGATCATAGATCTACAAAGACAGAAGTCTTTCATAAAAGTAGAAGAGATTGGAGCATCTCATCATAAAAAGGGAAGGAGAAGAACTTAGTTCTCTTTAGATCACAGATCTATAAGACGAAGACAAAGTCTTTCACAAAAACAGAAGAGATTGTAACATCTCCGATTAAAATAAGAACTTAGATCTTAGATTCACGAAACAAAGTCTCTTATAAATGAGAACTTAATTCTTAGAGCACAGAACTGATCAGAACTGCTTAAAAAGAGCCTTAGCGCTCCAATTTTAAAGAAGCGCCTTAGCGCTCCAAATTTGACGCTCAGCACTACGCGCACTACGTTCTCCTCACGTGTGCGCCATTTCATAAGAAGCGCCTCAGCGTTTCAAGGCTGGCACTCAGCGCCAAGCGCACCACGTGCTCCTTATGTGTGCGCCATTTCATAAGAAGCGCCTCAGCGCTTCAAGCCTGGCGCTCAGCACTAAGCGCACCACGTGCTCCTCACGTATGCGCCATTTCATAAGAAGCGCCTCAGCGCTTCAAGGCTGGCGCTCAGCGCCAAGCGCACCACGTGCTCCTCACGTGTGCGCCATTTCATAGGAAGCGCTTCAGCGCTCTAAGTCTGGCGCTCAGCGCCAAGCGCGCCACGTGCTCCTCACGTGGGCGCTGAAGGAACATAAACTGTTCTAAATAAAGCCCCAGAGCCATAATGAGTGCTCAATACTCAATAAAAGACAAAAAAGGTTGTCAGAACTCAAACCAATGCTCAGCATTGTTAAATAAAAAAGGACTGAGCCTAATTAAATGTTCAACATTTTAACTGAGTGGGCCGAACCCAAGTTGGCCGCAGATCTCTAATTCAGATTAATTGAGCCCATATGCTCATAAATCTTTTTAACTGATTTTAGTCCCAAACTTGACTACAGATCTCCCAACCAACATCAGTTCAAGGGTACATCTCTTCACACCATTGATATGTGTCGTTGTAATTTTTCAACGTCTTCAGAGAGGTGGCGGGTCCCGACAGCCAGAAACTTTACAGACTATGATGTCTTTAAACCCCACAGACTATGATGTCTTTAAACTAGACTATGATATCTTTAAACACAGACTATGATGTCTTTAAACTCCATGGACTATGATGTCCTTAAACTCCATGGACCACAATGTCCCTAAACTAAAACGATAGAATCCAAATACTCTTTCGTTGGATCTAAATGATCACAAAATCTTATTGAGTAGATCTTAGTCTAAAATTAGACTAACGTATCCTCAACAAACGTTTAAGTTGATCTTAATCTCAATCAGAATAACGATCCTTAAACCCAAACTAAACCCAAATCTAAGAAAATACGGATTTGGACTAATCCACGCCCTACGGGCGACAACACAAATTAGTCTCCGTACACAATCTACGGGCAACCAAAAACAAAACAAACACACACGACACGAAGTGACCATCTGGAGCAGGAGAAAGTGGTTACCGCTTCGCGGTAACGTAATTAACTGCAGGGTCTTGCGCCTGCAGGGAAGAGCGTCCCCACAATCAAAAACCCTTCACAACGAGGGGGAATCTGACAAAATCTGCTACAACGGCCGCATCCGTCTAAACCTCCGATACACGGTGCCATAAATCAACTTGGCATCTTCGGAGAGGTGGATGGATAAAACCAAATAGTATCTGCCCGCCAAAATTCAAGCCAGACGTCCCAACATCCCTGTCGCGTCTTTCGGCGGCGAACAGATTCTGGCAGCCCCCTCAGTGGCTGTCCTCCAAAATCCACAGGGTCTGGCAAAGAGTCCAAGACTCTGTGATTGACCAAGACTACTCCCGCCGATAGAAAAAAATGAAGATCCGGCAAGAAGAGAATCTCAGCACTATTGTACCACAGAAGGTGTCGTCTGCTTGGGTGCTTGCTGCAACGGCCCCCTCAACTTTGACCGTCCACAGAAGGAGAAGGCCGGAGAAAATCCCCGTGTCCACGACAAAGCTCAAAGGCACTGAATCCTAACGCCCTAAGTCTGGGGGCATGATAGTGCACACCATTTACATAGCGTCCGGAAAAGAGGATAGCCATATCTCATCGACCACTTACACGGTATGTGACAAAGGCTCAGGATCAACAACAGCAGAAGCTCCAAGAAATGCTAACGAAGATGGCCGCACTCACTGGGCCAAAAGAAAGCCCGGGGACATCGTCGGAGCAACGCCAAGAACAGAAAACCAACGCCGAGTTCCTCCGAAGAATGCTCAAGAAGAAAGACAAAGAGGCCACGGAACAAGCGGCCAACATAAAGCAAATGGCGCTTCTGTTTCAAGATATGGTCGGGATGATGATACAGCCGGATCCTCCAGCCGAAGACCCTCCAATAATCCTTGAAGACGACAAAGAGGAGACATCAAACCCTCTTCCGGCTCTATCAACAGCCAAGGAAGAGACCATCTCCAAAGCCGCCCTTGACGACTATATAGCTCAACAGATACGAGCTCATCAGGCGAGCGAAGCGGCTGGCCAAATCATCAAGACTGGACGACCCTATCTGGGTTGGTACGATCAAATAAAGTATCCGCCAGGATATACGATCCCTAAATTCCATGTGTATAAGGGGACGGGTAATCCACACCAGCACGTTGCTTAACTCACGGCTCTGTGCGGCAATACTGGGGGTGACGACAAACTGCTGCTTCGCCAGTTTGTTGGCAGCTTGTCGGAGACAACGTTCGAATGGTACTCCGAGCTCCCGAATGACTCTATCAAGAAATTTGCATAAATGGAGCTACTGTTTACAAAAAAATTCACGAGCGCTAGCGAGCGCACTCCGATCACCACACTAATTAACGCTAGAGTGAAGCCGGGAGAAACCTGGGTTCAATACACCATTCAGTGGCGGAATCTGTGGTCAAAATATGATCCGCGCATAGAGGAATCTCCAGCCATGGGCATGTTTGTGGGAACCCTCGATCCTCAGGCGACCATATCCCAATTCATGATGTTTTTCAAGCCGACCACCTTCCAGGACTTGATCAACAAGCTGACCCAAATGGACCAGATGGGCCATAGACTGTCCTCCTCAAAGATGGATCCTCGTAATGAGAAGGGGAAAGGGAAAGCAACATTCGTCGCCAACGCTCAACAATAATCGGGTGGCCCGAGACCGGTTGTTCGCCAAAGCAATAAGCGGCAATACCTCGATAAGAAGTTGAGACGCCCTTACTCATTTCCCCGGGATAAAACAAGGAGACTGTTCGAACTGGCAGTGCGCAACGAGCTCGTCACTCTACCGGAGTCGAGACACCCACTGCAACCGAACGACGTCAACAATCCCAATTACTGCCCCTATCACCGAATATTGGGCCATCCGATCGAAGACTGCTACATCTTCAAAACTGGGTTGAAGACCAGTACCCACAAGGTAAGTTCGCGCTGTCCGAAAACTGGAAGGTAAATCCGCCACAACAGCACACTCCTAAAAGGGTAGACACGCCGGGGGCATCATGCTCATTCATAGAGGAAGCTCCATGGGAAGTAGTTCTTTCAGCAAAAACGAAAAGAATGCTGAAGGATCTTCAAGCATGCCCCGTAATCAGGTGGAAAAGCCCGCTAGAGCCCGAGATCATTGAGGGAATGCTGAAACCGCGACCGACACCGAGAGTTGGTAGCAATGGGCAAAATACCCAGGTCCAGCCGTCAAAGTCTTCGAAGAAGAAGAAGAAGACCAAGAAGCCCGCGCAGCCTGATGACAAGCGCACAGACCTACAAAAGCATATTAACGAGCTAGAGGAATACAACCAGAAGGCGCGGACCCCAGTCACACTCCATGAGTTTCTCAACCATATCCTTGAGAACGGAGGCAATGACAATGACGAGGGAGACGACGCGTCAGAAGAACCCGAAGATTACGTGGCAAGTTGTCACATGATCTCTCATTCGTCAATAGATGATAAAGAAGCTCCTGATGCAGAGAAGCTGGGGGCAGAATCGGCACCAAAATCCTTGGAACCGTCTGATGAGCTGATTGACGTGCTGCTAAACGAAGCCCGTCAGAAGAGCAAAGTTGATCGAGAACGCAAAATGTCCATACTCGAAAAGGACAGGCGTCGACGTCAAGTGGAAGAAGTCACGGTAGGGATGGATCACAAAACACTCCAACCAAACCAAATCACACCTTAAATGGGTGTATCCCACTTTATCGTTATGTATCCCGTCACGTGACAAATACATGTGCATACAGGATGAACAACGGATCGAAACGTCCTTAAACTAACAATGGACCGAAACGTCTTTAAACTACTACAAACCACAGCATCCTAGGGCTGACAAAAAAAACGGTACGTCCATAAGCAAGATGGGCACGGATGAAAACCCGAAAGGGCTCTGTGAGTAAAAACAACAAGGCTACCGGCGATGTTTGTGAAAACCCGAAAGGACGCAGACTCGTAAAAAAAAATTGTATGTCCATAAGTAAGATGGGCATGGATGAAAACCCGAAAAAGCTCCGTGAGTAAAAACAGAAAGGCTACTGGCGAGTCTGTGAAAACCCGAAATAGCGCAGACTCATAAAAAATTCATGCACACTGGCAAGGTCCTCTCGACCTTGTAAGGAGAAAATACCTGGAAATCCCTACGACTCACAAAGGAGCGACACACTTAGGGATCCCCATGATTCCTAAGGAGAAATTACACTTACGAGATCCTCACGACTCGTAAGGATAACCCTCTTATGAGACCCTCACGGCTCGTAAGATTCAAAGCCTTAAGCTACAGGGATCCGAACCTGTTCTTAAGCCATCACATTTCCCAGACTATCCTACAAAAGGTTCAATATTGACCCTTGTATACAATCCACGGGTATAAATAAACGTCTCCCCCATCAAGTTCCACCAATGGTAGGGGATGTCCTCATGTGGTGAACGACACTTGTAAGTCCTCTCGACTTATAAGGAGAAAACACTCTTGTATGATCCTTACGACTTATAAAAGAACACACACTCAGGTATCCTCATGATTCCTAAGGAGAAAACGCACCTATGAGATCCTCACGACTCGTAGGGAGAAACACCTTCATGAGACCCTTACAGCTCATAAAGGCAAAAGCCTTAGTCGACAGGATCCTAACCCTGTTTGCTAAGCCACCTTTGTTTAAGTTAACAAAGGCAAATGATGATTCGCTCCTGGCAATATCCCAGTTGTAGCGATGCCGATACCTACATCGGTATCAAATTCTAAGTCATTTCACGACAAATGATGATTCGCTCCTGGCAACATTCCAGTCGCAGCGATGCTGATGCTAAGATTGGTATCAGATCTTGAGTTCTATACTCGAAAAAAAATGCATATGAAATAGCCTAAATGTTTGGGCAACTCGCAATAAAAATCAGCAAGTAAAATATATGCATACAAAATTAGCCGAAATGATTGGGCAACTCGCAATAAAAAGCAGCGAGTAAAAAGAAAAATAGCCAAAATGATTGGGCACCGTGAAAAATAGCCGAAATGATTGAGCAATCACGATTTTCGCGATATAAAAGCTGAAATGATAGAGCATCACGGAAAGAAATAAAAAAAATGAATGAAAGAATGAAACTTTTGCTCTGCAGGTAAGTCCATACTGACTCCTGTATACAATCCATGGGCATAAACAAAAAGGGGACCACATTTCCCCACCAGACCCTATCAAAGGTAAGCCAGATCTCAACGGCAACATCTACAGCCTAAAGATCAGCAACGATGTTCCTCCTCATTCCATCAAGATACGGACGCAACACCACCAATCGGTGCCAAGGCAAAGTCCCTAATTCTAAGACCCCATGATTCACAAACAACCTAGAGTCAACCAATACACCGTAGAAACTAGAGTACGTCAACTCTGACACCGCAGAAAGCGAAGTACATCAACCCTGACATCGCGGAAAGCGGAGCAAGTCAGCCAATGACCTCCAACCCCTAGGAAAATCAGTGTCCTTGGCTAAACCTCGATTCAGGGAAATCAGCGTCCTTGACGAGAACATCTCGATTCGCGTCGACCTGCAAGGAAATTAGTGTCTTTGCAGGAATCTCTCGATTCGTCTCGACCCCCAGGGAAATCTGTGTCCTTAGCAAAATCTCTCGATTCAGGGAAATCAGCGTCCTTGGCGAGAACCTCTCGATTCTCGTCGACCCACAGATAAATCAGTGTCTTTGCAGGAATCTCTCGATTCGTCTCGACCTCCAGGGAAATCAGTATCCTTGGTAAAGCCTCGATTCAGGGAAATCAGCGTCCTTGACGAGAACACCTCGATTCGCGTCAACCCGCTAGGAAATCAGTGTCTTTGAAGGAATACCTCGATTCATCTCGACCCCCAGGGAAATCAATGTCCTTGGCAAAATCTCTCGATTCAGGGAAATCAGCATCCTTGGCGAGAATCTCTCGATTCACGTCGATCCGCAAGGAAATCAGTGTCTTTGCAGGAATACCTCGATTCGTCTCAACCCCCAGGGAAATCAGTATCCTTGGCAAAACCTCTCGATTCAGGGAAATCAGCGTCTTTGGCGAGAACCTCTCGATTCGCGTCGACCCGTAGAGAAATCAGTGTCTTTGCAGGAATCTCTCGATTCGTCTCGACCTCCAGGGAAATCAGTGTCCTTGGCAAAACCTCTCGATTCAGGAAAATCAGCGTCCTTGGCGAGAACCTCTCGATTCGTGTCGACTCGCAGAGAAATCAGTGTCTTTGCAGGAATCTCTCGATTCGTCTTGACCTCCAGGAAAATCAGTGTCCTTGGCAAAGCCTCGATTCAGGGAAATCAGCGTCCTTGATGAGAACACCTCGATTCGCGTCGAACCGCAAGGAAATCAGTGTCTTTGCAGGAATACCTCGATTCGTCTCGACCCCCAGGGAAATCAGTGTCCTTGGCAAAACCTCTCGATTCAGGGAAATCGGCGTCCTTGGCGAGAACCTCTCGATTCGCGTCGACCCGCAGAGAAATCAGTGTCTTTGCAGGAATCTCTCGATTCGTCTCGACCTCCAGGAAATCAGTGTCCTTGGCAAAGCCTCGATTCAGTGAAATCAGCGTTCTTGACAAGAACACCTCGATTCGCGTCGACCCATAAGGAAATCAGTGTCTTTGCAGGAATACCTCGATTCGTCTCGACCTCCAGGAAAATCAGTGTCCTTGGCAAAACCTCGATTCAGGGAAATCAGCGCCCTTGACGAGAACATCTCGATTCGTGTCGACCCGCAAGGAAATCAGTGTCATTGCAGGAATACCTCGATTCGTCTCGACCTCCAAGGAAATCAGTGTCCTTAGCAAAACCTCTCGATTCAGGGAAATCAGCGTCCTTAGCGAGAACCTCTCGATTCGCGTTGACCAGCAGAAAAATCAGTGTATTTACAAGAATCCCTCGATTCGTCTCGACCTCCAGGGAAATCAATGTCCTTGGCAAAGCCTCGATTCAGGGAAATCAGCGTCCTTGACGAGAACACCTCGATTCGCGTCGACCCGTAAGGAAATCAGTGTCTTTGCAAGAATACCTCGATTCGTCTCAACCTCCAGGGAAATCAGTGTCCTTGGCAAAACCTCGATTCAGGGAGATCAGCGTCCTTGACGAGAACATCTCGATTCGCGTCGACCCGCAAGGAAATCGGTGTCTTTGCAGGAATACCTCAATTCGTCTCGACCTCCAGGGAAATCAGTGTCCTTGGCAAAACCTCGATTCAGGGAAATCAGCGTCCTTTATGAGAACATCTCGATTCGCGTCGACCCGCAAGGAAATCAGTGTCTTTGCAGGAATACCTCGATTCGTCTCGACCTCCAGGGAAGTCAGTGTCCTTGGCAAAACCTCGATTCAGGAAAATCAGCGTCCTTGACGGGAACATCTCGATTCGTGTCGACCCGCAAGGAAATCAGTGTCTTTGCAGAAATCTCTCGATTCGTCTCGACCCGAGGTAAACCAGTGTCCTTGGCAAAATATCTCGATTCAGGGAAATCAGCATCCTTGACGAGAACCTCTCGATTCGCGTCGACTCGCAAGGAAATCAGTGTCTTTGCAGGAATCTCTCGATTCGTCTTGACCTCAGGGAAATTAGTGTCCCTGCGCATGAAAAGAAAATTCTCTTGTGAGATTCTTACGACTCTTAAGAGAAAACGCACTTAGGAGTCCTCACGACCCTTAAGGAGAAAATACACCTACGGGATCCTCTCGACTTGCAGGGAGAAAAATCTTTACGAGACCCTCATGGTTCATAAAGTTGAAAATTCTTAGGCGGCAGATCTGAACCTATTTCCTAAGCCATCGCTACCCTACAAAGAGTTCAAGACGAACTGTTACTTATTATCTACAAGCCACACTTGCCAAAATTACATGCCATCGAAATCGAGATGCTGCTCAAGAGTACGTAAACTGCTTTGCGCCAAGTCAAAACAAAAAGGCATAACCCACGGACGTCAATCACATATTATGCAAGGCAATAAGGAGAACATTTGATTTACATCCAATTGAGCGTCCGAAGCATACCCACTCATGTATGTGCGAAAAGGATAAAATTAACGCATAGAAAGAAAAAATTTGTTATTCATACCTCAGAAAGTTCTTACATTGATGAAAACAGTAAATAAAAGTATCATTAAAATGTTTACAATGAAAAAACAATGAATCCGGGATACGGATTAAGAAATTCGAAAGTGAGGCCGTCTAAAATGTTTCCGGCCTCTCTGACCATTCTCGTGTGCATCCTTTCACGATCGCAAGCGTCAGGATCTTCGCTGATGTCCTCCACCCTCTGATAAGCAGCGATTATCGTCGTCTGTTGGAAAGTTTGATGCAAACTATCAATGAGATTATCTCGCCGCTTCTTTGAGATCAGGCCCGTCAGATACACTGAGTGCACCTTATCTTTAGCGTCATCCAGTGCATTAAGCGGCATGGCTTCATAAAATTCAGAAAGTGCTCCCCAAATTGTTCTCACTATAATCTTCAAGAGAGCGGAGCGTCGAGAAAGTAGTCGACCATTGTATGCATTGAAACGATTCATAATTTCAGCGCATTGGGCGTTTGTGAACTCCTGGTTTTGACAACGGCCTTGTGCGCGAATGTCCTCATAAGAAATGATTTCATCAAGACAGTACAGATGAGCGGCCATAGCGCCTGAAAATGAAAATCAATGAGAGTTTAGTGGACAGACTGAGCAAGACATGGGGATTTAAACAACTCTTGATATCCGCATGAAGAAAACAAGTGCTGATTAAGACACCCAACAAATTCAAATTTGTGAAATTAAGGAGGGAATCCTAAATGGATTCTCATTTAATGAGAGACTCCTCGGGCCAAGGAGCTAATCTCCCTTGAGAGCAACGCTCTGCAGACAGGAGGGACACCTGTCAACCCTAATCATGGGGGGAATAAAAATTCCCCAAGAATCCTAAAGAGCCATGCTCTGCGAAGAAGATGGAACAATCCATCAAAACCCTAAAAGCAAAGCTTTTTACAGAAGATAAAAACTTCAAGATTTTTAAGATCTGTAAAGCGAACTCTAAGAGTTCTTCGTTAATGGGTTAAAGGAACCCTAAAAAGGATTTCTTTTTCTGATCCATGATCTAGAAATAGCAAAGCTCTAGTTTTTAATTAACAGGTTGAGAAACCCTAAAAATCATTAAGATCAGTGATCTAAGTAGAGCAAAACTCTGTTAATGGGTTCAAATCTTACCAAAATTTTTGACAAAGTCTTAACTCTAAAGGATTTTTCTGAGGCAGAAAGCTTGGCTCTAAAAGAGAATTAAATTCTCAAGAATAAGAAAACAAGAAGATGAACAGAGATCATCTCAAAGGGGCCAAAGGCCCTATTTATAGGCGCTGGAAGTCGATACAACTTCCAAGAACAATCCAACGGTGGAAAGGCTGCCACCGCTGCACTCACGTGTAAACCATGTGAGCGCAACGGTGGGGGAGCATTTGTTTCCCCCAATCAAAGCAAAGCTCTGTTCAAAATTTGAAATTTGAAATGAAGCAGCGTTTCATAAAAGCGCCTGCGCTAAGAGTCAAAGACTCTGAGGCAACGCCTCACGTGGAAAGAACGAGAGCGCTAGCAGCGCCGGCGCTAAGAGTCAAAGACTCTGAGGCAGCGCCTCACGTGCAAAGAACGAGGGCACTAGCAGCGCCAACGCTAAGAGTCAAAGACTCTGAGACAGCGCCTCACGTGCAAAGCACGAGGGCGCTAGCAGCGCCAGCACTAAGAGTCAAATACTCTGAGGCATCGCTCCACGTGCAAAGCCCGAGAGCGCCAAGCGCTAGAACTAAATGTTCTCCACCATTGGATCAAAGATCGAACGAAGATGATAAATCATCAAATTACAAAATTTAATTCTGTTAAGGAAATACCCCTCAGAATCTTTCCAAACAAGAAAGATTGTGCTCTGTAAATCAGAGCACCGTTGGATCAAAGATCCAATGATGATTAAAAATCACCAAGATACAGAGTAATCTCTGTATGGGAAAATAATTTCCCAATCTTGTTAAGTAACAAGAAAGACGTCTTCTGTAAAACAGAAGCCCTAGGATCAAAGATCCAATGGTGGGGAAACATCCCCAAAGCAATCAGAAAAAGAATTCCTTACTTGATCAGCCTCCACTATATAAAGGCCTCAAGACTTCAAGTCCAAAAAAGAAGAGACTCCCCATAAGTTTCATACAGAGGAACCCCCCCCCCACACACACACACACACAAACTTTGAGAAATTTTAAAGGGAAGAGCAAGCTCTTGGAAGAAGAATTTCTTCAAGGTAAATAAAACAGAGAGATCAAAGCATCTCATCAAAAAAGAAGAACTTAGTTCTTTTTCTAGATCATAGATCTACAAAGACAGAAGTCTTTCATAAAAGTAAAAGAGATTGGAGCATCTCATCATAAAAAGGGAGAGAGAAGAATTTAGTTCTCTTTAGATCACGGATCTATAAGACGAAGACAAAGTCTTTCACAAAAACAGAAGAGATTGTAAAATCTCCGATTAAAATAAGAACTTAGTTCTTAGATTCATGAGACAAAGTCTCTTATAAATGAGAACTCAATTCTTAGAGCACAGAACTGATCAGAACTGCTTAAAAAGAGCCTTAGTGCTCCAATTTTAAAGAAGCGCCTCAGCGCTCCAAATTTGGAGCTCAGCACACCGCGTGCTCCTCACGTGCGCGCCATTTCATAAGAAGCGCCTCAGCGCTTCAGGGCTGGCGCTCAGCGCCAAGCGCACCACGTTCTCCTCACGTGTGCGCCATTTCATAAGAAGCGCCTCAGCGCTTCAAGGCTGGTGCTCAGCGCCAAGCGCACTACGTGCTCCTCACGTGTGCGCCATTTCATAGGAAGCGCTTCAGCGCTCTAAGTCTGGCGCTCAGCGCCAAGCACGCCACATGCTTCTCATGTGGGCACTGAAGGAACATAAACTGTTCTTTAAATAAAGCCCCAGAGCCATAATGAGTGCTCAATACTCAATAAATGGCAAAAAAGGTTGTTAGAATTCAAACTAATGCTCAGCATTGTTAAATAAAAAAGGACTGAGCCAAATTAAATGTTCAACATTTTAACTGAGTGGGCCGAGCCCAAGTTGGCCACAGATCCCTAATTCAGATTAATTGAGCCCATATGCTCATAAATATTTTTAACTGATTTTAGTCCCAAACTTGACTACAGATCTCCCAACCAATATCGGTTCAAGGGTACATCTCTTCACACCATTGATATGTGTCGTTGTAATTCTTCAACGTCTTCAGAGAGGTGGCGGGTCCCGACAGCCAGAAACTTTACAGACTATGATGTCTTTAAACCCCACAGACTATGATGTCTTTAAACACAAACTATGATGTCTTTAAACTCCAAGGACTATGATGTCCTTAAACCCCATGGACCGCAATGTCCCTAAACTAAAACTATAGAGTCCAAATACTCTTTCATTGGATCTAAATGATCCCAAAATCTTGTTGAGTAGATCTTAGTCTAAAATTAGACTAACGTATCCTCAACAAACGTTTAAGTTGATCTTAATCTCAATCAGAATAACAATCCTTAAACCCAAACCAAACCCAAATCTAAGAAAATACGGATTTGGACTAATCTACGCCCTACGGGCGACAACACAAATTAGTCTCCATATACAATCCACGGGCAACCAAAAAGAAAACAAACACACACAACACAAAGTGACCATTTGGAGCAGGAGAAAGTGGTTACCGCTACGCGGTAACGTAATTAACTGCAGGGTCTTACGCCTGCAGGGAAGAGCGTCCCCACAATCAAAAACCCTTCACAACGAGGGAAAATTTGACGAAGTCTGCTACAACGGCCGCATCCGTCTAAACCTCCGATACATGGTGCCATAAATCATCTTGGTATCTTTGGAGAGATGGACAGATAAAACCAAATATCATCTGCCCGCCAAAATTCAGACCAGACGTCCCAACGTCCCTGTCGCGTCTTTCGGCGGCGAACAGATACCGTATTCTAATCTAGCGATATTTGATATCGGTTAGGTTATATGTGATATAACCGGATTATTGAATCAAGTGTTGATTCAATAATTTGTTATATGTATATATATTTGGTATTGGCCGGTTAAATATGATATGACCGGATCATTGAATCAAGTGTTGATTTAATAACTAGTATTGAATATTAGACAGTTATATATGATATAACCGGATTATTGACTGATCCGGTATCTAATACCCAGGACGTAGAGCAGACTGAGAAACAGTTCTCGGTAACTAACACACCCGAAGAAGATGCATCAGCATGCTCTTTCTCTGTTCGGGTTGCGTGAGAATCCTTGCATTCCCCTATCCCTTGCTCAAACTTATGACAACCATAAGATAGAACGGAACCAATGTTCCCCAGCTCAGTATAATAAGCGTGTTCAATCAATACATCCATATTATTATCTGGATTAAGACATGTCATGGTCGCTAACTGGAGAGAGAGAGGGAAGAAAAACACTTTAGCGTGCGCTCTTGCAAGATTAGATTGATTATTATCTTATCTAATCAGGATGACTTCCACTGTTTTTATCAAATCTACCTTCAAACCCTAAAAGGTAAGATTAGTCGGGATTAATTACATCCTACAAGTTCGCTAATCGTTCAGCCATGCAGGTATTGGTACTCCGGGGGAGTCTCTCCGTACTTTCACATGAAACTAATTAAATAATCTCGTTTCCGCAGGGGCATAACCCCGTTAACACCTTTCTTAGACACCTGCTGGATTAGCTAATCATAAAGTGGAAAACTCTTCCATGAGTAACACTTACTTGTAGTGGGTATCGAGATCTAACTATCATATAGAAGGTATGCAATCTCATTGCAAATTTCAACTCTTGAAATTCCCAATATCTGTTTTTACCCCATGCGGTTTATGACCTTAACAAGGTCAACAAACCATAAACCGTAAGTCAAGTTCAACCCGTCATTTCGTGATTGAATTAAACCCCACCTGTACGACCCTTTACAAGGTCAACAAGGCCGTACAATTATCCTAATCCAATCGCATCATATGCGGCAGATAAGCACTAATCAGCTACCGCACACTGCGTCTTGACAAGGTCAACAAACGCAGTACGAATACTAAATAGTACTTATCTGAAATGACAGAGGGCTACGACTGGTTTTGAAAAAAAAACCTTTAGCGTAATGAACTTGATATCTTCGTAGAATCTCTTGATTTGAAAAGGAGTAGTTTAAGCTCTGCTTTAAAATTGAGTAGTTTTCAAAACAAACCGAGTGGGTTGTAGCATATGTTAGTTTTACTAAAGAGGTCATTCCCGGTGAAGGGATCTAGGCTCTTTCCTCATCGAATGAGGTGCTGGATATTCATAATGGAATATCACTATGAAAAGCAAGAACTAGAGCTACATTTTTGGAAAATTTGATTCTACAATATTTTTAGGTTTCTTTTCTTTTCATTAATCTTATTAATGACATCCCATCATTTATGTTTCCTAAATATCACAGAAGAAACGAAAATAAAACACACATATATGTCATCCGCATTAGCCACAGAGACCCGAGTCTTCACTGTAAGCTTACTTAACTTACGGCAGAGCGGGGTCAGGACTAACGCGGATGCAAAACATATATAGTGTCTATTAGTATATCATATATATAAGTAGCATTCGTCTCGCACGGTTATATGATCATATCATATCACAGAATCCAGCAGAAGCAAACATATGAAATATAGGATATAGTAGGAGGTCCATGTTTTAGATTAAGCCAGTAAAAAAACACGGATTCCATGGTCGTGATGAAAAGCCAAGCCCACATCCCTAGACCCTTACGAGAGCGGCAAGCAACCCTGCCAATTTTAGAGTTAGGCGACCCGGTCTCGACTCCTCGAGATGGTCTCCTACTGGACTCTAGAACCCGGTTATTTGTGCTCCGCGCCTTCGGTCTATCCTAATGCGGAAAAGTAAATAATATACATCAATTGAGACAACAACCTCAACCTGGAAGTGTCCCAATAAAGACATAAAAATTTTATATGAATGAAAATTGAAAATCTCTCATCTCACATAAAATCCCCGGCTATTTGTAAAAACCCTAAACTTTATGTACAAATTTTTTCCAAAATACAGAAAGGAACACCTTAGCCTGAGCACAAGTTATAAATTTGATTTGCTTTTGAACAGCAAGAAATCACTTGTAGCTCATTAGTAAAACCTTGCACTGCTATGCCGTAGCCCCTGTGATCAAATCCCCCCAGCCACATATATTTTTAATTGATTTTTCTTATAGAAACCCAAAAGTTTGCACGTGCACTGCACGTAAAATGAAAAGTCACAGATTAAACAAACATGTGCAAATTGTTAAATACACTGAACATGACACGTGGCGAAGATCCCAAGCCC
Organism: Agapanthus africanus; assembly: GCA_030015575.1. NCBI lineage: Eukaryota > Viridiplantae > Streptophyta > Magnoliopsida > Asparagales > Amaryllidaceae > Agapanthus > Agapanthus africanus. The sequence goes on from CM057339.1 coordinate 50,915,872, forward strand.
CCTCACCGGTTTTGGACCGGCGAGATAAGCTTGGAGACCGGCACTGCCGGGCCCCCCCATAGGGGTTGCTCCCTAAATTTTAACCCTACACCCCTTGGACTCCCCCCACTACTCCTATGCTGTTTGATTTCTCTGCACATTTCCAGAAAATTAAAAACGGACATTAATCTACATTTTAATACACATTTTAAATCTATTCTTCATTACACTAAACCTTAATTTTCCCTATAAATACCATACCACATTTCATCTCTCCTCATTCAGAATTCCATTACAAAAACTCTCCAAAATTTCCACGTCCCAAGTTGTAAAAGTGGAGTTAGCAAGAGGCGAAGTTCCGACGACGTACCACACCACATTTCATTACACTAAACCCTAATTTTCCCTATAAATACCATACCACATTTTCTTTTAATTTATTAGAAGCCGAAAAGTTTGCACGTGCATTGCACGTAAAATGAAAAGTCACAGATTAAACAAACATGTGCAAATTGTTAAATACACTAAACATGACGCGTGGCGAAGAACCCAATCCCCCTCACAGGTTTTGGACCGGCGAGATAAGCTTGGAGACCGGCACCACCGGGCCCCCCGTAGGGGATGCTCCCTAAATTTTAACCCTACACCTCTTGGACTCCCCCAACTACTTCTATACTGTTTGATTTCTCTGCACATTTTCAGTAAATTAAAAATGAGCGTTAATCCAAATTTTAATGCACATTTTAATTTTATTCTTCATTACACTAAACCCTAATTTGCCTTATAAATACCACACCACATTTCACCTCTCCTCATTCAGAATTCCATTACAAAAACTCTCCAAAATTTCCAAGTCCTAAGTTGTACAAGTGGAGTTAGCAAGAGGCGAAGTTCAGACGACGTTCCAAGAAAACTCCGGCGACGAAACGACGCCCCGACGATCCCGAAAGTTTCTTCTTTCTCCCTTCTTTCTTAATAGCCAATAAGTCCCCATTCACCTCCTCCGTCTCTAATCTAAAACAATTTATTTCAAAAACTCGTCGGAAGCGGAGTTATTCCGACTTCCGATTCGTTTTTCTTTAAAAACTCTATTTTTTTTTAAATAATAAAATACCATATTCTCTCATAATGTTTAACAAACATAAATAAACATATTAGAACAAGTTCATCTCAAAATAATTCATGTTGCAATTTTTATTTCACTTTTACAATAAAATACCATCATGTTATATACAACTTATAATTGTTCAATTTAACCGTATTACCTTTAGATAACTCACGAGAAAATGACCTACCTCATCACAACATACATGTTTGATATAGCACGATGGATTTTGGGATTCTAGTTTATGGGAAAATACAAGATTATGAATAAATATCTTAAACATTCAAAAACGTTTCATTAAAAAATGTGTTATTTAATTCCTTACAAATACACCTCTACAACCCATTTTAGGGAAACCTGATTAGGATGGCGCGTGTTATCGCACATCCTCGAGCCTAGTAGAGCGAGATGCAGACCTCCTCACAGAGCATTCGATCTCAATGTAATTTTTGATGCAATTTTTAAGAAAATGAGAGTTCTACACAATAAATAAATTTTATTTTATTAAATATAAATATATATAACTAATATCAAAATATCTATTTTAAAAATATTATATATTCCATGTTTTCTAAATCTAAAGAATCACAATTTCATGAAACTACCATTACAATTCAATACAAATTCCAGTATTTCATTAAAATACCACATACAATGAAATCTAGGTTCTACTTACAAGAAAATTTCATATTTTTAAATATACATCTATGAAAAGCCTAAAGACGATAATTAAATACTTGAGGTGTATTTTGAAATTATATCAAAACTATTTTTATATAAAACCCCCTAAAGTTATATTAAATTACAATAAGGAGCCTAGTAAATATAGGTTTAAGCGGGACCAGTTCTCTTAAGCCTCAGGGAGCCGGAGAATATGGGTGTTTGCCTATCTAAGCTAGACAACCTAAAAACGGTGTTATCAACACGGTAATTGTCTTGGAAAAAGACACAAATCATGCTATTCTTATGGAGTAGTTACCGATAACACCAAAACAATCGGGATTTTAATTCTGTTTAAAAGTCTGACTCAGTTTGAGTCATGGTCAAATCTGAAATCAATCTGACCTGAATCCAATTCAAGTATAACTGCAATACAATATGAATTCATGAATGCCAGAATACAATCTATAACAACATAAACATGACTGGACCGAACCATGGATATACTCTAATTACATGATTGTCCATTTATATCCATTCAGTTTACTGATATCATGGTTTCGGCAAGTCTTCTATTTACTACAAGACAATACAATCCAATCAGTACAGTCAATACAATCAATACAATAAACATTACGGGGTTTATAAAATGGTAGACTGGTACGGAACATGTTAAAGGTGACACGACAATACATGACAATACAATCCAAAGTCCACGGTATAAGTTGGACTCCTCTCGTATACACTGGCATATTCTGTACCAAGCTACAAAAACTACGTTAGTATAACAAATATGACATTATCTACTTCACCTGTTCTATTCTTTGTTTATTCTTCTCCTTCTTCCTTTGGGACTTACCGAGCGATTGTTCGCTGACGACATTCTTATTTCTCATCTTCTTTGGAATGTTGTCAGGAAGACCCGACTTTGAGGAGTTTGAGACCAGCCAGGAGCACTTGGAACAGTTCACAGAAGACCCTGAGCATTGACTTTACTTGTATATATTTTTATTTCAGTTATGCCATTGTTTAGGCATTGCTTTCTATTCCTGTATTTACATTTCCAGTTGTACTTGTAAAGAATTGTTAAATAAATAAAATTTTCTGTTCATTTATATTCATGTCTCTTGTGTACATTTTAATTTATATTGCTTAGATACACTTAGCGTGTTTACTTCTGAGTAAATACGTAGCGGATCTCGCCGCGTCTCCTCCCGTACACTGGGAAGCGGAGCGTGACACTATTCAATCACGACGATCCAATATAACATATCAACCAGCAACACAATAACATCACATGTCATCAACATAAGTAAATATGTATATCCCTAATGTCGTTGATGTATAACAACGAGATCGGAGATACTCCACATATTACACTTACGGTCGCAGAAAAAGAAGTGAAAACTACAATAATTAGAATCCGCATCATTCTTAGATATCATAAACCCAGAATATCACATATTTCGAATTTCATGCCTAACCCTATAAATCTTGCATTTAAGTCTCGAATTGAAAACACTTTTCAAAAATAAGTCGAGTAATTTAACAAGATTCCCGATAAAATGATCGAATGCTCGTCGGGAACTTTAGTAGATGGCCGCACCCGATACCGTCAACGAAATGCACTTGGGCGAAACACCGTGGCCACGAGCACCCATTTAGATGCTTTTGGCCATGGGGTTTTCCTATAGTCACTTGGTCGGGGCTATAGGCGTGGCTGTATAGTAGTGTCTCCCGACGAGTGTTCGCATACAATACGAGATTACGACGGAGTTTTGATCCGAATCGAAACTCCGTGACAATCCATCAAATGAGACTAAAATGCTAGATTTACAAAATGATAACTAGTTTTCGCAAAACTAATCTATGTGGATTCCAAAAATTGTATCACATATCCAAACTATCTAGACGATATTAAACATTTCGATCGATATTTCAAACACCAGAAAATCACAGAGACCTCAATAACTTGAGCCTCACTAAAAATATCCAGAAAGTCCAAAATGACAGAAGAAAGATGAGACAACAACTCCTAAAATCCCCGACGGAACCGTGGCCAAACCAAGATTTAGGCGGCAGTTCCGAGACCATTTGATAGAGTTGGGCTCTCGAACTTCTTGGGGCTCCATAAAATTACCTGCATGATTTTCTGAGAATTTTTAATCTGAAAAATTTCAACTTTTGAAAAATTGGACAGAAAGTTGTAATTTTCGGGTTTTGAAACTTCGATCAAACACTTTAACGTCGTTTAGAGTACGCCTAAGTCTCTAGTTTGACTCTGATACCATCAATAATCCGGTTATATCACATATAACCGTCCAATATTCGATACTAGTTATTAAATCAACACTTGATTCAATGATCCAGTCATATCATATATAACCTGCCAATATCAAATATATATACATATAACAAATTATTGAATTAACACTTGATTCAATAATCCGGTTATATCACATATAACCTAACCGATATCAAATATCGCTAGATTAGAATACGGTATCACATACTCGTATTTAATCAAGCACCCGCACATATCTCCATATGTGCTCTACTTCGTTTCGCTTAAGCTTAGAAAGCTCTGTGTGGGACTCTAAAGACTCGTCAATACGCTAGCAATAGATAATGATCACATCCGATACCCACAAGCCGTCAGCGGTACTGGCTGAACGTAACGGCTACCTAGGTATTTAACGAATAGAAGATCAACAAGCAAACATGTCCAAACTCCCGTAAAGCCTATAAGCAACACTTACCGTACAGTCCGGTCTCTTCGTCTGATATGCTGCATATCGAGTCTGGGGGTGGAATCGTCAGACCCCAGTAACTTGATAAGTTATGCCGATGTATGGCCTATAACTTTTCGAGAAACTCTTGATAACACTTACCAGTAAATCTCATCAGCCCTGGCCAAGGACTTACTGTTATAGCCAATCGAGTATAGCACAACATCAACTCCCAATACCGGGAGAGACGAAACCCCTATTATCGCTCACTGCCTCTATGTAACTCGGGACTGTACCCAAAATCCATCTGTTTGCACGACTCCTTTGAGCCGTGGTAGGGAGGAAATCAAAGCACAGTGGGAACCACACAAGACACTATGACGATATCGGGTCTATAGACTAACATGTACAAGTGTCTCCAGAGAACTGCTATCTGACGATAGGTATGGTACCATCTAGGAGTTCTCGGCGAGTCCTGTTTTGTGTACCCATTCTCTAATGAGCACATATGTACAATCTTTGATGTCAAACACTAATGGCTGTGGGATCACCCATCGTCCCATACAGGGTCAACAAACGTACACACTAGTCTACTCAGGAATATCAATGCCCTATCTCGATATTTCCTCGACTAGAAACTATTAAAGGATGTGCTTATGGACTACATAAGTATGATCTGCATCATAATCCTAGTAGTCAAGCCAACATCCTAAGGGTTTTATCAACATGTATCAGAGAGATAGTATAATAATATAAGTGTACATATTAAGATAAAGAGCAACCAGATAGCATACTATCATGTCGAACAAGAAAGTCCTTTATATATATGTCCAAGCATCTACTATATCATACAATAATGGCCCATAGGGCATACATATTCCTAACAATTGTCACACCCTGCTTCCCAGAGTACGGGCAGAGGACGCGACGAGGCCGCTACGTATTTACTCAGAAGTAAATACGCTAAGCGTAACTAAGCAATATAAGAAAAATATACACAAGAGACAAGGACAGTAGGTATAATTGAACAGCAAGTTTATTTATTCACATTCTTTTTACAATACATGAAAAAGTAAATACATGGAATAAAGCGATGCCTAAATAGTGGTATAACAGAAATGTAAAGTGCTGGAAGGAAATGTGTACAATGAACTAAAGCTCGGGATCTTCAATAAACTGGTCTAAGTCTTCAGCGCTAGGCTCGATCTCTGGAAAATCCAAATCACCTAAGGACATTCAAAGAAGAAGAAAGAGAATGTCGTCAGCGAACAAATCGCTCGGTAAGTCCCAAAGATAAGGGAGAAGTAGAATAGGCAGAGAATGGGAGAGTATAGCTTTTCAAGTTGTGTTATTTTGTTATACTGTTGTATTTAGTGTTAATGATATTGCTAACGTAAGTTCAAGGGTGAATGTCAAGCAATCTCAAGAGTGTTCTCAAAACCAACAGTCTCCAATTCAGGGGTAGGGAACCACGGGCCCGAATCAAATGTTAGTAGCGGGACTTCGACCGTCGTCGAAGTATTCCAAACTCAATAGGCCACAGTCCAGGAGTATGGAAACACGGGCCCTCATGATTGCTTGCTTGTGTTAATAGACATGGATTCATGATCTTGGGGGACTCTTGAGATTCTGTTGGATTCACGCATGAACTACCCCAATACCTCGTGTATTTATTGTATTGATAGTAATGATTGTACTGATGATATTGTGTTGTATTGTATTGTCTTGTAAATTGAATTGTATAGATGACTTGCCGAAACCATGATATCAATAAATGGATATAACTGTAGAATCATGGATGTAACTAGAGAATCATGTAAATGGAGGTATATCCATGGTTCGGTTCGGTCAATATAGATTGAATAGTTTGATCCGATTGATTATATGGATTCATGGATTCATATTGAATTGTATATTGTAGTATTGTAGATTGTACTTGAATCATATTCAAGTCAGTTTATTAATGAGACTCAATCTGAGTCAATCAATTAGAAAAGTAAATTGAAGTCCTGATGGTTTTGATGTTATCGGTAACCGCTGCATATGGGCGGCAGGATTTGTGTCTTTTTTAAAGACGATTACCGGGTTGATAACACCATTGTTAAGTTGTTTACCTTAAATAAGCAAGCACCCACTTCTCCGGCTTCCCAAGGCTCAAAAGATTGGTCCCGCTTAAACTTGTATTTACTAGGGTTCTTAGGGTAATTTATAGAACTTGAGGGGGTTTTATGTAAAAATACTTTTATATAATTTTCAAAATACACCCCAAGTGTTTATTTATCGTCTTTAGAGTTGTAATAAATGTAGATTTTATATTTGTGACATTTATAGTGAGAATAACCTAATTTTCATAATATATGATATTAAATTGTAACATTGAACTTATATGGAATTCATGGTATTTTAATATAAAGCGATTCTTATGATTTTTGAAAAGAGTTGGAATATTTACATTATTTCAAAATAGATATTTTAATGTTACATATATACATAATTATATAAAAATAATTTTAATATATATTTTATATTTCTAAAAATCTCATTTTCTTAAGATATCGTATTTTAAATCTCTCGAGACCGAATGTTCCTTACGGAGGTCTGCATCTCGCACTACTAAGCCCAGAGATGTGCGATAATCCGCACCATCCTAGTCGGGCTCCCCAAAATAAGTTGTAGCGGCGCTTTGCAAAGATTTGTGTAAAATACTAATCTTTTAGAAAACGGTTTTAATAGTAATGGTATTTATTTGAAATGTTTCGTTTTCCCGTATTCTATATTCCCGAAAGGTATTGTGCTATGTTGCATATGAGTGTTGTGAGGAGGTAGGTCATTATCTCGTGATCTACTTAAAGGTATAGCAAGTTTGTGATGTTTAAATGTCGAAAATGAAACTATATGGTATTTTAATGAAAAGGTACGGTAAAATGAAAATAGCAATTTCTTTTGATATGAAACTTTTTCAATATGATTAGTTAGTGTTTAATAGTCAACATGTAATGGTTTAACAAGATTGTATTAAAGGAAAAGTGAGATTTTAGGAAGAACCGAATCGGAAATCGGATTTGCTCCGATTCCGTCGGATTTTAGAATTTCGAATTTTCAGAAAGAGTAGAGAAGGGGGAAGGTGGGACTTACGGGTTTAGCTTAAAGAGGAGAGGGAGAAGGATCGGGAGGAGGCGCCGGTGCGTCGTCTCATCGCCGGGAACTCCTAGGGTTGTCGCCAGAAAATTCGCCGGAGCTTCGCCTCTTTGTTCACTTCAAATGCACACTAGGGTTTATAGGAATTTCTTGAGAGTTTGCTCAGAATTTTGGGGTGAGGGGGTAGAGTTTAGGGGTTGTATTTATAGAGTTAGGCTAAGGTTGGGGTTAGGTAAAGAGGTGTGAGAAAAATGTATTAAATTGTATTAAAAATTGGGTTTAATGTGATTTAAAGGGGCTCCGGAACCGATCCAAGAATTTAGAGTATGCAGGAGTGACGGGGAGTGTTGAAGTCAAAAATTGCACCCGGTCGACCAAGTCAAAGTAAACCCCAAGCCAAGTGGGCCCATGCCCAGGTCGAGTCCGAACATGAAGCGGCCGACCCTCCCCCATGCCAAAATGAAATCATGTAATAAATAATTTTTTATGCATGAATGTAAACAAAATGGGCATAAAGCCAAATTTTTGTAATCCCATAGCTTATGTGCAAAAAAAAATGGCACATGAGCCATGGGATGGGCAAAACGCCATTTTGTAAAGCCCAAGGGGCTATATGTAAATATGTAAGCCTATATAAGGCAACATGATGAAAATATCTAATACAATTTTTCATTCCCCCAAAAAATAGGATTCTTTGTGCCTCCTGCTCCTTCTCCAAGGTTCTAAACCTTCTCATTTCTTTTGAATTAAATTAAGAGTTTTACTCTTTCTTTTCCAAAACTAAATAGCTTTTCACCACAAAACCCACAAAGGGGAACTCAGATCTGCCATCAGATCTCAGAAAGGAGAGATTTTTAGATCTCACATCTCTTGATCTTCAAGATTCGGCCAACAAAGGAAGAAGAAGGAGACCCATCTCCAGAAACCCCACTTTGGGGAAGAACTAGGGCTCAAGGGGAGAAGCCCTTCATCAGCTTCCAAACATCTTAGGAGTTTAACTCCTCATATATATATATATATATATATATATATATATATATATATATATACAGAATAATAAGTGCTCCTTTCTGGGAGTACAACTCCCATTGCAGGGACCAAGTCCCTTTTGCTGCTCAAGCGCCCACATGCTGACACGTGGTGCGCTAGCGCTCTTGCGCTCAGACCGCTCTTGCGCCCAGAGCGCTAGCACCCAGAGCGCTACCGCTCGATTGCGCACGTGCTGACACGTGGCGTGCTAGCGCTCATAGCGCTAGCGTGCTTGCGCTCAGAGTGCTAGCGCCCAAAGCGCTAGCGCTCGAGCGCCCACGTATTGACACGTGGCGCTCTTGCGCTAGCGCCCGAGCGCCCACGTGCTGACACGCGGCACGTTAGCGCTCAGTGCGCTAGTGCCCAAAGCGCTAGCACCCGAGCGCCCACGTGACGCGCTAGCACTCAGTGCGTTAGCGCTCTTGCGCTCAGAGCGCTAGCGCCCACGTGCTGACACGCGGTGCGCTAGCGCCCGAGCGCCTACGTGCTAACATGTGGTGCGCTGGCGCTGGCCCTTCCTTTGGATGCCTTTTTCCCCTTTTTTATATATATACATATATATATACATATGCATACATATGTACACACACACATACTCCACGACACTGTCCCTGTTAGAAAAAAATTTCTAACGGGGCGCTGCCCCGCACCCCGCAAAGGGGCTGCTAGCCCCCTTGACTCCCAGCCCGCTATCCGGGTAGCGGGACCTCCGTAAAAACTCTGCGGGGCCCCCGATATATCCTAAACCCCTTCAAAACACAACGCTGCACATTGAGTTCGTATGACCAGTTTAACCCGTCAATCAGAGGTTCCCTCGCTCCAAAGGCGAGGGGTAATTAACGGCAGCTTAGTCCGCGGCTGCCGAAGTTTCGTATCCCCACGATCAATAAACCCCGGCCTACCCTAGGCAGGGGGAATCTGTAATGCGCCTGACAAGCGCGCGCGTATTCCCATCTCAATGGGGTGACAAAAAACACCCTACAGACTCTGGCACGCCCGGTGGGACCAATCTCTCCTCCCATATTTCGGGTTAAACGTTCATGCGAACTCAATTAGTATACATATCTATATTTATACTAAAATAATGCTCTTTCATGCAGGTTTTCAAGCAATCGCCTTTCAACGATGTCTCCGAAGATGAACTCAGCTCCCATCTCCTACACGATGAAGATAGACTCCAGGACGGTCCTTCCGGCCAGTCTCGGACGACAATGGGAGGAGCCGCCACTACCATTTGGCTCTATTATGTTCGTGTCGGCTAATGTTATCCCTGCACCTCAAGCTCCGGTAACCGACAAACCGGCCTCGAAAGGCAAGAGGCCAAATGTGGTGGTCTCGAAGACGGCCCAACTTAAACACAAGTCGGTGTTTGAACGACTTTCCTAGGCCCCAGCTGGGGGCAAGGCCATTAACACGAACAAAGCAACGAGGCGTCTCGAGCAAGCTCCGACGATGCCCCTGACAACTGCTCAATTGGGTGTCTTCTCAAACGTCCCCATCACTCAGCCTATGGTGGCTTCCCGAAGAGCAGAAGCCTGCCAAGCGCTCAAGGCAGAGAAACTGAGGCAGAAGCGGCTCAGATGCAGAGCCAACAAAAGGGTTGGGGCTCTGGCCATGTTAAAATTTATGAATTTCCAAAGCCCGGACCGCTCCGCGAAATCAGCCGCCAAAGATAAAAAGATGGCTGGGTATGTGGTCCGCACTATCTATATGGTCGGACATGAAGAAATGAACCCTCCTATGCTTCACATCCAGGATGATGATATGATTGACGCTACCCAGCATCGGCTCGATCTAAGTGATGAAGAGCCCGCTCAGGCTGATAAGCCAGAGGAGCCCGTGGTTCCTGCGGAATTGAGCTCAGGCAATAAAGATGACCCGATTGTCATAGCCGGAACTACAGAACAGGCGTTATTCCGATGGCTTCAGAGGCAGCTTCAGGACAGGGACGAGAAGTTAGCCAAGGTATAGTCCAAGGTCGACGAATTGGCAAACGTCGCGGCAGATCTCGCGACCCAAGTCGCCCGATTGCAATTACGGCAGAATCAAATTTTGGTTCATGAGCCAGGGATTGATACCCGGGAGCAGCCAACTGATACCCCCTCCAACCTAAGAGCGGAGCGCCTTTGCGAAAAACGGCCGCGATCAGCCTCCAGTCCCTCTGATACATACGCCGGGGGGGAATCGCCTTTGAAAGAAAAACTGGAAAAAGTCTATTCCTTCAAAAGGGAAAAAGTCCACAAGATATTCAGGGACGCCCTAAGAAACGGTCTACAGCTTCCAGAATCAAAGAGACCGCAAGAAACGAATATGACCGACGACCCATAATATTGCCCCTATCACAGGGTGATAGGTCATGCCATTGAGGACTGCTTCGTCTTCAAAGATTGGGTCGAAAGGCAATACAAGACGGGAGAGATAGAACTGTCTAAAGGCGTGTTGGCGAACAGTCAAGCTACGACCGCCGATTCCATACAAATGGAGACCAAAGCCTTTCGGGAACCCAATCCTCCCAGACATGTGCCACTATCTGAAAAGGGCGAACCAAAGACTGATCGGCCTCAAAAACCAGCATCAGTAAGAGCACCTACTCTAATGGAGAGAAAGAAAAAGGTGTACTCCTTCAGGAGGGATGAGGTCCGCACTATATTCGAGGAAGCCTTGAACAACGGTCTGCAATTGCCTATTCCGAAAAGGCCACATGAAATGAATATGACCGGCAATCCCGTATATTGCCCATACCATAAAGTGGTGAGTCATACCATTGAAGACTGCTGTGTTTTCAAAGATTGGGCAGAGGACTAATACAAGCTTGGAAAAACCTCACAATCCTCGGATGTATCGGCAAGCCACAAAGCTAGGTCATCAACACAGCTCTGCCGAGATCAAAGTTCAAGGAGCTGGGATAAGCAAAGAGGACCACTACGTCATTAAACTGGGAACAGTCGACCACCACGTCATTAAACTGGGAATAATCGACCTCTAAGTCGTTACACTGGGAATGTAAAAAAAATGTGTGTAAATAAATAAATAAAAGGAAAAGCCGAAATGATGGGGCAACTCGCAATAAAAATCAGCGAGTAAAATAAACATGAAAAATAAAACCGAAATGATAGGGCAACCGCGAATAAATAGCCGAAATGATAGGGAAATCGCGACCTTCGTGATAAGAAAAGCTGAAATGATAGAGCAATCGCGATAAAACAAAAAAATATATACAAAAACAAATCGGGAACGGGCAGTGCAGGCTTCCCACAAATTGGGAACCAAATCGCTCCGGGTCAGAGCGTCGACCGTCCATGTCGCAAAACGGGCAGTGCAGGCTTCCCACAAATTGGGAACCAAATCGCTCCGGGTCAGAGCGTCGACCGTCCATGTCGCAAAACGGGCAGTGCAGGCTTCCCACAAATCGGGAACCAAATCGCTCCGGGTCAGAGCGTCGACCGTCCATGTCGCAAAACGGGCAGTGCAGGCTTCCTACAAATCGGGAACCAAATCGCTCCGGATCAGAGCGTCGACCGTCCATGTCGCAAAACGGGCAGTGCAGGCTTCCCACAAATCGGGAACCAAATCGCTCCGGGTCAGAGCGTCGACCGTCCATGTCGCAAAACGGGCAGTGCAGGCTTCCCACAAATCGGGAACCAAATCGCTCCAGATCAGAGCGTCGACCGTCCATGTCGCAAAACGGACAGTGCAGGCTTCCCACAAATCGGAAACCAAATCGCTCCGGATCAGAGCGTCGACCGTCCATGTCGCAAAACGGGCAGTGCATGATTCCTACAAATCGGGAACCAAATCGCTCCGGGTCAGAGCGTCGACCGTCCATGTCGCAAAATGGGCAGTGCAGGCTTCCCACAAATCGGGAACCAAATCGCTCCGGATCAGAGTGTCGACCGTCCATGTCGCAAAACGGGCAGTGCAGGCTTCCCACAAATCGGGAACCAAATCGCTCCGGATCAGAGCGTCGACTGTCCATGTCGCAAAACGGGCAGTGCATGCTTCCCACAAATCGGGAACTAAATCGCTTCGGGTCAGAGCGTCGACTGTCCATGTCGCAAAACGGGCAGTGCAGGCTTCCCACAAATCGGGAACCAAATCGCTCCGGACCAGAGCGTCGACCGTCCATGTCGCAAAAAGGGCAGTTCAGGCTTCCCATAAATCGGGAACCAGATCACTCCGGGTCAGGGAAACGTCTACCACGGACACTCCGTCTCGGAGACGCGTCAAGCGTCGACCGTCCATGTCGTAAAAAGGGCAGTGCATCCCAAAAAGTGGGAACCAAAGCAATTCGCCTCCACGCGAAAGAAGATCCATCAATTTCATGCACACGACTCACACATGTGGTGTGCATTTATTGATTGGGGCACTTTGTTGAAGTCGAAAATTGCACCCGGTTGACCAAGTCAAAGTCAACCCCAAGCCAAGTGGGCCCATACCCAGGTCGAGTCCGAACATGAAGCGGCCGGCCCTCCCCTATAAAATGAAATTATGTAATAAATAATTTTTTATGCATGAATGTAAACAAAATGGGCATAAAGCCAAATTTTTGTAAGCCCATGGCTTATGTGCAAAAAGAAATGGCACATGAGCCATGGGATGGGCAAAACGCCATTTTGTAAAGCCCAAGGGGCTATATGTAAATATGTAAGCCTATATAAGGCAACATGATGAAAATATCTAATACAATTTTTCATTCCCCCAAAAAATAGGGTTCTTTGTGCCTCCTGATTCTTCTCCAAGGTTCTAAACCTACTCATTTCTTTTGAATTAAATTAAGAGTTTTACTCTTTCTTTTCCAAAACTAAATAGTTTTCACCACAAAACCCACAAAGGGGAACCCAGATCTGCCATCAGATCTCAGAAACGAGAGATTTTTAGATCTCACATCTCTTGATCTTCAAGATACGGCCAACAAAGGAAGAAGAAGGAGACCCATCTCCAGAAACCCCACTTTGGGGAAGAACTAGGACTCAAGCGGAGAAGCCCTTCATCAGCTTCCAAACATCTTAGGAGTTTAACTCCTCATATATATATATACAGAATAATAAGTGCTCCTTTCTGGGAGTACAACTCCCATTGCAGGGACCAAGTCCCTTTTGCTGCTCGAGCGCCCACGTGCTGACACGTGGTGCGCTAGCGCTCTTGCGCCCAGAGCGCTCTTGCGCCCAAGCGCCCACGTGCTGACACGTGGTGCGCTGCGCTCATAGCGCTAGCGTGCTTGCGCTCAGAGCGCTAGCGTCCAAAGCGCTAGCGCTCGAGCGCCCACGTGTTGACACGTAGCGCGCTAGCGCTCTTGCGCTCAGAGCGCTAGCACCCGAGCGCCCACTTGCTGAGCGCTAGCACCCGAGCGCCCACTTGCTGACACGCGGCACGCTAGCGCTCAGTGCGCTAGCGCTCTTGCGCTCAGTGCGCTAGCGCTCTTGCGCTCAGAGCGCTAGCGCCCGAGCGCCCACGTGCTGACACGTGGCACGCTAGCGCTCTTACACTCAGAGCGCTAGCGCCCAAGCGTCCACGTGCTGACACGTGGCGCGCTAGCGCCCGAGCGCCCACGTGCTGACACATGACACGCTAGCGCTCTTGCGCTCAAAGCGCTGGCGCTGGCCCCACGCATCCTTTGGATGCCTTTTCCCCTTATATATATATATATATATATATATATACATATGTACACACACACATACTCCACAACACTGTCCCTGTTAGAAAAAAATTTCTAACGGGGTGCTGCCCCGCACCCCGCTAGGGGGCTGCTAGCCCCCTTGACCCCCAGCCCGCTATCCGGGTAGCGGGACCCCCGTAAAAACTCTGCGGGGCCCCCGATATATCCTAAACCCCTTCAAAACACAACACTGCACATTGAGTTCGCATGACCAGTTTAACCCGTCAATCGGAGGTTCCCTCACTCCAAAGGCGAGGGGTAATTAACGGCAGCTTAGTCCGCGGCTGCCGGAGTTTCGGATCCCCACAATCAATAAACCCCGGCCTACCCTAGGCAGGGGAAATCTGTAATGCGCCTGACAAGAGCGCGTGTATTCCCATCTCAATGGGGTGACAAAAAACACCCTACAGGGAGCTGAAGAGACAACATTTTCATGTTGGCGACTCGGCAGTCCGGCCGAGTCCGGCCGGCGGCGGCGGCCCGAGTCGGCCGGTCCGTCGGCCCATTCGGCCGATCCCGGCCGAGTCGGGTGGTCGGAACACTCCACGTCGGTTCATCAGTCTCCGGGTACAGTTACTTTTCAGGGTGTAGTGGGGTTTTTGTGAGATACGCATGTGTAAACTCTTGGTATTCTAAAAATTCAAAATAAAACAATATTAAAAATAATGTGGGGTATGAGATTTGAACTCTGGTGGCTTGGTTCAGCAGTGCAAGGTATTACCAATGAGCTACAAGCTCATTCTAGTAATTAATTAGCAAAACAAATATTTAACTTGTGCTCAGGAAAAAGTACCCCTTTCTTTAAATATTGTAAATTTTGCACAGAAAGTTGTACAGGAAATTTAGGGTTGTTACAACAATCTCTCACTTCCACTAAGACCGGTTGTTATAGTATCCCATACCCAACATTCCAAAAAGTCTCTCAAACTGCGTCTGGGGGAGGGCCTTCGTGAGTAGATCCGTTGTGTTGTCCTTCGTGTCAACTCTTCTGATCTCGATCTCACGGCGATCAACTATCTCCCGGATCAGGTGATACTGCCTCAAAATATGTCTGGATCGCTGATGGGACCGGGGTTTCTTGTCCAAAACCACAGCTCCATTGTTATCACAATACAAGAGTATTGGATCCTCAATGGATGGAACCACACCAAGTTCAGTTTTGAACTTCTTCATCCAGACAGCCTCTTTGGCAGTATCGTTGGCAACGATGTATTCAGCCTCCATCATTGAGTCTGCTATGGTATCTTACTTGGAACTCTTCCAACATAGCGCCCCTCCATTGAGGGTGGAGACAAAACCCGAGACAGACTTGTTGTCGTCCTTATCACTCTGGAAGCTCGATTCGGTAAAGGACTCCGCTTGGAGTTCATCGTTACCATACACCAAGAGCATCTCTTTATTCCTTCTCAAGTACTTAAGAATGTTCTTTACAGCTGTCCAGTATTTCTCTCCTGGGTCCGATTGATACCTACTTACAACACTAAGTGTGTAAGCTACATCCGGTCTGGTCCATAACATCGCGTACATGATAGACCCAACTGCAGAAACATAGGGTATCACTTGCATGTGAGCCCTCTCTAAATCAGTCTTGGGAGACATCTCTTTGGAGAGAGTGATTCTTGAACAAGTGGGTAAATTACCATGCTTAGAATTTTCCATACTAAATCTCTTTAGTATGGTGTCAATGTACGTGGATTGGGACAATTCCAACATCCTTTTAGATCTATCTCTATAGATCTTTATCCTAAGGATGTAGGAAGCATCACCCAGATCTTTCATGGAGAACTTTTGAAATAGGAAGAGTTTGACCACGTGCAACATAGGAACATCATTTCCTATCAAGAATATGTCATCCACGTACAATACGAGGAAGACAACCTTACTCTCTACAACCATTTTGTATATACAAGATTCATCTACGTTTTTGATGAAGTCAAACTCTTTGACTGCCATATCAAAACAGATGTTCGGCTCTACGATGCCTGTTTTAATCCGTAGATTGGTTTAAGCAGCTTGGACAACTTTCCGCTGCTCCCACTGTCTACGAAGCCCTCTGGCTGTGTCATATACACTCTCTCTTCTAAATCACCATTTAGAAAAGTGGTCTTGATGTCCATTTGTCAGATTTCATAGTCATGGTATGCATTAATGGCAAGTAGGATCCTGATAGACTTAAACATAACCACTGGAGAAAAAGTCCCGTCATAGTCGATACCTGGTCGTTGACGGAAACCTTGCTACAAGTCTTGCTTTGAAGGTCCCAACCTTTCCATCCACACCAAGTTTCTTCTTAACGATCCACTTGCTTCCAATGGGTTTTACCCCTTCAGGAGCAACTTCCAAAGTCCATTCTTTGTTGGTGTACATGGATTCCATCTCAGATCGCATAGCATACAGCCATTTCACAGAGTCCCCACTTGTGATGGCCTGCTCGAAACTAGCTGGGTCATCATCTTCCATGATGCAATCTTCGCTCCCACCATTTACGAGAAAACCGTAGTATCTCTCAGGTGGATGAGGAACCTTACTAGATCTGCGGAGTGGCTGAGGTTCGTCGGGGACTATTGAATTCTCCAGTTCTACTAAATCATCAGTTGTAGTTTGTGTAGCTGGAACTTCTTCCAGTTCTACCTCATTACCACTAATTTCTTTCACAAGAAATTCCTTCTCTAAAAAGGTGGCATACTGAGCAACAATCACCTTTTGTTCTTCACTGTGGTGGAATAGATATCAATATGAATTCTTTGGATATCCGACAAACTTTTAAAGAACTGATCGTGTTTCAAGTTAATCCGGATTCTATTTTTAACATAGGCCGAACAACCCCATGTCTTAACTCGTTTAAAATACGGTCTCTTTCCACTCCATATCTCATTTGGTGTTTTAGGCACAAATTTTGATGAAACTTGATTCAATAGGTATGCAGCTGTCTCAAGTGCATAACTCCAAAATGAAATAGGTAACTCAGCAAAACTCGTCATAGAGCGCACCATATCTAATAGGGTGCGATTCTTCCGCTCCGATACTCCATTATGCTGTGGTGTATACGGAGGAGTAAGCTGAGAGAGAATCTCATTCTCTTTTAGATAGTCTCGGAATTCCGTACTTAAATATTCTTCGCTTCGATCAGATTGAAGGACTTTAATACTTTTACCCGTCGGGTTCTCTACTTCGTTCTTATATTCCTTGAATTTCTCAAAAGCTTCATATTTGTGTTTCAACAGGAACACATGTCCGAATCTTGAGAGATCATCGGTGAATGTAATAAAGTATGAGGAACCATTTTTGGCATGTGTAGATATGGGACCGCATACATCACTGTGTATCAGTCCCAAGAGTTCAGTAGCTCTTTCTCCGTGTCCAGTAAACGAAGTTTTGGTCATCTTGCCTTTGAGACATGACTGGCGAGTTTCATAAGATGTAAATTCAAACGGATTCAAATATCCATTTTTATGCAATTTAGCTAGTCTTGTCGCATTGATAACCAAGTCTACAATACCACAAGAAGGCTTCGTTCATTTCTGAACTTTTCTTCTTGTTTGTGTGCTGTATATTTAGAACTGTATTTTGATTTAGAACGTATATATCGTTACACAATGTACCAAACCCAATCAACACTTGATTTAGAAAAATGTTCATAACATTATTCTCTAATGCAAAATTATATCCTTTTTTATGTAATAAAGAAACAGATATTAAATTACACATCATTTTTGGTACAAAATAACAATCATTCAGAATCAATGTATTATTATTTGGTAATACTAGGTGATATTCGCCAACTGTTTTGGCTGCAACAGTTGCTCCATTCCCTACTCTGAAAGACATATCACCCTTTCTCAGTTCTTTACTTCTCTTTAATCCATGTAACAGATTACAAATGTGAGATCCTAATCTGGTCTATAATAGTTGATCGCCGCGAGATCGAGGTCAGGAGAGTTGACACGAAGGACAAAACAGCGGATCCACTCACTAAGGCCCTCCCTCAGACGCGGTTTGAGAGACTTTTTGGGGTGTTGGGTATAAGATACTATAACAACCGGCCTTAGTGCAAGTGGGAGATTATTAGGAATATGTATGCCCCATAGACCATTACTGTATGATATAGTGGATGCTTGGACATGTATAGAAAGGACTTTCTAGCTCAACATGATAGTATGCAATCTGGTTGCTCTTTATCTTAATATGTACACTTGTATTATTATACAGTCTCTCTGATACATGTTGATAAAGCCCTTAGGATGTTGGCTTGACTACAAGGACTATGATGCAGATTATACTAGTGGGGCTTGTGTAGTCCACAAGCACATCCTTTAATAGTTCCTAGTCGAGAGAATATCAAGACAGGACATCGATATTCCAGAATAGACTAGTGTGTACGTTTGTTGACCCTGTATGGGGCTTTGGTTGATCCCACAGCCATTGGTGTTTGACATCAAAGATTGTACACAGGTGCTCATTAGAGAATGGTTACACCGAACAAGACTCACCGAGAACTCCTAGATGGTACCATACCTATCGTCAGATAGCAGTTCTCTGGTGAAACTTATACAGATTAGTCTGTAGACCCGATATCGTCATAGTGTCTTGTGTGGTTCCCACTGTGCTTTGATTTCCTTCCTACCACGGCTCAAAGGAGGCGTGCAAACAGATGAATCTTGGGTACAGTCCCGAGTCACATGGAGGCAGTAAGCGATAGGAGGGGTTTCGTCTCTCCCGGTATGGAGAGTTGATGTTGCGCTATTGTCACGCCCCGCTTCCCATTGTACGGTAAGGAGACACGACGGGTGACGCGACGTATTTACTCAAAAGTAAACACGCTAAGCGTATCTAAGCGATATAAAGTAAATGTACACAAGAAAAATGACAATAGATATAATTGAACGACAACTTTTATTTATTAAAAATTCTTTACATGTACAACTGGAAATGTAAATACATGAATAGAAAGCAATGCTTAAAAAATGGTATAACTGAAATGAAAAGTATGTACAAGTATCTAAAGCTCTGGGTCAAGGACTAACTGCTCCAAATCTTCGGTACTGGGCTCGATCTCCAGTGAGTCCGATCCACCTGACAACATTCCAAAGAAAGAAAGAAAGAAATGTCGTTGGCGAACAATCGCTCGGTAACTACCAAAGAAAGAGAGAAGTGGAATAGACAGAAAGAGAATATAACTAGTAATGTTTAATTATAATGTTAACGCAGTTATTTGTAGCTTGGTACAGAATATGCCAGTGTATACGAGAGGAGTCCAACTTACACCGTGGATTTTGGTAACCCGTAGTACAAAATTCCACGGAACAAAGGCATGGATGTAATTACGTCTTTAGTGACCACCTCGTGCCACCTTTAACATGTTCCATACCAGTCTACCCCTTTATAAACCCTGTAATGTTTATTGTATGATTGTATTGTTTTGTCTTGTAGTAAATAGAAGACTTGCCAAAACCATGATATCAGTAAATGGAATGGATATAAAAGGAGAGTCATGTAGACGGAGCATATCCATGGTTCGGTTCGGTCAATATAGATTGATATAGATTGATTAGACGGATTCATGGATTCATATTGAATTGTAGTTTATACTTGAATCATATTCAAATTAGATTGATTTCATATTTGACTATGACTCGAACTGAGTCAGACTTTTAAACAAGAATTGAAGTCCTGATTGTTTTGATGTTATCGGTAACTGCTGCACATGGACGGCAGGATTTGTATTTTTTTCAAAGACAATTACCGTGTTGATAACACCGTTTGCTAGATTGTCTACCTTAGATAGGTAACCACTCACATTCTCCGGCTCCCTGAGGCTCAAGAGAATTGGTCATGCTTAAACCTATGTTTACTAGGGTCCTTATTGTAATTTAGTATAACTTGAGAGAGTTTTATGTAAAAATAATTTTGGTATAATTTCAAAATACACCTCAAGCATTTAATTATCGTCTTTAGGTTTTTCATAGTTGTATATTTTACAAAAGTGAAATTTCTAGTGAGTAGAACCTAGTTTCAATAGTATATGGTATTTTATTGAAATATCGGTATTGTTTTGTATTTGGATGGTATTTTCATATAATGATAATTCCTTTGATTTGGAAAACTTGGAATATTTATATAATATAATTAAAATAGATATTTTGATAATATTTATATATTTAATAAAAATAATTTTATTTATTCTTATAGAAATCTCATTTTCTAAAGAAAAATGTATTAAAAATTCTATCGAGATCGAATGCTCCTTTCGGAGGTCTGCATCTCGCTCTACTAGGCCCAAGGATGAGCAATAACCCACACTATCCCGATCGGGCTCCCCAAAATGGGTTGTAGATGCACAATTGCAAGGAATTGATTAATACGCTTTTTTAAAAAATGGTTTTGCAAGTTTGATGGTATTTATTTGTAATGTCGTATTATCCCACACCTATATTCCCAAAACTTCATCGTGCTATGTCAAACATGTGTGTTGTGATAAGATAGGTCATTATCTCGTGAGTTATCTAAAGGTAATACAAGTATTATGTTGTTTTATGTCGAAAATGAAGTATGTGGTATTTTACCGTAAAAATACGATAAAAGTTGCATAAAAGATTATTTTGAATTGAAACTTGTTTTATAGTGTTTGTTAAACATTATATGAGAGTATGGTATTGGTTGATTAAGAAAAAAATAACCTTTTTAAAGAGAAACCGAATCGGAAATCGGATTAACTCCGCTTCCGTCGGGTTTTAGAAATAAAAGTTTTTAAGATAGTAGAAGAGAGGGGGAGAGGGGACTTACCAACTAGAGAACAAGAGAAGAGACAGGGGAAACTAAAGAAGGTGTCGGGGCGTCGTTTCGTCGCCGGAATCTCCTCGGAACTTCGCCCTTTGCTAACTCCACTTGCACACTATAAGGACTTAAGAATTTTGAGAGTTTTTGTGGGAAAATTCTGAATGAGAAGCGGTGAAATATGGTGTGGTATTTATAGGGGAAATTAGGGTTTAGTGTATTGAATTAGAGAATTAAAAATTTGCATTTAAAAGGATTAAAGGGGTGATTTTAATCCCTCTGCCAATGCGCAAAAAAATCAAACAATATAGGGGAAGTGGGGTAGGCCAAACGGTGCCGGGGGCAAAAATTTGGACCATTCCCGACAGGTAGGACCGGTGGTGCCGGTTTTGGGTGAGATCTTGCCGGTCGAATTGGGTTTGTTTGGATCTAGATTCTTGCCATGTGTCCTAGTCGTATCATATTCCCTTGTGCTCATGTTTGTTTATTCTGTAACTCATCATCCTACATGAAGTGCACGTGCAAACCCTTGGGCTTCTAAAAGATTAAAAGAAAATACAATAAAAATAATATGTGGCTGATGGGATTTGAACTCAGGTGCTATGTCTCAGCAGTGCAAGGTCTTTACCAGTGAGCTACAAGCTCTTTCTTGCTGTTCAAAAGCAAATTAAATTTATAGCTTGTGCTCGGGCTTAGGTATTCCTTCTGTATTTTTGAAAAAAAATCGTACAGAAACTTTAGGGTTGTTACAGCTATGCTCGATTAGCTATAACAGCAAGTCGCTAGCCATGGCTGATGAGATTTACTGGTAAGTGTTATCAGTAGTTTCTCGAAAGGTTATAAGCCATACATCGGCATAACTTATCAAGTTACTGGGGTATGACGATTCTACCCCCAGCTCGATATGCGACATATCAGACGAAGAGACCAGACTGTACAGTAAGTGTTGCTTATAGGCTTTACGGGAGTTTGGACAAGTTTGCTTGTTGATTTTCTATTCGTTCAATACCTGGGTAGCCATTACGTCCAGCTAGTACCGCTAATGGCTTGTGGGTGTCTGGTGTGATCATTACCTACTGCTGGCGTATTGACGAGTGTTTAGAGTCCCATACAGAGGTTTCCTAGCTCAAGCTAAATGAACTAGGGCACATATAGAGATATATGCGGGTACTTGATTAAATACGAGTATGTGATACCGTATTCTAATCTAGCGATATTTGATATCGGTTGGGTTATATGTGATATAACCGGATTATTGAATCAAGTGTTAATTCAATAATTTGTTATACATATATATATATATATGATATTAGTCGGTTATATATGATATAACCGGATTATTGAATTAAGTGTTGATTTAATAATTTAATATATATTTATATATTTGATATATATATATATATATATATTAACTAATATTAGCGCACTAAACATTTTTTCTCTTTACGTACATTTAATATATATGTGATATATATTTATAAATGTATTTGGATTTGTATCGTGGTTGATGATACATTGAAGTAGGGTGTATGTGAATCACACTTGAAGGAAACATGAGAAGAGATAATAATAAACCTTTTTAGAATTAACAAGAAAAGAGAATGAGACATTTTCTTTACGTGCTTGTAGAACCTTTGAGAAGCCATGACTCATCTCCATCCTTTGAGAATAATAAACAGTTTTATTCTAAGATATTTATTATACACACATCATCTCATCTCTTGTTTTATTCTAAGATAATTATTATACACACATCATCTCATCTCTTATCACTTCACTTCATGGTTGATTCCCTCATTCACAACACTCACACACCCAATCTCATCTTCTTCTTCAAACTTCCTCTCTAGGGTTTTTCTTGAGTTGGAAAAAGAAAAAAATTTCTAAAGTGAACTAATCTCCTACTTCATCAAGCTACACTAATCTAGCCCATTAGTTTAGGTTGTTTGCTTCACTAATACCTTTATTAGTGAAGAGTGAGCTTGAGTTAGAGAGACTTCATGGTGAATCATCTTTGGCTTCGAAGAATACAAAGTAAGCATGTTCCTTTCACAAAGTGGAGTCTAAGAAGAGATCTAGGGATTACTACTTGGAGTTTTAGAAGTGAAGGACCGGTCTACAAAGTTTGTTTTCTCTTTTCATTTAGTGTAGAACTTGTTTGCTTATACCAAAACCCTAATTCTCTAGTTAGATTCTAGGTTAGTATAGTTTAGACCTCTAAATTTTTAAAATTGCATACTTGATGCTTATTGAAACCTAGTAGAGATGCTAAGACATATTTTCAAATAGACCATTCCATCAAGGCAAAAGGGAATACACATTACCAAAAACCAGAGCACACAAAATTCAGTCATTCTTCTTCTTCTTCACTGCATGCATAGCATCTAAGTATCTGACTGCAAAACAGAAAAGGGTATTAACACTACTTCGGCGTCTTGTGCAAGCTGGAGTACCAGAAGGGTTAGAGGAGTTGTATCTTGAGATTGAATTGCCGCTGTAAACCTGTCAAGAGGGAGGCGATATCTTTCTTAGGTCAGTGCACTCAAGTGCATGTCTCTTTCCCATAAACTTCATTTTTAAATTTATAATCTACAAAGATTAGAATTTTGTTTATTCAATTTTTTCAGATAAAAAACTTATTAAACAACAAAATTTTCCAATAGGATTTACCTCAGATTAATTTTACTTTATATAAGAGAAGCAAAAAAGCAACATTCTTCTTCTTCTTTCTTCCTTCCATTTTCTTTTTAACTTTTGTTGTCCCTAGCAAAAATAAGCTAAACAATTTAAATTCCTCTTCTTGCGAAGGTAGCCCGAGGTATCACTACCTCAAGGCCTCAGCGTATACAAAATAGTACCGTATCTACAATAGTTGTCCTACAAATACTTGCTATTCCAATGAAGCCTATGCAACAAACTGTCCTTAGAACACATGTTCACAAACTTTTTGACTTTTACTCTGTTGTTTATTCTCATTTGGCACGGCCAAATATGGGTTTGAATTTTTGTTCGGCTAAAATTCAGGAAACCATACTCACTTTTGGCCTAAAATGCAGGATACTCCCTTAAGTCCTAATTTTCAAAAACCTACAAATTCCCGTTCACTTAATTGCTGTTAAATTTTTTGTCCAACAGATGCCACATTTCTGACAGCATGAACTTGCCTTGTTGGTATTGGTCCTCAACCCAGTTTTTGAAGACGTAGCAATCTTTGATTGGGTGACCCATTACTCTGTGGTAGGGACAGTAGTTGGGACTATTGGCGTCACTAGGCTGCAGTGGGCGTCTTGGATCCAGCAGAGTGATGAGCCTGTTGCGCACTGCCAGTTCGAACAGTCTCCTCGTTTTATCCCAGGGAAATGAGTGAGGACGTCTCAATTTCTTTTCGAAAGATCGGCGTGTGTTGCTTTGGCAAGCAACCAGTTTCGGATCACTCAGTTGTTGTTGAGCGTTGGCAACGAAGGTCATTTTCGCTTTGCCCTTTTCATTCCGGAGATCCGTTTTTGAAGAGGGCGGCCTATGGCCTATCTGGTCCATTTGGGCCAGCTTGTCGATCAAGGCCTGAAAGGTGGTCGGCTTGAAGAACATCATAAATTGGGATATAGTCGCCTGAGGATCGAGGGTCCCTACGAACATGCCCACGGAAGGAGCTTCTTCGATACGTTGTTCGTATTTTGACCATAGGTTCCGCCACCGAATGGCGTATTGAACCCAGGTCTCTCCTGGCTTCACCCTGGCATTGATTAATGTTGTGATCGGGATGCACTCGCTTGCACTGGCGAACCGCTGTGTGAATAGCAGCTCCATTTCTGTGAATATTTTGACGGAGTCATTTGGGAGCTCCGAGTACCATTCAAACGCCGTCTCCGATAGGCTGCCAATAAACTGGCGAAGCAACAGTTTGTCGTCGCCTCCAGTATTACTGAACAAAGCTCTGAATTGAGCAACGTGCTGGTGTAGGTTTCCCGTCCCTTAATACACATGGAACTTAGGGATTGTATATCCTGGCGCGGGTACTTGATTTGATCGTACCATCCTGGATAAGGTCGCACAGTTCTGACGACTTGGCCGGCCGCTTCACTCGCTTGATGAGCTCGTATTTGTTGAGCTATATAATCATCAAGGGTAGATTTGGAGATCGCTTCTTCCTTGGCTGCTGAGAAAACCGGAGGAGGGTTTGACGTTTCCCATCTGCCGTCTTCGATGATTATCGGAGGGTCTTCGGCTGGAGGGAGTTGGGTTAGCTAGCATGACAGTAAGGTTTCGGGAGGTATCGTCCATGCCATTTTCAAAAATTTGCCATACTTAACCCTAACCCTAGAATCTTAACTTGAGAATTAGACAATAGCATATTGTTGGGGTCGAAAATTGCACCCTGGTTGACCAAGTCAAAGTGGGCCCAAGCCCAGGTCAAGTAGGCACATGCCCGAGTCGAGTCCGAATATGAAGCGGCCGGCTTCCCCCATGCCAACATAAAAATCATGTAATAAATAATTTTAATGTAATTTTTTATGCATGAATAGGCATAAAGCCAAATTTTTGTAAAGCTCATGGCTTATGTGCAAAAAAGAAATAGCACATGAGACATGGGATGGGCAAAATGTCATTTTGTAAAGCCCAAGGGGCTATGTGTAAACATGTAAGCCTATATAAGTCAACATGATGATGAATAAGATGTACAATTTTCATTCTCCCCAAAAACTAGGGTTTGTGCCTCCTCTCTTTTTTTTTCAAGTTCTTCCTCTTTCTTTTCATTTTCCAAATAAATCAAGAGCTTAGCTCTCTTTTTTTTTAAAACTAAATAAAGTTTTACCATAAACCCACCTCTCAAGACTCCATCAAGAGAAGAAAAATGGTCTCTTTTTTTATCATCCAAGATCTAGATCTTGGAGTTTCAAAAGAACCCATTTTGGGTTTCTTCTCAAAAGAGAAAGGAGAAAATCTTTTGGAGTTTAACTCCACAAATAAAATTATTTTGGAGTTTAACTCCACTACAGAAATTCTTTTGGAGTTTAACTCCACAGTAAATTTTTTTTTTGGAGTTTAACTCCACATTAAAACTTTTTAGGAGTTTAACTCCATATAAAATTCTTTCGGAGTTCAACTCCACAATAAAAATTCTTTCGGAGTTCAACTCCATTTGAATTCTTTTGGAGTTTAACTCCACAAACAAAAATTCTTTTAGAGTTTAACTCCACAATAAAAATCTTTTTTTGGAGTTGAACTCCATTTAAAACTTTTTTTGGAGTTTAACTCCACAAAAAAAATGTCTTTTGGAGTTCAGCTCCATGTTAAATAAAAAATAAAATTTGGAGCCCTTTTTGCCCCATCACATGCTAGCACGTGAGGGGGAGGGCTCCCATTTAATGGGAGCCCTTTTGGCCCCCCTCACATGCAAGCATGTGAGGGGTCACATTCTAGCATGTGGTGGCCCCCTCACATTCTAGCATGTGAGGGGTCACATGGTTAGGATGTGATGCCCTCCCCCCACATACTGTGCTAGCATGTGAGGGGTCGCATGCTAAGCATGTGATGCCCCCCCTCCTCACATACTGTGCTAGCATGTGAAGGGTCACATGCTAAGCATGTGATAGCCCCTCTGCTAGCATGTGAGGGGTCACATGTGATGGCCATGTGAGGGGAGGCTCCCATTAAATGGGAGCCCAGGCTTCCCCCCCTTTTTCCTTTCTTTATTTTAATCTTTTTTTATTTAAAAATAAATAAATATTAAATAAATTATAAATAATATTTTTAAATTAAAAAAATAATAAATAAATAAAAACGTTTTCTCTAAATATTTATTTACTTATTTATTTTGTTTTTTTATATATAGAAAAAAAGTATATATATCTTTTTTTTAACAAATGGAATAAAGCAAAAAACACACACGCACACCAACGCATCCCATTTAGTTCGCATGTCCAGTTTGACCCGTCAATCGGAGGTTCTCTCGCTCCAAAGCCAAGGGGTAATTAACAGCAGCTTAGTCCGCGGCTGCCGGAGATTCTGATCCCCACAATCAATAAACCCCAGCCTACCCTAGGCAGGGGGAATCTGTAATGCGCCTAACAAGCGCGCGTATTCCCATCTCAACGGGGTGACGAAAAACACCCTACAGATTCTGGCACGCCCGGTGGGACCAATCTCTCCTCCCATATTTCGGGTTAAACGTTCATACGAATTCAATCAATATACATATCTATATTTATACTAAAATAATGCTCTTTCATGCAGTTTTCCAAGCAATCAATTTTCAACAATGTCTCCTAATGATGAACTCAGCTCCCATCTCCTACACGATGAAGATGGACTCCAGGACGGTCCTCCCGGCCAGTCTTAAGCGACAGTGGGAGGAGCCGCTGCTACAGTTCGGTTCTATTCTGTCCGTGCCGGCTAACGCCATTCCTGCACCTCAAGCTCCGGTAACCGACAAACCGGTCTCGAAAGGCAAGAGGCCAAATGTGGTGGTCTCGAGGGCGCCTCAAACCAAACGCAAATCCGTTTCCGAACGTCTCTCCATCGCTCCAGCTGGGGGCAAGGCCATTAACGTCAACGAAGCAACGGGGCATCTCGAGCAAGCTCCAACGGTACTCTCGACAACTGCTCGATCAGGTGTCTTCTCTAAGCTCCCCGCCAATGATAAAGAGACAGCTGGATATGTGTTCCACACTGTCTACATGGTGGGCACGCGCAGAAAGAGCAAGGAAGGGGCCACTACATCTCAAATTCAATCTGGTATGAATATGGCTGCCACATTCCAAGACCTGCCTCCTCTGGAAGGCAATGAAGACCCTTCCAATGAAGCTGATAAGCAGGGAGAGCCCTCAGTTCATGAGGAGTCGGGCTCGGAAAGCGAAGATGAACCAACTTTCCATCCTAAGACCGCAGAGCAGCAACTTCTCCAGGAGCTCCGAAAGCAGCTCAGAAGTAGAGACAAGGAGATGGCCAAGCTCTACTCAAAAATTGACGACTTGACAAACGTCGTCTTACGGCTCACAGCTCAAGTTGCCTCTCAGCCGCCCAATTAAGCGTATGGTCCTACTCATGAATCGGGAAACGGTGTCCAGAGACAATCGACGCCTATTCCCTCAAATCCAAAGGTAGGCGGACCGCACGAAAGTCAGTCGCATCCTATCTCGGGAAATGTCTTCACTACCGATGACAGCAACCCGCTAACTCAAGATCAAATCATGGATTTGGTTGCCAACAAAGTCAAAACATTGGTAGCCAAAGCCGGAGAGCAAAAAGAGGTCAGTAGCAGCGGGAGACTATACCCTGCTCGGTACGATCTTGTGGAGTTTCCTACTGGCTATGTCGTCCCCAAATTTAAAAGGTTTGATGGGACGGGAAATGCGAACCGGCACATTGCCCAATTTAAAGCATCATGTGCGAACACTGGGGGCAATAATGCACTCCTTCTCCGCCAGTTTGTCAATAGTTTGACCAATGTTGCTTTCGATTGGTATGCAAGCATACCGGATGACTCGATCATGACATTCGCTCAAATAGAATTCATGTTCAAGCAAAGGTTCATGAGTGTCAGCGATAAAATCACCATTGCCGGCCTCGTAAAGACTGAGCCAAAGAACAATGAAAGCAACATGGATTTATAGTCCGATGGCGCAATCTCTCTGTCAAATGTGAACCGCCATTGGAGCAAGACCAATCCGTCAGTCTTCTTATAGAAAATATGAAGGACTGGATGAAACCTTTCCCGTGCACCGCATGCCTTAAAACATTCTAAGAGCTGACCAAGAAGGTCCAAATGTTGGAACGCTCAAAGCCTGAGTCCACTCAGGATCTTCAGTTCACAAACAGACCGAAACCTTGGAGGGACGACAACCGAAAAGGCGAAAGTTCTAACAACATCGATTCTCTAAATAAGCAGAGAGCGGGCGGAGCAAAAACTAACAAATCTCGAGAGCCAACTTTGGAGGAAAGAAGAAATAAGGTCTACTCTTTCAGAAGGGACAAGGTCCACAAAATTTTCAAACATGCTCTGAAGAATGGCTTGCGGCTACCAGAACCAAAAAGGCTAAGTGAAGCGAACAGGACTGATCATCCCAACTTTTGCCAGTACCACCGAGTGCTGGGACACACTATTGAAGACTGTTGCATCTTCATGGATTGGGTCGAAAAACAATACAAGGCGGGAGAAATATCATTGTCCCCTGGCGTGTTAACAAACAATCAAGCTGCGACCGCCAATTTCATATAAACGGAGACCGAAATCCTTCAGGGACCCGATTCTCTCAGACATCTGCCTTTCTCTAAAAAGAGCGGACCAAGGCAACAAGCTAAGAGCCAAGCGAGCCACATTGCCAATGAAGAAGCAATAGACGGGTACACAACCCATACGGCCTATATGATGGAGCTCGGAGGAACAAGTCCTTCTACGCCTTATAGCCATGACAATGATGCTGTTGTTGCCATCCAACACCGGCTTGATCCAAATGATGAAGAGCTCGCTCATGTAATTAAGCCCAAGGAGCCCGTGGTTCCTGCAAAATCGAGCCCAAGCTCCAACAGCTGACCATCACGTCGTTAAATTGGGAATGATAGACCTCTAAGTCTTTAAACTGGGAACCGCTGACCACCACGTCATTAAACTGGGAATAATCGACCTCTAAGTCGTTAAACTGGGGATGTAAAAATGTGTATATAAAACAAAAATAATAATAATAATAAGCCGAAATGATGGGGCAACTCGCAATAAAAATCAGCGAGTAAAAATAAAGATGAAAAATAAAGCCGAAATGATAGGGCAACCGCGAATAAATAGCCGAAATGAAAGGGCAATCGCGACCTTCGCGATAAGAAAAGCTGAAATGATAGAGCAATCGCGGTAAAAAAACGGCGAATGATGAATCGCTTCTGGTACCATATTCCAGTGCAGCGATGCAGACGCCAACCAAATTCCAAATGCCAATGGCGAATGATGAGTCGTTCCTGGTACCATATTCCAGTGCAGCGATGCAGACACCAACCAAATTCCAAATCCCAATGGCGAATGATGAGTCGCTCCTGGTACCATATTCCAGTGCAGCGATGCAGACGCCAAATTCCGAATCCCAATGGCGAATGATGAATCGCTCCTGGTACCATATTCCAGTGCAGCGATACAGACGCCAAATTCCGAATCCCAATGGAGAATGATGAATCGCTCTTGGTACTATATTCCAGTGCGGCGATGCAGACGCCAACCAAATTCCAAATCCTAATAGCGAATGATGAATCGCTCCTGGTACCATATTCTAGTGTAGCGATGCAGACGCCAACCAAATTCCAAACCCCATACCCCACGTGGCGAATGATGAGTCGCTCCTGGTATCATATTCCAGTGCAGCGATGCAGACGCAAACCAAATTCCAAATCCCATACCCCAACGGCGAATGATGAGCCGCTCATGGTAACATATTCCAGTGCAGCGATGCAGACGCCAACAAAGTCACGAAATTTTTTCGGCCCTACGGTCTGGATCATACATCTTGCAAAACCGTATACAATCCACGGGCGTAAAATGATCCCAATCTCTACCAAGTCCTACCGGCGAGACCACATTCAAAGTCCCACCGGCGGTGAAAATTCAAAAAAAAAACGGGTACGTCCACAAGCAAAATGGGCACGGATGAAAACCCGAAAGGGGCTCCGTGAGTAAAAACAGCAGGACTGCCTGCGAGTTTGTGAAAGCCCGAAAGGGCGCAAACTTGTGAAAAAGAGATGAAATGCACTCGCAAAGTCCTCTCGACTTTGTGAGGAGAAAATTCCCGCGTGAGATCCTTACGACTCACAAAGGAGCAACACGCTTAGGAGTCCCCACGACTCCTAAGGAGAAAATGCCCCTACGGGATCCTTACGACTCGTAGGGAGAAAATGCTTTTATGGAACTCTTACGGCCCATGAAATTGAAAAGCCTTAGGTGACAGGGATCCAAACTTGTCTCCTAAGCCATCGCTTCCTAACATGGAAAGGCAAATGATGATTCGCTCCTGGTACCATATCCTAACGTAAGCGGTGTTGATGCCAAACCAAAACCAAAATCACAAGTCCTCCCGAGGCAAATGATGGGTTGCTCCTGGCATTATTCCAGTGCAGCAATGCAGATGCCGACAAAAAGACAATCCCCAAATCCTCTCAAAGGCAAATGATGATTCGTCCATGGTACCATATTCCAATATAAGCGGTGTTGATGCCAAACCAAAACCAAAATCACAAGTCCTCCCGGGGCAAACGATGAGTTTCTCCTGGCACTATTCCAGTGCAGCAATACTGATGCTAAACAAATTCCAAATTCCTCTCAAATTCAAAAGTCCGGCCGAACAAGGCCAAAATCAAACAAATCAAACCAACCAATTCCAACATCGACCTCTGCGTCAAACAGCGACACTCCGTGCCGGGGAAATGTCCAGCAGACACTTCGTACCGGGGAAACGTCAAGCAGACACTCCGTACCGGGGACACGTCGACCGGCGACACTCCGTGCCGGGGAAACGTCAAGCAGACACTCCGTACCGGGGAAACGTCCAACAGAGACACTCCGTACCGGGGACACGTCAACCAGCCGACACTCCGCCTTGGGGAAACGTCAAGTAGACACTCCGTGCCGGGGGCACGTCGACTACAGACACTCCGCTTCGGGGAAACGTCGACTGGAGACACTTCGTGCCGGGGAAACGTCAAGCAGACACTCCGTACCGGGGAAACGTCCAACAGAGACACTCCATACCGCGGACACGTAAACCAGCCGACACTCCGCCTCGGGGAAAGTCAAGTAGACACTCTGTGCCGGGGGCATGTCGACTATAGACACTTCGCTTCGGGGACATGTCAACCAGCCGACACTCCGTATCTGGGAAACTTCCAACAGAGGCACTCCGTACTGGGGACACGTCAACCAGCCGACACTCCGCCTTAGGGAAACATCAAGTAGACACTCCGTTTCGGGGAAACGTCAACCGGCGAAACTCCGTGCCGGGGAAACGTCAAGCAGACACTCCGTACCGGGGACACGTCAACCAACCGACACTCCGTCTCGGGGAAACGTCAAGCAGACACTCTGTGCTGGTGGCACGTCAACCAGCCGACGCTCCGCCTCGGGGAAACGTCAAGTAGACACTCCATGCCAGAGGCACGTCGACTACAGACACTCCGCTTCGGGGAAACGTCGACCGATGACACTCCGTGCTGGGGAAACGTCAAGCAGACACTCCGTACCGGGGATACGTCAACCAGCCGACACTCCGTACCGGGGAAATGTTCAACAGAGACACTCCGTACCGAGGACACGTCAACCAGCCGACACTCCACCTCGGGGAAATGTCAAGTAGACACTCCGTGCCGGGGGTACGTCGACTACAGACACTCCACTTTGGGGAAACGTCGACCAGCGACACTCCGTACCGGGGAAACATCCAACAGTGACACTCCGTAACGAGGAAACGTCAAGCAGACACTCCGTCTTAGGGACACGTCAACCAGCCAACACTCTGTCTCGGGGAAATGTCAAGCAGACACTCCGTGCCGGGGGTACGTCGACTACAGACACTCCGCCTCGGGGAAACGTCGACCAGCGACACTCCGTGTTGGGGGCACGTCTACCAAATCACTCTGGGCCAGGGAAATGTCTACCACAGACATTCCTTCTCGGAGACGCGTCAAGCGTCGACTGTCCATGTCGTTAAAAGGGCAAAGCATCCCAAAAAGTGGGAACCAAAGCAAGTCGCCTCCACGTGAAAGAAGATCCATCAATTTCATGCACACGACCCACATATGTGGTGTGCATTTATTGATGGGGGCACTTTGTTGGGGTCGAAAATTGCTCCCCGGTTGACCAAGTCAAAGTCAAATTCAAC
Source organism: Agapanthus africanus (assembly GCA_030015575.1). Taxonomy (NCBI): domain Eukaryota; kingdom Viridiplantae; phylum Streptophyta; class Magnoliopsida; order Asparagales; family Amaryllidaceae; genus Agapanthus; species Agapanthus africanus. Next base: position 50,948,797 of record CM057339.1, read on the forward strand.
TCCAAGCCAAGTGGGCCCAAGCCCAGGTCAACTAGGCCCATGCCCGAGTCGAGCCCGAACATGAAGCGGCCGGCCTCCCCCATGACAACATAAAAATCATGTAATAAATAATTTTAATGTAATTTTTTATGCATGAATAGGCATAAAACCAAATTTTTGTAAAGCCCATGGCTTATGTGCAAAAAAGAAATAGTACATGAGACATGGGATGGGCAAAATACCATTTTGTAAAGCCCAAGGGGTTATGTGTAAACATGTAAGCCTATATAAGGCAACATGGTGATGAATAAGATATATAATTTTCATTCTCCCCAAAAACTAGGGTTTGTGCCTCCTCTCTCTTTTTTTCAAGTTCTTTCTCTTCCTTTTCATTTTCCAAATAAATCAAATACTTAGCTCTCTTTTTTTTTAAACTAAATAAAGTTTTACCATAAACCCACCTCCCAAGACTCTATCAAGAGAAGAAAAATGATCTCTTTTTTTTTATCATCCAAGATCTAAATCTTGGAGTTTCAAGAGAACCCATTTTGGGTTTCTTCTCAAAAAAGAAAGGAGAAAATATTTTGGAGTTTAACTCCACAAATAAAAATATTTTGGAGTTTAACTCCACTACAGAAATTCTTTTGGAGTTTAACTCCACTGTAAAAATCTTTTTTTGGGAGTTTAACTCCACATTAAATCTTTTTAGGAGTTTAACTTCATATAAAATTCTTTCGGAGTTTAACTCCACATTTAAAATTCTTTCGGAGTTCAACTCCACAATTCCACAATAAAAATTCTTTCGGAGTTCAACTCCATTTAAATTCTTTTGGAGTTTAACTCCACAAACAAAAATTCTTTTGGAGTTTAACTCCACTATAAAAAAAAAAAATTAGAGTTGAACTCCATTTAAAAATTTTTTTGGAGTTTAACTCCACAAAAAAATGTCTTTTGGAGTTCAGCTCCATGTTAAATAAAAAAAATTAAAAAATTTAGAGCCCTTTTTGCCCCATCACATGCTGGCACGTGAGGGGGAGGGCTCCCATTAAAATGTTAGCTCTTTTGGCCTCCCTCACATAATAGCATGTGATGGCCCCCCCTCACATGCTAGGGGTCACATGCTAGCATGTGATGGCCCCCCCACATGCTATGCTAGCATGTGAGGGGTCATATGCTAAGGATGTGATGGCCCCCCTATGCTAGCATGTGTGGGGTCACATGCTATGGATGTGATGCCCCCCCACATGCTATGCTAGCATGTGAGGGGTCACATGCTAAGCATGTGATGGCCATGTGAGGAGAGGCTCCCATTAAATGGGAGCCCAGGCTCCCCCCCTTTTCTTTTCTTTCTTTCTTCTTTTCTTTATTTTAATCTTTTTTTATTTAAAAATAAATAAATATAAATAAATTATAAATAATATTTTAAAATTAAAAAAAAGTTTTCTCTAAATATTTATTTACTTATTTATTTTTGTTTTTTTATATATAGAATATATATATATATCTTTTTTTTAACAAATGGAATAAAGCAAAAACACACACACACACACACCAACGCATCGCATTGAGTTCGCATGTCCAGTTTGACCCGTCAATCGGAGGTTCTCTCGCTCCAAAGCCGAGGGGTAATTAACGGCAGCTTAGTCCGCTGCTGCCGGAGATTCGGATCCCCACAATTAATAAACCCCAGCCTACCCTAAACAGGGGGAATCTGTAATGCGCCTGACAAGCGCGCGCGCGTATTCCTATCTCAATGGGGTGACGAAAAACACCTTACGCATATGTAAACAACTTTACAACTAAGTGAATATGGAATACAACATTTGTAGACCGGTCCTTCACTTCAAATGCTCCGTGTAGAAGTCTCTTCGCTCCAAGTAGTGGTGATCCGGACTCTCCGTAGGCTCCACTGGTCGAAATGAACGAGCTTGCACAATGATCTTCGAGGCCGAAGATGATCTAGTTTGAGGAGACACTAACTCAAGCTACCTCTTTACTAATGAGGGATTAGTGAAGCTAACACCCTAAACTAAATGGCTAATCTAGTAGAGGATGATGAAGAAGGAATTTTGCTCACTTTAGAATTCTTTTTCTCATTCTATTTTTTTTTCCTCACCAAAACCTAGAGTGCTCTCTCTTGTTGTAGATGAAGATGAAGAGAATAATGCATGAGAGAGTGAATGGCAACCATGGGTGAGAAATATCTCATATAACCCTTGTAGAGACATAACCATAGTTAAAGATAATGGTTAGGTTAATAAATATCTAAGGAAAAACAAAATTGGTGGACTAAGTCAATGGTCATCTACAAGCTTCTCTAAGCTTCCAACCATGACAAAATTCCACTCAATTTTGAATTACTTAAATAAATAAATACCTTAATATTATCTCATATATGGTGTAAGTCTCATATACCCATGTTGTATATATAAACTAGCATGACATAAAAACATATATCACATATATATTTAGTGTGCAAAAAGTGAGGAAAAAGAATGCTTAAGTGGGCTAATATTAGTTAATGTAAATTAGTATATCACATATACAATTATACATTAAATTATCAAATCAACACTTGATTTAATAATCCGGCTATATCACATATAACCGACTAATATCATATGTATCTTCTTATCGAATCAACACTCGATTCGATAACCCGGCTATATCACACATAACCGACCGATACCAATATCACGAGAATAGAATACGGTATCATATACTCGTATTAATCTTGGTCCTGCACATATCACACATGTGCTCCTACTTCGTTTCTCCTGAGCCAGGAAAGCTCTGTGCAGGATTCTAAAGACTCGTCAATACGCCGGCAGTAGTGATGATCATATCAAGCACCCACAAGCCGTCAGTGGTACTAGCTGGATGTAACGGCTACCCGGATATTGAGCGATCAGAAGATCAACAAGCAAGCATGCTCATACTTCTGTAAAGCCTGTCAGTAACACTACCGCACAGTCCGGTCTCTTCGTCTGATATGTCGCATATCCAGTCTAGGGATAGTAAACGTCAGACCCCAGTAACCGATAAGTCGTGCCGATGTGAGGCTCATAACGGGTCGAGAAACTACTGATAACACTTACCAGTAGATCTCCATATCAGCCCTGGTCAGGGACTTCCTGTTATAGCCAATCGAGTACTGCGCAATATTAACCCCCAATACCAGGAGAGACGAAACCCCTCCTATCGCTCATTGCCTCCATGTGATTCGGGACTGCGCCCAAAAGCCACCGTTTTGCACGTTCTCTTGAACGTGGTAAGGTGGAAATCAAAACACAGTGGGAATCACACAAGACTCTATAACAATCTCGGGTTTACAGACTAACCTGTACCAGTGTCACCAGAGAACTGCTATCTAACGATAGGTATAATACCAACTAGGAGTTCTCGGTGAGTCCGTTCAGTGTACCCAGTCTCCACTGAGCACCCATATACCATCTTTGATGTCAAACACCAATGGATGTGGGATCATCCATCGCCCATCATATGGGTCAAGAAGCGTATACGCTAGTCTACTCTGGAGTATCGATGCCCTGTCTCGATACACCCTCGACTAGGAACAATTATAGGATGTACTTGTAGACTACCCTGGCCCCACTAGTATGATCTCCATCATAGTCCTAGTAGTCAAGTACACATCCTAAAGGTTTTATCAACATGTGAGAGCAAGACAGTATCACAATACAAGTCTACATGTTAAGATAAAGAGCAACCAGATAGTATACTATCATGTCGAGCAAGAAAGTCCTCACTATATATATTCAAGCATCCACTATAATATACATCATATGTACAATAATGGCCTCTAGGGCATATACATAACTAACAGAGGGTCTGGCTAGATTATCATCCCAACCATGTCTTGGAACAGAAGCGCCATCTACTTTATATTAGCAGCATGTCCCGCGGCCTCCTTATCCTTCCTTTCCAGCACCCTGTTCATATCATAATTTTGCATTATTATATTCCCCATTCTTATTCATTTTACAAATAAATAGGTGCTTTTGATCCATGTCTGCTACATAGTTGCATGTTACAGGTTCTCGGAACAAAAACAGTGAAAACGATGAAAAGACGATACAAAAGTGAGACTACGACCAACAACTGGAAGAATCTTGATCAAGCCTACAGTTTGGAGAATAAACGAAGATCAATGAACAAGTTCACAAAGTACAAAGGCAGTGCAAGGTTCAAGACTTCAACACGAAGCGAACGGTAAAGTCCACGACATTATACACTGTGGAAATCTGGAAGAAAACTAGAAGACAATCTGAGAAACCAAGTGAAGAAAAGCCAAGGAAAAAGCAACATGAGAATTACCAGAGAAGCAGAGCCCATAAGCCCTCTATATGGTCGCGGATCCGCGGCCAAACATGGGTTTTAGCAGCGGATCCGCGGCCATGGTAAGCCCGTGCCGGTAGAAATTTGTCAGGGCATGGCGGTGCGTTGACTAATCTTCTTAGGGGTAAAATTGTAAATGCAGATGTGAGTCGATTGTAACCCTAGAGTTTCTATGCTCTATAAATAGAAATCCTAAACCTCTTTTTGAGGTATGCCTCTTTTTATTTCATCTATTCAGAATTTAATTCGGTGTAAATGTTTGGAAAGGGCCATCAAATAAAGTAAGACTTTTATTTCAATGCCCTAGTTAATTTTATTTCTGCCTTAGTACAATTTTTCATTATCTGCCCTAGTTAATTAGTTAGAACATGTTATTCAATTCCCTAATGAGTGAGTAGTTCCTCACTTGTTAGGGTTAGGAATAGGGAAGGCTTGAGAGATGAAAATCTTTCACCCCTTTCTTGCCCATCACATATAATTAATAGGACTCCATGCATACATACACACACCGCTGCCTACGGCACCCTATCCCACGAGGGAGCGGTGAAACCGTAGTCTAAAAGACCGGTTGCGTATGTTTTCCATGGAGGTTTGGGTAAGAATTAAGAAAGGAAGGACAAGAACCTAGAGGAAGAAACATCGTTTCTTCCCGATGGTACTAATCCACTTTATTAATTATTACCAAAACACCTCATAGATCTTAATTAGGGCATAGAAAGCGGTGAGGAATATTGACTTTCCAAACTTAACCTAAACCTAACCCTAGCAAGATTTTAATCCTAGTCTAAATCAAACTTAGTTTTTAGTGATAATCATCCCAACACCGTTTGGAATTAACTCGTTAGAACAATTTGAGAATATACAAAATCCCTGTGCACCGACCCGTACTCATCGGCTAGCTACCAAGCGACGCCTCCGTGGCCAAAGCCCGTGTTTGGCCGCGGATCCGCTGCCATATAGAGGGCTTATGGGCTCTGCTTCTCTGGTAATTCTCATGTTGCTTTTTCCTTGGCTTTTCTTCACTTGGTTTCTCAGATTGTCTTCTGGTTTTCTTCCAGATTTCCACAGTGCATAATGTCGTGGACTTTACCGTTCGCTTCGTGTCGAAGTCTTGAACCTTGCGCTGCCTTTGTACTTTGGGAACTGGTTCATTGATCTTCGTTTATTCTCCAAACTGTAGGCTTGATCAAGATTCTTCCATTTGTTGGTCGTAGTCTCACTTTTGTATCGTCTTTTCATCGTTTTCACTGTTTTTGTTCCGAGAACCTGTAACCTGCAACTATATAGCAGACATGGATCAAAAGCACCTGTTTATTTGTAAAATGAATAAGAATGGGTAATATAATAATGCAAAATTATGATATGAACAAATACCCCCAAACTTATGTTTTGCTCGTCCTCGAGCAAAACTAGTTTATTCTCGAAAAAGCCTAATCTCACTTTCGCAGGGAAACGCGATTGCACTGAGCTCGTGCAACAAGCCGTTAAACCTCTAGGTGTCCCTAGTAGTAGGAGTGTTGTCTCCTGAGGGTTTTCAGCGGATACTGCCCACAAAATCCTATCAATTCGGCCTATTGACTTTTATTCTCCAATTAGGTTTTCTAATAAGAAACTCTATTATCTTTGACTCAGAAATTATCCACCCGTATTTTTCACGCTTCCTTATTATTTAACTTAAGATTATATATATTCTTGTGAATTTACTTAGCTTTTGGCATCTTTCAAGTTTTCCTTCTAGGCTTCCATCTCAACTTAGGAATTTTTATCATCTCTACTAAAGATATAAGTCCTATTTTTCATTCCTATCTCTTATCTAAACCCCAATCACATACCCCTACGTGTGTGTATATATCACACCTACACTTGAAAATTCAAATCAAGCTATTATACTCTTGTCCATCGTCCAAAGTACTTTTCAATTGGTGAACATTTAGATGAAATTGCTCATACATTCTTCATGTAACCGTTAATACTTCTTGAGGTACCAACGACCGATTACAAAATGTATTTGCATATTAAGACGTAATTTCTAGTCTTGTAATCCCTAAGGCTTTTAGCAGTGACTCCCAAACCAAATGGTCTAAGGCACTAGGTGATGAAGTACCCTCGCTAAATATTTTTTTTCTATTAATGTAGCCTTAAGTAATTACAAAAACCAGTGTTCATTTTTTTATCTCTTTATTCACATTTGTATTTTTATTTTATTTTTCTTCGTACTAAGGACTTTAGACAAGAGCATTTCAAGGTCTCTTCTACTATTCCAAGTTTCAAGGTTCGTGTTTGTGCAATTTGTAGGGTATATATTTTCAGAATTTAGACTTAAGCTTAGGAATTATTTTTCAAACTTATATTTTAATAAAAATATCAATATTTTCCCTTGTTTTAACTTAGCCAAAGAAGTCAACTCGAAATCTGCCTATTTCTAAATAAACTATAAAAACATATACTTTCTACCGTTAAAATTTAAGAAAGGTTATTTTTAGGGTTTTTAATTTACTAAGTCTAAAATCTAGTTGTTCCTAACTAGTTAACCTTCTTGTCAAACTCAAGTCAATTATGGCCAAAATTGAATTTTTCAATTTTTATAATTTAAATTTTTTCAATTTGTATGGGTTTTAAAATAAATATGCAAATGCAAAAATATACATATGAACAAAAATATACATATGAATGCGAAGGAAGAAAGCTTACCGAGCACACCCTTCGCAAGAACTCCGTATCGGTCTCCTGCTCTCGGCGCTGTTCAGACGATACTTCCGGGCTTTCTTTTAGTCCAGTGAGTGCTGACATCTTCATCAGCATTTCTTGGAGCTTTTGTTGTTGCTTGATTGATCAAAAATATTTCTAAACCGCAATCAAGAACGGCGTCGCTTTGCAGCTAGCCGGTGAGTACGGGTCGGTCCACAGGGATTTTGTGAATTTCCTAATTGCTCTTACGAGTTAATTCCGATTGGTGTGAAAGGATTGATTAAATCTAAAAACTAAATTAATATAGATCTAAATCTTGCTAAGGTTAGGTTTAGGTTAAGTTTGGAAAGTCAATAAATCTCACAGCTTTCTATACCCATATTAGGATCTATTAGGAGTTATGGTAATTATTAATAAAGTAGATTAGAACCATTCCGGAAGATGTTTCTTTCTCTAGGTTCTTGTCCTTCCTTTATCAATTCTTACCCTAACCTCCATGGAAAACACGCTCAACCGGGCCTTTATACTACGGTATCACCGCTACCTCGTGGGATAGGGTGCCGTAGGGAGCGGTATGTGTATGTATGCATGGAGTCCTATTAATTATATGTGATGGGCAAGAAAGGGTGAGAGATCTTCATCTCTCAAACTTTCCCCAAATCTAACCCTAACAAGCGAGGAGACTGCTCGCTCATTAGGGAATTGAAAAACATTTATCTAGGGCAGAGAATAAAAGATCTAACTATCTAAGTAGGGCAAGGAATTAAATTTAATTAGGGCAGATAAGAAATTACCTGGAGCAAGAATTGAAAACTTACTCCTAAATTGATGCTCTCCAAAAAGAATTCTGAATTTTATTAATGAAAGGAGGTATAACCTAATACAAGGATTTAGGTCTCTATTTATAGAACATATAAAATCCTAGGTTTACAATCGCCGCATATATGCTTTTACAAAAATACCCCTAGGAAGACTAGTCAGCGCCGCCAGAAGACATGGTAAAATTTCTCGCCCCTACGGGCTCCGCACGGCCGCGGAACCGCGGCCGCAGGCCAGGTTTGGCCGCAGTTCCGCGGCCAAAAGACGGTCTTGAATGCTCAGTTCTCTTGTGCTGCTTCTGGTTGACTGTTTCTTCCTACTTCTTTAGTTCTTTTCTCAGATTGGCTTATAGGTTTCTTCCAGATCTCCACAGTGAATAATTGTAGTGGACTTTTACCGTTGCTTCGTGACGAAGTCTTGAACCTTGCGATGCCTTGTAATTTGTGAACTGATCTTCGTGTAGGCTTGATCAAGATTCCACCATTTATTGGTCGTAGTCTCACTTTGTATCATCTTTCTCATCAATTTCACTGTTTTTGCTCCAAGAACCTGTAACCTGTAACTAAGTAGCATACATGGGTCAAAAGCACCTGTTTATTTGTAAAATGCATAAGAATGGGGAATATAATAATGCAATATTATGATATGAACAAATACCCCCAAACTTATTTTTTGCTCGTCCTCGAGCAAACCTAGTTTTATTCTCGACAAAATCCTAACCTCACTTTCGCAGGGAAACACGATTGCACTGAGCTCGTGCAACAAGCCGTTAAACCTCTAGGTGTCCCTAGTAGGAGGAATGTTGTCTCCTGAGGGTTTTCAGCGGATACTACCCACAAAAACCTATCAATTTGGCCCATTAACTTTTATTCTTCAATTAGGTTTTCTAACAAGAAATTCTATTATCTTTGACTCATAAATTATCCACCCATATTCTTCACGCTTCTTTATCATTTAACTTAAGATTAAATATATCCTTGTGAATTTACTTAGCTTTTGGCATCTCTTAAGTTTTTCTTCTAGCGTTCTATCTCAACTTAGGAATTTTTATCATCTCTATTAAAGATATAAGTCTTATTTTTCATTCCTATCTCTTATCTAAATCCCAATCACATAGCCCTACGTGTGTGTATAAATCACCCCTACACTTGGAAATTCAAATCAAGCAATCATACTCTTGTCCGTTGTCCAAAGCACTTCTTAATTGGTGAATTTTTAGATGAATTTCGCTCACAGATCCTTCATGTGATCGTTAATACTTCTTGAGGTACCAACAACCGATTACAAAATGTGTAAGCACAATAAAGCGTAATTCCTAGTCTTGTAACACCTAAGGCTTTAGCAGTGACTCCCAAACCAGTTGGTTTAAGGCACTAGGTGATAAGGCACCCTCGCTAAATATTTTTTTCATTAATGCAGCCTTAAGTAATTACAAAAAACAGTGTTCATTTTTTTATTATCTCTTTATTCATACTTGAATTTTTATTTTATTTTTCTTCGTACCAAGGACTTTAGACAAGAGCATTTCAAGGTCTTTTCTACTATTCCAAGTTTCAAGGTGCGTGTTCGTGCAAATTGTAGGGTATACATTTTCAGAATTTAGACTTAAGCTAGGAATTATTTTTCAAACTTATACTTTAACAAAAACATCAATACTCTTCCTTTGTTTTAACTTAGCCCAAGAAGTGAACTCAAAATTTGCCTATTTCTAAATAAACTACAAAGACATATACTTTCTACCGTTAAATTTTTAAGAAAGGTTATTTTTAGGGCTTTTAATTTACTAAGTCTAAGATCTAGTTTTTCCTAGCTAGTCAACCTTTTTGGCAAACTCAAGTCAATTATGGCCAAAATTGAATACATTAATTTTTATAATTTTTATAATTTTCAATTTTTATGGGTTTTAAAATAAGTATGCAAATGCAAAAATATACACATGAATGCAAAGGAAGAAGGCTTACCGAGCATACCCCCAAACTTAAACTTGACAGTGTTCTCACTGTGATGCTACACCAAGAGGGTCAAAATGTCGGCACTCCCTTGTTTATTTATTTATAATAATTTTTTTAAAAGAAAAAGCAAAAAATATATATAGAACAAGGTTCCCCCCAAACTTAAGTGAAACAGTATTTCCACTGTTTAAGCGTTAAAGTTCAGAGTCAGGGAGGAGAAAAATCAAACTATGCAAGGCCTTACACAGACCAAAAGTTAGCACCAACCATTCAAAAATTCTATCGTGATAATGGTGGGGTTGGTGAAAGAATGGAGTGTAAAGAAAAGAAATGCGAAGCACACGAGACCATGTGGATATAGAAACGGTATACAGTCTCGGTGGAGGAGAATGGCGGAGGGAAAAAAGAAATGGTAGTGGTTCTACTTCTTCGAGTGGAGGTTGAGTAATCACAAAATCCGTATCATTTAAGAATGCGAGTTCGTCGGCGAAAATATCTTCGAAACTTTCATCGAAGGTCCGAGTGAACGTTTCAATCTCAAAAGGTGTCACGCCAGAATTCAACACACTTGATTGTTCAAAAATTACGGAGGTAGGAGACTCGTAAAGCTCATATACCTCATTTTCAAAAGATTCTAAATCAAGTTGTGTTTTGAAAATTATCGAACTCAAAATATCGGATTTGTGATTCATCAACACTCGGTATCATTAAAGGAAGATTAGAAGAACCAAAGAAAATAGGAATACGAACTTGAGGGTGGGGATGGAGTGTATAAATTAGCACAATTTGTAATGACCAATATGTAAAAAGCGATTGTGCTAATCTATCAACCCGCGGAAAAATGAGATTAAATCCCTCAAGATTCGTGAGCAAACATGGGTAGTCGAACTTGGTATTGGAGATGAAAGCGTAACGGTCTCTTGTAAGGTCGGAACGAGGACGGAGGGAAGTGAGTGAGAAAGGGTGGCAGTTAAAGATTCAAGAGGGTGTACACAATCATTGGACGGGACATGATGAATTGGGAAATCCGACTCATCAAACGAAACCGGTTCATCCTTAATAATTTTCTCAATATTCTCCTCAAAATTTTGCTTATCCATGCCATTATCATCAAAATCAAGACGCATATGAAGTTCGGGAGAAACATTTAATGACTCGAGATGATGAATTGGACATAAAATTTCAATCAAATCTACGGGTTCATCATCCAAAATATCCTCAATCAAGTGAAAATCAATTTTTTCTGACACCTCATCAAAAGCATGGATATTTATCAATTTAGGTTCTAGAGTGGAGGTGTAAAGTTCAAAAGGATTAGGTGTGGTTTCACTCGAAAGGGAATCTTCACAATCGGGCAAATCAAGCACTACAAAGTCACACAACTCGTTAAATGTTTTATTTTCAACTTGTGAATCATTTGGGACAATCGATGGAAACCCGGAGTTGTGGGCTTCAATTGGGTATGGGTAGGTTTGATTTGGAAAGGTGTAGAACTCACTCTCTCCTCTCAAATGCTCACTCTGTCCAACCGCCTCCTCATACATTGGAATTTTTGGAGCTAATTGGAAACTAGCTACCGGTTCACTAGGTGGCATAAGGGCGGCCATGGACGCATCCACATTCCTTATCGTTTTGTTTGTTGCTAAAATATAAGCTTCCAACGACTGTTCCAAACTAGACATGGGTTGTGGAGGGGTTTCGGTAAAAGATTCAAAATTGTTTGGATACGTGAAACTCCCAACTGGCTGTGTAGAAGTAATGTCTAGTGAAGGAGGGAAAGTCGGGTAGGACTGGAAAGAATTGGATGGGTGGACAGGAGTAGGATCAACATTTGTATAAAAAGGTGAATGGACTTGTTGATCTCTAGAACTGGATGTGTGGAGAGGAGTGAAAGATCGGCTACGAGATTGAGCAATATGCTCAGCAACAGACATAAGTTTAGGAGTTACAACAGGACTCGAAAAAGTGGTATCAACGTACGAAGGTGGTGAAGGTTGATATGGTTGACACAAAGTGGATTGCAACGTCGAACTATTTCTCCTAAATGCTTCTATTTAATCTTTCAAAGAAATTTTGGGCATGGAGGGATTGTCCTTAAATCGACCGAAACAATTGACGTACGAGGCAAAGTTAGGTTCAGGATACCAAAATTCGGTAAGAGATTTATGAGGTGGGGTACCCATGATGTAAAAAGGAGAAGAGAAAGAAGGTAGGTGATGCAATGAGTTCTTAGCGACAAAATTTGCAATTTTTCTTTTTCTTTTTTTTTTTAAAAAAAAAATCCTTTTTCCTTTTTCTCTTTATTTGGAACTTTTTGCAAAAAAAAAAAGGAATTTCGATAAAGGGCTTTGACACACTTTCAATCAACCACAAATGCACAATCAAGCCTAGATCTAGGGTTACCTAGGTCAGCTAGACAGCTCCTAACTGTTCCAAAGGGCTAGAAATAGGACCTCAAACCGTCTCTTCACTGCCAATTGCAGCTAGGTAAGTGTCAGGTGAGTGGGAGGCTCTCCACTACAAGTAGTGTCCCTAATTAAGTAACCACCCGTCTTAGACACACTTGCCTAGACACCGCAAAGTCAGGTTAGGATTAACGGCCGATGCCTACAACTAGTCCTCTGTCCTATTGAGCGCGACGTCCTTAGGGCTAAGTCTAGTATTTTTTAATTAAATATTGGTCAATGCATATGCCTTATGTGATTTCTGGGGTCCCGGAAAGGGTGATGAAATCCCCACCCAATCTGAATTGGTCTCAAGCCCCTTAAAGTCAGATTAAATATATGCAAAACAGTAACAACTACTTGCAATCAAAAATTTTATTTGTTAAGCGCGGCGCAAAGAATCCTGCACAAGATTTGTTATTGGAAGGGGAAAGATTTTTTTTAAGCGCAAAGAATCCTGCACAAGATTTGTTATTGGAAGGGGAAAGATTTTTTTTAAGCGCAAAGAATCCTGCAGGAAATTTTTCAGAAGATATATTTTAGGTTGCAGAGGAGAGAGAAGGGGAGCTTACAGTGCAATTTTCACGAACTGAGGTCACCACGGCGCCGCTCTTCCGCGGCTAAAGCACGCCTCCTACCGCGGTTCCGCGGTCTTCTAGACTGCACGGTTCCCGAAAAAAAATTAGACGATGATTTCACCAGATAACCGCGCTTCCGCGGTCGGAGTGGGGTTACTGCGGCGGTTCCGCGGTCTTCCTGCCTATTCAGTTCTCCAAATCTTTTCAGTTGCTCGGTTATGGTACTCCTCGGTTGTTCAGATATTCTGTTTTCTGTTTCTCTCTCTGGATTTTTCCAGATCCGAACTCGATTGTAGATCCTGCAAAATTCAAACAAGAATACCCTTCACAAAATACAAAGATGATAATTTTTATATTTTTTCTCTTCAGTTTTTTATGATTTTTATGATTTATATTAACCCGAAATTGCAAAAAGAAAATAACACGCCATCCCCGGCAACGGCGCCATTTGATTGATCAAAAATATTTCTAAACCGCAATCAAGAACGGCGTCGCTTTGCAGCTAGCCGGTGAGTATGGGTCGGTCCACAGGGATTTTGTGAATTTCCTAATTGCTCTTACGACTTAATTCCGATTGGTGTGAACGGATTGATTAAATCTAAAAACTAAATTAATCTAGATCTAAATCTTGCTAGAGTTAAGTTTAGGTTAAGTTTGGAAAGTCAATAAATCTCACCGCTTTCTATACCCATATTAGGATCTATTAGGAGTTATGGTAATTATTAATAAAGTGGATTAGTACCATTCGGGAAGATGTTTCTTCCTCTAGGTTCTTGTCTTTCCTTTATCAATCCTTACCCTAACCTCCATGGAAAACACGTTCAACCGGGCCTTTATACTACGGTATCACCGCTACCTCATGGGATAGGGTGTCGTAGGGAGCGGTATGTGCATGTATGCATGGAGTCCTATTAATTACATGTGATGGGCAAAAAAGGGGTGAGAGATCTTCATCTCTCAAACCTTCCCCAAATCTAACCCTAACAAGCGAGGAGACTGCTCGCTCATTAGGGAATTGAAAAACATTTATCTAGGGCAGAGAATAAAAGATCTAACTATCTAAGTAGGGCAAGGAATTAAATTTAACTAGGGAAGATAAGAAATTACCTAGGGCAAGAATTGAAAACTTACTCCTAAATTGATGCTCTCCAAAAAGAATTCTGAATTTTATTAATGAAATGAGGCATAGCCTAATACAAGGATTTGGGTCTCTATTTATAGGACATAGAAAACCCTAGGTTTACAATCACCGCATGTATGCTTTTACAAAAATACCCCTAGGAAGACTAGTCAGCGCCGCCAGAAGACATGGTAAAATTTCTCGCCCCTACGGGCTCCGCACGGCCGCGAAACTGTGGCCGTAGGCCAGGTTTGGCCGCGGTTCCGCGGCCAAAAGATGGTCTTGAATGCTCGGTTCTCTTGTGCTGCTTCTGGTTGACTGTTTCTTCCTACTTCTTTAGTTCTTTCCTCGGATTGGCTTCTAAGTTTCTTCCAGATCTCCACAGTGAATAATTGTGGTAGACTTTTACCGTTGCTTCGTGACGAAGTCTTGAACCTTGCGATGCCTTGTACTTTGTGAACTGATCTTCGTGTAGGCTTGATCAAGATTCCACCATTTATTGGTCGTAGTCTCACTTTGCATCATCTTTCTCATCAATTTCACTGTTTTTGCTCCAAGAACCTGTAACTAAGTAGCATACATGGGTCAAAAGCACCTGTTTATTTGTAAAATACATAAGAATGGGGAATATAATAATGCAATATTATGGTATGAACACTGCTCCTGAGCTTTTGACAACGACCAAGTGAGTGGTCGATGACCTACGGAAGCACGGCTTTCCTCTTTCTCAGAAGCCATGTACACCGTGTGCACGATCATGCCCCCAGACTTGGGGTGTTTGGGTCCAGTGCTTTTGGAATTTGCCGCAGGCAGTGGGGTTTTCTCCGGCCTTCTCCTTTTGTGGGAGGTTGAGGTCGGAGGGGTCATTGTAACAGGCACCCATGTAGACGATGCCTTCCGTGGTACGACGGAGGGATGGTCCTCTTCTTTCCGAGTATATGTTTTCCTCGGTCGGCGAGAGTAGTCTTTATCGATCACAGAATCTTGGACCTTCCGCCAGACTCTGCGGATTTTAGAGGACAACCGCTGAGGGGGTTGCTCCGGCTTTGCCTGCATCATGTTTTCAGCAGGCGGGGGAGACTTCTACAATACAACGCTTGGGGAGTTCTTTCGCACCCTCCTGAGCAAATCGAAGCTGTTCCCAGTTGGAACAACAACGTCAATTTCCACCATTGGAGCTGGTGGGGTAAGTCTAGAGGGGGAGTTGCCCCCAACTCTTCTCACCCGGCGCCAGTGGCGACGTTGAGCATGCCTTGCAGATAGGATTGCTTCGGTTATGGGAGCGGCTCCGTCATGCCCCCTGCTTTGATAAGAGGATGCTGTTGGTGCCAGCCGAAGACTGACGTCCGTTGAGAGGGAACGACCAATTTATCGAAGGCCTACTTTCTGGTAGGGGAAGCACTTCGGACGACTTCACCCGTCAGAGGAGTTGGAATGGCCAATCTTGCGAAGACCGATCCTTTGGTAGGAGAAACCCTTGTGACGACTTCTCCCGCCGAAGCTGGAATGGCTATCCGTTTCGGGATAAACCTCTGTCGTAAAGAGCAGGGGTTAACTGTGACGTTAGGACATGTTTGCCTACAAGCCCAAGTGAGGTAAACTAAACAAGCTCCGATATGAGCTCATAAACTACAAACTCCCCAATGAGTATATAAAATACTTCATTCCAAATCAAGACAGCAAAAGACAGAAAAGCGCTAGTATGAAGAGAAGGGGATCTTCTTCCTCTAGAGAATTGAATTCTCTTTTTCTCTTGTTTCTCAAAACTTATGGGGGGTTCTCTCCTTTTTCTCTTCTCCTCTCCTCGCTCCTATTTATACGAGAAGAACAAGAATCAATTTGTTAAGAGAATCTCTCATTGAGGGATCATGATTGATTCCATGATCTTTTAGATCAATCGATGAATTTTATTCACCGTTGGATCTTTAATCCAAAGGCTATCTGTTTAACAGAGAAGATTTCTTATTTTTTAATCAGATTAGGAAATATTTTCCTAAGATAGAATTTTATTCTATCAGACGATCACCGTTGGATCTTTGGCAATAACTATAGACACTACAAATATCTCTCGTGATGCACCGGCAGGTGTAAAGGAGATTATTAAAGCTGCTACTCTTGCTGTGGAGCTCCCGGTGTTAACTCTTGTTCCTTCAGTGTCTATTCCTTTAGCAGAGGTGATTTCACCGGCCACAGATCCCATGGACATCTCTAATGACGCACCGAAAGGTGTAGAAGAGACTGCTGAAGCCGTTAGTCCTGTCTTGGAGCTCCCGGTGGCGACCTCCATCCCTTCAGCATCTACATTTTCAGCAGAGGTGACCTTGTCGGCCATAGATCCAATGGATCTCTCTAGTGGGACCCTGGAGGGTGTGGAAAGGATTACTGAGACCTCTGTCCTCTCCTTAGAGCCTGAAGTGGCGGCTGTTGTTTCTCAATCGGAAGCTGTCGCTCCGGCACATATCCCCAGCAATGTACCTGAGGGTGTGGAGGAGCCTGTCGAAGCTGCCATCCCTCCAGTTCAAGGAGGGCGAAGTATCGAAGGTAAACTTCTTCATTTCGCTTTAACGATCCCTCTGTTATCTGAACCCTTCTTTCCTTCAAAGTTGCGGGAATTGGTGGCTTCCATCATGGATCTATCTTCTAGAAAAACCTTCCAGCGTTTGCTTGATATGGCTGCCCCACAAGCGATACCACCGCAAAGCATAGTCCTTTATTCTGGGCAAGGTCGGTGTTCTTTGACTCATTTTGTCTTATTATTATTATTATTATTATTTTTATAATGACGCTAATATGCGCTCCACAGTTCTGGAAGTTTATGATGAAGTTGAGATCTTTGATGGGCTTGGGGATCTCTCAAACCCCCCTTGCATGACTGTGGGTAAGTAAGGCTCTATCTTTGGCATTGTTTTGGCTATTCCATGTTCATCAATCTCATTGACTGTTCATGAATCTTGACTGCTCTGCCAACCCTAACCCCGTTAGAGTCTCGGATTCCCATGCCAGCAGGCCCCTATGCCCAGCATGCGTCTAAAAGGATGGCGAAACAAAGCATTTACTCCCCGACGGCTGCTTTGCATGAGTCATTTTGGATCAAAATACCCCTTATAAAGAAGCAGAAAAAAAGAAAAGAAATTCTCTTCTTATTCCCATTAACTCAGCTGAACCCAATCGATTCCAGCGAGCTCCGATCTCTCGAATGACCCTAATTTTCGGTGAATTTGACGTCAGCCCTCCGGCGACCTATTGAAATCTAAACCGCAAATTGATACAATTACAGGATTTTGTAAGAAATACTAACTATAATCCAAACCCTAACCTTTGAAATTTAATCCAAATCCTAAATCAAAACCCTATTCCAATTCCAGTCTCCAATTCAAACCCTCAATTCCCAATTCAAACCTTCAATCCAATCTCTGATTCAAACTGATAAATTGAAACCCTAAATCTACCCCCACCCAATGGAGTAGGTGGGGGTAGCCATAGGTCGCAAGTAGTCGTAAGGTTGTCGAAGTGCATCGGGTGTCAGTGGAGTGCCTTGGGATCAGCGGATTCCACCGGAGATGGTGTGGAGATGGTTTTTATTTTATTTTCTCTCTTCTCTTCTTTTTCCATGGGCATGCTCCAAAACGACTCACATGCGAGGCATGTGGTCGGTTTGTAGGGGTAATTTGACGGCCGTTGGTATAAGGAGGGAATTTGCAGGTCTCGGAATGTCGGTGACGAATTTTGTATTTAGACCGAAAATGAGGAAGTTTTTCTGCATTTCGTCCTCTTCCTTCTCCCTTTCCTATCAATATGGTCTAATCTAATCGTGATTAATAGTAGGTCGGGCGTTGATATGATGGGCCAGATATACCAACATGATTTAGAGAAGCGCACGTTTTCTTTCATTGCTTTGGACCCAGCAGGACCCATCCACCTAGAAGAAATGGGAATGGGCCCATCCAATTAATTTACGCTCCACTGACAATTATTGTTGGTACCCATTAGAGTTGGTGTCCATCGGTAGTCATGCATGTTGAAATAATGGAGGCCCGAATTCATATCTCATGATCCATATTGCTTATCATGACGTCACCGAGAAACCGAATAGGTTTCTTATATTAAAAGCGTGCAATTACAATTACAACAGTTAGCAACCATGTATTGGTATAGTTCATTGGAACCGTATGATTTTTATATATAGTGATTATTACGGAACGAATGCCATGAATTTCGACTAATTTATTCTTGTATACACCATGCAATAATGTTAAACCAGAAGAGCATGTTTGATAATAAATAAGCTAATAAATAATGTCACATCGGTATAAATCTTCACGTGCCATCACATGCCCCCAGCTAAAACACGTGGCCCAGAAGCGAAATTTAAAAGGAATAAAAAGGTCCAATTCACACACCAATAAAACAAACTAGATGTTCCATCCTATTAAAAAACTAAAAAAGAAAAATCCCTAAGGAACAAAACTTACCACATCACTCAACTTCTGTTCTAAACGGCATTAAAAAAACAAGGCTGCATTTTAACTTGTTGCCGTGCACTATATATATTTTTTTCAAATGATATCATGAACTTTCAAAACGATAGATCGATACCATGAACATTCAAAAGTATCAAAAAAAACCGAGGGAAAATAAAACATTACCAAAATACCAGTCCCTTTGCAAATAAAGTATTTTGGGGACATTTTTGTAATTTTCCTCGCAGGGTTTTTGATACTTTTGAAGGTTCATGGAATCAATCCATCATTTTGAAAATTAATGGTATCATTTAGAAAAGCGACTATAGTCCATGGCTGCATGTTGAAATTTAGCAAGAAAACAAGAAACAAGATATTTTTCTCAGCCATTTTTTTGCTTTGTCCAAGATCTAATTATCGATATCAAAATAAACAAAAATATTGAAATTCGAAAAATGCCTAATCTACCCGTTTCATATATCTCTGAAAACCTACCCCGAAAACAATCTTGGGTTCACATGTTTGGAATTACTTCCCCCATCTCTTTTTACCCGACGTTTTGGAGAGAAAAAAATGCCCCGCTTTACTTACGTTTTGGAATAACGAGAAAATCAGTAACGATAAAAATATTAATAAATGATATAATATCAAAAATAGTATAGAAAATTAACTTTTAGCGGTGGTGTGTCAGTAGATTACCTGCTGATATATTAAATAGCTGAGAGCAGAAACGATATGATTTTTTTAGTTGTGATGTAGCAGTAGATTAATTGTCGACATTAAGAAAATGATAACGCTTTCCTTAATCGATGTGCATTCTCTAAAACGTCAAGTAAAAAGTGATAGTTTTTAGGTGTTGTGGGTCCCTTCATTTTGTCTATTGGATAAACCGTGGCAGGATTTGAAACTGGTTGCTAAAACATCACTCTAAAATTTCCCATCGCCAAAAATGCTCGAATACATAATGAACAGACAACACGCTTTTTGAATCAATCCCCCTTAAAACCTGTAAAGGCACAGCGATAATCCCAGGCCCTCCCACAGAGCAATAACGCTCCAAGCTGTAACGGCTCCAAGCGAATAAAATCAAACCCCCTCACCAACATCTCACACAATCCCTGCGGGAAAATCTCCTCTCTCTCCTCTTCATCTTCTTCCTCCTCTTCCTCAAACCCTAGCCCTAGCCCTAAAAAATATCCAATGTCCCAACCCCCAGATGCAACGCCACCTCCAATTCCGCCGCCGCCCTCGGATCCGAAGCCCATCCTTCTCCACGGCGACCTCGACCTCCAGATCCACGAGGCCCGCAACCTCCCCAACATGGACTCCTTCACCTCCCACCTCCGCCTCTGCTTCTCCTCCTGCAGCCTGCCGGAACGACGCCACGGCCACCGCCGCCGCCGCCACCGCCGCCTCATCACCAGCGACCCCTACGTCACCGTCTCCATAGCCTCCGCCACCGTGGCCCGCACCCGCGTCATCCCCAACTCCCAGAACCCTAACTGGTCCGAGCGCTTCCTCATCCCCCTCGCCCACTCAGCCACCCACCTCTTCTTCCATCTCAAGGACAACGACGTCTTCGGCGCCCAGCTCATCGGCACCGCCTCCATACCCGTCACCTCCATCCTCGCTTCCCCCATCGAGCGCCAGTGGGTCCCGATCTCGGCCCCGTACCCGAACTGCGACCTCCTCGTCTCCCTCAAGTTCACGCCGGTGCCTGAAAACCCTGTCTACAGCCAATTGGGGGTGCCGAATGCCTATTTTCCAGTGAGAAAGGGGGGAGGGGTGAAGCTGTACCAAGACGCGCATGTCAGAGAGGGGGAGCTTCCGGAGATTGAGACGGAGAAAGGGAGGGTTTTCGAGCACGGGACGTGTTGGGAGGATATCTGCCATGCGATCCTCGAGGCGCACCATTTGATTTATATCGTGGGGTGGTCGGTTTTCCATCAGGTGAGGCTGGTGAGGGAGTCGACCAGGGCGGTGCCTGATGCGGGGAAGATGACTTTGGGGGAGCTTTTGAAGTATAAGTCGCAGGAAGGTGTTAGGGTTTGCTTGTTGGTGTGGGATGACAAGACTTCTCATGATCGGATGGGGATCAAGACAGTGAGTAGAGCTTGATGCTCTTTGTTTGATAAAATCATTATTTTTTATAGAAAAACATGGAAATGCAGGTTAGGAAACTGGGTGTATTAGGTATAATTTCCATCCGTAAAGTTAGCATAAACCTTGGGGAAAAAAGACCTCAGCAAGAAATCTAAAATAGGATTTGATATGGTATAATAACATTACCTGGAATCTTGGACATGCCTTTTGTAAGTTTCTTAAAGGAAAAAAAAGTAATTTAATTTAGCTAGAGTAAAGGGAATTGGCACTTATAACCTATAACAAACCTACCATTTTCATCTTCTTCTAGATTTCTTTATCTGTTAGGCTATTAAAAAAATACTGGCCATTTTAGATTTTTAAATCTATTACCTGTTCATAATTTTGTTTGGCTAGGCGTTTGAGACTTCATCAAGAGATGATTGACATCATAAAACTTTGGCAAATCTTTTATGAAGCCTTTGCTCCGTAGTTGATCCCATTCTAGATTGGAAAAGGTTTATATAATAATAACGATGTGAACTTGTAGAGTAGCTCTCTCTTGCCATCAACTTCGCCTTAGGTTTGCTTACAGTTGAATCACATTTTCTTTTAAATTAGAGGACGTGCAAATGAGTTGGTAACTGATGGAAGCCTGGGATATAAAATTATATACCTCGACACTCATCGCAACTTCGAAGTTTTGGTGTAATGGCATGGACATTTAATATTGTATTTAAGTCTGGGTTCAAATAATATTGGTTGTGCAATTAAGTAACAGAGCAAAAGGAAATTGCTACGCGGAAGTTTAAATTTCAGGCCTTTCGGCCCAACATGTAGGGGCGTGTTAGAATATAAAAATATGTTTCTTAACCCTCATCATAACTTCTGATTTTTGTTTTAATGGCAGGAAAATTTAAGAGGAATGGCATTGCTTGCCATATTTTTAACTATTCAGATTTTCTTTTTCACCTGGAAAAACTTCACGAAGGATCAATTAGAGGATCTATAGATGAAGTGGGAACTAATTTTTACGCCTTAAACCATTGGTCCTTACTAACTTTAACAATAAACTACCAATCATATTATGCTTCATTGAGATACAAGAACATAAAACAATCGTGCCTTTTTATTACTGTTAGAATATATGAGTTTGTATGTGGGTTTCTAGATGTTAGAACATATGAGTTTGTATACAAACTCATATTATTCTAACAACTACCATTAGGAATATAAGATCATCCAATCAAAGGTAACCATTTTTCTACAATTATAATGACATATTTTATTGTAATGATTGTCTGCTCCTAATTTTAGGCTAGCAAGATTTTCTATAATTGTGAAATTCCTAAGAGTGAAGTTTAGAACCAATCCCATGCATGACCCAAATGAGGAGCATATTCTATTATAAACGAAGGCGTTATCATATATTACATTCGAGTTAAACTTCCTCATGCTGTTTAGATATCCTCTTATATTGAAAGCATAAACGATAAAGCCATTTATTTATCTTATACTACAATGGTTTTCATGTTAATCATCACCCCTATGGAAGTTGCACCCAAGCATGATAAAACTTCCTTTCTGTTTAGTTACTAACTTATAGATCTCAATCATTTGCATGAGGATGCTTGTTAACTTATCAATATTGTGATTTACCTCCAGAATCTAGGCAAAGTTGGTGGTAAAGAAGCCCTCTAACTTTGATCATGTCAAGAAATATCAATTGTTTCTTTATTCAGACCATTTGGTTTTTAATTATAAATCGATACAGAAATATGTTGTCCCCGTGATTACCAGGTTACGTGTTATAATTTAGAACCATCAAACTTTAAAAATAATTCATAATCAGTCAACTTATCACAGTACTTCTCTTTATATAATCATTATTTGTTCTTCATACATTTTAATCCTTTTGGCCTGTTTCATTTTACTAAACATGACATGCCAACTCAAATTGAATGTGTTCCTTTTGGGTGCAGGAAGGTGTTATGGGAACTCATGATGAAGAAACTCGGAAGTTTTTTAAGCATTCTTCAGTGATCTGTGTGCTGTCACCTCGTTATGCCAGCAATAAGCTCAGCATTTTCAAGCAAAGGGTTTGTAGTTTGAATTTTTTAAAGTTCTGTTGTATACACTTCCACTTTTTGCCAAGTCACTGTTAGTTAGATTCAAGCATTACATAGTTTAATTATTTTTTTTAGATTATTAAGCCATTTCAAGAGATCACTTATATTTGACAATAAGGTTAGCTGTGGTGGCTATTTTTCTTTTAGGGTATATCCAACCTCAAATACATCATCATGCCTAGGAGTGTTACAAATAAGAATCCATAGTTAGATTCAAGCATTACATAGCTTAATTTTTTATTTAGATTATTAAGCTGTTTCAAGAGATCACTTATATTTGACAATAAGGTTAGCTGTGGTGGCTAATTTTCTTTTAGGGTATATCCTACCTCAAATACAGCATCATGCCTAGGAGTGTTACAAATAAGAATCCATGAAAATATTTCTATGATTTTTTGGATCTCCGTCTTAAGTATCTTGATATAAATATCTTTCCATCAGAAGTTAATATGTGAGTCTCATCTTGAATACCTCCTTGTTGGGGTAAAAAATTACACGCCACAGCCGAAAAAAGCTAAAAAGTCAAAGTGAAAGTCAACGCCTAAACAAGTAGGCCCAAGCCCAACCAACCTGGGACCGAGCCCAACAAGTGGGCCCGAGCCCAAGTCAAGCTAAGTTCAAGCATGGGGTTGGCCCATGCCAAGAAAAGAAATGAAAATGTAATAAATAAATTTAATATGTAAGGAATTAGGAAATAAATGTAAGAAAAATGGGCATAAAGCCAATTTTTTAAAGCTCAAAGGCTAATATGCAAATGTGTAAGGGTATTTAAACCCAACCTTATGATGAAATGATAAGTTTTTCTCATCACAAATTTGCTAGGGTTTTGGAGTCTCTACCTCTCTTGAGGTGATTTTCACTCTCATCCCTCACTCTATCTTCAACCTCAAGAAAACCCATAAAAAGAGTTATTTTCTAGTCCAAAACCCAAATAAAATTACATCAAGATCCAGATCAAGAGAAAAGGGTTTGCTTTTCTTTCTCAAATCTAAGAAAAGGAATAAGAACTCTTGGGGTGAAAGCCCATGACTTTCACCCTAAGTAAGCACATAGATGATTTTAGGATGAACGCTCATAGCTTTCACCCCTGTGAACTCTTTCGGCACCGGATACCTCATGAGATCCATGGAAACATGGGTTAAACCCCATGTTCATCCTCGGAACCCTTCCACCGAAAGGTGGTTCCTGCTTCGGGACCCCCTCGAGGGTCCCACTTCGGAGCTCACCCAAAAAGGGCTCCCGCTGTCGGGAACCCCTCAATAAGAGCTCCCGACTTCGGGACCCCCCCCAAAGGAGGCTCTCGACTTCCGGACCCCCCCGGGATCCATCACTTCGGGACTCCCATGACTTCAGGAACCCCCAAAAGGGGGTCCACCGTTTCGGGACCTTTCTCATGGAGGCCCGCCACTTCGGATCCTCTCTTAGGGGTCCCACCGTTTTGACCATCTTCTCTTTTCCTCTTTCAGGAGCTTTTCGACACACTTAAGCCACCTCCCTCCAAGAATTTTTTGTTTCGGGGCCTTGCCTCGAGCCCAACAAAGGGGCTGCTAGCCCCCTTCAACCCAACCCGCTAATCGGACAGCGGGATCCCGTGTGATTGCCCCCAATATGTTCAAAGATGCCTAAAATTGTCTTCAAGCACAACGCACATATCACAGAATGAGTTTGCAATATATCCCTGACCTTTTAATCGGAGGTCCCGCATGTCAGAGTGAGGAGTAATTAACGACAGTTTTGGTCGCGGATGCCGGAGATTAGAATCCCCACAATCAATAAACCGCTGACCACCATCGGGCGGAGGGAATCTATACAATGTCTGATACATCTCCATATGGGTGACGAATAATACTCCACTCAACACAAGACAACACTATTATCCTAAAGTTTTAGGGTCGAATTCTTGAATCATCTTACGTTCAACTTCGTTAAGGGGCATTCTATGAGTTAAATGAACAAATATATTTTTTAACCGTCTTCAATCATTTTCACTTGCCCTTATTGATTCATTAACTACGTTCTTGTCATGCTTAACAGTGGCGGTTCAATGTCAGCCAATTGCATGTATTTAAATCATCTTATTCGGTTCTTCCTCATCTAAATTCTTATAGCTGCACTTATATTAAAGTATCGCCACTCATTTATCTCACCATTCTCACTTAACACATTGTTTGGACACGTTTACCGCCGAAAACTGGAAAGCCAAACGTCTTGCCTGAATTTGGGGTAGATGTTTTATGGAACATATCCATCCACCCCTCCGAAAATACCAAGTTGATTTATGGCACCGTCTATCAGAGGTTTGGATAGTTGCGGCCGTTTTAGCAGACTTATTAGATTCCTCCTCTTTTGCAAGGGGTTTTTGATTGTGAGGACGCCTTTTCCTGCAGGCGCAAGCCCCCACAGTTAATTACGTTATCACAACGTGATAACAACTTTCTCGTTCTCCATGCGCATCACATCACTTCGTGTCGTGTTGCATGTTTTTTTTGGGTTGCCCTTGGATTGTATATGGAGATTAATTTTTTCGTCGTCCGTAGGGCGCGGATTAGTCCAAATCCGTAAATCTCAGATTTGGGTTGAACTTAGGTACTTTCTGCCATCAGTTCAAGGATTCAAGGATCGTTAATCTTGTTTTAGATTAAGATCGACTTAAAATATATGACCTTGTTTGATTTTCTCTTTAAAATCAAAGAAGTTTGAAACTTCGGGGGGATTAGTCTATTCTTAGACTAAGAATTGGGGTTTGTGTTACCCAACAGTGCTAAGCACTAGACCATACATTCTGTTTTGGGCTTTACATAATCCAACAGTGCTAAGCATTGGGCGCAGAAGCTTAAGCTTCATCATAAGATATAATATCCTCCCCGCTTTAGTGTTCATATGGATATCACGTGAGTAGCTAGTCTCTTAGTGCTCACGTGCCTTTCACGTGAATAGTACTAAGCACTCATTCATATAGCGCTCACGTGGATGTCACATGAACCGCTGTCATCATGGTCGCTCATGTGTCTTTCATGTGAATAGTACTAAGCACTTATTCATACAGCGTTCATGTGGATATCACGTGAAGCACTCTTTGTTTAGCTTTAGGCGCTCACATGGATATCACGTGACGCAAATCCGTTTGATTTTCTTCTCAGCGCTCACGTGGATATCAGACTTTAAGTCTCAGCGCTCACGTGCCTTTCACGTGAGTTTTAAGTCTTATATGGCTCTTTTTTGAGCGCTCGCGTGGATATCACATGAGACGCTATCTTCATGGCTTCTTTTGAGCGCTCACATGGATATGCCGTTCGTTGTTTCATGTTTTCTCTTGAGCGCTCACGTGCCTTTCACGTGAGGAGCTGTTTCATGCTTTCTTTCAAGTGCTCACATGCTTTTCACGTGAGGAGCTGTTTCATGCTTTCTTTCGAGCGCGTACGTGCATATCACGTGAAACATTGTTCACGTGAGACATGTTTTCTTGGGGTTTTCATGTGTCGTTCATGTGAGCCTTGCCATGTTCATGCATAGATTAATAGAGAAACTCTAATTTTTCTTTGCAGATCTTTTTTATATAAGAACTAAGTTCTTTTTCGTGAGAACTAAGTTTTTAATCGTATCGGGAAAGAACTAAGTTACTGAAATATAAATTCCATCATTTTCTTTTCTTTTTTCCATGTTCTTTTCTTTTATTTATATAGGGTGGTAAAACATCATAGTCTTTCCTTGGATCTTGAGTCTGAAGAACAAGATCTTCTCGATGAGAATTAAATTACCTTTTATGAGAGATTTATCTTGTGTATCTCAGACCCCGAGGAAGAACTAAGTTCTTTTAAAGGGCTAAACCCTTACATCATACATAAGAGAGGCAGAAAGGAGATACTTTTATCTCTGTTTTTATCTAAGATTTGAACAAGGGGAGATCTTGTTAAAAAAGAGAATTAAATTCTCAGTTTTTGTGGAAACTTATAGAGGGGATTTTCTCTCTCGCAGAAGCTTCGGGGTGTATTGTGTCTCAGAAGTTTATAGAGGGTTTTCTGTATCTATCATATGTGTGAGACATTAAGTCTCGGCTCCTTTATATAGGAGAGGAAAAACTATTAATTAGTTTGAGAAAATCTTTCATTGAGAGGTATCAATTGATCTAATTGATGTTAAAGATCACCTGGGGAATCTTATCTACCTTTGGATTTTTGATCCAGTGGCTTTATGTTTAACAGAAGACATTTCTTGTTAGTTTTAACAAGATTAAGAAAATATTTTCCTAATATAGAATTTTATTCTATCAGATGATCTGATCGGTGATATTATAAGATTTTAAATCTAAAGGCTCTCTGTTTAACAGAAAAAATCTTTCTATATTAGAAAGATCATGGGCAATATTAGAATTTAATTCTATTTTATAGAATTAAATTCTACTAGAAGCTAGTGCTTCAAGCTAATGCGCTCATGTGCTTCTCACGTGAGTGCTACCATATACATATATGGCAGCGACGTTCACGTGCTTTGCACGTGGTTTTTTTTATAGGATTTAATCCGATCCAAAGTCGGTACTCACATGCTTTGCATGTGAGCGCTCACGTGTTTAACACGTGAGGGCTGTCATAAGATTTAATCCTATCCTGAAGCCCATACTCACACGCTCACATGTTTATCACGTGGGGCTACCTTTCAACTTTTTATAAGGAAACAAATGTCCCCACCGTTGATCTCACGTGCCTGCACGTGAGTGCAACAGTGCCATCCTTACAGCTGTCGGATCATCTAGGGAAATGGGGAAGTCGAACCGATTCCATTATAAATAGAGCCTTTAGCTCTGAAGTGACCATTGTTTTTCATCTTCGTTTAGTTTCCCTTTTATTTTGAGAATTTAATTCTCCTTCAGATCTTAGTTCTCTGTCCTCAAAATCTTTTCGAACGAGGTCGACTCTGCCCAATTTTTGGTAAGGATCATGGACAGAGTTAGCTCTAAACATATTTTGGACATTATCCTCTTTTTGGGATTTCAGATTTTAAATCCATTAACATATTCATCAGAGCTTAAGCTAGCTCTTGATTTGGACCGATCATCTCCCTCTTTGGAGATCTTAAAAAAACCTTTTTAATGTAGATTATAGATCTTGATGTTTTGATCCATGATCCTAATCGATGGATATTTTTGGAGTTCCAACTCCGATATGTTTTTTTAGAGATTTTACTCCGTTGTCGATCTTGATATTTCTCTTTTTTTGGGGATTTTTGGAATTTAATTCCATTGCTTTGATGCTTAACCCATAAGCTTCCCAAGTGGGAACTCTAGGATTTAATCCCATTATCTTCTCGTTTACAGAGCTTGGTTCTGATTTGATTTTGAAACAGTTTCCTTTTTTAGGATTTTTGGGAATTTTATTCCTTTTAAATTTTCTTTTGTTCTTGAAAGTATTTCCCCATGGGGTTTTAATATCTATTTCACAGATTTTAACTTTTTGTTATTAAAGGACCCACTTTTTGGGGCCTTGGGAGTATAACTCCATCAGTTCATTTAACGAGAATCCTTTTTTATTTTCACAATGGGCATATGCTCCATTAATGAACCATCATTTGGATTTTATGGGGCCCACCAGCTTTGAAGTTAGTGATTCGACAGTCTGAACTTGCATCCCTTGCTGACGCTTTTTTTTGTCTTCTTTCAGGTACAGTGGCCAGCCGTCTGTATTCTATCAGGGAGATTGTTTCCAATGCAGACATCCGCTTTTATGAATCGGCTTTTACCGACGCATATGCGAATTCGTGCTTCGTCGTTATGAGACTTATTGTGGGCGAAAGCTTCATTGACACTTTGCTCTAGCTGATATTTCAAGCCATCCACAATACCATTCCTGGGGATACGGACGCAATGCTTCTCCATGCTCTTGACCAAGCCGAGAATAAAGTGCATTCGGTCTTCCTGATGAGGCTTATCTCCAAAGGGTTGACAGACCGTGCAACTACCTTTTTACACGTAATCTTCCAATAGAGACCAATCATGTCCATATATGATAGAGGAGAAAATTTCAGCAACGACCCTTACGCTTCCCTTCGTGATGAGGCTTTTGAGTCCTTGTCTGAGTCCATTTATAATTTTATTCATCTTTATAACTCGGTCGATTTACTGCCGCTTTGAACTTTGGACGATGTAACAGCTTTTGCTTTTATTTGTCTTTTGTTTGTCTCTGATTTGTAGTTTGTACCCTACATTTTGATGTATAAATGGGAAGTACTCTTTTGCCTTGTATAGCCTTTTGTATCTTTTCTTCAATTTTGATATATGAATGAAAGATATTTTTGATTTGCATCTTTTCTCATTTCTGATTGCCCTGAAATGGTTTAGCTTCGTTTATTTATTCGTTCCGGAGCGTTCAGTTTATCCTTCCCTTAGGTGGATAAATTCGTCCTAACGTCAAATATGTAACCCCTATCGATATAGGCGTCCGTTAGGTTTGTGATGCTGGGTTTAGTCCATCACACTTTTACGTCAGCAGATTTCATCTCGATCCACGTCCACTCGGGTCGCTATTCAAGTAGCCGTGTACTTGCCGTATCACCCAATCCTACCACTGCAGGATACATCTTAAGTAACCTTCTTAGGCCGGTATGTCCGTATTGCCGTCGGATAGTTCAGCGTTAGGCGATATCATGACCCTTTACCTTGAGATTAGACTCCCTTCTTTTGAGGAGTCCCAGGGAAGTCAGAGCCGCATCCATCCGAGATGGGTTAACATCCAATGGTCTTTAGGTTTTGCATGTATTGCCATCAAGACCCGAAGCTAGGAATATGCCATCACGTAGCTTCATCTCGACCCTTGGGTCTTTGACGACGCCGTGATCGTACTTCACCGGAGTGAGTCGGGCGTCCGTGTAGTCTCTGTGCCATGTAAGTGCTATCAAGACTCAGTAATTCATCTGGCGGAGTGTGGGGAAACACATCGCTCCTTTACATCCATGAACTGCCTACACAAGTCGAAATTCGAACCATCTGCGGGACAAAAAGAATCATTTTTCATTTTTTATATTTTTTATTCTTCGCGATGCTCCATTATTTCAGCTTTTCATATCGCGAAAGTCACGATTGCCCAATCATTTCGGCTATTTATTCGCGGTGCCCAATCATTTCAGCTATTTTTTTTACTCGCTCCTTTTTATTGCGAGTTGCCCTATCATTCGGCCATTTCATATGCATTTTTTTGTCTGATACCAGCTTTGGCATCAGTGTCGCTACAACTGAAATATTTTCAGGAGTGACTCATTATTTTCCGTCGCATATTTGGACAAAGGTGGCTTAGAAGACGGGGTTAGGATCCCATCAACTAAGTCTTCTCAATGTTTACGCGCTGTGAGGGTCTCGTAAAGTTATCTTCTCCCTATAAGTCGAGAGGATCTTATATGTGCATTTTCTCCCTAGAAATCGTGAGGACTCCTAAATGAATCTTGTAAGTCGTAAGGATCCTACAAAAATACTTTTCTTCTTGCAAGTCGAGAGGACCTACAAGTGTCGTCCACCATGTAGAGCTTGGGTTTGTTTATGTTTATTTGTGTTCGTGGATTGCATACAAAAGTCGAGATCGAACTACATGTAGGGCTATTTTAGAAGGGTATATGAAGGTTTAGGAACATGTTCGGATCTATAATCTAAGGCTTTTGAATTCTACAAGCTTTGATGGTCTCATAGGGGGTATATTCTCCTTATGAGTCGTGAGAATCTCGCAAGTGCATTTTCTCCTTAGAAATCGTATGGATTCCTAAACGTGTTTTTCCTTTGTAAGTCGTAAGGATCTCATGTAGGTGTTTTCTCTTTACAAGGTCGAGAGGACTTTGCAAGTGTATTTTTCTTTCTATTCATAAGTTTGCGCCTTTTTGGGTTTTCACATGCTTGTTGGCAGTCCTGTTGTTCTTATTCATGGAGCCCTTTCAGGTTTTCATCCGCGCCCGTTTTTCTTATGGACATACATTTTTTTGACGAAGCTCCGTAGATGGTGGTTGAACATCGCTTGTCGGCAGGATTCTCGGAGAAAGTTTCACCGCAGGTGACCCAACTGTTTGCCGATGGGACTTTGGGTACGATATGGTTTCTTTTTGCCCGTGGATTGTATACGATAGTCAATTTGTAGACTGTCCGTAGGGCAACAAATATTAGTTTAGGAACATTTCGGTCCAATATCCCGTGTTCGGGACGATGTGTTAGTTTAGGGATGATTCGGTCCAACATTAGTTTATGGATCTTACGGCCCAACATTCCCGTGTTAAGGGCAAAGTGGTTGGCTCTCGGAGTTCCGGCTTAGGAAGATGAGGAGCGGACATAGGCGTCGTTATTTATCATTGACCTAATTCGCAACTCTTCAAGCATAATACTTCTTGAGAGATCGGCCTTTTATTGGTCGATATATACTTTCTCCGTGCATATCCACGAGTTGGTAAGCTCCATCTTGGTAGACTTCCTTTATAACATACGGGCCCTTATAATTTGGCTCGAACTTCTCACGTTTTGCGTGGTTAGGGATCATGGGTCTTTTGACAACCAATACGAGTTCGCCTTGGCAGAATGTCCTTGGTCTGATCAATCTTTCATATGCTTGGGTCATCCTTGCTCAATAGGCTTTCAGGCTTTGCTGTATTGTGAGACGGGTTTCGTCGAGCGCATAAGTTCTTCGAGTCGGAGGTGAGCGTTATCTATATCTGTAAGCTCGTGATGAACCGCCATCCTTAGCGAGGGAAGTTCTACCTCCAACGGGAGCACTTCTTCGGCCTCAAACACCAAGGCATAAGGTGTTGTCTTTGTGGCTGTCTTGAATGTCGTTCGGTACGCCCAAAGAGTTTCATGTAGCCTTTCGTGCCAGTCCTTTTTATTCTTGGACACTATCTTCTTTATGAGCTTTGTCAACGTCTTGTTGAAGGCTTTAGCTAGACCGTTGGCTCGAGGGTTATAGACAGAGGAATATTTACAGTCTATCTTGTGTTGCTTGGTTAAACGATTTATTTTGTGGCTTCTATATGCTGGTCCGTTGTCCGAGATTATACGCCGTGGAATTCCGAACCGGTATATCATATGAGTTTTGAAGAAAGTGGAGAATATTCTCCGTTTTCACTTCTCTCAGTGGTATCGTCTATGCCTATTTGGAGAAATAGTCGGTTATCGCCAAGATGAATCGATGCCCTCTTGATGACGCTGGTTCAATGGGACTGATGATATCTGTCCCCCGCATTTCGAACGGTCAACTGGTTACGGTCGGATGCAACAGAATGTGGTGCTGATGTATAAAGTCCCTGCGTATCTAGCAAGAATGGCATTGCTTCGCATATTCAATGCATTCTTGAATCATCGTGGGCCGGTAGCAACCAATTCTCTTGATCTTCAATTTCATTTTAGGACCGTCTTTTATGGGACCCACAAAGACCATTGTGAATTTCTTGGATGACCTTTTTGGCTTCTTTTGGACCTAAACACCTCAGCCATATATGATTAAAGGATCTTTTATATAACGTTCCATCGATCAGGGCGAAAGGCGAGGCTCGCTTGATGAACCGGTGCCTTTGCAATGCATCTTCAGACATCCGTTGGGACTTAAAGTAGTCTATAAAGACTTGCCTCCAATTTTCTTCTTTTTCGGCTTGGAGAACCTTCTCTCCAAATATCTCTTCTTCTTCGGGCGTTTCCACTGGAGGCTCCGAAGGAAATTCGGCCGGCGATAGGATCTTGCGGTTTCGGACATTGATCTTTATATCGTCGAGATTTTCATCTACCATTTCTATGGCAAGTTTTGCTAATGCGTCTGCTTTGCTGTTTTCCGCTCGCGGCACGTTTTCCAGTGTATACGACGGAATCCGTGTTAGCAGTGTATACGACAGATATAAGTGAGCTTTCCTTGGAGAGATCGCATTTGCTTGAGATTCCTTGGAGGGGGCATTTCCATAATTGCCCTGATCTTAGAGGGGTCGATTTCGATCCCTCAGTGGCGGATTATAAAACCCAGAAACTTTCCTGAGGAGACACCGAAGGCGCATTTCAGCGGATTCATCTTCAGGTTGAATTTTTGGAGGCATTTCAGTTCGGTGACTGGTACGGGGAAGTTATCTTTCGGACACGCCTTATTGAGGTCACGAAAGTCCACGCAAATCCGGACGGTCCCGTTCTTCTTTATCACGGGGACGATATAGGATATTAGACCTCTTGGATGAAACCAGAGTCTATAAGCTTGTTAACTTCAGCGCTGACACGCATCTCGAGTTCAAGACGCATTCTCTTCGGAGCTTGTTTGACAGGCTTTATTCATGGCATTATGGACAGTTTGTGAACCGCTACATCTGGATCGAGATCTGGCGTCTCGAAGTAAATCCACGTGAAGCAGGCATTGTACTCCACAAGTACTATTTTAGACCATCTACTTGCTCATCTGAAAGCAGTTCGTTGACGAACGTGGGTCGAGGATCTTCTTCGGTTCCTAAGTTTATTTTTTTCAATTCATCAGCGGTGGTATAGATCCCGTCTTCCAGTTCTTTTGGCGCTAGCGGCAGCTCCAAAATTTCCTCTTCATTTGTGAAGCAGTCGAGGGACTGAAGTGAATCTTCATCCCCTTTTCATCGAGTAGTCTTATTATGTGGCAAGTGTGGGTGAGAGTCTGCTTCTTAGGCTGGTTACGCTATGATTTGGCGATGTTGTCTCGCATTGGCTCATGCTTTTGCGGAGGTTCCACTTTCCAGTTGTCACTCAGCGTAAACATGCCTTGTTTATATTGGTTCTCGATCTAGTTCTTGAAGACAAAGGAGTCCTCGATTGGATGGCCAATGACCCGATGGTAGGGACAGTAGTCGGGATGATTAAAAGCATTAGCTTCATGAGACCGCTTAGACTTCGGCGGTATTAACATCTGGTGTTTCATGACGAGGTTAAATATTTTCCCCGTCTTATCCCGGGGAAAAGAATATTCCCATCCCAACCTTTCTATTAAGAGGTGGGGCTGAGCGACCTTGTGGCTTGGATGTGGATAGTGTCCTGTCTTCAATGTTGCCACCTAGAATTTCTTCATTTTTGAAGGAAGGTAGAGGCAGCTGTCGAGGATTGAGGATTATGGCTCGTTTCTTCCATAGATTGCCTGCTCAGGTGTGATCTTCTGGCAGCTTCATACAAAGCCGTCTCCCTCATTCGATATGCTTCTCTTAATAGCTTCTCAGTCGGGTCCACTGGTGGCAGAGTTGCAGTATTTTGTGCAGCTGAATTAATACAACTCATTGCTTCATTATATCACCCGCTTGGGGGTAATCGTATGACCTTTTTATATAGGGCCGTTATACCTTCTCCGAGTTCATCAAATTCCTGAATCACTTCTTTCATCAGCGACTTGATCGACACTTCAGATGATCCGGTTGGAGTACTTTGCGAGGTTTCTTCACCTAGCTCAGCTGAGTTCTCTGCCATCCAAGTTTCTTCCCTTTCGCTTAAGGCATAGCAGCTATGAGCTCATTTCTTCTTCTTGGGTCGGATATATCCCAAACCAGGAGTGTCGAACTTCCCATGTGACGCTGGTTGGCGGGTCCCCGGCACTTCCCAGATCCTCTTGTAATACCGGGCCTGACGAAGAATCTGTTCGGATGGTATTCCCTGCCGATGAAGGAGTTCTTTCAAGCTCTTTGTATAGTTTGGTATGGGGATTGGTTGTAACCTGTAGAGATTCGGCTCGAATCCATGCTAAATCTCTTCATCTTGGTCTCTTTCGATTTATAAAAGAGAATCCTCTTTTCTCTTTTAGATCTAGGAGGCACGTAAAAGGTGACTAGCTGTTGCACGCTGTAGGTGCTGTGTGCATCAAGCTCTTTGTAGTGATGCGGCAGAGCTATTGTAATATGTAAGGCTCGATCGGCTTCATCGGGGACCTTCACTCACGGATGGATGGAAAAAACCGTATCGGTTTCTTCTTCCGAGTCACTGCCGAATATCGAAATAGGAGTTGATGAGCCTGGTTTATCAGTTTCCTTTGGAGGTTGTCCAGTGAGTACTATTTCCTCCTCTTTGGAGTCACTTCTAAAGATTGCGAAGATCGCCACTTGCACTTGTTTATCTTTTGGTTTGTCACACTTCTTTGTAACTTCGTAATCCAACAAGAAATACTTCGCATCTTTGTATTTCCGTACTTTGTTTATTGAGAACAGGTTGAGCTCACCTATGATGGTGTGCTCTTGGCCATTCTTGAAATACTTCATACACTGATATCGTGTAGAAAAGATGATGCCATACTGGTGTAACCAAGGTCTTCCCAGTAAAGCTTTGTAGCAGGTTTTGCCATTGACATCTGTGACGAGTTGTCCAAAGTAAAGTGTCAACACTATGGACCCCAGTGTTCTTGAAGACTGAGAGTCGAATCCGGAGATGGTGATTTTCTCTCGGCCAAGGTATCGTACATCCATGGACAGCTCCTCGAGCACCTTAACATTTAGTAGGTTGACCGAATAATCATTGTCGACGAGAATTTTATTTATTCTCTGACCATTGCAGTACCCGGCAATGCAGAGCGGTCGATAATGCTCGAACGTCCCCAGGAGAACTTTGCCGAAAGTGATGCCGGCTGTGTATACCTCCGCCATTTTATCCTTCATCGCTTCCTCGGCAAAGTGTGCTTGAAAAAGATTTAGTTCTTCGAGGGCTTTAATTAAAAATTCCCGCAGTTCTTTTGACAAGAGCATAGCATCGTAGATGCTCAAGTGTGAAGGTAACTTCATCGGATGGGCTAACACATTGTAGTCCATCTTATTTTTCGTAGGGAAATCCTTACTGGCGAGTTCTTTGGCTACATCTTCATCAAGAGCGGTCTTCTTGAGCATTTTCCCTTTATCCCTATCTTGATTCTTGGGATCCTTATTTAGGGGCCTAAGGTTCTTCTCGGGAAGAGTGCGGTTCCGCAGACGAATGCTACTGCAGTCCTTTGCCTTTTCATCGTCGCTCGATGAGAAGTTTACATAGGGGAGATTGACGGGAGGTTCATCTTCCGAATCACTTCCGAAAGTCGGTACTACTGAACTTCCTCCTTCTGAAGTCTGAGCCTTGGTCATATATCAGCTTTCGATGATCGTCCTCGCTTGGCCGTTTGCCTTAGGACCATCATGTTGGGGCGGATGAACCTTGGCCATCCGTTTCTCTCTTTAGATGCCTGTTATGGAGAACCCACTTTCAACACCATTTCCCGAACGCTTTTCGTCAATAGGATAGCAGACTCTTTGGTGATAGAGGCAATACTTTGGATGTTCTTCTCCACCTTCGAAGTCCACAACTCTATGGGTATATATCTTTAGAGGCGGCAACTTCATCCCTTTGGATAGGGCCTTAACGAAGTGTCTCTCGGCCGTGCCTTTCTTTAGCAGTATCTTCTTCTTTGGTTGTGGAGCTATATAACTCGCTTCTCCCGCGGCTTTCCTTTTTAGATGTTGCTGTCTGGCTTTCTTGTAGATAGCCAGCTCACGCCTTTTTCTTTGAAAGGCTTTCATGAGGAGCTTCTCAACTGAGTCTTCTCATGGCGAATTTGGAGCTTCAGGCATTGATTCTTCTCCCTGTTCGTCTGAATTGCGTTCGGACGCGGCTGGAGCCTCATCATCATAGTTGGAGGAGTGAGAGACCATACGACAGCTTTTCACATGGTCTTCTGTTTCCTTTTCTGAGTCATTGTTCTCATCCTCTGCTATTTTCAAGGTTGTGTTTGAGAAACTCCTCAAGAGTAACGGGCGAACGCGCTTCTTATTGTACTCTTCTAACGCACCAATGTACTTTTTGATGTTTGTACAGCTGTTGACATGCTCGGTTGGCTGTACAGACTTCTTCACTTTTTTCTTATTTTTCTGCTTGGAAGACTGGTTGACTTTGGGGCTTTACTCTTTATCAATAGCTTTTGGGATGGGACGTTGCTCTATGATCTCCGGTTCAAACGGGTTTTCCCACCTGATCACAGGACATACTTGGAGATCGTTTAACATTCTCTTCATTTTGGAAGACATCACCTCCCATGGGGTTTCCTCGATGAACGAGCAGGATGCCCCTGCGCATTGGTTCCTTTAGAGATATGCTTCTGAGGAGGGTTCACCTTTCATTTATCGAAAAGCATGAACTTGCCGTGTTTATACTGGTTCTCAACCCAGTTCTTGAAGACGCAACAGTTTTCAATCGGATGACTTACCACCCGATAATTTGGGCAATAAGTTGGACCATTGACGTCATTAGCTTGGGTCGGTCGCCGTGGTTCGGGCAAAGTCAAAAACCCGCTCTTTATTGCAAGGTCGAATAACTTCTTCGTTTTATCATAAGGAAATGAATATTCTCGTCCCATCCTTTCTTCAAGAGTGGGTCCCGTGCGATTGCTATTTTGTCGACCAGACGTTTTAGGACTGTTTGGCTGTTGCGTATTAAAGACAAACGCCGCCTTACCCCTTGCCCTTGAAGTTTCGCAAATCTCCATTAAAAGAGAGAGGACCTTGGTTCATCGCGTCCAGCTGGGCCAACTTATCGATAAGTTCTTGAAAAGTTGTTGGGCCGAGAAGGGCCAGATAAGGGAATACTTGCGTCTTCTTATCGAGAGTGCTCACGAACATACTTATGGTCAGAACTTTAGCGATTCTTTGTTCGCACTTGGACCAAAGATTTCTCCATCTCATTGCGTACGGAACCCATGTCTCGTTTGATCCAGGCCTCTCATTGATCAAAGCGGTCACGGTAGTGCGCTCGCTCGCACTAATGAATCTTTGACAAAAGAGAAGCTCCATCTCATCAAAGGTTTTGATTGAGTTATTAGGAATTTCCGAGTACCATTCGAAAGTCACCTGCTAACGAACCGTTGAAAGAGAAATATATCGTAACTCAAGTATTGCTGCACTTGGACCTGGGTGATGTGTTGCTTCGGGTTTCTGGCCATTTATATATGGGGAACGTCGGAATCGTATATCTTGACGGGTACTGTATTTGGTCGTAACACGTTGGGTAAGGTCGGCCAGTCTTTGTCAACTTGCCGGCAGCTTCACTGGCTAGGTGAGGTTTGAACTGCTGGGCAATATATTCATTCAGCTGTGATTTGGAGATTACTTCCTCATTTGTCGCCGATGAGGCTCAGAGGGGATTGGAGGTCTTTTCTTTATCTTTAATGATCCTTTATCTTTAATGACGACCACCGACGGTTCATTTGCTGTTGGTTCGGGATGAGCCATCATCCCGATCATACTTTGGAATAAGTAGGCCATCTTATCCATTCTTGTCTCCATTTCCGCGGCTTTTTCGTCCTTCTAGAGCATGCGTTTCAGATACCCAGTATTAGATTCCCGCTCTGCTTTTTCTTCGGTAGTGCCATCTAGATTGCATCGAACGGAGAACTCATAATTTCTGCCGCTTGAGTCATCAACTTTTGCAACTTCTGGGGATCTTTTGTTACAGACCGTGTGATTGGTTTTGTGAGAGACGGAAGTTTTGCTTTCATCTTTAGAGTTCACCATATGAACGGTATGAACTAGCATGCCCCCAGACTTAGGGCGTTTGGAGTGTTAACTTTCGGAGTTTACCTTTGGTCTTTGAATCTTCTCCGACGTCTCTCGCTTGTGAGAAGCCGGTTTCGGAAGAACCATCATAGCATGAGCCTCCTTGGGTTGGTAGAAAGAGCGTTTATCATGACTCTTCAGCTTCTTGGGTTGGGGAGAGTAATCCTTGTTGATCACTGACCCATGTACTTCTTTCCAGACCTTGTGGATGGTCAAAGAAAGTCGTTTCACCGATCGAACCACTTTTGGTTCATCATTCATCTTGGTGGGAGGTGGAGCTTTCTTTAGTATGGCAGTCAAAGAGTTGCACTTCACCATCTTTAGCGTCTCGAAGCCGTTCCCACTTGGAACAAAAACCCGGATCATTGGAGCCGGCAGAGTTAGTCCAGATGGAGAACTGCCCCCAGCCTATCTTATTCGGCGCCAGTATCGACGTCGAGCATTTTTGGAGATAGGAGCCACTTCAGTCTCAGGAGCCTCCTGTATCTGCCCCTGCGTTTATCTTGTCCTTCGGCAGGTGACAACCGCTTGAAGGCCGATTGTTTGGGTGTGGTAGCATTAGAGACTTGAGGGGGCTAGCCTGTGGAAGACAGACTGTCTCGGTGGGAAACATTCTTGGGAGCTTCAGGGGTAGTAGCTGATGCTCCAAAGGACAAACGTTCAAAGACCGACTTTCTTGGAATCGTGGATTTTTTAGAGGGGCTCACAGAGCTTGCTCCCGATCTCTTGAGAATGGAACCTTCTGGCTTAGCATCAGAGCTCGGAGCGGTAGCTAGCCGATCAAAGACCGATTTCTTCTGACCTACGGCACTTTATGTAGGGAACACATGCATCGTCCAAAACTGGAGGCCGTCAAGTTTCTGCATCACCTGAGTAGTGCGTATGCAGAAGAGCAGAGGGGTCATAGCTTGACCAGCTATGATAATGCTGGGTGGGGATGGTGCTTGAGCAACAGTTGGTGGCGCAGTCGCACATCTTGCTGGAGGATGCCATTAAGTTCTACATAGGGAGAACACCGGCTTTAGTATCACAAACGTCCAAAGGCAACATAAATATAATATACCGCGATTGGTTGGCGAAACACGACACACGAAGTGTGGAGTAGAAAGAAAAAGGAGTCCCACCGGGCATGTCAAAATCTGTTTACCGCTGAAAACTAGGAAGACAAACATCTTGCCTGAATTTGGGGCAGATGCTATATGGAACATATCCATCCACTTCTTCGAAGATACCAAGTTGATTTATGGGACCATTTATTGGAGGCTTTGATAGATGCGAACGTTTAAGCAGACTTATCAGATCCCCCCTCATTTGCAAGGGGTTTTTAATTGTGGGGACGCTTTTTCCTGCATGCGCAAGCCCATGCAGTTAATTACGTGATAATAACTTTCTCTTTCTCTATATGCATCACTTCCTGTCGTGTTGTATGTTTATTTTAGGGTTGCCCTTGAATTGTATACGGAGACTAATTTTGTCGTCCGTAAGGCGTAGATTAGTCCAAATCCGTAAATCTCAGATTTGGACTGAATTTAGGTACTTTCTGCCATCAGTTCAAGGATTTAAAAATCATTAATCTTGTTTTAGATTAAGATCGACTTAAAATATGTGAGCTTGTTTGATTCTCTTTAAAGTCAAAGAAGTTTGAAACTTCAGGAGGGCTGTCTATTCTTTAGACTAAACATTAGGCTTTGTGTTACCCAACAGTGCTAAACACTAAGCCATACATTCTGTTTTGGGTTTTACATAACCCAACAGTGCTAAGCACTGGGCCCAGAAACTTAAGCTTCATCATAGGATATAATATCCTTCCCGCTTCAGTATTTACGTGGATATCACATGAGTAGGTAGTCTCTTGGCGTGCTTGTTACGTGAATCATTGTTTTCATGGTCGCTCACGTGTATTTCACGTGAATAGTGCTAAGCACTTATTCATACAACGCTTACGTGGATATCACGTGAAGTGTTCTCTGTTTAGTTTTAGGCGCTCACGTGGATATCACGTGACGTGCTGTCTTTATGGTCGCTCACGTGTCTTTCACATGAGTAGTGCTAAGCACTCATTCATCTAACGCTCACGTGGATATCACGTGATGCACTTCTGGTTGATTTTCTTCTTAGCGCTGACTGTTTCAGCACTTGCATGCTTTTCACGTAAGTTTTAAGTCTCAGATAGCTTCTTTTTGAGCGCTCACATGGATATCACGTGCGACACTATCTTCATGGCTTCTTTTGAGCACTCACATGCCTTTCACGTGAGACGCTGTTTCTTTGGATGCTCACGTGTATATCACGTGAAACGTTGTTATCGTGAGACATGTTTTCTTGGGTTTTTTACATGTCTTTCACGTGAGCCTTGCCATGTTCATGCAGAGATTAATAGAGTTAAACTCTAATTTTTTTCTTGCAGATCTTTTTTATATAAGAACTAAGTTCTTTCTTTTTCTATGAGAACTAAGTTCTTAGTCGTATCTTGAAGGAACTAAGTTCTGAAATATATATTCCATCCTTTTCTTTTCTTTTTTCCTGTTCTTTTCTTTTATTCATATGGTGTAATAAAACATCATCGTCTTCTTTTGGATCTTGAGTCTGAAGAACAAGGTTTTTTCGAGGAGAATTAAATTCTCTTTTTATGGGAGATTTGTCTTATGGATATCAGATCTCCAGGAAGAACTAAGTTCTTTTAAAGGGTTAAACCCTTATATCATACATAAGAGAGGCAGAAAGGAGATACTTTTATCTCTGTTTTTATCTAAGGTTTGAACAAGGGGATGATCTTCATAAAGAGAATTAAATTCTCGGTTGTTTTTGTGGAAGCTTATGGAGGGGATTTTCTCTCTCGCAGAAGCTTAGGGGGTGTATCGTATCTTAGAAGTTTATAGAGGGTTTTTTGTATTTATCGCATGTGTGAGACTTGAAATCTCGGGACCTTTATATAGGAGGAGAAAACTATTAAGTAGTTTGAGAAAATCTAAAATTGAGAGATATCAATTGATCTAATTGATGTTAAAGCTCACCTGGGGAATTTTATCCACCTTTGGATTTTTGATCCAATGGCTATCTGTTTAACAGAAGATATTTCTTGTTAGTTTTAACAAGATTAGGAAAATATTTTCCCAACATAGAATTTTATTCTATGATAGGTGATATTATAATCACCGTTGGATTTTAAATCCAAAGGTTCTCTGTTTAAAAGAAAAAATCTTTCTATATTAGAAAGATCAGGGACAATATTTTTCAAATAGAATTTAATTCTATCATATAGAATTAAATTCTGTTAGAAGCTAGTGCTTCAAGCTGACGCGCTCATGTGTTTTTCACGTGAGTGCTGCTATATATATATATATATATATATATATATATATGGCGGCGGCGCTCTCGTGCTTTGCATATGAGCGCTCACGTGTATAACACATGGAGGCTTTTATAGGATTTAATCCTATATAAAGCCGGTACTCACATGTTTTGCATGTGAGCGCTCACGTGTTTAACACGTGAGGGCTGTCATAGGATTTAATCTTATTCTGAAGCCAATACTCACATGTTTTGTATGTGAGTGCGATTGTTGCGAAAGTCAAACTAAATTTATATTAGCTGATTATTCATGGAAAGGGCATCTTAAAATATAGTTTATTGACGTGACTACCAACTACAATGGCGTTTTACAAGCAAAAATTGATGGATTTTTAAAAAAAATTTAGATCGAGTTTGTTGAAGCTTTTTAATCATGCAAAGTGCAGTACCAATTTGGTAACATTGGAGGCTTTTCCTGCTAGCTAGCTTGACATTGTGAAATATCCATGGTAGCAGCATTTATGATTTTCTAAATCATTTAATAAGCTATGATTTCTATGTTCCTGTGTCAAGTGTTAATTAAAACAGGACCATAGAGCCTTGCCTCAACTTTCAATTGCTAGTCTTCATTCTTTGCCCTAAAAAAACAGGAATAGAGTAAAAAAAAAGAAAATAAAAATTTCATAGTTCCTTTTCCCCCCCTCCTATGCATAACCCATGTTATCAGATTCTCCATTATTTGATTTTGATTTTGGCAAGGTACACCCCCGTATTTATTTTCTTCTTTAACACACACTCCCTTCAGCATTCCTAATGTTTACTCCCTTCAGTCTATCCTGCTCATCTAGTACGCTTAAACCCTTTCTGGGCATCATTTGACTGCAACACAGTGATCTCTGCACGTGCATGCGTGCGTTTGCTCAATCTCTCACCTCCACATGGACACCATATATTATTGTAGGACTACTTTATCTTAATTCCCTTGGGTAATTGCAGTGATAAGTGAGTAATTTTCATCGAAGCTCCTTGACCATGGGCTTGCACTGATGCTTTTCATATTACCATTTGAACTCTATAATTTTCTAGTATTAGTAATTTGCATATAGAATCAACAATAATGAACATTAAAGTTCTTAAGATGTTTGATTGGGAGGTGTAACACAATCTAATCGTTTCTGGTAATTAAAGAGCATCTCTATTCTGCTTTCATCATGTTGTTGCTTAGATAATAGATGTGTGGTTGTATTTGTTGTTTCTTTTCACTTCTGGTCTGTTGATTGACCCTCTTGCTTCTTGTATCTCCTTTAGGTTGTGGGGACTCTGTTTACGCATCACCAGAAATGTGTACTAGTTGATACCCAAGCTTCTGGAAATAATAGAAAGATAACTTCTTTTATTGGGGGCCTTGATCTTTGTGATGGCCGCTATGATACACCGGAGCATAGACTTTTTTCTGATCTTGACACTGTATTTGCAAATGATTTTCATAACCCCACTTTTGCTGTGAGTATATTATCTACTTATCCATGCTCTTAAGTTCATTCTCCTTTCTTCAGTTTAACTGGTTAGTTTTACTTGGAGTTGATTTTACAATGTAACTCTTACTTTTTCTTTACTGAAATAAATTTACGTACTAAATGTACATGTAATTAGAAAACCTTCCTATATTTGTTCATAGTCTAGGCTATCAATGACATCAATTCGTTACCTACTAGTAATATACCGTTTCTCAAAAATGATAAAGAACTTGAGCGTTACATGCTATGTTAATTTTGAAAACATGCACTCTTATAAAAACTTTTTATTGTCTTTGAACATGTATGCAATGAAAACATGATAAGCGAGAAATGGAACTTTCAGGAGGTTATTTGTTTCAACATGTTTAATGAATTCAATTTGTGTTGCAAGCTCAACACCTTTTTATGCCTATGTCCTATTGCATGGAGATTGGCCGTACACTGGCCATCTTATGTCTTCTTTTTCTTAAGCAATATTTTTTTCCTTCTTGGTTGTGTGTAGACAGAAACCAGAGGCCCGAGACAACCCTGGCATGATTTACACTGCAGAATTGAAGGCCCTGCCGCATATGATGTACTTACAAATTTTGAGCAGCGATGGCATAAAGCAACTAAATTGAGGGAAATGGGATGGTTCAAAAAAGTAACTCACTGGAGAGACGACGCCTTACTAAAGTTAGAGCGCATCTCATGGATAATTAGTCCTAAACCTGGTATCCCTGCCGATCATCCAAGCTTGTTAGTGAGTGATGAAGGACATCCAGAAAACTGGCA
Source organism: Agapanthus africanus (assembly GCA_030015575.1). Taxonomy (NCBI): domain Eukaryota; kingdom Viridiplantae; phylum Streptophyta; class Magnoliopsida; order Asparagales; family Amaryllidaceae; genus Agapanthus; species Agapanthus africanus. The sequence goes on from CM057339.1 coordinate 50,992,484, forward strand.
TGTGCAGGTTATATAACGTAGGACTTATCAGTAACTTTCTTTTGGAATTTTCCTTCTAGTTTCTTCAATTTGTATCTGATTTCCAAAACCTTTTCAGATTTTTCGTTCTATTGATTCGGGGTCAGCAAAAGGTGAAGGCTTTTCCAAAATGCTTTCTGAAGCTGAGAAACATTCACGATTAGGGAAAGCAAAAAAACTTGCCCGAATGGTTGAAGAAGCCCATAAAAGGGTATGACTATAGTCATTGTATATATTTTTTATTCAATGTACTTTACTTCTATTTCATTTGAATCATTTTCTATGATGCAGGTATTAATAACCTCTTCAATTTGAGTTCTAATTTTTTATTTTTCATTTCATATTGTAGAATCTTATTTGTCAAAAGAATCTGGTGGTTGATAAAAGCATCCAGACAGCATATGTAAAGGCAATAAGATCTGCACAACATTTCATTTATATTGAAAATCAGTATTTTCTTGGTTCTTCTTACAATTGGCCAGACTACAGGAATTCAGGTTTCGAATATTCTGTATTAGATAACTTCCATTTTATACTGAAATATATCTTATTGTGTGAAGTATTAGTATTGTACCTCTGTTTTGGCTGTTACCTAAAAGATTAGGCCTTCCTGACTTATATGATAACCGATGTTTATCTAGTTAGTTGACGCAAATTAAAATTTAGAATAATACTGACTGCAAAAGTTGTATATGTGACAAATGAATCAATTAGGCATAATTGTTGTTGAATACTTAAAAGCCATTGACTTATAGCAGTTAACATACCTTAAATCCCTGTTGACTGTTTCCTTATATTTTTCCATTTATGACCATGTAACGCAAAATTACAAATTTGTCATCCGCAGAATTGCGTATGCTGTGGCCTTGCTAGCCTTGGGTAAGTAATGCCAGTAAGCATCACCAGTATAACCTAGCTGATCATATGCGAGATTAGCTTAATTTGTTCAAGTATTTTCAGCTTTACATCTTGGACTGTGGTTGTCAAGAAGAAACTAGTCGAAACCATTATTTACCACGAAATCTAGTTCCTTTAAAAAAAATTCCAGGAATTATTGAAAATTAACCGTTTAGGTTTAATAATAACTTGTTTGCTTTAAAGATGTTTAGATGCCAATAAACTAGAAAATTGTAATTTAGTTATTAACCAATGGATCATTTAGGATCGCAGCATAATAAATGTGTTATACATTTCATAGTCTTCTACTCTTTAGCAATCATTAGTTTCCTTTTTCTGAAAAGAAACTGTTCTATGTGGCATATAGGGGCCCACCGTGTAGTAATTATTGGAAATCTTGGTCCTAGGTTTGCCTTTGTGATCAGAAACTTTGAACACGACCAGCAAGAGTTTTACTAGTTCTTTGTTCTAGATGGTTTCAGATACCTTATATTGAACCAGACTGGACTTGTGTTATCATAAATCGCTAAACCATTAGCGAACGGTCATTCCTAATTGGGGAACACTAGTGTTCCGGATTAGAAGAACCATCTTTCCGATCAAACCTATTAATAATTTAAGTTAAAAGAGGCATAAAGTCGGCCTTGTGTTAAATTAAACTATAAATATATTTAATTCTTTTCAAGAACTTAAATAGAAAGCAAAGAATTTAAATTTTATATATATATATATATATATATATATATATATATATATATATATATATATAGAATAATGAAGAAAAGAGGGCTTAGGAGGCTTTTTCGTTGGGTGGCGTCAAATATCTTTATGCTCCATGAATTTTTTCGACGATCGACACCTATCATCATCATCTTTATCATGTTTGATGTGCGTACACCAAATTTCATGTGATCTCACCACTTTTTCACCGTTGAATTAGCAAATGTAAAAAGTTATATTGTCGGTAAACCATTAATTTTGCACCCACTAAATCAACGGTGAAAAAATAATAGAATCACATGAAATTTGGTGTACCCACATCTTACATGGTAAAGATGATGGGTGCCGATCGTCGGAAAAAATCAAGGAGGGTGTATTTTTTAGACGCCATTGAAGGAAATTCCCTCAATGGCACCTTTACTTTATCATTATTGATTATTCTCATATATATATAATGGAGGAAGGTGACATAGGAGGGAATTTCCTCCTATGGCGTCAAAAAATTACACCATTCAAGATTTTTTCCGACGATCGGCACCCATCATAATCATCTTTATCATGTAAGATGTGGATACACCAAACTTCATGTGATTCCACCACCTTTTCTCCGTTGATTTAGTGGGTGCAAAATTAACGGTTTACCGATAATAGAACTTTTTATATTGCTAATTCAACGGTGAAAAAGTGGTGGAATCACATGAAATTTGGTGTACGCATATCTTTCATGATAAAGATGATGATAGGTGCCGATTGTCGGAAAAAATCATGGAGGATATAGATTTTTGACACCACCTAACGAAAACCCCTCATAGGGCCTCTTTTCTTTCATTATTCTCATATATTATACATACATACATTTACACATACAACCGATCCAAAAAATACTCCACGTTCTAGAGCTATGTCTTTTGTTCCCTTTAAGTGTATCGAAGAAATGTTCCCCTATCATACGATGTTCCATGACAAGGCGTTTCGCGTTCCCATTCTCGCTTAGCGGACTGTAATGTTCTGTGTCCCGGGTAACGTAGGACTGGACCAAGTATGAGAACAAGAGTTACATATACCTTGATGACGTTTCCTGGTTATTGAGTTTTTTCCCCTTTGGTAGCACGATGGCATCACAAGGAAAGTGTAACTATATGGTTGGCGTTCCATTTTTCTCTGGAGTGCTATGAGTTTGGCCTTTTTACCCATGTAAATTTTATGAGTAACCAATGTATTCTTTTCTTCCATTACCTATGAAGGTCCTCACTGATAGGTTATTGGCTTTTTATAGGTGCTGATAATTTGATTCCAATGGAATTGGCCCTAAAGGTAGCCAGCAAAATCAGAGCCCAGGAGCCATTTGCGGTGTACATAGTAATACCAATGTGGCCTGAGGGCATCCCAACAGCTTCATCTGTGCAAGAAATTCTCTTTTGGCAGGTAATTTATTATTTCATCAATTTAGCATGCCTCGTTCTATCCTTCAGTTGATGACCAGAAGCATAAAGATTAATGGATAAACCTTGACATTGTTAGATGTTTGCAAAACGTTAACTAAAATTGCCACGTCATCAAATAATACATGATCTTCCCATTTTGCCCTTGACGAAGCTTTTGAAAAGGATTTCTCTCCGCTCCTTTCTTTTTTCCTAGATCTCTTTTCTTAGATCTTGGGCTATTAAAAAAGCTCAAAGCTCGAAGCTCGGCTCGGGATCTGCTTGTTAAAAGCTCGGCTCGGACTCATTTGACTACTAACGAGCCGAGCTTGAACAAAAATCTAAGCTCTGTGAAATACACGACAAGTTCAAGCATGACTCGTGTTCAAGCGTGACTCGTGTTCAAGCTCGGCTTGTTTAAGGCTCGTGTAAAGTTGGATAATTTGTAACTTATTTGGTATTCATTACGAATAAATATTTGATTACTTATTCTTAAATTTAGATTATAATTATTAGCATGTTAATGTAAATTAGGACTTACATCATGATAACTATTTAGTCAAGTATTGTTATACTATAATATTGAAGAATTTAAATAGTTTATAATTTTAAATTTTGTTGACAAAATTCAAAACAAGTTTTAAACTTATTTATTTAATTATAATAACTGCATTCCTCCCTACTCATTTGTAAGATATGATATTGAACATTGATATGATGTTTTTATATATTGATGTAATTAGTTACGACTTTCTAGATTTTAGACAGGCTTGATAAATCTCGAGGCTCGCTCGAGCTAGATGAGGGCTCGGCTCGGACTCGTTTGATAAATAAACGAGCCCAGCATGAACAAGTTTTCAAGATTGTTTAAATAATTGAGCCAAGCCGAACAACCTAAAGCTTGGCTCGGTTAACAACCCTACTTAGATCTAAGGGGGTGTTAGTCCTGGATAATTTTACAATCTAAAATTTATAAATGAAATGACCGTCATTTTGATAAAATTCTTTTGTATTCAAAATACTAGTCATTTGATTTCAAAATCTATATGTAATTTAGGGCAATACATTTAATATTGGACGTTAGCTGGTATTCAATTGACGGAAGTTCGATTGACACCGATCGATGGCGGAGGATGATCGGTGGTGGTGAAGGTGATTGTCGGCTGGCGACGAGGATGGTCGGTCGGCGGTTGGAGGCGGCGATCAGAGGTTGGCGACAGACGGCGGCGACGGACGGGGACGGCGACTGCCGGCGGCGGCAGCGATTGCAGCGGCGAACGGGGATGGCGATCGGAGGCGGCCACGGTCCTCTTGGGGCTAATTCGACCTGCGGCAAACAAGGATAGCGAACGGCGATGGCGGCCGGCGGCGATGGTAGTGGCGAATAGGGATGGCGATGGGCAACGGTTGGCGGCCACGGTCGACCTACGATGATGGATGGCGGTGGCGGTAGCGGCTGCGAGGACGGTCAGGCGGCGGCGACGGTCAATGTTCGGGTAATGGCGGCGGCGGCCGGTGATGACGATGCCGGGTGGGACGATTTATTTAAATTTTAATCTATTATGTATAATATGTCATTTTAGAAAACTTAGGGGGTATATCGTGATTTGAAGATTGATTGGTTTTCTTATTTTTGTATTATAAGTTGAATTACGAATTCTAAAATCCAAATTTTTGCATTCTAAATGTTAGTTTCGGCTAACACTATTAAGCAAATTTTAATTTTAAATAATTTCGAATTAACATGAATTATCAAATTCCTGAATTATATTTTCAAATGACTTGGGACTAACACCACCTAAGAGAAATCATGTCTTCTTTTTAAATCTCCATCATCATGATATATTTTGCGATTGCGGTCTTCCCAAACTCCTTGATCACATGAAAATGATTTGGTATTATAAAATTGTGGGGTTCCCTCTTCTTCAAATTCTTTGATTACATGACAGACTATGGGTGCTTTGCAATCTTCTTCTACTAACTTCCTAATCACATGAAATCCCTAACTCAAAACCACATTTTAGACAAGTCACAAAATCCGAATCACGTTGAAAGAATAAAAAAGTCCCTAATTACATAGTTAACAATAAAGTTAACTTAGCCCTAGCCCTAACCCTGGAAAATCAATTTAGTTACAAAATCAAGATCATACACCTCAAATTTTGGGGGTCCACAAATTTCTTCAAGAAAAATGTTAATATCCTTCAATTGAGAACAAGAGAGCTTTGGATTAAGAATAAATAACCGCAAAAGTTAATGCATCAGGGTAAAAGTTAATGGGGTAAAGTAATTCAGGGGTATAACGGTCAATATATACTATTTTAATGCCGCAGGGTAACAATCTGTGAAAGCAAAGGTCGAGGTAGTTTTCTCTAATAAAATTAGATTAAGGCAGTTATCGTAAAAATCATGAAGTTGGAGGTAATTTATGCAATTTAGCCAAGATTAATATGTTAAACAGTGAGTAGTTGAATTGAATGTCATTTCTTAATTTACTAAACCTATCATATACATGCCATTTCATGCTCAACAAGACCCAACTTATGTTACAAGCTCGCTGAAATCTGATTAAGGAAATCTATATGGTACATAGATGGATTTGGTTGAATGGATGATCCTCCTATTTAGTTATCTGTTTAAGCTCATCAAATTACCAGATTTGTTCTATGTGATGATATACCTCCTCCCTAAGTTGATCTATTTCATAACTACGTTTAATATCTTATACATTTATCTGCTAAATTTGTAAATTATGAGATTATTTCTCCATGCTTATGGTGGGCGTGCAGTGTGTCCATAGATTTTGCTATGGAGTGAAACATGCATGGTCATTTCATTCTGTCCCCGCTCATGAAAGGTCAAATACCATAGGTATTGCCATGCGAAGGGCTTTATTCGGAGAAATAGAAGGAACATATATCACACGTGCAAAATCTGAGAAGGTACCGCATGAATATTCTACGACAGTAGGTATTGAGGAATCGGTACATGAAATTTTGATAAATTTGAAAGAAATTGTATTGAGAAGTAATCAGTATGAGACACATCCATTTGTGTTAGGGGTCCTAGATATGTAACCGCTCAAGATATTATCTATACGATAGTAGGTATTGAGGAATCGGTACATGTTTAGTTTCTTTCATCAAATACTATTTACTATTATAGTATATTTGTTCTATGATCAATTAATTACTTGAAATAAATGAAAGTATTCGAAAAAAATTGAACCATAAAAAGGGTTTATAGATTTTACATATAATAGATGAGGAAAAAAAATTCGTTCGTAGAGCTATTTACTCAATCGCAGGCATTTCTGCAGCATCACTAAGAGGAACAAATAGTCAATTTTGAAAGAACTTATTGTCAGCCTCTTTCAGATATGAATCTATCTGATTCAGAAAGGGAAGAACTTGCATCACCGTCTCAGTTTTAATTTAGACACGGGTTTGATTCACATTCCATGTTCTGATAAATTTACCATCCGGAAAGAGGAAAAAACGAAGTCTTTGTCTAAAGAAATACATTGAGAAATGGAAGATGTATGGAACTTTTCAACCAGATGTTGTTTTTTCAAATCTCTCAAACATGCATTTGTTTGACATGTAATTGAAAATTTTCTTCATGCACCTGCTGGATTGTTAAGTGTCATCGACTATGACTTAGAATAGTCACTATTATACATGGAGTGTTGACGGGTTAATGGAGGAGTATGAAAGGAAAATGGGTGAACATGAATTCATGGACAAGTATTGCGCCATGGGCAAAGATATAATAAAGCCAAAGAGAACCAATTAGAGGCTTGCAGTAGTTTGAAAAGTTGAATTTGTGGACTAATCATTTTTTAATTTTCAATTATAGTCTTGTTTCGAGGCCTTCATTGTATCTTAGATTAACTGTAATTGCATGAAGTTTAGGAGACTCTTTCAAGTTTGCATGATGTTGCCTAGTGTTTTGAAGGCACATTATGGTCAACTTTGTGACTAATGTGCTCCTATAGTAGTATGTGTACAAACTCTTGAACAATAATTTTGTCATCCATAAATGACAAACATCCAACTTTCATTCCATATGCCCAAAATATCTTAAATTCTTAAATTGTTCTCCCTCATTCCACATACCCTTACTATTGCATTTACTTTGCATTTACTTCTTGTTTCAAATGACACACTTTAAGCTCTCATCGTGCTTTCCCAAACTATGCAAGCGGTTCTCCCTCATATCATCCTATATCTGAGCTACCTCTTAACAATTTACTATTGCACTAATTATATCTCTTATCTCGTATTTCACTAATCCATATCAACAATATTCTCGTTCTAACTGCACTTGTTTTGGACCGTGAAGAGCTTTTTATCTTTCCTATAAAATTTGCCAATTTGATTTCATGGGTAATCTACGAGCATATAAGATAATATTCTAAAAGCACGTGTCCCCTTCATCCATCTCACCTTTTATTTTATTAACTTTTTCCATCTTCTGAGATCTTTTGAAATTTTTGGTTCCATATAGTATTTTTTAATCTTTATTCTAAATTGTTTAGATTCTGAAACTCTTTTCATTCTTTATAATTTAAAAATTGTTCATTCTTTGGATTCATCTCTTATAACAATACGATTAACTAATAACATGCACCACTAAAATATGCTTCCTAAATATGTCGATATCTAATCCAAACTGCAAAGAAATAAGAATTGATTCCGACCCTTGGTGCTAGGGCATGTAGAAAGAGATTGGGGTTGTCTCTCATATTGTTCTTACTAATCATTTTATTAGTACATGTTATTGAAATCATCTTTAATATGCTTGTTTCTTTTTTAAATAAAACATATTACTATTTTAGTGACTAAAACACTATCATTTTTTATTTTATTTTTAATAAATTCATATATGAATCTTTTCCTTTTCTTATATTTTCCATTAATATTTTAGTAAATAAGCAGGTTTCATGCTCGACCTTCTTGTTACGTATTAAATTGATTTGCGGCATAAGGAGGGATGTTTACCAAAAATCAACCCGTGATTTTATGATAAATTTTTGACGGAACCTACCAACCGGGCACCTCATCAAGTGGGTTGAGTCTAATCTATATTGAAAGCCCATGTGCTGTTGCGCACTCATATAAATCGAAAACTATAAATATCAGAATTCTAACATGGGTATTATAGTCAAGATCTAATAGTTTCTCGGAGAGTGCTCTACAAGCTAATACCAAATAGAGTGAGTGCCTCTGAAAGAATAGTTCTACAAGTATTGCGCAATCCACACGTGACACCTACGAAAATATATATAAAAAAGATCATGGTTGCACGTGGGGGGAACGGTGAGTATTGGAATATTCCCAAAAAGGAAACAACAAGAGCGTTGGAATAGTTCCATATTGGGATATATAAGATGTACATGGTTATAAGATATATATGGCCATCCTACCAAAAAGGCTTAAGTCTTTCAGATGGAAACCTCATCTATATTGAAAACCCATGTCCACTCATAATCCTCAACACTCTAAATACTCTAATAGATGACATGCGAAAATATAAACCTATACTTTTTTTGCTACCAAAAACCCACCATATAATTTAATTTGTTTGCAAACAAACCCATTTGTCATTTTTAGGGTTTTTTACCTCGCGTCTCTTCTAAACTAAGATATTTTCCCGAGTTCCTCCCTAATTGGACTATTTACCTCACGCCCTCCTAATCCCTCGAGTCTTTCCTGCGGCCTCCTTTAACTGTTAGTAACATCTTAAAGGAATATTCATGTAACTTTGTTAGGGGATAACGACGGTTCGGTGATGGGCTTATTTTAAACCCAAATCATTCAGCCCTTATCCTAATTCATCCCCCAAATAGAATTTTAGGGTTTCAAATTGAGTTTTTTAATCCCAAATTGAAATCTAGGATGTGAGGAATTGAGTTGATTTTGATGAATTTGTCATGGATTTCTCTTCGAGCTCTCATCCTTATGCCTAGAATTAACAAATTTGTTGTTTGTGGGTGTCCTCTTGCACGACGTGTCTGTCACAAGCCACCAAATGTTGGCAAGAAGCTCGTTGGAGAAAACGCTACACTGGGAACACCAAATCGAAGCCCTAGTGTGTAAGATTTCTTAAAATTTTTGAAAAATGAAAATAAAAACCTTGTAAGATATCTAATATTAGAAAGATTAGAGACTTGCTTACCTACAGATTTTATTGCCGATGCTTTCTTCTTGAAGATCCGAGCCCTAGACATTGGCATTGACTATGGATTTGAGAAAGAAGAGCGAAGGTGGTGAGAGCGGAGAGAATAGAGAAATAGAGCGATTCTCGAGTTGAAATTGACTGAGAACACTATAGGGGATATAAGACTAACCATTGAGTTTTAAAGAGACGAAAAACATTAAAGGGGAGGGTTTGAAGGAATAACTTAAGGGATTAGGGGGACGTGTAAATTGTCTGATTTTTTTAGGGGGGCCTCGGAAAAATATCTCAAATTAAGGGGGACGTGAGGTAAAAATCCCTTTTTAAAAACATCAATAACCTATTTGCCGATGCATCAAAAATAACTTCCAGATCTAGAAAAAATTCCAAACCCAACTTAAATCATCTTTAACCCTAAATGCAGCACATTCTCCCCATTATCTTAGATCCTTGTATTGGGAATCTCCTTCACAACTCTAATATCAAAGGAATTCTCTGTTAATTGGTGGTGGATGAACCCTTGTAGCACCTATAAAGCTATTCTCCTAATTTAGCTTAGTTATCTCCTAAAAATACAGAATTCTTTCTATTGGCTGCATTCATTATAATATTTCTTAAATAAGACACATCTTGGTTCAAAAACCCCTAGCCTTTTTTAAAAAAACAAAGAAAAAAGGAGTGCGGGAAGAGAGTTCAGTTCGAAGTAAGAAGATGACGGGGATGAACATGTTGCAATGTGAGGTCATTTGAGAGAATATTCCGATATTGAGAATGTTCTTCACAACTCTAATATCAATGAAATTTTCTCCTAATTGGTGGTGGATGAATGTAGCACCTTTGAAGCTATTTCCCAAAATCAGCTTGGTTATTTGTCAAAATTTAATAATCTTTTAGGGTTTCTTTCTATATGGCTGTGTTTCTTGCTGTATTTCTTAAAGAATACACATCTTAGTTCAAAACCCCCGGCTCTATATTAAAAACAAAGTAGAAGGGAATGCGAGAAGAGAGTTAGTTCTAAGCAAGAAGATGATGGCGATAAAGATGTTCCAATATAAAAGGTCATTAAAGATAATATCCCAGGAGTCTCATTGAATAATTGATTGAATGACATATAAGTGGTTTCTAGCTAATGGAGTAAACCAAAGTGGTTTTCTACTAAATTATATGGTGGTTTCTCCGAAGTTGGTCAAGCCACATGGTGATTTTTGATAGGTGCCTCTCTTTTTTTGACCTTTGCTCAATTACTCTCTCAAAGTTCTATTATGCGGCTCACAAGCTTTATTCCACAGTAGTTTTTTTAACATATGTGAATCCTCCATTCATCAAGCATTTTCTAAGGATCTATAATTTTGTTTAATAACTTAGCCACAAAGCCTGAATCTAAACGCTTCCGAAGCATAATTGAAATATCATTGAGTACCACAATTCTTCTAGTTTTCATTCTCTTTAATGCATTATCTTCCATAATATTAACTATTTGTTTAATGATTAGGATACACCTTAGTTCTCCGAAGCGATTCTCATCAAACAAATACTGAAAATATTTCTTAAACCTCTCTTTAGTATTATTTTCAATTATTTGGACTTTGTGATCTTCACTCTTTATAGTTCATATATTTACCTTTCTACTTTCATTTCAGCAAGCTTATACCTTTCCACATTTTAATTTTTAGGTTCTTCCTAAGCATTGGATTAGCTTCATTAGCCACTCATCTTCCTGTTTTGCTATTTCATTAATCTAATTTTCCCCATCTTTATACCCTTTTACCGATTTTCATATTGACCTCCTTGTTGATTACCTTATGATTTTCATTGGGACGTTCTGATAAGGATTTTTAATGTCCTAATTTAAATACCGCAACTGCACGGTGTACGATTGTGGAACCAATACAAATACGAGTCGATCGAGATTTACTGATAAGTGTCATCGGTAGTTTCTCTTATTGGACATGGGCTTAACGTCAGCATGACTTCTCAGGTTATTGGGAATATGACGGTTTCAACCTTCCAGACCCGGTATGCAACAGTCTTAAACGAAGAGACCAGACTGTACGGTGAATGTCATTGAAAGACTCTAGCAGGATACGGACGAGCTTTCTTGTCGACCGGCTTTTCGTTCAATATCTGGATAGCCGTTATGTACGGTTAGTACCGTTAACGTGCTTATAGCTTAATCCGGTGGAGGATTGATCTGAAAGTGTTTCGGATCAATCGGATATGATCCTAACCTATTGTTAGCGTATTGTCAAGTTCTTAGAGTCCCACACAGAGAGTTTTCCTGTTCTAGCGAAATGATGTATTGCATGTACGACGATGCGTGCGGGGTCCAATTAAGCATGTGTATGTGATGCTACATGTATTAATCGGACGGTTAATACTAGCCGGTTTATGATTGAACCGGGTCATTAAATCAAGTGTTGATTTAATGATATCACTTATATATGATTGATGCATATATAAACTAGTATTATTGTGCTATTCTCTCTCTTTTTGTTATGTTACATATCATATGCATGTAACATGTCATATGTTTCCTTACATATTTATATATATGCGTGTGTAATATACTTATATATGATGATGCATATATAAACTAGTATTACCGTGTTATTCTCACCCTCTTTTACTTTGTTACATATCATGTGCATGTTACATGTCATGTATATTCTCTCTTTTTGTTATGTTACATATCATATGCATGTTACATGTCATGTATATTTATGTGTGTTACATATCATGTGCATGTTACATGTCATGTATATTTATGTGTGTGTAATGTAATTATGAATGAATATGTAATTTCTTTTTTATTCCTTTTCTTTTTGCAGGATAAAGAAATGAGGTGGAGCTTATTTGCTTACTCATCTCACATCTCATGACACTTGGATAAGCGAGAGGGTGGAATGAAATGAGTAGTCACTCTAGGACTTAGCATCCCATCAAACCATGGTTGGAATGAAGAGAGTGGAGTGACTACTCATTTCATTCCATCCTTTCTTATCCAAGTGTCCTGAGATAAGAGATGAGTAAGCAAATGAGCTCCACCTCATTTCTTTATCATGCAAAAAGAAAAAGAATAAAAAAAGAAACTACATATTCAAATACTTGATATGTAACACTAAGGTCATCAAATACTTGGCAATAAATAAAACTAGAAAAGAGCAAAAGAAAAGAGTAGAAAGGTGCTACAACCTTTATAGCGTGTCTGGCTGATCTCGGAAGATCCTTTCTAGACTTCGTGAGCCCCCGGACGCGTCTGAACGCCAACCGCCTCACCGTAAATGATCCGTATTGAAAGCTGGCTGCTCGAGCTCCAACCCCGTCCCCGGACGGAGAAACTTCTTTCAGAGACTAGCTAGGCGTAGAGGAAGACGATGTGTACTCTCTTTTGCTCTTTTATAGTTTTATCTATTGCTAAGTATTTAATAATCTTGGTGATGGATTGAGCTTATGCTTTGTAAAATTGTTGTTTTTCAAATTCCGCCGCCGCCGTGATTGTCACGATCCTAACCCCCGTCCACTTACATGGTATCAGTTCTACCACTCCCACTAATTTTTCATTCTTTTTATTTTTGCATGATAAAAAATGAGGTGGAGCTCATTTGCTTACTCATCTCTTATCTCATGACACTTGGATAAGAGAGGGTGGAATGAAATGAGTAGCGACTTTACTCTCTTCATTCTAACCATGGTTTGATGGGATGCTAAGTTTTCTTTCATTCAAGAACAAAGAGAAAGGAGGAGAGCTAAAAAGAAAAGAAAATGAGAGTTTAAGGATTCACTGCTTTTTCTACATCCCTCCTAACTCATGTCTAGCAAGCATGTCAAGTGTTGATTTAATGATATTATCTATATATGGCGATGCATATATAAACGAGTATCATCGTGTTATTCTCACTTTTTTACTTTGTTACATATCATGTGCATGTTACATATCATGTATATTTATATATTTATATGTGTGTGTAATGTAATTATAAATGAATATGTAGTTTCTTTTTTATTCTTTTTCTTTTTGCATGATAAAGAAATGAGGTGGAGCTCATTTGCTTACTCAACTCTTATCTTATAACACTTGGATAAGAGAGCGTGGAATGAAATGAGTAGTCACTCTATTCTCTTCATTCCAACCATGGTTTAATGGGATGCTAAGTTTTCTCTCTCATTCAAGAACAAAGAGAAAGAAGGAGAGCTAAAAAGAAAAGAAAATGAGAGTTTAAGGATTCACTACTTTTTCTACGTCCCTCCCAACTCGTGTCTAGCAAGTATAAAATATGAGTTACATCAAGTATGTTACCACTGTAAGGGGGTTGTGCTCGCTGGACGGGTGTTTAAAAACTTTACAGAAGAGTAAAAACGAAGGGATTCAACGAGCAAGATATCCAATCACAAAAATCAACCATAGACTATAACTTGTAAACAATGAATAAAACAAGGAGAAGATAAAACCTTTGAAGCGACTTCATTTGCTCCAATGGTTGAAATCCGGACTCCAGCTAAGCTCGAGTGCTTAGGATCGCGCTTGATCTCTGATCGGCTCCGTCGAAGATGATCCACACGAAGGCCACCGGTTCTAGCTCCAACTTCGATCAAATTGAAGTAACTTTCATTTTGCGTGTGCTACACATCAAAATGAAAGAGATGTATGAAAAATGAACTCTCTTGCTTTCTTTTTCTTTTGTTCTCTACTTCTCCTTTCTTTTGTTCTTGGACGCGAGGAGAAAAAGACATACAAATGAACACATGGGATGAGAAGAGTAGAAACTCTACACATCAAAACCATCTCTTTTTCCTCTCATACAAGTGTAGGAACGTGTAAAAAGAATAATCCCCCACCTCACCACTGAACATGTAAAAAGAATAAAAGAGAAAGAAAATACATATTAATGTATATTATACACACATATATCCCGGACGTGTAGGAACGCCGACCGCCTCGCCATACATGATCCGCGTTGAAAGCTGGCTGCCCGAACTCCAACCCCGTCACCGGGCATAGAGACTTCCTCTCGAGACTAGCTAGACGTAGAAGAAGACGATATGAATAATGGGCACTCTCTACTTTTTCCACTACCTCACCATGGCAACACTTGCCATTTTCAAGAGAGCAAAAGCTTTCATGAAGCAAGGAAGAAGTTTGATGGCTTGAAGAAAAAGAATTGATTCTTCCTTAATTTTTCTATCCATGTCATAATATATGACATGAGTCTCCCACTCATAATAAATAAATAAATATACACACACATTAATATATATATATATATATATATATATATAGAGAGAGAGAGAGAGAGAGAGAGGTTAATGGAGGAAAGGTGCTATAGGAGGGAATTTCCTCCTATGGCGTCGGAAAAATGCACCATTCATGATTTTTTTCTACGATCGGCATACGTCACCTCCATCCTTATCATTTAAGATATGGATACGCTAAATTTCATATGATTATACCATTTTCACCGTTGATTTAGTTGGTGCAAAATTAATGGTTTACCGACAATAGAACTTTTTACATTGCTAATTCAACGGTGAAAAAGTGGTGGAATCATAAGAAATTTGGTATATGCACATCTTAGATGATAACGATGATGATGATGGATGCCGATCGTTGGAAAAAATGGCGGAGCTTGTATTTTTTCGACGCCATAGGAGGAATCCCATTCCATGACCTCTTTCCTCCATTATTCTCATATATATATATATATATATATAAAGATAAATACATTTACATACATATACATTTACATACATATACATATGTATATTTATTTACACATAATATAAAATGGTGGGAATTAATATATATATATATATATTAAATAAGTATTAGTACATGTATCCCGTACACGTACATAACATACACGAAAAGCCATCAATATCTTTTCAGTATTATATACTGTAGAGAGTAAGTGTATCATATACACAATACTAGAAACCGCATCATCTATACGGTTATCAAGTCAACACTTGACTTGATATTCCGGCTTTTAAACCAGTGAGGTCAATCCGGCTGTCGGATCAATCGGATATGATCCTAACATACTGTCGGCGTATTGTCGAGTATTTAGAGTCTCACACAGAGGGTTTTCACTTGACTTGATATTCCGGTTTTTAAACCAGTGAGGTCAACCCGGCTTTCGGATCAATCGGATATGATCCTAACATACTGTCAGCGTATTGTCGAGTATTTAGAGTCTCACACAGAGGGTTTTCCCGTTCTAACGAAATGATGTAGTGTACGTACGGCGATACGTGCGGGGTCCAATTAAACATGTGCATGTGATACTACATGTATTAATCGAACGGTTAATACTAGCCGGTTTATGATTGATTCAGGTCATTAAATCAAGTGTTAATTTAATGATATTACTTATATATGATGCATATACAAACTAGTATTATTGTGTTATTCTCACTCTCTTTGTTATGTTACATATCATATGCATGTTACATGTCATATATATCTTTATATATATGTGTGTAATATGCATTAATATGTATTTTCTTTTTCTCCTTTTTTCTTTTTGCATGTTAAGTGGTGAGGTGGAGGATTTCTATTCTGCTTACTCATCCATTATACATGACACTTGTATGAGAGGAAAAAGAGATGGTTTTGATGTGTAGAGTTTCTACTTTTCTCATCCAACCATGTGATCATTTGTATGTCTTTTTCTCTCATCCAAGAAAAAAGAGAAGTAGAGAAAAAAAGAAAAGGAGAGTAAGAGTTCATTTTTCATACCACATCTCTTTCATTTTGATGTTTAGCACACAAAATGAGAGTTTCTTCAAATTGGAGCTAGAATCGGTGGCCTTCGCGTGGATCATCTTCGACGGAGCCGATCGGAGATCAAGCACGATCCGGAGCATGGGAGCACTTACGGAGATCAACTATCTCCCGAAATGATCGATACCTACCTAAGAACTTTGTTTGGATAGCAGATGAGATCATGTTCATAAATGAACGTATTTATCCAAACAAACATTTCGGATGTATCGTCTGCTGATTTACTATCTAGCGCCTTTGACTATCTCAGTATCCCGCTTGAAACTCTTCCAATAAACTGCTTCTCATAAGAGGGTAAACGAATGACTCGCGACAGATACTCTGCCTACCTGTCATTACGGAAGCTGGAATCGGTAATCACTTCCTTAAGGAGCCTGCCATTATCATACACCACGAACATCTCATATGTTCTTCACTTCTTCCCATATTTCTTTAGGATTGGACTAATATTTGCTTACTACACCAAGTGTAAAAGCAATCTCCTACTAACTCACAGGTAATGGGGTCACTCTTTCTAAGGAGATGTCTTTCGGGACTGATAAAGAGAGGGGCTCGCATAAATGACATTCGACATGTTTCGGCAATGAATTCAATTATGCGATGTTATATACCAACATGTATATGTAAGAGCAAGAATAAATGTATACAAGTTAAGATCAATTCGATGTGAGTATGAGCTTGGTATGTTTGGATTGGTTATGGATCATCGTGAAATGAATAGCCCCGTGCGTAAGTGTAATGTCATGTATTTCATTTTATTCATGTTGTAACCAAAATGTATATTTTTTTATTCAGGGCGAGTGCTCGATATGTGGCCATCACTACCACTTTTTGTATTATTATTTGTCGGGGCTCGATCAAGTTACGATCGATATCACTGTTGTATTAATACAGGTTTTAGAATTACCCTACAGAGAAGCGCACTGACAGCCAGGTTCAAAATTGCAGCGGGTGGTCATCTCAAGGAGTTGAGACTGGGTCACTCGATTATAGGACTGGCGGGCTGCTTGCCGCGCTTGTAGGGATTAGGATAGACCCGCGAAGGAGTGCTCGAGTCATCAGATTTGAGAAAATGTTGGATGGCCCTGTCATGGTCAAGCCAGGTCGCCTCCTTTTCTCGGATTGTTGGATGACTTGTCGCACTCGTAGGGGTCTGCTTTTGGCTACGCACGGGCTATTCACGCGACCGGGGAATGTCTTGCTTCATTTGTGACTCGAACGAAACGCGGAATTTCTAGGTGATTCGACCATTCTAACTGTGTGATGTTTTTCCGCATGCTGTAATGCGATTATTTACGTGATGATATATTGATATATGTGATATATGATATATAAATAAATGTTATATATGTTTTGCATCCGCGCTAGCCCTGACTCTGCTCTGCCGTTAGTTAAGTAACCTAACGTTGCATGACGGGGCCTCATGGCGAATGCGGATGGCGTATACGTGCATTCTATTTTTTCTTTTTCATACTGT
The DNA here is from genome assembly GCA_030015575.1 of Agapanthus africanus. Lineage (NCBI taxonomy): Eukaryota > Viridiplantae > Streptophyta > Magnoliopsida > Asparagales > Amaryllidaceae > Agapanthus > Agapanthus africanus. The sequence goes on from CM057339.1 coordinate 51,009,978, forward strand.
TTTCTGTAATGGTTGTGTGAGAAGGAAAGTGCTATATGATGTGATTATCTAAATGATGAGATTGTATTAATTGGATTATTACAAAGTAAAATAAACCTATACGTTGTAGGAACCACTTTTTATCTAAAAAAGGAAATTTTAGTCAATTCTTTTGCTTTGCATTGTGGCATTCGGTTAGGAATGTCCTGCACCTCATTCGATGAGGAAAAAGCTTTGATCCCGTCACAGGGAGTTCGCTCTTAAGTAAAAGTTTGTGTCACTAAAATTATTTTTGTAGCCGTATTCTTTTGCTTTGCATTGTGGCATTTGGTTAGGAATGTTCTGGACCTAATTCGATGAGAAAAGAGTTTTAGATCCCTTTACGGGGACTTCACTCTTGAGCAAAGGTCTACGAGATTATAAATTTTCAAAACCACTCGGTTCCTACGATGATATCAAACTCATTACGTTGATGGTTTTTTTCAAAACCAGCCGTAGCCCTCTATCATTTCAAGAAGTGGGATACTTAGTATTCGTGCTACGTTTGTCGACCTCATTAAGGCGTAGTGTACGGTAGCTAAGTGATACCTTTCTGCTAGCATGTGATGCGATTAGTTAGAACAGTTGTACGACTTTGTTGACCTCGTTAAGGTTTGACGAAGAATTCGACGGAATAGTGGGAGCCATTTTGGTTAGATAAAAATACCGATCTAATCTAGGTTAGAGTGCATGTTGAATGTTTCTTTTCTCTCTCTGACAGCGACCCTGGACCGACCTTAACCTAAGACTTGTTAATCAAATTGATCGACCTTTTTACAAAATCGAAAGCTTTGGAATGTTTGGATTGCCTTAATCCATGACATAGTCGCATATGTCTTTACCTATCCTACTTCCCCTTCTGCTAACTCCAGAACCCTCTGTATTCGGTACAGAGATCCATATTGCTTAGAAGGCCATCGTATGGTAAGATATGAACTCAACTAAATTGTTTCAGTCCGATGATAACCACTGGTTCTAGATTAGATGAATTGTTCGTTTGTCTCTCCCTTCTACCTTATCTCCCCTTCTACCTTATCTCAAGTTCGATTGCTCCTTATATATAAGGAGTGTATACCGGTTACGCTTATTGGATAGTCTTCTTCCAATCCTGAAGCTGGGGCTAAAGCAATATAGAATGAAGAAAACCAACTAGCATAAGTTCGGTATATAGAAGTTGAGATGGAGAGACATCAAAAGAGGTTGAAGTAAAGAAAGGAAATTGCGACTACTGTTATAAGCCTGAGCAATGAAAAAGGCAATACTGTGAATACCCGACTAAACCTACTCAAATATTTTGATGTTTCGGATTTCCCGTGCGTTTGTGTTTTGGAAAACTGTTTCTTAATAAACTCTAACTCCTGGGTATGTAGATACCGGATTAAAATCCCACATCTGTAGGACGTTAAAGATGCTGAGGAGCAGAGAATTGAGAATGGATGATTTTATCCTCAATGTTGGTTTTCGGAGCAATTGTTGCTATTGAGGAAAATCATCAGGTTTTGCATAATGGCAGACTTTTGGTTTCTTTTAACCAAAAGAATGTTTTTCAATTAACAACACACGGAAATTGAGTAAGAGAACTCTAGGGATTTATACATATTGATGTATGTTGTTTGATTTCCATACGGAGATGGGGTTTGTACTAGGTATTCCGTATTGAGAATGTGATTCTCTCAAATTGTTCATCCGCGAATGCCGAGTTGCCTTCCTCAATTTTGGGATGTACTAAAGATAGATGCATTTCAATGGATATTGGTTCTACCTAAACAAGTGCCTCTGCTTCTATATGTGATATAGAATTGTGTTCATCTTAAGGTTAAGATGTTGAGTTGTTCGGTTTGTGCTTAAAACCATAATCCGGATAAACTCGAAGCACGTTTCGGTAATAACAGTTTGTGGGTTATCCTAAGTTTTCACGAGGGATAGCTTCTACTATTCAAGTTCAAAAATGTTTTCTTCTTGACTTGCCACCTCCTTGATAAAGGAATTTCTTGCAAAAGAAATTAGTGGGAGTATTGTAGAACTGCAAATGATTTCAGAACCGCAAACGGTTACTGAAAGTTTAGTAGAACCTAATGCTTCAATTGATCCTGACAGACCATAATTACTTCGCAGATTTAGTAGGTGACCCCAGCCACCTGAGAGATACTTCGGTTTTCTCGTAGACGGTGACTAGGAGGCTTGCGTTATATGAAGATGACTCTACTAGTTATCAGCAGGTCAAAAGAAATGGAGACTTCCGGATGATGGCTGGATGACAAGTTATCCAAGTTGGACTCCATGCACTACAACAAATTATAGAATTTGTTGTGTGCTTCTGAAAGAGGTAAAACCCATAAGGAGCAAGCAAATCTTTCGAGATCAGTGCAAATGGAAATGTATTAACCCAATAAGGATATACTTGTAGTATACAGGTGTTCATCAAATACTCGATGTAGATTGTGATAATACTGTTACTTCAAAATCTGTGCTGAAGTCCATACAGATAAAATTTACTCTGTTGTTTTCATGACTATGATATCTGCTAAGAGTATGATTATAACGTCTTTTTAAATTGGATTTAGAAGTATACGCTTATATGACTTTACCAAAGGGTTGTCTTAGTCCGTGGGAGCAGCGGATAGTGTGCAAATTGGTTTAGTCTATTTGTAGACCAAAGCAGGCATAGCGGAGATGGATCGTCTGCTTTGATGCTATGCTCAAAGTGTTTGACTTCATCAAAATAAAAGATGAACCTGGTATTTGTAAGAAGGCAGTAGGGAGTAATGTCAAGTTCCTTATACTGGTGTGGATGACATTCTTCTGATAAGAAGTGATGTTCCTACACTACGATTCGGTCAAATATTGGTTGTCACATTTGTTTCTCTTTTGTGGTCATATATATTATTGATTCTGGTGACTAGGTCAGTAGAGTTAGACCTGGTAAGGGTTTTGGGATTATTCCAATTCAGGTATAATGCTTTAGAATGGACGACTCTTAGCGAGTTAATGTACCCACAGGTAATGGGGCCGCTTTCTCTAAAATGATGTCTTTCGGGACTGATGAAAAGAGACTCGTATGAATGATATTCGACATGCTTCGGCAGTAAGGCCAATCATGAGATGTTTACCAGACCAGGTGATACTTTTACACTTGGTATAGTAAGCAGATATTAGTCCAATTCTGGAGAGACATATGAAGAAGTGAAGAACATATGAGATGTTCTTGGTGTATGGTAATGACAGCCTCTTTCGAGAGGCGATTACCGATTCCATCTTCCGAGATGACAAGGGTGACAGAGTATCTGTCGCGAGTCATTAGTTTACCCTCTTATGAGGAGTAGTATATTGAAAGAGTTTCAAGCGGGATACTGTGGTAATCAAGATGCTAGATGCCGATTGTGAATCAGCAGAGGATACATCCTAAGTATTTGTTTGGATAAATACGTTCATTTGTGAACAAGGTCCTATCAGCTATCCAAACAAAATTCTTAGGTAGATATCGCTCATTTTGGGAGATAGTTGATCTTCGCGAAGTTGAGATTCAGAGAGATACAGTTAGAAACACTATAGCGGATCACTCATTGAGACTATTTCTCAAACACAGGCTGCGAAACTGTTAGTGGGCATGTAATAGCACATGAGATGTGTGTATGCGATACCGCAATAATTAACCTTGAGTGCAAGTTGGAGATTGTTGGATATAGGTGCTCTCAAGGTAAGTATCGTAATTGTAGGAATGCAATTACTGAATTCATGAGGACCTATACAGAGAACAATCTTACTCGAGATGACAGTATGCTATCTCGTTTGTCTTTATCTGTCATGTGTATACGTGTTACTAGTTATCACGTATCACTAATACATGAGATAAAGCTCATAGGATCTTTGCTTGACTACCAGGATTATGATAAGGTTTATACTAGTGGGGCTTGGTAGTTTATAAGCACATCCTTAAATGTCCATAGTCGTAAGAGTATTGAGACTCTGTCATGTGTATACGTGTTACTAGTTATCACGTATCACTAATACATGAGATAAAGCTCATAGGATCTTTGCTTGACTACCAGAATTATGATAAGGTCTATATTAGTGGGGCCTGGTAGTTTATAAGTACATCCTTAAATGTCCATAGTCGTAAGAGTATCGAGACTGAATATCAGTACTCCGGTTTAGACTAGTGTATATGTTTCATGACCCTGTACGGGACAATGACTGATCCCATAGCCATTGGTGTTTAACACCGATGATTGTATACATGTGCTCATTGCATAAGTTACGTTGGACGGACTCGCCGAAAACTCCTAATTGGTATTATATCAATATCAGATAGCAGGTCTTTGGTGACATGAGTATATGGTAGTCCATAGACCTGAAATCGCCATAGTGTCTTGTGTGTTCCCACTGTACTTAGATTATTACCCTACCACGGCTCTACCGAGTCGTGCAAACATGTTTTAGTTGGGTACAGCCCCAAAGCACATGGAGGCAGTGAGCAGTCAAGAGAATTCGTCACTCCCGGTATTGGGAGTCGATATCGCACCGTGCATGACACGTCTATAGCCAGAAATCCGTGGCCACGGCAGTAGAGATAAACTGGTAAGTGTTACTGGTTGTATCTCTTTGGTTATGAGTCCTCTGACAGCATAACTTATCGGGTTATTGGGATCTGATAGATTCCACTCCCAGATTCGGTATGCGATACCCTTTGACGAAGAGACTGGACTGTACGATGAACCGTCACTTATAGATTTTGTCGGGTCCGGATGAGTTCGCTCGTTGACTTGCCTTTATCTTGCTCATACCTGAGTTGTCGATACGTATAGTTAGTGTCAGTGACGAGCTTGTGGGCTAACCCGAAAGGGGGTTGAATCTGAAAGTGTTTCAGATTCAATCGTATGCGATCTTGTATAACCTACTGCCAGTGTATTGATAGCATATTGTCAGGTCTTTAGAGTCCCGCAACGAAAGTGCATGCCCGGGCAAAACGCGATGCGACGTGCATATAGGGATACATGTATGAGCTCGATTAAACATTATTGGATATACGTGTTTAATCGGACGACCGGTCTAATAGCCGGTTTAATAGCCGGAATATCAAGTCGTGTGTTGACTTGACAACCGTATTTATAATGCGGTTTTTAGTATAGTGTATATGATACACGTGCTCTCTGCAGTATATGATACTGAGAAGATATTGATGGCATTTTGTGTATGTGATACATGATATGTACGTGTATGGGATACATGTACTAATACTTATTTAATATATATATATATATTAATTCCTTCCATTTTATATTATATATGAAATAATATACATTTATATATGTATGTAAATATATATATTAATGTTTATATATATATTATTTATTATACTTAATAAATGGTGGGGCCCACACTCTCTCGTGTGTGTGACAACACACATGAGAGAGAGTAAGAGATTGACTCATGTCATATCATTATAACATGAGTGGAAAAATTATGACGAGGAGAATCAATTCTTTTTCACAGGCCATCAAACATCTTCCTCTTTCATGAGCTTGAATCTCTCTTGATTAATGACAAGTGTTGCCATGGTGAGGAAGGGACAAAAAGATAGAGTACCCAATGTTGACATCGTCTTCCTCTATGCTTATCTAGCCTCTAGAGGAAGTTTCTCCAACCGGTGACGGAGTTGGAGTTCGGGCAGTCCGCTTTCAGCGCGGATTATCTACGGTGAGGCGGTCGATGTTCCGACGCGTCCGGGAGCTCACGAAGTCTATACGGGGTCTTCCGGGATCAGCCGGACACGCTGCATTGTATTGAATTTGATGATCTTGGTGATGGATTGAGATTATACTTTGTAAAATTGTTGTTTTTCAAATTCTGCCGCGGCCGTGATTGTCACGATCTTAGCCCCTGTCCACTTACATGGATGTCACGTGCGTATAAAGATACATGCATGAGTTTGATAAAACATGTATATTGGATATACACGTTTAATCGGACGACTGTTATACTAGCCGGTTTAAAAGCCAGAATATCAAGTCAAGTGTTGTTTTGGTAACCGTATTAATGATGCGGTTTCTAGTATAGTGTATATGGATAGGCACACCATTTACAGAATATGATATCGAGAAGATATTGATGGCATTTCGTGTATGTGATACATGATGTGGATGTGCATGGGATACATGTACTAATACTTATTTAATATATATATATATATATATATATATATAAATTCCCACCATTTTATATTATGTGTAAATTAATATAAATTTATATATGTATGTAAATATATGCGAAGTCCACCGGTTCTAGCTCCAACTTCGATCAAACGGAAGTAACTCTCATTTTGTGTGTGCTAAATATCAAAATGAAAGAGATGTAGTATGAAAAATGATCTCTCTTGCTCTCCTTTTCTTTTGTTCTCTACTTTTCCTTTCTTTTGTTCTTGAATGAAAGGAAAAAAGACATAAATGAACACATGGTTGAATAAGAAGAGTAGAAACTCTACACATCAAAGCCATCTTTTTTTTCCTCTCATACAAGTGTCATGTATAATGGATGATTAAGTAAAAGAAAAATCCTCCACTGTTTGGGGTGCTCAAGTCATCGGATTCGAGAAAGTGATGGATGGCCCCATCATGATAATGCCGGGTTGCCTCGTTTCTTGGATTGACGGATGACTTGCCGTACTCGTAGTGGTCTGTTTTTGGCTACGCACGGGCTATTCACGTAACCAGGGTATTTCTTGCTTCGTTTGTGGCTCGAACGATACACGGGATTTCAAGGTGATCCGACTATTCCAACTCTGTGATGTTTTCCCGCATGCTGTAATGTGATTATTTGCGTGTGATGATATATTTATATATGTGATATTATATATATATATATAATAAATGTTATATACGTTTTGCACCCGCGTTAGCTTTGTTCCCGCTCTGCCGTTAGTTAAGTAACCTAACGGTGCATGACGGGGCCCTATGGAGAATGCGGATGGCGTATATATGCATTCTATTTTTCCTTTTCATATTTTTTCTGCAATGTTTGTGTGAGAAGGATAATACTAGATAATGTGATTGTTTAAATGATGGATTGTATTAACTGGATTACAAAGTAAAATAAACCTATACGTTGGGACCAAACGTTTTCTAACAAGGAAATTTTAGTGATTCTTTTGTTTTGTATCATGGCATTCGGTTAGGAATGTTCTGCACCTCATTCGATGAGGTAAGAGTCTTGATCCTGTCAGTAAAAGTTCGCTCTTGGGTAAAATTTTATCACTAAAATTGTTTTTGTAGCCGTATTCTTTTGCTTTGCGTCATGATATTCGGTTAGGAATATCCTGCACCTCACTCGTCGTGATTTCGGTTAGGAATATCCCGCACCTACACTTCACGTGGAGTTCACTCTTGAGCAAAAGTCTACGCGATTATAAACTTTCAAAATTACTCGGTTCCTATGATGAGATCAAGTTCATTACGTTGATGGTTTTCTTTAAAACCAGCCGTAACCCCCTGTCATTTCAAGAATTAGAATACTTAGTATTCGTGCTTCGTTTGTTGATTCCGTCAAGACGTAGTGTACGGTAGCTAAGTGATATCTTCCTGCTTGCATATGATGCGATTGGTTAGGACAGTCGTATGCCTTGTTGACTCCGTCAAGGGTGGTGCGGGTGAATCTAAATCAATCATGAAATGATGGGTTGAACTTGACAGCGACTTATGGTTTGTTGACTCCGTCAAGGTCATAAGCCGTTAGGGGTAAAAATCGATATCGTGAGTTTCAAGAGTTAGAAACTTGCAATGAGATTGCTTACTTTCTATGGTATGGGGTGACTTGTTGACTCCGTCAAGATTACCATTCCATGATAGTTTGTGTCCCAATTCCCACTGTGAGTAATTGTTACTCCCGGGAGATTTTCAGATGACCCCGGTTAGTTCTTCTTTTAGGGTTTGAAAGAGAATTCGACGGAACAGTGGGAGCCATCCCGATTAGATAAATATACCAATTTAATCTAGGTTAGAGTGCACGCTGAGTGTTTCTTTTCTCTCTCTGGTAGCAATCCTGGACTCACCTTTAACTAAGACTCGTTAACCATATCGACGGCCTTTTTACAATTGATAGCTTTGGAGTGTCTAGATTGCCCTAATCCACGACATATTCGCATATGTCCTTACCTATCCTACTTCCCTTTCTGCTAACTCCAAAACCCTCTGTATTCGGTACATAGATCCATATTGCTTGGAAGACCATTGTATGGTTAGATACGAACTCGATGAAATTGTTTTAGTCCGAGAATGACCATTGGTTCTGGATTAGATGAATTGTTCGTTTGTCTCTCTCCTCTACCTTATCTCAAGTTCGAGAGCTCATTATAGATAAGGAGTGTATACCAGTTACGCTTATTGGATAGTTTTCTTCCAATCCCGAAGCTGGTGCTGGAGGAATGGAAAGAAGAAAACCAACTAGCATAAGTTTGGTATACAGGAAGGTAAGATGGAGAGACATCAAAAGGAGTTGAAGTGAAAAAAGGAAATTGCGACCACTGTCATGAGCTGGGCAATGAAAAAGGCTATATTGTGAATACCTGACTAACCCCACTAAAACATTTTTGATGTTTTGGATATCTTGTGTCTATGTTCTCTGACTCCTGGGTATATAGATATCAGATTAGAATCCCATATCTGTAGGGCGTTGTAGATGCTGAGAAGGAGCAGAGAATTGAGATTGGTTAATTTTATCCAAATGTCGGTTTTCGGAGCAATTGTTGCTATTGAGGAAAATCATCTGGTTTTGCTTAATAGCAAACTTTTGGTTTCTTTTAACCAAAAGAATGTTTTTCAATTAACAACACACGGAAATTAAGTTAGTGAACTCTAGGGACTTATACATATTGATGTATGTTGTTCGATATCCATTCGGACATGGGGTTAGCACCCGATATTCTATATTGAGAATGTGATTCTCTCTCTGATTGCTTATCCGTGGGTGCGCTCCATGATGAGTAATACTGAGTTGCCTTCTTCAATTTTAGGAATGCACTAGAAATAGATGCATATCAGTTGATATTGGTTCTACCTAAACAAGTGCTTCTGTTTCTGTATGTGATATAAAACGGTGTTCATCTTAAAGTTGTTAAGATGTTGAGTTATTAGGTTTGTGATTAAAACCATAATCCGGACAAACTCGAGGCACGTTTCAATAATAGTAGTTTGTGGGTTATCCCAAGCTTTCGCGAAGGATAGCTTTTACCATTTCCAAAGATCAAAAGTGTTCTGTTCTTGACTCGTCATCTTCTTGGTTAAGGAATTTTTTGCAAAAGAAATTAGTGGGAGTATGGTAGAGCTGGAAGTGATTCCAGAACAGCAAACAGTTACTCGGTTACCGAAAGTTTAGTAGAACCCAATGCTTCAATTGACGCTGACTGACCATAGCTACTCTGCAGATTTAGTGTGGCTTCAGCCATCCGAGAGATACTTTGGTTTTCTCGTAGACTGATAAGGAAGCTTGCGTCATGTGATGATGGCCTTATTAATTATCAGTAGGATATAAGAAGTGACTTCCGACTGATGGCTGGATACCAAGTTATTTAAGTTGGACTCCATACACTACAACAAATTATTGACTTTTTTGTGTTCTCCTGAAAGGGGTAAAACCCATAAGGAGGAAGCAGATCTTTTGAGATTAGTGCAAATGGAAATGTATTAACCTAATAAGGCCAGATTTGTAGTATACATGTATTTATCAAATACCCGATGTGGATTGTGATGATACTGTTACTTCAAAGTCTGTGCTGAAGTCCATACGGATAAAATTTGCCACTGCTGTTTTCATAACTATGATATCTGCTAAGAGTATGATTATAACGTCTTTCTAAATTAGATTTAGAAGTGTACGTGTATATGACTCTACTAGAGAGTTGTCTTAGACAGTGAGAGCCGCGGACAGTGTGAAAATTGCTTGTCTATTTGTAGACCAAACCAGGTTTAGCGGAGATGGATCATCTGTTTTGATGCTATGGTCAAAGTGTTTGACTTCATCAAAATTAGAGATGAACCAGGTATTTGTAAGAAGGCTGTTGGAGGTAATGTCAGGTTTATCATACTAATGTGGATGGCATTCTTCTGATAGGAAGTGACGTTTCTATGCTACGGTTCAGTCAAATATTGGTTGTCACTGTTTCTCTTTATGGATTATAAATATATCATTGATTCTGGTGACTAGGTCTATAGAGTTGGACCTGTTAAGGGTTTTAGGATTATCCCAATTCAGGTATTATGACACCATTCTAAAGGGTTTAGAATGGACGACTCCTAGCGAGGTAATATACCCGCAGGTAATGGGGTCACTCTTTAAAATGATGTCTTTCGGGACTGATGAAGAGAAAGACACGCATGAATGACATTCGACATACTTCGGCGGTGAGGTCAATCATGCGATGTATACCAGACCAGATGATGCTTTTACAATTGGTGTAGTAAGCAGTTATTAGACCAATTCTGGAGAGACATAGGAAGAAGTGAAGAACATAAGAGATTTTCTTGGTGTATGGTAATGGCATACATCTTCGGGAGGCGATTATCGATTCCAGCTTCCGAGGTGATAAGGTTGACAGATTACCTGTCTCGAGTAATTAGTTTACCCTCTTATGAGGAGCAGTATATTGGAAGAGTTCCAAGTGGGATACTGAGGCAGTTAAGGTGCTAGATGTTGATTGTGAATTATCAGAGGATACATCTTAAGTATTTGTTTGGATAAATACGTTCATTTATGAACAAGATCCTATCAACTATCCAAATATAATTCTAAGGTAGGTATCGTTCATTTCGGGAGATAATTGATCTCTGCGAAATTGAGATTTATAGATACAGTTAGAAATATTATAGCGGATCCACTTACTGAGGCTATTTCTCGAACACAGTTTGCAAAATTGTAAGTACAGAAGTTGAGTATGCAGTAGCACATGAGGTGTGTATGCGATACCACAATAATTGGCCTTGAGTGCAAGTGGAAAGATTGTTGGATATAGTGCCCTCAAGGCAATTATTATAATTGTAGGAATGCAATTACTGAATTCATGAGGACCTATATAGAGAACAATCTTACTCGAGATGATAGTGTCCTATTTGGTTTGTCTTTATCTGTCATGAGTATACGTGTTACTAGTTATTATGCATCGCTAATATATGAGATAAAGCCCATAGGATCTTTGCTTGACTACCAGGATTATGATAGGGATCATACTGGTGGGGCTTGGTAATTTATAAGCACATCCTTAAATATCCCTAGTCGTAGGAGTATCGAGGCTGGGCATCGATACTCCAGTTTAGACTAGTGTATACATTTCATGACTCTGTACGGGACGATGGCTGATCCTATAGCTATTGGTGTTTGACACCGATGATTGTATACATGTGCTCATTGGATGAGTTATACTGGACGGATTCGCCGAGAACTCCTAGTTGGTATTATACCAATGTCAGATAGCAGTTCTCTGGTGATATGAGTACAGGACAGTCTCTAGACCTGAGATCGTCAGTGTCTTGTGTGTGTTCCCACTGTACTTAGATTACTACCCTACCACGGTCTTATTGAGTCGTGCAAATAGATTTTAGTTGGGTACAGTCCCAAGCATATGGAGGCAGTGAGCGGCCGAGAGAATTCGTCACTCCCGGTATTGGGAGCGGATATCGCACTGTGCAGGACACAACTATAGCCAGAAGTCCGTGGCCACGGCAGTAGAGATAAACCGGTAAGTGTTACCAGTTGTATCTCTTTGGTTATAAGTCATCTGTCTGCACGACTTATCGGGTTATTGGGGTTTGACAGATTCCACTTCCCGATCCGGTATGCGATACTCTTTGATGAAAAGACTGGACTGTACAGTGATTCACTTATAGACTTTGTCGGGTCCGAATGAGTTCGCTCGTCGACCTGCCTTTATCTTACTCATACCTGGATAGCTGTTACATACAACTAGTACCACTGACGAGCTTGTTGGTTAATCCGAAAGAGGGTTGAAAGTGTTTGAGATTCAATCAGATGCGATCATGTATAATCTACTGCTAGCGTATTGACAGGTCTTTAGAGTCCCGCAACGAAAGTGCCTGCCCGGACAAAACGCGATGTGACGTGCGTATAAGGATACATGCATGAGTTTGATAAAATATGTGTATTGGATATATGCGTTTAATTGAACGATTGTTATACTAGCAGAATATCAAGCCAAGTGTTGACTTGATAACCGTATTAATGATGTGGTTTCTAGTATAGTGTATATGATATACGCACTATCTATAGTATATGATACTGAGAAAATATTGATGACATTTTGTGTATGTATTACATGATGTGTACGTATATGTGATACATGTACTAATACTTATTTAATATATATATATATAATATATATTAATTCCCACCATTTTATATTTTGTGTAATTTAATATAAATTTATATATGTATGTATATATATATATTAAGAGAATAATGGAGGAAAGATGCCATAGGAGAGAATTTCTTCCTATCGCGTCGAAAAAATATAACCTCTTTTGTTTTTTCCGACGATCGGCATCCATCATCTTCATCGTTATCATCTAAAATATGGGTTCACCAAATTTCATGTGATTCTACAACTTTTTCACCGTTGATTTAGCAATGTAAAAAGTTCTATTGTCGGTAAACCGTTAATTTTGAACCCACTAATTCAACGGTGAAAAGTTGTAGAATCACATGAAATTTGGTGTACCCATATTTTAGATGATAACGATTAAGATGATGGATGCCAATTGTCAGAAAAACCGAACGAGGGTATCTTTTTTCAACGCCATATGAGGAAATTCCCTCCTATGGCCTCTTTCCTCTATTATTCTCGTATATTAATGTGTGTATATATATATATATAAATTATTTATTATACTTAATAAATGGTAGGGCCACCCTCTCTCTTGTGTGTGACAACACACATGAGAGTGGGAGAGTGACCCATGTCATAATATTATGACATGAGTGGAAAAATGAAATGAGAATTCAATTTTTTTTCACTAGCCAACATGCTCCTTCCTCTTCACATGAGCTTGAAGCTCTCTTGATTAATAGCAAGTGTTGCCATGGTGAGGGAGTGACAAAAAAAGAGTACCCATCATTCACGTTGTCTTTCTCTACGCCTGACTAGCCTCTGGTAGAAGTTTATCCGCCCGGTGACAGAGTTGGAGCCCGGGCAGCCCGCTTACAACGCGGATCATTTACGGTAAGGCGGTCGGCGTTCAGACACGTCCGGGAGCTCTAGAAGGGGTCTTCCGGGATCAGCCGGACACGCTTCAAAGGTTGCAGCACCTTTCTACTCTGTCTTTTGCTCTTTACTAGTTTTATCTATTGCAGTATTTGATGATCTTGGTGATGGGTTATGGTTATGCTTTGTAAAATTGTTTTTCAAATTTCGCCGCGGCTGTGATTGTCACAACCTTAATGGTGTTTTAAAAAGCGGTCAAGCGGGTTTCGCCGCTCCGTTTTATCCCGCTTAAGCGTTATAAAGGGTATATAACTCATAAGTGTTATAAAGGGTATATAACTATTGTTATTGAAGTAAGAATAAACAAATACCAATTAATACAACGTTCCATCTTTTCTTTTTCTTTTTTTCCACGTTTCTATCCTTCGTGCTTGACTCGATAAATCCCACGGTTGTCGAACCGATTTTGAGACACTACAAGATTTGGGTTTCAAAACTCCAAAATTTTAGGTTTATCAAATTCAAGAAGTCGAGATCTAAATTTATTTCGAGTAATTCTTGAGTTTTCTATTTCGATTTCATGTAGTTTTTGAATTTCGACCATGAAATTCCAATTCGATTTTGACTTCATCTGGTTTTGAGCTGCAATCTTTTAGATACTTTTTTTAATAATTTGGTAAGTATTTTTACTGATTTGAGCTATGATGCTTGATGCTGGGCATCGAAAAGCTTATAAGCACTATATAAGCTATTAAATTCTAAGAAAAATTTAATTTTGCATTGAATTATTTGAGCATATTTTAGCAACTAATATATTGTCCAAGTAAATTTGTTAAATTTTGGGTTAAATTTAGGCATTTGCTAGTACAAAAGCAACATAAAAATAATTAGAATGTAATGAGAATCATTATTTGTTGACAAGAAAATGAATATTGATGAAACACCACTGTTCTGATTTCTGAGCTGCTTAAGCGCTTAAGCGTTTTGGCTGCTTGACCACTCCGCTTTCTTTTCTGCTTTTAAAACATTGGACCCTAACCCCCGTCCACTTACATGAAGGGGTAAAAACCTACAAGGTCAATCCATGGTTTGCAAACTTACAACTCCAAGATAGTTTGGGTCCCGATTTCTATTGTGAGTAATAGTTACTCCCAGGAGATTTTTTATACGAAATCCCGGCTAGTTCTCATTTTAGGGTTTGAAGGAGAATTCGACAGAACAGTGGGAGCCATCATGATTAGATAAATATACCAATCTAATCTAGGTTAGAGTGCACGCTGAGTGTTTCTTTTCTCTCTCTGGCAGCGATCCTGGACCGACCTTAAACTAAGACTTATTAACCATATTGACCGACCTTTTTACAAAATCGATAGTTTTGGATTGTCTGGATTGCCCTAATCCATAACATAGTCGCATATGTCCTTACCTATCCAACTTTCCCTTCTGCTAACTCCAGAACCCTCTGTATTCGGTACAGAAATCCATATTGTTTGGAAGGCCATCGTATGGTAAGATACGAACTCGACGAAATTGTTTTAGTCCGAGAATGGCCACTGGTTCTGGATTAGATGAATTGTTCGTTTGTCTCTCCCTTCTACTTTATCTCAAGTTTGAGAGCTCCCTATATATAAGAAGTGTATACCAGTTACGCTTATTGGATAATCTTATTCCAATCCCAAAACTGGTGCTGAAGGAATGGAAAGAAGAAAACCAACTAGCATAAGTTCGGTATACAGGAAGGTAAGATGAAGAGCATAAAAAATGGTTGAAGTGAAAAAAGGAAATTGCGACCACTATCATGAGCCGAGGCAATGGAAAAGGCAATACCGTGAATACCTAACCCCATTGAAACAATTTTGATGTTTAGGATTTTTCGTGCATCTGTGTTTTGGAAAACTATTTCTCAATAAACTCTAACTCCTGAGTATATAAATCCCAGATTAGAATCCTACATATGTAGGGCGTTACAGATGCTGAGAAGGAGAAGAGAATGAATGATTTTATCCTCAATATTGGTTTTCGGAGTAATTGTTGCTATTGAAGAAAATCATTAGGTTTTGCTTAATAGCAAACTTTTGGTTTTTTAACCAAAAGAATGTTTTTCAATTAACAGCACTCGGAAATCGAGTTAGTGAATTCTAGGGATTTATACATATTGATGTATGTTGTCTGATGTCCATACGGACATAAGGTTGGTACTATGTATTCCACATCGAGAATGTGATTCTCTTAGATTGCTCATCCGCAGGTTCATTCCATGATGAGTACTGCTGATTTGCCTTCTTCAATTTTGGAGATGCGCTAGAAATATATGCATATCAATGGATATTGGTTCCACCTAAACAAGTGACTCAGTTTCTATATGTGGTATAGAATGGTGTTTATCTTAACGTTGTTAAGATGTTGGGTTATCTGGTTTATACTTAAAAACTATAATCCGGACAAACTTGATGCACGTTTCGGTAATAGCAGTTTATGGGTTATCCCAAACTTTCGCGAGGGATAACTTCTACCATTTTTCAAGATCAAAAGTGTTCTTAACTCGCCACCTCCTTGGTAAAGAAATTTCTTGCAAAAGAAATTAGTGGGAGTATGGTAGAACTGGAAGTGATTCCAGAATCGTAAACGGTTACTAAAAGTTTAGTGGAACCCGATGATCCAATTGACCCTGACCGACCATAACTATTTCGCAGATTTATTAGGTGATCTCAGCCACCCGAGAGATACTTCGATTTTCTCATAGACGATGACTAGGAGACTTGCGTCATATGATGACAATCCTACTAGTTATCAGCAGGCCAAAGGAAGTGGAGACTTCCGGAAGATGGCTGGATACCAAGTTATCCAAGTTGGACTCCATTCACTACAGTAAATTATTGACTTTGTTGTGTGCTCCTGAAAAGGGTAAAACCCACAAGGAGCAAGTAGATCTTTCTAGATCAGTGCAAATGGAAAGGTATTAATCTAATAAGGCTAGACTTGTAGTTAACATGTATTTATCAAATACACGATGTGGATTGTGATGATACTGTTCCTTCAGTGTCTGTGCTGAAGTCCATATGGTTATAACTTGTCACTGTTGTTTTCATGATTATGATATCCGGTATGAAGATGACTATAACGTCTTTTTAAATTGGATGTAGAAGTATACGTTTATATGACTATCAGAGAGTTGTTTTAGTCAGTGGGAGCAGCGGATAGTGTGTAAGTTTCTTCAGTCTATTTGTAGACTAAAGCAGGCACAGCGGAGATGGATCATCTATTTTGATGTTGCGGTCAAAGAGTTTGACTTCATCAAAATTAAAGATGAACCTGTTATTTGTAAGAAGGCGGTAGGGAGTAATGTCAGGTTCCTCATATTGATATAGATGACATAATCTTGATAGGAAGTGATGTTCCTATACTACGATTCAGTCAAATATTGGTTGTCACTATTTCTCTTTTATGGATTATAAATATATCATTGATTCTAGTGACTATGTCTATAAAGTTAGAGTTGATAATGGTTTTAGGATTATCCCAATTCAGATATAATGACACATTCTAAAGTGGATTAGAATGGAGGACTCTGAGTGAGGTAATGTACCCATGGGTAATGGGGTCACTCTCTAAAATGATGTCTTTAGGGACTGATGGAGAGAGACTCGCATGAATGACATTCGACATGTTTCGGCAGTGAGGTCAAACATGCGATGTATACCAGACCAGATACTTTTACACTTGGTGTAGTAAGCAGATATTAGTCCAATCTTGAAGAGACATAGGAAGAAGTGAATAACATATGGAATATTCTTGGTGTATGTTAATGGCTACCTCTTTCGGAAGGCAATTACCGATTTCATCTTTTGAGGTGACAAGGATGACATGATATCTATCGCGAGTTATTAGTTTACCCTCTTATGTGGAGTAATATATTGAAAGAGTTCCAAGCGGATTACTGAGGTATTCAAGGCGGTAGATGCTGAATGTGAATCAGCAGAGAATACATCCTAAGTACTTGTTTGGATAAATATGTTCATTTGTGAACAAGGTCCCATCAGCTATCCGAATAAAATTCTAAGATAGGTATCGCTCATTTCGGGAGATAGTTGATCTCCACGAAGTTGAGATTCAGAGAGATACAGTTAGAAATATTATAGCGGATTCACTTACTGAGGCTATTTTTTGAACACAGTTTGCGAAATTGTTAGTACATAAGTTGAGTATGCTACACATGAGATGTGTGTATGCGATACCGCAATAATTGGGCTTAAGTGCAAGTGGGAGATTGTTGGATATGGGTGCTCTTAAGGCAATTATCGTAATTGGAGGAATGCAATTACTGAATTCATGAGGATCTATACAAAGAACAATCTTACTCAAGATGATAGTATTTTATCTGGTTTGTCTTTATCCATCATGAGTATACGTGTTACTAGTTATCACGTATCGCTAATACATAAGATAAACCCCATGAGATATTTGCTTAACTACCAGGATTATGATAGGGAACATACTAATGGGGCCTGGTAGTTTATAAGCACATACTTAAATGTCGCTGATCATAGGAGTATCGAGAATGAGTATCGGTACTCCAGTTTAGACTAGTGTATACGTTTCATCACCTAGAACGGAGCGATGGTGGATCCCATAGCCATTGGTGTTGGACACCGATAATTGTATATAGGTGCTCATTGGATGAGTTACACTGGACGGACTCGTCGAGAACTCATAGATGGTATTATACCAATGTCAGATAGCAGTTCTCCGGTGACATGAGTACGGGGTAGTCCCTAGACCTGAAATCGCCACAGTGTCTTGTGTATGTTCCTACTGTATTTAAATTACTACCCTACCACGGCTCTACTGAGTCGTGTAAACAGGTTTTAGTTTGGTACAGCCCCGATATCGTCACTCTCGGTATTGGGAGTCGATATCGTATTGTGCAGGACACGACTATAACCAAAAGGCCGTGGCCACGGCAGTAGAGATAACTGGTAAGTGTTAACCGGTTGTATCTCTTTGGTTATGAGTTCTCTGTCAGCACAACTTATCGGGTTGGGCGTCTGACAGATTCCACCCCCCAGACCCGGTATGCGATACTCTTTGACGAAGAGGTTGGACTGTACTGTGACTGTCATTTATAGATTTTATCGGGTCTGGATGAGTTCGCTTGTCGACCTCCTTTATTTTGCTCATACCTGAATAGCCGCTACGTATAGCTAATGCCATTGACGAGCTTGTAGGTTAATCTGAAAGAGGGTTGAATCTGAAAGTGTTTCAGATTCAATCGATACAATCTTATATAATCTACTGCCAGCATATTGACAGGTCTTTAGACTCGCGCAACGGAAGTGCTGCCTGGGAAAAATGCGATGTGACGTGCATATAAGGATATAAGTGCATGAGTTTGATAAAACATGTATATTGAATATACGCGTTTATTCGGGCGACTGTTATACTGGCTGGTTTAAAAACCGGAATATCAAATCAAGTATTGATTTGATAACCGTATAGATGATGTGGTTTCCAGTATAGTGTATATGATACACTCACTCTTTACAGTATATCATATATGATACTGAGAAAATATTGATGGCATTGTGTATGTGATACATGATGTGTACGTGTACATGTACTAATACTTATTTAATCTATGTATATATATTTATATATGTATCTATAAATTAATATGCATTTATATATGTATGTATAAATTAATATATTGATGTATATATATTATATTATTTATTATACTTAATAAATGGTAGGGCCCACCCCCTTGCTTGTGTATGTGACATCACACATGAGAGAGAGAGTGGAAGAGTGACTCATGTCATATAATTATGACATGGGTGGAAAAAAGGAATTAATAATTTTCATTATTTTTCAAAGCCATCATACTTCTTTCTCTTCACAAGAGCTTGAGCTCTCTTGATAATGGATAGTGTTGCCATGGTGAGGGGGTGACAAAAAGAGAGTATCCATCGTTCACGTCTCCCTCTACGCCTAATTAGCCTTCGGAGGAAGTTTCTCCGTCCGATGACGGAGTTGGAGTTCGGGCAACCCGTTTTCAACACGGATCATCTACGGTGTAGACGCGTCCAGAAGCTCACAGAGTTTAGAAAGGATCTTTCAGGATTAGCCGGACACGCTACAAAGGTTGTAGCTCTCTTGACTTTTCTCTTTCCTCTTTTCTAGTTTGCACATTGTATTGTATTTGATGATCTTGGTGATGGATTGAGGTTATGCTTTGTAAAATTGTTGTTTTTCAAATTCCGCCGCGGCTATGATTGTCACAACCCTAACCCCCCGTCCACTTATGAGATTTTTAATTAAATTCGGGCAAATTAAAATATTGGTTTGAAAAAAATTTACTAATTACTAGATGTGAAAATTAAGTAAATTAAAAGACTTTAGAAAAAGATTAGATAAAAGAAATATACGTAGGGTATTGAATCCCCTAGGCTTGTTCATAGATTAATAAATCACCATGTTTTCTCAATTCTTACCATCCTAAAACAATTATAGATCTATGTTGAAAGAATATATTGGTTGTATATCGCAATGATTTATCAAACCTTAGGAAACATAAACTATACGATCTTCAATGTAATTTATCAAACAGATCAATTTCCATAATTATTTTAGAATATAAATTCTATCTACTGTAGCATTACTCTAGTCTGTACCTTCCCTCTAAATAGATCACTACATATCATCATAGAGATCTAACTAAGTTTATCGGTTAGGAAGGAGTAACCTAAAAATAAATAAATCAAAGCTAAATAGTTTTAATGCTCTTGTTCTCTACTTTTCCTAAAATTATTCATATGGTTGTCATGGACAAGTCCAACCTAGCTTATCAGTAGGGATTTTCCTAAGAAAAGATTTACGCTATTAGATATGTATTAAACACAGAGAGAAAACGAAAGCAATTATAATTAATCCACGACAAACCTAGGTTCATCAACTTAGGTATTTTACGATTAGCTATGCATAATTAAATTGAAAACAACGCAATAATAAAAAGGGAAATTCATTGCATTAAATAAAAAGATAAATAAATTCAGAATTAAACCTACAATTTTGCTCGGCCGTCAAACAAAGAAAAAGAAAAGAAAAACCCTAAACAACGAAGAGAAACGGCGAGAGAGAAAGAAACACGAATATGTAGCTATATATAGGGTTTTAAACCGAGACCAAATTACATAAAATAATATTTAATTAAATATTGTGTGCTGGAAAAATCTCAAAGGCATCTGCCTTTATTGGGCCGCGGAAATGCGGGTTTGGGCGCAAAAATGCGGTTCAATCGAATCCGTTTGGGTCAGGTCTTTTCCAGTTGACTTGATCTTTTGTTTTGGTTGGCCTTTACCCTTGATTGGTCTTTAAACTTGTTCCGTTTGCATCTGCTCCTTTATATTGACTTGATTTGTAGCGTTAAAAGCACACATTTTCTTCTTTTCCTTTATTTTCGCAATTAAGCCCTTGAAACCTGCACACAAGCAAAATACACCTCGAGTGGCATTAAATATGTATAAAATGAGATAAATAGGGTTAAAAATATGCAATAAATTACACTGATCACCTTCACTGGCCAATAGTTTCTCCATGAAACTCATTGGCTTTATGTGGTTCTTTACAGCTGAACGCATTCCCCAAGGGAATATGCTGTTTTTCTTAGAGTATCTCATAATCCAGAAGAATTTCTAGATCTTTGCTTTGCTGTACAGTCTAACAAAACCGATGAGCTATGATATCTTATATAATTGTTTGCTTTCTAGGATTTATTGTAAGCTTATGTGATATCAATAGTTTGCTATTTTGCTTGGCCCATGTTGAATGGTAGAACAATTGTTGTCTCACCATTCAGCAGGTTAAGCTTTTAGGTATAGTGGTTGCCAGCATATCACAGCCTCTTTGGTACTCTAAACCTCCCACCAAGTTGAGCGTCTGTATTAAGGCCAGAACCGTTCTTTTTAGCATACATTTTCTTGATCCCTTATTAAGTGAGCAGTCAGCTGAATGTTGCTCCTTAGTGGTTTTCTTACCTTTTTGTTTAATCTTTTGTGCTTGGAGAGCCTACGATTTGTTGCCTAGCTGTCAGTCTGTATAGACAGCCTAATTTTGATGGGAAAAATCCTTGCGCATTATAGATTTGTTATCTGAATTGCGTTGATTCAGCTGGCAACTATTCTACCAAATAATTCAAAACTTTGTCTATATTTTGACTTTTGTATGACTTCCATTTGCAGGCTCAAACTATGCAGATGATGTATGAAATTATTGCACAGGAGCTCGCAACTACGAATATGGAGGACGCACATCCACAAGATTATCTGAACTTCTACTGCCTTGGAAATCGTGAAGAACCGCCCAAGGATACCTCACAGCCAACAGATCAACCTTCAGAGAAAAGTGCAGCGGTACTTTACATGATAATACAATCCTGTGCAATGATTATTTATTTCTATAGTGTCATATTTGATGTATCCTTGTAGTAGATACTGCTGTAACACGGACCAATTGGGTATAGCTATGCGGTAAGAATTTTCTTTCCAAAGTGTGAGGTCACATGTTTGATTCCTGAAAGGGTTGCATCCAAAAATATACGCGTGCGCTGTAACGCTGGTAAATCCTTGTTGCTGGTAAGATGCATGGGGTATCACTCTTGGACTCATGTTTACCCTGTCTGGATAGCCTTTGGCTATCCTTTATTTTAAAAAGAACAGCAATAACACATCATCATCATCATTATCATTTTAGTCTTTTCTGATAAAATTGGTCTTATGTGGATATCGACTCAAAATTCTTGAATCAAGGAAACAAATTAACTGCCATTTAGAATAGGTGCCAACCTGATGTCATTGTTGTGGTTCTGCTTTTGATTTGTTTGTTGTGCAGCTCCTTTATAAGACAAGTGCGGAAAGAGAGTTAAACCTTGAGAATCTTGTGGATAAGAGGACCATTGTATTCTGGTTCTAAATTTTATTAAGGCTCATGCTATTAACAAGCAACCCACTGAACTCTCTTGGTCCAAGAAAGAGACCTGACAAAGAGGGGAAGGTGATGTAATTTGCTTTAGGAGGTTACCTCTGAAGTCAATAACATAAGCCAAAAAGCAATTTGAATTACATTTGACAGTGCTACCTATTCTATTACCTTGCATTAGCAACTCATGCTTCTTTTCTTCATAAATTAAGTTAACCACCATTGAGTTCAAGTTATATAAGTAGCAAATTTAGGACATCCATTCTGATGTTCTTAGGTTAAGATGCTCTAATTTCTATATGCATACCAAACAATTCTAATTTCAGAAATATCAAGTGTTAGCAAAGAACCACTATGATAAAGATGTTCTAAGTTGTTAGTAGAACGTGACATGATTCATTTAAGCGTAGAACTACAGTCTAATTAACGATTTTAAAATTGTTTTACTTGCACCAATTTTTTATTTATTCTGCAACTACCAGTTTGCACATTTTATGTAAAAGCACAAATAAGACTGCTTTTGCCTGTGACTCATTCGTAAGTGCGATTGGAACTGTTGTCTGTGCAGTGATTATTTTTCAATCATTGTAGTAAAGCATAAGAAGGCTGCCATTCAGATGATAAGCAACTTTTTATCAGATAATATATAAATCCAATATGTATTTGTTAAGTTCCTGTCCTGTGTGATAGCAAGTTCTGCAATTTTCTTCCTCCATCTGCACTGATACCTTTGTCAAAATCTGTTAGTTCACTCTTGGACTCTTCACCTTTGCACTACTTTAATAGTCTAGCTGTTCAGAGTATTATTTCATGGAAACTCAGTAACTAACAATCTGCTTGGCCTTTCCTATTTTCTATTATGCTAGACAAGCGGTTCTGATCTTTATAAATACTGTCAGGAATATAAGAATATCAATGACATCTAAAATTTGAAAGTTAAACGCATGCAGGCTTTGTCCCAGAAATTTCGGCGGTTTATGATTTATGTTCATGCTAAGGGTATGGTAGTGGATGATGAATATGTTATTATTGGTTCTGCCAATATCAACCAAAGATCTTTAGCAGGTAATAGAGATACTGAAATTGCAATGGGTGGATATCAGCCTCATCACACATGGGCTGAGAAGACGACACATCCACATGGACAGGTTAGTCGCCTTTCCTTTTCAAGTTGAACCTCCTTCAAAGCTTGTATAACCATCAGCAGGAAACTTTTGATCCATCAACTTCCATTTGTCTTGGCACAAATTATTAGTTACATCCAATCCATCTGCATGAATAGATTTTGATGTCATGTACAAATTAAGATTTCGAAGTTGGACATATTGCAGCGACACCACGTATGCAGCTTAATATAAATGTGCACACAAAAGCACATACCTATCCGTATAACACAAACATGAGGATGGTGTTCCCTCTTATGTTAAGAAGTTCCTTTTGTTCTACAATGTACTGAAATCAGGAGGTATGGTAGCCAACTCAAACGGCTTTTGCATACATTACAAATAATAAAATTTTAAGTTGATCATACCTAAAAAATAAGAGACCAAAGTTAGAAAATGGAATTACTTCTTTTTATATTTGGTGAATTTAAGTTTGCAGGTATCGATAGTCCTCCTTCAATTGCTTTATTGTACGTATGATGTCCCTTAATTATTCATTATTTCTTGTATCGGTTCACACATATAATACAGACAATAAGATCTTGAGTTGATCATACCTGTAAAAGTTATGAACGAACTTCAGAATGGTATTACTTTTTTCATTTTTAATATTGGTGAGATTTAAAGCTTCCAAGTACCTAATGCTCCATGGATTATTTCATTGCAGGTGTATGGATACAGGATGTCTCTATGGGCAGAGCACCTAGGTTTAGTTGACAACCGCTTCAAACAGCCAGACAACTTAGAATGCGTAAGGTTTGTGAACAAGTTAGCAGATGAGAATTGGATAAATTTCACCTCAGAGGAAGTGAGGCCCTTAACGGGTCACCTCCTCAAATACCCAGTAAAGGTCGAAGCTAACGGCAAAGTGCACCCCATCCCGGGTCAAGAGAGTTTCCCCGATGTTGGTGGTAAAATACTCGGATCGCCTACTTCTCTTCCTGATACCCTGACCATGTAGGTTTGTTAATTTTTACGTACTTGTGCCAAAACAGTTGTAAGAAAATATTTTTATTATAGGTTTTGTTTTTCTCTGTATGTATTTGTCCTGCGCTGACCCTCGTTGTAGTCTCGAATTCCGTCAGCATAAGCTACTGATGTTGTCTGTTGTTGAAAAGTTCCGTGGGCATGTTGAGGCAGAGTCCTGGAAACTGATTTGTCTGTTGCTGAAAAGTTCCGTGGGCATGTTGAGGCAGATGGAGGCAAATAGTTCTGTGTTGCGTCAAATATTATTTATTTTAAATATTAGAATTTATTTATTTTAAATTTTGAAGATGACAAAAAAAAAGATACAGGAATGTGGACAATCAGATCAGTGAATATGAAATCTGTACTGTTTTTGGTGATGCTTTCAATTGCATTTTGTTTCCAGTGTTATCGGATTCCTATCGTACTACCATTTTGCATGTGCAATGTGCATATATATATATATTTAGATATACGTATAAAAGTAGAAGTACAAAATACATATTTATAATTTATTCTGTAACTTCAATGTTAGATATCTAATTTTCATTAAAAGAAGTAAAAAAGTGTCATGACTTGCCATTAGCATGCTATTTTTTCTCCATTCCAAATTCTATTTTTGGTGAAATTTAATATATTTATAATACTATGCATTAATTTTTTGAAACAATTTTTCAAATACATGGTAGCTAATATAATTATTTCTCAAGCAACAGAATCTACATACCATCCTTGAAATGTGAGCTGCTTTGCTGGGCTTTCAAGGAAACTAGTATTTGGGAATAAGGTATAAAAGTAATTCTATGTATTCAAGAGGCTGAGTTTGGCATATTTTGGAGCTTGAACACTATGGAGAAATTTTCTCCATTTTTTGAATATTTTAAAAAGAGGAGAAACTTTTTGTGTTGCCCCTTGTGTTAGTAGTAGAGATGGACTTCGATATAGCCTTTGCTTCCCTATTTGGTTTGATGCGCAGTTGAGGCTTTACATGCTGCTTCAGTTTGGTCTTTTGTTCTGCACCATGTTCTCAATGCCTTGATGCTTGCCATCCACTTGACCATTTTATTACTTTGTGTGCAAACTAGAAAGTGCAAAAATACATTCAATGCACAACAAAAGATGTCTCTGTACACATACTGGACTTCATGGAAATCCCGTTGTGCTAAGCTACTTGGAAGCGCTCAGTCTCCACAGCTACAACAACAACAAATACGATCAGCCGTCCATTCAGACTTGCTTAATATGGCTACGACCGCTAGATTGCTTTTCGAGAAACATTTCTTCTTCAATTCATTTACGGTGCTATAATCGCAAGTGTTTGTATTCTCTCACCTTTTCCTCTTTAGATCTTGTTACTTGTCCCAGAGCATTGTCGATACATGCACGTGCTTATCGATGTACCCTCTTGGTCGGTTAGGTTAGTAGTTGGGTTTTTTCTCTCTAGAATGGGAAAAAAAATACATTCAATGCTGCTGCGATGTCCTGAATTAATCAGCAGTATGTTTGTGAGCCAATGCATAAGCTGCATGATTGAACATTAAGCCAAATGACTGAAATTGATTATCTTATGCAATACATACAACACCAGCTGGCTGGCTTTCAGTAGCAATGTTCAGTCTAAAGAAATAAAGGTCCCTTCAGAAGCAGGGTGCATGATCGAAGATTGATCGGTGAGGCCTTAATGTTATCTGAGAGTGCTGTTCGTCATGCGAAAAAAAGTTCTAATGCCATACTCCCTTTACCATTCCATGCAAGTTTCGAAAAGCAAGTTCATGGACATGGTATGCTCATTGCTCACTGATCTCAGCAGAGAAGCAAGGCGTGAATACTTTGATGAGCAATCAAACTTTTTATCGTGGATAACGCAATATACTACTCATCAATCTCGGTGGAATAGACATGGAACCAGCGTCTACAAACGCTTAGATACCATACTGCAAGAAGAAATCAATTCACCAAACCTCCACTGGAAAAGCTAACAAACAATAAATAATGGGGTAGAAACTATCAGGCATCAGAAATATGGACCACGGTCACCCACTCTATGAATAGTAGCCTTTGGATTCCCCTTTTAACCCCACACAATTATGGACCCTCCCGTGCCCCATTTTACACGGATCATCGGATTCACATTGTGGGGAGTGGGGGTGGGGAACAACAGAGCATGGGATCATGATCCCAAAAAGTCGCCCAATATGAATAAAATTCAAAATACATGTTACAACTTTGATCACTTAGATATCTCAGATGTAAACATGCTATCAGCTCACGAAAATATTTTAGGGAGCGCTACAAATATTTCAATAACTTCATGATTCAGATGCATGAAATTGCTAGTCAACAAGTGAAACAACCCTAGCAGTACATCATGCTAATGCTAACCGGTTGCAATAAGCACACAGAAAGTACATTATATGTTAGAGAAACCAAGCATGATATTTGATAATTACTACAAACATGTTCAGCGTACTCTTATTTTATGTACTCTTATTTTATGCAACTTCCACTAAATTTTGTTGGGGGAAAAAGAAGAGGAAAGAAAAGTTGCAAATTAAACCCACAAACAACAGAAAGCTAATTTAAAGTAAAAAAGAAAATAGTGTTTGGGGGGGGGGGGATGAATAGAGAAATAACGCCTTGAGAAACATTAACCACTGACAACAAACTTGTCCAAACTAAACGGTCAGTGCCTTGTAGACTAACGGACCATTGCATTGTCAGGAGATTGGGGCAGAATTAAAACATGGAAATAGACGCGGGGGGGGGGGGGGGGGGGATCGCACATCAAAATTTTTGGAACTAGGTCATCGAACGAATTTAACTGTACAGTTCAAGATTGAACCTCAAAGACAAAGGATGAGTTCTTCCCGTGATAACGAGCTTAGGTACGGTATTTTTATTTTCAATGCCCTCGTCTTAGAACCGAAAGGAATCCACCTGATGACTTGTCCTTGCGATGCACATTCAGCTCATCTCCTACCTGCTTAAAAATATTTGCTCGTAATGATAATAAGGGTTAATTGCACAAAACTCCCTGTAGTTTACCCTGTTATAGCACATAAACAGATGGAAGATATAAAAGGGAAGAGATGATGACATGCTCAAATTCCGGGGGAAAAGCAAACGGGAAAGCTTAGGATTAGAAAAAATAGTTTTGAGCTAATTTTTCAGACCCAAAGGAATGGGGCATTTTGGGTGGGTTTATTCTTCCTATGGAATTACTCATAGAATACCTATCCAAACAAGCAATTCCGCCGAATTGCTCTAATCCGGAGTAAAAATGTAATCCAGGTTTTTTAATCCAACAATCAGTTAGTTGACAAAAACCCTCTTAAACAACATTAACAAGTTCTAGAGTTTAATTACACAATCATTTGGTTTAAACTAGTTTTTCGTTTTTGGGCACCACATATGCTTGACATTATGGAGAAAGATTTGAGGTCTACTAGTATCTACTATTGCAGTAGATTATAATGCAAAAGGAAGAGGTATTTTAATTTTGAAATATTGCTCACGTAGCTTTACCATTCTTCAAGAAAAATCAATACAAAATATTAAAAAATCCAATCCAGATTCATAACCGCATCTAACTCCATCACTCAATAGTAAAAAAAAAAACCAACCCCATCACTTAAAACTACCTAGGCTATAATATAGTTTTTAATGTAAGTAAAAAAAAAATAAAGTCATTGAAAATTGACATATACGTGCGACGTGCAAATTACCAGGCTACTACTATTGTGCAAAAGGGGGTATTTTTATTTTGAAATTAATCGTCGATGCGGTGTCCCCATTCTTTAAGAAAAATCGATAGAAAAACAAAAAAATCCAACCAAAATTCATAACCACAACAAACCCCATCACTTTAAACTAGTTGGTCTATATTAATCTTTTTAATGAAAAATTAAAAAACACAAATAAAGTCATTGAAATTTGACATATATGTGCATCGCACGTGCAAATTACTAGTTACTAATAATGTTAGAATTTTTAAAACTATTCTTGGTAGAGAGATTTTATGGATTTGAAAAGATTTGTGTTAGGTTAGAAATAACTACTTTAAATGTTATTTTCTCCTCGAAATTATGAGAGTATTACTTCACACGTTTCATGACGAGAATCAAATCACAAATTTAATTTGAGGCCCCCTCTTCCTCTGAATTGAAATAGCAGAGATGTGAATTGGACGGTTTTGAGGAGTATTTGCATTAATAAATCACCTGAGGTATAAGTGCTGCACGGGGTAAATTACAGGGCATTATGTGCAATTATCCCTCATAATAAGCAGGCATATTGAGAATGTTGCAATCAGCAAATAAAAGAAATAGGCATCATTGTACCTCCTTGGCAATAAGTTGGAGGATTTGTAAAATTTCGGAGAAGTCTGGCCTTTGAGCAGGGTCTTGCTGCCAGCACCTTCCAAGAAGTTCGCAGAGCTTAGGATGAATGTTCTTCGGAATGGTCGGTCTTAGACCCTGAACACAGCAAAAATTTAGCAATATGCTCAAAAGGAATGTCATAATGGCAATTAGACAAATTATATTGACTTTTTTAGCAATATAAATGAAGCTAATGATGTCATGATGATGCGCAGGCAAATCTTAGTGAGACAAAGATCTACAATCTGACAGGGAACCCAATGTGAATGAGATGTAGTTTATTACGAGGTGCAAGTCTTGTCCTAGCGCTCAAATCCAACATTTGATTAATCGAGAATAAAAAATAATGTAAAAATTGCAAACCAAGTATTTGCTTCTAATTCTAGAACTACAAAGAGTCGGCTTGATGTAAATCAAGAAAGCCTGGGAGGCAAAATGGCTTAAACATATTAGATTTGAATTTTGAGCATATTCAATGTATAGATCCTCTTTAGTAATGACCTGTGACCACCTTTGACATGTTAGTCACTACTACTGTGGCAAAGTCCATAAAGGAATGGTTCTTCAGATATTGATATAGTTTGTAGGCATGATGTCTTAAGACTTTTTGTACAACAAAAGTTGAAGCCAAAATAATGATTTCAATTGGTTAATAAAGTTGAGATGCAAAGAGATAGGGAAGGCTAATATTGAAATTTAAATGGTTGCTAAGATTCAAAGAGATAGGGAACTCGATGACTGGGACGAGGGTATTGATCAAGCAACATTACTCGCAAGTGGGTCGGTTACGTTTTGGGTAACCTCATGAATTTAATTAACCAAATTTGACCAGACCCATGAATTTAATAAATTTAGCATTTAAATTTATTAGCTTGACCCACCCGATATCCAACCAGGTGTCACCCATTGTCAGCGCTAGCTCATACTAAGAAAGAAATATGGTCTAGGAAGATAAATTGATTGTTTAGAGTTTTATAATTAAAAATTTTCCTTTGAATTTCTCCAAGCAAAATCAAACTTTTTAATACAGGGCAGCAAAAGACGCATTAAAACGTTACTGCAAATAAACTACTCCAGCCAATGTAAACAGATTTGCTTTTTCCCCACTCTTTTGCTAACCATATAAGAAGAAAATTTATTGTTCTGCAGGTTTAAAAATGATTGATAAATATGCATTTGAGGTAAAGTATTAATAGATCCAATGCTCAAACCATGCAATAAGATATAATCCAGTTGGGGAATTATGTACCTTTTGCACAACGCCAACCGCCGCTTGTAATGGTGTAAGGTATTCATAAGGGAGCTGAGTAGAAATGGAAGAAAACTTGCATTTCAGTAACATAGAGAAGTGCAGCCTTTACACACTGTTATAATCCCAATAAAATAATGAGATTACCTTTGCCGTAAGCAGTTCCCATAAAACGACACCAAAACTGAAGACATCAGCCTTGTGGTCATAAGGCTTGTGTTCAATTATCTACAGTATGAATATACATTGGTTACAACTTTTCTCTATGTTAAGAGTTGTTTGATAAAAAAAGGCCAACCACTGCAATGCAGGAAATTAAACAGAAAATATTATCCCCTAAATGGCAAAAATGGTAATACAAACACCTGCCATTTTTGGGAATGAAACAATGTGGCAATGAATGACATTTGAAAATGGAACAGAGCCATAATGAATGGATTCCCAAATATATCAAAATATGAAGTTAGAAGTACTATTCAATGCATCAAAAAATTATAGAGAAAATTATGCCTATGGGTACTTAAGATGCTTCCTAGTGATTATCATCATAAAATTATGTCTGATAATGGTGAGAAAATCTTCTCAATGATATAGTGCAGAACATAATTAGTTGAGCACTTTGGCTCTGACCAACAAAGGATTTAGCTAGAGGAGCCAGATGACTAGCAAAGCATCTAGTCCTTGCGATTTCCAACTTAGAGGTGAAGGGTTATGGGAGCGCCCCGGCCATCGAACCGTGGCCAAATGCGGAACAAAATTTTTCTAAAACCCGGCGCTACAATTACCCGATTTCCATGATCGAAACCATTAACCCTAAAACTAGCAAACCAATCACAAAGAGATAGAATGGTTATACCTAATGAACCAAGTCCTTCGGGTCTTCAACCATTTCCAAGCTCCTAGTGATGCGGATCGACTTTGGTCGCCGGTCTTCCTTCATCTCCGATGATCCACCCGAGGAAAACGGCACAAGCTCCAGGTTCGCCAAGCGGACCAACCGACCATCCAAGATACCTAGTAGTGGAGAGTGGGAGTGTAGAATAGTGTCACCATATTTTTCTCTCATACTCAAAGCTCATAGAGCAACCATAGAAATGGGGAGGTGATGATCAAAGGCATGAGCTAAAAATGGCTAAGTGTTTTTGGTGTGAGCATGAGAGTGAGCTAGAGAGAGCCTCAAGTGAATCAAAAAAAAGCAAGAAAAACCCCACACCAAGAAGTGGCCGGCCCTCTCTCTCCTCCCTCCAAAAATGCACACCAAAAATACTTTTCCAATTAACAATAAACAAATAAGACCATACCAATCTCTACATGCCCAAAACCCATGCTTTGACCCAAATCAACTTTCCACCTCATTATGAAACAAATGATTTTCTTAAAAAGGAAAATCAATAATGAGGTGGCAAATCTTCTAGAAGTCATTCCGTACAAATACGAAATACTTCCCGGTATATGCATCGAAATACACATACGCGTCTTCGTACGAAAATACGAATAGCCAAAGAGAGAAAATAAATAGTGAGCAATAATACTAGAATACATATATATAAATACATATGTAAATTATCAAATCAAAACTTGATTTAACAATCTGGCTTAATCCTAAACCGCTAGTATTATCAACCGTCCGATTAAAATCTGTGCAGC
Source organism: Agapanthus africanus (assembly GCA_030015575.1). NCBI lineage: Eukaryota > Viridiplantae > Streptophyta > Magnoliopsida > Asparagales > Amaryllidaceae > Agapanthus > Agapanthus africanus. Next base: position 51,041,574 of record CM057339.1, read on the forward strand.
CTGTGCACATATTCAATCGGACACCTGTATGTATCAACATACGGCAACTACACCATATCGCCTGAACCATGAAAACCCTTGTGTGGGACTCTAAAGACTCGTCAATACGCTGGCAGTGGGTTTAACCACAAGCACGTCAGCTGCACTAACTGTATGTAACGGCTACCCAGGTATTGAGCGAAAAGAAGCCCGACGAGCAAACTCATCCGAACCCCTACTGAGCCTGTCAGTGACAATATCCGTACAGTCCGGTCTGTTCGTCTAAGAGTATCGCATATCGAGTCGGGGGGTGGATAAAGTCAGACCCCTAACAACGCGATAATTCGTGTCGGTATGAAACCCATCACTACCTGAGAAACTATCGATTCTGGATCAGTAATTCTCACATACCTCGGCCGAGGATTTTTAGTGATGGCCATCCGTGCACCGCGCGACATCAACCCCCAATACCGGAAGAGACGAATCCCCGACGATCCGTTCACTGCCTCCATATGGCTCGGGACTGTACCCAACTAAAACCTGTTTGCACGACTCCATTGAGCCGTGGTAGGGTAGTAATCAAAGCACAGTGGGAACTCACACGAGACAAATGACGATCTCAGGTCGACAGACTAACCTATACATATGTCACCAGGGAACTGCTATCTGACTATAGGTATAATACCAAGTAGCATGTTCCCGGCGAGTCCGTCCAGTGTACTCATAACCCAATGAGCACCTGTATACTATCTTAGGTGAACAACTGACACCAATGGCTTTTGAGACCGGCCACCGCCCCTCGTCAGGGTCTAGATAAGTATACACCAGTCTACACTGGAGTATTGATGCCCAGTCTCGATACTCCCACGACTAGGGACATTTAAGAATGTGCTTATAGACCCCAGCTCCCACGTATGTGATCGCCATCACAATGCTGGCAGTCAAGCAAGAATCCTATGGGCTTTATCAACATATGATGATAAAGACAAACCAGATAGCATACTATCATCTCGAGTAAGACTGTTTTATCGGTATAGGTCATCGCTCAATCATCATGATCACATACCTGCGACTATGATAATTGCCTTGAGGGCACTATAGCCAACAATCTCCCACTTGCACTTAAGGCTAATTTATTGCGATGTCGCATACTCACAGCCCGTGTGATACCGAACACCCAACTTCTCTACTAATCAGTTTCACAAACCTTGTTTGTAAAACTATTGCGTTCGAGAAATAGCCTCAGTGAGTGGATCCGCTCCAGTGTTTCTCTCTATGTCTCTTTATCTCAAATTCGCGGAGAAAACTATCTCCCGAAATGAGCAATACCCGTCTTAGAATATGTCTGGATATCTGATAGGACCCAGTTCACAAAAGAACTCCAAATCCAGCAAACTTCTTAGACTGTATCGTCTACTGAACTCAATCGGTACACTGCGCCATACCATCCTCAGTATCCGCTTGGACCACCTGTCCAAACTACTGCCCCTCGTCAGAGGGAAAACTATAACTCTGACAGTCACTCTGTCATCCATGTCATCTTGGAAGCCTGGAATGATAACCGTCTCTCAAAGGAGGCCGCCGTTATCAAATCCCTGAAACATCCACTTATGTTTATAAACTGCTTCCATTCGTTTTTCTCTAAGATTGGATTAATATATCAACTTATTACATCTAGTGCAAAAACAACATCTGGTGTAGTACTTGACATGTCACGATTGACTCAATTGCCTAAGCAAGTGATATATCAATCATGCACATCCTTCTCTGTTTAGTCTGTAAGACACCTTTAAAGAGGGTGACTCCTTCACCTGCAGGTTCACCACCATGCTAGGAGTAGTCCATTCTAAAATACTTTTAGAATACTGTCTAAGTATCCAGATTGGGACACTACCCAAATCCAGATCTAAAACCATAGATCTAGTAACCAGAAATGCCTGATATAATATCCATATCCTATATGGAGAAAACACTGTGTGACAACCACAGTACAACCGATCGTAGTATAGGAATTTCACTTTCTATAAAGTGCATGTCATCCTGAATACCAGGATCCACACCCTACTACCTTCTTACCAGATCCATCCCCTATTCTGATGAAGTCAAAATCCATGACTGTCACATCAAAAATAGATGATCTTTCTCCGATATATCTACTTTAATCTATAAATAGACATAAGCTACTTGTCCACTACACTTCCGCTGCTCCCACTGATTATGACAACCCTCTGGCAGAACCATATACACGTGTGCTTCTAAAGCTAGTTTAGAATGACGCTATATTCATCCTCCTGCCGGGTCTCATGGTCTGGAACAACAGTAGTGTCAAGTCTGGGTAAACAAGAACCTCCCTGTCACCCTTCTTGAGGATACCAAAATACCTCTCGAGTGCCTGAGGTTACCCACCATATCTGCGGAGCGGCTAATGAAATGTCAATCCTGATTAAGTCTTTAAGTCCTATTAAATTTTCCGTAATTGTTTGTAGTTCTGGAATCACTTCCAGTTCTACAATACTCCCACTACCGTTTTTCTGAAAAGATCCATTTTACTAAAACTGTGGCGAGTCAAGAACAATATCACTATTGATCTTCAGATGGTAGAAAATTAACCCTCGTCAAAACCCGGGATAACCCACAAACAGCCATTACTGAAACGTGCGCTGAGTTTATCCGGATTCTGGTTTTAAGCATCAGCCGGACGACTCCCTATACCTTAGTATCGTTAAGATATAAATTGATTCTATATATATCTAATATAGAAACAATGGCACTAATTCAATTGGAACCAGATTCAAATCATGCAGCTGTCTCCAGTGCATGTCAACTAAATGGAGAGAGGCCGATCAGCATTACTCAACTTAGAAGTGCGTCCAATTATGAGTAACCTGAAAGAGAAAAAAGTTTCTCAAAACCATTACTATCAACTGAATACCTTATACAAGTATCTACATCTTCGATCACCTTGAAGAATCCCGATACTTGCAACACCTGGTTCTCTACTTTATTCTTTTACCTATAACTTCTCAAAACTTAGACTTTGTATTTCTACGAAACACGTGTCTAAAAATGGAGAAGTCACAAGTAAACAGAATATAGTTAGAGTACCAACTCCTCTGTCCTAATGGACAACATACAATACTTTGTATAAGTCCCCTGAGTTGAAAAACCCAAACCCTGTGCGTCGTAGGTCGAAAACTGTACTATGGTTATGAAGACTTACACCGCTGTTGAATGCTCCTTACCTAACCATCAACTGATATAGGTAAATATCATGGATATAATTTCAAAAAGTTATATCCCACTTTATAAAAATAAACGTACGGATATATCAGTTTGAAATTGGTGCATAACGGATATTCAAAACCAAATACTTGCCGTCCGGCAAACAATCCAGGTGATTTCCTCAAATATCACCAATTACAACGAATTCCGATATAATGAGGATGATCACCTAATTCCCAATAACTTACTCCTGCTCATCATCTGTAAAACCATACATATGTGAGAATCAAACCTGGTAAATACATACCCTGGAGTAAAGATCTAATTGGGAAATCAATTTTCAATTAGCAACGCATAGTGAAACTGAAACATTTAAAATGTTTTATAGGGGTATCCTGGTATTCTTAGTAATGCCTCTTTCATTATCCAGATTCATGACTGAAACTATATATTTCCTTGTCATCTCACCAAATCCCTTTATTTGTCTTTAGTCGTTACCTTCTGTACACCATTGTTAGGCTTAAATGGTTTTCTTCCTTCCCTACCGTTCGGCACCAGCCTATGGTTTTGAAAGAAGACTATCCAATAAGCGTAATAGGTGTACTCTCCTAATCCTAGGAGTACTCGCAACCTGAGATAAGGTGATGATAAAAGACAACTGAATAAACCTTATTACTATTTCTCCTGAACCAGAATCCATCCTCAAAAAATTTCCTTCGAGTTCGTATATAACCATACGATGGATTTATCCAATGGAATTGGATGTTCGTAGTAATACGGAGTGTTCTGGAGAAATACAAAGGTGAAGTAGGAGTGGTAATGAAAGTCTTGGTTTGGTCATGAATAGCAGTCGCATTTTACTTTGCTCTCTTTCTAATCCCTTTATTTATCTTCACTCATTTCCTTCTGTACACCACACATAGGCTAATCGGTTTTCTTCATTCCCTACCTTTCGGCACCTGCCTATGGTTTGGAAGAAGACTATCCAATAAGCGTAATAGGTGTACCGTCTCCTAATCCTAGGAGCCCTCACAACCTGAGAGAAGGTAAAAAGAAAAATAATCCTATTCATTTTCTCCAGAACCGGAAACCATCCTCGAAAAATTTCCTTCGAGTTCGTATATAACCATATGATGGTTTTATCCGATGGAAATGGATACACGTAGTGATACGGGGTGTTCTGGAGAAAAGCAAAGGGTAAAAAAAGGAGTGGCAATGATGTATGCAATTTGGACAATCCAAAAGCCAGTGTTTATAAGAAAGTTCAGTTAATCTTGGTCTTGGTCACTGAGTTATAGTCTAGGGTCGGGTCATGGTTGCTGTCAAAGAGAGAGAAAAGAAACACTCGGCGTGCACTCTAACCTAGATCAGAATGGATAATCATTTTATCTAATCCGGATGGCTCCCACTGTTTCCTCGAATTCTCCTCCAAACCTAAAAGGAGAATTAGTCAGAATCACCCGAAGAGTAATCCTACTCATCAGTGGGAATCGGGATCCAACTATCGCATGATAACTTGATGGAAGCCACTCAAGTCACCATACTCCAGAAGGTATGCGCATGCCTGGCAAGTTTCTTGTATGTTTGAAACTCCCGATATGATTTTCACCCCAAGCGATTTATGACCTTGACTAGGGTCAACAAACCATAAACCGCTAGTCAAGTTCAACCCGTCATTATCCTGGATTGCATTAAACCCACCCGCACGTGCCCTTGACTAGATCAACAAGGCCGCACGATTGTCCTAACCAATCGCATTTAAAATGCAAACAAGCACCACTTAGCTACCGAACACTACGTCTTAACTAGGTCAACAAACGCAGCACGAATACTAAGCAATACTTGTAAGAAATGACGGAAGGCCACGGCTGCTTTTTGGCGAAAAACATTTAACGTAATGAACTAGATATCGTTGAAGTAATCCAAGTGGTTTTATAAAAGTATAGTAGCGAAAACTTTTGCTAAAGAGGTCACTCCCGGTGAAGGGATCTCGGCTCTTTCCCCGTCGAATGAGGTGCAGGATATTCCAAACTGAATACCACGATGCAAAGCAAAAAGTAATCGACTATAGTGAAGTTATTACGTTGATGCAAACTTCTGCCCAAGGGGTCACTCCCGATGAAGAGATCTCGGCCCTTGCCTCGTCGAATGAGGTGCTGGATATTCATAACTGAATACCACTGTGCAAAGCAAAAGAGAACGTCTGTAATGTCAGTTTTTAAAACCTTAGTTCCAACAACATCATATATATATATGTTTGTTTTCCTTGCATTGATAAGAATCAACGCAGTCCCATCAATTAATCACACCAGAAAAGAACGAAAATAAAATGTACGTATATGCCATCCGCATTCGCCACTGGGTCCCGTCATCACCCGTTAGGTTACTTAACTAACGACAGAACGGGGACTGGGCTAGCGCGGGTGCAAAATATATACATCTACTAGTATATATAAATATATATAACAATCGTCCCAAGCATGATAAATGCAACATCACAGAAAAGTAATAAGCATTACAGAACAATACAGATAATCTGGGAGCCCCGGATTTTCTTTGAGAAACAACTGAAAACCCGACGTTCCCCTAGTCGTGTGGATAACCTGTGCAATGAACTCCTAGACCCCTACGAGCGTGGCAAGTTACCCGCCAAAACCTGAAGCGAGGCAGCCCCTTCAACAAAGTGAATGGACCACCCAGCACTTCACGGAATCCGGTAACTTGAGCACCCCTTCTTGGGTCAACCTATACCCCCTACGAGTGCGGCGAATAGCCCGCCAATTCTAGAGTGAAGCCCCCTCCGTCTCAACGCCATGAGATGCGGGCCCGTTGTCCTTTAGAACCCGGCTATCCGTGCACCCCACCGCGGGGTAATCTTAGTACAGAAAAGAAAATATATACAACGGGTACATCGACCTCAACCCGGTCGTGCCCCAAAAGAATAATATACAAACAGGCAGTGACGGCAGTCCACATGTCGGACGCTCGTCCCGCAATATCAAATGTACAAATGAAACAAAACTGTACTATCTCTGCACCCAGGCTATCCACCACGACAATCCGTAATATCATAGCACAACACAGAACATCAACGTGAATGTCACGTTCGCAAACTCGTCTAAAAGAACATATAGCAATCAGACGGGTTTACCGATCGATTGACATTCACGGTCGCAGATGCTAAACTAAGTACTGATAATATCACAGTTAAAATATCGATCGATTAAAATTTCTGTCTAGCCCCAAGTGCAAACCAGTACTCAAGAGGATCTGGGCTAAAACTAAACATCACAAAAATCATTTTTCCTTGTCAGAGAGTGCCAGAAAAAATTTGGAGGCAATTGGACACAAAAGCGCGGCGGAACCGCCGCCAAATGGCATGTTCTGAAGCGGTTCCGCGGCCAAAAAATTGAATCAAGCTTCCAAATTTCTTGTGGCGCTCTACAATTGCCTGCACGGATTTTTAAGCTATACAGAAAGATTTTTCGACCAAGTTTTAAAATCAACAGAAAATAGGCAAATTGGAAAATTGATTTGGAAATTTTGATCGATCGAGATTTTAAGCTTGTGCAAACTAGCTAGTAGGGTTTAATGGGTGGCTCTGATAGCATGAAGGGTTATGGGAGCGCCCCGGCCATCGAACTGTGGCCAAATACGGAACAAAAATTTTCTAAAACCCGGCGCTACCATTACCCGATTTCCAAGATCGAAACCATTAACCCTAAAACTAGCAAACCAATCACAAAGAGATAGAATGGTTATACCTAATGAACCAAGTCCTTCGGGTCTTCAACCATTTCCAAGCTCCTAGTGATGCGGATCGACTTTGGTCGCCGGTCTTCCTTCATCTCCGATGATCCACCCGAGGAAAACGGCACAAGCTCCAGGTTCGCCAAGCGGACCAACGACCATCCAAGATAGCTAGTAGTGGAGAGTGGGAGTGTAGAATAGTGTCACCATATTTTTCTCTCATACTCAAAGCTCATGGAGCAACCATAGAAATGGGGAGGTGATGATCAAAGGCATGAGCTAAAAATGGCTAAGTGTTTTTGGTGTGAGCATGAGAGTGAGCTAGAGAGAGCCTCAAGTGAATAAAAAAAAAGCAAGAAAAACCCCACATCAAGAAGTGGCCGGCCCTCTCTCTCCTCCCTCCAAAAATGCACACCAAAAATACTTTTCCAATTAACAATAAACAAATAAGACCATACCAATCTCTACATGCCCAAAACCCATGCTTTGACCCAAATCAACTTTCCACCTCATTATGAAACAAATGATTTTCTTAAAAAGGAAAATCAATAATGAGGTGGCAAATCTTCTAGAAGTCATTCCGTACAAATACGGAATACTTCCCGGTATATGTATCGAAATACACATACGCGTATTCGTACGAAAATACGAATAGCCAAAGAGAGAAAATAAATAGTGAGCAATAATACTAGAATACATATATATAAATACATATGTAAATTATCAAATCAAAACTTGATTTAACAATCTGACTTAATCCTAAGCCGCTAGTATTATCAACCGTCCGATTAAAATCTGTGCAGCCTGTGCACATATTCAATCGTACACCTGTATGTATCAACTGTTAGTTATATGTATGCCCTAGAGGCCATTACTGTACATTGGATGTATATTATAGTGGATGCTGGGACATATATAGATAGGACTTTCTTGCTCGACATGATAGTACGCTATCTAGTTGCTCTTTATCTTAACATGTATACTTTCTGTCTCTCTGATTACATGTTGATAAAGCCCTTAGGATGTGTACTCGACTTCCAGGACTATGATGCAGATCATACTAGTGGAGCCTGGTTAGTCCATGAGTACATCCTTCAATGTTCTTAGTCGTGGGAATATCGAGATGGGGCATCGATATTCCAGAGTAGACTAGCGTATATCTTCTCGACTCATGTGATGGGCGATGGATGATCCCATATCCATTGGTGTTTGACATCAGAGATGGTATGCGGGTGCTCAGTGCAGACTGGGTACACTGAACGGACTCGCCGAGAACTCCCAGATGGTATTATACCTCACGTCAGATGGCAGTTCTCTGGTGACACTGGTACAGCTTAGTCTGTTGACCCGAGATCGTCATAGAGTCTTGTGTGTCTCCCACTGTGCTTTGATTTCCACCCTACCACGGCTCTACTGAGTCGTGCAAACAGGTGATTTTTGGGTACAGTCCCGATTCACATGGAGGCAATGAGCGATAGGAGGGGATTCGTCTCTCCCGGTATTGGGGGTTGATGTTGCGCAATGCACGATGGCCATAACAGGAAATCCCTGGCCAGGGTTGCAGTGATATACTGGTAAGAGTTATCAGTAGTTTCACGATTGTTATGGACCTTACGTCGGCATGACTTATCAAGCTATTGGGGTCTGACGTTTACCACCCCTAGGCGAGATATGCGACATATCAGACGAACAGACCGGACTGTACGGTAAGTGTTACTGGTTGGATTCACAGGAGTGTGAGCGGGCTTGCTCGTCGATATTCTGATCACTCAATACCCGGGTGACCGTTACGTTTAGCAGACCGCATGCGGCTTGTGGATATTTGATATGATCATCACCTGCTGCCGGCGTATTGACGAGTCTTTAGAGTCCTACACAGAGGTTTCCTGGCTCAAGCGAAACGAAATAGGAGCGCATATGAGATATGTGCGGGACCGAGAATAATGCGTGTATGTGATACCGTATTCTATTCTCGCGATGAATGTATCGAATGGTTGTATGCGATATAACCTAGTTATCGAATCAAGGATTGATTCGATAAGTCGATACATTAGATACTAGTCGGTTATATGCGACATGACCGGATCATTGAATCAAGTGTTGATTTAATGATTTAATGTATAATTATATATTTGATATATTACTTTGCATTAAGTAGTATTGGTTCACTTTAAATGGATTTTCTCACTTAATGTACACAAGTTGTATATGTGATATACTTTTGTGCATAAGATTGTATCATGTTTGATGATACATGCTCACTTGGGTTTGTGTGAAGATTAAACCATGGTTGTGTAATGGTTAGGGTTTTCATTTTATTATCTATTTATTTATTTATTATTCTTTTGAAATGATAAAGAGAAAAAAAATTGTGGCTTTCTTTGTTTGTTGTTGAAGCTTCATGAAGCTTTGACCAAGTGACCATTTTTGTCTCATGCTTAACCCTAACCATTCCAACTAACCATAGTCTATTCTCTACACCTAATCATGGTTGCCATATGATAAGTATTCATATTTTTTCTATTATGAAAATAACTTATCATATTCTTTATCTTCTTCCTCTCCTTCTTCAACATAAAGAAAGCTTGCCTCCATCAATGGCAACTAGTGAAAAAGAGTGAGAAATCCAATTCTAAAGTGAACCCACTTCCTATTTCTTCATCCTCTACCTCTTGCCAAGTAGTATAGGGTGTTTTCTTCACAAGCTTCATAACTTGGTGAAGTGGGAGCTTGATCTTGTGATGCCTCGACGTAGATCATCTTCGGCATCGAAGCCGACGACCTAGCCCGCCCATTTCTCCGATGAAGCCGATGATAGAGTCCAGGATCCGATTTGGACAGCGGAGGGACATCATCACGGAGCCTAGGAGGTGGAGGACCGGATCTACAAAGGTTGTAGCCCCTTCCCTTTAGCTATAAATTCGTTTATTTGCATTGCATCGCCTGTACATCTAGTTAACGATCCGTATTAGGGTTTCTCGGCACTTGTAAAATTTTAATTGGCCATGTTTGATCACTTGTGAGACCTTATTAGTGTGCCTAGGAACCCTACAGTCGTATCAGAGCCTAGCTAGAGCCTTAGGCGATGCGTAGACGGAGTTTGAAGTCCGATCGAACCGAAACCCTAAATCCAATTTGCTCTCTGGACTTTTTTCAAAAACTGGGTTTTTTCCAGATTAAAAATTCTTTAAAAATTCAGCAGGAAGATCTAAGAATTATGGTGCAAAACGAGATCCTAATTCATCTAAACCGCCGCGGAACAGCGGCAGAAGCATGCCTTCTGCGGCGGTTCCGCGGCAGTATTGTCACATTGCCCAATAAATTTTGCACAGTAATTCCTTTAATTTGGTGCTGGATTTTATGGGATTTTTTAAATATCACTCAAGAGTTGAGTTTTCTGGGTTGTATTGGGGACTCGGTGTTTCGATCGGATTGTCTAATTTTGTCAGTGTGTTTTTCCGGGTAATTTTAAGAATATGTTAAGAAGTTCGATCGGAAAGTTTAACATTTTCTATTTATCCGGAATGTGATACAATAATTGGAATTCACAAGTAGTTATGAGATAACTGATTGAATGTTATAAATCTAGCGGTTTAGTCTCACTTGATCGGTTGCCACGGAATTTTGATGTGATCAAAAGTCCGTCGCAATCACGTAGCGTACGCGGATACTCGCCAGGTAAACTTAATAGACAGGCTCGCCCCATAGCCCCGACCAAGTGATTGTAGGAGAACCCCGTCGCCGAAAGCATCCTTTCGGGTACTCGCGGCAGCGGTGTTCCGCCTTGGTGCACTTCGTCGACGGCGTCGGGGGTGCGGCAGTCTACTGAAGTTTGCGACGAGCATTCGATCTAGATGACGGGAATCTTGTTGAATTGCCCAACTGTATATTGAAAAGTGTTTTCGATAATGAGACTAAAATGCGGGGTTTATAATTGTTAGGCATGTAATGTCTAAGTATTTCATTTAATTAGGCATGCGATGTCTAAAGAGGATGCGGATTCCAACTGTTGTAGTTTTACACTTTCTTTTCTGTGACCGTAAGTGTAATATGTGATATCGCCGGTTTCGTTACTATATGTCAACGACAATTGGGATGCGCATATTTACTTACGTTGATGACATGTGATGTTATGTGTTGCTGGATATGTTATATTGGATCGTCGTGTTCGAATAGCCGGGGGTTTTTTATGTGAGATGAGTGTTTTTCATTTTCATTCATGTAAAAACTTGTATGTAATATTCTTTTATTGGGACACTTCCAGGTTGCGGATGATGTCACAATTTGTATATTATTTACTTTTCTGCACTAGGATAGACCCAAGGAGGAGGGCACAAGTAACCGGGTTCTAGGGTCCAGTGGGAGACCATCTCGAGGAGTCGAGTCCGGGTCTCCTAACCCTAGAATTGGTAGGGTTGCTTGCCGCTCTCGTAGGGGTCTAGGGGTGTGGGATAGGCTATTCATCACGACCGTGGAATCCGTGTTTTATACTGGCTCGTATTAGAAACACGGACGTCCTAGTATATCCAATATTTCATATGATATTTTCTGCTGCGTTATCTGTGATGTGATCTTGTGATGTGTTCAGATAGATATAGTATATAGTATATATGATATATTATATAGACGTTGCTTATGTTTTACACCCGCGCTAGCCCTGCCTCGTTTTGGCGTTAGTTACCTAACCTAACGGTGCAGACGGGACATCGAGGCGAATGCGGATGGCATAAGCGTACGTTATATTTATCTGTGATGTTTAGGTGGACTTAAATGATGGGATATTCATTAATGAGATTAATGAAAGAAAATAAACCTAATTGATGTTGTGGAATCGAATTTCAAAAATAAAACAGGTAGCTACAGTTCTTGCTTTGCATTGCGGTGTTCCTTGAAGAACATCCTGCACCTTATTCGATGAGGAAAGGACCGAGATCCCTTCACCGGGAGTGACTCCTTTAGCATTAACTGGCAGATGCTACACACTCGGTTTGTCTTTTGAACGCTTCTATAGTTTCCGCTTTGCACAGTGATATATATGATATATCCCGCACCTCATTCGACGAGGAAAGGGCCGACGATCCCTTCACCGGGAGTGACCCCTTTAGCAAAACTAAAAAAGCTTCGAAAACATTCCATTTAAAAACCATTTGATTCCGCAACGAGATCAAGTTCAAAGCGTTAAAGGTTTTCACAAAAACCATTCGCAACCCTCCGTCATTTTAGGAAGTAGAGTACTTAGTATTCGTGCTGTGTTTGTTGACCATAGTCAAGGCACAGTGTACGGTAGCTAAGTGATGTCTTCCTACACCGCATATGATGCAATTAGTTAGGACAGTCGCATGACTTTGTTGACCTTAGTTAAGGATCATGTGGGTGGGTCTAATTAATCACGAAATGACGGGTAGAACTTGACTAGTGCTTATGATTTGTTGACCATAGTTAAGGTCATAAGTGCTAGGGGTAAAAATCTTTATCGGGAGTTTCAAGTGTTGAAATTTGCAATGAGATTGCATACCTTCTATATGATAGTTGGATCCCGATACCCACTGCGAGTAATTGTTACTCCTGGGAGAGTTTTGCACTTTACAATTAGCCGATCAAGTAGGTGTCTAGAAAGGTGTCAACGGGGTTACGCCTCTGGGAAAACGAGGTTTACTGTAATTAGGTCCGTGCGAAAGCACGGGGAACCTCCCTCAAAGTACCGACACTGGCCTGGCTGAAAGATTGGCGAACTTGTAGAGTGTAATTAATCCCGGCTAGTCTTTCCTTTTAGGGTTTGAAGGAAGATTTGATAAAAACAGTGGGAGCCATCCTGATTAGATAAAATATATAACCAATCTGATCTTGCAAGAGCGCACGCTGAGTATTTTCTTCTCTCTCTCTCCAGGTAGCGACCATATCACGCCTTAATCAAGATAATAAGATGGATGTATTGACCGAACCCGCTTGTTATACTGAGCTGGAGAACGTTGGTCCCGCTCCAACTTATAATTGTTATAAGACAGAGCAAGAAATATGGGAATACCAGAATCCCTATGCCGCCCAAACGAAGAAAGTGCATATGATGCATCTTCTTCGGGTATGTTCGTTACAAAGAACTGTTTCTCAATATCCTCTGCATCCTGGGTATTTGATACCGGATCAGGATCCCAGATATGTAATCTGTTACATAGGGCAATAAAAAGGCAGAGAACTGAGAACGGGTGATAAGTTTCATGAGACAGAAAACGGGGCAAGTGTTGCAGCCAAGTCTATTGGTCACTGTCACCCTGTATTACCAATACATTGATTCTGAACGAATGTTGTTAGGTACCGAACCTGATATACAAAATCATATCAGTCTCTTTATTAGTAAAGAAATGATATAATTTTGTATTAATGGATAATGTTTTGAACATTTCCTATATCAAAAGTTGATCAGTTCAGGCACGTTATCTAAAAGCATTGATGTTCTAAATCAAACTACAGTTCCTAATATACAGAACACACACAAAAGGAAAAGTTCAGAAATGAACGAATCCCTCTTGAGGCATTGTAGACTAGGTCATATCAATGCGTCCCGACTGGCTGAAGTTACATTTTAGATGCATATTTAAATCAGTTTGAATTTACATCTTGTGAAACTTGCCAGTCATGTCACAAAGATAAGATGACCATAGCTCTGTTTATTGAAAACAGAGAAAGAGTTAGTAAACTCTTGGGACTGATACATGATGATGTATGTAAGGTCTCCTGTCTACACATGCCAGGACAGGTACTTTGTACTTCATTACGTTCTCTGATGATATCTCAAGATTCAGACATATGTTCCTGTTGAAACATAGGCACGAAGCTTTTGAGATATTCACAGAATATAAGTGAGAAGTAGAGAACCAAAAACCGGGTATAAGTATTATATCCTATGATGAGATCAGGGAGGAGAATACTTGTGCATGGAATTCTTGGATATTCTAAAGGAGAATGAGATTCTCTCTCAGCATTACTCCTTCGTATACACCATAGCACGATGGTATATCGGGGCGGAGCAATCACACCCTATATGATATGGTGCGCTCTATGATGAGTACTACTGAGTTTCCTATTTCCTTTTATGGAGTTATGCACTTAGGAAGTTGCATACATATTGAATAGGGTTCAATTCAAATCTGTGCCTACCACTCCATATAAGATATGGTATGGGAAGAGCCTATCTCTTAAGTAAGTTAAGATTTGGGATTGTCCGGCCTGTGTCAAAAGCAAAATCCGGACAAGATCGAGGCAAGGTCAGTTCTGTAGAACTGGAAAGGTTCCAGCTATACAAAACTACAGCAGATGATTTGACAGAACCGAAGGATTCAATAATTCCCGACGAATCTCGGCCTCTCCGCCGATCTGGTAAGGTTCCTCATCCGCCTGAGAGATACCTCGGTTTCTCGATGACAGTGGGAGCAAGGACTGCATCATGAGATGATGACCCAACTAGATTCGAGCAGGCCATCGAGAGTAGAGACTCTGTAAGAATGGCTGGATGCTTAGTGATCTGAGATGGAATCCATGTACACCAACAAAGTATGGACTTTGGGTGCTATATCTGAAGGGTTAAATCGCCATCAGGAGCAAGTATATCTTGAGAAGATTACTTGGTGTAGATGGAAAAGTTAAGACTTTCAAAGCTAGACTTGTTAAAGGTTTTAGTCATCAACCAGGCGTGGATAATGATGATACCTTTTCCAGTGGCTATGCTTAAGTTCATCCGGATCCTACTTGCCACGGCTACATACCATGACTACGATATCTGGTGGTTGGGTGCCATGACTACTTTTCTAAATTATGATTTAGAAGAGAACGTCTATAAGAACACAGTCAGAGGGCTTCGTAAACAGTGGGAGCAGCGGAAACATGTGCAAGTTGCTTTACGGGATAAACCATGCATCGCGGAGTTGGAACGTCTGTTTTGATGTGGTAGTCGAAGTGTTTGACTTCATCAAAATGGTAGATGAACCTTGTATATACAAAACGGTAGTAGAGAGTAAGGTAGTCATCCTCGTGTTGTACGTGGACAACATACTCTTATAGGAAAAGAGTTTCATATACTACGATCGGTCGATCTCCTTTTATCACATGGATTCTCCATATAGGATCAAAGTGATACCTCCTAAATTCTGGATTTTGGATCTATGAGATAGATCTAGATGGATGTTAGGATTCTCACTAGTTGTAGTGAGATGGTATCAATCGATCCTGGGGAGAATCACTGGAAGGGTTCCAGGGTGATAAAGACGACTGAATGTCAGTCACAGGCATTGTCTTTACCCTCAGTAAAGAGACGGTATGTTGGAAGATTTCCAAGCTAAATACCGTGGCAAACTAGACGATAAAGGCTGGTAACATCGCTATTGAAGATACTACCAAAGAGGCAGTTTGGGTATATATATTGGTTCATAAGATAAACTAGGTTCCTACCATTGTATGACAATGGAAGTGTGGATTTGGCCAAGGAACTCCGATCCCATCAGTGACCCAGACATATTCTGAGGCAGTATCACCAGATCATGGAGATAGATAATCTCCAGGATGATCGAGGTTAGGAGAGTAGACTCAGAGGACAACACGGCGGATCCACTCACGAAGGCCTTTTTCCAAAGAGAGACTTTTAGGGGATGGTTGAGTATTAGATACTACAACTACTGCTACAGATGGCCCTAGTGCAAGTGGGAAATTGTTAGTTATATGTATGCCCTAGAGGCCATTACTGTACATTGGATGTATATTATAGTGGATGCTGGGACATATATAGGTAGGACTTTCTTGCTCGACATGATAGTACGCTATCTGGTTGCTCTTTATCTTAACATGTATACTTTCTGTCTCTCTGATTACATGTTGATAAAGCCCTTAGGATGTGTACTCGACTTCCAGGACTATGATGCAGATCATACTAGTGGGGCCTGGCTAGTCCATGAGTACATCCTTCAATGTTCCTAGTCGTGGGAATATCGAGACGGGGCATCGATATTCCAGAGTAGACTAGCGTATATCTTCTCGACCCATGTGATGGGCGATGGATGATCCCATATCCATTGGTGTTTGACATCAGAGATGGTATGCGGGTGCTCAGTGCAGACTGGGTACACTGAACGGACTCGCCGAGAACTCCCAGATGGTATTATACCTCACGTCAGATGGCAGTTCTCTGGTGACACTGGTACAGCTTAGTCTGTTGACCCGAGATCGTCATAGTCTTGTGTGTCTCTCACTGTGCTTTGATTTCCACCCTACCACGGCTCTACTGAGTCGTGCAAACAGGTGGTTTTTGGGTACAGTCCCGATTCACATGGAGGCAATGAGCGATAGGAGGGGATTCGTCTCTCCCGGTATTGGGGGTTGATGTTGCGCAATGCACGACTGGCCATAACAGGAAATCCCTGGCCAGGGTTGCAGTGATATACTGGTAAGAGTTATCAGTAGTTTCACGATTGTTATGGACCTTACGTCGGCATGACTTATCGAGCTATTGGGGTCTGACGTTTACCACCCCTAGACGAGATATGCGACATATCAGACGAACAGACCGGACTGTACGGTAAGTGTTACTGGTTGGATTCACAGGAGTGTGAGCAGGCTTGCTCGTCGATCTTCTGATCGCTCAATACCCGGGTGGCCGTTACGTTTAGCAGACCGCTTGCGGCTTGTGGGTGTTTAATATGATCATCACCTGCTGCCGGCGTATTGACGAGTCTTTAAAGTCCTACACAGAGGTTTCCTGGCTCAAGCGAAACGAAATAGGAGCGCATATGAGATATGTGCTGGACCGAGAATAATGCGTGTATGTGATACCGTATTCTATTCTCGCGATGAATGTATCGAATGGTTGTATGCGATATAACCTAGTTATCGAATCAAGAATTGATTCGATAAGTCGATACATTAGATACTAGTCGGTTATATACGACATGACCGGATCATTGAATCAAGTGTTGATTTAATGATTTAATGTATAATTATATATTTGATATATTACTTTGCATTAACTAGTATTGGTTCACTTTAAATGGATTTTCTCACTTAATGTACACAAGTTGTATATGTGATATACTTTTGTGCATAAGATTGTATCATGTTTGATGATACATGCTCACTTGGGTTTGTGTGAAGATTAAACCATGGTTGTCTAATGGTTAGGGTTTTCATTTTATTATCTATTTATTTATTTATTATTCTTTTGAAATGATAAAGAGAAAAAAAATGGTGGCTTTCTTTGTTTGTTGTTGAAGCTTCATGAAGTTTTGACTAAGTGACCATTTTTGTCTCATGCTTAACCCTAACCATTCCAACTAACCATAGTCTATTCTCTACACCTAATCATGGTTGCCATATGATAAGTATTCATATTTTTTCTATTATGAAAATAACTTATCATATTCTTTATCTTCTTCCTCTCCTTCTTCAACATAAAGAAAGCTTGCCTCCATCAATGGCAACTAGTGAGAAATCCAATTCTAAAGTGAACCCACTTCCTATTTCATCATCCTCTACCTCTTGCCAAGTAGTATAGGGTGTTTTCTTCACAAGCTTCATAACTTGGTGAAGTGGGAGCTTGATCTTGTGATGCCTCGACGTAGATCATCTTCGGCATCGAAGCCGACGACCTAGCCCGCCCATTTCTCCGATGAAGCCGATGATAGAGTCCAGGATCCGATTTGGACAGCGGAGGGACATCATCACGGAGCCTAGGAGGTGGAGGACCGGATCTACAAAGGTTGTAGCCCCTTCCCTTTAGCTATAAATTCGTTTATTTGCATTGCATCGCCTATACATCTAGTTAACGATCCGTATTAGGGTTTCTCGGCACTTGTAAAATTTTAATTGGCCATGTTTGATCACTTGTGAGACCTCATTAGTGTGCCTAGGAACCCTACATCAACATACGTCAACTACACCATATCGTCTGAACTATGAAAACCCTCTGTGTGGGACTCTAAAGACTCGTCAATACGCTGGCAGTGGGTTTAACCATAAGCACGTCAGCGGCACTAGCTGTACGTAACGGCTACCCAGGTATTGAGTGAAAGGAAGCCCGACGAGCAAACACATCCGAACCCCTACTGAGCCTGTCAGTAACAATATCCGTACAGTCTGGTCTGTTCGTCTAAGAGTATCGCATATCGAGTTTAGGGGGGTGGATAAAGTCAGACCCTTAACAACGCAATAATTCGTGTCGGTATGAAACCCATCACTACCTGAGAAACTATCGATCCTGGATCGGTAATTCTCACATACCCCGGCCGGGGATTTCTAGTGATGACCACCCGTGCACTGCGCGACATCAGCCCCCAATACCGGGAGAGACGAATCTCTGACAATCCGCTCACTGCCTCCATGTGGCTCGGGACTGTACCCAACTAAAACTTGTTTGCACGACTCTTTTGAGCCATGGTAGGGTAGTAATCAAAGCACAGTGGGAACTCACACGAGACAAATGACGATCTCAGGTCGACAGACTAACCTGTACACATGTCACCAGGAAACTGCTATCTGACTATGGGTATAATACCAAGTAGCATGTTCCCGGCGAGTCCGTCCAGTGTACTCATAACCCAATGAGCACATGTATACTATCTTAGGTGAACAACTGACACCAATGGCTTATGAGACCGGCCACCGCCCCTCATCAGGGCCTAGATAAGTATACACCAGTCTACACTGGAGTATCGATACCCAGTCTCGATACTCCCACGACTATGGACATTTAAGGATGTGCTTATAGACCCCAGCTCCCACGTATGTGATCGCCATCACAATGCTGGCAGTCAAGCAAGAATCCTATGGGCTTTATCAACATATGATGATAAAGACAAACCAGATAGCATACTATCATCTCGAGCAAGACTGTTTTATCGGTATAGGTCCTCGCTCAATCATCATGATCACATACCTGCGACTATGATAATTGCCTTGAGGGCACTATAGCCAACAAGAGGTCCAGTAAAATCACTGGTAACTTATTTTAAAGGTCAAACATGAAGAACAAAGGTAAGTAAACAGAGAAGAAGAGACTGAACTTGCCCTACCGAATAAACATTGAAAAATCAACAAAGGATCTTTAATGATCTATTCAAAACACAGAAACAGAATAAACCTGCAATTCCCATATAGCTTCAACTAGGACTGTCATCTATTCCAAATGTTTTCAGTTTATAAGAAATCAAGGAAGGTCTCTAGTTTTGATGCAATATCGCTTTTAATGTGAACTTAAGCTTGCCAACAAATAGCACACGTGTTTCCTATGGTTGTAATCTAATCATCTCAAACTTGTTGACTTCACATGCTTCAGGAATTAGATGTTGCTTTCATTCTAAGCTAACTAGTATGATAGTATCCTCTGACAACAGATGTCAATCATTCTAGGTCATTCATAGAATAAACCAGATAAAAAGGCACAGTACAACAACATTTCGTACCTTTCTATAATATTTGTAATAACAGATACAACAGCCGTTAATTTCCAAAACCATGATAACAACATTCAACTTATACTCAATTATATAATTGCACTTTGAAGAATTAAATATACCAGGCTTAATTTAGAATTTTAGATCCCTTATATCAAATATGCATAGTGTTTTAGACATGACACACGCCATTAACTAGCAATGACAATCCCTGATACCTAAGTAATGTTAGCACTTTAACGACATATATTCAAAACCAAGAATCTAATTTTAGTGCAACTTGATCAACATTTAAAAAAACAACAACAATTGGTTTTAGAGATTCATATGGTGCAGAAGATCCGATGCCCATAATAAGATAGTATAGTATAAACCCACCAGTGTGTAACAAAATAATATTCAAATATATTATTACTTAATATCGCATAGGGCTACATTCAAGAGTAAGAATCAATATGCTCTCACATCACATAAGAAATAACGAAAGGACATTTCTCGAAAGATAATAAATTGACAAAATTTACCTCTGGAGCCATCCAACGGTATGTTCCTGTTTCTGCAGTCATAACTCCAGTTTGAGCTTTAACACGTGCAACACCAAAATCCGCAACTTTGACAACCTACATAATGAATGTGCTGAGAAAAAAATGGAAAAAACATATAATGCAACTAAGAACGCACACACTGACTGGATTCATCATTAAGATGACAAATCCTTATCTGATTTGCATCCCTACCACTGTCACTCAGATTCATCAAGCATGCCTAATGGGCCCTTTTTGAATCATCCTTATATTTATATTGCATTCTAGATATATCTAACATACATCAATAACGTGGACACCAACAATCTATTATTTTTTGTGGTCTTAAATGAGTGATATTCTTCATATTCATAGTTTAGATTCCGTAAAATATTAACTTATGTCATTATGCACAAATATTAAAACGCTAAAGAATTAACGTATCCCAATGAATCATATCCTACTTCGCTATTATATTACACAGGGCTCAGTACCAGTACGATTTACAGCATATAAAGTGCCTCAAATTTTTATAACAAATTGAAATGATTTTTGAGTTTCTTTGCATCAGACCCAGAGAATGGAAGACACTAGTAGAAAGTCATTTTGATGTAAGGCCCAAGGTGTTTTAGACCTCACAAAAAAAAACTGTCACGCCATCCAAACTTCTTTAAAAATACTGGATAGTTAACTCTTTGATCACCAACAGCCAATATCGAAAAATTCCTCAATTGACACACACAGCACTCATGAATGCACACACCACCCATGCATGCACATACATAAGAATAAGGATTTTTGCCAGTAAGAATGATTATGAAACTCATGGCACACATTAAAATATAAGGTTCTTGTTGAAAAACGTACTAATAACTCTCTTCAACCCATAACTTAATTAGAAGTAGATTTGAAATTTTCTAATGAAAATAAATTGTGAAGTTTACACCATAATGATATTTAAACAAGAGTACATGAGATAATAACTAGCAAATTATAGTAGAATCTAGTAGAATCAGCAAAATAGCAATAGGTGCCTACTTTGTGGAGCCTAAAAAGGTGATCAATTTTTTAACGGGAAAATAAATCATAATTGGAACTGGAAAAGTTGATCTGGACTAATATAAATTGATGATTTCATATATAATAGTAAATTGACAATGAATTTGGGGCAAACTTTAATCAGTTCATTTATTACACTAAATATTCCATATCTTTTGTTTATTTTCATCTCTTCCCAAGACCTATTTTGTTACAGCTCCCTTGTAAACCTTGATCAACTGGCACAAATTTAGATAAAAAAATTTATAACCATTAGGATTCAGGATCTTATGTGTCTAGGTTGCACCATGATGGATACCACGTGATATTGATATACAAGAATATGGAAAGATCATTTAAATCCAAAATGCAGATACGACTTAAGAGTATGAAACACAAATACTTGCAAATGCCTCACGAATCATCCCCGATCGTGAATCGGTGTCGGAAGCTCTCAAATTCGCCTGGATTAGCGAACCCGAATTTCGGATATAAATAGATAGGAAAACCGCCAGAATACTTTCCAAGTAGGCCCAGTTCGCAAATCAGGTCTGGTAATTTGTTTAGTTGTTGTAGCTCGGATCAGATTGAGATCTTGAAACTTAGGGGTCTCGGGTACCCACTCTCTCTCTCTCTCTCTCTCTCTCTCTCTCTCTCTCTCACACACACACACACACACACACACAGTCTCTCTCTGAACAGTCTCTCTCTCCCCCCTCCCCCTCCCCCTCCCCCTTCACAAAGAAATCATAAATACTCTGACCTCTCCAATCATTTTTTATACAACACAAATATTTATGAATGTGCTCCTTCAATGTGTTTAGTCGATTGTTGGTTATTGAATCATAGTTTTTGTGGTCCAGTTACATTTGATAGAAAATCAATAGTGTGTTTGTATCTATTTTAATCATTCAATTTACATTATTGATCTGAAAGTGCATTTAATATTCAACATAATGCCCTTTTTTATTTATGTTATTATATATTTATATGTATATTTATATTTATATTTAATATATATTTATATTTATTGAACTAAAAATTAAATCATATCTTGTATCCTAGGTTTTCGTAAAATTGTGAATCCGTGATTCCGAATCGTATCGTATCTCGTATTCGTATCCGAACCTGTGTTGCATAGGGCTTAGATACACTATGAATTTTTACATTTTGGATATATTATAAATTTTCGGATACAACAAAAGGAGTATAAGAAAAGTGTCCATGCATTGAACACGATTGCCATTGATATGTCTCGTATATCAAAGTATCCATGCAACATAGTTATGCACACATGTATCATCAAGATTTACTACAACAAAAATAAATGATCGGAAAAGGACTAGAATATGAACACATAATTTGATACTAGATATTTAATATTATTTTGGAACCGATTTGAAATATCGAATAAATAAATAAATATTGGCCATAATTAGTATGCTAAGTGCTAACTGCTAGTTAATGTGTGAAATGAAAGCATACAAATAGCACACAGATCTACAGAAATAAATTTGGCAGAATGCACATGTTTCATTACATGACTAACAGTTACCAGATATAGTGAGCAGCAATATACATTACAGGTCATGGATAGATCAGTTTCTATCTTATTTTTCAGTCAAAACTCAAAGGCTTATCAACTAAAGGTTTCATAAAAAAGGAATAAATAACATATTTAAAGCAATTTAAACTCCGTGCTCGTCATCCAAAGAAGTATACCATTTTCGTTCTTTGCGTATTTTGTTAACTATTCACACTTAATTCAATATATTCAGTCTATAGAATTTATTTTTTAAAATTTAAGGCATAAACATCCTTGAACAGTTTCCCAGTCAGTGCCATGTGAGTGTGCAGATTTAACTATTTATGAAATTTAAAGCTGATGCAAACACAATATGTAAAAATGTCATAAGATCAAACATAAATGTTTTGTTTTTAATAACATCCTTGTTCTAAGTCGAACATTAACTGAAATTACTTGCCTCATTTTCATCCATCAGAAGATTTGCAGCCTTGAGGTCCCGATGGATAATATTATTTTGGTGTAGGTAGTTCATACCCTTGGAAATATCAATTGCTACTCTGAGTAAAGCCGGAAGCTTGAAAACACCTTTCTGCTTATGAAGAAAATCATACACACTTCCGCCCGACATGAATTCTGAGATTTTACAAAAATAAAGAATAGATCCTCAATTTGACCTTTGATTACAAGTGCAATCCTTCTTGAAGCAATAACAAAATCTGGAAACAAAACAGACAACCAATGTCTAGATTTGTAAAATTTAGTACCAGTCACAATGCATAAGCCAGGAGGTCTGGTACAAGCACCAATAAATTGCACAACATTCTTATGGCGAACCTTTCTGCGAGAACAAGAAAGAAAAGACATGAAGCTGTTGGGGAGGGGGTGGGACTCAAGCAATGCAATTATGGACAACCGTTTTTAAATTAAAAGTGGCCAGAGTCTAGTTTTTGAACCAAAAGGAAGATGCGCTGATAAATTTTTTAACATGGCATTTTCAGAGTGTTGCGAATAAGCTGCTATGGCATCCATATATCAAAATATAAATCTAACCATACGAAAACCATTCTCATCTAGGCCTTCTATCATCGATATAGGGTCAGCTATTAATAGAAGCTCCATGAAAGATTTGACTAGGATTTATGACTGTGTCGACCCGACACAACCCTCTAAGTAGTGCCAAATCATTAACCAGACAAATATTATCTAGTTCTGCAACAAAAGCTCTTAAAACTCATCCTGGGAATTCCTCCCCTTAGAGCCATATAACACTAAAAGTAAGTATCACAAGACATGTGAATTCAACTAGAAAGGTAGCAATGCTTCTGAATATGCAAGACTTCGAACATCGCAGGTAAAAAGGTATCGGTTATATAAACTAGCACTATACAATCAGCTAGAAATGACATGTCTTCTGATTGATAATTCACAAGCTCATAAACCATTAATTTATCAGTATCCAAATTATTTCATCATATGTTACTTTCACATGATGAGGCTGGTCCTAGGAGTTGGGACAAACATTTCTACAGCAAAAACAATTCCACCAAGCCAAGGACACTATGCCAATCAATGTTATTTCTTATCGCTCTCAATTAATTCAAATAAATATGAGCAACCTTGTCAGAAATGCCGCGTGAGAATCTATAAAAGATTTTTTTAAAAGAGCGAGAAATCTTACATGTTTTGTTCTGTGCATTCGCCTCTTCTAGCACAGCTAGTACTAAGGCTAAGGTTCAAAGGTTCTACACATTAATAAGTACAGCACCCTCATCTATACCTCATCTATACCTCTTCTAGCACTTACCACCACTCGACTGGTATATTACAACATTACACAAACATCAGCCATGCCCACATGTAATCCACATAGCACAAGTGACAACATGAATATGGCAATATGTACATATGTACTGCAAGTATTTAAGAATGTATGTGCATACAGGTTATTAAGTTAAAAGTTGAAACATATAAATGATTGACAGAGCCGAAATTTAGCTGGTCAGTAGATTGGATACAAGTAATGAACATACTGCCAAATGGAAGAGTTTCTTGGAACCAACCTCATAATATAAACTTCCTGTGCAAATTCACGCTGCATGTCCGCATTTACACGCTCAGGCTTGAGTACCTTAATTGCTACCTCCTGACTACAGTAGGTTCCCTTGTAGCTAACAAAGAAACAGTAAATTTATTATCAAAATCCAAACATGCTATTACCAGTTATTACCTAGAAATTAAAGTGCGTCTTATGTTAGTAACATCTTAACTTACAGGTCACCATATGAACCGGAAGCAATTTTACTTTCAAACTTCAGTAGATCGAAATTAATTTCCCATACATCAGTCCCATCGGTTGGTATCTGAACATGGATAGGTAAAGGTTCTGGAGCAGCTTCTTCATTTTCTAATTTAGGAGACCATGGAAGAGGCTTTGATGATGCTTGCTTCTGCATAGAACTTGAAATGTGAATTGCAGTATTGTGCATTGCTGATGATTAAAAAAACTTTCCAGCAATCATGCATCCAGCGAAGCAAATTAAACAAGATTTTAATTAGTCAATGGCAATGCAGAATATTGGATGGCAGTGACAGGTGGAAAGAATGTTGAAAAGTGGTGAACCATGACTTTTTTTTTACTGTAAGGTGAACCAAAACTTATCCACAAGGAAATTAAATTAGGAAGGATATAGTTCGTAGTAAAGATAACGACAACCTCCCCAGGTATACTTTTCAAAACCTATTTTTGGAACCATAAACAATAGGCTAAAATAATGTCAATTGTAAAACCCATATATGTTCATCACCCTTACTAATGATAATATGATGACCTTGCTTAGTAAGAAAGCCGCAAACAGTCTTTTTTTCACGTATTAATATTCTATGCTGCAGACATGAAGAGTATCTAAAGGATTGAGAGCTAAATTTATATTACCTCAATCTTCTGGAGTTCCTTCTGCAGTGAGCTTCTAAGCCGCTCAGTTTCCTAGAAGATGTTGGTTATTCAGCATTGTGGCGCAGAGTATAATAAACAAGTGACGAATATTAAAAAAATCGTCCTACATTAGTCATTGGCTAAAGATGGCAACTGCCGTAAGTTCAGAACACCAAAAAGACTTGCAGTTACGGAAAAGAAGATATAAATACACTCCTGAGAATTACAACATGCTTTTAGAGATTTATGCAACTAATTTATACATTAGAAAGGTTCATAAGAATGTCTTCAGAAGAAACTTGCAACAATTAAATAAGCAACTAAAAAGGAATGCGAGAGAAAGAGAATTTATGCCCACCAAGAAAATCACAACTATTGAAATTCCAATTGGCACCAAAGATACAATAAAAGGTTATAATGTCAAAATACGGAAAATTCTCTCCTTTTCACAAATACAACCTACTTACGAAGCAGGATAGACTCCTTTTTGAACCCCACATACAAAATCATCAAATTGAATAATGTGTCATTAAATAGCAAATGACCCCCATAATCATAAATGCTGGGTGATAAATTGGATGTTGTTTTTATTCACAAGAATGTAAATTAAAATGTTATTACTTATAGTGATAGATAATAAACTACTAAAACCAAGGGTAACTCAACTTAGAAAGCAAATTGAACACCATATCATTTGTACTCGGAGACATACAAGGAGTAAAGTCATATGGATAATTTTTTATCGTGTTCTGTAATAGTGGTCAAAAGATTCTTTTTTCCATGAACAAATTCATTTGAGGTTAGCATGATCTACATCATCATCATTTAAACCTTTTCCCATTGAAATGAGGTCAGCTATGAAGCAAAGCTCAAGCAAAAATCTAACAAAGTTTTATGACTGGCTGCGACCCAACGCCAACCCTCTCCAAATAAGTTCCAAACTCCCGGTTTAGAAAACTATGACAAGAGAGAGGATTGCCATAGTTTTAGATGACCGGTTGGTACCCTCTAAATTCTCATAGACGAGAAGTCTAAAAGAAGGGCGAATCGACATATTTGCTACATGAAATTGGTCAGCTATAATGCATAAATATAGCCAAGAGCAAATGGAACATATCCCAATTAGCGTGATCTACATGCAGCAAAGATATAACATAAAGTAGACGAATATAAACATCCTCAGAATAGAAATGGCACCATAGATATGAACCTTGGAAGATTGTACCATCAGCATCTAATGCCTGGTGAAAATAAACATTTAATTTCAGAAAGATATGGTAAGCTCAGAAAGAAGCAAATAATGGATATGCTATTACAATGGTGGACCTGAACACATGATGGACCATCCAATTGAATTGGATCAACACAATTCATAACGATCTCCATCGCGTAATATGGTTATACATGAAAAACAATGCATTTGAGAAATCCTACCCATGCATCAATTAATCATGAAATTATCTGTTTTTAAATAGCAGAATGGTCAGGACCATTTGATTGATGGTTCAAACTTAGAGTTCAATGTAGAAAACACCCTCATGTATACCTCTTATAGCTCTTATCACCCTCGAACCGGTTAATTAGCACATAACACCCTTGGGATTAGCCTTGAAATGACTTAGAAGAGGAAAATTGACTAGATCATTGACTATCTTGTGGATTTTCTGTGCTAATAAACCGGATGGTCTTTTTGGTGACTAGGAAGAGAAATTTTGAACTAAGTCCAAATGTTATGTGCTAGTACCTGTGGAGGGGTGATGAGTGACATACGAGTTAACCATGAGGGATGTTATATGCAGTTAACTCTAGAAAGTATTTAAATCAGATAATATTTCTTCCAACACCACTTTAGGACAGAGGTTAGAGACCATCAGTTACAGTGTAAATCTAAAGCACAGGTAGAGACACAGACACACATACAAACATGGACATGGAACACGTCAAATTTGTAAAAAGTACGCAGGGACATGTCTATATTATTGATTGTGTGTATTTAAACAAAATAAAATTATTACAGCAGAAAATATGTGGCGATAAACTTTTAAAACGCAAAAAATGTTATTCAGCCTTCATCAATAATCATATGATTTCTTACTCATACATAAAATTTACAAATTTATGCACAAAAAGTAACACATAACAATTGCAATCCATAAAAATTTAAGCCAAACGAAGTGTCAACACTTAGAAAAATCTTTCATAGACATGATTATATCATTGCATCAATTCCTTTTAGCCACATTTATCAAGAGAGGTGTAATACTATCTTCCCTCGACAGTAGTAAAGTCATTTATACCTATATCCCACATTCTTCTCTCAACCCACTATGCTACATAGAAATGACCAACCACTGTCAATTTTGCCCAACATGGGTCAAATGTGTCAAACATGATGCCCGGTGCCATATTCGAATGCTGTGTCTGATACATGTGATACGATGAGCAAAAGGAAGTCTTTGTGCTTCCTAGGTGTGGATTATTCATTCAAATGGTTCGCTCTGAATTGTTGAACTACCATGATATTTGTCCGCCATGTAATGGAATATCCCTGAATAAAATTGATGGTCTAAGCCATTCATCATGATCCCCATGACCAAGATGGTGGTATATGAAAATCATATTATATACATATTATAGATCCTACCTATTAAATTTTTATATATTTTTTCAAGAATGAGGGGTGATTATATATATTATTTATGAGTGTACACGGACTTTTAATATAAGTGGGTTCCAATAATAAGACTCGTGCCTTATTGAGGTTTGTCCCATCTTATATCTTATACCCATGTATCTCTCATAATTATTCCAATGTATCCACGCATTTCAACACTCACCCTCATATGCAACCATCACTTTTTTTTTGGTGTGGTTGTTATATGGATTGCACAACACTTATAGAGCGGGTTCTCTCAAGGCACTTTTTGTGCTCATAAACTGCTTCTCTGATACCATATTAAATTTTTATATATTTTTTCAAGAATGAGGGGGGTGATTATATATATTATTTATAAGTGTACACGGGCTTTTGATATAAGTGGGTTCCAACAATGAGACTCAAGTCTTGTTCAGATTTGTCTCATCTTATATCTTATACTCATGTATCTCTCATAGTTTTTCCAATGTAGGACTATTTTAACCCACACATCTCAACACCACCCATACATAATTTAACATCAATGGACGGTTCTCAATAACAGAGTAGTATGCCATTTGAAAAATAATCAATATCTCACAAACTTTTATCTACAACCAATTTATACTATGGGATCATTAAGTAGTAAAGGGCGGATTATTTATTTGATGGTCCCCCAATATGTTTTTGAAAGGGTTGGTTTCCATGCATTTACAAGTTAAAACTTCAAATCCAGATTTGGGTTTGTTTACCTCCACTATTTGGAAAGAGGCGAGATTAAATCTTCAGTTTATATATGATATTTTCGCACTGCTCTGCTGCGGTAAGTTCCAAGAAGTTTATGCTTATATATAGTTGAGTGTTTGCTAACTAAATGTCTCTATTGCTACGCTTATTGTGGTAGTCTACTCGAATATCCAAGTCATTTGGTGAAGCCGGGCCTTCCATTCTTCCCAATCCTCCATTAGATCGCTTTGTGTTTAGGAACTTGAGAAGCCCTTGATATCATCACTATCCTCTCCCTCTCTCTCCCCCCCCCCCTCTCTCTCTTTTCATTCTCAATTTCTACTTCACAAAGAGCTTGTCAGTTGGATTTATCGTAGAAGTATAATTACAAAGTACTGCATACACTGCCTTGCATACCCTGCCACAATATCAACTTGGGTATAAAAATGAATTCTCGATTTCAGTTAAGTTAATAGAGTAGAATACGAACCGAGTTAAACATGAACACATCAGTTTAACTTAAACCTTTTTGACTTAAATTAATTTTTTATGGATTAGCAAAATTGGAGGTAGCTTGACCCACTTATACTCTTCATTATTTGAATTTTCTTTTGAAATCTAACAAAGATTTTCCTGTTTGCCTCTCAACCTTGGCCGATCACAATTGTACCAGCAGTAAGCAATACAGGAATGTTCCATAGGAAGTAAGTTCTTTTGTCCAATCCTATCAAACAAAAGAGCATAAATATATTGATATGAAGCCTTTATACGTGAACTTGTTAATGTTATTGTCTCAATGCACAAAGCATCATATAGTGCAGATAAGTTCTCCAAAATAGTTCAGTAGTAAAGTGATAAAACAGCAATATTACAATTCCATTGCATCAGGAGAGTTTCCAAAGAAAACGTCTTAAGAAATTAAAAGACTGATCAACTTCTAGAATGAATTTCTAAAAAGGTATACTTACCTCATATGGCCATCCATCGACAACAAAGACATCAAGTGAGTAGCCATCATTTGTGGAAAATGCATGTGCTTCTTGGATATTAAGTCCGACCTCAGCAAGCAAAGATGTCAGCTGGAACCATAAAGCAACGCACTTTTACAACCTTGTTTAGAGAGGACAAGTTCATTAAAACATAAGGTAACAACTTTCTCCAGAAAATAGATATTGAATTTATCTAGAGGGCCAATGTGCATCTCTGATCTAGCAATTACTATTGAATGTCAATAGATCCTACCAAAATATTTAATGGAAGTAAAGGACGGTACCATGGATATAAGATAATGATGAAATAAAGAAATAATGAATGGTTTCAAATAAAATAAAGGGCATACGTATGTAAACAATATGAGACTTCAAAGTGAAATTCAAAGTTCTCATGAACATGACATACACAGTTTATACACCACGGACTGATAGGATATATCTAGGCCTTAAAAGTCTTCTCAAGTTAATCTAATAATCTTTTGAAATTGCAATTTAAAAAGTGGACCATTTATTTCATAATTATTAAGTAACAGAATCACATAACAATTGTCTTCCACAATGTTCCTATACCAATGCCACAAACTAAATTTTGCTGGCATACCAAAAACCTTACATGTTGCACCATCCTGGGAAATATGGACATGGAATACAACAGAACTGCAGAACCACATTAATAGATTAAGACAAATCCACAAATAATTTTGTACCTTATGACAGGTATAATTTACACGATAAAGAATATAGAGAAGTCCACAATCCACATACAGTTGAATAAACTTGCACCAATGTTGCAAGGAAACTAGATGATCTAAGATATGCTGTGATAATATCTCCGTTATTAGTGACTTATAACAACTCCAGTTAATATCTCTATTTTTCTATTCAAACATGTAAGGCTGACATGTGGTTCAATGAGCATGTTTACCTGACTGAGAAGCTTAGGCTTATCATCAGTCGAAAAGGTGATTTCGTGCATTGGTCTGCAAAAATATTTTAGTTCATTAAAATAGTCAATATATGAAGTAAGAGGCTAGCAAGCTCAAAAATGAAGAAGCAGGACCTGAAGATAAATCATTCCAGATATATGCTTACATATCATTATATATATAATAAAACTGAAATAACCAAACAGTTGCAGCTAGTTTTAGGGCCTGTTTAAATTATGGATTTGTTATTAGTCTTGCACCATAATACGAATTATCCATACACATGTGATTCTGTTTAAAATCTGATTTTCTTTTAGACCATATGTCGCTTTGCTAGCATGCCGAGCCTGTCAAGCGAGGCCACAGTGCATGCACTTGTGTCTCACCAAGTTACATCTCGAAATAATACAGTAAAAATGGTTAAATGGCTCAGTCCCAATCACGTGTGGGAGAAAAGAAAAGAGGTTTCAAACTCAGAAACTCATAACTCAATCAAAATGTGGTTTTGATTTCAAAAGAACACTAGAACTATGCTTTGTACGGTCGTAGTTAAACTTACATCAATTACTTTTATTACCAGTTACTCATCAATGAATATGCAGAACAAAGCACTGGTCCATTTTATCACCGGAATATAAATTTAAAAAATGGTGCATAATAACCTGCTGGAGTGAGAGATGGCATCTGCAGCACTATCTCCATCTTGAACATGTTGCTTGCTGGCTTCAAGGGCAAGAGCCTCAAGATTTGGGGATGAACCAAAGGCAGGAGGGGGGTGAATACTGACAATTGTTTTAAAAAAAAACAAATTAATAAATACGTCAAGAAAATGATGAAAGCTGGGAAGCAAAACCTCCTTGTTTGCTAAGAAAACATGATGACAGAAACTTTAACGAGTCCTGATGAAATGTGAAACAAGAGATGGATAGCAAGGAAGAAGTAAACCACCTTTGTTTACCAACATAATTTGAAGAACAATGAGCATCATCATCCCCTGGTAAACTGTCAGAAGAATCACCATGATTCCCATCGTTCAATGGTGGTACCTAAAATTCAACCCTGATATTAGCTGATAACAGCAGCAAGTACCTAAAATACGCGATATTCACTTGCTAGAAAGCACACAGAAGCACAGGAAACCAGAACTGATTATGCAGTAAGGCTGGCAGCATTTCATAAATGTGCTCAGATGTGATTGCTTGAAAACAAAATGTGTCTTAGTATGTGCATATTGTAACAAAGAAACATTTCAAAGCACGTGATCTTGAATCCATTAAATGATAAAATTCCTAAGAGATAAATGCCACCTACAGTCCTACACCACAATGAATGATGAATGGAATATAGGCAATAACTGGTTGAAAGGAAAAATAAAAATTAATCTTGAAACTACATACTATGCATAATTCACAAGAAAGGAGAAATTAAAGAGGACTAACCTATGTTAACATAAATTGCTATACCACTAACAATTGCGAATTGGAACTATCGTTCCCAATTCGGGAACACTGGCGCTAAGAATCACCGTTCCAATCGAACCCATTTAAAACTTTTCTTAAATAGGTCATATACCTTGGGTTGTGTTATAGTATACTAAAATATATGTATGTTTTAGAAAAAGAAATTGAATTATATATATTATAGATCAATACACACACAAATGTAAAACCAATCCACAAAGACATCACTTTCTTGAGGTATGTTTTCCGTCTTATATAAGCATATGGAAGAAGACTACCCTTATCGTACCAGATTCCAGAACAAGTGGCGATCCACGTTCCCATATTCATTCCGCGTACCGAAACATTTCAAGTTCCAGGTAACATTGGGACTAACCATACACAGCTTAAATGTGGATGAGCTATGTTCTTAAGGAAGAATATGAAGTATACCAAAAGTGCTATTGAACATGAATGATGAGAGAATTTAACAAAATTTGTGACTTCAAGTTTGTAAAGGTGAGTAGCGTGGAGTTAGTTTTATTGGTAATACCTGATAAGGGTATCACTGTAGGTCTGCAGACATTTAGTATATAAATAAAGATTAGAAAAGAGGATAACTTAATTCCATTAACTTTGGTCATCAAAATGAGGACAGATTTGGAGCACGGCTCAAAAGTAGAGAGAAGGGCAGAAAACAGTTGAGCAACTTTCACAAACTGTTATATATCTGATATAAAACCTTTAATGAAACAATGCCAACGTCCTAATTTATCCACAAGATTACTGCTTTTAGTAAGCACTTAAACGTGATCTTCCACAAAATGCCCTATGCTAAAAAGAGTCTATATGAAGAGTATGATTGCTTAGATTTTTACTAAAGAAATAGAATTGATCTCTGACAAGCCATAAATACAGCTTGATCATATTCCCAACCATTTTCCCACAAGCAGTTCACCAGGCGAGTAGAGAAATTCAACAAGTAGGATACTACAGGATGATAAAAAAGTACAGTTACAGTCATAAACTGGGTGTTGTAAATGTGATTTGAATGGGTATATTTCGTCCTTTTTATGTTTATGAGTATTCTTGCCTTTAGCTAATTTGACTTGTTTCATAATTTCTCCTTACTAAAGTTGGGTGGATTTCCCACTTTTGACTTTTAAAAAAAACATTATATATCATAGGTAAAATAAAACATAAATCACACACACACACACACACACACAAACACATATTGGGGGTATCTTCTCTCTTACACATATACATACACATAGATACATATATCTGTATCTGTATGTGTTTGTGTTTGTGTGTGCGCGCGCGGTGGGGTCTTCTCTCTTTCTTTACACACAAAACCTTTCATGTCCTCCAATCATAAATTCAAAATTGAAGGAGGGAAGAACGGGCATACTATTGGAGTAAACTTACTTAAAACCCCAAACAGAAGTAGCTAGGCACATGAATTCAATAAAAGCGAAACAGAACCTCCTCGTCCT
This sequence comes from Agapanthus africanus, assembly GCA_030015575.1. Taxonomy (NCBI): domain Eukaryota; kingdom Viridiplantae; phylum Streptophyta; class Magnoliopsida; order Asparagales; family Amaryllidaceae; genus Agapanthus; species Agapanthus africanus. Next base: position 51,075,195 of record CM057339.1, read on the forward strand.
AAAACCTTCTAGAAGACAGACATTCAAGTACAACAAGTCAACTATACAAAATGCAAATACAAAGCAAACAAGAACACCTTGTGCTCCTTAAAGTTTAAGCTGGTTTAGTCACAAATGTCTCCAATTGGAATTAAATATTTAACTAGTTCTATCAAACCAGCAATATAATAGGTTTTAAAATTGCCATTAGGTTGTCTGCTAGGAATATCCTCTAACTAAACCCTTCTGATTTAATAAAAGAATGCCATTTCACTAAGAACGAACCAATGAAGATCAAGGAGGAGAAAAAACAAGAAACCAAAGGTTTCTCATCCTGAAAGGCTAAAACCTCCCAATAATACATTACCCAATTTTACGTACCCAACACCATATTTTTCATTTTTACTAACAATGTTCCTTAAAATTTATATTTATTTAGCCTTAGGCCCTTACCCACAACATGACTAATTGGAATCAAAAGAAAACCTAAACCATAATGCCAAGAATTTTCATTCAACAGTGAATTAGCCCTCCTGAATTAATAAATCAATGTCGACATTACCACTAATCAAATTAATAATAAAACTGTACAAAAATCATAGATTGTCGGATCAAAATTTTTTCAAGGAAATTTTTATTAAAAAAAAAATCAAACCTGAACCAAACGAACGGCGAGCGCTGGCCTATTGGCCGGATCATGCGCCAGCTCCAACAACCTCTTATGAGTCAAAACATCCTCAGCTCTCTCCACATTCACATCCATAGCATACCTTTTTCACAAAAAAAAAGAGAAGAAAAAACAACAACAAAATCAATCCACAAACAAACAAACAAATCACGATCAATCGATGATCATCAATTCCAATTCCAACAATACCTCGCAGGGAGCCGATTGAAATGAGCCCAAAGCTCATCATCAAAGGACGGCGACTGCGCCTCGACATGGCCGGATTCCCTCAGCCTCCGGAAGACCTCGTTGAAGACGTCGAGCTTGTGGCGGTTCTGGTGCCGGAGGTTGTTGGTGCTCGCCGGCGACGACGAAGAGTCCGCAGCCCTGCTGCTGCAACTGTCGGTGGAGTCCTCCATCGCCATTGATCATCAATTCAATCTCTCGATCAAAAATGAGATTTTTAATTTAGGGTTTCTTATTTTCCTTTTTTGCTTTAAAAGGGAAGTGGCTTGGGGAGCAAGAATCACGTGAGAATGAAAAGGAGAAAAAGGAGAACTGGAAAAGTAACGGAAGCGGAGAAACAGAAGTGTATGGAGAAGAAAGCAGAGGAGTGCGAGGAGGAAAGGATGAGAGAGAGATAGGGAGGGGGGGGGGATAATTATGCTCTAAACTTTTGTATCGTTTTCCTAAACTACCCTTGTAAAATGCTTAAAATTTTCTTAACCCATGCTTTTCCACCGTTATTTGTATAAGGGTGTTTTAGGAAAATAGTGGCATGCAAAGCATCTAGACTTTTGTTTCGTATATCTTTGCAAACTTGGAAATGGAAAAGGGAATGCAGCGGCAAAAGGAAAAGCTGACAACAGTCTTGAAAAGTTATGAATCGAATCGGTCCAGGACATATGTCATAATGATCGTATTTTTTTATTAGCGGATAAACAGTAATTGGGTTGAGGTAGTCTTTTTCTAACATAATGTTTTGAAAGAACCTAGGAATGGAGAATTTGTCATATACTAGATTGGTGCAAGAAGAGATTTAGGTTTCTAGGAACGGGAGAAGAGAAGAGCTTGGAGGGTTGGAGCTTGGAAGAGGGTTATTAAAAGAGAGAGGCAGATCCATGGAATGGGAGGATTGGAAAAAACATTGTCGGTGTTAAATAACTTAGGATTTGCTCTACAGCAGTCATAAATATTCGGCCTTTATCATTGACAGCTGAGATGGAACTAGGTTCGAACGGGTTATGAGTGGATGGGTGCAGATCAAGATTATGGACTTGTTTGGAAAAAAAATTTGATTAAATCCACGGTCAACTTTAACAATATTTTTTCGAATTCGCTAAATGGCATACTGATATTAATTGATGAGTGGGTGCAGCGAAGTATGGCTCAACCCAACACGTGAACATCCTAATTGAGGAAAACCAAGAGATAAATGACATATTTATAAACAATGCATGCATTTTTTTTTTTGGAAGGGAGGAGGGGTTAATATATGTGTGGTAATGGATAATTTTACCAAGTGTATCCTCAATAGTTGAAGTTTTTTTCCAGCCATGGTCTACCTTGAAACAACCTAGAGTTTTCCATGTTTTTTACAAAAATATTCTTCATCGATCTAACAGCGATGATTGTGTATAAAGCGTTTGGTTTTTAAATACAAAAAGCATACTGGGTCTTAGGAGCTCCTCAGGTCCGTTGCCTGTAAACTCAGGCAACAACACAAACTTAGACATCTTGTACCTGAGTTTGTAGACGACGGGCCTGAAAAGCTCCCAACCCCTATTTTTCACAAATACAAAAATCAGTTATTAGGAGGAATGTAGAAATTGATTAATATTAAATTTTGAATGATGAATTAACTTGCTCACAAAACAGTGAAGTTTGGTAACTTAAAGAGCATTGAAATTTAGTAACTAAACTAAGTATTGAAACAGTTATTATATTTAATCAAAGTTCAATATTCTTAGAATAATTTCACCACATTGTCACGAAAAGTGATATAATTTCACCATGTTGCCACAATATATAAAATACAGCATTGATAAATATATGGGTTAGCTTCAAACATCTTTATATTAGATGAAATGTAGAACAAGGTGGGAGATTTGATTTGGATTAGGATGAAGGTTGATGGAGGCTTAGATCTACTTAGATGTTGTCCTCCGTCGATCTGCCGCAAGTGTTGGTGAACGGCTTTGATTGGTGTTGAGAGTTGCTTCCTTAAGCGTGTGGATCTCAGTGGGCTTATCGTGAGGCGAAGCCGAGCTATCTGTAAAAGAAGTCCCGGGGTGGTTGTACCACCGTGGACCCTCCGACGATCAAGTTAGCCAAGAAATTTGGGCAGAGTAGCGGCTTATTGGAATAAAATTGCGTTACCTAAGTCGTCTGAGAGAGGGGTTTTTATAGTGGTCGCTTGGAGCGAGCTGGCGCGAGATCTTCGCCGTCGGTTACGCCTCTGACGTTACGCCTGCATGAATGACGGGATCCCCCCATTAATGACGAGATACACTCGTTAATGGGGGATATGACGGCGTGGAACGCGGGATGTTGGGTGGCGGATATCTCGCTTCTGGCGAGATACGCGGAGCCGTGGCGGAAGCACTTGGGCTCTGCGTCCTTGGTTGCTCGGTAAAATCGGAGAGGCTTAGCTCGGCGGGAGGCTCAAAGGCGAGCGGGAGGCCGAGGAAGATCGGTTCCGTGATAGCTCGGAGCGAGCCGACAGTTATTTGTAAGGCGAGCATATGAGTATTCAGGGATCCATCGAAGGTCGGGTCATGCCTCGGGACGATAGCCGGGGGGACGCCTCCAATATATGGTGCTTGCCCTATTTTCGTGAGCCCCGGGACACGTCATCTGCCATGTGTTATGATTTGGGGAGTTCCCGCTTATGAGTATCATCATTAGCCCCTTACTCTCGTCCCGACTTATATATGGGTCGGGTCGAGAATGGTTTGGATCGGTTTCCCGGGCTTAACTTGTTGTCAAGAATTTGTCAGCGCGGATTTCCGGGGTGACTCGGCGTAGGGCAGTCGCGTCGTTCGGATCTTTGAGCCCGTGTGTCATATCCCGGGTGCTTGGATCTCTGTGCATATCTTGGATGACGACAGCGGATCAGGAGAAAGGATCGTGCAATTAAAGAGGAGCGTCGATTTGCTTGCACGTCTGTTGAGGCGTAGGTCATGCGTCCGACGCGGATTGGCGGACGTGACAGGCTGTCGCTTGCGCCCGAAGGGACGTCTCCAATAGTCGTTCGACACGTGGGGCTTCGACGGCTGGCAGACGCAAAGTTTCATTTTGACGGGAAACGATCTGAGCCGTTGGATGCGTCCCCCAAGCAGTATAAATAGGAGTGGGATCCCCCTAGGGTTCACACTTTTACTACTATTTTCTTTTGCTGTGAGAGATTTGCTCGGTGCTCCATCATTTAGATCGGATCCTTCGCACTCTTTCCTCGGAGAACTCCTTTCTTTGAATCGGGTTAGATATCTTCTTCCAAGGAGTCTGTTGAAATAGTTATGGTAGAGTCTAGGGAGTCTTCCACCTCTTCCCAAGAGGGTTCCCTTGTTGCTTTCTCATCGTCGGGCCCGCCCCGTAGAGTTAGGGCTGTCAGCGCCGCTAGCCGCCCAGCTGTGACGAGGATCCCTAAGGTACGCATCGGGAACGCCCATGATGCGCCCTCTATCTTGAGGGATCTGGACGAGCTTGCCGAGATTCGGTCTCATTTCCATATCCCCTCCAACTATTCGCTTCGTTTGGTAAAGAGGGCGAATGGGCGGACCAGGTGCAGGGGAAGGAGATTGCCCTGTATTTGGAGGCGTTCCGTGCGGGAATGCATTTGCCCTTTCCAACCGAGGTATGCGGGATACTTTGTTGTTTCCAACTCTCGCCGGGCCAGCTTGCGCCGAACTCGTGGAGGATCCTCCTCGGGTTTCTGGTCCGGCTGAAGCTTGAGGAGATCCCTTTCAGCTTGACCCTCCTTACTTCCTTTCTTTGCTATAAAAATCACCCCCGACACCAGTAAGAACGAGCCGAGCTGGGTGTATTTTTCCTTTAAAAAATGCAAGGGTGGGGTGGCCAGGTCGGGTGTGGTGGTCATTCCTTTTTCCATCCATGACTGGAAGGAGAAGTTTGTATTCCCGAGGGTGAGGACTGGTCTGTGCCTGTATAGTGGCACAGGGCTGACTGCCCGCGGGCGAAGCAGTCGTCCTCTCCCGAGATAAGGGCGGTGTCTATGTGGGAGCCGATCCAGCGGGCCGACGTCTTGCTTTCCGAGCAGGTCCTTAGCTGGGTTGGGCTCAGCTCTGTGTGCTTTGTGGGTAAGTTAGTAGATTGGACGACTTGTTTAGACTTGAAGAATTTAATTTTTTCCCTTCTTGCATCACTAACTTCTCGGTGCTTTCTCTCTTTGCAGGACACATGGACTGGTCCAAGATCCTAGATGACATATCCACCACGTCCCCGAAGAAGGCCGGGGGCGTGGTCTTGTCCCGAGCAGGCCCAAGCTCGCCCATGAAACTGTCCCCACCGGCCGAAGCCTCCGCAGCGCCCCAGGCCCTCGATGATCGTCGTAGGGGCAGCCAGAAGCACGCATAGGACCCGAAACCCCGGGCGAGGGAGGAGGAGGTGACCGAAGTCCCCCTCAAGAGGAAAAGGACGGTCTCCCGCACGCCGTCGACTGATATCCCCAAGGGGATTCCGGTGTAGAAGGGGGACGTCTGCTTCGTGGTCCCCTCGGGGCTTTCCGTCGGCGACAGCTTGCTCGTGGACATGGAGCAGTCGGCCGGGGGGAAGATTCCGCGGAGGAACCTGAAGGCCTAAGTGGCCTCCATCGCTCAGGAGGCTGTCCAGGTCGGTATTCGTTTAATTGTTGTCTTAATTGCCCTTTTTTTTAGCCCGGACACTTCAAATCCATTTATTGCTTTTCTTAGGTCCTTCAACACTGCGCCCTCATCGTCAACATGGAAGCCGAGGAGATCGCCCTGGCCATGGGGAAGGTGGGGGAATGGTCTTCGAAGGCGGAGGATCTGCGCCTCTATCTGCTGCAAGATAAGGAGAAGACGGCCACCCTTGAGACCCGGTTAGCCGCCGGGGAGCTCATGCTCTCCAAGAGCCAGGAGTCCTGACGGCTCATGAGCGAGTCCCACCGAGCCATGGAGTGCAAGTTGGAGGAGCTGGGTAAGCGCCACACCTTGATGAAGAAGGCGAGGGATGCCAGCGAGAGGGAGACCAAGGCTGCGATAGAGGCGGTGAAGATCGCCAAGCTTCGGGCCCGCAAGTCGGTGGACGTGTACAAGGCGTCAGACCAGTTCTACACCGACCTCGGAGAAGCCTCCGCTATCGTTTGACATGCTGCCTTTGATGCCGTCAAGGAGTTGATGCCTGAGTTTGCCGAGGGTGAGCTCTGTGCTCAGGTCCCTTTCTCGGTGGAAGCGCCGCAGGCGGCTGGCGTCGGAGGCGGGGCGGCAGCGGAAGCAGAAACCCCGGCCCCTGAGGGCGGTGCCGAACAAGGCGAGGTCCCGGCGGAGCCTACTGCCTAAGCTCCTCCCCTTTTTCTTTCTTTTTTGTAAGCCCCCGGGCAATTTTGTAAGGCTGAGGAGCCCCGAATACCCTGTAAAGGCTTTTCAGAACATAAATAAAACTGATTTATCTTCCTCTGCGTTGCAATGTTTTTCTTGTATGAGTACTTGAGTTTGTCGGTCTCTTCGCAAATGTTAGGCTGTAGGTCAATGACCGACCTTTTAAATGACGATCACACGGCGAGTGTAAGCCAACTAGTTGTCAAGTACAGGAAGGCCGGTGTCCTCCCGCCCCGAAGTCGAGGTGATGATCGTTCACTTAGGATACATCGGGAGACTCCTCCGAGTAGGATGGAGCGTAAGCCATTTCTTAGAGTCGGTTCTTAGCGTTAGGCGAACAACAGCCAAGTCAGAGTTGGTCGGCGTCGGCGGGTTCTCCCTTTACGCGGTTCCCAGACCTCCGTCTTGGGATGGTAAGAATTCACCACTCGGAGGTTAGCCGGGTAGGGATCTGCGCGGTTGCCCCTTGGTGGGGCATTGATCCTTAGCGTAGGTGGGCATGATGTGCCCGCTAAGGATTGACCGAGCAGGGAAGCTGCTCGGTGGCCTCGTGATGAGGGCTTCAATCCTTAGCGTATGTCACGACCCGAAAATTTAGTTCGTGACCGGCACTTAAATAACGTAACGTCTAAAAGTGTAACGTAATTCAAGTAAACCGAAACCCAGAAATCTAAACCTTTTTTAAAAAATACAAGAGGTGAAGTTTTGAAATAAAGGTATGGTGAAACCAAACGTTTTCTTAATGCATAAATAGTGGAACATGAAAAATGTAAGTGGAATTTATTACTTGAAAAACATGTTTCGTCTTTTAAAAATTTAGGCAGCACCTCCTTTGTATATTTTGATCCAAAACCATATATACATAATAATAATAAAGGCATCTCCAAACGGGAGCTAGCTCTTCGCCAACCGGCGGAATCACAACCACGCAGGTCACAATATAAGTATACAACGTCTAATGTCGAAGATCAACACCCAAAAGATAATGTAAAGCAAGACATCAAACCCACCAAGCGAACATAAACCCTCGCTCTAAGTCTCGCAACCACAAGTCTCACTAAGTCTTACCAATTATACAAATACTAGTTTTGATTGATGGAGTTGACTAGATACAATATGAATAATAAATACAAGAGTGGTATGATCCAACATGTACCACCTACCAAAGCAAACACCCGAATGCAGCTGTGTGCCAGCGATACCGCTATTGATCCATGCGGTCAACCTGTAAGAAATGTGGCACAACGGGGGTGAGTTGCCAGCTCGTGAGCAGAAAACATCATTAGGTAGAAATCGAATAAAACAACGATTTCCTAGGTCAACTATATCATAAAGGTAATACTATGATATCTAGGGTGACCGTATGTGTATATGTGCCAACAATCTAATCAATGCCTATCAGCGTGTGGATAGCATCTACGTGTCCATCAATGACACAACAACATCATGCATGTAAATATCATGAAAGCATATGCATGTAAATATGAGGATATCAACTATCGTGTGTACATCAACGACACATCAAAATCATGGAACCTGAGTGTCCAACACCGACACTCGAAACATCATGAAACCCGTGTCCAACATTGACACGTAAATCCTCATATCTCAGGCACCGCATCCTTAGATCGGCCCTCAGGCGCCGCATACTCTGGTCAGCCCCCATATCCATCTCATGACTCCGGTCGGTATCCTCCGGATAACCGTTAGGTCCAAATACTATCACCGGTAGGTAGTGCTCCCCTGCCAGGCTCACTGCCTATCAATACGAGTCTTCTTGCCCCGGGGTACCTCACCGGGTGCACCATGTACCCGCAGATGGTGCCTACCGCTCCTTGAATCGGGTTTCACATGCCAATCTCAGAACCGAGAAAATACATGGTGGACGTCTCGAAATATCATATTAAGAGAAACCGGGTTTTTAAAACAATATATACTTTCTTTTGAAATAACCACGGTTCTCAAATTCATAAATCTCATGAAAACAGCATCTCAGTGCATATAATCGTAAAGCATGATATATGCAATATAGAACAGAAATGTGAGCATCTTAGTATATCATGCAACATGGAATAGTGATGAGACAATATCAGTATATCATGCGACATATCATAATGATATGACAATTCTACTGTGTAAGTGACATAGCAATTATCGATGATGAAGTGTGTGAGCCGGCCAATCTATGTAAGTGTAACATACGCATCATCGATAATGGTGTAGGTGTACTAGCACATGTATATGTAATGCAATGAGAGTGACATGAACGTAGCATAAAGTAAATCGAGGGCGCAATGCTATAAGGTATACGTCTCTACAATATATCCGAGTCGGTGAATCTATCAATCGGCATCCAGCCTAACAACATCACGTGCGGTATAATCCATCGTACGGCATCCTCTAGTCAGGGGTATGGATCAATCATTAAGTAAAACTCATCACGTACGATATCCATCGTACGGCAGCATTAATCAATTAGGGATTCTATCAACCTATATGACAATGAGGGTACAGACCTAATGTCTTGTACGGCATACCACTCATGATCCACAACATTATATATATCTATATACCTATATCCCAGATCACCTCCATAACAATCTCATATCAGGGGACCAGCAAAGGTATCAATCCTTTCATATCGACTCGTATCCGTATACCGACGTATCAATCAAGTCATCATATCACATCGTATATCCTTTTCATCACATTAAGTCTTCTTACATATACATTCTAGCTTATTAATCGCATATCCTGCTACTATAAATCTCTTACTTATTCTCTTATAACTACATACCTATATGTCGTGATTCACATTCACTTTTCATATCCTTATTTATCAATTCGAGACATCATTTCTATCATATCAGGTTTAAGAGTCATATCCATATGGCTTTCATCTCATATCTCGATATATATATAAAATTCTTCATTTCATCTCTAACTATCCTTTTTAACCATATCCTATATATCGGTTTCCATCAAAACTTGCGAGAGTGCTATACGTCATCCACCCAACTTTCCCCGTAGATACAAATCTACTCACCTGCGGATCTTCTTGTTCAGCTGTAGTCGATGGCTTCGTCGTCTCGGAATCCACGCGAAGGTACCTACAATAAATACACAATTGCAATTGCTATTAACATCAAGTTTGGAAAACCAATACGGCGTACGGTGCGCTCATAGATTAGAACATATAGCATACGCATGCAAAAAAACCAAACAACCCTCGTCGCTGACGTACAAACATCCAACGACTAAATACAATATCAATATAAAAACCCAAGTTCATAAATCGCAAATACCAAATGCAGCAACGAAGGAAATTACTCCCAGATTTCACCCTAGGCCAAACTAGGGAATTTTGCATACAGGGTTGCTCTAAATATCAGATAAGAAAGCTATGGTCCAAAAATCACACGAAACCACCACGACTTGGCCGCAATTTGCAGCCAAATCCCTTAAATCTGCGGCCATAAAAGCTCATTAGGGGATAAGGTTTCAGGTGTTGCTTCAAGGTTGCCCGCATGTCTCACTGTCAAGGGAACTAAATTTATAATGGTCTCTGGTCATCCCAGATTCCCAGATATACTCACAAAATGTCAATTATCGACGTCGGGGAAATTCTAAGTTCTGGTTTTGGGTTCTAGTATCCGGTCTAGGCCAGCAAAAGCAACACTAAGGTTTTGTAGACACCCACTACAGGTCATAAGTCCACATAATCATCCAACCCTTCTCTTGAATTTTCCAAATATCACATACTCTAACCAAATCACAATCTAAACTAAACTAGGATGCAAGAAACTAAAAACTAAGCTAAATGAAAGGAATTATACCTCATTTGGGCAACTCAAGAAAAACCCTAGCTTCCTAAAGTCTCCAAAATCCAACTTTGATTGGTCCAATGTGTTGAGGATAAAGAGGGGATTATTTTTAATGAAGGGAGTATAGGGTTTTGGTGAGGGAATGGAGATGATTCTTGAAGATGGAGGTGAAGAGGGATGAGGAGGAAGAAGATGAAGGAAAATGATGGGGGTGAGGAAATGGGAGCCCCCTCTCTCTCTCTTTTATTCTCACCCTCACTCAGAAGTTATATGTCACACTCTCTCTCCAATAATTCTCTCTTTTACCCTTTTTCTCTTTTTCTCACAATAATACACATAGTACCAATAAAACAACACAAATGCAACAACATGCAACAAAATGCAACATGGCATGGTGCACTAGCCTTGGAAAAATGTAGAAACACGGATTTGGCTTAATCGCGATTAGTAGTGCACTAATCGGGTTTAATTTTAAACTTGCATATAATTAATTATAAAAATGCCAAATCCGATAAATATATTTTTAAATGAATAAATCATTTTAAATATCTAATTATTTCACAATATTGGTATATATTTATACCATTTTACGAAAACCCCAATTTCGCAAATCGGGTAGTTTTCGCGAAATATATTATTTTAATTTTAAATTCCAAAAATAATATTTTATATTTTCTGAAATGTTACAATCTCCCCCTTAAATAAATCCGGTCCCCGAATTTAAATTTAAACCCCCAAATGCTAAAACATTTCAATAATCAGCTCAAATCAACGGGGCTCCGAAATCACGGATGATAAAGAAATAACACATCGCGTCAAGTGCGCCTGAAAACGAGTATGAAACTCAAAATCGAACTCCGTCAAGCGTCACACAAATTTTTGGATTTGCACGCATATCATCGGAGTTAAAATGGAGATACAGATCTCGAAATCCACTACCGAAATCCAATATGCACTAGTCAAATACTATAATACGTAAATAGTACGCATCCTTGAAAAATCTTCAAAAACTGAATAAAACACATGCAAAAACTTTTCTGAATCGCCGTGTGATGCGTAACTCACGGGACAAGTGACGGACGCTCATTTGTAAAGTAATAAATATACCTTCATATATGTTTTGCAAAATATGCGTTCCGCCGTTTCTAAAATATCCTAAAAGGTTTTCCTTTGTAAACGTTCGTGTCGCTCGCAGACACGTAGGAAATAGCGAGACTATAGCTCCTTTTTTGAAAACCTCTTGTTAAACTTTTAATGCATGCAAAGTACTCAAGTACTGTCCCCAGATCAGTCATGTTCGGCTATTATATAGTATAGTGCCCATTATGAAAACAAAGTGCTCAAGAGCAAAATCAGCCCCGAAAGGCGTATCCAACAATCACGTACGTCTGGTGTGCACGAAAATCAAATCCAATACAAGTGTTACGATATGCACAAAAGCCAAAACCAAGTGCAACGGGTGTGCACGAAATTATCTGTCCAGTGCAATGGATGTTCACGACAACAACATCTAGTGCATCTATAGTGCACGAAAATCTCAATCCAGTGCAACTAACATGCACGAATGAAAATACCAATCGAGTGTATCCGGTGTGCACAAAATCATATCTCATATCATGCGCCCAACATGCGCGAAATCCAAATCAAGTGCATCCGTCATGCACGAATAAAAATCTAAATCAAGTACATCCGACATGCACAAATGAAATCGCATCCAATATGCACGAATGAAATCTAACTCAGTGCATCCGATGCGCACAAAATCCAACACCAAGCGCTTAATATGCACCAATATCCAATCCAAGCGCGTCAGGTCCGTATAAAACATCTAGTGCAGTAGCATGCACGAAAACGAACATCAAGTGCAAACGCGTACAAAAACATGAATCTGGTAAACCAATGCTCAAGGACATAAATCGAGTGCAACCAATGTACAAAATACAAATCTAGTGCAACCAATGCACGAAATACAAATACGGTGCATCTATAGTGCACAAAATAAAAATCCGGTGCATATAGTGCACGAAATACAAATCCGGTGCATCTGGTGCACACAATAACAATCCAGTGCAACGAATGCACGAAAACTCATTAATAACTCAAATGCGTATAAAAAGCAACACCGAGTGTACCAAGGTGTATAAAATCATAAACGTGTGCAACTGCGTGCACAAAACATGTATTAATGCACTGCAAGCATATGCGAGCCATACCGAGTGCAAAAATCAAATCGAGTGCATACCACATGCACGAAATCAAATCAACTATATGAAATCCATGAAATCATGAACACGTGCTACCAAGGAACAAAATCGACGTCAAGTGCAATAAAGATGCACAAAAAAGTAAATACCTAATAGGTGCAGCCATGGTGCACAAAAACAATATCATGAAACTCAATCATCAAAACTTAAATCCAAGCGATATAAGCGTGATATTCGGATCACAAACGCAAATCGCAACAAATGACATTGAGGTACACCTCCTACAATATCGAAAAATGTTGGTGCGCCAAAAACTGGCTGAGCAAGAACATCCGCTTGCCTCCTACTCACGGTCTGGCATCCTATGTCCCTGGGTCCTCATTTTCTCTGCGGATTACCAATCTCGCAATCCATCGGCTCATCGGCCCGGTCAGGTATACTAACGGAAACGATTTCGCTCTGGCACTCCTCTGGTCATCTTTCGGCCAATTAGCATGACCACTCGTAAAGTAACACGTCACTGGCGACGGCCTATGGCCCTCTGAATACACGTGACACAACTGATCCTCGGTGCAACTCTTATCGCAGCAGTGTCCTAGAAGGAACCTGCTCAAGGTCTCTTCCAATCTCGTCTATGCCGAACTATACGGAGGTTGGTACTCTTACATAATCTTTTCTCGTTTTCTGGACATCCGCGTTCTAAGCACGGCATTTCCTCGGGAACTGGCCATATCTCACACCTCTGTATACATATCCGATCTCTAGTCTCAACAGGGAGTAACAACAGCTCGTTAACATCTCGCACGAACCTCTTGTTCCACTCGTCTTTATTATTGTCCACTTCGACGTCACGTCATGCTATCTACGTATTGCAATTGTCCTCGGCTACCGTCAATCCGGGGTCTCTCACACGGACTCAAAATTATGAACTCGGTATCTTCATCGCTCTGTAAAAGATATCTAGCCGAACACGTCCTCGGAAACTCGTCCCAACCATCGGAGGAATACTCTATATTCGTCCGTTCTCGATTAACTCACAACGCATCTTGGTGGGGTCCTCTATCCGAAACTGGTCCACTTACTGATCTCCTATCGGATCATCCAACGGACAACGTCATCTCTGTATGTCTACGGTAGCGCCCCCGCCGTCTATCCGAGGCAAAAATGCGGAAACGAAAACTTTTTCTAAACTTGAAACCGGCGCTATCGCAGACTTTAATCCCGGATCGAACCATTAACCTATAACTAGCAACTAGAGAAAGGTTAGAAAAGCTATACCGATCGATCCGTGTCCTTCGGTCTTTAGCCACCATCCCTAGCTCCTCGCGGCATCTCCGATCTCCGGTCTCCTCGTCGGAAAGGGCACCACATCTTCGAGTCTTTTTACGGGCTCCCGCTTCATCCGAAGCAACTCGAATACGAAGTTTGCTAGCCAACGTGTCCAAGGCGATGTAGAGAATGTGTGTGATCACTTTGTCTCTTGTATCCATTGATTCTCAACGCATGAGAGTGTATAGATGGAGGTTGAAGATGAAGCCATTAATGGAAATGGTGAGCTAGAGGAAGAAGAAGAAGAGGAGCCTTTTCTTTCTTTTGTTATCTATCATAAAATGAGAGAGTGAGAGTGGAAAAATACAAGAGCAAAACTCCTTCTTGGCTGCCCTCTCTCTCTCCTCTTATCATATCAACCATAAATCAATCACATAATGTGACACATGCACAAAGAAAGAGACCATGAGTCACCACTTGTGCATGTGTCACAATTAATGCTCCTAATCATGATTTCTAGCTCATTATTTCCATTTGTAAACATTAACCTAAATGTTTACAACAACAAAAAGATACGGCAACATCTAAAGTAAACTCGTGACGGATCACAAGGATACCCCTCACCTGTATATACATACCTGCATCCGCATTCCGACTGAATGCGAATGCGATGAGACTAAAGTAATCCAACAAATCTAATACTAGGATCCGGCTTAAACCAAAGCCCACTAGTATGATCTGTCCGATCATGATCCGTGCACGACTGCACGTATATGATCGAACCCTGCCATATATCATACGGCCTCTACAACGTTTCGCCCGAAACTTGAGAAACTGTCTGTGGGGGACTCTAAAGACTCGTCAATACTTTGGCCGTGGATTTAACTACTAGCACGTCAGAGGTACTAGCTGTACGTAACGGGCTACCAGGTATTGACCAAAAGGGAGGTCGATGAGCGAACTCATCCTGACACCCTACTGATCATGTCAGTGACAATATCCGTACAGTCCGGTCCGTTCGTCTATGAGCATCACATGTCGGGCCTAGGGGGTTGGTAAAAGTCGGACCCCAAAAGCGGTACAAGTCATGTCGGAGTGTAGCTCAGAACACCCTGAGATACTACTAGAATACCTACCAGTAAATCTTCTGCCTTGGCCAAGGACTTCGTGTAATGGCTCTCCTAGACGCAACGCGATCTCACCCCCAATACCGGGAGAGACTAAACCCCTGCCGATCCGCTCACTGCCTCCATGTGGCTCGGGACTGTACCCAACTAAAACATATTTGCACGACTCCTTTGAGTCGTGGTAGGGTAATAATCAAAGCATAGTGGGAACTCACACGAGACAAATGACGATCTCAGGTCGATGAACTAACCTGTACACATGTCACTAGGGAACTGCTATCTGACGTCAGGTATAATACCAACTAGCATGTTCCCGGCGAGTCCTGTCCGGTGTACTCATAACCCAATGAGCACCTGTATACATCTTAGATGAACCAACTGACACCAATGGCTTGTGAGACCGGCCACCGCCCCTCGTCGGGGTCTCGACTGTATACACTAGTCTACTAATGGAGTATCGATGCCTAGTCTCGAAACTCTCACGACTAGGGACCATTTTAAGGATGTGCTTATAGACCCCAGCTCCCACGTATATGATCGCCATCATACTGCTGGCCGTCAAGCAAGAATCCTATGGGCTCTATCAACGTGCAATAGTGACATGTAATGTCACCTAAAGCATGTACACGATGATAAAGATAAAGCAGATATCATACTATCATCTTGAGTAAGACTGTCCTACCGGTATAGGTCCTCCCTCAATCATTGCAATCACGTGCCTGTGATCCAATAATTGACTCTGAGGGCACTATATCCAACAATCTCCTACTTGCACTCAAGGCTAATTATTGCGATGTCACATACTCACAGCCCGTGTGATACCAAACACCAAACTCCTCTACTAATCAGTCTCACAAAGCCCGTTTGCGAAACTATCGCGTTCGAGAAATAGCCTCAGTGAGTGGATCCGCCCTGATGTTTCTTTCTATGTCTCTCTTTATCTCAAGTTCGCGGAGAAAGCCATCTCCCAAAATAAGCAATACCTGTCTTAGAATATGTTTGGATATCTGATGGGACCTGGTTCACAAATGAACTCAAAATCCAAACTTCTTAGACTGTATCGTCAACCGAATTTAATCAGTATCCTGCGCCATACCTCCCTCAGTATCCCCTTGGACCACCTGTCCAAACTACTGCCCTTCGTCAGAGGGAAAACTATAACTCTGACAGTCACTCTGTCATCCAGGTCACCTTGGAAGTCTGGAATGATAACCGTCTCCCAAAAGAGGCTGTTGTTATCATATCCCTAGAACATCCCCTTATGTTCTAAAACTACTTCCGAACGTTTCTACAGGATATGATTAATATCAACTTATTGCATTTAGTGAAAAAACAACATCTGGTGTGGTACTTGACATCTCATGATTGACTCAATTGTCTAAACAAGTGATATGTCAATCATGCGCATCCCTCTCCCCTTTAGTCTGTAAGACACCTTTAGAGAGGGCGACTCCATCACCTGCAGGTATACTACCGTGCCAGGAGTCGTCCATTCTAAAACACCTTTAGAATGCTGTCTAAGTACCCAGATTGGGAAACTACCCAAATCTAGATCTAAAACAATAGATCTAGTAATCAGAATATCTGATATTATATCTTTATCCTTTGTGGAGAAACCACTGTGTGACAACCAAAGTATAACCGACCGTAGTATAGGAATTTCATTTCCTACTATGTGTATGTCATCCATATACCAGAACATCACACCCTACTACCTTCTTAACAGATCCATCCTCTATTCTGATGAAGTCAGACCTATGACTGTCACATCAGAAATAGATGATCTATCTCCGCTATATTTGCTTTAGTCCATAAATAGACATAAACTACTTGTCCACTATGCTTCCGTTGCTCCCACTGACTACGACAACCCTCTGGCAAAGTCATATACACGTACACTTCTAAAGCTAGTTTAGAACGACGCTATACTCATCCTCCTGCCGGGTCTCATAGTCTGGAACAACAGTAGTGTCAAGTCTGGGTAAACAAGAACCTCCCTGTCACCGTCCTTGAGCATACCGAAGTACCTCTCGAGTGCATGAGGTTACCCACCATATCTGCGGAGTGGCTAATGAAATGTCAATCCAGATTGAATCTTTAGGTCCTATTAAATTTTCAGTAATCGTTTGCGGATCTGGAATCACTTCCAGTTCTACCATACTCCCACTACTGTTTTATGAAAAAAAACATTTTTATTAAAACTGTGGCGAGTCAAGAACAATATCACTCTTGATCTTCCAGATAGTAGATAGTCAACCCTCGTCATAGCCCGGGTCAACCCACAAACAACCATTACAGAAACGTGCCTTGAGTTATCCAGAGTCTGGTTTTAAGCATAAGCCGGACAACTCCCCGTATCTTAACATTGTTAAGATATGAACTATTCTATATCCAATATAGAAACAGATGCACTGATTTGATTAGAACCAGATTCAAATCATGTAGCTGTCTCCAGTGCATGTCAACTAAATGGAGAGAGGCCGATCAGTATTACTCAACTTAGGAGCGCTTCCAATTATGAGTAACCTGAAAAAGAAGCAAGTTCTTTTAATCATTACTATTAACTGAATACCATACACAAGTATCTACATCTTCGATCACCTTGAAGAATCCTGATACTTGCATCGCCCGGTTCTCTACTTTATTCTTATACATATAACTTCTCAAAACTTAGACCTTGCATTTCTATGAAACACATGTTTAAGAACTAGAGAAGTCACAAGTAAACAAAATATAGTACGAGTACCAACTCCTCTGTCCTCACGGACACTGGACAACATACAATACTCTGTATAAGTCCCTTGAGTCTAATAACTCATTCCCTGTGTGTCGTAGGTTGAAAACTTTACTTATGCCTAAGAAGAATTACACCGCTGTTTAATGCTCTTTACCTAACCATCCGCTGATATAGGTAAATGTTATAGACATAATTTCAAAAAGTTATATCTCACTTTATAAAAATAAACGTACAGATATATCAATTTGAAATTGGTGCATAACAACGGATATTCAAAACCAAATATTTGCCGTCCGGCAAACAACACAGGCGATTTCCTCAAATATCACCAATTACAACGAATCCCGATATAATGAGGATGATCACCCAATTCCCAATAACTTACTCCCACTCATCATCTGTAAAACCATACAGATGTGAGAATCATACCTGGTAAATACATACCCTGAAGTAAGTACCTAATTGGGAAATCAGTTTTCTTTTAACAGTACACAGTGAAACTGAAACATGTAAATATTTCGAAGGGGTATCCGGGTATTCTTAGTAATGCCTCTTCCATTATCAGATTCACAACTGTAACCGTATATTTGTTTGCCATCTCTCCAAATCCCTTTATATGTCTTTAGTCATTACCTTCTGTACACCCCTTTAAGCTAAATGGTTTTCTTTCTTCCCTACTGTTCGGCACCAGCCTATGGTTTGGAAGAAGACTATCCAATAAGAGTAATAGGTGTACTCCCCTAATCCTAGGAGCACTCACAATGCGAGAGAAGGTCATGATAAAAGACAACTGAATAAACGTTATTCCTATTTCTCCTGAACCAGAATCCATCCCCGAACTGGAACAAGTCCCTTCGAGTTCGTATATAACCATACGATGGAGTATCCAAATAACTGTGGATCTTCGTAGTGATACGGAGTGTCTTTGAGAAATACAAAGGTGAAGTAGGATTGGCGAAGAAATACTTGGTTTGGTCGTGAATAGCAGTCGCAATTTACTTTGCCCTCTTACTAATCCCTTTATTTATCTTTACTTAATACCTTCTGTACACCTTCGTTAGGCTAATTGGTTTTCTTCATTCCCCACCGTTCGACACCTGCCTATGGTTTGGAAGAAGACTATCCAATTAGCGTAATAGGTGTACTGTCCTTATCCAAGGAGCACTCGCAACCTGAGAGAAGGTAAAAGGAAAAGACAACTGAATAGTCCTATTCATTTTCTCCAGAACCGGAAACCATCCTCGAATCTGGAACAAGTTCCTTCGAGTTCGTATATAACCATACGATGGTTTTATCCAATAGAAGTGGATGTTCATAGTAATACGGGGTGTTCTGGAGAAATGGGTAAAAGTAGGAGTGGCAATGAGGTATGCAACTCTGACAATCCAGAAGCCAGTGTTTTAAGAAAGTTCGGTTAACTTGGTCACTGAGTTATAGTCTAGGGTCGGGTCATGGTCACTGTCAAAGAGAGAGAGAAAAGAAACACTCAGCGTGCACTCTAACCTAGGTCAGAATGGTTATCACTTTATCTAATCAGGAAACCTCCCACTGTATCCTCAAATTCTCCTCCAAACCTGAAAGAAAAATTAGTCGGGAATCGGGATCCAACTATCATCGCATGATAACGTGATGGAATCCACTCAAGTCATCACACTCCAGAAGGTATGCGCATGCCTGGCAAGTTTCAGTTTCTTTAGAAACTCCCGATGTGTGTTTTTACCCCTAGGACCCATGTGACCTTGACACAGTCAAAAAATCAAAGAGTCCTAGTCAAGTTGAACCCGTCATTATCCTGGATTGCATTAAACCCACCCGTACGAGCCCTTGACACAGTCAACAAGGCTGCACGACTGTCCTAACCAATCACATTAATATGCCACAAACAAACACTACTTAGCTACCGCACACTACGGCTTGACACAGTCAACAAACGCAGCACGAATACTAAGTAATACTTGTAAGAAATGACGGAGGGCTACGGCCGGTTTTTGGCGAAAAACCTTTAACGTAATGAACTTGATATCGTTGAAGGAACCGGACAGCTTTTTATAAAAATATAGTGGCGAAAACTTTTGCTAAAGAGGTCACTCCTAGTGAAGGGATTTCGGCTCTTTCCCCGTAGAATGAGGTGCAGGATATTCCAACTGAATACCACGATGCAAAGCAAAAAGTAATCGGCTAAAGTGAAGTTATTATCCTGACGCAAACTTCTGTCCAAGGGATCACTCCCGGTGAAGGGATCTCGGCCCTTGCCTCGTCGACTGAGGTACTGGATATTCATAACCTAATACCACTGTGCAAAACAAAAGAGAACGTCCTTGCAATAACAGCTTTTTGAAAAATGTTCCAACAACATCAAACAGGTTTGTTTAGCTTGCATTGATCCGAATCAATATAGTCTCATCAATTAATCACACCACAAAAGAACGAAAATATGATGTACGTATATGCCATCCGCATTCGCCACTGGGTCCCGTCATTACCCGTTAGGTTACTTAACTAACGACAGAGTGGGGACTGGACTAGCGCGGGTGTAAAACATATACAACATCTACTAGTATATATATCAATATATAATATTCGCTCATGGCGTGATAAAATGCAACATCACAGAAATGTAATAAGTATCACAGAACAATACAGATAATCTGGGATCCCAGGATTTCATAGAGCCGCTACTGAAACCCGACGTTCCCCTGGTCGTGTGGATAGCCTGTGCAATGAAATCCTAGACCCCTACGGGTGCGGCAAGTTACCCGCCAAAACCTGAAGCAAGGCAGCCCCCTTCAACGAAGTGAATGGACCATCCAGCACTTCAAGGAATCCGGTAACTTGAGCACCTCTCCTTGGGTCAACCTGTACCCCCTACGAGTATGGCGAATAGCCCGCCAATTCTATAGTGAAGCCCCCTCCGTCTCAAAGCCATGAGATGCGGGCCCGTTGCCCTCTAGAACCCGGCTATCCGTGCACCCCACCGCGGGGTAATCCTAGTACAGAAAGTAAAATATATGTACAACAGGTACATCGACCTCAGCCCGGTCGTGCCCCAAAAGAATAATATACAAACAGCCAATGACGGCAGTCCACATGTCGGACGCTCGCCCCGCAATATCAAATGTACAAATACAACCAAACTGTACTACCATTGCATCCAGGCTATCCACCACGACAAATCCGCAATAACACAGCACAATACAGAACATCAACGTGAATGTCACGTTCGCAAATCCGTCTAAAAGAACTATAGCAATTAGACAAGATTTACAACTTGAATGACATTCACGGTCACAGATGTAAAGTAAGCACTGTGAACTAACATATTTAAAATTTTCGATCGACAAAATTTCTCGAAGTGGGCCCCAAGCACAATTCCCAGTACTTAAAATAATCTGGGCCAAAACTAAAAATACCAGAAACCCTATTTCCAAGTCAGAGACCACTGTAGAAAAACTGGTGCCCAAATGCTACAGTAGTGCGGCGGAACCGCGGCCAAAACAAGGGTAATGCAGCGGTTCCGCGGCGCTATGGTGGAATTGCACTTTCAAATTTCTACAGTGGTTTTAGAAAAGCCTGCCTGATTTTCTGACGTACTCAAAATAATTTTTTGACCACAAAAGAAATTCGACTGAAACTTCATTTTTGAAAATGCGGTTTCGGAAATTTTGTTCGATCGAAGTTCTAAACACGTTAGAGCAAGCTAGTAAAGGTTAATGGCGTGGTTCTGATACCATGTATGTCTACGGTAGCGCACCGGCCATCTATCCGAGGCCAAAATACGGAAACGAAAACTTTTTCTAAACTTGAAACCGGCGCTATCGCAGACTTTAATCCCGGATCGAACCATTAACCTATAACTAGCAACTAGAGAAAGGTTAGAAAAGCTATACCGATCAATCTGTGTCCTTCGGTATTTAGCCACCATCCCTAGCTCCTCGCGGCATCTCCGATCTCCGGTCTCCTCGTCGGAAAGGGCACCACATCTTCGAGTCTTTTTACGGGCTCCCGCTTCGTCCGAAGCAACTCGGACATGAAGTTTGCTAGCCGACGTGTCCAAGACGATGTAGAGAATGTGTGTGATCACTTTGTCTCTTGCATCCATTGATTCTCAACGCATGAGAGTGTATGGATGGAGGTTGAAGATGAAGCCATTAATAGAAATGGTGAGCTAGAGGAAGAAGAAGATGTAAGTCCACGTTACCTCTCCCGGTACTTATGGGCTTGCGGAAATGATGAAAAACGATTTTTCTTTTGGTGGTAACATAGACTCAAAATACGAATCTTTGTTAAACAACTATCTAACAAACCTAACAAGAGTTTTACCTACTTGGTTAGGGGTTATACCTTAACTTGAACTCCTTCTCTTGGTCTCCTCGTGGTGGTCGGATGGTTCTCTCCTCGTCGTCTCTTTGTGCCGAAGATGGATCCACCTGAAAGCTTCTACCTTTGGCTTCACTTCAAACTAGAAGAAACTAGAACACTTGGTTTGCTAAACCTTGTGTACTAGGATGAGTAGAGGAGTGTGTTGGGTTTTATCTCTATGGTTCTTGCTTCTCAACACATGAGACAAGTGAACCATGAACTAGAGAGAGCAAGAGGAAGAGGGAGAGCTCAAGTATGAGAGAGAAAGAAAATGAAAGAATGAGCAAGACTTTTTCCATCCAAGCTCTCATAATCCAAAATCATCATAACACATAATAATAATTGAGTATTATGTGATGGTTGTTATCATATCAAGTGGCCATATCATTTCTTGCATTAAATGCAATGTGTGAACAAATACGCAAGCCAAGGTCAATGCCAAGAAATGATAGCCATTATCATGATGATGGTCAACAAGTCCAACCTAGTCAACCGGTCAACTAAGTCAACAAGTCAACAAAGTCAACCATCAACAACCATGTCACAATAATATTTAATTAATATTATTGTTAATCATATTTCTTATTCTCATTAGGGTTTAGCAAAAGTCAACAGTCAACAACCGTAATGAGAATCCTCTGCCTCTGTCTCTCTGTCAACTGTGCATACACACCCGCATCCGCGTTCCGAGGAACACGAATACAAACGAGATAAAACCAATCCCAAAACTACACTAGCATCTGGCTTAAACCAAAGCCCGCTAGTGATAACTGCCCGGACACTAAACGTGCACAAGTGCACGGATGTGACCGAACCCTGTCGCAAAACCATGCGACCTCTACTCTTTTGCCTAAAGGCGAATAGCTCTCTGTGTGGAACTCTAAAGACTCGACACTACGCTGGCAGTGGGTTTAACCATAGACCGCAAGCGGCACTAGATGTGCGTAACGGCCCCCAGGTAGATGCCGATAAGAAGGCTGACGAGGTGAAACCCATCTGAACTTCTACTGAGCCTGAATGTGACAGTCTGCGTACAGTCCGGTCTGTTCTTCTGAGAATATCGCATGGCAGGCCTAGGGGGGCGGTAAACGTCAGTCCCCTAATAGCGGTACAAGTCGTGTCGGAGTGTAGCCCAGAACACCCTGAGATAACGCTGGAAACCTACCGGTATATCTCGTTTGCCCTGGCCAGGGACTTTGTGTAATGGCTCTCCTAGACACAGCGCGATATCAACCCCCAATACCGGGAGAGACGAATACTGTCTAACCGTCACTGCCTCCAAGTGCTTCGGGACTGCACCCAACTACTACCTGTTTGCACGACTCCTTTGAGCCGTGTTAGGGTAGTAATCTAAGTACAGTGGGAACACACTCGAGGCGAAGTGACAGTGTCAAGTCAGCGGACTAAGCTGTACTCATGTCACCTGGGAACTGATAACTGACGATAGGTATAGTACCAACCAACAGTTCCCGACGAGTCCTGTCCAGTGTACTCGTAACCTAACGAGCACCCGCATACTATCTCAAGTACGACGTACTGACGGCTGTGGGACAGACCGTCTCCCTTGTTGGGATGAGAAGCGCATACGCTAGTCTACTCCGGAGTATCGATGCCCTGTCTCGATAGTCCTATGACTAGGGACCTGCATAAGGATGTTCTTGTGGATTACCCAGCCCCCACGAGTGTGACTGCCATCACAACGCTGGTAATCAAGCAAAGATCCTAAGGGCTCCACTAATGTGTATATGTGATATACTAAAATAAATACATGTACACATTAAAGCAGAAACAAACCAAGTAGCATACTACTATTTTGAGCAAGATTGTCTATACAAGGTGAATATCCCAAGCTTCCATTAAGTAATATACAAACTAGTATGATACAGTAATGGCCTCTAGGGCATATACACTAACAATCTCCCACTTGCACTAAGGCCATGTACTGGCGTATCAAAGACCTATCATCTTGATCAGTCGCTCGAACTGAGTCTGGGGTAAGGCCTTTGTGAATGGATCAGCAGTGTTATCTTCCATAGCAACTCTCCGAACCTCGATCTCCTGGCGACCTACGATCTCCCTGATCAGGTGATACCGCCTCAAGATGTTTCTGGATCTCTGATGGGACCTGGGTTCCTTCGCTAAAGCTATAGCCCCATTGTTATCGCAATACAGAGGTATTGGATCAACAATGGACGGAACCACCTGAAGTTCTGTTAAGAACTTCCTTATCCAGACGGCTTCTTTTGCGGCATCTGCAGCAGCGATATATTCCGCTTCCATCATCGAGTCAGCAACGGTTTCCTGTTTGGAACTCTTCCAACACACCACCCCTCCATTGAGGGTAAAAACATAACCCGACATGGACTTGGAATCATCCTTGTCACTCTGGAAGCTGGAGTCAGCAAAGGCCTCGATCTGGTGGTCTTTTCCGCCATACACCAAGAACATCTCCTTAGTCCTTCTCAGGTACTTGAGAATGTTCTTTACCGCTATTCAGTGTTTCTCCCCAGGGTTTGACTGAT
Source organism: Agapanthus africanus (assembly GCA_030015575.1). Taxonomy (NCBI): domain Eukaryota; kingdom Viridiplantae; phylum Streptophyta; class Magnoliopsida; order Asparagales; family Amaryllidaceae; genus Agapanthus; species Agapanthus africanus. Next base: position 51,099,462 of record CM057339.1, read on the forward strand.
ATCGGCTTACCACACTCAGTGCATAAGCTACATCTGGTCTGGTACACAACATCACATACATTATAGAGACTACCGCAGAAGCGTAGGGTATAATAGACATGTGATCCCTTTCCAAATCAGTCTTGGGAGACATCTCTTTGGAGAGGGTGATCCCGTGACAAGCCGGTAGATTACCGCGCTTGGAATCTTCCATACTGAATCTTCTTAGTATGGTGTCGATGTATCTGGACTGTGAAAGTCCTAATATCCTCTTGGATCTGTCACGATAGATCCGGATCCCCAGAATGTAAGAGGCATCACCCAGGTTTTTCATGGAGAACCTGTGTGACAAGAACCCCTTGACAGATTGTAGCATAGGAATGTCATTTCCTATCAAAAGAATGTCATCCACGTATAAAACGAGGAATATGACAGTTCTTGCTACAAATTTACTATAGATGCATGGTTCATCTGGATTTTTGATAAAACCAAATTCTTTGACCGTCTCATCAAAATAGATGTTCCAACTCTGCGATGCCTGCTTTAGTCCATAGATGGACTTAAGCAACTTGCACACTTTTCCGCTGCTCCCACTCTGAATGAAACCCTCTGGCTGGTCCATATAGACACACTCCTCTAAATTTCCATTTAGAAAAGCGGTCTTTACGTCCATCTGCCAAATCTCATAATCGTAGAAGGCAGCAATGGTAAGAAGGATCCGAATGGATTTCAGTATAGCCACTGGAGAAAAGGTTTCGTCATAGTCCAAACCAGGTCTTTGACGAAAACCCTTTGCAACAAGTCTAGCTTTATAGGTCTCAACCTGTCCATCTACACCAATCTTCCTTTTGAAGATCCACTTGCATCCTACGGGGTTTTACCCCATCTGGAGCAACGTCCAACGTCCATACTTTGTTGGTGTACATGGACTCCATTTCGGTCCGCATTGCATCCAGCCATTTTACCGAGTCAACGCTCTGAATGGCCTGCTGGAAGCGTCGGCTCATCACTATCAATGATGCAATCCTCTCTATCTCCGTCTATGAGAAAACCGTAGTATCTCTCGGGCGGATGAGACTGCCTACTACTCCTGCGGAGCGGCGCAGGAATGTCCTGATCTTTCGAACCCTCTGGTTCTACTAAGCTTTCAGTACTAGCTCGTGGTTCTGGAATTTCTTCCAGTTCTATTGTGCTCCCACTTATCTGATTTTCCAAAAACTCAGTTTCCAAGAAGTGGGCATGACGAGAAACAAAAACCTTTTGTTCCTCTTCGCAATAGAAGAAATATCTCTTGGAGTTCTTTGGATATCCCACAAACTTGCACTGTACTGAGCGTGTCTCGAGTTTGTCCGCATGCTGCTTTTTGACAAAAGCTGGACATCCCCATGTCTTAATGTGCTTAAGATAGGGTTTCTTCCCACACCACATCTGATATGGTGTGGTAGGCACAGTCTTAGTTGGAACTCGATTCAAAAGGCATGCAGTTGATTCTAGTGCATATCCCCAGAATGATCGCGGTTACTCAGCGTTATTCATCATGGAACGTACCATATCCAATAGGGTCTGGTTCCGTCTCTCCGATACACCGTTATGTTGCGGAGTGTATGGAGGAGTAAGCTGAGAGAGAATTCCATTCTCTTTTAAGTAATCCAGGAACTCGGCACTTAAGTATTCACCACCTCGATCAGATCTTAGTATCTTGATACTTTTGCCTGTTTGTTTTTCTACTTCATTCTTATATTCCTGGAATTTTCCAAAGGCTTCGGATTTATGTTTCATTAAGAAGACATATCCGTACCTTGAAAAGTCATCCGTAAAAGTAATGAAGTAAGAATAACCGCTTCGTGCATGCGTAGACATTGGACCGCACACGTCGCTGTGTACGAGTCCCAAGAGCTCGCTCGCTCTTACTCCGTGTCCAGTGAACAGAGTCTTTGTCATCTTTCCTTTGAGACAGGATTGACAAGTTGCATATGATTGATATTCGAACGGATCCAAATATCCTTCTGTATGTAACTTTGTCAACCTTCTCTCATTGATATGACCCAGTCTACAATGCCATAAGAAAGACTGATTTATTTCCGGAGACTTTCTTTTGTGTGTATTCTGGACATTGAAAATCTGTGGTTGGTTTAGTACGTATATACCATTGCTTAATGTACCTGACCCAATCAAAACTTGATTAAGGTGAATATTTACAACATTACTTACAAATGCAAATTCATAACCTTCTTTAGATAATAAAGATACAGATATGATATTACAGGTTGCATTGGGTACAAAATAACAATCACGCAAAACCAAAACGTGTCCATCTGACAATCCCATGTGATAGTCCCCCTACGGACTCAGCATCCATGCCAGCTCCGTTTGTAACTCTGAGGGTCATATCACCTGCCTTCAAAACCCTACGCCTTCTTAGTGCCTGTAAAGAATTACAGATATGAGATCCTGATCCGGTATCCAATACCCAGGATGTAGAGTTTATTGATAGACAGTTTTCAATAACATACACACCTGAAGCTGAAGCCGCAACTTGCTTCAGATCCTGGGTTCTGGCCTTCCAAGCCCTGCAATCCTTTTTCTAGTGTCCACTCTTGTGACAGTAAAAGCATTCTTCCTTTCCCACAAGCTTTCCCGCTACCTTTGTTGCCTTTGTCTTTCCCTTCGTATCCACTTTACTAACACCGCCCCTTGGTTTGGCGGGGGCTTTCTTCTTCTTTCCCTTGGCTTTCGCCTTGGACCTAGAAGAGGAAGATCCTCCTACAAACAAAGTGGATGTTTCCCTACCTTTCTGTAGGGTGCCCTCTGCACTCCTCAGCATGTTGAGGAATTCTGAAAGTTCAACTTCTTTTTCTTGTAAGTTAAAGTTCAGGATAAACTGGGAGTAAGTGAAAGGAAGGGACTGGAGAATCAAGTCCGTGTAGAGCTCGTTCTCTAACGTGGTCCCAAGGTCCGCGAGCTCCTCAATGAAGCCAATCATCTTAAGCACGTGTTCCGCTACCGATGATCCGACGGCCAATCTCGCCGAAAACAGCTTTTTCGAGACTTCGTATCTGGCGATACGAGATTACTCTCCATACAGTTCTTTTTTATGGAGAAATATGGATTCAAGGTCCATATTCTCGTGCCTCCTCTGATGTTCATTGTCCATAGAGGCAAGCATGAGGCACTTAGCTTTCGCGCAATCGATTTCCCAAGTCTTACGAATTTCCCTATCCGCGACGCTGGTTCTGGGACCTGGGACAGGGGGAGCTTTGATGGTAAGGAGATACCCTAACTTGTCATAAGTGATTGCCATTTTGACATTCCTGAGCCAATCTTTGTAGTTTGGCCCTGTCGGTATGTTTTTATCTAGTAGTAACTTAAGTCCAGTCATGAAGTTTGGTCGCTGCAATTAGGAGAGAGAGAAGAAACACTTTAGCATGATGCTCTTGCAAGTTTAGAGTGGTTTTTAATTTGTCTAAACAGGATGGCTCCCACTGTCACTCGAATCCCTTCTCAAACCAAAAAGGAAGAATTAGTCAGGATCAATCTCACCGTACAATACTTGCTTAACCGTTCAGCCATGCTAGTGTCGGTACTTCGAAGGAGGTTTTCCAACGCTTTCGCGAAGTTCCTTAATTAAATAACCTCTTTTCCCTGTGGGCGTAGCCCCGCTAACACCTTTCTAGACACCTACTTGGTTTATAGCATTGATCGTTAAGTGAGAAATTTCCCGAGGAGTAGCATATACTCACAGTAGGATCGGGATCCAAATATCATTGCGTGACAAAACTGAAGGAATCCTACCAGAATCATCACACTCCAAATGGTATGCAGCGCTAGCAGGTTTCAGTTCTTTTGAAACTCCCGATGTGGATTTTTGCCCCATGCTCTTATGACCTTGACTTTGGCCAACAAATCATAAGTCACATGTCAAGTTCTACCCATCATTCTCCAGGTTAATTTGAACCCACCCGTACCTACCCTTGACTTTGGCCAATAAGGCAGTACGACTGTCCCAAACCAACACATCTATCTATGCTGCACATGAATACCCAATAGCTACCAATCACTATGCCTTGACTTTGGCCAACAAACATAGCTTGAATACTATTGACTATCCATGTGAAACGACGGAGGGCTACGAATGGTTTTGGCGAAACAGTGAACGTAGTGAACTTGATATAATCGATAGAACGAGATAGCTTTTAAAAGGAATGGCTTAACCTCCGCGTTTAAAAGTTGTTTTTGAAAAGAAATCGAGTGGTTTTGAAAGTGTTCCAACGACTCAACTTTGGTTTATTTTCTTGCATTAATTTAATGTGTCCCATCATTTAATCCTACCATTGCAGAAAACAACGAAAATATGACGTACGCTTATGCCATCCGCATTCGCCACGGGGCCCCGTCATTACCCGTTAGGTTACTTAACTAACGACAGAGTGGGGGCTGGACTAGCGCGGATGCAAAACATAAGCATCGCCTAAATAGATATCATATATAGATATACACATTCGTCACATGCAATGATAGCCATTCCAGATCACAGATGAACACATTGGATATACTAGGAATCCGCAATCGGTACGAGCCTGTAACGAAGAGCGGATTACACGGTCGCGATGAATAGCCAAGACCCCACCCTAGACCCCTACGGGTGCGGCAAACTACCTGCCAAGTACCCGAAGCGAAGCAACCTCCCTCAACACCGTGAGTAGGCCACTCGTCACTTCGAGATACCCGGTAGTTTGTGCACCCCACCTTGGGTCTATCCTAGGAGCAAAAACAGTAAAAGAAATTATACAATGACGGCTACAACCCCATCCCGGTTGTGCGGCTATATAAATAATATTACATCAATTACAAATTACATGAATTGAAAGAAAAAGAAAAACTCTCATCTCACAACCCCCCGGCTATTCATCCGCGACAATCCAATGAATTCATATACACATACCATCAACATTACAGATCACAGATATGTATAACCCCCACTAATCGACGTATAGCGATTAGCAGACGTTCAATACATATATCACATCACAGATATAAACCCCTTAGCTTAAGTCTTTAGAAGTTCGATCAAAATACGGATTTTTAGACCCCAAAAACAAATTTTGCTTTCTGGAAAATCTGGGCAGAAAAAACATATTGTAAAAATCCCAAAACACCCCACTGAACACACTGCAAGAAAATTCGCCCACAACCGAGTCAACTCGGCCGCGGATCCGCGGCGGGAGCATGCTCCTGCCGCGGTTCCGCGGCGGTTTGACCGAGTCCCTGGACCAATTTTCTACAGTGTGTTATAAAACGCCTGAGCCGATTTTTAGTGTAAGATTTATTATTTTTTGAACAAGAAAAAAAAATCGGCAGAAACTATACTTTTCGGGCGTGTTTCGTGACTTTTTCTCCGATCGAACTTCTACTTACTTTGCTAACATGTTAGATAGTGTTTAACTAGGCTCTGATACCACTGTAAGTCCACGTTACCTCTCCCGGTACTTACGGGCTTGCGGAAATGATGAAAAACGATTTTTTTTGGTGGTAACATGGACTCAAAATACGGATCTTTGTTAAACAACTATCTAACAAACCTAACAAGAGTTTTACCTACTCGGTTAGGGGTTATACCTTAACTTGAACTCCTTCTCTTGGTCTCCTCGTGGTGTTCGGATGGTTCTCTCCTCGTCGTCTCTTTGTGCCGAAGATGGATCCACCTGAAAGCTTCTACCTTTGGCTTCACTTCAAACTAGAAGAAACTAGAACACTTGGTTTGCTAAACCTTGTGTACTAGGATGAGTAGAGGAGTGTGTTGGGTTTTATCTCTATGGTTCTTGCTTTTCAACACATGAGACAAGTGAACCATGAACTAGAGAGAGAGCAAGAGGAAGAGGGAGAGCTCAAGCATGAGAGAGAAAGGAAATGAAAGAATGAGCAAGACTTTTTCCATCCAAGCTCTCATAATCCAAAATCATCATAACACATAATAATAATTGAGTATTATGTGATGGTTGTTATCATATCAAGTGTCCATATCATTTCTTGCATTAAATGCAATGTGTGAACAAATAAGCAAGCCAAGGTCAATGCCAAGAAATGATAGCCATTGTCATGATGATGGTCAACAAGTCCAACCTAGTCAACCGGTCAACTAAGTCAACAAGTCAACAAAGTCAACCATCAACAACCATGTCACAATAATACTTAATTAATATTATTGTTAATCATATTTCTTATTCTCATTAGGGTTTAGCAAAAGTCAACAGTCAACAACCGTAATGAGAATCCTCTGCCTCTGTCTCTCTGTCAACTGTGCATACACACCCGCATCCGCGTTCCGAGGAACACGAATACAAATGAGATAAAACCAATCCCAAAACGTACACTAGGATCTGGCTTAAACCAAAGCCCGCTAGTGATAACTGCCCGGACACTAAACGTGCACAAGTGCACGGATGTGACCGAACCCTGTCGCAAAACCATGCGACCTCTACTCTTTTGCCTAGAGGCGAATAACTCTCTGTGTGGAACTCTAAAGACTCGACACTACGCTGGCAGTGGGTTTAACCACAGACCGCAAGCGGCACTAGATGTGCGTAACGGCCCCCAGGTAGATGCCGATAAGAAGACTGACGAGGTGTAACCCATCTGAACTCCTACTGAGCTTGAATGTGACAGTCTGCGTACAGTCCGGTCTGTTCGTCTGAGAATATCACATGGCGGGCCTAGGAGGCGGTAAACGTCAGTCCCCTAATAGCGGTACAAGTCGTGTCGGAGTGTAGCCCAGAACACCCTGAGATAACGCTGGAAACCTACCAGTATATCTCGCTTGCCCTGGCCAGGGACTTTGTGTAATGGCTCTCCTAGACACAGCGCGATATCAACCCCCAATACCGGGAGATACGAATCCTGTCTAACCGTCACTGCCTCCAAGTGCTTCGGGACTGCACCCAACTACTACATGTTTGCATGACTCCTTTGAGCCGTGGTAGGGTAGTAATCTAAGTACAGTGGGAACACACTCGAGGCGAAGTGACAGTGTCAAGTCAGCGGACTAAGCTGTACTCATGTCACCAGGGAACTGATAACTGACGATAGGTATAGTACCAACCAACAGTTCCCGACGAGTCCTGTCCAGTGTACTCGTAACCTAACGAGCACCCGCATACTATCTCAAGTATGACGTACCGACGGCTGTGGGACAGACCGTCTCCCCTGCTGGGATGAGAAGCGCATACGCTAGTCTACTCCGGAGTATCGATGCCCTGTCTCGATAGTCCTACGACTAGGGACCTGCATAAGGATATGCTTGTGGATTACCCAGCCCCTACGAGTGTGACTGCCATCACAACGCTGGTAATCAAGCAAAGATCCTAAGGGCTCCACTAATGTGTATAGGTGATATATTAAAATAAACACATGTACAAATTAAAGCAGAAACAAACCAAGTAGCATACTACTATTTTGAGCAAGATTGTCTATACAAGGTGAATATCCCAAGCTTCCATTAAGTAATATACAAACTAGTACGATATAGTAATGGCCTCTAGGGCATATACACTAACAGAAGAAGAGGAGCCTTTTCTTTCTTTTGTTATCTATCATAAAATGAGAGAGTGAGAGTGGAAAAATACAAGAGCAAAACTCTTTCTTGGCTGCCCTCTCTCTCTCCTCTTATCATATCAACCATAAATCAATCACATAATGTGACACATGCACAAAGAAAGAGACCATGAGTCACCACTTGTGCATGTGTCACAATTAATGCTCCTAATCATAATTTCTAGCTCATTATTTCCATTTGTAAACATTAACCCAAATGTTTACAACAACAAAAAGATACGGCAACATCTAAAGTAAACTCGTGACGGATCACAAGGATACCCCTCACCTGTATATACATACCTGCATCCGCATTCCGACTGAATGCGAATGCGATGAGACTAAAGTAATCCAACAAATCTAATACTAGGATCCGGCTTAAACCAAAACCCGCTAATATGATCCGTCCGATCATGATCCGTGCAAGACTGCACGTATATGATCGAATCCTGCCATATATCATACGGCCTCTACAACGTTTCGCCCGAAACTTGAGAAACTGTCTGTGGGTGACTCTAAAGACTCGTCAATACTTTGGCTGTGGATTTAACCACTAGCACGTCAGAGGTACTAGCCGTACGTAACGGGCTACCAGGTATTGACCAAAAAGGAGGTCGATGAGCGAACTCATCCTGACACCCTACTGAGCCCGTCAGTGACAATATCCGTACAGTCCGGTCCGTTCGTCTATGAGCATCGCATGTCGGGCCTAGGGGGTTGGTAAAAGTCGGACCCCCAAAAGCGGTACAAGTCGTGTCGGAGTGTAACCCAGAACACCCTGAGATACTACTGGAATACCTACCAGTAAATCTCCTGCCTTGGCCAAGGACTTCGTGTAATGGCTCTCCTAGACACAGCGCGATCTCACCCCCAACACCGGGAGAGACGAAACCCCTGCCGATCCGCTCACTGCCTCCATGTGGCTCGGGACTGTACCCAACTAAAACATGTTTGCACGACTCCTTTGAGCCGTGGTAGGGTAATAATCAAAGCATAGTGGAAACTCACACGAGACAAATGACGATCTCAGGTCGATGAACTAACCTGTACACATGTCACCAGGGAACTGCTATCTGACGTCAGGTATAATACCAACTAGCATGTTCCCGGCGAGTCCTGTCCGGTGTACTCATAACCCAATGAGCACCTGTATACATCTTAGTTGAACCAACTGACACCAATGGCTTGTGAGACCGGCCACTGCCCCTCTTCGGGGTCTCGACTGTATACACTAGTATACTAATGGAGTATCGATGCCCAGTCTCGAAACTCTCACGACTAGGGACCATTTTAAGGATGTGCTTATAGACCCCAGCTCCCACGTATATGATCGACATCATACTGTGGCCGTCAAGTAAGAATCCTATGGGCTCTATCAACGTGCAATAGTGACCTGTAATGTCACCTAAAACATGTACACGATGATAAAGATAAACCAGATATCATACTATCATCTTGAGTAAGACTGTCCTACCGGTATAGGTCCTCCCTCAATTATTGCAATCACGTGCCTGTGATCCAATAATTGACTTTGAGGGCACTATATCCAACAATCTCTGGATCGATCTACTCTAGATCTGTCACGACCCGAAATTGGCACGTGACGGCACTTAAACCACGTAATGTCTACAGGCTTAACGCAATTCAAGTAAACCGAAAACCCAGAAATCCAAACCATCAAAAGTAGTAAGTGATAAGAACATTGTTAAAATTTTTTGGGAATCTCAAGTAAAAATCTTTAACTTAAGTTTCTTTCTTAAAAATTTCGGCAGCACCTCCTTTGTAAAAACTAGCCCCAAAACGAGTACAACATAGAATATAAATAAAGCAATCCTAAACGGTAGCAAATCACGCCCAACGGCGGAAACAACCACGACAAGCATATATATGACGCCGTAGCGAAAAAATATAAATGAAAACAGCATAAGGAGGTAAAACTTCATAACAAGGCCGGCTCCCACGAGCACGACACCTAAAATCACAAAATAATACAACATCGATCCTCACAACTCGTCTCTAAGTCAAATATATGAAGGTTGTAGATGGAGAGTACTAGATACAATAAAATATACAATGAGCATCATCGGATAGCCGCAAAACCCACCTATAGCAAAACTGCTTACAGTCAGCCGTAGCGGTATCCTCTGCAAAAGATGATACGATAAGAAGAAGCTCTGCCGCGACTGCTTTGAGGGAAAACCTGCAAAACACTGTGGCACAATGGGGATGAGTTTCCAATTTGTGAATAGTAAATAATATCATGCAGGTAATCGCAGGTATGCACGTACTGCGATAATCTATCACATGCAAACTGATAGTATAATATGACAATATGTATATGCAACAATCATGAAAGGTACTCTATCAGGTACTGCTAATACATGAAACAATGCATATCAATAAAAGCTGAGTATGGGATAAAACATATCATCACAATAAAAACCAGTGTCCATCAATGACACTCCAAATCCCAATCGTGGAAAAACTAGTGTCCATCAATGACACTCCAAATCCCAATACCTCAGGCACCGCATCCTCAGATCGACCCTCATATCCTGTAAGTCTCATAGAACCTTATTGTCTAATATCGACACTCTAAAACATCATGAAACACTCGTGTCCAATATCGACATGTAAATCCACGTACCATGGGCTCCGTCTGCCCGGATTGGCCTGTGACTCCGGCAGAACGTCGGTCCATGTCCATCTCATAACTCCGGTTGGTATCCTCCAGATATCCGCCGAGTCCAAATACTATCACCGGTAAGGTAGTACTCCCATGCCTCGGGCTCAATGCCATCATCTATGATCTTCTTGCCCCGGGGTACCTCCGGGCCCACCATGTACCCGCACACGGCCTCATCCAACTCCTCGCATCGGGTTTCTAACACAAGTCTCAGAACCGAGAAAACTCATGGTGGACGCACTGAAATATCATATCAAGAGAAACCAGATTTTCAAACAATACGTAATTTCTTGAAATATTGCCACGGTTCTAAAATCCATAAATCACATGAAATCCATATCTCAATGCGTAAATCCATGAAATATAATATATGCAATGTAAAACAGTAATATGAGCATAACAAGGGAAAACCGCTCTTTTAATGAATCCAGTTTTAAAATATATCATGTGGTTCTCAATTCCTCCGAAATCAAGTGCAGCATCATATGAGATGTATATGTAACTATAGTAAGATATGTGTATCTATATGTAAGTAGGCAGGTATGATACATTTCATAAGCACAATAGCACAATAATCAACGTCTCAATGTCAAATGACAATACAATACCACTTAGGGGTATATGTAGCTATAGCAAGGTATGTGAGTGTACATGTAAGTATGTATGCATGATATACATGTATCTGTAGCAAGGTATGTGGGTGTACATGTAAGTATTTATGCATGATGTAAATGTAGCTATGGCATGTATACTACTTTTCATATACGCAATGGAATAAGAATCAATGTCTCAATAGCAATAATCGATACAATATCACATATGTATATATATGTTGAGTGTGTCATGGCAATTACCGACGGTGTGGGTATAACATACAATTAGTGCCCGTGCAACATGAACCGTCAGTAATGGTGTTGTGTCTCATTAATACTATGTCCATATGCAATAGGAAAATGAGGTATGCAACAATGGTACACATGCACAATCAATGTCCATATACTTATAACTAATAATCATGTTATTGAATCTAGCCCAGACGTATAACGCCATACGGGCGATTCCTCTGTAGATATTAAATCTACTCACCGATGACCTCGAGCTAAATAAATCCGACCACCTGCTTCCCCTTCTTCGCAGTGTCCGAAGTTTCTGCTCGCGATCCTAAAATTTCACAAACACAACACATAAGGTTAAATATCCTGCGCCGATACAAAGCCAATGAAACGCAAGGATAATGTCCACAAGATATACACACTGTACACTTAGTGCACAAAACGCGTACGACATCGGCACAACCTTAGGTAGGAACGCAAAACGACATGACCACCACGCCTAGACCCTGATCGTACCGATCGCGTATTCACAACACAATATATATCGTGGAAGATAATATATATAATATCGCAACGTCAAAAGAAACCCATGCTTAATTTATCCGAAAACTTAGTAAGCTACTTTTAATCATTTTAGCTCAAATCTAGAAGTTTAACAAAATCTAGTGGCCACAATCATCACATAATAACCTGATTAAGCCACACAAACCTTTACTACAATTTTAATCTCACCCATATAAGATTTAGTAAAAGCTAGTTTGCAATCAAGCTTAATTAGACAATTAGGAAAATAACAATTAACAATCTCACAACTAGGTTAAGTTTTCCAAGTCTAAACTACTCACTTAACTATTACAAACAATCAAAACCCTAACTTGATCTTCAAAACCTTTTCTTGAATTTCTAAACATGCAAATTAAAGCCATATTTAAACATCTAATAAGCTAGCTTAATGTATTAAAACAACAACTAAGCTTAGGATTAGAATTTTATACCTCAAAACTTGATTCTAAACTTGCAAAAAGATTTCCAAAATAGCCTCCAAAATGCTAACTTTCATGAAAATCCATGCTTGGTTAAGGCTAAAGAATAATGAGTATAGATTTGTTTTTGAGTTTGTGGGATTATTTGATGATTTTTGATGAATTTTAGAAGCTTGAAGGAGTGGAAATGGGGTGGAGAAAATGATGGGGCAGCAGGGGGTTCAGCCAACTTGGGAGAAATGGGGAAATGTGTGGAAGTGTGTGGAAAAATCTAGATTAAAAAAACTATTAAAGGTTAATAAAACACTTACTTTATGCCACCTCATAATAATTTTAATTAAAATCTTCATTAACTTTCTAAATATCTAGATATTTTCCAAAATATTTTGCAAGAAGTCAAAGATACTTAATCTTGTGATTAAGTTGGCATGGATTCAAATTAGCATAATTAACCCAATCCAAATTGTAATTACCACTAATTAAGTGCATAATTAAAATCTTATAATAATATTTTAATTAAGGAAAAATATTTAAGTGAACTAAAATTTTCAAGTGACTAACTAAATACCGCAACTAACAATTTCCTAGTTAAACTAGGTGCAGTTAAGTCTATACAGAAAAATGATCACTTCTAGGTTTTAACGGAAAACACAGTTTATTTTACCTATTAACGAAAAATTCGCCTAAACAATTTCTAAAACGTTACAAGATCTGAGTAAGATTCTCCACACTGGAAATCTTCAACTCAACTGGGCCTGCGTCGGCGCATCTAATCTGACTAATCACCTTCGTCTTTCAACTCAAGATAGACTAGCTATCATCTGTCGCATTTTTGCCTGGAAGCTCCAGCGATCTTAGCTCGTAAGCTCTGGAAGCGACATCCCATCCATCTCAGCAATAGCTGGGTCATCTGTCTGCAAGACGACATCACAAACTCTGAGGTAGGCTGTACATCAACAGTCCTCTCACAACTAGCATCCTCTATCAGTGGCCCGATCATCCAGTGCAAAACCGAACCCTCGCCTCAAACGAGAGGTCACAGCACAACACTAAATCGATACGTTCCCATGTCACCAGAAAACACGATGGTCAGTTCTCGTCCATAACGAGCTCGTCCTAACCGCATCACTAGCAGCAGCTCAACATGCGCTCAAACCATGGTGACAGGAACCTCAAGCATGTATCGATGAAGACGGATCAAAGGAACGAAAGGAATCAACAGATCTAGAATGGATACATGATCATAAGAAGGAACAGAATCAATGAGAGTATGATCATGGAAACGAATAGAATCAAGGATCTCAATTGGATGTATGATCAATGGAACGAAGAGAATCACAGATCTCAAAATGTGTACATCCTAAGGTCTCTTAAGTGGAGTATCGTATCGTAAATATGCCACGGAACATACGTACGGTACGTCACTCTACTCAAGCTACCTACTTCATCAATCAGGGTCAACCTATGTAACGAAAGTTCGGGTCTAATACCCCCTTGTTCAAGTCTAAGTTCCGTAAGGTCAAACCTAGGTTCCGAAGTAGATTACGCCCCAGACTCCACATAGTCAAACCTGGAATCGAACCAAGGTTAAAACTAGCGCTCTGATACCAACTTTGTCATGACCCGAAAATTTAGTTCGTGACCGGCACTTAAATCAGACAACGTCTAAAGGCGTAACGTAATTCAAGTAAGCCGAAACCCAGAAATCTAAACCTTTTTAGCCCGGACACTTCTAAATCCATCTATTTCTTTTCTTAGGTCCTCCAACACTGCGCCCTCATCGTCAACATGGAAGCCGAGGAGATCGCCCAGGCCATGAGGAAGGTAGGGGAATCGTCTTCGAAGGCGGAGGATCTGCATCTCTATCTGCTGCAGGAGAAGGAAAAGACGGCCGCCCTTGAGACCCGGTTGGCCGCCGGGGAGCTCATGCTCTCCAAGAGCCAAGAGTCCTGCCGGCTCATGGGAAATTCCCATCGAGCCATGGAGGGCAAGTTTGAGGAGCTGGGTAAGCGCCGCGCATTGATGAAGAAGGCGAGGGACGCCAGCGAGAGGGAGACCAAGGCTGCACTTGAGGCGGTGAAGATCGCCGAGCTTCAGGCCCGCAAGTCGGTGGACGTGTACAAGGCGTCAGACCAGTTCTACACTGACCTCGGAGAAGCCTCCGCTATCGTTTGACATGCAGCCCTTGATGCCGTCAAGGAGTTGATGCTGGAGTTTGCCGACGGTGAGCTCCGTGCTCAGGTCCCTTTCTCGGTGGAAGCGCCGCAGGCGAATGGCGTCGGAGGAGGGGCAGCAGCGGAAGCAGAAACCCCGGCCCTTGAGGGTGGTGCCGAACAAGGCGAGGTCCCGGCGGAGCCTACAGCCTAAGCTCCTCCCTTTTTTCTTTCTTTTTTATAAGCCCCGGGCAATTTTGTAAGGCTGAGGAGCCCCGAATACCCTGTTACGGGGGTGCTATCGCCATCCACCCAACTTTCCCCGTAGATACAAATCTACTCACCTGCGGATCTTCTTGTTCATCTGTAGTCGATGGCTTCGTCGTCTCGGAATCCACGCGAAGGTACCTACAATAAATACACAATTGCAATTGCTATTAACATCAAGTTTGGAAAACCAATACGGCGTACGGTGCGCTCATAGATTAGAACATATAGCATACGCATGCAAAAAAACCAAACAACCCTCGTCGCTGACGTACAAACATCCAACGACTAAATACAATATCAATATCAAAACCCAAGTTCATAAATCGCAAATACCAAATGCAGCAACGAAGGAAATCACTCCCAGATTTCACCCTAGGCCAAACTAGAGAATTTTGCATACAGGGTTGCTCTAGATATCAGATAAGGAAGCTATGGTCCAAAAATCACACGAAACCACCACGACTTGGCCGCAATTTGCGGCTAAATCCCTTAAATCTGCGGCCATAAAAGCTCATTAGGGGCTAAGGTTTCAGGTGTTGCTTCAAGGTTGCCTGCACGTCTCACTGTTAAGGGAACTAAATTTATAATGGTCGCGGGTCATCCCAGATTCCCAGATACACTCACAAACTGTCAATTATCGACGTCGGGGAAATTCTAAGTTTTGGTTTTGGGTTTTAGTATCCGGTCTAGGCCAGCAAAAGCATCACTAAGTTCTTGTAGACACCCACTACAGGTCATAAGTCTACATAATCACCCAACCCTTTTCTTGAATTTTCCAAATATCATATACCCTAACCAAATCACAATCTAAACTAAACTAGGATGCAAGAAACTAAAAACTAAGGTAAATGATAGGAATTATACCTCATTTGAGCAACTCAAGAAAAACCCTAGCTTCCTAAAGTCTCCAAAATCCAACTTTGATTGGTCCAATGTGTTGAGGATGAAGAGGGGATCATTTTTAATGAAGGGTGTATGGGGTTTTGGTGAGGGAATGGAGATGATTCTTGGAGGTGGAGGTGGAGGGAGATGAGGAGGAAGAAGATGAAGGAAAATGATGGGGGTGAGGAAATGGCAGCTCTCTCTCTCTCTCTCTCTCACCCTCACTCAAAAGTCACATGTCACACTCTCTTTCCAATAATTCTCTCTTTTACCCTTTTTCTCTTTCTCTCACAATAATATACATAATACCAATAAAACAATGCAAATGGAACAACATGCAACAAAATGCAACATGACTTGGTGCACTAGCTATGGGAAAATGTAGAAATACGGATTTGGCTTAATCACGATTAGTAGTGCACTAATCGGGTTTAATTTTAAACTTGCATATAATTAATTATAAAAATGCCAAATCCGATAAATATATTTTTAAATGAATAAATCATTTTAAATCTCCAATTATTTCACAATATTGGTATATATTTATACCATTTTACGAAAACCCCAATTTCGCAAATCGGGTAGTTTTCGCGAAATATATTATTTTAATATTAAATTCCAAAAATAATATTTTATATTTTCTGAAATGTTACAGTGTAGGTGGGCATGACGTGCCCGCTAAGGATTGACCGAGCAGGGAAGCTGCTCGGTGGCCTCGTGTGGAAGGCTTCGATCCTTAGCGTAGATAGGCAGGATATGCTCTCTAAGGATTGACCGAGCAGGGAAGCTGCTCGGTGGACTCGTGAGGAGGGCTTCGATCCTTAGCTTAGGTGGGCACGATGTGCCCTCTAAGGATTGATCGAGCAGGGAAGCTGCTCGGTGGCCTCGTGATGAGTTCTTCGATCCTTAGCGTAGGTGGACACGATGTGCCCGCTAAGGATTGACCGAGCAGGGAAGCTGCTCGGTGGCCTTGTGATAAGTGCTTCGATCCTTAGCGTAGGTGGGCAGGACGCGTCCGCTAAGGATTGACCAAGCAGGAAAGCTGCTCGGTGGCCTCGTGATGAGGGCTTTGATCCTTAGCGTAGGTGGGCAGGACGCGCCCGCTAAGGATTGACTGAGCAGGGAAGTTGCTCGGTGGCCTCGTGAGGCGTCGGTCAGTCTCCCTCGACCCGTAAACCCTGGAAGAAGACCGTCGCGGACAACGCGTGGCATAAGCGCACAGGCGAGGAGCATCACTCCGTAGTGCGTGTCGTTCCAACTCCCATTGGCCGCTTGGGGCCTGTGAGGGACGGCATGGTCACCACGCAGCAGCTCTATATTGGGGAATTTGTGAATATCCCATGATTGGCGTTGATGTGCGCGAAAATTTCGGCCTTTAGGGATTCTGTTGAGGCTATAAATAGTGAAGGCATGTTGGTTTTTTTTCCAGCGTTGCATTTCTGAAAATGGTCGGGCTCATCTACTCCATCGAAGGGATCATCTCCCGCGACGACGTGTACCTCTACAATCTGGAGTGCACGGAGGAGACGTACCAAACGGTGGTTGACCTCATAGAGGACCACTTCGGCCGCCTACTTTCTCGGCGGTCACCTTTCCTCCAATTGCTCATGTACGCAATTTGGAGGATATCCCTGGGTTTGTTCAAACTCTTATCTCCGCAACTGCAGGAAAAGGCGCTCGATAAGCTGCATACGCTCTACGTCCGAGGCCTCATCTCGAAGAACAGACATGATCGATCGACAACCCTTCTTTTGGAGTGTTTCCAAAAGAGGTAGATCGCGGACTCTTGCCCGACGGGGGGGAGGGGAGGGGGAGAGCTCTGGTGCTTCCGTGGCATCTCGAGTCCGTGGGCAACATCAGAGAGAGCGGGCTGAAGAGGCTAGGGCTCGGCTGGCGGAGATTTCCTCGGAGTACCATCAGCAGTGCTTTCTCGACCCCCTACCCCCTCTGTTGTAATTTTAATTTTTTTTGTGTAAGGCTGAGGGGCCCATAATACCTCTCAATGAATAAAATTCTTCTTTTCTGATGTGTTTTGTCTTCTCTTATCTCTTAGCATTTGCTTTTTCTCTCAGAAATGAATCTAGGGATCTCAGAACCGTGAAAGGGAACAAAATTTATGGAAGAAGCCTTTTATAACTTGGGAAAGTTATTAAAAACTACATTGCTTCGAAAAGAAGAAAATATATTCATTTGTATAGTTTGAGTTTTTCAGCGTTGTAGTGCCGAAGAAACTTTTGTCCCTCTGCGTCTTGTAAGCGGTAGGCTCCACCGGGCAATATTTCGGAGACGAGAAAAGGGTCGTCCCACTTCGGGGAGAACTTGTGCAGTCATCCCTGATCTATGAATTCGTTCTGCCTTAAGACCAAATCTCCTGTCTTGAAGGCGCGATGCTTAACTCGGGCGTTGTAATAGCGAGCAGTTTGTTGTTGGTAAGCGGCGGCTTTGATCTGTGCCCAGTCCCACTTCTCTAGCAAGATGTCCAAATTAGTCCAGAGCACCGAGGTGTTTGCTTCGTCATCGAAGTGTTCGACTCTGTAACTGGGCAGCCCGATCTCTGCTGAGACCATTGCCTCGGTACCGTAGCAGAGACTGAAGGGGGTCTCTCCCGTGGGCATCTTCTTCGAAGTGTGTAAGGCCTATAACACTCGTGGTAGTTCTTCGACCCAGCTGCCCTGTCTTCCTGTTAAACGAGTTCGAAGACCTCGTATGGCGTCTCGGTTAGCAACCTCGGCCTGCCCGTTGCATTGAGGATGCGCGACCGTGGAAAACTTCATTAGTATGTGGTATTCGTTGCAGAACCCTTTGACTTTGTCGTTTTCAAAATTCTTCATGTGGTCGGTAACGATGCACCTCGGGATCCTAAATCGGGAGATTACGCTATTCTGCAGGAATTTGATGGTTGTGGTGGCGTCTGGTTTTCTGATGGGGATGGACTCAATCCACTGCGTGAAATAGTCTACCACGACGAGGATGTATTTGTGCCCGCCCATACCTGTGGGGAGTTGGCCCACCATGTCCATCCCCCATTAGGAGAACGGCCAGGGGGAGGTGAGGGTCGTCAGCTCGGTAGCCGGAAGACGGGGTATGTTTCCATGGAGTTGACAGCTTTTGCATCTTCTGATGAGCTTTTGAGCGTCTTGGTGGATCTTCGGCCAATAGTACCCTTGGAGCAGCGTCTTTTGTACTAAGGTACGGGTCCCTTGATGCGCTCCACCGACCCCTTTATGTATCTCACGCAAGACGCAGTCGGCTTTGTGGGGGTCGATGCACCGGAGCAGAGGCTATGTATATGACTTCTTATAAAGGTTTCCATTGCTCCAGAAGAAATGGCGGGCTTTAGCTCGAAGGCAATGTGCTTTCCCTCGGTCCTCTAGAAGTGCACCCTCCTTTAGGAACTCTATAAGGGGCTTCCTCCAATCCCGGCCTTCCTCCTAAGTAGTGTATACTTAGAGCGTCGCCTCTCTGTCTTCCACGTTGGAACGCGGCAAGACCTCGAAGAGAATATTCCTCTTATTGTTGGCCGTATAGGAAGAGGTTAGCTTGCTCAGGGCATCGGCCAGGGCATTCAGGTGCTAAGGAATCTGCTCCACTTGAACTTCATCGAAACTTTTTCTCATCTCTTTACCTCGACTAAGTACTTCACCATGAGCGGCTCTCGGGCCTCAAAGCGGCCGGTCTCTTGGCCAATGACTAGGGCCGAGTCGCAGCGAATTCGGATCGTCTTCAGCTCCACTCCGAAGGCGATTCGCAGCCCAGCAAGCAAGGCCTCATATTTCGCGGCGTTGTTCGACGCTCTGAACTCGAGCTTTAAAGAATACTCCATTTCTACCTCGTTCAGGCCTCAAATGATAAGGTCAGAACCGCTCCTCTCCTCGGTAGAGGATCCATCGACGTAGATGACCCAGTCAGGGACGGAGTCGGGCACTTCCTCGACCAAGGGTCGGGACCCGGGGACGGGCGCCGACGCTGCTTCCTTGTTGGGGATAGTACACTCGACAACAAAGTCTGCCAGGACTTGCGCTTTGATGGCTTGCCTGGGGCGGTATTTGATGTCGAACTGGGATAATTCCCACCTCAATTTCTCCAGACAACCAGACAATTCGGGGGAGGCGAGAATGGCCCCTATGGGCCGCTCGGTGAGGATGATGATGGTGTGTGCCAGGAAGTAGTGTCGTAGCTTCCTTGAGGCGACGATAAGTGCCAAGACAATCTTTTCTATGGCCGGGTATCTCGTTTCCGCGTCTTTAAAGACATGGCTCACGTAGTAGACCGGCATCTGTACTCCTTCGACTTCTCGGACGAGCACCGAGCCAGTAGCATGATCGGATACCGCAATGTACAGTAACAGATCGCCTCCTTCGATTAGCCAGGTGGGCAGTGGGGGAGTTTCCAGGTGCACTTTGAGTTGCTCGAAAGCATTTTGATACTCTTCCGACCATTCGAACCTTGGGATCTTTCTCAGGGCTTTGAAGAATGGGAGGCACTTTTCTCCAGATCTCGACATGAAGCGACTAAGAGCGGCCACTCTCCCCGTGAGCCACATGATCTCTATGTTGCTCTTTGGCGTGGCTATGTTGAGAATGGCGCTGATCTTCTCCGGATTAGCTTCGATTCCTAGGTGGGTAACCATGAACCTGAGGAATTTCCCGCTAGTGACTCCGAACGCGCACTTGGCTGGATTCAGCTTCATTTTATACTTGCGGAGGATGTCGAATATTTCACCAAGATCCTTGGCGTGCTCGTCCGATGAAGTTGATTTCACGAGCATGTCATCGACGTAAACCTCTATGTTCCTCCCGATCCGCGGTTTGAACATTTTGTTAACCATGCGCTGGTATGTAGCCCCAGCGTTTTTGAGGCTGAAAGGCGTCACTTTATAGCAATATACCCCCAGGTCCGTGGTGAACGCGGTTAGTTCTTCATCTGCCGGGTTCATACGGATCTGGTTGTAGCCGGAGAAAGCGTCCATGAAACTGAGCAATTCGTGGCCTGCCGAGCTGTCTACAAGCTGGTCTATCCGAGAGAGAGGATAGTTGTCTTTTGGGCAAGCCTTGTTCAAATTTATGAAATCGACGCACATGCGCCACATCCCGCTCGCCTTTTTAACTATGACCACATTCGCCAGCCATTCTGAGTAAGACACATTTCGAATGAAGTTGACTGCAAGCAACCTATCGACCTCGTCCTCGATCACCTTTTGTTTGATCGGAGTGAAACTTCGCTTCTTTTGTTTGACGGGTCGGGCCATTGGGTCAACCCCGAGCTTGTGTGAGATTACCTTGGGGTCGATCCCGGGCATGTCAGCAGGCGCCCAGGCGAACACTGTAAGAACCCTAATTTTCTTATACATTTTTTCCATACAAATTTTTAAATTATTTTTTTTTCAAAATCCTTAAAGGGGTATTTATTGCCTGAGCACAAGACTTAAGTAATTAATTAGCAATTTAATTATAAGAAGGAGCTTGTAGCTTATTGGTAATACCTTGCATTGCTGAACCAAGCCACCAGAGTTCAAATCCCCTGCCCCACATTATTTTTTATTATTTTGTTTCAAATCCTTTGGAAGCCCAACAGTCCACACACCAAAACTCCCAAAAGTTGAACTAAACATAAAAAAAATAAAAATACCAGAGCCCTCACCTGACGACCCCCCACATTCTGACACCCCGACCCGGTCGAGTCGGCCGGCGCCGCCGGTCGGACTCGGCCCAACATGAAAAACCTGTCTCTTCGCCTTCCTAACCCCCTGCACACTTTAAATCTTTAGATCGGTTTCAGAATGCCCATTAACACCTAATTACTCCAATTTTTAATGAATTTTCTATATTTTTATATATTTTTTATTTAAAAACCCTTCACCTACCCTACCCCTAGCCTACCCTATAAATACACCCCCTCCCCTCTACCCTCTCATCCCAAAATCCTAAGCTCACTCTTTCAAAATTTTCCAAGGGTTGTGTACTTTGAAAACAAGCTCGCGGCGAAGCTCCGACGAAATTCCGGTGGAAATTCCGACGACGTTTTTAGGAACCACCGGCGACGACACAACCTCGGCGATCCCTCTAGTTCTCTCTCACTCTCTAGTGTAATTGAAAACCGTAAGTCCCTTTCTATCTCTCTCTTCCCTATTCAAGAAAATACGGAATACAAACCCGACGGAATCGGAACAAATCCGAATTCCGATTCGGTTTTCTATAAATTTCACTTCTCACCAATACAATCATAATTAAACATTCTTATGTTGACTAATAAACACTAATCAAAGAATTTGAATAAGTTTCATCACATGAAATGATATCTTTCTCAATTTACCCTATTTTTCGCTTAAATACCATAATGTTTCACTCTTTCACTTAACACCATTAAACTTGCTATACATTTATAGTAGATCACGAGGTAATGACCTACCTCCTCACACACTTACATACAACCTAATACGATACCATTGAAACCTTAGAATACGAGAAAACAAACAATTTCATTTAAATACCATATACTTAATAAAACCATTTCTAAAAGATTTAGTTTTGATACACTTTTTAAAGAAATACCACTTATTATGAAAATAAGATAAGTTGTGGACATCGGTCATTTATCTAAACCTGACTTTGTGGTGTCTAGGCTAGGCAAGTGAGAAAGATAACTTTAAAAGGCCCGTCTCACGATGATTCGTGAGCGGATCCCTCCTTTCCTCATTTATACTTACCTGGCCACAATGGTGGTGAAGAGGCCAATTTGAGGCATCTAACAACTTGTCGTTTAGACTATTTAGAAATAGGCTAGTTGACTTAGGAAACCCTAGAATCTAAAATACGGAAAATTGACATTTTTACAGATAAATACCTTTTACTTTATAAAACCGTTTTCTAAAGGATTTAGTATTTTACAATCTTTGCAAAGCGCCGCTACAACCCATTTCTGGGGAACCCGTTCGGGATGGTGCGGATTATCGCACATCCTCGGGCTTAGTAGTGCGAGATTTAGACCTCCGCAAGGAGCATTCGGTCTCGAAAGATTTAAAATACGATATCTTAAGAAAATGAGATTTTTAGAATATAAAATATTTATTAAAATTATTTTTGTATAAATATATGTATATTTATTATTAAAACATTTATTTTGTTATGATATAAATATTCCACCTTTTTCTAAAAATCACAAGAATAAATTTTACACTAAAATACCATGAACTTCAAATAAATCAATATTACAGATAAATACCTTTATTTATGAAACTAGGATATTTTCACTAGAAATATCACAATATAAAATCCACACTCATTACAACTCTAAAGACGAATAATAAATGCTTGGGGAGTATTTTGAAAAGTATATAAAAGTATATTTTAGATAAAACCCCCTCAAGTTTATAAATTACCCTGAGGACCATAGCAATTATATGTAAGAATTAATCAAGACTTTGATTTACATTTTTAATTGTCTGACTCGGATTTGAGTCTGATTATATTTGACTTGAATATGATTCAAGTACAATCTACAATCTTCAATATTACAACTCAACATGAATCCATGAATCCAATTATCAATCTATATGACTTGACTGAACCGAACTATGGATATATTCCACTTACATGATTCTTAGTTATTCCATTTACATGACTCTACGGTTACAACCATTTACCGATATCATGGTTTCGTTCAGTCAATCAATTATACAATCAATACAATTTACAAGACAAACAATACAATCAAAACACTGCGGGGTTTAAGGGGTAGACTGGTACGGAATATGTTAAAGGTGACACAAGGTGGTCACTTAAGACGTAATTACCTCCATGCCGTTATTCCGTGGTATTATCGACGAAGTCTTGTACTACAGGTTACCAAGGTCCCCGGTGTAAGTGGGACTCCCCTCGTATACACTGGCATCTTCTGTACCAGACTACAAACAACAACGTTAATACAACATTATAATATTATAATACAATATTAAAAGCTACTCTCTCTCTCTCTCTCTTACTCTCTGTCTATTTCTCCCTTATCTTTGGGACTTTCCGAGCGACCTGTTCGCTGACGACATTCTATTTCTTTTTTCTTTGAATGTCGTCAGGTGGTTTGGACCCGGCGGAGATCGAGCCATCTGCAGAAGACTTGGACCAGTTTGCCGAAGAACCAGAGCTCTAGTTTCATTATACATTTTCCATTCAGTACTTTTCATTTCCTGTTATGCCATTATTTAGGCATCGTTTTATTTCAGTTGTATTTCCTTTTCATGCATTGTACAAAAGAATGTTAATAAATAAAAGTTGCTGTTTTTATTATATCTTGTCTCTTGTGTATTTTCTTTTATATTGCTTAGTTACGCTTAGCGCATTTGCTTCTGAGTAAATACGTAGCGGGCCAGTCGCGTCCCCTTCGCCGTATACCGGGAAGCGGGGCGTGACAAACACGTTCGAGTTTCCTCGGAGAAAGTGGATCAAGTCTTCGGGCCGAGCTCCCGTTAAAAGGGATCCGATCTGGACAGTTCGTTCCATGTTCCCCTCGACGAAGGGGACCTCCGTTAGTGCCTCCACCGGGGCCCCTCGGATTTCCTTCTGTTCGTCATGAGTATCCAAGGACCCCTGGAAATCATTTGCGCTTCCAAGGTCATCCTTTGCTCTTCAGTGGTGGATGTCGCTGTTTACCGTCGGAAACCGGGAAGACGAACGTCTTGCCTGAATCTGGGGGCAGATGCTAATTGGTGCTATCCGTCCACCTCTCCGAAGATGCCAAGTTGATTTATGGCACCATGTATCGAAGGTTTAAACGGATGCGGCCGATGTAGTAGACTTCGTCAGATTCCCCCTCGTTGAGGGGTTTTTGATTGTGGGGACGCTCTTCCCTGCAGGCGCAAGCCCCTGCAGTTAATTACGCTACCGCATCGTGGTAACAACTTTCTCCTTCTCCAGATGGTCACTTCGTGTCGTGGGTATTTTTTTTGTTTTTGGCTGCCCGTGGATTGTATACGGAGACTAATTTATGTTGTCGCCCGTAGGGCGTGGATTAGTCTAAATCCGTATCTTTTTAGATTTGGGTTTAGGGTTGTGTTTGAGGATACGTTAGTCTTACTTTAGACTAAGATCAACTTAAACGTTTGTTAAGGATACGTTAGTCTAATTTTATATTAAGATCAACTTAACGGGATCGTTTAGATCCAACAAAAGAGCATTTGGACTCTATTGTTTAGTTTAGGGACATTGCGGTCAGTTAGTTTAAGGACATTACGGTCCAATGTTAGTTTAAGGACATTACATTCCATCAGTAGTTTAAGGACATCTCGGTCCAGGTTAAGGACATCGTAGTCCGTGGGTTTAAAGGGACCCCACAGTCCAGTTTAAAGACATCATAGTCTATGAAGTTTAAGGACATCGTAGTCCATGAGTTTAAGGACCCCACAGTCCGTAGTTTAAAGACGTCGTAGTCTATGAAGTGTAAGGACATCGTAGTCCATGAAGTTTAAGGACATCGTAGTCCATGAGTCTAAGGACCCCACAGTCCGTAAAAATGTGTGGTTATCGGGACCCGTCACCTCTTTGAAGACGTTGAAGGATTACAACGACAAATATCAGAGGAGTAAAGAGATGTACACTTGAACCGATGTGGGTTAGTTAAAAAAGCAGACGGTCTCGGTTAAATATAAGTTGAGGACTTATGGCCAGAATTGGGCTAAGTCCAATTAAAATGTTTAACATTTTATTGTTCTGGCTATTGAGCCTTTATTTGGACTCGGCCCTTTTAATAATGCTAAGCATTGGGTTCTGACATATTTTGTCTTGTATTGAATGCATAGCATTCATCAGAACAATGTATGTTCTGACAATGCGCCACGTGGCGCGCCAGGCGCTTTGCGCCAATCAAAGAGCGCGCTGCGCTTTCGTCCGGTAGCGCACACGAAGATGATACGTGTTGCACTTAGCGCTAAGCACTAGTTTATTAGCGCATTGCGCTTTCAATTTATGAGCGCTTTGCGCTGATTTAATGGTGCACCAGTGAGTGACACGTAGCGCGCTTGGCACTGAGCGCCAGCCCATGAGCGCAGTACTCTGTTTCAGAAGTGCAAGCTGTGTCTGTGTTTGACACGTGGCATGTTTTGGCGCTGAGCGCCGGTCCAATGAGCGCAAAAGCGCAGTTCATGAGTGCAAGGCACTTTTCAGTTGCGCAAAGCGCATCTGATCAAATTTATGATCAGAGAACAAATTTATGTTCTTCTTTTAAAGGAGGCCTTGCCTCAAGGTTCAAGAACAAAAAGTTCTTATTTATAAAAAAAGACACTGCCTTTGTAGATCAAGGATCTGTGAATGAAGTGAATACTTCTTTTTAGTTTTTATAATAAGATCTCTGATCTCTTTTTTTTATCAAAGACCTTGGTCTTTTGTAGATCTATGATCTTTTTTAGAAGATACTTTTTCTTTTATGAGATGATTTCATCTCTGTGTTCAAGAATCATGTTCTTTATCTTGAAGAAGTGATCTTCTTTTGCTAAAAGCTTGCTTTTCTTTCTCTTTGAGTTTTTCTCAAAGTTTGCAGAGGTTTTTTTCCTATATCAGACTTGAAGTCTTGTGGCCTTTATATAGGGCAAGTTGATTTATTAAATCAGTTAAAGAGCTCTTTCTGTGATTGATTTGGGGATGTTTCCCACCGTCGGATCTTTGATCCTAAGGCTTCTGTTTTACAGAAGGCAATCTTCTTGTTTTTAACAAGATTGGAAAATCTTTCCATAACAGAATTTTAATTCTGATTAATTAATGATTTATCATTACTATTAGATCTTTTGATCTAACAGTGGGGAATTTTTAATTCCAGCGCTGGCGCACCCGTGCTTTGCACGTGGTGCGCTGCTCAGAGCGCAGCGCAGCCTGCTCTAGCGTACCCGTGTTTGACACATGGTGCGCAGCGCGCCTAGTGCTAGCGCATCCGTGTTTGACACGTGGCGCGCAGCACGCCTGGCGCCGGATCTGAAGCGTTACTTCAATTTTTGAATTTTGAATTTCAAAACAGAGCTTTGCTCTGATTGGGGGAAACAAATGCCCCACCACCGTTGCGCTCACGTGGCCCACACGTGAGTGCAGCGGTGGCAGCATCTGCGCCCTTGGATCAACTCAGAAGTTGAAGATGCGTTTCAATGCCTATAAATAGGACCTTTGGTCCCTTAGATGATTTTCATCTCCTTCTTGTTTTCTGAGAATTTAATTCTCCCACAGAGCATAGCTCTCTTGTTTAAGAACTTTTTAAAAGTCAAAACTCTATCATAACTTAGGTAAAGTTTAAAACTTTTAATAAATTAGGGTTTTACCCATTAACAGAGCCTTGTTCTTCGTAGATCTTAGATCTAAAGAAAACCCATTTAGGGTTTCATTAACAGAGCTTTGCTCTCTTGAACCCATAGATCTAAAGAGATCTAGTTTTGGGGTTTCTTAGCCCATGAACAGAGCTCTGCTCTTTTGATAACATGTAGATTTTTTAATCTCTTGTGAAGAACTCTTAAGAGTTTGTTTATGGATCTTGAAGATTCCAGAATTTTTAATTCATAAAAAAAAATTGATTTTAATTTTCTTTTTCTGATGGATTTTTCCCATTATCTTTACAGAGTCAGGCTCTTGAGGAATTTTTATTCCTTCATGATCAGAGTTTGACAAGTGTCACTCTGTCATAGAGCATTGCTCTCGAGGAGTTTAACTCCCAGACCCAAGGGGTCGCTCATTAAATGAGATTCCCTTTTTAGGATTTCTCGCAAATTCAAATTTGTTAGGTGTCATAATTAGAATTTGTTTTCTGCATGGGGATATCAAGAGTCGCTTAAATCCCTGTGCCTATTTTTGCTCATTACTAATCTTTTAATGATGTTTCTTTTCAGGCACTATGGCTGTTCATTTATATAGTCTGAACGATTTATCTCTTATGAGGATATCCGCATACAGGGTCGTTGCCAAAACCAAGAGTTTACAGATGCCCAATGTGCGGAGATTATGGGTCGTCTGTATGCACGCGTCGATTGGCTGCTTCCTCGCTGTTCCGCTCACTTGAAAATCGTAGTGGGAGCAATTTGGAGAGCACTTCCTGGATTTCACGAGGCCATGCCGATTAATGCGCTGGATGATGCCGAAGACAAGGTGCATTCAGTGTACCTGTCGGGTTGATCTCGAAGAAGCGGCGAGATAACCTCATCGATATTCTGCATCAAGTTTTCCAACAGACGACAATAATCGCTTCTTATCGAAGGGAGAGGGACATTGCTGAGGATCTCGACACTCGTGAGCATGAGAGGATGCACACGAGAATGGTCAGAAAGGCCAGAAAGATTCTAGACGGCCTCACTATCGAGTTCCTCAATCCATGCCCTGGATCTGAGGTTTTACCATTGTAAACATTTTGATGATGTTTTCGTTTACTGCTTTCATAATTGTAAGAACTTTTTCAAAGTATGAATGGCGAATTCCTCATTTCAGCGTGGTTTTATTTTATGTACTTAAATCTTTTGCACATGCATGAACGAGTATGCCTCGAACGCTTAATTAAATGCGAATCAAATGTTCTCCTTGTCGCTTTCTTCTCTTTTCTTTGTTGCCGGCATGTTATCTTAATAAGCGTAGCCTGTAGACGGTATATAGATGTCCATCTTGGACTCTTTGTAGGGCGGTGATAGCTTAGAAAACAGGGTTAGGATCTGTCACCTAAAACTTTTCAACTTTATGAGCCGTGAGGGTCTCATAAAGACTTTTCTCCCTACGAGTCGAGAGGATCTCGTAGGTGTGTTTTCTGCTTAGGAATCATGAGGATTCCTAAGTGTGTTTTCCCTTATAAGTCATAAGGATCTTATAAAAGAGTTTTCTTCCTTACGAATCGAGAGGATCCGCAAGTGTTTAGTGGGATAGACATGTAGATGACGTATTTCCGAAACGGGGTCATATGGATGACGTATTTCCGTGACGGGGTCATGTGGATGACGTATTTCCGAGCGGGGTCATATGGATGACGTATTTCCGAACGGGGCCATGTTGATGACGTATTTCCGAACGGGGCCATGTGGATGACGTATTTCCGAACGGGTTCATGTGGATGACGTATTTCCGAGCGGGGTCATATGGATGACGTATTTCCGAGCGGGGTCATGTGGATGACGTATTTCCGAACGGGGTCATGTGGATGACGTATTTCTGAGCGGGGTCATTGTTTCACCCAATCAGAGCGAAGCTCTGTTGAAATTCAAAATTCAAAATTTTGAAGCAACGCTTCAAATCTCGGGCGCAACGCGCCACATGTCAGGCGCTGATACGTCAGCGCAGCGCCCAAGAAGGCGCGCCCAATCAGAGCAAAGCTCTATTAAAGGAAACAACGCTTCAGTTGCGCGGGCGCTGCGCTGCGCTACACGTGTCAGCGCAGTTGCGCTGCGCTTTGCGCTGCGCGACACGTGTCAGCGCAGTTGCGCTGCGCTTTGCGCTGCGCGACACGTGTCAGCGCAGATGCGCTAGCGCAGATGCGCTGCACTGTGCGCTGCGCGACACGTGTCACGCGCAGGGGCATCTGCGCCAAACAGAATTAGATTTTAAAGAAATCTTTCTGTTCTTGTTAAAACAAGAAGATTTTCTTCTGCAAAGCAGAAGCCCTTGGATCAAAGATCCAACGGTGGGGAAAATTCCCCAAATCTCTCAGAGAAAGATCTCTTTAACAAATTTAACTAATTTATGGGCACTATAAAAGAGACCCCAGAGCTCAATTCAAGGGGATCAATATTTTTCTAAAAAAAAGAGAGAGAGAGAACTCTGAGAAACTCCTCAAGAATAAAAAAGGTAAAAACCTTTAGAAAAAGAGAAAGTTCTCTTATGAACAGATCATAGATCTAAAAACAAGATCAATGATCTTTAATAAAAATAAAATAAAATAAAATAGTGCTTTGCACTTTTCATGAACCTTTGGTTCTCTGAGATAAGAAAAACAAGAAAAAACTTATTTTTCTTTGATCTAAATTAGATCAAGAAATCAAATAGTGCTTTGCACTTGCAAACTGCGCTGTTGCGCTCTTGGGAGAGCGCCACGTGTCAGCATCTAAACCACTTGCGCTACGCGCTCTTGAAATAGAGCTTTGCTTTCTGGAGTTGGCGCAACTCACCAGAGCGCGCCACGTGTCAGCAGCGCACTAGCGCAGTGCACTGCGCTGTTGCGTTTGCGCTCACCAGAGCATGACACGTGTCCTCAACACAAGCGCTTGCGCTCAGTGATTGGCGCAAAGCGCCTGATAAATGCAATGCATTTCCTGAAGGGTCTGGCCCAAGTAAAAGGCCTAACAGGCCTAATAAATAAAATGCTATGCAGAGGAGAGCCCAAACAAAATGGATGCTCTGCATCATTCATAAAAGGGCAGAGCCCAGTCCAAATAAAAATAGAAAATAATGCAATGCATTATTTTAAAAATGGGCCAAGCCCTTGCGCAGGTCTAATAGACCAACAACAAATAAAAAAATGTTGAACATTTTTTTTTTAACTGGACTTAGCCCAATTCTGGCCGTAAGTCCTTAAATTAAATTGAACTGAGCACAAATGCTCTCGCTCTCTTAATCAATCTACATCCGGTTCGAGGGTACATCTCCGAACTCCTTTGACATCCATCGTTGTAATCCCTCAACGACGTCAAAGAGGTGACGGGTCCCAACGACCACACATGAATACGGACTGCGGGGTCCTTAAACTCATGGACCGTAACGTCCTTAAACTAACATTGGACCGTAACGTCCTTAAACTAATATCGGACCGAAACGTCCCTAAACTAATATTGGACCGTATTACGGTCCTTAAACTAATATCGGACCGAAACGTCCCTAAACTAATATTGGACCGTAATGTCCTTAAACTAATATCGGACCGAGACGTCCCTAAACTAATATTGGACCGAGACGTCCTTAAACTAATATTGGACCGAAACGTCCTTAAACTAATATCGGACCACCATGCCCCTAAACTGGAATATTGGACCGAAACGTCCTTAAACTAATATTGGACCGAAACGTCCTTAAACTAATGGTGGACCACTACGTCCCTAAACTGGAACATGGACCACTACGTCCCTAAACTGGAACAATAGGCTCCCAAATACTCTTTTGCCGGATCTAAACGGTCCTGTTTAAGTTGATCTTAGCCCCAAATACGGCTAACGTATCCTTAAACATTTAAATGGACTATAAAACTCCAAATCGACTTTGGTTCAAGGGTACATCTCTGAACTCCTCTGACATTTGCCGTTGTAATCCTTCAACGACGTTAGAGAGGTGACGAGTCCCGATAGCCAGATATTAAATGGATTATCACGTTAAGTTGATCTTAGTCCAAACAAGACTAACGTATCCTTAACGAACGTTTAAGTTGATCTTAGCCGCAACGCGACTAATGCATCCTTAAACTAAAAACACCAAACCCAAATCTAAGTAAATACGGATTTGGACTAATCCATGTCCTACGGGCGACGGCATTACTCAGTCTCCGTATACAATCCACGGGCAACCACAAACAAAACAAACACACACGACACGAAGTGAAATTCTGGAGAAGGAGAAAGTTGTTACCGCGATGCGGTAGCGTAATTAACTGCAGGGGCTTGCGCCTGCAGGGAACAGCGTCCCCACAATAAAAAACCCCTCATCCTGAGGAGGAATCTGACGAAGTCTGCTACATCGGCTGCATCCGTCTAAACCTCCGATACGCGGTGCCATAAATCAACTTGTGGTTTTCGGAGAGGTAGACGGATAAAACCATATAGCATCTGCCCCGAATCTCAGCGTCAGGACATCGCGGTCCTGTGCGCCGCCTTTCGGAGGGGAACAATCATGTGGATGACGTATTTCCGAACGGGGTCATGTGGATGACGTATTTCCGAGCGAGGTCATGTTGATGACGTATTTCCGAACGGGGTCATGTGGATGACGTATTTCCGAACGGGGTAATGTGGATGACGTATTTCCGAACGGGGTCATGTGGATGACGTATTTCCGAGCGGGGTCATGTGGATGACGTATTTCCGAGTGGGGTCATGCTGATGATGTATTTCCGAGCGGGGTCATGTGGATGATGTATTTCCGAGCGGGGTCATGTGGATGACGTATTTCCGAACGGGGTCATGTGGATGGCGTATTTCCGAGCGGGGTCATGTGGATGACGTATTTCCGAGCGGGGTCACGTGGATGATGCATTTCCGAACGGGGTCACGTGGATGACGTATTTCAGGACGGGGTAATGTGGATGACGTATTTCCGTGACGGGGTCATGTGGATGACGTATTTCCGAGCGGGGTCATGTGGATGACGTATTTCCGAACGGGGCCATGTGGATGACGTATTTCCGAACGGGTTCATGTGGATGACGTATTTCCGAGCGGGGTCATGTGGATGACGTATTTCCGAGCGGGGTCATGTGGATGACGTATTTCCGAACTGGGTCATGTGGATGACGTATTTCTGAGCGGGGTCATTGTTTCACCCAATCAGAGCGAAGCTCTGTTGAAATTCAAAATTCAAAATTTTGAAGCAACGCTTCAAATCTCGGGCGCAACGCGCCACATGTCAGGCGCTGATACGTCAGCGCAGCGCCCAAGAAGGCGCGCCCAATCAGAGCAAAGCTCTATTAAAAGAAGCAACGCTTCAGTTGCGCGGGCGCTGCGTTGCGCGACACGTGTCAGCGCAGTTGCGCTGCGCTTTGCGCTGCGCGACACGTGTCAGCGCAGATGCGCTGCGCGACACGTGTCACGCGCTGGGGCATCTGCGCCAAACAGAATTAGATTTTAAAGAAATCTTTCTGTTCTTGTTAAAACAAGAATATTTTCTTCTGCAAAGCAGAAGCTCTTGGATCAAAGATCCAACGGTGGGGAAAATTCCCCAAATCTCTCAGAGAAAGTTCTCTTTAACAAATTTAACTAATTTATGGGCACTATAAAAGAGACCCCAGACCTCAATTCAAGGGGATCAACATTTTTCTAAAAAAAAAAGAGAGAGAGAACTCTGAGAAACTCCTCAAGAATAAAAAAGGTAAAAACCTTTAGAAAAAGAGAAAGTTCTCTTATGAACAGATCATAGATCTAAAAACAAGATCAATGATCTTTAATAAAAATAAAATAAAATAAAATAGTGCTTTGCACTTTTCATGAACCTTTGGTTCTCTGAGATAAGAAAAACAAGAAAAAACTTATTTTTCTTTGATCTAAATTAGATCAAGAAATCAAATAGTGCTTTGCACTTGCAAACTGCGCTGTTGCGCTCTTGGGAGAGCGCCACGTGTCAGCATCTAAACCACTTGCGCTACGCGCTCTTGAAATAGAGCTTTGCTTTCTGGAGTTGGCACAACTCACCAGAGCGCGCCACGTGTCAGCAGCGCACTAGCGCAGTGCACTGCGCTGTTGCGTTTGCGCTCACCAGAGCATGACACGTGTCCTCACCACAAGCGCTTGCGCTCAGTGATTGGCGCAAAGCGTCTGATAAATGCAATGCATTTCCTGAAGGGTCAGGCCCAAGTAAAAGGCCTAACAGGTCTAATAAATAAAATGCTATGCAGAGGAGAGCCCAAACAAAATGGATGCTCTGCATCATTCATAAAAGGGCAGAGCCCAGTCCAAATAAAAATAGAAAATAATGCAATGCATTATTTTAAAAATGGGCCAAGCCCTTGCGCAGGTCTGATAGACCAACAACAAATAAAAAAATGTTGAACATTTTTTTTTTTAACTGGACTTAGCCCAATTCTGGCCGTAAGTCCTTAAATTAAATTGAACTGAGCACAAATGCTCTCGCTCTCTTAATCAATCTACATCCGGTTCGAGGGTACATCTCCGAACTCCTTTGACATCCATCGTTGTAATCCCTCAACGACGTCAAAGAGGTGACGGGTCCCAACGACCATACATGAATACGGACTGCGGGGTCCTTAAACTCGTGGACCGTAACGTCCTTAAACTAACATTGGACCGTAACGTCCTTAAACTAATATCGGACCGAAACGTCCCTAAACTAATATTGGACCGTATTACGGTCCTTAAACTAATATCGGACCGAAACGTCCCTAAACTAATATTGGACCGTAATGTCCTTAAACTAATATCGGACCGAGACGTCCCTAAACTAATATTGGACCGAGACGTCCTTAAACTAATATTGGACCGAAACGTCCTTAAACTAATATCGGACCACCATGCCCCTAAACTGGAATATTGGACCGAAACGTCCTTAAACTAATATTGGACCGAAACGTCCTTAAACTAATGGTGGACCACTACGTCCCTAAACTGGAACATGGACCACTACGTCCCTAAACTGGAATAATAGAGCTCCCAAATGCTCTTTTGCCGGATCTAAACGGTCCTGTTTAAGTTGATCTTAGCCCCAAATACGGCTAACGTATCCTTAAACATTTAAATGGACTATAAAACTCCAAATCGACTTTGGTTCAAGGGTACATCTCTGAACTCCTCTGACATTTGCCGTTGTAATCCTTTAACGACGTTAGAGAGGTGACGAGTCCCGATAGCCAGATATTAAATGGATTATCACGTTAAGTTGATCTTAGTCCCAAACAGGACTAACGTATCCTTAACGAATGTTTAAGTTGATCTTAGCCGCAACGTGACTAATGCATCCTTCAACTAAAAACACCAAACCCAAATCTAAGTAAATACGGATTTGGACTAATCCACGTCCTATGGGCGACGGCATTACTCAGTCTCCGTATACAATCCACGGGCAACCACAAACAAAACAAACACACACGACACGAAGTGAAATTCTGGAGAAAGAGAAAGTTGTTACCGCGATGCGGTAGCGTAATTAACTGCAGGGGCTTGCGCCTGCAGGGAAGAGCGTCCCCACAATCAAAAACCCCTCATCCTGAGGGGGAATCTGACGAAGTCTGCTACATCGGCCGCATCCGTCTAAACCTCCGATACGCGGTGTCATAAATCAACTTGTGGTTTTCAGAGAGGTAGACGGATAAAACCATATAGCATCTGCCCCGAATCTCAGCGTCAGGACATCGCGGTCCTGTGCGCCGCCTTTCGGAGGGGAACAGATTCTGGCACGCCCGGTGAGACCTCTTCCTCTTTCCACTCAACACTTCGTGTGTCGTCTTCGCGAACCAATCGCGGTTTGTTAAATGGTTGCCTTTGGATTTCAAGTTACTAAGATTTGGTCTCTTGCCTGGCGCAGAACTCAAGATTCAATGGCCTCTAATTGCACCAACTGCTCGAAGTGCCACTGCAACAAACGCTCCACCTCATCGGGAGGCGTAGTATATGGGCCCCAAGCGGCTTCCTTCCTCACTCTGCCAGTAGACCAGGTGACCCAAGCCACCACTGGCCTGTTCTTCGGGACCATGATCCCACCTACAAGCTTCCCTACGCCAATACCTGCACCGGAAGTGAACAAAAAGTCGGTCTTCGACCGGCTCACTGCTACGACGGCCCCTGTCAACGGGTCACCCACTGCCAAACCAACAGCTTCGGTTTTCGCCAGGATGGATCAGAACTTTAAATTGGCTGTCCCAAGGAAGGCAATGACTACTGCTCCAGAAGTTATCAAGGTAGCTTCCCCTATCAAAGAGTCAGTCTTTTCAAGACTGACGATTCCTGCTCCTGTCCCTGCTCAAAGATCTGTCTTCGATAGGTTGGATATCACACCTCAGAAGACAACTTCAGTCTTTAAGAGGTTAATACCGGCGGCGCCTCATTCAGACAGGGGGCAAAAAGAAGATGTCTCAATCTCCGAACCAGTCCCAACGGCTCATCATGCTCGACGTCGCCATTGGCAACGAGTAAGGAAGGCATGGGGCAACTCCCCCTCAGGGATAACTCCACCGGCTCTAGTGGTGGAAATCAACACTGCTGTTCCAACTGGGAACAGCTTTGAACTGCTGAGGAGGGTACGGAAGAACTCTCCAACCGCTACGCTGAAGAGATCTCCTCCGCCCGCGGAGAGAGTTCCAGAAACGAAGCAAGAACAGCCCCCTCAACGGCTGTCCTCAAAAATTTATAAAGTTTGGCGGAGAGTTCAAGACTCCGTAATTGACCCAGATCGCTCGCGTCAACAGAAAAAGGCGAAGGTACAAGAAGGAAAAAATCGTCCTATTAAACAGCAGGGGACAGCAGCTGCTAGGATGCCCACTTCAACGGTTCCTTCAACCTCAACGGCCCACAAAAGAAGGAGGCCAGAGAAAACTCCCGCGTCAGCGGCAAAAGTTAAAAATGGTGAACCTAAACGCCCTAAGTCAGGGGACATAACAGTTCATACGGTTTACATGGCATCGGGAAAAGAAGATAGCCGCATATCAACAGGTCATAGACCGCACACGAGGTCGGTGACCAAGGCTCAGGAGCAGCAGCAAAAGCTCCAAGAAATGATGAACGCTATGGCCGCACTTACAGGGCCAAAAGAAACCCCTGAAACATCCTCGGACGAGCGTCAAGAACAAGAAACGGACGCAGAATTCCTTCGTCGCGTACTGGAGAAGAAGGATAAAGAAGCTGCGGAGCAGGCAGCCAACATAAAGAAAATGGCCCTCCTGTTCCAGGATATGGTGGGTATGATGATTCAACAAGACCCACCTGCTGAAGATCCCCCGATCATCCTTGAAGACGATAGGGGAGAGACGTCGAATCCTCCACCAGCTCTGTCCACTGCTAAAGAGGATACAATCCCCAAAGCTGATCTGGATGAGTACATCATCCAACAAATACGGGTTCATCATTCGACCGAAGCAGCCGGCCAGGTCGTAAAAACGGGGCGGCCATATCCAAGTTGGTACGATAAAATCAAGTACCCGCCAGGTTATACGATTCCCAAGTTCCATGTCTATAAGGGGACGGGCAATCCTCACCAGCATGTTGCCCAGTTCAGGGCACTCTGCGGCAACACCGGCGGTGACGACAAGCTGTTACTTCGCCAGTTCGTTGGAAGCTTATCAGATACGGCGTTCGAGTGGTACTCTGAGCTCCCAAACGACTCTATTAAAACCTTCGCGGAGATGGAGCTGTTGTTTACTCAGCTTTTGCAAGCGCCAGTGAACGTACCCCGATGACAGCACTGATTAATGCCAGGGTAAAGCCAGGCGAGACGTGGGTTCAGTACGCTATACGATGGCGGAACTTATGGTCAAAGTGTGAGCAGCGCATTGAAGAAGCTCCCGCGGTGGGTATGTTTGTGGGAACCCTCGATCCACAAGCAACCATCTCGCAGTTTATGATGTTTTTCAAGCC
Organism: Agapanthus africanus; assembly: GCA_030015575.1. Taxonomy (NCBI): domain Eukaryota; kingdom Viridiplantae; phylum Streptophyta; class Magnoliopsida; order Asparagales; family Amaryllidaceae; genus Agapanthus; species Agapanthus africanus. Next base: position 51,136,055 of record CM057339.1, read on the forward strand.
GACTACCTTCCAGGCCTTGATTGACAAACTAGCGCAAATGGATCAAATGGGCCACAAACCTCCTCTTCCAAGGCCAGACTCCCAAAGTGATAAAGGGAAGGGAAAAGCGATTGTCGTCGCTAATGCTCAACAACAACCTAGCGACTCGAAGTCGGTTGCTCGTCAAAATAATACGCGACCGTACGTGCCCTTTGAGGATAGGATGGGACGTCCTTATTCCTTTCCCCGCGATAAAACGAGGAGGTTATTTGAGCTGGCGTTGCGCAACAGACTCATAAATCTGCCGGATCCAAAACGTCCGTTGCAACCAAGTGACGTCAACGAGCCTAATTACTGTCCTTATCATCGAGTACTAGGCCATCCGATCGAAGACTGCTACGTTTTCAAAAATTGGCTTGAAAACCAGTACCGACAGGGCAAGTTCGCGTTATCTGACAAATGGAAGGTGAACCCCCCGCAGCCCCATACCTCTAAGGGGACGAATACGCCGGGGGCAACATGCTCCGTCGTTGAAGAAGCTCCTTGAGAGGTTGTATTATCAGCTAAAACGAAGAGGATGCTAAATGATCTTCAGACATGTCCAGCAATCAAGTGGAAGAACCCATTGGAGCCGCAAATTATGGAGGGAATGCTAAAACCTCGTCCGACTCAAAAGATTGGTGGAAGTGGCCCAAACACTCATAACCAGCCGTCGAAGTCTTCAAAGAAGAAGAAGAAGTCAAAGAAGCCCGTGAAGCCTGGCGACAAGCACACAGACTTACAAAGGCAAATTGATGCGCTGGATGAATACAACCAAAAGGCATGGACTCCCATTACGCTTCAAGAGTTCCTCAATCACGTCTTTCAAGAAGAAGATGAGGGAGAAAGTTCATCGGATGAACCTGAGGAATATGTGGCGATCTGTCATATGATCTCCCATTCGATCGCGAACGATGAGGAGACTCCTGGCACTAAAACGCTGGGGGCAGATACCGAATCAAAAATTCCGGAGCTATCAGTTGAAATGATTGACGCGTTCCTTAACGAAGCTCGACTAAAAAGTAAAGCTGATCGAGAACGCGAAATGGCTATATTTGAAAGGGCCAAACGCCAGCGACTTGATGAAAGAGCTGAGACGATCCCGCTGGAGCAAAACACCTTCACTACCGACAAAAGTCAATTCAAGATAAAGAAAAGGTTTGCTAAGGCCATATCAATGGGCATGAAGCTACCATCCTCTGAAGAAAAAATCACCGGTGAAGTGGAAACGCACCCCTCCTATTGCTTATATCATTAAAAGATTTCGCATCCCACACAAGAGTGCAAAGCTTTCGATAGATGGTGGCAAGGATATGTTGCTCACCGGCAACAGTTTAAGCGGGAAAAACGCAAAACTCGTCGGGAGCAAAGAAATACGACCGAAGGGATTAAAAGAACTGCCGGCGATTGTTGCATGGTTAACACCGGTGGATCACAAGTGCCTACATTCGGGAGTGATTCTGATGAAGAACTAGAACTTGCCCCTCTCTTTAAAGAGTCCGCCTCGAGAAAAGAAGAAGAACCAAAGGTTTGCAAAAATATCCGGCTGCGGAATCGGACGCTGCCTGAAAAGAACCTCGGACCCTTAAACAGGAAAGATAAAGGGAAAGAAAAGGTCTCTGAAGATATCATCTTAGATGACCAAGTGGTGGAAGAGCTAGCTGCCAAAGACCCACCAAAGAAGAATAAGGTGGATTACAACGTCTTGGCATATCTGAGGAAGCTGCCCTCACAGCTCAGCATTCTTGACGCCCTTTTGCTATCAAAAGAGGCGAGAGATTCGGTGATTAAGGCGCTCCAAGACCCGGAACAATTCCAAGCATGCCTGGCTGAGGAAAGATGAAGGATGAATTGGAGGAAGTGCACACGGCCGATGTCACTTTCAGCGACGAAGACCTTCTCCTTGGGACGTGCGAACACAATCGCCCCCTCTATGTCTCACGATATTGCCATGATATAAAGATAGGCAAAATCTTGATCGATAACGGATCGTCTGTTAACCTACTCAACATGCGGGTGTTGAAGGAAATCTGCATGAGCGTCCAGCACCTTGCTCGGGACAAGATCACCATCTCCGGGTTCGACTCCCAATCGTCAAAGACTCTTGGATCTGTGATACTGACGCTACGCTTCGGGCTACTCGTCACGGACATTAAGTTCCATGTCATAGATGCCAAGACATGCTACAACACTTTGCTCGGCCGACCATGGTTACACGAGTACAACATCATCCCTTCTACACAACATCAGTGTATGAAGTATTTTAAGGATGGTTTCGAGTATACCGTGACGGGAGAACTGAACCTGTTCTCTGTGAACGAGGTCCGCAAATACGAAGATGCCAAATATTTCTTACCGGATTTCGAAGATACAGAGAAGTGTCACAAATCGGAGAATAAAGCTAACGCTACCATCCCTGTCTTCGGCAGTGATACTGAGGAGGAAGAGGAGACAGTTCATTTGAATCCGCCCCAACACAACAATCCGGGACCATCGGCTCCTACATTGATCTTTGGTAGCGACTCGGAAGATGAGATCCGTGTTGTATTCTCTGCTCGACCTTCAATACGAACGTCCGCTGATGAAGAGCAAAGTCTGCAAGTCGCCATGGTGCTGCTTGAACACCATAAAGAACTGGATGCACTTAATATTTACAATGTAGAAGAGCTACAAACGTTCTACATCCCTCCCAGGCGAGAAAGCGAGAAAGCAATTTTGTTCTACCGCTCTGAAGAAACCAAGGTAGAAAAAGAAATTTGGCATGGTGCGGATCCTACGTTGGACAGGCTTCAGCCTATCCGTCTTCCCAGATATTATACAGAGGGTTTGAAAAAGCTGCTGAAGCGCCAAGGGATACCTTTCAAACAGACCGTTAGAAAGGCCAAATTCTATGACAGGGTCTGGAACGTCCCTGGGACTCAACGCAAATTGCCTAACGGGAGAATGGAAACAAAAGGGCTTGGATACATCCGGTCAAAGAAACGAGAGTTACTACCCGGCTGTTACGTCGTGTATGACCTTGATGAAAAAGCGGATGCTCAATGGGAGGACGCTAATCCTGAAACAATAAAAGTGCCGAATGCAAAAGTGCCCAGTCCGTCGTTCGAGGAACAAATGGACAGACTTATAAAGAAAGCTGGTCAAAAAGTCCGAGATGATCACAACCGCGAGACGGCCATTTATGAGAAAGCCAAGACGCAACGCCTTCTCCAACAGGCCGTAAAGGATGAAAATGCCGCTCCTTGTCAACCTGTTATAAAGAAGGCTCGACGCAAAAGCAGAAATAAGTTGAAAGCCCAAAAAGGCGCTCAACAACAACAAAGCAAGGCTAAGAAGCCACGCAAACGGGAGTTGAGCGTTATTGATCTATCCCTCATGAAGAAAATGGGTCGAGCGTACTCGTTTCCTCGGGACAAGACGAAGAAGATACTTGATTTTGCTATAAAGCATCAATTGCTTACATTGCCGGAATCCAAGCACCCCGAACAAGCAAGCGAAGTCTCTGGCCCGGACTATTGCTCTTACCATCGAGTAATTCCTCTTGAAGATTGCTTCACCTTCAAAAATTGGGTTGAAGATCAGTACCAGCTCGGCATGTTCGCTCTGTCCGACAACTGGAGGGTAGCGCCACCACAAAAGCACGAGCCCAAGGCCGCGAAAGGAAAACCAGTTCCACATTGGGATTGGAAGCGAATTCGCACCTGTCACATGATTGCAATATTAAAAGAAGAGCCCGAGGACATAGATGAGCTCCCTTGGTGCTTCAAAAACAGCAGCGACGAGATAATCTCAGAATTCCCACCAGCGCCAAAAGAGCTGGAAGATGGAATCCATACCACTGCAGATAACCTCAAGAAGATTGAGTTTGGGATGGCAAACGATCCACGACCGACATTCATCAGCGAGTTACTATCTGAAGAAAGGGTAGCTGCGTTAAAGGATGTGCTTCTACAGCATAGAGATTGCTTCGCATGGAACTATTCTGAAATGCCGGGACTGGATCCAGAAATTGCTGTGCACAGATTGGTGATATCTCCGGGCGTCAAGCCAATCAAACAGGCGCCGAGAAGAATGCGGCTCGAGCTTGAGATGAGTGTCAATGCCGAGGTCAAGAAGCTGATCGACTCTGGCTTCATCCAGGAGGTCCAATACCCTAAATGGATCGCCAACATCGTCCCGGTGATGAAGAAAAATGGGACAGTGCGTATATGCGTAGACTTCCGGGATCTTAATAAAGCTTGTCCGAAAGACGATTTTCCAGTACCAGTCACTGAACTGATGATAGACAATACGTCCACTCATGAGGTTTTCTCCTTCATGGACGGCTCGTCGGGGTATAACCAGATAAAGATGCATCCAGAAGACCAGAAGCACACAGCCTTCAGGACCCATCTAGGAATATTTTGTTACAAGGTGATGCCCTTTGGTCTAAAGAACGCCGGTGCCACCTACCAAAGGGCCATGACGAAGATCTTCGACGACCTTATACACGAAATCATCGAATGCTATATCGACGATCTCGTGGTTAAAAGCAAATCATACGAGGAACATCTCGAGCATCTGAAGACCGTATTTCAACGCCTTCGACAATACAACTTGAAAATGAACCCGCTCAAGTGTGCATTCGGAGTTTCCTCGGGAAAATTCCTGGGATTCATTGTCCGACACCGGGGTATCGAAATAGATCCGTCCAAGATCAAGGCGATCATGGAAATGCCTCCGCCGAGGAATCTCAAACAGTTGCGGTCTCTCCAAGGGAAGCTCGCGTATATACGGCGATTTATAGCCAACCTTTCAGGAAAGTGCCGTCCTTACAGCCACCTGATGAAGAAGGGAACCCCGTTCATCTGGGACCAAAAATGCCAAAGCGCACTAGACGAGATCAAGCAATACCTGCAGAACCCGCCGGTGTTGGCTGCTCCGGTCAAGGGAAAATCCCTCATTCTTTATACAACCGCCCTCGAAGGTTCCTTAGGCGCATTATGGGCACAAGAGAACGATCAAGGGAAAGAGAGAGCACTCTACTACTTAAGTCGAGTTCTACTGGGGGCAGAAAGCAACTACCCCCCATTGAAAAACATTGCCTGGCGTTGATCTTCGCGATAACAAAGCTTAGGCACTATGCGTTGGCACATGAGGTCCGTCTCATTTCAAGGGTGGACCCCCTTAAATACTTGATGTCAAAGACCATATTGACGGGACGACTCGCTAAATGGGCCCTACTCTTGATGGAGTTTTCAATAACGTATCAACTTCTCAAGGCAGTGAAAGGCCAGGCCATCGCCGACTTCCTCGCTGAGCATCCCATACCCGCCGATTCTCCTCTAAATTGCGATCTTCCAGACAAACATGCGTTTGATGCGATCGACGGTGGTGATACCCGATGGGAGCTCTATTTCGATGGAGCATCTTCCGTAAAGAAGCGCAAACAAAGTACCCCTATAATCAAATCGGGGGTAGGATTCATCTTTGTAACTCCACAAGGAGGGATAATGCGCTTCGCTTTCTCCTTAACAGAGCCTAGGACAAACAATGAAGCCGAATACGAAGCTTTGATAGCGGGCCTTGAGATCGCCATTGACATGGGAATTAAAAACCTCCTCATATACGGGGATTCTCAACTGGTCGTTAGTCAAGTAAACGGCGACTACCAAACGTGCAAACCGGAGTTGGTGAAGTACGGTGAAAAGGTGCAACAACTGTTGACCCAAATTCCCTCCTATACTTTGGAGAACATACAGCGTGCGGAAAACAGCAAAGCGGACGCACTGGCCAAACTTGCTAAAGAATTGGCTGACGAGAACCTCGATGACGTTAGAATCGTGGTACAAAGCCGTCGAGTGCTTGCCCCAGCAGAAATATCTCCGGAATCATCCGAAGAAAAAGGAGCGAGCGAGCAGACGACCTTGCAAGTAAAAGATTGGAAAAATGCCGAGGATTGGAGAGAAGTCTTCATAGACTACTTTAAATCCTACCGAATGCCTGAAGAAGCGTCCATGAGTCATCAGCTCATAAAACGAGCTCTGTCTTTCGCCTTCGTCAATGATACTCTGTACAAAAGGTCATTTGATTCTCTGTGGCTGAGATGCTTAGGACCTGACGAAGCGAGAAGGGTCGTCCAGGAAGTTCACGACGGACTCTGCGGTTCTCACCAAGCAGGCCCAAAGATGAAGTTGAAGATCAAACGGATGGGCTACTATTGGCCCACGATGATCCAGGACTGCCTCGAATATGCAAAGTAATGCCACTCATGCCAAATTCATGGGGACTTCATCCATCAGCATCCGAATCCATTACATCCAACGGTGGCTAGCTGGCCATTCGAAATGTGGGGGACTGATATAGTCGGCCCCATCGAACCAGCATCGTCTAGGGGACATCGTTTCATCCTAGCAACGACTGACTACTTCTCTAAATGGGCAGAAGCAGTACCGTTAAGAGAAGTGAATACGGAAAATATCCTCCACTTCTTCAAGACGCATGTCATATATCGGTTTGGAACGCCAAGACGGATCATCTCCGATAACGGGCCAGCCTACAGAAGCCACAAGATCAGTCGCTTCGTGCAGCAACACAATATAGATTGGAGATATTCCTCGGTTTATAATCCGCGAGCTAACGGTCTAGCTGATGCCTTCAACAAGACCTTGACAAAGATCATGAAGAAAACAGTGTCGCGAAATAAGAAAGACTGGCACGAAAGATTGCAAGAGGCTCTCTGGGCATATTGAACTACGTTTAAAACGGCCACAAACGCAACATCATATGCGTTAGTATTCGGGATAGAAGCAGTACTCCCCCTCGAGATAGAGTTACCCTCTCTACGAGTGGTAGTCCATTACGAGCTGACGGACGAAGAAAATGCTCACCTCCGGCTTGAGGAGCTTGACGCCCTTGAAGAAACACGGCTCATAGCGCAACAAAATCTGGAGGCCTATAAAGCAAAGATGACGCGCTCATATGAAAGACTGACCCGATCGAGGACATTCCGCCAAGGCGAGCTTGTGCTAGTGGTCAAAAGGCCTATGATCCCCAATCGCGCCAAGCGGGGAAAATTCGAGCCAAACTATGAAGGCCCGTACGTCATAGATAAGGTCTACCAGGGCGGGGCCTATCTACTCATAGATATGCACGGTGAAAGGCCTTTCAGGCCGATAAACGGTCGCTTCCTAAAGAAATACTATGCTTGATGAGCCACAGCCTAGGTCAATGATAGATGACGACGACTACGTCCGCTCGCTATCTTCCTAAGCTCAAGCTTTATAAGCAGTAGCCCGCCTCTCAACGACGGACTGAAATGTCCTTAAACTAGTAGCGGACCGAAACGTCCTTAAACTAATACCGCAGCATCCTTAGGCTGATGAGATGAATAAAAATAAAAAATAAAAAAATATAATAAATAAAAACGGTATGTCCATAAGCAAAAAGGGTACGGATGAAAACTCGAAAGGGCTCTGTGAGTAAAAACAGCAGGGCTACCGGCGAGTGTTCGTGAAAACCCGAAAGGGCGCGACCTCGTAAAAAAAAAAAGAGAAAAAGAAAATAAAAAGAATAAAAAAAAAGGGTATGTCCATAAGCAAAATGGGCACGGATGAAAACTCGAAAGGGCTCCGTGAGTAAAAACAGCAGGACTACCGACGAGTGTTTGTGAAAACCTGAAAGGGCGCAACCTCGTTAAAGGACACTTATAGGGTCCTCTCGACCTTATAAGGAGAAACCACCTGCGTGAGATCCTTACGACTCACAAAGGAGCAACACACTTAAGGATCCCCACGATTCCTAAGGAGAAAATACACTTGCGAAATCCTCACGACTCGTAAGGAGAACTCTCTTATGGGACCCTCACGGCTCATAGGATTTGAAAGTCTTAAGTTACAGAGACCTAAACCTATGCTTAAGCAAACCCCCACAAAACTTCGAATATTGCCCTACAAGTGGCTCAATACTGACCCTTGTATACAATCCACGGGCGTGAATAAACATTTCCCTAACCAAGTCTCATCCGTGACTGGGGATATGTTCGCATGGTAAACAACCCTTGTAAATCCTCTCGATTTATGAGGAGAAAACCCTCCTGTAGGATCCTTACGACTTACAGAGGAAACGAACACTTAGGAATCCTCGCGAGTCCTAAGGAGAAAATACACCTACAAGATCCTCACGACTTGTAGGGAGAAATAACTTCGTGAAACCCTTACGACTCATGAAGCCAAAAGCCTTAGCTGACAGGACCTTAACCCTGGTCGCTAAGCTACCTTTGTTCGACATCGACAGAGGCAGATGATGATTCGCTCCTGGTAATATCCCAGTTGTAGCGGTGCTGATGCCGAAATCGGTTTACAGCAAAAATCCAATAGGCCGCACATGCATACGAAATAGCCGAAATGATAGGGCAACTTGCAATAAAAAGCAGCAAGTAAAAATGTATGCATACAAAATAGCCGAAATGATTGGGCACCGCGAAAAATAGCCGAAATGATTGGGCAATCGCGACCTTCGCGATATAAAAGCTGAAATGATAGAGCATCGCGGAAAAAAAAAGAAATGATAAAACTTTGGCCCTACAGTTAAGATCACATCGATCCCTGTATACAATCCAAGGGCGTAAACAAAGAGGGAACCATACTTTCCTAACAGGCTCCGCTAGAAGACGAAGCCAAATCTCGATGGTTCAGTCCAACTCCGAAGAAGCTAGTGTCTTCAACAGATACCTCGACTCACGGATACAAACACTCCTTGACGAGAGCCTCCTGATCCGCGTCGACTCGCAGAGCCACCAGTGCCTCCGTGGGAAATCTTCGACTCGTTTCAAACCCCAAGGAAACAAATAATCCTTGGCGCTTGGGAAACAAATAATCCCTAGCAAACTCCTCAACTCACGGATACAAACACTCCTTGACGAGAGCCTCCTGAGCCGCGTCGACTCGCAGAGCCACCAGTGCCTCCGTGGGAAATCTTCGACTCGTTTCAAACCCCAAGGAAATAAATAATCCTTGGCGCTTGGGAAATAAATAATCCCTAGCAAACTCCTCGACTCACGGATACAAACACTCCTTGACGAGAGCCTCCTGATCCGCGTCGACTCGCAGAGCCACCAGTGCCTCCGTGGGAAATCTTCGACTCGTTTCAAACCCCAAGGAAACAAATAATCCTTGGCGCTTGGGAAACAAATAATCCCTAGCAAATTCCTCGACTCACGGATACAAACACTCCTTGACGAGAGCCTCCTGATCCGCGTCGACTCGCAGAGCCACCAGTGCCTCCGTGGGAAATCCTCGACTCGTTTCAAACCCCAAGAAAATAAATAATCCGTGGCGCTTGGGAAACAAATAATCCCTAGCAAACTCCTCGACTCACGGATACAAACACTCCTTGACGAGAGCCTCCTGATCCGCGTCGACTCGCAGAGCCACCAGTGCCTCCGTGGGAAATCCTCGACTCGTTTCAAACCCCAAGGAAACAAATAATCCTTGGCGCTTGGGAAACAAATAATCCCTAGCAAACTCCTTGACTCACGGATACAAACACTCCTTGACGAGAACCTCCTGATTCGCGTCGGCTTGCAGAGAAACCAGTGTCTCCGCAGAAAATTCCCGATTCATCTCAACTTGCAAGATGAAGCCTCAGGCAGCAGGGATTAAAAAAACTTGTTTCCTGAACAATGGGACCCTGCAAGTCGGTCTAAGATGGTCTCTTGCATACTATTCACGGGTCTCACTCTCCAAGGTCGAGTTTCGACAAGGAGAGAAACAACCGCTTACGAGTCCTCTCGACTCGTAAGAGGGAAAATTCTCTTATAGGATCCTTACGACTTATAAGAGGAAACCACACTTAGGAATCCCCACGATTCCTAAAGAGAAAAACCACTTACGAGATCCTCTCGATCCGTAGGGAGAAAAGTCTCTATGAGACCCTTACGGCTCATGAAGTTGAAAAGTCTTAGGCAGCAGATCTGAACCTGCGGCCTAAGCCATCGCTGATTCTTAAGAAAGTCAAGATGCATGCTCTATTATCTGTTGACCATGTTTACTAAGGTGGCGTGCTGATAATGAAAGAAAGAAAGGGCGGAGAAATGACACAAGACGTTACAGAAAATGCGTATCTTTTATTCATAGACTTGATTGAGTACAGGATACATTGTGCTAAAGAATAAAAAATATATATATATACATTTTTTTTATTTACAAGTACAAACGATACATGGAGAGTTACTGAGAAGGAAGCGTTCTGCATAGCTCTAGAAATTGTTCGCGCACTTCCTTCCCCGCTTTCTCCTGATCAGCCACCACTGCCAATTCCGCCTCCACTTGGGCCCGTTGCTGCGCAACAGACGCAAGCTGATCCCTAACGGCCTGATGAGCAGCTTCACGGCCTGGAATGTCATGCTCGGCGACATCAAGTGCCTGCTTCAGTTTCAACCCATTTGAGATGCGCTCTAGAAGGCCCTCGAAGACGGCCTTTACCTCGGTAGCGTTCGCCTCAACTTCAGCACGTAGACGAGCAGTTTCGCTCGAAGTCTCCAGACACTTCTTCAGCTTCAAAGCTGCTTCTTGTTCCAAATAACGGAAATGGGAAGTGCTTTGCTCGAGCCATGCTTCCCGTTGAGCGCTCACAGCCAAAGTCTCAGGGGATAGACGTATCGACTCCAACTGATGAAGGCGAGCCCCAATCTCCCGACAATGGTTAACCCAAGAAGCGACAGTGCCCTCGTCATGGAAGGTGGCAAATATCACCAACATTGGGTTAATCGTCGTAGAGAAGTCCTCAACAGATGTAGGAGACTCGACGTCGAGTTTCTCGATGTAGTCGCTCAACATACGCAGACTATTCGCCGCACCTTTTGAAGACGGACGTCTTTGGGAAGGGCCGCCCGGCATTGTAATGCGAGACTCGAAGGGCACCGAGGACGGAACGACAGCTGAAAAGAAACAGGATGTGGTCAGATAACAGTACAAAAAATAAAAAAGGGGGGAGTTATCAATGTGATAGTCGTACCAGTTGAGACAGGTGGCAAGGTCGGAAGGGCCGGTGGCGCAGCTGATCTTTTATCCCCTCCCTCAATCTGTAGCACTACAGTCGAGATGAGAAAAAAGGGGTTTAGCAGTAATTCCATCAATAAAAAAAAAGAGAAAGAAAGATATCGACGGAAATCATACTCACCAACGCCACCAGGGGAAGAGGCAAGTTCGGATGGGAAGGAGAAGTGTGGGAGCAACACCTGATAAAGATGGTCAAAGAGCACTCCTGAAAAACACAACAGTATGACTTTAGTATATGGATTATACGTATGAAAAGTGAGATTAATAAGTTGCAAACTCATACCTTCCAACATCTTTGCCGGTATGAGAGAGGGCTGAGAGGTAACCACCGCCAAGGCAGTCGTGGAAGGCACTCCCTCAAGCAGTGGGGCATCAGCACTGGCCCCACCTGCGTTACAAGAAAGTGTAAAGTAAAGAAAAACAGCAACCTAGGGTTTACCTGAGGAGCTCCCGGCTGAAACGGAGGCGACTCCCTCCTCTATCGACATGAGGCCACCGCCCGTGGCCTCATCACCCGACTCGATGGGGACCGTCGTCGTGCTCGCGTGGCCAGGAGACAGTGGAAGATCGTAGACGGGGAGGGCAATGATCGGAGCATTGCCGGACTCTTGAGAGAGAGCGGTTGGCTCTTCCCCAAGAGTCGTGCCCATCTCACCCGCTACTTCCTCGGGCTCCGCAATCTCCATCGGATTATCCGCCATCACCACGAGGCAACCAGCCTCAAGTGCCTCGTCCGTCACCACCACGGGCTCAGTTGTAATGATCATTTCATCTGCCGCCACTTCAGGCTCGGCATCAATGACCTTCTCGGCTATAGGCCCCTCAACCTCCGCATCAGGCTCCAAGGCCTCAACGATGTTGCCCACTGTCGTCTCGGGTTCGGCAAGCACCGCCTCCTCTGTTCCCCTGGGTTCAACGGTCTCCGCCTCACCCTCGGTCGGACTTGGCCCTGCAAAATAATATATATAAGAACCGTCGGCATTATAACTCTCACAATAAAAATTCTGAAAGAAATGTTACCTGAAGTGGACTTATCATTTGCGCTTAGAGCGGCGCGCGCCACTTGTCTGCGAGCAGTGGATAGAGCGACAGGGGCCTCTTCGGAAGGAGTATCTACCCGAGGGACGGTGCTTGGGCCCGCTCCCGTAGCCAAAGCAGTCCGGCACGCCTTCGCCTCGCGCCTCAGCCGCTTTCTCTCCTCATGGGCCGTTGAGACGGACCTCACCAGAGCCTCTCTCATTGAGGCGTCCTCGTCTGTATACAGAGATGCCTCCAAGCTCTTCAAGGCATCCCTCGTCGACTTGTCAAGTCGAGGCTCTTGCAGCAGCCCCGACGAGACCAGAACTCCAGTGACGGGTTCCGGAAGGATCTCTTCGTCGACTGGTATAACCCCTAGAAAGAAACAAACGAAGAAAGTTAGGTTAACCATCGAAAAAGATAACGAAATTTGTTTTAAAAAAAAGGGGGGTGGGACATACCGGCGCCCGCTAAAGCACGTTTCTCCTCCTCCTTTTGGAAGGTTTTCAAAGAGGCAGCAATAGCTTCTTCGGTAGAGACACCTGTTGAAAATGGGGAAAAGTATTAGTCAAGAATAATGATAAAAAAAATGCAATGAAATGATGAAAAAAGCAGCTAATAATTACCTGACTCAGCGAGTTTACTCAACCACGCTTCAAGCCTCGCTGATCGTTCAGAAGCCGCAATGGCGGCCGCCAGGTCGGTGTCTGCGGGGTCTACCGCGAAGCCCTTATTGCTGCCATATTCACTTATTCCTTCGGTAAGAGGGGCTTCAGGCTCTAAGCCAAGAATTGCGTCAAGGGAAAGGAGCGACTTTTTCTTCTTTTTCCCGCCAACTCTGGATGCACCCGAGACTGATTTACGCTTGGCAGACACCTTGGGGCGGCGGGTCCCGATATCCGCACCTACACCAGACTCCGGCGATACCACAGTTACCGTTTCCACTAGAGCACGGGGGGCTGGTGGCGCATCCACAGCATCGCGAAGCGGAAATCCGCGCGGAGGACTCAACATGCGCGGAGGTCCGCCTCCAGCACCTTTCAATAGAGGAATGACTGGAGTCCTCGGCCTTAAAAGAGCCTTGCGATCGCCGCCAGGAGGTGCACCCTTGCGGTCAACCAGCATACGTTTCTCCATCAAAATAACGGGCCCCATTGCATGCGCATACCAGGCCACGTACGCGTTGAGGACTTTGGGGACGCAGCTCGGCTCACTGATAAAGAAATAAGAACCCGTGTTAAGCCGCATAAAGTGGTGCATTGCATTCTTTATCCCCTCCCGGCTAACCATGGGCTTTTCCAAGAAGGCTTCCATCGGGATCCCTTGATTGTAGCTTGATTGCTGAGCAAACTGGTGAGGGTTATACCTCATGAAGAGTGCTGTCTCATTCTGCCTGAACTCCAGGTAGCCCGGCCGAATGGAGTAGAGATGGAGGATTTCCCGAGCCTTCAATATGGAAGCCCCGTCCTTAAATTCATCGCGTAGCGACACTACTGACTTGGTAGTCTCTGAGCCTATTGTTATGACCTTGTCCAAGAAAGAAATCTTCGCCCCGACCAGGTGTGGTCGAAGGAGCAGCCCCCTAGCCTCCCGCGGAGGTGCAACTACGATCGAAGCCCCGACCAGCCGTATGACCCTCGGGAGCCTGCACTTCTCAAAAAAGGGAGGAATCTTATGGGCACCGAACACCCCGTGCACGTGCATTTCCATCCAGGAGGTAAAGTAGTGCATCGGGAAGTTGGCGGGTTGCACCCCAGGCTCACTAGCGTCCGCCGCTACGCTAAGTCCATTATAAAGATAAGCCAGCCCGGCAATTCCTACTGACAACTGTAAACCAGCCACCATCCGATGCGCTGGGTAGAAAACAGTCGGCCACATATGGCATGGATGCATAGGAAGAGCAAAACTGCATAACCACAAGCCCAAGAACCCTACAAAGAAGGTCTCTTCATCCATGTCGGGGACGGCAATTTCTGAAAAAGGGACGACGGCGGCACCGGGAAGATAAAAGTCTTTGTGGTCATCCTCCGATGTGGGTCGGCGATCAAAACTGAACCCAAAAGGGTCGTCAAGCTGGGCGAACTTCTCGCTCCGCTCTGATAAGAACTCTGGTTGAATGAAGCGAGCAATGAAATCTGCAAAACTGACTCCCCTGTCACCCGATTCTAGATAGAGTCCTTCATAAATCTCCAATACCTTCACTAAGCCCGGGTACTGGTGCTGAATAGCGTTCTCCGGCGTCAGGTCAAACACCAGCGGCTTGGTGGCAAAGACGTATTCATCGGGAGGAAGCAGCTCCTCGTAAGGCTCTCCCCTCATCGGCAGACCCGAGATTTCAGCAAACTCCTCCAAGGAGATAGAGACTTCCTGGTCCGTCATCAGGAAGGTGTGTGTGGGAATATTCCACTGCTCGATAAAAGCCTTAACCCACCACGTTGGAGGAGAAGGATACTCAAAGAGCGAGACGTAAATGGCCGAGTACAAACCAATCCCCATCAGATGAGTCCTCCTCGCTGATAAGATGTACCGGGCCCATTGCAAATATCCAGCAGGCGGTCGTGGGATCAGTCCAATGTTATAAGCCTGTCCCCAAGGGCGCGCTTCACCCTGACAAATTCTCCTCCCTAAAATATCTATTGCCGGCGGTGGCTGCACGGGGATAGCACCAATCGCAGGCTGGAGGAGGTCATCCGAATTCCAATTTTTGACCTCCACGGCATACTTCACCGGGGGTTCATCTGCGTAGGGGAGTGAAGATGTTGGCTCAGACGGCGTGGCGGAACTGAAACTGCGACGACCCTGGATGATTTCATTGTACCACCTACCCCACAAGTGAAGGTTTTTGTGTTCGGGGTCATGATCCTTGATGAGAGCGAGCACCACGCGGTTCACCGGTGCCTGGGGAAACCCTCCCTCCGAGCGAACAAACGGAAAAGACGAATTGGCAGACATGTTTCCTGCAAAGAGACAAACATTAGCCGTCAGTATTATAATTCCAACGCTCAACATGTTTAAATTTTTATACCGTACCGCAATGCAGTGGATAGGGGGACCAAAGGGGGGCCCACAAAATCTGGACGACAGTACATCATTTAATAAGACAGCCCCATCATTGGATGAGACTGTCAGTTAATGAAAAGATCCCCAAGAGAATATCCTCATTGATGGGAAATCCCTAGAGGCAAGGAGAAAATCTCCTCTTTTGGAGCAAAGCTCTGTCACAGAGTGACATTTGTCAAACTCTGGTCTCAAGGGAATAAAATTTCTTTAAGGAGAGCCTAGCCCTATATTAATGATGGAAAATTCATCAAAAAGAAAACTTCAACCCTTAAAGATTAAAATTTGGGATTTGAAAGATCAATGAAAACTTTTAGGAGTTCTCCATTTTCAGATCAGAAAAGATCTACATTTGATCCATGAGCAACGTTCTGTTCATGAGTTAAAACCCATGAACAAGATCTCTGTAGATCTATGAATTTTCCAGAGCAAGGCTCTGCTGATGAAACCCCAAAAAGGTTTTAGATCAAAGATCTATGAGAGCAAGGCTCTATTAATCAATTTTAATTTAATTTAGTTTTATTATTAATACCTAAGATGTTTTCAAGTTCTAAACTCTGGAGTTCCTGTGAAAAAGCAAGAGCAAGGCTATAAAATTCTTAAACAAGAGCAAGGCTCTGAAAACTCAAGATTCTTGAAAATGGTAAAACATTTACTAAGGGCCAAAGGTCCTATTTATAAGGCGCTTGCGCCCCTTGAGCTCACCCGTTGATCCAACGGTCAGGATCTTGCCACCGCTGCACTCACGTGTGCGCCACGTGAGCGCAACGGTGGGGGGGGCATTTGTTTCGCCCAATCAGAGCGAAACTCTGTTGAAATTCAAAATTCAAAATTTTGAAGCAACGTTTCAAATCTCGGGCGCAACGCGCCACATGTCAGGCGCTGATACGTCAGCGCAGCGCCCAAGAAGGCGCGCCCAATCAGACCAAAGTTCTATTAAAGGAAGCAACGCTTCAGTTGAGCGGGCGCTGCGCTGCGCGACACGTGTCAGCGCAGATGCGCTAGCACAGTTGCGCTGCGTTTTGCGCTGCGCGACACGTGTCAGCGCAGTTGCGCTGCGCGACACGTGTCAGCGCAGATGCGCTAGCGCAGTTGCGCTGCGCTTTGCGCTGCGCGACACGTGTCAGCGCAGATGCGCTAGCGCAGTTGGGCTGCCCTGTGCGCTGCGCGACACGTGTCACGCGCTGGGGCATCTGCGCCAAACAGAATTAGATTTTAAAGAAATCTTTCAGTTCTTGTTAAAACAAAAAGATTTTCTTCTGCAAAGCAGAAGCTCTTGGATCAAAGATCCAATGGTGGGGAAAATTCCCCAAATCACTCAGAGAAAGATCTCTTTAACAAATTTAACTAATTTATGGGCACTATAAAAGAGACCCCAGACCTCAATTCAAGGGGATCAACATTTTTCTAAAAAAAAAGATAGAGAGAACTCTGAGAAACTCCTCAAGAATAAAAAAGGTAAAAACCTTTAGAAAAAGAGAAAGTTCTCTTATGAACAGATCATAGATCTAAAAACAAGATCAATGATCTTTAATAAAAATAAAATAAAATAAAATAGTGCTTTGCACTTTTCATGAACCTTTGGTTCTCTGAGATAAGAAAAACAAGAAAAAACTTATTTTTCTTTGATCTAAATTAGATCAAGAAATCAAATAGTGCTTTGCACTTGCAAACTGCGCTGTTGCGCTCTTGGGAGAGCGCCACGTGTCAGCATCTAAACCACTTGCGCTACGCGCTCTTGAAATAGAGTTTTGCTCTCTGGAGTTGGCGCAACTCACCAGAGCGCGCCACGTGTCAGCAGCGCAACAGCGCAGCGCACTGCGCTGTTGCGCTTGCGCTCACCAGAGCATGACACGTGTCCTCACCACAAGCGCTTGCGCTCAGTGATTGGCGCAAAACGCCTGATAAATGCAATGCATTTCCTGAAGGGTCAGGCCCAAGTAAAACGCCTAACAGGCCTAATAAATAAAATGCTATGCAGAGGAGAGCCCAAACAAAATAAATGCTCTGCATCATTCATAAAAGGGCAGAGCCCAGTCCAAATAAAAATAGAAAATAATGCAATGCATTATTTTAAAAATGGGCCAAGCCCTGGCGCAGGTCTAATAGACCAACAGCAAATAAAAAAATGTTGAACATTTTTTTTTAACTGGACTTAGCCCAATTCTGGCCGTAAGTCCTTAAATTAAATTGAACTGAGCACAAATGCTCTCGCTCTCTTAATCAATCTACATCCGGTTCGAGGGTACATCTCCGAACTCCTTTGACATCCATCGTTGTAATCCCTCAACGAAATCAAAGAGGTGACGGGTCCCAACGACCACACATGAATACGGACCGTGGGGTCCTTAAACTCGTGGACCGTAACGTCCTTAAACTAACATTGGACCGTAACGTCCTTAAACTAATATCGGACCGAAACGTCTCTAAACTAATATCGGACCGTAACGTCCTTAAACTAATATCGGACCGAAACGTCCCTAAACTAATATTGGACCGTAATGTCCTTAAACTAATATCGAACCGAAACGTCCCTAAACTAATATTGGACCGTAATGTCCTTAAACTAATATCGGACCGAAACGTCCCTAAACTAATATTGGACCGAGACGTCCTTAAACTAATATTGGACCTAAACGTCCTTAAACTAATATCGGACCACCACGCCCCTAAACTGGAATATTGGACCGAAACGTCCTTAAACTAATATTGGACCGAAACGTCCTTAAACTAATGGTGGACCACTACGTCCCTAAACTGGAACATGGACCACTACGTCCTTAAACTGGAACAATAGAGCTTCCAAATGCTCTTTTGCCGGATCTAAACGGTCCTGTTTAAGTTGATCTTAGCCCCAAATACGGCTAACGTATCCTTAAACATTTAAATGGACTATAAAACTCCAAATCGACTTTGGTTCAAGGGTATATCTCTGAACTCCTTTGACATTTGCCGTTGTAATCCTTCAATGACGTTAGAGAGGTGACGAGTCCTGATAGCCAGATATTAAATGGATTATCACGTTAAGTTGATCTTAGTCCCAAACAGGACTAACGTATCCTTAACGAACGTTTAAGTTGATCTTAGCCGCAACGCGACTAATGCATCCTTAAACTAAAAACACCAAACCTAAATCTAAGTAAATACGGATTTGGACTAATCCACGTCCTACGGGCGACGGCATTACTCAGTCTCCGTATACAATCCACGGGCAACCACAAACAAAACAAACACACACGACACGAAGTGAAATTCTGGAGAAGGAGAAAGTTGTTACCGCGATGCGGTAGCGTAATTAACTGCAGGGGCTTGCGCCTGCAGGGAACAGCGTCCCCACAATAAAAAACCCCTCATCCTGAGGAGGAATCTGACGAAGTCTGCTACATCGGCTGCATCCGTCTAAACCTCCGATACGCGGTGCCATAAATCAACTTGTTGTTTTCAGAGAGGTAGACGGATAAAACCATATAGCATCTGCCCCGAATCTCAGCGTCAGGACATCGCGGTCCTGTGCGCCGCCTTTCGGAGGGGAACAATCATGTAGATGACGTATTTCCGAACGGGGTCATGTGGATGACGTATTTCCGAGCGAGGTCATGTTGATGACGTATTTCCGAACGGGGTCATGTGGATGACGTATTTCCGAACGGGGTAATGTGGATGACGTATTTCCGAACGGGGTCATGTGGATGACGTATTTCCGAGCGGGGTCATGTGGATGACGTATTTCCGAGTGGGGTCATGCTGATGACATATTTCCGAGCGGGGTCATGTGGATGACGTATTTCCGAGCGGGGTCATGTGGATGACGTATTTCCGAACGGGGTCATGTGGATGGCGTATTTCCAAGCGGGGTCACGTGGATGACGTATTTCCGAGCGGGGTCACGTGGATGACGTATTTCCGAACGGGGTCACGTGGATGACGTATTTCCGAACGGGGTCATGTGGATGACGTATTTCCGAGCGGGGTCATGGGGATGACGTATTTCCGAGCGGGGTTATGCTGATGACGTATTTCCGAGCGGGGTCATGCTGATGACGTATTTCCGAACGGGGTCATGTAGATGACGTATTTCCGAGCGGGGTCATGTGGATGACGTATTTCCGAACGGGGTCATGTGGATGACGTATTTCCGAGTAGGGTCATATGGATGACGTATTTCCGAACGGGGTCATGTGGATGACGTAGCGTCTGTTGTAATGAGACGAATATCAGAGTGGTCTCCAGGTTGTCTGTGAGCCGTTGAGATATGGCTTCTTCTTCTGATAAAGCCTGGGAGGGAAGGCGTGATTCCTTCTTTGTTTGTGCCCCTGGATTATGTACAGGGATTGATGTAATATCACCAGTAGGGCATAAATTTTATATGTTTTTTATTTCCGCGATGCTCTATCATTTCAGCTTTTATATCGCGAAGGTTGCGATTGCCCAATCATTTCGGCTATTTTTCGCGGTGCCCAATCATTTCGGCTATTTATTTTATTTTTACTCGCTGCTTCTTTTTGCGAGTTGCCCAATCATTTCGGCTATTTTGCATGCATACATTTTTACTTGCTGATTTTGTTGCAAGTTGCCCCATCATTTTGGCTATTTCGTATGCATGTGTGGCTCGCTAGCTTCTCACTGCAAGCCTGGAATTAGACACCGATTTCGGCACCAGCACTGCTATAACTGGGATATTGCTAGGAGTGAATCATCATTTGCCTCTGTCGATGTCGAACAAAGGTGGCTTAGTAGACAGGGTTAGGATCCTGTCGACTAAGGCTTTGACTTCATGAGCCGTAAGGGTCTCATAAAGGTATTTCTCCCTGCGAGTCGTGAGGATCTCATAGGTGTGTTTTCTCCTTTGGAATCGTGAGGATTCCTAAGTGTATGGTCTCTTATAAGTCGGAAGGATCTTACAAGAGTGTTTTCTCCTTATAAGTCGAGAGGACTTATAAGGGCTGTTCACCGGGTAGACATATCCCTAGTCACGAATGGAACTCTGTTAGGGAAATGTTTATTCGCGCCTGTGGATTGTTTACAAAGGTCAGCATTGAGCCGCTTGTAGGGCAGCATCGGAGGTTGTGGTGGCTGCTTAAGAACAGGTTCAGATCCCTGTAGCTTAAGACTTTGGAATCTTATGAGCCGTGAGGGTCTCATAAGAGGGTTCTCCTTACGAGTCGTGAGGATCTCGCAAGTGTAATTTCTCCCTAGGGATCGTGGGGATCCCTAAGTGCTCCCTTGTGAGTCGTAAGGATCTCACGCAGGTGGTTTCTCCTTACAAAGTCGAGAGGACCTTGCAAGTGTCTTTTAACGAGATTGCGTCCTTTCGGGTTTTCACAAAACTCGCCGGTAGCCCTGTTGTTTTTACTCACGGAGCCCTTTCGGGTATTCATCTGTGCCTATTTTGCTTATGAACATACCGTTTTCTTTTTTTTTATTCTAACGAGGTTGCGCCCATTCGGGTTTTCACAAAACTCGCCGGTAGCCCTGCTGTTTTTACTCACAGAGCCCTTTCGGGTTTTCATCCGTGCCCATTTTGCTTATGGACATACCGTTTTCTTTTCTCTCTCTCTTTTTTTATTCTTTTTTCTTGTATCAGCTTTGGGATGCTGCAATCCACCGTAGTTTATCGACATCTCGGTCAACGGCTAGTTTTAGGACATAGTGGTCCATTGTTAGTTTTAAGGACGTTTCGGTCCGTTGTTAGTTTAAGGACGTTTCGGTCCGTTTTTTGTTTAAAAACATTTCGGTCCACTGTTAGTTTAAGGACGTTTCGGTCCGTCATTAGTTTAAGAACGTTTCGGTCCGTCGTTAGCTTAAGAACGTTTCGGTCCGTCGTTAGTTTAAGGACATTTCGGTCCATCGTTAGCTTAAGGACGTTTCGGTCCGTCGTTAGTTTAAGGACGTTTCGGTCCGTCGTTAGTTTAAGAGTGTTTCGGTCCGTTAGCCGGCTACTACTTATAGAGTTTGGGCTTAGAAAGATAGCGAGCGGATATAGTCGTCGTCATCTATCATTGACCTAGGCCGTGACTCGTGAAGCGTAGTACTTTTTCATGAAGTGACCATTTATTGGCCTAAAGGACCTTTCGCCATGCATGTCCATAAGTAGATAGGCCCCACCCTGGTAGACCTTGTCTATGATATACGGGCCTTCATAGTTCAGCTCGAATTTCCCCTGCTTGGCACGATTGGGGATCATAGGTCTTTTGACCACTAGCATGAGTTCGCCTTGGTGGAATGTTCTCGGCCTAGTTAATCTTTTGTATGAGCGCGTCATCTTCGCTCTATAAGCCTCCAGATTTTGTTGCGCCATGAGCCGAGTTTCATCAAGGGCATCGAGCTCCTCAAGCCGAAGGTGAGCATTCTCTTCGTCCGTTAGCTCATAATGAACTGTCACTCGTAGAGAGGGTAGCTCTATCTCGAGGGGGAGTACTGCCTCTGTACCGAATACCAATGCATACAACGTTGTGTTCGTGGCCGTTTTGAACGTAGTTCGATACGCCCCGAGAGCTTCATGCAGTCTCTCATGCCAGTCCTTCTTATTTCGAGACACCGTCTTTTTCACAATCTTCGTCAAGGTCTTGTTAAAAGCCTCAGCCAGACCGTTAGCTCGAGGATTATAGACTGAAGAGTATCTCCAGTCTATGTTATGCTGTTGTGCGAAGCGACTGATCTTGTGGCTTCTGTAGGCTGGCCCGTTATCGGAGATGATCCGTCACGGAGTTCCAAACCGATAAATGACGCGTGTCTTGAAGAAATAGAGGATATTTTCCATTTTCACTTCCCTCAGCGGTACTGCTTCTGCCCACTTAGAGAAGTAATCAGTTGTCGCCAAAATGAATCGATGTCCTCTGGACGATGCTGGTTCGATGGGGACCAATTATGTCAGTTCCCTACATTTCGAACGGCCAGCTAGCCACCGTTGGATGTAGTGGATTTGGATGTTGATGGATAAAATCCCCATGGATCTGGCACGAGTGGCATTGTTTCGCATACTCGAGGCAGTCCTGAATCATCGTAGACCAATAGTAGCCCATCCTTTTAATCTTCAGCTTCATCTTCGGCCCAGCTTGGTGAGAACCGCAGAGTCCGTCGTGAGTTTCTTGGACGACTCTCTTTGCCTCTTCAGGTCCCAGGCATCTTATCCACAGAGAATCAAATGATCTTTTATATAGAGTATCATTGACGAAGGCGAAAGACAGAACTCGTTTCATAAGCTGATGTTTTGAAGACGCATCTTCAGGTGTTCGACGGGATTTGAAGTAGTCTATAAAGACTTCTCTCCAATCGGTAACCTTTTCCTGGTCTTTTATTTGTAAAGTCGTTTGCTCGGTCGCTCCGTTTTCTTTGGATGACTCCGGGGATATTTCTGTCGGTGTGAGAACCCGATGGTTTTGCACAACGATCCTCAGGTCATCGAGGTTTTCGTCAGCCAATTCTTTAGCGAGTTTGGCTAGTGCATCCGCCTTGCTATTTTCCGTGCGTGGTATACTTTCCAAGGTGTAGGAAGGAATTTGAGTCATCAGTCGCTGTACTCTTTCGCCGTATTTTACCAACTCAGGCTTGCACGTCTGATAGTCGCCGTTTACTTGACCGACGATCAGTTGGGAGTCTCCATATATGAGGAGGTTTTCAATTCCCATGTCGATAGCGTTCTCGAGACCTGCTATCAAAGCATCATATTCGGCCTCATTGTTCATTCTTGGCTCTGTTAAGGAGAAGGAGAAGCGCATTATCCCTCCCTGTGGAGTCACGAAGATGAGGCCTACCCCGGATTTGATTATAGGGGTGTTTTGTTTGTGTTTCTTCATGGAAGATGCCCCATCAAAATAGAGTTCCCACCGGGTATCATCCCCATTGATCGTATCAAACGCATGTTCGTCTGGCAGTTCGCAATTCAAAGAAGAATCGGCGGGTATCGGATGCTCAGCGAGGAAGTCGGCGATGGCTTGGCCTTTCACCGCTTTAAGAGGCCGATAAGTTATCGAGAATTCCATCAAGAGCAGGGCCTATTTAGCGAGTCGTCCTGTTAATATGGCCTTCGACATCAAATATTTGAGGGGATCCACCTTCGATATGAGATGGACCTCATGTGCCAACGCGTATTGTCTGAGCTTCGTTATTGCGAAGATCAACGCCAGGCAGTGTTTTTCGATGGGAGAGTAATTGCTT
The DNA here is from genome assembly GCA_030015575.1 of Agapanthus africanus. Taxonomy (NCBI): domain Eukaryota; kingdom Viridiplantae; phylum Streptophyta; class Magnoliopsida; order Asparagales; family Amaryllidaceae; genus Agapanthus; species Agapanthus africanus. The sequence goes on from CM057339.1 coordinate 51,159,343, forward strand.
TCTGCCCCCAGTAAAACTCGACTCAAGTAGTAGAGAGCTCTTTCTTTCCCTTGGTCGTTCTCTTGTGCCCGTAATGCGCCTAAGGAACCTTCAAGGGCGGTTGTATACAGAATAAAAGGCTTTCCCTTGACTGGAGCGGTTAGCACTGGAGGTTCTGTAGGTATTGTTTGATTTCGTCCAGTGCGCTTTGGCATTTGTGATCCCAAACGAACGGGGTTCCCTTCTTCATTAGGTGACTGTAGGGACGGCACTTGCCTGAGAGATTGGCTATAAACCGTAGGATATACGCGAGCTTCCCTTGGAGAGACCGTAATTGCTTGAGAGTCCTTGGCGGAGGCATTTCCATAATCGCCTTGATCTTTGACGGGTCTATTTCGATGCCTCGGTGTCGGACGATGAATCCTAGGAATTTGCTCGAGGAGACTCCGAACGCGCATTTGAGGGGGTTCATCTTCAAGTTGTATTTTCGAAGGCGTTGAAATACGGTCTTCAGATGCTCTAAATGTTCCTCGTATGATTTGCTTTTAACTACGAGGTCGTCGATATAGCATTCGACGACTTCATGTATGAGGTCATCGAAGATCTTCGTCATGGCTCTCTGATAGGTGGCATCGGCGTTCCTTAGATCGAAGCGTATCACCTTTTAGCAGAATATACCCAAAGGGGTCCGGAAAGCGGTATGCATCTTTATTTGATTGTATCCTGATGAGCCGTCCATAAAGGAGAAGACTTCATGGGTGGACGTGTTGTCTATCATCAGCTCGGTGACTGGTACTGGGAAGTCGTCCTTCGGGCAGGCTTTATTGAGATCCCGAAAGTCCACACATATGTGCACCGTCCCATTCTTCTTCATCACTGGGACGATGTTGGCGATCCAGTCAGGATATTGAACCTCTTGGATGAAGCCGGAGTCGATTAACTTCTTGACCTCGGCGTTGATGCTCATCTCAAGCACGAGCCGCATTCTTCTCAGCGCCTGTTTGATCGGCTTGACATCCGGGGATATCGCCAATTTGTGTACAGCAATCTCTGGATCTAGTCCTGGCATCTCGGAATAGTTCTATGCGAAACAATTTTTATGCTGCATGAGCATGTCTTTTAGCGTAGCCACCCTTTCTTCAGACAACAGCTCACTGAAGAACGTCGGCCGCGGGTCACTTGCCGTCCCCGAATCAATTTTTTTGAGGTTATCTGCAGTGGTATGTATTCCATCTTCCAGCTCTTTTGGTGCCGGTGGAAACTCTGAAATTACCTCGTTATCATCGTTTTCGAAACACCGGGGGAGGTCATCCATATTCTCGGGCTTTTCTTCTGACAACATTATCATATGGCAAGTACGAGATCGCTTCCGAGACCGATATTGATCTGGTTCTACTCTCGCGGTTTTGGGTTCATGCTTCTGCGGCGGGGTTACCCTCCAGCTGCAGGATAAAGCGAACCTGCCTTGCTGATACTGGTCTTCTACCCAGTCTTTAAATGTGAAGCAGTTTTCGAGAGGATGCCCTATTTCCCTGTGATAGGAGCAATAGTCAGGGTGAGAGGCTTCGTCTACTTGCTCGGGGTGCTTGGACTCCGGGAGCGTCATCATCTGATATTTTATGACAAGATCGAATATCTTCCTTGTCTTGTCTTGGGGAAAAGAATATGCTCGACCCATCTTTTTTTTAAGAGACGAATCCGGACTGCTCGATTCCTGATCGCGTGGCTTCTTAGACCCGCTTTGTCGCTGTCGAACGCCTTTCCCATTCTTTGGTTTGTTTCTCCCTCTGCGTTGGGCCTTTTGTACAACGGGTTGTCAAGGAGGAGCATTTTCATTTTTCACAGCCTGTTGAAGGAGGCGTTGCGTCCTGGCTTTCTCGTAGATGGTCATTTCGCGATTATGATCATCTCGAACCTTTTGACCTGCTTCCCTTATAAGCTTGTCCATTTGTTCTTCGAACGACGGACTGGGCATTTTCACAGCGGGAGCTCTTTCTGGTTCAGGGTTAGCATCTTCCCACAGAGCGTCTCCTTCCTCATCGAAGTCATGTATGACGTAGCAGTCGCAGAGTATCTCCGGTTTTTTGGATTGAACATACCCAAGCCCTGTCGTTTCCATTCTTCCGTTGGGCAACTTTCGTTGGGTCCCAGGAACGTTCCAGATCCTATTATAGAACCGCGCTTGTCGCGCAGTTTTCTTAAAGGGTACACCTTGGCGTCTCAAGAGTCTTTTTAGTCCGTTTGTGTAACATCTGGGCAAACGGATGGGTTAGAGCCTGTCAAGTGTAGAATCCGCGCCATGCCAGATTTCTTTCTCCACTTTGGTTTCCCCGGATCGGTAGAATAAGATCGCCTTTTCACCTTTTCGCATGGGAGGGACGCAGAATGTCTGCAGTTCTTCCACACTGTAGGTGTCAAGCGCGTCTAGTTCTTTATGATGCTTGGGCGGAACCATGGCAACTTGCAAACTTTGATCTCCATCAGCGAAGGTTTGTATTGATGGCCGAGCAGAGAATACGGTATTGACCTTATCTTCCGAGTCGCTGCCGAAGATCAACATAGGAACGGACGATACTGGCTTGTTGTACTGGGACGGACCTGAGTAAACTATCTCTTCTCCTTCCTCGGTATCACTCCCGAAGATCGGAATGGTGGTGACAGCTTTGTTCTCCGGTTTCTGGCATCTTTCTGTGTCTTCAAAGTTTGGTAAGAAGTATTTTGCATCTTCGTACTTGCGGACTTCGTTCACGGAGAATGGGTTTAGCTCTTCTGTTACAGTATACTCGATACCATCCTTGAAATACTTCATACATTGATGTTGTGTAGAAGGGATGATCTTGTACTCGTGCAACCAGGGCCGACCGAGTAAATTATTGTAGCATGTCTTGGCGTCAATGGCGTGGAACTTGATGTCTGTGACGAGCAGCCCAAAACGTAATATCAGTATCACGGACCCAAGTGTCCATGATGACTGGAATTCAAACCCGGAGATGGTAATTTTATCTCAAGCGAGGTGTTAAACGCTCATGCAGATTTCCTTCAATACTCTCACGTTGAGGAGGTTAACGGAAGACCCATTATCAACCAGGATTTTACCTATCTTGATGTCATGACAGTATCCGGAGACATATAGGGGACGGTTGTGCTCACATGTCCCAAGTAGGAGATCTTCATCGCCGAAGGTGATATCGGTTGTGTGTACTTCTTCCAGCTCGTCCTTCATCCTTTCTTCGGCGAAGAAAGCTTGGAATTGCTCGGGCTCTTGCAGTGCCTTGATTAAAGAATCTCTCGCCTCTTTAGATAGCAGAAGGGCGTCGAGAATACTGAGCTGCGAGGGTATCTTCCTCAAGTGTGCGAGGACGTTGTAATCCACCTTGTTTTTCTTTAGCGGGTCCTTGGCTGTCGGCTCTTTGACGGCTTGGTCATCAAGGATGATATCCTCAGGGATCTTTTCTTTTCCCTTATCTCTTCTATTTGACCTACTGTTCGAGGGCCCAAGATTCTTTTCGGGCAGCGTACGATTGCGCAGCTGAATATTTTCACAGGTCTTCGGTTCTTCCTCTTTTCCCAAAGTAGACTCTTTAAAGAGAGGGTCAAGAGTCATTTCTTCGTCAGAGTCGCTCCCGAAGGTGAGAACTTGTGATCCCCCGGTGTTGACCATGCGACAGTTGCTGGTAGTTCTTTTACGCTCCTCGGTCGTGCTTCTTTGCTCCCGACGAGTTTTGCGTTTTATCCGCTTGAAATTTTGCCGGTGAGCAACATATCCTTGCCACCATCTTTTAAAAGCATTGCATTCTTCGGTGGGGTGCGCAATCTTTTGATGATATAAGTTGTAGCTAGGATGCATTTCCGCTTCACCGAGAACGTTTCCTTCGGAGGGTGGCAGCTTCATTCCCATCGATATGGCTTTAGCGAACTTTTTCCTCATCTTGAATCTGTCTTTATTTGCGGCGGATGTACTTTGATCTGGTGAGAGTGTTTTGACCCTTTCGTCCAGTCGCCGGCGTTTGGCCGTTTTAAGTATGGCCATCTCACGCTCTCGAGCAGCTTTACTTTTCAGAAGAGCTTCGTTCAGGAATGCATCAATCATTTCCTCTGACGGCTCCGGAAGTTCTGGCTCAGGATCTGCCCCCAGCTTCTTGGTGCAAGGAGCTTCTTCATTGTCTAGCGGCGAATGAGAGATCACATGGCAACTTGCCACGTAATCTTCAGATTCATCAGATGAGTCTTCTCCATCATTTCCGTCCTCAAGGACGTGGCTGAGGAACTCCTGGAGCATGATTGGAGTCTGCGCCTTCTGGTTATACTCTTCCAATGCGTCAATCTGCTTTTGCAGGTCCATGCGCTTGTTGCCAGGCTTCACGGGCTTCTTGGATTTCTTTTTCTTTTTCGAAGATTTCGACGGCTGGGCATGCATGCTTTGGCTATCACCACCGATCTTTGGAGTTGGGCGCGGCTTCAGCATCCCCTCGATGACCTCAGGTTCCAGTGGATTTTTCCACCTAATTGCCGGACATGTGTGGAGATCCTTCAGCATTCTTTTCGTCTTGGCTGAAAGAGCGACCTCCCATGGAGCTTCTTCTACAAAAGAGCATGATGCCTCCGGTGTATCTGTTTTCTTGGGAGTGTGTGGCCGAAGCGGGTTCACCTTCCAATTCTCAGATAATACGAACATGACCTGCTGGTATTGATCTTATATCCAGCTTTTGAAGATGTAACAATCCTCGATCAGCTGGCCCAACATTCGGTGATAAGGGCAGTAGTTAGGATTGCTAATGTCGCCAGGTTGCACTGGGCGTCTTGGCTCTGGCAAATTGATGAGCCTGTTGGGCAGTGCAAGCTCAAATAACCACTTTGTCTTGTCTCTAGGAAATGAGTAAGGGCGACTCATTTTATCTTCAAGAGATCGAGTTCTGTTATTTTGGCGATCAACTGGTCTTTGGCCACTGGGCTGCTGTTGAGCATTGGCAACGATGATCGCTTTCTCCTTTCCCTTCTCATTTCGAGAGTCTGGTTTTGGAGGAGACGGTCTATGACCCATCTGGTCCATTTGGGCCAGTTTGTCGATCAAGGCCTGGAAAGTGGTCGGCCTGAAGAACATCATGAATTGGGAGATAGTCACATGAGGGTCCAGAATGCCCATGAACATACCCACCGCCGGTGCTTCCTCGATGCGTTGTTCGCATTTTGACCACAGATTCCACCATCGTATGGTATATTGGACCCACGTCTCGCCTGGTTTCACCCTGGCATTAATCAATGCCGTTATCGGGGTGCGTTCACTAGCACTTGCGAATCGCTGGGTGAATAACAACTCTATTTCCGTAAAAGTCTTGACGGAGTCATTCGGGAGTTCAGAGTACCATTCGAAGGCCGTTTCTGACAAGCTGCTGACGAATTGACGGAGCAAAAGTTTATCATCACCCCCGGTGTTGCCGCAAAGAGCTCTGAACTGGACGACGTGCTGGTGAGGATTGCATGTCCCTTTGTATATATGGAATTTGGGGATTGTGTATCCCGGCGGGTATTTTATTTGGTCATACCAGCTTGGATACGGTCGCCCAGTTTTGACTACTTGGCCGGCCGTTTCATTCGCCCGGTAAGCTCGTATTTACTGAGCTATGTAGTCGTCCAGTGCGGCCTTGGAAATGGTTTCCTCCTTGGCTGCTGAAAGAGTCGGAGGAGGATTAGATGTCTCCCCTCTATCGTCTTCAATAATGATCAGAGGGTCTTCAGCTGGAGGATCCGGCTGTAACATCATCCCTACCATGTCTTGGAAGAGAAGCGCCATTTGTTTTATGTTGGCAGCTTGTTCTGCTACTTCTCAGTCCTTCTTTTCAAGGACCCTGCGTAGGAAGTCAGCATTAGTTTCTTGTTCGTGACGCTGCTCTGATGATGCCTCCGGGCTTTCTTTTGGCTCGGTAAGTGCGGCCATTGCAGTCAGCATCTCCTGAAGCTTCTGCTGTTGTTGTTCCTGAGCCCTTGTTATTGATCGGGTGAGCGGTCGGTGGCCCGTCGAAGTGCGGCTTTCCTCTTTCCGGAAGCCATGTAAACAGTATGCACCGTTATGCCCCCAGACTTGGGGCGTTTGGTCTCAGCGTCTTTGCGTTCTGCCGTAGTCACATGGGCTTTCTCTGGCCTCCTTTTCTTTTGAACAGTTGACGTTGAGGGGGTCATTGCAGCGGGCTCCCAGGCAGTTGTCGTCCTTTGTGGCTTGCTAGGACGGTTCTCTTCCTGCAGAACCTTCAGCTTCTTCTGTCGGCGAAGATAGTCTTGATCGATCACTGACTCTTGGACACGTCGCTAGACTTTGTAAACTTTGGAGGACAGCCGCCGAGGGGTTGTTTCGGCTTTGCTTCTGTAACATTCTCCACTGGTGGCGGAGATCTTTTCAGTACGGCGGTAGGAGAGTTCCTGCGCACCTTTTTCAACAATTCAAAGCTGTTCCCAGTTGGAACAGCAGCATTGACTTCCACCGTTGGGGCTGGTGGAGTTAGTCCAGAGGGGGAGTTGCCCCCAGCCTTCCTTACTTGGCGCCAATAGCGACGTCGAGCGTGTCGAGCCGACGGTGTTGGTTCGGTGATGGGAATGGCTTTGTCTTGCCCCCTATCCAGGTGAGGGGCTGTTGCTGGCGTCAGCCTCTTGAAGACTGATGTCCGTTGAGAAGCAGTATCCAATCGGTCAAAAACAAATTTCTGAGCGGGGACGGGAACCATAGTGGGAGTTGGAACAGTCAGTCTTGTAAAAACCGACCCTTTGGCGGGAGAAGCCGCCTTGACGACTTCAGGAGCAGGGATGGCTATCCTCTTTGGAACAACCTTTTCTGAGATTGCAGGCTTCATTATGGGCCCACAGGAATTTTGGCCCAGTCTGGCGAAGACTGAGGCGCTGGAGCTGGACGACCTGTTGAGAGGGACTGTGGTAGTAGCAATCCGATCAAAGACCGACTTCTTGGGAGCTTCTGGTGTTGGTACAGAGGCTCTGAAGCTCATCGGTGGGAGCATGGTCCCAAAGAACAATCCAGTGGTGGCCTGAGTGACATGTTCCACCAGCATCGTGAACAGGGAGGCCGCTTGGGGCCCGTAAGCTATGCCTCCGGATGAGGCGGAGCGTGAGTTGCAATTGCAGTTGGAACACTTTGCACAAGTAGACGCCATTGTTTTCTGCACCCAGCAAGACACCAAATCTTAGTACCTCAAACCCAAGGGCAACCATATCAAACCGCGATTCGTTCGCGAACACGACACACGAAGTATGGAGTGGAAAGAGGAGAAGGTCCCACCGGGCGTGCCAGAATCCGTTTACCGCCGGAAACCGGGAAGACGAACGTCTTGCCTGAATCTGGGGGCAGATGCTAATTGGTGCTATCCGTCCACCTCTCCGAAGATGCCAAGTTGATTTATGGCACCATGTATCGAAGGTTTAAACGGATGCGGCCGATATAGCAGACTTCGTCAGATTCCCCCTCGTTGAGGGGTTTTTGATTGTGGGGACGCTCTTCCCTGCAGGAGCCAACCCCTGCAGTTAATTACGCTACCGCATCGTGGTAACAACTTTCTCCTTCTCCAGATGGTCACTTCGTGTCGTGGGTATTTGTTTTGTTTTTGGTTGCCCATGGATTGTATACGGAGACTAATTTATGTTGTCGCCCGTAGGGCGTGGATTAGTCCAAATCCGTATCTCCTTAGATTTGGGTTTGGGGTTGTGTTTAAGGATACGTTAGTCTTACTTTAGACTAAGATCAACTTAAATGTTTGTTAAGGATACGTTAGTCTAATTTTAGACTAAGATCAACTTAACGGGATCGTTTAGATCCAACAAAAGAGTATTTGGACTCTATTGTTTAGTTTAGGGACATTGCGGTCAGCCAGTTTAAGGACATTACGGTCCAATGTTAGTTTAAGGACATTACGGTCCATCAGTAGTTTAAGGACATCTCGGTCCAGGTTAAGGATATCGTAGTCCGTGGGTTTAAAGGGACCCCACAGTCTAGTTAAAAGACATCGTAGTCTATGAAGTTTAAGGACATCATAGTTCATGAGTTTAAGGACCCCACAGTCCGTAGTTTAAAGACGTCGTAGTCTATGAAGTGTAAGGACATCGTAGTCCATGAAGTTTAAGGACATCGTAGTCCATGAGTTTAAGTACCCCACAGTCCGTAAAAATGTGTGGTTATCGGGACCCGTCACCTCTTTGAAGACGTTGAAGGATTACAACGACAGATATCAGAGGAGTAAAGAGATGTACCCTTGAACCATGTGAGTTAGTTGAAAGAGCAGATGGGCTCGGTTAAATATAAGTTGAGGACTTATGGCCAGAATTGGGCTAAGTCCAATTAAAATGTTTAACATTTTATTGTTCTAGCTATTGAGCCTTTATTTGGGCTCGACCCTTTTAATAATGCTAAGCATTGGGTTCTGACATCTTTTGTCTTGTATTGAATGCATAGCATTCATTAGAACAATGTATGTTCTGACAATGCGCCATGTGGCGCGCCGGGCGCTTTGTGCCAATCAAAGAGCGCGCTGCGCTTTCGTCGGGTAGCACGCACGAAGATGACACGTGTCGCGCTTAGCGCTAAGCGCTAGTTTATTAGCGCATTGCGCTTTCAATTTATGAGCGCTTTGCGCTGATTTAATGGTGCACCAGTGAGTGACACGTGGTGCGCTTGGCACTGAGTGCCAGCCCATGAGCGCAGTGCTCTGTTTCAGAAGCGCAAAGCGCAAGCTGTGTCTGTGTTTGACACGTGGCATGTTTTGGCGCTGAGCGCCGGTCCAATGAGCGCAGAAGCGCAATTCATGAGTGCAAGGAACTTTTCAGTTGCGCAAAGTGCATCTGATCAAATTTATGATCAGAGAACAAATTTATGTTCTTCTTTTAAAGAAGGCCTTGCCTCAAGGTTCAAGAACAAAAAGTTCTTATTTATAAAAAAGGGCACTGCCTTTGTAAATCAAGGATCTGTGAATGAAGTGAATACTTCTTTTTAGTTTTTATAATAAGATCTCTGATCACTTTTTTTATCAAAGACCTTGGTCTTTTGTAGATATATGATCTTTTTTAGAAGATAGTTCTTCTTTTATGAGATGATTTCATCTCTGTGTTCAAGAATCATGTTCTTTACCTTGAAGAAGTGATCTTCTTTTGCTAAAAGCTTGCTTTTTCTTTCTCTTTGAGTTTTTTCTCAAAGTTTGCAGAGGTTTTTTTTCTATATCAGACTTGAAGTCTTGGGGCCTTTATATAGGGCAAGTTGATTTGTTAAATCAGTTAAAGAGATCTTTCTCTGATTGATTTGGGGATGTTTCCTACCGTCGGATTTTTGATCCTAGGGCTTCTGTTTTACAGAAGGCAATCTTCTTGTTTTTAACAAGATTGGAAAATCTTTCCATAACAGAATTTTAATTCTGATTAATTAATGATTTATCATTACTATTAGATCTTTTGATCTAATAGTGAGGAATTTTTAATTCCAGCGCTGGCGCACCCGTGCTTTGCACGTGGTGCGCTGCTCAGAGCGCAGCGCAGCCTGCGCTAGCGCACCCGTGTTTGACACGTGGCGCGCAGCACGCCTAGCGCTAGCGCACATATGGTGCACTACCTAGGGCGCAGCACACCTGGCGCTAGCGCATCCGTGTTTGACATGTGGCGCGCAACGCGCCTACCGCCGGATCTGAAGCGTTGCTTCAATTTTTGAATTTTGAATTTCAAAACAGAGGTTTGCTCTGATTGGAAGAAACAGTCGCCGTGAAGCAAATCTTAGCGATTTGCTGGTTCCTGTAGGCTCGGCCTATCCCACCTTGATCCATCGGAAACTTGATCGCGAGGTGGTAGGTCGAGATTTGAGCCTGAAAAGAGTTTAGCGTCCGACGTCCCAGGAGTATGTTGTAGGATGAGAGGTTCCTGGCGAAGATGAATTCCACTGGTTCTGTCTTTGTATGGCCCGCTTCCCTAATGTTAAGGAGGATGGTAACCACTCCTTCGGCCGGGATGGAGTGGTTGATAAACCCTGATAAGATGTGGGCGGTTGGCCGTAGGTCTAATGGGCCAAGCTCTATACGCTGGAAGCAGTCATAGAAAATGACATCTGTCGAGCTTCCTGAGTCGACCAATATCCTTTGAATCTCGTAGTAGTGGACCTGTGCTGTAATCACGAGGGGATCGTTGTGAGGCAATGATATACCGTGGAGGTCTTCATCAGCGAAGATGATGGGCTCGACGGTCTTGCATTTTTTCCGGGGCTGGTCGCTTGTTCCTTCAACGGGTAGGAGGCGACGAATCTCGCCAGCCCTATGTGTACACCCCGAAGAACCTGTCACGCCCCACTTCCCGGTGTACGGTAAGGAGACACGACGGGTCACGCGACGTATTTACTCAGAAGTAAACACGCTAAACGTTTCTAAGAAATATAAAGTAAAATGTACACAAGAGACATGAATATAAATGAACATCAACTTTTTATTTATTTAACAATTTTTTACAAGTACAACTGGAAATGTAAATACAGGAATAGAAAGCAATGTCTAAACAATGGCATAACTGAAATGAAAAGTATATACAAATGCCTATAGCTCTGAATCAATGGCAAACTGCTCCAAGTCCTCAGTATTAGGCTCGATCTCTAGTGAGTCGGATCCACCTGACAACATTCCAAAGAAAGAAGAAAGTGAATGTTGTCAGCGAACAATCGCTTGGTATGTCCCAAAGGAAGAGAGAAGTAGAATAGACAGAAAAGAGAATATAGTTGTATAATATTATCTTTTGTTCTGTTATCGTAGTTTTTTGTAGCTTGGTACAGAATATGCCAGTGCATATGAGAAGAGTCCCACTATTCCGGAGACTAAGGTATACGGAGCACAAGGAACCGTTAAGCCACGGTACAACAGCAATAGATATTCGGGTTAGGTGTATTAAAGTGACCGTCTCATGCCACTTCTAACATATTCCGTACCAGTCCACCCTTTTAAAAACACTGTAATGTATTTTGTATTGATTGTATTGTTTTTTTTATATAGATGGATGACTTGCCAAAACTATGATATCATGTAAACAGAATGAATATAAATGGATAGTCATGTAATCAGAGTATATCCATGGTTCGGTTCAGTCGAGTCAGATTGAATTCTGGTATAAATGGATTCATATTATATTGTAGTTATACTTGAATTGAATTCAAGTCAGATTGATTTCATATTAGATTGAGACTCTGTCTGAGTCAGAAACTTTGAAAAGAAATTGAAGTCCTGAATTAGTTTTGATATTATCGATAACTGTTGCACATGGACGACAGGATTTGTGTTTTATTCCAAGACAATTACCGTGTTGATAACACCGTTGTTAGGTTATCTACCTTAGTTAGGCAAGCACCCATATTCTCTAGCTCCCTGAGGCTCAAGAGAACCGGTCCCGCTTTAACCTATGTTTCCTAGAGTCCTTATTGTAAATTAATATAATTTGAGGGGGTTTTTGAAAAATAGTTCTGATATATTTTAAAAATACACCTCAAGTATTTAATTATCGTCTTTAGGGTTTTCATAATTGTAATTTTTTATAAAGTGAAATATTCTAGTGAATATAACCTAGTTTTCATTGTATATGGTATTTTAGTGTAAACTTGGAATGATATTGAATTGTAAACGTAGTTTCATGAAATTTGTGATTCTTTTGATTTAGAAAACATGGAATATATATATAATATATTTAAAGTAGATATTTTGATAATATTTATATATATCTAATATTTATATTAAAAAAATAGAATTTATTTATTAAATAGAAATTACATTTTTCTTAAAAATTGTATAAAAATTCCATCGAGATCGAATGCTCCTTGCGGAGGTCTGCATTTCGCTTTACTAGGCCCGAGGATGTGCGATAACCCGCACCATCCCGATCGGGGTCCCCAAAATGGGTTGTAGAGGCGCAATTGCACGGAATTAAGTAACACACTTTTTAAAGAAAACGGTTTTTGAATGTTTAAGGTATTTAATCGTAAACTAATATTTTCCCATAAACTAATGTTCCAAGAGTTATCGTGCTATGTAAAAAAAATATGGGTTAGGATGAGGTAGGTCATTAGCTCGTGAGTTTTCTAAAGGTAATATAAGGGAATATGTTGAATTGTGTCGAAACTAAAGTATATGGTATTTAACCGTAAAAACACAATAAAAGTTGCATAATAGATTCTTTTGAGATGAACTTGTTCTAATGTGTTTTTTTAATGATTACTAAACAATCTATTAAAAATTTGTAGGTTTTTTATTAAGAAAAAAATATATTTTAAAGAAAAGAGAATCGAAAGCCGAATAACTCCGCTTCCGACTAGTTTTTAAAAGGAGAAGTTTTAGAATAGCAAAAGAAGAAGGGAGAGGGGACTTACTAATTGCAAAATAAGAGGAGAGAGAGGGGAAGCTATTGGAACCGTCGGGGCGTCGTTTCGACGCCGGATTCTTCCCGAAACTTCGCCGGAACTTCGCCTCTTGCTAACTCTACTTGTATAACTTTGGACTTGGAAATTTAAAAGAGTTTTTGTAATGGAATTCTGAATGAGGAGGGGTGAAATGTCGTGTGGTATTTATAGGGAAAATTAGGGTTAGGGTAATGAAAAATGGAATTAAAATTTGCATGAAAAATGGAATTAAAATTTGCATTAAAAATGAATTAAAGAGATGAATTATCACTCTCTGGATGTTTTTAGAGTAAACAAACAACATGGGGGTAGTTGTAACAACCCTAATTTTCTTATATACTTTTTCCTATACAAAATTTTAAATTATTTTTTTCAAAATTTCATAAAGGGGTATTTATTGCCTGAGCACAAGACTTAAGTAATTAATTAGCAATTTAATTACAAGAAGGAGCTTGTGGCTCATTGGCAATACCTTGCACTGCTGAACCAAGCCACCAGAGTTCAAATCCCATACCCCACATTATTTTTGTATTTATTTTGTTTTAAATCCTTTGGAAACCCAACAGTCCACACGCCATAACTCCAAAAAGTTGAACTAAACATAAAAAAAACTAAAAATACTAGAGCCTTCACCTGACGACCCCCCACCCCATGGCACCCCGATTCGGCCGACTCGACTCGGCCGGGACGGGCGAGTCGTCAACATAAATTTTTTGACTCTTCGTCTCCCCTAAACCCCTGTATACTCTAATTTATTGGATCGGTTCCCGAGACTTAATTATCCCCCATTTACTATAATTTTAATGATTTTCTATAATTTTTACAATTTTTTTAATTAAAAACCTTTCACCTACCCTACCCTACCCTATAAATACACCCCCTACTCTCTACCCTATCATCCCAAAACCCTAAGCTCACTCTCTCAAAATTTTTCCAAGAGTGTGTACTTTGAAATCAAGTTCGCGGCGAAGCTCCGACGAAATTCCGGCGACGTTTTTAGGAACAACCGGCGACGAAGCAACGCCTCGGCAACCTCTCTACTCCCCCCTTCACTCCTCTGCTTAATCGAAACCCGTAAGTCCCATTCTATCTCTCTTTCTATTTCTCTAAAATACGAAATTACAAAACTCGACGGAATCGGAACAAATCCGATTTTCGATTCGGTTTTCTATAAAAGTTCACTTCTCACCAATACATTCATGTTTAAATATCTTTATGTTGACTATTAAACTTTTAAAAATCAATTTGAATAAGTTTCATCACATGAAAAGATAACCTTTCCAATTTATCGTATTTTTCACTTTAATACCATTATGTTTCGATTTCACATTTAACCCCTTAATTTTGCTATACATTTAAAGTAGAGCACGAGGTAATGACCTACCTCCACACACTCGCAAATACAACCCTAAGCGACATCATCAAAAACTTAGAATACGATAAAAAACAATACTTTCATTTAAATACCATTTTCTTAATAAAAATCAATTCTAAAAGTTTAGCTTTGATACACTTTTAAATAAATACCTCTTATTAGGAAAACACGATAAGTTGTGGACATCGATCGTTTATCTAAACCTGACTTTGTGGTGTCTAGGCTAGGTAAGTGAGCAAAGGTAACTTTAAAAGGCCCGTCTCACGATTCGTGAGCGGATCATTCCTTTCCTCATTTGTACTTACCTGGCCACAATTGGCGGTGAAGAGGCGATTTGAGGCTTCTAACGACTTGTCGTTTAGACCATGTAGAAATAGGCCAGTTGGCTTAGGAAACTCTAGAATCTAAAATACGGATAAATTACACTTTGCAAATAAATACCTTTTACTTTATAAAATCGTTTTCGAAAGGATTAGTATTTTACAATCTTTGCAAAGCGCCGCTACAACCCATTATTGGGGAACCCGTTCGGGATCGTGTGGTTTATCGCACACCCTCGGGCTAGTAGTGCGAGATTCAGACCTCCGCAAGGAGCATTCGGTCTTGAAAGGTTTAAAATACGACATCTTAAGAAAATGAGATTTTTGGAGTATAAAATATTTATTAAAATTATTTTTGTATAAACATATGTATATTTATCATTTAAATATCTATTTTATTATAATATAAAATTTCCACCTTTTTCTAAAAATCACAAGAATAAATTTCACACTAAAATACCATGAACTTCAAATAAATCAATATTACCGATAAATACCCTTATTTATAAAACTAGGATATTTTCACTAGAAATATCACAACATAAAATCCACCCTCATTACAACTCTAAAGACGAATAATAAATACTTGAGGCGTATTTTGAAAAGTATATAAAAGTATTTTTACATAAACCCCCCTCAAGTTTTATAAATTACCCTAAGGACCCTAGCAATTATAAGACCTCGATTCACAATTCTGATTGTCTGACTCGGGTTTGAGTCTGATTATGTCTGACTTGAATATGATTCAAGTCAATCTACAATCTACAATATTCTAATTCATTATGAACACATGAATTTATGAATACAATTATCAATTTATACAACTTGACTGAACCGAACCATGGATATATATTCCTTTTACATGATTCTCAGTTATTCCATTTATATGACTCTACAGTTATATCCGTTTACCGATATCATGGTTTCGGTCCGTCAATCAATCTTACAATCAATACAATTTACAAGATAACAATACAAACAAGACATCGCGGGGTTTAAGGGGTAGACTGGTACGGAATATGTTAAAGGTGGCACGAGGTGGTCACTTAAGACGTAATTACATCCATGCCGTTGTTCCGTGGTATTATCGACGGAGCTTTGTACTACAGGTTACCAAAGTCCCCGGTGTAAGTGGGACTCCCCTCGTATACACTGGCATCTTCTGTACCAAGCTACAAACAACAGCGTTAATACAACATTATAATATTATAATACAACATTAAAAGCTACCCACTCTCTCTCTCTCTCTCTCTCTTACTCTCTGTCTATTCTACTTTCTTCTTATCTTTGGGACTTACCAAGCGACCTTTTCGCTGATGACATTCTATTTCTTTCTTCTTTGAATGTCGTCAGGTGATTCGGACCCGGCAGAAATCGAGCCATCTGCAGAAGACTTGGAGCAGTTTGCCGAAGATCCAGCACTTTAGTTTCATTGTACACTTTTCTTTTCAGTGCTTTTCATTTCCTGTTATGCCACTGTTTAGGTATCTTTTATTTCAGTTGTATTTCCTTTTCATGTATTGTACAAAAGAATGTTAATAAATAAAAGTTGTTGTTTTCATTACCTCTTGTCTCTTGTGTATTTATTTTATATTGCTTAGATACGCTTAGCGTATTTACTTTAGAGTAAATACGTAGCGGGCATCGTCGCGTCCCCTTCGCCGTATACTAGGAAGCGGGGCGTGACAGTAGTGGGGTAGGCGAAGGGGTTCAGGGGTAAAAAACGAGGGCATCCCCTATGGATTTACCCGGATTTTTTACCCGGCGGTGCCGGCCTCCCCTTTGAATCTCACCGGTCCAATCCGGTGGGATGGGCTTGGGATTCATGCCATGTGTCCCTGTCGCTTGGTATACCTCAGTGCACGTGTTTGTTTACTTTGTGACTTTTCATTTTATGTGTTGTGCACGTGCAAACCTTTAGGCTTATAAAAGATTAAAAGAAAAATCAATTAAAAATATATGTGGCTGAGGGGATTCGATCACAGGGGCTATGTTACAGCAATGCAAGGCTTTACTAATGAGCGACAAGTGTTTTCTTGCTGTTCAAATGCAATTCAAATATTTATAGTGTACACAGGATTGCAAAATACTCCATTTGTATATTAAAATTTAATCAAATTCCTATACACTGAAACAGAGTTGTTACATTCTACCCTCCTTACAAAAATTCCGTTCTCGAAATTTACAATTTTTTTAAGGACTAGTTTACAAACAATTGAGGGTGTCTTGCACACATGTCGTCCTCACGTTCACATATTGATTCTCCTGGTGAGTCTTTTCTCCACATCACTCGAACTAAGTTTACTTCCTTATTCCGAAATGACTTCACCTTTCCATCCAGAATTTCAACAGGTTGTTGTTCACAGAATAAATCTGGCTGTGCAGTGAGCTTAGAGTGATCAAGAATATGGCTGGGGTCACTCACATAACTTCTAAGTTGGGATATGTGGAACACATTGTGCACTCCTTCTAATGAAGGTGGAAGTGCCAAACGATATGCCACTTCTCCGACTCGTTCGAGTATGTCGAACAGTCCAATATATCTTGGACTGAGCTTACCCCGTCCTCCAAAACGAATCACTCCACAGTTTGAAGATATCTTCAAAAAGACATGATCTCCTGGTTGGAACTCCAAGTGACGGCGCTTTGCATCAGCTCTGTGCTTCTGTCGATCTTAGGCTATGCGCATTCTTTCCCTGATAGTGCGAACTATATCGACTGTTTCTACTATCATCTCGGGTCCAAGGAGTTCTCTATCTCCGATGTCATCCCAACTTAATGGCGATCGACACTTCCTTCCATATAGAGCTGCAAATGGTGCCATTCCTATACTTGCTTGCTAACTGTTGTTGTATGAAAACTCTACAAGATGTAGGTGATTTTCCCATGATCCTCCGAAGTCTTGCATACATGCTCTTAGCATATCTTCAAGTATCTGAACAGTTCGCTCAAACTATCCATCTGTTTGTGGATGGTAAGCTGTGCTGAAGTTCAGACATGTTCCCAAGATACTTCGCAGACTCTGCCAAAATTGCGATCGGAATCTGGTGTCACGATCGGAGACAATGCAAACCGGTACTCCATGTAATCTCACGATTTCCTGCATGAGTTCATGGGTATCAGAGATAGTACACATTGAAGAGTTTAAATCTTACTTAGATTCTTACCTCCATGTACTTCTTTGCTAATATCTCGGTAGATTGGCCAACTCGAAATGGGATGAAGTGAGCCGACTTTGTGAGTCGATCCACAATAGCCCATACCGCATCATTACCTTTCATGCTGCGAGGAAGTGCAGTCACGAAATCCATAGTGATGTGTTGCCACTTCCATTCTGGGATAGGTAATGGTTGAAGTAAACAAGCTGTCCTGTGATGTTCAGCCTTTCCTTGCTGACACACCAAGCATTTAGCGACGCTTATGGCTACTTCACGCTTCATTCCAAACCACCAGTAATTTTGACGCAGATCTTTGTATATCTTTGTGCCTCCAGGGTGTACTGAATAAGGAGAGCCGTGAGCTTCTTTCAACAACTCTTCCTGCACAGAACCTTTGGGTATACACAACCTACTGCCGTATCTCAAACATCCATCTTCATGGATGATGAAGTCTGTTATAAGTCCACTTTCTACTTGTTCTCTGATCTTTTGCAGCTTAACATCGCTTGCTTGAGCTGCTTTGATCTGATTGACAATGGTAGATTGAACTTGTAAGTTCATCTAACTTGAAGCATTACATAGCATGACTACTTCAATCTCCATCTGATGTAAATCTTGTTGAAGCTTCCACTGTGCGGTGAGATTCAATACTAATGGTTGGCGACTAAGTGCATCGGGTACTACATTCACCTTCCCTGGATGATATTGTAGGTTGATGTCGAAGTCCGCCATAAGTTCTAACCATCTTCTCTGCCGCATATTCAACTCCTTCTGAGTAAACACATATTTCAGACTCTTGTGATCTGTGTATATGTCCACTCATTCACCAAGAAGATAATGGCGCCAAATCTTGAGTGCAAAGGTTACGGCCGCCAACTCCAAATCATACATCGGATAGTTGCGCTCATGAATCTTCAGCTGTCTTGATGCATAAGCTACGACTTTACCGTGCTGATGTAGAACACATCCTAATTCCTTATCGGATGCACCGCAATGCACTTCAAAACCTCCAAATTGGTCCGGTATGACGAGAATAGGTGCTGATGTCAATCTTGACTTGAGTTCTATGAAAACTCATTCGCATGCTTCTGACCACACAAATTCTTCAACTTTACGTGTGATCTTGGTCAGGGGTGTTGCAATCTTCGAAAATCTTTCAATAAGCCTTCTGTAATATCCTTCTAAACCCAAGAAACTTTGAATATCCTTCACTGGCTTCAATGTCGGCCATTCGCTTACTGCTGATACTTTAGCTAGATCTTTAGAGATTCCATCGCCTGATACAATATGTCCAAGGAAACCGACTTGATCTAGCCAAAACCCGCACTTGCTGTACTTGGCATAGAGTTGATGCTGTCATATAGTCTCCAGGACAATTCGTAGGTGTTCGGTATGTTCTTCCCGACTCTTAGAATACACCAGGATGTCGTCGATAAAGATGACAACAAACCTGTCTAGATACTCTCAGAAAACTTGATTCATTAGGTTCATGAATATAGCTGGCATGTCGGTCACTCTAAATGGCATCATGATAAATTCGTAATGTCCATAGCGAGTTCTGAATGCCGTTTTATGAATATCAGATTCTTTGACCTTCACCTGATGATAATCCGAACGAAGATCTAACTTGGAGAAAACACAAGACCCAGCTAGCTGATCGAACAGGTCGTCGATGCGCAGAAGTGGATACTTGTTCTTTATAGTTAATTCGTTCAGAACTTTATAATCAATGCACATTCGATATGAACCTTCCTTCTTCTTCATAAGTAGAACTGGCGATCCACAACTTGAAGTGCTGGGAAGAATCCATCCTTTCGTCAATCATTCGTCCAATTGAGTACGGACCTCCTTCAAACCTTTAGGGCTTAACCGATACGGTGTTTTGATCACTGGTTGTGCTTCAGGTACTAAATCAATGCTGAATTCAAGAGCTCGATCGGGAGGCAAACCTGATATGTCTTCAGGAAATACATCGTCGAACTCTCGAACTATCTCTGGCTTTGATCCTTCCTTCGCTTGAAGTGATACAATCACTGCCTTCTTCGGTTTTACCTTGTATGTGCTTGGCTCCAAGGTACGGTCTCCACTTTTGAAATAAAAGACCGGATGGTCTAGAATCTCGAACACTACCCTTCTTTGACGATAGTTGATGGTAGCGTAAAAAGTTCCGAGCCAATCCATACCCAAAACGACATCAAAATTTGGTATGTCCAGCACCTTGAAGTCAGCATAGAATTCTCTGCTGCAAACGACCACTGGAAACATGTTGTATCCTATTATTTCCTTTAGAACGTCGTTCCCTGAACCGACATTCCAGCTGGATATGAGAGGTTTGACTGGAATCGCATGAGTTCGGACGAACCGTTGCGACATAAAGTAATGAGATGCTCCAGTATCGAAGAGTGCTAGTGCAGGAAGTAAGGCTACTAAGATTGTACCTAAGTTATGTGGGATAGGTTTAGGTATAGAAAAATATATGGATATAACAAGTATTTAACAACTTTGAAATATTCAAAGGTTACCGGTAATGACTTGGCCAGCGGCTTCAGCTTCTTCCACAATCATTGTGAAAGCCTGTCGCCTCGGTACATTCCTCCTTGCTGGAGGAGTATTCCTTTGTCCGTTCCGTTGTCCTTGAAGTAAGTTCCGTTGAGCTTGATGGAACCGGCGAGGAGGAGGTGCAGTCGGTCCATGAGGTGGTGGAGCCGGGAGAGCTTGTCATGGAGTAGGTGTCTGGATGGCTGGTTACTGCGGGTAGGTGATTGCTGGTCTAGGTGCAGCATTTGGATTGAGTCTTCGAGGACAAGACCCAATATCATGTGTGGGTGAACCACAGACCAAACAAAGGCGATTTGCATGCCGACAGTCCTTTGCTAGGTGTCCATCCCTCTTGCAGTAGGTGCAAAAGGCTGTGCTGGGCTGGTTGATTGGTACTCCCGGTCTCCTGGGCACAAAAGGTGGCTTTGAAGAGGCTCCTCCTGCCATCTGAGTGGTGGGGCGCTTCACTCTGGCAGATTGGGGTATACCCTTCATCTTCACCACTATCTCATATCAACGGGCAGCTTTCAGGACCAGTTCGTGGGTTGGAAAATCCCCTGTAGCTAAGGCAGCTTAGATTTCTGGATCTAACCCTTGTTGAAATCGTCTGGATCTGATCTCAGCAGTCGGTATCAAGTGTGCCGCGAACCTGTTAAGGTATTGTGTTATCTGTGTAGTATGTGATATTAGAAAATCGAATATTGAGACATATCTTACCTACTGAGCATGATAAACTCAGCATCATATTCATCCACTAATTTGGTCCATATCGAACCCTGTTGTCGATGGATGAATTGCTGCTCCATGTCAAATTGGGCAGTATCCGGAAAGTAATTCGCATCGAACATGTCGCGAAAGGTTTTCCATTCGATCGGTTGGTCAAGAAGGCTTTCTTCCGCCTTCTACCAAACTCGAACGTTGTCGGTGAGTTGCTGCTTCGCAACTCATACCCAAGCGATCTCTGGCACTTGTGATGCTGCCAGATCATCCTCAATACTCTGAGCCCATTCTTCAGCTTCCAGAGGCTCTCTTTCCCCGAAAATTTCTTTGGGTGCAATGCCCGAAATTGCTTTACTCCGGGCGCTTCCGCTTCTGGACGGTTCAGTAAGATAGCAGTCTGCTGCTGCTGTCCTTTCAGGAGGCTTCGGATTACCTCAAGCAGTATTGTTTACTTATTGATCGGAGCAGCAACAGTAGGCGTAAGCGGTAGAGGAGGTGGTGTGTTGTTGAAGTTGGTGCTTGTATTGTTTGGAGAATCCATAACCTTGTAAGAAAAATAGGGTTATGATAGATTCAAACTATATGAAATTATAAGATTCAAGAAACATGAAATGTAAAGAATGTTTTTAGTTGCTGATTCTTATGTTATATTGCTTAGGACTTCATGCAGAATTGACCTGCATGTCCATGCAGAACTGATCTGCATGGGCCGCCAACAAAACCTATCACGTCCCGCTTCCCGGTATACGGTAAGGAGACGCGACGGGTCACGCGATATATTTACTCAGAAGTAAACACGCTAAGCGTATCTAAGGAAATATAAAGTAAAATGTACACAAGAGACAAGAATATAAATGAACATCAACTTTTTATTTATTTAACAATTCTTTACAAGTACAACTGGAAATGTAAATACAAGAATAGAAAGCAATGCCTAAACAATGGCATAACTGAAATAAAAAGTATATACAAGTGCCTACAGCTCCGGGTCGATAGCAAACTGCTCCAAGTCTTCAGTACTGAGCTTGATCTCTAGTGAGTCGGATCCACCTAATAACATTCCAAAGAAAAAAAGAAAAGAAATTTCGTCAGCGAACAATCGCTCGGTAAGTCCCAAACAAAGTGAGAAGTAAAATAGACAGAAAAGAGAATATAGCTATATAATGTTATCTTTTATTCTGTTATCGCAGTTGTTTGTAGCTTGTTACAGAATATGCCATTGTATACGAGAAGAGTCCCACTATTCCGGATACTAAGGTATACGGAGCACAAGGAACCGTTAAGCCACGGTACAACAACAATGGATATTAATGTTAGGTGTATTAATGTGACCGTCCCGTGCCACTTCTAACACATTTTGTACCTGTCTACCCCTTTAAAAACCTCGTAATGTATTTTGTATTGTTTTGTTATATAGATGGATGACTTGACGAAACCATGATATCATGTAAACAGAATGAATATAAATGGATAATCATGTAATCAGAGTATATCCATGGTTCGGTTCGGTCGAGTCAGATTGAATTCTGGTATAAATGGATTCATGTTGTATTGTAGTTATACTTGAATTGAATTCAAGTCAGATTGATTTCATATTAGATTGAGACTGTTTCTGAGTCAGACACTTTGAAAAGAAATTGAAGTCCTGAATTAGTTTTGATATTATCAGTAACTGTTGCATATGGACGGCAGGATTTGTGTTTTTTTCCAAAACAATTACCGTATTGATAATACCGTTGTTAGGTTGTCTAGCTTAGATAGGCAAGCACCCATATTCTCCGGCTCCCTGAGGCTCAAGAGAACTGGTCCCATTTTTACCTATGTTTACTAGGGTCCTTATTGTAAATTAATATAACTTGAGGGGGTTTTATGAAAATAGTTTTGATATATTTTCAAAATAAACCTCAAATTAATTATCATTTTTAGGGTTTTCATAATTGTAATTTTTTATAAAGTGAAATATTCTAGTGAATATAACCTAATTTTCATTGTATATGGTATTTTAGTGTAAACTTGGAATGATATTGAATTGTAAAGGCAGTTTCATGAAATTTGTGATTCCTTTGATTTAGAAAAAATGGAATATATATATATAATATATTTAAAGTAGATATTTTGATAATATTTATATATATCTAATATTTATAAAAAAATAGAATTTATTTATTAACTAGAAATCACATTTTTTAAGAAATTGCATTAAAAATTCCATCGAGATCGAATGCTCCTTATGGAGGTCTGCATCTCGCTTTACTAGGCCCGAGGATATGCGATAACCCGCACCATCCTGATCGGGGTCCCCAAAATGGGTTGTAGAGGCGCAATTGCACGGAATTAAATAACACACTTTTTAAAGAAAATGGTTTTTGAATGTTTAAGTTATTTAATCGTAAACTAGAATTTTCCCATAAACTAATGTTCCAAGAGTTATTGTACTATGTCAAAAATATGTGTTGTGATGAGGTAGGTCATTATCTTGTGACTTTTCTAAAGGTAATGTAGGGTTCCTAGGCACTCTCAAGAGGTCTCACAAGGCATCAACCATGCCAATTTCAAATTTTACGGGTGCCGAGAAACCCTAATACGGATCGTTAACTAGAAATTTAGGCGAAAGATGCAACTAGTTTACAACTAAACTAAAAGAACGGAAATACAACCTTTGTAGATCCGGTTCTCCACCTCCATAGCTCCGCAATGAAGTCTCCTCGCTGTCCAAATGGAAACCCGGGCTCTAGCGTCGGTTTCATCGGAGAAATGGACGGGCAAGGTCGTCGGCTTCGTGCCGAAGATGATCTACGTCGAAGCATCACAAGATCAAGCTCCCACTTCACCAAGTCATGAAACTTGTGAAGAAAACACACTCTACTACTTGGCAAGAGGTAGAGGATGAAGAAATAGGAAGTGGGTTCACTTTAGAATTGGATTTCTCACTCATTTTCATCAATCACCATTGATGAAGAAAGGTTTTCTTCAAGTGAAGAAGAAGAAGAAGATGAAGAGAATAATATGATAAGTTAAAAGAAAATAATCCTTATCATATAATAAACCATGGTCAAGTGTAGAGAACTAACTAAGGTTATAAGAATGGTTAGGGTTAAAAGAACAAGACAAAATGGTCACTTGGTCAAAGCTTCAATAAGCTTCATGAAAAAAGATAAAATAAAGAAACCATTTTGCTTTTCTTTTTATGCTTTTATTAATATCCAAAATGAATAAACAAATAATAAAATGAAAAAGCAAAACCCTAATCATCAAGGTAACCATGGTTCAATTCTATACACTTAACCAAAGAAGCATGTATCATCAAACATGATACAAACATGTGCACAAAAATATATCACATATACAACTTGCACAATTCAAGTGAGAAATACCATTTAAAGTGAACCAATACTAGTTAATGCAGAGTAATATATCAAATATATAATTATGCATTAAATCATTAAATCAACACTTGATTTAATGATCCGGTCATATCGCATATAACCGACTAATATTAACAGTAACAACTTATCGAATCAACACTTGATCCGATAACCCGGCTATATCGCATATAACCGATCAATGTCACATATCGCGAGAATCAAATACAGTATCACATACTGGTATCATTCTCGGTCCCGCACATATCTCATATGCGCTCCTATTTCGTTTCGCTTGAGCCAGGAAACCTCTGTGTAGGACTCTAAAGACTCGTCAATACGCCGGCAGTAGGTGATGATCATATCAAACACCCACAAGCCGCAAGCGGTCTGCTAAACGTAACGGCCACCCGGGTATTGAGCGATCAGAAGATCGACGAGCAAGCCCGCTCACACTCCAGTGAATCCAACCAGTAACACTTACCGTACAGTCCGGTCTGATCGTCTGATATGTCGCATATCTCGCCTAGGGGTGGTAAACGTCAGACCCCAATAGCTTGATAAGTCGTGTCGATATGAGGTCTATAACAATTCGAGAAACTACTGGTAACACTTACCAGTAAATCTCAGCAACCCTGGCCAGGGATTTTCGGTTATAGCCAATCGAACACAGCGCAACATCAACTCCCTATACCGGGAGAGACGAATCCCCTCCTATCGCTCATTGCCTCCATATGATTCGGGACTGTACCCAAAAACCACCGTTTTGCATGCCCTCTTGGACGTGGTAAGGTGGAAATCAAAGCACAGTGGGAACCACACAAGACTCTATGACGATCTCGGGTCAACAGACTACTCTGTACCAGTGTCACCAGAGAACTGCCATCTGACGTAAGGTATAATACCATCTGGAAGTTCTCGGCGAGTCCGTCCAGTGTACCCAGTCTCCACTGAGCACCCGTATATCATCTCCGATGTCAAACACCAATGGATATGGGATCATCCATCGCCCATCTGTATGGGTCGAGAAGGTATACGCTAGTCTACTCTGGTATATCGATGCCCCGTCTCGATATACCCACGACTAGGGACCTTGAAGGATGTACTTATGGACTACCATGTCCCCACTAGTATGATCCGCATCATAGTCCAGGTAGTCAAGTACACATCCTAAGGGCTTTACCAACATGTAACAGAGAGACAATCAGTATACACGTTAAGGTAAAGTTCAACCAGATAGCATACTATCATGT
This sequence comes from Agapanthus africanus, assembly GCA_030015575.1. Taxonomy (NCBI): domain Eukaryota; kingdom Viridiplantae; phylum Streptophyta; class Magnoliopsida; order Asparagales; family Amaryllidaceae; genus Agapanthus; species Agapanthus africanus. Next base: position 51,184,451 of record CM057339.1, read on the forward strand.
CGAGCAAGAAAGTCCTCCCTATATATGTCCCAGCATCCACTACAATATACATCCAATGTACAGTAATGGCCTCTAGAGCATACATATAACTAACAATCTCCCACTTGCACTAGGGCCATCTTATAGCAGTGGTTGTAGTATCTCATACTCAACCATCCCATAAAAATCTCTCTCTGGGAATAGGCCTTTGTGAGTGGATCCGCTGTGTTGTCCTCTGAGTCTAGTCTCCTAACCTCGATCTCCTTGGAGATCAACCATCTCCATGATCAGGTGACACTGCCTTAGAATATGTCTGGATCACTGATGGGACCGGCGTTCCTTGGCATAAGCCACAACTCCATTGTCTCACAATGGTTTGAACCTAGTTCATCTCATGAACCACTATACACCCAAACAGCATCTTTGGTAGCATCTTAAGTAGCGATGTATCCTGCCTTTATCGTCTAGTATGCCACGGTATTTAGCTTGGAACCCTTCCAACATACCGTCCCTTTACTGAGGGTAAAGACAATGCCTGTGACTGACTTTCAGTCGTCATTATCACCCTGGAACCCTTCCAGTGATTCTCCCCAGGATCGGTTGATACCATCTCACTACAACTAGTGAGAATACTAACATCCAATTAGATCTATTTCATAGATCTAAAACCCAGGATTTAGGAGGTATCATTATGATCCTTTATGGAGAATCATTGTAATAAGCGGAGACTGACCGAGCGTAGCATAAGAAACTTCTTTCTTATCAAGAGTATGTCATCCACGTACTCTACGAGGATCGTCACCATACTCCCTACTACCTTTTTGTTTATACAAGGTTCATCTACCATTTTGATGATGTCAACTTCTTTGACTAATCCATCAAAACAGATGTTCCAACTCCGCGATGCCTGCTTTATCCTATAAAGCATCTTGCACACGTTTCCGCTGCTCCCACTGTCTACGAGGCCCTCTGGCTGTGTACTTATAGACACTCTCTTCCAAAACATCATTTTGAAAAGCAGTCATGACACCCAACCACCAGATATCGTAGTCATGGTATGTAGCCATGGCAAGTAGGATCTGGATGGACTTAAGCATAGTTACTTAGAAAAGGTTTCATCATCATCCATACCTGGTCAATGATGTAGACCTTTAACAAGTCTAGCTTTGAAAGTCTCAACTCTTCCATGTACACCAAGTAATATTCTCAAGATATACTTGCTCCTGATGGGGATTTAACCCTTCAGATATAGCAACCAAAGTCCATACTTTGTTGGTGTATAAGGATTCCATCTCAGATCGCTAAGCATCCAGCCATTCTGACAGAGTCTTACTCCTGATGGCCAGTTCGAAACTAGTTGGGTCATCATCTCATGATGCAATCCTCGCTCCCACTGTCATAGAGAAACCGAAGTATCTCTCAGGTGGGTGAGGAACCCTACTAGATCGGCGGAGAGGCTGAGGTTCGTTGGAATCTGCTGAATCCTTTGGTTCTACCAAATCATCTGCTGTTGTTTGTATAGCTGGAACCTTTCCAGTTGTACATAACAGACCTTGCCTCGAGCTTGTCCGGATTATGCTTTTAGACATAGCCCGGACAACCCCAAATCTTAACCATCTCAAGATATGGGCTCTTCCCTTTCCATATCACATATGAAGTGGTAGGCAACTGATTTGATTTGAACCCTATTCAATAGATATGCAGCTTCTCAAGTGCATAACTCCCAAAAAGGAAATAGGTAACTCAGTAGTACTCATCATAGAGGACACCTTATCATATAGGGTGTGATTGCTCCGCCCCGATATACCATCGTGCCATGGTGTATACGGAGGAGTAATGCTGAGAGAGAATCCCATTCTCCTTTAGAAAAGTCCAAGAATTTCGTGCTCAAGTATTCTCCTCCTTGATCACATCAAAGGACATAATACTTATACCCGTATTTTGGTTCTCTACTTCTAGCTTATATTCTGTGAATATCTCAAAAGGTTCAGACTTGTGTTTCAACAGGAACATATGTCTGAGTCTCGAGAGATTATCAAAGAATGTAATGAAGTACAAAGAACCGGTCTTGGCATGTGTAGACAGGGGACCTTACATACATCAACATGTATCATCCCAAGAGTTCACTAACTCTTTCTCTGTTTCCAGTAAACGGAGCTATGGTCATCTTATCTCTGTGACGTGACTGGCAAGTTTCATAAGATGTAAATTCAAACTAATTTAAATATGCATCTACATGTAACTTCAGCTAGTCGGGTCGCATTGATATGACCTAGTCTACAATGCCTTAAGAAGGATTCGTTCATTTCTGAACTCTTCCTCTCGTGTGTGTTCCATATACTAAGAACTGTAGTTTGATTTAGAACATCAATGCTTTTAGATAACGTGCCTGATCCGATCAACTTTTGATATAGGAAATGTCCAAAACATTATCCAACAATACAGAATTTTATCATTTCTTTACCAATAAAGAGAATGATATGATTTTGTATATCAGGTTCGGTATCTAATAACATTCGTTCAGAATCAATGTATTGGTAATACAGGGTGACAGTGACCAACAGACTTGGCTGCAACACTTGCCCCGTTTTCTGCCTTATGAAACTTATCACCCGTTCTCAGTTCTCTACCTAGCTGTAGCCCTATGTAACAGATTACATATCTGGGATCCTGATCTGGTATCACATACCCAGGACGTAAAGAATACTGAGAAACAGTTCTGTATAATGAACACACCCGAAGATGATGCATCAGCATGCACTCTCTTCGTTTGGGCGGCATGGGAATTCTGGTAATCCCCAATTTCCTGCTCTGTCTTATAACAATTATAAGTTGGAGCGGGACCAACGTTCCCCAGCTCAGTATAACAAGCGGGTTCGGTCAATTATCCGTATTATTATCTTGATTAAGGCGTGATATGGTCGCTATCTGGAGAGAGAGAGAAGAAAACACTCAGCGTGCGCTCTTGCAAGATCAGATTGGTTATTATTTTATCTAATCAGGATGGCTCCCACTGCTTTTTATCAAATCTTCCTTCAAACCCTAAAAGGAAAGACTAGCCGAGATTAATTACACACTACAAGTTCGCCAATCTTTCAGCCAGGCCAGTGTCGGTACTTTGAGGGAGGTCCCCCGTGCTTTCGCACGAACCTAATTAATGTAAACCTCGTTTTCCCAGAGGCGTAACCCCGTTGACACCTTTTTAGACACCTACTTGATCGGCTAATTGTAATGTGTAAAACTCTCCCAGGAGTAACTCTTACTCGCAGCGGGTATCGGGATCCAACTATCTCATAGAAGGTATGCAATGTCATTGCAAATTTCAACACTTGAAATTCCCGATAATATTTTGCCCCTAACCTCCTATGACCTTGACAAAGGCCAACAAACCATAGGATGCTAGTCAAGTTCAACCCGTCATTTCCTGATTGAATTAAACCCACCCGCACGGCCCTTGACAAAGGCCAACAAGGTCGCACGACTACCCTAATCCAATCTGCATCATATGCATAAGCAGATAAGCACCAGTTAGCTACCGCACACTGCGCCTTGACAAAGGCCAACAAACGCAGCACGAATACTAACTACTACTTATCTGAAATGACGGAGGCCTACGTCAGGTTTTTCTGAAAACCTATTGCGTAATGAACTTGATATCGTTGTAGGATCGAATGAATTTTGAAATGGAGTGTTTTTGAGGCTTTTCTAGTTTTGCTAAAGGAGTCACTCCCGGTGAAGGGATCGTCGGTCCTTTCCTCGTCGAATGAGGTGCTGGATATATCATATATATCACTGTGCAAAGCAAAAACTCTTAAAAGCAATCAAAAGACAAACCGAGTGTGTAGCATCTGCCAGTTATTGCTAAAGGAGTCACTCCCGGTGAAGGGATCTCGGTCCTTTCCTCATCGAATAAGGTGCAGGATATATCATATATACCTCTGTGCAAAGCAAGAACTGTAGCTACCTGTTTTATTTTTGAAATTCGATTCTACAACATCTTAGGTTTCTTTTATTTCATTAATCACATTAATGAAGTCCCATCATTTAAGTACCTAAACATCACAGATAAATACGACGTACACTTATGCCATCCGCATTCGCCTCGATGTCCCCTCGTGCACCGTTAGGTTAGGTAACTAACGGCAGAGCGGGGCAGGGCTAGCGCGGGTGTAAAACATAAGTAACGCCTATATAATATATCATATATACTATATACTGTATCTATCACAGAACATCACATGATCGCATCACAGATATCGCAGCAGAAGAAACATATGAAATATTGGATATACTAGGACGTCCGTGTTTTCAATACGAGCCAGTATAAAACACGGATTACACGGTATAGCCAAACCCACACCCCTAGACCCCTACGAGAGCGGCAAGCAACCCTACCAATCCTAAAGTTAGGAGACCCGGACTCGACTCCTCGAGTTGGTCTCCCACTGGACTCCAGAACCCGGTTACTTGTGCTCCCCTCCTTGGGTCTATCCTAGTGCGGAAAAGTAAATAATATACAAAATGTGACATCTTCCGCAACCTGGAAGTGCCCCAATAAAAGAATATTACATACAAGTTTTTACATGAATGAAAATGAAAAACACTCATCTCACATAAAAAACCCCGGCTATTCAAACACGACGATCCGATATAACATATCCAGCAACACATAACATCACATGTCATCAACATAAGTAAATATGCGCATCCCAATTGTCGTTGACATATAGCAACGAAACCGGCGATATCACATATTACACTTACGGTCACAGAAAAGAAAGTGTAAAACTACAACAGTTGGAATCCGCAACTCCTTTAGACATCACATGCCTAATCAAATGAATTCCTTAGACATCGCATGCCTAACAATTATAAACCCCGCATTTTAGTCTCATTATCGAAAACTCTTTTCAATATCAAGTCGGGAAATTCAACAAGATTCCCGACATTTTGATCGAATGCTCGTCGCAAACTTTAGTAGACGGCCGCACCCCCGATATCGTCGACGAAGTGCACCAAGGCGGAACACCGCTGCCGCGAGCACCCGAACGGATGCTTTCGGCGACGGGGTTCTCCTACAGTCACTTGGTCGAGGCTATGGAGTGAAGCTGTCTATTAAGTTTACCCGGCGAGTATCCGCGTACACTACGTGATTGCGACGGACTTTTGATTACATCAAAATTCCGTGGCAACCGATCAAGTGAGACTAAACTGCTATGTTTATAACATTCATTCAGTTATCTCATAACTTCTTGTGAATTCCAATTATTGTATCACATTCCAGATAATTAGAAAATGCTAAACTTTCCGATCGAACATTCAAACACCCAAGTTTTCCCGATACAGATCAACACATGAAACAAGTCTAAAAACATTCAGTTCGTGCCTCAGTACCAACGGTCCAGCCGTAGAAGGGTCAAGCCAACGCCTCACATGTGGCACGCCGTACTGCCCCAAACCCTAAGGTTCAAAGGGCAGTTCAAGACGGTCACATAATCGAGTTAAGGTTTGTTGTCTTCTAGAGGGTCCATTGCGTTACTTGCACTACTTAGAACGTCGTTAAACTACGGAAAAATCCAACACTTGGAAATTTCCCGACAGGGGAAAAATTGGGTATTTATATTCGGTCGAACTTTTTAACATATTCAAAAAATGTTCGGAAAGCCACATAGACAAAATCTGATAACCCGATCGAATCATCGAATCCCCAAAACAACCCCAGAAAATTCAACTCTTGAATAATATTTAAAAATACCCAGAGAACACAGCACTGAATAAATGAAGTTACTGTGCAAAATTGGAAGCGTGACGTCACACTTTAGCCGCGGAACCGCCGCATAATCTAGGCTTATGCCGCGGTTCCGCTGCGCATTAGAGGGATCATGAGATAAATTTTGCGCCGTAATTCTTAGAATTCCCTGCTAATTTTTCTGCATATTTTTAATTTGGAAAAATCCCAGTTTTTAGAAAAAGTCCAGAGAGCTATTTTGGGGTTAGGGTTTTGGTTCGATCGGGTTTCAAACGTCGTCTACACATCGCCTAAGGCTCTAGCTAGGCTCTGATACCACTGTAGGGTTCTTAGGCACTCTCAAGAGGTCTCACAAGGTATCAACCATGCCAATTTCAAATTTTACGGGTGCCGAGAAACCCTAATACGGATCGTTAACTAGAAATTTAGGCGAAAGATGCAACTAGTTTACAACTAAACTAAAAGAACGGAAATACAACCTTTGTAGATCCGGTTCTCCACCTCCATAGCTCCGCAATGAAGTCTCCTCGCTGTCCAAATGGAAACCCGGGCTCTAGCGTTGGCTTCATCGGAGAAATGGGCGGGCAAGGTCGTCGGCTTCGTGCCGAAGATGATCTACGTCGAAGCATCACAAGATCAAGCTCCCACTTCACCAAGTCATGAAACTTGTGAAGAAAACACACTCTACTACTTGGCAAGAGGTAGAGGATGAAGAAATAGGAAGTGGGTTCACTTTAGAATTGGATTTCTCACTCATTTTCACCAATCACCATTGATGAAGAAAGGTTTTCTTCAAGTGAAGAAGAAGAAGATGATGAAGAGAATAATATGATAAGTTAAAAGAAAATAATCCTTATCATATAATAAACCATGTTCAAGTGTAGAGAACTAACTAAGGTTATAAGAATGGTTAGGGTTAAAAGAACAAGACAAAATGGTCACTTGGTCAAAGCTTCATGAAGCTTCAATAAGCTTCATGAAAAAAGATAAAATAAAGAAACCATTTTGCTTTTCTTTTTATGCTTTTATTAATATCCAAAATGAATAAACAAATAATAAAATGAAAAAGCAAAACCCTAATCATCAAGGTAACCATGGTTCAATTCTATACACTTAACCAAAGAAGCATGTATCATCAAACATGATACAAACATGTGCACAAAAATATATCACATATACAACTTGCACAATTCAAGTGAGAAATACCATTTAAAGTGAACCAATACTAGTTAATGCAGAGTAATATATCAAATATATAATTATGCATTAAATCATTAAATCAACACTTGATTTAATGATCCGGTCATATCGCATATAACCGACTAATATTAACAGTAACAACTTATCGAATCAACACTTGATCCGATAACCCGGCTATATCGCATATAACCGATCAATGTCACATATCGCGAGAATCGAATACAGTATCATATACTGGTATCATTCTCGGTCCCGCACATATCTCATATGCGCTCCTATTTCGTTTCGCTTGAGCCAGGAAACCTCTGTGTAGGACTCTAAAGACTCGTCAATACGCCGGCAGTAGGTGATGATCATATCAAACACCCACAAGCCGCAAGCGGTCTGCTAAACGTAACGGCCACCCGGGTATTGAGCGATCAGAAGATCGACGAGCAAGTCCGCTCACGCTCCAGTGAATCCAACCAGTAACACTTACCGTACAGTCCGGTCTGATCGTCTGATATGTCGCATATCTCGCCTAGGGGTGGTAAACGTCAGACCCCAATAGCTCGATAAGTCGTGTCGATATGAGGTTTATAACAATTCGAGAAACTACTGGTAACACTTACCAGTAAATCTCAGCAACCCTGACCAGGGATTTCTGGTTATAGCCAATCGAACACAGCGCAACATCAACTCCCTATACCGGGAGAGACGAATCCCCTCCTATCGCTCATTGCCTCCATGTGATTTGGGACTGTACCCAAAAACCACCGTTTTGCACGCCCTCTTGGACGTGGTAAGGTGGAAATCAAAGCTCAGTGGGAACCACACAAGACTCTATGACGATCTCGGGTCAACAGACTACTCTGTACCAGTGTCACCAGAGAACTGCCATCTGACGTAAGGTATAATACCATCTGGGAGTTCTCGGCGAGTCCGTCCAGTGTACCCAGTCTCCACTGAGCACCCGTATATCATCTCCGATGTCAAACACCAATGGATATGGGATCATCCATCGCCCATCTGTATGGGTTGAGAAGGTATACGCTAGTCTACTCTGGTATATCGATGCCCCGTCTCGATATACCCATGACTAGGGACCTTGAAGGATGTACTTATGGACTACCATGTCTCCACTAGTATGATCCGCATCATAGTCCAGGTAGTCAAGTACACATCCTAAGGGCTTTACCAACATGTAACAGAGAGACAATCAGTATACACGTTAAGGTAAAGTTCAACCAGATAGCATACTATCATGTCGAGCAAGAAAGTCCTCCCTATATATGTCCCAGCATCCACTACAATATACATCCAATGTACAGTAATGGCCTCTAGGGCATACATATAACTAACAGGTAATATAAGGGAATATGTTGAATTGTGTCGAAAGTAAAGTATATGGTATTTTACCGTAAAAATGCGATAAAAGTTGCATAATATATTCTTTTGAGATGAAACTTACTCTAATGTGTTTTTTAATGATTACTAAACAATCTATTAAAAATTTGTAGGCTTGTTATTAAGAAAAATATATATTTTTAAAGAAAACAGAATCGGAAGCCGGAAAAACTCCGCTTCCGACGAGTTTTGAAAAGGAGAAGTTTTAGAATAATAAAAGAGAAGTGGAGAAGTGACTTACTGATTGTAAAATAAGAGGAGAGAGAGGGGAAGCTATTGGAACCGTCGGGGCGTCGTTTCGTCGCTAGATTCTTCCCGAAACTTCGCCGGAACTTCGCCTCTTGCTAACTCCACTTATATAACTTTGGACTTGGAAATTTAAGAGAGTTTTTGAAATGGAATTCTGAATGGGGAGGGATGAAATGTAGTGTGGTATTTATAGGGAAAATTAGGGTTTAAGGTAATGAAAAATGGAATTAAAATTTGAATTAAAATTTGAATTAAAGAGTGGAATTATCACTCTCTGGATGTTTTCAGAGTAAACAAACAACATGGGGATAATGGGGTAGGAGAAGGAGTTCAGGGGTAAAAAATGAGGGCATCCCCTATGGATTTACCCAGCGGTGCCGGCCTCCCCTTTGAATCTCGCCAGTCCAATCCGGTGGGATGGGCTTGGGATTCATGCCATGTGTCCCTGTCGCTTGGTATACCTCAGTACACGTGTTTGTTTACTTTGTGATTTTTATTTTACGTGTTGTGTACGTGCAAAGCTTTGGGCTTCTAAAAGATTAAGAGAAAAATCAATTAAAAATATATGTGGCTGGGGGGATTCGATCACAGAGGCTATGTCACAGCAGTGCAAGGCTTTACCAATGAGCTACAAGTATTTTCTTGCTGTTCAAAAACAATTCAAATACTTATAGTGTACACATGATTGCAAAATACTCCATTTGTACATTAAAATTTAATCAATTTTCCTTTACACTGAAACAGAGTTGTTACAGAAACGACCATGATTTGGTCGATCGTTAATTCGCCGGGAGGGGGATGGTTGTCGTGCTCCCTGTCTTCCTGTCGTTTTCCCCACAGGTACATCGCCAGGTAGCCCAAGTGGATCAACTCCACGATATAGTCGTGGAGTTGTTTGCAATTCTCGGTCGGGTGTCCCTGTGATCTATGGAAGGCGCAGTACGGGCCCCGGGTTCATTTAGCCACTCTATTGGTGACCGGAGGGAGCTTGAAAAATCGCTCGCCCTTCGCTTCCTCTAACAACTCGGTCTCATAGATGTTGAGTGGAGTATACTCCTGGAACTTTGGGGAGTATGGCTTTGGCCGGTCGACCTTCTTCTTCTTTTCTCTGCCCTTCTTCTTTAGGTCGGCCTGATCGCTCCAGGGTAGGTTTGCATTTATCTCAGACTCGAGTTGGATTTCCCACTCGGTCCAAGCTTTTACCTCGGCCATGGTCTTAGGGTGCGCTAATGCAAAAGAGCGGAGCCACTCTTTGTGCCTAAGACTCGACCTCAGAGCGGTGATGACAGTTTCGTCCCGGTGCTCGGGAACTTCGATAAGAGCATTGTAGAAGCGAGTGATGTATCCTTTAATGGATTCCTTGACCCTGCTTTTTATGGTAAAGAGGTAATCAACAGTCCGCTTCTGTCGTCTGTTCCCGACGAAATGTCCAAGGAACTGGGCGGCTAGCTCATCAAAGGTAGAGATAGAGCATATCATGAGTCCTCGGAAGCAGTCTCGTCCAGCCCAAATGAGACTGGCGGGAAATGCTCGTCACTGGGCGGCGTCTGAGTTATCCTGGAAGCTCATGCCTGCCGTGAATACGTCCAGATGGTCCTTCGAGTCAGAATTCCCGTAGAAGAGGGCCACCTTGGGAGGTTTGTTTCCGGAAGAGACGCGTGCAGCGAGCAGCCCTTCGGTGAAGGGCTTTGTAAGCGAGTCGGCGGTATACCTGGCCCTCTCGCTCGACGGGTGACCCTCCCGATGTATACCCTCGATTTTCTTTTCGAGGGCGTCGAGGCGATTGTGGTACCCTGAGGAGTCGGCGTGGTCAGAGTAGTGGCCTTTCCTACTTGTGGCTTGCGCCTGGCTGTGACTCCGGTTCCATTCTATCAAATTCCTCAGGTCCCCCGGCGAGGTCCTTCTTGAGTCCTCGTGGCGAGTGTCCTTTGTGCGATCCCGTCGAGAGAGGGGGTGTCGGTCATGCCTGGGTGTAGGCGAGCTAACCGACACCTCCCCAGGAGGGACGGGAATGCGACAGGCCTCAGGGCGATGGGCTCTTTTGTGAGACCGCGGCATGGGGCCATGTAGCGCCCAGCGGGTCATAGAATCGATCGCCGTGGGGGATCTGTGGTCGCCAAAGTGAGCAAGACGTTGTCCAGTGGTGCCAGCGTGGGTGACGTCATCTCCCCCTCTGCGGAGGTCGTGATCCCCAGGTGGGGGAACGGCGACCTGGAGGGCAGGGCCCGCCGTTTGGACGCGAGCAAGGGCATCCACTACGGACGCGAGCCTATTGATCCTTACTGAGAGGGCATGGATGGCATTCGGTGGGGGAGTAGATCCATCCGCGCCTCCGTTGTAGGGAGGGCGGTGGCTTGTGCTGGGATCGCCATGGTCTTCGATCGCCATATAGTCGAGGGCAGAAAATCAACTTTTGATGAGTGGAAAAATTTCTACTTTCCTACGGACAGCGCCAACTGATGGAGGCTTGGATCTCCTTCAGATTTTGTCTTCCGTCGATCTGTCACGAGTGTTGGTTATGGCTGAGATTGCTATTGAGGGTTGCTTCCTTGAGCGTGTGGATCTCAGTGGGCTTGTCATGAGGCAAAGCCGAGCTATCTGCAAAAGAAGTCTTGGGGTGGTTGTACTACCGTGGACCCTCCGACGATCAAGTTAGCCGAGGAATTTGGGCAGAGTAGCGGCTTATTGGAATAAAATTGCGTTACCTGAGTCATCTGAGAGAGGGGTTTTTATAGTGGTCGCTTGGAGCGAGCTGGCATGAGATCATCGCCGTCGGTTACGCCCCTGACGTTATGCCTGCGTGAATGACGGGATCCCATCATTAATGAAAAGATACGCTTGTTAATAGGGGGATACGACGGCGTGGAACGCGGGATGTTGGGTGGCGGATATCTCGCTTCTGGCAAGATACGCGGAGCCACGGCGGAGGCTCTTGGGCTCTGCGTCCTTGGTTGCTCGGTAGAACCGGGGAGGCTTAGCTCGGCGGGAGGGTCGGAGGCGAGCAGGAGGCTGAGGAAGATCGATTCTGTGATAGCTCGGATGCGAGCAGGGAGGTCTGAGGAAGCTCAACATATAGGAGGGCTCGGAGGCTAGCCGATAGTTATTTTTAAGGCGAGCATATGATTGTTCAGGGATCCATCGAAGGTCGGGTCATGCCTCAGGACGATAGCCCGGGGGACGCCTTCAATGTATGGTGCTTGCCCTGTTTCTGTGAGCCTTGGGACACGTCATCTGCCATGTGTCATGATCTGGGGAATTCCCGCTTATGAGTATCATCAATGGTTCTATGCATTTTTCATGGAGAGAGAGCATACAAGGATAGTGGTGAAAACGTGGTCCTCAAATGTTAGAGAGGAATCCACATGTACATGCATTTGAGATGTATATTTAGCTTCAAATGTTTCTTCAAAAAAAATATATAGTTTCAAATAAGAAATGAGGTTCTACAAACTTGAAAGCAGAGGGTTCAAAGGGAAAGTATTTTTGAAAAGAAGTTTTAAATGGTTAAAATCCGCTTGGGGTCTTTTTATTTTTACCTCTTGGGGTTTTCGTATTTTTATCAATATATGTTTTTTGGACCATCAACACACCAGCCATACACATGAACTTATTACGGTTATGAATGGTGCAAGTCAGTGAAAGCCTCTTATCCTTGACTATTGTTGGGATGTTTCTCTTATTGTTCGCACACTAGAGAGAGTCCGAATTGGACCCGGGCCTAATGGGTCGGGTCATCTATTAGTGTGGGCTAATAATATGTGATGGATAATGTTAGGTTGTTAACACTATATATACTCCTATTGAGAGGAGTTGGTTGTGTTTGCCAAAATGTAGTCTCTTTGGGGTTTGGTGTGGCTCCTTTTCTTGTGGTGAGGGATAGTGATTAGAGTGTTGTGAGACCACGTTATATCCGGTGTGCTATTTCCTTTCATTACATTTTTGTTGCTATGTTTATGTTCTCAATTTAGTTTGTTGGGATCTGATGATGCTCATAAGTGGGAGCTCCCCGGATCATGACACGTGGTAGATGACGTGTCCCGATGCATACGGAAACAGGGAAAGGATTACACATTGGAGGCGTCCCCCGGGCTATCGTCCCGCTTCCTGGACCCAACCTCCAAAGATTCCCTGAACATTCCTGTACTCGCTAAGTAAACAACCATTGGCTCCCCCATCGAGCCTTCCTACAAGCCGAGCATCACAGCCTTTCGCCTTCGAGCTATCCAGGAGCCGAACCAGCTCGGCCTCCCGCCCTCTTTTAGGCCTCTCGCCGAGCTAGGCTTCCTCGGTTCTATCGAGCGACCCAGAACGCAGATCACAGGCGTCCTTGCACGGCTCTGCGAATCTCGCCAGACGCGAGATATTCGCCGCCCCACGATCCCTTGTTCCACGCTGTCACCTTCCCCTATTAACGAGCGTATCTCGTCATTAATGAGGGATCGCACCATTCTTGCAGGCGTAACGCCAGGGGCGTAATGGCCAGCGAGAATCTCGCGCCCGCTAGCCTATGGCTGTCGCTATATAAACCCCTCTCTCAGACGACTCAAGTAACGCAATTTTTACCCAACTTTACCCAAATACCTTGACTAACTTGATCGTCGGAGGGTCCACGATGGTACGACCACCCCGGGAGTTCTTTGCAGGTAGCTCGGCTTCACACCAAATCAGGCCCTTTGAGATCCACACGCTTCAGGACGCAACCCTCAAACCCAATCTCAGCCCTCACCAACGCTGTCGGAAGATCGATGGAAGACAACATCTGAAGGAAATCCAGACCTCTATCAGTTGGCGCCGTCTGTGGGAATATCGAAAATTCTACTCATCGAAAGTTGATCTTCCGATCTCGAACTGATGGGGAGTGAACATCACGACAATCCCAGCACAAGCCGCCATCATCCCCACAACGGAGGTGCGGACAGATCCTCTCCTCCCCCTAACACCGTTCACGCCCTGTCTGCATGAATCAATAAGCTTGCGTCCATCATGGATGTCCTTGTCCTTGTCCAAATAGCTGGACAAGCCCCCCACGTGAAACAACCTAGTTCATTTATACCAATTCCAGTTCCCGTATTTCCTTATTTGTGGTATTTTCTTGATTTATCGTGTTTTGGGTGCGAATGGTATTTTACATTTTACTTTGCATTCGACCCGACCTGCTTGCTTGAACTTGTTTGATTCATATTTATGAACTATCTTGACTTGTTACATAGACATGTGCATTTTCATGATACTGCATACTGGCATTTTATCTAGCATTGCATCTTTTACCATATAACATTTTAAGTCACGTAAAATATTCTAAAATTACATAACTTGGCCTGCATGATACCCCTAACCCCGTGTTAGCATCCGCGCATCTTGTCCCCGTCCCGTTCAGTGAAACGAATGTGTTTGGATGGTTACGCGCATATACGTGCATCCGTCCTTGGGGTATGCATTTTCGTTAACTGAGCATTCATTTTGAAATTTGGACGTCGCATATATTTTTTCATATTTTAAATTTGAATTTTTAGATCCAACCCAGGCGTGTTTTGGAATATTTTTGTATCCCGCCAAAATTCAAATTTATTTAATTTAATATATTTATTTTAATCAACAATTTAAATTTTATAACGAAAAATATATTTTTAAAATTTATATCTTAATCACTAAAAAACAAATCCATCCCTCCTTTCTCTCTTTCTCACTCCTCTCGATATCGCTCATCTCTCTATCTCTCTCCTCTCGATTTCATTCTCCCCCCTTTCGCTTTCTCTCTCTCTCTCCAATCTCTCTCTCTCTCTCTTTATATATTATTAATCATTATAAACTTTTATATATAACCCCCCACTTCATCTACCTCACGCCTCTCTCTCCTCTTCCTTTTTCTTTTCTTTTTTTCTTTCCTCACCTACCCTCGCATCACGCTCGCCCTCGCTCGCCTCCACCCTTGTCGCCGCCAAATCCCAGAACTCACCATCCTCATCTCCACCTCCTCCTCAAACACCAACCCAGAACCCGAGCTTCCTCTCTCCAACCGAGCCTGCAACCCACCTTCACCTTGCCTCCCCGTCGTCGGCGACCTCCTCTTCATCAAAACCACCTCGCTCTCATCCCCTCTCCTCTGTGCTTCTCATACACCAATCGCTGCAACCCAACTCCAGCCAAACCCTAGCATCACCACCATCTTATTCTCCCCACACCTGCAGCCCAACTAGTGAGATATCGCCGGCAGCCTTCTTCTTCCAAACCAACAGAAACCCTCGTCACCATCATCGCCTGACCGATCGACAGTATGATCTTCTTCCTCTTTCCTCGGCTGCAACCTTTGATCCCGACATCAAGAACCTTAACACATCACTGCCCATCACCGGAAAACCCCCGTCGACGCCTCCTCGCCTCCTCTGTCCCTGACCCGAGCCAAACCAAACCACAGAATAACCACAACCTTCATCTCTTCTTTCTTCTTTTTCTTCTTCTTCTTCTTGTTTTTCCTTATCTTCTTGCTTTCTTGTTTCTTGATCCATGTTTCCGGTCACCGCCGGAGCCGTGCTCACCGTCGCTGATCCGGGCGACCCAGTGGACATCCCTATCCAGCGTGGTCCGTTCCTGGATTGCTTGGTTCAGTCCCGTGGGCACCGTGTGTGCATTGCAACTTTTACCGACATTGGACGTTACCGTGCGTATCCGTCGCGTGATCTATCGAGAGTAGTTAATCTTGCTACATGCTATATAACTCATTATATACCTATTTAAATAAATATCATACCTGTATTTAAAATCATGCACCCCATGTTTAGTTTTATAACTTTTGGATGTTCTGTTTGCATCCATTCATATCATTTCAGATCTAGGTCATGAAAACCTATCTTGTTACATACTAGATTACAATATACTGCATCCATATCAATATTTACATCACATATTGCTTAGTTGTACATCCCACAATACCATTTTACAGTTTTACTATTTTCGGATACCCGTTTGTATCCATCTCATTTAAAATATATATAACTGCATCTATAGATCACATTAATACATAATACTGTGATATTAACACCCCATATTTAATAAAGTGCATCCTAATTAGTATTGGAACTATAAATGTAACCCTAATCGATAATTATGCATCCATATCTTTGAATTATCTATTTGCATACCATATCACATTATTCCATTTTATTGTTATATTAGTACTCCATACTTGATTTTGTGTACCCATACTTATTACAGTTTGATTATGAGCACCCACTCGACACTTGTGCACTACCTGACATGACCTGATACACTACTACCGACATGACCTGATACCTGTGCACTACTTGACATGACTTGATACACGTACACCACCTGACATGACCTGATGTACCACAGCGTGACATATTACATGTTCTTGTTACTAATGCCGACAATCTAGACCTGTTGTCCCTACGGACATTTCCTGTTGTCTATACAGACAAACCTGTACCTGCTTGATCCTGTGTTGGCATTAGTCTCAGATTTATCAATACCTGACTTACACACATAAGCTTGGGGGTATGGGGAAATCAAGAATGTATCCGAACGTAACTCAAAGGGCTATTACATCTTGTTACCGTGGTCCCGTGGGGTTGAACGGGACATAGACTCACAGTCTATTACATCGTGTTACCGTGGTCTCGTGGGGTTGAACGAGACATAGACTTATAGTCTATCATATCTTGTTACCGTGGTCCCGTGGGGTTGAACGGGGCATAGACCGATGGGTTACGATGCGGATTACATTAATTGATTTTGAATGACTTTAGAGTAGATAGCCCTATAGCACAGTTTAGACTACTCATTGCACTTCACCTGTTTATATCCTGTTCACTGATCTATATTCATATTACGTTTTACTTGTTACTGAGGACTTGTTACTGTTCATACCTCATGCCTGCATATTTCATTATATCCTGTTTGCCTTGAATTATTGATATTATGACGCACTGACGTCTGGGTTTTGTATGGCCCAGATCCCTTATCCTTATCGCAGGCTGTCCAGGAGTACTTTGATCAACAGGCGGAGCAGTGAGGACCTGTTATTAGTTTAGTTCAGTTTCCTTTCAGTATTTTCATTCCTGATGTGAGCCCGCATTATGGGACGTACATTCCAGTTATTATTGTATTGGATCTTTTTGCTTCCACATTATTTTATTCTTGACCCGTTATTCTGGCTCATGGACATGTATTAGATAGTTGTTTATTATTGTTCTTGATATCTCTACAGCCGTAATGTGACCGTGGAGGGATATTTCCTATCCACAGGTAGCATGGTTGGCTTTGTCACGTGCCTATCTTAGCGCACTCTAGGAAGCAGGGCGTGACAGGGTTTATTTGGTATCAGATCCATAGGATTTAGGTTAATCAGGTTTGATTCTTTTGTAGTTGGGTATTAAACCCAATACATGAATCAAAATACTCGTAATTAGGAACATGTCCTGCCATATTTTTATCGTAATTCTTGAATCATATCTTTCTCTTGACCCTTTGTCTTGACGATATGCAAACAACTTTGCATCTCGGCTTGGAACTTTTGATTCCCTATTGTTTTTCCTTGTTCCTTGATTCTGATACTAGGATTTGGGTGACTTGAATGGAGTTATGTGATTGTAACTATGAACTGCAGCATGGTTACAATGCGGTACTCTATTTAAGTAACTTGGAGTCCTGGTCTTGTTTCATTTCCTTATTTCATGGTCGTGAAATTTCCTTGGTTCTCTCAGTTTCATTGCTTACCAGTTCATGTTTTGCAGATTTCTTGGTGATTGATACCGGCAGTTATGAAGTTGTCTTGGGAATGGATTTTCTCGGCACTTTCCACGCTCACATTGATTGTAGGGCAAAGAAAGTGATTTTCCAGATTCTCAGACATCCGGAGTTTGTTTTTGCTGGAGGAAGCAGTTCTGTCGGGCCAGTCGAGTTTAGGGCTAGGCCGACAAACAATGTTCTTTCGTCGATGGAAGTTGATAAAGAAGAAGCGCCAGCGGTAGTTCGAGATTTCATGGACGTGTTCGAGGACATCTCGGGTTTACCACCAAAACGAGATGTGGAGTTCGCGATCGATCTTATTCCTGGTGCAGCGCCAATCTCAAGGGCGTACTATCCGATGGCACCAGTGGAGTTGGAGGAAGTCAAGAAGCAGGTTACCGAATTGCTATAGAAGGGTTGGATTCGCAGCAACAATTCACCTTGGGGAGCTCCAGTACTTCTAGTAAAGAAGAAAGATGGCACAAGGAGGATGTGCATCGATTATCGAGAATTAAACTGGGTGACTATTAAGAACAAGTACCCGATCCCTCGCATTGGCGAATTATTCGAGCAGCTTAGTGGCGAGGGTATTCTCGAAGCTGGATTTGCGATCCGGATATTATCAGGTCCGAGTCAAATCAGAAGATATTTGCAAGACGGCGTTCCGAACTCGGTATGGACATTACGAGTATTTAGTGATGCCCTTCGGAGTAAGGAATGCACCGGCGATATTTATGGACTTGATGAACAGAATTTTTTCACCATTCTTGGACCAGTTTATAGTGGTGTTCATTGATGATATTCTTGTTTACTCGAGAAGCATAGAAGAGCATGCAGAACACTTGAAGATCGCACTGCAGACATCGAGGCAAGAAAGATTATATGCAAAGATGAGCAAGTGCGAGTTTTGGCTTGAAAAAGTGAAGTTTTTGGGGCATGTCGTGTCCGGAGATGGGATCGCCATTGATCCCGAAAAGATTGCAGCAGTTCGATATTGGTCGATTCCGAAGAACGTTGCAGAGATTAGAAGTTTTCTTGGACTTGCCGGATATTACAGAAGATTCGTGGAGAATTTTGCTCGTTTGGCTGAGCCTTTGACCAAGCTTACGCGTAAGGAGGTACCGTTCGTATGGACGGATAAATGCGCGTCGGTTTTTGAGGCGTTGAAGCAGAAATTGATAACCACTCCTATTTTGACCGTACCAGAAAGTTCTGGAGGATTGGTGATTCACAGCGACGCATCTTGGAAAGGTTTGGGATGTGTTTTGATGTAGCATGGGAAGGTTATAGCTTACGCATCGAGACAGTTGAAGACCCATGAGAAGAATTACCCAACTCATGATTTGGAGCTAGCAGCTGTGATTTTCGCTTTGGATATTTGGAGACACTACTTATTGGGCGAAAGAGTCGAAGTATTCACCGATCACAAAAGCCTGAAGTATGTGTTCACACAGAAGGAGCTTAATATGAGGCAGCGTAGATGGTTGGAGCTGATAGTTGACTACGATCTTGATCTTAAGTACCATCCGGGGAAAGTTAATGTTGTGCCGGATGCGCTTAGTCGGTTGCCAGCAATTCAGATGTTGACTGCACAAAAGGAACTTATTGAAGACTTTCAGAGATTCGATTTGGAGATCGTGCTACCGCATTCTTCGGGACAGTTGATGCAGCTGCAAGAAGAGTCGTTGTTGATC
Organism: Agapanthus africanus; assembly: GCA_030015575.1. Lineage (NCBI taxonomy): Eukaryota > Viridiplantae > Streptophyta > Magnoliopsida > Asparagales > Amaryllidaceae > Agapanthus > Agapanthus africanus. The sequence continues at coordinate 51,203,456 of CM057339.1, forward strand.
GAGAATATTAAAACAGCGCATTCACAGGACCTAAGATTGCAGAAGTTTCGAGAACAGGTTGAGGCTGGACTTCGAACGGACTTGTTAATTCATGAAGACGATTCGTTGCGATATGGTAGCCGTTTGTGTGTGCCAAAAGGAGATATTCGTGAAGAAGTTATGAAGGAAGCACACAGTTCCGCGTATTCCGTACATCCAGGAGGCATGAAGATGTACCGCGATCTAAGACAACATTTCTGGTGGGAAGGCATGAAAAGGGAGATTGCTCGCTTTGTAGCGAAGTGCTTGGTGTGTCAGCAAGTTAAGGCTAAACATCAAAGGGTGGCTGGTTTATTGCAACCACTTCATATTCCTCAATGGATGTGGGAACATATAACCATGGATTTCGTGACAGCTTTACCGCGGAGTCCAAAGGGCAACAGTGCAGTTTGGGTGATTGTTGATCGATTGACCAAGGCAGCTCATTTCATACCATTTCGAGTTGGTCAGTCAACGGCAGCGTTGGCAGAATGGTACATGCAGGAGATTGTGAGATTGCATGGAGTACCTGTGAGTATCGTTTACGACTGTGACACCCGATTCTTATCGCACTTCTGGAGGAATTTTACAAGAAAGTTTAGGGACGCGATTGAAGTTTAGCACAGCTTATCATTCTCAGACAGATGGCCAGTCGGAAAGAACAATCCAAACTCTTGAAGTTATGTTGAGAGCTTACATGTTGGACTTCAAAGGTTCGTGGGAGGATCATCTACACTTTGTGGAGTTTCGTACAACAACAGCTTTCAGGCGACTATTCAGATCGCTCCATTCAAAGCGTTGTATGGTCGCAAGTGTCGCTCACCCGTTTGTTGGGATGATATTGGAGAGCGAAGATTGTTGGGACCGGATTTGATCGTGCAAACCGTTGAGAAAGTTAATACTATCCGGAATCACATGAAGGCGGCACAAGATCGACAGAAGAGTTAGGCCGGCACATCGAGAAGACCTCTAGGGTTCGCTGTTGGTGATATGGTATTCTTGAAGATATCACTGACTAGAGGGGTGATTCTTTTCGGGAGTCGAGGCAAGTTTAGTCCTCGATTCGTTGGGCCTTTCGAGATTTTGGAGCGTGTTGGAGAAGTGGCGTATCGATTGGCTTTACCACAATGTTTGGCGAATGTTCATGACGTGTTTCATGTATCTCAACTCCGTAAATATGTTCAAGATGAAACACATGTGCTGGATCATTCAGAGCTGACTGTAAGAGAGGATTTGACCTTTGAGGAACGACCGATATCGATTGTTGATCGAAGGGAAAAGGTCCTTAAGAACATGGTTATTCCCTCTCGTACCTGTTTCTTGGGGAAATCGCTCGCATGGAGAATCGACTTGGGAACGAGAAGATGAAATCCGACAGAAGTTTCCACATGTATTCTTGTAGTTTCTTGATTGTTTATCCTTTCTTGTTCTTGGAATTTTGAGGACGAAATTCTTTTTGTAGTTGGGTATAATATAACAACCTAGTTCATTTATACCAATTCCAGTTCCCGTATTTCCTTATTTGTGGTATTTTCTTGATTTATCGTGTTTTGGGTGCGAATACATTTTACTTTGCATTCGACCCGACCCGCATGCTTAAACTTGTTTGATTCATATTTATGAACTATCTTGACTTGTTACATAGACATGTGCATTTTCATGAATACTGCATACTGGCATTTTATCTGGCATTGCATCTTTTACCATATAACATTTTAAGTCACGTAAAATATTTTAAAATTACATAACTTAGCTTGCATGATACCCCTAACCCTGTAGTAGCATCTGCGCATCTTGTCCTCGTCCCGTTCAGTGAAACGAACGTGTTTGGATGGCTACGCGCAGGTACGTGCATCCGTCCTTGGGGGTATGCATTTTCGTTAACTGAGCATTCATTTTGAAATTTGGATGTCGCATATATTTTTTCATATTTTAAATCTGAATTTTTAGACCTAACCCGGGCGTGTTTTAGAATATTTTTGTATCCCGCCAAAATTCAAATTTATTTAATTTAATATATTTATTTTAATCAACAGTTTAAATTTTATAACGAAAAATATATTTTTAAAATTTATATCTTAACCACTAAAAAACAAATCCATCTCTCCTCTCTCTCTCTTTCTCACTCCTCTCGACCTCTCTCATCTCTCTATCTCTCTCCTCTCGATTTCATTCTCTCTCCCCCTTTCTCTTTCTCTCTCTCTCCAATCTCTCTCTCTCTCTCTTTATATATTATTAATCATTATAAACTTTTATATATAACCCCCCCACTTCATCTACCTCACGTCTCTCTCTCCTCTTCCTTCTTCTTTTCTTTTTTTCTTTCCCCGCCTACCCTCGCCTCACGTTCGCCCTCGCTCTCCACCCTCGTCGCCGCCAAATCCCAGAACTCGCCATCCTCGTCTCCATCTCTTCCTCAAACACCAACCCAAAACCCGAGCTTCCTCTCTCCAACCGAGCCTGCAACCCACCTTCACCTTGCCTCCCCGTCGCCGGCGACCTCCTCTTCATCACAACCACCTCGCTCTCATCCCCTCTCCTCTGTGCTTCTCATACACCAATCGCTGCAACCCAACTCCAGCCAAACCCTAGCATCACCACCATCTTATTCTCCCCACACCTGCAGCCCAACCAGTGAGACATCACCGGCAGCCTTCTTCTCCCAAACCAACAGAAACCCTCGTCACCATCATCGCCTGACCGATCGACAGTGTGATCTCCTTCCTCTTTCCTCGGCTGCAACCTTTGATCCCGACATCAAGAACCTTAACACCTCACTGCCTATCACCGGAAAACCCCCGTCGACGCCTCCTCGCCTCCTCTGTCCCTGACCCGAGCCAAACCAAACCACAGAACAGCCACAACCTTCATCTCTTCTTTCTTCTCTTTCTTCTTCTTCTTGTTTTTCCTTCTCTTCTTGCTTTCTTGTTTCTTGATCCATGTTTTCGATCACCGCCGGAGCCGTGCTCGCCGCCGCTGATCCGGACGACCCAGTGGACATCCCTATCCAATGTGGTCCGTTCCTGCATTGCTTGGTTCAGTCCCGTGTGTGCCGTGTGTGCATTGCAACTTTTACCGACATTGGACGTTACCGTGCGTATCCGTCGCGTGATCCATCGAGGCAAGTTAATCTTGCTACATGCTATATAACTCATGATATACCTATTTAAATAAATACCATACCTGTATTTAAAATCATGCACCCCATGTTTAGTTTTATAACTTTTCGATGTTCCGTTTGCATCCATTCATATCATTTCAGATCTAGGTCATGAAAACCTATCTTGTTACATACTAGATTACAATATACTGCATCCATATCAATATTTACATCACATATTGCTTAGTTGTACATCCCACAATACCATTTTACAGTTTTACTGTTTTCGGATACCCGTTTGCATCCATCTCATTTAAAATATATATAACTGCATCTATAGATCACATTAATACATAATACTGTGATATTAACACCCCATGTTTAATAAAGTGCATCCTAATTAGTATTGAAACTATAAATGTAACCCTAATCGATAATTGTGCATCCATATCTTTGAATTTATATCTATTTGCATACCATATCACATTATTCCATTTTATTGTTATATTAGTACTCCATACTTGATTTTGTGTACCCATACTTATTACAGTTTGATTATGAGCACCCACTCGACACTTGTGCACTACCTGACATGACCTGATACACTACTACCGACATGACCAGATACCTGTGCACTACTTGACATGACTTGATACACGTACACCACCTGACATGACCTGATGTACCACAGCGTGACATATTACATGTTCTTGTTACTAATGCCGACAATCTTGACCTGTTGTCCCTACGGACATTTCCTGTAGTCTATACAGACAAACCTGTACCTGCTTGATCATGTATTGGCATTAGTCTCAGATTTATCAATACCTGACTTACACACATAACCTTGGGGGTATGGGAAAATCAAGAATGTATCCGAACGTAACTCAAAGGGCTATTTCATCTTGTTACCGTGGTCCCGTGGGGTTGAACGGGACATAGACTCACAGTCTATGTCACGCCCCGCTTCCCAGTATACGGCGAAGAAGACGCGACGAGGCCCGCTACGTATATACTCAGAAGTACATACGCTAAGCGTAACTAAGCAATATAAATACACAAGAGACAAGAGTATAAAATAACAGCAACTTTTATTTATTAACATTCTTTGTACAATACATGGAAAGAAAAATACAACTAAAATAAAGATGCCTAAACAGTGGCATAACAGAAAAAGGAAAGTACTGAAAAGAAAAGTGTACAATAAAATTATACTGCTGGGTCTTCGGCAAATTGCTCCAAGTCTTCTTGGGTTGGCTCAACTTCTGCCGGGTCCAAGTCACCTGACGACATTCCAAGAAAAGAGAAACAGAATGTCGTCAGCGAACAGATCGCTCGGTAAGTCCCAAAGGTAAGAGGGAAGTAGAGAAGACAGAATAAGAAGATACATTTTTAAAGTGTAAACTATTGTTGTAATGTTATGTTAATGCTGTTGTTTGTAGCTTGGTACAGAAGGATGCCGGTGTATACGAGGGGAGTCTCACTTGCCAGAGACTAGGGCACGTGTAGTACAAGGAACCGTTATGCCACGGTACAACAACAATAGGATTCAGGTTAGGTGTATTAATCTAACCACCTCGTGCCACTTTTAACACCTTCCGTACCAATCTACCCCTTAAACCCCGCGATGTCTTGTTTGTATTGTTATCTTGTAAAATTGTATTGATTGTAAGATTGATTAACTGACTGACCGAAACCATGATATCAGAAAACGGTTATAACCGTATAGTCATGTAAATGGAATACTGGAATCATGTAGAAGGAATATCCATGGTTCGGTTCAGTCAAGTTATATAGATTGTTAACTGAATTCAGGGATTCATGTATTCATCTTGAGTCGGAATATGGAAGAATATAGATTGACTTGAATCATATTCAAGTCAGAAATAGTCAGACTCTAACCCGAGTCAGACTGAAAGAAAGATAATTTGAAGTTTTATATTTGTTAGGGGCCTTATTGTAATTTATAAAACTTGAGGGGGTTTATTGTAAAAAGTAATATTGTATAGTTTTCAAAATACACCTCAAGTAATTATTATTTGTCTTTATAGTTATAATGAGTGTGGATTTTATTTGTGTTATTCTAGTGAATATATCCTAATAAAAGTATTAATTGATTTATTTGAATTCCAGGGTATTTTAATGTAACTTTTAAACTTGTAATTTTAGAAAAAAAGTGGAAACTTTAAATTATAATAAAATAGGTGTCTAAATGATAATTATATATATATTAACACATGAATAATCTTAAATAATTATTTTATTTTCCCAAAATCTCATTTTTTCTTAAATGCCGTATTTTAAACCTTTCGAGACCGAATGCTCCTTGCGGAGGTCTGAATCTTGCACTACTAGCCTGCGGGTGCACGATGAACCGTACTATCCCTAACAGGTTCCCCAAAGGTGGGTTGTAGCGGCGCTTTGCTTAGGTTTAATAAATACCATTCATTTAGAAAAACGGTTTTATAAATATAAGGTATTTATTTGTAAAAGAGTATAGTTTTCCGTATTTTAGTTGTTAGGGTTTCCTAAGCGAACTAGCCTATTTCTAAGGTCTAAACGACAAGTCATTAGAAGCCTCAAATCGCCTCTTCACCGTCAATTGCGGCCAGGTAAGTACAAGTGAGGAGGGAGGGATCCGCTCACGAATCGTGAGACGGGCCTTTTAAAGTTACCCAAGCTCACTTGCCTAGCCTAGACACCACAAAGTCAGTTTAGATAAACGATCGATGTCTATGACCAATCGTGCTTTCATTTTATAAAAGATTTTATTTAGAAATGTTTACAACTTAAAGCTTTTAGAAAAGTTTTATAAAGAATGTGGTATTTTAGTGAAAAGTCCTGTATTTTCGTATTCTATATTTTGATGTTTATCAATTAGGATTATATTTGTGTGTGTGTAGAGGTAGGTCATTACCTCATGACTTATTTTAAGTTTTGATGAAGTTTAGGGGTTAAACATGATATGTTAAACTTGAAGGTATTAAAGCGCAAGAATACGGTATTTGAAAACGTTATCATTTCATGTGTGAAAATTCATTCAAATTGATTTATACAAGTTTAGTGATCAAGATAAACGTATTTAGGAGTGAGGGAATTAATTAGAACAAGAAAAAGAAACTCTATGGTATTTTTATGAAAAGAATACGGTTTTGCAAAGAAGCTATCATTTCATATGAGAAACTTTATTTAAATTGGTTTATGGGTGATTAATAGTCAACATGAATATGTTAGGGTATTGTGGATTAGGTGATAAGTGAAATTTTGTAGAAAAACCGAATCAGAAATCGGTTTGTTCCGATTTCCGTCGGGTTCCATAAATCCGTATTTTTAAGAAAAAGAATGGTGAGAAGGATGGGACTTACGGATTTAAACTCTTCTAAAGAGTAAAGAGGACAAGGGAAAAAGGTCGAGGAGTGTTTTCGTCGCCGGTTGCTTCAAGGCACGTCGCCGGAATTCGTCAGGGCTTCGCCGGGAAACTCGAATTCAAAGCACACTTCTTGTGGAAATTTCAAGAGAGTTTTTCTAGGGTTTTGGAATGAGAAGGTAGGGGGTAGGGGTCTATATATAGGTTAGCTAGGTAGGGTAGGTGAAGGGTCTTTTTTTTATTAAAAATTATAAAAATTAATGAAAAACATTAAAATTTTGCATTAAAAGGGTTATATTTAACATTCAGAGCTGACACATTAAAAATGGAGTAAACCATGAGTTTCAGGAGGTCAAAAGACGCAACATTTGTGTTGGGACCTCGGCCGTCGGCGCAACTCCGGCCGGCGGCGCCGGCCGGCCGCCGGCCGAGTTGGCCGATTTCGGCCGGCGTCAGGTCCGGGGTCTCGTGACTAGTTTTTGGCACGGTTCATTTTTGGGGTTCAGTTCACTATTTGGGTGTTATGGCCTGTTGACTTTTGGACTTCCAGAAATTTTTAAAGAAAAATGTGCTAAAAATAATATGGGATATGGGATTCGAACTCTGGTGGCTTGGTTCAGTAGTGCAAGGTGTTACCAATGAGCTACAAGCTTCTTCTTATAGTTATTGTAAAGAGATAGATACTTAAAGTGTTAGCAGCAACATTAATACTCCAAGTATACTTCAAATTTAATTCAAATTTAGGTATACAAAAATTGGAGTTGTTACAATCTACCCTCCTTACAAAAATTTCGTCCTCGAAATTTATAACTTTTATTTGAGAACTAGTTTACAAAAAGGTGCGAATATCTTGCACGCATCTCATCTTTCCTTTCCCACGTGGATTCTCCTGGAGTGTCTTTTCTCCACATTACCCGGACCAAATTAACTTCCTTGTTCCGAAGTGTCTTCACTTTTCTTTCCAGGATCTCCACAGGTTGTTGCTCACAAGACAAATCGGGCTGTATAGTGAGCTCAGAATGATCGAGTACATGGCTGGGGTCACTCACATACCTTCTGAGTTGAGATATGTGGAACACGTTATGCACTCCTTCCAATGATGGTGGAAGCGCTAAACGGTACGCCACTTCACCGTCTCGTTCGAGTATGTCGAACGGTCCAATGTATCTCGGACTCAACTTTCCCCGTCTTCCAAATCGGATCACTCCGCGGTTCGGAGATATCTTCAAGAATACATGGTCTCCTGGCTGGAACTCCAAGTGTCGTCTCTTTGCATCAGCCCAGTGTTTCTATCTATCTTGGGCTATGCGCATTCTTTCCCTGATAGTACGAACCACACCAACGGTCGCTACTACCATCTCTGGTCCAAGGAGTTCCCTATTTCCGATGTCGTCCTAACTTAACGGCGATCGACACTTCCTTCCATACAATGCTGCAAAAGGTGCCATTCCTATACTTGCTTGGTAGCTGTTGTTGTATGCGAACTCCACAAGATGCAGGTGATCTTCCCACGATCCTTTGAAGTCGAGCATACATGCTCTGAGCATATCCTCCAAGATCTGAATAGTTCGTTCGGACTGACCATCTGTTTGTGGATGATAAGCCATGCTGAAGTTCAGACTTGTTCCCAAGCTAGCTTGCAGAATCTGCCAAAATTGCGATCGAAACCTGGTGTCACGATCGGAGACAATGCAGACCGGTACTCCATGAAGTCTCACAATTTCCTGTATGAGTTCATGGGTATCAGAGATAGTACATTATGACGAGTTTTTAAATCTAATTTAGATTATTACCTCCATGTACTTCTTCGCTAGTGTCTCAGTTGATTGGCCAACTCGAAATGGGATGAAGTGAGACGACTTTGTGAGTCGATCCACAATGACCCAAATCGCATCGTTACCCTTTGTGCTGCGAGGAAGGGCAGTTACAAAGTCCATCGTGATGTGCTGCCACTTCCATTCTGGAATTGGTAACGGTTGAAGTAGTCCAGCTGTCCTGTGATGTTCAGCCTTTACTTGCTGACACACCAAGCATTTTGCGACACTTCTGGCTACTTCACGCTTCATTCCATGCCACCAATAATTCTGACGTAGATCCTTGTACATTTTGGTACCTCCAGGATGTACTGAATAGGGAGAGCTGTGAGCTTCTTTCATTAACTCTTCCCGAACAGGACCCTTTGGTACACACAATCTGCTGCCGTATCTCAAAGATCCGTCTTCATGGATGATGAAATCTGTTCTGAGTCCATTCTCCAATTGTTCTCTGATCTTTTGCAACTTAGCATCGCTGGCTTGAGCTGCTTTGATCTGATTGACAATAGTTGATTGGACTTGTAGATTCATCAAATTTGATATATCACCTGGCATGACTAGTTCAATCTCCATCTGGTGTAGGTCTTGCTGAAGCTTCCACTGGTCGGTGAGATTCATTGCTAATGGCTGGCGACTAAGAGCATCAAGTACTACGTTCACCTTTCCTGGATGATATTGCAAATTGATGTCAAAGTCCGCCATAAGTTCTAACCATCTTCTCTGCCACATATTCAACTCCTTCTGAGTAAACACATACTTCAGACTTTTATGATCTGTGTAGATGTTCACTCGTTCACCAAGTAAGTAGTGGCGCCAAATTTTGAGAGCAAAAATAACGGCTGCCAACTCCAGATCATGCGTCGGATAATTGCGCTCATGAGTCTTCAGTTGTCTTGAAGCATAAGCCACAACCTTACCGTGCTGATGTAGAACACACCCTAATCCTTTACCGGATGCATCGCAATGCACTTCGAATCCTCCAGATTGATCCGGTATGACGAGAATAGGTGCTGATGTCAGTCTTGACTTGAGTTCTACGAAAACTTGCTCGCATGTTTCTGACCACACAAATTCTTCATCTTTTCGTGTGAGCTTGGTCAGGGGTGTTGCTATCTTCGAAAAGCCTTCAATAAACCTTCTGTAATATCCAGCTAATCCCAAGAAACTTCGAATATCCTTTACTGATTTTGGCGTAGGCCATTCGCTGACTGCTGAAACTTTTGCTGGATCCACAGAAATTCCTTCTCCTGATACGATGTGTCCAAGAAAACCAACTTGTTTTAGCCAAAACTCGCACTTGCTGTATTTGGCATAAAGCTTATGTTGTCGAAGAGTTTCCAGGACTATTCGTAGGTGCTCCGCATGCTCTTTCCGATTCTTAGAATATACCAGGATGTCGTCGATGAAGATGACAACGAACCTGTCTAAATATTCCCGGAAAACTTGGTTCATAAGGTTCATGAAGATTGCTGGTGCATTGGTCACTCCAAATGGCATTACTAAGAATTCGTAATGTCCATAACGAGTTCTGAAAGCTGTTTTGTGAATATCAGCTTCCTTGACCTTCACTTGATGATAACCTGAACGAAGATCTAGTTTGGAGAAGACACAAGATCCACTTAGCTGATCGAATAAATCGTCGATGCGCGGAAGTGGATATTTGTTCTTTATAGTAACTTCGTTCAAGGCCCTATAATCGATGAACATTCTGTATGAACCTTCCTTCTTCTTCACCAATAGTACAGGTGCTCCCCAACTTGAAGTGCTGGGACGAATCCATCCTTTCGCCAGTAATTCGTCCAACTGTGTTCGAACTTCCTTCAAACCTTCCGGACTTAGTCTATAAGGTGCTTTGATCACTGGTTGTGCTCCTGGTACTAAGTCAATACTGAATTCAAGAGCTCGATCGGGTGGCAAACCTGATATATCGTCAGGGAATACATCGTCGAACTCTCGAACTACCTCCGGTCTTGATTGTTCCTCTGCCTGAGCTGCTGCAACTACTGCTTCCCTTGGGTTTGCTTTATAAGTACTTGGCTCCAGGGTGCGATCTCCACTCTTGAAGTAGAAGACCGGATGATCTGGAATCTCGAATACTACCCTCCTTTGACGACAGTCGATGGTAGCATAGAAGGTTCCAAGCCAGTCCATTCCTAGAACCACATCGAAATTTGGTATGTCAGTACCTTGAAGTCAGCGTAAAACTCTCGACTGCAGACGATGACTGGACACATGCTGTATCCCATAGTTGCCTTTAGAACACCATTTCCAGAACTGACGTTCCAGCTGGATACAAGCGGTGAGACTGGAATCGCATGGGTTCGGACAAACCGTTGCGACATAAAGCAGTGGGATGCTCCAGTATCAAACAGTGCAAGTGCAGGTAGTGAAGCTACTAGGATTGTACCTAAGGTATATGGGATAGGTTTTAGGTATAAGGAAAGTGTGTAGGTAAACAAAACTAAAAGATAAGTTTGAGAAGGAAGTTTACCAGTAATGACTTGGCCAGTGGCCTCAGCTTCTTCCACAGACATCATGAAAGCCTGGCGCTTTGGCACATTCCTCCTGGCCTGAGGAGCATTCCTCTGAACGTTCCTTTGAGCTTGATGGAACTGTCGAGGAGGTGGTGCAGCTTGTGGTCCCCTAGGTGGTGCAGGCAGTGCAAGTCTGGTAGCAGGTGCCTGAAGAGCCGGTCGTTGCTGATAAGTATTTGCTGGCCTGGGTGCAGCAACTGAGTTCTGCCTTTGAGGACAAGATCCAATATCGTGAGTGGCTGAACCGCAGACTAAGCAGAGGCGGTTGGCTCGACGCCAGTCCTTCATCATATGTCCAGTTCTCTTGCAGTAACTGCAAAAGGCTGGGCTAGGACGATGAGTTGGTACTCCGGGCCGCCTCGGCACGAAAGGTGGTCTGGACGTGGCTCCACCTGCCATCTGGTTGGCAGGACGCTTGACTCCTGTAGACTGAGGTCTGCCCCTCTCTTTTATCACTGCCTCATAACTGTGGGCAGCTTCTAGGGCTTCCTTATGAGTCAAAAACTTTCCTGTGGCTAGAGCAGCCTTGATCTCTGTGTCCAAACCTTGCTGAAAACGACGGGCTCTGATCTCGTCCGTCGGTATCAGGTGTGCCACGAATCTGTTTAAAGATTGTGTTAGCTGTGTAGTATGTGATATTTTAAAAATTGAACTATTGTGACATATCTTACCGGCTCAACATAGTGAACTCAGCATCATATTCATCTACCGATTTCTCCCACATTGATCCTTGCTGTAGATGAATAAACTGCTGCTCCATAGCGAACCTGGCAGTCACAGGGAAATATTTCGCGTCAAACTTCTCGCGAAATGTCTTCCATTCAATCGGCGGCGCTAGACGGGTTTCTTCCGCCTTCCACCAATTGCGAGCATTATCCGTGAGCTGTAGTTTCGCTACACGGACCCAAGCGTGGTCTGGCACTTGAGCTGCTGCCAGATCGTCTTCGATGCTTTGTGCCCATTCTTCCGCTTCAAGAGGGCTTCCTTTACCAGAGAACTGCTTTGGGTGCAAAGCCCTGAATTGCTTTACTCCCGGTGCATCGTTATCAGGACGGTTCAAAAGTTGTTGCTGTCCCTCGAGAAGGCTGCGGATCGCCTCGAATAGCATCGTTTGCTCAGTGGGTGGTGCAGGAACAACTGGTGTGAGAGGTAGTGCTGGAGGGGTGTTGTTGACGTTAGTGCTGGTGTTTTTCGGGAAATCCATAACCCTGAAGAAAAATTTGGATTAGGACAGATTCAAATACATGAAATGATAAGATTCAAGGAATAGAAATTTGCAAGATTCAAAGAACATGAATTGTAAAGAATGTTTTAGTTGCTGGTTCTTTTGTTATATAGCTTAGGTTATTCACGCAGACCAGAACTGCATGACAGGGATTCATACAGCTCTGACCTGCATGGGCCACCAACAAAACCTGTCACGCCCCGCTTCCCAGTATACGGCGAAGGAGACGCGACGAGGCCCGCTACGTATATACTCAGAAGTACATACGCTAAGCGTAACTAAGCAATATAAATACACAAGAGACAAGAGTATAAAAGAACAGCAACTTTTATTTATTAACATTCTTTATACAATACATGGAAAGGAAAATACAACTGAAATAAAGATGCCTAAACAGTGGCATAACAGAAAAAGGAAAGTACTGAAAAGAAAAGTGTACAATGAAATTATACTGCTGGGTCTTCGGCAAATTGCTCCAAGTCTTCTTGGGTTGGCTCAACTCCTGCCAGGTCCAAGTCACCTAACGACATTCCAAGAAAAGAGAAACAGAATGTTGTCAGCGAACAGATCGCTCGGTAAGTCCCAAAGGTAAGAGGGAAGTAGAGAAGACAGAATAAGAAGATACATTTTTAAAGTGTAAACTATTGTTATAATGTTATGTTAACGCTGTTGTTTGTAGCTTGGTACAGAAGGATACCGGTGTATACGAGGGGAGTCTCACTTGCCAGAGACTAGGGCACGTGTAGTACAAAGAACCATTATGCCACGGTACAACAGCAATAGGATTCAGGTTAGGTGTATTAATCTGACCACCTCGTGCCACTTTTAACACCTTCCGTACCAATCTACCCCTTAAACCCCGCGATGTCTTGTTTGTATTGTTATCTTGTAAAATTGTATTGATTGTAAGATTGATTAACTGACTGACCGAAACCATGATATCAGGAAACGGTTATAACCATAGAGTCATGTAAATGGAATACTGGAATCATGTAGAAGGAATATTCATGGTTCGGTTCAGTCAAGTTATATAGATTGTTAACTGGATTCAGGGATTCATGTATTCATCTTGAGTCGGAATATGGAAGAATATAGATTGACTTGAATCATATTCAAGTCAGAAATAGTCAGACTCTAACCCGAGTCAGACTGAAAGAAAGATAATTTGAAGTTCTATATTTGTTAGGGGCCTTATTGTAATTTATAAAACTTGAGGGGGTTTATTGTAAAAAGTAATATTGTATAGTTTTCAAAATACACCTCAAGTAATTATTATTTGTCTTTATAGTTATAATGAGTGTGGATTTTATTTGTGTTATTCTAGTGAATATATCCTAATAAAAGTATTAATTGATTTATTTGAATTCCAGGGTATTTTAATGTAACTTTTAAACTTGTAATTTTAGAAAAAAAGTGGAAACTTTATATAATAAAATAGGTGTCTAAATGATAATTATATATATATTAACACATGAATAATCTTAAATAATTATTTTATTTTCCCAAAATCTCATTTTTTCTTAAATGCCGTATTTTAAACCTTTCGAGACCAAATGCTCCTTGCGGAGGTCTGAATCTCGCACTACTAGCTTGCGGGTGCACGATGAACCGTACTATCCCTAACAGGTTCCCCAAAGGTGGGTTGTAGCGGCGCTTTGCTTAGGTTTAATAAATACCATTCATTTAGAAAAACGGTTTTATAAATATAAGGTATTTATTTGTAAAAGAGTATAGTTTTCCGTATTTTAGTTGTTAGGGTTTCCTAAGCCAACTAGCCAATTTCTAAGGTCTAAACGACAAGTCATTAGAAGCCTCAAATTGCCTCTTCACCTTCAATTGCGGCCAGGTAAGTACAAGTGAGGAGGGAGGGATCCGCTCACGAATCGTGAGACGGGCCTTTTAAAGTTACCCAAGCTCACTTGCCTAGCCTAGACACCACAAAGTCAGTTTAGATAAACGATCGATGTCCATGACCAATCGTGCTTTCATTTTATAAAAGATTTTATTTAGAAATGTTTACAACTTAAAGCTTTTAGAAAAGTTTTATAAAGAATGTGGTATTTTAGTGAAAAGTCCTGTATTTTCGTATTCTATATTTTGATGTTTATCAATTAGGGTTATATTTGTGTGTGTGTAGAGGTAGGTCATTACCTCGTGACTTATTTTAAGTTTTGATGAAGTTTAGGGGTTAAACATGATATGTTAAACTTGAAGGTATTAAAGCGCAAGAATACGGTAACGTTATCATTTCATGTGTGAAAATTCATTCAAATTGATTTCTACAAGTTTAGTGATCAAGATAAACGTATTTAGGAGTGAGGGAATTAATTAGAACAAGAAAAATAAACTCTATGGTATTTTTATGAAAAGAATACGGTTTTGCAAAGAAGCTATCATTTCATATGAGAAACTTTATTTAAATTGGTTTATGGGTGATTAATTGTCAACTTGAATATGTTAGGGTATTGTGGATTAGGTGACAAGTGAAATTTTGTAGAAAAACCGAATCGGAAATCGGTTTGTTCCGATTTCCGTCGGGTTCCATAAATCCGTATTTTTAAGAAAAAGAAAGGTGAGAAGGATGGGACTTACGGGTTTAAACTCTTCTAAAGAGTAAAGAGGACAAGGGGAAAAGGTCGAGGAGTGTTTTCGTCGCCGGTTGCTTCAAGGCACGTCGCCGGAATTCGTCAGGGCTTCGCCGGGAAACTCGAATTCAAAGCACACTTCTTGTGGAAATTTCAAGAGAGTTTTTCTAGGGTTTTGGAATGAGAAGCTAGGGGGTAGGGGTCTATATATAGGGTAGCTAGGTAGGGTAGGTGAAGGGTTTTTTTTTTTATTAAAAATTATAAAAATTAAAGAACAACATTAAAATTTTGCATTAAAAGGGTTATATTTAACATTCAGAACTGATACATTAAAAATGGAGTAAACCATGAGTTTCAGGAGGTCAAAAGACGCAACATTGGTGTTAGGACCTCGGCCGTCGGCGCAACTCCGGCCGGCGCCGCCGGCCGGCCGCCGGCCGAGTTGGCCGATTCCGGCCGATTTCGGCTGGCGTCAGGTCCGGGGTCTCGTGACTAGTCTTTTGGCACGGTTTATTTTTGGGGTTCAGTTCACTATTTGGGTGTTATGGCCTGTTGACTTTTGGACTTCCAGAAATTTTTAAAGAAAAATGTGCTAAAAATAATGTGGGATGTGGGATTCGAACTCTGGTGGCTTGGTTCAGCAGTGCAAGATGTTACCAATGAGCTACAAGCTCCTTCTTGTAGTTATTGTAAGGAGATAGATACTTAAAGTGTTAGCAGCAACATTAATACTCCAAGTATACTTCAAATTTAATTCAAATTTAGGTATACAAAAATTGGAGTTGTTACAGTCTATTACATCGTGTTACCGTGGTCCCGTGGGGTTGAACGGGACATAGACTTACAGTCTATCATATCTTGTTACCGTGGTCCCGTGGGGTTGAATGGGGCATATAACGATGGGTTACGATGCGGATTATATTAATTGATTTCGAATGACTTTAGAGTAGATAGCCCTATAGCACAGTTTAGAATACTCACTGCACTTCACCTGTTTTTATCCTGTTCACTGATCTATATTCATGTTACGTTTTACTTGTTACTGAGGACTTGTTACTGTTCATACTTCATGCCTGCATATTTGATTATATCCTGTTTGCCTTGAATTATTGATATTATGACGCACTGACGTCTGGGTTTTGCATGGCCCAGATCCCTTATCCTTATCGCAGGCTGTTCAGGAGTACTTTGATCAACAGGCGGAGCAGTGAGGACCTGTTATTAGTTTAGTTTAGTTTCCTTTCAGTATTTTCATTTCTGATGTGAGCCCGCATTATGGGACGTACATTCCAGTTATTATTGTATTGGATCTTTTTGCTTCCGCATTATTTTATTCTTGACTCATTATTCTGGCTCATGGACATGTATTAGATAGTTGTTTATTATTGTTCTTGATATCTCTACAACCGTAATGTGACCGTGGAGGGATATTTCCTATCCACAGGTAGCTTGGTTGGCTCTGTCACGTGCCTATCTTAGCGTACTCTGGGAAGCGGGGCGTGACACCAGGTCACCGTTCTCCATCTCGGGACCGTGACCTCCGCAGAGGGGGAGATGAAACTGCCCACGCTGGCACGACAGAACAGTGTCTCGCTATCTCCACCGGCCACAGGTCCCCCGTGGCGACCAATTCAATGACCCGCTAGGCGCCTCACTGCTCTACGCCGGGGTCTCGCAGAAGAGCATCCCGCCTTGAGGCTCGTCGCGCCCCTGTCCCGAAGAGGTGTCGATCAACTTGCCTGCTCCCAGGCATGGCCGACACCCTCTCCCTCGACGGGACGCGCGGACGGCGCTCACCGTGATAATTCGTGAACAACCTCACCAGGGGACCTGAGGAACCTCATAGAATGGAACTAGGGTCGCATCCAGGCGCAGGTTGCCAGCAATAGAGGCCATACCTCCGAGTACGCCGAATCCTCGGGGTACCACCACCGTCTCGATACCCTCGAAAAGAAAATAGAGGGTATACATCGGGAGAGCCGTCCTTCAAGCGAGGGACCCAGGTATGCCGACGACTCGCTTACGAATCCCTTCACTGAATAACTGCTCGATATCCGCGTCTCCTCCAGAAACAAGCCTCCAAAGGTGGCCTACTTCGACGGAAAGTCCGACCCGAAATACCACCTAGACGCGTTCACGACGGGGATAAGCTTCCAGGACAACTCCGACGCCTCCTAATGCCGAGCGTTCCCCGCGACTCTCATCCGTGCCGGACGAGATTGGTTCTGAGGACTCACGCCACACTCCATCTCTACCTTCGATGAGCTGGCCGCCCAGTTCCTCAGGCATTTCGTCGGGAAAAGACGGCAGAAGCGGACCGTCGATTACCTCTTCACTATAAAGAGCGAGGACAGGGAATCCTTTAAAGTATACGTCACCCGCTTCTACAACACTCTTCTTGAGGTTCCATAGCACTGGGACGAGACTGTCATCACGGCCCTTAGGTTGGGTCTTAGGCACAAAGAGTGGCTCCGCTCCTTTGCATTAGCGCAACCTAAGACCATGGCCAAGGTTAAAGCCTGGACCGAGTGAGAAATCCAGCTCGAGTACGCGGTAAATGCGAACCTATCCCGGAACAACCAGGTTGATCAAAAGAAGAGGGGTAGAGAAGAGAAGAAGAAGGTTGATCGGCCAAAACCATACTCCCCAAAGTTCCAGGAGTATACTCCGCTCAACATCTCCCAGACTGAGCTGTTGGAGGAGGCAAAGGGCGAGCGATTTTTCAATCTCCCTCCATTCACCAGTAGAGAGGCTAAACAGAAACGAGGCCCTTACTGTGCCTTCCACAGGTCGCAGGGACATCTCACCAAGAACTGCAAACAGCTCCGTGACTACATCAAGGAATTGATTCGCTCGGGACACCTGGCAAAATACTTACGAGAAAAGTGACAAGCAGACCGGGAACAGGAGAACCATCCCCCTCCCGGCAAGTTGACGATCGGTCAAATCATGGTCGTATCAACGGGGAGTGCACCTGGAGCGGGCGAGATTCGACACCTCCTGCCGGTCGAGGGACTAGCAGCCAGCCCCGGAAGAAAAGCAAAGCAGCCGAGGTCATCACCTTCATCGACGAGGACCTCCATGGGATATTCTTGCCTCACAACGACCCCCTGGCGATTGTAGCACGGGTCCACCACTACGAGGTTCAAAGGATACTGGTCGACTCGGAAAGCTCGGCAGACATCCTTTTCTACGACTGCTTTTTACGTATGGGGCTCGGCCCGTCGGACCTGAGGCCGACCGCCCACATTCTGTCGGGGTTTACTAACCACTCTATCCCGGCAGAAGGAGTGGTCACCCTCCTACTTAACATCTGGGAGGCAAGTCGTATGCGAACCTTACCAGTAGAGTTCATCGTCGCTGGAATTTCATTGACCTACAATATCCTCCTAGGACGCCCGACGCTAAACTCCCTTTAGGCCTAGATCTCGACCTACCACCTCGCGATCGAGTTTCCACTCGACCAAGGAGGAATAGGCCGGGCCTATGGGAACCAGCAAACCACAAAGATTTGATTCACAGCGACATCTACGCCCAAGGAACGAAGCGAAGACCTTAAAAGCACGAGTGATTTCCAAGGGTCCTTGGATACTCGAGAAGAACAAAAAGAAATCCGAAGGGCCCCAGTGGAGGCGCTAACAGAGTCCCCCCTCGTCGAAGGAGACAATGAACGAACCGTCCAAATTGGGTCACTCTTAACGGGGGCCCGGCATGACGACTTGATCCACTACATCAAAGGAAACTCGGACGTGTTCGCTTGGGCGCCCGCCGACATGCCCGGGATCGACCCCAAAGTAATCTCACATAAGCTCGGAGTCGACCCGACGGTCCGACCCGTCAGGCAGAAGAAATGAAACTTAGCTCCGATAAAACAAAAGGCGATCGAGAACGAAGTTGACAGGTTGCTTGCAGCCAACTTCATTCGAAATGTGGCCTACTCAGAATGGTTGGCGAATGCGGTAATGGTTAAAAATGCAAGCGGGAAGTGGCACATGTGCGTCGACTTCCCAGATCTCAATAAGACCTACCCGAAAGACAATTATCCCCTCCCTCGGTGTAACACCCTAGTTTATTTATACCAGTTCTAGTTCAAGTATTTCTTTATTTATGGTATTTTCTTGATTTACTGTGTTTTGGTATGAATAGTGTTTTGATATCTGTATTTGCATCCAACCCGACCCGCTTGCTTGAAACTTGTATGTTTATAATTTATCCTGGCTTATTATATGGATCCGTGCACTTTCATTATTTGTACAATACATACTGGCATTTATCTGGCATCTGCATTTTTATATAACATTTAAAGTCACATAAAATATTTTAAAAATACATTGCATGGCCTGCATGATACCCTTGACCCTGTGGTAGCATCTGTGCTTCTTATTCTTGTCCCGTTCAGTGAAACAGACTTGTTTGGATGGCTACGTGCACGTACATGCATCCGTTCTTGGGGGTATGCATTTTCGTTACCCGGATATTCAACTTTAATTTTGGTCGACATGTATATTTTTCGTATTTTAAAACTGAATTTTAGACCCGACCCGGGCATGTTTTGGACTATGTTTGTATTTACCAGAATATCAAATTTTATTTATATAATACTAATTTTATAAAATGATACAAATTAAAATTTAGTTAACTAATAAAAGATTTTTTAAATTTAAATCTAAACTAATTTCCTAACAAACTAACAACCCCTTTCTCTCTCTCTCTCCTCTGCATATATATATTCATATATAATTAATTTATTTTTTTCCTTTCCTTATTTAATACACGGCATCTTCTTCTTACTTCTTCTTCTTCTTTCTTCTTTCTTCTTTCTTTTTCTTGATCTTGTTTCTTGATTCCGGTGATCACCGCCGGAGCCGTGCTCATCGCTGACGATCCGAGTCATCCAGTGAACGTACATTGCCTTTGTGATCACCCTCTTGCCTTGCCTGGACCCGTCCCGCGTGCCGCGTGTGCGTTGCGGCGATTTACCAACGTCGGACGTGCCGTGCGTATCCGTCGCGTGATTCGATCGAGGCAAGTTTACCTTACTACATGCTACATTACTGTATTTACATCTATTTAAATAATTATAACACTTATATTTCAAATCTTGCATCCCATATTTAGTTTTACAGTTTTACGACATCAGTATGAATCCGTACAAGTTATTTCACATCTAGTGCATGCAAACCTATTTTGTTACATACTATATTACAATATACTGCACCCAATGGAATATTTGCATCTCATATTGTTTAGTTGTACATCCTGCATGTACCAGTTTATCATTTTACTGTTAGTTGACGTCCGTGTGCATCCATATCACTATTTACATATCTAGTCGCATGCTAATTCATCTTGCTACATGTTATGTATCTTATTTTGCATCCATATGAATAAAAATATCACATGTTGATTGCACTGTACATCCATATTAAAGTTTTACCATTTTCGGATACCCATTTGCATCCATATCATTTAAAATATATATCGTCGTAATATTTCTTATTATTATCTTTAATTAGTTTATAATCTGCATTTTATAATGTTATACAAAACATAGTTTGAAAATATTATAGTTTACACATGAAACGTCGTTGCAAAGCGTATACGACAAATCTGAAATTTACTGTACACCTTACCTTATAAAATTCATTATAAATTATAGAAAAATTATTAGTATACGTTCTTTAGTTCATTACGAAGCTAACTCAGAATGCTATAACTCTATGAAATATTTAATTACAAAATAAATTGTTTAAATAATGTAAAATGCAAATGAAAATATCTCTAAACTGCTGTCCAGGGAAATTCCAGCAGCAAACTTTCAACTTCGAATATTCATAACTTTTTGTAGGAACAATCTGAGATACTTCTACTTATAGAAATGAAAACCTTATTGAATTATCTTTGTTTTGGTATAACACACGTCCCTTTTGGATAACGTTTGTTATTTTTAAGTTATTTTACAAATCAGGATGACGCTGAATTTCTGAACGGAACTTTCTTATGCATGGTTAATCAATACCAATTTTATAGTTATTAATCGGTTTGAATATGTTATCCATGTTAATATTATTATATCAATATCTATTTAATAAATAACAGTGCTTGTGCTTTAATATTCAGCAAATTTTACCGATTTACAGTTTTAGAGTATCCGTCTGTATCCGTACGGTTTATTACATATCTAGTTGCACGCTGAGACTATATTATTTCATTTTACTGTTACATTAGTATCCCATACTTGATCTTGTGCATCCTACATAGTCCTGATTTAATCCCTGATAAATATTTGTGCATCCATGCTTTATTTGTGCACCCGTACCTGTTACAGTTTTATTATGAGCATCCGTTTGATACCTGTACACTACTTGACGTGACCTGATACACCACTACTTAACATGACTTGATACATGTACACAACCTGACATGACTTGATATATCACTACTTGACATGTTACCTGATCCTGTTTCTAATGCCGACAATCCTGACATATTGTCCCGATGGACATATCCTGTTATCTGTATAGACAAACATGTTCCTGCTTGATCCTGTGTTGGCATTAGCCTCAGATTTATCAATACCTGACTTGAACACATAACTTGGGGGTATGGGGAAATCAATGATGAAACCTTACTTGTAACTCGACAGTTCGATACTTATACTGATCAGTTTTAGGGGCTAGGCCAGCCCTGGGATGATGCTGCTGACATCATTCATCTGTACATGTTTCATGTTTAGTGCCTACCGGCATGTCTCGGTTTCAGCCCGAGAATCTGGACCGTGGTCCCGGGCATGCACGGGATACTATTGAGTTACATCGACGATTCATCAAATTGATTTCACAGACTTGAAAGTAGTTAACCTAGTAACACGGTTTAGTTTTATCGCTGCACTTCACCCTTACTGTTACACTTCACGGTTTGATATCCCTGCGCACTTATTACATTCATGTTACTGTTTATACTCATGCCTGCGTGCCTTGTTACCTCTTGATTATATTATTGCTGATATTGTGACGCACTGACGTCTGGGTTTTGCATGGCCCAGATCCTTTACCTTTGTCGCAGGCTGATCAGGAGTATTTCCGCCGTTAGGCCGAGCAGTGATGATCCAGTTAGTATCCAGTTTAGTTATGTTTTACTTTCCAGATGTTTTTGCTCTTTGGATTTATTGCTTCCGCATATTATTTCTTGACTCGTTTATTCTGGCTCATGGACATGTATTAGATAGTTTATTTTATTTTCCTGTTCTTGATATCTCTAGACAGCCGTAATGTGACTATGGAGGAATGTTTCCTATCCACAGGTAGCATGGTTGGCTCTGTCACGTACCTATCTTAGCGCACTCTGGGGAGCGGGGCGTGACACTCGGATAGATTAGCTCGTCGACAGCTCGGCAGGCCACGAATTACTCATCTTCATGGATGCTTTCTCCGGCTACAACCAGATCCGTATGAACCCGGCAGACGAAGAGCTCACCGCATTCATAATGGACCGGAGGTATACTGCTATAAAGTAATGCCCTTCAGCCTCAAAAACGCCGGAGCTACATACCAACGCTTGGTCAACAGGATGTTCAAACCACAGATCGGGAGGAATATGGAGGTTTACGTCGAGGACATGCTTGTTAAGTCGACATCGTCAGATGAGCACGCCAAAGATCTTGGCGAGACTTTCGACATCCTCCGCAAATACAAAATGAAGCCGAATCCCGCCAAGTGCGCGTTCAGGGTCACTAATGGAAAATTCCTCAGGTTTATGGATACCCATCGAGGAATCGAGGCTAACCTAGAGAAAATCAATGCCATCCTCAACATGGCCGCACCGAAGACCAATGTCAAAATCAAGCGGCTCACGGGGAGAGTAGCCGCTCTGAGTCGCTTCATGTCAAGGTCCAGAGAAAAGTGCCTCCCATTCTTCAAAGCCTTGAGAAAGATCCCAAGGTTCGAATAGTCGGAGGAGTGTCAGATCGCTTTCGATCAATTGAAAATGCACTTGGCAACTCCCCCACTGCTCACCCGGCCAATTGAAAGAGACGAGCTATCACTGTATCTAGCGGTGTCCGATCAGGCTGCAGGCTCGGTGCTCGTCCGAGAAGTCGAAGGAGTCCAGAAGCTGGTCTACTACGTAAGCCACGTCTTTAAGGACGCAGAAACAAGGTGCCCGGCCATATAAAAGATTGTCTTAGCGCTTATCGTGGCCTCAAAGAAACTATGACACTACTTCCAGGCACACACCATCCTTGTCCTCACCGAGCGTCCCTTAGAGGCTATTCTCGCCTCCCCCGAGTCATCTAGTCGCTTGAAGAAATGGAGGTGAGAGTTATCTCAATTCGACATCAAGTGCCACCCAAGGCAGGCTATCAAGGCACAAGTCCTGGCTGACTTTATTGTCGAATGCAATATCCCCAACAAGGAGACAGTGTCGGCGCCAGCCCTGGGGTCTCAACCTTCCATCGAAGAGAAGCCCGACCCCGTCCCCGATTGGGTCCTTTATGTCGATGGATCAACTACCGAGGATGGGAGCGGTGCTAGCCTCATCATTCGAGGACCGAACGAGGCAAAGATGGAGTATTCTTTGAAGCTCGATTCAAAGCCTCAAACAACGCCGCGTGTAGGGTGTTTTTCGTCACCCCATTGAGATGGGAATACGCGTTGTTTGTCACGCGTACTACAGATTCCCCCTGTCTAGGGTAGGCGGGGGTTTATTGATTTGTGGGGATCCGAATCTTCGGCAGCCGTGGACTAAGCTGCCGTCAATTACCCCTTGCTTTTGGACCGAGGGGACCTCCGATTGACGGGTCAAACCAGTCATGCGAACTCAATGTGTAGTGTGTTGTGTTTTGAAGGGGTTTTGGATATATCGGGGGCCTTGCAGAGTTTACGGTGGTCCTGCTACCCGGATAGCGGGCTGGGGGTTAAGGAGGCTAGCAGCCCCCTTACAGGATGCGGGGCAGCTCCCCGTTAGAAATTTTTTCTAACGAGGACAGTGTTGTGGAGTGTGTGTGTGTGTGTGTGTGTGTG
Organism: Agapanthus africanus; assembly: GCA_030015575.1. Classification (NCBI taxonomy): domain Eukaryota; kingdom Viridiplantae; phylum Streptophyta; class Magnoliopsida; order Asparagales; family Amaryllidaceae; genus Agapanthus; species Agapanthus africanus. The sequence continues at coordinate 51,227,119 of CM057339.1, forward strand.
TGTGTAAGAATAGCGTCCAAAGGATGCGTGGGTGACAGAGCCTCACGTGCCTAGCACGCGGGCACTGGGCGCTGGCGCCCCACGTGCTTGGCACGCGGGCGCCGGGTCTCAGCAGCAAAAGGGACTTGGTCCCTGCACTGGGAGCTGTGCTCCCGATTGACTTTTAGAGTTGAACTCCTGGTAAAGAGGACAAAGGGGCTTAGCCCCTACACTGGGAGTTGTACTACCAAAAAGAAAGATTTATTATTTTATATATGTATATATATATATATATATATATATATATTTTGAGGAGTTAAACTCCTAAGATATTTTCGGAGCTGATGAAAGGGGACTTCTTTCTTCTCCCTTGGGCTCTGGATCTTCCCCAAAGTGGGGTTTTTGGAGGTGGGTCTCCTTCTTCCTCCTCTCTATTGGCTGGATCTTGGAGAAAAGAGAGTGAGATTTCACCTTTTGGAGATTTGATGGAAGATCCGCGTTCCCCTTCAAGGGTTTTGTGGTGAAAAACTAATTTTTTTTTTTGGAAAGGAAGAGTAAAACTCTTGATTTAATTCAGAAAAGGGGAAGAGGGTTTAGAACCTTAAGAAAGGAGAAAGAGGCACAAAAACCCTAGAGTTTGAGAGAATGAAAAAGTTCTTCTTTATTTCATTATCATGTTACCTTTAATAGGCTTACAAACTTACATATAGCCCCTTGGGCTTTACAAAATGCCATTTTGCCCATCCCATGTCTCATGTGCTCATTTCTTTTGCACATGAGCCATGGGCTTTACAAAAATTTGGCTTTATACCCATTTTCCTTACATTCATGCATAAAAAATTACATCAAAATTGTTGTCAAGCCCCGCTTCCCAAAATATGGAATACGAGGGATAGACAAGGCCAGCCATGCTCCTACGGTCAAGGAAATGTCCTGCCGTAGTCACATTTCGGCTTCTAGTTTTTCATGGTAAGCAGTAAATGATGCGCAGGTAATGAGAAATGCAGTAACTGAATAAAACAATGTAAAGAACTGACCTGAAAGGAAACAAACGGGATATAACTCTAGATAGCAAGTCGATGTGTCTGTGATATACGTCTAGTCCTGGTCCAGGCTAAATCTTCTCCTCACACTGAGCATGCATACTCAGGTCGTCAGAGCGACACAAAAGCAATATAATATATATAAAATCATGTGACAATTCTAGCATGATAATAGGTATATATAACAATAGATCAATGGCAGTATGGATATGAACATGCAGTAATCAATGCAGCGGAACAGTAAAAGCAGTAGAATGATATGCCACGTATGTCAATACAGTATGTAAGGTATATCAATGCCAGTATCCCTATCAGTCTCTAAGTCTCACTGTACAGGTCACTAAGCCTATCGTCGGTCTAAGTGTGAGAGTCAACCACTCGCGAGTGTCCTCCACCCAAGGGTAGAACCCAAGGGCAAGGGACCACGTGCCCAACATGTATATCACGGTAATAATCACATACCCTGTAAATCTCCATATATCTCCCTAAATATATAAGCCGGCATGGGACTCCCGAGATTCTGTTGAACTCACACTTAAACTACCCCACACCCCGTGGTCTACATCAAACGCTAACCATAACCCTAAATACCAATCGGTCTGTGACAAGTCTGTGCGAGAACTGGAAGCAGGGCCTCCATCAAGCACATCCCGACTAATACCTAAGATAAATGGCAGTGTCTGGTGCCTTATCTGTGATACCCGTGCAAGAGCTTCCATAAGTGTCCCATACCACTTATAGTTACACGTACACGCGTCTCACAGACGTTGACAATGCAATATAATAATAAGGTTCACAGATTGTGTACAAGTACATATCACTTTCACTTATTCACTGATACACGAACACTAACGTACTTGCCACAATCATCACTAATACCTAACACTGGGTAAATACACGTTATCACTAGGTTATCAATGCAATGACATGTGTATGATATGATGCGTAAACAGTATATAAAGCATGATTAGGTTGTCATGAATCTACAATCTACCACTTGCATAATTTATCATAAATCATACGGTTATAGTTTAGTGAAACGATGAATGGGGAGTAAATAGTATGTTCAGTTATTTATCCAGCGGATTTAGTTTCACACCAATCGGGTTCCAGGATCATCAATTATAGCCATTTCATTTTAAGCGTTCACGGCTGGAAATCCGGTTTCAGAATCGGAAATCCGTTTCGCAACGCATTTTAATCCCAGTTGGGATTAGATTTTAGCGATGCTACAGTTGAATGAAATATAGGTTTTTCAGTAAGTTTTTCAACGCAACAGACAGATTTTCAATCGCGTCTGTACGTCAGGAGTTATATATTTTTTAACGCTAGTATGTCGATTCTGATTCTGTTGGGACTGTTATACGTCCCGATCTTTTAAATTACAAGTTGAATAACAAATGATAACGAAACAGGATGAAATTAATTGTGTTCTCTAGCTGACAGATTCACCTATAAATAACAGCAGAGTTCCATAATCTACGAGTAAAGGAAACCAAGTGGTACCCATTACGGAACAGCAACCAACAACTGGGGTCGCTCTGGACTGCAGTCCAGAGTTGCATTACGATTCAAATATTGTCATAGTTTAAGTACAGGAATATCTGGAAACTAGTATAGGGTTAAATTTCGTCGAGTTGGCTTCGATTTGAGCCCTCTAACGCGTCATTCCAGTGTGTATATAATTTATGGTGATTTTAACGGTTTTCAGGTACAAGAAAATTCCAGTTTTACGGTTAAACTTGGGGGTAGTCGTTTTAGACGTTAACGGTCATACTTTCCAGCGAAACTTGCACAAGATATCCATCCCTTCAAGGGACAATATAAATCATCCAGTTCCGTCAAATTCGATAAGTAATCTCATTGGGAACACACATCGAACAGGTATGATATCTAATTGATCTAAAATTGTAACTTTATAATCTAAGTAATCTAAGATTGTAACTCGAGTATATAGCATGTAAGCAAGTAAAATACTTGCTTGGGAACGTTTCGGGGTTGTACGGCAGCTGCGGCGACGACCGAGACAGCAGTGATCGACGACGTATGAAAAGTGCTCGACGAAATGCCAAAGCTTGAATGTTTTGTGGCGATCTCGACTCGGCTTGAGGGGGCGAGCTGGCGGTTGCCGAATGAGAAGGTGACGACGGCAAGGGAAATGGTGTTTGAATGAAGAGGCGTAGAAAGGAGGAGAGAGATTTTTAGAGAGAGAGATCAGTGAGAGAGAGAGAGAGAGAGAAGCAGTGAGAGAGAGAGAGTGAGAAACTCAGAGAGAGAGAGAGAGAGTTAGAGAGAGAAAAATGCAGAGAGAGTGAGAAACTCGGAGAGAGAGAAACATAGGAAGGGGAGAGAGTGCAGGGAGGGAGAGAGGGCACAGAGGGAACGAGAGAGAGAGTGTGATGCAGGGAGATTGAGAGAGAGAGAACACAGAGAGGGAGGGAGAGAGAGAGCTCAGAGACACACACAGAGAGGGATGGAGGTCGGGTGAGGGAGCTGAAGTGGGGGAGATGGTGAGGAGGTGCTCGGTCGATGGAGGTTGTTGGCGACGTGGAGGAGGTCGTGTTGGTGCTCAGGCGGTGCCCAGTGGCGAGGGGATGCCGGCGTTGATGGAGGCAGTGGGTTGGGTGTGCAGTGGGTCGTCTAAATGGGTGCAGGGGAGTGAGTCGGGGCTCTGGTGGTGGAGAGGGGAGAGCGAGGGCGATGTTTGGAGTAGTGGCCGACGAAGAGGCGAGGAAGTCGGGCTCAGTGGTGGCAAGCTTGGTTGGGGAGAGGAGAGAGGTGATGTGAATGAGATCGAAGAGACGAGGGGTGCGCGTTGAGTGGACCGCGAAGGGGCGCGTCGTGGGGAAACGGCACGCGAGCGTGGGCGTCGTGGTCGCGAGCGTTGGAGACGGAAGTGGCGGAGATCGTAGATCGCGTGGGCGGGAAAGAGGGAAGGAGCCGTTGGGGAGAAGAACAGTAGGAGCGGGTTGGATAGGGTGTAACGGGTCGGGTAGGCAGCGCGGACTGGAGTGAAGCGGGCCAGGAATTAAAAATGGGGTTAAATTTATGGAAAAAAATTGAATGAGCTGAGGGATTTTTCGTTGGGCCGCAGGAAATTAAATTAGAGGGCAAAATAGAAAAAGAGCCGGGGATTTAGCTGCAGGGCCGGGCCAGAGAAAAAGAGATTTAATGTTTAAATTCTTGGGGAAAATGAGTGTTGGGCTCGGGCTGGGTTTTATTAAAAGAATTTTAGTTAAAAGAATGGGCTTGGTTAGGTTGCCAAAATAAAAGGAATTCCAAAGAATTGGCTGTGGAAAAAAATACTGCTGGGCCGGCTCTTTAAAATAGTAAGAGAATTTAGTTTAATTAAAAGTGAATAGGGTTTGGGGTTTAAAGAAAAGGTTTTAAGAATGAAATAATTTTTATAAATAAAATTATAAATAAAACACATAAAATTTTAAATAAAAATAAATGGAATTCTAGAGTAACAAAATACAGACTTTGGTATAAAAGTGGCTGGGTATTATATCATACCACCCTTACAAAAATTTCGTCCTCAAAATTTAAAATAAACGATAAATAATACAAACATAGGCGAAACCTATTATATTGCAACTAACACATAAAGATTTACTTGAAATAGGCGGATGAAAATTTTTGAAGGTTTATATATGTAAGAACACATACAAAAATATAGGTTTAAATAAGTACATGACAAGAATAGCTACAAAGGCAACCTATGAGAATAGCAATAACAACAATAATGAACAATGATATTCGAGGTGTACTCGATAAAATCGAAACTCAAATATGTGCACGTATAAGTATATCAAAGGTAGCACGGCAACATAATAAGTATAAGGCACAATTATTTATAATAGTAAACGTAAGCACACTACCAGAAAATAAAGTAACGACAATAAAATAGTGAAAGATTTGTCGGTAGGTTGAAAACATTTTTAGGATAATGTATTGATTAAGTAGTTTTAAAATAACTTAGAAAACTCATATAGTGAAAATAAGAAACATGGAACAAGAATATGCGCGGTGTAAGGTTGCGCTACTGAAAATAATAGGAAAGCTAGTAGTGGAGTACTTGAAACGCGTAAAACGGGAATAGTCGATAAAACACACTCTTCGATAAATATAAAATAATGAAAAACCAAATTTTCGAATAATAATGTCCCTATATATATATATATATATATATAGGGTAATAGGAAAAACACAAAGAGGTATAGGGCCAGCTAGGGTATTGATTACAAGGAAGTGTGGCTTATTCAGGAGGTCGGAGTGTGGCGGTTTTAGGCAGAAGATCATGGAGACTGGGATCGGGTCAGTACAGAACGTAAGGATGAGCAACAAAGGAAAAAAAAGGAAAAGTGTGGGGGAAACAACAGTCGGTGCATCACACTAATCAAAATTTGAAGGGTTAGCGAACTCGGAAATTTCCCTAAAATTTTCTCCTCCCAGAAGGATCTCTAGTGAGGTACAGACGGGAGATGAAGAGTGGATCTCTAAAATATCGGGTGTGGTACTAGTTAATCTCGGTGAGGGTTAAGACAAAGTAAGGAGTAAGGATGGACAGATCTCGGTAGAAAAATAATTGTATAAAAGAAATAATCAAGTATCAAGAGAACTAAGAAGATTGAAGAATTAGCGAACTCCGCAATTTTTTCCATTCTAGAAAATTTTAAACAAAGCATCATCAAAATGAAATGTGGCCATAAACTATACACAGATTTTATTTGGCCAAGGAAGACAACATCTAAAAGAAATCCCGTCAGTCGCGGTTGTGGAGATTCAGCAGATTGCGGTAGGCTCGCTCACTCAGGTAGGGGCATCCATCCCCATATCGCCTCGCGGGCATCGCCATTGGAAGTTCTTCCACAGCAGGGTCTTGATCTTCCGGTCCTTCTTCCTCGGGTGGGGCTTCTTCATCGAGGTCCGATTCCATGCGATCCTCTCCTTCTGGGTTCTCTTCCATGGGGTCTTCCTCCACCGGATTTTCTTCTATCGGTTCTTCCTCGGGATCTTCTCCTATTGGGTTTTCTTCAGGGTCTTCTTCCTCTTCGTCGGAATCGCCTATCATGTCAAACTCTGGGGCGGCTGCGCCTTCGTCCTCTGAATCACTGTTTCCGAAATTGGCCTGGGATCGTTGATCTCATCCTCTGAACTCATCAGCGCACGGTCTAAGGAAACGTATGACTGTGCATCCTCATCTAGATGCGGCGCTGCTCTGGTGTGGGCCATGGTCTGAAAGACAGAGTCATGATTATACAGTAGAATACCTCAAGAGATTATCTAAGTATACGAAGTATAGAAAGATATACGGTGGCAGGAACTGAAAGATCAGGATTAAAATACTGTGATAATGAATAGTATAAATAAGGGAAAGGACAAGAGAAAGATACATATATTACGATTCAAGTTTTATTGCATTCAACTAAAAGTTCAATGGATACAAGATTTCAAACGGAAAGAAATATTCATAAGGGGATGACAACATAATGCTGAAATTAGAAAACAGGAAAATTCTTCTTTGATTTCTGGGCCGCTGCATTCTCGTCACGCGAGTTGAAACCTGTGTTGGGTCCGCCTTATCCTCAAAATTCGAACTACGCAGTAATCCTTACTTGGCAGAAGTAGGGAGTGTGGACAAGTCTCCTCCCTGTAGTTCTTTCCTTTCTGGGCAACCGTTGATGAGATGTTTGTTGGACCCGCATATCAGACATTTTCCTTGGGCGCGGCGACAATCCCTCTGAAGATGTCCTGGCCTTTTACAGTACCCACAACATGGGGTCTTCTGCTGCTTCTGTCGCGGGGAAATAAATTGGCGCTTCATTTTCTTCTCTTTTCCTCGTCTAACGGGGATCCCTTTATGATTGGAGACTCCCGCTGGTGCCTGATTTAGCTGTCTTCTCAGTCCTTCAGCCAACAAGTCGTTTGTTCGCTCCTGGGCTTCCTTTAGACCTTGCAGTACACTCAGAATCTCAATGGTCTGATTCTGGGGAGCGGATATAGATGAAGAATCGTTGGATGACATGATCCTGAGACAACAATTTTTTAGGATGATATAAGCCAAAAGCTATACGATTCAAAATATAATATGGATAGGACAAAGATTCAAGAATATCAGAGGTGATGAATTTATTATAAGTGGAGAATCAACCGTATGACTTTAAGTCACTTAAATAGAGTACGGTAGTGCAATTGCAACCACGTAACCTTGCCAAGTCACCCGAAACCCTAGCGAATGGATAGTTGAACATACGATGTGAATATGGATCAAGAATGACAAGTTTACAACCTAGACCAAGGAATGTCTTAGATTGCCAAGCTATACACGGAAAACTGCAATCCCAATCGAAGCAAAACCTGGGCTCTGATACCAACTAAACCATGTTACGCCCCGCTTCCCAAAATACGGAATACGAGGGGTAGACAAGGCCATCCATGCTCCTACGGTCAAGGAAATGTCCTGCCGTAGTCACATTTCGGCTTCTAGTTTTTCATGGTAAACAGTAAATGATGCACAGGTAATGAGAAATGCAGTAACTGAATAAAACAATGTAAAGAACTGACCTGAGGGGAAACAAACGGGATATAACTCTGGATAGCAAGTCGAGGTGTCTGTGATATACGTCTAGTCCTAGTCCAGGCTAAATCTTCTCCTCACACTGAGCATGCATACTCAGGTCGTCAGAGCGACACAAAAGCAATATAATATATATAAAATCATGTGACAATTCTAGCAGTGATAATAGGTATATATAACAGTAGATCAATGGCAGTATGGATATGAACATGCAGTAATCAATGCAGCGGAACAGTAAAAGCAGTAGAATGATATGCCACGTATGTCAATACAGTATGTAAGGTATATCAATGCCAGTATCCCTATCAGTCTCTAAGTCTCACTGTACAGGTCACTAAGCCTATCGTCAGTCCAAGTGTGAGAGTCAACCACTCGCGAGTGTCCTCCACCCAAGGGTAGAACCCAAGGACAAGGGACCACGGGCCCAACATGTATATCACGGTAATAATCACATACCCTGTAAATCTCCATATATCTCCCTAAATATATAAGCCGGCATGGGACTCCCGAGATTCTGTTGAACTCACACTTAAACTACCCCACACCCCGTGGTCTACATCAAACGCTAACCATAACCCTAAATACCAATCGATCTGTGACAAGTCTGCGCGAGAACTGGAAGCAGGACCTCCATCAAGCACATCCCGACTAATACCTAAGATAAATGGCAGTGTCTGGTGCCTTATCTGTGATACCCGTGCAAGAGCTTCCATAAGTGTCCCATACCACTTATAGTTACACGTACACGCGTCTCACAGACGTCGACATTGCAATATAATAATAAGGTTCACTGATTGTGTACAAGTATGTATCACTTTCACTTATTCACTGATACACGAACACTAACGTACTTGCCACAATCATCACTAATACCTAACACTGGGTAAATGCACGTTATCACTAGGTTATCAATGCAATGACATGTGTATGATATGATGCGTAAACAGTATATAAAGCATGATTAGGTTGTCATGAATCTACAATCTACCACTTGCATAATTTATCATAAATCATACGGTTATAGTTTAGTGAAACGATGAACGGGGAGTAAATAGTATGTTCAGTTATTTATCCAGCGGATTTAGTTTCATGCCAATCGGGTTCCAGGATCATCAATTATAGCCATTTCATTTTAAGCGTTCACGGCTGGAAATCCGGTTTCAGAATCGGAATTCCGTTTCGCAACGAATTTTAATCCCAGTTGGGATCAGATTTTAGCGACGCTACAGTTGAATGAAATATAGGGTTTTCAGTAAGGTTTTCAACGCAATAGACGGATTTTCAATTGCGTCTGTACATCAGGAGTTATACATTGTTTAACGCTAGTATTTTGATTCTGATTCTGTTGGGACTGTTATACGTCCCGATCTTTTAAATTACAAGTTAAATAACAAATGATAACGAAACAGGATGAAATTAATTGTGTTCTCTAGCTGATAGATTCACCTATAAATAACAGTGGAGTTCCGCAATCTACGAGTAAAGGAAACCAAGTGGTACCCATTACGGAACAGCAACCAACAACTGGGGTCGCTCTGGACTGCAGTCCAGAGTCGCATTACGATTCAAATATTGTCACAGTTTAAGTACAGGAATATCTGGAAACTAGTATAGGGTTAAAGTTCGTCGAGTTGGCTTCGATTTGAGCCCTCGAACGCGTCATTCCAGTCTGTATATAATTTATGGTGATTTTAACGGTTTTCAGGTACAAGAAAATTCCAGTTTTACGGTTAAACTTGGGGGTAGTCGTTTTAGACGTTAACGGTCATATTTTCCAGCGAAACTTGCACAAGATATCCACACCTTCAAGGGCCAATATAAATCATCTAGTTCCGTCAAATTCGATAAGTAATCTCATTGGGAACACACATCGAACAGGTATGATATCTAATTGATCTAAAATTGTAACTTTATAATCTAAGTAATCTAAGATTGTAACTCGAGTATATAGCATGTAAGCAAGTAAAATACTTGCCTGGGAACGTTTCGGGGTTTTACGGCAGCTGCGGCGACGACCGAGACAGCAGTGATCGACGACGTATGAAAAGTGCTCGACGAAATGCCAAAGCTTGAATGTTTTGTGGCGATCTCGACTCGGGCGAGCTGGCGGTTGCCGAATGAGAAGGTGACGACGGCAAGGGAAATGGTGTTTGAATGAAGAGGCATAGAAAGGAGAAGAGAGATTTTTAGAGAGAGAGATCAGTGAGAGAGAGAGAGAAGCAGTGAGAGAGAGAGAGTGAGAAACTCAGAGAGAGAGAGAGAGTTAGAGAGAGAAAAATGCAGAGAGAGTGAGAAACTCGGAGAGAGAGAAACAGAGGAAGGGGAGAGAGTGTAGGGAGAGAGAGAGGGCACAGAGGGAACGAGAGAGAGAGTGTGATGCAGGGAGATTGAGAGAGAGAGAACACAGAGAGGGAGGGAGAGAGAGAGAGCTCAGAGACACACACAGAGAGGGATGGAGGTCGGGTGAGGGAGCTGAAGTGGGGGAGATGGTGAGGAGGTGCTCGTTTGATGGAGGTTGTTGGCGACGTGGAGGAGGTCGTGTTGGTGCTCAGGCGGTGCCCAGTGGCGAGGGGATGCCGGCGTTGATGGAGGCAGTGGGTTGGGTGTGCAGGGGGTCGTCTAAATGGGTGCAGGGGAGTGAGTCGGGGCTCTGGTGGTGGAGAGGGGAGAGCGAGGGCGATGTTTGGAGTAGTGGCCGACGAAGAGGCGAGGGAGTCGGGCTCAGTGGTAGCAAGCTTGGTTGGGGAGAGGAGAGAGGTGATGTGAATGAGATCGAAGAGACGAGGGGTGCGTGTTGAGTGGACCGCGAAGGGGCGCGTCGTGGGGAAACGGCGCGCGAGCGTGGGCGTCGTGGTCGCGAGCGTTGGCGACGGAAGCGGCGGATATCGTGGATCGCGCGGGCGGGAAAGAGGGAAGGAGCCGTTGGGGAGAAGAACAGTAGGAGCGGGTCGGATAGGGTGTAACGGGTCGGGTAGGCAGCGCGGGCTGGAGTGAAGCGGGCCAGGAATTTAAAATGGGGTTAAATTTATGGAAAAAAATTGAATAGGCTGTGGGATTTTTCGTTGGGCCGCAGGAAATTAAATTAGAGGGAAAAATGGAAAAAGAGCCGGGGATTTGGCTGCTGGGCTGGGCCAGAGAAAAAGAGATTTAATGTTTAAATTCTTGGGGAAAATGAGTGTTGGGCTCGGGCTGGGTTTTATTAAAAGAATTTTAGTTAAAAGAATGGGCTTGGTTAGGCTGCCAAAATAAAAGGAATTCCAAAGAATTGGCTGTGGAAAAAAATACTGCTGGGCCGGCTCTTTAAAATAGTAAGGGAATTTAGTTTAATTAAAAGTGAATAGGGTTTGGGGTTTAAAGGAAAGGTTTTAAGAATGAAATAATTTTTATAAATAAAATTATAAATAAAACACATAAAATTTTAAATAAAAATAAATGGAATTCTAGAGTAACAAAATACAGACTTTGGTATAAAAGGGGCTGGGTATTACAATTGTTTATTAAATGATTTCATTTTGGCATGGGGGAGGCCGGCCGCGGGGCTCGACTTGGGCATGTGCTCACTTGATCTGGGTTTGGGCCCGTTTATTTAGGGTTGACTTTGACTTTGACTTGGTTAACCGGGGTGTAATTTTCGTCCCCAACACCGCGGAGTATGAGGCCTTGCTAGCTGGACTACGAATCGCTTCCGGAGTGGGGCTGAAGATGATCCGAATCTGCAGCGACTCCGCCCTGGTCGTAGGCCAGGTGACTGGCCGTTTCGAGTCACACGAGCCTCTGATGGTGAAATATTTAGCCGAGGTAAGAAGAATACGAAAAGATTTCGACGAAGTTCAAGTGGAGCAGATCCCCCGGCACCTAAATGCCCGGGCCGACTCTCTGAGCAAGCTAGCTTCCTCCTATACGGATAACAACAAGAGAAATGTCCTCTTCGAGGTCTTGCCACGGCCAGCATGGAAGACAGAGCGATGGCATTTCAAGTTTACGTTGCTCGAGAAGAAGACCGGGATTGGAGGAAACCCCTCATAGAATTCTTGAAAGAGGGTACGCTCCCAGAAGATCGAGGGGAAGCACGCTGCCTCCGCACCAAAGCCCGCCATTTAGTTTGGAGCAGTGGAAACTTCTACAAGAAATCCTTCACTCTACCTCTGCTTCGGTGCGTCAACCCCCATGAAGCTGACTACGTCCTCCGTGAGGTTCACGAAGGGGTTAGTGGAGCACATCAAAGGACCCACACCTTAGTCCAGAGGACGGTACTCTAAGGATACTATTGGTCGACCATCCATCAGGACTCTCAGAATTTCGTCAGAAGATGCAAGAGCTGCCAACTCCATGGTAGCATACCCCGTCTTCCGGCTACCGAGCTAACAGACCTGACCTCGCCATGGCCATTCTCCCAGTGGGGAATGGACATGGTAGGCCAACTCCCTACCGGTACGGGTGGGCACAAATACATCCTCGTCGCGGTGGACTAATTTACGAAGTGGATCGATGCCATCCCCATCAGAAAACCGGACGCCACCACGACCATCAAATTCCTGCAGAACAATATAATTTCTCTGTTCGGGATCCCGAGGTGTATCGTTACAGACCACGGGACGAACTTCGAAAATGACAAAGTCAAGGGATTCTGCATCGAATACCACATACTCATGAAGTTCGCTGCGGTCGCGCATCCTTAATGCAATGGGCAGGCCGAGGTCGCTAACCGGGATGTAATCCAAGGTCTTCAAACTCGCCTAGAAGGAAGGAAGGCAGTTGGATCGACGAACTACTCCGGGTTTTATGGGCTCTGCACACATCAAAGAAGACCCCCATTGGAGAAACCCCCTTCAGTGTCTACTACGACACCGAGGCAATGGTCCCAACAGAGATCGGACTGCCAAGTTACATATTCGAGCACTTCGATGACGAGGCTAATACCTTGGCGCTCCGAACTAATTTGGACATCTTGCTGGAGAAGCGGGACCGGGCACAGATTAAAGCCGCCGCTTACCAACAACAAACTGCTCGCTAATATAACGCACGAGTCAAGCATTGCACCTTTAAGACTGGGGATCTGGTCTTAAGGCAAAACGAGTTCGTAGACCAAAGAAAGTTGCACAAGTTTTTCCCGAAGTGGGACGGTCCATTCCTCGTCTCCGAAGTATTACACGGCGGGGCCTATCGCTTGCAAGACGTGGCGGGTCGCAAGTTTCCACGACCTTACAACCCGAGAAACTCAAGTTGTACAAGTGAATTTGAAAATTGTATCTACGAATATATATTTCTTCTTTGCCAAAGCGATGTAAATTTTTCTAAGTCTTTTGAATTAGAAGAAACTTCTCCTTTGTGTTTCCCTCTTCCTCGGTTCAAAGGTCATGTGTTTCGTTTTATGAGAATACTCAAACACACCAAGAAGATAAAAAGGAAACAATAGTACGTCGTAAAAAGAGAATTTTATTTATCAAGGGTATTGTGGGCTCCTCAGCCTTACACGAAAATTAAAATTACAACAGAGGGGGTACGGGGTCGAGAAAGCACTGCTGGTAGTACTCCATGGAGATCTCCGCCAGCCAAGCCCTGGCCTCTTCAACCCGCTCCCACTGATGTTGCCCATGTACCCGGGACGCCACGGAAGCACCGGGCCTCCCATCCGCCGAGCGGGGGCCCGCGATCTTCCTCTTTTGGAAACACTCCAAAATAAAGGCCGCTGATCGGTCGTGCCTGTTCTTCAAAATGAGGCCGAGGATATAGAGCGTACGCAGCTTGTCGAGTGCCTCATCCAGCAGCTCCTCAGAGAGGGGGTTGTACAGCCTTGGGGACCTCCTCCAAATTGCATACATCAGCAATTAGAGGAGGACGACCGACGAGGAAGTAGGCAGCCGAAATGGTCCTCGATGCGCTGGACCACACCCCGGTAAGTCTCTTCGGAGAAGGACCGGTCGTACAAGTAGACGTCGTCGGGAGTGGCGATATCTTCAATCGTGTAGATGTTCCTGGTCATCTCAAAAAAGCAACGCGGAGCCTCAACAGAATCCCCAAGGACCGAAATTTGCTCGCGCGTCGGCGCGAATCCTGGGATATTCTCAACCCTTCCAATACCGAACCTCCACGTGGCGGTCATCCTGTGTCTCTCGGCCAACCGAAATCGGAACGACGTAGACCTTGGAACGCCTCGCATCGCCTATGCGTTTCTGCCACGTGTTGCCGGCGACGACCATTCTTCCATATTTTCCGCGCCGGGGGAGATCGGACGACGCCTTGCAAAATCGAGCAGCTTCCATGCTCGGTCCATCCTTAGCAGGTAGCTCCTGCCCATCTACGCTAAGGATCAAAGCCCTCATCAAGAGGTCGCCGAGCAGCTTCCCTGTCCGGTCCATCCTTAGCTGGTAGCTCTTGCCCATCTACGCTAAGGATCAAAGCCTTCATCAAGAGGCCACCGAGCAGCTTCCCTGCTCGGTCCATCCTTAGCGGGTAGCTCCTGCCCATCTACGCTAAGGATCAAAGCCCTCATCAAGAGGCCACCGAGCAGCTTCCCTGCTCGGTCCATCCTTAGTGGGTAGCTCCTGCCCATCTACGCTAAGGATCAAAGCCCTCATCAAGAGGCCACCGAGCAGCTTCTCTGCTCGGTCCGTCCTTAATGGGAAACTTCATACCTGTCTACGCTAAGGATCAAAGCCCTCATCAAGAGGCCACCGAGCAATCCAATCTAGGCTCTTGTCTAACTTATTCTAAGAAAGGTGGTCGCCGGTCCAGCTCAAAGGAATGGGCAAATCTACACTTTTCTACTCGAAAGAGCCAACCGACGTAACTTAAGTGAGCGATCGTTGCCTCGACTCCGAGGGCATAAGGACACCGACCTTTGTATACTTGACAAATAATTGGTTTTCACTCAACACGTGATCGCAATCTAAAGGACCGGTCACCGACCTGCGATCCGTCTCGTCAGGCGAGGAAAATGCTAACAGGCTCACACAAACAAGAATATGTTGCCACGCAAAAAATTTACAAAGCGGCTTTATTCACAACTTGAGAGTCTTTACAAAGGTATTATAGGCTCCTCAGCCTTACAAAATTTCCCAAAGGCCTACAAGATTCAAAAACAAAAAAGGAAGAAGGCAGAAGGGCTCAAGCCTTGGGAGTTGGGAGGACCTCGATCTGCTCAACGTCGGCATCAGCAGCTGGGGCGATAGATTTAGGGTCGGCGCCCCCACCAGGAGCTTCGGCACCGGGAGTCGGGGTGATTGCAATTTTCATTGGACAAAGAGGCTAGGTGCTAGGACCCGTGATCGGCTAGAATAGCCATCCATCCATGGCTTGATGAGTCAAGAGCAGGAGAATTTGAGAAAGGTGGCAATCGTCTACAAGGCAGGAACTTATCCCCAGCACTCCCACCGGGAGCCTCTCCCCCAGCGGCACCTCTGGCGGAATCCCCCTTCGTCTCATCCTCGAGGGGGTATTCGAGCCGGACCTCTCCGTCGGGGAACCCCGGCATCAGTGCCTTGACGGCATCGAGAGCCTGATGCCAGACAATGGCCGAAGCATCGGCAAGGTCGACGTAGAATTGTTCCGACGTCTTGTACCTCTCCACTGCCTTTGCGGACCGGAGGTCGGCGACCTTCATCCCTTCCTTGCTGCCTCGACTTCCCTCGTAAGGGTGTCCCGCATCTTCTTCATCGTGGCGTTGAGCACCCTGTCCTCCTCCAACTTAGCCTCGACGGCCTTGTTGGACTCCTTCAAAATTCGGATGGATTCCTTGTATTTGGAGTTCACTACCTCCTCGGCGGCCACCCGATTTTCGAGGGCGGCGATCTTCTCCTTCGCCTGACGCAGCTCCCGGCACAGGAACTCCTCCAGTGAAGAAAACTCGCCAGCCATCTGCATCGCCGGGGCAATTTCCTCGTGCTCCATGTTGGCGATGAGGGCGCGGTGCTGGAAGACCTGGGGAAGATAAAAGAAGAGGTTAGAAAAAATATCCAGAGCAAAAATCTAAACGGAAAGCGAATACCAACCTATACATCCTCCTGAGCAATGGCGGCGACTTGGACCTTGAGGGTCCCCCGGGGAATTTTGCCCTCGGCAGATCGCTCCATCTCCGAGAGCAAGCTATCAGCGACAGAAATCCCCGAAGGCATCTGGAAAAAAAATTTCCCCCTCCTCCACGAAGATCGGGGAGGACGTTGATCGAGATACCGTCCTCTTGTACCTCTTGAGGGGGACCTCAAGGGGGTCAGCCTAATCCTCCACCTACAAAATCCGGGGCTCTGGCTCCCAGCATGCTTACGGCTCTCCCCGCGGTTGGTCTCCGAAGCCCGGGGCGTGGTGGAATGCCTAGCCGATGCGGCCGCCGGTGGGGCCGGGCTTGGAGGGGGGATGAGCCGGCGCCCCTGGCCTTCCTCCCTTTCTTCTCGGCTATGGCAGCCAGAAATTTGGATCGGTCCATCGGTTCTGCAAAAAAGGAAAATACACAAAGGGAGTTAGTGATGCTAGAAAGAACAGAAGAAAATATGCAAGTCTAGATAGGTCGCCTAGGCTCCTAACTTACTCATGAATCGAGCGGGGCTAAGCCCAGCCCAACCGAGTACCCTCTCAGAAAGCAAAACATCGGCTCGTTGGATAGGCTCCCACATCGACACCGCCCTCGCTTCGGGAGAGGACGACTGCTTCACCCGCGGGCAGTCGGCCATGTGCCACTGTACAGGCATAGGCCAATTCTCAATCTCGGATGGCCCGAAAAATATGAACTTCTTCTTCCATTCATGGATAGAAGAAGGAACTACTACGACCCCCGACCCGGCCGCCCCTCCCCTATGTTTTCTAAAGGAAACGTACACCCATCTCGGCTCGTCCTTACAGGTGCTGGGGTGATTTTTATAGCAAAGGGAGGAAAGGAGAAGGGTCAAGCTGAAGGGGATTTTTTCGAGTCTCAACCAGACCAGGAACCCAAGGAGAATCCTCAACAAGTTCGGCACTAGCTGGCCCGGAGCTAGTTGAAAACAACGCAATGCTCCACATACCTCGGGGGAGAAGGGCAGACGCAATCCAGCCCAAAAGGCATCCAGGTACAAGGCGATCTCCTTGCCTTGCACCTGATCCGCCCTCTCACCCTCCCTAGCCAAACGAAGCGAATAGCTAGGGGGAATGTGAAAGCGAGCCCGGATCGTGGTGAGCTCGTCCACATTCCTTAGGAGGGAGGGCGCATCGCAAGCATTCCTGATGCGCGCTTTGGGGATCCTTCCCGTCTCCTGACCACGGGCGGCACGGGTAACCCTAACTCTACAAGGGGAATCCGACTCAGATGGGGCAGAGGAAGAAGCAGCGGGAGACTCTTTAGACTCTACTCTAACTATCTCAACAGACTTCTCAGAGGAAGACATCTAACCTGAGTCAAAGAAGGAGTCCTCCGAGGAAAAAGCGCGAGAGATCCGACCTAAAGGAAAGAGCGCCGAGCTAACTCTCGTAGCAATAGAGAAATGATGGCGAAGTGTGGACCCTGGGAGGATCCCACCTCTATTTATAGCGTATTGGCAAACGCATCCGACGGCTTAGATCGTTTCCCGCCAAAACAACGCTTCGCGCTCAACGTTCCACGTGTCGCATAACCATTGAACGCGTCTCTTCGAGCACAGAGGACAGCGGCGACCCGTCACATCAGCCAACTGTCGTCGGACACGTGGCCTGGCCCCTCAACGAACGTACGATCGAATCGGCGCTCCCTCTTAAATGCATGATCTCCTCTCTGATCCGTTGGCGTCACCAAAGGATACGTCTAACCGTTTCGGGAATCCGCACCGACGAGGTGTTCAACTAGGAACTGAGCCCGAGTGACCGATCGGACCACTCTTGACCCGACCCATGAATAGGTCGGGACGAAAGATGATGCTCATAAGTGGGAGCCCCTCGAATCATGACACGTGGCAGATGACGTGTTTCCGATGCACATGAAAACATGGCAAGGACTACATATTGGAAGTGTCCCCCGGGCTATCGTATCGCTACCTGGACCCGACCTCTAAGGATACCCTGAACATTCCTGTGCTCGCCAAGTAAACGACCATTGGCTCCCCGCCGAGCCCTCCTACATGCCGAGCTTCACGGCCTTTCGCCTCCGAGTTATCCAGGAGCCGAACCAGCTCGGCCTCCCGCCCTCTTCGGTTCTATCGAGCGATCCAAAACGCAGATCACTGGTGTCCGCGAATCTCGCCAGACGGAGATATTCGCCGCCCCACGATCCTGCGTTCCACGTCGTCGCATCCCCTATTAACGAGCGTATCTCGGCATTAATGGGGGATCCCGCCATTCTCGCAGGCATAACGTCAGGGGCGTAACGGCCGGCGAGAATCTCTTGCCCGCTACCCCATGGCTGCCGCTATATAAACCCCTCTCTCAGACGACTCAGGTAACGCAATTTTACCCAACAAGCCGCTACTCTACCACAATACCTCGACCAACTTGATCGTCGGAGGGTCCACGGTGGTATGACCACCCCGGGACTTCTTTGCAGGTAGCTCGGCTTTACACCAAATCAAGCCCATTGAGATCCACACGCTTCAGGAGGCAACCCTCAAACTCAATCTCAGCCCTTCACCAACACCGTCGACAGATCGACAGAAGGCAATATTTGAGGAGATCTAGACCTCCATGAGGATCGATTACCCCAACAACTATTGCCCCAATATTTTATAAAATCATTCTACATGTACATGGTGTTGCGGACGGTCTGACTTCACAGCGGTTTAACTGAGGTGAGACTCACTCCATAAAGCTGGGGTCTTGCGGGCTATGGCTTATTTAATCCATCATTGGAGTACTTAAAAAAAGAAGAATGTTTTTGTTCGAATATGAAATAATGTCCTTTATCATGAGGCGACAAACGATTTACAATGTTTTCCGAGCTATTTAGATTCAAATCGCACTAAACAAGTATTTACTAATTAAAAAAAAAAAAAAAAACTCATCCAAAAGTCCACATGATGGTCCATATAAAAAAAAACGCTCAGCCTGTGTCGGGTGTTAAAATATAAACACAAATATATCAACCTCATCATAATATTTTCGGATAAAAACTTATAAGAGATATCATAACATTTTCGGATAAAAACTTATAAGAGATAAAATATGAGTTCACCGTAGCTGCGGCCAATCGTCCAAATTAACATCAAACGGGATGGCTGGACCCTTGGGAGTTTAAGTGGGTGGGGCTCATCCTCGTGGCTGTGGGTGGTGACTGTAGCAAACTCACTATAGTCGACCATAGCCACATTTTTGTCATGAACTATATGTTTCAATTTTCATCATAATTTCGGATTAAATATGCTATTTCCAATTGCTATAAGGGATACCAAATGCGTAATCTATATATATCTATAACACTCCTAAAAAAAATTGCATGCAACACAAATTTTCTCCTGCCTCTGTTCTCCTCTCCTAATATGATTTATGTACACCCTTATTTATTCTACATAACCATCTTTTATATAATTATTCTAGGTGATAATAACATAACCAATTTTGTCAATCCTACAAAACTAATTTAACAAAATTGATAGATCAATTAAATATATCTTACCGCTCCTCAATCCACAATTGATGCAAATAGATTTATTAAACAAATCTTAAAAATAATTTACGAAATCCGAGAAAGTTTATTTAGTCAAGGAAAAATCATAACCAATGCTTAGGGAGAAAATTTTAAGACCGTGTGGGAGAGGAAGAGATTTGCACGAGTTTGCATGATTCAAAATGTTCAAGTAGTTTTTTTGAATATTGCATTTCCTTAATTGTCATGATCATTTCTCCTTCTATATATTCTTCATAAAAGAAAAAGACCAATGCAGTCAGAATTTTTTTTTTCAAAATGAGAGGCCATCGGATCGATTCTTAATGGGGTCGTATCTAAAAAAATCCGAAAGGAAAAAGACAAGATTTTTCTCTTGTATTAAAAGAAAATAGGAAAAAACTTAAAAGTTTTCATAATTAAAAACTTACAAAAGGTGTTTTATGAAATTCTTCCATGTAAAATATGCCTAATACCATGGAGGCATACTTTCTGCTGTATTATGCAAGTAATTAAATATAGGTAAATTTTCTAATTACATATGAACTTATTCTAGTCGCTTATTATTTGAATGATATATAAATTGATAGTTAAACGCAAAATTCACTATATGTCCATGTGAATAGGACGCGCAAAAAACTAGTATTTGTTGAAATCACATATAATATGGGGAATTTTATTTCTTCTAGGTAAGAAAATAAATCTGCACATAACCATCATTTCATTGTGACTACAAGATTTGCTGACAAGGGAATGAAGAGCTGCCATTAAGAATAAAAAAATCTTATATCTGTTAATCATATTTATTTCCAAGAACAAACAGGTCTCGGGCACTTACTATGTGCGCTCTTTTTATTTATTTTTAAAATGTATACAATTAAAAAAAAGAGACGTTACGCATCACGTGCCTGCACGTTGCGCTGCACAACACACCCATCGTGGAAGAGAGTCCAGCACAAGTGCATGGGTCCCATGTGGTCTCTAGACGTCCACGCTGGATGTGCTGCGCAGCGTGCTGCGTGGGAGCGCCCCTAAACCCAATATAATAAATCTTGAAATTGATAATTAAGAAAGTTAATCTTATCTCGGTTCCAAAGCCACCTCCCCAGTCACCACCCAATGAGATCCACTGGATTTGATCCTTTGAGGTAATTAGTTATTGATTAACTAGAGGTAGTTAGTAAACAATGAGTTTATGAGTCATGCACACATTCTATTATGTCGGCTGTTTGTCTCTCTCAATTCATTATTATATATCCCATAAAAGAGAAATGCTTTATCTATGAAATTTGGTAGATTCCCCGGATTGGTGATTGGCTGCAATTTTAGGACTTGCATTTTTGTCCTCATTTTTGCAGCCAATCACCTATCCGTTGCTTTACGCGGAATTCACAGGTTAATTTGATAGGCAAAGTATTTTTCAGTTATATTAGCCTGTTAAAGCAAGAGTAATATTTGGCAACACTTGCATTAGTTGCATATATAGCCATTTGCACACATATAAACAGCGAGATGATAGGACCCAAAAGCGACATGCACTCAAGGGCTGATTCTTAAGCGGCGAGGTTACGCGCGCGGCAGTCTCACTTGAGAAAATATAGAACCTACCCATGCACATCGACATAAAATCCCAAAGACCTACAAAATTTTTGTTTACTCCATCTTTTTTGCCTTTTGAATGCATTATGTAATGTAGTTTTCTTGATCCTAATAAGCGTTGAAAGAAGGTTTTGTAAGGGTTAGCTTAATCCTTTGGTTTGGTGCTAATGTATCATCATCAAGAATATGCCTTGCAAGTTCCGTTGAATTTGATTCACAAATTCGAGTTGAAAGCACAAGCCCAAAGAGCAAGAGCCTTAGGTGGGTCCAACATGCACGAGAAGAGTGAGAGGGATTCTGATTTGATCTAAGCTCTTATAAGATTAATCCTAATATGGTTAATACTCCCCTCCCTCGCTCCCTCCCTCCCTGTATACATATCGAGAGAATAATGTAGAAAAGCTTTTAGAAGGAATTTTCGTCGGGTAGTGTAAAATAACTGCTCCCTCCACCATTTTATTCGACGATCGGAACCCATCATCATCATCTTGATCATTTAAGATGTGGATACACCAAATTTCATGTGATTCCACCACTTTTTCACCGTTGAATTAGCAATGTAAAAAGTTCTATTGTCGGTAAACCGTTAATTTTGTACCCACTAAATCAGCGGTGAAATGTGATGGAATCATATGAAATTTGGTGTGTCCACATCTTACATGATAAAGATGATGATGATGGATGCCGATCGTTGAAAAAACCGTAAATGGTGTACTTTTTCGATACCATAGAAGAAAATTCTCTCATATTACACTTTTCCTCGGTTACTCATATATATATATATATATATATATATATATATATATATATGTATGTGGTTTAAAATTAATCAACAGCAAGACTATTTGTCTTCTTGTGGCTAATAGAAATCCACATAGAGCCAAAAAGTCCGCGGCTATTTTGAAGTTGAGGAGAGAGAGAGAGAGGGTTTTTCGAGAGAGATTTTTTTGTATTTGGACGGTGTCGGTGTGGAGTTATCGTGTAATACTTTTTTAATAGTGGAAACTTTCGTCGTCGGATTGTAGGTGTTTACTGCCGAAAATCGGACTGAGACGATCCAGGATGGACCGTCTAGCCTAAATTTGGAGGCAGATACATAGGTTAATCCAACCACCTCTCCGAAAACGCTAAGTTGATTTATAACGCCATATATCAGAGATTTGGATAGATGCAATTAATGCAAGTGACTTCAGATTCTCTCTCATGAATGAGAGGTTTATTGATTGTGGGGACGAATCTTTCCAACAGGCGCATGCCTCAGAAATTAATTACGTTATCGCAAGCGATGACAACTTTCTACTTCTCCAAGATTTTTTTACTTCGTGTGTGTGTTTTAGATTTTGGTTATTTTGGGTTGCTCTTAAATTGTATACTGAGACTAATTTTGTCGTCGCCCGAAAAGCACGGATTAGTCCAAATCCATACTTATAGTTTCATGATTTGGGTTAAGTATTTGCTTGACGGGATCCGCGTTAATAGCTTGGTTTGCCAACAGGAATGAAATTATGGTAGCAATTATCACGTTTGTGAGGTCCATAAGTTTCATATATTTTAGAAATATTAATTTCGTTTAAGTACACGTTAATCTCATTTGAGAGTTAAGATCAACTTAGAAAAATTGATCATGTATTGAGAGTATGGCTTTCTGTTGATCATATGATCATTAATGAAGCCTAGGCTTCCATACTTAGATTTTGCTAAGTCTTCAAGCATTTACTTGATATTCACGTGTGCTTGCGCACTTGTGATGTGCACCGCATCTGCGCACGTGTCTTTCACGTGACGCGCATGTATTTGCATGGTGCATGGTAGGATCAAGATGCGACTTGAAATTGGCACTTGTGACTGACGCTTGCGCACGTGTATTGCACGTGGTGTGGCGCGGTTGCTTAAGAGAGATCTCTGGTATGGATGCACGTATATTGCACGTGGCGCAACGCAGCTATATAGGTGCGCACCTTTATTAGAAGTGCCCTAGTTTTGTGAAAGTCTTAACTTACCAGAAAGCAAAAGCTTTCAATGAATCCGATACTTCTAAATATACATCTTTTGTATTTGTTGGTTTCTTGGAACACGTGCTCATCTTCTCATGGTTTTGTCCAGATATATGAAGCCAAAACTTCGGTTTTTATATGTCTAGACACTTTTTTGATGGGAGTTTTTTATCCCCAAGGTCTTACATCTTAGGATCAACTCCTCCATGAAAGTCGAAACATTCGTTGAGAGGAGACAAACCCTAATATCTTTTGATTTTTTATGTAGAGTCGAAACTCTGATGAGATAGAGTCGAAACTCTTCTGAAGCTTCAAGATGGAAGAGATGAGATAGTTCTCTCTTTATTTACTTAGTTTCTATTAGGTTTTCTTGTAGAAGAACTTTTTCTTGATGGAGTCCCGGTCTATTTTCTTTGAGAATTTTTCTCCTCTTAATCTTGCAATGATTGTAGACGATCATGGAGATTTTCTCCTCCTCTCCTTCTTTTTATAGGAGTAGTAGTTAGGGTAAATCCCTAAATACCAGATTTGAATTGATTAATATCAATTCAGGGTGCTTAGACACCGTTGGATTGTTGATTCCAATATCTTTTGTTAAGATAGTTAACGGGAAGATTTTCTTCCAAATAGAGTTTCGGCTTAACATAAGCGCATGTTTCAACGAGGGATGCACTTGCACACTTGCCTTGTAGCGCTCACAAGTGCATGTGCACGTGCATTTCACGTGGTGCAGTGCATAAGGGACTTGCGCTTGCGCACATGCATTGCACATGGCGTATCGCAAGTGGCACTTGGCTTTTTATGCCAAGTGTGCAGTTAAGGATCATGCGCTCCAAAAAGGTTGCACCCTATTTTGGACGAGAACAAAATGCCCCCACCACTGCGCCTACGTGAATTGCATGTGGGCGGAGTGGTGTCAGCCATCGTACTTTTGCTTTTGCTTGTACTGAAATTATCTGGCTTAGTTTATATACTCGTTTCGGAGCGTTCAATTTACCATCCTTCTAGGTATGGATAAATTCATCCTAATTTCAAACACATAACCCCCACAAGCATAAGAGTCCGTTAGGTTTGTGGTATTGGACGTAGTCCATCGTACCGTTGCGTTAGCTGATTTCTTCTCGTTTTGCGTTCCTTCAGAATGCGGTTCGAGTAGCCACACACTTTCCGTATCTCCAGTCCCTTCTAATGCGAGGATACAACGTCCTAAGTAATCTTTCTAGGCGGATATATAGATATCCATTAGAGATTCAGTGTTAGGCATAACCATGACACTTTACATTGGGGTCAGACTCTTTGAGTCCTAGGAAAGTCAAGTCTACACCTTTCTGAGGTGAGATGACCTCCAGAGGTTTTTAGGTATGTATGTACTACCATGGAGACCTAGAGTTAGGAATTTACTGTCACTTCGCTTTCATCTTGGTTCTTTGAATTTTGATGACGTCGTATCTATACTCTACTGGAATACAAGGGACGTCGAGATAGTCTTTAGGCTGTATGCATTGCCGTGAAGACAAGATTCTTCGTTCAGTCGGACGTGGTGGAACATATTGCTCCTTTTTTCATTTGTTTGTGTCTGTGGATTGTATATAAGAGTCGGAATCGAACTGCTTGTAGAGCAAAAATTATATATATATACCGTGATTGCTCTATCATTTTAGCTTTTCTTATAGCGAAAGTCGCGATCGCCCTATCATTTCGGCTATTTATCCGCGGTTGCCCAATCATTTTGGCTATATCTTTTTATTTTTACTCTCTGATTTTTATTGCGAGTTGCCCAATCATTTCGACTATTTCTTTTCTTTTTTTTATTTTTCAGTTTAATGACTTAGGGGTCGAGAGTTTGGACTGTTCACACTTATTTTAGTGCGCATCAATATCAAGTGCGCACTTAAAAGAATGACGATTCTGGTGATGTGTGCACTTACAAACGTGTGCATATGATGGCTGATGCATGACATAGGCGGTGACACGTGCGCATCCTTCCATGTGCGCTTGGCAAAATCACTAAATGTCATACGCATGTGCAAAACGCGTGTGCATACGCATTAGCCTAAAGGTAAACTGAAAACTCCGAAACGAGTAAACAAACTAAGCTAATCCAGTTCAGCATAGAAAGGAAAAAGATGTGCGAATATAAAAGGAAAAAGCTGCATTCCATTAATATATGTCTAAAGATGAATTACAAACTACCGGCCCGATACAAGCTTCAAAGGGAAAATACGAATTCATTCGATAGTTATAGCAGCGATAAGAGATCATCACTAGCACATTGGTTATGGAATTCAAAAACGAGATTCTCCAAGGCCTTTCAAGCAGCATTCTCTCTCTCTCCTTGCGCATTCGTTCACAAACGCGAGCGCCATGGTTGTCACCAATTTCATCAACCCCCGCGTGTGAATATATACGATTGCCTTTTGTTAGTAGATTTGATGCAAGATATCTACAGATCGGTCCTTCCGGTTCAGGGAGATTAAGCCCATCAGATAGAACGGATGTACTTTATCCTTAGCTCTGATCCAGTACACCTTGCAGCATCAACCTAAAAAGCCCAGGTGTGGCCCTACAGATTGCATGAAAGAGCAGCTGCAGAAGAGAAGACCAGCGTGGGAGCAACCGCCCGCAGTGATCTTCCAAACGACAGAGTACAGTCTCGCGTTGAGTTGCGGAATAGCTAGGATCGTACCAGTAAACATCATCATAAGAAACAATATCCCTGACGTCATACAAATGGCCAGTCATAACACCTAAAAGAAAAGAAACCGGAAAGGAGCCAGTCCGCAAATTTGAGAAGTCAAAAACTTAAGTTACCTTATGCGCAACCCGAAGGGTGCGCAAGCTTAAGATATGTCAAGCGCGCAAAGTCAGGGGTGCACATGCATACTTACCAAAAAGCAAGGGCTTCAGAAAGAGTACAACTCTAAAAAAAATGAAGAAGATGACACTTATTTATAGGATTTAAAAGACGGTTCGCATTCCCACGAATCTCGAGACAAATCCGACGGATCGCAGCTTGATACTTGGTCGCCACCACGAAGACATACAAAGGATAAGTGCGCACCTGTCACGACCCAAATTGGTACATGACTGGCATTTAGATCACGTAACATCTAAAGATGTTGACGCGATCCAAGTAAGCAAAAAACCAAGATCTAAAACATTTTAAAGAATAAAGAAGGTGAAGTTTTAAAAAGGTATTTAACATGAAACACAATTTTCTTTATAAGGATTGGTTGTTTAAAAGTATAAGTTAAGTGTTTTGAAATAGGGTTGAAAATGATTTCGTTATTTGAAATTTCGGCAGCACCGTCTTTATATTTTTTTGATAAAACAAGTACATAAACATATAATATAGCGGCATCCCCACTTAGGAGCTATCTCAATGCCAATCGGCGGAATCACAACCATACGGTTATATAGGACGCTCGAAGGCGATGGATCACAAACAAATATATAAATAAATTATGTAAGTAAATATAACCAGTCGACTCTATCTGAGTTTGACCCAAAAGAATATACACAAAGTTACAAACTCGATTTAAGTCAAAAAAATATACTGGTGGCCTGATAGAGTAACACTAGATATAAGGTACAACATATACAAAAGAGGCGGTCACTATGTGTGTAACCCATCTAGGAAAAATATGCGATGAACCCCAAGATATGTGTCCGCGACGCCGCTAAGTGTCCATATGGTCCGTCCTGCAAGAAGCTAAGGCACAACGGGGGTGAGTTGCCAACTCAGTGAATAGAAGTATATATCACAAGATATGATATGATTTGCGTAGTTTGAATGCAAGCGCGATATAAATAAAGCCACATAAGAAGAATATCAATCATTCTCAAAATCCTCATCAAACTCGTGTCCATCATCGACACTAAAAATCTAGATATCGTAGGCACTGTCTAACCGATCGGTCCTCTTCTAATATCAACTCAGCTACGGTCGGAATCCTCCGGATAATCTCCGCGCTCCAATGTCACCTCTGGTACCGATCATCCTCGCAAGGTTTCACGTACCTCTCTACGGTCTTCCTGCCATTCGGAGTCGTACCGGGTCCACCATATATCCGTAATCGGTTAACCCCTCTCTCGATTCGGATATCATATCATGAAAACCAAAACTCATGGTGGACGCCAAATAACCATATCACGAGAAAACCGCACCTTTGAAAACATAATCTGTTTTATAAAAGATACCCGCGGTTTCTCAAATCCATAGAAATATTAAATCTATGATATCAACTGAGAATGTTTCATTCATGCAACATTTGGCAACTATAACATGTAATTAAACGGACTATAGCATTCGAATAATGGAACATGGTAAATAGCAAGTAGCATTATCATGAAACATGGCAATACAGTTAAACATAGTAATTCTATGTGTTATGGCAGTACTAATAATGTGTAGTGTAGCATGCGAGTCTATGAACTGTGCAACATGGAATCTTTAGTATTCTGCTTGTGTTCTATCCGAGATATATATTCTAGAAAGTATGATTATACACTAAGGATGGCATAATACTCAATGTAATGCATATGATATAGAATTGCGGTTAAGTATCGTAAATAGTGTTTAAAAACCGATACGGAATTTTATAAAACTTATGGTAGTCGGGGGTGCTATATGCCATCCGCCTGAGTTCCCACTTGTAGATGTCCCCCTACTCACCTAATATCAATACGTGCAAGACGAAGCTCGCGAATGCCTTGCTTCCTTGTCGCGTCGAACGTCTCCGCGACCGATCCTATACATTAAACCAAGCGCATAAATAAGAATCGAAACGTAAACGTTACTAAATTTCTAACACACATAGACTAGAAAGTAAGATCGACGTATTATAACGCGTACAATCAATATCGAACTAACCCCCGGCAATAACGAAAATCAAAACTCAAGTTTTTAAAATGTAAAACCTTACACTTTCGTAGGATATGTGTCCCAGATTTTCATACAAGTAAACTGCGATAAAATTAAGTATACAATAGTCTAATTTAGGATGTCTAGGAGCTATTGCAAAAACTCCAGACCCCAACTCAAATATTCAATTGCAAATTGCGGCTAATTAGATTAAATTTGCGGCCATTGTGGGTCCAGATGGGTACGGGTTTGGGGTGTGGTCTTTAGTTGTGCTCACCATCTCAGAAAACTCTTAAAAAAATTTCAGAGTTCATTAGTTATACCAGATATCAATAGAAAACCACAAAAACTAAAAGCTTAGTTCAAAACTTAGTTTACTAGCATTAAAACACTTCTATATTTCCCAAACTAGAAGAAATTATAGCTCAAACCACAAAAACTAAGTAAGATAAGAGCATCATAAGAGTAAAAATAGGATTTTTACCTCGAAGAGAATATTGAAAGGGATCCAAGCTTTAGTGGTATCAAAATGAAGAACTTTGAAGTGGCAAGGACCTAACTTGGTGTCATGATCATTCTATAAGAAGAAATCCTCAAGAACCATGATGATTTTGGATGGAAGAGGCTAGGTTAGAGAGAGGGTGAAGGAGAGCTTAGAAATTCCTAAGTGTTTGTGAAGAAGGAAGTCAACAAAGAAAGGATAACCATGACATATAACAATATAAATGATATTGTTAGATATTTGTATGTTAAGATATGATGAGAGTGAGGTACAACTTATGTTAACATATTCCCTTCTTACCGTATTTCAAAATAAAAAAACTTAACCAATTTAAATGAAAACAACATAATTTTTCCATGACACATAAAAGTAATAGATTTTGAAAAAAGATAAATGTTGTCTCACATTTAAAAATTCATTTTATTATTAAATAAATGCAAAACAATACTTTAAATTTTTTATGAAATGTTACAGCATCTATTAATGAATCAACAGCTGCGCACATGGCTAAAGTCCATCTCCCAACAGGTGCGCATATGAGCACGAGATAGAGCGATATATGCAATGCACGTGTGCACTATCTTGAAGTTCACAACTGCCCAATCGAAGCAGATCTTCTAAATGAAGAAATAAAATCTTCTTCATTAAAACAAATCAAACCAAATTGATATGAGATTATAAGATCCGACGGTGCGCATGCACTGGAGATTGATCCAACGGTACACACTTGCCCCGTAATTAATATAAATCAATTTAATCCAAATTAAATAAAAAACCAGATTGAATTAAATTAAAATAAAATCAGAACAAAGCAGATTTGTAAGGAACAAATCCAACAACCTTTGATTTTTTCCATCTCCTATAAATAGGAGCCCCATATGAAGAAATCCAAGAAGAAAGAGCCCCCCATAAGCTCGAGAAAAATCTCCCCCTTCTTCCTCCTTAAACAAGGTTAAAAAAAGAGAAAACTTCTCCCATTTCAAATAAAAACCATGTCTTTCATCCAAAAATAAAAAGCTCTTGCTTTATACAGAAACCTTCACTTCTTTAAACGAATCCATTGGTTCACCATAAAAAAAGATAAAAAAAATCTTAGGGTTCATTTCTCTTTTTACAAAAGTTTCGACTTTTATGAGAGATTAATCCTAAAATTTAAGGAAAAACCCTATCAAAGAAGCCAAGACATCGTAAAGATTGAAGCTTTGCTTCTGAAAATAAGACCATTGCTTCTTCTTGAAAGGTTATGCTTTTTGATCAAGATATCCACACTCAAAATCAAGTTCGCACTTGATAAAACTTGTGCGTCATATGAAAAGCATGTGCGCGCATGGAAAATGATGACTCTGAAAAGAATTGCGCATCACGTGAAAGACACGTGTGCGCACTTGACAAACATTGCCTATAGAGGAATGCGCATCATGTGATAACCCCGTGAGCGCAGAT
Source organism: Agapanthus africanus (assembly GCA_030015575.1). Classification (NCBI taxonomy): domain Eukaryota; kingdom Viridiplantae; phylum Streptophyta; class Magnoliopsida; order Asparagales; family Amaryllidaceae; genus Agapanthus; species Agapanthus africanus. The sequence goes on from CM057339.1 coordinate 51,256,659, forward strand.
GATAAATGATGCCCTAATGAACACATATGCGATACACGAAAGGCACATGCGCGCAAGTCAAAGAAGTTGATTTATCCAGATGTGTGCAAACTTGACCCGACAACAAGTGCGCAAACACGTGACGAACACGCGTGCACCCTTTTCAAAAGAATAAAACATGCATGCGCATCTCACATGCATTTGTGCACTTGAAACAGCAAGCCATTGCTTGATCACTTAGTCAAAATAGACTAAATAAAAAAGCTTTTGCTTCTCATAAATGAGCCATTGATCAAAACATCAAAGAATCTAAGTTGATATTAGTCTCAAAGACGACTAGTGATCCTCAGGCATATTTTAAGTCAACCTTAATCTAAAACAAAATTAACGGTCCTCAAAAATATTCTAAGTTGATCTGAATTTAAAATAAGGTTAACGATCCTTAAAATCTCGAACTGATGGCAAAAAAATACCTAAGTTCATCCCAAATCTGAGAATTATGGATTTGGACTAATCTGCGCCCTACGGGCGACAAAATTAGTCTCCGAATACAATCTAAGGGCTATCCCAAAATAAACAATATACAACACGACGCGAAGTGATACACATGGAGAAGGAGGAAGTTGTTATCATGTAGTGATAACGTAATTAACCGCAGGAGATTGCGCCTGCAGGAAAAAGTGTCCCCACAATAAAAAACCCTTCAAATGAGGGTGAATCTGATAAATCTACTACGTCGGTCGCATCTATCCAAATTTTCGATAGACGGTACTATAAACCAACTTGGTATTTTCAGAGAGGTGGATGGATATGTTCCATATAGTATCTGCCCCTAAATTCAGGAAAGATATTCGTTTTCCCAGATTTCGGTGGTAAACATGGACTTCATGCTGGCATCAACGTTGCTAACACTGAAGCACGTATGCCAGGAGTAATTCATCATTTGCCGCTGGGCAACTTGAGGTTTTGGGTTTCGTTCGGCATCAGCATCGCTAACACCGTAGCGTGGTGTCAGAAGTGACTCATCATTGACGTTGTCCGTTGGACAATGGTGGCTTAAAAGAAAGGTTTAGGTCTCTGTCATCTAAAATTTTTTCAATTTTCATGAACCGTAAAGGTCTCACAAAGTTGTTTTCTCCTTATAAGTCTAGAGAATCTCATGTGTGTGTTTTCTCCTTAAGAATCGTGAAGGCTCCTAAGTGGGGTTTCTCTTGTAAGTCGTAAGGATCTTACAAGAGTGCTTTCTCCTTGCAAGTCGAGAGAATCTCGCAAGTGTCGTTCACCATGTTGAGGGTATTGCTTGTCTTTGGTGGGACTTTATTGAAACATACTTTTTATGTGCCCGTGGATTGTATACAAGAGCCGGGGTCGAACTAATTGTAGGGCAGTTTCTTTCTTTTTACGAGTTCGCGCCCTTTCGGGTTTTTATAAGCTCATGGGTAGTCCCGCCGTTTTTACTCACGGAACTCTTTCAGGTTTTCATCCGTGCCCTTTTTGCTTATGGACGTACCAGTTGGCTTTTTACGCACCGTTCTCCTCATGGGTCATGAGGATACTGTTCCCCTCCGAAGGACGTCGCGATAGAGACGTCTTTCCTGAGATTCAGGGCAGATGCTATTTGGTTTTATCCATCCACCTTTCCGAAAATACCAAGTTGATTTATGGCACCGTGTATCGAAGGTTTAAACGGATGCGGCCGATGTAGCAGACTTCGTCAGATTCCTCCTCGTTTGAGGGGTTTTTGATTGTGGGGACGCTCTTCCCTGCAGGTGCAAGCCCCTGCAGTTAATTACGCTACCGCATCGCGGTAACAACTTTCTCCTTCTCCAGCTGGTCACTTCGTGTCTTGGGTGTTTGTTTTATTTGTGGTTGCCCGTGGATTGTATACGGAGACTAATTAATGTTGTCGTCCGTAGGACATGGATTAGTCCAAATCCGTATTTTCTTAGATTTGGGTTTGGGGTTTTGGTTTACGTTAACCATATTTAAGGCTAAGATCAACTTAAGCGTTTGTTAAGGATACGTTAGTCTAATTTGAGAATAAGATCAGCTTAACAGGATCATTTAGATCCGACAAAAGAGCATTTGGGGGCTCTATTGTTCTAGTTTAGGGACATAGTGGTCCATTGCCAGTTTAGGGACATGGTGGTCCATTGAATGTATGGCCGTCGGGACCCGTCACCTCTCTGAAGACGTTGAAGGATTACAACGACAAATATCAGAGGAGTTTGGAGATGTATCCTTGAACCAATATTGGTTGGGAGATCTATAGTCCAATTTGGGACTAAAGTCAGTTTGAAGGTTTGTGAGCATATGGGCTCGGTTGATATGAGTTGAACATTTTGTTGTTCTGGCTGTTTGAGCCTTTATTTAGGGCTCAGCCCTTTTATAATGCATGGCATTGGGCTCTTTATTTAAATGCATGGCATTTATATTAGGCCTGTTAGGCTTTACTTGGGCTCTGCCCTTCTTTAGTAATGCACAACATTTAATAGTCTGACACCGCGCCACGTGGTCTGTCAGGCGCTTTGCGCCAATTAAAGAGCACAGGGCGCCAACGCATGTGGAGGTGACACGTGTCACGCTCTGGTGAGCGCAAGTTCATTAGCGCAGTGCGCTGCGCCAGTGCGCTGCGCTAGTGCGCTGCTGACACGTAGTGCGCTCTGGTGCAGTGCGCCAATCCAAGAGCGCAGCGCTCTGTTTTTAGGAGCGAAAGGCGCAGATTGACACGTGGCGCTCTCTGGTGACTTACGCCAGTCCAAGAAGCGCAACAGCGCAAATTAAGAGTGCAGGGCATTGTTCAATAGCGCAGAGCGCATCTTGATCTAATTAAGATCAAAGAAACAAGTTTTTCTTGTTCTGAAGAGGTTCTACCTCAAGTTTTCAAGAACCAATGGTTCATCAAAAGGTAGTGCCTTTATATAGATCAAAAGATCTAAAAACGAAGTAAATTACTTCTTTTATCTTTTATAATTAGATCTTTTTTATCTTTTTCCTTTTAATTGAAGATCTTGATCTTATTCTTAGATCTTTGATCTTTTTAGAAGAAATTCTTCTTTTTTCAAAGGTTTACCTTTTTTCTTTTTGAGTTTTTCTCAAAGTTTTTAGAGGAGTTCTCTGTATGAGACTTAGAGTCTAGGGGCCTTTATATAGGGCCAATTGGTTTGTTACGTTAGTTACAGAGATCTTTCTCTGATTGATCTGGGGATATTTCCCCACCGTTGGATCTTTGATCCTAGGGCCACTGTTTTACAGAAGACAATCTTCTTGTTTTGGAAAGATCTTTCTAGAATTTTAATTCTGATTAATTAAATAATTTATTATTTAAATGCTGGCACAGTTGGCGCAAGCGCACCTGTGCTTGACACGTGTCGCGCAGCGCAGAGCGCAGCGCAACTGCGCTGACACGTGTCGCGCAGCGCAGAGCGCAGGTTATCTGAAGCGTTGCTTCCTTTATTATTATTTGAATTTTTAAAATAGAGCTTTACTCTGATTGGGGGAAACAGAAGCGTTGCTTCATTTCCCGCCTTAGAATTTGAAGAGGGTTTTGCTCTGATTGGGGGAAACAGATACATTAGTGGGTTTTCTTCTCGTTGGTTTCTTGGATGGCCAATAGAGGGGGTCTCGGAAGCGATTTTGTCATAGGTAGCCCATGGATTATTTACGGTAGTCAAATTTGGAGACCAGCCGTAGGGCAAGGGATGTTTTCAGGGAGCGTTGTTTACCCTTGGGATTTTAGGGTGTAACTTTGTTGCGGGTAGCCTGTGGATTTTATACAGCAGTCATATTGGAGACCAGCCATATGGAAGCAGATATTTAAGGCGCATCGCTTACCCAGGGGACTTTGAAGGTGCAACTTTTGTTACGAATTGCCCATGGATGGTATACGGTAGTCAATTTAGAGACATGCCGCAAGTCCCTGTCACCTAAGGCTTTTCAATTTTATGAGCCGTAAGGCTCTTATAAAAGTATTTTTTCCCTACGAGTCGAGAGGATCGTAGGTGTATTTTCTCTTTATGAGTCGTGAGGACCCCTAAGTGTCTTTTCCCTTCATGTGTCGTAAGGACACACGGGTGGGTCTTTTCCACATCGGTAGCTTTATCTGCCAATGCAGGTCATTTCGAGCGTGGTTTTACCGCAAGTAGCCCATGGATAGTATACGGTAATCAATTTTGGAGACTAGTCATATGACATCGATGGCATAGGAAACAGGTTTAGATCTCTGTCACCTAAGGCTTTTCAATTTTTTCAGCCATGAGAGTCTCATAAAAGTATTTTCCCACTACGATTCAAGAGGATCTCGCAGGTGTATTTTATCCTTAGAAGTCGTAGGGATTTTTATGTGTCTTTTTCCCTTGTGAGTCGTAAGGATCTTACAAGAGTGTTTTCTCCTCATGTGTCGTGTGGACACATCAATGGGTCTTCTCCTCGCTAGTAGATTAGTTTGCCAACGTATGATGTTTTGATGCAACTTTGTTGCGATTCGCCCATGGATCGTATACGGTAGTCAATTTGGAGACTGGCCGAAGAACATCGATGGCTTAGGAGATAGGTTTAGCTCCCTATCACCTAAGGCTTTTCAACTTTAAGAGGCATGAGGGTCTTAAAAAAGTATTTTCTCCCTACGAGTCGAGAGGATCTCATACGTGTATTTTCTCCTTAGGATTGGTGGGAACCCCTAAGTGTTTTTTCCCCTTACAAGTCGAGGGGATCTCGCAAGTGCCGTTCACCACGTCGGGAGGATTTCCCGTATCTGACGGGACTTGGGGCGCACCTTTGTTGTCAATAGCTTATGGATTGTATACTGTAGTCAATTTAGAGACAGACCGCAGGGCATCGATGGCTTAGAAAATAAGTTTAGGTCCCTGCCAGCTAAGGCATTTCAATTTTATGAGCTGTAAAGGTCTCATAAAAGTATTTTCTCCCTACTAGTCAAGAGGGCCCCTTAGGTGTATTTTCTCCTTAGGAGTCATAGGGACCCCTAAGTGTTTTTTCCCTTGTGGGTCATAAGGATCTCACAAGAGTGTTTTCTCTTTGCAAATCGAGAGGACTCACAAGTTCCATACACTACATTAGGAGGATTGCTCTCCTCTGGTGGGACTTTGGGGTACAACTTTAGTGCGAATAGCCCATGGATTGTATATGATAGTCAATTTGGAAACAGGTTGCAGGGCATCGATGGCTTAGGAACAGGTTTAGGTCCCTGTTACCTAAGCCTTTTCAATTTTATAAGCTGTAAGGGTCTCATAAAAGTATTTTCTTTCTACGAGTCAAGAGAACCTCATAGGTGTATTTTCTCCTTAGGAGTCGTAGAGACCCCTAAGTGTTTTTTCCCTTATGAGTCATAAGGATCTCACAAGAGTATTATCTCCTTGCAAGTCGAGGGGATCTTGCAAGCGCCGTTCACCACGTCAGGAGGATTGCCCATCTCTGGTGGGACATGGGGTGCAATGTTGTTGCAGGTAGCCCATGGATTGTATACGGTAGTCAATTTTGAGACTGGCCGCGGGGCATGGATGGCTTAGGAAATAGGTTTAGGTCCCTGTTATCTAAGGATTTTTAATTTTATAAGCCGTAAGGGTCTTATAAAAGTATTTTCTTCTTACGAGTTTGTCACGACCCAAATTAGGAACGTGACCGGCACTTAAATCACGCAACGTCTAAAGGCGTAACGTAGTTCAAATAAGCCGAAAACCCAGAAATCTAAACCAAAAAAAGATAGAGTGGTGAAAACAGTTAAAACATTTGTTAAAAATATTTAGAAACTTAAGTTAAAATCTCAAAATTTAAATTCATGTTTTTCTTAAAAATTTCGGCAGCTTCTTCTTTGTAAAAACTAGCCCCAAACGGGTACAAATATAGAATATATAAAAGACATCCCCAAACGGGAGCAACTAACACCTAAAAGTGGAACAACCACAACAAGTATATATATAGGACGTCGTAGCGAAGAAACAAGCAAATAAGAAGTAAAACAACAACGCAATATGAAATGAAAGCCGGCTCACACGAGCGCGACACTCAGAGTCACAAGTAAAATACAAATATCAAATCTCTTAGTCTCGTCTCTAAGTTAAATACATATAAGTAGTAGATGGAGAGTACTAGATACAAAATAAGATATACAATGGAATTATATGGATACTCGCAAAAACCCACCTACTCCAAAAGGGTCTCACACCCAACAGTAGCAGTATCCACCAAAAAGAAGCAATAAAGAGCCTGCCGCGACTACGCTGAGGGTCAAACCTGCAAAACACTGTGGCACAACGGGGGTGAGTTTCCAACTCGTGAGAAGTAAATAACATCATACAGGTAATCACATGTATGCACGATAAACGATCAATCCCACATATGCTGTCATGACAGTACATGGCAATAATATGAGATGCAGCATAAATCAAATCCAGGTATTACATTAAGGTACAACAACTATATGAACAGAATATGTCATAAAAGTCCTGAGCGTGGGACAATAACAGAGACATCCTCAATAAATTATCATCATAGAAATCCGGTGTCCATCAACGACACTCCAAAATCCCAATATCTCAGGCGCCGTCACTCTGATCGGCTCTCATATCCATCTCATCTCATAATTTCAAACGGTATCCTCCGGATAACCCCCAGGTTTCCATAAAATCACCGGTGGGTAGTGCTCCCTCCGCCAGGCTCATCGCCTAACTCTACGAGCATTTTGCCCCAGGGTATCTCACCGGGTCCACCATATACCCACAAACGGTTCCTCCCTATCTCGAGTCGGGTATGCTCATAGCTCAGAACCGAGAAAACTTATGGTGGACATGAAATATCATATCAAGGAAAAACCGCACTTTTTAAATATTCCAAGTTTTCAAAATTTACCTTACGGTTTCCCAAATCCACGAAACAGAAATCTTATGAAAACATCATATGAGATATAACACTATAACAATGTATGCACAATGCAAATCATGATGCGTACTAGTATAAAATCCACGTCTAACTATCAATAATGAATGCGATATAACATATATTGATCCATGACAATTTCTATAGTGTGCGTGGCATAGCAATTACCAACGGTGTGTGTGGCATATAAATCAGTGCTTGTGCAACATGAACCGTCGGTAATGGTGCAATGTCCTATTAATGTTATGTGAAAGTACAACAGGAAATAAAGTTTGCAAAATGGTATTCATGCACAAACACAACACATATATAAGCATTTCACACAATAATATATCATTTGAATGTAACCTTCGGCGCTTAACGCCATACAGGCGATTCCCCCGTAGATGTTAAATCTACTCATCGGACGATCTTAAGCTAGGTGTATTCGATCACCTCCTTCCCCTCCCTGGCTACGTCCGAAGTCCCCGCCTGTGATCCTAATATCACACAAAACCAATACTCATGAAATTAGTAAACTTTCAAATCAAATACGGACACAACGCCAAATTAATGAATCGACTCCCGCAAGCTACCAAGTGTTAGCTTAGCAGGTTAACGCGTGCAACGACACCCTAACCCCACCTATGGCTGCAAGCTACACGAAACACTTAACGGAAGTCGGATAAAACCGTATTGCACGATATCGAAATGCAAGGATTAGCTAAACGGTCCCAGATTTTTCCTACAGATAATATAGGAAAAACAAAGTGTACCAAAAGTTCCAAGAGATCCACAGAGAGCTACCCACAAAAACCCAACTTCCCAGGATTTTGAAAAACCGGCGGCGCCAGCCATATAGGGAGTGTCGCTGGTCCATTGGTTAGGGGTAGGGTCCGAGTTTCTAAGGTATCTTCAGGGCTCTAACATTAAACTACTGTGTTAGATTTTACTGTGGGTCAACGTAGTGATAGCAGATTCACAGATACTCAAAAATTAACAAAAAATACGATATATAACACAAAACTATAACTTTAAGGTATCTAACTGAAACTATATAACCAAACAACTTCCCTAGAGCCTAACAAAGAGTTTAACATCAATACCTCACCAAGACTTAGGAAAAACCCTAACTTTCCAAGCTCCAAGTCACCACAAGAGAGTTAGACATGATATTTGAAAGGTTTAGTGAGGTTTGATGAAGGTTTAGGCTTAAGATTAGTAGGGGAAAAAGGATCAAGTGAAGAAAAAGGATGAGGAAGAAGAGGATGAGAGAGTTGAGAGTTGTGAGGATAAAATGAGAGAGTGAGCCATGCCCTCTCTCTCTCCATTAAATACTTCCCATGCCTTGTCCCCCCATGCTCCATGCCTCATCATTAAATCTTCCCCCTTATCATTTAAAAAAAATAAAACTCTTATATTTAAAATAAACATACATATATATGCTAAGGTGCCATGCTAACAAAACATGGTTAACATATAATAACCCTAGGTTAACATGCACAAGTGTGTGCAAGCACAAAAATAATATAATAAAATATTAATTAATTATAATAAAATATGTGAAAACAATTATTGGTTAAATTTTTATTAAAACCCCGCATAATATCGCTTAGTTAACTCTAATCGCGTTCTAATGTGTTACAATCTTCCCCCTTAAAGAAATTCGGTCTCCGAATTTAAAAATCTTACTATGCGTACTTTCGAAGAGATGAGGAAATTTCTTCCGCATCTCGCTCTCGGCTTCCCATGTGACATCTTCGCTGTTCGGGCCACGCCAAAGAATCTTCACTGACTGCAAGACCTTTTACCGAAGTTTCTGTTAGTTATATGTATGCCCTAGAGGCCATTACTATACATAGGATGTATATTGTAGTGGATGCTTGGACATATATAGGGAGGACTTTCTTGCTCAACATGATAGTATGCTATCTGGTTACTCTTTACCTTAACGTGTATACTGATTGTCTCTCTGTTACATGTTGGTAAAGCCCCTAGGATGTGTACTTGACTACCTGGACTATGATGCGGATCATACTAGTGGGGACATGGTAGTCCATAAGTACATCCTTTAAGGTCCCTAGTCGTGGGTGTATCGAGACGGGGCATCGATATACCAGAGTAGACTAGCGTATACCTTCTCGACCCATACAGATGGGCGATGGATGATCCCATATCCATTGGTGTTTGACATCAGAGATGATATACGGGTGCTCAGTGGAGACTGGGTACACTGGACGGACTCGCCGAGAACTCCCAGATGGTATTATACCTTACGTCAGATGGCAGTTCTCTGGTGACACTGGTACAGAGTAGTCTGTTGACCCGAGATCGTCATAGAGTCTTGTGTGGTTCCCACTGTGCTTTGATTTCCACCTTACCACGTCCAAGAGGGCGTGCAAAACGGTGGCTTTTGGGTACAGTCCCGAATCACATGGAGGCAATGAGCGATAGGAGGGGATTCGTCTCTCCCGGTATAGGGAGTTGATGTTGCGCTGTGTCCGATTGGCTATAACCGGAAATCCCTGGCCAGGGTTGCTGAGATTTACTGGTAAGTGTTACCAGTAGTTTCTCGAATTGTTATAGACCTCATATCGACACGACTTATCGAGCTATTGGGGTCTGACGTTTACCACCTCTAGGCGAGATATGCGACATATCAGACGACGAGACCGGACTGTACGGTAAGTGTTACGGGTTGGATTCACAGGAGTGTGAGCGGGCTTGCTCGTCGATCTTCTGATCGCTCAATACCCGGGTGGCCGTTACGTTTAGCAGACCGCTTGCGGCTTGTGGGTGTTTGATATGATCATCATCTGCTACTGGCGTATTGACGAGTCTTTAGAGTCCTACACAGAGCTTTCCTGGCTCAAGCGAAACGAAATAGGAGCGCATATGAGATATGTGCGGGACCGAGAATAATGCGTGTATTAGATACCGTATTTCATTCTCGTGATGAATGTGTCGAATGGTTGTATGCGATATAACCTAGTTATCGAATCAAGGATTGATTCGATAAAACGATACATTGTATACTAGTCGGTTGTGTGCGACATGACCGGATCATTGAATCAAGTGTTGATTTAATGATTTAATGCATAATTATATATTTGATATATTACTTTGCATTAACTAGTATTGGTTCACTTAAATTGGATTTTCTCACTTGATGTGCACATTGTATATGTGATATACTTTTATACACTAGTTTGTATCATGTTTGATGATACATGCTAACTTGAGTATGTGTAAAGATTAAACCATGGTTGTGTAATGGTTAGGGTTTTCCTTTTATTTATTTATTCATTTATTTATTTATTTATTTATGGAAAAGATAATGAAAGAAAATGGTGGCTTATTTTGTTTGATATTGAAGCTTCATGAAGGTTTGACTAAGTGACCATTTTGTCTCATGCTTAACCCTAACCATTCCACTTAACCCTAGTTCATTCTCTACACTTGACCATGGTTGGTTTATGATAAGTATTCCTTTTATTTTCTTTTTGAAAAATACTCATCATAATATACTTCATCTTCTTCTTCTTCTTCTTCAAGAAGAAGCATGCCTCCATCAATGGCAACTTGAGAAAATGAGTGAGAAATCCAATTCTAAAGTGAACCCACTTCCTATTTCTTCATCCTCTACCACTTGCCAAGTAGTATAGGGTGTTTTCTTCACAAGTTTCATGACTTGGTGAAGTGGGAGCTTGATCTTGTGATGCCTCGACGTAGATCATCTTCGGCATCATAGTCGATGACCTAGCCCGCCCATTTCTCCAATGAAGCCGACGCTAGAGCTCGGGATTTAATTTGGACAGCAAGGAGACTTCATCATGGAGCTATGGAGGTGGAGAACCGGATCTACAAAGGTTGTATATCCGATCACTTAGTTAAGTTGTTAACTAGTTGCATCTTTCGCCTAAAATTCTAGTTAACGATCCGTATTAGGGTTTCTCGGCACTTGTAAAATTTGAAATTGGCATGGTTGATACCTTGTAAGACCTCATTAGTGTGCCTAGGAACCCTACAGTGGTATCAGAGCCTAGCTAGAGCCTTAGGCGATGCGTAGACGGAGTTAGAAATCCGATCGAACCGAAACCCTAACCCTAATATTGCTCTCTGTACATTTTTGAAATTCTTGGATTTTTGTGAATTAAAAATATGCAGAAAAATCAGCAGGGAATTTGAAGAATTACTGTGGAGCCCGTACTCATGATTCCTCCAAAGAGCGGCGGAACCGCGGCAGAAGCATGGCTTCTGCAGCGGTTCCGCGGCTAAATAGTCTCTTCAGTGAACTATTTTTGCACAGTAACTTCTTTATTTTAATGCTGGTTTTTCTTGGAATTTTTAATATTTATTCAAGAGTTGAATTTTCTGGGTTGTATTGGGGACTCGGTGTTTCGATCGGATTGTCTAATTTTGTCTATTTGTTTTCCGGATAATTATTGAATATGTTAAAAAGTTCGACCGGATATAAATACCCAATTTTTCCCCTGCCGGAAAATTTCCAAGTGTTGGATTTTTCCGAGGTTTAATAACGTTCTAAGTAGTGCAAGTAGCGCGATGGTCCCTCTAGAAGACAACAAACCTTAACTCGATTATGTGACCGTCTTGAACTGCCCTTTGAACCTTCGGGTTTGGGGCAGTACGGCGTGCCACATGTGAGGCGTTGGCTTGACCCTTCTACGGCTGGACCGTTGGTACTGAGGCATGAACTGGATGTTTTTAAACTTGTTTCATGTGTTGATTTGCTTTGGGAAAACTTGGGTGTTCGATTGTTCGATCAGAAAGTTTAACATTTTCTATTTATCTGGAATGGGATACAATAATTGGAATTCACAAGTAGTTATGAGATAACTGAATGAATGTTATAAACATAGCACTTTAGTCTCACTTGATCGGTTGCCACGGAATTTTGATGTGATCAAAAGTCCGTCGCAATCACGTAGCGTACGCGGATACTCGCCGGGTAAACTTAATAGACAGCTACACCCCATAGCCCCGACCAAGTGACTGTAGGAGAACCCCGTCGCCGAAAGCATCCGTTCGGGTGCTCGCGGTAGCGGTGTTCCGCCTTGGTGCACTTCGTCGACGGTATCGGGGGTGCGGCCGTCTACTAAAGTTTGCGACGAGCATTCGATCAGGATGTCGGGAATCTTGTTGAATTACCCCACTTGATATTGAAAAGAGTTTTCGATAATGAGACTAAAATGCGGGGTTTATAATTGTTAGGCATGCGATGTCTAAAGAATTCATTTGATTAGGCATGCGATGTCTATGCAGGTTGCGGATTCCAACTGTTGTAGTTTTACACTTTCTTTTCTGTGACCGTAAGTGTAATATGTGACATCACCGGTTTCGTTGCTATATGTCAACGACAATTGGGATGCGCATATTTACTTACGTTGATGACATGTGATGTTATGTGTTGTTGGATATGTTATATTGGATCGTTGTGTTTGAATAGCCGGGGTTTTTTATGTGAGATGAGTGTTTTTCATTTTCATTCATGTAAAAACTTGTATGTAATATTCTTTTATTGAGGCACTTCCAGGTTGCGGAAGATGTCACCCTTTGTATATTATTTACTTTTCCGCATTAGGATAGACCTAAGGAGGGGAGCACAAGTAACCGGGTTCTGGAGTCCAGTGGGAGACCAACTCGAGGAGTCGAGTCCGGGTCTCCTAACTCTAGAATTGGTAGGGTTGCTTGCCGCTCTCGTAGGGGTCTAGGGGTGTGGGTTTGGCTATTCATCGCCACCGTGGAATCCGTGTTTTATACTGGTTCGTATTGAAAACACGGACGTCCTAGTATATCCAATATTTCATATGATTCTTCTGCTGCGATATCTGTGATGTGATCATGTGATGTTCTGTGATGGATACTTTATATAGTATATATGATATATTATATAGATGTTACTTATGTTTTACACCCGTGCTAGCCCTGCCCTGCTCTGCCGTTAGTTACCTAACCTAACGGTGCACGAGGGGACATCGAGGCGAATGCGGATGGCATAAGTGTACGTCGTATTTATCTGTGATGTTTAGGTATTTTAAATGATAGGACTTCATTAATATGATTAATGAAAATAAAAGAAACCTAAGATGTTGTAGAATCGAATTTCAAAATAAAACAGGTAGCTACAGTTCTTGCTTTGCACAGCGGTATATGTGATATATCCCGCACCTTATTCGATGAGGAAAGGACCGAGATCCCTTTACCGAGAGTGACTCCTTTAGCAATAACTGGCAGATGCTACACACTCGGTTTGTCTTCTGATTGCTTTTTAGAGTTTATGATTTGCACAGCGATATATATGATATATCCCGCACCTCATTCGACGAGGAAAGGACCGACGATCCCTTCACCGGGAGTGACTCCTTTAGCAAAACTAGAAAAGCTTCAAAAACACTCCATTTTAAAATCATTTGATTCTACAACGATATCAAGTTCATTACGCAATAGGTTTTCAGAAAAACCTGTCGTAGCCCTCCATCATTTCAGATAAGTGGTAGTTAGTATTCGTGCTACGTTTGTTGGCCTGCGTCAAGGCGTAGTGTACGGTAGCTAACTAGTATTTATCTGCTTATGCATATGATGCAGATTGGATTAGGGTAGTCGTGCGACTTTGTTGGCCTGCGTCAAGGGTCGTGCGGGTGGGTTTAATTCAATCAGGAAATGACGGGTTGAACTTGACTAGCGCACTATGGTTTGTTGGCCTGCGTCAAGGTCATAAGACGCTAGGGGCAAAATTATCGGGAATTTCAAGTGTTGAAATTTGCAATTAGATTGCATACCTTCTATGAGATAGTTGGATCCCGATACCCACTGCGAGTAATTGTTACTCCTGGGAGAGTTTTACACACTACAATTAGCCGATCAAGTAGGTGTCTAGAAAGGTGTCATCGAGGTTATGCCTCTGGGAAAACGAGGTTTACATTAATTAGGTTCGTGCGAAAGCACGGGGGACCTCCCTCAAAGTACCGACACTGGCCTGGCTGAAAGATTGGCGAACTTGTAGCGTGTAATTAATCCCGGCTAGTCTTTCCTTTTAGAGTTTGAAGGAAGATTTGATAAAAACAGTGGGAGCCATCCTGATTAGATAAAATAATAACCAATCTATTCTTGCAAGAGCATACGCTGAGTGTTTTCTTCTCTCTCTCCAGGTAGCGACCATATCACGCCTTAATCAAGATAATAATACGGAATATTGACCGAACCCGCTTGTTATACTGAGCTGGGGAACGTTGGTCACGCTCTAACTTATAATTATTATAAGACAGAGCAGGAAATTGGGAATTACAAGAATTCCCGTGCCGCCCAAACGAAGAGAGTGCATGCTGATGCATCATCTTCGGGTGTGTTCGTTTCAAAGAACTGTTTCTCTGTATCCTCTACATCCTGGGTATGTGATACCAGATCAGGATCCCAGATATGTAATCTGTTACATAGGGCTACAGATAGGTAGAGAACTGAGAACGGGTGATTAGTTTCATGAGACAGAAAACGGGGCAAGTGTTGCAGCCAAGTCTGTTGGTCACTGTCACTCTGTATTACCAATACATTGATTCTGAACAAATGCTATTAGATACCGAACCTGATATACAAAATCATATCAATCTCTTTATTAGTAAAGAAATGATAAAATTTTGTATAGTTAGATAATGTTTTGAACATTTCCTATATCAAAAGTTGATCGGTTCAGGCACGTTATCTAAAAGCATTGATGTTCTAAATCAAACCACAGTTCTTTAGTATACGGAACACACACAAGAGGAAGAGTTCAGAAATGAACGAATCCTTCTTGAGGCATTGTAGACCAGGTCATATCAATGCGATCCGACTGGCTGAAGTTACATTTTAGATGCATATTTAAATCAGTTTGAATTTACATCTTGTGAAACTTGCTAGTCATGTCACAGAGATAAGATGACCATAGCTCCGTTTACTAAAAACAGAGAAAGAGTTAGTGAACTCTTGGGATGATACATGTTGATGTATGTAGGTCCCCTGTCTACACTTGCCAAGACCGGTTCTTTATACTTCTTTACATTCTCTGATGATTTTTCGAGATTCAGACATATGTTCCTGTTGAAACACAAGTCCGAACCTTTTGAGATATTCACATAATATAAGTTAGAAGTAGAGAACCAAAATACGGGTATAAGTATTATGTCCTATTATGAGATCAGGGAGGAGAATACTTGTGTATGGAATTCCTGGATTTTTCTTAAGGAGAATGAGATTCTCTCTCAGCATTACTCCTCCGTATACACCATAGCACGATGGTATATCGGGGCGGAGCAATCTCACCCTATATGATAAGGTGTGCTCTATGATGAGTACTACTGAGTTACCTATTTCCTTTTTGGGAGTTATGCACTTGAGAAGCTGCATACCTATTGAATAGGGTTCAAATCAAATCAGTTGCCTACCACTTCATATTTGATATGATATGGGAAGAGCCCATCTCTTAAGTTAGTTAAGATTTGGGGTTGTCCAGCCTATGTCTGAAAAGCAAAATCCGGACAAACTCGAGGCAAGGTCTGTTATGTAGAACTGGAAATGTTCCATCTATACAAACTGCAGCTGATGATTTGATAGAACCAAAGGATTCAGTAGAGACCAACGAACCTCAGCCTCTCCGCCGATCTAGTAGGGTTCCTCACCCACCTGAGAGATGCTTCGGTTACTCTATGACAGTGGGAGCGAGGATTGCATCATGAGATGATGACCCAACTAGTTTCGAGCTGGCCATCAGGAGTGGGACTCTGTAAGAATGGCTGGATGCTTAGCGATCTGAGATGGAATCCTTATACACCAACAAAGTATGGACTTTGGTTGCTATATCTGAAGGGTTAAATCCCCATCAGGAGCAAGTATATCTTGAGAAGATTACTTGGTGTACATGGAAAAGTTGAGACTTTCAAAGCTAGACTTGTTAAAGGTTTGCATCATTAACCAGGTATGGATCATGATGAAACCTTTTCTAAGGAGCTATGCTTAAGTCCATTCAGATCCTACTTACCACAGCTACATACCATGACTACGATATCTGGTGGTTGGGTGTCATGACTGCTTTTCTAAATGATGTTTTGGAAGAGAGCATCTATAAGTACACAGCCAGAGGGCTTCGTAGACAGTGGGAGCAGCGGAAACGTGTGCAAGATGTTTTATGTGATAAAGCAGGCATCGCGGAGTTGGAACATCTGTTTTGATATGGTGGTCAAAAAGTTTGACTTCATCAAAATGGTAGATGAACCTTGTATATACAAAAATGTAGTAGGGAGTATGGTAATGATCCTCGTAGAGTACGTGGATGACATACTCTTGATGGGGAAGGAGTTTCCTATGCTACGCTCGGTCAATCTCCGCTTATCACAATGATTCTCCATATAGGATCAAAATGATACCTCCTAAATCCTGGATTTTGGATCTATGAGATAGATCTAAATGGATGTTAGGATTCTCACTAGTTGTAGTGAGATGATATCAATTGGTCCTAGGGAGAATCACTGGAAGTGTTCCAGGGAGATAAGGACGACCGAAAGTCAGTCACAGGCATTGTCTTTACCCTCAGTGAAGGGACGGTATGTTGGAAGAGTTCCAAGCTAGATATCGTGGCTTACTAGACGATTAAGGCTGGATACATCGCTACTTAAGATGCTACCAAAGAGGCTGTCTGGGTGTATATTAGTTCATGAGATGAACTTAGTTCCTCCCATTGTGTGACAATGGAGTTGTGGCCTATGCCAAGGAACGTCCGTCCCATCAGTGATCCAGACATATTCTAAGGCAGTATTACCTGATCATGGAGATGGTTGATCTCCAGGGGATCGAGGTTAGGAGAGTAGACTCAGAGGACAACACGGCGGATCCACTCACAACGGCCTATTCCCAGAGAGAGACTTTTATGGGATGGTTGAGTATGAGATACTACAACCACTGCTACAGATGGCCCTAGTGCAAGTGGGAGATTGTTAGTTATATGTATGCCCTAGAGGCCATTACTATATATAGGATGTATATTGTAGTGGATGCTTGGACATATATAGGGAGGACTTTCTTGCTCAACATGATAGTATGCTATCTGGTTACTCTTTACCTTAACGTGTATACTGATTGTCTCTCTGTTACATGTTGGTAAAGCCCCTAGGATGTGTACTTGACTACCTGGACTATGATGCGGATCATACTAGTAGGGACATGGTAGTCCATAAGTACATCCTTCAAGGTCCCTAGTCGTGGGTGTATCGAGACGGGGCATCGATATACCAGAGTAGACTAGCGTATACCTTTTCGACCCATACAGATGGGCGATGGATGATCCCATATCCATTGGTGTTTGACATCAGAGATGATATACGGGTGCTCAGTGGAGACTGGGTACACTGGACGGACTCGCCGAGAACTCCCAGATGGTATTATACCTTACGTCAGATGGCAGTTCTCTGGTGACACTGGTCCAGAGTAGTCTGTTGACCTGAGATCGTCATAGAGTCTTGTGTGGTTCCCACTGTGCTTTGATTTCCACCTTACCACGTCCAAGAGGGCGTGCAAAACGGTGGCTTTTGGGTACAGTCCCGAATCACATGGAGGCAATGAGCGATAGGAGGGGATTCGTCTCTCCCGGTATAGGGAGTTGATGTTGCGCTGTGTCCGATTGGCTATAACCGGAAATCCCTGGCCAGGGTTGCTGAGATTTATTGGTAAGTGTTACCAGTAGTTTCTCGAATTGTTATAGACCTCATATCGACACGACTTATCGAGCTATTGGGTTTGACGTTTACCACCCCTAGGCGAGATATGCGACATATCAGACGACGAGACCGGACTGTACGGTAAGTGTTACGGATTGGATTCACAGGAGTGTGAGCGGGCTTGCTCGTCGATCTTCTGATCGCTCAATACCCGGGTGGCCGTTACGTTTAGCAGACCGCTTGCGGCTTGTGGGTGTTTGATATGATCATCATCTGCTACCGGCGTATTGACGAGTCTTTAGAGTCCTACACAGAGGTTTCCTGGCTCAAGCGAAACGAAATAGGAGCGCATATGAGATATGTGCGGGACCGAGAATAATGCGTGTATGTGATACCGTATTTCATTCTCATGATGAATGTGTCGAATGGTTGTATGCGATATAACCTAGTTATCGAATCAAGGATTGATTCGATAAAACGATACATTGTATACTAGTCGGTTGTGTGCGACATGACCGGATCATTGAATCAAGTGTTGATTTAATGATTTAATGCATAATTATATATTTGATATATTACTTTGCATTAACTAGTATTGGTTCACTTAAATTGGATTTTCTCACTTGATGTGCACATTGTATATGTGATATACTTTTGTACACTAGTTTGTATCATGTTTGATGATACATGCTAACTTGAGTATGTGTAAAGATTAAACCATGGTTGTGTAATGGTTAGGGTTTTCCTTTTATTTATTTATTCATTTATTTATTTATTTATTTATGGAAAAGATAATGAAAGAAAATGGTGGCTTATTTTGTTTGATATTGAAGCTTCATGAAGCTTTGACTAAGTGACCATTTTGTCTCATGCTTAACCCTAACCATTCCACTTAACCTTAGTTCATTCTCTACACTTAACCATGGTTGGTTTATGATAAGTATTCCTTTTATTTTCTTTTTGAAAAATACTCATCATAATATACTTCATCTTCTTCTTCTTCTTCTTCAAGAAGAAGCATGCCTCCATCAATGGCAACTTGAGAAAATGAGTGAGAAATCCAATTCTAAAGTGAACCCACTTCCTATTTCTTCATCCTCTACCACTTGCCAAGTAGTATAGGGTGTTTTCTTCACAAGTTTCATGACTTGGTGAAGTGGGAGCTTGATCTTGTGATGCCTCGACGTAGATCATCTTCGGCATCGTAGTCGATGACCTAGCCCGCCCATTTCTCCGATGAAGCCGATGCTAGAGCCCGGGATTTGATTTGGACAGCAAGGAGACTTCATCATGGAGCTATGGAGGTGGAGAACCGGATCTACAAAGGTTGTATATCCGATCACTTAGTTAAGTTGTTAACTAGTTGCATCTTTCGCCTAAAATTCTAGTTAACGATCCGTATTAGGGTTTCTCGGCACTTGTAAAATTTGAAATTGGCATGGTTGATGCCTTGTGAGACTTCATTAGTGTGCCTAGGAACCCTACAGTTTCTTCACCTGCCGATCCAATATAACTATCGGTTGCTCGGTGAAAGAAAGATCGCGCTCCAGCTGGATGGTCTGGTGCTGAATCGTGTGAGAAGGGTCATGTAGATACTTGCGAAGTATAGATACATGAAATACGGGGTGAACATCCAAAAAACCGGGTAGACGTGCCAAACGATAGGCAACAGTACCAATTCGCTCAAAGATCTCAAAAGGACCCACAAATCTGGGACTAAGCTTCCCTTTCTTCCCAAATCTCATTACGCCTTTCATCGGAGAAATCCGTAGAAATACATGATCTCCCACTGCGAACTCAAGTCTGCGACGACGACGGTCGGCATAAGACTTCGGCCTGCACTGGGATGCTCTCATCCTGCCCTGAATCAACCGGATCTTCTCCGTAGTCTCCTGGACTAGCCGTGGTCCCAAAATCCTGCTCTCGCTGAGTTCGGTCCAACAGACCGGCGATCAACACTTTCTACCATACAAAGCCTCAAAAGGTTCCATTTGAATCTTCTCCTGTAAATTGTTATTGCAGGAGAATTCTATCAACGGCAAGTGACGATCCCAACTGCCACCAAAATCAAGCACGCACGCACGAAGCATATCTCCGAGAATATGTATAGCCCGCTCTGACAGACTATCGGTCTGCGGATGGAAAGTGGTGCTGAAACTCAATCGGGTACCTAAATCTTCCTGAAGTTTGTGCCAAAGACAGCTAGTAAACTGGGTGCCTCTGTCGGATACAATGCATGTAGGAATGCCGTGCAAACGCATAATCTCATCAATGTACAGCTAAGCATACCGAGCAAAACCGAAAGTGGTCTTCACTGGAAGAAAATGAGCCGCTTTCGTCAACCGGTTAACAATCATCCAAATAGAGTCATACCCTCGACTGGACCTAGGTAGACCCACAACGAAATCCATGGAGATCTGCTTCCATTTCCACTCCGGAACGGGTAAAGGCTGCAACTCTCCTACTGGTCTCTGATGCTCAGCCTTGACTTGCCGACAAGTCAGGCACCTCGAAACGAAGTCCGATACATCTCTCTTCATCCCTTCCCACCAGTAGATATCTCTCAAGTCACGATATATCTTGGTGGAACCTGGATGCACACTGTATGCTGACTGATGTGCCTGCTCTAGGATCTCGCGTTTCAGCCTCTCGGAATCTGGTACATATAGACGAGTCCCAAAATGTAGCATACCCTGGTCGTCAATCACAAACTCTGAATCTTTACCCTACCAAACATGCTCTAAAATCTCAGACAAACGAGTATCGTCGGGCTGCGCCTCACGGATACGGTCAAGCAGAAGTAGACAGGCGCAGACATGAGCAGGCTGTCCTCCAGTAGAAGTGAACTCGAACTGCACTCTACTGTCGCATAAGATCTGCTAATCTGCAGAAGACTGTCTCTGAACTGCGCTCAAATGGAACAAGCTACCTCCAGGCTTACGACTCAAAGTATCAGCTACAACATTCGCCTTGCCCGGGTGATAAAGGATTTCACAATCATAATCCTTCACAAGCTCCATCTAATGGTGCTGCCTCAAATTCAGATCCCGCTGCTGCTGGAAGATATACTTTAAGCTCTTATGGTTCGTGAAGATCTAACACGACTCTCCATATAAGTAGTGTCTCCAAATCTTAAGCGCAAAGACCACAGCGGTCATCTCGAGGTCATGAGTGGGGTAATTCTGCTCGTGCTTCTTCAACTGCCCAGAAGCATAGGAGATAAATCTATCGTGCTGCATCAATATGCAACCAAGCCCCACTCGAGAAGCATCACAATAAACGACATAGCCGCCTGACCCTGAAAGCAAAGATAATACCGGTGCAGTCGTCAAACGAGTCTTCGACTGCTGAAAACTCTGCTCACATGCCTCAGTCCAAAGAAAAGGAACTCCCTTCCGGGTCAGTCCGGTCAGCGGTGCGGCGATACTCGAGAAATCCTGCACGAAACGGTGGTAATAACCGGCTAAGCCCAAGAAAATGTGGACCTCTGTCACCGATACAGGTTTGGGCCAAAGCTGTACGGCCTTAATCTTCTTTGGGTCCACCAGTATACCGTCTTCCGTAACCACAAGACCCAAGAAGTCAACACTATCAAGCCAGAATGCACACTTCGAGAATTTAGAAAATAGCTGGTGCTCTCTCAATGTTTGTAAGGTAATTCTCAAGTGCTGCTCATGCTCCTCTCGACTCCTGAAATAGACCAGAATGTCATCAATAAATACAATAATGAACTGGTCGAGGAACGGCCTGAAAATGCGGTTCATCAAATCCATGAACGCTGCCGGGGCATTGGTGAGCCCGAATGACATCACCAAGAACTCATAATGTCCATAGCGCGTACGAAAAGCAGTCTTCGGAATGTCATCATTCCGGACCCGCAACTGATGATAACCCGACCTCAAGTCAATCTTGGAAAAATGTCCCGCGCCCTAGAGCTGATCAAATAAATTGTCAATGCGGGGTAAATGATACCTATTCCGCACCGTAACTCGGTTCAATTGACGATAATCAATACACAATCTCCTACTGCCGTCCTTCTTCTTGACGAACAGAACGGGAGATCCTCAAGGTGAAACACTCGGACGTATACGTTCTCTGTCAAGCAACTCTTGCAACTGATCCTTAAGCTCTTTAAGCTCCGCCGGGGCCATCCGATAAGGCGGTATAGAAATAGGCCCCACGCCGGGGATCAAATCGATGCAAAATTCGATATTGCGCTCTGGCGGCAATCCAGGTAATTCATCAGGAAATATGTCGGGAAACTCTCTCACAATAGGAAACTGGTCCAACGAATCTGTTGTGGCCCCAGTATTATGAATATAGGCCAAGAATCCCCGACATCCTTTCCTCAAGAGCCGACTAGCGCAAACGGCAGAAATCAAACTGTGAGGGGCGGCACTACGGTTCCCCTGCATGACAAGAACTGACTCGTCCGGAAAATAAAACCTGACTGCCTTCTCACGGCAGTCCATGAATGCATAGTAAGTAGCTAACCAGTCTACACCAAGGAGAACGTCAAAGTCCAACATATCAAGAAAGATCAAGCCGACGGACGAATCTCTATCTCCAATACGAACGGCATACGACCGAAACACATATCGCGCAACAAACGACTCTCCAATAGGAGTAATCACGACAATCGGCTCATCTAATAAGGACGAGTTTCGGCCTAACCTCGGTACGAAGTGCGTGGACACATACGAGTGCGTAGATCTCGGATTAAATAAAACACGCGCATCGAAAGAATACACTGAAAGAGTACCTGTCACGACTGCATTCGACGCCGACGCAT
Source organism: Agapanthus africanus (assembly GCA_030015575.1). NCBI lineage: Eukaryota > Viridiplantae > Streptophyta > Magnoliopsida > Asparagales > Amaryllidaceae > Agapanthus > Agapanthus africanus. Next base: position 51,279,003 of record CM057339.1, read on the forward strand.
CCTGAGGAGTCAACGCAAATACTTGAGCATGTCCTCTACCGGTAACCGGCTGTCCTCCGCCTCTACCTCCCCGTCCTCTCTAAATAAGACCGCTACGACCACAACCTCTCTGAGCATCTGCCTGGCATGGAGCAATAATGAACGTAGGAGGCAAGGCCCTCTGAGGCGGTGCAGGTGGTAAGGTGGCATATGGAACTGCTGCCCCGTCTTGGTGTACCTCAGTACAATCTCTGACGTGGTGGTACAGACTCCTACATCGAAAACATCCCAACGGCTGTTGGCTCTGTGGGTAAAAGCTATATATCTGTCCCCGTCTCACACTTCAGCTACCAGCACGGCCTATAAAGAATCTGCCGTGGCCACTTCCAAATTGCCTTTGAGCTGATACATTAGTACGAAATCGCTTCGGTCCTAGAACGACTGAAATCACTACAATACGCTCCTTTAATAGTAGGGTTGCGTCCATCGCGGCTGCATACGTATTAAAATACTGGGCGCCAATGGAGAGGAACAACTGGGTATCAAGGCCTCGCACGAACCACTTCATGCATTTCTCTTCAGTATCCACCAAATACGGAGCATATACGGATAGCTGGGTGAACTGAATGTCATACTCCACCACTGTCATACTATGAGTCTGGCGCAACAACTCAAAGTTGCGAGCTTGGGCATCCCTGACGCTCTGCGGAAGAAAACAGGCAAGAAAAACCGTCGCGAACTCGACCCAGGTCATAGGAGGAAGACCTGCGGCTCGACCCCTCTCCATAAACTCGCACCACATCTGGGTAAGGCCCTCCAGATGGAAACTAGCGAACTCAACTGATCTCGTATCGGAACATCTCAAAGAACGACAGATCCTGCCCATCCGATCAAGGAACGACTGTGGATCCTCCGCTGCATCATTATTGTTTCCCCCAATCAGAGCAAAGCTCTGTTTTGAAATTCAAAATTCAAAAATTGAAGCAACGCTTCAGATCCAGCGCTAGGCGCGCTGCGCGCCACGTGTCAAACACGGATGCGCTAGCGCCAGGTGCGCTGCACCCTAGGCAGTGCACCATGTGTGCGCTAGCGCTAGGCGCGCTGCACGCCACGTGTCAGATACGGGTGCGCTAGCGCAGGCTGCGCTGCACTCTGGGAAGCGCACCACGTGTCAAACTGATTTAACAAATCAACTTGCCCAAATCAATCAGAGAAAGATCTCTTTAACTGATTTAACAAATCAACTTGCCCTATATAAAGGCCCCAAGACTTCAAGTCTGATAGAGAAAAAAAAACCCTATAAATTTTGAGAAATTCAAAGAAAAAAGAGCAAGCTCTAGCAAAAGAAGATTATTTCTTCAAGGTAAAGATCATGAACGATGAACACAGAGATGAAATCATCTCACAAAAAGAAGAATTATCTTCTTAAAAGATCATAGATCTACAAAGACCAAGGTCTTTTATAAAAAGATCAAAAGATTTCATCATAAAAAAACAAAGATGTACTTACTTCATTCACAGATCATTGATCTATAAAGGCAAAACCCTTTCAAAAATAAGAACTGTTGTTCTTGAATCTTGAGACAAGTCTCTTTTAAAAGAACATAAATTTGTTCACAGATCATAAAAATTGATCAAATGCGCTTTGCGCTATTGAAATGTGCCTTGCACTCTTGAACTGCGCTTCTGCGCTCTCTGGACCGGCGCTCTGCGCCAAAATGCGCCACGTGTCAATCACGTATGCAACTTGCGCTTTGCGCTTCTGAAATAGCGCACTGCGCTCATAGGCTGGCACTCTGCACCAAGCGCGCCACGTGTCACTCACGTGTGCGCCACTAAATTGATAGCGCAATGCGCTCATAGACTAGCGCTTAGCGCTCATAAACTGGCGCAATGCGCCCACTATCTGGTGCTTAGCGCCAAGCGCGACACGTGTCCTTCTCGTGTGTGCTACTTGACAGAAACGCATTGTGCTCTTTAATTGGCGCAAAGCGCCTGGTGCGCCACGTGTTGCGCTGGCAGAACATCAATTGTTCTGGTGAATGCTCTGCATTCAATACAAGACAAAAAAAGTGTCAAGATCTAATGCTCAGCATTATTAAAAGGGCCAAGCCCAAATAAAGGCTCAATAGCCAGAATAAAAAAATGTTAAACATTTATTGGACTTAGCCCAACATTGGCCATAAGTCCTCAACTTATATTTAATTGAGCTTGTCTACTCTTAAATATTTAACAGATCTTAGTTCTAAATTGGACTACAGATCTTTCAACCAACTCACGAGGGTACATCTCTTTACTCCTCTGATATCTGTCGTTGTAATCTTTCAACGTCTTCAGAGAGGTGACGGGTCCCGACAACCACATTTCACGGACTGTGGGGTCCTTAAACTCATGGACTACGATGTCCTTAAACTTTATAGACTATGACATCTTTAAACTACGGACTGTGGGGTCCTTAAACTCATGGACTATGATGTCTCTGATCTCGGACTGTGGGGTCCCTTTAAACCCACGGACTACGATGTCCTTAATCTTGACTGTGAGGTCGTTAAACTCACGGACTACGATGTCCTTAACCTAGACCGTAATTTCCTTAAACTAATCGACCGCAATGTCCCTAAACTAAACAATAGAGTTCAAATGCTCTTTTGTTGGATCTAAATGATCCTGTTAAGTTGATCTTATTCTAAAATTAGACTAATGTATCATTAACAAACGTTTAAGTTGATCTCAGTCTTAAATGAGACTAACGTATCTTTAAACCCAAACCAAAACCCAAATCTAAGAAAATACCGATTTGGACTAATCCACGCCCTACGGGTGACAATATAAATTAGTCTCCGTATACAATCCACGGGCAACCAAAAACAAAACAAACACCCACGACATGAAGTGACCATCTGGAGAAGGAGAAAGTTGTTACCGCGATGCGGTAACATAATTAACTGCAGCGGCTTGCGCTTGCAGGGAAGAGCGTCCCCACAATCAAAAACCCCTCATCAACAAGGGGAATCTGACAAAGTCAGCTACATCAGCCGCATCCGTTTAAACCTTCGATACATGGTGTCATAAATCAACTTAGCATCTTCGGAGAGGTGGACGGTTAGCACCAATTGGCATCTGCCCCGAAATTCAGGCAAGACGTTCGCCGCGTCTTCGCCCGTCTTTCGGCGGGGAACAGATTCTGGCACGCCCGGTGGGACCTTTTCCTCTTTCCACTCCACACTTCATTTGTCGTGTTCGCGAATGAATCGCGGTTTGCTAATGGTTGCCCTTGGGTTCGAGATACTAAGATTTGGTTTCTTGCTTGGCGCAGAAAACGAAATATCAATGGCGTCTACTTGTGCGAAGTGTTCCAGCTGCAACTGCAACTCGCGTTTCGCCTCATCTGGAGGCATAGCTTACAGACCTCAAGCGGCCTCCCTGTTCACGATGCCGGTGGACCAAGTAACTCAGGCCACCACTGGGCTGTTCTTTGGGACTATAATCCCACCCATGAGCTTCAATGCCCTGATGTTGCCGCAAGAAGCCCCAAAGAAGTCGGTGTTCGATCGACTTACCACTACTGCGACCCCTCTCAACGGGTCGTCCAGCTCCGGCGCCTCATTCTTCGCCAGATTAGGCCAAAGTTCATGTGGACCGATGATGAAGCCTGCAATTCCAGAAAAGGTTATTCCGAAGAGGATAGCCATCCCTGCTCCCGAAGTCGTCAAGGCGGCTTCTCCTGCCAAAGGGTCGGTCTTCACAAGACTGACTGCTCCGGCTCCCGCTCCAGTCGAAGTCCTCAAAGCTACTTCCCCCGCCTAGAGGTCTGTCTTTGACAGGTTAGACACTGCTGCTCGACGGACGTCGGTCTTCAAGAGGCTGGTACCAGCAGCGCCTCACCAGAACAGGGGGCATGACGAAGTCACCCCTTAAGCTGAAACAATCCCAGTGGCTCGACACGCTCGACGTCGCCACTGGCGCCGAGTAAGGAAAGCTGGAGGCAATTCCCCCTCTGGGCTAACTCCACCAGCCCCAACGGTGGAAGTCAATACTGCTGTTCCAACTGGGAACAGTTTTGAATTGCTGAATAAGGTGCGCAGGAACTCTCCTACCGCCATACTGAAAAGATCTCCTCCACCCGTGGAGAATGCACCGAAGGCAAAACCGGAACAGCCCCTCAGCGGCTATCCTCCAAAATCTACAAAGTCTGGAGACAGGTCCAGGAGTCGGTGATTGATCAAGATTACCCTCGCCGACAGAAAAAGGTGAAGGTTCAACAGGAAGAGAACCGTCCTGTCAAGCCACAAAGGACGACAACTACCTGGGTGCCTGCTGCAACGGCCCCCTCAACTTCAACTGCTCAAAAGAGAAGGAGGCCGGAGAAAGCCCCTGTGACCACGACAGACCACAAAGACGCTGAGCCCAAACGCCCCAAGTCTGGGGGCATAATGGTGCATACTGTTTACATGGCTTCCGGAAAGGAGGAAAGCCGCGCTTCGACGGGTCACCGACAGCTCACCCGATCCGTGGCAAAATCCCAGGAGCAGCAATAGAAGCTTCAGGAAATGCTAACGCAAATGGCCACACTCACTGAGCCAAAAGAAAGCCCGGAGGCGTCATCGGAGCAGCGTTATGGACAAGAAACCGATGCTGACTTCCTCCGCAGAGTCCTCGAAAAGAAGGACAGAGAAGCAGCAGAACAAACGGCTAATATAATGCGAATGGCGCTTCTCTTCCAAGACATGGTCAGAATAATGTTCCAACCAGAACCTCCAGCTGAAGACCTTCCTATCATCATTGAAGACGACAGAGGGGAGACATCGAACCCTCCTCCGGCTCTTTCAGCAGCCAAGGAAGAGACCATCTCCAAGGCCGCTCTGGATGACTACATTGCTCAGCAAATACGAGCTCACCAGGCGAATCAAGCAGCCGGCCAGGTTGTTAAAACTGGGCGACCATATTCAGGCTGGTATGTCCAAATAAAGTACCCGCCGGGATATACGATCCCTAAATTTCATGTATACAAGGGTCGGGCAATCCCCACCAGCATGTTGCCCAGTTCAGGGCTCTATGTGGCAACACCGGAGGTGATGATAAATTGCTACTTTGCCAATTCGTCGGCAGCTTGTCGGAAACGGCATTCGAATGGTACTCTGAACTCCCGAACGACTCTGTCAAGACATTTGCGGAGATGGAGCTTTTATTTACCCAGCGATTCGCGAGTGCTAGTGAACGCACCCCAATAACGGCATTGATCAATGCCAGGGTGAAACCTAGAGAAACATGGGTCTAATATGCAATACGATGGCGAAATTTGTGGTCGAAATGCGAGCAGCGCATCGAAGAAGCGCCTGCGGTTGGCATGTTCGTGGGTACTCTTGACCCTCAAGCAAATATTTCCCAATTCATGATGTTCTTCAAGCCGACCACGTTCCAGGCCTTGATTGACAAGTTGGCCCAAATGGACCAGATGGGTCATAGACCATCTCCTTCAAAGATGGATCCTCGGAATGAAAAGGGGAAAGGAAAAGCAACTTTCGTTGCCACTACTCAACAACAGCCGAGCAACTTAAAGCCGATTGTTCGCCAAAACTACGTGCGTCCACGCCCATCCCTCGAGGAAAGACTGGGTTGTCCTTACTCGTTTCCCCAGGATAAAACGAGGAGGCTGTTCGAGCTGGCAGTGCGCAACAGGCTCATAAAATTGCCGGATCCAAAACGTCCGTTGCAGCCAGGTGATGTCAACAATCCTAATTACTGCCCTTACCACCAAGCAGTAAGCCATCCAATCGAAAATTGCTTCGTCTTTAAAGACTGGATTGAAGACCAATACCAACAAGGAAAGTTCGCATTATCCGAAAACTGGAAGGTGAACCTGCCACAACCTCACGCCCCTAAAAAGGTGGACATGCCGGGGGCATCGTGCTCATTCATAGAGAAAACCCCTTGGACCGAAAAGTCCGTAAACTATAAACTCGTCTCAAATATGGCAACGATGGACCGAAACGTCCTTAAACTAACAATGGACCACTGTGTCCTAAAACTGGCGACGGACCAAAACGTCTTTAAACTAACAATGGATCACTATGTCCTAAAACTGGCGACGGACCGAAACGTCCTTAAACTAACAATGGACCACTATGTCCTAAAACTAGCTGTTGACCGAGACGTCGATAAACTACTGTGGACTACAGCATCCCAAGGCTGACACAAAAAAAAACGGTAGGTCCATAAGCAAAAAGGGCACGGATGAAAACCTGAAAGGGCTCCGTGAGTAAAAACAGCAGGGCTACCGGCGAGTTTTGTGAAAACCGAAAAGAGCGCAATCTCGTTAAAACACTTGCAAGGTCCTCTTGACCTTGTGAGGAGAAACCATCTGCGTGAGATCCTTACGACTCACAAGGGAGCAATACACTTAGGGATCCCCACGATTCCTAAGGAGAAATTACACTTGCGAGATCCTCACGACTCGTAAGGAGAACCCTCTTATGAGACGCTCACGGCTCATAAGATTCAAAATTCTTAAGCTAAAGGGATCTGAACCTGTTCTTAAGCGGCCACCACAACCTCCAACAATGCCCTACAAGAGGCTCAGTGCTGACCCTTGTATACAATCCACGGGTGCGAATAAATATTTCCCTAACAAAGTCCCATCTGTGACTAGGGATATGTCTACACGGTGAACAAATCTTGTAAGTCCTCTCGACTTATAAGGAGAAAACACTCTTGTAAGATCCTTACGACTTATAAGAGAACTCACACTTAGGAATCCTCACGATTCCTAAGGAGAAAACGCACCTACGAGATCCTCATGACTCGTAGGGAGAAAAACCTTTATGAGACCCTTACGGCTCATGAAGTCAAAAGCCTTAGTCGACAGGATCCTAACCCTGTTCGCTAAGCCATTTTTTTTCGACATCGACGGAGGTAAATGATGATTCGCTCCTGGCAATGTCCCAGTTGTAGCAGTGCTGATGCCGAAATCGGTGTCTAATTCCAAGCTTGCAGTAAAGAAGCTAGCGAGCCACACATGCATACGAAATAGCCGAAATGATGGAGCAACTTGCAACAAAATCAGCAAGTAAAAATGTATGCATGCAAAATAGCCGAAATGATTGGGCAACTCGCAATAAAAAGCAGCGAGTAAAAATAAAATAAATAACTGAAATGATTGGGCGCCGCGAAAAATAGCCGAAATGATTGGGCAATCGCGACCTTCGCGATATAAAAACTGTAATGATAGAGCATCGCGGAAAGAAATAAAAAAATAAATATAAATAAAACTTATGCCCTACAGGTGATATCACAGCAATCCCTGTATATAATCCAGGGGTGCAAACAAAGAAGGAATCACACCTTCCCTCCCCAGGCTTCATCAGAAAACGAAGCCAAATATCGACGGTTCAGGGATAGCCTAGAGATCATCAACATCGTTCCTCCCCATTCCAGCAGGATTCAGACGCTGTAATCAACTCTGGAGCTATAGCAAAAGCCCAGCTCCACCTCAGCATTCGTCTCATTACACCAGACGCAATGTCAACAACGGAGTTCCTTTGTAGTCCAGCAGGATGCAGATGCAACGTCAATGGAAGACCTCACGGTCGAAACAAAGCAAAGTGACGGCAAAATCCTAGCTCCATCTCAGCATTCGTCTCGTTACACCGGACGCAATGTCAACAACGGCGTTCCTTCGCAGTCCAGCAGGATGCAGATGCAACGTCAATGAAAGACCTCACGGTCGAAACAAAGCGGAGTAACGGCAAAATCCCAGCTCCACCTCAGAATTCGTCTCGTTACAGCAGACGCAATGTCAACAATGGCGTTCCTTCATAGTCCAGCAGGATGCAGATGCAACGTCAATGAAAGACCTCATGGTCGAAACAAAGCGGAGTGACGGCAAAATCCCAGCTCTACTTCAGCATTCGTCTCGTTACAGCAGACGCAATGTCAACAACGGCGTTCCTTCGCAGTCCAGCAGGATGCAGATGCAACGTCAACGAAAGACCTCACGGTCAAAACAATGGAGCCACAGCAAAATCCGTAGTTCCAAGTCTCGACGGCCACATCTATAGCCTAGAGATCATCAACAACGTTCCTCCCCATTCCAGCAGGATTCAGACGCTATAATCAACTCTGGAGCTACAGCAAAACCCCAGCTCCATCTCAGCATTCGTCTCGTTACACCAGACGCAATGTCAACAACGGCATTCCTTAGCAGTCCAGCAGGATGTAGATGCAACGTCAATGAAAGACCTCACGGTCGAAACAAAGCGGAGTGACGGCAAAATCTCGGCTCTACCTCAGCATTCGTCTCGTTACACCAGACGCAATGTCAACAACGGCGTTCCTTAGCAGTCCAGCAGGATGTAGATGCAATGTCAATGAAAGACCTCACGGTCGAAACAAAGCAGAGTAACGGCAAAATCCCAGCTCCACCTCAGCATTCGTCTCGTTACAGCAGACGCAATGTCAACAACGGCGTTCCTTCATAGTCCAGCAGGATGCAGATGCAACGTCAATGAAAGACCTCACGGTCGAAACAAAGCGGAGTGACGACAAAATCCCAGCTCCACCTCAGCATTCGTCTTGTTACAGCAGACGCAATGTCAACAACGGCGTTCCTTCGCAGTCCAGCAGGATGCAGATGCAACGTCAACGAAAGACCTCACGGTCAAAACAACGGAGCCACGACAAAATCCCTAGTTCCAAGTCTCGACGGCCACATCTACAGCCTGGAGATCCACAACAGCGTTCCTCCTCATTCCAGCAGGACTCAGACGCAACATCACCAAACGGAGCCACGGCAAAATCCCTAGTTCCAAGCCTCGACGGTTCACCAACAACCTAGAGACAACCACGACATTCGTCTCGATACAGCAGACGCAATGCCAGCAAATGAAGCAAAGGCCAAATTCCTAGCTTCAGGATCTTGACAGTAACTCATATAAAACCTGAAAGACTATCGGAGATCATCCCACACCAGCGCGGAGTGGTCACCACCTCGATGTTCTTCTCGATACAGCAGACCAGATGTCACTACAGCGTCCTTCCTCCAACAGGATTCGGACACGCCAAAGCAAACGAAGCAAAGCCCAAATTCCTAGCTTCAAGGTCTTGACGGCAACTCATATAAAACCTGAAAGACTATCGGAGATCATCCCACGCTAGCGCGGAGTGGTCACCACCTCGACGTTCGTCTCGATACAGCAAATGAGATGTCACTACAGCGTTCTTCCTCCAGCAGGATTTAGATGCGACAATCAAACAACGGAGCCACGGCAAAATCCCTAAATCTAAACCTCAACGGTTCACCAGTAACCTAGAGACAACCGCGACATTCGTCTCGATACAGCAGACGCAATGCCAGCAAACGAAGCGAAGGCCAAATTCCTAGCTTCAGGGTCTTGACGGCAACTCATATAAAACCTGAATGACTATCGGAGATCATCCCACGCTAGCGCGGAGTGGTTATGACTCATCCAGGGTCTCCAAAATGAGCCTAACCTCAAGTAAAAAGCGGCATGGCAAAATTCCAAACGCTTGCTCTTCCGACGGTCAAACTGCCTAGGAAGATTGCTTGAAGACGACTTGTCCATCCCCCGAAAGGATCAGAGACACGACAGTCGCAAGGCTACTCGAATAGTAAGATTGCCTATCGAGGAATACATCAGCCAACGCGACGATACGACGGACAAAACCCTGGTACCACAGACCCTAACGGACCTCTGTCGTAAAGAGCAAAGGTTAACTGTGACGTTAGGATATTCTTGCGAGAACTGCTCGATTCGTCTCGACTCGTGAGGTAATTAGTGTCTTTGCGAGAACTTCTCGAATCGTCTCGACTCGTAAAAAAAAAGGCCTTAGGCAATGGGGATAAGGGCCTGTTTCCTAAGCACTGGGGCCCTGCAGGTCAGTCCGAAACGGACTCTTGCATATTATTCACGGACCACACTCTCCAAAGTCGAATCTCGACAAGGAGGGAAACAACCACTTACGAGTTCTCTCGACTTATAAGAGGGAAAATTCTCTTGTGAGATCCTTACGACTCTCAAAAGAAAACGCGCTTAGGAATCCTCACGATCCCTAAGGAGAAAATACACCTACGGGATCCTCTCGACTCGTAGGGAGAAAATTCTTCATGAGACCCTCATGGCTCATGAAGTTGAAAAGTCTTAGACAGCAGATCTGAACCTGCTTCCTAAGCCATCACTACCCCTCGAAGAAGCCAAAGCGAAATGCTCACTCTGTCATTTACAGGCTACGCTTGCTAAAGTTACATGTCGGCAACAAAGAAAAGATAAGAAAGCGACAAGGAGAACATTTGATTCGCATTTGGTTAAGCGTTCAAAGCATACCCGTTCATACATGTGCAAAAGATTTAGTACATAAAATAAAACAAGCTGAAATGAGGAATTTGCCATTCATACTTCGAAAAGTTCTTACAATCATGAAAGCAGTAAACGAAAACATCATCAAAATGATTACAATGGTAAAACCTCAGATCCAGGATATGGATTGAGGAATTCGAAAGTAAGGCCGTCTAGAATCTTTCTGGTCTTTCTGACCATTCTCGTGTGCATCCTCTCACGCTCACGAGTGTCGAGATCCTCGCCAATGTCCTCCTCCCTTTGATAAGAAGCGATTATCGTCATCTGTTGGAAAGTTTGATGCAGAATATCAATGAGATTATCTCGCCGCTTCTTCGAGATCAGGCCCGAAAGGTACACTGAATGCACCTTGTCTTCGGCATCATTCAGCGCATTAAGCGGCATGGATTCGTGAAACCCAGGAAGTACTCCCCAAATTGCTCCCACTACGATTTTCAAGAGAGCGGAACGGCGAGGAAGCAGTCGACCGACGTGTGCATACAGACGATCCATAATCTCCGCACATTGGGCATCTGTAAACTCTTGGTTCTGGCAACGGCACTGTACGCGAATATCCTCATAAGAGATAAACTCGTTCAGGCTATATAAATGAACAGCCATTGTGCCTGAAAAGAGACATCATTAAACGATTAGTAATGAGGAAAAACAGGAACAAGGATTTAAACGACTCTTGATATCCCCATGGAGAAAACAAATTCTAATTATGACACCTAACAAATTTGAATTTGCGAGAAATCCTAAAAAAAAGGAATCTCATTTATTGAGCGACCCCTCGATTCTAGGAGTTAAACTCCTCGAGAGCAATGCTCTACAGACAGGAGTGACACCTGTCAAAGTTAATTATGAGAGGAATTTAAAGAGATTCCCCGAGAATGCTAAGAGCCTGGCTCTGTAAAGATGATGAAAAAACCCATCAAAAAAAATTAAAAATTAAAAAATTAAAATCATTTTTTATGAATTAAAAATTCTAAGTTCTCCTTAAATCTATGGGTTCATGGTCTGAAGAGAGCAAAGCTCTATTAATGAAACCCTAAAAGGGTTTTCTTTAATCAAAGATCTATGCAGAGCAAGGCTCTGTTAATGGGTAAAACCCTAATTTATTAAAAGTTTTAAACTTTACCTAAGTGCTGACAGAGTTTTGACTCTTAAAAAGTTCTTAAACAAAAGAGTTGTGCTCTGAATAAAAGTTCTCAAAGAAGAAGATGAAAATCATCTAAGGGGCCAAAGGTTCTATTTATAGGCATTGAAACGCCTCTTCAACTTCTGAGTTGATCTAAGGGCACGGATGCTGCCACCACTGCACTCACATGTGGGCTACATGAGCGCAACAGTGGGGGGGCATTTGTTTCCCCCAATCAGAGCAAAACTCTGTTTTTAAATTCAAAATTCAAAAATTGAAGCAACGCTTCAGATCCAGCGCTAGGCGCGCTGCGCGCCACGTGTCAAACACGGATGCGCTAGCGCCAGGTGCGCCACGCCCTAGGCAGTGCACCATGTGTGCGCTAGCGCTAGGCGCGCTGCATGCCATGTGTCAGACACGGGTGCGCTAGCGCAGGCTGCGCTGCGCTCTGGGCAGCGCACCACGTGTCAAATGTAGGTGCGTAAGCGCAAAGTGCGCTGCGCTCTGAGCAGCGCACCATGTGCAAAGCACGGGTGCGCCAGCGCTGGAATTATAAAATTCCCCACCCTTAGATCAAAAGATCTAATAAATAATGATAAATCATTAATCAGAATTAAAATTCTGTTATGGAAAGATTTTCTTTCAATCTTGTTACAAACAAGAAGATTGCCTTCTGTAAAACGGAAGCCCTAGGATCAAAGATCCAATGGTGGGGAAACATCCCCAATTCAATCAGAAAAAGATCTCTTTAACTGATTTAACAAATCAACTTGCCCTATATAAAGGCCCCAAGACTTCAAGTTTGATAGAGAAAAAAACCCTATAAATTTTGAGAAATTCAAAGAAAGAAGAGCAAGCTCTCAGCAAAAGAAAATTATTTTTTCAAGGTAAAGATCATTAACGATGAACACAGAGATAAAATCATCTCACAAAAAGAAGAATTATCTTCTTAAAAGATCATAGATCTCATCATAAAAAAACAAAGATGTACTTACTTCATTCACAGATCATTGATCTATAAAGGCAAAACCCTTTCAAAAATAAGAACTGTTGTTCTTGAATCTTGAGACAAAGTCTCTTTTAAAAGAACATAAATTTGTTCACAGATCATAAAAATTGATCAAATGCGTTTTGCGCTATTGAAATGTGCCTTGCACTCTTGAACTGCGCTTTTGCGCTCTCTGGACCGGCGCTCTGCGCCAAAATGCGCCATGTGTCAATCACGTATGCAACTTGCGCTTTGCGCTTCTGAAATAGCGCACTGCGCTCATAGGCTGGCGCTCTGCGCCAAGTGCGCCACGTGTCACTCACGTGTGCTCCACTAAATTGATAGCGCGGTGCGCTTATGGACTAGCGCTTAGCGCTCATAAACTGGCGCAATGCGCCCACCATCTGGCGCTTAGCGCCAAGCGTGACACGTGTCCTTCTCGTGTGCGCTACTTGACAGAAGCGCACTGCGCTCTTTAATTGGTGCAAAGTGCCTGGTGCGCCACATGTTGCGCTGGCAGAACATAAATTGTTCTGGTGAATGCTCTGCATTCAATACAAGACAAAAAAAGTGTCAAGATCTAATGCTCAGCATTATTAAAAGGGCCAAGCCCAAATAAAGGCTCAATAGCCAGAATAAAAAAAATGTTAAACATTTATTGGACTTAGCCCAACATTGGCCATAAGTCCTCAACTTATATTTAATTGACCCCGTCTGCTCATAAATATTTAACAGGTCTTAGTTCTAAATTGGACTACAGATCTTTCAACCAACTCACGAGGGTACATCTCTTTACTCCTCTGATATCTGTCGTTGTAATCCTTCAACGTCTTCAGAGAGGTGACGGGTCCCGACAACCACATTTCACGGACTGTGGGGTCCTTAAACTCATGGACTACGATGTCCTTAAACTTTATAGACTATAACATCTTTAAACTACGGACTGTGGGGTCCTTAAACTCATGGACTATGATGTCCCTAACCTCGGACTGTGGGGTCCCTTTAAACCCACGGACTACGATGTCCTTAACCTGGACTGTGAGGTCGTTAAACTCACGGACTACAATGTCCTTAACCTGGACCGTAATGTCCTTAAACTAATCGACCGCAATGTCCCTAAATTAAACAATAGAGTTCAAATGCTCTTTTGTTGGATCTAAATGATCCTGTTAAGTTGATCTTAGTCTAAAATTAGACTAACGTATCCTTAACAAACGTTTAAGTTTATCTTAGTCTCAAATGAGACTAACGTATCTTTAAACCCAAATCAAAACCCAAATCTAAGAAAATACGGATTTGGACTAATCCACGCCCTACGGGCGACAACATAAATTAGTCTCCGTATACAATCTACGGGCAACCAAAAACAAAACAAACACCCACGACACGAAGTGACCATCTGGAGAAGGAGAAAGTTATTACCACGATGCGGTAGCGTAATTAACTGCAGGGGCTTGCGCCTGCAGGGAAGAGCATCCCCACAATCAAAAACCCCTCATCAACGAGGGGGAATCTGACGAAGTCTGCTACATCAGCCGCATCCGTTTAAACCTTCGATACATGGTGCCATAAATCAACTTGGCATCTTCAGAGAGGTGGACGGATAGCACCAATTGGCATCTGCCCCGAAATTCAGGCAAGAAATTCGCCGCGTCTTCGCGCGTCTTTCGGCGGGGAACAAGTGCCAGTAAAAACCGGAGGCTTCAGCCTCAAGTTGAGTGGACTCACAACTGTCATTCACCACATTGGGAAGATTTCTCGTCTCTGGTGAGACTTGGTCGAAACATTGTTTTCTTTTACGAGTTTGCACCCTCACTGGTTTTCACAAACTCGTGGGCAATCCTGCAGTTTTTACTCACAAAGCCCTTTCGGATTTTCATCCGTACCCCTTTTGCTTATGGACCAACCCTTTTCTATCCCAGTTTAACGACTTAGGGGTCGATTCGCTCCAATTGAACCAGCTTGTTAAGGAGCTCTTGATAGGTATCAGGTTTAGCGAAGGACAGGAACGGGTAAACCTTCGATCGTAGTTCGAGGGTGCCTATGAACATTCCGACAGCTGGAGCTTCGATGATTAGTTGCTCACACTTCGAAGCAAGGTTTCTCCATAGAATGACACACTGCAGCAACGTTTCATTCGATCACTTCTCTTCATTGATCAGAGCGGAGATAGTGGTGTGCTTGCTCACGCTAACAAACCTCTGTGTGAAGAGCTGTTCAATGTCAGCAAAGGTCTTTACAGAGTCAATTGAGAGCTCTTAGTACCATTCGAAGGCAGTATCCACCAGGCTGCTGACGAACTGTCGGAGGAATCGCTTATCATCGCATCCAATGTTACCGCACATTGTTTTGAATTGTGCGATATGTTTATGGGATTGCCCATTCCTTTGAAGAAATCGAACTTCTGGATAGTATATACCGGAGTGTATTGCTTCTGATCGTACTATGCTGGAGAAAATACACCTGCAAGATCCTCACGACTTGTAGGGAGAAATACCTTTGTGAGACCCTTACGGCTCATGAAGTCAAAAGCCTTAGTCGACAGGACCTTAACCCTGTTTGCTAAGCCACCTTTGTTCAACATCGACAGAGGCAAATGATGATTCGCTCCTGGCAATATTCCAGTTGCAGCGATGCTGATGCCTAAACCGGTATCAAATCCTAAGTCCTTTCATGGCAAATGATGATTCGCTCCTGGCAACATCCCAGTTGCAGCGGTGCTGATGCCGAAATCGGTGTCCGAAATCCGAGCTTGCGGCGAAAAAGCTAGCAGGCCACACATGCCTACAAAATAGCCGAAATGATGGGGCAACTTGCAATAAAAAGCAGCAAGTAAAAATGTATGCATGAAAAATAGCCGAAATGATGGGGCAACTCGCAATAAAAAGCAGCGAGTAAA
The DNA here is from genome assembly GCA_030015575.1 of Agapanthus africanus. Classification (NCBI taxonomy): domain Eukaryota; kingdom Viridiplantae; phylum Streptophyta; class Magnoliopsida; order Asparagales; family Amaryllidaceae; genus Agapanthus; species Agapanthus africanus. The sequence continues at coordinate 51,294,362 of CM057339.1, forward strand.
AATAAAATAAATAGCCGAAATGGTTGGGCACCGCGAAAAAATAGCCGAAATGATTGGGCAATCGCGACCTTCGCGATATAAAAAGCTGAAATGATAGAGCATCGCGGAAAGAATAAAAGAAATGATGGAAAAATGAAACCTTTTTGCCCTACAGGTGATGCTACGTCAATCCCTGTATACAATCCAGGGGCGCAAACAAAGAAGGAGTCGTACTCCTCCCCCAGGTTTCATCATGAGAGGAAGCCAAATCTCGACGGTTCACAAATAACCTGGAGATCATCTCGACGCAGCAGACACAACATCAAGCGAAATGGAACAGCGGCAACCCCCAGTTCCATGGATCAGTGATATACGCATCACCAAGAGTCAAACCTCCATTCCGTGAAATGCGGATACATTCAGCAAAATTCCTGGTCACGTGGAACACGGATAATGTCACTCTTTGACCCCGTGGAAAACGTCCAGAGCGGATCCTGGTCCTCGCAGAGCATGGCAGTGAACCCGTGCGAAGCATCCAGAGCGGAGCCTAGTCCTCGCCTAACGCGGCAGTAAACCCGTGTGAAGCATCTAGTGCAAAATTCCTGGTCACGTGGAACGCGGATAATGTCACTCTTTGACCCCGTGGAAAGCGTCCAGAGCGGATCCTGGTCCTCGCAGAGCATGGCAGTGAACCCGTGCGAAGCATCCAGAGCGGAGCCTAGTCCTCGCCTAACGCGGCAGTGAACCCGTGTGAAGCATCTAGTGCAAAATTCCTGGTCACGTGGAACACGGATAATGTCACTCTTTGACCCCGTGGAAAACGTCCAGAGCGGATCCTGGTCCTCGCAGAGCATGGCAATGAACCCGTGCGAAGCATCCAGAGCGGAGCCTAGTCCTCGCCTAACGCGGCAGTGAACCCGTGTGAAGCATCTAGTGCAAAATTCCTGGTCACGTGGAACACGGATAAAGTCACTCTTTGACCCCGTGGAAAACGTCCAGAGCGGATCCTGGTCCTCGCAGAGCATGGCAGTGAACCCGTGCGAAGCATCCAGAGCGGAGCCTAGTCCTCGCCTAACGCGGCAGTGAACCCGTGTGAAGCATCTAGTGCAAAATTCCTGGTCACGTGGAACGCGGATAATGTCACTCTTTGACCCCGTGGAAAACGTCCAGAGCGGATCCTGGTCCTCGCAGAGCATGGCAGTGAACCCGTGCGAAGCATCCAGAGCGGAGCCTAGTCCTCGCCTAACGCGGCAGTGAACCCGTGTGAAGCATCTAGTGCAAAATTCCTGGTCACGTGGAACGCGGATAATGTCACTCTTTGACCCCGTGGAAAGCGTCCAGAGCGGATCCTGGTCCTCGCAGAGCATGGCAGTGAACCCGTGCGAAGCATCCAGAGCGGAGCCTAGTCCTCGCCTAACGCGGCAGTGAACCCGTGTGAAGCATCTAGCGCAAAATTCCTGGTTACGTGGAACGCGGATAATGTCACTCTTTGACCCCGTGGAAAACGTCCAGAGCGGAGCCTGGTCCTCGCCAAGCACGGCAGTGAACCCGTGTGAAGCATCCAGAGCAAATACCGGACTGTGGAGTCCTTAAAATCCACGGACTATGACGTCCTTAACCTCGACCGTGATGTCTTAAAACTAACGATCAACCATCCCGATTCCCTACAGACTTTGCCTTGGTTTAAGGGTACATCTCTTCACTCCTTTGATGCCCGGCGTTGTAATTCCTCAACGTCTTCAAAGAGGTGACGGGTCCCTGCAACCAAACACCGGACTGTGGAGTCCTTAAATCCACGGACTATGAGGTCCTTAACCTTGACCGTGATGTCTTAAAACTAACAGCGGACTGTGGAGTCCTTAAATCCACGGACTATGAGGTCCTTAACCTTGACCGTGACGTCTTTAAACTATGATACCTTGAGAGACCCCTGACTCCGTGAAACACGGATAAGGGTGATCACATCCGGCACTTGCAGGCCCTCACGACCTGTAAGGAAGAAAAACTCTCTTGTGAGATCCTTACGACTCTCAAGGGAAAACCCGCTTAAGGATCCTCACGATCTTTAAGAAGAACTCACACCTATGGGATCCTCTCGACCTGTAGGGAGAAAAACTCTTTATGAGACCCTCGTGGCTCGTGAAATGCAAAAGTCTTAAGAAGCAGATCTTAACCCTGAATCCTAAGCCATCACTGTCCTGCAAGGAGATCAAGGTAGAATATCCGCAGAATACGTTCAATAAAAAGGGGACACACCATTGAAGAGAAGAATATGTCTTCATGTATAAACCTCCCTTCGACAACAATACTCGATCTAAAGCCAGCGCAAACCACCCGATACGGGAGATAACGTGGCAAGTTTCTGATCTGTATCCTATCAGGCACGCATTTGCAACTGTACGAATGTTTAAAAGGAAATGTTGCCCGAGGCACTGATACGCAGGCAACGTAACGATGGTGATCGTAATTAAAGAAAAATAGACGGCTCATTTACGCAAGCAAGACACACGTACGACTATCTGACAAGCATAAAAATTCAACAGAAACAGGCAAACCACCAATAATTAAAGGAGTGCATTGATTCAAACATGCTACATTGGTGGGAAAAGATCACCAAACAAGGGATCAGAAATACAAGGGTTAATAAAGCAAAACACAAAATTCTCCAACTCCCTCTCCGCCTTCTCCAGCACGTCAAAACGGTGGTTTTCGCGAGGAGTCGCTCCCCACCGGTTGGAGCCGTGCTCATCAGCGAAAGCAGACATGACGGCCCGACGAGCTCTTATCTGACTCAGTAAATGAACTGAGTGGTCCTTCAGAGCTTGAGTGATCAGACAAGCCTCATGAAAGCACTCAAGCTTGTCCTCCGCCGCGTCAAGGATCGCCGAAGTCATCTCCGCCGGATGAGGGGGTATATCGGCAAGCACAGACATGAGGATCATTCGGAGCCAAATGGAGCCCATGGGAAGAGGAGAGCCCCGACGGGTCAGTAGCTCGTACCTCACCGTGTCACATTGAGCGTCGGTGAGAAAGGGATCCGCCAGCCGCGCAGCGAAGCGAGGAATTATCTCCTCGAGGGGCACCTCCCATGGTTGCCGACGAGCATGGGGACGATTGCAAGCCATGGCGATTGATCGGGTTCTCAAAAATGACCACCTTAAGGCATGAATGGGTTTCTCTGTGAAGAAAAGAAGTAAGGCATAGGGTTCAGGTTATATAGGGGAGCATTTAATGCTATGCACGAAAAATGTTGTGCATGGCGGGACTATTCTCAAAGCCCGGAAAGAAGGGGAGAGCATTGGAAATGAAATCCAACGACGCATTGGAATTAGGATAGGGAAATGAAACGTCCCCATCAAATAGATCCCGGCATACGCAACACATGAGCACTAGCCTTTGATTGGCGAATGAGGCGGCACTGCACAGACACAACAGAGAACTAAGCTCTGAGAACGAGAATCAAATTCTTAAAAGAAAGGTCTGAAAGGAAGGACATGAGAAAGTGAAGACGCTTCTGAAAAGACGTTTCGTCTACCCTACTCCCCAAAGCAGATCCAGCGGTCACAAAAGTGACAGCGTTGTACTCACGTGCAAACACGTGAGAACAACGCTGTGGGGGCATTTGTTTCCTGATTTAAAATCAGGAAAGCTTATGGAAAAAGCTTCAGAAGAGGGTCACGTGCTTACACGTGACCAGCAGTCACGTGTTGGCACGTGACACCCAAAAGTACCGGCAAAGCAAGTTCAGTTTCCCAACTACATCAAAAAGAGGGGCTTCAGTAAGGGTCACGTGCTCCCACATGACCTGGGTCACGTGTCGGCACGTGCCATTTAAAAGCAGCAGCAAAGACCCAACGCTTCCTGATCAAATCAAGGAAAAAGCTTCGGAAGAGGTCACGTGCTTCCACGTGACCAGGGTCACGTGTTGCCACGTGACGTTCAAGACAGCAGACTCGTTCTCCAGTTGAACCAAGGAAAGAAAGAGTTCAAACAAGGGTCACGTGCTCACACGTGACCAGGGGTCACGTGGTAGCACGTGACGCTTAGGCAGCGATCAGAAGACAGAGCGCAAAAGAAAGGAAAAGGCTCATTCCAAAAGGGGTCACGTGCCCACACGTGACCATGGGTCACGTGGTCACACGTGACCATGGGTCACGTGGTCACACGTGACCGGCTTTCAAAGCCCATTGTGTTAACAGAATTAAATTCTGAAGGAGATTTAAATCTTTCCAAAAGAAAGCAACTATCTGGAACCAATCAAATTAAAGATTCAGAGGTGATAGAATATCATCTATCTATGGAAAATCTCGGGTTTGGAAAGATTTCCCCTTTAAATCTAACCAAAATAACAAGGGAGAATCTCTGGATTTAAAATCCAATGGTGAATAAAATTCACCTAATAATCCAAAGGTCCAAAATGAATGATGAATGCAAATCAAATCTCAATGAAGATTCGTCAAAAAACTGATTGATTCGGCTGCTTCTCCTATAAATAGGAGCCAAGAGACATACATACATATAGATGCGCAGAGAAGAAAAAAAAAAGGAGAAGAGCTTTGATACTTTGAAAAGACTCGGATCTTCTGCGAAAAAACCCTAGGTAAGAAAGGGAAGGCCTTTTGAAAGAAAGAGAATTTAATTCTCAGCAGAGTTTAACTCTGATAATGTAAAAACAGAAGAACATATTTCTTCTCTCTTTGATGGAGGATCTGCAAAGTGCACATCTCCCCTTAAGGTTGAGAATTTAATTCTCAATGGGTTGAGATCCTGCCATGCAGATCCAAAACACGGAGAAGGAATGCAAGCACGAGAATTTAATTCTCACAGAACTATAGGAATTTAATTCCTTTAAAATAAAAGGAGGGCTTGACCTTATATTATGGGAATTTAATTCCTCCAGAACAAAAAAGAAACAAGGTTTAACCCTAATTAAGAACCTAGTTCTGTTGAAACAGCAGGAATTTAATTCCCTTAATCATACAGAGGATGGAAGTTTAAACTCCTTAAAAACTTTTATTAGGGTTTAACCCTATTCAGCCCTTCACGTATATGAGGAATTTAATTCCTACAGAAAATTCAGAGTTAAACTCTATCCCAGAAAACAAAGTCTTCGAAAGGAAGTAGGAATTTAATTCCTCTAAAATTTATAGTTCGAGGAATTTAATTCCTAAAAGAAGATTAACAAAGCCTCTAAACAAAATACCTAGAGGCAGGGTCACGTGTCATCACGTGACCCCCCCCAAGAGAGCTACAGAAAGCCCCTTTGAGGCAGCACCCCACGTGACCCACGTGACCCTCAGCAGAAGCTCTAATCCATAGGCATTTGAATGCCCATCACATGATGGCACGTGATGCTCTGGAAGACGCGACAATCTCAGCAGAACAAAGGAAGGGAGGGCGCTCTCACGTGCTGCCACGTGACCCTTCTTACCTTAGTGTTTAAACACTAAACTAAAACTCTCGAACCCAGTGTTAAAACACTGTTGGGCCTTAGTGTTCAACACTAATTAAACAGCTTTATTTGCAGTGTTCAACACTGATTACCTTAGTGTTTAAACACTAATCTGAGATCTTCATTTGCAGTGTTCAACACTGATTACCTTAGTGTTTAACACTAACCTGAAAAAACATTGTTGCTGGTGTTCAACACCAAATATTCTCTTAGTGTTAAACACTAACTTGTCAACCCCATTCCCAGTGTTCAACACTGACTGCTCTGTAGTGTTTAACACTAGACTTTGGCCCAATTAGCTTAAATGGATGGAGGCAAAGCCTCTCCTGATTGGACTTAGCCCAAGATGGCCATAAGTCCTCAATTTGTGATTAACTGGTCCAATGGACTCATAACATAATTAATTCGTCTTGACCCCAAATTGGGCCAAGGGCTATTTAATCCACTCCGGTTCTAGGGTACATCTCTTCACTCCTTTGATACTTGGCATTGTAATCCCTCAATGCCGTCAAAGAGGTGACGGGTCCCGACGACCACACATTGATATGGACTGTGGGGTCCTTAAACTCATGTCTAATGCAAATTCCTGGTTACGTGGAACGCGGATAATGTCGCTCTTTGACCCCGTGGAAAACGTCCAGAGCGGAGCCTGGTCCTCGCCAAGCGCGGCAGTGAACCCGTGTGAAGCATCCAGAGCACATACCGGACTGTGGGGTCCTTAAACCCATGGACTACGACGTCCTTAACCTTGACCGAGATGTCTTAAAACTAACAATGGACTGTGGGGTCCTTAAACCCATGGACTACGACGTCCTTAACCTTGACCGAGATGTCTTAAAACTAACAACGGACCGCAATGTCCTTAAACTACCCATGGACCGCAATGTCCTTAAACTACCCATGGACCGTAATGTCCTTAAACTAGAACAATAGAGCCCCGCATGCTCTTTTGTCGGATCTAAACGGTCCCGTTTAAGTTGATCTTAGCCTCAAAGATGGCTAACGTATCCTTAAACCTTCAAACAGAGTGGACTATAAATCCCCCCAATTGACTCCGGCTTGAGGGTACATCCTTGAACTCCTCTGACATCCGTCGTTGTAATCCTTCAACGTCGTCAGAGAGGTGACGGGTCCCGACGGCCATACATTCATGGACCACTATGTCCCTAAACTGGAACATTAGAGTCCAAACGCTCTTTTGTCGGATCTAAACGATCCCGTTAAATTGACCTTAGTCACAAAGTTAGACTAACGTATCCTTAACAAACGTTTGAGTTGATCTTAGCCTCGAGTAGGGCTGACGTATCCTCAAACCAAAACCCCCCCCCAAACCCAAATCTAAGATAATACGGATTTGGACTAGTCCACGCCCTACGGGCGACGACATAACTCAGTCTCCGTAAACAATCCACGGGCAACAAAATACAAAACAGACACCCACGACACGAAGTGACCATCTGGAGAAGGAGAAAGTTGTTACCGCAATGCGGTAGCGTAATTAACTGCAGGGGCTTGCGCCTGTAGGGAAGAGCGTCCCCACAATCAAAAACCCCTCAAACGAGGGGGAATCTGACGAAGTCTGCTACATCGGACGCATCCGTCTAAACCTTCGATACGTGGTGCCATAAATCAACTTGGCATCTTCGAAGAGGTGGACAGATAGCACCTATTAGCATCTGCCCCGAATCTCAGGCAAGACGCGGTGTCGCGCCGTCTTTCGGAGGGGAACAATGACACCCAGATTGTGAAGGGGAAAGAGAAAACTTGTCCCACCAGGTGTTCCATAATCTGTTTACAGCCGAAAACCGGACTAAGGCGATCCGAGATGGACCTTCTAACCTGAATTTAGAGGCAGATGCATAGGTTGATCCATCTATCTCTCCGAAAATGCTAAGTTGATTTATAGCACTGTATATCGGAGGTTTGGATAGATACGACCGATGTAAGTTACTTCAGATCCCCTTTCACGAATGAGAGATTTATTGATTATGGGGATGAATCTTTCCTACAGGCGCAAACCCCTGTAATTAATTACGTTATCGTAAGCGAGAACAACTTCTATGTCTCCAAGCTTTTATTCGCTTCTTGTGTGTGTTTTTGGTTTTGTTTATTTTGGGTTGCCGTTGGATTGTATACGGAGACTAATTTTGTCGTCGCACATAGGATGCGGATTAGTCCAAATTCGTACTTATATTTTCATGATTTGGGTTAAACATTTGCTTGACGGGACCACGTTGGTAGCTTGGTTTGCCAACGGGAATGAAATTATGGTGGCAATTCTCACGTTTGTGAGGTCCATAAATTTCATATATTTTGGAAGCATTAACTTCGTCTAAGGACACATTAATCTCATTTGAGAGTTAAGATCAACATAGAACATTTGATCATGTATTGAGAACATGGCTCTCTGTTGATCATATGATCATTGATGACTCAATAACAACTTTTGATCCCCTAAATAAATCTAGAGTTTTATGCCGCTCTCTCTCTCTCAAGGACTCCTTTTTCTTCCTCCTCTCTTTTTCGATTAAATCCAAGACAAATCTTTTTAAAGCAAAATTGATTTTGGCCATTAATCCATTGAGAGGAATACCGATCTTCCGTTAAAATCACCAAAAGAGTAATTTTTTTTACCATCCTCCATCTCTCTCCTCACGATCCAACAAATAAGAGAAGGAAGAAGAGAAAACCCATGTCAAGACCCATCTGCGCACATCCCGAAGCCTCGTAAAAGAGGAAAAGAGCCCCCCATCGATCTTCTGGCATCATAATTTTTGTGTTCGGGGCTGTAACTCCATTGGGCTTCGATCTTTCTTGCACCGTGCTGGGTACGCACCTCGCTTGGTGCCCATTTGGCTAGATGCGCACCCTATTGGGTGCACATCGTGCCAGATGTGCACCGACTCAGGTGCGCACTTAACTAGGTGTGCACCTTACTAGACCTTATGGCTCATTTGGGACCCTTTAGTCCCCACTCTCACACCTCGCTAGGTGTGCACTTCTCTAGGTGTGCACCTTATTGTACCTTTTGGCCCATTTGGGACCCTTTAGCCCTGTCAATCCCTCACACCTCGTCAGGTGCGCATCTCGACAGGTGCTCACTTTGTTAAACGTGCATGTAGCACACATGCCATCCTCACTTCTGTCTTTCTTGTAAATATTTTATAAAAATGATAAAATAGACACGCCCTACACTCAAAAGCCTTCTCTCCTTAGAAAATTTTCTGACGAGGCGATGGTTCACGCCCCGCAAGGGGGCTGCTAGCCCCATTGACCCCAACACCCTATCTGGGTAGCGGGACCCCCGTAAACTCTGCGAGGCCCCCGATACCCCCAAAACACCCTCAAGATACACACATACGCTTACTTTATATTGTGTTCACATGATCTGTTTGACCTATTAATCGGATGTTCTCTTGCTTCAAAAGCGAGGAGTAATTAACGACAGCTTAGTCCGCGGTTACCGGAGATTTGAATCTCCATGATCATTAAACCCCTGCCTACCCCAGACAGGAGGAATCTGTAATATTCCTGACAAGCAACGTGCATTCCTATCTTAATAGGGTGACGAAAAATACTTTACAGATTCTGGCACGCCCGGTGGGACCTCGTCTTTCAACTCATATTTTGGGTCCAACGTTCATGCAAACTTAATCAACATATATATCGATTATCTGTACTGAAATCATGCTTCTTTGTACAGGATAATAACTATCCGATCGCAATTTTCAAACTCAACGAGAATGTCTCCAAGGACCAGTTCGATCTCTGAGGCAACTCCGATCCCGTACGCTATCAAGATTAATGCTTACGTGGTTCTCCTCGCAAGTCTTAGTCGGAAATGGGAAAAACCTCCCCGTCAATTTGGTTCCGTCATCATCTACCCTGCCGGAAGCGCTCATCAGGTGGAGACCCTGGCAAACCATGTAGCCAAACTGACCTCAAGGGGAAGGAGACTGAATGTCGTGATCGCTAAGGCACCACAACCCAAATATAAGTCAGCATTCGAACGACTCTCTGTCGCTCCATCTAGGGGCAAGATTTCCGAAATAAAGGAAATCATGAAACATTGATGGCAAACTCAGGCGATACCTCTGATAAGTGCACGATCAGACCTATCTTCAAAGCTTTCCATCACTCGGCCTACTGCAGCTTCCCGAAGAGCAGAAGCTCGCCAAGTGCTTAAAGCGGAAAAGCTAAGGCAGAAGCGGCTCAGATATAGAGCTAACAAAAGGGTCAGGGCTCCGACCAAGTTAAATTTTGGGAAGTTCATAAGCCCGGACTACCCCGCGACCACAGCAATGCCAGCTGTGAAAACCAGCAATTCTTTCGAACCCTTAAAGTAGATTCAGAAGAATATGACATCTGCTAAGATCAAGAAGACCACAATTCAAACTGTGTTACGAAGGGATGTGTCTAAGCCCTAGCACAAAAGGCATGATAGCCTCTCTTCAAAAATCTAGTAAGCACTTCGTGACCCACGAGAACAGCGGAGCAAAGTCAGAAAAGTTGTACCGAAGCCACCCGAGAACCCGGCCAGGCCAACCATCTTCAGTTGATTGTTCTTTACCGAAGCAGAAGGGCCATGACAACGGTCCATGAAATCAGCTGCCAGTGATGAAAAGATGTCTGGATATGTTATCCATATGGTCTACATGGCGGGTACGCATCCCAGTGACAATCTTCGCAGTAGAAGCAAGGATGGGGCCACCACATCCCAAGCCCAATCTGGCTTGAATGTGGCTGCCACTTCTCAAGATCAGCCTCCTCCGTATTGGATATAGTGCCATCAAGGCAATTATTGTAATCGCAGGTAGGCGATTATGATGATTGAGGGAGGACCTATACGGGTAGAACAGTTTTACTCGAGATAATGGTATACTATCTGGTTCATCTCTATCATCATGTATATGTATTATGTGGTATTATAGATCACTATTAGATGTTAATAGAGCCCATAAGATTCTTTCTTGACTACCAGAGTAATTGTGGCGATCAAACTTGTGAGAACTGGATAGTCTATAAGAAAATCCTTAAATGTCCCTAGTTGTGGGAATATCGAGACTGGGCATCAATATTCTAGAGTAGGCTGGTGTATACGCTTCTTGACCCCGACGAGGGGTGATGACCGGTTCTCACAGCCAAAATGGAGTAAACCCTAATTTAATCTCGAGGCACGAATCCCAAATCTAGATGGAATGAATCGACCGGCCAAATGCTTAGTAAGGCCGACACGGACGGTTGATCTAAGCCCAATTGTCCCTGGGCTCTACACACTTGACTCTTCCCTTACCCCTAACTCCCCTGCACTGTTTGATTTCCCTGCAATCAAACAGAGACCCTTTATTTCACAATTTATCACAATTTTAATGCATTTTAATTCACCATTTTAATTCCCAAACCCTAATTCTACACTATAAATACCACTCCACACTTTGGCTTAGCATCAATCTGAAATTTCTAGCCAAAATTCTCAAAAATTCTCTAAGTAGAAGTGGAGTAAAGAGGACTTAGTGAGCGGTCAACTTTTGGTGATGAATCGAAGCTATTCCGGCGTTCCCGCGACGCTAAGAAACACATCCCCCTTTTTCAACCTTTCTTTAAGCCTCTTAACTTGTAATTCCCTTCTAATCTTCATTTCTCTTCTTTAAAAATTCATTTTAAAACGTATATTGGTAAGTGAAGTTAATACCGATATCACTTTTTCCAAATCCTATAACTCCAATTCCTTTTATCTTTGTTCAAACAAATTTTTATACAATACTTATAACCTTAAACCCTAATATTTAGAATCAAAATTTCATTAAAATTCTCATGTAAAATAGCAATAGTAGCACTTTTTCATTTAAATACCATGAACTTTAAATATCACCTCTTTTAGTTTTTATTACAAACATACCTTCAGGAAAACTTCACGAGGTAACGACCTACCTCTCACATACACACTTGGTTTCATAGCACGATACTTTTTGAATGTATGTTTTTTTACGAAGACGTTATTATAAGAAAATACCATTTACTATAAAAATCGGATTTTCTTTTAAACGGTATTTTAAATTCCTTTGCGATTATACCTCTACAACCCTTGTTAGGGGACCCGCTAATAGATGGTGCGGATTATCGCACATCCTTGGGCTAGTAGAGCGAGATGCTGACCTTCTCACGGAGCCAGGTCCAGTCCTGCGTACGTAAGTTTGCATCGCGACGTTATTCCAACGTCGGACGTAGCATCCGTACCTCGACGTGAGATCCGATCAGGCAAGTTTTAACTTGCAACATGCTATGTTACTATATCGATATCGATATGAATAAGAATAAGGCATGTGTTTTATTATTCAACATATATTACTAATTTACAGTTTTACGGTATCCGTTCGTATCCGCACTGATAATCGTTTATTTAGTTGCATGCAGGAACATCATGATTTCATTATACTATTATACTAGTACAATATGTTATCTAGTTTGCATCATACATAGTAATGGATGTATAATTGTTATTACAGATAGATACATATGCATACTGGCATCAGTTGTGTTTATCGTGTTCCGATACTGATTACAGTTTCACATTGGGTATCTATTTGGTTAATATACATCACATGACATGTTCATGACACACTACCTAATGTGTTACTTGGATCTTATTTCTAATACCAACAATCCTAACGTGTTGTCCTGACGGACGTAACTTGTTGTCTGCATATATGAGAACTGTATCTGCTTGATCTTGTGTTGGCATTAGATTCATATCGTTAATACCTGACTTGAACACAAACCTGGGGGAAAAGGGGAAATCAAGAATGTAACCGAAATGTAACTGTATGGTGTTTTTCGTCACCCCATTGAGATGGGAATACGTGCGTGCTTGTCAGGCGTACTACAGATTCCTCCTGCCTAGGGTAGGCGGGGGTTTATTGATTGTGGGGATCAGAATCTCCGGCAGCTGCGGACTAAGCTACCGTTAATTACCCCTCGCCTTTGGAGCGAGAGAACCTCCGATTGACGGGTCGAACAAGTCAAGTGAACTCAAGGTGCAGTGTTGTGCTTTGAGGGGTTTTGGATATGTCGGGGGCCTCGCAGAGTTTACGGGGGTCCCGCTACCCAGATAGCGGGCTGGGGATCAAGGGGGCTAGCAGCCCCCTTGCGGGATGGGGGGCAGCGTTCCGTTAGAAAAAATTTCCTAACAAGGGACGCGTTCTTGGTGTGGAGTGCGCGGAAAATGAGGGATGGGGAGCGTCTTAAAGACACGTGCATGGCACGTGGGCGCTGGACGCCCGCGGATCACGTGCCTGGCGTGTGGGCGCTTGGCGCCCGCGGGTCACGTGCCCAGCACGCGACCACTGGGCACCCGCGGATCATGTGCGCAGCACGCGACCGCCGGAAATACCAGCGAGAAAAGGGGGCTTAGCCCCTTGGTTAGGAGTTGAACTCCCAATGGGGCTTTGGGGTTGAACTCCGAACAGAGATTATATATAGATTTGGAGTTAAACTCCTAAAAAGGGGGTTGATTTATGGAGTTAAGATCCAACAGATCTTGAATGGAGTTAAACTCCTAGAAATTTTTGGATCTTCTTTTGAGCCTCGGATCCTTCTGGAATGGGATTTTTAGAGATGGGTATCCTCCTACTTCCTCTATGTTGGCTGGATCTTGAGGGAAAAAGATAGGTGAAACTTAAAATCTCCCCTTCTAGGGATTTGATGGCAGATCCGTGCTCCCCTTCAAGAGTTTTATGGTGAAAAACTATTTATTTTTGAAATAGGAAGGGTTAAACTCTTGATTTAATTCAAAAGGGGGGAAAGGTTTTAGAACCATGAAGAAGGGGAAGGAGGCACAAACCCTAGAATTTGAAAGAATGAATTGGTGTCCTTCATTTCATCAACAGGTTGCCTTTTATAGGCTTACAAATTTACATATAGCCTTTTGGGCTTTACAAAATGGTATTTTTGCCCATCCCATGCCTCATGTGCACATTTCTTTTGCACAAGCCATGGGCTTTACAAAAGTTCGGCTTTATGCCCATTTATTTTACATTCATGCATGAAAATTATATCAAACTTATTTATTACATAATTTTCTCCTTGGCATGGGGGAAGCCGGCCGCTTCATGTTCAGGCTTGATTTGGGCATGGGCCCACTTGGTCTGGGCTTGGGGTTGACTTTGACGTTGACTTAGTCAACCGGGGTGTGATTTTTGACCCCAACAAAATACTCCCATCAATAAATGCACACCGCGTATATGGGTCATGTGCATAAAATTGATGAATCTTCTTTCACGTGGAGGTGACTTGATTTAGTTCCCGCTTTTGGAGAGGCTGGCACTGCCCTTTTTACGACATGGACGGTCGATACTTGACGTGTCTCCGAGATGGAGTTTCGCTGGTGGACGTGTCCCCGGCACGGAATGTCTATGTTGGACGTTTCCCCGAAATGGAGTGTCTGTATATGACGTTTCCCCGGCACGGAGTGTCTTTGGTCGACTTGTCCCCGAAGCGGAGTGTCTGTTTGACGTTTCTCCGGCACGGAGTGTCGCTGGTTGACTTTTCCCCGAGGCGGAGTGTCTGTTTGACGTTTCCCCGGCACGGAGTGTCGTTGGTCGACTTATCCCAGAGGCGGAGTGTCTGGTTGACGTATCCCCGAGACAGAATGTCTGTGTTGGACGTTTCCCCGAGACGAAGTGTCTGTATGTGACGTTTCCCCGGCACGGAGTGTCATTGGTCGACTTATCCCCGAGGCGGAGTGTCTGTTCGACATTTTCCCAGCACGGAGTGTCGCTGGTAGACTTGTCCCCGAGGCGGAGTGTCTGGTTGACGTATCCCCGAGACGAAGTGTCTGTGTTGGACGTTTCCCCGAGACGGAGTGTCTGTATATGACATTTTCCCAGCATGGAGTGTCGCTGGTCGACTTGTCCCCGAGGCAGAGTGTCTGTGTTGGACGTTTTCCCGAGACGGAGTGTCTGTATATGACGTTTCCCCGGCACGGAGTGTTGCTGGTCGACTTGTCCCCGAGGCGGAGTGTCTGTTTGACTTTTTCCCGGCACAGAGTGTCGCTGGTTGACGTGTCCCCGGCACGGAGTGTCTATTTGTTTTTGACGTAGAGGTCGTTTGTTGACTTGATTCCGAGTCGAAGTATAATTCCGACGGAGAGGTCGTTGCTGCCCTTTTTGCGACATGGATAGTCGGTGTTTGATTTGATTTGCTCCGCTTCTTGCGGTGTCAGGGTTGAAGTTGACTCGCTAATTTGATATGATTTAGGTTGACATCAGCATCGCTACACTGGAATATGGTATCAGGAGCGAATCATCATTTGCCATGAGAGGATTTGGGAATTTTGGTTTTGGTTCGGCATCAGCACCGCTTACACTGGAATATGGTACCAGGAGCGAATCATCATTTGCCATGAGAGGATTTGGGAATTTTGGTTTTGGTCCGGCATCAGCACCGCTTACACTGGAATATGGTACCAGGAGCGTATCATCATTTGCCATGAGGGGATTTCCCTCGTTCCCAGTTTAACGACTTATGAGTCATCTGTTCCCAGTTTAACGAATTAGGGGTCATCTGTTCCTAGTTTAAAGACTTAGGGGTCTTTTGGATCAATTTGGAATTTCGGGGTTAGGGTCGGCATCAGCGTTGCTAACACTGAAGCACAGGTGTCAGGAGCAATTCATCATTTGTCTTTCCCTGTTGGGGAGCGATGGCTTAGGAGACAGGTTTAGCTTCCTATCACCTAAGACTTTTTAATTTTATGAGCCGTAAGGGTCCCATAAAAGCATTTTCTCCTTACGAGTCGAAAGGATTTCGTAGGTGTAATTTCTCCTTAGGAGTCGTGGGGACTCCCAAGTGTGTTTTTCCTTCGTGAGTCATAAGGATCCCACGAAGGTGTTTTCTTACGAGTCGAGAGGATCTCATAAGTTTGTTCTTCTCATGTATCGTGAGGACACATGAGTGGGTCTTCCCAAATGGAGCATAATTCCAAGTGCGGCCGCTGGACTGGTGATTGCGGTGGGGTATGGGTATGATGAGAATTATTTGAGCCCGTGGATTGTATACAGTAGTCAGTTCGGGGACCAACCGTAGGGTTAGGATAATTTTAGGATTTTGTTGGCGTCCGTATCGCTGCAATGGAATATGGTACCAAGAGCGACTCGTCATTCACTGTTGGGACATTCAGAGATTTAAAATTTTAGTTGGCGTCTGCATCGCTGCACTGGAATATGGTACTAGGAGCGACTCATCATTCGCCATTTGGGAATTTAGATTTTGGTTGGCGTCTACATCGCTGCACTGGAATATGGTACCAGGAGTGACTCATCATTCGCCATTTGGAGTTTTTTCATTATTTATTTTTACCGCGATTGCTCTATCATTTCAGCTTTTTTTATTGCGAAGGTCGCGATTGCCCTATCATTTCGGCTATTCATTCGCGGTTTCCCCATCATTTCGGCTGTTTATTTTCATTTTTTATTTTACTCGCTAATTTTTATTGCGAGTTGCCCCATCATTTCGGCCTTTTATTTTATTTTATTTACACACAATTTTTTTTATATCCCCAGTTTAACGACTTAGAGGTCGATTGTTCCCGGTTTAACGACGTGGTGGTCAGTTGTTTGCTTATCCCGGCTCCTCGAACTTTGATCTTGGCGGAGCTGTGTTGATGACCGTAGCTCTGTGGCTTGTCGGTACATCTGACGACTGTGAGACTTTCCCAAGTTTGTATTGGTTCTCCATCTAATTTTTAAAAACATAGCAGTATTCAATGGTATGACTCACCATTCTATGATATGGGCAGTATATGGGATTGCCGGTCATGTTCATTTCATGTGGTCTCTTTGGAATAAGCAGTTGTAGACCGTTGTTCAAGGTGTCCACGAATATTTCGCGGACTTTATCCCTCCTGAAGGAGTATACCTTCTTCTTTCTCTCCATTAGAGTAGGTGCCTTTACTGACGCCGGTCCTTGAGGCCGATCAATCTTTGGTTCGCCTGCTGTCCGCTTATCCCATTCAGTGTACGTATCAGAGAGACTGGAAGCTGATCGAGACCATTTTTTGCAAAAGTGTTCCGCTCTTAGGCTGGAGGGAGTATCGGTTGGCTGCTTCCGGATATCAATCCCAGGCTCATGAACCAAAATTTGATTTTGCTATAATTACAATCGGGCGACTTGGGTCGTGAGATCTGCCACGACGGTTTCCAGCTCGTCGACTTTGGAATGGACCTTGGCCATCTTCTCATCCCTGTCCTGAAGTTACCTTTGAATCCATTGGAATAATGCTTGTTCTATAGTTCCAGGTATGACAAAGGGGTCATCCTTACCGCATGAGCTTGATTCAGCAAGAACCACGGGTTTCTTTGGCTCAATGGCCTGAGCGGGCTCTTCATCATTTGGATCGAGCATGTGTTGGATGGAAACAGCCACGTTATTGTCATGGCTATAAGGCATAGGAGGACTTGTTCTTCTGAGCTCCATCATGCAGACCGTATGGGTTGTGCACCCGTCTATTGCTTCTTCATTGGCAATATTGCTCGTTTGGCTCTTAGCTTTTTGCCTTGGTCCGCTCTTTTTAGGGAAAGGCAGATGTCTGAGAGAAACAGGTTCCCGAAGGACTTCAGTCTCCGTTTGTATGAAATTGGCGGTCGCAGCTTGACTATTTGTTAACACGCCAGGGGACAATGATATTTCTCCCGCCTTCTATTGTTTCTCGACCCAATCCTTGAAGATGCAACAGTCTTCAATAGTGTGTCCCAGCACTCAGTGGTATGGGCAAAAATTGGGATGAGCAGGACTTCACTTAGCCTTTTTGGTTCTGGTAACCACAGGCCATTCTTCAGAGCATCTTTGAAAATTTTGTGGACCTTGCCCCTTCTGAAAGAGTAGACCTTATTTTTTCTTTTCTCCAAAGTTGGCTCTCGAGATTTGTTAGTCTTTGCTCCGCCCGCTCTCTGCTTATTTAGAGAATCGGTGCTGTTGGAACTTTCGCTTTTCCGGTTGTCATCCCTCTGATGTCTCGGTCTGTTTGTGAATTGGAGAATCTGAGTGGACTCGGGCTTTGAGCGTTCCAACATTTGAACTTTCTTGGTCAGCTTTTGGAATGTTTTGAGGCCTGCGGTGCACAGGAAAGGTTTCATCCAATCGTTCAGATTTTCTATAAGAAGACTGATGGATTGGTCTTGCTCCAACGGCAGTTCACATTTGACGGAGAGATTGTACCATCAGGTTATAAAATCCGTATTGCTTTCTTTGTTCTTTTGCTTGTTCCTTACGAGGTCGGCGATGGTGATCTTATCGCTGACACTCATGAACCTATGTCGGCACAGAGATTCCATTTAGACGAAAGTAGTAACGGAGCCATCCGGTATAGTAGCGTACCAGTCGAAAGCGACATCGGTTAAGCTATTAACGAATTGGCGGAGGAGAAGCGCATCATTACCCCCAGTATTCCCGCATGAGGTTTTAAAGTGGGCGATGTGCTGATTCGCATTTCCCGTCCTATCAAATCTTCCGAATTTGGGGATGACATAGCCGCTAGGAAATTCTACCAGATTATACTGAGCAGGATATGGTCTCCCACTACTGCTGATATCTTTTTGCGCTTCGGCTTCGGCTACCAACGTTTTGACTTTGATTGCAACCAAATACATGATTTGATCTTGAGTTAGCGGGCTACTATCATCGGTAGCCAAGACATCTCCCGAGATAGGATGCGATCGACTTTCATGCGGTCCGCCCACCTTTGGATTTGAGGGAATAGGCGTCGGCTGTCTCGGGACACCGTTTCCCGGTTCATGAGCAGAACCCTGCACTTGATTGGACGGCTGAGAGGCAACTTGGGCCGTGAGCTGCATCACGACATTCGTCAAGTCATCAATTTTGGAGTAAAGTTTGGCCATCTCCTTGTCTTTACTTCTGAGCTGTTTTCGAAACTCTTGTAGAAATTGTTGCTCTGCGTTCTTGGGACGGAAGATTGGCTCATCTTCGCTTTCCGAGCCCGACTCCTTATGAATCGAGGGATCTCTCTGCTTATCAGCCTCACTGGAAGGGTTTTCATTACCTTCTAAAGGAGGCTGGTCTTGAGAAATGGTAGCCACATTCACACCAGATTAGATTTGAAATGTTTTGCCCCGTCCTTGCTCTTGCTGCGTGTGCCCACCATGTAGACAGTGTGGACCATATATCCAGTCGTCTCTTTATCTTTGGTGGGGTAACCCTGTTCTTGGAACCTCATGAAGTTCAGCCTAGCAGGAGCCCTAGCCCTTTTGTTGGCTCTGTATCTAAGTCTTTTCTGTCTTAGCTTCTCGATTTTGAGGGCTTGACTGGCATACTTCCTCCAGGAAGCCATTGTGAGTCGAGTGGCGGGGAGCTTAGAGAAGACACCAGATCGAGAGGTTGTCAGGGGCACCGCTGGAACTTGCCCAAGATACCTTGTTGCTTTATTGGTGTTGATGGCCTTGCCCCCAGCTGGGGCCAAGGAAACTCGTTCAAACACCGACTTACGTTTGGGTTGGGGTGCCTTCGAGACCACCATATTTGGCCTATTGCCTTTCGAGGCCGGTCTATCTGTTACTGGAGCTTGAGAAGCTGGGACGGCGCTAGCTGGCATGAACAGAATAGAGCCAAATAGTAGCGGCGGCTCCTCCCACTGTCGCCCGAGACTGGCCGGGAGGACCGTCCTGACGTCCATCTTCATCGTGTGGGAGATAGGAGTTGTGCTGAGAGCTGAGATTGTCCTTGGAGACATTATTTTGCGTTCGAAGATTGCAGTCCAAAGTCGTTAACCAGCAAATAGAAGCATGATTTCAGTACAGGCACTTAATGTATATGTTGATTGAGTTCGCATGAACATTTAACCTGAAATATGGAAGGAGAGATTGGTCCTACTTGGCGTGCCAGAATCTGTAGGGTGTTTTTCGTCACCCCATTGAGATGGGAATACGCGTGCTCTTGTTAGGCATACTAAAGATTCCACATGCCTAGGGTAGGCAGGGGTTTATTGATTGTGGGGATCCGAATCTCCGAAAGCCGCGGACTAAGCTGTCGTTAATTTCCCCTCGCCTTTGGAGCGAGAGAACCTCTGAGTGACGGGTCGAACTGGTCATGCGAACTCAATGTGCAATGTTGTTCTTTGAGGGGTTTTGGATATGTCGGGGGCCTCGCAGAGTTTACGGGGTTCCGCTACCCGAATAGCAGGATGGGGGTCAAGGGGGCTAGCAGCCCCTTACAGGGTGCGGGGCAGCGCCCCGTTAGAAAAAATTTCCTAATGGGGGACGTGTTTCTGGTGTGGAGTGCGTAGAAAATGAGGGGTGCGTGCATGGCACATGGGTGCTGGGCACCCGCGGGTCACGTACGCTGCGCGTAGGCGCTGGGCACCTGCGGGTCACGTGCACCGCAAGCGACCGTTGGGCGCCCGCAGGTCGCGTGAGCCGCACGCGACCCGCGGGTCACTGGGCGTTGAGCGCCCTCGGTTCGCGTGAGGCACACGTGGGCGCTTAGCGCCCGCAGGTCACGTGCCCAGCACGTGATCGCTGGGCGCCTGCGGATCACGTGCGCGGCATGCGACCGCCGGAAACACCAACGGGAAAAGGGGGCTTAGCCCCTAGGTTAGGATTTGAACTCTCAAGGGGGCTTTGCAGTTGAACTCCTAACAGGGGTTATGTATAGATTTGGAGTTAAACTCCTAAAAAGGGGGTTGATTTATGGAGTTAAACTCCAACAGATTTTGAATGAAGTTAAACTCCTAGAAATCTTTGGATCTTCTTTTGAGCCTCGGATCCTTTTGGAATGGAATTTTTGGAGATGGGTATCCTCTTCCTTCCTCTATGTTGGCTGGATCTTGGGGGAAAAGGAGAGGTGAGACTTAAAATCTCCCTTTCTAGGGATTTGATGGCAGATCTGAGCTCCCCTTCAAGGATTTTATGGTGAAAACTATTTATTTTTGAAATAGGAAGGGTTAAACTCTTGATTTAATTCAAAAAGGGGATGGTTTTATAACCTTGAGAAAGGGGAAGGAGGCACAAACCCTAGAATTTGAGTGAATGAATTGTTGTCCTTCATTTCATCATCATGTTGTCTTTTATAGGCTTACAAATTTACATATAGCCTCTTGGGCTTTACAAAATGGCATTTTTGCCCATCCCATATCTCATGTGGTCATTTCTTTTGCACATAAGCCATGGGCTTTACAAAAATTTGGCTTTATGCCCATTTATTTTACATTCATATATGAAAATTACATCAAACTTATTTATTACATAATTTTCTCCATGGCATGGGGGAGGCCGGCCGTTTCATGTTCGGATTTGACTTGGGCATGGGCCCATTTGGCTTGGGTTTGGGCCCAATTAGCTTGGGGTTGACTTTGACTTTGACTCGGTCAACCGGGGTGTAATTTTTTTACCCCAACAGTAACTCAAGATGATATTATTATTGTTTGCCGTGGTTCTGGGCATTACGGAATAAATCATTGTTAACCGTGTTTCCGGGCGTTACGAAATAATCATTATTGTTTGCCGTGTTTTCGGGCGTTACGGAATAAATCATTGTTTGCCGTGTTTCCGGGCGTTACGGAATAAATAATGTTACCGTGATCCCGTGGGGAATGAAAGGGATATATATTGTTGGGTTATGATGAGAATTGCATTAATTGATTTCAAAGACTTTTAGAATAAATAGCCTAGAAACACAGATTTAGGATACACATCACACACCCATACATACACATAGCTCACTGCTTGATATCTGTGTTTAGTATTCACATTCTTATTTAATCGTAGCATTATATCATCATATCCTGGGGTACTACTATTATTTTGATATTATGACGCACTACCTTCTGGGTTTTGCATAGCCCAGTTCCTCTACTTTTATCACAGGCAGATCAAAAGTACTTTAGCAATCATGCCGAGAAATGAGAAATTGAACGTGTATTATTAGAGATGTTTAGTTTATTTATTTCCGTAGTTTTGTTTATTGATATGAGCCCATATTGGGACGTGTTTCAGATATTGTTTATTGAATCTTAATTCGTTTCCGCTTTATACTTTTTCTTGACTCTATTTACTGTGGCGGATGGACATGTGTTAGCTAGTTTTTATATTTTACTATTCTTGATATTCTATAAAAAGCCGTAATGTGACTGTGGAGGGATAATTCCTAACCACATGTAGCATGGTTGGCTCTGTCACGTGCCATAGTTACATATCTTCGGAAGCGAGGCGTGACAAATTTCGAGAACGAAATTTTTACAAGGAGTGTAAAATGTAATGACTCTGAAATCCCTGTACAAATGTAACATATTCAAATGTATAGAAAGGGTATTTCAGCCTGATTAGGAGTTATATGTTAATTTTGTTCAATAAAACGAAGAAACAACTTGTAGCTCACTGGTTAGTACTCTTTATTGTTGTGCCATAACCTGCATGTTCAAATCCCATCAGTCCCAATTATTTTTAATATTTTTTCTTTTTATCTTTTCCGGCGCCCAAGAGTTGCACATGCAATATACGGATAATCGAAAAGTTTTAGAAAAATCAAACAGGATCAATGAGGAGTTAAGACCGATTAACACACATGACACAAAGCTCGAGACGCGTAGCCCCCATCCGAACGCCCGTTTTCACCTTTAATGATGAGTCCAAATGACTATATTCTTAGCTCGTGCACCCTTTCAACTCCCCTCTACTCTATTCTTGTTTGATTTCTCTGAAATTAAACAGAGAGCACTCCACCCCTTCATCTACCTATTTACACTCTCTTTATTCAAAATTTTTAATTCTTTTTAATTCACCCCATACCTATTGTCATCCTTATAAATACCACACCATTCCCTAGCTCTACTCTATTCTGAAAATTTCTCAAAAATTCTCTAAGTTCAAGAAGGATTAAGGTTAATCAAGTAGAGTTAGCAATCAAAATTCGTTCCATCGACGACCGAAGCCCCTCTCGACGCTACCGCGATCCCCGAAGGCTTTCTCACTCTCTTTTCTTCTCCTATCAACGCTCTAAAACCGCAAGTACATATTCTTCTCTTTCATTTCGACTCAAATCACATTCTAAAACAATATCGACAAAGTGGAGTTAACTCGTAGTCTTTTCTTTATAACAAACTTTTGTCACCTTTGCTATGTTAAAATTTCACTTTAAATCTCTAATATTACCTTAACATACTATTCACTTCATTTACCTTTTTTATGTAATTAAAATTCCATGTGAAATAATCATATAACGAACTTTTTCATAAAAATACCAGGAACTTTAAAAGTAACTTTTACCGATAACTAGAAATATATATATCTCTAGAAAACTCACGAGGTAATGACCTACCACATCACATACACTATGGCTTCATAGCACGGTTCTGCTAGGTTACAAGTTTATCCAAAATGAAACAATTACATTAAAATATCTTTACTTTTATAAAAAGTGTTTTTATCGATATTTTAAATCCTTTGCAATTGTGCTCCTACAACCATTTTAGGGGAACCCATTTACGGATGGTGCGGGTTATCGCACGTCCTTCAGTTGATAGAGCGGGATACAGAACTCCACACGGAGAATTCGGTCTCGAAAGGAATAAAAATACGATTTTAAAGAATACGATTTATTTTCTTAAACAAAATTAAAACTTTGAAAAATTATATAAAATTATGAATTCATATTTTCAATAAAAACAAATTGTGAAAATATATTTTTAAAGAAAAGATTAAAATTTTAATAAAATACCATCAAATTTCCAAAAATAGTAGTTTTCATAAAAATACCATAAAATTTTAAAAGCTAGGTTTCATCACTAAAATACCACTAAAACAAAAATACATTTTTTATAAAAACTCTTAATATTATAGATCACCCTTGAGGTTTATTTTTAAAACAATATTATAACATTTTTCATAAAACCCTCTCGAGACATGCAAATAATGTAAATACATAATAAACAAATAAAAATAAATCTTTAAGGACCCTAAATTAATATAGGTTTAAACGGTATCATTTCTCTTAAGCCCCAGGGAGCCGGAGAAAGTGAATGTTTGCTTATTCAGGTTAGACAACACTGCAAATTAATAGAGTTATCAATGTCAATCGTCTTGCAAAAAGACACAAATCCTGTCGTCCATATGCAGTGGTTATCCGATTGCTCCTGAACTTAAGATCTACAAAGTTAAATCTAGTAATATGAAATGTCTATAATTTGAATACAAACTCGAACCTAAATTTGAACTTAAATTCGAACTCTAATCCAAACTCAAACCAAAACTTGAACGTTAACTCGAACCCATACTACTCGAACTAACTTAACCCGACCCAGAATTGCAACTGTCATGACTCGCATTCTACTTGACTTACTCGACTACATTCTTCATATTTTGCAATCTATGGTGTGATCAAGACATGTTATAATTGACCAAGCAAATCAACTAAGGATATCTAACAGTTATAATATATAGTACTCGGGGTGTATGGGATAGTTTCAGCCGTAAATCCAACGGAACTTCAGGAGTCCCGTATTAAGCTACTTGAATTATATTTACTTGAATCTCAGTTGGGTCGAATCCTCTATACCTTGGAATCTCGATGCTAACACATGAAATGGGCTCGTGTTTCCTTGCTCCTGGGGCCTTACTCTTGAGCTCGTGAATAATTCTACGGTTGCATTGACATTCACGTTTGGAACTTAACGTTAATATAGTGACCATATAGAGACCTATAGTACATATAACCATGTTCATTTACATATATTTCTAATCTACATATACATTACTTCACGATTACTTCTATACTTGTCACTTTTCACTTTTACCCTACTGTCACGCCCCGCTTCCCGGTGTACGGGGAGGGGACGCGGTGAGGTCCACTACGTATTTACTCAGAAGTAAATACGCTAAGCATATCTAAGCAATATAAAGTAAATGTACATAAGAAAAATGACAATAGATGTAATTGAACAGCAACTTTTATTTAATAACATTTCTTTACAAGTACAACTGGAATGTAAATACATGAAGGGAAAGCAATGCCTAAACAATGGCATGAACTGAAATGAAAAATATGTACAAGTATCTAAAGCTCGAGGTCAAAGGCTAACTTCTCCAAGTCTTCGGTACTGGGCTCGATCTCCAGTCAGTCCGATCCACCTGACAACATTCCAAAGAAAGAAGAAAAGGAATATCGTCAGCGAACAATCGCTCGGTAATTCTCAAAGATGAGTAGAGATAGAATAAACAGAAAGAGATTATAACTAGTAATATTTGATTATAATGTTAACGCGGTTGTTTGTAACTTGGTACAGAATATGCCAGTGTATACGAGAGGGGTCCCACTATCCAGAGACTAAAGTATACGGAGCACAAGGAACCGTTCAGCCACGGTACAACGGCAATGGATATTCAGATTAGGTGTATTATGGTTACAGTCTCGTGCCACTTCTAACACATTCTATACCAATCTACCCCTTTAAAACCCCACAATGTCTTTTGTATTGATTGTATTATATTGTTATATAGATGAATGACTTGCCGAAACCATGATATCAGTAAATGGACTGGATATAAATGGATAGTCATGTAAATGGAGTATATCCATGGTTCGGTTCAATCAATATAGATTGATATAGATTGGATAGATGGATTCATGAATTCATGTTGTATCATATTCAAGTCAGATTGAGACTCAGTCTGAGTCAAACACTTAAAAAGAAATTGAAGTCCTGAATTAGTTTTGATGTTATCGGAAACTGCTGCACATGGATAGCAGGATTTGTGTCTTTTTCCAAGACAATTATCGTGTTGATAACACCATTTGTTAGATTTTCTACCTTAGATACACAAGCACCCATATTCTCCGGCTCCCTGAGGTCCTCAAGAGAACCGGTCCCGCTTAAACCTATATTTACTAGAGTCCTTATTGTAATTTAATATAACTTGAGAGGGTTTATGTAAAAACAGTTTTGATATATTTTAAAAATACATCTCAAGTATTTAATTATCGTCTTTAGGGTTTTCATAGATGTATCTTTTATAAAAATGAAATCTCTAGTGAGTAGAACCTAGTTTTCATTGTATATGGTATTTCATTAAAATATTGGAATTTGTATTGAATTGAAATGGTAGTTTCATGTAATTATGATTCTTTTGATTTATAAAACATAGAATATTTGTATAATATATTTAAAATAAATCTTTTGATAATATTCATATACATATTTAATAAAATAAATTTATTTATTTTGTAGAAATCTCATTTTCTTAAAAATTGCATCAAAAATTCCATCGAGATCGAATACTCCTTGCGGAGGTCTGTATCTCGCTCTACTAGGCCCGAGGACGTGCAATAACCCGCACCATCCCGATCGGGGTTCCCCAAAATGCGTTGTAGAGGCACAATTGCAAGGAATTAAGTAATACACTTTTTAAAGAAAACGGTTTTTAATTGTTTAAGGTATTTATTCGTAAAAGCAGATTTTCCCATAATCTAGAATTCCAAAGTTCATCGTGCTATGTTCAATATGTGTGTTGTGATGAAGTAACCCCATGAGTTTTCTAAAGATAATACGGTAAAAAGTGGATAACAATATTGTTTGTAAACATGGTGGTATTTTACTGAAAAAATGAAAAACAGATTGCAACATGAATTATTTTGAGATGAATCTTGTTCTAATGTGTTTATTTATGTTTGTTAAACATTCTATGAGAGTATGGTATTTTATGGTTTAAGAAAAATGGAATTTTTAAAGAAAGAGAGTCGGAAGTCGGAATAACTCTGCTTCCGACGAGTTTGAAAAAGAGAAGTTTTTAGTATAGCATAAGAGAAGGGGAAAGGGAACTTACTAGCTAATATGGTAGAGGAGAGAAGGGGGGAGAGTAGGGAAGCATCGGGGCATCGTTTCGTCGCCGGAATCTCCTCGAAACGTCGTCGGAATCTTGCCCTTTGCTAACTCCACTTGCACAACTACATGGACTTGAGAATTTTTAAGAGTTTTTGTAATGAAATTCTGAGTGAGGAGGGGTGAAATGGAGTGTGATATTTATAGGAAAAATTAGGGTTTTGTGGGTTAAAGAATGGATTAAAATATGCATTAAAAATTGGATTAAAGGGTGATTTAATATTCTATGGATGAATTCAGAGTAAACAAATAATATGGGGTTAGTGGGGTAGATGAAGAGGTGCCAGGGAAGAAAATTGGAGGCATTCCCTACGGTTCCCACCGGCGGTGCCGGTCTTTTTGCAAGTCTCGCCGGTCCAAGTCTGGTGGAATGGGCTTGGATTGGTGCCACGTGTCCCTATCGCTTGGTATACCCCAGTACACGTATTTGATTATTCTGTAACTCATCATTTTACGTGTAGTGCACGTGTAAATCCTTGGGCTTCTAAAAGATTAAAAGAAAAAATTAATAAAAATATAATGTGGCTTGGGTGATTCGATCACAGGGGCTACGTCACAGCAGTGCAAGGCTTTTCCAATGAGCTACAAGTGCTTTCTTGCTATTCAAATGCTAATCAAATACTTATAGTGTACACAGGATTGCAAATACTCCATTTGTACATTAACTTTTAAATAATTTTCTGTACATTGAAATTGGAGTTGTTACATTCTACCCTCCTTAACAAAATTTCATCCTCGAACTTTACAATTATTCTAAGGACTAGTTTACAAACAAATGAGGGTATCTTGCAAGCATGTCGTCCTCACATTCCCATGTTGATTCTCCTGATGAATCTCTTCTCTACATCACTCGAACCAAGTTGACTTCCTTGTTCCGAAGTGACTTCACCTTTCTATTAAGGATCTCAACAGGTTGTTGCTCACAGGATAAATCTTGCTGTACAGTGAGCTCGGAGTGATCAAGAATATGGCTGGGGTTACTCATATACCTTCTGAGTTGGGATATGTGGAACACATTGTGCACTCCTTCCAATGAAAGTGGAAGTGCCAAGCGATAAACCACTTCTCCGACTCGTTCGGGTATGTCGAACGGTCCAATATACCTCGGATTGAGCTTACCCCGTCTTCCAAAACGAATCACTCCACGGTTTGGAGATATCTTCAAAAATACATGTTCTCCCGGTTGGAACTCCAAATGACGGCGCTTTGCATCAACCCAGTGTTTCTGTCGATCTTGAGCTATGCGCATTCTTTCTCTGATAGTGCGAACTATATAGACAATTGCTACTATCATCTCAGGTCCAAGGAGTTCACTATCTCAGATGTCGTTCCAACTTAATGGAGATCGACACTTACTTCCATATAAAGCTGCAAATTGTGCCATTCCGATACTTACTTGGTAGCTGTTGTTGTATGAAAACTCCACAAGATGTAGGTGATCTTCCCACGGTCCTCCGAAGTCTAGCATACACGCTCTTAGCATATCTTCTAAGATCTGAATCGTTCGCTCAGACTGACCATCTGTTTGTGGATGATACGCTATACTGAAGTTTAGACTTGTTCCCAAGCTAGCTTGCAGATTTTGCCAAAATTGCGATCGAAATCTAGTGTCACGATCGGAGACAATGCAAACTGGTACTCCATGCAATCTCATGAATTTCTACATGAGTTCATGGGTATCAGAGATGGTACATATTGAAGAGTTTAAATCTTACTTAGATTCTTACCTCCATGTACTTCTTTTCTAGTGTCTCAGTAGATTGGCTAACTCGAAATGGGATGAAGTGAGCCGACTTTGTGAGTCGATCCACAATAACCCATACCGCATCGTTACCTTTCGTGCTGCGAGGAAGTGCAGTCATGAAATCCATTATGATGTGTTGCCACTTCCATTCTAGGATAGGTAACGGTTGAAGTAAAGCAGCAGTCCTGTGATGTTCAGCCTTTACTTGCTGACACACCAAGCATTTAGCGACACTTCTGGCTACTTCACGTTTCATTCCATGCCACCAGTAATTTTGACGCAGATCTGTGTACATCTTTGTACCTCCAGGATGTACTGAATAAGGAGAGCTGTGAGCTTCTTTCATCAACTCTTCTTGCACAGAACCTTTTGGTACACACAATCTACTGCTGTATCTCAAAGATCCGTCTTCATGGATGATGAAGTCTGTTCGAAGTCCACTTTATACTTGTTCTCTGATCTTTTGCAACTTAGCATTACTTGCTTGAGCTACTTTGATCTGATTGACAATGGTAGATTGAACTTGTAAGTTCATCAAACTTGAAGCGTTACCTGGCATGACCACTTCAATCTCCATCTGATGCAAGTCTTGTTGAAGCTTCCACTGTACGGTGAGATTCAATGCTAATGGTTAGCGAATAAGTACATCAGGTACTACATTCACCTTTCCTGGATGATATTGTAGGTTGATGTCAAAATCCGCTATGAGTTCTAACCATCTTCTCTGCCGTATATTCAACTCTTTCTAAGTAAACACATATTTCAAACTCTTGTGATTTGTGTATATGTCCACTCATTCACCAAGAAGATAATGGCGCCAAATCTTGAGTGCGGAGATAACGGCTGCCAACTCCAGATCATGTGTCGGATAGTTGCGCTCATGAATCTTTAGCTGTCTTAATGCATAAGCTACGACTTTACCGTGCTGATGTAGAACACATTCTAATCTCTTACCGGATGCATCGCAATGCACTACGAAACCTCCAGATTGGTCCGATATGACGAGAATAGGTGCTGATGTCAATCTTGACTTAAGTTCTATGAAAGCTCGTTCGCATGCTTCTGACCACACGAATTCTTCATCTTTACATGTGAGCTTGGTCGGGAATGTTGCAATCTTCAAAAATCCTTCAATAAACCTTCTGTAATATCCTGCTAAACCCAAGAAATTTCGAATGTCCTTCACTGACTTTGGTGTCGGCCATTCGCTTACTGCTGATACTTTAGCTGAATCTACAAAGATTCCATCGCCTGATACAATATGTCCGAGAAAACCGACTTGATCTAGCCAAAACCCGCACTTGCTATACTTGGTATAGAGTTGATGCTGCCGTAAAGTTTGCAGGACAATTCGTAGGTGCTCGGCATGTTCTTTCCGACTCTTAGAATACACCAGGATGTCGTCGATGAAGATGACAACAAACCTGTCTAGGTACTCTCAGAAAACTTGATTCATTAGGTTCATGAATATAGCTGGTGCATTGGTCACTCCAAATGGCGTCACAAGAAATTCGTAATTTCCATAGTGAGTTCTGAATGCCGTTTTATGGATATCAAATTCTTTGATCTTCACCTGATGATAACCCGAACGAAGATCTAATTTGGAGAAAATGCAAGATCCACTTAGCTGATCGAACAGATCGTCGATGCGAGGGAGTGAATACTTATTCTTTATAGTTACATCGTTTAGAGCTCTATAATCAATGCACATTCGATATGAACCTTCCTTCTTCTTCACAATTAGAACTGGCGATCCCCAACTTGAAGTGCTGGGATGAGTCCATCTTTTCCTCAATAATTCGTCAAACTGAGTACAGACTTCCTTCAAACCTTCAGGGCTTAACCGATACGGTGATTTGATCACGGGTTGTGCTCCAGGTACTAAATCAATACTGAATTCAAGAGTTTGATTGGGAAGCAAACCTGATATGTCTTCAAGAAATATATCATCGAACTCTCGAACTATCTCTAGCTTCGATCCTTCCTCTGCCTGAAGTGTTGCAATCCCTGCCTTCTTCGGTTTTGACTTGTATGTGCTTGGCTTCAGGGTACGGTCTCCACTTTTGAAATAAAAGACCGAATGGTCTGGAATATCGAACACTACTATCCTTTGACGACAGTCTATGGTAGCGTAAAAAGTTTTGAGCCAATCCATACCCAAAACGACATCAAAATTCGATATGTCCAACACCTTGAAGTCGGCATAGAACTCTCTGCTGCAGACGACCACTGGACACAGGTCGTATCCCATTATTGCCTTTAAAATGTCGTACCCTGAACTGACATTCCAGCTAGATACGAGTGGTTTGACTGGAATCGTATGAGTTCGGACGAACCGTTGCGACATAAAGCAATGAGATGCTCTAATATCGAAGAGTGCTAGTGCAGGAAGTGAAGCTACTAAGATCGTACCTAATTTATGTGGGATAAGTTTTAGGTATAAGGAAAAATATATAGGTATGTATATGGACTGGAAGAAAGTTTGAAAAGAAATTGTTACCAGTGATGACTTGGCCGGTGGCTTCAGATTCTTCTACAGTCATTATGAAAGTCTGTCGCCTCGGTACATTCCTCCTTACCGGAGGAGCATTCCTTTGCTCGTTATTTTGTACTTGAGGTATGTTCCATTAAGCTTGATAGAACTGACGAGGAGGAGGTGCAGTTGGTCCACGAGGAAGTGGAGCAGGGAGAGCGAGTCTTAGAGAAGGTGCCTGGATGGCTGGGCGCTGCTGATAAGTAATTGTTGGTCTGGGTGCAGCATTTGGGTTGTGTCTACGAGGACAAGACCCAATGTCATGAGTGGCTGATCCGCAGACTAAGGAAAGGCGCTTTGCACACCGGCAGTCTTTCGCCAAATGTCCATCCCTCCTGCAGTAGATACAAAAGGCTGGGTTGGGCCGGTTGTTTGGTACTCCCGGTCTCCTAGGCATAAATTGTGGCCTTGAAAAGGCTCCTCCTGCTATTTGAGTGGCAGGGTGCTTCATCCCGGCAGAGTGGGGTCTGCCCTTCATCTTTACTACTGCCTCATATCGGCGGGCAGCTTTCAGGGCCAGCTCATGGGTTGGGAAATCCCCTGTAGCTATGGCAGCTTGGATT
This sequence comes from Agapanthus africanus, assembly GCA_030015575.1. Classification (NCBI taxonomy): domain Eukaryota; kingdom Viridiplantae; phylum Streptophyta; class Magnoliopsida; order Asparagales; family Amaryllidaceae; genus Agapanthus; species Agapanthus africanus. Next base: position 51,325,508 of record CM057339.1, read on the forward strand.
TCCGGATCTAACCCTTGCTGAAATCTTCAGGATCTGATCTCAGCGGTTGGTATTAAATGTACCGCGAACCTGTTAAGGTCTTGTTTTAGCTGTGTAATATGTGATATTTGAAAATGGATTATTGAGACATATCTTACCTACTGAGCATGGTAAACTCAGTGCCATATTCATCCACTGATTTGGTCCATATTGAACCCTGTTGTAGATGGATAAATTGCTGCTCCATGTCAAATCGGGCAGTCTCAGGGAAGTATTTCACGTCGAACATGTCGCAAAAATTCCTCCATTTGATAGCTTGGTCAAGACGGCTTTCTTCCGCCTTCCACCAAACTCGGGAGTTATCAGTGAGTTGCAGCTTCGCAACTCGAACCCAAGCGATCTCTGGCACTTGTGCTGCTGCCAAATCATTCTCAATACTTTGAGCCCATTCTTCAGCTTCCAGAGGGCTCTCTTTTCATAAAAATTGTTTTGGGTGCAATGCCCGGAATTGCTTCACTCCGGGCGCTTCTGCTTCTGGACGGTTCATTAGCATAGCAGTCTGTTGCTGTTGTCCTTCCAGGAGCTGCGGATTTCCTCAAGCAGTACCGCCTGCTCATTGATAGAAGCAACGACGGTAGGCGTAAGCGGTAGAGGTGGTGGTGTATTGTTGAAGTTGGTACTGATGTTGTTTGGAAAATCCATAATCTTGAAAGAAAAATAGGGTTAAGATGGATTCCAAACATATAAAATTGTAAGATTCAAAGAATATGAAATGTAAAGAATATTTTTAGTTACTGATTCTTGTGTTATATTATTTAGGACCTCATGCAGAATTGACCCGCATGTCCATGCGGAACTGACCTGCATGGACCGCCAACAAAACCTGTCACGCCCCGCTTCCCGGTATACGAGGAGGGGACACGGCGAGGTCCGCTACGTATTTACTCAGAAGTAAACACGCTAAGCGCATCTAAGCAATATAAAGTAAATATACACAAGAAAAATGATAATAGATGTAATTGAACAGAAACTTTTATTTAATAACATTTTTTACAAGTACAACTGGAATGTAAATACATGAATGGAAAGCAATACCTAAACAATGGCATGAACTGAAATGAAAAATATATACAAGTACCTAAAGCTCGGGGTCAAAGGCTAACTGCTCCAAATCTTCGGTACTGGGCTCGATCTCTAGTGAGTCTGATCCACCGGACAACATTCCAAAGAAAAAAGAAAAGGAATGTCATCGGCGAACAATCGCTCGGTAAGTCCCAAAGATGAGTAGAGATAGAATAGATAGAAAGAAATTATAACTAGTAATGTTTGATTATAATATTAACGCAGTTATTTGTAGCTTGGTATAGAATATGTCAGTGTATACGAGAGGAGTCCCACGATCCGGAGACTAAGGTATACGGAGCACAAGAAACGTTTCAGCCACGGTACAACGGCAATGGATATTCAAGTTAGGTGTATTATGGTTACAGTCTCGTGCCACTTCTAACACATTCCGTACCAATCTATCACTTTAAAACTCCGTAATGTCTTTTGTATTGATTTATTGTTTTGTTATATAGATGGATGACTTGCCGAAACCATAATATCAGTAAATGGAATGGATATAAATGGATAGTCATGTAAAATGAGTATATCCATGGTTCGGTTCGGTCAATATAGATTGATATAGATTGAATATACAGATTCATGAATTCATGTTGTATCATATTCAAGTCAGATTAATCAGATTGAGACTCAATCTGAGTCAAACACTTAAAAAGAAATTGAATTCCTAAATTAGTTTTCATTTTATCGGTAACTGCTGCACATGGATAGCAGGATTTGTATCTTTTTCCAAGAAAATTACCGTGTTGATAATGTTAGTTATATGTATGCCCTAAAGGCCATTACTGTACATACGATGTATATTGTAGTGGATGCTTAGACATATATAGGGAGGACTTTCTTGCTCGACATGATAGTATGCTATCTGATTGTATTTTATCTTAACATATACTCTGATTGTCTCTTTGTTACATGTTGATAAAGCCCTTAGGATATGTACTCGACTACTGGGACTATGATGAGATCATACTAGTGGGGCCACGGTAGTCGACGAGTACATCCTATAACTGTTCCTAGTCGAGAGTGTATCGAGACAGGGCATCGATACACCAGAGTAGACTAGCGTATACGCATCTTGACCCATATGATGGGCGATGGATGATCCCATATCCATCGGTGTTTGACATCAAGGATGGTGTACGGGTGCTCAGTAGAGACTGGGTACACTGGACGGACTCGCCGAGAACTCCCAGATGGTATTATACCTCACGTCAGATGGCAGTTCTCCGGTGACACTGGTACAGAGTAGTCTGTTGACCCGAGATCGTCATAGAGTCTTGTGTGATTCCCACTGTGCTTTGATTTCCATCATACCACGTCCAAGAGGGCATGCAAAAAGGTAGCTTTTGGGTACAGTCCCGAATCACATGGAGGCAATGAGCGATAGGAGGGGATTCGTTTCTCCCGGTATAAGGAGTTGATGTTGTGCTGTGTTCGATTGGCTATAAATGGAAATCCCTGGCCAGGATTGCTGAGATTTACTGGTAAGTGTTATCAGTAGTATCTCGAACTGTTATAGACCTCGTATCGACATGACTTATCAAGCTACTGGGGTCTGACGTTTACCACCCCTAGGTGAGATATGCGACATATCAGACGACGAGACCGGACTGTACGGGAGTGTTACTGATTGGATTCCTAGGAGAATGTACAGGCTTGCTTGTTGATCTTCTGAGCGCTCAATACCTGGGTGGCTGTTACGTTTAGCTGACCGCTTGCAGCTTGTGGGTGTTTGATATGATCATCACCTACTGCCGGCGTATTGACGATTCTTTAGAGTCCTACACAGAGGATTCTTGACTCGGGAAAAACGGGGTAGGGGCACATATGTGATATGTGCAGGACCGAGGATAATGCGATATGAGATACCATATTATATTCTCGCGATTTTTTATATGAGCCGGATCATCGGATCAAGTATTGATTCGATGAATCGGTAAATAATATATTAGTCGGTTATATGCGATATAGCCGGATTGTCGGATCAAGTGTTGATTCGATAATTTAATGTATAATAATATATATGATATATTAAATTACATTATCTAATATTAGCTCACTAAAATATTCTTTCTCTCACTCGGGTAATACATTGATATATATGCGATATATGTTAATTGTATTATTTTATTTTGTTACAATAAATATTATATATGTGATATATAATATTGTAACATGATATGATTACTAATGCAACATGTTTAGTGGAGATTAAACAAGATTAGGGCTTGATTTGGGTTAGTTCATTCATGAACCTTCTAGAAGGTTTTCCTTTTTGTTTTGTGTAAGATATTTTCAAGTGACTCATACTTAACCCAATACAAACCCTAGCCCTAGTTAAATCTCTACAAAGGTTTAGTTGACCATGGTTGCATAATTAATCATTATCTACATTTCATTATTCATCACAAATTGATTTGATTCTTCTTCTTCCTTGAGTTCCTTCTTGCAAAGCTTTTTAGGTTTGATTTTGTGATGAAAAATGAGTGAGAATAAGAAAAACAAATGAGGGCAAAAATCCTACTTTATCATCCTCATCTACCCTTGCCCTTTAGATGAGGGTGTTCACATCATTTAGTGAGTGAGAGCTTGTGTTAATGAAACTTCAAGGTAGATCATCTTTGTTATCGAAGATCGGAAGCAAGCTTGCATCTTTCTCTTCGTGGAGCCTCTCGAGAGTCCGGAACACGATGATCGCAGCGAAGGGACCTCAACATGGAGCTTAAGAAGTAAAGTACTGGATCTACAAAGGTTGTAATCCCTCTCACTTAGTGTTAAAGTGTTTAACATGCTTGTTTTAGCCTAATCTCTAGTTTAAAGATCTTGTTAAGGGTTGTTCGGCACGTCTAAATTTTAAATCGGGTATGGTTGATGCCTCGTAGACCCTTGTGCGTGTGCCTAGCGACCCTACAGTGGTATCAGAGCCAAGCTAGAGCTTTAGGCAAAGTCTAGGCGAAGTTTAAAGTCCGATCGAACCACGAAACCCTAGTTTTTCCCCCTTTCTGGAAATTTTTCAAAAAGTTGATATTTTTCATATTAAAAATGCTCAAAAAAATCATCAGGGAAATAAACGAGTTACTGTAAAACACGTGCCTGTAAGACCACTAAAGAGTCACGGAACCGCAGCCATACCATGGCATTAGCGGCGGTTCCACGACAACACGGTAGCTTCATGTTTCACTGTTTGCACAGTAACCTCCGTATGTGTTTCCTGATTCTTCTAGGAATTTTTAATTTATACTCAAGTGTTGTGTTTTCTGGGTTGTATTGGGGACTCGTTGATTCGATCGGATAATTTAACTTCGTTTAAGTCTTTTCCGGATAATTTTAGAAACTGTTAAAAAGTTCGAACGGATATCAATAACTCACTTTTTCCCCTGTCGGAAAATTTTTCAAAAGTTGGATTTTCCCGTAGTTTAAGAACGTTCTAAGTCGTGCAAGTAACGCGGTGGACCCTCTAGAAGACAACAAACCTTAACTCGATTATGTGACCGTCTTGAACTGCCTTTGAACCTTAGGGTTTGGGGCAGTACGGCGTGCGACATGTGAGGCGTTGGCTTGACCCTTCTACGGCTGGACCATTGGTACTGTGGCATGTGATGGATGTTTTTAAACTAACTTCAAGTGTTGAGAACTATTTGGGAAATCTTGGGTGTTTGATTATTCGATCGGAAAGTTTAACACTGTCTATTTATCTGGAATGTCATACAATATTTGGAATCCACATGTAGTTATGAGATAACTAATTTGAATGTTATAAATCTAGCAGTTCAGTCTTAATTGATCGGTTGCTATGGAATTTTGATGTGATCAAAGTCCGTCGCAATCACGTAGCGTACGCGGATACTCGCCGGGTAAACTTAATGGACAGCCACGCCCCATAGCCCCGACCAAGTGACTGTAGGAGAACCCCGTCGCCAAAAGCATCCGTTCGGGTGCTCGTGGCAGCGGTGTTCCACCTTAGTGCACTTCGTCGACGGCATCCGGGGGTGCGGCTGTCTACTAAAGTTTGCGACGAGCATTCGATCAGGATGTCAGGAATCTTGTTGAATTGCCCGACTTGATATTGAAAAGAGTTTTCGATAATGAGACTAAAATGCGGGGTTTATAATTGTTAGGCATGCGATATGTAAGGAATTCATTTGGTTAGGCATGAGATGTCTAAGGAGGTTGCAGATTCCAACTGTTGTAGTTTTACACTTTCTTTTCTGCGACCGTAAGCGTAGTATGTGGTGTATCGCCGGCTTCGTTGCTATACATCAACGATAATCAGGATACGCATACTTGCTTACGTTGATGATATGAGATATTATGTGTTGCTATGATATGTTATATTAGATCGTCGCGTTTTTGAATAGCCGGGGGTTTTATGTGAGATGAGAGTTTTTCTTTTTCATTCATGTAAAATTTATTTGTATGTAATATTCTTTTATTGGGGCACTTCCGGGCTGAGGATGATGTCACCATTGTATATTATTTACTTTTCCGCATTAGGTAGACCCAAGGCGGGGAGCACAAGTAACCGGGTTCTAGGGTCCAGTGGGAGACCATCTCGAGGAGTCGAGACGGGTCTCCTAACCCCAGAATTGGCAGTGTTGCTTGCCGCTCTCGTAGGGGTCTAGGGATGTGGGTTTGGCTATTCATCGCGACCGTGGAATCCGTGTTTTATACCGGCTCGTATTAAAACACGGACATCCTAGTATATCCAATATTTCATATATGTTCTTCTGCTGCAATGTTCTATGATGAGATCATATTACTGCCTGAGACAAATGTTTATATTATATATATGAGATATATGTTATATTGCAGATTTCGTTTCAAATGTGATACTTGTGAAGTATAATAAAATGGGACTTCATTAATGAGATTAATGAAACTAAAAAGAAACCTAAAGATGTTGTAGAAACTTATTTAAAAACTGGTAGCTCTAGTTCTTGCTTTGCATAGCGGTATTCCTTGTAGAACATCCAGCACCTTATTCGATAAGGAAAGAGCCGAGATCCCTTCACCGGGAGTGACCTCTTTAGCAATAACTAACAGATGCTACAAACTCGGTGTGTCTTTTGATTGCTTCGATAGTTTTTGCTTTGCATAGTGATATTTGTGAAATATCCTGCACCTTATTCGATGAGGAAAGAGCCGACGATCCCTTCACCGAGAGTGACCTCTTTAGCAAAACTATAAAAGGCCTCAAAAACATTCCATTTAAAATCACTCGATTCTACAACGGTATCAAGTTCATTACGCAAAGGGTTTTCTTAAAAACCTGTCGTAGCCCTCCGTCATTTCAGATAAGTACTTCATAGTATTCGTGCTGCGTTTGTTGGCTTTCGTCAAGGCGTAGTGTGCGGTAGCTATTTATGCTTATCTGTATAAGCATATGATGCGATTGAGTTAGGGTAGTCGTGCGACTTTGTTGGCTTTCGTCAAGGGCCGTGCGGGTGGGTTTAATTCAATCGGGAAATGACGGGTTGAACTTGACTAGTAGCCTATAGTTTGTTGGCATTCGTCAAGGTCATAGGACGCTAGGGGTAAAATATTATCGGGAATTTCAAGTGTTGAAATTTGCAATGAGATTGCATACCTTCTATGAGATAGTTGAATCCCGATACCCGCTGTGAGTAAGAGTTACTCCTGGGAGAGTTTTACACATTACAATTAGCCGATCAAGTAGGTGTCTAGAAAGGTGTTAACGGGGTTACGCCCCTGGAAAAATGAGGTTTACTTAATTAGGTCCGTGCGAAAGCACGGGGAACCTCCCTCAAAGTACCGGCACTGGTCTGGCTGAAAGATTGGCGAACTTGTAGGGTGTAATTAATCCCGGCTAGTCTTTCCTTTTATGGTTTGAAGGAAGATTTGACTAAAATAGTGGGGGACATCCTGATTAGATAAATTGATAACCAATCTAATCTTATAAAAGCGCACGCTGAGTGTTTTCTTCTCTCTCTCTCATGGTTACGACTATGTCACGCCTTAATCAAGATAATAATACGGATGTATTAACCAAACCCGCTTGTTATACTGCGCTAAGGAACGTTGGTCCCGCTCCAACTTATAATTGTTATAAGACAGAGCAGGAAATAGGGGATTACCAGAATTCCCGTGCCACCCAAACGAAGAAAGTACATGTTGATGCATCTTCTTCGGGTGTGTTCATTACCGAGAACTGTTTCTCAGTATCCTTTACGTCCTGGGTATTTGATACCGGATCAGGATCCCACATATGTAATTTGTTACATGGGCTACAGATAGGTAGAGAACTGAGAACGGGTGATAAGTTTCATGAGATAGAAACGGTGCAAGTGTTGCAGCCAAGTTTGTTGGTCACTATCACCCTGTATTACCAGAATACATTGATTCTGAACGAATGTTATTAGATACCGAACCTGATATACAATATCATATCAATCTCTTTATTAGTAAAGAAAGGATATAATTTTGTATTGTTGGATAATATTTTGAACATTTCCTATATCAAGAGTTGATTGGTTCAGGTACGTTATCTAAAAGTATAGACGTTCTAAATCAAACTACAGTTCTTAGTGTACATAACACACACAAGAGGAAAAGTTCAGAAATGAACGAATCCTTCTTAAGGTATTGTAGACTAGGTCATATCAATGCGATCCGACTAGCTGAAGTTACATTTAGATGCATATTTAAATTAGTTTGAATTTACATCTTGTGAAACTTGCCGGTCATGTCACAGAGATAAAATGACTACAGCTCCGTTTATTGGAAACGGAGAAAGAGTTAGTGAACTCTTGGGATTGATACATGCTGATGTATGAAGGTCCCCTGTCTACACATGCCAAGACCGGTTCTTTGTACTTTATTATATTCACTGATGATCTTTCTAGATTCAGACATATGTTCCAGTTGAAACACAAGTCCGAAACTTTTCAGATAATCACAGAATATAAGTTAGAAGTAGAGAACCAAAAACGAGTATAAGTATTATGTCCTTTGATGAGATCAGGGAGGAGAATACTTGAGCACGGGATTCCTAAAGGAGAATGAGATTCTCTCTCAGCATTACTCCTCTGTATACACCATATCATGATGGTATATCGGGGCGGAGCAATAGCACCCTATGTGATATGGTGTGCTCTATGATGAGTACTACTGAGTTTCCTATTTCCTTTTGGGAGTTATGCACTTGAGAAGCTGCATACCTATTGAATAGGGTTCCAATCAAATCAGTTGCCTACCACTTCATATGTGATATGGAAAGGGAAGAGCCCATATCTTAAGTTTATTAAGATTTGGGGTTGTCCGGCCTATGTCTAAAAAGGCAAAATCCGGACAAGCTCGAGGCAAGGTCAGCTCTGTAAAACTGGAAGTAGTTCCAGCTATACAAACTGCTACAGATGATTTATTAGACCCGGAGGATTCAATAGCTTCTAACGAACCTCAGCCTCTCCGCCGATCTGGTAGGGTTCCTCATCCACCTGAGAGATACTTCGGTTTCTCTATGACAGTGGGAGCGAGGATTGCATCATGAGATGATGACCCAACTAGTTTCGAGCTGGCCATCAGGAGTGGGACTTTGTAAGAATGGCTGGATGCTTAGTGATCTGAGATGGAATCCTTATACACCAACAAAGTATGGACTTTGGTTGCTTTATCTGAAGGGTTAAATCCCCATCAGGAGCAAGTATATCTTGAGAAGATTACTTGGTGTAAATGGAAAAGTTGAGACCTTCAAAGCTATGCTTAAGTCCATCCAGATCCTACTTTCCACGGCTACATACCATGACTACGATATCTGGTGGTTAGGTGTCAAGACTGCTTTTCTAAATGATATTTTAGAAGAGAGCGTCTATAAGTACACAGCCAAAGGGCTTCGTAGACAGTGGGAGCAGCGGAAATGTGTGCAAGATACTTTATATGATAAAGCAGGCATCGCGGAGTTGGAACATCTGTTTTGATGTGGTAGTCAAAGAGTTTGACTTCATCAAAATGGTAGATGAACCTTGTATGTACAAAAAAGGTAGTAGAGAGTATGGAGGTGATCCTCGTAAAGTACTTGGAGGACATACTCTTGATAGGGAAGGAGTTTCCTATGCTACGCTCGGTTAATCTCCGCTTATCACAAGGATTCTCCATATAGGATCAAAGTGATACCTCCTAAATCCTGGGTTTTTAGATCTATGAGATAGATCTAATTGGATGTTAGGATACTCACTAGTTGTAGTGAGATGGTATCAATCGATCCTGAGGAGAATCACTGGAATGGTTCCAGTGTGATAAGGACGAATGAATGTCAGTCGCAGGCATTGTCTATACCCTCAGTGGAGGGACGGTATGTTGGAAGAGTTCCAGGGTACATACCGTGACTTACTAGACGATTAAAGGCAAGATACATCGTTACCAAGGATGCTACCAAAGAGGCAGTCTGGATATATATAAGTTCATGAGATGAACTTCGTTCCTACCATTGTGTGACAATGGAGTTGTGGCTTATGCCTAGGAACCCCCGTCCCATCATAAATCCAGATATAATTCTTAAGCAGTATCACCTGATCATGGAGATGGTTGATCTCCAGAGAGATTGAGGTTAGGAGAGTAGACACAGAGGACAACAGCGCGGATCCACTCACAAAGGCCTTTTTCCCAGTAAAGACTTTTATGGGATGGTTGAGTATGAGATACTTCAACCACAGCTAATTGTTGGGTATGTGATACCATAACAGATGGCCCTAGTGCTAGTGGGAGATTGTTAGTTATATGTATGCCCTAGAGTCCATTACTGCACATACGATGTATATTGTAGTGGATGCTTGGACATATATAGGGAGGACTTTCTTGCTCGACATGATAGTATGCTATCTGATTGTATTTTATCTTAACATATACTCTGATTGTCTCTTTGTTACATGTTGATAAAGCCCTTAGGATATGTACTCGACTACTGGGACTATGATGAGATCATACTAGTGGGGCCACGGTAGTCGACGAGTACATCCTATAACTGTTCCTAGTCGAGGGTGTATCGAGACAGGGTATCGATACACCAGAGTAGACTAGCGTATACGCATCTTGACCCATATGATGGGCGATAGATGATCCCATATCCATCGGTGTTTGACATCAAGGATGGTGTACGGGTGCTCAGTAGAGATTGGGTACACTGGACGGACTCGCCGAGAACTCCCAGATGGTATTATACCTCACGTCAGATGGCAGTTCTCCGGTGACACTGGTACAGAGTAGTCTGTTGACTCGAGATCGTCATAGAGTCTTGTATAATTCCCACTGTGCTTTGATTTCCATCATACCACGTCCAAGAGGGCGTGCAAAAAGGTGGTTTTTGGGTACAGTCCCGAATCACATGGAGGGAATGAGCGATAGGAGGGGATTCGTCTCTCCCGGTATAGGGAGTTGATGTTGTGCTGTATTCGATTGGCTATAAATGGAAATCTCTGGCCAGGGTTGCTGAGATTTACTGGTAAGGGTTATCAGTAGTATCTCGAACTGTTATAGACCTCGTATCGACACGACTTATCAAGCTACTGGGGTCTGACGTTTACCACCCCTAGGCGAGATATGCGACATATCAGACGACGAGACCGGACTGTATGGGAGTGTTACTGATTGGATTCGTAGGAGAATGTACAGGCTTGCTTGTTGATCTTCTGAGCGCTCAATACCTGGGTGGCTGTTACGTTTAGCTGACCGCTTGCAGCTTGTGGGTGTTTGATATGATCACCACCTACTGCCGGCGTATTGACGATTCTTTAGAGTCCTACACAGAGGTTTCTTGACTCGGGCAAAACGGAGTAGGGGCACATATGTGATATGTGCAGAACCGAGGATAATGCGATATGAGATACCATATTATATTCTCGCGATTTTTTATATGAGCCGGATTATCGGATCAAGTGTTGATTCGATGAATCGGTAAATAATATATTAGTCGGTTATATGCGATATAGCCGGATTGTCGGATCAAGTATTGATTCGATAATTTAATGTATAATAATATATATGATATATTAAATTACATTATCTAATATTAGCTCACTAAAATATTCTTTTTCTCACTCGGGTAATACATTGATATATATGCGATATATGTTAATTGTATTATTTTATTTTGTTACAATAAATATTATATATGTGATATATAATATTGTAACATGATATGATTACTAATGCAACATGTTTAGAGGAAATTAAACAAGATTAGGGTTTGATTTGGGTTAGTTCATTCATGAACCTTCTAGAAGGTTTTTCTTTTTGTTTTGTGTAAGATATTTTCAAGTGACTCATACTTAACCCAACCCAAACACTAGCCCTAGTTAAATCTATACAAAGGTTTAGTTGACCATGGTTGTATAATTAATCATTATCTACATTTCATTATTCATCACAAATTGATTTGATTCTTCTTCTTCCTTGAGTTCCTTCTTGCAAAGCTTTCTAGGTTTGATTTTGTGATGAAAAATGAGTGAGAATAAGAAAACAAATGAGAGCAAAAATCCTACTTCATCATCCTCATCTACCCTTGCCCTTTAGATGAGGGTGTTCACATTATTTAGTGAGTGAGAGCTTGTATTAATGAAATTTCAAGGTAGATCATCTTTGTTATCGAAGATCGGAAGCAAGCTTGCATCTTTCTCTTCGTGGAGCCTCTCAAGAGTCCGGAACACGATGATCGCAGCGAAGGGACCTCAACACGAAGCTTAAGAAATGAAGGACCGGATCTACAAAGGTTGTAATCCCTCTCACTTAGTGTTAAAGTGTTTAACATGCTTGTTTTCGCCTAATCTCTAGTTTAAAAATCTTGTTAAGGGTTGTTCGGCATGTCTAAATTTTAAATCGGGCATGGTTGATGCCTCGTAGACCCTTGTGCATGTGTCTAGCGACCCTACAGATAACACCGTTTGTTAGATTGTCTACCTTAGATATGCAAGCATCCATATTCTCCGGCTCCCCGAGGCTCAAGAAAACTGGTCCCGCTTAAACTTATATTTACTAGAATCCTTATTGTAATTTAATATAACTTGAGGAGGATTTATATAAAAATAGTTTTGATATATTTTCAAAATACACCTCAAGTATGTAATTATCTTCTTTAGGGTTTTCATAGATGTATCTTTTATAAAAGTGAAATTTCTAGTGAGTAAAACCTAGTTTTCATTGTATATGGTATTTTATTGAAATATTGGAATTTGTATTGAATTGAAATGGTGGTTTCATGTAATTGTGATTCATTTGATTTAGAAAACATAGAATATTTGTATAATATATTTAAAATAGATCTTTTGATAATATTCATATATATATTTAATAAAATAAATTTATTTATTTTGTAGAAATCTCATTTTCTTAAAAATTGCATCAAAAATTCCATCGAGATCGAATGCTCCTTGTGGAGGTTTGCATCTCACTCTACTAGGCTCAAGAAAGTGCGATAACCGCACCATCCCAATCGGGATTCCCCAAAATGGGTTGTAGAGGCACAATTGCAAGAAATTAAATAATACACTTGTTAAAGAAAACGGTTTTTAATTGTTTAAGGTATTTATTCGTAAAAGCGAATTTTCCCATAATCTAGAATTCCAAAGTTCATCGTGATATGTTCAATATGTGTGTTGTGATGAAATAGGTCCTTACCTCGTGAGTTTTCTAATGATAATACGGTAAAAAGTGGATAACAATATTGTTTGTAAACATGGTGGTATTTTACTGAAAAAATGAAATACAGATTGCAACATGAATTTTTTTAAGATGGATCTTGTTATAATGTATTTATTTATGTTTGTTAAATATTATATGAGAGTATGATATTTTATGGTTTAAGAAAAATGGAATTTTTAAAGAAAGAGAGTCGGAAGTCGGAATAACTCCGCTTCCGACGAGTTTGAAAAAAAGAAGTTTTTAGTATAGCAAAAGAGAAGGGGAGAAGGGACTTACTAGCTAATATGGTAGAGGGGAGAAGGGTTGAAAACAAGAAGTTTTTAGTATAGCAAAAGAGAAGGGGAGAAGGGACTTACTAGCTAATATGGTAGAGGGGAGAAGGGTTGAAAAAAAGAAGTTTTTAGTATAGCAAAAGAGAAGGGGAGAAGGGACTTACTAGCTAATATGGTATAGGGGAGAAGGGAAGCGGCGGGGTGTCGTTTCGTCGCCGTAATCTCCTCGAAACGTCGTCGCGATCTTGCCCTTTGCTAATTCCACTTGCACAACTATATGGACTTGAGAATTTTTGAGAGTTTTTATAATGAAATTTTGAGTGAGGAGTGGTGAAATGGAATGTGGTATTTATAAAGAAAATTAGGGTTTTGAGGGTTAAAGAATGCATTAAAATATGCATTAAAAATTGGATTAAAGGGTAATTTAATATTTTCTGGATGAATTTAGAGTAAACAAATAATATGGAATTAGTGGGGTAGGCGAAGAGGTGCCATAGGAGAAATTAGAGGCATTCCCTATGGTTCCCACCGGCGGTGCCGGTCTTTTTGCAAGTCTCGCTGGTCCAAGTCCGGTGGAATGGGCTTGGATTGGTGCCACGTGTCTCTATCGCTAAGTATACCCTAGTGCACGTGTTTGATTATTCTGTAACTTATCATTTTACGTGTAGTGCACGTGTAAACCCTTGCGCTTCTAAAAAATTATGAGAAAAAATTAATAAAAAGATAATGTGGCTGGGGGGATTCGATCACAGGGGCTATGTCAAAGCAGTGCAAGGCTTTACCAATGAACTACAAGTGTTTTTTTACTGTTCAAAAGCAAATCAAATACTTATAGTGTACACAGGATTGCAAATACTCCATTTGTACATTAACTTTTAAATAATTTTCTGTACATTGATATTGGAGTTGTTACACCTACCTTTAGGGACTTACCGAGCGCTTGTTCGCTGACGGGCATTCCACTCACCTTTGTTTTCTTGGAATGTTCATCAGATGCCGTGGAAACGGGGGAGGTGGACGCAAAAGAGGAGGATTACGATCAGATCGTGACTCAGACTTAGACTAGTTATCCTTTTCTTTCAGTTTATGTATGCCACCCGTTTAAGCATTTCTGTTATTATATTTACTTTTCAGTTGAACTCTTGTATCTGTAAATATTTCAAGTTGAATATAAATAAAGATGTTTGTTGAAAAAAATTTACAGTCTCCATTTATTCTTGTATTGTATACTATTGTTTCAATACGCTTAGTATATTTATTTAGGAAATGATTTTCTCTGGATAAATATGTCGCGGGTTTACCACGTCACCGTTTCCGTCTACTGGGAAGCGGGGCGTGACACTTCCATTGCACTTCAGTATGACATCACTTCAGTGAGTATGTTCAAGGGGGCCTTGGGTATGCGACGGTAGGAATCGGTCAGCTGTCTAAGATCGTTGGTAAAGGAACGATCATCTTGCAACCGTCAAGAGGTGGTCAATTAAAATTGAAGAATTCTCGTCTTATTCCAGATTTGAAGAAGAGCATGATTTCTACTAGTTAGCTTGACAACGAAGGTTTTATTACGACGTTTGGAAATTCGCGGTGGAATATTACCAAGGGTCATTGGTGGTTGTTAGGGGAAAGTTGAGCGGTTCGTTATATTCCTTCTGTGGGAGTAGCGGAGGTTCGGTTTCATTGGCAATGGGTTGGGAGTTAAATTCGGAAACTTTGTTGTGGCATAGGCGATTGGGGCACCTCAGCGAGAAGAATATGAAAATTCTTCAACGAAGGAGGCTTCTTTCGGGACTGAAGAAAGTGGAGTTGGGGCTATGCGAGAGTTGTGTTTGTGGGAAGCAAAATACGCTCAAATTCAGATTGGAAGCATAGCAAAGAAGACCAAGAAGCTGGAGATGGTGCAGACGGACGTATGGGGTCTACCCTCGGTAGAGACTTATGGAGGTAACCGGTACTTCACGACGTTTATCGACGATGCAAGCTGGAAGACATGGGTTTTTGCGATGAAGAAGAAGTCTGATGAGTTTGATATATTCAAACACTGAATTGTGCAGGTGGAGAACCAAACGGGGCTGAAGGTTAAATGCCTAAAGCCTGATAATGGAGGGGAATACTGCACATAAGATTTCGATGCATTTTGCTCACAGAAGGGTATTCGTTGGTTGAAGTTAGTGTCGGGGACGCCACAGCAAAATGGTATCGCTGAAAGGATGAACAGGACGATCCTAGAGCAAGTGCTGAGCATGACCTTAGACACAGATGTGCAAAAGTTCCTATGGGCAGCGGCGGTTGATGCTGCTATATGCTTGATCAATAGAAGCCCTGCAAGTGTGCTTGATGGAGGCATTCCGGAAGAAAATTGGTCAGGTAAACTGGTTGATTATTCGCACCTAAAAGTTTTTGGCTGCGTTGCGTATTCTTTGGTTGATTAGGCGTAAAGGAGTAAACTTGACTCTAAGTCTATGAAGTGCGCTTTTATCGGATATAGTGGGGATGAGTTCGGATATAGGCTGTGGGATTACACAAGTAAGAATGTAATACGAACCCCGAACGTCACCTTTGATGAGCAACATTTGTACAAAAAAAGCAAGCCAGGGAAGGTGTAGTACATGAGTTCTTCGAAATAGATGGAACTCAAGAGAGCATTCAGGTTCTTACAGGTGGTGATCAGAACGTGGATGAAGCCGCAGTGCAGGATCAAGTTCAAGAACAGGATGGTAACCATATTCAGCAACCGGATGTGCCGATTCTGAGAAAATCTATGAGTGAAAGGAGGATGCATGAAAGTCTTGTAACCGACTTCGTTTTGTACACATATGCGGGAGAGTTTAAATCCCTTGAAGAAGCAACAAACAATGGTGCTTGCAAGAAGTGGGAGCAAGCTATGAACGACGATATGAAATCTTTGAAGAAGAACCATACATGGAACCTAGTGAAACTACCCAAGGATCGAAAAGCATTACTTAATAGGTGGGTTTACAGGATTAAAAATGAGGCCAACGGTGTGAAGCGATTTAAGGCGCGTTTGATAATCAAGAGATACGCACAAAAATAAGGTATTAGCTATCAAGAGATTTTTTCCCCTGTCATAAAGATGGCATCTATTCGGATGATCCTAAGTATTATGGTGGTAGATGATTTGCACTTAGAGCAGCTAGATGTGAAGACTGCGTTCCTTCATGGAGATTTGGAGGAGATTTATGTGATGCAACCACCAGGATACGAGGTGATGGGGAAGGAGAATATAGTGTGTAAGCTGTAAAAGAGATTGTATGGCCCCAAGCAAGCTCTTAGGTAGTGGTATCTCAAGTTCAATTAGTTCATGCTAGAGACATGATTTGTGCGGAATGAATCAGATCACTGCGTCTATATTCAAACTTTCAAAGACGGAGACTACATTATTTTTTCATTGTATGTGGATGACACGTTGGTAGTGGGTCCGAGATTTGAGAAGATTCAAAGTTTGAAGAAGATGATGGCCGAAAAATTCACTATGAAAGATTTGGGTGCAATGAAGAAAATCTTGAGCATAAAGATCGTTCGAAATAAGAAGCAGCGGAAGCTATAGTTATCGCAAAGGAACTACATTGATAAGGTTTTGAAGCGGTTCAATATGGACAAGTCAAAATCTGTAAGTATGCCCTTAGCGAGACATTTCAAACTCATGAACGGGTTGTGCCCGACAACTCAAGAGAAGAAGGACGAGATGGCGATATGGTACTGCAGTGGGGAGTTTGATGTATGTAATAGTGAATACGATATTGATATTGCATATGCAGTGGGAGTTGTTAGCCGGTATATGCAAAATCTGGGGAAGGAGCATTGGAATGCGGTGAAGTGAATTCTAAGATATCTTAGGGGTACATCTAGTCACTGTTTATGCTTAGGGTGACTCTCTAAAGGTGCAAGGGTACGTTGATGCGGAATATTCGGGATATCGAGATCGTGGGAAGAGCACAACGGGATACGTATTCACGGTTGGGGGAACAGCGGTGAGTTGGGTTTCTCAATTACAAAAGGTGGTGGCATTGTCAACTACGGAAATAGAGTATGTGGCGATCATGGAAGCCAGCAAGGAGATGATATGGTTGTAAGGATTGCTTGAAGAATTGGACAAAAAGCAAGGCTTCAACATCTTGTAGAGCGACATCCAAAATGTGATACATTTGGCAAAGAATGCGGCATATCACTCTCGGACGAAGCACATCAAAGTACGGTACCATTTCATTCGCATAACGATTGAAGAAGAGGAGTTGACATTACAGAAGATCGCTGGAGAAAAGAATCCGGTGGATATGTTCACCAAGGTCGTAGACAGAGATAAGCTGAATCTCTGTTGCAGGTTAGCGAACATCTCCATGAAAATCTACTGAGGAGAGCGTAGAGCGGAGTCGTGTGAAGTCCATTAGCGTCGAGAATCAAATCTGAAGAAGTTCCAAGTGGAAGAATGTTAGAAACGGTGGAACATTCTTCAGATCAGACGTCTGAAACAGACACAATGGCAGACGTCTAAAGGTGTAAGAATCTTCGCTTCAGACGTGTCACACCCCACTTCCCGGTGTACGGGGAAGGGACACGACGAATTCCGCTACATATTTACTCAGAAGTAAACACACTAAGCATATCTAAGCAATATTAAGTAAAAATGTACACAAGAGACTGGAATGTGAATTAACAGCAACTTTTATTTATTTAACAATTCTTTACAAGTACAACTGAAAATGTAAATACATGAATAGAAAGCAATGCCTAAACAGTGGAATACTGAAATGAAAAGTATATACAAGTGCCTGTAGCTTTGGGTCGATGGAAAACTGCCCCAAGTCCTCAGTACTGGGCTCGATCTCTAGTGAGTTCGATCCATCTGACAACATTCCAAAGGAAGAAGAAAAGGAATGTCGTCAACGAAAAATCGCTCGGTAAGTCCCAAAGGAAGAGAGAAGTAGAATAGACAGAAAGAGAATATAACTATATAATGTTATCTTTTATTCTGTTATCGCAGTTGTTTGTAGCTTGGTACAGAATATGCCAATATATACGAAAGGAGTCCAACTTACACCGTGGATTTTGGTAACTTGTAGTATAAGGCTCCGTCGATAATACCATGGAACAACGGCATGGATGTAATTACGTCTTTTAGTGACCACCTCGTGTCACCTTTAACATGTTTTGTATCAGTCTACCCCTGTATAAACCCCGTAATGTTTATTGTATTAATTGTATTGATTGTACTGATTGTATTGTATTGTCTTGTGGTAAATAGAAGACTTGCCGAAACCATGATATCAGTAAACGGAATGGATATAAATGGATAGTCAAGTAATCAGAGTATATCCATAGTTCGGTTCGGTCATATTCATGTTGATATAGAGTGTATTCTAGCATTCATGGATTCATATTGTATTGCAGTTATACTTGAATTGAATTCAAGTCAGATTGATTTCAGATTTGACCATGACTCGAACTGAGTCAGACTTTTAAATAGAATTGAAGTTCTGATTGTTTTGGTGTTATCGGTAACTGCTGCACATGGACGGCAGGATTTGTGTCTTTTTCCAAAATAATTACCGTGTTGATAACACCGTTGTTAGGTTATCTACCTTAGATAGGCAAGCATACACATTCTCCGGCTCCATGAGGCTCAAGAGAACTGGTCCCGCTTAAACTTATATCTATTATGGTCCTTATTGTAATTTAATATAACTTGAGAGGGTTTTATATAAATATAGTTTGATATATTTTCAAAATACACCTCAAATATTTCATTATTGTCTTTAGAGTTTTCATAGATGTATATTTTATAAAAATGAAATTTTCTAGTGGGTAGAACCTAGATTTCATTGTATGTGGTATTTTAATGTAAACTTGGAATTGCATTGAATTATAATGGTAGTTTCATGAACTTGTGATTCTTTTGATTTAGAAAACATGGAATATATATTTAATATATTTAAAGTAGATATTTTGATAATATTTATATATAACTAATATTTATAAAAATAGAATTTATTTATTAAATAGAAATCACATTTTTCTTAAAAATTGCATTAAAAATTCTATCGAGATCGAATGCTCCTTGCGGAGGTCTGCATCTCGCTCTACTAGGCCCGAGAATGTGCGATAATCCGCACCATCCCGATCGGGGTTCCCCAAAATGGGTTGTAGAGTCATAATTGTAAGGAATTGATTAAGACTCTTTTTAAAGAAAACGGTTTTGAATGTTTAAGGTATTTATTCGTAATCTCGTATTTTCACATAAACTAGAGTTTCAAAATTCATCGTGCTATGTCAAAGATGTGTGTTATGATGAGGTAGGTCATTACCTCATGAGTTATCTAAAAGTAATACAAGAAAATATGTTGAATTGTGTTGAAAATAAAGTATATGGTATTTTACCGTAAAAATACGATAAAAGTTGCATAATAGATTCTTTTGAGATGAAACTTATTCTAATGTGTTTGTTAATAATTACTAAACAATCTATTAAAAAAATTTGGTTTGTTATTAAGAAAAATTAGATTTTTAAAAAAAGAGAATCGGAAGCCGGAATAACTCCGCTTCTGACGAGTTTTGAAAAGGAGAAGTTTTAGAATATCAAAAGAGGAGGGGAGAAGGGACTTACTGGCTATAAAGTAATAGGGGAGAAGGAGAAAGCTCTCGGAACCGTCGGGGCGTCGTTTCATCGCCGGAATCTTCCCGAAACTTCGTCAGAATCTTGCATTTTACTAACTCCATTTGCACAACTTAGGACTTAGAAATTTTAGAGAGTTTTTGTAATGAAATTCTGAGTGAGGAGGAGTGAAATGTGGTATGGTATTTTTAGGAAGAATTAGGGTTTGGGGTAATGAAAAATGGAATTAAAATTTTGGTTTAATGCCTCTTTTTAATTCTGTTTCTTTTTAATAAAAACAAACAGTACAGGGGTTAAAGGGGAGGCCAAGGGGTGTGGAGATAAAATTTGGGGAGCATCCCTTACGGGGGGCCTGGCGGTGCCGGCCGTAGGCGCCATCTCGCCGGCCAAAAACCAATGAGGGATGGTGGGATCTTCGCCACGTTTTATCTGTGACTTTTCATTTTACGTGTAGTGCACGTGTAAAGTTTTGGGTTTCTAAAAGATTAAAGTAAAAATCAATTAAAAATATATGTGGTTAGGAGGATTCGATCGCAGGAGGTATGTCACAGCAGGGCTAGGCTTTACCAATGAGCTACAAGTGCTTTCTTGCTGTTCAAAAGAAAATCAAATTTATAACTTGTACTCAGGCTTGAGTGTTCCTTTCTGTATTTTGGAAAAAATTTATACAGAAAGTTTAGGGTTGTTACAAGACGTGTGGCCAAATCAAGTTCAGACGTCTGGAAACTACACGAGAAACGCCAAAGCGGAGCTAGATGTCTGCAGTTCATCGGGGCAGATGTCTGCAGGAGCCATAAAGCCCAATCCAGAGCTTAAGCAGACGTCCGGCCAGATGTGGTTCAGACATCTGCACTTGGAAGATAAAAAATTTATAGAGCGTAGGCAGAAGTCTGCCCAAGCGTGGGTCAGATGCATGCCGTCAGGATTTTCTAATGCGAACGAAAATTACCAAATTTAATTTTCTCTCCTATTTACTATAGAATTAGGGATTGCCTATTTAAAAGAACCCCTCATATGTATTATTTACAGTCAATTAAGAGAGAACATTGTATGAGAGTGTGACGGATAAGGCTAGATAATTTTGAGAGAAAATTCCTAAGGTTTTGCTCGTGTAATTAATTCGAAGATTATAGTGAAGACTTTGCAGATTCCGCTCCGCCGGGGACTAGTCATACGGTAGGTGAACCTCGTTAACAAATCTCTTGCCTCTCTGTGTTTGATTTCCTTGTTTTATTCTCACATATTTATATTGTTCTTTCGTCATTTAATTGCGTAATTGTGTTTGCGTGATTTGGGTATTGTCGCGAGTATTGTTTTGCGTTTTGATCTCTCCTCGTCGATCCCCAACAAATGAAATATGCACAATGATAGTGGTAATTAAGGATACCATCAATTGTTCCGACGACGACGGAGGACGATGGTGGCAACATCGGTGGCGACAGAGTCGACGAAGGTTAAGATGGAAACGCTGTCGGAAATAGCTATAGTATCGCGCGATAATAATAGGGGTAGCACGACGATGGGGATAAGCGGTAATAAGGCTCACGGCGATAGCACCAGCGACAGTGGAAAGCAACGGTGGAGTTAGCCAGCGGGGAATGGAGGCGGACGATGATAGTGGTGGCCGGTGGAGGTGGTGGGTGACTGGGGCTAATGGTGAGGGCGACTGGCCGGAACGGTGGTGGGGAACGATGGCAGAAGCAACGATCGTGGGGGCCGTAGCAATGGCGACGACGACACCGAGGGTAGTTGATGACAACAACAATGTATAGGCAAGCGGCGGTGGAAGATGACGGTACCTATCTTGTTAGCAGTTGTGGTAAGTTGGGGAAGATGGGAATGCTGAATACCTATCTTGATAGGAGGAAGAATCCATTGAATATTTATTCCCAAGAAAACCTTACAGTTCATTGGAATCTGATATTCAAGTACCAAATGGAAATTTTATGAATGGTTATCTATAATTTGTAGTGCTCACAAAAGCATCCACTTCTCCAATATTTTTCCATGCGTGTCCGTAAATTTATTGAAATTTATGATTGTGTATAAATTTATCTAAGATGAGTTTTGATCCCCAATTTTAGCTGTGGAGTAATTATTCCTTAATTTATGCTAACGTGGCAACATATATAACTGCCTAAAACTAGAATCTTTAATAAGTATGTGACTCTATAAGTTGCTAGAATATCAATTTGGAGAGCATCTAAAAGCAATAATATCTTTACAAACCGTAGATTTGGGAAAAAAAGAAGATAATATTATTGATTGATCAAGAAGCGATGTACAATATACATCTCTATATATAGCCCACAAGATAAAACCCTAATACATAATATACATATAATACACGTAAACCCTAATGCAAAAAAATAAATACAAAACAATATTAAAGATATGGTAAAACACATGCATATCTTAACAGCCCCCTCAAACTCACAGTGGATCATAAACAGAGAGTTTAGACAAGAAATGCGAAAGTTGAATACGTATTTGAGCTTTCATAAAGAGATCGACCATTTGATTATTGGAATGAATGTAAGGAAGTAAAATCTGACCTCGGTCGTACTCTTGGCGAACTATGTAAAAATCCACCTCAATATACTTAGTACGTTCATGAAAAACCGGATTTTCAAAAATACGAACATCACACTTTGTTGTCACGGTAAAGTAGAACGCGAGAAGGAATGACGACACCCATATCAGTAAGTAAACTACGAAGCCATTTAAGCTCTGCAGCAGTATCAGCCATTGCACGGTACTCAGCTTTAGTGCTGGAGCGAGAAGCGGTATCTTGGCGTTTACTGTGCCAGGAAATCAAAGATGTACCCAATAAGACACAAAACCCAGTAGGAGATCGACAAGTATCAGGATCGTCAACCCATCTAGCATCAGCGTATGAGCGTAAAGCAAGGTCAGAATCGAAAGAAAACAACAGTGACCAAGAATGAATGCCACGAAGGTATCGAAGAACCCGTATGAGAGTTGCATAATGAACTGATGTAGGAGTACTCATAAACTGACTGAGAACATGAACAGCAAGTGCAATGTCTGGTCTGATAAGAGAGAGGTAAATAAGTGCACCAACCAACTCACGATACCTAGTGGAGTTCGGTAAGGTCGCTCCATCTGCTTAACGAAATTTCAGATGAAGCTCTAACGACGTATCTGTAGAGTACTTGCAATAATAGTAAAATTATCAACCGTGGCTCGTGCAAGAAAATCAAAAATGTACTTCTGCTATGACAGAAGATAACCACGGGGAGAGTATGCAATTTCGATACCCAAAAAATAGCGTAAATATCCAATATCTTTCATCTCAAACCTGTTAGATGTAGGTGCCATTAGAGGCAATTAGTTGTAATTATAACCTACATGTATAGAAATTTCTTGTTCTTAATAATAGTATGCTATTTGGTTTTTCTTTATTGGTATATCTTTTATTTATAATACTTTATTATTATTGATTACTAATAAAGTCCGTAGAATAATACTAGACTACAGAATTGTGATGTAGATCACAATAATAAGACCTGACTAGTCGATAAATATATTCTTAAATGTTCCTAACCGTAGGAGTATCAAGACAGGACATTGATACTTCGAAAGACTGGTGTATAATATACTTACTCATTAGAGAGCAATGACTGTTCTCATAGTCATCTGGTGTGATGACATCAGAGTATTGTATACATGTGCTTATAGATGATAAGTACACTGAACGACCCATCTTGAATTTCCAGTTAGTAATTATACATAACTGTCAGATGGAAATTCATATAATGGCGACTGGTACAACTTAGTCTCCAGACATGAGATTCACAATAGTACCTTACATGTGCTAGACATTACTTTAATTACTATCCAACCACAGATCCATTGATGTCGTGTATATGGTAGTAATTGGGTATGACCGAACACATGTGAAGGTTGTGAGGAATTAACATGGGATTCGTCTCTCCGGTACAACGAGAACGGTGTTCTGCAGTATGCGATATATCAGTGACCTAAAATCTCTGGCCAGAGTACTAGAAATCAAATGATAAGTAGAAATCAAATGATAAGTAGTTATCAGTTTGATCTTACGGTTATATAATAATATCAACACAATAGTTATTTGAGTTATTAGGGTTTGACAGTACTACTAAGCCCTAGAACAAATAAAGGGCACAAGGAGATGAAGAGACCGGACTGTATGATAATTGCCAATGATAGGTATTGATTTGCTTGGATTGTATTTTCCTATTCCAATCCAGTCATCAATGGTCGGTTTATCCAGATAGTCTAAATATGTAGCTATCGTCCCTATAAACTTGTGGATTTTACTGCTTATAGAATTAATTCGAATTGTTCGAATTAATTATCCACTGCTGAGTAAACGCCAAGCCTCCGAATCCACACATAGGTGAACTCCTACTTGCCAAACATAGAACTATAAATCGATAGAAGGGATAGTATACAATTGATGGACAAAAGGGATTTAATTAAATTGGTATATTTGATATACTACTAATTAAATAAAGGTAAAATTGTCAAATACGATTTAACGTGCTACTCAAGATAATATACGATATTAAATAAGTAAA
The DNA here is from genome assembly GCA_030015575.1 of Agapanthus africanus. NCBI lineage: Eukaryota > Viridiplantae > Streptophyta > Magnoliopsida > Asparagales > Amaryllidaceae > Agapanthus > Agapanthus africanus. Next base: position 51,349,744 of record CM057339.1, read on the forward strand.
TAATACACACACACACACACACACACATACATATATACATATACATACATATATACATGCATACACATACATACATACATACATACATATACATCCACATATATATGAGAATAATGGAGGAAAGAGGCCATAGGAGGGGATTTCCACCTATGGCCTCAGAAAAATGCACCTTCCACCATTTTTTCCGACGATCGGCATCTATCATCATCATCGTTATTATCTAAGAAGTGCATACACCAAATTTCATGTGATTCCACCACTTTTTCACCGTTGAATTAGCAATGTAAAAAGTTCTATTGTCGGTAAACCATTAATTTTGCACCAACTAAATCAACGGTGAAAAAATGGTATAATCACATGAAATTTGGTGTATCCACATCTTAGATGATAAAGATGGAGGTGATGTATGCCGATCGTCGAAAAAAATCATGGAGGATGCATTTTTCCGACGCCATAAGAGGAAATTCCTTCCTATGGCACCTTTCCTCCATTACACACACACACACACACACACTTATATGCAATTATAAATATATAAATATATATGTTGATATATATAGATATTTATAAAATAATATTGTTGTGCATTTGATGTGTATCAAATATTATATGCACATGTATATGTGTGGGCCAACATGTATTAAATAATAACTAATTAGTTTGTTCAAGAGATTGAACAAATTAATTAATTGTCAGGGTTTTATTAGAAAACTATATCCCTATATATAGCCTTCTATTTGATACAAACCCTAACCCTAATCAATTCCCTCATCCCTCTCCTAAAAGTTTTCACCAACCCCTCTTCTCTTTTAGCCAAAATTTATTAAGAGAAATAAATTACAAATTCGATTTTTAATTCCTCTTCTTTAATTATAATTCTCTCTAATTAATTAGATCTGTTAACTAATTAAATAGAGTTCATTGATTTTGAAGATTCGTGTGGAGACAAGCAAGGAGATCATCAAGGTGTAATCAAGTCGTCTTGATTGGATAGGAATCGTTAGCACAGTGAACGGAACGCAAATCCGAATTTTCACAAAAGTATTATCTTTTCGAATCAATTAAGGGTTAATTGTTTTCATTAATAATTAACCTAATTTATAAACCGTAAATGGAAAAATTTTAATTTTCCCTTTCGCTACATTTGCACCAATTTTCACCAACATGGTATCAGAGTGAAGATTTATAAATCAAGTTAATTAGTTTGTTCTTAATAATTGCATGCATAAATGTTACTATAATTAGGATTAATCAATATGTTCTAAGCGTTAGAATATTATTGAATGCATATGTCAATATTGTATCAAATTTAATATGATTAAATTTAATACATTAGATGTTTTTAATGAGATTAAAAATGTCACCTTTTAAAATTGTTCAAGCTTGATTTTTTGAAAATTTTTAAAATAGGAAAAATAACAAAAGTTTTTTTTATTTCTTTCAACAAAAAAATTCATCCGAGCTTTTTTCAGCCACATCTATATTAGGGCCGACCATTTTTTTTTAATAAAAAAAATTATAACAAAATCCAAGTTATTAGAGTTTGTTGGTTATTGTCGGAGGTTATTTAAATTTAAATCCAAGTTTTTTGGAATTTGTTTTAAATTGTTATTAAAAGATTTGCTGTTATCTTTAAATTGATATTTAGATGCATGTATGTTAAGTTGTTGACATACAAGATAATTTTATTTAGTGAATTTTAGTAAGCTGTTATTAAAAATAATTAAATAATTTTAGTTCTTAATTATAGCAACTATTTTATGCAAATCATTATATGTGATATAATGAGTTATGGTTGTGATGTGATCATATGACTGCAATGTGTTCCATTTATTTTTGTGTATGTGATATGCAATAGTTAGATTAGTATATTGGAATGGATTTGGACAAACCATTTGTGATTTGCGTTGTAAATTTTTATAGTGGCCTGCGAGTCACTTAGTAATGGTTTAATTAAATGGGGCATGTGAGCCTCGATTTATTTACGCATTATTTTGTGAGTTTTATGAGATCAAAGAATTGAAGCAAAAGCTAGATATGATTGAAGGAGTTCAATGGAGCGTTCAAGTGGCTCAAAACTTTTTCTTTTATTTTTAGTTTATATACATGTGATGTAAAACTCTAAGGTGAATTATCATATTTTAATTCTATCGCTCGAATTAAAGCACGATAAATCACACCCGTCCAATTCATTCTAGTATAAGCCCGTTTTTATGATATACATGCCTGTAATGCCATAGAAATTGTTCTTGTGGATTTACATGTCTGTGATGCTTTTAAAAGTTATTTTATTCTCATTACACGTTTTTCAAAAATAAGATTTTGTTAAAATGAGTTTTTCTAAAACGATCATAAAAACAGTTAAAAGATGTTTTAATAAGAAAACGATGAAATGATTAATAATGAGATTGTTAAGTATAACAAACCACTTAAAATTGAAATACAATTTTTAAAATGAATAAAGGAGTTAATAATAACTAAAAACCTAGTTTTTTTTTCTAAAAACGTTTTTCAATTTAAATCAAGTCAAAAACGTTAAAAGTATTTTTCAATACTATATGTTACCCTTCACCATTTCCATCGAATAGAGTATTTAATATTCATGCCATAGTGTGTGGTATTTAGATGATATTTGGTTGCTAATACATATGATGTAGAGTAGGTGAATCAATAATGAAGGTTTATTGTTGGTGAGTTGCCAAGGGTCACGTTATTGATTCAACTGCTCAAGAAATATGTGGGTATGGCTTGACTAGATTATTATGAGTTATAGTTAGCTTGTTGTCAACCTTATAATTAAATCTAAAGGTAAAACTGATAATCAAAAGTCGCAAATGTGATCGACAAAAGACTTTTGTCCACCTTCTATTATGTATGGTGATTTGTTGGCTAGTTGTCAAGGTCACTGTTGTTGGGGTCAAAAATTACACCCCGGTTGACCAAGTCAAAGTCAAAGTCAACCCTAAGTAAGGGTGCCCAAGACTAGGACAAGTAGGCTCATGCCCAAGTCGATCCCAGCAGCCGGCCTACCCCATGCCAAAATGAAAATTATGTAATAAATAGTTTTGATGTAATTTTCATGCATGAATGTAAAATAAATAGGCAAAAAGCCAAATTTTTGTGAGGCTCGTGGCTAATGTGAAAAAAGAAGTAAGCACATGAGACATGGGATGGGCAAAATGTCATTTTTGTAAAGCCCAAGGGGCTATGTGTAAACTTGTAAGCCTATATAAAACAACATGATGAAGAAATAAAGGACTTTCATTTTCTCAAAAATTAAGGCTCTGTGCCTCCTTCTCCTTCCTCAAAGTTCAAAACCTTCTTTATTTTTTTGAATTAAATCAAGAGTTTAACTCTTTTTTTTCCAAAAAGAAACGGTTTTTCAGTATAAAACCCTTGAAGGGGAGCTTAGATCTTCCATCAAATCCCCAAAATGGGAGATTTTTAAGTCTCTCCCCACCTTTTTCCAAGATCCAGTCAACAGAGAGGAGGAGGAAGGAGACCCATCTCTAAAAACCCCACTTCAGGAAGATCCAAGGCTCAGAAGAAGATCCAGGGCTCAAAAGGAGAAAAAAAGGGGTCCCCTTTAATCATCTCCAAAAATTTCTGAGAGTTCAACTCCATTTGTCAAAATCTTTTTGAGTTTAACTACATAAATAAAATCCTTTTAGGAGTTTAACTTCATAAAGATAAAGATCTTTCCCTTTTCTAGGAGTTTCCAAAATTTCTCGGGAGTTTAACTCCTAATTCTGGGGCTAAGCCCTTTCTTTCTGCAAGGCCCGGTGTCCACGTGTCGGACGCGTGAGGCGCTGGCGCCCACACATCCTTAGAACGCTACTCACCCTCGTTTCCCATACACTCCACACTCAAAACACGTCCCCCGTTAGAAAAAATTTCTAACAGGGCGCTGCCCCGCATCCCGCAAGGGGGCTGCTAACCCTCTTAACCCCTAGCCCGCTATCCGGGTAGCAGGACCCCCGTAAACTCTGCAAGGCCCCTGATATACCCAAAACCCCTCAAGACACACATACGCACACTGCACATCAAGTTCGCATGACTAGTTTGACCCGTCAATCGGAGGTTCCTTCGCTTCAAAGGTGAGGGGTAATTAACGGCAGCTTAGTCCGCGACTGCCGGGGATTCGGATCCCTACAATCAATAAAGCTCAGCCTATCCTAGGCAGGGGGAATCTGTAATGCGCTTGACAAGCGACGCGTATTCGCATCTCAAAAGGGTGACGAAAAACACCCTGCAACTGTACCATGATAGTTGGATTTCGATTCCCATTTTAAACTTCTGGAAAGTTTACGATTTTCAAATGTTGTGGTTTTCATGAAAATGCACTAAAAATAGTGGGAGCCATCTAATAGATAAATTAATTTATTTTCAATCTATTTTAATATTAAGAACGTCCGCTAAAATATTTTTCTTATACTACTCTCAGATTTACTATTGTTAATCATGACTGGTTTAAAACTGATAATTGAAAAAGACAAACTGATGGGATACAACTATAAAGACTGGTTACGCAAGATCAAAATCACCCTCACGTATGAAAAAGTGATTTACGTTCTCACCTTCGCACCCCCTCCCCCTCTAGGTGATAATCTTAGAGATGTGGATCAAGATATTCATGCACAGTGGAAGCTCAATTGTGACCGGACCCATTGCTTCACTCTGGCCTCTATGAATAATGATTTATACAGGCAGCATGAGAAAATGGATGTTCAGACTATATTCACTCGTCTCCAAGGACTGTATGGAGAACAATCTTGAATAGCTAGATTCGAGATATCGAATGAATTTTTTTATCTGAAGATGAAGCCCGGTACACCCATGCAGGACCTTGTCCTCAAAATGATTGATTTGATTAATTGACTTGAGGGTTTGGATTTTTCTTTACCTAAGGAGTTTTATGTTGACAAAATCCTTAGCTCTCTACCGAATGCATTTTCTCCGTTCATAACGCAGTTCAATATGAACAAAATGGAAGTTGGACTTTCGGAGCTACTCAATATGTTGGTGCAAGTTGAGATCTCCTTAAATAAGGAGTCCTCTGTTATGCTTGTGGGGAGTTCTTCTTCCTCTAATAAGGCAAAAACCAAAGGAAAGGGAAAGAAAAAGCCAAACAAGCCTACCGGAGGTATAATAAAGGCTAAGAGTAAAAGGAAAGGAAAGGAAAAAAAGCTTGCACAAGGAGAATGTTTTCGCTGTCATAAGATGGGGCACTGGAAGAGAAATTGCACTAATTATCTAGAGGAGCTGAAAATGAAGAAGTTTGCTGAAGCTTCATCTTCAGATATTTGTGTTATTGAAAATTGTTTTCAATTTATACCTACTTCATAGGTATTGGATACTGATTATGGTTCTCACACCTGTAATTGTTTACATGGACTAAGAAAAAGTAAGGAGCTGGCATAAAGAGAGATGATTCTCAGAGTTGCAAATGGAGAAAGTGTTGCAGCAGTTGGAGTAGAATATTATCATCTATCACTGCCAGATGGCAAAACTTTAGTTTTAAATAACTATTTTTATATTCCTATCATGTTATGCAACATTATATGTGTTTCTTTATTAGATAAGGACGGATATTCTTTTGTTACGTCCAATGGTATTATGAATATTCATTGTAATAGCGAATTAATTGCTTTTGGGAATTTATTTAATGATCATTATATATTGAATCTTGCTGATGTTTATAATATACACAATACTCATAAAAGAACAAGTTCAGAAATGAACGAAGCTCTTTTATGGCACCATAGACTTGGCCATATGAATGAGACGAGGTTTAAGCAATTATATAAGAATGGTAACCTCCATTCGTTTGACTTTGAGCCATATGATAATTGTAAGTCGTGTCTTAAAGGAAAGATGGCTAAATCTCCGTTTAGTGGAACCGGAGAAAGAGTTGATGAACTCTTAGAACTAGTACATAGTGATGTATGTGGTTCAATGTCTATACAAGCTAGAGGAGGATACTCCTACTTCATTACTTTTACAGATGACTGCTCACGTTTCGGACACATATACTTGATGAAGTATAAGTCTGAAGCGTTTGTGAAATTCAAAGAGTATAAAAATGAAGTGTAAAACCAAATTGGGAAAAATATTAAGATTTTTCGATCAGATCGAGGAGGAGAATATTTGAGTACAGAATTCTTGGTTACTTAAAAGAGAATGGGATTCTCTTTCAAGTTACTCCACCTTACACGACACAGCATAATGACGCATCAGAAAGGAGGAATCGTACCCTATTGGATATGGTATGTTTCATGTTGAGTAACGCTGAGTTATCTCTTTCATTCAGGGGGTATGCATTAGAGACGGCTGCATGCATACTGAACTAAGTTCTATCAAAGTCGATTCCCTTGCCTCCATATGAGTTATGGAAGGGCAAAAAACCTAATCTTAAGTTTGCTAAGATATGGGGCTGTCATGCTTTTGTTAAAAATCAGAATCCTGATAAGTTAAGGGCACGATCCGTGTTTTGCAAGTTCATAGGATACCCAATGCACTCGCAAGGATATAGATTCTACTGCCTAGAAAAACAACATATTGTTATTTCTAGATATGCCACCTTCTTGGAGAAGGAATTTCTTGAAAAATAAATTAGTAGAAGTGCAATAGAACTGGAAGAGGTTCCAGAAGAACAAGCAATCACGAAAGACCAAATTGAACCTGAGCCTTCAATATTACCCGATCCAGCGGAATCGCTCCGTCGATCTGGTAGGCAATCTAGAGCACCTGAGACATATTATGGGTATCTCGTTGATGGTGATATCGAAAATTGTGTCATAGAGGATGACGATACTGTCACTTATTGACAATCCATTGAGAGTAAAGACTCTCAGAAATAGATAGATGCTATGAAGTATGAAATTGACTCGGTGTACTCCAATAAAATGTGGACTTTGGAGAAAGCTCCTGAAGGGGTAAAACCCATTGGGAGCAAATGGATCTTCAAGAAGAAGATCGGTGCAGATGGGAAGGTTGGAGACCTTCAAAGCTAGACTGGTAGCAAAAGGCTTCCGTCAAAGACCAGGTGTGAATTTTGATGAAACATTTTCTCCAGTTGCGATACTTAAGTCAATCAGAATCATGCTTGCAATAGCTGCTTATCATGACTAGGAAATATGGCAAATGGACGTCAAGACGGCTTTTCTAAACGATACTTTAGAAGATAACGTCTATATGACGCAGCTAAAGGGTTTCGAGGTCAGTGAGAGCAACGGTAAAACATGCAAGTTGCTTAAGTCTATTTATGGACTAAAGCAAGCATCTAGGAGTTGGAATATCTGTTTTGATAAAGCAATTAAAGGGTTTGATTTTATCAAAAATGATGATGAACCATGTCTCTATAAAATGGTTGTAGAAAGTAATGTCATGTTCCTCATATTGTATGTGGACGATATACTTCTAATAGGCAATGATGTGCCAACATTGCAGTCATTTAAGATCTGGCCATCACAAAAGTTCTTAATGAAGGATTTAGGTGAAGCATCCTACATATTGGGTATAAAGATCTATAGAGATAGATCTAAGAGGATACTTGGGTTATCGCAATCCAAGTACATAAATGACATACCAAGATGACCAAGCGATATAATATACCTGCTAGACATGGTATATCTCTCTCTAAGGATATGTCTCCCAAGACAGATGGGGAGAGAAAACTCATGGATAAGACGTCATATGCTTCGGCAGTTAGGTCAATCATGTATGTGATATTATGTACTAGACCTGATGTGGCTTATGCACTTGGTGCAGTAAGTCAATATCAATTTAATCTTAGAGAACAACACTGGATTACTTTGAAGGCTATACTTAAGTATTTGAGGAATACTAAGAGAATGTAAATATTCGGTAAAAGTGACCTCAAGATTGAAGTGTTTACTAATTCCAGTTTTCAGAATGATATAGATGAATGCAGATCTATCTCTGGTTATTTTTTTACCATAATTGGTGGAGCTGTTAGCTGGAGGAGTTCGAAACAGGATACTGCTGCAGACTCTATCATGGAGGCGAGGTATACAGCAGCGAATGAGGTTGCTAAAGAGGCTGCTTAGATGAAGGAGTTTATCTCCGATTTAGGAGTGGCTCCGAGCATTGCTGACCCAGTACCCATATATTGTGACAAAAATGCAGCCATTTCATTGGTTAAGGAACTAAGGTCTCATCGTAAATCCAAGCACATACTTTGAAAGCACCATTTGATTCAAGAGATCCATAAACGAAAGGATATCGATATATTGAGAGCATATACGAAAGATAACATAGCGAATCCATTCACTAAGGCTCTTTCTCAACCGCAGTTCAAGAGACTCGTTAAGATGTTGGGTATGCGATACCACAATAATTGGCCCTAAATGCAAATAGGAAATTGTTATATGTAGGTGCCTTTAGAGGCAATTAGTTGTAATTATAACCTACGTGTATGGATCTTTCTCGTTCGTAATAATAGTATGTTATTTGGTTTTTCTTTATTGGTATATCTTTTATTTATAATACTTTATTTATTATTGATTACTAATAAAGTCCGTAGAATAAAACTAGACTGCAGGATTGTGATATAGATCACAATAATGAGACGTGACTAGTCGATAAGTATATTCTTAAATATTCCTAGCCGTAAGAGTATCGATACAGGACATTGATACTCTGGAAGACTAGTGTGTACTATACTTACTCATTATAGAGTAATGACTGTTCTTATAGTCATCTGATGTGGTGACATCGGAGTATTGTATGCAATTGCTTATAGATGATAAGTACACCGAACGACTCACCTTGAATTTCTAGTTGGTAATTATAAATAACTGTCATATGGAAATTCACATAGTGACAACCGGTATGACTTAGTCTCCAGACCTAAGATTCACCATAGTACCTTGTGTGTGCTAGAGATTGTTTTAATTACTACCCAACCACAGATCCATTAATATTGTGTATAATGGTAGTAATTGGGTATGATTGAACACATGTGAAGGTTATGAAGAATTAACATGGGATTCGTCTCTCCGGTATAAGGAGAACAGTGTTCTGCAGTGTGCAATATATTAGTGACCTAAAATCTCTGACCGGAGTAGTAGAAATCAAGTGATAAGTAGTTATTAGTTTGATCTCACGGTGATATACATGTACTACCGGAGTAGTAGATTTACAGGGTATGTGATATTCACCGTGATATACATGTTACATGTTGGGCCCGTGGTCCCTTGCCCTTGGGTTCTACCCTTGGGTGGAGGACACTCGCGAGTGGTTGACTCTCACACTTGGACTGACGATAGGCTTAGTGACCTGTGCAGTGAGACTTAGAGACTGATAGGGATACTGGCATTTATATACCTTATATACTGTGTTGATATGCGTGACATATCGTTCTACTGCTTTACTGTTCCGCTGCATTGATTACCACACATTCATATTCATGCTGTCATTGATTTACCATTTCACATATCTATTACCACTGTTAGAATTGTCACATGATTTATATATGTTATATTGCTATTGTGTCGCTCTGACGACCTGAGTATGCATGCTCAGTGTGAGGAGAAGATTTAGCCTGGATCAGGACTAGACGTATATTACAGACATCTCGATTTGATATCCAGAGTTATATCTATTTTTGTTCCCTCTCAGGTCAGTTCTTTACATTGTTTCCTTCAGTTACTGCATCTCTCTTTACCTGCGCATTATTTACTGTTTACCATGAAAAACTAGAAGCCGAAGTGTGACTACGGCAGGACATTTCCTTGACCGTAGGAGCATGGCTGGCCTTGTCTACCCCTCGTATTCCGTATTTTGGGAAGCGGGCGTGACATGGTTTAGTTGGTATCAGAGCCAGGTTTTGCATCGATTGGGATTGCAGTTTTCCGTGTATAGTTTGGCAATCTAAGACATCCCTCGGTCTAGGTTGTAAACTTGTCATTCTTGATCCATATTCACATCGTGTGTTCAGCTATCCATTCGCTATGGTTTCGGGTGACTTGACAAGGTTACATGGTTGCAATTGCAATACCGTACTCTATTCAAGTGACTTAAAGTCATACAGTTGATTTCCCACTTGTAATAAATTCATCACCTTTGATATTCTTGAATCTTTGTCCTATCCATATTATATTTTGACTCGTATAGCTTGTGACTTATATCATCCTCAAAATTGTTGTTTCAAGATCATGTCTTTCAACGACTCTTCCTCTATCTCCACTCCCCAGAATCAGACTGTTGAGATCCTTAGTGTACTGCAAGGTTTAAAGGAAGCCCAGGAGCGAACAAACGACTTATTAGCTGAAGGGCTGAGAAGACAGGTGAGTCAGACCCCAGCGAGAGTCTCCTATCATAAAGGGATCCCTATTAGACGAGGAAAAGAGAAGAAGATGAAGCGTCAATTTGTTTCCCCATGACAGAAGCATCAGAAAACCCCTTGCAGTGGGCACTGTAAGAGGTCAGGACATCTTCAGAGGGATTGTCGCCGCGCCCGGGGGAAATGTTTGATATGCGGGTCCAACAAACATCTCATCAACGGTTGCCCAGAAAGAAAGGAACTACAAGGAGGAGGCTCGTCCACTCTCCACACGTCTGACAAGTGATGATTACTGCGTAGTTCGAACTTTGAGAATAAAGCAGACCCAACACAGGATTCAACTCGCGTAACGATGATGCAGCGGTCTAGCGATCAAAGAAGAATTTTTATGTTTTCCAATTTCAGTATTATGTTGTCATCCTCTTATAAACATTTCTTTCCGTTTGAGCCTTTGTATCCGTCGAACTTTTAGTTGAATGAAATAAAATTTGAATCGTAATATATGCATCATTCCCTTGTCATTTCCCTTGTTCATACTATTCATTAGCACAACATTTTAATCTTGATTCTTTTAAAATTCCTGCCACCGCATATCTTTCTATACTTCGAACACTTAACTATTTTCTAGATGTGTTCCGTTGTTTAATCATGACACTTTCTTTTCAGGCCATAGCCCACCCCGGAGCAGCGCCACATCTAGATGAGGATACGCAGTCATGCGTTTCCTTAGATCGCACACTGATGAGTTCTGATAATGAGGTCAATGGTCCCCAGGTCAACTTCGGAAACAACGATTCAGAGGACGAAGGAGTAGCCGCCCCAGAGTTTAACGTGATAGCTGATTCCGACGAAGAAGAAGGAGACCCTAAAGAGAACCCGATAGAGGAAGATCCCGATGAAGACCCGATAGAAGGAAATCCAGTTGGGGAAAATCCCGTGGAAGAAAATCCAGAAGAAGAGAATCACATGGAATCGGACCTCGATGAAGAAGCTCCGTCCGAGGAAGAAGGACCAGAAGATCAAGACCCTGCTGTGGAAGACTTTCCAATGGCGATGCCCGCGAGGCGATATGGAAATGGACGCCCCTACCTGAGTGCGCGAGCCTACCGCAACCTGCTGAATCTCCACAACCGCGACTGACGGGATTTCTTTTGATGCTGTCTTTCTGGCCAAATAAAATGTGTATAGTTTAGGGCCACTTTTCGCCTTTGGGAATGCCTTGTTTCAAATTTTCTTGAATGAAATAAATCTTCTGAATTCGTAAACCTTTTGATTATTGGTTCGCTTGATACTTGTTTATTGCCCAAATCCATTTATTTTTCTGCTGAGTTCCCTGACTGTCCACCCCTACTCATTGTATAGTTTTCACCCTCGTTTCGATTAGAGAGTACCACACCCTGATCCTTGGAATGAGCCACCATTCATTCTTCGCCTGTGCCTCGTTTGTAATCCTTCTAGGAGGAGAACAGCTCTTGTGAAACTTCCGAGTTCACTAACTCTTCAAATTTTGATTCGTGTGGTGTACCGACTGTTGTCTTCTCCCATACTTTTCTCTGGTATTCCTTTGTTTCTCATCCTTACTTCCTGTGCAGACCCGATCACAGTCTCCTTGATTTTCAACCTAAAGCCGCCACCCACCGACCTTTGAATGATCCACATTTTCTTGTAATCCTTACCCTAGCTAGCCCTATACATTTTATGTGTTTTCCTATTACCCTATATATATATTTAAGGACTTTATTATTCGGAATTTGGTTTCATTATCATGTATTTGTCGAAGAGTGCGTATCATTGACTACTTAGCTTTATGTATTTCAAAGCACACTACTATTATTTTTATTTTCAGTAGCGCAATCTTACACCGCGCATATTTTGTTCCATACTTCTTATTTTCACTATATGAGTTTCTAAGTTGTTCGATCGATACATTATTCTAAAATGTTTTAACCTACCGACTAATTTTCACTATTTTATTGTCGTTACTTTACTTTCGAGTGTTGAGCCTATGGTTACTATTATTAATGTTTGTGTCTTATACTATTGATTCCTGATGTACTACCTTTGATATACATTGGAGTTTCGACTTTATCGAGTACGCCTCGAATATCATTATTCATTATTGTTGTTATTGCCATTCTCATAGGTTGCCTTTGTAGCTGTTCTTGTCGTATCCTTATTCAAACCTTTATTTCGTATGTGTTCTTACATATGTAAGTCTTCAAATTTCTTCATCCGCCCATTTCAAGAAAATCTTTATGTGTTAGTTGCAATATAATAGCTTTCGCCTATGTTTGTATTATTTATCGTTTATTTTAAATTTCGAGGACGAAATTTTTGTAAGGGTGGTATGATGTAATACCCAGCCCTTTTATACCAAAATCTGTATTTTGTTAATCTAGAACTTTATTTAATTTATTTATAATTTTATTTAAATTTTTATAATTATTTATTTATTTTAAAATCCCATTTCTTTTATTTAATTAAAACCGAATCCTAAAACCTAACTAAATTTTCCTCAAGCCCAGCCCTTCTTTTCCCTCCTCTCTATTTAATTTCCATGCGGCCCACTTCCACATTTTCCACCAAATTCCCTTTTTAATATCTCGGCCCGGCCCATTTACCTTATATCACTGCAGCCCGCTTCATCCTCACCCACGCACCCGACCCGCACCGCTTCCCCGACCCGACCTGCTTCGCCCCTCCTTCTTCCCCAACGGCTATTTTCTTTCCGCGCGCGCTCGACCCAACTCCGTCGCCTCCGCCCACGCTCGCGCCCCGTCGCTTGCGTGCGTTATGCCCACGACGCGCGACCCCGTCTCCACTACCTCTCCTCTCTACACGCCTACACCCCCCTTTTCCTCATCTCGTTTCCTCTCTCCCCCGTCTCTTTTCTCCTTCCTCATTACCTCTCGAATTCACTCCTACTGCCATCGCCCACCACCCGTTTCCTCGACGGCGATGACCTCATCACCGCGTGCAACCCTCACGACCTCTCTTCTCCTCTCCCTCTCCTCCACCTGACCCGAGCTCCCTCGTCCTCCTTTCTCCTTGAACCCACCTGAACCCACCACAGAATCCCTGCACACCCAACCTCCTTGCACCCTCGTCGGCGGCGGCGACCACCATCATCGACCACCTCATCACTCTACCCACCCTCCATCACCGGAGCTCGAGCTCGAGACGACCCCTCTGCACACCCTCGCTCGACCTCCAACTCTACTGACACCCTGTTCCGGCCACCTGCTACACGCCGATGAGCCCACTGCATCGTCGACCACCACCATCATCATCACCATCGCCATCATCCCTGCACCTCTCTCATCTCTCCATGCTTGTCTCTCTCAATCTCTCTATCCCTCTCCCGAGCTCACTCTATCCTCTGCAAACCCATTCCCCTCTCCTTCTCTCTCTCAGCTCTCTCGCTCTCAGTCTCTTTCTCTCTCTCTCTCTCTCTCTCTCTCAGTTCTCTCTCTCAGCTCTCATCTCTCAATCTCTCTCTCTCTTTCAGTACTCTCCCTCTCTCTCTCCTCCTCACTGTCTCTCTCTCTCTCCTTGCATCTCATCTCTCTAAATTTCTCTCTCACAACTCTCTCTCCCTATATCACTTTCCCTCTCTTGAACCCACATCCCGAACACCTCACTGGAACCCCGCCAGCAACCGCCCTCGTCCCCACGAGCCGAGTCGTGATCACCGCAAACCATTCAAGCTTTGGCATTTCATCGAGCACTTTTCATACGTCGTCGATCCCTGCTGTCTCGGTCGTCGCCACTGCTGCCGTACAACCCCGAGACGTCCCCAGACAAGTATTTTACTTGCTTACATGCTATATATACTAGTTACAATCGTTAATTGCATAGATCATAGTGTTACCCTTTTGGATTAATTATGTGTCATACATGTTCGACGTGTGTTCCCAATGAAAATCTTTTCCTAATTTGGCGGAACTAAATGGTATTGTTTGGCCCGTATGGCTGAGAACCCAGTGCATGAATTTCGTTGGATAGTTTGATCGTTAATGACTAAAACGACTGCCCCCAATTTTAACCGTAAAACTGGAATTTTATTGTACCTGAAAACCGTTAAATTCACCATAAATTATATACATAATAGAATGGTGAGTTCGAGGGCTCAAATCGAAGCCGCCTCGACGAACTTTAACCCTATACTAGTTTCCTGGTATTCCTATACTTAAATTGTGATGATAATTGGATCGGAGTGCGACTCTGGACTGCAGTCCAGAGCGACTCCAGTTGTTGCTGCTGTTCCGTAATGGGTACCACAAGATCTCCTTAACTCGTAGATTGCGGAACTCCACTTATTATTATAGGTAAATCTGTTAGATAGATAACAAAATTAATTTCATTCTGTTTTGTTACCGTTTGATATTTAATCCGTAATTTAATAGATCGGGACGCATAACAGTCCCAGCAGAATCAGAACTGACATATTAGTGTTAAACAGTGTATAACTCCTGACGTGCAGATGCGATTGATGATACGTCTATTACGTTGAAAACCTTACTGAAAACCCTATATTTCATCCAACTGTAGCGTCGCTAAAATCTGATCCCAACTGGGATTAAAATGCGTTGCGAAACGGACTTCTGATTCTGAAACCGGATTTCCAGCTGCGAACGCTTAAAATGAAATGGTTATAATAAATGATCCTGGAACCCGATCGGCTTGAAACCAAATTAGATGGATAGCTAACTGAACATACTAATTATTACCTGTTTATAGTTTCGCTAAACTATACACGTACGTTTCATGATAAATCGTGCAAGTGTTAGAATACTAATTTTTATGACACTTTAATCATGCTTCATATACTGTTTACGTATCATATCATACCCATATCATCGCAGTGATTACCTAGTGATATCGTGCATTTACCCAGTGTTAGATTTTAGTGATGATTGTGGCAAGTACATCAGTGTTCGTGTATCCGTGAATAAGTGAAAGTGATACGAACTTGTACACAATCAGTGACCCTATTATTCTATTGCATTGTCGACGTCTGTGGGATACGTGTACGTGTGACTATAAGTGGTATGGGACACTTATGGAAGCGCTTGCACGGGTGTCACAGATAAGGCATCCGACACTGCTATTTATCTTAGGTATTAGTCGGGACGTGCTTGATGGAGGTCCTGCCTCCAGTTCTCGCACAGACTTGTCACGGATCGATTAGTATTTAGGGTTATGGTTAGCGTTTGATGTAGACCACGGGATGTGGGGTAGTTTAAGTGTGAGTTCAACAGAATCTCGGGAGTCCCATACCGGCTTATATATTTAGGGAGATATATGGAGATTTACAGGGTATGAGATATTCACCGTGATATACATGTTACATGTTGGGCCCGTGGTCCCTTGCCCTTGGGTTCTACCCTTGGGTGGAGGACACTCGCGAGTGGTTGACTCTCACACTTGGACTGACGATAGGCTTAGTGACCTGTGCAGTGAGACTTAGAGACTGATAGGGATACTGGCATTTATATACTTATACTGTGTTGATATACGTGACATATCGTTCTACTGCTTTACTGTTCCGCTACATTGATTACCACACATTCATATTCATGTTGTCATTGATTTACTGTTTCACATATCTATTACCACTGTTAGAATTGTCACATGATTTATATATGTTATATTGCTATTGTGTCGCTCTGACGACCTGAGTATGCATGCTCAGTGTGAGGAGAAGATTTAGCCTGGATCAGGACTAGACGTATATTACAGACATCTCGATTTGATATCCAGAGTTATATCTATTTTTGTTCCCTCTCAGGTCAGTTCTTTACATTGTTTCCTTCAGTTACTGCATCTCTCTTTATCTGCGCATTATTTACTGTTTACCATGAAAAACTAGAAGCCGAAGTGTGACTACGGCAGGACATTTTCTTGACAGTAGGAGCATGGCTGGCCTTGTCTACCCCTCATATTCCGTATTTTGGGAAGCGGGGCGTGACAGTGACAGTGATTGATACAGTGAACAGTGATAAAACTGTGCCATTGGTATATTTGTACACGACTAAATCAAAAATCATAAATAGTGTAAACCTGGGGATAAAGGGGAAATCGAAGTGGAAAAAGAATCGTATTTAGCGGGACCGTGTTTTAGAGGATGATCATTCGAGCAGTGATATATATATTAGGTAGGATCTAGCGATCCGGCTGACAGGGTTATGTCCCGGGCATGTGGGCCGTTGTCTCGGGTATGTACGAGACTCCTGTTAAACATGATCCTCCTTTCCACTATACGATTTCAAACTTGACCTAGAGACTGATAGGGACACAGATCATACTTTGCATCATATAGTGACATAGCGATTACACGCATTGTACTTTCACTGTTATTACCTCACTTGCCTGTTTCACCTCATTATAATAATATTGCTATTGTGTCACTCTGACGACCTGAGTATGCATGCTCAGATTCCGTGGAAGAACCAGCGCAGGAGACGGATTTACCTTTCGAGCTGACGGAGATCTAGCCCGGAGTACTTCTCTTTCTTTTCTGCTTTCCTTAAAAGTGATCGTGTAATTGAACTTGGTAGTAACTCTCTATGTTTATTTGTAATTTGTGAACAATGGATTTTAATGTAATAATTTAGTGATGTAATTCCTTTACTGATGTGCTTTATTTACTGATTACCAAGTAATGCTAGAAACCGAAGTGTGACTACGGCGGGATTATTCCTTGACCGTAGGAGCATGGCTGGCCTAGTCATCCCTCGTTTTCCGTATTCTGGGAAGCGGGGCGTGACAACACCCAAAAATATAACATTTTCAGAGGTTAGATGAACCGTCGGGGGGGATCCCGGCTGCCTGACTCGGCCGGGAATCGGCCAAATCGGCCTCGACTCGGCCGACTCGGTCCTCATACCGAGTCACGGCCGAGTCACAGCCGAATTGGCTGATTCAGGCGACAACCCCAACATTAAAGTTGTGTCTTTTCACATTCCTTATGCACCTGCAAAATTTTATCCTCAGACCATTTCCAGAGCTCTTTTAAAACCCCAATTACTCCACTTTTAATACATTTTTAATACATTTTATCATATTTTTCATTTTAACATTTCACCTACCCTAACCCTAGCCTAACCCTATAAATACCATCCCTACCCTCTACCCTCTCACCCTAAACTCTGAGCCAACTCTCTAAAATTCTCAAGAACTCTTGTGTGCAATCGAATTGAGCGAAAGGCGAAGCTCCGGCGAATTCTTCGGCGGAATTTCCGGCAACGACCGTAAGAACTCCCGGAGACGAAACGACGCACCGGCGACTCCTCCCGATCCACCTTCCTCTTATCTTTGATCGAAACCCGTAAGTCCCCATTTCTACCTCTCTTATCTTTTCTAAAAATACGGATTTACAAAACCCAACGGAATCGGAACAAATCTGATTTCCGATTCGGTTCTTTATAAAACTTCACTTCTCGTTAATACAGTTATGCTAAAACTCTCTCATGTTGACTATTAAATACTAATCAACCAAATTGATCAAGTTTCATATCATAAAATAATGGCTATTTCATTTTACCGTATTTTCATTTAAATACCACATAGTTTCGATCATACATTCAATATCACAAAACATGCTATACCTTTAAGTAGATCACGAGCTAATGACCTACCTCCTCACACACTCATATGCAACATAGCACCATACCCTTGGAAAAATAGAATATGGGAAAACGACACATTTTCATTTAAATACCATTTACTTAATAAAATTGTTTTCTAATGGATTTAGTATTTATACAAATCTTTGCAAAGCGCCGTTACAAACCATTTTGGGGAACCCATTCGGGATGGTGCGGATTATCGCACATTCTCGGGCTTAGTAGTGCGAGATTCAGACCTCCGCAAGGAGCATTCGGTCTCGAAAGATTTAAATACGACATCTTAAGAAAAACGAGATTTCTAGAATATAATAAGTATATTAAAATTTATTTTCATATAAATATATGTATATGTAATTCAAAAATATATAATTTAAATTATTATAAATATTCTATCTTTTTCTAAAAATGTCACAAGAATCAATCTTACACTAAAATACCATGAATTCCATACAAAACCAATATTACAAATAAATACCATTTATTATGAAATTAGGATATTTCCACTAGAAATATCACAATATAAAATCAACATTCATTACAACTCTAAATACGATTAATAAATATTTGGGGTGTATTTTGAAAAATATATAAAAGTATTTTTACATAAAACCCCCTCAAGTTCTATAATTTACCCTAAGGACCCTAGTAAATATAGGTTTAAGCGGGACCAATCTCTTGAGCCTCAGGGAGCCGGAGAAGTGGGTGCTTGCCTATCTAAGATAGACAACTTAACAACGGTGTTATCAATACGGCAATCGTCTTTGAAAAAGACACGAAAGGTTACCGATAATATCAAAACAATTAGGACTTCAATTTACTTTTCTAATTGTCTGACTTAGATGGGTCTCATTATAATCTGATTTGAATATGATTCAAATACAATCTACAATCTACAAATTACAATATTACAATTCAACATGAATCTATGAATCCATTATTCCATATATTCAATCTATCAGCTTGACTGAACCGAACCATGGATATACATCCATTTACATGATTCTCCAGCTACATCCGTTTACTGATATCATGATTTTGGTCAGCCATCCAACTATACAATCTATACAATACAATACAACGATACAATCAAAACACTATGGGGTTTAAGGGGTAGATTGGTACGGAAGGTGTTAAAAGTGGCACGAGACGGTAAAATTAAGACACCTAACCTATATTCCGTTGCTGTTGTACCGTGGCTTAACGGTTCCTTGTACATTCCGTTTGCCCTGGTCTCTAGCATATAGAGACCCCTCTCGTATACACTGGCATCCTTCTGTACCAAGTTACAAACAACAGCGTTAACATAACATTACAACAATATAATACAACTTTAAAATATACCTTCTTCTTCTGTCTATTCTACTTTCCTCTTATCTTTGGGACTTACCGAGCGACCTGTTCACTGACGACGTTCTATTTCTTTCTTCTTTGAATGTCGTCAGGTGATTTGGACCTGTCAGAGATCGAGCCAACTGCAGAAGACTTGGATCAATACAGCGAAGACCCTGAGCTCTAGACATTGTACATTTTCTATTCAGTACCTTTAATTTCCTGTCATGCCATTGTTTAGGCATCGCTTTTATTTCAGTTGTATTTCCTTTTCATGTATTGTACAAAAGAATGTTAATAAATAAAGTTGTTGTTTTTATTATACCTTGTCTTTTGTGTATATTTTCTTTTATATTGCTTAGTTACGCTTAGCGTATTTGTTTCTGAGTAAATACGTGGCGGACCAGTCGCGTCCCCTTCGCCGTATACCGGAAAGCGGGGCGTGACAGAGTTCCCTCAGCCCTCCAGCTCGCCTCCGAGCTATCGCATATCCGAGATGCCTCGGCCTCCCGCTCGTTCCCGAGCCTCCCGCCGAGCTTAGCTTCCTCCTTCTCACCGACCAACCCACGGCACCAATCATAGGCACCTCCGCCACGGCTCCGCGAATCTCACCAGACGCGAGATATCCGCCGCCCATGATCCCGCGTTCCATGCCATCACGATCCCCATTAGCGAGCATATCTCATCATTAATGGGGAATCCCGCCTATCATGCGGGCGTAACGCCAGGGGCGTAACGGCCGGCGTGAATCTTGCGCCCGCCTGCCCATGGCTGCCACTATATAAACCCCTCTCTCAGACGACTCAGGTAAGCCAATTTTACCCCAATAGGCCATTACTCTGCCAAAATACCCTGTCTAACTTGATCGTCGGAGGGTTCTCGGTGGCACAACCATCCCGGGACTTCCTTGCAGGTAGCTAGGCCTCAACCAAATAAAACCCATTGAGATCTGCACTCTTCAGGAGGCAACTCTCCAACTCAATCTCAGCCATCCATCAGCGCTCGCTGCAGATCAACAGAAGGTAACATCTGAAGGAGATCCAGAGATCCATCAGTAGGTTTGGAAGCAGACCCAAGTCTCGTGCGAGGGAAGGAGGGAGGAAGCGAGGACGACTTCGATGACGAGGGCTCGATGTCAGAAGTCGAATGAGCAGAGGAAATCAAAGATCTTCAACAAAGGATAGGGGATGCTGATGTCGTCGGAGGGGAGAGGGAAGAGACGACGAGGCGATGGCTGGATCTCGGTGATGGAGGAGATCGTCGGCGGGGAGATCGATGAAGTGGGCAATGGTGATGGTTGAGGCCGACGGCAAGGGATCTTCGAAGGGGAGAGGATCTTGCAGCGGTGGATCTCGATGATGGAGGAGATGGCTAGATCTCGGTAATAGAGGAGATCGGCAGTGGGGAACGCAATGAAGTGGGCAGCGATGATGGTTGAGGCCGACGACAAGGGATCTTTAACGATGAGGACGATGGTTAGGGAGACGACGAGGGTTCGATCTGCAACAGCGAGGCGAGGTCTCGAAAACTTGGACGGTGATGACCGGGATCAATCAATGGTTAGGGTTAGTACTTTGATACCATGTTAGAAATTGTAGGTTGGGAAAAGGAAAAATATTATTGATGATTGATCCAAAAATTAATGTGCAATGTGTCTCTCTCTATATATAGCCCACAAGATGCAACCCTAATACGTAATATACATATAATACACATAAACCCCGATGTAGTATCAAAGTGGGAGTGTATGTAGGCACAATAGTGGGTGTAACTGACGATGAGGTAGAGAAATCAAGAAAGGACACATTTATCTCGAAATGAGCAAAATACGGCACATTCTCACTAAACGTGACGTTTCGAGAAAAGTGAAGCCGTCTACTAGTAGAATCGTAATATCTATATCCTTTATGAGACGGACTGTACCCTATCATAAAACACTTGACTGAATGAGAAAAGAGTTTATCTCGTTCATGAGAAGAAAGAAGAATGAAACAAGCACAGCCAAACGTGCGTAAAATGGAATGGTCAAAAGGGTTTTATAAATCCTTGAGTACAGAGTGGCATCATGAAATAAACCATTCTTATTTCCACGATACAACATTTAGATCTCAGGGGTGCAGACGGTGGAGGGCAACGAGGGCGAAGGCTTTTAAATCTCGAGGAGGGTGGCGATAGTGGCGGCACTATAAGGGTGGATGGATTTCGAAGGTGAAGGGAGGTAGCAGCAATGGTGCTCAGAGGCAGCGACGATGGTGGCAGGTAGCGGAGACAACAGCGGTGAGATCCATTGTTGTTATTATTATTATCATTTTAATTTTGATTTGGTGAAAGAAAGCGAGTCGACGGCGACAGTGAGGGCTTCAATGCCTAGCGTTGATGATAGATTTGAGCACGGGTGGAAACGGCGACGAGATCCATTCAAACTTCATAATTATCAAACATTGTCGAAAAAAATATGGCGGATCTATCAATGGCAATGGAGAGGAAAATTTACCTATGCTCTGATACCATATTACAAATCGTGGATTTGGAAAAAGAGGAAACTAATATTATTGATTGATGAAGAAACAATGTACAATATATCTCTCTATATATAACCAACAAGATGAAACCCTAATACGTAATATACGTATAATATATGTAAACCCCAGTGAAAAAGGATAAATACAAAATAATATAAAAGATATGGTAAAAGATATGTATATCTTAACAAATACATTCTGGAAACTGCAATTCTTGATTGAATCGGTTTCAACAACGCTTGCTTGTTATTATCTTTTAGCTAGGATCTTTTTGGAACCAAAAATACGTATTTAGGGGGAGAAGTCAGTACACACAGATCCACCAGCTGTTATAATATATAATATGTTATAAGAGGAAATGGGTTATCAACTAGTTAGTTGGTATTAAACCGTCAGTCAGCCTATTATATATCCCAATCCGACTGTAAAATCGACGATCCGCTCCGGCCACCTTGTTCCACACATGATTAATTTATGTGTATGAAATTTTGATCGATATGATGCATTACAATTGATGGATCAAGCATTTAAAAAATGGATGACTGTTAAACACAATAAAAATGTCATATATTATGGCACTTGATCGAAAAAATAGATGGTGTCAAAATGATTAATATTTAAGAAAAATAGATCTAACTCTTTAGTTTTGAAAGGCAATAGATTTATGTCCATGGCCTAAAAAATTTGTGAAAAATTCCCTAAACTTAAAGATTCTTGTGTTTTAATCGCTATAATATATTTACTATTATTTTATGCTAACACTGCCCTTTTAGCTAAATTACTACATTTACTTTTTAAAGTACCATAATTATCTTTCAAAATACTACATTTATATTATAAAATACTACATTTGTTTTAAAATACTGCATTTGACATGAAAACTACTACATTTATTTTTTTAAAAACTATAGTTATCTTTCAACTACATTTATATTATAAAGTACTACATTTGTATTAAAATACTACATTGACATGAAACTTTTATATTTTTCAGTAAAATTACTATATCTATTACATTTGACCTATTTCAATATAAATGTAGCACTTTAGAAGATAAATATAGCACTTTAAAAATACATATGTAGCACTTTAAAAGGTAAATTTAGCAGTTTACCTGAAAAGTCGGTATTGACATAAAAAATAGCAAATGTACTATAGAGATTAAACACAAGGATCTTTAAGTTTAGGGAGTTTTTCACAGCTTTTTTTGGGTCGAAGACATAAATTTATTGCTTTTTAAAGTTGGGAGTTAGACCCATTTTTCCCTTAATATTTTATACACAAAGATCTCTCTATATGTAGAATAAGGTGGTTGGAGCGGATCGTCGATTTGACGGTCAGATTGGGATATATAATAGACTGGCTAGTGGTTTAATATCAGGTAGTTAACCGATAACCTGTTTTCTCATGTCATGATATATGGAATTGTGAAGCTTGTCAATTTAATACATTGCAAGACATTATTTATGATTTTAGCTACAATAGGTTTGTGTTCCGTTTTTTTTTTTTTACTTAATGCACTCTCAAAAACCGAGCCAATTAATAATCCTCCTAAACTTGATAATGACTTAGTATCCCCAAAACGTTAAAGTTGTATCGTTTTACCTCTCACTAGCCCTTTTATTTCACTCAGTTAGTCAATTAACAAAAAAAATCGGACTAAGGTTATCAAACCGGTCCAACCCACTCGTATTCACTCTTGTTCATCTAAAATTCCATGTCAGAATCCCTGGTTGTGGTTGAGGAAAGAGACCCATATTCCATTGCCAATTGGAGATTTGAAGCCTTAATTCCAAAACCCTAATTCCTAATATGGGCTCTAATTTGAAATTTTAGAAGAAGAAGAGTGGATATGAGTGGGTTGGGAGAATTGATAACACTAGCCTGACTTTCTTTGTTAATTGACTAACAAAATGAAATGAAAGGGCTAGCGGGGATAAAATGATGCAATTTAAACATTTTGGATAATAAGTAATTATCAAGTTTTGAGATATTTTTAGTAATTAGCTCAGTTTTGAAAGTCTTTAAGTAAAAATCCTATAATTGGTATGTTCATTATTACATTTAGTTTGCATTTCACGTGGACCCCCTCAAAACATAGCAAACGAATCATTAGAAAAAGGGGTCAAAAAATATAATCATGTAAAGTTTATGATTTTACGCGCCATCTTGTATCTAGCATGACAGTAACAAAAGCATTTCATCTCACTTTCAAAAACTTTAAACCATTGAACTTCCATATTGAAGCAGACAGAGGAAAGTTGAAACAAAACAAAATCAAACCAAATAACTAGAATTTCTAAGATGATAAAACATATAGGGAAAATTATTGCTCTTGCATATGATATATGATATGCTTCCCTTTTTAATGTAGGAATCTAGAAAGTAGATTAGATAAGATGGTTCAAATAGGAGCAGAACCGCTGGGACCATATTATGGAATGATCGAGCAAAGAGGGGGGAAACATGACACATCACCATGTCATGTCATTTTGTCTCTATATATCTATATATATAATGCAAATACATTTGGTTATATCTATATATATCTCTATATATAATGCAAATCTCTATATATAATACAAATACTCATGGTTAAAGGTCCACCCTTCTCCTTTTTTCTTGAAAAAAAGAAAAAAGGAGAAAAATTCTCCCCTTTCAAGCCCCCCTCATCATCTCCCTCACCTCTTAAGTCCTTCATCATCTCTCTATCCTCCCAAAAAACAATTAATTGTTTATCTAAAACCCTTCACATTATCAATCCCTTATTTTTTAAAAAATAAATAAATAAAACTCTAGAACCCTCCACATCTTTCCCTCACTCTTCTCCCTTCTCAAATTTTTTTAAACTGATACGTGCAAACTAACACGTGCAACGCACGTGCATAAATTCTAGTCTCTATATATAATGCAAATACTCTTGATTAGAGTTCCACCCTTCTTCTTTTTTGTAGAAAAATAGAAGAAAAATGAGAAAAATCCTCACCTCTCAAGCCCTCCATATCACCTCTCAATTTTTTTAAACTAACACATGCAACGCACAAGCATAAATTATATATATATATATATAATGCAAATACCCTTGGTTAGAGCTCAACCCTTCTTCTTTTTTCTAGAAAAAAGAAAAAACGAAAAAAAATCCCCACCTCTCACCCCTTCACATCATCCCTCTCACCTCTCAAGCCCTCCACCTCATCCTCTCCCTTTTAAAAAATAAATAAATAAATTCGACTCGAGAACCCTCCACATTTCTCTTTTTTCTTCTTAAAATTTTTTTAACACGTGCAACGCATGTGTATAAATTTTATTGTCACTTTAAAGAGAAAAGGTGGTTTTAGAATCCACAAGCTCATCCACTTGTAAACAATGCGCATCAAAGGATTCTTCATCATCATAGAGAGACAAGGGATCCTCACTTTTTTGTTTAGCATATGTTTTAAATTAGGTCAACTATATGAAACACCGTCTAAATTTCAGGAACCTTTTTGGTTTGATTGAACTTGAAAAGTGGCATAAACTTTTCATGAACGGGTCATATTGTATTAATCTGTCGGTTTCTTTAACTTGTTTAGGGCACGGTTGGACTAAATAAATCTTAAATTGATCTTGTATGCGGTTAGAATAGCCCTAAAATGAACTGAATAACCTTTCGAGGTGATGGTAATTTTAAAGCTCAATAATGCTATTTCAAAAACTCTGGAAATTTGATTGTGATTTATAAAATTTACCCTCTTCATTGGCAAAAGGAGAGGAAAAGGATCAAAAAAGAAACACGGGGCCTTTGATATGGGCTTTCTTCTATATCAGCATGCCAATTTTCTTTAAACACGGATAAAATTCCTACATTTTGCACGCTAGTCGAACATTTTTGGTGTTCTTTCATCAACCCTTTAAACTTTCAATTTCTATGTTAATCCTTAATTTATGATATTTATAGCCCGATTTTCGACCATTAAGTCGTATAAAAAGTCTGTCTCTATATCAGTTTCTACAGTTTACTATTAGTCAACTAGAACGGTATCCATAAATACTCTTTTCAGTGTTTCATGAAGTTTGATACTCGATGCAAATGCGCGGGCTGTGTGGATGCTATTTAAAACCATCTCGACTTCGGTTTAACTTCCTTAAATGCATTTAAAACAGGGCACTTTGCTACTAATCTGACAAAAGTGACGAGAGTTTACTATTGTCTAGCCTTTGGGAAATGATAATGGACATGAAAGCCCAATTGTTTCTTGGGCTTAGCTTTGATGCCCAACAGCAAATAGGACTCCAAGATAAATTAGCCAAAGATATAACGAGCCCAGTGATGAGGCCCAGTTTATCGGCCTCTTGTTAAGATTAAAAAATACAACAATTCTTTGTGGGATTTTAACTGGGTATAAGGGCCAGTTTATCGGCCCAAACTCAAGATAAAAAGATTTTGGAGGGGTGATGACTGGTCATTTAGCTTGAATGAGAGGAGAGCACATGCGCCCAAGGTAGCTCGGAGTTGAGAGACGAACAAATGCGGTGATGTGAGTGAATTCAGTGGTGTAACTCGGATGACACTGACTGCACCGGCGGCCTTTGAGAAAACCCGGCCATCCGACTCAATGGAATTCCGGTACATTACATGCTCACTTGGTATGTAGTTTTAGGGAAATCTAGTTCTCTAGCTCGAATGAGAGCGGAGTATGCGTGCGTTAGGCTCGATGAAGATACCTTGACCTTTGGAGCTGTCATCCAACATGATAGATCATCACATGTGTTTTATTAGCACGGTAATGTATTCGAGTGTTGGCCCTCCTAAAGCTAAGGCGACGTCGCAAAAGACTTGTGATTGACTAAAAATGCCCGGTAATGAAAACAATGCAGCTATTTGCATGGGTCACACATTATAATCAACTTGAGTGATTATACAGTTGAGAAAAATATCCGCACGCACTAAATCCTAACTCCAAGCTTTCGATATTTAGCATTTTTTAAGTCGCCAACTATCTTAGGTATCAAAGGGGTTTAGGCCATCTACCGACACTTGATGCATTCTCGGAATAAATACGTACCTCAAGAATCACAACTCGTTTCAAGATCATGACAAACAGCAACCTATTTTCAGGTTTCATAAAATAAATTTAGATAACATAAATCACCAAAAACAAATTATGGATAACAAAGATCATAATTTGGTCTTAGAAAGTTGGAAATGTATTAAAAAAGGAATCGCATGAGAAATAAATGGGCAACGGCTTGGGATGACATATGCATGTTGTTGAATTCAAAGGCCTGTGTAATGAATTGCTTACTAAAATTTCGTACCTTGTAGAAACAGAGTAAGACATGTAGCCATATTCAATTTCCTAGTGTCACATCAAAATTCCTCGCTTTGTCGTCCCATTTAAAATACCTTGAAACTTGAAAAAACGCTCATTCCCATCGCATTCATTATTCAACCACCCAAACGTCCTCGTTGGGCTAATGTTATACTTTTACTGTCCGTAATTTGTCTATCCAAAAATGTAACCCAAGAGAAAAAATAATATAACCCACAACATCTAGGTAAAAGTGTCAGACGGATGGAACTATGGACCTATGGTGTTTGTTCTTGGATAAACTTTTGGATAGATAAATTACGGTAGAAAATGTATTTTTGATTATAAGAAAAATAACAACTCATCTCTCTGATTCAGTGGATCTTGTGTAGTTAAGGAGATGTTTGTTTGGTTTGATTGGGGCTTGAGTTGGGAGTTTAGGGAGGGCATGAATTGATTATATCCGTGTTGTTGGACCGCTTTGAAAGTTTAGAGTTTGTTTGGTAGTGTTAGGGACATGACTTAAGGTGTTGTGACACCGGTGCACCGGAAAAAAAAGGCCGAGGATGAGAGCTAATTCTTATGGTCCAGTGTTCGGCTTTGACTCTCGCCACCTCATCTTTTGTTATTTATGGTCGCCAAGTCCTGGGCATCTCTCTTTTATTACCAAGACCGCTTATTTTTCATTCAAGTAATCTCGGAGATAAAGCTCACCGAGAGGGATTGAATTATACTCTTAGCTGTTACTCAGAAGCAAAACAAATTAGGGATTTAAAATAAATTTGCTTATAGCTTGGACGAAAATTCCCTTTATTTTTTGGGTCTTGTAATATATCCACTCATTTAGAACTCTACAATATAGAGTTATCTTCTTCTTCTTTTCCCCTACCTTCTAGTAAATTAGAAATTAAAATAAATTCAGTTGCATGTCCTCTTTTGTTCGGAGCCAATGAATTATCCACATTTTCGTTTTTAGTTCTAGACTACAGATATAAAAAGAGCAAATGGAATCTCGGTCACATAGTTTATGTACGGAGGTAAAAAAAAAGCCCACTTTTCGCTTCAAGATACATGATCAGCACAATTTATGTTGATGCCACACCAAAACATATGATCTGTGAATTTTTTTATAATTTTCATCGAATGATTGTAAAACCGGCTTTCTATTGTAGAACATTTTTATATGATGCTCATAAGTGGGAACTCTCCGGATCATGACATGTGGTGGCTGACGTGTCCCGGGCCTCATGGGAACAGGTCAAGCACCACACCTTAGAGGCGTCCCCCGGGCTACCATCCCGAGGCATGACCCGACCTCCGATGGATCCCTGAACACTCCTATGCTCGTCATGTAAATAACCATTGGCTCGCCTTCGAGCCCTCCTGCACGTTGTGCTTCCTCGGCCGTCCTTGCTTGCCTCCGAGCTATCACAGAACCGAGCTTTCTCGGCCTCCCGCTCGTCTCCGAGCCTCCCGCCGAGCTAACCCTCCCCGGTTCTACCGAGCAACCAAGGACGCAGAGCCCAAGTGTCTCCGCCACGGCTCCGCGTATCTCTCCAGAAACGAGATATCCGCCACCCAACATCCCGCGTTCCACGCCGCCGTATCCCCCATTGACGAGCACATCTAGTCACTAATGGAGGGATCCCGTCAATCACGCAGACGTATCGCCAGTGGCGTAACCGAGGCGAAGATCTCGCGTCGGCTCGTTCCAAGCGAACACTATAAAAACCCCTCTCCCAAACGATTCAGGTAACGCAATTTTCATTCCAATAAGCCGCTACTCTGTTCAAATATCTCGGCTAACTTGATCGTCGGAGGGTCCACGGTGGTACAATACCCGGGACTTCTTTCGCAGATCGCTCGGTTCCGCCTTAAACCAAGCCCATTGAGATCCACACGCTCAAGAAGGCAGCCCTCAACATCAATATTAGCTGTTCATCAACGCTCGCGACAGATCAACAGAAGACAACATCTGAAGGAGATCCAAGGCTCAATCTTAGAAATTATAAGATTATTTTTTTTTTATACCTCGCTAGGCTTTAGATCCTATAAGATCAATATATACAATGTGATCCATCAAAGAAAGGTTGTAAAGTTGGCTTTCTTGGTTTCCGAAGGAGGAATTAACCTACTCCATCGAGATTATGTTGTCTTGTATAAATTTATTCATCTTTTAAAATCTACACTACAAGAATTTAGGCGCAAAAACGACAGCTTAGAGCTGTCGCTCTGACCCTAAGTCAACGGCTTCTATATAGGGCGACAGCTCGAATCTATCGTTAAATAGACGGTGAGTTTGATCAAGAAGTAGCCAGCAAGGAAAAGCTGTTGACTTAGGTCAACAGCTTCTATATTTATTTTGGCGGTACTGGCCCGTAAACCCTGATCTAAGAATTTGTCCCAAAAACGTTAATTTGTGACCACTTCCTCTCTGGGGTACTGAGATTCGAACCCCGCACTCTTGTTTTGTTTAAAGGGGAGCTAATACAAGACCCTTTCTTGATCCAAGCAACAGTAAATGATCCAAATCCAAACTTGGAAAATCTCATTAATGGACCATGTATAATTCCCAGCCTCAACAAGGCAAGAATGAGGGCTAGCTCTCTTGATTGGAAACAGTTTCTAAATTTACAGAACCAAACAACCAACAAACGCCAGGCATTGTTCATGACTTTAGAAAGGGGCAGTGCAAGCACCCTGCCTGCATGCATCAAGTGGCCAATTTCCCATTCTCAATGCAAGGAATGGGATTTACCCTCTTTTTTTTAAGGATCAAAAAGTAGTACATTTATGTTCAAATGTTGCATTTGACATGAAATTGTTGCATTTTTTTTATTAAAATGACTATATCAATTACATTTGACCTGGTTTGAAATGTAAATGTAGCCATTTACCTGAAAGGGCGATGTTGGCATAAAACAATAGTGAATGTATTATAGGGACTAAAACACAATAATCTTTCGTTTTATAGAGCTTTTTACAACTTTTTTTTGGGCCAAGTACCTAAACTATTGGTTTTCAAAGATAGAGACTTGGATACATTTTTCAAAAATAAAATATTCCCAGATGCAAGTATATATGTAAACATGCATTGAATGGAAAAATCTTCTCCCCGAGGGCTTTTTGAAATTTTTTCTCTACAACCCCGTTCCAAAGAAGTTTATCCTTGAATACGCATGAGAGAGAGAGAAGATAAAAGGAATGCAATGAGAAGTAAATGCAGTCATGGGAATAGGGGGAGAGGAGAGAGAGGGAACTGCAGCACAGAGAGAGAGAGAGACAGAGTAAATGAGGGAATCTTTGTCTGACTGAGGATTTTAATAGCGAGCATCTACGTATATTAATGTTTTGTTGCTTTCACCTCTCTCTCTCTTTATATATATATATATATATATATATATAATTAATGTAGTACTATCATATAGCAATAGTATACTTTTGTTACCACCTTTTTATCAATGCTGATCGACGTTTACCAGCCCCTCATTTATTCCCGTTTAGTATCCAATTGTCTCACGAAAATATTTCTTTTCAGGTTAATAGGAGCAAGAACGTTTAGCGGCGAACAGAGGTAATGATCCAAGGTTTAAGTTGATGCGAGATCCAGCTTCCGAGATTGTTACATGCACTCGCAGTTTAATTACTTGAGGCGCTCCCAACCCTATTTTTTTTTTCCTTTTTTCATTATCGTTCTTCTAGTCTTTCTATTTATAAAATAGAATATAGATTAGGGGGCATGCGGATGGCGTGCCTCCCTATGAATCCCTCTGTGGATCAGGAGCAAAATAAAAGGATCAGATCTCGCTAGCGCATGTCAGATACAAGGATAAAGATGGTTTTGAAAATTTTGTATCCATATGTGAAGCGGTTGGAGATTCAATCCCAGGGTTTCTCTGTGTACCATCTGATTATATATATCCGACAAATCATACATCTTTTTTCGGAAGCAACTTCTTTACGAATCGAATTAGAGGCCTTTTAAAAGGAAAATTTAACGGTGTGAGCTAACTTGCCACTTAACAATTCATGCCTAGTTTGGCAACAAGATTTCTAAAACCATGGTTTGGATTAAGTTAAAAAAACAAACCATGGTTTGTATATATGCGAACCGTGGTTTTTAACACTGGCGTTTTGCAAAATCTAAGGCCGTTTAGCGTTTGGCAGTATAGTTTATGTAATTGAGATTTCGTTTTATTTAACTTATTTTGAAGTGCATGGGATAAAGAATAAAAAGATGGCATTAAACTTGTTAAAGCTATACCCTTAATAATGGGGTTTCAAGACCTGAATTTTTTTTGAAACAGCGGTTTAGAAACTCTATTTTGACCGCAAAATGATTCATAACTCTATTTTTAGAATTTAGTATCGAAACCCCAAGAAACAGGGGTTTTAGAGATCCGGTTCTCCCATGCTCACGTTACACTGTCATAATTTCGATGTTACGATGGAATGACACTGAGAGTGAATTAATAAAGTAAACAGTAGCACACAAAAGCTTAGATGGAACAGACACAGAAACGATAAGAAAAGCAGCCTTTACTCTATGGATGCACACTGTTAACCTTTTTAAACTTATATAAATCTCTCCTTACCATAAAAAAATATATATAGCTTGACACAGTTTTGTTAATATCTTTAAGATATGGTACTAGAAAAGGTCATGGTAGTGTTCCGTAATTTAATTATAATTAAGTTTATTGTGTGAGTAAAACCAATAGCAAAAGATCATAATAGTTAAATAGTTTAAATTTTTTTAATTTAGCAAAAATAGTTCATATGTATTCATTTCAAATATGAACTGTGAAAGTTTATGGTATTTTACTATTAAGCTATTCTAAAAGATTGATACTTAAACCCCCGCATATCATTAATTTATCTCCTGGTCCCTTGATTTTACAAGACCATATCTGATCATAATCAAAACCAATAATAAGAGGAATTTATAGACATTAATGATGTATGATGATTTTTCCTTACAAATGCAGATAATTTCTTGATTACTGACGCATATTTAAAGCAATGATGTGACTCATTTTGTCGTAGTTTTTCTCAATAATATTATATATTTAAAGCAATGATGTGACTCAATTTGCCCTAAAGATGCACAAATTTGATTGGTTCCTGTAATGGATATTTTAGTAGCCTATATGTGGATGACTCATATATTATGATTTTGTTTTTCGTTAACAAGTATTCCGAAGTGCTAAATTAAGCATGAAGCACCCATATACATCACTCCTTGATGCATGAAGATCACATAAATAATATTATGTCTCATGTTTTTTTCCTCTGAAAAAGAAAAAGATATTATATTTTAATAAATCAGCCGAAGGTTGATAATTTATTTATGCATGAAATACACATAAATAATATTATATGCAAATAACTTAATTTACGTCAAAGGTGCCGGATACGAGTTTGTAGAGCGACAAGGATTGTTTTTCTTAATAATAACAAAGATATTATCACATTACAAAAACAAAGAAACTCTAATTGGAATATTTTATTGTGGTGGGGTTCGATGAGCAACAGTACTTTGTATCTGACATATATATCAACCTGAGCGTATTGGCTTCCGTCCTACATGAACAATGCTTTACTAATAATGACCAAATGAAATGTTCTTATTTCACATTTTAAAAATTTATATAAATGTATATAAGCTGAATAAATGTTATATATAAACTAGAAAGAGAGGGGATCTCTCTCTCTCTGTGTGTAATTAACTTATGTGGTGGGGAGACGGGGAGGAGTTAGGAACAGGAACAAGGAGAAGCGAGAACCACTTAAATGGAGGAATCGATTGTATTTCGTCCTTTGTTCCACATAGCAACTAGGGATCTAAAAGCACCAAATTTGATGACTTATTAAGGGGAAGACATATCTTTTTTGGGGGGGAAAAGGTTGTAAATATATGCAAAATCTTTTATAAATAAGGCGAAGCATTCAGAGCAAAATAAAATGTACACTGTCTCACCAAAAGAAGAGTAAATAAAAAAAAACCAAAATAAAAATTTATCGAATAAAATTTCATATAATAATCAATCTTAAAAAAGAATAAAAAGATTAAATCTCTCACCTTCTAGTTTATACCACCTGAGTTGCAAATAAAATGAAAAAGCACTAAGATATTGGCACGGCTCAATCAAATGCATGGCATAGGAGGGCTCAAGTTATTTTTTTCTAACCCGTCTTGGTTTTATCATGTCTTAGCTAGTTGCATCTGAATGAACCGGGCCAACATCACAGTAACCATTTCAATGGAAACATACTTTATATCACCATACAAAGAAAAATTTAAGGAAGAAAGAATTGAGGAGGAAGGAAAAACGAGGGGGGGGGGGGGGGGAGAGAGAGAGAGGTAGTGTGAAGGAAAGGGGAATGTCTTGGGGGGGAATT
Source organism: Agapanthus africanus (assembly GCA_030015575.1). Taxonomy (NCBI): domain Eukaryota; kingdom Viridiplantae; phylum Streptophyta; class Magnoliopsida; order Asparagales; family Amaryllidaceae; genus Agapanthus; species Agapanthus africanus. Next base: position 51,383,225 of record CM057339.1, read on the forward strand.
TAAGAAGGTGGATGCAAGAGATGAGCATTCATAACACTCGTCTACCAAATGAGAAAGACAGGCCATTGCATTTATAACATGGAAAACTCCAACCAAAATATTAGCTCTCATGACGCACACACTTCATATGTAGTGTAGTGGTTTGTGAATTAATGTTGTGAGAGAGCATTTATGGGCATCTCACCAATAAACAAACATCTTAATTTCCTAATGCGAAGTTACTTTCATAGCATATGTGTGCATTAATTTTGGAGAGTGTATCTTTTTTTATATGATGATTATGGCTTACACCTATGGCTAGCTAATACTATCCTATGGCATGTGAACGAATGTGGGGAGTGGTGGTGATAGTAGGGGAATAAATGTTAGGTATGGGAATTGTTTCTTGGCATGGGAAGTTTAACTAAAATTATTTTTTCATGACTCTATGACGATCTCGGGTCGACAGACTAATCTGTACCAGTGTCACCAGAGAACTGCTATCTAACGATATGTATAATACCATTTAGGAGTTCTCGGTAAGTCCGTTCAGTGTACCCAGTCTCCACTGAGCACTCATATACCTTCTCTGATGTCAAACACTAAGAGATATGGGATCATCCATCGCCCATCACATGGGTCGAGAAGCGTATACGCTAATCTACTCTAGAGTACGATGCCCTATCTCGATACTCCCAAGACTAGGAACAATTATAGGGTGTACTTGTGGACTACCCTTGGCCCTACTAGTATGATCTCCATCATAGTCCTGGTAGTCAAGTACACATCCTAAAGGCTTTATCAACATGTGAGAGCAAGACAGCATCATTTATACAAGTCAACATGTTAAGATAAAGTGTAACCAGATAGCATACTATTATGTCGAGCAAGAAAATTCTCCCTATATATGTCCAAGCATCCACTACAATATACATCCCATGTACAGTAATAGCCTCTAGGGCATACATAAAACTAACAATCTCCCACTTGCACTAAGGCCATCTGTTGTAGTATCCAATACCCAACGAAATAGCAGTGGTTGTAGTATCCCCTACTCAACCATCCCAAAATCTTTCAAATATCATTTGGGGAAGCAGGCCTTATGAGCGGATCCGCCGTGTTAACCTCCGTATCTACTCTCCTAACCTTGATCTCTTGGAGATCAACCATCTCCCTTTTCAGATGATACTTGCCTCAGAATATGTCTAGAACGCTGATGGGACCTGCATTCCTAGGTCAAAACCACAACTCCATTGTTGTCACAATAACATTTATTGGACGCTCAATGGTAGGAACCATGTTTATCTCATGAACAAGAAATGCCCAGACAACTTCTTTGGTAACATTGTTGGTAGCGATATATCTAGCCTTTATCGTCTAGTATGTCACGGTATCTAGCTTGGAAATCTTCCAACATACCATCCCTCCACTGAAGGTAAAAACAATGTCTATGACCGACTTTCAGTCGACCTTATCAGTCTGAAAGCTCGAACCAAGAACATTCTTTTAATGCTTCTCAAGTACTTAAGAATGTTCTCCACAGCTGACCAGTGATTCTCCCAAGATCCGATTGATTCCTGATTACTACACCTAGTGAGTTAGCTACATCTGGTCTGGTACATAATATCGCACACATGATAGAGCCTACTGCCGAAGTATAGGGTATCCCTTGCACGCGAGCTCTTTCCAAATCAGTCTCGAAAGACATCTTTTTGGAGAGAGTGATCCATGAGTAAGTGGGCGAACCACTATGCTTAGAATTTTCCATACTACACCCCTTTAGTATGGTGTTAATATACCTGGATTTGGGACACTCCCAACATCCATTTAGATCTATCAACATAGATCATTATTCACAAGATATAGTAGGTATCATCCAGATCTTCTATGGAGAATTCTCGTGATAAGTGGAGCTTGACCGAGTGTGGCATATAAAACCATTTCCTATCAAGAGTATGTCATTTACGTAGAATACATGGAAGACAATCTTACTCTCTACAACCTTCTTGTATATACAAGGTTCATCTATCTTTTTGATGAAGTCAAACTCTTTGCCTGCCATATCAAAACAGATGTTCTAACTCCGCGATGCGCGCATTGATCTTGATGGACTTAAGCATAGCTTTGAAAGTCTCAACTTTTCCATTTACACCAAGAATTTTCTCAAGATCCATTTGCTCCCAATGGATTATACCTGTCACGCCCCGCTTCCCAGTGTACGGCGAAGTGGACGCGACGAGGCCCGCTACGTATATACTCAGAAGTACATACGCTAAGCGTAACTAAGCAATATAAATACACAAGAGACAAGAGTATAAAAGAACAACAACTTTTATTAATAACATTCTTTGTACAATACATGAAAGAAAATACAACTGAAATAAAAGATGCCTAAACAGTGGCATAACATAAAAATGAAAAATACTGGAAAGAACAAGATACAATATCTAGAGCTCGAGGTCTTCGTGGAACCGCTACAAGTCTTCACTGGTGGGCTCGATCTCAGCTTGGTCCGACGCACCTGACGACATTCAAAGAAGAAGGAAATAGAATGTCGTCAGCGAACAGGTCGCTCGGTAAGTCCCAAAGATAATGGAGAAATAGACAGAGAGTAAAAGAGAGAGAGAGTAGCTTTTAATGTTGTATTGTATTGTCATATTATAGTAGTATGGTGCTAACGCTGTTGTTGTAGCTTGGTACAGAAGGATGCCAGTGTATACGAGGGGAGTCTCTATATGCCAGAGACTAAGGGCACGTATAGTACAAGGAACCGTTTATGCCACGGTACAACAGCAACTGAATATAGGTTAGGTGTCTTAATCTGACCACCTCATTCCACTTTTAACATCTTCCGTACCAATCTACCCCTTTAAACCCCGCGATGTCATATTTGTATTGTTATCTTGTAAACTTGTAATGATTGCTTGATTGACTTGATTGACTGACCGAAACCATGATATCAGGAAACGGTTATAACCGTAGAGTCATGTAAATGGAATACTGGAAAACATGTAAAAGGAATATCCATAGTTCGGTTCGGTCAAGTTATATAGATTGTTAACTGGAATCTGGAATTCATGTATTCATGTTGAGTTAGAATATAAAAGAATATAGATTGACTTGAAACATATTCAAGTTTTGTAGCTTGGTACAGAAGGATGCCAGTGTATACGAGAGGAGTCTCTATATGCCAGAGACTAAGGGCACGTATAGTACAAGGAACCGTTTATGCCACGGTACAACAGCAACTGGATTCATGTTAGGTGTATTAAATCTGACCACCTCGTGCCACCTTTAACACCTTCCGTACCAATCTACCCCTTAAACCCCGCGAAGTCTTATTTGTATTGTTATCTTGTAAATTGTAGTAATTGTAGATTGATTGACTGATTGACCGAAACCATGATATCAGGAAACGGTTGTAACCGTAGAGTCATGTAAATGGAATACTGAGAATCATGTAAAAGGAATATATCCATGGTTCGGTTCAGCCAAATTGTATAAATTGATAATTGTATTCATGGATTCATGTGTTCATTTTGAATTGGAATCTTGTAGATTATAGGTTGACTTGAATCAGATTCAAGTCAAATTGATCAGACTCAAACCCGAGTCAGACAATCAGAATTATGAATCGTGGTCTTATAATTGTTAGGGTCCTTAGGGTAATTTATAAACTTGAGGGGGTTTTATGTAAAAATATTTTTGTATAGTTTTCAAAATATAACTCAAGTATTTAATTATCGTCTTTAAGTACATACAACAATTTAATGATCAAGATAAATATGTATACATGTTCGAATAGCATGAAATGAGTCAAGTATATTATTCGAATAACTACCATAAACAATGCTGTAAAGAAATATTATGTAAGACTAATTAATCAAGTTGAACGAATGCGAAATATAAACAGAAATATGGCTCTAAATGTTTTGCATGCGTGAGTTCCAGTTTTACCTATATATGACTACCGGTTTGAGAGATATATATGTTTTCGTATCGTCGTGCAAAACAGATCAGAATCTATTCGGCACCGTCACATATTTTTAAAACGCAGTTTGAGTTAATTTGTATCAGGTTTCAGGTTACGAAAATTATTAGAAAATTGTAGGTATTTCGATGTACTTATCGAAAACACTAAGATTCACATGATTTGGATTTCTGAAGCTCTATTTATGATCATTTTAATATCAGCATTTAAAACAGAAATTCAGATTTCTGGACAGCAACTATATATTGTATTGTAAAGCCTATATCAGGTTGTTTCATGCATTCCTAAGTAATATAATATATAGAAAATTATAGTTCTATCAATTGTGCATCTACACATCTAAATTTTGTCATAAACGGACATCGGGTGTTCGAGTTATGTCCAATTTAAAAACAGTGTGCAAATCGGAACAGATTCTGTCCAGATCCGTCACTTAATATTGTAATGCAGTTTTCTTTATCTTAGATGGGTTTTCAGTAAAACTATAAAACTAAGAAAATCTAGATCATTCGATGTAGATATGAAAAACACCTGAGTTTGCTCAATTTGGATACCGGTATACCAAGTTATATGTCCTAGAAATTGACCGATAACTGCAGTTTTCTGTTTTACGATCAGTGAATAAATACGATGTAATTCACAAACCGTTATGCGTATCAATCTAAAATTTTTACAGCATGTATAAAATAATATAATCTATCATATGTAAATTCCATGAAATTTTCAGAAGTAAAAATCAATGTCTAAAAATTATTTTAAACCTAAAGGTATTGATGTGTATACTAAAATCGGCAAAAAGATTAACTAGTATTTTTATGCAAGCTTTATCCTTTCTTTTAATAACCAAACCGATTCCATGAGATATCGTAGATATATTATGGATTGAAATCTATGTTCTCACAACTTGTAATAAACATTCATAATCATGAAGAAAGAATTAAAAATACTTTAATTTGAACAAGAGATAATAAGATATTATTAAACCATATAGAATCATATATATCTAAACTTATGTTTATGTATATGTATATGTTTATGTGTATCTTCTCTTATGGATTATGATATGAAAAGAATAAGGGGTTCACGATGCATGACAAGAGGAAAAAAAAAGAGATGGGGGGAAAGGAGAGAGAAGGGACTTACATGCACAAGCCGGTATTGTCACCGGGCTTGTCTATCCGCCGATAGCCTCGCGTTACTAGCGAGACCTTCTTGAAGACTTCTTCATGTTCTTCTTCTTGTCATCTTGGTGAAGAGGAAGAAGTGAGAGATACAAAAATATGAGGAAGGAAAAGATGGAGGAGGACAAATAAAGATGTTGTAATGGTGAATAATAATATATGCATTTAACATGAGAATTAAAAGAGAAATGAAAAGTCACCATTCATTTTGGAAATGAAAGGTCTCATTTGTAGGTTATGAGAAGAATAAAAAATGATAAAAAATAATTGCAAGAATGGGGATTTGAACATGCGACTTATGGAATAATAATGCAAGGACTTAACCAATGAGCTATAAAGTTGTTCATGCATATATTTAATTAGAATTAAATATATGATGTTGCTTAAAAAGAAAATGGGCTTTTTAGATGGGCTATGGAGAATAAAAATAATGGATTTGGGTTAAATATTTATGAAAGGAAAAATAAGAATGAGAAGTTAAAAACTTAAATATAAGAAAATGAAATTGTACCTAGAAAAAAAATACATAATAGATTGAGGAATAAAATAATAATAAATTTAATAGAAAGAGGAAAATACCAAGTACAAATAAATACGGTATATTTTTGAAGAGGGATAATACAAATGTATAAAGATTTTAGGGTCATTACATTCTACCCTCCTTAAAAATAATTTCGTCCTCGAAATTTGTAAAAGGAAAGTGTAACAGTTTCAAAACAATTTGGTGATTGTGAGTGAAAGAAGAGGGTTAGGATAGATTCAACGGATGATAAGATTCAAGGAATAAAGACTTGTAAGATTCAAAGAACATGAATTGTAAAGAATGTTTTAGTTGCTGTTTCTTGTGTTATATTGCTTAGGTTGTTCACGCAGACCAGAACTGCATGACAGGGATTCATACAGCTCTGACCTGCATGGGCCACCAACAAAACCTGTCACGCCCTGCTTCCCAGTGTACGGCGAAGTGGACGCGACGAGGCCCGCTACGTATATACTCAGAAGTACATACGCTAAGCGTAACTAAGCAATATAAATACACAAGAGACAAGAGTATAAAAGAACAACAACTTTTATTAATAACATTCTTTGTACAATACATGAAAGGAAATACAACTGAAATAAAAGATGCCTAAACAGTGGCATAACATAAAAATGAAAAATACTGGAAAGAACAAGATACAATATCTAGAGCTCGAGGTCTTCGTGGAACCGCTACAAGTCTTCACTGGTGGGCTCGATCTCAGCTTGGTCCGACGCACCTGACGACATTCAAAGAAGAAGGAAATAGAATGTCGTCAGCGAACAGGTCGCTCGGTAAGTCCCAAAGATAATGGAGAAATAGACAGAGAGTAAAAGAGAGAGAGAGTAGCTTTTAATGTTGTATTGTATTGTCATATTATAGTAGTATGGTGCTAACGCTGTTGTTGTAGCTTGGTACAGAAGGATGCCAGTGTATACGAGGGGAGTCTCTATATGCCAGAGACTAAGGGCACGTATAGTACAAGGAACCGTTTATGCCACGGTACAACAGCAACTGAATATAGGTTAGGTGTCTTAATCTGACCACCTCATTCCACTTTTAACATCTTCCGTACCAATCTACCCCTTTAAACCCCGCGATGTCATATTTGTATTGTTATCTTGTAAACTTGTAATGATTGCTTGATTGACTTGATTGACTGACCGAAACCATGATATCAGGAAACGGTTATAACCGTAGAGTCATGTAAATGGAATACTGGAAAACATGTAAAAGGAATATCCATAGTTCGGTTCGGTCAAGTTATATAGATTGTTAACTGGAATCTGGAATTCATGTATTCATGTTGAGTTAGAATATAAAAGAATATAGATTGACTTGAAACATATTCAAGTTTTGTAGCTTGGTACAGAAGGATGCCAGTGTATACGAGAGGAGTCTCTATATGCCAGAGACTAAGGGCACGTATAGTACAAGGAACCGTTTATGCCACGGTACAACAGCAACTGGATTCATGTTAGGTGTATTAAATCTGACCACCTCGTGCCACCTTTAACACCTTCCGTACCAATCTACCCCTTAAACCCCGCGAAGTCTTATTTGTATTGTTATCTTGTAAATTGTAGTAATTGTAGATTGATTGACTGATTGACCGAAACCATGATATCAGGAAACGGTTGTAACCGTAGAGTCATGTAAATGGAATACTGAGAATCATGTAAAAGGAATATATCCATGGTTCGGTTCAGCCAAATTGTATAAATTGATAATTGTATTCATGGATTCATGTGTTCATTTTGAATTGGAATCTTGTAGATTATAGGTTGACTTGAATCAGATTCAAGTCAAATTGATCAGACTCAAACCCGAGTCAGACAATCAGAATTATGAATCGTGGTCTTATAATTGTTAGGGTCCTTAGGGTAATTTATAAACTTGAGGGGGTTTTATGTAAAAATATTTTTGTATAGTTTTCAAAATATAACTCAAGTATTTAATTATCGTCTTTAAGTACATACAACAATTTAATGATCAAGATAAATATGTATACATGTTCGAATAGCATGAAATGAGTCAAGTATATTATTCGAATAACTACCATAAACAATGCTGTAAAGAAATATTATGTAAGACTAATTAATCAAGTTGAACGAATGCGAAATATAAACAGAAATATGGCTCTAAATGTTTTGCATGCGTGAGTTCCAGTTTTACCTATATATGACTACCGGTTTGAGAGATATATATGTTTTCGTATCGTCGTGCAAAACAGATCAGAATCTATTCGGCACCGTCACATATTTTTAAAACGCAGTTTGAGTTAATTTGTATCAGGTTTCAGGTTACGAAAATTATTAGAAAATTGTAGGTATTTCGATGTACTTATCGAAAACACTAAGATTCACATGATTTGGATTTCTGAAGCTCTATTTATGATCATTTTAATATCAGCATTTAAAACAGAAATTCAGATTTCTGGACAGCAACTATATATTGTATTGTAAAGCCTATATCAGGTTGTTTCATGCATTCCTAAGTAATATAATATATAGAAAATTATAGTTCTATCAATTGTGCATCTACACATCTAAATTTTGTCATAAACGGACATCGGGTGTTCGAGTTATGTCCAATTTAAAAACAGTGTGCAAATCGGAACAGATTCTGTCCAGATCCGTCACTTAATATTGTAATGCAGTTTTCTTTATCTTAGATGGGTTTTCAGTAAAACTATAAAACTAAGAAAATCTAGATCATTCGATGTAGATATGAAAAACACCTGAGTTTGCTCAATTTGGATACCGGTATACCAAGTTATATGTCCTAGAAATTGACCGATAACTGCAGTTTTCTGTTTTACGATCAGTGAATAAATACGATGTAATTCACAAACCGTTATGCGTATCAATCTAAAATTTTTACAGCATGTATAAAATAATATAATCTATCATATGTAAATTCCATAAAATTTTCAGAAGTAAAAATCAATGTCTAAAAATTATTTTAAACCTAAAGGTATTGATGTGTATACTAAAATCGGCAAAAAGATTAACTAGTATTTTTATGCAAGCTTTATCCTTTCTTTTAATAACCAAACCGATTCCATGAGATATCGTAGATATATTATGGATTGAAATCTATGTTCTCACAACTTGTAATAAACATTCATAATCATGAAGAAAGAATTAAAAATACTTTAATTTGAACAAGAGATAATAAGATATTATTAAACCATATAGAATCATATATATCTAAACTTATGTTTATGTATATGTATATGTTTATGTGTATCTTCTCTTATGGATTATGATATGAAAAGAATAAGGGGTTCACGATGCATGACAAGAGGAAAAAAAAAGAGATGGGGGGAAAGGAGAGAGAAGGGACTTACATGCACAAGCCGGTATTGTCACCGGGCTTGTCTATCCGCCGATAGCCTCGCGTTACTAGCGAGACCTTCTTGAAGACTTCTTCATGTTCTTCTTCTTGTCATCTTGGTGAAGAGGAAGAAGTGAGAGATACAAAAATATGAGGAAGGAAAAGATGGAGGAGGACAAATAAAGATGTTGTAATGGTGAATAATAATATATGCATTTAACATGAGAATTAAAAGAGAAATGAAAAGTCACCATTCATTTTGGAAATGAAAGGTCTCATTTATAGGTTATGAGAAGAATAAAAAATGATAAAAAATAATTGCAAGAATGGGGATTTGAACATGCGACTTATGGAATAATAATGCAAGGACTTAACCAATGAGCTATAAAGTTGTTCATGCATATATTTAATTAGAATTAAATATATGATGTTGCTTAAAAAGAAAATGGGCTTTTTAGATGGGCTATGGAGAATAAAAATAATGGATTTGGGTTAAATATTTATGAAAGGAAAAATAAGAATGAGAAGTTAAAAACTTAAATATAAGAAAATGAAATTGTACCTAGAAAAAAAATACATAATAGATTGAGGAATAAAATAATAATAAATTTAATAGAAAGAGGAAAATACCAAGTACAAATAAATACGGTATATTTTTGAAGAGGGATAATACAAATGTATAAAGATTTTAGGGTCATTACAATACCCCTTCAGGTGCAACATGCAAAGTCATACTTTGTTGGTGTACATGAATTCCATCTTTGATCGCACAGCATCCAGCCTTTTCACAAAGCCCTCACTTGTGATGGCCTGCGTGAACCTGGTTAGGCCATCATCTACCATGATGCAGTCCTCGCTCCCACTGTTACCGAGAATACCGTGGTATCTCTCAAGTGGATGAGAAACCTTACCAGATTCGCGGAGAGGCTGAGATTCGTTGGGGACTATTGAATCTTTTGATTTCACCAAATTATCAGCTGTTAATTTGTTTAGCTGGAACTCGTTCCAGTTCTACCTCATGTCCACTAATCTCTTCACAAGAAATTCCTTTTCTAAAAAGGTGATATACTGAGAAACAAAACAACTTTTGCTCCTAAGAATAGTAGAAGATATTCCCTCACAAATGTTTTGGGATATCCTAACAAACTTACAGAACTGATCTTGTCTCGAACTTGTCCAGATTTTTGGAGGGTTAAAAGATTAAAACAGAGCATGCATGCTCATGATGTTAGGTTTTAGGGTAAATTGTCAAAAAAACAAAACCTAGCCAGCTTTCCTCGAGCTCAATATCCTTTAGCCCAATGAATCTATTCAAAACCCCCCGATCCATTCTCTCACTGTCAAAAACAACCCGGCTGCGATATCTGTATAGTTTCCTGCAATATGTGTTAGGTTAACTTAGGTATATGTATAGTTTACTGCAATATGTATGCAGCTAACTTACGTATATATAGTTTCCTGCAATATGTATATATGTAGCTAACTAGATATTGTAAGAAACTACAAAGATATTGCAGTTAGGGTTTTTTTGACAGCTAGAGAATAGGCTAGGGGGTTCTGCTAAGAATCTTTAAGGCATGATTTTTTAGACAGCAGGAAGGTTGGACATGAATTTTTTTATATAATCTCTACTGTTATAACTGAAACTCACTGGAATAGACCAAAAAACTTCTCTTTTATTCTATCAAGTAATAAGGAAAAAAAAAAGGAGAAAAAACTTTTAGTAAACTCTAAATCCACACAATATCACCTTATACTTTTAAGAGATTAATGGAGGAAAGAGGCCACAGGAGGGGATTTCCTCCTATGGCGTGGAAAAAATACAACCCCCACCATTTTTTCCGACGATCGGCACCCATCATCATCATCGTTATCATCTAAGATGTGCGTACACCAAATTTCATGTGATTCCACAACTTTTTCACCGTTGATTTAGTGGGTTCAAAATTAACGGTTTACCGACAATAGAACTTTTTACATTGCTAAATCAACGGTGAAAAAGTTGTAGAATCACATGAAATTTGGTGTACGCACATCTTAGATGATAACGATGAAGATGATGGGGGGCCGATCGTCGAAAAAATTGATGGAGGTTGTATTTTTTCCGCGCCATAGGAGAAAATTTCCTCCTATGGCCTCTTTTTTCCATTATTCTCTACTTTTAAATAGATATTATTACCCTTTTGCCTTTTTCATTGAAAAGCAAAAAGAGGGCAATTATTACCGTGAGCCCCCTCCCTCTTCTCTCTCTCTCACATACACATTTAATAGTCATAAAAAGATATTAAAAAATCAAATACATGCATCATGAATTGTAACAATATATAAATCATCCTCAATTTTTTTCGTTTTAAAGATTTTTCACAGCTTTATCACATCTATTAGATCACCTTTCAAAAAGAGCTCGCGTCTAATATATACACACGTGCATCACACGTGCAAAACATATGCACCTACAAAACACTAGTTAGATTTATGGCACTGGTGACGCAGGTGAAAACAAACAAATTTGGACGTTTTGTAAAGTAACAACTGTGAACTCTTCTTAATTAGGTTTTAATTTTGGTTAAGCTTCAAATTCGTTCTACATATTTCATATAAATGTTACTCCAATTAGTTTTATTATAGATCGTATGTTAGAAATAATGTATCCTTGAATTTAAATTCCGAGGAAATCAATGGTTAAAGTGGAATACATGAATAATAAAAATTCAAATGATACGCGCAAATTTCAAATTTTCCTCACCTTTTCACACTTGAGGGATGGAGGGGGACAGGGTGTCAGTCAGGCTGTGAAAAATACCCGAACGTGACCCAAATATAATGAACCAAATCCGCTAAGTTTTTATTCGAGTTAACTCCACCCAATCCGTTTAATAAAAGGGTCGGATATGGATCATGTGTCGTGATTCATGACCCGCTTTGACCCGAATACCTTATCTCCAAATTGTTCATTTCCTCTCTTGTTTTCTCTGGTATTTTTTGGTTCTGTTTTTTGAATATCCCCAAATTTATTCACAAGCGTCAAACTTATTATAGTGAATATTCATTGCTTATACATAAAACAAACAAAACTAATGGACCCAACCCGAATTTTAAACGGATCGGGTCGGCCTGAATATTAAATGAATCGGGTATGGATCTTAAAAAACTAACCCGGTAATTAAACGGGTCAGATCGATCCAACCCGACTTTGGCCGGACCCAACATGACCCGACCTAATTATGACCCAACCGGACCCGTTTGACACCTCGAGGTGTCCGGGGAGGAAAACAACAGCCTTTTTTATTTATTGGGTTTTCCTTGAAAAAAATAAAACGGGGACACGTGGACACATTTGAGTACTACTTGTAGCAGTAAAGATCTGGAGAGGTTTTAGAGGAAAATTATAATTGTGATTATTCAAGAGAACGTTAGTAACTCAGTAATAGTAATTATGACTCGTTAATTAGGTTTAACCTTCCATCATGTTTTAACGACAATGAATCGTCTAGTAAAACAAGGTAAATAAATTTTGGGACATCCTAAGTGGTATTGTTTTTTTTATATTTGATGGAGGTTGGTATCTCCTTCAGATGTTGTCCTCCGTCGATCTGTCGCGAGCGTGGATGAACGGCTGAAATTGGTATTGGGGGTCGCTTCCCTGAGCGTGTGGATCTCAGTAGGCTTGATTCGAGGTGAAGCCGAACTACCTGCAAAGAAGTCCCGGGGTGGTTGTGCCACCGTGGATCCTCCGACAATCAAGTTAGCCGAGATATCTGAGCAGAGCGGCGGCTTATTGGGTTAAAATTGCGTTACCTGAGTCGTTTGGGAGAGAAGTTTTTATAGTGGTCGCTTGGAGCGAGATGGCGCGAGATCTTCGCCGGCCGTTACGCCCCTAGCGTTGCATCTGCGTGAGTGACGGGATCCCCCCATTAATGACGAGATACGCTCGTTAATGGGAGGATACGGCGGTGTGGAACGCGGAATGTTCGATGGCGGATATCTTGCTTCTGGAGAGATACGCGGAGCCGTGGCGGAGGCGCTTGGGCTCTGCGTCCTTGGTTGCTAGGTAGAACCGGGACGGCTTAGCTCGGCGAGAGGCTCGAAGACGAGCCGGAGGCCGAGAAAGATCGGTTCTGTGATAGCTCGGAGGCGAGCAGGGAGGGCTGAGAAAGCTCAGCGTGCAGGAGAACTCGGAGGCGAGCCGATGGTTATTTGTAAGGCGGGCATAGGAGTGCTCAGGCATCCATAGAAGGTCGAGAAATACCCCGGGACGGTGCTTACCCTGTTTGCGTGAATCCCGGGACGCGTCATCAACCACGTGTCATGATCTGGGGAGTTCCCACTTGTGAGCATCATCATTAGCCCCCCACTCTCGTCCCGACCTATTTATGGGTCGGGTCGAGAGTGGTCTGACCGGTCTCCCGGGCTCAGCCCGTAGTCAAGAACCTATCAGCGCGGATCTCTGAGGTGGATGGGCGTATCTTCGATGACGTCAGCGGATCGGGGGGGGGGGGAGATCGTGCATTAAAGAGAGAGCGCCAATTTGCTTGTACGTCTGTTGAGGCGCAGGCCACGTGTCCGACGTAGATTGGTGGACGTGACAGGCTGCCGCTGTCGCCTGCGCCCGAAGGGACGTCTCCAATGGTCGTTTGACACGTGGGGCGTCGACGGCTACCAGGCGCGAAGCTTCGTTTTGGCGGGAAATGATCTGAGCCGTTGGATGTATCGCCCAAGTAGTATAAATAGGGGTGGGATCCTCCTAGGGTCTACACTTTCGCTGTTATTTTCCTTTTGCTGCAAGAGATTACTCGGCGCTCCGTCCTTTAGACCGGATCCTTCGCGCTCTTTCCTCGGAGGACTCCATCTTTTGAATCAGGTTAGATGTCTTCCTCTGAGAAGTCTGTGGAAGTCGTTAGGGTAGAGTTGGGCGATGAGGTTCCAGTTGTTGGAGCCGAGTCCAGGGTGTCTTCTCCGGCTTCTTCCTCTGCCCCATTCGAGTTGGGTTCCCCTCATAGAGTTAGGGCCACCTGTGCTTCTCGTCGTCAGGCGACGGTAAGGGTCCCTAAAGTGCGTATTGGGAACGCTCGTGATGCCCCTTCCCTCTTAAGAAACGTGGATGAGCTCACTGAGATTCGGGCTCGTTTCCACATTCCCCCTAGCTATTCGCATTGTTTAGCTAGGGAGGGCAAAAGGGCGGATCAGGTGCAGGCCAAGGAGATTGCTTTGTACTTGGATGCATTCTGGGCTAGGATGCATCTGCCCTTTCCCCCCGAAGTATGCGGGGTACTACGTTGCTTCCAACTTGCCTCAGGCCAGCTATTGCCGAACTCGTGGAGAATTCTCCTCGGGCTGCTGGTCCAGTTGAGACTTGAAGAAATCTCTTTCAGCCTAACCCTTCTCACTTCCCTCCATTGTTACAAAAATCATCCCGGCACCCATAAGGCCGAGCCGAGCTGGGTGTACATTTCCTTCAAAAAACGCAAGGGAGGGACGGCCGGATTAGAGGTAGTAGTTGTTCCTTCTTCCATTTTCGTATGGAAGGAGAAGTTTGTATTTTCGGGCTACCCGAGGGCGAGAATTGGCATATGCCTGTACAGTGGCATAGGGCCGACTGTCCGCGGGTAAAGCGGTCGTCCTCTCCCAAGACGTGGGCGGTGTCCATGTGGGAGTCGATCCATCGGGCCGTCATTTTTCTTTCCTAGCAGGCCCTTAGCCGGGCCGGGCTCAGCCCCGCTCGATTCGTGGGTGAGTTAGGAGCTTGGAAGATCTGTTTAGACTTGAATATTTTTCTTTTGCTCTTTTCAGCGTCGCTAACTCCCTTTGTGTATTCTTATTTCTGCAGAGGCAATGGACCGATCCAAATTCTTGGCTGCTTTAGACGCAAAGAAAGGGAGGAAGACCGGGGGCGCTAGCTCGTCCCGCCCCGGTTCGAGCTCGTCCCAGAAGCCAGCCGCACCGGCTAAGCCTTCCGCCGCACCCCGAGCTCCAGAACCCAGCCGCGAGGAGAGCCATAAGCAAGCTCGGGAACCGGAGCCCCGGGCGAAGGAGGTGGAGAATGAAGCCGACCCCCCTCGAGGCCCTCCTCAAGAGGTACAAGAGAACGGTTTCTCGATCTCCGGCCTCCCGATCCCCGTGCAAGAGGGGGACGTCTGTTTCTAGGTGCCCTCGGGGATTTCTGTTGCCGATGGCTTGCTTTCGGATATGGAACGATCGGCCGGATGCAAAATTCCCTAGGGGACCCTTAAGGCCCAAGTGGTCGCCATTGCTCAGGAGGCTGTCCAGGTCAGTATCTGCTTTCCGTTGAGGTTTTCGTCATGTATTTTTTCCTTGGATCGGATACTTTTAACCCCCTCCTTTACTTTCCTCAGGTCCTCCAGCACTGCGCCCACATCGTCAATATGGAGTCCGTGGAGATCGCCCCGGCAATGCGGAAGGCGGGTAAGTCGTCCTCGCAGAAGGAGGACCTACGCCTGGAGTTGCAGCAGGCGAAGGAGAGAACAGCAGCCCTCGAAACCCGAGTGGTCGCCGAGGAGGTGACGAACTCCAAATGCAAGGAGTCCATTCGACTTTTGAGTGAATCCAACATGGCCATCCAGGCTAAGTTGGAGGATGCTAAGGTGCTTAACGCGACGATGAAGAAGTCGCGGGTCGCCTGCAAGAAGGAGACCCAGCTTGACGCGGTGAAGCTTGCCAACCTCCAGGTTGTGAAGTCGGTGGAGAGGTACAAGACATCGGACCAGTTCTACGCCAACCTTGCCGACGCCTCGGCCATCGTTTGGCATCAGGCTCTCGACACTGTCAATGCGTTGATGCCCGGGCTTACTCATGGCGAGCTTCGGCTCCAGTACCCCCTCTTCGAGGATGAGCCGCAGGGGGAGACCGATGGGAGAGCTGCCGGGGGAGAGACCGCCGGTGGGGGTGCTGGAGATAAGGCTCCTGGTGGGGGCACCGACCCAAAAGCCGTCACCCCGGCTCCCGACGTCGGCGTTGAGCTAGTCGAGATCCTCCCCAGTCTCGAGGCCTGAGCCTTCCTGCCTTTTTCTCTCTTTTATAAATTCTGTAAGCCTCCGGGCGCTTTTTGTATGGCTGAGGAGCCCATAGTACCTTGTAAAGACTCTCATATCGTAAATAAAACAGTTTTAAATTTTTCTTCGTGGCGATGTTTTCTTGTGCGAGCAATTGAGCTTGTTAGCGTTTTCCTCATCTCAGGAGTCAGGCCGTAGGTCGATGACCGGTCTTTTAGATGGCGGTCGACCTTCGAGTGTAAGTCGATCCCCTCCCGCCCCTAGAGTTGAGATGGCGATCGTTCGCTTAGAATACATCGGAAGATCCTTCGGTGTAGATAAGTCGAGATTTGCCCATTCCTTCAGTGAAGCTGCTCGGTGGCATCTGGATGGGGGCTTTGGATCCTTAGCGTGGGTGGATAGGAAGTTACCCGCTAAGGATCGACCAGGACGGGAAGCTACTCGGTGGCCTCTTGATGAGGGCTTCGACCCTTAGCGTAGATGGGTAGGAAGTTACCCGCTAAGGATTGACCGAGCAGGGAAGCTGCCCGGTGGCCTCTTGAAGAGGGCTTTTGATCTTTGGCGTCGGTGGGTAGGGGACTACCAGCCAGGGATTGACCGAGCAGGGAAGCTGCTCGGTGGCCTCTTGATGATGGCTTTTGATCCTTAGCGTAGATGGGTAGGAAGTTACCCGCTAGGGATTGACCGAACAAGGAAGCTGCTCGATGGCCTCTTGAGGAGGGTTTTTGATCCTTGGCGTCGGTGGGTAGGGAACTACCAGCCAGGGATTGAACGAGCAGGGAAGCTACTCGGTGGCCTCTTGATGAGGGATTTCACCCTTGGCGTCGGTGGGTAGGGGATTACCAGCCAGAGATTGACCAAGCAGGGAAGCCGCTCAGTGGCCTCTTGGTGAGGGCTTTTGATCCTTAGCATAGATGGGTAGGAAGTTACCCGCTAAGGATTGACCGAGCATGGAAGCTGCTCGGTAGCCTCTTGATGAGGGCTTTTACCCTTGGCGTCAGTGGATAGGGGGACTGCCAGCCAGGGATTGACCGGGCAGGGAAGCTGCTCGGTAGCCTCTTGATGAGGGCTTTTATTGTTGGCGCAGGTGGGTAGGAGACTACTAGTCAGGGATTGACCGAGCAGGGAAGCTGTTCGGTGGCCTCTTGATGAGGGCTTTTATCCTTGGTGTAGGTGGGTAGGAGACTACCAGCCAGGGATCGACCGAGCAGGGAAGCAGCTCGGTGGCCTCTTGATGAAGGCTTTTGATCCTTAGCGTAGATGGGTAGGAAGTTACCCGCTAAGGATCGACCGAGCAGGGAAGCTTCTCGGTGGCCTCTTGAAGAGGTTTTTTTTTTGTGTCGGTCTGACTCCCTTGACCCGTAAAATCTGGGGAGAGAGACCGTCTGTAATACCCAGTCCCTTTTATACCAAAATCTGTATCTTGTTACTCTAGAATTCCATTTTTTTTATTTATAATTTTATGTGTTTTATTTATAATTTTATTCGTAAAAATTATTTCATTCTTAAAACCTTTTCTTTAAACCCCAAACCCTATTCACTTTTAAATAAACTAAATTCCCTTGCTATTTTAAAGAGCCGGCCCAGCAGTATTTTTTCCACAGCCATTTCTTTAGAATTCCTTTTATTTTGGCAGCCTAACCAAGCCTATTCTTTTAAATAAAAATTCTTTTAATAAAACCCAGCCCGAGCCCAACACTCATTTTTCCCTAAGAATTTTAAACATTAAATCTCTTCCCTGGCCCAGCCCCTATTCTCAGCCCGGTCTAATTTTTCCTTTCCATTATAATCTTTTAAATTCTACTGGCCCGGCCCACTTTCCTCATCGAATTTCTTTTTCCTTTTATTATTTTTCGGCCCAAGCCCAACGGCCTGCGACGTTACACCCTACCGTGCCTGCTCCTTCGCAACCCGACCCGCTCCTATTCTTCTCCTTCTTCGCAACGGCTCTTTTTCTTTTCCCCGCGCGCGGTCCGCTCCCTCCGCCATCGCCCCCGCTCTCGCGACGTTACAGCCACGATGCGGGCGTTTTCCCCCACAACCTGCTCCCTCAACGGCTCACTCCTCTCTTCCCCTCTCATCCTCGTCTCAACTCCTTTTTTTCTCTCTGCAGAACACAAATACTCGAGGAACCCACAACACCTTCTCGAGTCCCTGCCGACGACGAGGACGACCACCGTAACCACCTCGTCGACTCCCTCACTCGCTTCTCTCCATCGATGGAGCCCTCGCCTCAACTTCTCCAGCCATTTTTCCCCCCCACACACTGCACACCGAGCTCAGACACCGAGCTTCCCCGCCGCCGGCAAGCCCACTTCCCTGAGCCCCTCCGTCGACCCTACGTAAGACTCTCTCTCTCTATCTCTCTGTTTCTCTCTCCCTCTCTGCCTCTCAATCTCTGCTTCTTTCTTTCTCTCTGTCACTTTCTCTCTCTCCCTCTCTCTCTCTGTTTCCCTCTCTCAATCTCTCTCTCTCTCTAACTTCCTCTCTCCCTCTCTCTCAATCTCTCTTTCTCACCCTGTCTCTCTCTCAAATCTCTGTTTCCCTCTCTCTCTCTCTACATCTCACACTCTCTCTCTAACTCTCTCTCCATTTCTCTAAATCTCTCTCTGTTCTCAAAATTTCTCTCTCTCTCCCGCAGATCAAAACCAGAAACAACTCGGGCGGTAATGAAAACGATTGCACGGAGAGTAACTGGAGTGAATACAATTGTCCGATTCCAATAGGCCGAACGGTGCTGCGCCCGTGACGCAATCGTGCTGCTGCCGCTGCCGGACCCTCGTCGACTCGTGTCCAGGCAAGTTTCTACTTGCTACATGCTAAGCTATGCTTGTTACAAACTAACATCGTATAGATTCTATAATTAATTTCTGAATGAAATCATATTACGTACTTGTTCGATGCATGTTCTCAAAGATAATACTTTTCTAAATTGACGGAACTGAATTGTTTATGTTGGCACTTGTTGTGATGAATATCTTGTACAAATTGCGCTGGAAAATATGACCGTTAACGAATAAAACGACTACCCCCAAGGTTACTCGTAAAACTGGAATTTTATTGTACCTGAAAACCGTTAAATTCGCCATAAATTACATACACGCTGGAATGATGCGTTCGAGGGCTCAAATCGAAGCCAACTCGACGAACTCTAACCCTATACTAGTTTCCAGATAATTCTATACTTAAACTGTGACGATACTTGGATCGGAGTGCGACTCTGGACTGCAGTCCAGAGCGACTCCAATTGTTGCTTGCTGTTCCGTAATGGGTACCACAAGATTTTCTTAACTCATAGATTGAGGAACTCCACTGTTTATTATAGGTAACTCTGTTAGCTAGACAACGCAAGTGGTTTCATCCTGTTTCGTTATCGTTTGTTATTTAATCGGCAATTTAATAGATGTGGACGTATAACAGTCCAGAACAGAATCAGAATTGACATACTAGTATTAAACAGTGTATATCTGCTGATGAACAGACGCGATTGAAGATCCGTCTGTTGCGTTGAAAACTTTACTGAAAACTATAGATTTCATTCAACTGTAGCATCGCTAAAATCTGATCCCAATTGGGATTAAAATGCGTTGCGAAACGGACTTCTGATTCTGAAACCGGATTTCCAGCCGTGAACGCTTAAAATGAAATGACTATAATTAGTGATCCTGGAACCCGATTGGCATGAAACTAAATTCGATGGATAGATAACTGAGTATACTAATTATTACTTGTTCATCGTCTCACTAAATTGTAACCGTAGGATTTATGATACATTATTCAAGTAGTAGATTACTAATTCATGACATCCTAAACATGCTTTATATACTATTCACGCATCATATCATACACATGTCATTGCAGTGATAACATAGTGATAACGTGCATTACCCAGTGTTAGTTATTAGTGATGATTGTGACAAGTACGTCAGTATTCGTGTATCAGTGAATAAGTGTAACACCCGGCCCCTTTTATACCAAGTCCGTATTTTGTTACTTTAGAATTCCATTCATTTTATTTATAATTCTATGTGTTTTATTTAGGAAATTATTTATTTATTATAACCTCTTTTATAAACCCAAATTTTAAACCAAACTATATTTATTTCACTCAGCCCATTCCTTTTTATTTAAATAAAACCCAAACCCTATTATATTTTTTCCAACAAATTCCCTTAGGCAAGACCATTTTTCTTTTAACTGAACCCCAAATTCCCATTCCCTTATTTGAATTCATTCTTCTCTTTTTCCCCAATTAATATATTTTCCCGACGGCCCATTTCCCCCTCTTTCTCATCAAATTTTCTTTTCAAGCCCACTGCTATTTATTTCCTTCTCTAAATTCTCCTCGGCCCAGCCCCGGCCCGTTGCTCTATTTCTCCCTAATTGATTTTTCTATTCTGGCCCAACTTCAGCCCAGCCCACATCCCTCACTAATTCTCCTTTATTCCTTTGGCCTGCTTCATTTTCCCCCACGCCCGCGCCGCTACGCCCTCAACCCGAGCCCCGTTACTGTTTATCTCCTTTAAAACTCCCCAACGGTAACTTTCCTTCAACCGCGCGAGATCCGCTCTCCTCGCCGTAGCTCACGCCGCCTCCTCCGCTCTCGTTCTCGCGACGTTACACCCACGACGCGCACGTTATCCCCGCGACCCGCTCCCTCAATGGTTCACTCCTCTTTCCCATTCATCCTCGTCTTCATTTTCTCCTCCTTCCTTTTCCCGCTACCCACAGATCAAAACTCCCCCGCACACCGACGAGCTTCTCTGTTGTCCCGCTGCTTCTCGTCAACCCCACCAGCGTCGTCGTCGTCGTCACCCCCTCGTTCCCTCTGTCGTCACCGGAAAACTTCACCGTCTCATCACTCCGCCGTCAACGCCGACGACAACGAACCCCTCCCTCGTCTTCCTCCTGCTCACCAAGCTCGAACCCCCTGTGCATCCAACCTCCTTGCACCCTCACCCTGGCCGACGAACTCTTCACTCCCGAGCACCCCTGTCGAGCTTCCCTGCATACCCACCCTTTTCACCGAGCTCGACCACCGGGCACCCACACCGCCGGCGCCCCGTCCGTCGACTCCCTCATCATCGTCGTCGTTCTCGTCATCTCCCCTTCTCTGTCCCTCTTCTTTTCTCTCTCTGACTCAGTTCTCTCTCTCTCCCACTCACTCTCTCTGTCTCTCTATCTCTAACCTCCCCCTCTCTCTAAATTTAACTCTCCTCTCTGCCTCTCTCTCTCTCTCCCTCTCTAACTGCCTCTCTCAACTCTCCCTCTCTCGTACCCACCAGCACCATGCCACCATGCCACCAGCACCATGCCACCATATGCCCAGAGCCCGAGCACGAGCCAAGACCGCGAACCTTGCATGCGTCATTCATCGCGCGTTCACGTCGTTGCCGCTGCCGTGTGCTCCAAGACGTCTCCAGGCAAGTTTTTACTTGCTTTCATGCTATTTATCATTAAATTACCAATCAAAATCGTAGATATTCCATGTTTTGCTTGATGCTAAATATTGCCATAAAACCGTTCGATACTTGTTCTCATAGAAAATCATTATCCAATTTGACGGAACTAGATATAATGCTGTGGCCCTTGATATGTTGAATACCTTGTGCAAGTTTCATTAGAAAATACGACTGTTAAAGATTAAAACGACTACCCCCAAGTCTAGCCGTAAAACTGTAATTCTGTTGCATCTGAAAATTGTTAAATTCGCCATAAATCATATACATACTAGAATGGTGCTTTCGAGGGCTCAAATCGAAGCCAACTCGACGATCTTTAACCCTGTACTAGTTTCCAGACATTCCTGTACTTAAACCATGATGAAAATTAGATCGGAATGCGACTCTGGACTGCAGTCCAGAGCGACTCCAGTTATTGGTTGCTGTTCCGTAATGGGTACCACAGGATTTACTTAACTCTTAGGTTGCGGAACTCCGCTGTTTATTGTAGAGAAACCTGTTAGCTAGACAACACAACTGGGTTCATTCTGTTTCATTACCGTTTGATATTTTATCGGTGATTTAATATATCGGGACACCTAACAGTCCCAGCAGATTCAGAATTGACATGTTAATATTAAACAGATTATAACTCCTAACATACAGACGAGATTGAAGATCCGTTTGTTGCGTTGAAAACTTTACTGAAAATCCTAGAATTCTTTCAACTGTAGCGTCGCTAAATTATGATCCCAACTGGGGTTAAAATGCGTTACGAAATAGATTCCTGATTCTGAAACCGGATTTCCAGCCGCGTGCGCTTAAAATGAAACAGTTATAACTAATGATCCTGAAACCCGATTGGCTCGAAACCAAATTAGATGGATAGATAACTGAACATACTAATTACTACCTGTTTGTCATTTCGCCAAATTATATACATATGTTTCATGATAAATCGTGCAAGTGAAAGAATGCGGTTTTATAACATCCTCACCATGTTTATATACTTGTTCACGCATCATATCATACCCATGTCATTTGATAACCTAGTGACATCGTGCATTTACCCAGTGTTAGATTTTAGTGTTGATTGTGGCAAGTACGTCAGTGTTCGTGTATTCGTGATTAAGTGAAAGTGATACGTACTTGTGCACAATCAGTGTCCCTTTTATTCTATTGCATTGTCGACGTCTGTGGGATGCGTGTACGTGTGACTATAAGTGGTATGGGACACTTATGGAAGCGCTTGCACGGATGTCACAGATAAGGCATCCGACACTGCCGTTTATCTTAGGTATTAGTCGGGACGTGCTTGATGGAGGTCCTGCCTCCAGTTCTCGCGCAGACTTGTCACGGATCGATTAGTATTTAGGGTTATGGTTAGCGTTTGATGTAGACCACGGGGTGTGGGGTAGTTCAAGTGTGAATTCAACAGAATCTCGGGAGTCCCATGCCGGCTTATATATTTAGGGAGTTATATGGAGATTTACAGGGTATGTGCTATATACACCGTGATACATTCGTTACATGTTGGGCCCGTGGTCCCTTGCCCTTGGGTTCTACCCTTGGGTGGAGGACACTCGCGAGTGGTTGACTCTCACACTTGGACTGACGATAGGCTTATTGACCTGTGCAGTGAGACTTAGAGACTGATAGGGTTACTGTCGTTTACATTCCTTATATACTGTGTTGACATACATGACATATCGTTATACTGCTTTACTGCTCCGCTGCATTTATCTCTGCTCATTTATATTCATGCTGTTATTTATTTACTGTTATTCATATCCTTCACCGCTGTTAGAACTGTTACTTGATTATATACATTATATTGCTATTGTGTCGCTCTGACGACCTGAGTATGCATGCTCAGTGTGAGGAGAAGATTTAGCCTGGATCAGAACTAGATGTGCTTCACAGACTTCTTGACTCGCCTTCCCGAGTTACTTTCATTTGTTCCACTTCAGGTCAGTCTTTACATTGTTCCTTTCAGTTACTGCATTTTCTCATTACCTGCGCATCGTTTACTGTTTACCATGATAAACTAGAAGCCGAAGTGTGACTACGGCAGGACTTTTCCTTGACCGTAGGAGCATGGCTGGCCTTGTCTACCCCTCGTATTCCGTATTTTGGGAAGCGGGGCGTGACATGGTTTAGTTGGTATCAGAGCCAGGTTTTGCATCGATTGGGATTGCAGTTTTTCGTGTACAGTTCGGCAATCTAAGACATACTTCGGTCTAGGTTGTAAACTGTTATTCTTGATCCATATTCACATCGTGCGTTCAGCTATCCATTCAATATGGTTTTGGGTGACTTGACAAGGATACGTGGTGGCAATTGCACTACCGTACTCTATTCAAGTGACTTAAAGTGATACCGTTAATTCCCCGCTTGTAATGATATTCATCATCTCTGATATTCTTGAATCCTTGTTCTATCCATATCATATTTTAATTCATTTAGCATGTGACTCGTATCATTCTCGAAATTGTTGTTTCAGGATCATGTCTTCCAACAACTCTTCATCTGTTTCCGCTCCCCAGAATCAGACCGTTGAGATTCTGAGTGCACTGAGAGGTCTAAGGGAAGCCCAAGAGCGAACGAACGACTTGTTGGCTGAAGGACTGAGAAGACAGGTGAGTCAGGCCCCAGCGGGAGTCTCCTATCATAAAGGGATCCCTATTGGACGAGGAAAGGAGAAGAAGATGAAGCGTCAACAGAAGCATCAGAAGAACCCTTGCTGTGGATATTGTAAAAGACCAGGACATCTTCAGAAGGATTGTCGCCGTGCCCAAGGGAAATGTCTGATATGCGGTTCCGACAAACAGCTCATCAACGGTTGCCCAGAAAGGAAAGAACTACAAGGAGGAAACTCGTCCATACTTCCCACTTCTGCAAATGAGGATTCATCGCGTAGTTTGAACTTCGACCATAAGGCGGATCTAACGCAGGATTCAACTCGCGTAACGATGATGCAGCGTTCTGGCAGTCAAAGGAGAATTTTATGTTTTCCAATTTCAGTATTTTGTTGTCGTACTTTTATAAACATTTCCTTCCATTTGAACCTTGTGTCCGCTGAATTTTTAGTTGAATGCAATAAAATTTGAATCGTATTATATGTATCATTCTCTTGTCATTTCCCTTGTTCATATTATTCAGTAGCATAACCTTTTAATCTTGATTCTACAATTCCTGCTACTGTATATCTTTTGATACTTCGTACATTTGGCCATTTTCCTTATTCCTTCCATTGTTTAATCACGACTCTCTTTCTTTCAGACCATGGCCCACCCTGGAGTAGCGCAGCATCTAGTTGAGGATACACAGTCATGCGTTTCCTTAGATCACACACTGACGAGTTCTGATGATGAGGTCAACGGTCCACAGGTCAACTTCGAAAACAATGATTCAGAGGACGAAGGAGCAGCCGCCCCAGAATTTGACATGATAGCCGATTCTGACGAAGAAGAAGGAGATCCTGAAGAGAACTCTATAGAGAAAGACCCGATAGAGGAAGACCCCGAGGAAGAACCGATAGAAGAAAATCCAGCGGAAGAAAACCCAGAAGAGGAAAATCACATGGAATCGGATCTCGAGGAAGAAGGACCAGAAGATCAAGCCCCGATGGTGGAAAGACTTCCAATAGAGGTACCTGCGAGACGCTATGGAAATGGACGCCCCTACCTGAGTGCGCGAGCCTACCGCAACCTATTGAATCTCCACAACCGCGGCTGACGGAATTTCTTTCGATGTTGTCTTTCTGGCCAAATAAAATATGTATAGTTTAGGGCCATTTTCCGTATTTGAGAATGCCTTGTTCCAAAATTTTCTTGAATGAAATAAATCTTCTGTATTCGTAAACCTTTTGATTATTGGTTCGCTTGATACTTGTTTACTGCCCATATCTATTTATTCTTCTGTTGAGTTCCTGACTGTCCATCCCTACTCATCGTATAGTTTTCACGCTCGTTTCAATTAGGGAGTACCGCACCCTGATCCTTAGAATGAGCCACCCTCCATTCTTCTCTCGTGCCTCGTTCGTAACCCTTTTGGGAGGAGAAAATTTTGGAGAAACATCTGAGTTCGCTCACCCTTCACATCTTGATTCATATGTCGTACCGACCGCTATCCTACCCATACTTTTTCCCTTGTAGTCATTTGTTATTCGACCTTACTTCCTGTGCTGATCCGATCCAAATCCCCTTGGTCTTCAGCCTAAAGCCACCACACTCCGACCTTCTGACTGAGCCACACTTCCTTGTAATCATTACCCTAACTAGCCTATGCAATTTTGTGTTCTTTCTATTACCCTAACTATATATAGGGACTGTGTTATTCAAAAATTTAGTTTTCAGTACTTTGGATTTATCAAAGAGAGTGTGTTATTGATTACTCTATTTCACATATTTTTCAGTAGTGCAAACTAACATTGCGCATATATTGTTCCATGTTCCCCGTTTTTTCGTTATGTGAGTTTTCTAAGTTGATTTAAAACTATTCGATCGATAAATTAACTCAAAATGTTTTAACCTATCGACTAAGCTTTCACTACCTCATTGTCATTACTATATTTTCGGGTGTTGTGCCTATGTTTACTATCATAAACAATTGTGTCTTATACTTATTATTTCTACCTTACTACTTTTGATATACTTATATGTACACATATTTGGGTTCGATTCTATCGAACAAGCCTTGAGTATTATTATTCGCTATTGATACCTATATTCTCGTATACATGTATTTACCCTTATAGTTGTTCCTGTCTTATATCTATTAGACCTACCATTCCGTATGTTGTTCTCACTTATATATATAATTTTCAAGTTTCTTCGTTCGCGGATTTTTAGTAAATCCTTATATATTAGTTTGCAACTATGATGGCTTTCGCTTATGTTCTATAACTTATTATTTCTTTAAATTTCGAGGACGAAATTTTTATATAAGGGTG
Source organism: Agapanthus africanus (assembly GCA_030015575.1). Classification (NCBI taxonomy): domain Eukaryota; kingdom Viridiplantae; phylum Streptophyta; class Magnoliopsida; order Asparagales; family Amaryllidaceae; genus Agapanthus; species Agapanthus africanus. Next base: position 51,409,640 of record CM057339.1, read on the forward strand.
GTATGATGTAACACCCGGCCCCTTTTATACCAAGTCCGTATTTTGTTACTTTAGAATTCCATTCATTTTATTTATAATTCTATGTGTTTTATTTAGGAAATTATTTATTTATTATAACCTCTTTTATAAACCCAAATTTTAAACCAAACTATATTTATTTCACTCAGCCCATTCCTTTTTATTTAAATAAAACCCAAACCCTATTATATTTTTTCCAACAAATTCCCTTAGGCAAGACCATTTTTCTTTTAACTGAACCCCAAATTCCCATTCCCTTATTTGAATTCATTCTTCTCTTTTTCCCCAATTAATATATTTTCCCGACGGCCCATTTCCCCCTCTTTCTCATCAAATTTTCTTTTCAAGCCCACTGCTATTTATTTCCTTCTCTAAATTCTCCTCGGCCCAGCCCCGGCCCGTTGCTCTATTTCTCCCTAATTGATTTTTCTATTCTGGCCCAACTTCAGCCCAGCCCACATCCCTCACTAATTCTCCTTTATTCCTTTGGCCTGCTTCATTTTCCCCCACGCCCGCGCCGCTACGCCCTCAACCCGAGCCCCGTTACTGTTTATCTCCTTTAAAACTCCCCAACGGTAACTTTCCTTCAACCGCGCGAGATCCGCTCTCCTCGCCGTAGCTCACGCCGCCTCCTCCGCTCTCGTTCTCGCGACGTTACACCCACGACGCGCACGTTATCCCCGCGACCCGCTCCCTCAATGGTTCACTCCTCTTTCCCATTCATCCTCGTCTTCATTTTCTCCTCCTTCCTTTTCCCGCTACCCACAGATCAAAACTCCCCCGCACACCGACGAGCTTCTCTGTTGTCCCGCTGCTTCTCGTCAACCCCATCAGCGTCGTCGTCGTCGTCACCCCCTCGTTCCCTCTGTCGTCACCGGAAAACTTCACCGTCTCATCACTCCGCCGTCAACGCCGACGACAACGAACCCCTCCCTCGTCTTCCTCCTGCTCACCAAGCTCGAACCCCCTGTGCATCCAACCTCCTTGCACCCTCACCCTGGCCGACGAACTCTTCACTCCCGAGCACCCCTGTCGAGCTTCCCTGCATACCCACCCTTTTCACCGAGCTCGACCACCGGGCACCCACACCGCCGGCGCCCCGTCCGTCGACTCCCTCATCATCGTCGTCGTTCTCGTCATCTCCCCTTCTCTGTCCCTCTTCTTTTCTCTCTCTGACTCAGTTCTCTCTCTCTCCCACTCACTCTCTCTGTCTCTCTATCTCTAACCTCCCCCTCTCTCTAAATTTAACTCTCCTCTCTGCCTCTCTCTCTCTCTCCCTCTCTAACTGCCTCTCTCAACTCTCCCTCTCTCGTACCCACCAGCACCATGCCACCATGCCACCAGCACCATGCCACCATATGCCCAGAGCCCGAGTACGAGCCAAGACCGCGAACCTTGCACGCGTCATTCATCGCGCGTTCACGTCGTTGCCGCTGCCGTGTGCTCCAAGACGTCTCCAGGCAAGTTTTTACTTGCTTTCATGCTATTTATCATTAAATTACCAATCAAAATCGTAGATATTCCATGTTTTGCTTGATGCTAAATATTGCCATAAAACCGTTCGATGCTTGTTCTCATAGAAAATCATTATCCAATTTGACGGAACTAGATATAATGCTGTGGCCCTTGATATGTTGAATACCTTGTGCAAGTTTCATTAGAAAATACGACTGTTAAAGATTAAAACGACTACCCCCAAGTCTAGCCGTAAAACTGTAATTCTGTTGCATCTGAAAATTGTTAAATTCGCCATAAATCATATACATACTAGAATGGTGCGTTCGAGGGCTCAAATCGAAGCCAACTCGACGAGCTTTAACCCTGTACTAGTTTCCATACATTCCTGTACTTAAACCATGATGAAAATTAGATCGGAATGCGACTCTGGACTGCAGTCCAGAGCGACTCCAGTTATTGGTTGCTGTTCTGTAATGGGTACCACAGGATTTACTTAACTCTTAGGTTGCGGAACTCCACTGTTTATTGTAGAGAAACCTGTTAGCTAGACAACACAACTGGGTTCATTCTGTTTCATTACCGTTTGATATTTTATCGGTGATTTAATATATCGGGACACCTAACAGTCCCAGCAGATTCAGAATTGACATGTTAATATTAAACAGATTATAACTCCTAACATACAGACGCGATTGAAGATCCGTTTGTTGCGTTGAAAACTTTACTGAAAACCCTAGAATTATTTCAACTGTAGCGTCGCTAAATTATGATCCCAACTGGGGTTAAAATGCGTTGCGAAATGGATTCCTGATTCTGAAACCGGATTTCCAGCCGCGTGCGCTTAAAATGAAACAGTTATAACTAATGATCCTGAAACCCGATTGGCTCGAAACCAAATTAGATGGATAGATAACTGAACATACTAATTACTACCTGTTTGTCATTTCGCCAAATTATATACATATGTTTCATGATAAATCGTGCAAGTGAAAGAATGCGGTTTTATAACATCCTCACCATGTTTATATACTTGTTCACGCATCATATCATACCCATGTCATTTGATAACCTAGTGACATCGTGCATTTACCCAGTGTTAGATTTTAGTGTTGATTGTGGCAAGTACGTCAGTGTTCGTGTATTCGTGATTAAGTGAAAGTGATACGTACTTGTGCACAATCAGTGTCCCTTTTATTCTATTGCATTGTCGACGTCTGTGGGATGCGTGTACGTGTGACTATAAGTGGTATGGGACACTTATGGAAGCGCTTGCACGGATGTCACAGATAAGGCATCCGACACTGCCGTTTATCTTAGGTATTAGTCGGGACGTGCTTGATGGAGGTCCTGCCTCCAGTTCTCGCGCAGACTTGTCACGGATCGATTAGTATTTAGGGTTATGGTTAGCGTTTGATGTAGACCACGGGGTGTGGGGTAGTTCAAGTGTGAATTCAACAGAATCTCGGGAGTCCCATGCCGGCTTATATATTTAGGGAGTTATATGGAGATTTACAGGGTATGTGCTATATACACCGTGATACATTCGTTACATGTTGGGCCCGTGGTCCCTTGCCCTTGGGTTCTACCCTTGGGTGGAGGACACTCGCGAGTGGTTGACTCTCACACTTGGACTGACGATAGGCTTATTGACCTGTGCAGTGAGACTTAGAGACTGATAGGGTTACTGTCGTTTACATTCCTTATATACTGTGTTGACATACATGACATATCGTTATACTGCTTTACTGCTCCGCTGCATTTATCTCTGCTCATTTATATTCATGCTGTTATTTATTTACTGTTATTCATATCCTTCACCGCTGTTAGAACTGTTACTTGATTATATACATTATATTGCTATTGTGTCGCTCTGACGACCTGAGTATGCATGCTCAGTGTGAGGAGAAGATTTAGCCTGGATCAGAACTAGATGTGCTTCACAGACTTCTTGACTCGCCTTCCCGAGTTACTTTCATTTGTTCCACTTCAGGTCAGTCTTTACATTGTTCCTTTCAGTTACTGCATTTTCTCATTACCTGCGCATCGTTTACTGTTTACCATGATAAACTAGAAGCCGAAGTGTGACTACGGCAGGACTTTTCCTTGACCGTAGGAGCATGGCTGGCCTTGTCTACCCCTCGTATTCCGTATTTTGGGAAGCGGGGCGTGACAATAAGTGAAAGTGATACGTACTTGTACACAATCAGTGACCCTTATTATTCTATTGTATTGTCGACGTCTGTGAGACGCGTGTACGTATGACTATAAGTGGTATGGGACACTTATGGAAGCTCTTGCACGGGTGTCACAGATAAGGCATCAGACACTGCTATTTATCTTAGGTATTAGTCGGGACGTGCTTGATGGAGGTACTGCCTCCAGTTCTCGCGCAGACTTGTCACCGACCGATTGGTGTTTAGGGTTATGGTTAGCGTTTGATGTAGACCACAGGGTGTGGGGTAGTTTGAGTGTGAGTTCAACAGAATCTCGGGAGTCCCATGCCGGCTTATATATTTAGGGAGATATATGGAGATTTACAGGGTATGTGATTATTACCGTGATATACATGTTGGGCCCGTGGTCCCTTGCCCTTGGGTGGAGGACACTCGCGAGAGGTTGACTCTCACACTTGGACTGATGATAGGCTTAGTGACCTGTACTGTTAGACTTAGAGACTGATAGGGATACTGGCATTGATATACCTTACATACTGTGTTGACATACGTGGCATGCCATTCTACCGCTTTTACTGTTCCGCTGCATTGTTTACTGCATGTTCAAATCCATACTGCCATTGATCTACTGTTAGATATACTTATTATCACTGTTAGAATTGTCACATGATTTTATATATATTATATTGCTATTGTGTCGCTCTGACGACCTGAGTATGCATGCTCAGTGTGAGGAGAAGATTTAGCTTGGACCAGGACTAGACGTACATCACGGACGTCTTGATTAGCTATCCAGAGTTATATTCGTTTGTTTACCCTCAGGTTAGTTCTTTACATTGTTTCATTCAGTTACTGCATTTCTCATTACCTACGCATCATTTACTGTTTACCATGAAAAACTAGAAGCCGAAGTGTGACTACGGCAGGACTTTTCCTTGACCGTAGGAGCATGGCCGGCCTTGTCTACCCCTCGTATTCCGTATTTTGGGAAGCGGGGCATGACATGGTTTAGTTGGTATCAGAGCCCAGGTTTTGCTTCGGTTGGGATTGCAGTTTTCCGTGTATAGCTTGGCAATCTAAGACATTTCTTGGTCTAGGTTGTAAACTTGTCATTCTTGATCCATATTCACATTGAGTGTTCTGCTATCCATTCGCTAGGGTTTCGGGTGACTTGGCAAGGTTACGTGGTTGCAATTGCACTACCGTACTCTATTTAAGTGACGTAAAGTCATACAGTTGATTCTCCACTTGTAATAAATTCATCACCTCTGATATTCTTGAATCCTTGTCCTATCCATATTATATTTTGATTCGTATAGCTTGTGACTTGTATCATCCTCAAAATTGTTGTTTCAGGATCATGTCTTCCAACGACTCTTCATCTTTATCCGCTCCTCAGAATCAGACCATTGAGATTCTGAGTGTACTGCAAGGTCTAATGGAAGTCCAGGAGCGAACAAACAACTTGTTTGCTGAAGGACTGAGAAGACAGGTGAATCAGGCACCGGCGGCTGTCTCCAATCATAAAGGGATCCCCGTTAGACGAGGAAAAGAGAAGAAGATGAAGCGCCAATTAGTTTCCCCGCGACAGAAGCAACAGAAGACCCCATGTTGTGGGTACTGTAAGAGGCCATGACATCTTCAGAGGGATTGTCGTCGCGCCCAAGAGAAATGTCTGATTTGCGGATCCAGCGAACATTTTATCAACAGTTGCCCAAAAAGGAAAGAGCTACAGGAAGGAGATTTGTCCACACTCCCCACTTCTTCCGAGTGATGGTTATTGCGTAGTTCGAACTTTCAGGATAAAGCGGACCCAACACAGGTTTCAACTCGCGTGACGAGAATGCAGCGGCCTAGCAATCAAAGGAGAATTTTCCTATTTTCTAATTTCAGCATTATGTTGTCATCCCCTTATGAATATTTCTTTCCGTTTGAAATCTTGTATCCGTTGAACTCTTAGTTTAATGCAATAAAATTCGAATCGTAATATATGTATCATTCTCTTGTCATTTCCCTTGTTCATACTATTCATTAGCATAACATTTTAATCTTGATTTTTCAATTCCTGCCACCGCATATCTTTCCATACTTCGTACACTTAGCCATTTTCCTGATGTATTCCATTGTCTAATCATGACTCTTTTTCTTCCAGGCCATGGCCCATCCTGGAGCAGCGCCGCATCTACATGAGGATGCACAGTCATGCGTTTCCTTAGACCGCACACTGATGAGTTATGACGATGAGATCAACGGTCCCCAGGTCATTTTCGGAAACAATGATTCAGAGGATGAAGGAGCAGTCGCCCCAGAGTTTAACATGATAAACGATTCCGATGAAGAGGAAGGAGACCCTGAAGAGAACCCGATAGAGGAAGATCCCGAGGAAGACCCGATAGAAGAAAATCCAGCGGAGGAAAATCCCGCAGAAGAAAATCCAGAAGAAGAAAATCACATGGAATCGGACCTCGATGAAGAAGCTCCATCCGAGGAAGAAGGACCAGAGGATCAAGACCCTGCGGTGGAAGAACTCCCAATGGCGATACCTGCGAGGCGCTATGGAAATGGACGCCCCTACCTGAGTGCGCGAGCCTACCGCAACCTGCTGAATCTCTACAACCGCGACTGACGGGATTTCTTTTAGATGTTGTCTTTCTTGGCCAAATAAAATCTGTGTATAGTTTAGGGCCACATTTCGTTTTGATGATGCTTTGTTTAAAATTTTCTAGAATGGAATAAATTGCGGAGTTCGCTAATACTTCAATCTTCTTAGTTCTCTTGATACTTGATTATTTCTTCTATACAATTATTTTTCTACTGAGATCTGTCCACCCTTACTCCTTACTTTGTCTCAACCCTCACTGAGATTAACTAGTACCACACCCAATCTTTTAGAGATCCGCTCTTCATCTTCTGTCTGTGCCCCGCTTGAGATTCCTTCTGGGAGGAGAAAATTTTAGTGAAATTTCCGTGTTCGCTAACCCTTCAAATTTTTGAATTCACAGGATGTACCGACCGTTATCCTTCCCATACTTTTCCCTTGTAGTCTTTTGTTGGTCACCCATACTTCTGTGTTGACCCAATCCCGATCTTTTTAATCTTCAGCCTAAAGCCGCCACACTCCGACCTTCTGAATGAGCCACACTTTCTTGTAATCAATACCCTAGCTGGCCTTATACCTCTTTGTGTTTTTCCTATTACCCAAAATATATATAGGGACATTATTATTCGAAAATATGGTTTTTCATTATTTTATATTTATCGAAGAGTGTGTTTTATCGACTATTCCCGTTTTACGCGTTTCAAGTACTCCACTACTAGCTTTCCTATTATTTTCAGTAGCGCAACCTTACACCGCGCATATTCTTGTTCCATGTTTTTTATTTTCACTATATGAGTTTTCTAAGTTATTTTAAAACTACTTGATCGATACATTATCCTAAAAATGTTTTCAACCTACCGACAAATCTTTCACTATTTTATTGTTATTACTTTATTTTCTGGTGGTGTGCTTGTTTACTATTATAAATAATTGTACCTTATACTTAATATGTTGCCGTGCTACCTTCAATATACTTATACGTGCATATATTTGAGTTTCGATTTTATCGAGTACGCCTCGAATATCATTGTTCATTATTGTTGTTATTGCTATTCTTATAGATTGCCTTTATAGCTGTTCTTGTCATATACTTATTTAAACCTATATTTTTGTATGTGTTCTTACATATATAAACCTTCAAATTTCTTCATCCGCCTATTTCAAGTAAATCTTTATGTGTTAGTTGCAATATAATAGCATTCACCTATGTTTGTATTATTTATCGTTTATTTTAAATTTCGAGAACGAAATTTTTGTAAGGGTGGTATGATGTAATACCCAGTCCCTTTTATACCAAAATCTGTATCTTGTTACTCTAGAATTCCATTTTTTTATTTATAATTTTATGTGTTTTATTTATAATTTTATTTGTAAAAATTATTTCATTCTTAAAACCTTTTCTTTAAACCCCAAACCCTATTCACTTTTAATTAAACTAAATTCCCTTACTATTTTAAAGAGCCAGCCCAGCAGTATTTTTTCCACAGCCATTTCTTTAGAATTCCTTTTATTTTGGCAGCCTAACCAAGCCCATTCTTTTAAATAAAAATTCTTTTAATAAAACCCAGCCCGAGCCCAACACTCATTTTTCCCGAAGAATTTTAAACATTAAATCTCTTCCCTGGCCCAGCCCCTATTCTCAGCCCGTTCTAATTTTTCCTTTCCATTATAATCTTTTAAATTCTACTGGCCCGGCCCACTTTCCTCATCGAATTTCTTTTTCCTTTTATTATTTTTCGGCCCAAGCCCAACGGCCTGCGACGTTACACCCTACCCGCGCCCGCTCCTTCGCAACCCGACCCGCTCCTATTCTTCTCCTTCTTCGCAACGGCTCTTTTTCTTTTCCTCGCGCGCGATCCGCTCACTCCGCCGTCACCCCCGCTCTCACGACGTTACACCCACGACGCGCGCGTTTTCCCCCACGACCCGCTCCCTCAACGGCTCACTCCTCTCTTCCCCTCTCATCCTCGTCGCAACTCCTCTTTTTTCTCTCTGCAGAACACAAACGCTCGAGGAACCCACAACACCTCCTCGAGTCCCTGCCGACGACGAGGACGACCACCGTAACCACCTCGTCGACCCCCTCACTCGCTTCTCTCCATCGACGGAGCCCTCGCCTCAACTTCTCCAGCCATTCCCCCCCCACACACTGCACACCGAGCTCAGCCACCGAGCTTCCCCGCCGCCGGCAAGCCCACTGCCTTGAGCCCCTCCGTCGACCCTACGTAAGACTCTCTCTCTCTATCTCTCTGTTTCTCTCTCCCTCTCTGCCTCTCAATCTCTGCTTCTCTCTCTCTCTGTCACTTTTCTCTCTCCCTCTCTCTCTCTGTTTCCCTCTCTCAATCTCTCTCTCTCTCTCTAACTTCCTCTCTCTCTCTTTCTCAATCTCTCTTTCTCTCCCTGTCTCTCTCTCAAATCTCTGTTTCCCTCTCTCTCTCTCTACATCTCACACTCTCTCTCTAACTCTCTCTCCATTTCTCTAAATCTCTCTCTGTTCTCAAAATTTCTCTCTCTCTCCCGCAGATCAAAACCAGAAACAACTCGGGCGGTAATGAAAACGATTGCACGGAGAGTAGCTGGAGTGAATACAATTGTCCGATTCCAATAGGCCGAACGGTGCTGCGCCCGTGACGCGATCGTGCTGCTGCCGCTGCCGGACGCTCGTCGACTCGTGTCCAGGCAAGTTTCTACTTGCTACATGCTAAGCTATGCTTGTTACAAACTAACATCGTATAGATTCTATAATTAATTTCTGAATGAAATCATATTACGTACCTGTTCGATGCATGTTCTCAAAGATAATACTTTTCTAAATTGACGGAACTGAATTGTTTATGTTGGCACTTGTTGTGATGAATATCTTGTACAAATTGCGCTGGAAAATATGACCGTTAACGAATAAAACGAGTACCCCCAAGGTTACTCGTAAAACTGGAATTTTATTGTACCTGAAAACCGTTAAATTCGCCATAAATTACATACACACTGGAATGATGCGTTCGAGGGCTCAAATCGAATCCAACTCGACGAACTCTAACCCTATACTAGTTTCCAGATATTCCTGTACTTAAACTATGACGATACTTGGATCGGAGTGCGACTCTGGACTGCAGTCCAGAGCGACTCCAATTGTTGCTTGCTGTTCCGTAATGGGTACCACAAGATTTCCATAACTCGTAGGTTGCGGAACTCTACTGTTTATTATAGGTAACTCTGTTAGATAGACAACGCAAGTGGTTTCATCCTGTTTCGTTATCGTTTATTATTTAATCGGCAATTTAATAGATGTGGACGTATAACAGTCCAGAACAGAATCAGAATTGACATACTAGTATTAAACAGTGTATATCTCCTGATGTACAGACGCGATCAAAGATCCGTCTATTGAGTTGAAAACCTTACTGAAAAATCTAGATTTCATTCAACTGTAGCGTCGCTAAAATCTGATCCCAATTGGGATTAAAATGCGTTGCGAAACGGACTTCTGATTCTGAAACCGGATTTCCAGCCGTGAACGCTTAAAATGAAATGACTATAATTAGTGATCCTGGAACCCGATTGGCATGAAACTAAATTCTATGGATAGATAACTGAGTATACTAATTATTACTTGTTCATCGTCTCACTAAATTGTAACCGTAGGATTTATGATGCATTATTCAAGTAGTAGATTACTAATTTATGACATCCTAAACATGCTTTATATACTATTCACGCATCATATCATACACATGTCATTGCAGTGATAACATAGTGATAACGTGCATTACCCAGTGTTAGGTATTAGTGATGATTGTGGCAAGTACGTCAGTGTTCGTGTATCAGTGAATAAGTGAAAGTGATACGTACTTGTACACAATCAGTGACCCTTATTATTCTATTGCATTGTCGACGTCTGTGAGACGCGTGTACGTGTGACTATAAGTGGTATGGGACACTTATGGAAGCTCTTGCACGGGTGTCACAGATAAGGCATCAGACACTGCTATTTATCTTAGGTATTAGTCGGGACGTGCTTGATGGAGGTACTGCCTCCAGTTCTCGCGCAGACTTGTCACCGACCGATTGGTGTTTAGGGTTATGGTTAGCGTTTGATGTAGACCACAGGGTGTGGGGTAGTTTGAGTGTGAGTTCAACAGAATCTCGGGAGTCCCATGTCGGCTTATATATTTAGGGAGATATATGGAGATTTACAGGGTATGTGATTATTACCGTGATATACATGTTGGGCCCGTGGTCCCTTGCCCTTGGGTGGAGGACACTCGCGAGAGGTTGACTCTCACACTTGGACTGATGATAGGCTTAGTGACCTGTACAGTGAGACTTAGAGACTGATAGGGATACTGGCATTGATATACCTTACATACTGTGTTGACATACGTGGCATGCCATTCTACCGCTTTTACTGTTCCGCTGCATTGTTTACTGCATGTTCAAATCCATACTGCCATTGATCTACTGTTAGATATACTTATTATCACTGTTAGAATTGTCATATGATTTTATATATATTATATTGCTATTGTGTCGCTCTGACGACCTGAGTATGCATGCTCAGTGTGAGGAGAAGATTTAGCTTGGACCAGGACTAGACGTACATCACGGACGTCTTGATTAGCTATCCAGAGTTATATTCGTTTGTTTACCCTCAGGTCAGTTCTTTACATTGTTTCATTCAGTTACTGCATTTCTCATTACCTGCGCATCATTTAGTGTTTACCATGAAAAACTAGAAGCCGAAGTGTGACTACGGCAGGACTTTTCCTTGACCGTAGGAGCATGGCTGGCCTTGTCTACCCCTCGTATTCCGTATTTTGGGAAGCGGGGCGTGACACCGTCGAAGACAACATGTGGCAAATACGTGTGGGAAGGCGTGACTCCCCGTAGTGCGCGTCGTTCCAACTTCCATTTGGCCGTTTATGGACATGGTCGCCACGCGGCAGCCCTGGGTTGGGAATTTTGAAAAGATCTCGCAAATTGTGCTGCCGCACGCACAAACTTTGGCCTTTTGGGATTCCGTTGGGGCTATAAATAGCGAAAGCGTGTTGGTTATTTTTAGCTTTGCGTCCACGAAAAAATAGCAGGTTTCATCAACTCCATTCAAGAGATCATCTCTCGTGACGACGTCTACTTATACGATCAGGCCAGCTCCGAGGAGACATACCGGGCAGTGGTCCAATGCGTGGAGGAACACTTCGGCCATCTAATTCCCCGCCGATCATCCCTCCTTCAATTGCTCATGTATGCAATTCGGACGATGTTGCCAGGGCTGCACAATGCCCTGTCCGTGGAACTTAAGGACGAGGCGGTTGACAAGCTGCACTCGCTCCACCACCACGGCCTGATCTTAAAAAGCAGGCGGGATCGCTCGGTGGCACTCGTTCAGGAGTGCTTTCAGCAAAGGCAAATCATCGATGGCTGCCCGGCAGGCGCGGTCTCTGGCCCTTCCGTGGCATCGCGGGTCCGTGGACAACATCAGAGAGAGCGGGCTGAGGAAGCGAGGGCTCAGCTGGCGGCGATCTCCTTGGAGTACCACCAGCAGTGTTTTTTTCACCCCCTACCCCCTCTGTTGTAATATTTTTGTATATATTTTCATTTGTGTAAGGCTGGAGAGCCCATAATACCCTTGATGAATAAAATTCTTCTTTTGCGACGTGCTATTGTCTCCTTTTTATCCTCTTTGTGTGTTTGAGTATGTACATAAAACGAAACCAGGGACCTTTGAACCGAGGAAAAGGGAAACATATCGAAGAAGTTTCTCCTAATTCAGAAGACTTAAAAGAAAAATTACATCACTTTGGCAAAGAAGAGACATATTCACTGATACAAATTTCGAAAATATATTCACTTGTACAATTTGAGATTTTCGGCGTTGTAAGGTCGCAGAAGCTTGCGTCCTCCCGTGTCTTGCAAGCGATAGGCTCATCCGGGCAATACTTCGGAGACGGGGAATGGGCCGTCCCACTTCGGGGAGAACATGTGCAGCTTGCCTTGGTCTATGAATTCATTCCGTCTTAGGACCAAATCTCCCATCTTGAAGGCGCGATGCCTGACTCGTGTGTTGTAGAAGCGAGCAGTTTGCTGTTGATAAGCGGCGGCTTTGATATGTGCCCGGTCCCGCTTCTCTAGCAAGATGTCCAAATTAGTCCGGAGCGCCGAGGTGTTTACTTCATCGTCGAAGTGTTCGACTCTGTAACTGGACAGTCCAATCTCTGCTAGGACCATCGCCTCGGTGCCGTAGCAGAGGCTAAAGGGGGTCTCTCCAGTGGGGGTCTTCTTCGATGTGCGTAAGGCCCATAAAACCCGAAGGAGTTCTTCGACCCAGCTGCCCTGTATTCGTTCTAGACAAATTCGAAGACCTCAAATGACGTCTCTGTTAGCAACCTCGGCCTGCTCGTTACATTGAGGATGCGCGACCGATGCAAACTTCATTAGTATGTGGTATTCGTTGCAGAATCCCTTGACTTTGTCGTTTTCAAAATTCATCCCGTGGTCGGTAATATTACACCTCAGGATTCCGAAACGGGATATTATGTTGTTCTGCAGCAATTTGATGGTCGTGGTGGTGTCCAGTTTTTTGATGGGGATGGCCTCAATCCATTTCGTAAAATAGTCCACCGCGACGAGGATGTACTTGTGCCCGCCCGTACCAGTTGGGAGTTGGCCTACCATGTCCATCCCCCATCGGGAAACGGCCAGGGGGAGGTGAGGGCGGTTAGCTCGGTAGCCGGAAGACGGGGTATGCTGCCGTGGTGTTGCCAACTTTTGCATTTTCTGACGAGCTTTTGAGCATCTTGGTGAATCGTCGGCCAGTAGTACCCTTGGAGCAGCGTTTTCTAGACTAAGGTTCGGGCCCCTTGATGTGCTCCACCGACCCCTTCGTGTATCTCATGCAGGACGTAGTCAGCTTCATGGGGGTCGACGCACCGAAGCAAAGGTTGCATGTACGACTTCTTGTAGAGGTTTGTTCCCGCCAAAATTTTCGGCTAAGAGCTATTTGTTCCCTTATAACCCTTATAAAAAAGGGAGAGAAGAATGATGAAAGGAATTCACGGTTGGACAACACGTGTTAAACACGTAAGCACTTATATGCAAAGCATATAAGCGCTGAAAGAAAATAACAACAGGCCAAACAGGCCTCACGTGTTAAACACGTGAGCGCTCATATGCAAAACATATAGGCGTTGAAAACACATAACTAAGGGCCAAACAGGCCTCACATGTAAAACACGTAGCGCTCATATGCATAAATAACCAATGACCAAACAGACCTCATGTGTTAAACACGTGAGCGCTCATATGCTCATATGAGCACTGAAAATAAACAGGCTAAAACCCACACTATGGGTCACGTGTTAAACACATGAGTTCTCTTGCCGCTCAAAGCATGTGAGCGCCCCAATTTAAAATGCCCCTATCAAATTCTAGAATTAAATTCTATTTTGGAAATATTTTCCTGATCTTCCTCAAACTAGAAAGATCTTCTTTGTTAAACAGAGAATCCCTGGATCAAAGATCCAGCGGTGATTGTTCCCCTCCGAACGGCGGCCGAGACGTGGGGACGTCTTGCCTGAGATTCGGGACAGATGCTATTTGGTTTTATCCGTCCACCTCTCCGAAAATGCCAAGTTGATTTATAGCACCGTGTATCGGAGATTTGGATGGATGCGACCGATGTAGCAAACTTCGTCAGATTCCCCCTTGCTTGAGGGGGTTTTGATTGTGGGGACGCTCTTCCCTGCAGGCGCAAGCCCCTGCAGTTAATTACGCTACCGCATCGCGGTAACAACTTTCTCCTTCTCCAGAATTTCACTTCATATCGTGGGTGTTTGTTTTGTTTGTGGTTTCCCGTGGATTGTATACGGAGACTATTTATTTCGTCGCCCGTAGGACGTGGATTAGTCCAAATCCGTATTTACTTAGATTTGGGTTTGGTGTTTTAGTTTAAGGATACGTTAGCTATGTTGAGGCTAAGATCAACTTAAACGTTCGTTAAGGATACGTTAGTCCTGTTTGAGACTAAGATCAACTTAACGTGATGATCCATTTAATATATGCCCGTCGAGACTCATCACCTCTCTGACGTCGTTGAAGGATTACAACGATAGGTGTCAGAGGAGTTCAGAGATGCACCCTTGAACCAAAGTTGATTTAGAGTTTTATAGTCCATTTGAATGTTTAAAGATACGTTAGCCGTGTTTGGGGCTAAGATCAACTTAAACGGGATCGTTTAGATCCGGCAAAAGAGTATTTGGAGGCTCTATTGTTCCAGTTTAGGGACGTAGTGGTCCATAGGTAGTTTAAGGACGTGGTGGTCCATGTTCCAGTTTAGGGACGTGGTGGTCCATGTTCCAGTTTAGGGACGTGGTGGTCCATGTTCCAGTTTAGGGACGTGGTGGTCCATAAGTAGTTTAAGGACATTGCTGTCCATGTTCCAGTTTAGGGACATGGTGGTCTATCGACAGTTTAGGGACATGGTGGTCCATTTGTAGTTTAAGGACGCATAAGTCCATGGGTTTAAGGACCCCACAGTCCGTATCTTGGTTTAAGGACGCATAAGTCCATGAGTTTAAGGACCCCACAGTCCGTATCAATGTGTGGTCGTCGGGACCCGTCACCTCTCTGACGTCGTTGAAGGATTACAACGATAGGGGTCAGAGGAGTTCGGAGATGTACCCTCGAACCGGATGTAAATTGATTTAGGAGAGCAGCCTTGCTCAGTCAATTTAGTTTGAGGACTTACGGCCATGATTGAGCTAAGTCCAGTTGAATATTCAACATTTTTATTTGCATTTGGCCTGTTAGGCCTTTACTAGGGCTTTGCCCCTTTTTAATAATGCACTGCATTATTTTTGTTTTGTTTGGGCTCTGCCCTTTCATAAATGATGTAGAGCATCTATCTTGTTTGGGCTCTGCCCTTTTAATGCATTGCATTTTGTTTTGTTTGGGCTCTGCATTGCATTTTCTTTTAATATCTTGATCCAATTTTGGATTCAAGAAAAGAATCTTTTTTAAGATTCCAGAACCAGTGGTTCATCAAAAGGCAATGCCTTTGTGTAGATCAAATGATCTAATAAAGAAGTTTATTACTTCTTATTTTATTCTTATTATTTGATGTTTTCTTTTTATTTTAAGATCTTGATCTTGTTCTTAGATCATTGATCTTTTCAGAAGAAATTCTTCTTTTCAAAGGTTTACCTTCTTTTCTTTCTGATTTCTTCTCAAACTTTCTTTTTAGGAGTTCTCTGAATTCTTTCTCTGTTTCTCTGTCAATGTTCTCCCTTCTTCTTCTTCTTTTTTTATTCTAGAAAGAAGGATCATTGGTCGTTGGGACCCACCACCTCTTCGACGACACTGAGAGATTACAGTGCCATATATCGAAGGTGTGGAGGGATGTACCCTTTGAACCATGTCTCAATCATTAGGGGGGAAGAACAGGCTGGAGCTTAACCTTCTCGCTGCTGAAAAAGGCTTCTTTGCGTTCGCGCACGTGCGTCGCACGTGTTGGGCGCACGTGCGTTGCACGTGTTGGGCGCTCATATTTGCACGTAGCGCACATACGCATTATGAGGAGAAGCAGAGCTTCTATATATGGAGAACATGCTCCTTTTAATATTATTAAATGTTCTCATTTGGTGCGCACGTGCGTTGCACGTGGTGCCGCATGGCGGGCACACGTGCGTTGCACGTAGCGCACATGCGCATTATGAGGAAAAGCAGAGCTTCTATATATGGAGAACAAGCTCCTTTTAATATTATTAAATGTTCTCATGTTGTGCGCACGTGCGTTGCACGTGGTGCCGCATGGCGGGCATACGTGCGTTGTACGTAGCGCACATGCGCATTATGAGGAAAAGCAGAGCTTCTATATATGGAGAACAGGCTCCTTTTAACATTATTAAATGTTCTCATTTGGTGCGCACGTGCAAAGCGCACATGCGCATTATGAGGAGAAGCAGAGCTTCTATATATGGAGAACAAGCTCCTTTTAATATTATTAAATGTTCTCATGTGGTGCGCTCATGCGTTGCACGTGGTGCCGCATGGCGGGCATACGTGCGTTGCACGTAGCGCACATGGCACTTGCACATATGCGCATTATGGAGGAGCATGCTCCTATCTTGGAGAACTAAGCTCCTTTGAGTATTGAATCCTTTGAGAATTTAACTCTCCCCTTTCTAAGAGGTATCCCCTCTTATTTATATGGGAGTGGTAGAGAAGCCATCTCTCCTTTTCCCGATGTGGGACTAAAAAATGCATTCCCCATGTAGTAGAGCATTAATTTAGATTACACGTGCATAACACATTTGCTCATAACTTTTGATCTCGGATGAATTATGAGGCCCATAATATATCAAATCGAAGGTATTTTCGAGATGCTTTCAATATTGTCAGAATTTAGCCATTTCTCATTCCGGAGTTTGTCAAAATACAGCTCGGAAAATACTGGTTCGCATCTTCTTTCTTAGATCACATGTGCATAGACATTTGCTCATAACTTTTGATCCCGGATGAATTATGAGGCCCATAATATATCAAATTGAAGGTATTTTCGAGATGCTTTCAATACCATCAAAATTTAGCTATTTCTCATTTCAGAGTTTATCAAAATATAGCTCGGAAAATACTGGTTCGCATCTTCT
Organism: Agapanthus africanus; assembly: GCA_030015575.1. Lineage (NCBI taxonomy): Eukaryota > Viridiplantae > Streptophyta > Magnoliopsida > Asparagales > Amaryllidaceae > Agapanthus > Agapanthus africanus. The sequence goes on from CM057339.1 coordinate 51,426,532, forward strand.
TTCTTAGATCACATGTGCATAACACATTTGCTCATAACTTTTGAACCCGGATGAATTATAAGGCCCATAATATATCAAATCGAAGGTTTTTTTGAGATGCTTTCAATACCATCATAATGTAACAGTTCCTCATCGGGGATTTTATCAAAATACAGGCCGGAATATACTGGTTCGCATTTTCTTAAGCGTATCGCTGCCATTTGATACCTTGGACTCTTTTACGCAGAAATTTTTGGCGGGAACAAATGCCCCCCACTACTTTTCCCACGTAAGTATATATGTGGGTGAAGTAGTGCAGAGTAATGCATAGCATATGACCAGTTTCGGCTTGGTATATAACTTTCAGAATCTTGATCTGAGAAGATAACGAGCGGACACAAGCGTCGTCATTTATCATTGACTCAAATCTCGACTCTTAAAAGATATAGTTCCAAACTCTCAATTTCATGAGCCGCACCCTTCTATTTCTTTATGTTTTACTCTGGTGTGAAGTAGTTTTTATGCTCATGAGTAACTTCTCCATTTCAGTGGCGCTGGTGAGTATAGTTTCCGACTGATATCTTTCTTTTTCAGTGATGGAATTATTTCTAACTTTTTCTCGTCCTGACAGCAGTGCTACAAATCGAAGGGCGAGACGAAAGATTGGTCGCGCCACCGGCCCTTCCGGTCTTGCCACCTGCTTCAAATGGTATAGTAGACTATCTCATCAATGACTTTTTCCATATTTCTTGAACCGTCATCTAATCACATTTTGTCTTTTCAGCTGTCGTTCCGGTCTCGGCGCCTTTTGAGTCTCTCATTACATTGCCGGCAGGCCCTTCCCTAAGACGTCCGTCCTCGAAAGGCGCCGCGAATAGCCTGCGCATGTTGAGCGACTATATCGAGGAATTCGACGTCGAGACTCCTACGTCTGCTGCAGATTTTGCTACGACGGTTAACCCGATGCTGGTGATATTTACTAATTTCCATGACGAAGGCATCGTCGCTTCTTGGGTTAATCATTGCAGGGAGATTGAGACTCGCCTTCATCAGCTGGAGTCGATGCGTCTTGCCCCCGAGGTTTTGGCCGTGAGTACTCAACGGGGAGCATGGCTCGAGCAAAGCACTTCTCATTTCCGCCATTTGGAACAAGAAGCAGCTTTGAGGCTGAAGGAGTGCTAGGAGTCTTCAAGCGAAACTGCTCGCCTACGTGCTGAAGTTGAGGCGAACGCCGCTGAGGTAAAGGCTGTCTTCGAGGGCCTTCTGGAGCGCATCTCAAATGGGCTGAAACTGAAGCGGGCACTTGACGCTGCCGAGCGTAATGTCCAAGGCCGCGAAGCCACTCAGCAGGCCGTCAGGGAGCAGCTCGCATCTCTCTTGCAGCAAAGGGCTCAGGTGGAAGCAGAGATGGCGGTAGTGGCAGATCAGGAAAAGGCGTGGAAGGAAGTGCATGAACAATTAATAGGGCTATGAAAGACGCTTCCTTCCCAATAGCTTCCTTTGTACCAATAAACTTGTAAAAATTTTCTTTTCCTTCTTCGAATAACATGTATCCATTCTTTATTCTTTTATACTATTCCGCTTGTACTTCTTTGAGTTAATGAATAAAGATACACATTTTTTTCTCTGCAATGTCTTGTATGCTCTTTCGCTTTCTCTTATTATCAGCATGCTGTCACAATTAGCATATAATAGAGTAAGCATCTTGATTTCTTCACGAGATAGCGATGGCTTAGGCTGCAGGTTCAGATCTGCCGCCTAAAACTTTTCAACTCTATGAGCCGTGAGGGTCTCATAGAGACTTTTCTCCCTACGGATCGAGAGGATCTCGTAGGTGGGTTTTCTCCTTAGGAATCGTGAGGATTCCTAAGTGTGTTTTCTCTTGTAACTCGTAAGGATCCTATAAGAGAATTTTTCCCTCTTACGAGTCGAGAGGACCCGTAAGCGGTTGTTTCCCTCCTTGTCGAAACTCGACTTTGGAGAGTGAGACCCGTGAATAGTACACAAGAGACCATTTTAGATCGACTTGCAGGGTCCCATTGTTCAGGAAGCAAGTTTTTTAATCCCTGCTGCCTGAGGCTTCATCTTGCAAGTTGAGACGAATCGGGAATTTCCCGCGGAGAGACTGGTTTCTCTGCGAGCCGACGCGAATCATAGGGTTCTCATCAAGGATTGTTTGTTTCCCTGAGTTGAGGTGTTTGCTAAGGATTATTTGTTTCCCTAGCGCCAAGGATTATTTGTTTCCCTGGAGTTGAAACGAGTCGAGAATTTCCCACGGAGACACTGGTTGCTCTGCGAGTCGACGCGGATCAGGAGGCTCTCGTCAAGGATTGTTTGTTTCCCTGAGTTGAGGTATTTGCTAAGGATTATTTGTTTCCCTAGCGCCAAGGATTATTTGTTTCCCTGGAGTTAAAACGAGTCGAGAATTTCCCACGGAGACACTGGTTGCTCTGCGAGTCGACGCGGATCAGGAGGCTCTCGTCAAGGATTGTTTGTTTCCCTGAGTTGAGGTATTTGCTAAGGATTATTTGTTTCCCTAGCGCCAAGGATTATTTGTTTCCCTGGAGTTGAAACGAGTCGAGAATTTCCCACGGAGACACTGGTTGCTCTGCGAGTCGACGCGCATCAGGAGGCTCTTGTCAAGGATTGTTTGTTTCCCTGAGTTGAGGTATTTGCTAAGGATTATTTGTTTCCCTAGCGCCAAGGATTATTTGTTTCCCTGGAGTTGAAACGAGTCGAGAATTTCCCACGGAGACACTGGTTGCTCTGCGAGTCGACGCGCATCAGGAGGCTCTCGTCAAGGATTGTTTGTTTTCCTGAGTTGAGGTATTTGCCAGGGATTATTTGTTTCCCTGGTGTCGAAACGAGCCGAGAATTTCCCACGGAGGCACTGGTTGCTCTGCGAGTTGACGCGCATCAGAAGGCTCTCGTCAAGGATTGTTTGTTTCCCTGAGTTGAGGTATTTGCCAGGGATTATTTGTTTCCCTGGTGTCGAAACAAGTCGAGAATTTCTCACGGAGGCACTGGTTGCTCTGCGAGTCAACGCGGATCAGGAGGCTCTTGTCAAGGATTGTTTGTTTCCCTGAGTTGAGGTATTTGCCGATGACACTAGTTTCTTCGGAGTTGGGATGAATCGTTGAGGTTTTGTCTTCGTTTTCTGGCGGATCCTGTTGGGAAAGTAAGGTTCCCTCTTTGTTTGCGCCCTTGGATTGTATACAGGGATCGATGTGATCTTAACTGTAGGGCAAAAGTTTTATCATCATTTTTTTTGTTTTATTTCCGCAATGCTCTATCATTTCAGCTTTTATATTACGAGGGTCGCGATTGCCCAATCATTTCGGCTATTTTTCGCGGTGCCCAATCATTTCAGCTGTTTATTTTATTTTTATTCGCTGCTTTTTATTGCGAGTTGCCCAATCATTTCGGCTATTCTGCATGCATACATTTTTACTTGCTGCTTTTTATTGCAAGTTGCCCCATCATTTCGGCTATTTTGCATGCATGTGCGGCCTACTGGCTTTTCGCTGTAAACCGATTTCGGCATCAGCACCGCTACAACTGGGATATTACCAGGAGCGAATCATCATCTGCCTCTGTCGATGTCGAACAAAGGTGGCTTAGCGACCAGGGTTAGGGTCCTGTCGACTAAAGCTTTTGATTTCATGAGCCGTAAGGGTCTCACAAAGGTATTTCTCCCTACAAGTCGTGAGGATCTTGTAGGTGTATTTTCTTCTTAGGAATCATGAGGATTCCTAACTGTTTGTTCCTCTGTAAGTCGTAAGGATCCTACAAGAGGATTTTCTCCTTGTAAGTCGAGAGGACTTATAAGGGTTGTTCGTCATGCGAACATATCCCTAGTCACGGATGGGATTTGGTTAGGGAAATGTTTATTCGCGCCCGTGGATTGTATACGAGGGTCAGTATTGAGCCACTTGTAGGGCAGTATTGGAAGTTATGGGGGTTGCTTAAGCACAGGTTTAGGTCTCTGTAACTTAAGATTTTTAAATCTTATGAGCCGTGAGGGTCCCATAAGAGAGTTCTCCTTACGAGTCGTGAGGATCTCGCAAGTGTATTTTCTCCTTAGGAATCGTGGGGATCCCTAAGTGTGCTGCTCCCTTGTGAGTCGTAAGGATCTCACGCGGGTGGTTTCTCCTTACAAGGTCGAGAGAACCCTATAAGTGTCCTTTAACGAGGTTGCGCTCTTTCAGGTTTTCACAAACACTCGCTGGTAGTCCTGCTGTTTTTACTCACGGAGCCCTTTCGGGTTTTCATCCGTACCCTTTTTGCTTATGGACATACCGTTTTTTTTTGTTTTTTTTTATTCATTTTTTTATTATCATTTTCTTTTTCTCTTCTCTTTTTTTTTTTATCTGGTCAGCCTAAGGATGCTGCAGTAGTAGTTTAAAGACGTTTCGGTCCGTCATTAGTTTAAGGACGTTTCGGTCCGTCATTAGTTTAAGGACGTTTCGGTCCGTTCAGGAAAAGGCCAGTCACTGCTTATAGAGTTCGAGCTTAGGATGATAGCGAGCGGACATAGTCGTCGTCATCTATCATTGACCTAGGCTACGGCTCACTAAGCATAGTATTTCTTCAGGAAGCGACCATTTATTGGTCGGAAAGGCCTTTCACCGTGCATATCCATGAGCAGATAGGCTCCACCCTGATAGACCTTGTCTATGATGTACGGGCCTTCATAGTTCGGCTCGAATTTTCCCCGCTTGGCACGGTTGGGGATCATAGGCCTTTTGACCACTAGCACGAGTTCGCCTTGGCGGAATGTCCTCGGTCGGGTCAATCTTTCATATGAGCGCGTCATCTTCGCTTTATAAGCTTCTAGATTTTGGTGCGCTATGAGCCGGGTTTCATCATGGGCGTCAAGCTCCTCAAGCCGAAGGTGAGCATTTTCTTCGTCCGTCAGCTCGTAGTGGACTGCCACTCGCAGAGAGGGTAACTCTATTTCGAGGGGGAGTACTGCTTCGGTACCGAATACCAACGCATATGGCATCGTGTTTGTGGCCGTCTTGAACGTGGTTCGATACGCCCAAAGAGCTTCTTGCAGCCTTTCGTGCCAGTCCTTCTTATTTCGAGACACCGTCTTCTTTATGATCTTTGTCAAGGTCTTGTTGAAGGCTTCGGCTAGACCATTAGCTCGCGGATTATAAACTGAGGAGTATCTCCAGTCTATATTATGCTGCTGCGCGAAGCGACTGATCTTGTGTCTTCTGTAGGCTGGCCCGTTATCGGAGATGATCCGTCTCGGAGTTCTAAACCGATAGATGACGTGCGTCTTGAAGAAATGGAGGATATTCTCCGTCTTCACTTCCCTCAGCAGCACTGCCTCTGCCCATTTGGAGAAGTAGTCGGTCGTCGCCAGGATGAAACGATGTCCCCTAGACGATGCTGGTTCGATGGGGCCGACTATGTCAGTTCCCCATATTTCGAATGGCCAGCAAGCCACTGTTGGATGGAGTGGATTTGGATGTTGGTGGATGAAGTCCCCATAGATTTGGCATGAGTGGAATTGCTTCGCATATTCGAGGCAATCCTGAATCATCGTGGGCCTGTAGTATCCCATCCATTTGATCTTCAACTTCATCTTCGGGCCCACTTGGTGAGAGCCATAGATTCCGTCATGAACTTCCTGAACGACTCTTTCTGCTTCTTAAGGTCCTAAGCATCTCAACCTGAGAGAATCGAAGGACCTCTTGTATAGAGTATCATTGACGAAAGCGAAAGACAGAGCTCGTTTCATGAGCTGATGTCTTGTGGACGCTTCTTCAGGTACTCGGTGGGATTTAAAGTAGTCTATGAAGACTTCCCTCCAATCCACAGCCTTTTCCCGATCTTTTATTTGCAAGGTCGTCTGTTCAGCCGCTCCCTTCTCTTCGGATGATTCTGGAGATATTTCTGCTGGGGCAAGCACCCGACGGCTTTGTACCATGATTCTAACGTCATCGAGGTTCTCGTCAGCCAGTTCTTTAGCAAGTTTGGCCAACACGTCTGCTTTGCTGTTTTCCGCGCGCGGTATGCTTTCCAAAGTATAGGAGGGAATTTAGGTCAACAGTTGTTGCACCTTTTCACCGTACTTCACCAACTCCAGTTTGCACGTTTGGTAGTCACCGTTTACTTGACTAACGACCAGTTGAGAATCTCCGTATACGAGGAGGTTTTCACTTCCCATGTCGATGGCGATCTCGAGACCTGCTATCAAAGCTTCATATTCGGCTTCGTTATTTGTTCTCGGCTCTGTTAAGGAGAAGGCGAAGCGCATTATCCCTCCTTGTGGAGTCACGAAGATGAGGCCTACCCCTGATTTGATTATGGGGGTACTTTGTTTGCGCTTCTTCATGGAAGTTGCTCCATCGAAATAAAGCTCCCATCGGGTATCACCACCGTCGATCGCATCAAACGCATGTTCGTCTGGAAGATCGCAATTCAAAGGAGAATCGGCAGGTATCGGATGCTCAGCGAGGAAGTCGGCGATGGCCTGGCCTTTCACTGCCTTGAGAGGTTGATACTTTATCGAGAACTCCATCAAGAGCAGAGCCCATTTAGCGAGTCGTCCCATCAATATGGCTTTTGACATTAAGTATTTAAGAGGGTCCACTTTCGTAATGAGACGGACCTCATGCGCCAACGCATAGTGCCTGAGTTTTGTTATCGCGAAGATCAACGCCAAGCAGTGTTTTTCAATGGGGGGTAGTTGCTTTCTGCCCCCAGTAGAACTCGGCTTAAGTAATAAAGAGCTCTCTCCTTCCCTTGATCGCTCTCTTGTGCCCATAATGCGCCTAAGGAACCTTCGAGGGCGGTTGTGTAAAGAATGAGGGGCTTCCCTTTGACCAGAGCAGCCAACACTGGCGGGTTCTGCAGGTACTGTTTAATCTCGTCCAGCGCGACCTGGCATTTTTTATCCCAAACGAATGGTGTTCCTTTCTTCATCAGGTGACTGTAAGGACGACACTTGCCCGAAAGGTTGGCTATAAATCGCTGTATATATGCGAGCTTCCCTTGGAGAGATCGCAGCTGCTTAAGAGTCCTTGGCGGAGGCATTTCCATAATCGCCTTGATCTTTGACGGATCTATCTCAATGCCCCGGTGTCGGACGACGAATCCCAGGAATTTGCCTGAGGAAACTCCGAATGCGCACTTGAGAGGGTTCATCTTCAAGTTGTATTGCCGAAGGTGTTGAAATACAGTTTTTAGGTGCTCGAGATGTTCCTCATATGATTTGCTCTTAACCACGAGGTCGTCAATATAACATTCGACGATTTCATGTATAAGGTCATCGAAGATCTTCATCATGGCCCTCTGATAGGTGGCATCGGCGTTCTTCAGACCGAAGGGCATCACCTTGTAGCAGAATATACCCAAAGGAGTCCTAAAGGCAGTGTGCTTCTGGTCTTCGGGATGCATCTTTATCTGATTATACCCTGATGAGCCGTCCATGAAGGAGAAAACCTCATGAGTGGGCGTATTGTCTATCATTAGTTCGGTGACTGGTACCGGGAAACCATCCTTCGGGCAGGCTTTGTTGAGATCCCGAAAGTCCACGCATATGCGCACCGTCCCATTTTTCTTCATCACCGGGACGATGTTGGCGATCCACTCAGGATATTGAACCTCCTGGATAAAGCCAGAGTCGATTAACATCTTGACCTCGGCGTTGATACTCATCTCAAGCTCAAGCCGCATCCTTCTTGGCGCCTGTTTGACCGGCTTGACGTCCGGGGATATCGCCAATTTGTGCACAGCAATTTCTGGATCTAGTCCCGGCATCTCGGAGTAGTTCCATGCGAAGCAATCTTTGTGCTGTACAAGGACGTCTTTTAACGCAGTCACCCTTTCTTTAGATAGCGGCTCACTGACGAACGTCGGTCGTGGATCGTTCGCCGTCCCCAACTCGATTTTCTTAAGGTTATCTACAGTGGTATGTATTCCATCCTCCAGTTCTTTCGGCGCTGGTGGAAATTCTGAGATTACCTCGTCGTTGCTGTTTTCGAAGCACCAGGGAAGGTCATCCATGTTCTCGGGCTCTTCTTTTGATATCGTTGTCACGTGACAAGTACGAATTCGCTTCCAATCCCAATGTGGAACTGGTTCTTCTTCCGTGGCCTTGGGTTCGTGCTTTTGTGGCGGCGCTACCTTCCAGTTATCAGACAGAGCGAATTTGCCAAGATGATACTGATCTTCAACCCAATTCTTGAAGGTGAAGCAGTCCTCAAGAGGGTACCCTATCACTCGGTGATAAGAGCAATAGCCTGGGTGTGAGACCTCGCCTGCTTGTTCGGGGTGTTTAGACTCCGGCAGTGTAATCATCTGATGTTTTAGAGCAAGATCAAGTATCTTCTTCGTCTTGTCCCGCGGAAACGAGTACGCTCGACCCATTTTCTTCATGAGGGATAGATCAATAACGCTCGACTCCCGCTTGCGTGGCCTCTTAGCCCCGCTTTGTTGCTGTTGAGCGCCTTTTTGGCCTTTCGATTTGTTTTTGCCTCTGCGTCGAGCCTTTTTTATAACAGGTTGGCAGGGTGCGGCATTTTCGTCTTTCACGACCTGTTGAAGGAGGCGTTGCTTTTTGGCTTTCTCGTAGATTGCCATTTCACGATTGTGATCATCTCGGACTTTTTGGCCGGCTTCCCTTATAAGCCTGTCCATTTGTTCTTCAAACGACGGACTGGGCACTTTTGCATCGGGAACTTTTACTGGTTCAGGATTAGCGTCCTCCTGTTGAGCATCTGCTTCTTCATTGAAGTCATGCACGACGTAACAGTCATGGAGCAGCCCTCATTTCTTGGGGCGAATGTATCCGAGCCCGATCGTCTCCATCCTCCCACTAGGCAGCTTGTGCTGAGTTCCGGGGACGTTCCAGACCCTGTCATAGAATTTGGCCTTTCTAACGGTTTGTTTGAAGGGTATCCCTTGGCGCCTCAACAGCCTCTTCAAGCCTTCTGCATAATATCTGGGCAGACGAATGGGTTGAAGCCTGTCCAACGTAGGATCCGCCCCGTGCCAGATTTCTTTCTCCACTTTGTTTTCTTCAGAGCGGTAGAATAGAATTGCCTTCTCACCTGGGAGGGATATAGAACGTCTGCGGCTCCTCTAGACTGTCGGTATCAAGCGCATCCAGTTCTTTATAATATTTAAGCGGCACCATAGCGACTTGTAGACTTTGCTCTTCGTCAGCGGAAGCTCGTATTGAAGGTCGAGCAGAGAATACAGAATGGACCTCATCCTCTGAATCACTACCAAAGATCAACGTAGGAGCAGATGGTCCCGGCTTGGTGTATTGGGGCGGACCCGAATATACTATCTCCTCTTCCTCCTCGGTATCACTGCCGAAGACAGGGATGGTAGCGTTAGTTTTGTTCTCCGGCTTGCAACACCTTTCCGTGTCTTCGAAACTCGGTAAGAAGTATTTGGCATCTTCATATTTGCGAACTTCGTTTACGGAAAACGGATTCAGTTCTCCCGTCACGGTGTACTCGAGACCATCCTTAAAATATTTCATACACTGATGCTGTGTAGAAGGGATGATATTGTACTCGTGTAACCATGGTCGGCCGAGCAGAGCGTTGTAGCATGTCTTGGCATCTATGACGTGGAATTTAATGTCCGTGACGAGCAGCCCGAAGCGTAGCGTCAGTATCACAGATCCAAGAGTCTTTGACGATTGGGAGTCGAACCCGGAGATGGTGATCTTGTCTCGAGCGAGGTATTGAACGCTCATGCAGATTTCCTTTAAAATCCGCACATTGAGTAGGTTAACAGACGACCCGTTATCGATCAGGATTTTGCCTATCTTTATATCATGGCAGTATCCTGAGACATAGAGGGGGCGATTGTGTTCGCACGTCCCAAGGAGAAGGTCTTCATCGCTAAAAGTGATATCGGCCGTGTGCACTTCTTCCAGTTCATCCTTCATCTTTTCTTCGGCCAGGAAAGCTTGGAACTGCTCTGGGTCCTGTAGCGCTTTGATCAGTGAATCCCTTGCTTCTTTTGATAGTAAAAGGGCGTCATAAATGCTGAGCTGCGAGTGTAGCTTCCTCAGATGCGCTAGAACGTTGTAATCCACCTTATTTTTCTTCGGCGGGTCCTTGGCGGCTAGCTCTTCCATGACTTGGTCATCCAGGGCGATATCCTCAGAGACCTTTTCTTTTCCCTCATCTTTTTTATTTGAGGGTCCGAGATTCTCTCCGAGTATTGTGCAATTGCACAGCTGAATGTTCTCGCAATTCCTCAATCCTTCAGAGATGGACTCCTTGAAGAGAGGGCCGAGGGCTACTTTTTCGTCGGAATCGCTCCCGAGGTGAGGACTCGTGATCTTCCGGGGTCATCCCTATGACAATTGCCGGCAACTCTTTTATGCTCATCTGTCGTATTTTTTGCTGTCTACGAGCTTCACACTTTGTCCTGTTGAAGTGTTGCCTGTGAGCGACATACCCTTGCCACCAACACTTAAAAGAGTCGCAGTCTTTAGTGGGATGTGCGATCTTCTGATGATATAGGCAGTAATTAGGATGCATCTCTACTCGACCGAGAGTGTTTTCTTCAGAGGGTGGTAGCTTCATTCCCATTGATATGGCTTTAGCAAACCTTTTCCTCGTCTTGAATTTGTTTTATGTTGGCAGCTTGTTCCGCTACCTCTTTGTCCTTCTTTTAGAGGATTCTCTGAAAAAACTCGGCATCAGTTTCTTGCTCACGGCGCTGCTCCGAGGATGTCTCTGGGCTTGCTTTCGGTCCCGTAAGTGCGGCCATGGCTGTCAGCATTTCTTGGAGCTTTTGTTGTTGTTGCCCCTGAGCCTTAGTCATTGATCGCGTAAACGGTCTATGACCTGTGAAGACATGGCTATTCTCTTTTCCGGGTGCCATATAGACGGTATGTACCATCATACCCCCAGACTTGGGGTGTTTGGGTTCAGTGGTCTTGCAGTTCGTCGCAGACCCAGGGATTTTCTCCGGCCTTCTCCTCTTTCGTGGGCGGTCGAGGTTGAGGGAGCCGTTGCAGCGGGCACCCAAGTAGCTATCGCCTTTTGTGGCTTGATAGGATGGTCCTCTTCCCGCTGAACTTTCACCTTTTTCTGTCGGCGGGGATAATCTTGATCAATTACCGAGTCTTGGACTTGACGCCAGACCTTGTAGATTTTAGAGGACAGCCGTTGAGGGGGCTTTTCCGGCTTCACCTTTGTAGCGCTCTCTATAGGTGGAGGAGATCTTTTCAGCACAGCGGTCGGAGAGTTCTTGTGGACCTTCCTAAGTGGTTCAAAACTGTTTCCAGTTGGAACAGCAGCATCGATTTCCGCCGTTGGAGTCGGCGGAGTCAGTCCAGAAGGAGAGTTGCCCCCGGTCTTCTTTACTCGGCACCAGTGGTATATCCCTAGTAGGAGGGGTGTTGTCTCCTAAGGGTTTTCAGCGGATTACACCCACAAAATCGTATAATAAAAGAGAGATGATGAAAGTTATATAAAGATAAGAACTATAAAAGAAAGAACTTGAAAATAAGAGTTTTCAACTCTACCAGCTTTTCAGTTGCTATGAGCCCTATCTTAATAGTCATGAAAAGATATTAGAAATCACATCATCCCTCAATAAAACATCGCCTTTAGTTTTCATTCCTACCTTTCTTCTAAACATTGATCATATACCCCTACGTGTGTGAACTGGACATCCCTACACTCAGAGAATTCAATTTAAGCAATCATACTCTCGTCCATCTACCTCAGTACTTTTTAATAGATATTTAGACGGAATTTGCTCACACATTCTTCATGCGACCGTTAATACTTCTTAAGGTACTAACCGATCGATTACTCATGTGCCTGCTAATTAGGTGTTTTTCCTTGTCTTGCAACACCTAAGGCTTAGCAGTGACTCCCAAACTAGTTGGTCTAAGGCACTAGGTGATAAAGCACCCTCGCTATATTTTTTTATTGCTGCCTCGGTGATAACAAAACCAGTATTCATTTTTCTTTTCACCATTTTATCTTTTATTCTCCACTTTTATTTTCTTCATACTTTGGCTTCTAGACAAGAGCATTTCAAGGTATCCTCTACTATCCCGAGTTTCAAGATGTGTGTGTAGGGTTCCTAGGCACTCTAGTTAAGTCTCACAAGTGATCAAACATGCACAAATAAAATTTTACGGGTGCCTACAAACCCGACTACGGATCGTTTGCTAGATATTTAGGCGAAACAAGCAAGCTAGTTTACAACTAAACTATAAGATAACGGAAATACAACCTTTGTAGATCCGTTAGTCCACCTCCATAGCTCCGCAACGAAGTGCCTCCGCTGTCCAAGTGAACTCCCGGGCTCTAGCGTCGGCTTCGTCGAAGAATAAGCGAGTTAGGTCGTCGATGTCCATGCCGAAGATGATCTACGTCGAGGCATCGCTAGATCAAGCTCCACCTTCACCAAACCATGATGACTTGTGAAGGAAACACACTCTACTACTTGGCAAGAGGTAGAGGATGAAGAAATAGGAAGTGGGTAGACTTTAGAATTGGATTTCTCACTCATTTGCTCAATTCACCATTGATGAAGAAAGCTTTTTCTTCCTTGCTCATGAAGAAGAAGAAGAAAGAAATATATGATAAGTTAAAAGAATAAGAAAAGAAAATGAATTCTTATCATAATTTTAACTAGAGTCAAGTGTAGAGAATGAATCATGGTTAGTGGGAATGGTTAGGGTTAAGGATGAGATAAGAATGGTTGACTTGAACAAAGCTTCATGAAGCTTCAACTAAAGAACAAAATTAGCCACCATTCTTTTCTCTTTTCTTTTATTCATTTATCAAAAATGAAAAGGATAATTAAATAAGATAAATGAATAATAAATAATAAACCCTAACCATTTCATTAACCAAGGTTTAATCTTTACACTTGAACCCTAGCATGACATGTATCATCAAACATGATACAATCAAGTGCACAAAAGTATATCGCATATACAATGCGCCCATCCGAGTGAGAATAACCGTTTTAAAGTGAACCAATACTAGTTAATGCAAAGTAATATATCAAATATATAAATATGCACTAAATCATTAAATCAAACTTGATTTAACGATCCGGTCATATCGGATATAACCGACTAGTATGATATGTATCGGCTTATCGAATCAATCCTTGATTCGATAACCAGGTTATATCGCATATAACCATTCGACACATTCGTCGCGAGAATAGAATACGGTATCACATACACGCATTATTCTCGGTCCCGCACATATCTCATATGCGCTCCTATTTCGTTTCGCTTGAGCCAGGAAACCTCTGTGTAGGACTCTAAAGACTCGTCAATACGCCGGCAGCAAATGATGATCATATCAAGCATCCACAAGCCGCAAGCGGTCTGCTAAACGTAACGGCCACCCGGGTATTGAGCGATCAGAAGATCGACGAGCAAGCCCGCTCACACTCCTGCGAATCCAACCAGTAACACTTACCGTACGGTCCGGTCTGTTCGTCTGATATGTCGCATATCTCGCTTAGGGGTGGTAAACGTCAGACCCCAGTAGCTCGATAAGTCATGCCGACTTGAGGTCCATAACATTCGTGAAACTACTGATAACACTTACCAGTATATCACTGCAACCCTGGCCAGGGATTTCTTGTTATGGCCAGTCGAGCATAGCACAACATCAACCCCCAATACCGGGAGAGACGAATCCCCTCCTATCGCTCATTGCCTCCATGTGAATCGGGACTGTACCCAAAAACCACCTGTTTGCACAACTCAGTAGAGCCGTGGTAGGGTGGAAATCAAAGCACAGTAGGAGACACACAAGACTCTATGACGATCTCGGGTCAACAGACTAAGCTGTACCAGTGTCACCAGAGAACTGCCATCTGACGTGAGGTATAATACCATCTGGGAGTTCTCGGCGAGTCCGTTCAGTGTACCCAGTCTCCACTGAGCACCCGCATACCATATTCGATGTCAAACACCAATGGATATGGGATCATCCATCGCCCATCGCATGGGTCGAGAAGATATGCGCTAGTCTACTCTGGAATATCGATGCCCCGTCTCGATATTCCCTCGACTAGGAACGATTCAAGGATGTACTCATGGACTATCCAGGCCCCACTAGTATGATCTACATCATAGTCCTGGAAGTCGAGCACACATCCTATGGGCTTTATCAACATGTAATCAGAGAGACAGAAAGTATATATGTTAAGATAAAGTGCAACCAGATAGCGTACTATCATGTCGAGCAAGAAAGTCCTTCCTATATATGTCCCAGCATCCACTACAATATACATCCTATGTACAGTAATGGCCTCTAGGGCATACATATAACTAACAATCTCCCACTTGCACTAGGGCCATCTGTAGCAGTGGTTGCAGTATCACATACTCAACCATCCCCTAAATTGTCTCTCTTTGGGAAAAATGGCCTTCGTGAGTGGATCCGCCGTGTTGTCCTCTGAGTCTACTCTCCTAACCTCGATCACCCTGGAGATCAACTATCTCCACGATCAGGTGATGCTGCCTCAGAATACGTCTGGGTCACTGATGGGACCAGGGTTCCAAGGGCCAAAGCCACACTTCCATTGTCATACAATGGCAGGAACCTAGTTCATCTTATGAACTAATATACACCCAAACTTCCTCTTTGGTAGTATCTTTAATAGCGATGTTACCAGCCTTTATCGTCTAGTTTGTCACGGTATCTAGCTTGGAAATCTTCCAACATACCGTCCCTTTACTGAGGGTAAAGACAATGCCTGTGACTGACATTCAGTCGTCTTTATCACCCTGGAACACTTCCAGTGATTCTCCCCAGGATCGATTGATACAATCTCACTATACCTAGTGAGAACCCTAATATCCCTTTAGATCTATCTCATAGGTCCAAATCTCAGGATTTAGGAGGTATCATTTTTATCCTATTTGGAGAATCCTTGTGATAATAGGAGATTGACCGATCGTAGTATAGGAAACTCCTTTCCTAACAAGAGTATGGTATCCACGTACTCTACGAGGATCGTCACCATACTACCTACTATCCTTTTGTTTATACAAGGTTCATCTACCATTTTGATGATGTCAACTTATTTGACTAATCCATCAAAACAGATGTTCCAACTCCGCGATGCCTGCTTTATCCTATAAAGCATCTTTCACACGTTTCCGCTGCTCCCACTGTTTACGAAGCCCTCTGGCTGTGTTCTTATAGACGTTCTCTTCTAAATCAGTATTTAGAGAAACAGTCATGGCACCCAACCGCCAGATATCGTAGTCATGGTGTGTAGCCGTGGTAAGTAGGATCTGGATAGACTTAAGCATAGCTACTGGAAAAAGGTTTCATCATTATCCACGCCTGGTCGATGACGAAAACCTTTAACAAGTCTAGCTTTGAAGGTCTCAACCTTTCCATCTACACCAAGTAATCTTCTCAAGATATACTTGCTCCTGATGGGGATTTAACCCTTCAGATATAGCAGCTAAAGTCCATGCTTTGCTGGTGTACATGGATTCCATCTCAGATTGCTAAGCATCCAGCCATTCTTACAGAGTCCCTACTCTCGATGGCCTGCTCGAAACTAGTTGGGTCATCATCTCATGATGCAATCCTTGCTCCCACTGTCATCGAGAAACCGAGGTATCTCTCAGGCGGATGAGGAATCCTACTAGATCGGCGGAGAGGCTGAGGTTCGTTGGAATCTATTGAATCCTTTGGTTCTGTCAAATCATTAGCAGTTTTGTACAGCTGGAACCTTTCCAGTTCTACAGAACTGATCTTGCCTCGATCTTGTCCGGATTTTGCTTTTGACATAGGCCGGACAACCCCAAATCTTATCTCGCTTAAGAGATGGGTTCTTCCCATACCATATCTCATATGGAGTGGTAGGCACTGATTTGATTCAAACCTAATTCAATAGGTATGCAGCTTCTCAAGTGCATAACCCCAAAAGGAAATAGGTAACTCAGTAGTACTCATCATAGAGCACACCTTATCATATAGGGTGTGATTGCTCCGCCCCGATATACCATCGTGCTATGGTTTATACGGAGGAGTAATGCTGAGAGAGAATCTCATTTTCTTTTGGAATAGTCCAGAAATGCCATGCACAAGTATTCTCCTCCCTGATCTTATCACAGGACATAATACTTATACCCGTATTTTGGTTCTCTACTTTCTACTTATATTCTGTGAATACCTCAAAAGGTTCGGACTTATATTTCAACAAGAATATATGACTGAATCTTGAGAGATTATCAGAGAATATAATGAAGTATAAAGAACCAGTCCTGGCATGTGTAGACAGGAGATCTTACATACATCATCATGTATCAGTCCCAAGAGTTTACTAACTCTTTCTCTGTTTCCAATAAACAGAGCTATGGTCATATAATCTTTGTGACATGACTGGCAAGTTTCACAAGATGTAAATTCAAACTGATTTAAATATACATCTAAATGTAACTTCAGCCAGTCGGGTCGCAATGATATGACCTAGTCTACAATGCCTCAAGAAGAATTCGTTCATTTCTGAACTCTTCTTCTTGTGTGTGTTCTGTATACTAGGAACTGTAGTTTGATTTAGAACGTCAATGCTTTTAGATAGCGTGCCTGAACCGATCAACTTTTGATATAGGAAATGTTCAAAACATTATCCAACTATACAAAATTTTATCATTTCTTTACTAATAAAGAGACTGATACGATTTTGTATATCAGGTTCGGCATCTAATAGCATTTGTTCAAAATCAATGTATTGGTAATACAGGGTGACAGTGACCAACAGACTTGGCTGCAACACTTGCCTCGGTTTCTGTCTCATGAAACTTATCACCCGTTCTCAGTTTTTCTACCTTTTTGTAGCCCTATGTAACAGATTACATATCTGGGATCCTGATCCGGTATCATATACCCAGGATGCAGAGGATACTGAGAAACAGTTCTTTGTAATGAACACACCCGAAGGAGATGCATCATATGCACTTTCTTCGTTTGGGCGGCATAGGAATTCTGGTATTCCCCTATTTCCTGCTCTGTCTTATAACAATTATAAGTTGGAGCGGGACCAACGTTCCCCAGCTCAGTATAACAAGCGGGTTCGGTCAAAAATCCGTATTATTATCTTGATTAAGGCGTGATATGGTCGCTACCTGGAGAGAGAGAGAAGAAAACACTCAGCGTGCGCTCTTGCAAGAATAGATTGGTTTTTATTTTATCTAATCAGGATGGCTCCCACTGCTTTTTATCAAATCTTCCTTCAAACCCTAAAAGGAAAGACTAGCCGGGATTAATTACACACTACAAGTTCGCCAATCTTTCAGCCAGGCCAGTGTCGGTACTTTGAGGGAGGTCCCCCGTGCTTTCGCACGAACCTAATTAATGTAAACCTCGTTTTCCCAGAGGCGTAACCCCGTTGACACCTTTCTAGACACCTACTTGATTGGCTAATTGTAATGTATAAAACTCTCCCAGGAGTAACTCTTACTCGCAGTGGGTATCAGGATCCAACTATCACATAGAAGGTATGCAATCTCATTGCAAATTCCAACACTTGAAACTCCCGATAAAGGTTTTTACCCCTAGCACCTATGACCTTAACTATGGTCAACAAATCATAAGTACTAGTCAAGTTCTACCCGTCATTTCGTGATTAATTAGACCCACCCACATGACCCTTAACTAAGGTCAACAAAGTCACGCGACTGTCCTAACTAATCGCATCATATGCGGTGTAGGAAGACATCACTTAGCTACCGTACACTGTGCCTTGACTATGGTCAACAAACACAGCACGAATACTAAGTACTCTACTTCCTAAAATGACGGAGGGTTGCGGCTGGTTTTTGTGAAAACCTTTAACGCTTTGAACTTGATCTCGTTGCGGAATCAAATGATTTTTAAATGGAATGTTTTTGAGGCTTTTCTAGTTTTGCTAAAGGGGTCACTCCCGATGAAGGGATCGTCGGCCCTTTCCTCGTCGAATGAGGTGCGGGATATATCATATATATCACTGTGCAAAGCGGAAACTATAGAAGCGATCAAACACAAACCGAGTGTGTAGCATCTGCCAGTTATTGCTAAAGGAGTCACTCCCGGTGAAGGGATCTCGGTCCTTTCCTCATCGAATAAGGTGCAGGATGTTCTATAATGAACACCGCGATGCAAAGCAAGAACTGTAGCTACCTGTTTTTATTTTGAAATTCGATTCCACAACATCAGTTAGGTTTATTTTCTTTCATTAATCTCATTAATGAATATCCCATCATTTATATTACCTAAACATCACAGATAAATATGACGTACACTTATGCCATCCGCATTCGCCTCGATGTCCCCTCGTGCACCGTTAGGTTAGGTAACTAACGGCAGAGCGGGGCAGGGCTAGCACGGGTGTAAAACATAAGTAACGTCTATATAATATATCATATATACTATAATATCTGTCACAGAGCACAGAACATCGCATGATCACAGATAAAACACAGCAGAAGAAACATATGAAATATTGGATATACTAGGACGTCCGTGTTTTCAATACGAGCCAGTATAAAACACGGATTCCACGGTCGTGATGAATAGCCAATCCCACACCCCTAGACCCCTACGAGAGCGGCAAGCAACCCTGCCAATTCTAGGGTTAGGAGACCCGGACTCGACTCCTCGAGTTGGTCTCCCACTGGACCCCAGAACCCGGTTACTTGTGCTCCCCTCCTTGGGTCTATCCTAGTGCAGAAAAGTAAATAATATACAAACGGTGACTACTTCCGCAACCTGGAAGTGTCCCAATAAAAGAATATTACATACAAGTTTTTACATGAATGAAAATGAAAAACACTCATCTCACATAAAAACCCCCCGGCTATTCGAACACGACGATCCAATATAACATATCCAGCAACACATAACATCACATGTCATCAACGTAAGTAAATATGCGCATCCCAATTGTCGTTGGCATATAGCAACGAAACCGGCGACATCACATATTACACTTACGGTCACAGAAAAGAAAGTGTAAAACTACAACAGTTGGAATCCGCAACCTTCTCAGACATCGCATGCCTGACCAAATGAATTACTTAGACATCGCATGCCTAACAATTATAAACCCCGCATTTTAGTCTCAAAATCGAAAACACTTTTCAATATCAAGTCGGGTAATTCAACAAGATTCCCGACATCCTGATCGAATGCTCGTCGCAAACTTCAGTAGACGGCCGCACCCCCGATACCGTCGACGAAGTGCACCAAGGCGGAACACCGTTGCCGCGAGCACCCGAACGGATGCTTTCGGCGACGGGGTTCTCCTACAGTCACTTGGTCGGGGCTATGGAGTGAAGCTGTCTATTAAGTTTACCCGGCGAGTATCCGCGTACGCTACGTGATTGCGACGGACTTTTGATCACATCAAAATTCCGTGGCAACCGATCAAGTGAGACTAAACCGCTAGATTTATAACATTCATTCAGTTATCTCATAACTTCTTGTGAATTCCAATTATTGTATCCCATTCCAGATAAACAGAAAATGTTAAACTTTCCGATCGAACAATCGAACACCCAAGTTTTCCCGATACATATCAACACATGAAACAAGTCTAACAACATTCCGTTCGTGCCTCAGTACCAACGGTCCAGCCGTAGAAGGGTCAAGCCAACGCCTCACATGTGGCACGCCGTACTGCCCCAAACCCGAAGGTTCAAAGGGCAGTTCAAGACGGTCACATAATCGAGTTAAGGTTTGTGTCTTCTAGAGGGACCATCGCGTTACTTGCACTACTTAGAACGTCGTTAAACTACGGAAAAATCCAACACTTGGAAATTTCCCGACAGGGGAAAAGTTGGGTATTTATATCCGGTCGAACTTTTTAACATATTCTAAAATTTATCCGGAACGACACATAGACAAAGTTTGACAATCCGATCGAATGTATGAACTCCCAATACAACCCAAAATACTCAACTCTTGATTTCAGAAAAAAATATTCCAGGAAAACCAACACTGAAAAATAGGAGTTACTGTGCAAAATTGAGTGCCTAATAAGACAAAACGGCGGCGGAAGGGCCGCATTAGCACGCTAATACCGCGGTTCCGCCGCACTTTTGAGGGATCATTAGGTAATTTTTGCACCGTAATTCTTAGATTTCCCTGCTTGTTTTTATCCATATTTTTAATTTGCAAAAATCCACAAATTTGAAAAAAGTACAGAGAGCAAGTTGGATGTAGGTTTTCGGTTCGATCGGACTTCAAATTCCGTCTACGCATCGCCTAAGGCTCTAGCTAGGCTCTGATACCACTGTAGGGTTCCTAGGCACTCTAGTTAAGTCTCACAAGTGATCAAACATGCACAAATAAAATTTTACGGGTGCCTACAAACCCGACTACGGATCGTTTGCTAGATATTTAGGCGAAACAAGCAAGCTAGTTTACAACTAAACTATAAGATAACGGAAATACAACCTTTGTAGATCCGTTAGTCCACCTCCATAGCTCCGCAACGAAGTGCCTCCGCTGTCCAAGTGAACTCCCGGGCTCTAGCGTCGGCTTCGTCGAAGAATAAGCGAGTTAGGTCGTCGATGTCCATGCCGAAGATGATCTACGTCGAGGCATCGCTAGATCAAGCTCCACCTTCACCAAACCATGATGACTTGTGAAGGAAACACACTCTACTACTTGGCAAGAGGTAGAGGATGAAGAAATAGGAAGTGGGTAGACTTTAGAATTGGATTTCTCACTCATTTGCTCAATTCACCATTGATGAAGAAAGCTTTTTCTTCCTTGCTCATGAAGAAGAAGAAGAAAGAAATATATGATAAGTTAAAAGAATAAGAAAAGAAAATGAATTCTTATCATAATTTTAACTAGAGTCAAGTGTAGAGAATGAATCATGGTTAGTGGGAATGGTTAGGGTTAAGGATGAGATAAGAATGGTTGACTTGAACAAAGCTTCATGAAGCTTCAACTAAAGAACAAAATTAGCCACCATTCTTTTCTCTTTTCTTTTATTCATTTATCAAAAATGAAAAGGATAATTAAATAAGATAAATGAATAATAAATAATAAACCCTAACCATTTCATTAACCAAGGTTTAATCTTTACACTTGAACCCTAGCATGACATGTATCATCAAACATGATACAATCAAGTGCACAAAAGTATATCGCATATACAATGCGCCCATCCGAGTGAGAATAACCGTTTTAAAGTGAACCAATACTAGTTAATGCAAAGTAATATATCAAATATATAAATATGCACTAAATCATTAAATCAAACTTGATTTAACGATCCGGTCATATCGGATATAACCGACTAGTATGATATGTATCGGCTTATCGAATCAATCCTTGATTCGATAACCAGGTTATATCGCATATAACCATTCGACACATTCGTCGCGAGAATAGAATACGGTATCACATACACGCATTATTCTCGGTCCCGCACATATCTCATATGCGCTCCTATTTCGTTTCGCTTGAGCCAGGAAACCTCTGTGTAGGACTCTAAAGACTCGTCAATACGCCGGCAGCAAATGATGATCATATCAAGCATCCACAAGCCGCAAGCGGTCTGCTAAACGTAACGGCCACCCGGGTATTGAGCGATCAGAAGATCGACGAGCAAGCCCGCTCACACTCCTGCGAATCCAACCAGTAACACTTACCGTACGGTCCGGTCTGTTCGTCTGATATGTCGCATATCTCGCTTAGGGGTGGTAAACGTCAGACCCCAGTAGCTCGATAAGTCATGCCGACTTGAGGTCCATAACATTCGTGAAACTACTGATAACACTTACCAGTATATCACTGCAACCCTGGCCAGGGATTTCTTGTTATGGCCAGTCGAGCATAGCACAACATCAACCCCCAATACCGGGAGAGACGAATCCCCTCCTATCGCTCATTGCCTCCATGTGAATCGGGACTGTACCCAAAAACCACCTGTTTGCACAACTCAGTAGAGCCGTGGTAGGGTGGAAATCAAAGCACAGTAGGAGACACACAAGACTCTATGACGATCTCGGGTCAACAGACTAAGCTGTACCAGTGTCACCAGAGAACTGCCATCTGACGTGAGGTATAATACCATCTGGGAGTTCTCGGCGAGTCCGTTCAGTGTACCCAGTCTCCACTGAGCACCCGCATACCATATTCGATGTCAAACACCAATGGATATGGGATCATCCATCGCCCATCGCATGGGTCGAGAAGATATGCGCTAGTCTACTCTGGAATATCGATGCCCCGTCTCGATATTCCCTCGACTAGGAACGATTCAAGGATGTACTCATGGACTATCCAGGCCCCACTAGTATGATCTACATCATAGTCCTGGAAGTCGAGCACACATCCTATGGGCTTTATCAACATGTAATCAGAGAGACAGAAAGTATATATGTTAAGATAAAGTGCAACCAGATAGCGTACTATCATGTCGAGCAAGAAAGTCCTTCCTATATATGTCCCAGCATCCACTACAATATACATCCTATGTACAGTAATGGCCTCTAGGGCATACATATAACTAACAGTGTGTAAGTGTGTATAGTAGGGTATCAACGTTCAAATGTTTGGCTTCCAGAATAGGAACTATTTTTCAGGCTTATTTTTATCCTCAGATTAGTAATTTCCTTCATCTTACTAACCCTTGGGACAACAGCTCATAACTACTTATTACTAGTTTCATTTAAGAAAACATCTAACTTTCTTGTTTTTCTTAAACTATTCCTATCTTTTAAATATAATTTTTCACTTTCTACTCTTTTATTATCACAATTTTTGTGTGTGCAGAGTAAGGCATAGATAAGCAAAGGAGCACTGAAAAACGACTTCTTGGGAGCTTCTTACGATGGTACAGGAGCGCTGAAGCTCGTTGGCGGGAGCATGGTCCCGAAGAAGAGCCCAGTGGTGGCTTGAGTTACCTGCTCCACTGGCATAGTGAAAAGGGAGGCCGCTTGGGGCCCGTAGGTTACTCCTCCAGACGGGACAGAGCGAGAGTTGCTGTTGCAGTTAGTGCAATTTGAAGCCATTGATTTCTTGAATAGCTTAAATATTCTGCCCCCTGCGTCGACCTTGGTCTTTGGCATGTGCCAGCTGTTTGAGGACCGATTCCGTCGGCAAGGCTGCTGCTTGGGGAGCCTGCCTGTGGGTGACAGACATCCTCTGGGCTTCCTCCATCGGCGTTGAGGCACCGAGGGTGGGAGGTGGGAGCATCGACCCAAAAAGAAGCCCGTTAATTTCTTGAAAAGCCGAATTGCAGAGATTTGAGGCTATAAGTGACCCATACTTGACTCCGCCGGGTATGACAAAACCTGAGTTGCTAAGGTGGGAGCAAATGCCATTCTTCATAGAGACGAAATGCCGGCTTCAATATCCGCTCCCCTAAGGGCAACCAAAAACATACACACCGCGATTATTTGATCGCGGGAAAAACACGACACACGAAGTGTGGAGTGGAAAGAGGAAAAGGTCCCACCGGGCGTGCCAGAATCTGTTTCCCTCCGAATGGCGGCCGAGACATGGCGACGTCTTGCCTGAGATTCGGGGCAGATGCTATTTGGTTTTATCCGTCCACCTCTCCGAAGATGCCAAGTTGATTTATAGCACCGTGTATCGGAGGTTTGGATGGATGCGGCCGATGTAACAAACTTCGTCAGATTCCCCCTTACTTGAGGGGTTTTTGATTGTGGGGACGCTCTTCCCTACAGGCGCAAGCCCCTGCAGTTAATTACGCTACCGCATCGCGGTAACAACTTTCTCCTTCTCCAGAATTTCACTTCATGTCGTGGGTGTTTGTTTTGTTTGTGGTTGCCCGTGGATTGTATACGGAGACTATTTATTTCGTCGCCCGTAGGACGTGGATTAGTCCAAATCCGTATTTACTTAGATTTGGGTTTGGTGTTTTAGTTTAAGGATACGTTAGCCATGTTGAGGCTAAGATCAACTTAAACGTTCGTTAAGGATACGTTAGTCCTGTTTGAGACTAAGATCAACTTAACGTGATGATCCATTTAATATATGCCCATCGGGACTCATCACCTCTCTGACGTCGTTGAAGGATTACAACGATAGGTGTCAGAGGAGTTCAGAAATGTACCCTTGAACCAAAGTTGATTTGGAGTTTTATAGTCCATTTGAATGTTTAATGATATGTTAGCCGTGTTTGGGGCTAAGATCAACTTAAACGGGATCGTTTAGATCCGGCAAAAGAGCATTTGAAGGCTCTATTGTTCCAGTTTAGGGACGTAGTGGTCCATAGGTAGTTTAAGGACGTGGTGGTCCATGTTCCAGTTTAGGGACGTGGTGGTCCATGTTCCAGTTTAGGGACGTGGTGGTCCATAAGTAGTTTAAGGACATTGCGGTCCATGTTCCAGTTTAGGGACATGGTGGTCCATCGACAGTTTAGGGACATGGTGGTCCATTTGTAGTTTAAGGACGCATAAGTCCATGGGTTTAAGGACCCCACAGTCCGTATCTTGGTTTAAGGACGCATAAGTCCATGAGTTTAAGGACCCCACAGTCCGTATCAATGTGTGGTCGTCGGGACCCGTCACCTCTCTGACGTCGTTGAAGGATTACAACGATAGGGGTCAGAGGAGTTTGGAGATGTACCCTCGAACCGGATGTAAATTGATTTAGGAGAGCAGCCTTGCTCAGTCAATTTAGTTTGAGGACTTACGGCCATGATTGAGCTAAGTCCAGTTGAATATTCAACATTTTTATTTGCATTTGGCCTGTTAGGCCTTTACTAGGGCTTTGCCCCTTTTTAATAATGCACTGCATTATTTTTGTTTTGTTTGGGCTCTGCCCTTTCATAAATAATGTAGAGCATCTATCTTGTTTGGGCTCTGCCCTTTTAATGCATTGCATTTTGTTTTATTTGGGCTCTGCATTGCATTTTCTTTTAATATCTTGATCCAATTTTGGATTCAAGAAAAGAATCTTTTTTAAGATTCCAGAACCAGTGGTTCATCAAAAGGCAATGCCTTTGTGTAGATCAAATGATCTAATAAAGAAGTATATTACTTCTTATTTTATTCTTATTATTTGATCTTTTCTTTTTATTTTAAGATCTTGATCTTGTTCTTAGATCATTGATCTTTTCAGAAGAAATTCTTCTTTTCAAAGGTTTACCTTCTTTTCTTTCTGATTTCTTCTCAAACTTTCTTTTTAGGAGTTCTCTGAATTCTTTCTCTGTTTCTCTGTCAATGTTCTCTCTTCTTCTTCTTCTTTTTTATTCTAGAAAGAAGGATCATTGGTCGTTAGGACCCACCACCTTTCCGACGACACTGAGAGATTACAGTGTCATATATCGAAGGTGTGGAGGGATGTACCCTTTGAACCATGTCTCAATCATTAGGGGGGAAGAACAAGCTGGAGCTTAAGCTTCTCGCTGCTGAAAAAGGCTTTTTTGCGTTCGCGCACGTGCGTCGCATGTGTTGGGCGCACGTGCGTCGCACGTGTTGGGTGCTCATATTTGCACGTAGCGCACATGCGCATTATGAGGAGAAGCAGAGCTTCTATATATGGAGAACATGCTCCTTTTAATATTATTAAATGTTCTCATTTGGTGCGCACGTGCGTTGCACGTGGTGGCGCATGGCGGGCACACGTGCGTTGCACGTAGCGCACATGCGCATTATGAGGAGAAGCAGAGCTTCTATATATGGAGAACAAGCTCCTTTTAATATTATTAAATGTTCTCATGTTGTGCGCACGTGCGTTGCACGTGGTGCCGCATGGCGGGCATACGTGCGTTGCACGTAGCGCACATGCGCATTATGAGGAAAAGCAGAGCTTCTATATATGGAGAACAGGCTCCTTTTAACATTATTAAATGTTCTCATTTGGTGCGCACGTGCGTTGCACGTGGTGCCGCATGGCGGCACACGTGCGTTGCACGTTGCGCACATGCGCATTATGAGGAGAAGCAGAGCTTCTATATATGGAGAACAAGCTCCTTTTAATATTATTAAATGTTCTCATGTGGTGCGCTCGTGCGTTGCACGTGGTGCCGCATGGCGGGCATACGTGCGTTGCACGTAGCGCACATGGCGCTTGGGCATATGCGCATTATGGAGGAGCATGCTCCTATCTTGGAGAACTAAGCTCCTTTGAGTATTGAATCCTTTGAGAATTTAACTCTCCCCTTTCTAAGAGGTATCCCCTCTTATTTATATGGGAGTGGTAGAGAAGCCATCTCTCCTTTTCCCGATGTGGGACTAAAAAATGCATTCCCCATGTAGTAGAGCATTATTTTAGATTACACGTGCATAACACATTTGCTCATAACTTTTGATCTCGGATGAATTATGAGGCCCATAATATATCAAATCGAAGGTCTTTTCGAGATGCTTTCAATATTGTCAGAATTTAGCCATTTGTCATTCTGGAGTTTGTCAAAATACAGCTCGGAAAATACTGGTTCACATCTTCTTACTTAGATCACATGTGCATAGACATTTGCTCATAACTTTTGATCCCGGATGAATTATGAGGCCCATAATATATCAAATCGAAGGTCTTTTCGAGATGCTTTCAATACCATCAGAATTTAGCTATTTCTCATTTTGGAGTTTGTCAAAATATAGTTCGGAAAATACTGGTTCGCATCTTTTTTCTTAGATCACATGTGCATAACACATTTGCTCATAACTTTTGAACCCGGATGAATTATAATGCCCATAATATATCAAATCGAAGGTTTTTTCGAGATGCTTTCAATACCATCATAATTTAACAGTTCCTCATTGGGAATTTTATCAAAATACAGGCCGGAAGATACTGGTTCGCATTTTCTTAAGCGTATCGCTGCCATTTGATACCTTGGACTCTTTTACGCAGAAATTTTTGGCGGGAACAGTGATCATATGATAGAATAAAATTCTATCATAGGAAAATATTTTTCTAATCTTGTTAAACTAACAAGATATTCATTTAACAGAATTAAATTCAACATTCCTAATCTTGTTAAACTAACAAGATATTCACATGACAAGAATAAAATTCTATGTTAACAAGATCCATATTAAGATAATATATTTCTGATCTTGTTAAACTGATAGAATAAAATTCTAATCTTGTTAAAACTAACAAAATATTCATAATCTTGTTAAACAAACAAGAAATCTTTTCTGTTAAACAGAGAGCCTTTAGATTAAAAATCCAATGGTGAATAAAATTCACCGATTAATCTAAAAGATCGTGAAATCAATCAAGATCTCTCAATGAGAGATTTTCTTAAAAAATTGATTTTTTCTCTTCTCCTATAAATAGGAGCAAGGATGTTAAATCTAAAACGGAGGAGACCATCCCATAAGCTTCTAAAAAAAATTATACAGAAGCCTCCCAAAAGCTCCCACAATACAGAAGAGAATTTAATTCTCAAACCAAGAGTTTAACTCTTCTCAAAGAACTTAGTTCTTTCTCTGATTGAGGTTTGCAGAAGTAGATCTCCCCACAAGTTGAGAATTTAATTCTCATCGGGAAGATTATGTTATGCAGATCCAAAATTTAGGGATAAGAACTAAGCTCAAAGAATTTAATTCTTCCAAAACTATATAAGAATTTAATTTCTCTGATAAAACTAGGGTTTAACCCTGTAAAAGAATTTAATTCTTATAAAATACGGGACCTGAAATTCTTAAAACTCAGATCAAAATCTCTATGCATATAAAAGAAAAGACTGGTCATGCGTTTCCACGTGAGCACCACTGATGAACAAAAAGGAATGCCTGAGATCGAATCACGTGTTCTCACATGACCCCCAAGCAGTTGCTTAAATGGAAAAAAGGGAAAATCCAAAGACAACGCTCACATTTTGAGCACCTCACGTGTCCGCACGTGAGCATTATATGAGCTAAGTGCTTAGTACTTATAAAAGGAACGGGGAATAAACCCGAAAAAGCAGTGCCCAACTCGGGGGCGCCTCACATGCCCACACGTGATGGCCACAAGAATTAAGTGTTTAACTCTTACATACAGATGGGAATTTAGACCCAAGTGTACAGCGCTAACTTTCAGGCGCCTCACGTGCCACACGTAAGCGCCCCAAATTTCAGTGTTTAACACCGCTTTAGAGACTCATGTGAGAGCATGTGAGCACCGAGCATATATTAGTGTTTAATACTATAAGAAGCCAACTTCAGCCCCAAATTGGCCAACTCTTGTTGAGATTAAAACGTCTTGGATCTCCAAATAGACCGAGCCTCTATGCTTATGACTTCCCAAACAAATTGACCAGAAAGATGTCCATCACACATCTCCTAAGTTAGTCTTAGTCTTCAAAAAATGACTACTGAATCTTAGATGGTCTATCATGATCTCTCCTCTCAATCTGGAATTTGGTTTAAGTGTACATCTCTCCACATCTCTGATATATGTCGTTGTAATTCTTCAACGTCTTCAAAGAGGTGGACGGTCCCGACAACCAAAAACTCTTAGTGCACTCCCAAACCGATGAGCACATCCCAACAGACCGTAACGTCCTTAAACTAGCTATGGACCGAAACGTCCTTAAACTAGCTATGGACCGTAACGTTCTTAAACTAAAGCAATAGAGCCCAAATACTCTTTTGTTGGGTCTGAATGATCCCAAAATCCTGTTGAGTAGATCTTAGTCTAAAATTAAACTAACGTATCCTCGACAAATATTTAAGTTGATCTTAATCTCAAACAAGATTAACGATCCTTAAATCAAACCAAACACAAATCTAAGAATATACGGATTTGAACTAATCCATGCCCTACGGGCGGCAACATAAATTAGTCTCCGTATACAATTCACGAGCAACCAAAAATAAAATAAACACACACGACACGAAGTGACCTTCTGGAACAGGAGAAAGTGGTTATCGCTACGCGGTAACGTAATTAACTGCAGGGGCTTGCGCCTGCAGGGAAGAGCGTCCCCACAATCAAAAACCCCTCACAAACGAAGGGTAATATGACGAAGTCTGCTACAACGGCCGCATCCATCCAAATCTCCGATACACGGTACTATAAATCAACTTGGCATCTTTGGAGAGGTGGACGGATAAATCCAAATAGCATATGCTCCTAAATTCAGGCAAGACGACCTACGCGGTTCCGTCTCTGTTTTCGGCGGTAAACAAGGTTCCCATTGCTCCAGAAGAAATGGCGGGCTTTAGCTCGAAGGCGGCGTGCTTCCCCTCGGTCCACTGGGAGTGTACCCTCATTCAGGAACTCTACGAGGGGCTTCTTCCAATCCCGGCCTTCCTCCTGAGTAGTGTATACTTGAAGTGTTGCCTCCTTGTCTTCCATGCTGGGCCGTGGTAAGACTTCGAAGAGGATAATCCTCTAATTGTTAGCCGTATATGAGTATGCTAGTTTGCTCAGGGCGTCGGCCTGGGCATTTAGGTGCCGAGAAATCTGCTCCACTTGAACTTTGCCGAAGTCTTTTCGTAGTCTCTTTACCTCGGCTAAGTACTTTACCATTAGCGGCTCTCGGGCCTCGAAACGGCCGGTCACTTGGCCCACGACTAGGGCGGATTCGCTGCGAATTCGGATTGTCTTCAGCCCCACTCCGGAGGCGATTCGTAGTCCAGCTAGCAAGGCCTCGTACTCCACGGCGTTGTTTGAAGCTCTGAACCCGAGCTTCAATGAGTACTCCATCTCTGTCTGATTCGGGTCTCGAATGATAAGGCCAGCACCGCTCCCCTCCTCGGTAGAGGATTCATCGACGTAGAAGACCCAATCGGGGACGGAGTCGGGCCCTTCCTCGACCGAGGGTCGGGACGCGGGGACGGGTGCCGACACTGCCTCCTTGTTGGGGATAGTACATTCGACAACGAAATCTGCCAGGACTTGCGCTTTAATGGCTTGCCTGAGCGGTATTTGATGTCGAATTGAGATAATTCCCACCTCCATTTCGCAACACGACCAGATGATTCGGGGGAGGCGAGAATAGCCCCTATGGGCCGCTCGGTGAGGACGAGGATGGTGTGTGCCTGGAAGTAGTGTCGTAGCTTCCTTGAGGCGACGATAAGCGCCAAGACAATCTTCTCTATGGCCGGGTACCTTGTTTCCGCGTCCTTAAAGACGTGGCTCACGTAGTAGACCAGCTTCTGTACTCTTTCGACTTCTCGAAAGAGCACCGAGCCGGCAGCCTGATCGGACACCGCAAGGTACAGTAACAGCTCGTCTCCTTCGGCAGGCCGGGTGAGCAGCGGGGGAGTTGCCAGGTGCACCTTGAGTTGCTCGAAAGCGTTCTGACACTTTTCCGACCATTCAAACTTTGGGATTTTAATCAGGGCTTTAAAGAACGGGAGACACTTTTCCCCGGACTTTGACATGAAGCGACTAAGAGCGGCCACTCTCCCCGTGAGTCGCATGATCTCTACGTTGCTCTTTAACGTGGCCATGTTGAGGATGGCGCTGATCTTCTTCAGGTTAGCCTCAATTCCTTGGTGGGTAACCATGAACCCGTGGAATTTCCTGCTAGTAACCCCGAACGTGCACTTGGCGGGATTCAGCTTCATTTTGTACTTGCGGAGGTTGCCGAATGTCTCGCCAAGATCTTTGGCATGCTCGTCCGATGACGTTGATTTTACGAGCATTTCATCGACGTAAACATCCATGTTCCTCCCGATCTGCGGTTTGAACATTCTGTTGACCAGGCGTTGGTATGTAGCTCCGGCCCTTTTAATGCCGAAGGGCATCACTTTGTAACAGTACACCCCCGGTCCGTTGTGAACACGGTAAGCTCTTCATCTGCCGGATTCATGCGGATCTGGTTGTAACAGGAGAAAGCATCCATGAAGTTGAGCAATTCGTGGCCTGCCGAGCTGTTGATAAGCTGATCTATTCGAGGGAGGGGATAGTTGTCTTTCGGGCAGGCCTTGTTGAGATCTGTGAAGTCAACACACATGCGCCACTTCCCGCTTGCTTTTTTTAAACATAACCACATTTGCTAGCCATTCCGAGTAGGCCACATTTCGAATAAAGTTGGCTGCAAACAACCTATCGATCTCATCTTCTATCGCCTTTTGTTTGATCGGAGTGAAGCTTCGTTTCTTTTTCCAAACGGGTCGGGTCGTCAGGTCGACCCCGAGCTTGTGCGAGATTACCTTGGGGTCGATCCCGGGCATGTCGGCAGGCGGCCAGGCGAACACGTCCGAGTTTCCTCGGAGAAAGTGGATCAAGTCTTCGCGCCGGGCTCCTGTTAAGAGGGATCCGATCTGGACAGTTCGCTCATTGTTCCCCTCGATGAGAGGGACCTCTGTTAGCGCCTCCACCGGGGCCTCTCAGATTTCTTTTTGTTCGTCACAAGTATCCAAGGACCCCTGGAAATCACCCACTCCTCCAAGGTCGTCGCTTCGCTCCTCGGAGGTGGATGTCGCTGTGAAGAAAATCTTGGTGATTTGCTGGTTCCCGTAGACCCGGCCTATTCCCCTTTGATCCAATGGAAACTTGATCGCGAGATGGTAGGTCGAGATTTGGGCCCGAAGGGAGTTTATCGTCGGGCACCCCAGGAGGATATTGTAGGACGAGGGAATACTAGCGACGATAAACTCCACCGGTGTAACAACCCTAAACTTACTGTACAATTTTTTTTCAAAAATACTGAAAGATATACTTTTTCCTGAGCACAAGTTATAAATTTGTTTTGCTTTTTAATAGCAAGAAGGAGCTTGTAGCTCATTGGTAAGACCTTACACTGCTGAACTAAAGCACCGGAGTTCAAATCCTATCAGCCACACATTATTTTTAATTAAAATTCTTTTAATCTTTTTAGAATCCCAAGAGTCTACACGTGCAGAACACGTAAAAACCAAGAGTCACACATAAAACAAACGAGCTCAGGAGGTAGACCAAACGACGAGGGACACGTGGCGGCGAGGCGGACCACGACTCGGCCCGACTCGGCCGGCGGGAGGGGTGAATCGGCCGGTGCCGCCGGCCGAGTCGGATCCAACTCCGATTTTTCTTCACCCCCCCTGTGTCTTTTGGCCTCCTCATAACCCCTGTTCTATTTATTTTCCCTGCACATTAACAGAGCCAATTAAAACCCAATTTAAATCTTTTTAATGCATTTTTTATCAAACCCTAACCCTAATTTATCCTATAAATACCAGACCTAAACTCACCACTCCTCACTTCCAAAACTCTATCCAAACTTTCAAGAAAAAAATTCCTAGATCTTTATGTGTGCAAGTAGAGTTAGCGAAGGGCGAAGCTCCAACGAACTTCCGACGACGATTCGAGAAGTTCCCGGCGACGAAACGATGCACCGGCACCTCCTACCTCTCCCTCTTCCTCTTCTCTACACTAAAAACTAGTAAGTCCATTATCCCCCTTCTCTTTACTATTCTAAAAACTTAGAATTTTAAAACCCAACGGAAGTGGAGTTAATCCGATTTCCGATTCGGTTTTTCCTTAAAAAGTCTATTCTTCTTAAACAAAATATTACCAAACTCATATGTCATGACCATTAAACATTAACAAAGACAATAGAACAAGTTTGATAATGAAATGATAATCGTAGTAAGTTTTATTCCATTTTTACATTAAAATACCTTTATGTTTCATATCGACATGTTAATTCCTTTTAACAATGCTAGCTTTAGAAAACTCACGTGGAAATGACCTACCTCCTCACAACACTCATATGTAATATAGCACGATGAAATTTGGGAAAATAGTTTTGGGAAAAATACGATTTTACACATAACAAGCTCCAACTT
This sequence comes from Agapanthus africanus, assembly GCA_030015575.1. Taxonomy (NCBI): domain Eukaryota; kingdom Viridiplantae; phylum Streptophyta; class Magnoliopsida; order Asparagales; family Amaryllidaceae; genus Agapanthus; species Agapanthus africanus. Next base: position 51,459,191 of record CM057339.1, read on the forward strand.
ATAAAAACCATTTTCTACAAGATGTGTATTGTTCCCTCATGGGAACTGAATAAAATACAAATAAAGCTTCAAGAAAACCCCCCAAATGGGGCATCACGTGCTCACACGTGACCAGGCCTCACGTGCAAACACATGACCTTTTTTTATGGGCAGAGTCTATCTGCGCCTGAATGCCTAATTGGTAAGGTCACGTGTCCACACATGACCGGGCCTCACGTGCAGACACGTGACCTTTTAGCAAAGTCTATCTGCGCCTGAATGCCTAATTGGTAAGGTCACGTGTCCACACGTGACCGGGCCTCACGTGCAGACACGTGACCTTTTATGAGCAAAGTCTATCCGCGCCTGAAGACCTAATTGATGGAGTCACGTGCCAACACGTGATGGGTTCCTGAGTCCTCTAAACTAATAGAATTAAATTCTAAGTAGATGCTTAATCAGCGAGGTCACGTGCCAACACGTGATAGACTCTTAAACCCTCTAAACTAATAGAATTAAATTCTAATTAAAAGGAAATCAAAAACCCTAATTGGAAAAATATTTCCCTAGATCTTTCCAAACAAAAAAGATTGCACTCTGTAAAAGGGAGCACTGTTGGATTAAAAATCACCAATTTATAGAAAGATTCTATACAAGGAAATATTTTCCTAAAATTTGTCAGGAACAACAAATAAAATATCTTTTGGATTAAAAATCCAACGGTGAATAAAATTCACCGTGTGATCTAAAAGATCATGTTAGTTATAAAATCAATCTAAATCTCTTAATGAGAGATTCGCTGAACAAACTGATTCTTTTTTTCTTCTATAAATAGGAGCCAAGAAGAGAAAAGAGATACAACAACAACAGAGAGAGAGAAAAAGAGAAGAGAATTTAATTCTCCAGAGAGAAAAGAAGATCTCTTCAGAGAAAGAAAACTCTAGATAAGAGAAAGAAGGATATCATTCTATAAGCTCCCACAAAACAAAAGAGAATTTAATTCTCAAACCAAGAGTTTAATTCTTCTAAAAAAGAACTTAGTTCTTCCTTTGGTTGAAGATCTGCAGAAGCAGATCTCCGCATAAGTTGAGAATTTAATTCTCATCGGGGAGATTCTGCCATGCAGATCCAAAAACTTAGAGGGAGAATTGGGTTAAAGAATTTAATTCTTTCAAACATATAGGAATTTAATTCCTCTAAATAAAATTAGGGTTTAACCCTATAAAAGAATTTAATTCTTAAACAGGAGATCTAACTCTCCATGCACAAAAAAGAGATCAGTACCCAACCCGATCACGTGTGTCCACGTGACTCCTGTCACGCCCCGCTTCCCAGAATACGCCCAGGGTAGGCACGTGACATAGCCAACCATGCTACCTGTGGGTAGGAATTATCCTTCCACAGTCACATTACGGCTGTAGAGATATCAAGAACAAAATAAAACTATCTAGCACATGTCCATAAGCCAAAATAAAATGAGTCAAGAGTAAATAATGCGGAAGCAAAAGATCCAATACAAGAATAACTGGAATGTATGTCCCATAATGCGGGCTCACATCATGAATAAAAATGCTGAAAGTAAAAGAATTAACTACTACTGAATCCTCACTGATCAGCTTGCTGGCCGAAGTACTCCTGCTCGGACTGCAGCAAAGGTACGGAATCCGGGCCATGCAAAACCCAGACGTCAGCACGTCATGTCATCAAGTAATAAAATATAAACAGGGTAACAAGCAATGCAAATATAATCATGAATGATAAAGCAGGTGTAACAGCAATATACGTCAGGGCAGTGTAGGGTAGTGTGCAGTGAGTAAACTAAACTGGTCTATTGGGTTATCTACTCTCAAGTCTTTGAAATCAATTTGATGAATCATCGATGTAACTCAATAGTATCCCGTACGTGCCCGGAATCACGGTGAAGATTCTCGGGCTGAAACCGAGACATGCCGCTAGGCACTAAAGGAAATAGGTAAAGATGAATGATGTCCATGGCATCATCCCAAGGCTGGCCTAGCCTTTAAAAGGTAATGGATAACGATGGATGATGTCAGCAGCATCATCCCAAGGCTGGCCCAGCCTCTAAAACTGATCAATAATGGTAGCACACTGTTGAGTTAGAAGTCATATTTCATCATTGATTTCCCCATACCCCCAAGTTATATGTGTCTAGTCAGGTATTTAAGTAATCAAGAACTAATGCCAACACAGGAGCATGTAGGTGCAGGTTTGTCTGAATAGACAACAGGAACGGTCCGTAAGGACTACATGTCAGGTTTGTTGGCATTAGACACAAGATCAAATAACAGGCAATACCATGGTACATCAGGTCAAGCCAGGTAATGTATAAAGGCGTCATGTCATGTCAAGAGTGTACGGTATCATGTCAGGTCAAGTAATAAGTGTAGCAAGTCACGTCAGGGTGTACAGGCTATCATGTGGATGCTCATAATCAACTAGAAAAATCATGGTTACCAATAAACAAGCATGGTTATATTAGAACAAGAAACTAGCACATGAAATATGATAGGTAAATAGGTACGGATTAAACTACTTGGATGCATGGTTATCAGTTTAGGTTTAAGACATAGTTTTAACATTTCAGGAATGCGGTATTACAAATTTGGATGCTAGAATCATATTAATATGTATAAAACAGTCTGGAGATGCAATTGAATGTGAATAAGGCTAAAGGTATGCAATCTGTCGTCCGATGGGGTAAAACTACAAAAAGGGTAATATGGCTACAAAAACAATCGTGATTATGTGATTTAACATATAAATGTGATTACTAGGTATAATCAACTAAAATGTAACAATTAGGTTTCAAGTTCTAGATCTGAAATATGTAAACGGAACATTGTACGGTTAACTTGAAATTCAAGACTTTAGATTTTATCTATAGATTTAATAGGAAAATAGATAAATTAATATATGAATAGTGTGAATAGAATGTAGCAAGTTTCACTTGCCTTGACGGGCCGCGATACGGAAAATGGAACGTTACGCGTCGGCGGGGAAAGTCGCGATGCGCGCACGGTACACGGAATGAACCCAAACGACGTTCAGTGGAGCCACACAGGTCGGAGGTCCCCGCTGGGTCGTCGGGAATCGTCGTCGGCACGGTCGGATTCCGGCCACTAAGAAACAGTAAACATCAAAAGGTTTTCAAGAATTGTAATGGAAGAAAAGAAGAGGAGAAGAGAGGAAGGATGGAGGAGAGAAGGCTTACATCGATCTGCAGAGGAGTCGTGAAGATCGACGACGTCGACGGAGCTCCGGTGCACGAACTGCAGAGGACCCGACGATCAACAGAGAATTCTAATAAAAATGAAAAAGAAAGAAGAAGGAAAGAAGGAAGAAGAGGGATAGGTAATACTCACTGGGGTTGCACGAAGGCCGGGGGCACGGAGACGAGGTCACCGGCGGCGACAGTTCCTGCGGTGCAAAAGTGCAGGGGGTGCACGGCTGCTCGGCGTAAGCACAGGGAACGGAGAAGGAGAGGTGAGAATGGAGATGAGGGTGGCGAGTGTGAGGAGGCGACGAGGTTTGGGAAGATGTCGTCGGCGTTAAGGCAACGATGAGAGAAGACGGTAGTTAGGGTTTTCAGGGGTTGGGTTTTCTTTCGCTGGAGAAAAAGAGAAGAAGAATATATAACGGGGGGGGGGGGAGAGAGAGAGAGAGAGAGGAAGAGAGAGATCGAGAGGAGAGAGAAAATCTTCGAGAGGAGAGAGAGAAAGATAGAGGAACGGTGAGGAGATATAGATTTGGCCTTATTTGCAGAGAGAGAAAGAGAGAAGAGAGAGAAAGAGAAGGAGAAATGTGAGAGAGGGAGAGAGAGACGTGGGGCCCAGGGTGAAATAGGGAATTGCGATTGGTTAAGAGATTTCGTTTAGGAAATTTTATTAAAGATTTAGAATATTTCCAACGAGTGATTCCAAAGGCTGGGGAAAAGATTTAAAGGAAAATCTCACTGGCTTTCAGAGAAGATTTCCAACCTCAAAGAATATTTCCTCAGCTGAAAAAGTTAAGTCAAATTTTAAAATATTAAATAATTACAATTTGGCAGGGTACAAAAATATTTTAGAATTGCGCCCGGGTCGGGTCCAAAAATTTGGATTTGAAATATAAAAAATATTAGCAAGTTCCAAAATTTGAAATGAAGGATTTTGTACTGAAAAAGCATACCCCCAAGAACGGACGCACGTACGTGCGCGTAGTCGTCCAAACACGTCCGTTTCACTGAACGGGACGAGAACACGATGCAAGGACGCTACCACAGGGTTAGAGATAACAAGCAGGTCATGACAAGTATTTTAAAACTATTTTAAGTAACCTAATTGTAATATGCAAACATATGTAATGTCGGGGTAAATTATAACTAGTAATCGTCAAAGCATGATCAATGAAGTAAATACCACACACCACACATACGGTAACTGGAATTTGTATATCTGGACTCGGTTGTTACATTATACCCAACTACAAAAAGAATTTCGTCCTCGAAATTCCAATAACACAAAGGATTAACGACCAAGAACTATAAGAAAAGATGGGGAAACTTCTGCCGGATTTCATCTTCTCGTTCCCAAGTGGACTCTCTATGTGAGCGACTACCCCAAGAAATAAGTACAAGAGGGATAAGCTTGTTCTTAAGAACCTTTTCCCTCCGATCCACAATTGCAACCGGTCGCTCCTCAAAAGTCAAATCTTCTCGTACAGTCAGCTCCGAATGATCCAACACATGTGTTTCATCTCGAACATACTTACGGAGTTGTGATACGTGAAACACATCATGAACATTCGCTAATGATTGCGGTAACGCCAATCGATACGCTACCTCACCAACACGCTCCAAGATCTCAAAGGGTCCAACGAATCGAAGACTGAGCTTTCCTTGACTTCCAAAACGAATCACCCCTCTAGTCGGTGATATCTTCAAGAATACCAAATCACCCATGGCGAACTCTAGAGGTCTTCTCGACGTATCTGCCCAACTCTTCTGTCGGTCTTGTGCTGCTTTTATATGTTCCGGATAGCATTAACCTTCTCAACAGTCTGCACTACCAAGTCTGGTCCCAACAATCTTCGCTCACCGACATCGTCCCAACAAACAGGTGAACGACACTTGCGACCATATAAAGCTTCGAATGGAGCCATCTGAATCGTTGCCTGAAAACTGTTGTTGTAAGAAAACTCCACCAAATGCAGATGATCTTCCCATGAACCCTTGAAGTCCAACATGCAAGCTCTCAACATATCTTCAAGAGTTTGGATCGTTCTCTCCGACTGGCCATCTGTTTGAGGATGATAAGCTATGCTAAACTTCAATCAAGTCCCCAAACTTTCCTGTAAGCTCCTCCAGAAGTGTGATAAAAACCGAGTGTCACGATCGGACACGATGCTCACCACTACTCCATGCAATCTTACAATCTCCTGCATGTACCGCTCCGCCAAAGTTTTTGTTGATTGACCAACCCGAAAAGGAATGAAATGAGCTGCTTTGGTCAACCGATCAACAATCATCCATACTGCATTGTTGCCCTTTGGACTCCACGGTAAAGCTGTCACGAAATCCATGGTTATATGTTCCCACTTCCTCTGAGGAATCGGAAGTGGTTGCAACAAACCAGCAACCTTTTGATGTTCAGCCTTAACTTGCTGACACGCCAAGCACTTTGCCACAAAGCGAGCAATCTCCCGTTTCATGCCTTCCCACCAGAAATGCTGTCGTATATCTCGGTATATCTTCGTGCCTCCAGGATGTACGGAATAAGTTGAACTGTGCGCTTCCTTCATAAGTTCTTCACGAATATCTTCTTTTGGCACACATAAACGGCTGCCATATCTCAACGAACCATCTTCATGGATCAGTAAATCCGTTCGAAGTCCGGCTTCAACCTGTTCCCGAAACTTTCGATATCTAGGGTCCAGCGGTTGCGCTGCTTTAATATTCTCGATCAACAACGAATGTACCTGCAGCTGCATCAACTGTCCCGAAGAATGCGTTAGCACAACCTCCAAATCAAATCTTCGAAAGTGTTCAACGAGTTCCTTCTGCATAGTCAACATCTGAATAGCTGGTAACCGACTGAGCGTATCCGGTACGACATTAACCTTCCCCGGATGGTACTTAAGATCAAGATCGTAGTCAGCCATCAACTCCAACCATCTACGTTGCCTCATATTAAGCTCCTTCTGCGTGAACACATACGTCAAGCTTTTATGATCCGTGAAAACCTCGACCCTTTCGCCCAAAAGGTAGTGTCTCCAAATCTTCAAAGCGAAAATCACAACCGCAAGCTCCAAGTCATGAGTTGGGTAATTCTTCTCATGGGTCTTTAATTGTCTCGATGCGTACGCTACAACCTTCCCATGCTGCATTAAAACGCATCCCAATCATTTCCCAGATGCGTCGCTGTGAATCACCAATCCTCTGGAATTGTCTGGCACGGTCAGAATAGGAGCGGTTATCAATCTCTATTTCAACGTCTCAAAAGCTGACGCACATCTATCCGTCCACACAAAAGGTACCTCCTTGCGCGTAAGCTTGGTCAACGGCTCCGCCAGACGAGCAAAGTTCTCCACAAATCTTCTGTAATACCCGGCGAATCCAAGAAAACTTATTATCTCCGCAACATTCTTCGGAATCGGCCAATCTCGAACTGCTGAAATCTTTTCTGGATCGACGGCGATTCCATTGCCAGACACAACATGCCCCAAAAACGTTACTTCTTCTAGCCAAAACTCGCACTTGCTCATCTTCGCATATAACTTCTCTTGTCTCAACGTCTGCAGTGCGATCTTCAAATGTTCAGCATGCTCTTCAAAACTCTTCGAGTAAACTAGAATATCGTTAATGAACACCATAATAAACTGGTCCAAGAATGGTGAAAAGATTCGGTTCATCAAGTCCATGAATATAGCTGGTACATTCGTAACTCCGAAGGGCATCACTAAGTACTCGTAATGTCCATACCGAGTTCAGAACGTCGTCTTGCAAATATCCTCTGCTTTCACTCGGACCTGATGATATCCGGATAGCAAATCCAGCTTCGAGAATACCCTCACGCCACTAAGCTGCTCAAACAATTCGCCAATGCGAGGGATCGGGTACTTGTTCTTAATAGTCACCCGGTTTAATTCTCGATAGTCGATGCACATCCTTCTTGTGCCATCTTTCTTCTTAACTAGAAGAACTGGAGCTCACCAAGGTGAGTTAATGCTGCGAATCCAACCCTTCTCAAGTAATTCAGTAACCTACTTCTTGACTTCTTCCAACGCCACTGGTGCCATTGGATAATACGCTTTAGATACTGGCGCTGCACCAGGAATAAGATCAATTGCGAACTCCACGTCTCGCTTCGGTGGTAATCCTGATATATCTTCAAACACGTCCATAAAATTGCGAACAACAGCTGGCGCTTCACTTTCATCAACCTCCATTGATGCAAGAACATTAGTTGTCGGCCTAGCCCTAAACTCGACTGGCCCGACAGAACTGCTTCCTCCAGTGAAGGTAAACTCGGGATGTCCGGGAATCTGGAAAATTACTTTCTTTGCCCTACAATCGATGTAAGTATGGAAAGTGCCGAGAAAATCCATTCCCAAGACGACCTCATAGCTGCCTGTATCAATCACCAAGAAATCTGCAAAAAGCTCCTGTCCGCAAACAACAACTGCACAATCTTTACATTCTCTACTAGATATGATTTTCCCATTCCCAGTGTGTATGTCCCAGAAACTAGACAGGGTCGTGCACGTAATCGAGTGTGTAGCTATAAACTTAGACGACATAAAACAATGGGATGCCCCAGAATCAAATAACGCTAATGCGGGAAAACCATGAACGAGTAGAATACCTGAAACAACTTCTCCTGAAGCCTTAGCTTCCTCAGTCGTCAAGGTAAAAGCTCGAGCCTGATTGGGTCCTTGAGTCAGCTGCTTCTGTCCCGGAAACGGTTTCTGCGGTGGCTTCTGAATGTCATCCCTCGTGCGAAGCTTCGACGGACAAGCGTTGATAGTGTGATCCGCCGCTCCACAAACTAAACAAAGCCCTTGCCTCCTTCGACAGTCTCTTTGCACATGACCGGGTAAATGGCAGTAGTTACAAATCACACTCTTTCTCTGATCAACAACAGCAGGGTTCTTCATCGGTGTTACGCCACAACGGTTCACTGGAATACCCCTGTGTCTATGTGCTCGGTTCGGTGCAAAAGTCGGCTTCCGTACTGTAATTGCTGTCTGCTGTGAACTCCCAGTCTTCCCAGATAAGCTCTGCTGTTCTCGAGCAGCCATAAGTACCTGTGAGAAAGTGGTCAAACCCAGGGAGACAATCTGCCTCTGGATCTCTACATCCAAGCTGCGCATGAACCTCCTTGCCCTGTCTGCATCGTTGGCAACTAAAGGTCTAGCGAACCTACTGAGCCGCGTCCATTCCGCTGCATGTACATCTACAGGTGCACCGTTCTGCCTTAGACTGATGAACTGCTCTTCCATATCCTTCCGTGCAGTCCGCGGGAAGAACTTCTCCAGGAAACTCTTCGAAAAATCCGCCCACTTGATCGGCTTGGGCAAGCGGGTCTCCTCCACAAGCCACCATTCGCGGGCGTAATCCACTAACTGAATGCGTACCACATCCACCCTCTTATCATCTGGGATCTGTGCCGCAATAAGTAGATTCTCCGTGTCAACCAGCCACTGCTCCGCTGGCAACGGCTCCTCCAAACCAGTAAAGACAGATGGACCCAGTCTCCTGAAATCTGCTACGGTCCCCACTCGATCTACTGGTCTGGCCCCAACATTGTTCACGGACTGCTGAACGGTCTGCAAACCTTCCTGAAACGATTCAGCTTGCTGTTGGATCAGCTCGGTCTGCCTCTTTTGATTCTCCAACATCCCACGTATTACTCCAAGCATAGCGGCTTCGTCAACACGCCTTTGGTACGTCTTCAGATTTTTGTCTGCCATGGTCCTGAAATCAAAACACCCAAAGATTAGCATGATAACAGATTCAAAATATAGATCAAGGCAAGAACTCCGAGTTACTTAAATAGAGTACCGCATTGTAACTATGCCGCGGTATCATAGCTACAATTATATAACTCCACCCAAGTCGCCTAAGTTCTAGAGATTACAAGGAATCAGGTTTCGAGTAGATATGCAAAGGAAGTTTGCACACCGTAAAAGATATAATCAGGAGGGGGTTAGATTCAAGAACGGTAAAACGGCAAGAGGGCAGGACATGTTTCCTAAACACGAGTATTCTGATTCGTGTATTGGGTACAATACCCAACTACACAAGAATCAAACCCGATTATCCTATGGCTCTGATACCAAAAGAACCATGTCACGCCCCGCTTCCCAGAGTACGCCCAGGGTAGGCACGTGACAAAAAAGGGTAATATGGCCATAAAAACAATCGTGATTATGTGATTTAACATATAAATGTGATTACTAGGTATAATCAACTAAAATGTAACAATTAGGTTTCAAATTCTAGATCTTAAATATGTAAACGGAACATTGTACGGTTAACTCGAAATTCAAGACTTTAGATTTTATCTATAGATTTAATAGGAAAATAGATAAATTAATATATGAATAGTGTGAATAGCATGTAGCAAGTGTAACACCCGAGTTCATTTATACCAATTCCAGTTCCGTATCTACCTATCCATGGTCTTTTTCTTGATTTAACGTGTTTGGGTGCGAATGGTATTTTACATATTACTTTGCATTCGACCCGACCCGCTTGCTTGAACCTGTTTGATTCTTATTTATAAATTACCTTGATTTGTTGCATAGACACGTGCATATCATATTTAGTACATACTGGAATTTCATCTGGCATCGCACTTTTACATATAACAATTTAAATCAAGAAAAATAATTTAAAATTACATTTCATATCCTGCATGATACCCCTAACCCCGTGGTAGCATCCGCGCATCTTGTTCTCGTCCCGTTCAGTGAAACGGACGTGTTTGGATGGCTACGCGCACGTACGCGCATCCGTTCTTGGGGGTATGCATTTTCTTTAACTGAGCATCCATTATGAAATTTGGAAGTTGCGTATATTTTTAATATTTTAAATCTGGATTTTTAGACCCGACCCGGGTTTATTTTGGAGTAAATTTGTATTTACCAAAATCTCAATCGGACTAATATTATATTCTAATATTTTTCCACACTATTAATAATCTTTAAATACTAACTATATAAATATTCCTTTAACCACCTCTCCCCCTCTCTGCGCCTTCTCTGCGCCACACAATCTCAATCTCTCTCTCTCTCTCTCTATGATTATATATCTTGTATAATAAATCTTTCAAATATTTTTTTTATAACTTACCTTCTTTTTTTTAAACTCACGCCCACGTAACCTCTCTTCTTCCTTCATTTTTCTGTTTCCCTCCTCCTCGTCTTCACCCACGCCTGCCCTCGCCTCATGCGGCCGGCTACCCTCACCACGCCGTCGACACCCTCGTCGACCTCGCTCTCCTCGCCTCTTCTTTTCTCTTCTCCCTCTCCTCACCGCCTAACCTACAGAACCCATCTCCTCCACCTCCTCTGTCTCCATCGACGCCACCGCCGACGACCTCCCTCATCGTCTCCACCTCCTCGTTTTCTTCCTCTCTTCTTTCTCCTTTCTCGATCGACCCTCGATCCACCTCACTTGCTTTCTCCCGACGCCATTGAGTCAAGCTGTAGATCCCGAGGACCCCGCCAAGTCTCCCCCTATTTCCCCCAATTCCTCCACTTGCAAGGCTTGTTGTGCTGTTCTACAGAGTTGGGTCTCAAAAAAAAAAGTTTATGACTGGATGTGTGGTGTTGTTTCCTGTAGCAGTCACATTCTTCATTACGTGGTGGTTTATTCAATTTGTTGATGGTTTCTTCAGTCCAATATATGCGAGGCTTGGTGTCGACATATTTGGCCTAGGATTTTTGACATCTCTATTATTTGTGTTTCTCCTCGGCATATTTGTTTCGTCATGGTTGGGTGCTACTGTTATCTGGCTTGGTGAATGGTTATTAAAGAGAATGCCCTTCGTGAAGCACATTTATTCAGCATCCAAGCAAATCGGTACTGCCATCTCGCCGGATCAAAATAGCACAGCTTTTAAAGAGGTTGCAATTATTTGTCATCTATGAAGTGGGGGATACGCATTTGGATTCATCACGTCAACAGTGGTCCTTCAGAATGAGAAGGGTGACGAAGAGCTATGCAGTGTTTATGTCCCGACAAACCATCTATACATAGGGGATATCTTTTTAGTTAATTCAGAATAGATTATCAGGCCGAATCTGTCAATCCGGGAAGGCATAAACCATGCACCAGATCGTGTCCATGTCGCACCAGGCCGCCTGCAGATCGACTTTTGTTCTGAGGCAAGTTAATCTTGCTACATGCTATTTGAATCAGTTCTATACCTATTCTATATATATAACATACTTGTAGTTTGAATTTGGCACCCATGCATCGTTTTATGACATCTCGAGGTCCCGTTGCATCTATTTATATTATTTCAAATCTAGAAATTGAAGGTAACCATTGCAATTAGTTTACCAAGCATACATAATCACATTTAAATGTTAAATCACATACTCACAATTGTTTATTAGTTATACTACCCTTGTTATAGTTTTGCCCTATCGGACGACCGATCGCATACCTTTAGCTTTATTCACATTCAATTGCATCTCTAGATGGTTTTAATACATATTAATATGATTTCATCATTCACATGTGTTATACTGCATCCCTGAAACGTTAAAAGTATTCCTTAAGCCAAACTGATAACTGTACGTCTAATAATTTAACCTGTTCCTATTTGCATGTCATATTACTTCTGCCAGTTTATTGTTCTGATGGTATCCATGCTCGATTATTTATAACCCTGATTATGCTAGTTGTTTATGAGCACACACATGATATCTTTTACACCTTGACCTGACTCGCTACACACATATTGATTGACCCGACATGGAACCGTACACTACTTGACTTGATCTGATGTACCATGACTTGACCCGTTACTTGATATCGTGTCTAATGCTAACAAACCTGACATGTAGTCCTCACGGACCGTTCCTGTTGTCTATCCAGACAAACCTGCTCTTACCTGATCCTGTGTTGACATTAGTTCTTGATTACTGAATACCTGACTTGAACACTTATAACTTAGGGGTATGGGGAAATCAATGGTGGAACCTGACTTGTAACTCAACAGTTCGATGCCTGTTCTGATCAGTCTTACGGGCTAGACCAGCCCCGGAGCGTTGATGCTGACATCACTCGTCTGTACCTGCTACCTTTTACTGCCTAGCGGCACGTCTCGGTTTCAGCCCGAGAGTCTGTAGACCGTGGTCCCGGGCATGCACGGGATACTATTGAGTTACATCGATGATTCATCAAATTGATTTCAAAGACTTGAGAGTAGAAAACCCAATAGAACAGTTTAGTTTACTCACTGCACAATACCCTTCACTGCCCTGATTTATATTACTGTTACAGCTGCTTTTCATTCATGATTATATTTGCATTGCCTGTTACCCTGTTTGTATGTTTATTACTTGATGACATGACGCGATGACGTCTGGGTTTTTCATGGCCCAGATTCTTCTACCTTGTTGCAGACTGATCAGGAGTATTGCCGCTGTTAGACGAGCGGTGAAGTTCCTGTCGGTATGTAGTTCACTTCCAGGTGTTTCATTTATTGTATCTTTTGGCTTCCGCATATTGTTATTTCTTAACTCTTTTACTCTGGCTTATGGACATGTACTAGATAGTTAGTTTACTTTCCTGTTCTTGATATCTCTACAGCCGTAATGTGACCGTGGAAGGATTTTTCCTATCCACAGGTAGCATGGTTGGCTATGTCGCGTGCCCATCTTAGCGTACTCTGGGAAGCGGGGCGTGACATTGTTCTTTTGGTATCAGAGATATGGGATATTGGTTAATCGGGTTGATTCTTTGTAGTTGGGTATTGTACCCAATACACGAATCAGAATACCCGTGTTTAGGAAACATGTCCTGCCACCTTGCCGTTTTACCGTTTTTGAATCAAGTTCTTCCTGATTATATCTTTTACGATGTGCAAACTTCCATTGCATATCGACTCAAAAACCTGATTCCTTGTTATCTCTAGGACTTGGGCGACTTGGGTGGAGTTATGTAATTGTGCCCATGAACTGCAGTATGGTTACAATGCGGTACTCTATTTAAGTAACTTGGAGTCCTGGTCTTGATTCACTTCCATGTTGCATGATCATTGTACTACCATGTCCCTCTCGGTTTCATTGCTTACCTGTTCTTGTTTACCGCCAGCTTGAATCATGTTTACCGTGCTTAATCCTCTTCAGTATCTTGACTTCGGATGAAGTCATCTTGGCATCCTACTTGTTCATATCTTTCCCGCATTGGAATTATTCAATTCCGGTGCATTCCTTGTTTGTTGTGGTCTTGGGAATGGATTTTCTTGGCACCTTCCACGCTCACATTGATTGTAGAGCAAGGAAAGCGAATTTCCAGATTCCCGGACATCCGGAGGTTGTTTTACTGGAGGAAGTAGTTCTGTTGGGCCAGTCGAGTTTAGGGCTAGGCCGACAAACAATATTCTTTCGTTGATGGAAGTTATTAAGGAAGAAGCGCCGGCTATATTACGAGAGTTCATGGACGTGTTCGAGGACATCTCGGGTTACCGCAAAACGAGATGTGGAGTTTGCGATTGATCTTGTTCCTGGTGTAGCGCTAATCTCAAAGGCGTATTATCCAATGACATCAGTGGAGTTGAAAGAAGTCAGAAAGTAGGTTGCTGAATTATTCGAGAAGGGTTGGTTTCACCGCAACAACTTAACTGGGGAAGCTCCAGTTCTTCTAGTAAAGAAGAAAGAAGACACAGGGAAGGCATGCGTTGATTATCGAGAATTAAGCCGAGTGATTATTATGAACTAGTACCCGATCCCTCGCATTGGCGAAGTGTTTGAGCAGCTTAGTGGCGCGATAGTATTCTCGAAGCTGGATTTGCGGTTCGGACATCATCAGGTCCGAGTTAAATCAGAACATATTTGCAAGACTGTGTTCCGAACTCAGTATGGACATTATGAGTATTAGTGATGCCCTTCGGAGTAACGAATACACCGGCAATATTTATGGAATTGATGAACGGAATCTTTCACCATTCTTGGACCAGTTTTAGTAATGGTCATGAAAGATATTCTGGTCTACTCGAGGAGCATTGAAGAGCATGCAGAACACTTGAAGATCGCACTGCAGACTTGGAGGCAAGAAAGATTATATGCAGAGATGAGCAAGTGCAAGTTTTGGCTTGAAGAAGTAAAGTTTGGGACATATCGTAGCTGGAGATGGAATCGCCGTTGATCCGAAAAGGTTGCCGCAGTTTAAGACCGGCCGTTTCCGAAGAACGTTGCAAAGATCAGAAGTTTCTTGGACTTGCAGGATACTATAGAAGGTTCGTGAAGAAATTTTGCTCATTTGGCTGAGCCTATGACCAAGCTTACGCACAAGAAAGTACCATTTGTGTGGTCGAATAAGTGTGCGTCAGCCTTTGAGGTGTTGGAGCAAGAGTGATAACCGCTCTTGTTTAAACCGTGCCAGACAGTTCCGGAGGATTGGTGGTCCGCAGCAACGCATCTGGGAAAGGATTGGGATGTGTATTGATACAGCATGAGAAGTTTGTAGCGTACGCGTTGAGACAGTTGAAGACCCATGAAAAGAATTACCCAACTCATGACTTGGAGTTAACAGCTGGGATTTTCGCTTTGAAGATTTGGAGACACTACTTATTGGGCGAAAGGGGTCGAAGTATTCACCGATCAGGAAAGCCTAAAGTACGTGTTCACACTGAACGAGCTTAACATGAGGCAGCGTAGATGGTTGGAGCTGATGGCTGACTACGATCTTGATCTCAGGTAACATCCGGGGAAAGTTAGTGTTGTACCGGATGTGCTTAGTCGGTTACCAGCAATTCGGATGTTGACTGCACAAAAGGGAACTTATTGAAGACTTTCGGAGATTCGAGTTGGAGATCATGCTACCGCATTCGTCAGGACAGTTAATGCAGCTGCAAGTAAAGTCGTCGTTGATCGAGGATATTACAGCAGCGCAATTGCATGACCCAAGGTAGCGGAAGTTTCGAGAACAGGTTGAAGCTGAACTTCGAATGGACTTATTGACCCATGAAGATGGTTCGTTGTGATGGTAGCCGTTGTGTGTGCCAAAGGGGGATATTCTCAAAGAAATTATGAAGGAGGCACACAGTTCCGCGTATTCGGTACATCCAGGAGGCACGAAGATGCACCGTGATCTACAATAGCAATTCTGGTGGGAAGGCATGAAACGGGAAATTGGCCGCTTTGTGTCCAAGTGCTTGGTGTGTCAGCAAGTTAAGGCTGAACATCGAAGGGCTGCTGGTTTATTGCAACCACTTCCGATTCCTCAGTGAAAGTGGGAACTTATAACCATGGATTTCGTGACGGCTCTACCGCAGAGTCCAAAAGGCAACAATGCTGTTTGGGTGATTGTTGATCGATTGACTAAGGCAGCTCATTTTATACCCTTTCGGGTTAGTCAATCAACAGAAGTTGGCAGAACGGTACATGCAGGAGATTGTGAGATTGCATGGAGTACCTGTGAACATCGTGTCCGACCATGACACCCGATTCTTATCACACTTCTGGAAGAGCTTACAGGAAAGTTTGGGGACTTGATTGAAGGTTTAGCACAGCGTATCATCATTAGACCGATGGCCAGTCGGAGAGAACGATCCGGACTTTTGAAGACATGTTGAGAGTTTGCATGTTAGACTTCAAGAGTTCATAGGAGGATCAGCTACACTTGGTGGAGTGTCGTACGACAACAGCATTATATGGTCGCAGGTGTCGTTCACCTGTTTGTTGGTACGACGTTGGAAAACGAAGATTGTTGGGATCGATTTTGATCGTGCAAACCGTGGAGGAAGTTAATACTATCCGGAATTATATGAAGGCAGCAAGATCGGCAGAAGAGTTAGGCAGATACGTTGAGAAGACCTCTAGAGTTCGCCGTTGGTGATTTGGTATTCTTGAAGGTATCACCGACTAGAGGGGTGTGTCGTTTCGGAAGTCGAGGAAAGCTTAGTCCTCGATTCGTTGGACCTTTTAAGATCTTGGAACGTATTGGAGAAGTGGCTTACCGTTTGGCGTTATCGCAATCCATGGCGAATGGTCATGACGTGTTTCTCGTACCTCAACTCCGTAGGTATGCTCGAGATGAAATACATGCGTTAGATCATTCGAAACCGACTGTACTAGAAGATTTGACTTTTAAGGAGCGACTGATGTCGATTGTGGATCGAAAGGAAAGGTTCTTATGAACAAAAATATCCCTCTTGTACTTGTTTCTTGGGGTGATCGCTCACATGAAGAATCAACTTGGGAACGAGAAGATGAAATCCGGTAGAAGTTTCCACATCTATCCTTGTAGTTTTCTTGATTGTCTATCCTTTCTTGTTCTGGGAATTTCGAGGACGAAATTCTTTTGTAGTTGGGTATAATGTAACACCCGAGTTCATTTATACCAATTCCAGTTCCGTATCTACCTATCCATGGTCTTTTTCTTGATTTAGCGTGTTTGGGTGCGATTGGTATTTTACATATTACTTTGCATTCGACCCGACCCGCTTGCTTGAACCTGTTTGATTCTTATTTATAGATTATCTTGATTTGTTGCATGGACACGTGCATATCATATTTAGTACATACTGGCATTTCATCTGGCATCGCACTTTTACATATAACAATTTACATCACGAAAAATAATTTAAAATTACATTTCATATCCTGCATGATACCTCTAACCCCGTGGTAGCATCTGCGCATCTTGTTCTCGTCCCGTTCAGTGAAACGGACGTGTTTGGATGGCTACGCGCACGTACGTGCATCCGTTCTTGGGGGTATGCATTTTCTTTAACTGAGCATCCATTATGAAATTTGGAAGTTGCGTATATTTTTAATATTTTAAATCTGGATATTAAGACCCGACCCGGGCCTATTTTGGGGTAAATTTGTATTTGCCAAAATCTCAATCGGACTAATATTATATTCTAATATTTTTCCACACTATTAATAATCTTTAAATACTAACTATATAAATATTCCTTTAACCACCTCTCCCCCTCTCTGCGCCTACTCTGTGCCACACAATCTCAATCTCTCTCTCTCTCTAATTATATATCTTGTATAATAAATCTTTCAAATATTTCTTTTATAACTTACCTTCTTTTTTTTAAACTTACGTCCACGTAACCTCTCTTCTTCCTTCATTTTTCTGTTTCCCTCCTCCTCGTCTTCACCCATGCCTGCCCTCGCCTCATGCGGCTGGCTACCCTCACCTCGCCGTCGACACCCTCGCCGACCTCGCTCTCCTCGCCTCTTCTTTTCTCTTCTCCCTCTCCTCACCGCCTAACCTACAAAACCCATCTCCTCCACCTCCTTTGTCTCCATCGACGCCACCGCCGACGACCTCCCTCATCGTCACCACCTCCTCATTTTCTTCCTCTCTTCTTTCTCCTTTCTCGATCGACCCTCGATCCACCTCACTTGCTTTCTCCCGACGCCATTAAGTCAAGCTGTAGATCCCGAGGACCCCGCCAAGTCTCCCCCTATTTCCCCCAATTCCTCCACTCGCAAGGCTTGTTGTGCTGTTCTACAGAGTTGGGTCTCAAAAAAAAAGTTTATGACTGGATGTGTGGTGTTGTTTCCTGTAGCAGTCACATTCTTCATTACGTGGTGGTTTATTCAATTTGTTGATGGTTTCTTCAGTCCAATATATGCGAGGCTTGGTGTGGACATATTTGGCCTAAGATTTTTGACATCTCTATTATTTGTGTTTCTCCTCGGCATATTTGTTTCGTCATGGTTGGGTGCTACTGTTATCTGGCTTGGTGAATGGTTATTAAAGAGAATGCCCTTCGTGAAGCACATTTATTCAGCATCCAAGCAAATCGGTACTGCCATCTCGCCAGATCAAAATAGCACAGCTTTTAAAGAGGTTGCAATTATTTGTCATCCACGAATTGGGGGATACGCATTTGGATTCATCACGTCAACAGTGGTCCTTCAGAGTGAGAAGGGTGACGAAGAGCTATGCAGTGTTTATGTCCCGACAAACCATCTATACATAGGGGATATCTTTTTAGTTAATTCAGAATAGATTATCAGGCCGAATCTGTCAATCCGGGAAGGCATAAACCATGCACCAGATCGTGTCCATGTCGCACCAGGCCGCCTGCAGATCGACTTTTGTTCTGAGGCAAGTTAATCTTGCTACATGCTATTTGAATCAGTTCTATACCTATTCTATATATATAACATACTTGTAGTTTGAATTTGGCACCCATGCATCATTTTATGACATCTCGAGGTCCCGTTGCATCTATTTATATTATTTCAAATCTAGAAATTGAAGGTAACCATTGCAATTAGTTTACCAAGCATACATAATCACATTTAAATGTTAAATCACATACTCACAATTGTTTATTAGTTATACTACCCTTGTTATAGTTTTGCCCTATCGGACGACCGATCGCATACCTTTAGCTTTATTCACATTCAATTGCATCTCTAGATGGTTTTAATACATATTAATATGATTTCATCATTCACATGTGTTATACTGCATCCCTGAAACGTTAAAAGTATTCCTTAAGCCAAACTGATAACTGTACGTCTAATAATTTAACCTGTTCCTATTTGCATGTCATATTACTTCTGCCAGTTTATTGTTCTGATGGTATCCATGCTCGATTATTTATAACCCTGATTATGCTAGTTGTTTATGAGCACACAAATGATATCTTTTACACCTTGACCTGACTCGCTACACACATATTGATTGACCCGACATGGTACCGTACACTACTTGACTTGATCTGATGTACCATGACTTGACCCGTTACTTGATCTCGTGTCTAATGCCAACAAACCTGACATGTAGTCCTCACGGACCGTTCCTGTTGTCTATCCAGACAAACCTGCTCTTACCTGATCCTGTGTTGGCATTAGTTCTTGATTACTGAATACCTGACATGAACACTTATAACTTGGAGGTATGGGGAAATCAATGGTGGAACCTGACTTGTAACTCAACAGTTCGATGCCTGTTCTGATCAGTCTTACGGGCTAGGCCAGCCCCGGAGTGATGATGCTGACATCACTCGGCTGTACCTGCTACCTTTTACTGCCTAGCGGCACGTCTCGGTTTCAGCCCGAGAGTCTGTAGACCGTGGTCCCGGGCATGCACGGGATACTATTGAGTTACATCGATGATTCATCAAATTGATTTCAAAGACTTGAGAGTAGAAAACCCAATAGAACAGTTTAGTTTACTCATTGCACAATACCCTTCACTGCCCTGATTTATATTACTGTTACAGCTGCTTTTCATTCATGATTATATTTGCATTGCCTGTTACCCTGTTTGTATGTTTATTACTTGATGACATGATGCGATGACGTATGGGTTTTGCATGGCCCAGATTCTTCTACCTTGTTGCAGACTGATCAGGAGTATTGCCGCTGTTAGACGAGCGGTGAAGTTCCTGTCGGTATGTAGTTCACTTCCAGGTGTTTCATTTATTGTATCTTTTGGCTTCCGCATATTGTTATTTCTTAACTCTTTTACTCTGGCTTATGGACATGTACTAGATAGTTAGTTTACTTTCCTGTTCTTGATATCTCTACAGCCGTAATATGACCGTGGAAGGATTTTTCCTATCCACACGTAGCATGGTTGGCTATGTCGCGTGCCCATCTTAGCGTACTCTGGGAAGCGGGGCGTGACATGGTTCTTTTGGTATCAGAGACATGGGATATAGGTTAATCGGGTTGATTCTTTGTAGTTGGGTATTGTACCCAATACACGAATCAGAATACCCGTGTTTAGGAAACATGTCCTGCCACCTTGCCGTTTTACCGTTTTTGAATCAAGTTCTTCCTGATTATATCTTTTACGATGTGCAAACTTCTTTTGCATATCGACTCGAAAACCTGATTCCTTGTTATCTCTAGGACTTGGGCGACTTGGGTGGAGTTATGTAATTGTGCCCATGAACTGCAGCATGGTTACAATGCGGTACTCTATTTAAGTAACTTGGAGTCCTGGTCTTGATTCACTTCCATGTTCCATGATCATTGTACTACCATGTCCCTCTCGGTTTCATTGCTTACCAGTTCTTGTTTACCGCCAGCTTGAATCATGTTTACCGTGCTTAATCCTCTTCAGTATCTTGACTTCGGATGAAGTCATCTTGGCATCCTACTTGTTCATATCTTTCCCGCATTGGAATTATTCAATTCCGGTGCATTCCTTGTTTGTTGTGGTCTTGGGAATGGATTTTCTTGGCACCTTCCACGCTCATATTAATTGTAGAGCAAGGAAAGCGAATTTCCAGATTCCCGGACATCCGGAGGTTGTTTTACTGGAGGAAGTAGTTCTGTCGGGCCAGTCGAGTTTAGGGCTAAGCCGACAAACAATATTCTTTCGTTGATGGAAGTTATTAAGGAAGAAGCGCCGGCTATATTACGACAGTTCATGGACGTGTTCGAGGACATCTCGGGTTACCGCAAAACGAGATGTGGAGTTTGCGATAGATCTTGTTCCTAGTGCAGTGGCGTATTATCCAATGGCATCAGTGGAGTTGAAAGAAGTCAGGAAGTAGGTTGCTGAATTATTCGAGAAGGGTTGGTTTCGCCGCAGCAACTTAACTGGGGAAGCTCCAGTTCTTCTAGTAAAGAAGAAAGAAGACACAGGGAAGGCGTGCGTTGATTATCGAGAATTAAACCGAGTGATTATTATGAACTAGTACCCGATCCCTCGCATTGGCGAAGTGTTTGAGCAGCTTAGTGGCGCGAGGGTATTCTCGAAGCTGGATTTGCGGTTCGGACATCATCAGGTCCGAGTTAAATCAGAACATATTTGCAAGACTGTGTTCCGAACTCAGTATGGACATTATGAGTATTAGTGATGCCCTTCGGAGTAACGAATACACCGGCAATATTTATGGAATTGATGAACGGAATCTTTTCACCATTCTTGGACCAGTTTTAGTAATGGTCATGAAAGATATTCTGGTCTACTCGAGGAGCATTGAAGAGCATGCAGAACACTTGAAGATCGCACTGCAGACTTGGAGGCAAGAAAGATTATATGCAGAGATGAGCAAGTGCAAGTTTTGGCTTGAAGAAGTAAAGTTTGGGACATATCGTAGCTGGAGATGGAATCGCCGTTGATCCGAAAAGGTTGCCGCAGTTTAAGACCGGCCGTTTCCGAAGAACGTTGCAAAGATCAGAAATTTCTTAGACTTGCAGGATACTATAGAAGGTTCGTGAAGAAATTTTGCTCGTTTGGCTGAGCCTCTGACCAAGCTTACGCACAAGAAAGTACCATTTGTGTGGCCGAATAAGTGTGCGTCAGCCTTTGAGGTGTTGGAGCAAGAGTGATAACCGCTCTTGTTTAAACCGTGCCAGACAGTTCCGGAGGATTGGTGGTCCGCAGCTGTCACGCCCCGCTTCCCAGTGTACGGCGAAGTGGACGCGACAAGGTCCGCTACGTATGTACTCAGAAGTACATACGCTAAGCGTAGCTAAGCAATATAAAATAAATCACAAGAGACGAATGATATAGAATAACAGCAACTTTATTAATAACATTATTTTGTACAATGCATGAAAAGAAAATACAACTGAAATGAAAAGCGATGCCTAAACAGTGGCATAACAGGAAATGAAAATACTGGAAAGAACAAGGTACAATATCTAGAGCTCGGGGTCTTCGTTAAACTGCTCCAAGTCTTCACTGGTGGGCTCAATCTCAGTTTGGTCCAACGCACCTGACGACATTCAAAGAAGAAAGAAATAGAATGTCGTCAGCGAACAGGTCGCTCGGTAAGTCCCAAAGATAAGGAAGAATTAGAATGACAGTATAAAAGTATTTTCTAAAGTATTATATTGTTGAATATTATGGAATATTGTGTTAACGCTGTTGTTTGTAGGTTGCTACAAAAGGATGCCAGTGTATACGAGGGGGGTCTCTATATGCTAGAGGCCAGGGCAAATGGAAAGTACAAGGAACCGTTATTCCACGGTACAACAGCAATAGGATTCAGGTTAGGTGTCTTAATCTGACCACCTCGTGCCACCTTTAACACCTTCCATACCAATCTACCTCTTAAACCCCGTAGTGTTTTAGCAGTATTATTGTATTGTATTGTGTAAGTTGGGTGACTGACCAAAACCATGATATCAGTAAACATGTTGTAACTGCATAATCAAGTAAATGGAGTAACAGGATAATGGATGTATATCCATGGTTTGATTCAGTCAAATTGAATAGATTGTTAACTGGAATCAGGGAATCATGTATTCATATTGAGTTGGAATATTAAACAATATAGATTGATAACTGGATTCTGGAATTCATGTGTTCATATTGAGTTGGAAAATTAAAGAATATAGAATGACTTGAATTATATTCAAGTCAGAAATAGTCAGACTCAAACCCGAGTCAGACTAAGAGAAATGCAAATCGAAGTTCTATATTTGTTAGGGTCCTTATTGTAAATTATAAAACTTGAGGGGGTTTTATGTAAAAAGTACTTTTGTATAGTTTTCAAGATACACCCCAAGTATTTATTATTCGTCTTTATTGTTATAATGAGTGTAAATTTTATTTGTGTTATTCTAGTGAATATATCCTAATAAAAGTATTAAATTATAATATTGATTTATTTGAAAATCCATGGTATTTTAATGTAACTTTTAATCTTGTAATTTTTAGGAAAATGTGGAAACTTTATCTTATAACAAAATAGGCGTTTAAACGATAATTATATATATGTTAATACAAGAATAATTTTATATAAATATTTTATTTTTCCAAAAATTTCATTTTTCTTAAATGTCGTATTTCAAACCTTTCGAGACCGAATGCTCCTTGCGGAGGTCTGAATCTCGCACTACTAGCCCGCGGGTGCACGATAAACCGTACTATCCCTAACGGGTTCCCCAAAGGTGGGTTGTAGTGGCGCTTTGCAAAGATTTAATAAATACTATTCATTTAGAAAAACGGTTTTATAAATATAAGGTATTTATTTGAAAAGTGTAATTTCCGTATTTTAGTTTCTAGGGTTTGCTAAGCCAACTAGCCTATTTCTAAGGGTCTAAACGACAAGTCATTAGAAGCCTCAAATCGCCTCTTCACCGCCAATTGTGGCCAGGTAAGTACAAGTGAGGAGGGAGGGATCCGCTCACGAATCGTGAGACGGGCCTTTTAAAGTTACCCAAGCTCACTTGCCTAGCCTAGACACCACAAAGTCAGTTTAGATAAACGATCGATGTTCATGACATATCGTATTTTCCTATTAAAAGATATTTTTTTTAAAATTGTAAACAACTTAGAACTTTTAGAAAAGGTTTATAAAGAAAAAGGTATTTTAGTGAAAAGTCTTGTATTTTCGTATTCCATATTTTGACGTTTATCAATTAAGGTTATATTTGTGTGTGTGTAGAGGTAGGTCATTATCTCGTGACTTATTTTAAGGTTTAGTGAAGTTTAGAGGTTAAATATGATATATTAAACCTGAAGGTATTTAAGTGTAAGAATACGGTATTTAAAAACGTTATCATTTCATGTGTGAAAACTCATTCAAATTGATTTCTACAAGTTTAGTGATCAAGATGAACATGTTTAGGAATGAGAAAATTAATTAGAGCAAGTAAAATAAACTTTACGGTATTTTTATGAAAAGAATACGATATTACAAGGAAGCTATCATTTCATGTGAGAAACTTTGTTTAAACGGATTTTTATGTATTAATAGTCATCATGGATAGGTTTAGGTATTATGGATTAGGTGACAAGTGGGATTTTGTAGAAAAACCGAATCGGAAATCGGTTTGTTCCGATTTCCGTCGGGTTTCAAAGAGTCGTATTTTTTTTCTTAAAAGAAAAGAGAGATAGAAAGATGGGACTTACAAGTTTGGACAAGCTAGGGAGGCTAAGGAAGTGGTGGTTGTCGGTGCGTCGAAAACGTCGCGAAGGTTCTAGTACGATCGTCGGAACTCGTCGTCGGTTACGGCAGCGCTTCGCTTCTCGCTTTTTTTCTAACGTACCGAGTTCTCTTGAGAATTTGAGAGAGTGGACTTAGGATTGTAGGGTGAAATGGTAGAGGGTAGGGGTGTTTATATAGGGCTAGGCAAGGGTTAGGGTTTTGATTAAAATAAATATTAAAAATATAAAAATTCATTAAAATATCATTAAATTTGAGAGTAAAAGAGGTTTATTGTGCATTTGGTAACTGTTCAGAGAAAATGAAGTTTCAGGTGAGAAGACTAGGTCAACACGGATTTTTTCCGTGTTGACGACTCGGCCTTCCGGCCGACTTGGCCAAGTTGGGCCGAGTCAAAGGTTCGTTGGGTAGGGTTTCTCTTGGGGGGAATTTTGGTGTACTTTATTTTTTTTTTGCAGTATTAATTTGAGAGTTATGGCTGTTTGACCGTTGACCTTTCCAAAAAAATTAAAACAAAATGATATAAAAAATATGTGGGGCATGGGATTCGAACTATGGTGGCTTGGTTCAGCAGTGCAAGGTATTACCAATGAGCTACAAGCTCTTTCTTGTAATTATTGTAGGGAAATAGATACTTAAAGTCTTATCAGCAATATTAATACTCCAAGTATACTTCAAATTTAAATCAAATTTAGGTATACAAAAATTGGAGTTGTTACAGCAGCAACGCATCTGGGAAATGATTGGGATGTGTATTGATACAGCATGAGAAGGTTGTAGCGTACGCGTTGAGACAGTTGAAGACCCATGAGAAGAATTACCCAACTCATGACTTGGAGTTAACAGCTGGGATTTTCGCTTTGAAGATTTGGAGATACTACTTATTGGGCGAAAGGGGTCGAAGTATTCACCGATCAGGAAAGCCTAAAGTACGTATTCACACTGAACGAGCTTAACATGAGGCAGCGTAGATGGTTGAAGCTGATGGCTGACTACGATCTTGATCTCAGGTAACATCCGGGGAAAGTTAGTGTTGTGCCGGATGCGCTTAGTCGGTTACCAGCAATTCGGATGTTGACTGCACAAAAGGGAACTTATTGAAGACTTTCGGAGATTCGAGTTGGAGATCATGCTACCGCATTCGTCAGGACAGTTAATGCAGCTGCAAGTAAAGTCGTCGTTGATCGAGGATATTACAGCAGCGCAATTGCAGGACCCAAGGTTGCGGAAGTTTCGAGAACAGGTTGAAGCTGAACTTCGAATGGACTTATTGACCCATGAAGATGGTTCGTTGTGATGGTAGCCGTTGTGTGTGCCAAAGGGGGATATTCGCCAGTGTATACGAGAGAGGTCTCAGTATGCTAGAGACCAGGGAAAATGGAAGTACAAGGCTCCGTTATACAACCCGGAACAAGGCAATTGGATTCAGGTTAGGTGTCTTAATCTTACCATCTCGTGTCACCTTTAACACCTTCCGTACCAATCTACCCCTTAAACCCCGCGATGTCTTGTTTGTATTGTTATCTTATAAAATTGTATTGATTGCATGATTGACTGACCGACTGACCGAAACCATGATATCAGGAAATGGTTATAACCGTGGAGTCATGTAAATGGAATACTGGGAAACATGTAAAAGGAATATCCATGGTTCGGTTCAGTCAAGTTATATGGATTGTTAACTGGATTCAGGGATTCATGTATTCATATTGGGTTGGAATATAAAAGAATATAGATTGACTTGAATCATATTCAAGTCAGAAATAGTCAGACTCTAACCCGAGTCAGACTAAAAGAAAGATAATTTGAAGTTCTATATTTGCTAGGGGCCTTATTGTAAATTATAAAACTTGAGGGGGTTTTATGTAAAAAGGAATATTGTATAGTTTTCAAAATACACCTCAAGTATTTAATATTCGTTTTTTATAGTTATAATGAGTGTGAATTTTATTTGTGTTATTCTAGTGAATATATCCTAATAAAAGTATTAATTGTTTTATCTGAAATTCATGGTATTTTAGTGTAACTTTTAATCTTGTAATTTTTTTAGAAAAATGTGGAAACTTTATATTATGATAAAATAGGTGTTTAAATAATAATTATATATATATAAACACTTGGATAATTTTTAAATGAATATTTTATTTTCAAAAATCTCATTTTTCCTTAAATGTCGTATTTTAAACATTTCGAGACCGAATGCTCCTTACGGAGGTCTGAATCTCGCACTACTAGCCTGCGGGTGCACGATGAACCGTACTATCCCTAACAGGTTCCCCAAAAGTGGGTTGTAGCGGCGCTTTG
Source organism: Agapanthus africanus (assembly GCA_030015575.1). Classification (NCBI taxonomy): domain Eukaryota; kingdom Viridiplantae; phylum Streptophyta; class Magnoliopsida; order Asparagales; family Amaryllidaceae; genus Agapanthus; species Agapanthus africanus. Next base: position 51,485,545 of record CM057339.1, read on the forward strand.
CTTAGGTTTAACAAATACTTTTCATTTGGGAAAACGGTTTTATAAATATAAGGTATTTATTTGCAAAAAGAGTTTAGTTTTCCGTATTTTAGTTATTAGGTTTTCCTAAGCCAGCTAGCTTATTTCTAAGGTCTAAACGATGAGTCATTAGTAGCCTCAAATCGCCTCTTCACCGTCAATTGCGGCCAGGTAAGTGCCATGTAAGTGGGAAGGAACCACAGTCGTGGGCCTAATTAAAAACCGCTAGCCTTAGACACACTTGTCTAGACACCACAAGACAGTTTAGATAAACGATCGATGCCCATGACATATCGTGCTTTTATTTTAAAAGATTTTATTTAGAATTGTGTACAACTTAAAGCTTTCAAGAAAGGTTTATAAAGAATATGGTATTTTAGTGAAAAGTCCTATAATTTCGTATTCTGTGATTTGATATTTATCAATTAGGGTTATATTGAGTGTGTGTAGAGGTAGGTCATTACCTCGTGACTTATTTTAGGTTTTGGTGAAGTTTAAAGGTAAAACATGCCATGTTAAACTTAAAGGTATTATAGCGCAAGAATACGGTATTCGAAAACGTTATCATTTTATGTGTGAAATTTCATTCAAATTGAGTTCTATAAGTTTTGTGATCAAGATAAACATATTTAGGAGTGAGGTAATTGATTAAACTAAGAAAAACGAACTTCATGGTATTTTTATGAAAGGAATACGGTTTTGCAAAGAAGCTATCATTTCATGTGAAAAGGTTTGTTTAAATTGGTTTATGGATGATTAATAGTCAACATGAATATGGGTAGATATTATGTATTAGGTGACAAGTGGAAATTTATAGAAAAACCGAATCGGAAATCGGTTTGTCCGATTTCCGTCGGGTTCCAAAAAGTCGTATTTTTACCTTAAAGAAAAGGGAGATAGAAGTGGTGGGACTTACGGGTTTGGACAAGCTAAGGGGGCTAAAGAAGGTGGTGGTTGTCGATGCGTTGAAAACGTCGCGAAGGTTCTGATCCGGTCGCCAGAATCCGTCGTCGATTTCGGCAGGCTTTGCTTCTTGCTCTTCGTACCGAGTTCTCGAGAATTTGAGAGAGTAGACTTAGAGTTGTGATGGGAAAAGGTAGAGGATAGGGGTCTTTATATAGGGCTAGGCTAGGGTTAGGGTTTGGATTAAAAATATTAAAAGAAAATATAAAAAACATTAAAAATTCATTAAAAACCATTAAACCTATGAGTAAAAGGGATTTATTGGCCAAATCAAAACCGATCCAGGTATAATAAGTATGCAAGAGGGTTGACCAAGTCAAGAGCCAACTTTTCTCAGTTGGTGACTCGGCCGTCCGGCCAAGTCCGGTCGGATCGGCCGGACCGAGTCGGCCGATTCGCCGGCCGGCGGCCCCGAGTCCGGCCGAGTCAAGGGTCCAATGGCCGGGGGTTTTCCTGAGGAACAACTTGGTATTTTTACTTTTTGTTGTCCAGTACATATTTTGGGAGTTGTGGCCTTTTTACCATTGACTTCCAAAAAAAAATTAAAACAAAATAAATACAAAAATAATGTGGGGCATGGGATTTGAACTCTGGTGGCTTGGTTCAGCCGTGCAAGGTATTACCAGTAAGCTACAAGCTATTTCTTGTAATTATTGTGGTTTTTAATTACTTAAACTGATAGCAGCAAGAATAAATACTCCTAGTATACATTAAATTTAAAGTAATTTCTTGTACACTAAAAATGGAGTTATTTCATTCTTGTTGCTTAAAAACAAAAATAATTACCTAAATCTTGTGCTTAGGCTTAAATACCCCTTTGTGGATTTTTTTAAAAAAATATTTTGAAAAAATTTGTATAGGAAAAAGTGTATAAAAATTTAGGGTTGTTACATTCTACCCTCCTTATAAAAATTTCGTCCTCGAAATTTGTAAAAGAAAAGTGTAACAGTGCAAAGAAGTTTGGTGGTTGTGGTATAGATAGTGTATAAATAACAAAGAGATACAAGGGTGAAAAAGGCTTACCTGTGTTACCTTGACCTACAGTCTCGGTTTCTACGGCTTCCAATGTGAAGGTCTGTCGCCGTGGTACATTCCTTCTGGCTGGAGGCACATTCTGCCTTTGGGGCCTGTTTCTCTGCCCTCTAGACATGTCCCTCATTGCCAGTTGGAATTGGCGAGTAGGCTGTGCAGTCATATTACTTCTGCCAGTTTATTGTTCTGATGGTATCCATGCTCGATTATTTATAACCCTGATTATGCTAGCTGTTTATGAGCACACACATGATATCTTTTACACCTTGACCTGACTCGCTACACACATATTGATTGACCCGACATGGTACCGTACACTACTTGGCTTGATCTGATGTACCATGACTTGACCCGTTACTTGATCTCGTGTCTAATACCAACAAACCTGACATGTAGTCCTCACGGACCGTTCCTGTTGTCTATCCAGACAAACCTGCTCTTACCTGATCCTGTGTTGGCATTAGTTCTTGATTACTGAATACCTGACTTGAACACTTATAACTTGGGGGTATGGGGAAATCAATGGTGGAACCTAACTTGTAACTCAACAGTTCGATGCCTGTTCTGATCAGTCTTACGGGCTAGGCCAGCCCCGGAGTGATGATACTGATATCACTCGTCTGTACCTGCTACCTTTTACTGCCTGGCGGCACGTCTCGGTTTCAGCCCGAGAGTCTGTAGACCGTGGTCCCCGGCATGCACGGGATACTATTGAGTTACATCGATGATTCATCAAATTGATTTCAAAGACTTGAGAGTAGAAAACCCAATAGAACAGTTTAGTTTACTCACTGCACAATACCCTTCACTGCCCTGATTTATATTACCGTTACACCTGCATTTCATTCATGATTATATTTGCACTGCCTGTTACCCTGTTTGTATGTTTATTACTTGATGACATAACGCGCTGACTTCTGGGTTTTGCATGGCCCAGATTCTTCTACCTTGTTGCAGACTGATCAGGAGTATTGCGGCTGTTAGACGAGCGGTGAAGTTCCTGTCGGTATGTAGTTCACTTCCAGGTGTTTCATTTATTGTATCTTTTGGCTTCCTCATATTGTTATTTCTTAACTCTTTTACTCTGGCTTATGGACATGTACTAGATAGTTAGTTTACTTTCCTGTTCTTGATATCTCTACAGCCGTAATATGACCGAGGAAGGATTTTTCCTGTCCACAGGTAGCATGGTTGGCTATGTCAGGTGCCCATCTTAGCGTACTCTGGGAAGCTGGGCGTGACAGCAAGTTTCACTTGTCTCGACGGGTCGCGATACGGAAAACGGAACGTTACGCGTCGGCGGGGAAAGTCGCGATGCGCGCACGGTACACGGAATGAACCCAAACGACATTCAGTGGAGTCACACAGGTCGGAGGTCCTCGCTGGGTCGTCGGGAATCGTCGTCGGCACGGTCGGATTCCGGCCACCAAGAAACAGTAAAGACCAAAAGGTTTTCAAGAATTGTAATGGAAGAAAAGAAGAGGAGAAGAGAGGAAGGATGGAGGAGAGAAGGCTTACATCGATCTGCAGAGGGGTCGCGAAGATCGACGACGTCGACGGAGCTCCGGTGCACGAACTGCAGAGGACCCGGCGATCAACAGAGAATTCTAATAAAAATGAAAAAGAAAGAAGAAGGAAAGAAGGAAGAAGTGGGATAGGTAATGCTCACTGGGGTTGCACGAAGGCCGGGGGCACGGAGATGAGGTCACCGGCGGTGACAGTTCCGGCGGTGCAAAAGTGCAGTGGGTGCACGGCTGCTCGGCGCAAGCACAGGGAACGAAGAAGGAGAGGTGAGAATGGAGATGAGGGTGACGAGCGTGAGGAGGCGACGAGGTTTGGGAAGATGTCGTCGGTGTTAGGGCAACGATGAGAGAAGACGGCAGCTAGGGTTTTCAGGGGTTGGGTTTTCTTTCGCTGGAGAAAAAGAGAAAAAGAATATATAACGGGGGGAGAGAGAGAGAGAGGGAGAGAGAGATCGAGAGGAGAGAGAAAATCTTCGAGAGGAGAGAGAGAGAGAGGAACAGTGAGGAGATATAGATTTGGCCTTATTCGCAGAGAGAGAAAGAGAGAAGAGAGAGAAAGAGAAGGAGAAATGTGAGAGAGGGAGAGAGAGACGTGGGGCCCACGGTGAAATAGGGAATTGCAATTGGCTAAGAGATTTCGTTTAGGAAATTTTATTAAAGATTTAGAATATTTCCAACGAGTGATTCCAAAGGCTGGGGAAAAGATTTAAAGGAAAATCTCACTGGATTTCAGAGAAGATTTCCAACCTCAAAGAATATTTCCTCAGCTGAAAAAGTTAAGTCAAATTTTAAAATATTAAATAATTACAATTTGGCGGGGTACAAAAATATTTCAGAATTGCGCCCGGTTCGGGTCCAAAAATTTGGATTTGAAATATAAAAAATATTAGCAAGTTCCAAATTTTGAAATGAAGGATTTTGTACTAAAAAAGCATACCCCCAAGAACGGACGCACGTACGTGCGCGTAGTCGTCCAAACACGTCCGTTTCACTGAACGAGACAAGAACACGATGCAAGGACGCTGTTCATACCATAATATTGCATTATTATATTCCTCATTCTTATTCGTTTTATAAATAAACAGGTGCTTTTGACGCATGTCTGCTACATATTACAGGTTACAGGTTCTTGGATCGAAAACAGTGAAAAAGACAAAAGACGACACAAAAAAGGGACTTTGACCAACAAATAGAAGGCCGTTCTTGATTGCGGTTAATAGATAGTTTTTTAGATCAATCAGACGCTACCACAGGGTTAGGGATAACAAGCAGGCCATGACAAGTATTTTTAAACTATTTTAAGTAACCTAATTGTAATATGCAAACATATGTAATGTCGGGGTAAATTATAACTAGTAACCGTCAAAGCATGATCAATGAAATAAACACCACACACCACACATACAGTAACTGGAATTTGTATATCTGGACTCGGTTGTTACAACTCCCCTCCTCAATAATCAAAGGAGAACGAATGAAATTGGGTCACGTACTCCCACGTGACCCTTAAACAAACTTCTCAAAATAAAAAGGGAGTAAAGCCAAGGCAGAACAGATTTTGGGCGTCTCACGTATTTGTTGGGGTAAAAATTTACACCCCCGTTGACTGAGTCAAAGTCAAGGTCAACCCCAAACCAGGTGGGCCCAAGCCCAAGTCAAGCGGGCCCATGCCCAAGTCGAGCCCGCGGCCAGCCTCCCCATGCCAACAAAAAAATCATGTAATAAATAATTTTTATGTAATTTTTTATACATAAATGTATGCAAAATGGGCATAAAGCCAATATTTTGTAAGCCCATGGCTTATGTGCAAAAATGAAATGACACATGGGCCATGGGATAGGCAAAATGCCATTTTGTGAAGCCCAAGGGGCTATATGTAAATATGTAAGCCTATATAGGTCAACATGATGATGAATAAAGCATACACTTTTCATTCCCCTCAAAAAAACCTAGGGTTCTTTGTGCCTCCTGCTCCTTCTCTAAGGTTCTAAACCTTTTCATTTCTTTTGAATTAAATCAAGAGTTTTACTCTTTCTCTTCCAAAACTAAGTAGTTTTCCACCACAAAACCCACAAAGGGGAACTCAGATCTCCCATTAGATCTCAAAAAGGAGTGATTTTTAAAATCTCCTACCTCTTGATCTTCAAGATCCGGCCAAACCACAGGAGGAAGAAGAAGAACCCCTTTTATCAGCTTCAAAATATCCTAGGAGTCTAACTCCATTCATATATACATAATAAATATTTCCTTTCTGAAGCATAGCTTCTGTTTCCTAGGCTAAAAGCCTCTTTTTCTCGCCGGCGCTCAAGCGCAGAGAGCCCGCGTGCCGACACGTGGCGCGCTTGCGCTCCCGCGTGCCGACACGTGGCGCGCTTGCGCTCAAGCGCAAGCGTCCGAGCGCAAGTCGCCCACGTGCCGACACGTGGCGCGCTTGCGCTCCGGCGCAAGCGCCCGAGCGCAAGTCGTCCCAGTGCCGACACGTGGCGCGCTTGCGTTCAAGCGCAAGCGCCCGAGCGCAAGTCGCCCCGGTGCCGACACGTGGCGTGCTTGCGCCCAAGCGCAAGCGTTCGAGCGCAAGTCTCCCCCGTGCCGACACGTGGCGCGCTTGCGCTCAAGCGCAAGCGCTCAGGCGCAACTCGCCCCCGTGCCAACACGTGGCACACTTGCGCTCGAACGCAAGCGCTCGAGCGCAAGTCTCCCCTGTGCCGACACGTGGCGCACTTACGCTCAAGCGCTCAGCGCTCAAGCGCAGAGCGCCCACGTGCCGACACGTGGCACTCTAGCGCCTGAGCGCACAGCGCCCAAGGTGCTGCCCCCACGCATCCTTTGGATGCCTTTCCCCTCTTTTTTTATATGTATATACATATATATATATATATACACATACATATGTATAGATATGTGCATACACACATACTCCATGACACTGTCCCTGTTAGAAAAAAATTTCTAACGGGGCGCTGCCCCGCACCCCGCAAGGGGGCTGCCAGCCCCCTTGACCCCCAGCCCGCTATCCGGGTAGCGGGACCCCCGTAAAAACTCTGCGTGGCTCCCGATATATTTAAACCCCCTTTCAAAACACAACACACGTACACTGCACATTGAGTTCGTATGACCAGTTTAACCCGTTAATCGGAGGTTCCCTCGCCCCAAAGGCGAGGGGTAATTAACGGCAGCTTAGTTCGCGGCTGCCGGAGATTCGGATCCCCACAATCATTAAACCCCGGCCTACCCTAGGCAGGAGGAATCTGTAGTACGCCTGACAAGCGCGCGCGTATTCCCATCTCAATGGGGTGACGAAAAACACCCTACAGTATTCCCATATGACCCCCAGCAATTGTCAAACAAAAAGAGGATTCTACCCAGGGGCAATACCCACCTAAAGAATGCCTCACGTGTCTCCACGTGACCCCTGACAAACACCATTTTAAAGATGGGGTAAAACTGAAGGATTAATATCCAACGCATGGGCGCCCTCACGTGTCCCCACATGACCATTAACAAATACTTTTAATATCCAACACATGGGTACCCATCACGTGCCCACACGTGATGGCCATAAAGATCAAGTGTTTAACACTTATTCTGAGGGTAAAATAAAAGAAGCACGGCCCAATCTTCAGGCGCCTCACGTGACCCCACGTGAGCGCTTCAGTTTTAGCGTTTAACACTACTTTATGTGCCTCACGTGGGAGCACGCGAGCGCTGAATGTATTCTAGTGTTTAACACTATATTCAAGCCAATCTTAGCCCAAATTAGCTAAGTCTTCCAGAGGCAAGATCCCTTAAAACTGAAACCCAATTACACTCTTGTCTTCCAAAACTGATCATCTCATATGGCATTCAAAGTGATTCTCAGAACCTTCCAACCAATATTGGTTCAAGGGTACATCTCTTCACTCCTCTGATAATTGTCGTTGTAATCCTTCAACGTCTTCAGAGAGGTGACGGGTCCCGACAACCAGACATTTCATGGACTGTGGGGTCCTTAAACTCATGGACTATGATGTCCTTAAACTTTACAGACTATGATATCTCTAAACTACCACGGTCTGTGGGGTCCTTAAACTCATGGACTATGATGTCCTTAAACTCATCGACTGTGGGGTCCTTAAACTCATAGACTATGATGTCTTTAAACTTTACAGACTATGACGTCTTTAAACTGGACCGCAATATCTCTAAACTAAAACAATAGAGCCCAAATGCTCTTTTGTTGGATCTAAATGTTCCTGTTAAGTAGATCCTAATCTAAAATTAGACTAACGTATCCTTAACAAATGGTTAAGTTGATCTTACTTTAAAATTAGACTAACGTATCCTTAACAAACATTTAATTTGATTTTAGTCTCAAATGAGATTGACGATCCTTAAAATCAACCCAAAACCCAAATCTAAGAAAATACGGATTTGGACTAATCCACGCCCTACGGGCGACAACATAAATTAGTCTCTGTATACAATCCACGGGCAACCAAAAATAAAACAAACACACATGACACGAAATGACCATCTGGAGAAGGAGAAAGTGGTTACCGTGATGCGGTAAAGTAATTAACTGCAGGGGCTTGCGCCTGCAGGGAAGAGCATTCCCATAATCAAAAACCCCTCAAACGAGGGGGAATCTGACGAAATCTGCTACAACGGCCGCATACGTCTAAACCTCCGATACACGATGCCATAAATCAATTTGGCATCTTCGGAGAGGTGGACGGATAAAACCAAATAGCATCTGCCCCCAAATTCAGGCAAGACGTCTGTCTTCCCATTTTCGGTGGTAAACAGATTCTGGCACGCTCGGTGGGACCTTTTTCTCTTTTCACTCCACACTTCGTGTGTCGTGTTTTTTCCTATGATCAGATAATCGCGGTGTGTATGTTTGTAGTTGCCCTTAGGGGAGTGGATACTGAAGTCGGTGTTTCGTCTCTATGAAGATTGGCGTTTGTTCCCACCTTAGCAACACAGGCTCTGTCATATCTGGTGGAGTCAAGTACGGGCCACTTGCAGGCTCAAATCTTTGCAATCCGGCTCTTCAAGAAATCAACGGGCTTCTCTTTGGGTCGATACTCCACTTCCCACCCTCAGTGCCTCAACACCGATGGAGGAAGCCCAGAGGAAGTCTATCATCCATAGGCGAGCTCCTCAAGCAGCAGCTTTGCCGACGGAATCAGTCCTCAAACAAATGGCACATGCCAAGGACCAAGGTCGATGCAGGGGGCAGAATATTCAATCTTTCAAAGGAAACAGTGGGCTGGCTCGGCAAAATCCTGAAGCTAATCAAATCATGGCCGTAAGAAATGGTCGACGTCGATATCAGCGTCATACAAAATGAGCTGGGGGCAGTTCTCCGTATGGTCCTGTTTCAACCCCAGCGGTGAATGTTGTTGTTCAAGCTGGGAACAGCTTCAAATTGTTGTGAAGGGTAAGACAAAATTCTCCTACCACAATATTGAAGAAGTCTCTGCAGCCCATGGAGATCCTACGAGAGCAGAAACCAGTTCGCTCCCTGAGACAACTTTCTTCATATATATATATATAAGGTGTGGAAGTAGGTGAAGGGGACTCACCCCAAGATGGATCCTGATACAACGGTTCCTCCCAAAACCAAAGCTTCTTTTCACAACAAGAGGCCCAATAAAGCTTAAGTGCCCGGAGCAAACTCCAAAGGCCAAAACTCCAAACACCCCAAGCCTGGAGGCACGGTAGTTCACATAGTCTATATGGTGAATTCCAAAGACGAGATGGATTACTTCCGGATCCTTTGAATCCTCGGGACATGTGGCCAAGAACTCGAGCTTCTACTAGTCATTGACCTCAAACTTGGTCCCTGACAAAAGTTCAACTGCAACGTGAAAAGCTGCAGGAGATGCTCGCTCAGGCGGCAGCAAACGCTAATCCACAACCTAAGGAAAATCGACCTGGGGACGGCAAACGACCCGCAGCCAACGTTCGTCAGTGAGCTGCTGTCTAAAGAACAGGTGGCTACACTCAAAGACGTGCTCATGCAGTATAAAGACTGCTTTGCATGGAACTATTCCGAAATGCCGGGACTAGATCCAGAAGTAGCTGTGCACAAATTGGCGATATCTCCGGATGTCAAGCCAGTCAAACAAGCACCAAAAAGAATGCGGCTTGAACTTGAAATGAGTATCAACGCCGGAGTCAAGAAACAAATCGACTCCGGCTTCATCCAAGAAATTCAGTACCCCGACTAGATTGCCAACATCGTTCCAGTAATGAAGAAAAATGGGACAGTATGCATCTGCGTAGACTTTCGGGACCTCAACAAAGCATACCCAAAGGATGATTTTCCTGTACCGGTCACCGAGCTGATGATAGACAACACGTCCATTCACAAAGTCTTCTCCTTCATGGACGGATCATCAGGGTACAATCAAATAAAGATGCATCCCGAATACCAGAAGCATACAGCTTTCCGGACCCCTTTGGGCATATTCTGCTACAAAGTGATGCCTTTCGGTCTGAAGAACGCCGGTGCTACCTATCGGAAGGCCATGACGAAGATTTTCGATGACCTCATCCACGAAATCGTCGAGTGCTATATTGACGACCTCGTGGTAAAGAGCAAATCGCACGAGGAGCATTGGGAGCATCTGAAGATAGTGTTCCAGCGTCTTCGGAAATACAATCTGAAGATGAACCCTTTCAAATGCGCGTTCGGAGTCTCCTCATGCAACTTCCTAGGATTCATCGTACGACACCGAGGCATCGAAATAGACCCGTCGAAGATCAAGGCAATCATGGAAATGCCCCCGCCAAGAACTCTTAAGCAACTGCGGTTTCTCCGAGGAAAGCTCGCATATATCCGACGGTTCATAGCCAACCTCTCCGGCAAATGCCGTCCCTATAGTCATCTAATAAAGAAGGGGACCCCTTTCGTCTGGGATCGCAAATGCCAAAGCACACTGGACGAAATAGGTGCTCATTCTCGTTTTGTTAGTGGCGTCTCAAGCAATACTTGCAGAATCCGCCGGTATTGACAGCTCTGGTCAAGGAAAACCTCTCATCCTGTATACAACTGCCCTTAAAGGTTCCTTACCCGCGCTATGGGCACAAGAGAATGATCAAGGGAAAGAGAGAGCCCTATACTATTTGAGTCGAGTTCTCCTATGGGCAGAAAACAACTACTCCCCTATTGAAAAACACTGCCTGGCATTAATCTTCGCGATAACGAAGCTCAGACACTACGCATTGGCGCATGAGGTCCACCTCATATCAAAAGTGGATCCTCTTAAATATTTGATGTCAAGAGCCATACTAACAGGGCAGATCGCTAAATGGGCCCTCCTCTTGATGGAGTTCTCGATAACCTATCGTCCCCTCAAGGCAGTGAAAAGCCAGGCCATCGCCGACTTCCTCGCTGAGCACCCGATACCTGCCGATTCACCTCTAAATTGCGAATTGCCAGACGAGCACGCGTTTGACACAATCGACGGGGAGAAAAGAGAGAGTAACACCCGGTGGGAACTCTACTTCGACGGGGCATCTTCCATGAAGAAGCGAAAGCATAGCTCCCCCATAAACAAGTCTGGGGTAGGCCTCATCTTCGTGACTCCACAAGGAGGGATAATGCGCTTTGCCTTTTTCCTAACAGAGCCGAAGACAAACAATGAAGCCGAATATGAAGCTTTGATAGCAGGACTTGAGATCGCTGTCGACATGGGGATCGAAAACCTGCTCATATACGGAGACTCTTAGCTGGTCGTTAGCCAAGTAAATGGCGATTATCAAACGTACATACCAGAGTTGGTGAAGCACGGCGAGAGAGTGCAACAATTGCTTATTCAAATCCCTGCCTACGCCCTGGAAAGTATACCGCGTGCGGAAAATAGCAAGGCTGATGCATTAGCCAAGCTCCCTAAAGAACTGGCCGACGAGAACCTCGATGACGTAAGGATCGTTGTGCAAAGCCGTCGGGTTCTCGCACCGGCAGAAATATCTCCGAGTCGTCCGAAGAAAAGGGAGCAACCGAGCAAACGGCCCTACAAATAAAAGACCAGGTAAAGGCTAAGAATTGGAGAGAAGTCTTTATAGACTACTTCAAATCCCGACGAACACCTGAAGATGCGTCCTCAAGACATCAGCTCATGAAACGAGCTCTATCCTTCGCCTTCGTCAATGGCACTCTATATAAGAAATCATTTGATTCTCTATGGTTAAGATGCCTGGGACCTGAAGAAGCAAGGAGAGTCGTCCAAGAAACTCACGACGGACTCTGCGGTTCTCACCAAGCCGGGGCAAAGATGAAGCTGAAGATCAAAAGGATGGGCTACTATTGGCCCACGATGATCCAAGACTGTCTCGAATACGCGAAGCAGTGCCACTCATGCCAAATTCACGAGGACTTCATCCACCAGCATCCGAATCCACTATACCCAACAATGGCTAGCTGGTCGTTCGAAATGTGGGGAACTAACATAATCGGGCCCATTGAACCAGCATAGTCCAGAGGACATCGGTTCATACTGGCAACAACTGATTACTTCTCTAAGTGGGAAGAAGCAATACCGCTAAGAGAAGTGAAAACGGAGAATATTCTCCATTTCTTCAAGACACACGTCATCTATCGGTTCGGCACTCCGCGACGGATTATCTTCGATAACGGGCCGGCCTACAGAAGTCACAAAATCAGCCGCTTCGCACAGCAGCATAATATAGACTGGAGATGCTCTTCGGTTTATAATTCTCGAGCTAATGGTCTAGCTAAGGCTTTCAACAAAACCTTGACGAAGATCATAAAGAAGACGGTGTCTCGAAATAGTAAGGACCGGCACGAGAGACTGCATGAAGCTCTCTTGGCGTATCGGACTACGTTCAAAACGGCCACAAACACAACGCCGTATGCATTGGTATTCGGCACTGAAGCAGTACTTCCCTTGGAGATAGAGTTACCCTCTTTATGAGTGGCAGTCCATTACGAGCTAACAGACGAAGAGAATGCTCGTCTTCGGCATGAAGAACTTGATGTCCTCGACGAAACCCGGCTGATGGCACAACAAAACTTGGATGCTTATAAAACAAAAATGACACGCTCATACGAGAGATTGACTAGGCTGAGAACATGCCGCCAAGGTGAAATCGTGCTAGTGGTCAAGAGACCTATGATCCCCAATCGTGCCAAACGGGGGAAATTCGAGCCAAACTATGAGGGCCCGTACATCGTAGACAAAGTCTACCACGGTGGGGCTTATTTGCTCATGGATATGCATGGCGAAAGCCCCTTCAGGCCAACAAACGGCCGATTCTTGAAAAAATACTACGCCTGACGAGTCACGGCCTAGGTCAACGATAGATGACGACAGCTATGTCCTCTCGCTATCTTCCCAAGCCTGAACTCTGGAAGTAGTATCCGACGAAACCTCGCCCCGGAAAGTGCTACGGACCGAAACGTCCATAAACTAACGATGGACGACAATGTCCTAAAACTTGCAATTGACCGAGACATTTATAAACTACTACGGACCGCAGCATCCTAAAGCTGACACAAAAAAAACGGTACGTCCATAAGCGACATGGGCACTGTCACGCCTCGCTTTCCGGTATACGGTGAAGGGGACGCGACGAGGCCGCTACGTATTTACTCTGAAGTAAATACGCTAAGCGTATCTAAGCTATATAAAAGTAAAAGCACAAGAGACAAGATATAATAAAACATCAACTTTATTTATTCACATTCTTTCTGTACAATGCATGGAAATGTAAATACGTCTGATGAAAACAATGCCTAAACAATGCCAAAACAGAAAAAGAAAACTGCTGGAATGAAATGTGTACAATGAAGCTAGAGCTCTGGGTCTTCAATGAAGTGGTCCAAGTCTTCACTAGTGGGCTCGATCTCCGGAGTGTCCAGATCACCTGACGACATTCAAAGAAGAAAGAGAATGTTGTCAGCGAACAGATCGCTCGGTAAGTTCCAAAGATAAGGGAGAAGTAGAATAGACAGAATAAGAAGGTAGCTTTTAAAGTTGTAGTATATTGTTATAATATTGTGTTAACGCTGTTGTTTGTAGCTTGGTATAGAAAGATACCAGTTTATATGTCACGCCCCGCTTCCCAGTATACGGCGAAGGGGACGCGACTGGTCCGCTATGTATATACTCAGAAGTACATACGCTAAGCGTATCTCAGCAATATAAAAGTAAATACACAAGAGACAAGATATAATAAAAACAACAAATTTTATTTATTAACATTCTTTTGTACAATGCATGAAAAGAAAATACAACTGAAATAAAACGATGCATAAACAATGGCATGACAGGAAATGAAAAGTACTGAATGGAAAATGTACAATGAAACTAGAGCTCTGGTTCTCCAGTAAACTGATCCAAGTCTTCTGAAGATGGCTCGATCTCTGCCGGATCTAAACCACCTGACGACATTCAAAGAAAAAAGAAATAGAATGTCGTCAGCGAACAGATCGCTCGGTAAGCCCCAAAGATAAGCGAGAAGTAGAAAAGAAGAAAGAGAGAGAGAGAGAGGGTAGCTTTTAATGTTGTATTATATTGTTGTAATATTGTATTAACGATATTGTTTGTAGCTTGGTACAGAAGAATGCCAGTGTATACGAGAGGGGTCTCTGTATGCTAGAGACCAGGGCAAATGGAAGTACAAGGCTCCGTTATACAACCTGGAACAACGGCAATTGGATTCATGTTAGGTGTCTTAATCTTACCGTCTTGTGCCACCTTTAACACCTTCTGTACCAATCTACCCCTTAAACCCCGTAGTGTTTTATTTGTATTATTTTGTATTGTAAATTGTATTGAATGTATAATTGAAAGACTGACCGAAACCATGATATCAGTAAACGGATATAACCGTAGAATCATGTGAATGTAATAACTGGAGAACCATGTAAATGGAATGTATATCCATGATTCGGTTCGGTCAAGTTGTATAGATTGATAATTGGATTTATGGATTCATGTTGAATTGTAATATTGAAGATTGTAGATTGTACTTGAATCATATTCAAGTCAAATATAATCAGACTCAAACCCGACTCAAACAATTAGAAATGTAAATCGAAATCTTGATTAATTCTTACCTATAATTTGCTAGGGTCCTTAGGGAAATTTATAAAACTTGAGGGGGTTTTATGTAAAAATACTTTTATATATTTTTCAAAATACACCTCAAGTATTCGTTATTCGTCTTTAGAGTTTTAATGAAGGTGGATTTTATATTGTGATATTTCTTGTGAAAATATCCTAATTCCATAAATAAAGGTATTTACTTGTAAAGTTAATTTATTTGGAATTCATAGTATTTTAGTGTAAAATTTATTCTTGTGATTTTTAGAAAAAGGTGGAATATTTATATCATTATAAAATAGGTATTTTAATGATAAATATACATATATTTATACAAAAATAATTTTAATAAATATTTTATATTCTAAAAAATCTCATTTTCTTAAGATGTCGTATTTTAAATCTTTCGAGACCGAATGCTCCTTGCGGAGGTCTGAATCTCGCACTACTAAGCCCGAGGATGTGCGATAAACCGCACCATCCCAAACGGTTTCCCCAAAGTGGGTTGTAGCGGCGTTTTGCAAAGATTGTAAATACTAAATCTTTTAGAAAACGGTTTTATGAAGTAATTGGTATTTATTTGTAAAGATGTATATTTTCCATATTGTATGTTCTAGTTTCTCCTAAATTAACTAGTCTATTCCTAACTGGTCCAGACGACAAGTTGTGAGATGCCTCAAATCGCCTCTTCACCGCCAATTGTGGCCAGGTAAGTACAAGTGAAGAAAGGAGGGATCCGCTCACGAATCATGGTGAGACGGGCCTTTTAAAATTACCTTTCTCACTTGCCTAGTCTAGACACCACAAAGCCAGGTTTAGATAAACGACCGATGTCCACAACTTATCGTATTTTCATAATAAGTGGTACTTTTTTAAAAAGTACATCAAAACTAAATCTTTTAGAATTGGTTTTATTAAGTATGTGGTATTTAAATGAAAATGTTTGTTTTCTCGTATTCTAGGTTCTCGGGGGTGTTGCATACGAGTGTGTGAGGAGGTAGGTCGTTATCTCGTGATCTACTTTAAATGTATAGCAAGTTTGAAGGGTTAAATGAAGGATTGAAACAATGTGGTATTTAAGTGAAAAATATGATAAACTGAAAAAGCTATCATTTCATGTGACGAAACTTGATCAAATTGTTTGATTAGTGTTTAATAGTCAACATGAGGAAGTTTAGGTATGATTGTATTAGTGAGAAGTGGAATTTTATAGAAAACCGAATCGGAAATCGAATTTGTTCCGATTCCGTCGGGTTTTGTAATTTCGTATTTTTAGAATGGAAAGAGAGATAGAAAAGGGACTTACGGGTTTTATATCACTCAAGAGAGTGAGAGGGAACTAGAGAGATCGTCGGTGTGTTGTGGCGTCGCCTATAGTTCCTAAGATGATCACCGGAAGTTCCGCCGGAATTTCGTCGGAGCTTCGCCTTGAGCTTGTTTTCAAAGTACACGATCTTTGGAAAATTTTTGAGAGAGTGGGCTCAGGATTTTGGGGTGAGAGGGTAGTGTGTAGGGTTGGTATTTATAGGGTTAGGCTAGAGTTAGGGTAGATGAAAAGTTTAAAATAAAAATGTGATAAAATATAATAAAAATGTATTAAAAGTGGAGTAATTAGGGTTTTTAAAGAGCTCTGGAAATGGTCTGAGGCTGAAATTTTGCAGGTGCATAGGGAATATGAAAAACACAACTTTAATGTTGGGGTCGTCGCCGGAATCGGCCGACTCGGCCGTGACTCGGTCTGGGGTCAGATTCAGACCGAGTCAAGGCCGATTCCCGGCCGAGTCAGGCTGCCGGGATCCCCCCGACGGTTCATCTAACTCCTGGAAATGTTACAACTTTGGGTGTAGTGGGGTTTTTGTGAGATATGCACTTGTAAACTCTTGGTATTCTAAAGGTTTTTAAAAAAATCAATATTAAAAATAATGTGGGGTATGGGATTTGAACTCTAGTGGCTTGGTTCAGCAATGAAAGATATTACCAATGAGCTACAGGCTCTTTCTTGTAATTATGGAGCTAATTAATTACTTAAAGTAATAATAGTAAATGTAAATACCCCAAGTATACATTAATTTTAAAGCAAATTTTTGTACACTAAAAATGGAGTTGTTACATTCTTTTAACTCGTAATTAAAAAGCAAAATAATTACCTATAACTTGTGCTCAGGCTAAAATACCCCTTTATGGATTTTTGAAATTTTTTTGTAAAAACTTGTATTGGAAATTTGGGGTTGTTACAGTATACAAGAGGGGTCTCGATATGCTAGAGAACAGGGCAAACGGAATATAAAGTATAAGGTTCCGTTAGAAAGCCCGGAACAACGGCAATTGGATACGGTTAGGTGTCTTAAATCTTGCAGTCTCGTGCCACTTTTAACACCTTCCGTACCAGTCTACCCCTTAAACCCCGTGTTATCTTGATTGTATTGTTGTATTGCATTGCAACTTGAATTGTCTTGTAATATAGATTGTATAATTCGATGACTTGCTGAAACCATGATATCAGTAAACGATGTAACTGTATAATCATGTAAATGGATATAACTGGAGAATCATATAAATGGAATGTATATCCATGGTTCGGTTCAGTCAAGTTGTATAGATTGATAGATTGACTATACGGAATAATGGATTCATGGATTAATGTTGAATTGTAATATTGTAGATTGTAAATTGTAAATTGTAGATTGTAAATTGTACTTGAATTATATTCAAGTCAGATTATAAAGAGACTCATTTGAGTCAGACAATTAGAAAAATAAATTGAAGTCCTCATTGTTTTGAAGTTATCGGTAACCGCTGCACATGGGCGGCAGGATTTGTGTCTTTTTCAAAGACGATTACCGTGTTGATAACACCGTTGTTAAGTTGTCTACCTTAGATAGGCAAGCACCCACTTCTCCGGCTCCCTGAGACTCAAGAGATTGGTCCCGCTTAAACCTATATTTACTAGGGTCTTTAGGGTAATTTATAGAACTTGAGGGGGTTTTATATAAAAATACTATTATATACTTTTCAAAATACTTCCCAAGTATTTAGTTATTGTCTTTAGAGTTGTAATAATTGTAGCTTTTATATTTGTGACATTTCCAGTGAATAAACCTATTTCTATAATATATGGTATTAAATTGTAATATTGATCTTGTATGGAATTCATGGTATTTTAATATAAACTGATTCTTGTGATTTTTGAAAAGAGTTGTAATATTTATATTCTTACAAAATAGATCTTTTAATGTTATATATATATATATATATATATATATATATATATATTTATTTATTTATATAAAAATAATTTTAATATATATATTATAATTCTAAAAATCTCATTTTCTTAAGATGTCGTATTTTAAATCTTTCGAGACCGAATGCTCCTTGCGGAGGTCTGCATCTCACAATACTAAGTCCAGGGATGTGCGATAATCCGCACCATCCCAGTCGGGTTCCCCAAATGGGTTGTAGCGGCGCTTTGCAAAGATTTGTATAAATACTAAATCGTTTAAAAAATGGTTTTATTAGTAATGGTATTTATTTGTAAAGATATCGTTTTCCCGTATTCTATATTCCCGAGGGTATTGTGCTATGTTGCATATGAGTGTTGTGAAGAGGTGGGTCATTATCTCGCGATCTACTTAAAGGTATAGGAAGATTTTGATGGATTAAATGTAGAAATGAAACTATGTGGTATTTTAATGAAAAAATACGGTAAAATGGAAATAGCAAATATTTTTTATATAGAACTTTTTCAATATGATTAGTTAGTATTTAATAGCCAACATGAATTGGTTCTAGCATAATTTTATTAAAGAAAAGTGAGGTTTTAGGAAGAAACCGAATCGGAAATCGGATTTGTTCCGATTCCGTCGGCTTTTGTAATTCCGTATTTTTAGAAAAAGAATAGAGAAGAGGGATGAGGACTTACGGGTTTCAAGGTTAGATGGGAGGAAGAGGGAGACGTAGGCTTCGCCAGTGTGTCGTTTCGTCGCCGGAAACTCCTCGTATCCCCGTCGGAATTTCGCCGGAATTTCGCCTCTTTGCTCACTTCAAACGCACACTAGGGTTTCTAGGAATTTCTTGAGAGTTGACTCAGAATTTTGGGGCGAGGAGGTAGTGTTTAGGGATGGTATTTATAGGGTTAGGCTAGGGTTAGGGTAGATGAAAGGTTAAAATGAAAAAATGTAATAAAATGTATTAAAAGCGGAGTAATTGGTATTTTAAAAGAGCTCTGAAAATGGTTTGGGAAATAAATTATACAGGTGTTCAGGGTAGATGAAAAGACACATTTTTCATGTTGGGGTCGTCGCCGGAATTGGACGACTCGGCCGTGACTCGGTAAGAGGCCTGAGTCGGTCGAGTCGAGGCCGAGTTGGCCGATTTCCGGCTGAGTCAGGTGGCCGGAATCCCCCCCGACGGTTCATCTATCCTCTGGCAATGTTACATTTTTGGGTGTAGTGGGGTTTTTGTGAGATATGCACGTGTAAACCTTTGGTATTCTAAAGGTTTTAAAAAAATCAATATTAAAAATAATGTGGGTTATGGGATTTGAACTCTGGGGCTTGGTTCAGCCGTGCAAGGTATTACCAATGAGCTACAAGCTCCTTCTTGTAATTAAATTGCTAATTAATTACTTATCTTGTGCTCAGGCAATAAATACCCCTTTAAACGATTTTGAAAAAAAAATTGTACAAAAATTTGTTTAGGAAAATTAGGATTGTTACAGTACGGATGAAAACCCGAAAGGGCTCCGTGAGTAAAAACAACAGGACTACCGGCGAGTTTGTGAAAACCCGAAAGGGCGCAATCTCGTTAAAAGACACTTGCAAGGTCCTCTCGACCCTGTAAGAAGAAAATACCTGCGTGAGATCCTTACGACTCACATGGGAGCGACACACTTAGGAATCCCCACGATTCCTAAGGAGAAAACACACTTACGAGATCCTCACGACACGTAAGGAGAATTCCCCTTTGAGACCCTTACGGCTCATAGGATTCAAAAGTCTTAAGCTACAGGGATCTGAACCTGTTCTTAAGCCATCATACATCCCGATTATACCCTACAAGCGGTTCAATATTGACCCTTGTATACAATTCACGGGCACGAATAAACATTTCCCTAACAAAGTCCCACAAGCGACTAGAGATATGCTCACACGGTGAACGACCCTTGTAAGTCCTCTCGAATTATAAGGAGAAAACACTCTTGTAAGATCCTTACGACTTATAAGAGAACATACACTTAAGAATTCTCACGATTTTTAAGGAGAAAACGCACTTACGAGATCCTCACAATTTGTAGGAAGAAAATACCTTTATGAGACCCTTACGGTTCGTAAAATCAAAAAGCCTTCAGCAGGATCCTAACTGTCACGTCCCGCTTCCCGGTATACGACGAAGGGGACGCGACGAGGCCGCTACGTATTTACTCTGAAGTAAATACGCTAAGCGTATCTAAGCAATATAAAAGTAATTACACAAGAGACAAGATATAAATAATAAAACAGCAACTTTATTTATTAACATTCTTTTGTACAATGCATGAAAAGTAAATACAACTGAAATAAAAGCGATGCCTAAACAATGGCATAACAGGAATGTAAAGTACTAAAAGGAAATGTGTACAATGAAACTAAAGCGCTGGGTCTTCAGCAAACTGATCCAAGTATTCAGCAGTAGGCGCGATCTTTGACGTATCCAGATCACCAGACGACATTCAAAGAAGAAAGAAACAGAATGTCGTCAGCGAATAGGTCGCTCGGTAAGTCCCAAAGATAAGAGGAGAAATAGAATATACAGAGAGTAAGAGAGAGAGAGTAGCTTTTACAGTTGTATTATATTATTATATTGTTGTATTTAGTGTTAACACTGTTGTTTGTAGTTTGGTACAGAAAGATGCTAGTGTATACGAGAAGAGTCTCACTTGCCCTGGAGACTAAGGTATCAGGAACCGTTGGGCCACGGTACAACAGCAACGGAATACAGGTTAGGTGTCTTAATCTTACCGTCTCGTGCCACTTTTAACACCTTCCGTACCAATCTACCCCTTAAACCCCGTAGTGTTTTGATTGTATTGTTTATCTTATAAATTGTATTGATTGTATAATTGGTTGACTGACCGAAACCATGATATCAGTAAATGGAATAAATGGAGAACCATGTAAATGGAATAACTGGAGAACCATGTAAATGTAATGTATATCCATGGTTCGGTTCAGTCAAGTTGTATAGATTGATAATTGGATTCATGGATTCAGGTTGAATTGTAATATTGAAGATTGTAGATTGTAGATTGTACTTGAATTATATTCAAGTCAGATTATACTGATACTCAAACTGAGTCAGACAATCAGCAAAGTAACTTGAAATCCTGATTGTTTTTATTAATTTTTCTACCTTAGATAGGTAAGCACCCACTTCTCCGGCTCCATGAGGCTCAAGAGATTGGTTCCGCTTAAACCTATATTTACTAGGGTCCTTAGGGTAATTTATAGAACTTGAGGGGGTTTTATGTAAAAATACTTTTATATACTTTTTCAAAATATATCCCAAGCATTTATTATTCGTCTTTAGGGTTGTAATGAATGTGGATTTTATATTGTGATATTTCTAATGAAAATATCCTAAATTCAGAAATAAAAGTATTTATTTGTAATATTGATTTATATGGAATTCGTGGTATTTTAGTGTAAAATTGATTCTTGTGTTTTTTAGAAAAAGGTGGAATATTTATATCATAACAAAATAGGTATTTTAATGATAAATATACATATATTTATACAAAAATAATTTTAATATTTTTTTTATATTCTAAAAATCTCATTTTCTTAAGATGTCGTATTTTAAATCTTTCGAGACCGAATGCTCCTTGCGGAGGTCTGAATCTCGCACTACTAAGCCCGAGGATGTGCGATAATCCGCACTATCCCGAACGGGTTCCCCAAATTGGGTTGTAGCGGCGCTTTGCAAAGATTGTATAAATACCAATCTTTTAGAAAACGGTTTTATGAAGTAAGTGGTATTTATTTGTATAGATGTCAATTTTCCGTATTCTATGTTCTAGGATCTCCTAAGTCAACTAGACTATTCCTAACTGGTCCAAAACGACAAGTTGTGAGATGCCTCAAATCGCCTCTTCACCGCCAATTGTGGCCAGGTAAGTAAAAGTGAAGAAAGGAAGGATCCGCTCACGAATCACCGTGAGACGGGCCTTTTAAAATTTCCTTTCTCACTTGCTTAGCCTAGACACCACAAAATCAGGTTTAGATAAACGACTGATGTCCACAACTTATCCTATTTTCATAATAAGTGCTATTTATTTAAAAAGTGTATCAATACTAAATCTTTTAGAAATGGCTTTATTTAGTAAAGGGTATTTAAATGAAAATGTTCGTTTTCCCGTATTCTGAGTTCTCGAGGGTATCATGTTAGGTTATATATAAATGCGTGAGGAGGTAGGTCGTTAGCTCGTGATCTACTTTAAAGGTATAGCAAGTTTAATGGGGTTAAATTTAAAATTGAAACAATGTGGTATTTTAGTGAAAAATACGATAAATTGAAATAGCCATCATTTCATGTGATGAATTCTGATCAATTTGGATGATTATTGTTTAATAGTCAACATGAAAAAGTTTAAGTATGATTGTATTAGTGAGAAGTGGAATTTTATAGGAAACCGAATCGGAAATCGGATTTGTTCCGATTCCGTCGGGTTTGTAAAATCGTATTCTTTAGATAGAAGAGATAGATAGAAAATGGGACTTACGGTTTTAGGACACACAAGAGGGTGAGAGAGAAGTAGTGGAATCGCCGATGTGTTGCGTCATCGCCGGTAGTTCCTAAAACGATCGCCGGAAGTTCCGCCGGGAATTCGTCGGAGCTTCACCTCGAGCTCGTTTTCGAAGTGCACAAGATTCTTGGAATTTTGAGAGAGTGGGCTCAGAATTTTGGGGTGAGAGGGTAGAGGGTAGGGGGTGTATTTATAGGGTTAGGCTAGGGTTAGGGTAGGTGAAAGGTTAAAATGAAAAATATGATAAAATGTATTAAAAATGTATTAAAAGTGGAGTAATTGGGGTTTTAAAAGAGCTCTGGAAATGGTCTGAGACTGAAATTTTGCAGGCGCATAGCGAATATGAAAAGACACAACTTTCATGTTAGGGTCGTCGCCGGAATCGACCGACTCAGCCGTGACTCGGTCGGAGGACGGAGTCGGCCGAGTTGGGGCCGATTTGGCCGATTCCCGGCCGAGTCAGGCCGCTGGGATCCCCTCCGACGGTTCATCTACCATCTGGCAATGTTACATCATTGGGTGTAGTGGGGTTTTTGTGAGATATGCACGTGTAAACTCTTGGTATTCTAAAAGTTCAAAATAAAAACAATATTAAAAATAATGTGGGGTATGGGATTTGAACTTTGGTGGTTTGGTTCAGCAGTGCAAGGTATTACCAATGATCTAAAAGCTCCTTCTTATAATTATGGAGCTAATTAATTACTTAAAATAATAACAGTAAATGTAAATATCCCAAGTATATATTAATTTTAAAGCAAATTTTTATACACTAAAAATGGAGTTGTTACATTCTTTTAACTTGTAATTAAAAAGCAAAATAATTATTTATAACTTGTGCTCAGGCTAAAATATCCTTTTATGGATTTTTTGAATTTTTTTTGTAAAAACTTGTATTGGAAATTTGGGGTTGTTACATTCTACACTCCTTATAAAAATTTCGTCCTCGAAATTTATAAAAGAAAAGTGTAACAGATTCAAGAAAGTTTAGTGACTGAAATATTGACAGTGTGTGAAAAAATAACAAAGTGGTGCAAGGGTTTTAAAAATGTGAAAAAATCTTACCGATGTTACCTTGACCTACAGTGGCTTCTACGGCTGCTAATGTGAAAGTTTGTCGCCGTGGTACCTTCTTTCTAGCTGGAGGCACATTCTTTCCTTGGGGCTTGTTTCTCTGCCCTCGAGGCATGTTCCTCATTGCCTGTTGGAATTGGCGAGTAGGCTGTGCAGGAGTTCTGTGTGGAGGTGGTGCTGGGAGTGCAGTACGAGTTGCAGGAGCCTGGATAGCTGGCCGCTGCGGGTAGTTGGTAGGTGTGTGAGCTGAGTTGTATCTATATGGACAGGTCTCAATTCTGTGATTGGACGCGCCACAAACTAGGTACAGGCCTTTTGCGCGCCTACAGTCCTTAATCAAATGTCCATCTCTCTTGCAATAGAAACAGAAATGTGGTCTTGGCTGGTTATTGGGTTCTTCAGTTCTCCTGGGTTCGAACGTTGGCTTGGAAGAGGCTCCTCCTGCCATTTGAGTGGCAGGGCGTTTCAAACCGGCAGATTGAGGTCTGCCCCTTACTTTTATCACTGCCTCATAACTGCGGGCAGCTTCCAGAGTATCCTCATGAGTTGGAAATTTCCCTGTGGCTAGTGCGGCCTGAATTTCCGTGTCCAAATCTTGTTGAAAGCGACGGGCTCTGATCTCGTCTGTCGGTATCAAATGTACCGCAAATCTGTTACGGTCTTGTGTTAGCTGTGTAGTATATGATATTAAAAATTTGAAATACTGTAACATATCTTACCGACTGAGCATGGTGAATTCAGCGGCATACTCATCTACTGACTTGTCCCACATCGAACCTTATTATAGATGAATGAACTGTTGTTCCATGGAAAACCTGGCAGTCACAGGGAAGTACTTCGCGTCGAACTTATCACGAAAGTCTTCCGTTCAATGGGCTGATCAAGACGGCTTTCTTCCGCCTTCCACCAGTTCCGTGCATTGTCCGTGAGTTGCAGCTTCACAACTCGGACCCAAGCTATTTCTGGCACTTGTGCTGCTGCCAGATCATCCTCGATACTTTGAGCCCATTCCCCAGCTTCCAGTGGGCTCCCCTTTCCTGAGAACTGTTTGGGATGTAAAGCTCTGAATTGCTTCACCCCAGGTGCTTCAGCCTCGGAACGGTTCAAGAGCTGTTGTTGTCCCTCTAGGAGGCTGCGGATTGCCTCAAGCAGAACCGTTTGCTCGTTGAGTGGCGCAGGAACAGCAGGTGTGAGAGGTAGTGGTGGAGGTGTGTTGTTGACACTGGTGCTGGTATTGTTTGGTGAATCCATAACCTTGAATGAAAAATTTAGGTTAGGACAGATTCAAAATATATGAAATGATAAGATTCAAGAAATATGAAATTGTAAGATTCAAGGAACATGAATTGTAAAGAATGTTATAGTTGCTGGTTCTTGTGTTATATTGCTTATGTTTGTTCACGCAAAACAGAACTGCATAATAGGGTTTCATACAGCTCTGACCTGCATGGGCCACCAACAAAACCTATCACGCCCCGCTTCCCGGTATACGGCGAAGGGGACGCGACGAAGCCGCTACGTATTTACTCTGAAATAAATACGCTAAGCGTATCTAAGCAATATAAAAGTAATTACACAAGAGACAAGATATAAATAATAAAACAGCAACTTTATTTATTAACATTCTTTTGTACAATGCATGAAAAGTAAATACAACTGAAATAAAAGCGATGCTTAAACAATGGCATAACAGGAATGTAAAGTACTGAAAGGAAATGTGTACAATGAATCTAAAGCGCTGGGTCTTCAGCAAACTGATCCAAGTCTTCAGCACTAGGCACGATCTCTGACGTATCCAGATCACCTAACGACATTCAAAGAAAAAAGAAACA
Organism: Agapanthus africanus; assembly: GCA_030015575.1. Classification (NCBI taxonomy): domain Eukaryota; kingdom Viridiplantae; phylum Streptophyta; class Magnoliopsida; order Asparagales; family Amaryllidaceae; genus Agapanthus; species Agapanthus africanus. The sequence goes on from CM057339.1 coordinate 51,510,824, forward strand.
GAATGTCGTCAGCGAACAGGTCGCTCGGTAAGTCCCAAAGATAAGAGGAGAAATAGAATAGACAGAGAGTAAGAGAGAGAGAGAGAGAGTAGCTTTTACAGTTGTATTATATTGTTATATTGTTGTATTTAGTATTAACGTTGTTGTTTGTAGCTTGGTACAGAAGTATGCTAGTGTATACGAGAGGAGTCTCACTTGCCCCGGAAACTAAGGTATCAGGAACTCAAGCAACCGTTGTGCCACGGTACAACAGCAACGGAATACAGGTTAGGTGTCTTAATCTTACCGTCTCGTGCCACTTTTAACACCTTCCGTACCAATCTACCCCTTAAACCCCATAGTGTTTTGATTGTATTGTTTGTCTTGTAAATTGTATTGATTGAATAATTGGTTGACTAACCGAAACCATGATATCAGTAAACGGATGTAACCGTAGAATCATGTAAATGGAATAACTGGAGAACCATGTAAATGGAATGTATATCCATGGTTCGGTTCAGTCAAGTTGTATAGATTAATAATTGGATTCATGGATTCAGGTTGAATTGTAATATTGAAGATTGTAGATTGTAGATTGTACTTGAATTATATTCAAGTCAGATTATACTGATACTCAAACTGAGTCAGACAATCAGCAAAGTAACTTGAAATCCTGATTGTTTTTATTAATTTTTCTACCTTAGATAGGTAAGCACCCACTTCTCCGGCTCCATGAGGCTCAAGAGATTGGTTCCGCTTAAACCTATGTTTACTAGGGTCCTTAGGGTAATTTATAGAACTTGAGGGGGTTTTATGTAAAAATACTTTTATATACTTTTTCAAAATATACCCCAAGCATTTATTATTCGACTTTAGGGTTGTAATGAATGTGGATTTTATATTGTGATATTTCTAATGGAAATATCCTAAATTCAGAAATAAAGGTATTTATTTGTAATATTGATTTATATGGAATTCGTGGTATTTTAGTGTAAAATTGATTCTTATGTTTTTTAGAAAAAGGTGGAATATTTATATCATAACAAAATAGGTATTTTAATAATAAATATACATATATTTATACAAAAATAATTTTAATATATTTTTCATATTCTAAAAATCTCATTTTCTTAAGATATCGTATTTTAAATCTTTCGAGACCGAATGCTCCTTACGGAGGTCTGAATCTCGCACTACTAAACCCGAGGATGTGCGATAATACGCACCATCCCGAACGAGTTCCCCAAAATGGGTTGTAGCGGCGCTTTGCAAAGATTGTATAAATACCAATCCTTTAGAAAACGGTTTTATGAAGTAAGTGGTATTTATTTGTAAAGATGTTAATTTTTCGTATTCTATGTTCAAGGGTCTTCTAAATCAACTAGACTATTCATAACTGGTCCAAAACGACAAGTTGTGAGATGCCTCAAATTGCCTCTTCACCGCCAATTGTGGCCAGGTAAGTACAAGTGAAGAAAGGGGGGATCCGCTCACGAATCACCGTGAGACGGGCCTTTTAAAGTTACCTTTCTCACTTGCTTAGCCTAGACACCACAAAGCCAGGTTTAGATAAACGACTGATGTCCACAACTTATCCTATTTTCATAATAAGTGCTATTTATTTAAAAAGTGTATCAGTACTAAATATTTTAGAAATGGCTTTATTTAGTAAAGGGTATTTAAATGAAAATGTTCGTTTTCCCGTATTCTGAGTTCTCGAGGGTATCATGTTAGGTTGTATATGAGTGCGTGAGGAGGTAGGTCGTTACCTTGTGATCTACTTTAAAGGTACAGCAAGTTTAATGTGGTTAAATGTAAAATTGAAATAATGTGGTATTTTAGTGAAAAATACGATAAATTGAAATAGCCATCATTTCATGTGATGAAACTTGATCAATTTGGTTGATTAGTGTTTAATAGTCAACATGAGGAAGTTTAAGTATGATTGTATTAGTGAGAAGTGGAATTTTATAGGAAACCGAATCGGAAATCGGATTTGTTCCGATTCCGTCGGGTTTGTAAAACCGTATTTTTTAGATAAAAGAGATAGATAGAAAATGGGACTTACGGTTTTAGGACACACAAGAGGGTGAGAGGGAAGTAATGGAATCGCCGAATTGTTGCGTCGTCGCCGGTAGTTCCTAATACGATCGCCGGAAGATCCGCTGGGAATTCGTCGGAGCTTCGCCTCGAGCTCGTTTTCAAAGTGCACAAGATCTTGGAATTTTGAGTGAGTGGGCTCAGAATTTTGGGCTGAGAGGGTAGAGGGTAGGGGGTGTATTTATAGGGTTAGGCTAGGGTTAGGGTAGGTAAAAGGTTAAAATGAAAAATATGATAAAATGTATTAAAAATGTATTAAAGGTGGAATAATTGGGGTTTTAAAAGAGCTCTGGAAATGGTCTGAGGCTGAAATTTTGCAGGTGCATAGCGAATATGAAAAGACACAACTTTCATGTTGGGGTCGTCGCCGGAATCGGCCGACTCGGCCGTGACTCGGTCGGAGGACTGAGTCGGGCGAGTCGGGGCCGATTTGGACGATTCTCGGCCGAGTCAGGCCGCCGGGATCCCCCCGACGGTTCATCTACCCTCTGGAAATATTACATCTTTGGATCCACCCGACGGTTCATTCACCCTACATAAGAATTTAATTCTTCCACATGCATAGGAATTTAATTCCTTTTAGAAACATAATTAGGGTTTAACCCTACAGAGAATCTAATTCTTAAAAAAATAAAGAGACTTGAAAGATCTCCATGCACGTAAAGAACTTGGTCACGTGATGATATGTGATCCCAATCCGCAGTGATCTAGAAAAGAAAGAATAAAACTAAGTCATGTGCCCCCATGTGACCCCTTAAACAAACCTCCTAAAATGAGAAGGGAAAAGATTGGAGGCAATGCCTCACGTGCTCCCACGTAACTTCCAAAACAAAGAGAACAAACGCAAAGGCAGTACTGGCTTTGGGCACTCTCACGTGTCCCCTAATAAACAATTTAATAATCAATACATGAATACCCATCACGTGTCAACACGTTATGTTCAGAAGATTAAAAAGTGTTTAACACTTATTTGCAGTTCTATGAACAAAATAAAGGAGGTCTGGCCCCACCTCTGGGTGCCCTCACGTGCCCCCACGTGACCCCTTCCTTTCTAGTATTTAACACTATTTTAAGTATTTCATTTTCAGTGTTTAACACAGTTTTAAATACATCACGTGAGGACACGTGACCACCAGATATTTTCTAGTGTTTAACACTATTTTAAAACCAATCTTAGCCAAATTGGCTAAGTTTTCCAGAGACAAGCCTCCCCTTCAACTGAATCTCAAAATTGATCATTTCATATGACACACAAAGTAAAACTCAGAACTATAATGCTTAACACTCAGTCAAAGACAAAAAATGTTATCAGAGCCCTCAAACTCTTGTTTAGCATTGCTAAGTGATGAGGGGCTGAACCCAGACAAATGTCTAATGGTCCAATAAAGGGCCAACATTACTAATCTAATTGGACTTAGCCCAAGCTGGCCATAAGTTCTCAATTCAGATTTAATTGAGCCAATGTGCTCATAAACTAATTAATTGATCTTAGTTCCAAATTGGACTACAGATCCCCAAATCAACTTTGGTTCAAGGGTACATCTCTTCACTCCTTTGATATTTGTCGTTGTAATCCTTCAACGTCTTCAGAGAGGTGACGGGTCCCAACAACCACACATTTCACGGACTATGATGTTCTTAACCTTGACTGTGAGGTCTTTAAACTCACGGACTATGATGTCCTTAACCTTGACTGTGATGTCTTTAAACTCACAGACTATGACGTCCTTAACCTCGACTGTGAGGTCTTTAAACACACAGACTATGACGTCCTTAACCTCGACCGCGATGTCTTTAAACTAACATTGGACCGTAATGTCCTTAAACTAACAATTGACCGTAATGTCCTTAAACTAATCGACCGCAATGTCCCTAAACTAAACAATAGAGCCCAAATGCTTTTTTGTTGGATCTAAATGATCATGTTAAGTAGATCTTAGTCTAAAATTACACTAACGTATCCTTAACAAATGGTTAAGTTGACCTTTGTCTAAAATTAGACTAACGTGTCCTTAACAAATCGTTAAGCTGATCTTAGTCTGAAATTAGACTAACGTATCCTTAACATACGTTTGAGTTGATCTTAATCTCAAATGAGACTAACGTATCCTTAAACCCATCCCCAAACCCAAATCTAAGAAAAAAGGGTTTGGAATAATACACGTCCTACGGGCGACAACATAAATTAGTCTCCGTATACAATCCATGGGCAACCAAAAACAAAACAAACACACATGACACGAAGTGACCATCTGGAGAAGGAGAAAGTTGTTGCCGCGATACGATAGCGTAATTAACTGCAGGGGCTTGCGCCTGCAGGGAAAAGCGTCCCCACAATCAAAATCCCCTCAAATGAGGGGGAATCTGACGAAGTCTGCTACATCGGCCGCATCTGTTCAAACTTTCGATACGTGGTGTCATAAATCAACTTGGCATCTTCGGAGAGGTGGACGGATAGCACCTATTAGCATCTGCCCCAAAATTCAGGCAAGACGTTTGTCTTCCCGATTTTCGGCGGTGAACAGATTCTAGCACGCCCGGTGGGACCTTTTTCTCTTTCCACTCCACACTTCGTGTGTCGTGTTCGCGAACGAATCGCGGTTTGCTAATGGTTGCCCTTGAGTTCGAGGTACTAAGATTTGGTTTCTTGCTTGGCGCAGAAAACGAAACATCAATGGAGTCTACTTGCGGCTGCAACTGCAACTCGCGTTCTGCCTCATCTGGAGGCATAGCTTACGGGCCCCAAGCGGCCTCCCTGTTCACGATGCCGGTGGAACAGGTCACTCAGGCCACCACTGGATTGTTTTTCGGGACCATGCTCCCACCAACGAGCTTCAGCGCTCCTATACCAACACAAGAAGCTCCTAAGAAGTCGGTCTTTGATCGGCTTGCAACTACAGCGGCCCCTCCCAAAGGGTCGTCCAGCTCCGGCGCCTCAGTCTTCGCCAGATTAGGCCAAAGTTCATGTGGGCCCATGATAAAGCCTACAATTCCAGAAAATGTTATTCCAAAGAGGATAGCCATCCCTGCTCTCGAAGTCACGAAGGCTGCTTCCCCTGTTCGAAAGTCGGCCTTCGCAAGACTGACTATTCCCTCTCAACGGACGTCAGTCTTCAACCGGCTAGCGCAATAACAGCCTCTCCTCAGAACAGGGGGCATGACGAAGTCACCCCTCAAGCTGAAACAATCCCAGCTGCTCGACACGCTCAACGTCGCCACTGGCGCCGGTGGAAGCCAATGCTGTTGTTCCAATCGGGAACAACTTTGAATTGCTGAACAAGGTGCACAGGAACTCTCCTACCACCGTACTGAAAAGATCTCCTCCACCCGTGGAGAATGCACCGAAGGCAAAGCCGGAACAGCCCCCTCAGCGGCTGTCCTCCAAAATTTACAAAGTCTGGCGACAGGTCCAGGAGTCGGTGATTGATCAAGATTACCCTCGCCGACAGAAAAAGGTGATGGTTCAACAGGAAGAGAACCGTCCTGTCAAACCATAAAGGACGATAACTACCTGGGTGCCCGCTGCAACGGCCCCCTCAACGTCAACTGCTCAAAAGAGAAGTAGGCCGGAGAAAGCCCCTGTGACTAGGCAGACCACAAAGACGCTGAGCCCAAACGCTCCAAGTCTGGGGGCATAATGGTGCATACTGTTTACATGGCTTCCGGAAAAGAGGAAAGCCGTGCTTCGACAGGTCATCGACCGCTCACCCGATCCGTGATAAAATCCCAGGAGCAGCAACAGAAGCTACAGGAAATGCTAACGCAAATGGCCGCACTTACCGGGCCAAAAAAAAGCCCGGAGGCATCATCAGAGCAGCGTCATGAACAAGAAACCGATGCTGACTTTCTCCGCAGAGTCCTCGAAAAGAAGGACAGAGAAGCGGCAGAACAAGTGGCTAATATAAAACGAATGGCGCTTCTCTTCCAAGACATGGTCGGGATGATGTTACAACCAGAACCTCCAGCTAAGGACCCTCCTATCATCATTGAAGACGACAGAGGGGAGACATCGAACCCTCATCCGGCTCTCTCAGCAGCCAAAGAGGAAACCATCTCCAAGGCCGCTCTGGATGACTATATTGCTCAGCAAATACGAGCTCACCAGGCGAATGAAGCGGCCGGCCAAGTTGTTAAAATTGGGCGACCGTATCCAAGCTGGTATGACCAAATAAAGTACCCAACGGGATACACGATCCCCAGATTCCATGTGTACAAGGGGACAAGCAATCCCCACCAACATGTCGCTCAGTTCAAGGCTCTTTGCGGCAACACCGGGGGTGATGATAAACTTTTGCTCCGTCAGTTTGTTGGCAGCTTGTCGGAAACAGCGTTTGAATGGTACCCTGAACTTCCAAATGACTCCGTCAAGACTTTCGCAGAAATGGAGCTATTATTCACGCAAAGATTTGCAAGCGCTAGCGAGCGTACCACAATCACAGCATTGATTAACGCCAGGGTAAAGCCAGGCGAGATGTGGGTTCAATATGCAATATGATGGCGGAATCTGTGGTCGAAATGCTAACAGCGCATCGAAGAAGCACCGGCGGTGGGCATGTTCGTGGGCACTCTGGATCCTCATGCAACCATTTCCCAATTCATGATGTTCTTTAAGCCGACCACGTTCCAAGCCTTGATCGACAAGCTGGCCCAGATGGACCAGATGGGTCATAGACCATCTCCTCCGAAGCCGGAGCCGCGGAACGAAAAGGGTAAAGGGAAGGCGACATTCGTTGCGAATACTCAACAGCGGCCCAGTACCCCAAAACTAACGGATCAACTGGAAGAAAGACGATGATACTACAATGACAAAATGAAGTGTCCTTATTCGTTCCCCCGGGACAAAATGAAGAGACTGTTCGAACTGGCGGTGTGCAACAGGCTCATCAATCTGCCAAATCCTAAGCGACCACTGCAACCCGGCGAGACTAATAATCCCAATTATTACCCTTACCACCAAAAGGTAAGCCATCCGATTGAAGATTGCTTCGTCTTTAAGGGATGGATCGAGGAACAATACCAATAAGACAAGTTTGCGCTGTCTGAGAAGTGGAAAGTAAGCCCACCACAACCGCACACTCCTAAGAAGACAGACACGCCGGGAGCATCGTGCTCTTTTGTTGGAGAGGCTCCATGGGAGGTCGCTCTTTCAGCCAAAACTAAAAGAATGCTGAACGATCTTCAGACATGTCCGGCGATCAGGTGGAAGAATCCGCTGGAACCTGAGATTATCAAGGGAATGCTGAAACCACGTCCAACTCCAAAAATTGGCGGTGATATTCAAAACACTCACACGCAGCCGTCAAAGTCCTCGAAGAAGAAAAAGAAGACCAAAAAGCCCGTGAAACCTGGTGACAAACGAACGGACCTGCAAAAGCAGATTGACGCGCTGGAAGAGTATAACCAGAAGGCGCGGACTCCAATCACACTCCAAGAATTTCTCAGTCACGTCCTTGAAGACGGAGATGATTGTCACGCCCCGCTTCCCAGAGTACGCAAGATTGGGCACGTGACATAGCCAACCATGCTATCTGTGGGTAGGAAGTATCCATCCACAGTCACATTACGGCTGTAGAGATATCAAGAACAAGATAAATAAACTATCTAACACATGTCCAAATCCAGAATAACAAGAGTCAATGATAAATAAGTGCGGAAGCAAATGATCCAATACAATAGTAGAAAAGTACGTCCCATAATGCGGGCTCACATCTGGAAATAAAATGCAATAAATAAACTAATCACTACAGAACTCACAAATCAGCCTGCTGGCTGAAGTACTCCTGCTCGGTCAGCGACAGTGGTAAAGAATCTGGGCCATGCAAAACCCAGACGTCAGCGCGTCATGTCAACCAATAATATAATATGAACATGGTAATAAGCAATGCAGAAATAAACATGAATAAAGCAATAATATGAAACAAGCAGTGCAGGGTAGCGTACAGTGGGTAACTAAACTGTTCTATCGGGTTTCTAGTCTAAAGTCTTTGAAATCAATTCGAGTAATCCTCCATGTAACTCAAAGGATATGTCCCGTTACCCCCCAGGACCACGGATCAGGAAAATGGGAACCAATAATGGTTCTGTCCCGTTGCCCCCCGGGACCACGGATCAGGAATGTAAGAGTCACGAATGGCTCTGTCCCGTTACCCCCCGGGACCACGGATCAAGTAATACCCTTTTAAGTTACACTTTAGATTACTCGTTTGATTTCCCCATACCCCCAGGTCATATGTGTGAAGTCAGGTATTCAGGAATCAAGGACTAATGCCAACACAGGATCAGGTAACAGGTCAGGTTTGTCTGGGTAGACAACAGGAATGGTCCATGAGGACTCCAAGTCAGGTTTGTTGGCATTAGGCATGAGATCAGGTAACAGGTCAGGTTATGGTACATCAGGTTAAGTCGATAGTAAAGGGTACCATGTCCGGTGCATCGGTATGTATATATATGTCATGTGTAGCAAGGTCAGGTCAATATGTAACGCAATCGAGGGTGTGCTCACAACAGGTATATAATCGAATAAGGAATAACAGCAGGAAATAAAGTAAACAACAATAACAGTTCATTTAATCACAATGGTGCATTAATATAGTGCAGTTGTATTATCATATTAACAGGTTCGAGCACCCTTGGGGTGCAATAATCATAAGGTAGTGCAATATCAATAACAGAAAGTAATAGAGCTACATGTGTACGACTATCGTCCTTTAAACAGTAAAATGATTAACTGGTAATTTCGTTATTAGAGTTAAAGTGGCAATTGTGATTTTAGGTTACAGTATCATGATATATGTCATAATGCGTCCAAATTATAAAATAGCTCTACTTAGTTAAGTTTTGCAAGTTTAATGAGTCAAACACATTTAATTTGTATAACATAGCATGTAGCAAGTAATACTTGCCTCGACGGTTTCGCGAACCGGGAAAACGGACGTAGCGTCGGCGGAAAAACACGCGACGGACGCACGGTTCACGGATCGAGTCCAAACAACGAACAGTGGGACCACGCGGACCGGGGTACCTTGCTGGAATGTCGGGTCAAGTCGTCGGCACTGCCGGATTCCGGCGAAATGTCAAAACAGCGACAAAAGTTAGCAAACTACGCACGGACAAAAACAACCAGCGAGGGGAAAAAAGGAAGGGGGAAAGTGAAGGGAAGCTTACTGGGGTTGCAAGGGTGGCAACCGCGACGGGGTCGACGGCGATGGGCGCCGGCGAGGAACAGTGAATCGTAGAGGAGATCTGCCGACCACGATTCAAGTTAACAGCAGAAAGGAAAAGAAATGGAGAGAGGAAGAAGGTGATCTCACCGAGGGGTGTGCCTGCGAGGTCGGGGACACGGGAACTGGGTCGTCGGCGGCGACAGGCGGCGGTCCGACGGTGTGCAGGGGATGTGCAGGCGGGGTGAGCAGGTGGTCGGGGCTGCGTAGATGTGCGCAGGGTGTTGGTGCAAGGGCGAGGGAGGAAATGAGCTGGTGAAGGTGGTGGGGTGAGGCTAGGATCGCCGGCGATGGAGGAACGCCGACGAGGTGGCGCGGGCGAGTGCGAGGGCATGCGGTGGCCATCTGCAGGTGCTGGAAGGAAGGGAGAAAGGAGGAAGGAGGTGCGGTCGAGGTTGAGGAGGCAAGGGTGATGGTGGTGGTGTCGTCGGCGCGGGGGCTGCGGCGGCGACGGGCACGGTGGCGGCTAGGGTTCTCGCGTGGGTTCTCGGATGAGGTTCTCGTGAAAACGAAGGAGGTTAGGGAATAATATATATAGGGATAGAGAGAGAGAGAGATTAGAGGAAGAGAGAGAGAGATAGAGAGACAGAGAGAGAGAAGGAGGCGGGCCCACGAGGGTTTAAACCCCTCGTGATTGGCTGAGGCGAGAACAGAAAGAATTAAAAAAAGATTTTCTAAATATTTAATTGGTTAAAATATGTAACAGATTAGAGTTTCGAATATATACTATAGTTTAAGTATATTTAATTAAATTGGGATTTTGGCGCTAAATGAAACATTTCCAAATCGCGCCCGGGTTGCGCCCAAAAATTTGAAATTTAAATAATAGGATTTTAAGCGGGTTCCAAATTTTAAAATGAGATGTTTTATGATTAAAAAGCATGCCCCCAAGTCGGACACTTGCACGCACGCGTAGCCGTCCAAACTCGCCCGTTTCACCGAACGGGATGAAAACTCGACGCGCGGACGCTACCACGCGGCTAGGGGTGACGTGTAGGCCAATATGGGTATTTTTAATTTTATTTTAGGTGCTAAAATTTGTTACATGCAAAAATGACTTAGCCGGTTAAAATTTTACAGTGAGACCCAAACAGGCAAAATAAATGAAATGAGCAATGTCAAACACTCAACCAGTAACAGAAATAGTATTATTGGGCTTGGGTGTTCCAATGATGGAGAAGACTTGTCAGATAAATCTGAAGATTACATAGCAAGTTGCCATGTGATCTCTCACTCACCGATAAACGATGGAGAAGTTCCTGACATGGAGAAACTGGGGGCAGGTCCTGAGCCGGAACTTCTAGGGCCATCAGACGAAATGATTGATGCGTTCCTAAATGAAGCGCTTCTTAAAAGCAAAACTGCTCGAGAAAGTGAAATGGTCATATTTGTAAAATCCAAGCGCCGGCGACTGGACGAAAGGGTTAAGACGCTCCCGCCAAATCAAAGTATATCCGCCGTGAATAAAAGCAGGCTCAAGACGAAGAAGAGGTTCGCCAAAGCCATATCAATGGGAATGAAGCTACCACCCTCCAAAGGAAACATTCTTGGTGAAGCAGAAATGCATCATAGCTACTGCTTATATCATCGAAAGATTGCGCACCCTACCGAAGAGTGCAACGCTTTTAAAAGATGGTGGCAGGGATATGTTGCTCACCGGCAACATTTTATGCGGATGAAACGCAAAACTCGTCGGGAGCGAAGAAGTACGACCGAGGGGCTTAGAAGAACTACCGGCAACTGTCGCATAGTTAATGCCGGAGGATCGCAAGTTCTCACCTTCGGGAGCGACTCTGACGAAGAAATGACTGTTGGCCCTCTCTTCAAAGAATCCACCTCGGGAAAAGAGGAAGAACCGAAGACCTGTGAAAATATTCAGCTGCGCAATCGTACGCTGCCCGAAAAGAATCTCGGACCCATGAATAGAAAAGATAAGGGAAAAGAAAAAGTCTCTGAGAATAATGCCTTAGATGACCAAGCCATCGTAGTGCTGACAGCCAAGGACCCGCCGAAGAAGAGCAAGGTGGACTACAACGTTCTGGCACACTTGAGGAAGCTACCCTCGCAGCTCAGCATTCTCGACGCCCTTATTCTATCCAAAGAGACGAGAGATTCATTGATCAAGGCGCTACAAGAGCCTGGGCAATTCCAAGCTTTGCTCGCCGAAGAAAGGATGAAAGACGAGCTGGAAGAAGTATACACAGCCGATATCACCTTCGGCGATGAAGATCTCCTCCTTGGGACGTGCGAACAAAACCGTCCCCTTTATGTCTCCGGATACTGTCACGATATCAAGATAGGCAAAATCCTAATTGATAATGGGTCTTCCGTCAATCTCCTCAACATGCGAGTGTTGAAGGAAATCTGCACGAGCGTTAAGCATCTCGCTCGTGATAAAATCACCATCTCCGGTTTCGACTCCCGTTCATCACGGACTCTCGGGTCTGTGATACTGATGCTGCGCTTCGGGCTACTTGTTACGGATATTAAATTTCACGTCATTGACGCCAAGGCATGCTACAATGCTTTGCTCGGCAAGCCCTGGCTACACGAGTACAACATTATCCCTTCTACACAACATCAGTGTATGAAGTATTTCAAGGATGGTCTCGAGTACACTGTGACGGGGGAGTTGAACCCATTCTCCGTGAATGAAGTCCGAAAGTACGAAGATGCAAAATACTTCTTACTAGACTTTGAGGACACGGAAAGATGTCACAAACCGAAGAACAAAGCTATCACTACTATTCTGGTCTTCGGGAATGATACCGAGGAGGAAGAAGAGATTGTTTATTCAGGGCCGCCCCAATACGACAAGCCGGGACCGTCCACCCCTATGTTGATCTTCGGCAGCGACTCGGAAGATGAGGTCAATACTGTATTCTCTGCTCGGCCGTCGATACAAATCTCCGCCGACAAAGATCATAGTTTGCAAATTACCATGGTTCCACAAGAACATTACAAAGATCTCGATGCACTGGAAGCTTATAGTGTGCAAGAACTGCAGACATTTTACGTCCCTCCCAGATGAAAAGGTGAAGAGGCGATCCTATGCTACCGATCTGGGGAAACCAAAGTGGAGAAGGAAATCTGGCACGGCGCCGATTCTACGCTCGACAGGCTGTAGCCCATCCGTCTGCCTAGATACTATACGGAAGGATTGAAAAGGCTATCGAAGCGCCAAGGGGTACCTCTCAGACAGACTACTCGACAAGCTCGATTCTACAATAGGATTTGGGACGTCCCCGGAACTCAGCGAAAGTTGCCAAACGGGAGAATGGAAACTGTCGGGCTTGGATATGTTCAATCCAAAAAACGAGAATGAGTCCATGGCAGCTACGGCATACATGACTTCGATGAAGAAGGAGACATTCTGTTAGAAAACACTGACCCTGAACCAAAACGAGATCCTACCATCAAAATGCCGAGCCCGTCGTTTGAAGAACGAATGGACAAGCTCATAAGGGAAGCGGGTCGAAAGGTCCGAGATGACCATAACCGTGAGATGGCCATTTACGAAAAAGCCAGGACGCAGCGCCTCCTTCAACAAACCGCGGAGAATGACAATGCTCTTTCTTATCAACCCGTCATACAAAAGGCCCAACGTAGAAGCAAAAATAAATCAAAGAGCGGGAAAGGCGTTCGATAGCGACAAAGCGGGACCAAGAAGCTACGCGACCGGGAATCGAGCAATCCAGATTCGTCTCTTATAAAGAAGATAGGTTGAGCATACTCTTTTCCCCAAGACAAAGCACAGAAGATACTTGATCTTGCCATAAAACATCAAATGATTACACTTCCGGAGTCCTAACATCCCGAGCAAGCCAACGAGGTCTCTCACCCAGACTATTGCTCTTATCACCGAGCAATAGGACATCCTCTCGAAGACTGCTTCACCTTCAAGAACTGGGTCGAAGACCAATATCAACAGGACAGGTTCGCTCTATCCAGCAGTTAGAAAATAATCCCGCCGCAGAAGCATGAACCGAAGACCACGAGAGCAGAACCAGATCAATATCGGTTTTGGAAGCGATCTCGTACTTGTCATATGATAACGCTGTCAGAAGAAGAGCCCGAGAATATGGATGACCTCCCCTAGTGCTTCGAAAACAATGATAACGAGGTGATCTCAGAGTTTCCACCGGCGCCGAAAGAGCTGGAAGATGGAATACATACTACTGCAGATAAGCTCAAGAAAATTGATTTGGGGACGGCAAGTGACCCACGACCGACATTCGTCAGTGAGCTGCTGTCTGAAGAAAGGATGGTTACACTAAAGGACGTGCTTATGCAGCATAAAGATTGCTTCGCATGGAACTATTCCGAGATGCCAGGACTAGATCCAGAGGTTGCTGTCCACAAATTGGCAATATCCCCGGACGCCAAGCCAATCAAACAAGTACCAAGGAGAACGTGGCTCGAGCTTGAGATGAGCATCAATGCCGAGATCAAGAAACTAATCGACTCCGGTTTTATCCAAGAGGTTCAATATCCTGATTGGATCGCCAACATCATCCCAGTGATGAAGAAAAATGGGACGGTGCGCATATGTGTGGACTTTCGGGATCTCAATAAAGCCTGCCCAAAGGACAACTTTCCAGTACCGGTCACCGAGCTGATGATAGATAACACGCCTACTCACGAAGTCTTCTCCTTCATGGACGGATCGTCTGGATACAATCAGATAAAGATGCATCCCGAAGACCAGAAGCACACCGCTTTCCGGACCCCTTAGGAATATTCTGCTACAAGGTGATGCCTTTCGGTCTAAAGAACGCCGGTGCTACCTATTAGAGGGCCATGACGAAGATCTTCGATGACCTCATACATGAAATCGTCGAATGCTATATCGAAGACCTCGTGGTGAAAAGCAAATCATACGAGGAACATTTAGAGCATCTGAAGATCGTATTTTAACGCCTTCGACAATACAACTTGAAGATGAACCCTCTCAAATGCGCATTCGGAGTTTCCTCGGGCAAATTCCTAGGATTCATTGTCCGACACCGAGGCATCGAGATAGATCCATCAAAGATCAAGGCGATTATGGAAATTCCCCCGCCAAGAACTCTCAAGCACTTGCGATCTCTCCAAGGGAAGCTCGCGTATATCCGACGATTTATAGCCAATCTCTCAGGCAAGTGTCGTCCCTACAGTCACCTCATGAAGAAGAGAACCCCTTTCGTTTGGGATCGCAAATGCCAAAACGCACTGGACGAAATCAAGCAATACTTGCAGAATCCGCCAGTACTGGCCGCTCCCGTTAAAGGAAAACCTCTCATTCTGTATACAACCGCCCTTGAAGGTTCCTTAGGCGCATTATGGGCACAAGAGAACGACCAAGGGAAGGAGAGAGCCATCTACTATTTGAGTCGAGTTCTACTGGGGGCAGAAAGCAATTATTCTCCCATTGAAAAACACTGCCTGGCATTAATCTTCGCGATAACAAAGCTCAGGCACTATGCGTTGGCGCATGAAGTCCGTCTCATATCGAAGGTGGATCTTATCAAGTACTTAATGTTAAAAGCTATATTAACGGGGCATCTCACTAAATGGGCCCTACTCTTGATGGAATTCTCGATAACTTATAGGCCTCTTAAGGCATTGAAAGGCCAGGCTATCGCCGACTTCCTCGCCGAGCACCCGATACCCGCCGATTCTCCTTTGAACTGCGAATTGCCAGACGAACACGCGTTTGACACGATCGATGGGAATGATACCCGATGGGAACTTTATTTTTATGGAGCCTCTTCCATGAAGAAGCGTAAACAAAGTACCCCTATAATCAAATCGGGGGTAGGCCTCATCTTCGTAACTCCACAAGGAGGGATAATGCGTTTCGCCTTCTCCTTGATAGAGCCGAGGACGAACAACGAAACCGAATACGAGGCTTTGATAGCAGGTCTCGAGATTGCCATCGACATGGGAATTGAAAACCTTCTCATATACGGTGACTCCCAACTGGTCGTTAGTCAAGTAAATGGCGACTACCAAACATGCAAAATAGAGTTAGTAAAGTACGACGAGAGAATACAACGACTGCTGACTCAAATTCCTTCCTACGCCCTGGAAAGCATACCGCGTGCAGAAAATTGGAAGGCGGATGCATTAGCCAAGCTCGCTAAAGAATTGGCCGACGAGAAACTCGATGAGGTAAGAATCGTGGTTCAAAGCCGTCGTTTTCTTGCACTGGAAGAAATATCTCTGGAGTCGTCCGAAGAAAAGGGAGCGACCGAGCAAGTGGCTCTGCAAGTAAAAGACCAGGAAAAGGTTGAGGATTGGAGAGAAGTCTTTATAGATTACTTCAAATCCCGTCGAACACCCGAAGATGCGTCCTCAAAACATCAGCTCATAAAGCGAGCCCTATCTTTCACCTTCGTCAATCATACAATGTATAAGAGGTCATTTGATTTTCTGTGGTTAAGATGCCTGGGACCTGAAGAAGCAAAAAGAGTCGTCCAAGAAACTCACGACGGACTCTGCGGTTCTCACCAAGCCGGCTCGAAGATGAAGTTGAAAATCAAAAGGATGGGCTACTATTGGCCCACGATGATCCAGGACTGCCTCGAATACGCGAAGCAATGCCACTCGTGCCAGATTCACGGGGACTTTATCCATCAGCATCCAAATCCACTACATCCAACGGTGGCTAGCTGGCCGTTTGAAATGTGGGGGACTGACATAATCGGCCCCATCGAGCCAACATCGGCGAGAGGACATCGGTTCATTTTGGCGACAACTGATTACTTCTCCAAATAGGCAGAAGCAGTACCGCTTAGGAAAGTGAAGACGGAGAACATCCTCCATTTCTTCAAGACACACGTCATTTATCGGTTTGGAACTCCAAGACGGATCATCTCCGATAACGGGCCAGCTTACAGAAGCCACAAAATCAGCCGCTTCGCAGAACAACATAACATAGACGGGAGATATTCATCAATCTATAATCCCCGAGCTAACGGTCTAGCTGAGGCTTTTAACAAGACCTTGACGAAGATCGTAAAAAAGACGGTGTCTCGAAATAAGAAGGACTGGCATGAACGACTGCATGAAGCTCTCTGGGCATATCGAACTACGTTCAAAACGGCCACTAACACAACACCGTATGCATTGGTATTTGGTATGGAGATGGTACTCCCCCTCGAGATAGAGCTACCCTCTATACGAATAGTAGTTCATTACGAGCTAACGGACGAAGAGAATGCTCACCTTCGGCTTGAGGAGATCGATGCCCTTGATGAAACTCGGCTCATAGCGCAACAAAATCTGGAGGCTTATAAAGCAAAGATGACGCGTTCATATGAGATATTGACTAGGCCGAGAACATTCCGCCAAGGCTGTTTACCCCAATCAGAGCAAAGCTCTGTTCAAATTCCAAGGCGGGAGAAGAAGCAACGCTTCATCTTCCGCCAATCAGAGCAAGGCTCTGCTTAAATTTTGAAAATTCAAATTTTGAAGCAACGCTTCAGTTCCCGTGCGCTGCGCGCAACGCGCCACGTGTCAGAAGTTGACACGGCAGCACAACGCCCAAGACAGTACGTCCAATCAGAGCAAGGCTCTTTAAAAAAACATAAGCAACGTTCAACTGCGCAAGCGCACGGCAGGGCGACACGTGTCTGCGCAGTTGCGCAAGCACAACTGCGCAAGCGCACGGCTGCGCGACACGTGTCTGCGCAGTTGCGCAAACGCTTCACTGCGCGACACGTGTCTGCGCAGTTGCGCAAACACTGTTGCGCAAGCCTTCCACTGCGCGACACGTGTCATTCATTGGGGAGTTGCGCAGAAACAGAATGAAAATTTAATGAAATCTTTTCTGTTCTTTCCAAAACCAGAAGATTTTCTTCTGCCTTTGGATCAAAGATCCAGCGGTGGGAAAATTCCCAAAATCACTCAGAAAAGATCTTGTTAACAAATTCAACAAATTTGTGAGCATTATAAATAGGACCCCAGACCTCATTCGATGGGCATCAACTTGGAGAATCAACATCTTGCTAAAAAAAAAAAAAGAAGAGAACTCTTGAGAACTCTTGAAAAATACAAAAAAAAAGGTAAAAACCTTTAGAAAAAGAGAAAATTCTCTTATGAACAGATCATTGATCTAAGAATAAGATCATTGATCTTCAATAAATAAAAAAAAAGAAATAAAAAAAATAATAATAAAATAAGAAATAAAAATAGTGCCTTGCACTTGCTATGAACCTTTGGTTCTCTGAAAGAAGAAAAAACAAGAAAAAACTTGTTTTTTTTTCTTAGATCTAAAATCAGATAGTGCCTTGCACTTATTTTATGAACCATCGGTTCTTGAACCTAAAAGGTTCTTAAATTAATAGTGCTTTGCACTTTCATGAACCTTTGGTTCACTGAAAAAAGAAAAACAAGAAAAAAAATTGTTTCTAAATCAAATAGTGCCTTGCACTTGTTTTATGAACCATCGGTTCTTGAACTTAAAAGGTTCTTAAATTAATAGTGCTCTGCACTTTTTGTTCTTGAATCTAAAAAAATTCTTAATGCTTTGCACAAATGCAATGCATTATTTAAAGGGCCTGGCCCAAATCAAATTGCAAAATAATAAAGGGGCAGAGCCCTGTTTGGATTGATTTTCTAGTTGGGCAAAGCCCAAAATAAAAAAAAAAAAATTGGACTTAACCCAATCCTGGCTATAAGTCCTTAAATTAAATTGATTGAGCAAAATGGCTCTCCTAAACCAATTCACGACCGGTTCGAGGGTATATCTCCGAACCCCTTTGACATCCATCGTTGTAATTCCTCAACGACGTCAAAGAGGTGACGGGTCCCAACAACCACATATCCATATGGACTGCGGGGTCCTTAAACTCGTGGACCGAGACGTCCTTAAACTAATATTGGACCGAGACGTCCTTAAACTAATATTGGACCGAGATGTCCTTAAACTAATGTCGACCGAAATGTCTCTAAACTAATAATGGACCATCACGTCCTTAAACTGGCATTGGACCACCACGTCCTTAAACTGGCATTGGACCGAGACGTCCCTAAACTAAGAATGGACCACTACGTCCCTAAACTGGAACAATAGAGCCAATTGCTCTTTTGCCGGATCTAAACGGTCCCGTTTAAGTTGATCTTAGCCCCAAACACGGCTAACGTATCCTTAAACATTCAAACAGATTTCATAAACCCTAAGTCAACTGGCTTTGGTTCAAGGGTACATCTCTGAGCTCCTCTGACACCTATCGTTGTAATCCTTCAACGATGTTAGGGAGGTGATGAGTCCCGACGGCCATAAATTAAATGAATCACCACGTCAGGTTGATCTTAGTCCAAAACAGGACTAACGTATCCTTGACGAACGTTTAAGTTGATCTTAGCCGCAACGCGACTAACGTATCCTTAAACTAAAAACACCAAACCCAAATCTAAGTAAATACGGATTTGGATTAATCCACGCCCTACGGGCGACGGCATTACTCAGTCTCCGTATACAATCCACGGGCAACCACAAACAAAACAAACACACACGACACGAAGTGAAATTCTGGAGAAGGAGAAAGTCGCTGCCGCGATGCGGTAGCGTAATTAACTGCAGGGGCTTGCGCCTGCAGGGAAGAGCGTCCCCACAATCAAAAACCCCTCAAACGAGGGAGAATCTGAAAAAGTCTGCTACATCAGCCGCATCCGTCTAAACCTTCGATATACGATGCCATAAATCAACTTGGCATCTTCGGAGAGGTAGACGGATAAAACCAAATAGCATCTGCCCCGAATCTCAGCGCCAGGACTCATCGCATGCCCTGTGTGCCGTTCTTCGGAGGGGAACAGATTCTGGCACGCCCGGTGGGACCTCTTCCTCTTTCCACTCCACACTTCGTGTGTCGTGTTCGCGAACAAATCGCGGTTTGCTGTGATTGCCTATGGATTCAAGGTACTAAGATTTGGTGTCTTGCTCCGTGCAGAAAACAGAAGATCAATGGCTTCGAACTGCATCGCCTGCAGCAACAACTCTCGCTCCGTCATTGCTGGAGGAGTGACTTATGGGCCCCAAGCGGTCTCCCTTTTCAAAATGCCGGTGGAGTAGTTGGCTCAAGCCACCACTGGACTATTTTTTGGGACCATGCTCCCACCAATGAGCTTCAACGCCCTAATGACATTGCAAGAAGCTCCAAAGAAGTCGGTTTTCGATCGACTTACCACCGCCGCGACCCCTCTCAATAGGTCGCCCAACTCCACTGCTTCAGGTTTTAATGGATTAGGCCAGAGCTCCATCGGGCCCATGAAGAAGCCTGCCATACCAGAAGGCGTTATCCCGAAGCGGATAGCTATCCCAGCTCCCGTTTTTGGTGAAGTCACCAAGGTTTCTTCCCATGTTCGGAAGCCCGCTTCTGACAGGTTGGCCGTCCCCGTTCAACGGACGTCGATCTTTAAAAGGCTGGTACCAGCATATTCTGACCAACACAGGGGGCATGAGGAGGTCACCCCTATAGCTGAAACAACTCCATCAGCACGACATGCCCGACGTCGCTACTGGCGCCGAGTGAGGAAGGCTGGGGGCAACTCCCCCTCTGGACTTACTCCTCCAACTCCGATGGTGAGGATCGATGCTGCTGTTCCAATCAAGAACAGCTTTGAACTGCTCAACAAGGTGCGCAGAAACTCTCCTACTGCGATGTTGAAACGAACTCCTTCACCTGTGGAGGATTCTCCAGAGAAGAAGCTAGAGCAGCCCCCTCAACGGCTGTCCTCTAAAATTTACAAAGTCTGGCGACGGGTCCAAGAGTCGGTGATCGATCAAGACTGCCTCCGACGACAGAAAAAGATAAAGGTTCGGCAGGGGAAGGATTACTCTGTCAAACCACAAAAAGCAAAAGCTGCTTGGGTGCCCACTACAACGGCTCCCTTAACTCCAATCACTCAAAAAAGGAGGCCGCAAAAAGCCCCTGTGAACATGGCGAAGCATAAAAGCGCTGAACACAAACGCCCCAAGTCTGGGGGCATGGTGGTGCACACTGTTTATATGACTTCTGGAAAGGATGAAAGCCGCACTTCTACGGGCCACCGACCGCTCACCCGATCCGTGACGAAAGCCCAGGAGCAACAACAAAAGCTTCAGGAAATGATGACTACAATGGCTGCACTCACTGAGCCAAAAGAAAGCTCTGAAACGTCTTCGGATGAGCGTCAAGAACAAGAAACCGACGCTGACTTTTTACGCCGAGTCCTCGAAAAGAGGGACAAAGAAGCTGCAGAGCAAGCGGCTAACATAAAACAGATGGCGCTCCTCTTCCAAGATATGGTAGGGATGATGTTACAGCCGGAATCTCCTACTGAAGATCCTCCGATCGTCCTTGAAGACGACAGGGGAGAAGCGTCAAATCCTCCGCCGGCTCTATCAACAGCCAAAGAGGAGGCAATCTCCAAAGCTGACCTGGACGAATATATAGCTCAGCAGATCCGGGTTCATCAGGCGAATGAAGCGACTGGGCAAATTGTTAGAACTGGACGACCGTATCCGAGCTGGTATGACCAAATCAGTTACCCGCCAGGATATACGATCCCTAAATTCCACGTATATAAAGGGACAGGGAATCCGCATCAGCATGTCGCTCAATTCAGAGCCTTATGCGGCAATACTGGAGGAGATGACAAATTGTTGCTACGTCAATTCGTCGGCAGCTTAGCAGAAACAGCCTTTGAATGGTATTCGGAGCTACCTAACGACTCTGTCAAAACATTTGCAGAGATGGAACTGCTGTTTACACAAAGATTCGCGAGTGCTAGTGAACGCACCCCGATAACAGCACTAATAAATGCCAGGATAAGGCCAAGCGAAACGTGGGTTCAATACGCAACACGATGGCGGAACCTATGGTCGAAATGCGAACAACGCATAGAAGAGGCACCTACGGTAGGCATGTTTGTGGGAACTCTCGATCCGCAGGCGACCATCTCGCAATTCATGATGTTCTTCAGGCCGACCACCTTCCAGGCCTTGATCGACAAATTAGCCCAAATGGACCAGATGGGCCATAGACCGTCTCCTCCAAGACCTGATCCCCGAAATGAGAAAGGAAAAGCGATCATTGTCGCCAATGCTCAACAACAGTCGAGCAACTCAATGCCGGTCATTCGCCAAAACAACGTGCGTCCACGCCCATCTCTCGAAGAGAGGCTAGGACGTCCTTACTCGTTTCCTCAGAATAAAACGAGAAGACTGTTTGAGCTGGCAGTGCGTAACAGACTCATCAATCTGCCGAGTCCAAAGCGTCTGTCGCAGCCAGGCGATCTTAATAATCCCAATTATTACCCTTACCACCAAACGGTAAGTCGCCCGATTGAGGATTGTTTCGTCTTTAAGGGATGGATCGAGGATCAATACCTGCAAGGCAAGTTCGCGCTGTCTGAAAGCTGGAAGGTAAACCCACCACAGCCGCACTCTCCAAAGAAAACGGACACGCCGGGGGCAGCTTGTTCTTTAGTCAAGGATGAAAACAATGGAGAAAACTCATCGGATGAATCCGAAGACTACGCAGCGACTTGTCATATGATTTCTCATTCACTGACGGATGATAAAGAGGCTCCTTGCGCTGAGAAGCCAATGGTGAATCCTGAGCCGGAGATTCTACAGCCATCAGACGAGTTGATCGATGTCTTCCTAAGTGAAATTCGTCTGAAAGCAAAAGCCAATCAAGAACGTGAAATGGCCATACTAGAAAGAACCAAGGTATTCCCGTCAAATCAAAAGCCATACACTGCGGGTAAAAACAAATTCAAGACGAGGAAACGGTTCGCCAAAGCTCTATCAGTAGGAATGAAGCTACCGCCCTCTGAAGAAAATTCTTTCTCTGAGGTAGAGATGCACCCTAACTTCTGTTTATATCATCAGAAGATCATACATCCTACCGAAGACTGCGAGTCCTTTAACTGTTGGTGGCAAGGGTATGTCGCTCAAAAGCAACACTTCTACAGGACAAAGTGTGAAGCTTGTGGACATCGGAAAAATGCGATATATGAGGGCAAAGGAGCCGCCGCAAACTGTCATATAGCCGACTTCAAGGGATCACAAATTATCACCTTTGGAAGCGACTCTGACGAAGAAGCTATCCCCAACTCTTCCCTCGGGGAATCTATTTCAAAAATAAAGGAATTGAGAAGCTGCGAGAACGTTCAGCCGTGCAATCGCATGCTACTCGGAAAAAATCTCGGCCCCATAAACAAAGGATCGAACAAAAAGGATAAAAGAAAAGGAAAAAAGGCCCTCGTCGCCAGCACTCACCAACAATTAGGTGACCCTAGACCGGTTGCTTGCCAAAGCAACAAGCGGCAATCCCTCCAGGAAAAGTTGAAACGTCCTTACTCGTTTCCGCAAGATAAAACAAGGGGACTGTTCGAGCTGGCAGTGCGCAACAGACTCATTAATCTGCCGAATCCAAAACGTCCGTTGCGGCCAGGCGATGTTAATAATCCTAACTATTGTCCTTACCACCAAACAGTAGGTCACCTGATCGAGGACTGCTACGTCTTCAAAAACTGGGTTGAAGACCAATACCAACAGGGCAAGTTTGCGCTGTCTGAGAACTGGAAGGTGAGTCCGCCACAACCGCACGCTCCGAAGAAGATGGATACGCCGGAGGCATCATGTTCATTCATGGAGAAAGACTCATAGACCGAAAAGTCAATAAACTAGATATTCGCCTCAAATACGGCGACAACGGACCGAAACGTCCTTAAACTAACAACGGACCGAGATGTCCTTAAACTAATGATGGACCGCAATGTCCTAAAACTTGCAAATGACCGAAATGTTTTTTTTTAAACTACTACCGCAGCATTCTCAGGCTGATGAGAATATAAAAAAAACAAAAAAAACAAAAAAAAACGGTATGTCCATAAGCAAAATGGGCACGGATGAAAACCCGAAAGGGCTCCGTGAGTAAAAACAGCAGGACTACCGGCGAGTGTTCGTGAAAACCCGAAAGGGCGCGACCTCGTTAATAAAAAAAAATGAGAGAGAGAAGGAAAAAAAAAAGGTATGTCCATAAGCAAAACGGGCATGGAGGAAAACCCGAAAGGGCTCCGTGAGTAAAAACAGCAGGGCTACCGGCGAGTGTTTGTGAAAACCTGAAAGGGCGCAACCTCGTTAAGAAACACTTATAGGGTCTTCTCGACCCTGTAAGGAGAAACCACCTGCGTGAGATCCTTACGACTCACAAAGGAACAACACATTTAGGGATCCCCACGATTCCTAAGGAGAATACACTTGCGAGATCCTCACGACTCGTAAGGAGAACTCTCTTATGGGACCCCCACGGCTCATAAGATTTGAAAGTCTTGAGTTACAGAGACCTAAACCTGTGCTTAAGCAACCCCCACAACTTTCGACATTGCCCTACAAGTGGTCCTATATTGGCCCTTGTATACAATCCACGGGCGCGAATAAACATTTCCCTAACTAAGTCCCATCTGAGACTAGGGATGTGTTTGCATGGAAAACAACCCTTGTAAATTCTCTCGACTTACAAGGAGAAAACCCTCCTGTAGGATCCTTACGACTTACAGAGGAACAATACACTTAGGAACCCTCACGATTCCTAAGGAGAAAATACACCTATAAGATCCTCACGACTTGTAGGGAGAAATAGCTTTGTGAGACCCTTACGGCTCATAAAGTCAAAAGCCTTAGTCGACAGGACCTTAACCCTGGTCGCTAAGCCACCTTTGTTCTACATCGACAGAGGCAAATGATGATTCGCTCCTGGCAATATCCCAGTGGTAGCGATGCTGATGCCTAAACCGGTATCAAATTCTAAGTCCTTTCACGGCAAATGATGATTCGCTCCTGGCAATATTCCAGTCGCAGCGATGCTGATGCCAAGATTGGAATCAGATCCCAAATCCCCTACTCGCCACAAAAAAAAAAAAAAAAAAATCAGCAAGCCAAAATAAAAATGCATACGAAATAGCCGAAATGATGGGGCAACTTGCAAACAAAATCAGCAAGTAAAAATGTATGCATGCAAAATAGCCGAAATGATTGGGCAACTCGCAATAAAAAGCAGCGAGTAAAAAAAAATAATATAGCCGAAACGATTGGGCACCGCGAAAAATAGCCGAAACGATTGGGCAATCGCGACCTTCGCGATATAAAAGCTGAAATGATAGAGCATCGCGGAAAGAATAAAAAAAATGAAAGAATAAAACTTTTTGCCCTACAGGTGAAATCACATCGATCCCTGTATACAATCCAGGGGCACAGATAAAAAGGGAACAATACCTTCCCAACAGGCTCCACCAGAAAGCGAAGCCAAACTCGACGGTTCATAGATAACCTAAAGACCATCTCGACATTTGTCGCAATATTACAGACACGATGTCAACAAATGAAGCAAAGGAAGGTCCCTAACTTCAGGGTCTCGACGTCAATATCGACAACTTAAAGATCACCAACGGCGTTTCTCCTCACTCCAACTAGATGCAGACATGACGTCAACAACTGACCTCAGAATCGCAACGAAACGGAACCATGACAAAGTCCATAGTTCCAAATCTCAATGGCCACGTCTACAGCCTGGAGACCAACAACGGTGTGCCTCCTCATTCCAACAGGACACAGATGTTACACCATCAAGCGGAGCGATGGCAAAATCCCAGCTTCACCTCAGCATTCGTCTCGATACAGTAGACGCAATGTCAACAACAGCGTTCCTCCGCAGTCCAGCTGGAGGCAGATGCAACGTCAACAAAAGACCTCACGGTCGAAACAAAGCGGAGTAACGGCAAAATCCCAACTCCACCTTAGCATTCGTCTCGTTACAACAGACGCAATGTCAACAACGGCGTTCCTTCGCAGCCCAGCGGGGTGTACATGCAAAGTTAACAAAAGACCCCATGGTCGAAACAAAGCGGAGTGATGGCAAAATCCCAGCTCCACCTCAGCATTCGTCTCAATACACCAGACGCAGTGTAAGCAAACGAAGCGAAGGCCACATTCTTAGCTTCAACGTCTTTACGGTAACTCACATAAAACCGGAAAGACAATCGGAGACCATCTCACATGAAGTGGTCACCTCCTTGACGTTCGTCTCGATACAGTAAACGAAATGTCAACATCAGCGTTCTTCCTCCAGCAGGGATTCAGACATGACAAAGCAAATGAAGCGAAGGCCACATTCCTAGCTTCAACGCCTTTACGGTAACTCACATAAAACCGGAAAGACAATCGGAGATCATCTCGCATCAGCACAGAGTGGTCACCACCTTGACGTTCGTCTCGATACAGCAGACAAAATGTCAACCCCAGCGTTCTTCCTCCAACAGGATTTGGACACACCAAAGCAAACGAAGCGAAGGCCACATTCCTAACTTCGACGTCTTGACGGTAACTCACATAAAACCGGAAAGACAATCGGAGACCATCTCACATGAAGTGGTCACCTCCATGACGTTCGTCTCGATACAGTAGACGAAATGTCAACCTCAGCGTTCTTCCTCCAGCAGGGATTCAGACATGACAAAGCAAATGAAGCGAAGGCCACATTCCAAGCTTCAACGTCTTTACGGTAACTCACATAAAACCGGAAAGACAATCGGAGATCATCTCGCATCAGCACAGAGTGGTCACCACCTTGACGTTCGTCTTGATACAGCAGACGAGATGTCACCCCAACGTTCGTATCGACACAGCAGACGCAACGTCATCAAACAAACGGAGTCACGGCAAAATCCCTAGTTCCCACCATGACATTCGTCTCGATACAGAGGACGCAATGCCAGCAAATGAAGCAAAGGCCAAATTCCTAGCTTCAGGGTCTTAACGGCAAGTCATATAAAGCCTGAAAGACTATCGGAGATCATCCCACACCAGCGCGGAGTGGTTATGACTCATCGGGGCTCTCCAAAATGAGCCTAACCTCAAGTAAAAAGCGGCATGGCAAATTCCTAGCGCTTGCTCTTCCGACGGTCAAACTGCCAAGGAGGATTGCTTGAAGACGTCTTGTCCAGCCCCCGAAGGGATCAGAGACACGGCAGTCGCAGGGCTACTCGAACAGCACGATTGCCTATCGAGGACTATATCAGCTTATGCGACGGTACGATGGCCAAAACCCTAAGTACCACCAACCTTAACGGGCTTCTGTTGTAAAGAGCAGAGGTTAAATGCGACGTTAAGATGTTCTTGCGAGAAACGTTCGATTCGTCTCGACTTGTGAAAAATTGTCGATGCGGCTCGACTCGTGAGATAAAGCCTTAGGCAGTGGGCATAAAAGAAGCCTGTTTCCTAAGCATTGGGACCCCGTAAGTTGGCCCAAAACGGTCTCTTGCGTACCATTCACGGGTCTCACTCTCCAACGTCGAACTTCGACAAGGAGGGAAACAACCGCTTACAAGTCCTCTCGACTCGTAAGAGGGAAAAATTCTCTTGTAGGATCCTTACGACTTACAAGAGAAAACCACACTTAGGAATCCTCACGATTCTTAAGGAGAAAAACCCGCCTACGAGATCCTCTCGATCCGTAGGGAGAAAAGTCTCTATGAGACCCTCACGGCTCATAGAGTTGAAAAGTCTTAGGCAGCAGATCTGAACCTGCGGCCTAAGCCCTCGCTATCTCATAAAGAAATCAAGAAGCTTACTCTATTACCTGCTAATTGTGACGACATGCTGAGAAAGAGGAAAAGCAACAGAAAGAGCACCCGATTTACGTTTGATCAAGCGTTCAGGACGTATTCATTCATGCATGGACAAAAAGACTCAGGAAAAAGATATATAATAAAGACAAGCTGGGATAAAAAAAAAATTCCATTAATATTGCCTAAAGTTCTTACAGTCATAAAAATAATAAACGAAAGTTACAATGGAATAACCTCAGATCCAGGGCATGGATTGAGGAATTCAAAAGCCACCCTATCTATGACTTTCCAAGCCTCGCGGACCATCCTAGTGTGCTTCCTTTCGCGAGCACAAGCGTCAGGATCCCCCCTGATGTCTTCCACCCTCCGGTAAGCAGCGAGTATGGCAGACTGTTGGAAGACCTCGTGCAAGAGATCGATAAGACTGTCTCGCCGTCTCTTTGAGATAAAGTTCAACAGGTACACCGAGTGCACCTTATCCTCAGCGGCATCCAGCGCCTTAAGCGGCACACCGGAACAGAATAGGGGAAGCGCTTCCAAGATGGCTCCCACAATAAGTTTCAGGAGGGAGGAACGTCGGGGAAGCAGTGGACCGTTATATGCGTCGAAGCGGCTCATGATTTCAGCACACTCCGCGTTTGTGAACTCCCGATTTTGAGTGCGGCCAAGTCGGCGGATGTCTCCATAAGAGATGATCTCGTTGAGAGCATACATGCGGGCGTTCATTGTTCCTGTGAAAGAAGATCAACCGAATTATCAGAAAGACCGATTAAGTAAAACGATATAACGCGCTGAGGAATAAAATGTCATCTTCAAGCTCTAAGATCAATGAAACACTCTTAAGAGAGTTCTTTTAGATCAAAGGGATCTATGTTTTGCCGAAGATGCAAGTTTCTGTTCATGGGTTGAGAAACCCTGAAACAGATTCCTGAGAGCAAAGCTCTATTTGGTGGAACCCCAAAAGGATTTTCCTTTAGATCAAAGATCTATAAGAGCAAGGCTCTGTTAATTAAATTTAATTTAAATCAATTTAATTTAATTAATTTTACCTAGAGTGATTCTAAAACTAGAACTTTGAAGCTCTCACAAGAGCAAGGCTCTGGAAGTTCTTAAACAAGAGCAAGGCTCTAAAATTCAAATTCTTGAAGATGGTAAAAGAATTACTAAGGACCAAGGGTCCTATTTATAGGCATCAATCGCCTCTTCAACTGCCAAAAGGTGCCGCGACGGTTCGGAGTCTGCCACCGTTGCGCTTGCGTTTGGAGGCCACGTAAGCGCAGCGGTGGGGGGGCATTTGTTTACCCCAATCAGAGCAAAGCTCTGTTCAAATTCCAAGGCGGGAGAAGAAGCAACGCTTCATCTTCCCCCAATCAGAGCAAGGCTCTGCTTAAATTTTGAAAATTCAAATTTTGAAGCAACGCTTCAGTTCCCGTGCGCTGCGCGCAACGCGCCACGTGTCAGAAGTTGACACGGCAGCACAATGCCCAAGACAGTACGTCCAATCAGAGCAAGGCTCTTTAAAAAAACATAAGCAACGTTCAACTGCGCAAGCGCACGACAGGGCGACACGTGTCTGCGCAGTTGCGCAAGCACAACTGCGCAAGCGCACGGCTGCACGACGCGTGTCTGCGCAGTTGCGCAAGCACAACTGCGCAAGCGCACGGCTGCGCGACACGTGTCTGCGCAGTTGCGCAAGCACACGGCAACGCGACATGTGCAAGCACAACTGCGCAAGCGCACGGTAGCGCGACACGTGTCTGCGCAGTTGCGCTTGCGCAACTGCGTAAGCGCACGGCTGCGCGACACGTGTCTGCGCAGTTGCGCAAGCACTGTTGCGCAAGCCTTCCACTGCGCGACACGTGTCATTCATTAGGGTGTTGCGCAGAAACAGAATGAAAATTTAATGAAATCTTTTCTGTTCTTTCCAAAACCAGAAGATTTTCTTCTGCCTTTGGATCAAAGATCCAGCGGTGGGAAAATTCCCAAAATCACTCAGAAAAGATCTTGTTAACAAATTCAACAAATTTGCGAGCATTATAAATAGGACCCCAGACCTCATTCGATGGGCATCAACTTGGAGAATCAACATCTTGCTAAAAAAAAAAAAAGAAGAGAACTCTTGAGAACTCTTGAAAAATACAAAAAAAAAGGTAAAAAAACCTTTAGAAAAAGAGAAAATTCTCTTATGAACAGATCATTGATCTAAGAATAAGATCATTGATCTTCAATAAATAAAAAAAAAGAAATAAAAAAAATAATAATAAAATAAGAAATAAAAATAGTGCCTTGCACTTGCTATGAACCTTTGGTTCTCTGAAAGAAGAAAAAACAAGAAAAAACTTGTTTTTTTTTCTTAGATCTAAAATCAGATAGTGCCTTGCACTTATTTTATGAACCATCGGTTCTTGAACCTAAAAGGTTCTTAAATTAATAGTGCTTTGCACTTTCATGAACCTTTTGTTCACTGAAAAAAGAAAAGCAAGAAAAAAAATTGTTTCTAAATCAAATAGTGCCTTGCACTTGTTTTATGAACCATCGGTTCTTGAACCTAAAAGGTTCTTAAATTAATAGTGCTCTGCACTTTTTGTTCTTGAATCTAAAAAAATTCTTAATGCTTTGCACAAATGCAATGCATTATTTAAAGGGCCTGGCCCAAATCAAATTGCAAAATAATAAAGGGGCAGAGCCCTGTTTGGATTGATTTTCTAGTTGGGCAAAGCCCAAAATAAATAAAAAAAATTGGACTTAACCCAATCCTGGCTATAAGTCCTTAAATTAAATTAATTGAGCAAAATGGCTCTCCTAAACCAATTCACGACCGGTTCGAGGGTACATCTCCGAACCCCTTTGACATCCATCGTTGTAATTCCTCAACGACGTCAAAGAGGTGACGGGTCCCAACAACCACATATCCATATGGACTGCGGGGTCCTTAAACTCGTGGACCGAGACGTCCTTAAACTAATATTGGACCGAGACGTCCTTAAACTAATATTGGACCAAGACGTCCTTAAACTAATGTCGACCGAAATGTCTCTAAACTAATAATGGACCATCACGTTCTTAAACTGGCATTGGACCACCACGTCCTTAAACTGGCATTGGACCGAGACGTCCCTAAACTAAGAATGGACCACTACGTCCCTAAACTGGAACAATAGAGCCAATTGCTCTTTTGCCGGATCTAAACGGTCCCGTTTAAGTTGATCTTAGCCCCAAACACGGCTAACGTATCCTTAAACATTCAAACAGATTTCATAAACCCTAAGTCAACTAGCTTTGGTTCAAGGGTACATCTCTGAGCTCCTCTGACACCTATCGTTGTAATCCTTCAACGATGTTAGGGAGGTGATGAGTCCCGACGGCCATAAATTAAATGAATCACCACGTCAGGTTGATCTTAGTCCAAAACAGGACTAACGTATCCTTGACGAACGTTTAAGTTGATCTTAGCCGCAACGCGACTAACGTATCCTTAAACTAAGAACACGAAACCCAAATCTAAGTAAATACGGATTTGGATTAATCCACGCCCTACGGGCGACGGCATTACTCAGTCTCCGTATACAATCCACGGGCAACCACAAACAAAACAAACACACACGACACGAAGTGAAATTCTGGAGAAGGAGAAAGTGGCTGCCGCGATGCGGTAGCGCAATTAACTGCAGGGGCTTGCGCCTGCAGGGAAGAGCGTCCCCACAATCAAAAACCCCTCAAACGAGGGGGAATCTGAAAAAGTCTGCTACATCGGCCGCATCCGTCTAAACCTTCGATATACGATGCCATAAATCAACTTGGCATCTTCGGAGAGGTAGACGGATAAAACCAAATAGCATCTGCCCCGAATCTCAGCGCCAGGACTCATCGCATGCCCTGTGCGCCGTCCTTCGGAGGGGAACAAAGGCGAACTCGTGCTAGTGGTCAAAAGACCTATGATCCCCAATCGTGCCAAGCGGGGAAAATTCGAGCCAAATTACGAAGGCCCGTATATCATAGACAAAGTCTACCAGGATGGAGCCTATCTACTCATGGACATGCATGGTGAAAGACCTTTCAGGCCAATAAACGATCGCTTCCTAAAGAAATACTACGCCTGACGAGGCACGGCCTAGGTCAACGATAGATGACGACGCCTATGTCCGCTCGCTATGTTCCTAAGCCCAAACTCTATAAGTAGTAGCCAGTTTTAGGACCGAAACGTCCTTAAACTAACAACGAACCGAATTGTCCTTAAACTAACAACGGACCGAAACGTCCTTAAACTAACAATGGACCGAAACGTCCTTAAAACTAACAACGGACCTCTATGTCCTAAAACTAGCCGTTGACCGAGACGTCGATAAACGACTGTGGATTGCAGCATCCCAACGCTGATACCAAAAAAAAGAAAGGATAAAAGAATAAAAGAATAAAAAGAAAGAAAGAAAGGAAAACGGTATGTCCATAAGCAAAATGGGCACGGATGAAAACCCGAAAGGGCTTTGTGAGTAAAAACAGCATGGCTACCGGCGAGTTTTGTGAAAAGCCGAAAGGGCGCAACCTCGTTAAAAGACACTTGTAAGGTCCTCTCGACCTTGTAAGGAAAAACCACCTGCGTGAGATCCTTACGACTCACAAGGGAGCAACACATTTAGGGATTCCCACGATTCCTAAGGGGAAATTACACTTGCGAGATCCTCACGACTCGTAAGAAGAACCCTCTTATGAAACCCTTACGGCTCATAAGATTCAAAAGTCTTAAGCTAGGATCTGAACCTGTTCTTAAGCGGCCACCACCACCTCCAATACTACCCTACAAGCGGTTCAATGTTGACCCTTGTATACAATTCACGGGCGCGAATAAACATTTCCCTAACAAAAGCCAGCAAGCCACACATGCATACGAAATAGCCGAAATGATGGGGCAACTTGCAGCGAAATCAGCAATAAAAAGCAGTGAGTAAAAATAAAACAAATAGCCGAAATGATTGGGCAACTCGCCATAAAAAGCAGTGAGTAAAAATAAAACAAATAGCCGAAATGATTGGGCAACTCGCAATAAAAAGCAGCGAGTAAAAATAAAACAAATAGCTGAAATGATTGGGCACCGCGAAAAATAGCCGAAATGATTGGGCAATCGCGACCTTCACGATATAAAAGCTGAAATGATAGAGCATCGCGGAAAGATATTAAAAAAAATGAAATGAAATTTTTGCCCTACAGGTAATATCACATCAATCCCTGTATACGATCCAGGGACGCAAACAAAGAGAGAATCACACCTTTCCTCCCCAGGCTTCACCAGAAGAAGAAGCCAAATCTCAACGGTTCACAGATAGCCTGGTGATCATCTCAACATTCGTCTCATTACAACAGATACAACATCAAGCAAAGCAGAACAACGGCAACTCCCAGTTCCATGACTCGGCGGTGCACATATGGCCGAGAGTCAAACCCCGACTCCGTGAAATGCGGATAAAGTCAACCCTTCCTGGTCACGTGGAACACGGCAATGACCCTGTGTGAAGCATCCAGAGCGGAGCCTGGTCCTCGCAGAACACGGCAATGACCCCGTGGGAAGCATCCAGAGCAAAATTCCTGGTCACGTGGAATGCGGATAATGTCAATCCTGACCCCGTAGGAAATGTCCAGAGCGGATCCTGGTCCTCGCAGAGCACGGCAATGACCCCATGTGAAGCATCCAGAGCGGAGCCTGGTCCTCACAGAACACGGCAATGACCCCGTTGGAAGCATCCAGAGCAAAATTCCTGGTCACGTGGAACGCGGATAATGTCAATCCTGACCCCGTGGGAAACGTCCAGAGCGGATCCTGGTCCTCGCAGAGCACGGCAATGACCCCGTGTGAAGCATCCAGAGCGGAGCCTGGTCCTCACAGAACACGGCAATGACCCCGTGGGAAGCATCCAGAGCAAAATTCCTGGTCACGTGGAACGCGGATAATGTCAATCCTGACCCCGTGGGAAACGTCCAGAGCGGATCCTGGTCCTCGCAGAGCTCGGCAATGACCCCGTGTGAAGCATCCAGAGCGGAGCCTGGTCCTCGCAGAATACGGCAATGACCCCGTGGGAAGTATCCAGAGCAAAATTCCTGGTCACGTGGAACGCGGATAATGTCAATCCTGACCCCGTGGGAAACGTCCGGAGCGGATCCTGGTCCTCGCAGAGCACGGCAATGAACCCGTGTGAAACATCCAGAGCGGAGCCTAATCCTCACAGAACACGGCAATGACCCCATGGGAAGCATCCAGAGCAAAATTCCTGGTCACGTAGAACGCGGATAATGTCAATCCTGACCCCGTGGGAAACGTCCAGAGCGGATCCTGGTCCTCGCAGAGCACGGCAATGACCCCGTGTGAAGCAACCAGAGCAGAGCCTGGTCCTCGCAGAACACGGCAATGACCCCGTGGGAAGCATCCAGAGCAAAATTCCAAGTCACGTGGAACGCGGATAATGTCAATCCTGACCCCGTGGGAAACGTCCGGAGCGGATCCTGGTCCTCGCAGAGCACGGCAATGACCCCGTATGAAGCATCCAGAGCGGAGACTGGTCCTCGCAGAACACGGCAATGACCCCGTGGGAAGCATCCAGAGCAAAATTCCTGGTTACGTGGAACGCGGATAATGTCAATCCTGACCCCGTGGGAAACGTCCAAAGCGAATCCTGGTCCTCGCAGAGCACGACGATGACCCCGTGTGAAGCATCCAGAGCGGAGCCTGGTCCTCGCAGAACACGGCAATGACCCTGTGGGAAGCATCCAGAGCAAAATTCCTGGTCACGTGGAACGCGGATAATGTCAATCCTGACCCCGTGGGAAACGTCCAAAGCTGATCCTGGTCCTCGCAGAGCACGGCAATGACCCCGTGTGAAGCATCCAGAGCGGAGCCTGGTTCTCGCAGAACACGGCTATAACCCCGTGGGAAGCATCCAGAGCAACCCCTGACTCCGCGAAATGCGGATAATGGTAACCTCACCCATCACTTACGGGTCCTCACGACTCGTAAGGGAGCAAACTCTCTTGTCGGATCCTTACGACTTTCAAGAGAAAACACAATTAGGAATCCTCACGATTCTTAAGGAGAAATTACACCTACGGGATCCTCTCGACCTGTAGGGAGAAAATTCTTTATGAGACCCTCACAGCTCATAAAGTTGAATAGTATTAGGAGGCAGATCTTAATCCTGAATCCTAAGCCATCATTGTCCTGCAAAGAAATCGAGATGGACTATCCACAGAATACATTTAATAAAAGAGACACACCATCGTGAAGAAAAAATATGTCTTTTATTCATGAATCAAAATGAAGACAAAGTACAATTCGTGAAAGAACAAAAAATATACTCTTATTCAGGAGTATGTACAAAGAAAATATATATATATATATATACAAATCTTCAAGTCGGCGGGCGATTTAGTAGATTGGCCAGTTCGTCCGTCTTTCGCTGGGCCTCGCCTTCGTGATTCAGTATCGTCAAGAGACGGGCCTCCGCTTGAGCCTGTTGGGACTGGTATGAGGCAAGCCGGCCTTCAAGCTCTTTTTCAGTAATCTTATGGGCCTCAACTATTTCACGAGTGAACACGGCGGCCTTATCAATGGCTACCACCTCCTTAATGGCCTCTTGGAGCACTCGCCAAAGTTCGTATGCTTTAGTGGCCTTGGCCGTAAGGTTGGCTTGAAGCTCCCTCAGCGCTTTAGAAGACAGCTCCCTCTATGAAAACTTGCGGCCGAGCCTTTTCTCACACGATATCATGTTCGCAGCACACCGCTTAATCAACCCCTGTAAACTAGCCTTCGCGGCCACAACCTCTGAAGGAAGGCGTGCGCATTCAAGAACATGCAAGCAAGTCTCCACCTGCCGACAAAACTCAACCCGGACTTGCACCACTGTTTCACTATGATAGGTGGTAAGAAAGGGAAGAGAGCCGTTAACTTCAGCGGCAAACGCTTCGGCCGAGATCAAACTGCCGGTGCGAAGGTCCTCGATTAGGGATGACAGAGAGGCGAGGCTTAGCTTTGCCATCCGTTCCGAGGCACGCAGAGCATAGGGGCCGGGTGGCATGGCGATGCGAGACTCCAGCGCGATGAGAACTGGCAGAGCTGTTCAGATTTATAAACAGTCAGCGAAACTTGTAAACAAAGAACAAATGGAACTACGTTGAGACTTTACTTACCCACAGTCATGCAAGAGGGATCTGAAGGCTCCCCAGGCCTGTCAAGAACCTCAACCTCGTCGTCGGCCTCCAGAACTGTAAAAGACGTCGGTGTCATTTTATGAAATAGTGATAATGCTGTGAAAAGAGGGCAAACAACACTAACCTTGCCCGGAAGAGAGGAAGATGCGCTGAGGAGATATCGCTTGCGGAGCAGCCATCTCCAACAGACGCTGAAAGGACTGCCTGGGAGACAGATCGACAATAGATGCCGCCAATCCGCGTAATTCTGAAAAGACGGAAGGGTTCAGATAATGGAGAGATTATTAATGTAAAATATAGAAGTCTACCTTCGACGCTCCTCCCATTCTGAGCTGGAGGGATAGCAGCTTCAGCGGCCTCCTCCGTGGCCTCAGGAACATCATCGGGGACGTGGACCAATGTAGCGACTTCCGAGCGAGGAACAGCAGCTGCCACTGCAGGCTCCAGCGGAAGGACGGTAGCCTCGACTACCTGTACCCTAGTCTCCGGGTCGCCCTCAGGAAGATCCGTTGGAGCAGCGGCTGACAAAGATGCCACCCCCGAGGGAGCAAGCGCTTCGGGAGCGGGAACCACCAAGGAAGACTCCATCACAAGAGCGACGGTTGCATCGACCCCCTCCACACTGATTGGTGTTTCACTGGGGATATAAGCAGAATCTACAATCAAAGCGCGGCCCAAAGCCTCCGCCGCCGCCGAAGTCCCTGCAAAGTTTTGTACGAAGATAAGGATACATATATATGTATGCAAGCAATACAAAATATTACAAAAGAGATATATGAACATACCAATGCGTAGGGGAGCCTCCAATATGGCTTGTTCAAGCCGACGCTCCTTCCTGAGGAGATGTGCTCGACGAGGTCCAAGGGTAGACTCGTGGCCACCGGTCCACAGTGAAAGCG
The DNA here is from genome assembly GCA_030015575.1 of Agapanthus africanus. Classification (NCBI taxonomy): domain Eukaryota; kingdom Viridiplantae; phylum Streptophyta; class Magnoliopsida; order Asparagales; family Amaryllidaceae; genus Agapanthus; species Agapanthus africanus. Next base: position 51,546,816 of record CM057339.1, read on the forward strand.
CATCCTCAGCGTCGGCCAAAACAGCCTGTTTAAGGGCCCTTTCGCCCCATTCTTCCAAAGGGCCTATAAATCGCCGCCGTATCCACGGAGGGTCTTCGTAAAAGATGACGGCAGGATAGGGCTTCTTCGGAATCCTTACGTTCTTGGATTCATCTTGCGAACGTCTTATAGCCTCAGCCAATTGTGCGGCTTCCTCGGCAGATGAACTCGGGAAAAGTAGGCCACCATCCGATTCTTGCATAACTAGCGGTTCATCCTGAAGAATAGGCTCAGACTCTATTAAAGAATCGAGCAGATTGGTGGCCGTCTTCCTCCGCCTCTTAGACCCAGAACTAACCGCCGAAGACGATCGTTTCCTCCCCCGTGGAGCTTTGGTACGGCGCTGACCCACTTCACCTTCAATGTCCTCGCTTGGCGGTGCTACCGAGGACGACACGGCCATTGTCGACGCCGCGGACGATGATACTGCTACCGGTGCCCTATTAGCCCTTGATTGAGCCCGAGTACGCAATGGCATACCAGCTGTGGGAGTTAAGTCCACTTCCGCCGCCCCCGGAATAAGTACGGCACTCGTATCCCTCAAGGGAGGATGAACTGTTGCACACGGCTGCGGCGGAACTCCCGTGGCTTGAATCGGAATGGGAGCGCTGTATCCAAGAAGCACCCTCTTCTCCTCAACAATAATTGGACTGACCTGGTGGAGGTACCAGCCCGTGAAAGACCCCACACATCGAGGAATATGATCAGCTTCAGGGATCATGAAGTAAGAACCAGTGTTCGGCCGCATAAAGTGATGAGCGGCGTCACGAACAGCTTCAGGCGATGGGCAAGGCGCCACTGTAAATGCCTCGAAGGGGACACCCTGATCATATCCAAGTTGCCGGGAAAAGCGGTGTAGGTTGTACCGCATAAAGAGGGCCGCACCATTCTGACGAAATACCAGATAACCTGGTCTGATCACGTACAGGTGCATGGCTTCCCTGGGCTTCAGAGAAGGTACCCGCTCTTTCGACAAGTCGTGGAGCTATTGAATCGGTCCTAAGGGAGCAGATGTGGCTCGATCGATGAATACCATTCCGCCCGTATTAGCATGGGAGCGATCAGCACACGAATAGCCCCAAACTGAGTCAGGTCAGGAGCAGAAGCGTCCACCAGCCGCATGAGTCGCGGAAAAGTGTAGGCGTCATAAAATTTGGGTCTTTGATGCACAGCAATGGCCCCCAACACGTGCATCTCAATCCAGGACGATAAGTAATGAAGAGAGAAGTTTACCACATCTACACCTGGAGTTGAGGTATTAGCCGCGGCGCCTAACCCATGATATAGATGCGCTAGCCCCGGAATGCCCACAGCTAGTCGCGTTCCCTCAGCAATGCGATGAGCAGGGTAAATAACCGAGGCTCTCATGAAACGGCGATGCATGGGAATGACGAACCAGCTTAGCCAAACGCCGATGAAGCCCACAAAGAAAGTCTCCTCATCCATACCAGGAGCTAAGATCGACTCGAAAGATACCTTCGACATGATGGGAATGTAATACTGCGGCAAGTCCTCTTCTTTAGTCGGCTGCCTGTTTAAACCAAACCCAAAGGGGTCGTTAATGCTCGTGAACTTCGGATCCGTATTTGATAGGACATCCTCGCGAAGGAAACAAACGATAAAACTTTTAAAAGTGACGCCCTGCTACTCTGACTCTGTGAACAGTTTGTCAAAAATACTCAGGGTCTTGATCAAACTCGGGCGCTTGTGGCGGACGGCGTTCTCGGTCGACAGGCCGTCAAGCATGGCAGGCTCGGTCTCGAAGACATACTCATCCGGAGGCAGTAATTCTTCATAAAGTGTCCCCCTGACCGGCAGCCCTGAGATTTCGCGAAATTCTTCCAAAGAAATTGAAATTTCGCGGTCCCTTAGAAGGAAGGTGTTGGTGGGAAGATTCCATTAGTTCAAGAAGGCCATAACCCACCAGACATGGGGAGATTGGTAGTGGAAAAGGGATGCATATATCGCCTGATAAAGTCCAACCCTCTGCAGTCGCGCGCGATGGGCGGACAGGATGTAACGAGCCCAGAGAAGGTAGCCTGTGGGGTGTCGAGGGGTAAGCCTTATCTTGTAATTTTGTCCCCATGGCTGGGCTTCGCCCTGGCAAATGCGGCGCCCCAAAATATCTATAGCCGGCACCGGATGGTTCGGAATACCAGTTGTTGAAGGCTCAAGCCGTCCCATAGGGGTCCAATTCGGCATCTCTACAGCAAAGGCAGTCCGTGGAGGGTCCATTGGCAGAAACGGACGGGTAGGCTCCGTCGGTATCTCGCAAAGAAAACTGAGGCGGCCGCGGATGATGTGACCGTACCAGGTCCCCCATAACAGCAAGTTAGTGCGACTCGGGTCATGAGCCCTGATCATCTCCATCACTTCCTCGTCAGACGGTGACTGAGAAAAGGCAGCCTCCGAGCGAGTGAACGGGAAGTATGGAACAGAAGTCATTGTGCCTGAAATAAAAGAAAGGGAAACTGTTAAGCAAAGCTAACACGTGTTTATAAAGGCATATATGAAAAGACAGTGGAAGAAACCAACAGGGGACTCATTTTATGGAACCGTTGATTGCAAAACACATGGGTCCCACAAAATCAAGATGGCGGCTTGTTAATGATGAGGCAAAGCAATCACCATGAGACAAAAAGAAGATTCTCAATAAATGACCAGTGGATTTCAAATGACCCTACACATTCCCCAAAAAGAAATCCATCTTGGACTCTGCAAAAAAATTCAAGCAGAGCAAGGAAATTAAATTCCCAGAAAACCCTACTGCAAATCCCCTCTTTTTGGTTGCAAAGAAACAACTTAGGGCAAGAAAACCCCCAAGAACATCCCTGTGAAGAACTGAGTTCTTTAGAGAAATTAAATTCCTTTTGAGCAGGGGAATTAAATTCCCGGAAAATTGGCAGAGCTAAGCTCTTGGAGGTGGAATTAAATTCCAGAGAGAGGACAAGTTTCATCATCAATTCCTTAAGATCAAAGAAACCCTAGAAAAAGGGGTTTATTATTTAAAATTGGACATCTTTGAAGAACTTAGAAAGATGGGTTCTTTGAAGGGGAAAACCCTTGGTGTGGATTTAAAATCCAAAGAGTTCTTTATACATATGAAACTTCTTCGGTCGTTCGAAACCATTATCTGAAGAAAGGATTCTTTCTTGGACAGAGTTAAACTCTAAAAATTTTGGAACAGAGAACTGAGCTCTGAGAAAGAGAATTAAATTCTCAAAAGAAAATGAACAAGGAAGAAGATGAAAGAGTGGAGGCGCTTCTAAAGAGACCCCTGCATTTATAGGATATGATGGGAAACGTTTCATCTCCCTTATTCGCTAGACAGATCCAACAGTCACAAAGGTGACAGCATTGCACTCACGTGCAGACACGTGAGAACAACGCTGTGGGGGCATTTGTTCCCTGATAGAATATCAGAAATTACCCCAATGGGGTATCATGTGCTCACACGTGACCAAGGGTCACGTGCTGACACGTGATGGTTTCCTGGGATTCTGTTTTAATAGAATTAAATTCTAATCATACAATCAATTAATAGAGTCACGTGCCCACACGTGATGGACCTTTAAACCCACTGAAAGGGATTAATAAAGTATAACAAAATAACAAGGAAAAATCCTAATGGGACATCACGTGCTCACACGTGACCAAGGGTCATGTGCTTACACGTGATGATTCCTTAGTTTTTTAAAAAACAACAGAATTAAATGCTTAATTGGGGAGTCACGTGTCAACACGTGATGGGTTCATAAGCTCTTTAATTGATAGAATTGAATTCTATTTGAATGGTCAAACGTTGGGGTCACGTGCCAACACGTGACGGGCTTTAAAAGCCTTAATGAGTTAATAGAATTAAATTCTAATTAAGGAAAATCAAAAACCCTAACCGGGAAAGTATTTCTTTAAATCTTTCCAAACAAAAGAGGACTATGTTCTGTAAAATCGAGCACCGTTGGATTAAAAATCCAATGGTGATTAAAAATCACCAATTTATGGAAAGATTTTATACAAGGAAAGATTTCGCTAAAATTCACCAAGAATAACAAACATAATATCTTCTGGATTAAAAATCCAATGGTGAATAAAATTCATCAAGATCATGTTAGTTGCTAAAAATCTAATGGTGAATAAAATTCATCAAGATCACGTTAGTTACTAAAACAAACTCTTCTGTAAAAGAACTTAGTTCTTCCTCTGGTTGAAGATCTGCAGAAGCAAATCTCCCCACAGGTTGAGAATTTAATTCTCATCTGGAAGATTCTGCCATGCAGATCCAAAACTTAGAGGGAGAATTGAGTTTAGAGAATTTGATTCTCCCAATTCACAGGAATTTAATTCCTCCAAGATAAAACCAGGGTTTAACCCTATATGAGAATTTAATTCTCCTAAATTTATAGGAATTTAATTCCTTCAAGATAGACAAAACTAGGGTTTAACCCTACTTGAGAATTTAATTCTCTCAAATTCACAGGAATTTAATTCCTCCTAAATGAAATTAGGGTTTCACCCTACATAAGAATTTAATTCTTCCACATGCATAGGAATTTAATTCCTTTTAAAAACATAATTAGGGTTTAACCCTACAGAGAATCTAATTCTTAAAAAAAAAAGACTTGAAAGATCTCCATGCACGTAAATAACTTGGTCACGTGATGACATGTGATCCCAATCCACGGTGATCAGAAAAGAAAAAATAAAACTAAGTCACGTGCCCCCACGTGACCCCCTAAACAAATCTCCCAAAATGAGAAGGAAAAAGATTGGAGGCAATGCCTCAGGTGCTCCCACGTGACTTCCAAAACAAAGAGAACAAACGCAAAGGCAGTACTGGCTTTGGGCGCTCTCACATGTCCTCACATGACCCCTAATAAACAATTTAATAATCAATACATGAATACCCATCACATGTCAACACGTGATGGCCAGAAGATTAAAAAGTGTTTAACACTTATTTGCAGTTCTGAGAACAAAATAAAGGAGGTCTGGCCCCACCTCTGGGTGCCCTCACGTGCCCCCATGTGACCCCTTCCTTTCTAGTGTTTAACACTATTTTAAGTATTTCATTTCCAGTATTTAACACTGTTTTAAATACATCACGTGAGGACACGTGACCACCAGATATTTTCTAGTGTTTAACACTAATTTAAAGCCAATCTTAGCCAAATTGGCTAAGTTTTCCAGAGACAAGCCTCCCCTTCAACTGAATCTCAAAATTGATCGTTTCATATGACACACAAAGTAAAACTCAGAGCTATAATGCTTAACACTCAGTAAAAGACAAAAAATGTTATCAGAGCCCTCAAACTCTTGTTTAGCGTTGCTAAGTGATGAGGGGCTGAACCCAGACAAATGTCTAATGGTCCAATAAAGGGCCAACATTTCTAATCTAATTGGAGTTAGCCCAAGTTGGCCATAAGTCCTCAATTCAGATTTAACTGAGCCAATGTGCTCATAATCTAATTAATTGATCTTCGTTCAAAATTGGACTACAGATCCCCAAATCAACTTTGGTTCAAGGGTACATCTCTTCACTCCTTTGATATTTGTCGTTGTAATCCTTCAACGTCTTCAGAGAGGTGACGGGTCCCGACAACCACACATTTCACGGACTATGATGTCCTAAACCTTAACTGTGAGGTCTTTAAACTCACGGACTATGATATCCTTAATCTTGACTGTGATATCTTTAAACTCACGGACTATGACGTCCTTAACCTCGACTGTGAGGTCTTTAAACTCACGGACTATGGCGTCCTTAACCTCGACCGCGATGTCCTTAAACTAACATTGGACCGTAATGTCCTTACACTAACAATGGACCGTAATGTCCTTAAACTAATCGACCGCAATGTCCCTAAACTAAACAATATAGCCCAAATGCTCTTTTGTTGGATCTAAATGATCCTGTTAAGTAGATCTTAGTCTAAAATTAGACTAGCGTATCCTTAATAAATGGTTAAGTTGACCTTAGTCTAAAATTAGACTAACGTGTCCTTAACAAACCGTTAAGCTGATCTTAGTCTGAAATTAGACTAACGTATCCTTAACATACGTTTGAGTTGATCTTAGTCTCAAATGAGACTAACGTATCCTTAAACCCAACCCCAAACCCAAATCTAAGAAAATACGGATTTGGACTAATACACGCCCTACGGGCGACAACATAAATTAGTCTTCGTATACAATCCACGGGCAACCAAAAACAAAACAAACACATACGACACGAAGTGACCATCTGGAGAAGGAGAAAGTTGTTGCCGCGATGCGGTAGCGTAATTAACTGCAGGGGCTTGCGCCTGCAGGGAAGAGCGTCCCCACAATCAAAAACCCCTCAAATGAGGGGGAATCTGACGAAGTCTGCTACATCGGTCGCATCTGTTAAACGTTCGATACGTGGTGTCATAAATCAACTTGGCATCTTCGGAGAGGTAGACGGATAGCACCTATTAGCATCTGCCCCCAAATTCAGGCAAGACGTTTGTCTTCTCGGTTTTCGGCGGTGAACAGACCCCATCGCGGAAATACGTCAGCAAATGACCCCGCCACGGAAATACGTCATCCAATGACCCCATCGCAGAAATACGTCATCAAATGACCCCGTCGCGGAAATACGTCAGCCAATGACCCCGTCGCGGAAATACGTCAGCCAATGACCCCGTCGCAGAAACACGTCATCCAATGACCCCGTCGCGGAAACACGTCATCCAATGACCCCGTCGCGGAAACACCTCAGCATATGACCCCGTCGCGGAAATACGTCATCCAATGACCCCGTCTCGGAAATACGTTAGCAAATGACCCCATCGCGGAAATACGTCATCTAATGACCCCGTCTCGGAAACACGTCAGCCAGTGACCCCGTCGCGGAAATACGTCATCCAATGACCCCGTCGCGGAAATACGTCATCCAATGACCCCGTCGCGAAAATACGTCATCCAATGACTCCGTCTCGGAAACACGTCAACCAATGACCCCGTCGCGGAAATACGTCATCCAATGACCCCGTCGCGGAAACACGTCAGCCAATGACCCCATCGCCGAAACACGTCAGCAAATAACCCCATCTCGGAAATACGTCATCAACTGACCCCATATGACTAAAGTCAATCCTGACCCCGTATGGCTAAAGTCAATCCTAACCCCGTATGGCGAAAGTCAATCCTGACCCCGTATGGCCAAAGTCAATCCTGACCCCATATGGCTAAAGTCAATCCTAACCCCGTATGGCGAAAGTCAATCCTGACCCCGTATGGCGAAAGTCAATCCTGACCCCATATGGCTAAAGTCAATCCTGACCCCGTATGGCTAAAGTCAATCCTGACCCCATATGGCCAAAGTCAACCCCTGACCCCGTGGAACACGGCTAAAGTCAATCCTGACACCGTGGAAAACGGCCAAAGTCAACCCTCGACCTCCCCGTCAAAGCAATGCTTTGATTTGGGAGAAGGTCAACTCATCAATCACTTACGAGTCCTCTCGACTTGTAAGGAAGAAAATTCTCTTGGGAGATCCTTACGACTCTCAAGAGAAAAACACACTTAGGAATCCTCACAATTCCTAAGGAGAAAATACACCTATGAGATCCTCACGACTCGTAGGGAGAAAAAATTTTATGAGACCCTCATGGCTCATTGTTGGGGTAAAAAATTACACCCCGATTGACCAATTCAAAATCAAAGTCAACCCCAAGCCAGGTGGGCCCAAGCCCAGATCAAGTGGGCCAATGCCCGGGTCGAGCTCGTACATGAAGCGGCCGGCCTCCCCCAATGCCAAAATAAAAAATTTGTAATAAATAATTTTGTTGTATTTCTTGTATTTTATTTTATGAATAAATGTAAGAAAATGGGCATAAAGCCAAATTTTTGTAAAGCCCTTGGCTTATGTGCAAAAAGAAATAGAACATGAGGCTTGTAATGGGCAAAATGCCATTTTTGTAAAGCCCAAGGGGCTATATGTAAAGTGTATAGCCTATAAAGGCAAAAATAATGAAAATATCTCACAACTTTTTCTCTCTCCCAAAAATAATCAAGATCGGTGATCTTCTCCTTCCTCACGGTTCTAAAACCTTCTTCTTTCTTTTGAATTAAATCAAGAGTTTTACTCTTTCTTTTCCAAACTAAATAGTTTTTCACCACAAAACCCATAAAGGAGAGCTCGGATCTTCCATCAGATCTTAAAAAGGAGTGATTTTTAAAATCTCACACCTCTTGTTCTTCAAGATCCGGCCAATAGAGGAGGAAGAAGGAGACCCATCTCTAAAGACCCCACTTTGGGGAAGATCCAGGGCTCAAGGGAGAAGCCCCTTCATCTGCTCCAAAAATACCTTAGGAGTTTAACTCCTCAAAATATATACACAAAATAATAAGTATTTCTTTTTGGGAGTACAACTCCCAGTGCGGGGACGAACTCCCTTTTTGCGTCCAAGCCCCCAAAGCGCTAGCGCCTTTGCGCTCAAAGCGCTAGCACCCAAAGCGCTAGCGCCCTTGCGCCTACGTGCCTGGAACGTGAGGCGCTAGCGCCCTTGCGCCCAAAGCGCTAGCGCCCCAGCGCCCACGTGCCTGGCACGTGAGGCGCTCGTGCCCTTGCGCTCAAAGCGCTATTGCCCGAGCGCCCACGTACCTAGCACGTGAGGCGCTAGCGTCCAAAGCGCTCAAAGCCCTTGCGCTCAAAACGCTAGCGTCCGAGCGCCCACATGCCTGGCACGTGAGGCGCGAGCGTCCAAAGCGATACCACCCTAGCACCCAAAACGCTGGCGCTTTCTCCCACGCATCTTCTGGATGCTCTTTCTCTTATACACACACACACACACATACTCTACAACACTGTCCCCCGTTAGAAAAAATTTCTAACGGGGCGCTGCCCCGCACCCCGCAAGGGGGCTGCTAGCCCTCTTAACCCCCAGCCCGCTATCCGGGTAGCGGGACCCCTGTAAAAACTCCGCGGGCCCCCCGATATATCCAAAACCCTTTTCAAAACATAACACACGTACTCTGCACATCGAGTTCGCATGACATGTTTGACCCGTTAATCGGAGGTTCTCTCGCTCCAAAGGCGATGGATAATTAACGGCAGCTTAGTCCATGGCTGTCGGAGATTCGGATCCCAACAATCAATAAACCCCAGCCTACCCTAGACAGGGGGAATCTATAATGCTCCTGACAAGCGCGCACGCATTCCCATCTCAATGGGGTGACGAAAAACACCCTTCACACATAAAATTGAAAGTCTTAGGCGGCAGATCTAAACATGTTTCCTAAGCCATCACTACCATATAAAGAGTTCAGGATGAACTGTTATCCACCATCTATGGGCCACACTTGCCAAAGCAACATGCCACTTAAATGGAGAAGTTACTTATAAGCATATAAACTACTTCATGCCAGAGTAAGACATAAAGAAATAGAAGGGTGCGGCTCATGGGGCTGAGGGTTTGGAACTATATCCCTTAAGAGTCGAGATTTGAGTCAATAATAAATGACGACGCTTGTGTCCCCTCGTTATCTTCTCAGATCAAGATTCTAAAAGTTATATACTAATCCGAAACTGGTCATACGTTATGCATAAATATGCACTACTTCACCCACATACATACTTACGTGGGCAAAGTAATGGGGGGCATTTGTTCCCTCATGGGAACTGAATAAAATACAAATAAAGTATCAAGAAAAACCCCCAAATGGGGCATTACGTGCTCACACGTGACTAGGCCTCACGTGCAAACACGTGACCTTTTTTATAGGCAGAGTCTATCTGCGCCTGAATGTCTAGTTGGTAAGGTCGCGTGTCCACACGTGACCGGGCCTCACGTGCAGACACATGACCTTTTATGAGCAAAGTCTATCTGCGCCTGAATGCCTAATTGGTAAGGTCACGTGTCCATACGTGACTGGGCCTCACGTGCAGACACGTGACCATTTATGAGCAAAATCTATCCGCGCCTGAATGCCTAATTGATGGAGTCACGTGCCAACACGTGATGGGTTCCTGAGTCCTCTGAACTAATAGAATTAAATTCTAATTAGATACTTAATCAACGAGGTCACGTGCCAACACGTGATAGACTCCTAAACCCTCTGAACTAATAGAATTAAATTCTAATTAAAAGGAAATCAAAAACCCTAATTGGATAAATATTTCCCTAGATCTTTCCAAACAAAAAAGATCGCACTCTGTAAAAGGGAGCACCGTTGGATTAAAAATCCAATGGTGATTAAAAATCACCAATTTATAGAAAGATTCTATACAAAGAAATATTTTCCTAAAATTTGTCAGGAATAACAAATAAAATATCTTTTGGATTAAAAATCCAACGGTGAATAAAATTCACCGAGTGATCTAAAAGATCATGTTGGTTATAAAATCAATCAAAATCTCTCAATGAGAGATTCGCTGAACAAACTGATTCTTTTCTTTCTCCTATAAATAGGAGCCAAGAAGAGAAAAGAGATACAACAACAACAGAGAGAGAGAAAAAGAGAAGAGAATTTAATTCTCCAGAGAGAAAAGAAGATCTCTTCAGAGAAAGAAAACTCTAGGTAAGAGAAACAAGGAGATCATTCAATAAACTCCTACAAAGTAAAAGAGAATTTAATTCTCAAACCAAGAGTTTAACTCTTCTAAAAAAGAACTTAGTTCTTCCTCTGGTTGAAGATCTGCAGAACCAAATCTCCCCATAAGTTGAGAATTTAATTCTCATCGGGGAGATTCTGTCATGAAGATCCAAAAACTTAAAGGGAGAATTAGGTTAAAGAATTTAATTCTTTCAAACATATATGAATTTAATCCCTCTAAATAAAATTATGGTTTAACCCTATAAAAGAATTTAATTCTTAAACAAGAGATCAAACTCTCCATGCACAAAAAAGAGATCAGTACCCAATTTGATCACGTGTGTCCACGTGACTCCCCTCCTCAATGATCAAAAGAGAATGAATGAAATTGGGTCACGTGCTCCTACGTGACCCTTGAACAAACTTCTCAAAATAAAAAGGGAGTAAAGCCAAGGCAGAACAAATTTTGGGCGTCTCACGTGTTCCCACGTGACCCCTAGCAATTATCAAACAAAAAGAGGATTCTACCCAAGGGCAATGCCCACCTAAAGAATGCCTCACGTGTCTCCACGTGACCCCTGACAAACACCATTTTAAAGATGGGGTAAAACTGAAGGATTAATATCTAACGCATGGGCGCCCTCACGTGTCCCCACGTGACCATTAACAAATACTTTTAATATCCAATACATGGGTACCCATCACGCGCCCACACGTGATGGCCATAAAGATCAAGTGTTTAACACTTATTCTGAAGGTAAAATAAAAGAAGAACGGCCCAATCTTCAGGCGCCTCACGTGACTCCACGTGAGCGCTTCAGTTTTAGCGTTTAACATTACTTTAAGTGTCTCACGTGGGAGCACGTTAGCGCTGAATGTATTATAGTGTTTAACACTATATTCAAGCCAATCTTTGTCCAAATTAGCTAAGTCTTCTAGAGGCAAGATCCCTTGAAACGGAACCCCAATTACACTCTTGTCTTCCAAAACTGATCATCTCATATGGCATTCAAAGTGATTCTCAGAACCTTCCAACTAATATTAGTTCAAAGGTACATCTCTTCACTCCTCTGATATATGTCGTTGTAATCCTTCAACGTCTTCAGGTAGGTGACTGGTCCCGACAACCAGACATTTCACGGACTGTGGGGTCCTTAAACTCATGGACTATGATGTCATTAAACTTTACAGACTATGATGTCTCTAAATTACCAGGGACTGTGGGGTCCTTAAACTCATAGACTATGATGTCCTTAAATTTTATGGACTGTGGTGTCCTTAAACTCATAAACTATGATGTCTTTAAACTTTACAGACTATGACGTCTTCAAACTGGACCGCAATGTCCCTAAATTAAAACAATAGAGCCCAAATGCTCTTTTATTGGATCTAAATGATCCTGTTATGTAGATCTTAGTCTATAATTAGACTAACGTATCCTTAACAAATGGTTAAGTTGATTTTAGTCTAAAATTAGACTAACGTATTCTTAACAAACGTTTAAGTTGATCTTAGTCTCAAATGAGATTAACGATCCTTAAAACCAACCCAAAACCCAAATCTAAGAAAATACGGAATTGGACTAATCCACGCCCTACGGGCGACAACATAAATTAGTCTCCATATACAATCCACGGGCAACCAAAAATAAAACAAACACACACGACACGAAATGACCATTAGGAGAAGGAGAAAGTGATTACCGCGATGCGGTAGCGTAATTAACTGCAGGGGCTTGCGCCTGCAGGGAAGAGCGTTCCCACAATAAAAACGGACGCATCCGTCTAAACCTCTGATACACGGTGCCATAAATCAATTTAGTATCTTCGGAGAGGTGGACTAATAAAACCAAATAGTATCTGCCCCCAAATTCAGGCAAGACGTCAGTCTTCCCGTTTTTGGCGGTAAACATGTATTTTTGACAAATCTTTGCAATGTGCCGCTACAACCCATTTCGGGAAACCCGTTCGGGATGGTGCGGATTATCGCACATTCTCGGGCTTAATAGTGCGAGATGCAAACCTCCGCAAGGAGCATACGGTCTCGAAAGATTTAAAATACAATTTTCTTTAGAAAATGTGATTTCTATTATAAATAAAACTTATATTTTTAATAAATATATATATATATGAAATTAATATCAAAATATCTATTTTTAATATTTATAATATTCCACATTTCCAAAATTCAAGAAAAACGTCTCATTTACAAGAAAATACCATACAATTCCAATATTACAAATAAATACCATATATTATGAAAAATAGGTTTTATTCACTAGAAATGTCACATTGGTAAAATATACATCAATGAAAACTTTAAAGACGATAATAAAATAGTTAAGGTGTATTTTGAAAATTATACAAAATTATTTTTACATAAAACCCCCTTAAGCTATACTAAATTACAATAAAGACCCTAGTAAACAAAGGTTTAAGCGGGACCAATCTCTTGAGCCTCAGAGAGCCGGAGAAATGGGTACTTCCCTATTTAAGGTAGACAGCTTAATAAACGGTGTTATCAACACGGTAATCGTCTTTGAAAAGACACAAATCCTACCGTCCATGTGCAGCGGTTACCGATAACACCAAAACCTAATTCAGAATTCAATTTCTTTTCTAATTGTCTGACTCAGACTGAGTCTCAATATAATCAATTTGACTTGAATGAGATTCAAGTATATATAACAATTCAATATGAATCCATATATTCAATCTGTTCAATCTATCAATCCATACAACTTGACTGAACCGAACCATAGATATACATCCATCTACATGATTCTCCAGTTACATCCCTTTACTGATATCATAGTTTCGGCAAGTCATCCATCTATACAATTCAATTTACAAGACAATACAATACAATCAAGATATCTTGGGGTTTATAAGTGGTAGATTGGTACGGAAGGTGTTAGAAGTGGCACGAGACTGCAACCATAAGACACTAACCTGAATTCAATCGCCGTTGTTCCGGGTATTTTGAAGGAGCCTTGTACTCTATATACCGTAGTTTCTGGTCTAGTGAGACTTCTCTCGTATACACTGGCCTCTTCTGTACTAAGCTACAAACAACAACGCTAACATTAAAATAAACATTATAAAACTATACTCTCTCTGTCTATTCTACTCCCTCATCTTTGGGACTTACTGAGCGATTGTTCGCTGACGGCATTCCTTCTCTTTCTTCTTTGGAATGTTGTCAGGTGGATCGGACCTTCAGGAGATCGAGCCCACCAGCGAGGACTTGGATCAGCTGGCTTTTGACCCGGAGTTCTAGATACTTGTACATTTACATTCTGTATTTTCCATTTCTGTTATGCCACTGTTTAGGCATTGCTTTTCATTCCATGTATTTACTTTTCCATGTACTGTAAAAGAATGTTAATAAATAAAGTTGATGTTCATTACATTTGTCTCTTGTGTATATTTCTTGTATATTGCTTAGTTACGCTTAGCGTATTTAATTCTGAGTAAATACGTAGTGGCCTCGTCGCGTCCTCTGCCCGTATACTGGGAAGCGGGGCGTGACAACCGGTACGGTTCTCGTACGGCCTGCCCCCCCAATGTTAAGAAGGAGGGTAACCACTCCTTCCGCCGGGATGGAGTGGTTAGTAACCCCCCGACAGAATGTGGGTGGTTGGCCACAGGTCTGACGGGCCGAGCCCCATACACAGAAAGCAGTCATAGAAAAGGATGTTCGCTGAGCTTCCTGAGTAGACCAGTATCCTTTGGACCTCGTAGCAGTGGACCCGTGTCGTAATCACGAGGGGGACGTTGTGAGGAAAGGATATTCCGTGGAGGTCTTCGTCAGTGAAGGTGATGGGCTCGGATGCTTTATTTTTCTTCCGGGGCTGGTCGCTGGTTCCCTCGACCTGTAGGAGGCGGCGAATCTCGCCGGCTCTGTGCGGACCCCCTGAAGAGACGACCATGATTTGGCCGATCGTTAATTCGCCGGGAGGGGGAGGGTTTTCTTGCTCCCGGTCTTCCTATCTCTTTTCCCGTAGGTACTTCGTCGGGTGGTCCGAGCGAATCAACTCCTCGATGTAGTCGCGGAGCTGTTTACAGATCTCAGTCGGGTGTCCCTGCGACCTATGAAAAGCGCAGTGCATGCATCGAGTCCGTTTGGCCGCTCTATTGGTGACCAAAGGGAGCTTGAAGAATCGCTTGCCCCTCGCCTCTTCCAACAGCTCGGTTTGAGAGATTTTGAGCGGAGTATACTTCTGAAACATCGGGGAGTATGGCTTTGGCAGGTCGACCTTCTTCTTCTCTTCTCTACCCCTCTTCTTTTGGTTGGCATGGTCGTCCCAGGATAGGTTTGCGTTAACTTCGGACTCGAGTTGGATTTCCTGCTCGTCCAAGCTTTTACCTCGGCCATGGTCCTAGGTTGCGCCAATGCAAAGGAGCAGAGCCACTCTTTGTGCCTGAGACCTGATCTCAGAGCTGTGATTACATTCTCATCCCGGTGCTCGGGAACTTCAAGAACAACGTTGTTGAAGCGAGTGACATATCCTTTAAAGGATTCCTTGTCCCCACTCTTTATAGTGAAGAGGTAATCGACGGTCCGTTTCTGTCGTCTGCTCCCGAGTAAGTGTCCGAGGAACTGGGCGGCCAGCTCATCAAAGGCAGAGATGGAGCGTGGCGTGAGTCCTCGGAACCAGTCTCGTCCAGCCCGGATAAGAGTGGCAGGGAACGCTCGGCATTAGGCAGCGTTGGAGTTGTCCTGGAAGCCCATGCCCGCCGTAAACGCGTCCAGATGGTCTTTTGGGTCGGACTTCCCGTCAAAGAGGGCCACTTTTGGAGGCTTATTTCTAGATGAGGCGCGGACAGCGAGCAACTCTTCAGTGGAGGGCTTCATAAGCGAGTGAGCGGCGTACCTGTCCCCGTCGTTTGAAGGATGACCCTTCCGATGTATGCCCTCGATTTTCTCTTCGAGGGCGTCGAGACAGTCGTGGTACTCCGAGGATTCAGCGTAATCAGAGTTATGGCCCTTCCCGCTGGCGGCCTGCGCCTGGCTGCAGCTCCGGTTCCGTTCTATTAGGTTCCTCAGGACTCCTGGCGAAGTCATTCTTTAGTCATCGCGGCGAGTGCTGCCCGCGCAACCCCGTCGAGGGAGAGGGTGCCGACCATGCCTGGGAGCAGGCGACCTGACCGACACCTCCTCGGTAGGGACGGGAGCGAGATGGGCCTCGGAGCGGGGAGCTCTTTCACGAGACCTCGGCGCGGAGCTGTGTGGCGCCCAACGAGTCATTGAATTGGTTGCCGCGTGGGGCCTGCGGCCGTCGGAGATAGTAAGACACTGTTAAGTGGTGCCAACATGGGCAGTGTCATCTCCCCCTCTGCGGAGGTCGTGATTCCGGGGAGGGGGAACGGCGGCCTGGGGGGCTTGTCCTGCCGTTTGTATGCGGACAAGGGCGTCCACTATGGATGCAAGCTTGTCGATCCGTGCAGAGAGGGCGTTAGGGGGAAGAGTGGATCCGTCCGCGCTTCCGTTGTGGGGAGGACGGCGGCTTGTGCTTGGATCGTCACGGTGTTCACTCGCCATGAGTTCGAGATCGGAAGATCAACTTTCGATGAGTGTAATTCGCGTTCCCACAGACGGCGTCAACTGATGGAGGTTGGGATCTTCTTCAGATGTTTTCCTCCGTCGATCTGTCGCGAGCGTGGATGAACGGATGAGATTGGTATTGGGGGTCCTTTCCCTGAGCGTGTGGATCTCAGTGGGCTTGATTCGAGGTGAAGCCGAGCTACCTGATAAAGAAGTCCCGGGATGGTTGTGCCACCGTGGACCCTTCGACGATCAAGTTAGCCGAGGTATTTGAGCAGAGTAGCGGCTTATTGGGTTAAAATTGCGTTACCTGAGTCGTCTGGGAGAGAGATTTTTATAGTGGTCACTTGGAGCGGGCTGGTGCGAGATCTTCGCCGGCCGTTACGCCCCTGGCGTTAGGCCTGCATGAGTGACGGGATCCCCCCATTAATGACGAGATACGCTCGTTAATGGAGGGATACGGCGGCGTGGAACGCAGGTTGTTGGGTAGCGGATATCTCGCTTCTGGAGAGATACGCGGAGCCGTGGCGGAGGCGCTTGGGCTCTGCGTCGTTGGTTGCTCGGTAGAACCGGGGCGACTTAGCTCGGCGGGAGGCTCGGAGACAAGTGGGAGGCCGAGGAAGATCGGTTCTGTGATAGCTCGGAGGCAAGCAGGGAGGGCTGAGGAAGCTCAGCGTGCAGGAGGGCTCGGAGACGAGCCGATGGTTATTTGTAAGGCGGGCATAGGAGTGCTCAGGTATCCATAGAAGGCCGGGATATACCCGGGACGGTGCTTGCCCTATTTGCTTGAGCTCCGGGACACGTCATCAGCCACGTGTCATGATCTGGGGAGTTCCCACCTGTGAGCATCATCAATATTCAATAATAACATTTAATTATTTTGGTCAATTGCACGTTTTTGGATAAGATTAAACAAATTAATTGTCTGTTGAAGCCAATATCCTCAGATTTGCTTTACACTTCTGCCACTTTTGAAATTGGACGATGTGTCGATCGATCGAGACAACATATATTGCAGTTGGGCAAAGAGTTGATTTTTGATTTGCTGTGTGGGTGTTCGAAATTTAATTCCAAAAGGGATTTTTACTTAAAGCCCCTTGAAACTGAGCTAATGGCTAAAAACCACTCCAAAACTTGATAATTTCTTATTAGCCCCAAAACGTTAACGTTGCGTCTTTTTACCTCCATTAGCCCTTTTTATTTCACTCCGTTAGTCAATTAACGAAGGAAGTCAGGCCAGGGTTATCAAACCCGCTCAACCCGCTCGTATTCACTCTTCTTCGTCTACAATTCTAAATCAGAACCCTCGTTGAGAAAAAGGACCCATATTCTATTGCCGGTCGAAGATTTGAAGACCTAATTCCGAACATGGGCTCTAATTTGAAATTTTAGGTGTAAAAGAGTGAATGTCAGTGGGTTGAAAGGGTTTGATAACCTAAGCTTGACTTCCTTCGCTAATTGATTAACGAAATGAAGTGAAAGGGTTAGTGAGGGATAAAATAACGCAACTTAAACGTTTGGGGAGGGAGTAATAAGTAATTATCAAGTTTTGGACGGGTTTTAGTAATTAGCTCAGTTTTGGGGCCTTGAAATACAAAAAACTCATTCCAAGAAGGATAAACATTCAAGATAATTGTTGGGCGACTGAAAAGCAAATATCCGTTCTCTCATATGCAATGCAACCAACAGAAATTGAGAAAAAAGTGTAATTTTCAGACTATCTTTGTAAGACCGATGATGTTGTTTCTTTCTTTCTCAAAACAAGCACATATGATATATCAGTCATAAATGATTTTTATTTTCTTTTTTTAATTTATAAATCCAACCTTCTTCGGCTTATAGTTAATTGTTTCAATTTATGTATAAGAAGGACTTAAGGTCTTTTCACTCCATTTTAAGCATCATCCAATTTTTTCTCCCTTTCAAATATTTTTAAAAAAAAATTTACTAGAAAGCTAGCTTCCAAGCAGTTGTATGTCTTAAGGTTTAATCTTTTTATTTAATGTTAGAAAACATTTACAGATTAACTAAATAAAATATCATATATTCTCATCATCAAACAATTCAATTTCAGAAAGCAATGAAACATTCACTCTAATAATTAGACTTATTACTTTATATTTTGTTGATCTCTAGTAGAATTTCAGAATGCCAAATAATCATTAAGATAATGGCAACTAGCCAGCAAACCTTCATTCTTGGCCATTGATTCAGTAATAACCAAAAAATAATTATCTTAGATAAAAGTAAAAATTTTAGACGGTATTTAATTTTTTTTGGCACTGCATATTACGAGAAAACTGATAGCGGCTATAGGAAATTTCTATATCGCAAGGACATATGGCATCATGCCATTTATTGATCTATACGCATGACGCGGGGCGGATCCGCGCGTCAAGATGCTGCCTTCCGTTGATCTGCTGATGGCGGCGATGGATGGCTGATGTTGGATGTGGAGGCAGGCTCCTGAAGCGTGTGGATCTCAATGGGTTTGAGGTTGTGGTTGTCGAGCTACCTGTAAGGAAGTCCCGGGATAGTTGTGCCACCGAGGACCCTCTGACGGTTAAGTTAGAGAGGAAATCCGAACAGAGTAACGGCTTAGTGGAGTAAGAATGGCTTACTTGAACCATCTGAAGAAGGGGTTTATATAGCGGTGGCAGCAGACAGGGCAGGCGTGAGAATCACGCCGGCCGTTACGCTCCCGACGTCATGCCCGCGTGATGAGCGGGATCTCCCATTAATGGCGAGACATGCTCGTTAATGGGGGATCGTGATGGCATGGAACGTGGGATGTGGCCGGCGGAAATCTCGCGCATGGCGAGATTCGCGGGATGGCGGTTGCACCTGTGAGCAGTGTCGTTGGTCGGTCGATGAGACCGAGGAAGATGACCTCGGCGGGAGAGCTCGCGGATGAGCAGGAGAGCCGAGATATCTTGGTTCTATGGTAGGCTGGAGACGAGCTGTGAGGCCGAGAAGGCCAATTGTGCATGGGGCTCGGTGGCGAGCCAGAGTTTGTTTGTGGGATGGGCACAGGAGTGTCCTGGTCGGCCACTGGTCGGCCGCTGTAGGTCCTTTCAAATGAGCTTTGGGACACGCCATCTGCCACATGTCATAGTCTGAGAGATCACCGATACCGAGCATCATCATTAGCCCCCCACTCTCGTCCCGACCATCTGACGGGTCGGGTCGAGAGTGGTCTGTCGGGTCACCCGAGGTGAACTCCTTTTCGAAGGTATCGTCAGGCGTGTCCCCGAGTAATCTGTTGTATTTTCTCGATGATGTCAGCAAATCAGGGCGAGATCTTTACATTAAAGTGGGTGCGCCGAATCGTGCGTGTCACGCCCCGCTTCCCATTATACGGGCAAAGAACGCGACGAGGCCGTTACGTACTTACTCTGAAGTAAATAAGCTAAGCGTATCTAAGCAATATAAAAATAAATACACAAGAGACAAGATATAATAAAACATCAACTTTATTTATTCACATTCTTTTGTACAATGCATGGAAAAGAAAAATACATCTGAATGGAAGTAATGCCTAAACAATGGCATAACAGAAAAGGAAGGTACCGAAATGAAATGTGTACAATGAAGCTAGAGCTCTAGGTCGTAAGTAACCTGATCCAGGTCCTCACTAGTAGGCTCGATCTCCTGAGTGCTCGAACCACCTGACGACATTTAAAGAAGAAAGAAAGAGAATGTTGTCAGCGAACAAATCGCTCGGTAAGTCCCAAAGATAAGGGAGAAATAGAATAGACAGAGAGGGAGAGAGTATAGCTTTTCAAGTTGTGTTATTTTGTTATATTGTTGTATTTACTGTTAATGATGTTGTTAACGTAAGTTCGAGGGTGAATGTCAACCAATCTCAAGAGTGTTCTCAAACCCAACAGACTCCAATCCAAGGATAGGGAACCACGGGCCCGAATCAAATGTTAGTAGCGGGATTTCGACCGTCGTCGAAATATTCCAAACTCAACAGGCCACAATCCAGAAGCATGGAAATACGAGCCCTCATGATTTCTTACTTGTGTTAGTAGACATGGATTCATGATCTAGGGAGACTCTTGAGATTCTGTTAGATTCACGCATGAACTACCCCAATACCCCGTGTATTTATTGTATTGATAGTAATGATTGTACTGATGGTATTGTATTATCTTGAAAATTGAATTGTATAGATGACTTGCCGAAACCATGATATCAGTAAATGGATATAACTGGAGAATCATGGATGTAACTAGAGAATCATGTAAATGGAAGTATATCCATGGTTCGGTTCAGTCAATACAGATTGAATAGATTGAATATATGGATTCATGGATTCATTTTGAATTGTATTCAAGTCAGATTTTTAAGAAGAGACTCAGTCTGAGTCAGAACAATTAGAAAAGAAATTGAAGTCCTGATTGTTTTGATGTTATCGGTAACCGCTGCACATAGGCGACAGGATTTGTGACTTTTTCAAAAACGATTACCGTGTTGATAACACCGTTGTTAAGTTGTCTACCTTAAATAGGCAAGCACCCACTTCTCCGTCTCCCCGAGGCTCAAGAGATTGGTCCCGCTTAAACCTATGTTTACTAGGGTCCTTAGGGTAATTTATAGAACTTGAGGGGATTTTATGTAAAAATACTTTTGTATAATTCTCAAAATACACCCCAAATATTTATTTCTCGTCTTTAGAATTGTAATAAATGTAGATTTTATATTTGTGATATTTCTAGTGAAAACAACCTAATTTCATAATATAGGGTATTTAATTGTAATATTGAACTTGTATGGATTTCATGGTTTTTTAATGTAAAGTGATCCTTGCGATTTTTTTAGAAAAGGTTGGAATATTTATATTATTACAAAATAGATATTTTAATGATACACACACACACACACACACACACATATATATAAATAAACTTTAATATATATTATATTTTTAGAAATCTCATTTTCTTAAGATTTTCGTATTTTCTCTCGAGACCGAATGCTCCTTGCGGAGGTCTGCATCTCGCACTACTAAGCCCATGGATGTACGATAATCCGCACCATCCCAGTCGGGTTCCCCAAAATGGGTTGTAACGGCACTTTGCAAAGATTTATAAAAATACTTAATCGTTTAAAAAATGGTTTTATTAATTCATGGTATTATTTGAAATGTTTCGTTTTCCTGTATTCTATATTCCCGAAAGATATTGTGCTATGTTGAATATGAGTGTTGTGAGAAGGTAGGTCATTACCTTGTGATCTACTTAAAAGTATAGCAAGATTAAGGTTGTTTTAAAGTCGAAATGAAACTACATGGTATTATACTGAAAAAGAGCGGTAAAAGTTACAAAATGAAATAGATTGTCGTGAAACTTGATCAACATATTTATTAATGTTTAATAGTCAACATGTAAGAGTTTTGTGTGAATGTATTTAAGAAAATGTTAGTTTTTTAGAAAGAACCGAATCGGAAATCGGTTTAAAACCGATTCCGTCGGGTTTTGAAATTTCGTATTTTTAGAACAAGATTAGAGAAGAGGGAGTGGACTTGCTGGCTTAGATATTAGAAGAGAGGAAGAGAGAACGGTAGGAGGCGCCGGTGCGTCGATTCGCCGCCGGGAGCTCCTAGGGTTGTCGTCGGAATTTCGCCGAAGCTTTCGCCACTCCAAAATTACACTAAACTTCTAGAAATTTTCTTGAGAGTTTTGATCAGAATTTTGGAGTGAGGTGTGTGTGTGTAGGGGTTGTATTTATAGGGTAAGACTAGGGTTAGGGTAAGTGAAACGTTTAATTGAAAAAAATATAATAAAATGTAATAAAATGGAGTAATTGGTGTTTTAAAAGGGCTCTGTTACTGGTCTGAAGAAATAAAGTGTACAGGGGTGCAGGGGAGGTGAAAAGCCAAAAGTTTCATGTAGATGACTCGGCGGTCTGGCCGAGTTCGGCCGGCGGCGGCGGCCCGAGTCGGCTGGTCCGCCGGCCAATTCGGCCAAGTCCAGGCAAGTCAGGTGGTCGGAGTCCTCCTTGCCAGTTCAATAGTCCCCTGGTACAGTTTGTTTACAGGGTGTAGTGGGATTTTTGTGAGATATGCACGTGTAAACCATTAGTATTCTAAAAATTCACAATAAAACAATATTAAAAATAATGTGGAGTATGAGATTTGAACTCTGGTGGCTTGGTTCAGCAGTGCAAGGTCTTACCAATGAGCTACAAGCTCTTTCTTGCTATTAAAAAGCAAAACAAACTTATAAGTTGTGCTCAGGCAAAATACCCCTTTCTGTATTTTGCAAAAATTTGTACAAAAAGTTATACAGAAAGTTTAGAGTTGTTACAGTACGTACTTTGGCTGAAGCGACATACCACGTGTCGGGCGCTGGTTGGCGGATGCGACGGGCCGTAGATCTCTGGCGTCTGATGGGATCCGGCCATCGTGCGTGCGACAGGTGGAGCGATCGTGGTCGTCGAATGCGAAAAGTTGTTTTTGGCAGGAGTCGACCGTTGCCGTTGGATGAGGACGCCGGTGGCTATAAATAGAGGTGGGGTCCGCTTCAGGGCCCATCTCCCTTCATATTTTCCTCGTTCTTGATCTTGTTAGCTCGGCACTCTCCTCTTCAGGTCGGATCTCTGCGTTCTCGAGGGCTTCTCCATCAGATTAGATGTCTTCCTTTGAGGAGTATGTAGGTGTCGACGAGGTAGATTCTAGGTGTTCTTCCACTGAGTCGGAGTCTTCTCGGAGAGTTAGGGTTAGATCCTCTTCCCAGGGTTGCGCGTCAGGGGCAGATCCCAGAGCGGAGGCGGCGGACGCCCCTGGAGTGCCATCCTTGGTGAGGTACAAGAATGAGCTTGCCACTGCTCGGGCCGGTTTCCATATCCCGTCCGGCTACACTCTTCGTTTGGCCGAGGAAGGAGAGAGGGCGGATCAGGTACGGAGTAAAGAGATAGCCTTGTACCTGGATTCTTTTTGGGCCGGAATGCGCCTGCCCTTCTCTCCCGAGGTTGTTAGCGCGTTAAATTACTTTGGGTTAGCCCCGGGCCAGCTAGTGCCGAACTGATGGAGGATTCTCCTTAGGTTCCTGGTCCGTTTGAAGTTGCAGATGGTCCCTTTCGGTCTGTCCATCCTTGCCTCCTCTCTCACTTACAAAGGCCACCCCGGCGCTCGCGCGGACGACCCGAGGTGGGTTTACCTTTCCTTTAGGAAACGACGGGGGAGTGCACTCGGGTCGGGAGTTGTCGTCATGCCTTCTTCTATCCACGATTGGAAGAAGAAGTTTTTCTTTGTTGGGCCACCAGAGGGTGAGGAATGGCCCGTGCCCACTTAGTGGTCTTGGGATAGGTGTTGTCGGGGGAGCCCGTACAACGATCCCGACGCGGTGAGAGTGGCAGAATGGGAGCGCATTCCCCGGGCTGACGTGCTGCTTTCTGAGCGGGCCCTAAGTTGGGCTGGGCTCAGCCCCGCCTAGTTTGTCGGTAAGTTAGGAGTTTGTAGGCGTTTTGCTAGGCTTGCGTTTAATTTCATTTTTGTTTGTGTTGCTAACTCCATTGTATCTTGTCCTGTGCAGAACCCATGAACTTCAGCCGCCTTCGAGCGGCCATGCGCAAGCCGAAGAAGGGGTCAAAGGCTGGAGGGGCCAGCTCATCCTGTCCGACGTCGGTCCGGGGTCCCCCGGCAACCGTCGCATCCCAGCGCTCGAGCGCGGATCGTGCCCCGGAGCCCAGCAAAGCTCCGAGGCGGAAGCGAGTTCAGGGGCAGGGGGCCCAGGCTTCGAAGATGGAGGCCGACTCTCCGCCGTCGCCTCTTAAGCGGTTCCCCCGAACAGTTCCGCGGACTCAGGCCTCGCCGATCTTGGTGGACGAGGGGTAGCTCCGCTTTGAGGTGCCCTCGGGGCTCTCCGTCGCTGACAGCTTGCTGTCCGACATGGAGAGGTAGGCCGGGAGCAAGGTTCCTGGGGGGACTCTGAAGGCGCAAATGGCGTCCATCGCCCAAGTGGTCGTGCAGGTTAGTTCCCGTACCTCACTCGATTTTTCACTCAGCGTCTCATCATTCGCGAGATTTGGTACTCCTTTTTCTTTCTGACCCTCCTCCGATTTCTTCCTCCAGCACGTCGCTCTCGTCGTCCGGATGGAGGAGGAGGAAATAGCCCCGGCGATGCGAGTCGCGGGCGCGCTCTCCTCGCTGGAGGAGAGCTCAAAGCGGGAGCCGGAGGTGGCGAAGGCGAGGGTTGCTGTCCTTGAGGGCGAGGCGGCGGCGGCCGCAAAGCAGGAGGTTGCCAGGTTCCGCGAGGCCGTCGAGGCCATGCTTCAGGACTCCAAGGTGCTCGCGGGCACCATGAGGAAGTCAGCGAGCACCTTCCGGAAGAAGTTGGAGGCTGCGGTAGAGGCGGCGAAGCGAGTCGACCTCAGAGCAGCGAAAGCGGTGGAGAACCTCCAGAAATTGGAACAGTTCTACACCGTCCTAGCCTCGGCCACCACTACCATCTGGCCCGAGGCTTTCAACGCCGTCAAGGCTCGGATGCCGGAGTTCAATGACGAAAAGCTCCGAGCCGAATATCCTTGCGGGGATGATGATCAGAGGGACGGCCCCGAGGACGAGGTCGGGGAAGAGATACCCGGCGAGGGCGACGCCGAGGCTCCTATGGCGGGCGCTGAGTTTCCCGGGGTTGCGCCTGGCCCTGAGGCCTGAAACCCCTTGTCTTCTTGTTTTTCTTTCTTTTTGTTGCATCGGGTATTCTGTAGGCCTTTGGGCATTTTGTAAGGCTGGGGAGCCCACAATACCCTTGTAAAAGCTTTAACTTTGTGAATAAAGATTTTTGTTTTTGTAGCGGTGTTTGTGCTCGTATTTTCTTTTGTCGGTAAACACTTGTATTTGCACAGTTCTGCCTTCATGTTGTGTCGGTTTTTAGTCTAGCGATTACGCGTCGGATTGAATCTAATCATTTGCCAAGTGTGTGAAGACCGGCGGAAAGACGGTATCTCCATGGCCCCGAAGCCGAGGTGGAGATCGCTTAGACGTAGAACCGGATGCCTCTTGGCGAGGTCATGTTCCTTAGCGTAGAAGGCTCGGAGAGGTATGTTGATGATAGACCGAGCAGGTAGCTGCCCGGTGCCTCTAGGCGAAGCTTCGATCCCTGGAGTTGTAAGGTAGTGAATTGGCAGCCGCGGATAACCAAGCAGGGTAGCCGCTCAGATCCCTCTTGATGAGGTCATGATATTTAGCGCGGGAGGGGCCGTACAAGGCCTGCCAATGATGGACCGAGCAGTGAAGATGCTCGGTTGCCTCTGGGCGAGGGCTTTGATCCCTGGTGTGTTGGGGTAGGGAGCTACTGGCCAGGGATAACCGAGCAAGGGCGGGCCCGGTTGCCTCTTTCGAGGGCTTTTTATCCTTAGCGCGGGAGGGGACGTAAGAGGCCTACTAAGGATGGCCGAGCAGGGTTGCTGCCCGGTGCCTCTTGGTGAGGGTTTTAATCCCTGGTGTGTTGGGTAGGGAGCTACCAGCCAGGGATAACCGAGCAAGGGCGGGCCCGGTTGTCTCTTTCGAGGGCTTTTTATCCTTAGTGCGGGAGGGGCTGTAAGAGGCCTACTAAGGATGGCCGAGCAGGGTTGCTGCCCAGTGCCTCTTGGTGAAGGCTTTGATCCTTAAGGATGGCCGAGCAGGGTTACTGCCCGGTGCCGCTTGGCAAGGGTTTTGATCCATGGTGTGTTGGGGTAGGGAGCTACCAGCCAGGGATAACCGAGCAAGGGTGGGCCCGGTTGCCTCTTTCGAGGGCTTTTTATCCTTAGCGCGGGAGGGGCCGTAAGAGGCCTACTAAGGATGGCCGAGCAGGGTTGCTGCCCGGTGCCTCTTGGTGAGGGTTTTGATCCTTAAGGATGGCCGAGCAGGGTTGTTGCCCGGTGCCTCTTGGCGAGGGCTTTGATCCCTGGCGTTGTGGGGTAGGGAAGCTACCAGCCAGGGATAGCCGAGCGGGATAGCCGCTCGGCTACCTCTTGGTGAGGGCTTTGATCCCTGGCGTTGTGGGGTAGGAGAGCTACCAGCCAGGGATTGCCGAGTAGGGTATCCGCTCGGCTGCCTCTTGGTGAGGGCTTTGATCCCTGGCGTTGTGGGGTAGGGCAGCTACCAGCCAGGGATAGCCGAGCAGGGTAGCCGCTCGACTGCCTCTTGGTGAGGGCTTAGATCCTTAGCACTGGAGGGACCATGGGAGGCCTGCTAAGGATTGATCGAACAGTGAAGCTGCTCAGTTGCCTCTTGGCCAGGGCTTAGATCCCTGGCGTTGTGGGGTAAGGGAGCTACCGGACAGGGATAGCCGAGCAGGATAGCCGCTCGGCTGCCTCTTGGTGAGGGCTTAGATCCTTAGCGCTGGAGGGACCATGGGAGGCTTGCTAAGGATTGACCGAGCAGTGAAGCTGCTCAGTTGCCTCTTGGCGAGGGCTTAGATCCCTGGCGTTGTGGGGTAGGGGTGCTACCGGCCAGGGATAGCCGAGCAGGGTAGCCGCTCGGCTGCCTCTTGGTGAGGGCTCATATCCTTAGCGCTGGAGGGGCCATGGGAGGCCTGCTAAGGATCGACCGAGCAGGATAGCCGCTCGGCTTCCTCTTGGTGAGGGCTTAGATCCTTAGCGCTGGAGGGACCATGGGAGGCCTGCTAAGGATTGACTGAGCAGTGAAGCTGCTCAGTTGCAACTTGGCGAGGGCTTAGATCCCTGGCGTTGTGGGGTAGGGGAGCTACCGGCCAGGGATAGCCGAGCAGGGTAGCCGCTCGGCTTCCTCTTGGTGAGGGCTTTGATCCCTGGCGTTGTGGGGTAGGGGAGCTACCAGCCAGGGATAGCCGAGCAGGGTAGCCGCTCGGCTGCCTCTTGGTGAGGGCTTAGATCCTTATCGCTGGAGGGGCCATGGGAGGCCTGCTAAGGATAGTCGAGCAGGGTAGCCGCTCGGCTGCCTCTTGGTGAGGGCTTTAATCCCTGGCATTATGGGGTAGGGGAGCTACCGGCCAGGGATAGCTGAGCAGGGTAGCCGCTCGGCTGCCTCTTGGTGAGGGCTACGGGAAGATGGACAGTCGCGAGTGACACATGCCACGAATGTGTGGAGGAGGCAAAACGCCAGAGCCGCGCCGTTTCAATTTCGCATCGAGCGACGCGACGTTCGCCGCGTAGCGGTCCAGGCCTTTTCCTCGGCCATGGTCTTAGGCTGCGCTAATGCAAAGGAGCGTAACCACTCTTTGTGCCTAAGACCGGACCTCAATGCCGTGATGACCGTCTCGTCCCGGTGCTCTAGGAACTCGAGAAGGGCGTTGTAGAAGCGGGTGATGTATGCTTTGAATGTCTCTTTGTCCCCGCTCTTGATTGTGAATAGGTGGTCAACTGTGCGTTTTTGCCGCCTGTTCCCGACGAAATGGCCGAGGAATTGGGTGGCCAGCTCGTCGAAAGTTGAGATCGAGCGCGGCTCGAGTCCTCAGAACTAGTCTCGTCCGGAGCGGATGAGAGTGGCCGGAAAGCTCGACACTGGGCGGCGTCGGAGTTGTCTTGGAAGCTCATCCCTGCGGTGAACGCATCCAAATGGTCCTTCGGGTCAGATTTGTCGTCGAAGAAGGAGACCTTCGGGGGCTTGTTGCGAGAGGAGACGTGGACGGCGAGCAGCTCCTCGGTGAACGGCTTAGTGAGCGAGTCGGCAGCGTACTTAGTCCGGTCGCTCGGACGGTGACCTTCCCGATGCATACCCTCGATCTTCTTCTCGAGGGCGTCGAGTCGGTCGCGGTACCCCAATGACTCGGCACATTCTGATCCCAGGCCTCTGCTGTTGGAAGCCTGCGTCTGGTCTCGGCCCCGGTTCCTTTCAATGAGGTTTCTTAGATCTCCCGGCGAGGTGGTCTTCGAGCCGCCGTGGCGAGTCTCGTCCGCGCGACCCCGTCGAGGGAGGGGGTGTTGGTCATGCCTGGTAACAGACGAGCTGACAGACATCTCCTTGGGAAGGACAGGTGCGCGAAGGATCTCGGGACGAGGCGCTCTGGCGACGGACCTCGTCGTTGAACTGTGAGGCGCCCAGCGGGTCTCAGAACGTATTGGCCCGGGAGATCTGCGGCTGTGGAAGGTAGCGCCGACACGAACGGAGTCTTCTCTCCCCCTGTAGGGGTCCCGGTCCCGGGGCGGGGGAGAGGCGACCTGGGGATCTTGCCTTGCCGTTTGGACGCGGATGAGCGCCTCCATGAAGGAGGCGAGCCGGTCTATTCGGCCGGCAAGGACGCTAATGGCATTGGGCGAAAGAGGTTCGTCCGCGCCTCCGTTGAGGGGGAAGCGGCGGCTAGTGCTTGGATCTTCGTGATGATCGCTTGCCATTGGATTGAGATCGGAAAATGAACTTTTGTTTTTTGTAGAATCAAGGACTTTCCCATAGACGACGCCAGCTGACGCAGGGCCGATCTGAGCGTCAAGATGCTATCTTCCGTTGATCTGCTGATGGCGGCGATGGATGGCTGATATTGGATCTGGAGGCAGACTCCTGAAGAGTGTGAATCTTAATGAGTTTGAGGTTGTGGTTGCCGAGCTATCTGCAAGTAAGTCCCGACGTCACGCCCGCGTGATGAGCGGGATCCCCCATTAATAGCGAGACAGGCTCGTTAATGGGAGATCGTGATGGCGTGGAACGTGGGATGTAGCCAGCGGAAATCTCGCGCATAGTGAGATTCGGGGGATGGCGGCTGCACCTGTGAGCGGTGCCGTTGGTCGGTCGATGCGACCGAGGAAAAGATGACCTCGACGGGAGCCTGTAGACGAGCTGTGATGCCGAGGAGGCCAATTGTGCATGGGGCTCGGTGGCGAGCCAGTGTTTTTGTTTGTGGGATGGGCACAGGAGAGTCCTGGTCGGCCGCTATAGGTCCTTTCTCGTATGCTTTGTGACACGTCATCTTCCACGTGTCATGGTCTGGGAGATCACCGATACCGAGCATCATCAACGCATGTGTATTTTACTGATCCAGGAATCATTAAGATAGAGTGAGAAAATCTGAAAGTGGCATTATCTTGTCAATGTAGAACATTCTTACTGCTGTGCAGGATTTCGGTTTGGACCCACAGCACATGGGCCCATACATAAATGCATTTGAGCTTTTAATATAGTGAGATTCTATCCAAATGACTCAAGTCACGTCTTATATTTCATACACATATGCATCGCACAATTTTCCCGATGTGGAACTATATTATTCACGTTCTCAACAAGTTGCCTCTTATATTATAGACTATGAATAATATTATAGGCTAAAATAGAAAAGTATTGGAGTGAGAATTTTGGCTCGTAATAAATTATAGACATTAAAATCATCATCCTATTCATACAAAACTAACTCATACTAACTAACTACACGAAACCACCCTAAATAAAGAAACTGACAGTGCTGAAACAGCTCCTAACAATGTATGTCAAAAAATTTCACTCCAAAACCTTTTTTTTATGGCCTTAAAAAAGAAGATACAGCAATGTAGGTCCAAAATTGATTGTTATAGAAAAAACGCAGTATGAGAACGAATCAAGGTTTCCCCGCATTGACTATCGATGCAACCGATGTCCTCCCCCTAAGAATCATAACCTTAATTAATTAACATAATCATTCTACATCCCCTCCCCTCCCAAAACATAAACCACCCAACAATGGACAACACTCCCCTCCTCCCCCTTCCCTCCAATCTAAACACTTCGGAGCCGAGCCCCGACTGGCTCAACACCGCCGACAACGCCTGGCAGCTGACGGCCGCCACGCTGGTCGGCCTCCAGAGCGTCCCCGGCCTCATCATCCTCTACGGCTCAATCGTCAAGAAAAAATGGGCCGTCAATTCCGCCTTCATGGCTCTCTACGCCTTCGCGGCCGTCCTTCTCTCCTGGGTTCTCTGGGCCCACCAGATGTCCTTTGGATCGTCCAAAACCATCCTGATCGCTTCCGAGCCCGGGACCGTTCTGAGGGAGAAGTATTTATCGGCCGATAGCGATGCAGGGGCTATGTTTGGAAACGCGACGTTCGTGTTCTATCAGTTTGCGTTTGCGGCGATCACGGTGATACTGCTGGCGGGGTCGGTGCTAGGGAGGATGAACTTTTATGCATGGATGATGTTCGTGCCGCTCTGGGTGACAGGCTCGTATGCTGTGGGAGCATTTTCGGTGTGGGGGGAGGAGGGGTTCTTGCGCAATATGGGACTGGTGGATTTTGCTGGAGGTTATGTTATTCACCTGTCGTCTGGGGTTGCCGGATTCACCGCTGCTTATTGGGTACGTAAGAGATATAGCCTATATATTCGTCTATTTGAAGAGTTATGAGCTTGCGGTCGACCGTGTCGGTCGACCCATGGTTGGTCCCCTTGGTCGTAAGAGATGAAAGATGAATAGGCTCATAGATCAGAGAAGGCAATTTTGAAGATCTTACATCTTTTATCTCACGCTCTATCCGATCATATGATGACCTATTTGAAACTTATAGAGCTAATAAAAGAAGTATTACTCAAATTATCGACACTAGAAAAAGTATATTCCATGCGATCATCGTTTACGAGTAAACAATCTTGAAGATGCTAGGATGCATGCAGAGCCGAAATATGTACGTACCTTTGAGACAAAAAGCTTTTATTCCGAACTCTTGGTGTCGAATACATGCGGTTTATATTTTCTAGATCCTAAACACGCCTAACATTTAAAACTGACATCCAACTTAGCAATGCAGATTTTTCAAGTTGTGATTCGCTTTCATTTCACAAATTGTTTCATTATTTACCATCTTGCCAAGGAGCCCACCGTGGCCCATAGCAATTTATGGACAAAATCAGGACCGTACAAAGTACATATTAGGCCCATCTTTTGTATGTATGTCTAAGGGACATGTGTATTTATGATATATACACTGATAATGAAAGAATTTTCCAATAATATTTGACAAAGCTTGCATTGTGTGTAATTAGTTAAAGTCGTCTATGTGTATGGGATGCATGTATTTGTGTAATCTCAATTGCACAGAATCGGGGTATCATAAATTGCTTACTTTTAAAATAGATATTGTAGTGCGGTTTCTTGTCCTGCTTTTTGCATGAAAGAATGATGCTGATATTATATTGGAGCACATATGCAGGTGGGTCCGAGAATAGCTCAAGACCGGCAAAAGTTTCCGCCCAACAACATAATCCACATGTTGGGTGGTGCCGGATTCCTATGGCTAGGCTGGTCAGGGTTCAATGGTGGCGCATCGTGCTCCGTCAATTTGACGTCCTCGTTAGCCGTGCTCAACACTCATCTTTGCACGGCGACCAGTCTTTTCATGTGGCAATCTCTCGACATGATCGTCTATAAGAAGACTTCGGTTATTGGTGCAGTACAGGGAATGATCACTGGCCTCGTTTGCATCACTCCGGCTGCAGGTGTGTATTGCATCAAAATAAACCTCTTATGTTCTTCATAAATGAAAATTTTGTCTTTCGAGCATTGAAAAGCCTGGAATCTCCGAACGGTGGAGATGTTGGAATAAATTGATAAGAAAGTAATAAACTTAATCAGACTTATTAAAAGATAAATCATCTCTATTTATACACCTCATAACATAACTAACTGATAACTAATAGCGCTAACAATCCAACACACTAATCATAATTTCAGCATTATAAATCAAAACTTTTTGATTTATAATAACCATAATGTCTAATACAGTTATATTCAAATATCTCATAATATAACGGCCTCCTTCAAACTCACGGTGGATAATCGAGAGTTTAGTAATATCTTGAACCAAAATATGCTGCTTTTAGAACGACGGAGAAAAACAATGGATCTAAAATATCGAGTATGGCGGACTGATGCCCTTTAGTCTCTTTCGCGGATTGCAAGGCGGACCAAATAACTTGCAGTCTCTTTCACTGGAAGTGCTAAAGGAAGAAGATCATACAGCTAGAAGACATCATAATAAAACAATAGCTGCTTGGACGGAAGAAGATCATACTGTTGAAAGACGTCATAATAAAATAATAGCTTCTTGGACGGATGAAGATCATGCTGCTAGAAGACGTCATGAAAAAAAAAAATAGCTGCTCGAACTTGATATTGATCGAGGCAGCCGCTTATGATCAAACTAAGAAAACTCATCTTTTAATTAGATATTACTGACGCGGCTTTATTTATTTTGGAATAATAAACGATGATTATGCATGAGCAAGGAAAGCGGTTATATATGAGTGTACGAAGGATTTTGATATAAACAGGTTCCATCAATAAGACTGAAGTCTTATGGAGGTTTGTCCTATCTTATATTTTATACCCATACACCTCTTATAGTTTTTTCAATATTGGACCATGTAATCCACACGTCTCAACAGTCTCCTCATATGGAGCATGGTTGTCATGTGGACCGTATAAACACATGTAAAAGCTAGTCTTTTAGAGACAGGTGGACGACACTCTCAAAGGTGCAACAATAGCATAAGGAGGCTAGTCTATCAAGGGCATGTAGACGGCCATCTCATAGAGGTGTTATTAAGTACAACTCCATGGATAACCAATCTAGCTCTGATATCATGGTAAGAAAGCAATAAACCCGATCAATCATATCAAGAGATAAACCATCTCAATTTATACACCCCATAACATAAGCAGCTGATAAGTAATAATTCTAAAATCTAATACATTAATCATGATCTTAATAATATAAATCAGAACTTATCCAATTTATGATGATCATAATATCTAATACAGTTATATTCAAATATTTCATAATCAAACATATATAATATACTCTTCCAGCCCTCGTCACAACTTCGAAGTTTTGATACAGCGGGAGAGACATTTCACATGGTATTAAAGCAACCCATGTTTGATTTCCACCGGGCACGTATTAAATACGGATTTATTAAAAAAAAAAGCCGCGCAAAACCCTAGGTTTCAGCTCAAAGGATATTCGATCCGCAAGGACGTATTAGAATATATAATATACCTCCTCAATTCTAATCATAATTTCGAAGTTTTGATACAATGGAAAGGACAGCAGATAAAACTTTACTCTTTAGCATCGAAAAGCATCCGAAAATCTGTTTGATTTTTTCAAGCCCGCATTGAAACCAACTTACACAAAACCTAAAAACAGCTAGGTTTTTGTCGAAAATAGACCTTACTCTCTGTTTTATCATTATTTTTAGATCGCCCCATGATCTCAGGAGTTTTCGCTTTAAGTCTTGAATCTCTTGACTTACATCATACTGAACTTCTTGATATTTTCAGCATTTCCCACCTAACATTTATAATCTATATATAAATACATAGCTTTTTGCACATGCGATATATGTATAAGCAAATGAAAATATTACCCTTATCAAATGATGATGCAAAAAAAACCGGACGAAACTAATCTCTGATGAAATCCTGTGATGAGCATCGATTGTGTCTCAACCGATATAAGGCAATTTCAAAATTATATTTCTATCAAAAAGGCTACCTTAGTTAAACATCAGTTGATTCCACAACGTCATGGTGTAGGTCGTCTTGGGTTCTAACTTGAATTAATTAATAATCCTGAAAAAGAAAATTATATAAAATCAATCAAAATTAATTAAAAAGACAAAGAAAAAGTTTTTTGCCCAAGAGAAAAAGCCAAAGTTGGAGTTGGAGGTGCAAAGTTTAACCTAAAAAATTGTGAGAGAAAAACAATAGATGGGTTGAAGGAGTATATGTGATGTGATGAATGGATAAGGAATGCTGGGAGTTATTTTTTTTAGTGGGATAAAACTGTGTTTGGATTTTGAATAACAAAGACATCGTATTGATTTTGAAAGCAGAGAGAGAGAGAGTAATTATTTTGAGAATTTGCGGTAGAAAGCAGTTATCGATATAATATGAAATTTTTTGTATTTTTTTGTATTTTTTTAAACGGAAAGGATGCCATCTAAGCAATCAATTTAGAAAATTTTGGATCCTTTCCTCTAGCATTATAAAAGTAGAGATGGAAGAGATAGCAGTAGAGATAGCAAAGATGTATGATTACGTGCGTGTTAATAGTATGACCTATTTTCTGTTTCAGCATTTAACCTCTGTAAGTTATAAATTTTCCACAAAAATTAAGTTTTATAGACTAACTACCAAACATCTATTGAGACCTTACATATTTCAGCATTAATCTATAGAAATTAGCTCGAGTGTTTAGCTATATTATCTTGAAATTAATTAATATTTTGTGGTTTTTAAAATTAATTCTTCCACCAAACAGGAATAGTTGAGCCATGGGCTGCAATGCTAATGGGAGTTCTGTCCGGCTCCATCCCCTGGTACACCATGATGGTCCTCCACAAACGCTCCTCGTTCTTCCAGAAGGTTGACGATACCCTCGGTGTCTTCCACACCCACGCAGTCGCCGGCATCTTAGGTGGCCTCCTCGCCGGCCTCCTCGCACACCCACGCCTTATCCGTTTCATGTACCCTTACAACGCTGAGCACAGCCAGTACGGTCTCATATATAGCTTCTATAGTCCTGAAACAAATATTCGCAAGGGGCTGCGGCAGGTCGGTGTGCAGGTTCTTGGGGCCACATTTGTGGCGGCATGGAATTTTGTAGTGACGAGCATTATTTGCATTGGGATAAGTAGGATCGTGCCGTTGAGGATGGATGACGAGGACCTAAAGGACGGGGATGATGCGGTGCATGGAGAGGAGGCGTATGCGATTTGGGGGGATGGAGGGAATACCGGTGCTTTTGTTAGAAGGGGCATGACTCCAAAGCTTCCTGTTTGCTGCGGCGGTGACAAGAAATAAAACAGGGATATCGATGTTATAGCTCTTGTGGGTATATTTTGTAATAAATTGTATGTAAATTTAAACCATGTTTTATGTGTTTAAATTGTGACATATTATTATTTTGTTGTATTATAAGAAAGTCTACATCGTGTGTGGTGTTAGATTGGGTTCTTATCAGGCCATAAAATGGGAATATGATTGGGTTGTTGATGGTCGGAATGAATCTAAATACATATTTCTTGTAAATACTATAAGGTGGATTGTTGATATTGGACCTGATATTGACTTAAATTACACTAAAATAGCTATTGTTATTTTGCTTGGAACTGAATAAACTTGCCAACAACATCCAAAGAGTAATACATATTATTATTTATGTTATTAGATATAAAAAACCAGAGACTTAAAAAATGGAACAATAATGTCTAAAAAATGCAGAGAGCAACAGAAAAAGGAAAAAGAAAAGAAAAGAATACAGGTATTTACTTTGATAATTTGATAATTGAAAAAGGGAAAAAATGGTATAACAACCCGCTAAACCAAAACGCGCACAAGGCAACATTGCAAATTAGCTTGTTTTCTTGAGCGGGTAAATTACACTAAAATACCCTTAACTATCATGTTTTACACTAAAATACCTTAAAGTAATTTTATTATACTACGGTCATCATGGGATTTGTTTTCACTAAAATACCCTCATAAGGTATGTTACAGTAATTAAAAAAAGGTATTTTCGTGAAATTTCTTGATAGTTAAGGGTATTTTATGTACTTCCCTTTTCGTAATGTAAGACTAATTGAGGGACTTTTCAAATATTTGTCCTTGGAAACGAGGAGGGAAATTTGCAGCCCGCAAAAGGGGGCAAAATCACAGAGAAAGAGAGAGAGTGACCCCAATGGCGAATCTCTCCAGCCTCATCCACGAGCTTCGCGAACGAATCGCCGCCGCCTCCTCCCCTTCCTCCACCTCCGACATCGGCGGCGATGATCCATTAGAGACGAGGTTCCGCCTCGTCCTTCCCAATCTCCTTCGCACCTACGTCAACCCCTCTTCCACTGGTGATCGATCGCTCAAACCCTCGATTTCGTTCATTTCATGCTTGTTCCTCTAACAAGATTCAATTTTTTTGGTGAATTCTGTTAGCTAATGAGAGAGAGGTGACGGCAGTGCTGAAGTTGTTATCGCACACGGCTCGCAATTTCCCCGGCGTGTTCGATCATGGGAAAGCTGCTTCTGTTCTACCTATCATCGGGCGCGTTCTCCCTTTTCTTGCTGAGCCATCATTTGGGTACTAAAACCCTAAACCCTAACCCTAAGTAGCATTCCAATCTTGATTTGATTAGCATTAAACTTTTTTGTGTGAATTATTGGAACCTAACAGTAGATTCTTACTGGAATTCTGGAAATATGAAAATTGTGATATTTCAGCTTAAATTTATACGGGCCTATAGAACTGTAAATCTAAACCTAAATTATAGACTTTAGAGTCGGTGTTAATTAGTCTGCTTGAGGATAAGTTGTACCTTGTAATTAAGGCTTAATTAGAGCATTATGAAAATTTTGTGGTAATTATTGGAATATTCGTCATTGTTGCCATCATCATATAAACCTTT
Source organism: Agapanthus africanus (assembly GCA_030015575.1). NCBI lineage: Eukaryota > Viridiplantae > Streptophyta > Magnoliopsida > Asparagales > Amaryllidaceae > Agapanthus > Agapanthus africanus. Next base: position 51,583,287 of record CM057339.1, read on the forward strand.
CCCCATAAAAATATGTGGCCGTGAAAGATTTGAGAAAGATTTAAACCAGTTATTAACCTGACGACCACCGTGGAAGCTATGACAAGGCATGATAATAGGAAACTATGAATGATGAGGGTCATAAAGTATGGAAAACTGTGATATTTCAGCTTAAACCGATCGGGTGTATAAATCTATTCAAGTAAATTTTTAGTGTACGTGCTAATTATTTAGTCTTCTTGAGATTTAATTGTATTCATCTCTATAAGCTTAATTCGAGTTCCATGAATTTATTCGGGAATCATTGTCACCTGACAGTGAATTTGAGTGAAATGATGAGTTTCTGGCTGGCGGCTGCATGAAAATATTAAAGTTTTGTAAAGATTACTTGAATTTTGGTAGGAGGTCGGATCAATTTCTGGTCTTGACCTGACGCTTGATTGCAAATCTTGTTTGATCGATTTCATTTCTTTCTTTTTCATATTTTGCGTGGTCAATTTTGTTAGTTCTCGGCATGGAGTGATCTTTGATACAGTTACGTCTGTTCTTTCCCTTCTTCGAACCGGTGATCGGGAAGTCTACCGCCAATTTTTCTTGGACGCCATGGAAGTGGTTGAAGGTATCGTTCTTGCTTCCCCTTCATCACTATTGCTATGATTTGCATGACAATTCTTCCTGCTAAAAGTTGGCATGCTCCTTATTGTGAATGTCCTTACACATTGTCAATGCTTATTTACTCAATTATATGCAACCGATGAGTATGCAGTATGCCCCCTTTTTTGTAGCACATTAAACTTTCAGTTCATTATTTCATATGTTTAGGCTCTTTAGTATTCAAACATAAACCTAAATGCATCCAAACATATATTCTGTGTGTACTCATAAGCATATACATATATATGGCGTCCTTGTCTCTCATCTTTTTGGTGGATTAATGTGGCACCCTCATCCTTGTCAGGATATCGCATTTGAGTCTATTTTCACAAATATTTTTTTTCTGTTTTCTCCCATCAAAATGGGCTAGCTGCTCAAATTGAGGAGGCTCCTCACATGTATTGATAAGATTTCACAACCATATCCAATCTGATTTTAACCCTACTGTTGGTGCCAAATAGTTGGCTTCAGAAACTATGGGCAAAAAAGATGTTTGCCCTTAAACCTTGATTGCTAGTTGTGGGGAAGTCATACTTGTTCATTTGCAGTTTAATATCATGCACCCAGTCAACAACCCTCCAAGTGAGCTAGACAGAATCAGATGATAAGATTTGGTAATCATTCTTGGCCCGCTCAAATTATTTTAAATTTATGTAATCCATTCTCTTGATGAACAGATATGATGCATGTGGCATCACTTTGGTCAAACAAATTACCTCCCAGTAGAATATCATTGAAGTGCTTCTCTGAGTCTTTTGCTGCAATTTCCAACATACAGTCACTTTTTAGTGAACTCCCAACTTGTTGTAGACCTTCCGATGGTCCTGGAGTGTTGGTTGATCTGACTGATAAGCCAAGATGGCAACTTTTTGCTAGCTGGATAGTTAAGCTTGTTAGCAAATGCTTGACGGAAGGAACTCTGTATGTTGAAGGCCTTGTTAAAATGTCATTTGTTTCTGCTGCCTGTTCTCTATTGTGCTTCGGGGATGCATCTTTACATATGGTTGGTGGTCTGCTGATTAGTTCCTCATTTGTACTTCTTGTATGATTCATATGAGTTCCTGTGGCATTATTAATTGTATAATATTTTATGATTCTTTTTTCCTAATACAGGCTTGTTATGATTTTGCACGCATTACAGTGACAGTAATAGACGAACAGATTGTTCCAGTTGAAAATATTATTAGGTCAATAGCATGTATACTAGGTCAAGAAGACGGGGAACCTGCAAATTTCAGGTACACAACATTTGCTTTCATGCTTCTTGTTTTCTTAACCATGAGTGATAACAATGCGTCATAGTTAATGCATTTTCCTTCACAAATATGGTCATTTATGTATTTCCATGAGAAGGAATATACCAGGCGATTTTTACTGTGATGAGCTATCTAATATCTTCAGAGGGTCATGCCAAGCATCTAAACTGTGTTTTGTACGATATTTCAATCTTATTGCTGATGCTGATAGGTTCCATAGGCAATATCCATGAGCAGATATGCTAAGTTAGCTTTAACCTTGCATCTTTTTATTAAGGAAACTTGATCATTGTTTAATTTACATGATGAGCTCTTCACCTAGTTGATCAATATGTTTTTCTTCCAAAAAAAAATAAAGGAACTATATAAAGCCTCAGCATATACTGATAAGTCTCTTGCAGGAATACAGATTATGATTCTTCTATGGGTGCTTGTCTCCATGTGCTGCATTCCACTTGTCCAAATGATGTCGTCGAGTCAACAGCTAGTGACATACTCGCTGTCTTCCCCAAATCTTTGCAGAGTACAGGAAGCCGAGAACTCCAGGTTAAACATTTTTAGTTTCAAGATTTATGGTATTAAGCTTTCAAGTAACCTATTAATTGGACAGTTTGTCAATACCGAGGTTTAAAATCTTGGGATCAGGGCCAGTATTGGACTGTCACTTTCAGGGTCAGAATCGGCAATCTCTGCCGTGTCGGCCGTCTCGAATCAGGAATATTTGATTTTATATCATTTGTGAAATAGAATTTTAATAATTATGATTTTTTAAAATAAGCAACTCAAGTAAATATATCAGTTTGGCAAATTCTGTAGTAATTAGCGATGTGTAAAGTTGTATTAATGGTGTCAAATTAACCATAATAACCCAATGACATGTAATAACCCATTAGCCCATCAATAAACCCATTAGCCCATCAATAACGTTAGTACTAAAACCCAACTAATCAAATGGTAAACCCAATATTACTCGATATTGGACGGTATCGGTCTCGGAACTCTCACAACTCTAACGGTCATTTTTTGGGCTCAGAATCGGCCATCTCTTGGGATCAGCCGAGATTTCAAAGCATGGTCTATACCATGAAGGATCCAATAAGTCTATGGTTGGTACTAACTACCAAGTTCGTTTCAGGTAGGATTGTGCGGTGCTTATGTCAGAATCACTAAGTTTTGTCCTGTGCATATTTGGAGGCCTGAAATCCTTGTGAATGTGCTTTGCTCCCCAAAACCTTGTTTCCCGTTGATTGAATGCATTCAAGTGGCTTTCAGTATTCTTGGTTCTGATAGTGCTAGAGAGGACGGCGTTGGTGGGAGAGGCAAAGAATTAGACATCCCTAACATTGGCAAGAAACGATCAGCCCAGGACAGCTACTGTACTCAGCCAAAGCGTCAAAAGAACAATGGAATTGGAGCGATCCCAACACCTAATGGTCATGTGGGTGTTGAAATTACTAAATTTCCTCCAGGTGAACTAGGAAAACGGTATGCAGACCATCTTCAAAGTCAACTTGCCTCATTTATTGTTCTTCTAAAGCCTAGTAATGTTGAATCTTCACCTTTGAGTCTGGAAACTGCAATGGTGGCTCTTTGCATGCTCTGTATTGCATTTCATGGCTTTCCCATTACTAGTTTGTCTATTAGCATTTTTCAGCAAGTGCTCTCCTGGATACCTTGGATAAACAATCAGGTCGTGGTGAAACTTCATGAGTAATTATGTATTTATATTTTATCATTCTTCCTTATCTGATAAGGTTGAAATTCTTCAGGTAAAGGACATAGGCTCACTCACATTTGATTTCTCAATCTATTTAGAAGCTGTTCACTGCATATTCCTATCTCAAGGTGAATTTTGTTTCCCGCTTCATATTAACAATTTCATAATCAAGCGAGAAAGTTAAAACCATGTAGAAGCATTTTATGAAAACTACATATTATATTTACAACAAACATTAAGTATTCCATAACACACAGCCTGACTGATTTCATGCTTAAAAAGTAACCTTGCTTCAGACCAATGAACAGATTATCCCCTTGGGCACCCAGTGCCTATGGGGAAAGGTAAAGTTTCTTAACCAATCCCCGAAAGTGTAATGCTACCCTTTGTGCGGTGAAGGGTGTTTGAACTTTGAAATGGATAATGGTTAGCACAACTTTTCCTACAAGAACACAGTGGTCATCTCATCTCTGAATGATTTTTGTCGGCATATTTTTAGTGCATCGTTTCAAGTGACATGTTTACCTGTATAGAGAACCTTTTTTGCCACCTTGAAATGTCCCATCTTTGAGTATGGACTCATGAGCCCTGCATGATTAGTCTTGCCACATGGTATGACGTGGAGTTGGATGAGTTTGAAACATGCTTCAAGATCTACTATACAAGTATACATAATATAATATAATGCAAACCCTCTTGCGAGAGGTTCACAATTGGTAGAGTTCATGGCCTCACAAAATTCCAAGTGGCAGCTGTTTAGGCAAAAATAAATCAATTATAGGATGTCATGTGCATATGCCTTCTTATACACGAGTCCTTGACAACTTATATCTTGCAGTAGGACCTCTATCGTCCTTTTCAAATATCCTTTGAACAGCCTTTTTTTGGTGTGGGTGGTGTTGGGTGGGGTGGGGGGACATGAGTCAAGTATTTAATTTTGCATTAAATAAAGCATATTATATAAGTTCACAAAAAAGTTATGAGTTTATTGCGCATTGCCTGTACCCAGAAATATATTCTTTAAAATTCAAACCCTCTTGTCAAACCTGCCTAGTGAGATGAGGAAGGGATATATCCCATCAATCTAAGCTAAATTGGGGCATTCAAGCTACAAAAACACTCAAGTTGGGCCTTTTCTGTCGTACTTTCAGTGTTAGGTCTCTTACCTGATTTGGCACAGTTTTGTTCTAAATGATATTGTTATGTATGATTTTGTTGATAAGTTGTATATATGTAAATGCGTTTCAGATGGAGGAAGTTAACGGTAAATATGATGATTCCTTAAAACTTAAATCTGATCTCATGTTGAGAGGATATGATTGCCGTGAATTTAAGGTGTATTCTGGAATATGTTTAAGAACAGAATTCATGTAGCCAAGCCCCAAAGTTTCGGATGAAGTGTTTAATATGTCCATAAGACAAAAAGAAGATGGAAGTCGTTTCTATTTAATTCATTCTTGGATTTTTCTTTGTCCGTGTCTTTTTAACTAGGTAAAAATAAGATCGAAGAATGCTATATGTCCCTTCTTTACAAGATCACACAAATTGCAAATTCACTTGCCAAACCTGATTTAAATTCTGTGTGCTATATATGCTTGAAACCACACCATGTTGGATTAAATTTTTACCATGATGCAGGCTTTCTTTGCAAGCATATCAAGTTGCTCAAAGATGAAATTTTTTTGAGTGATATAAACGACGTAAGCTCTGACCCAAGACTTCTTGATCTGAAAGATTTGCTAAAATTGGCTTGGTCTAACCATTCTCTTCTCCGTCATACTGATTCCATTAGCAAGATAAGGTGTCTCATTATTCGAATTTTCTCCAAGGCTGGAATTAATCTTGATGATGGCCATTCTCTTGATCTGCTTGACATAGCTCTTAAGGATGAATATGAAGAAGTGCAGATAGAAGCAATTAGTTCAATGCCAGTAATTGTGTTGTTCTCAGGTTATAGTCTGCTGGCAAACATGGTTGAACGTCTGGAGTAAGTAGTTTTTCTTTTGACCTTATGTTGGTCTATTTTTATTCGCTCATCTCCCCGTCATCAGTGTTTTACATACACATTCATTGATGCAGAGATTGATTTCTCCTCATTTTTCTCTAAAGTTTATTGAGAATTGGGTATGCCTATGGCTAATATAATCCATTCAACATCCTTGAATATATTTCTCTGTTAATAAATTTTTCATTCTTCTTAAGAACTATATGTAATGGAAATAAAGTCTGCCACATAATTTTCTCTAGCTGGAGTTTTGATCCATGACTGACCACATTTATTTCAAGAAAAGAAATGACGAAGACAATATATACAGTTGAATTCAAGAATAGTATATTTCAGAATGGAAGAAACTGACATACATAACACAATGAACCGGTTAGTTCAGGATCATGATACACTAGAGAGGGGAAATCCTTTTCTGTTCTGACTTTTCTTTTTATCTGCCCAGGTAGTTAATTAAATAACCATAGTTATGATAAAAACAAAATTCCAATCCATTTCTGTTCCGATTTTTCTTTTATTTGCCCAGGCGTTTAATAAAATAACCATGGTTATAATAAAAACCAAGGTTCGAGAACTCGGTCTCGGATTCGGTTTCGGTCTCTAAAAATTTTATTAGTTTCAGTGGGTTTCGGTTAGTTTCACTTATCTCAGTTCAGGTTTCGGTTTTGGTTTTGATTGTAATACATACATACATATATGTAGATATATTAAATTTATGGTTGTATATCACAAGACAATGATTTTAGTATTAAAAAATCCAGCCAATACAAGACCTAATGCAAAATATATTGAAAAGTGTATTTAGATAAGTATTAATATATGGTTTGGGTCGACTTTTGTGGCATTTTTAGGATGAAAATAATCCGATCAGCTGTACCACAAATGAAAGATATGGTCTTAATCTTGGTTCTGCACTTGATCCACAAAAATTAATTAGGCAGCCCTGAAAGCTAAAAAAATAAGCATGACCAGTTGTTTTTCAATCCTCTCTGTCACATCTCTCTCAATCTCTATCATCTTTGATACTTTCTTTTTTCTTATAGCTTTCTCAATAGTCAAGATCAACCGTCTTTCACGAGCAAGTAGCGATTACTTACCACGAAAACACCTCAGATCTAACGATGAAGGTCCATAATGATCATGATGATAGCAAAAACAGGAAAAAGAAAAATAGTTATTTCAGGCTTCGGCCGAAACCTGATTGTATGGTTGGTTTCGTATCGGTCTTCACCGAAACCTATACGAAACGATCACATTCGGACGAAACCTCGAACCTTGATATAAACAAATATCCACCCATAATGCCTCTTCTGGAATTTGTCACAATTTTTTTTCTATTCAATTTATATCCTTCCAGCTTTTAGGCCCTGTTTGAGAATGGAGATAAGTTATCTATACCGGAGTTTCATAATGTTAGCAAAACTTAACTCCAAAATGCCAACTTTGCCCTCTTTGGTATTCATTTTGGAGTTAAGATAACCACAATTATCTGAACTTTTATCTCAACTCCAAAGTTAAGATAATTGCAGTTATTTAAACTCCAATCCGATCAAAGTTATCTAAACTCCGTTTCCCATACACATCCTTATAACAAAACTAGAGTTTATTTTGAAATGGAGTTTGGGGCTTGCAAACCATAGTTTGCATCCCCTCTACTTCTACGTAATAATAAACTCCAGTTTTCCTAATCGCATATCCACAGGGCTTAGCCTTATCATCTATTTCCTCAAATGTTTTTTTCTTCCCAAAACAACTCTGCAATAATCTTTGTTTATTTGGTTTATCATGATGACTGAAGAATTTCACTCACTAATAAAGGATTTTATTTCCCGTGCCTTATTGTTGGTTATACCTGTTCTACCAAACATTTGACCATGAATCCAAAGCTATTTGTGATCTATAATTTTACTTCTTGTGTGTCATCTCTCTCGTTATTTGTTTATGCCAACTAAATCATAAATTATTTTTCTGGTTGTGTGCAATATTTGCTTACAATAAAGCATATAATTAAGTGGAATCAGCTAAATGCAGATTGCTAATTTAAGATTTTTCTGGGCACACACTCTTCATCTGATTTAGCGTATAACATTTGTGAGTTGCTGAAATTTCAGGTTTCTGGGCAGAAATAGAAGCGACCAATTTAATAAGTCCATCCTTTTTACCCTTGGTTACTTGTCATGTTTACATGGATCCTCTAATGCCTTTGATGATCTTGACATTGGTACTTGCCAGTTGTTCCTCAGTAACCATGAAAGGCAGACACAGACAATGGACATTCTTTCTGGAGGTTTTTGGTGTCCTCAATGTGATAAAGGAGTTGAGCATGATAAAGAGAAATACTTAAGCATTATAGACATTCCTAAGTTGCAAGATATCATGGTTGATTGTGACCCTAATGCCATTAATTTGCAGTACCTCTTCTTTCAGTTTCTTTATCGTGAGTCATCCGAAGAGTTTGGGGTTGCCTGTGTTCGAGTACTACCCCGAATTCTTAGGCATGCATCTAGGGATACTCTACTTAAAACAAGATTGCAGTGGCTTGAATGTATAGATTATTTACTCTTACATAATTCAAAGGCTGTTAGGGAAGCATTTTCTTCTGAAATAAGTTGTTTCCTTGAGGACCAAGTTTTACACTTATTATTTAATGACGGAAAGACAAGTGAGAAGACAAAAGAACAGAAATTCTTGCACAAAGTAAAACATGCTTTGGCAAGGACTGACGATCCACAGATCTTGGTAACACTCTTGGAATCTACAGCTGAGATTATGAGTACTAGTGACATTCATGGGCAGCTATTCCTTTACTCGCTTATTTTGTTTGTTGATCAGCTTGATAATAAATATCAGATAGTAAGAATGACAGCATCAGCGTTGATACTTAGGTCCTGCTCGATTCATCTTAAAGGAGGAGTTGAACTTCTCCTTTCAAAGTTCTTTCATATCCGAGATGAACTATTTGACTATCTCTGTGCAAGACTTGTCGGTCGCCCAGCCATGATCAAAGAATTTGCTGAGCGTGTTGTTGGAATCAAGACTGAGGAACTTATAGGGAGAATGGTTCCTTTTATTATACCAAAGCTCGTGGTTTCACACAAGGACAATGATCAGGCCATTGTCACTCTACATGAATTGGCAAACATTCTAAATACAGATGTAATACCATTGATTGTCAATTGGTTACCTAAAGTGCTCGCTTTTGCTCTTCTTCGTGAAAACGTGCAGGAGCTATCCTCTGTTTTGCAGTTCTATCATGTCCAGACTGGAACTGACAATAAAGAAATTTTTGCTGCTGCTTTACCAGCTCTATTAGATGAACTGTTATGTTTTCCTGGCGAAGAGGATATGGATGAGACACAGAAAAGGTGATGAATTCTCTTTTAATTGATCCAAAAATTTCCTTGGTGATTTTATTTGCTGATTACTTTCTTTTCTTTTTCCCCAGGACAGCAAGAGTTCCTATGATGATTCAGGAGGTGGCTAAAATCTTGACTGGTTCTGATGGTCTTCCAGATTTTTTGAAGAATCATTTTGTTGGTCTTCTTAATAGCATTGACAGAAAAATGCTCCATTCTGATGATCTGTTGTTGCAGAAACAGGCATTGCAGCGTATTGAGAAGTTGATTGAGATGATGGGCACTTATCTTAGCACTCATGTGCCCAAAATTATGGTTCTTCTATTACATGCAATTGAGAAGGAATCCCTTCAACCTGAAGGCCTCACTGTTTTACATTATTTTATCAAGCAATTAGCCAAGCTTTCACCTTCTAGCACTAAACATGTGATTTCTCAAGTTGTTGCTGCCTTTATTCCAACCTTGGAACGCTGCAGAGAGAAACCTTCTTTACATTTAACCAAAATTGTTGAAATTTTAGAAGATCTTGTAGTTGAGAACAAGGTCATATTAAAGCAACATATCCGTGAGCTTCCACTTTTGCCTAGTATTGCAGCTTTATCTGAAATAAATAAAGTCATACAGGACGCAAGGGGAACAATGACCCTAAGGGATCAATTGCAAGATGCCATTGATGGTCTTAATCACGAGAGCTTAAATGTAAGGTATATGGTGGCTTGTGAACTTAGTAAACTGCTGAACACAAGACGAGAGGATGTCACTGCTCTGATAGCTGGTGAAGCGGTCTCAGATATGGATATTATAAGCTCTTTAATTACATCTTTACTTAGGGGATGTGCAGAGGAATCGAGAACAGCAGTTGGGCAACGGTTGAAAGTAGTTTGTGCAGATTGTTTAGGGGCACTTGGAGCAGTGGACCCCACTAAATTTAAGGGAATTTCATGCCAGCGTTTCAAGATCGAATGCTCTGACGATGATCTTATTTTTGAGTTGATCCACAATCATCTTGCAAGGGCATTTAGAGCTGCTTCTGATACCATTGTTCAAGATTCAGCAGCTTTGGCTATACAAGAGCTTCTAAAATTGGCAGGTTGCCAAGCATCAGTTAATGAAAACACTCCTGAAGAATCTATGGAGATAATTGAGGTAGGTAGAGGCCAGAGGTTGTGGGATCGGTTTTCAAACTATGTTAAGGAAATTATTGCACCATGCTTAACCTCAAGATTTCAACTTCCTAATGTGACTGACTCAGCATCTGTTGGCCCAGTTTACCGGCCTACAATGTCATTTAGAAGGTGGATATATTCTTGGATTAAGAAACTCACTGTACATTCTACTGGATCCCGATGCAGCATTTTTAGCGCATGTCGTGGAATAGTAAGGCATGATGTGCCAACAGCTCGGTATTTGTTGCCATACTTAGTCCTAAATGCTGTTTGCTATGGTACACCAGAGGCACGGCAAAACATAACTGAGGAAATTTTATCGGTGCTCAATGTTGCAGTTTCAGAGACAAGCGGTGCGACTGTACAAAGTGAAGTCTGTGTCCAGGCTATCTTTACTTTACTTGATAACCTTGGACAATGGGTGGATGATCTCAAACAAGAACTTGCTCTCTCCCAATCTTTTCAAGCTTCTAACTCTTCCAAACAACCTTTCAATGCAGATCAACTTCTTGTACAGTGCAATAATGTTAAAGAGCTGTTATCTGCCATTCCTAAAGTAACCCTTGCAAAGGCCTCATTCCGATGTCATGCGTGTGCACGTGCTTTAATGTACTTTGAGTCACATGTGAGGGAGACTTCTGGCTCCTACAACCCAGCTGCTGAGAAAAGTGGCATCTTTGAAGATGAAGATATCTCATTTTTGATGGAGATATACAGTAGCCTAGATGAACCTGATGGGCTTTTTGGTTTAGCAAATCTCCGGAAATCATCATGCTTGCAAGATCAGCTTTTAATAAATGAAAAGGCTGGGAATTGGGCAGAAGTGCTAACTTTGTGTGAACAGGCTTTGCAGATGGAACCTTGTTCTGTAGAGAGACATTCGGAGGTTCTTAACTGTTTGCTAAATATGTGTCACCTTCAGGCTATGGTCACACATGTTGATGGCCTGATTTCTCGAATACCTCAATATAAGAAGACTTGGTGCATGCAAGGGGTGCAGGCTGCTTGGAGATTAGGAAGATGGGATCTCATGGATGAGTACCTCTCACGTGCAGATAACGAGGGTCTTTTATGTAGCAAATCCGAGAGCAATGCTTCTTTTGACATAGGCCTTGCAAAGATTGTTCAAGCGATGATGGCGAAAGATCAATTTATGGTTGCTGAGAGAATCGTTCAGTCCAAGCAGGCTTTGCTTGCCCCTTTAGCTGCTGCTGGCATGGATTCCTACATGCGTGCATACCCGTATGTGGTTAAACTTCATATGCTTTTTGAACTAGAGGACTTCAACACTCTTTTGGGAAATGAATCATTCTTGGAGAAATCATTTAGTCCTAATGATCCTAAATTTCTTAAAGTCACAAAGGATTGGGATAATCGTATCAGGTCTACACAACCATCGCTTTGGACAAGGGAGCCTCTCTTAGCTCTCCGCAGATTAGTATTCAGTGCTAGTAATATGAGTGTTCAAGTGGGTGACTGCTGGCTTCAGTATGCAAAGCTTTGCCGTGATGCTGGGCATTACGAGACAGCACACCGAGCAATATTAGAAGCAGATGCTACTGGTGCTCCAAGTGTCCATATTGAGAAGGCGAAGCTCTTGTGGAGCACTAGAAAATCTGATTGTGCTATAGCTGAACTGCAAAAAACGCTTCTAGGCATGCCTGTAGAAGTTCTGGGCACTGCCACTATCTCATCCTTAGCGAGCCTTTCACTTGCTCTACCGAATCCGCCTTCGCTCTGTGCCACTCAGGCATCAAAAGAGAATCAAGATGTTGCTAAGATCATGCTCCTCTATACAAGATGGATCCATTACACGGGACAGAAACAAAAGGAGGAAATTATAAGTCTTTATTCTAGAGTTAGAGACATGCAGCCCGATTGGGAGAAAGGTTTCTTTTTCATGGCCAAATATTGTGACGATCTGCTTGTTGATGCTAGGAAGCGGCAAGAAGATAGCCAATCGAGTTTACAGGCTAGGCATGGAATCATTTCGTCTTCTAGTAGTGCAGGTGGTTCTTCAGTAGAAGAAAAGCCATGGTGGTCCACCCTTCCTGATGTTGTATTGTTCTATGCAAAAGGACTTAATAGAGGGCACAAGCATCTCTTTCAGGCGCTACCGAGATTGTTAACTCTCTGGTTTGAATTTGGAAGCATATATCACAAAAATGGTTCCATCAAAACTATGAAAACCATTCATACCAGGGTAAGTTGGTTCAACATGGCAGAACATAAAAATTATACTCCTCAACCCTCACCATAACTTTGGAGTTTTGGTGCAGCGGTAAATTTTTAAAAGATGATACTAGACCAATCCAACTTCAAATCCAGCTGGACGCACATTTAAAGTGGATTAAAAAAAATACCGCTGCGCAAAAGCACATGTTTTGGCCTATAAAAGGGCTCTTGACGTGCGGGTGCATGTTAGAATATAAAATTATGTTCCTCGACCCTTAACCATAACTTTGGATCTTAGATGACCCATCAGTATATTTCATTACTCTATTAGTTTTTTATAAACAGAATTCTATCGTCCTTGTTTCAGCTCTTGTGCATTATAAGGGGATGCTTGAAGGAACTGCCAACATATCAATGGCTAACAGTATTGCCACAATTGGTCTCACGTATTTGTCATCAGAATGAAGAAATTGTGAGGGTTGTTAAGCATATTATCACATCTGTTCTACAAGTGTATCCGCAACAGGCTCTTTGGACCATGGCTGCAGTGTCTAAGTCGACAGTTGCGGCGAGACGTGATGCTGCTGCTGAGATAATTCAGGCTGCAAGAAAAGGGTTGCGGCATGGGAGTGATGGCAATACTCTTTTTGTTCAGTTTGCAAGCCTCATAGATCATCTGATCAGGTTGTGTTTTCATCCTGGGCAGCCAAAGTCAAGAACAATTAATATTTTAACCGAGTTTAGTGCACTTAAGAGGATGATGCCGCTAGGGATTATTTTACCAATTCAGCAGGCTCTCACTGTCACGTTACCTAGTTATGACGTGAATACAACAAATTCTCCTAGTCATGTATTCTCAGCTGTTGATCATGTTACAATATCTGGAATAGCTGATGAGGCCGAAATTCTTGCATCTCTTCAGCGTCCAAAGAAGGTAAATGAATTTTTTCCAGCCTTATAGAATTTGCAGCGAATTTGAATAGGCAACAACTAATGTAGCGTTCTTGTGATCGAGGGGGTCTTAGGAAGTAACAGCAAGTTCTAAGAACGCTGGATAATGGAGTATTTCAGAGGTTTGTAGGAAAAGCTAAATGCCATGCTTGGCTTGGCCAATAGACAGTTACAAGGAGTCACTGGGTCGATTTGCTAGTATTGCTAAGCTATTAACTATTACATAAGATCCTTGTACCTGCTGGGATAGATGGTTAGTTTTAATGAATTTTGAAATGGTTTTGTTGTTTATAAACAAGTTAATATTAAGATATTTTGTATTCTAAATTTGAAGAACTGTGTACTATCATAAATGTTTTTGTAGCACTATTTATATTTTGTTAAGAACTTTAAGAAAAATTGTTTTTGCATAGGCTTATAGCATGTTATATTTAAGAGAGTTGGAAACAAATATGAAATGTTGTTTAGGGAATGACTACAAATAGGAACCTGACACGAACGTGATGTGGATAAAAAAAACTGAAAATATGTATGGAGATGAAGTTGTGTGCAAAACATATACGAGTGAAAAAAATACGTGATCTAATCAAATGTAGATTAGTCTAACATATTTATTATAGCTTAAATTTATATTATACCACAAATGAACTGTATGATCAAACATCAATATGTAAAGAACATAATTTAAGTTTGTTTAATCTTATTTTGTTTTAATTTGTCACCTTTTTCAGTAAGCAGATTATTTGAAATTAACAATAAAAAATCATGTAACTTTTCATGGCAGTGTCATTGCTCAAGTGTAGGTACTTGATTGAAATAGTTAAAAAAAAACAGGAATCCTACATGTTTAATTTCTATAGTACTATAGATTTTTTAATTTTAAATTTACTTGCTTAGAAAATATACACATTTTTCTTTCTTTAAAGCGTAATATATTGCATTCATTGCTTAATTATCCCATCTTTTTATCAAAAATAATTATCTAATGCATTTATATCTTATACATATTTGCATCTGTATCCGTGACTAATAAATATCAATTGTAAGCAGAGCCATATTCATATATTTATTTCTACCAACATAGTTTGCATCCACAACCACAATTATTATGTATTCTATTTACATATTCTATATGGACTTTTTTACATGCATCTAATTGTTATGTCGTCGTCATCATCTAAGCCTTTTCCCATCAGAATGGGTCCGGCTATGAAGCAAAGCTTCATTAAAGATATGACGAAGTTTTACGACCGGCTATTGACCTGACATCAACCTTCTTCAAATAAGTGTCAAATTCCTGGTTCAGAAAACTATGACTAGAGAGGGGTTTGTTATAGTCTTAGATGACTAGATAACATCCCCCAAATTCTCAAAGACTATAGAGAAGTCTCGGAGAAGAGGAAAAAATGATATATATGCTATATAGAACTGTTGTAGAAAACTTATATGCTAACTATAATCGACTCCTGATCGATCAGACTACATCCAACATTCATGCTTCATTAATGAAGGTTTGCCAATTTAACTTTTGATGCTCTGTGCGAATATAGTAGGATCAACAGATTCTATACATTGACTTGGCACAGATAAAATTATTCTTTTTAACTGAATTTCTCCATCTCAAACTTCATGGCTGAAGTCTTTGATCACGCTAATAGTCATTGTCATACTCATATGCCCATTTGTTATGGCAAAGAGAAACAATAACAGAGAAATTTTAACCAATAAAAAAAGGATAAGGAGAAAAAAGGTATAGATATAATTTTAATTGGTTTATTTGATTCAATACTCCATCTAAACCCCAAATGAATCCACAATCTTATACAAGAAAACTCCCGGCCTCAGTTCAGAGGTAATAAGATATCGGTGTCAAAATTGTTTCATGTTATCTTTTCCTATTTTTCAAATTACAGGTTGTTTTTCTTGGAAGTGATGGCATGCATCGTCCATTCCTCTGCAAACCGAAGGACGATCTTCGAAAAGACGCTCGCATGATGGAGTTTACCGCTACAATCAACCGTTTACTCTCAAAGTTTCCTGAAAGCCGACGTCGAAAGCTCTACATCCGCACATTCGCAGTAATCCCTCTCACAGAAGACTGCGGCATGGTCGAGTGGGTCCCACACACTCGCGGGCTCCGCCACATTCTTCAAGATATTTACATAACTTGCGGAAAATTTGATCGACAGAAAACAAACCCATTAATTAAAAAAATATACGACCAATGTCAGGGTAAAATGCCCGAAGATGAGATGCTTAAGTCGAAGATTCTTCCGATGTTTCCTCCCGTTTTCCATAAATGGTTCTTAACGACATTCTCGGAGCCAGCTGCTTGGTTTCGTGCCAGGCTGGCATACGCGCATACTGCTGCTGTTTGGTCAATGGTTGGGCATATTGTTGGGCTTGGAGATAGGCATGGAGAGAATATTCTCTTTGATTCCACTTCTGGTGATTGTGTGCATGTGGATTTTAGCTGCTTGTTTGATAAGGGGCTGCAACTTGAAAAGCCTGAGTTGGTGCCTTTTAGGCTTACCCAGGTTTGTTTTCTTGCATCTAAATAATGCCAAATCCATCATTTTATGGTTTTCACTTTTCTTTCAAAATTTTGAATTCAAACAATATTTGTGCTTCGCTAAGCAAAAAAGTGAATCGATTTGTTGCATATTTGTAACACCCAGTAAATACCATAATCACATATCTTGGAGTTGCAACATATGTTGCAGCCAAATTGGCTGCAGCATGCAAAAGTTTGTTGCATCTAGCAGCTTCATTTCTAAATCCTCATTAAAATGTTGCTAACCAAACACGGGACATAATTTTTTTGCTTTTATTTTTGAAGCAAATGTGCATACATGCAGCTTCATTTCTCAAGAACCAAACAATGCCTCTTAGCAAAATAAATTTCCCCCACAATCAACTTAATTTGTCTCACTTCTCATACCTATTGGTCTATTTTTCTAGAATATGATTGATGGCTTGGGGATTACTGGATATGAGGGTATCTTCTTGAAGGTTAGTGAGATCACTCTCTCAGTACTCAGAACTCATAGGGAGACTCTCATGAGTGTTCTTGAGACTTTCATCCATGACCCCCTTGTGGAGTGGACCAAATCTCACAAGTCGAGTGGAGTGGAAGTGGAAAATCCCCATGCACAGGTTTGATCATTCTTTATCTCTATTTCTAGCTTTTCTTAAATTTTTTTTGTTAATCTGGAAACCTCCCTCAATTTTTCCATGGATGCAACCTTCTCTATTTAAACCTGCACTCTGCCCCCAAATTATCAACCTATCGTGTTTTTTTTGGTCTCTGCAACTTTATGCTCCCAAAATACCCCTAATAATTGTTTCAAGTATGCAACATTAGTCACAAGGTTGCGGAAAATCAGCTGTAATTTAGGAATAGAAAAAAGGCAGAAACTTGATAAACAAGCAACTGCTAAGTAGGGGATTGAATTTTGTTATATATGGGCAAAAATGAGGGAGGTTTCCTGCAATGTAGCCTTTAGTTAGTTATTTTTTAATTAATTGCATGTAAATGTTTTCGTGCTTGTAAACAGAGGGCTATCAGTAATATCAAAGCTCGGCTACAAGGCATAGTAGTTGGTGTTGGTGCGGCGCCTTCGTTACCTCTAGCTGTTGAAGGGCAGGCACGGCGTTTAATCGCTGAAGCTGTATCACATAAGAACCTTGGAAAGATGTATATTTGGTGGATGGCATGGTTTTAAGTGTGATTTTGCTGCTCTTTATGGAATCTCTATCTATATGTTATGTCTTGGTCACTCTTTATAGATGCATAGGGAGGAAATTATCTCAGAGCTGGATCCCATCACCATAATTATTTTTTTGTCGAGTTGGTGTTTGTGGACATTTTGGGTGTTTTAAGTAACAAAGTTTGAGCGTAACACTTTTGGGAAGGATGTATATTGCTTTTAGATTCTGTTAGGGTTTATGCAGAAGACAAAAGAGGAAGGGGGATGCATCTGTAATTTTTATTTTGTAAAAAGTGTAGTGTATATGATGGTGGATATTGGCGTGGAAAAAATATATTTGCTTGGTTGATACAAGCATTATCATTCACGTGTTCTGTGTTCTTTTTCTCTTAGGTAGGACTATATATAACGGCTGCAGCTAACATATAGCATTTCCAAGAGGTTAATGAGGGCTAACTTAGCTGTGAACGTTTGCTTGGTAGAATGCTAAATTACCGAGGGAGGGATGGATGGGTGTTTGGGTTTTAGTTTGGTGAGATTTAACATTCCCTTGGTAAAATGCTAAAATACATAGGAATGTGTCTTTGGGTTTAAGTTGGGCGAGATCTACCGTAGGAGTTGTGTCCAATTGTTTGTGTAATATAGTTGGAATGGGTTACAGGAAGTCCTCCATCCAAATTCTATAACTTGAGATTTAATGCAATTTTATAAAAAAATATATTTGGCAATATCTAAGTTCGCTTATTTTCAATTTAGTTTTCTCTGTCTCAGGTGTTGGTGTTGCTTTAATTGCTTACATTTTGAGGTTTCAATGTCTTTAATCGGAAACAATTGCTTTTCCGGTTTTCCCTAATATTCGCTTTGCTTTTGAATAAAAAAATATTTTTGGCAATTTTATATAAAAATATTTTTGGCAATATTTAAGTTCGCTTATTTTCAATTTAGTTTTCCCTGTCTCAGGTGTTGGTGTTGCTTTAATTGCTTACATTTTGAGGTTTCAATGTCTTTAATCGGAAACAATTGCTTTTCCGGTTTTCCTTAGTATTCGCTTTGCTTTTGAATAAAAAATTATTTTTGGCAATTTTATAAAAAATATTTTTGGCCCTGCTTTATTAAAGAACAGGAAACAAACCTTCTAAGAGCAATTGTGATGCAGATACGGCAAGGATGGATGATAGGAAATGCAACAGATCAAGATAACTCGACCACTCTAGCGACACAACACCTTGAAACAAAGGATAGATAAGATTGGGATACTCGACTCCTCCAAGAATACAGTAATTCCACCTTAAAATAGAAAATGGTTGCTGACTGCGACGAGCATAGAGAAACACCACCATAGGATAGACAGACAACAATCCGCTACCCTTAAGGATATAGTAACACCATCTTAAAAACAGTCGGATATTAGGAAACAGCTGTAAGGATATAGATGAACCACCAAAGAATCGAAAACTAAACTCTGAACTCAATGGGATTCACCAAAGAATTAAGGAGCTGATAAAATCAAAATGCTTATATTCATAATTAATACATAACTTGTTTAATTCTAACATAGGTATATATAGGTTTTGAAACAGCGCTAAGACATAGAAATTATACCCCTCAACTCTCACCATAATTTTGGAGTTTTGGTGTAGTGGTAAACTTTTTAAAGATGATACTAGACAAATCCAACTTCAAATCCCACTGGATGCACATTTAAAGAGGATTTTTTTAATTAAAAAAATCCCGTTTCGCAAAAGCATATGTTTCGGTCTATAAAATGGGTTTCTACCTGCGGGTGTATGTTAGAATATAAAATTATGTTCCTCCACCCTTAACCATAACTTTGGATTTTAGTCGAACCCATCAGTATATTTCTTTACTCTATTAATTTTTTTATAAATAAAATTCTATCGTCCTTGTTTCAGCTCTTGTGCATTATAGGGGATGCTTGAAGGAACTGCCAACATATCAATGGCTAAAAGTATTGCCACAATTGGTCTCACGCATTTGCCATCAGAATGAAGAAATTGTGAGGGTTGTTAAGCATATATTATCACATCTGTTCTACAAGTGTATCCGCAACAGGCTCTTTGGACCATGGCTGCAGTGTCTAAGTCGACGGTTGCGGCGAGACGTGCTGCTGCTGCTGAGATAATTCATTCAGGCTGCAAGAAAAGGGTTGCGGCATGGGAGTGATGGAAATACTCTTTTTCTTCAGTTTGCAAGCCTCATAGATAGATCATCTGATCAGGTTGTGTTTTCATCCTGGGCAGCCAAAGTCGAGATCTACAATTTATTTTTTAACCTGAGTTTAGTGCACTTAAGAGGATGATGCCGCTAGGGATTATTTTACCAATTCAGCAAGCTCTCACTGTCACGTTACCTGGTTATGATGTGAATACAACAAATTCTCCTAGTTGTCATGTATTTATTCTCAGCTGTTGATCATGTTACAATATCTGGAATAGCTGATGAGGCCGAAATTCTTGCATCTCTTCAGCGTCCAAAGAAGGTGAATGAATTTTTTCCAGCCTTATAGAATATGCAGCGAATTTGATTAGTCAACAACTGATGTAGCTTTCTTGTGATCGAGGGGGTCTTAGGAAGTAACAGCAAGTTCTAAGAACGCTGGATAATGGAGTATTTGGGAGGTTTGTAGGAAAAAGCTAAATGCCATGCTGCGTATGAACAAAGAGAGGGCTTTGTCGTTATCGTAAATGATATATTAGTATGATACTATCATCCAAATTCTTATAGACTCTTATAAAAGTCAAGGGAATGAATAATCGATGAGGAAACGGGGCCTGAAGTGTCACCTAGGATGCACCTTATGCTGACATGTCCATGGCCCGCTGCCACTAAGGAATGCTTGCTGCCTCATAGTAAGATTGGGGCTCATGATGCTTGAATTTATCACTAAAAGACCATTTGACGGGGTCAGGTGACCTACCGATTGAAATCAGAGAAGTTCACATTCCTTCACCATGCAGTAAAGTGCTACATAGCAACATTGTATTGGGTGATACCCATTATTCAAGTAATATGGCATCTTTCTCATATAAAATATCAAACCCACTTTGCATCACGTCACTTTAAACAAGAGATTCACTTTATGTCAGTATCACTGTAGCAGCATGAACTCTATGGTGGCACTTTATGCTCCGTTTCCTCATAATAGATTTGTTACAAGACATTATATGCAACTTTAAGGCACGAAAATGATCTACGGCAGGGAGACGGCAACCTGGAGTGGGACCGGTCCCGGGATCACGGCTTGTGGCGGGGAGATCGTGAAGGAGTCCGACGCCTAGGAGATGGAGAACGACGCCTAGGAGAAGGAGATCGAGAGTGGGAACGACCTCGAGATAGTGGCTTGGAGCGGGGAGACAGAGACCTCAACTGGGACCGGCCCTGAGATGCCGACATGGGGCGGGAGGATGCAGACCTAGACAGAGGCCGGCCTTGAGAAGGCGACCTAGGTCGTGGAGATGGAGTCCTCGGACGGGGAGATGGCGACCTAGACATGCCTTGAGATCTTGACCTTGTATGGGATCTTGATCTAGAACGTCCCTTGTATGACGGGGATCCTAAGTGCTACCAGGTTAAGTTATGCAAAAGCTCCAGAGCAAGATCAAGTACTACCATAATTGCAGATTCAGTAGTTTAAAACCCGTCATTTAAAAGAAAACGTTATAAAGATTGGTAACAAGAACTAATAGGAATACTCAAATATCCCAAATTTGACTACTGATATGGGGGGAAATTTATCAGCGCAATCAATTTTGAATCTGCGCTTGTACATTCTCAAGCGTTCAATACAAAGTTCAAAGTGTGAGTGTGTGTGTGTGTGTTTTTCAAAGCTTTTAAAATTTAAACATTTCAATACAATGTTGTATTGAATGCTTGAAAACATATAATATATTGAACACTTGAAAATATATGAAATATTGAACATTGTATTAAAATATATAAAATATTGCACTTGCCTCTTGTATTGAAATTGAACACTTGAAAATATATAAAATATTAAAAACAACTTAATTTTGAAAAAATATTCAGCACATGGAAATATATAAAATGTTGAACAGTGTTTGGGGAAAAAATGTTGAACGCCTTTTGAGCCGCCGATATAGAAAATCCTTACCATGCCGCTTTATACTAAGTTTTCTCTTGGTTTTTTTTTGAAATATTAATAATTTAAAAATTAATTATTAAAATAGGAAGGTTAGATTTAAAATGATGAAAATAGGACGGTTTCGTCCCGCCACCCCCCACCCCAGAATAGAGGGCGGGTTTCTAGAAACCGCCCCCTTATACAATAAGTATAGAGGGCGGGAACCCGCCCTCTATACTTTTGTATAGGGGGCGGGTTCTAGGAACCCGCCCCATTTTTTTTTAAAATTTTAAATTTAATTATTAATTATATAATTTTAATTATTATTATATAATTATAAATATAATTCGAATTATAATATGATTATGATTGTAATTTTAATTATAATCATAATCATAATTATAATTATTTTAAAAAAAAATTAAAACTAAATAAACGTAAAAATATTTGAATAAAATAATAAAATTTCATTATATCAATGTTTTTTTACAGAATGAATCCGTCAAAATTTACAATACAAAAAAATCCTATCCGATTTCTATCTCGACGGTCAAATTTATAATATCAAAATGAATCCGTCAAATTTATAATATTAAAAAATCCTATCTGTTTGTAAAATGTAAATTACTATCGTTTTCCTTTTCCCTTTCCCTTATGAAATCCGAGGAGACTTGACATAAGCCTATGCCTCCTGGGATGACTGGAGGACCCACCTGTTTCTTGGGTAGATGGCGGCGGCGGCGTCTGCTCTTCTGCTTCGGGTTCGGCTTCGGCTTCAGCAGCGTCTTGGACAGGCTGTTGATCCGCAAATTCTGAACCTAAACGTGGGACAGGTGTCGGATATGTGCTGCCTCCCAACAACTGCATGTAGGACGATAAATCCGTGTCCCAACTGGGCAGTTGTAGCGAAGAGCCTGTCCCCGTTTCATGCGGCTGATGTTGCACAAAACCTTGGCCCCATGGCTGCGCAAATCCTGACCCCCAAGGTGGTTGTTGTTGCGCAAACCCGACCCCCAAGACGGCTGTTCTGCAAAACCTGACCCCCAAGACTGGTGTTGTTGCGCTTGTCCGGTATGCCAGGGTTGCTGCTGACGGTATGGTGATCCAAACCACTGATCATGCTGCGCTGGATCTCCGTGATGCTGCGGCTCTGGTGCTGGTTCATGCTGCGACTCCGGTGTTGGTTCATACTGCGGCTCCGGTGCCGGCTGATACTGCTGCTCTGGTGCCGGCGATAAATGTTGAGAAATATTATATGAACTGAATACACCACCAATTAATTGGTCTGCATTTGAAAATAGAGCCTGAGTTGCCGGACCAGCATCAGTCGGGTATGGTTCCTGCACCATTGTTTGTACGAGATGCAACCCACGAGCCTGTCGTTACATTAGAAATAAGAAATAAGTATTGACTCATACCACCGGATGTTAAAAAGTAATATAATATAAACAAACTTAAATACCTAAGTTATGGTTACCTGAGTCTCCTCCATGCGATTCAACTCATCTCTATAGTACCTAAGTACTCGACGAGAAGCCTTATACGCTTTCTTCCCATTCCACCAACAGCCGAGCGGCTTTCCAGGGGTATCCAAGCCAGTTATTTTAACTCGATCCGGTCTTCCTATATACATATGCTCCCATGACCAGACTTATAAATAAAGTTTCAGATGATAAGAGAGAAAACCAATATTACAATTTTGCAAATTTCTAGCTGTGAAAAATAAGGAATTTACCTGAAATAATGTAATGCATCCACAAATTTTATTCTTCGTTGGAGCACATGCCTTATCGAGTTCCTTATAAAGAAAGGCCAGGACCCCTGCTCTCCAAGTATATTGGCCACACACATCAAAATCCTGAAGGAAGCCAAGGTATAACGGATGGACATGCGTTGCTGATTGGTCCGGCATCAACCAAGAACCGATCATGTACAGAATGTAGGCACGTGCATGTCTATCCAAGACTTCATCGGTGGCTTCATTAGGGATATTACTAAATGTATCTTTTAGCCAGTTTAAACTGATCTTATACCCCTTACTGTAGCCTCCTGGTGCCTGATATTAGCATTTTTTGTGAAATATTAAAACTAGAAATAATGTACAACATGCAATAGGTACACTAAAGAGGGGAATCAGAATGAAATTTTTTACCTGTCCGAGAACAGACTCGGCATATGTATCCCAGTATGGGTGGTCGGTATCTGGACCAACAATTTTTCCTCCGACCAATCCAAGCCCATTGACCCGTAAACCGAGTAAGAGGCCAATATTCTGGAGTGTGGTAGTGGCCTCACCCTATCTTAGATGAAAAGTGTGGGTCTCTTTTATCCAGCGCTCAACTAGAGAGGTAACGAAGGCGTGGTCGATTTGGATATGACGAAGCAATGAAGCTTCATAAAATCCGGCCCGTCGAAGCCGCTGGGTTATTCGTTGTTCGGTAACTATCCATTTGTCTGAATTATGGGTGACGACGGTGAGATTATCTCCATCCTGCAAAATTAAATAATGTTATTTTCAACTATTAGAATTAAAAGAAAGGGGTAATTAAAAAATAGGTCTAAGTTTAGAATATTTTCTCTCCGTGTAATATATTAAACGATCTGTGTTCGTTTTGATGAACGAGCAGAGATTTGTCGAGTGGTTGATTCTCCATTGAGACGATTTTAGATATGAGAAGAGACATAGTGAGTTAATTTGAGGGGGGTGAGTTAATTTTAAATACGAGAAGACACACTGGAGGGGGTGGGTTTTATAGGGAAAGGAGGGCGGGTTTCCTGGAACCCGCCCTCTTTAACGATACATGTCAAATCGGTTCTATTGTCAAATCACTAGAAGAGGGCGGGTTCCTGGGTTCCAGGAACCCGCCCTCTTCAATAATTAAGTTTGTGGTGTCAAATCAGTTTTTTATATATTATTTATATTCTGTTCATTAAAACAAAGAAGGCGGGTTATTAAAACCCGCCCTCTTCAATAATTATATTATATTACGTTGTGTCACATCAGTTTCTTTTTTCTGTTCCCATTTGTTGAAGGAAGAGGGCGGGTTCTAATAACCCGCCCTCTTCAATAATTATATTTCTGTGGTGTCAAATCATTGTCAAATCAGTTTAGTCAAATCAGTTTAATCAGTTTAGTCAAATCAAATATATTGTCTGTGTTATTAAAGAGGGCGGGTTATTAGATCCCGCCCTCTTCAATAATTAGATGATATGTCACATCATTTTTTTTGTACCTTTGTCAGAAGGAAGAGGACGGGTTATTAAAACCCGCCCTCTTCAATAATTATATGTGTCCCATCTTTTTTGTCTGTGTGTTGTCCCATCATGTCGTTTGCAGAAGGAAGAGGGCGGGTTATTAGAACCCGCCCTCTTCAATAATTAGCCCGTCCTCATATTCTATAAATAGCTCTCTGCTATACAACTCACCGTCCATTTACGCTCTATCCTGTACACAACTTACTCTCTACTATACAACTCACTATCCATTTACGCTCTCTCCTATACACAACTTACTCTCTGCTATACAACTCACCATCCATTTACGCTCTATCCTATACACAACTTATTTTGTCTAAGTGTGGAGTCCAGAAAGAAGGTCAAGTTCAGTACCATAGTCTGGAATATTGGCCCGGCTGGATAGGATCAAGACGGAACAGTTCATAAAGTATTGGAGGTAACCCAATCTTTTCTAGCATCTTCCCAATTATATATACCAGGATCCTTGAGAGAAATATCAACAAATATAGATATAAAAAAAAGTAATATATAAACCACCATATTCATGCTTTCACAAGATTTTTTTATAACTCTTTTTCTCGTCTTTTCCCTTCAGATGCTCAACATTATACAAGATTTTGAACCCACTAATTATTCAAAAACAGATACAAGATTTTGAAGTCACTTTGCTGGAGATTTTGACGGAGAGAAGATAATTTTGCTAAGAAATGTAGCTGCAACAAATATAGATTTTGAAGTCGTTTGTGTCACATCAGTTTAGTTTTTTGGTCGTGTGCTATTAAAAACCTTTTGTGGCAAATTAAAATTTGGCAATGCATCTAACTTAAATGAGCTCAGGATCTAAAAACTTAAAAAATCAAAAATCAAAAGAAACTAGTGGGTTTGTTTCTAATGCTTACAATTCCAACACACAACCGATTTCAATTTGGTCAAGAATATCCAATTACGAATAATAACATCCATTATATTTTCTATATGTACTTACGCTCTATCCGATTTCAGAAATAAAAAAATAGGTCTTTCTCTCTCCAATATAACTGTTTTTGTGCAGGATTCTTTGCGCCGTCGTCAAATAAGATGTTTGCAAGTGTTTTCGATTTATGTTTGTTACTGTTTTGCATAAATAATACGGACTTTAAGGGGCTATAACACCAATTCAGATTGGGTGGGGATTTCATCACCCTTCCTAAGACCCCAAAAATCACTAACAGCATACGCATTACCCTCGAGTATAATTAAAAAAAATCTAGACTCAGCCAACTAAGGACTCTCGTGCTCAATAGGACAGAGGAAGGTTGTGGGCATTCGATCGTTTATCTAAACTTGACTTTGTGGTGCCTAAGCTAGACAAGTGAGAAAGGTAACTTTAAAAGGCCCGTCTCACGGTGATTCGTGAGCGGATCCCTCCTTTCCTCATTTGTGCTTACCTGGCCACAATTGGCAGTGAAGAGACGATTTGAGGGTTATCTCACAACTTGTCACTTTGGAACAATTAGGAGCAGTCTAGTGGACTTTGAAGACCATAGCTCTAGGTATGATTGTGCATGGTTTGAAATGTGATTGTATGAAATTGTTAACGCTTTTTTTTATTGTTGGCTTGATATTGTTTGATGCAGATTATAGCAAGTTCAAGTTTATTTGTTGTATGTAAATACGATGGCCGGGTTATCACAAGTGCACAAGGTCCCGAGTATATGGGCGGGGCCGCAAGAATCATGCGATTAGAACCATCGATGACTTATGATGAACTAGAGAATAAAGTGTTTAAAATCACGAAATACGATCCCCGTGAAAGTAGGGTTAAGTTAAGTTGTACATGGCCTATGTTTAGTGGAAATGCATTGGTTGAAATTATAGACGATGCATCAATATCTTCGATGATAGATTTCGGTCTATCAAACACCCAACATTCTTTTGAACTTTTGGTTCAGAAGAAGCAATTGGAAGTATCAGATACCCCTCCAACGGGTAATTTTGATGGTAATGCTGGAGATAGTTCCTGGGGGTACGGTCACATGGTTAACGATGATACCGTCAGTCTCGGTGGATATGACTATACACAACATTATTCAAACCTTCAAACTCATGGGTAAACATTTTATAAATCCATATTCAAACATTTTAGTAATACCAAGATACTGATATTCAAACATTTTATAAATCTATAAATCCAGGTTCTCCCAGCCGACTGCTGCAGTTACATGCACCCCAGAAGAACAACAAGGATTACCATACACAACTTTCCACAGGTAAATAAATCTGAAACAAGTGATGATTTATTTACGAAAATATTAAGGAATAATATTATAATAACAATTTATATACTAAACGCAGATTTTCCCACACCTCTGCATCATTCCAACACGATCCAAGTAGCGCATTCCAAGCATGTCCGTCCACATCTTTCCGGTCTTCTCACCCCAAACCATCCACATTACACCGACCACAACGATCATATATTGCACCCGAGCCTTATGTTGCTGCGGGTGATATTGATATGTGTGGCAGTGATGATGATGAAATCGGTGAAGGTCATCAGGGGGAGGATAGCGTGGAATATGCCGCTGGATTGAATGAGGTAGCATTCTTTGATGGTATGGTTGCGAATAACGATTTTGTCGAACTAGAAGATCCCGGCCTCGATCCGCTGGAAGATGATAGTTGGGTAGACTTAGCCGTGGCAGAAGTAAATACGGCACCCTATTTGGATGCGACAGCAGCAAGCGAAGAGTGCGTCAGTGTCGGGGATTTGTTTCAGGAAAAAGGAGATCTTATTTGTAAGCTGAAGTCGTGGTCTATTCAGCAAAACGTTACATTTAAAACCGAAGAGTCAAATAAGACGTACTATACGGTGGTATGTACGAAAGCTCCTGAATGTAAGTGGAGATTGCATGCATGTTGTTCCAAAAGAGCCAAAGCTTGGAAGGTCACGAAATACAACCAAGAACATACTTGCATCAATTCTATTATGTTACAAGATCACTGGAATTGCACTTTATCTTACATTTGCTCGCTAATCATGCCATTAATCCGTACAGATGTGGCGATGACTCCCCGAGAGATACGGCTCTTCGTTAGCGGAGAGCATAAAATTCAGATTTCGTATGTGAAGGCATGAGATGCTCGTAGAAATGTTTTATGTAAGATATTTGGGGACTGGGAAAGCTCGTACAACTCACTAGTCCCTTTTATGGAAGCCATGAAAGCATCAAATCCGGGGACCGTATACCGGTTAAAAACCACAGAAACAGACGTCGAAGGCTCTGTCAGGTTTCAAAGAATTTTCTGGTGCTTTGGTCCATGTGCGGCTGGTTTCACACACTGTCGGCCGGTATTGTGTGTTGATGGTACGTATCTATACGGTAAGTACAGAGGCTGCATGTTAATTGCTACAGGTGTTGATGCTAATAACGGTATATTTCCGTTGGGATTTTCTATTGTCGAGGGTGAAAATACATCATCCCGGTCATGGTTTTTCTGTCAACTCAAAAATATCCCATCTGTTATTGATAAAACAGATTTATGCATCATATCTGATAGACATCTGGGAATACTAGCTGGAATGAGATCTGTATTTCCGACGACCCCACATAGGTTTTGCCTACGGCACTTTAGACAAAATTTTGATCGAAAATTAAAAAATTCGGATCTACATAAGCTTATGTACAAAGCCGGTGAAACGCCTGACCCTAATGTTCACGACATATACATGACGAAAATTGGAGAGATGAGTCAAGCCGCGAAAGCGTAGTTAGATGAGTATCCAGTACGCATGTGGTCACAAGCACATGATGATGGGTGCAGATATCTACTAATGATGACTAATATGTCTGAAAGCTTCAACGGGGTCCTTAAAGGCGTTAGAGGTTTACCGATACAGGGGTTGATTGTTCGAACCTTTTTCCGGATGAATACTTATTTTGTGCACAGAAGAGAAAAGTCCTTGGCGATGGAGACTCCGCTCACCGCGTATTACGAAAATATATTTCGGAAAAGAGAGCGTAGAGCACAATACTACAGATCCGAAAGATTTGACACGGCGGAGTTTCAAGTAACGGGCAGTAATGCGAATCAATATACCGTGAACTTTAGAGATGAAGGGCTCTCTTCGTGTACATGCGGTCTTTTCCAGTAACAACATTTACCTTGTGCCCACGCAATTGCTGCTGCGAGCAGCATGCATAACTCACATTACAATTTTGCTTCCCATTACTATACAGTTTCCAATTACCAAGGCGCATACGATCCAAAATTTCATTCTATACCGGACAGTCGCTATTGGCATTATTATACTACCAACAGACAAACACCGACTGTATTACCGCCGGAAAAAAAATAAGGCCCGGAAGACTTAAGGTGCGTCGAGATCGAATGATAATGGATGCTGATCCTCAGCAAAGGCACGCCAGATGTAGCCTTTGCAAACAACCAGGCCATTATAGGACCAGATGTCCAGGACAGTCATCAGGGGCGTGACCTTCAGGATCGTGACAAGTGCACTCAGATTTTTTTGTATTATAAATTTGACAGATTCATTTTGTTATTATAAATTTGACCGTCGATATAGAATTTACATTTTACAAACAGATAGGATTTTTTAATATTTTAAATTTGACGGATTCATTTTGATATTATAAATTTGACCGTCGAGATAGAAATCGGATAGGATTTTTTTGTATTGTAAATTTTGACGGATTCATTCTGTAAAAAATATTGATATAATGAAATTTTATTATTTTATTCAAATATTTTTTACGTTTATTTAGTTTTAATTTTTTTAAAAAATAATTATAATTATGATTATAATTATAATTAAAATTATAATCATATTATAATTCGAATTATATTTATAATTATATAATTATAATTAAAATTATATAATTAATAATTAAATTTAAAATTTAAAAAAAAAATGGGACGGGTTCCGAGAACCCGCCCCCTATACAATAAGTATAGAGGGCGGGTTCCCGCCCTCTATACTTATTGTATAGAGGGCGGGTTCCGGGAACCCGTCCCCTATACTATTTATAGAGGGCGGGTTCCGGGAACCCGTCCTCTATACTTATTGTATAGGGGGCGGGTTCTAGGAACCCGCCCCTTATTCTGGGACGGGAGGTAGGGGAGCGAAACTACCCTATTTTCATCATTTTAAATCTAACCCCCCTATTTTAATAATTAATTTTTAAATTATTAATATTTAAAAAAAAACCCTTTTCTCTTTATATATTTTCAAATTCAATACATCATGACTTCAAATTAAATAGTATATACTTTTTCAATTCTTTCAGACATTTTGGTATTTCTATTCAAAGTTCAATATTTTAAAGTATTCAATAAGTTTTCAAAACATTAAACATTTTTTTTTTCAATATTCAAAGCTTCTAAGCATTTCAGTATTTATTCAAAATATTACAGTCAACAGTCAGTGTTAACTGAAAGTATATCCGACATCAAATATCGTATATTATAAGATTTTATCAGCAAATATAATATCATAAATTAGAGGAAATATGCGAAACTATTTTAGTTAGATTTCATTGTTTTTTGATATTCCATGACTTTTTACAAAGATGTCGGCAATGAAAACTCCTATTTTTAATTATTTATGTCAATGACAA
The DNA here is from genome assembly GCA_030015575.1 of Agapanthus africanus. Classification (NCBI taxonomy): domain Eukaryota; kingdom Viridiplantae; phylum Streptophyta; class Magnoliopsida; order Asparagales; family Amaryllidaceae; genus Agapanthus; species Agapanthus africanus. The sequence continues at coordinate 51,613,213 of CM057339.1, forward strand.
AGTCCCAAAACTCCACCTCAAAATTGCCGAAACTCTCACTAATGAGAGTATGATAATGTTCGGCGCCTTCATGTAAAGAAAAGGCTGGGACTAAGATAAAACGAATTAAATTGAGATCAAAACAATATCTTATTAGAATTATACCAAACGTATGTTCCTGAATATGTGACAAGTTAGCAAGTGCAAAGGTAGTTCTATAGCATCCCAACTTTTGTACAGTCAAACAATTATGAAATTTTCCGTCACCGTTAACTCTACTAGAATTACCAATAAGGCAAAGAATGGCTTTATCAGACTCAAATCTCAAGCATGTATCATCATAAATGAGGGCATTCAGAAAATCATATGAAGCCATATTTTACTAGTCACTTGCACCACTGTTCTACAAATCATATTGCTCAGAAGTCTTCCAAGTCCCACCAAATTCTACAAAACAAACATGAGTGTACTTTTGAACTGGAACTTAAAAGTCAACAGAGCATTAAAATGTAGCCCATGTGTAACTTTCTCCATGTCTGTTTAGATTTCCTTAATATACAACAAGCAGCCTTTATCCCAAATTTTTAGGGTCGGCCATATAACTCCTTTTCTTCCATTCTACTTTGCTCAAGGACCATCATCTCGGTTAAATTAACAATCATCTCGGTTAAATTAACAATTAACATGTTGTTCTTCATTATCTCTATCCATGTTCGTTCAGGTCTAGCCTTATCCCTAGTTGCACCATTAACTACAATTTTCTCTTTTTTGTGTGTGGTTTCATATTTTAATAGAAAATTACAAAGGAAGAATATTAGCCTGTGATCCAAGAATGATATTTAGATTTGTACACTTTAGGTTACGTGGATACATAACAATCAATCAAGCGCAGCGGAAATACATGTATCTACTCTAAAGGTCTACGATATGCAAGGTGCGACAAAATACTGAAATATGAAAATAATGAATATTATTTGAATATGAATAGTGCAATATAAGTATCATGTCAGTATACCAGGCAATGTGTATGTTACTACTTATCAGATACTAAGTCAATGAAATCAATTGGTGGAAAGAATACCCGTATTTAACAAGGATCCCGTGCATACCCGAGACTATGATCCACCGTTGCCCGGGACATAACCTTGCGGCCGTGCCGCTAGACCCACGACCTAATGTATATGTATATATATATCACTAGAATCGAATGATCATCCTCTAAGTCACTGTACCTCGCTAAATATGAGTTCAATTCCATATTGATTTCCTCGTTCCCCAGGTTATAGTATATATTCATGTATTAGATAGGTTGTGAACAAATACGTATCGCTTTCACTTTCAATCACGTTTCCACTTATCAATATCACTTTCAATCACTGATTTACTTTCGTACTTGCCACAACCCAATCATTAAAACTTATATATCGACAATGCAAAACAGTCGCCAGGTCTCAATGTAAACGATCACTATGCAGAAAGTATAAAGAAAACACAAAAATAGGTAGAAATGCACTGACCAAATATTCACTAAATTATGACAGCCAACGCCATATGACTTGCAAAAATTCACCATTATTCACACATATGGAATATACCAAAAAAATACAAATGACATACGAAGTATAATTGATTATATAAGCGGTAAAATTAGTGTCATGTCAATAGGAATTCAGGTTAGGGACTTATCAACATTTTAAATTAGCGATCGATTGCTGGAATTCCAGTTTCAGAACTGAAAGTCCAACTTTGCGTGTGGTTTACTAGGGATTGTGTTTAGATTCAAGTGCTGCCCCAGTTGAATAAAACCTATTTCTTTCCGTTAGGTTTCCGACGCATCAAACGGATCCACGATAACCTTTTTGTAGTAGAAGATATATCCTGTTTAGTGTGAAGGTGAAAGAAGTGTCACTACAGAAACTGCAGAACACGTCGACGGTCTAAAATATAAACAAAAAACCAAACGATAGTGAAACTGAACGAGACAAGATCCATATGTTATCTAACTAAATTATCTACGTGACTATATAGGACTCCACGCATTTTCAATTTTATGTAGGGACGTGCAGGCGCTTAAATTCAGGTATTCTCGTGGAATGCTGCCCCGGACTGCAGTCCAGAGCCGCATTCCCAGTCAATTCTCGTTACAGTGGCCTATCAGCATTGAAGGGAAAACTTTAGATGGTTCTAACTTAACGAGTCAGCTTCAATATGAGCCATAGAACATTACATTCCAATCTGTATTTAATTTAATATATATTTTTCGACGTGACATGTACGGTGCATTCCAGATTTAGTGTCGCCTTTAGGGGCGACCTTTCATGGGTATAACCTAAGTATTTCTAACTCAAATCCCTATACGACATTCATTATCAATAGAGGGATTCATTGGTCACAAATTCCGCCATTTTAAAATGGGTTTTGGTTTAGGGTTTCGCATCAAACACTTGGTATGTGTATACGAGTGTCGATCGACAACAATTACTTAATGTAAATTGTAATATGATATCCATATGATTAATGGACCCGAGTTGGGTTCGATTCAATACAACCAATCACGATGGGTCAATGCACAAGTATCCGGTCATCACTTAACGCAATATAAATACACACACATATATGCACTTATCTAACATTATTAATTAACTTATATATATAACATGATTAGCAAGAGTTGGGTTTTCTCTTACCTGGCGACGATCGCGACGACGAATGGCATGAGCATGGCACGATCACGGGCAGCGATGACGATCCGGGGCCAACAACGAGATGATGGTGATGGTGGCTGGCCTCGGACCTCGGGCAGCAGCTCAGCGATAGCTTAAGGAGACTTGGGGTGTGGCTCGAGCTGAAGGAGGAGGAGCTGGGGAGTTTGGTGGGTCGCTGGTGACTCGTCGGCGAGAGACAGAGGAGCAGGGCGGTCGCGTGGTGAAGAGCTCAAGGTGGGCAACGGTTGAGTTAGAGGTTGATGGAGGTCGGTGGGGTTGCAGAGGAGGAAGAGGAGCGGCTCGTGGCGGCGTCGACGTTGGTCCCTAGAGGTGATGAGACCGGCGATGAGAATGGGTCGGCAGTGGTGGTTACAGAGGTGGCGATGGGTGTTGGAGATTGTGATGGTGCTCAGAGAGGAGATGATGGTGGAGTTAGTGAGAGGAAGGTGGTGGGTTGATGACGGTGGAGTGAGGTGATGGACGGGGATCGAGCTCGTCGGTGGAGGAGGCGGGTTTTTTTAGGAGTAAGAAGAGAGTGAAAGAGAAAGAGAACGAGAGTGAAAGAGATAGAGTGGGAAACGTTGAGGGGAGAGAGAGGGCCAGCGCTGAGATCTCGAGGTTAATTGGGGTGGGGATTCGTCGTAGGTGGAGCGGGTCTCGCGGGCGTGGGCGGGAAGGGAGCTGTTGGTGAGAGGGAGACGAGAGGGGATGGAGGAGGAGACGTAGGTTGTTGGGTCCAAGGCGAGGTCGTCGCGGAAGTGGGCGCGGGTCTTGAGGCGATGGTCATGAGGAAGGAGGAGACGTGGGGAAAAGGCGGGAAAAGAAAAAGGAAAGAAGAAGAAGAATAAAGATAGGGGTTCGGGTCGGGTTTAGGTCGGGTCAGGTCGGGGTTAGGGAAAAGGGTCGGGTTTGGGTAGTTTAAGGTTTAGATTAGGAAATTAATAAATAAAAATAAAAAAATATAAAAAAGTGCAAAAATACCAGGAAAATTCTGGAAAAATACGGAAAATATATACATGGACTGGGGATTTACATCATACCCCCCTTACAAAAATTTCGTCCTCGAAATTAAAGAATGAAAACAACAGAACAATAACACTACTCAAACAGGTGCGGAAAATGTGGATGGATGTCCTCCTCGCGTTCCCAGGTAGACTCTCCTGGAGAACGACCACCCCAAGAAACTCGAACCAAGGGAATGACTTTGTTCTTTAGCACTTTTTCCCGACAATCCAGAATGGTGGTAGGCTGCTCCTCGTAAGACAGATCGGTGCCCAACGTTAACTCTGAATGGTCCACGATATGTCTGTCATCCAGAACGTAGCATCTCAACCGAGATACATGGAAATTATTGTGTACACCAGCTAGCGATGGAGGCAAGGCAAGTCGATAGGCTACCTTTCCTACTCACTCTAGCACTTCAAAAGGTCTGATGAATCGGGGACTGAGTTTCCCGAGACTACCAAACCTGATCACTCCCCGAGTGGGCGATATCTTCAGAAACACATGGTCACCAATACCAAATTCTAATGACCTTCTGTCGGCATCTGCCCAACTCTTCTGTCGGTCCTGAGCCGCCTTGATACGTTGCCTGATCGTCTGAACCTTGCTCACTGTCTGCACTATAAGCTCAGGGCCCAACAACCTTCGTTCACCTACGTCATCCCAACAAAGAGGGGACCGACACTTCCTTCCCTACAGAGCCTCGAATGGTGCCATCTGGATGCTAGCTTTGTAGCTGTTGTTATACAAAAACTCTACCAGATGGAGGTGATCTTCCTAAGAGCCCTGAAAGTCAAGCATGCATGCCCTCAGCATATCCTCGAGCGTCTGGATAGTACTCTCGGATTGCCCGTCCGTCTGCGGATGATAGGCCGTGCTGAACTTGAGACGCATGCCCAAAGTCTCTTGCAGGCTCTTCCAGAAATGAGAAATGAACCCGGTGTCTCGATCAGACACGATACTAACGGGCACCCCGTGCAGTCTCACAATCTCCTGCATATATTTCTCTGCAAGCGACTCCGCCGATTGTCCGACTTGGAAAGGTATGAAATGTGCTGCCTTCGTGAGACGATCAACAATAACCTAGACAACATTGTTACCTTTTGGACTTCGATGCAGTGCCGTCACAAAATCCATGGTGATGTGCTCCCATTTCCACTCGGGCACTGGAAGCGGTTGCAACAACCCAACTGTTCGCTGATGCTCGGCTTTCACCTGTTAGCATATCAGACACTTGGAGACAAAGCGAGCGATCTCCCTCTTCACCCCGTTCCACCAGAAGTGTTGTCTCAGGTCTTCGTACATCTTGGTTCCACTTAGGTGAACCGAGTAAGCGGAATTATGTGCCTCAGCTAGAACTTCATCTCGAATACTCCCCTTTGGAAAATACAGCCGACTGCCAAATTTCAGAGAGCCATCTTCATGAATCTGCAAATCCGTCCTCAAACCAGCCTCAATTAACCCTTTGAACTTCTGCAACTGAGAGTCTCCAGCCTGTGCAGCTTTAATGCGATCTATAAGCGATGATTGAACTTGTAACTGCCAGAGCTGTCCGGGCATACCCGGTGTAACTACCTCCAATTCGAGTCTCTGAAGGTCATCAAGAATCCCTTTCTGACAAGTCAAAAACGCAGCTGACGGCCTACGACTGAGAGCGTCAGGAACGACGTTCACCTTCCCGGTTGATACTGCAGATCAATATCGTAGTCTACCATCAACTCCAACCATCCGCGTTGTTTCATATTCAGCTCCTTCTGGGTGAATACGTATTTCAACCTTTTATGATCCGTGTATACCTCCACTCTTTCTCCTAGCAAGTAATGCCTCCATATCTTTAAAGCGAACACAACGGCCGCTAACTCCAGGTCATGCGTGGGGTATTTCTTCTCGTGAGGTTTCAGCTGACGAGAGGCGTAAGCTACCACTCGACCTTGCTGCATTAATACGCAACATAAACCTTTTCCCGACGCATCACTATGAACAACCAAGCCACCCGAGCTGTCTGGCACAGTAAGGATTGGGGCCGTGGTCAACTTCAGTTTCAACCGCTCGAACGCCTGGGTGCATTCCTGCGACCAAACATACGGCACCTCCTTCCGTGTGAGCTTCGTCAAGGGTTCCGCTACTCTGGAGAAATCTTGGACGAACCGCCGATAATACCCAGCCAATCCCAAGAAGCTGCTTATCTCAGTAATTGATTTCGGTGTCGGCCAGTCTTTAATAGATTCAATTTTTGTCGGATCCACTGAAATGCCGTCACTCGAAACGACATACCCCAGAAATTGCACCTTGTCGAGCCAAAACTCGCACTTGCTTAGCTTAGCATGGAGCTTCTTCTCCCATAGAATCTGCAATACAATTTGTAGGTTCTCGGCGTGCTCCTCTTGACTTCTCGAATAGACGAGAATGTCGTTGATGAATACGACAACAAACTGATCCAAGTACTTGGAGAAAACCCTGTTCATCAAGTCCATAAATATGGCCAGTGCATTGGAAACACCGAACGGAATCACAAGAAACTCATAGTGGCCATATTGGGTTCGGAAAGCCGTCTTGCATACATCCTCTGCCTTAATCCTGATTTAGTGATACCCTGACCGAAGATCTAGTTTAGAAAATACACGAGCACCACCAAGCTGATCGAACAAGTCGTTGATGCGAGGGATAAGATACTTGTTCTTTACGGTCACTCGGTTTAACTCTCGGTAGTCGATGCACATGCACAAGGAACCGTCTTTCTTCTTAACCAGTAACACAGGAGCACCCTACGGGGAAGCACTTGGACGGATAAATCCCTTGCCTAGAAGATTTTCTATTTGCTTCTTTAATTCTGCCAAATCAACTGGCGCCATCATGTAGGAAGCCTTGGAAACTGGCGCCGTCTCTGGAATCAGGTCAATCGAGAAGCCCAAAACGCGAGGCAGGGGTAAACCAGGTAGATCTTCAGGGAACACATCAAGAAACTCTCAAACTACCTCCGGTGCTAGCTTCTCGTCTATCTCCATAGAGATCAAGGTCTTCGGCTTCGCTCGGAATTTAGCTGGTTCCAAAGACTTGCTACCGCCCACGAACACGAACTCCGGATGATTAGGAATGCGAAATGTCACACTCCTAGCCCGACAATTGTAACAACTCCAATTTCTATGTACAGAAAATTAATTTAAAGTTAATGTACACTTGGGGTATTTACAATTCCTGTGAATGCTATAAGTATTTGTTTTGATTTAGAACATCAAGAAAATACTTGTAGCACATTGGTAAAACCTTACACTGCTGTGACGTAACCCCTGTGTTCGAATCCCTCCAGCCACATTATCTTTTTAGTTATTTTTCTTTTAATCTTTTAGAAGCCCAAGAGTCTATACGTGCACAACACGTAAACTGAAGAGTCACACATAAAACAAATAAGTGCACTGCAGTATACCAACCAACCCCGACACGTGGAACCAAAACTAGCCCCATCCGTCGGGAATAGGCCGGCGACACATGCATTTGGGGCCGGCGGCGTCGGTCTCCCCCGTACCAAATGCCCTCATATTTTACCCCTTGCAACGTTTGGCCTACCCCACTAACCCCACACTACTTGTTTACTCTGAATTATTCCAGAGAGAAATAAAAATCACATTTAATGTTATTTTATTACAAATTTTAATACACCCATTCACTACACCAAACCCTAACTTTTCCTATAAATACCACCCCTCATTCCACACTTCCTCACACACAAACCCTTGCCAAAACTCTCAAGAATTCCCAAGTCTTATATTGTGCAAGTGGAGTTAACGAAAGGCGAAGCTCCGACGAAGTTCCGGCGACGATACGAGGAGTTTCTGGCAACGAAACGAAGCACCAACGAATTCTAGACCTCTTTATACCTCCCCCCTCTCATCAAAACTAGTAAGTCCCTATTTCTCTTCTTTTCTCTATTCTAAAAACTTTCAAAAACTAAAACCCGACGGAAGCGGAGCTAGTCCGACTTCCGATCCGGTTTTCTTTAAAAACTATATTTTTCTTAATCAAGATAACTTCATATTATTACATATTGCTTAACAAACATTAACAAAACCATTAAATCATGTTTAACCTCAAAATAAGTATTTTTTGTTACATTTATCGCATTCTTACATAAAAATACCACAAACTATTCATTTCGACATTATAACTTTATTCCTTACTATACCTTTAGATAGTTCACGAGGTAATGACCTACCTCATCACAACACACACTTCTATCATAGCACGATTGATTTTGGGACTATAGAATACGGGAAATACGACCTTACAAATAAATACCCTAAACTTATAAAACCGTTTCTAAACAAAAGTGTATTAATCATTTCCATGCAATTGCGCCTCTACAACCCATTTTGGGGACCCCATTCGGAATGGTGCGGATTATCGCACATCCTCGGGCTTAGTAGAGCGAGATGCAGACCTCAGCAAGGAGCATTCAATCTCGATAGAATTTTTATACATTTTTCTTTAAAAAAATGAGATTTCTACAAGAAAATAAATAAATTATTTTCATTATATATATATATAATCAAAATATCTATTTTAATTATATAAATATTCCAAGTTTTCTAAATCAAAGGAATCACTATTACATGAAAATACCATCCAAATACAAAACAAGTACAACATTTCAAGAAAATACCATATACTATGGAAACTAGGTTCTATTTACTAGAAATTGCACAAATATAAAATACACATCTATGAAAACTTTAAAGACGATAATTAAATACTTGAGGTGTATTTTGAAATTATGTCAAAACTATTTTTACATAAACCCCTCAAGTTATACTAAATTACAATAAGGACCCTAATAAACATAGGTTTAAGCGGGATCAGTCTCTTGAGCCTCAGGGAGCCGGAGATATGGGTGCTTGCCTATCTAAGGTAGACAACCTAACAAATGATATTATCAATACGGTAATTGTCTTGGAAAAATACACAAATCCTACCGTCCATATACAACAGTTACCGATAACATTAAAACCTAATACATGACTTCAATTTCTTTTCTAATTGTCTGACTCAGACTGAGTCTAAATATAATCAATCTGATTTGAATATGATTCAAGTATAAAACCACAATCTATTCAATCTATACAACTTGACCGAACCGAACCATGGATATACTCCATTTACATGTTCATCCATTATATCTGTTCCATTGCTGATATCATGGTTTCGGCAAGTTATCCATTTATACAATTTATAATACAAGACAATACAATACAATCAATACAAAAGACATCGCGGGGTTTATAAGGGGTAGGTTGGTACGGAAGGTGTTAAAAGTGGCACGAGACTGCAACCATAAGACACCTAACCTGAATCTCCATTGCCGTTGTACTGTGGCTGAACGGTTCCTTGTACTCCGTATACCTTAGTCTCCGGGATAGTGAGACTCCTCTCGTATACACTGGCACTTTCTGTACCAAGTTACAAACAACAGTGTTAACAATATAATACAACTTTAAAAGTTACATTCTCCTTCTGTCTATTCTGTCTCTTCTTACTTTTGGGACTTACCGAGCGATTGTTCGCTGACGACATTTCTTTTCTTCTTTCTTTGGAATGTTGTCAGGTGGATCGGATCTTCTAGAGACAGAGCCCACCAGCGAGAATTTTGATCAGCTAGCCTTTGACCCGGAGCTCTAGTTACTTGTACATTTCATTTTCATTTCTGTTATACCATTTTTTAAGCATTGCTTTTAGTACATGTATTTTCATTTCAGTTGTATTGTAAAAAGAATGTTAATAAATAAAGTTGATGCTCATTTACATCTTGTCTCTTGTGTACATTTATTTTATATTGCTTAGATACGCTTAGCGTGTTTACTTCTGAGTAAATACATAGCGGCCTCGTCGCGTCCTCTGCCCATACACTAGAAAGCGGGGCATGACAGCAGTTGATAACAGCATGGAACACGCTCAACCAATCCATCCTAAGAATGGCGTCGTAGCTACCAGTCCCAATCTAAAGGAAGTTTGCATAAAATTCTGTGTTGTAAACCACCACATGGCATAACCTACACTCTTGGCTAGACACAATAATTCAGTTACCCGTATGTATCTCCCAATCCTTGGTCAATGGCTCGTGAGGTATAGAGTGTGTGTCAACAAGCCGCATAGAAATAAAGCAATGCGAAGCACCCGAATCAAAAAGAATTCTAGCTGGCACAGAATAAACAAGAAGGGTACCTGTAACTACTTCTCCAGAAGTCTCTGCTTGCTCGGCAGACAAGGTGAAAGCCCGTCCCTGATTCCGACTCGTACCAGTCTGCCTCTGATCAAATAACCGCCGCTGGGATACTAGAGGTGGACCCCTCTGAGATGAAGTGTCGTACGACGGTTGTTGTTGCTCAAACCTTCCCTGTAGCTCGGATCTCTGGGGACACCCGCTGATCTTGTGCTCGCTGGATCCGCAAAGCAGACACTGCCCCTTGGCTCTGCGACAATCTCCTTGCATATGCCCTGGATTCTGGCAATAATTGCAAAACAGGGCCCTCCGCTGCGGCTGCTGAGGTGAGAAAGTACGCTTCATCTGCGTAACACCCGGCCTGTGAACTGGGATCATCCACAGAGGGAAATGATAGCCCGTGCTGGAACTACGTGGGGTTTCCTGTCCACCGATCATTGGCCCTTGGCCTTCTCCGACAATCTTTTATGTACTCGGGCAGCATTCAACACCTGAGCGAAGGTCGGTAGATCGAGAGATGCGATAAGCTGCTGTAGTTCAATATCGAGCCCATGCTGAAACTGTCTTGCCCTGGCGGCTTTGGTGGCTTCCATGTACGGTGCGAAGCGACTCAGCCGGTTAAACTCTGCGGCGTAGACATCCACTGAGCGTCCGTTTTGCTTCAACATGATGAATTTCTCCTCCATCTCGACCTTGGCAGTGGCCGGAAAATAGTGATCTAGAAAGTACGCGGAGAACGTGTCCCGTCCGATAGGTTTCTCTAACCGGCTTTCCTCTACGGACCACCACGTGCGGGCCTCGTCCTCCAGCCGAATCTTCACCATGTTCACTCTGTCATCGTCAGGAACTCGAGCGGCCGTTAAAAGGTTCTCCACGTTGATGAACCATTGCTCGGTCTCGAGTGGATTTGTTGATCCCGTGAAAACCGCTGGATGAAGCCTCCTAAAGTCCGAAACAGTACCAACCCTAGCCTCTGTAGTCGGTACGAGGGCGCTCTCGGGGGTGGCAGTAACAGCCGTAGATCTCTCCAGAGCGGTAATTGCGGTCTCCTGTACTGCCTTCAAACCTTCGGTTAGGAGATCGGTCTTCCTCTCTTGAGCCTCGACTAGGGTCATCAGTGTGCTGAGGATCTTATCGGTACGATCGTGGGAACCGGCACCTGAGGAGTTGCCCGAGGAGTCCATATTTCTGAAAGATTATCAAGAAAGAAACCAGATTCAATCAAGGATTTCATGACGACTCAACGAGGATTAGGAAGTGAAAAAGAAATGTAATAAAGCACACATCAAGGGTATAACTCAATCTAGGGATCCCTCGACGGAACTGTGATTTCTTCAAACCTGGCTCTGGTACCAACAAAACCATGTCACGCCTCGCTTCCTAAAATACGGAATGCGGGGGATGACTAGACCGGCCATGCTCCTACGGTCAGGAAATAATCCCGCCGTAGTCACACTTTGGCTTCTAGCATTACATGGTAGTCAGTAAACAGTACTAGAGTAAAGGAAATCACAGTTCACAATTTTATTACATTACAATAAAAGAGTTCGAGATACATTTATTTTGCATAAAGAAATAACTAACCAATTAAATAACAATATGCTTATAGGAAAAAGGGCGGCGCTGATGTGACGGTCTAAACCTCCACGATCTCGAATGGCAGGTCTATCTCCTTAGCCGGGTCTACTTCGTCCTCTGAGCATGCATAGGTTAGTAGTTTGAATCTATTGATAGTATTTATATGTGGGAAATAGTCCCACATCGGATGGAGAGACGAATGCCCAAGCCTTTATAATAATTCCCAATATTTAAGTAATATCTTGAACAAAGTGGGTTATGAGCCAAGTGGGCCTGAACAGTCACAACCGTCCAAACAGTTGTGTCTATTCAACTCTATAAATTAAGTCTTTCTCTTCACAGATTTTGTATCTTCTTCTCATTATCTTCTAAGAGAGTTTCAAGAGCTTTGTTGTATCTTGAGGGTGATTGCCTTCTGCTGTACTCCCATAGTGGGGGCAATATCACCTTTCGGAAAGTATATCATACACGCCTCAAAGCTTTTTAATTCTGTCTTAACCAAACTAAAACTCAACAATCGAAAAGTGATATCCTATGGAGACAAAATTAAATTCAAGTGTCAAGGTTCATTTCCAGAACCAAGATGTTATCAAACTGGATCGATTCGATTGGAGCAATTACACTAGATGGAAAGACAAGATGGTGTTCTTGTTGAACGCCTTGAAATTTTTTTACGTGCTCGATCCAGACTTCCCGCCAATTCCAGATTCAACCTCAACTTCGAATTATGCTGAGAGTGCCAGAACAGAGAAAACAAGCATGAAGAAGATGAACTAGTTTGTCGCGGGTACATTCTCAATTCCCTCACCGATCGTCTGTATGATCTTTACAGAAATATGAAGACACCAAAGGAAATCAGGAGCTCCCTTGAAACAAAGTACAGAAATGAGAAGAGAGGTACGGATTAATTTCTAGCGCTTAAATATTTTGAATTTAAGATGACTGATGACATGCCAATCATGGATCAAGTGCATGAATTACAAATTCTCGTCTCTAAACTGAGCGAACTTGAAATTAAAGTCCCTGATTCGTTTCAAGTTGGAGCGATTCTATCTAAACTTCCTCCTACTTAGAATGAATACAGAAAGAAAATTCTGCACTCTCCTGAAAATTTTACCCTAGAGCAATTTCAGACTCATCTGCAGATTGAGGCAGAGAACCGTGCACGTGACATGATTTTTCTTAGTTCTAAATCTAACTCTAAAGCGAATCATTTCAGTGAAAATAGTCACAGAAAATTTCAGAACAATTTCAAAGTTCAGAAGAAGGGAAATGATTTTAAGAAATCTAATTTTGCAAAAAAGAAATGGCCTTGTTATAACTGTGGAAAGAAAAGCCACTGTATTAAAGATTGCAAATTCAGAAATACAGGGAAAAATCTTGGTTTCGGATCAGAAAATAGCTACAAGGCAAATCTAATAGAAAATGAAGTCAAAGAACTTGTTGCTATAGTTTTTGACATGCAGATAGGCATGATTACGGAATTGCATATGGCTGTGGTAACTAGAACTGCAGATTGGTGGCTGGATTCTGGCGCAACCATCCATGTATGCAATAACAAAACAATGTTTAAAACCTATACGAATCAGAAAGAACCTGAAGAAGTGTTGATGGCAAACCACGTTTCGGCCAAAGTGCTCGGTAAAGGAAGTGTTGAATTGAAGTTTATATCTGGACAGAAACTTACTCTGCTTAATGTATTCATGTTCCTGATTTGAGAAAAAATCTTGTATCTGCAAATCTGTTATGCAAGAAAGGATTTAAAATTGTTCTAGAGTCTGACAAAGTTGTAATATCGAAGAATAGTATATTTGTAGGAAAGGGATATTCCTATGATGGCATGTTCAAACTCGGTATTAATGAAATAAATTGTGTGTTTGCTTATATTGTTGAGTATTCTTCTTCTTTATGGCATGCTGGATTATGTCATTTAAATTTTCGCTCTTTAAAGTATATGTCTAAATATGGTTATATTGCATGTCAGAATGATCATAATGATAAATGTGAGATTTGTGTAGAAACAAAAATGACTAGAAAACCTTTCCCTAAAATTGAAAGAGATACTAATTTATTAGAACTTGTTCATTCTGATATTTGTGAATTAAATGGTCAATTAACTAGAGGAGGAAAAAGATATTTTATAAATTTTACTGATGATCATTCTCGTTTTATATGTATATTTATTGAGAACAAAAGATGAAGCATTTGAGAAATTTAAAGAGTATAAGTCAGTTGTAGAAAATCAGAAAGATAAAAAGATTAAAATTCTTAGAAGTGATAGAGGGGGAGAATATTTTTCTGATTCTTTTTCTCAATTTTGCGAAATGCATGGTATTATTCATCAAAGAAATGCACCTTATACGCCTCAACATAATGGATTAGCCGAAAGAAAAAATAGGACTTTAGTTGAAATGGTAAATGTTATACTTTTAAATGCTAAATTACCTTTTAATTTTTGGGGTGAGGCACTTTTAACAGCATATTATATTCATAATAGAATACCATCCAAGAAAACTCATGTTTCATCATATGAAATTTGGAATGATAGAAAACCCAATTTAAACTATATTAAAGTGTGGGGGTGCATAACATATTATAAAGTGACTGATCCATATAAATCTAAATTAGGGCTGAGAGGTATTAGAAGTATATTTGTTGGATATGCACAAAATTCTAAAGCATATCGACTTCTAGATTTAGAATCAAATGTCATAATTGAATCGATACATGTTGCATTTTTTGAAAATAAATTTATGCATGACAATGTTGATTCTAATTTGTATAATAAGGAAAATGCAGCAACTTCTAAGAAAATTGCCAATGAGAAAAGAAGAGAAAGTAATAAAAATATTGAACCAAGAAAAAGTCAAAGAATCAGGAAAGAAGAATCTTTTAGTCCTGATTTTATTGATTCGCGTTCAATAGTCTCTCTCTTTGAAGGAGATAGAACCAAAGTGCTTAACAAAGTACCTATTCTACTTAATATAGAAGATGATACTAAAACATTTAGTGAAGTAATGTCGTCAAGAGATACTGCATTTTGGAAGAGGCCATTGATGACAAAATTGACTCAATAATGTCTAACAATACTTGGATATTGGTTGACTTGCCTCAAGGATCTAAGCCTATAAAGTTTAAACGGGTATTTAGAAAAAAACAAAATATAGATGGCTCTATACAAACTTTCAAGGCAAGATTAGTGGCTAAAGAATTCACACAAAAGGAGGGCATAGATTATTTTGATACTTATGCACCTGTGGCTAGAATAACATCCATTAGAGTTCTTATAGCTTTGGCTTCAATATATAATTTATATGTGCATTAAATGGATGTAAAAACGGTCTTTTTAAATGGCGAATTAAATGAGGAAGTATACATAGGATAACCAGAAAGTTTCATACTTTCTGGAAATGAGAACAAAGTTTGTAAATTAACTAAGTCGCTATATGGTTTAAAACAGGCCCCTAAACAATAGCATAAGAAATTTGATAAAGCAATAATACCAAATAGTTTTAAGCATAATAGTGCGGATAAATGTATTTATTCCAAATTCAATCAGAATTATAGAGTAATTATATGTCTCTATGTAGACGACATGTTAATATTTGGTACAAACATGATTGTAATTAATGAAACAAAAAATATTTAACTTCAGTATTCAAAATGAAAGATTTGAATGAAGTAGATACTATTTTAGGAATAAAGCTGAAAAAACATAGTGAAGGGTTTGTGCTAAACCAATCTCATTATATAGAGAAATTATTAAATAAATTCCAACATCTTAATATTAAAGAAAGTGTTACTCCGTATGATCCGAGTATGAAATTAAATGAGAATTGTGACAATGTGATTGCATAATTAGAATATGCTAGCGTTATTGGAAGTCTTATGTATGCGATGTATTGTATAAGGCTTGATATAGCTTTTGCAGTATGCAAATTGTCACAATACACTAGTAAACCCAGTACTAATCATTGGAAGGCCATCAGTAGAGTTCTTGGGCATCTAAAAAGAACAAAAGAGTTTGGTCTATTTTATTCCAATTATCCTGCAGTACTAGAAGGTTATTCAGATGCAAGTTGGATCACAAGTGCAAGTGATAATAAATCCACAACAGGTTGAGTATTTACAATCGGAGGCGGTGCCATTAGTTGGGCCTCTAAGAAACAAACCTGCATCACACATTCAATAATGGAATCTGAATTTGTCGTTTTTGCTGCTGCCGGCAAGGAAGCGGAATGGCTGAGAAATTTATTATTGGATATAGAGTTGTGGCCACAACCAATGCCATCTATTTCCTTGTATTGCGATAGTGAGGCGACTATGTCTAGAACTTATAATAACGTTTATAATGGTAAATTTAGACACATTAGCTTAAGGCATGAATATGTTCGAGAATTAATTACTAATGGAATAATTACCATAGTTTATGTGAGATCAACAAAGAATTTAGCATATCCCTTTATCAAGGCATTATCTAGAGATTTGGTAAAGAATACGTCAATCGGAATGGAACTTAAACATTTACAATTTGGCACCATTAATGATAACCCAACTTTAATTAGTAAAAACTAATTTTAATAATTCAATGGGTAATAACAAGTTACTGTCATGTGCATATTGCACTAGACGTCTCATTCTTATATAAATAAGTATCTAGTGTTGTCTGTTACGATAAAGATGATGAGCGAAAGCTCTCTGTTCCCGTCAAAAATTTCTGTGCAAAAGAGCCCAAGGTATCAAATGGCAGTGATACGCTTAAGAAAATGCGAACCAGTATTTTCCGGGCTGTTTTTTGACAAACTCCCGAATGTGAAACAGCTAAATTTTGATGGTATCGAAAGTGTCTCGAAATATTCTTCGATTTGATATATTATGGGCCTCATAATTCATCCGGGATCAAAAGTTATGAGGCATCACGTGCCTACACGTGATCGGGGGTCACGTGCAGACACGTGATGGGTTCCTAAGCTCTTAATTAATAGAATTAAATTCTAATCAAATAATCAATCAATGAGGTCACGTGCCAACACGTGATGGGCTTTTTAAACCCACTAAAAATAATTAAAAGTATAATAAAAAAACAAAGAAAAACCCCAATGGGGCATCACGTGCTCACATGTGACCAAGGGTCACGTGCTGACACGTGATAATTCCTGAGTGCTTTAAAAACAACAGAATTAAATTCTGTCTAAAAGCTTAAACAGTGGGGCCATGTGCTCACACGTGATAGGCATCTAACCTTCTGAACTAATAGAATTAAATTCTAAATTAAGAGAAATCAAAAACCTTAATATTTATTTAGATCTTTCCAAACAAAAAGATTGTGCTATGTAAAGTGGAGCACCGTTGGATTAAAAATCCAATGGTGATTAAAAATCACCAATTTATGGAAAGATTTTATACAAGGAAAGATTTTCTTGAAATTCACCAAGAATAACAGAAAAATATCTTTTGGATTAAAAATCCAATGGTGAATAAAATTCACTGGGTGATCTAAAAGATCACGTTGGTTACAAAAACAACAAAAATCTTTCAATGAAAGATTCACTAAACAATTTGATTCTTTTCTTTCTCCTATAAATAAGAGCCAAGAAGAAAAGAAAAAGGATCTACTTTTTTGGGAAATATGCAACAACAGAGAGAAAAAAGAGAGGAGAATTTAATTCTCAAGAGAGAAAAAAAAGATC
Source organism: Agapanthus africanus (assembly GCA_030015575.1). NCBI lineage: Eukaryota > Viridiplantae > Streptophyta > Magnoliopsida > Asparagales > Amaryllidaceae > Agapanthus > Agapanthus africanus. The sequence continues at coordinate 51,630,378 of CM057339.1, forward strand.
TCTTCAGAAAAAAACCCTAGGCGAGAAAGGGGAAAGAGATGTAAGCTCCACAAAACAAAAAGAGAATTTAATTCTCAATTTAAGAGTTTAACTCTTCTGAACAAGAACTTAGTTCTTCTTTTGGTTGAAAATCTGCAGAAGCAGATCTCCCCACAGGTTGAGAATTTAATTCTCATCGGGGAGATTCTGCCATGCAGATCCAAAACTTAGAGGGAGAATTTAAGTTTAAGGAATTTAATTCCCACAAATTCATAGGAATTTAATTCCTCAAAATGTAACTAGGGTTTAACCCTATATGAGAATTTAATTCTCCCAAATTCACAGGAATTTAATTCCTCCAAATAAAACTAGGGTTTAACCCTACATGAGAATTTAATTCTCCCAAATAAGAATTTAATTCTTCCACATACATAGGAATTTAATTCCTCTAAAACAGAATTAGGGTTTAACCCTACAAAGAATCTAATTCTTAAAATAAGAGACTTAAAGCTCTCCATGCATGTAAAGAACTTGGTCATGTGGTAACACGTGAACCCTATCCTCAATGATCAGAAAAGAAAGAACAAGACTGGGTCACATTCCCCCATGTGACCCCTAAAACAGATCCCTCAAAATGAGAAAGAAAAACTTGGAGGCAACGCCCTTATGTGTTCCCACGTGACCCTCAAAATAAAAGGAACAAAGCCAAAGGCAGAATCAATTTTGGGCGGCTCACGTGTCCCTGTTCCCCTCCGAACAGCGGCCGAGACATGGGCGTCTTGCCTGAGGTTCGGGGCAGATGCTTTTTGGTTTTATCCGTCCACCTCTCCGAACATGCCAAGTTGATTTATGGCACCGTGTATCGGAGGTTTAGACGGATGCGGCCGATGTAACAGACTTCGTCAGATTCCCCCTCGCTTGAAGGGTTTTTGATTGTGGGGACGCTCTTCCCTGCAGGTGCAAGCCCCTGCAGTTAATTATGCTACCGCATCGCGGTAACAACTTTCTCCTTCTCCATAATTTCACTTCGTGTCGTGGGTGTTTGTTTTGTTTGTGGTTGCTCGTGGATTGTATACGGAGACTAATTTATGTCGTCGCCCGTAGGACATGGATTAGTCCAAATCCGTATTTACTTAGATTTGGGTTTGGTGTTTTAGTTTAAGGATACGTTAGCCATATTGAGACTAAGATCAACTTAAACGTTCGTTAAGAATACGTTAGTATGATTTGAGACTAAGATCAACTTAACGGAAAGAGCATTTAGGAGCTCTATTGTTCCAGTTTAGGGACGTAGTGGTCCATTTCATATATGTTCGTCGGGACCCGTCGCCTCTCTGACGTCGTTGAAAGATTACAACGATAAGTGTCAGAGGAGTTCAGAGATGTACCCTTGAGCCAAAGTTGATTAGGGGATCTATAGTCCGATTTGGGACTAAAGTCTGTTTGAAGGTTTAAGCATACGTTAGCCATGTTTGAGGCTAAGATCAACTTAAACGGGATCGTTTAGATCCGACAAAAGAGCATTTGGGCTCTATTGTTCCAGTTTAAGGACGTAGTGGTCCATTGCACATATGGTCGTCGGGACCCGTCGCCTCTCTGACGTCGTTGAAGGATTGCAACGATAGGTGTCAGAGGAGTTCAGAGATGTACCCTCGAACCATGTGTAAATTGATTTAAGAGAGCAGCCGTGCTCAGTCAATTTTAATTTGAGGACTCACGGCCATGATTGGGCTAAGTCCAGTTGAACATGTTCAACATTTTCATTTGTCTTTGGCTTATTAGGCCTATGCTAGGGCTTTGTCCATGTTTAATAATGTACTGCATTTTATTTTTGGCCTGTAAGGCCTATTTGATTTGGGCTCTGTCCCCCCTTTTTATAATGCAGAGTATTTGTTTTGGTCCATTGGGCCTTTTAATTGGGCTCTGCCCTTTAATAATGCGCTGCATTATTTAGTCTGACAGAGTGCCACGTGGCTTGTCAGGCGCTTTGCGCCAATTGAGGAGCGCAAGGCGCAAGTCCATGGGGAGGTGACACGTGTCACGCTCTGGTGAGCGTAAGCGCAGTGCGCTGCGCTGTTGCGCTGCTGACACGTGGCGCGCTCTGGTGAGTTGCGTCAATTTCAGAGAGCAATGCTCTATCTTAAAAGCGCATAGCGCAAGTTATTCAGGTGCTGACACGTGGCACTCTCTGGTGGCTTGCGCCCACTTGAGAGCGCAATAGCGCAAATTTTGCAAGTGTAAGGCACTGTTTTATTATTTTGATCAATTTTAGATCAAAGAAAACAAATTTTCTTGTTTTCAAAGAACCAGTGGTTCATCAAAAGGCAATACCTTTGTTATTTATTATATTTTATTGAAGATCCTTGATCTTGTTCTTAGATCAATGATCTTTTCAGAAGAAATTCTTCTTTTTTTCAAAGGTTTTTACCTTTTATTTCTTCGAGTTTTTCTCCAAAAATTCTTTAGAGTTCTCTCTATGTTTTTTTTTTGTTTTTGCCTTTCTCTGTGTTGTTGTCTTTTGAATTGGGGTCTAGGGGCTTTTATATAGTGCCCATTAATTTGTTAAATTTGTTAAAGAGATCATTCTCTGAGTGATTTGGGGATTTTTCTCCACCGTTGGATCTTTGATCCAAGGGCTTCTGTTTTACAGAAGACAATCTTATTGTTTTAAAAAGAACAGAAAGATCTTACTAGAATTTTAATTCTGTTTGGCTAAAACGCACCAGCGCTTGACACGTGTCGCACAGCGCAAGGCGCAGCGCAACTGCGCTGACACGTGTCGCGCAGCGCAGAGCGCAGCGCAACTGCGTTGACACGTGTCGCGCAGCGCAGAGCGCAGCGCATCTGAAGCGTTGCTTCTTTTAATTTTTTTTTAAATAGAGCCTTGCTCTGATTGGCTGCGCTGCCTTGGGCGCTGGAGTGTCTGATTTTGACACGTGGCGCTCTGCGCGCAGCGCAGAGGATCTGAAGCGCTACTTCATTTATTTTAACTTTAATTTTCAATGTAGAGCTTTGCTCTGATTGGGGAAACAGAAGCGTTGCTTCGTTTCCCTCCTTGGAATTTGAACAGAGCTTTGCTCTGATTGGGGTAAATAGTCCCCACGTGACCCCTTAATAAACACTTTAATAATCAATACATGGATACCCATCACGTGCCAACACGTGATGGCCTGAAGACTAAAATTGTTTAACACTTATTTGCAGATTTGAGGGTAAAATAAAGGAGCTTTGTCCCAATTCTCAGGCGCCTTACGTGACCCCACGTGACTACCCTATTTTTAGTGTTTAACACTATTTTGAGCATTTTGTCCCCAGTGTTTAACACTGTTTTAAAGCGCATCATGTGGGAACACGTGATCGCCAAATATCTTCTAGTGTTTAACACTATTTTAAAAACGATCTAGCCCAAATTGGCTAAGTCTTCCAAAGGCAAGACTTCCCTTTGAATGAGCCTCAAATATATCCTTGTCTTCCAAGATTGATCATCTCATATGGCATATGAGTGCTCAGCACTCAATAAAAGATAAAGACATGGTCAGAACCCAGACTCATGTTTAACATTGCTAAATAATTGCCGGGGGGGGGAATCAAGACAAATGTTCAATAGTCCAAACAAAGGTCCAACATTTCGAACCTAATTGGACTTAGCCCAAGTTGGCCATAAGTCCTCAATTCAGATTTAACTGAGCCAATGTGCTCATAATCTAATTAATTGATCTTAGTTCCAAATTGAACTACAGATTTCCTAATCAACTTTGGTTCAAGGGTACATCTCTTCACTCCTCTGATATTTGTCGTTGTAATCTTTCAACGTTTTCAGAGAGGTGACGGGTCCTGATAGCCAATCTTTCTATGGACTGTGGGGTCCTTAAACTCATGGCCTATGATGTCCTTAAACTTTATAGACTATGACGTCTTTAAACTACGGACTGTGAGGTCCTTAAGCCCATGGACTATGATGTCCTTAACCTCGGACTGTGGGGTCCCTTTAAACCCACGGACTATAATGTCCTTAACCTTTGACCGAGATGTCCTTAAACTAACATTGGACCACCATGTCCTTAAACTGGTATTGGACCACCATGTCCTTAAACTGGTAATCGACCGCAAAGTCCCTAAACTAAAACAATAGAGTTCAAATGCTCTTTAGTTCGATCTAAATGATTCTGTTAAGTAGATCTTAGTCTAAAATTAGACTAACGTATCCTTAACAAACTGTTAAGTAGTTCTTAGTCTAAAATTAGACTAACGTATCCTTGACAAACGTTTAAATTGATCTTAGTCTCAAATGATATTAAAGATCCTTAAACCCAACCCCCAAACCCAAATCTAAGATGATACGGATTTGGACTAATCCACGCCCTACGGGCGACAATATAAGTTAGTCTCCGTATACAATCCACGGGCAACCAAAACAAAACAAACACCCACGACACAAAATGACCATCTGGAGAAGGAGAAAGTGGTTACCGCGATGCAGTAGCGTAATTAACTGCAGGAGCTTGCGCCTGCAGGGAAGAGCGTCCCCACAATCAAAAATCCCTCAACGAGGGGGAATCTGACGAAGTCTGCTACATCGGCCGCATCCGTTTAAACCTTCAATATACGGTGCCATAAATCAACTTGGCATCTTCGGAGAGGTGGACGGATAGTACCAATTAGCATCTGCCCCCAAATTCAGGCAAGACGGACCTACGCGGTCGCGTCTCCGTGTTTCGGAGGAGAACAGATTCTGGCACGCCCGGTGGGACCTCTTTCTCTTTCCACTCCACACTTCGTGTGTCGTGTTCGCGAACGAATCGCGGTTTAATATGGTTGCCCTTGGGTTCGAGGTACTAAGATTTGGTTTTGGTCTCATGCAGAAAAAAGAATATCAATGGCCTCTGACTGCTCCAGTTGCAACTGCAACTCCCGTCCCGCCTCATCTGGAGGTGTAACCTATGGGCCCCAAGTGCCCTCCCTTTTCACAATGTCAGTGGAGCAGGTAACTCAAGCCACCACTGGGCTATTCATCGGGACCATGCTCCCACCGATGAGCTTCAACGCCCCTGTACCATTGCAAGAAGCTCCGAAGAGCTCGGTCTTTAATCGGCTCACAACTGTTGCGGCCCCTCTCAATGGGTCGTCCAGCTCCAACGCCTCAGTCTTTGACATGTTGGGCCAAAGCTCATTTGGGCCCATGAAGAAGCCCGCGATACCAGAAAGAGTTATCCCTAAGCGGATAGCCATTCCTACTCATGAAGTCGTCAAGGCGGCTTCTCCTGCCAAAGGGTCGGTCTTCACAAGACTGACTGTTTCAGCTCCTACTCCGGGCGAAGTAACCAAAGCCGTTTCCCCCGCACGAAAATCGGCCTTTTCAAGATTGGCCATTCCCTCCCAGCGAGCATCTGTCTTTGACAGGCTAGCACCAACAGCAACCCTCAGCCAGAACAGGGGGCATGAGGAAGTCACCCCTACTGCTGAGACAATTCCAACGGCTCGACACGCTCGATGTCACCATTGGCGCCGAGTAAGGAAGGCTGGGGGCAACTCTCCTTCTGGATTGAATCTGCCAGCTCCAACGGTGGAAATCGATGCTGCTGTTTCAACTGGGAACAGCTTTGAACCGCTAAGGAGGGTGCGCAAAAACACTCCAACTGCCGTGCTGAAGAGATCTCCTCCACTTGTGGAGAATGCTACGGAAAAGAAGCCGGAGCAGCCTCCTCAGCGGCTGTCCTCCAAAATTTACAAAGTCTGGCGACAGGTCCAGGAATCGGTGATTGACCAAGACTACTCTCGCCGACCAAAGAAGATTAAAGCTCGGCAAGAAAAGAGCCATCCCGTGGTACCACAGAAGATATCATCCGTCTGGGTGCCCGCTGCAACAGCTCCCTCAACTTCAACCGCTTACAAGAGAAGGTGGCCGGAGAAAGCCCCTGTGACCGCGGCGAACCGCAAGGACGCTGAATCTAAATGCCCCAAGTCTGGGGGCATGGTAATACATACCGTTTATATGGCTTCTGGAAAAGAAGAAAGCAGTGCTTCTACGGGTCATCGACCGCTTACCCGATCAATAACGAAGGCTCAGGAACAACAGCGGCAGAAACTTCAGGAGATGCTGACTGCAATGGCCGCACTCACTGGGCCAAAAGAAAATCCAGAAACCTCGGAGCAGCGTCGGGAGCAAGAAACTGATACCGAGTTCCTCCGAAGTATGCTCGAGAGGAAAGAAAAGGAGGCTGCGGAGCAGGCGGCCAATATAAAACGAATGGCTCTTTCGTTCCAAGACATGGCTGGGATGATGTTACAGCCGGAACCTCCAGCTGAAGACCCCCCGATTATCGTTGAAGACGACAGAAGGGAGACATTGAACCCTCCTCCGGCTCTTTCAGCGGCCAAGGAGGAGACCATCTCCAAGGCCGCTCTAGATGATTACATTGCTCAGCAAATACGAGCTCACCAGGCAAACGAAGCGGCTGGACAGGTCGTTAAGACTGGGCGACCCTATCCAGGCTGGTATGACCAAATAAGGTACCCGCCGGGATATACGATCCCTAAATTCCACGTATATAATGGGATGGGGAATCCACATCAGCATGTCGTTCAATTCAGAGCCTTGTGCGGCAACACCGGGGGGATGATAAACTTCTGCTCCGCTAGTTTATTGGTAGCTTATCGGAGACGGCATTCGAGTGGTATTCTGAACTTCCCAACGACTCCGTCAAAACTTTTGCAGAGATGGAGCTACTAATCACCCAACATTTTGCGAGCGCTAGCGAACGCACCCCAATCACAGCGTTAATCAATGCCAGGGTGAAGCCAGGAGAGACATGGGTGCAGTATGCAATCCGGTGGCGAAATCTATGGTCAAAGTGTGAACAGCGCATAGAGGAAGCTCCAGCCGTAGGCATGTTCGTGGGTACTCTTGACCCTCAAGCAACTATTTATCAATTTATGATGTTCTTCAAGCCGACCACGTTCCAGGCCTTGATTGACAAACTGGCCCAAATGGATCAGATGGGCCATAGACCATCTTCTTCAAAGACGGATCCTCGGAATGAAAAGGGGAAAGGGAAAGCGACCTTCGTCGCCAACGCTCAACAACAGCCGAGCAACTTAAAACCGGTTGTTCGCCAAAACAACGTGCGTCCATGGCCATCCCTCGAGGAGATACTGGGACGTCCTTACTCGTTTCCCCATGATAAAACGAGAAGACTGTTCGAGCTGACAGTGCGCAACAGTCTCATCAATCTGCCGGATCCAAAACGTTCGTTGCAGCCAGGCGATGTCAACAATCCTAATTACTGCCCTTACCACCAAGAAGTAAGCCATACAATCGAAGATTGCTTCGTCTTCAAAGGCTAGATTGAGGACCAATATCAACAGGGCAAATTCGCACTGTCTGAGAATTGGAAGGTGAACTCGCCACAACCTCACGCTCCTAAAAAAGTGGACACGTCGGGGGCATCGTGCTCTTTTATAGAGGAAGCTCCGTAGGAGGTCGATCTTTCAGCTAAGACAAAAAGAATGCTGAAAGATCTCCGAACATGCCCGGCAATCAAGTGGAAAAGTCCGCAAGAACCCGAGGTCATTGAGGGAATGCTGAAGCCGTGCCCATCGCAAAGAATTGATAGCGATGGTCAAAACGCTCGAGCCCAGCCGTCAAAGTCTTCGAAAAAGAAGAAGAAGATCAAAAAGCCCGTGAAGCCTGGTGACAAGCGCACGGACTTGCAAAAACATATCGACACGCTGGAAGAATATAATCAGAAAGCGCGGACAGCAGTCACACTCCAAGAATTTCTCAGCCACGTCCTTGAGAACGGAGATGATGATAATGGAGAAGACTCGTCGGGTGAACCTGAGGATTATGTGGCAAACTGCCATATGATCTCTCACTCGTTGATAGACAGTGAAGGAGCTCCTTACGCAGAGAAACTAGGGGCAAATCTAGAATCGGAGCTCCTAGGACCGTCAGAAGAAATGATTGACGCGTTCCTGAACGAAGCTCTTCTGAAAAGCAAAGCTGATCGAGAGCACGAAATGGCCATATTTGAAAAGGCCAAACGCCGGCGACTGGACGAAAGGGTGAAAACACTCCTACCAGATCAAAGCACATCCACCGCAAATAAAAGCAGGTACAAGACAAGGAAAATGTTCGCCAAAGCCATATCGATAGGAATGAAGCTGCCTTCTTTCAGAGAAAATTCTCCTGGCGGTATACATCTTGATGAAGCGGACGTATATCCTAACTTCTGCTTATATCATCAGAAGATCGCACACCCTACTGAAGACTGCATCGCCTTTAAAAATTGGTGGCAAGGGTATGTCGCTCACAGGCAACACTTCAAGAGAAGAAAGCGTGAAGCTCTTCGACAGTGGAAAAATGCGACAGATGAGCGTAAAAGAATTGCCGGCAACTGTCATAGGCTTGATCCCGGGGGATCGTGAGTTCTCACCTTCGGGAGCGACTCCGACGAAGAAATAGCCCCCGGCCCTCTCTTCAAGGAATCCATCTCTGAAACAAAAGAACCGAGGAGTTGCGAGAATATTCAGCCGTGCAATCACACGCTACCCAAAAAGAATCTCAGACCCGCAAACAAGGAATCGAACAAAAAGGATAAGGGGAAGGGAAAAGTGACCTTCGTCGCCAACGCTCAACAACAATCGAGTGGCCCGAGACCAGTTGTTCGCCAAAACAACAAGCGGCAATCTCTCGATGAGAAGTTGAGACGTCCCTACTCGTTTCCCCGGAATAAAACAAGGAGACTGTTCGAACTAGCAGTGCGCAACGGGCTTATCCCTTTACCGGAGCCGAAACACCCACTACAACTGAACGATGTCAATAATCCCAATTACTGCCCCTACCACCGAGTATTGGGCGATCGAAGATTGCTACGTCTTCAAAAATTGTATTGAGGACCAATATCAACAGGGCAAATTCCTCTGTCCGAAAACTGGAAGATGAACCCGCCACAACCACATGCTTCGGAAAAGATGGACATGCAGGGGGGTATCATGCTTATTCATAAAGAAAACTCCATGGACCGAAAAGTCCGTAAACTAGAAATTTGCCTCAAATATGGCAACGAATGGACCACTATGTCCTAAAACTGGCTGTTGACCGAAACGTCGTTAAACTAATACCAACCCGCGGCATCCTCAGGCTGATGTGGTAAAAAAAAAAGGTATGTTCATAAGCAAAATGGGCACGGATGAAAACCCGAAAGGGCTCCGTGAGTAAAAACAGCAGGACTACTGGCGAGTTTTGTGAAAACCCGAAAGGGCGCAATCTCGTTAAAAGACACTTGCAAGGTCCTCTCGACCTTGTAAGGAGAAATACCTGCGTGAGATCCTTACGACTCACAAGGGAGCAACACACTTAGGGATCCCCACGATTCCTAAGGAGAAATTACACTTACGAGATCCTAACGACTCGTAAGGAGAATTCCCCTTTGAGACCCTCGCGGCTCATAGGGTTCAAAAGCCTTAAGTTACAAGGATCTGAACCTGTTCTTAAGCAGTCATACCCCCCGATTTTGCCCTATAAGCGGTTCAATATTGACCCTTGTATACAATCTACGGGCACGAATGAACATTTCCCTAACAGAGTCCCACCAGCGACTAGGGATACTCACACGGTGAACAAACACTTGTAGGTCCTCTCGACTTGTAAGGAGAAAAACTCTTGTAAGATCCTTACGACTTATGAGAGAACACACACTTAGGAATTCTCATGATTCCTAAGGAGAAAAAGCACCTACGAGATCCTCACGACTCGTAGGGAGAAATACTTTCATGAGACCCTTACGGTTCATGAAGTTAAAAACCTTAGTCAACAGGATCTTAACCCTGTTTGTTAAGTCACCTTTGTTCGGCATCGAAAGAGGCAAATGATGATTCGCTCCTGGCAATATCCCAGTTGTAGCGATGTTGATGCCTAAATTGGTATCAAATCCCAAACTCGAGGCGAAAAGTCAGCGAACCACAAATGCATATGAAATAGCCGAAATGATGGGCAACTTGCAACAAAATCAGCGAGTAAAAATGTATGCATACAAAAATAGCCGAAATGATTGGGCTACTCGCAATAAAAAAAAGCGAGTAAAAAGAAAAAATAGCCGAAATAATTGGGCACCGCGAAAAATAGCCGAAATGATTGGGCAATCGTGACTTTCTTGATATAAAAAGCTGAAATGATAGAGCATCGCGGAAAGAAATAAAAAAAATGATGAAAGAATGAAACTTTTTGCCCTATAGGTAAGATCATATCGATCCCTGTATACAATCCAAGGGCACAAATAAAGAGGGAACCATGTCATCCCACTAGGCTCCATAAAAAAGAGAGCCAAGTCTCGATGGCAATATCTACAGCCTGGAGACCAACAATAGCGTTCCTTCTCAGTCCAGCAGGATTCGGACGCGAAATGCAAAGCGGAGCCATGGCAAAGTCCCTAGTTCCAAATCTCGACGGTTCACAGACAACCTAGAGACTATCTCGACATTCGTCTCGTTACAGCAGACGCAACGTCAGCAAAGCGGAGCCACGGCAAAGTCCCTAGTTCCAAATCTCGATGGTTCACAGACAACCTAGAGACCACCTCGACATTCGTCTCATTACACCAGACGCAATGTCAACAACGACGTTCCTTCGCAGTCCAGTAGGATGCAGATGCAACGTCAACGAAAGACCCCATGGTCAAAACAAAGCGGAGTGACGGTAAAATCCCAGCTCCACCTCAGCATTCGTTTCGTTACACCAGATGAGATGTCACTACAGCGTCCTTCCTCCGACAGGATTCGAACATGCCAAAACAAACGAAGCGAAGGCCAAATTCCTAGCTTCAGGGTCGTGACGACATCTCATATAAAACCTTAAAGAATATCGGAGATCATCCGACACCGGCGCGGAGTGGTCGCCATCTCGACGTTCGTCTCGATACAGCAGACGAGATGTCACTACAGCGTTCTTCCTCCAACAGGATTCGGACATGCCAAAGCAAACGAAGCGAAGGCCAAATTTCTAGCTTCAGGGTTATGACAGCAACTCATATAAAATCTGAAAGACTGTCGGAGATCATTCCACACCCGCGCGGAGTGGTCACCACCTCGACGTTCGTCTCAATACAACAGACGAGATGTCACTACAGCGTTCTTCCCCCAACAGGATTCGGACATGCCAAAGAAAACGAAGCGAAGGCCAAATTCCTAACTTCAGGGTCTTGACGGTAACTCATATAAAACCTGAAAGACTACCGGAGATCATCCCACATGGAGTGGTCACCACCTCGACGTTCGTCTCGATACAGCAGACGAGATGTCACTACAGCGTCCTTCCTCCAACATGATTCGTACACGCCAAAGCAAACGAAGCGAAGGCCAAATTCCTAGCTTTAGGGTCTTGACGGTAACTCATATAAAACCTGAAAGACTACCGGGGATCATCCCACATAGAATGGTCACCACCGCGACATTCGTCTCGTTACAGCAGACGCAATGCCAGCGAACAAAGAAAAGGCCAAATTCCTAGCTTCAGGGTCTTGACGGCAACTCATATAAAACCTGAAGGACTATCAGAGATCATCCTACACCAGCGCGGAGTGGTTATGACTCATCGGGGCTCCCCAAACTGAGCCTAACCTCAAGTAAAAAGCGGCATGGCAAAATTCCTAACGCTTGCTATTCCGACGGTCAAACTGCCTAGGAAGATTGCTTGAAGACGTCTTGTCCAGCCCCCGAAGGGATCAGAGACACGGCAGTCGCAAGGCTACTCGAACATCAAGACTGCCTATCGAGGAATACATCAGCCAACGCGACGGTATGACGGGTAAAACCCTAGTACCACAGACCCTAACGGACCTCTGTCGTAAAGAGCAGAGGTTAACTGTGACGTTAGGATATTCTTGCGAGAACTTCTTGATTCATCTCGACTCGTAAGACAAAGCCTTAGGCAATGGGGATTTTTTTAATAAAAAACCCTGTTTCCTAAGCACTGGGGCCCTGCAAGTCGATCCAAAATGGACTCTTGCATACTATTCACGGACCACACTCTCCAAAGTCGAATCTCGACAAGGAGGGAAACAACCACTTACGAGTCCCTTCGACTAGTAAGAGGGAAAATTCTCTTGTGAGATCCTTACGACTCCCAAGAGAAAATACACTTAGGAATCCTCACGACTCCTAAGGATAAAAGACACCTACGGGATCCTCTCGACCTGTAGGGAGAAAAGCCTTTATGAGACCCCCATGGCTCATAAAGTTGAAAAGTCTTAGGTGGCAGATCCTAACCCTGTCTCCTAAGCCATCGCTGCCCTATAAAGAGTTCAAGATGAACTGTTATCTACCATCTATGGGCCACACTTGCCAAAACTACATGTCACTGAAATGGAGAAGTTACTCATGAGCATATAAACTCCTTCACACCAGAGTAAGATATAAAGAAATAGAAAGGTGCGGCTTATGGGGCTGAGGGTTTGAAACTATATCCCTTAAGAGTTGAGATTTGAGTCAATGATAAATGACGACGCTTGTGTCCGCTCGTTATCTTCTCAGATCAAGATTCTGAAAGTTATATACTAACCCGAAACTGGTCATACACCATGCATAACTCTGCACTACTTCACCTACGTACATACTTACGTGGGGAAAGTAGTGGGGGGCATTTGTTCCCGTCAAAAATTTCTGCGCAAAAGAGCCCAAGGTATCAAATGGTAGTGATACGCTTAAGAAAATGCGAACCGGTATTTTCCGGGCTGTTTTTTTGACAAACTCTCGAATGTGAAACAGCTAAATTTTGATGGTATCGAAAGTGTTTCGAAAAATCCTTCGATTTGATATATTATAGACCTCATAATTCATCCGGGATCAAAAGTTATGAGGCATCACGGGCCTACACGTGATCGGGGGTCACGTGCAGACACGTGATGGGTTCCTAAGCTCTTAATTAATAGAATTAAATTCTAATCAAATAATCAATCAATGAGGTCATGTGCCAACACGTGATGGGCCTTTTAAACCCACTAAAAAGAATTAAAAGTATAATAAAATAACAAAGAAAAACCCCAATGGGGCATCACGTGCTCACACGCGACCAAGGGTCACGTGCTGACACGTGATAATTCCTGAGTGCTTTAAAAACAACAGAATTAAATTCTGGCTAAAAGCTTAAACCGTGGGGTCACGTGCTCACACGTGACAGGCATTTAACCTTCTGAACTAATAGAATTAAATTCTAAATTAAGAGAAATTAAAAACCCTAATATTTATTTAGATCTTTCTAAACAAAAAGATTGCGCTCTGTAAAGAGGAGCACCGTTGGATTAAAAATCCAATGGTGATTAAAAATCACCAATTTATGGAAAGATTTTATACAAGGAAAGATTTCCTAGAAATTCACCTAGAATAACAGAAAAAATATCTTTTGGATTAAAAATCCAATGGTGAATAAAATTCACTGAGTGATCTAAAAGATCATGTTGGTTACAAAAATAACAAAAATCTTTCAATGAAAGATTCACTAAACAATTTGATTCTTTTCTTTCTCCTATAAATAGGAGCCAAGAAGAAAAGAAAAAGGATCTACTTTTTTGGGAAATATACAACAACAAAGAGAAAAAAGAAAGGAGAATTTAATTCTCAAGAGAGAAAAAGAAAATCTCTTCAGAAAAAAAACCCTAGGCGAGAAAGGGGAAAGAGATCTAAGCTCCACAAAACAAAAAGAGAATTTAATTCTCAATTTAAGAGTTTAACTCTTCTGAACAAGAACTTAGTTCTTCTTTTGGTTGAAGATCCGCAGAAGCAGATCTCCCCATAGGTTGAGAATTTAATTCTTATCGGGGAAATTCTGCCATGCAGGTCCAAAATTTAGAGGGAGAATTTAAGTTTAAGGAATTTAATTCCCCCAAATTCATAGGAATTTAATTCCTCAAAATGAAACTAGGGTTTAACCCTATATGAGAATTTAATTCTCCCAAATTCACAGGAATTTAATTCCTCTAAATAAAACTAGGGTTTAACCCTACATGAGAATTTAATTCTTCCCAATAAGAATTTAATTCTTCCACATACATAGGAATTTAATTCCTCTAAAACAGAATTAAGGTTTAACCCTACAAAGAATATAATTCTTAAAATAAGAGACTTAAAACTCTCCATACATATAAAGAACTTGGTCACGTGGTAACACGTAAACCCTATCCTCAATGATCAGAAAAGAAAGAACAAGACTGGGCCACGTTCCCCCACGTGACCCCTAAAACAGATCCCTCAAAATGAGAAAGAAAAACTTGGAGGCAACGCCCTCACGTGTTCCCACGCGACCCTCAAAATAAAGGGAACAAAGCCAAAGGAAGAATCAATTTTGGGCACCCTCACGTGTCCCCACATGACCCCTTAATAAACACTTTAATAGCCAATACATGGATACCCATCACGTGCCAACACGTGATAGCCTGAAGACTAAAAGTGTTTAACACTTATTTGCAGATTTGAGGGTAAAATAAAGGAGCTTTGTCCCAATTCTCAGGCGCCTCACGTGACCCCACGTGACCACCTCATTTTTAGTGTTTAACACTATTTTGAGTATTTTGTCCCCAGTGTTTAACACTGTTTTAAAGCGCATCACGTGGGAACACGTGATCGCCAAATATCTTCTAGTGTTTAACACTATTTTAAAACCAATCTATCCCAAATTGGCTAAGTCTTCCAGAGGCAAGACTTCCCTTTGAATGAGCCTCAAATATATCCTTGTCTTCCAAGATTGATCATCTCGTATGGCATATGAGTGCTCAGCACTCAATAAAAGATAAAGACATGGTCAAACCCAGACTCATGTTTAGTATTGCTAAATAATGGGGGGGGGGAATCAAGACAAATGTTCAATAGTCCAAACAAAGGTCCAACATTTCGAACCTAATTGGACTTAGCCCAAGTTGGTCATAAGTCCTCAATTTAGATTTAACTGAGCCAATGTGCTCATAATCTAATTAATTGATCTTAGTTCCAAATTGAACTACAGATTTCCCAATCAACTTTGGTTCAAGGGTACATCTCTTCACTTCTCTGATATTTGTCATTGTAATCTTTCAACGTCTTCAGAGAGGTGACGGGTCCCGATAACCAATCATTCCATGGACTGTGGGGTCCTTAAACTCATGGACTATGATGTCCTTAAATTTTATAGACTATGACATCTTTAAACTATGGACTGTGGGGTCCTTAAGCCCATGGACTATGATGTCCTTAACCTCGGACTGTGGGGTCCCTTTAAACCCACAGACTATGATGTCCTTAACCTTGGACCGAGATGTCCTTAAACTAACATTGGACCACCATGTCCTTAAACTGGTATTGGACCACCATGTTCTTAAACTGGTAATCGACCGCAAAGTCCCTAAACTAAAACAATAGAGTTCAAATACTCTTTTGTTGGATCTAAATGATCCTGTTAAGTAGATCTTAGTCTAAAATTAGACTAACGTATCCTTAACAAACCGTTAAGTAGATCTTAGTCTAAAATTAGACTAACATATCCTTGACAAACGTTTAAGTTGATCTTAGTCTCAAATGATATTAACGATCCTTAAACCCAACCCCCAAACCCAAATCTAAGATGATACGGATTTGGACTAATCCACGCCCTACCGGCGACAACATAAATTAGTCTCCGTATACAATCCACGGGCAACCAAAAACAAAACAAACACCCACGACACGAAGTGGCCATCTGGAGAAGGAGAAAGTGGTTATCGCGATGCGGTAGCGTAATTAACTGCAGGGGCTTGCGCCTGCAGGGAAGAGCGTCCCCACAATTAAAAACCCCTCAACGAGGGGGAGTCTGACGAAGTCTGCTACATCGGCCGCATCCGTTTAAACCTACGATACACGGTGCCATAAATCAACTTAGCATCTTTAGAGAGGTGGACGGATAGCACCAATTAGCATCTGCCCCTAAATTCAGGCAAGACGGACCTACGCGGTCGCATCTCCGTGTTTCGGAGGTGAACACTCTCAATGGAGTTATTTAATTTTTAAATATCCACAGTAACAGTGTCACGCCCCGCTTCCCAGAGTACGCTAAGATAGGCACGTGACATAGCCAACCATGCTACCTGTGGATAGGAAATATCCTTCCACAGTCACATTGCGGCTGTAGAGATATCAAGAGCAATAATAAACTATCTAATACATGTCCATAAGCCAGAATAAAACGAGTCAAGAATAAAATAATGCGGAAGCAAAAGATCCAATACAAGAATAAACTGGAATGTACGCCCCATAATGCGGGCTCACATCAGGAATGAAAATACCGAAAGTAAAATGAACTAACTACTAATAAGTCCTCACTGCTCAGCCTGCTGACTGAAATACTCCTGCTCGGCCTGCAGCAAAGGTAAAGAATCTGGGCCATGCAAAACCCAGACATCAGTGCGTCATAACATCAAGCAATAATGTAAACAAGGGGTAGCAAGACATGCAGGTATGAGTATGAATGGTAAAACATGTATAATAGTGATATAAGTGAGGACAGCGAGGATAATGTGTAGTGAGTAATCTAAACTGGTCTACTGTGTTAACTACTCTCAAGTATTTGAAATCAATTTGATGAATCATCGATATAACTCAATAGTATCCCGTGCATACCCGGGAGCACGGTCAAGATTCTCGGGCTGGAACCGAGACATGCCGCAAGGCACAAAAACAGGAAATATGTATAGATGGATGAGGTCAGCAGTAACATCCCAAGGTTGGCCTAGCCTCTAAAACTGACCAGTATAAGCAAACGAACTGTCGAGTTACAAATCATGTTTCTTCATTGATTTCCCCATACCCCCAAGTTATATGTTTAACTCAGGTATTAATAATCTGAAGTTAATGCCAACACATGATCAAGCAGGTACAGGTTTGTCTGGATAGACAACAGGAAATGTCCGTAGGGACAAAATGTTAAGGCTGTTGGCATTAGTAACAAGATCAGGTAACAGGTCAAGATATGGTACATCAGGTCAAGTCAAGTAGTGTAAATAAATCCAATCATGTCAAGAAGTGTACGGTATCAAGTTGTGTCAAGTAGTAGGTGTATCAAGTCATGTCAGGGGTGCACAAAATGTCACGTGGGTGTTCATAATCAAACTAAAATAAGCATGGATATACAAAACAAGTATGGGGTACAAATGGAACAATAAAAATGGAACATTGTGATGTGGTATGCAAATAGGTACAGATTAAAGCATATGGATGCACAGTTATCGATTTTGGTTAAGATTATAGTTCCAACATTAATTAAAATACACTTTATCAAATATGGAATGTTAATATTACAATATTATATATTCAAATGATCTATGGATGCAATAATATGTATATTAGACGGAATGGATGCAAATAGGTATCCGAAAGTTATAAACTATTTAATTGGTACTATGGGCTGTGCAAATAAGCATTATGTGATTCAAATATGGATATGGATACCGTATATCGTAATCTAACATGCAACAAGATATGTTTTCAAGTTTTAGATCTAAAATGATATAAATGGAACATCGAAATGTTAAAATGGAACATGTGGTATTAGATTTAAACTACAGGTTTAATATGCATTTAAATAAGTATGTAATAAATAAAATAGCATGTAGCTAGTTTTACTTGCCTAGACAGATCAAGAAACGGGTGTATGGAACGTCTCACGTCGGCGGAAAAAGTCGCGACGCGCGCACGGTACACGGAACGGATCCAAACAACGCATAAGGTGATCACACGGCTCAGGTACGCTCGCTGGGTCGTCGGGATCGTCGACGGCACGACCGGATTCCGGCGATCTAAAAAGGCAGTGAACATTTAAAGAAAGAAATGTATAGAAAGAAAGAAGAAGAGAAAAAAGGAAGGAGGAAGGAGAAGAATGAGAAGAGGAAGCTCACTGTGGTCTGCGGAGAGGGTCGCGAGGGTGTTGACGACGTCGACGGAGCTCCGGCGAGGTAACTGCAGCGGACAGAGGCTTTTAAAAAAACCGAATGAAGGAAAGGAAGAAGGAAAGAAAGAAGAAGAAGGAAGAAGGGGGTGCTAGGCTCACCGTTGCGTCGGATCTGGGACGATGGACGACGACGAAGACGAAATCACTCCGGTGATCGTCGCGGTGAAGCGATGTGCGGGGGCTCGGGCTGTTCTCGGGTGCGTGTGCAGGGCTCGGGAAAGAGAAAAGATGGAGGCGGAGGCGATGAGGGTGAGGAAGCGACGAGGTCGGGAATGGCATCGTCGAGGGTCTTGGGCGACGGCGAGGTTGAGGCAGACGAGAGCTAGGGTTCGTGGTTATGGGTTTAGAGAAAAAGAGAAGAAAGAGAAGAATAAATATATATATAGAGAAAGAATTTTACGCGAGAGGAGAGAGAGAGAGATTCTGAGAGAGAGAGGGCTATGTGAACAGTTAGGAGATATAATTTTGTTTTTATTGGAGAGAGAGAAAGGAAGAGGGGAGGAGAGAGAAAGAGGTAAAGAAAGGAAAGAGAAAGAGAAAGAAAGGGAGAGAGAAAGAAAGGGAGAGAGAAAGAGTTGTGTGTGTGAAGATTTGATTTTGTTAAAAAAAATTTAAAAAAATTTAAATTGGTTTTCGAAAAAATATTCTGAGCTGTTAAAAAAATATTATATTTAAATTTAAAATTTAAATAATTGAATTTAGCGGGATATAAAATATTTCAAAATGCTCCCGGGTCGGGTCTAAAAATTTAGATTTAAAATACGAAAATTATATGCAACTTCCAAATTTTAAAATGAATGATTAGGTAATGGAAATGCATACCCCCAAGAACGGATGCACGTACGTGCGCGTAGCTATCCAAACACGTCCGTTTCACTGAACGGGACGAGAACAAGATGCGCGGACGCTAATACGGGGTTAGGGGTATCATGCAGGCTATGAAATGCAATTTTAATTTATTATACATGACCTAAAAATGTTGTATGTAAAATATGCGATGCTAGATGAAATGCCAATATGCAGTTCACACTAGATGCACGCGCCTATGTAACAAGCCAGGGTAATCTATAAATATGAATCAACAAGTTCAAGCAAGTGGGTCGGGTCGAATGCAAAGTAAATGTAAAATTACTATTCGCATCCAAACACGATAAATAAATAAAATGCCACAGATATATAAATACGGGAACTGGAATTGGTATAAATGAACTCGGTTGTTACATTATACCCAACTACAAAAAGAATTTCATCCTCGAAATTCCAAGAACAAGAAAGGATAAACAAACAACAAACTACAAGAATAGATGTGGAAACTTCTGCCGGATTTCATCTTCTCGTTCCCAAGTTGATTCTCCATGTGAGAAGTTTCTCCAAGAAACAAGTACAAGAGGGATAACCCTGTTCTTAAGAACCTTTTCTCTTCGATCCACAATCGACATCGGTCGCTCCTCAAAAGTAAAATTTTCACGTATAGTCAGCTCTGAATGATCCAACACATGTGTTTCATTTCGAACATATTTACAGACTTGAGATACGTGAAACACGTCATGAACATTCGCCAAAAATTGCGGTAACGCCAATCGATACGCCACTTCTCCAACACGCTCCAAAATCTCAAAAGGTACAACGAATCGAGGACTAAGCTTTCCTCGACTTCCGAAACGAATCACCCCTCTAGTCGGTGATATCTTCAAGAATACCAAATCACCAACGGTGAATTCTAGAGGTCTTCTTGATGCATCTGCCCAACTCTTTTGTCGGCCTTGTGCTGCTTTCATATGATTCCGGATAGTGTTAACCTTCTCAACTGTTTGCATGATCAAATCCGGTCCCAACAATCTTCGTTCTCCAATATTGTCCCAACAAATAGGTGAACGACACCTGGGACCATATAAAGGTTCGAATGGAGCCATCTGAATAGTCACCTGGAAACTGTTATTGTAAGAAAACTCCACCAAGTGTAGATGATCCTCCCAAGAACCCCTGAAGTCTAACATGCAAGCTCTCCACATGTCTTCAAGAGTTTGGATCGTTCTCTCCGACTGGCCATCTGTCTGAGAATGATAAGCTGTACTAAACTTCAATCGAGTCCCCAAAGCTTTCCTGTAAACTCCTCCAGAAGTGCGATAAGAAACGGGTGTCACGTTCGGATACGATGCTCACTGGTACTCCATGCAATCTTACAATCTCCTGCATGTCCCGTTCTGCCAATATTTCTGTTGATTGACCAACTCGAAATGGGATGAAATGAGCTGCCTTGGTCAATCGATCAGCAATCACCCAAACTGCATTGTTGCCTTTTGGACTCCGCGGTAGAGCCGTCACGAAATCCATGGTTATATGTTCCCACTTCCATTGAGGAATCGGAAGTGGTTGCAATAAACCGGCAACCCTTTGATATTCAGCCTTAACTTGTTGACACACCAAACACTTCGCTACAAAGCGGGCAATCTTCCGTTTCATGCCTTCCCACCAGAAATGTTGTCGTAGATCTCGGTACATCTTCGTGCCTTCTGGATGTACGGAATATGCTGAACTGTGCGCCTCCTTCATAAGTTCTTCGCGAATATCTCCCTTTGGCACACACAAACGGCTACCATAACGCAACAAACCATCTTCATGGATTAGTAAGTCTGTTCGAAGTCCAGCTTCAACCTGTTCTCGAAACTGCTGCAATCTTGAATCCAGCAATTGCGCTGCTTTAATATTCTTGATCAACGACGACTGTACTTGTAGCTGCATCAACTGTCCCGAAGAATGCGGTAGCATAACCTCCAAATTGAATCTCCGAAAGTCTTCAATAAGCTCTTTCTGTGCAGTCAACATCTAAATTGCTGGCAACCGACTAAGCGCATCCGGCACAACATTAACTTTCCCGGGATGGTATTTAAGATCAAGATCATAGTCAGCCATCAGCTCCAACCATCTACGCTGCCTCATATTAAGATCCTTCTGCGTGAACACATACTTTAGGGTTTTGTGATCGGTGAAAACCTCGACCCTTTCGCCCAATAAGTAGTGTCTCCAAATCTTCAAAGCAAAAATCACAGCTGCTAGCCCCAAGTCATGAGTTGGGTAATTCTTCTCATGGGTCTTCAACTGTCTTGATGCGTACGCTATAACCTTCTCATGCTGCATCAAAACACATCCCAATCCTTTCCCAGATGCGTCGCTGTGAATCACCAATCCTCCGGAATTGTTTGGCACGGTCAGAATAGGAGCGGTTATCAACCTCTGTTTCAACACCTCAAAAGCTGACGCACACTTATCCGTCCACACAAATGGTACTTCTTTGTGCGTAAGCTTGGTCAAAGGCTCCACCAGACGAGCAAAGTTCTCCACGAACCTTCTGTAATACCCGGCAAGTCCAAGAAAGCTTCTGATATCTGCAACGTTCTTCGGAATCGGCCAATCTCGAACTGCTGTAATCTTTTCGGGATCAACGGAGATTCCATCTCCAGACACGACATGTCCCAAAAACTTCACTTCTTTAAGCCAAAACTCGCACTTGCTCATCTTTGCATACAATTTTTCTTGCCTCAATATCTGCAGCGCGATCTTCAAGTGTTCTGCATGCTCTTTAATACTCTTGGAGTAGACCGGAATATCATCAATAAACACCACTATAAACTGGTCCAAGCATGGTGAAAAGATTCGGTTCATCAAGTCCATAAATATCGCCGGTGCATTCGTTACTCAGAAGGGCATCACTAAATACTCG
Source organism: Agapanthus africanus (assembly GCA_030015575.1). NCBI lineage: Eukaryota > Viridiplantae > Streptophyta > Magnoliopsida > Asparagales > Amaryllidaceae > Agapanthus > Agapanthus africanus. Next base: position 51,652,022 of record CM057339.1, read on the forward strand.
TAATGTCCATACCGAGTTCGGAACGCCGTCTTGCAAATATCTTCTGTTTTAACTCGGACCTGATGATATCCGGATCGCAAATCCAGTTTCGAGAATACCCTCGCGCCACTAAGCTGCTCAAATAATTCGCCGATGCGAGGGATCAGGTATTTGTTCTTAATAGTCACTCGGTTTATTTCTCGATAATCGATGCACATCCTCCTTGTGCCATCTTTATTCTTGACTAGAAGAACTGGAGCTCCCCAAGGCGAGTTACTGCTGCAAATCCAACCCTTCTCAAGTAATTCAGTAATCTGCTTCTTGACTTCTTCTAACTCCATTGGTGCCATTGGATAGTACGCTTTAGAGACTGGCGCTGCACCAGGAACAAGATCAATCGCGAACTCCACGTCTCGCTTCGGCAGTAAACCTGATATGTTCTCGAACACGTCCATGAAATCTCGAACAACAGCTGGCGCTTCATCTTTATCAACCTCCATCGACGAAAGAACACTATTTGTCGGCCTAGCCCTAAACTCGACTAGCCCGACAGAACCGCTTCCTCCAGTAAAGATAAACTTTGGATGTCCGAGAATCTGGAAAATTACTTTCTTTGCCCTACAATCAATGTGAGCGTGGAAGGTGCCGAGAAAATCCATTCCCAAGATGACCTCATAGCTGCCTGTATCAATCACCAAGAAATCTGCAAAAAGCTCCCGTCCGCAAACAACAACTGCACAATCCTTACACTCTCTGCTAGATATGATCTTCCCATTTCCAGTGTGTATGTCCCAACAACTAGATAGGGTCATGGAAGCAATCGAGTGTGTAGCAATAAACTTGGATGACATAAAACAATGGGATGCACCAGAATTGAATAACACTAATGCGAGAAAACCATGAACAAGTAGAATACCTGAAACAACTTCTCCTGAAACCTTAGCTTCCTCAGCCGTCAGGGTAAATGCTCGAGCTTGATTGGGTCCCTGAGTCAGCTGCTTCTGTCCCTGAAACGGTTTCTGCGGTGGCTTCTGAACATCATCTTTCGTGTGAAGCTTCGACGGACAAGCGTTGATAGTATGATCCGCCGATTCACAAACCAAACAGAGTCCTCGCATCCTTCGACAATCTCTTTGCACATGTCCGGGTAAATAGCAGTAGTTACAAATCATGCTCCTTCTTTGATCAACGACAACAGGCTTCCTCATAGGTGTTACGCCACGTCGGTTCACTGGAATACCTCTGCGTCCATGCGCTCGGTTCGGTGTAAATGCCGGCTTCTGCACTGTAACTGCTGGCTGCTGTGTACTCCCAGTCTTCATTGATAGGCTCTGCTGCTCTCGGGCCGTTGTAAGTACTTGTGAGAAAGTAGTCAAACCCAGGGAGACAATCTGCCCCTGGATGTCCATATCCAAACTGCGCATGAACCTCCTTGCCCTATCAGCATCGTTGGCAACCAAAGGTCCAGCGAATCTACTGAGCCGTGTCCACTCAGTTGCATGTACATCTACAGGTGCGCCGTTCTGCTTCAAACTGATGAACTTTTCTTCCATTTCCTCCCGTGCAGTCCGCGGGAAGAACTTCTCCAAGAAACTCTTCGAAAAAACCGCCCAACTGATCGGCTTGGGCAAGCGTGTCTCTTCCACAAGCCACCATTCACGAGCATAATCCACCAATTGGATGCGTACCACATCCACTCTCTTATCCTCTAGAATCTGTGCCGCAATGAGTAAATTCTCCGTATCAACCAACCACTGCTCCGCTGGCAACGGCTCCTCCAAGCCAATAAAAACAGATGCACCCAGTCTCCTGAAATCCGCCACGGTACCCACATGTTCAACTGGTCTGGCCACAACATTATTCACGGACTGCTGAACGGTCCGCAAACCTTCCTGAAAAGCTTCAGCTTGCTACTGGTTCAGCTCGGTCTGTCGCTTTTGGTTCTCCAACATCCCACGGATTACTCCAAGCATAGTGGTTTCGTCAACACGCCTTTGGTACGTTTTCAGATTCTTGTCTGCCATGTTCTTGAAATCAAAACACCAAAAGGATTAGCATGATAACAGATTCAAAATGTAGATCAAGGATATGAATCAAGGCTAGAACTCCAAGTTACTTAAATAGAGTACCGCATTGTAACCATGCCGCGGTATCATAGCTACAATCATATAACTCCACCTAAGTCGCCTAAGTTCTAGAGATAACCAAAAGGAAACCAGGTTTCGAGTCGATATGCAAAGGAGGTTTGCATATCGTAAAAGTAGAATCAGGAGGAAGTTAAGATTCAAAAATGGTAAGACGGTAAGGTGGCAGGACATGTTTCCTAATCACGAGTATTCTGATTCGTGTATTGGGTCCAATACCCAACTACAAAGGAATCAAACCTGATTAACTTAAAACCTGGCTCTGATACCAAAGAAACCATGTCACGCCCCGCTTCCCAGAATACGCTAAGATAGGCACGTGACATAGCCAACCATGCTACCTGCGGACAGGAAATATCCTTCCACAGTCATATTACGGCTGTAGAGATATCAAGAACAATAATAAACTATCTAATACATGTCCATAAGCCAGAATAAAACGAGTCAAGAATAAAATAATGCGGAAGCAAAAGATCCAATACAAGAATAAACTGGAATGTACGTCCCATAATGCGGGCTCACATCAGGAATGAAAATACCGAAAGTAAAATGAACTAACTACTAATAAGTCCTCACTGCTCAGCCTGCTAACTGAAATACTCCTGCTCGGCCTGCAGTAAAGGTAAAGAATCTGGGCCATGCAAAACCCAGACGTCAGTGCGTCATAACATCAAGCAATAATGTAAACAAGGGGTAGCAAGACATGCAGGTATGAGTATGAATGGTAAAACATGTATAATAGTGATATAAGTGAGGACAGCGAGGGTAATGTGTAGTGAGTAATCTAAACTGGTCTACTGTGTTAACTACTCTCAAGTCTTTGAAACAAATTTGATGAATCATCGATGTAACTCAATAGTATCCCGTGCATACCCGGGACCACGGTCAAAATTCTCGGGCTGGAACCGAGACATGCCGCTAGGCACTAAAATAGGAAATATGTATAGATGGATGAGGTCAGCAGCATCATCCCAAGGATGGCCTATCCTCTAAAACTGATCAGTATAAGCAAACGAACTGTCGAGTTACAAGTCAGGTTTCTTCATTGATTTCCCCATACCCCCAAGTTATATGTTTAACTCAGGTATTAATAATCTGAAGTTAATGCCAACACAGGATCAAGCAGATACAGGTTTGTCTGGATAGACAACAGGAAATGTCCGTAGGGACAACATGTCAAGGCTGTTGGCATTAGTAACAAGATCAGGTAACAGGTCAAGATATGGCACATCAGGTCAAGTCAAGTAGTGTAAATAAATCCAATCATGTCAAGAAGTGCACGGTATCAAGTCGTGTCAAGTAGTAGGTGTATCAAGTCATGTCAGGGGTGCACAAAATGTCACGTGGGTGCTCATAATCAAACTAAAATAAGCATAGGTATACAAAACAAGTATGGAGTACTAATGGAACAATAAAAATGGAACATTGTGATGTGGTATGCAAATAGGTACAGATTAAAGCATATGGATACACAGTTATCGATTTGGGTTAAGATTATAGTTCCAACATTAATTAAAATACAATTTATCAAATATGGAATGTTAATATTACAATATTATATATTCAAATGATCTATGGATGCAATAATATGTATATTAGACGGAATGGATGCAAATAGGTATCCGAAAGTTATAAACTATTTAAAATGGTACTATGGGTTGTGCAAATAAGCATTATGTGATTCAAATATGGATATGGATACCGTATATCGTAATCTAACATGCAACAAGATATGTTTTCAAGTTCTAGATCTAAAATGATATAAATGGAACATCGAAATGTTAAAATGGAACATGTGGTATTAGATTTAAACTACAGGTTTAATATGCATTTAAATAAGTATGTAATAAATAAAATAGCATGCAACAAGTTTTACTTGCCTAGACGGATCAAGAAACGAGTGTACGGAATGTCTCACATAGGCGGAAAAAGTCGCGACGCGCGCACGGTACACGGAACGGATCCAAACAATGCACAAGGTGATCACACGGCTCAGGTACGCTCGCTGGGTCATCCGGATCGTCGACGGCATGACCGGATTCCGGCGATCTAAAAAGGCAGTGAACATTTAAAGAAAGAAATGTATAGAAAGAAAGAAGAAGAGAAGAAAGGAAGGAGGAAGGGGAAGAATGAGAAGAGGAAGCTCACTGTGGTCTGCGGAGAAGGTCGCGAGGGTGTCGACGACGTTGACGGAGCTCCGGCGAGGTAACTGCAGAGGGCAGAGGCTTTTAAAAAAACCGATGAAGGAAAGGAAGAAGGAAAGAAAGAAGAAGGAAGAAGGGGGTGCTAGGCTCACCGTTGCGTCGGATCTGGGACGATGGACGACGACAAAATCACTCCGGTGATCGTCGCGGTGAAGCGATGTGCGGGGGCTCGGGCTGTTCTCGGGTGCGTGTGCAGGGCTCGCGAAAGAGAAGAGATGGAAGCGGAGGCGATGAGGGTGAGGAGGCGACGAGGTCGGGAATGGTGTTGTCGGGGGTCTTGGGCGACGGCGAGGTGGAGGCAGACGAGAGCTAGGGTTCGTGGTTATAGGTTTAGAGAAAAAGAGAAGAAAGAGAAGAATAAATATATTGAGAGAGAAAGAATTTTACGCGAGAGGGGAGAGAGAGAGAGATTCTGAGAGAGAGAGAGGAGAGAGAGAGGGCTATGTGAACAGTTAGGAGATATAATTTTGTTTTTATTGGAGAGAGAGAAAGGAAGAGGGGAGGAGAGAGAGGTAAAGAAAGGAAAGAGAAAGAGAAAGAAAGGGAGAGAGAAAGAGTGGGGTCGGCGGAGAGAAAGAGTTGTGTGTGTGAGGATTTGATTTTGTGAAAAAAAAATTAAAAAGATTTAAATTGGTTTTCGAAAAAATATTCTGAGCTGTTAAAAAAATATTATAATTAAATTTAAAATTTAAATAATTTAATTTTAGCGGGATATTAAATATTTCTAAATGCGCCCGGGTCGGGTCTAAAATTTTAGATTTAAAATACGAAAATTATATGCAACTTCCAAATTTTAAAATGAATGATTAGGTAACGAAAATGCATACCCCCAAGAACGGATGCACGTACGTGCGCGTAGCTATCCAAACACGTCCGTTTCATTGAACGAGGCGAGAACAAGATGCGCGGACGCTACTACGGGGTTAGGGGTATCATACAGGCTTTGAAATGCAATTTTAATTTATTATACATGACCTAAAAATGTTGTATGTAAAATATGCGATGCTAGATGAAATGCCAATATGCAGTTTACACTAGATGCACATGTCTATGTAACAAGCCAGGGTAATCTATAAATATGAATCAACAAATTCAAGTAAGCGGGTCGGGTCGAATGCAAAGTAAATGTAAAATTACTATTCGCATCCAAACACGATAAATAAATAAAATGCCACAGATATATAAATACGAGAACTGGAATTGGTATAAATGAACTCGGTTGTTACAAACAGGGATATAATAAAGGAAACTCCACCTATATTAGCATAGAAGTGGTGCCGCTTCAACAAGAGATATGAAGTCTTCTCTTGTAAATGCTTATGAAGTCTAAGAGTAGCACATGGCCATAATAGTGCTAAAGCGGTTATAAACCTCTTAGAAAATAAGATAAATATTGTGTGTGCTGTATTTCGAATTCTAATAATAAAAGTTTTGGTTTAATCTGCGGACACCAATAACTTTGTTAGACGATTGATACACACATACACATACACATTAATGGAAGGTTTAAATCGAGAGATACATTTCTTTTATGAATAATATTTGTCACGAGAGAGATGTGGTTGCAACCAATATATACAAACTAGTGGGGGATTGTTAGTAGTTTGAATCTATTGGTAGCATTTTTATATGGGAAATAATCTCACATCGGATGGAGAGACGAATGCCTAAGCCTTTATAATAATTCTCAATATTTAAGTAATATCTTGAACAAAGTGGGTTATGAGCCAGGTGGGCCTGATTTCTAGCAGGCTTATAATATTTATTTATTATTGTCTTTGATAGGGCACTTGGGCACTTAGGCCATTTGGGTTGATTTAATAACAGAGTTTGCCTTTTTGAATTTCAAATTCAAAGGTTGTTTGAAAAACCGTCCACTGCAGTTTTTTAGTATGAACTGTCCAAACCGTCCAAACAGTTGTGTCTATTCAACTCTATAAATTAAGTCTATCTCTTCATGGATTTTGTATCTTCTTCTCATTATCTTCTAAGAGAGTTTCAAGAGCTTTGTTGTATCTTGGGGGTGATTGACTTCTGCTGTACTCCCATAGTAGGGGCAATATCACCTTTCGGAAAGTGTATCATACACGCCTCAAAGCTTTTTAAATCTGTCTTAACCAAACTAAAACTCAACAGCACACCCAGGTCGTCAGGGCGACACATATAGCAATAAATATATGATGTGCGTTCAATGTTATTAAACATGCAAGGTGCGACAGAATACAGAAACATGAAAATAATGAATATCATTTGAATATGAATAGTGCGATATAAGTATCATGTCAGTAAACTAGGCAATGTGTATGTCACTATTTATCAGTCACTAAATCAATGAAATCAATCGGTGGAAAGGATGCTCGTGTTTAACAAGGGTCTCGTGCATGCCCGAGACTACTGTCCATTATTGCCCGTGACATAACCATACAGCCGTGCCGCCAGGCCCACAACCTAATGTATATGTATGTGTGTGTGTGTGTATAATATCGAATGATCATCCTCTAAGTCACTGTACCTCGCTAAATACGAGTTCAATTCCATATTGATTTCCCCATTCCACAGGTTATAGTATATATTCAGTTATTAGGTAGGTTGTGAACAAATACGTATCGCTTTCACTTTCAATCGCGTTTCCACTTATCAATATCACTTTCAATCATTGGTTCACTTTCGTACTTACCACAACCCAATCACTAACACTTATATATCAACATTGCAAAACTGTCGCTAGGTCTTAATGTAAACAATCACTATGCAGAAGGTATAAAGCAAACACAAAAATAGGAAGAAATGCACTGAACGGATATTCACTAAATTATGACAGCCAACGCCATATTACTTGCAAAAATTCACCATAAATCACACGTATAGAATATACCAAAACAATACAAAAGCCGTACGAAATATACTTGATTATCTAAGCGGTAAAATTAGTGTCATGTCAATAGGAATTTAGGTTATGGACTTATCAACATTTTAAATTAGCGATCGATTGCTGGAATTCCAGTTTCAGAACTGGAAGTCCAACTTCACGCGTAGTTTACCAGGGATTGTGTTTAGATTCAGGTGCTTCCCCAGTTGAATAAAACCTATTTTTATCCGTTAAGTTTCCGACGCATCAAACGGATCCACGATAGCCTTTCTGTACTAGAAGATATGTCCTGTTTAGTGTGAAGGTGAAAGAAATGTCACTACAGAAACTGCAGAACACGTCGACAGTATAAAATATAAACAAAACATCAAACGACAGTGAAACTGAATGAGACTAGATCCATATGTTATATAAATAAATTATATACGTGACTATATAGGACTCCACGCATTTTCAGTTTTATGTAGGGACGCACAGACGCTTAAATTCAGATATCCTCCTGGAATGCTGCCCCGGATTGCAGTCCAGAGCCGCATTCCCAGTCAATTCTCATTAGAGTGGCCTATCACCATTGAAGGGTAAACTTTAGAGGGTTCTATCTAAACGAGTCGGCTTCGATATGAGTCATAGAACATTACATTCTAATCTGTATTTAATTTAATATATATTTTTTGACGTGAAATGTGCGGTGCATTCCAGATTTAGTGTCGCCTTTAGGGGTGACCTTTCATGGGTATAACCTAAGTATTTCTAACTCAAATCCCTATAAGACATTCATTATCAATAGAGGGATTCATTGGTCACAAGTTCCGCCATTTTTAAATGGGTTTTGGTTTAGGGTTTCGCATCAAACACTTGGTATGTGTATACGAGTGTCGATCGACAACAATTACTTAATGTAAAATGTAATATGATATCCATACGATTAAGGGACCCGAGTTGGTTTCGATTCAATATAACCAATCATGATGTCTCAATGCACAAGTATTCGGTCATCACTTAATGCAATATAGACACACACACACACATATGCACTTATCTAACATTATTAATTAACTTATATATATATATATATATATATAATAGCATGATTAGCAAGAGTTGGGTTTTCTCTTGCCTGGTGACGATCGCGACGACGAATGGCATGAGCATGACACGATCACGGGCAGCGACGACGATCTGGGGCCAATAACGAGATGATGGCGATGGTGGCTGGCCTCGAAGCTTGGGCAGCGGCTCAGCGATAGCTCAGGGAGACTTGGGGCGTGGCTCGAGCTGAAGGAGGAGGAGCTGGGGAGTTTGGTGGGACGCCGGTGACTCGTCGGTGAGAGACTGAGGAGCGGGGCGGTCTCATAGTGAGGAGCTCAAGGTGGGCAACGATTGAGTTAGAGGTTGATGGAGGTCGGTGGGGTTGCAAAGGAGGAAGAGGAGCGGCCGTGGCGGCGGCGACGTTGGTCCCTAGAGGTGACGAGGCCGGCAATGAGAATAGGTCGGCGGTGATGGTTGCAGAGGTGGCGATGGGTGTTAGAGCTTGTGATGGTGCTCAAAGAGGAGATGATGGTGGAGTTGGTTAGAGGAAGGTGGTGGGTCGATGACGGTGGAGTGAGGTGATGGACGGGGCTCGAGCTCGTTGGTGGAGGAGGCGGGTTTTTTTAGGAGGAAAAAGAGAGTGAAAGAGAAAGAGAACGAGAGTGAAAGAGATAGAGTGGGAGACATTGAGGGGAGAGATAGGGCCAGTGCCGAGATCTCGAGGTTAGTTGGGGCGGGGATTCGTCGTAGGTGGAGCGGGTCTCGCGGGCGCAGGCACGGGTGGGAAGGGAGCCATTGGCAAGAGGGAGAGAGATGAGACGAGATGGGATGGAGGAGGAGACGTAGGTTGTTGGGTCCAAGGCGAGGTTGTCGCGGAGGTGGGCGCGGGTCTTAAGGCGACGGTCCTGAGGAAGGAGAAGACGTGGGGAAAAGGCAGGAAAAGAAAAAGGAAAGAAGAAGAAGAAGAAGAAAGATGGGGGTTCGGGTCGGGTTTGGGTCGGGTCGGGTAGGAGTTAGGGAAAAAGGTCGGGTTTGGGTAGTTTAAGGTTTAGATTAGGAAATTAATAAATAAAATAATAAAAATATAAAAAAGTTCAAAAATACTAGGAAAATTCTGGAAAAATACGGAAAATATATACATGGAACTGGGGATTTACACAATACATGGTAGCAGTAATCTAACACAGATAATGAGATAATACAGTCGCTAAAACTATCAGGTGAAAAGGAAACTAAGCGCGACAAATACAAACAACTAATCAGTGATAATGAAAGGAACGATAGGGCCGGCTCACTGGTCTTGGTATCTACGATCTTCTCGTAATCAGACGGGTCCACTTCTTTCTTTGAGCATGCATACTCAGGTCGTCAGAGTGACAAAAATAGTAATATATAATATATGCCATAATAAACATGAAGTAGGTTAAAGATATAAGCATGAAATAGCATGCAAAGGTAAACACTACACATGAGTATCAGATCAGTAAATCGATGCAAGTCCATGTCACTAATCATATTAGTCTATAGGTCTTAATATCCATATTCCTACCTCATCATCAGCTTGAGCGTAAGAGTCAACCATTGGAAACACAAGGCTCTCTTCTGTATTTACTAAACAATCAATAACACGCGTTCACGTAATGGGACCCTGAGTGGGGCCCTCTCCTGTATTCAGTACACGCTCATGTAATGGGCCCCTAAGATTCCTTTGACCGTCTTACACTCAAACTATCCCAATACCCGCGGTCCACATCAAGGTCCAACCACGAACCAAAATACCGGTTAGCCATGAGAAGTCTACTCGAGAATTGGAGACTGGTCTCCATCAAGCATGACTAGGCCATTATTTTAGACAAGTGGACAACCCCCAATGTCTTATATATGACACTAATATAAATGCTTCTATAACCATTCCATTATAGTTATAGTTACACTTATATATGTCCCACAGACTTCGACAATGCAATAATTGACTGGTTGCGCTGATTGTGTGCAAGTACGTGTGATGATCACTATTCGTTCATGCTTTTACACTAATATATTTGCCACAAACTAAACACTAACGCTTCGGTAATCTAAAAAAGTCGCTAGGGTATCGATACAAATGACCACTAGTTACAGAGGGTATAACGGTCATGCAATATGATGGAGATGCAGTTAAATGCACTACTAATAATATATGAGCAGCAGGTGTCGTTTGGATTAGGAAAATCACATAAAATCACACGTGTATAATTTGGTGAAACAATATAAAAGGAGTAAACAATATATTTAATTATCTGTACGGAAAGATTGGTTCTAAGTCAATCGGGTTTCTGGTTTGGGAGATACGGCTGTTTAAATATGGGTATTCACTGCTGGAATTACGGTTTCTGAACTGAAAGTCTATTTTAAAACGTGTTTTGCCCCTAGTTACAGTCAAGATTAGGCGTTCCTACAGTTGAATAATATTTAGGGTTATCAGTCAAGAGTTCAACGCATAGGACGGATCAGATATAACCATCGTGTGCTAGGAGTTATACTCAGTTTACTGTTGCTATGTAAAAATCGATACTGCAGTAATCAGCCGTACTTATCAACAGTGTAAAATATGTTATAAATATCAAACAATACTGGAATCTGGTGTAACCAGGGTCACTAGAAAGCTAACTCAAAACCCTACTCCTCGGTGTATGGTTACGCACACTTTCTCACTTAAACGGTGAGAAATATGCGTTCTAAAACAGATAAAGGCAGAGATTTCTGCTCTGGACTGTAGTCCAGAGCCATGAATTGCCTCAGTTTTTGTTATAATAACTTATTAAAATTAAGAGATAAACTATGAGGTAATATAGGTTTATCTGTTATCTTTGATACAAGCCATGGAATGCTAAGATCCGATATATAAATGATTTATTATGAATTTAACGGTCAAGTATGTCCGGGAAAATTCAGATTTCGCAAAGGTTATCGGGGTGCCATTTTATGGGTGAAGCGAAATTAATTTGCAAACCAATTTCTTTAGAGTATTCATTAACAGTAATGGGGTTTAATTTATCTCGGGTTCCTCCATATTTGATTATGTTTTAGTTTAGGGTTCACATCGAACACTTAGCACGACATTTCGTAATTATAGCAAAATCTGTGCATCTTATGGATATGAACGGGAAACGATTCCTGTGAACTCTAAATGTCCCAATCATGGGATATTACCCCAATAACATTCAGTTCACCCTATTACACGCAATTACGGCTCACTATAACTGTTCGATTTGATCACGCTATTATATTAACATAACTTAATGTCTCAATCAATATCAATATATTTAATTATATACTTAATAGCATGAAGCAAGTGTGAAGCACTTGCCTGGCGACGATTGGCGGCGGCGAAAACAACGATAGGCGAACGGCGGCAATGGCACGGACACGAGTATGAGCACGGTAGAGCAGCTCGACAAGAGCGCAGCTAGGGTTCGCAGTGGCTCGGCTGTGATGCTGCGCTAGTATAGAAGTGGGCACGGGGTTGATCCAGAGGTGGGCACGATGATAGGAGCTTGAGGGGCTGTGGTGGTCACGGTGATGGCTTTAGGAGCGGGTCCGACAAGGTGGGGAGCTCGGGAGGCGGCAAATAATAGGTGCAGGAGGTCTCGAGAGAGAGAGAGGTGTGAGGGGGAGCTCGGGGGAGCGCTGGTGCTGGTGGCCGAAAAAGGAGGTTGGCGGCTATTAGGGGTAATATATCGGCTGCGGTGGCCATGGACCATGTGTTGACCATGGTTGTGAAGGCGGACCGTGTTGTTGCGAAAATTGCTGATCCCACCGCGCTTCCATTTGAGCTCTCCATGCTGCTTCATCTTGTGCTCTCTTCTTGTCTGCTTCACGCATACTCCTGACCTGCTCCTCTAGCTCGGTAATCCTCCTTGCCTCATCCGATTGTTGGTTGGAGAGAGCGGTCGACGTACTTGAAGTTTCTCTGGAACTCGACCGCGAAAGACTAACGGGATCACCGTAAATGGGAATACGGTCCTGTCCTCTTGAGCGAGGGAAAATTTGCTCTATAATAGATATCTCGGCCTCCGCAAGAAGAGGATCTTCAGCCGGAAATTCGGGATTTGATTCCCAATAGCTTCTCTCCGCCTTCAAGAATTCATTCTTCGATAAATGAAACAATAATTTTTTTTTTGCTCAGGTCCATGCAGTGCTCGTCTAGATGTGCATACGGATCATCCGGCATTGATGCACCCGCATCCTTCTGATCAGCTGTACCTACACATTTTAATTTATTATAATCAATGCAATGGTTATATGAACAAAGTTTTTTAAAACTTGTAATATATACCTCTAATTTCAGGGTCAGCCCGTGTCGAGTATGAAGCATCTCGAGCTCTTTTCTTCAAAGAAAATGCTTTGGTAAAATTTTCAAATATGTCTTTTCGCCCCATCTGTTTCATGCAAGTTATGACAATATAAAATATATAATATGCATAAATCATCAAACTAACATATCAATAGATTATAAGTGATTCTAACTGCAAAGTTTTTTAAATATTAATTGATTACATGTGTTTACAACTGCAAAGTTTATATATATATACAACCGCGATGTTTTTTTATATGTCAATCGGATCTACTTCCTCGAGATCAACCTGGACAAATCCAACAATTACTGTATGTCAAATTCTCTCGTCGAATACTACACATACGTTTGAAAAAATTGAATAGAAAGCTCAAATCTTACAAACATATAATGTGATCCTATTAATTCGACGGGAAAAAGATTTGACAAACACCAATTGTCAAACGGGAAACTATAGGTCGATTCTAAACAAATTTAAAACATTTCAATCTTAAACTTACTAATTAAATAAAAAAATAAAATCCTAATTAAGTTTCTAATCAAAATTTTAGGGATTTGCTTAACTTTCTGTTTAATCGTTTTTTAATTAGGTTCTCGGTTCACTATCTGGTCTTGATTAAGGTTTCTTAATTACTGTAATTAATGTTATATATTGATTAGTGTTAACATTGTAGTTTTTTATAATTAGCTTTTTCCGGTCTCTAGTTACGATTTTAATAGTTTGTACTTAAGATTATCTTAATTTGTTAATTGGGGTTTATAAGCTGTCATAAGGGTTTTTTTTAGGGTTTATAGATTCTTCAATACCTTAGTTTGTAATTAGTGTTTATAATTTGTAATTAGTGTTTATAATTTGTTATTAGGGTTTATAAGTTATTATTACGGTTTCCATATTATCTCAAAACCAACAAAATTTTCAATTCCACTTATAATCCTTTCGTAAGATGTTGCAATCAAAATTAAATAAATTCATAACATAAAATCACAATTGCATACCTTAACATCACAATTATATCATAATTTTATATATAATTGAAAATTTTATAACCTAATAACCACATCACAATTTCATAACCTATCATCACAATTGCATCATAATTCACAATCCAACATCACAATTCATAACTTAACAACACAATTCATAATCTAACTGAAAAAATAATAATTTGAGGGGGGAAACCATAACCTTTTCGTCGGATTTTGAACGAGTAAGGAATTTTCGAGCACCACCACCACCACCACCAGCAACAATACCTAAAAAACAAAAATTAGATAAGAAATTAAAATTTTTTTGGAAGAATTGGGGGAAAATTGAAGAGGGAAATCACCTTTGGGGGAGATTTTCGCGGCCTCGGTGAAAATTTTGGGAAAGAATGAGAGAGAGAAAGCTCTCTCGCGGGCTACATGTGCAAAGAACATTAAGGACCGTTTAGAACGATCCCTAATATAAAATGAACGATCGCTAACACATTAGCGACCGTTCATTGGAGACCGTATATTATATATGGTCTCTCATAACTTATTTGAGACTATTTATAAATAAACAGTCTTTAATACACCGTTCCTGATATAAATGGTTTCTACTAGTGTGGATTTAAGCCTAAATGTTAATAGCCACTAAAATTAAGCATAGAGAGTTGTTTGATGAACTTGTCTCGAAAGCAGCCAACCAAAACACACTCGGATTAAAAATTGAGTAAGAAGAGAATAACACATTTGTGCAAATGTGTTGCCTTGCCTTGAATCATTACTAAAAATAAGTTGCCTACTGGATTAAGCTTTTGATCATCCTCTTCTTTTTGGCATTTGCAACTCCTCATCCCATGCAGAAAAAATGAAACACATCCAATATTGGTGTTTTACTAGCAGTAAGGCGCGGTGCGGCGGGTTTTTAGAATAATCTATGAAAATAAATAAACAATAACATGTATAAATTGCTATGTCAATGATCATAACGGTAAAAGTTCATGGCATTTATGTAATAAACAAAGTCCAAGGTATTTATCTGAAAACACTAAAATTTCATGGTATTTGTATGCAATACACAAAGTCCATGGTATTTATTTGAAATATATTGGAAGCTCGTTGTATTTATTTGTAATAAACAAAATCCATAGTATTTATATGCAAAAAATGAAATCTCATTGTATTTATTTGTAATAAACAAAGTCCATAGTATTTATCCAAAATCGGCGAAGAATAGTAATATTGATTTACAACAAACAAAATACACGATATTTATATGGAAAACAATGAAAGATCGTGGTATTTATTTATGTTAAACAAAACACATGGCATTAATCTAGAAAATGGCGGAAGTCATGGACTTTATTTGTAATAGATAAAGTCTACGTTATATATCTATAAAATGGTGAAAGCCATGGTATTTATTTGCAATAAATAAATTTATGGTATTTATATGAAAAAAGTCGAAAGCACATGGAATTTTAGCGAAAACCTAGCGGTGATGTATGAGGTCCATGTTTTTTGTTTGTAAACAACAAAGTTCACTGTATTTTACCTTTAAAATGTCGAAAGCTCATGGTATTTTAGTGAAAACCTAAAAGAGTTCTGAGCTGATGGCATAATGGAAAATAAAAATAAGTTTTGAGCTGATGACATAATTGTAAATAAAGAGAAATTCTGCCAAAATGAGGAATTTACAATTTTATCTCTACTACTTCACAAAAATAACAAATTTGCTAAGTTGTTGATTTTTCCCATAAACCAAAACTAATAAAAAGTGTGTGTGGGTGGGTGGGGGGTGTCAAAAGTGGAAATTTTGAAATTTCCACTTTTGATACCACTTTCTATCTTTACTATTATAATGCAAAAGGAAAGGGGTGTCAGGATATTTTCAAATAATTAATAATTTATGTTTTTTTAAATTTTATATATATTATATCTATATCTATCTATCTATCTATCTATCTATATATATAATAATAATAATAATAATAATAATAATAATAATAATAAATTATCTAATTAAGAGAAGATACTCTCTGTTTAGATTTGTAAAGAAATGGGCCCCATTTCTTTGAGGAGCTGTGAGAAAGGCAGTTACAACAATTAGGTGCTGGGATTTCTTCTAAAGGTTGTATCTCTTCAAATTAACGGTGGTTTGTTTTGAATTCCTCCATCCCTTCATCTTCTATTTAATGGCTGTATATCCAACAGAGAAATATAAAGAAAAATCTCTCTCTTACTCTTATATACTATCATTTACTTTATATTGAAATATTTGCTTCTATTATATCGAATCTTGGGTTTTGGTTTACTGGTTCCCAAATTGTCAGAAAGTACAATTCTAATCGATTTTGAACGTGTCGGGCATTGTATATTGGAGATAGAAATTTCACGAGTCCATTTGCACTTTGTGGGGAATTTACCATCTTAAAGAAATTGTTTTTGCATGCCTTGTCCTATCGTTTTCTTTTTCTTCTACAAATAAAACTTTTCCAATTTCATTATATTATATTTAAATATATCTCCAACAATTTTAAGATTTTTATTATTATTATTATATTTAAATAGTTTATTTTAACAAGTATTGTTGTTAGGATATTTTCAAATAATTAATAATTTGTATTTTTTAAAATTATATATATATATATATATATATATATATATATATATATAATGTATATAATTTAATTTGTTAATTAAGATGAGACACTCTCTGTTTGGATTTGTAAAGAAATGGGCCCATTTCTTTGAGGAGTTGTAAGAAGGGCACTTACAACAATTAGTTGCGTGTATTTTTTCTAAGGGCCGTGTCTCTTCAAATTAACGGTGGTTTGTTTTGAACTCCTCCATCCCTTCATCTTCTATTTAATGGCTGTATATTCAACAGAGAAATATATAGAAAAATCTCTCTCTTACTCTTCTATACTATCATCTATATTCTATTAAGATATTTGTTTCTGTTCTATCAAATCTTGGGTTTGGATTTATTGATTCCCAAATCGTTAGAAAGTGCAATTCTAATCGATTTTGAACGTGTTGAGCATTGTATCCTGAAGATAGAAATTCCATGAGTCCGTTTGCACCTTATGGGGAATTTACTATCTTAAAGAAAGTGCTTTTGCGCGTTTTGTCCGATCATTTTCTTTTTCTTCTACAATACTTTTCCACTTTCATTATATTATATTTAAATAAATCTCCAACAATTTTAAGATAGTAAATCCTTTTCCATGGAGACAGTTGGTGCAAAGAATATTCATGAAGTGGAAAATCTCGAAAGGCTCGATAGACTCAATTACAAACGATGAAAGTTGAAGATTTTCTATCAACTCACCATTACTAAAGTGGCCTACGTATTGTCAATGGCGTGCCCAAGTGGAGATTCTTCAACTGAGGACTTGGCCGAGAAGCAAAAGAAATGGCGCAAGGATGATTACATTTGTCGCTTCACTCTCCTCAATGCAGTGATGAATCCATTATTCGATCAATATCATAAGTTCGCTATGGCAAAAGAATTATAGACCGCGCTCGAGTATGTTAATGAGGATGCCGAAAATCGTTCTTTTCTTATTAAGAAGTATGTTGACTTCAAGATGGATGATGTTACCCCCATAATCGAGTAAATAAATAATTTGCAAAATATTGTTCAAGAAATTGCCAATAGCGGGGAATATATTTCGGAAAATTTTCAAGTTTCAAATATCATTTGGTAAACTTCCCCCTTCATGGAAAGATTACCAAAGAGTTTTGAAATATATAAAAAGTCAGATGACTTTAAATGAATTGATTCAACACATCCAAATTGAAGATCAAGTCCGCAACAGGGATATACTTGATAATAAAGAAAATAATGACAAAATTCATAACATTGAAGTTCCGACATCCAATTTTCACAAACGTAAACAAAATAAGGGAAAGAAGAAATATTTTAAGCCTAAAAAGGATTTCAAAAAGGAGAAGAAAAGGAGTCCTTGTTTCGTATGTGGAAAACCGGGACATTATGAAAGATTTTGTCGAAACCGGAAAGGGCAACCACGAAATGAAACAAATATTGTAGAGAATGACATGGTCGCCATGATTACTGAGATTCTTATGGTCGACGTAGATGATGGTTGGTGGATCGACTCTGGTGCCACTTGCCATGTGACTCCATGTAAGAGTGTTTTCAAGAGCTACGAGACTACAAATTGAGAATTTTCGGTATTCATGGGAAATTCTTCTACAAGTAACATTGTCGAAAAAGGGACCATGCAACTTCCGCTTTCATCCGGAAAAGTCCTCACTCTCCAAGATGTATATCATATTCTAGGACTTAGAAAAACTCTTATTTCTATTGTAAAATTAGATAATCATGGCTTTCGTCTTGTTTTTTTATTTCAACAAAGTTATTATTTCAGAGAAGGGATTTTTTGTTGGAAAAGATTATGCTAAAAATAATATATATCTTTTAAGTATGAATAAAGAATTTACTTCTGCTTATATTGTTGATGTTGATGATAATTTATGGCATTTTTGATTTGGTCATTTAAATAAGAAAATTATGCATAGAATGACCATACGTGATTTGCTTCCTAAAGTTGGTTCTTATAATTCATTACATAAATGTGAATGTTGTGTTCAACCCAAACTATGCAAAAAGCCTTTTAAATTTGCACATAGAACTACAACATTGTTAAAGTTAATACACACCGATATTTGTAATAATAAAGATACCTTAACAATGGGTAGAAAGCGATACTTCATCATACTTATTGATAATTTTTCAAAATTCATTTATGTTTATTTACTTAAAACAAAAAATGAAGCTTTTGAAAAATTTAAAATTTTTAAATCGGAAGTTGAGAACTAACTTGGAAAGAAAATCAAGAGAGTAAGATCTATGCTCATTCATTCTCATCTACCCACAACTTTTTAGGGGGAAGTATTACTTATCACATGTCATATTTCTAATTGAATTTTGTTTTAAAATTATGTTTTGGCACCTTCATTCTCATCTATCCATAACTTTTAAGGGGGAAATATTACTTACAACATGTCATATTTCTAATTGAATTTTGCTTAAAAATTATGTTTTGACACCTTATGAAATATGGAGAAATAGAAAACCCAGCCTTAATTATTTTAAAGTTTGGGGTTGTATTGCTTATGCCTTAGGTCCTTCACATAAGAGACCCAAATTAGAAAGCAAAGCAATTAAATCTATTTTCTTGGGATATGCAAAAAATAGTAAGGCTTGTAGATTTTTGAATTTAAAGACTAATAGTTTATTTGAGGTCGTGACAGCTGAATTTTTTGAACTCCTTACTATTAGAGATGCAGAAAAGGATTTGGCTATTGAAGTTGAACAATCAAAAAATTATTTTGATGATAATGATAATGATGTTGAAAATGAGAATAATGATCAAAATGAAGATATTATCAATAATACTTGAGGTATAGTTAGTTATCAACAAGGTATAGTTAGTGATCAACCAGAAACTAGACAGAGCAAAAGACAAAGAATTCAAAAGAATTTTGCATCAGATATATTTAGTTATTTATTAGAGGATAATCCAAAAGATTATAAAGAACCTATATCTTTACCCGATTGTGATTTATGGAAGAAAGTAATGGATGATGAAATTAAATCTATTAAGGATAATAATACTAGGACTTTGACTTCTCTTCCACCTAATACAAAAACTATTGGTTCTAAATGGGTGCTTACAAAGAAATTTAAACCCGATGGTAGTATCGATAAGTATAAAGCAAGATTAATGGCTAAGGGTTATAATAAAAAAGAAAGCATCGATTATTTTGAGATATTTTCTCCGGTTACAAGAATTATTTCTATAAGAACTATGTTTGCAACTGCATCAATTTATAATTTGGAAGTACACCAAATGGATGTAAAGACCGCCGTTTTGAACGAAGAATTAGAAGAAGAAATTTATATCGAACAACCGGAAGGTCATATCAAAAAAGGTCAATAGGATAAATTTTGTAAATTAAATAAATCTATATATGGTCTTAAACAAGTACCAAGGCAATGGTATAAGAAATTTAAGGGTGCAATTAAAAGTTTTGGATTTAAGAGCAATAAAGTTGATAGTTGTGTTTTTATTAAAGTTGCTGAAAATTATAAGATTTTGATTACTTTATACGTTGATGATTTATTGATCTTTGGAACTAATATTGATTATATTAATGAAATCAAAGAATTTTTGAGAATACTTTTGAGATTAAAGATATGGGTCCGGTGGATGTGATTTTAGGAGTTAAAGTAATTAGAAAGGATGGTGCATTTATTTTGATTAAATCGCATTATATTGAAAGGATATTAAGAGAGTTTGGATATTTTGATTTTAGGCTTAGTGTTGCACCTATTGATCCACATCATCATTTGGTACCCAATAAGGGGGAACCAATAAGTCAAGATGAGTATGCTAAAATAGTTGTCAGTCTAATGCATCTCATGAATTTTACTAGACCAGACATTGCATATGCTGTTGGTATTTTATGTAGATTTACTAGTAATCCTAATAATGATCATTGAAAAGAAATTGCTAGAATTATAAGATATTTAAAGCATACAATGAATTATAGTTTACACTATAAATGTACTTCACATGTTTTAGAATATTACATCGATGCTAATTGGGCGACGGGCAAAACTAATTCTAAATCTACTAGCGGATGATTGTTTTCTTTAGGTGGCGGTATTATTACTTGGTCGTCTAGAAAACAATCATGTGTTGCTTTATCTTCTATGGAGGCCGAATATATTGCTATGTCCGAAGCGGAAAAAGAGCTCATTTGGCTAAGAATATTTTTACGTGGTATTCCTTTTATTGATATGCTAAATAAGAAGATTACCATGTATTGTGATAATCAAACGGCTATACATATTTCTAAAAATAAAAGTCTTATGGGTGCTAGCAAACATATAGCCATGAGATACAATCATGTGAGAAAATTTATGAAGAAAGGTAAAGCTGTGATCGAGTATTTACCTACTTCAAAAATGTTAGCGGATCGTTTGATAAAACCATTGTTGGGAGAAAAGATTTCTAACACCTGGGGAGATATGGGACTATTACCGATTTAAAGGTAGTCTCGATTGTAGCCTACTCTATAAATATGAGATCATAAGTTGATAATCCCATGCATAGGGTTAAAAGGAAATTTATTCTGAAATCTATCAAAGAAATATTAACGAGCAAGGTTATGTTTTGAGTGCACTAAAATTTTGAAATAGTAAGGATTGGCTGTATTTTTTTAAAAGTCTCATGTCTGGTCAGTGCACTAATTCCACAACATATAGGCTGGACTTAACCCTTAACATGACTCATGGCCTTAATGTGGAGCGGTAAATTGGTTGTGTACACTCTTGATGAGTCTGCCTTTACGAGTATGGAAGACATGGCCACTTCCTACGGGTTTTCGGTAAGACCCCAAGTGTACTCGCTAAGCCGGGATCAGCGCATGGCCTATAACGTGCTGCCTTAGGAGGACCAATTATATCCATGCACTTGTGTGAGTTCATCTCAATTATTTTCTATGTTCTGAAATCAAGGTTTAATCCTTTTAGTCATTTTAAACAATTGTTATATTCTCAACTGAATATTCAAGGGCCATCCATCTATCAGTATACACAATGTACATACCAAAGATTTATTATTATTATTATTATATTTCAATAGTTTATTGTTATTATTTGAGTGGGGAATTGTTAGGTTATTTTCAAATAATTAATAATTAATGTTTTGTTAAATTATAATTAATTATATATATATAATTTAATTAGTTAATTAATTGGAGATCCTCTCTATTTGAATTTGTAAAGAAATGGGTTCGATTTCTTTGAGAAGGCGTGAGAAGGGCAGTTACAACAATTAGCTGCGGTATTTCTTCTAAAGGTCACGTCTCTTCAAATTAACTTTGTTTTGAACTCCTCCGTCCTTTCATTTTCTATTTAATGTCTGCATATCTAGCAAAGAAATATACAGAAAAATCTCTCTCTTACTATTCTATACTATCATCTATATTCTATTGAGTTGTTTGCTTCTATTCTATCAAATCTTGGGTTTGGATTTATTGATTCCAAAATCGTTAGAAAGTGCAATTCTAATCGACTTTGAATGTGTCATGCATTTTATTCTGGAGATAGAAATTTCGTGAGTTCATTTGCGCATGGTGGGAATTTACTATCTTAAAGAAAGTGCTTTTGCACGCCTTGTCCGACCATTTTCTTTTTCTTCTAAAAATTTACTTTTCCACTCTCATTATATTATATTTAAATAAATCTCCAACATGGGGTCATTTAATTTTGAAATCGATTGGTTATGTGGTTTATTATTTTTTGAGATATATCAAACAAAAAATATCATTGATTTATGCGCAATGCACATAATTAAACGCCAAAGTCATCATTATTTTACAGGCGCGATGCACGTAGTTAAAATAATATAGAAATTTATCGATAAAGTTTTATAATTACGTGCAACTCACGTGCCAAAATCCTTGGTTAGTATAATGATGGTGCTTGAACTTATTATGAAAAGTACTTGCATTTCTCTCAAGGCAGATAACCGAATATGCAACTGAGCATACATGCCGCTGCAGAGGGAAGAGATGTGCGAGCGCTACAATAATCCAATTTTCCAGTAGATGATATAGGAAAGCTAACCTAGTTTGTAGTCTAACATACTGGAAATATAATTCCAAATAGGTAGAACTACAGGGCAAGAGAAGAATAAGTGATCAGACTCTAGGAGCTCATAAGAAGCATAATATGGCTCTCCTTCCCGATCCCTCTGAATAAAAACTTCTTAATAGAATAATTTATTTAAAGAGAAGAGCAATGCAAAGACTTTCATTTTAAGAGAGAGATGGAAATACCAGATGGGATTACGATGCTTACTAAGAACACCATTACGTTTAAAAAATTTATATGAAGAATTCAAGAGAAGAAGTCGTATTAAGCATCCTGACAGATGTCGGATCACGTCAAGATGTTACCTTCCGTTGATCTGTTGATGGAGGCGATAGACGGCTGAGATTGGATCTGGAGGCTGGCTCCTGAAGCGTATGGATCTTAATGGGTTTGAGGTTGTTTGGGCCGAGCTACCTGCAAGGAAGCCCCGGGATGGTTGTACCACCGAGGACCCTCCGACGGTCAAGTTAGAGAGAAAATCCGAGCAGAGTAACGGCTTAGTGGAGTAAAAATGGCTTACTTGAACCGTCTGAAGGAGGGGTTTATATAGCGGTGGCAGCAGGAAGGTAGGCGCGAGAATCACGCCGGCCGTTACGCTTCCGGCGTCACGCTCGCGTGATGAGCGGGATTCGCATTAATGGCGAGACAAGCTCGTTAATGGGGGATCGTGATAGCGTGGAACGCGGGATGTGGCCGGTGGATATCTCTTGCATGGCGAGATTCATGGGAGTGAGGCGGTTGCGCTTGTGAGTGGTGCCGTTGGTCGGTCAATGAGACCGAGGAAGATGAGCTCGGCGGGAGAGCTCGCGGACGAGCGGGAGAGCCGATGTATCTTGGTTCTGCGGTAGCCCGGAGAAGATCTGAGAGGCCGAGGAGGCCAATTGTGCAGGGGGCTCTGAGGTGAGCCAGCGTTTGTTTGTGGGACGAGCACAAGTGTGGCCTGGTCTGCAACTGTAGGTCCTTTCTTGTGAGCTTCGGGACACGTCATCAGCCACATGTCATGATCTAGGAGATCACCGATATCGAGCATCATCATTAGCCGCCCACTCTCGTCCCGACCAGATCATAGGTCGGGTCGAGAGTGGTTTGCCGGGTTACCCGAGGTGAGCTCCTTTTCGAAGATATCGTCGGGGCGTGTTCCTGGGCAATCTGTCGTATTTTCCTGATGACGTCAGCGAATCAGGGATCAAATCTTCCATTAAAGAGGATGCACCGGATCGTGTGTACGTTCACCGAAGCGAATGCCCACGTGTCGAGCGCTGGTTGGCTGATGGACGGGCTGCAGGTTCCCTGTGCCCGATGGGGTGCGGCGAATGTGCGCATGACAGGTGGAGCGATGGTGGCCGTTGAGTGCGAATAGTCGTTTTGGCGGGAGATGACTGCCGCCGTTGGATGTGTTTGCCAGCTGCTATAAATAGAGGTGGGGTCCACATGAGGACCCACTCCTCTTCATAATTTCCTCGTCTTTGATCTTGTCAGCTCGGCGTTCTCCTCTTTAGGTCGGGATTCCTGCGTTTTCTCTTCCGAGGATTCCTCTTCATCTGGTTAGATGTCTTTCTCTGAGAAGTCCGTAGATGTAGTTGGGGTAGAGTCTGGGGAGCCCCTTTTAGATTCTTTCTTTTCTTTCTCCTGCTTCCTCTCCTTTTGAGTCGAGCCGGTTTCTCCCTTTAGCAGGATAAATGGATCGATCCAGGATTCTTGGTGCCCTCGGTGCTCCGTCCCGGAGGGGGGCCAGAGGTACGGCCGCGCCTCGGGCTGGCCCGATCCCCGCACCAAATGTGTTGCCAGCGGCAGGGCTATCTGCCTCGACCCGAGCTCTTGATGATTGCCCCGGCGGCGGCCAGAGGCGTCCACGGGTTCCTGAACCCTGGACGAGGGATGCGGGAGAGGATGGAGACGGGGTTCCTTTTAAGAGGAAGAGGACGGTCTCTTGCATGCCACTGAATGATATTCCCGAAGGGATTCCTGTGCAGGAGGGGGATGTCCGTTTTGTAGTCCCGTCCGGGCTTTTCGTCGCTGCCGGCATGCTCACTGGTATGGAAGAGTCGGCCGGGGGCAAGATTCCGTGGGGGACCCTGAGGGCCCAAATGGCGGCTATAGCTCAGGAGGCGGTGCAGGTACGTACTCCCTCATGTGTTATTTTGAGTGCCCTTTCTTTAGTTCGAGTGTCTCTAAGTATTTCTGCTGTTTTTCGTCAGGTCCTTCAGCGCTGCGCCCTCGTTACACGCATGGAGGCCGAGGGAGCTATCCATGCCACGAGGCCGGCGGGAGAGTCTTCTTCGGAGGCCGAGGATCTGCGACTTGAGCTGCGTCTGGAGAGGGAGAGGATGGCCGTCCTTGAAGCCCGATCATCCACCGCTGAGCTCGCCGTCTCGAAGTGTCGGGAGTCCTATCACTGTCTAAGTGAGTCCCATCGAGTCATCGAGGCAAAGTTGATGGAACAGGCTGATCGCTTTGCAGCAATGAAGAGGTTGAGGGATGTCAGCAGGCAGGATGCCGAGGCGGCTCTTCAGGCGGCGGAGGTTGCCGAGATTTGAGCTAGAAAGGCGGTGGCCGATTACAAGGGGTCGGACCAGTTTTACGTCGACCTCGGCAAGGCTTCTACCATTGCGTGGCACAAAGCTCTTGATGCCGTCAAGGAGCAGTTTCCGGAGTTTGCCGACGGTGAGCTCCGTGCTCGGGTCCCACTTTCAGTGGTTATGCCTCCGGCTGATGGTGATGAGGTATGTGAGGTCTTGGCGGGGCTTGCGGCCTAAACTTTTTGGTTTTTCCTCCTCTCTCTTTTTGTAAGCCTCCGGGCAATTTGGTAAGGCTGGGGAGCCTATAATATCCTTGTAAAGAATTTGGCTTTATGAATAAAAACTTTTTGCAGTGGTATTTGCGCGCGTATTTTCCTTTGTCGGTAAACACTTGTATTTGCACAGTACTGCCTTCGTGCTATGTCGATTCTTTGTCTAGCGATTACGTGTCGAGTTGAATCTGTTCATTTGCCAAGTGTGCAAAGACCAGCTGGAATACGGTATCTCCATGGCCCCGAAGTCGAGGTGGAGATCGCTTAGACGTAGATAGACCAGATGCCTCTTAGTGAGGGCTTTGCTTCGCAGTGTGGAAGGCACAATGAGGTGTGCTAAGGATGGATCGAGCAGGGTAGCTGTTCGATCGCCTCATGGTGAGGGCTTAAATCCCTGGCGTTGTGGGGGTAGGGAGCTACCATCCAGGGAAGACCGAGCAAGGGCGGGCCCGGTTGCCTCTCGGCGAGGGCTTTGTTCCTTAGCGCGGGAGGGGCCATGAGAGGCCTACTAAGGAAGGGTCGAGCACGGTTGCTGCCCGGTGCCTCTTGGCGAGGGCTTTGATCCCTGGCCTTGTGGTGTAAGGAACTACCAGCCAGGGATAACCGGGCAAATGCGGGCCCAGTTGCCTCTTGGCGAGGGCTTTGATCCTTAAGGACGGGCCGGGCAGGGTTGCTGTCTGGTGCCTCTTAGCGAGGGCTTAGATACCTGGCGTTGTAGGGTAGGGAGCTACCAGCCAAGGATAACCGAGCAAGGGCGGGCCCGGTTGCTTCTTGCAAGGGCTTTTGATCCTTAGCGCGGGAAGGGCTGTAAGAGGCTTACTAAGGACGGGCCGAGCAGGGTTGCTGCCCGGTGCCTCTTGGCGTGGGCTTTGATCCTTAAAGACGGGCCGGGCAGGGTTGCTATCCGGTGCCTCTTGGCGAGGGCTTAAATCCCTGGTGTTGTGGGGTAGGGAGCAACCAGCCAGAGATAACCGAGCAAGGGCGGGCCCAGTTTCCTTTTGCGAGGGCTTTTGATCCTTAGCGCGGGAGGGGCCGTAAGAAGTCTACTGAGGACGGGCCGAGCAGGGTTGCTGCCCGGTGCCTTTTGGCGAGGGCTTTGATCCTTAAGGATGTCCGAGCAGGGTTGCTGCCCGGTGCCTCTTGGCGAGAGCTTTGATCCCTGGCGTTGTGGGGTAGGGAACTACCAGCCAGGGATAGCCGAGCAGGGTAGCCGCTCGGCTGCCTCTTGGTGAGTGCTTTGATCCCTGGTGCTGCAGGGTCGGGAACTACCAGCCAGGGATAACCGAGCGAGGGCGGGCCCGGTTACCTCATGGAGAGGGCTTTGATCCTTAGCGCGAGAGGGGCCGTAAGAAGCCTACTAAGGACGGGCCGAGCAGTGAAACTGCTCGGTGCCTCTTGGCGAGGGCTTCGATCCTTGGCGCTGCGAGGTGTCCCGAACGGATGAGCTCCTTGATGTAGTCTCGGAGCTGCTTACAGCTTTCCGTGGAGTGGCCCTGCGACCTGTGGAACCCGCAGTAGGGGCCCCGGGTGCGCTTTGAGGCAATGCGCGTGATCGGGGGAAGCTCATACGGTCTAGAAGACGTTGAGCGGGGTGTACTCTTGAAACCTCAGGGAGTAAGGTTTTTGTAAGTCTACGGTAGCGCCCCGGCCGTCAATCTGACGCCAAATGTGGAACAAAAACTTTTATAACTGGCGCTATCGCATACTATAACCCGGATCTGCCATTAACGCTAAACTAACAATCTACAAAGAGGGTAGAAAGGTTATACCGAACGATCCGAGTCCTTCGTTCTTTAACCATCATCCCACGCTTTGTTGCGGCTGCTCCGATCTCGTCGATCTCCGATCTCCTCGTCCAGGTGGCACCACGTCAACGGATCTTTAAACGGGTTCCCGCCTCTGACCCGAGGCAACTCGGTCATCAAGTTTGCCAAAAGAGATGACCAAGATTGATGTAGAGAATGAGTAGAACACTTTGTCTCGCTTCGTCCAAAGCCATGAACGAACGGTTAATGAAGTTGCCTTTTGGAATCGGGTGATGAAAAATGAGCTTGGAAACTTAGCAAATATTTCATATCATATTTCCAAATGAGAGAGTAAGAAAATCAATCAAGAGGGCACCATATAATGGCCGGCCATTTGATGAGGTGGGGGGGATGAACACAAACATTAAATGAGGATGATGAGTCAATAATACACCTTGCATTTATCATTAATGCATACATGAATATTAACCTTAGTCACCATTCATTTAATGCTAACAATGAATCATCAATTCTAGAACCTTCTAGAATCACGACTCATCACATGACTCACCTAATGACTCACCCTCATGAAGAAAAGATAAATCCGTATTTAACCGAATGTTAAATACGGGTGATAGAAAACAGGAAATTGGCAACTTCCAAAAGCGATCCCGAAACGAATTTCAGGATAACCCCGTAACAGTATAAACATACCCGCATTTGTATTACGACCGAATACAAATGCAACTGAGACAAAGATATTATGTCTACACAGTATAATACTCGGATCCGGCATAAACCAAATCCCACCAGTATTATCTGCCCGAAATATGACACGTGCGTAAACGCACGTGCATTTTCCGAACCCTGCCATAAAACCATACGGCCTCTACAACGTTTCGCCCGAACTTGGGAAACTATCTGTGGCGGACTCTAATGACTCGTCAGTACCCTGGCAGTGGCTTTAACCACAAGCCGTCAGCGGCACTAGCTGTGCGTAACGGCTGCCCATGTACTGACCTCAAGGAAGGCCGATGAGCGAACTCATCCGAAAACCTTACTGAGCCTAACAGTGACTATGTATATACAGTCCAGTCCGTTCGTCTATGAGTATCGCATATCGGGCTTAGGGGGCTGGTAACGTCAGACCCCCAAAAGCGGTATAAGTCGCGTCGGAGACAAACCGTGAACATCCTGAGAAACTACCGGAGTACCTACCAGTAATTCTCACCTGCCTTGGCCAAGGACTTGGTGTAATGGCTTTCCTAGACACAGCGCGATCTCCACCCCCAATACCGGGAGAGACGAATCCCCTGCCGATCCGCTTACGTGCCTCCATGTGGCTCGGGACTGTACCCAAAAACTACCTGTTTGCACGAATCTTTTGAGCCGTGGTAGGGTAGAAATCAAAGCACAGTGGGAACTCACACGAGACAAATGACGACCTCAGGTCGATGAACTAACCTGTACACATGTCACCAGGGAACTGCTACCTGACGATATGTATAATACCAACTAGCAGGTTCCCGGCGAGTCCTGTCCGGTGTACTCATAACCCAATGAGCACCTGTATACATCTTAGGTGATCCAACTGACACTAGTGGCTTGTGAGATCGGCCACCGCCCCTCGTCGGGGTCTCGACTGTATACACTAGTCTACTCCGGAGTATCGATGCCCTGTCTCGAAACTCCCACGACTAAGGACCACTATTAAGGATGTGCTTATGGACTACCCAACTCGCACGTATATGATCGCCCTCATACTGTTGGTAGTCAAGCAAGATCCTAAGGGCTCTATCAACGTGTAACATGTGATCAGTCACCTGAACCTGTACACGACTGATAAAGGCAAACCAGATAGCATACTATCATCTCGAGTAAGACTGTCCTACCGGTGTAGGTCCTCCGCAATCATTGCAATCACGTGCCTGCGATCCAATAATTGACTTTGAGGGCACTATATCCAACAGTCTCCCACTTGCACATAAGGCTAATTATTGCGATGTCGCATACTCACAGCCCGTGTGATACCGAACATCCAACTCCTCTACTAATCAGTTTCACAAAGCCCGTTCGTAAAACTATTGTGTTCGAGAAATAGCCTCAGTGAGTGGATCCGCCCCGATGTTTCTTTCTATGTCTCTCTTAATCTTAAGTTCGCGGAGAAAGCCATCTCCCGAATTGAGTAATACCTGTCTTAGAACATGTCTGGATATCTGATGGGACCTAGTTCATAAATGAACTCCAAATTCAAACTTCTTAGACTGTATCGTCAACTGAACCTAATCAGTATCCTGCACCATGCCTCCCACAGTATCCTCTTGGACCACCTGTCCATAATACTGTCCCTCGTCAGAGGGAAAACTATAACTCTGACATTCACTCTGTCATCCATGTCACCTTTGAAGCCAGGAATGATAACCGTCTCCGAAGGAGGCTGCCGTCATCAAATCCGTAGAACATGGACTTATGTTCTAAACTGCTTTCTTATGTTTCTCCAGGATTGGATTAATATAAACTTATCGCATCTAGTGCAAAAACAACATCTGGTGTGGTACTTGACATCTCATGATTGACTCAATTGCCTAAGCAAGTGATCTGCCAATCATGCACATCCCTCTCCCCTTTAGTCTGTAAGACACCTTTAGAGAGGGTGACTCCATCACCTGCAGGTACATCACCATGCCAGGAGTCATCTACTCCAAATACTTTCAGAATACTGTCAAAGTACCCACATTGGGAAACTACCCAAACCTAGATCTAAAACCATAGATCTAGTAACCAGAATGTCTGATATTATATCCATATCCTGTCTGGAGAAACAACTGTGTGACGACCACAGTACAACCGATCGTAGTATAGGAATTTTACTTCCCACTTTGTGTATGTCATCCAAATACCAGGACATCACACCCTACTACCTTCTTAACAGATCCATCCCCTATTCTGATGAAATCAAATCTATGACTGTCACATCAAAATTAGATGAACTATCTCCGCTATAACTGCTCTAGTCTATAAATAGACATAAGCTACTTGCCCACTATGCTTCCGCTGCTCCCACTGACCACAACAACTCTCTGGCAGAATAATATATACGTGCACTTCTAAAGCTAGTTTAGAACGACGCTATACTTATCCTCCTGCCGGGTATCATAGTCTGGAATAACAGTAGTGTCAAGTCTGGGTAAGCAAGAACCTTCCTGTCACCGTCCTTGAGACTACCGTAGTATCTCTCGGGTGTCTGAGGTTACCCACCATATCTGCGGAGTGGCTAATGGAATGTCAAACCTGATTGAATCTTTAGGTCCTATTAAATTTTCCGTAATCGTTTGCGGTTCTGGAATCACTTCCAGTTCCACCATACTCCCACTACTGTTTTCTGAAAAAATTCATTTTACTAAAACTGTGGCGAGTCAAGAACAATATCACTATTGA
Source organism: Agapanthus africanus (assembly GCA_030015575.1). Lineage (NCBI taxonomy): Eukaryota > Viridiplantae > Streptophyta > Magnoliopsida > Asparagales > Amaryllidaceae > Agapanthus > Agapanthus africanus. Next base: position 51,682,218 of record CM057339.1, read on the forward strand.
TCTTCCAGATGGTAGAAAGTCAACCCTCGACATAGCCCAGGTCAACCCACAAACTGCCATTACAGAAACGTGCCCTGAGTTATCCAGAGTCTGGTTTTAAGCATAAGCTGGACAACTCCCCGTACCTTAACATCGTTAAGATATGAACCATTCTATATCCAATATAGAAACTTTGGCACTTATTTAATTTGAACCAGATCCAAATCATGCAGCTGTCTCCAGTGCATATCAACTTAATGGAAAGAGGCTAATCAGTATTACTCAACTTAGGAATGCATCCAATTATGAGTAACTTGAAAGAGAAACAAGTTTCTCAAGACCATTACTATCAACTGAATACCATTCACAAGTATCTACATCTTCGATCTCTTTGAAGAATCCTGATACCTGCGATATCTGGTTCTCTACTTTATTCTTATACCCACAACTTCTCAAAACTTAGACCTTGTATTTCTACGAAACACTTGTCTAAAAACTAGAGAAGTCATAAGTAAATAGAACATAGTACGAGGACCAACCCCTTTGTCCTGATGGACACTGGACAACATACAATACTCTGTATAAGTCCGCTGAGTTGAATAACTCAAAACCTGTGCAACGTAGGTTGAAAACTGTACTTATGGTTAAGAACTACTCTGCTGTTCAATGCTCCTTACCCAATCGCCAACTGATATAGGTAAATGTCATCGACATAATTTGAAAAAGTTATATCTCACTTTATAAAAATAAACGTACAGATATATCATTTTGAAATTGGTGCACAACAACGGATACTCAAAACCAAATACATGCCGTCTGGCAAAAACCTAGGCGACTTCCTCAAATATCACCAATTACAACGAATTCCGATATAATGAGGATGATCACCTTATTCCCAATAACCTACTCCCACTCATCATCTGTAAAACCATACAGATGTGAGAATCATATCTGGTAAATACATACCCTGGAGTAAGTATCTAATCGGGAAAACAGTTTTCCTTTAACAATACACTGAAACATGAAAATGTTTCGTAGGGGTATCCTGGTATTCCTAGTAATGCCTCTTCCATAATCCAATTCATGACTATAACCGTATATTTCATTGCCATCTCTCCAAATCCCTTTATTTGTCTTTAGTCTTTACCTTCTGTACATCATCGTTAGGCTAAATGGTTTTCTTCCTTCCTTACCGTTCGGCACCAGCCTATGGTTTGGAAGAAGACTATCCAGTAAGCATAATAGGTGTACTCTCCTAAACCAAGGAGCACTCGCAACTTGAGAGAAGGTGATGATAAAAGACAACTGAATAATACCTTATTCTATTTCTCCCGAACTGAGGAAAAAAGCAAAGGTGAAATAGGAGTGGCGATGAAGTACGTGGTTTGGTCGTGAATGATAGCAGTCGCAATTTACTTTGCCCTCTTTCTAATCCCTTTATTTTGTCTTTACTTATTATCTTCTGTACACCCTACTTAGGCTAATTGGTTTTCTTCATTCCCTACCTTTCGGCACCTGCCTATGGTTTGGAAGAAGACAATCCAATAAGCGCAATAGGTGTACTCTTCTAAACCAAGGAGCCCTCGCAACCTGAGAGGAGGTGATAATAAAAGACAACTGAATAAACCAATTCTATTTCTCCTGAACCTGGATCCATCCTCGAAGAAGTCCCTTCGAGTTCGTATAAAACCATACGATGGATCTATCCAATGGAAGTGGATGTCCGTGGTAATACGGGGTGTTCTGAGAAATGCAAAGGGTAAAAGAAGGAGTGGCAATGACTTATGCAACTCAGACAATCCAAAAGCCAGTATTTTTAGAAGGTTCGGTCAACTTGGTCACTGAGTCATAGTCTAGGGTCGGTCAAAGGTCGCTGCCAAAGAGAGAGAGAAAAGAAACACTCTGCGTGCACTCTAACCTAGATCAGAATGGTTATCACTTTATCTAATCAGGAAACCTTCCACTGTACTGTCAAATTCTCCTCCAAACCTGAAAGAAGAATCAATCGGGATCACCCGAAGAGTAAACCAACTCATCAGTGGGAATCGGGATCCAACTCTCATCGCATGATAACGTGACGGAATCCACTCGCGTTATCACACTCCAGAAGGTATGCGCATGCCTGGAAAGTTTCAGTTTCTTTAGAAACTCTCGATATGATTTTTACCCCATGTTCTTATGACCTTGACGAAGGCCAACAAATCATAAGTCACATGTCAAGTTCTGCCTGTCATTATCTTGTTAATTTGAACCCACCCATACATACTCTTGACGAAGGCCAACAAGGTAATACGACTGTCCCAAACCAACTCATCTATCTATGCAACAAATGAATACCCCAGCAGCTACCAAACACTATGCCTTGACGAAGGCCAACAAACATAGCTTGAATACTACTGACCATCCATAAGAAATGACGGAGGGCTACGACTGGTTTTTGGCGAAAAACCTTTAACGTAATGAACTTGATCTCGTTGAAGGAACCTGATAGCTTTTTATAAAAATATAGTGGTGAAAACCTTTTGCTAAAGAGGTCACTCCCGGTGAAGGGATCTCGGCTCTTTCCTCGTGGAACGAGGTGCAGGATATTCTAACTGAATACCGCGATGCAAAGCAACTTGTAATCGACTATAGTGAAGTTATTACCCTGACGCAAACTTCTGCCCAAGGGGTCATTCCCGGTGAAGGGATATCGGCCCTTGCCTCGTCGAATGAGGTACTGGATATTCCAACCGAATATCACTATGCAAAACAAAAGGAAACGTTTTTGTAATAACTCCTTTTTTAAAAACTGTTCCAACAACATCCAAACAGGTTTGTTTTCCTTTGTATTGATCAGAATCAACGCAGTCCCATCAATCAATTACACCAGAAAAGAACGAAAATAAAATGTACGTATATGCCATCCACATTCGTCACTGGGTCCCGTCTTTACCCGTTAGGTTACTTAACTAACGACAGAGCGGGGACTGGACTAGCGCGGGTGCAAAACATATATAACATCTAATAGTATAAATACCAATATACAATAATCGCTCCAGGCGTGATAATATGCAACATTACAGAAAAGTAATAAGCATCACAGAACAATACAGATAATCTGAGATCCCCGGGTTTCACAGAGCCGCTACTGAAACTCGACGTTTCCCTGGTCGTGTGGATAGCCTGTGCAATGTAACCTAGACCCCTACGGGTGCGGCAAGTTACCCGCCAAAACCTGAAGCGAGGCAGCCCCTTACAGCAAAATGAATGGACCACCCTGCACTTCACGGAATCCGGTAACTTGAGCACCCCTCCTTGGGCCAACCTGTACCCCCTACGAGTGCGGCGAATAGTCTGCCAATTCTAGAGTGAGGCCCCTCTGCCTCTCAAAGCCATGAGATGCAGACCCGTTGCCCTCCAGAACCCGGCTATCCGTGCACTCCGTCGCGGGGCAAACCTAGTACAGAAATGAAAAATATGTACAACGGGTACATCGACCTCAGCTCGGTCGTGCCCCAAAAGAATATTATACAAACAGACAGTGACGGCAGTCCACATGTTGGACGCTCGTCCCGCAATATCAAATGTACAAATAAACTCAAACTGCACTACCATTGCACGCTGCTATCCACCACGACAAATCCGCAACATCACAACACAATACAGAACATCAACGCGAATGTCACGTTCGCAAATCCGTCTAAAAGGACTATAGCAATTAGACGCAATTTACTGCTCGAATGACATTCACGGTCGGAGATATAATGTAAGTACTGTAAACTAACACGTTTAAATTTCGACCGACAAAATTTCCCGAAGTGGGCCCCACATACATCTGCTGTACAGTAACAAAATCTGGGCCCAAAAGAAATATTCCAGAAACCACAATTTTACATGTAGAACCCCCAGAAGAAAATTGGCACTATGAAGCACCAAGATGGCCGCGGTTCTGCGGCCAAATCTAGGTATTGGCCGCGGATCCACGGCCATCTTGGTGCTTCATAGTGCCAATTTTCTTCTGGGGACGGATCCGCGGCCGTACGGTCGATTCAGGGTGTCAAATTTCTTCTGTGTTCTTCAAAAAGCCTGTTCGATTTTCTGGTATGCTCAAAATGATTTTTAGGCCTGTTTTAAAATCAACAGAAACTTTACACATGAAATTTGCGGTTTTCGAAAATCCGTTCGATCGATATTTTAAACGCGTTAGCACAAGTTAGTAAAGCTTAATGGCGAGGCTCTGATACCATGTAAGTCTACGATAGCGCCCCGGCTGTCAATCTGACGCCAAATGCGGAACAAAAACTTTTATAACTGGCGCTATCGGATACAATAACCCGGATCTTCCATTCACGCTAAACTAACAATCTACAAAGAGGGTAGAAAGGTTATACCGAATGATCCGAGTCCTTCGTTCTTTAACCATCATCCCACGCTTTGTTGCGGCTGCTCCGATCTCGTCGATCTCCGATCTCCTCGTCCAGGTGGCACCACGTCAACGGATCTTTAAAGGGGCTCCCGCCTCTGACCCGGGGCAACTCGGTCATCAAGTTTGCCAAAAGAGATGACCAAGATTGATGTAGAGAATGAGTAAAACACTTTGTCCCGCTTCGTCCAAAACCATGGACGAAAGGTTAATGAAGTTGCCTTTTGGAATCGGGTGATGAAAAATGAGCTTGGAAACTTAGCAAATATTTCATATCATATTTCCAAATGAGAGAGTAAGAAAATCAATCAAGAGGGCACCATATAATGGCCGGCCACTTGATGAGCTGGGGGGGATGAACACAAGCATTAAATGAGGATGATGAGTCAATAATACACCTTGCATTTATCATTAATGTATACATGAATCATTAACCTTAGTCACCATTCATTTAATGCTAACAATGAATCATCAATTCTAGAACCTTCTAGAATCACGACTCATCACATGACTCACCAAATGACTCACTCTCATGAAGAAAAAATAAATCCGTATTTAACCGAATGTTAAATACGGGTGATAGAAAACAGGAAACTGGCGACTTCCAAAAGCGATCCCGAAACGAATTTCAGGATAACCCCGTAACAGTATAAACATACCCGTATTTGTATTACGACCGAATACAAATGCAACTGAGACAAAGATATTATATCTACACAGTATAATACTCGGATCCGGCTTAAACCAAATCCCACCAGTATTATCTGCCCAAAATATGACACGTGCGTAAACGCACGTGCATTTTCCGAACCCTGCCATAAAACCATACGGCCTCTACAACGTTTCGCCCGAACTTGGGAAACTATCTGTGGGGGACTCTAATGACTCGTCAGTACCCTGGCAGTGGATTTAACCACATGCCGTCAGCGGCACTAGCTGTGCGTAACGGCTGCCCATGTACCGACCTCAAGGGAGGCCGATGAGCGAACTCATCCGGAAACCCTACTGAGCCTAACAGTGACTATGTATATATAGTCCGGTCCGTTCGTCTATGAGTATCGCATATCGGGCCTAGGGGGTTGGTAACGTCAGACCCCCAAAAGCGGTATAAGTCGTGTCGGAGACAAGCCCTGAACACCCTGAGAAACTACCGGAGTACCTACCAGTAATTCTCACCTGCCTTGGCCAAGAACTTGGTGTAATAGCTTTCCTAGACACAGCGCGATCTCCACCCCCAATACCGGGAGAGACGGATCCCCTGCCGATCCGCTCATGTGCCTCCATGTGGCTCGGGACTGTACCCAAAAACTACTTGTTTGCACGAATCCTTTGAGCCGTGGTAGGGTAGAAATCAAAGCACAGTGGGAACTCACATGAGACAAATGACGACCTCAGGTCGATGAACTAACCTATACACATGTCACCGGGGAACTGCTATCTGACGATATGTATAATACCAACTAGCAGGTTCCCGGCGAGTCCTGTCCGGTGTACTCATAACCCAATGAGCACCTGTATACATCTTGTATGATCCAACTGACACCAGTGGCTTATGAGACCGGCCACCGCCCCTCGTCGGGGTCTCGGCTGTATACACTAGTCTACTCCGGAGTATCGATGCCCTGTCTCGAAACTCCCACGACTAGGGACCTCTATTAAGGATGTGCTTATGGACTACCCAACTCTCACGTATATGATCGCCCTCATACTGTTGGTAGTCAAGCAAGATCCTAAGGGCTCTATCAACGTGTAACATGTGATCAGTCACCTGAACCTATACACGACTGATAAAGGCAAACCAGATAGCATACTATCATCTCGAGTAAGACTGTCCTACCGGTATAGGTCCTCCACAATCATTGCAATCGCGTGCCTACGATCCAATAATTGACTTTGAGGGCACTATATCCAACAATTTTGACCGCTCGAGCCTCCTTCTCTCTTCCCTTGCCCTTTTCTTCTGGTCGGTTTGCTCTGCCCCGGGGAGATTTGCGCTCACCTCGGATTCGAGCTGGACCTCACGCTCGGTCCAGGCCTTTACCTCGGCCATGGTCTTAGGTTACGCTAATGCAAAGGAGTGTAACCACTCCTTGTGCCTAAGACCAGACCTAAGCGCCGTAATGACCGTCTCATCCCGGTGCTCTGGGACCTCGAGAAGGGCGTGTAGGGTGTTTTCCGTCACCCCATTGAGATGGGAATACGCGCACGCTTATCAGACGCATTACAAATTCCCCCTGCCTAGGGTAGGCTGGTGTTTATTGATTGTGGGGATCCGAATTTCCGGCAGCCGCGGACTAAGCTGCCGTTAATTACCCCGCGCCTTTGGAGCGAGAGAACCTCCGATTGACGGGTTAAACAGGTCATGCGAACTCAATGTGCAGTGTTGTGTTTTGAAGGGGTTTTGGATATATCGGGGGCCCCACAGAGTTTTTACGGGGGCCCCGCAAAGTTTTTAGCGGGCTGGGGGTCAAGGGGGCTAGCAGAGCTCTTACAGGGTGCGGGGCAGCGCCCCGTTAGAAATTTTTCTAACGGAGGAGGTGTTTTTAGTGTGGAGTACATGTAAAATGAGGGGGAAAAGGCGTCCAAAGGACGCGTGAGCGCCGGCGCTTGGGCGCTTGGGTTAGCGCTGGGCGCTTGGGTTAGCGATAGGCGCTTGGGCGCTGGCGCTAGCGCCTCACATGCCCGGCATGTGGGCGCTCGAGTGCTAGCGCTATAGGCGCTCGGATGTTAGCGCCTCACGTGCCCGGCACGCGGGCGCTAGCGCTTTGGGAGCTAGCTCTTTGGGCGCTAGCGCCTCACGTGCCCGGTACGTGGGCCCTCGGGCGCTAGCGCTTTGTTCACGCGGGCGCTAGTGCTTTGGGCGATAGCGAAAGGAGGGGATTTTTACCCCAGAAATAGGAGTTAAACTGCAAAAAAAGGATTTTGAGTGGAGTTAAACTCCTGAAGGTCTGGATTAGGAGTTAAACTTCTTTGAGGATTTGGGTCTTGAAGTTGAACTCCCTAAAAATTTTCAGAGGTTCTTCTCTCTTAAGCCTGGGATGTTTCTTGAGCCTTGGATCTTTTCCAAAGTGGGATTTTCGGAGATGGGTCTCCTTTCTCCTCCTCTTTGTTGGCCGGTTCTTGAAGAACAAGTGGGGTGATATCTTAAAAACCTCCCCTTTTTGAGATCTAATTGAAGATCTAAGCTCCCCTTTGTGGGTTTTGTGCTGAAAACTATTTAGTTTTGGAAAAGGAAGAGTAAAACTCTTGATTTAATTCAAAAGAAAGAAAAAGGTTTAGAACCTTGAGGAAGGAGAAGGAGGCACAGACCTTGATTTTTTTAGAGAGAGAAAAAGCGTTGTTGAGATTTTTTTCATTATCTTTGCCTTTATAGGCAATACACTTTACATATAGCCCCTTGGGCTTTACAAAAATGGCATTTTGCCCATCCCATGCCTCATGTGCTATTTCTTTTTGCACATAACCAATGGGCTTTACAAAAATTTGGCTTTATGCCCATTTTTCTTACGTTTATTCATAAAATAAAAATAAAATAAATACACCAAAATTATTTATTACAAAATTTTTATTTTGGCATAGGGGAGGTCGGCCGCTTCATATTCGGGCTCGACCTGGGCATTGGCCCACTTGATCTGGGCTTGGGGGCGACTTGGCTTGGGCATTGGTCAACCGGGGTGTAAATTTTTACCCCAACAAATTGCCCCCCATCAATAAATGCACACTACACATATGGGTCGTGTGCATGAAATTGATGGATCTTCTTTCACATGGAGGCGACTTGCTTTGGTTCCCATTTTTTGGGATGCATCGCCCTTTTTACGACATGGACGGTTGATGCCGCCCTTTTAGCGACTTGGACGGTCGGTGCTTGACGCGTCTCCGAGGCGGAGTGTCCGTGGTAGACTTTTCTCTGGCCCGGAGCGATTTGGTTCCCGATTTGTGGGAAGCCTGCACTGTCCCTTTTTTATGACATGGACGGTCGACGCTTGACGCGTATCCGGGGTGAAGTGTCCGTGGTAGACTTTTCCCTGGCCCGGAGCGATTTGGTTCCCGATTTGTGGGAAGCCTGCACTGCTCTTTTTACAACATGGACGGTCGACGCCCTGACCCGGAGCTATTTGGTTCCCGATTTGTGGGAAGCCTGCACTGGCCTTTTTACGACATGGACGGTCGACGCTTGACGCGTCTCCGAGGTGGAGTGTCCGTGGTAGACTTTTCCCTGACCTGGAGCGATTTGGTTCCCGATTTGTGGGAAGCCTACACTGCCCTTTTTACGACATGGACGGTCGACGCCCTGGCCCGGAGCGATTTGGTTCCCGATTTGTGGGAAGCCTGCACTGCCCTTTTTACGACATGGACGGTTGACACCCTGACTCGGAGCGATTTGGTTCCCGATTTGTGGGAAGCCTGCACTGGCATTTTTACGACATGGACGGTCGACGCTTGATGCGTATCCGAGGCGGAGTGTCCGTGGTAGACTTTTCCCTGGCCCAGAGCAATTTGGTTCCCGATTTGTGGGAAGCCTGCACTGCCCTTTTTATGACATGGACGGTCGACGCCCTGATCCGGAGCGATTTGGTTCCCGATTTGTGGGAAGCCTGCACTGCCCTTTTTACGACATGGACGGTCGACACTTGACGCATCTCCAAGGCGGAGTGTCCGTGGTAGACTTTTCCCTGGCCCGGAGCGATTTGGTTCCCGATTTGTGGGAAGCCTGCACTGCCCTTTTTACGACATGGACAGTCGACGCCTTGGCCTGGAGCGATTTGGTTCCCGATTTGTGGGAAGCCTGCACTGCCATTTTTACAACATGGACGGTCGACGCTTGACGCATCTCCGAGACGGAGTGTCCGTGGAGCGATTTGGTTCCCGTCCCTTTTTACAACATGGACGGTCGACGCCCTGACCCAGAGCAATTTGGTTCCCGATTTGTGGGAAGCCTGCACCGCCCTTTTTACGACATGGACGGTCGACGCTTGACGCATCTCCGAGGCGGAGTGTCCGTGGTAGACTTTTCCCTGGCCCGGAGCGATTTGGTTCCCGATTTGTGGGAAGCCTGCACTGCCCTTTTTACGACATGGACGGTCGATGCCCTGACTCGGAGCGATTTGGTTCCCGATTTATGGGAAGCCTGCACTGCCATTTTTACGACATGGATGGTCGACGCTTGACGCGTCTCCGAGATGGAGTGTTCGTGGTAGACTTTTCCCTGGTCCGGAGCGATTTGGTTCCCGATTTATGGGAAGCCTGCACTGCTCTTTCTACGACATGGACAGTCGACACCCTATTTGACTTGCTCTGCTTCTTGCAGTGTCAGGGGTGATCTTGACTTGCTCCGCTTCTTGCGGTGTCGAGATTGGATTCTGACTTTCTCCGCTTTCTGCGGTGTCGGAGTTGAAGTTGACTTGTTGATTGTGATTTGGGTTGACATCATCATCGCTACACTGGAATATGGTACCAGGAGAGAATCATCATTTGTCTTTGAGAGGATTTGGAGATTTTGGTTTTGGTCGGCATCTGCATTGCTGCACTGGAATAATGCCAGGAGCAACTCATCATTTGCCCCGGGAGGATTTGGGAATTGGTGGCTTAGGAGACAGGTTCAGATCCCTATCACCTAAGGGTTTTCAATTTTATGGGCCGTAAGGGTCCCATAAAAGCATTTTCTCCCTACAAGTCGAAAGGATCTCGTAAGTGTATTTTCTCCTTAGGAGTCGTGGGGACTCCTAAGTGTGTTCCTCCTTTGTGAGTCGTAAGGATCTCACGCGGGAATTTTCTTCTCACAAAGTCGAGAGGACTTTGCGAGTGCATTTCATCTCTTTTTCACGAGTTTGCGCCCTTTTGGGTTTTCACAAATTCGCCGGCAGTCCTGCTGTTTTTACTCATGGAGCCTTTTGGGTTTTCATCCGTGCCCATTTTGCTTGTGGACATTGTTCTCCGCCGAACACAGAGACGAGACCGCGTAGGTTTGTTTTGCCTGAATTTGGGGCAGATGCTAATTGGTGCTATCCGTCCATCTCTCCAAAAATGCCAAGTTGATTTATGACACCATGCATCGAAGGTTTAAACGGATGCGGCCGATGTAGCAGATTTCGTCATATTCCCCCACGTTGAGGGGTTTTTGATTGTGGGGACGCTCTTCCCTGCAGGCGCAAGCCCCTGTAGTTAATTACGCTACCGCATCGCGGTAACCACTTTCTCCTTCTCTAGATGGTCACTTCGTGTCGTGTGTGTTTGTTTTGTTTTTGGTTGCCCGTGGATTGTATACGAAGACTAATTTATATTGTCGTCCGTAGGGCGTGGATTAGTCCAAATCCGTATCTTCTTAGATTTGGGTTTGGGGTTGGGTTTAAGGATACGTTAGTCTCATTTAGGACTAAGATCAACTTAAACGTTTGTTAAGGATACGTTAGTCTCATTTGGGACTAAGATCAACTTAAACGTTTGTTAAGATTACGTTGGTCTAATTTCAGACTAAGATCAACTTAACGGGATCGTTTAGATCCGACAAAAGAGCATTAGGGCTCTATTGTTTAGTTAAGGGACATTGCGGTCCATAATTAGTTTAAGGACATTATGGTCCAATATTAGTTTAAGGACATCTCGATCCAGTTTAAAGACATCATTGTCTGTAAAGGTTAAGGACATCATAGTCCATGGACTGAAGGACCCCACAGTCCGAGGTTAAGGACATCATAGTCCATGGGTTTAAGGACCCCACAGTCCAAGGTTAAGGACATCATAGTCCATGGGTTTAAGGACCCCACAGTCTGTAACAACCGAGTTCAATTATACCAATTTCTGTTTCAGTATTTATTATCCATGGTATTTTACTGATATATCGTGTTTGAGTGCAAATGGTAACTACACTTTTACATTACATTCGACCTGACCCACTTGCTTAAACGGGTTAATTCATATTTTTAGACTACCCCGATTGGTTAATTAGACACGTGCATTTAATGTGGATATTACATTTTGCTACTTGGTCTTTCATTTTAAGTTTAGGAAGTTGCATAAAATTTTCATATTTCAAATCCAAAATTTTGGACCCAATCCGGGCGCAATTCTGAAATATTTTGTATTTCCGCCAAATTCTAATTATTTTCTTTAATTTCCTTAATCCGTTTAAAATTTTATAAAACAGCCTAAAAGATTTTTATAGACAACAAAATAATTCTTTAAACTATTTAAAATCTTTTATATATTTCCCTAACCCAATTCTCATCCCACGACCAATCAAAACCTTCCCTTTTATTTCACTGGGCCCCACACGTTTTCCTCTCTCCCACAAAATCTTTCTCTTTCTTTTTCTCTCTCCCGGAGCGCAGCTCTCTCTATCTTCTTTCTCTCTCCTCTCGCACCTCTCTCTCTCTTCTCGCGATTACTGTTGGTTCCTTGAGTCACGTCACCGCCTTCCCCTTAGCGTCACCTCCCTTCTTTCTCCTTCTTCTTCTGTTTTAAAACCCTGCAGCTCTCGACATGAGAACCCACAAAGAAAAACCTAACCTTTACTCCTCTGCCTCCTCCTCCCTCAACCTCGCTCTTCAACCCTCGTCGACACCCTTCTCATCTTCTCGTCACCCTCATCTCCATCATCTCCTTCTTCTTCTTTCTCCCTCGAGCAAACCCATTGCACCCAAGAAACCCCGAGAACCCTTCTCCACCACCACCACCTTATCACGTCGCTGACCATCTCCCATCACCATCGCCATCTCTTCCCTCTCCTCTGCTCTCCCTCCAGCGCCAAAACCCTGCACATAAAACCCCAACAACTTCAAACCCTAACCAAACCCTAGCTCTTCAAAACCCTTTCACCGGCGCCCCTCACCGCTGTTGGTCTCGCCGCCACCGCTAGCTCACCCCTCTGCAATCCAGTAAGCAATCCTATTCTCATCCCTCTTCTTTCTCTTTCCTTCTTCTCTTTCTTCCTTTTCTGTTTTTCTTTTCTTCTAAAAGTATTCACTGTTTTTTCTTGGTTGCCGGAATCCGACCGTGCCGGTGACGATCCCGACGACCCAGCGAGGATACCTAACCGTGTGATCCTATCGTGCGTTGTTTGGACTCATTCCGTATACCGTACGCGCGTCGCGACTTTTCCCGCTGACGCGTGAGGTTCCGTATACCGCTTCGCGATCCGTCGAGGCAAGTAAAACTTGCTACATGCTATTTATATGATTTTTATAACTATTTATTTGCATATTAAACCTATAGATCGAATCTAAAGTCACGTGTTCCAATTTAACAGTTCGATGTTCCGTTTATATCTTTTAGATTCAGAACTTGAAACGTAACCGTTGCATTTTAATTTACCAAACATAGGACCCCCACCCATATTTAAATCACATAATAATTATCTGCATAGCTCACGGTATCTTTTAATAGTTTCTACCCCATCGGACACCCGTTTTCATCCATTTAACCTATTTTTTTTATATATGATTGCATCACTAGGTCATTTGATACATATTAATGTGTTTTTAATATTCCATAATCATTTAAGTGTATGATACTTAATGTTGGAACCATAACCCTAACTCTAATCGATAACCGTACATCCACATAGTTTAATCTGTACCTATTTGCATATCATATTACATGTTCCAGTTTATTGTTCTATTAGTACCCATGCTTGTTTTGTATACCCATGCTTATGCTAGTTTGATTATGAGCACCCACATGTCATCTTGTACACCCTGATATGACTTGTTACACCTATTACTTGACACGACACGGTACTGTGCAACTCTTGACAGGACATGACACCTATATACATTGCTTGACCTGACCTGATGTACCATGGCCTTATCTGTTACCTGATCTTATTACTAATGCCAACGAACTTTACCTATTGTCCCTACGGACACTTTCTGTTGTCTATCCAGACAAACCTGTACCTGCCTGATTCTGCGTTGGCATTAGCTTCAAATTATTTAATACTTGACTTGAATACACAACCTGGGGGTATGGGGAAATCAATGATGAAACCTGACTTGTAACTTGACAGTCGCTACCTTTACTGATCAGTTTTAGAGGCTAGGCCAGCCTTGGGATGATGATGCTGACATCGTCCATCGTTATCCACTACCTTTTAGAGGCTAGGCCAGCCTTGGGATGATGCCATGGACATCATTCATCGTTACCCCTTTTCCTTTTAGTGCCTAGCGGCATGTCTCGGTTTCAGCCCGAGAATCTTCACCGTTATCCCGGGCACGCACGGGATACTATTGAGTTACATCGATGATTCATCAAATTGATTTCAAAGACTTGAGAGTAGTTAACCCAATAGATCAGTTTAGATTACTCACTACACATTACCCCACTGTCCTTACTTATACCACTGTTATGCCTGTTTTATTATTTAAACTCATACCTGCATGTCTTGCTACCCTTTTTATATATTACTGCTTGATGTTATGACGCGCTGACGTCTGGGTTTTGCATGGCCCAGATTCCGTACCTTTGCTGCAGTCCGAGCAGGAGTACTTCAGTCAGCAGGCTGAGCAGTGAGGACTCATTAGTAGTTAGTTCATTTACTTTCAGTATTATTTCATTTCTGATGTGAGCCCGCATTATGGGACATACATTCCAGTTATTCTTGTATTGGATCTTTCGCTTCCGCATTATTTTATTCTTGACTCATTTTATTTTGGCTTGTGGACATGTGTTAGATCGTTTATTATTGTTCTTGATATCTCTACAGCCGTAATGTGACTGTGGAAGGATATTTCCTATCCACAGATAGCATGGTTGGCTATGTCACGTGCCCATTTTAGCGTACTCTGGGAAGCGGGGCGTGACATGGTTCTTTTGGTATCAGAGCCATTGGTTATAGGTTAATCGGGTTTGATTCTTTTGTAGTTGGGTATTGGACCCAATACACGAATCAGAATACTCGTGATTAGGAAACATGTCCTGCCACCTTACCATCTTACCATTCTTGAATTTTAGCCTCCCCCTGATTATACTTTTACGATATGCAAACCTCCTTTGCATATCGACTCGAAACCTGGTTCCTTGTTTATCTCTAGAACTTAGGCGACTTGGGTGGAGTTATGTAATTGTAGCTATGATACTGCGGCATGGTTACAATGCGGTACTCTATTTAAGTAACTTGGAGTTCTAGCCTTGATTCATATCCTTGATCTACATTTCGAATTTGTTATCATGCTAATCCTTTTGGTGCTTTGATTTCAGGAACATGGCAGACAAGAATCTGAAAACGTATCAAAGGCGTGTTGACGAAGCCGCTATACTTGGAGTAATACGCGGGATGTTGGAGAACCAAAGGCGGCAGACCGAGCTGAACCAGCAGCAAGCTGACTCCTTACAGGAAGGTTTACGGACCGTTCAGCAGTCCGTGAACAATGTTGTGGCCAGACCAGTGGATCGTGTGGGAACCGTAGAGGATTTCAGAAGACTGGGTCCATCTGTCTTTACTGGTTTGGAGGAGCCGTTGCCAGCGGAGCAGTGGCTGGTTGACGCGGGAGAATTTACTCATTGCGGTATAGATCCCGAAGATAAGAGAGTGGATGTGGTACGCATCCAGTTGGTGGATTACGCCCGTGAATGGTGGCTTATGGAAGAGACCCGCTTGCCCAAGCCGATCAAGTGGGCGGATTTTTCAAAGAGTTTCTTGGAGAAGTTCTTCCCGCGGACTACATGGGAGGAAATGGAAGAAAAGTTCATCAGTCTAAAGCAAAACGGCGCACCTGTAGATGTACATGCAGCTGAGTGGACGCGGCTCAGTAGATTCGCTGGACCTTTGGTTGCCAACGATGCTGATAGGGCAAGGAGGTTCATGCGCAGTTTGGATGTGGACATCAAGAGGCAGATTGTTTCCCTGAGTTTGACCACTTTCTCACAGGTACTTACAGCTGCCCGAGAATAGCAGAGCCTATCTATGAAGACTGGGAGTGCACAGCAGACATCAGTTACAGTACGGAAGCCGGCATTTGCACCGAATCGAACACATGGACACATAGGTAATCCAGTGAACCGTCGTGGCGTAACACCTATGAAGAAGCCTGCTGTCGTTGATCAAAGAAGGAGCGTAATTTGTAACTACTGCCATTTACCCGGACATGTGCAAAGAGATTGTCGAAGGAGGCAAGGGTTTTGTTTGGTTTGTGGATCAGCGGATCATACTATTAACGCTTGTCCGTCGAAGCTTCGCACGAAGGATGATGTTCAGAAGCCGCCGCAGAAACCGTTTCCGGGATAGAAGCAGCTGACTCAGGGACCCAATCAAGCTCGAGCATTTACCCTGACGGCTGAGGAAGCTAAAGTTTCAGGAGAAGTTGTTTCAGGTATTCTACTTGTTCATGGTTTTCCCGCATTAGCGTTATTTGATTCTGGTGCATCCCATTGTTTTATGTCGTCCAAGTTTATAGCTACACACTCGATTACTTGCACGACCCTGTCTAGTTTCTGGGACATACACACTGGGAATGGGAAAATCATATCTAGTAGAGAGTGTAAGGATTGTGCAGTTGTTGTTTGCTGACAGGAGCTTTTTGCAGATTTCTTGGTGATTGATACAGGTAGCTATGAAGTCGTCTTGGGAATGGATTTTCTTGGCACTTTCCATGCTCACATTGATTGTAGGGCAAAGAAAGTAATTTTCCAGATTCCCGGACATCCCGAGTTTATCTTTACTGGAGAAAGCAGTTCTGTCGGACCAGTCGAGTTTAGGGCTAGGCCGACAACTAGTGTTCTTTTGTCGTTGGAGGTTGATAAAGATGAAGCGCCGGCTGTTGTTCGAGATTTCATGGACGTGTTCGAAGATATATCAAGATTACCGCCGAAGCGAGACGTAGAGTTCGCGATTGATCTTGTTCCTGGTGCAGCGCCAGTTTCTAAAGCGTACTATCCAATGGCACCAGTGGAGTTGGAAGCAGTTAAGAAGCAGGTTACTGAATTACTTGAGAAGGGTTGGATTCGAAGCAGTAACTCGCCTTGGGGAGCTCCAGTTCTTCTAGTCAAGAAGAAAGATGGCACAAGAAGTATGTGCATCTATTATCGAAAATTGAACCGGGTGACTATTAAGAACAAGTACCCGATCGCTCGCATTGGCGAACTATTTGAGCAGCTTAGTGGCGCGAGGGTATTCTTGAAGCTGGATTTGCGATCCAGATATCATCAGTTCCGAGTTAAAACAGAAGATATTTGCAAGACGGCGTTCCGGACTCGGTATGGACATTACGAGTATTTAGTGATGCCCTTCGGAGTAACAAATGCACCGGCGATATTCATGGACTTGATGGACCGAATCTTTTCACCATTCTTGGACCAGTTTATTGTGGTGTTCATTGATGATATTCTGGTCTACTCAAAGAGTATTGAAGAGCATGCAGAACATTTGAAGATCGCACTGCAGACGCCGAGACAAGAAAAATTATATGCAAAGATGAGCAAGTGCGAGTTTTGGCTGGAAGAAGTAAAGTTTTTGGAGCATGTCGTGTCTGGCGATGGAATCGCCGTTGATCCCGAAAAGATTGCAGCAGTTCATGATTGGCCGATTCCGAATAATGTTGCGGAGATAAGAAGCTTTCTTGGACTAGCCGGGTATTACAGAAGGTTCGTGGAGAACTTTGCTCGTCTGGCAAAGCCGTTGACCAAGCTTACGCGCAAGGAGGTACCATTTGTGTGGACGGATAATTGTGCGTCAGCTTTTGAGGCGTTGAAGCAGAGATTGATAACCACTCCTATTCTGACCGTGTCAGACAGTCCCGGAGGATTGGTAATTCCCAGCGACGCATCTAGGAAAGGATTGGGATGTGTTTTGATGCAGCATGGGAAGGTTATAGCGTACGCATCGAGACAGTTGAAGACCCATGAGAAGAATTACCCAACTCATGACTTGGAGCTTGCGGCTGTGATCTTCGCTTTGAAGATTTGGAGACACTACCTTTTGGGCGAAAGGGTCGAGATTTTCACTGATCATAAAAGCTTGAAGTATGTGTTCACGCAGAAGGAGCTTAATATGAGGCAACGTAGATAGTTGGAGCTGATGACTGACTACGATCTTGATCTTAAGTACCATCCGGGGAAAGTTAATGTCGTGCCGGATGCGCTTAGTCGGTTACCAGCAATTCAGATGTTGATTACACAAAAGGAACTCATTGAAGACTTTCGAAGATTTGATTTGGAGGTTGTGCTACCGCATTCTTTGGGACAGTTGATGCAGCTGCAAGTACATTCGTCGTTGATCGAGAACATTAAAGCAGCGCAGGACCCTAGATTGCAAAAGTTTCGATAACAGGTTGAAGCTGGGCTTCGAACAGATTTACTGATCCATGAAGATGGTTCGTTACATTATGGTAGCCGTTTGTGTGTGCCAAAGGGAGATATTCGTGAAGAACTTATGAAGGAGGCACATAGTTCAGCATATTCCGTACATCCAGGAGGCACGAAGATGTACCAAGATATACGACAGCAATTCTGGTGGGAAGGCATGAAACGGGAAATTGCCCGCTTTGTGGCAAAATGCTTGGTGTGTCAGCAAGTTAAGGCTGAACATCAAAGGGTGCTGGTTTATTGCAACCACTTCCGATTCCTCAGTGGAAGTGGGAATATATAACCATGGATTTCGTGACAGCTCTACCTCGGAGTCCAAAAGGCAACAATGCAGTTTGGGTGATTGTTGATCGTTTGACCAAGGCAGCTCATTTCATTCCTTTTCGGGTTGGTCAATCAACAGAAACTTTGGCAGAACGGTACATGCAGGAGATTGTAAGATTGCATGGAGTACCGGTGAGCATCGTGTCCGACCGTGACACTCGGTTCTTATCACACTTTTGGAGGATCTTACAGGAAAGTTTGGGGACTCGATTGAAGTTTAGCACAGTTTATCATCCTCAAATAGATGGCTAGTCGGAGAGAACGATCCAAACTCTTGAAAATATGTTGAGAGCTTGCATGTTGGACTTTAAGGGTTCATGGGAGGATCATCTACATTTAGTGGAGTTTTCTTACAACAACAGTTTCCAGGCGACTATTCAGATGGCTCCATTTGAATCTTTATATGGTCGCAAGTGTCGTTCACCCATTTGTTGGGACGATGTCGGTGAACGAAGATTGTTAGGACCGGATTTAGTCGTGCAGACAGTTGAGAAGGTTAATACTATCCGAAGTCATATGAAAGCAGCACAAGACCGACAGAAGAGTTGGGCTGATACGTCGAGAAGACCTCTAGAGTTCGCCGTGGATGATTTAGTATTCTTGAAGATATCACCGACTAGAGGGGTGATTTGTTTCGGAAATCGAGGAAAGCTCAGTCCTCGATTCGTCGGACCTTTTGAGATTTTGGAGCGTGTTGGTGAGGCAGCGTATCGATTGGCGTTGCAGCAATCCTTGACGAATGTGCATGACGTGTTTCACGTATCTCAACTCCGTAAGTATGTTCGAGATGAAACATATGTGTTAAATCATTAGGAGCTAACTATACGAGAAGACTTGACTTTTGAGGAGCGACCGATTGCGGTTGTGGATCGAATGGAAAATGTTCTTAAGAACAAGGTTATCCCTCTTGTACTTGTTTCTTGGGGTAATCGTTCACATGGAGAGTCAACTTGGGAACGAGAAGATGAAATCCGGCAGAAGTTTCCCCATCTTTTCTTGTAGTTTGTTTGTCGTTTATTTTTTTTGTGTTCTTGGAATTTCGAGGACGAAATTCTTTTGTAGTTGGGTATAATGTAACAACCGAGTTCAATTATACCAATTTCTGTTTCGGTATTTATTATCCGTGGTATTTTACTGATATATCGTGTTTGAGTGCAAATGGTAACTACACTTTTACATTACATTCGACCTGACCCACTTGCTTAAACGGGTTAATTCATATTTTTAGACTACCCCGATTGGTTAATTAGACACGTGCATTTAATGTGGATATTACATTTTGCTACTTGGTCTTTCATTTTAAGTTTTGGAAGTTGCATAAAATTTTCATATTTCAAATCCAAAATTTTGGACCCAACCCGGGCGCAATTCTGAAATATTTTGTATTTCCGCCAAATTCTAATTATTTTCTTTAATTTCTTTAATACGTTTAAAATTTTATAAAACAGCCTAAAAGATTTTTATAGCCAACAAAATAATTCTTTAAACTATTTAAAATGTTTTATATATTTCCCTAACCCAATTCTCATCCCACGACCAATCAAAACCTTCCCTTTTATTTCACTGGGCCCCACACGTTTTCCTCTCTCCCACAAAATCTTTCTCTTTCTTTTTCTCTCTCCCCGAGCGCAGCTCTCTCTCTCTTCTTTCTCTCTCCTCTCGCGCCTCTCTCTCTCTTCTCGCGATTACTGTTGGTTCCTTGAGTCACGTCACCGCCTTCCCCTTAGCGTCACCTCCCTTCTTTCTCCTTCTTCTTCTGTTTTAAAACCCTGCAGCTCTCGACACGAGAACCCACAAAGAAAAACCCTAACCCTTACTCCTCTGCCTCCTCCTCCCCCAACCTCGCTCCTCAACCCTCGTCGACACTCTTCTCATCTCCTCGTCACCCTCATCTCCATCATCTCCTTCTTCTTCTTTCTCCCTCGGGCAAACCCATTGCACCCAAGAAACCCCGAGAACCCTTCTCCACCACCACCACCTTATCACGTCGCCGATCATCTCCTCCCTCTCCTCTGCTCTCCCTCCAGCGCCAAAACCCTGCACATAAAACCCCAACAACTTCAAACCCTAACCAAACCCTAGCTCTTCAAAACCCCTTCACCGGCGCCCCTCACCGCCGTTGGTCTCGCCGCCACCGCTAGCTCACCCCTCTGCAACCCAGTAAGCAATCCTATTCTCATCCCTCTTCTTTCTCTTTCCTTCTTCTCTTTCTTCCTTTTCTGTTTTTCTTTTCTTCTAAAAGTATTCACTGTTGTTTCTTGGTTGCCGGAATCCGACCGTGCCGGCGACGATCCCGACGACCCAGCGAGGATATCTGACCCGTGTGATCCCATTGTACGTTGTTTAGACTCATTTCGTGTACCGTGCGCGCGTCGCGACTTTTCCCGCCGACGCGTGACGTTTCGTATACCGCTTCGCGATCCGTCGAGGCAAATAAAACTTGCTACATGCTATTTATATGATTTTTATAACTATTTATTTGCATATTAAACCTATAGATCGAATCTAAAGTCATGTATTCCAATTTAACAGTTCGATGTTCCGTTTATATCTTTTAGATTCAGAACTTGAAATGTAACCGTTGCATTTTAATTTACCAAACATAGGACCCCCACCCATATTTAAATCACATAATAATTATCTGCATAGCTCACGGTATCTTTTAATAGTTTCTACCCCATCGGACACCCTTTTGCATCCATTTAACCTATTTTTTTTATATATGATTGCATCACTAGGTCATTTGATACATATTAATGTGTTTTTAATATTCCATAATCATTTAAGTGTATGATACTTAATGTTGGAACCATAACCCTAACTTTAATCGATAACCGTACATCCACATAGTTTAATCTGTACCTATTTGCATATCATATTACATGTTCCAGTTTATTGTTCTATTAGTACCCATGCTTGTTTTGTATACCCATGCTTATGCTAGTTTGATTATGAGCACCCACATGTCATCTTGTACACCCTGATATGACTTGTTACACATATTACTTGACACGACATGGTACTGTGCAACTCTTGACATGACATGACACCTATATACATTGCTTGACCTGACCTGATGTACCATGGCCTTATCTGTTACCTGATCTTATTACTAATACCAACAAACTTTACCTGTTGTCCCTACGGACACTTCCTGTTGTCTATCCAGAAAAACCTGTACCTGCCTGATTCTGCGTTGGCATTAGCTTCAAATTATTTAATACTTGACTTGAATACACAATCTGGGGGTATGGGGAAATCAATGATGAAACCTGACTTGTAACTCGACAGTCGCTACCTTTACTGATCAGTTATAGAGGCTAGGCCAGCCTTGGGATGATGCTGCTGACATCGTCCATCGTTATCCACTACTTTTTAGAGGCTAGGCCAGCCTTGGGATGATGCCATGGACATCATTCATCGTTACCCCTTTTCCTTTTAATGCCTAGCGGCATGTCTCGGTTTCAGCTCGAGAATCTTCACCGTTATCCCGGGCACGCACGGGATACTATTGAGTTACATCGATAATTCATCAAATTAATTTCAAAGACTTGAGAGTAGTTAACCCAATAGATCAGTTTAAATTAGTCACTACATATTACCCCACTGTCCTTACTTATACCACTGTTATGCCTGTTTTATTATTTAAACGCATACCTGCATGTCTTGCTACCCTGTTTATATATTACTGCTTGATGTTATGACGCGCTGACGTCTGGGTTTTGCATGGCCCAGATTCCGTACCTTTGCTGCAGTCCGAGCAGGAGTACTTCAGTCAGCAGGCTGAGCAGTGAGGACTCATTAGTAGTTAGTTCATTTACTTTCAGTATTATTTCATTTCTGATGTGAGCCCGCATTATGGGACATACATTCCAGTTATTCTTGTATTGGATCTTTCGCTTCCGCATTATTTTATTCTTGACTCATTTTATTTTGGCTTATGGACATGTGTTAGATAGTTTATTATTGTTCTTGATATCTCTACAGCCGTAATATGACTGTGGAAGGATATTTCCTATCCACAGGTAGCATGGTTGGCTATGTCATGTGCCCATTTTAGCGTACTCTGGGAAGCGGGGCGTGACACAGTCCATGGAATGATTGGTTATCGAGACCCGTCACCTCTCTGAAGACGTTGAAGGATTACAACGACAAATATCAAAGGAGTGAAGAGATGTACCCTTGAACCAAAGTTGATTGGGAAATCTGTAGTCCAATTTGGGACTAAGATCAATTAATTAGATTATGAGCACATGGTCTCAGTTAAATCTAAATTGAGGACTTATGACCAACTTGGGCTAAGTCCAATTATGTTTAAAATGCTGGACCTTTGTTGGGACTGTTGAACATTTGTCTGGGCTCAGCTCCCCCATTATTTAGCAATGCTAAACATGAATCTGGGTTCTGGCCGTATTTTGTCTTTCATTGAGTGTTGAGCACTCATATACCCTATGAGATGATCAATCTTGGAAGACGAGGTTGCATTTGAGGCTCGGTCAAAAAGGGAATCTTGCCTCTAGAAGACTTAGCCAATTTAGGCTAAGACTGGTTTGAAATAGTGTTAAACACTAGCACATATCTGGTGGTCACGTGTCCCAACGTGATGCACATAAAATAGTGTTAAACACTAAGGATGCAGTGCTTAAAATAGTGTTAAACACTAAAAAGATGAAGCGCTCGCGTGAGGACACGTGAGGCGCCCTAGGATTGGGCTAAGCTTCCTTTATTTTATTTTCAGGATATTCAAATAAGTTTTAAACACTTAAGTCTTCACGGCTATCACGTGTGGGCACGTGATGGGTATCCATGCACTGGATATTAAAGGGATTTGCTAGGGGTCACGTGGGGACACGTGAGGGCGCCCAAAGTCTGTTCTGCCTTTGCTTTGTTCTCTCTTTTTTGAGGAATTTATCCATGGGTCACGTGGGAGCACGTGACCCAATTTCATTTGTTCTCTTTTGATCACTGAGGAGGGGAGTCATGTGGACACATGTGATCACGTTGGATACTGACTACTTTACGTGCATGGAGAGTTTTAAGTCTCTTGTTTAAGAATTAAATTCTTTTGTAGGGTTAAACCCTAATTTTATTTAGAGGAATTAAATTCCTAAGTATTTGGAGGAATTAAATTCCTATATGTTTTAAAGAATTAAATTCTTTTATAGGGTTAAACCCTAATTTTGTTGGAGGAATTAAATTCCTATGTGCTTTGTGGGAGAATATAATTCTCTGAACTTAGGTCTTCTCTTAGGTTTTAGATCTGCATGGCAGAATCTCCCCAATGAGAATTAAATTCTCAACTTGTGGGGAGATCTGCTTCTGCAGACCTTCAACCAAAAGAAAATCTAAGTTCTTATTCAGAAGTGTTAAACTCTTAGTTTGAGAATTAAATTCTCTTTTTTTCTTTTGTGGGAGCTTATCGGATGACCTCTCACCTAGGATTTCTTTCTTTTCTCAAGAGATCTTCTTTTCTCTCTACAGAATTAAATTCTCTTCTTTTTTCTCTCTGTTTTTTTGTATTCTCTTCTTTTCCCTTCTCTTCTTGGCTCCTATTTATAAGAGAAAGAATAGAATCGGTTTGTTTAGTCAATTTTTCATTGAAAGATTTTAATTGATTTTGTAACCAACATGATCTTTTAGATCACTCAGTAAATTTTATTCACCATTGGATTTTTAATCCAAAAGATATTTTATCTGTTATTCTTGGCAAATTTCCGGGAAATCTTTCCTTGTATAGAATCTTTCTATAAATTGGTGATCTTTAATCACCATTGGATTTTTAATCCAACGGTGCTCCGCTTTACAGAGCGCAATCTTTTTGTTTGGAAAGATATAGGGAAATATTAGGGTTTTTGATTTCTCTTAATTAGAATTTAATTCTATTAGTTCAGAAGGTTTAAGAGTCTATCACGTGTTAGCACGTGACCCCACTGATTGACCATTTAATTAGAATTCAATTCTATTAATTCAGAGATCTTTTAGGAACCTATCACGTGTTGGCACGTGACCCCCTGATTAAGCATTTAATCAGAATTTAATTCTGTTGTTTTAAAGAACTCGTTTAAAGAGCTCAGGACTTATCACGTGTCAACACGTGACCCTTGGTCACGTGTGAGCACGTGATGCCCCATTGGGGTTTTTCCCTGTTGTCTCATTATGCCTTTTAATTCCTTTCAGTGGGGTTAAAGGCCCATCACGTGTTGGCACGTGACTCCATCTCAAGTTGTGTATCTCAGCGCCTATAATTTTGCCCATAGAAGGTTACGTGTCCCCACATGATGCCCGATCACGTGTGGACACGTGATGCTTCTCTTGTGTATTTCTTTGCTGCTTTATTCAGTTTCCATGAGGGAACAAATGCCCCCACAGCGTTGTTCTCGCGTGTTTGCACGTGAGTGCAACGCTGTCATCTTTTGTGGCCGTTGGATCTGCCTAGGGAAGGGGGTAGATGAACCGTTTCCCATCACATCCTATAAATGCAGGGGTCTCTTTAGAAGCGCCTCCACTCTTTCATCTTCTTCCTTGTTCATTTTCCTTTGAGAATTTAATTCTCTTCCTCAGAGCTCAGTTCTCTGTTCCAAAAATTTTCAGAGTTTAACTCTGTCAACAAAAGATTTTCTTTTTCAGGTAAGGATCTTGAACGGCCAAGGAACTTCTTGTAGAAATTTTCTTCGAATTTTAAATCCACACCAAGGGTTTTTCCTTTAACAAAAACCCATCTTTTCAAGTTCTTTAAAAATTTCCAATCTTTAAATAATAAACCCCTTCTGTTAGGGTTTCTCTGATCTTAGGGGATTGATGATGATACCTGTCCTTCCTCTGGAATTTAATTCCATTTCAAAGAGCTTTAGCTCTGAAAATTTTTCTGGGAATTTAATTCCTTTGTTCAAAAGGAATTTAATTCCTCTAAAGAACTTAGTTCTTAAAAGAAGAATTCTTTGGATTTTCCTATCCTCGGTTATTCTTGACAACAAAATTTTTAGGAGATATTCTGCTTGATTTGCTCGGAGTTTGTAGTGGGTTTCTTAATTAGCACTTATTTTCTCCATTCGGATATTAAGGGTTGCTCAAATTCCCATGTCTGGATCTATCTGTCCACTGAACTTTCATTGATTTTCATTTTCAGGCGCTATGGCCGCTCATCTATATGATTTTAACGAAATTATTTCATATGGGGACATTCGTGCATTGGGCCGCTGCCAAAATCAGGAGTTCACCAATGCTCGATGCGCTGAAATCATGCGTCGCTTTAATGAATACAATGGTCGACTGCTTTCTCGTCGTTCCGCTCTTTTGAAGCTCATTGTGAGGGCGATCTAGGAAGCACTTCCTTTATTCTATGCAGGCATGCCGCTTAAGGCGTTGGATGATGCCGAAGATAAGGTACATTCAGTATATCTGATGGGCATAATCTTAAAGAAAAGGCGAGACAATCTTGTTGATATTTTGCATCAAACTTTCCAACAGGCGACAATAATCGCTTCCTATCGAAGGACGGAGGACATTGGTGAAGATCCTGATGCTTGCGAGCGTGAGAGGAAGCATACGAGAATGGTTAGAGAGGCCAGAAACATTTTAGATGGCCTTACTTTTGAATTTCTCAATCCATGTCCTGGACTTAATGTCTTACCATTGTAAACATTTTCTTTTATTTTTGTATGAACTTTTCAGAGTATGAATGACAGAACTTTCCTTTCCCCCTTTTTGTGTTTGCATTCCTTCTTTATGAAATTTTGTCATATCGTTGTTGACGCCCACGTGTTTGGCACGTGAGGTACTATTGGGGATTTCAATCTCACATTGGCGCCTACTCACGTGTTATGCACGGGCGATGCTGTTTTAATTTCCAACAAGGGTTAAGGTCGGTGCTCGCGTGCTATGCACGTGGGGCTCTATTGATGTGGTTGTTTCGTTTCCCTACACTGATTCCAACGAATCATCTTTTTTATTTCCCATGCCTTCACCTTTTTCTGGGCCTTGGGAACAGTTTCATCACGCACAATATTTTTTGTGCATAGCATTGAATGCTCTCCTTTATAACCTGAAGCTGTGTCTTTCTTTCTCTCTTCAAAGAAAAACCCATTTATACTTTAAGGTGATCACCTTTGAGAAACCGGTCAGTTGCTATGGCTTGCAATCGTCCCCACGCTCGTCGGCAACCATGGGAGGTGCCCATTGAGGAGATAATCCCTCGCTTCGCTGCACGGCTGGCAGATCCCTTTCTCACCGATGCTCAATGTGACGCGGTGATGTATGAGCTTCTGACTCGTTGGGGATCTCCTATTCCCATGGGCTCCATTTGGCTCCGAATGATCTTTCTGTCTGTGCTTACCAATATACCCCCTCATCCGGCGGAGATGACTTCGGTGATCCTTGACGCGGCGGAGGACAAGCTCGGGTGCTTTCACGAGGCTTGTTTAATCACTCAAGCCCTGATGGATCATTCATTTCATATACTGAGTCAGATAAGGGCCCAACGGGCCGTCATGTCCGCTTTCGCTGATGAGCACGGTGCCAACCGATGGGAAGCGACTCCTCACGAAAACTATCGTTTTGACGTGCTGGAGAAGGCGGAGAGGGAGCTGGAAAATTTTGTGTTTTGCTTTGTTAACCCCTGTATTACTGATCCCATGTTTGGCAATCTTTTCCCTATGGAGTAGTATGCTTTAACTCGATGTATTCCTCTTATGCATGCTTTGTATGGAATCCTTTCCGCTTATCATATATTCGTACATGCATCACTCCTATATACATGAGCTTTATACTTTATCCCTAGGAGTTTCTTTTAAATATGAGCGTTATTGTTGCGTTGGCAGCACGTTTTAGATATCGTTTCTATTTAAGCGGGCGTATGGTTGCAAATGCGCGCTTGATGGGGCACACATAAAGGATCCTTCTTATTGCCTTACATGGCACACGGTTTGTGCATGTTTTAGTTCGGATACTGTCGTCGAGTGGATGCTTGCTTACATAGCCTTGAGTGCTCGTGTCTTCCTTAGGCATTGGTACATTTCGGTTCACCGCATCTCATTCCTCTTTCTTATGGGTAATCTGACCCCTTTTTCGTCTTATCGTAGGGACCACCTCGACTCAAGTCATCCCCAGTACAGTGCCAATCCTGCAGGGTGATGCGGAGATGCTTCCAGGGTCGGCTATCGAAGTCCCGGCCTCCTCAGCATTGCCAAAAGAAGCTTTACTTAAGCAACCGATGACAAATGCCACAACGGCTCCAGAGGTAACTCCCGGTGTGGATGATGACGCCTCCTTGACGGAGGTCCTAAGAAGATCGGCTCTCACGGCCCAGGCGGAAAGGAAGTGCAGGAGGTGTGCGGCAAGAGAACGTAACGCCGCCTTGGCCGTAGGTGCAGGCTCGAGCGCTGCTTCTCCTGTCCCTGGTTCTTCAGAGGGTGTTCCGGTTAACCTGTCTATCACTCATAGACAAGCGATACGCGCGGCTCGGGAGGCAGCTGAAAGGCCATCTCAAGGTAACGCAACTTTGGGTCTTTTTATTAAAGTTTGATTATCAGATTCTCACACGTTATATCTTGCAGGGCCAAGTACTGATGAGAAAGTGGTAGGTGAGACGGCGGCAACCACTGAGCCTGAAGTGGCCACTCTTTCTCAAGAGTCTGGAACTACCCCAATTGCCACTCTTTCCCCTTGCGGTTCCTTTCCGTTGCCGGGCGCTGCGAGTATCACGACGGCTTTCGTGGAGTCGGGGGATGAAGCTATGGGTGGCGAAACCATTCCGATGGGGGAGGGTGAAGCAGTTGCTGCACCCAGTGACGCCCTTGTCGCGGTTTCGACCAGCGACTCACCAGGTAGATTTCGGGTCATCGCTTTCCTTTTCATTCTGCAATTCCTTTCAATCTCTTCTGACAGTATTTCTCTAATGCAGGTGTGGTGAGCGTTGAGGTTGTGCCACCCGAGGAAGCACCACCAGTTGCCGCTTTGACGGTTGCCAATCCTTTGCCTTCTCTCGTGTCCTCCCAAATGCTGGAAGGTACGGATTTGTGACTTATTGGTTTCGTTGTAGGCAATATACTTTATGTACTGACATTGCATTATTACACCCTTACAGGAGTCCTTTTTGATCATCTGTATCAGGTGCTGCACCCACACTTCTCCTTCCAGTCGGAGATTGCTTCATCTAGTGGCGTTGGTGAGTACAGTCTCTAGCTAATATCTTCTCTTTTCTTTTATGGGCAGCCAAGTCGTTTCTAATTCCTCTTTACATCACTTGTAGCCTTACAAATTAAAGGAGGGGACGAGGGTATCGCCGCGCCACCAGTACTTCCAGCTCTGCCCCTGTTGCAGCTGGTATAGTAAACTCTATTGTTCGTGCATTTTTTTAATTTCTTGAACCGTCATCTGATTATGATTTGTTTTGCAGCGGTGACACTGACTCCAGCTCCGTTCGAGTCTCGAATCATAATGCCAGCAGGGCCCTTTTCCAGACGTCCATCTTCCAAAGGCGCTGTGACCAGTCTGCGTATGTTGGGCGATTACATCGAGGAGCTTGACGCGGAGGCCCCTATATTCGCTGCAGATTTTGCTGCGGAGGTAATCCAATGTTGGCGATGCTTGTGAACTTCCATAACGAAGGCGTCGTTGAGTCTTGGGTTAACCACTGCAGAAAGATTGAGGCCTGCCTGCATGAGCTTGAGCTTAGGCGTCCTGCTCCTGAGATTCTGGCTGTGAATTCCCAACGAGTTGCATTATATTTTATGTACTGACATTGCATTATTACACCCTTGCAGGAGTCCTTTTTGATCATCTGTATCAGGTGCTGCACCCACACTTCTCCTTCCAGTCGGAGATTGCTTCATCTAGTGGAGTTGGTGAGTACAGTCTCTAGCTAATATCTTCTCTTTTCTTTTATGGGCAGCCAAGTCGTTGCTAATTCCTCTTTGGATCACTTGTAGCCTTACAAATTAAAAGAGGGGATGAGGGTATCGCCGCGCCACCAGTACTTCCAGCTCTGCCCCCTGTTGCAGCTGGTATAGTAGACTCTATTGTTCGTGCATTTTTTTTTATTTCTTGAACCGTCATCTGATTATGATTTTTTTTGCAGCGGTGACACCGACTCCAACTCCATTCGAGTCTCGAATCATAATGCCAGCAGGGCCCTTTTCCAAACGTCCATCTTCAAAAGGCGCTGTAACCAGTCTGCGTATGTTGGGCGATTACATCGAGGAGCTTGACGCGGAGGCCCCTATATTCGCTGCAGATTTTGCTGCTGAGGTAATCCAATGTTGGCGATGCTTGTGAACTTCCATAACGAAAGCGTCGTTGAGTCTTAGGTTAACCACTGCAGAAAGATTGAGGCCTGCCTGCATGAGCTTGAGCTTAAGCGTCCTGCTCCTGAGATTCTGGCTGTGAATTCCCAACGAGCTGCATGGGTCGAGCAGAGTGTGTCCTTCTTCCGCCATTTTGAACAAGAAGCGACCTTGAGGCAGAAGGAATGCGATGAGGCTTCGGATGAATCCGCCCGGCTGCACGCCCAAGTTAAAGCGAACGCCACGCAACTGAGAGCCGCTTTTGATGTATCTCGGACGGGCTTGTATTGAGGCAGAAGCTCGACTCTATTAAGCGGGTTACGCAGAGTCGCGAAGCTGCCCAACGGGAAATCGATGAGAAGATTTCATCATGCTTGCAGCAAAGGGCTCGAATTGAAGCGGAGCTGGCCGCGGCGGCTGATCATGAGAAGGCACTGAAAAGAGTGCGAGAGAAACTTGCTGACTTATTAAAAACGCTTCCTTCTCAGTAGCTGTTTTGTATAGATTGAACGCACGTGAGTGCAGCGGTGGCAAGCTCCTGACCGTTAGATCAAGGGGGAGCTGAAGGGGCGCAAGCGCCTTATAAATAGGACCTATGGCCCTTAAAAAAATCTTCACCATCTTTTTTAAGATTTTGATTTCAACAGAGCTTTGCTCTTGCTTAAGAACTTCAGAGCTTTGCTCATTTCCAAAGTTAGAAACTCTAGGTAAAATTAATCTAAATTAAACTAAATTAATTCAAACCAATCTTAAACCAAAGAGCTTTGCTCTCACAGATCTTTTGATCTAAAGAAATCCCCATTGGGGTTTCATAAACAGAGCTTTGCTCTAAAAAACTTATAGATCTATAGAGATCTTGTTCATGGGTTCTAACCCATGAACAGAGCTTTGCTTTTGGATCAAATGTAGATCTTTTAGATCTAAAAAATGAAGAGCTTATTATAAGTTTTCATGGATTTTTCAAGATTCCAAAAATTTTAATTCTTTTAAGTGTTAAAAAAATTTGATGGATCTTTCCATTATTACCACAGAGCTATGCTCTTTTAAGGAATTTTATTCCTTTGAGACCAGAATTTGACAAGTGTCATTCTGTGACAGAGCTTTGCTCTGAAAGAGGAGGTTTTTCCTTGTCTCTAGGGATTCCCCACTGATGAGAATATTCTCTTGGGGATCTTTTCTTTAACTGACAGTCTCACCCAATGATGAGGCAGTCTTATTAAATGAGGCATTTTCATCCAGATTTTGTGGGTCCCCATTTGGTCCCCTACCCACTGCACTGCAGTGTGGTGTGATTAATTTAAATTCAGTTAATTGAAAATTTTTAAACGCCAAACGTTGGAATTGCAGCACTAACGGCTATTTCTCATTTCTTTGCAGTGGCCATGTCTCTCGATACCTCGTTCCCGTTCGCCCACTCGGAGGAAGGGTTTCCTGAAGCTCCCCTGGACCGTGAAGTTCTAGCCATGATTAAGGACCATCACCCGGAATGCAAGAGTCTCCACCTTTGGGGGTTGTGATATAATCAGATTATCATGGGTCGATGGAGCTTCACCTGCGCAGTGCCGTCGGAACCCATTACGGCGATTCACTATGCTACCCCACCCTCGGTGCAGTATGCCGTGGAGATGGTTGATTGGACCTCGAAGGGCTTTCTTCATCCCGTTATGGATGTGATTCCGGTCCAGCGTCCTATGGTTTTGGATATCCTAGGACGCCGTATCTGTCAGGGCGAGGCGCGACCTTGGGGACAATCATATAACATTGGTCTGATCCCTCGCCACCCGATCGGTTATCTGCCGTGGGCCCGGTATATCCTGTCGACGAAGAAGTCGCAGTTGATAAAGTTAGGATTGTACACCGCGGTCTACGTCTCTCTCTTCCAGTATCCCACGCTCCCCACCTGGTGGTTCAAGGCTTTCTTGGAGCAGTGGAACATTCCTACCCACACTTTCCTTGCCATGGATCGGGAAGTGTCAATCTCTTTGGAGGAGTTCACGGAGGTATCCGGTTTACCAGTCATAGGGGAACACTACAAAAAGTTGCTCCTGACAGACGAGTACGTCTTCGGTGCTAAGCCGGTGGTAAGGGGGCTCACGCTGGAGAATGCTGTCCAACACCAATTCCCCAGCTTGATTAAAGTGTTGAACATCGATGAGTCCCTTTTCATCGAACATGGGAGTTGAGGAGTTAACTTTGAGGATTTCATCGCTCGGTTCCTTCGCCCAAGCGTCCTCTCATCAGACGCTGCCAAGTTCGCTACCCTGGATGATCCTTTCGGTCTAGGTGTGGATAACCTGCCGGAGAAGGAGATAGACCAAAAGGGTTTTTTTCTTCCGGACTTCCCGACTATGTCTTTTGCAGAAATTGCGGCCCCTGGGATGGACGAGGAGGCCTTTTTCTTAGGATTTCTCGGGTTGTGGCTGAGTTGGTTTGCGGTCCCAATGCACTCTCACCGTATGCGGCCCTCTGTCTTTTACCCAGCCTACCGGATGGCCATCGGGGTAAAAGTGGCCGTTGGGATCGCCGGCTTGGTACACTTATATCATGGCCTCAGTTGAGCAGCGGATGCTAATGAGCCCGGGGTACTGCACGTGGTCTTCCCGATGCACTACTTTGTATCGTGGCTCGAGCTACACACGGCAGGTGTCTTCGGCATACACAAAAGGCCCTCGTTCTTTGACAAGTGTGGTTTTCCTCGCATTATACAGCTGATCGGCGCATCAATTGTGACCCCATCACCACGGAACGCCAGGGGTTTACTCCTTCGCCCTCACACCGTTGGAGCCGGGATGTCCTTTGTTGACAAGGTATTGACTATTGGAAAGGCGTCCACCACCGCGGTGCGACCATTACAAGACTCCTTTAAGGATGGAGCCTCAGTTTTGACGGCCCGGGAGACCCTCCACTTGTATTCTATTAGACCGGGCTTCCTAGTCTTCAGGCAGAACGGTGCGGCAATTTTCATGAGATATAACCCGCATCGTTTCGCCCAACAACTGGGCTACGATCAAGGGGTACCCTTCGAGGCTTTCCTACTGGAACCTGTTACCACTGAAGAAGGGATGGAGAACGCGCTGCATCACTTCATGCGCCTGAACACGGGTTCTCATTTTTTTATCAGTGCGCCGGCCTGCGCCCCACGACTCCTCAACGTATATAAAGAATGGTATAATCATGCGACGGGAGCCGTTATAAAGGAGGAAAAGCGATTGCTGGTCGACCGTAAGGGTGCGCCTCCAGGTACCGACCATAACGCTCCCTTAGTGCCAAGGACCCCGGTGGTCCCCCCTCTAAAAGATGCCAGGGCCGGACCATCGCGTGCGCAAAGTCCTCTACACGGATCGCCGCTCCTCGATATTGCGGATGCACCTCCAGCGCCCTATGCTTCAGTGGAGACAGTGGCTGTAGCCTTGCCAGAGTCTGGCGTGGGTGCGGACATCGGGACTCGCCGTCCCAAGGTGGTTGCTAAGCGTAAGTCGATCCCGCATGCACCTAGGGTTGGCGGGCAGAAGAAAAAGAAGTCGCTCTTCGCCGCAGACGTCGCGTTCGGTCAGGAACCCCACGCTCCTTATGGTGAGGGCCTGAGCGAATATGGGACTAACGAGGTATTAGTCATGCTGCCGGATGACACGGACTTGGAGGCCGCCCTCGAAGCTTCAGAGCGGTTAGCGAGGCGCGACGCGTGGCTGGCTAAGCTTGCGGCATCAGGTAATCACTAGTCACATTTTTTTACTGCATCATATTTTCATTATTGCCTTTGACTAACATTCTCCCTTCTTTTCTTCCAACAGGCATTACCACTGAAGAAGCCATTGCCGCTTCCTTGAAGACTTTCCAAGAGGAGGAGCGTCTTAGAGCGTCCATGGATCTTAGTAAGTTTCAATTCATCAAGTTTTCATTTTCCTTGTGTTACGGTCGATCTAACCTCTCCCTTTTTATCGCAGGAACCTCAATGTCGTTCCCGCCAAGCGACGCAGATGTTCTACCAACTGCCGATGTTCCTGCTTCCTCGGGGCTACCGCGGGAGGTCCGTCTTGAAGAGCCGATGATAGATGCCTTAAAGGCTTTGGAGGCATCTCTGAACGAGGACGACGACGCTTTGATTAAAGAAGCGTCAAAGAGGTCTATCGCGACGGCCCGGGAGGAGAGGAAGCGGTCGAGGCGCGAACCGAAGGCACGCAGGGCTGCCTTGGCCATTGGAGCGGGCCCAAGCACCGTCCCTTGTGCTGATACTCCCTCAGAAGAGGCACCCGTCGCCCTATCCACTGCTCGCAGACAGGTGGCGCGTGCAGTTCGGAGTGTCAACGATAAATCCACTTCAGGTAATATTTCTTTCAGAATCTTGTTGTAAGAATTATAGTGCCATCGGTTCTTATATGTTCTATCCTGCAGGGCCGAGTCCGACCGAGGGGGAAGCGGAGACCGTTGAACCCAAGGAAACAGAGGAAGTGGCACCTGCCGAACCCGAGCTAACGGTGGGCAACGTTGCTGGGGCTGCGGAGCCTGAGATGGAGGTTGAGGGATCTGCAGCCGAGAAGGTCATTGATGCCGAGCCTAAAGTGGCCGCAGATGAAATGATCGTTATAACTGAGCCTAGGGCAGCGACGGATGAGGCGCTTGAGACCCGCGACCTCATGGTGACGGCGGATGAACCGATGGAGACCGCCGAGCCCAAAGAAGTAGCGGATGAGATGGGCACGACTCTTGGGGAAGAGCTAGCCGCTCTTTCTCAAGAGTCCGGCAATACTCCGATTATTGCCTTCCCCGTCTACGGTCTTCCACCGTCTCCTGGCCGCGTGAGTACGACGACGGCCCCCGTGGAGTCTGGGGATGAGGCCACGGGTGGTGGACTCGTGTCGCTGGAGGAGGGAGTCGCCTCCTTTTCAGCTGGCAGCTCATCAGGTAAATCCCAAGTTGCTGTCTTTCTTTACCTTACAGTCCTTTCTGACAAGTTCACCTTTTTGTAACGCAGGTGCAGCCAGCGCCGATGCCCCACTACTCGAGGGAGCGCCTTCAACGATTGCCTTGGAGGTGGTTACCTTTCAACCCTCTCTCATACCATCGAAGATGTTGGAAGGTATGGGTTTGCAATTTGTTAATCTTATCTTTCAGACGTATAATTTGTGTACTAAAGTTGTACTGCTATGTCTTTTCAGGAGTGCTCTTTGATCATCTATATCAAGTGTTGCTCCCACACTTCTCCTTCCCATCTGAACTCGGTTCTTCCTCTGGTGGCGCTGGTAAGTATGGTTTCCATTGATATCTTTCTTTTTCATTGATGGAATTACTTCTAACTTTTTTCTCGTCCCGACTGCAGTGCTACAAATCGAAGGAGGGGATGAAAGATCGGCTGCGCCACCGACCCTTCCGGCCTTGCCACCCGCCTCAGCTGGTACAGCGACTATCACATTGATAATTCCCCTTTTTTTATTTCCTGAACTGTTATCTGATCATATCTTGTTTCTTTTCAGCTGTTGTTCCGGTCTCAGCGCCCTTTGAGTCTCGCATCACAATGCCGGCAGGTCCTTACCTGAGACGTCCATCTTCGAAAGGCGCCGCGAACAGCTTGCGTATGTTGAGCGACTTCGTTGAGGAGCTCGACGTTGAGATCCCTACGCCTGTTGCGGATTTCGCTACGGCGGTTAACCCGATGCTGGTGATACTCATGAATTTCCATGATGAGGGCATCATCGCATCTTGGGTTAACCATTGTATGGAGATCGAGGCTCGCCTGCATCAGCTGGAGTCGATGCGTCTCGCCCCCGAGACTTTAGCCGCGAGCAATGAAAGAGCAGCATGGATCACGGAAAGCGCTTCTTACGTCCACCACTTGGAACAAGAAGCAGCTTTAAAGCTAAGGGAATGCTAAGAGACCTCGAGCGAGACGGCCCATCTGCGTGCTGAGGTTGAGGCGAATGCTGCCCAAGTGAAGGCTATCTTTGAGGGTCTCCTAGAGCGCATCTCCCATGGGCTAAACTTGAAGCGAAAGCTTGATGTAGCCTAGCGTGATACCTCAGGCCACGAAGCT
Source organism: Agapanthus africanus (assembly GCA_030015575.1). NCBI lineage: Eukaryota > Viridiplantae > Streptophyta > Magnoliopsida > Asparagales > Amaryllidaceae > Agapanthus > Agapanthus africanus. Next base: position 51,717,532 of record CM057339.1, read on the forward strand.
GCTCATCAGGCCGTCAGGAAGCAGCTTGCATCTATCTTGCAGCAACGGGCCCAAGTGGAGGCGGAGCTGGCGGTGGTGGCCGATCAGGAGAAAGTGGGGAAGGAAGTGCGCGAATAATTGCTAGAGCTATGCAAGACGCTTCCTTCCCAGTAATTCTCCTTGTATCTAGATACTCGTAAAATTTTCTTTTTACATAATATGTATCCATTCTTCAATATTTTGTACGCTTCATCTTGTACTTGATTACATTCAATAAAGATACACATTTTTCTTTGCAATGTTTTGTGCTATTTCTTTGCTTTTTCCTTTCTTATTATCAGCATGCTGTCACAATTAGCAGATAATAGAGTAAGCATCTTGATTTCTTCACGAGATAGCGATGGCTTAGGCCGCAGGTTCGGATCTGCCGACTAAGACTTTTCAACCCTATGAGCCGTGAGGGTCTCACAGGGACTTTTCTCCCTACGGATCAAGAGGATCTCGTAGGTGGGTTTTCTCCTTAGGAATCGTGAGGATTCCTATGTGTGTTTTCTCTTATAAGTCGTAAGGTTCCTATAAGAGAATTTTCCCTCTTACGAGTCGAAAGGACCCGTAAGTGGTTGTTTCCCTCTTTGTCGAAACTCGACTTTGGAGAGTGAGACCTGTAAATAGTATGAAAGAGACCGTTTTAGACCGAGTTGCAGGGTCTTCAGGAAGCAAGTTTTTTAATCCCTGCTGCCTGAGGCTTCATCTTGCAAGTTGAGACGAATCGGGAATTTCCCGCGGAGACACCGGTTTCTCCGCGAGCCGACGCGAATCAGGAGGCTCTCGTCAAGGACGCTGGTTTCCCTAAGTTGAGGTATTCGCCAGAGATTATTTGTTTCCCTGGTGTTGAAACGAATCAAGAATTTCCCACGGAGACACTGGTTGCTCTGCGAGTCGATGCGAATCAGGAGGCTCTTGTCAAGGATGTTCGTTTCCCTGAGTTGAGGTATTTGCCAAGGATTATTTGTTTCCTTGGTGTTGAAACGAATCGAGAATTTCCCACGGAGACACTGGTTGCTCTGCGAGTCGATACGAATCAGGAGACTCTCGTCAAGGATGTTTGTTTCCCTGAGTTGAGGTATTTGCCAAGGATTATTTGTTTCCTTGGTGTTGAAACGAATCGAGAATTTCCCACGGAGACACTGGTTGCTCTGCGATTCGATGCGAATCAGGAGGCTCTCGTCAAGGATGTTTGTTTCCCTGAGTTGAGGTATTTGCCAAGGATTATTTGTTTCCTTGGTGTTGAAACAAATCGAGAATTTCCCACGGAGACACTGGTTGCTCTGCGAGTCGATGCGAATCAGGAGGCTCTCGTCAAGGATGTTTGTTTCCCTGAGTTAAGGCATTTGCCAAGGATTATTTATTTCCTTGGTGTTGAAACGAATCGAGAATTTCCCACGGAGACACTGGTTGCTCTGCGAGTCGATGCGAATCAGGAGGCTCTTATCAAGGATGTTTGTTTCCCTGAGTTGAGGTATTTGCCAAGGATTATTTGTTTCCTTGGTGTTGAAACGAATCGAGAATTTCCCACGGAGACACTGGTTGCTCTGTGAGTCGATGCGAATCAGGAGGCTCTTGTCAAGGATATTTGTTTTGCCAAGGATTATTTGTTTCCTTGGTGTTGAAACGAATCGAGAATTTCCCACGGAGACACTGGTTGCTCTGCGAGTCGATGCGAATCAGGAGGCTCTCGTCAAGGATGTTTGTTTCCCTGAGTTGAGGTATTTGCCAAGGATTATTTGTTTCCTTGGTGTTGAAACGGATCGAGAATTTCCCACGGAGACACTGGTTGCTCTACGAGTCGATGCGAATCAGGAGGCTCTCGTCAAGGATGTTTGTTTCCCTGAGTTGAGGTATTTGCCAAGGATTATTTGTTTCCTTAGTGTTGAAACGAATCGAGAATTTCCCACGGAGACACTGGTTGCTCTGCGAGTCGATGCGAATCAGGAGGCTCTCGTCAAGGATGTTTGTTTCCCTGAGTTGAGGCATTTGCCAAGGATTATTTGTTTCCTTGGTGTTGAAACGAATCGAGAATTTCCCACGGAGACACTGGTTGCTCTGCGATTCGATGCGAATCAGGAGGCTCTCGTCAAGGATGTTTGTTTCCCTGAGTTGAGGCATTTGCCAAGGATTATTTGTTTCCTTGGTGTTGAAACGAATCGAGAATTTCCCACGGAGACACTGGTTGCTCTGCGAGTCGATGCGAATCAGGAGGCTCTCGTCAAGGATGTTTGTTTCCCTGAGTTGAGGTATTTGCCAAGGATTATTTGTTTCCTTGGTGTTGAAACGAATCGAGAATTTGCCACGGAGACACTGGTTGCTCTGCGAGTCGATGCGAATCAGGAGGCTCTCGTCAAGGATGTTTGTTTCCCTGAGTTGAGGTATTTGCCAAGGATTATTTGTTTCCTTGGTGTTGAAACGAATCGTCAAGGTTTGGCTTTGTTTTCTGGCGGAGCCTGTTGGGAAAGTATGGTTCCCTCTTCGTATATGCCCTTAGATTGTATACAGGGATCGATGTGATCACAACTGTAGGGCCAAAGTTTTATCATTTCTCTTTTTTTTTGTTTCACTTCCGCGATGCTCTATCATTTCAGCTTTTATATCGCGAAGGTCGCGATTGCCCAATCATTTCGGCTATTTTTCGCGGTGCCCAATCATTTCGGCTGTTTATTTTATTTTTACTCGCTGCTTTTTATTGCGAGTTGCCCAATCATTTCGGCTATTTTTTTATTTTTACTCGCTGCTTTTTATTACGAGTTGCCCAATCATTTCGGCTATTTTTTTATTTTTACTCGCTGCTTTTTATTGCGAGTTGCCCAATCATTTCGGCTATTTCATATGCATGTGCGGCCTACTGGCTTTTCGCCGTAAACCTGAAATTTGACACCGATTTTGGCATCAGCACCGCTACAACTGGGATATTACCAGGAGCGAATCATCATTTGCCTCTGTCGATGTCGAACAAGGGTGGCTTAGCGAACAGGGTTAAGGTCCTGTCGACTAAGGCTTTTGACTTCATGAGCCGTAAGGGTCTCACAAAGGTATTTCTCCCTACAAGTCGTGAGGATCTTATAGGTGTATTTTCTCCTTAGGAATCGTGAGGATTCCTAAGTGTTTGTTCCTCTGTAAGTCATAAGGATCCTACAGGAGGATTTTCTCCTTGTAAGTTGAGATGACTTATAAGGGTTGTTTGTCATGCGAACATATCCCCAGTCTCGGATGGGACTTGATTAGGGAAATGTTTATTCGCGCCAGTGGATTGTATACAAGGGCCAGTATTGAGCCACCTGTAGGGCAATATCGAAAGTTGTGGGGGTTGCTTAAGCATAGGTTTAGGTCTCTGTAACTTAAGACTTTCAAATCTTTTGAGCCGTGAGGGTCCCATAAGAGAGTTCTCCTTACGAGTCGTGAGGTTCTCGCAAGTGTATTTTCTCCTTAGGAATCATGGGGATCCCTAAGTGTGTTTCTCCCTTGTGAGTCGTAAGGATCTCACGTGGGTGGTTTCTCCTTACAAGGTCGAGAGGACCCTATAAGTGTCTTTTAACGAGGTTGCGCCCTTTCGGGTTTTCACAAACACTCGCCGGTAGTCCTGCTGTTTTTACTCACGGAGCCCTTTCGGGTTTTCATCCGTGCCCATTTTGCTTATGGACATACCGTTTTTTTATATTCTTTTTTATTTTCTTCTTCTTTTTCCTTTTTTTTACGAGGTCGCGCCCTTTCGGGTTTTCACGAACACTCGCCGGTAGCCCTGTTGTTTTTACTCACGGAGCCCTTTCGGGTTTTCATCCGTGCCCTTTTTGCTTATGGACATACCGTTTTTATTTATTATATATTTATTTTTATTTTTTTTGATCTCGTCAGCCTAAGGATGCTGCGGTAGTAGTTTAAGGACGTTTCGGTCCACTATTGAGAAGGCTGGCTACTGCTTATAAGGTTCGAGCTTAGGAAGATAGTGAGAGGACATAGTCATCGTCATCTATCATTGACCTAGGCTGTGGCTCATTAAGCATAATATTTCTTTAGGAAGCGACCGTTTATTGGCCTGTAAGGCCTTTCACCGTGCATGTCCATGAGTAGATAGGCCCCACCCTGGTAGACCTTATCTATGATGTACGGGCCTTCATAGTTTGGTTCGAATTTTCCCCGCTTGGCGCGATTGGGGATCATAGGCCTTTTGACCACTAGCACGAGTTCGCCTTGGCGGAATGTCCTCGGTCGGGTCAATCTTTCATATGAGCGCGTCATCTTTGCTTTATAAACTTCCAGATTTTGTTGCGCTATGAGCCGTGTTTTTTCAAGGGCATCAAGCTCCTCAAGCCGAAGGTTAGCATTTTCTTCGTTCGTCAACTCATAATGGACTGCCACTCGTAGCGAGGGTAACTCTACCCGAGGGGGAGTACTGCTTCCGTACCGAATACCAACGCGTACGGCGTTGTGTTCGTGTCCGTCTTGAACGTAGTGCGATACGCCCAAAGAGCTTCTTGCAGCCTCTCATGCCAGTCCTTCTTATTTCGGGACACCGTCTTCTTCATGATCTTCGTCAGGGTCTTGTTGAAGGCCTCGGTTAGACCATTAGCTCGCGGATTATAAATTGAGGAATATCTCCAGTCTATATTATGCTGTTGTGCGAAGCGACTGATTTTGTGGCTTCTATAAGCTGGCCCGTTATTGGAGATGATCCGTCGCGGAGTTCCAAACCGATATATGGCATGCGTTTTGAAGAAGTGGATGATATTCTCCGTCTTCACTTCCCTCAGCGGTACTGCCTCTGCCCATTTGGAGAAGTAGTCAGTCGTCGCCAAGATGAAACGATGTCCCCTGGACGATGCTGGTTCGATGGGGCCAACTATGTCAGTTCCCCACATTTCGAACGGCCAGCTTGCCACTGTTGGGTGTAGCGGATTTAGATGCTGGTGGATGAAGTCCCCATGGATTTGGCATGAGTGGCATTGCTTCGCATATTCGAGGCAATCCTGAATCATCGTGGGCCAGTGGTAGCCCATCCGTTTGATCTTCAACTTCATCTTTGGGCCTGCTTGATGAGAACCGCAGATTCCGTCATGAACTTCCTGGATGACTCTTTTCGCTTCGTCAGGTCCCAGACATCTCAACCACAGAGAATCAAACGACCTCTTGTACAAAGTATCATTGACGAAGGCGAAAGACAGAGCTCGTTTCATGAGCTGATGTCTTGTGGACGCATCTTCGGGCATTCGACGGGACTTAAAGTAGTCTATGAAGACTTCCCTCCAGTCCTCAGCCTTTTCTCATTCTTTTATTTGTAAGGTCGTCTACTCAGTTGCTCTTTTTTTTTCCGGATGATTCCGGAGATATTTCTGCTTGGGCGAGCACTCGACGGCTTTGGATCTAGTCCCGGCATTTCGGAATAGTTCCATGCGAAGCAATCTTTATGTTGTACAAGGACGTTTTTTAACGCAGCCACCCTTTCTTCAGATAGTAGCTCGCTGACAAATGTCGGTCGCGGATCGTTCGCCGTCCCCAACTCAATTTTCTTGAGGTTATCTGCAGTGGTATGTATTCCATCCTCCAGTTCCTTCGGCGCTGGTGGAAATTCTGAGATCACCTCATCATTGCTGTTCTCGAGGCACCAGGGAAGGCTGTCCATGTTCTCGGGCTCTTCTTTTAATATTGTTATCATGTGACAAGTGCGAATCCGCTTCCAATCCCAATGTGGATTTGGCTCTGTCCTTGTGGCTTTAGGTTCGTGCTTCTGTGGCAGTGTCACCTTCCAGTTGTCAGACAGAGCGAACTTGCCGAGCTGGTACTGATCTTCAACCCAATTCTTGAAGGTGAAGCAGTCTTCGAGCGGGTACCCTATTACTCGATAGTAAGAGCAATAATTTGGGTCATAGACTTCACCTGCTCGTTCGGGGTTTTTGGACTCCGGCAGTGTAAGCATTTGATGTTTTAGAGCAAGATCAAGTATCTTCTTCGTCTTGTCCCGAGGAAACGAGTACGCTCGACCCATTTTCTTCATGAGGGATAGATCAATAACGCTCGACTCCTATTTGCGTGGCTTCTTCGCCCCGCTTTGTTGCTGTTGAACGCCTTTTTGGCCTTTCGACTTGTTTCTGCCTCTGCGTCGAGCCTTTTTTATAACAGGTTAACAGGGGGCGGCACTTTCATCTTTGACGGCCTGTTGAAGGAGGCGTTGCGTTTTGGCTTTCTCGTAGATGGCCATTTCGCGGTTATGATCGTCTCGGACTTTTTGACCAGCTTTCCTTATAACCCTGTCCATTTATTCTTCAAACGACGGACTGGGCACTTTTGCATCAGGAACTTTTACTGGTTCAGGATTAGTGTCCTCCCGTTGCGCATCTGCTTCTTCATTGAAGTCGTGCACGACGTAACAGTCGCGGAGCAGCTCTCGTTTCTTGGAGCGAATGTATCCGAGCCCGATCGTCTCCATCCTCCCATTAGGCAGCTTGTGCTGAGTTCCGGGAACGTTCCAGACCCTGTCATAGAATTTGGCCTTTCTAACGGTCTGTTTGAAGGGTATCTCTTGTCGCTTCAACAGCCTCTTCAAGTCTTCTGTATAATATCTGGGGAAACGAATAGGCTGAAGTTTGTCAAGCGTAGGATCCACCCCATGCCAGATTTCTTTCTCCACTTTGTTTTCTTTAGAGCGGTAGAATAGAATTGCCTTCTCGCCTTCTCGTCTGGGAGGGATATAGAACGTCTGCAGCTCCTCTACACTGTCGGTACTGAGCGCATCCAGTTATTTATAATGTTTAAGCGGCACCATGGCGACTTGCAGACTTTGCTCTTCATCAGCGGAAGTTCGTATTGAAGGTCGAGCAGAGAATACAGCATGGACCTCATCTTCCGAATCACTACCAAAGATCAACGTAGGAGCGGGTGGTCCCGGCTTGGTGTATTGGGGCAGACCCGAATAAACTATCTCCTCTTCCTCCTCGGTATCACTGCCGAAGACAGGGATGGTAGCGTTAGTTTTATTCTCCGGCTTATGACACCTTTCCGTATCTTCGAAATTCGGCAAGAAATATTTGGCATCTTCATATTTACGAACTTCATTCAAGGAAAACGGATTCAGTTCTCCCATCACTGTATACTCGAGACCATCCCTAAAATATTTCATACACTGATGCTGTGTAGAAGGGATGATGTTATACTCTTGTAACTATGGTCGGCCGAGCAGAGCATTGGAGCATGTCCTGGCATCTATGACGTGGAATTTAATGTCCGTGACGAGCAGTCCGAAGCGTAGCGTCAGTATCACAGATCCAAGAGTCTTTGATGATTGGGAGTCGAACCCGGAGATGGTGATCTTGTCCCGAGCAAGGTGTTGGACGCTCATACAAATTTCCTTTAACACCCGCACATTGAGTAGGTTAACAGACGACCCGTTATCGATCAGGATTTTGCCTATCTTTATATCATGGCAGTATCCTGAGACATAGAGGGGGCGATTGTGTTCGCACATCCCAAGGAGAAGGTCTTCATCGCCAAAAGTGACATCGGCCGTGTGCACTTCCTCCAATTCATCCTTCATCTTTTCTTCGGCCAGGAAAGCTTGGAACTGCTCCGGGTCCTGTAGTGCCTTAATTAATGAATTTCTCACCTCCTTTGATAGTAAAAGGGCGTCAAGAATGCTGAGTTGCGAGGGTAGCTTCCTCATATGCGCTAAGACGTTGTAATCCACCTTATTTTTCTTCGGCGGGTCTTTGGCAGTTAGCTCTTCCATGACTTGGTCATCTAGGGCGATATCCTCAGAGACCTTTTCTTTCCCTTTATCTTTTTTGTTCGGGGGTCCGAGATTCTTTTCGGGCAACGTGCGATTACGCAGCCGGATATTTTCATAAATCTTCGGCTCTTCTTCTTTTCTCGAAGTGGACTCTTTAAAGAGGGGGCTAAGCTCCAACTCCTCATCAGAATCGCTCCCGAATGTGAGTACTTGTGATCTTCCGGCGTTGACCATGCGACAATTGCCGGTGGTTCTGTTAAGCCCTTCGGTCGTACCGTTTTGCTCTCGGCGGGTCTTGCGCTTTTCCCGCTTAAACTGCTGCCGGTGAGCAACATATCCTTGCCACCATCTATCGAAAGCTTTGCACTTTTCAGTGGGGTGCGAAATCTTCCGATGATACAAGCAATAGGAGGGGTGCATTTCCGCTTCACCGGTAACGTTTCCCTCAGAGGATGGTAGTTTCATACCCATTGACACGGCTTTAGCAAACCTCTTCCTCATCTTGAATTTGATTTTATCCGCAGTGAGTGTGCTTTGCTCCAGCGGGAGTATCTCAATTTTTTTGTCAAGGCGTTGGCGTTTGGCCTTTTCGAATATGACCGCCTTGCGCTCCCGATCAGCTATACTTTTTAAGAGAGCTTCATTAAGGAATGCGTTAATTACTTCATCCGACGGCCCCGAAATTTTTGGTTCAGGATCTGCCCCTATCTTTTCAGTATAAGGAGTCTCCTCATTGTTCGTGAGCGAATGAGAAATCATATGACAGCTCGCCACATATTCCTCGGATTCATCAGATGAACTTTCTCCCTCATCTTCCTCTTGAAAGACGTGGTTGAGGAACTCTTGGAATGTAATGGGAGTCCGTGCCTTCTGGTTGTATTCCTCCAGCGCGTCAATTTGTTTTTGCAAGTCCGTGCGCTTGTCGCTAGGCTTCACGGGCTTCTTTGACTTCTTTATCTTCTTCTTTGAAGATTTCGACGGCTGGTTGTGAATGCTTGGGCCACCTCCATCGATCTTTTGAGTTGGACGAGGCTTCAACATCTCTTCAATGATTTGCAGCTCCAACGGGTTCTTCCACTTGATCGCTGGGCATGTTTGAAGATCATTTAGTATCCTCTTTGTCTTGGCTGATAATACAACCTCCTAAGGAGATTCTTCAATGACAGAGCATGTTGCCCCCGGCGTATTCATTCCCTTAGAGGTGTGGGGCTGCGGTGGATTCACCTTCCATTTGTCGGACAATGCAAACTTGCCCTGTCGGTACTGGTCTTCAAGCCAATTTTTGAAGACGTAGCAATCCTCGATCGGATGACCCAGTACTCGATGATAAGGACAGTAGTTGGGCTCATTGACATCACTTGGTTGCGAAGGACGTTTTGGATCCGGCAGATTTATGAGTCGGTTGCGCAACGCCAGCTTGAATAACCTTCTCGTTTTATCCCGAGGAAACGAGTAAGAACGTCCCATCCTCTCCTCAAGGGCTACGTACGGGCGCATATTATTTTGACGAACGACCGGCTTCGAGTTGTTCGGTTGCTGTTGAGCATTAGCGACAACGATCGCTTTCCCCTTTCCCTTCTCATTTCGGGAGTCCGGCTTTGGAAGAGGAGGTTTATGGCCCATTTGATCCATTTGCGCCAGCTTGTCGATTAGTGCCTGGAAGATGGTCGGCTTGAAGAACATCATAAATTGCGAGATGGTTGCTTGGGGATCAAGGGTTCCCACAAACATTCCTACTGCGGGAGCTTCTTCTATGCGCTGCTCGCATTTTGACCATAAATTAGGCCACCGTATAGCATATTGGACCCATGTCTCGCCCGGCCTCACCCTGGCATTAATCAATGCCGTTATCGGGGTACGCTCGCTGGCACTCGCGAAACGTTGGGTAAACAGCAACTCCATCTCTGCAAAGGTCTTGATAGAGTCATTCGGGAGCTCGGAATACCACTCGAACGCTGTATCCGATAAGCTACCAACGAACTGGCGAAGCAACAATTTATCATCACCGCCAGTGTTGCCGCAAAGCGCCCTGAACTGGGCGACATGCTGGTGGGGATTGCCAGTCCCCTTATACACATGGAATTTTGGTATCGTATAACCTAGCGGGTACTTGATCTGGTCGTACCAGCCCGGATACGGTCGCCCCGTTTTTACGACCTGACCTGCTGCTTCAGTCGCTTGATGAACTCGGATCTGCTGAGCTATATATTCGTCTAGGTCGGCTTTGGAGATCGCCTCCTCCTTGGCTGTTGACAGAGCCGGTGGAGGATTCGATGCTTCTCCCCTATCGTCTTCAAGGATGATCGGGGGATCTTCAGCTGGTGGATCTTGTTGAATCATCATACCCACCATGTCCTGGAACAGGAGGGCCATTTTCTTTATGCTGGCTGCTTATTCTGCAGCTTCTTTATCCTTCTTCTCCAATATGCGACGAAGGAATTCGGTGTCAGTTTCTTGTTCCTGACGTTCATCCGAGGACGTTTCAGGGGTTTCTTTTGGCCCAGTGAGTGCGGCCATCACGGTCATCATCTCCTGGAGCTTTTGGTGTTTCTCCTGAGCCTTGGTCACTAACCGTGTAAGTGGTCTATGACCCGTGGATGCGCGGCTATCCTCCTTTCCCGATGCCATATAAACTGTATGAACTATCATGCCCCCGGACTTAGGGCGTTTAGGTTCACCACCTTTGGCATTTGCCGTGGGCGTGGGGGTTTTCTCCGGCCTTCTTCTTTTGTGGGCCGTTGAAGTGGAGGGGGTCGTTGCAGTGGGCACCCTGGTGATTGTCGTCCTTTGCTGTTTAAGAGGACGATCCTTTTCTTCTTGCACTTTCGCCTTTTTCTGTTGACGGGAGTGACCTGGGTCAATCACGGAGTCTTGAACCCTCCGCCAAACCTTGTATATTTTTTAGGACAGCCGTTGAGGGGGCTGTTCTTGCTTCGTTTCCGGAACTCTCTCCGCGGGCGGAGAAGATCTTTTCAATGTAGCGGTTGGAGAGTTCTTACGTACCCTCCTCAACAGTTCAAACTTGTTCCCAGTTGGAACAGCAGTGTTGACTTCCACCACTGGAGCCGGTGGAGTTAGCCCCGAGGGGGAGTTGCCCCCTGCCTTCCTCACTTGTCGCCAATGGTGACGTCGAGCATGACGAGCCGTTGGGACTGGCTCGGAGATAGAGACAGCTTCTTTTTGCCCCCTATCTGAATGAGGCGCCGCTGGTGTTAACCTCTTAAAGACTGAGGTTGTCCTTTGAGGGATGATATTCAACCTGTCGAAGACAGATCCTCGAGCAGGGGCAAGAGCAGGAATAGTCAGTCTTGAAAAGACCGACTTTTTGACAGGGGAAACTGCCTTGACGACTTCTGGAGCAGCGGTTATTGCCTTCCTCGGGACAGCCACCTTAGAGTTCATGGGCTTCCTAACGGGCCCCTCATAGTTCTGATCCAGCCTGGCGGAGGCCGTTGGTTTGGTAGTGGACGACCCGTTGACAGGGGCCGTCGTAACAGTGAGCCGGTCGAAGACCGACTTCTTGTTGGCTTCTGGTGCAGGCATTGGCATAGAGAGGCTTGCAGGTGGGATCATAGTCCCGAAAAACAGGCCGGTGGTGGCCTGGGTCACCTGTTCTACCGGCAGAGCGAGGAAGGAGGCCGCTTGAGGCCCATATGCTACACCTCCAGGTGAGGTGGAGCGTCCGTTGCAGTGGCACTTCGAGCAGTTCGTGCAGTTAGAGGCCATTGATGCTTGAGTTCTGCGCCAGGCAAAAGACCAAATCTTAGTAACTTAAAATCCATAGGCAACCGTTAACAAACCGTGATTCGTTCGCGAAGACGACACATGAAGTGTGGAGTGGAAAGAGGAAAAGGTCCCACCGGGCGTGCCAGAATCTGTTCCCCTCCGAATGGCGGCCGAGACGTGCGCGAGGACGTCTTGCCTGAGATTCGGGGTAGATGCTATTTGGTTTTATCTGTCCACTTCTCCGAAGATGCCAAGTTGATTTATGGCATCGTGTATCGGAGGTTTAGACGGATGCGGACGATATAGCAGACTTCGTCAGATTCCCCCTTGCTTGAGGGGTTTTTTTTATTGTTGGGACGCTCTTCCCTGCAGGCGCAAGACCCTGCAGTTAATTACGCTACCGTATCGCGGTAACAACTTTCTCCTTCTCCAGAATTTCACTTCGTGTCGTGGGTGTTTGTTTTGTCTATGATTGCCCGTGGATTGTATACGGAGACTGAGTAATGCCGTCGCCCGTAGGACGTGGATTAGTCCAAATCCGTATTTACTTAGATTTGGGTTTGGTGTTTTTAGTTTAAGGATACGTTAGCCGTATTGAGGCTAAGATCAACTTAAACATTCGTTAAGGATACGTTAGTCCTGTTTGAGACTAAGATCAACTTAACGTGGTGATCCATTTATTATATGGACGTCGGGACTCATCACCTCTCTGACGTCATTGAAGGATTACAACGAGAGGTGTCAGAGGAGTTCAAAGATGTACCCTTGAACCAAAGTCGATTTGGAGTTTTATAGTCCATTTGAATGTTTAAGGATGCGTTAGCCGTGTTTAGGGCTAAGATCAACTTAAACGGGACCGTTTAGATCCGGCAAAAGGGCATTTGGAGGCTCTATTATTCCAGTTTAGGGACGTGGTGGTCCATGTTCCAGTTTAGGGACGTGGTGGTCCATCGCCAGTTTAGGGACGTTTCGGTCCAATATTAGTTTAAGGACGTTTCGGTCCGATATTAGTTTAAGGACGTTTCGGTCCACGAGTTTAAGGGCTCCGCAGTCCGTGTTGATGTGTGGTTGTCGGGACCCGTCACCTCTCTGACGTCGTTGAAGGATTACAACGATAGGTGTCAGAGGCGTTCAGAGATGTACCCTTGAACCGGATGTAAATTGATTTAGGAGAGCAATCTTGCCCAGTCAATTTAATTTGAGGACTTACGGCCATGATTGGGCTAAGTCCAGTTGAAAAATATTCAATGCTTTTATTTATCTTTGGCCTACTAGGCCTGCCCACATTTAAATAATGCATTGCATTACTTTTCATTTTTGTTTGGGCTCTGCCCATAAAGGATGCAGAGCACTGATTTGTTTTGGGCTCTGCCTATTTATAAATGATGCAGAGCATCAATTTACTTGGGCTCTGCCCTTTTATTGCTTTCCAATTTATTTAAGCCTACTAGGCCTTTTTTATTTGGGCCTGGCCCTTTAGCAAAAGAAATGCATTGCATTTTTCAGGCGCTTTGCGCCAATTACTGAGCACAAGCGCTTGTGGTGTTGACACGTGTCACGCAAGCGCAGTGTGCTACGCCAATGCGCTCCGCTTGCACTGCTGACACGTGGCGCGCTCTGGTGAGGTGCGCCAATTCCAGAGAGCAAGCCTCTATTTCAAAAGCGCATAGCGCAAATGGTTCAGATGCTGACACGTGGCGCTCTCTGGTGGCTTGCGTCAACCCAAGAGCGCAACAGTGCAGATTTACAAGTGCAAGGCACTATTAACTTGAGAATCTTTTAGATTCCAGAACCAAAGGTTCATAAAAGAAGTGTAAAGCACTTTTTGTTTTCTTGATCTGATTTAGATCAAAGAAAACAAGTTCTTCTTGTTTTTTCTTATTTCAGAGAACCCGAGGTTCATAAAAAGTGCAAAACACTATTTTTATTTGTTTTTTATTGAAGATCATTGATCTTGTTCTTAGATCAATGATCTATTAGAAGAAATTCTTCTATTTTTTAGGTTTTTACCTTTTTTCTTCTTGAGATTTCTTCAGAGTTCTCTCTATTTGAAATTTTTGATTTCTCACAAAATGTTGATGTCTTTGAATTGAGGTCTAAGGTCCTTTTTATAATGCCCATAAATTAGTTAAATTTGTTAAAGAGATCTTTCTCTTAGTGATTTGGGGAATTTTCCCCTCCGTTGGATCTTTGATCCAAGGGCCTCTGTTTTACAGAAGAAAATCTTCTTGTTTTAACAAGAACAGAAAGATTTCTTCAAAATCTTAATTCTGTTTGGCGCAAATGCCCCAGCGCGTGACACGTGTCAAGCAGCGCATCTGCGCTGACACGTGTCGCGCAGCGCAGCTGCGCTAGCGCATCGGCGCTGACACGTGTCGCGCAGCGCAAAGCGCAACGCAGCTGTGCTAGCACATCTGCGCTGACACGTGTCGCGCAACGCAGTGCTTGCGCAACTGAAGCGTTGCTTCCTTTTGTTTTTTAATAGAGCTTTGCTCTGATTGGGCGCGCCTTCTTGGGCGCTGCGCTGACATATCAGCGCCTAACACGTGGCGCGTTGCGTCCGGAATTTGAAGCGTTGCTTCAAAATTTGAATTTTGAATTTCCAACAGAGCTTTGCTCTGATTGGGGGAAACAGTATCCATTTTTTGTTCTTTCATATGATCCAACTTGTACTCCATTGAATTCATGAATAAAATATACACATTTTTTTTGTTCTACTGTTGCTTTCTTCTCCTCGCTGTGTCATCGCCATGTGATTTTAGCAAGTGCGGCCTGTAGATAGTAAGTGACGGTCCATCTTAGACTCTTTGCAGGGTAGCGATGGCTTAGGGAGCAGGTTCAGGTCTGCTGCCTAAGACTTCTCAATTTTATGAGCCGTGAGGGTCTCATAAAGAGTTTTCTCCCTACGAGTCGAGAGGATCTCGTAGGTGTATTTTCTTCTTAGGAATCGTGAGGATTCCTAAGTGTGCTTTCTCTTGAGAGTCGTAAGGATCTCACAAGAGAATTTTCCCTCTTCGAGAGGACTCGTAAGTGGTTGTTTCCCTCCTTATCGAGATTCGACTTTGGAGAGTGTGGTTCATGAATAGTATGCAAGAGTCCGTTTTGGACCGACTTACAGGACCCCAGTGCTTAGGAAACAGGTCGTTATCCCCATTGCCTAAGGCTTTGCCTTACGAGTCAAGGCGAATCGAGAAGTTCTCGCAAGGATGTTCTAATATCACAGTTAACCTCTGCTCTATATGAAGGAGGTCCGTTAGGGTCTGTGGTATTAGGGTTGTGTCCGTCGTACCGTCGCGTTGGCTGATGTGTTCCTCGATAGGAAATTTTGCTGTTCGAGTAGCCTTGCGATTGTCGTGTCTCTGATCCCTTCAGGGGTTGAACAAGACGTCTTCAAGCAATCTTCCTAGGTGATTTGACTGTCAGAAGAGCAAGCGTTAGGAATTTTGCAATGCGGCTTTTTACTTGAGGTTAGGCTCAGTTTGGGAAGCCTCGATGAGTCATAACCACTCCGCACTGGTGTGGGATAATCTCCGATAATCTTTCAGGTTTTATATGAGTTGCCGTCAAGACCCTGAAGCTAGGAATATTGCCTTTGCTTCATTTGCTTTGGCGTTGCGTCTGCTGTATCGAGACGAACATCGAGGTGGTGACCACACCGCGCTGGTGTGGGATGATATCCGATAGTCTTTCAGGTTTTATATGAGTTGCCGCCAAGACCCTGAAGCTAGAAATATCGCCTTCGCTTCATTTGCTTTGGCATTGCGTCTGCTGTATCAATACGAACGTCAAGGTGGTGACTACTCACCGCTGGTGTGGGATGATCTCCGATAGTCTTTCAGGTTTTATATGAGTTGCCGTCAAGACCTTGAAGCTAGGAATATTGCCTTCGCTTCATTTGCTTTGGCGTCGCGTCTACTGTATCGAGATGAACGTCGAGGTGGTGACCACTCCGCGCTGGTGTGGGATGATCTTCGATAGTCTTTCAGGTTTTATATGAGTTGCCGTCAAGACCCTGAAGCTAGGAATATTGCATTTGCTTCATTTGCTTTGGCGTTGCGTCTGCTGTATCGAGACGAACGTCGAGGTGGTGACCACTCCGCGCTGGTGTGGGATGATCTCCGATAGTCTTTCAGGTTTTATATGAGTTGCCGTCAAGACCTTGAAGCTAGGAATATTGTCTTTGCTTCATTCGCTTTGGCGTTGCGTCTGCTGTATCGATACGAACGTCGAGGTGGTGACCACTTCGTGCTGGTGTGGGATGATCTCCAATAGTCTTTCAGGTTTTATATGAGTTGCCGTCAAGACCTTGAAGCTAGGAATATTGCCTTCGCTTCATTTGCTTTGACGTTGCGTCTGCTGTATCGAGACGAACGTCGAGGTGGTGACCACTCCGCGCTGGTGTGGGATGATCTCCGATAGTATTTCAGGTTTTATATGAGTTTCCGTCAAGACCTTGAAGCTAGGAATATTGTCTTTGCTTCATTCGCTTTAGCGTTGCGTCTGCTGTATCGATACGAACGTCGAGGTGGTGACCACTTCGCGCTGGTGTGGGATGATCTCCGATAGTCTTTCAGGTTTTATATGAGTTGCTGTCAAGACCTTGAATCTAGGAATATTGCCTTCGCTTCGTTTTCTTTGGCGTGTCCGAATCCTGTTGGAGGAAGAACGCTGGGGTGACATCGCATCTACTGTATCGAGACGGGCACCGAGGTGGTCTCTAGGTTGTTGGTGAACCGTTGAGATTTGGAACTAGGGACTTTACCATGGCTCCGTTGTTTTGACCCTGGGGTGACATTGCATCTGCTGTAACAAGACGAATGCTGAGGTGGAGCTGGGATTTTGCCGTCACTCCACTTTGCTGACGTTGCGTCTACTGTAACGAGACGAATGTCAAGGTGGTCTCTAGGTTGTCTGTGAACCGTCAAGATTTGGAACTAGGGACTATGTCGTGGCTCCGTTTGGTAATGTTGTGTCCGTGTTCTGTTGGAATGAGGAGGATCACCGTTGCTGATTTTTAGGCTGTAGATACTGCCGTTAAGATTTGGAACTAGGGACTATGTCGTGGCTCTGTGATTGATTTTTGCGTCTGAACCCTGCTAGAATGAGGAGGAACGCTGTTGTGGGTCTCCAGGCTGTAGGTGTGGCCGTCGAGACTTGGTTCTCTTTCTGATGGAGCCTGGTGAGATGATATGGTTCCCTCTTTATTTGTGCCCCCGGATTGTATACCGGGATCGATGTGATTTCACCTGTAGGGCAAAAAGTTTCATTTTATATATATTTTTTCTTTCCGCGATGCTCTATCATTTCAGCTTTTTATATCGCGAAAGTCACGATTGCCCAATCATTTCGGCTATTTGTTTTATTTACTCGCTGCTTTTTATTGCGAGTTGCCCGACCATTTCGGCTATTTCATATGCATATATTTTACTTGCTGATTTTGTTGCAAGTTGTCCCATCATTTCGGCTATTTCATATGCAAGCTTGCTGACTTTTCGCCGTGAGTTTGGGATTTGATACCGATTTAGGCATCAGCATCGCTACAACTGGGATATTGCCAGGAGCGAATCATCATTTGCCTCTGTCGATGTCGAACAAAGGTGGCTTAGCGAACATGGTTAAGATCCTATTGACTAAGGCTTTTAACTTCATGAGCCGTACGGGTCTCATAAATGTATTTCTCCCTACGAGTCGTGGGGATCTCATAAGTGCATTTTCTCCTTAAGAATCGTGAGGATTCCCAAGTGTACGTTCCCTTATAAGTCGTAAGGATCTTACAAGAGTGTTTTCTCCTTATAAGTCGAGAGGACTTACAAGGGTTGTCCATTATGTGAACATATCCCTAGTCGCGGGTGGGACTTTGTTAGGGAAATGTTTATTTGTGCCCGTGGATTGTATACAAGGGTCAGTATTGAACCGCTTGTAGGGCAGTATTAGAGATTGTGATGGCTTAAGAACAGGTTCAGATCCCTATAGCTTAAGGCTTTAGAACCCTATGAGCCGTGAGGGTCTCAAAGGGGAATTCTCCTTACGAGTCATGAGGATCTCGTAAGTGTAATTTCTCCTTAGGAATCGTGAGGATCCCTAAGTGTGTTTCTCCTTTGTGAGTCGTAAGGATCTCACGCATGTGGTTTCTCCTTATAGGGTCGAGAGGACCTTGTAAGTATCTTTTAACGAGATTGCGCCCTTTCGGGTTTTCACAAAACTCGCCGGTAGTCCTGCTGTTTTTACTCACGGAGCCCTTTCGGGTTTTCATTCGTGCCCATCTCGCTTATGGACATACCCTTTTTTTCAGCCTTGGGATGCTGTAGTCAGTAGTAGTTTATAGACATCTCGGTCAACAGCCAGTTTTAGGACATAGTGGTCCATCGTTAGTTTAAGGACGTTTCGGTCCGTCGTTAGTTTAAGGACATCCCGGTCCGCCGTTGCCGTATTTGAGGCGAATTTCTAGTTTACGGACTTTTCGGTCCATGGGGATTTCTCTATGAATGAACACGATGCCCCCGGCATGTCCATCTTTTTCGGATCATGTGGTTGTGGCGGGTTCATCTTCCAGTTTTCAGACAGCGCGAATTTGCCCAGTTGGTATTGGTCCTCAATCCAGCCTTTGAAGACGAAGAAATCTTAGATTGGATGGCTTACTGCTTGGTGGTACGGGCAGTAATTAGGATTGTTGACATCGCCTGGCTGCAACGGACGTTTTGGATCAGGCAGATTGATGAGTCTGTTGCACACTGCCAGCTCGAATAGTCTCCTCGTTTTATCCCGGGGAAATGAGTAAGGACATTCCAGTCTCTCCTCGAGGGATGGGCATGGACGCACGTTGTTTTGGCGAACAACCGGCTTTAAGTTGCTTGGCTGTTATTGAGTATTGGCGACGAAGGTTGCTTTCCCTTTCCCTTTGTCATTCCGAGATTCCAGCTTCGAAGGAGATGGTCTATGACCCATCTGATCCATTTGGGCTAGCTTGTCAATCAAGGCCTGGAAAATGTTTGGCTTGAAGAACATCATGAATTGTGAAATGGTCGCCTGCGGATCAAGAGTACCCACGAACATGCCTACCGCAGGAGCCTCTTCGATGCGTTGTTCGCACTTTGACCATAGATTCCGCCACCGTATCGCGTATTGAACCCATGTTTCGCCTGGCTTTACTCTGGCGTTAATCAATGCCGTGATCGGGGTACGTTCGCTAGCGCTCGCAAAACGTTGGGTGAATAGTAGCTCTATCTCTGCAAAAGTTTTGACGGAGTTGTTGGGAAGCTCCGAATACCACTCAAATGCTGTCTCCGACAAGCTGCCAACGAATTGGCGAAGTTGGAGCTTATCATCGCCTCCAGTGTTGCCACACAGAGCCCTGAATTGAGCAACATGCTGATGTGGATTTCCCATTCCCTTATATACGCGGAATTTGGGGATCGTGTATCCCGGTGGGTACTTTATCTGGTCGTACCAACCCGGATAGGGTCGTCCAGTCTTAACAATCTGCCCAGCCGCTTCATTCGCTCTCGTATCTGCTGAGCGATGTAATCATCCAGGGCAGCTTTGGAGATTGTCTCCTCCTTGGCTGTTGACAGAGCCAGCAGAGGATTTGATGTCTCTCCTCTATCATCTTCAATTATTACTGGAGGATCTTCGGCTGGAGGGTCCAGCTGGATCATCATGCCTACCATATCTTGGAATAGAAGGGTCATTTATTTTATATTGGCCGCTTGTTCCGCGGCCTCTTTGTCCTTCTTTTCAAGCATTCTCCGAAGGAATTCAGCATCAGTTTCCTGCTCACGGCGCTGCTCCGAGGACGTCTCCGGGCTTGCTTTTGGTCCCGTAAGTGCAGCCATAGCTGTTAGCATTTCTTGGAGCTTTTGTTGTTGTTTCTCCTGAGCCCTAGTCACTGATCGCGTAAGCGGTCGATGACCTGTGGAGATACGGCTATCCTCTTTTCCGGATGCCATATAGATGGTGTGCACCACCATGCCTCCAGACTTGGGGCGTTTAGATTCAGTGTTCTTGTGATTCGTCGCAGACACCGGGATTTTCTCCAGCTTTCTCCTCTTGTGAGCGGTCGAGGTTGAAGGGGCCGTTGCAGCGGGCACCCAAGTAACTGTCGCTTTCTGCGGTTTGACAGAATGGTCCCATTCTCGCCGAACTTTCATCTTTTTCTGTCGGCGGGGGTAGTCTTGATCAATCACGGAGTCTTGGACCTGCCGCCAGACCTTGTAAATTTTAGAGGACAGCCGTTGAGGGGGCTGCTCCAGCTTCGCCTTTGGGGCATTCTCCATAGGTGAAGGAGATCTTTTCAGCACAGCAGTTGGCGAGTTCCTGCGCACCCTGTTAAGTAGTTCAAAATTGTTCCCAGTTGGAACTGCAGCATCAACTTCCACTATTGTGAAGACCGACCCCTTAGCCGGAGAAGCCGCCTTGGTGACTTCGGGAGTAGGAATAGCTATCCACTTCGGGATAACGCCTTCTGGTATTGCGAGCTTCCTCACGGGCCCGTTGGAGCTTTGGCCCAGTCTATTGAAAACCGAGGCACTGGATTTGGGCGACCCGTTGAGAGGGGCCGCAGTAGTTGCAAGCCGATCAAAAACCGACTTCTTCGGAGCTTCTTGTGATGGTACAGGAGCGCTGAATCTTGTTGGCGGGATCATGGTCCTGAAGAATAGCCCATTGGTGGCTTGAGTCACCTGTTCCACTGGCATGGCGAAGATTGAGGCCGCTTGGGGCCCGTATGTCACTCCTCCGGACGGGACAGAGCGAGAGTTGTTGCAGTTGTCGCAGTTTGTGCAGGTAGAAGCCCTTGATCTTTCGTTTTCTGCACGGAGCAAGACACCAAATCTTAGTACCTCGAATCCAGGGGCAACCATAGCAAACCACGATTCGTTCGCGAAAGACGACACACGAAGTATGGAGTGGAAAGAGGAAAAGGTCCTACCGGGCGTGCCAGAATCTGTTCTCCGCCAAATACAGAGACGAGACCGCGTAGGTTCGTCTTGCCTAAATTTGGGGCAGATGCTAATTGGTGCTATCCATCCACCTCTCCGAAGATGCCAAGTTGATTTATGACACCATATATCGAAGGTTTAAACGGATGCGGCCGATATAGCAGACTTCGTCAGATTCCCCCTCGTTGAGGGGTTTTTGATTGTGGGGACGCTCTTCCCTGCAGGCGCAAGCCCCTGCAGTTAATTAAGCTACCGCATCGCGGTAACCACTTTCTCCTTCTCCAGATAGTCACTTCGTGTCGTGTGTGTTTGTTTTGTTTTTGGTTGCCCGTGGATTGCATACGGAGACTAATTTATGTTGTCGCTCGTAGGGCGTGGATTAGTCCAAATCTGTATCTTCTTAGATTTGGGTTTGGGGTTGGGTTTAAGGATACGTTAGTCTCATTTGGGACTAAGATCAACTTAAACGTTTGTTAAGGATACGTTAGTCTCATTTGGGACTAAGATCAACTTAAACGTTTGTTAAGAATACGTTAGTCTAATTTCAGACTAAGATCAACTTAACGGGATCGTTTAGATCCGACAAAAGAGCATTTGGGCTCTATTGTTTAGTTTAGGGACATTGCGGTCCATAATTAGTTTAAGGACGTTATGGTCCAATGTTAGTTTAAGGACATCTCGGTCCAGTTTAAAGGCATCATAGTCTGTAAAGATTAAGGACATCATAGTCCATGGGCTTAAGGACCCCACAGTCCGAGATTAAGGACATCATAGTCCATGGGTTTAAGGACCCCACGGTCCAAGGTTAAGGACATCATAGTCCATGGGTTTAAGAACCCCACAGTCCATGGAATGATTGGTTAGCGGGACCCGTCACCTCTCTGAAGACGTTGAAGGATTACAACGACAAATATCAAAGGAGTGCAGAGATGTACCCTTGAACCAAAGTTGATTGGGAAATTTATAGTCCAATTTGGGACTAAGATCAATTAATGAGATTTTGTGCACATGGGCTCAGTTAAATCTGAATTGAGGACTTATGGCCAACTTAGGCTAAGTCCAATTAGGTTTAAAATGGTGGACCTTTGTTGGGACTGTTGAACATTTGTCTGGGCTCAGCTCCCCCATTATTTAGCAATGCTAAACATGAATCTGGGTTCTGGCCGTATTTTGTCTTTCATTAAGTGCTGAGCACTCATATACCCTATGAGATGATCAATCTTGGAAGACGAGGGTGTATTTGAGGCTCAGTCAAAAGGGGAATCTTTTCTCTGGAAGACTTAGCCAATTTAGGCTAAGACTGGTTTGAAAATAGTGTTAAACACTAGCTCATATCTGGTGGTCACGTGTCCCCACGTGATGCACATAAAATAGTGTTAAACTCTAAGGATGCAGTGCTTAAAATAGTGTTAAACATTAAAAAGATGAAGCGCTCACGCGACGACACGTGAGACGCCCTAGGATTGGGCTAAGCTTCCTTTATTTTATTCTCAGGATATTCAAATAAGTGTTAAACACTTAAGTCTTCACGGTTATCACGTGTGGGCACGTGATGGGTATCCATGCACTGGATATTAAAGGGATTTGCTAGGGGTCACGTGGGGACACGTGAGGGCGCCCAAAGTCTGTTCTGCCTTTGCTTTGTTCTCTCTTTTTTGAGGAATTTATCCAAGGGTCACGTGGGAGCACGTGACCCAATTTCATTTATTCTCTTTTGATCACTGAGGAAGGGAGTCACGTGGACACACATGATCAGGTTGGATACTGACTTCTTTACATGCATGGAGAGTTTTAAGTCCTTTGTTTAAGAATTAAATTCTTTTGTAGCGTTAAACCCTAATTTTATTTAAAGGAATTAAATTCCTAAGTATTTGGAGGAATTAAATTCCTATATATTTGAAAGAATTAAATTCTTTTATAGAGTTAAACCCTAATTTTGTTGGAGGAATTAAATGCCTAAGTATTTGGAGGAATTAAATTCCTATATGTTAGAAAGAATTAAATTCTTTTATAGGGTTAAACCTTAATTTTGTTGGAGGAATTAAATTCCTATGTGCTTTGTGGGAGAATATAATTCTCTGAACTTAGGTCTTCTCTTAGGTTTTAGATCTGCATGACAGAATCTCGCCGATGAGAATTAAATTCTCAACTTGTGGGGAAATCTGCTTCTGCAGACCTTCAACCAAAGAAAGAATTAAGTTCTTATTCAAAAGAATTAAACTCTTAGTTTGAGAATTAAAATCTCTTTTTTTCTTTTGTGGGAGCTTATCGGATGATCTCTCACCTAGGATTTCTTTCTTTTCTCAAGAGACCTTCTTTTCTCTCTGGAGAATTAAATTCTCTTCTTTTTTCTCTCTGTTGTTGTTGTATTCTCTTCTTTTCCCTTCTCTTCTTGGCTCCTATTTATAGGAGAAAGAAAAGAATCGGTTTGTTTAGTCAATCACTCATTGAAAGATTTTAATTGATTTTGTAACCAACATGATCTTTTAGATCACTCAGTGAATTTTATTCACCATTGGATTTTTAATCCAAAAGATATTTTATCTGTTATTCCTGGCAAATTTCAGGGAAATCTTTCCTTGTATAGAATCTTTCTATAAATTGGTGATCTTTAATCACCATTGGATTTTTAATCCAACGGTGCTCCGCTTTACAGAGCGCAATCTTTTTGTTTGGAAAGATCTAGGAAAATATTAGGGTTTTTGATTTCCCTTAATTAGAATTTAATTCTATTAGTTCAGAAGGTTTAAGAGCCTATCACTTGTTATCACGTGACCCCACTGATTGACCATTTAATTAGAATTCAATTCTATTAATTCAGAGATCTTTTAGGAACCTATCACATGTTGGCGCGTGACCCCCTGATTAAGCGTTTAACCAGAATTTAATTCTGTTGTTTTAGAGAACTCGTTTAAAGAACTCAGGACTTATCACGTGTCAACACGTGACCCTTGGTCAGTGTGGGCACGTGATGCCCCATTAGGGTTTTTCCATGTTGTCTTATTATGACTTTTAATTCCTTTCAGTAGGGTTAAAGGCACATCACGTGTTGGCACGTGACTCCATCTCATGTTGTGTATCGCAGCGCTTATAACTTTGCCCATAGAAGGTCACGTGTCCCTACGTGATGCCCGATCACGTGTGGACACGTGATGCTTCTCTTATGTATTTCTTTGCTGCTTTATTCAGTTCCCATGAGGGAACAGACATACCCTTTTTTTTATCGCTGGTGGGACTTTGAATGTGGTCTCGCCGGTAAGACTTAGGAGAGATAGGGGTTGTTTACGCCCGTGGATTATATACGGTTTTGCAGAATGTATTATCCAGACCGTAGGGCCGGAAGAATTTCGGGACTTTGTCGGCGTCTGCATCGCTGCACTAAAATATGGTACCAGGAGCGGCTCATCATTCGCTGTGAGGGGATCTCCCTCATTTCCAGTTTAACGACTTAGGGGTCATATGTTCCCAGTTTAACGACTTAGAGGTCATTTGTTCCCAGTTTAAAGATTTAGGGGTCTATTGGATTGGAGTTTGGAATTTTGGGGTTAGGGTAGGCATCAGCGTTGCTAACACTGAAGCACATATGCCAGGAGCAATTCATCATTTGCCTTTGCCTGTTGGGAAGCGATGGCTTAGGAGACAGGTTTAGATCCTTATAACCTAAGGCTTTTCAATTTTATGGGTCGTAAGTGTCCCATAAAAGCATGTTCTCCCTATAGGTCGTAAGGATCCCGTAGGTGTATTTTCTCCTTAGGAGTCGTGAGGACTCCCAAGTGTGTTTTTCCTTTGTGAGTCGTAAGGATCCCACGAAGGTTTGTTTTCCTCATGCATCGTGAGGACACATGAGTGGGTCTTTCCCAATCGAGCATAATTCCAAGGGCGGAGACCAACCGCTAGACTGGTGATTGCGGTGGAGTATGGGTACGATGAGAATTATTTGAGCCCTTGGATTGTATACGGTAGTCAACTTGGGGACCAACCGTAGGGCTGGAAGAGATTTGGGAAATTTTAGGCGTCTGCATCGCTGCACTGGAATATGGTACCAGGAGCGACTCATTATTCGCCGTTTGGGAATTTGGAATTTGGTTGGCGTCTGTATCGCTGCACTGGAATATGGTACCAGGAGCGACTCATCATTCGCCGTTTGGGGTATGGGGTTTTGGACGGCGTCTGCATTGCTGCACTGGAATATGATACCAGGAGTGACTCATCATTCACCGTTTTTTTTACCGCGATTGCTCTATCATTTCAGCTTTTCTTATCGTGAAGGTCGCGATTGCCCTATCATTTCGGCTATTTATTCGTGGTTGCCCCAACATTTCGGCTTTATTTTCATTTTCATTTTTACTCGCTTATTTTTATTACGAGTTGCCCCATCTTTTCGGCTTTTTATACATACATACATACATACATACATACATATATTATTTACACATTTTTACATCCCCAGTTTAACGACTTAGAGGTCGATTATTCCCAGTTTAATGATATGGTGGTAAATTATTCCCAGTTTAATGACATGGTGGTCGACTGGTGTTCCCAGTTTAACAACGTGTTGGTCCTCTTTGCTTATCCCAGCTCCTTGAATTTTGATCTTGGCGGAGCTGTGTTGATGACTGTAGCTCTGTGGCTTGCCGATACATTCGAGGACTGTGAGGTTCTTCCAAGCCTGTATTGGTCCTCTGCCCAATCTTTGAAAACACAGCAGTCTTCAATGATATGACTCACCACCCTATGGTATGGGCAGTATACGGGATTGTCGGTCATATTCATTTTATATGGCCTCTTCGGAATAGGCAATTGCAGACCGTTGTTCAAGGCTTCCTCGAATATATTGCGGTCCTCATCCCTCCTGAAGGAGTACACCTTCTTCTTTCTCTCCATTAGAGTAGGTGCCCTTTCTGATGCTGGTCCTTGAGGCCGATCGGTCTTTGGTTCGCCCTTTTTCAGATAATGGCACATGTCTGAGAGGATTAGGCTCCCGAAAGGCTTCGGTCTCCATTTGTATGAAATCGGCGGTCGTAGCTTGACTGTTTACTAACGCGCCTTTAGATAGTTCTATCTCTCCCGTCTTGTATGTCTTTTCGACCCAATCTTTGAAGACGAAGCAGTCCTCAATGGCATGACCTATCACTCTGTGATAGGGACAATATTTTGGGTCGTCGGTCATATTCGCTTCTTGTGGCCTCTTTGATTCTGGCAGTTGTAGACCGTTTCTTAGGGCGTTCTTGAATATCCTGTGGACTTTGTCCCTTTTGAAGGAATAGACCTTATTCAGTTTCTCTTTCAGAGGTGATTCCCCTTCGGTGTATGTATCGGAAGGACTGGAGGCTGATCCCGGCCGTTTTTCGCGAAGGCGCTCCGCTCTTAGGCTGAAGGGGGTATCAGTTGGCTGCCTTCGGGTATCAATCCCTGGCTCATGAACCAAAATTTGATTCTGCTGTAATTGCAATCGGGCGACTTAGGTCACGAGATCTGCCGCGACGTTTGCCAATTCGTCGACCTTAGACTGTACCTTGGCTAACTTCTCATCCCTGTCCTGAAGCTGCCTCTGAAGCCATCAGAATAATGCTTGTTCTGTAGTTCCGGTTATGACAACCGGGTCATCCTTATTGCCTGAGCTCAATTCTACAGGAACCCCGGGCTCTTTTGGCTTATCGGCATGAGCGAGCTCTTCATCATTTAGACCGAGTTAACGTTGGGTAGCGTCCACCGTATCATCACCCTGGCTGTGAAGCATAGGAGGGTTCGTTTCTTCATGTCCGACCATGTAGACAGTGTGGACCACATATCAAGCCGTCTCTTTATCTTCGGCGGGGTAACCCCGTTCTTGGAGCCTTATGAAGCTCAGCCTAGTATGAGCCCTAGCCCTTTTGTTGGCTCTGTATCTGAGCCTTTTCTGCCTTAGCTTCTTGATTTTGAGGGCTTGGCGGGCATCCGTTTTCTGTGAAGCCACCGTGAGTCGATTGATAGGGAGCTTAAAGAAGATACCCGATTGAATAGTTGTCGGGGTTACCGCTGGAGCTTGCCCGAGATGCCCCGTTGCTTCGTTGACGTTAATGGCCTTACCCCCAGCTGGAGCGACGGAGAGACATTCGAAAACGGATTTGCGTTTGGGTTGGGGCACCCTCGAGACCACCACATTTGGCCTCTTTCCTTTCAAGACCGGTTTGTCGGTTACCGGAGCTTGAGGTGCAGGAATGGCGTTGGCTGGCACGAACAGAATAGAGCCGAACTGCAGCGGCGGCTCCTCCCACTGTCGCCCAAGACTGGCCGGGAGGACCGTTCTGGAGTCCATCCTCATCGTGTAGGAGATGGGAGCTGAGTTCATCTTTGGAGACATTGTTGAAAATTGATTGCTTGGAAAACTGCATGAAAGAGCATTATTTTAGTATAAATATAGATATGTATATTGATTGAGTTCGCATGAATGTTTAACCCGAAACATGGGAGGAGAGATAGGTCCCACCGGGCGTGGCGGAATCTGTAGGGTGTTTTTCGTCACCCCATTGAGATGGGAATACGCGCGCGCTTGTCAGGCGCATTACAGATTCCCCCTGCTTAAGGTAGGCTGGGGTTTATTGATTGTGGGGATCCGAATCTCCGGCAGCCGCGGACTAAGCTGCCGTTAATTACCCCTCGCCTTTGGAGCGAAAGAACCTCCGATTGACGGGTTAAACAGGTCATGCGAACTCAATGTGCAGTGTTGTGTTTTGAAGGGGTTTTGGATATATCGGGAGGCCCGCAGAGTTTTTACGGGGGTCGCTATCCGGATAGCGGGCTGGGGGTCAAGGAGGGTTAGCATCCCCCTTGCAGGGTGCGGGGCAGCGCCCCGTTAGAAATTTTTTCTAACGGGGGAGGTGTTTTTAGTGTGGAGTACATGTAAAATGAGGGGGGAAAGGCGTCCAAAGGACGCGTGAACGCCATCGCTTGGGTGCTTGGGTTAGCGCTAGGCGCTTGGGCGCTGGCACTAGCACCTCACGTGTCCAGCACGTGGGCGCTCGAGCGCTAGCGTTATGGGCGCTCGGGCACTAGCGCCTCACGTGCCCGGCACGTGGGCGCTCGGGTGCTAGCGCTTTCGGCGCCAGCGCTTCGGGTGCTGGCGCCTCACGTGCCCGGCACGTGGGCGCTCGGACGCTAGCGCTCTGGGCACTAGCGAAAGGAGGGGTTTTTTACCTCAGAAATAGGAGTTAAACTCCAAAAAAAGGATTTTGAGTGGAGTTAAACTCATGAAGGTCTGGATTATGAGTTAAACTCCTTTGAGGATTTGGGTCTTGGAGTTGAACTCCCTAAAAACCTTCAGAGGTTCTTCTCTCTTAAGCCTGGGATCTTCTCTTGAGCCTTGAATCTTTTCCAAAGTGGGATTTTCGGAGATGGGTCTCCTTCCTCCTCCTCTTTGTTGGCCGGTTCTTGAAAAACAAGTGGGGTGAGATCTTAAAAACCTCCTATTTTTGAGATCTAATGGAAGATCTAAGCTCCCCTTTGTGGGTTTTATGGTGAAAAACTATTTAGTTTTGGAAAAGGAAGAGTAAAACTCTTAATTTAATTCAAAAGAAAGAAAAGGTTTTAGAACCTTGAGGAAGGAGAAGATCACAGATCTTGATTCTTTTTGGGAGAGAGAAAAAGTTGTTGAGATATTTTCATTATCTTTGCCTTTATAGGCTATACACTTAACATATAGCCCCTTGGGCTTTACAAAAATGGCATTTTGCCCATCCCATGCCTCATGTGCTATTTCTTTTTGCACATAAGCCATGGGCTTTACAAAAATTTGGCTTTATGCCCATTTTTCTTACATTTATTCGTAAAATAAAAATAAAATAAATACACCAAAATTATTTATTACAAAATTTTAATTTTGGCATGGGGGTCGGCCGCTTCATGTTCGGGCTCGACCCGGGCATTGGCTCACTTGGTCTGGGCTTGGGCCCACTTGGCTTGAAGTTGACTTTGATTTTGACTTGGTCAACCGGGGTGTGTTGGGGTAAAAATTTACACCCCGGTTGATCAAGTCAAAATCAAAGTCAACCCCAAGCCAGGTGGGCCCAAGCCCAGATCCAGTGGGCCCATGCCCGGGTCGAGCCCGAACATGAAGCGGTCGGCCTCCCCCCATGCCGAGATAAAAAATTTTGTAATAAAAAATTTTGTTGCATTTATTTTATTTTATTTTATTTTATGGATAAATGTAAGAAAAATAGGCATAAAGCCAAATTTTTGTAAAACCCATGGCTTATGTGCAAAAAGAAATGGCTCATGAGCCATGGGATAGGCAAAATGCCATTTTGTGAAGCCCAAGGGGCTATGTGTAAAGTGTATAGCCTATAAAGGCAAAGATAATGAAAATATCTCACAACTTTTTCTCTCTCTCAAAATTTTCTTCAGATCTGAGATCTTTTCTCCTTCTTCAAGGTTCCAAAACCTTCCTTTTTCTCTTGAATTAAATCAAGAGTTTTACTCTTCTTTTTATAAAACAAATTAGTTTTTCACCAAAAAACCCATAAAGGGGAACTCAGATCTTCCATTAGATCTCAAAAAGAAGAGATTTTTATAAATCCCATATCTCTTGATCTTCAAGATCCAGCTAACAGAGGAGGAGGAAGAAGAACATCGTTCACTAAACCAAAAAAAAAAAAAACACACTCAGGAGTCCAACTCCTCTATGATTTCTCTTCTGAGAAATTTTTTTAGGCTAAAAGTCTCTTTTCCTCGCCGGTGCTCAAGCGCAGAGCGCCCGCATGCCGACACGTGGCGCGCTTGCGCTCAAGAACAAGCGCTCGAGCGCAAGTCTCCCCCGTGCCGACACGTGGCGCGCTTGCGCTCCAGCGCAAGCGCAAGTCGCCCCCGTGTCGACACGTGGCGCGCTTGCGCTCAAGCGCAAGTGCTCGAGCGCAAGTCGCCCCCACGCCGACACGTGGCGCACTTGCGCTCAAGCGCCCAGCGCTCAAGCGCAGAGCACCCACGTGCCGACACGTGGCACTCTAGCGCCTGAGCGCACAGCGCCCAAGGTGCTGTCCCCACGCATCCTTTGGATGTCTTTTTCCCTTTTTATATATATACATGTATATCTATACATATGTATACATATTTACATACACACATACTCCACGACACTGTCCCTGTTAGAAAAAAATTTCTAACGGGGCGCTGCCCCGCACCCCGCAAGGGGGTTGCTAGCCCCCTTGACCCCCAACCCGCTATCCGGGTAGCGGGGCCCCCGTAAAAACTCTGCGTGGCTCCCGATATATTTAAACCCCCCTCCAAAACAAAATACACGTACACTGCACATCGAGTTCGCATGACCAGTTTAACCCGTTAATCGGAAGTTCCCTCGCCCCAAAGGCGAGGGGTAATTAACGGCAGCTTAGTCCACGGCTGCCGGAGATTCGAATCCCCATAATCATTAAACCCCGGCCTACCCTAGGCAAGGGGAATCTGTAGTACGCCTGACAAGCGCGCGTGTACTCCCATCTCAATGGGGTGACGAAAAACACCCTACAGATTCTGGCACGCCCGGTGGGACCAATCTCTCCTCCCATATTTCGGGTTAAACGTTCATGCGAACTCAATCAATATACATATCGATGGCCTATACTGAAATGATGTTCTTTTTTCCATGCAGCAATCAACCTTCGACGACAATGTCTCCCCAGACGAATTCAACTTCTAACATGACCCCGATTCCGTACGTGGTCAAGATCAACGCTCGTGTGGTTCTCCCCGCGAGCCTCAGTCGACAGTGGGAGGAACCGCCCCGCCAGTTTGGCTCCGTCATCATCTACCCTACCGGAAGCGCTCATCTGGTGGAGATCCCGGCAGAACAGGTGGCCAAGCCGGTCTCAATGGGTAAGAGGCCGAATGTCGTGATCGCCAAGGCACCACAACCGAAACTTAAGACGGTATCTGAACGATTCTCTGGTGCTCCAGCGGGGTGCAAGAACTTCGGTACAAAGGGAAAAATCAAATGTTGCGGACGAGCTCAGGCGATGACTCCAACAAATGCACAATCGAGTGTATCTCCAAGGCCCTCCATCGCCCGGTCTGCGGCATCTTCCCAAAGAGCCGAAGTCTGCCAGGTGCTTAGAACAGAAAAGTTAAGGCAGAATCGGCTCAGGTATCGAGCCAACAAGAGGGCCAAGGCTTCGGCCAAATGGAATCATGTGAAGTTCCAAGTGCAGGGTTGCCCCGCGACGATGGCTGAGTCGGACGTAAGAATCAGCAATTCCTTCGAGCCTCTGAAGTGGGTTCAGAAAAATGCCATGACCGCCAGAATCAAGAAGACAGCGGTCCGAACAGTGCCACAAAGAGACGTGTCCCGGCCCCAACAGAAGATGTATGACACTGTCTCTTCAAGAGTCTATCAAGCACTCTGTGCCACACGAAAGCAGTGGGGCAAACCCAGAAAAGAAGCGCCAGCACCATTCAAGAACCTGGTTAGGCCAGCCGCCTTCAATCGACTACCAGCTACCGAAACAAGGGGGTCAAGACAGCGATCCATGAAATCAGCTGCCAATGATAGAAAGACGGCCGGATATATCATCCATACGGTCTATATGGCGGACGGGCGCCCCAGCGACAACCTTCGCAGCAAAAGCAAGGATGGGGCCACCACATCCCAAGCCCAATCTAGCCTGAATGTGGTTGCCGCTGCCCAAGAACAGCCGCCCCCGCTGGATGAAGAAAACCCTCTCGATGAGGATGATAGGCAGAAAGACCCCTCGGTCCACGCAGAGTCAAGCTCGGACAGCGAGGAGGAGCCGACTTTCCGCCCCAGGACTGCGGAGCAAGAGCTGGTTCAAAAGCTTAAGAGCAAAGATAAAGAGATGGACAAGCTCTATTCGAAGATTGACGACTTAACGAACGTGGTGATGCAGCTTACGGCTCAAATTGCTCGAGCGCCTCCCAATCAAGCACAAGCCTCTACTAATCAGCCGGGTGATGACAATCCGAGGCAGCCAATGCCTGTTCCTTTGGGACCAAGGCTGGTCGAGCCGCATGAAAGCCGGCCACATTCCGCTTCTGGGGACGCCTTGGCCCCAGATAACACTATCCCGCTAACACAGGATCGGATAATGGATTTGGTCACCAGCAAGGTTAAAACATTGGTGGCCGAAGCTGAAGCTCAGAAAGAAATCGGCAGTAGCGGGCGGCCATATCCCGCGCGGTACGATCTGATTGAGTTCCCAAGCGGCTACGTTATTCCTAAGTTCGGAAGATTTGATGGAACGGGGAATGGAAATCAGCACGTCGCCCACTTCAAAGCATCATGCGGAAATACAGGGGGCAATGACGCGCTCCTTCTTCGTCAGTTTGTCAACAGCCTGACCGGCGTCGCCTTCGACTGGTATGCGAGTATACCGGACGGGTCCATCATTACCTTTGCCTAAATGGAGTCCCTGTTTCGGCAAAGGTTCATGAGTGTCAGTGATAAAATCTCCATTGCCGACCTTGTGAGGACCAAGCCGGGGAAGAATGAAAGCAACACCGACTTTATTGCCCGATGGTGTAATCTCACGGTCAAGTGCGAACCGCCGCTGGAGCAGGACCAGTCCGTCAGCCTTCTCATTGGGAACCTCAGCAATTGGATGGTCCCTTTCTTGTGTACAGCAGACCTCAAGACGTTTCAAGAGCTAACCAAGAAAGTCCAAATGCTGGAACGCTCGAAGCAAGAGTCCCCGCCGGACTCTCAGAGAGACAAAACTTGGAAAAGCAAGCGGGACGACAGCCGTAGAAGCGGGAGTTCCAGCAGTACCAATGTCTTCAATGCGTCTGACAATGAAGTAAAGCGAAGGGCGGGCGAATCCAAAACCAACCGGTCTCGAAAGCCATTGCTGGGAGGAGATGGGCCTTCCCTAGAGGAGAAGAAGAACAAGGTTTACTCTTTCAGAAGGGACAAGGTCCGTAAGATATTTAAAGATGCCTTGAACAACGGCCTACAATTACCGGAGTCGAAAAGACCCCAAGAAGCAAAAATGACCGACAATCCTCTGTATTGCCCGTACCACCGAGTAGTGAGCCATGCGATCGAGGATTGCTATATCTTCAAAGACTGGGTCGAGAAGCAGTACAAGGCTGGAGAGATCGAGCTGTCCAAAAGTGTGTTGGTGAACAATCAAGTTGCAACCACCAACTTTATACAGACAGAAACTGAAGCCTTTTGGGAGCAGACAGCCGAACCCGCTGCCCTGAGAAATGAAACGGACTCATCGCGGCCTCCGTGGAGTACGCACATATCTAATAAGACGAAGAAGATGATAAAGCTACTTCGGAAAGAACCCAGGACGGAATGGGAAGGGCAGAAGAAGCCTACCAGTCCAGCTGCCAATGCGGCTCCATCAGGCTCCAAATCCAAGAAGCTCAAGAAGAAGAAAAGTGCAGCTCGGCACGAAAGAGAGTTTGCAGGGAGATCGACCATTCAAAAATATATCGATTCCCTCGAAGAATATGAACAAAAGGAAAGAACATTGATTCAATTGAAGGAGTTCTTCCCTGTACAAGCGGCTGAAATTCTGGAGGAGTTAGAAGAAGACTCCAATGAAGAGATCCCAGTAGTGACCTGCTACGCCATCCATCTTGGCAGCGACTCCGAGGATGAGCTCTGTTTTCCCGAAGAGGACGAGGAGCTCACCATAAAGGCCAATCAAATCCAGCTCAGAAGCGGCAGGGCTCTACCGCAAAATCAGGGCAACGCCCCAAAAGGGAAGGACAAACAAGTCGCTAATGAAGAAGATGGCAGAGAACTGGCTGATGAAAACATAGGTCCTTCCTCGGTGGACTATAATGTCTTGGCACATCTCCGGAAGCTTCCGTCTCTCCTGAGCATCTACGACGCCTTGGTCCTATCTAAGGAGCTTAGAGATGTTCTCATTCACGCTCTACAAAACCCCGAGCAGTATCAGGCTCACTTTGCGGAAATTAATATGAAAGAAGCCCAGCACGCTTTGCATGCCGCCGCAGTCACATTTAAGGATGAAAACTTGCTACTGGGAACGGCTGAGCATAAT
This sequence comes from Agapanthus africanus, assembly GCA_030015575.1. NCBI lineage: Eukaryota > Viridiplantae > Streptophyta > Magnoliopsida > Asparagales > Amaryllidaceae > Agapanthus > Agapanthus africanus. Next base: position 51,750,945 of record CM057339.1, read on the forward strand.
CGGTTGCTTTACGTGACCGGGTACAGCGATGGAGATCGGATTAATCGCATATTGATTGATCCGGGGTCTTCAGTGAACATCATGAACTTGCGGACGCTGAAGAGTTTGTCAATGGACGTCCGACACCTGTCAAGGGAGAGGATTGTCATTCAAGGCTTCAACCAAAATTGCCAGCAAGTTCTGGGGTCCATTGCTCTGCCAATTAAATTCGGGGATCTGCAGACCGAAGCTAAAATATACGTGATCGACGCCGACACGTCTTATAAGATTCTCTTGGGGCGGCCGTGGCTCCATGATTACGGCATCATTCCGTCAACTCTCCATCAATGCATGAAGTATACTAAAAATGGCGAAGAAAGACGTATTGACGGAGACATCCAGCCGTTCGGTATGCATGAAGTCCGATATGAAGATTCTCGGTACTTTATGAACCACCAAAATGCTAAGCCACAACTGACTGAAGATAAAGCGGCCCCAAGACTCAAAAACAAATCTGAGCCGGCTGTCACTTTCAAAAGCAAAAACGTCCAAGTACGTCCGCATTTCGGTAGTGACACTGATGAGTCCGACCCTGGAAGTCCGTCTTTCCGTAAAACTCGCCCTCGTTTCGGTAGCGATACGGACGAATCTGATGTTGAAGGCCCATCTAGCAGCAAAGTTCTCCCTCATCTTGGCAGTGACACTGAAGAGTCAGAAGAAGAGGACCTGCCGTGCAACAGCTGTGCAGATTGGCCCCCCATGCAGCAAGCGAAACTACGAGAGACCTTCGAAGTCGCAGAAGGGTCCCTGGCCATCACAAGGGTGCCGGAACGGATGTGTAAAGAGCTCGACGCATTGTCGGTCTCTACCGTGGACCAGCTGAAAACTTTCTACGTGCCCGGGAGGAAAAATGGACAGAAGGGCATCCTGTTTTACAGGTCAAACCCCGTTGTGCACCCGGACGATCTTTCTGTCGCGTGCCTTCCCTATGAGAGAGGCATAAGAGCTGTCCTCAATCCCAGATACTATGCGCCCGAGATGCGGGAATACTTTAAAAAGTGCGGATGCCGGTTATATCAAACGGAGTCCGAAGCAAAGTTTTACAAAGGGCTATGGCATCCACCCCAGGTCCGAGCACTCATCGATGGACGAATTCCAGACAGACGGGGAATAGGTTACATTCAACCTGATTCCAGAGCGTGCTACATGATCCATGTTGGTGAAGCTGGCGAAAGATCAATTGATGATGATGAGATAGCCGAGCCAGAAGAAGCTCCTCAAGAGCTTGAAGATGGCGGACAAGCAACCTTTGACGAGCTAACCGAGATTGACTTAGGAACGCCCGATAATCCAAGGCCGACCTACATCAGCTCGCTCTTGTCAGAGGAAATGAAAGCGCAGATAATTGCCCTGCTGCATGAGTTCGTCGACTGTTTCGCGTGGACATACAAAGAAATGCCTGGCCTTTCCCCTGAAGTGGCCGTACATAAGTTGGCTATATCTCCCGATGCTAAGCCAGTCAAACAAGCTCCTCGAAGAATGAGAAGGGAGTTGGAAGAAAAGGTCATCGAGGAAACCAAGAAACTCATCGATGCCGGCTTCATCAGGGAAGAGAAATATGCGGACTGGATCGCATGCATAGTCCCAGTGAAGAAGAAAAATGGGCAGATCCGAGTTTGTGTCGATTTCAGAGACCTCAACAAGGCATGTCCAATGGACGACATCCCGCTACCGGTCATGGAAATGATGGTCGATGACACCTCAAATTACGAGTTGTTCACCTTTATAGATGGCTCGTCTGGATATAATCAGATCAAGATGTCGCCTGAGGATGAGAAGCACACAGCATTTCGAACTCCGATCGGAATATATTGCTACAAGGTGATGCCATTCGGACTGAAGAACGCAGGTGCTACATATCAAAGGGCAATGACCAATATCTTCAATGACCTAATTCATAAAGTCGTCGAATGTTATGTTGATGATCTGGTCGTTAAGACAGAAACCAAGGCCGATCATATCCAGGATCTTAGGACCGTTCTCACCAGACTGAGGGAATTTGACCTGAAGATGAATCCTCTGAAATGCGCTTTTGGCGTGTCATCGGGAAAATTCCTGGGCTTCATAGTTCGACATCGAGGGATCGAAGTTGACCCATCAAAGATAAAGGCCATCATGGAGATGCCCCCTCCGAAGAGTCTGACGCAGCTAAGATCTTTTCAAGGCAAGCTTGCTTATATACGGAGGTTTATCTCAAATTTATCAGGGAGATGTAGGCCCTTCTCAAAGCTCATGAAGAAAGGAGCTCCTTTTATCTGGGATGCCGAATGTCAAGCAGCGTTCGAAAGCATCAAACAGTACTTGTTGCACCCTCCAGTGCTGGCCGCTCCCATTCCAAATAAACCGTTGATTCTCTACACTGCCGCGCTAGATGAGTCACTCGGTGCGCTCCTTGCCCAGAATAACGAAGAGGGGAAGGAACATGCCCTCTACTACCTCAGTCGAACTCTAGTCGGGACGGAACACAACTATTCCCCAATCGAGAAGCAATGCCTGGCTCTAATATTTGCTGTGAAGAAGCTAAGGCACTATCTGCTTGCTCATCGGGTTATGCTGATCTCCAAGGTCGACCCGCTCAAACACTTGATGACCAGAGCGAGCCTAGCCGGCAGAATGGCAAGATGGGCTATTATGCTACTCGAGTTTGACATAGTTTATACTCCTCAGAAAGCAGTAAAAGGGCAAGCTCTTGCAGACTTTCTCGCTGCTCATCCCATACCAGAAGGATCGCCGCTAAATTGTGAGTTACCCGACGAACAAGTGCTGCACCTCGAGAAAGACGAGCCATATTGGGAGCTCTACTTCGATGGGGCCTCATCAATAAGGAGCTCCGGCAGATCAAGCGTCCCGGAGGTAAAAGCGGGGATAGGATTGGTGTTCACCACGCCATCAATGGGAACCCTACGGTGTTCTTTCGCTCTCACCGAGCCTCGGACAAACAATGAAGCTGAGTATGAAGCTCTGATAGCTGGTTTGGAGCTCGCCATAGAAATGGAAATCCGCCGGCTACGAGTTTACGGTGACTCCCAGCTCGTCGTCAACCAAGTAAGCGGTGATTATAAAATATACAAACCCGAGTTAGCTCGGTACAGAGGCCGAGTGGTGGAACTCATGAAACGGTTCACTCACATTGAACTAATGAGAGTTCCTAGAGCGTTGAATGGAAAGGCTGACGTACTCGCTCGCTTAGCCAAGGAGCTGGCCGATCCTGACATGGACGAAATTCTGATCACAGTCAGGAGCTGGCAAATTCTACCCCCAGACTCTCTACGAGAAGAGGAAAGCACGGAACAGAAGAGCAGTCCTGCCGAAGAAGCTTCAATCATCCAAGACGAGCCCAATTAGAGAGAACCCTTCATAGAGTACCTCCGATACGACAAGCTGCCCGAAGAAAAATCTGTGAGGATCCAGCTGAAGAAAAGAGCTCTCCGATACGTGTTTGTAAATGACACGTTATACCGCAGGTCATATGACCAACTCTGGCTCAGGTGTCTGTCGTTGGCCGAAGCCCAAAAGGTCATGAAAGATGTTCACTCGGGCGTTTGCGGTGCTCACCAATCTGGCCCCAAGATGCGACTTCAAATCAAACGGCTAGGGTATTACTGGCCCACCATGATACGGGATTGCGGAGAGCATGCAAAGAAATGTCAGATCTGCCAAATCCATGGTGATTTCATTCACAAGCATCCCAATCCGTTGCATCCTACGGTGGCGTCGTGGCCCTTCGAAGTCTGGGGCACCGACATTGTTGGCCCAATTGATCCTCCGTCATCCAAAGGCCACTGGTTCATATTGGCTGCGACAGACTACTTCTCCAGATGGGCTGAAGCTGTCCCGCTAAAAGAACTCAAAACAAAAGATGTTCTGACATTCTTCCAGCATAATATTCTATACCGCTTCGGTACACCAAGAAGAATCATTTCCGACAATGGGCCTTCTTTCAAGAGCTTCAATGTTTCAAGGTTCGCTACCCAGCACAAGATAGACTGGAGATATTCCTCCATCTATAATCCAAGAGCCAATGGGCTAGCCAAAGCCTTCAATAAGACTCTATGCAAGCTCCTGAGGAAAAATGCTTCAGCCAACAAGAGAGACTGGAATCTCAAACTTCACGAGGCGTTGTGGGCATATCGTACCACGCACCGTACTCCAACACAGTCCACTCCATACTCATTGCTCTTCGGAGTGGAGGCGGTCCTCCCCCTCGAAGTCGAAGTTCCAAGCTTAAGAATGGCCGTTCAGCACGAGGTGACGGAGGAGGAAAACGTGCTCCTTCGACTTGAAGAGCTCGATGCCCTCGAAGAAAAGAGGCTCGCGGTACAGCAAAATCTGGAGCTATACCGAGTCCAAATGTCACGGGCTTATGACAAGATAACCCGTCTCCGCGCTTTCAAGAAAGGTGAATTGGTGTTGGTCCTCAAAAGACCGATCATCCCCAATCGACATGCCAAGGGAAAATTTGAGCCAAACTGGGAAGGACCATACGTCATCGAGAAAGTGTTCGATGGAGGATCCTACCAACTAATAAGTGCCGAGGGAGGAAGGCCCATGCCACCCATCAATGGCCGATATCTCAAGAAATACTACATGTGAATGCTCCAAGTCGCAGGCGAATTGAGCACATCAGCCCTACGGTCTGGATCATACATCCTGCAAAACCGTATACAATCTACGGGCGTAAATGGCCTCTATCTCTCCCAAATCCTGCCGGTGAGACTACTTTTAAAGTCCCACCAACGGCAAAAAAAAAGAGAAAAAAAATAATAAAAGAAATAAAAAAAATAAACGGTATGTCCACAAGCAAAACGGGCACGGATGAAAACCCGAAAGGGCTCCGTGAGTAAAAACAGCAGGACTACCGGCGAGTCTGTGAAAACCCGAAAAGGCGCAAACTCGTGAAAGGAGATGAAATACACTCGCAAAGTCCTCTCGACCTTGTGAGGAGAAAACCCTGCGTGAGATCCTTACGACTCACAAAGGAGCAACACACTTAGGAATCCTCACGATTCCTAAGGAGAAAATACACCTGCGAGATCCTTACGACTCGCAGGGAGAAAATGCTTTTATGGGACCCTCACGGCCCATAAAAATTGAAAAGCCTTAGGTGATAGGGACCCAAACCTGTCTCCTAAGCCATCGTTCCCCAACGGGCAACGGCAAATGATGAGTCGCTCCTGGCATTTTGCTTCAGTGTTAGCGGTGTTGATGCCGACCAAAAACCCAAATCCCAAGTCCTCCCAAGGCAAATGATGAGTTGCTCCTGGCATTATTCCAGTGCAGCAATGCTGATGCCAAACAAGATCCAAATCCCAAGTCCTCCCAAGGCAAATGATGAGTTGCTCCTGGCATTATTCCAGTGCAGCAATGCTGATGCCAAACAAGATCCAAATTCCAAGTCCCCAAACGGCGAATGATGAGTCGCTCCTGGTACCACATTCCAGTGCAGCGATGCAGACGCCAACCAAAATCCAATTTCTCAAAATTCTCCCGGCCCTACGGTGGGTCCCCAAGTTGACCATCGTATACAATCCATGGGCTCAAATAATTCTCATCATACCCATGCCGCACCGTAATCACCAGTTACGCGGGCGGTCTCCGCTTTGGGAATGATGCTCCATTGATAAAACCCACTCATGTGTCCTCACGATATATGAGGAGAACAAACCTTTGTGGGATCCTTACGACTCATAAAAGAAAAACACACTTAAGAGTCCTCACGACTCCTAAGGAGAAAATACACCTGCGGGATCCTTACGACTCGTAGGGAGAAAATGCTTTTATGGGACCCTCACGGCCCATAAAATTGAAAAGGCTTAGACGATAGGGATCTAAACCTGTTGTTGGGGTAAAAATTTACACCCCGTTGACCGAGTCAAAGTCAAGGTCAACCCCAAGCCAGGTGGGCCCAAGCCCAGGTCAAGCAGGCCCATGCCCAAGTCGAGCCCGCGGCCAGCCTCCTCCATGCCAAAATGCAGATCATGTAATAAATAATTTTTATGTAATTTTTTATACATGAATGTATGCAAAATGGGCATAAAGCCAATATTTTGTAAACCCATGACTTATGTGCAAAAAAGAAATGGCACATGAGCCATGGGATGGGCAAAATGCCATTTTGCAAAGCCCAAGGGGCTATATGTGAATATGTAAGCCTATATAAGGCAACATGATGAATAAAAAAAAAGAGACAACTTTTCATTCCCCCAAAATCTAGGGTTCTTTGTGCCTCCTGCTCCTTCTCCAAGGTTCTAAACCTTCTCATTTCTTTTGAATTAAATCAAGAGTTTTACTCTTTCTTTTCAAGAACTAAGTAGTTTTCCACCACAAAACCCACAAAGGGGAACTCAGATCTCCCATTAGATCTCAGAAAGGAGAGATTTTTAGATCTCACATCTCTTGATCATCAAGATCCAGCCAACAGAGGAGGAAGAGGAAGAATCCCTTTCATCAACCAAAACATTTTAGGAGTTTAACTCCATATATTTACATAGATATATATATATAATAATAAATATCTCCTTTCTGAAGCATAGCTTCTGATTCTGGGACTAAAAGTCCCTTTGTCTCGCCAGCGCCCAGCGCTCGAGCGCAAAACGCCCACGTGCCGACACGTGGCGCGCTTGCGCTCAGGCGCACTGTGCTCGAGCGCAACGCACCCACGTGCCGACACGTGGCGCGCTTGCGCTCAGGCGCACTGCGCCCATATGCCGACACGTGGCTAGCTTGCGCTCAGGCGCACTGCGCTCGAGCGCAAAGCGCCCACGTACCGACACGTGGCGCGCTTGCGCTCAGGCGCACTGCGCTCGAGCGCAAAGCGCCCCACGTGCCGACACGTGGCGCGCTTGCGCTCAGGCGCACTGCGCTCGAGCGCAAAGCGCCCACGTGCCGACACGTGGCATGCTGCGCTCAGGTGCACTGCGCTCGAGCGCAAAGCGTCCACGTGCCGACACGTAGCGCACTTGCGCTCAAGCGCAAAACGCCCACGTGCCGACACGTGGCGCGCTTGCGTCTGAGTGCACAGCACCTAAGCGCACAGCGCTCAAGGCGCTGGCCCCACGCATCCTTTGGATGCTTTTTCCCCCCTCTTTCCTTTATATATATATATACATATATATATATACGCACATATGTATAAATATTTACACACACACATACTCCGCGACACTGTCCCTGTTAGAAAAAATTTCTAGCGGGACGCTGCCCCGCACCCCGCAAGGGGGCTGCTAGCCCCCTTGACCCCTAACCCGCTATCCGGGTAGCGGGACCCCCGTAAAAACTCTGCGTGGCTCCCGATATATCCAAACCCCTCTTTCAAAACACAACATACGTACACTGCACATTGAGTTCGCATGACCATTTTAACCCGTTAATCGGAGGTTCCCTCGCCCCAAAGGCGAGGGGTAATTAACGGCAGCTTAGTCCGCGGCTACCGGAGATTTGGATCCCCACAATCAATAAACCCCGGCCTACCCTAGGCAGGGGAAATCTGTAGTATACGCCTGACAAGCGCGTACGTATTCCCATCTCAATGGGGTGACGAAAAACACCCTACACCTGTCTCCTAAGCCATCGCTCCCCAATCCCCAAATGGCGAATGATGAGTCTCTCCTGGTACTATATTCCAGTGCAGCGATGCAGACACTAACCAAATTCCAAATCCCATACCCTAACGGCGAATGATGAGTCGCTCCTGGTACCATATTCCAGTGCAGCGATGCAGACGCCGACAAAGTCCCGAAATTTTTCTGGCCCTACGGTCTTGATCATACATCTTGCAAAATCGTATACAATCCACGGGCGTAAAACAATCCCAACCTTTCCCAAGTCCTACCGGTGAGACCACATTCAAAGTCCCACCAAAAAAAAAAAAAAAAAAAAAAAACCAATTCCAAAATCCTCCCGGGGCAAATGATGAGTTGCTCCTGGTATTATTCCAGTGCAGCAATGCAGATGCCAAACAAAAACCAAAATCCCAAAAATCCTCTCAATGACAGATGATGATTCGCTCCTGGTACCATATTCCAGTATAGCGATGCTGATGTCAACCCAAATCAAAATCAACAAGTCAACTTCCATTCCGACACCGCAGAAAGCGGAGCAAGTCAGAATCCAATCTCGACACCACAAGAAGCGGAGCAAGTCAAGTCTACCCCTGACACTGCAAGAAGCAGAGCAAGTCAAATCAAGAACCGACCGTCCATGTCGCTAAAAGGGCAGTATCGACCGTCCAAGTCGCAAAAAGGGCAGAACCGACCGTCCATGTCGCTAAAAGGGCAGCACCGACCGTCCACGTCGCAAAAAGAGCAGAATCGACCGTCCACGTCGCTAAAAGGGCAGCACCGACCGTCCACGTCGCTAAAAGGGCAGCACCGACCGTCCAAGTCGTAAAAAAGGGCAGAACCGACCGTCCAAGTCGCAAAAAGGGCGGCATCGACCGTCCACGTCGCTAAAAGGGCAGCATCGACCGTCCACGTCGCTAAAAGGGCAGCATCGACCGTCCAAGTCGCAAAAAGGGCAGAACCGACCGTCCACGTCGCTAAAAGGGCAGCACCGACCGTCCACGTCGCAAAATGGGCAAAACCGACCGTCCACGTCGCTAAAAGGGCAGCACCGACCGTCCACGTCGCTAAAAGGGCAGCACCGACCGTCCACGTCACAAAAAGGGCAGAACCGACCGTCCAAGTCGTAAAAAGGGCAGAACCGACCGTCCAAGTCGCAAAAAGGGCAGCATCGACCGTCCACGTCGCTAAAAGGACAGCATCGACCGTCCAAGTCGCAAAAAGGGCAGAACCGACCGTCCACGTCGCTAAAAGGGCAGCACCGACCGTCCACGTCGCAAAAAGGGCAGAACCGAGCGTCCACGTCGCTAAAAGGGCAGCACCGACCGTCCACGTCGCTAAAAGGGCAGCACTGACCGTCCACGTCACAAAAAGGGCAGAACCGACCGTCCAAGTCGTAAAAAGGGCAGAACCGACCGTCCAAGTCGCAAAAAGGGCAGCATCGACCGTCCACGTCGCTAAAAGGGCAGCATCGACCGTCCAAGTCGCAAAAAGGGTAGAACCGACCGTCTACGTCGCTAAAAGGGCAGCACCGACCGTCCACGTCGCAAAAAGGGCAGAACCGACCGTCCACGTCGCTAAAAGGGCAGCACCGACCGTCCACGTCGCTAAAAGGGCAGCACCGACCGTCCAAGTCGCAAAAAGGGCAGAACCGACCGTCCAAGTCGCAAAAAGGGCCGCATCGACCGTCCATGTCGTAAAAAGGGCAGTGCCAGCTTCCCAAAAGGTGGGAACCGAATCAAGTCGCCTCCACGAGAAAGAAGATCCATCAATTTTATACACACGACCCACATATGTGGTGTGCATTTATTGATGGGGGGCAATTTGTTGGGGTAAAAATTTACACCCCGGTTGATCAAGTCAAAATCAAAGTCAACCCCAAGCCAGGTGGGCCCAAGCCCAGATCCAGTGGGCCCATGTCCGGGTCGAGCCCGAACATGAAGCGGTCGGCCTCCCCCCATGCCGAGATAAAAAATTTTGTAATAAATAATTTTGTTGCATTTCTTTTATTTTATTTTATGGATAAATGTAAGAAAAATAGACATAAAGCCAAATTTTTGTAAAGCCCATGGCTTATGTGCAAAAAGAAATGGCTCATGAGCCATGGGATAGGCAAAATGCCATTTTGTGAAGCCCAAGGGGCTATGTGTAAAGTGTATAGCCTATAAAGGCAAAGATAATGAAAATATCTCACAACTTTTTCTCTCTCTCAAAATTTTCTTCAGATCTGAGATCTTTTCTCCTTCTTCAAGGTTCCAAAACCTTCCTTTTTCTCTTGAATTAAATCAAGAGTTTTACTCTTCTTTTTATAAAACAAATTAGTTTTTCACCACAAAACCCATAAAGGGGAACTCAGATCTTCCATTAGATCTCAAAAAGAAGAGATTTTTAGAAATCACATACCTCTTGATCTTCAAGATCCAGCTAACAGAGGAGGAGGAAGAAGAACATCGTTCACTAAACCAAAAAAAAAAACACACACTCAGGAGTCCAACTCCTCTCTGATTTCTCTTCTGAGAAATTTTTTAAGGTTAAAAGCCTCTTTTCCTCGCCGGCGCTCAAGCGCAGAGCGCCCGCGTGCCGACACGTGGCGCGCTTGCGTTCACGACACTGTCCCTGTTAGAAAAAAATTCTAACGGGGCGCTGCCCCGCACCCCGCAAGGGGGCTGCTAGCCCCCTTGACCCTCAGCCCGCTATCCGGGTAGCGGGACCCCCGTAAAAACTCTGCGTGGCTCCCGATATATTTATACCCCCCTCCAAAACAAAACACACGTACATTGCACATCGAGTTCGCATGACCAGTTTAACCCGTTAATCGGAGGTTCCCTCGCCCCAAAGGCGAGGGGTAATTAACGGCAGCTTAGTCCGCGGCTGCCGGAGATTCGAATCCCCATAATCATTAAACCCCGGCCTACCCTAGGCAAGGGGAATCTGTAGTACGCCTGACAAGCGCGCGCGTACTCCCATCTCAATGGGGTGACAAAAAACACCCTACAGGGTGTAAACCCAATAGGGCGTTGTTGAAGTGGGTGACGTATGCTTTGAATGTCTCTTTGTCCCCGCTCTTGATTATGAAGAGATAGTCAACTGTGCGTTTTTTCCGCCTGTTCCCGACGAAGTGGCCGAGGAATTGGGTGGCCAGCTCGTCGAAAGTTGAGATCGAGCGTGGCTCGAGTCCTCGGAACCAATCTCGTCCGGAGCGGATGAGAGTGGCCGGGAAATCTCGGCATTGGGCGGCGTCGGAGTTATCTTGGAAGCTCATTCCCGCGGTGAATGCATCCAAATGGTCCTTCGGGTCAGATTTGCGGTCGAAGAGGGAGTCCTTCGGGGGCTTGTTGCGAGAGGAGACGTGGACGGCGAGCAGCTCCTCGGTGAATGGTTTGGTGAGCGAGTCGGCGGCGTACTTAGCCCCGTCGTTCGAACGGTGACCTTCCCGATGCATACCTTCGATCTTCTTCTCGAGGGCGTCGAGTCGGTCGTGGTATCCCGACGGTTCGGCACATTCTGATCTTTGGCCTCTGCTGATGGAGACCTGTGCTTAGCTGCGACTGCGGTTCCTTTCAATGAGGTCCCTTAGATCCCCTGGCGAGGTAGTCTTTGAGCTGTCGTGACGAGCCCTGTCCGCGCTACCCCGTCGCAGGAGGTGGTGTCGGTTATGCCTGGTAACAGGCAAGTTGACCGACATCTCCTCGGGAGGGAAAGGTGAGCAAAGGATCTAAGGGCGAGGCACCCTGGCGACGTACCTCGGTGTTGAACTATGGGGCGCCCAGCGGGTCGCAGAATATATTGGCTCGGGAGATCTGCGGCTGTGGGAGGTAGCGAGGCGGTGGTCGGCAGTGCCGACATGAGCAGAGTCTTCTCTCCCTCTGTAGGGGTCCCGGTCCCGAGGTGGGGGAGCGGCGACCTGGGGAGCTTACCCCGTCGTTTAGACACGGACGAGCGCGTCCACGACAGACACGAGTCGATCTATCCGGACGGCTAGGGCGTTGTAGACGCTCGGTGGAGGAGGGGATTCGTCTGCGTCTCCGTTGAGGGGGAAGTGGCGGCTGGTGCTTAGATCGTCGTGGTGATCGTTAGCCATTTGGTTGAGATCGGAAGATGAACTTTTGTTTTAGTGGAATCAAGATTTCCCACAGACGGCGCCAGCTGACGGATGTCGGATCACGTCAAGACGTTACCTTCCGTTGATCTGCTGATGGCGGCGATAGACGGCTGAGATTGGATCTGGAGGCTGGCTCCTGAACGTGTGGATCTCAATGGGTTTGAGGTTTTTTGGGCCGAGCTACCTGCAAGGAAGTCCCGGGGTGGTTGTACCACTGAGGACCTTCCAACGGTCAAGTTAGAGAGGAAATCAGAGCAGAGTAACAGCTTTGTAGAGTAAAAATGGCTTACTTGAACCGTCTGAAGGAAGGGTTTATATAGCGGTGGCAGCAGGCAGGCAGGAGCGAGAATCACGCCGGCCGTTACGCTTTCGGCGTCACGCTCGCGTGATTAGCGGGATCCACATTAATGGCGAGACGGGCTCGTTAATGGGGGGATCGTGATAGCGTGGAACGCGGGATGTGGCCGGCGGATATCTCGCGCATGGCGAGATTCGCGGGAGTGAGGCGGTTGCGCCTGTGAGTGGTGCCCTTGGTCGGTCAATGAGACCGAGGAAGATGAGCTCGGCGGGAGAGCTCGCGGACGAGCAGGAGAGCCGAGGTATCTTGGTTCTGCGATAGCCCGGAGATGAGCTGAGAGGCCGAGGAGGCCAATTGTGCAGGGGGCTCGGAGGTGAGCCCACGTTTGTTTGTGGGACGGGCACAGGGGTGGCCTGGTCGACCACTGTAGGTCCTTTCTTGTGATCTTCGGGACACGTCATCAGCCACGTGTCATGATCTGGGAGATCACCGATATCGAGCATCATCATTACCCACCCTCCCACTCTCGTCCTGACTAGATCATAGGTCGGGTCGAGAGTGGTCAGCCGGGTCACCCGAGATGAGCTCCTTTTCGAAGATATCGTCGGGGTGTGTTCCCGGGCAATCTGTCGTATTTTCCTGATGACGTCAGCGAATCAGGGATCAGATCTTCCATTAAAGAGGATGCACAGGATCGTGTATACGTTCACCGAAGCGATTGCCCACGTGTCGGGCGCTGGTTGGCTGATGCGACGAGCTGCAGGTTCCCTGCACCCGATGGGGTGCGGCCAATGTGTGCATGACAGGTGGAGCGATGGTGGCCGTTGAGTGCGAAGAGTCGTTTTGGCAGGAGATGACTGCCGCCGTTGGATGTGTTACGCCAGCTGCTATAAATAGAGGTGGCTTCCATATGAGGACCCACTCCTCTTCATAATTTCCTCGTCTTTAATCTTGTCAGCTCGGCGTTCTCCTCTTCAGGTCGGGATTCCTGTTTTTTCTCTTCCGAGAACTCCTCTTCATCAGGTTAGATGTCTTCCTATGAGGAGTCCGTAGATGTAGTTGGGGTAGAGTCTGGGGAGCCCCTTGTAGATTCTTTCTTTTCTTTCTCCTGCTTCCTCTCCTTCTGAGTCGAGCCGGTTTCTCCCTTTGGCAGGACAAATGGATCAATGCAGGATTCTTGGTGCCCTCGGTGCTCCGTCCTGGAGGGGGACCGGAGGTGCGGCCGCGCCTCGGGTGGCCCGAACCCCGCACCAAATGTGTCGCCGGCAGCAGGGCCATCTGCCTCGACCCAAGCTCCCGATGATTGCCCCGGCGGCGGCCAGAGGCGTCCACGGGTTCCCGAACCCCGAACGAGGGATGCGGGAGAGGATGGAGACGGGGTTCCTTTTAAGAGGAAGATGACGGTCTCTCGCGCGCCACCAAATGAGATTCCCAAGGGGATTCCTGTGCAGGAGGGGGACATTCGTTTCGTAGTCCCGTCCGGGCTTTCCGTCGCTGCCGGCCTGCTCGCTGGTATGGAAGAGTCGGCCGGGGGCAAGATTCCGCGGGGGACCCTAAGTGCCCAATTGGAGGCTATAGCTCAGGAGGCGGTGCAGGTACGTACTCCCTCATGTGTTATTTTGAGCGCCCTTTCTTTAGTTCGAGTGTCTTTAAGTCTTTCTGCTGTTTTTCGTCAGGTCCTTCAGTACTGTGTAAGTCTACGGTAGCGCCCCGGCCGTCTAACAGACGCCAAATGCGGAACAAAAACTTTTAACTGGCGCTATCGTATACTATAACCCGTATCTGCCATTATTGCTAAACTAACAAACTGTAAAGAGGGTAGAAAGGTTATACCGAACGATCCGAGTCCTTCGTTCTTTAACCATCATCCCACGCTCCGTTGCGGCTGCTTCGATCTCGTCGATCTCCGATCTGCTCGTCCAGGTGGCACCACGTCAACGGTTCTTTAAATGGGCTCCCGCCTCTGACTCGAGGCAACTAGGTCGTCAAGTTTGCTGAAAGAGACGACCAAGATTGATGTAGAGAATGAGTAGAATACTTTGTCTCACTTCATCCAAAATCGTGGACGAACGGTTAATGAAGTTGCCACTCGATATGAAATGGAATGAGAAATGAACTATGAAATTTCCATACATCCAAAACTTTATTCTTTTTCCAAATGAAATCAATCTCACACAACCCAAGAGGGGGCCGGCCATATTTGTAGAAGGTGGGGGTGAGTGTAGGAGAGGGGAAGGTGACCACAAGATAAAGCTTATCATAACAATGACTCACTTAAACAATAAATGCAAAACAATGATTCACTAACCTAGTCATCCTAGCATTAATGAATCATTAAATGCACTAATGAGTCACAAAGATGCATGAACCTAGTCACCACCTTCTAGAAGCTTCTAGAACCTTCCACACTCATCTCAAGAAAAGATAAATCCGTCTTTAACCGAATGATAAAGACGGGTGATAGAAAACTGGAAACTGGCAACTTCCAAAAGTGATCCTGAAACGAATTTCAGGATAACCCCGTATCAGTATAAACATACCCGCATTTGTATTACGACCGAATACAAATGTATCTGAGGCAAAGATATTATATCTACAAATATAATACATGGATCCGGCTTAAACCAAAGCCCACCAGTATTATCTGCCCGAAATATGACACGTGCGTAAACGCACGTGCATTTTCCGAACCCTGCCATAAAACCATACGGCCTCTACAACGTTTCGCCCGAACTTGGGAAACTGTCTGTGGAGGACTCTAATGACTCGTCAGTACCCTGGCAGTGGGTTTAACCACAAGCTGTCAGCGGCACTAGCTGTGCGTAACGGCTGCCCATCTACTGACCTCAAGGGAGGCCGATGAGCGAACTCATCCGGAAACCCTACTGAGCCTAACAGTGACAATGTATATACAGTCCGGTCCGTTCGTCTATGAGTATCGCATATCTGCCTAGGGGGCTAGTAACGTCAGACCCCCAATAGCAGTATAAGTCGTGTCGGAGTGTAGCCTAAAAACACCCTGAGATACTACTGGAGTACTTACCAGTAAATCTCCTGCCACGGCCGTGGGCTTTGTGTAATGGCTCTCCTAGACACAGCGCGATCTCACCCCCAATACCGGGAGAGACGAATCCCCTGCCGATCCGCTCACGTGCCTCCATGTGGCTCGGGACTGTACCCCAAAACTACCTGTTTGCACGACTCCTTTGAGCCGTGAAAGGGTAGAAATCAAAGCACAGTGGGAACTCACACGAGACAAATGATGACCTCAGGTCGATGAACTAACCTGTACACATGTCACCAGGGAACTGATATCTGACGATATGTATAATACCAACTAGCAGGTTCCCGGCGAGTCCTGTCCGGTATACTCATAACCTAATGAGCACCTGTATACATCTTAGGTGATCCAACTGACACCAGTGGCTTGTGAGACCGACCACCGCCCCTCGTCGGGGTCTCGACTGTATACACTAGTCTACTCCAGAGTATCGATGCCCTGTCTCGAAACTCCCACGACTAGGGACCACAATTAAGGATATGCTTATAAACCACCCAACTCTCACGTATATGATCGCCATCATACTGTTGGTACTAAAGTAAGATCCTAAGGGCTCTATCAAAGTGTAACAGTGATCAGTCACCTGAACCTGTACACGACTGATAAAGGCAAACCAGATAGCATACTATCATCTCGAGTAAGACTGTCCTACCGGTATAGGTCCTCCGCAATCATTGCAATTACGTGCCTGCAATCCAATACTTGACTCTGAGGGCATTATATCCAACAATCTCCCACTTGCACTTAAGGCTAATTATTGCAATGTCGACTACTCACAGCCCGTGTGAAACCGAACATTCAACTCCTCTACTAATCAGTTTCACAAAGCCTGTTTGTAAAACTATTGTGTTCGAGAAATAACCTCAGTGAGTGGATCCGTCCTGATGTTTCTTTCTATATCTCTCTTAATCTCAAGTTCGCGGAGAAAGCCATCTCCCGAATTGAGTAATACCTGTCTTAGAATATGTCTGGATATCTGATGGGACCTAGTTCATAAATGAACTCTAAATCCAAACTTCTTAGACTGTATCGATTACTGAATTAAATCAGTATCCGGCACCATGCCTTCCACAGTATCCTCTTGGACCAACTGTCCATAATACTGTCCCTCGTCAGAGGGAAAACTATAACTCTGACAATCACTCTGTCGACCATGTCACCTTTGAAGCCTGGAATGATAATCGTCTCCCGAAGGAGGCTGCCGTCATCAAATCCGTAGAACATGCACTTATGTTCTAAAACTGCTTCCTTATATTTCTCCAGGATTGGATTAATACAAACTTATTGTATCTTGTGCAAAACCAACATCTGGTGTGGTACATGACATCTCACGATTGACTCAATTGCCTAAGCAAGTGATCTGCCAATCATGCACATCCCTCTCCCCTTTAGTCTGTAAGACACCTTTAGAGAGGGCGACTCCATCATCTGTAGGTACACTGTTTCCTGATTTAAAATCAGGAAAACCTACGGAAGAGGCTTCAGAAAAGGGTCACGTGCTCACACGTGACCAGTAGTCACGTGTTGGCACGTGACATCTAAAAGTATCGGCAAGGCGAATTCAGTTTCCCAACTACATCAAAGAAAAGGGCTTCAGAAAGGGTCACGTGCTCCCACATGACCAGGGTCACGTGTTGGCACGTGACATTTAAAAGCGGCTTCAAAGGCACATCGGTTCCCTGATCAAAACAAGGAAAAGGCTTCAGAAGAGGTCACGTGCTCCCACGTGACCAGCGTCACGTGTTGGCACGTGACATTCAAAAGCAGCAGACTCAATTCCCTGATCAAATCAAGAAAAAGGCTCCAGGCGAGGGTCACGTGCTCACACGTGACCAGGGGTCACGTGGTGGCACGTGATGGCTAAGCGGCAGCCAGAAGGCAGAACGCAAAAAGGAAGAAGAGGTCTCGTTCCAAGGGGGTCACGTGCCCACACGTGATTAAGGGTCACGTGGCCACACGTGACCGGCTTTCAAAGCCTATCTGTTAACATAATTAAATTCTGAGAAAAGGCCTCTCAAATCTTTCCAAAGGAACCGATTGAATTAAAGATTTAAAGATTCTTAAAAATCACCTATCTATGTAAAAAGCCTGAACTTGGAAAGATTTCCCCTTAAAATCTAACCGAAATAACAAAGGAGAATCTCTGGATTTAAAATCCAATGGTGATTAAAATTCACATAATAATCCAAAGGTCCAAAACGAATGGTGAATACAAATTAAATCTCTCAATGAAAGATTCACCAAAACTAATAGATTCGGCTGCCCCTTCTATAAATAGGAGCCAAGAGACACATAGAGAGAGAGACATGCAGATAGGAATCGATACATAAAAAAGAGGAGAGCCTTGATACTTTGGAGGAATTTGGATCTTCTGCAAAAGAAAACCCTAGGTAAGAAAGGAAAGGCTTTTTGAAAGGAAAAGAGAATTCAATTCTCAACAGAGTTTAACTCTGATATAAAACAGAAGAACATAGTTCTCTCTTTGGTGGAGGATCTGTAAAGTGCACATCTCCCCTTGAGTTGAGAATTTAATTCTCAATGGGTTGAGATCCTGCCATGCAGATCCAAAGCATAGAGAGGGAATGGAAGCTTGAGAATTTAATTCTCACAGAACTATAGGAATTTAATTCCTTTAAAATAAAATTAGGGTTTAACCCTATGTTATGGGAATTTAATTCCTTCAGAATGAACAGAATCAGGATTCAACCCTAGTTAAGAACTTAGTTCTGTTAAAATAACAGGAATTTAATTCCTTCAAGAAAGAAGAAATTAGGGTTTCACCCTATGACAGAATCTCTTGCCTCTCTAAAAGAGAGTGGGAATTTAATTCCTTTAAAGCTTTTATTAGGGTTTAACCCTATGATAGAATTCAGTTCTTCACATATATGAGGAGTTTAATTCCTACAGAAAATTCAGAGTTCAACTCTATCCCAGAATATAAATCTTCAGAAGGAAATAGGAATTTAATTCCTCTTAAACTTATCGTTAGGGTTCAACCCTACGAAGAATTTAATTCTTAAAAAAGGGATTAACAGATCTTCTAAAAACACATACAAAGAGGCAGGGTCACGTGCCACCACGTGACCCCCGAAAAGATCCACAGAGAAGGGCCTTTGAGGCAGTGCCTCACGTGACCCACGTGACCTTTGGCAGAAGCTTTAACATACAAGCATTTAAATGCCCGTCACGTGATGGCACGTGATGCTCCAAAAGATGCAATATTCTCAGCAGAACAAGTGAAGGGAGGGCGCCCTCACGTGCTACCACGTGACCCCTCTTGCTTCAGTGTTTAACACTAGATTGGAACCTCTGAATCCAGTGTTAAAACACTGTTTGGCCTTAGTGTTAAACATTAATCAAAGAACTTTATTTGCAGTGTTTAACACTGAATTTCTTAGTGTTTAATACTAAATTAAACCCCTGTTAACAGAGCATAAGACTAACTCCCTTAGTGTTCAACACTAAATTAAAATCTCTGTCACCAGTGTTTAACACTGATTATTCTTAGTGTTTAACACTAATTTGAAACCTCTGCTGCTAGTGTTTGACACTGATTCGCTCTAGTGTTTAACACTAATTTGAACCCCCTGTTGCTGGTGTTTAACACCAACTCTCTTTTTGTGTTAAAACACTAACTTGATCCCAGTGTTCAACACTGCTGAATTAACGTTAGCCCAATTGGCTAAATGGCCAGAGGCAAAGCCTCTCCTTCAATGGACCAACAGGAAGCCAATATTCCAAACATGATTGGACTTAGCCTAAGATAGCCATAAGTCCTCAATTCAGACTTAACTGGGCTAATGGGCTCATAACATAATTAATTGGTCTTGATCCCAAATTGGGCCAAAGACTATTTAATCCACCCCGGTTCAAGGGTACATCTCTTCACTCCTTTGATACTTGGCGTTGTAATTCCTCAACGTCTTCAAAGAGGTGACGGGTCCCGATGACCACATATTGACACGGACTGTGGGGTCCTTAAACTCATGGACTATGAGGTCCTTAACCTTGACCGAGATGTCTTAAAACTAACAACGGACTGTGGGGTTCTTAAACACATGGACTATGAGGTCCTTAACCTTGACCGGGATGTCTTAAAACTAACTACGGACTGTGGAGTCCTTAAATCCACGGACTATGAGGTCCTTAACCTTGACCGCAATGTCTTAAAACTAACACTGGACCGCAATGTCCTTAAACTACTTATTGACCGCAATGTTACTAAACTAAAAAACAGGGCTCCCGTAATTGCTCTATTGTTGGATCTAAACGATCCCGTTAAGTTGATCTTAGTCTGAAAACAAGACTAATGTATCCTTAACAAACGTTTAAGTCGATCTTAGTCTCGAATGAGGCTAACGTATCCTTAAACCCAAAACCCCCAAACCCAAATCTAAGATAATATGGATTTGGACTAGTCCATGCCCTACGGGCGACGACATAACTCAGTTTCCGTATACAATCCACGGGCAACTAAACACAAAATAAACACATGCGACACAAAGTGACCATCTGGAGAAGGAGAAAGTGGTTACCGCAATGCGGTAGCGTAATTAACTGCAGGGGCTTGCGCCTGCAGGGAAGAGCGTCCCCACAATCAAAAACTCCTTAAGCGAGGGGGAATCTGACGAAGTCTGCTATATCGGACGCATCCGTTTAAACCTTCGATACACGATGCCATAAATCAACTTGGCATCTTCGGAGAGTTGGACGGATAGCACCAATTAGCATCTGCCCCCGAATCACAGGCAAGACGTCCAGTCGCGCCGTCATTCGGAGGGGAACAGATTCTGGCACGCTCGGTGGGACCTTTTCCTCTTTCCACTCCACACTTCATGTGTCGTGATTCGCGAACCAATCGCGGTTCGCTAATGGTTGCCCTTGGGTTTCAAGGTACTAAGACTTGGCGTCTTGCTTATTGTAGAAAGCAAAGAATCGATGGCTTCTACTTGTGCGAAATGCTCCAACTGCTCGGACTGCAATTGCAACCAACGCTCTGCCTCGCCGGGAGGTATACCCTATGGACCCCAAGCTGCTTCGTTATTCATAATGCCCGTAGAACAGGTCACTCGAGCCACCACGGGATTGTTTTTTGGGACCATGCTCCCGCCGACAAGCCTCACCACTCCGGTGCTGACAAAGGAAGCTCCCAAGAAGTCGGTCTTTGATCATCTTACCCCTGCCGCGGCCCCTCTCAACGGGTCGTCCAACAGCAGCGTCTCGGTCTTCTCTAGATTGGGCCAAGACTCCTGTGGACCCACAATGGGGCCTACAATCCCAGAGAAGGCTGCTTCTAAGAAAGTGACCGGTCCTGCTCCTGAAGTCGTCAGGGCGGCTTCCCCGGCCAAAAAGTCGGTCTTTACAAGATTGACGGCTTCAGCTCCCGCTCCTGCTACCCAAAGGACATCGGTCTTTAACAGGCTAACATCAGCAACGGCCCCCCACCTACACAGGGGCAAGACGAAGCCATCCTCACCGCTGAACCAGCACCGTCCGCTTGATACGCTCGATGTCGCCACTGGCGCCGAGTAAAGAAGGCTGGGGGCAACTCCCCTTCTGGGCCAACTCCATCAGCCTCAACGGTGGAAGTTAATGCTGCTGTTCCGACTGGGAACAGCTTCGAGATGCTAAATAAGGTGCGAAAGAATTCTCCTCCTGCGGTGCTAAAGAGGTCTCCTCCTCCACTAAAAAAAGTTGCGGAAATAAAGCCAGAACAGCCCCGATCCCCTCAACGGCTGTCTTCCAAGATCTATAAGGTTTGGCGGCAGGCCCGAGACTCGATGATCGATCCAAACTTCTCCCGCCAGCACAAGAAGCTGAAAATCCAACAGGAAGCCAATCACCAGGCTAAGCCACGAAAGGCTGTCTGGGTGCCCACCTCAACGGCCCCCTCAACCTCCACTGCTCATAAAAAGACGAGGCCGGAGAAGATCCCCGGGCCTGCAACGAGAGCTAAAAGCACTGAACCCAGACGCCCTAAGGCTGGGGGCAGGATGGTCCACACTGTATACATGGCGTCGGGGAAGGAAGACAGCCGTGCGTCTACAGGTCATAGACCGCTTACACGGTCAGTAACCAAAGCTCAGGAGCAACAGCAAAAGCTCCAGGAAATGATGATTGCAATGGCCGTGCTTACTGGGCCGAAAGAAAGCCCCAAGGCTTCCTCGGATAAGCAACAAGAACAGGAAACCGACGCTGAGTTCCTTCGCCGAATATTGGAGAAGAAGGACAAAGAGGCTGCTGAACAAGCAGCCAACATACAGCGTATGGGCCTTCTCTTCCAAGATATGATAGGAATGATGATCCAACAAGACCCACCCGCTGAGGATCCCCCAATCGTTCTTGAAGACGACCGGGGAGAAACGTCAAATCCACCGCCGGCCCTCTCAACGGCCAAGGAGGAGACAATCTCTAAGACTGATTTGGTCGACTATATAGCCCAGCAAATCCGGGTTCATCATGCGACTGAGGCAGCTGGTCAAGTCGTCAAAATGGGGCGGCCGTATCCAAGCTGGTACGACCAAATCAAATATCCGTCGGGTTATACAATACCAAAATTTCACGTGTATAAGGGGACCGGCAATCCCCACCAATATGTCGCCCAGTTCAGGGCCCTTTGCGGTAACACCGGCGGAGATGATAAACTGTTGCTTCGCCAATTCATGGGTAGCTTATCTTTAACAGCGTTCGAATGGTATTCAGAACTCCCGAACGATTCTATCAAGACGTTCGCTGAAATGGAGTTTCTATTCACTCAGCGATTCGCGAGCGCCAGCGAACGCACTCCAATAACGGCATTGATTAACGCCAGGGTAAAACCAGGCGAAACTTGGGTCCAGTATGCTATACGCTGGCGGAATTTGTGGTCGAAATGCGAGCAACGCATTGAGGAAGCGCCCGCAGTGGGCATGTTCGTGGGAACCCTAGACCCTCATGCAACTATCTCCCAGTTTATGATGTTGTTTAAGCCAACCACATTCCAGGCTCTAATCGACAAGCTGGCCCAGATAGACCAAATGGGTCATAGACCGTCTCCCCCGAAGCCCGAGCCTCGGAGTGACAAGGGTAAAGGAAAAGCAACCTTCGTCGCGAATGCCCAGCAGCAACCCAATGTCCCAAAGCTGACGGATCAACTGGAAGAAAGACGCCGGTATTATAATGAGAAAATGAAGCGTCCCTACTCGTTCCCACGGGACAAGACGAAACGGTTATTCGAGTTGGCAGTACGCAACAGACTTATAAACTTGCCAAGTCCAAGGCGACCGCCACAACCCACTGAGGTGAATAACCCTAACTATTGCCCTTACCATCAAACGGTAAGTCATCCGATTGAGGATTGCTTCGTCTTCAAAGGATGGATTGAAGATCAATACCTCCAGAGGAAGTTTGCGCTGTCCGAAAAGTGGAAGGTGAATCCACCACAGCCGCATACTCCTAAGAAAGCAGATACACCGGGGGCAACCTGTTCCTTTATTGAAGAAGCTCCATGGGAGGTCGTGCTGTCAACTAAAACCAAAAGAATGCTGAGGGACCTTCATGCGTGCCCGGCGGTCGAATGGAAGGACCCGCTTGAACCTCAAATTATCGAAGGGATGTTGAAGCCGCGCCCAACTACGAAGACTCGTGGTGATGGCCCAAATACTCACGCCCAACCGTCAAAATCTTCGAAGAAAAAGAAGAAGAAATCTAAGAAGCCCGTGAAGCCTGGAGATAAGCGCACGAACTTGTAGAAGCAAATCGACGCGATGGAAGAGTACAATCAAAAGGCGCGAACTCCTGTCACGCTGCAAGAGTTCCTCTACCACATCTTTCAAGAGGAAGATGATGGAGAGAGTTCGTCGGATGAATCCGAGGGATACGTGGCGAGTTGTAACGTGATCTCCCGCTCGTTTACTGATGATGAAAAAACTCCTAGCACTAAGAAACTGGGGACAGAGCCTGAACCAGAGCGTGTGTGGCCAACAGATGAAATGATCGACGCCTTTCTAGACGAGATTCGTCTGAAGAGTAAAGCGGATCAGGAGCGTGAGATGGCCGCATCGGAAGGAGCCAAACGCAAGCGACTGAACGAAAGAGTCGAAACACTCCCACCAGATCAAAAGACATCCGATGTAGACAAAAAGATATTCAAGACGAGGAAAAGGTTTGCCAAAGCCATGTCAATGAGAATGAAGCTACCACCCTCGGAAGAAAACACGCTCGATGGGGCAGAGAGGCACCCTAATTATTGCGCATATCATCGGAAAATTTCACACCCTACGGAGGAGTGCGACGCCTTTAGGATATGGTGGCAGGGATATGTTGCTCATTGGCAACATTTTAAGCGCATGAAACGCAAGACTCGTCGGGAACGAAGAAGTACTGCCGACGGGAACAACAGAACTACTGGCAACTGTTACATGGTTAACGCCGGAGGGTTACAAGTTCTCACCTTTGGGAGCGACTCTGATGAAGAAATGGCTCTGGGCCCTCTCTTTAAAGAATCCGTTTTGGGGAAAGAGGAAGAACCAGAGGCCTGCGAAAACATTCTGCTGCGCAATCGTACGCTCCCGGAAAAGAATCTCGGGCCCGCAAATAGAAAAGATAAGGGAAAGAAAAAGGTCACTGAGGATATCACTTTAGATGACCAAGTCATGAAAAAGCTGACTACCAAAGACCCTCCCAGGAAGGGTAAGGTGGACTACAATATCCTGGCGCACCTAAGGAAGCTACCTTCTCAACTTAGCATTCTCGATACCCTCCTATTATCAAAAGAAGCGCGAGATTCACTAATTAAGGCGTTACAAGAACCTGAGCAGTTCCAAGCCTTCCTCGCCGCGGAAAGGATGAAGGATGAACTGGAGGAAGTGCATACGGCCGACATCACTTTCGGTGATGAAGACCTTCTCCTCGGGACGTGCGACCACAACCGTCCCCTATACGTCTCCGGGTATTGCCACGATATCAAGATAGGCAAAATCCTGGTTGACAATGGATCCTCCGTCAATCTCCTTAACGTTCGGGTGTTAAAGGAAATCTGCATGAGTGTGCAACACCTCGCTCGTGACAAAATTACCATCTCCGGTTTCGATTCACAATCGTCATGGACTCTCGGATCCGTGATACTAACATTACGCTTCGGACTACTCGTCACAGACATCAAATTCCATGTCATTGACGCCAAGACCTGCTACAACGCCTTGCTCGGTCGCCCTTGGTTACATGAATACAACATCATCCCTTCTACGCAACATCAGTGTATGAAGTATTTCAAGGATGGTTTCGAGTATACCATAACAGGTGAGCTAAACCCATTTTCAGTGAACGAAGTCCGCAAATACGAAGATGCGAAGTACTTTTTGCCAGATTTCGAGGATACAGAGAGGTGTCGCAAGCCGGAGAACAAAGCCGCCGCCACCATCCCCGTCTTCGGGAGCGATACTGAAGAGGAAGAAGAGATAGTTTATGCTGGGCCGTCTCAACGCAACAACCCGGGGACGTCCACCCCCATGTTGATCTTCGGAAGTGACTCGGAGGATGAGGTTAATGCCGTGTTCTCCAATCGGCCGTCAATACAAGCATCCCCCAGCGATGATCAGAGTTTGCAAATCAACATGGTGCCGCGAGAACACTATAAGGATCTCAACACACTTCAAGCTCACAATGTGCAGGACCTGCAGACGTTTTACGTCCCTCCCAGGCGAAAGGGCGAAAAGATGATCCTATTCTACCAATCCACAGAAACAAGAGTCGAGAAAGAAATCTGGCACGGTATGGATTCTACCCTCGACAGGCTCCAACCCATCCGTTTGCCCAGATATTACACAAATGGACTAAAGAGGCTATTGAAGCGCCAAGGAATACCCTTAAAACAGACTGTTCGACAAGCTCGGTTCTACAACAAGATTTGGAATGTCCCTGGGACTCAGCGCAAATTGCCCAACGGGAGAATGGAAACGCTCGGCCTTGGATACGTGAGATCCGGTAAACGGGAGCAAACCCACGGTAGCTACGCCGTATATAACTTCGAGGAGGAGGAAAACGCCCTGTCAGGAAATGCCAACCCCTCATCAAAACTAGATCCCGCGATTGAAGGGCCGAGTCCATCATTTGAAGAACGAATGGACAAGCTTATCAGGAAAGCGGGTCAAAAAGCTCGGGAAGACCACAACCGTGAGATGGCCATCTACGAGAAAAGCCAGGACGCAACGTCTGTTTCAACAGGCTGCAGAAGACGAAGATGCTCATCCCTGTCAACCCGTTGTACGAAAGGCCCGACGCAGAGGCAGAAATAAATCAAGAAGCGGAAAGAGGAGCCGACAACAACAACGCAGGATTAGAGAGTCGTGTGATCGGGCGTTGCGTGGTCCGGATTTGTCCCTCATGAAGAAGATGAGTCGAGCGTATTCCTTCCCCCGAGACAAGACGGAGAGGTTACTTGAGCTCGTTATAAAACATCAAATGATCGCGCTTCCAGAGTCTAAGCACCCTGAGCAAGCTAACAAGGCTTCTCATCTGAGCTATTGCTCTTATCACCGAGCCATAGGACATCCTACCGAAGACTGCTTCACCTTCAAGAACTGGGTCGAGGACCAGTACCAACAGGGCAGATTCGCTTTATCCAACGGCTGGAGGGTAACGCCGCCACAAGAGCACAAACCCAAAGCCGCAAGAGCAGAACCGGATCCACCTCAGTCCTGGAAGCGGATGCGCACCTGTTACACGATTACGATATTAAAAGAAGAGCCCGAGAACATGGATGACCTTCCCTGGTGCTTCGAGAACAGCAATGATGAGGTGATCTCAGAATTTCCGCCAGCTCCGAAAGAACTGGAAGATGGCATACATACTACTGCAGATAACCTCAAGAAGATTGAGTTGGGATCGGCAGATGATCCGCGACCGACATTCGTCAGCGAGCTGCTATCTGAAGAAAGGGTGGCTGCGTTAAAGGACGTGCTTCTACAGTATAGAGATTGCTTCGCGTGGAACTATTCCGAAATGCCGGGATTAGATCCAGAAATTGCTGTACACAGATTGGCGATATCCCCGGACATCAAGCCAGTCAAACAAGCGCCGAGGAGAATGCGGCTCGAGCTTGAGATGAGCATCAACGCCGAGGTCAAAAAGCTGATCGACTCTGGCTTCATCCAGGAAGTTCAATACCCTGAATGGATCGCCAACATCGTCCCAGTGATGAAGAAAAATAGGACAGTGCGCATATGCGTAGACTTCCGGGATCTTAATAAAGCTTGCCCGAAGGACGATTTTCCAGTGCCAGTCACCGAACTGATGATAAATAACACGTCCACTCACGAGGTTTTCTCCTTCATGGACGGCTCATCAGGGTATAATCAAATAAAAATGCATCCTGAAGACCAGAAACATACGGCTTTCCGGACCCCTTTGGGAATATTCTGCTACAAGGTTATGCCCTTTGGTCTAAAGAACGCCGGTGCTACCTATCAAAGGGCCATGACAAAGATCTTCGACGATCTCATACATGACATCGTCGAGTGCTATATTGATGATCTCGTGGTGAAGAGCATGTCATACGAAGAGCACTTAACGCATCTGAAGACTGTATTTCAACGCCTTCGGCAATATAATTTGAAGATGAATCCCCTCAAATGTGCGTTCGGAGTCTCCTTGAGTAAATTCCTGGGATTCATCATCCAACACCGAGGTATCGAAATAGATCCATCTAAGATCAAGGCGATCATATAAATGCCTCTGCCAAGAACCCTCAAACAGTTGCGGTCTCTCCAAGGGAAGCTCGCATACATCCGGCGGTTTATCGCCAATTTTTCAGGCAAGTGCCGTCCTTACAGCCACCTGATGAAGAAAGGAACTCCATTTGTCTGGGATCAAAAATGCCAGGGCGCGTTGGACGAAATTAAACAGTACCTGCAGAACCCGCCGGTGTTGGCTGCTCCGGACAAGGAAAAACCCCTCATTCTTTATACAACCGCCCTCGAAGGTTCCTTAGGCGCATTATGGGCACAAGAGAACGATCAAGGAAAAGAAAGAGCACTCTACTACTTAAGTCGAGTTCTGCTGGGGGCAGAAAGCAACTACTCTCCCATTGAAAAACACTGCCTGGCATTGATCTTCGCGATAACAAAGCTCAGGCACTATGCGTTGGCGCACGAAGTCCGTCTCATCTCGAAGGTGGACCCCCTTAAATATTTGATGTCAAAGGCTATATTGACGGGTCGACTCGCTAAATGGGCTCTACTCTTGATAGAGTTCTCGATAACGTATCGACCTCTCAAGACAGTGAAAGGCCAGGCCATCGCCGACTTCCTTGCTGAGCATCCAGTACCTGCCGGCTCTCCTCTGAACTGCGATTTGCCGGATGAACATGCATTTGATGCGATCGGCGGCGGTGATACCCGATGGGAACTCTATTTTGATGGAGCATCTTCCATGAAGAAGAGCAAGCAATGTACCCCCATAATCAAATCGGGAGTAGGCCTCATCTTCGTAACTCCACAAGGAGGGATTATGCGCTTCGCTTTCTCTTTAACAGAGCCGAAGACGAATAACGAAGCCGAATACGAAGCTTTGATAGCGGGCCTCAAGATCGCCATTGACATGGGAATTGAAGACCTTCTTATATACGGGGACTCTCAACTGGTCGTTAGTCAAGTAAATGGTGACTACCAAACGTGCAAACCAGAGTTGGTGAAGTACGGCGAAAAGGTGCGACAACGGTTGACTCAAATTCCCTCCTATACTTTGGAAAGCATACCACGTGCGGAAAATAGCAAAGCGGACGCGTTAGCTAAGCTCGCCAAAGAATTGGCTGACGAGAACCTCGATGACGTTAAAATTATGGTACAAAGCCGTCGAGTGCTCGCCCCAGCAGAAATATCTCCGGAATCATGCGAAGAAAAGGGAGCGACCGAGCAGACGACCCTACAGATAAAAGACCGTGAGAAGGCTGAGGACTGGAGGGAAGTCTTCATAGACTACTTTAAGTCCCACCGAATGCCCGAAGAAGCGTCCTCAAGACATCAGCTCATGAAGCGAGCTCTATCTTTCGCTTTCGTCAATGATACTCTGTATAAGAGGTCGTTTGATTCTCTGTGGCTAAGATGCTTAGGACTGGACGAAGCAGAAAGAGTCGTTCAAGAGGTTCATGACGGAATCTGTGGTTCTCATCAAGCAGGCCCGAAGATGAAGTTAAAAATTAAACGGATGGGTTACTACTGGCCCACGATGATCCAAGACTGCCTCGAGTATGCGAAGCAATGTCACTCGTGCCAAATCCATGGGGATTTCATCCACCAGCATCCGAATCCACTACATCCAACGGTGGCTAGCTGGCCATTCGAAATGTGGGGGACTGACATAGTTGGCCCCATCGAACCAGTATCGTCCCGGGGACATCGTTTCATCCTGGCGACAATTGATTACTTCTCCAAATGGGCAGAAGCAGTACCGCTGAGGGAAGTGAAGACAGAGAATATCCTCTACTTCTTCAAGACGCATGTCATCTATCGGTTTGGAACTCCACGGCGGATTATCTCCGATAACGGGCCGGCCTACAGAAGCCATAAGATTAGCCGCTTTGCGCGGCAGCACAATATAGACTAGAGATATTCTTCAGTTTACAATCCACGAGCTAACGGTCTGGCCGAGGCCTTCAACAAGACCTTGACGAAGATCATGAAGAAAACGGTGTCACGAAATAAGAAAGACTGGCACGAAAGACTGCAAGAAGCTCTCTGGGCCTATCGAACTACGTTGAAGACGGCCACGAACACAACGCCGTACGCATTGGTATTTAGGACGGAAGCAGTGCTCCCCCTCGAGGTAGAGTTACCCTCTCTACGAGTGGCAGTCCACTACGAGCTGACGGACGAAGAAAATGCTCACCTTCGGCTTGAGGAGCTTGATGCCCTCGATGAAACCCGGCTCATAGCGCAACAAAATCTAGAGGCCTACAAAGCAAAGATGACGCGCTCGTACGAAAGATTGACCAGGCCAAGGACGTTCCGCCAAGGCGAACTCGTACTAGTGGTCAAAAGACCTATGATCCCCAATCGCGCCAAGCGGGAAAAATTCGAGCCAAACTATGAAGGCCCGTACATCATAGATAAGGTCTACCAGGGTGGGGCCTATTTACTCATGGACATGCATGGTGAAAGGCCTTTCAGGCCAATAAACGGCCGCTTCCTAAAGAAATACTACGCTTAATGAGCCACAGCCTAGGTCAATGATAGATGACGACGACTATGTCCGCTCGCTATCTTCCTAAAGCTCAAAGCTCTATAAGTAGTAGCCGGCTCTCTCCACGACGGACCGAAACGTCCTTAAACTAACGACGGACCGAAACGTCCTTAAACTAACGACGGACCGAAATGTCCTTAAACTAATAGCGGACCGAAACGTCCTTAAACTAATACCGCAGCATCCTTAGGCTAACGAGATAAAAAAATATAATAAATAAAAACGGTATGTCCATAAGCAAAAAGGGCATGGATGAAAACCCGAAAGGGCTCCGTGAGTAAAAACAGCAGGGCTACCGGCGAGTGTTCGTGAAAACCCGAAAGGGCGCGGCCTCGTAAAAAAAAAAGAGAAAAAGAAAATGAAAAGAATAAAAAAAATGGTATGTCCATAAGCAAAATGGGCACGGATGAAAACCCGAAAGGGCTCCGTGAGTAAAAACAGCAGGACTACCGGCGAGTGTTTGTGAAAACCCGAAAGGGCGCAACCTCGTTAAAAGACACTTATAGGGTCCTCTCGACCTTGTAAGGAGAAACCACCCGCGTGAGATCCTTACGACTCACAAAGGAGCAACACATTTAGGAATCCTCACGATTCTGAAGGAGAAAATACACTTGTGAGATCCTCACGACTCTTAAGGAGAATTCTCTTATGGGACCCTCACGGCTCATGAGATTTGAAAGTCTTAAGTTACAGAAACCTAAACCTGTTCTTAAGCAGATCCCTCATAACCTTCGATACTGCACTACAAGTGGCTCAATACTGACCCTTGTATACAATCCACGGGCGCGAATAAACATTTCCCCAGCAAAGTCACACCCGTGACTAGGGACATGTCCATATGGTGAACAACCCTTATAATTCCTCTCGACTTATAAGGAGAAAACCCTCTTGTAGGATCCTTACGACTTACAGAGGAACATACACTTAGGAATCCTCACGATTCCTAAGGAGAAAATACACCTGCAAGATCCTCACGACTTGTAGGGAGAAATACCTTTGTGAAACCCTTACGGCTCATGAAGTCAAAAGCCTTGGTCGACAGGACCCTTAACCCTGTTTACTAAGCCACCTTTGTTCGACATCGACAGAGGCAAATGATGATTCGCTCCTGGAAACATCCCAGTTGCAGCGGTGCTGATGCCGAAATTGGTGTCTAAAATCCAAGCTTGCGGCGAAAAAGCTAGCAAGCCACACATGCATACGAAATAACCGAAATGATGGGGCAACTTGCAATAAAAAGCAGCAAGTAAAAATGTATGCATGGAAAATAGCCGAAATGATGGGGCAACTCGCAATAAAAAACAGCGAGTGAAAATAAAAAAAAAATAGCCGAAATGATGGGGCAACTCGCAATAATAAAAAAAACAGCGAGTGAAAATGAAATAAATAGCCGAAATGATTGGGCACCGCAAAAAATAGCCGAAATGATGGGGCAATCGCGACCTTCGCGATATAAAAGCTGAAATGATAGAGCATCGCGAAAATAAAATAAAAAGTTTTAATTTATGCCCTGCAGGTGATGTTCCATCACACCCTGTACACAATCCAAGGGCGTAAACAAAAAAGGGATCATACTTCTCCCCCAGGTTTCATCAGAAGAGGAAGCCAAGTCTCGACGGGCCAAAGGAGACCTGGAGATCGTTTCAACACTCGTCTCGTAACAACGGACACAACGCTAAGCTAAGCGGAACAGCGACAACTCCAAGTTCCATGGCGCGGTGGTATACATATCGCCAACAGTCAAACCTCCATCCCGTGAAATGCGGATACAATCAACAAAATTCCTGGTTACGTGGAACGCGGATAACGTCACTCTTTGACCCCGTGGAAAACGTCCAGAGCGGATCCTGGTCCTCGCAGAGCACGGTAGTGAACCCGTGTGAAGCATCCAGAGCGGAGCCTAGTCCTCGCCGAGCACGGCAGTGAACCCGTGTGAAGCATCTAGTGCAAAATTCCTGGTTACGTGGAACGCGGATAACGTCACTCTTTGACCCCGTGGAAAACGTCCAGAGCGGATCCTGGTCCTCGCAGAGCACGGCAGTGAACCCGTGTGAAGCATCCAGAGCGGAGCCTAGTCCTCGCCGAGCACGGCAGTGAACCCGTGTGAAGCGTCTAGTGCAAAATTCCTGGTTACGTGGAACGCGGATAACGTCACTCTTTGACCCCGTGGAAAACGTCCAGAGCGGATCCTGGTCCTCGCAGAGCACGGCAGTGAACCCGTGTGAAGCACCCAGAGCGGAGCCTGGTCCTCGCCGAGCACGACAGTGAACCCGTGTGAAGCATCTAGTGCAAAATTCCTGGTTACGTGGAACGCGGATAACGTCACTTTTTGACCCCGTGAAAAACGTCCAGAACGGATCCTGGTCCTCGCAGAGCACGGCAGTGAACCCGTGTGAAGCATCCAGAGCGGAGCCTAGTCCTCGCCGAGCACGGCAGTGAACCCGTGTGAAGCATCTAGTGCAAAATTCCTAGTTACGTGGAACGCGGATAACGTCACTCTTTGACCCCGTGGAAAACGTCCAGAGCGGATCCTGGTCCTCGCAGAGCACGGCAGTGAACCCGTGTGAAGCGTCTAGTGCAAAATTCCTGGTTACGTGGAACGCGGATAACGTCACTCTTTGACCCCGTGGAAAACGTCCAGAGCGGATCCTGGTCCTCGCAGAGCACGGCAGTGAACCCGTGTGAAGCATCCAGAGCGGAGCCTGGTCCTCGCCGAGCACGGCAGTGAACCCGTGTGAAGCATCTAGTGCAAAATTCCTGGTTACGTGGAACGCGGATAACGTCACTCTTTGACC
Organism: Agapanthus africanus; assembly: GCA_030015575.1. Lineage (NCBI taxonomy): Eukaryota > Viridiplantae > Streptophyta > Magnoliopsida > Asparagales > Amaryllidaceae > Agapanthus > Agapanthus africanus. The sequence goes on from CM057339.1 coordinate 51,783,016, forward strand.
CCGTGGAAAATGTCCAGAGCGGATCCTGGTCCTCGCAGAGCACGGCAGTGAACCCGTGTGAAGCATCCAGAGCGGAGCCTAGTCCTCGCCGAGCACGGCAGTGAACCCGTGTGAAGCATCTAGTGCAAAATTCCTGGTTACGTGGAACGCGGATAACGTCACTCTTTGACCCCATGGAAAACATCCAGAGAGGATCCTGGTCCTCGCAGAGCACGGCAATGAACCCGTGTGAAGCATCCAGAGCGGAGCCTAGTCCTCGCCGAGCACGGCAGTGAACCCGTGTGAAGTATCTAGTGCAAAATTCCTGGTTACGTGGAACGCGGATAACGTCACTCTTTGACCCCATGGAAAACGTCCAGAGCGGATCCTGGTCCTCGTAGAGCACGGCAATGAACCCGTGTGAAGCATCCAGAGCGGAGCCTAGTCCTCGCCGAGCACGGCAGTGAACCCGTATGAAGCATCTAGTGCAAAATTCCTGGTTACGTGGAACGCGGATAACGTCACTCTTTGACCCCGTGGAAAACGTCCAGAGCGGATCCTGGTCCTCGCAGAGCACGGTAGTGAACCCGTGTGAAGCATCCAGAGCGGAGCCTGGTCCTCGCCAAGCACGGCAGTGAACCCGTGTGAAGCATCCAGAGCAAACACCGGATTGTGGAGTCCTTAAAATCCACGGACTATGATGTCCTTAACCTCGACCGTAATGTCTTAAAACTAACAATCAAGCACCCCGATTCCCTACGGATTCTGCCTTGGTTTAAGGGTCCCGACGGGTCCCTGCAACCAAACATCGGACTGTGGAGTCCCTAAATCCACAGACTATGAGGTCCTTAACCTTGACCGTGATGTCTTAAAACTAATATCGGACTGTGGAGTACCTAAATCCACGGACTATGAGGTCCTTAACCTTGACCGTGATGTCTTAAAACTAACATCGAACTGTGGAGTCCTTAAATCCACGGACTATGAGGTCCTTAACCTTGACCGAGATGTCTTAAAACTAACATCGGACTGTGTAGTCCTTAAATCCACGGACTATGAGGTCCTTAACCTTGACCGTGACGTCTTTAAACTATGATACCTTGAGCGACCCCTGACACTATGAAACACGGATAAGGGCGACCACATCCAGCACTTGCAGGTCCTCACGACTTGCAAGGAAGAAAACTCTCTTGTGAGATCCTTACGACACTCAAGGGAAACCCCGCTTAAGAATCCTTACGATTCTTAAGAAGAACTCACACCTATGGGATCCTCTCGACCTGTAGGGAGAAAAAAAACTCTTTATGAGACCCTCGTGGCTCATAAAGCACAAAAGTCTTAGGAAGCAGATCTTAACCCTGAATCCTAAGCCATCGCTGCCCTGCAAGGAGATCAAGATAAATTGTCCGCGAACGCATTCAATGAAAAGAGACACGTCATTGAGAAGAAAAATGTATCTTTTATTCATAAACCAAAATGGATACAAATTACAATCCATGAAAGAACAAAAAGAAAATACTCTTGCTCAAGAGTATGTACAAAAAGAAAGGGAAAGATACAAATGTTTCAAGCCGGCGGGCGATTTAGCACCTTGGTCAGCTCATCCTGCTTTTGTCGGGCCATGGCCTCATGATTTAAGATCGCCAGAAGGCGAGCCTCCGCCTGAGCTTGCTGGGCCTGATATGAAGCAAGCCGAGCCTCAAGCTCTTTCTCGGTGGCTTTATGAGCCTCGACCCTTTCACGAGTGAACGTGGCAGCTTTATCGAGAGCCACCACCTCTTTGATGGACTCCTGAAGCACCCGCCAGAGTTCATACGCTTTGTTGGCCTTGGCGGTAAGATTGGCTTGAAGCTCGCTCAGCACCTTAGAAGCCAACTCCCTCTCCGAGAATTTACGACCGAACCCTTTCCCCGCACAACAATGTGTTCGCCACGTGTCGCCTTGTCAGGCCATTTAGCCCACTGTCACGACCGCAGCCTCTGAAACAGGATAGGAACGCTCTGGACTGTATAAATAAGCTCCGGTTGATAGCAATAGTCGAGCTGAAGCACGCGTACATCATCGGGTATGGGAAGCAATACGAAAATTTCTGACGTTATCCTGTCAAGCAGGCGTTCGCAATTATAAAAAAAAAAAGAAATAATATGCGAAGCTCTGATGTACATGCGACATGATGATAATATTGGTGACTAAATAAAGTCTTCATAAGAAGAACACAAAGTTTATTTATGCAAGCGAAAACATACATACGAGTACCAAGCCTACATGGAGGTTCAGCATAAAGCATACAAAAAAAAGGACTAATTTAAATATTCTTCACTAGCGGGAAAAGGTCACCAAACACGGGATCAGTAGCACAAGAGTTAACAAAGCAAAGAACAAAATTCTCCATCTCTCTCTCCGCTCTCTCCAGCACATCAAAGCGACGGTTCTCGCGAGGAGTCGCTCCCCATCGATTAGTGCCATGTTCGTCCGCGAAAGCAAACATAATAGCTCGCCAGGCCCTTATTTGGCTCAGCAGGTGAATCGAGCAGTCCTTCAAAGCCTGAGTAATCAGGCACGCTTCGTGAAAACCCTCGAGCTTCTCTTCAGCCGCATCAAGCATCGCCAGGGTCATCTCCGCCGGGTGAGGAGGAATGTCGGCAAGCACGGCCGTGAGGATCATCCGGAGCCAGAAGGAACCCATTGGGAGGGGAGACCCCCTACGGATCGAGAGTTCATACATCGCCGAGTCGCATTCATCATCGGTAAGGAGTGGATCCACCAACCGGGCGGCAAAGCGGGGGATCATCTCCTCGATAGGAACTTCCCATGGCTGTCGACGAGCGTACGGGCGGTTGCAGGCCATGGCACTTAGTTGTTCTCGAATTAAATCGCGTTAAAATGGGAATAAAAGTTCTCTGTGAAGAGAAAAGGAAAGCCACTGCCTCAGATATAAAGGGGTCTATTAAGTGCTGTGCGCGGAAAATCTTGCATGATGAAGCTATTTCCAAGGCCCAAAAAAGGAAAGGCATCGAAAATCAGGGAGATGGAACTATTTCCAAGGCCCTTTTTCTGCATCTGATATTGTGCACTGAAAATTTGGCATGGGAAAATTTTGTGAACAGCCCCATCAAGGGACCCCACGTGCAGAACACGTGAGGCCCAAACTTGATGTGCACTAAAAAAAATGGAGTAGCACCCTGCATATTAAAAGCATCAACAACAACAGTAGCAAAATGATAAAATCCCAGAGAAAGGCATGCAAACATGGAAAAACATAATAAAACTTATCATTCATACTTTGAGAAGTTCATACAAAATAAAGAGGACACAATTACAACGGTAGAACCTCAGACGCGGGGCATGGATTGAGGAACTCGAACGTAGCTTTGTCCAAGATCTTCCATGCATTTCGAACCGCCCTAGTATGTTTTCTCTCACGATCACAAGCGTCGGGGTCCTCGCGGATGTCCTTTACCCTCCGGTAGGCGGCAAGTATGGCTGATTGCTGAAAAATCTGATGCAGGAGATCAATAAGATTGTCTCGCCTTCTCTTTGAGATCAAGTGCATCAGATACACCGAGTGTACTTTATCCTCGGCGGCGTCCAATGCCCTAAGTGGCACACCAGTACAAAATAAAGGGAGTGCCTCCCTGATCGCCAGCACGATTAGCCTCAAAAGAGAAGAGCGACGGGGGAGTAGTTGGCCATTATACTCGTAGAAGCGGCCCATGATCTCGGCACACTGAGCGTCAGTGAATTCCTGGTTCTGGCTGAGACCCAACGCGCGAATGTTTCCGTAAGAAATGATCTCGTCAAGATCATACCAATGGTCAGCCATAGTATCTGAAATAAAAAAAAATTATGAGAATATAGTGGACAAGCCAATCAAAAAGAACGCTTGTCTAGATGGGTAGTGGACTATGGACATTCCCTAGGGGAAAATATCATTACAAGCTTCTTCTCCACTGATTGATTACAGAATGACAACCTAGGGGTAAGGAGACCCTAAGGAGCCCCTATAAGAAGAAACCGAGTTCTTCACAGGAATTAAATTCCTTATTAAGAAAAGGGAATTAAATTCCCCAAAAGGCCTTTTCTGTGAACAGAGTTAAACTCCATGGATCATCATATGAACCCTAAGAAATCTACTGTTGGAGGTTAAATGGTTTCGTATTTTGGTTAAGAAACTTGAAGAAAAATGGGTTCTTTGTTAAAAAAGGGTAAAAACCCTTGTTTTGGATTTAAAATCCAGAGGAATGTGAGAGTTCATCGTTCATTCGAGAGCATTACCTAAAGAGAAAAGTCTTTTCGAACAGAGTTAAACTCTGGAAGATTTTCAAGGCAGAGAACTAAGCTCTGGGAAAAGAGAATTAAATTCTTAAAAGAAGAAAGTTCTCAAAGGAGGAAGATGAGCAAAGTGGAGGCTCTTCTGAAATGACCCAAATATTTATAAGAGGTGATGGAAACGTTTCATCTCCCCAAATCCCTAGAGAAATCCAACGGTCACAAAAGTGACAGCGTTGCACTCACGTACAGACACGTGAGAACAACGCTGTGGGGGCATTTGTTTCCTGATTTAAAATCAGGAAAACCTACGGAAGAGGCTTCAGAAAAGGGTCACGTGCTCACACGTGACTAGTAGTCACGTGTTGGCACGTGACATCTAAAAGTATCGGCAAGGCGAATTCAGTTTCCCAACTACATCAAAAAAAGGGCTTCAGAAAAGGCCACGTGCTCCCACGTGACCAGGGTCACGTGTTGGCACGTGACATTTAAAAGCGGCTTCAAAGGCACATCGGTTCCCTGATCAAAACAAGGAAAAGGCTTCAGAAGAGGTCACGTGCTCCCACGTGACCAGCGTCACGTGTTGGCACGTGACATTCAAAAGCAGCAGACTCAATTCCCTGATCAAATCAAGAAAAAGGCTCCAGACGAGGGTCACGTGCTCACACGTGACCAGGGGTCACGTGGTGGCACGTGACGGCTAAGCGGCAGCCAGACGGCAGAACGCAAAAAGGAAAAAGAGGTCTCGTTCCAAGGGGGTCACGTGCCCACACGTGACCAAGGGTCACGTGGCCACACGTGACCGGCTTTCAAAGCCTATCTGTTAACAGAATTAAATTCTGAGAAAAGGCTTCTCAAATCTTTCCAAAGGAACCGATTGAATTAAAGATTTAAAGATTCTTAAAAATCACCTATCTATGTAAAAAGCCTGAACTTGGAAAGATTTCCCCTTAAAATCTAACCGAAATAACAAAGGAGAATCTCTGGATTTAAAATCCAATGGTGATTAAAATTCACATAATAATCCAAAGGTCCAAAACGAATGGTGAATACAAATTAAATCTCTCAATGAAAGATTCACCAAAACTAATTGATTCGGCTGCCCCTCCTATAAATAGGAGCCAAGAGACACATAGAGAGAGAGACATGCAGAAAGGAATCGATACATAAAAAAGAGGAGAGCCTTGATGCTTTGGAGGAATTTGGATCTTCTACAAAAGAAAACCCTAGGTAAGAAAGGAAAGGTTTTTTGAAAGGAAAAGAGAATTCAATTCTCAACAGAGTTTAACTCTGATATAAAACAGAAGAACATAGTTCTCTCTTTGGTGGAGGATCTGTAAAGTGCACATCTCCCATTGAGTTGAGAATTTAATTCTCAATGGGTTGAGATCCTGCCATGCAGATCCAAAGCATAGAGAGGGAATGGAAGCTTGAGAATTTAATTCTCACAGAACTATAGGAATTTAATTCCTTTAAAATAAAATTAGGGTTTAACCCTATGTTATGGGAATTTAATTCCTTCAGAATGAACAGAATCAGGATTCAACCCTAGTTAAGAACTTAGTTCTGTTAAAATAACAGGAATTTAATTCCTTCAAGAAAGAAGAAATTAGGGTTTCACCCTATGACAGAATCTCATGCCTCTCTAAAAGAGAGTGGGAATTTAATTCCTTTAAAGCTTTTATTAGGGTTTAACCCTATGATAGAATTCAGTTCTTCACATATATGAGGAGTTTAATTCCTACAGAAAATTCAGAGTTCAACTCTATCCCAGAATATAAATCTTCAGAAGGAAATAGGAATTTAATTCCTCTTAAATTTATCGTTAGGGTTCAACCCTACGAAGAATTTAATTCTTAAAAAAGGGATTAACAGATCTTCTAAAAAACATACAAAGAGGCAGGGTCACGTGCCACCACGTGACCCCCGAAAAGATCCACAGAGAAGGGCCTTTGAGGCAGTGCCTCACGTGACCCACGTGACCTTTGGCAGAAGCTTTAACATACAAGCATTTAAATGCCCGTCACGTGATGGCACGTGATGCTCCAAAAGATGCAATATTCTCAGCAGAATAAGTGAAGGGAGGGCGTCCTCACGTGCTACCACGTGACCCCTCTTGCTTCAGTGTTTAACACTAGATTGGAACCTCTGAATCCAGTGTTAAAACACTGTTTGGCCTTAGTGTTAAACATTAATCAAAGAACTTTATTTGCAGTGTTTAACACTGAATTTCTTAGTGTTTAATACTAAATTAAACCCCTGTTAACAGAGCTTAAGACTAACTCCCTTAGTGTTCAACACTAAATTAAAATCTCTGTCACCGGTGTTTAACACTGATTATTCTTAGTGTTTAACACTAATTTGAAACCTCTGCTGCTAGTGTTTTACACTGATTCGCTCTAGTGTTTAACACTAATTTGAACCCCCTGTTGCTGGAGTTTAACACCAACTCTCTTTTAGTGTTAAAACACTAACTTGATCCCAGTGTTCAACACTGCTGAATTAACGTTAGCCCAATTGGCTAAATGGCCAGAGGCAAAGCCTCTCCTTCAATGGACCAACAGGAAGCCAATATTCCAAACATGATTGGAATTAGCCCAAGATGGCCATAAGTCCTCAATTCAGACTTAACTGGGCTAATGGGCTCATAACATAATTAATTGGTCTTGATCCCAAATTGGGCCAAAGACTATTTAATCCACCCCGGTTCAAGGGTACATCTCTTTACTCCTTTGATACTTGGCGTTGTAATTCCTCAACGTATTCAAAGAGGTGACGGGTCCCGATGACCACATATTGACACGGACTGTGGGGTCCTTAAACTCATGGACTATGAGGTCCTTAACCTTGACCGAGATGTCTTAAAACTAACAACGGACTGTGGAGTCCTTAAACTCATGGACTATGGGGTCCTTAACCTTGACCGGGATGTCTTAAAACTAACTACGGACTGTGGAGTCCTTAAATCCACGGACTATGAGGTCCTTAACCTTGACCGCAATGTCTTAAAACTAACACTGGACCGCAATGTCCTTAAACTACTTATTGACCGCAATGTCACTAAACTAAACAACAAGGCTCCCTTAATTGCTCTATTGTTGGATCTAAACGATCCCGTTAAGTTGATCTTAGTCTGAAAACTAGACTAACGTATTCTTAACAAACATTTAAGTCGATCTTAGTCTCGAATGAGGCTAACGTATCCTTAAACCCAAAACCCCCAAACTCAAATCTAAGATAATACGGATTTGGACTAGTCCACGCCCTACGGGCGACGACATAACTCAGTTTCCGTATACAATCCACGGGCAACTAAACACAAAATAAACACATGCGACACGAAGTGACCATCTGGAGAAGAAGAAAGTGGCTACCGCAATGCGGTAGCGTAATTAACTGCAAGGGCTTGCGCCTGCAGGGAAGAGCGTCCCCACAATCAAAAACCCCTTAAGCGAGGGGGAATCTGACGAAGTCTGCTATATTGGACGCATCCGTTTAAACCTTCGATACACGGTGCCATAAATCAACTTGGCATTTTCGGAGAGGTGGACGGATAGCACCAATTAGCATCTGCCCCCGAATCACAGGCAAGACGTCCAGTCGCGCCGTCATTCGGAGGGGAACATACACCACCATGCCAGGAGTCAACTATTCTAAAAACTATCAGAATACTGTCAAAGTACCCACATTGGGAAACTACCCAAATCTAGATCTAAAACCATAGATCTAGAAACCAGAATGTCAGATATTATATCCATATCCTGTCTGGAGAAACAACTGTGTGACGACCACAGTACAACCGATCGTAGTATAGGAATTTTACTTCCTACTCTGTGTATGTCATCCAAATACCATGACATCAAACCCTACTACCTTCTTAACAGATCCATCCCTATTCTGATGAAGTCAAACCCATGACTGTCACATCAAAAATAGATGATCTATCTCCGCTATATCTGCTCTAGTCTATAAATAGACATAAGCTACTTGCCCACTATACTTCCGCTGCTCCCACTGACTACGACAACCCTCTGGCAGAATAATATACACGTGCACTTCTAAAGCTAGTTTAGAACGACGCTATACTTAACCTCCTGCCGGGTCTCATAGTCTGGAACAACAGTAGTGTCAAGTCTGGGTAAACAAGAACCTCCCTGTCACCGTCCTTGAGGCTACCGAAGTACCTCTCGGGTGTCTGAGGTTACCTACCATATCTGCGAAGTGACTAATGGAATGTCAAACCTGATTGAATATATAGGTCCTATTAAATTTTCCGTAATCGTTCGCGGTTCTGGAATCACTTCCAGTTCTACCATACTCCCACTACTGTTTTCTTAAAAAATCCATTTTACTAAAATTGTGGCGAGTCAAGAACAATATCACTATTGATCTTCCAGATGGTAGAAAGTCAACCCTCGTCATATCCAGGGTCAACCCACAAACTGCCATTACAGAAACGTGCCTTGAGTTATTCAGAGTCTGGTTTTAAGCATAAGCTGGACAACTCACCGTACCTTAACATCGTTAAGATATGAACCATTCTATATCCAATATAGAAACTTTGTCACTTATTTAATTGGAACCAGATTCAATCATGCAGCTGTCTCCAGTGCATATCAACTTAATGGAAAAAGGCTAATCAGCATTACTCAACTTAGGAATCCATCCAATTATGAGTAAGCTGAAAGAGAAACAAGTTTCTCAAAACCATTACTATCATCTGAATACCAATCACAAGAATCTACATCTTCGATCTCTTTGAAGAATCCCGATACTTGTGACACCTAGTTCTCTACTTTATTTTTATACCCACAACTTCTCAAAACTTAGACCTTGTATTTCTACGAAACACTTGTCTAAATACTAGAGAAGTCATAAGTAAACAGAACATAGTATGAGGACCTACCCCTTTGTCCTGATGGACACTGGACAACATACAATACTTTGTATAAGTCCGCTGAGTTGAATAACTCAAAACCTGTGAATCGTAGGTTGAAAACTGTACCCAGGCGATTTCCTCAAATATCACCAATTACAACGAATTCCGATATAATGAGGATGATCACCTAATTCCCAATAACTTACTCCCACTCATCATCTGTAAAACCATACAGATATGAGAATGAAACCTGGTAAATACATACCCTTGGAGTAAGTATCTAATCGGGAAAACAGTTTTTCTGTAACAATGCACTGAAACATGAAAATGTTTTGTAGGGGTATCCTGGTATTCCTAGTAATGCCTCTTCCATAATCCAATTCATGACTATAACCGTATATTTCTTTGCCATCTCTCCAAATCCCTTTATTTGTCTTTAGTCGTTACCTTCTGTACACCATCGTTAGGCTAAATGGTTTTCTTCCTTCCCTACCGTTCGGCACCAGCCTATAGTTTGGAAGAAGACTATCCAGTAAGCATAATAGGTAACCCTCCTAATCCTAGGAGTACTCGCAACTTGAGAGAAGGTGATGATAAAAGACAACTGAATAATACCTTATTCTATTTCTCCCGAACTGGGGAAAAAAAAGCAAAGGTGAAATAGGAGTGGCGATGAAGCACGCGGTTTGGTCGTGAATGATATCAGTCGTAATTTACTTTGCTCTCTTTCTAATCCCTTTATTTTGTCTTTACATATTACCTTCTGTACACCCTACTTAGGCTAATTGGTTTTCTTCATTCCCTACCTTTCGGCACATGCCTATGGTTTGGAATAAAACTATCCAATAAGCGTAATAGGTGTACTCTCCTAAACCAAGGAGCCCTCGCAACCTGAGAGAAGGTGATAATAAAAGACAACTGAATAAACCAATTCCTTTTCTCCTGAACCTTGATCCATCCTCGAAGAATTCCTTCGGGTTCGTATATAACTATACGATGGATCTATCCAATGGAAGTGGATGTCCGTAGTAATACGGGGTGTTTTGAGAAATGCAAAGAGTAAAAGAAGGAGCGGCAATAACTTATGCAACTCGGACAATCCAAAAGCCAGTATTTTAAGAAGGTTCGGTCAACTTGGTCACTGAGTCATAGTCTAGGGTCGGTCTATGGTCGCTGCCAAAGAGAGAGAGAAAAGAAACACTCTGCGTGCACTCTAACCTAGATCAGAATGGTTATCACTTTATCTAATCAGGAAACCTCCCACTGTACTGTCAAATTCTCCTCCAAACCAAAAAGAAGAATCAATCGGGATCACCCAAAGAGTAAACCAACTCATCAGTGGGAATCGGGATCCAACTCTCATCGCATGATAACGTGACGGAATCCACTCACGTTATCACACTCCAGAAGGTATGCGCATAATTGGCAAGTTTCAGTTTCTTTAGAAACTCCCGATATGATTTTTTGCCCCATGCTCTTATGACCTTGGCGTTAGGTCAAAATGTCATAAGTCACATGCCAAGTTCTACCCATCATTATCTTGTCAATTTGAACCCACCCGCACATGCCCTTGGCGTTAGGTCAAAATGGCAGAACGGCTGTCCCAAACCAACTCATCTATCTGTGCAACAAATGAATACCCAGCAGCTACCAAACACTATGCCTTGGCGTTAGGTCAAAATACATAGCTTGAATACTACTCAATACCCAAAAGAAATGATGGAGGGCTACGGCTGGTTTTTGGCGAAAAACCTTTAACGTAGTGAACTTGATATCGCAGAAGGAACCTGATAGCTTTTTATAAAAATATAGTGGCGAAAACCTTTTGCTAAAGAGGTCACTCCCGGTGAAGGGATCTCGGCTCTTTCCTCGTGGAATGAGGTGCAGGATATTCACACTGAATACCGCTATGCAAAGCAACTTGTAATCGACTATAGTGAAGTTATTACCCTGACGCAAACTTCTGCCCAAGGGGTCATTCCCGGTGAAGGGATATCGGTCCTTGCCTCGTCGAATGAGGTGCAGGATATTCACACTGAATACCGCTATTCAAAACAAAAGGAAACGTCTTTATGATAACACCTTTTAAAATTGTTCCAACAACATCCAAACAGGTTTGTTTTCCTTTGCATTGATCAGAATCAACGCAGTCCCATCAGCAATCACACACCAGAAAAAAAACGAAAATAAAATGTACGTATATGCCATCCGCATTCATCACTGGGTCCCGTCATCACCCGTTAGGTTACTTAACTAACGACAGAGCGGGGACTGGACTAGCGCGGGTGCAAAACATATACAACATCTAATAGTATATATACCAATATACAATAATCGCTCCAGGCGTGATAATATGCAACATTACAGAAAAGTAATAAGCATCACAGAACAATACAGATAATCTGGGATCCCCGGGTTTCACAGAGCCGCTGCTGAAACCCGACGTTCCCCTGGTCGTGTGGATAGCCTGTGCAATGAAACCTAGACCCCTACGGGTGCGACAAGTTACCCGCCAAAACCTGAAGCGAGGCAGCCTCCTACAGCAAAGTGAATGAACCACCCAGCACTTCACGGAATCCGGTAACTTGAGCACCCCTCATTGGGTCAACCTATTCCCCCTATAAGTACGGCGAATAGTCTGCCAATTCTAGAGTGAGGCCCCTCTGCCTCTCAAAGCCATAAGATGCGGACCCGTTGCCCTCCAGAACCCGGCTATCCGTGCACTCCGTTGCGGGGTAAACCTAGTACAGAAATAAATAATATGTACAACGGGTATATCGACCTCAACCTGGTCGTGCCCCAAAAGAATATTATACAAACTGGCAGAGACGGCAGTCCACATGTTGGACGCTCGCCCCGCAACATCAAATGTACAAATAAATCCAAACTGCACTACCATTGCACACTGCTATCCACCACGACAAATCCGCAACATCACAGCACAACACAGAATATCAACGCGAATGTCACGTTCGCAAACTCGTCTAAAAGAACTATAGCAATCAGACGCGGTTTACCGATCAAATGACATTCACGGTCGAAAATATAATGTAAGTACTGTAAACTAACATGTTTAAATTTCGATCGACTAAATATCACGAAGTGGGCCCCACGAACATCTGTTGTACAGTAACAAAATCTGGGCCCAAAAGATATATACCAAAAACCACAATTTACCATATTAGAAGACACTGTGCAAATTTGGATCAATGATCACACAGACTAGCCGCGGATGCGCGGTCAAACCCTAGGTTTGACCGCGATTCCGCTGCGGTCTTGTAGGGTCACGTGGCCAAATTTCTACCATGTACTTAGAAAACCCTGCTGAATTTTCTGTGATATGTAAAATTATTTTTAGAACCCTTTTAAAATCGACAGAAACTCAGAATTTGGAATTTGCGGTTTTCGAAAATCCGTTCGATCGATATTTTAAACGCGTTAGCACAAGTTAGTAAAGCATAATGGTGAGGCTCTGATACCACTGTAAGTCTACGGTAGCGTCCCGGCCGTCTAACAGACGCCAAATGCGGAACAAAAACTTTTAACTGGCACTATCGTATACTATAACCCGGATCTGCCATTATTGCTAAACTAACAAACTGTAAAGAGGGTAGAAAGGTTATACCGAACGATCCGAGTCCTTCGTTCTTTAACCATCATCCCACGCTCCGTTGCGGCTGCTCCGATCTCGTCGATCTCCGATCTGCTCGTCCAGGTGGCACCACGTCAACGGTTCTTTAAACGGGCTCCCGCCTCTGACTCGAGGCAACTCGGTCGTCAAGTTTGCTAAAAGAGATTACCAAGATTGATGTAGAGAATGAGTAGAATACTTTGTCTCACTTCGTCCAAAGCCGTGGACGAACGGTTAATGAAGTTGCCACTCGATATGAAATGGAATGAGAAATGAACTATGAAATTTCCATACATCCAAAACTTTATTCTTTTTCCAAATGAAATCAATCTCACACAACCCAAGAGAGGGCCGGCCATATTTGTAGAAGGTGGGGGTGAGTGTAGGAGAGGGGAAGGTGACCACAAGATAAAGCTTATCATAACAATGACTCACTTAAACAATAAATGCAAAACAATGATTCACTAACCTAGTCATCCTAGCATTAATGAATCATTAAATGCACTAATGAGTCACAAAGATGCATGAACCTAGTCACCACCTTCTAGAAGCTTCTAGAACCTTCCACACTCATCTCAAGAAAAGATAAATCCGTCTTTAACCGAATGATAAAGACGGGTGATAGAAAACTGAAAACTGGCAACTTCCAAAAGTGATCCTGAAACGAATTTCAGGATAACCCCGTATCAGTATAAACATACTCGCATTTGTATTACGACCGAATACAAATGCATCTGAGACAAAGATATTATATCTACAAATATAATACATGGATCCGGCTTAAACCAAAGCCCACCAGTATTATCTGCCCGAAATATGACACGTGCGTAAACGCACGTGCATTTTCCGAACCCTGTCATAAAACCATACGGCCTCTACAACGTTTCGCCCGAACTTGGGAAACTGTCTGTGGGGGACTCTAATGACTCGTCAGTACCCTGGCAGTGGGTTTAACCACAAGCTGTCAGCGGCACTAGCTGTGCGTAACGGCTGCCCATCTACTGACCTCAAGGGAGGCCGATGAGCGAACTCATCCGGAAACCCTACTGAGCCTAACAGTGACAATGTATATACAGTCCGGTCCGTTCGTCTATGAGTATCGCATATCTGCCTAGGGGGCTAGTAACGTCAGACCCCCAATAGCAGTATAAGTCGTGTCGAAGTGTAGCCTAAAAACACCCTGAGATACTACTGGAGTACCTACCAGTAAATCTCCTGTCACGGCCGTGGGCTTTGTGTAATGGCTCTCCTAGACACAGCGCGATCTCACCCCCAATACCGGGAGAGACGAATCCCCTGTCGATTCGCTCACGTGCCTCCATGTGGCTCGGGACTGTACCCAAAAACTACCTGTTTGCACGACTCCTTTGAGCCGTGGTAGGGTAGAAATCAAAGCACAGTGGGAACTTACACGAGACAAATGACGACCTCGGGTCGATGAACTAACCTATACACATGTCACCAGGGAACTGCTATCTGACGATATGTATAATACCAACTAGCAGGTTCCCGGCGAGTCCTGTCCGGTGTACTCATAACCCAATGAGCACCTGTATACATCTTAGGTGATCCAACTGACACCAGTGGCTTGTGAGACCGGCCACCGCCCCTCGTCGGGGTCTCGACTGTATACACTAGTCTACTCCGGAGTATCGAGGCCCTGTCTCGAAACTCCCACGACTAGGGACCACAATTAAGGATATGCTTATAAACCACCCAACTCTCACGTATATGATCGCCATCATACTGTTGGTAGTAAAGCAAGGTCCTAAGGGCTCTATCAAAGTGTAACAGTGATCAGTCACCTGAACCTGTACACGACTGATAAAGGCAAACCAGATAGCATACTATCATCTCGAGTAAGACTGTCCTACCGGTATAGGTCCTCCGTAATCATTGCAATCACGTGCCTGCGATCCAATAATTGACTCTGAGGGCACTATATCCAACATACTGCACACTCGTTACACGCCTGGAGGCCGAGGGAGCTATCCATGCCACGAGGCCGGCAGAAGAGTCTTCTTCGGAGGCCGAGGATCTGTGACTTGAGCTGCGTCTGGAGAGGGAGAGGATAGTCGTCCTTGAAGCCCAATCATCCGCCGCTGAGCTCACCGTCTCGAAGTGCCGGGAGTCCTATCAACGTCTAAGTGAGTCCCACTGAGTCATCGAGGTGAAGTTTATGGAACTGGCCGATCGCTTTGCAGCAATAAAGAGGGCGAGGGATGCCAGCAGGCGGGATGCCGAGGCGGCTCTTCAGGAGGCGGAGGTTGCCGAGATTCGAGCTAGAAAGGCGGTGGCCGATTACAAGGGGTCGGACCAGTTTTACGTCGACCTCGGCGAGTCTTCTACCATTGCATGGCACAATACTCTTGATGCCGTCAAGGAGCAGTGTTCGGAGTTTGCCGACGGTGAGCTCCGTGCTCGGGTCCCACTTTCGGTGGTTATGCCTCCGGCTGATGGTGATGAGGGAGGTGAGGTCTAGGCGGGGCTTACGGCGTGAACTTTTTGGCTTTTCCTCCTTTCTCTTTCTGTAAGCCTCCGGGCAATTTGGTAAGTCTGGGGAGCCCACAATATCCTTGTAAAGACTTTGGCTTTGTGAATAAAACTTTTTGCAGTGGTATTTGCACGCTATTTTCCTTTGTCGGTAAACACTTGTATTTCCACAGTACTGCCTTCGTGTTATGTCGGTTCTTCATCTAGCGATTACGCGTCGAGTTGAATCTGTTCATTTGCCAAGTGTGCAAAGACCGGTGAGAAGACGGTATCTCCATGGCTCGAAGTCGAGGTGATAGCTTAGACGTAGATAGACCGGATGCCTCTTGGTGAGGGCTTTGCTCCACAGTGTGGGAGGCACAGTAAGGTGTGCTAAGGATGGATCGAGCAGGGTAGCTGCTCGGTCGCCTCATGGCAAGGGCTTAAATCCCTGGCGTTGTGGAGTAGGGAGCTACCAGCCAGGGAAGACCGAGCAAGGGCGGGCCCGGTTGCCTCTCGGCGAAAGCTTTGTTCCTTAGCGCGGGAGGGGCCGTGAGAGGCCTACTAAGGAAGGGCCGAGCAGGGTTGCTGCCCGGTGCCTCTTGGTGAGGGCTTTGATCCCTGGCGTTGTGGGGGTAGGGAACTACCAGCCAGGAATAACCGAGCAAGGGCGGGCCCGGTTGCCTCTTGGCGAGGGCTTTGATCCTTAAGGACGGGCCGAGCAGGGTTACTGCCCGGTGCCTCTTGGCGAGGGCTTAGATCCCTGGCGTTATGGGTAAGGAGCTACCAGCCAGGGATAACCGAGCAAGAGCGGGCCCGGTTGCCTCTTGCGAGGGCTTTTGATCCTTAGCGCGGGAGGGGCCGTAAGAGGCCTACTAAGGACAGGCCGAGTAGGGTTGCTGCCTGGTGCCTCTTGGCGAGGGCTTTGATCCTTAAGGACGGGCCGGGTAGGGTTGCTGCCCGGTGCCTCTTGGCGAGGGCTTAGATCCCTGGCGTTGTGGGGGTAGGGAGCTACCATCCAGGGATAATCGAGCAAGGGCGGGCCCGATTGCCTCTTGCGAGGGCTTTTGATCCTTAGCGCGGGAGGGACCGTAAGAGGCCTACTAAGGACGAGCCGAGCAGGGTTGCTGCCCGGGGCCTCTTGGTGAGGGCTTTGATCCTTAAGGATGGCCGATCAGGGTTGCTGCCCGGTGCCTCTTGGCGAGGGCTTTGATCCCTGGCATTGTAGGGTAGGGAACTACCAGCCAGGGATAGCCGAGCAGGGTAGCCGCTCGGCTGCCTCTTGGTGAGGGCTTTGATCCTTGGCGTTGTGGGGTAAGGAACTATCAGCCAGGGATAGTCGAACAGGGTAGCCGCTCGGCTGCCTCTTGGAGAGGGCTTTGATCCCTGGTGCCGCGGGGTAGGGAACTACCAGCCAGGGATAACCGAACGAGGGCGGGCCCGGTTGCCTCATGGAGAGGGCTTTGATCCTTAGCGCGGGAGGGGCCGTAAGAGGCCTACTAAGGATGGGCCGAGCAGTGAAGCTGCTTGGTGCCTCTTGGCGAGGGCTTCGATCTTTAGCGCTGCGGGGTGTCCCGAACGAATGAGCTCCTCGATATAGTCTCGGAGCTGCTTACAGCGTTCCGTGGAGTGGCCCTGCGACCCGTGGAACCCGCAGTAGGGCCCCCGGGTGCGCTTTGAGGCCATGCGCGTGATCGGGGGAAGCTTGAAGAACCCCTCGCCCTTAGCCTCTTCTAGCAGTACGGTCTGGGAGACGTTGAGCGGGGTGTACTTTTGAAACCTCGGGGAGTAGGGTTTTGACCGCTCGAGCCTCTTTCTCTCTTCCCTTGCCCTTTTTTTCTGGTCGGTTTGCTCTGTCCCGGGGAGACGTGCAAAGCACGGGTGCGCCAGCGCTAGAATTATAAAATTCCCCCACCATCAGATCAAAAGATCTAATAATAATGATAAATCATTAATTAATCAGAATTAAAATTCTGTTATGGAAAGATCTTCCAATCTTGTTAAAAATAAGAAGATTTCCTTCTGTAAAACAGAAACCCTAGGATCAAAGATCCAATGGTTGGAAATATCCCCAAATCAATCAAAGAAAGATCTCTTTAACTGATTCAACAAAGCAACTTGCCCTATATAAAGGCCCCAAGACTTCAAGTCTGATATAGAGAGAAAAAAAAAAACCCTAAACTTTAAGAAAACTCAAAAGAAAGAGAGCAAGCTCTTGAAAGAAGATCATTTCTTCAAGGTAAAGATGATGAATGATGAGCACAGAGATGAAATCATCTCATAAAAAGAAGAATTATCTTCTTAAAAGATTATAGATCTACAAAGACCAAAGTCTTTCATAAAAAAGATCAAAAGATCTCATCACATAATAAAAGAAGAATATATTCTTCACACAGATTATTGATCTATAAAGGCAAAGCCCTTTCAAAAATAAGAACTATTGTTCTTGAATCTTGAGATAAAGTCTCTTTTAAAAGAACATAAATTTGTTCACCGATCATAAAATTGATCAAATACGCCTTGCGCTCTTGAAATGCGCTTTTGCGCTCTTTGGGCTGGTGCTCAGCGCCAAGCGCACCACGTGTCATTCACGTATACGCCAGCGCAATGCGCTCATGGACTATCGCTCAGCGCTCACAAACTGGCATCTGCGCTCATCATCTGGCGCTTAGCGCAGAGCGCGACACGTGTCATCAGCGTGTGCGCTACTCAGCAGAAGCGCACTGCGCTCTGTGACTGGCGCCAAGCGCACCACGTGTCCCTCACGTGGGCGCTGACAGAACATAAATTGTTCTTTTGCAAGCCCCAGAGCTATGATGAATGCTCTGCATTCAATTAAAGACAAAAACATTGTCAAGATATCAATCAATGTTCAGCATTGTTAAGAGGGCTGAGCCCAAATAAATGCTCAACAGCCCAAAGGAAAATGTTAAACATTTTAATCTGAATGGACTTAGCCCAATATTGGCCATAAGTCCTCAACTCATATTAATTAAGCCCATCTGCTCATAAATACTTTAACAGATCTTAGCCCTAAATTGGACTACTGATCTTGCAACCAATTCACACCGGTTCAAGGGTACATCTTTTTACTCCTCTGATATTTGTCGTTGTAATCCTTCAACGTCTTCAGAGAGGTGACGGGTCCTGACAACCAAACACTTTACGGACTGTGGGGTCCCTTTAAACCCACGGACTACGATGTCCTTAACCTCGGACTGTGGGGTCCCTTTAAACCCACGGACTACGATGTCCTTAACCTTGACTGTGAGGTCTTTAAACTCACGGACTATGATGTCCTTAACCTTGGACCACCATGTCTTTAAACTGGTAATGGACCACTATGGACCGAAATGTCCTCAAATTAACCGACCGCAATGTCCCTAAACTAAACAATAGAGCCCAATTGCTCTCTTGTTGGATCTAAACGATCCGTTATGTTGATCTTAGTCTAAAATTAGACTAACGTATCCTTAACAAACGTTTAAGTTGATCTTAGTCTCAAACGAGACTAACGTATCCTTAAACCCAACCCCCAAACCCAAATCTAAGAAAATACGGATTTGGACTAATCCATGCCCTACGTGCGACAACATAAATTAGTCTCCATATACAATCCACTGGCAACCACAAACAAAACTGTCGGGACCCGATTCTTGTTCACGGAGCAAAGTGCCACACAGAACAAAGTGCCACGCCAATTGTCACACCAAGAGGGCGGGGGCCACCTCTTGAATCTATGGGGGCCATCTCTAGAGTCCGTGGGATCCACTGTTGAACAATGGGGAATCTTCGGAACACATTCCGAAAGAGAACCGGACTGCATTATAAATATAATGATACCACCCTCAATTACAGAGGCGCCTTTTAAGTGAACCGGAACTACAGGAGCTTGAGAACTCCGTAGTTAAGCGTGCTCGGGCCATGGAAGTCTTGGGATGGGTGACCTCCTGAGAAGTGGCCCCTGGTCGGGTCCGGTTCGCTCTAAAGGGAAAAACCGTGCGGTTTCGGCCAGAGCGGACAATACCATCTATACTGGGGCGTGGGGCGTTACATTTATGGTGGCCCATGCAGGTCCCTCGGTAGTAAGTCTGTGGTTCGAGGACGAACCATTGTTCAAAGGTGGGGAGAATGTCGGGACCCGGTTCTTGTTCACGGAGCAAAGTGCCACACAGAACAAAGTGCCACGCCGATTGTCATACCAAGATGGCGGGGGCCACCTCTAGAGTCCGTGGGACCCACTGTTGAACAATGGGGAATCTTTGGAACACATTCCGAAAGAGGACCGGACTGCATTATAAATATAATGATACCACCCTCAATTACAGAGGCCCCTGGTCGGGTCCGGTTCGCTCTAAAGGGAAAAACCGTGCGGTTTCGGCCAGAGCAGACAATACCATCTATACTGGGGTGTGGGGCGTTACATTTATGGTGGCCCATGCAGGTCCCTCGGTAGTAAGTCTGTGGTTCGAGGACGAACCATTGTTCAAAGGTGGGGAGAATGTCGGGACCCGGTTCTTGTTCACGGAGCAAAGTGCCACACAGAACAAAGTGCCCCGCCAATTGTCATACCAAGATGGCGGGGGCCACCTCTAGAGTCCGTGGGACCCACTATTGAACAATGGGGAATCTTTGGAACACATTCCGAAAGAGGACCGGACTGCATTATAAATATAATGATACCACCCTCAATTACAGAGGCGCCTTTTAAGTGAACCGGAACTACAGGAGCTTGAGAACTCCGTAGTTAAGCGTGCTCGGGCCAGGGAAGTCTTGGGATGGGTGACCTCCTGGGAAGTGGCCCCTAGTCGGGTCCGGTTCGCTCTAAAGGGAAAAACCGTGTGGTTTCGGCCGAAGCGGACAATACCATCTGTACTGGGGCGTGGGGCGTTACAAAAACAAACACCCACAACACGAAGTGACCATCTGGAGAAGGAGAAAGTGGTTACCGCGATGCGGTAGCATAATTAACTGCAGGGGCTTGCACCTGCAGGGAAGAGCGTCCCCACAATCAAAAAACCCTCACAATGAGGGGGAATTTGACGAAGTCTGCTACATCGGACGCATCCGTTCAAACCTTCGATACACGGTGCCATAAATCAACTTGGAATCTTCGGAGAGGTGGACGGATAGCACCAATTAGCATCTGCCCCCGGAATTCAGGTCCCGACGTCCCAACGTCCCGGTCGCGTCTTTCGGCGGGGAACAGATTCTGGCACGCCCGATGGGACCTTTTTCTCTTTCCACTCCACACTCCGTGTGTCGTGTTCGTGAGCGAATCGCGGTTTGATATGGTTGCCCTTGAGTTCGAGATACTAAGATTTGGTATAGTGGAGAAGGAGAAAGTAGTTACCGCGATGCGGTAGCATAATTAACTGCAGGGGCTTGCACCTGCAGGGAAGAGCGTCCCCACAATCAAAAAACCCTCACAATGAGGGGGAATCTGACGAAGTCTGCTACATCGGCCGCATCCGTTCAAACCTTCGATACACGGTGCCATAAATCAACTTGGAATCTTCGGAGAGGTGGACGGATAGCACCAATTAGCATCTGCCCCCGGAATTCAGGTCCCGACGTCCCAACGTCCCGGTCGCGTCTTTCGGCGGGGAACAGATTCTGGCACGCCCGATGGGACCTTTTTCTCTTTCCACTCCACACTCCGTGTGTCGTGTTCGCGAGCGAATCGCGGTTTGATATGGTTGCCCTTGAGTTCGAGATACTAAGATTTGGTATAGCTTACGGACCCCAGGCGGCCTCCCTGTTCACAATGCCGATAGAGCAGATGACACAGGCTACCACCGGATTGTTCTTCGGGACCATGCTCCCACCAGTGAGCATTAACATCCCGCTGCCGCAAGAAGCGCAAAAGAAGTCGGTCCTTGATCGGCTCGCTACCACCACGGCCCCTCTCAACGGGTCGTCCAATGTCAAGCCAGCAGCATCAGTCTTCGATAGGCTGAGCCTGAACTCTAATAGGCCCGTCAAGAAGCCCACGATACCTGAAGCGGCCATCCCGAAACGGATAGCCATTCCTGCTCTCGAGTTCACTAAAGAAGCCTCTTCCGTCAAGGGATCAGTCTTTACGAGGCTGGCCGCTCCGGCTTCCGTTCCTGCTCAAAGGTCTGTCTTTGACAGACTGGATACTACTGCTCAACGGACGTCGGTCTTCAAAAGGCTGATACCAGCAACACCCCACCAGAACAGGGGGCATGACGAAGTCACCCCTAAAGCTGAAACAATCCCAACGGCTCGACACGCTCGACGTCGCCACTAGCGCCGAGTAAGGAAGGCTGGGGGCAACTCCCCCTCTGGGCTAACTCCACCAGCCCCAACGGTGGAAGTCAATGCTGTTGTTCCAACTGGGAACAGCTTCGAGCTGCTTAATAGGGTGCGCAGGAATTCACCCACCACCATGATGAAAAGATCTCCTCCTCCTGTGGAGAATACCCCAGAGGCGAAGCTGGAACAGCCCCCTCAGCGGCTTTCTTCCAAAATTTACAATGTCTGACGACAGGTTCATGACTCAGTAATTGATCAAGATTACTCTTGCCGACAGAAAAAGGTGAAAGTTCAGCAAGAAGAGAACCACCCCGTCAAGCCACAGAAGACGACAGCTACGTGGGTGCCCGCTGCAACGGCTCCTTCGACTTCAACTGCTCACAAGAGAAGGAGGCCAGAGAAAGCCCTTGTGAACGTGGCAAACTGTAAAAGCGCTGAATCTAAACGCCCCAAGTCCAGGGGCATGATGGTACATACCGTTTATATGGCTTCCAGGAAAGAGGAAAGCCGTGCTTCTACGGGTCATTGACCACTTACCCGGTTGATAACGAAGGCTCAGGAACAACAGCAGCAGAAGCTTCAGGAGATGCTGACTGCAATGGCCGCACTCACTGGGCCAAAAGAAAATCCAGCGACCTCGGAGCAGCGTCGGGAACAAGAAACTGACACCGAGTTCCTCCGAAGAATGCTCGAGAGGAAAGAAAAAGAGGCTGCGGAACAGGTAGCCAATATAAAACGAATGGCTCTCTTGTTCCAAGACATGACTGGGATGATGTTACAGCCGGAACCTCCAGCTGAAGCCCCTCCGATCATCATTGAAGACGATAAAGGGGAGACATCGAACCCTCCTCCGGCTCTTTCAGCAGCCAAAGAGGAAACCATTTCCAAGGCCGCTCTGGATGACTACATTGCTCAGCAAATACGAGCTCACCAAGCGAATGAAGTGGCCGGCTAAGTTGTTAAAACTGGGCGACCATATCCAGGCTGGTATGACCAAATAAAGTACCCGCCGGGATATACGATCCCTAAATTTCATGTATACAAAGGGACGGGCAATCCCCACCAGCATGTCGCTCAGTTCAGGGCTCTATGTGGCAACACCAGAGGTGATGATAAATTGATGCTTCGCCAATTCGTGGGCAGCTTTTCGGAGACGGCATTCGAGTGGTATTCTGAACTTCCAAACGACTCCGTCAAGACTTTCGCAGAAATGGAGCTATTATTCACCCAGCGATTCTCAAGTGCTAGTGAACGCACCCCAATAACGGCATTGATCAATGCCAGGGTGAAGCCAGGTGAAACGTGGGTTCAATACGTAATACGATGGCGGAATCTGTGGTCGAAATGCGAACAGCGCATCGAAGAAGCGCCGGCGGTGGGCATGTTCGTGGGCACTCTAGACCCTCATGCAACTATTTCCCAATTCAAGATGTTCTTCAAGCCGACCACGTTCCAAGCCTTGATCGACAAACTGGCCCAAATAGACCAGATGGGTCATAAACCGTCTCCTCCAAAGCCGGAGCCGCGTAACGGGAAGGGAAAGGGGAAAGCGATCGTCGTCGCCAATGCTCAACAGCAGCCCAGTGGTCTGAGACCAGTTGATCGCCAAAATAATAGAACTCGATCTCTCGAAGATAAAATGAGATCCCTTACTCGTTCCCTCGAGACAAGACAAAGAGGTTATTCGAGCTTGCACTGCGCAACAAGCTCATCAATCTGCCGGAGCCAAGACGCCCAGCGCAACTAGGCGACATTAGCAATCCTAACTATTGCCCTTATCACCGAATGTTGGGCCATCCGATCGAGGATTGTTACATCTTCAAAAGCTGGATAGAAGATCAATACCAGCAGGGCAAATTCGTATTATCTGAGAATTGGAAGGTGAACCCGCCTCGTCCACACACTCCCAAGAAGACGGATACACCAGAGGCATCATGCTCTTTCGTAGAAGAAGCTCCATGGGAGGTCGCTCTCTCAGCCAAGACAAAAAGAATGCTGAAAGACCTCCAAACATGTCCGGCGATCAGGTGGAAAAATCCACTAGAACACGAGATCATCGAAGGAATGTTAAAACCGCGTCCAACTCTAAAGATCGGTGGTGATAGCCAAAGCACTCACACCCAGCCGTCAAAATCTTCGAAGAAGAAGAAGAAGGCCAAAAAGCCCGTGAAGCCTGATGACAAGCGCACGGACTTGCAAAAACATATCGATGCGCTGGAAGAATACAATCAGAAGGTGTGGACTTCAGTTACACTCCAAGAATTTCTCAGCCACGTCCTCAAGGACGGAGATGATGACGATGGAGAAGACTCGTCGGATGAGTCTGAAGATTATGTGGCAAGTTGTCATGTGATCTCTCACTCGTTAATAAACGGTGAAGAAGCCCTAGATGCAGAGAAACCGGGGGCAGATCCTGAGCCGGAACTTCTAAGGCCATCAGACGAAATGATTGATACATTTCTGAACGAAGCCCGTCTTAAAAGCAAAGCTAATCAAGAGCGAGAGATGGCCATATTTGAAAAGGCCAAACGTCGACGACTGGATGAAAGGGTTGAAATGCTCTGACCAGATCAAGACGTGCCCATGGCCAGCAAAAGCAGGTTCAAGACGAGGAAGAGGTTCGCCAAAGCCATATCGATGGGAATGAAGCTGCCGCCCTCCAAAGAGAACGCTCTTGGTGAGACGGAGACACATCCTAACTACTGCCTATATCATCGAAGGATTGCGCATCCTACCGAAGAGTGCGTGGCCTTTAAAAACTGGTGGCAGGGGGGCAACACGTTCAACGAGTGAAGCGCAAGGCTCGTCGGGAACAGAAAAGCATGACAAATGAGCATATGAAAACTGCACGCAACTGTCATATTGTCGACGCCAGCGGATTACAAGTTCTCACCTTCGGAAGCGATTCTGATGAAGAAATAGCCATTGGCCCTCTCTTCAAAGGACCCACCTCCGAGGCGAAAGAAATAAAGAACTGCGATAACATTCAGCTGCGCAATCGCATGCTGCCTGAAAAGAATCTCGGGCCCACAAACAAAGGATAAGGGGAAAGAAAAAGTCTCTAAGGATATCACCCTTGATGATCGAGTCGTCGAAGAGCTGGCAGCCAAGGACCCGCCCAAGAAAAGTAAGGTGGATTACAATGTCCTTGCACACCTGAGGAAGATCCCCTCACAACTAAGCATTCTCGACGCCCTTCTATTATCCAAAAAGGCGAGAGATTCATTGATCAAGGCACTACAAGAGCCAGAGCAATTCCAGACTTTCCTCGCTGAAGAAAAGATGAAAGACGAGCTGGAAGAAGTGCACACTGCTGACATCACTTTCGGTGATGAAGATCTTCTCCTCGGGACATGTGAGTACAACCGTCCCCTTTATGTCTCCGAATACTGTCATGACATTAAGATCGGCAAAATCCTGGTTGACAATGGGTCCTCCGTTAATCTCCTCAATGTAAGAGTGTTGAAGGAAATCTGCATGAGCGTTCAACACCTCGCTCGGGATAAGATTACTATCTCCGGGTTTGACTCCCAGTCGTCACGGAAGCTCGGGTCTGTGATACTGACGCTGCGCTTTGGGCTGCTAGTCACTGACATCAAGTTTCACGTCATTGACGCTAAAACCTGCTATAACGCTTTGCTCGGCTGGCCTTGGTTACACGAGTACAACATCATCCCTTCTACACAACATCCGTGTATGAAGTATTTCAAGGATGGTCTTGAGTATACTGTGACAGGGGAACTAAACCCATTCTCCGTGAACGAAGTCCGCAAATATGAGGATGCCAAGTACTTTCTGCCAGATTTCGAAGACACGGAAAGATGTCGCAAAACGGAGGACAAAACCAAAGCTACCACCACTATTCCGGTCTTCGGGAGTGATACCGAGGAGGAAGAGGGGATAACCTATTCCAGGCCACCCCAATGCAACAAGCCGAGACCATCCACCCCTATTCTGGTCTTCGGCAGCGACTCGGAAGATGAGGTCAATGCTGTATTCTCCGCTCGGCCATCGATACAAGCCTTCGCTGACGAAGACCAAAGTTTGCAAATCTCCATGGTTCCTCAAGAGCACTATAAAGAGCTCGACGCACTTGATGCCCATAGTGTGCAAGAACTGCAGACATTCTATGTCCCTCCCAAGCAAAAAGGTGAAAAGGCGATCCTATTCTACCAATCCGAGGAAACCAAAATGGAGAAGGAAATTTGGCATGGTGCTGATTCTACACTTGACAGACTCCAGCCTATCCGTCTGCCCAGATACTACACGGAAGGATTAAAAAGGCTGTTGAGGCGCCAAGGCGTACCCTTTAAACAGACTGCTCGACAAGCCCAGTTCTACAACAGGATCTGGGATATCCCCGGAACTCAACGAAAACTGCCCAATGGGAGAATGGAAACGATCGGACTTGGATATGTTCAATCAAAGAAACGGGAGCGATTCCGCGGCTGCTACGTCATACATGACTTCAATGAAGAAGGAGATGCTCTGTGGGAAGACGCTGACCCTGAATCAGAACGGGCTCCCGCCATGAAAATGCCAAGTCCGTCGTTCGAAGAACAAATGGACAAGCTTATAAGAGAAGCGGGTCAAAAGATTCGAGACGACCATAATCGCGAAATGGCCATCTACGAGAAGCCAGAACGCGGCGCCTTCTTCAACAGGCTACGGAAAATAATGATGCTCTTCGTCGCCAACCCGTCATAAAGACCCGACGCAGAGGTAAAAATAAACCAAAGAGCGGAAAAAACGTTCGACAGCTGCAAAGCGAGTCCAAGAAGCCACGCGATCAAGGATCGAGCAGCCGTGATCTGTCTCTTGTAAAGAAGATGGGTCGGGAGTATTCTTTTCTCCAAGACAAGACAAGAAAGATATTTGATCTTGTCATGAAACATCAGATGATGACACTCCCGGAGTCCAAGCACCCTGAGCAAGCAAACGAGATCTCTCACCCAGACTATTGCTCCTATCACCGAGAAATAGGACATCCCCTCGAAGAATGCTTCACCTTCAAGAACTGGGTCGAGGACCAATATCAACAAGGCAGGTTCGCTCTATCCAGCAGCTGGAGGGTAACCCCGCCGTAGAACCATGAACCGAAAACCATGGGAGTAGAACCAGATCAACATCGGTCTTGGAAGCGATCTCGCACCTGTCATGTGATAACGCTGTCAGAAGAAGAACCCGAGAATATGGATGATCTCTCCTGGTGCTTCGAAAACGATGATGACGAGGTGATCTCCGAGTTTCCACCGGCGCCAAAAGAGCTGGAAGATGGGATACATACTACTGCAGATAACCTTAGAAAAATCGACTTGGAAACGGCAAACGACCCACGGCCGACGTTCATCAGTGAGCTGTTGTCTGAAGAAAAAGTGGCTATGCTTAAAGACGTGCTCATGCAGTATAAAGACTGCTTCGCATGGAACTATTCCGAAATGCCAGGACTAGATCCAAAGATTGCTGTGCACAAATTGGCGATATCTCTGGGCATCAAGCCAGTCAAACAAGCACCAAGAAGGATGCGGCTCGAGCTTGAGATGTGCATCAACGCCGAGGTCAAGAAGCTAATCGACTCCGGCTTTATCCAAGAGGTTCAGTACCCTGACTGGATTTCTAACATCGTCCCAGTGATGATGAAGAATGGGACGGTGCGCATCTGCGTGGACTTCCGGGATCTCAACAAAGCTTGCTCGAAGGATGACTTCCCAGTACCGGTCACTGATCTGATGATAGATAATACGTCCACTTACGAAGTTTTCTCCTTCATGGACGGCTCATCAAGATATAATCAGATAAATATGCATCCCGAAAACCAGAAACATACCGCTTTTCGAACCCCTTTGGGCATATTCTGCTACAAGGTGATGCCTTTCGGTCTAAAGAATGCCGGTGCCACCTATCAGAGGGCCATGACGAAGATCTTCGATAACCTCATTCATGAAATCGTCGAATGCTATATCGACGACCTTATAGTTAAAAGCAAATCATACGAGGAACATTTAGAACATCTGAAGATCGTGTTTCAGCGCCTTCGGAAATACAACTTGAAGATGAACCCTTTCAAATGCGCGTTCGGAGTTTCCTCAGGCAAATTCCTAGGATTCGTCGTTCGCCATCGAGGCATCGAAGTAGACCCGTCGAAGATCAAGGCGATCATGGAGATGACACCGCCAAGGACTCTCAAGCAACTGCGGTCTCTCCAAGGAAAGCTCATGTATATCCGGCGGTTCATAGCCAATCTCTCCGGCAAGTGCCGCCCTTACAGTCACCTAATAAAGAAAGGGACTCCTTTCGTCTGGGATCACAAATGTCAAAGCGCACTGGACGAAATAAAGCAATATCTGCAGAATCCGCCAGTACTGGCCGCTCCCGTTAAAGGAAAACCTCCCGTCCTATACACAACAACCCTCGAAGGTTCTTTAGGCGTGCTGTGGGCACAAGAGAACGATCAAGGGAAGGAGAGAGCCCTCTACTACTTGAGTCGAGTTCTACTGGGGGCAGAAAGCAACTACTCCCCCATTGAAAAATACTGCCTGGCATTGATCTTCGCGATAACGAAGCTCAGGCACTACGTGTTGGCACATGAAGTCCATCTCATATTAAAGGCGGATCCTCTCAAATATTTGATGTCAAAGGCTATATTAACGGGACGACTCGCTAAATGGGCCCTGCCCTTGATGAAGTTCTCGATAACTTATTGTCCCCTCAAGGCAGTGAAAGGCCAGGCCATCGCCGACTTCCTCGCGGAGCATCCGATACCCGCTGACTCACCCCTAAATTGCGAACTGCCAGACGAGCACGCGTTTGACGCGATCGACGGGGATAAAAGAGAAAATGATACCCAGTGGGAACTCTACTTCGATGGAGCATCCTCCATGAAGAAGCGCAAACAAAACACCCCCACAATCAAATCTGGGGTAGGCCTCATCTTCATAACTCCACAAAGGGGGATAATGCGCTTCGCCTTCTCCTTAACATAGACGAGGACAAATAATGAAGCTGAATATGAAGCTTTGATAGCAGGTCTCGAGATCGCCATCGACATGGGAATTGAAAACCTCCTCATATACGGAGACTCCCAACTGGTCATTAGTCAAATAAACGGCAACTATCGGGCGTGCAAGCCTGAGTTGGTGAAGTACGACGAGGGAGTACAGTAACTGCTGACTCAAATTCCTTCTTACACCTTGGAAAGCATACCGCGTGCGGAAAATAGCAAAGCAGATGCATTAGCCAAGCTCGCTAAAGAATTGGCCGACGAGAACCTTGATGACGTAAGGATCGTGGTACAAAGCCGTCGGGTTCTTGCACCGGCAGAAATATCTCCGGAGTCATCCGAAGAAAAAGGAGCGACCGAGAAAACGACCATACAAATAAAAGACCAAGAAAAGACTAAGGATTGGAGGAAAGTCTTTATAAACTACTTCAAATCCCGTCGAACACCTGAAGATGCGTCCTCAAGACATCAGCTTATGAAACGAGCTCTGTCTTTTGCTTTCGTCAATGATACCCTGTATAAGAGATCATTTGACTCTTTATGGTTAAGATGCCTGGGACCAGACGAGGCAAAGAGAGTTGTCCAAGAAACTCACGACGGACTCTGTGGTTCTCACCAAGCTGGGCCGAAGATGAAACTGAAGATCAAACGGATGGGTTATTATTGGCCCACGATGATCCAAGACTGCTTAGAATACGCGAAGCAGTGCCACTCGTGCCAGATTCACGGGGACTTTATCCATCAGCATCCGAATCCGCTACATCCGACAGTGGCTAGCTGGTCGTTCGAAATGTGGGGGACCGACATAATCGGCCCCATCGAACCAGCATCATCCAGAGGACATCAGTTCATTTTGGCGACAACTGGTTACTTCTCCAAATGGGCAGAAGCGGTACCTCTAAGGGAAGTGAAGGCGGAGAATATTATCCATTTCTTCAAGACGCACGTCATTTACCGGTTCGGCACTCCGCGATGGATTATCTCTAATAACGGGCCAGCCTACAGAAACCACAAGATCAGCCGCTTCGCACAACAACATAACATAGACTGGAGATACTCTTCAGTCTATAATCCCCGAGCTAACGGTCTAGCTGAGGCTTTCAATAAGACCTTGATGAAAATCATAAAAAAGACGGTGTCGCGAAATAAGAAGGACTGATATGAATGACTACATGAAGCTCTCTGGGCGTATCGAACTACGTTCAAAACGGCCACTAACACAACGCCGTATGCGTTAGTATTCGATACAGAAGCGGTACCCCCACTTGAGATAGAGTTACCCTCTCTACGAGTGGCAGTTCACTACAAGCTAACAGACGAAGAAAATGCTTACCTTCGGCTTGAGGTGCTCGATGCCCTTGATGAAACCCGGCTCATAGCGCAACAAAATCTGGAGGCTTATAAAGCAAAGATGGCGCGCTCATACGAAAAATTAACTAGGCCGAGGACATTCCGCCAAGGCGAACTCGTGCTAGTGGTCAAAAGACCTATGATTCCCAATTGTGCCAAACGGGGGAAATTCGAGCCGAACTATGAAGGCCCGTACATCATAGACAAAGTTTACCAGGGTGGAGCCTATCTACTCATGGACATGCATGGCGAAAGACCTTTCAGGCCAATAAACGGCCGCTTCCTGAAAAAATACTACGCTTAACGAGTCACGGCCTGGGTCAACGATAGATGACGACGCCTATGTCCGCTCGCTATCTTCCTAAGCCCAAACTCTGTAGGTAGTAGCCGGCTTTTGGACCGAAACGTCCTTAAAATAACAATGGATCACCATGTCCTAAAACTAGATGTTGACCAAGACGTCAATAAACTACTGTAGACTGCAGCATCCCAAGGCTGACAAAAAAAAGGTATGTCCATAAGAAAAATGGGCACGGATGAAAACCCGAAAGGACTCCGTGAGTAAAAACAGCAGGGCTACCGGCGAGTTTTGTGAAAACCCGAAAGGGCACAAGCTCGTTAAAAGACACTCACAAGGTCCTCTCGACCTTGTGAGGAGAAACCACCTGCGTGAGATCCTTACGACTCACAAGGGAGCAACACACTTAGGAATCCTCACGATCCCTAAGGAGAAAATACACTTACGAGATCCTCACGACTCGTAAGGAGAACCCTCTTATGAGACCCTCACGGCTCATAAGATTCAAAAGTTTTAAGCTACAGGGATCTGAACCTGTTCTTAAGCAGCCACCACAACCTCCAATTTTGCCCTACAAGCGGTTCAGTATTGACCCTTATATACAATCCACGGGCACGAATAAACATTTCCCTAACAAAGTCCTACCCGCGACTAGGGATATGTCTACATGGTGAACAACCCTTTTAAGTCCTCTCAACTTATAAGGAGAAAACACTCTTGTAAGATCCTTACGACTTATAAGATACCATGCCCTTAGGAATCCTCACGATTCCTAAGAATAAAACGCACCTACGAGATCCTCATGACTCGTAGAGAGAAATACCTTCATGAGACCCTTACGGCTCATGAAGTCAAAAGCCTTAGTCGACAGGATCTTAACCCTGTTTGGTAAGCCACCTCTGTTCGACATCGACAGAGGCAAATGATGATTCGCTCCTGGCAATATCCCAGCTGTAGCGGTGCTGATGCCAAAATCGGTGTCTAATTCCAAGCTTGCAGCGAAAAACTAGCGAGCCACACATGCATACGAAATAGCCGAAATGATGGGGGCAGCTTGCAGCAAAATCAGCAAGTAAAATTGTATGCATACAAAACAGCCGAAATGATTGGGCAACTCGCAATAAAAAGCAGCGAGTAAATATATATATATATATATAGCCGAAATGATTGGGCACCGCGAAAAATAGCCGAAATGATTGGGCAATCGCGACCTTCGCGATATAAAAGCTGAAATGATAGAGCATCGCGGAAAGAAATAAAGAAAAATGAAATTTATGCCCTACAGGTGATATCACATCAATCCCTGTATACGATTAAGGGGCGCAAACGAAGAAGGAATCACACCTTCCCTCCCTAGGCTCCATCAGAAAACGAAGCCAAATCTCGACGGTTCAGGGATAACCTAGATATCATCAACAACGTTCTTCAGGGGCTACAGGTGATATCACATCAATCCCTGTATACAATCCAGGGGCGCAAACGAAGAAGGAATCACACCTTCCCTCCCCAGGCTCCATCAGAAAACGAAGCCAAATCTCGACGGTTCAGGGATAGCCTAGATATCATCAACAGCGTTCTTCCCCATTCCAGCAGGATTCAGACGCTGCAGTCAACCCTGAAGCTATGGCAAAGTCCCTACTCCAAATCTCTGTAGTTCCCAGACAACCTGGAGACCACTTCTATATTCGTCTCATTACAACAGACGCAATGTCATCCAAATGATCCCGTCTCGGAAATACGTCATCCACATGACCCCGTCGCGGAAATACGTCGTCCACATGACCCCATCGCCGAAATACGTCATCCACATGACCCCATCTCGGAAATACGTCATCCACATGACCCCGTCGCGGAAATACGTCATCCACATGACCCCGTCTCGGAAATACGTCATCCACACGACCCCGTCTCGGAAATACGTCATCCAAATGACCCCGTCTCGGAAATACGTCATCCATATGATCCCGTCTCGGAAATACGTCATACACATGACCCCGTCTCGGAAATACGTCATCCACATGACCCCGTCTCGGAAATACGTCATCCACATTACCCCGTCTCGGAAATACGTCATCCACATAACCCCGTCGCGGAAACGCGTCATCCACATGACCCCGTATCGGAAACGCATCATCCACATGACCCCGTCTCGGAAACACGTCATCCACATGACCCCGTCTCGGAAATACGTCATCCACATGAACCCGTCGCGGAAATACGTCATCCACATGACCCCATCTCGGAAATACGTCATCCACATGACCCCGTCGCAGAAACACGTCATCCTCATGACTCCGTCTCGGAAATATGTCATCCACATGACCCCGTCTCGGAAACACGTCATCCACATGACCCCGTCTCGGAAATACGTCATCCAAATGACCCCGTATCGGAAATACGTCATCCACATGACCCCGTCTCGGAAAATACGTCATCCACATGACTCCGTCTTGGAAATACGTCATCCACATGACCCCGTCGCAGAAACACGTCATCCACATGACCCCGTCGCGGAAACACGTCATCCACATGACCCCGTCGCGTAAATACGTCATCCGCATGACCCCGTCGCGGAAATACGTCATCCGCATGACCCCGTCGCGGAAATACGTCATCCACATGACCCCGTCGCGGAAATACGTCATCCAAATGACCCCGTCTCGGAAATACGTCATCCACATGACCCCGTCGCGGAAATACGTCATCCAAATGACCCCGTCGCGGAAATACGTCATCCAAATGACCCCGTCTCGGAAATACGTCATCCACATGACCCCGTCGCGGAAATACGTCATCCAAATGACCCCGTCGCGGAAATACGTCATCCAAATGACCCCGTCTCGGAAATACGTCATCCACATGACCCCGTCGCGGAAATACGTCATCCACATGACCCCGTCTCGGAAATACGTCATCTACATGACCCCGTAGCGGAAACACGTCATCCACATGACCCCGTAGCGGAAACACGTCATCCATATGACCCCGTCGCGGAAATACGTCATCCAATGACCCCGTGGAACACGGCCAAAGTCAACTTTGACCCCGTGAAAAACGCTCGGAGCAACTTTTGACTCCGTGAAATGCGGACAATGTCAACATCATTAATCACTTACGGGTCTTCTCAACTCATACGGAAGAAAACTCTTTTGTGAGATCCTTACGACTCCCAAGAGAAAATACACTTAGGAATCCTCACGACTCCTAAGGAGAAAGTACACCTACGAAATCCTTTCGACTCGTAGGGAGAAAAGTCTTTATGAGACCCTCACGGCTCATAAAATTGAAAAGCCTTAGGCAACAGATCTGAACCTGCCTCCTAAGCCATCACTATCTCTCGAAGAGTTCAAGACGGAATGCTCTTTATCTTCTACAGGCTACGCTTACTAAAGTAACATGCCAGCAACAAAGAAAAGAGAAGAAAGAAACAAGTGAGGAGAACATTTTATTCACATTCGGTTAATCGTTCAAGGCATACCCATTCATGCATGTGCTAAAAAGTTTGATGTATACAATAAACACATAGAAATGAAAAGGCTTGCTATTCATACTTCAGAAAATGCTTACATTGAGGAAAACAACAAATAAAAACATAATTGGAATGTTTACAAAGGCACGACATCAAATCCAGGGCATGGATTGAGAAATTCAAAAGTAAGTCCATCTAAAATGTTCCAGGCCTTTCGAACCATCCTAGTATACTTCCTCTCACGATCACAAGCGTCGGGGTCCTTACTGATGTCATCCACCCTTCGATAGGCAGCGAGTATTGCCGCCTGTTGAAAAGCCTGATGTAGAAGATCAAGAAGATTGTCTCGCCTTTTCTTTGAGATTAGGCCCATCAGATACACCGAGTGCACCTTGTCTTCGGCATCATCCAATGCCTTAAGCGTCATGCCGGCACAGAATAGAGGAAGTGCTCCCCAGATCGCTCAGATCGCTCCCACAATAAGCTTCAAGAGAGAGGAACGTCGAGGAAACAGTCGATCATTGTATGCATCAAAACGACCCATGATTTCGGCACACTGGGCATTTATGAATTCTCGGTTTTGAGAACGACCGAGTACGCGAATGTCGCTATAAGAGATAATCTCATCAAGGTCATACATATGAGCGTCCATAACGTCTGAAAAAGAAAATCAGCAAGAGTTAGCGGAAAGACTGATTAAGAAAATTCTTATTAAAAACAGGCACAGGGATTAAACGCCTCTTGATATCCCCATGGAGAAAACAAATTCTAATTATGACACCTAACAAATTCGAATTTGCGAGAAATCCTAAAAAAGGAATCTCATTTAATGAGCGACCCCTCGGGTCAAGGAGTTAAATTCCTCGAGAGCAATGCTCTGCAGACAGGAGTGACACCTGTCAAAGGCAATTAAGAAGGAAATTTAAAGAAATTCCCCGAGAATGCTAAGACCCATGCTCTGCGAAGAAGATGAAGTAACCCATCAGGAACCCTAAAAGCAAAGCTTTTAATGAATTTGAAATCCATGGATAAAACTCTTAAGAGTTCTTCATCAAATATTAACAAATCAACATGATTTGAGAGAACAAAGCTCTGTTAATGAAACCCTAAAAGGGTTTTCTTTAGATCAAAGATCTATGAAGAGCAAGGCTCTGTTAATGGGTAAAACCCTAATTTATTTTTAAAAAATTAAAAATTTTACCTAAAATTTTAACAGAGTTGTTACTCTTGAAAAGTTCTTAAACAGGAGAGCAATGCTCTGAAGAAGAGATAATTCTCAAGAAGAAGATGAAAATCATCTATATGGCCAAGGGTCCTATTTATAGGCATAACTAGCCGTTTCAACTTCTGAGTTAATCCAAGGGCGCAGATGCTGCCACCGCTGCACTCACGTGTGGGCCACATGAGCGCAACGGTGGGGGGTATTTGTTTCCCCCAATCAGAGCAAAACTCTGTTTGAAATTTGAATTTCAAAAATTGAAGCAACACTTCAGATCCATTGCTAGTCGCGCTGCGCGCCACGTGTCAAACACGGATGAGCTAGCGCCAGGTGCGCTGCGCCCTAGGTAGTGCACCATGTGCGCGCTAGCGCTAGGCGTGCTGCGCGCCACGTGTCAAACACGGGTGCGCTAGCGCAGGCTGCGCAGCGCTCTGAACAACGCACCACGTGTCAAACGTAGGTGCGCTAGCGTAGGCTGCGTTGCGCTCTGAGCAGCGCACCACGTGCAAAGCACGGGTGCGCCAGCGCTGGAATTATAAAATTCCCCCACCGTCAGATCAAAAGATCTAATAATAATGATAAATCATTAATTAATCAGAATTAAAATTCTGTTATGGAAAGATCTTCCAATCTTGTTAAAAACAAGAAGATTGCCTTCTGTAAAACAGAAGCCCTAGGATCAAAAATCCAATGGTGGGAAATATCCCTAAATCAATCGGAGAAAGATCTCTTTAACTGATTCAACAAAGCAGCTTGCCCTATATAAAGGCCCCAAGACTTCAAGTCTGATATAGAGAAATCCCCCATGAATTTTGAAAAAACTCAAAAGAAAGAGAGCAAGCTCTTGAAAGAAGATCATTTCTTCAAGGTAAAGATGATGAATGATGAGAACAGAGATGAAATCATCTCATAAAAAGAAGAATTATCTTCTTAAAAGATCATAGATCTACAAAGACCAAAGTCTTTCATAAAAAAGATCAAAAGATCCCATCACATAATAAAAGAAGAACATATTCTTCACACAGATTGTCACGCCCCACTTCCCAGAGTGCGCTAAGATCGGCACGTGATAGAGCCAACCATGCTACCTGTGGCTAGGAAAGATCCCTCCACAGTCACATTACGGCTGTCTAGAAGATATCAAGAACAGTAGAAATAAATAAACTATCTAATATATGTCCATAAGCCAGGATAAAC
Organism: Agapanthus africanus; assembly: GCA_030015575.1. NCBI lineage: Eukaryota > Viridiplantae > Streptophyta > Magnoliopsida > Asparagales > Amaryllidaceae > Agapanthus > Agapanthus africanus. Next base: position 51,819,058 of record CM057339.1, read on the forward strand.
GAATCATGAAATAAAATAATGCGGAAGCAAAAGATCCAAGTACAATAATAATATGGAATGTATGTCCCAAAATACGGGCTCACATCAGGAATGAAAAATTACTGAAAGGAAAACTAAACTAACCTAATAACAGGTCCTCACTACTCTGCCTGTTCACTGAAATACTCCTGGTCAGCATGCGGCAAAGGTAAAGGATCTGGGCCATGCCAAACTCAGACGTCAGTGTGTCATAATATCAACAATAACATAATCAAGGGTAGCAAGACAAGCAGGCACGAGTATGAACAGTAATAAAGGTATAACAGTAACATAAATATGAAACAGTGAAGGGTAAAGTATATGTGACGTGCAGTGAGTAATCTAAATTGATCTACTGGGTTAACTACTCTCAAGTCTTTGAAATCAATTAATGTAATCCTCATCGTAACCCATCGGTGATTATTCCGTAACGCCCGGAAAAACGGAAAACAATAGGTATTCCGTAACGCCCGAAAAACGGCAAACAATGGGTATTCCGTAACGCCCGGAAAAACGGTAAACAATGGGTATTCCGTAACGCCCGGAAAAACAGCAAACAATAGGTATTCCGTAGCGCCCGGAAAAACGGCAAACAATAGGTATTTCGTAGCGCCCGGAAAAACGACAAACAATAGGTATTCCGTAACGCCCGGAAAAACGGCAAACAATATGATAGCCCTTTGAGTTACGTTCGGTTACATTCTTGATTTCCTCATATCCCCAAGTTATGTGTACAAGTCAGGTATTGATAAACTGGAGCTAATGCCAACACAGGATCAAGCAGGAACAGGTTTGTCTAAATAGACAACAGGATATGTCCGCAGGGACAACAGGTCAGGATTGTTGGCATTAGGAACAGGATCAGGTAATATGTCACGTAGTGATATATCAGGTCATGTCAAGTAGTGCATAGTGTATCACATGGGTGCCCAACAGTAAAATGTAGCAAGTATCGAATCACGGTAACAGTACGGACGTACGGTAAAAGCATGGATGCACAAATATCTATCAGGGGTTACATCATGACTATGTAGGATGCACATTTTCAAGTATGAGGTGCTAATATAACAATAATATGAATTAATACGACATGGCATGCAACTAGATATAAAGAATTAATGGTATGAGTACACAATAAAACATGGATGCTCAATTATCTATCAGGGGTTACAAGATGCACAATTATCTAGCAGGGGTTACAACTACAGCTCTAGGACTAGGTAGGATGCACATTATCAAGCATGTTGCACCAATACAACAATAACATGAAATAATATGGCTTCGGCGTGCAACTAGATATATAATAAACCGTACGGATATAGGCGAATACTATAAAACTGTAAATCGGTAAAATTTGCTGAATATTAAAACACAAGCACTATTATTTATTAAATAGATATTTATATAATAATATTAATATGGATAATATATTCAAACCGATTAATAACTATAAAAGTGGTATTGATTAACCATGCACAAGAAAGTTTTGTTCAGAAATTCAGCGTCATCCTGATTTGTAAAATAGCTTAAAAATAACAAACGTTCTTCAAAAGGGACGTGTCTTATACCAAAACAAAAATAATTCAATAAGGTTTTCATTTTTATAAGTTAAACTATCTCAGGTTGTTCCTACAAAAATTTATGAACGTTCGAATTTGAAAGTTTGCTGCTGGAATTTCCCTGGACAGCAGTTCAGAGGTAATTTCATTTGCGTTTTATGTTATTTAAACAATTTATTTTGGAAGTAAATATTTCACAAGGTTATAGTATTATGAGTTATCTTCGTAACGAACTAAAGAACGTATGCTAATGATTTTTGTATGATTTCTAATGAATTTTATAATGTAAGGTGTACAGTAAATTTCAGATTTGTCGTATCAGCTTTGCAACGACGTTTCATGTGTAAACTATAATATTTTCAAACTATATTTTGTATAACGCTATAAAATGCAAATTATAAACTAATTAAAGATAATAATAAGAAATATTACGACGATATATATATTTATAGATATAATTATAGCATGTCGCAAGTTGTAAACTTGCATGCGACTATATATGAAATAAATTGTACGGATGCAAACGGACGTCGTAAAACGGTGAAATGATAACAGGGGATGTACAATACACTAAACATGAAATATTATTATTAATATGGATGCAAAATATTTCATAGCATATAGCAAGATAAACTTGCCTTAACGGATCACGAAACGGATATGTACGACACGTTCGACGTCGGCAAAATGTCGCAACGCACGCACGGCACACGGGGCGGGTCCAAGTAATACAAGAGGGTGATCACGCAGGTAAAGTACATCCTCTAGGTCGTCTGGATCGGAAGCGACGTCACGGCTCCGACGATCGCTGAATTCCAGAAATCAAGAAATAAAGAAAGAGAAAGAAAGAAGAGGAGGAAGAAGAAGAGGAAAAAGAAGAAAGAGAGAGAGAGATAAAGAGAAAGATAGAGAGAGAGAGAGAAGAGAGAGAAAGAGAGAGAGAGAGAGAATTCTGTTGTTTTTAGTTAGGATTTTAATTTAAAAAAATCTTTTAGTTAAACTAAATTTTAAATCGTTATTTAAAATATTATATTAATAAAATTTGATATTCTGGTAAATACAAACTTACTCCAAAATATGCCCAGGCCGGGTCTAAAATTCCAGTTTCAAAATACGAAAAATATATGTGTCGACCAAAACTAAAATTGGATATCCGGATAACGAGAATGCATACCCCAAAGAACGGATGCATGTACGTGCGCGTAGCCATCCAAACAAGTCCGTTTCACTGAATGGGACGAGAACAAGATGCGCGGATGCTACCACAGGGTTAGGGGTATCATGCAGGCCATACAATGTATTTTTAAAAATATTTTATGTGACTTTAAATGTTATATAAAAAAATGCAGGTGCCAGATAAATGCCAGTATGCAGTATGTATAAATGAAAGTGCACGAGTCCTCGTAATAAGTCAGGATAAAACCATAATCATGAATCAAGACAGGTTTCAAACAAGCGGGTCGGGTCGGATGTAAATACAGATGTCAAATACACTATTCACACCCAAAACACAATAAATCAAGAAAATACCATAAATAAAGAAATACTTGAAATAGAATTGGTATAAATGAACTAGGGTGTTATACAGATCATTGATCTATAAAGGCAAAGCCCTTTCAAAAATAAGAACTATTGTTCTTGAATCTTGAGATAAAGTCTCTTTTAAAAGAACATAAATTTGTTCACAGATCATAAAATTGATCAAATGCGCCTTGCGCTCTTAAAATGCGCTTTTGCGCTCTTTAGGCTGGCGCTCAACGCCAAACGCACCACGTGTCATTCACGTATACGCCAGTGCAATGCGCTCATGGACTAGCGCTCAGCGCTGACAAACTGGCATCTGTGCTCATCATCTGGCGCTTAGCGCAGAGCGCGACACGTGTCATCTGCGTGTGCGCTACTCAGCAGAAGCGTACTGCGCTCTTTGACTGGCGCCAAGCGCACCACGTGTCCCTCACGTGGCGCTGACAGAACATAAATTGTTCTTTTGCTAGCCCCAGAGCTATGATGAATGCTCTGCATTCAATAAAAGACAAAAATATTGTCAAGATATAAATCAATGCTCAGCATTGTTAAGAGGGCTGAGCCCAAATAAATGCTCAACAGCCCAAAGTAAAATGTTAAACATTTTAACCTGATTGGACTTAGCCCAATATTGGCCATAAGTTCTCAACTCATATTAATTAAGTCCATCTGCTCATAAATACTTTAACAGATTTTAGCCCTAAATTGGACTACTGATCTTGCAACCAATTCACACCGGTTCAAGGGTACATCTTTTTACTCCTCTGATATTTGTCGTTGTAATTCTTCAACGTCTTCAGAGAGGTGACGGGTCCCGACAACCATACACTTTACGGACTGTGGGGTCCCTTTAAACCCACAGGCCACGATGTCCTTAATCTCGGACTGTGGGGTCCTTTTAAACCCACGAACTACGATGTCCTTAGTCTTGACTGTGAGGTCTTTAAACTCACGGACTATGATGTCTTTAACCTTGGACCACCATGTCTTTAAACTGGTAATGGACCACTATGGACCGAAATGTCCTCAAACTAACCGACCGCAATGTCCCTAAACTAAACAATAGAGCTCAATTGCTCTCTTGTTGGATCTAAACGATCCGTTAAGTTGATCTTAGTCTAAAATTAGTCTAACGTATCATTAACAAACGTTTAAGTTGATCTTAGTCTCAAACGAGACTAACGTATCCTTAAACCCAACCCCCAAACCCAAATCTAAGAAGATACGGATTTGGACTAATCCATACCCTACGGGCGATAACATAAATTAGTCTCCGTATACAATCCACGGGCAACCACAAACAAAACCAACACCCACGACACGAAGTGACCATCTGGAGAAGGAGAAAGTGGTTACCGCGATGCGGTAGCGTAATTAACTGCAGGGACTTGCGCCTGCAGGGAAGAGCGTCCCCACAATCAAAAACCTCTCACAATAAGGGGGAATCTGACGAAGTCTGCTACATCGGCCGCATCCGTTCAAATCTTAGATACACGGTGCCATAAATCAACTTGGCATTTTCGGAGAGGTGAACGGATAGCACCAATTAGCATCTGCCCCCGGAATTCAGGTTCCGATGTCCCAACGTCCCTGTCGCGTCTTTCGGCAGGGAACAACGGCTGCGGTTCCTTTCAATGAGGTTCCTTAGATCCCCTGGCGAGGTAGTTTTTGAGCTGCCGTGACGAGCCCCGTCCGCGCGACCCCCTCGAGGGAGGGGGTGTCTGTCATGTCTGGTAACAGACGAGCTGACCAACATCTCCTCGGGAGGGACAGGTGCGCGAAGGATTTAGCGGCGATGTGCCCTAGCGACGTACCTCGGCGTTGGACTATGGGGCGCCCAACGGGTCGCAGAATATATTGGCTCGGGAGATCTGCGGCCGTGGGAGGTAGCGAGGCGGTGGTCGGCAGTGCCGACACGAGCAGAGTCTTCTCTCTCTCTGCAGGGGTCCTGGTCCCGAGGTGGTGGAGCGGCGACCTGGGGAGCTTGCCCCACCGTTTGGACACGGACGAGCGCGTCCACGACGGACGCGAGTCGATCTATCCGGACAGCTAGGGCGTTGTAGATGCTCGGCGGAGGAGGGGATTCATCCGCGTCTCCGTTGAGGGGGAGGCGGCGGCTGGTGCTTGGATCGTCGTGGTGATCGTTAGCTATTGGGTTGAGATCGGAAGATGAACTTTTGTTTTAGTGGAATCAAGATTTCCCACAAACGGCGCCGACTGACGGATGTCGGATCACGTCAAGATGTTACCTTCCGTTGATCTGCTGATGGCGGCGATAGACGACTGAGATTGGATCTGGAGGCTGGCTCCTGAAGCGTGTGGATCTCAATGGGTTTGAGATTGTTTGGGTTGAGCTACCTGCAAGGATGTCCCGGGGTGGTTGTACTACCGAGGACCCTCCGACGGTCAAGTTAAAGAGGAAATCCGAGCAGAGTAACGGCTTAGTGGAGTAAAAATGGCTTACTTGAACCGTTTGAAGGAGGGGTTTATATAGCGGTGGCAGCAGGCAGGTGCGAGAATCATGCCGCCCGTTACGCTTCCGGCGTCACGCCCGCATGATGAGCGGGATTCGCATTAATGGCGAGACGGGCTCGTTAATGGGAGGATCGTGATAGCGTGGAACGCGGAATGTGGCCGGCGGATATCTCGCGCATGGCGAGATTCGTGGGAGTTAGACGGTTGCGCCTGCGAGTGGTGCCGTTGGTCGGTCAATGAGACCGAGGAAGATGACCTCGGCGGGAGAGCTCGCGGACGAGCGGGAGAGCCGATGTATCTTGGTTCTGCGGTAGCCCGGAGACGAGCTGAGAGGCCGAGAAGGCCAGTTGTGCAGGGGGCTCGGAGGCTCGGAGGTGAGCCAGCATTTGTTTGTGGTACGGGCACAGGAGTGGCCTGGTCGGCCACTGTAGGTCTTTTCTTGTGAGCTTCGGGACACGTCATCAGCCACGTGTCATGATCTGAGAGATCACCGATATCGAGCATCATCACATCCAAATCGGTATGTCAGGCTCAATAGAAATAGAAAACCGGGTCGGTTGATCCCCGATGGCCTCTAAATAAACCGGCATCGAATAGTTTAGTTACGACATAAAGTCAGACCAGCGACAAATTAACGGTACGATCAGGGTTATTTTAATAAAGGTTTGGTTTTGGAAATGATATATGGATATGATTATTGAGTTTTGAGGGTGTTAGATGGAAATATCCGAGATTTGAGGGTGATTATAAACACAACCGAGAGAGTAGAGAGAGAGCGCTTCTCATCAACCGTCGGTGAGATTCCTAATTCATCTTCAAACATCCAATGCCCTAATTTTGATCTCTCTTCTTGGGAGATTTCATCGAAGAAGAAGGAGATGGCGAGGGTTGGAAAGAAAGGGAGGGACTTTGGGCGAGGAATCGTCGGTATTTGGCAGCGAGAGGTCGGCGATCTCTCGCCGAGAAATTTCGCACATCGGGCTGGTGCTTCTGAGGTCAATTTCCTCTTCTTCTTCTTTCTTTCCCCCTTCAATCTGGGGGTTTTTTGGTCTAAATTTTTGATCTTGTTAATGATCTGAGTGTCGGGTTAGGTTTTGATACTGATTCTGTTTATGATCCTGCGCAAAGGGCTGCCTTTTGGTTGATTGGGCTTCGTTTGGCTACAATTTTGATGATTTGAGTGTTATGTTAGGTTTTGATATCGCGTGTGAAACCTATTAGAATTCCATATTTGAGCTCTTATGCCCGACATTGTTTGTCTCTATGATGGTTTGAGTGTTGCGTTAGGATTTGATTCTTCTTCCCCTCAATATAGTTATTTTTTTGTTGGGATTAATTTTCGTGTTGTTGATGATTTGAGTGCTGGGTTGGTTTTGATTCCTTCTATTTTTTGGAAATCATGGATCAAACAGCATTTAATATAGCGAGAAATTTCATTTCACAAACACACTTATTCTTTTTGTAAATACACTCGCATTCAATGGGTTTAATGCCTTTATGTGAAAATCTGTCAATGCTGATGCACGTTGCATATTTGGTATGGGAAAAAGCTTCAATTGATTCATTGGGCCTCAAAAGCGAACTCCGATCAATAGTAAGCAGCCTGTAAGCTAAAGACGTTCTTGTTATTCCTAACATAGCGGCCAACCATTCTTTAGGCCTGCCAACATCTCACGATAAATTTGTAAAGGAAGTACGCGATCTGCCGATTCGTTTCCACTGTGCCTTGTGTTAACAAATCATCAACTTAGCAACCAAATAGAAGTACTGCAACCCTCATTTTATTCCTTACAATTTACTCGGCATGTTATCAACTAGAACATATTTTTATGGTGTATCTGCTTGAATTCTTCTTAGACCTCCCCCCTCTAGTTTCTATACTTGGCCATAGGGGGCCTAGAATTTTGATCATATATAACCGTTCCTACTTGCTACATTTTTTCCTATAAAATTTTAGCAGTTGCATATGAAATTTACCAACATCTTGAAAGCTTTTGCCACAACTAACTGTGGAATGGAACTAAAGACGTGGCATGTGGGATTATTGAGACCTGTTTACCTGTTGGTAAAAAATTGTTGACTAGTAACATTTTGGATTAGTCTAAACTATGAAATTTATTCATTTATCCACAATGTACCCTTTTGATGGGTAATAAGTATTTGTATTCTCTTGAATTTTACAAGTTTTTTTGTTGTTGAGATTCTAACCCCGGTATAGCCTGCCTAACCACAATTTGTTTAATCTGTATTACTTGCTTTTCTTAATAGGATCTTATTAGACGCTTCAGAATCCACAGAAAACTAAACCGACATAGAGGCTGTGTGAATAGTATAAGCTTTAATGCAGATGGTGACATTCTTGTGTCGGGATCTGACGATAGAATGGTGTTCTTGTGGGATTGGGACACAGGAAAAGTTAGACTGTCATTTCATTCCTACCACTCGGATAATGTTTTCCAAGCACGCTTCATGCCTTTCACTGATGATCGGACCATTGTCACATGCGCCGCTGATGGAGAGGTACATGCATATATGCTATTTCTCCCCTTTTGCAGATACTTTCTTTTTCACTTTTATAGACTAATCAATTTTAATGTTTAGTTAATCTTATTGATAGCATGATATCTATTTTAGCCCACAAACCAACAACTTGAGCTTTTGGGTAAAGCAGGTCTTCGCTTGGTATCAAAGCACCAGATTTTGTCCTGAGTCCAATCTCATCATTTGCAAATATACATACACATGCATGCATGCATGCATGTATTTGTTTGCCATATTTATTCATCCTTTCCGATCATTTCATGGTTTTGTTGAAGGCATTTCCATGTGCCTTGAAGACCCACGTGATGGGAGTGAAACTCAAATTTTCTTAATATATATTGTTGGCCAAAATTTTTGGATAAAGCTCACCCTTTGTCGATCAATTATTTTTTCTTAAATTTTCATTTATTTTTATGGGAGTAGAGGAGCTGCTAACAATTAGTGACGGTCTTTATAATTTCTGCCACTAGGTGAGACATGCCCAAATACGGGAAGGTGGAGATGTGTCTATTTCAAAGCTGGCTCAGCACGAAGGCAGTGCTCATAGGTTGGCAATCGAGCCTGGAAGCCCATACATATTTTATAGCTGTGGAGAAGATGGACTGGTTCAACATTTTGATCTGAGAACACAATCAGCTACAAAGCTCTTCATTTGCAGATCCTTTCAGAAAAATCTGGCCTACATGCCAATTATTCATCTAAACGCTATAGCTATCGATCCAAGAAATGCCATTCACTTTGCAGTTGGTGGAACTGGCGAATATGCGCAGATTTATGATATTCGCAAGTACAAATGGGATGGATCCTTTGACTTTGGTCAACCGATCAACTCCTTCAGCCCTCTTCACTTAATTGGTGATGATCAATTTGCTATTACTGGCTTGGCTTTCTCTGACCAAAGCGAGCTTCTAGCTTCTTATAGCGACGAGTTTATTTACCTTTTCTCTAAGGACCAAGGGCTTGGTCCCAATCCATCCCCACCATCAAACGAAGATATTTCTAATTCAATGGATGATGCGTCTGGGCCGAAGGTCTATAAGGGGCATCGGAACTGCGAGACAGTTAAAGGCGTGAATTTCTTTGGTCCCAACTGTGAGTATGTGGTTAGTGGATCAGATTGTGGCCGGATATTTATTTGGAGAAAGAAAGATGGGGAGCTCTTACGCGTGATGGAAGGAGACAAGTATGTGGTCAATTGTATTGAGCCTCACCCTTATTCCACGACGATTGCTAGTAGTGGTATCGAGAATGATATCAAAATTTGGACTCCTGATGCCTTGGAAAGGGCGCCACCTGTCAATTTGGAAGAGGTATGGAACCTTCAGCTCCCTTGTTCTATCCGTTTCCATGTTATTGATAGTGCATTTCGTTGATTCCTTAAGCTATAAGCATTACTTCGAACTTGAACTCATTAACAGGCACTTCTAGTATATTTTCTAATTCTGAAATGATGTTGTCTTTCCATGCTAAATCTATGCACACTGTAAATACCAGGATTTTATTATACATTTGTTTGGCGGTTATAACTTTTAAGCTTGTCTCCAGTAAGTCCAAACTTCATCAGCCATGGTAATTGATTGTCTAAAGCCAAAATTTAAATGTAATGTAGGTTCTTTCCTTTTCTTTTGATTTTCGTTAAAAATATATTTTTTCATTATCAAGGTGATTAAACTTAGGGTATTGACCTGAGTTACCAATAGACTATGTAACCTCGGCGCTTTTGGTTTTGGAACTTTCCATTCGAAATGCGGAACTGATTTGTTCGAATACTATATATTTGGCATTCCGAATAACAATTACAGCATGTACATATTTCCAGTGCATATGAATTTAAAAGATATCTTGTTAGTTTATTTGATAGCTATTTTACAACCAACAATTATGAGGCACATTTTATTGCATTAATAATGAAAAACAGTTGCTCAAATAATAATGGACACATTTTCATTGCATGGAAAAACAATCATATATCATTTTACTTAACATTCAAAAGAGGCTTGTTCTTATTGTACCTCATCCTGTACATATTAGCGTACTATGCTCCCTGTAGGGTGTTTTTCATCACCCTATTGAGATGGGAATACGCGCGCGCTGGTCAGGCGCAGTACAGATTCCCCCTGCCTAGGGTAGATAGGGGTTTATTGATTGTGGGGATCCGAATCTCCGGTAGTCGCGGACTAAGCTGCTGTTAATTACCCCTCGCATTTGGAGTGAGAGAACCTTCGATTGACGGGTTAAACTGGTCATGCGAAGTCAATGTGCAGTGTTGTGTTTTGAATGGGTTTTGGATATATCGGGGGCCCCGCAGAGTTTTTACGGGTGTCCCGCTACCCGGATAGCGGGCTGGGGGTCAAGGGGGCTAGCAGCCCCTTTGTGGGGTGCGGCGCAGCGTCTCGTTAGAAATTTTTTCGAACGGGGGGACAGTGTTGTAGAGTATGTGTGTGTGTGTATATATAAAAGAGGGAAAGGGCATTCAAAGGATGCGTGGGAAAAAGCGTCGGCGCTTCACGTGCGCGGCACGCGGGCGCTCGGGCGCTGGCGCTATCACCTTCGGCGCTAGCGCCTCACGTGCCAGGCGCTAAGGCGCTAGCGTTTTGGGCGCTAGCATCTCACGTGCTAGGCACGTGGGCGCTCGGGCGCCTCAGGCGCTTGGGCGCTAGCGCTTTGGGTGCTAGCGCCACACATGTCAGGCACGCGGGCGCTTTGGGCGCTAGCGCCACACGTGACAGGTAAATGGGCGCCCGGGCGCTAGCGCCTCACGTGCCAGGCACGTGGGCGCCCGGGCGCTAGCGCCTCACGTGCCAGGCACGTGGGCGCCCGGGCGCTTGCGTTTTGAGCGCTTGGGCGGCAAAAGGGACTTGGTCCCTGCAATGGGAGTTGTACTCCCAGAAAGAAATACTTATTATTTTTTGTGTGTGTGTGTATATGAGGAGTTAAACTCCTAGGATATTTTGAAGCTGATGAAGGGGCTTCTCCCTTTGAGTCCTGGATCTTCCCCAAAGTGGGGTCTTTGGAGATGGGTCTCCTTCTTCCTCCCTTGGTCGGCCGGCTCTTGGATAACAAGAGGGGTGAGATTTTAAAAATCTCTTATTTTTAAGATCTGATGGAAGATCCAAGCTTCCCTTTGTAGGTTTTGTGGTGAAAACTATTTAGTTTTGGAAAAGGAAGAGTAAAACTCTTGATTTAATTCAAAAGAAAGAAGAAGGTTTTAGAATCTTGAGGAAGGAGAAGATCACAGATCTTGATTCTTTTTGGGGGAGAGAAAAAGTTGTTGAGATATTTTCATTATCTTTGCCTTTATAGGCTATACACTTTACATATAGCCCCCTGGGCTTTACAAAAATGGCATTTTGCCCATCTCATGCCTAATGTGCTATTTCTTTTTGCACATAAGCCATGGGCTTTACAAAAATTTGGCTTTATACCCATTTTTCTTACATTTATTCAAAAAAATAAAAAAAGAAATACACCAAAAATATTTATTACAAAGTTTTTATTTTGGCTTGGCGGAAGGCCGGATGCTTCGTGTTCGGGCTCGCCCCGGGCATCGGTCCACTTGACCTGGGCTTGGGCCCACTTGGCTTAGGGTTGACCTTGAATTTGACTTGGTCAACCGGGATGTAAATTTCGACCCCAACAAAGTGCCCCCATCAATAAATGCACATAGCATGTGTGGGTCGTGTGCATGAAATTGATGGATCTTCTTTCACGTGGAGGCCACTTGATTTGGTTCACGCTTTTTGGGAAGCTGGCACTGCCCTTTTTATGACATGGATGGTCGATACTTGACATGTCTTCGAGATGGAATGTCTGGTTGTTTTGATTCCAAGGCGGAGCATAATTCATACGAGGAGGTCGTAGCTGCCCTTTTAGCGACGTGGACGGTCGGTGCTGCCCTTTTTGCGACGTGGACGGTCGGTGCCGCCCTTTTTGCGACGTGGACGGTCGGTGCCGCCCTTTTAGCGACGTGGACGTTCGGTGCCGCCTTTTTAGCGACTTGGACGGTCGGTGCTGCCCTTTTTACGACTTGGACGGTCGGTGCTGCTCTTTTTGCGACGTGGACAGTCGATGCTGCCCTTTTAGCGACTTGGACGGTCGAATGTTCTGATTTGACTTGCTCCGCTTTCTGCGGTGTCGGGATTTGACTTGTTTCCGAGGTGGAGCATGATTCTGCCAGGGAGGTTGTTGGTTGTCTTGCTGACTTGATATGATTTGGGTTGACATCAGCATCGCTATACTGGAATATGGTACCATGAGTGAATCATCATCTGTCATGACAAAATTTAAGGATTTTGGTTTTGGTTTGGCATCAGCACCGCTATACTGGAATATGGTACCAGGAGCGAATCATCATTTGCCGTGAGGGAATTTTCCTCGTTCCCAGTTAAACGACTTAGGGGTCATCTGCTCCCAGTTTAAAGACTTAGGAGTCTATTGGATTGGAGTTTGGAATTTTGGGGTTAGGGTAGGCATCATCGTTGCTAACACTGAAGCACATGTGCCAGGAGCAATTCATCATTTGCCTTTTCCTGTTGGGAAGTGGTGGCTTAGGAGACAGGTTTAAGTCCCTATCACCTAAGGCTTTTCAATTTTATGAGCCGTAAGGGTCCAATAAAAGCATTTTCTTCCTACGAGTTGAAAGGATCTCGTAGGTGTACTTTCTCCTTGGGAGTCGTGGGGACTCTCAAGTGTGTTTTTCCTTTGTGGGTCGTAAGGATCCCACGAAGGTGTTTTCTTACGAGTCGTGAGGATCCCGTAAGTCGGTTCAACTCATGTATCGTGAGGACACATGAGTGGGTCTTCCAAAATGGAGCATAAGTCCAAGGGCGGAGACCGGCCGCTGAACTGGTGATTGCGGTGGGGTATGGGTATGATGAGAATTATTTGAGCCCGTGGATTGTATAAGATAGTCAATTTGGTGACTAACCGTAGGGCCGGAAGAATTTTGAGAAATTGGATTTTGGTTGGCGTCTGCATCGCTGCACTGAAATATGGTATCAGGAGCGACTCATCATTCGCCGTTTGGGGACTTGGAATTTGGATCTTGTTTGGCATCAGCATTGCTGCACTGGAATAATGCCAGGAGCAACTCATCATTTGCCCTGGGAGGACTTGGGATTTGATTTTTGGGTCAGCATTAGCACCGCTAACACTGAAGCGAAATGCCATGAGCGACTCATCATTTGCCGTTGCCCGTTGGGGAGCGATGGCTCAGGAGATAGGTTTAGATCCCTATCACCTAAGGCTTTTCAATTTTATAAGCCGTAAGGGTCTCATAAAAGCGTTTTCTCCCTACGAGTCGAGAGGATCTCGCAGGTGTATGTTCTCCTTAGGAATCACAGTGATTCCTAAGTGTGTTGCTCTTTTGTCAGTCGTAAGGATCTCACGCAGGGGTTTTCTCCTCATAAGGTCGAGAGGAATTTGCGAGTGTATTTTATCTCTTTTCACGAGTTTGCGCTCTCAGGTTTTCACAAGCTCGCTGGCAGTCCTGCTGTTTTTACTCACGGAGCCCTTTCGGGTTTTCATCCGTGCCTGTTTTGCTTGTAGACATACCGTTTTTTTTGGTCGCTGGTGGGATTTTAAAAGTAGTCTCACCGGCAGGACTTGGGAGAGATAGGGTTCGTTTGCGCCCGTGGATTGTATACGGTTTTACAGGATGTATGATCTTGACCGTAGGGCTGGTGTGCTCAATTCGCCCGCGACTTGGAGCATTCACGCGTAGTATTTCTTGAGATACCGGCCATTGATGGGTGGCATGGGCCTTTCTCCCTCGGCACTTGTTAGTTGGTAGGATCCTCCGTCGAACACTTTCTCGATGACGTCTGGTCCTTCCCAGTTTGGCTCGAATTTTCCCTTGGCATGTCGATTGGGGATGATTGGTCTTTTGAGGACCAACACCAATTCTCCTTTCTTGAAAGCGAAAGCGCGGAGACGAGTCATCTTGTCATAGGCTCGTGATATTTGGGCTCGGTACATCTCCAGATTTTGCTGTACCGCGAGCCTTTTTTCTTCGAGGGCGTCGAGCTCTTCAAGCCGAAGGAGCACGTTTTCCTCCTCCGTCAACTCGTGCTGAACGACCATTCTTAAGCTTGGAACTTCGACTTTGAGGGGGAGGACCGCCTCCATTCCGAAGAGCAATGAGTATGGAGTGGACTGAGTTGGAGTACGGTGCGTGGTAAGATATGCCCACAACAACAACAACAACAACAACTGAGCCTTTTATCCCAAGCATATGGGGTAGGCTACATGAACCAACATGAGAATCACGCCGGGTCCAGCACATGAATCCTCTGTCTCCACTCACTTCTATCGAACAATATACTTTCATTGAGTCCTTTGGCAACCATATCGTTTCGTATCACCTCCATCCATGTTTTCTTCGGTCTCCCTTTTGCCCTTTTGCCATTACCCATATCGAGTGTATCTATTCGTCGAACCGGTGCTTCCATAGGTCTGCGTCGCACATGACCAAACCATCTAAGATATGCCCACAACGCCTCGTGAAATTTGAGATTCCAGTCTCTCTTGTTGGCTGAAGTATTTTTCCTCAGGAGCTTGCATAGAGTCTTATTGAAGGCTTCGGCTCGCCCATTGGCTCTTGGATTAGATGGAGGAATATCTCCAGTCTATCTTGTGCTGAGTAGCGAATCTTGAGACTTTGAAACTCTTGAAAGAAGGCCCGTTGTCAGAAATGATTCTTCTTGGTGTACCGAAGCGGTATAGAATATTATACCGGAAGAACGTCAGAATATTTTCTGTCTTGACTTCTTTTAGCGGGACAGCTTCAGCCCATCTGGAGAAATAGTGAGTTGCGGCCAATATGAACCGGTGGCCTCTGGAAGACGGAGGATCAATTGGGCCAACTATGTCGGTCCCCCAGACTTCGAAGGGCCATGACGCCACCGTAGGATGCAACGGATTGGGATGCTTGTGAATGAAATCACCGTGAATTTGGCAGATATGACATTTCTGCTCTCCGCAATCCCGTATCATGGTCGGCCAGTAATACCCAAGCCGTTTAATTTGAAGTCGCATCTTGGGGCTAGATTGGTGAGCACCGCAAACCCCGCTTTCATGACCTTTTGGGCTTCGGCCAATGACACACCTGAGGCAGAGTTGGTCATATGACCTGCGGTATAGCGTGTCATTTACAAACACGTATCGGAGAGCATTCTTCTTCAGCTGAATCCTCACAGATTTTCCTTTGGGTAGCTTGTCGTATCGGAATTACTCTATGAAGGGTTTTCTCCAATCGGGCTCGTCGTGGATGATCGAAACTTTTTCGGTGGGATTGTTCTCTTGTTCTACGCCTTCTTCACGCAGAGTCTGGAGGCAGAATTTGTCGGCTTCTGACTGTGATTAGAATTTCGTCCATGTCAGGATCAGCTAGCTCTTTAGTTAGGCGAGCGAGTATGTCGGCTTTTCCGTTCAACGCTCTAGGGACTCTCATTAGTTCAATGTGAGTGAACCGTTTCATGAGTTCCACCACTCGGCTTCTGTACCGAGCTAACTCGGGTTTGTATATCTTATAGTCGCCGCTTACCTGGTTGACGACAAGCTGGGAATCACCGTAGACTCGTAGCTGAAGGATTTCCATTTCTATAGCGAGCCCCAGACCAGCTATCAGAGCCTCGTACTCAGCCTCGTTGTTTGTGCGAGGCTCGGTGAGAGCAAAAGAACGTCGTAGGGTTCCCATCGATGGCGTGATGAACACCAACTCTATCCCCGCTTTTATCTGCGGGATGCTTGATTTGCCAGAGGTCCTTATTGATGAGGCTCCATCGAAGTAGAGCTCCCAACATGACTCAACTTTCTCGAGGTGCACTACTTGTTCGTCGGGTAACTCGCAATTGAGCGGTGACCCTTCTGGGATGTGCAGTAAGGAAGTCTGCAAGAGCTTACCCTTTTACTGCTTTTTGAGGAGTATTAACTATGTCAAACTCAAGCAGCATGACAGCCCATCTTGACATTCTACTGGCTAGGCTTGCTTTGGTCATTAAGTGTTTGAGCGGGGCGACCTTGGAGATCAGCATTACCCGATGAGCAAACAGATAGTGCCTCAGCTTCTTTACAGCGAATATCAGGGCCAGACATTGCTTTTCAATCGGGGAATAGTTGTGTTCCGCCCCAACTAAAGTTCGACCGAGGTAGTGGATGGCATTTTCTTTTCCCGCCTCGTTGTTCTGGGCAAGGAGCGCACCGAGTGATTCATCTAGCGCGGCAGTGTAGAGAATTAGCGGTTTATTTGGAATGGGAGCGGCCAGCACTGGAGGGTGCAACAAGTACTGTTTGATGCTTTCAAACGCTTCTTGACATTCAGCATTCTAGGCAAAAGGAGCTCCTTTCTTCATGAGCTTTGAGAAGGGCCTACATCTTCCCGATAAATTTGAGATAAACCTTCGTATGTAAGCAAGCTTGTCTTGAAAAGATCTTAGCTGCGTCAGATTCTTCGGAGGGGGCATCTCCATGATGTCTTGGATGGGTCAACTTCAATCCCTCAATGTCGGACTATGAAGCCCAGGAATTTTCCCGGTGACACGCCAAAAGCGCACTTCAGAGGATTCATTTTCAGATCGTACTCCCTCAGTCTGGTGAGAACAGTCCTAAAATCTTGGATGTGATTGACCTTGGCTTTAGTCTTGATGACTAGATCATCAACATAACATTCGACGACTTTATGAATTAGTCATCAAAGATATTGGTCATTGCCCTTTGATATGTAGCACCTGCGTTCTTCAGTCCCAACGGCATCACTTTGTCCGATCGGGGTTCGAAATGCTGTGTGCTTCTCATCCTCAAGCGACATCTTGATCTGATTATACCCAGACGATCCATCCATAAAGGTGAACAACTCGTAATTTGAGGTGTCATCGATCATCATTTCCATGACCGGTAGCGGGAAGTCGTATTTAGGAATGCTTTGTTGAGGTCCCTGAAATCGACACAAACTCGAATCTGCTAATTTTTCTTCTTCACTGGGACTATGCATGCGATCCAGTCCGCATATTTCTCTTCCCTGATGAAGCCGGCATCGATGAGCTTCTTGGTTTCCTCGATGACCTTTTCTTCTAGTTCCCTTCTCATTCTTTGAGGAGCTTGTTTGACTGGCTTAGCATCAGGAGATATAGCCAGTTTATGCACGACCACCTCAGGGGAAAGGCCAGGCATTTCTTTGTATGTCCACGCGAAGCAGTCGACGAACTCATGCAGCAGGGCAATTATCTGCTCTTTCATTTCCTTTGATAAGAGTGAGCTGATGTAGATCGGCCTTGGATTATCGGGCGTTCCTAAGTCGATCTCGGTTAGCTCGTCAAAGGTTGCTTGTCCGCCATCTTCGAGCTCTTGAGGAGCTTCTTCTGGCTCGGCTATCTTGTCATCATCATTTGATCTTTCGCTGGCTTCACCAATATAGATCGTGTAGCATGCTTTGGAATCAGGTTGAATGAAGCCTATGCCCCGTCTATCTGGAATCCGTCCATCGATGAGTGCTCGGACCTGGGGCGGATGCCATAGCCCTTCATAAAACTTTGCTTCGGACTCCGTTTGATATAACCGGCATCCGCACCTTTTGAAATATTCCCGCATCTCGTGTGCATAGTATCTGGGATTGAGGACGGCTCTTATGCCTCTCTCATAGGGAAGGCACGCGACAGACAAATCGTCCGGATGCACACCGGGGTTTGACCCATAAAACAGGATGCCCTTCTGTCCACTTTTCCTTTCAGGAACGTAGAAAGTTTTCCGCTGGTCCACGGTAGAGACTGACAATGCATCGAGCTCTTTACACATCCGTTTCGGCACCCTTGTGATGGCCAGGGACCCTTCTGCAATTTTGAAGGTCTCTCGTAGTTTCGCTTGCTGCATGGGGATCCAATCTGCACAGCTGTTGCACGACAGGTCCTTTTCCTCCGACTCTTCAGTGTCGCTGCCAAGATGAGGGCGGACTTTTCTGCCAGATGGGCTTTCAGTATCGAATTCGTTCGTATCGCTACTGAAACGAAGGCGAGTTTTATGGAAGGACGGACTTCCAGCGTCAGACTCATCAGTGTCGCTACCGAAACGCGGGCGCACTTGGGCGTTTTTGCTTTTGAAAGTGACAGCCGGCTCAGATTTGCTTTTGAGTCTTGGGGCCGCTCTATCCTCAGTCAGTTGTGGCTTAGCATCTTGGTGGTTCATGAAGTACCGAGAATCTTCATAACGGACTTCATGCACACCGAACGGCTGGATGTCTCCGTCAATGTGTCTTTCTTCGCCATTTTTAGTATACTTCATGCATTGATGGAGAGTTGACGGAACGATGCCGTAATCGTGGAGCCACGGCAGTGCCAAGAGAATTTTATAAGACGTGTCAGTGTCGATCACGTATATCTTAGCTTCAGTTTGCAGATCCCCGAATTTGATTGGCAAAGCTATAGACCCCAGAACTTGCTGGCAGTTTTGATTGAAGCCTTGAATGACAATCCTTTCCCTTGACAGGTGTCGGACGTCCATTGACAAACTCTTCAGAGTCCGCAAGTTCATGATGTTCACTGAGGACCCCGGATCAATCAATATGCAATTAATCCGATCTCCGTCGCTGTACACGGTCACGTAAAGCGGCCGATTATGCTCAGCCGTTCCCCATAGCAAGTCTTCGTCTTTAAACGTGACTGCGGTGGCATGCAAAGCGTACTGGGCTTCTTTCATATCAATTTCTGCAAAGCGAGCCTGCTCCGGGTTTTGTAGAGCGTGAATAAGAACATCTCTAAGCTCTTTAGATAGGACCAAGGCATCGTAAATGCTCAGGAGAGACGGGAGCTTTCGGAGATTAGCCAAGACATTGTAGTCTACTGAGGAAGGACTTGAGTTTTCATTAGCTGGCTCTTTGCCATCTTCCTCATTAGCCGTCTGTTTTTCCTTTCCTTTTGGGGCGTTTCCCTGATTTGGCGGTAGAGCCATGCCGCTTCTAAGCTGGATTTGGTTGGCCTTTGTGGTCAGCTCCTCGTCCTCTTCGGGAAAACAGAGCTCCTCCTCAGAGTCGCTGCCAAGATGGATGGCGTAGCAGGTCACTACTGGGATCTCTTCATTGGAGTCTTCTTCTAACTCTTCCAGAATTTCAGCCGCTTGTACAGGGAGGAACTCTTTCAATTGAATCAGAGTTCTTTTCTTCTGTTCATAGTCTTCGAGGGAATCGATATATTTTTGAATAGACGATCTCCCTGCAGACCCCTTTTCGCGCCGAGCTGCACTTTTCTTCTTCTTGAGCTTTTTGGATTTTGAGCCTGATGGAGCCGCATTGGCAGCTGGAAATGTATGCTTCTTCTACCCTTCCCATTCCGTCCTGGGCTCTTTCCGAAGTAGCTTTATCATCTTCTTCATCTTATTAGATATGTGCGTACTCCACGGAGGCTGCGGTGAGTCAGTTTCGTTTGTCAAGGCAGCGGGTTCAGCTGTCTGCTCCCAGAAGGCTTCAGCTTCTGTCTGTATAAAGTTGGTGGTTGCAACTTGATTGTTCGCCAATACACTTTTGGACAGCTCGATCTCTCCAGCCTTGTACTGCTTCTCGATCCAGTCTTTGAAGATATAGCAATTCTCGATCGCATAGCTCACTACTCGGTGGTACGGGCAATACAGAGGATTGTCAGCCATTTTTGCTTCTTGAGGTCTTTTCGACTTTGGCAATTGTAGACTGTTGTTCAAGGCATCTTTAAATACCTTTCGGACCTTGTCCCTTCTGAAAGAGTAAATCTTGTTCTTTTTCTCCTCTAGGGAAGGCCCTTCTCCTCCCAGCAATGGCTTCCGAGACCGGTTGGTTTTGGAATCGCCTGCCTTTTGTTTGTCTTCATTGTCGGACGCATTGAAGACATTGGTACTGCTGGAATTCCCGCTTTTACGGTTGTCGTCCCTCTTGCTTTTCCAAGTCTTGTCTCTCTGAGAGTCCGGGGTAGACTCTTGCTTCGAGCATTCCAGCATTTGGACTTTCTTGGTTAGCTCTTGAAACGTCTTGAGGCCTGCTGTACACAAGAATGGGACCATCCAATTGCTGAGGTTCCCAATGAGGAGGCTGACAGATTGGTCCTGCTCTAGCGGCGGTTCACACTTGACAGTGAGGTTGCGCCACCGGGCAATAAAGTCCGTGTTGCTTTCATTCTTTCCCGGTTTGGTCCTCACAAGGTCAGCAATGGAGATTTTATCACTGACACTCGTGAACCTTTGCCGAAACAGAGACTCATTTGGGCAAAGGTAATAACGGACCCGTCTGGTATACTCGCGTACCAGTCGAAGGCGACACCGGTCAGGCTGTTGACAAACTGACGAAGAAGGAGCGCATCATTTCCCCTTGTATTTCCGCACGATACTTTAAAGTGGGCGACATGCTGATTTGCGTTTCCCGTCCCGTTAAATCTTCCGAATTTAGGAATGACGTAACCGTTGGGGAACTCGATCAGATCGTACTGTGCGGGATATGGCCGTCCACTACTGCTAATTTCTTTCTGAGCTTCGGCTTCGGCCACCAATGTTTTAACCTTGCTGGTGACCAAATCCATTATCCGGTCTTGTGTTAGCGGGATAGTGTTATCTGGGGCCAAGGCGTCCCCAGAAGCGGAATGTGGCCGGCTTTCGTGCGGCTCGACCAATCTTAGACCCAAAGGGACAGGCATCGGCTGCTTCGATTGTCATCATCCGGCTCATGAGTAGCGACTTGTGCTTGATTGGGAGGCGCTCGAGCGATTTGAGCCGTAAGCTGCATCACAACGTTCGTCAGGTCGTCAATTTTCGAATAGAGCTTGACCATCTCTTTATCTTTGCTCCTGAACTGTTTTCGAAGCTCTTGCTCCACGGTCCTGAGGCGGAAAGTCGGCTCTTTCTCGCTGTCCGAGCTTGACTCTACATGGACTGAGGGGTCTTTCTGCCTATCATCCTCATCGAGAGGGTTTTCATCATCCAGCGGAGGCGGCTGTTCTTGGGAGGCGGCAACCACATTCAAGCCAGATTGGGCTTGGGATGTGGTGGCCCCATCCTTGCTTTTGCTGCGAAGGTTGTCGCTCGGGCGCCCACCCGCCATATAGACCGTATGGATAACATATCCAGCCGTCTTTTTATTATCGGTGGCTGATTTCACGGATCGCTGTCTCGACCCTCCTGTTACGGTAACGGACGGTAACGGGCAATCGACTGAAGGCGGCTGGCCTGGCCGGCTTCTTGAATGGTGCTGATGCATCTTTTTTGGTTTTGCCCTGCTGTTTTCGTGTGGCACAGAGCGCCTAGACTATTGAAGAGACAGTGTCACATTTTTTCTGTTGGGGCCGGGACATGTCTTTTTGTAGCAACGTTCGGACCGCTGTCTTCTTGATCCTTGCGGTCATGACATTTCTCTGAACCCACTTCAGAGGTTCGAAGGAATTGCTGAGTTTTACGGCTGACTCATCCGTCGTCGCAGAATGACTCTGCTCTTGGAACCTCACAAGATTCCACATGGTCGAAGTCCTGGCCCTCTTGTTGGCTCGATACCTGAGTCGCTTCTGTCTTAGCTTTTCTGTTTTAAGCACTTGGCAGACTTCGGCTTTTCGGGAAGACGCCGTATACCGAGTGATAGAGAGGCCAGAGAAGACGCCTAATCGTGCATTTGTTGGAGTCCTCGCCTGAGCTCGTCCGCAACGTTTGATGTTGCCCTTTGTACCGGAAGTCTTGCCCCCAGTTGGAGCACCAGAGAGTCGTTCAGACACCGTCTTAAGTTTCGGTTGTGGTGTCTTAGCGATCACAACATTCGGCTTCTTGCCCCTTGAGACCGGCTTGGCCACCTGTTTTGCCGGGATTTCTGCCAGATGAGCGCTTCCGGCAGGGTAGATGATGACGGAACCAAACCGGCGGGGTAGTTCCTCCTACTGTCGACTGAGGCTTGCGGGGAGAACCACACGAGTATTGATCTTGACCACGTACGAGATCGGGAGCACGTTGGTAACCGAATTCGTTTTGGGAGATATTGTTGTTGAAAGTTGATTGCTTGAAAACCTGCATGAAAGAGCATTATTTTAGTATAAATATAGACATGTATATTGATTGAGTTCGCATGAACGTTTAACCCGAAATATGAGAGGAGGGATAAGGTCCCACCGGGCATGCCAGAATCTGTAGGGTGTTTTTCGTCACCCCATTGAGATGGGAATACGCGCGCGCTGGTTAGGCGCAGTACAGATTCCCCCTGGCTAGGGTAGGCAGGGGTTTATTGATTGTGCGGATCCGAATCTCCGGCAGCCGCGGACTAAGCTGCCGTTAATTACCCCTCGCATTTGGAGCGAGAGAACCTCTGATTGACGGGTTAAACTGGTTATGCGAACTCAATGTGCAGTGTCGTGTTTTGAAGGGGTTTTGGATATATCGGGGGCCCCACAGAGTTTTTACGGGGGTCCCGCTACCCGGATAGCGTACTGGGGGTCAAGGGGGCTAGCAGCCCCCTTGCGGGGTGCGGGACAGCGCCCCGTTAGAAATTTTTTCGAACGGGGGACGGTGTTGTAGAGTATGTGTGTGTGTATAAAAGAGGGAAAGGGCATCCAAAGGATGCGTGGGAAAAAGCGCCAGCGCCTCACGTGCGCGGCACGCGGGCGCGTGGGCCCTAGCGCCTCACGTGCCAGGCTCTCGGGCGCTAGCGTCTCATGTGCTAGGCACGTGGGCGCTCGGGCGCCAGCGCCACACGTGCCAGGCACGTGGCAAATGGGCGCCCGGGCGCTAGCGCTTTGGGCGCTTGGACGGCAAAAGGAACTTGGTCCCTACAATGGGAGTTGTACTCCCAGAAAGAAATACTTATTATTTTGTGTGTGTGTATGAGGAGTTAAACTCCTAGGATATTTTGAAGCTGATGAAGGGGCTTCTTCCCTTGAGTCCTGGATCTTTCCCAAAGTGGGGTCTTTGGAGATGGGTCTATTTCTTCCTCCCTTGATCGGCCGGCTCTTGGATAACAAAAGGGGTGAGATTTTAAAAATCTCTCCTTTTTCAGATCTGATGGAAGATCCAAGCTCCCCTTTGTGGGTTTTGTGGTGAAAACTATTTAGTTTTGGAAAAGGAAGAGTAAAACTCTTGATTTAATTCAAAAGAAAGAAGAAGGATTTAAAACCTTGAGGAAGAAGAGGATCACAGATCTTGATTCTTTTTGGGAGAGAAAAAGTTGAGATATTTTCATTATCTTTGCCTTTATAGGCTATACACTTTACATATAGCCCTTTGGGCTTTACAAAAATAGCATTTTGCCCATCCTATGCCTCATGTGCTATTTCTTTTTGCACATAAGCCATGGGCTTTACAAAAATTTGGCTTTATGCCCATTTTTCTTACATTTATTCAAAAAAATAAAAAAAGAAATACACAAAAAATATTTATTACAAAATTTTTATTTTGGTTTGGCGGAAGGCCGGACGCTTCGTGTTCGGGCTCGCCCCGGGCATCTGCCCACTTGACCTGGGCTTGGGCCCACTTGGCTTGGGGTTGACTTTGATTTTGACTTGGTCAACCGGGGTGTAAATTTCGACCCCAACACTCCCATTTTTGTGCTACGTGCTGGCACATTGCTCGTTTTTAGTAAATTAAGATATGACAGAAGTCATATTATTGAACACCAAACTACGAATAATAATGTTCCACATACAAAGAAACACTTTGTAGGGTTAAAAATCTCACCCTGAGTAGAACCCCCTTTGGACGGATCATAAATTGATGAATTTATTTTTGTGTGTTACCCCAAATATTCCATCTATCTAAATAGAGGTTTATTAATGTGGATTTGAATCTCTAGTATATGCGGTCAAACCCATTGCTAACCATCCTTAACTTATGATTAAAGGGCTATATGGTACACTAAATAGTTATGTATGAGAGTTTTGGAACAATAAATTTTGGGTGTTTTAACAACATCGACACTGTTAATGCTGAAATATCTTAGCAATGTTTCAGTTTTAGAATGCCAGGAGCAATCCATTACTTAATCATTATGTGTCTTTGGATTGCAATGATTTGTGTAGGATAATGAGTTTGATAAGGACAAGCTTAGGGGAGGACCTCCAAGCTGATTTTTTTTTTCTTGAGACGGGTTTTTTGATTATCATAGTAAATTGAAAGTTTGTAGAATTTTGAATTCCTGATGCGGAGAGGACTTTCACATTAGAGTTAATCTGATGGAATTTCTAATGTGGAGAGCAGGGTTAGAGAACTCGGTGTTGGAGTCAAAATTTGCACCCCGGTTGACCGAGTCACAAGTCAGGTGGGCCCAAGCCCAGATCAAGCGGGCCCATGCCCAAGCCAAGCCCGCGGCCAAGCCACCCTACGCCAACAACAAAATCATGTAATAAATAATTTTTATGTAATTTTTATGCATGAATGGGCATAAAGCCAAATTTTTGTAAGCCCATGGCCTATGTGCAAAAAGAAATGGCACATGAGCCATGGGATGGCGAAAATGCCATTTTTGTAAAGCCCAAGGGGCTATATGTAAAGTGTATAGCCTATAAAAGTCAAGGATAATGAAAACATCAAAAGAACTTTTTCTCTCTCTAAAGAAAAATCTAGATCTGTGATCTTCTCCTTCCTCAAGATTCTAAACCTTCATTCTTTTTTAAATTAAATCAAGAGTTTTACTCTTCCTTTTCCAAAACTAAATAGTTTTTCACCACAAAACCCATAAAGAGGAACCCAGATCTGCCATCAGATCTTAGAAAGGGGAGATTTTTAGAATCTCATATTTCTTGATCTTCAAGATCCGGCCAACAAAGAAAGAAGGAGACCCATCTCCAGAAACCCCACTTTGGGGAAGAACTAGGGCTCAAGGGGAGAAGCCCTTCATCAGCTTCAAAACATCTTAGGAGTTTAACTCCTCATATATACACACACACAGAGAGAGAATAATAAGTGCTTCTTTCTGGAAGTACAACTTCCATTGCAGGGACCAAGTCTCTTTTGCTGCTCGAGCGCCCACGTGCTGATACGTGGTGCGTTGGCGCTCTTGCGCTCAGAGCGCTAGCGCTCGAGCGTCCACGTGCTGACACGTGGCGCGCTAGCGTGCTTGCGCTCAGAGCGCCAGCGCCCACGTGTTGACACGTGGCGCGCTAGCGCTCTTGCGCTCAGAACGCTAGCGCTCAAAGCGCTAGCGCCCGAGCGCCCTCGTGCCGACACGTGGCGCGCTAACGATCAGAGCGCTAGTGCCGGAGCGCCCACGTGGCGCGCTAGCGCTCAGTGCGCTAGCGCCCACATACTCCACGACACTGCTCCTGTTAGAAAAAATTTTCCAACGGGCGCTGTCCCACACCCCGCAAGGGGGCTGCTAGCCCCCTTGACCCCCAGCCCGCTATCCGGATAGCGGGACCCCCGTAAAAACTCTGCGGGGCCCCCGATATATCCAAAATCCCTTCAAAACACAACACTGCACATTGAGTTTGCATGACCAGTTTAACCAGTCAACCGGAGGTTCCCTCGCTCCAAAGGCGAGGGGTAATTAACGGCAGCTTAGTCCGCGGCTGCCGGAGATTCGGATCCCCACAATCATTAAACCCTGGTCTATCCTAAACTGGGGGAATCTGTAATGCGCCTGACAAGCGCGTGCGTATTCCCATCTCAATGGGGTGACGAAAAACACCCTACACTCGGCTGAAACTGCCACATTTCGGACCGCTATTGATGGATATTGATCCGAAATGAAGGCTATGATCTTGGTTTTGGCCTATATATGCTCGTAGCGGTCGAGTTTTGGCCAAATCATGCTTGTAGCGGCCGAGTCTCGGCCGAAACATGCTTGTAGCAGTCATATTTTTGGCTGAAACATGTATGCAACATATTTGCATCATCTCTGTTTTGATCATAAGTTGGTCTAAAAGAATAACAAGAACAATAACAGGTCGATTATTTAGCATCAACCGCCAAGCATAAAAAGATTGAAGTAGAAAGAAACTTGCCTTTTTCTCTAGATGAAGTCTTTTTCCAAGATAGAAAAAGATATCGAGATAAAGCAAAGAGGGAGATGGAAAGAAAGTAGGAAGAAAAATAAGAGAGACAGAGAGAGAACCGGGTGAGATGAAGGATCGGGTGAGAGAAGTGGTCATTAGCCTTTACGGAAATGAAAAAAAGAAAGGATAGTTAAGGTGCATGTATAATGAGCCATCATGATATGATTTGGAATTAAGTGAAAAAATACCAAGAGTTGACATAAAATTAAATCCAGGCCCATTTATCATGTCGGTTGTCATGAAAAAAAATACTAAGAGTCTCCTGCTATTCCAAAAGATCTAATACTTTTAATAGGTCATGGCTTGTTGCAAAAATTATTATTAAAAATAGCCAACCATGTATAATTGATGAGCTATATTTTCCTATGAGTATTGCTAGAATTGCTTTGTTTTGCAAATATTATCCACTAAATATTAGATTTGCATTGTGTACAATTGATGGCATGTTATGTTTATATTTCAAGAATCTTTCATATCTTAATTTTATTCTCAATGTACTAGATTTGCATGTAAGCTTTTATCTAAAATCCTTTAGCTCTTGAAAATTCCATCCAAGAGATGAAAATTTGAACAAGAATTATTATTTTCTTAAGAGAATTCTTCATATACGGATCTATTTTATAAAAGTTTTGGCAATCAAAACCAAAAGAGAAACCAACAAAACTAAACGAAACCTATCGAAACCAATTAAATCTGGAGAGACCAAAACTAAAGCCGCAACCAAGTTCGCCAAACATGGTGGAGAGTTCTTCACATGAGATTGGAATTTTATAAAAATTTGTAACTTAGAGAAGACTCTCATTAGATTGGGAGTTTGTGGAATTTTCAATATGAAGAGAACCATCACATTAGAGACTAATTATGGATGTGGTTGGAATAGAGCTTTTCTATCAAATGAAATAATTGCTATTGAATTTTTTTATTGAGAGGACTTTTCTATTTGTAGTTTAGAGACATCGGTTTGGTTTGAAATTCATACTTAGCTTAGTACCATAACAGTTGCTTTCATAATTCGATTTCTTTTTAACAACGCATGGGAATTTGAATTTGATTTGATTTCAGTTTAACGACGTAGAAATCAACTTTGAGTAAGATTCCAGTTTAACGATGTAATGCTCAATTGTGGATTTGGTTTGGTTTCTAGTTTGGAGTCGTGCATGTCTATTTCATAATTTGATTTTGATACCAGCTCAACTACGTCAAGGTCGATCTTGAGTTTGATTTGGATTCTAGTTTAGTGACGTGGAGCTCAATTCTGAATTTGATTTCCTTTTAACGTTATAAAGGCTGATATTGCAATTGATGTAGATTTTAAAAAAAATAGTATAATTTTGGATTTAAAATTGTTCTAGAGTATTAAAATTATTTTGGATAATTTGAGAAATTTATGGAGTTGAAGATATTTGGAGGATTTGAAGGTTTTGACATATTTTGGAGGGAATTTTGTAGAGTTTGAAGCATTTCGAAAAGTTTGGATTTTTTTTTGGATATTTTGGAGAGTTTCAAAAATTAGTAGAGCTTAGGGACATGGTTGCCTGATTTGGAAATTTTGTCAAAGTTTCTAGTTAGGGACATTTTAAGGACATTGGTCCATAATGGAGATCTTGATGAACTCTAATTTAGAAACATAGAAGTCCATTTTGAAAATTTTGATAGAGCTCCAGGTTAGGGGCATAACAGTCCATTTCAGAAATTTCCATAGAGATTTTAGGGGCACAACAGTTCATTTCATAACTTCTAATAGAATTCCAGTTTAGGGACGTAACAATCCATTTTGAAAATTTTGACCCACTTTTAGCTTAGGGACAGCGGGTAAGTGGTCCATGAAGTTCAGAATTAATGCCATCGTAAGCGCAACTTGGTTATTTTGTTCACAGACAATTTTGTAATATCGTCATTAGTGGGCTACTTGGCAACTTTGCCGTTGGGCATTGTTAAAGGGCATATTGGTCTTCTATTGTTAAAGGTTTGATAATTTCACTATTGAAGGATGTTTTGGTACTTTCGTCGTTAAAGGACGTTGGTACTTTTGTGGTTTTGCCGATAAAGGACATCTCAATACTTTTGCTGTTGAAGGGTGGTTTCATACTTTCATTGTTGAAATATGGTTTTGTTATTTCGTCGTTGAAGGTGGGTGTGGTATCTTGATGGTTTGAAACTTTCTTTTTCGAATGATATTTTGGTATTTCCGCTGTTGAAGGGTGTTCGGTGCTTTCATTGTTGAAGATCGTTTTGGTATGTTCGTCGTTGATGGGAGTTTCAATACTGTCGCCGCTGATGGGGGGTTTGCTACTTTTGTCGTCTATAGGAAGGTATGTAATTTCGCTGTTGAAAGACGGTTTGGTGTTTTTGTCTTCAACGGTCGATTTGATTGTTTTTCCATCAGAGGACAATCTAGTAATTTTGCCATTGGGGGACAGTTTTGTGATCTCGCTACTGGAGGTTGGTTTTGCAATTGTGTTGTTGGAGGGTGGTTTCATGTTTTTGTTGTTGGAGGGCAATTTGGTAATTCCTTCATCGAATGCCAGTTTTCGAATTGCGTCGTTGGACATTTTGGTACTTTCGATCTTTGAGGGTGGTTTCATACTTTAGTCATTGATATTAGAAATTCAATAGTCTTGATTTCGTGTTGCAATTTGGTAATTCTTGGCATTTCAGTAATTTCACCGATGATGAACATTTAGGTAACTTTGACACACATAAGATTTGGTGCTTTCGCCATTGGATGATGATTTGGTACTTTCGCCGTTGGAGGACGATTCAGTATTGCCATTATTGGAATGCATTGTTCGAGTGCAATTTGTACGTTCATTGTTGAAGATGTTTTGGTGCTTTCTTTATTGAAGAGCGATTTTGTTATTTCTCCATTGGATGCGACAAATTCAGTAATTTTGGAGTTTCCAAAATATTTGAAACTTTTTAGAGTTTCTTGCAATCTCAGAAACTCTGAAGGATTTTATAAAATTTTATCATGAATTAATTTATCAAGACATGGTTTGTTTCTCTGTGGTGTGTTTAATTATTGATATGCTTTGATAAATTGTTTTAATATATTTCTTTATATGGGTATATGGACCCAAAATTTAGAGGCAGCATGATCTCTTGAACAGTGTCAAAACCATGTCTGCCAGCAGTGTTTTTGTAGGTGTTATAGGACCTGAATTTTGCCCTTTTTAAGGGTATTTGAACGAGCTTGAGTACCTGTTTTATGCAATCTTGATTGTAACTAATCTGATGTCTCGATCACTTTATGGATCTTATTAGAGTTTTTTTTTATATATATTTATATTCAAGAACGAGGGAGGTGATTATATTATTTTTTATATGGGTGTACACGTGCTTTTGATATAAGTGGGATCCAACAATAAGACTCAAGCCTTGTTGAGGTTTGGTCCATGTTATATCTTATACCCATGTACCTCTCATGGTTTTTCCAATGCGGGACTATTTTAGTCTCTCACATCTCAACAAGTAGCCAACTTTGTGATTGTTTAGAACAAATATGATTGGGTGTGTACCAATATGCCGCCATCCTGATTAAGCTTGACTGACGTCTCGATCACACATAATGGGTCTGAATACCTGAGTGTAACAATCTTGAAAGCATGTGATTGGGTGTTAGTGCCTGTATGCCACCATCATGATTACGTTCGACTGGCGTCTCGATCATATTTTATGGGTTTGAATATCCGAATGTTTGATCATCTTGAAAGCATGTGATTGGGTGTTAGTACCTAGATGCCATCATTTAGATTAAATTTGATCGGCGTCTGGACTACACTTTTGGTC
Source organism: Agapanthus africanus (assembly GCA_030015575.1). Classification (NCBI taxonomy): domain Eukaryota; kingdom Viridiplantae; phylum Streptophyta; class Magnoliopsida; order Asparagales; family Amaryllidaceae; genus Agapanthus; species Agapanthus africanus. Next base: position 51,848,930 of record CM057339.1, read on the forward strand.
TGAATACCCGGGTTTGTGATTGATTTGCGACATTGAATGAGTGAGCATTGCCTTTCTTTTGTTTAGATTCAGTCGAGCAAAATTGTTGATGCCAGGAAAAGGAGCTTCCCCCTCCCCCCCTTCCTCTTGTGCCTACTCTAGCTGTGAGTGTCTTGAGAAAATTGGAGAGGAGTTTGGTAGGCAATAACCTAGAGATCAATTGGAATTGGAGAGATAAAGAAACTATAAGACTTTCTCTATTTATTAATATGACTGATTTTTGGCCGCTCAGTTAGGAATTTTCTTCTTCTGTGTCTTGGTTATATAGGAGAGAGAATGAGGAGGTGGTTGGTTTTAGAATGGATGGAGTAGTGGGGCTATGGAGCAGTTGGTAGATAATGGAGAAAGAGGGGCGGATTTTTTGTAATTTTATTTTTCCCTCTTTCTTCGTTTTTATTTGCCGCAACTATTAGGTGGGAAGCCAAAAATAAAATGTTGAATGTGAAGGTATAGGGCATCTATAGTGGTTGGATTGTGTCTAAATTGAGAATGGGTATGTTGTTTGATTGGGCTTAATTTAAATTCCTAGTGGAAACCACAATTAATAATCAATTTGATAAAAAAAATTAGAATTTTCAAATGACTCGGCAAATTGAACCAAACACGATAGCAAAAATGTCGGGTAATAATATCATGAAATGTCTTCATTTTATTTAGCCTGCTAAGCGGATCCACTTTCTTCGTTTTCTTTGGCCGCAAGTATCGGATGGGAAATAGAAAAAATGTTGGGTGTGAAGGTATAGAGCATGTATGGTGATTGGATTGCGTTTTAATTGAGAATGGATTGAGTGTGTTGTTTGCTTGGGTTTGGTCTAAATTTCTAGTGGAAAACCACAATTGATAATTAATTCGATTAAAAAAGAAATTAGAATTTTCATTTGACTCAACTAATTGAATAAACATGATAGCAAACATGTCAGGTAAATATCATGAAATGTGTTCAATTTTTTAGCTTGCGAGACGTGTTGGGTTAGTGTCCATAACTTTATAGCAATTAATCAAAGCATGATCTTTCAACTTAAATTAGAACTTATTGCATTGATTCAGTCCAAAATGAGCCGCTACAATAAAATTTGAGAAAATTTAACCTCGAACACCCTTCGTTAATTTGGTACGTTGGGAACCATAGATCATATCAGCTTGTAGTTAAATGTTTATTGTACTAGTTTCTGTGGATATATTATGTTGAAAGCAAGCATTATGTCGAAAGCAACACCTTTCCCTCAATATTGCCCACATCGTGTCTATCGATGCACACACTAAATCTCTTAACATATATGAAATTATAATTTTGAATTATGGGCTTGTCTTAAAGCGCACACATTCTCTCTCTGCATCGATAGATTTGTGAAAAACAAGAAAGCTCCAACATATATAAACTTGTGTATTAGATATATTTATTGTCACAAGCAAGCATATACCCGTTCTGCGTGTCTAGATTTTTGCATTTAAATAGAAGTTAGAACATGTACAAATTGTAAATAATATTCTATTGTCTCAAACAAATACATGCCATCTCCGCAAACATGCACTCATGCCTGTGTCTACAGTATATAAGAGAAGCAGAAGATCTGTCAGTTCACTGCCAGTTTATGTCAGAATCATTAATAACTTGGTTGTTTTGTATTTTTCAGTTTCCCCAAGTGGTTTTAAACCTAAATCAGGTCTTAATTATCTGTTACCATTTGTGAAAAAGTGATATAGATCAAGAGTAGATTAGAGTCAAACTATTGATCCTCTAAGATAATTGAAATCATAGTCACCCTTGCTACGTGATTACCTGTTGTGCACCTTGAAGTTGATGAATTACTTCCTTCATCTAACAATGTTATTTGTAAAATTCTAATTTATTCGAATACATTTTTTATAAGAGGACCATTATCTGTACTATTGTGATGCAAACTCTTTACAATCAGAGTGCTAAGGATCAGGTAACATTTTTTTTGGAAGGGTATAAAAGCAATATGAGAAGATTCAAGTTGTGCGTGTAGGAATTAGTTTGTGTAGAACTATTGAAACTATTTTCTGTTTTTTTTAACTATTTCATAAAGAATAGACACGCATTAAAAAATAATTTTACAAGATTAAAGGCCTTTTTACTATGAAAATTCAATCTCAAAATTTTGTTGCACTTGCCAAAAACATGCTGTAATCAAAACATTTTGTTTAAATACCAGGAACAACATATGCGGTTATTGTATTTTTGGATCTGAATTATTAGCATATGAATTCTCATTACATGGTCCAATATGCAACTCTGCACTTATTTACTTCAAACTCATCCAAAAACCAAGATTTGCAATAATGATGCATGTAAAGTTATTCAATTTTTCTGTTCCCTTTTTTTTTGCGGAAGGTTATGATGGCTGATCGAAACCATTGCTTTGATCTTGATGACTCTGACTATGATATTGATTCCAACGACGACGATGACAATGATGATTATGCCACCGATTCTGCTGATTCTTACGATTCCAATTGTTTCTCCGATGATGACAATGGCGGTAATGATGACGACATGATAACAGTTGAAGAAGCATAAGAGTGCCCCATTTGGCTGTTTTGCGATTCCTGAACAATTGATCGCTCAAATTCTGGCACAACAGACCCGACATTTTGGTGAAGAAAACACTACAGCTGAGAGATCGGAGTTGGCAAATCTCTTGATGAACTATAGAGAAGATGATGGCAATGAAGGTGATTCCTCTGAAAATCCTGGGGATTGTGTAGTCAGCTAAGTTTTTTTTTTTTTAATTATTCTTTTAGGCGCAAGTATGTGATTATGTAGCTTGAAGATAATAGTATTTTAATTTTTTTGAATTGTTTATCTGTTAAATAGATTTTTGGATATTTATTTGCTCTTTTGATATTACTTTTTTCTATTTTTGTACAAAGATTATAGAGGATGTCTCTTGTTTGGTATTTTTTCCAATGCTAAATATTTTGAGCAGCTACTGTTTATATCTTAGTCGATTAAATTCATGATGGGCTGCAGTCTTAGCTTTTTATAGTTTTTCATTTCCTAGATGCAGTTGTTGGAGAAATCTTTATTTTTTGCTTAATGAGGTGAGTTTTATTGCATGAGCTATGCTTCTTTGGGACATAAACCGTTGTGAATATTGAATATTTATTGTATTTCCGGTAGGTGTTGGGTCCACCCATTAGGTTTTGGGCTGAAACTATTTTGCATTCTAGAGTGCTATTTGGTTTATATTTTCTTTCTGACTTTTATTTATTGTGTAGTCAGTAGATGAACTTGAATGTTACTGCAAGTGCTATTCATGTTGAGATGTTGAGATGTGGTATGTTTTATGGTTTGAATATGTATTATGTGATTTAATTATTGAGGTGTGATAATAAAATTATAGGGATTGCTTGGATGTTAGTACCTAGATATATATGGAAATTTGAATTTGATTGAGTCAATTAAAACATTATAATAGGTTGATGATGTTGATAGCTTCATATGGGGAACATATTGAAAGAATTTTATCATTTCTAATTTCTTATAAAAAAGAAGAGACTAGTAATTGATGATCGTAGCTACATCTTTGGAGTTAGAATTATAATAGTAATTTTGAAACGCCTTGACCTGGCTGTGCTATCAAGAGCGCAGGTAGGGTAAAACGGGAGGGCTGGGTTCCATTTGGTTTAAGGTGAGTGGGAAGGACTGATCTCTCATGGTTTGGTTGTGTGGACATTAGCATGGACATCTTCATGGGATAACAACCAACCATTTGTGTCACAATCAGACATAAGCCATCAATACCAATTAATAGGTTGCTTTCTTCCTTCTCAATTTGGAGAGAGAGAGAGAGAGAGAGGCGAGCAATGGGAAGTGTGAAGGTGTATGGGCCTGCATTTTCAACAGCAGTGTCAAGGGTTTTGGCCTGCCTTGTTGAAAAACAAGTTGAGTTTCAGCTTGTACCCATCAACCTTGCCAAAGCTCAACACAAGTCTCAAGACTTTCTCAAGCTTCAGGTCATTTCTTTCTCTCTCTAACATTTGTTGCTCACAATCTGATGCTCTTTTTTCTGTCTCAAATTTGTCAACAGCCATTTGGTCAGGTTCCTGTTTTACAAGATGAGGCCGCCACTCTCTTTGGTGTGTAAGCTTCATCTTGAAATCATTTATGTTTTTCTCCCCTCAGGTCTTGAAATCATTATATTGACAAAATCTTTGAGAAAATGTTCTTAATTGACTGCATTAGTCAATGTTGAATAGGATCTGTAAGCAAAGCTCCAAGTAATTTGGGTCTCTTGAAAAACAATTTCAGCAATTAGTTTATCTATTCTGGAATGTTAAAGGTGTGTCTGATAATTTTTTTTAATAAAAAAAATACACTCCAATTCCTGTTAACTTCATTCAGCATACTAAAAATACTCTAGGGTAGTTAAGTGAAAAACCGTGATAGTTGAGGGTATTTTAGTTTAATTTATCCTAAAAAACACAGTCCAATCCCTGGTAACTTTGTTTTGCATTACCTGCAACAATAAAAATGGAAGTCCCTGCTCAATTGTTTGAGATAAATTAATGTGGGACATGAGTCCTGAAACTTTATTCTAGCTCAGTAACCAGAGTTAAGATCTCTTGAATCCTTTTCCATTTTATGATTTTAGTTTCTCATAATGCACTTGAAAATTATCAAAATGCACCTATGACAATTTTAGCCAATATTTTCAGTACTAATAGGAACACTCATATTTATATGATGCATGATTATATTTTAAAATAAGAAGCTTAGATAACCAACATAAATAGGCACTATTGATATATTCATTCTATAATTTACTATAAATTTGCCATTTTAAGCAAAATTTTTACAATATAACAGAAAATTCAACCTTTACATGTCAATTTTAGTCCCTTTCATTTAATTTCTTGATGGTCAGTCACATTAAACACCATTAATCTTTTAAATTTCATCAAACGCCCTTGAACTCTTAAAAGTGCATTGCATATTACACAAGCCATCATAAGAAGATGTTTTGTTAAACATCCCATCAATAATGCTATTTGTAATTTTCAAAGTTCAATGGTGTTCCATGTAATTATCCGAAACTTGTTGCAGAGTCCAGAGCAATATGCCGTTACATCTGCGACAAATACTTGTGCAAAGGCAACAAAACCTTAATGGGCGACCCCGAATCGACACCACTCCATAAAGCCCGCATCGATCAATGGCTCGAAGTGGAGTCTCAAACCTTCAACCCACCAACTTCAACTCTTGTGGCGCAGCTAATCTTCTACCCACAAATGAAACTCAAACAAGATGCGGCGGCGATCAGAGACAGCGAGCGAAAGCTCAAGAAAGTGCTCGATGTGTACGAGCACAGGCTTGCAGAGAGCAGGTTCTTGGCTGGGGACGAGTTTTCACTTGCGGACTTGTCGCATTTGCCGAATGCTCAGTATCTTGTCAACGGTACAGATATTGGGAAATTGTTTACGGCGAGTAATAATGTGGGGAGGTGGTGGGGTGAGATCTCGGGGAGATCGTCGTGGAAGAAGGTGGTGGAGATGCATTGATTTGCTGAAACAATTTTAACTGTTTTTCTTTTCTGCTAAATTTCGTGTGTTATGATGTATGAGTGCTTTTTGGGATAAATGTCATAAACCTTATAAATTACAATAACTATTGGAAAATTTGTTTGTCGCAAATAATTACCCTCTTTCAGAGTTTTCAATTTAATACCATACACCGTTTTTCAATTCTTGCGGATTTGTGGCAGTCGCGAAATGCTCGTACTTTGTCAACTGTATATTCAATCGCCTCCGTTCAATGTGGGACTCGAACTCATACCATATTTCATTTCTAACCAAAACTCATCAGATTCATCAGAACATAACTCTTTTACATACAGGATAAAGAAACAAATCTTCCAACAACAAAAGAAAAAATGCATCCAACATTTTTAAACAAAAGGGTTTATACAAGCATATCAACTCACATGCCATCTTGATAATGTTCATGAAATTACTCTTGCATTTTAATAAATACACAGCTTTAATCATTTTCAAAATGTTATTCTATCACAATACATCTTTAGCTTTCCCTTTCCCTTTGCACTTTCTCTTTTCTCTCTCTCTTTAAGTCTCCTCAAATTCCTTTCCTTGTGTACAAGTTTCTTATCTTCAAGAAATCAAGAGCAAGAGCAGAATATGGGGAGCATTAAGGTTTTTGGGCTGCCAACATCCACGGATGTTGCCCGTGTTCTGACTTGCCTCTTCGAGAAGGATGTCAAGTTCCAACTCATCTGAACCGACGCTTACAAAGCCGAACGCAAAGTCCCTGAGTTTCTCAGGCTACAGGTAGCACACTTCCTTGAGAAAAATAAAATGCCGTCTCTTCTACACTTCATTTTAAACTCCACTTCATACAAATCTCTGCATTGCCTCTACAGGATCCCTCAGGCCAAGTTACCTACAAAGACAAGAAAAAAAGCTCTTAGGTATGTCGCAAATTATAATAATCTATCAATAAATAACGGAAATATAACATTTGTTGCAGGAAAAAAACCTACATATATATATCATTTGGATGAATGCAACTTTTGTTTTAGGATTTGAATTACCAGGCAAATCTGATGTTTTGTTAGAAGCAAAGGTGTTGGATTTCAAGAGTAAAATTTCACTGAAATACCCATACCTATTTCCATTTTCACTAAACTGCCAAGTTTTTTAAATTGCATTAAGCTCCCTTATATGCTACATTTAAGAGTATTTTAGTGGGATCCCTTAAAACCCAAAGTTTAAGGAGTTTATGTAATTAGAAAATTTAAGGGAGTTTAATGAAACAATGATAGTTAGGAGTATTTTACTGAAATTTACCTGGATTTCAAATTCTAGTAACTAACAATTGTTAACAAAAGAAAATGGGAAAATAGAACTTTTTAATAACAAACACTCCATGCAGCTCTATTTTCTAACAACCAAACTAATTGCATTCCTTGCGGATTTATCTCATATTCCAAATTCTCACTATTTAGTGAGCAGATCGCTGAGAGGGCGCAAGTTGTTTGAGGCAAGGAAGAATCTGTTGAGGTGGTGGAAGTCGATTTCAGGGCGGAAGTCGTGGGCGAAGGTGGTGGAGCTGCAGAGCGAGCATCCCGGTTTAGTCGTCGATGAAGTTTGAAAAATGGGTTTTTCGGTTGATACCTGCTGCTGCTGTTGTCATCTCTGTTTGATGTTTGGTTTGCTTATGTATTCTCGTTTAGCTTTCGAGTGGTTGATTTGCATAACCATGGCATGAACATATTGCTTGTTCTAGCCGAGTGAGCGGGTAGTCCTGTTATCAATGAAGTGGTGGTTAATATAACAGTTATATTAAACATCAAAATTGCTCATTCCACCACAGCTATTCTTGATTTTTCTTTCTGAACAGGAAATTTTAACGTATCTGACTAAGTAGCACGGACTTAGATACGGATGGAGTCGGATTCGTGGATTCCAATTTTACAAAAGTCGAAGATGTGATCCATTGAATATGCTACTTTTTATTATTGTTTATATATATATATATATATATATATATATATATATATATATAACACAAAAAAGGAAAAAAGCTTTTAAAAAATGTACAGCATATATACAAATAAGGTCAGTGCGGAAAAGTGCTATTAACTAGCGGAAAAGTGCTATATATATAGAGAGAATAATGGAGAAAAGATGCCATAGGAGGGAATTCCCTCCTATGGCGTCGGAAAAATACCCCCTCCACCAATTTTTCCGACGATCGGCCCCCATCATCTTCATCGTCATCGTCTAAGATGTGCGTACACCAAATTTCATGTGATTCCACAACTTTTTCACCGTTGATTTAGTGGGTTCAAAATTAACGGTTTACCGACAATAGAACTTTTTACATTGCTAAATCAACGGTGAAAAAGTTGTAGAATCACATGAAATTTGGTGTACGCACATCTTAGACGATGACGATGAAGATGATGGGGGCCGATCGTCGGAAAAATTGGTGGAGGGGGTATTTTTTCGACGCCATAGGAGGGAATTCCCTCCTATGGCATCTTTTCTCCATTATTCTCATATATATATATATAACACAAAAGTCGAAGATGTGTTTTTAACATGACTTCAATGATATGATGGGTAGATTTGATAATACTAGGATTTCAGATGGTAATGCGAAAATATATAATATTAAGGTCAGTGCGGAAAAGTGCTATTCGATGAAACATTTAAAAGCTTAGTCCCTGCACTAGGCTGGTACATGACCTGAAAATTTGGATTTTCCACCATATATTTCTGCATAATATCCAACAGCTGCACACTAATTGATTAAGCTTCTAACATTCTTTAACAGGCAAAAAATTTAAACGGAATTTGATATATCCACTAAACCATGAAGATAAAATAGAATGATCTTTAATGAGTAAACATTTGCCAAAGAGAAGAAATCTTTCACAAATTACATTGACAAGAAGTAAAGAACGATCACCTAATCACACAAGTCAGTGCACAGAAAGTCATGGAAAAATTCATGGCAAGTTTTCTGCAGGTTTTTGAAAATCCACTAAATCAATGAAGGTTAAGACGCGTATGTAAATCATAATACATTGCTTGCAATTCACTTGGGAGGAGAGGCATTTGGTAACCATGTAAAGCTTTAAACTTTGAACAGGTGAAAACAGAAATATATACCAGTACAGTGAAGCATATTGAACACAACACCACTACCGAATATAATCATATAAATATGTTAATGATTAAACATAAAACTGGGGAAAAGTAATGATGGAGGTCCTTTTCAGATCTTGTTCAGATGTTGTCTTCCGTCGATCTCCCGGTGGATTTTGGAGGTGATCTCCTGTTGCGTGTGGATCTCAATGGGTTTTGAGGAGATAGGTGGTTTGGAGGAGTTTGGCGCCGAGTAGCTGCAAAGAAGTCCCGGGGTGGTTTGGTACCACCAAGAACCCTCCGACGATCAAGTTAGTACTAGATCTGAGCAGAGTAACGACTAAGTGGAGAAAAAATGGCCTACTTGACCCCTCTGTGATGGGGGTTTATATAGCGGTGGTGACACGCAGCAGCAGGCGCGATAATTTTGCCGGCAGTTATGCTCCCGACGTCATGCCCGCGCAGAGAGCGGATCGCCCATTAATGGGGATCTTGATGGCGTGGAACGTGGGATGTTGCTGGTGTAGAATCTGCGCATGGTAAGATTCACGGAGCGGCGGTTACGCCTGTGAGCGGTGGAGTTGGTCGGAGAACCGAGGAAGATGGCCTTGGCCGGGAGCTCAGGGACGAGCAAGGAAGCCGAGGAGTCTTGGTCTTGTGGCAGATCGGGACGAGCTGAGAGGCCGAGGAGGCCAATTTGTAAGGGGCTATGAGGAGAGCCAACTTGGGCTTGCAGGCCGGATACGGGGGTGGCCTGGTCGGCCCCTGTGGGCTCTCTCTTCTGAGTTCTGGGACACGTCATCTGTCATAATCTTGGAGATCGCCAATATTGAGCATCATCATTAGCCCCCCACTCTTGTCCCGACCAGCTAGCGAGTCGGGTCAGGAGTGGACTGCCGGGCCGTCCGGGGTAAGCTCCCTCCTAAGGTTTCGTCGGGACGCGTCTCCGGGCTGTCAGCTGTCTTTTCTGCCAGCGAATCGGGACTAGATCTCTGCATTTAAGGAAGGTGCGCCGGTTCGTGCGTCCTGCCACTGCAGTGGCGGTCTACGTGTTGAGTGCCGGTTGGCCAACGCGACGTGTGCAGACCTGTGGACTGATGGGGCGCGGCCCAGTGTGGGCATGACATGTGGAGCGATCGGTCGTCGAGTTGATTTCGATCACTTGCCGAGTGTGCCAAGCGCTGCTGAGAAGGAGGCATTTCCATGGCCCTGAAGTCGAGGGGGGATTACTCAGACTTGGATAGACCTAATGTCTCTTGTTGGGGCTTCGGATCCGCTGCATGTGATGGGCTCAGTGGCCTCGTTATGAGGGCTACAAACCCGCAGCGTCTGTTGGGCAGGAGAATGCCTGCTGGGGATGACCGAGCAGGGAAGCTGCTCGGTTGATCTTGGCGTAGGCCTTGATCCCTGGCGTTGCGAGTAAGGAAGCTACCAGCCAGGGATAGTCGAGTCTGGGAGGTCTTTGAACCTTGTCTTTGTTGGGAAGGAAGCTACCCGCCGGGATGCGCCGAGTAGGAAGGGGCTCGGCGGTCTCGCGAAGAGGGCTTCAGATCCTCAGCGTCTGATGGGCAGGAGGATACCCGCTGGGGATGCGCCGAGCAGGAAGGAACTCGGCGGCCTCCCGATGAGGGTTTCAGACCATCAGCGTCTGATGGGCAGAAGGATGCCCGCTGGGGATGCGCCAAGCAAGAAGGAACTCGACGGCCTCACGATGAGGGCTTGAGATCCTCAGCATCAGATGGGCAGAAGGATGCCCGCTGGGGATGCCCGCTTGAGATCCTCAGTATCTGATGGGCAGGAGGATGCCCGCTGGGGATGCGCCGAGCAAGAAGGAACTCGGCGGCCTCACGATGAGGGCTTGAGATCCTCAGCATCTGATGGGCAGGAGGATGCCCGCTGGGGATGCGCCGAGCAGAAGGAACTCGGCGGCCTTACGGTGAGGGCTTGAGATTCTCAGCGTCTGATGGGCAGGAGGATCCCCGCTGGGGATGCGCCGAGTGTTCAGACTATAATATTGCATTATTCATTTTCCTATTCTTATTCTCTTTATAAATAAACAGGTACTCTTGACGCACTTTTGATACATGTTACAGGATACAGGGCTTGGATACAAATACAGTGAAAAAGACGAAAGCTGATGCAGAAAAGGGACTCTTGACCAACAAGTAGACGGACCTTACTCAAGCCAAGACGAAGAACAGTACACAAAGACGAAAGTGAAACGGTCAAAAGAACCTTACAAATTTTCACTGAAAATATGGAGAAGACCAAGAAGGCCAACAGAGAAAACAAGTATAGAAATAGAAGACCAAACAGCCAAGGAAAAAGACCAAAAAACTACAGAGCATAACTCTTCAGTTTGGCCGCGGAACCGCGGCCAAACCTAGCCTGGAGCCGCGGTTCCGCGGCCATATAGGGCCCGTGTCGGTGCATATTTTCTGAGCTGTTGCGTCGGTGCAGATGTTAGGATTTTTCGAGGGCAAATCTGTAATTGCACATCTACGAGACTCTGAAACCCTAATTCTCCTGTTTGCTTATAAATTGTAATTTTAGATCTGTAAAATGTATGCCTCTTTTCAATCAATAAATTTCAGAATTTCTGAGAGAAAAATTCAGATCTGTTCTTCTTGTTTGGAGGGAGCCGTCAACTTAGGAAGGTATTTTATTTCTGTTTCTTTTAATTAAAATGTTTTCTCATCCCCTAATGAGCGAGTAATCTCCTCGCTTGTTAAGGTTAGCCTTAGGGAAAGGGTTGAGAGATGAGATCTCTCACCCCTTTCAATGCCACCTTCACCTAATGAATTAGAACTCCACGCATACGAGCACAACCGCTCCCTGCGGCATCCTACCCTTCGAGGTAACGATGAACCGTAGTATAAAGGGCCGGTTGCGCGCGTTTTCCGTGGGGGTTAGGGTAATTATCAACAAAAGAAAGATACAAATCTAGAGGAAGAAACATCTTCTCAAAAGATTTGGATCCACTTTATTAATAATTACATTAACATCTAATAGATCTAAAAAAAAAGAAGGCATTGAAAACGGTGAGGAAAAACGTTAATCTCCAAAACTTCCCCTAAGCCTAACCCTAGCAAGACTCTTAATTAGATTAATTAGATCCAGTTTTTATAGATTTTTATAAACCAACCAAAACGACATTTTGAATCAACTCGTTAAAACACATAAAAGAAATTTACCCGTCTCTGTGGATCGACCCGTACTCACCGGCTAGCTGCGAAGCGACGCCGTTTCTGATTGCGGTAAACTCATATTTTTGACACTAATCAAATGGCGCCGTTGCCGGGGATGGCGTAATTTTTCTTTTTGTGAATTTTCGGGTTGATATAAATTTTAAAAATTATAAAAATATGAAAATATAAAAAAAAATACAAAAATTATCAACTTTGATCTGTTTGAAGGGTTTGCTATTTGAATCTTACAGGCACAGCAAAGACTTTTGGATCTGGAGTTTTACAGAAGGTCAAAACAGAAAAGGGGACATAAGAACAGAGAGGAATCACAAGTACAGAGTAGCACAAAATTTTCCAGAGGCTGAATCCACTTCCCCGCCGCGCTTCCGCCGCAAAAGAGGTCTATTGTCGCGGATCCGCGCTCTGCCTGCCACGTCAGCGCATCATTTTTGCACGGTTTGCTCTCTCTCTCCCCTCTGCAATCTCCATATTTCCACTGTAAAAAGTTTCTGCAGGAATTCTTTGCGCTAAAACAAAAATTCTCTCCCCCTTCTAAATAACAGATTTTCTGCAGGTTTCTTTGCGCCGCGCTAAAAATTGATTGCAAGTGAAATTTTATTGTTTTGCATAATTTAATCGGACTCTAAGGGGCTAATTGACTAAACTCAGATTGGGTGGGGATTTCATCACCCTTCCTAGGACCCCAGAAAACACCTAAAGCATTTTGCATCGACCACAATTAATTAAAAAAGACTAGACTCAGACCTAAGGATATCGAGCTCAATAGGAAAAGGACTAGTATAGGCATCGGCCGTTTATCCTAACCGACATTGCGGTGTCTAGGCTAGTGGTTATTAATTAGGCCCACTGTAGTGGTGGTTCCTTCCCACTTACCTGGCCGTATTTGTCCGTGAAGAGGCGGTTTGAGGTCCTATTTCTAGCCCTAGTTAGGAGCTGTCTAGCAAACCTAGGTGACCCTAGATCTAGGCCTGATTGTGCATGTGTGGTTGATACATTTGTGTCACGTGTCCCATTTCAAAAACCTCTTTGCAAAACTCACACAAAAATAAAAAAAAATATTAATCTTTTCAAAACTTGCAACTTGCCGCTAAAAAACTTGCAACTCACTTCTTCTCCATTAACGTTATCTTACCCCCACATTCTGTTTTTCTTTTTTTTCTGACTACACTACTCCTTTAGTGTATGTCACTTTGGACTAGGGATACTAACGCCCGATTAGTCCGTGTTTCGTTGGTACCGACCGACGAACCCTTCGACGAACCATTCGTCGACATTCCGTCCATTTCCTTACCTCCACCTTTAAATTCTTCTTTCGAAGGTATGTCGGGATTCGACCCCAACGATACCTTACCGACGGGAATGATTCCACCTCCGCCAGGTGCGAATAACCCGAATCTTCCGCCTGTTGTAGCGCCCGCACGAGTCGCGCTCCAGGATCTCTTCTACCCCGTCCGCACTTCTTTACCTACATGTCTTTCACCCCCACCGGCGAATGGGGATAATTTTGAAATAAAACCACATTTCATCAATATGCTGCCAAAATTTCATGGTTTGGAATCTGAAGATGCATATATTTTTATTAATAAATTCCAAAACGTTTGTGCCATGATGAAAACTACCCAATTAAGTGATGACGCTATAAGGCTAAGGGTCATTCCTTTTACCTTATGTGACCTAGCCGAGAAGTGGCTATACAGCACCGCATCACATTCCATTTGAAATTGGGAAGAGTTTGTGAGAGCTTTTCTGAAAAAGTTCTATCCTCATCATAAAACTGCTAGAATCCGTAACGAGATTATACAATTTTCACAGCTTCCTTCCGAACCATTTTGGAAGTGCTTCGAGAGATTTAAAGACCTACTTGTTCAATGCCCTCATCATGGGATAGAAAGTTGGCAACTTTGCCAAACATTATACGAAGGATTGAACGCAGCAACGAAGCAGTTGCTAGAAACAATATGTCAAGGTCATTTTCTCTCCAAGTCTAGCGACGAAGCTTGGCAGTTTCTTGAGGACCTTAGTGAGCAAACAATTCAGTGGGAGAGTACCAAGACCACATCATCTTCTTCAGTTGGTCAATCTAGGGCAGGCATACATCAAGTAGATATGTCGATTGCTATGAAGGCCGAGATGGCCTCACTTATGAAAAAGCTAGAAGCCATTGAGACCAAAATCTCATCGTCTTCTCCTGCCCCTACTCTACCCACACGAATTGTTTGTGCTTGTTGTTCGAACCCGTCGCACCTAACCGAAGAGTGTCCTTATAATGCACCCATTCAAGGACAGGATCAAGTCAATGCTGCATTTCAGCAACGACAAAGAAATGATCCGTACTCTTCGACATACAATCAGGGGTGGAGGAGTCACCCAAATCAACAGTTCCAAGGGAATAATAATTTTCAAAGACCTCCTCCACAACAACAACAAGCACCCTCACAAACTCAAAACCAGCAACCTTTCCAACAACAACCTTATACAAATCAAACGAACAACTTAGTTCAACCAAATGATGATAAGGTTAGCTCGCTCGACAAAAGTCTAGATGCATTTCTCAAGCAATCTACAGAATCCGCAGCAAGATTTGAAAGTTATGTTCAATCTTTAATGAATAACAATGCCTCACATGATCAAAGTATCAAATCTATTGAGGCACAAATTGCACAATTAACTTCGGCGTTGAGTGAGAGAGAAAAGGGAAAGCTTCCATCTCAACCATTGCCAAATCCCGGTCACCCACAAAACGCATATCCCAATCACAATGTAAATGCGGTGACCACGTTGAGATCCGGAAGAGAGTTGCAAAATAATGTGGATACTAGTGATAACATCCCCGCCGGTGGTTCTTCATCATCTTCTTCTTTTTCTCCATCGTCTTCTTCTCCTTCTTCATTTTCTTCACTTTCTTCTTCATCTTTTTCTTTAGAGCCTATTCTCCACCCTTCACATGGCTCTACTTCTTCTAGCTCTAACGGACCCATTTCTCACAACATGAACACATCTACACCGGGATCCGTTCCTACTCCACATTCTACTCCACAAACATGTGACTCAACTAATTTTCAAAATGCACCATTTCCAAACAGGTTGAGTCCTAATAAACCAAGTGCACAAGTGGAAAAGATTGTGGAGATATTTAAGCAGGTTGGCATAAATATACCTCTCTTGGATGCAATCCAACAAGTCCCTTCATACGCGAAAATCTTAAAGGGCTTATGCACTTCAAAGAGAAAAGCATCTCAAGTACCCAAGAAAGTGCTAGTGGCTAGTGCAGTGAGCAATGCTATTAACCACCATCAAACCTTACCCCAAAAATGAAAGGACCCCGGCTGTCCTACTATTTCAATCACAATTGGGGATAAGAAAATTAATCGAGCACTTTTAGATCTTGGGTCTAGTGTTAACCTGATTCCCTACTCCGTGTACGAACAATTAGGGGTTGGAGAGTTGAAACCCACTCGTTGCACTCTCCAAATGGCTGATCGATCAATCACCCATCCAAGGGGTCAACTAGAGGATGTGTTGATCAAAGTCGGGGAGTTCATATTCCCCGTTGATTTTATCGTTATGGATACACAACCTGTTGCTAACCCAAGAAACCAAATTCCGGTGATTCTCGGTCGACCATTTTTGGCCACTTCCAATGCTGTAATAAACTGTCGCAATGGCTCCATGACTCTATCCTTTGGGAAAATGTCTAGCGAGTTCAATATTTATAAGATGGGAAGTCTGCCCCCCGTGCCTAAAACTAGTACACGAGAAGTTTGCTCTATTCACGAAATCACGCAGAAGGACTGCGAACTTGAAAGATTCTTGTTTAATGAAAACAGTGTTGACGCCACTAGTGCGTCCCTCCTTGAGCCTACCACCGTTGACACAACCGATGTTGATTATGAATGTTTTACTTTTTCGGATGATGATGACTCACAGCCCGAATATGAGGCTTTTGAATTTTTGGATGAGTTAGTCGAGCCATCCGAATCGGTTGTCTGCAGTGATTTCGAACCTGTGTTGGAGTCCTTTGAGTTTGAGGTATATTCCGCAATGATTCTTTCGCCTCCAAAACTCGAACTCACGCCCTTGCTGTCTCACCTTAGATATGCTTACATAGGTGATAATGAGACCCTTCCCATTATCATATCGGCCTCTCTAGCCCTCGAGCAAGAGAACGCCCTCTTAATGGTCTTACAAGATAGGCGGCAAGTTTTCGGTTGGACTATGGCGGACATCGAGGAGATAAGTTCCCTCATAATTGAATATCATACACAATTGATGGATGATGCCAAGTCACTAGAGGACCCACAGGAACATCTTGGGGGTATTGTGGTGAGTCAACCTCCTCCTTTAGAAGTTGAAATACCCCCATTTCTTTTAATAAGTTACGAGAATGCTAATACTCCACTGATTGCTGATCATTTACATTCTCGTTTTGATATATCACCATCGCCTGTATATTTACCTCCACACCTTCCATACCTCTACTTCTACCTTTCCCAATTCTTTGCGGATCGCTACAACTTATTCTTCTACCAACCAATACTCTTTACTGATAAATTTTTCAACTGGTTGGTGTTGACGTTTGGTCTAGGCAAAGTTTGGCAGTAATGTCTAACATAGTTTAAATGAAGTTTTGGGGAGGGCCTTTTTGTATATATTCTTTGTTTTTCTTAACAATAAAAATAAATTGTAAATAAATAAACAGAGGTGTGCCGACATTTTGACCCTCTTGGTTTAGCATGACAGTGAGGACACTGTCAAGTTCAAGTTTGGGGGTATGCTCGGTACGTCTTCTTCCTTCGCATTCATTTGTACATATTTTTGCATTTGCATACTTATTTGAAAACCCAAAAAAATTGAAAAATTATAAAAATTTATGTATTCAATTTTGGCTAATTGACTTGAGTTTGACAAATAGGTTAACTAGTTAGGAACAACTAGATCTTAGACTCAATAAATTAAAAACCCTAAAAATAACATTCCTTAAAGTTTAACGGTAGAAAGTATATGCCTTTGTAGTTTATTTAGAAATAGGCAAATTTTGGGCTCACTTCTTGGGCTAAGTCGAAACAAGGGAAGAGTATTGATGTTCTTATTAGAGTATAAGTTTGAAAAATAGTTCCTAGCTTAAATCTAGATTCTGAAAACGTATACCCTACAATTTGCACAATCATGCACCTTGAAACTTGGAATAGTAGAAGAGACCTTGAAATGCTCTTGTCTAAAGTCCTTAGTATGATGAAAAAAAAATATATAAGTGTGAATAAAGAATAAAAAAAATGGACACTGGTTTTTGTGATTACTAAAGGCTGCAAAAATAGAAAAATATTTAGCGAGGGTGCTTCATCACCTAGTGTCTTAGACCAACTGGTTTGGGAGTCACTGCTAAAGCCTTGGGTGTTGCAAAACTAGGAAGTACGCTTTAAAGTGCTAACGCATCTTGTAATCGGTTGTTGGTACCTCAAGAAGTATTAACGGTCGCATGAAGGATGTGTAAGCGAAATTCAATTAAAAGTTCACTAATTAATAAGTGCTTTGGACAACGGACAAGGGCATGATTGCTTGATTTGAATCTCCAAGTGTAGGGGTGATCTATACACACACGTAGGGGTATGTGATTGGAATTTAGATAAGAGAAATGAATGAAAGATAGAACTTGTATCTTTAATAGAGTTGATAGAAATTCCTAAGTGGAGATGAAACCCTTGAAGGAAAACTTAAGAAATGCCGAAAGCTAAGTAAGTTTACAGGATATATATAATCTTAAGTTAGATGATAAGGAAGTGTGAAGAATATGGGTGGATAATTTGCGGGTCGATGATAATAGAATTCCTTGTTAGAAAACCTAATTGGAGAACAAAAGTCAAAAGGCCGAATTGATAGGATTTTGTGGGTGTAATCCACTGAAAACCCTCAGGAGACAACACTCCTCCTACTAGGGACACCTAGAGGTTTAACGGCTTGTTGCACGAGCTCAGTGCAATCGCGTTTCCCTGCGAAAGTGTGGTTAGGATTTTAGTGAATAAAAATAAGTTGCTCGAGGACGAGCAAAAGATAAGTTTGGGGGTATTTGTTCAGACTATAATATTGCATTATTCATTCCCCTATTCTTATTCTCTTTATAAATAAACAGGTACTCTTGACGCACTTTTGATACATGTTACAGGATACAGGGCTTGGATACAAATACAGTGAAAAAGACGAAAGCTGATGCAGAAAAGGGACTCTTGACCAACAAGTAGACGGACCTTACTCAAACCAAGACGAAGAACAGTACACAAAGACGAAAGTGAAACGGTCAAAAGATCCTTACAAATTTTCACTGAAAATCTGGAGAAGACCAAGAAGGCCAACAGAGAAAACAAGTATAGAAATAGAAGACCAAACAGCCAAGGAAAAAGACCAAAAAACTACAGAGCATAACTCTTCAGTTTGGCCGCGGAACCGCGGCCAAACCTAGCCTGGAGCCGCGGTTCCGCGGCCATATAGGGCCCGTGTCGGTGCATATTTTCTGAGCTGTTGCGTCGGTGCAGATGTTAGGATTTTTCGAGGGCAAATCTGTAATTGCACATCTACGAGACTCTGAAACCCTAATTCTCCTGTTTGCTTATAAATTGTAATTTTAGATCTGTAAAATGTATGCCTCTTTTCAATCAATAAATTTCAGAATTTCTGAGAGAAAAATTCAGATCTGTTCTTCTTGTTTGGAGGGAGCCGTCAACTTAGGAAGGTATTTTATTTCTGTTTCTTTTAATTAAAATGTTTTCTCATCCCCTAATGAGCGAGTAATCTCCTCGCTTGTTAAGGTTAGCCTTAGGGAAAGGGTTGAGAGATGAGATCTCTCACCCCTTTCAATGCCACCTTCACCTAATGAATTAGAACTCCACGCATACGAGCACAACCGCTCCCTGCGGCATCCTACCCTTCGAGGTAACGATGAACCGTAGTATAAAGGGCCGGTTGCGCGCGTTTTCCGTGGGGGTTAGGGTAATTATCAACAAAGGAAGGATACAAATCTAGAGGAAGAAACATCTTCCCAAAAGATTTGGATCCACTTTATTAATAATTACATTAACATCTAATAGATCTAAAAAAAAAGAAGGCATTGAAAGCGGTGAGGAAAAACGTTAATCTCCAAAACTTCCCCTAAGCCTAACCCTAGCAAGACTCTTAATTAGATTAATTAGATCCAGTTTTTATAGATTTTTATAAACCAACCAAAACGACATTTTGAATCAACTCGTTAAAACACATAAAAGAAATTTACCCGTCTCTGTGGATCGACCCGTACTCACCGGCTAGCTGCGAAGCGACGCCGTTTCTGATTGCGGTAAACTCATATTTTTGACACTAATCACCGAGCAAGAAGGAACTCGACGGCCTCGCGATGAGGGCTTGAGGTCCTTAGCGTCTGATGGGCAGGAGGATGCCCGCTGGGGATGAGCCGAGCAGGAAGAGACTTGGCGGCCTCGCGATGAGGGCTTGATCCCCGGCGTTGTGGGGTAGGGAAGCTATCATCCAGGGATAGTCGAGCAGGGTAGCTACAGGGCTGCCCCTTCATGAGGGTTTTGATCCTTGGCACTGGAGGGGCCGTTTAAGGCCTGTGAAGGATGGCCGAGCAGGGTAGCTGCTCGGTGCCCCTTGGCGAGGGCTTTGATCTTTGACACTGGAGGGGCCGTGAGAGGCCTGCGAAGGATAACCGGGCAGTGAAGCTGCGCGGTTGCCTTTTGGCGAGGGCTTTGATCTCTGGCGTCGTGGGCAGGCAACTACCACCCTGGGATGATCGAGCGGGGTAGCCGCTCGGATGCCTCATGTGAGGGCTTTGATCCCTGGCGTCGTGGGTAGGGAGCTACCAGTCGGAGATGACCGAGCAAGGGTCGGGCTCGGTTGCCTCTTGCGAGGGCTTTTGATCCTTCAGGACGGGGACCGAGCAGGTTACTGCCCAGTGCCTCTTGGCGAGGACTTTGATCCCTGTCGGTTGTGGTAGGAAGCTACCAGCCGGGGATAGCCGAGCAAGGACTCGACTGCTTCTGGGAGGACTTTGGTCCTTAGCGCGGGAGGGGCTGTAAGAAGCCTACCAAGGACCCTTGGCCGAGCAGGGTTACTTCCAGGTGCCTCTTGGCGAGGGATTTTGTCCTGAAGGATAGCCGAGCGAGGGATCCTCGGGCTCGACTTCCTCTGGGAGGGCTTTCTGATCCTTGGCGTTGCGGTAGGGAAGCTACCCGCCAGGGATAGCCGAGCGAGGGATCCTTGGGCTCGACTGCCTCTGGAAGGGATTTCTGATCCTTGGCGTTGCGGTAGGGAAGCTACCCGCCAGGTATAGCCGAGTGAGGGATCCTCGAGCTCGACTGCCTCTGAGAGGACTTTCTAATCCCTGGCGTTACGGTAGGGAAGCTACTCGCCGGGGATAGCCGAGCGGGGGTCGGGCTCGGCTGCCTCTGGGAGGACTTTCTGATCTCTGGCGTTGCGGTAGGGAAGCTACCCGCCAGGGATAGCCGAGCAGGGTAGCTGCTGGGCTGCCTCTGGGAGGACCCTCTGATCCCTGGCGTTGCGGTAGGGAAGCTACCCGTCAGGGATAGCCGAGCGAGGGTCGGGCTCGACTGCCTCTGGGAGGACTTTCTGATCCCCGGCGTTGCGGTAGGGAAGCTACCCGCCAGGGATAACTGATGGAGGGTCGCTGCTGGGCTGCCTCTTAGTGAGGGCTTAGATCCTTAGCGGTGGAGGGGCCGTAGGAGGCCTGCTAAGGATAACCGGGCAGTGAAGCTGCGCGGTTGCTTCTTGGCGAGGCTTTGATCCCTGGCATTGCGAGTAGGGAAGCTACCGGCTAGGGATAGCCGAGCAGGGAAGCCGCTCGGCTGCCTCTAAGAAGGACTTTGATCCTTAGCGTTGGAGAGGGCGTAGGAGGCCTGCTAAGGATAACCGGGCAGTGAAGCTGCGCGGTTGCCTCTTGGCGAGGGCTTTGATCCCTGGACGAGGTGGCCCTCGAGCCGCCGTGGCGAGCCCTTTCTGTGCGACCCCGTCGAGGGAGAGGGTGTCAGTCATGCCTGGGGACAGGCGAGGTGACCGACATCTCCTCAGGGGGTGAGGGTCGCGAGGAGGCTCGAGGGGAGACGTCCTGACAGAGGATCTTGGCGTGGAGCTGTGGGACGCCCAGCGGGCCTCAGAGAGTATCGGCCCGTGAGACCTGTGGCCATGGGACGTAGCCTGCCGGTGGTCAGCCGTGCTGACGAGGGCAGAGTCTCCTGGAGGCGGAGGAGCGGCGATCTGGGGACCTGGCCTGGCCGTTTGGACGCGGGCGAGCGCCTCCATGATGGACTGTAGTCGGTCTATTCGGCCGGCGAGGGCGTTGATGACGATCGCCGGAAGAGGTTCGTCCGCGCCTCCGGTGGGAGGGAGACGGCTGGTATCTTGGATCTTCAAGGTGATCGCATGCCATGTGGATGGAGATCGGAAGGACATCTTTTGTTTTTGTGGAGTTTTGGTTTCCCACAGACGACGCCAACTGATGGAAGTCCTTTTCAGATCTCCTTCAGATGTTGTCTTCCGTCGATCTCCCAGTGGATTTTGGAGGTGATCTCCTGTTGCGTGTGGATCTCAATGGGTTTTGAGGAGATACGTGGTTTGGAGGAGTTTAGCGCCGAGTACCTGCAAAGAAGTCCGGGGTGGTTTGGTACCACCGAGGACCCTCCGACGATCAAGTTAGTACTAGATTCGAGCAGAGTAATGATTAAGTGGAGAAAACATGGCCTACTTGACCCCTCTGTGATTGGGGTTTATATAGCGGTGGTGGCACGCAGCAGTAGGCGCGAGAATCTCACCGGCAGTTATGCTTCCAACGTCACGCCCGCGTAGAAAGCGGATCGCCCATTAATGGGGGATCGTGATGGCGTGGATCGTGAGATGTTGCTGGCGTAGAATCTGCGCATGGCGAGATTCGCGGAGCGACGGTTACGCCTGTGAGCGGTGGAGTTGGTCGGAGGACCGAGGAAGATGGCCTCGGCCGGGAGCTCGGGGACGAGCGAGGAGGCCGAGGAGTCTTGGTCTTGTGGCAGATCGGGACGAGCTAAGAGGCCGAGGAGGCCAATTTGCAAAGGGCTATGAGGAGAGCCAGCTTGGGCTTGCAGGCCGGGTACGGGGGTGGCCTGGTCGGCCCCTGTAGGCCCTCTCTTCTGAGTTCTGGGACACGTCATCTGCCACGTGTCCTAATCTTGGAGATCGCCAATATTGAGCATCATCAAGTAAAAAAAGCATATAGTTAGCAATGAGTATGCTGTTAATAGATGGTACATGACCATCGTTTATTTTCATACTGCAATCTTAAAGTTTCACACAGTATAATTCTTCTATAAGCTAGAAGTGATGATATTGTTGTGTGATAAATATGCAGATGTTAGAAGAAATCACCCGATCAAATTGCCTGCATGAAAATGGAAATTAAAAAGCACATCTGTTTAAAGATTTATCTATGTTCCAAAACATTATGCTTCGGGACAATACATTAGATTTTGCTTAAGGAAATATTTCAAGGTACATGTTTGATTTCAAGATGAGACATAGCAAAGCAAGATCAAGGTTAAAACTTTAATATTTCTGTAAATCCCCAGATCCGTATATAAAATTTTCCGTATTTTTTTCAATTTTTCCTTGAATTTTTCCATTCTATATACATTTTTATATACTTCTTATTCTCAAATTATTACCTAAAACTATAAATCCTACCCATACCAGACCCGACCCATGCCCAACCCAACCCGACCCGCACCCGTTTCCCCTCCTTCCTCTCTCGTCTCCTTTTCCCGCCACTTCCCCTCGCAACCGCTTCTCGCGCCCACGCCCCTGCGACACGCGTCCCGCTCGCTTCCTCAACGGCCGCTTCCCCCACGTCTCCCGCTCCTCGCCCCACGACCACGAACCTCGCATCCACGCCTCCAACGGCCACGACCTCACTCACCCTCGACCTCGTCTCGCCCTACGAAACTCCACCTCCTCTGCAATCCGCGACGCCAAGTCCCCTTACCTCCTCTTCCCAGCACCTCATCCCACCACCGAGCTCGATCTCGTCTCACCTTTCTCTCTTTCCTCCTCTCCCCTTCATCCGCGACGCCGAGACCCACTGCAACCCAAACCAACCCCTGCAACCCTTGCCTGCACACCTCGTCGCCGATCACCCCGTCGGCCTCACTCCGTCGTCACCATCCCCGCTTTCCTCTCTCTTCCCTTCAACCCCTGCACACCACGCACCACCAAGCCCCCGACGAGACCATTGTCAGCACCCCTACGGCCTCTGCCTCCACCGTCGACCACCTTACCGGAACTTCGCCGTTGCCACCATCGCCCCCATCGACTCCACGACTCCCTACTGTGCACCCGAGCCCTCTGCAAGCCACACTGTGCACCGAACCCTCTGCAAGCCAAGTTCCCCTGCCGCGCCGTGCCTAGCCTCGTGTCGTGATCGTGCTGTGATCGTGCTCGTCGTCGCTGCCGTGCCACCTTCGCCTAAGGCAAGTGAATTTCACTTGCTTATAATGCTATAGATACATATAGTTAGGATTGTTTTGTACCTAACGACGTTATAAATGATTTTTGAGTACCAACCAAAATTTCGCTATTGGACTGCGCTGAATTGATAGTGATTGGGTCAGAAGCTCAATTAATGACTGTATGCAATTTGTAGGAATCATATTCCGTTTCCTTTGGGGGTCCGAAACCTAATTCTTGTTTGAAATAAAATGCACGCAACACGCTTGATAAATTGTCCGAACCAAACTTTTAAACTCGGAATCGTCGACAAACCGCGGTGACGACTCATTAATACATATGCCCAACACCCACTGTGCGAGAGCCCCTAACAACCCGCAAATCGTACCATTTACCGTACTGATATAATAATCAATATTCCTTATATACTTACTGACAACCTTCTACAAATAACTGATATACCTTTTAATATATAGTGCATAGGAGGTTAAGAGGCGTTTATCTAATGTTTACAGTAAACAAATGTTTTAAATAATCTTTGTTTAGAAATAAGTTGACATATACATGCATGGCAAAGTTGTGAAAATAGTTAGTATAGAGGTGTACGTATTATTTAATTTTTAAGTTGATGAATTGTTTGATAACAATGATAATTGGTAGGCAATCACAGTTTGACTTTGTTGCAAATAATTAATAAGCAAAGAAGTTATCGGGAACAGTAATAAGAAACTCAACCACAACACCTTAAGACTTCTGTTTGGCTTAATCGGGATCAAGCGGCTGCTGTTTTCTCATGTTTATTTTAATACAGCCAGTAACTGAATAAAACTCGACTAGTTGGAGTAGATGGCTTTTATGCAATGCCTAGAATACCATTTTGAAATTCAAGCTGACACGGATGAAAATCAATACTCCTCTTACTTTGCACATGATGATTTAATATTGACAATTGATTACTCATGACTTTATGATTGTTTAATTTCAAGATTTAATTACTTGCACACCTTACTGTCGTAACGAATGCTATTGAAAATTTGTTAACCCGAAATCGGAACATATTCATTGACATGAATGTCACGCACCGTTTGAGATCATGATTGTCACCATTATCACTATTGTCACTATTGCTACTTATTTTACCATTCAGCATTCATAAACGTGATTAGGTTTCAATTGTAATCATCGTCACACAAATATAGATTACCATGCTTTCATAGACATGTCATTCTTTATTGCATATAAATTGTTTAGTGGCATGATTCACAGCTTTAACCGACTGTAATACCTCTAGCGATAGTGAGCGTCCTTATTAATCTTCAGTGTATAATGCATTGTCGAACGTGAATAGTATTGGTTTGGTTGTGTCAAATACGCCAGTGAAAAGTGAATGATCCGTGATAGTGAATGATACAGTGAAAAGTGAATAAAACAGTGTTATTAGTGCGTACTTGTACACAACTAGCCCATGCTCATAGATAGTGAAACCTGGGGAAAAAGGGAAATCGAAGTGGAAATGAACTTGTATTTAGCGAGGTCGGTGATTTAGAGGATGCTCATTCGAACAAAGACTCTTATATATTAGGTTTGGACCTAGCGGTCCGGCTGACAGGGTTATGTCCCGGGCAACAGCAGGCCGTAGTCTCAGGTACGTACGAGACTCTCGTTAAACATGATCATTCTTTTCCACGACTCGATTTCAAAAGTGACTTAGAGACCGATAGGGACACAATTATACATTGCATTGTTTAATGACATACTGATTACCTGTCTCTACCATTTTACTTTATTTTCCTTGCCTCGTTGTTATTATTATAATATATTGCAATGGTGTCGTCCTGACGACCTATGTGTGCATGCTCAGACCTTAGAGAAGAACCAGTTCAGGAGTCAGACCTATCCTTCGAGCTCGCAGAGATTTAGACGGCCGTGCCTCCAGTACTTTTTACTGCTTTCCATAAATCACCTTGTATTCGCACTTGGTTAGTGGTTTCTTTTCTTTCATTCTGTTGTAAATTATGAACAATGAAAGTTGGTGTAATAAACTAGTGATGTGTTTTCTTTACTTTTGTGCTGTGATTCCTGGTTACCATGTGATGCTAGAAGCCGAAGTGTGACTACGGCAGGATTATTCCGTGACCGTAGGAGCATGGCTGGCCTACCGTGACATGGTTTTGTTGGTATCGGAGTCAGGTTCGGAGTATTAAGGGATAACATCAACTACGCTTTATTATATTATTTTCACTTCACCATCACTCACCTTCACCCTTGTATCTAATCATATCCGTTCATCTATCTTCCAGCGACATGACGTCCCCAAACGACCACTCCTCAGACTCTAGTTCTCAGGATCGCACTGAGAGGATCTTGATGACGACCCTCATGGAATTCCAAGAGAGAAAGACAGACCTACTCGCCGAGGGCCTTAGGGCAATTTCTGCAATAAGGGGTGTTTCCCCCAATCAGAGCAAAGCTCTGTTTAAAATTCAAATTTTTGAAATGAAGCCACGCTTCAAATGCAGCGCCGAGTGCGCTGCGCCCTAAGCAGCGCACCACGTGCAAAGCATGTAGGCGCTAGCGCTAGGTGCGCTGCGCTCTAAGCAGCACACCACGTGTGCGCTAGCGCTAGGTGCGCTGCGCTCCAAGCAGCGCACTACGTGTCAAACAGAGGTGCGCTAGCGCAATCTGCGCTGCCCTTTAAGCAGCGCTAGCGCTGGAACTAAAATCTCCCCAATAGATCAAAGATCTAATAATAATGATAAATCATTAATTAATCAGAATTAAATTCTGTTAAGGAAAGATTCCTCAAAATCTTTCCAAATAACAAGATTGTGCTCTGTAAATCAGAGTATCGTTGGATCAATGATCTAATGGTAAATAAAAATTACCAAAAGACATAATAAATTCTGTATGGAAAGATTTATCAATCTTGTTAAAAATAAGAAGATTGCCTTCTGTAAAACAGAAGCCATAGGATCAAAGATCCAATGGTGGGGAAACATCCCCAAATCAATCAAAGAAAGATCTATTTAACCGATTCAACAAATCAGCCTACCCTATAAAAAGGCCCCTAGACTTCAAGTCTCAAATATACAAAAAGAGAGAGAAAAATCTCCCCCAAATTTTTTTAGAGAAATTCAAAGAGCAAGCTCTTGCAAGAAGATTTTTCTTCAAGGTAAGAATGAATGATGATGAACACAGAGATGAAATCATCTCATGATTAAGAAAGAAGAATTCATTTCTTTAAAAAGATCATAGATCTACAAAGACAAAAAGTCTTTCATAAAGAGATCAAAAGATCTCATCATAAAATAAAAGAAGAACTTACTTCTCACAGATTATAAATCTATAAGACTAAAGTCTTTTTCAAAGAGATCATGAACATCAAATTATAAAAAAGAGGGGAGAATAATTCAATTCTCTTAAAAATCATAGATCCATAAAGGTAAAGCCTTTCATCAATATAAGAGATTGAAACAAAATAAGAACGGTTGTTCTTAGATTCTGAGACAAAGTCTCTTTTAAAAGAACATAAATTGTTTCTCAGATCATAAAATTGATCAAATGCACTTTGCACTCTTGAACTGCGCTTCTGCGCTCTCTGGACTGGCGCTCAGTGCTAAATGCGCCACGTGTCAATCGCGCATGTACTGCTTAACAACTAGCGCCTTGCGCTTATGAAATAGCGCACTGCGCTCATAGGCTGGCGCTCAGCGCCAAGCGCACCACGTGTCACTCACGTGTGCGCCACTAAACTGAAAGCGCAATGCGCTCATGAACCATCTCTCTGTGCTCATAAACTGGCGCAATGCGCCCATCATCTGGCGCTTAGCGCCAAGCGCGACACGTGTCCTTCACGTGTACGCTACTTGGCAGAAGCGCACTGCGCTCTTTTACTGGCGCAAAGCGCCAAGCGCACCATGTGTTGCGCTGACAGAACATAAATTATTCTTTAATAAGCCCAGAGCTATGATGAATGCTCAGCATTCCATAAAAGACAAAATATTGTCAGAATGCAATTCAATGCTCAGCATTGTTAAAAGGGCCAAACCCAAATAAAGGCTCCAACAGCCCAAAATAAATGTTAAAACATTTTTTAACTTGATTGGACTTAGCCCAAGATTGGCCATAAGTCCTCAAATTCAGATTAATTGAGCCCACATGCTCATAAATCTTTTAACAGATCTTAGTTCTAAATTGGATCACAGATCTTTCAACCAAAATTGGTTCAAGGGTACATCTCTGAACCCCTCTGATATATGTCATTGTAATCCTTCAACGTCTTCAGAGAGGTGACGGGTCCCGACAATCATACATTTCACAGACTATGATGTCTTTAAACTGGACCGTGAGGTCTTTAAGTCCATGGACTATGATGTCCTTAATCTCGGATTGTGGGGTCCTTCAAAACCCATGGACTATGATGTTCTTAATCTCGGACTGTGGGGTCCTTTAAAACCCATGGACCGAGATGTCCTTAAGCTAACATTGGACCATAATGTCCTTAAACTAATCGACCGCAATGTCCCTAAACTAAACAACAGAGTCCAAATGCTCTTTTGTTGGATCTAAACGATCCCGTTGAATCGATCTGAGTCTAAAATTAGACTAACGTATCCTTAACTAACGTTTAAGTTGATCTTAGTCTCAAATGAGACTAACGTATCCTTAAAACCAACCTCCAAACCCAAATCTAAGAAAATACGGATTTGGACTAATCCACGCCCTACGGGCGACAACATAAATTAGTCTCCGTATACAATCCACGGGCAACCAAAAACAAAACAAACACCCACGATACGAAGTGACCATCTGGAGAAGGAGAAAGTGATTACCGCGATGCGGTAGCGTAATTAACTGCAGGGGCTTGCGCCTGCAGGGAAGAGCGTCCCCATAATCAAAAACCCTTCAAATGAGGGGGAATCCGACGAAATCTGCTACATCGGCCGCATCCGTTTAAACCTTCGATACATGGTGTCATAAATCAACTTGGCATCTTCGGAGAGGTGGACGGATAGCACCAATTAGCATCTGCCCCAAAATTCAGGCGAGACAGACCTGCGCGGTCACGTCTCCGCGTTTCGGCGGGGAACAGATTCTGGCACGCCCGATGGGACCTTTTCCTCTTTCCAATACACACTTCGTGTGTCATGTTTTTCCGCGATCAAATAATCACGGTGTGTATGTTTTTGGTTGCCCTTAGGGGAGTGGATACTGAAGTCGGCGCTTCGTCTCCATGAAGAATGGCGTTTGTTTCTATCCTAGCAACTTAGGCTCTGTCATATCTGGTGGAGTCAAGTATGGGCCACTTGCAACCTCAAATCTCTGCAATCCAGCTCTTCAAGAAATTAACGGGCTTCTCTTTAGGTCGATACTCCCACCTCCCACCCTCGGTGCCTCAACGCCGATGGAGGAAGCCCAGTGGAAGTTTGTCTTCCACAGGCTGGTTCCCCAAGCTGTAGCTTTGCCAATAGAATCAGTTCTCAGACGACTCACACTTTCCAAGGACCAAGGTCGACGCAGGGGGCAGAATATTTAAGCTCTCAAAGGAACAGAGGACAGGCTCAGCAAAATCCTGAGGCTAATCAAATCCCGGCCGTAAGAAACTGTCAACGTCGATATCGACATCATACAAAATGAGCTGGAGGCAGTTCTCCGCATGGTCCAGTTTCAACCCCAGTGGTGAATGTTGTTGTTCCAACTGGGAACAGCTTCAAACTGTTGCGAAGGTCAGACAAAATTCTCCTACCGCAATATTGAAGAAGTCTCCGCAGCCCATGGAGATCCCACGAGAGCAGAAACAAGTTCGCTCCCTGAGACAACTTTCCTCATCTATATATAAGGTGTGGAAGCAGGTGAAAGGGACTCACCCTAAGACGGATCTTGATACAGCGGCTCCTCCTAAAACCAAAGCGGCTTTTCACAAAAAAGGAGGCCCAATAAAGATCAAGTGCCCGAAGCAAACTCCAGAGGCCAAAAACTCCAAACACCCCAAGCCTGGGGGCATGGTAGTTCACATAGTCTATGTGGTGAATTCCAAAGACGAAGTTCGAGCTTCTACTAGTCACCGATCTCAAACTCGGTCCTTAACAAAAGTTCAACCGCAACGTGAAAAGCTGCAGGAGATGCTTGCTCAGGCGGCACCACTCGCTAATCCATCGTCTAAGGCAAATCTCGAAGACGCACCTGGAGAAAGAAATCTGGCATGGCGCCGATTCTACGCTTGACAAGCTCCAACCCATCCGTCTGCCCAGATACTACACAGAAGGCTTAAAAAGGCTATTGAAGAGCCAAGACGTACCCTTCAAACAGACTGCTCAACAAGCTCAGTTCTATAACAGGATCTGGAGCGTCCCCGGAACTCAACGAAAGTGGCCCAACGGGAGAATGGAAATGATCGGGCTTGGATATGTTCAATCCAAGAAACGGGAGCTATTCCGCGACTGCTACATCATACACGACTTCGACGAAGAAGGAGATGCTCTGTGGGAAGATACTAACCCTGAACCAAAATGAGCTCCCGTCGTGAAAATGCCAAGCCCGTCGTTCGAAGAACAAATGGACAAGTTTATAAGAGAAGCAGGTCAAAAGGTTCGAGACGACCATAATCGCGAAATGGCCATCTACGAGAATGCCAGAACGCGGCGCCTCCTTCAGCAGGCTGCGAAAAATGAAAATGCTCTTCCTCGTCAACCCGTCATACAAAAGGTCCGACGTAGGGCAGAAATAAACCCAAGAACGAAAAAGCGTTCGACAACGACAAAGCGGGACAAAGAATCCACGCGATCGAGAATCGAACAACCAGGATTCGTCTCTTATAAAGAAGATGGGTCGAGCGTATTCTTTCTCCCAAGACAAGACAAGGAAAATACTTGATCTTGCCGTAAAACATCAAATGATTACCCTCCCGGAGTCCAACATCCCGAGCAAGCAGGCGAAGTCTCTCACCTGGACTATTGCTCCTACCATCGGGCAATAGGACATCCTCTCGTAAACTGCTTCACCTTTAAGAATTGGGTTGAAGACCAATATCAACAAGGAAGGTTCGCTCTATCCAGCAGTTGGAGGGTAACTCCGCCGCAAAAGCATGAACCAAAAGTCGCGCATGCAGCGAGAGTAGAACCAGATCAACATCGGTCTTGGAAGCGATCCCATACCTGTCACGTGATAACGCTGTCAGAAGAAGAGCCCGAGAATATGGATGATCTTCCATGGTGCTTCGAAAACGATGATGACGAGGTGATCTCAGAGTTTCCACTGGCGCCAAAAGAGCTGGAAGATGGGATACATACTACTGCAGATAACCTCAAGAAAATTGACTTGGGAACGGCAAGTGACCCGCTACCGACATTCGTCAGTGAACTGTTGTCTGAAGAAAGGGTTGCTACACTAAAAGACGTGCTCATGCGGTATAAAGACTGCTTTGCATGGAACTATTCCGAGATGCCAGGACTAGATCCAGAGATTGCTGTACACAAATTGGCAATATCGCCAGATATCAAGCCGATCAAACAAGCACCGAGAAGAATGCGGCTCAAGCTTTAGATGAGCATCAATGCCGAGGTCAAGAAGCTAATCGACTCCGGCTTTATCCAAGAAGTTCAGTATCCTGACTGGATCGCCAATATCTTCCCAGTGATGAAGAAAAATAGGACGGTGCGCATATGCGTAGACTTCCGGGATCTCAATAAAGCTTGCCCGAAGGACGATTTTCCTGTACCGGTCACAGAGCTGATGATAGATAACACGTCCACTCATGAAGTCTTCTTCTTCATGGACGGATCATCAGGATACAATCAGATAAAGATGCAACCCGAGGACCAGAAGCATACCGCTTTCCGGACCCCTTTGGGCATATTCTGCTACAAGGTGATGCCTTTTGGTCTAAAGAACGCCGGTGCCACCTATCAGAGGGCCATGATGAGGATTTTCGATGACCTCATACATGAAATCGTCGAATGCTATATCGACGACCTCGTAGTTAAAAGCAAATCATACGAGGAACATTTAGAGCATCTGAAGATCGTGTTTCAGCGCCTTCGGAAATATAACTTGAAGATGAACCCTCTCAAATGTGCATTCGGAGTGTCCTCGAGCAAATTCCTAGGATTCGTCGTCCAACACCGAGGCATCGAGATAGACCCGTCGAAAATCAAGGCGATCATAGAAATGCCTCCGCCAAGGACTCTTAAGCAACTGCGGTCTCTCCAAGGGAAGCTCGCGTATATCCGGCGATTTATAGCCAATCTCTCAGGCAAGTGCCGTCTTTACAGTCACCTAATGAAGAAGGGAACCCCGTTCGTCTGGGATCGCAAATGCCAAAGCGCACTAGACGAAATCAAGCAATACTTGCAGAATCCGCCAGTGCTGGCCGCTCCCGTTAAAGGAAAACCCCTCTTCTTGTATACAAGAGCCCTCGAAGGTTCCTTAGGCGTGCTGTGGGAGAACGGCCAAGGGAAGGAGAGAGCCCTCTACTATTTGAGTCGAGTTCTACTGGGGGCAGAAAGCAATTATTCTCCCATCGAAAAACACTGCCTGGCGTTGATCTTCGCGATAACGAAGCTCAGACACTACGCGTTGGCACATGAGGTCCATCTCATATCGAAGGTGGATCCTCTCAAATATTTGATGTCAAAGGCTATATTAACGGGATGGCTCGCTAAATGGGCCCTGCTCTTGATGGAGTTCTCGATAACTTATCGTCCCCTCAAGGCGGTGAAAGGCCAGGCCATCGCTGACTTCCTCGCCGAACATCCTATACCTGCCGACTCCCCCTTGAACTGCGAATTGCAAGACGAGCACGCGTTTGACACGATCGACGGGGAAAGAAGAGAGAATGATACCCGGTGGGAACTCTACTTCGATGGAGCATCTTCCGTGAAGAAGCGCAAACAAAGCACCCCCATAGTCAAATCTGGGGTAGGCCTCATCTTCGTGACTCTATAAGGAGGGATAATGCGCTTTGCCTTCTCCTTAACAGAGACGAGGACGAATAATGAAGCTGAATACGAAGCTTTGATAGCAGGTCTTGAGATCGCCATTGACATGGGAATTGAGAACCTCCTCATATATGGAGACTCCCAGCTGGTCGTTAGTCAAGTAAACGGCGACTATCAAACGTGCAAACCAGAGTTGGTGAAATACGGCGAGAGAGTGCAACAACTGCTGACTCGAATCCCTTCCTACACATTGGAAAGCATACCGCGCACGGAAAATAGCAAAGCGGATGCATTGGCCAAGCTCACTAAAGAATTGGCTGACGAGAATCTCAATGACGTGAGGATCGTTGTGCAAAGCCGTCGGGTTCTTGCACCGGCAGAAATATCTCCGGAGTCTTCTGAAGAAAAGGGAGCTACCGAGCAAACGGCCCTACAAATAAAGGACCAGGAAAAGGCTAAGGATTGGAGAGAAGTCTTTATAGACTACTTCAAATCCCGTCGAACGCCTGAAGATGCATCTTCGAGACATCAGCTCATGAAACGAGCTCTATCTTTTGCATTCGTCAATGATACTCTGTATAAAAGATCGTTTGACTCTTTATGGCTAAGATGCCTGGGACCGGAAGAAGCGAAAAGAGTCGTCCAAGAAACTCAATATGGACTCTGCGGTTCTCACCAAGCCGGCCCGAAGATGAAGCCGAAGATTAAAAGGATGGGCTACTATTGGCCCACGATGATCCATGACTGCCTCGAATACGCAAAGCAGTGCCACCCGTGCCAAATTCACGGAGACTTTATTCATCAGCATCCAAATCCACTATATCCAACGGTGGCTAGCCGGCCGTTTGAAATGTGGGGAACTGACATAATCGGCCCCATCGAACCAGCATCGTCCAGAGGACATCGATTCATTTTGGCGACAACTGATTATTTCTCCAAATGAGCAGAAGGAGTACCGCTAAGGGAAGTGAAGACGGAGAATATCCTCCATTTCTTCAAGACACACGTCATTTATCGGTTTGGCACTCCGCGACGGATTATCTCCGATAACGGGCCAGCCTATAGAAGCCACAAGATCAGCCGCTTCGCACAACAGCATAATATAGACTGGAGATACTCTCCAGTCTATAATCCTCGAGCTAACGGTCTAGCTGAGGCTTTCAACAAGACCTTGACGAAGATCGTGAAAAGACAGTGTCTCGAAATAAGAAGAACTGGCACGAGAGACAACATGCAGCTCTCTGGGCGTATCGAACTACGTTCAAAACGGCCACGAACACAACGCCATATGCATTGGTACTCGGTACGGAAGCGGTACTCCTCCTCAAGATGGAACTACCCACTCTACGAGTGGCAGTTCATTACGAGCTAACAGACGAAGAAAATGCTCACCTTCGGCTCGAGGAGCTCGATACCCTTGATGAAACCCGGCTCACGGCGCAACAAAATCTGAAGGCTTATAAAGCAAAGATGACGCGCTCATATGAGAGATTGACTAGGCCGAGAACATTCCGCCAAGGCGAACTCGTGCTAGTGGTCAAAAGACCTATGATCCCTAATCGCGCCAAACGGGGAAATTCGAGCCGAACTACGAAGGCCCGTATATCATAGACAAAGTTTACCAGGGTGGAGCATATCTACTCATGGACATGCATGGTGAAAGACCTTTCAGGCCAATAAACGGTCGCTTCCTAAAGAAATACTACGCCTGACGAGTCACGGCCTAGGTCAACGATAGATGACGACGCCTATATCCGCTCGCTATCTTCCTACGCCTAAACTCTGTAAGTAATAGCCGGCTTCCTTTTCTTGGACCGAAACGTCCTTAAACTAATGATGGACCACTATGTCCTAAAACTGGCGATGGACCGAAACGTCCTTAAACTAACAATGGACCACTATGTCCTAAAACTGGCTGTTGACCGAGACGTCGATAAACTACTGTGGACTGCAGCATTCCAAGGCTGACACAAAAAAATAATAAAATAAAAAATATATATATAAAAAAAGAAAACGGTATGTTCATAAGCAAAATGGGCAAGGATGAAACCCGAAAGGGCTCCGTGAATAAAAACAGCAGGGCTACCGGCGAGTTTTTGTGAAAACCCGAAAGGGCGCAACCACGTTAAAAGACACTTGCAAGGTCCTCTCGACCTTGTGAGGAGAAACCACTTGCGTGAGATCCTTACGACTCACAAGGGAGCAACACACTTAGGGATCCCCACTATTCCTAAGGAGAAATTACACTTGCGAGATCCTCACGACTCGTAAGAAGAACCCTCTTATGAGACCCTCACGGCTCATAAGATTCAAAAGTCTTAAGCTACAGGGATCTGAACCCGTTCTTAAGCCATCACAACCTCCAATTCTGCCCTACAAGCGATTCAATATTAACCCTTGTATACTATCCACGGGGGCGAATAAACATTTCCCTAACAAAGTCCCATCCGTGACTAGGGATATGTTTGCACAGTGAACAACCCTTGTAAGTCCTCTCGACTTATAAGGAGAAAACACTCTTGTAAGATTCTTATGACTTATAAGAGAACACACACTTAGGAATCCTCATGATTCCTAAGGAGAAAACACACCTACGTGATCCTCACGACTCGTATGGAGAAACACCTTTATGAGACCCTTACGGCTCATAAAGTCAAAATCCTTAGTCGACGGGATCCTAACTCTGTCTACTAAGCCACCTTTATTAGACATCGACGAAGGAAAATGATGATTCGCTCCTGGCAATATCCCAGTTGTAGCGATGCTGATGCCGAAATCGGTGTCAAATCCCAAAATTCGCAGCGAAAAGCCAGCGAGCCACAAATGTATACGAAATAGCCGAAATGATGGGGCAACTTGCAAAAAAAATTAGCAAGTAAAAATGTATGCATGCAAAATAGCCGAAATGATTGGGCAACTCGCAATAAAAAACAGCGAGTAAATAAAACAAATAGCCAAAATGATTGGGCACCGCGAAGAATAGCCGAAATGATTGGGCAATCGCGACCTTCGCGATATAAAAGCTGAAATAATAGAGCATCGCGGAAAGAAAAATATATAAAATGAAACCTTTTGCCCTACAGGTGATATCGCATCAATCCCTGTATACAATCCAGGGGCGCAAATAAAGAGGGAATCACACCTTCCCTCTCCAGGCTTCATCCGAAAAAGAGCCAAGTCTCGACTGTTCACAGATAGCCTGGAGATCATCTCAACATTCGTCTCATTACAAAAGACACACCATCAAGCAAAGCGAAACCGCGGCAATTCTCAGTTCCATGACTCGGCGGTACACAGATGACCGAGAGTCAAACCCCGACTCCATGAAACGCGGATAAAGTCAACCCTTTCTGGTTTCGTGGAACACGGCCTATGTCAATCCTGACCCCGTGGAAAACGTCCAGAGAGGATCCTGGTCCTCGCAGAACACGGCTATGTCAAACCGGCCACGTAGGAAGCATCCAGAGCAAATTCCTAGTCACGTGGAACACGGCCCATGTCAATTCTGACTCCGTGGGAAACGTCCAGAGCGGAGCCTGGTCCTCGCAGAACACGGCTATGTCAATCAGACCCCGTGGGAAGCATCCAGAGCAAAATCCTGATCACATGGAACACGGCCTATGTCAATCCTGATCCCGTGGGAAATGTCCAGAGCGGATCCTGGTCCTCGCAGAACACGGCTATGTCAAACCGACCCCGTGGGAAGCATCCAGAGCAAATTCCTGGTCACATAGAACACGACCTATGTCAATCTTGACCCCGTGGGAAACGTCCAGAGCGGAGTCTGGTCCTCGCAGAACACGGCTATGTCAAACAGACCCGTGGGAAGCATCCAGAGCAAATTCCTGGTCACGTGGAACACGGCCTATGTCAATCCTGACCCCGTGGGAAATATCCAGAGCGGATCCTGGTCCTCGCAGAACACGGCTATGTCAAACAGACCCCGTGGGAAGCATCCAGAGCAAATTCCTGGTCACATGGAACACGTCCTATGTCAATCCTGACCCCGTGGGAAATGTCCAGAGCGGAGCCTGATCCTCGCAGAACATGGCTATGTCAATCAGACCCCGTGGGAAGCATCCAGAGCAAAATCCTGGTCACGTGGAACACGGCCTATGTCAATCCTGATCCCGTGGGAAACGTCCAGAGCGGAGCCTGGTCCTCGCAGAACACGGCTATGTCAAACCGACCCCGTGGGAAGCATCCAGAGCAAATTTCTGGTCACGTGGAACACGACCTATGTCAATCCTCACCCCGTGGGAAACGTCCAGAGTGGAGCCTGGTCCTCACAGAACAGGGCTATGTCAAACCGACCCCGTGGGAAGCATCCAGAGCAAATTCCTGGTCACGTGGAACACGGCCTATGTCAATCCTGACCCCGTGGGAAACGTCCAGAGCGGAGCCTGGTCCTCGAAGAACACGGCTGTGTCAAACCGACCCCGTGGGAAGCATCCAGAGAAAATTACTGGTCACGTGGAACACGGCCTATGTCAATCCTGACCCCGTGGGAAACGTCCAGAGCGGAGCCCGGTCCTCGCAGAACACGGCCTATGTCAATCCTGACCCCGTGGGAAGCATCCAGAGAAAATCCTGGTTTTGTGTAACGCGGCCTGTGTCAATCCTGACCCCGTGGGAAACGTCCAGAGTGGAGCCTGGTCCTCACAGAACACGGCTATGTCAATCCGACCCCGTAGGAAGCATCCAGAGCAAAATCCTGGTTTCGTGGAACACGGCCTATGTCAATCCTGACCCCGTGGGAAACGTCCAGAACGGATCCTAGTCCTCACAGAATATGGCCTATGTCAATCCGACCCCGTGGGAAGCATCCAGAGCAAAATCCTGGTTTCGTGGAACGTGGCCTATGTCAATCCTGACCCCGTGGGAAACGTCCAGAGCGGATCCTGGTCCTCGCAGAACACAGCCTATGTCAATCCCAACCCCGTGGGAAGCATCCAAAGCAAATCCTGGTTTCGTGGAACGCGGCCTATGTCAATCCTGACCCGTGGGAAACGTCCAGAGCGGAGCCTGGTCCGCGCAGAATACGGCTATGTCAATCCGACCCCGTGGGAAGCATCCAGACAAAATCCTGGTTTCGTGGAACACGTCCTATGTCAATCCTGACCCCGTGGTAAACGTCCAGAGCGGATCCTGATCCCCGCAGAACACGGCTATGTCAATCCGACCCCGTAGGAAGCATCCAGAGCAAAATCCTGGTTACGTGGAACACGGTATGTTCCCGCCAAAATTTTGGCTCACAACCTGCTCTTTTATATATATATATAAAGAAATAAAAATAATAATAAATAAATAAATAATAAAATAAAAAATAATAATAAAATAAAAAATGAAGGGAAAACTCCACATGCAAAGAATGTAACAAATGCCTCAAATCCAAGAGTTAAAACAATTTGAAGCAATGCTTCAGATGCAGCGCCAAGTGCGCTGCGCCCTAAACAGCGCACCACGTGCAAAGCACGTGTGCGCTAGCGCTAGGTGCGTTACGCTCCAAGCAGCGCACCACGTGTCATACACGTGTGCGCTGCCTTTTAAGCAGCACGCCACGTGCAAAGCACGGGTGAGCCAGTGCTGGAACCTAAAAGCTCCCCAACCGTCAGATCAAAAATCTAATAATAATGATAAATCATTAATTAATCAGAATTAAATTCTATTAAGGAAACATTCCTCAAAATCTTTCCAAATGACAAGATTTTACTCTGTAAATCAGAGCACCGTTGGATCAATGATCCAATGGTAAATAAAAATTACCAAAGACAATAAATTCTGTTATGGAAAGATTTTTCCAATCTTGTTAAAAACAAGAAGATTGTCTTCTGTAAAATAGAAACCCTAGAATCAAAGATCCAACGGTGGGAAATATTCCCAAATCAATCGGAGAAAGATCTCTTAAAACTGATTTAACAAATCAATTGGCCCCATATAAAGGCCCCAAGACTTCAAGTCTGAGATAGAGAAATCCCCCTACAAACTTTGAGAAATCTTAAAGAAAGAAGAGCAAGCTCTTAGAAAAATTCTTCAAGGTAAAGAATTAATTCTTGAACAATAGAGATGAAACTATCTCATAAAAGAACTATCTTCTAAAAAAGATCATAGATCTACAAAAGACCAAGGTCTTTGATAAAAAAAAAAAAGAGACCAGAGATCTTATTATAAAAACTAAAAAGAAGTATTTAC
Source organism: Agapanthus africanus (assembly GCA_030015575.1). NCBI lineage: Eukaryota > Viridiplantae > Streptophyta > Magnoliopsida > Asparagales > Amaryllidaceae > Agapanthus > Agapanthus africanus. Next base: position 51,887,412 of record CM057339.1, read on the forward strand.
TTCATTCATAGATCCTTGATCTACAAAGGCAGTGCCCTTTTATAAACAAGAACTTTTGTTCTTGAATCTTGAGGCAAAGCGTCTTTTGAAAAGAATATAAATTTGTTTTCTGATCATAAATTTGGTCAGATGCGCTTTGCGCTACTGAACAGTGCCTTGCACTCATGAACTGCGCTTCTGCACTCTTTGGACCGGCGCTCAGCGCCAAAACGTGCCACGTGTCAACCACAGACACAGCTTGCGCTTCTGAAATAGCACACTGCGCTTATAGGCTAGCGCTTGGCGCCAAGCGCAACACGTGTCATCCACATATGCGCCAGCATAATGCGCTCAGCGCTCATAAACTGGCATCTGTGCTTAGCGCAGAGCACAACACTTACATGCGCGCCACGTGGCAGAAGCGCACTGCATTTTTTTTTGATTGGCGCAAAGCGCCTAGCGCACCATATGTTGCTCTCAGTGAACACAAATTGTTCTTTAAAGAGCCAAGGCTCTGATGAATGCTATTCAACACGAGACAAAAGATGTCAGAACCCAATGCCTAGCATTATTAAAAGGGGTCGAGCCCAAGCAAAGGCTCAATAGCCAGAATAAAAAAATGTTGAACATTTATTGGACTTATCCTAACATTGGCCGTAAGTCCTCAACTTATATCAACTGAGCCCATATGCTCAACAGACTTTAGTCCCAAATTGGACTATAAATCTCCCAACCAAAATTGGTTCAAGGGTACATCTCTGAACTCCTCTGATATTTGTCGTTGTAATCCTTCAACGTCTTCAGAGAGGTGACGGGTCCCGACGGCCATACATTCTACAGACTATGATGTCTTTAAACTGGACTGTGGGGTCCTTAAGCTCACGGACTACGATGTCCTTAACCTTGACTGTGAGGTCTTTAAACTCACGGACTATGATGTCCTTAACGTTGACTGTGAGGTCTTTAAACTCACGGACTATGATGTCCTTAACCTTGACCGTGAGGTCTTTAAACTCACGGACTATGATGTCCTTAAACTTGGACCACCATGTCCCTAAACTGGCAATCGACCGCAATGTCCCTAAATTAAACAATAGAGTCCAAATGCTCTTTTGTTGGATCTAAACAATCCCGTTAAGTTGATCTTAGTCTAAAATTAGATTAACGTATCCTTAACAAACGTTTAAGTTGATCTTAGTCTCAAATAAGACTAACGTATCCTTAAACACAACCCAAACCCAAATCTAAGAAAATAAGGATTTGGACTAACCCACGCCCTACGGACGACGTCATAAATTAGTCTCCGTATACAATCCACGGGCAACCACAAACAAAACAAACACCCACGACACGAAGTGACCATCTGGAGAAGGAGAAAGTTGTTACCGCGATGCGGTAGCGTAATTAACTGCAGGGGCTTGCTCCTGCAGGGAAGAGCGTCCCCACAATCAAAAAACCCCTCAAAAGAGGGGGAATCTGACGAAGTCTGCTACATCGGCCGCATCCATTTAAACCTTCGATGCATGGTGCCATAAATCAACTTGGCATCTTCGGAGAGGTGGACGGAAAGCACCAAATAGCATCTGCCCCCAGATTCAGGCAAGACAGTCCGTCTTCCTGGCTTCCGGTGGTAAACAGATTCTGGCACGCCCGGTGGGACATTTTCCTCTTTCCACTCCACACTTCGTGTGTCGTGTTCGCGAACGGATCGCGGTTTGATATGGTTGCCTGTGGATTCGAGGTACTTAGATTTGGTGTCTTGCTCCGTGCAGAAAACAGAAGATCAATGGCTTCAAACTGCACTAACTGCAACTGCAACTCTCGCTCCGTCCCGTCCGGAGGAGTGACTTACGGGCCCCAAGCGGCCTCCATCTTCGCTATGCCGGTGGAAAAGGTGACTCAGGCCACCACTGGGCTATTCTTCGGGACTATGCTCCCATCGATGAGCTTCAATGCCCCAATATCGTAGCAAGAAGCTCCAAAGAAGTCGGTCTTTGATCGGCTTGCTACTACCGCGGCCCCTCTCAACGGGTCGTCCAGCTCCAACGCCTCAGTCTTCGCCAGATTGGGCCAAAGTTCATGTGGGCCTATGATGAAGCCTGCAATCCCAGAAAAGGTTGTTCCGAAGAGGATAGTCATCCCTGCTCCTGAAGTCGTTAAGGCGGCTTCTCCTACCAAAGGGTCGGTCTTTGCAAGACTGACTGTTCCAGCTCCCACTCCCGCTCCTGCTCAAAAGTCTGTATTCGACAGGTTAGACACTGCTGCTGGACGGAACTCGGTCTTCAAGAGGCTAGTGCCAGCAACGCCTCATCTGAACAGGGGGCAAGATAAAGCCATTTCCACCACCGAACCAACACCATCGGCTCGACACGCTCGACATCGCCACTGGCGCCGAGTGAGGAAGGCTGGGGGCAACTCCCCCTCTGGGCTAACTCCACCAGCCCCAACGGTGGTGTTCCCTTCCGAACGGCGGCCGAGACGTGAGGACGTCTATGTCTGAGATTTGGGGCAGATACTATATGGTTTTATCTGTCTACCTCTCCGAAGATACCAAGTTGATTTATGGCACCGTGTATCGGAGGTTTAGACGGATGCGGCCGATGTAGCAGACTTCATCAGATTCCCCCTCGCTAGAGGGGTTTTTGATTGTGGGGACGCTCTTCCCTACAGGCGCAAGCCCCTGCAGTTAATTACGCTACCGCGTCGCGGTAGCCACTTTCTCCTTCTCCAGAATTTCACTTCGTGTCGTGTGTGTTTGTTTTATTTGTGGTTGCCCGTGGATTGTATACGGAGACTAAGTTATGCCGTCGCTCATAGGACGTGGATCAATCCAAATCCGTATTTACTTAGATTTGGGTTTGGTGTTTTAGTTCAAGGATACGTTAGCCGTGTTGAGGCTAAGATCAACTTAAACGTTCGTTAAGGATACGTTAGTCCTGTTTAAGACTAAAATCTACTTAACGTGGTGACCCATTTAATATATGGCCGTCGGGACTCGTCACCTCTCTGACGTCGTTGAAGGATTACAACGATAGGTATCAGAGGAGTTCAGAGATGTACCCTTGAACCGAAGTTGATTAGGGAATATGGAGTCTGTTGAAATGCTTAAGGATATGTTAGCCTTGTTTGGGGCTAAGATCTACTTAAGCGGGATCGTTTAGATCCGACAGAAGAGCGTTTGGAGGCTCTATTATTCCAGTTTAGGGACGTGGTGGTCCATCGCCAGTTTAGGGACGTGGTGGTCCATCATTAGTTTAAGGACGTTTTGGTCCACGAGTTTAAGGATCCCGCAGTCCAATATTAGTTTAAGGACGTTTCGGTCCACAAGTTTAAAGACCCCGCAGTCCGATACTGTGTGGTCGTCGGGACCCGTCACCTCTCTGACGTCGTTGAAGGATTACAACGATAGGTGTCAGAGGAGTTCGGAGATGTACCCTTGAACCGGAGGTAAATTGATTTAGGAGAGCAATTTTGCTCAGTCAATTTAATTTGAGGACTTACGGCCATGATTGGGCTAAGTCCAGTTGAAAAAAGTTCAACACTTTTATTTGTTTTTATTTTTTGTTTGGGCTCTGCCCATAAAGGATGCAGAGTATCAATTTGTTTTGGGCTTTGCTCATTTTATAAATGATGCAGAGCATCAATTTTACTTGGGCTCTGCCCATTTATTGCTTTGCAATTTAATTAGGCCTACTAGTTCTTTTTGATTTGGGCCTGACCCTTTAGGAAATGCATTGCATTTGTCAGGCGCTTTGCGCCAATCAAAGAGCGCAAGCGCTTGTGGTGTTGACACGTGTCACGCAAGCGCAGTGCACTGCGCCAATGCGCTGCGCTTGCGCTGCTGACACGTGTCGCGCTCTGGTGAGTTGCGCCAATTCCAGAGAGCAAGGCTCTATTTCAAAAGAGCATAGCGCAGATGGTTCAGATGCTGACACGTGGCGCTCTCTGGTGGCTTGCGCCAATCCAGGAGCGCAACAACGCAGTTTGCAAGTGCAAGGCACTATAATTTGAGAATCTTTTAGATTCTAGAACCAAAGGTTCATAAAAGAAGTGCAAAGCACTGTTTGTTTTCTTTGATCTAATTTAGTTTCTCTTGTTTTTTCTTGATCCCAAAGAACCAATGGTTCATAAGTGCAAAGCACTATTTTTATTTTATTTTTTTTATCAAAGATTATCGATCTATCAGAAGAAATTCTTCTATCTAAAAGGTCTTTTACCTTTTTCTTCTTTTTTCTTAGAATTTTCTCAGAGTTCTCTCTATTTAATTTCTCAAAGAATGTCCCTCCCTTTGATTTGAGGTCTAGGGGTCTTTATATAGTGCCCATAAGTTTGTTGAATTTGTTAACGAGATCTTTCTCTGAGTGATTTGGGGAATTTTCCCCACCATTGGATCTTTGATCTAAGGGTTTCTGTTTTACAGAAGGCAATCTTCTTGTTTTTAATAAGAACAGAAAGAACTTTTTAGAATTTTAATTCTGTTTGGCACAAGCACCCCAGCGTGTGACACGTGTCAAGCAGCGCACAGCGCAGCGCAACTGCGCTTGCGCAACTGCACCGACACGTGTCACGCAGCGCACAGCGCAGCGCAACTGCGCTAGCGCAACTGCGCTGCCACGTGTTGCGCAGCGCAGAGCGCAGCGCAGAGCGCAGCGCAACTGCGCTAGCGCAACTGTGCTGCCACAATTGCGCTGCCACGTGTCGCGCAGCGCAGAGCGCAAGTCATCTGAAGTGTTGCTTCCTTTAATTTTTGTTTTAAATAAAGTCTTGCTCTGATTGGGCGCGCTGCCTTGGGCGCTGCGCTCTTTGCACTGGCGTGTCTGATTTTGACACCTGGCGCGTTGCGCGCAGCGCAAGGAATCTGAAGCGTTGCTTCATTTATTTTAACTTTTAATTTTTACTTTAATTTTCAAAACAGAGTTTTGCTCTGATTGGAGGAAAACAGAAGCATTGCTTCTTTTCTCACCTTGGAATTTGAACAGAGCTTTGCTCTGATTGGGGTAAACAAATGCCCCCCACCGTTGTGCTTACGTGGCCCCAAACGCAAGCGCAACGGTGGTAGGATTCCAACCGTTGCGGCAACTTTTGGAAGTTGAAAGGGCACTTGATGCCTATAAATAGGACCTTTGGTCCTACACAGATGATTATCATCTTTATGATTTTTATTTTCAAAAAACTTCAGAGCTTTGCTCTTGCCTTTGAGAACTCCTTGAGTTAGATTTTCTTTAACATAAACTATTTAAGTAAGAATTAGTCTTGACTTAAATCAATTTTAATTAATAGAGGTTTGCTCTCATAGATCTTTGATCTAAAGAAAACGCTTTTGGGATTTCACCAAATAGAGCCTTGCTCTTAAGAATTTGTTTCAGGGTTTCTTAACCCATGAACAGAACCTTGCATCTTTGGCAAAACACAGATCTCTTTGATCTAAAAAAAGATGAACTCTTAAGAGTTTGGATAATGAAAATTAAAAAAATGGAGTTTTGTATTTAATGGATTATATCATTAATAGTAATGATCTCGGAGTTCTCGGGGGATTTCTTTAAATTTCCCTTATTATTGAATTTGATAGGCGTCACCCTATTCGTAGAGCATTGCTCTCGAGGAGTTTTAACTTTCTGTGTCCCTCCTTTTTTTTATCGCTAATCTTCCATTGATGTTTCCTTCAGGCGTTATGGCGGTGTGTCTATACAGTCTGCATGAATTCATCACCTACGAGGATATCCGTGTACAGGGCCGCCAACAAGACCAGGAGTTTACGGATGCCCAGTGTGCGGAAGTCATGGGTCGTTTGAACACACGTGTTGGTTGGCTGCTCCCCCGCTGCTCTGCTCTCCTGAAAGTTGTGCTGGGAGCGATTTGGAGAGCACTCCTGGGGTTCTACGAGGCCTTACCGCTCAATGCGTTGGATGATACCGAAGACAAGGTGCATTCAGTGTACCTGTCGGGGATGATCTCGAAGAAACGGCGGGATAGCCTCATCGACATCCTGCATCAAATTTTCCAGCAGACGACGATAGTCGCTGTTTATCGAAGGCTGGGGGGCTTGCCGAGGATCTTGACACACAAGAGCGCGAGAGGCTGCGCACAAGAATAATCAGAAAGGCCAGAAGAACTCTGAATGGCCTTACTTTTGACTTCCTCAATCCGTGCCCTGGATCTGAGGTTATTCCAATGTAATAATATTTCTCGTTTATTGCTTTATGATTGTAAGAATTTTTTGCAATATTAATGGAAAAGTTTTATCCCAGCTTGTCTTATTCCCCATTCTGAGTCTTTCGCCTATGCATGAATGAGTGTGTCCCGAACGTTTGTAAATCGGATGTTCTTTTGTCGCTTTCTTCTTTCTCTTATTATTAGTATGTTGTCTTGATGAACATAATTGACAGATAATAAAGTAAGCATCTTAATTCCTTCACGAGATAGCGATGGCTTAGGCCGCAGGTTCAGATCTGCTGACTGAGACTTTTCAACTCTATGAGCCGTGAGGGTCTCATAGAGACTTTTCTCCCTACGGATCGAGAGGATCTCGTAGGTGGATTTTCTCCTTAGGAATCGTGAGGATTCCTAAGTGTGTTTTCTCTTATAAGTCGTAAGGATCTTATAAGAGAATTTTTCCCTCTTACGAGTCGAGAGGACCCGTAAGCGGTTGTTTCTCTCCTGATCGAAACTCGACTTTGGAGAGTGAGATCCGTGAATAGTATGCAAGAGACCGTTTTGGGCCAACTTGTAGGGTCCCAATGCTTAGGAAACATGCTTCTTTTATGCCTACTGCCTAAGGCTTTATCTCACGAGTCGAGCCGCCTCAAGAATTTCTAGCAAAGACATCAATTTCTTCACAAGTCGAGACGAATCGAACGTTTCTCGCAAGAACATCCTAACGTCGCAGTTAACCTTTGCTCTTTACGACAGAAGTCCGTTAGGGTTCGTGGTACTTAGGGTTTTGGCCGTCGTACCGTCGCATAAATTGATATATTCCTCGATAGGCAATCGTGCTGTTCGAGTAGCCCTGCGACTGCCGTGTCTCTGATCCCTTCGGGGGCTGGACAAGACGTCTTCAAGCAATCTTCCTAGGTAGTTTGACCGTCGGAAGAGCAAGCGTTAGGAATTTGCCATGCCGCTTTTTACTTGAGGTTAGGCTCATTTTGGCGAGCCCCGATGAATCATAACCACTCCGCGCTGGTGTGGGATGATCTCCGATAGTCTTTCAAGTTTTATGTGATGCCGTCGAGACCCTAAAGCTAGGAATTTGGCCTTTGCTTCGTTTTGCTGGCATCACGTCTGCTGTATCGAGACGAATGTCAAGGTGGAGCTTGGATTTTGCCGTGGCTCCATTTGTTTGATTGTCGCGTCCGAACCCTGCAGGAGGAAGAACGCTGGGGTGACATCTCGTCTGCTGTATCAAGACGAATGTCAAGGTGGAGCTGGGATTTTGCCGTGGCTCCATTTGTTTGATTGTGTTGCGTCTGTTGTGTCGAGACGAACGCTGGGGTGACATTTCGTCTGCTGTATCAAGACGAATGCCGAGGTGGTGACCATTCTATACTGGTGTGAGACGATTTCCAGTTTTCTTTCTGACTTTATATGGGTTGCCATCAAGACCTTGAAGCTAGGAATTTGGCCTTCGCTTCGTTTGCTTTAGTGTGTCCGAATCCTGTCGAAGGAAGGACACTGTTGTTAACATTGCGTCTGTTGTATCGAGACGAATGCTGAGGTGGAGCTGGGATTTTGCCGTCGCTCCGCTTTGTTTTGACTGCGAGGTCTTTTGTTGGCGTTGTATCTGCATCTTGATGGACTGCGAACGAACGCCTTTGTTAACACCTCGTCTGCTGTATCGAGACGAGTGTTGAGATGAAGCTGGGATTTTGCCGTCACTTCGCTTTGTTTCGACCGCGAGGTGTTTTGTTGGCTTTAAGACCCTGAAGTTAGGGATCTTCCTTTTGCTCTGTTTGTTGACCTTGTGTCTGTAATATTGCGACAAATGACGAGATTATCTCTAGGTTGTCTATGAACCGTCGAGATTTGGCTTCGATTTCTGATACAGCCTTTTGGGAAAGTATGGTTCCTTCTTTGTTTGTGCCCCTGAATTGTATACAAGGATCGATGTGATCTCACCTGTAGGGCATGAATTTCGTTGTATATATATTTTTTTATTTTATTTCTTTCCGCGCTGCTCTATCATTTCAGCTTTTATATCGCAAAGGTCGCGATTGCCCAATCCTTTCGGCTATTTTTCGCGGCTCCCAATCATTTCGGCTATTTTTCTTTTTCCTCGCTGCTTTTTATTGCGAGTTGCCCAATCATTTCGGCTGTTTTTTTTGCTGCTTTTTATTACGAGTTGCCCAATCATTTCGGCTATTTTGCATGCATTCATTTTTACTTGCTGATTTTGTTGTCTCTAGGTCGAGATTATCTCTAGGTTGTCTATGAACCGTCGAGATTTGGCTTCGCTTTCTGATACAGCCTTTTGGGAAAGTATGGTTCCTTCTTTGTTTGTGCCCCTGAATTGTATACAAGGATCGATGTGATCTCACCTGTAGGGCATGAATTTCGTTGTATATATATATTTTTATTTTATTTCTTCCACGCTGCTCTATCATTTCAGCTTTTATATCGCAAAGGTCGTGATTGCCCAATCCTTTCGGCTATTTTTCGCGGCGTCCAATCATTTCGGCTATTTTTCTTTTTCCTCGCTGCTTTTTATTGCGAGTTGCCCAATCATTTCGGCTGTTTTTTTTGCTGCTTTTTATTACGAGTTGCCCAATCATTTCGGCTATTTTGCATGCATTCATTTTTACTTGCTGATTTTGTTGTAAGTTGCCTCATCATTTCGGCTATTTCATATGCATTTTTAGCTCGCTGATTTTTTTTATCGCGAGTGTGCAACTTGGAATCTGACGCCAATCTCAGCATCAGCATCGCTACAACTGGAATATTGCCAGGAGCGAATCATCATTTGCCATGAAAGGACTTGGAATTTGATACCGATTTAGGCATCAGCATCGCTACAACTGGAATATTGCCAGGAGAGAATCATCATTTGCCTTTGTCGATATCGAACAAAGGTGTCTTATTAAACAGGGTTAGGATTCTGTCGACTAAGGCTTTTGACTTCATGAGCCGTAAGGGTCTCATAAAGGTATTTCTCCCTACAAGTCATGAGGATCTCATAGGTGTGCCTTCTCCTTAAGAATCGTGAGGATTCCTAAGTGCATGTTCCTCTGTAAGTCGTAAGGATCTTACAAAAGGGTTTTCTCCTTATAAGTCGAGAGGACTTACAAGGGTTGTTCATCGTATGCACATATCCCCAGTCACGGATGGGACTTTGTTAGGGAAATGTTTATTCATGCCCGTGGATTGTATACAAGGGTCAGTATTGAGCCACTTGTAGGGCAGTATCGGAGGGTTGTGGGAGTTGCTTAAGAACAGGTTCAGGTCTCTGTAGCTTAAGACTTTCAAATCTTATGAGCCGTGAGGATCCCATAAGAGGGTTCTTCTTACGAGTCGTGAGGATCTCGCAAGTGTAATTTCTCCTTAGGAATCGTGAGGATCCCTAAGTGTGTTGCTCCCTTGTGAGTCGTAAGGATCTCACGCGGGTGGTTTCTCCTTACAAGGTCGAGAGGACCTTGTATGTGTCTTTCAACGAGGTTGCGCCCTTTCGGGTTTTCACAAACACTCGCCGGTAGCCCTGCTGTTTTTACTCACGGAGCCCTTTCGGGTTTTCATCCGTGCCCTATTTCGCTTATGGACATACCATTTTTTTAACGAGGTCGTGCCCTTTCGGGTTTTCACGAACACTCGCCGGTAGCCCTGCTGTTTTTACTCACGGAGCCCTTTCGGGTTTTCATCCGTGCCTATTTCGCTTATGGACATTCCCTTTTCCGTGCCCATTTCGCTTATGGACATACCCTTTTTTTTAGCCCGAGGATGCTGCTGTAGTAGTTTAAAGACGTTTCGGTCGTTTGCAAGTTTTAGGACATTGCGGTCCGTCGTTAGTTTAAGGACGTTGCGGTCCGCCGTTAGTTTAAGGACGTTGCGGTCCGCCTTTAGTTTAAGGACGTTTCGGTCCGCCGTCCCCGTATTCGAGGCGAATCTCTAGTTTACTGACTTTTCGGTCCATGGGGCTTTCTCTATGACTGAACATGATGCCCCCGGCGTGTCCATCTTTCTCGGAGCGTGCGGTTGTGGCGGGTTCACCTTCCAGTTTTCGGACAACGCGAACTCGCCCTGTTGGTATTGGTCTTCAACCCAGTTCTTGAAGATGTAGAAATCCTCGATCAGATGACCTACCGTTTGGTGGTAAGGGCAATAATTGAGAGCGTTAACATCTCCTGGCCGTAACGGACGTTTTGGACTCGGTAGATTGATGAGTCCGTCACGTACTGCCAGCTCGAACAGTCCCCTTGTTTTATCTTGCGGAAACGAATAAGGATGTTTCAACTTTTCCTGGAGGGGTTGCCGCTTGTTGTTTCGGCAAACGACCGGTCTTGGGCCACTCGATTGTTGTTGAGTGTTGGCGATGAGGGTCATTTTCCCCTTCCCTTTATCCTTTCTGCTCGATCCTTTGTTTACGGGGCCGAGATTTTTTTCGAATAGCGTGCGATTGCACGGCTGAACGTTCTCGCAGCTCCTCAATTCCTTCATTTTTGAAATAGACTCCCCGAGGTAGAGGTTGTGGGTAGCTTCTTCGTCAGAGTCGCTTCCAAAGGTGATAATTTGTGATCCCTTGGAGTCGGCTATATGACAATCGTCGGCGGCTCTTTTGCGCTCATTTATCGCATTTTTTCGACGTCTACGAGCTTCACATTTTGTCCTGTCAAAGTGTTGCTTTTGAGCGACATACCCTTGCCACCAACAGTTAAAGGATTCGCAGTCTTCGGTAGGATGTATGATCTTCTGATGATATAAACAGAAGTTAGGGTGCATCTCTACCTCAGCGAGAGTATTTTCTTCAGAGAGCGGTAGCTTCATTCCTACTGATAGAGCTTTGGCGAACCTTTTCCTCATCTTGAATTTGTTTTTATCCGCATTGGATGATTTTTGATTTGACGGGAATGCCTTGGCTTTTTCCAGTATGGCCATCTCACGCTCTTGATTGGCTTTTGCTTTCAGACGAATTTCATTTAGGAAGACATCGATCAACTCGTCTGATGGCTGTAGAATCTCCGGTTCAGGGTTCGCCATTGGTTTCTCAGCGCAAGGAGCCTCCTCATCCTCCGTCGGTGAATAAGAAATCACATGACAAGTCACTACGTAGTCTTTGGATTCATCTGATGAATTTTCTCCATCGTTTTCGTCCTTGACAAAAGAACAAGTTGCCCCCGGCGTGTCCGTCTTCTTTGGAGAGTACGGCTGTGGTGGGTTCACCTTCCAGCTTTCAGACAGCGCAAACTTGCCTCATCGGTACTGATCCTCGATCCATCCCTTAAAAACGAAGCAATCCTCGATCGGGTGACTTACCGTTTGGTGGCAAGGGCAATAATTGGGATTATTAAGATCGCCTGGCTGCGACAGACGCTTTGGACTCGGTAAATTGATGAGTCTGTTGCGCACTGCCAGCTCGAATAGTCTTCTCGTTTTATTTTGAGGAAACGAGTAAGGACGTCCTAGCCTCTCTTCGAGGGATGGGCGTGGACGCACGTTGTTTTGGCGAACGACCGGTTTTGAGTTGTTCGGCTGTTGTTGAGCATTGGCGACGACGTTCGCTTTTCCCTTTCCTTTCTCATTTCGAGAATCGGGTTTTGGAGGAGACGGTCCATGACCCATCTGGTCCATTTGGGCTAATTTGTCGATCAAGGCCTGGAAGGTGGTCGGCCTGAAGAACATCATGAATTGCGAGATGGTCGCCTGCGGATCGAGAGTGCCCACGAACATGCCTACCGCAGGTGCCTCTTCTATGCGTTGTTCGCATTTTGACCATAGGTTCCGCCATCGCGTTGTGTATTGTACCCACGTTTCGCCTGGCCTTACCCTGGCGTTAATTAGTGCCGTCATCGGGGTGCGTTCACTGGCGCTTGCAAAACGCTGGGTAAACAACAGCTCCATCTCCACAAAGGTCTTGATAGAGTCGTTCGGGAGCTCAGAGTACCACTCGAACGCTGTATCTGATAAGCTTCCAACGAACTGGCGAAGCAACAGTTTATCATCGCCGCCAGTGTTGCCGCAGAGTGCCTTGAACTGGGCAACATGCTGGTGGGGATTGCCCGTCCCCTTATAGACATGGAACTTGGGAATGGTATAGCCCGGCGGGTACTTGATCTGGTCGTACCAGCTCAGATATGGTCGCCCCGTTTTTACGAGCTGACCGGTTGCTTCAGTCGCCTGATGAACCCGGATCTGTTGAGCTATGTATTCGTCTAGGTCAGCTTTGGAGATTGCCTCCTCCTTGGCTGTTGACAGTGCCGGTGGAGGATTTGACGTTTCTCCCCTATCGTCTTCAAGGACGATTGGGGGATCTTCGGCTGGAGGATCCTGCTGGATCATCATACCTACCATGTCTTGGAACAGGAGGCCCATACGCTTTATGTTGTCTGCTTGTTCAGCAACCTCTTTATCTTTCTTCTCCAATATTCGTCGAAGGAATTCGGCGTCAGTTTCTTGCTCCTGGCGTTCATCCGAGGACGTTTCAGGGCTTTCTTTTGGCCCAGTAAGTGCGGCCATTGCGTTCATCATCTCCTGGAGCTTTTGCTGTTGCTCCTGAACCTTGGTCATTGACCGTGTAAGCGGTCTATGACCCGTGGATGCACGGCTGTCCTCCTTTCCTGATGCCATGTATACTGTATGAACTGTTATGCCCCCGGACTTAGGGCGTTTAGGTTTACCATCTTTACCATTTGCCGCGGGCACGGGGGTTTTCTCTGGCTTTCTTCTTTTGTGGGCCGTTGAAGTTGAAGGGGCCGTTGCAGTGGGCACCCTAGTGATTGTCGTCCTTTGCTGTTTAAGAGGACGATCCTTTTCTTCTTGCACTTTCGCCTTTTTCTGTTGACGAGAGCGACCTGGGTCAATCACGGAGTCTTGAACCCTCCGCCAAACCTTGCATATTTTTTAGGACAGCCGTTGAGGAGGCTGTTCTTGCTTTGTTTCCGGAACTCTTTCCGCGGGCGGAGGAGATCTTTTCAATGTAGCGGTTGGAGAGTTCTTACGTACCCTTCTCAGCAGTTCAAAGCTGTTCCCAGTTGGAACAGCAGCGTTGACCTCCACCACTGGAGCAGGTGGAGTTAGCCCTGAGGGGGAGTTGCCTCCTGTCTTCCTTACTCGCTGCCAATGGCGACGTCGAGCATGACGAGCCGTTGGGACTGGCTCGGAGATAGAGACAGCTTCTTTTTTCCCCCGTCTAAATGAGGCGCCACTGGTGTTAACCTCTCAAAGACTGAGGCTGTCCTTTGAGGGGTGATATTCAACCTGTCGAAGACAGATCCTTGAGCAGGGGCAGGAATAGTCAGTCTTGAAAAGACTGACTCTTTGACAGGGGAAGCCGCCTTGACGACTTCTGGAGCAGCGGCTATTGCCTTCCTTGGGACAGCCATTTTAGAGTTCATGGGCTTTCTAGCGGGCCCCTTAGAGTTTTGATCTAGCCTGTCGAAGACGGAGGCTGTTGGTTTGGTAGTGGACGGCCCGTTGACAGGGGCCGTCGTAGCAGTGAGCTGGTCGAAGACCGACTTCTTGTTCGCTTCTGGTGGAGGTATTGGTATAGAGAAGCTTGCAGGTGGGCTCATGGTCCCGAAAAACAGGCCGGTGGTGGCCTGAGTCACCTGTTCTACTGGCAGAGCGAGGAAGGAGGCCGCTCAAGGCCCATATGCTACACCTCCAGGTGAGGTGGAGCGTCTGTTGCAGTGGCACTTCGAGCAGTTGGTGCAGTTAGAGGCCATTGATGCTTGAGTTCTGCGCCAGGCAAAAGACAAAATCTTAGTAACTTGAAATCCAAAGGCAAACGTTAACAAACCCCCATTGGCTCGCGAAGACGACACACGAAGTATGGAGTGGAAAGAGGAAAAGGTCCCACCGGGCGTGCCAGAATCTGTTCCCCTCCGAACGGCGGCCGAGACGTGAGGACGTCTATGCCTGAGATTCGGGGCAGATGCTATATGGTTTTATCCGTCTACCTCTCCAAAGATGCCAAGTTGATTTATGGCACCGTGTATCGGAGGTTTAGACGGATGCGGCCGATATAGCAGACTTCATCAGATTCCCCCTCGCTAGAGGGGTTTTTGATTGTAGGGACGCTCTTCCCTGCAGGCGCAACCCCCTGTAGTTAATTACGCTACCGCGTCGCGGTAGCCACTTTCTTCTTCTCCAGAATTTCACTTCGTGTCGTGTGTGTTTGTTTTGTTTATGGTTGCCCGTGGATTGTATACGGAGACTAAGTTATGCCGTCGCCCGTAGGACGTGGATTAGTCCAAATCCGTATTTACTTAGATTTGGGTTTGGTGTTTTAGTTCAAGGATACGTTAGCCGTGTTGAGGCTAATATCAACTTAAACGTTCATTAAGGATACGTTAGTCCTATTTAAGACTAAGATCTACTTAACGTGGTGACCCATTTAATATATGGCCGTCGGGACTCGTCACCTCTCTGACGTCGTTGAATGATTACACCGATAGGTGTCAAAGGAGTTCAGAGATGTACCCTTGAACCGAAGTTGATTAGGGAATATGGAGTCTGTTGAAATGCTTAAGGATACGTTAGCCTTGTTTGGGGCTAAGATCTACTTAAGCGGGATCGTTTAGATCCGACAGAAGAGCGTTTGGAGGCTCTATTATTCCAGTTTAGGGACGTGGTGGTCCAAAGCCAGTTTAGGGACGTGGTGGTCCAATGCCAGTTTAGGGACGTGGTGGTCCATCGCCAGTTTAGTGGTCCATCGCCAGTTTAAGGACGTTTCGGTCCACGAGTTTAAGGATCCCACAGTCCAATATTAGTTTAAGGACGTTTCGGTCCACAAGTTTAAGGACCCCGCAGTCCGATACTGTGTGGTCGTCGGGACCCGTCACCTCTCTGACGTCGTTGAAGGATTATAACGATAGGTGTCAGAGGAGTTCGGAGACGTACCCTTGAACCGGAGGTAAATTGATTTAGGAGAGCAATTTTGCTCAGTCAATTTAATTTGAGGACTTACGGCCATGATTGGGCTAAGTCCAGTTGAAAAAAGTTCAACACTTTTATTTGTTTTTATTTTTTGTTTGGGCTCTACCCATAAAGGATGCAGAGCATCAATTTGTTTTGGGCTTTGCTCATTTTATAAATGATGCAGAGCATCAATTTTACTTGGGCTCTGCCCATTTATTGCTTTGCAATTTAATTAGGCCTACTAGATCTTTTTGATTTAGGCCTGGCCCTTTAGGAAATGCATTGCATTTGTCAGGCGCTTTGCGCCAATCAAAGAGCGCAAGCGCTTGTGGTGTTGACACGTGTCACGCAAGCGCAGTGCGCTGCGCCAATGCGCTGCGCTTGCGCTGCTGATACGTGTCGCGCTCTGATGAGTTGCGCCAATTCCAGAGAGCAAGGCTCTATTTCAAAAGCGCATAGCGCAGATGGTTCAGATGCTGACACGTGGCGCTCTCTGGTGGCTTGCGCCAATCCAGGAGCGCAACAGCGCAGTTTGCAAGTGCAAGGCACTATAATTTGAGAATCTTTTAGATTCTAGAACCAAAGGTTCATAAAAGAAGTGCAAAGCACTGTTTGTTTTCTTTGATCTAATTTAGTTTCTTTTGTTTTTTCTTGATCCTAAAGAACCAATGGTTCATAAGTGCAAAGCACTATTTTTATTTTGTTTTTTTTTATCAAAAATCATCGATCTATCAGAAGAAATTCTTCTATCTAAAAGGTCTTTTACCTTTTTCTTCTTTTTTCTTGGAATTTCCTCAGAGTTCTCTCTGTTTAATTTCTCAAAGAATGTCCCTCCTTTTGATTTGAGGTCTAGGGGTCTTTATATAGTGCCCATAAGTTTGTTGAATTTGTTAACGAGATCTTTCTCTGAGTGATTTGGGGAATTTTCCCCACCGTTGGATCTTTGATCCAAGGGCTTCTGTTTTACAGAAGGCAATCTTCTTGTTTTTAACAAGAACATAAAGATCTTTTTAGAATTTTAATTCTGTTTGGCGCAAGTGCCCCAGCGCGTGACACGTGTCAAGCAGCGCACAGTGCAGCGTAACTGCGCTTGCGCAACTGCACCGACACGTGTCGCGCAGCGTACAGCGCAGCGCAACTGCGCTGCCACGTGGCGCGCAGCGCAACTGTGTTGCCACATGTCGCGCAGCGCAGAGCGCAGCGCAATTGCGCTGCCACGTGTCGCGCAGCGCATAGCGCAAGTCATCTGAAGCGTTGCTTTCTTTAATTTTTGTTTTAAATAGTGGATTGCTCTGATTGGGCGCGCTGCCTTGGGCGCTGCGCTCCTTGCACTGGCATGTTTGATTTTGACATGTGGCGCGTTCCGCGCAGCGCAAGGAATCTGAAGCGTTTCTTCATTTATTTTAACTTTTAATTTTTACTTTTCAAAACAGAGCTTTGCTCTGATTGGAGGAAAACAGAAGCATTGCTTCTTTTCCCACCTTGGAATTTGAACAGAGCTTTGCTCTGATTGGGGTAAACAGGTGGAAGTCAATGCTGCTGTTCCAACCGAGAACAGCTTTGAATTGCTAAACAAGATGCGCAGGAACTCTCCTACCGCCGTACTAAAAAGATCTCCTCCACCCGTGGAGAATGTTACAGGAATAAAACCGGATCAGCCCTCTCAGCGGCTTACTTTCAAAGCTTACAAAGTCTGGCGACGGGTCCAGGAGTCGGTAATTGATCAAGATTACTCTCGTCGACAGAAAAAGGTGAAAGTTCAGCAAAAAAAAAATCATCTTACTAAGACACAAAAGGCAACGGCTGTCTGGGTGCCCGCTGCGATGGCCCCCTCGACGTCAACTGCTCAAAAAAGAAGGAGGCCGGAGAATCCCCTGTAACTACGGTAGATCGCAAAGACGCCGAGCCCAAACGCCCCAAGTCTGGGAGCATAATGGTGCATACTGTTTACATGGCTTTCGAAAAAGAGGAAAGCAACGCTTCTACGGGTCACCGACCGCTCACCCGATCCATGACAAAAGCTCAGGAACAATAACAGCAGAAGCTTCAAGAGATGCTAACTGCAATGGCCGCACTCACTGGGCCGAAAGAAACTCCAGAGGCCTCGGAGCAGCGTCGGGAACAAGAAACTGACACCGAGTTCCTCCGAAGAATGCTCGAGAGGAAAGAAAAAGAGGCTGCAGAACAGGCAGCCAATATAAAACGAATGACGCTTCTCTTCCAAGACATGGTCGGGATGATGCTCCAACCAGAACCTCCAGCTGAAGACCCTCCTATCATCATTGAAGACGACAGAGGATAGACATCGAACCCTCTTCCGGCTCTTTCAGCAGTCAAAGAGGAGACCATCTCAAAAGCTGCGCTCGATGATTATATAGCTCAGCAAATACGAGCTCACCAGGCGAATGAAGCGGCTGGCCAAATTGTCAAGACCGGACGACCATATCCAGGATGGTATGACCAAATAAGTTATCCGCTGGGATATACGATCCCTAAGTTCCATGTATATAAAGGGACGGGGAATCCACATCAGCATGTCACTCAATTCAGGGCCTTATGCGGCAACACTGGAGGAGATGATAAGCTACTGCTTCGCCAATTCGTTGGCAGTTTGGCGGAGACGGCCTTCGAATGGTATTCGAAGCTTCCAAATGAATCCGTCAAAACATTCACGGAGATGGAGCTGTTATTCACCCAGCATTTCGCAAGCACCAGCGAACACACCCCAATCACGGCGTTGATCAATGCCAGGGTGAAACCAGGTGAAACATGGGTTCAGTATGCGATACGGTGGCGCAACCTATGGTCGAAGTGCGAGCAGCGCATCGAAGAAGAGCCTGCGGTAGGCATGTTCGTGGGTGCTCTTGACCCTCAAGCGACCATATCCCAATTCATGATGTTCTTCAAGCCGACCACCTTCCAGGCTTTGATTGACAAGCTGGCCCAAATGGGCCATAGGCCTTCCTCTTCAAAGACGGAGCCTTGGAATGAAAAGGGCAAAGGGAAAGCAACCTTCATCGCCAACGCTCAACAACAACCGAGTGGCCCGAAACTGGTTGTTCGCCAAAGCAACAAGCGGCAATCCCTCGATGAGAAGTTGAGACATCCTTACTCGTTTCCCCGAGATAAAACAAGGAGACTGTTCGAACTGGCAGTGCGCAATGGGCTCATTACTCTACCGGAGTCGAGACACCCACCGCAACCGAACGACGTCAACGATCCTAATTACTGCCCCTACCACCGAGTATTGGGCCATCCGATCGAAGACTGCTACGTTTTCAAAAATTGGGTTGAAGACCAGTATCAACAGGGCAAGTTCGCGCTGTCCGAAAACTGGAAGGTAAATCCGCCACAACCATATGCTCCGAGAAATATGGACATACCGGGGGCATCGTGCTCATCATAAAGGAAGCTCCATGGGAAGTTGTTCTTTAAAAAAAAACTAAAAAAAAATGCTGAAAGATCTTCAAACATGCCCGGCGATCAGGTGGAAAAGCCTGCAAGAGCCGGAGATCATCGATGGGATGCTGAAACCATGCCCAACATTGGGAATTCATAGTGATGGTGGACAAAACACTCAGGCCCAGCCGTCAATGTCTTCGAAGAAAAAGAAGAAGACCAAAAAGCCCGCACAGTCTAACGACAAGCGTACGGATCTGCAAAAGCATATTGACGCACTGGAAGAATACAACCAGAGGGCGCGAACCCCAGTCACGCTTCAAGAGTTCCTCAATCACATCCTTGAGAATGAAGATAACAGCAATGATAAAGGAGACGACTTGTCGGAAGAATCCGAAGATTATGTGGCAAGTTGCCACATGATTGCTCATTTGTCGCTAGGTAACAAAGCAGCTCACTCGGCGTTAGGAGATAACGTAGAGAAGCTGGGGGCAGGAGCAGTGCCAAAACCCTTGGATTATGTGACAAGGTCTATCAAGGAGAAACCTACTTGTTCATAAAGAATCTGGCGAAACTTCGCCTCAAAGCTACAACGGACCGAAACGTCCCTAAACTAACGATGGACCGCAATGTCCTAAAACTTGCAAATGACCGAAACGTCGTTAAACTACTACCAACCCGCGGCACCCTCAGACTGACGTGGTAAAAAAAACAAAAAAAACGGTATGTCCATAAGCAAAATGGGCACGGATGAAAACCCGAAAAGGCTCCGTGAGTAAAAACAGCAGGGCTACCGGCGAGTTTTGTGAAAACCCGAAAGGGCGCAACCTCGTTAGAATAAAAAAAAAGAAAAAAAGAAAACGGTATGTCCATAAGCAAAATGGGCACGGATGAAAACCCGAAAGGGCTCCGTGAGTAAAAAAACAGCAGGGCTACCGACGAGTTTTGTGAAAACCCGAAAGGGCGCAACCTCGTTAGAAAAAAAAAGAAAAAAAGAAAACGGTATGTCCATAAGCAAAATGGGCACGGATGAAAACCCGAAAGGGCTCCGTGAGTAAAAAACAACAGGGCTACCGGCGAGTTTTGTGAAAACCCGAAAGGGCGCAATGTCGTTAAAAGACACTTGCAAAGTCCTCTCGACTTTGTAAGGAGAAACCACCTGCGTGAGATCCTTACGACTCATAAGGGAGCAACACACTTAGGGATCCCCACGATCCCTAGGGAGAAATTACACTTGCGAGATCCTTATGACTCGTAAGGAGAACCCTCTTATGAGACCCTCACGGCTCATAAGATTCCAAAGTCTTAAGCTACATGGATCTAAACCTGTTCTTAAGCGGCCACCACAACCTCCAACACTGCCCTACAAGCGGCTCAACGCCGACCCTTGTATACAATCCACGGGCGTGAATAAACATTTCCCTAACGAAGTCCTATCCGTGACTAGGGATATGTCTATATGGTGAACAACCCTTGTAAGTCTTCTCGACTTATAAGGAGAAAACACTCTTGTAAGATTCTTACGACTTATAAGAAACCATGCACTTAGGAGTCCTCACAATTCCTAAGGAGAAAACACACCTACAGGATCCTCACGACTCGCAGGGAGAAATACCTTTATGAGACCCTTACGGCTCATGAAGTCAAAAGCCTTAGTCGACAGGATCCTAACCCTGTTCGCTAAGCCACCTTTGTTTGATATCGACAGAGGCAAATGATGATTCGCTCCTGGCAGTATCCCAGTTGTAGCGATGCTGATGCCGAAATCGGTGTCTAATTCTAAACTTATAGCAAAAAGCCGGCGAGCCACACATGCATGCAAAATAGCCGAAATGATGGGGCAACTTGCAACAAAATCAGCAAGTAAAAATGCATGCATGTAAAATAGCCGAAATGATTGGGCAACTCGCAATAAAAAGCAGCGAGTAAAAACGAAACAAATAGCCGAAATGATTGGGTAACTCGCAATAAAAAGCAGCGAGTAAAATAAAATAAATAGCCGAAATGATTGGGCACCGCGAAAAATAGCCGAAAGGATTGGGCAATCGCGACCTTCGCGATATAAAAGATGAAATGATAGAGCATCGCGGAAAGAAATAAAAAAAATATAAATAAAATTTATGCCCTACAGGTGATATCACATCAATCCCTGTATATAATCCAGGGGCGCAAACAAAGAAGGAATCACGCCTTCCCTCCTCAGGCTCCATCAGAAAGAGAGCCAAGTCTCGACGGTCACATCTGCATCCCAGAAGACCAACAACAGCATTCTTCCTTATGCCAGCAAGGCACGGAAGCGACACAACGAAACGGAACCACGGCATAATCCCCAGTTCCAAACCTTAACGGCAATATCTACAGCCTAAAAATCAGCAACGGTGATCCTCCTCATTCCAACAGGACTCGGACGCAACATCACCAAGCGTAGTGACAGCAAAATTCCAGCTCCACCTCAGCATTCGTCTCGCTACAGCAGATGAAATGTCACTACAGCGTCCTTCCTCCAACAGGATTCGGACACACCAAAGCAAACGAAGCGAAGGCCAAATTCCTAGCTTCAGGGTCTTGACGGCAACTCATATAAAACCTGAAAGGCTATCGGAGATCATCCCACACCAGCGCGGAGTGGTCATCACCTCGACGTTCGTCTCAATACAGCAGACGAGATGTCACTACAGCGTCCTTCCTCTAACAGTATTCGGACACGCCAAAGAAAACGAAGCGAAGGCCAAATTCCTAGCTTCAGGGTCTTGACGGCAACTCATATAAAACCTGAAAGGCTATCGGCGATCATCCCACACCAGCGCGGAGTGGTCACCACCTCGACGTTCGTCTCAATACAGCAGACGAGATGTCACTACAGCGTCCTTCCTCCAACAGGATTTGGACACACCAAAGCAAACGAAGCGAAGGCCAAATTCCTACAGGGTCTTGACGGCAACTCATATAAAACCCGAAAGACCACCAGAGATCACCCTACACCAGCGCGGAGTGGTCACCACCTTGACGTTCGTATCGATACAGCAGACGAAATGTCACTACAGCGTCCTTCCTCCAACAAGATTCGGACACGACAAAACAAAACAAACGAAGCAAAGGCCAAATTCGTAGCTTCAGGGTCTTGACGGCAACTCATATAAAGCCTGAAAGATAATCGGAGATCATCCCGCACCCACATGGAGTGGTCACCACCTCGACATTCGTCTCGATACAGCAGACGAGATGTCACCACAGCGTTCTTTCTCCAGCAGGATTCAGACGCGACAATCAAACAACGGAGCCACGGCAAAATCCCTAGTTCCAAACATCGACGGTTCACCAACAACCTAGAGACAACCGTGACATTCGTCTCGATACAGCAGACGCAATGCCAGCAAACGAAGCGAAGGCCAAATTCCTAGCTTCAGGGTCTTGACGGCAACTCATATAAAACCTGAAAGACTATTGGAGATCATCACTCACCAGCGCGGAGTGGTTATGACTCATCGGAGCTCTCCAAAATGAGCCTAACCTCAAGTAAAAAGCGGCATGGCAAAATTCCTAACGCTTGCTCTTCCGACGGTCAAACTACCTAGGAAGATTGCTTGAAGACGTCTTGTCCAGCCCCCGAGGGATCAGAGACACGACAGTTGCAAGGCTACTCGAACAGCAAGATTGCCTATTGAGGAATACATTAGCCAACGCGACGGTACGACGGACAAAACCCTAGTACCACAGACCCTAAGGGACCTTTGTCGTAAAGAGCAGAGGTTAACTGTGACGTTATGATATCCTTGCGAGAAATGATCGATTCGTCTCGACTCGTAGGGAAAAGCCTTAGGCAGTGGGGATTAAAAAACCTGTCTCCTAAGCACTGGGCCCCTGCAAGTCGGTCCAAAATGGACTCTTGCATACTATTCACGGGACATACTCTCCTAAGTCGAATCTCGACAAGGAGGGAAACAACCGCTTACAGGTCCTCTCGACTCATAGGAGGGAAAATTCTCTTATAAGATCCTTACGACTTATAAGGGAAAACGCACTTAGGAGTCCTCACGATTCCTAAGGAGAAAATACATCTACGGGATCCTCTAGACTCGTATGGAGAAAAGTCTTTATGAGACCCTCACGACTCATAAAGTTGGAAAGTCTTAGGCGGCAGATCTGAACCTGTCTCCTAAGCCATCGCTACCTTATAAAGAGTTCAGGATGAAATGTCATCTACCATCTATGGGCCACATTTGCCAAAGCCACATTCGCCGCTGAAGTGAAGAAGCTACTTACGGATCCTCACGATTCGTAAGGAAAAATACCCGAGTGAGATCCTTACGACTCACGGAGATAATGAACACTTAGAAATCCTCACAATTTCTAGGGAGAATTTGCACCTACAAGATCCTCTCGACTCGTAGGGAGAAAAATCTTCTTGAGACCCTTACGGCTCATGAAGACGAAGAAAGTCTTAGGCTACAAGGACCCTAAACTTGTCTCCTAAGCCCTCAATTCTGTGGTCATGCATAACTCTGCACTACTTCACCCACGTACGTACTTACGTGGGCAAAGTAGTGGGGGGCATTTGTTCCCGCCAAAATTTTGGCTCACAACCTGCTCCCTTATATATATATATATATATATATATATATTTATAAAGAAATAAAAATAATAATAATAATAATAAACAAATAAACAAATAAAAAATAATAATAAAATAAAAAATGAAGGGAAAAACTCCACATGCAAAGAATGTAATAAATGCCTCAAATCCAAGAATTAAAACATTTTGAAGCAACGCTTCAGATGCAGCGCCAAGTACGCTGCGCCCTAAACAGCGCACCACGTGCAAAGCACGTGTGCACTAGCGCTAGGTGCGCTGCGCTCCAAGCAGCTCACCACGTGTCATACACGTGTGCGCTAGCGCAATGTGCGCTGCCTTTTAAGCAGCACACCACGTGCAAAGCACGGGTGCGCCAGCGCTGGAACCTAAAAGCTCCCCAACCGTCAGATCAAAAATCTAATAATAATGATAAATCAGAATTAAATTCTATTAAGGAAACATTCCTCAAAATCTTTCCAAATGACAAGATTTTACTCTGTAAATCAGAGCACCGTTGGATCAATGATCCAATGGTAAATAAAAATTACCAAAGACAATAAATTCTGTTATGGAAAGATTTTTCCAATCTTGTTAAAAACAAGAAGATTGTCTTTTGTAAAACAGAAACCCTAGGATCAAAGATCCAACGGTGGGAAATATTCCCAAATCAATCAGAGAAAGATCTCTTAAAACTGATTTAACAAATCAACTAGCCCTATATAAAGGCCCCAAGACTTCAAGTCTGAGATAGAGAAACCCCCCTACAAATTTTGAGAAATCTTAAAGAAAGAAGAGCAAGCTCTTAGAAAAAGAAGATCATTTCTTCAAGGTAATGAATTAATTCTTGAACAACAGAGATGAAACTATCTCATAAAAGAAGAACTATCTTTTAAAAAAGATCATAGATCTACAAAAGACCAAGGTCTTTGATAAAAAAGAGATCAGAAATCTTATTATAAAAACTAAAAAGAAGTATTTACTTCATTCACAGATCCTTGATCTACAAAGGCAGTGCCCTTTTATAAACAAGAACTTTTGTTCTTGAATCTTGAGGCAAAGCCTCTTTTGAAAAGAAGAACATAAATTTGTTCTCTGATCATAAATTTGGTCAGATGCGCTTTGCGCTACTGAACAGTGCCTTGCACTCATGAACTGCGCTTCTGCGCTTCTTAGACCGGCGCTCAGCGCCAAAATGTGCCACGTGTCAACCACAGACACAGCTTGCGTTTTGCGCTTCTGAAATAGCGCACTGCGCCTATGGGCTGGCGCTTAGCGCCAAGCGTAACACGTGTCATCCACGTATGCGCCGGCACAATGCGCTCATGGACCAGCGCTCAGCGCTCACAAACTGGCATCTGCGCTTAGCGCAGAGCGCAACACTTACATGCGCGCCACGTGGCAGAAGCGCACTGCATTTCTTTTTCTGATTGGCGCAAAACGCCTAACGCACCATATGTTGCTCTCAGTGAACACAAATTGTTCTTTAAAGAGCCAAGGCTCTGATGAATGCTATTCAACACGAGACAAAAGATGTCAGAACCCAATGCCTAACATTATTAAAAGGGGCCGAGCCCAAGCAAAGGCTCAATAGCCAGAATAAAAAAATGTTGAACATTTATTGGACTTAGCCCAACATTGGCCGTAAGTCCTCAACTCATATCAACTGAGCCTATATGCTCAATAGACTTTAGTCCCAAATTGGACTATAAATCTCCCAAACAAAATTGGTTCAAGGGTACATCTCTGAACTCCTCTGATATTTGTCGTTGTAATCCTTCAACGTCTTCAGAGAGGTGGCGGGTCCCGACGGCCATACATTTTACAGACTATGACGTCTTTAAACTGGACTGTGGGGTCTTTAAGCCCACGGACTATGATGTCCTTAACCTTGACTGTGAGGTCTTTAAACTCACGGACTATGATGTTCTTAACCTTGATTGTGAGGTCTTTAAACTCACGGACTATGATGTCCTTAACCTTGACCGTGAGTTCTTTAAACTCACGGACTATGATGTCCTTAACCTTGGACCACCATATCCCTAAACTGGCAATCGACCGCAATGTCCCTAAACTAAACAATAGAGTCCAAATGCTCTTTTGTTGGATCTAAACGATCCCGTTAAGTTGATCTTAGTCTAAAATTAGACTAACGTATCCTTAAAAAACGTTTAACTTGATCTTAGTCTCAAATAAGACTAACGTATCCTTAAACACAACCCCAAACCCAAATCTAAGAAAATACGGATTTGGACTAATCCACGCCCTACGGGCGACGGCATAAATTAGTCTCCGTATATAATCCATGGGCAACCACAAACAAAACAAACACCCACGACACGAAGTGACCATCTGGAGAAGGAGAAAGTTGTTACCGCGATGCGGTAGCGTAATTAACTGCAGGGGCTTGCGCCTACAGGGAAGAGCATCCCCACAATCAAAAAACCCCTCAAAAGAGGGGGAATCTGATGAAGTCTGCTACATCGGCCGCGTACGTTTAAACCTTCGATGCATGGTTCCATAAATCAACTTGGCATTTTCGGAGAGGTGGACGGATAGCACCAAATAGCATCTGCCCCCTGATTCAGGCAAGACAGTCCGTCTTCCCGGCTTCCGGCGGTAAACACGGCCTATGTCAATTCTGACCCGGTGAGAAACGTCCAGAGCGGAACCTGGTCCTTGTGAAACACGGTTCATGTCAATCATAACCCCGTGGGAAGCATCCAGAGCAAATCCTGGTCCTGTAGAACACGGCTAAAGTCAATCTTGATCCCGTGGGAAACACCAAGAGCAACTCCTGACTCCGTGAAATGCGGATAATGGCAACACCATTGTAATGACCCCAAAATCTTTATACATTTGTATTATCCCTCTTCAAAAATATACCGTATTTATTTGTACTTGGTATTTTCCTCTTTCTATTAAATTTATTATTATTTTATTCCTCAATCTATTATGTATTTTTTTTCTAGGTACAATTTCTTTTTCTTATATTTAAGTTTTTAACTTCTCATTCTTATTTTTCCTTTCATAAATATTTAACCCAAATCCATTATTCTAATTCTCTACAGCCCATCTAAAAAGCCCATTTTCTTTTTAAGCAACATCATATATTTAATTCTAATTAAATATATGCATGAACAACCTTATAGCTCATTGGTTAAGTCCTTGCATTGTTATTCCATAAGTCACATGTTCAAATCCCCATTCTTGCAATTATTTTTTATCATTTTTTATTCTTCCCATAACCTACAAATGAGACCTTTCATTTCCAAAATGAATGGTGACCTTTCATTTCTCTTTTAATTCTCATGTTAAATGCATATATTATTATTCACCATTACAACATCTTTATTTGTCCTCCTCCATCTTTTCCTTCCTCATATTTTTCTATCTCTCACTTCTTCCTCTTCACCAAGATGACAAGAAGAAGAACATGTAGAAGTCTTCAAGAAGGTCTCGCTAGTAACGCGAGGCTATCGGCGGATAGACAAGCCCGGTGACAATACCGGCTTGTGTATGTAAGTCCCTTCTCTCTCCTTTCCCCCCACCTCTTATTTTCCTCTTGTCATACATCGTGAACCCCCTATTCTTTTCATATCATAATCCATAAGAGAAGATACACATAAACATATACATATACATATACATAAGTTTAGATATATATGATTCTATATGGTTTAATAATATCTTATTATCTCTTGTTCAAATTAAAGTATTTTTAATTCTTTGTTCATGACTAAGAATGTTTATTACAAGTTGTGAGAACACAAATTTCATGTCATAATATATCTATAATGTCACATGAAATCGGTTTGTTTATTAAAAGAAAAATAGAAGCCTGCATAAAATACTAGTTAATCTTTCTGCCGATTTTAGTATACACATCAATACCTTTAGCTTTAAAATAATTTTTAGAAATTAATATTTACTTCTGAAAATTTCACGGAATTTACATATGATAGATTATATTATTTTATACATGCTGTAAAAATTTTAGATCGATCCGCATAACGGTTTAGGAATTACATCGTATTTATTCACTGATCGTAAAACAGAAAACTGCAGTTATCGGTCAATTTCTAGGACATATAACTTGATATACCGGTATCCAAATTGAGCAAACTCAGGTGTTTTTGATATATACATCGAATAATATATATTTTATTAGTTTTAAGTTTTTACTGAAAACCAATGTAAGATAAAGAAAACTGCGTTACAATATTAAGTGACGGATCTGGACAGAATCTGTTCCGATTCGCACACTGTTTTTAAATTGGACATAACTCGAACACCCGATGTCCGTTTGTGACAAAATTTAGATGTGTAAATGCACCATTGATAGAACTATAATTTTCTGTATATTATATTACTTAGGAATGCATGAAACAACCTGATATAGGCTTTGCAATAGAATATATAGTTGCTGTCCAGAAATCTGAATTTCTGTTTTAAATGCTGATATTAAAATGATCATAACTAGAGCTTCAGAAATCCAAATCATGTGAATCTTGGTGTTTTCGATAGGTACATAGAAATACCTACAATTTTCTAATAATTTTCGTAACCTGAAACCTGATACAAATTAACTCAAACTGCGTTTTAAAAATATGTGACGGTGCCGAATAGATTCTGATCTGTTTTGTGCGACGATACGAAAACATATATATCTCTCAAACCGGCAGTCATATTTAGGTAAAACTGGAACTCACGCATGCAAAACATTTAGAGCCATATTTCTGTTTATATTTTACATTCGTTCAACTTGATTAATTAGTCGTACATAATATTTCTTTACAGCATTGTTTATGGTAGTTACTCGAATAATATACTTGACTCATTTCATGCTATTCGAACATGTATACATATTTATCTTGATCATTAAATTGTTGTATGTACTTAAAGACGATAATTAAATACTTGAGTTATATTTTGAAAACTATACAAAAATATTTTTACATAAAACCCCCTCAAGTTTATAAATTACCCTAAGGACCCTAACAATTATAAGACCACGATTCATAATTCTGATTGTCTGACTCGGGTTTGAGTCTGATTAATTTGACTTGAATCTGATTCAAGTCAACCTATAATCTACAAGATTCCAATTCAAAATGAACACATGAATCCATGAATACAATTATCAATTTATACAATTTGGCTGAACCGAACCATGGATATATTCCTTTTACATGATTCTCAGTATTCCATTTACATGACTCTACGGTTACAACCGTTTCCTGATATCATGGTTTCGGTCAGTCAGTCAATCAATCTACAATTACTACAATTTACAAGATAACAATACAAATAAGACTTCGCGGGGTTTAAGGGGTAGATTGGTACGGAAGGTGTTAAAGGTGGCACGAGGTGGTCAGATTTAATACACCTAACATGAATCCAGTTGCTGTTGTACCGTGGCATAAACGGTTCCTTGTACTATACGTGCCCTTAGTCTCTGGCATATAGAGACTCCTCTCGTATACACTGGCATCCTTCTGTACCAAGCTACAAAACTTGAATATGTTTCAAGTCAATCTATATTCTTTTATATTCTAACTCAACATGAATACATGAATTCCAGATTCCAGTTAACAATCTATATAACTTGACCGAACCGAACCATGGATATTCCTTTTACATGATTTCCAGTATTCCATTTACATGACTCTACGGTTATAACCGTTTCCTGATATCATGGTTTCGGTCAGTCAATCAGTAAATCAGTCAATCAGTCAATCAGTCAATCAAGTCAATCAAAGTCAATCAAGCAATCATTACAAGTTTACAAGATAACAATACAAATATGACATCGCGGGGTTTAAAGGGGTAGATTGGTACGGAAGATGTTAAAAGTGGAATGAGGTGGTCAGATTAAGACACCTAACCTATATTCAGTTGCTGTTGTACCGTGGCATAAACGGTTCCTTGTACTATACGTGCCCTTAGTCTCTGGCATATAGAGACTCCCCTCGTATACACTGGCAGCTTTCTGTACCAAGCTACAAACAATATCGTTAAACAATATTCCATAATATACTACAATACAAAACTTTAGAAAATACCATACTCGGTCACTCTCATTCTTCATTCTTCTTTGGGACTTACCGAGCGACCTGTTCGCTGACGACATTCTATTTCTCTCTTCTTTGAATGTCGTCAGGTGTGTTGGACCAAGTTGAGACCGAGCCTACAAGTGAAGATTTGGAGGAATTCCAGGAAGACCC
Organism: Agapanthus africanus; assembly: GCA_030015575.1. NCBI lineage: Eukaryota > Viridiplantae > Streptophyta > Magnoliopsida > Asparagales > Amaryllidaceae > Agapanthus > Agapanthus africanus. Next base: position 51,916,647 of record CM057339.1, read on the forward strand.
AGAGCTCTAGACTTTGTACTTGCTCTTCTCAGTATTTCTTTTATTATGCCATTGTTTAGGCATTGCTTTTCAGTTCAGATGTATTTCCATTTCATGCATTGTAAAAAAGAATGTTATTAATAAAAGTTGCTGTTATTTTCCATCTTTTGTCTCTTGTGATTATTTTATATTGCTTAGTTACGCTTAGCGTATGTATTTCTGAGTACATACGTAGCGGGCCTCGTCGCGTCCACTTCGCCGTACACTGGGAAGCGGGGCGTGACAGGTTTTGTTGGTGGCCCATGCAGGTCAGAGCTGTATGAATCCCTGTCATGCAGTTCTGGTCTGCGTGAACAACCTAAGCAATATAACACAAGAAACAGCAACTAAAACATTCTTTACAATCATGTTCCTTGAATCTTACCATTTCATATTCCTTGAATCTTATCATCCGTTGAATCTATCCTAACCCTATTCTTTCACTCACAATCACCAAATTGTTTTGAAACTGTTACACTTTCCTTTTACAAATTTCGAGGACGAAATTATTTTTAAGGAGGGTAGAATGTAATGACCCCAAAATCTTTATACATTTGTATTATCCCTCTTCAAAAATATACCGTATTTATTTGTACTTGGTATTTTCCTCTTTCTATTAAATTTATTATTATTTTATTCCTCAATCTATTATGTATTTTTTTTCTAGGTACAATTTCTTTTTCTTATATTTAAGTTTTTAACTTCTCATTCTTATTTTTCCTTTCATAAATATTTAACCCAAATCCATTATTCTAATTCTCTACAGCCCATCTAAAAAGCCCATTTTCTTTTTAAGCAACATCATATATTTAATTCTAATTAAATATATGCATGAACAACCTTATAGCTCATTGGTTAAGTCCTTGCATTGTTATTCCATAAGTCACATGTTCAAATCCCCATTCTTGCAATTATTTTTTATCATTTTTTATTCTTCCCATAACCTACAAATGAGACCTTTCATTTCCAAAATGAATGGTGACCTTTCATTTCTCTTTTAATTCTCATGTTAAATGCATATATTATTATTCACCATTACAACATCTTTATTTGTCCTCCTCCATCTTTTCCTTCCTCATATTTTTCTATCTCTCACTTCTTCCTCTTCACCAAGATGACAAGAAGAAGAACATGTAGAAGTCTTCAAGAAGGTCTCGCTAGTAACGCGAGGCTATCGGCGGATAGACAAGCCCGGTGACAATACCGGCTTGTGTATGTAAGTCCCTTCTCTCTCCTTTCCCCCCACCTCTTATTTTCCTCTTGTCATACATCGTGAACCCCCTATTCTTTTCATATCATAATCCATAAGAGAAGATACACATAAACATATACATATACATATACATAAGTTTAGATATATATGATTCTATATGGTTTAATAATATCTTATTATCTCTTGTTCAAATTAAAGTATTTTTAATTCTTTGTTCATGACTAAGAATGTTTATTACAAGTTGTGAGAACACAAATTTCATGTCATAATATATCTATAATGTCACATGAAATCGGTTTGTTTATTAAAAGAAAAATAGAAGCCTGCATAAAATACTAGTTAATCTTTCTGCCGATTTTAGTATACACATCAATACCTTTAGCTTTAAAATAATTTTTAGAAATTAATATTTACTTCTGAAAATTTCACGGAATTTACATATGATAGATTATATTATTTTATACATGCTGTAAAAATTTTAGATCGATCCGCATAACGGTTTAGGAATTACATCGTATTTATTCACTGATCGTAAAACAGAAAACTGCAGTTATCGGTCAATTTCTAGGACATATAACTTGATATACCGGTATCCAAATTGAGCAAACTCAGGTGTTTTTGATATATACATCGAATAATATATATTTTATTAGTTTTAAGTTTTTACTGAAAACCAATGTAAGATAAAGAAAACTGCGTTACAATATTAAGTGACGGATCTGGACAGAATCTGTTCCGATTCGCACACTGTTTTTAAATTGGACATAACTCGAACACCCGATGTCCGTTTGTGACAAAATTTAGATGTGTAAATGCACCATTGATAGAACTATAATTTTCTGTATATTATATTACTTAGGAATGCATGAAACAACCTGATATAGGCTTTGCAATAGAATATATAGTTGCTGTCCAGAAATCTGAATTTCTGTTTTAAATGCTGATATTAAAATGATCATAACTAGAGCTTCAGAAATCCAAATCATGTGAATCTTGGTGTTTTCGATAGGTACATAGAAATACCTACAATTTTCTAATAATTTTCGTAACCTGAAACCTGATACAAATTAACTCAAACTGCGTTTTAAAAATATGTGACGGTGCCGAATAGATTCTGATCTGTTTTGTGCGACGATACGAAAACATATATATCTCTCAAACCGGCAGTCATATTTAGGTAAAACTGGAACTCACGCATGCAAAACATTTAGAGCCATATTTCTGTTTATATTTTACATTCGTTCAACTTGATTAATTAGTCGTACATAATATTTCTTTACAGCATTGTTTATGGTAGTTACTCGAATAATATACTTGACTCATTTCATGCTATTCGAACATGTATACATATTTATCTTGATCATTAAATTGTTGTATGTACTTAAAGACGATAATTAAATACTTGAGTTATATTTTGAAAACTATACAAAAATATTTTTACATAAAACCCCCTCAAGTTTATAAATTACCCTAAGGACCCTAACAATTATAAGACCACGATTCATAATTCTGATTGTCTGACTCGGGTTTGAGTCTGATTAATTTGACTTGAATCTGATTCAAGTCAACCTATAATCTACAAGATTCCAATTCAAAATGAACACATGAATCCATGAATACAATTATCAATTTATACAATTTGGCTGAACCGAACCATGGATATATTCCTTTTACATGATTCTCAGTATTCCATTTACATGACTCTACGGTTACAACCGTTTCCTGATATCATGGTTTCGGTCAGTCAGTCAATCAATCTACAATTACTACAATTTACAAGATAACAATACAAATAAGACTTCGCGGGGTTTAAGGGGTAGATTGGTACGGAAGGTGTTAAAGGTGGCACGAGGTGGTCAGATTTAATACACCTAACATGAATCCAGTTGCTGTTGTACCGTGGCATAAACGGTTCCTTGTACTATACGTGCCCTTAGTCTCTGGCATATAGAGACTCCTCTCGTATACACTGGCATCCTTCTGTACCAAGCTACAAAACTTGAATATGTTTCAAGTCAATCTATATTCTTTTATATTCTAACTCAACATGAATACATGAATTCCAGATTCCAGTTAACAATCTATATAACTTGACCGAACCGAACCATGGATATTCCTTTTACATGATTTTCAGTATTCCATTTACATGACTCTACGGTTATAACCGTTTCCTGATATCATGGTTTCGGTCAGTCAATCAGTAAATCAGTCAATCAGTCAATCAAGTCAATCAAAGTCAATCAAGCAATCATTACAAGTTTACAAGATAACAATACAAATATGACATCGCGGGGTTTAAAGGGGTAGATTGGTACGGAAGATGTTAAAAGTGGAATGAGGTGGTCAGATTAAGACACCTAACCTATATTCAGTTGCTGTTGTACCGTGGCATAAACGGTTCCTTGTACTATACGTGCCCTTAGTCTCTGGCATATAGAGACTCCCCTCGTATACACTGGCAGCTTTCTGTACCAAGCTACAAACAATATCGTTAAACAATATTCCATAATATACTACAATACAAAACTTTAGAAAATACCATACTCGGTCACTCTCATTCTTCATTCTTCTTTGGGACTTACCGAGCGACCTGTTCGCTGACGACATTCTATTTCTCTCTTCTTTGAATGTCGTCAGGTGTGTTGGACCAAGTTGAGACCGAGCCTACAAGTGAAGATTTGGAGGAATTCCAGGAAGACCCAGAGCTCTAGACTTTGTACTTGCTCTTCTCAGTATTTCTTTTATTATGCCATTGTTTAGGCATTGCTTTTCAGTTCAGATGTATTTCCATTTCATGCATTGTAAAAAAGAATGTTATTAATAAAAGTTGCTGTTATTTTCCATCTTTTGTCTCTTGTGATTATTTTATATTGCTTAGTTACGCTTAGCGTATGTATTTCTGAGTACATACGTAGCGGGCCTCGTCGCGTCCACTTCGCCGTACACTGGGAAGCGGGGCGTGACAGGTTTTGTTGGTGGCCCATGCAGGTCAGAGCTGTATGAATCCCTGTCATGCAGTTCTGGTCTGCGTGAACAACCTAAGCAATATAACACAAGAAACAGCAACTAAAACATTCTTTACAATCATGTTCCTTGAATCTTACCATTTCATATTCCTTGAATCTTATCATCCGTTGAATCTATCCTAACCCTATTCTTTCACTCACAATCACCAAATTGTTTTGAAACTGTTACACTTTCCTTTTACAAATTTCGAGGACGAAATTATTTTTAAGGAGGGTAGAATGTAATGACCCCAAAATCTTTATACATTTGTATTATCCCTCTTCAAAAATATACCGTATTTATTTGTACTTGGTATTTTCCTCTTTCTATTAAATTTATTATTATTTTATTCCTCAATCTATTATGTATTTTTTTTCTAGGTACAATTTCTTTTTCTTATATTTAAGTTTTTAACTTCTCATTCTTATTTTTCCTTTCATAAATATTTAACCCAAATCCATTATTCTAATTCTCTACAGCCCATCTAAAAAGCCCATTTTCTTTTTAAGCAACATCATATATTTAATTCTAATTAAATATATGCATGAACAACCTTATAGCTCATTGGTTAAGTCCTTGCATTGTTATTCCATAAGTCACATGTTCAAATCCCCATTCTTGCAATTATTTTTTATCATTTTTTATTCTTCCCATAACCTACAAATGAGACCTTTCATTTCCAAAATGAATGGTGACCTTTCATTTCTCTTTTAATTCTCATGTTAAATGCATATATTATTATTCACCATTACAACATCTTTATTTGTCCTCCTCCATCTTTTCCTTCCTCATATTTTTCTATCTCTCACTTCTTCCTCTTCACCAAGATGACAAGAAGAAGAACATGTAGAAGTCTTCAAGAAGGTCTCGCTAGTAACGCGAGGCTATCGGCGGATAGACAAGCCCGGTGACAATACCGGCTTGTGTATGTAAGTCCCTTCTCTCTCCTTTCCCCCCACCTCTTATTTTCCTCTTGTCATACATCGTGAACCCCCTATTCTTTTCATATCATAATCCATAAGAGAAGATACACATAAACATATACATATACATATACATAAGTTTAGATATATATGATTCTATATGGTTTAATAATATCTTATTATCTCTTGTTCAAATTAAAGTATTTTTAATTCTTTGTTCATGACTAAGAATGTTTATTACAAGTTGTGAGAACACAAATTTCATGTCATAATATATCTATAATGTCACATGAAATCGGTTTGTTTATTAAAAGAAAAATAGAAGCCTGCATAAAATACTAGTTAATCTTTCTGCCGATTTTAGTATACACATCAATACCTTTAGCTTTAAAATAATTTTTAGAAATTAATATTTACTTCTGAAAATTTCACGGAATTTACATATGATAGATTATATTATTTTATACATGCTGTAAAAATTTTAGATCGATCCGCATAACGGTTTAGGAATTACATCGTATTTATTCACTGATCGTAAAACAGAAAACTGCAGTTATCGGTCAATTTCTAGGACATATAACTTGATATACCGGTATCCAAATTGAGCAAACTCAGGTGTTTTTGATATATACATCGAATAATATATATTTTATTAGTTTTAAGTTTTTACTGAAAACCAATGTAAGATAAAGAAAACTGCGTTACAATATTAAGTGACGGATCTGGACAGAATCTGTTCCGATTCGCACACTGTTTTTAAATTGGACATAACTCGAACACCCGATGTCCGTTTGTGACAAAATTTAGATGTGTAAATGCACCATTGATAGAACTATAATTTTCTGTATATTATATTACTTAGGAATGCATGAAACAACCTGATATAGGCTTTGCAATAGAATATATAGTTGCTGTCCAGAAATCTGAATTTCTGTTTTAAATGCTGATATTAAAATGATCATAACTAGAGCTTCAGAAATCCAAATCATGTGAATCTTGGTGTTTTCGATAGGTACATAGAAATACCTACAATTTTCTAATAATTTTCGTAACCTGAAACCTGATACAAATTAACTCAAACTGCGTTTTAAAAATATGTGACGGTGCCGAATAGATTCTGATCTGTTTTGTGCGACGATACGAAAACATATATATCTCTCAAACCGGCAGTCATATTTAGGTAAAACTGGAACTCACGCATGCAAAACATTTAGAGCCATATTTCTGTTTATATTTTACATTCGTTCAACTTGATTAATTAGTCGTACATAATATTTCTTTACAGCATTGTTTATGGTAGTTACTCGAATAATATACTTGACTCATTTCATGCTATTCGAACATGTATACATATTTATCTTGATCATTAAATTGTTGTATGTACTTAAAGACGATAATTAAATACTTGAGTTATATTTTGAAAACTATACAAAAATATTTTTACATAAAACCCCCTCAAGTTTATAAATTACCCTAAGGACCCTAACAATTATAAGACCACGATTCATAATTCTGATTGTCTGACTCGGGTTTGAGTCTGATTAATTTGACTTGAATCTGATTCAAGTCAACCTATAATCTACAAGATTCCAATTCAAAATGAACACATGAATCCATGAATACAATTATCAATTTATACAATTTGGCTGAACCGAACCATGGATATATTCCTTTTACATGATTCTCAGTATTCCATTTACATGACTCTACGGTTACAACCGTTTCCTGATATCATGGTTTCGGTCAGTCAGTCAATCAATCTACAATTACTACAATTTACAAGATAACAATACAAATAAGACTTCGCGGGGTTTAAGGGGTAGATTGGTACGGAAGGTGTTAAAGGTGGCACGAGGTGGTCAGATTTAATACACCTAACATGAATCCAGTTGCTGTTGTACCGTGGCATAAACGGTTCCTTGTACTATACGTGCCCTTAGTCTCTGGCATATAGAGACTCCTCTCGTATACACTGGCATCCTTCTGTACCAAGCTACAAAACTTGAATATGTTTCAAGTCAATCTATATTCTTTTATATTCTAACTCAACATGAATACATGAATTCCAGATTCCAGTTAACAATCTATATAACTTGACCGAACCGAACCATGGATATTCCTTTTACATGATTTCCAGTATTCCATTTACATGACTCTACGGTTATAACCGTTTCCTGATATCATGGTTTCGGTCAGTCAATCAGTAAATCAGTCAATCAGTCAATCAAGTCAATCAAAGTCAATCAAGCAATCATTACAAGTTTACAAGATAACAATACAAATATGACATCGCGGGGTTTAAAGGGGTAGATTGGTACGGAAGATGTTAAAAGTGGAATGAGGTGGTCAGATTAAGACACCTAACCTATATTCAGTTGCTGTTGTACCGTGGCATAAACGGTTCCTTGTACTATACGTGCCCTTAGTCTCTGGCATATAGAGACTCCCCTCGTATACACTGGCAGCTTTCTGTACCAAGCTACAAACAATATCGTTAAACAATATTCCATAATATACTACAATACAAAACTTTAGAAAATACCATACTCGGTCACTCTCATTCTTCATTCTTCTTTGGGACTTACCGAGCGACCTGTTCGCTGACGACATTCTATTTCTCTCTTCTTTGAATGTCGTCAGGTGTGTTGGACCAAGTTGAGACCGAGCCTACAAGTGAAGATTTGGAGGAATTCCAGGAAGACCCAGAGCTCTAGACTTTGTACTTGCTCTTCTCAGTATTTCTTTTATTATGCCATTGTTTAGGCATTGCTTTTCAGTTCAGATGTATTTCCATTTCATGCATTGTAAAAAAGAATGTTATTAATAAAAGTTGCTGTTATTTTCCATCTTTTGTCTCTTGTGATTATTTTATATTGCTTAGTTACGCTTAGCGTATGTATTTCTGAGTACATACGTAGCGGGCCTCGTCGCGTCCACTTCGCCGTACACTGGGAAGCGGGGCGTGACAGGTTTTGTTGGTGGCCCATGCAGGTCAGAGCTGTATGAATCCCTGTCATGCAGTTCTGGTCTGCGTGAACAACCTAAGCAATATAACACAAGAAACAGCAACTAAAACATTCTTTACAATCATGTTCCTTGAATCTTACCATTTCATATTCCTTGAATCTTATCATCCGTTGAATCTATCCTAACCCTATTCTTTCACTCACAATCACCAAATTGTTTTGAAACTGTTACACTTTCCTTTTACAAATTTCGAGGACGAAATTATTTTTAAGGAGGGTAGAATGTAATGACCCCAAAATCTTTATACATTTGTATTATCCCTCTTCAAAAATATACCGTATTTATTTGTACTTGGTATTTTCCTCTTTCTATTAAATTTATTATTATTTTATTCCTCAATCTATTATGTATTTTTTTTCTAGGTACAATTTCTTTTTCTTATATTTAAGTTTTTAACTTCTCATTCTTATTTTTCCTTTCATAAATATTTAACCCAAATCCATTATTCTAATTCTCTACAGCCCATCTAAAAAGCCCATTTTCTTTTTAAGCAACATCATATATTTAATTCTAATTAAATATATGCATGAACAACCTTATAGCTCATTGGTTAAGTCCTTGCATTGTTATTCCATAAGTCACATGTTCAAATCCCCATTCTTGCAATTATTTTTTATCATTTTTTATTCTTCCCATAACCTACAAATGAGACCTTTCATTTCCAAAATGAATGGTGACCTTTCATTTCTCTTTTAATTCTCATGTTAAATGCATATATTATTATTCACCATTACAACATCTTTATTTGTCCTCCTCCATCTTTTCCTTCCTCATATTTTTCTATCTCTCACTTCTTCCTCTTCACCAAGATGACAAGAAGAAGAACATGTAGAAGTCTTCAAGAAGGTCTCGCTAGTAACGCGAGGCTATCGGCGGATAGACAAGCCCGGTGACAATACCGGCTTGTGTATGTAAGTCCCTTCTCTCTCCTTTCCCCCCACCTCTTATTTTCCTCTTGTCATACATCGTGAACCCCCTATTCTTTTCATATCATAATCCATAAGAGAAGATACACATAAACATATACATATACATATACATAAGTTTAGATATATATGATTCTATATGGTTTAATAATATCTTATTATCTCTTGTTCAAATTAAAGTATTTTTAATTCTTTGTTCATGACTAAGAATGTTTATTACAAGTTGTGAGAACACAAATTTCATGTCATAATATATCTATAATGTCACATGAAATCGGTTTGTTTATTAAAAGAAAAATAGAAGCCTGCATAAAATACTAGTTAATCTTTCTGCCGATTTTAGTATACACATCAATACCTTTAGCTTTAAAATAATTTTTAGAAATTAATATTTACTTCTGAAAATTTCACGGAATTTACATATGATAGATTATATTATTTTATACATGCTGTAAAAATTTTAGATCGATCCGCATAACGGTTTAGGAATTACATCGTATTTATTCACTGATCGTAAAACAGAAAACTGCAGTTATCGGTCAATTTCTAGGACATATAACTTGATATACCGGTATCCAAATTGAGCAAACTCAGGTGTTTTTGATATATACATCGAATAATATATATTTTATTAGTTTTAAGTTTTTACTGAAAACCAATGTAAGATAAAGAAAACTGCGTTACAATATTAAGTGACGGATCTGGACAGAATCTGTTCCGATTCGCACACTGTTTTTAAATTGGACATAACTCGAACACCCGATGTCCGTTTGTGACAAAATTTAGATGTGTAAATGCACCATTGATAGAACTATAATTTTCTGTATATTATATTACTTAGGAATGCATGAAACAACCTGATATAGGCTTTGCAATAGAATATATAGTTGCTGTCCAGAAATCTGAATTTCTGTTTTAAATGCTGATATTAAAATGATCATAACTAGAGCTTCAGAAATCCAAATCATGTGAATCTTGGTGTTTTCGATAGGTACATAGAAATACCTACAATTTTCTAATAATTTTCGTAACCTGAAACCTGATACAAATTAACTCAAACTGCGTTTTAAAAATATGTGACGGTGCCGAATAGATTCTGATCTGTTTTGTGCGACGATACGAAAACATATATATCTCTCAAACCGGTAGTCATATTTAGGTAAAACTGGAACTCACGCATGCAAAACATTTAGAGCCATATTTCTGTTTATATTTTACATTCGTTCAACTTGATTAATTAGTCGTACATAATATTTCTTTACAGCATTGTTTATGGTAGTTACTCGAATAATATACTTGACTCATTTCATGCTATTCGAACATGTATACATATTTATCTTGATCATTAAATTGTTGTATGTACTTAAAGACGATAATTAAATACTTGAGTTATATTTTGAAAACTATACAAAAATATTTTTACATAAAACCCCCTCAAGTTTATAAATTACCCTAAGGACCCTAACAATTATAAGACCACGATTCATAATTCTGATTGTCTGACTCGGGTTTGAGTCTGATTAATTTGACTTGAATCTGATTCAAGTCAACCTATAATCTACAAGATTCCAATTCAAAATGAACACATGAATCCATGAATACAATTATCAATTTATACAATTTGGCTGAACCGAACCATGGATATATTCCTTTTACATGATTCTCAGTATTCCATTTACATGACTCTACGGGTACATCCGTTTCCTGATATCATGGTTTCGGTCAGTCAGTCAATCAATCTACAATTACTACAATTTACAAGATAACAATACAAATAAGACTTCGCGGGGTTTAAGGGGTAGATTGGTACGGAAGGTGTTAAAGGTGGCACGAGGTGGTCAGATTTAATACACCTAACATGAATCCAGTTGCTGTTGTACCGTGGCATAAACGGTTCCTTGTACTATACGTGCCCTTAGTCTCTGGCATATAGAGACTCCTCTCGTATACACTGGCATCCTTCTGTACCAAGCTACAAAACTTGAATATGTTTCAAGTCAATCTATATTCTTTTATATTCTAACTCAACATGAATACATGAATTCCAGATTCCAGTTAACAATCTATATAACTTGACCGAACCGAACCATGGATATTCCTTTTACATGATTTCCAGTATTCCATTTACATGACTCTACGGTTATAACCGTTTCCTGATATCATGGTTTCGGTCAGTCAATCAGTAAATCAGTCAATCAGTCAATCAAGTCAATCAAAGTCAATCAAGCAATCATTACAAGTTTACAAGATAACAATACAAATATGACATCGCGGGGTTTAAAGGGGTAGATTGGTACGGAAGATGTTAAAAGTGGAATGAGGTGGTCAGATTAAGACACCTAACCTATATTCAGTTGCTGTTGTACCGTGGCATAAACGGTTCCTTGTACTATACGTGCCCTTAGTCTCTGGCATATAGAGACTCCCCTCGTATACACTGGCAGCTTTCTGTACCAAGCTACAAACAATATCGTTAAACAATATTCCATAATATACTACAATACAAAACTTTAGAAAATACCATACTCGGTCACTCTCATTCTTCATTCTTCTTTGGGACTTACCGAGCGACCTGTTCGCTGACGACATTCTATTTCTCTCTTCTTTGAATGTCGTCAGGTGTGTTGGACCAAGTTGAGACCGAGCCTACAAGTGAAGATTTGGAGGAATTCCAGGAAGACCCAGAGCTCTAGACTTTGTACTTGCTCTTCTCAGTATTTCTTTTATTATGCCATTGTTTAGGCATTGCTTTTCAGTTCAGATGTATTTCCATTTCATGCATTGTAAAAAAGAATGTTATTAATAAAAGTTGCTGTTATTTTCCATCTTTTGTCTCTTGTGATTATTTTATATTGCTTAGTTACGCTTAGCGTATGTATTTCTGAGTACATACGTAGCGGGCCTCGTCGCGTCCACTTCGCCGTACACTGGGAAGCAGGGTGTGACAGGTTTTGTTGGTGGCCCATGCAGGTCAGAGCTGTATGAATCCCTGTCATGCAGTTCTGGTCTGCGTGAACAACCTAAGCAATATAACACAAGAAACAGCAACTAAAATATTCTTTACAATCATGTTCCTTGAATCTTACCATTTCATATTCCTTGAATCTTATCATCCGTTGAATCTATCCTAACCCTATTCTTTCACTCACAATCACCAAATTGTTTTGAAACTGTTACACTTTCCTTTTACAAATTTCGAGGACGAAATTATTTTTAAGGAGGGTAGAATGTAATGACCCCAAAATCTTTATACATTTGTATTATCCCTCTTCAAAAATATACCGTATTTATTTGTACTTGGTATTTTCCTCTTTCTATTAAATTTATTATTATTTTATTCCTCAATCTATTATGTATTTTTTTTCTAGGTACAATTTCTTTTTCTTATATTTAAGTTTTTAACTTCTCATTCTTATTTTTCCTTTCATAAATATTTAACCCAAATCCATTATTCTAATTCTCTACAGCCCATCTAAAAAGCCCATTTTCTTTTTAAGCAACATCATATATTTAATTCTAATTAAATATATGCATGAACAACCTTATAGCTCATTGGTTAAGTCCTTGCATTGTTATTCCATAAGTCACATGTTCAAATCCCCATTCTTGCAATTATTTTTTATCATTTTTTATTCTTCCCATAACCTACAAATGAGACCTTTCATTTCCAAAATGAATGGTGACCTTTCATTTCTCTTTTAATTCTCATGTTAAATGCATATATTATTATTCACCATTACAACATCTTTATTTGTCCTCCTCCATCTTTTCCTTCCTCATATTTTTCTATCTCTCACTTCTTCCTCTTCACCAAGATGACAAGAAGAAGAACATGTAGAAGTCTTCAAGAAGGTCTCGCTAGTAACGCGAGGCTATCGGCGGATAGACAAGCCCGGTGACAATACCGGCTTGTGTATGTAAGTCCCTTCTCTCTCCTTTCCCCCCACCTCTTATTTTCCTCTTGTCATACATCGTGAACCCCCTATTCTTTTCATATCATAATCCATAAGAGAAGATACACATAAACATATACATATACATATACATAAGTTTAGATATATATGATTCTATATGGTTTAATAATATCTTATTATCTCTTGTTCAAATTAAAGTATTTTTAATTCTTTGTTCATGACTAAGAATGTTTCTTACAAGTTGTGAGAACACAAATTTCATGTCATAATATATCTATAATGTCACATGAAATCGGTTTGTTTATTAAAAGAAAAATAGAAGCCTGCATAAAATACTAGTTAATCTTTCTGCCGATTTTAGTATACACATCAATACCTTTAGCTTTAAAATAATTTTTAGAAATTAATATTTACTTCTGAAAATTTCACGGAATTTACATATGATAGATTATATTATTTTATACATGCTGTAAAAATTTTAGATCGATCCGCATAACGGTTTAGGAATTACATCGTATTTATTCACTGATCGTAAAACAGAAAACTGCAGTTATCGGTCAATTTCTAGGACATATAACTTGATATACCGGTATCCAAATTGAGCAAACTCAGGTGTTTTTGATATATACATCGAATAATATATATTTTATTAGTTTTAAGTTTTTACTGAAAACCAATGTAAGATAAAGAAAACTGCGTTACAATATTAAGTGACGGATCTGGACAGAATCTGTTCCGATTCGCACACTGTTTTTAAATTGGACATAACTCGAACACCCGATGTCCGTTTGTGACAAAATTTAGATGTATAAATGCACCATTGATAGAACTATAATTTTCTGTATATTATATTACTTAGGAATGCATGAAACAACCTGATATAGGCTTTGCAATAGAATATATAGTTGCTGTCCAGAAATCTGAATTTCTGTTTTAAATGCTGATATTAAAATGATCATAACTAGAGCTTCAGAAATCCAAATCATGTGAATCTTGGTGTTTTCGATAGGTACATAGAAATACCTACAATTTTCTAATAATTTTCGTAATCTGAAACCTGATACAAATTAACTCAAACTGCGTTTTAAAAATATGTGACGGTGCCGAATAGATTCTGATCTGTTTTGTGCGACGATACGAAAACATATATATCTCTCAAACCGGTAGTCATATTTAGGTAAAACTGGAACTCACGCATGCAAAACATTTAGAGCCATATTTCTGTTTATATTTTACATTCGTTCAACTTGATTAATTAGTCGTACATAATATTTCTTTACAGCATTGTTTATGGTAGTTACTCGAATAATATACTTGACTCATTTCATGCTATTCGAACATGTATACATATTTATCTTGATCATTAAATTGTTGTATGTACTTAAAGACGATAATTAAATACTTGAGTTATATTTTGAAAACTATACAAAAATATTTTTACATAAAACCCCCTCAAGTTTATAAATTACCCTAAGGACCCTAACAATTATAAGACCACGATTCATAATTCTGATTGTCTGACTCGGGTTTGAGTCTGATTAATTTGACTTGAATCTGATTCAAGTCAACCTATAATCTACAAGATTCCAATTCAAAATGAACACATGAATCCATGAATACAATTATCAATTTATACAATTTGGCTGAACCGAACCATGGATATATTCCTTTTACATGATTCTCAGTATTCCATTTACATGACTCTACGGGTACATCCGTTTCCTGATATCATGGTTTCGGTCAGTCAGTCAATCAATCTACAATTACTACAATTTACAAGATAACAATACAAATAAGACTTCGCGGGGTTTAAGGGGTAGATTGGTACGGAAGGTGTTAAAGGTGGCACGAGGTGGTCAGATTTAATACACCTAACATGAATCCAGTTGCTGTTGTACCGTGGCATAAACGGTTCCTTGTACTATACGTGCCCTTAGTCTCTGGCATATAGAGACTCCTCTCGTATACACTGGCATCCTTCTGTACCAAGCTACAAAACTTGAATATGTTTCAAGTCAATCTATATTCTTTTATATTCTAACTCAACATGAATACATGAATTCCAGATTCCAGTTAACAATCTATATAACTTGACCGAACCGAACCATGGATATTCCTTTTACATGATTTCCAGTATTCCATTTACATGACTCTACGGTTATAACCGTTTCCTGATATCATGGTTTCGGTCAGTCAATCAGTAAATCAGTCAATCAGTCAATCAGTCAATCAAGTCAATCAAAGTCAATCAAGCAATCATTACAAGTTTACAAGATAACAATACAAATATGACATCGCGGGGTTTAAAGGGGTAGATTGGTACGGAAGATGTTAAAAGTGGAATGAGGTGGTCAGATTAAGACACCTAACCTATATTCAGTTGCTGTTGTACCGTGGCATAAACGGTTCCTTGTACTATACGTGCCCTTAGTCTCTGGCATATAGAGACTCCCCTCGTATACACTGGCAGCTTTCTGTACCAAGCTACAAACAATATCGTTAAACAATATTCCATAATATACTACAATACAAAACTTTAGAAAATACCATACTCGGTCACTCTCATTCTTCATTCTTCTTTGGGACTTACCGAGCGACCTGTTCGCTGACGACATTCTATTTCTCTCTTCTTTGAATGTCGTCAGGTGTGTTGGACCAAGTTGAGACCGAGCCTACAAGTGAAGATTTGGAGGAATTCCAGGAAGACCCAGAGCTCTAGACTTTGTACTTGCTCTTCTCAGTATTTCTTTTATTATGCCATTGTTTAGGCATTGCTTTTCAGTTCAGATGTATTTCCATTTCATGCATTGTAAAAAAGAATGTTATTAATAAAAGTTGCTGTTATTTTCCATCTTTTGTCTCTTGTGATTATTTTATATTGCTTAGTTACGCTTAGCGTATGTATTTCTGAGTACATACGTAGCGGGCCTCGTCGCGTCCACTTCGCCGTACACTGGGAAGCGGGGCATGACAACCATCAATCACTTATGGATCCTCTCGACCCGTAAGGAAGAAAAATCTCTTGTAAGATCCTTACGACTTATAAGAGAAAACGCACTTAGGAATCCTCAAGATTCCTAAGAGAAAATACACCTACGAGATCCTCTCGACTCGTAGGGAGAAAAATCTTTATGGGACCCTCACGGCTCATGAAGTTGAAAAGCCTTAGGCAGCAGATCTGAACCTGCTTTCTAAGCCACCACTACCTCTCGAAGAATTCAAAACGGAATGCTCTCTCTATCATCTGAAAACTACGCTTACTAAAATGACATGCTGATAACAAAGAAAAGAAGAAAGCAAAGAGATGACACAAGACATTGCGAAAGAAATGTATCTTTTATTCATAAATTCAATTGGGTATAAAATACATCGTATGAAAGAATAAAAAAAAGGGATACATTTTATTCAAAGTTACGAATGGCACAAAAACAATTATTGAGAGGGAAGCATTTTCAATAGACCAATCAGCCGCTCGAGCACTTCCCTCAGCCCCTTTTCTTGGTCAGCTGCCGTGGCCAACTCTGCTTCGACCTGGGCTCATTGCTACAAGTAGGATGAAAGTTGCTCTTCGACGACCCGCTGAGCTGCCCCACGATTCTGGGTATCTCGCTCGATGAGGTCGAGCTTTTGCCTCAGCGTGAGCCCGTCAGAAATACATCACAGAAGGCCTTCGAAGATAACTTTCAACTGTGCAGCGTTTGCATCAACTTGAGCATGCAATCGAGCAGATTCGTTTGAAGTCTCTTCGCACTCCTTACGCTTTAAGGCCGGTTCCTGTTCAAGATGGCGGAAGTAGGGAGTATTCTCCTCGACCCACGCAGCCCGTTGGGAGTTCACAGCCAAGACCTCGGGGGCAGGACGTCTAAACTCAAGCTCATGCAGACAGGCCTCGATTTTTCTGCAGTGATTAACCCAGGACTCTACAACGCCTTCATTATGAAAGTGCACGAGCATCACCAGCATGGGATTAACCTCAGCAGCGAAATCTGCAGCAAGGGCAGGAGTCTCCGCATCAAGCTCCTAGAGGTGATCGATCAACATGCGCAGGCTATTCACAGCACCTTTGGAAGAGGGACGTCGAGAGAAGGGGCCTGCTGGCATTATAACTTGAGACTCGAACGGAGCTGAAGTCGATGTCACAGCTACAAAGCAAATCACAATCAAATAACGGTTCAAGAAATAAAGGAGGTTCATGAACAACGGAGTTTACTATACCGGCTGTAGCAGGTGGCAAGACCGGGAGTACCGGTGGTGCAACTGTTCTTTCGTCTCCTCCTTCGATCTGTAGGGTTGCAATTAAAACAAAGAAGAATTAGAAACGAATTGACTACCCGTAAAAGAAAAGAAGGGACGTTAGCTAAAGGCTGTACTCACCAGCTCCGCTAGAAGAGGCAATCTCTGACTGAAAGGAGAAGTGTGGTGTAGCACCTGATACAGGTGATCAAAAAGGACTCCTGTGAGGATGTAATAATGCAATGTCAGTACATAAAGTATACTGCCTACAATGAAGCTAATGGGTCACAAATCTGCACCTTCCAGCATTTGAGATGGTACGAGAGAAGGTAAAGGAGCGGTCACCGTCAAAACAGCAACTGGAGATGCTTCCTCGGGTGGCACAACCCCAACGCTCATCACACCTGCATTAGAAATAAAAGAAACGCTGCCAAAAGAAATTGAAAGGGATTGCAGAATAAAGGGGAGAGTAATGACACAAAATCTACCTGGTGAGTCGCTGGTCGAGACCGCGATAAGGGCGTCACTGGATGCAGTGAATGCTTCACCCTCCTCCATCGGAACGGTCTCGCCACTCGTAGCCTCATCCCCCGACTCCATGAGAATCGTCGTGACACTCGCAGCGCCCGGCAACGGCCAGGACCCGCAGGGGGAAAGAGTGACGATTGGAGCAATGCCTGACTCTTGAGAAATAGTGGCTACCTCGGGCTCGGCGATTATAGCCGTCTCATCTACCACTACCTCAGGCTCGGTGGTTGCTGCAACGTTGCTCACCACTTCCTCGGCAAGACTCGGCCCTGCAAGATAGGATATATGAGAACCTGAAAGTTAAAACTTCGACAAAAGAACCCAATGTCACGTTACCTTGGATCGGTTTTTCGATTGCTTCCCGAGCCGCACGTGTTGTCTGTCTGTGGGCGGTAGACAAGGCAGCCGAAGCATCCTCTGAAAGAGTAAGGGCAGGGGTAGCAGCGCTCGAACCTGCACCCATGGCCAAGGCAGCGTTACGCTCCCTTGCTGCGCGCACTCTACGCTTCCTTTCCGCTCGGGCCGTGAGGGCAGATCTTCTAAAGACCTCCGTCCACGGGACGTCATCGTCCGCGCCAATAGTTACCTCTGGAGCCGTTGTGGCATCCGTCATCGGTCGTTTGAGTAAAGCCTCTTTCGGCAGTACTGAGGAGGCTGGGACTCCGATGGTTGGCTCTAGAAGCATCTCCGCATCACTCCGCACGATTGGCATTGTATTCCCTGCGATAAGATAAGAAGGGATCAGATTGTCCATAAGAAAGGCGAATGAAGGCACAATGAGCCGAAATATACCAACGCCTAGCAAAGCGCGAATCCTCTCCTCCTCCTCGAAAGTCTTGAGGGAAGCCGCTAGAGCCTCTTCGGTGGAAATGCCTGTTAAAGATGAGGTGTTAGTCAAGGCATGATAATAGAAAAATATGTAACAGCAAAAAAAGATGTAACTAAAGATTACCTGACTCAGCAAGGATAATCATTCCTGCTTTGTGGCTTGCTGATCGTACAGAAGCTGCAATAGCAGTCTCCAGATCCGTATCATCCAGCGCTATGAATAGGCCCTCGTTGGTCATATATTCGCCCAAGCCCTCACTATAAGGAGCATGGGGCTCCTGACCAAATACAACGTCGGCAGAGATGATCGACTTCTTCTTCCTCTTCTGCGAGCGAGCTCCGGTCGCCGCAAACACAAGTTTACGTTTAGTGGGCACCTTGTGGCGACGAGTCCCGATATCTGAACCTACGCCAGAATTGGGGGAAGCTACAGTCGCTGTTTCTACAGGATCCCGGGGTATCGGTAGCTCGGGCCTGTCGTGCGGGACTTTGATCACGGAAGCTTCTCTTAAGGGAGGTGGGACAATGGTCCGTCGCTTCAGAGGGATGTTTCGATCACCAGCAGGGGGTGCACCTTTGCGATCGAGCAGCAGTCGCTTCTCCTCCCTGATGACGGGGCCCATTGAATGTTGATACCACGCCACGTACACAAAAAGGGCTTTCGGGACACAGCTCGGTTCGCTGATAAAGAAGTTGGACCCCGAGTTCACGTGCATAAAATGATGCAGCGCGTTTCGCATTCCCTCTTTAGTGACAGCAGGTTCTAACAAGAAAGCCTCAAGCGGGACTCCCTGATTGTAGCTCAGCTGCTGGGCGAAACGATGCGGAATGTATCTTATGAATAACGCCGCATCATTTTTCCAAAACACTAGAAAGCCCGGTCTGATGGAATATAGATGAAGGGTTTCCCGAGCTTTCAAAACAGAGGCTCCATCTTTAAAAATGTCCCGCAATGGCTGCACCGTTGTTGCGGACTCTTTGCCGATGGTCAGAATCTTGTCGGTGAAGGTCATGCCATCTCCAACCGTGCGAGGACGAAAGAGCAAACCTCTAGCTTCCCGCGGTGACGGATTTACAATAGATGCGCCGACTAATCGCATAATCCGGGGGAAGCCGCACCTGTCATAGAAGGAAGGCCTTTTATGGATACCGAAAACGCCAAGTGCATGTAGCTCGAGCCATGACATGAAGTAATGCATCGAGAAGTTCACGTGTGACACTCCGGGTTCAGTAGTATCCGCCGCTTGGCTGAGGCTGTAATACAAATGAGCTAACCCGGCAACCCCGACAGCCACTTTCACCCCAATAACCATTCGGTGAGCTGGGTAGAAGGCAGACGGCCTCATACGGCGAGGGTGCATTGGGAGCGCAAACCAGCTCAGCCATAGCCCAAAAAAACCCAAAAAGAACGTTTCCTCATCAATCACAGGGACTGCAACCTCCGCAAAAGAAACAACTGGGGTGTTGGGTAAGAAGAAACTTTTTTGATCTGCCTCCGCCGTTGGCAGGTTGTTTAAACCTAAGCCGAAAGGGTCGTCAAGCGTGGCGAATTTAGCAGCCTCCTTCGAAAGGACTTCCGGATGGAGAAAACGAGCGATGAAATCCTCGAAATTAACCCCGCGGCTCCCAGATTCGAGGAAAAGGCCCTCATAAATATTCAACACTTTGATCAAACTAGGAAATTGGTGTTGAATGGCGTTCTCCGGGGTAAGGCCTGTCATCACTGGCTTGGCACCAAAAATGTATTCATCCGTAGGAAGCAGTCCTCATAATGCTCCCCCATAACCAGTAAGCCAGAAACTTCTGCAAATTCCTCTAAGGAAATTGATACTTCTCGGTCCAGCAAAAGGAAGGTATGAGTAGGAATATTCTACTGCTCCAGAAAGGCCTTAACCCACCAGGCGGGAAGCGTAGAATACTGGAAGAGAGAAGCATAAATAGCGGAATACACCCAAGCCTCAACAACTGCGACTTCTTCGCTGACAGAATATAGCGGGCCCATTGCAGATAGCCAGCTGGATGACGAGGAATTAGGCCAATCATATACGGTTGTCCCCAGGGGCGCACCTCGCCTTGACAAATACGTCGCTCCAGGGTATCTAAAGCCATTGGAGGCTGAACGGGTATCGAAACCATAGCAGGCTGAAGAAGACCTCCCGAAGTCCAGTTGACTTCTTCCACGGTATATTCACCGAGGGTGGGTCGGTGTAATGGATCACCATGATGGGCTCTGAGGGTACCGCGCATGAAAAGCTCTGCCGACCCTTAATAATTTGATTGTTCCATGTCCCCCAGAGGTGAAGATGTAAGTCCACGTTGCGACCCCCGGTTCTTACGGGGAGGCGGAAACGGTATAAAAATCAAATTTTTAGCGCATGGGGCAACATGGACTAACAAAGTCGGGATCTTTTCCTAAACTAAAACTAGCAAACTTGCTAAAGAGAGTTAGCTACTCGGAAAGATGGTTATACCTAAACTTGAACTCCTTCTTCTTGAAACCTTGTAGAGGTTGATGGTTCTCTTCTCGTCGCCTTCTTCCGTCGAAGATGGATCCACCTGAGGGTTCAACCTTCGGGCTCTTTCTCGAACTTTGAGTGAACTAGAATCTCCGGCTTGCTAAACCCTTGATCCTAGAGTGAGTAGAGAGTGTCTAAGGGGTGCTTTTCTTTTAAGGAGAGGGATTCTCAATACATGAGAAGGATTCTCCTTTGGCTAGAGGAAGAAGAAGATGAAGTGAGGAGAGAGAAGCTAAATGATAGAATGAGCTCTTTTCTTTTGCAACCATAACTAAAAGAAAAGGAATTATCTAATTAATAATAATAATTGAAATGAGAATAGTTGATGGTTGTTTTGGAATGACCACTATCATACTTTCAATAAATGAGTGTAAGCAAGAATCAAGGAGAATCCTTGCAAAGCATGATGGTGGTCAACATTCAACCATGGTCAACAAGTCAACCATGGTCAACAAGTCAACAAAATCAACCATAACAATATTTTATTTAATTACTATTATTAATTGATATTTCATAAATCTATTAGGGTTTGGAAAATGACGACTGTCAACTGTGCATACGCACCCGTTCCGAAACCCTAATGAAATACCTCATCCTCCGCCTCAAGCAACTGTGCATACACACCTGCATTCTCGTTCCGAGGAACAAGAATACCGAGATATAAAAGCAACCCCAAAACATATACCAGTATCTGGCTCAAACCAGAGCCTGCTAGTATAATCCGTCCGGACTCCAAACGTGCACAAGTGCGCGGATGAGAACGAAAC
The DNA here is from genome assembly GCA_030015575.1 of Agapanthus africanus. Lineage (NCBI taxonomy): Eukaryota > Viridiplantae > Streptophyta > Magnoliopsida > Asparagales > Amaryllidaceae > Agapanthus > Agapanthus africanus. Next base: position 51,938,546 of record CM057339.1, read on the forward strand.
CTGCCGCAAAACCATGCGACCTCTACTCTGTTTTGCCCAGAGGCGAATACCCTCTGTGTGGGACTCTAAAGACTCGACACTACGCTGGCAGTGGGTTTAACCACAGACCGCAAGCGGCACTAGCTGTGCGTAACGGTCCCCAGGTAGATGCCGACAAGAAGGCTGACGAGGTGAACCCCATCTGAACTCCTACTGAGTCTGAATGTGACATTCTCCGTACAGTCCGGTCTGTTCGTCTGATACATCGCATGTCGGGCCTAGGGGGCGGTAAAACGTCAGTCCCCCAATAGCGGTACAAGTCGCGTCGGAGTGAAGCCCAAAACACCCTGAGATAACACTGGAAGCCTACCAGCATATCTCGCTTGCCCTGGCCAGGGACTACTCGTGTAATGGCTCTCCTAGACACAGCGCGATGTCAACCCCCAATACCGGGAGAGACGAATCCTGTCTAACCGTCACTGCCTCCAAGTGCTTCGGGACTGCACCCAACCACTACCTGTTTACACGACTCCTTTGAGCCGTGGTAGGGTAGTGATCAAAGTGCAGTGGGAACACACTCGAGGCGAAGTGCCAGTGTCAAGTCAGCGGACTAAGCTGTACTCATGTCACCTGCGAACTGATAACTGACGATAGGTATAATACCAACCTGTCAGTTCCCGACGAGTCCTGTCCAGTGTACTCGTAACCCAACGAGCACCCGTATACTATCTCCAGTACGACGTACTGATGGCTGTGGGACAGACCATCTCCCACACTGGGATGAGAAGCGCATACGCTAGTCTACTCCGGAGTATCGATGCCCTGTCTCGATAGTCCTGCGACTAGGGACCTGTATAAGGATGTGCTTATAGACTACCCAGCCCCCACTAGTGTGACTGCCATCACAACGCTGGTAATCAAGCAAAGATCCTAAGGGCTCCACTAATGCGTATAGGTGATATCGCAAAATAAACACATGTACACATTGAAGTAGAAACAAACCAAGTAGCATACTACTATATTGAGCAAGATTGTTTATACAAGGTGAATATCCCAAGCTTCCATTAAGTAATATACAAACTAGTATGATACAGTAATGGCCTCTAGGGCATATACACTAACAGAAGATTCTTATGTTCTGGGTCATGATCTTTGATCAATGCTAAGACTTCCCGGTCCACAGGCGCTCCAGGGAATCCTCCCTCTGAACGAACAAACGGGAAAAAGGGATCGAAAGACATGTCGTCTGCGCGAAAAGGGACAAAAGTCAACTGTCAGTGCTATAATTTAAATTCTGACACTTGGTACTTTGTACCGCACTGCAATGCAGTAGAGAGGGACCAAAGGGGGCCCATAGGGGGATCCTCCGCTCTCATTACCGCCCCCGAGGGCACCACTTCACCAGCTACTTCTGCCAGGACTGGCACCGTGTCGAATTTCCGGAGGTTACACCCAGCTGTATTTTCGGGACTATCTGAACCACTCGAGGCCGAACAATGGCTGGTCAACGTGGAGAACCTACTGACGGCCGCACGGGTACCTAATAGAGAGAATGTGAATGTGATAAAGATCCAGCTGGAGGACGAAGCCTGTACTTGGTGGTCAGTCGAAGAGAGCAGACTCGATGGGCCGATCGAGTGGAGCAAGTTCAAAGAGTGTTTCTTGGAACACTATTTTCCTCCCAGCGCCAAGGCAGAGATGGAAGAAAAATTTATCTTACTGAAGCAAAATGGCCGTCCCGTTGACGTGTATGCGGCAGAATTCAACCGTCTGAGCCGATTCTCTTTGTATATGGTCGCTTCAGAAGCCACCAGGGCCAGGCGTTTCTTACAGGGACTTGACTTTGAACTACAACAGTTGATTGCGTCACTCGAGTTGCAGACTTTCACGCATGTGCTCAACGCGGCATGAATTCAGGAGAAGCTAATCAATAAATTGAGGGGCCCCAGTTCGAGTGATAGGAGGCCCCCCAGTATTTCCGTCGCGTACTCACACATCATCCCGAGGGGTTATACCAATCCACAGGTCAGGAACAACGCAGATGAAGTGTCCATTCGTTCCCCAGCATCGTCCACAGAGTAATGCCTTAGTCTGCGGCTACTGCCACACGGATGGACACACCCAGAAGGATTGTCGCCGTGCCAAGAGACAATGTTTGATTTGCGGATCCAACCAGTACCGGGTTAGTGGTTGCCCTCAGCGAACGGAGCTACAGGGAGGGTCGGGACCGCAGCAGCAGAGGTCACTAGAGCAGAGGCAAACCAACACAGGCCGCGGTCAAGGACGAGCTTTCAACTTGACCGCCGAGCAGGCAGAGGCCTTAGGTGAAGTTGTTACAGGTATTCTACTCGTTCATTCCATGCCAGCTAGAGTACTGTTTGATTCTGGAGCATCACACTGTTTCATATTTGCACATTTCGTTGATACACACTCCATACCACATGAACCATTAACCAATGGTTGGGAAATACATACGGGTAATGGTGTTATGGTAACTAGTCGAGAATGTAGATCCTGTCCAGTTGTAGTGTGTGGCAGGGAATTCTATGCTAATTTTCTCTTAATCGGAACTGGAAGCTATGACGCAATTCTCGGGATGGATTAGATGAGTACATTCCATGCAATTATTGATTGCCGAGTAAGGAATGTGACGTTCCGCATTCCCAATCACCCAGAGTTTGTTTTTGAAGGAGGAAGCGAGTCATTGGAGCCAGCCAAGTTTAGAACCAAACCGAAGATATTGACGGCTATGGAAGTTGATGGACACCCCGAACCAGAAATCGTTCGGGACTTCCTTGACGTATTTCCTGAAGATCTACCAGGTATACCACCTCCCAGCGTCTTGGGATTCACGATAGATTTAATTCCAGGTACAACACCAGTTTCCAAGGCACCGTACCGAATGACACCGGTTGAGTTAGCAGAATTGAAGAAACAAATTGGAGAACTCCTGAAGAAAGGATTTATCCGCCCAAGTGCTTCACCGTGGGGTGCTCCAGTCTTGTTGGTGAAGAAGAAGGACGGATCGCTACGGATGTGCATAGACTACCGGGAGCTAAACAGAGTTACGATAAAGAACAAATACCCCATTCCACGTATCGACGATTTATTTGATCAGTTGGGTGTATTTTCGAAGTTGGATCTCCGTTCGTCTATCACCAGATCAGAGTAGCGGCCGAAGATATATGCAAGACGGCTTTCAGGACCCGATACGGCATTATGAGTTTCTTGTGATGCCGTTCGGTGTTACCAATGCTCCAGCTATATTTATGGATCTGATGAATAGAGTATTTGCGAAATACTTAGACACGTTTGTCGTTGTATTCATCGACGACATACTAGTCTACTCTAAGACCCGGGAGGAGCATGCTGAACACTTGTGAACGGTATTACAAATTCTTCGGGTAGAGAAGTTATACGCAAAATTGAGCAAGTGCGAGTTCTGGCTCGACAAAGTGCAGTTCTTGGGACACGTTTCGGACGAAGGCATTTCAGTGGACCCGACGAAGATAGAATCTGTTAGAGATTGGCCGACACCGAAGTCAGTGGCCGAGATCAGAAACTTCCTGGGACTGGCAGGATATTATCGGCAGTTCGTTCAAGACTTTGCACGAGTCGCTGAACCTTTGACAAAGCTGACGTGGAAGGATATATACCGTATGTATGGACGGAGGGGTGTACTCGGGCTTTCGAGGTACTGAAGCAGAAATTGACACGGCACATATTCTTACAGTGCCAGATAATTCAGGTGGTTTGGTGATACACAGCGATACTTCAGCGAAAGGCTTAGGCCGTGTCCTGATGCAGCACGGTCGGGTGGTTGCTTACGCCTCACGACAGCTGAAGAATCACGAGAGGAACTACCCAACACATGACTTGGAGTTAGCCGCAGTGGTTTTCGCATTGATGATCTGGAGGCATTATCTGTTAGGCGAAAAGGTAGAAGTGAACACGGATCACAAGAGTCTGAAATACGTGTTCACTCAAAGAGAATTGAATATGAGACAATGCCGATGGTTAGAATTAATGGCAGACTACGACTTAGACTTACAGTATCATCCGGGAAAAGTAAACGTTGTACCCGACGCTCTCAGTCGCAAACCAGTGGTCATGATGTTGACCAGTCAGAGGAGCATCATTGAGGATTTTCAGAAGCTCGAACTAGAAGTTGTTACACCGAGTGCAATCAGGCAGTTCTGGCAGCTACAGGTGCAGTCTTCTCTTGTAGATCGCATTAAGGCTGCGCAAGCTGACGATCTTCGATTGCAGAAGTTCAGAGAGCAGGTGGAAGCCGGACTGAGGATGGACTTACTCATACATCGGGACGGTTCTCTAAGATTCGGTAGCAGACTCTGCGTCCCCAAAGAAGATGTTCGAGAAGAGGTACTAGCTGAGGCTTATAGTTCGGCTTATTCTGTGCATCCGGGAGGCACGAAAATGTATCAAGATCTAAAGCAATACTTTTGGTGGAACGAGATGAAGCCAGAAATTGCACGATTTGTATCCAGGTGTTTAGTACGCCAGCAGGTGAAGGCAGAACACCAGAGAACAGCGGGACTGTTGCAACCGCTTCCGATACCCGAGTGGAAGTGGGAGCACATCACTATGGATTTTGTGACTGCCTTACCTCGGATCCCTAGGGGCAACAACGCCGTCTGGGTTATCATCGTCCGTCTTATGAAAGCTGCACACTTTTTATCCTTCCGGGTGGGATAGCCGACAGAGTCGCTTGCGGAGAAATACATGCAAGAGATAGTGCGACTTCACGGGGTTCTGGTTAGCATAGTGTCAGATCGAGACACCAGATTTATTTCACACTTTGGGAAGAGTCTACAGGAGAGTCTGGGTACCCGTCTCAAGTTCAGCTCAGCCTATCATCCACAGACGGACGAACAGTCCGAGCATACTATTCAGACGCTCGAGGGCATGTCGAGGGCTTGCATGCTAGACTTCCAGGGTTCTTATGAGGATTACCTTCATCTGGTGGAGTTTTCTTATAACAACAATTTCCAAGATAGCATCCAGATGACCCCATTCGAAGCACTTTACGGGCGGAAATGTCGATCTCCTGTTTGTTGGGATGACGTGGGTGAGCGAAGATTATTGGGCCCCGAACTTATTGTTCAGACAGTAGACAAGGTTCAGATGATCAGACAACGCATTAAGACGGCTCAGGACCGACAGAAGAGTTGGGCGGATGCCAGCAGGAGAACGCTAGAATTTGAGGTCGGAGATCATGTATTCCTAAAGATTTCTCCTAACCACGGGATTATCAGGTTTGGAGGTCGCGGGAAACTCAATCCCCGTTTCATCGGACCTTTTGAGGTGCTAGAGCGAGTGGGAGAGGTGGCATATCGACTTGTCTTACCTCCATCGCTAGCTGGTGTGCATAACACTTTTCACGTATCTCAGTTAAGGCGCTATGTTCGGGATGACAGCCATGTTCTGGACCATTTGGCGTTGACATTGGGCAATGATCTGTCCTACGAGGAGCAGCCTACCGCCATCCTCGATCGTCAGGAGAAAATGCTAAAGAATAAAGTCATTCCGTTAGTCCTGGTATCTTGGGGCAGTCGTTCTCCAGGGGAGTCTACCTAGGAACGCGAGGAGGACATCCGTGTACGTTTTCCACATCTGTTTGTATAGTGTTGATGTTCCGTTGTTTTCATTTTAATTTCGAGGACGAAATTTTTGTAAGGAGGGTATGATGTAAATCCCCAGATCCATATATAAAATTTTCCGTAATTTTTTTAATTTTTCCTTGAATTTTTCCATTTTATATAAATTTTTATATACTTCTTATTCTTAAATTATTACCTAAAACTATAAATCCTAACCCTTACCAGACCCGACCCATGCCCGACCCAACCCGACCCGCACCCGTTTCCCCTCCTTCCTCCCTCGTCTCCTTTTTCCCGCCACTTACACTCGCAACCGCTTCTCGCGCCCACGCCTTTGCGATGCGTGCCCCACTCGCTTCCTCAATGGCTGCTTCCCCCACGTCTCCCGCTCCTCGCTCTACGACCACGAACCTTGTTAGTAGTTTGAATCTATTGGTAGCATTTGTATGTGGGAAATAGTCCCACATCGGATGGAGAGATGAATGCCCAAGTCTTTATAATAATTCTCAATATTTAAGTAATATCTTGAATAAAGTGGATTATGAGCCAAGTAGGCCTGATTTCTAGCAGGCTTATAACATTTATTTATTATTGTCTTTGATGAGGCACTTGGGCACTTGGGGGCATCTTGGGTTGACTTAATAACAGAGTTTGACATTTTGAATTTCAAATTCAAAGGTTTTCTGAATAGAACAGTCACAACCATTTAAACGATTGTGTCTGTTCAACTCTAAACAGTCACAACCGTTCAAACGGTTGTGTCTGTTCAACTCTATAAATTATGTCCTTCTCTTCACAGTTTTGGTATCTTCTTCTCATTATCTTCTAAGAGAGTTTCAAGGGTTTTGTTGTATCTTGGGGGTGATTGCCTTCTACTGTACTCCCATAGTGGGGGCAATATCACCTTTCGGAAAGTGTATCATACACGCCTCAAAGCTTTTAATTCTGTCTTAACTAAACTCAAGTTCAACAATCGAAAGGTGATATTATGGAGACAGAATTAAATTCAAGTGTCAATGTTCATTTTCAGAACCAAGATATTATCAAACTGGATCGATTCGATGGGAGCAATTACACTAGATGGAAAGATAAGATGGTGTTCTTGTTGACCGTCTTGAAGATATTTTACGTTCTCGATCCGAACCTGCCGCCAATTCCAGATTCAGCCTCAATTTCAAATGATGCCGAGAGTTCCAGAACAGAGAAAAACAAGCGTGAAGAAGATGAACTAGTTTGTCATGGTTACATTCTCAATTCCCTCACCGATCGTCTGTATGATCTTTACAGAAATATGAAGACACCAAAGGAAATCTGCAGCGCCCTTGAAATAAAGTACAAAAATAAGAAGAAAGGTACGGATAAATTTCTAGCGCTTAAATATTTTGAATTTAAGATGACTGATGACATGCCAATCATGGATCAAGTGCATGAATTATAAATTCTCGTCTCTAAACTGAGCGAACTTGAAATTAAAGTCCCTGATTCATTTCAAATTGGAGCGATTCTATCTAAACTTCCTCCTACTTGGAATGAATAAAGAAAGAAAATTCTGCACTCTCCTGAAAATTTTACCATAGAGCAATTTCAGACTCATCTACAGATTGAGGCAGATAACCGTGCACGTGACATGATTTTTCTTAGTTCTAAATCTAACTCTAAAGTGAATCATGTCAGTGAAAATGGTCATAGAAAATTTCAGAACAATTTCAAAGTCCAGAATAAGGGAAATGATTTTAAGAAATCTAATTTTGCAAAGAAGAAATGGCCTTATTATAACTGTGGAAAGAAAGGCCACTATATTAAAGATTGCAAATTCAGAAATACCGGAAAAAAACTTGGTTTCGGTTCAGAAAATAGCAACAAGGCAAATCTAATAGAAAATGAAGTCAAAGAACTTGTTGCTATGGTTTCAGACATGCAGATAGGCATGATTACGGAATTGCATATGGCTGCGGTAACTAGAACTGCAGATTGGTGGCTAGATTCTGGCGCAACCATCCATGTATGCAATAACAAAGCAATGTTCAAAACCTACACGGATCAGAAAGAACCCGAAGTGGTGTTGATGGGAAACCACGTTTCGGCCAAAGTGCTCGGTAAAGGAAGTGTTGAATTGAAGTTTACATCTGGACAGAAACTTACTCTGCTTAATGTATTTCATGTTCCTGATTTGAGGAAAAATCTTGTATCTGCAAATCTGTTGTGCAAGAAGGGATTTAAAATTGTTCTAGAGTCTGACAAAGTTGTAATATCGAAGAATGATATATTTATAGGAAAGAGATATTCATGTGATGACATGTTCAAACTCAGTATTAATGAAATAAATTGTGTGTTTGTTTATGTTGTTGAGTATTCTTTTTCTTTGTGGCATGCTAGATTATGTCATTTAAATTTTCGCACTTTAAAGTATATGTCTAAACATGGTTACATTGCATGTCAGAATGATCATAATGATAAATGTGAGATTTGCGTAGAAGCAAAAATGACTAGAAAACCTTTCCCTAAAATCGAAAGAGATATTAATTTATTAGAACTTGTTCATTCTGATATTTGTGAATTAAATGGTCAATTAACTAGAGGAGGAAAAAGATATTTTATAACTTTTATTGATGATCATTCTCATTTTACATATGTATATTTATTAAGAACAAAAGATGAAGCATTTGAGAAATTTAAAGAGTATAAGTCAGTTGTAGAAAATCAGAAAGATAAAAGGATTAAAATCCTTAGAAGTGATAGAGGAGAAGAATATTTTTCTGATTCTTTTTCTTAATTCTGCGAAATGCATGATATTATTCATCAAAGAACTGCACCTTATACGCCTCAACACAATGGATTAGCCGAAAGGAAAAATAGGACTTTAGTTGAAATGGTAAATGCTATGTTTTTAAATGCTAAATTACCTTTTAATCTTTGGGGTGAGGCACTGATCCTCTCCGAAAGACGGCGGCGACGTGAAGACGTCTTGCCTGAGATTCGAAGCAGATGCTATATGGTTTTATCTGTCCACCTCTTCGAAGATGCCAAGTAGATTTATGGCACAGTGTATCGGAGGTTTAGACGGATGCGGCCGATGTACCAGACTTCGTCAGATTCCCCCTCGCTTGAGGGGTTTTTGATTGTGGGGACGCTCTTCCCTGCAGGCGCAAGCCCCTGCAGTTAATTACGTTACCGCATCGCGGTAACAACTTTCTCCTTCTCCAGAATTTCACTCCGTGTCATGGATGTTTGTTTTGTTTGTGGTTGCCCGTGGATTGTATACGGAGACTAATTTATGTCGTCGCCCGTAGGGCGTGGATTCGTCCAAATCCGTATTTTCTTAGATTTGGGTTTGGTGTTTTAGTTTAAGGATACGTTAGCCGTGTTGAGGCTAAGATCAACTTAAACGTTCGTTAAGGATACGTTAGTCCTGTTTGAGACTAAGATCAACTTAACGTGGTGATCCATTTAATATATGGCCGTCAGGAGTCATCAACTCTCTGACGTCGTTGAAGGATTACAACGATAGGTGTCAGAGGAGTTCAGAGATGTACCCTTGAACCAAAGTTGATTTGGAGTTTTATAGTCCATTTGAATGTTTAAGGATACGTTAGCCGTGTTTGGGGCTAAGATCAACTTAAACGGGACCGTTTAGATCCGGCAAAAGAGCATTTGGAGGCTCTATTGTTCCAGTTTAGGGACGTGGTGGTCCATGTTTCAGTTTAGGGACGTGGTGGTCCATCGCCAGTTTAAGGACGTGGTGGTCCATTATTAGTTTAAGGACGTTTCGGTCCGATATTAGTTTAAGAACGTTTCGGTCCGATATTAGTTTAAGGACGTTTCGGTCTGATATTAGTTTAAGGATGTTTCGGTCCACGAGTTTAAGGACCCCGTAGTCCATGTTGATGTGTGGTCGTCGGGACCTGTCATCTCTCTGACGTCGTTGAAGGATTACAACGATAGGTGTCAGAGGAGTTCGGAGATGTACCCTCGAACCGGATGTAAATTGATTTTTAAGAGAGCAGCTTTGCTCAGTCAATTTAATTTGAGGACTTACGGCCACGATTGGGCTAAGTCCAATTGAAAAATGTTCTACACTTTTATTTGTTTTTTGGCCTGTACTAGGGCTTGGCCCATTTTTAAATAATGCATTGCATTATTTTCGATTTTGGGTTGGGCTCTGCCCATAAAGGATGCAGAGCATCAATTTGTTTTGGGCTCTGCCCATTTATAAATGATGCAGAGCATCAATTTTACTTGGGCTCTGCCCTTTTTATTGCTTTGCAATTTATTTTGGCCTGTTAGGTCTTTTTGACTTGGGCCTGGCCCTTTAGCAAAAGAAATGCATTGCATTCTTAGGCGCTTTGCGCCAATCAAAGAGCGCAAGCGCTTGTGGTGACGACACGTGTCATGCAAGCGCAGTGCGCTACGCTAGTACGCTGCGCTTGCGCTGCTGACACGTGGCGCACTCTGGTGAGTTGCGCCAATTACAGAGAGCAAAGCTCTATCTTAAAGCGCATAGCGCAAGTAGTTCAGATGCTGACATGTGGCGCTCTCTGGTGGCTTGTGCCAACCCAAGAGCGCAACAGCGCAGTTTGCAAGTGCAAGGCACTATAATTTGAGAATCTTTTAGATTCAAGAACCAATAGTTCATAAAGGAAGTGCAAAGCACTATTTGATTTCTTGATCTAATTTAGATCAAAGAAAAACAAGCTTTTTCTTATTTCAGGAACCAGAGGTTCATAAAAAGTGCAAAGCACTGTTTTTATTTTGTTTTTTTTATTAAAGATCATTGATCTTGTTTTTGGATCAATGATCTATCAGAAGAAATTCTTCTATCTAAAAGGTCTTTTACCTTTCTTTTTTTTTTTTGGAATTTTCTCAGAGTTCTCTCTGTTTAATTTCTCAAAGAATGTTTTATGCCTTTGATTTGAGGTCTAGGGGTCTTTATATAGTGCCTATAAGTTTGTTGAATTTGTTAACGAGATCTTTCTCTGAGTGATTTGGGGAATTTTCCCCACCGTTGGATCTTTGATCCAAGGGCTTCTGTTTTACAGAAGAAAATCTTCTTGTTTTAACAAGAACAGAAAGATTTCTTTAAAATCTTAATTCTGTTTGGCGCAAATGCCCCAGCGCGTGACACGTGTCGAGCAGCGCAAGGCGCAGCGCAACTGCGCTAGCGCATCCGCGCTGACACGTGTCGCGCAGCGCAAGGCGCAGCGCAACTGCGCTAGCGCATCCGTGCTGATACATGTCGCGTAGCGCAGTGCTTGCGCAACTGAAGCGTTGCTTCCTTTGTTTTTTAATAGAGCTTTGCTCTGATTGGGCGCGCCTTCTTGGGCGCTGCGCTGAAGTATCAGCGCCTGACACGTGGCACGTTGCGCCCAAGATTTGAAGCGTTGCTTCAAAATTTGAATTTTGAATTTCAACAGAACTTTGCTCTGATTGGAGGAAACAAATGCCCCCCACCGTGGCGCTCACGTGGCACGTGAGTGCAGCGGTGGCAAGTTTCTGACCGTTGGATCAACAGGTGAGCTGAAGGGCGCAAGCGCCCTATAAATAGGACCTCTGGCCCTTAAAAAATCTTCACCCTTTTTCAAGATTTTTGATTTCAACAGAGCTTTGCTCTTGCTTAAGAACTTCATAGCTTTGCTCATTTCCAAAGTTAGGAACTTTAGGTAAAATTAATTTAAGTTAAATTAATTTAAATCAATTTTAACCAAAAGAGCTTTGCTCTCATAGATCTTTTGATCTAAGAAATCCCTTTGGGGTTTCACAAACAGAGCTTTGCTCTCAAAAACTCACAGATCTACAGAGATCTTGTTCATGGGTTCTAACCCATAAACATAGCTTTGCTCTTGGATCAAATGTAGATCTTTTAGATCTGAAAAATGAAGAACTTATTATAAGTTTTCGTAGATTTTTATTTTAAGATTCCAAAAATTTTAATATTTTTTAATTTTTTTTAAGTGTTAAAATTTTTGTGATGGATCTTTCCATTATTACTACAGAGCTATACTCTTTTAAGGAATTTTATTCCTTTGAGACCAGAATTTGACAAGTGTCATTCTGTGACAGAGCTTTGCTCTGAAAGAGTAGATTTTCTCCTCGTCTCTAGGGATTCCCCACTGATGAGAATATTCTCTTGGGGATCTTTTCTTTAACTGACAGTCTCACCCAATGATGAGGCTGTCTTATTAAATGAGGCATTTTCATCCAGATTTTGTGGGTCCCTATTTGGTCCCCTACCCACTGCACTGCAGTGTGGTGTGATTAATTTTAATTTAATTAATTTTTAAATTCAGTTAATTGAAAAAAAAAATTAAACGCCAAGCGTTGGAATTGCAGCACTAACGGCTATTTCTTGTTCCTTTGCAGTGACCATGTCTCTCGATACCTCGTTCCCGTTCGCCCGCTCAGAGGAAGGGTTTCCTGAAGCGCCCTTGGACCGTGAAGTTCTAGCCATGATTAAGGACCATGACCCGGAATGCAAGAGTCTCCACCTTTGGGGGTTGTGGTATAATCAGATTATCATGGGTCGACAGAGCTTCACCTGCGCAGTGCCGTCGGAACCCATCATGGCGATTCATTACGCTAGCCCACCCCCAGTGCAGTATGCCGTGGAGATGGTTGATTGGACATCGAAGGGCTTTCTACATCCCTCCATAGATGCAATCCCGGTCCAGCGTCCTATAGTTTTGGATATCCTAGGATGCCGTATCTGTCAAGGCGAAGCGAGACCTTGGGGGCAATCATACAACATAGGTCTGATCCCCCGCCACCCGATCGGCTACCTGCCATGGGCTCGGTATATCCTGTCGACGAGGAAGTCGCAGTTGATAAGGTTAGGGTTGTATACCGCGGTCTACGTCTCCTTCTTCCAATATCCCACGCTCCCCACCTGGTGGTTTAAGGCTTTCTTGGAGCAGTGGAACATTCCTACCCACACTTTCCTCGCCATGGATCGGGAAGTGTCAATCTCTCTGGAGGAGTTCACGGAGGTACCCGGCTTACCGGTTATAGGGGAACACTATGAGGAGTTGCTCCCGACAGACGAGTATGTCTTCGGTGCTAAGCCGGTGGTAAGGGGGGTCACACCGGAGAATGTTGTTCAACACCAATTCCCAAGCTTAATTAAAGTATTGAACATCTATGAGGCCCTTTTCGTCGAACATGGGAGTCGCGGAGTTAGCTTTGAGGATTTCATCGCTCGGTTCCTTCGCCCAAGCGTCTTCTCATCAGAAGCTGCCAAGTTTGCTACCCTGGATGACCCTTTTGGTCTAGGTTTGGATAACCTACTGGCGAGGGAAATAGACCAAAAGGGTTTTTTCTTTTCGGACTTTCCGACCATGTCTTTTGCAGAAATTGCGGCCCCCGGGATGGACGAAGAGGCCTTTTTCTTAGGATTTCTTGGGTTATGGCTAAGTTGGTTTGCGATCCCAATGCACTCTCACCGTATGCGGCCCTCTGTCTTTTACCCAGCCCACCGGATGACCATCGGGGTAAAAGTGGTCGTTGGGATCGCCGGCTTGGCTCACTTATATCATGGCCTCAGTCGAGCAGCGGATGCTAATGAGCCTGGGGTACTGCACGTGGTCTTCCTAATGCACTACTTCGTATCGTGGCTCGAGCTACACACGGCGGGTGTCTTCGGCATGCATAAAAGGCCCCCGTTCTTCGACAAGTGTGGTTTCCCTCGCATTATACAGCTGATCGGCGCATCAATTGTGACCCCATCACCACGGAACGCCAGGGGTTTACTCTCTCGCCCTCACACCGTTGGAGCCGGGATGTCCTTTGTTGACAAGGTATTGACCATTGGAAAGGCGTCCACCACTGCGGTGCGACCATTACAAGACTCCTTTAAGGATGGAGCCTCAGTTTTGACGGCCCGGGAGACCCTCCACTTGTATTCTATTAGACCGGGCTTCCTGGTCTTCAGGCAGAACGGTGCGGCAATTTTCATGAGATATAACCCGCATCGTTTTGCCTAACAACTGGGCTACGATCAAGGGGTACCCTTGGAAGCCTTCCTACTGGAACCTGCTACAACTGAAGAAGGGATGGAGAACGCGCTACATCACTTCATGCGCCTGAACACGGGTTCTCATTTTTTTATCAGTACGCCGGCCTGCGCCCCACGACTCCTCAACGTATATAAAGAATGGTATAATCATGCGACGGGAGCCGTTATAAAGGAGGAAAAGCGATTGCTGGTCGACCGTAAGGGTGCGCCTCCAGGTACCGACCGTAACGCTCCCTTAGTGCCAAGGACCCCGGTGGTCCCCCCTCTAAAAGATGCCAGGGCCGGACCATCGCGTGCGCAAAGTCCTCCACACGGATCGCCGCTCCCCGATATTGCGGATGCACCTCCAGCGCCCTGTTCTCCAGTAGAGACAGCAGCTGTAGCCTTGCCAGAGTATGGTGTAGGTGCGGACATCGGGACCCGCCGTCCCATGGTGGCTGCTAAGCGTAAGTCGATCCCGCGTGCACCTAGGGTCGGCGGGCAGAGAAAAAGAAGTCGCTCTTCGCCGCAGACGTCGCGTTCGGTCAGGAACCCCATGCTCCCTATGCCGAGGGCCTGAGTGAATATGGGACTAACGAGGGATTAGTCATGCCGGATGACACGGATTTGGAGGCTGCCCTCGAAGCTTCGGAGCGGTTAGCGAGGCGCGATGCGTGGCTGGCTAAGCTTGCGGCATCAGGTAATCACTAGTCACACATTTTTTATTGCATCATATTTTTATTATTGCCTTTGACTAATATATTTTTCTTTCTTTCTTTTCTTCCCACAGGCATTACCACTGAAGAAGCCATTGCCGCTTCCCTGAAGACTTTCCAAGAGGAGGAACGTCTTAGAGCGTCCATGGGCCTTAGTAAGTTTCAATTCATCAAGTTTTCATTTCCCCTGAGTTATGGTCGATCTAACCTCTCCCTTTTTATCGCAGGAACCTCAATGCCGTTCCCACCAAGCGACGCGGACATTCTACCATCTGCCGATGTTCCTGCTTCCTCGGGGCTACCGCGGGAGGTCCGTCTTGAAGAGCCAATGAGAGATGCCTTAAAGGCTCTGGAGGCATCTCTGAACGAGGACGACGACGCCTTGAAGGAAGCGTCGAAGAGATCGATCGCGATAGCTCGGGAGGAGAGGAAATGGTCAAGGCACGAAGCGAAGGCACGCCGGGCTGCTTTGGCTACGGGAGCGGGCCTCAGCACTGTCCCTCGTGCTGATACTCCCTCCGAAGAGGCCCCTGTCGCCCTATCCACTGCTTGCAGACAAGTGGCGCGCGCAGTTCGGAGCGCAAATGATAAATCCACTTCAGGTAATATTTCTCTCAGAATTTTGTTGTAAGAATTATAATGCCATCGGTTCTTATATATTTTATCTTGCAGGGCCAAGTCCGACCGAGGGGGAGGCGGAGACCGTTGAACCCAAGGAAACAGAGGAGGCGGCACCTGCCGAACCCGAGCTGACGGTCGGCAATGTCGCTGGGGCTGCGGAGCCTGAGATGAAGGCTGAGGGATCTGCAGCCGAGAAGGTTATTGATGCTGAGCCTGAAATGGCGGCAGATGAAATGATCATTACCACTAAGCCCAGGGTGGTGGCGGACGAGGCGCTTGAGGCCGGCGACCTTGTAGTGATGGTGGATGAGCCGATGGAGATCGCGGAGCCCGAAGAAGTGGCGGGTGAGATGAGCACGACTCTTGGGGAGGAGTCAGCCGCTCTCTCCCAAGAGTCCGGTAATGCTCCAATCATTGCCCTCCCCGCCTACAATTTTCCGCCGTCTCCTGGCCGCGTGAGCACGACGACGGTCCCCATCGAGTCGGGTGATGAGGCCATGGGCAGTGGCCTCATGTCGATGGAGGAGGGAGTCGCCTCCGTTTCAGCCGGCAGCTCATCAGGTAAATCCCAAGTTGCTGTCTTTCTTTACCTTGTAATCCTTTCTGACAAATTCACCTTTTTCGAAACGCAGGTGCAGCCAGCGCCGATGCCCCACTGCTCGAGGGAGCGCCTACAACGACTGCCTTGGCGGTGGTCACTTCTCAACCCTCTCTCATACCATCGAAGATGTTGGAAGGTATGGGTTTGAAATTTATTAATCTTATCCTTCAGACGTATAATTTATGTACTAAAATCGTACTGTTATGTCTTTTCAGGAGTGCTCTTTGATCATCTATATCAAGTGTTGCTCCCACACTTCTCCTTCCCATCTGAACTCGCTTCTTCCTCCGGTGGCGCTGCTAAGTATGGTTTCCATTGATATCTTTCCTTTTCATTGATGGAATTACTTCTAACCCCCTTTTTTGTCCCGACTGCAGTGCTACAAATCGAAGGGGGAGAAGAAAGATCGGCTACACCACCGGCCCTTCCGGCCTTGCCACCTGCTTCGACTGGTATAGTAAACTATCTTATCAATGACTTTCTCCATATTTATTGAATCATCATCTAATCGCATTTTGTCTTTTCAGCTATCGTTCCGGTCTTGGCGCCCTTTGAGTCTCATATTATAATACCGGCAGGCCCTTCCCAGAGACGTCCGTCCTCAAAAGGTGCGGCAAATAGTCTGCGTATGTTGAGCGACTACATCGAGGAACTCGACGTCGAGGCTCCTACGTCTGCTGCGGACTTCGCTACGACGGTTAACTCGATGCTGGTGATATTTGCCAATTTCTATGACGAGGGCATCGTCGCATCTTGGGTTAACCATTGCAGGGAGATCGAGGCCCGCCTGCATCAGCTGGAGTCGATGCGTCCCGCTCCCGAGACCTTAGTCGCCAGTAATCAAAGAGCAGCATGGATTGAGCAGAGCACTTCTTACTTCCGCCATCTTGAACAAGAAGTCATTTCAAGGCGTAAGGAGCGCGGTGAGACTTCGAGCAAGTCTGCCCAACTGCATGCTCGGGTGGAGGCCAATGCTGCACGGCTGAAGGTTGTCTTTAAGGGCCTCCTGCAATGCCTTTCCGAAGGGTTATCACTGAGGCAACAGCTTGACATTGTCGAGCGGAATGCACCTAGCCAGGAAGCAGCCCAGAAGGCGGCCGAGGAGCAACTTTCATCCTTTTTGCGGCAGCGGGCCCAGGTGGAAGCGGAGGTGGCCGCGGCAGTCACTCAGGAGGAGGCGCTGAAGGAAGTGCGAGAGCAGCTTGCGGATTTGTTAGACACTTCCTCCTCAGTAGCTATCCTGCTTTGTATCGTTTGTACTTGTAAATAAAAACAATGTATATATATATTTTTTTATTCTTTAACACAATGTATCTTGTACCCAATCAAGTTTATGAATAAAAGATACACGTTTTTTTGTAATGTCTTGTGTCATTTCTCCGCCTTTTCTTTCCTCTTATTATCAGCATACTGTCTTGATAAACACATTTGACCGATAATAGAGTAAGCATCTAGATTTCTTCACGAGATAGCGATGGCTTAGGCCGCAGGTTCAGATCTGCCGCCTAAGACTTTTCAACTCTATGAGCCGTGAGGGTCTCATAGAGACTTTTCTCCCTACGGATTGAGAGGATCTCGTAGGTGGGTTTTCTCCTTAGGAATCGTGAGGATTCCTAAGTGTGTTTTCTCTTATAAGTCGTAGGGATCCTATAAGAGAATTTTTCCCTCTTACGAGTCGAGAGGACCCGTAAACGGTTGTTTCCCTCCTTGTCGAAACTCGACTTTGGAGAGTGAGACCCGTGAATAGTATGCAAGAGACTGTTTTAGACCGACTTGCGGGGTCCCATTGTTCAGGAAGCAAGTTTTTTAATCCCTGCTGCCTGAGGCTTCATCTTGCAAGTTGAGACGAATCGGGAATTTCCCGCGGAGACACCGGTTTCTCTGCGAGCCGACGCGAATTAGGAGGCTTTCCTCAAGGATGTTTGTTTCCCTGAGTTGAGGTATTTGCCAAAGATTATTTGTTTCCCTGGTGTTGAAACGAATCGAGAATTTCCCACGGAGACACTGGTTGCTCTGCGAGTCGATGCGAATCAGGAGGCTCTCGTCAAGGATGTTTGTTTCCCTGAGTTGAGGTATTTGCCAAGGATTATTTGTTTCCTTGGTGTTGAAACGAATCGAGAATTTCCCACGGAGACACTGGTTGCTCTGCGAGTGGATGCGAATCAGGAGGCTCTCGTCAAGGATGTTTGTTTCCCTGAGTTGAGGTATTTGCCAGAGATTATTTGTTTCCCTGGTGTTGAAACGAGTCAAGAATTTCCCACGGAGGCACTGGTTGCTCTGCGAGTCGACGCGGATCAGGAGGCTCTCATCAAGGATTGTTTGTTTCCCTGAGTTGAGGTATTTGCCAGAGATTATTTGTTTCCCTGGTGTTGAAATGAATCGAGAATTTCCCACAGAGACACTGGTTGCTCTGCGAGTCGACACGGATCAGGGGGCTCTCATCAAGGATTGTTTGTTTCCCTGAGTTGAGGTATTTGCCAAGGATTATTTGTTTCCTTGGGGTTGAAACGAGTCGAGAATTTCCCACGGAGGCACTGGTTGCTCTGCGAGTCGACGCGGATCAGGAGGCTCTCGTCAAGGATGTTTGTTTCCCTGAGTTGAGGTATTTTGCTAAAGACATTGGTTTCTTCGGAGTTGAGATGAACCGTCGAGATTTGGCTTCGTTTTCTGGCGGAGCCTGTTGGGAAAGTATGATTCCCTCTTTGTTTGCGCCCTTGGATTGTATACAGGGATCGATGTGATCTTAACTGTAGGGCAAAAGTTTTATCATCATTTTTTTTAATTTCCGCGATGCTCTATCATTTCAGCTTTTATATCGCGAAGGTCGCGATTGCCCAATCATTTCGGCTATTTTTCGCGGTGCCCAATCATTTCGGCTGTTTATTTTATTTTTACTCGCTGCTTTTTATTGCGAGTTGCCCAATCATTTCGGTTTATTTTGCATGCATACATTTTTACTTGCTGCTTCTTATTGCAAGTTGCCCTATCATTTCGGATTTCGTATGCATGTGCGGCCTACCGGCTTTTCACCGTAATCCTGCAATTAGACACCGATTTCGGCATCAGCACCGCTACAACTGGGATATTACCAAGAGCGAATCATCATTTACCTCTGTCGATGTCGATCAAAGATGGCTTAGCGAACAGGGTTAAGGTCCTGTCGACTAAGGCTTTTGACTTCATGAGCCGTAAGGGTCTCACAAAATTATTTCTCCCTACAAGTCGTGAGGATCTTGTAGGTGTATTTTCTCCTTAAGAGTCGTGAGGATTCCTAAGTGTTTGTTCCTCTGTAAGTCGTAAGGATCCTACAAGAGTATTTTCTCCTTGTAGGTCGAGAGGATTTACAAGGATTGTTCACCATGCGAACATATCCCTAGTCTCGGATGGGACTTGATTAGGGAAATGTTTATTCGCGCCCGTGGATTGTATACAAGGGCCAGTATTGAACCACTTGTAGGGCAATATCGGAAGTTGTGGGGGTTGCTTAAGCACAGGTTTAGGTCTCTGTAACTTAAGACTTTCAAATCTTATGAGCCGTGAGGGTCTCATAAGAGAGTTCTCCTTACGAGTCGTGAGGATCTCGCAAGTGTATTTTCTCCTTAGGAATCGTGGGGATCCCTAAGTGTGTTTCTCTCTTGTGAGTCGTAAGGATCTCACGCGGGTGGTTTCTCCTTACAAGGTCGAGGGGACCCTATAAGTTTCTTTTAACGAGGTTGCGCCCTTTCGGGTTTTCACAAACACTCGCCGGTAGTCCTGCTGTTTTTACTCACGGAGCCCTTTCGGGTTTTCATCCGTGCCCATTTTGCTTATGGACATACCGTTTTTTTTATTCTTTTTATTTTCTTCTTCTTTTTTTTTACGAGGTCGCGCCCTTTCGGGTTTTCACAAACACTCGCCGGTAGCCCTGCTGTTTTTACTCACGGAGCCCTTTCGGATTTTCATCCGTGCCCATTTTGCTTATGGACATACCGTTTTTTTTATCATTCATTTTTTATTATTATTATTTTCTTTTTCTCTTCTCTCTCTTTTTTTATTCATCTTGTCAGCCTAAGGATGCTGCGGTAGTAGTTTAAAGACGTTTCGGTCTGTCATTAGTTTAAGGACGTTTCGATCTGTTATTAGTTTAAGGACGTTTCGGTCCGTCATGAAGAAGGCTGGCTATTGCTTATAAAGCTTGAGCTTAGGAAGATAGCGAGCGGACATAGTCGTCGTCATCTATCATTGACCTAGGCTGTGACTCATTAAGCGTAGTATTTCTTTAGGAATCGACCATTTATTGGCCTGTAAGGCCTTTCACCGTGCATGTCCATGAGTAGATAGGCCCCACCCTGGTAGACCTTATCTATGATGTACGGGCCTTCATAGTTTGGCTCTAATTTTCCCCGCTTGGCGCGATTGGGGATCATAGGCCTTTTGACCACTAGCACGAGTTCTCCTTAGAGGAATGTCCTCGGTCGGCTCAATCTTTCATATGAGCGCGTCATCTTTGCTTTATAGGCTTCCAGATTTTGTTGCGCTATGAGCCGTGTTTCTTCAAGGGCATCAAGCTCCTCAAGCCGAAGGTGAACATTTTCTTCGTTCGTCAGCTCATAGTAGACTGCCACTCGTAGAGAGGGTAGCTCTATCTCGAGGGGGAGTACTGCTTCCGTACCGAATACCAATGCGTATGGCGTTGTGTTCGTGGCCGTCTTGAACGTAGTTCGATACGCCCAAAGAGCTTCTTGCAGTCTCCCGTGCCAGTCTTTCTTATTTCGGGACACCGTCTTCTTCATGATCTTCATCAAGGTCTTGTTGAAGGCCTCGGCTAGACCATTAGCTCGCGGATTATAAACTGAGGAATATCTCCAGTCTATATTATGCTGTTGTGCGAAGCGACTGATTTTGTGGCTTCTATAAGCTGGCCCGTTATCGGAGATGATCCATCGCGGAGTTCCAAACCGATATATGACGTGCGTCTTGAAGAAATGGAGGATATTCTCCGTCTTCACTTCCCTTAATGGTACTGCTTCTGCCCATTTGGAGAAGTAATCGGTCGTTGCCAGGATGAAACGATGTCCTCTGGATGATACTGGTTCGATGGGGCCGACTATGTCAGTTCTCCACATCTCGAACGGCCAGCTAGCCACCGTTGGATGTAATGGATTTGGATGTTGGTGGATGAAGTCCCTATGGATTTGGCATGAATGGCATTGCTTCGCATATTCAAGGCAATCCTGAATCATCATGGGCCAGTAGTATCCCATCCGTTTGATCTTCAACTTCATCTTCAGGCCCGCTTGGTGAGAACCACAGATTCCGTCATGAACTTCCTGAACGACTCTTTCTGCTTCTTCAGGTCCTAAGCATCTCAGCCACAGAGAATCGAATGACCTCTTGTATAGAGTATCATTGACGAAGGCGAAAGACAGAGCTCATTTCATAAGCTGATGTCTTGTGGACGCTTCTTCAGGTATTCGGTGGGACTTAAAGTAGTCTATGAAGACTTCCGACCAATCCTCAGCCTTTTCCCGGTCTTCTATTTGCAAGGTCATCTGTTCAGTCGCTCCCTTCTCTTCGGATGATTCCGGAGATATTTCTGCTGGGGCAAGCACCCGCCGGCTTTGTACCACAATTCTAACGTCATCAAGGTTCTCGTCAGCCAGTTCTTTAGCAAGTTTGGCCAACGCGTCTGCTTTGCTGTTTTCTGCGCGCGGTATGCTTTCCAAAGTATAGGAGGGAATTTGGGTCAACAGTTGTTGCACCTTTTCACCGTACTTCACCAACTCCGGTTTGCACGTTTGGTAGTCGCCATTTACTTGACTAACGACCAGTTGGGAGTCTCCGTATATGAGGAGGTTTTCAATTCCCATGTCAATGGCGATCTCGAGGCCTGCTACCAAAGCTTCGTATTCGGCTTCGTTATTTGTCCTCGGCTCTGTTAAGGAGAAAGCGAAGCGCATTATCCCTCCTTGTGGAGTCACGAAGATGAGGCCAACCCCTGATTTGATTATAGGGGTACTTTGTTTGCGCTTTTTCATGGAAGATGCTCCATCGAAATAAAGTTCCCATTGGGTATCACCACCGTCGATCGCGTCAAACGCATGTTCTTCTGGAAAATCGCAATTTAGAGGAGAATTGACGGCGATCGGATGCTCAGCGAGGAAGTCGGCAATGGCCTGGCCTTTCACTGCCTTGAGAGGTTGATAGGTTATCGAAAACTCCATCAAGAGCAGGGCCCATTTAGCGAGTCGTCCCGTCAATATGGCCTTCGACATTAAATATTTAAGAGGGTCCACCTTCGAGATTAGACGGACTTCATGTGCTAATGCATAGTGCCTGAGCTTTGTTATCGCAAAGATCAACGCCGGGCAGTGTTTTTCAATGGGGGAGTAGTTGCTTTCTGCCTCCAGTAGAACTCGACTTAAGTAATAAAGTGCCCATAATGCGCCTAAGGAACCTTCGAGGGCGGTTGTGTAAAGAATGAGGGGCTTCCCTTTGACCGGAGCAGCCAACACTGGCGGATTCTGCAGGTACTGTTTAATCTCGTCCAGCGTGCCCTGGCATTTTTGATCCCAAACGAATGGTGTTCCTTTCTTCATCAGGTGACTGTAAGGACGAAACTTGCCCGAAAGGTTGGCTATAAATCGCCGTATATATGCGAGCTTTCCTTGGAGAGATCGCAGCTGCTTAAGAGTCCTTGGCGGAGGCATTTCCATGATCGCCTTGATCTTTGACGGATCTATCTCAATACCTCGGTGTCGGACGATGAATCCCAGGAATTTGCCCGAGGAAACTCCGAATGCACATTTGAGAGGGTTCATCTTCAAGTTGTATTGCCGAAGGCGTTGAAATACAGTTTTTAGGTTCTCGAGATGTTCCTCGTATGATTTGCTTTTAACCACGAGATCGTCGATATAGCATTCGACGATTTCGTGTATGAGGTCATCGAAGATCTTCGTCATGGCCCTCTGGTAGGTGGCACCGGCGTTCTTTAATCCGAAAGGCATTACTTTATAATAGAATATTCCCAAAGGAGTCCGAAAAGCGGTGTGTTTCTGGTCTTCGGGGTGCATTTTTATTTGATTATACCCTGATGAGCCGTCCATGAAGGAGAAAACCTCATGAGTGGACGTATTGTCTATCATCAGTTCGGTGACTCACTGGGAAATCGTCCTTCGGGCAGGCTTTATTAAGATCCCGAAAATCCACGCATATGCGCACCGTCCCATTTTTCTTCATCACCGGGACGATGTTAGCGATCCATTCAGGGTATTGAACTTCCTGGATGAAGCCAGAATCGATCAGCTTCTTGACCTCAGCGTTGATGCTCATCTCAAGCTCGAGCCGCATTCTCCTCGGCGCTTGTTTAACTGGCTTGACGTTCGGGAATATCGCCAATTTATGCACAGCAATTTCTGGATTTAGTCCCGGCATTTCGGAATAGTTCCATGCAAAGCAATCTTTGTGCTGTATAAGGACGTCTTTTAACGCAGCCGCCCTTCCTTCAGATAGCAGCTCGCTGACGAACGTCGGCCGTGGGTCACTTGCCGTCCCCAACTTAATTTTCTTGAGGTTATCCGCCGTGGTATGGATTCCATCTTCCAATTCTTTCAGAGCTGGCGGAAATTCTGCGATCACCTCATCATTGTTGTTTCCGAAGCACCAGGGAAGGTTGTCCATGTTCTCGGGATCTTCTTTTAATATTGTTATCATGTGACAAGTACGAATCCGCTTCCAATCCCAATGTGGGGTTGGTTCTGTTTTCGTGGCTTTGGGTTCGTGCTTCTGTGGCGGCGTTACCCTCCAGTTGTCAGACAGAGCGAACTTGCCGAGCTGGTACTGATCTTCAACCCAATTCTTAAAAGTGAAGCAGTCTTCGAGAGAGTGCCCTATTACTCGATGGTAAGAGCAATAATTTGGGTCGAAGACTTCGCCTGCTTGTTCGGGGTTTTTGGGCTCCGGCAGTGTAAGTATTTGATGTTTTAGAGCAAAATCAAGTATCTTCTTCGTCTTGTCCGGAGGAAATGAGTACGCTCGACCCATTTTCTTCATGAGGGATAGATCAATAACGCTCGACTCCCGTTTGCGTGGCTTCTTAGCCCTGCTTTGTTGCTGTTGAGCGCTTTTTTGGCCTTTCGACTTATTTCTGCCCCTGCGTCGAGCCTTTTTTATAACAGATTGACAGGGAGCAGCACTCTCATCTTTGACGGCTTGTTGAAGGAGGCGTTGCTTTTTGGCTTTCTCGTAGATTGCCATTTCACGATTGTGATCATCTCGGACTTTTTGGCCAGCTTCCCTTATAAGCCTGTCCATTCGTTCTTCAAACGACGGACTGGGCACTTTTGCATCAGGAACTTTTACTAGTTCAGGATTAGTGTCCTCCCATTGAGCATCTGCTTCTTCATTGAAGTCATGCACGACGTAACAGTCGCGGAGCATCTCTCGTTTTTTGGAGCGAATGTATCCGAGCCCGATCGTCTCCATCCTCCCACTAGGCTGGTTGTGCTGAGTTCCGGGGACGTTCCAGACCCTGTCATAGAATTTAGCCTTTCTCATGGTCTGTTTGAAGGGTATCCTTTGGCGCTTCAACAGCCTCTTCAAGCCTTCCGTATAATATCCGGGTAGACGGATGGGTTGAAGCCTGTCCAGCGTAGGATCTGCACCGTGCCAGATTTCTCTCTCTACTTTGTTTTCTTCAGAGCGGTAGAATAGAATTGCCTTCTCACCTTCTCGCCTGGGAGGGATATAGAACGTCTGCAGCTCCTCTACACTGTCGGTATCAAGCGCATCCAGTTCTTTATAATGTTTAAGCGGCACCATAGCGACTTGTAGACTTTGCTCTTCGTCAGCGGAAGCTCGTATTGAAGGTTAAGCAGAGAATACAGCATGGACCTCATCCTCTGAATCACTACCAATGATCAACGTAGGAGCGGATGGTCCCGGCTTGGTGTATTGGGGAGGACCCGAATAAACTATCTCCTCTTCCTCCTCGGTATCACTGCCGAAGACAGGGATGGTAGCGTTAGCTTTATTCTCCGGCTTATGACACCTTTCCGTGTCTTCGAAATTCGGCAAGAAATATTTGGCATCTTCATATTTGCGAACTTCGTTCACGGAAAACGGATTCAATTCTCCCGTCACGGTATACTCGAGACCATCCCTAAAATATTTCATACACTGATGCTGTGTAGAAGGGATGATGTTGTACTCGTGTAACCATGGTCGGCCGAGCAGAGCATTATAGCATGTCTTGGCATCTATGACGTGGAATTTAATGTCCGTGACGAGCAGCCCGAAGCGTAGCGTCAGTATCATAGATCCAAGAGTCTTTAACGATTGGGAGTCGAACCCGGAGATGGTGATCTTGTCTCGAGCGAGGTGTTGAACACTCATGCAGATTTCTTTTAAAACCCGCACATTGAGTAGGTTAACAGACGACCCGTTATCGATTAGGATTTTTCCTATCTTTATATCATGGCAGTATCCTGAGACATAGAGGGGGCGATTGTGTTCGCACGTCCCAAGGAGAAGGTCTTCATCGCCAAAAGTGACATCGGCCGTGTGCACTTCTTCCAGTTCATCCTTCATCTTTTCTTTGGCCAGGAAAGCTTGGAACTGCTCCGGGTCCTGTAGTGCCTTAATTAACGAATCTCTCGCCTCCTTTGATAGTAAAAGGGCGTCAAGAATGCTGAGTTGCGAGGGTAGCTTCCTCAGATGCGCTAAGACGTTGTAATCCACCTTATTCTTTTTCGGCGGGTCTTTGGCAGTTAGCTCTTCCATGACTTGGTCATCCAAGGCGATCTCCTCAGGGACCTTTTCTTTCCCTTTGTCTCTTTTGTTTGGGGGTCCGAGATTCTTTTCGGGCAACGTGCGATTACGCAACCGGATATTTTCATAAATTTTCGGCTCTTCTTCTTTTCCCAAAGTGGACTCTTTGAAGAGAGGGGCAAGCTCCAGCTCCTCATCAGAATCGCTCCCGAATGTGAGTACTTGTGATCCTCCGGCATTGACCATGCGACAATTGCCGGAGGTTCTGTTAAGCCCTTCGGTCGTACCGTTTTGCTCTCGGCGGGTCTTACGCTTTTCCCGCTTAAACTGCTGCCGGTGAGCAACATATCCTTACCACCATCTATCGAAAGCTTTGCACTCCTCAGTGGGGTGCGACATCTTCCGATGATACAAGCAATAGGAGGGGTGCATTTCCGCTTCACCAGTAACGCTTCCCTCAGAGGATGGTAGCTTCATACCCATTGACACGGCTTTAGCAAACCTCTTCCTCATCTTGAATTTGATTTTATCCGCAGTGGGTGTACTTTGCCCCAGCGGGAGTATCTCAATTCTTTCGTCAAGGCGCTGGCGTTTGGCCCTTTCGAATATAACCGCCTCGCGCTCCCGATCAGCTTTGCTTTTTAAGTGAGCTTCATTGAGGAATGTGTCAATTACTTCATCCGATGGCCCCGGAATTTTTGGTTCGGGATCTGCCCCCAGCGTTTCAGTACAAGGAGTCTCCTCATCGCCCATGAACGAATGGGAAATCACATGACAGCTCGCCACGTATTCTTCGAATTCATCAGATGAACTTTCTCCCTCATCTTCCTCTTGAAAGACGTGATTGAGGAATTCTTGGAGTGTAATGGGAGTCCGTGCCTTTTGGTTGTATTCCTCCAGCGCGTCAATTTGTTTTTGCAAGTCCGTGCGCTTGTCGCCAGGCTTCACGGGCTTCTTTGACCTCTTTTTCTTCTTCTTTGAAGATTTCGACGGCTGGTTGTGAATGTTTGGGCCACCTCCATCGATCTTTTGAGTTGGACGAGGCTTCAACATCCCTTCAATGATCTGCGGCTCCAACGGGTTCTTCCACTTGATTGCTAGGCAAAATTGAAGATCATTTAGCATCCTCTTTGTCTTGGCTGATAATACAACCTCCCAAGGAGCTTCTTCAACGACATAGCATGTTGCCCTCGGCGTATTCATTCCCTTAGAGGTGTGGGGCTGCGGTGGATTCACCTTCCATTTGTCAGACAATGCAAACTTGCCCTGTCGGTACTGGTCTTCAAGCCAATTTTTAAAGACGTAGCAATTCTCGATCGGATGACCCAGTACTCGATGATAAGGACAGTAGTTGGGTTCATTGACATCGCTTGGTTGCGACGGACGTTTTGGATCCGGCAGATTTATGAGTCGGTTGCGCAACGCCAGCTCGAATAACCTTCTTGTTTTATCTCGGGGAAACGAGTAAGGACGTCCCATCCTCTCCTTAAGGGCTACGTACGGGCGCATATTATTTTGACGAACGACCGGCTTCGAGATGTTCGGTTGCTGTTGAGCATTAGCGACAACGATCGCTTTTCCTTTTCCTTTCTCATTTCGGGAGTCCGGCTTTGGAAGAGGAGGTTTATGGCCCATTTGATCCTTTTGCGCCAGCTTGTCGATTAGTGCCTGGAAGGTGGTCGGCTTGAAGAACATCATAAATTGCGAGATGGTTGCTTGCGGATCGAGGGTTCCTACAAACATACCCACTGCAGGAGCTTCTTCAATGCGTTGCTCGCATTTTTACCATAAATTACGCCACCGTAAAGCATATTGGACCCATGTCTCGCCCGGCTTTACCCTCCCATTAATCAACGCCGTTATCGGGGTACGCTTACTCACACTCGCGAAACGTTGGGCAAATAGCAGTTCCATTTCAGCAAAGGTCTTGATAGAGTCATTCGGGAGCTCGGAATACCACTCGAACGCCGTATCTGACAAGCTACCAACGAACTGGTGGAGCAACAATTTATCATCACCGCCAGTGTTGCCGCAAAGCGCCCTGAATTGGGCGACATGCTGGTGAGGATTGCCAGTCCCCTTATACACATGGAATTTTGGTATCGTATAACCTGGCGGGTACTTGATCTGGTCGTACCAGCCCGGATACGGTCGCCCCATTTTTACCACCTAACCCGCTGCTTCAGTCGCTTGATGAACCCAGATCTGCTGAGCTATATATTCGTCCAGGTCGGCTTTGGAGATTGCCTCCTCCTTGGCTGTTGACAGAGCCGGAGGAGGATTCGACGTTTCTCCCCTATCATCTTCAAGGATGATCGGGGGATCTTCAGCAGGTGGATCCTGTTGAATCATGCCCACCATGTCCTGGAACAAGAAGGCCATTTTCTTTATGCTGGCTGCCTGTTCCGCAGCTTCTTTATCCTTCTTCTCCAGTATGCGACGAAAGAATTCGACGTCAGTTTCTTGTTCCTGACGTTCATCTGAGGACGTTTCAGGGGTTTCTTTTGGCCCAGTGAGTGCGGCCATCACGGTCATCATCTCCTGGAGCTTTTGCTGTTTCTCCTGAGCCTTGGTCACTGACCGTGTAAGCGGTCTATGACCTGTGGATGCGCGGCTATCCTCCTTTCCCGATGCCATATAAACTGTATGAACTATCATGCCCCCGGACTTAGGGCGTTTAGGCTCACCACCTTTGGCATTTGCCGCGGGCGCGGGGGTTTTCTCCGGCCTTCTTCTTTTGTGGGCCGTTGAAGTGGAGAGGGCCGTTGCAGTGGGCACCCTGGTGATTGTCGTCCTCTGCTGTTTAATAGGACGGTCCTTTTCTTTTTGCACCTTCGCCTTCTTCTGTTGACGAGAATAACCTGGGTCAATCACGGAGTCTTGAACCCTCCGCCAAACCTTGTATATTTTTGAGGACAGCCGTTGAGGGGGCTGTTCTTGCCGTGTTTCCAGAACTCTCTCCGCGGGCGGAGGAGATCTTTTCAATGTAGCGGTTGGAGAGTTCTTACGTACCCTCCTCAGCAGTTCAAAGTTGTTCCCAATTGGAACAGCAGCGTTGACTTCCACCTCTGGAGCCGGTGGAGTTAGCCCTGAGGGGGAGTTGCCCCCAGTCTTCCTTATTCGGCGCCAGTGGGGTCGTCGGGCGCGACGAGTCGTCGGTATTGGTTCAGAGACAGAAACAACCCCTTTTTGCCCCCTGTTCAGGTATGGGGCTGTTGCCGGCGCCAGCCTATCGAAGACTGATGTCTTTTGAGCAGCAGGAGGAGGAGTAGGAGTTGGGACGGTCAGTCTTGTAAAGACCGATCTCTTAGCAGGAGAAGCCTCCTTGACGACTTCAAGAGCAGGTTTGGCTACTCCTTTTGAGGTAACCTTTCCTGGGACTGCAAGCTTCATTGCGGGTCCGTGAGAGTTTTGACCCAATCTGGAGAAGACCGAGGCACTGGTGTTGGGCGACCCGTTGAGAGGGGCCGCAGTAACTGAAAGTCGATTGAAGACCAACTTCTTAGGAGCTTCTTGTACGGGCACGGGGCTGCCGAAGCTTGTTGGTGGAAGCATAGTTCCGAAAAACAACCCCGTGGTGGCTTGAGTAATCTGCTCCACGGGCATGGTGAACAAAGAGGCCGCTTGGGGCCCGTAGGTTATGCCCCCAGTTGAGGCCGGACGTGAGCTACAGCTGCAGTTTGAGCACTTCGAACAGGTAGAGGCCATCGATGCTTGATTTCTGCGCCAGGCAAAAGACCAAATCTTAGTAACTTGAAATCCAAAGGCAACCATTAACAAACCGCGATTCGTTCGCGAAGACGACACACGAAGTGTGGAGTGGAAAGAGAAAAAGGTCCCACCGGGCGTGCCAGAATCTGATCCCCTCCGAAAGACGGCGGCGACGTGAAGACGTCTTGCCTGAGATTCGGGGCAGATGCTATATGGTTTTATCCGTCCACCTCTCCGAAGATGCCAAGTTGATTTATGGCACCGTGTATCGGAGGTTTAGACAGATGCGGCCGATGTAGCAGACTTCGTCAGATTCCCCCTCGCTTGAGGGGGTTTTGATTGTGGGGACGCTCTTCCCTGCAGGCGCAAGCCCCTGCAGTTAATTACGTTACCGCATCGCGGTAACAACTTTCTCCTTCTCCAGAATTTCACTCCGTGTCGTGGGTGTTTGTTTTGTTTGTGGTTGCCCGTGGATTGTATACGGAGACTAATTTATGTCGTCGCCCGTAGGACGTGGATTAGTCAAAATCCGTATTTTCTTAGATTTGGGTTTGGTGTTTTAGTTTAAGGATACGTTAACCGTGTTGAGGCTAAGATCAACTTAAACGTTCGTTAAGGATACGTTAGTCCTGTTTGAGACTAAGATCAACTTAACGTGGTGATCCATTTAATATATGGCCGTCAGGACTCATCACCTCTCTGACGTCGTTGAAGGATTATAACGATAGGTGTCAGAGAATTCAAAAAAGAAAGGGGCGGTAAGGTGTGTTCAGAGATGTACCCTTGAACCAAAGTTGATTTGGAGTTTTATAGTCCATTTGAATGTTTAAGGATACGTTAGCCGTGTTTGCGGCTAAGATCAACTTAAACGGGACCGTTTAGATCCGGCAAAAGAGCATTTGGAGGCTCTATTGTTCCAGTTTAGGGACGTGGTGGTCCATGTTCCAGTTTAGGGACGTGGTGGTCCATCGCCAGTTTAAGGACGTGGTGGTCCATTATTAGTTTAAGGACGTTTCGGTCCGATATTAGTTTAAGGACGTTTCGGTCCACGAGTTTAAGGACCCCGCAGTCCGTGTTGATGTGTGGTCGTCGGGACCCGTCACCTCTCTGACGTCGTTGAAGGATTACAACGATAGGCGTCAGGGGAGTTCGGAGATGTACCTTCGAACCGGATGTTAATTGATTTTTAAGAGAGCAGCTGTGCTCAGTCAATTTAATTTGAGGACTTACGGCCACGATTGGGCTAAGTCCAATTGAAAAATGTTCCACACTTTTATTTGTTTTTTGGCCTGTACTAGGGCTTGGCCCATTTTTAAATAATGCATTGCATTATTTTCGATTTTGGGTTGGGCTCTGCCCATAAAGGATGCAGAGCATCAATTTGTTTTGGGCTCTGCCCATTTATAAATGATGCAGAGTATCAATTTTACTTGGGCTCTGCCCTTTTTATTGCTTTGCAATTTATTTTGGCCTGTTAGGTCTTTTTGACTTGGGCCTGGCCCTTTAGCAAAAGAAATGCATTGCATTCTTAGGCGCTTTGCGCCAATCAAAGAGCGCAAGCGTTTGTGGTGACGACACGTGTCATGCAAGCGCAGTGCGCTGCGCTTGCGCTGCTGACACGTGGCGCACTCTGGTGAGTTGCGCCAATTACAGAGAGCAAAGCTCTATCTTAAAGCGCATAGCGCAAGTAGTTCAGATGCTGACACGTGGCGCTCTCTGGTGGTTTGTGCCAACCCAAGAGCGCAACAGCACAGTTTGCAAGTGCAAGGCACTATAATTTGAGAATCTTTTAGATTCAAGAACCAATGGTTCATAAAGGAAGTGCAAAACACTATTTGATTTCTTGATCTAATTTAGATCAAAGAAAAACAAGCTTTTTCTTATTTCAGGAACCAGAGGTTCATAAAAAGTGCAAAGCACTGTTTTTATTTTGTTTTTTATTAAAGATCATTGATCTTGTTTTTGGATCAATGATCTATCAGAAGAAATTCTTCTATCTAAAAGGTATTTTACCTTTCTTTTTTTTTGGAATTTCCTCAGAGTTCTCTCTGTTTAATTTCTCAAAGAATGTTTTAGGCCTTTGATTTGAGGTCTAGGGGTCTTTATATAGTGCCCATAAGTTTGTTGAATTTGTTAACGAGATATTTCTCTGAGTGATTTGGGGAATTTTCCCCACCGTTGGATCTTTGATCCAAGCGCTTCTGTTTTACAGAAGAAAATCTTCTTGTTTTAACAAGAACAGAAAGATTTCTTTAAAATCTTAATTCTGTTTGGCGCAAATGCCACAGCGTGTGATACGTGTCAAGCAGCGCACAGCGCAGCGCAACTGCGCTGACACATGTCAAGCAGCGCACAGCGCAGCGCAACTGCGCTAGCGCATCCGCGCTGACACGTGTCATGCAGCGCAAGGCGCAGCGCAACTGCGCTGACACGTATCGCGCAGCGCAAGGCGCAGCGCAACTGCGCTAGCGCATCCGCGCTGACACGTGTCGTGCAGCGCAGTGCTTGCGCAACTGAAGCGTTGCTTCCTTTGTTTTTTAATAGAGTTTTGCTCTGATTGGGCGCCGCGCTGAAATATCAGCGCCTGACACGTGGCGCGTTGCGCCCAAGATTTGAAGCGTTGCTTCAAAATTTGAATTTTGAATTTCAACAGAGTTTTGCTCTGATTGGGGGAAACAGGCACTTTTAACAGCATGTTATATTCATAATAGAATACCATCCAAGAAAACTCATGTCTCACCATATGAAATTTGGAATGGTAGAAAACCCAATTTAAACTATATTAAAGTGTGGGAGTGCACAGCATATTATAAAGTGACTGATCCATATAAATCTAAATTAGGGCTGAGAGGCATTAGAAGTATATTTGTTAGATATGCACAAAATTCTAAAGCATATCGATTTCTAGATTTAGAATCAAATGTCATAATTGAATCGATACATGTTGAATTTTTTGAAAATAAATTTATGCATGACAATGTTGATTCTAATTTGTATAATAAAGATAATGCAGCAACTTCTAAGAAAACTACCAATGAGAAAAGAAGAGAAAGTAATGAAAATATTGAACCAAGAAAAAGTCAAAGAATCAGGAAAGAAAAATATTTTGGTCCTGATTTTATTGATTCGCGTTCAATAGTCTTTCTCGTTGAAGGAGATAGAACCAAAGTGCTCAACAAAGTACCTATTCTACTTAATATAGAAGATGATCCTAAAACATTTAGTGAAGCAATGTCATCAAGAGATACTGCATTTTGGAAAGAGGCTATTGATGACGAAATGGACTCAATAATGTCTAACAATACTTGGATATTGGTTGACTTGCCTCAAGGATGTAAGCCTATAAAGTGTAAATGGGTATTTAAAAGAAAACAAAATACAGATGGCTCTATACAAACTTTCAACGCAAGATTAGTGGCTAAAGGATTCATACAAAATGAGGGCATAAATTATTTTGATACTTATGCACTTATGGCTAGAATAACATCCATTAGAGTTCTTATAGCTTTGTCTTCAATATATAATTTATATGTGCATCAAATGGATGTAAAAACAGCCTTTTTAAATGGTGAATTAAATGAGGAAGTATACATGGAACAACCCGAAGGTTTCATACTTTCTGGAAATGAGAACAAAGTTTGTAAATTAACTAAATCGCTATATGGTTTAAAACAGGCCCCTAAACAATGGCATGAGAAATTTGATAAAGCAATAATATCAAATGGTTTTAAGCATAATAGTGCGGATAAATGTGTATATTCCAAATTCAATCAGAATTATGGGGTAATCATATGTCTCTATGTAGATGACATGTTGATATTTGGTACAAATATGATTGGAATAAATGAAACAAAAAAGTATTTAATTTCAGTATTCAAAATGAAAGATTTGAATGAAGTGGATACTATTTTAGGAATAAAGGTGGAAAAAACATAGTGAAGGGTTTGTGCTAAACCAATCTCATTATATAGAGAAATTATTAAATAAATTCCAACATCTTAATATTAAAGAAAGTGTTACTCCGTATGATCCGAGTATGAAATTAAATGAGAATTGTGACAATGTAATTGCACAATTAGAATATGCTAGCGCTATTGGAAGCATTATGTATGCGATGCATTGTACAAGGCCTGATATAGCTTTTGCAGTATGCAAATTGTCACGATACACCAGTAAACCCGGTACTAATCATTGGAAGGCCATCAGTAGAGTTCTTGGGTATCTAAAAAGAACAAAAGAGTTTGGTCTATTTTATTCCATTTATCCTGCAGTACTAGAAGGTTATTCGGATGCAAGTTGGATCATAAGTGCAAGTGATAATAAATCCACAACAGGTTGGGTATTTACAATTGGAGGCGGTGCTATTAGTTGGGCCTCTAAGAAACAAACTTGCATCACACATTCAACAATGGAATCTGAATTTGTCGCTTTGGCTGCTACCGGCAAGAAAGCGGAATGGCTGAGAAATTTATTATTGGATATAGAATTGTGGCCACAACCAATGCCATCTATTTCCTTACATTGCGATAGTGAGGCGACTATGTCTAGAACTTATAATAATGTTTATAATGGTAAATCTAGACACATTAGCTTAAGGCATGAATATGTTTGAGAATTAATTACTAATGGAATAATTACCATAGTTTATGTGAGATCTGCAAAGAATTTAGCAGATCCCTTTACCAAGGCATTATCTAGAGATTTGGTAAAGAATACGTCAATTGAAATAGGACTTAAACATTTACAATTTGGTACAGTAATGGTAACCCAACTTTAATTAGTAAAAACTAATTTTAATAGTTCAATGGGTAATAACAAGTTACTGTCATGTGCCTGTATTGCACTAAACGTCTCATTCTTATAAATAAGTATCTAGTGCTATCTGTTACGATAAAGAGGATGAGCGAAAGCTCTCAATGGAGTTATTTAATTTTTTAAATATCCACAGTAACAGGGAT
Source organism: Agapanthus africanus (assembly GCA_030015575.1). Classification (NCBI taxonomy): domain Eukaryota; kingdom Viridiplantae; phylum Streptophyta; class Magnoliopsida; order Asparagales; family Amaryllidaceae; genus Agapanthus; species Agapanthus africanus. The sequence goes on from CM057339.1 coordinate 51,972,484, forward strand.
ATAATAAAGGAAACTCCACCTATATTAGCATAGAAGTGGTGCCGCTTCAACAAGAGATATGAAGTATTCTCTTGTAAATGCTTATGAAGTAAAAGAGTAGCACATGGTCATAATAGTGCTAAAGCAGTTATAAACCTCTTAGAAAATAAGATGAATATTGTGTGTGTTGTATTTCAAATTCTAATAATAAAAGTTTTGGTTTAATCTGCGGACACAAATAACTTTGTTAGACGATTGATATATATACACTAATGGAAGGTTTAAATCGAGAGATACCTTTCTTTATGATAATATTTGTCACGAGAAAGATGTGGTTGCAGCCAATATATACAAACTAGTGGGGGATTGTTAGTAGTTTGAATCTATTGGTAGCATTTGTATGTGGGAAATAGTCCCACATCGGATGGAGAGACGAATGCCCAAGTCTTTATAATAATTCCCAATATTTAAGTAATATCTTGAATAAAGTGGATTATGAGCCAAGTGGGCCTGATTTCTAGCAGGCTTATAACATTTATTTATTATTGTCTTTGATGAGGCACTTGGGCTTGGGTTGACTTAATAACAGAGTTTGACATTTTGAATTTCAAATTCAAAGGTTGTCTGAACAGAACAGTCACAACCATTTAAACGGTTGTGTCTGTTCAACTCTAAACAGTCACAACCGTTCAGTTGTGTCTGTTCAACTCTATTAATTATGTCCTTCTCTTCACAGTTTTGGCATCTTCTTCTCATTATCTTCTAAGAGAGTTTCAAGGGCTTTGTTGTATTTTTGGGGTGATTGCTTTCCACTGTACTCCCATAGTGGGGGCAATATCACTTTTCGGAAAGTGTATCATACACGTCTCAAAGCTTTTAATTCTGTCTTAACCAAACTAAAGTTCAACAAACCTCGCACCCACGTCTCTAACGGCCACGACCTCACTTACCCTCGACCTTGTCTCGCCCTACAAAACTCCACCTCCTCTGCAATCCGCGACAACAAGTCCCCTTACCTCCTCCTCCCAGCACCTCATCCCACCACCGAGCTCGATCTCGTCTCACCTTTCTCTCTTTCCTCCTCTCCCCTTCATCCGCGATGCCGAGACCCACTGCAACCCAAACCGACCCCTGCAACCTTTGTCTGCACACCTCGTCGTCGATCACCCCGTCGGCCTCATTCCGTCGTCACCATCCTCACTTCCCTCTCTCTTCCTTTCAACCCCTGCACACCACCGCACCACCAAGCCCCCAACGAGACTATCGTCAGCACCCCTACGACCTCTGCATCCACTGTCGACCACCTTGCCGGAACTTTGCCATCGCCACCTCGCCCCAATCGACTCCACGACTCCCCATTGTGCACCCGGGCCCTCTGCAAGCCACACTGTGCACCTGAACCCTCTGCAAGCCACACTGTGCACCCGAACCCTCTGCAAGCCAAGTTCCCCTGTCGCGCTGTGCCTAGCCTCGTGTCGTGATCGTGCCGTGATCATGCTCGTCGTCGCTGCCGTGCCACCTTCGCCTAAGGCAAGTGAATTTCACTTGCTTATCATGCTATATATACATATAGTTAGGATTGTTTTGTACCTAGTGACGTTATAAATGATTTTTGAGTACCAACCGAAATTTCGCTATTGGACTGCGCTGAATTGATAGTGATTGGGTCAGAAGCTCAATTAGTGACTGTATGCAATTTGTAGGAATCATATTCCGTTTTCTTTGGGGGGCCGAAACCTAATTCTTGTTTGAAATAAAATGCACGCAACACGCTTGATAAATTGTCCAAACCAAACCTTTAAACTCGGAATCGCCGACAAACCGCGGTGATGACTCATTAATACATATGCCCAACACCTACTGTGCGAGAGCCCCTAACAACCCGCAAATCGTACCATTTAACGTACTGATATAATAATCAACATTCCTTATATGCTTACTGACAACCTTCTACAAATAACTGATATACCTTTTAATATATAGTGCATAGGAGGTTAAGAGGTGTTTATCTAATATTTACAGTAAACAAATGTTTTAAATAATCTTTGTTTAGAAATAAGTTGACATATACATGCATGGAAAAGTTGTGAAAATAGTTAGTATAGAGGTGTACGTATTATTTAATTTTTAAGTTGATGAATTGTTTGATAACAATGTTAATTGGTAGGCAATCACAGTTTGACTTTGTTGCAAATAATTAATCAAAGAAGTTATCGGGAACAGTAATAGGAAACTCAACCACAATACCTTAAGACTTCTGTTTGGTTTAATCGGGATCAAGCGGCTGCTGTTTTCTCATGTTTATTTTAATACAGCCAGTAACTGAATAAAACTCGACTAGTTGGAGTAGATGGCTTCTATGCAATGCCTAGAATACTATTTTGAAATTCAAGCTGACACGGATGAAAATCAATGCTCCTCTTACTTTGCACATGATGATTTAATATTGCCAATTGATTACTCATGACTTTATGATTGTTTAATTTCAAGATTTAATTACTTGCACACCCTACTGTTGCAACGAATGCTATTGATAATCTGTTAACCCGAAATCGGAACATATTCATTGACATGAATGTCACGCACCGTTTGAGATCATGATTGTCACCATTATCACTATTGTCACTATTGCTACTTATTTTACCATTCAGCATTCATAAACGTGGTTAGGTTTCAATTGTAATCATCGTCACACAAATATAGATTACCATGCTTTCATAGACATGTCATTCTTTATTGCATATAAATTGTTTAGTGGCATGATTCACAGCTTTAACCGACTGTAATACCTCTAGCGATAGTGAGCGTCCTTATTAATTTTCAGTGTATAATGCATTGTCGAACGTGAATAGTATTGATTTGGTTGTGTCAAGTACGCCAGTGAAAAGTGAATGATCCGTGATAGTGAATGATACAATGCAAAGTGAATAAAACAATGTTATTAGTGCGTACTTGTACACAACTAGCCTATGCTCATAGATAGTGAAACCTGGGGGGAAAAGGGAAATCGGAGTGGAAAGGAACTTGTATTTAGCAAGGACAGTGATTTAGAGAATGATCATTCGAACAGCGACTCTTATATTTTAGGTTTGGACCTAACGGTCCGGCTGACAAGGTTATGTCCCGGGCAACAGAGGGTCGTAGTCTCGAGTACGTACGAGACCCTCGTTAAACATGATCATTCTTTTCCACGACTCGATTTCAAAAGTGATTTAGAGACCGATAGGGACACAATTATGCATTGCATTGTTTAATGACATATCGATTACCTGCATTTATTGTCTCCACCATATTACTTTAATTTCCTTGCCTCGTTGTTATTATTATAATATATTGCTATGGTGTCGTCCAGACGACCTGAGTGTGCATGCTCAGACCTTAGAGAAAAACCAGTTCAGGAGTCAGACCTATCTTTCGAGCTCGCAGAGATTTAGAAGGCCGTGCCTCCAGTATATTTTACTGCTTTCCATAAATCACCTTGTATTCGCACTTGGTTAGTAGTTTCTTTTCTTTCGTTCTGTTGTAAATTGTGAACAATGAAAGTTGGTGTAATAAACTAGTGATGTGTTTCCTTTACTTCTGTGCTGTGATTCCTGGTTACCATGTGATGCTCGAAGCCGAAGTGTGACTACGGCAGAATTATTCCGTGACCGTAGGAGCATGGGTGGCCTAACCGCCTCTCGCTTAAAAAATCCCCATTCCAATAATGTGTGAGTGTTGATATCCTAGCCATTGGTGCATGTTATGTACATTTAGAATAAAATATATATTTTAGGGCATGCCAATAAGACTTCCTAAGTATCCTCAATTGATCCGAAAGAATCCAGTATGGAAAAGAATCTAATTACATATATGTCTCCTTGATGACATATCCATGCAACATAGACACCAACTGGCGTTTAACATATGGCAGGCTCCTCTTTTGTTCATAAGTTCCTCAGTGGACCCTACAATGACATCATGTCGACGATTGGTAGTACGAGAAATTGTCAGATCTTTCACCGAGTCCTGGTCAATAGCCGATTCCATTTTGATGTGAAAATGCTTGTGTTGTACACAGCTCTAACCTAACTGCCTACCAGCCACGAGGACAATTCTCTGCAATGTTACTTTTCCTGTATGCTAGAAATTTAGAGATAACCACAAAATTACAGGTATTAATATTCTAATGATCCTACATCTCTAATCTCTGAGTTTGTCAGATTCTACAATTACGCATGTTTGGTTGATACAAAATTCAAAATTCCAGGAACCTCTATCTTAATGCAGCAACGACATCCTTTCAGTTTGTAGTTGTCTGACCAAGTTCAAGAAAAGAATGAGATGATATTAGACAGTACCATATACTCTTTGAAGTATTTCGTTGTATATACAGATGCATATTACATATTCAACTATAATGGATCCTATAAGAACCCCACAGTGCACGGTAAAAATTATACTAGAGTCATTACCCATTTAACCTCATGGAAATCTATAAAAATGACACTTTTGCATGTTACAACATGATAACCTCAAACCCCAGATAAAAATCACCATAAGAAATGCTATGGCATCATTGTGAAAAGAAAGAAGAAATGATAAATGGATTCTAATTGCATGCCACATCGCCTAATGGGTCCCAAATGAACCAAAGATGGGCCTCAAGCCAGTTGTTCATTTTCCGTGACCTTCAGTTTTGCATGGTATTATTTCTATAACCAGTAAAATTCAATAAAGAACAGGGATCACACAAGCCTAACATAATGCCTTCCGATATCAACTAATTTTCTTTTCTAATGATATCAAGAAAAGGCTGCATGATCCTCACCAATCAAAAGAGCATAACAAATCTTCTTTTCCATAAGAGGAGATTATCCAAAGTAATAATAATAATAATAATAATAATAATAAACCTAAAAAGCAAAGAATGTCTAAAGAAAAAGAAAAGGAAACTTCTCTTTCCTTTTCTTTCCTGTTCCACATTTTTTCTTTAGAATTCACTTTTTCTTTATTTCCCCAAGGACCACCGTTCTTCGAATCATTTTTTATTACAGAGCATAAATCAAAGCTGCATGTGGCATAAACTAAAACATATGCAAGCTAATAAATATACACTCACAGTAGTATGCAAGCTGTAAAACCTGGTTTGGGCCAACAACACATGGGCTTTTAAAATAGTGGGATTCCATCCAAAAACCCAACAACCTTTTGGAGGTTTATCTCATCTTATATCCTATATCCATACACATCCCATAGTTTTTCCAATGTGGGACTAATTGTTAACCACATTTTCAACACGAGCAAAACACGACACTGCAAAACTTGTTACTCTCTTTACCTTTCTCTTTTTCTTTCCCCTTTTTCTTTTCTCTCCCTTTGTTTGTTTAAATCCAATTTTAGCAGTCTCCAGCACCAAAGCAGATCATAGATAGAGTGAAGCAGAGAAGAGGTTGGGAAAATTAGTTTCATGTCTCATATTTTCATGGCCACCCCTGCTCCCATAGTGAAAGTTTACCATGGCAAGCCAATGTTGCCGGATGTCGCGAGAGTTCTTGCGTGCCTCCATGAAAAAGATGTCAAATTTGACCTCATCGATATGTATGAAGGCCAGCACAAGAACCCTGACCTCATCAAACTTCAGGTCAACCTAAAATTTATATCATATTCTAGTTGTAATGTATATGTATCAGGGACTAAGACACTATCAATCTATGCATAAACACTAGCAAATTATTTGCATTTTTAATTTAGATTTGATAAAATGACATTTTTTTGTTATCAAGCGTTTGTATGTATATATTTAATAAATAATTAGCGTACCCTACCAAATTGTATCCTAGACTTCTAAAATTTTGCAAATCGGAGAATCTGACTGGTATAGTGTACTCTATTTATATCTGAATCCATGCTTTAGCTTCTAGCGCTGTTTGGGATCCCAAATTTTTGGTGGACTTGCAGCTGAATGACATCTCTATTGCTTAATTTTGAACAGGCATTGCGAGCACCTGTATCAGGTTTCGAAGATGGAGACACCAAGCTATTTGGTAAGTAGTCCACAACTCTGAACAGTTATCTCACATTTTATCTTATGCTGCATTTTTTACTTTGGAAACAAGGTAAATGTTTTGTGCTCCCACTTTGACTCTAATTTCTTAGGCACAGAAGTGAGGAAAGAAACTTTTGACTCTGATTTTCCACTGATTCTACACAGAATCATTTGGTAAAATGGTTCTTGGGGAGGGGGGCGGGGGGATAAATCAATGGCGAATGAGATGCCAAATCCTTGTCCGTCCTTTTAACAAAAACTTATAGAATATACCAAAATGATAGTGAATAATTCCTATAAGAGGGATGCATTTGATCTATTTAACTTGAGGGTTTGATATAAAACTACCAACACTGCATCTGTGGAAAATATGGTTTAGCTCCCGAATATCTATATCATAATATACAAACACCCACCATCTCAAACCTACGATTTACCTCAAAACAAAAATAAAAAAATCGAATATGAATCTGAATTCTGAAGGTTGAAATCTAAATCGCAAATATAAAAAATAGAATATAATTCCTAAATCTAAACCCTTGAACGGAAAATTGTTAAAATCCAATGCTATAACTATCAAACTCCGAAGACGATATAAGTATATTATCTTACAATGAGTAGAGAAGAAAGGGCGAAAGTAATACTAAAGATAGCATATCCCTATTAAAAATTAAACCCTTTTTATTTTCATCGTAATCCCTTTCCAGTCAACAACTACTCAGCTAAGTATGAAGAAAAATGCTTATTATTATTTTTGTTTGAGAATGTAAAGGTCACAATCTTAATCAAAGATTTTTGTTTGAGAATGTAAAAGTCATGATCTTAATTAAAGATTTTAATAGTAAATATCCAAATTTAAAATGCACATACGATGGTTTACTAGATTATCAATATGGGGTACACTAGTCGAAAGGGCAATGACGTGAAGAATTAATATAAGAACAGAACATAACAAATCAAGCTATATGAAAAAAAGGGAAATGTATTACAATCGTTTTTTAAGAGAGTACAAAATTAAATTACATTTGAACTAGTATCTCTATATACTGTTAAACCACCGCCCGTACGCGGGGCTCTGCCAGCTATGATTTTCCTCCCTTTCCATGCCTACCCGGGGGGGGGGGAGGTGGACAGAGCCGGTGCCTCCTTTCTCCCGTGAAGGTGGCTGTAAAAGCTATAGTCCTATTGATCGGGAGAATTCTTGCTTAGGTCTGGCTATTAGCCTGAACCCAACCAGGGTATGAATACCCCCCCCCCCCTCCTCCATAAGATTGGGCTATGGTTTTGGAATTTATGGGCAGGCTTGGGCTCAATCAATGGGCCCTCACTAATGATGCATGCTGTTTAAGGAATATAACCCGACAGTGCCGAATCAAATCGGTTATCGGATTAGAACCATATATTAACCCTGCCAATTTAACATGGATACAACATATTACGCGACAGGCTTCCATTACATTTTCCTCTCTCATAAATGTCAGCTGCAGCTAACTTTACCTGATAGACATTGGTTATAATCAAGCAAAATTTCTTTCCTTATAAATCTTTACAAATCCTCGAGTTTATAAATCAGCTTGTATTGATTGAGTCTGATAAATCAAGCTACTCCTGTACTTTAGTTGCATAAGGTAGGTGTTGATATGAATGATATATACACTAGACTCCATTTATAAAAATTTAATCGGATAATTTCTCCTAGGTTGTAGTAGCAAGCAGGATGTACAAAAGCATAGAGTCACTTGCAATAACAATGTTTAACAATGAACTACTACAGCTAACAGAAAAAGTCAGACCATTATTCGTTGTGACAATAGGATTGACGCACACACAACTAAATGCATTACACAGAGAATTTAAACCGCGCGGATAAAAATAAGACTCGTGTGCTGCTTTAAGAAGAATAAAACAACTTATGGCTACATTACACTAAAACACCCTTAACTATTGTGGTTTTTCACTAAACTATCTTGATTTTTTTTAATATATGTTAAGCCTTCTTAAAGTGACCCTTCAGGGAATTTAAAGGACTTTACGGTATTAAAAAAGCACGGCGATAGTTAAGGTTATCTTGGTGTTATTTAGCCAAAAACTATAAATAGAATGCTAAAACATTGCTTTTTAATATGAATCAGAGTCCAGGGCAATATGCAGACACATAGTCGACAAGTACGCAGACCAGGGTAACAAGTACCTTTTGGGGAGAGACCTACTTGAACGGGCTTCAATCGAGCAATGGCTCAAGGCTGAGGAGCACAGCTTCGATCCTCCAAGCTGGGCATTAATCTTTCACATGGCATTCAACGTCGAGCCCGAACGAGCTCTCATCACCCAAAGCGAGCGTAAACTCAGCAAAGTTCTCGACGTATATGAGCAAAGGCTCAGCGAGAGCAAGTTTTTGGCTGGGAACGAGTTTTCATTGGCTGATCTCTCTCATATCCCGAACTCACACTATCTTGCGAGATCGGAAAAGTGGGGTCATCTCTTCGAATCAAGAAAGAATGTCCAAAAATGGTGGGAGATGATCTCGAGCCGCAAGTCATGGCAGGAGGGGGTCGAAACATTGAACAAGTTTGGAATTTTGGAGGAGCAAGAAACCTCAGATGGAGAGCATGACTTATAAGAAATTGGACTTGATCCGGCCTGCTGTCATCGAGCTAATAAGCCTGGAACCATAGAAGATAACGAGCCGACGAGTGATGAAGATTCTATTGGCGAATCAAATGCTCAACAATCTTTAACCAATGCAATTACAAAAACACCTTCCAAAAGATAATTGTCCAAATCACCCTTGACTCTCAAGAATACAATTCATGCGTATTTTTGGACAACTTGTCAAATTTTATACTATAGTATAGATACATAGATGGGTATCATGTTAAATTATGCGTCTCTTCAAAGTTGATTAATTAGACTTGAGGGCGATATAATGCCGACACATAGCAGACAAGCATGCTGAAAAGGGAAACAAGCACTTGGTCGGTCCCGGCATGCTCGAGTGAGCATCGATCGAGCAATTGCTTCTAACAAACGCCAAGTATACAATCAGCCCAACTCCATACAAGTGTTTCACTTGGCTATCGCGCCATTGGGAGGTATCAAGCCATATGAGGCAATGGTGAGCCAGAGCATTAACAGGCTCGAGAAGGTGGTCAACATTTACGAGCAGAGGCCCGAGGAGAGACGTCATGGAAAAGGGTAGTCCAGATGCGGAAGGAGGCTAGGAGCCCCTGCACAGAACTAAGGATGATGGGGATGAGGGAATTTGGTTTGGTATCGGTTTAATTTCTAAGTATATGTTTCAATTTGGAAGGGGTTGAAAGTTTGTTGTTTAGCTTCCCTTCGTACCAATTTACTTGGTTTGAGGGTTTCCTTTATGAATTTTGCATGGGGTCACCAGTTAGATTGTGTAATGGGGGTTTACTGTACTCCTGTGATGTCTCTTTTATATATTAAAAAGTGCTCATGGAATTCTCCTTACCATTAAGAATCTTCTCTTTGTCTCTATGTTTCATCAATCACTTGGACTGAAAATTTTCATTCTAAGCTTATTGGGGCCTTTTGCAAGTCTCATACATTTGAAAAGTGAGTAACCCATTCGCTTATTATCATCCTCAAATATTTCTTTAATCGACTAATTAAGTTGGACCAGCAAACAATTACAACTACTTGTATCTTGAGGACTCGTCACAACTGCAAAGTGCATTTAGAAATGGTTACAACTCTGTCAACTCATAACCCTTTTTTTGAGGTAGAAACTTTTTCATCATGATCCGGTTTAATAAATCTACATAAACCTCCTGCTAGTCTTCGTACATTTTGCTAACACAAAAGAATCATCCGCAGAGCTTCTAACCATCATGCTCTTGAAGGCGAGACTCTTCTCATTTTTACAAATATAATTAATTCTCTTTGCAAAGTAAGAAGATAATCAAGCTTTCACGCTAGGAAGCTCCCCGCAATATATTTCGCTCTTCCAAAAAAGATTCAACAATCGCTCTAAAGGCCCTTTATCCAAGTAGAATAAATTGGAGAAAACAAAGCCTCAGAGTTGGATGCAAAATGCCTGTAGCAAATATTTATCCTTTATTTGCATATTCAGTTGCATTCAGCTATATAACCTAATGGCCCCAGCTAAATGACACGAGTTATTACAAACCTCAACTGTCAGGTCATCCTTCTTTTCTCAATTCTGTCTGTGCCATAACTCGAGAGAAAAGTAAATAATTGGAATTAGTGATATACTGATAAGCCTGTATCTCTAATCTCTCAGTAAACACCAAAGATGCCTGATAACAGAATGCTAGTCATAACCTTGGAAACCTTTCATTCTGAGAGTTAACATAGACTGGTTACGACCCTGCGGAAATTCCAGAAATGGTAGACGGCTTTGTGGTAAGCGCTTTTTCTAGTCGTAATCATCTCAATAATGTAAACTCTATTCCAAGAAACTCATGACAACAAATCATACTCTCAAGAATGGTTATTTTCTCACCAATTGATCAAGTCCGAATGGAAAAATAATAGGGGTTTTAATTCCGAAATAGGGTCTTTTTATATTAAATTTATTAGATTAGGGTACAAAAATTTAAAATTATGAGAATAGGGCACTTTTGGTCCACGCAAGCATAGCCGGTTTTTTTGCTCGATTTATTGGGAAAACGGGTTCTAACTTTCCCAATAAATCTGGTAAGGCAGGTTCTGAGAATCCGCCTTCCCATAAAATATTGGGAAGGCGGATTCTCAGACTCCGCCTTATCAATAACTCCTATACTTAATCCCAGCGAACAGCTCTGGCCCCTTTTCTTCACTTGTCTTCTTCCTTGCTTTGCTGAAAAATCCCCATTCACTCCTCTTGATTTTTTTTTTGATTTTTCAAAAACAAATCAAATACAATGGAGAACCAACCCTTTGATGAATCGCTTCTAGACGTCAAAATGAGCATAGATCATCGGATATATTGCATGGAGAGGTATAATTCTAAACTTGTTTTTTAAAAATTTGTAGTTTAGATGTTAAATTTAGTGAGATTGCCATGTTATCCCATCAAATTTGGTTCCCTTGTTTTAGTGTTTTTGCGAATCCATCTCAAATTTGGTTCCCGTATGTTAAATTTACAGTTTAGATGTATTTATTCTTAATTTGGTGATGTTTGACCCAAATTATCCTTATTAAATTCCAATTTAACTGCTTGAAACTCATATTACTCTAATTATTTGAGACTCCACTCATTTTTGTTGGTTATGGACAAATTTATTTCTTTGGTCGTATCTCATAATTTTCTCCTTTATTCATTAGAATATATCACATTGCCATATAATTTATACAACTGATGAGAGAATATGCAACAAAAAAATTATAATCTGTGCGATATGAACACTTATAATTCCCTTTGTACTTTTATGCAATACTTAGAGATGTTCATAGTTCACAACAGCTCGAGTACTAGGTTTTTTACGTTATTAATTAATGTTAGGCAATAGCATTGCAACGAACATTCACACCTACATATTATACCTAGAGGAATCATGCCATTGTTTTATTGTTGTTAAATTTAGAGAGATTGCCGTATATATTTCAATTCAATTAATTGAAAATAAAATGAATAAATCTTGCAGGGTGGAGATAATATTAAAGTCATCGGTCATGGTTGTGAAAGATGGCGAATTACTGATCCTCATATTATCGAGCGGCTTCGCACAACTAGTTTTTATGAAGTTTCGTTATTGCATTACATCCAACTCAACCTTAGCCTCATTAGACGCACACTTTTCATCTTAGATGGGCTGATATCACTATCACACTCCAGGATATTGCTATCTTGCTTGGTTTACGAGTGGATGGAGTTGGATTGGTTGGAGCCAAGATTGTGGATTCGGGAACTGAGCACTTAAGTTGGAATATATATGTAGAGTCTGTTCTCGGACATGTATACTTTTTATTTTCTTTAAATTAAAAGTTGAAGTATATTACAGTCATATTAATTAACAATTAATTGCAAAATTCAGGTACCCGAAGGGTTTATTAAAGGAAATAAGATTAGTTTTGCCTGGCTCAGAGATAAATTTCATAATATAAGTGATGATGCTCTATATTGGCGATCTCCCAGATGAGGACACGTGGCAGATGACGTGTCCCAAAGCTCAGAAGAAAGGGCCCACAGGGGCCGACCAAGCCACCCCTGTGCCCGACCTGCAAGCACAAGCTGGCTCTCTTCAGAGCCTCTGCAAATTGGCCTCCTCGGCCTCTCAGCTCACCCCGAGCTACCACAGGACCAAGATGTCTCGGCCCTCCCGCTCGTTCCCGAGCTCTCCCGTCGAGGCCATCTTCCTCGGTCCCTCCGACCGACCAACTCCACCACTCACAGGCGTAACCGCCGCTCCGCAAATCTCGCCATGCGCGGATTCTCCGCAGGCAACATCCCACGTTCCACGCCATCACGATCCCCATTAACGGGCGATCCGCTTATTACGCGGGCGTGACGTCGGGAGCGTAACTGCCGGCGAGATTCTCGCACCTGCTACTGCGTGCTGCCGCCACTATATAAACCCCCATCACAGAGGGGTCAAGTAAGCTTTTTTCACCCCACTTAGCCGTTACTCTGCTCGGATCTTGCGCTAACTTGATCGTCGGAGAGTCCTCGGTGGTACCAAATCACCCCGGGACTTCCTTGCAGGTACTCGGCGCAAATTCCTCAAAACCACCAATCTCCTCAAAACTCATTGAGACCCACACGCAACAGGAGATCACCTCCAAGATCCACCGGGAGATCGACGGAAGACAACATCTGACGGAGACCCGAAAAGGACCTCCATCATTTGGCGCCGTCTGTGGGAACTAAACTCCACAAAAAACAAAGTTGGACTTCCGATCTCCATCCGCATGGCAAGCGATCACCCTAAAGATCCAAGCACCCGCTGCCGCCTCCCCCTCAACGGAGGCGCGGATGAACCTCCGCCGAATGTCATCAACCCCTCTGCCGGCCACCGCCTCGCAGACTCCAGCGGTCGCAGGTCCCTTGATCCGTCCCATTCAACCTTGAGGTCCCACGTCGGAAAGCCTCGCCTCAAGCCTCGTCTCACCCCTATCCCTATCAAGGCAGTGGCGGTCAGCTCGCCTGCTTCCAAGCATGACCGGCACCCCCTCCCTCGACGAGGGCGCACCCATGAGGCCCGCTAAGGCAGCTCGAAGACAACCTCACCACGGGGCCTAAGGGACCTCGTCGAAAGGAACCGAGGCCCAGCAAGAACTATGGTCATGATGACAGGGGGTCAGTCGAGCGCCTGCGAGACTCAGCACCCCACGCCGGCAACGGAGGCCAACGGCCGCTCGAGCAAAAAGGCCAGGGACCACAAGCCTATCACCTTTGGCGACGGGGATCTCCACGGCATATCCATGCCCCACAACAACCCTTTGGTGATCAAGGCCCGAATCCACCGATACGAGGTGCGCCGGATACTTGTCGACTCGGGTAGCTCAGTAGACATCCTCTTCCACAACTGCTTTCTGCGCATGGGGATCACCCCAGCAGACTTGAAACCGACCTCCCACGTCCTTTCAGGGTTCACCAACCACTCCATCCCGGCGGAAGGGGTGGTCACCCTGCAGTTCAACGTCGGGGAACCTGGCCGCACCCGTACGTTGCCTGTGGACTTCATCGTAGCAAAGGTCCCATCGGCCTACAACGTCCTCCTCGGCCGTCCGACGCTGAACTCCCTTCGGGCCCAGATATCGACCTACCACCTGGCGATGAAGTTCCTTCTCGATCAGGGAGGGATAGGTCGGGTCTACGGAGACCAGCGGGTCGCGAAGGTATGCCTTACCGAAACATCTTCGTCCGAGCAGTCGGCCGACGACGCTGAGGTAAAAGACGGCATCAAGGGGACACTCGAGACGAGCAGAAGGAGGTCCGGGGGACCCCGGTCGAACCACTGACCGAGGTACCCCTGACAGAGGGGGACGATGAAAAAACCGTCCAGGTCGGATCACTCCTGACAGGAACTCAGCGAGATGACCTGGTCGGTTTCCTCATAAATAACTCCGACGTCTTCACCTGGGCGCCTGCCGACATGTCTGGGATCGGCCCCAAAATCATTTCTCACAAGTTCGGGGTTGATCCTACGGCCTGACCCGTCAGACAGAAAAAGTGAAGCTTCGCCCCGGTCAAACAGAAGGCTATCAAAGACGAGGTTGATCGACTTCTCGCCGCCAACTTCATCCGGAATGTACCCTACTCGGAGTGGCCGACGAACGTAGTTCTGGTCAAGAAGTCAAGTAGGAAGTGGCGCATGTGCGTCGACTTCACCAACCTCAATAAGGACTGCCCTAAGGACAACTATCCTTTCCCTCAGATAGATCAACTCGTCGACAGCTCGGCCGGCCACGAGCTGTTGAGTTTCATGGATGCTTTCTCCGGCTACAATCAGATTCGTATGAATCCGGAAGATAAAGATCTTACCGCATTCACAACGGAACGGGGGGTATACTGCTACAAGGTGATGCCCTTCGGCCTCAAGAACGTCGGGGCCACGTACCAACGGTTGGTCAATCGCATGTTCAAGCCACAAATCGGCAGGAATATGGAGGTCTACGTGGACGATATGCTCGTCAAATCCGTCTCGTCGGCCGACCACGCCAAGGATCTGGGCGAGGCCTTCGAAGTGCTCCGCAAGTTCAAGATGAAGCTAAACCCCGCCAAATGAGCATTCGGAGTCACCGGGGGAAAGTTCCTCGGTTTCATGGTCACTCACCGTGGAATCGAAGCTAACCCAGAGAAAATCGACGCTATCCTCAACATGGACACGCCCAAGACCAACGTCGAGATCATGCGGCTCACTGGACGAGTCGCTGCTCTGAGCCGTTTCATGTCCAGGTCGGGGGAGAAATGCCTCCCGTTCTTCAAAGCTCTGAGGAAAATCCCGAGGTTCGAGTGGTCGAAGGAGTGCCAGACCGCCTTCGACCAATTGAAGAAGAACCTCGCGACGCCACCACTGCTCACCCGACCGGTTGAAGGAGACGAGCTGTCGCTGTATCTGGCGGTATCCGACCAAGCAGCGAGCTCGGTGCTCGTCCGAGAGTTCGGTAGAGTGCAGAAGTCGGTGTACTATGTGAGCCATGTGTTTAAGGACGCAGAAACGAGATATCCAGCCATAGAGAAGATTGTCTTGGCCCTCGTGGCGGCCTCAAGAAAGCTACGACACTACTTCCAAGCACACACCATCCTCGTACTCACTGAGCGCCCGTTGGGGGCTATCCTTGCATCACCGGAATCCTCGGGCCGCTTAGAAAAGTGGAGATGGGAACTATCTCAGTTTGACGTAAAATATCGCCCGAGGCAGGCCATCAAAGCGCAGGCCCTGGCCGATTTCATCATTGGATGCACCATCTCTAGCAAGGAACCGGAGTCCACGCCGACCCTCACAACTCAGTGTCCC
The DNA here is from genome assembly GCA_030015575.1 of Agapanthus africanus. Taxonomy (NCBI): domain Eukaryota; kingdom Viridiplantae; phylum Streptophyta; class Magnoliopsida; order Asparagales; family Amaryllidaceae; genus Agapanthus; species Agapanthus africanus. Next base: position 51,987,922 of record CM057339.1, read on the forward strand.
ATCGCGGAAAGGCCTGGCTCGGTTCCTGAATGGGTCATCAATGTCGACGGGTCTTCAACTGAGGAAGGCTGTGGTGCCGAACTCATTATCCGGGGGTCGAACGAGGCAGAAATTGAGTACTCTCTGAAGCTCGGTTTCAAAGCCTCGAACAACGCGGCAGAGGACGAGGCCTTCCTAGCTGGACTGCGCATGGCCGCCGGGCTGGGACTGAAGACAATTCGAATCCGCAGCGACTCGGCCCTAGTTTTCGGCCAAGTGACCGGCCGCTTTGAAGCTCGGGAGCCTCTGATGATGAAGTATCTGGACGAGGTAAGGAAACTCCGGAGGAACTTTGACGAAGTCCAAGTAGAACAAATACCCAGGCAGCTAAATGCCCAAGCCGACGCCCTGAGCAAGCTGTCTTCGTCATACTCGGCCGACAATAAGTGGTCTATCCTCTTCGAAACCTTGCCTCAGCCCAGCGTGGAAGACGGAGCGACAACACTCCACGTATATGCGGCGCAGGAAGGAGACCAAGATTGGAGGAAGCCCCTCATGGAATTCCTGAAGGACGGTACGCTCCCAGAAGATCGGGGAGCCGCCCGCCGTTTCCAAGCCAAAGCCCGTCACTTCTTCTGGAGCAATGGGAACCTCTACAAGAAATTCTTCACTCAACCCCTTCTCCGGTGCATCGACCCCCACGAAGCCGACTACGTCCTCCGTGAAATCCATGAGGGGGTTGGCGGTGCGCACCAAAGGGCCCGAACCTTGATCTAAAAGGCGTTGCTCTAGGGGTACTACTGGCCCACTGTTCACGAGGACGCCCAGAAGCTAGTCAGAAGATGCAAGAGTTGCCAACTCCACGGCAGCATCCCTCGCCTCCCCGCTACCGAGCTGACCGCCCTAACATCCGCATGGCCGTTCACCCAGTAGGGATTGAACATGATCGGCCAGTTCCCTACCGGTACGGGCGGGCACAAATATGTCCTCGTCGCGGTAGACTACTTCACCAAGTGGATCGAGGCCGTCCCCATCAGGAAACCAGATGCCGCCACGACCATCAGGTTCTTGCAAAACAATCGGATACTCCGGTTTGGCATCCCAAGGTGTATCATCACCGACCACGGGACGAACTTCGAGAACGAGAAAGTGAAGGACTTCTGCAGGGAATACCATATCCTCATGAAGTTCGCCGCGGTCGCGCATCCCCAATGCAACGGGCAGGCCGAATTCGCTAACCGAGACGTCCTCCGAGGTCTCTAGACCCGCCTAGAAGGACGACAAGGCAGTTGGGTCGAAGAACTGCCCCGGGTCTTATGGGTCCTGCGCACGTCAATGAAGACCCCCACCGGGGAAACCCCTTTCAGCCTCTGCTACGGGACCAAGGAAATAGTCCCAGCGGAGATCGGGTTACCCAGTCATCGGGTCGAGCACTTCGACGACGATGCGAACACCTCGGCGCTACGGACCAACCTGAACATCTTGTTAGAGAAGAGAGACCGGGCTCAGATCAAGGTTGCCGCTTATCAATAACAAACGGCCTGATACTACAACACTCGGGTTAAGCGCCACTCGTTCAAGACCGGGGATCTGGTTCTACGGCGAACGAGTTCGTCGATCAAGACAGGCTACACAAGTTCTCCCCAAAGTGGGACGGTCCTTTCCTCGTCTTTGAGGTACTCCCCGGCGGAGCCTATCACCTACAAGACGCGGACGGACGCAAGTTCCCGTGGCCTTACAACTCCAAGAAGCTCAAGCTATACCAATGAGGTCAAGGCCAACGAGTGTGTACCCCTTCTTACGCGAAGACGATGTAAATGTTTCTAAAAATCCTTTCCATTCAAATAAAGGGAACGTCAGAACATTGCAAATAGAGTTCTGTCTTTGTGATTTGAAGCCCTCACCAAAGAGGCAACCGCGCAGCTTCACTGCCCGGTTATCCTCAGCAGGCCTCCTACGGCCCTCCAACGCTAAGGGTCAAAGTCCTCCTTAGAGGCAGCTCAGCAGCTATCCTGCTCGGCTATCCCTGGCCGGTAGCTTCCCTACTCGCAACGCCGGGGATCAAAAAGTCCTCCCAGAGGCAGTCGAGCCCGACCCTCGCTCGACTATCCCCTGGCCGGTAGCTTCCCTACACGCAACGCCGGGGATCAAAGCTCTCGCCAAGAGGCAACCGCGCAGCTTCACTGCTTGGCTATCCTTAGCAGGCCTCCTACGGCTCCCCCAACGCTAAGGATCAAAGTACTCCTTAGAGGCAGCCGAGCGGCTTCCCTGCTCGGCTATCCCTAGCCGGTAGCTTCCCTACTCGCAACGCCAGGGATCAAAGCCCTCGCCAAGAGGCAACCGCGCAGCTTCACTGCCCGGCTATCCTTAGCAGGCCTCCTACGGCTCCCCCAACGCTAAGGATCAAAGTCCTCCTTAGAGGCAGCCGAGCGGCTTCCCTGCTCGGCTATCCCTAGCCGGTAGCTTCCCTACTCGCAACGCCAGGGATCAAAGCCCTCGCCAAGAGGCAACCGCGCAGCTTCACTGCCCGGTTATCCTTAGCAGGCCTCCTACGGCCCCTCCAACGCTAAGGATCAAAGTCCTCCTTAGAGGCAGCTCAGCAGCTACCCTGCTCGGCTATCCTTGGCCGGTAGCTTCCCTACTTGCAACGCCATGGATCAAAAAGTCCTCCCAGAGGCAGTCGATCCCGACTCTCGCTCGGCTATCCCCGGCTGGTAGCTTCCTACCACAACCGACAAGGATCAAAAGCCCTCCCAAAGGCAGTCGAGCCCGACCCTTGCTCGGCTATCCTTCAGGACAAAAGCCCTCGCCAAGAGGCACCGGGCAGTAACCCTGCTCGACCAAGGGTCCTTGGTAGGCTTCTTACAGCCCTTCCCGCGCTAAGGACCAAAGTCCTCCTTTGAGGCGGTCGAGCCCGACCCTTGCTCGGCTATCCCCGGCTGATAGCTTCCTACCACAACCGACAGGGATCAAAGTCCTCGCCAAGAGGCACTGGGTAGTAATCCTGCTCGGTCCCCATCCTGAAGGATCAAAGCCCTCGCAAGAGGCAACCGAGCCTGACCCTTGCTCGGTCATCTCCGGCTGGTAGCTCCTTACCCATGACGCCAGGGATCAAAGCCCTCGCAAGAGGCATCTGAGCGGCTAACCCGATCGGTCATCCCAGGCCGGTAGTTGTCTACCTACGACGCCAGAGATCGAAGCCCTCGCCAAGAGGCAACCGCGCAGCTTCACTGCCCGGTTATCCTTAGTAGGCTTCTTACAGCCCCTCCAACGCTAAGGATCGAAGCCCTCCTCAGAGGAAGCTGAGCGGCTACCCTGCTCGGTCATCTCCGGCTGGTAGCTCCCCACCCATGACGCCAAGGATTAAAGCCCTCGCAAGAGGCATCTGAGCGGCTACTCCGCTCGGTCATCCCTGGCTGGTGGTTGCCTACCCACGACGCCAGAGATCAAAACTCTCGCCAAGAGGCAACCGCGCAGCTTCACTGCCCGGTTATCCTTAGTAGGCTTCTTACAGCCCCTCCAACGCTAAGGATCAAAGTCCTCCCAGAGGCAGCCGAGCGGCTTCCCTGCTCGGCTATCCTTGGCCGGTAGGTTCCCTACTCGCAACGCCAGGGATCAAGGCCCTCACCAAGAGGCAACCGCACAGCTTCACTGCCCGGTTATCCTTAGCAGGCCTCCTACGGCCCCTTCAACGCTAAGGATCAAAGTCCTCCCAGAGGCAGTCGAGTCCGACCCTTGCTCGGCTATCCCCGGTTGGCAGCTTCCTACCACAACCAACAGGGATCAAAGCCTTCGCCAAGATCAACCGAGTAGCTTCCCTGCTCGGTCATCCCCAGCAGGCATCCTCCTGCCCAATAGATGCTGCGGGTTTGCAGCCCTCATAACGAGGCCGCTGAGCCCCTTTATGCTCGGCACAACTATGGCGGTCATCCCTCTGCCCATCACATGCAGCGGGCCTGAAGCCCCAACAAGAGACATCAGGTCTATCCAAGTCTGAGTGATCCCCCCTCAACTTCGGGCCCATGGAGATGCCTCCTTCTCAGCAGCGCTTGGCACACTTAGCAAGTGATTGAAATCAACTCGACGAATGATCGCTAGACAGATACCCGACCTGACATGGAAGCCCAACAGTGCAAACAAGGATATTTTACGAGCATTCTTCACAAACAAAAGATAATGTGCAAGCCGATGAAACAAAAAGTTTAACTACCAAAAGCGAAGTCTTTACAAAGGGTATTTTGGGCTCCCCAGCTTTACAAAGTTCCGGACGCTTACAAAAGAGGGACGAGGAAATATCAAAAAGGCCTAAGTCACAAACCCCCTCCTGCGCCTCGCTTCCCTCATCACTGTCATCGCAGTCTGCCGGAGGCTTCACCACCGGAGGCTTTGCCACCAGGGGTACGCCTCGCTTCCCTCATCGCTGTCTGCCGGAGGCTTTGCCACCGGGAGTGGGACCCGAGCACGGAGCTCGCTATCGGCGAACTCAGGAAGCTGCTCCTTCACGGCATCTAGAGCCTTATTCCATGTGATGGCGGAATGCTCGCCAAGCTCGGCATGAAACTGCTTTGACACCTTGTAATCGGCCACAGCCTTCCTAGCCCGAATCTCAGCCCGGCCGCCCGAAGCGCCGCCTCGGCATCCCCATGCTGGCGTCTCTCTCCTTCTCCATGGCCGCGAAACGATCGGCCAGATCCGCCAGCTTCGCCTCAGCAACTCAGTGGGATGCACTCAGGAGACGATAGGCACCCCGGTTCGCTGAGATGGCGAGCTCTGCAACCTCCGCTCGGGCTGCCAGGACATCGGCCCTCACCCTCTGCAGACACAGGTCACGTCGTAGGACCTCGACCTCTGAAGGAAACGCTTCCACCGGCCTTGGTGCGTGGAACGCCCCCTCGGCCTCCATAGGAGTAACGAGGGCGTGGTGTTGAAGGACCTGATGAGAAACGGATGAGAAACTTGGAGACGCTCGAGCCAAAGAAAGGAAGGTCAAAAAAACGTATAGAGGAGTTCATACCTGGACCGCCCCTTGGGCGATGGCCTCCATTTGGACCCTCAGGGTGCCATGCAGAAGCCTCCCCCCGGCCGACTCTTCCATTCCGGCGAGAAGGCCGGCAGCGACGGAAAACCCAGATGGAACCATGAAGACGGCATCCCCCTCCTGCACGGGAATCCCCTCAGGGACCCTCGACGGCGGCGCGTGAGAGATTGTCCTTTTCCTCTTAAGGGGGACCCCGTCTTCACCCTCCCCTTCGTCCCTCGTCTGGGGATCGGATGATCATGGACGTCTCTGGCCGCCGCCGGAATAATCACCAGGAGCCCTCAGCGAAGCAGACGGCCCTGCCGCCGGCGGAACATTCGGCACAGGGCTCGAGCCTGCCGGGGGCACAGGCTGCACCGCTGGCCTCCCTCCGGAACGAGAAACCTAAAGAGTAGGAACGAACCATGTATCCAAACCAAAAGAGGAAGAGCGCCGAGCAACCAGGACTTAGAGCGAGGAAATATGAAGGAGTAGGGGCCCTGGAGTGGGTCTCACCCCTATTTATCACTGCAATCGCCCTCATCCAACGGCGTCCTCCATCTCCCGCCAAAGCGCCTCCTCGCGTCCAACGGCTCCGATCGCTCCACTTGTCGTTCCCACACTGGGTCGCATCTCATCAGATGCCGCAGGTCTGCACACGTCGCGTCGGCCAACCGACGCTTGACACACGGACCGTCGCTTCAGTGACAGGTTGCACGAACTGGCGCACCTTCCTTAAATACAGAGATCTCTCCCTGATTCGCTGGCAGAAAAGACGGCTGACAGCCCGAGGACGCATCCCGACGAAATCTTAAGAGGGAGCTCACCCCTGGCGGCTCGGCAGTCCACTCTTGACCCGACCCGCCAGCTGGTCGGGACAAGAGTGGGGGGCTAATGATGATGCTCTATATTGGCGATCTCCCAGATCAGGACCCGTATCAGATGACGTGTCCCAAAGCTCAGAAGAAAGGGCCCACAGGGGCCGACCAGGCTACCCCTATACCCGACCTGCAAGCACAAGCTGGCTCTCCTCAGAGCCCCTGCAAATTGGCATCCTCGGCCTTTCGGCTCGCCCCGAGCTACCACAGGACCAAGATGCCTCGGCCCTCCCGCCCGTTCCCGAGCTCTCCCGCTGAGGCTATCTTCCTCGGTCCCTCCGACCGACCAATTCCACCACTCACAGGCGTAACCGCCGCTCCGCAAATTTCGCCATGCGCGGATTCTCCGCCGGCAACATCCCACGTTCCACGCCATCACGATCCCCATTAACGGCGATCCGCTTATTACGCGGGCGTGACGTCGGGAGCATAACTGCCGGCGAGATTCTCGCGCCTGCTACTGTGTGCTGCCACCACTATATAAACCCCCCATCACAGAGGGGTCAAGTAAGCTTTTTTCACCCCACTTAGCCGTTACTCTGCTCGGATCTTGCGCTAACTTGATCGTCGGAAGGTCCTCGGTGGTACCAAACCACCCCGGGACTTCCTTGCAGGTACTCGGCGCAAACTCCTCAAAACCACCAATCTCCTCAAAACCCATTGAGACCCACACACAACAGGAGATCACCTCCAAGATCCATCAGGAGATCGACGGAAGATAACATCTGATGGAGACCCGAAAAGGACCTCCATCAATAAGCAAATGATGATGTCTTGGATAGACATGTGCGTGCCAACATCCTATACATATTGGTTTTTGGTTGATGCTGTCCATCCAATATACCTGGAGTTTCTTAGGGACTTCAATGAGTGTGGTCGGTATGCTTGGGGAGCAGGAGTCCTGACATATCTTTATAAGGATCTAGATAAGTCTTGTGCTCCGAAGAAAAATAAGATTTATGGTTGCATTACATTACTCCGGGTACATATTATATTTGAATTAATTATTTTAAAAAATCATAATGTTGGTTCTTTCTAATATGTATAACATTTTATATATAGATTTGGTCATGAGAGCACATGTACATTGGTAGACAGGATGAGATTCGTATTGCTGGCGAGGATACACCTGGAAGGTCTCTCGGCTGTAGGCGGAATGTCAAGAAATCATATAATGCTTTTCGTCGAGTGCTTAAGTTCTATAGAGATGAATTGGATCGCATGGCAGCAATTCAGATAACCATTAATTAGGTAATTAAATTTATTTTAAAACTTTAATGTGAGCATTATTTCATATTTGTGTACTATACTTTTGCAGTTCACGTGGGCGCCTTATACAGAACACGTCTGGAAGGGTTACCCGCCATTTGTACAGCAGGAGAGGCGGTTTGGCGGGCTCGATGCCCAATATTATGCATTAGTATCGCGGTGATGCACTTACCGGACCGGATATTGCGACAGTTTGATAGGTTACAATATATTCCTGAGACGCCGCCTGAGTGTATGACAATAGAGGGAGACTTGAAAGGAAAGACAAAGATCGATTGGAGGAAACATCATCATGCATATTTGATGAGATGGGAAGCCAGACTTCGTAATATTGTCTTTCAAATATAGGTGACCTAATCCAGGCCACATCTACAGAAATATATCTACAATAGCATAAGCGTGTCACTGTAAGATATTTTTCTGCTCCTCCTACTAACTTCCCGAACATCCAGCTTTACGAGCCTAGAGGCCACGTTAAACAAGGAATGGCAAGCTAAATGATCTTTTTTAAATAAAATTAGTTCTTAACCATTTTTTATATCTTTAATTATATATTAATTTTTATGTAACGACAGGTTCGAGAGTTGCATCATATACATTCATTGATACGAGAGTCGTATCCTGCTGATGCTGGTGCAGCCAGTTGGGCATTATTTTCTGTTATAGGCACACATATCGACTTTCTGTACAGTTCGTATCAGGTACTCCAACATTTGCCGTCGTCGCCAGAGCCGCAACCAGAGGCCTAGCATGAGCCGGAACTAGAGGCACATCATAAGCCGGAACCGGAACCGGAGCAACAGTCCTAGCATGATTAGACCAAGCACCGTACGGTGAGCCGCGGCATGAGTCGGAACCAGAGCAGTATCCACATTATGAGTACAGCCAGCAGCATTCCAGGCATAATCAACAGTTCCAAGCACTGTATGGTCAATTAGAGGCAGAGCAACAACAAGACCGATACTTGCCGGAATGGGGACAACAGCAATGCCCACACTTTCAGTACGGTCAAGTAGAGGCACAACAACAGATTGTGTCATGGGGGACAGGTTTTTCATCATTCTCACAGTTGTTGGAAAGCTACACAGTCTAGTGCCCGAGCAAGAGATAGAGCCTGTCCAAGACGAAGAGCAAGGGCAAGAACAAGCAGAAGAGCAAGAGCAAGCACGAGAACAAGAGCTGCGGCCCAAAAAAAAGCACAAAGATCACACATGTTTTTCGTCGCAGAGGATCTTCTCAAGACATTCTACCCACACCACCACAACAGACCCCCGTTTTGTCCACATCATCGCAACATACCCAGGAAGATGGGGGGTCGTCGAGCAAACCCAAGAAGCATAGGCTTTTGGATAGCATTCTCCGACGTGGGAAGCATAGGTGAGGCATCCATTTACCATTCGCTCTATTCTGGTATCATATAATAGCTCACAACAACGGTATATGAATTTATTTGATGATTTGGCATAAAATAGGAAATAGTTTGTTGAAAGTGAGGCATCCATTTACCATTTGCTCTATTCTAGTATCATATAATAGCTCACAGCAACGGTATATGAATTTATTTGATGATTTGGCATAAAATAGGAAATAGTTTGTTGAAAGTGTGCAATTGTGCATTGAAATATTGGAGTTTTTTTTTTTGGTATCATCAATATTCATGTTATGGCTTATTAAGTGATAGTTATTTGGGATTCCTCAAGATGCAGATATCTTGTTCTTGCCAATGATGCTAACATCTCTATGTTGAGAAATGCCACCTGGACACTATCAAACTTCTGCAGAGGAAAACCACAACCATCTTTTTAACAGGTGCACTTTTGTTTCATATTATAAGCATTTGCCAGTTGAAAATTGATTTTGGTGCATGCTCCTGTGTGATTTTGGTGCATGCTCTTGTGTGCTTTTGGATAGCATGCTCTTGAATATTTGGTGCATGCTCACAACAACTAGTATAACATCAATAAACAGAATCAACAGAATTGGCTTTTATGGCATATTTCCAACCACAAGTATCTTATGGATTTTCACCTAATGCTTTTTATGGGTTATTCCATACTCCTAATTCGTTATATTTGCCTGGAACACAGATGTTATGCATGGGAAGATAGCTCCAAGTCTAAAGTGCAAAACATTCCAAATGATGGGGTAAATTTACCTGGCGAAGATGTTTTGTTTTGCCTTTTCAATTTAATTAGGCATCTATCCAAATTTTCATCCACCGTACGTCAAATTTCCATGTTTATTCATCTACATTCAAGGTATAATGATTCTGGATACAGATGCAAGGAGAAAACCTTTCAAGGAATCTTTTGCTTTGCAACGGAAAACCTAGAAAGTTATTAAATAGAAGTAATTTAAACAAGAAAGATATATCTGGTCCAACTAGAAAGCAAGCATAAGCAATAAGGAAAAGCCTCGGTGATCAAGTGTTAGTATTTAGTTGGGTGGGTGTGGGAGTTGGCTCCTCTAAGGAACTGAACGTCTGAACCACTTCAATTGAGCAATGAAGTGTGTGAATATATCTTGGGCAAAATGTTCTTTTTTAACACATAGGGACTCCAAAGCTTATGAGATTTAGATAATGTTGTCATATTATATATACGTCAATTAGAATATTTATTTTTTAGAACTTGTTCCCTTGATATTTCTTGGTGAAGGGAATAAGTGCAAAAGAGCACCAGCAGGAGCACCAGCAGCAGCAAGCAAGCATCTGGTCCAATCTATTGTGGACGAACTTGCTGGTTTAAGTGATATATATTTATGATGACAATTGGATGCTGATATGTGGGATATTTAGACATTTGTATATTCTTTTGGATTTCGAACTCGTTTGTGGTCGAACTCGATGATCTTTTATATATTGATATTGATATTTGCCTGTGTTATTCTTCGCCTCGAGCGTCGTATATTAACCGCGTGGTTATGACTCTGTCGTGTGGGCGTTGAGCTAGCTCCCGAGTGGGGATGCTTTTATATTATATTATTTACCGGTTTTTATTCAAAATTTATAAAGGGGGTACTGTTCAATTTTTAAATGACGAAAATGTTTTCAAGACATGGTGTTTGATTAGCTAGGAGAGTAAACGGTGTTATATATTTTGTTTGAAATAATCCGAGGGGTGGGATGGGGTGGGGTGAATAGGATTATACTAATAATACCCACAAATTAAAAACTACTTGCTGACAATTCAACAAACAAGTAATGTGCAAGTAATAAAATCGAGAGAGAGGAGCAATCACAAACACAAGCGTTTAGAGAGGTTCGGACGCTCCCCCAGTTTAGACATACAAGTCCGTTCCACTAACACGTCTCCGATAAGACGTTGCGCATTCGCAACTACAACCACGTCTCTCGACACACGAGAGACACTCTTCAAATGAATTGTTATTTTTCAGATGCAATAACTTCTCACAACAAACCCTTTTAAACCCCGCACCAAAACAAATCAAGTACAAGTATTAATTGCAGCTCTGGCAAGAGAACAGACGTCTCAAGACTAACTGGACAAACGTCTGAAGGCCAAATAAAAAGAGCCGTTACGGCATTTAATACATGTAACGGTAATATTTTTCAAATAAAATGAACTTCAGACGTTAGTCAAGTAAAGGTTCAGACGTTTGCCGTGGTTTTTCAAATAAGACGAAAGAAAGTACAGAGAACAAACTGACGTCTGAAGAACAACTTACAAATGTCTGAAGAAGAAAAGATTTTCAAAGATTTTGAACTGCAGACGTTTGTTGTCTTCAGACGTTTGTTCCTTAAAAAAATTCATTCCAATGAAAACATAGAGAACAAACAGACGTCTGAAGAACATAGGACACACGTATAAATAAGAAAATATTTTCAAAGATTTTGAACGTCAAATGTCTGTCCCTAATAAGTTCAGACGTTTGTTCCTTTAAAAGTTTTAAGGCAAAAAAAACATAGAAAAAAATGAGATGTCTGAAGAAGCATTGAAGACGTTCGTTCTGAAGTAAAAACTGATATTTAAAACTTGTGCATATTTTGTAATAAAGAACAAACGTTTGAAGGCAAATGAGACCGACATCTGAAGAAGAAAAACACAGAATATTTTGAACTTCAAAAATGAAAAATCGTTTTGAATGAAAACCTTTTTCTCAAAGTTTTGCCCAATAGTTTCATGCATGAAATAGTGTGTGCTTGAGCTTTTGAATGCTAATCTCATAAACCAAGTACTTGCATGGATTTCCTAAAGATTATACTTATAGCTCGAACTCTTGAATTTTTCGATTTCTTGAATTCTTTAAACTTGGACTTTGGCTCCTTAGCTTTTTAAAGCTTGAGTTTGAACTTTGATGAGCTCTAGTCCATAATTCTCCAACCTCCAATAGATTTGTCGTTTTAGCCCATTTTCCACCATCCTCCATCAAAACCTTGTGTCGTGAGATATCCTGAAATCATTCTTAAACACGACCAAGCTTGTATACAGTGTTATGAAATAAGCAATAGTAAACACTTGTGTGCGTGTATTGTATAATATCATCAAAACTAAATAATATGATTACAAAAATCCATAAGGCATCATTGTTTGGCGCGTTCCAAGTTTTTTAATTACTGTAAACTCCTTTAGACCCTTGGTTCAAAAAGATTTTTTGAAAGAAACAAATAATATGTAAATAGATAATGATCCAAAAAGAACTTATCCATAAAGATCTTGTGCCCAACAAAAAATAAAATAAAATCCGGCTTACATAAATCTTCATCATAATCAAATTTATAAACAAATGACAAGGGCGCTCCATGCCAACATCTTACATCAAAACAAAGCTTATAAATCTTCTTAGAAACAAAAATTATACTGAATTGAATAGCAACAAGTAGATAAAAACTTCAGTAGCTAACAAATCATCACTGCCTTTCCTTCCCTTGCTTCTTCTTCAAGATCTCGAAGGTCCCGACCCTACTGACAATCACGTGCATCTAGTCCTATAATGACTTGGTTATTTATATAAACTACATCTGATGTGCCTTTGTTGATGATCAGTATCCATTATCATTCGATTTCGACGCACCATGGGTCTTTCCGGACCTATGCTTTTGTCAGGCGGTAATATTGTTGGTGTTCGACTATTTCCAGTATGGTGATGCCAATGGCGACCGTCTGATATAGAATGAAATTTTGGATCATATGTACTTTAATAACTGCCTGCCGTATAGTAACGTGGGAAGAAAATCGTAATGTGACATGCATATTGCTCGCAGCAGCAATTGTGTGGCCACACGGTAAATGTTGTTGCTGGAAAACACCACGTGCAAATCGAGAGCTCATATCTAAAATTAACGGTATATTGATTCCCATTTTGACCTGTAATTTGAAACTCGGCTACGTAAAAACTTTTAGACCCATAAAATTTTGATCTTCGCTCTTTTCCGAAATATATCTTCATAGAACGAGGGGAGTGGTTTCCATCGCCAAAGACTTCACTTTTTTGCACAGTAATCATTTTGAAAAATGTTCGAATAATCAATGCCTGTATCAGTAAGCCTCTTACAATCTTAAGCACACCGTTGAAGCTTTCAGACATATTAGTGTTCATTAATAGATACCCACATCATCTATCGTACGCTTGTGCTCACATGTATGCTGGATACTCATCTAATCAAGCTCTCGCTGGTTGACTCATCTTCCCAATAGTATTCATGTGCATGTCATGAACATTAGGGTCTGACGCTAAAACGACTTTGTATATAAGTTTATGTAGATCTGGATTTTTAAATTTCCTATCAAAATTCTGTCTGAAGTGCAGTAAGCAAAACCTATGGGGTGTCGGAAATACAGCTCTCACCGCAGCTAGTATTCCAAGATATCTGTCGGAAATGATGCATGGGTCTATTTTAGCATTAACCGATGGAATACTTTTGATTTGATGAAAAAACAATGTCCAAAACAAAGTATTTTTACTCCCAACAATAAAAAATGTCAACGGAAATATACCGTTATTAGTATCAACACATGTAGCAATCAACATGCATCCTCTGTACTTGCCATAAATATGTAATATCCACGTACAATACCGGTCGACAATGTATGAAACCAGTCACGCAGGAGCAAAGCATCAGAAAATTCTTTGAAACTTTACACACCCTTCGGTCTCTGTTTCTGTGGTTCTTAATTTGTATACGGACCCCGGATTTGAAGCTTTAATGGTTTCCATAAAATGGACTAGCGAGTTGTATGAGCTTTTTCAATCTCCAAATATGTTGCATAAAACTTTTCTACGAGTATACCATGCCTTCACATGAAAATATGAAGATTACACTGTCTACTAACATAGAGTCATATTTCTCGAGGAGTTATCGCCACATCTGTACGGACAGATGGCATGATAAGTGAGCAAAATATGTCACGCCCCGCTTCCCAGAGTGCGCTAAGATAGGCACGTGACAGAGCCAACCATGCTACCCGTGGATAGGAAAAATCCCTCCACGGTCACATTACGGCTGTAAAGATATCAAGAACAAGAAAGTAAATAAACTATCTAGTACATGTCCATGAGCCAGAATAAACGAGTCAAGAAATAATATAATATGCGGAAGCAAAAGATCCAATAAATAAAACACCTGGAAAGTAAAACTGGATACCAACAGGATCCTCACTGCTCGGTCTAACAGCGGCAGTACTCCTGATCAGCCTGCGACAAAGATAGAGGATCTGGGCCATGCAAAACCCAGACGTCAGTGCGTCATAACATCAAGTAATAATATAAACAGGGGGTAGCAAGGCATGCAGGTATGAGTATGAACGGTAAAACAGGTATAACAGTAATATAAAAGTGACAGTGAAGGGTAAGACACAGGTGATGTTCAATGAGTAATCTAAACTGGTCTACTAGGTTAACTACTCTCAAGTCTTTGAAATCAATTTGATGAATTATCGATGTAACTCAATAGTATCCCGTGCGTGCCCGGGACCACGGTCAAGATTATCGGGCTGAATCCGAAACGTGCCGCTAGGCAGTAAAAGGGTAGTATGTAACGATGAGTGATGTCAGCACCATCACCCCGGGGCTGGCCTAGCCCGTAAGACTGATCAGTAAAGGTATCGAACTGTTACAAGTCAGGTTTCATCATTGATTTCCCCATACCCCCAAGTTATGTGTTCAAGTCAGGTATTGATAAATATAGAGCTAATGCCAACACAGGATCAAGCAAGTACAGGTTTGTCTGAATAGACAACAGGAAATGTCCGTAGGGATAACAGGTCAAGATTGTTGGCATTAGCAACAAGATCAGGTAACAGGTCAAGCTATGGTATATTAGGTCAAGTCAGGTAGTGTATATAAATCCAATCATGTCAAGAAGTGCACGGTATCAAGTCGTATCAAGTAGTAGTGTATCAAGTCATGTCAGGGGATGCACAAATGTCACGTAGGTGCTCATAATCAAACCATAATAAGCATGGATACATAAAATCAAGTATGGGGTACCAATGTAACAATAAAATGGAATAATGTGATGTGGTATGCAAATATGTATAAATTCAAACACATGGATGCACAGTTATCGATTAGGGTTAAGATTATAGTTCCAATATTAATTAGGATGCACTTTATTAAACATGTAATATTAATATCACATTATTATGTCTTAATATGATCTATGAATGCACTTATCTATATTCTAAAAGTGATGGGTGCAAAATGGTATCCGAAATATTATAAAGAACTATCAAATGGTACTGTGGGTTATACAACTAAACAGTATGTGATATAAATATTGGTATGGATGCCTTGTAAGGTAATCTACTATGTAACAATATTATTTTCATGATCTAGATCTAAAAATGATATAAGCGAATGCAAATGGAACATCGAAACGTGATAAAATGAAACATGTGGTATAAGATTTACGCTACAGGTATAATCTATATTTAAATAGGTATAAAATAATTTAAATAGCATGTAGCAAGTTTAATTTACCTGAAGGGATCGCAAAACGGAAGGCGTACGCAGCGTCCAATGTCGGTAACAGTCTCGATGCATGGTCGCGCGTACGGAACAGAACCAGTCAATGCAAAAGAGTGACCACGCTGGTTAAGAACGTCCACAGGGTTGCTCGGATCGTCGGCAGCGGCACGACTCCGGCGGGCGACCACCGGAAAAGAACCGACATCAAGAAAGAAGAAGAAAGAAGAAAAGAAGAAGAAGAAGAAGAGAGGAAGTGGGTTGCTACTGGGATCGAGGTGCACTGGGGTTAGGGAGGACGATGGGGTAGCTGCGATAACAAGTGCACGGAGGCGACGGGATCGGAGTTCCGGCGATAACCGGGAAAAGAACCAAGATCAAGAAGGAAATAAGAAAGAAGAAGAAGAAGAAGAAGAAGAAGAAGAAGGTGAGGCTGGTGTTCTGGGGTTTGCTCTGGCCACCGTGGGTCAGAGGCGAGGCAGGGGAGACGACGACGATGGGTTTTCCGGCGAGGTTTCACGGCGAGGCGGTTGCAGTTTCTGTGCAGAGGGGAGTCTCGGGTGTAGGGGAATGGTTGTGTCGAAGCTTGGTGAAAGAGAGAGGAGAAAGGTGGTGGTGATGGGGTGAGGCCAACGGCGAGGTGGTCGGAGCTCCGGCAAGGCAGTGGGTTTGGTTGAGGTCAGGTGTGCAGGGTTGTGGCTCGGTTGGTGCAGGGTTTGTGGGTTCTTTTGGGTCGCGGTGATGGGAAGAGGCGGAGGAAGAAAGGAGAAGGGGGTGGTGACAATGGTAGCGAGAGGTGAGCACGGGCAGAGGGCGAGGATAAGGGTTTTGGAGCTCGGGATGGATTCGTCGGGGTTCGAGATGGGTGCAGGGGAGAAGGAAAGAGGAAAGAGAGAGGAGAATGGATGGTGGCGAGGATGAGGGTGGTGACCGAAGATGAGATCGGCGACGAGCGCGAGGAGGCGACGGCTAGGGCTCGGGTGTGGTTTTCGTGAGGCAGGAGGGAACGGAGAAGAAAGGAAAAAGAGAGAGAGAGGTATATGAATAGGGTTTTAAAAAATTAATATATATAAAAAAAATTATATTATATATATATAAAGAAAGAGAGAGAGAGGATTGTGAGAGAGAGAGAGAAAGAGAGAGAGATAGAGAAAGAGGGCTGAGAGAGAGAGAATGCGAGAGGGGAGAGAGAGAGGAGAAAGAGAGAGAAAGAGAGAGAAGAGAGAAAGGAAAGGAAAGAAAGAGAGGGAGAGAGAAAAAGGTGGGGGCCACGGGCAGAGAAAGAGCTGGGTTGAGCTGGGAAAAATAATTGGTTTAGATTTTTAATTTTAAAAGATTTTAGTCTGTTAAGAGTTTAAACGGTGAAATTAATTTAATATTATAATAAATAAAATTGAATTTTGGCAGGTTACAAAAATATTCCAAAACGCGACCAGGTCGGGTCTAAAAATTCAGATTTTAAATATGAAAAATATATGCGATTTTCAAAATTCAAAACGAATGTACAGGTAACGAAAATGCATACCCCCAAGAACGGATGCACGTACGTGCGCATAGCTATCCAAACACGTCCGTTTCACTGAACGGGACGAGGACAAGATGCGCGGATGCTACCACGGGGTTAGAGCTATCATGCAGGCCATGAAATGCAATTTTAATTTATTTTCCGTGACTTAAAATGTTATATGGTAAAATATGCGATGCTAGATGAAATGCCAGTATGTACAAATCATGAGATGCACGTGTCTATGTAACAAGTCAAGGTAATCTATAAATATAAATCAACAAGTTCAAGCAAGCGGGTAGGGTCGAATGCAATGTAAAATGTAAAATACCATTCGCACCCAAACACGATAAAATACCACAGATAAATAAATACGGAAACTGGAATTGGTATAAATGAACTAGGTTGTTACATTATACCCAACTACAAAAGAATTACGTCCTCGAAATTCCAAGAACAAGAAAGGATAAACAATCAACAAACTACCAGAATAGATGTGGAAATTTCTGTCGGATTTCATCTTCTCGTTCCCAAATTGATTCTCTATGTGAGCGATTTCCCCAAGAAACAAGTACAAGAGGGATAATCTTGTTCTTAAGAATCTTTTCTCTTCGATCAACAATCGACATCGGTCGTTTCTCAAAGGTTAAATCTTCACGTACAGTCAGCTCCGAATGATCCAGCACGTGTGTTTCATCTCGAACATACTTACGGAGTTGAGATACGTGAAACACGTCATGAACATTCGCCAAAGATTGCGGTAACGCCAATCGATACGCTACATCTCCAACACGCTCCAAAATCTCAAAAGGTCCAACGAATCGATAACTGAGCTTGCCTCGACTCCCGAAACGAATCACTCCTCTAGTCGGTGATATCTTCAAGAATACCAGATCATCAACAGCGAACTCTAGAGGTCTTCTCGATATATCGGCCCAACTCTTCTGTCGATCTTGTGCTGCCTTCATATGATTTCGGATAGTATTAACTTTCTCCACTGTTTGCACGATCAAATCCGGTCCCAACAATGTTCGTTCTCCAACATCATCCCAACAAACAGGTGAACGACACTTGCGACCATACAATACTTCGAATAGAGCCATCTGAATAGTCGCCTGAAAACTGTTATTGTAAGAAAACTCCACTAAGTGTAGATGATCCTCCCAAGAACCCTTGAAGTCTAACATGCAAACTCTTGACATGTCTTCAAGAGTTTGGATCGTTCTCTCCGACTGGCCATCTGTCTGAGAATGATAAGCTGTGCTAAACTTCAATCGAATCCCCAAACTTTCCTGTAAGCTCCTCCAGAAGTGTGATAAGAACGGATGTCACGGTCGGACACGATGCTCACCGGTACTCCATGCAATCTTACAATTTCCTGTATGTACCGTTCTGCCAAAGCTTCCGTTGATTGACCAACTCGAAATGGTATGAAATGAGCTGCCTTGGTCAATCGATCAACAATCACCCAAACTGCATTGTTGCCTTTTGGACTCCGCGGTAAAGCCGTCACGAAATCCATGGTTATATGTTCCCACTTCCATTGAGGAATCGGAAGTGGTTGCAATAAACCAGCAACCCTTTGATGTTCAGCCTTAACTTGCTGACGCACCAAGCACTTTGCTACAAAGCGGGCAATCTCCCGTTTCATGCCTTCCCACCAGAAATGATGTCGTAGATCTCGGTACATCTTCATGCCTCCTGGATGTACGGAATATGCGGAACTGTGTGCCTCCTTCGTAACCTCTTCGCGAATGTCTCCTTTTGGCACACACAAACGGCTACTATAACGCAACGAACCATCTTCATGAATAAACAAGTCCGTTCGAAGTCCAGCTTCAACCTGTTCTCAAAACTTCTATAATCTTGGGTCCTTCGACTGCACTGCTTTAATACTCTCGATCAATGACGACTGTACTTGCAGCCGCATCAACTGTCCTGAAGAATGCGGTAGCACGATCTCCAACTCGAATCTTCGAAAGTCCTCAATAAGTTGCTTCTGTGTAGTCAATATCTGAATTGCTGGCAACCGACTAAGCGCATCCGACACAACATTAATTTTCCCCGGATGGTACTTAAGATCAAGATCGTAGTCAGCCATCAGCTCTAACCATCTACGCTGCATCATATTAAGCTCTTTCTGTGTGAACATATACTTCAGGCCTTTGTGATCGGTGAATACTTCGACTCTTTCGCCCAATAAGTAGTGTCTCCAAATCTTCAAAGCGAAAAATCACAGCTGCTAGCTCCAAATCAAGAGTTGGGTAATTCTTCTCATGGGTCTTCAACTGTCTTGATGCGTAAGCTATAACTTTTCCAAGCTGCATCTAAACACATCCTAAATCTTTCCCAGATGCGTCGCTGTGAATCACCAATCTTCCGGAACTGTCTGGCACGGTCAAAATAGGAACGGTTATCAATCTCTGCTTCAACGCCTCAAAAACTGACACACACTTATCCGTCCACACAAATGGTACTTCCTTGCGCGGAAGCTTGGTCAAAGGCTCAGCCAAACAAGCAAAATTCTCCACGAACCTTCTGTAATAGCCGGCAAGTCTAAGAAAACTTCTGATCTCTGCTACGTTCTTCGGAATCAGCCAATTTTGAACTGCTGCAATCTTCTCGGGATCAACGGCGATTCCATCTCCGGATACGACGTGCCCCAAAAACTTCACTTCTTCAAGCCAAAACTTGCACTTGCTCATCTTTGCATATAATCTTTCTTGCCTCAATGTCTGCAGTGCGATCTTCAAGTGTTCCGCATGCTCTTCAATACTTCTCGAGTAGACCAGAATATCATCGATGAACACCACTATAAAATGGTCCAAGAACGGTGAAAAGATTCGGTTCATCAAGTCCATAAATATCGCCGGTGCATTCGTGACTCCGAATGGCATCACTAAATACTTGTAATGTCCATACCGAGTTCGGAACGCAGTCTTGCAAATATCTTCTGATTTAACTCGGACCTGATGATATCCGGACCGCAAATCCAGCTTCGAGAATACCCTCGCGCCACTAAGATGCTCGAACAATTCGCCAATGCGAGGGATCGGGTACTTGTTCTTAATAGTCACCCGGTTTAATTCTCGATAATTGATGCACATCCTCCTTATGCCCTCTTTCTTCTTTACTAGAAGAACTGGAGCTCCCCAAGGTGAATTGCTGCTGCGAATTCAACCCTTGTCTAGCAATTCGGTAACCTGCTTCTTTACTTCTTCCAACTCCACTGGTGCCATCGGATAGTACACTTTTGAGATTGGCGCTGCACCAGAAACAAGATCGATCGCGAACTCCACATCTCGTTTTGGCGGTAAACCTGAGATGTCCTCGAACACGTCCATGAACTCTCAAACTACAGCTGGCGCTTCCTCCTTATCAACTTCCATCAACGAAAGAATATTAGTTGTCGGCCTAGCCCTAAACTGGACTGGCCCGACAGAACCGCTTCCTCCAGCAAAAACAAACTCCGGATGTCTGGGAATCTGGAAAATCACTTTTTTTTCCCTACAATCAATGTGAGCGTGAAAAGCGCCGAGAAAATCCATTCCCAAGACAACAACAAACAAAGGGATGCACCAGAATTGAATAATTCTAATGCGGGAAAACTTGAACAAGTAGGATACCAGAAACAACTTCACCTGAAGCCAAACACTGAAGAAGATAAGCACGGTAAACAAAATTCAAGCTTGCGATAAAACATGAACTGGAAAGCAAGAGAAGCAATGCAATATAACGACCATGAAACAAGGAAGTGAATCATGACTAGGACTCCAAGTTACTTAAATAGAGTACCGCATTGTAACCATGCTGCAGTTCATAGTTACAATCACATAACTCCACTCAAGTCGTCCAAATCCTAGTATCAGAATCAAGGAACAGGGAGAAACAATAGGGAACCAAAAAGCTTTCAAGTCGAGATGCAAAGTGGTTTGCATATCGTCAAGGCAAAGGATAAAGAGAAAGATATGATTCAAGAATCATGATATCAATGTGGCAGGACATGCTCCTAATTACGGGTATTCTGATTCGTGTATTGGATCCAATACCCAACTACAAAAGAATCAAACCCGATTAACCTATAACCTATGGCTCTCATACCAAACAAACTCTGTCACGCCTCGCTTCCCAGAGTGTGCTAAGATAGGCACGTGACAGAGCCAACCATGCTACCCGTGGATAGGAAAAATCCCTCCACAGTCACATTACGGCTGTAGAGATATCAAGAACAAGAAAGTAAATAAACTATCTAGTACATGTCCATGACCCAGAATAAACGAGTCAAGAAATAATATAATATGCGGAAGCAAAAGATCCAATAAATAAAACACCTGGAAAGTAAAACTGGATACCAACGGGATCCTCACTGCTCAGTCTAACAGCGGCAGTACTCCTGATCAGCCTGCGACAAAGGTAGAGGATCTGGGCCATACAAAACCTAGACGTCAGTGCGTCATAACATCAAGTAATAATATAAACAGGGGGTAGCAAGGCACGCAGGTATGAGTATGAACGGTAAAACATGAATAACAGTAATATAAAAGTGACAGTGAAGGGTAAGACACAGGTGATGTGCAATGAGTAATCTAAACTGGTCTACTGAGTTAACTACTTTCAAGTCTTTGAAATCAATTTGATGAATCATCGATATAACTCAATAGTATCCCGTCCGTGCCCGGGACCATGGTCAAGATTCTCGGGCTGAATCCGAGACGTGTCACTGGGCAGTAAAAGGGTAGTATGTAACGATGAGTGATGTCAGCAGCATCATCCCGGGGCTAGCCTAGCCCGTAAGACTGATCAGTAAAGGTATCGAACTGTCGAGTTACAAGTCAGGTTTCATCATTGATTTCCCCATACCCCCAAGTTATGTGTTCAAGTCAGGTATTGATAAATATAGAGCTAATGCCAACACATGATCAAGCAAGTACAGGTTTGTCTGATTAGACAACAGGAAATGTCCGTAGGGACAACAGGTCAAGATTGTTGGCATTAGCAACAAGATCAGGTAACAGGTCAAGCTATGGTACATCAGGTCAAGTCAGGCAGTGTATATAAATCCAATCATGTCAAGAAGTGTACGGTATCAAGTCATATCAAGTAGTAGTGTATCAAGTCATGTCAGGGGGTGCACAAATGTCACGTAGGTGCTTATAATCAAACCATAATAAGAATGGGTACAAAAAAACAAGTATGGGGTACCAATGTAACAATAAAATAGAATAATGTGATGTGGTATGCAAATAGGTATAAATTCAAACACATGGATGCACAGTTATCGATTAAGGTTAAAATTATAGTTCCAATATTAATTAGTATGCACTTTATTAAACATGGAATATTAATATCACATTATTATGTCTTAATATGATCTATGAATGCACTTATCTATATTCTAAAAGAGATGGGTGCAAAATGGTATCCGAAACATTATAAAGAACTATCAAATGGTAATGTGGGTTATACAACTAAGCAGTATGTGATATAAATATTGGTATGGATGCCTTGTAAGGTAATCTACCATGTAACAATATTATTTTCATGATCTAGATCTAAAAATGATATAAGCGAATGCAAATGGAATATCGAAACGTGATAAAATGAAACATGTGGTATAAGATTTACGCTACAGGTATAATCTATATTTAAATAGGCATAAAATAATTTAAATAGCATGTAGCAAGTTTAACTTGCCTGAACGGATCGCAAAACAGAAGGCGTACGCAGC
This sequence comes from Agapanthus africanus, assembly GCA_030015575.1. NCBI lineage: Eukaryota > Viridiplantae > Streptophyta > Magnoliopsida > Asparagales > Amaryllidaceae > Agapanthus > Agapanthus africanus. The sequence goes on from CM057339.1 coordinate 52,010,223, forward strand.
GTCCAATGTCGGTAACAGTCTCGATGCATGCTCGCGCGTACGGAACAGAACCAGTCAATGCAAAAGAGTGACCACGCTGGTTAAGAACGTCCACAGGGTTGCTCGGATCGTCGGCAGCGGCACGACTCCGACGGGCGACCACCGGAAAAGAACCGAGATCAAGAAAGAAGAAGAAAGAAGAAAAGAAGAAGAAGAAGAAGAGAGGAAGTGGGTTGCTACTGGGATCGAGGTGCACTGGGGTTAGGGAGGACGATAGGGTAGCTGCGATAACAAGTGCACGGAAGCGACGGGATCGGAGTTCCGGCGATAACCGGGAAAAGAACCAAGATCAAGAAAGAAATAGGAAAGAAGAAGAAGAAGAAGATGGTGAGGCTGGTGTTCTGGGGTTTGCTCTGGCCGCCGTGGGTCAGAGGCGAGGCAGGGGAGACGACGACGATGGGTTTTCCGGCGAGGTTTCACGGCGAGGCGGTTGCAGTTTCTGTGCAGAGGGGAGTCTCGGGTGTAGGGGAATGGTTGTGTCGAAGCTTGGTGCAGGAGAGAGGAGAGAGGTGGTGGTGATGGGGTGAGGCCGACGGCGAGGTGGTCGGAGCTCCAGCAAGGCAGTGGGTTTGGTTAAGGTCGGGTGTGCAGGGTTGTGGCTCGGTTGGTGCAGGGTTTGTGGGTTCTTTTGGGTCGCGGTGATTGGAAGAGGCAGAGGAAGAAAGGAGAAGGGGGTGGTAACAACGGTGGCGAGAGGTGAGCACGGGCAGAGGGCGAGGATAAGGGTTTTGGAGCTCGGGATGGGTTCGTCGGGGTTCGAGATGGGTGCAGGGGAGAAGGAAAAAGGAAAGAGAGAGGAGAAGGGATGGTGGCGAGGATGAGGGTGGTGGCCGAAGATGAGGTCGGCGGCGAGCGCGAGGAGGCGACGGCTAGGGCTCGGGTGTGGTTTTCGCGAGGCAGGAGGGAACGGAGAAGAAAGGAAAGAGAGAGAGAGGTATATGAATAGGGTTTTAAAAAATTAATATATATAAAAAATTTATATTATATATATATAAAGAAAGAGAGAGAGAGAGAGAGAAAGAGAGGGCTGAGAGAGAGTGTCACGCCCCACCCCCAATACAGAGAGTATTGTCCGCTTTGGCCGAAACCGCACGATTTTTCCCTTTAGAGCGAACCGGACCCGACAAGGGGCCACTTCCCAGGAGGTCACCCATCCCAGAACTTCCCTGGCTCCTACGGAGTTCTCAAGCTCCTGTAATGCCGGTTCACTTAAAAGGCGTCTCTGTATTGAAGAGTGGTATCATTCCATTTATACTACAGATCTGCCCTCTTTCGGAATGTATTCCGAAGAGTCCCCATTGTTCTACCCCCAATACAGAGAGTATTGTCCGTTTTGGCCGAAACCGCACGGTTTTTCCCTTTAGAGCGAACCGGACCCGACAAGAGGCCACTTCCCAGGAGGTCACCCATCCCAGAACTTCCCTGGCTCGAGCACGCTTAACTACGGAGTTCTCAAGCTCCTGTAGTGCCAGTTCACTTAAAAGGCGCCTCTGTATTGAAGAGTGGTATCATTCCATTTATAGTACAGATCTGCCCTCTTTCGGAATGTATTCCAAAGAGTCCCCATTGTTCTACAGTGGGTCCCACGGACTCAAGAGGTGGCCCCCACGGATTCAAGAGGTGGCCCCCCCACTTAACACGACACTTGGCGTGGCACTTTGTTCCGTGTGGCACTTTGCTCCGTGAGCAAGAACCGGGTCCCGACAGAGAGAGAATGCGAGAGGAGAGAGAGAGAGGAGAGAGATTGAGAGAAAGAAAGAGAAGAGAGAAAGGAAAGGAAGGAAAGAAAGAGAGGGAGAGAGAAAAAGGTGGGGGCCACGGGCAGAGAAAGAGCTGGGTTGAGCTGGGAAAAATAATTGGTTTAGATTTTTAATTTTAAAAGATTTTAGTTTGTTAAGAGTTTAAACGGTTAAATTAATTTAATATTATAATAAATAAAATTGAATTTTGGCAGGTTACAAAAATATTCCAAAACGCGCCCGGGTCGGGTCTAAAAATTTAGATTTTAAATATGAAAAATATATGCGATTTTCAAAATTCAAAACGAATGTACAGGTAACGAAAATGTATACCCCCAAGAACGGATGCACGTATGTGCGCGTAGCTATCCAAACACGTCCGTTTCACTGAACAGGACGAGAACAAGATGCGCGGATACTACCACGGGGTTAGGGGTATCATGCAGGCCATGAAATGCAATTTTAATTTATTTTCCGTGACTTAAAATGTTATATGGTAAAATACGCGATGCTAGATGAAATGCCAGTATGTACTAATCATGAGATGCACGTGTCTATATAACAAGTCAAGGTAATCTATAAATATGAATCAACAAGTTCAAGCAAGCGGGTCGGGTCGAATGCAATGTAAAATGTAAAATATCATTCACACCCAAACACGATAAAATACCACAGATAAATAAATACGGAAACTGGAATTGGTATAAATGAACTAGGTTGTTACAAAATGTATAATGAAGTGCAATTCCTATGATCTTGTTCTAGAATTGGATTAAAGCATGTGTGTTCCGGAACATATTTCGTGGCTTTCCAAGTTTTGGATCTTTTGAATCAACATGCATGCAACATCCACTTATATTCCGGAGCTTTCGTACATATCACGATATAATACTTCTTATTTGATTCTTCAGTTTTAAACGTAACATTTTTTGCAATAGCCCACGACTTCAATTTACAAATAAAATCTTTTTCCGGAAACATATCTTCAACAGTTACGCAATCTTCCCTTCCTATACTTGCTTCCAAATAAGGCCCAGTATTTACATCTGCCACAGCTAAATCTACATAACTATCGTCCTCCAACGGATCGATACCGGGATCTTTTAGTTCGACAAAATTATTATTCGCAGCCATATCATCAATCAATACAATATCATGTACTTCGCATAAGCCACACTATCCTGACCTTGATGATCTTCATCAGCTTCATCATTATCACTGACACTCGTATCATCACCATAAACATTATCAGTATCAACATAAGGCTCAGATGCAATAATCGATGGTTCAGGTCAGTATATTGTAGATGGGCTACGTTGAAAAGAGCGGAATGATGTGGATGGACAATGTCACACCCCGCTTCCCAGTGTACGGGTAAGAAGACGCGACGATGTCCGCTACGTATTTACTCAGAAGTAAACATACTAAGCGTATCTAAAAAATATAATGAATGTATACAAGAAAAATGACAATAGATATAACTGAACATCAACTTTATTTATTAAACATTTCTTTACAAGTACAACTGAAAATATAAATACAAAAATGGAAAGCAATGCCTAAACAATGGCATGAACAAAATGAAAAGTACAAGTAAAGCCTAAAGATCGTGCTGCTCAGTGGTCTGCTCCAAGTGCTCTAGGCTGGTCTCGAAATCCTCAGAGTCGGGTCCTCCTGACAACATTCCAAAGAAAAAAGAGAGAAGGAATGTCATCAGCGAACAATCGCTCGGTAAGTCCCAAAGAAAGAAAGAAATAGAATAGACAGGTGGGAGAATATAACTATTATGATGTTTGATTGTTATGTTAACGCAGTTATTTGTACCTTAGTACAGAATATGCCAGTGTATACGAGAGGAGTCCAACTTATACCGTGGACTTTGGTAACCCGTAGTACAAGGGTCCATCGATAAAACCACGGAATAATGGTATGGATGTATAGTTACGTCTTTTAATGACCACTTTGTGCCACCTTTAATATGTTCCGTACCAGTCTACCCCATTAAAACCCCGTAAAGTCTTATGTATTGATGTAATGTAATGAATGGTTGTATACGACTTGCCGAAACCATGATATCATGTAAATGGAATGGATATAAATGGATAGCCATGTAATCAGAGTATATCCATAGTTCGGTTCGGTCGAGTCATGTTGATATAGATTGATTTCTGGTATAAATGGATTCATGTTGAAATGGAGTTATACTTGAATCATATTCAAGGATAGATCGGTTTCATATTAGACCGTGACTCGAACCGAGTCAAACTTTTAAACAGAATTGAAATCCTGATTTATGTTTTGGAGTTATCGATAACTGTTGCACAAGGACGACAAGATTTGTGTCTTTTTCCAAGATAATTACCGTATCGATAACACCGTTTTGAGGTTGTCTACCTTGATAGGCAAGCACCCATATTCTCCGGCTCCCTGAGACTCAAAAGAACTGATCCCGCTTAAACCTATGTTTACTAGGGTCCTTATTGTAAATTAATATAACTTGATGGGATTTTATGAAAAATAGTTTTGATATATTTTCAAATTGCACCTCAAGTATTTAATTATCGTCTTTAGGGTTTTCATAATTGTAATTTCTATAAAGTGAAATATTCTAATGGATATAACCTAGATTTCATTGTATATGGTATTTTAGTGTAATATTGGAATTGTATTGATTTGTAATGGTAGTTTCATGAGATTTGTGATTCCTTTGATTTAGAAAACATGAAATATATATAATGTATATTTAAAGTAGATATTTTGATTATATATATATATATATATATATATATATAACTTATTTATTAAATAGAAATCACATTTTTCTTAAAAATTGCATTAAAAATTCTATCGAGATCGGATGGTCCTTGCGGAGTCTGCATCTCGCTCTACGAGGCCCGAGGACGTGCGATAACCCACACCATCCCAATCGGGATTCCCCAAAATGGGTTGCAGAGACGCATTTGCAAGAAATTAAATAATACACTTTTAAAGAAAACGGTTTTTGAATGTTTATGGTATTTTATTGCAAACTCGTATTTTCCCACAGACTAATATTCCAAAAGTCATCATGCTATGTCAAAAATGTATGTTGTGATAATGTAGGTCATTACCTCGTGAATTTTCTAAAGGTAATATGGGTAAAATGAATAATCGATGTCTTATGTAAACATGATATTTTACCGTAAAAATGGAATAGAAGTTGCAATACATATTATTTTGAGATGAAACGTGTTCTAATGTATTATTTAATGGTTAATAAACAGTATATAAAAAGATGGTAAATTTGTTATTAAGAAAAATTGCATTTTTGATGAAATTAGAATCGGAAGTCGGAATAACTCCGCTTCCGACTTGTTTTGAATTGAGAATGTTTTAGACTAGAATGAGAGGAGGGGTGTCACGCCCCACTTTCCAGAGTGCGCTAAGATCGGCACGTGACAGAGCCAACCATGCTATCTGTGGTTAGGAAACATCCATCCACAGTCACATTACGGCTGTCTAGAAGATATCAAGAACAGGAAAATAAAATAAACTGTCTAGTACATGTCCATATGCCAGAATAAACGAATCAAGAAATAATATGCGGAAGTAATAAATCCAATAAACAGTAACAATCTGGAAAGTACGTCCCAAATACGGGCTCACATCAGGAAATGAAAATGCTGAAAGGAAACTAAACTAGAATACCAACAGGATCCTCACTGCTCGGCCTGTCGACTGAAGTACTCCTGGTCGGCCTGTGAAAGAGAGAAAGGATCTGGGCCATGCAAAACCCAGACGTCAGTGCGTCGTAATATCAAACAATAATACATGAACAGGATACACGAGATATGCAGGCATAAGTATAAACGATAACATGAATGTAATCAGTAAACATGGATATAGGACAGTGAAGTGCATACGTGCAGGTGAAGTGCAGTGGGTAATCTAAACTATACTGCTGGGTTATCTGTTCTAAAGTCTTCGAAATCAATTAATATAATTTTCATCGTAACTCATCGGTCTATGCCCCATTCATGCCCCACGGGACCACGGTAACAGGATTATTCCGTAACCCCCGGAAAAACGGCAAACAATATATTCCGTAACGCCCGGAAAAACGGCAAACAATATAATAGCCATTTGAGTTACGTTCGGTTACATTCTTGATTTCCCCTTACCCCCAAGGTTATATGTTTAAGTCGGGTATTGCCAATCAATATCTAATGCCAACACAGGATCAAGCAGGTACAAGTTTTGTCTATGCAGACAACAATAACGTCCATCATGACAACATGTCAGGATTGTCGGCATTAGAAACAGGATCAGGTAACATGTCAAGTAGTGATATATCAGGTCATCTCAGGTAGTGCACATGTATCAAGTGGATGCCCGACAGTAAAATGTAGCAAGTATCGAATCACGGTAAAGGTACAAATGTACGGTGAAAGCATGGATGCACAAACATCTATCAGGAGTTACATCATGACTATGTAAGATGCACATTATCAAGCATGGGGTACTAATGTAACAGTAATATGAATTAATGTGACATGGCACGTAACTAGATATGTAGAATTAATGGTATGCATACACAATAAAATATGGATGCCCAATTATCTATCAGGGGTTACAACTACAGCTCCATAACTAAGTAAGATGCACATTATTAAGCATGGGGTGTTAATATAACAGTAATATGAGTTAATGTGATCTGTGGATGCAGCTACATATCTAATAAATGATATGGATGCATACGGGTATCCGAAAACAGTAAAACTTTAATATGGATGTACAATGCAATCAACATGGGATATTTTTATTCATATGGATGCAAAATATGTATTATAGCATGTAGCAAGATAAACTTGCATTCGACTAGATATGTAAATAACGGTATGGATGCATACTGGTATCGGAAAACTGTAAAATTGTAATATGGATGCATAACTAAACAATATGTAATATTATTATTCGCATGAATGCCAAATATAGTAGTATAGCATGTAGCAAGATAAACTTGCCTGAACGGATCTCACGACGGGGTGTAAACGCAGCGTCCGACGTCGGGTAAACGTCGCAATGCACACACGGCGCACAGAACAGAACCAGGCAAAGCAAGAACGCGACCACGCTGGCTGGAAACGTCCACAGGGTTGCTCGGATCATTGGTGACGGCACGGCTCCGGCGATCACCGGAAACCAAGAAATCAAGAAAGCAAGGAGAAGAAGAAAGAAGCAGCAGAAGAAGGCTGGGGGTTCTCTGGTATGGCTCTGGGTCTAGGACAGAAGAGGCAAAAGCGAGGGACGATGACGAGGTCGCTTGGGTTTTCCGGTGAGGTTTCACGGCCAAAGGCAGTGGGTTCTAGGGTTCTCGTCGGGTTGGGTTTGCAGGGGAGAAGCTCGGGGAAGTAGATAGTGGTGTCAGGTGTGATGATGGAGAGGAAGAGGAGTTCGTGATGATGGGGATGGTAACGACAGGGGTGAGAGCTCCGGCAGCGAGGTGGTGGGCGACGGCGTTGGGTTGGCTGCTGTGGGTTTCGTCGTCGGGAAAGGAGAGGAGTCGTGGGGGGAGAGGAAGGTGATCGAGGGAGATGAGCGACGAGGGTGGAGGCAGCGAGGGCGAGATAAAGGCTAGGGTTAGGGTTCTGTAGGATCTCGTCGCGGGGGTGTGCAGGGGTTTTTAAAAGAAGAAGAAGAAAAAGAGAAGTGAAAGAGGGAGGTGATTATGGTGGAGAGAAGGAAGGTGACGGGATCACGCGATGAACAGGATTTGCAAGAGGAGAGATAGAGGAAGAGAAGGGGAGAGAGAGAGAGAGAGAGTTCGGTTTCTAAAAGATTTCTTTTGAAATTTTTAAAAGAATATTTTTAGTTACGAGATTTTAAGTATAACAGTTTACTAAAATATTATATTAATAAAATATTTGATATTTGGCTAATATAAAAATAGTCCAAAACACGCCCGGGTCGGGTCTAAAAATCCAGTTTTAAAATACGAAAAATATACGTGTCGACCAACATTAAAACATGATATTCGGGTAACGAAAAAGTATACCCCCAAGAACGGATGCACGCACGTGCACGTAGCCATCCAAACGAGTCTGTTTCATTGAACGGGACGAGAACAAGATGCGCGGATGCTACGACAGGATTAGGGGTATCATGCAGGCCATGCTAGATATTTTTAAAATATTTTATTTGACTTTAAATGTTATATTGAAAAAATGCAGATGCCAGATATAATGCAGATGAACATGAGATAAAATAGGAAAGTGCACAGATTCTTATAACAAGCCGGGATAAATCATAAACATGAATCAAGCCGGGTTTCCAGCAAGCGGGTCGGGTCGGATGCAAATACAGATGTCAAATACACTATTCGCACCCAAAACACAGTAAATCGAGAAAATACCATAAATAAAGAAATACTCAAAATAGAATTGGTATAAATGAACTAGGATGTTACAAGGAGAAAGGAGACTTACAGGTTAGAATTAGAAAGAAGAGATAAGGGGAGAATTTGGGATCGTCGGGAAGTCGTTTCGTCGCCGGATTCTTGCCGAAACGTTGCCGGAACTTCGACCCTTGCTAACTCCATTTGTTCAACTTTAGATTTAGAAATTTTAGAGAGTTTTTGAATGGGATTTCTGAATGAGGAGGACTAAAGGGTAGGGTTTAGGGTATTAAAATTTAAAATTAAAATTTGGTTTAATGCATTATTTTAATTCTCTGTTTATTTTCAGTAAAACAAACAGTACTGGGGTTAAGGGGGAGGCCAAGAGGTTAGGGCAACAAAAAAATAGGACAGTACCTACGGGGGGCCAGCGGCGTCGGCCCCATGAGCCAACTTGCCGGTCCATCTAGGGATTTGGGGGCTCGGATCTTGGCCACGTTTCCTGATCGCTTCAACTAGCCTATTGCACATGTTTGATTTCTGTGTGACTTTTCATTTTATGTGTAGTGCACGTGTAAACTTTTGAGCTTCTAAAAGATTAAAAGAAAAATCAATTAAAAATATATGTGGCTGGAGGGATTCGATCACAGGAACTACGTCACAGCAGTGCAAGGCTTTACCAATGAGCTATAAGTTATTTCTTGCTGTTCAAAAGCAAATTAAATTTATAATTTGTGCTCAGACTTGGGTGTTCCTTTCTGTATTTTTGAAAAAATTCTGTACATAAAGTTTAGAGTTGTTACAGACAAGCTTGGAATGCACTATTTGAACCGTGTTGGAATGATGCGGTTGGAAAAGCTTGGAATGCAAGGGTTTGGGAAAATTTGCATTTAGTATATAAAATTTATTAGCATTTTGGTATTATAAATAAAATAAATATAATCACCAATTTTAACAAATTTACCTCGGAATGCATTGTTTGTTTCGTGAAGGGATGTTGCGGTTGGTAATCCTTGTTGTTTTTCAGGTGTGCATAACGCTACAGCAGGGTTTGGGAAAATTTGAATTTAAAATATAAAATATATTAGCATTTTGGTATTACAAAGAAAATAAGTCTAAACACTAATTTTAACAAGTTTACCCTTGAGATTGAAGGTGTGCATAATCACTAATTTTAATTTTAACAAGTTTATCCACTGAGATTGAGATTGAGGGTGTGCATAAACACTAATTTTAATTTTAACAAGTTTATCCACTGAGATTGAAGGTATCATCGTTAAACAAGCGACTGTATCCCCAAGAACTACCTCCAGCGTTACCATCAAAATAGCTCGTTGGATCTCCGATACTTGCAACTATTCCTTCTTGACTAAAAGTTCAAAAGAATCCTTAGTGTTTGCCAAACCGAATTGTATCATAGATGTTTCATCATCTATAATATCAACCATTGTATTTCCACTGAATTGAGACCATATACAAGTTAACTTAAATTTACTTTCTCACGGATCGTATTTCGTGATTTTAAACACTTTATTCTCTAGTTCAGTGTAGGTACTTGATATTTCTAATTGCATAGGTGTTGCACACCCACCCACATACTCAGGACCTTGTGCACTTGTTACAATCTTTCCATTATACTTACATAACACAATTAAACTTGAACTTGACAATATCAACCCAACAATAAGTATTATACGCTACCAATTGAGTATAAACAGCCTCATTGCATGCCACATCGCTTAATTGACCTAAAATGCACCAAAGCCGACCTTTATGTTACTAATGAATTATTATGTAACCTTCTGCTTTTTATAAAATAAAGAATAGGGAACCCACTAACCTAACATAATAAACTTCATGTCACTATCTTGTTAAAAAATTATACCAGAACTTGATGCACCGTTGAAATATCAGCTATTTTTATTTTCTACGGACAACTAGAAAAAACTGCTTGCCTTCTCTATCTATTTTCCTCACCAATCAAAAGATCATAACAAATCTCCTTTCCCGAAGAGGAGCATATCGAAAAGTGACGCTAATAATTAATCCCATAAGCAAAGAATGAGGATGCATCCCCTTAGTGCAGAAAAAGAAAAAAAAATGAAAGTTAAACTTACATTAACAAACACGAAGGAATAGTTAATTCTTGCTCCGCTCTTTAAGAATCTCCTTTCCCTTTAATTTCCCAAATGAGCAGCGTCTGATATCTGACATGCATAACTTTGAATCATTCTTGATTACAAGAACACAAATTTCGTACTTAAAGCTGCATGTGGCATAATCTAAGCATATGCAAGCTAATAGAAGGGACACTCATGGTATCCAAGCAAAAACAAGACTGCAAACTAGTTATTCTCTTTACCTTAATCTTTTCCCTTTTTCTTTTCCCTCCCTCTGTATATATATAACTCCTGCTTCAGCAGTCTCCAGCACCAAAACAGATCATAGATGGAGTGAGTGAAAGAAGAGATTGGCAAAAATTAGCCCCATATATCATATTTTTCATAATGACCCCGCTCCCATAGTGAAAGTTTATTATGGCACGCCAATGTTGCCAGAGTTCTCGCATGCCTCCATGAAAAAGACGTCAAATTTAACCTCATCGATGTGTATGAAGGCCAGCAAAGGATCCTGATCTCATCAGATTTCAGGTATATTACTTCAATAGTATCATATCAATCACTATTTTTTGGTGCACTTTAAGCTGAATGTCCTTTCAATTGTTTAATTTTGAACAGGCATCGCGAGCACCTGTATCAGGCTTTGAAGATCGAGACACCAGACTATTTGGTATCTAGCTCTACATCTCCTAACAGTAAGCTAAATCAGCTCTACTCATAAAATATTTGTTTGTATATTTCTTAATGCATAGACCCCTTATATTAACCAATAACCACTAAAAATATTCTCATATTCGTAGAAATAGCATTCCTGAGTACAAGATCCTACCTAAAGATATCAATAGTAAATCCAAATTGAACAAAATGTAGACAAGATGGTATACTAGAATATCAATGTATTTACGCTAGTTAAGAGGACAATAAATATGAAGCAATGTAAGAATAGAGCACCATATGATACTTGCCTATTATAAGGAAAGAAACAGTAACTGAAAAAGGGGTAAAAAGCATATTATCAACGCTGCTCAAGAGATTACATTATCAAAACTAGTATTTCGCACATGCGATGCACTTCGTTATTAAAATATGTGAATATTTTCATTCAATGTGCATTTTTTTTCCAAAAGTAAGAATTTTTAAAATATTCACTACTTTTAACTAAAAGTTTTCAAAGTATCTATTATCTTAACTAAAAGTGTAACGACCGTAAAATCCATATACTCTTTTCTTTATAATAAGATAATTTCTTTTTGAACTCGGTTATATATTCATTTCTATTTGAACATAGGTATGATCGTTACTTGTATCCTATTGGTTTAGACGCTGTATTGATATTCCACATGTCTCAAATTCAAACTCCAGCCTTCCTAAATTATTTATTTCTTTATTATAATTATTAGTTTATTATATTGTTTTGTATGATTATATTTTTATTGTTGTATTTTTATTTTGTATTTATATTCTTGTTAGTTAGCAGCATGTTTTAATTATTGTTATAGTTTTCATATAGTGTGGTTATATTATACTAATTTATTTATATTTTGTTTAGTATAATTAATTTATATTATTTTATATGAGCATTTTCGATCATAGTTATTATTATTATTAAAAATATTCTAAAGATAAAAGATTTTGGTTTGTTTGGTTTGATTTGGATTTTATTAGATGTCATTAGATTTTATTTCATTTTAAAAAATGGATGGATGTAGTAAGTAGAATAACTTTATAATAAAATATAATATATAAAATAAGTTTATGTTGAAATAATTATTTTCTCAACAAAATCTGTGAAGTTTAAGATTTTATCCTTTTGTTAGGATTATTTTTATTTCCCGGATTCTCCTAAATTGAATCGCTTCACTGCCGTATATATTTTTCTTCCCAACTCCAAATTGCTTTCTCCTGTCTTTTCTTGATTGTGGATCTGAAACCCTAATCAAAGGAAACGAAAGAAGGAAGAAGAAGACTTTAACCCCATTGCCTCGATCGAATCGAGGCATCCGCTACCTGATAAGAACGATATTAAATCCTCCTTTGTAAGACCCATTTTCCTTCTCTCTCATCAAATTATTTTTCTCAACTAAATTCATCTATGGTTAATTGATTCAGTTCTTAGTAGTATTAAATATATCTATTTTGTTTCCACTTAATATATTTTATTTTTGTGTTACTAACACATTCTTTGATGATGTTAATAGTATACACTTTGGATCACATTTATAACCATGCATCAGTAGTATTATTAGCTAGTCGTAATATGTAAATAATTTTTAGTATGCATATCATTATTTAGGACAAATGTTGTATCTATATAACAAATATGTGTATAATTTACACTGCTAGTAAACTAAGCCACAAAGATTACCTATGATCAAAACATTTTCTGTATTGTTATATTACTTAGACCGGCATGCTTATAATTATTTGATTAACATTTGCTAATGTATTATTCTTAATACTATGATAAAACTGATTAGTACAATAGTTGTCAAAATTGTTAAATGTAATCAATGTTTACTAAAGATTTATGAGTGATGAGTAATAATACAAATTAGAAATTGTGTTATTTATACTTATTTTGTTAATATTAGGCATATCGGTTTGTTGTTATAATTAGTCATTGTCATCATATTTAAAGTAGATTTCTTATAACTGATCATATTTGTAAGTTCCTCACCTTTTATCTATTTTACATGTTTAAAATTTGAAATTTAAACAAAAGTAAATATTTTTAATCAAACCCTAAATTGTTTTAAATAAAGGAAGTGTTTGCACGCATTTGGGTTTATAGATCTAGATAAAATAATATTTGATATTACTTTTCAAGAATTGATAATTCCTGATTGTTTTTGTTTTCTATATACATATAAAAAACCGTTTAATTTAATAAAAGGATTGTTCCTTTTGGTTTGAAGTTATAGTTTTATAAAAATGGGTATTTTTATAAAGGAACATAAACCCTAATTCTTATTTGTAAGGAAAATATAAATTTTTATAAGTATATTATTTTATGGTGATGATTAACATTATTAATGCATTAACAACTTTGTTTTGGTGAATTATTAATACGTATATTAAGGGGATTTTAGAAGTGATTAGAATTTAATATTTAAGATTTAGTAAGTAAATCATAATCAATTTGCTTCATATGGTGTCATCAAATCTTCCAGTTTTATGTTTCATAATATTAGTTTGTTTGTTATGTTAAGATAAGGATTTCATATTGCATATTTAATATTAGTTTGTTAGGTTGGTTTCATTAGATATATATGTTTTGTTGAATTTTATATCAGCATATAACATGTGATTATCTAAATACTCATATTATTTTGACAAGATAATAAATTATTAATTATGTATACAGTTCATGTCATTTTGATATTTGAGATTATTATACATGTGTTTAACTGTTATTTGTTATATTAATTCAAAATTGTTTTTGTTAGTATACTAAAACCGATTTTCGCTTGACTTAGAATAGACATATCTCCTAACCCTGGATTCCAATTTGAGAAAACTCAAGTTGTTGGAATATCCGCAGAGAGTTAGCTACATCTTATTCCTAGGTTAATTTACCTGAAAAGCTATGAAAATTTATGAAAATATGATCTTAACAAAATGTGACGAATTTGGACTGCAGCAGAAACTATCTGTACGGTTGTAGTAAAATAGGCATAACTCCCTACTCGTTGATCGTAATTAGGATTTTCTTGTTGATAATCGTTCATGACTTGTGGACAGTCAATTTTCTGTCTGATAGGGAAAATCATAATATGAACGAAAACCTACCTAAAATGCAAAATACTATCGATATATGGATTCTGAAATCTGCAGTCTGCTCTGCACGGCGTTACAGAAACTTCCGCAACTCCGTCATCAAAAACCCGGTCAAGGCAAACTCGGTCTCATTATTTACACGATTCTCTGAACTACAGTTTATTCCTTGTGTAAGATTCCCTGATTCTAAATCAAAACAATAGTTTTCTACATGCAAACTTATGCTTATTTTTTGCCTTTAACTGAACTACTATTGCGTACTTGTTACATATATGGAGACTTAGAATTGTATAAAGGACTTGACCTGTATTATCAAGAGTCCAATGAACTCATGAATGGGTCTGTGTTTCCTTGCCCATGAATGATAGCCTTGGATCTTGGGTCTATGAATACTCCAGCGGTGGTTGGAGTTCCATTACTCATTAGTGGGTCCGTATTTTCTTGTCCTTGGATGATAGCCTTGGGTCTGTGAATATTCCGACAGTGGTTGGAGTTCCATTACTCATGAGTAGGCCCGTATTTCCTTACTCCTGGATGATGGCCTTGGGTCCGTGAATACTCTGGCGGTGGCTGGAGTCCCATTACTCATGAGTGGGCCCGTGTTTTCTTGTCTCTGGATGATAGCCTTGGGTCTGTGAATACTCCTGCGTTAGATTATACTACCTTGACATGACCCCGACATGAATCCGTAAATCTTGAATCTCGTGAATATCGTGAATCTAATGAATACATGTATACTATTTATTGAATATATATATATATATATGATGGGGATATGATAGCTCGAAAATGGGGGTATTTATGTGTAATAAAGAATCATATATTGTTCTTCATGGTACCGGAGAAAAACGTTACATTGCATTATATATATATATATATATATATCATGAATCTCGTGAATTTCGTGTTACTGTTATTCCGTGGTATTACGAAATATCCTGATTACATAATAGAACTCCTACAATCGAGCTTATACTTATAGTTGCTAGTACTGAAATATCAAATATCGTGATACTCTAGTTACATTGCACTGATTTACACATACTATTTATTTGACACGCACGCTACCATTTAATGTTCACGGTTATTCTTATGCTTATTATTATGTATACCATGTTTCGTGTCAAATATTGTTTCATGATTATATTAATACACCATAATTTAACTAATATACCAAAAAAAATTCTACACTACATTCTTATTAGTATGACATGATACTTTACTAAACTAATTTATTATCAAATAATTCTAAAATAAAATATACCTTATATATTTTTATAATCATGAATCTTTGTAACTTGTTACCTTTTGATGATGTTAATAGCAACCATATACATATTGCTATTCCTAAATTACAAAACTTTATTATTACTATTTTTTATAAATTAAATAAACATTATTATTGTGTTACATTTGTTCCAACTGATTGAAACCATGTATTAAATCTATTAGATTATAAACATTAATAACTAAATTGTAACCAAAATATCGTGTTTCATTGTAAATACTGTTAACATAGAAAAATATTGTTTTCTAATAAAATGGAGACTTACCGAACTTTAGTTCGCTGACGGCATTCATGTTTTCATGTTTTCTTTTCTTGGGAATGTCGTAAGTCGACTTTGAGACGGGTGACGACGCTGGGTATGAGGTGGTACCAACCGAGGACAGTCGGTATCTTTCAAATCAGGCCGAGCTTTAGTTTTCCTTTTCAGTAACCATGTCTTTTATTCAAGGCTATTTTTCATTCCCAGTTTCTTGAATTTTCGAACAGTGTTCAGTTATCATTTTTAGGACTACTATAAATATTGTTAGATATTTTATAGGTTCTAAAATTCTTGTACTATAATTTTCTTTACCGCTTATATAGACGTTTAGCGTATTCATATCGAGAAAGAGTGCTTCTCGATATAAATACGTTGCGGGTTTGTCGCTCTCGTTTCTCGTTTTTGGTAAGGAGGCGTGACAAAAAGTCTATTAAAAATAATTTTAAATCTTGGCTATTTAATGCTAATATGTATCAACGTGCGTCACAAGTGCAAAAAATAAATGCTGTGGACAATCTAAGATTAAATGATTAATCTAAAATAAACGCGAGGGCGCCACATGACACCCCCCCTCTTTTGCATTATAATAGTAGAGATAGGTCATCTTACGAAGATAAGACATTGTCACAAGTCTCCAGTTTGTCCCCATTAGGTGCATGTTTACTTACCAAAGTTCTTATAGCTCTTATCAGAGTAGGGACTTAAATCCTCCAATCTAATTATCAATGAGATAGCAGAAAGAAACATATATACAGAAGTTAAGAAAGTAATATGTAAAATTTCAATATGAAAGCAAACCTATGGCTGTTTGATGAGCATGGAAACATTGATGCTTTAGAAAAAGAGAGACTATTACGATGCATGCCTCATGGAGCAAAGCTATGTCATCAGGTTGGAATAACATGTTAGCAACATGAATGTAGATAGGATAAGATATATATGATACAAGTTAAACTTGCCGCTTTGTAATTTCAAATTTCAAGAAGAAAGCCACATGGATATGACACAGAGGGACACAGAAATTCCGCAGAAAGGACAAGCTACTCGTGTTCATTGTATATGATAATAAAAATTATAATAGTAAAATATATAATTACACTGATTAAGAAAAGACTGCATAATTACAAGAATAAATAGGCATGCATTCTCATGGAAATGCACACTGATATTTTTTATAAATAATTACACATAATGTTTAGATATATACTTCAATTTAACCTATTATAAATTTTATTACATTTTCACAAGGAATAGGCCATGACTTTCCAACTTTTTGTGAAATAGGCTCAATATATCATTGAAAGTGTGCACCAAAACTGTCATAATTTTATATAGGAGAGGTGTTATGCCTTTATGTACTAAATAAGCTCTAATGCATAAGAAAAGATAAATACAAATCTCAACGATGAGTATGAAAAAGAAAAAAATTATGGAATATATGTCTAAGTAGTACCTTAGAATCATCCAAGAAGTACCCAATTTACAAAATACGTACAAAAATGTGGGCATGCTTGAGAAGTGCCCAACGAGGTGTTCGTGTTGGTGCCAAACAGTAGTACATTTCCGTAATAGAAGTGCCCATGCTACATAGACAAATATAATTAACACAATAAGAAGAAATCAATACATGAATTAATAAATAAATAATGTCATAGAATGTGTCAGTTTTACGCTGGATGTCACAAGCCTAATTAATAAATAAATTACATAAAGAAATTCAATAAAGTTTAAAACGTGTCAGGCCGCCACAAAAGGAATCGAATTATACTTATATCTTCAGAAAAGGAAACAAGGAAATAGATTATGACATCAACGGAACAGACTATAACATCAGATACAGTCAAATGAGTGAAGTTTGCAAGATGATGAACTTTATCATGACTAATTATCCTGTTCCACAATATTCTAGACTTCCAACCGAACTGCATTGGGTTAAAGTTAATCTAGGGTTGCTTTCACCCGACACAACCAACTTGTAGCTGTTAGAATTATGACAGGCCCACAAAATATGTAGCTTAGATCAAGCCCAAATACAACCTACCTATAGATGGAGCCACGGTGCAGGGGCAATTGCGCCCCTAAGTTCTGAAAATTTTATTTTTGGTTTTCTATGTTCAAGGAAGTTGTGTTGAAATCTTCCCAGTTATAACCCTGTCATATCGCAAAACTTGCTTGATTCACTTTAACTATCAATCCTCATCCATATACTTTTTTCGGAAGTTGTAAGATATACTCTTAACGATATTTTAGATAACTTGTAACTAACAACCAGTCCTTGTCCATATTCTAGTTTTGCGCTAATCAAATATCAAATTACAATTGACAGTTTAAATTGTTAACTCTATCAAAATACGCTAATGATATTTTCAAAATACGCTAATGATATTTTGGATACATTTTATTTTAATAGCTATTAATCCTTATCCATATCCCTAATTTTTTGATAAGTGGATAGTTTTATTTGATGAGGATTTAATGCTTATCCTACAGAAATAAAATCAAAAACAATATAACTTAATGAAATAGATCCTATGAATAATTGATCTCCATAGCAAATGGTCAATCCCTATCAAAATATCTCTTACAATAAGACTCTACAAAACCAATAAAATGCAAATTATAGAAATATTCTCTTATTCAGATAGGATTAGTTTAGCTAAATTATACACCAGTTATAATAAAACACGACGGCTAATCAAGTAGCTCTTCATTATGCCGGATATTTATAATTCCGAAAAATTCAATCACCACCAACCCCACCCATTCGCCCAACACTCCCCCCTTCCTGAACTTCAAAGAAACCATTGGGATTCTTCTTGGCTACCACCATTCGTCAATAATCAATAGGAGTAACCCTTTCAGTTTTCACTGTAAGCTCACTGACTGATTGACATTTGCTTATTTTAAGAAAAAGAGCAGGTACAAGGGGAACATAACTCCATTCTTCCAAAGGATGATTATTTTCTTCTTTTTTATGCCAAAATAAGATGGTCCATCTATCCCGAGTGGTCTTTATTCTTTCCAAACACATGGGAGGAATATGCTATTCGGATTATTTAAACCCATCTTTTAGTTCCAAGAACTAACGGAAAGTTTTAAAACATTTACCATAGATATCCTTGGTAAAGTTTTGATTCAAAACATAAATGGATAGCGACTTTCATTGGTCTAGAGAGATATAGTCATCTCTGGAATGAGGACATATACTCAAGCCGAACATGGACTTAGTAAGAATCCCCAGTAATATTATATACATCTGATATATTTTATATTTTACTCGGTAATTAGCCTGAACCTGATCAGAGCCTTAATAGCTCCCCCACGGATCGTCCCAGATACAATAAGATCTTAGTATGAGCTAGGGTTTTGGAATTTATGGGCGGGGTAGACTCAATATCTGGACCGAATGATAATACGGGTTGAATTTAGGCTTATGGAAAAATGTAGCCTGATGGTTCCGAATCAATGTAGTTATTAAATAAAAACCATATACAAATTTGTAGATATATGTGGCAGACTAGCCATTTACGCCCCCCATCAGTTCAATATGGAGACAAGTTAAAAAATAAGAAATGATGGGAACAAATCCAACTAATAGGTCCATTTATTTGATTCTCATTATTTTCTAAATATGAATTTATAAAATTTGCATTAAAAAATTTATGATCTTTGGTATAATTTAAGCCTAGGCGCCTAGCTGAATTTCAAGTTTTAATTCAGATCCATGCCATAATGTAACACATACAACACATTATGCAACAGGCCTTGCTTATATTTCCCTCCCCCTAATATGTGAGATGCAGCTAGGTTTAATCAATTATTATTAGAAAAAATGTCTTTCCTAATAAATCTTTGCAAATCCTGAAGTTTATAAAATTCAGAAGAAAACAGCTTCGATCGCCTGAGCTGGGCTTTAATTTTCCACATGGCATTTAATGTCGAGCCCGATCGAGCTCTCATCACCCAAAGCGAGCGCAAATTGATAGAAGTCTTAGATGTGAATGAGCAAAGGCTCAGCAAAAGTACATTCTTGGCCAGTGATGAGTTTTCATTAGCCGATCTCTCTCATTTACCAAATACGCACCATCTTGCGAGATCAGAAGAGTGGGGCCACCATTTTGAAAAAAGAAAGAATGTTCGAAAATGGTGGGAGACGATCTCGAGTCGCAAGTCATGGCGAGAAGTGGCAGAGATATTGAACAAGTTTGAAATTCTGAGGGATGTGCAAGTGAACTCGAATGGGGAATATCGGTTTCTGACACGCAAGAAATTCGACCTGAAATCTCCTGCAGTTGTTGCTACTCTATTAAGCCCGGCACAAGAGAAGATAATGAAGCCAACAAATGATGAAGATTTCATTAGAAAGAAGAAAGAGAGAGATAGGCAGCTGATGGATCAAGAAGAACAAAGCCAAAAACGGGACAAACGCATCAAGCCAATGGGTCAAGCATCGTTCGGGTCAAGAAAACTCTCCAGAACCAACTGTGAGTTCTAAACTTCCTCTCAAACTACTACTGATGTTAAGTCTTTCGCAGGACCACCAACTATTGATGTACCGCCACCAATATTGAAGAGAGAGAAGGATTCTAAGGAAACATCACAAATTGATTCCAAAAAAGAGAAGCACATCGGGCCAATGGATGAAACAAATCTTTTAGGTCAAGAAGGTTCTCCAATACCTTCAATGGATTCCAGGACTTCCACTCAAATTACTACTAATGCTCAAGCTTTTACATGACCACCCACTATTGATGTGCCATCGGTGCTGAAGAAAGAAGATAATTTGAAGCAAACACCACATGTCGATTCACAAAACAGGAGAAACAAATAGAACCAATGGGTCTGGCAGATCGTTCAGGTACAAAAAGTTCTCTACAATCTACTGTGGATTCCAAGTCCTTCATTCAAACCACTACAGATGCTCAATCTTTCACAAAACCGCCTACTATAGATGTGCCACAACCAATATTGAAGTAAGATGAGGATTTCAAAAAAAAACAAAACATCGCAAGTCGATTCCCAGATACAGGACAAACGGATTGAGCCAATGGATAAAGCAGATGGTTTAGGTCAAAAAAATTCTCCACAACCTACTAGTAATTCTAAGCCTTCCACTTAAACTAATATTGATGTTCGGTCTTTCACAAGAATGCCTACAACTGATGTGCAACCACCTATATTTAAAAGAGAAGAAGATTCTAAAAAAAATATTGCAAATCGATTCCTAAAAAAAGAGAAACGCGTTGAGTCAATGGGTCAGGTAGATTGTTCAGGTTAAAAAAAAGCTCTATAATCTACTATGGATTCTAAGTTCTCCATTCAAACTACTACTGATGCTCAATCTTTCACAGCACCGCCTATTATTGATGTGCCGCCACCAATATTGAAGAAAGATGAGGATTCCCAAAAAACTTCGCAAGTCGATTCCCAGATGCATGAGAAACGCATTGACCTAATAGGCCAAATAGATCGTTCAGGTTAAGAAAATTATCCACAACCTACTACGAATTCTAAGCCTTCCACTCAAACTACTACTGATGTGCGGCCTTTCATAGGACTGCCTATAACTGATGTACCACTACCCATAATTAAGAGACAAGAGGATTCCAAGAAAATATCGCAAGTCGATTCACAAACAAGGGAGAAACACATCGAGTCAATGGGTCAGGCATTACAATGCATTACAATCTACTGTGGATTCTAAGTCATCCATTTAAACCACTACTAATACTCAATCTTTCATAGAACCACCCACTATTGATGTGCCGCCGCCAATATTGAAGAAAAATGAAGATTCAAAAAAAACACCGGCAGTCGATTCTCAGAAACAAGAAAAACGCATCGAGCCAATGGGTCAAACAAATCATTCAGATCAAGAAAATTCTCCACTACCTACTATGAGCTTTAAGCTTTCTACTCAAACCAATACCAATGCTCGATCTTTCCCAGGACTGCCTACAACTGATATACCACCACTAATAATTAAGAGTGAAGAGGATTCAAAGAAAACATCGTAAGTCGATTCCCAAACAAAGAAGAGATGCATCGAGTCAATGGGTCAAGCAATCGTTCAGGTAAAGAAAGTTCTCCACAAACTACTGTGGATTTGAAGTCCTTCACTTATACTACCACTAATTCTTAGTCTTTTACAAGACCGTTCACTATTGATGTGCCACCACCAATATTGAAGAAAGAGAGGATTCAAAAAAAAAAAAAACATTGCCAGTTGATTCTCAGAAACAAGAGAAACGCATCAATCCAATGGGTCCAGCAGATCGTTCAAGTCAAGCAAATTCTCCACTACCTGCTATGAATTCTAAGCCTTCCTCTTAAACTACTACTGATGCTCGGTCTTTCACAGGACTGCCTACTACTGATGTAACACCACTAATAATTAAGAGAGAAGAGGATTCCAAGAAAACACCGCAAGTCGATTTCCAAAAACAGGAGAACGCATCGAGCCAATGGGTGAAGTAGATCGTTCAGGTAAAGGAAATTCTCCACAAACTACCGTGGATTTGAAGTCCTTTACTTATACTACCACCAATTCTTAGTCTTTTACAGGACCACCTACTATTGATGTGCCGCCGCCAATATTGAAGAGAGAAGAGAATTTCAAGCAAACATCGATTCCCAAAAACAAGAGAAACACGTTGAACCAATGGGTCAAGAAGGTCGCTCAGGCCAAGGAAATTCTTCGTAACTTATTGTGAATTTTAATTCCTTGACTCAAACTATTTCTGATGATTAGACTTTCACAGAATCGCCTATTTATTATGTGCCATCAATATTGATGAGAGACGAGAATTTGAAGGAAACGTTGAATCCTTCGTTAGTCACTGATTCAACCTAAAAAAGAAGATAATAAAGGTGGACTAAGCGATCAATCAGGGAATCTGCTAAGTCTTACGGCTAAGTCACCTTTCACTCTTCGAGTTTAAGTGTCTTGGAATTTTGAGTTTTTTGTGGCTTTGTGTTGTGTGCTTTCTCGTCTTCTTCTATGTCTGTGTTCTTAGAGCTCCTACTCTTTCTCCATGTCTTGTTTCTCAAAATAATTTACTAGTTTTAATTTGCTTTAATTTAAATTCAAGTCTACTGGGCATTATATGTTAAAACTATTATGTGGTCTTTGAAGAGTTCAATAATAAGCTACATGGATCACTTCATATATTATGCATCTCACATTTCTTTCATGGTTTTATGGAACTGATGCATGCTAAACTTGGACCTTTCTTTGAAATGCTGTTGTACCGAATAAGAAACCGGAAAGGGAGAAAAAAAACCTATGAGCTAGCCTATCTATATGATGATCAAAATTTTAATAATTGAAAGTTCAGATGAAGTCAGATATTAGATTCTTTGCTTCAATACGTCTACATTCAACCCTCTACAGTTGTTTTTTTTAAAGGATTGTCAAGCATGAAAGGGGAGGAAAAATGAAAACAGCCAAAAAAGAGAGTTTATTTTTAACCAAGATCTTCCACAGTTCCCAATGTATCCAATACAAGGATACGGGGTTGAATCGACTATAAGAGTGGCATCCCCCGATAATGTTTCTCTCTTAAATAAGGATTATTTACTTTATATGCTACCATTCCAATTGGAATTTCAACCAACTTAAAAACTGAGATAGCATACAGAGGCATTCATTGTGACTGATAACAGAATTACTTGCTTAGTAATAATAACAAATATTTGCAGAAGTTCGAAGTTTACCTAAACATGGAAGCTTTACTCCTTTAAATATAAATCCATAGCTTGATACAAAGTTGATGAAACAAGACTATTAAGTACCAATCAGCCAACCATGTAGCTTTGATGCACACGCATAAAATAAGAAAGCTGAAGCTGAAATGAGCTGTTATCCTAAATCTATTTAGAGGATATCTCGCTTTCGATTTTTTCCATTGACATTAAAACTCCACATTTCAATCAGTTTCTTTTCAACATTCCATGATTGTAGGCAAGAGCATCCAACCATGCTTTTCAGGTATACACAGTAGGAGTTCCAGGCATGAGTATCTTGAATGCATTAACTTGTGTTGTGTATCTGTGATAATATGGAATCTAAAAAAACTTATTTAAACTAAACCCAAATTTATCCTCAAATGCCGGTAACAGAAGCAAAGAAATTTGAATTCTTGAAAGACCAACGTTGACATGATGCCTGCAGTTAAGATCTTATCTAGTAATGCTTCAATTCTGCAATGCTATTTAGAACTAAAGTTGGGAAGAAGGGTAAATTGCAAACCATTGACCTTTCCTTATTTTGTACACAACACCATTAAACTTAAGAAATTGCATTAAGCACTCTTAATATTTTAAAAAGTGCATTAAAATTACATAAGAAAACAATTCAAAAATTGCATTAAACACCCAATTAGTGGTGGTATTTGCAATTTAAAGAGTTTAATGGTGTTAATTAAAAACTGGGAATACAACGATGGTGTTTTATATAATTCCCCCTATGAAATAATGCTTACCGTTAGAAGACGTTCTAAGTTAAAATAATGCACCGTTAGAGTCACTGCAACTCAAGGTGCCAATCCAAACTCGAATGAAGAGTACACTTACATCGTTACTTTTGTTCCGATGGTGAACATAACCAATCCCTCACCGCCTTTCCCTTTGCAACAAACTTACCAGCATTCTTCCTATCAATCATCATCGGACTCTTTAATTGAAGCATCAACTTGGAAACAAGTTTCTTAACAGGTGATTTCCCTCTCACAACACTATGCTTGCCCGACCCACAAACCACCGATATTTCTAATGGAACAACAACAACCTCTTCTTGCATGATAAACCTAAACCTTAACAATTTCATCCACTGTAAGATGATCACATAGGCCGATGCCAAGTGAAACCCGTGTAAATCTAACTCACCTTCAGAACCCGACCACTTCAAATTCTTAATCAACAGCGATGAGCTAGTCAATTCATAAACAAGCAAAGCCTCATCATTGTTCAAATTCTTGAGTAGCTCATAGAGAGAAAGAGGAAGGGTCCCTAAATCCCGAACCATCGAAACCAAACTCGGGCAAGAATTCAACACCGAGTTGAAAGTTCGAATAGAAAAACAAATACCCAAAACCCTCATCTTTCTAATCCATGTAACCATTTCGGTTAAATTTCCACAATCCCCATAACAAGAAAGAACAACATTTGCGCAAACCGTATCAACCCCCAATCCACAATCCTCCATTTCCCCTATAAATGTCCTCATCTCATCAAATAACCCCAACCTCCCATACCCTTGAATCATCATCCTATAGTCAAAGCCCGACGGCTTAAACCCCAAGTCGCCCATTTCATTAAACACCTTCTCTGCATCATCCATCAAACCCATCACACTCAACCCTTTAACCATAGACTCAAACACTCTCTTCCCAACAAAACCCATCTCCTGAATCCTACCATAGCATTCAAAAACCAAACCTTTCGAATTCTTCTCAGCGGCAGCATCAATGAGCTCGCAGTAGAAACGGGCAACCTCTCTTTTCGACGCCAGCCTCGAAACCGATTCGGAAATGAGCCGCCGGGCTTCATCGGGGTCGCCATTGGAATCAAGAACAGAGATGAGATGGGCAGCGAGGTTAGGAGACCATGAGAACCAATGGGTCCTGCTGATTCTTTGATAGACCTGCAGAGGATGAGAAAACCCATCATGATTTCTTGATAAAGAGTGGAGATTTTGATTAGATTAGATTAGATTGCTTACAGGGAGAGAGAGGGGGGAGGATTGAGAGAGGAGGAGGGAGAGAGCTTGGAGAGAGGTTGATTTGGATGAAGATGAGATGAACTTCTTGATGATTTGGTTGGTGGATGTGGGGTCGTTGGATGAAGAGGAGGCGAGCGAAGTGAGGAGGCGAGCCAGCTGTTTGTTGTTTGTCTTGTGGAGAAGGGTTGAATGAGGAGATTGAAATGGGGGTTTGAGAGAGAAGAATGGGAGCGCCATTGATGATGCTGAGAGAGGGTACCAAATCAAAGCGGATTTTTTTTTTTTTGCCTTTAGTTCCAAAATATATACCAAACACTTTCATGATTACAGAGAACTGCTGGTTTGGAAGTTTTGTTATGGTTTCTTATAAATATTGCTGACGTGGCAGGTAAAGTATTGCATACTTTGAAAATTTTATGTTAGTTTTTTTTAGTTATTGAAAGTTTTGTGGTGGTCACTCGTAGTCAAGAAAGTATTTGGTAGTTTATCATAGCAAATCCAAACTTTTTGATAGTTTTTTAAGAAGTAGGCCTTTTTTTTTGTTTGGTTGGGCAAAAGTGTGGGTTTTCTTTTTCTTCTTTGGGTTTTTTAAAAACGAGCTGTGACCCTAACACCCACACACAACATCCCCATACACACACATCACATAAATGCACCCAACTGCTCCACAATTTATCCCGAAAGCTTGAGATGTCAATAACAACCCGTTACTCACCCCTAAAATTTACCCTGAAAGCTAGAGGTGTTAATAACGATCCATTACGCATCCACGAATTTACCCCGAAAGCTAGAGGTGTCAATAACGACCCATTACTCATTTGATCCGCGAGTCGACCCGTAAAATATAGGTTATGGGTTAAAATTTTACTGCTTGTTAAATCGTCACCGTATCCGGTTCACCTATTTAAAAATATCACTAGGTTGACCCGACCGGTGGTTCATGGGTTTTACCCGACCCGTCACCGGGTCGACCCACTGGTCGGGTTGTGGGTTTTACCCTGCCCGTATTGAAGTATCGAAGAAAATAAACGAAGTCATGAGGATAAATAATTTAGATGAAAAATATATTATGAATACAAATAAAAGTTCTTTTTTTAATATATATATATATATATATATATATATATATATATATATATATATATGAGAATAATGAAGAAAAGATGTTTTAGGGGGCTTCGTTAGGTAGCATCAAAAATCCATATCCTTCACATTTTTTTCGGCGATTGGTATTCATCATCTTCTTCTTTACCATCTAACATGTGGACACACCAAATTTCACGTGATTCAACCACTTTTTTACAGTTAAATTAGCAATGCAAAAAGTTCTATTATCGGTAAACCGTTAATTTTGCACTCGCTAAATCAATGGTGAAAAGATGGTAAAACCACATGAAATTCGGTGTATCCACATCTTAGATGATAAAAATGGAGGTGATGAATGCCGATCGCTAAAAAAATTATGGAGGGTATATTTTTTCAACGATGCAGGAGGAAATTTCCTCCTATGCCAACTTTCCTCTGCTATCCCCCATCTGTGTGTGTTTATATATATAAATATATGGAGAGATGGAGAGGGAGCTGAACCTATGAGATTCGGCCTTATTTCTTATTTTGAGGTCCACTTTTCTAACACACGATACGATATGTTTTCATCGATCCGCACCGATTATCGTGATCTACGCATGTTAGATGGGTTATGTATCGAATTTTATGAGATTTGGATACTTTTAACTAACCCATCAAATTGACAAAAATCGACGGCTTTACGATGCATGAAAAACAAGATCACTTGATGGATGTGTTAAAGATCTCCAAATGTAATAAAACTTTATACATAACTTATCTAATACAAGTATATCAAAGTGACCGGTACAGATCGGTGAAAAACATGGGGGTTGTGTGTTTAAAAGTTCGGCCTCAAAATAAGAAATGAGAACCAGCATCATATATATATATATATATATATATATATATATATATATATATATAATGCAATTATTATCTTTAATTTAGATTGTACATGTATTCAAATCCAAAAAAATTTAGACACATGATTCATTACCCTTTAAATTGCATAAAATATTTCATAACACATTAAATTACCCGTTAACTCGTGCATGGATGATCCATTTATCTATCCACAGGTTACACGTCCACCCACCAACCCGTAATGAGTAGGACGATCGACAAAATTTGACACATGTTTAAATCCGGGTATTTTTATCTATACCCATTTTACCCACTACCAGGTGACCCGGCCGGCCTTTTTTTTTGTTGGGGGTAAATTACACTAAAATACCTTACAAGATCATGTTTTCTCACTAAAGTACCTTGACAGTTACCTTATTACAGTTATATTTTTTGAGTGTTATTTTTGAGGGTATAATAGTAAAAAAATAATTTTTAAAACATGACAATAATATGCACATTAACGCTGTTATTGCGAGGGGTGAAAACGGGCTAGCGCTGGGACAAGATCATATATAAGCCTAAATCTTAGCCCATATGATTTTAATTGGCTCTATATTGGTTTTTGCCCCTAGGAATCGTTTTTAATGCAGAATAAACGAATTCCAGATCATAAAACTCAGAATTTTCAATTATTTTTTCTTCTTCAAACAGAAGAGAATTGTGCTATGAGGTAAAAAAAAACCCTGTCTCATACCATCCATGTTGATGGTGCTCATCAATGGGATTCCCTGATCAAGGTACATACAGATGACGTGTCATCCACATAAACCTGCTAAATTCTTGGAGGGTACAGAACTGCAATAAGTATGATACTAAGGGAGTATTCCTTGGAGCCTCGCCTCCGAGGCTCGGTCCGAGGGTTAGGCTTCGACTTCTTGAGGCTCCCTCCTGATGCGTTCCTCCTTCGACCAACCACTGGCCGATAGCTCGTTTCTGAGCAATCATAGAACTGAGCTTTCTCAACTTCCTTTCTCGTCTCCGAGCTATCCTATAGTTGAGATTCCTGTTCAGACCATAATATTGCATTTTCCATTCCCCTATTCTTATCCTTTTTATAAATAAACAGGTACTCTTGACGCACGTTTGTTGCATATTACAGGATACAGGTTTCTGGAGTAAATACAGTGAAAAAGACACAAACAACAGAAAAAAGGGACTTTTGACCAACAATTAGACGGATCCTAGTCAAGCCTAGACGAAGAACAGTGCAAGGTCCAAAATGTCAAAGTGAACGGTCAAAAAATACGAACAAGTTTTCACTGATGATCTGGAGAAGACCCAGAAGCCAAACAGAGAAAAGTTATGAAGAACTAAGAAGCCCTAACAACCAAGATTCAGGCCAGAAAAGATGGCGGCCCAAGACCACCAAAGGGCCGCGGATCCGCGGCCCAAGCCAACATTTGCCGCGGATCTGCGGCCGTCTAATGCCCGTGTCGGCGCAAACTTTCTGAGTTGGTGTGTCGGTGCGGGTGTTGGGATTTTTCGTGGGCAAATCTGTAATTGCGCATGTGCGAGAATCTGTAACCCTAGGTTTCCTATTTTCCTATAAATTGTAATTTTAGATCTGTAAAATGTTATGCCTCTTTTCAATCAATAAATTTCAGACTTTCTGAGAGATAAATTCAGATTTGTTCTTCTTGTTTGGAGGGAGCCGTCAACCTAGTAAGGTAAATTATATTTTTTCTGTTTCTTTTAATTAAAATGTTTTCTCATCCCCTAATGAGCGAGTAATCTCCTCGCTTGTTAGGGTTAGCCCTAGGGAAAGGGTTGAGAGATGAGATCTCTCACCCCTTTCAATGTCACTTTCACCTAATGAATTAGAACTCCACGCATACGGGCACAACCGCTCCCTGCGGCATCCTACCCATCGAGGTAACGATGAACCGTAGTATAAAGGGCCGGTTGCGCGCGTTTTCCGTGGGGGTTAGGGTATTTATCAACAAAGGAAGGATACAAATCTAGAGGAAGAAACATCTTCCCAAAAGATTTGGATCCACTTTATTAATAATTATCTTAACATCTAATAAATCTAAACTGAAGGCATTGAAAGCAGTGAAGAAAACGTTAATCTCCAAAACTTCCCCTAAGCCTAACCCTAGCAAGACTCTTAATTAGATTAATTAGATCTAGTTTTTATAGATTTTTATAAACCAATCAAAACGACATTTTGAATCAACTCGTTAAAACATATAAAAGAAATTTACCCGTCTCTGTGGATCGACCCGTACTCACCGGCTAGCTGCGGAGCGACGCCGTTTCTGATTACGGTAAATACAAGTTTTGACACTAATCAATTCCTCAGCATCCCAGATTGGCCGAAAATATGGAGCACGAGCGTCCTCGTAACGGCTCCATGCATCTCGCCACGACGAGATCTCCGCCACTCCCCATCCCGCATTCCACGGTCGTGTATCTCGTCATTGATGAGCGTATCTCGCCATCCATGCGGACATTACGCATGGGCAAAATGGATGGCGAGAATCTCGTATTGGCTCGCTCCATGCGACCACTTGTTCATATCATAATTTTGCATTATTATATTCCTCATTCTTATTCATTTTACAAATAAATAGGTGCTTTTGATCCATATCTGCTACATAGTTGCAGATTACAGGTTCTCGGAACAAAACAGTGAAAATGATGAAAAGACGCTACAAAAGTGAGATTACGACCAACAAATAGAGAATCTTTATCATGCCTACAGTTTGAAGAACTAACAAAGATCAATGAACAATTTCACAAAGTACAAAGGCAGCACAAAGATTCAAGACTTCAACACGAAGCGAACGGTAAAATCCCACCACATTCTACACTGTGGAAATCTGGAAGAGACTAGAAGATATTCTGAAGAACTAAATGAAGAAAAGTCAAGTAAAAAGCAACATGGAAATTACCAGAGAAACAGAAGCCCAAGAGCCTCCAAGATGGCCGCGGATCCGCGGCCAAACAGGGCTTTTGGCCACTGTTCCGCGGCCATGATAAGCACGTGTCGGTGCATTTTTTGACGGCGGCGGCGGCGCGTTGACCAGGCTTCTCAGGGTAGTTTTATAAATGTAGATAGGGATCAGATGTAAGCCCTAGGGTTTCTATAAACTATAAATAGGAAGCCTAAAGTTCTTTTTGGAGTATGCCTCTTCCTATGCCTATTTTTAATATCAATTTCAGAATTTTAATTCTTGTAATGTTTGAAGAGTGCATCAAATAAAAAGTAAATCGTTTTCTTTACCTTGCCTTAGTTTAATTTTCCTTTCTGCCCTAGTATAACTTTTATTTATCTGCCTAGTTTAGATTTTATTTATCTGCCGTAGATTAGATAATTAGGTTATTAAAAACAATCATAAAAATGAAATCTTTTTCCCTAATGAATGAGTAGTTCCTCACTTGTTAGGGTTAGGAATAGGAAAGGTTTGAGAGATGAAAATCTCTCATCCCTTTCTTGCCCGTCATACGTTTTAAATAGGACTCTATGCATACATACACACACCGCTCACTACGGCACCCTATCCCAAGAGATAGTGGTGATACCGTAGTTTAAAAGACCGGTTGTGTATATTTTCCAAAGAGATTAGGGTAAGAGTTAAGAAAGGAAGGACAAAGACCTAGAGAAAGAAATCTAGTTTCTTCCCGATGGTACTAATCCACTTTGTTAATTATTAGCTTAACACCTAAATAGATCTTAATTAGGGCATAGAAAGCGGTGAGAAATATTGAATTTCCAAACTTAACCTAAATCTAACCCTAGCAAGGTTTTAATCCTAATCTAAATCAAACTCATTTCAGTTTTTAGTGATAATCCAATCCACCACAATTGGAATTAACTCGTTAGAACAAATAAAAAATACACAAAATCCTTGTGGACCGACCCGTACTCACCGGCTAGCTACCAAGCGATGCCGTTCTTGATTGCGGTAAATATTCTTTGATTCATCTTTTAAACGCGCATAAGCACGCACTAAAATTCCATTCAATCAAATGGCGCTGTTGCCGGGGATCGCGTAGTTATTTTCTTTTTGCAATTTCGGGTTAATATAAAAATCATAAAAAACTGAAAAATAAAAAAATATATATAAAAATTTATCATCTTGTTATTTTTTGAAGGGTGTTTTGTTTGAATTATGCAGGATCGACGAACGGATTCAGATCTGAAAAATTCCAGAGAGCGAAACAGCAAACAGCAGATCTGAACCTACAGAGGAGAAGCACAACAGAGAAACAGAAAAGGTTTGGAGATCTGAACAGACCTACTGACCGCGGAACCACCGCATTGACCCGCTTTTAACCGCGGAACCGCCGTAGGGTGGTGACGTCATCATTTGAAAAATCTCTGTAAGCTTTATTTTCTTCTCTGTAACCCCCTGATCTCCTCTGAAAAATTTTCCTGCAGGGTTCTTTGCGCAAAAACTTCTCTCCCTTCTCCAATAACTTGTTCTTGTGCAGGATTCTTTGCGCTGCAATAAATTTTTTTTTTTGCTGTTTTGTGTGTTTTACTGCTTTGCATCTTTAAAATTGACTTTAAGGGGCTTGAACACCAATCCAGATTGGGTGGGGATTTCATTACCCTTCCTAGGATCCCAAAAATCACAAAAAGCATTTTGCATTAACCTTCGAGTTAATTAAAAAAGATTAGACTCAGCCTATAAGGACTGTCGCGTTCAATAGGACAAAAGAATAGTTGTAGGCATCGGTCGTTTATCTAAACCAGACTTTGTGGTGCCTAGGCTGGACAAGTGGGGAAAGGTAATTTTAAAAGGCCCGTCTCACGGTGATTCATGAGCGGATCCCTCCTTTCTCTACTTGTACTTACCTGGCCACAATTGGCGGTGAAGAGGCGATTTGAGGACCTCACAACTTACCCTTTGGAACAGTTAGGAGCAGTCTAGTTGACCTAGGAGACCCTAGATCTAGGCTTGATTGTGCATATTGTGATTGCTTGAACGTGTGTCTAGCTTCTTATAAAAATCTTTTTGCAAAAAGGCTCCTTATATATAAAAAAAACCCACAAAACAGAAAATTTTTACAAAGACTTGCCAATTTTGTCGCTAGAAATCCATTGCACCCTACTTGCACCCATATTCTTTTTCTTCTCCTTTCTTACATCATGGGTACCCACCTCACAAAACTCTTGCCGAACTTTGGTACCCTCATTCAAACATTACTTCCTACGCGAATTGTTTTGGTCGAATTACAGACGACCCCTCCATGCCCAAAATTTCTTTGAAAGATCGAATAGAAGCATCTAGGAGAAACAGTTCGACTCCGCAATCCACTTTGTATCAACTATTTCAACCTTCACCACCTTCTTACGTTGATACTACTTTTTCGAGTTCTGTTGTAACTCCAAAACCCATGTTTATTGCTGAACATATTGAACAATCTCGTAACCGATCTTTCATTCCTTTCAACACTTTCAGTTCTTGGGATTAACAAGTCCATTCACCTTTTTATCCAAATGTTGATCCTACTCCTGTCCAACCATTCAATTCCTACCAGTCCTACCCGACTTTTGCACCTTCCCTAGATATTGCTCCTACACAACCATTTGGGAGTTTCATGTATCCAAACAACTTTGAATTTTTTACTAAAATCCCTTCACAACCCACGTCTAGTCTGGAACAGTCGTTGGAAGCTTATATTGTAGGGACAAACCAATAGATGAGGAATTTGGATGCGTCCATTGCCGCCCTTATGCAACCTAGTGATCCGGTAGCTAGTTTCCAACTAGCTCCAAAAATTCCAATGTATGATGAGGCGGTTGGACAGATTGAGAATTTGAGTGGAGAGGGTGAGCTGTGCACCCTTCCAAATCAAACCTACCCATCACCAATTGAATCCCACAACTACGGTTTTGAATGTCTATCAAGTGTCCCAAATGATTCACCAGTTGAAAATAAAACATTTAATGAGTTGTGCGATTTTGTAGTGCTTGATTTGCCAGATTGTGAAGGGTCCCTTTCGAGTGAAACCATCACCAATCCTTTCGACCTCTACACCTCCAATCTCGAACCTGAATTGATAAATATCCATACTTTTGATGAGGTGTCCAAAAAAATTGATTTTCACTTGATTGAGGATATTGATGCAGGGAATAATTTGGATGATGAACCTGCAGATTTGATTGAATTTTTCTCTCCAATTCATCATCCCGAGTCATTAAATATTTCTCCCGAACTTCATATGCGTCTTGGTTTTGATGATAATGGCATGGATTGGATAACTTTTGAGGAGAATTATGAGGATAGTATTGAGGAGAGTATTGAGGATAGTATTGAGGATGAACCAGTTTTGTTTGATGAGTCGGATTTTCCAATTCATCCTCCTGAACATTTAACTGTTATACTTCCTAAATCACCCCCCTTCATCCTTTCCATCGTTCCGACCACGCAAGAGATCACGCAAGAGGACTGCGAGCTTGAAAAATTTCTGTTCAATCACAGCAGTTTTGACGCCACTTGTGCGTTCCTCCTTGAATCTGATACAGTTCTCACAATCGATAACGATTATGAGTGTGAAGACTCACTGCCCGAGTTTGAGTCCTTTGAATTTTCAGATGAGTTAGTTGAACCATCAGATTCGGTTGCTTACAGTCATTTCGAACCATTGATGGAATCCTTTAAGTTTGAGACAGTTTCACCAATTTCACCTTCAATTGTTTCACCTCTGAAACTCGAACTCAAGTTGTTTCCGTCTCACCTTACATACGCTTACTTAGGTGAGAATGAGATCCTTACTAAATCACTCCCCTTCGTCCTTTCTATCGTTTCGACCGCGCAAGAATCCGTCACGCTTCCATTTTCAATGGATGGTTTACCAAGTTCAACGTACCCATGTTTTCTCACGAATCTTGAGCGATTTGACCCCATTTCTCGACGGGTTGATAGATTAGCACAATCGCTTTTAACACATCGGTCATCACAATTTGTGCTAATTTATTCACTCAATTTACACCCTCAAGTTCGTACTACACTTCTTTCTCTCTTCCGCCATTTTTCTCTTAATATACCGAGACCATATTCCACCTTTCGTCCCATACGGTCTCGTGTGTTTCTTATTTCTTTTCTCTACACTCTATTCTTTCACCACCCACACCATTATAACGATAAAATTTTTGAATGGTTGGTGCTAACCTTTGGCTTGTGTAAGCCTGGTATAGCTTGATACTGTGTTTTTCTCCTCCCTAACTTGGAAGTTTAACGTTTAAACAGTGGAAACACTGTTTCACTTAAGTTTGGGGGGGACCTTTTTGTATATATATTTTATTTTGTTTTTCTGTTAACAATAAAAAATAAAAAAATAAAAAAATAAACAGGGGAGTGCCGACAATTTTGACCCTCTTGCTGTAGCCTGACAGTAATGACACTATCAAATTTAAGTTTGGGGGTGTGCTCGGTAAGGTTTTTTCCTTCGCATTCATATGTATATTTTTGCATTTGCATACTTATTTTAAAACCCATAAAAATTGAAAATTTTTAAAAATTATAAAAATTGAAAAGTTCAATTTTGGCCATAATTGACTTAAGTTTGACAAGAAGGTTAACTAGCTAGGAAAAACTAGATCCTAGACTTAGTAAATTAAAAACCCTAAAAATAACCTTTCTTAAAATTTAACGGTAGAAAATATATGTCTTTATAGTTTACTTAGAAATAGGCAAATTTTGATTTCACTTCTTGGGCTAAGTCAAAATAAGGGAAGAGTATTGATATTTTTATTAAAGTGTAAGTCTGAAAAATAATCGCTAAGCTTAAGTCTAAATTCTGAAAATATATACCCTACAACTTGCACAAACACGAACCTTGGAACTTGGAATAGTAGAGGAGACCTTGAAATGCTCTTGTCTAAAGTCCTTAGTATGAAGGAAAATAAAAAGAGAATATACAAGTGTGAATAAAGAGATAAAAAAAAATATGAACACTGGTTTTGTAATTACTTAAGGCTGCATAAATAAAAAATATTTAGCGAGGGTGCTTTATCACCTAGTGCCTTAGACCAACTGGTTTGGGAGTCACTGCTAAAGCTTTAGGTGTTACAAGACTAGGAATTACACCTTAATATGCAAACACATTTTGTAATCGGTCGTTAGTATCTCAAGAAGTATTAACGTCGTATGAAGGATGTGTGAGCAATTTCATCTAAAAATTCATCAACTAAAAGTACTTTGGACGATGGACAAGAGTATAAGAGCTCGAATTGAATTTCTAAGTGTAGCGGTAATACATACACACACGTAGGGGTATATGATTGGGGTTTAGATGAGAGATAGGAATGAAAAATAGGACTTATATTTTTAGTAGAGATGATAAAAATTCCTAAGTTGAGATGGAATCTTAGAAGGAAAATTCAAAAGATACTAAAATCTAAGTAAATTTACAGAACATATACAATCTTAAGTTAAATGATAAGGAAGCGTGAAAAATATGGGTTGATAATTTCTGAGTTGAAGATAATATAATTTCTTGCTAGAAAACCGAATTGAAAAATAAAAGTCAATAGGCCTGTAGGGTGTTTTTCGTCACCCCATTGAGATGGGAATACGCGCGCGCTTGTCAGGCGTACTACAGATTCCCCCTGCCTAGGGTAGGCGGGGGTTTAATGATTGTGGGGATCCGAATCTCCGGCAGCCGCGGACTAAGCTGCCGTTAATTACCCCTCGCCTTTGGGGCGAGGGAACCTCCGATTTAACGGGTTAAACTGGTCATGCGAATTCAATGTGCAGTGTACGTGTGTTCTGTTCTGAAAGGGGGGTTTTGGATATATCGGGAGCCACGCAGAGTTTTTACGGGGGTCCCGCTACCCGGATAGCGGGCTGGGGGTCAAGGGGGCTAGCAGCCCCCTTGCGGGGTTCGGGGCAGCGCCCCGGCCCGAAAATTTTTTGGAGGGGGAGAATGTTGCGGAGTATGTGTATGTGTACATTTGTATACAAATGTATATATATATGTATATACATAAAAAGAGGGGGAAAAGGCA
Source organism: Agapanthus africanus (assembly GCA_030015575.1). Lineage (NCBI taxonomy): Eukaryota > Viridiplantae > Streptophyta > Magnoliopsida > Asparagales > Amaryllidaceae > Agapanthus > Agapanthus africanus. The sequence goes on from CM057339.1 coordinate 52,046,475, forward strand.
TCCAAGGGATGCGTGGGGCAGCACCTTGGGCGCTGTGCGCTTAGGTGCTGTGCGCAGGTGCGCAAGCGCGCGCGCCACGTGTCGGCACGCGGGCGCCTTGCGCCCTTGCGCAGGTGCGCAAGCGCGCGCGCCACGTGTCGGCACGCGCGCAGGTGCGCAAGCGCGCGCGCCACGTGTCGGCACGCTGGCGCCTTGCGCACTTGCGCTGCGCGCCGGAGAGGCACAAGAGGCTTTTAGCCTGAAAAAAAGGATTTCTCAAAGGAGAAATCAGAGAGGAGTCGGGCTCCTGAATGTGTTTTGGGTTTAATGGAAGTGGTTCTTCTTCTTCCTCCTGTCGCTTGCTGGATCTTGAAGATCAAGAGATGTGAAATCTCAAAATCTCTCCTTTTTAAGATCTGATGACAGATCCAAGTTCCCCTTTGTGGGTTTTGTGGTGGAAAACTATTTAGTTTTGAAAAAGGAAGAGTAAAACTCTTGATTTAATTCAAAAGAAAGAAGAAGGTTTTGGAACCTTGAAGAAGGAGGAAAGAGCTCAGCTCTGAAACTTTTTTGGAGAGAGAAAAAGTTGTTGAGATATTTCATTATCTTTGCCTTTATAGGCCATACATTTTACACATAGCCCCTTGGGCTTCACAAAATGGCATTTTGCCTATTTCATGGCTCATGTGCCATTTCTTTTTGCACATAAGCCATGGGCTTTACAAAAATTTGGCTTTATGCCCATTTTCTTACATTTATCCATAAAATAAAATAAAAGAAAATGCAACAAGATTATTTATTACAAAAATTTTATCTTGGCATGGATGAGGCCGGCCGCTTCATGTTCGGGCTCGACTCGGGCATGGGCCCACTGGGTCTGGGCTTGGGCCCACTTGGTTTGGGGTTGACTTGGATTTTGACTTGGTCAACCGGGGTGTAAATTTTTACCCCAACAAATTGCCCCCCATCAATAAATGCACACCACATATGTGGGTCGTGTGCATGAAATTGATGGATCTTCTTTCACGTGGAGGCGACTTGATTTGGTTCCCACCTTTTGGGAAGCTGGCACTGCCCTTTTTACGACATGGACGGTCGGTTCTGCCCTTTTTGCGTCTTGGACGGTCGGTGCTGCCCTTTTAGCGACGTGGACGGTCGGTTCTGCCCTTTTTGCGACATGGACGGTCGGTGCTGCCCTTTTAGCGACGTGGACGGTCGGTTCTGCCCTTTTTGCGACTTGGACGGTCGGTGCTGCCCTTTTAGCGACGTGGACGGTCGGTGCTGCCCTTTTAGCGACGTGGACGGTCGGTGCTGCCCTTTTAGCGACTTGGACGGTCGGTGCTTGATTTGACTTGCTCTGCTTCTTGCAGTGTCAGGGGTAGACTTGACTTGCTCCGCTTCTTGCGGTGTCGAGATTGGATTCTGACTTGCTCCGCTTTCTGTGGCGTCGGAGTGGAAGTTGACTTGTTGATTTTGATTTGGGTTGACATCAGCATCGCTATACTGGAATATGGTACCAGGAGCGAATCATCATCTGTCATGGAGAGGATTTTGGGATTTTGGTTTTTGTTTGGCATCTGCATTGCTGCACTGGAATAATGCCAGGAGCAACTCATCATTTGCCCCGAGAGGGTTTGGGAGAAATTAGGATTGTTTTACGCCTGTGGATTGTATACGGTTTTGCAGGATGTATGATCCAGACCGTAGGGCCGGAAAAATTTCGGGACTTTGTCGGCGTCTGCATCGCTGCACTGGAATATGGTACCAGGAACGACTCATCATTCGCCGTTGGGGTATGGGATTTGGAATTTGGTTGGCGTCTGCATCGCTGCACTGGAATATGGTACCAGGAGCGACTCATCATTCGCCACTTGGGGATTGGGGGAGCAAATTTGGTTGGCGTCTGCATCGCTGCACTGGAATGTAGTACCAGGAGCGACTCATCATTCGCCTCTTGGTGCATGGGGATTGGGGAGCGATGGCTTAGGAGACAGGTTTAGATCCCTACCACCTAAGACTTTTCAATTTTATGGGCCGTGAGGGTCCCATAACGGTATTTTCTCCCTGCGAGTCGTAAGGATCCCGCAGGTGTATGTTCTCCTTAGGAGTCGTGGGGACTCCTAAGTGTGTTTTTCCTTCGTGAGTCGTAAGGATCCTACGAAGGTTTGTTCTCCTTATGTATCGTGAGGACACATGAGTGGGTCTTCTCAATAGAGCATAATTCCAAAGGCGGAGACCAGCCGCGTGACTGGTGATTACGGTGGGGCCTGAGGGTGATGAGAATTATTTGAGCCCGTGGATTGTATACGGTAGTCAATTTGGGGACCCACCGTAGGGCCGGAGAATTTTGAGAAATTGGATTTTGGTTGGCGTCTGCATCGCTGCACTGGAATATGGTACCAGGAGCGACTCATCATTCGCTGTTTGGGGACTTGGAATTTGGATCTTGTTTGGCATCAGTATTGCTGCATTGGAATAATGCCAGGAGCAACTCATCATTTGCCTCGGGAGGACTTGGGATTTGGGTTTTTGGTCGGCATCAGCACCGCTAACACTGAAGCGAAATGCCAGGAGCGACTCATCATTTGCCGTTGCCCGTTGGGGAGCGATGGCTTAGGAGATAGGTTTGGGTCCCTATCACCTAAGGCTTTTCAATTTTATGGGCCGTGAGGGTCCCATAAAGCATTTTCTCCCTACGAGTCGTAAGGATCCCGCAGGTGTATTTTCTCCTTAGGAATCGTGAGGATTCCTAAGTGTGTTGCTCCTTTGTGAGTCGTAAGGATCTCACGCAGGGGTTTTCTCCTCACAAGGTCGAGAGGACTTTGCGAGTGTATTTCATCTCTTTTCACAAGTTTGCGCCCTTTCGGGTTTTCGCAGACTCGCCGGTAGTCCTGCTGTTTTTACTCACGGAGCCCTTTCGGGTTTTCATCCGTGCCCGTTTTGCTTGTGGACATACCGTTTATTTTTTTATTTCTTTTATTTTTTTTTCTTTCTTCTTTTTTTTTACCGCTGGTGGGACTTTAAAAGTAGTCTCACCGGCAGGATTTGGGAGAGATAGGGGTCATTTACGCCCGTGGATTGTATACGGTTTTGCAGGATGTAAGATCCAGACCGTAGGGCTGATGTGCTCAATTCGCCTGCGACTTGGAGCATTCATGTGTAGTATTTCTTGAGATATCGTCCATTGATGGGTGGCATGGGCCTTTCTCCCTCTGCACTTATTAGTTGGTAGGATCCTCCGTCGAACACTTTCTCAATGACGTATGGTCCTTCCCAGTTTGGCTCGAATTTTCCCTTGGCATGTCGATTGGGGATAATCGGTCTTTTGAGGACCAACACCAATTCACCTTTCTTGAAAGCGCGGAGACGGGTTATCTTGTCGTAGGCCCGTGACATTTGGGCTCGGTATAGCTCCAGACTTTGCTGCACCGCGAGCCTCTTTTCTTCGAGGGCATCGAGTTCTTCAAGTCGAAGGAGCACGTTTTCCTCCTCCGTCAACTCATGCTGAACGGCCATTCTTAAGCTTGGAACTTCGACTTCGAGGGGGAGGACCGCCTCCACTCCGAAGAGCAATGAGTATGGAGTGGACTGAGTTGGAGTACGGTGCGTGGTACGATATGCCCACAATGCCTCGTGAAGCTTGAGATTCCAGTCTCTCTTGTTGGCTGAAGCATTTTTCCTCAGGAGCTTGCATAGAGTCTTATTGAAGGCTTCGGCTAGCCCATTGGCTCTTGGATTATAGATGGAGGAATATCTCCAGTCTATCTTGTGCTGGGTAGCGAACCTTGAGACATTGAAGCTTTTGAAAGAAGGCCCGTTGTCAGAAATGATTCTTCTTGGTGTGCCGAAGCGGTATAGAATATTATGCTGGAAGAATGTCAGAATATCCTTTGTCTTAACTTCTTTTAGCGGGACAGCTTCAGCCCATCTGGAGAAGTAGCCTGTCGTGGCCAGTATAAACCGGTGGCCTTTAGATGACGGAGGATCAATTGGGCCAACAATGTCGGTGCCCCAAACTTCGAAGGGCCACGATGCCACCGTAGGATGCAATGGATTGGGATGCTTGTGAATAAAATCACCGTGAATTTGGCAGATATAACATTTCTTTGCATGCTCTCCGCAATCCCGTATCATGGTGGGCCAGTAATACCCAAGCCGTTTGATTTGAAGTCGCATCTTGGGGCCAGATTGGTGAGCACCGCAAACGCCCGAGTGGACATCTTTCATGACCTTTTGGGCTTCGGCCAATGACAGACACCTGAGCCATAGTTGGTCGTATGACCTGCGGTATAACGTGTCATTTACAAACACGTATCGGAGAGCTCTCTTCTTCAGCTGAATCCTCGCAGATTTTTCTTCGGGCAGCCTGTCGTATCGGAGGTACTCTATGAAGGGTTCTCTCCAATCGGGCTCGTCTTGGATGATCGAAGTTTCTTCGGCAGGACTGCTCTTTTGTTCCGCGCTTTCTTCTTCTCGTAGAGAGACTGGGGGTAGAATTTGTCGGCTCCTGACTGTGATCAGAATTTCGTCCATGTCAGGATCAGCCAGCTCCTTGGCTAGGCGAGCGAGTACGTCAGCCTTTCCGTTCAACGCTCTAGGGACTCTCGTTAGTTCAATATGAGTGAACCGTTTCATGAGTTCTACCACTCGACCTCTGTACCGAGCTAACTCGGGTTTGTATATCTTATAGTCGCCGCTTACTTGGTTGACGACAAGCTGGGAGTCACCGTAAACCCGTAGCCGAAGGATTTCCATTTCGATGGCGAGCTCCAAACCAGCTATCAGAGCTTCATACTCAGCTTCATTGTTTGTCCGAGGCTCGGTGAGAGCAAAAGAACGCCGTAGGGTTCCCATTGATGGTGTGATGAACACCAATCCTATCCCTGCTTTTATCTCCGGGACGCTTGATTTACTGGAGGTTCTTATCGATGAGGCCCCATCGAAGTAGAGCTCCCAACATGGCCCGTCATTCTCGAGGTGCAGCACTTGTTCGTCGGGTAACTCACAATTTAGCGGCGACCCTTCTGGTATGGGATGAGCAGCGAGAAAGTCTGCAATAGCTTGCCCTTTTACTGCTTTCTGAGGGGTATAAACTATGTCAAACTCAAGTAGCATGACAGCCCATCTTGCCATTCTGCCGGCTAGGCTTGCTTTGGTCATCAAGTGTTTGAGCGGGTCGACCTTGGAGATCAGCATAACCCGATGAGCGAGCAAATAGTGCCTCAGCTTCTTCACAGCAAATATTAGAGCCAGGCATTGCTTTTCGATTGGGGAATAGCTGTGTTCCGCCCCGACTAGAGTTCGACTGAGGTAGTAGAGGGCATTTTCCTTTCCCTCCTCGTTATTCTGGGCGAGGAGCGCACCGAGTGACTCATCTAGCGCAGCAGTATAGAGAATCAACGGTTTATTTGGAATGGGAGCGGCCAGCACTGGAGGGTGCAACAAGTATTGTTTGATGCTTTCGAACGCTGCTTGACATTCGGTATCCCAGATAAAAGGAGCTCCTTTCTTCATGAGCTTTGAGAAGGGCCTACATCTCCCCGATAAATTTGAGATAAACCTCCGTATATAAGCAAGCTTGCCTTGAAAAGATCTTAGCTGCGTCAGACTCTTCGGAGGAGGCATCTCCATGATGGCCTTTATCTTTGATGGGTCAACTTCGATCCCTCGATGTCGGACTATGAAGCCCAGGAATTTTCCCGATGACACGCCAAAAGCGCACTTCAGAGGATTCATCTTCAGATCGTATTCCCTCAGTCTGGTGAGAACGGTCCTGAGATCTTGGATATGATCGGCCTTGGCTTTAGTCTTGACGACCAGATCATCAACATAGCATTCGACGACTTTATGGATTAGGTCATCAAAGATATTAGTCATTGCCCTTTGATATGTAGCACCTGCGTTCTTCAGTCCGAATGGCATTACCTTGTAGCAATATATTCCGATCGGGGTTCGAAATGCTGTGTGCTTCTCATCCTCAGGCGACATCTTGATCTGATTATATCCAGACGAGCCATCCATAAAGGTGAACAGTTCGTAATTTGAGGTGTCATCGACCATCATTTCCATGACCGGTAGCGGGAAGTCGTCTTTAGGACATGCCTTGTTGAGGTCCCTGAAATCGACACAAACTCGGATCTGCCCATTTTTCTTCTTCACTGGGACTATGCATGCGATCCACTCCGCATATTTCTCTTCCCTGATGAAGCCGGCATCGATGAGCTTTTTAGTTTCCTCAATGACCTTTTCTTCTAGTTCCCTTCTCATTCTTCGAGGAGCTTGTTTGACTGGCTTAGCATCAGGAGATATAGCCAGCTTATGCACGGCTACCTCAGGGGAAAGGCCAGGCATTTCTTTGTACGTCCACGTGAAGCAGTCGACGAACTCACGCAGCAGGGCAATTATCTGCTCTTTCATTTCCTCTGACAAGAGTGAGCTGATATAGGTCGGCCTTGGATTATCGGGCGTTCCTAGGTCAATCTCGGTTAGCTCATCAAAGGTTGCTTGTCCGCCATCTTCGAGCTCTTGAGGAGCTTCTTCTGGCTCGGCTATCTCGTCGTCATCATTTGATCTTTCGCTGGCCTCACCAACATGGATCATGTAGCACGCTTTGGAATCAGGTTGAATGTAGCCTATGCCCCGTCTGTCTGGAATTCGTCCATCGATGAGTGCTCGGACCTGGGGCGGATGCCATAGCCCTTCGTAAAACTTTGCTTCGGACTCCGTTTGGTATAACCGGCACCCGCACTTCTTAAAGTATTCCCGCATCTCGGGCGCATAGTATCTGGGATTGAGGACGGCTCTTATGCCTCTCTCATATGGAAGGCACGCGACAGACAAATCGTCCGGGTGCGCAACAGGGTTTGACCCATAAAACAAGATGCCCTTCTGTCCACTTTTCCTCCCGGGAACGTAGAAAGTTTTCAGCTGGTCCACGGTGGAGATTGATAATGCATCGAGCTCTTTGCACATTTGCTCTGGTACCCTTGTAACGGCTAGGGACCCTTCTGCAACTTCGAAGGTCTTTCGTAGTTTCGCTTTTTGCATGGGGGTCCAATCTGTACCGCTGTTGCACGACAGGTCCTCTTCCTCTGACTCTTCAGTGTCACTGCCAAGATGAGGGCGGACTTTGCTGCTAGATGGGCCTTCAGTAATAGATTCGTCCGTATCGCTGCCGAAATGAGGGCGAGTTTGGCGGAAGGACGGGCTTCCAGCGTCGGACTCATCAGTGTCGCTGCCGAAATGCGGGCGTACTTGGGTATTTTTGCTTTTGAAAGTGATAGCCGGCGCAGATTTGCTTTTGAGTCTTGGGGTCGTTCTATCCTCAGTCAGTTGTGGCTTAGCATTTTGGTGGTTCGTAAAGTACCGAGAATCTTCATATCGGACTTCATGCACACCGAACGGCTGGATGTCTCCGTCAATACGTCTTTCTTCGCCATTTTTAGTATACTTCATGCATTGATGGAGAGTCGACGGAATGATGCCGTAATCATGGATCCACGGCCGCCCCAAGAGAATCTTATAAGACGTGTCGGCGTCGATCACGTATATCTTAGCTTCAGTTTGCAGATCCCCAAATTTGATTGGCAAATCTATAGACCCTAGAACTTGCTGGCAATTTTGGTTGAAGCCTTGAATGACAATCCTTTCCTTTGACAGGTGTCGGACGTCCATTGACAAACTCTTCAGAGTTCGCAAGTTCATGATGTTCACTGAGGACCCCGGATCAATCAATATGCGATTAATTCGATCTCCGTCGCTGTACCCGGTCACGTAAAGCGGCCGATTATGCTCAGCCGTTCCCAGTAGCAAGTCTTCATCCTTAAATGTGACTGCGGCGGCATGCAAAGCGTGCTGGGCTTCTTTCATATTAATTTCCGCAAAGTGAGCCTGATACCGCTCGGGGTTTTGTAGAGCGTGAATGAGAACGTCTCTAAGCTCCTTAGATAGGACCAAGGCGTCGTAGATGCTCAGGAGAGATGGAAGCTTCCGGAGATGTGCCAAGACATTATATTCCACCGAGGAAGGACTTATGTTTTCATCGGCCGGTTCTCTGCCATCTTCTTCATTAGCGACATGTTTTTCCTTCCCTTTTGCGGCGTTGCCCTGATTTTGCGGTAGAGCCCTGCCGCTTCTGAGCTGGATTTGATTGGCCTTTGTGGTGAGCTCCTCGTCCTCTTCCGGAAAACAGAGATCATCCTCGGAGTCGCTGCCAAGATGGATGGCGTAGCAGGTCGCTACTGGGATCTCTTCATTGGAGTCTTCTTCTAACTCCTCCAGAATTTCAGCCGCTTGTACAGGGAAGAACTCATTCAATTGAATCAATGTTCTTTCCCTTTGTTCATATTCTTCGAGGGAATCGATATATTTTTGAATGGTCGATCTCCCTGCAGGCTCCTTTTCGCGCCGAGCTACACTTTTCTTCTTCTTGAGCTTCTTGGATTTTGAGCCTGATGGAGCTGCATTGGCAGCTGGACTGGTAGGCTTCTTTTGCCCTTCCCATTCCGTCCTGGGTTCTTTCTGAAGTAGCTTTAGCAGCTTCTTCGTCTTATTAGATATGTGCGTACTCCACGGAGGCTGCGATGAGTCGGTTTCGTTTGTCGGGGCAGCGGGTTCAGCTGTCTGCTCCCAGAAGGCTTCAACTTCTGTCTGTATAAAGTTGGCGGTCGCAACTTGATTGTTCACCAACACGCTTTTGGACAGCTCGATCTCTCCAGCCTTGTACTGCTTCTCGACCCAGTCTTTGAAGATATAGCAATCCTCGATCGCATGGCTCACTACTCGGTGGTACGGGCAATACAGAGGATTGTCGGTCATTTTTGCTTCTTGGGGTCTTTTCGACTCCGGCAATTGTAAGCCGTTGTTCAAGGCATCTTTAAATATCTTGCGGACCTTGTCCCTTCTGAAAGAGTAAACCTTGTTCTTTTTCTCCTCTAGGGAAGGCCCATCTCCTCCCAGCAATGGCTTTCGCGACCGGTTGGTTTTGGATTCGCCCGCCCTTCGCTTTTCTTCATTGTCGGACGCATTGAAGACATTGGTACTGCTGGAACTCCCGCTTCTACGGTTGTCGTCCCGCTTGCTTTTCCAGGTTTTGTCTCTCTGAGAGTCCGGCGGGGACTCTTGCTTCGAGCGTTCTAGCATTTGAACTTTCTTGGTTAGCTCCTGAAATGTCTTGAGGCCCGCTGTACACAAGAATGGGACCATCCAATTGCTGAGGTTCCCAATGAGAAGGCTGACGGACTGGTCCTGCTCCAGCGGCGGTTCGCATTTGACTGTGAGATTACGCCATCGGGCGATAAAGTCGGTGTTGCTTTCATTCTTCCCCGGCTTAGTCCTCACAAGGTCGGCAATGGAGATTTTATCACTGACACTCATGAACCTTTGCCGAAACAGGGACTCCATTTGGGCAAAGGTAATGACGGACCCGTCCGGTATACTCGCATACCAGTCGAAGGCGACGCCGGTCAGGCTGTTGACAAACTGACGAAGAAGGAGCGCGTCATTGCCCCCTGTATTTCCGCACGATGCTTTGAAGTGGGCGACGTGCTGGTTTGCATTCCCCGTTCCATCAAATCTTCCGAACTTAGGAATGACGTAGCCGCTTGGGAACTAAATCAGATCGTACTGCGCGGGATATGGCTGCCCACTACTGCCGATTTCTTTCTGAGCTTCAGCTTCGGCCACCAATGTTTTAACCTTGCTGGTGACCAAATCCATTATCCGATCCTGTGTTAGCGGGATGGTGCTATCTGGGGCCAAGGCGTCCCCAGAAGCGGAATGCAGCCGGCTTTCATTTGGCTCGACCAGTCTTGGTCCCAAAGGAACAGGCATTGGCTGCCTCGGATTGTCCTCACCCGGCTGATTAGTAGCGGCTTGCGCTTGATTAGGAGGCGCTCGAGCAATTTGAGCCGTAAGCTGCATCACCACATTCGTTAAGTCGTCAATCTTCGAATAGAGCTTGGCCATCTCTTTATCTTTGCTCCTGAGCTGTTTTCGAAGCTCTTGAAGCAGCTCTTGCTCCGCAGTCCTGGGGCGGAAAGTCGGCTCTTCCTCGCTGTCCGAGCTTGACTCTGCATGGACCGAGGGGTCTTTCTGCCTATCATCCTCATCGAGAGGGTTTTCTTCATCCAGCAGGGGCGGCTGTTCTTGGGCGGCGGCAACCACATTCAGGCTAGATTGGGCTTGGGATGTGGTGGCCCCGTCCTTGCTTTTGCTGCGAAGGTTGTCGCTGGGGCGCCCGCCCGCCATATAGACCGTATGGATGATATATCCGGCCGTCTTTCTATCATTGGCAGTTGATTTCGTGGATCGCTGTCTTGACCCCCTTGTTTCGGTAGCTGGTAGTCGATTGAAGGCGGCTGGCCTAACCAGGTTCTTAAATGGTGCTGGCGCTTCTTTTCTGGGTTTGCCCCGCTGCTTTCGTGCGGCACAGAGTGCTTGATAGACTCTTGAAGAGACAGTGTCATACTTTTTCTGTTGGGGCCGGGACACGTCTCTTTGTGGCACTGTTCGGACCGCTGTCTTCTTGATTCTGGCGGTCATGGCATTTTTCTGAACCCACTTCAGAGGCTCGAAGGAATTGCTGATTCCTACGTCCGACTCAGCCGTCGTCGCTGGGCAACCCTGCACTTGGAACTTCACAAGATTCCATTTGGCCGAAGCCTTGGCCCTCTTGTTGGCTCGATACCTGAGCCGCTTCTGCCTTAACTTTTCTGTTCTAAGCACCTTGCAGACTTCGGCTTTTTGGGAAGACGCCGCATACCGGTTGATAGAGGGCCTTGGAGATACGCCCGATTGTGCATTTGTTGGAGTCATCGCCTGAGCTCGTCCGCAACTTTTAATGTTGCCCTTCACATCGGAAGTCTTGCCCCCAGCTAGAGCGCCAGGGACTCGTTCAGACACCATCTTAAGTTTCGGTTGTGGTGCCTTGGCGATCACGACATTCGGCCTCTTACCCCTTGAGACCGGCTTGGCTACCTGTTCCGCTGGGATCTCTGCCAGATGAACGCTTCCGGCAGGGTAGATGATGACAGAGCCAAACTGGCGGGGCGGTTCCTCCCATTGTCGACTGAGGCTTGCGGGGAGAACCACATGAGCGTTGATCTTGACTACGTACGGAATCGGGGTCGCTTTGGAAGTTGAATTCGTCTGGGAAGACATTGTCGTCGAAGGTTGATTGCTGCATAGAAAAGAAAATATCATTTCAGTATAGACAATAGATATGTATATTAATTGAGTTCGCATGAACGTTTAACCCGAAATATGGGAGGAGAGATTGGTCCCACCGGGCGTGCCAGATCCTGTAGGGTGTTTTTCGTCACCCCATTGAGATGGGAATACGCGCGCGCTTGTCAGGCGTACTACAGATTCCCCCTGCCTAGGGTAGGCGGGGGTTTAATGATTGTGGGGATCCGAATCTCCGGCAGCCGCGGACTAAGCTGCCGTTAATTACCCCTCGCCTTTGGGGCGAGGGAACCTCCGATTTAACGGGTTAAACTGGTCATGCGAATTCAATGTGCAGTGTACGTGTGTTCTGTTCTGAAAGGGGGGTTTTGGATATATCGGGAGCCACGCAGAGTTTTTACGGGGGTCCCGCTACCCGGATAGCGGGCTGGGGGTCAAGGGGGCTAGCAGCCCCCTTGCGGGGTTCGGGGCAGCGCCCCAGCCCGAAAATTTTTTGGAGGGGGAGAATGTTGCGGAGTATGTGTATGTGTACATTTGTATACAAATGTATATATATATGTATATACATAAAAAGAGGGGGAAAAGGCATCCAAGGGATGCGTGGGGCAGCACCTTGGGCGCTGTGCGCTTAGGTGCTGTGCGCAGGTGCGCAAGCGCGCGCGCCACGTGTCGGCACGCGGGCGCCTTGCGCCCTTGCGCAGGTGCGCAAGCGCGCGCGCCACGTGTCGGCACGCTGGCGCCTTGCGCACTTGCGCTGCGCGCCGGAGAGGCACAAGAGGCTTTTAGCCTGAAAAAAAGGATTTCTCAAAGGAGAAATCAGAGAGGAGTCGGGCTCCTGAATGTGTTTTGGGTTTAATGGAAGTGGTTCTTCTTCTTCCTCCTGTCGCTTGCTGGATCTTGAAGATCAAGAGATGTGAAATCTCAAAATCTCTCCTTTTTAAGATCTGATGACAGATCCAAGTTCCCCTTTGTGGGTTTTGTGGTGGAAAACTATTTAGTTTTGAAAAAGGAAGAGTAAAACTCTTGATTTAATTCAAAAGAAAGAAGAAGGTTTTGGAACCTTGAAGAAGGAGGAAAGAGCTCAGCTCTGAAACTTTTTTGGAGAGAGAAAAAGTTGTTGAGATATTTCATTATCTTTGCCTTTATAGGCCATACATTTTACACATAGCCCCTTGGGCTTCACAAAATGGCATTTTGCCTATTTCATGGCTCATGTGCAATTTCTTTTTGCACATAAGCCATGGGCTTTACAAAAATTTGGCTTTATGCCCATTTTCTTACATTTATCCATAAAATAAAATAAAAGAAAATGCAACAAGATTATTTATTACAAAAATTTTATCTTGGCGTGGAGGAGGCCGGCCGCTTCATGTTCGGGCTCGACTCGGGCATGGGCCCACTGGGTCTGGGCTTGGGCCCACTTGGCTTGGGGTTGACTTGGATTTTGACTTGGTCAACCGGGGTGTAAATTTTTACCCCAACAAGGCCGAATTGATAGGATTTTGTGGGTAGTATCCGCTGAAAACCCTCAGGAGACAACACTCTTCCTACTAGAGACACCTAGAGGTTTAATGGCTTGTTGCACGAGCTCAGTGCAATCGCGTTTCCCTGCGAAAGTGATGTTAGGTCTTTTTCGAGAATAAACCAGTTTTGGTCGAGGACGAGCAAAAGATAAGTTTGGGGGTATTTGTTCATATTATAATTTTGCATTGTTATATTTCCCATTCTTATTCATTTTGCAAATAAACAGGTGCTTTTGATCCATGTCTGCTACATAGTTGCAGATTACAGGTTCTCGGAACAAAACAGTGAAAATGATGAAAAGACGCTACAAAAGTGAGAATACGACCAACAAATAGAGAATCTTTATCATGCCTACAGTTTGAAGAACTAACGAAGATCAATGAACAATTTCACAAAGTACAAAGGCAGCATAAAGATTCAAGACTTCAACACGAAGCGAATGGTAAAAATCCACCACATTCTACACTGTGGAAATCTGGAAGAGACTAGAAGACATTCTGAAGAACCAAATGAAGAAAAGTCAAGTAAAAAGCAACATGGAAATTACCAGAGAAATAGAAGCCCAAGAGCCTCCAAGATGGCCGCGGATCCGCGGCCAAACAGGGCTTTTGGCCGCGGTTCCACGGCCATGATAAGCACGTGTTGGTGCATTTTTTAACGGTGGTGGCGGTGCGTTGACCAGGCTTCTCAGGGTAGTTTTGTAAATCTAGATAGGGATCAGATGTAAACCCTAGGGTTTCTATAAACTATAAATAGGAACCCTAAAGCTCTTTTTGGAGCATGCCTCTTCCTATGCCTATTTTTAATTATCAATTTCAGAATTTTAATTCTTGTAATGTTTGAAGAGTGCATCAAATAAAAAGTAAGTCGTTTTCTTTACCTTGCCTTAGTTTAATTTTCCTTTCTGCCCTAGTATAACTTTTATTTATCTGCCTAGTTTAGATTTTATTTATCTGCCGTAGATTAAATAATTAGGTTATTAAAAACAATCATAAAAATGAAATCTTTTTCCCTAATGAGTGAGTAGTTCCTCACTTGTTAAGGTTAGGAATAGGAAAGGTTTGAGAGATGAAAATCTCTCACCCCTTTCTTGCCCGTCATACGTTTTAAATAGGACTCTATGCATACATACACACACCGCTCACTACGGCACCCTATCCTAAGAGATAACGGTAATACCGTAGTTTAAAAGACCGGTTGTGTATGTTTTCCATGGAGGTTAAGGTAAGAGTTAAGAAAGGAAGGACAAGAACCTAGAGGAAGAAACCTAGTTTCTTCCCGATGGTACTAACTCACTTTGTTAATTATTACCTTAACACCTAAATAGATCTTAATTAGGCTATAGAAAGCGGTGAGAAATACTGAATTTCCAAACTTAACCTAAACCTAACCCTAGCAAGGTTTTAATCCTAATCTAAATCAAACTCATTTCAGTTTTTAGTGATAATCCAATCCACCACAATTGGAATTAACTCGTTAGAACAAATAGAAAATACACAAAATCCCTGTGGACCGACCCGTACTCACCGGCTAGCTATCAAGCGATGCCGTTCTTGATTGCGGTAAATATTCTTTGATTCATATTTTAAAAGCGCATAAGCACGCACTAAAATTCCATTCAATCACCACTATATAAACCTCTTTTCCAGACGACTTAGGTAACTTTGAACTCATTCCAATACATCGCTACTCTGTTAAATATTCCCCGGTACTTACTTGAGCGTCGGAGGGTCTTACAGTGGTCTCCCACCCCGGAACTTCTTTACAGGTAGCTTGGCGTCAATATCAATCAACCACCCATTGAGATCCACACACTCTTCAAATCGCAGCCCTTCAACCCTGCTGGTCACAAGATCGACGAAGGATAACATCCGAGGAAGATTCTGACCTCCATCAGTTGCCGCCGTTTGTGGGAAACCAGAAAATATTTCCACCAAAAAGTTGATCTTCCGTCTTCGATTCGATAGCCAGCGATCAGAGCAACGATAGCACGAGCCATCTCGTCCTCCGCAACGGAGGTGAGGGCGGTTCCACTCCTCCTCCCAACATCGTCGAATCCTTAATGGTACGGATTGACCGACTGACAGAGATGGTGGACACGCTCGCTCGTGTTCAAACTGCCAGCCACGCCCGGCAAACCGTCACCCCTGCTCCCCAGAACGATGGCGTGCACGAAGTGACTGACAGACGCGTTCAAGTCCTCGGCCTCGCTCTTTCTAATCCTGACACCATGGAACACCGGCGTGCCGATTTTGGTAGCCGCACCCCCTATACGAGAAATGATTTCATAACCCGTTAGACGCCGGACAGTCCAACGCCGGGGTCTCAGGACCAACCTAATTGTCGCTTCAACGCTCGCCGCGCTCCCTCGTCTTCAGAGGCGACGTCGGTTAGGTCGCCTAATTCCAAGGAAGACCGACGTCACCATAATCCGAGGCCGTAGGGAGCCATGAAGGGTTCATCCTGAGGATCTGAGCAACGTGATAGAGTGAAGCCGAAGCTGCTCCATCGCCCAAGCCCGAAGCAGAGACATCAGGCACTCCGATTTCGGAGAATCCTCGGGGGTACCAATAGCTAATCGAGGTCATCGAGAAGAAGATCGAGGACATGCGGCTCGTCACCCGTTCGTCTAGCGGATCGGCAAAGTATTTTATGGACTCTCTCACGAAGCCCTTCACTGAGCAGTTACTAAGGGAGCAGGTCTCATCCCTGAATAAACAACCCAAAGTGGCTCTCTTCGATGGGAAGTCTGACCCGAAATACCACTTGGACACGTTCATCGCGGACATGAGCTTTCAAGATAACTCGAACGCGGCTCAGTGTCGAGCATTCCCCACCACTTTCATCTGGGCCGGGCGAGATTGGTTTCGCGGCCTGTCTCCACGCTCAATCACAACTTTTGACGAGATAGCTGCTCAATTCCTTAGCCACTTCGTCGGCAACCGACGGTAGAAGAAGTCGGTCGACTACCTGTTCACCATCAAGAATGAGGACATAGAATCTTTCAAGAGATATATCACCCGGTTCATCCGGTTCTATAATGCTCTCCTTGAGATATCCGAGCAACGAGACGAGACGGTCATCACCACCCTGATATCCGGTTTTAGGAACAAAGAGTAGCTCCACTCTTTTATATTGGCGCAACCTAAGACCATGACTGAGGTAAGAGTCTAGACCGAACGAGAAATCCAACTCGAGTCTGAGTTGAATACTAATCTTCTCCATGGAGACTGGACAGACCGAAAGAAAAGGGACCGGGAAGAGAAGAAGAAAACTGATCGTTCGAAACCCTATTCTCCGAGATTTCATGAGTACACTCTTTTGAATGTCTCGCAGGCCGAGCTGCTAGAAGAGCCGAAGAGCGAGGGATTCTTCAAGCTGCCACCGATGATACAAAGGCCGGGCAAGCGACTCCGCGGCTCGTATTATGCCTTTCATCAATCATCGGAACACTCGACCGAGAACTACAAACAGCTGCGCGATTACATCGAGGAGCTAATATACTCCGATCACTTGGTAAAATACCTGCGAGACAAACGTCAAGCAGATAGGGAGTAAGTAGACCAACCTCCTACTGGAGAGTTGACAGTCAGACAGATCATAGTTGTCTTCGTTGACTCGACTCCGAGCAACGAAAACACCCGCCATATCCGGCCAATCATGACCATAGATGCTCCCTCTCTAAGAAGTACAAGAAGATTACTCCCATCACCTTCACCGACGAGGACCTACATGGCATATCGGTCTTGCACAATGATCCCTTAGTGATCATGGCCCAGGTAAATAGGTACGAAGTCAGGAGAATCCTCATTGACTCGGGAAGCTTGGTGGACATCCTATTTTACGTCTGCTTCCAGCGTATGGAATTAAACTCGTCCGATCTCTAGCCTACCTCGCATGTTCTCTCCGGGTTCACTAACCACTCCATTTAAGCTGAGAGAACGATCACTCTTCCTTTCAACATTGGGGAGGCCGGAAGAACCCAAACAATGTCGGTGAGTTTCCTTGTCGCTCGGGTTTCTTTCTTTTATAACATTCTCCTGGATCGCCCCACTTTAAATGCCTTTCAAGTTTCTTTGTCGCTCGCTCAGATCTCGACCTACCACCTCGCGCTCAAGTTTCTTCTGAGCGATGGTGGGATAGGATGGGCCTTCGGAGATCAGCAAATCGTCAGGGTATGTCTCGCCACAACAGTTCCAGAGGATAGAGAAGTTGATCTGACCGATGGATCGTGTGATCTGCGGGAGTCACCGGATACCTGTGATGACAAGAAGGAGATCCGGGGTTTCCCGGTAGAAGCCCTATCCAAGCTTCCCCTTAAAGAGGGAAACATCAACCGAACCATCTATATTGGCTCCCTCTTGACCGGGGAAACCCGAGACAACCTTATCCAGTTCCTCCAGGATAACTCTGACGTGTTCACTTGGACTCCCGCGGACATGACGGGGATCAACCCCAAGGTGATCTCCCATAAGCTCGGAGTTGATTCAAAAGCCCGATCAGTGCGACAGAAGAAAAGGAGCTTTGCGCCCGTCAAGCAGAAGGCAATTGAGGAGGAAGTGGATCGACTGCTCGCGGTAGACTTCATCAGACACCTGGACTACTCGGCTTGGCTGGCCAATGTAGTCATGGTCAAGCAAGCAAACGGGAAGTAGCGCATGTGCATCAACTTTACCGATCTGAACAAGACCTGTCCGAAAGACAATTATCCGCTTCCTCGAATAGATCGGCTGGTGGATAGCTCGGCCGGTCATGAGCAGCTGAGCTTCATGGACACATTCTCTGGTTATAATCAAATTCGGATGGACCCGGCTGACGAAGAGCTCACCGCTTTCACCACTGATCGAGGGGTCTATTGTTACAAAGTAATGCCCTTTGGCCTCAAAAATGCTGGGGCAACTTATCAACGGATGGTCAACAAGCTGTTCAAACCTTAGATTGGGTGGAACATGGAAGTCTACGTTGATGACATGCTTATGAAGTCCACCCAGTCGGCTGGGCATACCACAGACCTTGGCGAAACCTTCAAGGTTTTATGAAAGTACAAGATGAAGCTGAATCTGGCTAAGTGTGCTTTCGGTGTCACAGGCGGAAAGTTTCTCGGGTTCATGGTCACCCGCCGAGGAATCGAAGCATACCCGGAGAAGATTAAAGCCATCGTTGACATGACGATGCCCAAGAACAACGTGGAAATCATATGACTCACTGACAGAGTGGCTGCTCTAAGTCGTTTCATATCCAGATCCATGAAGAAGCGCCTACTTTCTTCAAGGCTTTGAGGAAGATCCCAGGTTTCGAGTGGTCTGAGTAGTGCCAAGTCGCTTTTGAGCAGCTCAAGGCGCATCTGTCGACGCCACCATTGCTCACCCGACCAGCCGAAGGAGACGCGCTTATGCTGTACCTGGCCATCTCCGGCCAAGCAGCTAGCTCGGTACTCATCAAAGAATTAGAGAGAGTACAGAAGCCGGTCTACTATGTCAGCCACGTTTTCAGAGACGAGGTACCCGGCCATCGAAAAGATAGTCCTGACGCTTATCGCCACCTCCAGGAAACTTCGGCATTATTTCCAGGATCATACGATCACCGTCCTCACCGAACGACCTTTGGGTAGCATCCTCGGTTCCCCCGAGTCGTCGGGCTGCTTGGAAAAGTGGAGATGGGAATTGTCGCAATTCAACATCCGGTACCGACCAAGACAAGCCATCAAAGCGCAGGCTCTAGCCGACTTTGTGGTCGAATTCACCATCCCTAACAAAAATGAAACACCAGAGCAGGGCCTAAGTCCAAGAAGCTCAGTGGAAGAAAAGCTTGGTCTGCTTCCGGACTGGGTGCTTTATGTGGACGGTTCCTCTGCCGAATAGGGAAGCAGAGCATGGCTCGTCATTTGCGGTCCCAATGAAGCCGAGATGGAGTACTCTCTGTGACTCGACTTCAAAGTCTCGAACAATGCCACGGAGTACGAAGCCCTACTGACCGGCCTATGAATTGCCTCAGGGGTGAGGCTAAAGAAAATTAGAGCCCGCAGCGATTCCGCATTGGTCGTCGGCCAAGTGACTGGATGTTTCGAAGCTTGAGAACCCCTCATGATGAAATTTCTTACCGAGGTAAAAAGGCTAAGGAAGAACTTCGAAGAAGTCCAGGTGGAGCAGGTTCCTCGAAGCCTGAACGTCGAAATCGACGCACTATGCAAACTTGCCTCCTCATACTCGGCCAATCACAAGAGGAATATCATCTTCAAAGTATTGTTGGGTCCAGCGTTGAGGATACAGAGGTGGTCAACATAGTTTACGCGACTCAAGAAGATACCCCAGACTAGAGAAAGCCCCTGATAGAGTACCTCAGAGACGAGACACTCCCCAAAGACCGAGTAGAGGCCCCAAAGCTCTGCAGTAAAGCTCGTCACTTCGTATGGAGCAAAGGAAACTTATATAAAAAGTCATATACCCAACCTCTGTTCAGATGTGTCGATTCCGACGAAGCTGAGTACGTTCTCCAAAAGATACACGAAGGAGTCGGCGACGCGCATCAGGGGGCCCGCAATCTGATCCACGCCGATGCAGAGAAACTCGTATGGAGGTGCAAGGCGTGTCAACTCTTTGGCATCATTCCTCCACTACCAGCCATGAATCTGACGCAACTGAGCTCCCCTTGGCTATTCGTCCAGCGGGGAATGGATATGATCGGCCAGCTCCTCACGGTCACAGGGGGGCATAAGTATATCCTCGTCACCATAGATTAATTTACAAAATGGGTCAAAGCCACACCGATCAGAAAGCCAGACGCCGCCTCCACAGTGAATTTCCTGCAGAACAACATACTTTCACGATTTGGAATTCCGAGGTGCGTCATCACCGACCATGGAACAAACTTCGAGAATGAAAAAGTCAGAGAGTTCTGCAACGATTACCACATACTGATGAAGTTCTCTGCGGTCGCTCATCCCCAGTGCAACGGGTAGGCCAGGTAGCAAACCGAGGTGTCATCCGGGGGCTCAGAACCCGTCTGGAATGAAGGCAAGGCAGATGGGTCGAAGAACTGCCCTGGGTACTCTGGGCATTGCGAACGCCGAGGAAGACACCCACGAAGTAGACCCTATTTAATCTTTATTATGGCACCGAGGCAATAGTCCCCACGGAAATCGACCTACCCAGTTACCAGGTCGAACACTTCAACGTCGAAGCCAACGTCTTGGCCCTTCGAAGCAATCTGGACATCCTGCTAGAGAAGAAAGACTGAGTATAAATAAAGACGCACGCATATCAGTAGCAAACCGTCCGTTATTACAATGCTCAGGTCAAATATCGAGCGTTCAAATCAGGAGACTTAGTCCTCCGATGCAATGAATTCGAGGACCAAGAGAAGCTGAATAAGTTCTCCTTGAAGAGGAACGACCCCTTCCTCGTGACCGAGATATTGCCCGGGGGAACAAACCGCTTCTAAGATTTCTTGGGATGTAACCTTTCGCGGCTATGTAATGTAGAAAAACTTAAATTGTATTGTTAAACTTATACTCTCTTTAATAATAAAGATTCTTGCTTCTCTGCAAGCCGGACCGTTTCTCTCGATTCCAAACTAAGACACCGCGTTAGGCCGGCGGGCAGCCTCCTGCCCGTCGTGCCCATTCACAACGGGCAGTTTCCTGCCCGACCGAACTGGGGGTCTGAAGCCTTCTCACGAGCCTACAGGCTGTTTCCAGCCTTGCTCGGAGGCAAGGAAAGTGTCTCAGGCCAACCCTTTACTCAAGTAAATAAAACGAGGGTATGTTCCTCCAATATTTAACCTAATAAAAGAGTAAAGCTCTGTTAGAATGAGGCAGCGCCTCACGCGCTCTCCACGAGGGCGCCAGCGCTAGAGCCAATCTTATAGGATTAAATCTTATGGTGGCGCCTCACGTGCTCTTCATGTGGGCGCCAATATGCAAAGCACAGGAGTGCTTCCTGAATAAAAGTTAAATTCTTATATGGCGCCGCACGTGCTCCTCATGCGGGCGCCAATGTGCAAAGCACAAGAATACTCATCTTAAGAATTAAATTCTTAAGTGGCGCCCACGTGCATAACACATGAGTGTTAGCGCCCAGATAGAATTAAATTCTACAATACTCTTTGTTAAACAGAGCCGTTAGATCAAAGATCCAACGGGGATAATAAATCATCAAAATATAGAATCAAATTCTATTAGGAGAAAATATATCTCATATCTTTCTAAATAAGAAAGATACTCTCGGTTGGATTAATGGTCTAATAATAGAATAAAATTCTATTTTTGGAATATATTCACTCAATCTTTCTAAATAAAAAAGATTGCTTTCTGTAAAACAGAGAACTCTTGAATTAAAAATCCAATGGTGATTAAAAATCACCATTTTACAGAATAAATTCTATATAGGGGAAAATATTTCCCCAATCTCGTTAGAAACAAGAAATCATATTCTGTAAAATAGAAAACTCTTGGATCAAAAATCCAACGGTGGGTAAAATTATCCAGGTCAATTTTGAGACCAATTAAATCAATTAAAATCTCTCAATGAGAGATTTTCTTAAAACAAATTAATAATCTGCCTCCACTATATGAAGAACTCGAGAATTTAAGTCTCATATAGACAAAGGGAGAGACACACCCAGATAGAGGAACCCCCCATAAGCTTCTAAAAAAAAGGCATAAAGCTTTCAAAAAAACTGAGAATTTAATTCTCAAAGAAAAAGACTTCCCTCTTCAAGAAAAAGAACCTAGGTAAAGAAAACACAGAGATAAAAATATCTCTTTTACCTATTTAAGGGTTTAACCCTTTTCAAAGAACTTAGTTCTTTTTCTGGATCAGAGATCCACAAGACAAGCCTCCCACAAGTTGAGAATTTAATTCTCATCGGGAAGATCTTGGATTCAGAAAAGAACAAGGAAAAAGAATCTATCCTATGGGGATTTAATTTCTCGGAAAATAGGGTTTAACCCTAAAAGAAACTTAGTTCTTATAAAAGAACTTAGTTCTTAAAAGAAAACTTGATCCCAGATCTTCAAAATAAAGATCTTGGTGATCATTAATGGTCAAAATGTCATTAACAGAGACTCAATGTCTGAAAAAGAAAAGAACTTAGCGCTTCACGTGCTTCCCACATGGGTGCCCCTCCAAAAGCGCCCAGCGCCTCACGTGAAAAACACGTGGGCGCCCAAAGCAGAAGCCCAGCGCCTCACATGGGCGCCACAAAAATAATAAGAGTGCTTAGCACTCCATAAATAACCAAAACGGCTGAGTGCTTAGCACTGATTAGGCAGTGCCCAGCACCTCACGTGCTCCTACGTGGGCGCCATAAAAAAGTGTTTAACACTCCATATGCAGCCAAAACGGCTGAGTGCTTAGCACTGATTGGGCAGCACTCAGCGCCGCACGTGCTTCTCACGTGGGCGCCATAAAAAGTGCTTAGTACTTCATGATTAGCCAAACGTATAAAGTGTTTAACACTCATTGAGCAGCGCCCATGACTGAATGCTTCACATGATATACATGTGAGCGTCAGAGCTCAAATAAGTGCTTAGCACTTTTACATTAAAAAAAGGCTGAACAAACAGAGCCCAAATAAGTGCTTAGCACTTTTAAATGAACAAAAAGAAAAGACTAAGTAGATCAATCCCAAATTAGCTAGGTTTCTGAGTTTTTCTTACAACTGAGCCCAAATACTCTGTTGTTGGATCGGAAATAAAAATGATTCTTGAAATTTTGCTAAGTTGATCTTAGTCTCAAATTAGACTAACGTATCCTTAGTTAAAATAAATTGAGCCCAAATGCTCATACATTTAAGTTAATCTTAATCTCAAACCAGATTAACGGTCTTTAAATAAACCTAAGCCCAAATCTAAAATATACGGATTTGGACTGATCCGTGCCTTACGGGCGACGACATAAACTAGTCTCCGTATACAATCCATGGGCAACCAAAATAAACAAAAATACACACGACACGAAGTGAACTGCTGGAGGAAGAGAAAGTGGTTATCGCAATGCGGCAACGTAATTAACTGCAGAGACTTGCGCTTGCAGGGAAGAGCGTCCCCACAATAAAAAACCCCTTAAAAAATGAGGGGGAATATGATAAAGTATGTTACAACGGCCGCATCTATCCAAACCTCTAATATATGGTGCCATAAATCAACTTGGTATTTTCGGAGAGATGGATGGATAAATCCAAATAGTATCTACCCCCAAATTCAGGCAAGACGATCTATCCCAGCTCGTCTCTGTTTTCGGCGATGAACAGATTCTGGCACGCCCGGTGGGACCTTTTTCACTTTCCATTCCACACTTCGTGTGTCGTGTTTCGCGAACAAAATCGCGGTTCGCTACAGTTGCCCTTAGATTCGAGATACTAAAATTTTGTGTCTTGCTCCTGTGTAGAAAAAATCGATGGCTCCAACTGCACAACATGCAACAGCAACACTTGCTCCACCCCTGCTGGAGGGGCAACCTACGGGCCCAACGCGGCCTCTATCTTTTCAATTCTGGTGGGATAAGTAACACAAACCACTACTGGATTGTTCTTTGGGACCATGCTCCCACCAGTGAGATTCGGTGCCTCAGCGCCGTAAGAGGAAGCACCCAAGAGGTCGGTCTTCGATCGACTTGCAACCACAACGGTCCTTCTCAACGGGCCATCTAAAGCCAACGTCTCAGTCTTTAACATGTTAGGCAAGAACCTAAATGGGCCCGCAAAGAAGCTCATGATACCTGAAGGGGCTACCCCAAAATGGATAGCCCTCCCAACTCCTTCTACGGGCGAAGTCGTTAAAGGTACTTTCTCTACCAGAAAGTCGGTCTTTGAAAGATTTTCCGTTCCTCCTCAAACTCTGCCAAGGACGTCAGTTTTCAACATGTTGACGCCAATAGCAGCCCCTCAGCAAAGCAGGGGGCATGAAGAAGCGACTTCTAAATCTGAGGCAGTCCCGTCTGCAAGATACGCTCGACGTCGTCACTGGCGCCGAGTGAAAAAAGCTGGGGGCAACTCCTCCTATGGACTTACCCCACCAGCTCCAATGGTAGAAATTGACGCTGCTGTTCCAACCGGGAACAACTTTGATCTGCTCTGGAGGGTATGCAAGAATTCTCTAACGGCGGTGCTAAAGAAATCATCTCCGCCTGCAGAAGTCATGGTACAGGCAAAGATGGAGCAGCCCCATCAGCAGCTCTCCTCACAAATTCACAGGGTCTGGCGAAAAGTCCAAGAATCTGTGATCAACAAAGATTACTCTCCTCGGCCGAAGAAATCGAAGGCTTGGCAAGAGAAAGACTATCCATCCATCATACAATGAGGAACTTCTTCTACACAGGTGCTTGCCATAACGGCTCTTTCAACTTTGACCCCCACAAAAGGATGAGGCTAAAGAAAATCCCACCGCCGGTGGCAAATTCCAAAGACGATGGATCCAAATGCCCCAAGTCTGGGGGCATGATCGTACATAAGGTCCACATGGCTTCTGGGAAAGAAGAAAGCCGTGCTTCCGTAGGTCATCGACCGCAAACTCGGTCGCTGACAAAA
The DNA here is from genome assembly GCA_030015575.1 of Agapanthus africanus. Taxonomy (NCBI): domain Eukaryota; kingdom Viridiplantae; phylum Streptophyta; class Magnoliopsida; order Asparagales; family Amaryllidaceae; genus Agapanthus; species Agapanthus africanus. The sequence goes on from CM057339.1 coordinate 52,070,688, forward strand.
GATCAGGAGTAACAACAAAAGCTTCAGGAAATGCTGACCAAAATGGCGGCGCTTACCGGGTAGAAAGAAGGCCCAGTTACAACAACCGAACAACGCCAAGAGCAGGAGACCGATACAGAGTTCTTGCGAAGGGTGCTTGAAAGAAAAGACAAAGAAGCCACTGAAAAAGCTGCTAACATGAAGCAGATGGCGCTCTTGTTTCAAGATATGGTTGGAATGATGATCCAGCCAGAACCCCCAGTCGAGGATCTGCCGATAATCATCGAGGATGACAGAGGGAAAATATCAAACCCTCTTCCGGCTTTATCAACAGCCAAGGAGGAAATGATCTCCAAGGCTGCTCTTGATGATTATATAGCTCAACAAATAAGAGCTCATCAAGCAAATGAAGTGGCTGACCAAATCTTCAGAACTGGGTGACCGTATCCAGGCTGGTATGATCAAATCAAGTACCCGCCGGAATATACGATCTCCAAGTTCCATGTATACAAAGGGACATGCAACCTCCATCAGCACATCACGCAGTTCAGAGCTCTGTGCAGCAACACTGGAGGCGACGACAAACTGTTGCTGTGCCAGTTCATTGGCAGCCTGTCAGAAACGACCTTTGAATGGTACTCGGAGCTCCCAAATGACTCCGTAAAGACATTCACAGAGATGGAACTGCTGTTCACACAGCGGTTGGCCAACGCAAGCCAGCACACGCCGATTACGACATTAATCAATGCCAGGGTAAGGCCAGGAGAAACTTGGGTTCGATACACGATCCGGTGGCGGAACCTATGGTCAAAGTGCAAACAACGCATTGAAGAATCTCCCGCAGTGGGCATGTTCATCGGGACTCTTGATCCTCAAACGACTGTATCCGAGTTCATGACGTTCTTCAAACCAATGACCTTCCAGGTCTGATAGATAAACTGGCCCAAATGGACGAGATAGGCCACGAGCCTTCCTCCTCAAATAAGAACCCTCGAAATGCCAAGGGTAAAAGGAAAGCGGCCTTCGTTGCCAACACTCAACAACAACCGAGTGGCCTAAAACCGTCTGCTCGCCAAAACAACGCGCGTCCGCACCTATCCCGTGAAGAAAGGCTAGGACGCGCTTACTCGTTTCCCCGTGACAAGACGAGAAAATTATTCGAGTTGGCAATGCGCAACAAACTCATCACATTACCAGACCCACGGCGTCCACCGCAACCCGGCGACGTCAACAACCCCAACTACTGCTCCTACCATAAAATGGTGAGACACCCAATTGAGGATTGCTACGTTTTCAAGAACTGGGTCAAGGATCGGTATCAACAGAGGAAGTTCGCGCTGTCTGAGAACTGGAGGGTAAACCCACCCCAGAAGCACACTCCCAAAAAGATGGATGCGCCGGGGGCATCATGCTCGCTCGTGGAGGAAACTCCATGGAAAGTCATTCTTTCAACTAAAACCAAAAGAATGCTGAAGGATTTATAGGCATGTCCGGCAGTCAGGTGGAAAAGCCCACTTGAACCTGAAATCATTGAAGAGATGTTGAAACTGCGTCCCATACCGAAAATTATTGACAAAGGGCAAGATCCCAAAGTCAAGTCTTCGAAGAAAAAGAAGAAGACCAAGAAGCCTGTGCAGCCTGCCGAGTATGACGACAAGCGCACAGACCTACAAAAATACATTAACGCGCCAAAGGAGTACAACCAGAAGGTGTAGACACCGGTCACTCTCGAAGAGTTCCTCAAGTATATTCTTGAGAACGAAAATCGTGACAACGATGAGGAAAATGACTCATCAGAAGTGTAACAACCCTAATTTTCCTATATAAATTTTTTCAAATATTTATTTTCAAAATCCATAAAGGGGTATTTTAGCCTGAGCACAAGATATAAATAATTATTTTGCTTTTTAATTACAAGTTAAAAGAATGTAACAACTCTATTTTTAGTGTACAAAATTTGCTTAAAAATTAATGTATACTTGGAGTATTTACATTTTCTGTGACTACTTTAAGTAATTAAATAGCTCCATAATTACAAGAAGGAGCTTGTAGCTTATTGGTAATACCTTACACTGCTGAACCAAGCCATCAAAGTTCAAATCCCATACCCCACATTATTTTTAATATTTATTTGTTTTAAATTTTATAGAAGCTCAACAGTCAACAAGTGATAACTCCCAAATTTTCCACTACATATGAAAAACTAAATATACCAGAGGCTACACCAGACGCCCCCCACCTCCCTGACCTCCGACTCGGCCTGACTCGGCCGACTCGGATGGCGGACCGGCCGACTCGGGACGGCGCCGCCGGCCGGACTCGGCTGGGCGGCCGAGTCCCCAACACAAAAGTTGGGGCTCTTGGCATTCTATACCCCTCTGCATACTTTAAATTCCCAGATCGGTTCCAGAGAAGTCAGAAAGCCCCATTTACTCCAATTTTTAATACATTTTAAAATATTTTTACATTTTTTTCAATTTAACTCTTCATCTACCCTAACCCTAGCCTAACCCTATAAATACCACCCCTACCCTCTACCCTCTCACCCTTCACTCTGAGCCAACTCTAAAAAATTCTCAAGAAATCTTGTGTACTTTGAAATCGAGCACGAGGCGAAGCTACGGCAAAATTCCCGGCGAACTTCCGACGATCATTCTAGGAGCTCCCGGCGACGAAGCGACGCACTGGCGACTCCTCCGATCAATCTCCCTCTTCTTGTTTTCCTAAACCCGTAAGTCCCATTTTCTATCTCTCTTTTCCATTCAAAAAAAAATACGAATTTACAAAACCCGACGGAATCGGAACAAATCCGATTTCCGATTCGGTTTCCTATAAAATTCCACTTCTCACTAATACAATCATACTTAAACTTTCTCATGTTGACTATTAAACAAGAATCAAACAAATTGATCAAGTTTCATTACATAAAATGATGGCTATTTCCATTCATCGTATTTTTCACTTAAATACCACATTGTTTCAATTATACATTTAACTTCATTAAACCTTGCTATACGTTTAAGTAGATCACGAGGTAACGACCTACTTCCTCACACACTCATATGCAACATAACACGATACTCTCGAGAACCTAGAATACGAGAAAACGAACATTTTCATTTAAATACTCTTTGCTAAATAAAGCCATTTCTAAAAGATTTAGTATTGATACACTTTTAAATAAATACCACTTATTATAAAAATAGAATAGTTTGTGGACATCATTCGTTTATCTAAACCTGATTTTATGGTGTCTAGACTAGGCAAGTGAGAAAGGTAACTTTAAAAGGCCCGTCTCACGGTGATTCGTGAGCGGATCCCTCCTTTCTTCACTTGTACTTACCTGGCCACAATTGGCGGCGAAGAGGCAATTTGAGGTATCTCACAACTTATCGCTTTGGACTATTTAGGAGCAGTCTAATTGACTTAGGAGACCCTATAACATAGAATTCGGGAAAACGACACCTTTTCATTTAAATACCATAATTAATAAAACCGTTTTTCTTAATGATTAGTATTTATACAAATCTTTGCAAAGCGCCACTACAACCCATTTGGGGAACCCGTTCGGGATGGTGCGGATTATCGCACATCCTCGGCTTTAGTAGTGCGAGATTCAGACCTCCGCAAGGAGCATTCGGTCTCGAAAGATTTAAAATACGACATCTTAAGAAAACGAAATTTCTAGAATATTATAAATATATACAAAAATTATTTTCATATAAATATATGTATATGCAACATAAACATATCTATTTTTGAAGTATTATAAATATTCCACCTTTTCTACAATATCACAAGAATCAATTTTACACTAAAATACCATGGATTCCATACAAAACCAATATTACAAATAAATACCATTTATTATGAAATTAGGATATTTCCACTAGAAATATCACAATATAAAATCTACATTCATTACAACTCTGAAGACGAATAATAAATACTTGGGGTGTATTTTGAAAAGTATATAAAAGTATTTTTACATAAAACCCCCTCAAGTTCTATAATTTACCTTAAGGACTCTAGTAAATATAGGTTTAAGCGTGACCAATCTCTTGAGTCTCATTATAATCTGATTTGAATATGATTCAAGTACAATTTACAATCTACAATCTACAAACTACAATCTACAATCTACAATCTACAATTTACAATATTACAATTCAACATGAATCCATGAATCCAATTATCAACCTATACAACTTGACTGAACCGAACCATGGATATACATTCCATTTACATGGTTCTCCAGTTATTCCATTTACATGATTCTACGGTTACATCCGTTTACTGATATCATGGTTTCGGTCAGTCATCCAATTATACAATCTATACAGTTTACAATACAAGACAATACAATACAATAATACAATCAAGATAACACTACGGGGTTTAAGGGGTAGACTGGTACGGACTATGTTAAAGGTGGCACGAGGTGGTCACTTAAGACGTAATTACATCCATGCCGTTGTTCCGTGGTGTTATCGACGGAGCCTTGTACTACGGGTTACCAAAGTCCCCGGTGTAAGTGGGACTCCTCTTGTATACACTGGTATCTTCTGTACCAAGCTACAAACAACATCGTTAACACATCATAACAATATAATACAACTTTAAAAGCTACCTTCTCATTCTGTCTATTCTATTCTTCTTTATCTTTGGGACTTACCGAGCGACCTGTTCGCTGACGACATTCTCTTTCTTTCTTCTTTGAATGTCGTCAGGTGATCTGGACACTTCAGAGATCGAGCCCAGCGCTGAAGACTTGGATCAGTTCAGTGAAGACCCCGAGCTCTAGTCATTGTCACCTTCAATTCAGTACTTTTATTTCTGTTATGCCATTGTTTAGGCATTGCTTTTTATTCAGTTGTATTTACTTTTCATGCATTGTACAAAAGAATGTTAATAAATAAAGTTGCTGTTTTATATCTCTTATCTCTTGTGCTTTACTTTTATATTGCTTAGATACGCTTAGCGTATTTACTTCAGAGTAAATACGTAGTGGCCTAGTCCCGTCCCCTTCGCCGTATACCGGGAAGCGGGGCGTGACAGGTTTTTTTGGTAGCCCATGCAGGTCAGAGTTGTATGGAACACTGCCATGCAATTCTGTTCTGCGTGAACAACCTAAGCAATATAACACAAGAACCAACAACTAAAACATTCTTTACAATCATGTTCCTTGAATCCCATCATTTCTTATTCTTTGAATCATATACTTTGAATCTGTCCTAACCTAAATTTTTTATTCAAGGTTATGGATTCACCAAACAACACCAGCACCAATGTTAACAACACACCTCCACCACTACCACTCACACCTGCCATTCCTGCTCCACTCAACGAGCAAACGGTTCTGCTTGAGGCAATCCGCAGCCTCCTAGAGGGACAGCAGCAACTCTTGAACCGTCCCGAGACTGAAGCATCTGGGGTGAAGCAATTCAGAGCTTTGCATCCCAAACAGTTCTCAGGAAAGGGGAGCCCACTAGAAGCTGAGAAATGGGCTTAGAGTAACGAAGATGATCTGGCAGCAGCACAAGTGCCAGATATAGCTTGGGTTCGTGTGGCAAAATTACAGCTCACGGACAATGCACGAAACAGGTGGAAGGCGGAAGAAAGCCGTCTTGAACAGCCCATTGAATGGAAGACTTTTCGCGATAGGTTCGACGCGAAGTACTTCCCTGTGACTGCCAGGTTTTCCATAGAACAACAGTTCATTCATCTACAACAAGGTTCGATGTGGAACAAGTCAGTAGATGGGTATGACGCTGAATTCACCCTGCTCAGTCGGTAAGATATGTCAAAGTATTTCAAATTTTTAATATCACATACTACACAGCTAACACAAGACTGTAACAGATTTGAGGTACACCTGATACCAACTGATGAGATCAGAGCCCGTCGATTTCAATAAGGTTTAGACACAGAAATCCAGGCTGCGCTAGCCACAGGGAAATTTCCAACTCACGAGGATGCTCTGGAAGCTGCCCGCCGTTATGAGGCAGTGATAAAGGCAAGAGGCAGACCTCAGTCTGCAGGAGTGAAACGCCCTGCCACTCAAATGGCAGGAGGGGCCTCTTCAAGGCCAGATGTTGAACTCAGAAGACTGGAAGAAGCCAAGGATCGGCCAAGACCTGATTTTTGCTTTTATTGCAAGAGGGAAGGATACTTGTGGAAGGACTGTAGGCGCGCAAAAGGCCTATGCTTGGTTTGTGGCGCGTCCAACCACGGAATTGGAAACTGTCCTTATAGACGCAACCCAGCTCACACACCCGTCAACTACCCGCAGCAGCCAGCTATACAGGCTTCTGCAACTCGTCCTGCACTCCCAGCACCACCTCCACATGGATTTCCTGCTCAGCCAAATCGCCAATTCCATCAGGCACTTAGAAACATGCCTCCAGTACAGGGGAATGTGCCTCCAGCTAGAAGGAATGTACCACGGCGACAGACTTTCACATTAGCAGCCGTAGAAGCCGAAACTGTAGGTTAAGGTAACACTAGTAAGTCTATCTCACACTTTTTAAAACCCTTGCACCATCTTGGTATACACGATCTATACTCCAGTCATCAAACTTTCCTTGAATCTTTTACACTTTCCTTTTATAAATTTTGAGGACGAAATTTTTATAAGGAGGGTAGAATGTAACAAACCCTAATTTTCCTATACAAATTTTATCAAATATTTTTTTTCAAAATCCATAAAGGGGTATTTTAGCCTGAGCACAAGATATAAGTAATTATTTTGCTTTTTAATTACAAGTTAAAAGAATGTAACAAATCCATTTTTAGTGTACAAAATTTGCTTAAAAATTAATGTATACTTGGAGTATTTACATTTTCTGTGACTACTTTAAGTAATTAAATAGCTCCATAATTACAAGAAAGAGCTTGTAACTCATTGGTAATACCTTTAGACTGCTGAACCAAGCCACCAGAGTTCAAATCCCATACCTCAAATTATTTTTAATATTTATTTGTTTTAAATTTTATAGAAGCTCAACAGTCAACACGTGATAACTCCCAAATTTTCCACTACACATGAAAAACTAAATATACCAGAGACTACACCAGACGACCCCCCACCTCCCTGACCTCCGACCCGGCCCGACTTGGCCGACTCGGACGGCGGACCGACCGACTCGGGCCGGCGCCGCCGGCCGGACTCGGCCGGACGACCGAGTCCCCAACACAAAAGTTGGGGCTCTTGGCATTCTATACCCTCCTGCATACTTAAATTCCCAGATCGGTTTCAGAGAAGTCAGAAAGCCCCATTTACTCCAATTTTTAAAACATTTTAAAATATTTTTACATTTTTTTCAATTTAACTCTTCATCTATCCTAACCCTAGCCTAACCCTATAAATAACACCCCTACCCTCTACCCTCTCACCCCTAACTCTGAGCCAACTTAAAAAAATTCTCAAGAAATCTTGTGTACTTTGAAATCGAGCACGAGGCGAAGTTACGGTGAAATTCCCGGCGAATTTCCGACGATCATTTTAGGAGCCCCCGGCGACGAAGCGACGCACCGGCGACTCATTCCGATCAATCTCCCTCTTCTTGTTTTCCTAAACCCATAAGTCCCATTTTCTATCTCCCTTTTCCATTCAAAAAAAATACGAATTTACAAAATCCGACGAAATCGGAACAAATCCGATTTCCGATTCGTTCCTATAAAATTCCACTTCTCACTAATACAATCATACTTAAACTTCTTCATGTTGATTATTAAACAAGAATCAAACAAATTGATCAAGTTTCAATACATAAAATGATAGCTATTTTCATTCATCGTATTTTTCACTTAAATACCACATTGTTTCAATTATACATTTAACTTCATTAAACCTTACTATATCTTTAAGTAGATCACGAGATAATGACCTACCTCCTCACACACTCATATGCAACATAACACGATACTCTCGAGAACCTAGAACACGAGAAAACAAATATTTTCATTTAAATACCCTTTACTAAATAAAGCCATTTCTAAAAGATTTAGTATTGATACACTTTTAAATAAATACCACTTATTATAAAAATAGAATAGTTTGTGGACATCATTCGTTTATCTAAACCTGATTTTGTGGTGTCTAAGCTAGGCAAGTGAGAAAGGTAATTTTAAAAGACCCGTCTCACGGTGATTCGTGAGCGGATCCCTCCTTTCTTCACTTGTACTTACCTGGCCACAATTGGCGGTGAAGAGGCGATTTGAGGTATCTCACAACTTATTGCTTTGGACCAGTTAGGAGCAGTCTAATTGACTTAGGAGACCCTAGAACATAGAATACGGGAAAACGACACCTTTTCATTTAAATACCATAATTAATAAAACCGTTTTCCTTAATGATTAGTATTTATACAAATATTTGCAATGCGCCGCTACAACCCATTTGGGGAACCCATTCGGAATGGTGCGGATTATCGCACATTCTCGGGTTTAGTAGTGCGAGATTCAGACCTCCGCAAGGAGCATTCGGTTTCGAAAGATTTAAAATACGACATCTTAAGAAAACGAGATTTCTAGAATATTATAAATATATATACAAAAATTATTTTCATATAAACATATGTATATGCAATATAAACATATCTATTTTTGAAGTATTATAAATATTCCACCTTTTCTACAATATCACAAGAATCAATTTTACACTAAAATACCATGAATTCCATACAAAACCAATATTACAAATAAATACCATTTATTATGAAATTAAGATATTTCCACTAGAAATATCACAATATAAAATCTACATTCATTATAACTCTGAAGACGAATAATAAATACTTGGGGTGTATTTTGAAAAGTATATAAAAGTATTTTTACATAAAACCCTCTCAAGTTCTATAATTTACCCTAAGGACTCTAGTAAATATAGGTTTAAGCGGGACCAATCTCTTGAGTCTCATTATAATCTGACTTGAATATGATTCAAGTACAATTTACAATCTACAATCTATAAAGTACAATCTACAATCTACAATTTACAATATTACAATTCAACATGAATCCATGAATCCAATTATCAACCTATACAACTTGACTGAACCGAACCATGGATATACATTCCATTTACATGGTTCTCCAGTTATTCTATTTACATGATTCTACGGTTACATCCGTTTACTGATAACATGGTTCGGTCAGTTATCCAATTATACAATCTATACAGTTTACTATACAAGACAATACAATACAACAATACAATCAAGATAACACTACGGGGTTTAAGGGGTAGACTGGTACGGAATATGTTAAAGGTGGCACGATGTGGTCACTTAAGACGTAATTACATCCATACTGTTGTTCTGTGGTATTATCGACGGAGCCTTGTACTAAGGGTTACCAAAGTCCCCGGTGTAAGTGCGACTCCTCTCGTATACACTGGCATCTTCTGTACCAAGTTACAAACAACATCGTTAACACAACATCATAACAATATAATACAACTTTAAAAGCTACCTTCTCATTCTGTCTATTCTATTCTTCTTTATCTTTAGGACTTACCGAGCGACCTGTTCGCTGACGACATTCTCTTTCTTTCTTCTTTGAATGTCGTCAGGTGATCTGGACACTTCAGAGATCGAGCCCAGCGCTGAAGACTTGGATCAGTTCAGTGAAGACCCCGAGCTCTAGTCATTGTACACCTTCCATTCAGTACTTTCATTTCTGTTATGCCATTGCTTTTTATTCAGTTGTATTTACTTTTCATGCATTGTACAAAAGAATGTTAATAAATAAAGTTGCTGTTTTATATCTCTTGTCTCTTGTGCTTTACTTTTATATTGCTTAGATACGCTTAGCGTATTTACTTCAGAGTAAATACGTAGCGGCCTAGTCCCGTCCCCTTCGCCGTATATCGGGAAGCGGGGCGTGACAAGAAGAAACTTAAGACTATATAGCAAGTTGCCACATGGTCTCCCATTAGTTGTTAAATGACGAAGAAACTCCTTCTGTGTCAGAAAACAACGCGGAGGAACCGGGGGCAGGATCGGTGCTAAAATCCTTGGAACTGCCAGAAGACTCAATCGATAGGCTGTTAAACAAAGCCTTTCGAAAAAGCAAACCTGATCGAGAACGCGAAACGACCATATACAAAAAGGCTAAACGTCAGCGTTAGGATGAAGAAGCTGCGGCAAGGAGGAGTCGTAAAGTACCCCAACCAAACCAAAGCACACCTGCCACAAACAAGGGCAGGATCAAGACAGAGAAGCAGTTCGCTAAAACCCTATCAGTGGGGATGAAGGTGCTACCTCTCATAAGGAACACTCCCGGGGTTATATGCCTCGACGGAGAGGATTCACATCCAAACTACTGCCTATATCATCGGAAGGTTATCCATCCCACCGAGGAATGCATTGCCTTCAAGAAGTGGTGGCAAGGATACGTTGCCCATAAAAAATCACTTCAAGAGGATGAAGCGTGAAGCTCGTCGACGACAAAATAGTACGACAGATGCGCATGAAAAAATGACTGGCAACTGTCATATGGTTGATACCAGTCCGGAGGGGGAAAAACCCCAAGTTCTTACTTCTGGGAGCAATTCTGAGGACGAAATACCCTTCAGCCCTCTCTTCAAAGACTCCACCTCTGAAAAAGAAGAGGAGGAGAAGTCCGTGAGAACATTCAGCTGCGTAACTGCATACTGCGTGAGAAGAACCTCGGACCTACAAACAATGGTTCGAGCAAAAGAGACAAAGGGAAAGAAAAAAATCCCTGAGGAAATTGCTCTCGACGATGGAGTTTTCAAAGAACTCGTGGCCAGGGACCCGCCTAGAAAAAACAAGGAGGATTAAAATGTCCTAGCACATTTGAGGAAAATACCCTCACAACCGAGCATATTGGATGCTCTTCTCCTGTCCAAAGAGGCACGCGATTCTCTGATCAAGGCATTACAAGAGCCCGATCAGTTCCAAACTTTTCTCGCAGAAGAAAAAATGAAAGATAAGCTGGCAGAGGTTCACACGGCTGGCATTACATTCAGTGATGAAGACCTCCTCCTCGGTACGTGCGAACATAATCGCCCATTATACGTCACCGGGTACTGCCACGACATCAAAATAGGGAAAATCCTTGTAGACAACGGATCCTCCGTCAACCTTCTCAACGTGAGGGTACTAAAGGAAATTTGCATGAACGTCTAGCACCTGGCCCGAGACAAAATTACCATTTGCGGGTTCGACTCACAGTCGTCACGGACGCTTGGATCCGTAATATTGACGTTACGCTTCGGGCTACTCGTTACTGACATTAAATTTCATGTCATTGACGCTAAGAATTGCTATAACGCTCTGCTCGGCAGGCCTTGGTTACATGAGTACAACGTCATCTTTTCTACACAACATTAGTGTATGAAGTATTTCAAGGATGGCTCGGAGTACACCGTCACAGGGGAGCTAAATCCGTTCTCCATAAACGAGGTCCAAAAATATGAAGGCGCAAAGTACTTCCTACTAGACTTCGAAGATACGGAGAAGTGTCATAAGCCGGAGGATAAACAGAAGTCTATCGCCACCATCCCGATCTTTGGGAGCGATTCCGAGGAAGATAAAGAAATAGTCTACTCAGGGCAACCCCAGAAAGAAAACAGCAGGCCCGGACCATCTACTCCTATTCTGATCTTTGGCAGCGACCCTGAGGATGAGACCAACGTAGTGTTCTCCATCCGTCTGTCAATATAAACCCTCGCCGGAGCAGATCAGAGTCTGCAAATCACAATGGCTCCGCCTCGGCATTACAAGGAACTTGATGTGCTCGATACATATAGCGTACAAGAACTACAGACTTTCTACGTCCCTCCCAGGTGAAGGGGTGAAAAGGCGATCCTCTTCTACCGATCTATGGAGACCAGAGTAGAAAAAGAAGTCTGGCTTAGTGCCGATTTTACACTCGACAGACTTCAACCAATCCGTCTGCTAAGATACCACACGAAGGGATTGAAAAGGCTGTTGAGATGCCAAGGTGTACCCCTCAAAAAAACTATTCGATAAGCCCAATTCTACAAAAATATTTGGGATATTCCTGGGATTCAACGAAAGATACCCAACAGGAAAATAGAGACAGCCGGGCTCAGATACGTTCGGTCTAAGAAACGGGAACATTTCCACAGCCACCATGTCATAAACAGCTCCAGCGAAGAGGAAAACGCTCTTCCAAATGGCAGTGACGTTGATATAGAGCGAAATCTCACTCTAAGAACGTTAAGTCCATCGCTCGAAGAAAAAATAGACAAGCTAATAAAAGAAGTTTATCAAAAGAGCCGAGACAATCACAGTCGCGAAATGGCCATTTATGAAAAGACCAGGAAGCAACGTCTCAATCAACAATTTGCGGACAAAGAATACTACAATGCCCTTTATCCCCAGCCCGCTGTACGTTCTCGCTACAAAGGAAAAGCCCGAAATAAAGGCAAAAACAGGGCAAAGGATACAAACAACGTCCGAAAATAACAAAGTGGATCTAAGAAGCCATGCAATCGGGAAAAGGTCGATTGGAACTCATCGTTTATAAAGAAGATGGGTCGGGAATACTCTTTCCACCAAGAAAAGACAAGGAAAATATTCAATCTTGTCATGAAGCATCAAATGGTGACGCTCCCGGAGTCTCGGCACCCCGAACAAATAAACGAGGTCCATCATCCGGATTATTGCTCCTACCACCGAGCAATAGGTCATCCCCTCGAAGACTACTTCATCTTCAAAGATTGGGTAGAAGACCAGTATCAATAAGGCAGGTTCACTTTATCCGATAGCTGAAAGGTAACCCCGCCGCAAAAGCATGAGCTAAAGAGAATCTATACCATGAAGATAGGACCGGCTCAACATCAAGAATGGAAGCGAACTCATACCTTCCATATGATAACACTCTCAAATGAGGGAGGCCACGAGACTATGGATAACCTCTATAGGTGCTTCGCAAATGAAGACGAGGATGAGGTGATCTCCGAATTTCTATCAGCACTAAAAGAGCTGAAAGATGGGATACACACTACGACGGACAACCTAAGGAAAATTGACTTAGGGACGGAAAATGATTCGAGGCCAATGTTCGTCAGCAAGCTACTATCTAAAAAACAGGTAGCCACGTTAAAGACGTGCTCATGAAATATAAAGACTGCTTCGCATGGAACTATTTCGAGATACCGGGTCTAGATCCAAAGGTGCCAGTACATAAACTGGCCATATTACCGGACATAAAGACAGTCAAACATGTGCCAAGAAGAATGCGGCTCGAACTTGAGATGAGTATAAATGCTGAGGTAAAGAAACTAATCGACTCCGGTTTCATCCAAGCAATTCAATATCCTGACTGGATCGCCAACATCGTTCCAGTGATGAAGAAAAATGGGATGGTGTGCATCTGCGTGGACTTTCGGGACCTCAATAAAGCTTGCCCGAAGGATGACTTCCTAGTACCTGTTACCGAGCTGATGATCGATAACACGTCTACCCATGAGGTCTTCTCCTTCATGGATGGATCTTCAGGATACAATCAAATAAAAATGCATCCTGAAGACCAAGAGTATACCGCCTTCCGGACTCCGCTGGGAATATTCTGCTATAAGATGATGCCCTTCAGTGTGAAGAACGCTGTCGCTACCTACCAGAGGGCCATGACAAAGATCTTCGATGACCTCATACACGAGATCGTCGAATGCTACATTGACTTTGTGGTAAAGAGCAGATCTCACAAGGAGCATTGGGAACATGTAAAAATAGTGTTCCAACATCTTCGGAAGTATAATCTGAAGATAAATCCTTTAAAATGCGCGTTTGGAGTCTCCTCAGGCAAATTCTGAGGATTCGTTATACGGCACCGGGGTATAGAAATCGATCCCTCAAAGTTCAAGGAAATGCCCACGCCAAGAATTCTCAAACAACCGCGATCTCTATAAGGAAAGCTCGCATATATCCGGCGGTTCATAGCCAACCTCTTCGGAAAATGCCGTCCCTAAAGTTATCTGATGAAGAAGGGGACCCCGTTCGTCTGGGATCAAAAATGCCAAAATGCACTAGACTAAATCAAGCAATATCTGCAAAATCCGCTGGTATTGACTGCTCCGGTTAAAGGAAAACCCCTTATCCTATATACAACAGCCTTTGAGAGTTCTCTAGGCGTGCTATGGGCACAAGAGAACGATCAGGGAAATGAGAGAGCTTTGTACTGTCTGAGTCGAGTTCTCCTTGGGGTAGAAAACAACTACCCCCCATCAAAAAGTATTGCCTGGAACTGATCTTCGCGATAACGTAGCTTAGACATTACGCCTTGGCACATGAGGTCCGTTTTATATCATAGGTGGATCCTCTCAAATATCTGATGTCAAGGGCCATACTAACAGGAAGGCTCACTGTTTATAGCCGAAAACCGGGAGACGGAATCGCGTAGGTTCGTCTTACCTGAATTTCGAGGGCAGATGCTAATTGGTGCTATCCGTCCACCTCTCCGAAGATGCCAAGTTGATTTATGAAACCATGTATCGAAGGTTTAAACGGATGCGGCCGATATAGCAGACTTCGTCAGATTCCTCCTCATTTGAGGGGTTTTTGATTGTGGGGACGCTCTTCCCTGCAGGCGCAAGCCCCTGCAGTTAATTACGCTACCACATTGCGATAACCACTTTCTCCTTCCCCAGATGGTCACTTCGCGTCGTATGTGTTTGTTTTGTTTTTGGTTGCCCGTGGATTGTATACGGAGACTAATTTATGTTGTCGCCCGTAGGGCGTGGATTAGTCCAAATCCGTATCTTCTTAGATTTGGGTTTTGGGTTGGGTTTAAGGATACGTTAGTCTCATTTAAGACTAAGATCAACTTAAACGTTTGTTAAGGATGCGTTAGTCTAATTTTAGACTAAGATCAACTTAACAGTTTGTTAAGGACACGTTGGTCTAATTTTAGACTAAGGTCAACTTAACCATTTGTTAAGGATACGTTAGTCTAATTTTAGACTAAATCTACTTAACTGGATCATTTAGATCCAACAAAAGAGCATCCGGGCTCTATTGTTTTAGTTTAGAGACTTTGCGGTCAATTACCAGTTTAAGGACATGGTGGTCCAAGGTTAAGGATATCATAGTCCATAAAGTTTAAGGACATTATAGTCCATGAGTTTAAGGACCCCACAGTCCATGGAATGATTGGTTATCGGGACCCGTCACCTCTCTGAAGACGTTGAAGGATTACAACGACAAATATCACAGGAGTGAAGAGATGTACCCTTGAATCAATGCTGATTGGGAAATCTGTAGTCCAATTTGGAACTAAGATCAATTAGTTAGATTATGAGCACATTGACTCAGTTAAATTTGAATTGAGGACTTATGGCCAACTTGGGCTAAGTCCAATTAGATTTGAAATGTCGGCTCTTTGTTGGACTGTTGAACATTTGTCTGGGCTCAGCTCCCCATTATTTAACAATGCTAAATATGAGTCTGGGTTCTGACCATATTTTGTCTTTTATTGAATGCTGAACACTCATATGAGATGATCAATTTTGGAAGACAAAGTGTGTTTGAGGCTCAGTCAAAAGAAAGGGGCACTGCCTTTGGAAGATTTAGCCAATTTAGGCTAAGCCCGGTTTAAAAATAGTGTTAAACACTAGCACATATCTGGCGGTCATGTGTTCCCATGTGATGCACATAAAATAGTGTTAAACACTAAGGATACAGTGCTTAAAATAGTGTTAAACACTAAAAAGAATAAGCGCTCACGTGAGGACACGTGAGGCGCCCTAGGATTGTGCTAAGCTTCCTTTATTTTATTCTCAGAATATTTAAATAAGTGTTAAACACTTTCAATCTTCCAGACCATCCCGTGTGGGCACGTGATGGGCATCCATGCACTGGATATTAAAGGGATTTGCTAGGGGTCACGTGAGGACACTTGAGGGTGCCCATGTGTTGGATTTTAATCCCTCAGTTCTTTCCATCTTCTCTTTTTTAAAGAGGTGTTTGTCAGGGGTCACGTGGGGACACGTGAGGCGCCTTAAATTAGTATTGCCTTTGGCTTTATTCCCTTTAGTTTTAAGGGTCACGTGTGAGCACGTGAGGCATTGACTCCAAACTTTTTCTTTCTCATTTTGAGGAGTCTGTTTAAGGGTCACGTGGGGGCACGTGACCTAGTCTTGATCGTTCTTTTTTGATCATTAAAGGAAGGGTCACGTGTTGCCATGTGACCAGGTTTACGTGCATGGAGAGATTTAAGTCTCTTGTTTTAAAAATTAAATTCTTTTATAGGGTTAAACCCTCATCTCATTTAGAGGAATTAAATTCCTATGTATATGGAAGAATTAAATTCTTATGTAGGGTTAAACCCTAGTTTCATTTGGAGGAATTGAATTCCTATGAATTTGGGAGAATTAAATTCTCATATAGGGTTAAACCCTAGTTTCATTTGGAGGAATTAAATTCCTATGAATTTGGGGGAATTAAATTCCTTAAACTCAATTCTCCCTCTAAGTTTTGGATCTACATGGCAGAATCTCCCCGATGAGAATTAAATTCTCAACTTGTGGGGAGATCTGCTTCTGCAGATTTTCAACCAAAGGAAGAACTAAGTTCTTATTTAGAAGAGTTAAACTCTTAAATTGAGAATTAAATTCTCTTTGTTTTATGGAACTTAGATCTCTTTCCCCTTTCTCACCTAGGGTTTCTTTTCTCTGAAGAGATCTTCTTTTTCTCTTTTGAGAATTAAATTCTCCTCTCTTTTTTCTCTCTGTTGTTGTATATCTCAATTTTTTTTTCAAGGACCCTTCTCTTCTCTTCTTGGCTTTTATTTATAGGAGAAAGAAAAGAATCAGTTTGTTTAGTAAATCTTTCATTGAAAGATTTTAATTGATTTTGTGACCAACATGATCTTTTAGATCACTCAGTGAATTTTATTCACCATTGGATTTTTAATCCAAAAGATCTTTTATCTGTTATTCCTGGCAAATTTCAGGGAAATCTTTCCTTGTATAGAATCTTTCTATAAATTAGTGATTTTTAATCACCATTAGATTTTTAATCCAACGGTGCTTCACTTTACAGAGCACAATCTTTTTGTTTGGAAAGATCTAAGGAAATATTTTTCCAACTAGGGTTTTTGATTTCCCTTAATTAGAATTTAATTCTATTAGTTCAGAAGATTTAAGTGCCTATCACGTGACCCCACTGATTGACCAATTAATTAGAATTTAATTCTATTGGTTTAGAGGGCTCAGGAACCCATCACGTGCTGGCACCTGACCCCACCGATTAATTATTTAATTAGAATTTAATTCTGTTGTTTCAGAGGGTTTAAGAGCCTATCACGTGTTGGCACGTGACCCCTCTGATTAATTATTTCCAATTATTCATTTTATTCAGTGCCTACAGGCTTTGTCTGTAAATGGCCATGTGTCTGCACGTGATGCCCGGTCACGAGTGGGCACGTGATGTCCAGTCACTTGTGGGCACGTGATGCCTCATAACTTTTGATCCCGGATGAATTATGAGGCCCATAATATATCAAATCGAAGGATTTTTCGAGACGCTTTCGATACCATCAGAATTTAGCTGTTTCACATTCGGAAGTTTGTCAAAATACAGCCCGGAAAATACTGGTTCACATTTTCTTAAACGTATCGCTGCCATTTGATACCTTGGGCTCTTTTGCGCAGAATTTTTTTTGGCGGGAACAAATGCCCCCCACTATTTTGCCCACGTAAGTATATATGTGGGTGAAGTAGTGTAGAGTAATTCATAGCATATGACCAGTTTTGGGTTGGTATATAATTTTCAGGATCTTGATCTGAGAAGATAACGAGCGGACACAAACGTTGTCATTTATCATTGACTCAAATCTCGACTCTTAAGGGATATAGTTCCAAACCCTCAGCTCCATGAGCCGCACCCTTCTATTTCTTTATGTTTTACTCTGGCATGAAGTAGTTTATATGCTCATGAGTAACTTCTCCATTTCAGTGGCATGTAGCTTTGGCAAGTGTGGCCCATAGATGGTAGATAACAGTTCATCTTGAACTCTTTATAAGGTAGCGATGACTTAGGAAACTGGGTTAGGATCTGTTGCCTAAGACTTTCCAAATTTATGAGCCGTGAGGGTCTCACAAAGGCTTTTCTCCCTACGAGTCGTGAGGATTTCGTAGGTGTCTTTTCTCCTTAGGAGTCGTGAGGACTCTTAAGTGCGTTTTCTCCTGAGAATCATAAGGATCCTACAAGAGAATTTTCTTTATGCGTAGGGACACTAATTTTCCCGCAAGTTGAGATGAATCGAGAGATTCTCGCAAAGACACTGATTTCCTTACGGGTGGAAACGAATCGAGAGGTTCTCTCCGAGGACGCTGATTTCCCTGAATCGAGGTATTTGCCAAGGACACTGATTTCCTTGGAGGTTGAGACGAATCGAGGTATTCCTGCAAAGATACTGATTTCTCTGCAGGTCGACGCGAATCGAGATGCTCTCGTCAAGGACACTAATTTCCCTGAATCGAGATATTTGCCAAGGACGTTGATTTTCCTGGGGGTTTAAACGAATCGAGGTATTCCTGCAAAGATACTGATTTCTCTGCAGGTCGACGCGAATCGAGATGCTCTCGTCAAGGACGCTTTCCCTGAGTCGAGGTTTTTGCCAAGGACACTGATTTCCTCGGAGTTGAGACGAATCGAGGTATTACTGCAAAGACACTGATTTCCTTGCGGGTCGACGCGAATCGAGATGCTCTCGTTAAGGACGCTGATTTCCCTAAATCGAGGTATTTGCCAAGGACACTGATTTCCTTGGAGTTGAGACGAATCGAGGTATTCCTGCTAAGATACTGATTTCTCCGCGGGTCGATGCGAATCGAGATGCTCTCGTCAAGGACACTGATTTCCCTAAATTGAGGTTTTGCCAAGGACACTGATTTCCCTGCAGTCGAAACAAATCAAGGTATTCCTGCAAAGACACTGATTTCTCTGCGGGCCGACGCGAATCGAGGTGCTCTCGTCAAGGACGCTGATTTTCCTGAATCAAGGTTTTTGCCAAGGACACTGATTTCCCTGCGGTTGAGACGAATCGAGGTATTCCTGCAAAGACGCTGATTTCTCTGCGGGTCGACGCGAATCGAGATGCTCTCGTTAAGGACGCTGATTTCCCTGAATCGAGGAGATTGCCAAGGACACTGATTTCCCTGGGGTTGAGATGAATAGAGGTATTCCTGCAAAGATGCTGATTTCTCTGTGGGTCGACGCGAATCGAGATGCATTCGTCAAGTATGCTGATTTCCCTGAATCGAGGAGGTTGCCAAGGACACTGATTTCTCTGGGGTTGAGACGAATCGAGGTATTCCTGCAAAGACACTAAGTTCTCTGCGGGTCGACGCGAATTGAGATGCTCTCGTCAAGGACGCTGATTTCCCTGAATCGAGGAGGTTGCCAAGGACATTGATTTCCCTGGGGTTCGTTGACTTATTTCCGAGACGGAGCGTTAATCCGGCGGGGAAGTCATTGGTTGACTCTAGGTTGTCTGTAGACCGTAGAGTCTTGGAACTAGGACTTTTCCGTGGCTCCGCTTGATTGTCTAGCATTTGTGTTCTACTGGAATGAGGAGGCACACCGTTGTTGGTCTCCAGGCTGTAGATGTGGCCATTGAGATTTGGAACTAGGGACTTTGCCATGGCTCCGTTTCGTTGCGACTTTGAGGTCGGTTGTTGACGTCACGTCTGCATCTGGTTGGAGTGAGGAGAAACGCCGTTGGTGATCTCTAGGCTGTCTGTGAACCGTCGAGATTTAGAACTAGGGGACTTTGCCATGGTTCCGTTGTTTTGACCCTGGGGTCGTTTGTTGACGTCGCATCTGCATCCTGCTGGAGTAAGGAGAAACGTCGTTGGTGATCTCTAGGCTGTCTGTGAACCGTCGAGATTTGGAATTAGGGGTCTTTGCCATGGTTCCGGGGTAGTCTCTAGGCTGTCTGTGAACCATCGAGATTTGGAACTAGGGGACTTTGCCGTGGCTCCGTTTGTTGATGTTGCGTCTGCATCCGATTGGAAGGAGGAAGAACGCCGGTGTTGATCTCTAATTTATCGATGTGGACGTCGAGACCGTGAAGCTAGGGATCTTCCTTCGCTTCGTTTGTTGACATTGTGTCTATAATATTGCGACGCACGTCGAGATTTGGAACTAGGGGACTTTGCCATGGGTCCATTTGTTGATGTCGCGCCTGTATCCTGCTGGAAGGAAGAAGAACGCTGTTGTTTTTCTCTCGAGATGCAGATATTGCCATCGAGACTTGGCCCTCTTTCTGATGGAGCCTGGTGGGTTGATATGGTTCCCTCTTTGTTTGCGCCCTGGATTGTATACAGGGATCGATGTGACCTCAACTGTAGGGCAAAAAGTTTCATTTTATATATATTTTTTGTTTTCTTTCCGCGATGCTCTATCATTTCAGCTTTTTGTATCGCGCAAGTCGCGGTTGCCCAATCATTTCGGCTATTTGTTTTATTTACTCGCTGCTTTTTATTGCGAGTTGCCCAACCATTTCGGCTATTTTGTATGCATACATTTTTACTTGCTGATTTCATTGCAAGTTGCCCCATCATTTCTGCTATTTCATATGCATTTTTGGTTCGTTGACTTTTTGCCATGAGTATGGAACTTGGAATCTGGTGCCAATCTTAGCATCAGCATCACTGCGACTGCAATATTGCCACGAGCGAATCATCATTTGCCATGAAAGGACTTGGAATTTGATATCGATTTAGGCATCAGCATCGCTCCAACTGGGATATTACCAGGAGCGAATCATCATTTGCCTCCGTCAATGTCGAACAAAGGTGGCTTAACAAATAGGGTTAGGATTCCGTCGACTAAGGCTTTTGACTTCATGAGCCGTAAGGGTCTCATAAAGGTGTTTTTTTCCTACGAGTCGTGAGGATGTCATAGGTGCGTTTTCTCCTTAGGAATCGTGAGGATTTCTAAGTGTGTGTTCTCTTATAAGTCGTAAGGATTATACAAGAGTGTTTTCTCCTTACAAGTCGAGAGGACCTACAAGTGTTTGTTCACCGTGTGAGCCTATCCCTAGTCGCTGGTGGGACTCTGTTAGGAAAATGTTCATTCGTGCCCGTGGATTGTATACAAGGGTCACTATTGAACCGCTTGTAGGGCAGTCTGTGGATATGACTGCTTAAGAATAGGTTCAGATCCCTTTAGCTTAAGGCTTTTGAATCTTATGAGCCGTGAGAGTCTCATAAGAGGGTTTTCCTTACGAGTCGTGAGGATCTCGCAAGTGTAATTTCTTCTTAGGAATCGTGGGGATCCCTAAGTGTATTGCTCCCTTGTGAGCTGTAAGGATCTCATGCAGGTATTTCTCCTTACAAGGTCGAGAGGACCTTGCAAGTGTCTTTAGATGAGATTGCGCCCTTTCAGGTTCTCACAAAACTCGCCAGTAGCCCTGCTGTTTTTACTCACGGAGCCCTTTCGGGTTTTCATCCATGCCCATTTCGCTTATGGACATACCTTTTTTTTACCATGTCAGCCTGGGAACGCCGCGGGTTTGTATTAGTTTAACGACGTTTCGGTCATTGGTCCGAGATTTTTCGGGCAACGTACGATTACGCAGCTAGATTTTCTCACAAATCTTCGCATCTTTTGTGTCGGAGGTGGATTCCTTGAAGAGAGGGCTGAGGGCGATTTCTTCATCAGAGTCACTTCCAAAGGTGATAACTTGCGATCCCTTGGTGTCGACTATGTGACAGTTGTCAGCAGCTCTTTTGCGCCCATCTGTCGTGGTTTTCTGTTCCCGATGAGCCTTGCGCTTCACTCGTTGAACGTGTTGTCGGTGGGCAACATATCCCTGCCACCAGTTTTTAAAGTCCATGCACTCCTCGATAGGGTGTGCAATCCTCCGATGGTATAAGCAGAAGTTAGGATGTATGCCCTCTTTATCAAGATGTATACCGCCAGGAGAATTTCCTCTGAAAGAAGACAACTTCATTCCTATTGACAGGGCCCTAGCGAATCGTTTCCTTACTTTAAGCTTGCTTTTGCTGGCGACAGGGATGCTTCGATCCGATTGGGGTGCCTCGACCTTTTCATCCAGTCGTCGGCGTTTGGCTTTTTCAAATATATCCAGTTCGCGCTCTCGATTGGCTTTGCTTTTCTGACGGGCTTCATTCAGAAGCAAGTCGATCATCTCGTCAGACGGTTCCAAGGATTTGGCTTCGATCCTGCCTCCAGCTCTTTTATGTTGTCTTCTATCGCCGAGTGAGCTTCTTTGTTAGTTAACGCCGAAGGAGAGACCATGTGGCAACTTACTATATAGTTCTCAGATTTTTCTGACGAGTCGTCCCCGTCGTTATTGTCGTTATCTCTGCTCTCAAGGATATTGTTGAGAAATTCTTAGAGTGTGACCAGGGTCCGCGCCTTCTGGTTATATTTCTTCAGCGCGTCAATATATTTTTGCAGATCCGTGCGCTTGTCATCAGGCTTCACGGGCTTTTTCTTCTTCTTTGAAGATTTTGACAGCTGGGCCTGAGTATTTTGACCATCGCTACCAATTCTCGGCATCGGGCGCGGTTTTAGCATTCCCTTAATGATCTCAGGCTCTAGCGGGCTTTTCCACCTGATTGCCGGGCATGTGTGAAGATCCTTCAGTATTCTTTTCGTCTTGGCTGAAAGAGCAACCTCCCCTGGAGCTTCTTCTATAAAAGTGCACGATGCCCCCGGTGTGTCCACCATTTTAGGAGTGTGCTGTTGTGGCGGATTCACCTTCCAGTTTTCGGATAGCGCGAACTTGCCCTGTTGGTATTGGTCTTCAACCCAGTTTTTGAAGATGTAGCAGTCTTCGATCGGATGGCCCAATACTCGGTGGTAGGGGCAGTAATTAGGATCATTGACGTCATGCGGTCGCGTTGGGTGTCTCGACTCCGGTAGAGTGATGAGCCCATTGCGCACTGCCAGTTCAAACAGTTTCCTTGTTTTATCCCGGGGAAACGAGTAAGGACGTTTCAACTTCTCATCGAGGGATTGCCGCTTGTTACTTTCGCGAACAACCGGTCTCGGGCCACTCGTTTGTTGTTGAGCGTTGACGATGAAGGTTGCTTTACCTTTGCCCTTTTCATTCCAAGGCTCCGTCTTTGAAGAGGAAGGCCTATGGCCCATCTGGTCCATTTGGGCTAGCTTGTCAATCAAGGCCTGGAAGGTGGTCGGCTTGAAGAACATCATGACTTAGGATATGGTTGCCTGCGGATCGAGGGTTCCTACGAACATGCCTACTGCAGGCGCTTCTTCGATGCGCTGTTCTCACTTCGACCATAAATTCCGCCACCGTATCGCGTACTGGACCCATGTTTCGCCTGGCTTCACCCTGGCGTTGATCATTGCCGTGATTGGGGTACGTTCGCTAGCGCTCGCGAAACGTTGGGTAAATAGCAGCTCCATCTCTGCAAATGTTTTGACAGAGTCGTTGGGCAGCTCCAAATACCATTCAAAGGCCGTTTCCGCCAAGCTGCCGATGAACTGACGAAGTAACATTTGTCGTCACCTCCGGTATTGCCGCAAAGAGCCCTGAACTGAGCGACATGTTGTTGGGGATTGCCTGTCCCCTTGTATACGTGAAACTTAGGAATCGTGTATCCTGACGGATACTTGATCTGATCGTACCATCCTGGATATGGTCGCCCAGTTCTGACGACTTGGCCAGTTGCTTCATTTGCTTGACGAGCCTGTATTTGCTGAGCTATATAATCATCCAGGGCAGCTTTTGAGATAGTCTCCTCCTTGGCTGCTGACAGAGCCGGCAGAGGATTTGATGTCTCTCCTCTATCATCTTCAATTATTACTGGAGGGTCTTCGGCTGGAGGGTCCGGCTGGATCATCATGCCCACCATATCTTGGAATAGAAGGGCCATTTGTTTTATATTGGCAGCTTGTTCCGCTGCCTCTTTTTCCTTCTTTTTGAGGACTCTGCGGAGGAAGTCGGCATCGGTTTTCTGCTCACGGCGATGCTCCGAGGATGTCTCCGGGCTTTCTTTCGGTCCCGTAAGTGCGGCCATAGCTGTTAGCATTTCTTGGAGCTTTTGTTGTTGTTGCTCTTGAACCCTAGTCACTGATCGCGTAAGCGGTCGATGACCTATGGAGATACGGCTATCCTCTTTTCCGGATGCCATATAGACAGTGTGGACCGCCATGCCTTCAGACTTAGGGCGTTTGGGTTCAGTGGTCTTGCGATTCGTCGCAGATGCATGGATTTTCTCCGGCCTTTTCCTCTTATGAGCAGTCGGAGTTAAGGGGGCCTTTGTAATGGGCACCCAAGTAGCTGTCGCCTTTTATGGCATGACAGGATGGTCCTCTTCTCGCTGAACTTTCACCTTTTTCTGTCGGCGAGAGTAATCTTGATTAATCACCGAGTCTTGGACTTGACGCCAGACCTTGTAAATTTTAGAGGATAGCCGTTGAGGGGGCTGCTCCAGCTTCAGCTTAGTAGAGTTCTCCATGGGTGGAGGAGATCTCTTCAGCACGGCAGTTGGAGAGTTTTTGCACACCCTCCTTAGCGGTTCAAAACTGTTCCCAGTTGGAACAGCAGTATCGATTTCCATCGTTTGAGCCGGCGGAGTCAGTCCAGAAGGAGAGTTGCCCCTAGCCTTCCTTACTCGGCGCCAGTGGCGACGTCAAGCGTGTCGAGCCGTTGGGATTATCTCAGCTGTAGGGGTGACTTCTTCATGCCCCCTGGGTTGGTCTAGGCGAGCAAAAGCATGAGCCAAAGAGGATCTATACCATGAAGATAGGACCAGCTCAACATCAAGAATGGAAGCGAACTCATACCTGCCATATGATAACACTCTCAAAAGAGGGAGGGCACGAGACTATGGATGACCTCTATAGGTGCTTCGCAAATGAAGACGAGGACGAGGTGATCTCCGAGTTTCTATCAATACTAAAAGAGATGGAAGATGGGATACACACTACGACGGACAACCTAAGGAAAATTGACTTAGGGACGGAAAATGATTCGAGGCCAACGTTCGTCAGCAAGCTACTATCTGAAAAACAGGTAGCCACGTTAAAAGACGTGCTCATGCAATATAAAGACTATTTCGCATGGAACTATTCCGAGATGCCGGGTCTAGATCCAAAGGTGGCAGTACATAAACTGGCCATATTACCGGACATAAAGCCAGTCAAACACGCGCCAAGAAGAATGCGGCTCGAACTTGAGATGAGTATAAATGCTGAGGTCAAGAAACTAATTGACTCCGGTTTCATCCAAGCAATTCAATATCTTGACTAGATCGCCAACATCATTCCGATGATAAAGAAAAATGGGATGGTGTGCATCTGCGTGGACTTTCGGGACCTCAACCAAGCTTGCCCGAAGGATGACTTCCCAGTACCTGTTACCGAGCTGATGATCGATAACACGTCTACCCATGAGGTCTTCTCCTTCATGGATGGATCTTCAGGATACAATCAAATAAAAATGCATCCTGAAGACCAAGAGCATACCGCCTTCCGGACTCCGCTGGGAATATTCTGCTATAAGGTAATGCCCTTCGGTCTGAAGAACGCTGGCGCTACCTACCAGAGGGCCATGACAAAGATCTTCGATGACCTCATACACGAGATCGTCGAATGCTATATTGACTTTGTGGTAAAGAGCAGATCTCACGAGGAGCATTGGGAACATGTAAAAATAGTGTTCCAACGTTTTTGGAAGTATAATCTGAAGATGAATCCTTTAAAATACGCGTTTGGAGTCTCCTCAGGCAAATTCCGAGGATTCGTTATACGGCACCGGGGTATCGAAATCGATCCCTCAAAGTTCAAGGAAATGCCCACACCAAGAATTCTCAAACAACTGCGATCTCTTTAAGAAAAGCTCGCATATATCCGGCGGTTCATAGCCAACCTCTCTGGAAAATGCCGTCCCTAAAGTTATCTGATGAAGAAGGGGACCCCGTTCGTTTGGGATCAAAAGTGCCAAAATGCACTAGACGAAATCAAGCAATATCTGCAAAATCCGCCGGTATTGACCACTCCAGTTAAGAGAAAACCCCTTATCCTATATACAACAGCCCTTGATTGAGGGTTCTCTAGGCGCGCTATGGGCACAAGAGAACGATCAGGGAAATGAGAGAGCTTTGTACTGTCTGAGTCGAGTTCTCCTGGGGGTAGAAAACAACTACTCCCCCATCGAAAAGTATTGCCTGGCACTGATCTTCGCGATAACGTAGCTCAGACATTACGTCTTGGTACATGAGGTCCATCTCATATCATAGGTGGATCCTCTCAAATATCTGATGTCAAGGGCCATACTAACAGGAAGGCTCACTGTTTACCGCCGAAAACCCGGAGACGGAACCGCGTAGGTTTGTCTTGCCTGAATTTCGAGGGCAGATGCTAATTGTTGCTATCCGTCCACCTCTCCGAAGACGCCAAGTTGATTTATGACACCATATATCAAAGGTTTAAACGGATGTGTCCGATGTAGCAGACTTCATCAGATTCCCCCTCATTTGAGGGGTTTTTGATTGTGGGGACGCTCTTCCATGCAGGCGCAAGCCCCTGCAGTTAATTACGCTACCGCGTCGCGGTAACCACTTTCTCCTTCTCCAGATGGTCACTTCGTGCCATGTGTGTTTATTTTGTTTTTGGTTGCCCGTGGATTGTATACGGAGACTAATTTATGTTGTCGCCCGTAGGGCGTGGATTAGTCCAAATCCGTATCTTCTTAGATTTGGGTTTGGGGTTGGGTTTAAGGATACGTTAGTCTCATTTGAGACTAAGATCATTTTAAACGTTTTTTAAGGATGCGTCAGTCTAATTTTAGACTAAGATTAACTTAACAGTTTTTAAGGACACGTTAGTCTAATTTTAGACTAAGATCAACTTAACCATTTGTTAAAGATACGTTAGTCTAATTTTAGACTAAAATCTACTTAACTGGATCATTTAGATCCAACAAAAGAGCATTCGGGCTCTATTGTTTTAGTTTAGGGACTTTGCGGTCAATTACCAGTTTAAGGACATAGTGGTCCAAGGTTAAGGATATCATAGTCCATAAAGTTTAAGGACATCATAGTCCATGAGTTTAAGGACCCCACAGTCCATGGAATGATTGGTTATCGGGACCGGTCACCTCTCTGAAGATGTTGAAGGATTACAACGATAAGTATCACAGGAGTGAAGAGATGTACCCTTGAACCAATGTTGATTGGGAAATCTGTAGTCCAATTTGGAACTAAGATCAATTAATTAGATTATGAGCACATTGGCTCAGTTAAATCTGAATTGAGGACTTATGGCTAACTTGGGCTAAGTCCAATTAGATTTGAAATGTTGGCCTTTTGTTGGACTGTTGAACATTTGTCTGGGCTCAGCTCCCCATTATTTAACAATGCTAAACATGGGTCTGGGTTCTGACCATATTTTGTCTTTTATTGAATGCTGAACACTCATATGAGATGATCAATTTTGGAAGACAAAGTGTGTTTGAGGCTCAGTTAAAAGAAAGGGGTACTGCCTCTGGAAGATTTAGCCAATTTCGGCTAAGACCGGTTTAAAAATAGTGTTAAACACTAGCACATATCTGGCGGTCACGTGTTCCCACGTGATGCACATAAAATAGTGTTAAACACTAAGGATGCAGTGCTTAAAATAGTGTTACATACTAAAAAGATGAAGCGCTCACGTGAGGACACGTGAGGCGCCCTAGGATTGGACTAAGCTTCCTTTATTTTAATCTCAGAATATTTAAATAAGTGTTAAACACTTTCAATCTTCCAGGCCATCATGTATGGGCACGTGATGGGCATCCATGCACTGGATATTAAAGAGATTTGCTAGGGGTCACTGAGGACACGTGAGGGCGCCCATGCGTTGGATTTTAATCTTTCAATTCTTTCCATCTTCTCTTTTTTAAAGAGGTGTTTGTTAGTGGTCACGTGAGGGACACGTGGGGGCACGTGACCTAGTCTTGATCGTTCTTTTCTGATCATTAAAGGAAGGGTCACGAGTTGCCATGTGACCAGGTTTACGTGCATGGAGAGTTTTAAGTCTCTTGTTTTAAAAATTAAATTCTTTTATAGGGTTAAACCCTCATTTCATTTAGAGGAATTAAATTCCTATGTATATGGAAGAATTAAATTCTTATTTAGGGTTAAACCCTAGTTTCATTTGGAGGAATTGAATTCCTATGAATTTGGGAGAATTAAATTCTCATATAGGGTTAAACCCTAATTTCATTTGGAGGAATTAAATTCCTATGAATTTGGGGGAATTAAATTCCTTAAACTCAATTCTCCCTCTAAGTTTTGGATCTGCATGGCAGAATCTCCCCGATGAGAATTAAATTCTCAACTTGTGGGGGAGATCTGCTTCTGCAGATTTTCAACCAAAGGAAGAACTAAGTTCTTATTCAGAAGAGTTAAACTCTTAAACTGAGAATTAAATTCTCTTTGTTTTATGGAACTTAGATCTCTTTCCCCTTTCTCACCTAGGGTTTCTTTTCTCTTAAGAGATCTTCTTTTTCTCTCTTGAGAATTAAATTTTCCTCTCTTTTCTCTCTCTGTTGTTGTATATCTCAAAAAAAAATTTCAAGGATCCTTCTTCTTCTCTTCTTGGCTTTTATTTATAGGAGAAAGAAAAGAATCCGTTTGTTTAGTAAATCTTTCATTGAATGATTTTAATTGATTTTGTGACCAATATGATCTTTTAGACCACTCAGTGAATTTTATTCACCATTGGATTTTTAATCCAAAAGATCTTTTATCTGTTATTCCTGGCAAATTTCAGGGAAATCTTTCCTTGTATAGAATCTTTCTATAAATTAGTGATTTTTAATCACCATTGGATTTTTAATCCAACGGTGCTCCACTTTACAGAGCACAATCTTTTTGTTTGGAAAGATCTAGGGCAATATTTTTCCAACTAGGGTTTTTGATTTCCCTTAATTAGAATTTAATTCTATTAGTTCAGAGGTTTAAGAGCCTATCACGTGTTAGCACGTGACCCCACTGATTGACCAATTAATTAGAATTTAATTCTATTGGTTTAGAGGGCTCAGGAACCTATCACGTATTGGCATGTGACCCTACCGATTAATTATTTAATTAGAATTTAATTCTATTATTTCAGAGGGTTTAAGAGCCTATCACGTGTTGGCACGTGACCCCACTGATTAATTATTTTCAATTATTCATTTTATTCAGTGCCTACAGGCTTTGCCTGTAATCGGTCATGTGTCTGTACGTGATGCCCGGTCACGTGTGGGCACGTGATGCCTCATAACTTTTGATTTCGGATGAATTATGAGACCCATAATATATCAAATCGAAGGCTTTTTTGAGACGCTTTCGATACCATTAGAATTTAGCTATTTCACATTCGGGAGTTTGTTAAAATACAGCCCGGAAAATACTGGTTTGCATTTTCTTAAATGTATCGCTGCCATTTGATACCTTGGGCTCTTTTGCGCAGAATTATTTTTGGCGGGAACACTCACCAAATGGGCCCTCCTCCTAATGGAGTTCTCGATAACGTATCGATCCCTCAAAGCAGTGAAAGGCTAGGCCATTACCGACTTTCTCACCGAGCATCCGATAACAGCCGACCCCCCCTTAAATTGCGAGTTGCCGGATGAACATGCGTTCCACACAGTCGAAGAAGAGGAGGAAAATGATTCCCAATGGATACTCTACTTTGATAGAGCATCTTCTATGAAGAGGAGAACGCAAAACACCCCCATAATCAAAATCGGGGCGGGCCTTATCTTCGTGACTCCGTATGGAGGGATATTGCGTTACGCCCTCTCCTTAATGGAGCCAAGGACTAATAACGAAGCTAAATATGAAGCTTTAATAGCAGGTCTCAAGATCTCTATCGACATGGGAATTAAAGACTTCCTCATATATGAAGACTCCCAGCTGATCGTTAGCCAAGTAAACAACGACTATCAGACATGCAAGCCAGAGCTAATAAAATATGGCGAAAGAGTGCAGCAACTGCTGACACAAACCCCCTCATACATCCTAGAGAGTATACCGTGTACAGAAAATAGCAAAGCGGACGCATTGGCCAAATTGGCTAAGGAACTAGCCGATGAAGACCTCGATGATGTAAGGATAATTGTGCAAAGCCCCAGGGTTCTCGCGCCAACAGATATATCTTCGGAAGACCTAATAGAGCCATCCGAAGGAAAAAAAGCAACCGAACAAGTAGCCCATTAAATAGGGATGAAGAAAAAGTCAAGGATTGGAGGGAAGTCTTCATAGACTACTTCAAATCCCGGCAAACACTCGAAAATGTGTCATCCAGACATCAGCTCATGAAATGAGCTCTGTCTTTCGCCTTCGTCGATGATACTCTATATAATAGATCGTTCGACTATCTGTGGCTAAGATGCCTGGGACCATAGGAAGCAAAGAAAGTCGTTCAAGAAACTCACGACGGACTTTGCGGTTCTCATCAAGCTGGGCCAAAGATGAAGCTTAAAATAAAAAGAATGAGTTATTAGTAGCCCACAATGATTCGGGACTGCCTCGAATATGCGATGCAGTGTCACTCATGCCAAATTCACGGAGAGTTCATCCACCACCATCCAAATCCGCTACACCTAACAGTAGCTAGCTGGCCGTTCGAAATGTGGAGAAGGAGAACCGATTTAATTGGCCCCATTAAACCGGTATCGTCCAAAGGATATCGGTTCATACTGGCAACGGCCGACTACTTTTATAAGTGGGCATAAGCAGTACCACTGAGGGAGGTGAAGACGGAGAATATCCTCCATTTGTTCTGGACACATGTCATTTATCGGTTCGGTACTCCTCGACGAATTATCTTGGATAATGGGTCAGCTTATAGAAGCCATAAAATCAGCCGCTTCACACAACAGCATAAAATAGATTGGAGATACTCTTCAGTCTATAACCCTCGGGCCAACGGTCTAGCTGAAGCTTTCAACAAGACCTTGAAAAAGATTATAAAGAAAATAGTGTCCAAAAATAAAAAAGACTGGCACGAAAGGTTGCACGAAACTCTCTGGACGTACCGAACAATGTTCAAAACGGCCACGAATACAACACCATATGCGTTGGTATTCGGCACGGAAGTAATGCTTCCCCTAGAAATAGAACTCTTTTCTTTACGAGTAGAGGTTCGATACGAGCTGATAGATGAAGAAAACACTCATCTTCAACTTGAGGAGCTCAATGCCCTCGACGAAACTCTCCTTATAGCACAGCAAAATCTGAAAGCATATAAAGCAAGGATGACGCAGTTATACGAAAAACTGATCAGGCCGAGAACATTCAACAAAGGCGAACTTGTGCCAGTCGTCAAAAGACCCATGATCCCTAATCATGCAAAATAGGGGAATTCGAGCCGAGCTATGAAGGCCTGTATATCATAGACAAAGTCTACTAAGGTGGAGCCTACCTGCTTATGAATATGCATGGTGAATGACCCTTCCGGCCAATAAACGGCCGATTCCTAAAAAAATACTACGTTTGACGAGTCACGACTTAGGTCAACGATAGATGACGACGCTCATGTCCGTTCGCTATCTTCCTGAGTCAGAACTCTGAGAGTAGTATGCGAAAAAGCTCCGTCACTTCAAACATGTCAATGAAAGACAGAAAAGTCCTTAAACTAATTACAATCTGCCTCAAATATGGCGACAACGGACCGAGAAGTCCTTAAACTAACAATCCGCCTTAAATATGGCGATAACGGACCGAGAAGTTCTTAAACTAACAACCCGTCTCAAATATGGCGATAACGGACCGAGAAGTCCTTAAACTAAAAATCCGCCTCAAAAATGGCGATAACGGACCGAGAAGTCCTTAAACTAACAATCCGCCTAAAAAATGGAGACAATGGACCGAAAAGTATTTAAACTAGAAATTTTCCCTCAAACATGGTGATAATGGACCGGAATGTTCCTAAACTAGTGCATCGTCCCAAATACGACGATACATTCCCTTGAGATCTATATTGCAATCAAAGCCTTAGTAGCGAAGATTGCAACTCAAGTCCCACTGGCTGCATAGCTACTCCAGCGATGAAGCCACCCCTAAATCTCACCGGCAAACAGATGTGTCACATGCGACGAAGCTACTTTCGAAAGTTTCGCCGTTAAAAAAAAGGTATGTTCACAAGCAAAATGGGTATGGATGAAAACCT
Organism: Agapanthus africanus; assembly: GCA_030015575.1. NCBI lineage: Eukaryota > Viridiplantae > Streptophyta > Magnoliopsida > Asparagales > Amaryllidaceae > Agapanthus > Agapanthus africanus. Next base: position 52,102,808 of record CM057339.1, read on the forward strand.
GAAAGGGCAATGTGAGTAAAAACAGTGAGCTTGTGAAAACCCGGAAATGTGCAATCTTGTAAAAAAAAAAAAGGAGATCCTCACGACACGTAAGGAGAATTTCCCCCCTAAGAGACCCTCACGACTCATAGAATTCAAAAGTCTTAAGTTACAGGGATCTGAACCTGTTCTTAAGTCGTCATATCCCCCAAGTTGCCCTACAGGCGGTCCAATATTGATCCTTGTATACAATCCATGGGCACGAATAAATATTTCCTTACCAAGTTCTACCAATGGCGAGAAAATGTCCCCATATAGTGAACGACACTTGTAAGTCTTCTCGACTTATAAAGAGAAAACACTCTTGGAAGATCCTTATGACTTACAAGAGAGAATATCATTTAGCAATCCCCATGATTCCTAAGGAGAAAATACACTTACGAGATCTTCTCGACTCGTAAGGAAAAATATCTTTGTGAGACCCTTACGGCTCATAAAGTCAAAAGCCTCAGTCGACAGGATCTTAATCTTGTCTACTAAGCCATCTTTGTTCAAATCGACAAAGGCAAATGATAATTCGCTCCTGGCAACATTCTAGCTGTAGTGATGCTGATGCCTAAATAGATGTCAAACTCCAAGTTCTCTTACGGTAAATGATGATTTGCTCCTAACAATATTCCAGTTGCAGCGATACTAATGCCAAGATTGGTATCGGATCTCAAGTTCCTAACTCGTAATAAAACTCAACGAGCCGCAATAAAATGCATATGAGAAAGCCAAATTGTTTGGGCAACTCGCAATAAAAAGCAGTGAGTAAATAAAAAATATATAGTCGAAATGATTGGGCACTGCGGAAAATAGCCGAAATGATTGGGCAATCGCGACTTTTGCGATATGAAAAGCTGAAAAGATAGAGCATCGCAGAAAAATAATAAAAAAATATAAAATGAAATTTCCTGTGCCCCGCAACTATGTCCATATTGACTTTTGTATACAATCCATGGGCACAAATAAAAGAAAGGGAACCATATTTTCCCACCAGGCTCCGTCAAAGGGAGAGCCAGATCTCGACGGCAACATCTACGGCCTAGAGATCAGCTCGACGTCCTTTTCCTTCCAGCAGGATACAGACGCAACGTCAACAAGGACCCAAGGGTCAATTAAAGTGGGGTGATGGCAAAATCTTAACTCCAGATCTTAATGGCAAAATCTACGGCCTAGAGATCACTTCGACGTTCTTCTTATCCAGCAGGATGCAGACGCAACGTCATCATAAAAAAAATAGGGCCCAAGGGTCAAAGCAATAGAGCCATGGCAAAATTCTAGCTCCAAGTCTTGACGGTACATATACAACCTAGAGACTATCCCGGCGTTCCCCCTCATTTCAGCAGGATGCGAACGCAGCTATCAAATGAAATTGGAGAAATGGCATATTCCTAGCTCCAGACTTCAACTGCAATACACGCAGCATAGAGGTCCTACAGATGTCTACCCTACTTCAGTAAAGAATCGGCGCGACATCGTCAAAGCAAAAAATGAAGTGACGGCATATTCCCAGCTTCGGGTCTCAGCGGCAACTCATATAAAGCCTAAAAGACTATCGGAGATCATCCCACACCAGAGCGGAGTGGTTATGACTCATCGGGGCTCTAAATTGAGCTTAACCTCAAGTAAGAAGCTTCATGGAAAATTCATAACGCTTGCCCTTCTGACGGTAATATGACCTAAGGAGATTACTTGAAGATGTCTTGTCCAGCCCCCGAAGGGATCAGAGACACGATAGTCGTGGGGCTACTCGAATAACAGCTTGAAGACGGCATATTGAGGAATACATCAGCCAACACAATGGTACCACGAACTAAAACCCTAGTACCACAAACCTAACGGACCTCTGTCATAAAGAATGGGGGTTATCTGCATATAACGTTAGGACAAGTTTGCCTGTAAACCCAAGGGAGGTAAACTAAAAGCACTCCGAAACGAGTACATAAACTAGAGACTCCGAAATAAGTGAATAAATTACAAACTCCGAAATGAGTATATAAACTAGAGACTACGAAATGAGTGAATAAACTACGAACTCCGAAATGAGTATATAAACTAGAAACTCCGAAATGAATGAATAAACTACAAACTTCGAAATGGGTACATAAACTAGAAACCCCAAAACGAGTGAATAAACTACAAACTCGGAAACGAGTAAATAAACTAATGGGCGCTAAACTAAGACATCAGACACAGAGGAGAGCATGCAAAAAAAAATGTGAATTCTTTATTCGTAAGTCGAAATGTTTAAAAGATACAGTTTACATTTATATAAAGAAAAATGGGAAATACAATTCTAGCTGTTAAAAAGGTGGGGCTTTCAGTAAATTGGCAACCCGCTCATTCTCTTCTCGCAAATCCTCCTTACGCGCCACTATTGCAGCCAGCCTCGCTTCGACTTGAGCCCGTTGTTGCAAGCATGATGAAAGCTTCTCAGCGATTTTCTGCTTAGCAACCTCGCAATCTCACAAGCCCCGCTCGGTAAAGTCGAGGTTCTGCCTCAGTGCCAGTCCATTAGAAACACATTGCTGGAGATTTTCAAAAATAACTTGCAGCTGCGTGGCATTCGCTTCGACCTGAGCGCGCAATTGGTTAGATTCGCCAGAAGCTGTCTCATGCTCCTTTCACTTCAGGGCCAACTTTCGCTCGAAGTATTGAATGAAATCAACACTTTGCTCGATCCATGCGATCAGTTGAGCCTTCGAGGTTAATGCTTCAGGAGCGAGACGTTTGTACTCGATCTTATGCAAACAAAGCTTCAATCCGCTTACAATAGTCAACCCAAATGTCGACGAAATCTTCATTGTGGAAATTCACAAGCGTCGCTAGCATAGGGTTGACCTCGTCAGCAAAATTCGCAGCAGAGGTGAGGGCTTCAATATTAAGATCTTCGATGAATTCACTTAACATCCGCATGCTATTCGCCGCACCCCTGGAAGATTGACGCTTAGCAAAGGGCCCCACGAGCATGGAAATGCGAGACTCAAAAGGAGCCAAAGCCGGTGTAGCTGCTGCAGAATAAAACACGCATAAAGAAAGGTCAGATTTCAACCTGAAAAATAAGGAAGAATGATGATGGATGAGATCTACCATACCAGTGGTCAAAAATGGCAAGTTAGGAAGCGCAGGAGGCTCGGCTATTCCTTCGTTCTCTCTCTCAAGCCATAATATTTCCGTCAATACGAGAAAAGCTCAGCAATAGAAAGTTTGCTCATGGAAAGATGAGATAACATGTGAGGAATATACTGACCAATGCCTGAAGGGGGAACGAATTTCAATTGGAAGGCTAAGTGCGAGCTTAACATCTGGTGTAAGCGGTCAAAAAGCACTCCTGCAGGATCGCGAGAATATATGGTAAAGAAATTAATCCAAGAAAATAATATCTATACTGAAACAAAGAAAGGAGAAATCTTTACCTTCCGTTATTAAACCCGAGAGAACTCGGGGGGACATAAAAGAGAGGGGTGGAACCATGACAGTCGTGGAAACGGTTGGCAGTAATTCTTCAGTCAGCACAGTGTCGGGGTTTACCACGCCTGTATTCGAAATAAATGAGATATCAGTAGAGATGCCTAGCGGGATTAAGAGCTTAAAAGTAATAGCTCGAGGAATACCTGACAGGGCAGAAGCCATAACAGTGTCTGGAGTATCACCATCTATGACGTCTTCCTCGGTTTCTACCATCATCGGGAAGGTGGATTCAGCATCTACACCTTCGTCCCGTGAATCGATAAGGGCCACTGTAATGCTCGCATCACTAGCCGATATCGGGGATCTACAAGGAGAGGAAGCAATAGTCGGAACGGTCCTAGATTCAAAAAGAAGGTCTGCCACTTCAAGCTTTTCAAGTGCCGGCACTTCGCCCGCCACGTCACCACCTAAACTTGGCCTTGTTAAAAAAAGGGTGTTATAATTCAAGAAAAAGGCCATTGTTAGGTTTCAATAAGGGACCGTGCGCTGTTCTACCTTAAAGTAACCGTTCGGCCTCTTCCCGAGCCGTACGCATAACCTACCTATGAATGGTGGACAGGGCAGAAGGAACGTCCTCCATGGGAACGTCAGAGGGTCAAGCATCAGTCGAACCCGTGCCCGCGGCCAAGTTAGCCCGATGCTCCCTTACTGCGTGCTTTTTGCGCTTCCTCTCACCCTGGGCTGTACGAACAGATCTCCTCAAAATCTCCGGTAGGGGGACATCATTGTCCAAACTAGGCTCGGCCTCCGGATCTACTGCAACATCCATCATCGGTTGCTTCAGCAATGCCTCCCATGGCGGCCCTATGAAGACCTCAACCGTAACCCGTGGCTCTGAAGGCTCCTCCGCACTACCATCCGAGGTTGGTATTGTACTCGAAACAGCACGAGTGGTGGCGGTTCCTGTAACAAAAAGGAGAAGGGTGTCAGGTTGTGAATAAAATGAACTAAATATGTAAAGGCATCGTGAAACGAATCATACCGAGGCCCATGGAAGCGTGGAGCCTCTCCTCCTCCTCAAATATCTTGAGGGACGCCAAGAGAGCCTCTTCAGTGGAGATTCCTGTTAAGAGAAAAGCGCTAATAAAGAGTAATAAATTCAAAAAAATGTATATACAGAAGAATGTAAATGAGATATACCGGACACCGCAAGAGAAGCTAACGCTGCTTGCTCACGGGCCAGCCTTTCAGATGTTTCGATGGCAGCTTGAAGATCGGTAGCGACGGGAGCTTCAAACAGAGACGGGAGCTTCGAACAGACCATCGTTGGTGTCGTATTCGGACAATCTTTCGCTATAAGAAGCATGAGACTCCTGACCGAATACAACATCAGCTGAGAATAAGGATTTCTTTTTCTTCTGCGAGCTAGCACCAACACTTGATGATAAGAGTTTTCACTTAACAGGCTTCTTTGGACGGCGGGTCCCGATCTCCGAACCAATGCCCGACTCTGGAGACGCCATAGCTACCACAGTCGCAGGAGCGTCCGGTCGAGGATTTTCCGGAAAGGCTCGTGGAACTACGACCGCACTGCTCTCTCTCCAGGAAGGACAGACAACTGCCCGTCGCCTCAGCGGGACCGCGGGATTGCTGGTTGGGATAGAATCCTTGTGGTCCAGAAGCATCCTCCTTTCCTCCTTAACGACGGCACTCGTTGCATGCTGATACCAAGCAACGTAGGCATTCAAGGCCCTTGGAATATAACTCGGCTTGCTGATCAGGAAATGGGACCCCATATTCAGACGCATGAAATGGTGCGCCGCGTTGCAAACACCCTCCTCAGTAGTAACTGGATCAACGATGAACGCCTCGAGGGGAATGCCTTAGTTGTAACCCGATTGCTGGGCAAAACGGCACGGGTTATATCTCATAAACAAAACTGAGACGTTATGTCTGAATACCAGGAAACCCGGCCTGATAGAGCATCAATGGACGATCTCCCGGGCCCTCAATGCAGAAGCTCCATCCTTGAAGACATCGTGGAGTGGCTGGACCATTTTGGAAGGCTCCTTACCGATGGTAAAAACTTTACCTACAAAGGTCATGCTGTCCCCAACCATGCGTGGGCGAAGAAGCAATCGCCGAGCCTCTCACAGGGTTGGGTCTGGAGAAGAAGCATCGACAAAGTGCATGACCCGAGGAAAATTGTATCCTTCATAAAATCGGGGCTGTTTATGCACACCAAAAGCACCCAGCACGTGCATCTCGATCCACGAGGTGAAGTAGTGCAATGGGAGATTTACGGGCTTTACGCCCGGCTGAGTGGTGTCGGCCGCTAGACTCAGACCATGATATAAGTGAGCCAGTCCTGCAACCCCAATAGCCATGCGTGTCCCCGCCACAATACGATGTGCTAGATAAAAGATAGACGGTCTCATATGACGGGGGTGCATTGGAAGCGTAAACCAGCTCAACCATAGGCCGATGAACCCTATGCAAAATGTCTCCTCATCGATGTCTGAAGCAGCAATCTCTACAAAGGGGACGACTGGAGTATTTGGAATAAAGAACTTCTTTAAATCTGCCTCTGCAGTCGGCAGTTTGTCCAAACCAAATACGAATGGATCGTCGAGCTTGGCGAACTTCGCAGCTTTCTTAGATAGAGCCTCTGGACGAAGGAAGCGAGCAACGAAGTCCGTGAAGCTAACTCCGTGCCCTACAGACTCCAAGAATAAGCTTTCATATATGTTTAACACTTTGATCAAGCTCGAAAATTTGTGTCGAACGACATTCTCTGGGGTAAGACCCATAACCACTGATTCGGTAGCGAAGACATACTCGTCAGGAGGAAGTATCTCCTCATAATGCTCTCCTTTGACGGGTAATCCAGATATCTCCATGAATTCCTCCAGCGAGACTGAGACCTCCCGGTCTGATAAGAGAAATGTGTGGGTCGGGATATTCCATTGCTCCAAAAAAGATTTAATCCACCACACATGAGGAGTGTGGTAATAAAAAAGGGACGCGTAGACCGTTGGATATCGCTTGGTCTTCAGCAGTAGCGACTTCTTGGCCGACAAAATGTAACGGGCCCACTGCAGATAGCCAGCCGGATGACGGGGGTCACTCCTATCGAATAGATCTGGCCCCAAGGACGTGCTTCTCCTTAGCATATGCGATACCCCAGAATGTCTAGGGCCATCGGCGGCTGCATTGGTATCGACGCCATGGAAGGTTGGAGACGACCTTCCGAGATCCAGTTGACCTCTCCCACTGCGTAAGTGACCTGCGGACGGTCGGCGTAATGAATCGACAGGATCGGTTCTGATGGCGCCGCACAAGTAAAACTGCGCCGACCCTGGATAATGTAACTATACCATGACATCTACAGATGAAGAGACTTCTGCTCTGGGTCATAATCCTGAATTAGCGCAAAGACTTCCCGATCTGTAGGCGCATCGGCGAAAGCACTCTCCGAGCGGACGTAGGGGAAGGAGGAATCAGAAGCCATAGTATCTAAAAAAAGGGGGTTAATTATCGATACAATATTCAACGCCTTAGCATTTTCGGTACACCCAAATTTGTAATACATTCTGGCATGATAAAATCACTACAGTCCAAAGAAAAATGGACAGTGGGCCCCACAAAATCAAGAAAATGCCCCATCAATGATGAGACAAACACTCATTGTAAGAATCCAAAAGGATTCTCATTTAATGAAAAATCTCATTGAACCGTGGAGTTAAACTCCTAATATTCTCGAAAAACGAGTTCTACAGCAAATTCAAATCTACAAGAAGAACCCTAAAAAGAAAATAAGAAAAGAGAATAAAATTCCCAAAAGAATTTTCAAAAGAAATTTTCTCAGAAATCCCTACGGGAAATAGAATTAAATTCCAAACAACCTTCAAAGATCAAAGTCACTAATAGGGTAAAACCCTAAGATCTCTAAGACCCATGGTCTACTTAAATAAAAGGTTTTTTAAAGATCTCTAAGAGATCGTTCCAAGAGAAGAGCAAAGCTCTGTTAATGGGTTAAAAACCCAAAACGAGAAGAGATTCTTTTAAGAGTTTCTTTAAGAGTTAAATTGTAGTCATAATTCTTACCAATTTTTGACAGAGTTTAACTCTGAGAAAATTCTGGGAACAGAGATCTAAGCTCTGAGGAGAGAATTAAATTCTCAAGAAAGAAGAAGACTCAAGAAGATGATGGAACGCTAGTCATTTCATGGGCCAAATGCCTTATTTATAAGACATGAAGGGACGGTTCAATTCTCTAGAAGATCGAACGGTAGAAAAAGTGACACCGTTGCACTCACGTGTGAGCTACGTGAGCACAACGGTGGGGGGCATTTGTTCCCCCAATATTTAACCTAATAAAAGAGCTCTGTTGGAATGAGGCAGCGCCTCACGCGCTCTCCATGAGGGCGCCAACGCCAGAGCCAATCTTGTAGGATTAAATCCTATGGTGGCGCCTCATGTGGGCGCCAATGTGCAAAGCACAGGAGTGCTTCTTGAATAAAAGTTAAATTTTTATATGGCGCCGCACATGCTCCTTACACGGGCGCCAATGTGCAAAACACAGGAATACCTATCTTAAGAATTAAATTCTTAAGTGGTGCCCACATGCACAATACGTTAGTGCCAGCGCTCAGGTAGAATTAAATTCTACAATACTCTCTGTTAAACAGAGCCGTTGGATCAAACATCCAACGGAGATGATAAATCATCAAAATATAAAATCAAATTCTATTAGGAGAAAAAAACTCCCATATCTTTCTAAATAAGAAAGATACTTTCGGTTGGATCAATAATTCAATAATAGAATAAAATTCTATTTTTGGAATATACTCTCTCAATCTTTCTAAACAAAAAAGACCGCTCTCTGTAAAATAGAGAACTCTTTGATTAAAAATCCAAAGGTGATTAAAAATTACCATTTTACAGAATAAATTCTGTATAGGGAAAAATATTTCTCCAATCTCACTTTTCAAAAGGGCTACGTTCGCTTTGAAATCATATTCTATAAAACAGAAAACCCTTGGATCAAAGATCCAACGGTGGGTAAAATTACCCAGGTCAATTTTGAGACCAATTAAATCAATTGGAATCTCTCAATGAGAGATTTTCCAAGAACCGATTAACAATCTGCCTCCACTATATAAAGAACCCAGGACTTCAAATCTCACACAGACAAAGGGAGAGATGCACCCAAATAAAGGAACCCCCCATAAGCTTCTCAAAAAGACAGAAAGCTTTCAAAAGGACCGAGAATTTAATTCTTAAAGAAGAAGACTTCCCTCTTCAAGAAAAAGAACCTAGATAAAGAAAACACAGAGATAAAAATATCTCTTTTACCCATTTAAGTGTTTAACTCTTCTTAAAGAACTTAGTTTTTTTTCTGTATCAGAGATCCACAAGACAAGCCTCCCACAAGTTGAGAATTTAATTCTCATTGGGAAGATCTTGGATTCAGAAAAGAACTAGGAAAAAGAACCTATTCTATAGGGATTTAGTTCCTCGAAAAATAGGGTTTAACCCTAAAAGAAACTTAGTTCTTATAAAAGAACTTAGTTCTTAAAAGAAAACTTGATCCCAGATCTTCAAAACAAAGATTTTGGTGATCATTAATGGTCAAAATGTCATTAGCAGAGACTCAATCTCTGAAAAAGAAAAGAACTTATCACCTCACGTGCTTCCCACATGGGCGCCCCTTCAAAAGCGCCCAGCGCCTCACGTGAAAAACACGTGGGCGCATAAAGCAGAAGCCCGGCGTCTAAAGCAGAAGCCTAGCGCCTCACGTGCTCCTTATGTGGGCGCCACAAAAATAATAAGAGTGCTTAGCACTCCATAAATAACCAAAACGGCTGAGTGTTTAGCACTGATTTGGTAGCGCCCAGCACCTCACGTGCTCCTCATGTGGGCACCACAAAAAAGTGTTTAACACTCCATATGCAGCCAAAACAGCTGAGTGCTTAGCACTGATTGGGTAGCACCCAGCGTCGCATTTGCACCTCATGTGGGCGCCATAAAAAGTGCTTAGCACTTCATGATTAGCTAAACGACTAAAGTGTTCAACATTCATTGGGCAGTGCCCAAGACTGAATGCTTCACATGATATACATGTGAGCGTTAGAGCTCAAATAAGTGCTTAGCACTTTTACATAAAAAGAAAATGGATGAACAAACAGAGCCCAAATAATTGCTTAACACTTTTGAATGAACAAGAAGAAAAGACTAAGCAGACTAAGCCCAAATTGGCTAGATCATTGTGGTTTTCTTACAACTGAGCCCAAATACTCTGTTGTTGGATCTGAAATAAAAATGATCCTTAAAATTTTGCTAAGTTGATTTTAGTCTCAAATTAGACTAACGTATCTTTAGTTAAACTAAATTGAGCCTAAATGCTCATATATTTATGTTGATCTTAATCCCAAAGCAGATTAACGGTCCTTAAATAAACCTAAGCCCAAATCTAAAATATACGGATTTAGACTGATCCACGCCCTACGTGCGACGGCATAAACTAGTCTCCATATACAATCCAGGGGAAACCAAAATAAACAAAAATATACACGACACGAAGTGAACTGCTGGAGAAGGAGAAAGTGGTTATCGCAATGTGGTAACATAATTAACTACAGGGCCTTGCGCCTGTAGGGAAGAGCATCCCCACAATCAAAAATCCCTTATAAAATGAAGGGGAATCTGATAAAGTCTGCTATAACGGCCGCATCTATCCAAACCTCCAATATATGGTGCCATAAATCAACTTGGTATCTTCAGAGAGGTGGATGGATAAATCCAAATAGTATCTGCCCCCAAATTCAGGCAAGACGATCTATCCCAGTTCGTCTCTGTTTTCGGCGGTGAACATGGTGCACCTATAGATAACCGACCTAAGTCTCGCTCTGCTCATCTTACCTTGACTCTGGGATGAAGGAGGGGCACCGATCTGTTGGGTTTGGGTGCCCGTGCCGCGGAAACCGCGGCCGAAGCGGAAGCGAAAACAACATTTTAGCGAACACCGAACACCCGTAAAACCCAGGATTCAATCCATAAACCTAAACTAGCTAAGTAAAAGTGCAAGGTTTGAGAAAATACAACTTGTGTCATGTGTCCACCCAATTGTGGAAGACCCCTCCAAGCTCGTAGTCGCCGGGATCGAGCTCGAGAATCGACCACCTTTGCCGAAGACGATCCACATGAAGGAAACCACAGGAGGCTCTAACCGATGATCCAAGCTCGCTGGGTTTGGATGGTCGGTGATGTATGAATATTTCACTAAATTGTCTCTCATGAACCATGCTAAAAATGAGAGTAAGAAGAAGAAGGAGAAGAGGAGAGAATGAAACCATGAAGCATAAAGCTCATGTGAAAAATATCAAGTTTTTGAAAATGAGGATGGCTTGCCTTTTTACAACCATGGTGCAATAGTGCACACAAATGATTTTATCATTTTAAAATCTCCAAGCCATACCTCTATACATGCATGCACCATGCTTCATAACTCCAAACTTTACACCTCATTTTCTTATTTACTTTTCTTTAAAGAAATCAAATATAAGGTATCCTTCTTCTAGAAGCATTCCCGTATAAATACGGAATACTTCACCCGGTATATGAATCGGTACACATACGAGTATCCGTATAAAAATACAGATAGCACCAAAGAGAGAAAATAAATAGTGAACAATAATACTAAAATATATGTATCAAAATACTTAAACAAATTATTAAATTAAAACCTGATTTAATAATCCGGATTAATTCTAAGCCGGCTAGTATTATCGACCGCCCGATTAAAGTCCGTGTATCCAGTACACGTATTTAATCGGACCCCTGCATGTACCACCGTACGGCTCCTACATCTGTCCCCTGAACCGGGAAAACCTCTGTGTGGGACTCTAAAGACTCGACAGTACGCTGGCAGTGGGTTTAACCAAAAGCACGTCAGCGGCACTAGCTGTATGTAACGGCTACCCAGGTACTTGTTGAAAAGAGGGGTCGACAATCAAGTTCGTCCTTACCCTACTGAGCCTGAATATGGCAATCTCCGTACAGTTCGGTCTCTTCGTCAAAGAGTATCCCATATCGGATATAGGGGTGGATAACGTCAGACCCCTACTAACCCGATAAATCATGTCTGAGTCTAGCTCATCACCAACTGAGATACTGCTGATCAAATATCAGTAAATCTCACCCACCGTGGCCACGGATTTCTGGTGATAGCCAACTGAACACAGCGCGGCATCGACTCCTAATACTAGGAGAGACGAATCCCTGACAGTCGACCACAGCCTTTATGTGGCTCGGGACTTTACCTAACTAAAACCTGTTTGCACGACTCCTTTGAGCCGTGGTAGGATAGTAATCAAAATACAGTGGGAACTCATACGAGACAAATGACGAATTCAGGTCAAAGGACTAACCTGTACTCATGCCACTTGAGAACTTCCATCCGACGATAGATATAATACCATTTAGAAGTTCTCGGCGAGTCTGTCCAGTGTACTCACTTCCAATGAGCACATGTATACTATCTTAGGTGACACAATACCAATGGCTTATGGGACCGGCCACCGCCCCTCGTTGGGGTCTAGAAGCGTATACACTAGTCTACTCTGGAATATCGATACCCAGTTTCGATACTCCCGTGACTAGGGACATTTAAGGATGTGCTTATGGACAACCCAACTCCCACATATATGATCATCATCATAAATTCGGTTGTCAACCAACAATCCTACGGGCTTCATCAATGATGAAGATAAACCAGATAGTATACCATCATCTCGAGTAAGACTGTTATACTTGTATAGGTCCTCCCGCAGTTTTCAAAATCGCCTACTTGCGATCACAATAAATACCTTGAGGGCACTATATCCAACGCGATCTACCTACACTTGGAAAACATAAATGAAAATTTTCGATATTCAGACATTCCGATCAAAGAAAAATTCATTAATAAGAGTTATTCTCGGCTTCTCAGCCTTACAAAAATGCTAGGGGGCTTGCTAAAGAAAACACTACTTTGTTGCAACAACTACAACAAAGGAGGAAGAGGCTCTTGAACACATTGGTTGTGATACTCGAAGCAAAGGTCGCCAGCCGATCCCAGGCAGCATCCCATTGCTCCCTCTGCCTATGTCCATGGACCTAAGCAGCTATAGTGTTGTCGAGGACTCCCGCCGTCGCGCATGAAACTATGATCAATCTCTGTTAGAAAGATCGACATAGGAGATCTATCGAGCGATTTCGTCTGCTCTTTGAGATCAGGCCCAACTCATGGGCCGTGCACATCTTATCAACGATCCCGGAAGTGAGGCAACCCCAATCAACAAAGTGATTGGGCTACCCAGTACTTCACGGAATCTGGTAACTTGAGCACCCTCCCGTGGGTCAACCTATACCCCCTACGAGTGCGGCAAATAACCTGCCAATTCTAGAGTAAGCCCCCCGGTCTCAACGCCATGAGATGCGAGCCTGTTGCCCTCTAAAACCCGGCTATTCGATCACTCGTCCGCGGGGTAATCCTAGTACAGAATATATATATATATATATATATAACGGTGACATCGACCTCAACCTGGTCGTGCCCCAATAAAAGAATATACAAACTGGCAGTGACGGCAATCCACATGTCGAACGCTTGCCCCGCAAAAATCGATATACAAATGAATCTGAACTATACATCTAACATTGCACACAAGGCTATCCATCACGACAACCCGCACAAACCATAACTATATATATATATATATATATATAGATATATATATATATATATATATATATATAACCGCAGAAGCAAGCAACACCAGAATGTGTGCAATCTCATCTAAATGAACATATAGCAATTAGACGATGTTCATCAACACATATATAACATCACAGATACCGACGATGCAAAAGTTTTGAGTTTTTAAAACTCCCAAGTTGTCCCAAAGGTAAGATGACATAAAGTGAAATTTGGGATAAATCAAACAACACCAAAATACCAATTTACAAAACCTAAGACACTGCATGAAAATGTGCTCTAGATGTGAATAGTGAATAGTGAAAAGGTGAGGCCGGCCAAAAAAAGATTCTCGCCGGCCCAATCATGATGAAATCCGCTCGTTTTCATTGTCACTATCTCTAGAGTAAGCTTCTCCACTTGTTTAAAAAAATTTTAGAGACCAAAAATATTTCGAACAAAAACTGGGTTTTTAAAATGGAGTTTTCGGTTTTGAAACTTGAAGCATCGTCAAACACTAGTTTATGGTGTTTGGGTGGCTCTGATACCATGTTGGGATCCGGCACCCATGCCGCGGAGGCCGCGGGCGAGGCGGAAGCGAAAACAAAAACATTTTGCGGGTACCGGACGCTCACACCCGAGGATTCGATCCAAACGCCCTAAACTAGAAAACTAAAACATGCAAGGTCTGAGAAGTACAACCTTTGTCGTGTGTCCACCCAATTGTGAAAGACCCCTCCAAGCTCGTAGTCGATGGGATCGCGCTTCAGAATTGACAACCCTTGCTGAAAACGATCCACCCGAGTGAACGCGGAGGAGGCTCAAACCGACGACCCAAAGTTGCTAGGTTTGGATGGTCGGTGATGTAGAAATACTCCACTAAATTTCTCTCTCTAGAATCTTGCTCAAATATGGGAGAAAGAAGAAGAAGGAGAAGGAGAAGGAGATAGAGAAGATGAAGCATGAACCATTGAGCTCAAATGAGAAAGTCAAGAAAAACATCAAGTGTTGAAGTGAGGATGGCTTGCTCTTTTTCAACCATACATGGATAGTGGACCCAAATGATTTAATCATTTTTGAAATCAAAGCCATGCCTCTTTACATTGTTTGCACCATGCCTCATAACTTCCAATTTCCACCTCATTTTCCTTTTTATTTTTCTAAATAGAAAAATAAATATGAGGTGTTCTTCTTCAAGAAGCATTCCCGTATAAATATGGAATACTTTACCTAGTATATGTATCGCTACATATACGCGTATCCGTATAAAAATACGGATAGCACCAAAGAGAGAAAATAAATAGAAACAATAATACTAAAATATATGTATTAAAATACATATTTAAATTATTAAATCAAAACCCGATTTAATAATCCGGTTTAATCCTAAACCGGCTAGTATTATCAACCGTCCGATTAAAATCCGTGTATCGCGTATACATATTTAATCGGACCCCTGCACGTACCACCATACGGCTCCTACATCTGTCCCCTGAACCGGGAAAACCCTCTGTGTGGGACTCTAAAAACTCGACAGTACGCTGGCAGTGGGTTTAACCACAAGCACGTCAGCGGCACTAGCTGTATGTAACGGCTACCCAGGTAATTGTTGAAAAGGGGGGTCGACAATTAAGTGCGTCCTTACCCTACTGAGCCTGAATATGACAATCTCCGTACAGTCCGGTCTCTTCATCAAAGAGTATCGCATATCGGATATAGGGGATGGATAAAATCAGACCCCTACTAACCCGATAAGTCATGTCTGAGTCTAGCTCATCACCAACTTAGATACTGCTGATCAACTATCAGTAAATCTTGCCCACCATGGCTACGGATTTCTGGTGATAGCCAACTGAACACAGCGCGGCATCGACTCCTAATACCTAGAGAGACGAATCCCTGACAGTCGACCACAGCCTCTATGTGGCTCGGGACTTTACCCAACTAAAACCTGTTTGCATGACTCCTTTGAGCCATGGTAGGATAGTAATCAAAGTACAGTGGGAATTCACATGAGACAAATGACGACTTCAGGTCAAAGGACTAACCTGTACTCATGCCACCCGAGAACTTCCATCTGACGATAGGTATAATACCATCTAGAAGTTCTCGGCGAGTCCGTTCAGTGTACTCATATCCAGTGAGCACCTGTATACTATCTTAGGTGACATAACACCAATGGCTTGTTAGATCGGACACCACCCTTCGTCGGGGTCTCGAAACGTATACACTAGTATACTCCGGAATATCGATGCCCAGTCTCGATACTCCCACGACTAGGGACATTTAAGGATGTGCTTATAGACCACCCAGCTCTCACGTATATGATATTAGTATATATGCCCTAGAGGCCATTATTGTATAGTACTAGTTTGTATATTGCATTTTGGAAGCTTGGGATATACACGGATTTTATGACAGTCTTGATCAATATAGTAGTATGCTACTTGGTTAGTTTCTATCTTAATATTTGTATATGTTTCTTTTAGCGTATCGCTAATACATATTGGTAGAGCCCTTAGGATCTTTGCTTGACTACCAGCGTTGTGATGGAAGTCACACTAATGGGGGCTGGTAGTCTATAAGCACATCCTTTTACAGATCTCTAATCATAGGATTATCGAGACAGGGCATCGATACTCAAGAGTATACTAGTGTATATGCTTCTCATCCCAGCAGGGGAGATGGTCTGTCCCACAACCATTAGTACGTCGTACTGGAGATAGTATGCAGGTGCTCATTAGGTTATGAGTTACACTGGACGGATTCGGGGGGAACTGTTGGTTGGTACTATACCGATCGTTAGGCAGCAGTTCCCAGGTGACACGAGTATAGCGTAGTCCATTGACTTGACACCGCTACTTCACCTCGAGTGTGTTCCAACTATTCTTAGATTACTACCCTACTACGGCTCTGATGCGTCATGCAAATAGGTAGTAGTTGGGTGCAGTCCCGAAGCACTTGGAGGCAGTGTGTTCCAACTGTTCTTAGATTTTATCTACGCCTGAATGCCTAATTGATAAACTCACGTGCCCACACGTGATGAGCTCTTGAACCCACTGAATTAATAGAATTAAATTCTAATTAAAAGGAATTAAAAGCATTTGTTCTCTCATGGGAACTGAATAAAATCAAATAAAGCAGCAGGGAAAATCTCAAATGAGGCATCACGTGGCCACACGTGACCGGGTATCACGTGCCCCCACATGACCGGGCATCACGTGCCCACACGTGACCAGGTCTCACATGCAGACATGTGACCATTTACAGGCAAAGCCTGTAGACACAAAATTAAATTCTAAGTAATTGCTTAATCAGTGGGGTCACGTGCCGACACGTGATGAGCTCTTAAACCCTTTGAACAATAGAATTAAATTCTAATTAAAAGGGAAACGAAAACCCTAATTGGAAAAATATTTCTCTAGATCTTTCCAAATAAAAAGATTGCACTCTGTAAAGAGGAGCATCGTTGGATTAAAAATCCAATAGTGATTAAAAAATCACCAGTTTATAGAAAGATTGTACATAAGGAAATATTTTCCTAAAATCTGCCAGGAACAACAAATAAAATATTTTTTGGATTAAAAATCCAACGGTGAATAAAATTCACTGAGTGATCTAAAAGATCATGTTGGTTATAAAATCTTTCAATGAAAGATTGACTAAACAAACTGATTCTTTTCTTTCTCTTATAAATAGGAGTCAAGAGGGAAAAGAAAAGGAGAACAACAACAGAGAGAAAAAAAAAGGAAGAGAATTGAATTCTCCAAAAAGAAGAAGATCTCTTCAGAAAAGAAAGAAATCCTAGGTAAGAGAGCGAAAAAGATCATTCTATAAGCTCCCACAAAAAGAGAATTTAATTCTCGAATTAAGAGTTTAACTCTTTTGAATAAGAACTTAGTTCTTCCTTTGGTTGAAGATCTGCAGAAGCAGATCTCCACATAAGTTGAGAATTTAATTCTTATCGGGGGGATTCTGCCATGCAGATCTAAAACCTAAAGGAGGACCTGAGTTCAGAGAATTTTATTCTCCCACAAAGCACATAAGAATTTAATTCCTCCAACAAAGATAGGGTTTAACCGTTAATACAAAGAACTTAGTTCTTCTTCATGGTAATAGATCTGCAGAAGCAGATCTCCCCATAAGTTGAGAATTTAATTCTCATCGGGGAGATTCTGCCATGCAGATCCAAAACTTAGAGAGTGAATTGCGTTTAAAGAATTTAATTCTTTCGAACATATTGGAATTTAATTCTTCTAAATAAAATTAAGGTTTAACCCTATAAGAGAATTTAATTCTTAAACAAGGGATCTATGTCTCCATGCACGTAAAAAGATCAAGTACCCAACATGATCACGTGGCGATACGCGACTCTCCCCTTCAATGATCAAAAGAGAACGAATAAGAATAGGTCACGTGCTCCCACGTGACCCTTGAAAAGACTCCTTAAAATAAGAAGGGCAGAACAGATTTTGGACGTCTCACGTGCTCCCACGTGACCCCTTAGCAATTATCAAACAAAAAAGAATTCTACCCAAGGCCAAGCCTTACGTATCCCCACGCGACCCTTAACAAATACTTTTAATATCCAATGCATGGGTACCCATCACGTGCCCACACGTGATGGCCATAAAGATCAAGTGTTTAACACTTATATATTCTGGGAGTAAAATAAAAGAAGCACAACCCAATCTTCAGGCGCCTCACATGACCCCACGTGAGCACTTCAGTTTTAGTGTTTAACACTACTTTTTAAGTGCCTCATGTGGGAGCACATGAGCGATGAATGTATTCCAGTGTTTAACACTATATTCAAGTCAATCTTAGCCCAAATTAGCTAAGTCTTCCAGAGGCAGGATCCTCCCTTTTGACTGAACCTCAAATACACTCTTGTCTTCCAAAATGGATCATCTCATATGACATTCAGAGCCAAAACCCAGAGCCTTTCAATCAATTTTGGTTTAAGGGTACATCTCTTCACACCTCTGATACATGTCGTTGTAATTCTTCAACGTCTTCAGAGAGGTGGTGGTTCCCAATGACCAATAACTATCTGGTGCATTTCCAAACCCATGTTTGCATCTGAACTTGGACCGCAATGTCCCTAAACTAAACAATAGAGTCCTGATGCTCTTTTGTTGGATCTAAATGATCATGTTAAGTAGATCTTAGTCTAAAATTAGACTAACTTATCCTTAACAAACATTTAAGTTGATTTTAATCTCAAACGAGACTAACGATCCCTAAATCAATCCAACTATAAGTCCCCCAACCAACATTGGTTCAAGGGTACATCTCGTCACTCCTCTGATATTTGTCGTTGTAATCTTTCAACGTCTTCAGAGAGGTGACGGGTCCCAACAACCAGATATTCTATGGACTGTGGGGTCCTTAAACTCATGGACTATGACGTTCTTAAACTTTACGGACTGTGGGGTCCTTAAACTCATGGACTATGATGTCCTTAAACTTTACAGACTACAACGTCTCTAAACTAGACTATGATGTCTTTAAACTCTATAGACTATGATGTCCTTAAACTTTTGGACCGCAATATCCCTAAACTAAATAATAGAGCCCTAATGCTCTTTTGTTGGATCTAAATGATCCTGTTAAATAGATCTTAGTTTAAAATTAGACCAACGTATCCTCAACAAACGTTTAAGTTGATCTTAGTCTCAAATGAGATTAACGATCCTTAAACCCAAACCAAAACCCAAATCTAAGAAAATACGGATTTGGACTAATCCATGCCCTATAGGCGACAACATAAATTAGTCTCCGTATACAATCCACGGGCAACCAAAAACAAAACAAACACATACGATACGAAGTGACCATCTGGAGAAGGAGAAAGTAGTTACCGCGACGCGGTAGCGTAATTAACTGCAGGAGCTTGCGCCTACAAGGAAGAGCGTCCCCACAATCAAAAACCCCTCAATGAGGGGGAATTTAATGAAGTCTGCTACAACGGCCGCATCTGTCTAAACCTCCGATACATGGTGCCATAAATCAACTTGGAATCTTTGGAGAGGTGGAAGGATAAAACCCAAATAGCATCTTCCCCCAAATTTAGGCAAGACATCAGTCTTTCCCGGTCTTTCGGCGGAGAACAGATTCTGGCACGCCCGGTGGGACCTTTTCCTCTTTCCACTCCACACTTCATGTGTCGTGTTTCACGAAAGAATCGCGGTTTGCTATGGTTGCCCCTGGATTCGAGGTACTAAGATTTGGTGTCTAGCTCCATGCAGAAAACAGAAGATCAATGGCTTCAAACAGCACTAACTGCAATAACTTCCACTCCGTCCTCGCTGGAGGAGTAACCTACGGACCCCAAGCGGCCTCCCTTTTTACAATGCCGGTGGAAAAAGTAACCCAAGCCACCACTGGGCTATTCTTTGGGACTTTGATCCCACCAATAAGATTCAACGTTCAGATGCCGTCACAGGAAACTGCGAAGAATTCGGTCTTTGATCGGCTTGCAACCACCACGGCCCCTCTCAGCGGGTCGTCCAACTCCACTGCCTCAGTCTTCGACAGGCTGGGTCAAAGCTCAAGTGGGCCCGCAAAGAGGCTCGCAATACCAGAGAAGGACACTTTAACTCCTGCTACAGTTGAGGTCTTCCAAGCTGCTCTCCCTACTTGAAGGTCGGCTTTCGACAGGTTGACCATTCCCTCTCAGCCGACGTCTGTCTTTGACAGGCCGACGCCAATGAAAGGCTCTCATCAGAATAGGGGGCATGAAAAAGCTAATCCAACAATGGAGGTGGTACTGGCCGCTCGCCATGCTCGACGTCGTCACTGGCGCCGAGTAAGGAAGGCTGGGGGCAGCTTTCCTTCTGGACTGACTTCGCCAGCTCCAATGGTAGAAATTGATGCTGCTGTTCCAACTGGGAACAGTTTTGAACTACTTAACAAGGTGCGCAGGAATTCGCCAACTGCCGTGCTAAAAAAGTCCCCTCCGCCTATTGAAAAGATCATAAAGGCGAAGTCGGAGCAGCCCCCTCAGCGGCTGTCCTCCAAAATTTACAAGGTCTGGCGACAGGTCCAAGACTCCGTGATTGATCAAGACTACCCCCGCCGACAGAAAAAGATGAAAGTTTGGCAAGAGAAGGACCGCCTTCTCATACCATATGAGAGGTCATCTATTTGGGTGCCTGCTGCAACGGCTCCCTCAATTTCGACCGCCCACAAAAGAAGGAGGCCGGAGAAGATCCTTGCGTCTTTAGAAAATCGCAAGGACACTGAATTTAAACGCCCCAAGTATGGGGGCATGGTGGTGCATACTATTTATATGGCTTCCGGAAAAGAGGATACGTATCTCCATAGGTCATCTACCGCTTACGCGATCAGTGACTAAGGCTCAGGAGCAACAACAACAAAAGCTCAAAGAGATGCTAACAGCTATTGCCGCACTTACGGGACAAAAAGCAGGCCCGGAGACATCTTCGGAGCAGCGTCATGAGCAGGAAACGGATGCCGAATTCCTTCGGAGAATGCTTGAGAAGAAGGACAAAGAGACCGCGGAACAAGCGGCCAACATAAAACAAATGGCCATTTTATTCCAAGATATGGTGGGCCTGATGATCTAGCCGGACCCTCCAGCCGAAGATCCTCCAGTAATAATTGAAGATGATATAGGAAAGACATCAAATCCTCGGCCGGCTCTGTCAGCGGCTAAGGAGGATACCATCACCAAAGCCATGCTCGATGATTATATAGCTCAACAAATACGAGCTCATCAAGCGAATGAAGCAAACGGCCAAGTCGTCAAAACTGGGCGACCATATCCAAGATGGTACGATCAGATCAAGTATTCGCCAGGATACACGATTCCTAAGTTTCATGTATACAAGGGGACATGCAATCCCCATCAACATGTCGCTCAGTTCTGGGCTCTCTGCGGCAATACCAGAGGTGACGACAAATTGTTACTTCGTCAGTTCGTCGGCAGCTTGGCGAAAACGGCCTTTGAGTGGTATTCAGAGCTGCCCAACGACTTTGTCAAAACTTTTACGGAGATGGAATTTCTGTTCACCCAACGTTTCACAAGCGCTAGCGAATGCACCCCAATCACAGCATTAATTAATGCCAGAGTGAAGCCGGGCGAGACATGGGTCCAGTACGCGATACGATGGTGAAATCTATGGTCGAAGTGCGAACTGCACATCGAAGAA
The DNA here is from genome assembly GCA_030015575.1 of Agapanthus africanus. NCBI lineage: Eukaryota > Viridiplantae > Streptophyta > Magnoliopsida > Asparagales > Amaryllidaceae > Agapanthus > Agapanthus africanus. Next base: position 52,124,159 of record CM057339.1, read on the forward strand.
GCGTCTCCAGTGGGCATGTTTGTGGGAACCCTCGATCCGCAGGCGACCATTTCCCAATTCATGATGTTCTTCAAGCCGACCACCTTCCAGACCTTGATTGACAAGTTGGCTCAGATGGATCAGATAGGCCATACGCCGTCCTCTTCAAAAGCGGATTCTCGAAATGAAAAGGGGAAAGGGAAAGCGACCTTTGTCTCCAATGCACAGCAGCAATCCAGTGGTCCAAAACCAACTGACCAGCAAGACGAAAGACGGCGATTCTTTAGTGAGAAACTGAAGCGCCCTTATTCGTTTCCTCGAGATAAAACGAGGAAACTGTTCGAGCTGGCGGTACGCAACAGGCTCATCACCTTGCCGGATCCAAAACGCTCATTGCAACCCGGTGAGGCCAATAATCCTAATTATAGCCCCTATCACCAAGTGGTAGGCCATCCAATTGAAGATTGCTTCGTCTTCAAAGGCTGGATTGAGGACCAATACCAACAGGGCAAATTTGCACTGTCCGAGAATTAGAAAGTAAGTCCGCCTCAGCCGCACGTTCTTAAAAGGGGGACACATCGGGGGTATCATGCTCTTTTATAGAAGAAGCTCTATTGGAGGTCGCTCTTTCAGCCAAGACGAAAAGAATGCTGAAGGATCTCCAAACATGCCCGGCGATCAGGTGGAAAAATCCGCTGGAACCCGAGATCATTGAGGGAATGCTGAAGCCGCGCCCGACACCAAGAACTGGCAGCGATAATCAAAATGCTCAAGCCCAGCCGTCAAAATCTTCAAAGAAGAAGAAGAGGACCAAAAAGCCCGTGAAGCCCGATGACAAGCGCATGGATCTGCAAAAACATATTGACGTGCTGGAGGAATATAACCAGAAAGCACGAACCCCGGTCACACTTCAAGAGTTTCTCAACCACATCCTTGAAGATGGAGATGGCGACAACGATGAGGGAGAAGACTCATCAGATGAACCTGAAGATTATGTGGCAAGCTGCCACGTGATCTCTCACTCATTAATAAACGGTGAAGAAGCTCCGGATGCAGAGAAACTGGGGGCAGATCCCGAACCAGAACTTCTAGGACCGTCAGACGAGATGATTGTTGTATTCCTGAATGAGGCCTGTCAGAAAAGCAAAGCTGATCGAGAGCGCGAGCTGGACATATTCGAAAAAGCCAAATGCCGGCGACTGGACGAAGGGGTAAAAACACTCCCACCAGATCAAACCACATCCGCCGCCAGCAAAAGCAGGTTCAAGACAAGGAAACAATTTGCCAAAGCCGTGTCGATGGTGATGAAGCTGCCACCTTCCGAAGGAAACACTCTTGGTGTGATACATCCCGACGAAGAGGATGCACATCCGAATTACTGCTTATCATCGGAGGACCACGCACCCTACTAAAGAGTGCAATGTCTTTAAAAACTGGTGGCAAGGATACGTTGCTCACCGGCAGCATTTCAAGCGGATGAAGCGCAAAACTCGTCGGGAACAAAGAAGCACGACAGATGAGCATAAAAGAACGGCCAGTGAATGTCACATGGTTAATTCCGGAGGATCGCAAGTTCTCATCTTCGGGAGTGATTCTGATGAAGAAATAGCCCTCGGCCCTCTTTTCAAGGAATCCATCTATGAAACAGAAGAGATGAAGACCTGCGAGAACATTCAGCTGCGCAATCGCACGCTACCCGAAAAGAATCTTGGGCCCATGATTGGTACGAAAAAAGTGTTTGTAGAATAGTTAACCGCAATCAGAACGGTGTCGCGTGTAGCTAGACCGAGATGAGTACGGGTCATCCTCTGGGAAACGTGGAACCTTTTACTCTTACTTTAGATGTGTTGAGAAAGGAGGAAGAAATAAGAATGTTGATGAATGGTTTCTAGATCTACGTTAAGTACTAATGCAAAATATAGATCTAGATTATTTTAGGGATGTAGTTAATATAATAAGGGAGCTTGTAGGGATCGTTAGGATTTAGTAGTTATGGATGATTAATTAAAAGTTACCCTTTTTATCCTTTAATAGATTTAAAACTAGAACGACGGTGATGCGTGTAGATTAGGGTTTCTGGAGGGAAAAGGAATCCCACTCTTAACCCTTATCCCGACACGGAACTCCGTTCATATCTAGCCTTTACCAAAACAATCATTAATCTAACTCTAATCGAGGTCGGGACTAACAATAAATTGTTAGCGCGCCCGATTAGGATGTTAATGATTCTTTTGATAAAGTTTATAAACAATATTCATTAGAAAGATTAGTTTGCTTCTCGATCTCTTCCAAGGAGGTAGACAAACAGTTGATGATCAGTCTGGATGCGTGAGCCATCTCGGACTTCGTGATCGCATCGACTTGATAATTTTTCCAAGAGGCTCTCGGTCTTTATTTATAGTCCCAAAGCCAGAAATTTAGTTTCCAAAGTTGGAAGTTAACAGTAAAGATTCTCCCCAAAACTTTACAGCTCCTGACTCCCCTTACCTGCCGCGGATCCTTGGAACCTTCAGAATTTGGAAATCTTCTCGTAGTTTCTGCCAGACTTGATTTCTTCATTTTGATTTCTTAATTAGGCAGGTTTTCTTCAACAACCTGATTTCCTTGATTTTAGACCTGAAAATTCTGCACAATATCTTAACAAATAATATTTAGTAGACCTTGTTCTACTAGGATTAGGTCAATGATATTATTTGCATACATTTTCCTACCAAAAGCTAATTATAATATATTAACACATGGAAAATAGTATTTTTACACATAAACCCTCATATGTATGATATATTATAATAAAGATCTTTTTAAATATGGAAATAGTAGGAAAAATGTAATAACAAATGTGCAGTTTTATCAACTGACCAAATACCCCCAAACTTATCTTTGATCGTCCCGAGCAAACTAGTTTATTCAAGAGAAGGAGAAAAAGAAAGGAGAAAACTAAGCACACTTTCGTAGGCAAACACGATTGCACTGAGCACGTGCAACAAGCCGTTAAACCTCTAGGTGTCCCTTGTAGGAGGAGTGTTGTCTCCTGAGGGTTTTCAGCGGATTACACCCTCAAAATCCTATAACAAAAGAGAGATAGTGAAATTTATATATAAAGATAAGAACCATAAAAGAAAGACTTAGAAAATAAGAGTTTCCAACTATACTAGCTTTTCAGTTGTCATGAGCCCTATCTTAATAGTCATGAAAAGATGTTAGAAATCACATCATCCCTCAATAAAACATCGTCTTTATTCTTCATTTCTACCTTTCATCCAAACATCGATCATATAACCCTACGTGTGTGAATAGAACATCCCTACACTCGGAGAATTCAATTCAAGCTATCATACTCTTGTCCATCTACCTCGGTACTTTTTAACTTGATGAATATTTAGATTTGCTCACACATTTTCATGCGACCGTTAATACTTCTTGAGGTACTAACCGACCGTTTACTCATGTGCTTGCTGATTAGGTGTATTAGTATTTTCCTCGTCTTGCACCACCTAAGGCTTAGCAGTGACTCCCAGACCAGTTGGCCTTAGGGCACTAGGTGATGAAGCACCCTTGCTATATTTTTTTTATTGCTGCCTTGGCGATGACAAAACCAGTGTTCATTTTTCTTTTCACCATTTTTATATTTTTCTTCATTTTTTTTATTTTCTTCATACTTTGGCCTTTAGACAAGAGCATTTCAAGGTGTCCTCTACTATCCCAAGTTTCAAGACGTGTGTAAGTGCATATAGTAGGGTATCAACATTCAAATGTTTGTCTTCCAGAATAGAAACTATTTTTCAGACTTATTTTTATCCTCAGATTAGTGACTTCCTTCATCTTACTAACCCTTGGGACAACAGCTCATAACTATTTATTACTAGTTCGTTTAAGAAAACTTCTAATTTTCTTAAACTATTCCTATCTTTTGGATGTAATTTTTCACTTTCTACTCTTTTGTTATAAAAAAAAATTTTAATGCCCAGTGTCAAAGATAATTCAGTGAATACAAACCTCCCCCCCAAACCTGTTTTCAGCAGTGTCCTCACTGATGTAGCCTTTTGAGAACATGGACCTGTTACTAGGGGAGAGATACAAGGGGTAAAATAATAGTTAAATGAAAACTACCCCCAAACTTGATCTTTGACACGCACATATATTCAATTAAATCCATTTTTACTCACCTCCATTATTAAAATGAGAAAATGTTACAAAAACATGGAGGTGAGGCGGAGAAAATTTAGTTTTGATAAAGCGGCTCCTGTAAAAACAGGAGCTCCTCCGCGGGGTCAGCAGAAAAATACGGTTTTAATCTATGCCCATTTACTTTAAAAATTGAACCGTTTTTCAAATTTTCAACTTCAACTACCCCTTGCGGGTGTACATACCGCACCACAAAAGGTCCTTTCCAACGAGATTTAAGCTTACCCGGATGAAGATGGAGACGGGAATCGTAAAGAAGGACTTGTTGCCCCGATGTGAAGGTTTTTCTAAAAAGATTTTTATCGTGGAACACTTTAGTCCTATTCTTTACTATCACCGCATTATCGTAAGCTTCATCGCGGAGTTCGCTTAGCTCATTCAATTGCAGCTTCCGATAGCTGCCTGCATGATCAAGATCAAAATTAAGCTCTTTGATAGCCCACAATGCTTTATGTTCGATCTCGACAGGAAGGTGGCATGCCTTCCCAAACACAAGGCGGTATGGAGACGTACCAAGATCGGTCTTATAAGCGGTGCGGAATGCCCAGAGAGCAACCGTCAATTTGGTTGACCAATCTTTACGGTTTTTCGAAACCGTCTTCTCCAATATCTGTTTGATCTGCCCATTTGAGATCTCAGCCTGCCCGCTTGTTTGGGGATGATAGAGCGTAGAAAGCTTGTGAGTGATTGAATATTTCCGCATCAAGGCCTCGAAAGACCGATTGCAGAAATGTGTCCCGTTGTCGCTAATTATAGCGCGAGGGTGTCCGAATCGCGAAAAGATATTTTCTTTAAGGAACTTAATGACAACTTTGTTGTCATTAGTGCGACACGGTATAGCTTCCACCCATTTCGAGACATAATCAACCGCTAACAAGATATATAGATTCCCAAAGGAGTTGGGAAAAGGGCCCATAAAATCAATACCCCACACATCGAATATTTCCACAACCAATATAGGTTGGAGCGGCATCTCGTTCCTTCGTGAAATCCGACCCAAATGCTGACATCACGGACAAGTTTTGCAATGTTCAAATGCATCTTTAAATAATGTTGGCCAATAAAAACCACATTGCAAAACTTTCTCCGCCGTTTTTCGAGGTCCAAAATGACCGCCGCATGCCTGATCATGACAAAATGATAACACGCTCTTGAATTCATCATTAGGGACACACCTGCGAATGATTTGATCGGAACAATACTTAAACAGATAAGGTTTATCCCAGTAAAAGTATTTTACTTGGGATAGAAATCGAAGTTTGTCTTGTTTCGACCAATCACTAGGAATAAGTCTCGTCGCAAGATGGTTCACGATATCAATGAACCAGGGTTCGTAGGATATATTCAAGAGTTGTTCGTCAGGAAATGAGTCATTTATCGGCACGGTCATAGTTGGCGAAGAAGTGATGCGTGAAAGATGGTCGGCTACAACGTTTTCACATCCACTCTTGTTTCGGATGACAAGATCAAATTCTTGTAATAATAGAATCCAACGTATTAGCCTGGCCTTCGCATCCTTCTTCGATAAAAGATGTCGTAGGGCGGAGTGATCTGTGTAAACCACAATAGGCGAGCCAATCAAGTAGGGCCTGAATTTCTCTAATGCAAATACAACTGCCAAGAGTTCTTTCTCGGTAGTTGTGTAATTTATTTGTGCATCATTCAAGGTCCTACTTGCATAGTAAATTACATGTGGCATCTTATTAATATGCTGTCCTAAGATAGCACCAATAGCAAAATCTGATGCGTCACACATAAGCTCGGACGGGTGGTTCCAATCCGGAGATGATAGAACGGGGGCTGTAGTGAGTGATTCTTTAAGCGATTCAAAAGCAGCCTCACAATCCGAATCGAAGTGAAAAGTAGTGTTCTTGGCCAATAGAAGGGTTAAGGGTCTAACAATTTTGCTAAAGTCCTTAATAAATCTCCTATAAAATCCTGCATGGCCAAGGAAGGACCGTATATCTTTGACACAGTTAGGACGAGGGAGGTTATGAATGGCATCTATTTTAGGTCTGTCAACCTCAATGCCTTTTTGTGAAATTATATGTCCAAGTACAATACTTTCTTGGACCATAAAATAGCATTTTTCCCAATTCAAAGTCAAGTTCTTATCCTTACAACGGGTAAGAACCGCGTCAAGATTACGAAGTCAGTCCTCAAAGGAGTCCCCAAAAATGGAGAAATCGTCCATAAAAATTTCTAGAAAATTTTCCACCATATCTGAAAATATCCCCATCATGCACCGCTGAAATGTAGCGGGAGCGTTGCATAACCCAAAGGGCATGCGTCTATAAGCAAAAGTTCCGAAAGGACAAGTAAAAGTGGTTTTATCTTGATCCTTTTCGGCGATGGGGACCTGGTTATAGCCAGAGTATCCGTCCAAGAAACAGTAGTATTAGTGTCCCGCTAATCGTTCTAACATCTGGTCAATGAAAGGTAGAGAAAAGTAATCTTTCCTCGTCGCGGCATTGAGTTTCCTGTAATCAATACATATGCGCTACCCAGTTTGGGTGCGTGTTTGGATTAACTCATTAGCTTCATTAGTGATGACCGTGATGCCAGACTTTTAAGGGACCACATAAATTGGACTTACCTATTGGCTATCAGATATGGGGTAAATTATTCCACTATCAAGGCACTTGACGATTTCTTTCTTTACCGCCTCCTTCATAACGAGATTTAACCGTCTTTGTGGGTCTCGGGTTGGTTTGGCTTCATCCATCAGATGTTATGTTCAACAATTAAGGGTTTAATCCCTTTGATGTCAGCCATTGTCCAACCAAATGCTTGCCGATTCGATCTCAACACTGCCAAAAGTGCATTATCTTGCTCTAAGGCTAGAGAAACGGATATAATCACTGGCAAAGTCTCATTCTCTCCTAAATATGCATATTTAAGATGAGAAGGTAGCGGTTTGAGATCAAGAATTGGCGGAGAGACAATAGAAGGTGGGGTTAGGGAATGATATTCGGACTCCCTAAGAGGTTCAAAACTTGCATAAGATATTGACTCGGAAGGTGCTGCTGACTTTTGCAACGAGTCAACGGGTTCAATCTCAAAGTCAGACTCATTGAACATATCCTCACTGTGAAGTGGTGCAAGATCAAACGATGTCTCATTAGTGTTGTCGAGAACATCAAAGCAAAGTTCCTCATCCATGTAGCTTTCGGAAGCTATCTCGTGGATGGAACAAACATCCAGCAAATGAGCAGAAGGTTCTGATGGCTGACTTCCTAGCTTGTAAATATTAAGCTCAATTGTCATTTTCCTGAAGGATAAGTTCATAGAACCGTTACGACAATTTATTACAGTGTTAGAAGTTGTTAGGAAGGGTCGACTAAGTATCACCGGGATTTGATTGCGTGGGTTTGCCACAGGCTGTGTATCTAAAAAAATAAAGTCCACGGGAAATATGAATTCCCCGACTTTAATTAACACATCCTCTAGTTCGCCCCGAGGTTTGGTGATCGATCGGTCTGCCATCTGGAGAGTACAATGGGCGGGTTTTAACTCTCCAATTCTCTGCTCGTATACTGAATAAGGAAGCAAGTTAACGCTAGCGCCTAGATCGAGTAAAGCACGATTAATATTTTTACCCCCAATAGAAATAGAGATTGTAGGACATCCGGGGTCCTTACGTTTCTTTGGTATTTGTTGGGTAAAAGCCGTGCTAACATTACTCGTCATGAAAACCTTCTTAGGCACTTGTGTTTTTCTCTTCCTAGCGCACAAGTCTTTAAGGATTCTTGCATAAGATGGGACTTGTTGAATAGCATCTAGGAGAGGAATATTCACGCTAACTTGCTTAAACATTTCCACAATCTTCTTCATTTGCGGGTTAGGTCTGTTAGCCCTTAATCTGTTTGGAAATGGAGCTCGATCAATAAGTTTTGGGTCCAACGTTTGTGGAGAAGACTGTGGGGACGGATTCGATCCCAAAATTTGAGTGGGAACCGACTTAGATAGATTTGGCGAAATGTTCGAGCCTTGGGGAAAACGGAGAATAGGTTCGGATGAAGGTGGGAGACTAGACGAATTAGGGGAAGAAGAAGAAGAAGCTGGGGTATTAAATGTGTCACTAACATCAAATTGCTCACCCACTCGGTTATTCAGCACTCTCCCCGATCTCAACGTAGTAACGGCATTCACATTATGATTTTGTGAATGGCCAGGATTCGGTAGGGGTTGAGATGGGAGTTTCCCTTTCTCTCTCGCACTCATTGCGGCGTTTAACTGTGCGATTTGGTTTTCTAATGATTTAATACTCTCACTATGGGAGGCGGAGTTTTTCGTTATGGTATCAATAGAAGACTTCATCTCAGCCGACAATTGCATGGATTGTTTCATGAACATATCCAAAGTTTGTGCAAGTGAGTTGTCAGTACCGGCCACTTGTGGTGTAGAAATGTTGGCCGGATTTTAGAAATTCTGTGACTGAAAGGGGGGCTGATTCTGTGGTTGTGGTTGCTGTGGAGGAGGTCTTTGATAATTGCTTTGTTGGTTTTGGTTCCAAGCAAAGTTAGGATGATTCCTCCATCCTTGATTGTACGTGGAAGAATAAGGGTCGTTTCTAGGTCGCTGCTGAAAAGCAGCATTAGCTTGAAACGATGCATTCATAGGACATTCTTCCGTTAAGTCTGAAGGATCCGAACAGCAACCACAGATGGTCTTAGGAAGCGTGACCTGATTTAGAGAGAATGATGAAAATTTGTTTTCAATAGCGTCGAGTTTCTTCTGTATCGCTGCCATTTCGGCTTTTACTGCGATAGAAATATCGAGCTGGTGAACACCTCCCCTAGATGAAGGTGGTCTTACGCTTTCCCACTGCAAAGTGTGTTCAGTAAGGTCTTCCAGATATTTCCAAGCTTCACCGTCGTCTTTAGACATGAAATTGCATTGACAATTTGTTTCAAGTATCTGCTTTATCGCTGGATTAATGCCCTCATATATAATTCGGCATAAATCCTATCTATTGATTCCATGATGAGGACATTGGACAAGCAGATCTTTGAAACGTTCAAAGCACTTCCAAAATGGTTCATTGGGAAGCTGGGTGAACTCGCTTCTAACACGGGCAGTCTTATGGTTTGGGTAAAACTTCTTAAGAAATGCTATGACGAATTCATCCCAATTAGTGATAGAGTGTGCGACAGTATTGTAAAGCCATTTTTCTGCCAAGTCGCACAGTGTGAATGGGAGAAGACGTAAGCGCATAGCATCTAAAGTCAACTGTGAAGTACCCATCATTGCGCATACGTTTTCGAATTTGGTAATGAAAACGTATGCGTCTTCCGATTCAAGCCCGTGAAATTTGGACAGCAGATTGATGTAGTAGGGTTTATTTTCGAAATTATCCCCATTAGGTGATGGAAGAGATAGACAAGTAGGAAGGGGACCACGGATAGGATAGCATCTCTCTTGGAGAGAGATGCGTGGTGGATTTTGCGCACCTACGGGCGGTGGCAGCGTGGTGTTATAATCTGATGGAGTGCCATCCATCTCGGTTGATGTGGTGTGTGGTGGGGGAAAAGAAGATGAAGAAGTACCGACTTCGGCGTCGATAGCAAGAACGCGGACAAGACGGGCACTAGGATCCCGTGTCCAGCCGAGCATGCACTAAGCGAGTTTAGTGCAAGTGGCAGCGTGTGTGTGATTTTAAAATTGGTTTGTTTTTGAAAAAGTGGGACTCAAGACAAATCAGCCTAAAATGCACAAGCAACCCTAGAACTAAGGTCACCTAGGTCCAGTCTCTAGACCGCTCCTAGACTTCCAAAGGACAAGCCGCAGGATCAATCCTCTACCGCCTCCGTACTTCCCTTGTAGCCAGATAAGTGCCAGGTAAGTGGGTTGGAACCACAGTAGTGGGCCTAATTAAAAACCACTAGCCTTTGACACACTTGCCTAGGCACTACAAAAGTAATGCGGATAAACGATAGATTACCCACGACCTTCCTCTGTCCTTATTGAGCGCGACGGTCCTTAGAGTCTGGTCTAGATATTTTTTAAATTAATGAAGGGTTGATCTAGATGCTCGGTTTGTGATTTGCGGGGCTTAGAAAGGGTGATGAAGTCCCCACCTAATCTTGATTTAGTCTTTGCCTCTTAAAGTCCGTATTAAAATATGCAAAACAAAACCAATCACAAAACTTTTGCAAAAAGATTTTTGAGCGGCTCTATTTAGCAAAGAATCCTGCAGAAAATAGATTTTATTGGATTTGAGAGGAGAGAGAAGGAGTTGAGAAAGATACCAGAGAAGACTGAAGCCCTAACTCCTCTGTTGTGCCGCGTTTCCGCCACCACAAGGGTGTTTATGCCGCGGTTTCGCCGCGTGGCAGAGGGATCACTTGATGAAATTTTTTGTATAGCCTTCTGTGCTCCTCTGGATCTCTAAAAATGTCTCTGTTTCCTGTTTTCCTTAATTCTGTGACTCCAGATCTCCTTGCAAAAATTCACGCACAAATCGTTAAATATGCAATTTGCAGTTTTGTTTTAATAATGATATGAATCGTCTAAGAATTCAACACAAATAGTAAGAATAAAAAATTACGCACGTATCCCCGGCAACGGCGCCATTCGATTGGTACGAAAAAAGTGTTTGTAGAATAGTTAACCGCAATCAGAACGGTGTCGCGTGTAGCTAGACCGAGATGAGTACGGTTCGTCCTTTGGGAAACGTGGAACCTTTTACTCTTACTTTAGATGTGTTGAGAAAGGAGGAAGAAATAAGAATGTTGATGAATGGTTTCTAGATCTACGTTAAGCACTAATGCAAAATAAAGATCTAGATTATTTTAGGGATGTAGTTAATATAATAAGGGGGCTTGTAGGGTTCGTTAGGATTTAGTAGTTATGGATGATTAATTAAAAGTTACCCTTTTTATCCTTTAATAGATTTAAAACTAAAACGACGGTGATGCGTGTAGATTAGGGTTTCTGGAGGGAAAAGGAATCCCACTCTTAACCCTTATCCCGACACGGAACTCCGTTCATATCTAGCCTTTACCAAAACAATCATTAATCTAATCTCTAATCGCGGTCGGGACTAACAATGAATTGTTAGCGCGCCCGATTAGGATGTTAATGATTTTTTTGATAAAGTTTATAAACTTTATAGGACTTAAAAAGAGTTTAGGGATGTTCATCATCCATTAGCCTATCCTAATCCTACGAACCCTAACAAGCGGAGAATTACTCGTGCATGTTGGGAGAAAAAGAGATGGAGAGAAATTGCATAATTAAACTACGAAGAAATAGAATAGGAAAAAGAAAGCTACCTTTATTAATCAACAATATTCATTACACTTTAATTCCTTAGAAAATGATTACAAAGACTAGTTTGCTTCTCGATCTCTTCCAAGGAGGTAGATGAACAGTTGATGATCGGTCTGGATGCGTGAGCCGTCTCGGACTTCGTGATCGCGTTGACTTGATAATTTTTCCAAGAGCCTCTCGGTCTTTATTTATAGTCCCAAAGCCAGAAATTTAGTTTCCAAAGTTGGAAGTTAACAGTAAAGATTCTCCCCAAAACTTTGCAGCTCCTGACTCCCCTTACCTGCCGCGGATCCTTGGAACCTTCAGAATTTGGAAATCTTCTCATAGTTTCTGCCAGACTTGATTTCTTCATTTTGATTTCTTAATTAGGCAGGTTTTCTTCAACAACCTGATTTCCTTGATTTTAGACCTGAAAATTCTGCACAATATCTTAACAAATAATATTTAGTAGACCTTGTTCTACTAGGATTAGGTCAATGATATTATTTGCATACATTTTCCTACCAAAAGCTAATTATAATATATCAACACCTGGAAAATAGTATTTTTACACATAAACCCTCATATGTATGATATATTATAATAAAGATCTTTTTAAATATGGAAATATTAGGAAAAATGTAATAACAAATGTGCGGTTTTATCAACTGAACAGCCCACAAATAAGGGGTCGAGTAAAAAGGATAAAGGAAAGGAAAAAGTCCCTGAAGATATCGCCCTCGATGACTGAATCGTTGAAGAGCTGGCAGCCAAGGACCCGCCCAAGAAAAACAAGGTGGATTACAACGTTCTAGCACACCTAAGGAAGATACCTTCGCAGCTAAGTATTCTCGACGCCCTCCTGCTATCCAAAGAGGCGAGAGATTCTCTGATTAAAACACTACAAGAGCCTGACCAATTCCAAGCTTTCCTTACCGAAGAAAAGATGAAGGACGAGCTGGAATAAGTGCACACAGCTGACATCACTTTCGGCGATGAAGACCTACTCCTCGGAACATGTGACCACAACCATCCTCTATATGTCTCCGGGTATTGCCATGACATTAAGATAGGGAAGATCCTAGTCGATAATGGATCCTCCGTCAACCTTCTTAATGTAAGGGTGTTGAAAGAGATTTGCATGAGCGTTCAACACCTCGCCCGGGATAAAATCACTATCTCCGGGTTCGACTCTCAGTCATCACGGACGCTCGGGTCTGTGATACTGACGTTACGCTTTGGGCTGCTCATCACGGATATCAAGTTCCACGTCATTGATGCCAAGACTTGCTACAACGCTTTGCTCGGCCGGCCTTGGTTACACGAGTACAATATCATCCCTTCTACACAATATCAGTGTATGAAGTACTTCAAAGATGGACTTGAATACACTGTAACAAGGGAGCTGAACCCATTCTCCGTGAATGAAGTCCGAAAGTACAAAGATGCAAAATACTTCTTGCCAGACTTCGAAGACACGGAAAGGTGCCATAAGCCGGAGAATAAGCAAAAAGTTATCACCACCATTCTGGTCTTTGGGAGCGATATTGAAGAGGAGGAGGAAACGGTGTATTCAGGGCCACCCCAATGCAACAAGCCAGGGCCATCCACCCCTATTCTGGTCTTTGGCAGTGACTCTGAAGACGTGGTCAACGCAGTATTCTCGGCTCGTTCATCAGTGCAAGCCTTCATTGGAGATGATCAAAGTTTACAAATCGCTATGGTTCTGCGGCAGCACTATAAAGAGATCGACGCACTTGATACCTATAGTGTGCAAGAACTGCAGACGTTCTACGTCCCTCTCAGGCGAAAAGATGAAAAGGCGATCCTCTTTTATCGATCCACGGAAACCAAAGTGGAGAAAGAGATCTGGCATGGTGCCGATTCTACGCTTGACAGGCTCCAGCCCATCCGTCTGCCCAGATACTACACAGAAGGATTAAAAAGGTTGTTGAGGCGCCAAGGCATACCCTTGAAGCAGACTGCTCGACAAGCTCAGTTCTACAACAGGATCTAGAACGCCCCTAGAACTGAACGAAAATTGCCCAATGGGAGAATGGAAACGATCGGGCTTGGATATGTTCAATCTAAGAAACGGGAGCGATTCCATGGATGCTACGTTATACATGATTTCGATGAGGAAGAAGATGCTTTGTTAAAAGACACTACAGTTGAACCAAAATGAGGTCTCGCCATGAAAGTGCTAAGTCCGTCATTCGAAAAACAGATGGATAAGCTAATAAGGGAAGCGGGTCAAAAGATCCGGGATGACCATAGCCGCGAAATGGACATTTACGAGAAAGTCAGGACGCGGCTCCTTCTTCAGCAGGCTGTGGAGAATGACGATGCCTTTCGTCGCCAGCCTGTTACAAAGAAAACTCGACGCAAAGGCAAAAACAAAATGAAGAACGGAAAAAATGTTCGACAGCAACGAAGCGAGTCCAAGAAGTCACGCGATCGAAAATTGAGCAGCCGGGATCCATCTCTTATAAAGAAGATGGGTCAAGTATATTCTTTTCCCCAAGATAAGACAAGGAAGATATTCGATCTTGTCATGAAACATCAAATGTGTAACATTCTGAAATTTTGGAAATAAATAAAATTAATTAATTAAATAATAAAATGTTAAATTAAAAAGTTATTAAAACCAAATCAGACAATTTCATAAGATGTATGTAAAACAAACTAAATTAAAATTTTAGTATGCAACATAAATAAATTATAAGGGTTTTAATGTGAATTTTAGCTTCATTTTAATAAAAAGGGTGTTTTATAATAACATAAGTTGTGAAGGGTTTTTATATAAACTTTAGGATATTGTGTAAATTGGGTTTTGATTAAGGGTGTAAATGAAGAGGGGGTAGAAAACATTTTAGCTCAGAATTTTATGACAAATTAAAATAAATTGATGAGATAATGTAAGGACACCTCCTACTTGCATGCACACACACACACAACACCTCCTCCTTGCATGAGGATGACACCCTTTTATCCTTTGATACCTCCTCCTTCACCTTATCCTTCCCTTCTCTCATATATATAGCTTGTGTTCAAATATGTAGCATTTTTAAAACCTGAAAATTTAAAGAAAGAAAAAGAAAACCAAAGCAAAATAAAGAAGAACAAGAGAAAGAAGAAGAAAGGAGCTAAGTTTAGAATTTTCCTCATCATCAAGCTAGGAAAAGGAGTTTGTGCATCTTGAAGGGTGTTCTTCCAGCAAGTTATTTGCAGGTAAAATTCTTAATCACAGTAGAGATTTAATTCTGTAACTAGTTCAAAATTTGAAATCAAAGTGTCTAGAATATCGTATTTTAGGAAAAAATCGAGTCTGTTTGAATCTGCTTTAGTTCAGAGAAAAGTTAACTAAACTAAACAGGGTCTAAATGATGTATGTTGAATCTAGAGCAAACCATAGGAGCACAAAGCAGAGGGCTCGGTTTTGGGCCGGCGACCAATAGGCAAATTCCGGCATCGCCGGATTTTTGAGGAAGTTTGGTGATTTGGGTTTTTAGGTAGGTCTCTGTGTAGGTTTTTGGTTATTTTGGTATTGAGTAATTAAGTTGGTTTAACTGTATATAAAATCTGGGAACTAATATCAGAAAAAGAGATCAAAATTCTAAAATACGACATGGGTAAAACGTAACGCGTTCTGTTTCTGTCGCGATGCAGCGCCGGTTTAAATTTCAGAGAGGTTGAGTGTTAGATTGTTTGCAATAATCGTACGTAGTGTAGTTAGCACGTACAACTTGTGTTTTCTTGATTTTTCCGTATCGGAATGTAGCCGTTTTCTTATACAAATTAATTCAATGTTAGATTTGAGTGCGGGAACTTCGGAGGCTGCAAGGAAAGGAAAATGATTGGCGATTCCTGAGTAGATATGACGTATTTCCGGTGAGTAGACTAAACATCTACCGGGGAATTTTGTAAAGATGGCGTGTAACGCCCGTAGTTTTATTTAAATAAAAGTTTTACTTTTGTATGGTAAGTTAATAATACGCATTTCATATACATACCTATGCATCACTATGGTAATAGATGTAGAACACTGCACAATTATCGACGAGTTATGCCGCACGTGCACACCTTTACATGTTACACTACACCTCATCGATATTAACATATCACTTTTACACTAAATATTCATCTTATTAAATATGATTTCTATCATACCTCAATTATTAACAATAGTGGTAACTTACATAAATGACATCATGTTTATCATCCGAGTATTCTAAGTTGATATAAGAAGCTTGTATATTATTGAGAATTTATGGTTTAGGGTTTTCCTGTACTATTACATAAATTTAATGATTTCATGATTGATGTGACATGTCCACCATGAGATGTTTTATGATTTGGTTTTATTCCGGAACGAGTGGGGGAGTTATACGGTCGCGGATTTTACGTTATTCAGACTGAGTGGGAAAGATATACAGTTGGATACATGGTGGACCCGGTCGAGACCGAGGGGAAGGATAGCCGCATTTGAGGCGGGGGAGCCTAGCGAGGTTACTCGATACCGGAGATAGTTGTGAAACACGGCGGATGTCTAGAAGATATCGACCGGTGTTATTGATTACAGGATCATTCGAGAAATGATGCCTGGGAGAAATGGAAGTTTTGTGTCAATGATGGACACGGAAAGATGAATTTTATTGGGAATAAATAATGAGATTTCAGTTTTGGTTATGTGATTTATAGTACAGATTCATGTTTTCCATATGCTATTATACATCATACTTGCTCTCATTTCAGTTAGTTATGATCGTCATATTTACATTATTAACCGTTGTATATTAGTTATATTCACTGAGTTGGCAACTCACCCCCGTTGTGCCACAGTTCCTTGCAGGGGTAGAGTGGACGGTTAGCAGTAGTGCAGATCCACTTTTTTTCAGCTTTTATTGCATCTTTTGATAGGTGGATTACATGTGTAGTAACCTTCTCTTTTGGTATTGTATTTTGGATATAGAAAATCTCCATCAGACTTTGTACTATGACTTAGAATGAGAGATGATTATATGTATATTATTTGACAGGTAAGATCGTTGTTATGTTAGAGAATATTTCTTTTATTCATATCTGTGATTCTATTGGTCTCATATAAGTTGTAAATTTTTATTCCGCTGTTGTTATTGTTGATCCTAACTAGGGATGCAACCAAATTTAATGCTTTATAATTGTTTTTATTGTGAATTCACTAGTGAGTTACTGTTAAGATCTTAATTATATAAAACTGTGATTTTTACTTAAAAACTAAAATTTTTCCGCAAAAAGGATTTGATCTTGGTTTTTCGGCTTATTCGGGTTGTGTAAATATTTTTAGATATTATACAATCTAAGTGCCGGTCACATCCAAACTTTGGGTCGTGACAAAGTTGGTATTAGAGCATAGGATTAACCTTACGGAATCGAGTAGTGAATTAAGATAAGTTGACGTGAGTCCGTGATTTAGAATGACCTTTGGCTTGATGGAGTAGGTGATTTAGGATGAGTGCAGTTCCGTAGGTATGTTTCGCGGCATATTTACGTTACCATACTCAGCCTAACTAATCTTAGGATATGTATCTTGATTTGCCTTTCCTTTGACTCTCTGTTATTGATTGTTCCTATTCGTAAGCCTTATCAACTCTCGTTTCTTGTTCCAGTTGCTATAGCTACGCGAGCTAGGCGAGCCGCAGCCAGAGATGCAGCTAGGGCGAGTCCGCCTTTGACGGCGACTGTTACACCGGATGTTCCGGCGGTGCATGAGCATATTGATCCTCTTCCTCCAGATCGCATGACTAGGATAGAGGAGGGCATGTTAGAAGCAAGTGGTAGGACAGTTAGCTGAGGCCACTCGAGTATAGAGACAGGATCCAGCACCGACCATGGCAGAGATCGAGATACAGCCCATGCAGACGGTCGCACTTGTAGACACGAGGGTGATGGAGGTATCGCTTTCAGAGTTTATGAGATTG
Source organism: Agapanthus africanus (assembly GCA_030015575.1). Classification (NCBI taxonomy): domain Eukaryota; kingdom Viridiplantae; phylum Streptophyta; class Magnoliopsida; order Asparagales; family Amaryllidaceae; genus Agapanthus; species Agapanthus africanus. Next base: position 52,141,537 of record CM057339.1, read on the forward strand.
AGACCTCCGGTATTTACAGGGACCGATGTAGCGGAGGATCCTCAGTCTTTTCTAGATAGGATGGTGAGGATTAGCAAATCATTGCGATGTTCTGATGCGAGGTCAGTTGAGCTGACTAGCTTTCGTTTAGAGGGACTTGCACAGGAGTGGTGTGAGTCGATGGAGAGAGGGAGAGCTACGGGTCTTCCTCCAATGTCGTGGACCGAGTTTTCCGAGATCTTTCTTGCCAAATTTCTTCCACAGAGTGTGAGGGACGCTAGAGCTAGCAGTTTTGAAGCGTTACGAAAATCAACGAGTATGTCGGTGGCAGATTATGATTTACGCTTCACCCAGTTGTCGCGCTACGCTCCATATTTAGTTCCCACGGAGGAACTTCGGGTGAAGAGGTTCATAAGGAGTCTGGACATGCAGTTGTACTTGGCTATAGGCTCCCAGCATTTTGATACGTACGCACAGGCCATGGATGCAGCGATACGAGTGGAGGAGCGTTTGAGCGAGGCAGTGGTTGTTCCGGAGCCAAAGAGGAGTAGACCGATCGGGCCGATGACCAGGCAGTTTGGCAGAGGTAGAGGCATATACACTCCAGGCCGCAGTCTCGGATGAGGTTGGACCCAGGGCTAGATGTTCAGTTCTTATCCCGAGGATTAGAGGACCCCGTCTATATGTTTTAGTTGCGGACTTCCAGGACATTATGCGAGGGATTATAGATTCCAGGGAGGAACCGTTGTTCCACATGCTGCGTTACCCCCTCCACCTTCGACGTCGATGGCTTTACTTCCTCCCCCAGTTGGCACTACGCGTCAGGCAGTTGCACCACGAGGTCGAGGCGTTGCAGGACGCTCTCAGAGAGGTCGAAGAGATAGAGATAGAGGACGACAGGATGCGGACAGGGGCCAGGCACAGGTTTTTGCGCTGACTCCACAGGATGCCCAGGCATCAAATGCAGTTGTGACATGTACTCTTGCAGTATGTTCGTTAGATGAACATATTTTATTTGATCCCGGTTCTATACATTCTTATTTATCTTCATACTTTGCCCTTTCTTTGGGGAAAGAGTCATCGTTGTTAGAGTTACCGTTAGTGGTGATTACTCCGGTGGGAGATTCTTTTATAGCCCGACACGTATTCAGATCATGTTCTGTACGTATTGGTGATAGAGATTCTCTAGTTGACCTGATTCTTCTGGATATGTTAGATTTTGATATACTTCTCGGTATGGATTGGTTGGCCGCTTGTCATGCCTATGTAGATTGTCGGAGGAAAGCGGTAAGATTTTTTTTCCAGGCGAACCAATCTTTGTTGTGCAGGGGGACTATGATATAACTCCTGCCAACCTGATTTCTGCTCTTTGTACGGGACGACTCTTGAAGAAGGGTTGTCATGGGTTCTTAGCATTTGTTCAGGATTTAGGAGCCGCTGAGATTCTGTAGAACCAGGTTCCGATCGCACGAGAATTTCCGGATGTATTTCCTGCTGAATTACCAGGATTGCCACCCGAACACGATATTGAATTTTGCTTTGACTTGATTCCGGGTACGGGGCCTATTTCTATACCACCCTATCGGATGGCCCCGACGGAGTTGAAAGAACTGAAAAGCCAGTTGCAAGAGTTGTTACATAGAGGACTTGTTCGTCCCAGTGTATCGCCGTGGGGAACTCCTGTCTTATTTGTAAAGAAGAAGGACGGTAGTATGCGACTGTGCATCGACTACCGACAACTGAATCGCGTCACTGTGCGAAATAGGTATCCACTACCTCGTATCGATGACTTGTTTGATCAGTTGCAGGGAGCTGGCTACTTCTCGAAGATTGATTTGCGGTCAGGGTATCACCATTTGAGGGTTCGGAAGGACGACATTCCGAAGACTGCTTTTCGCACCCAATACGGGCACTATAAGTTTCTGGTGATGTCGTTTGGACTCACCAACGCCCCAGCAGCCTTTATGGATATGATGAACCGTATCTTCAGGCTCTTCCTTGATCAGTTTATTATAGTATTCATTGATGATATTCTCGTTTATTCTCGGAGCAGAGAGGAACACGAGCAGCATTTACGTATCACGTTGCAGACCTTGAAGGAGCATCAGCTATTCGCTAAATTCTCAAAGTGTGCTTTTTGGCTGGATAGTGTGGATTTCTTGGGACACGTAGTTACTAGAGCTGGAACACATATGGACCCAAAGAAGATTGAAGCGGTACAGCACCGGCCCAGACCTGTGTCAGTTACAGAGGTTCGGAGTTTCTTAGGTCTGGCAGGTTATTACCGACGCTTTGTGCAGGATTTTTCTCGGATCGCTGCACCGTTGACCGGATTGATTAGGAAAGAGGTTCCCTTTCTTTGGACAGATGCATGTGAGCAGTGTTTTCAGAAGTTGAAGACACGCTTGACGACTGCACCTGTCTTATCTTTACCTTCCGGGTCAGGTGGTTTTGTTGTGTATTATGATGCATCTCGAGTGGGTTTAGGCTGTGTATTGATGCAGCACGACAGGGTTGTAGCTTATGCTTCTCGACAGTTGAAGAGGCACGAGTAGAACTACCCCACTCATGATTTGGAGATGGCTGCTGTGGTATTCGTACTGAAGATTTGGAGATGGCTGCTGTACGGAGAGTCGTGCCAAATCTTCACAGATCATAAGAGCTTCAAGTATATTTTTCAGCCGAGGGATCTGAATCTAAGGCAGCGTAGATGGATGGAACTGGTGAAAGATTACGATTGTGAGATCTTGTATCATCCAGGCAAAACGAATGTTGTAGCAGATGCTTTGAGTCGGAGACCTGGAGGTAGCTTATCTCATTTGTGCATCTTGCAGAGACAATCTTCTACAGACTGGCAGATTTTATGTGATGGTCGTATACAGTTTGAGTTCACCTCGACAGGAGGACAGTTAGCACATGTTTGTACCTGACCTCAGTTATTGGATCGTATTCGAGAGACACAGCCCGCAGATGCTCATATGACGGAGATCATGGATCAGGTTAGACAGGGCAGAGAGTCGGAGTTCGTGATAGATGACCATGGAGTATTACGTTTTGGGACTCGTCTTTGTGTGCCAGATTCGGATGGACTGAGACGTGAGATCTTAGAGGAGGCCCATAGATCAGCATACAGTATTCATCCTGGTTCCACCAAGATGTATCATGATTTGAGGGATGTTTATTGGTGGGAAGGAATGAAGAGGGACATTGCGAAGTTTGTTTCGAGATGCTTGACTTGTCAGCAAGTCAAGGCCGAGCACCAGAGGCCGGCAGGAGAGTTGCAGCCCTTGCCCATTCCGGAGTGGAAATGGGAACAGATTTCCATGGATTTCGTTGTGGGTCTACCCAGGAATAGTAGAGGGTATGATTCCATTTGGGTGATTATAGATAGATTGACAAAGGCAGCTCACTTTCTTCCGGTGTAGACAACGTATGGGTTTGCACAGTATGCTCAGATTTATATCGATGGGATTGTATGATTACATAGAGTTCCGACGTGCATAGTGTCAGATCGGGGTAACCAGTTTTCTAGCAGGCTATAGCAGGAACTTCAAGAAGCTCTCGGTACACGATTGAGTTTTAGTACAACTTTCCACCCACAGATGGATGGTCAGTCAGAGCGGACCATTCAGACTTTAGAGGATATGCTTCAAGCTTGTAGCCTTGATTTTGATGGTAGTTGGGATCGTCACCTACCTTTGATAGAATTTTCGTACAACAACAGTTTTCAGGAGACGATCCAGATGGCACCCTTTGAATTTTTGTATGGAAGGAAATGTCGATCACCCATTTGCTGGACGGAACTGAGCGAGAGTAGCGTTTTAGGACCGCAGATAGTACAGGAGACTACAGAAAAGATTCAACTGATACGAGACAGAATGAGAGCGGCCCAGTGCAGACAGAAATCATATGTAGATCGATGACGTCGTAGACTCAAGTTTGAAGTGGGAGATCATGTGTTCCTTCGTGTATCTCCGATGAAAAGTGTGATGCGTTTCGGGAAAAAGGGGAAGCTCAGCCCCAGATATGTTGGACCTTACAAGATTTTGGAGAGAGTGGGTGTTGTAGCTTATCGTTTAGCACTTCCACAAAGTTTTCCCGATGTGCATCCGGTGTTTCACGTTTCGATACTTCTCAAGTATCTTCACGATCCTTCTCACGCAATCCAGTATCAGACCTTACAGCTTGAGCCGGATTTATCCTACACAGTGCAGCCAGTCGCTATTCTAGACAGGCAGGCAAAGAAATTGAGATCAAGGGTACTTCCATCTGTAAAGGTTATTTGGAGAGGAACGAATCGCGAAGAGATTACTTGGGAGACCGAGGATGCGACGCGAAAGAAATTTCCACATCTTTTTGAAGGTACGTCTAGTTAAGTTTTAAATTCGGGAAACGAATTTTCTTAAGAGGGGAATATTGTAACATTCTGAAATTTTGGAAATAAATAAAATTAATTAATTAAATAATAAAATGTTAAATTAAAAAGTTATTAAAACCAAATTAGACAACTTCATAAGATGTATGTAAAAAAAATTAAATTAAAATTTTAGTATGCAACATAAATAAATTATAAGGGTTTTAATATGAATTTTAGTTTCATTTTAATAAAAAGGGTGTTTTATAATAACATAAGTTGTGAAGGGTTTTTATATAAACTTTAGGATATTGTGTAAATTGGGTTTTGATTAAGGGTGTAAATGAAAAGGGGGTAGAAAATATTTTAGCTCAAAATTTTATTACAAATTAAAACAAATTGATGAGATAATGTAAGGACACCTCCTACTTGCATGCACACACACACACAACACCTCCTCTTTGCATGAGAATGACACCCTTTAACCTTTGACACCTCCTCCTTCACCTTATCCTTCCCTTCTCTCATATATATAGTTTTTGTTCAGATATGTAGCATTTTTAAAACCTAAAAATTTAAAGAAAGAAAAAGAAAACCAAAGCAAAATAAAGAAGAACAAGAGAAAGAAGAAGAAAGGGGCTAAGTTTAGAATTTTCCTCACCATCAAGGTAGGACAAGGAGCTTGTGCATCTTGGAGGGTGTTCTTCCACCAAGTTAATTTGTAGGTAAAATCCTTAATCACAGTAAAGATTTAATTCTGTAACTAGTTCAAAATTTGAAATCAAAGTGTCTAGAATATCGTATTTTAGGCAAAAATCGAGTCTGTTTGAATCTGCTTTAGTTTAGAAAAAAGTTAACTGAACTAAACATGGTCTAAATGATGTATCTTGAACTTAGAGCAAACCATAGGAGCACGAACCAGAGGGCTCGATTTTGGGCCGGCGACCAATAGGCAAATTCCGGCGTCGCCGGATTTTTGAGGAAGTTTGGTGATTTGGCTTTTTAGGTAGGTCTCTATGTAGGTTTTTAGTTATTTTGGTATTGTTTAATTAAGTTAGTTTAACTGTATATAAAATCTGGGAACTAATATCAGAAAAAGAGATCAAAATTCTAAAATACGACACGGGTAAAACGTAACGCGTTCTATTTCTGTCGCGATGCAGCGCTGGTTCAAATTTCAGAGAGGTTGAGTGTTAGATTATTTGCAATAGTTGTTCGTAGTGTAGTTAGCAAGTACAATTTGTGTTTTCTTGATTTTTCTGTATCGGAATGTAGCCGTTTTCTTATTCAAGTAAATTCAATGTTAGATTTGAGTGCGGGAACTTCGGAGGCCGCAAGAAAAGGAAAAGGATTGGCGATTCCTGAGTAGATACGACGTATTTCCGGTGAGTAGACTAAACATTTACCGGGGAATTTTTTAAAGATGGCGTGTTACGCCCGTAGTTTTATTTAAATAAAAGTTTTACTTTTGTATGCTAAGTTAATAATACGCATTTCATATACATACCTATGCATCACTATGGTAATAGATGTAGAATACTGCACAATTATCGATGAGTTATGCCGCACGTGCACACCTTTACATGTTACACTACATCCCGTTGATATTAACATGTCACTTTTATACTAAATATTCATCTTATTAAATATGATTTCTATCATACCTCAATTATTAACAATAGTGGTAACTTGCATAAATGACATCATGTTTATCATCCGAGTATTCTAAGTTGATATAAGAAGCTTGTGTATTATTGAGAATTTATGGTTTGGGGTTTTCCTGTACTATTACATAAATCCAATGATTTCATGATTGATGTGATATGTTTACCATGAGATGTTTTATGATTTAGTTTTATTCCGGACCGAGTGGGGGAGTTATACGGTCGCGGATTTTACGTTATCCAGACCGAGTGGGGGAGATATACAGTTGGATACATGGTGGACCCGATCGAGACCGAGGGGCAAGATAGCCGCATTTGAGGCGGGAGAGCCTAGCGAGGTTACTCGATACCGGAGATAGTTGTGAAACACGGCGGATATCTAGAGGATATCAACCGGTGTTATTGATTATAGGATCATTCGAGGAATGATGCCTGGGAGAAATGGAAGTTTTGTGTCAATGATGGACACGGAAAGATGAATTTTATTTGTAATAAATAATGAGATTTCAGTTTTGGTTATGTGATTTGTAGTACAGATTCATACTTTCCATATGCTATCATACATCATAGTTGCTCTCATTTCAGTTAGTTATGATCGTCATATTTACATTATTAACCGTTGTATGTTAGTTATATTCACCGAGTTGGCAACTCACCCCCGTTGTGCCACAGTTCCTTGCAGGGGTAGAGTGGACGGTTAGCAGCAGTGCAGATCCACTTTTTTCAGCTTTTATCGTATTTTTTGATAGGTGGGTTACATGTGTAGTAACCTTCTATTTTGGTATTGTATTTTGGATATAGAAAATCTCCATCAGACTTTTTACTGTGACTTAAAATGAGAGATGATTATATGTATATTATTTGACAGGTGAGATCGTTGTTATGTTAGAGAATATTTCTTTTATTCATATCTGTGATTCTATTAGTCTCATATAAGTTGTAAATTTTTATTCCGCTGTTGTTATTGTTGATCCAAACTAGGGATGCAACCAAATTCAATGCTTTATAATTATTTTTATTGTGAATTCACTAGTGAGTTACTGTTAAAATCTTAATTATATAAAACTGTGATTCTTACTTAAAAACTAAAATTTTTCCGCAAAAAGGATTTGGTCTTGGTTTTTCGGCTTACTCGGGTTGTGTAAATATCTTTAGATATTATACAATCTAAGTGCCGGTCACATCCAAACTTTGGGTCGTGACAAAATGATTACGCTCCCGGAGTCCAAACACCCCGAACAAGCAGTCGAGGTCTCTCACCCGGATTATTGCTCCTATCACCGAGCGATAGGACATCCCTTCGAAGACTGCTTCACCTTCAAGAACTGGGTCGAAGACCAATACCAACTCGGCAGGTTCGCTTTATCCAGTAGTTGGAGGGTAACCCTGCCACAGACGCATGAACCGAAAACCACATATGCGGCGAGAGTAGAAACAGATCAACATCGGTCTTGGAAACGATCTCGTACCTGTCACGCGATAACGCTGTCAGGAGAAGGAGTACCCGAGAACATAAATGACCTGTCCTGGTTCCCCAAAAATAAGGATGAAGATGAGTTGATCTTAGAGTTTCCACCCGCGCCAAAAGAGCTGGAAGACGGAAACATACTACTGCAGATAATCTCAGAAAAATTGACTCGGGAATGGCAAACGACTCACGGACGACGTTCGTAAGTGAGCTGTTGTCTGAAGAACCGGTGGCTACACTAAAAGACGTGGTCATGCAGTATAATGACTGCTATGCATGGAACTATTCCGAGATGCCAGGACTAGATCCGGAAATAGCGGTGCATAAATTGGCAATATCTCCAGACGTCAAGCCAGTCAAACAAGCACCAAGAAGAATGCGGCTCGAACTTGAAATGAGCATCAACGCCGAGGTCAAGAAGCTAATCGACTCCGGCTTCATCCAAGAGGTTCAGTACCCTGACTGGATTGCCAACATCGTTCCGGTGATGAATAAAAATGGGACAGTGCGCATCTGCGTAGACTTTCGGGACCTCAACAAAGCATGTCCGAAGGATGACTTCCCCGTACCGGTCACCGAGCTAATGATAGACCACTCATGAAGTCTTCTCCTTCATGGACTGCTCATCAGGGTATAATCAAATAAAGATGCATAACGAAGACCAGAAGCATACCGCTTTCCGGACTCCTCTGGGCATATTCTGCAACAAAGTGATGCCTTTCGGTCTGAAGAATGCCGGCGCTACCTATCAGAGGGCCATGACGAAGATTTTCGATGATCTCATACATGAAGTCGTCGAGTGGCATATTGACGACCTTGTGGTGAAAAGCAAATCGCATGAGGAGCATTGGGAGCATCTAAAAATAGTGTTCCAACGTCTTCGAAAATACAACCTGAAGATGAACCCTCTGAAATACGTGTTTGGAGTCTCCTCAGGCAAATTACATAGACCCTTGGTTTGGTCTACTTTCGGGGCCATCGATGGCATGCACGATATCATGAAGGCTCCCACACGGAAGATCAACTCCACATCTAAGGCCCCCAGTATCACCCAATGTCCATACTCACATTGGAAGAAGAGGTGTGCATGGCTTTCATCATGAGATTGGCAAAGAGGGCATTCGGCATCGGATCTTATCCCTCTAGATAAGATGACATCTCTAGTCTTTAGTTTTCCTTGAATGGTAAGCAAAACTTGTTCTTTGGGATGGAGGTAGAATGCCATACGAACTTGGCTTGGCCCATAGAACAAGAGTAGCTTGATGGGAGAGAGTTGTTTTGGCGGATTTCGATGTGAACCGTCCATTGGGGCCGGGTTTCCAAGTGTAGGAATCATCTCCCATATCATGGTGAATCGGTATGGCGCAAATGGTCGGCTGATTGATGATCATTTGTGTGTGTGTATAGTTAGCCGCAATCAGAACGGTGTCACGTGTAGCTAGACCGAGATGAGTACGGGTCGTCCTCAGGGAAACATGGAACCTTTTAATCTTACTTTAGGCGTGTTGAGAAAGAGAAAGAATAGAAGAATAAAGAATGATGAAGATCTACGTCAAACACTGATGCAGAATATAGATCTACGTCAAACACTGATGCAGAATATAGATCTAGATTAACTACGGATGTAGATTTTATAGTAGAAGGAGGCTTGTAGGGTTCATTAAGATTTAGTAGTCATGGATGATTAATTAGAGATTACTCTTTTTATCCTTTAATAGATTTAAAACTAGATCGACAGTGATGCATGTAGATTAGGGTTTCTGGAGGGAAAAGGGTTCCCACTCTTAACCCCTATCTCGATATGGAACTCTGTTCATATATAGCCTTTACCAAAACAATAGTTAATCTAATCTCCAATCATGGTCGTGGTTATCAATGAATTGATAGCACGCCCAATTAGGATATTAACTATTCTTTTGATAAAGTTTATAAACTTTATAGGACTTAAAAAGAGTTTAACGATCTTCATCATCCATTAACCTACTCTAATCCCATAAACCCTAACAAGCAAAGAATTACTCACGCATATTGGAAGAAGAAGAGATGGAGAGAGAAATCATATTAAAACTACAAAGAAATAGAATAAGAAAAAGAACTACCTTTATTAATCAACAAAAATCATTTACACTTTATTCCCTTAGAAAATGATTACAAAATACTAGTTTGTTTCTCGATCTCTTCTAAGGAGGTAGATGAACCGTTGATGATCAGCCTGGATGCGTGAGCCGTCTTGGACTTCGTGATCTCTTCAGCTTGATGATTTTTCCAAGAGGCTCTCGGTCCTTATTTATAGTCCCAGAGCCAGAACCCTTACTTCCTAATTTGGAAACCAGTAGTTACGATCTCAACAACAAAATCCCAACTCCCAATACATCTAGACCGCGGTGGATCCGCGGCCAATCGGTGGGTTTGGCCGCGGATCCGCGGCCTTATAGGGAGATCGCTTGATTTGGTCTTCTGGAGCTTTATCTTTATGACACGTGGTGATCTTTTTAATCTCTGGAAACTGAAAATCTTTTCTGCGTCACTGCCAGATTTGATTTTTTTAGTTTACTTTCTTAATTAGGCAGGTTCGTTCTAACAACTTTGATTTCCTTGATTTCAGCCCTGAAAATTCTGCACAACAAACTCAACAAATAATATTAGTAGAGTTTGTTTTATTGAGATATTAACTTAACCATTTAATAAGGTAAGCATATTTTAATTAGGCCAAATGTTATATGGATATTATATGCTTACTTTTTCCTACCAAATGTTAAGTATAATATATAAACACATGAAAATAGTATTTTTACAGATAAACCCTCACATGTATCATATATTATAATAAACACCTTTTATTATATAGAAATAGTAGGAAAAATGTCATATTAAATGTGCAGTTTTATCAACTGAACAAATACCCCCAAACTTATCTTTGATCGTCCCGAGCAAACTAGTTTATTCAAGAGAAGGAGAAAAAGGAAGGAGAAAGCTAAGCACACTTCGTAGGCAACATGATTGCACTGAGCACGTGCAACAAGTCGTTAAACCTCTAGGTGTCCCTAGTAGGAGGAGTGTTGTCTCCTGAGGGTTTTCAGCGGATTACACCCACAAAATCCTATAATAAAAGAGAGATGGTGAAAGTTACATATAAAGATAAGAACCATAAAAGAAAGACTTTGAAAACTTAGAGTTTCCAACTACACTAGCTTTTCAGTTGTCATGAGCCCTATCTTAATAGTCATGAAAAGATGTTAGAAATCGCATCATCCCTTAATAAAACATTGTCTTTATTCTTCATTCCTACCTTTCATCCAAACATCGATCATATACCTCTACGTGTGTGTATAGAATATCCCTACACTCGAAGAATTCAATTCAAGCTATCATACTCTTGTCCATCTAACTCAGTACTTTTTAATTTGATGAATATTTGGATGGATTTGCTCGCACATTTTTCATGCGACCGTTAATACTTCTTGAGATACTAACCGACCGATTATTCATGTGCTTGCTGATTAGGTGTATTAGTATTTTCCTCGTCTTGCACCACCTAAGGCTTAGCAGTGACTCCCAGACCAATTGGTCTAAGGCACTAGGTGATGAAGCACTCTCGCTATATTTTTTTATTGCTGCCTCGATGATAACAAAACCTGTGTTCATTTTTCTTCACCATTTTATCTTTTATTCATTTTTTTTACTTTCTTCATACTTTGGCTTTTAGACAAGAGCATTTCAAGGTATTCTCTACTATCCCGAGTTTCAAGACGTGTGTAAGTGCGTATAGTAGGGTATCAACATTCAGATGTTTGGCTTCCACAATAGGAACTATTTTTCAGACTTATTTTTATTCTCAGATTAGTGACTTCTTTCATCTTACTAACCCTTGGGACAACGGCTCATAACTACTTATTACTAGTTCGTTTAAGAAAACTTTTAATTTTCTTGGTTTTCTTAAACTATTCCTATCTTTTAAATATAATTTTTCACTTTCTATTCTTTTGTTAAAAAAATTTTTTTTGAATGCCCAGTGTCAAAGATAATTCAGTGAATACAAAGCTCTCCCCCAAACCTGTTTTCAGCAGTGTCCTCACTGATGTTGTCTTTTGAGAGCATGGACCTGTATACTTGGGGAGAGACAAAAAGGGGTAAAATAATAGTTAAATGAAAACTACCCCCAAACTTGTTCTTTGGCACGCACAGATATTCAGTTAAGAGTATTTTCACTCACCTCCATTCTTAAAATGAGAAAATGTTACCAAAATATGGAGGTGAGGCGGAGGAAATTCAGTTCTGATAAAGCGGCTCCTGTAAAAACAGGAGCTCCTCCGCTGGGTCAGCAGAGAAATACGGTTTTAATCTATGCCTATTTACTTTAAAAATTGAACCGTTTTTTCAAATTTTCAACTTCTACTACCCTATGCGGTTGTACATACCGCACCACAAAAGGTCATTTCCAACGAGATTTAAGCTTACCCAGATGAAGATGGAGACGGGAATCGTAAAGGACTTGTTGCCCTGATGTGAAAGTTTTTCTAAAAAAGTTTTTATCGTGGAACACTTTAGTCCGGTTCTTTACTATCACCGCATTATCGTAAGCTTCATCGCGGAGTTCGCTTAGCTCATTCAATTGCAGTTTCCGATAGCTGTTCGCTTGATCAAAATCGAAGTTAAGCTCTTTAATAGCCCGCATTGCTTTATATTTGATCTCGACAGGAAGGTGGCATGCCTTCCCAAACACATGGCGGTATGGAGACATACCAAGATCGGTCTTATAAGTGGTGCGAAATGCCCAAAGAGTATCCGTCAATTTGGTTGACCAATCTTTACGGTTTTTAGAAACCGTCTTCTCCAAAATTTGTTTGATCTGCCTATTTGAGATCTCAGCCTGCCCGCTTGTTTGGGGATGATAGGGCGTAGAAAGTTTGTGAGTGATTGAATATTTCCACATCAAAGTCTCGAAAGACCGATTACAGAAATGTGTCCCGTTGTCGCTAATTATAGCGCGAGGGTGTCCGAATCGCGAAAAGATATTTTCTTTAAGGAACTTAATGACAACTTTGTTGTCATTAGTGCGACATGGTATTGCTTCCACCCATTTCGAGACATAATCAACCGCTAACAAGATATATAAATTCCCAAAAGAGTTGGGAAAATGGCCCATAAAATCAATACCCCAAACATCGAATATTTCCACAACCAAAATAGGTTGGAGTGGCATCTCGTTTCTTCGTGAAATCCGACCGAAGTGCTGACACCGCGGACAAGTTTTACAATGTTCATATGCATCTTTAAATAATGTTGGCCAATAAAAGCCACATTGCAAAACTTTCTCCGCCGTTTTTCGAGGACCAAAATGACCGCCGCATGCCTGATCATGACAAAATGATAACACACTCTTGAATTCATCGTTATGGACACACCTGCGAATGATTTGATCGGAACAATACTTAAATAGATAAGGTTCATCCCAGTAAAAGTATTTTACTTGGGATAGAAATCGAAGTTTGTCTTGTTTCGACCAATCGCTAGGAATAAATCCCGTCGCAAGATAGTTCAGAATATCCACGAACCAAGGTTCGTAGGATACAGTCAAGAGCTGTTCGTCAGGGAATGAGTCATTTATCGGCACAGTCAAACTTGGTGAAGAAGTGATGCGTGAAAGATGGTTAGCTACAACGTTTTCACATCCACTCTTATCTCGAATGACAAGACCAAATTCTTGTAACAATAGGATCCAACGGATTAGCCTGGCCTTAGCATCCTTCTTCGATAAAAGGTGTCGTAGGGCGGAGTGATCAGTGTAAACCACTATTGGCGAGCCAATCAAATAGGGCCTGAATTTTTCTAATGCAAGTACAACTGCCAAGAGTTCTTTCTTGGTAGTTGTGTAATTTATTTGTGCATCATTCAAGGTCCTACTTGCATAGTAAATTACATGTGGTATCTTATCAATGTGCTGTCCTAAGACCGCACCAATAGCAAAATTTGATGCATCACACATAAGCTCGAACGGGTGGTTCCAATCCGGAGATGATAGAACGGGGGCTGTAGTGAGTGATCCTTTAAGCGATTCAAAAGCAGCCTCACAATCCGAATCGAAGTGAAATGCAGTATTCTTGGCCAATAGAAGGGTTAAAGGTCTAGCAATTTTGCTAAAGTCCTTAATAAATCTCCTATAAAATCCTGCATGACCAAGAAAGGATCGTATATCTTTGATGCATTTGGGATGAGTGAGGTTATGGATTGTTGGAGATAGTGCCCTCAGAGTCAATTATTAGGTCACAGGTACGTGATTGTAATGATTGAGGGAGGACCTATCCCGGTAGGACAGTCTTACTCGAGATGATAGTATGCTATCTGGTTTACCTTTATCATCGTGTACTGTTTTAAGTGACATGACACGTCGCTATTACACGTTGATAGAGCCCCTAGGATTCTTGCTTGACCACCAGCAGTATGAGGGCGATCATATAAGTGGGAGCTGGGGGTCTACAAGCTTATCCTTAAAAGGTCCCTAGTCGTGGGAGTTTCGAGACTGGGCATCGATACTCCATTAGTAGACTAGTGTATACAGTCGAGACCCCGACGAGGGGCGGTGGCCGGTCTCACAAGCCACTGGTGTCAGTTGGATCACCTAAGATGTATACAGGTGCTCATTGGGTTATGAGTACACCGGACAGGACTCGCCGGGAACATGCTAGTTGGTCATATACCAGACGTCAGATGGCAGTTCCCTGGTGACATGTGTGCAGGTTAGTTCATCGACCTGGGGATCGTCATTTGTCTCGTGTGAGTTCCCACTGTACTTTGATTACTACCCTACCACGGCTCAAAGGAGTCGTGCAAACAGGTTTTAGTTGGGTACAGTCCCGAGCCACATGGAGGCAGTGAGCGTATCTTCAGGGGTTCGTCTCTCCCGGTATTGGGGGTGAGGTCGTGCTGTGTCTAGGAGAGCCATTACACAAAGTCCTTGGCCAAGGCAAGGAGATTTACTGGTAGGTATTCCAGTAGTATCTCAGGGTGTTCTGGGCTACACTCCGACACGACTTGTACCGCTTTTGGGGGTCTGACTTTTACCAACCCCCTAGGCCCGCCATGCGATACTCATAGACGAACGGACCGGACTGCACGGATATTGTCACTGACAGGCTCAGTAGGGTGTCAGGATGAGTTCGCTCATCGACGTCCCTTTTGGTCAATAGCTGGTGGCCCGTTACGTATTGGCTTATACCTCTGACGTGCTAGTGGTTAAATCCACAGCCATTGTATTGACGAGTCTTTAGAGTCCCCCACACTTTCAGTTACTCAGCTTTCGGGCGAAACGCTGTAGAGGCCGTATGGAGATATGGCAGGGTTCGATCAGATACGTGCGGTATTGCACGGATCGTGATCGGACGGTTTTTACTAGCCGGCTTTGGCTTAAGCCGGATCTTAGTATTTGATAATGTAGTTTTGTCTCTTTACATTTGTATTTCGGTCGAAATACAAATGCGGGTGTGTATGCACAGTATCGGGGTTTTCCTGTAATTTATTATGGGACCAGTTTTCTGGGGTTGCCAGTTTGCATTCCGTTCCGGCCGGTTTTCTCTTTTTCCTTCCCGGTCGGACTATTCGTTGGAGGGTGTTAATTGCAAGTTTGCAATTAACATTTTGTTGAGGGGGTTTATTGCAAAAGATTTTATTATGAGAGAATCTTTTCTTTTGCACCATTCTTGCATTAATTATGACATGTGTAGGTATGGGTTTGTGATTTTGTGTTGGAAATTGAATTTGTGAAAGAGTTTGGGCCGGCCACTGTTCATGGAGTGAATGGATTAATTTATTTGATAAGGGGAGAATAAATTAATCTGATGGTGCTGGAATGTTTTTTGGGTGTGGATTAATTTATTAGAAATGGAATGAATATATGTGTGTGTGCTGTGAGATTCATTTTCTTAAGGGGATTAATTCATTCATTGATTCAAAAAAGGGTGCAGGGCTTCAATTTTTCCAGTGAGCCAAAGACTTGGCCGAGCCCATTTTTGAGAGCTTGCTCAATTCATTTTTGAGAGCTTGCTCAATTCTTCTTCAAGCTTTCATCCATGATTATTCTTGTACAAATCCCTCCAAATTGGCAACCTCCTAAACCCCAAAGAGACAACTATACTACACATTCTACAGCAAATCTTGGGCACGTCGACTAGCCAGCTTCGCGCCCGAGTTGCCTCAGCATTGAGGTGGGAGCCCGTAAAAGACGTAGGCGATGTGGTGCCCTTCCGGCGACGAGGTGGAGACCGGACATTCCGCGGGAGATCGGGACGACGACGAGAAGACCGGAGGACTCGGATCAGTCGGCATATCTCTTCCCATTCTTGTAGATAGCTTAGACTAGTTAATGGTCCGATCCGGTTAAAGTGCGCGGTGGTGCCGGTTTGCAAAGTCCGCAAAATTTAAGTTTATCACCGCTTCCGCATTCCGGCGTCGGATTGACGGCCGGGGCGCCGCCGTGCACTTACATGGATAACATCAATTTTAGCTCTATCAACCTCAATGCCTTTTCGTGAAATTATATGTCCAAGGACAATACCTTCTTGGACCATAAAATGGCATTTTTCCCAATTCAAAGTTAAGTTCTTATCCTTACAGCGGGTAAGAACCGCGTCAAGATTACGAAGGCAGTCCTCAAAGGAGTCCCCAAAAATGGAGAAATCGTCCATAAAAATTTCCAGAAAATCCTCAACCATGCCTGAGAATATCCCCATCATATACCGCTGAAATGTAGCGGGAGCATTGCATAACCCAAAGGGCATGCGTCTATTAGCAAAAGTACCGAAAGGACAAGTAAATGTGGTTTTATCTTGATCCTTTTCGGCGATGGGGACCTGGTTATAGCCAGAGTATCCATCCAGGAAACAATAGTATTCGTGTCCAGCTAATCGTTCTAACATCTGGTCAATGAAAGGTAGAGGGAAGTGATCTTTCCTCGTCGCGGCATTGAGTTTTCTATAGTCAATACATACACGCCACCCAGTTTGGGTGCGTGTTTGGATTAACTCATTAGCCTCATTAGTTATGACCGTGATGCCAGACTTTTTAGGGACCACATGAATAGGACTTATCCATTAGCTATCAGATATAAGGTAAATTATACCACTATCAAGGCACTTGACGATTTCTTTCTTTACCGCCTCCTCCATAACAGGATTTAACCGTCTTTGTGGGTCTCGGGTTGGTTTAGCTTCATCCATCAGATGTATGTAATGTTCAACAATTAAGGGACTAATCTGTTTGATGTCAGCCATTGTCCAACCAAATGCTTGCCGATTCGATCTCAACACTGCCAAAAGTGCGTTCTCTTGCTCTAAGGCTAGAGAAGCGGATATAATTACTGGCAAAGTCTCATTCTCATCTAAATATGCATATTTAAGATGAGAAGGTAGTAGTTTGAGATCAAGTATCGGCGGAGAGACAATAGAAGGTGGGGTAAGGGAATGATATTCGGACTCCCTAAGAGATTCAAAACTTGTATAGGATATTGACTCGGAAAGTGCTACTGACTTTTGCGACGAGTCAACGAATTCGGAATCATTGAACATATCCTCACTATGAAGTTGTGCAGGATCAAACGATGTCTCACTAGTGTTGTCGAGATCATCAAAGCAAAGTTCCTCATCCATGCAGCTTTCGGGAGCTATCTCGTGGATGGAACAAACATCAAGTAAATGAGCAGAAGGTTCAGATGGTTGACTTCCTAGCTTGTAAATATTAAGCTCAATTGTCATCTTCCCGAAGGATAAGTTCATAGAACCGTTACAACAATTAATTACAGCGTTAGAAGTTGCTAGGAAGGGTCGACCGAGTATCACCGGGATTTGATTACGTGGGTTTGCCACAGGTTGTGTATTTAAAACAATAAAATCCACAGGGAATATGAATTCCCCGACTTTAATTAACACATCCTCTAGTTCGCCCCCGAGGTTTGGTGATCGATCGGTCTGCCATCTGGAGAGTACAATGGGCGGGTTTCAACTCTCCAATCCCTAACTGCTCGTATACTGAATAAGGAAGCAAGTTAACGCTAGCGCCAAGGTCGAGTAAAGAACGATTAATATTTTTACCCCCAATAGAAATAGAGATGGTAGGACAGCCAGGGTCCTTACGTTTCTTTGGTATTTGCTGGGTAAAAGCTATGCTAACATTACTCGTCATGAAAACTTTTTTAGGCACTTGAGTTTTTCTCTTCCTAGTGCACAAGTCTTTAAGGATTCTTGCATAAGATGGGACTTTTTGAATAGCATCTAGGAGAGGAATATTCACGTTCACTTGCTTAAATATTTCCACAATCTTCTCCATTTGTGGGTTAGGTCTGTTGGCCCTTAATCTGTTTGGAAATGGAGCTTAATTAATAAGTTTTGGGTTCAACATTTGTGGAGAAGATTGTGGGGACGGATTCGATCCTAAAATTGGAGTGGGAATCGTCTTAGATAGATTGGGCGAAGTGTTCGAGCCTTAGGGGAAACGGAGAATAGGCTCGGATGAGGGTGGGAGACTAGACGAATTAGGGGAAGAAGTAGAAGCTGGGGTATCATTGGTGTCACTAACATCATCAAATTGCTCACCCACTCGGTTATTCAGCACTTTTCCCGATCTCAACATAGTAACGGCATTCACATTATGATTTTGTGAGTGGCCAGGATTCGGTAGGGGTTGAGATAGGAGTTTCCCTTTCTCTCTCGCACTCATTGCGGCGTTCAATTGTGCAATTTGGTTTTCTATTGATTTAATACTCTCACCATGGGAGGCGGAGTCTTTCTTTATGGTATCAATAGAAGACTTCATATCAGCCATTATTTGAATGGAATGTTTCATAAACAAATCCAAAGTTTATGCAAGTGAAGAGTTATTAGTACAGGCCAATTGCGATGCAGAAGTGTTGGCCGGATTTTAAAAATTTTATGACTGAAAGGGGTGCTGACTTTATGGTTGTGGTTGCTGTGGAGGAGGTCTTTAATAATTGCTTTGGAACTGGTTTTGATTTTGGGGTCGGTTTTGGTTCTAAGCAAAGTTAGGATAATTCCTCCATCCTTGATTATACGTGGAAGAATAAGGATCGTTTCTAGGTCGCTGTTGAAAAGTAGCATTGGTTTGCTCGTGACCTTGAAACGGTGCATTCATAAGACATTCTTGCATTCATAGGACATTCTTCCGTCAAGTGTGAAGGATCTGAACAGCAACCACACACGGTCTTGGGAAGCGTTACCTAATTTAGGAAGACTGATGAGAATTTGTTCTCAATAGTATCGAGTTTCTTCTGCATCGCTGCCATTTCGGCTTTTACTGCGATGGAAATATCGAGCTGATGAATACCTCCCCTAGATGAAGGTGGTCTTACGCTTTCCTACTGCAAAATTTTCAGCGAGGTCTTCCAGATATTTCCATGTTTCACCATCTTCTTTGGACATGAAATTGCATTGACACATTGTTTCAAGAATCTGCTTTGTTGTTCGATTAATGCCCTCATATATAATTTGGCACAAATCCCATCTTTGTATTCCATGATGAGGACATTGGACAAACAGATCCTTGAAACGTTCAAAGCACTTCCAAAATGGTTCATTGGGAAGCTGAGTGAACTGGTTGATCTCTCTCCTAACATGGGCGGTCTTATGATTTGGGTAAAATTTCTTAAGGAATGCTATCACGAATTCATCCCAATTGGCAATAGAGTGTGTGGCAGTATTATAAAGCTATTTTTCTGCCAAGTCGCACAAAGTGAATGGGAGAAGACGCAAGCGCTTAGCATCCACAGACAGTTGTGACGTATCCATCATTGCGCATACGTTTTCGAATTTAGTGATGAAAACGTACGCGTCTTCAGATTCAAGCCCGTGAAATTTGGGCAACAGATTGATGTAGTGCGGTTTAATTTCAAAATTATCCCCGTTAGCTGGTGGAATAGATAAGCATGTGGGAAGTGGACCACGGATAGGATAGCATCTTTCTTGAAGAGAGATGCACGGTGGATTCTGCTCACCTACAGGCGGTGGCAGCGTGGTGTTAAAGTGTGATGGAGCACCATCCATCTCGGTTGATGTGGTGTGTGGTGGGGGAAAAGAAGATGAAGAAGCACCGACTTCGGAGTCGATAGCAGGAACGCGGACAAGACGTGCACTAGAATCCCGTGTCCAGCCAAGCATGCACTAAGCGGGTTTAGCGCAAGTGGCAGCGTGTGTGTGATTTAAAATTGGTCTGTTTTAAAAAGTGCGTCGGACTTAGACAAATCACACAAAGATGCACAAACAACCATAGTACTAAGGTTACTTAGGTCAAGTCTCTAGACCGCTCCTAGACTTTCAAAGGACAAGCCGCAAGATCAATCTTCTACCACCTCTTTACTACTCCTGTGGCTAGGTAAGTGCCAGGTAAGTGGGAGGTATCCGCTATACGAGTCACCGAAAATAGCAGGCCTAATTATATAACCATTTGCATTAGACACACTTGCTTAGGCACCACAAAAGTAATGCGGATAAGCGATAAATTACCCACGACCTTTCTCTGTCCTTATTGAGCGTAATAGTCCTTAGAGTCTTGTCTAGATATTTTTTTAAATTAATGTAGGGTTGATGCAGATGCTCGGTTTGTGATCTGTGGGGCTTAGGAAGGGTGATAAAATCCCTACCTAATCTGAATTTTGGTCTTGCCCATTAAAAATCCGTATTAAAATATGCAAAACAAACTAATTACAAAACTTTGCAAAAAGATTTTTGAGCGGCGATATTTTGCAAAGAATCCTGCAGAAAAGATATTTTATTGGATTTCAGAGGAGAGAGAAAGAGTTGAGAAACTTACCAGAGAAGTTTGGAACCCTAGATCCTCAATCCCGCCGTGCTTCCGCCATGAATGTGGCTTATTTGCCGCGGATCCGCCGCGAGAAGGAAGAATCAGTTGATGAAATTTTTCTCTGTGGCCTTCTGTACTCCTCTGGATCTCGATGAATGTCTCTGTCTTTCTGTTTCCTCAAGTCTATGACTCCAGATCTCCTTGCAAAATTCGCACAATTCGTTAAATATACAATTTGCAGTTTTGTTTTAATTATGATATAGATCGAATAAGAATTCAACACAAATAGTAAGAATAAAAAATTACGCACGTATCCCCGGCAACGACGCCATTTGATTGATGATCATTTGTGTGTGTGTAGTTAACCGCAATCAGAACGATATCGGGTGTAGCTAGACCGAGATGAGTACGGGTCGTCCTCAGGGAAACGTGGAACCTTTTAATCTTACTTTAAGTGTGTTGAGAAAGAGGAAGAACAGAGGAATAAAGAATGATGAAGAATAGTTGTAGGATCTAGATCTACGTCAAACACAGATGCAGAATATAGATCTAGATTAACTACGGATGTAGATTTTATAGTAGAAGGAGGCTTGTCGGGTTCATTAAGATTTAGTAGTCATGGATGATTAATTAAAGATTACTCTTTTTATCCTTTAATAGATTTAAAACTAGATCGACAGTGATGCATGTAGATTAGGGTTTCTGGAGGGAAAAGGGTTCCCACTCTTAACCCCTATCTCGACATGGAACTTCGTTCATATCTAGCCTTTACCAAAAAAATAGTTAATCTAATCTCTAATCGTGGTCACGGTTATCAATGAATTGATAGCATGCCTAATTAGAATGTTAACTATTCTTTTGATAAAGTTTATAAACTTTATAGGACTTAAAAAGAGTTTAGTGATCTTCATCATTCATTAACCTACCCTAATCCCATGAACCCTAACAAGCGAAGAATTACTCGCGCATATTGGGAGAAGAAGAGATGGAGAGAGAAATCATATTAAAACTAAAAAGAAATAGAATAAGAAAAAGAATTACCTTTATTAATCAACAAAAATCATTTACACTTTGTTCCCTTAAAAAATGATTACAAAATACTAGTTTGCTTCTCGATCTCTTCTAAGGAGGTAGATGAACCGTTGATGATCAGCCTGGATGCGTGAGCCGTCTTGGACTTCGTGATCTTTTCAGCTTGATGATTTTTCCAAGAGGCTCTCGGTCTTATTTATAGTCCCAGAGCCAGAACCCTAGCTTCCTAATTTGGAAACCAGTAGTTACGATCTCAACAACAAAATCCCAACTCCTAATACATCTAGGCCGCGGCGGATCCGTGGCTAATAGGTGGGTTTGGCCGCGGATCCGCGGCCTTATAGGGAGATCGCTTGATTTGGTCTTCTGGAGCTTTATCTTTATGATACGTGGTGATCTTTTTAATCTCTGGAAACTGAAAATCTTTTCTACGTCACTGCCAGATTTGATTTCTTTAGTTTACTTTCTTAATTAGGCAGGTTTGTTCTAACAACTTTGATTTCCTTGATTTCAGCTCTGAAAATTCTGCACAACAAACTCAACAAATAATATTAGTAGAGTTTGTTTTATTGAGATATTAACTTAACCATTTAATAAGGTAAGCATATTTTAAATGGGCCAAATGTTACATGGATATTATATGCTTACTTTTTCCTACCAAATATTAATTATAATATATAAACATATGAAAATAGTATTTTTACAGATAAACCCTCACATGTATCATATATTATAATAAACACCTTTTATTATACAGAAATAGTAGGAAAAATGTCATATTAAATATGCCGTTTTATCAACTGAACATCAGCCATTCATCGTACGACATCGAGGCATCGAAATAGATCCATCGAAGATCAAGGCGATTATGGAAATGCCTCCGCCAAGAACTCTCAAACAACTGCGGTTTCTCCATAGAAAGCTCGCGTATATTCGGCGGTTCATAGCCAACCTCTCCGGCAAATACCACCCCTACAGTCATCTAATGAAGAAGGGGACTCCTTTCGTCTGAGATCGCAAATGTCAGAGCGCACTAGACGAGATCAAGCCATAGCTGCAGAATCCGCCAGTACTGACCGTGTCATGCCCCGCTTCCCAGAGTACGCTAGGATAGGCACGTGATAGAGCCAACCATGCTACCTATGGATAGGCAATATCCTTCCATGGTCACATTACGGCTGTAGAGATATCAAGAACAATAATAAACTATCTAACACATGTCCATAAGCCAGAATAAACGAGTCAAGAATAAAATAATGCGGAAGCAAAAAGATCCAATACAGGAATAAACTGGAATGTACGTCCCATAATGCGGGCTCACATCAGGAATGAAAATACTGAAAGGAAAAATAAACTAACTACTAGCAAGTCCTCACTGCTCGGCTTGCTCACTGGAAAACTCCTGCTTGGCCTGCAGCAAAACTAGAGAATCTGAGCCATGCAAAACCCAGACGCCAGTGCGTCATAATATCAAGCAATAATATAAACATGGGGTAGCAAGACATGCAGGTATGAGTATAAACGGTAAAACAGGTATAACCGTAATATAAGTGAGGACAGTGAGGGTAATGTGTAGTGAGTAATCTAAACTGGTCTATTGGGTTAACTACTTTCAAGTCTTTGAAATCAATTTGATGAATTATCGATGTAACTCAATAGTATCCCGTGCATGCCCGGGATCACGTTCTAAGACCCTCGGGCTGAATCCGAGACGTGCCTCAAGGCAGTAAAAGGTAGTATGTAATGACGAATGATGTCAGCAACATCATCCCGGGGTTGGCCTAACCTGTAAGACTGATCAGTAAAGGTATCGAACTGTCGAGTTACAAGTCAGGTTTCATCATTGATTTCCCCATACCCCCAAGTTATGTGTTCAAGTTAGGTATTGATAAATCTGGGGCTAATGCCAACAAAGGATCAGGCAAGTACAGGTTTGTCTGAAAAGGCAACAGGAAATGTCCTTAGGGACAACAGGTCAAGTTTGTTGGCATTAGTAATAAGATCAGGTAACAGATCAAGCTGTGGTACATCAGGTCAAGTCAGGTAGTGTATATAAATCCAATCATGTCAAGAAGTGCACGGTAACAAGTCGTATCAATTAGTAGTGTATCAAGTCATGTCAGGGGGGTGCACAAGTATCACGTGGGTACTCATAATCAAACTATACTAAGCATGGGTACACAAAAAATAAGTATGGGGTACCAATGTAACAATAAAATGGAATAATGTGATGTGGTATGCAAATAGGTCTGGATTCAAACATATGGATGCATGGATATCGATTAGGGTTAAAGTTATAGTTCCAACACAAATTTAGGATGCACTTTATTAAACATGGAATGTTAATATCACAATATTATGTCTTAATATGATCTATGAATGCAATTATCTATATTCTAAAAGAGATGGATGCAAATGGGTATCCGTAACATTATAAAAACTATCAAATGGTAATATGGGATATGCAACTAAGCAATATGTGATATAAATATTGGTATGGATGCATTGTAATGTAATTTACTATGTAACAAGATTATTTTCATGATCTAGATCTAAAATGGTATAAGCAAATGCAAAATGGAACATCGAAACGTGATAAAATGAAACATGTGGTTCTAGATTTACACTACAGCTATAATCTATATTTAAATAGGTATAAAATAATTTAAATAGCATGTATCAAGATTAACTTGCCTAGACGGATCAAGAAACGGATGTGTACGGAATGTCTCACGTCGGCGAAATGTCGCGACGCACGCACGGTACACGGAACGGATCCAAACAACGCACAAAGGCGATCACGCAAGTCTGTTACGACGTCTGGATCGTCGGGATCGTCGACGTCACGACTGTTTTCGGGCGAACTACAAAGATAGAGAATATTTTTTCATTACAGAGAAATAATGGAAGGAAAAGAAAGAAAGAAGGAAGAAGGGAAAGAAGAGGGGGTGATAGGCTTTCTGGGTTGCACCGGATTTGGGACGAGGGGCGACGACGAGATCACTCCAGTGAACCTCGTCAGTGGTGAAAAGGTGTGCAGGGGCTCGGGTCTGGTCTCGGGTGTGCACAGGGCTCGGGGAAGGAGAGAGAAGGTGGAGGTGTTGATGAGAGTGAGGAGACGGCGAGGTCGGGAATAAAATCATCGTCGGGGGCTTTGGGCGACGGCGAGGTGGAGGCAGGCGAGAGGGGCGACGGCTGCGGAGGCAGGCGGGTTAAGGTTCGTGGGTTTAAAATAGGAAGAGGGAAAATATATGTGATATATAGGGAGAGAGAGAGAGATAAGGAAAGAGAGAGAGAGAGAATCGAGAGGAGAGAGAGAGGAGATCGAGAGGGGAGAGAGAGTATGCGGTGAACTGTAGGGAGAGAGAAATTTGTTTGTATATGGGGGAGAGAGAAAGGAAGAGGGGAGGAGAGAGAGAGGTAAAGAAAAAGAGAGAGAAAGAGAAAGAAAGGGAGAAAGAAAAGAGAGAGAGAAAGAAGTGGGCCCGGGTAGAGAGAGGAAAGAGTTGTAGTTGGTTACGGAAAAGATTTAAAATTTTTTTAAAAGATTTAAATTGGTTATCGAAATTTAGGAACTGTTAGAAATATTTTAATTAAATTTTAAGATTTAAATAAATTGAATTTTTGGCGGGATACAAAAATATTTCAAAACGCGCCCGGGTCGGTTCTAAAATTTCAGATTTAAAATACGAAAAATATTTACGACTTCCAAATTTTAAAATGAATAGTCAGGTAACAAAAATGCATACCCCCAAGAATGGATGCACGTACATGCGCGTATCCATCCAAACATGTCTGTTTTACTGAACGGGATGATAACAAGATGCGCGGATACTACCACGGATACTACCACGGGGTTAGGGGTATCTTGTAGGCTATGAAATGCAATTTTAATTTATTTTCCGTGACTTAAAATGTTATATGGTAAAATATGCGATGTTAGATGAAATGCCAGTATGTACTAATCATGAGATGCACGTGTCTATGTGACAAGTCAAGGTAATCTATAAATATAAATCAAATAAGTTCAAGCAAGCGGGTCGGGTCGAATGCAATGTAAAATGTAAAATACCATTCGCACGCAAACACGATAAATCAATAAAATACCACAGATAAATAAATACGGGAACTGGAAATGGTATAAATGAACTAGGTTGTTACAGACCGTTCCGATCAAAGGAAAACCTCTCATCCTGTACACAACCGCCCTTGAAGGTTCTTCAGGCGCGCTATGGGTACAAGAGAATGACCAAGGGAAGGAGAGAGCCCTCTACTATTTGAGTCGAGTTCTCCTGGGGGTAAAAAACAATTACTTCCCCATTGAAAAATGCTGCCTGGCGTTAATCTTCGTGATAACGAAGCTCAGGCCCTATGCGTTGGTGCATGAGGTCCATCTCATATCAAAAATGGATCCTCTCAAGTATTTGATGTCAAGAGCCATGCTAACAGGGCGGCTCGCTAAATAGGCCCTCCTCTTAATGGAATTCTCGATAACATATCGTCCTCTTAAGGCGGTGAAAGGCCAGGCCATCGTCGACTTCCTTGCTAAGCATCCGATCCCTGCCGATTCACCCCTAAATTGCGAACTGCCAGATGAGCACGCGTTTGACACGATCGACAGGGAGAGAAGAGAGAATGTTACCTGATGGGAACTCTATTTCGACGGAGTATCTTCCATGAAGAAGCGAAAGCATAACTCCTCCATAATCAAGTCTGGGGTAGGCCTCATCTTCGTGACTCCATAAGGAGGGATAATGCGTTTTTCCTTTTCCCCAATAGAGCCGAGGACAAACAATGAATCCGAATATGAAGCTTTGATAGAAGGTCTTGAGATCGCTGTCGACATGGGGATCGAAAACCTCCTCATATACATAGACTCCCAGCTGGTCGTTAGCCAAGTAAATGGTGATTATCAAATGTGCAAACCAGAGTTGGTGAAGTATGGAGAGAGAGTGCAACAATTGCTGATTCAAATCCCTGCCTACGCCCTGGAAAGCATACCGTGCATGGAAAACAACAAGGCGGATGCATTAGCTAAGCTCGCTAAAGAACTGGCCGACGAGAACCTCGATGACATAAAGATCGTTGTGCAAAGCCGTCGAGTTCTCACACCGGCAGAAATATCTCCGGAGTCATCCGAAGAAAAGAGAGCGACCGAGCAAATAGCCCTACAACCCTACAAATAGAGGACCGGGGAAAGGTCAAGGATTGGAGAGAAGTCTTTATAGACTACTTCAAATCCCGTCGAACACCTGAAGATGCGTCCTCAAGACATCAACTCATGAAAAGAGCTCTGTCTTTCGCCTTCGTCAATGATACTCTGTATAAGAGATCGTTCGACACCCTGTGGCTAAGATGCCTAGGACCGGAAGAAGTGAGGAGAGTCGTCCAAGAAACTGACGATGGACTCTGCGGTTCTCACCAAGCCGGGCCGAAGATGAAACTGAAGATCAAAAGGTGGGTTACTATTGGCCCACAATAATCCAAGACTGCCTCGAATACGCGAAACAGTGCCACTCATGCCAGACTCACGGGGACTTTATCCACCAGCATACAAATCTGCTACACCCAACGGTGGCTAGCTGGCCGTTCGAAATGTGGGGAACTGACATAATCGGGCCCATTGAACCAGCATCGTCCAGAGGACATCGGTTCATACTGGCGACAACTGATTACTTCTCCATGTGGGCAGAAGCAGTACCACTGAGAGAAGTGAAGACGGAGAATATCCTCCATTTCTTCAAGACACATGTTATCTATCGGTTCGGCACTCCGCAACGGATTATCTCAGATAACGAGCCGGCCTACAGAAGCCACAAAATCAGCCGCTTCGCACACCAACATAATATAGACTGGAGATAATCTTCGGTCTACAATCCCCGAGCTAATGGTCTGGCTGAGGCTTTCAACAAGACCTTGACGAAGATCGTGAAAAAGACGGTGTCCAAAAATAAAAAGGATTGGCACGAGAGACTGCATGAAGCTCTCTGGGCGTATCGAACCACATTCAAAATGGCCACAAACATAACGCCGTATGCATTGGTATTCGGCACTGAAGCAGTGCTTCCCTTAGAGATAGAGCTACCCTCCTTACGAGTGGCAGTTCATTACGAGCTAACGGACGATGAAAATGCTCATCTTCGGCTTGAAGAGCTCGACGCCCTTAATGAAACCTGGCTCATGGCGCAGCAAAACTAGGAAGCTTACAAAGCAAAAATGACGCGCTCGTATGAGAAATTGACTAGGCCAAGAACATTCCGCCAAGGCGAACTCGTGCTAGTGGTCAAGAGACCTATGATCCCCAATCGTGCCAAACGGGGGAAATTCGAACTGAACTATGAAGGCCCGTACATCATAGACAAAGTCTACCAAGGTGAGGCTTACCTGCTCATGGATATGCATGGCGAGAAACCCTTCAGGACAATAAACGGCCGGTTCTTAAAAAAATACTATGCCTGACGAGTTACGGCCTAGGTTAATGATAGATGACGACACATATGTACGCTCGCTATCTTCTTAAGCCCAAAACTCTATAAGTAGTATTCGTGGGACGGACCGAAATGTCCCTAAACTAACGACGGACCGAAATGTTCCTAAACTAACAATGGAACGCAATGTCCTAAAACTTGCAATTGACCGAGACATCTATAAACTACTACGGACCGCAGCATCCCAAGGCTGACGCAAAAAAAAAGGGTACGTCCATAAGCAAGATGGGCACGGATGAAAACCCGAAAGGGCTCCGTGAGTAAAAACAGCAGGACTACCGGCGAGTTTGTGAAAACGTGAAAGGGTGCAATCTCGTTAAAAGACACTTGCAAGGTCCTCTCGACCCTGTAAGGAGAAAATACCTGCGTGAGATCTTTACGACTCACAAGGGAGCAATACACTTAGGAATCCCCACGATTCCTGAGGAGAAATCACACTTACGAGATCCTCATGACTCGTAAGGAGAATTCCCCTATGAGACCCTCACGGCTTATAGGATTCCAAAAGCCTTAAGCTATACGGATCTGAACCTGTTCTTAAGCCATCATACATCCCGATTTCGCCCTACAAGCGGTTCAACATTGACCCTTGTATACAATCCACGGGCACGAATAAACATTTCCCTAACAAAGTCCCACCAGCGACTAGGGATATGCTCACATGGTGAACGACCCTTGTAAGTCATCTTGATTTATAAGGAGAAAACACTCTTGTAAGATCCTTACGACTTATAAGAGAACATACACTTAAGAATCCTCATGATTTTTAAGGAGAAACGCATTTACGAGATCCTCACGACTCGTAGGGAGACATACCTTTATGAGACCCTTACGGCTCATGAAGTTAAAAGCCTTAGTCGACAGGATTCTAACCCTGTTTACTAAGCCACCTTTGTTCGACATCGACAGAGGCAAATGATGATTCACTCCTGGCAATGTTCCAGTGGTAGCGATGCTGATGCCTAAATCGATATCAAATTCCAAGCCCTTTCACGGCAAATGATGATTCACTCTTGGCAATATTTCAGTCGTAGCGATGCTGATGCTGAGATTGGCACCAGATTCTAAGTTCCACACTCACGATAAAAATTCAGCGAGCCAAAAATGCATATGAAATAGCCAAAATGATGGGGCAACTTGCAACAAAATCAGCAAGTAAAAATATATGCATACAAAATAGCCGAAATGATTGTGCAACTCGCAATAAAAAACAGCGAGTAAAAAGAAAAAATAGCCGAAATGATTGGGCACCGCGAAAAATAGCCGAAATGATTGGGCACCGCGAAAAATAGCCGAAATGATTGGGCAATCGCGACTTTCGCGATACAAAAAGCTGAAATGATAGAGCATCGCGGAAAGAAAACAAAAATGAAATAAAACTTTTTGCCCTACAGGTGAGATCACATCGATCCTTGTATACAATCCAGGGGCACAAACAAAGAGGGAATCATATTATCCCACCAAGCTTTTTCAAACGAAGAGTCAAATCTCAACGGCGATATCTACAGCGTAAAGATCATCAATAGCGTTCCTCCTCATTTCAGCAGGATTCAGACGCAACAATCAATTTCGGAGCCACGGCAAAGTCCCTAGTTCCAAGTCTCGACGGCCACATCTACAGCCTGGAGACCCACAAAAGCGTTCCTCCTCATTCCAGCAGGATACGGACGCGACATCAACCAGCGGAGCTGCGGCAAAGTTCCCAGTTCCAGGACTCGGCGGTGCACAAACAACCGAGAGTCAACCCCTAACCCCGTATAGCTAAAGTCAACCCCTGACCTGTACGGCCAAAGTCAACCCTGACCCCGTACGGCAAAAGTCAACCCCTGACCCCGTACGGCCAAAGTCAACCCTGACCCCGTACGGCTAAAGTCAACCCCTGAATTCGTACGGCCAAAGTCAATCATGACCCGTATGGCTAAAGTCAACCTCTGACCCCGTATGGCCAAGGTCAATCCTGACCCTCTATGGCTAAAGTCAACCCCTGACCCCGTACGGCCAAAGTTAATCCTGACCCCGTATGGTTAAAGTCAACCCCTGACCCCGTATGGCCAAAGTCAATCATGACCCCATATGGCTAAAGTCAACCTCTGACCCCATATGGCCAAAGTCAATCCTGACCCCGTATGGCTAAAGTCAACCCCTGAACCCGTACGGCCAAAGTCAATCCTGACCCCATATGGCTAAAGTCAATCCTGACCCCATATGGCCAAAGTCAACCTCGACCTCCCCATTGAAGCAATGCTTGACTCGGGAGCAGGTCACCTCATCAATCACTTACGAGTCCTCTCAACATGTAAGGAAGAAAATTCTCTTGTGAGATCCTTACGACTCTCAAGAGAAAACACACTTAGGAATCCTCACGATTCTTAAGGAGAAAATATACCTACGGAATCCTCTCGACTCGTAGGGAGAAAAGTCTTTATGAGACCCTCACGGCTCATAAAGTTGGAAAGTCTTAGGCGACAGATCCAAACCTGTTTCCTAAGTCATCGCTGCTTTACAAGGAGGTCAAGATGGACCATCTGCGGGCCACATTTGCCAAAGCCACATCCGCCAATAAAATAAAGAAGCTACTTACATGTCCTCACGATTCGTAAGGAAAAATACCCGAGTGAGAGCTTTATGACTCACGGAGGCGATGAACACTTAGAGATCCTCACGATTTCTAGGGAGAATTTACACCTACGAGATCCTCTCGGCTTGTAGGGAGAAAAAACCTTCTTGAGACCCTTACGACTCATGAAGATGAAAAAAGTCTTAGGCTATAAGGACTCCAAACTTGTCCCCTAAGCCGTCAATTCTTTTGCCATGCATAACTCTGCACTACTTCACCCACGTACATGCTTACGTGGGCAAAATAGTGGGGGGTATTTGTTCCCGCTAAAATTTTCGGCCAAGAGCTACTTGTTCCCTTACAAAAAAGGGGGAGAATCCTCAAAAAATGGGGCATCACGTGCTCACACGTGACCAGGCCTCACGTGCAAATACGTGACCTTTTTATGGGCAAATTCTATCTAGGCCTGAATGCCTAATTGATAAAGTCACGTGCCCACACGTGATGGGCTCTTGAACCCATTGAATTAATAGAATTAAATTCTAATTAAAAAGAATTAAAAGCATTTGTTCTCTCATGGGAACTGAATAAAATCAAATAAAGCAGCAGGGAAAACCTCAAATGAGGTATCACGTGCTCACACGCGACCGGGCATCACGTGCCCACACGTGACCAGGTCTCACATACAGACACGTGACCATTTACAGGCAAAGCCTGTAGACACAAAATTAAATTCTAAGTAATTGCTTAATCAGTGGGGTCAAGTGCCGACACGTGATGAGCTCTTAAACCCTCTGAACAATAGAATTAAATTCTAATTAAAAAGGAAACGAAAACCCTAATTGGAAAAATATTTCTCTAGATCTTTCCAAACAAAAAGATTGCACTCTGTAAAGAGGAGCATCGTTGGATTAAAAATCTAATGGTGATTAAAAAATCACCAGTTTATAGAAAGATTGTACATAAGGAAATATTTTCCTAAAATCTGCCAGGACCAACAAATAAAATATCTTTTGGATTAAAAATCCAATGGTGAATAAAATTCACCGAGTGATCTAAAAGATCATGTTGGTTATAAAATCAATCAAAATCTTTCAATGAAAGATTGACTAAACAAACTGATTCTTTTCTTTCTCCTATAAATAAGAGTCAAGAAGGAAAAGAAAAGGAGAACAACAGAGAGAAAAAAAAGGAAGGGAATTGAATTCTCCAAAAAGAAGAAGATCTCCTCAGAAAAGAAAGAAACTCTAGGTAAGAGAGGGAAATAGATCATTCTATAAGCTCCCACAAAAAGAGAATTTAATTCTCGAACTAAGAGTTTAGCTCTTCTGAATAAGAACTTAGTTCTTCCTTTGGTTGAAGATCTGCAGAAGCAGATCTCCATATAAGTTGAGAATTTAATTCTCATCGGGGGATTCTGCCATGCAGATCTAAAACCTAAGAGAGGACCTGAGTTCAGAGAATTTTATTCTCCCACAAAGCATATAGGAATTTAATTCCTCCAACAAAGATAGGGTTTAACCCTTAATACAAAGAACTTAGTTCTTCTTCATGGTAATAGATCTACAGAAGCAGATCTCCCCATAAGTTGAGAATTTAATTCTCATCGGGGAGATTCTGCCATGCAGATCCAAAACTTAGAGAGAGAATTGAGTTTAAAGAATTTAATTCTTTCGAACATATAGGAATTTAATTCCTCTAAATAAAATTAAGGTTTAACCCTATAAGAGAATTTAATTCTTAAACAAGGGGTCTATCTCTCCATGCACGTAAAAAGATCAAGTACCCAACATGATCACGTGGCGACACACGACTCTCCCCTTCAATGATCAAAAGAGAATGAATAAGAATAAGTCACGTGCTCCCACGTGACCCTTGAAAAGACTCCTTAAAATAAGAAGGGCAGAACAGATTTTGGGTGTCTCACGTGCTCCCACGTGACCCCTTAGTAATTATCAAACAAAAGAGGATTCTACCCAAGGGCAATGCCTCACGTGTCCCCACGTGACCCCTAACAAATACTTTTAATATCCAATGCATGGGTACCCATCACGTGTCCACACGTGATGGCCATAAAGATCAAGTGTTTAACACTTATATATTCTGGGAGTAAAATAAAAGAAGCACAACCCAATCTTCAGGCGCCTCACGTGATCCACGTGAGCGCTTCAGTTTTAGTGTTTAATACTACTTTTTAAGTGCCTCACGTGGGAGCACATGAGCGCTGAATCTATTCTAGTGTTTAACACTATATTCAAGTCAATCTTAGCCCATATTAGCTATGTCTTCCAGAGGCAGGACCCTCCCTTTTGACTGAACCTCAAATACACTCTTGTCTTCCAAAATGGATCATCTCATATGACATTCAAAGCCAAAACCAGAGCCTTTCAATCAACTTTGGTTTAAGGGTACATCTCTTCACACCTCTGATACATGTCGTTGTAATTCTTCAACGTCTTCAGAGAGGTGGTGGGTCCCAATGACCAATAACTATCTGGTGTATTTCCAAACTCATGTTTGCATCTGAACTTGGACCGCAATGTCCCTAAACTAAATAATAGAGCCCTAATACTCTTTTGTTGGATCTAAATGATCATGTTAAGTAGATTTTAGTCTAAAATTAGAATAACGTATCCTTAACAAACATTTAAGTTGATCTTAATCTCAAACGAGACTAACGATCCTTAAATCAATCCAACTACAGGTCCCTCAACCAACATTGGTTCAAGGGTACATCTCGTCATTCCTCTGATATTTGTCGTTGTAATCCTTCAACGTCTTTAGAGAGGTGACGGGTCCCAACAACCAGATATTCTACAGACTGTGGGGTCCTTAAACTCATGGACTATGATGTCCTTAAACTTTACGGACTGTGGGGTCCTTAAACTCATGGACTATGATGTCCTTAAACTTTACAGACTATGACGTCTCTAAACTAGACTATGATGTCTTTAAACTCTATGGACTATGATGTCCTTAAACTTTTGGACCGCAATGTCCCTAAACTAAACAATAGAGCCCTAATGCTTTTTTGTTGGATCTAAATCCTATTAAGTAGATCTTAGTCTAAAATTAGACTAACGTATCCTTAACAAACTGTTGAGTTGATCTTAGTCTAAAATTAGACTAACGTATCCTCAACAAACGTTTAAGTTGATCTTTGTCTCAAATGAGATTAACGATCCTTAAACCCAAACCAAAACCCAAATCTAAGAAAATACGGATTTGGACTAATACACGCCCTATGGGCGACAACATAAATTAGTCTCCGTATACAATCCACGGGCAACCAAAAACAAAAAAAAAACACGACACGAAGTAACCATCTGGAGAAGGAGAAAGTGGTTACCGCGATGCGGTAGCGTAATTAACTGCAGGGGTTGCGCCTGCAGGGAAGAGCATCCTCACAATCAAAAACCCCTCAAAGAAGGGGAATCTGATGAAGTCTGCTATAACGGCCGCATCTTTCTAAATCTCCGATACATGGTGCCATAAATGAACTTGGCATTTTCGGAGAGGTGGACGGAAAAAACCCAAATAGCATCAGCCCCCAAATTCAGGCAAAACGTCAGTCTTTCCTGGTCTTTCGGCGAAGAACACCCCCTAGGCCCAATATGCGATACTCTTAGACGAACAGACCAGACTGTACAGAGATTGCCACAGATAGGCTCAGTAGGAGTTCGGATGAGTTTGCTCATCGGCCTTCTTATCGACAGATACCTTGGTTGCCGTTATGTGCAGCTAATACCGCTGACGTGCTTATGGTTAAACCCACTGCCAGCGTACTATCGAGTCTTTAGAGTCCCACACAGAGTGTAACAACTCTGTTTTAGTGTACAGGAAATTTGATTAAATTTTAATGTATAAATGGAGTATTTTGCAATCCTGTGTGAGCTATAAGTATTTGAATTGCTTTTGAACAACAAGAAAACACTTATAGCTCATTGGTAAAGCTTTGCATTGCTGTGACGTAGCCCCTGTGATCGAATTCCCTAGCCACATATATTTTTAATTGATTTTTCTTTTAATCTTTTAGAAGCCCAAAGGTTTACACGTGCATTACCCGTAAAATGAAAAGTCACAAAGTAAACAAACACATGCACTGAAGTATACCAAGCGACAGGGACACATGGCATGAATCCCAAGCCCATCCTACCGGATTAGACCGGCGAGATTCAAAGGGGAGGCCGGCACTGCCGGGTAAATCCGTAGGGGATGCCCTCATTTTTTAACCCCAGAACCCCTTGGCCTACCCCACTACCCCCATGCTGTTTGATTTCTCTGCATAATATCAGAGAATTAAAAATGGGTATTAATCCACATTTTAATGCACATTTTAATTCTCAAATTCATTACCCTAAACCCTAATTTTCCCTATAAATACCACACTACATTTCATCCATCCTCATTCAGAAATTCCATACAAAATCTCTCTAAAATTTTCAAGTCCTAAGTTGTGCAAGTGGAGTTAGCAAAGGGCAAGATTCCGGCAAAGTTTCAGGAAGAATCCGGCGACGAAACGACTTCCTGGCGATTCCAAAGTCTTTCCCTACCTCTTCTCTTTGATTCAAATCTGTAAGTCCTCTCTCCCCTCCTCTTTTGCTATTATAAAACTTCTCCTTTTCAAATCTCGTTGGAAGCGAAGTTATTCCAGCTTTCGATTCTCTTTTCTTTAAAAATTTAACCTTTTTCTTAATAACAAACCTACAAATTTTTAATAGATTTTTCAGTAATCATTCACAAACATATTAGAATAAGTTTCATCTCAAAAGAATCTATTATGCAACTTTTATCGTATTTTTACGGTTAAATATCATATACTTTACTCTCAACACAATTCAACATATTCCCTTATATTACCTTTAGAAAACTCACGAGGTAATGACCTACCTCATCACAACACATTTTTGACATAGCACAATAATTCTTGGGACATTAGTTTATGGAAAAATACGAGTTTACATTTAAATACCATAAACATTCAAAAAAACCGTTTTCTTTAAAAGTATATAACTTAATTCCTTGCAAATATACCTCTACAACCCATTTTAGGGAACCCCGATCGGGATGGTGCGGTTTATCACACATCCTCGGGCCTACTATAGCGAGATGCAGACCTCCGCAAGGAGCATTCGACCTCGATGGAATTTTTAATGCAATTTTTAAGAAAAATATGATTTCTATTTAATAAATAAATTCTATTTTTATAAATATTAGATATATATAAATATTATCAAAATATCTACTTTAAATATACTATATATATATTCCATGTTTTCTAAATCAAAGGGATCACCAATTTCATGAAACTACCTTTACAATTTAATACCATACCATTATTACATTAAAATACCATATACAATGAAATCTAGGTTATATTCACTAGAATATTTCACTTTATAAAAATTATAATTATGAAAACCCTAAAAGACGATAATTAAATACTTGAGGTGTATTTTGAAAATATATCAAAACTATTTTTCATAAAACCCCCTCAAGTTATATTAAATTACAATAAGGACCCTAGTAAACATAGGTTTAAGCAGGACCGGTTCTCTTGAGCCTCAGAGAGCCGGAGAATATGGGTGCTTGCCTATCTAAGGTTAACAATCTAAAAACGATGTTATCAATACGGTAATTGTCTTGGAAAAAGACATAAATCATGCCGTCCATATGCAGCAGTTACCGATAACATCAAAACTATTTCTGTAACAATCCTAAACTTTCTGTACTGAAATTTTTCAAAAATACAGAAAGAAATACCTGAGCCTGAGCACAACTTATAAGTTTGTTTTGCTTTTGAATAGCAAGAATGAGCTTGTAGCTCACTGGTAAGACCTTGCACTGCTGAAACATAGCACATGAGTTCAAATCCTATCAGCCACATATTAATTTTATTGTATTTTCTTTTAATCTTTTTAGAAGCCCAAGAGTCTTCACGTGTGCTACACGTAAACTTAAGAGACACAGAATAAACAAACACGTGCACGAGAGTATACCAAACGACCCCGACACGTAGCATAAATCCCAAGCCCCTCCGTCAGTAAAAGACCGGCGAAACTTCATTTTTAACCGGTACCACCGGTCCCCCCATCAGGAATGCTATAAATTTTTGCCCCCTTCACCTCTTCAGCTACCCCACTTCCCTCACACTGTTTATTTTCTCTGCACATTTTCAGAGAACAATAAATCACCTTTAATCACAATTTTAATGCATTCTTTCACCCCCTAAACCCTAATTTCCCCTATAAATACCAAACCATATTTCATCCCTCCTCACTAAAAAATTCCCTGTCAAAACTCTCCAAAATTCTTAAGTCGCTTTAGTGTGCAAGTGGAGTTAGCGTAGGATGAAGTTCCGGCGACGTTCCAAGGAGTTTCCGGCGACGAAACGATGCCCCGAGACCTTCCGTAGCTTCATATCTCTCTCCTCTAGTTCAAAAGACAGTAATTCCCCTCTCCCTCTCTCTTCTCCTATTATAAAACTTTCAATTCTAAAAACCTGACGGAAGCGGAGTTAATCCGACTTCCGATTCGGTTTTTTCTTTAAAACTCTACTTTCCTTAATCAATAAAATTCCATACTATCACATAATGTTTAACAAACATAAACAAACCTATTAAAGCAAGTTTCATCTTAAAATATTCTTTTATGCAATTTTTATTGTATTTTTACGGTAAAATACCACATACTTCATTTCCGACATAAAACAACACAAAACTTGTATTACCTTTAGATAACTCATGAGGTAATGACCTACCTCATCACAACACACATCTTTGACATAGCACAATGAAGTTTTGGGAATATATTCATGGGATAACACGACTTTACAAATAAATACCATCAACTTATAAAACCATTTCTTTAAAAAGTGTATTAAACAATTCCTTACAATTGCACCTCTACAACCCACTTTTGGGGACCCCGTTCGGGATGGTGCGGGTTATCACACATCTTCGGGCCTAGTAGAGCGAGATGCAGACCTCCGAAAGGAGCATTCCATCTCGATGGAATTTTAATGCATTTTTCTTTAGAAAATGAGATTTCTACAAGAAAATAAATAAAATTTATTTTTAATATATATATATATATATTATCAAAATATCTATTTTAATTATATTATATAAATGTTCCAAGTTTTCAAAAGGAATCACCACTATATGAAAATCCCATCCAAATACAAAACAATTCCATATACTATGAAATCAGGTCTTACTCACTAGAAATTTCACTTTTATAAAATATACATCTATTAAAACCCTAAAGACGATAATTAAATGCTTGAGATGTATTTTGAAATCATACCAAAACTATTTCATAAAACCCCCTCAAGTTATACTAAATTACAATAAGGACCCTAGTAAATATAGGTTTAAGCGGGACCGGTCTCTTGAGCCTAGGGGAGCCGGAGAATGTGGGTGCTTGCCTATCTAAGATAGACAATCTAACAAACGGTGTTATCAACACGATAATTGTCTTTGAAAAAGATACAAATCCTGTCGTCCATGTGTAAGTCGATGTCGCGCACCCCACGTGCTCACGGGGAGGCGGAAATTGCAAAAAATGATTTTTACGGGCTTCGCAACACCGACTAGAACCAAGGATCGATCATAAACCCTAGCTAGAAAACTACTTGAGCTTTAACTACTCGAATGAATGTTATACCTCGTAGTATCGTGTCCTTCGGGTCTTCTCGCTGTCCTCCTCGTCATCATAGTCTCTAAGGATCGGAACGGATCACGGCTACCTCGACGGCCTTCTCGAGTTAAAGATGATCCACCCGAGAGTCTATAGTCCAAGCTCCTATCTCGAATCTGAGATAACTACGGCTTTTAGTTCGCTAAACTAGAAGTCCTAGGTTGTGTAGAGTGAGAAGATGGAGAGATTTGTCTCTTGGAACCCTAGGTTTCTCAACTCATGAGAGGTCTAGGGTTTGTAATGAAGAGAAGAGGCTTGAAGAAAATGAGAAAAGAGTTGTGTGCTTTGAAAAAAGCTTGGCTGCCCAAAAATAAAGCATGAAGCAAATATGATATTTTAGAGATAAATATCTCACAAAAAAATATCTCACAAGCTTCACAAAATATCTATTTTGTCAAGAGTGAGTCATGAGCATGAGTCATCTAGTAGCCATGCTAGATTCAATGTCCAAAATCCACCTCATTTCTCCACCTATTTGTTTTAATCCATAATAGAATTAAAACCCTAATAGGTGTCCCCTTCTAGAAGCTTTCCCGAACTAATTACGAGAATGCCCCTCATCCGTATATACATACCTGCATCCGCATTCCGAAGAATACGAATACAAAGAGACGAAACAAATCCATCAATATAATACTAGGATCCGGTTTAAACCAAAGCCCATTAGTATTATCCGCCCGATCATCATACGTGCAAAAGTACATGTAAGTGATCGAAACCCTGCCATAAAACCATACAGCCTCTATACCTTTTGCCCGGTGCAGGGAAACTCTTTATGTGGGACTCTAAAGACTCGACACTACGTTGGCAGTGGGTTTAACCACAGGCCGCAAGCGGTACTAGCTGCACGTAATGGTCCCCAGGTAGATATCGATAAGAAGGCCGATGAGCTAACTCATCCAAACTCCTACTGAGCCTGAATGTAACAATCTCTGTACAGTCTGGTCTGTTCATCTAAGAGTATCGCATATCGGGCCTAGGGGCGATGATCGTCAGACCTCTAATAGCGCAATAAGTCGTGTCGGAGAGTAGCCCAATACATCCTGAGAAACTACTGGAATACTTACCAGTAAATCTCGCTTGCCTTGGCCAAGGACTTTGTGTAATGGACTTCCGAACACAGCGCGATATCAACCCCCGATACTGGGAGAGACGAATCCTATCTAACCGCCACTGCCTCCAAGTTCTTCAAGACTGCACCCAACTACTACCTGTTTGCACGACTCCTTTGAGCCGTGGTAGGATAGTAATCAAAGTACAGTAGGAACACACTTGAGGCAAAGTAGCAGTGTCAAGTCGACGTACTAAGCTGCACTCATGTGACCTGGGAACTGCTACCCGACGACAGGTATAATACCCACCAACAGTTCCCGATGAGTCATGTCCAGTATACTCATAACCTTATGAGCACCTGCATACTATCTTCAGTACGACGTACTAATGGCTGTGGGACAGACCATCTCCTCTGCTGGGATGAGAAGCGTATACACTAGTCTACTGTGGAATATCGATGCCCTATCTCGATAATCCTACTACTATGGACCTATAGAGGATGTGCTTATAGACTACCCAGCCCCCACTAGTGTGACTGCCATCACAACGCTGGTAATCAAGCAAAGATTCTAAGGGCTCCAATAGGTATAAGTGATATGCTAAGAAAACACATGCACATATTGAGTTAGAAACAAACCAGGTAGCATACTACCATTTTGAGCAAGACTCTTACTATATCCGTGTATATCCCAAGCTCCCATTAAGTAATATACAATCCAGTATGATACAATAATGGCCTCTAAGGCATATATCACTAACAATCTCCCACTTGCACTAAGGCTATATACTGGCATATCGCAGACCTAAGGTCTCGAATAGCCTCTTAAACACTGTCTGAGGGATGGCCTCTGTGAGTGGATCTGCAGTGTTGTTCTCCGTATTTACTCTCCTCACCTCGATCTCCTGGGATCAACGATCTCCCTGATCAGGTGGTACCGCCTCAAGATATGTTTGGATCTCTGATGGGACCTGGGTTCCTTCCCTAAAGCTATAGCGCCGTATGTTGTCACAATACTAAAGTATTGGACCAACAAATGGAAGGAACCGCCTGAAGTTCAGTTAAGAACTTCCATATCCAGACTGTCACTTTTGCGGCGTCTCATGCAGCGAACTACTCCGTTTCTATCATCGAGTTTGCAACGGTGTCCTGCTTGGAGCTCTTCCAACAGACCGCCCCTCCACTGAGGGTAAGGCCATAACCCAATATGGACTTGGAGTCATTCTTATCACTCTGGAAGCTGGAGTTAGCAAAATCCTCGATCTGGAGGTCCTTTTCCGCCATACACCAAGAACATCCCATTATTCCTTCTCAGGTACTTGAGAATGTTCTTTACTGCTTCCCAGTGCTTCTCCCCTGGGTTTGACTGATACCGGCTTACCACGCTAAGTGCGTAAGCAACATCTGGTCTGGTACACAACATCGCATATATTACAGAGCTTACCGCAGTAGCGTAGGGTATAATCGACGTGTGAGCCCTTTCCAAATCAGTCTTGGAAGACATCTCTTTAGAGAGGGTGATTCCATGACAAGTCGGTAGACTACCGCGCTTAGAATCGTCCATACTAAATATTTTCAGTATGGTGTGTAGGGTTCCTAGGCACACTCAAGAGGTTCCACAAGGCATCAACCATGCCAAATTCAAAAATTTAGGTGCCGAGAAACCCTAATATAGATCGTTAACTAGAAATTAAGGCGAAAACAAATGCAAGCAAACAACTTTGTTACTAAGTGAATGGAAATACAACCTTTGTAGATCCGGTCCTCCACTTCTTTAGCTCCGTGATGACGTCCCTTCGCTGCGATCACCGGAATCCCGGACTCTAGCGATGGTTTCGTCGGAGAAATGAGTGGGCTAGGTCGTTGACTTCGATGCCGAAGATGATCTACGTCGAGGCAACTCTAACTCAAGCTCCATCTTCACTAGCTCATGAAACTTGTGAAGAAAACACCCTATACAACATGGCAAGTGGTAGAGGATGAAGAAATAGGAAGTGGGTTCACTTCGGATTTGGATTTCTCACTAGGTTTCAACACTTGAAAATTTTCTAGCAATGGTTTTCTTTCTTCTTGAAGAAGAAGAAGAAGAAAGAAAAAGAATGAATAATGGTCAAAAGAAAATTCAAGTGGATACTTATCATAATGCAACCATGGGTGAGTTAACTTGTGTAGAGAATAAACTAGGGTTTAGATGAATGGTTAGGTTAAAGAAAGAAACAAAATGGTCAAAGCTTTTCAAAGCTTCATGAAGCTTCAAGTATAGAACAAAATAATCCACCATTTTATTTCTTGCCAAAATAAATAAATAAATAAATAAATAAATAAATAATACCTTAAC
Source organism: Agapanthus africanus (assembly GCA_030015575.1). Taxonomy (NCBI): domain Eukaryota; kingdom Viridiplantae; phylum Streptophyta; class Magnoliopsida; order Asparagales; family Amaryllidaceae; genus Agapanthus; species Agapanthus africanus. Next base: position 52,182,973 of record CM057339.1, read on the forward strand.
CATTAACCTAAACTATGGTTTAAAGCATGCACACCCAAGTTTGCATGTATCATCAAACATGATACAAATTAGTGCACAAACGTATATCAAATATACAATGTGCACAATCTAGTGAGAAAATAATCTTAAGTGAACCAATACTAGTTAATGTAAAGTAATATATCAAATATATAATTATACATTAAATCATTAAATCAACACTTGATTTAATGATCCGGTCATACTGCATACAACCGACTAATATCAAGTGTATCAATGTATCGAATCAACACTTGATTCGGTAACCCGGCTATATCATATATAACCGTCGAATGATACAAATCGCAAGAATAGAATACAGTATCACATACTGGTATTATTCTCGGTCCCGCACAAATCTTATATGCGCTCCTATTTCGTTTTGCTTGAGCCAGGAAACCTCTGTGTAGGACTCTAAAGACTCGTCAATACGCCGGCAGCAGGTGATGATCATATCAAACACCCACAAGCCGCAAGCGGTCTGCTAAACGTAACGGCCACCCGGGTATTGAGCGATCAGAAGATCAACGAGCAAGCCCGCTCACACTTCTGTGAATCCAACCAGTAACACTTACCGTACAGTCCGGTCTCGTCGTCTGATATGTCGCATATCTTGCCTGGGGGTGGTAAACGTCAGACCCCAATAGCTCGATAAGTCGTGTCGATATGAGGTCTATAATAGTTTGAGAAACTACCGGTAACACTTATCAGTAAATCTCAGCAACCCTGGCCAGGGATTTCCGGTTATAGTCAATCGAACACAGCGCAATATCAACTCCCTATACCGGGAGAGACGAATCCCCTCCTATCGCTCATTGCCTCCATGTGATTCGGGACTGTACCCAAAAACCACCGTTTTGCTCGCCCTCTTGGACGTGGTAAGGTGGAAATCAAAGCACAGTGGGAATCACACAAGACTCTATGACGATCTCGGGTCAACAGACTACTCTGTACCAGTGTCACCAGAGAACTGCCATCTGACGTGAGGTATAATACCATCTGGGAGTTCTCGGTGAGTCCGTCCAGTGTACCCAGTCTCCACTGAGCACCCGTACACCATCCTTGATATCAAACACCGATGGATATAGGATCATCCATCGCCCATCATATGGGTCAAGATGCATATACGCTAGTCTACTCTGGTGCATCGCTGCCCTGTCTCGATACACCCACGACTAGGGACCTTGAAGGATGTAATTATGGACTACCATGTCCCCACTAGTATGATCCGCATCATAGTCTAGGTAGTCAAGTACACATCCTAAGGGCTTTACCAACATGTAGCAGAGAGACAATCAGTGTACACGTTAAGATAAATAGCAACCAGATAGCATATTATCATGTCGAGCAAGAAAGTCCTCCCTATATATGTCCAAGCATCCACTACAATATACATCCAATGTATAGTAATGGCCTCTAGGGCATACATATAACTAACATGGTGTTGTTGTATCTTGACTGTGAAAGTCCCACCATCCTCTTTGATCTATCACGATAGATCTGAATCCTCAGAATGTAGTTGGTATCACCCAGGTCTTTCATGGAGAACCTCTGTGATAAGAATCCTTTGACTGATTGTAGCATAAGAATGTCATTTCCTATCAAGAGAATGTCATCCATGTACTCAATGAGGAATTCCACAGTTCTTGCTACAATCTTACTATAAATGCATGGTTCATCTGGATTTTTGATAAAGTCGAATTTTTTGAATGTCTCAATAAAAACATATGTTCTAACTCTGCGATACCTGCTTTAGTCCATAAATGGACTTAAGCAACTTGCACACTGTCCCGCTGCTTCTACTCTAATTGAAACCCTCTGGCTGTCCATATAGACGCACTCTTCCAAATTACCATTTAGAAAAGCCGTCTTTATGTCCATCTGCCGGATCTCAAAATATTGGAAGGCGGCAATGGCAAGAAGGATCCGAATGGATTTGAGTATAGACACTGGAGAAAAGGTTTCATCATGGTCCAAACTAGGTCTTTGACGAAAACCTTTTGCAACAAGTTTAGCCTTATAGGTTTCAACCTATCCATCTACACCAATCTTCTTTCAGAAGATCCATTTGCAGTCTATGGGTTTTACCCTTTCTGGAGCAATGTTCAAAGTGCATACTTTGTTGGTGTACATGGACTACATTTCGGTCCGCATTGCATCCAGCCATTTTATCGAGTCGCCGCTCTGAATGGCTTACTGGAAGCTAGTTGGCTCATCATTGTCAATGATGCAATCCTCTCGATCCCCATCTATGAGAAAACCGTAGTATCTCTCAGGCGGATGAGACTGCCTACTAGTCCTGCGGATTGGCACAGGGATGTCCGGTTCTTTTGAAATCTCTGGTTCTACCATACTTTCAGTAATAGTTTGTGGTTCTGTAATTTCTTCTAGTTCTATTGCGCTCCCACTATTTCCTTTTACAAAAAAAATGATTTTCTAAAAAGTGGGCATGACGAGAAACAAAAACTTTTTGTTCCTCTGCGTAATAGGAAAGATACCCCTTGAAGTTCTCTGGGTATCTCATAAACCTATACAGTACTGAGCGTGCCTCGGGCTGTCCGCATACTGCTTTTCAACAAAAGCTGGACATCCCTATATCTTTATATGCTGAAGATATGGTTTCTTCCCACTCCACATCTGATATGGTGTGTTAGGCACAGTCTTGGTAGGAACCTTTTTCAAAAGATATGTAGCTGATTCTAGTGCATAACTTCAGAAGGATCGTGGCAATTCAGCGTTACTCATCATGGAACGAACAATATCTAATAGGGTTATGTTCCGTCTTTCCTATACACCGTTGTGTTGTGGTGTGTATGGAGGAGTAAGCTGGGAGAGAATTCTATTCTCTTTTAGGTAATCCAGGAACTCGACAATTTAAGTATTCACCACGTCGATCAGATCTCAGTGTCTTGATACTTTTGCGTGTTTGTTTTTCCACTTCATTCTTATATTCTCGGAATTTTTCAAAGGGTTCGGATTTATGCTTTCACAAGAAGACATGTCCTAACCTAGAGAAATTATCCGTAAAAGTAATGAAACGGGAATAACTACTTCGTGCATCTATAGATATTGGACTACACACGTCGCTGTGTATGAGTCCCAAGAGCTCGCTCGCTCTTACTCCGTGTCCAGTGAACGGAGTCTTTGTCATCTTTCCTATGAGACAAGATTGACAAGTTGCATAAGACTGATATTCGAACAGATCCAAATATCCCTCTCTATGTTACTTCAACAACCGTGTTTCATTGATGTGACCCTGTCTACAATGCCATAAGAAAGTTTTATTTAATTCTGAAGACTTTCTTTTAAGTGTGTTCTGGATGTTTGAAAACCCGAGCTTGATTCAATATATACTGTCCTCTAGTATACCTGACCCAATCAAACTTTGATTTAGGTGGATGTGAACCACATCGCTTACAAACTAGACTTGGTACACACAAACAGTTACGTAGAATCAATATCTGCCTACTTGTCAATTCTAGATGATATACCCTACGGATACAGTGTCCATGCTCATTCCGTTAGCATCCCTGAGAGTCATATCACCTGTCCTGATAACTTACGGTTTCTCAAAACCTGTAATAAATTACAGATATGAGATCCTGATCCGGTATCTTGTACCCAGGAAGTAGAGTTAATTGAAAGACTGTTTTCAATCATTAACACACCCAAAGTTGAAGCCACAACATGCTTCGGATCCTGGATTCTGGCTTTCCAAGCCCTCCATCCCTTCTGCCAATGCCCTTTCCCATAACAATAGGAACATCCCTCCTTCCTTACAGTTAACCCCGAAAATTTTGCCCTTCCTTTTCTTCTATCTTACCGACACCACCAATCGGCTTTGCAGAGGTCTTTTTCTTCTCACCCTTGGCATCCGCCTTAGAATCAGAAGCGGAAGATTCCCCAATAAGCAGAGCGGTCTCCCTGGTTTCTTTCAGGGTGCCCTAAACTGGAAGTATAACTTTCTTCCCCTGGGCGTAAGTAGGAGATAGGGACTGTAGAATCAAGTCAGCATATGACTCGTTCTCCAACGTGGTCTTCAGGTCCGTGAGCTTTTTAATATAGCTAGTCATCGTAAGGATGTTGTCCCCTATAGATGACCCGACAACCAACCTCACTTGAAGCAATTCCTTCGAGGTATCATATCTTGCGATACGAGATTGCCTTCCATATAAAACATTATTATGGAGGAAAATGGAAACTAAGTTCATCTTCTTGTGCTGCCTCTGGTATACACCATCAATTAAAGCCAATACGAGGCACTTGGAATTCATACTGTCCTTTTTCCTTGTCTTACGGATATCCTTATCCATGACGGTGGAAACTGGACCTGGGACTGCTAGGGCTTGAGTAGTAATGAGGTGGTCCAGCTTGTCATAGGTAATGGACATTTGGACAAACCTTTGCCAGTCATTTTAGTATAACTCAGTTATTTTATTATTTATCTGTAACCTAATCTGGTCACCTGGTCGCTACAATAAGGAGAGAGAGAAGAAAACACTCAATATAATGCTCTTGCAAGTTTAGATTGGTTTTTAATTTATCTAAACAGGATGGCTCCTACTGTTTCTCGAATCCTTCCTCAAACCATAAAAGAAGAATTAGTCAGGATTAATCTCACCTTACAATACTTACTTAACCGTTCAGCCATGCTAGTGTCGGTACTTCGAGGGAGGTTTTACGACACTTTCATGAAGTTCCTTAATTAAATAACCTCTTCTCCCTGAAGCGTAGCCCCGCTAACACTGTTCTAGACACCTACTTGGTTTATAGCATTGATCGTTAAGTGAAGAATGTCCCGAGGAGTAGCGGATAATCACAGTAGGATCGTGATCCAAATATCATTGTGTGATAATCCTGAAGGAATCCTACCAACATTATCACACTCCAAATAGTATGCAACATTAGCAAGTTTCAGTTTCCTTAGAAACTCCCGATGTGGATTTCTTCCCCATGCTCTTATAACCTTGACGAAGGTCAACAAATCATAAGTCACATGTCAAGTTCTACTCATTATTGTCCAGGATAATTTGAACCCACCCGTATATACCCTTGATGAAGGTCAACAAGGTAATACGACTGTCCCAAACCAACGCATCTATCTATGCTACATATGAACACCCAGCAGCTACCAATCACTATGCCTTGATGAAGGTCAACAAATATAGTTTGAATACTATTGAATATTCATATGAAATGAAGGAGGGATACGGCTGGTTTTGGCGAAACCGTGAACTTAGTAAACTTGATATAATCTAAGGAACCTGATAGCTTTTAAAAGGAGTGGTTTAAGCTCCGCATTTAAAAGTCTCCTGTTTTAAAATAACCGAGTGGTTTTAAAATTTGTTCCAACGATTCAGCTTTGGTTTTTTTGCTTTGCATTAATTTAATGCAGTCCCATCAATTAACTTACCATTATAGAAAACAACGAAAATACAACGTACGCTTATACCATCCGCATTCGCCACGGGGCCCCATCATCACCCGTTAGGTTACTTAACTAACGACAGAGTGGGGGCTGGACTAGCGTGGATGCAAAACATAAGCAACGTCTATTATAATATATATATATATATATAATAATAATATCCATTCGTCAAACGCAATGATAGGCATTCCAGATCACAGATGAACACATTGGATATACTAGGAATTCCGCGTTTCGTTTGAGCCTGTAACGAAGAACAGATTCCACGGTCGTAATGAATAGCCAAACACCACTCTAGACCCCTACGGGTGCGACAAACTACTCGCAAAATACCCGAAGTGAAGCAATCTCCCTCAACAAAGTTAGTAGGCCATTCGGCACTTCAAAGTACCCTGTAGTTTGTGCACCCCACCTTGGGTCTATCCTAGGAGCAGAAAATAGTAAAAGAAATAATACAATGGTAGCTACAACCTCAACCCGGATGTGCCCCGCAAAAATAATATTACATAACTTTACAAATTTATATCGAATGAAAGAATGAAAACTCTCATCTCACATCCCCGGCTATCCATCCACGACGATCCAACAAGTTCATATATACAAACCATTATAACATCATCACAGATATGTGCAACCCCGACTAATCGACATATAGCAATTAGTCGACATTTCCAAACACATATATACATCACAAAGCTTGTAAAGTAACTACGACATTAGAATTCCGCGTGCAATTAGCAAACTTATCCAATTTTCCAAGACATGAAAATCCAGTGAGCTAAAGTTCCAAAACCGATCGTTTTGAGCCAATCCGGGAGTCGAAACGAACTCGAAACCCGCCCGAATCTTCATGGAGGCGAAGACACAAGAATTACCTGTCAAACTAGGGGCCTCGAGGTGGAGGGTACCCACCCCCAGGGGCCACCATGAGGTAGCCCCCAAAGGGAGGTAGACCCGAGAGCACCAAACTATGGTGCTCTCGGGTCACCGGCCCCAAGACTACCTTGTGGTGGTTTTGGGGGTGGTCCCGGCCGTTGGTCCTCCCGAGGTGTCCTCGAGATGCGCATGCTCCACCCCGCAGCTTTTTGGTTCAAACCGTGAGCCTGCGGGGTGCGCAAACAACTCAAAACTTCATTTTTGAAAATTGTTTCTGTCGGCGGTTTTTGCGCGACAAAAACGGCGGAATTCTAACATCGCTATAAGCTATCTAAGGTTTATGAGAGTCTCTGATACTACTGTAAGTCGATGTCGCGCGCCCCACGTGTTCGCGGGGAGGTGGAAATTGCAAAAAATGATTTTTACGGACTTCGCAACACCGACTAGAACCAAGGACAATCATAAACCCTAGCTAGCAAACTACTTGAGGTTTAACTACTCGGATGAATGTTATACCTCGTAGTATTGTGTCCTTTGGGTCTTCTCGCTGTCCTCCTCGTCATCGTAGGCTCTAAGGATCGGAACGGATCACGGCTACCTCGACGCCTCCTCGAGTCAATGACGATCCACCCGAGAGTCTATAGTCCGAGCTCCTATCTCGAATCTGAGATAAATACGGCTTCTAGTTCGCTAAACTAGAAGTCTTAGGTTGTATAGAGTGATAAGATGGAGAGATTTGTCTCTTGTAACCCTAGGTTTCTCAACTCATGAGAGGTCTAGGGTTTGTGATGAAGAGAAGAGGCTTGAAGAAAATGAGAAAGGAGTTGTGTGCTTTGAAAAAAGCTTGGCTGCCCAAAAATAAAGCATGAAGCAAATATGATATTTTGGAGATAAATATCTCACAAAAAAATATCTCACAAGCTTCACAAAATATCTATTTTGTCAAGAGTGAGTCATGAGCATGAATCATCTAGTAGCCATGCTAGATTCAATGTCCAAAATCCACCTCATTTCTCCACCCATTTGTTTTAATCCATAATAGAATTAAAACCCTAATAGGTGTCCCCTTCTAGAAGCTTTCCCGAACTAATTACGAGAATGCCTATCATCCGTATATACATACCCGCATCCGCATTCCGAAGAATACGAATACAAAGGGACGAAACAAATCCATCAATATAATACTAGGATCCGGTTTAAACCAAAGTCCACTAGTATTATTCGCCCGATTATCATACGTGCACAAGTACATGTAAGTGATCGAAGCCCTGCCATAAAACCATACGGTCTCTACACCTTTTGCCCGGTGCAGGGAAACTCTCTATGTGGGACTCTAAAGACTCGACACAACGCTGATAGTGAGTTTAACCACATGCCGCAAGCGGTAATAGCTGCACATAACGGTCCCCAGGTAGATGTCGATAAGAAGATTGATGATGTAACTCATCCGAACTCCTCCTGAGCCTGAATGTGACAATCTCTGTACAGTCTGGTCTGTTCGTCTAAGAGTATTGCATATCGGGCCTAGGGGGCGGTAATCGTCAGACCCCTAATAGTGCAATAAGTCGTGTCGGAGAGTAACCCAATACATCTTGAGAAACTACTGGAATACCTACTAGTAAATATCGCTTGTCTTGGCAAAGCACTTTGTGTAATGTCCTTCCGAACACAGCGCGATATCAACCTCCAATACCGGGAGAGACAAATCCTATCTAACCGCCACTGCCTCCAAGTGCTTCGGGACTGCACCCAACTACTACTTGTTTGCATGACTCCTTTGAGCCGTGGTAGGGTAATAATCAAAGTTCAGTGGGAACACATTAGAGGAGAAGTAGCAGTGTCAAGTTGACGGACTAAGTTGCACTCATGTCACCTGGGGACTGCTACCCGACGACAGGTATAATACCCACCAACAGTACGAGTCCTGTCCAGTGTACTCATAACCTAATGATCACCTGCATACTATCTCCAGTAGGACGTACTGATGGCTATAGGACAGACCATCTCTCCTGCTGGGATGAGAACAGTATACACTAGTCTACTGTGGAGTATCTATACCCTATTTCGATAATCCTACGACTATGGACCTGTATAGGATGTGCTTATAGACTACCCAGCCCCCACTAGTATGACTGCCATCACAACGCTGGTAATCAAGCAAAGATCCTAAGGGCTCTACCAATATGTATAAGCGATATGCTAAGAAAACACATGCACATATTGAGGTAGAAACAAACCAGGTGGCATACTACCATTTTGAGCAAGACTTTTACTATATTCGTGTATATCTCAAGCTCCCATTAAGTAATATACAATCCAGTATGATATAATAATGGCCTCTAGGGCATATATCACTAACACCATGTGCAACAGTTACCGATAATATCAAAACAATCAGGATTTCAATTCCGTTTAAAAGTCTGACTCAATTCGAGTCATGGTCAAACCTGAAATCAATCTAACTTGAATATGATTCAAGTATAAACTATAATACAATATGAATCCATAAATCCGTCTATTCAATCTATATCAATCTATATTAACTGAACCGAACCATGGATATATTCCGTCTACATGACTCTCCATTTATATCCATTTCATTTACTGATATCATGGTTTCGGCAAGTCTTCCATTTACTACAAGACAATATAATCAATACAATAAGGCACTACGGGGTTTATAAGGGGTAGACTGGTACGGAATATGTTAAAGGTGGCACGAGGTGGTCACTTAATACGTAGTTACATCCATGCCGTTGTTCCGTGGTATTTTCGACAGAGCCTTGTACTACGGGTTATCAAAGTCCACGGTATAAGTTGGACTCCTCTCGTATACACTGGTATCTTCTATACCAAGCTACAAACACTACGTTAACCTAACAATCAAGTATTATACTAGATATACTCTCTTTTCTATCTATTCTACTTCTCTTCTTCTTTGGAATGTTGTCAGGAGGACCCGACTCTGAGTAGCTTGAAACCAGTCAGGAGTAATTGGAGCAGTTCATACAAGACCCTGAGCATTAGATTTTACTTGTACATATATTTCCATTTCAGTTATGCCATTGTTTAAGCATCGCTTTCCACTCATGTATTTACATTTCAGTTGTACCTGTAAAAGAATGTTTAATAAATAAAGTTTTTGTTCCTTTACATTCCTGTCTCTTGTGTACTTTACTTTATATTGCTTAGTTACGCTTAACGTATTTACTTCTGAGTAAATACGTCGCGGCCTCGCCGCGTCTCCTTCCCGTACACCGGGAAGCGGGGCGTGACAAATTCAGGACTTTAATTTCTTTTTAAGTGCATGACTCAGACAGAGTCTCAATCTAATCAATCTGATTTGAATCTAATTCAAGTATAACTACAATACAACATGAATCCATTTATACCAGAATTCAATCTATATCAACATGACTCGACCGAACCGAACCATGGATATACTCCGATTACATGATTATCCATTTATTTCCATTCTGTTTACATGATATCATGATTTCGGCATGTCATCCATCTATATAACAAAACAATACAATACAATACAAAATACATTACGGGGTTTTTAAAGGGGTAGACTGGTATGGAATGTGTTAGAAGTGGCACGAGACGGACACTTTAATACACCTAACCTGAATATCCATTGTTGTTGTACTGCGGCTTAACGGTTCCGTGTGCTCCGTATACCTTAGTCTCCGGAATAGCGGGACTGCTCTTGTATACACTGGCATATTCTGTACCAAGTTACAAAAAACTACGATAACAGAACAAAAGATAACATTATATAGTTATATTCTCTTTTCTGTCTATTCTACTTCTCTCTTTCTTTGGGACTTACCGAACGATTGTTTGCTGATGACATTCATTTTCTTCTTTCTTTGGAATGTTGTCAGGTGCATCCGACTCACTAGAGATCGAGCCCAGTACTGAGGACTTGGAGCAGTTTGCCATCGAACCAGAGCTGTAAGCACTTGTATATACTTTTCATTTCAGTTATACCATTGTTTAGGCATTGCTTTCTATTCCTGTATTTACATTTCCAGTTGTACTTGTAAAGAATTGTTAAATAAATAAAAGTTGCTGTTCATTTATATTCATGTCTCTTGTGTACATTTTACTTTATATTGCTTATTTACGCTTAGCGTATTTACTTCTGAGTAAATATGTAGCGTGACCCGTCGTGTCTCCTTACCGTACACTGGGAAGCGGGGCGTGACAGGTTTTGTTGGCGGCCCATGCAGGTCAGTTCTGCATGGACATGCTGATCAATTCTGCATGAAGTCCTAAGAAATATAACACAAGAATCAGCAACTAAAAATATTCTTTACGTTTCATATTCCTTGAATCTTATAATTTCATATACTTTGAATCTATCATAACCCTATTTTTATTTCAAGGTTATGGATTCTCCAAACAATACCAGCACCAACTTCAACAACACACCACCACCTCTACCGCTTACGCCTACCGTTGCTGTTCCGATCAATGAGCAGACGGTACTGTTTGAGGCAATCCGAAACCTTCTGGAAGGAAAGTAGCAGCAGATTGCTATCTTACTGAACCGTCCAGAAGCGGAAGCGTCCGGAGTAAAGCAATTCCGGGCATTGCACCCAAAGCAATTTTTAGAAAAAGAGAGCCTTCTGGAAGCTGAAGAATGGGTTCAGAGCAACGACGACGATCTGGTAGCAGCACAAGTGCCAGAGATCGCTTGGGTACGAGTTGCGAAGCTGCAACTCATTAACAATGCCCGAGTTTGGTGGAAGGAAGAAGAAAGCCGTCTTGACTAACCGATCGAATGGAAAACCTTTCGCGACATGTCCGAAACAAAGTATTTTCCAAAGACTGCCCGATTTGATATGGAGCAGCAATTCATCCATCTACAATAGGGTTCGTTGTGGACCAAATCTGTGGATGGGTATGATGCTGAGTTTACCATGCTCAGTAGGTAAAATATGTCTCAATATTCGATTTTCTTATATCACATACTACACAGCTAACACAAGACCTTAACAGATTTGCGGCACACTTAATACTGACTGCTGAGATCAGGTCCAGACGATTTCAGCAAGGGTTAGATCCGGAGATCCAAGTTATCTTAGCTACAGGGGATTTCCCAACCCACAAACTGGCCATGAATGCTGCCAGTCGATATGAGGCAGTGGTGAAGATGAAGGGCAGACCCCAATCTTTCGGAGTGAAGCGTCCTGCCAATCAGATGGCAGGAGGAGCCTCTTCAAGGCCACCTTTTGTGTCCAGGAGACCTGGAGTACCAATCAACCGGCCCAGCACAGCCTTTTGCACCTACTGCAGGAGGGATGGACACCTGGCGAAGGACTGTCGGCATGCAAATCGCTTTTGTTTGGTCTGCGGCTCAGCCACACATAATATTTGGTCTTGTCCTCGTAGACTCAATCCAAATGTTGCACCTAGACCAGCAATTACCTATCCGCAGCGACCAGCCATCCAGGCACCTGCTCCACGACTAGCTCTCCCAGCTCCACTACCTCGTAGACCGGCTGCACCTCCTCCTCGTCAATTCCATCAAGCTCAAAGGAAATTACTTCAAGGACAATGGAACGGATAGAGGAATGATCCTCCAGTAAGGAGGAATGTACCGAGGCGACAGGCTTTCGACTATGAAAGAAGCTGAAGCCACTGGCCAAGTCATTACTGGTAACCTTTCAATCTTTCAAAGCTGTTCAATACTTGTTATATCCATATATTTTTCTATTCCTAAACCTATCCCACATAACTTAGGTACAATCTTAGTAGCCTCACTTCCTGCACTAGCACTCTTCGATACTGGAGCATCTCATTGCTTTATGTCGCAACGGTTCATCCGAACTCATGCGATTCCAGTCAAACCTCTCATATCTAGTTGGAATGTCAGTTCAGGGAACGACGTTCTAAAGGCAATGATGGGATACCACCTGTGTCCAGTGGTCGTCTGCAGCATAGAATTCTATGCTGACTTCAAAGTGCTGGACATACCAAATTTTGATGTCGTTTTGGGTATGGATTGGCTCGGAACTTTTTACGCTACCATAGACTGTCGTTAAAGGAGGGTAGTGTTCGAGATTCTAGACCATCCGGTCTTTTATTTCAAAAGTGGAGACCGTACCCTGGAGCCAAGCACATACAACGCAAAACCGAAGAAGGCAGTGATTACAGCGCTTCAAACGGAGGAAGGATCAAAGCCAGAGGTAGTTCAAGAGTTTGACGATATATTTCCTGAAGACATATCAGGTTTGCCTCCCGATCGAGCTCTTGAATTCAGCATTGATTTAGTATATGGATCACAACCAGTGATCAAAGAACTGTATCGGTTAAGCCCTGAAGGTTTGAAGGTGGTCCGTACTCAGTTGGACGAATTATTGACGAAAGGATGGATTCGTCCCAGCACTTCAAGTTGGGGATCGCCAGTTCTACTTATGAAGAAGAAGGAAGGCTCATATCGAATGTGCATTGATTATAGAGCTCTGAATGAAGTTACTATAAAGAACAAGTATCCACTTCCACGCATCGACGACCTGTTCGATCAACTAAGTGAGTCTTGCGTTTTCTCCAAGTTAGATCTTCGTTCGGGTTATCATCAGGTGAAGGTCAAAGAATCTGATATTCATAAAACGGTATTCAGAACTCGTTATGGACATTACGAATTTCTTGTGATGCCATTTAGAGTGACCAACGCACCAGCTATATTCATGAACCTAATGAATCAAGTTTTCCGAGAGTACCTAGACATGTTTGTTGTCATCTTCATCGACGACATCCTGGTGTATTCTAAGAGTCGGAAAGAACATGCCGAGCATTTACGAATTGTCCTGGAAACTTTACGACGGCATCAACTCTACGCCAAGTACAGCAAGTGCGAGTTTTGGCTAAATCAAGTCAGTTTCCTCGGACATATTGTATCAGGAGATAGAATCTCTGTAGATCTAGCTAAACTATCAGCAGTAAGCGAATGGCCACACTGAAGTCAGTGAAGGACATTCGAAGTTTCTTAGGCTTAGTAGGATATTACAGAACATTCATTGAAGGATTTTCGAAGATTGCAATACCCCTGACCAAGCTCACACGTAAAGATGAAGAATTCGTGTGGTCAGAAGCACGTGAACGAGCTTCCGTAGAACTCAAGTCAAGATTGACATCATCACCTATTCTCGTTATACCGGACCGATCTGATGGTTTTAAAGTGCATTGCGATGCATCCGGTAAGGGATTAGGATGTGTTCTACATCAGCACGGTAAAATTGTAGATTATGCATCAAGACAGCTAAAGATTCATGAGCGCAATTATCCGACGCATGATTTGGAGTTGGCGGCCGTAATCTTTGCACTCAAGATTTGGCGCCATTATCTTCTTGGTGAATGAGTGGACATATACACAGATCACAAGAATCTGAAATATATGTTTACTCAGAAGGAGTTGAATATGCGGCAGAGAAAATGGTTAGAACTTATGGCGAATTTTGACATCAACTTACAATATCATCCAGGGAAGGTGAATGTAGTACCTGATGCATTTAGTCGCCAACCATTAACATTGAATCTCGCCACACAGTGGAAGCTTCAACAAGATTTACATTAGATGGAGATAGAAGTGGTCATGCCAGGTAACGCTTCAAGTTTGATGAACTTATAAGTTCAATCTACCATTGTCAATCAGATCAAAGTAACTCAAGCAAGTGATGCCAAGTTGCAAAACATCAGAGAACAAGTAGAAAGTGAACTTAGAACAGACTTCATCATCCATGAAGACGGATCTTTGAGATACGGCAGTAGGTTGTGTGTACCCAAGGGTTCTGTACGGGAAGAGTTGATGAAAGAAGCTCACAGCTCTCCTTATTAAGTACACCCTGAAGACACAAAGATGTACAAAGATCTGCGTCAAAATTACTGGTGGCATGGAATGAAGCGTGAAGTAGCCAGAAGCGTCGCTAAATGCTTGGTGTGTCAGCAAGTAAAGGCTGAACATCACAGGACAGCTGGTTTACTTCAACCGTTACCTATCTCAGAATGGAAGTGGCAACACATCACTATGGATTTCATGACTGCACTTCTTCGCAGCACAAAAGGTAACGATGAGGTATGGGTTATAGTGGATCGACTCACAAAGTCGGCTCACTTCATCCCATTTCGAGTTGGCCAATCTACTGAGACACTAGCAAAGAAGTACATGGAGGTAAGTTTGAATCTATGTAAGATTTAAACTCTTCAATGTGTACTATTTCTTATACCCATGAACTCATGCAAGAAATCGTGAGATTACATGGAGTACCGGTTTGCATTGTCTCCGATCGTGACACCAGATTCCTATCGCAATTTTGGCAGAGCCTGCAAGCTAGCTTGGGAACAAGTCTGAACATCAGCATAGCTTACCATCCACAAACTAATGGACAGTCTGAGTGAACTATTCAGATACTTGAAGATATGCTAAGAGTGTGTATGCTAGACTTCGGAGGATCGTGGGAAGATCACTTATATCTTATGGAGTTTTAATACAACAACAGCTACCAAGCAAGTATAGGAATGACACCATTTGCAGCTCTATATGGAAGGAAGTGTCGATTACCATTAAGTTGGGACGACATCGGAGATAGAGAACTCCTTGGACCTGAGATGATAGTAGCAACAGTCGATGTAGTTCGCGTTATCAGGAAAAGAATGCGCATAGCCCAAGATCGACAGAAGCACTGGGTTGATGCAAAGCGCCGTCACTTGGAGTTCCAACCGGGAGATCATGTCTTTTTGATGATATCTCCAAACCATGGAGTGATTCGTTTTGGAAGACGGGGTAAGCTCAGTCCAAGATATATTGGACCGTTCGACATACTCGAACGAGTCGGAGAAGTGGCTTATCGCTTGGCACTTCCACCTTCATTGGAAGGAGTGCACAATGTGTTCCACATATCCCAACTCAGAAGGTATATGAGTGACCCCAGCATATTCTCAATCACTCCGAGCTCACTGTACAGCCAGACTTATCTTGTGAGCAACTACCTGTTGAAATCCTAGATAGAAAGGTGAAGTCACTTCGGAATAAGGAAGTAAACTTGGTTCGAGTGATGTGGAGAAAAGACTCACCAAGAGAATCAACATGGGAACATGAGGACGGCATGCATGCAAGTTACCCTCACTTGTTTGTAAATAGTCCTTAAAATAATTGTAAATTTCGAGGACGAAATTTTTGTAAGGAGGGTAGAATGTAACAACTCTGTTTCAGTGTACAGGAAATTTGATTAAATTTTAATGTACAAATGGAGTATTTTGCAATTCTGTGTACACTATAAGTATTTGAATTGCTTTTGAACAGCAAGAAAATACTTGTAGCTCATTGGTAATGCCTTACACTATTATGACGTAGCCCCTGTGATCATCCCCCAGCCACATATATTTTTAATTGGTTTTTCTTTTAATCTTTTAGAAGCTCAAAGGTTTACGCATGCACTACACGTAAAATGAAAAGTCATAAAGTAAAAAAAAACATGTGCACTGAGATATACCAAGCGACAGGGACACATGGCATGAATCCCAAGCCCATCCCACCGGATTGGATCGGCGAGATTCAAAGGGGAGGCCGGCACCACCGGGTAAATCCGTAGGGGATGCCCTTATTTTTTAACCCCAGAACCCCTTGGCCTACCCTACTACACCCATGCTGTTTGATTTCTCTGCACAATACCAGAGAATTAAAAATGGGTATTAATCCATATTTTAATGCACATTTTAATTCTCAAATTCATTACCCCGAACCCTAATTTTTCCTATAAATACCATACTACATTTCACCCCTCCTCATTCAGAAATTCCATACAAAAACTCTCTTAAATTTTCAAGTCCCAAGTTGTGCAAGTGGAGTTAGCAAAAGGCAAGGTTCCGGTGAAATTTCAAGAAGAATCCGGCGACGAAACGTCTTCCCGGTGATCCAAAGTCTTTCCCTACCTCTTATCTTTGATTCAAATCTATAAGTCCTCTCTCCCCCCTCTTTTGCTATTCTAAAACTTCTCCTTTTCAAAACTCGTCGGAAGCTGAGTTATTCCAGCTTCCGATTCTCTTTTCTTTAAAAATGTTTTTTTAATAACAAACCTACAATTTTTTTATAGATTATTAGTGATCCTTAACAAACACATTAGAACAAGTTTCATCTCAAAAGAATCTATTACGCAACTTTTATCGTATTTTTACGGTTAAATACCGTATACTTTACTTTCAATACAATTCAACATATTTTCTTGTATTACCTTTAGAAAACTCACGAGTTAATGACCTATCTCATCACAACACACATTTTTGACATAGCACAATAACTCTTGGGACATCAGTTTATGGGAAAATACAAGTTTACATTTAAATACCATAAACATTCAAAAAACCGTTTTCTTTAAAAGTATATTACTTAATTCCTTGCAAATACGCCTCTACAACCAATTTTAGGAAACCCCAAGCGGGATGGTGTGGGTTATCACACATCCTCAGGCCTAGTATAGCGAGATATAGGCCTCCACAAGGAGCATTCGATCTCGATGGAATTTTTAATGCAATTTTTAAGAAAAATGTGATTTCTATTTAATAAATAAATTCTATTTTTATAAATATTAGATATATATAAATATTATCAAAATATCTACTTTAAATATACTATATATATATTCCATGTTTTCTAAATCAAAGGGATCACCAATTTCATGAAACTACCTTTACAATTTAATACCATACCATTATTACATTAAAATACCATATACAATGAAATCTAGGTTATATTCACTAGAATATTTCACTTTATAAAAATTACAATAATAAAAACCCTAAAAGACGATAATTAAATACTTGAGGTGTATTTTGAAAATATATCAAAACTATTTTTCTTAAAACCCCCTTAAGTTATATTAAATTACAATAAGGACCCTAGTAAACATAGGTTTAAGCAGGACCGGTTCTCTTGAGCCCCAGGGAGCCGGAGAATATGGGTGCTTGCCTATCTAAGGTAGACAACCTAAAAACGATATTATCAATAGGGTAATTGTCTTGGAAAAGGACACAAATTCTGCCGTCCATGTGCAGCAGTTACCGATATCATCAAAACTAATTCAGGACTTCAATTTCTTTTTAAGTGTCTGACTCAGACAAAGTCTCAATCTAATCAATCTGACTTGAATCTAATTCAAGTATAACTATAATACAACATGAATCCATTTATACCAGAATTCAATCTATATCAACATGACTTGACCGAACCGAACCATGGATATACTCTGATTACATGACTATCCATTTATATCCATTCTGTTTACATGATATCATTATTTCGGCAAGTCATCCATCTATATAACAAAACAATACAAAATACATTACGGGGTTTTTAAAGGGGTGGACCGGTACGGAATGTGTTAGAAGTGGCACGAGACGGTCACTTTAATACATCTAACCTGAATATCTATTGATGTTGTACCATGGCTTAACGGTTCCTTATGCTGCATATACCTTATTCTCCGGAATAGTGGGACTCCTCTCATATACACTGGCATATTCTGTACCGAGCTATAAATAACTGCGATAATAAAACAAAAGATAACATTATACAGTTATATTCTTTTTTCTGTCTATTCTACTTCTCTCTTTCTTTGGGACTTACCGAGCGATTGTTCGCTGACGACATTCCTTTTCTTCTTCCTTTGGAATGTTGTCAGGTGGATCCGATTCACTAGAGATCGAGCCCAGTACTGAGGACTCGGAGCAGGTTGCCATCGACCCAGAGCTGTAGGCACTTGTATATACTTTTCATTTTAGTTATGCCATTGTTTAGGCATTGGTTTCTATTCCTATATTTATATTTCCAGTTGTACTTGTAAAGAATTGTTAATATAAAAGTTGTTATTCATTTATATTCATGTCTCTTGCATACATTTTACTTTATATTGCTTATTTACGCTTAGCGTATTTACTTCTGAGTAAATACGTCGCCTGACCCGTTGCGTCTCCTTACCGTACACCAGGAAGCGGGGCGTGACATAGAGGGTTTCCTTGCTTCGGGCGAAACGATATAGAGATCGTATGGTTTTACGACAGGGTTCGAACATATACGTATACTTGTACACGTATGATGTTCAGGCGGATAATACCAGTGGGCTTTGGTTTAAACCGGATCCTAGTATTAGATTATTGGATTCGTTTCGTCTTATTGTATTCGTATTTTTTGGATTACAGATACAGGTATGTATATACGGTGAGGATATTCTTGTAATTTATTCAAGAATTCTTCTAGAAGAAGACACCTCATTACTTGTATTACCATTTAGGTTAAATGGTTAATGAAGTGGAGGTATGAGGTGTTATTTTTGTGATAAATGAAACATGGCTACTTGGTGACTCATGGATGACTATTGAGGCAAGAGTGGACTTAGATATTTTGTGAGATATTTTGGCATGCTTCATAGTCATCACAAGTAGCCATATTCATTTCATTATTATCTAAAACACTTTCTCTCTCTTCAAGCTCTCTCTTCTTCTTCATCAAACCCTAATTGTCTCATGTCTTGAGAAAGCTAGGGTTATTAAGACTAATCTATCCATAATCACTCACTACATCTTCTAGGCTACTTAGATTAGCATACCAGGTACCATAGTTATCTCATCTTAGAGATAGGATCTCTTAGCAGACACTCTCGGGTGGATCTTCTTTGACTCGAGGAGGCCGAAGAGGAGGCGCAATCCGTACACTCTTCAAGGAGCACAAGAAGAGGAGGAGTACAAGAAGAAGAAGGAATTGATACTTGAGGTATAACTTTCTCACATAGTAGTTAAACCTCTTAGTTGTTTTGTTAGCTAGGGTTTAGTATCGATCCTGGAGTTTAGTCGGTGTTGTGAAGCATATAAAAATCATTTTTTGCAAACTCCGCCTCCCCGCGAACCCGCTGGGTGCGCGACATCGACTTACATATGATCGCCATCATAATACTGGTAGTCAAGTAAGAATCCTA
Organism: Agapanthus africanus; assembly: GCA_030015575.1. Lineage (NCBI taxonomy): Eukaryota > Viridiplantae > Streptophyta > Magnoliopsida > Asparagales > Amaryllidaceae > Agapanthus > Agapanthus africanus. The sequence continues at coordinate 52,202,272 of CM057339.1, forward strand.
CGGGCTTCATCATTATGTATTAGCAACACGTAATAACAAGTAAAACGTGTATACATCAACGATAAAGATAAACCAGATAGTATACTATCATTTCGAGTAAGATTGTTCTACCTGTATAGGTCCTCCCTCAATTATCATAACCGCGTGCCTGCAATTACAATAATTGCCTTGAGGGCACTATATCCAACAATCTCCCACTTGCACTTAAGGCTAATTATTGCAGTATCGCGTACCAATAACTCGTGTGCTACCGAATACCCAACTTCTCTACTAAGCAGTTTCGCAAACTACGTTTGTGAAACTTAACTTGTTCGAGAAATAGCCTTAGTGGGTGGACCGGCTATAACATTCCAACTTCATCTCTCTATATCTCAACTTTGCGGAGATCAACAATTTCCCAAACTGAGCGATACCCCGCCTCAAGAATTTGTCTAGATACCTGATGGGACCAAGTTCATCAATGAACAACTCTTATCCAACAAAGTTCTTGGGCTGTATCCTTTGTTGAGTTATAACCGACATCCTGCTCCATGATTACCTTAGTATCCTTATTGGAACACTATCCAATATACAGATCCTCAAAAGATGCTAAACTCAAAACTTGACAGCATCTCTGTCATCCAGGTTACCTTGGAAGCCTTAACCGATAACCACCTCCCAGAGGAGGCTGCCGTTATCCTATACCAAGAACATTCTCTTATGTTTTTTACTGCTTCCCTTTGTTTCTCGAGGATTGGATTAATATATGCTTGTTGCATCTGGTGCAAAAGCAATATCTAGTGCTGTACAATATTTTGCATGATTGACTCAATTGCCTAATCAAATGATGTGTCATTCATGCCTGTCCCTCTCTTCATCAGTCCAAAAGGACCTCCTTTTAGAGAGGGTGACTCCATCACCTGCAGGTACACTACTACGCCAATAGTCGTCCATTCTAAAATACTTTTAAAATGCTGTCTAAGTACCAGATTTGGGAATTATTCCAAATCTAGGTCTAAAATCATAGATCTAGTCACCAGAACTCCTGATAAACTATCCATATCCAACGTGAAGAAAACACCGTGTGACAACCAAAATCTGACCGATTGTAGTATAGGAATATCACTTCCTATCTAGAGTATGTAATCTAAATCATGGACAGTACTCTCTACATCCATCTTACTAGGTTCATCTTTTGTTTTGATGAAGTCAACCACCTTGACTATCACATCAATGACAGATGATCCGTCTCCGCTATCCTTGCTTTAGTCTACGAATAGACATAAGTATCTTGCACACCATCCGCTGCTCCCACTGACTACGATAACTTTCTGACAGAGTCATATACACGTGCATTTCTAAAATCCCATTTGGAAAGACGTTATAGTCATCTACCTGCCAGATATCATAGCCATGAACTGCATCAGCGCCAAAACATATCTATATGGACTTCAGCATAGACACTGAAGTAAAAGTCATATCACAATCCACAATGGGTATTTGATGAAAAATCTTTACAACAAGTCTAGCCTTATTAAGTTGGCACCTTTCTACCTGCACAGATCTCGAAAAATCTACTTGCTCCTAATGAGTTTTTCCCCTTCAGGAGCACCCAGCAAAGTCTAAAATCCATGATTTGCTGAAGTGCGTAGAGTCCATTTTGGGTATGAAATACCTGGTCACCTGGAAGTTACCACTTCCTATTACCAGCTGGTAACAAGTAAGGAGAATAGCAGTGTCAATCATATCCATATGGACTTCAGCATAGATACTGAAGTAAAAGTCACATCACAATCCACAATGGGTATTTGATGAAAACTCTTTACAAAAATTCTAACCTTATTAAGTTAGTACCTTTCCACCTGCACAGATCTCGAAAGATCTACTTGCTCCTAATGGGATTTACCCCGTTCAGGAGCACCCAGCAAAATCCATAATTTGCTGAAGTGTCTGGAGTTCATCTTGGATATGAAGCATCTGGTCACCTGGAATTTACTACTTCCTATGACTTACTGAAAACTAGTAGGTTCATCATCACCATGATGCTGACCTCCCTGTCACCGTATACGAGAAAATCAAAGTGTTTCTCGGGTGTCTGAGGTCACCTACTAAAATCTGCGGAGTGGCTAACGGTTTGTCAAGTCCAATTGAATCCTTAAGTTCTACTATATTTTCGGTAACCGTTTGTGGTTCTAGAATTACTTCCAATTCTACCATACTCCCGGTAGTTTCTTTTGCAAAAAGATCCTTTTTATAAAATAGTGGCGAGTCAAGAACAATGTAACTATTGATCTTGAAAATGGTAGAAACAAAATCCTAGCGAATGCTCGGGATAATCCACAAACTACCATTACTGAAGAGTGCCTCGAGTTTGTCCGGATTCTGGTTTTAGACAGAAATCGGATAACTCCATATCTTAACAACCTGAAGATATGTAACCATTCTATGTCCATATAAAATCAAGAACTAATTTAGATGGAACCAGATTCAAAAGTCATGCAGCTGTTTCCGGTGCATAAAACCTAATGGAAAAACGCCAATACAGCATTACTTATCATGCAACACGTCCACTGATGAGTAACCTGTGAGAGAATCAAGTTCTCGATATTACTATAATGGAATATCTAGCATAAGTATCTACATCTTCGATCACCTCAAAGAATCCTGATATTTCCAACACATAGTTCTCTACTTTATTCTTATACCTACAAACTTCTCAAAATCTTTGGACCTTGCATTACTACGAATGCATGTCTAAAACCAAAGAACTCATAGGTAATCCTGAATTAAGTAAGAGTACCAACCCCTTGTACCGAAGGACGCTAGACACCATACATCTCCATGTATAAGTCCCAAGAATATACCAATTCAAATTTTGTGTTTTGTAAGTTGAAAACTGTATTTTAGTTAAGAATGTCTTACACCGTTATTCAATGCACCTTACCTTATCCTCAACTGATAAAGATAAATGTTTACAACACATTTTTCAAAATGTATATCTCATTTTATAAAAATAAAAGTACAGATATTTCATTTTAAAATCTGGTGCATAACAACGGTTATTCGAAACCAAATATTTGCCGTCAAGTAAAAACCAGGCGATTTAATCCAATATCACCAATTACAACGAATTTCAATATTGAGGATCAAATTGCCCATTTTTCAATATTCTGCTCCTACTCATTATCTGTAACACCGTACAGACATGAGATCCAAATCTAGTAAATACATACCCTGGAGTCAGAATTAATTAGGAAAAAAGTTCTCTTTTACATGTACACAGAAATACAGAAATATAAAAAATGTTTCATAGGGGATGGTCAAGTATTCCTAGTAATACTTTTTCCATTATCCAGTTTCATGACAGTAATCGTAATTTCCTTTGTCCTCACTTCAATCCCTTTATATGTCTCTACATCTTACCTTCTGCATACCGTCTTTAGGCTAATTAGTTTTCTTCCTTCCCTACCTTTCGGCACCAGCCTGAGATTTGGAAAAAGACTATCCAATAAGCGTAACAGGTGTACTCTCCTAATGCAAGGAGCTCTCACAATCTGAGAGAAGGTAAATGGAAGAGATAACCGATTAATCATATTCAATTTCTTCAAAACTTGTGGCCATCCTCGACTGAAGTAACTTCTACGAGTTTGTATGTAACTATACAATGGTCGTTCCAAGAAATATGGATCATTGCAGTGATTCGACGTGTTGTGAATAAATACAAAAGGTAAAGTAGGAGTGGCAGGGATATATACGACTTTGTCGCAAATCAAGATAAGCCAAAGGGTGAGGTGTAAGAAGGTTCGGTCAAATTGGTTCATGAGTTTTTAAGGTAAGTCATGGGTCATTGTACCCTGTTCATATCATAATATTGCATTATTATATTCCCCATTCTTATATATTTTACAAATAAACAGGTGTTTTTGACGCATGTCTGCTACATATTACAGGTTACAGGATCTTGGAGCGAAAACAGTGAAAAAGACAAAAGACGATGCAAAAGTGGACTTTGACCAACAAACAGAAGACTCTTGATCAAGCTTACATCAAAGATAAAATTCACAAAATACAAGGCAATGCAAGGTCCAAGATTACAAAGCGAACGGTTAAAAGTCCACCGCAATTATTCACTGGAGATCTGGAAGAAATAGAGAAGCCAAATTAAATAAAGATCCAAAGAAATAAAAAGCCCAAGAAGCCCAGAATCAGTTCCAAAATTTACAGATATAAAATTTTACCAAAGCTTGGAGTCTACTTTGACTAGGTCTTCCTAAGGATATTTTGGTAAATGTAGACGTGCGAATCAATTGTAACCTAGGGTTTCCTATCCTCTATAAATAGGAACTCTAAATCATTGTAAAGGCTATGCCTCCCTATGCCTCCCTGTGCCTCTTTTTATCAATAAAATTTAGATTTATTTTGGAGAGCATCGATGCCTCTTTTCATTTCAGAAATTCAGATCTGACAAGTCTTGTGTTGATGTTTGGAGAGAGTCATCTGTAAAGTAAGTAGGTAATTTCAATTCTTGCCCTAGGTAATTTTTCATTCTCTGTCCTAGATTAAATTTAATTCCTTGTCCTAGTTAGATAGTTAGATCTTTAATTCAATTGCCCTAAATTAATTTAGTTTTTAGATTTAATTAATTCATTCACACCGTTTGGAATTAACTCGTAAGAGCGATCAGGAAATTCACAACATCCCTGTGGACCGACCCGTACTCACCGGCTAGCTGCAAAACGACACCGTTCTTGATTGCGGTAATAGATAGTTTTTGAGATTGATCAATTGGCGCCGTTGCCGGGGATGGCGTGTTATTTCCTTTTTGCAATTTCGGGTTAATCAAAAATTAAAAAAATCATAAAAAACTGAAAAAATCAAAAAAATATATCATCTGTTATTTTTGGAAAGGGTATTTTTGTGAGAATTTTGCAGGATCGACGGATCTGGAAAAATGCAGAGAGCGAAACAGAAAAATAAAGATCTGGAAAATAGGGAAAAATCAAAACAGAGGGAAAGAAAAAGTCTCGGGGTCTGAACACCTCATCAGACCGCGAAAGCGCGGCATAACCCTCCTCAAACCGCGGAAAGGCGGTGATACAGTAATGTTGTGGCTGCAACTGATTCGATCCTTTTGGCACTAGCAGGAATTGGTCTTCATCATGGAAAGGTATTATATAGTATATGGCTGGACTTGTTTGTTTCTTTTACCTTCTTATGAATGCAATATGATTCACTGATTCTTTGATTGACTTTTCACTAAATGCTTAGTTATGGAGTAAAATTATCGTTTGAAGTTTAACATCACATCCTATTCTTGTGGATTAGACTATGTTGTATTTTTCTGAATATTTGTGAACAAATTTTAAAAATGTAAATTTGTTTCTAATTCTCAAATCTCTTGATTCTTAATGATTATGAGAGGTGGAGTTACAATGTTCCCCCATGCTGAATTGCCTTCATCTCAGCTTATAGCATTGTTCTCTATACAATTTTGTCATACCTGCTATCATGTTGGGTCAGGGGAGTATCACTAAACCTGGATACCTGCATAGACTTGCTACATTAGTAGTGACCAGGATCTTACTTGTTCAATGTTTGATTCTGGGTTTGAGTTGTCTCTTTTTTTGACCCATCAACTGTGAACCTAAGTCAGGTATTTTGTCACATCATTACGAAGGACGAGACCCGAAAAGCTTGTCTCTAATAGTATTTGTCAACTGGTTTGCTTCAGTCAGACAAGGTCCACATAAACCTGCAGCCGCTCAAAAATCCCAATTCTGACCCAGGACAACTTCTTAGTCCTACAAATAAACCTGTTTATATTAATACAGGGTAAGATTCAGGAAAGCCATGGACTTATCGTGAGCTATCTATTTAGTTCTGCCTATTCTTTTGGAGCTCTATGTGCCAGCTGAAAGAGTGGCTTTAAGGATTGATCTTTTGTCTCCCTTTCTTTTCTGGGGAACCGTACAGTCAAGTTGACCGCGGAAACGCGGTGGCAACAAGGATTAGACCACGGAAGGGCGGCACAGTGGTGACGACATCCCGTAAAATTTGCTCTGTAAGATCCTCTGTTTTTTCTCTGGAAATCTAAATATATCTTTTCTGAAAAATTCCTGCAGAATTTTGTGCGCTTTAAAAATATTTTCCCTTCCAAATAACAAATCTTATGCAAGATTCTTTGCGTTATACTTAAAATAATAATTGATTGCAAGTGATCTTTTCTGATTTGCATATCCTTAATCTTTTTGCTAAAAAAATTTTCCAAATAAAAAGAAAAAGAAAAAAGGAAATTTTTTTTTAAAAGACTTGCAAAATTTTTTTTGCCGTAAATAAATCCTTGCACCACCCAACCTTCTTTCTTTTCCCCTTTCTTCTATCATGGGTACCCCACATCATAAATCACTTTCCGAACTTTGGTATCCCGAACCTAACTTTGCCTCGTACGTCAATTGTTTCGGTCAATTTAAAAACGATCCTTCCATGCCTAAAATATCTTTGAAAGATCAAATAGAAGCGTCTAGGAGAAACAGTTCGACTTTGCAACCCACTTTGTGTCAACCAAGTCAACATTTACCACCTTCATATGTTGATACCACTTTTTCAAGTCCTGCTGTAACTCCTAAACCGATGTCCATTGCTGAGCATATTGCTCAATCTCGTAGCCGATCTTTCACCCCTCTCCACTCATCTAGTTCTAGGGATCCACAAGACTATTCACCTTTTTATCCACATGTTGACCCTACCCCTGTCCAACCACACACTTCCTACCAGTCCTACCCGACTTTCCCACCGTCACTAGACACTGTTTCTACACAGCCTTTTGGGAGTTTCACGTATCCAAACAACTTCGAATCTTTTACCGAAACCTCCTCACCACCCAAGTCTAGTTTGGAAGAGTCGTTGGACGCTTATATTGCAGCAACAAACAAAATGACTAGGAATGTGGAAGCGTCCATGGCCGCCCTTATGCAACCTACTGAACCGGTAGCTAGTTTCCAACTAGCTTCAGATTTTCCAATGTATGAAGAGGCGGTTGGACAGAGAGAGAATTTGAGAAGAGCGAGCGAGTTCTACACATTTCTAAATCAAACCTACCCTTATCCAATTGAAAACCACATCTCCGGTTTTCCATCGATTTCCCCAAATAGTTCACCAATTGAAAATAGAACAAATAAAAATGAGTTGTGTGACTTTGTAGTGCTTGATTTGCCAGATTGTGAAGAACCCCTTTCAAGTGAAACCACTCCTAATCCGTTTGAACTTTACACCTCCACTATAGTACCTAAATCGATAAATATCCATGCTTTTGATGAGGTGTCCGAAAATATTGATTTTCACTTGATTGAGGATATAGACGCCGGGAATATTTTGGATGATGAACCAGTAAATTTGATTGATATTTTATGTCCAATTCATCATCCCGAGTCATTAAATGTTTCTCCCGAACTTCATATGTGTCTTGATTTTGATGATAATGGCATGGATGAGTTAAATATTGAGGAGAATTATGAGGATAGTAGTGAGGAGAGTATTGAGGATAATATTGAGGTTGAACCATTTTTGTTTGATGTGTCGAATTTTCCAATTCATCCTCTTGAACCTTTAACTGTTATATCACCCTCCCTCCTTTCCATCGTTCCGACCACATACAAGACCACGCTTGACGACTGTGAGCTTGAAAAATTTGCCTTTGAATCTGACACAGTTCTCACAGCCGATAACACTTACGAGTGTTTCACTTTTTCGGACAATGTTGATGACTCACCGCCCGAGTTTGAGTCCTTTGAATTTTCAGATGAGTTAGTTGAACCATCAGACTCGGTTGCTTACAGTCGTTTCGAACCATTGATGGAATCTTTCAAATTCGAGACAGTTTACTACGGTGAGAATGAGCCTATCCCTAATTCACTCCCTTTCGTCTGTCCTATCGTTCCGACTGTGCAAGAGACCGTTACGCCTTCATCTCCACTACCGAGTTCAATGTACCCATGTTTTCTTGCGAATCTTGAGGAATTTGACCCCATTTCTCGACGGGTTGATAGATTAGCACAATCGCTTTTAACACATCGGTCATCACAAATTGCGCTAATTTATTCACTCGATTTACACCCTCAAGATCGTACTGCCCTTCTTTCTCTTTTCCGCCATTCTTCTCCTCCACGGAGACCATATTCTACCTTTCTTCCCACACGGTCTCGTGTGCTTCTCATTTCCTTTCTTTACACTCCATTCTTTCCCCAACTCGACCATTATCCCGATAAGATTTTTGAATGGTTGGTGTTAACCTTTGGCTTGTGTAAGGCCAAGCTTAAGTTTGGGGGGAACCTTGTTGTATATATATTTTTGTTTTTCTTTTAACAATAAAAATTAAAAAATATATATAAAAAAATAAAAAATATAAAAAAATATTTAAAAAATTTATAAATAAATAAACAGGGGAGTGCCGACAATTTTGACCCTCTTGGTGCAGCATGACAGTGAGGACACTGTCAAGTTTAAGTTTGGGGGTATGCTCGGTATGTTCTCTTCCTTCGCATTCATTTGTACATATTTTTGCATTTTCATACTTATTTGAAAACCCATAAAAATTGAAAATTTTCAAAAATTATAAAAATTATTGTATTCAATTTTGGCCTTATTTGACTTGAGTTTGACAAATAGATTAACTGGCTAGGAACAACTAGATCTTAGACTTAGTAAATTAAAAACCCTAAAAATAACCTTTCTTAAAGTTTAACGGTAGAAAGTATATGTCTTTGTAGTTTATTTAGAAATAGGCAAATTTTGGGTTCACTTCTTGGGCTAAATTGAAACAAAGGAAAAGTATTGATATTTTTATTAGAGTATAAGTTTGAAAAATAATTCCTAGCTTAAGTCTAGATTCTGAAAATGTATACCCTACAACTTGTACAATCACGCACCTTGAAACTTGGAATAGTAGAAGAGACCTTGAAATGCTCTTGTCTAAAGTCTTTAGTACAATGAAAATAAAAGAAAAAAAGTGAATAAAGAAAAAAATGAACACTGGTTTTTGTGATTACTTAAGGCTGCAAAAATAGAAAAATATTTAGCGAGGGGGCTTCATCACCTAGTGCCTTAGACCAACTGGTTTGGGAGCCACTGCTAAAAAACCTTAGGTGTTACAAGACTAGGAAGTATGCTTTAATGTGCAAACACATTTTGTAATCGGTCGTTGGTACCTCAAGAAGTATTAACGGTCGCATGAAGGATGTGTAAGCAAAATTCAATTAAAAATTCACCTACTAATAAGTACTTTGGACAACGGACAAGGGTATGATTGCTTGATTTGAATTTCCAAGTATAGGGGTGATTTATACATACACGTAGGGATATGTGATTGGAGTTTAGATGAAAGAAAGGAGTGAAGAATAGAACTTGTATCTTTAGTAGAGTTGATAGAAATTCCTAAGTGGAGATGGAACCCTAAAAGGAAAACTTAAGAGATGCCGAAAGCTAAGTAAGTCTATAGAACATATATAATCTTAAGTTAGATGTTGAGGAAGTGTGAAGAATATGGATGGATAATTTACGAGTCGACGATAATAGAATTCCTTGTTAGAAACCCTAATTGGAGAACAAAAGTCAAAAAAGCTGAATTGATAGGATTTTGTGGGTAGTATCCCCTGAAAACCCTCAGGAGACAACACTCCTCCTACTAGGGACACCTAGAGGTTTAACGGCTTGTTGCACGTGCTCAGTGCAATCGCGTTTCCCTGCGAAAGTGCGTTTAGTTTTTTTTGTCGAAAATAAAAAATAAGTTTGCTCGAGGACGAGCAAAAGACAAGTTTGGGAGTATTTGTTCATATCATAATATTGCATTATTATATTCCCCATTCTTATATATTTTACAAATAAACAGGTGCTTTTGACGCATGTCTGCTACATATTACAGGTTATAGGTTCTTGGACAGAAAACAGTGAAAACGATGAAAAGATGATGCAAAAGTGGACTTTGACCAACAAACAGAAGACTCTTGATCAAGCCTACATCAAAGATAAAATTCACAAAGTACAAGGCAATGCAAGGTCCAAGATTACAAAACGAACGGTTAAAAGTCCACCGTAATTATTCACTGGAGATCTGGAAGAAACATAGAAGCTATTTTAATAAAAGAACCAAATAATAAGGAAGCCCAAAGACACAAGAGCCCACAAAGGAAACTTCAAGGCCCAATACTTCCTTTTAAAAGAGACAGAGACAAAAAATTTTACCAAAGCTTGGAGTCTATTTTGACTAGGTCTTCCTAAGGATATTTTGGTAATTGTAGACGTGCGAATCAATTGTAACCTAGGGTTTCATATCCTCTATAAATAGGAACTCTAAATCATTGTAAAGCCTATGCCTCCCTATGCCTTTTTTTATCAATAAAATTTAGATTTCTTTTGCCGAGCATCGATGACTCTTTTCATTTCAGAAATTCAGATCTGATAAGTCTTGTGTTGATGTATGGAGAGAGCCATCTGTAAAGTAAGTAGGTAATTTCAATTCTTCCCCTAGGTAACTTTTCATTCTCTGCCCTAGATTAAATTTAATTCCTTACCCTAGTTAGATGGTTAGATCTTTAATTCAATTGCCCTAGATTAATTTAGTTTTTAGATTTAATTAATCCATTCACACCGTTTGGAATTAACTCGTAAGAGCGATTAGGAAATTCACAACATCCCTGTGGACCGACCCGTACTCACCGGCTAGCTGCAAAGCGACGCCGTTCTTGATTGCGGTAATAAATAGATTTTAAGATTAATCATACCCCGGAGAGAGAAAATAAACACTCAGCGTGCACTCTATCAAATTCAAATTGGTTATCACTTTATCTGATTAGGATGGCTCCCACCGTTTCCTCGAATTCTCGTTCAAACCCTAAAAGGAGAACTAGTCGGAATCATTTAAGTGAAAAATCTCCCGAGGAGTAATACGTACTCATCAATAGGAATCAGGACCCAACTATCATCATGTGATAACCTGACGGAATCCACTCAAGTTACCACACTACAGAAGGTATGCGCATGCCTGGCAAGTTTCTCGTATGTTTGAAATTCCCGATATGGTTTTTGCCCCTAGGACCCAAGGACCTTGACGCTTGCTAACAAATCAAGAGTCCCAGTTAAGTTCAACCCATCATTATCTTGATTGCATCGAACCTACCCGCACTAACCCTTGACGCTTGCCAGCAAAGTAGTGTGATTGTCCCGATCAATCGCATATCCATGCAACAGATAAGTAGCACTCATCTACCGTACACTATGCCTTGACGCTTGCCAACAAACATAGCACGAATACTAGGCGTTACCTATCTGAAATGACAGAGGGCTACGGCTGGTTTTTGGCGAAAAACCTTTAACGTAATGAACTTGATATCGTTGAAGAAACTCGGGTGGCTTTGAAATGGAGTAGTTTAAGCTCCGCATTTTAAAACTAGAAACATAAACTTTTGCTTAAGAGCGAACTCCCAATGAAGAGATCAAGGCTCTTCCCTCATAGAATGAGGTGCGGGATACTCCTAATCGAATACCTCTATACAAAGAAAAAGAATACGACCATGAGTTTTGAAGAAAACCGAGTAGTTTTAAAATTGGTTCCGACAACATCATTTAGGTTTATTTTTTCCTTGAATTATTTCGATAATGCATTCCCATCATTTTATGTTTCCAAGCCATAAAAGAAACAATCAAAATAACATGCTTTTTATATGTCATCCGCATTCGCCATAGGGCCCCGTCATGCATCGTTAGGTTGCTTAACTAACGGCAGAACAGGGGCTAGATTAGCGCATATGCAAAACATATAGAACCGTCTACTAAATATAATATATATATATATATATCAACATCGCAGGCAGATAAGGCAGATAAAATCATCACAAGCATGCGAACAACAATATGGAATAGTGGATAATTTAGGAGCCCCACGTTTCATTTGAGCATAAATGAGACGCGACATTCCCCGGTCATGTGGATAGCCAGTGCAAAGAAGATCCTAGACCCCTACGAGTGCGGCAAGTTACCCGCCAATCCAGGAAGTGAGGCAACCCCAATCAACAAAGCGATTGGGCCATCCACACTTCACGGAATCCGGTAACTTGAGCACCCCTCTGTGGGTCAACCTATACTCCCTAAGAGTGCGACGAATAGCCCACCAATTCTAGAATAAGGCCCCCCGATCTCAACGCCATGAGATGCGGGCCCGTTGCCCTCTAGAACCCGACTATTTGATCACTCCTCCATGAGGTAATCCTAGTACGGAAAAGAAAAATATATATATAACGGTGATATCGACCTCAACCCGGTCGTTCCCTAATAAAAGAATATACAAACCGGCAGTGACGGCAGTCCACATGTCGGACGCTCGCCCCGCAAAAATCAATATACAAATGAATCTGAACTGTACATCTAACATTGCACACAAGGCTATCCATCACGACAACCTGCACAAACTATAACCATATATATATATATATATATATATATATATATATATATATATATATATATATATATAACCGTAGAAGCAAGCAACACTAGAATGTGTGCAATCTCGTCTAAATGAATATATAGCAATTAGACGATATTCAGCAACACATATATAATATCACAGATACCGACGATGCAAAAGTTTTGAGTTTTTAAAACTCCCGAGTTGTCCCAAAGGTAAGATGACATAAAGTGAAATTTAGGACAAATCAAACAACACCAAAAATACCAATTTACAAAACCCAAGACACTGCATGAAAATGAGCTCCAGATGTGAATAGTGAATAGTGAAAAGGTGTGGCTGGCCAAAAAAAGATTCTCGTCGGCCCAATCATGATGAAATCCGCTCGTTTTTATTGTGTGTCACTATCTAGTCTAGAGTAAGCTTCTGCACTTGTTTAAAAAAATTTTAGAGACCAAAAATATTTCGAACAGAAACTGGATTTTTAAAATGGAGTTTTCGGTTTTGAAACTTGAAGTATCGTCAAATACTAGTTTATAGTGTTTGGGTGGCTCTGATACCATGTTGAGATCCGGCACCCGCGCTGTGGATACCGTGGGTGAGGCGGAAGTGAAAACGAAAACGTTTTGTGGGCACTGGACGCTTACACCCGAGGATTCGATCCAAACACCATAAATTAGAAAACTAAAACATGCAAGGTTTGGGAAATACAACCTTTGTCGCGTGTCCGCCCAATTGTGGAAGACCCCTCAAAGCTCGTAGCTGCCGGGATTGCGCTTCAGAATTGACCACCTTGCCGAAGACGATCCACCCGAGGGAACGCAGAGTGGGCTCAAACCGACGACCTAAAATTACTAGGTTTGGATGGTCGGTGATGTAGGAATACTCCACTAAATTTCTCTCTCTAGAATCTTGCTCAAATATGGGAGCAAGAAGAAGAAGGTGAAGGAGAAGATAAAGCATGAACCATGGAGCTAAAGTAAGGAAGTCAAGAAAAACATCAGGTGTTGAAGTGAGGATGGCTTGCTCTTTTTCAACCATACATGAATAGTGCACCCAAATGATTTAATCATTTTTAAAATCAAAGCCATGCCTCTCTACATTGTTTGCACCATGCCTCATAACTTCCAATTTCCACCTCATTTCCCTTTTTATTTTTCTAAATAGAAAAATAAATATGAGTTGTTCTTCTTCTAGAAGCATTCCCGTATAAATACATATACTTTACCTAGTATATGTATTGCTACATATACGCATATCCGTATAAAAATACGGATAACACCAAAAAGAGAAAATAAATAGTGAACAATAATACTAAAATATATGTATTAAAATACATATAGAAATTATTAAATCAAAATCTGATTTAATAATCCGGTTTAATCCTAAACCGGCTAGTATTATCAACCATCCGATTAAAGTCTGTGTATCGCGTACATGTATTTAATCGGACCCCTGCACGTACCACCGTACGGCTCTTATATCTGTCGCCTGAACTGGGATCTGTGTGGGACTCTAAAGACTCGACACTACTGTAACAACCCTAAACTTTCTGTAAATTTTTTTTCAAAAATACAGAAAGGAATACCAAAGCCTGAGCACAAGTTAAAACTTTAATTTGCTTTTGAACAGTAAGAAATCACTTGTAGCTCATTAGTAAAGTCTTGCACTGCTGTGACGTAGCCCCTGTATTTGAATCTCCCCAGCCACATATATTTTTAATTGATTTTTCTTTTAATCTTTTGGAAGCCCAAATGTTTATACGTGTACTACACATAAAATGAAAAGTCACAAAGTAATCAAACACGTGCACTGAGTTATACCAAGCGACAGGGACACATGTCTTCAATCCAGTGTCCCCCACCCAACCAATGACCGACGAGATCTTCATTGGGGCCGGCGCCGCCGGGCCCCCCCCCCCGTTCCTATTGCTCCCAAAATTTTACCCTGCACCCCTTAGCCCCCTTTAACCCCTGTACTGTTTGTTTTTATTAAAAATAAACAGAGAATTAAAAAGTGGCATTAAACCAAATTTTAATGAACATTTTAATTCTCAAAGTCATTACTCTAAACCATAATTTTCCCTATAAATACCACACCACATTTCAATCTTCTCATTCAGAAATTTTATACAAAAAACTCTCTAAAATTTCCAAGTCTCAAGTTGTGAGACAAGTGGAGTTAGCAAAGATCGAAGTTCCGGCGACGTTTCGGGAAGATTCCGGTGACGAAACGACTTCCCGACGATTTCGATAGCTTCCCCTATCTCTTCTTTTGTTTTACAATCTGTAAGTCCCCACTCCCCTCCTCCATTTCTATACTAAAACAATATATTTTTAAAACTCGTCGGAAGCAGAGTTATTCCGACTTCCGATCCGTTTTTCTTTAAAAACTCCATTTTTCTTAAACAATAAAATACTATATTCCCTCATAATGATCAACAAACATAAACAAACACATTAGAACAAGTTTCATCTCAAAAGAACCTATTATGCAACTTTTATCGCATTTTTATGGTTAAATATCATATACTTTACTTTCAACACAATTCAACATATTCACTTGTATTATCTTTAGAAAACTCACGAGGTAATGACCTAGCTTATCACAACACATTTTTGACATAGCACGATAACTCTTGGGACATTAGTTTATGGGAAAATACGAATTTACATTTAAATATCTTGAACATTAAAAAACCGTTTTCTTTAAAAAATGCGTTATTTAATTCCGTGCAATTGCGCCTCTACAACCCATTTTGGGGAACCCCAATCGGGATGGTGCGGGTTATCGCACATCCTCAAGCCTAGTAGTGCGAGATGCAGATCTCCGCAAGGAGCATTCGATCTCGATGGAATTTTTAATGCAATTTTTAAGAAAAATGTGATTTCTATTTAAGAAATAAATTCTAATTTTTTATAAATATTAGATATATATAAATATTATCAAAATATCTAATTTAAATATATTATATATATTCCATGTTTTCTAAATTAAAGGAATCACAAATTTCATGAAACTACCTTTACAATTCAATACCATTCCAAGATTACACCAAAATACCATATAAAATGAAATCCAGGTTATATCCACTAGAATATTTCACTTTATAAAAATTACAACTATGAAAACCCTAAAGACGATAATTAAATACTTGATGTATATTTTGAAAATATATCAAAACTATTTTTCATAAAACCCCCCTTAAGTTATATTAAATTACAATAAGGACCCTAATAAACATAGGTTAAAGCGAGACCAGTTCTCTTGAGCCTCAGGAGGCTGAAGAATATGAGTGCTTGCCTTTCTAAGGCTAAAAGGTGTTATCAACATGGTAATTGTCTTGAAAAAAGACACAAATCTTGTCGTCCATGTGCAGCAGTTACCGATAACTCCAAAACAATCAGGACTTCAATTCTGTTTAAAAGTCTGACTCAGTTCGAGTCATGGTCAAATCTGAAATCAATCTGGCTTGAATTCAACTCAAGTATAACTGCAATACAACATGAATCCACGAATACCAGAATACAATCCATATCAACATGAACATGACTGAATCGAACCATGGATATAATCTGATTACATGACTATCCATTTATATCCATTCCGTTTACTGATATCATGGTTTCGGTAAGTCTTCCATTTACTACAAGACAATACAATTAGTACAATTAATACAAAAGACATTACAGTGTTTATAAAAGGGTAGACTGGTACAGAACATGTTAAAGGTGGCACGAGGTGGTTACTAAAAGACGTAATTACAACCATGCCGTTGTTTCATAGTATTATCGATAAAGCCTTGTACTACGGGTTACCAAAGTCCACGGTGTAAGTTGGACTCCTCTCGTATACACTGGCATATTCTGTACCAAGTTACAACAACTACGTCAGTATAACAAATATAACATATCTACTTCACCTGTTCTATTTTCTGTCTATTCTTCTCCTCTTTCTTTGGGACTTACCGAGCGATTGTTTGCTGATGACATTCCTATTTCTCTTCTTTTTTGGAATGTTGTCAGGAGGACCCAACTCTGAGGAGTTCGAGACCAGCCAAGAGCACTTGAAACAGTTCATAGAAGACCCTGAGCATTGACTTTACTTGTACTTACTTTTCATTCAGTTATGCCATCGTTTAGGCATTGCATTCTAAACTTGTATTTACTTTCCAGTATTCTATTGTAAAGAAATGTTGAATAAATAAAAATTGCTATTCATTTATATTCATGTCTCTTGTATACATTTTACTTTATATTGCTTAGTTACGCTTAGCATATTTACTTCTGAGTAAATACGTAGCGGATTTCGCCGTGTTTCCTTACTGTACACCGGGAAGCTAGGCGTGACAAGTACGCCGGCAGTTGGTTTAACCACAAGCACGTCAGCAGCACTAACTGTATGTAACGGCTACCCAAGTACTTGTTGAAAAGGGAGGTCGACAATCAAGTGCGTTCTTACCCTACTGAGCCTGAATATGACAATCTCCGTACAATCCGGTCTCTTCGTCAAAGAGTACCGCATATCGGATCTAGGGGTGGATAACGTCAGACCCTTACTAACCCAATAAATCATGTCTGAGTCTAGCTCATCACCAACTGAGATACTACTGATCAACTATCAGTAAATCTCGCCCATCGTGGCCACGGATTTCTAGTGATAGCCAATTAAACACAGCGCGGCATCGACTCCTAATATCAGGAGAGACGAATCCCTGACAGTCGACCACTGCCTCCATGTGGCTCAGGACTGTACCCAACTAAAATCTGTTTGCACGACTCCTTTGAGCCATGGTAGGGTAGTAATCAAAGTACAGTGGGAACTCACATGAGACAAATGACGAATTCAGGTCAAAGGACTAACCTGTACTCATGCCACCTGAGAACTTCTATTTGACGATAGGTATAATACCATCTAGAAGTTCTCGGCGAGTCCGTCCAGTGTACTCACCTCCAGTGAGCACCTATATACTATCTTAGGTGACATAACACCAATGGCTTGTGAGACCGGCCACAGCCCCTCGTCGGGGTCTCGAAACATATACACTAGTCTGCTCCGGAATATCGATGCTCAGTCTCGATACTCTCACGACTAGGGACATTTAAGGATGTGCTTATAGACCACCCAGCTCTTACGTATATGATCGCTACCATAATGCTGGTAATCAAGCAAGAATCCTACGGGCTTCATCATTATGTATTAGCGACACGTAATAACGAGTAAAACGTGTACACATCAATGATAAAGAAAAACCAGATAGTATACTATCATTTCGAATAAGATTGTTCTACCTGTATAGGTCCTCCCTCAATTATCATAATTGCGTGCCTGCCATTACAATAATTGCTTTGAGGGCATTATATCCAACAGTAGTCTCGGGTTCGTATGAGACCCTCAATTAACATGATTACTCTTTTCCACAGTTCGATTTCAAATTGACCTAGCTACTAATAGGGACATGGATCATATGTTGCATTGATTTTGGATACACCGATTACCCGCATACACTGCTTCCACTGTTATTACCTTTCGTTTCATGCTTTATTGTATTGCTGTTGTATCGCTCTGACGACTTGAGTATGCATGCTCAGTGAAGGAAGTGGACCCGTTTGATTTCGAAGAGATCGTGGATATCTAGACCCATGAGCCGGCCGTATCGTTTCTTTCATTATCACTAGTTAGTTGTTTGTATTTGCTGCATTAAGTTTCCTTTCCACCTGATAGTTTAGTGACTGTATTATCGAATTATCTGTGTTAGATTATTGCTACCATATACTGCCAGAAGCCGAAATGTGACCACGATAGGATTATTCCTTGACCGTACAAGCATGGCTGGCTTAGTCACCCCTCGTATTCCGTATTTTGGGAAGTGGGGCATGACAAGATTCCTGCTCGGTCCGAACTATGGATCTAAAGCTCTCACACGAGGCTGCTGGGAAGCTTCCTACTTGGTCGATTCATAACGAGTAGATTCCTTCTCGGCTTAACCTGTGAATCCCAAGTCCACTTGCGAGAGATTCCTGCTCCTCCCGAAACACATCCATCCATAGCGAGTAGATTCCTGCTCAGCCCAAACTGTTGATCTGAAGCCTTCTCACGAGGACGCTGGGTAGCCTCCTGCCCGACAAATTAACAACGAGTAGATTACTGCTCAGTCTAACCTGTTAATCCTAAGTTTTCTTGCGAGTATATTCCTGCTCCCTCCAAGGCACATCCATTCATATCGAGCGGATTCTTGCTCGGTCCGAACTATGAATCCTGGAACCTCACATGAGACCGTCGAGCAGACTCCTACCCAGCATGCATACTCGAAGTAGGCAAATTCCTGTGTAACCCAAGTAAGGAAAGCTCATCTACAATCGACAGCCGATCTGACTCTTGTTCCACTCGGATTAACCCGTCTCCGGGGGAAGAGGGGTTGTTACCGAGCTTTGCAAAATTTCTAGAGTTTCCAAGGGGATCCCTGGCTATGTAGACTTGAAAGGCTTACCCTGAATTTACTTAATGTTTGCTCGACTCACATTACCTCATCTCCAGGGTGAAGGGGAGATATCGGTCTACCCACACTTAGAAGAATAAACATAATGTTCACTCGACTTACGTTACCTCGTCTCCGGGGTAAATAAGGGACACCGGTCTACCAACACTTGGAAAAATAAAAACGAAAATTTTCTAATCAGACACATTACAACAACAACAACTGAGCCTTTTATCCCAAGCATATGGGGTAGGCTACATGAACCAATATGAGAATCACACCGGGTCCAGCACATGAATCCTCTACCTCCACTCACTCCTATCGAACAATATACTTTCATTGAGGCCTTTGGCAACTATATCTTTTTGTATCACTTACATCCATGTTTTCTTCGGTCTTCCTTTTGCCCTTTTGATATTGCCTATATCAAGTGTATCCATTCGTCGAACCGGTGCTTCCATAGATCTGCGCCGTACATGACCAAACCATCTTAGTCGGTTTTCCCGCATCTTCTCCTCCACAGGTGCTACATCAACTTTTGCACGAATATTCTCATTTCACACCTTATCTTTTCTAGTGTTACTACACATCCAACGAAGCATGTGCATCTCCGCTACGTGCATCTTTTGTGTATGATACTTCTTAGGAGCCCAGCATTCTATACCATATAATAAGGCAGGCCGAATAGCGCTCCGATAAAACTTCCTTTTCAACTTTAACGGAAAGTTACGATCATACAAAATCCTTGTTTCTCTCCTCCATTTCAACCAGTCAGCTTGGATCCTTTGATTAATATCGCTATCGATCTCCCCATCCTTTTGGATGATGGAACCTAGATATCTAAACCGATCTCTCGGTGATATCTCTTGCCCTTCGAATGTTATACCAATATGGTTTTGACTTCTCTGTTTACTAAATTTGCAATGGATATATGTTGTCTTGGACCTACTCAATCTAAATCCCCGAGATTCCAACGTTTACCTCCATAACTCCAATTTGGCATTAATCTCTGCTTTCGTCGCATTTACTAGAACAATATCATCAGCAAATAGTATACACCAAGATACCCCATCTTGGATAATTCTAATAAACTTATCCATCATGATGGTAAACAGGAATGGACTTAATGCAGATCCTTGATGTAAACCAATTGTAATCGGAAAATCACAGGCAGCCGCAAGTTCTGACATTTGCCACTACTCTATCGTACATGTCCTTGATTATGTCAATATACTTGACGGGGACCCTATTCTTCATCATTGTCCTCCCATAATACCTTTCTAGGCACCTTGTCGTACGCTTTCTCTAAATCAATAAATATCATATGCAAATCTCTTCTCCTCTCTTGAAAACGCTCGAAAAGTTGACGAAGCAAATGAATAGTCTCTGTCGTCGATCGTCCAGGTATGAACCCAAACTGGTTCTCTGTTATCTTAACGTCCTTCCTTAGCTTGTGTTCAATCACTATCTTCCAAAGTTTTATGGTGTGACACGTAAGTTTTATTCCACGGTAGTTTGAGTAACTTTGAATGTCACCATTGTTTTTGTAGATAGGTATAAGGGTACTTTTGCTCCATTTATTTGGTATCTTTTTGGTCTGCCAAATCTTATTAAACATATCCGTCAGCCATTTAACGCCTATTTCTCCTAAGCATCTCCAAACCTCGATAGGAATCCCACCTGGACCAACCGCTTTTCTTGATCTCATTCTCTTCAAACCTTCTTTAACCTCAGGTAGTCTTATTTTATGCATGAAATCATGGTTTATATCTTGAGATTGAATGACAAGACCATCAAATTCTTAGTAAAGCTCTCATTGAACAACTTGTCAAAATAATTTCTCCACCTTTCCTTGATATCCTCATCTCGAACTAAGACCTTCTGATTTTCATTTTTGACACACTTCACCGCACATAAGTCTCTGGTCTTCCTTTTCCGCATCCGAGCAATCCAGTATATATCATTTTCAGCCTCCTTAGTGTCTAACTTCTCGTACACTTTCTTATAGACCTTAGCTTTAGCTTCTCGAACAGCTTTCTTAACTTTCTTTTTACCCATTTTATACTTCTCAAATCTCTCTGCATCTTTGTTTTTCTTCAAATCTTTATAAGAATCCCTCTTAATTTTAATAGCAGCATTTACTTCTTCATTCCACCATGATAAGTCCATAGATGGTGGAGCATCGCCTCTCGACTCACCAAATAGATCTCTAGCTACCCTCTTGATACAACTAGCCATTTTTTCCATGTTCTGTCTAAATCATCTTCAGACTGTCAATCCGCCTCTTGAACTACACGATCTATAAAAGCCTTTTGGTTACCTTCTTTCAATCCCCACCATTTAATTCTAGGCTCTACCTTACGTTTAATCTTTCTAGATCCTCTCCTAAATCGAAAATATAGAACTAAAAGTCTATGTTGAGTGGTTACACTCTCACCTGGCACTACCTTACAATCGATACAATAACCACTATCTATCATTTTCGTTAGAAAAAAGTCTATTTGACTTGCACTTGATCCGCTCCTAAAGGTGATAAGGTGAGACTCTCTTTTCCTAAACCAAGTGTTTGCAAAGATCAAATCATAAGACAAGGCAAAATCTAGAATCGAGCTACCTGCTTCATTCCTTTGTTCAAAACCAAAACCTCCATGGATAGTATCAAACCCATTACGACTAGTACCTACATGTCTATTGAGATTACCACCAATAAATAACTTCTCTCCACTAGGTATACTTTGCACCATCTAGTCTAAATCCTCTCAAAATAGACGCTTACTAGCGTCATCAAGACCTATCTGTGGTGCATAAGCACTAATAATATTAAGAATCTTCCCACTTAGAATAACCTTAACCAGTAAAACTCTACCACATTTTCTCCTAATCTCAACCACATTCTCAAGCAACCGTCTATGTATGATTACGCTTACTTTATTATGATTTTTATCTCCACCCGTATACCAAAACTTATAACACCAAGGCTCTATGATTCTACCCTTTTCACTTACCCACTTAGTTTCTTGCAAACACATAATACCAACTCTCCTCCTAATCATCACATATACTAATTCTGTTAGTCTACCCGTAAGGGAACCTATTTTCCAAGAAGTTAGACGGATCTTATAAAACCCTTGCTTATTTGTCACCATACCCAGGGTCCGATGTAGCGCATTGTTTCTAGACAACGACCTAGAAGCCATTACATACTTAACACTACACTCGGGATCCGATATAGCGCGTCGCTGA
Source organism: Agapanthus africanus (assembly GCA_030015575.1). NCBI lineage: Eukaryota > Viridiplantae > Streptophyta > Magnoliopsida > Asparagales > Amaryllidaceae > Agapanthus > Agapanthus africanus. The sequence continues at coordinate 52,224,429 of CM057339.1, forward strand.
GTAGGGGACGCCCCAACGATATTCTTATTATGGTTCATGCCATTGAATATGATAAAGTTTTACGTTGGCTGTCATAAGCCTACCACAACTCTCACTCTTTCTCATCCGGACTTGGAACTAATCAGACACATTACAGACGAGAAAAAGTACTTCATTAATTTCAAAATTGATGTACAAGGAATTACGAGCTTCTCAGCTTTACAAAATTGCTACAAAATTTCCCGAAGGTTTATAAAGGAAAATAAAAAAAAAGAAAAGAGACCGGAGGCTTCAAGTCGTCTTCTCGCCCAAGGTCTCATCGCCTCCCGTCTGCGGTGCCTCCCCCCTTTGACTCTTCCTTGGAAAGGTAGCACCTCGCACGGAGCTCCTGGTCATCGAGCCTGGACGCGATCTCCTTAACGGCGCCAAGAGCATTATGTCACCCAACGGCCGCAGAGTCGACGAGGTCAAGGTAGAACTGGTCGAACGCTTTATAGTCCTCTACAGCTTTCTCCGCCCTCTCCTCGGCCTTTTTCGCCTCTTCGTTGGCCGCCTGAGCAACCTTCTTGGATGAGTCTCTCTGGTTCTTCATCGTATCAAAGAGCTTATTCACTTCGCCAACATAGGTCTGAAGGGCCCGGTTTGACTCAGTCAGAGCCCGGATAGACTCGGTCATCCATGTGGCCTTCACCTCCTCCGAGACCAGTCATGAAAGAGGCGGCGTTGTCCATGGCCTCCATCGGCTTGGCGAGGATCTCTTCTTAGCGCGAAGAGGTCTCCCCGTCCTTTTTATCGCCGGGGCAACCTCATCGACCTCCAGCAGCCAGGAGGGCACAGTGAAGAAGAACCCGCAGAAGGAAGCAAACAACATCCGGCAGCGACTGAACAGAGGAAAAATTACTTGAAAATTTACGTAGAGCTCACTAACCTGGTTGGCCTTCTGGGTTATCGAAGCGTTCTGGGCTTTCATGGTGCTATGAGGTATCTTGTCCCCTGCCGCTTTTTCCATGTCCGCCGGGAGGCTATCGGCCACAGATAATCCTAACAGCACCTCAAGGCGAAAGTCGCCATCCTGAATATGTACCCCGGCCGACAACGGCCGGGAAATCACCTTTTTGAGCACCTTTTTAAGCCTCTTGGCCAGAGACTCGGCGAAAGAAGGCGCTGTTGGCCTCACCCGGGGAATCTGTTCCTGGGCTTGTTTCTGCCCGCTACTCCTGTGCTCTTCGGAGACTGGCGGAGGGACGGCGGTGTTCCCTTATAAAAAAAAGGGAAGATGGAAAATTCCTTACTGTTCAAGTCTCACGTATTAAAGACGTAAGCACTTATATGCAATGCATATGGGCACTACAAATCAAACAACTGACAGGCTTAATAAGCCTCACGTATTAAACACGTGATATGCAAAGCATATAGGTGTTGCAATCAAACTATAGACTAAATAAGCCCCACGTGTTAAACACGTGAGCGCCTATATGCAATGCATATAGGCGCTGCAAATCAAACAACTATTGGCTAAATAAGTCTCACGTGTTAAACACGTGAGCGCCTATATGCAAAGCATATAGGCGCTGCAATCAAACAGCTGACAAACTAAATAAATCTCATGTGTTAAACATGTGAGGGCACCCCCTACGAAGAATTAAATTCTACTCAACAAGGGATCGTTGAATCAAAAATCCAATGGTGATTAAACATAGAGCTTTCTAATGAGGTGGGAAATACTCTGTTAAACAGAAAGTTGGTGGATCAAAAATCCTATGAGATGAAAAATATTTTCCATATCTTTCTAAACAAAGAAAAATTATGCTCTGTTAAACCGAGCATCCTTGAATTAAAATTCCAATGATGATTAAAATTCACTATTTTTACAAAATAAGATTTTGCATATGGGAATAATATTTCCCCAATCTTGTTAAAAAACAAGAAAAATATGTTCTGTAAAACAAAAACTCTTGGATCAAAGATCCAATGATAGGAAAAATTCCCCAAATCAATTCTGAAACCAATTAAATCAATTAGAATCTCTCAATGAGAGATTTTCTCAGAATTAAACAAACTTCTCTCCACTATATAAAGAACCAAAGACTTCAAGTCTCAGGGTGAGAAAGTGAACAAAAAGGAACCCCCTTAGAAGCCTTTAAAAAAAGAGAACAACTTCAAAAGAAACAGAGAATTTAATTCTCACAGAAGAAGACTTGTTTCACTGAAACCCTAGGTAAAAAGAAAACAAAACTCAGAGATCATCTTGTCTCTCTTTTGCCTCCGTAAGGGTTTAACCTTTCATGCAAGAATTTAGTTCTTCCTCTGGTTGAGATCTGCGGAAGCAGATCTCCCCACAAATTGAGAATTTAATTCTCATCGGGGAGATTCTGTCATGCAGATTCAAAACCTAGAGGAAAGAATTGAGTTCAAGGTATTTGATTCTTACAAAACACATGAAAACTAGGGTTTAACCCTATAAAAAGAATTTAATTCTTACAAAACAAGAGACATGAGATCCTCTAAACACCCAGAAGGAAAAACTGATGATTCGTTAGTGTTTAAACACTATAACGAGGACCGCACGTGTTTCCCACATAAGCGTTTAAACTAAGAACAAGAAGTGCCTCCTAGGGCAGTCACGTGTTTTGCACACGATCTCCAATCAAGTGCTTAGCACTTATATAAAAAGGAGAGGATAAAACCTAAAAAGCAGTACCCAACTTTGCGGCGCCTCACGTGTTCACACGTGAGCGACACAAGAACCAAGTGCTTAGCACTTATATGCAAAAAGGGAATAAAACCCAAAGAATATGTAACATTTCAGATAAATAAAATATTGTTTTTGGAAATTTATATAATTAAATAATAAATATTATGAATATTTTGATAATTCGGTATAATTAAGTACCGATAAATTGGGAAATATTTGGAAAATTATAGGAATTACTGAAATGAGAGTGTTTTATATGATTTATGCAAATTATAAATTTTTTATGATTAATTATATTCTATTGTTATGCTAATCGCGATTAAATATCACTAATCATGCATTAAACTTGATTTGTACACATGACATGCACCATGTCATATTTCACATTTTTACATTTTCTACCATTTCTTTATTTTTCATGCATGGTTTGGTTTTAATTGAGGGGAAAAGAAAAGAAAAGAAAAATAAGAAAAGGAATAAAGAATTGGGTATGGGCAAGAGAGAGAAGAGAGAGAGGTGAAGGGTCATTGACCATTGCTCCCATTGTTTTCCCTTCATTCTTTTCATCTTTTTTTCCCTCTCCCTCTCAACCCTTGGCCGCCCTCTCCCTCCACCACCTCCACCACTTCACTTCACCATCAAAAACCATATCAAAACACCCAATTTCCTTCATTAAAAATATGCACAAGCTCACTACAAGCACTTTGGACCAAGAAAGTTTGGATTTTGGAGACTTGGGGCAACTCAAGAATTTTCTTGAGTTGCCAAATGAGGTAATTCCTTTACCATTAGTGTAGTAATGCATTTCTTTTAGCATCTATGTTAGTTTAAATTTGATTAAGTGTAGATTAGTGAACTTAGAAATTTCCAAGTTAAGGTTAGGGTTTGTTTTGAATCCACTGGTGCAATTGAGATTAGTAGAGACCATACAACCCCTTTAGTGTTTGATTAAAGACCAAAACCTGAGACTAAAACCTCATTTCACAAACTTAGAAATCCCCGATATCGTATTTTGTGAAAATTGTGATGGGAAATTGAAATCTGCTATGATCCGGGACACCTAAAAATTTTATAGCGATTATTGTGAGTCTTGTAGGCAACCTAGGAGCTACCCTGAAGACCCAAGACCCAAACCCCTAACCATGGCCGCAAATATATTCTTTCTGGCCATAAATTGTGGCCAGGGTAAAGGGGATTAGGCACGTGTTTGGTACATGGCTTTATCTCCAGTAAACTAGACCCTCCACATATGCAAAATTGGCTAATTTCACCTTGGGCAAAATCTGGAGAAGTTTTCTTAAGTTTCTGATTTCATATTGTAACTTTTAATGAATTGGGATTTGGTATTTGATATTGCGTCGTCTGACGTTTGTATGTCAGCGACGAGAGTTGTTTGGTTATTCTTGCATGTGTAGACCATAGGTTTTAACCTATTTGTGATACGCGTGCCGTTTTGGTTTTCGTGTGCGATTTCGGTTTACGATACTACGTGTGATATGTAGGTACCTCCGCGTGGACTTCGGAAGACGAGCAAGAGCAAGGAGGCATCGACTTCGGTAAGCAAGGATCAAGGTGAGTAGATATATATTTACGGAAGAAGTCGGGTGGATGGCGTATAGCACCCCTGCAGTTTGTAGTGTAGTATACGAATACGTATATGTGTGTGTGTGTGTGTGTGTGTGTGTGTTGTTCCCCGATGAACACAGAGACGCGACTGCGCAGGTCCGTCTTGCCTGAAATTCGGGGCAGATGCTAATTGGTGCATCCGTCCACCTCTTCGAAGATGCCAAGTTGATTTATGGCACCGTGTATCTAAGGTTTAAACGGATGCAGCCGATGTAGCATACTTCGTCAGATTCCCCCTCGTTTGAGGGGTTTTTGATTGTGGGGACACTCTTCCCTGCAGGCGCAAGCCCCTGCAGTTAATTACGCTACCGCATCGCGGTAACAATTTTCTCCTTCTCCAGATGGTCACTTCGTGTCGTGGGTGTTTGTTTTGTTTTTGGTTGCCCGTGGATTGTATACGGAGACTAATTTATGTTGTCGCTCGTAGGGCGTGGATTAGTCCAAATCCGTATTTTCTTAGATTTGGGTTTTGGTTTGGGTTTAAGGATACGTTAGTCTCATTTAAGACTAGGATCAATTTAAACGTTAGTTAAGGATACGTTAGTCTAGTTTTTAGACTATGATCGACTTAACAGGATCATTTAGATCCAACAAAAGAGCATTTGAACTCTATTGTTTAGTTTAGGGACATTGCGGTCGATTACCAGTTTAAGGACATGGTGGTCCATTGTTAGTTTAAAGACATCACAGTCAAGGTTAAGGACATCATAGTCCATGAGTTTAAAGACCTCACAGTCAAGGTTAAGGACATCATAGTCCGTGAGTTTAAAGACCTCACAGTCAAGGTTAAAGACATCATAGTCCGTGAGTTTAAAGACCTCACAGTCAAGGTTAAGGACATCATAGTCCATGGGTTTTAAAGGGACCCCACAGTCCGATGTTAGTTTAAAGACATCACGGTCGAGGTTAAGGACATCATAGTCCATGGGTTTAAGGACCCCACAGTCCAATGTTAGTTTAAAGATATCACGGTCGAGGTTAAGGACATCATAGTCCATGGGTTTAAGGACCCTACAGTCTAATGTTAGTTTAAAGACATCACGGTCGAGATTAAGGACATCATAGTCCATGGGTTTAAGGACCCCACGGTCCAATGTTACTTTAAAGACATCACGGTCGAGGTTAAGGACATCATAGTCCATGCGTTTTAGGACCCCACAGTCCATGAAATGGGTGGTTGTCGGGACCCATCATCTCTCTGAAGACGTTGAAAGATTACAACGACAAATATCAGAGGAGTTAAGAGATGTACCCTCGAACCAAAGTTGATTAAGTGATCTGAAGTCCAATTTGGAAATAAGATCAATTAATTATATTATGAGCACATTGGCTCAGTTAAGCCTGAATTGAGAACTTATGGCCAATTTGGGCTAAGTCCAACTAAGTTTGAAATATTGGCCCTTTATTGGACCATTAGACATTTGCCTGGGTTCAGCCCCTCATCATCCAGCAATGCTAAACAAGAATTTGAGGACTCTGATAAATTTTTATCTTTGAATGGGCATTAAACATTATAGCTCTGAATTTTACTCAATTTTGAGATTCATTTGAAGGAGAGACTTTTGCCTCTGGAAAATTAGCCAATTTGGCTAACAATAGTGTTAAACACTATAGAACAACAGTGTTAAACACTGGAAATAAAGCTCTCAAATTAGTGTTAAACACTAAAAGGCAACAGTGTTAAACACTGGAAATAAGATTCTCAAATTAGTGTTAAACACTAAAAGTAAAGTTCTCAAATTAGTGTTAAACACTAGAAGACAAATCAGTGTTAAACACTGGAAATAAAGCTCTCGAATTAGTGTTAAACACTAGAGAAGAAGGGGTCACGTGGGGACACGTGAGGGCGCCCAAAGGTGGGGACAGATCTCCTTTACTTTGTTCTGCAAATAAGTGTTAAACACTTTTTGACTTTTGGCCATTACGTGTGGGCATGTGATAAGCACTCATGCACTGATTTGTTAAGGCATTTATTAGGGGTCACATGGTAACACGTGAGAGCGCCCAGAACCAACATTTCCTTTGCTTTTATTCTCTTTGCTTTAAAGGTCACATGGGAGTACGTGAGGCGTTGCCTTAACAATTTTTCTTCTCATTTTTAGAGGATCTGTTTAGGGGTCACGTGGGGACACGTGATGGAGATCTTTTGAGTTCTCTGTTATTTTTAAGAATTAAATTCTCTGTAGGGTTAAACCCTAATTTCGTTTTTAGAGGAATTAAATTCCTATGCACGTGGAAGAATTAAATTCTTATGTAGGGTTAAACCCTAGTTCTGTTTTGGAGGAATTAAATTCTTATGAATTTAGGAGAATTAAATTCTCATATTGGGTTAAACCCTAGTTCTATTTGGGAGGAATTAAATTCCTATGAATTTGGGAGAATTAAATTCTCATATAGGGTTAAACCCTAGTTCTGTTTGGGAGGAATTAAATTCCTGTGAATTTGAGAGAATTAAATTCTCATATAGTATTAAACCCTAGTTCTGTTTTGGAGGAATTAAATTCCTATGAATTTAGGGGAATTAAATTTCCTAAACTCAATTCTCCCTCTAAGTTTTGGATCGGCATGGCAGAATTTCTACCCGATGAGAATTAAATTCTCAACTTATGGGGAGATTTGCTTCTGCAGATCTTCAACCAGAGGAAGAACTAAGTTCTTTTTCAGAAGAGTTAAACTCTTAAATTGAGAATTAAATTCTCTTAATTTTATGAAACTTAGATCACTTTCCCATTTCTCACCTAGGGTTTCTTTTCTTTGAAGAGATCTTTTTTTTCTTTCTTGAGAATTAAATTCTCCTCTCTTTTTTTCTCTCTGTTGTTGTTATCTCCCAAAAAAGTAGATCTCCTCTCTTCTCTTCTTGGCTCCTATTTATAGGAGAAAGAAAAGAATCAATTTATTTTGTCAATCTTTCATTGAAAAATTTTAATTGATTTTGTAACCAACATGATCTTTTAGATCACTCAGTGAATTTTATTCAACATTGGATTTTTAATCCAAAAGATCTTTTATCTGTTATTCAAATTTCAGGGAAATCTTTCCTTGTATAAAATCTTTCCATAAATTGGTGATTTTTAATCCCCATTGGATTTTTAATCCAACGGTGCTCCATTTTACAGAGCACCATCTTTTTTGTTTGGAAAGATTTAGAGAAATATTTTTCCAGTTAGGGTTTTTGATTCCCTCTTAATTAGAATTTAATTCTATTAATTCATAGATCCTTAGGAACCCATCACGTGTTAGCACATGACCTCCTGATTAAGCATTTGACCAGAATTTAATTCTGTTATTTTAAAGAACTCAGGAATTATCACGTGTCAGCACGTGACCCTTGGTCACGTGTTGGCACGTGATACCCCATTGGGATTTTTCCTTGTTATTTTATTATACCTTTAATTTTTTTCAGTGGGTTTAAAGCCCCATCACGTGTTGGCACGTGACCCCACTGATTAATTATTTTAAAGTTTTTATTTTATTCAGTGCCTACAGGCTTTGCCTGTAAATGGTCACGTGTCTGCACGTGATGCCCGGTCACGTGTGGGCACGTGATGCCCGGTCACCTGTGAGCACGTGATGCCTCATAACTTTTGATCCCGGATGAATTATGAGGCATATAATATATCAAATCGAAGGCATTTTCGAAAAGTTTTCAATAACATCAGAATTTAGCTGTTTCTCATTCGGGAGTTTTTCAAAATGCAGCTCGGAAAATACTGGTTCGCATTTTCTTCCTTAGATTACACGTGCATAGCATATTTGCTCATAACTTTTGATCCCGGATGAATTATGAAGCCCATAATATATCAAATCGAAGGATTTTTCGAGACGCTTTCGATACCATCAGAATTTAGCTATTTATCATTTAGGAGTTTATCAAAATACAGCCCGGAAAATACTGGTTCACATTTTCTTAAATGTATCGCTGCCATTTGATACCTTGGGCTCTTTTGCGCAGAATTTTTTTTTTTTTTTTGGCGGGAACATGTGTGTGTGTGTGTGTATTGTGAGACTAAATGATTATCAAGATAGGCTTTAGGTGTTCATGGGTTAGTTTTAGTGTAATTGGAAGTAACTTAGTTTAGTTTCTTAGTCGCGAAACCCTAGAGTAGTGATTTGCACACACGCACATACACACGCATACATTTGATTTTCTTGTGCGTATATGGGGATATATATATATGTGTGTGTGTGTGTGTGTGTGTGTGTGTGTGTGTGTATACATATATATGGATAATGAGGATAGTACATGGTACTTGGAGATGAGTCGATGTGATTGGGCGTGATGCCACGAGATCGGTGATGTGATTTGGTTCGTATTATGAGATACGACATGATATTATAGCGGATCTTTAGGCGATGTGTTTTCATACACACGTATATATATGTTGATAGTATCAGAGTGTACTAGACTTTAGATCAGTATCCCTAATTCAGGATATGATGATAAGGATACTAGATGAATAATGAGATAAACGTGATATTTGACCCGTATCCAGATTTGGGATGCCGTACAATGGATTTACCGTATGAGATATAATTATGATGATCGATCCGCACTCTTGACTCGAGGATGTCGTATTATATATTGTATTGTACGTGATACTATTGAGGCGGGATCACCGATTACTAGATATAAATATCGACTCAGACTTAAGTGGTTTCCTTACCCTTTCGATTAGTCTGTTAATTTGGTCCTGTAGTTTACTTAGTAGATGTTAGACTGGGCTCGAGTCATACCTATTTCCAAAACTAACGAATCATGAGTATTTTAAAGACAGGAAGGGATACTACGGATATTTCAAAGGGCGTACCTTTTCTTAAAAACACCGTAGCCCCTATTTTCTAAACACACGATTCCTGTTATTTCAAATGTCAAAACTGTATGACTCATATATATAAATGTGTATTCTTATATGTTGCGTTATTATTCATGTTCCGCATATTCTTGCTGTTCGCATCGCATTGAATGCTTATTTGTGTTTTCATTAGTTATTATTAAAATCATGCTGTCAGGAGACCAGCACCATTACCGATGATGCGTATGCTCCACGTACACCTACTTGCCGGCTCACACACATCATCATCGGTAATTGCCATGTCACGTACACATTAGAAAACACTATTTCATTGTATAAATTGCTAGCTGATAGTTTCGACATAGTACTAGTGCGCTTGTTGTTATATGCTAATTTAATTATTGCATTCTTTGCTTGATATCCCATGCATTCATATATTCATTTGTCATGCAATATTATGTAGCTTATTGTCGGTAATTCATTATTTATTTACTCTTGAGATTAGGATTTCGGATTTTCATGAGATTTCTGGATTTGGAGAAATCGCAAGAATTTTATAAACTTATTATCATTTTAAAGATAGAAAATTGCGGTTTTCTCATGATATGATTTGAGATATGTCCACCATGAGTTTTCTCGGCTCTTGAGCGATATCATACATCCTATTTGAGGAGGAGGAGGAACCGTCTGTGGGTGCATGGTGGACCCGGTACGGTACCTTGGGGTAAGATGGTCGCAGATGATGGCGTTGAGCCCGGCAGGGGAGCACTACCGACCGGTTATTGTGACGCGCCGGATATCCGGAGGATACCGACGTGGTCTTGAGATTTGATGATACAGGCCAGTCCAAATAGCCAGAGCCTGAGATATTGAGATTTGATAATACAGGCCAGTCCGGATAGTCGAAGCCTGAGATATTGAGATATTGGGATATATATTTTGTGTCGATACTTGACACTGATTCTCTGTTGATTTCATTGATGATACTTCGATTTTTATACAGAAATCTCACTGAGATAAGAAAACAGTTTTCTCATTTAGATGTATTCTATTTTCATGCATTCATACATCATATATATGATATGTTGTTACCTGAGACACTGACACGAGCACTTGGTATTACACTTTTGTATAGATGTTTACATTTGCCATTATTATATACTTCAGGCTATATTATTTTGAGAATATTATTATCGTATGACCTAGGATTGAGTAATACATGCGATTTTTGCTCGGTGGCGTTTTCTACTCACAAGTTGGCAACTCACCCCCGTCGTGCCACAGTTTCTTGCAGGTTTGCCGTACAGGTTTCCTTGGCGGCTTTGCTGGCACACTACTTCTTTTCAGGTGATTACTTTGGTAGGTGGGTTCACTTACATCGTGACCACCATTGTATTTTATTTATTCAGTTGTATCTCGTAAAATCCATCAACCAGACTTGTATTATTGTTAGACTTAGAAGACCGGTGTATATTGTTTCGACCTTAGAGTCGCGCTTGTATTATTATGGTTTTCTTGATGATAATGGATTTCCTGTTGAGTTTTGATCCTCGCTCTTCAGCGTTGTATATTATATTGCTTGCGTGGTTGTAACCGCCAATTGGCGAAGAGCTAGCTCCCGCTTGGGGATGCCTTTATTCATTTATGTATATTATTCATGTTGTACCCGTTTGGGATCAGTATTTTCAAAGGAGACTCTGCCGAAATTTTCGGAAAAGACTTGATATTTTAAAAATGTTTACTATGACTTTCAAAGTGATTTATACGAAAACTTTTAAACAAGTTTTCCTTCACTTTCTTCTTTTAAATGGTTTAGATTTCTGGGATTTTGGCTTACTCGAATTAGATGGGGTCCTATAGACTTCATATGATTCAGGTGCCAGTCACGTACCATTTCAGGTCGTGACAGAACAGTGCCCACTTTGGGACGTCTCACGTGATTCACACATGAGCGCCTCTAAAGTTCAGTGTTTAACACTGGTCTAATGCCTCACGCGGGATACACGTGAGTACTACATTTACTAGTGCTTAGCACTACAGGGGTAAATATGAAGATCCAAACCTAGTCATAAATTGTCCAAGTCTTTCCGAGGTCAAAACTTCTTTGATCTCCAATTTGACCGCGCCTCTGTGCTCATGTTTTCCCAAATTGATCTTAGTCTCAAATATGACTATTGATCTTCCAACTGATGATATCCAAAATGATACTCATCCTACATCCTCTCGAGGAAATCTTAGTTTACCACTAACTCCTTTTTCCCTCAAATACGCGAATTGGTTCAAGGGTACATCTTTTGACACCTCTGATCCACGTCGTTGTAATTCCTCAATGTCTTCAGAGAGGTGGCGGGTCCCAACAACCAACAGCTTTTTCGTGCACCGATGTGTACACTTCAAATCAGACCGCACCCCAAACTGGGTACATCCCATATCATCGTCGTTCATCCCGTCACATAACAAATACACGTGCGCGCAAGATGAACAGCAGACGGAGACGTCCTTAAACTAAAATCTCACCTCCAAAATGGTGATCAACGGACCGAAATGTCCTTAAACTAAAATCTCACTTCCAAAATGGTGATCAACGGACCGAGACGTCCTTAAACTAAAATCTTACCTCCAAAATGGTGATCAACGGACCGAGACGTTCTTAAACTAAAACCTCACCTCCAAACAACAGACCGAAATGTCCTCAAACTAGAACTTTGCTCCCAAAATGGCGATAATGGACCGAAATGTCCCTAAACTAAGACAATACAGCCCAAACGCTCTTTTGTTGGATCTGAAATGAAAAATGATCCTGAAACCCCCGTTAAGTGGATCTTAGTCTCAAATTGGACTAATGTATCCTCAACAAATCAAGCCCCAAATACTAACATATATTTAAGTCGATCTTAATCTCAAAATGGATTTATAGTCCTTAAATAAAAATCCCAAATCTAAGAAATACGGATTTGGACTAATTTATGCCCTATGGGCGACAACATAAATAAGTCTCCGTATACAATCCACGGGCAACCCAAACAAATAAAAACACACATGACACGAAGCGAACTTCTGGAGCAGGAAAAAGTGGTTATCGCGATGCGGTAACGTAATTAACTGCAGGAGCTTGCGCCTGCAGGGAAGAGCGTCCCCACAATCAAAAACCCCTTGCAAAACGAGAGGGAATCTGACGAAGTCACACTACAACGGCTGCATCCGTCCAAACCTCCGATATACGGTGCCATAAATCAACTTAGTATCTTCGGAGAGGTGGACAGATATATCCAAATAGCATCTGCCCCCAAATTTAGGCAAGACGATCCATCCCAGTTCGTCTCTGTTTTCGGCGGTAAGCAGATTCTGGCACGCCCGGTGGGAACTTTTCCTCTTTCAACTCCACACTTCGTGTGTCGTGTTTCGCAAAAAAAAATCGCGGTTTGCTATGGTTGCCCTCGGATTCGAGGTACTCAGATTTGGTGTCTTGTTCCTGTATAGAAAGAAGAAGTGAACATCAATGGTTTCCAGCTGCACAAATTGCAACAGCAACTCCCGCTCTACCCCAACTAGAGGAGTGACATATGGGCCCAATGCGGTCTCCATCTTTTCAATGCCGGTGGGACAGGTAACTCAAACCACCACTGGATTGTTCTTCGGGACCATGCTCCCGCCAGCAAGTTTCATTGCCCCAGTGCCACCACAAGAAGCTCCTAAGAAGTCGGTATTCGATCGACTTGCAACCACCACGGCCCCTCTTAAGGGTCGTCCAAGTCTGCCACCTCGGTTTCCAACAGGCTGAGTCGAAGCTCAAGTGGGCCCGCAAAGAGGCTCGCGATACCTGAAGGGGCTATCTCGAAATGGATAGTCCTCCCAACTCCTGCTGCAGGTGAAGTCATCAAAAGTGCTTCCCCTACCAGAAAGTCGGCCTTCGAAAGATTGGCCATTCTCTCTCAAAGGATGTCAGTCTTCAACAGGCTAGTGTTCATATCATAATATTGCATTTTATATTCCCCATTCTTATTCATTTTTATAAATAAACAGGTGCTTTTGATGCATGTCTGCTACATATTACAGGTTACAGGTTCTTGGAGCGAAAACAGTGAAAAAGACAAAAGATGATACAAAAAGTGGACTTTGACCAACAAATAGAAGACTCTTGATCAAGCCTACATCAAAGATAAAATTCATAAAGTACAAGGCAATGCAAAGTCCAAGATTACAAAGCGAACGGTTAAAAGTCCACCGCAATTATTCACTGGAGATCTGGAAGAAACATAGAAGCTATTTTAATAAAGAACCAAATAATAAGGAAGCCTAAAGATCCAAGGCCCAATACTTTCTTTTAAAGAGACATAAAATTTTACCAAAGCTTGAAGTCTACTTTGACTAGGTCTTCCTAAGGATATTTTGGTAAATGTAGACATGCAAATCAATTGTAACCTAGGGTTTCCTATTCTCTATAAATAGGAACTCTACTCATTGTAATTTCTTATGCCTCCTTTTAATAATAAATTTTAGAATTCTTTTGGAGAGCATCGGTGTTTCTTTTCAATTCATGAATTCAGATCTGACAACCCTGTGTTGATGATTGGAGAGATGCATCTGTAAGTAGATTTAATTCCTTGCTCTAGTTTAGATTTCAATTCTTGCCCTAGGTAATTTTTATTCTCTGCCGTAGATAGATGTTTTTAAATTCCTCAATGAGCGAGTAGTTTCCTCGCTTGTTAGGGTTAGGAATAGAGAAGGATTTGAGAGATGAGGATCTCTCATCTCTTTTCTTTGCCAATCTTTTATGAAAATTAGAACTCCATGCATACCTTCTTATTCCGCTCCCTACGGCACTCTACCCTCGAGGTAACGGTGATTCCGTAGTCTAAAGGCCCGGATTCTAAGGTTTTCCATGGAGGTTAGGGTAAAGATTAAGAAAGGAAGGACAAGGATCTAGAGGAAGAATCAATCTTCCCAATCATCCTAATCCCCTTTGTTAAGATTTACCATAACACTAATATGATATCTTTAATTAAAGGCAATGGAAAAAGATGTAGATCTTTGTTTACCAAATTTTCCCTAAACCTAATCCTAACAAGTTTCTAATCCTAGTATCATACAACTTCAATTTTTAGATTTAATAATCAATCCGAACACCCTTCGGAATTAACTCGTTAGCGCGATTAGGAAATTCACAACATCCCTGTGGACCGACCCGTACTCACCGGCTAGCTTCATGCGACGCCGTTCTTGATTGCGGTTACAAATATTTTTGATCTATCTTTTAGAAAGCGCAAGCACGCTAAATCTCTTAATCAAATGGCGCCGTTGCCGGGGATGGCGTAGAATTTTCTTTTCGCGATTTCGGGTTAATCTAAAATTTAAAAATTCATAAAAATCTAAAAAATCCAAAAAAATATAAAAATTTATATATTTTGTTATTTTTGGAAGGGATACTTTGTTGTTTTAATTTTGCAGGATTTACAAAGACGGTCTGGAAATTTCCAGAAGGCGAAACAGAAATCAGAAGATCGAAACAGAAGAGGAATCAAATGACAGAACAGTGAAAATTTTTTGGAGACCCAATTCCCCCAACCCGCCGCGATTCCGCGGCCAAAACCCACCTTAGGCCGCGGAACCGCGGCCTTCTAGTGGAATCAGAGCGTCAAATTTTTTTTGGGGATTCGTGCTGATTAGACTGCCGCGAAAACGCGGCAATAACGCGTTTATACCGCGGAACCGCGCTCTTTTGGTGAGATCATCCTAGGAAATTTGCATTGTAAGCACTCTGTTATTTCTCCTCTGCAAATTTTAATATATTTTCTGAATAATGCCTGCAAGATTTTGTGTGCTTTAAAAATATATTCTCTTCCATATAACAAGTCTTGTGCAGGATTTTTGGGCCCCGCTCAAAATTGAAATTGATTGCAAGTAATCTTTTTTGTTGCATATCTTTTCTCGAATATCTTTTTGCAACAATTTTTTCCAAATAAAGATTCTTGTGATATACTTCAAATAATAACCAATTGCAAGTAATATTTTGCTGTTGCATATCTTTTCTATAAAATATTTTGCTGTTGCATATCTTTTCTCTAAAATCTTTTTGCAACAAAATTTTTCCAAATAAAGAGAAAGAAAAAAATCAATGAAAAATGAAAATAAAAAGGACAAATATTTTATAGAACTTGCAAAATTTTTTAGCCCCAAATAAATCCTTGCACCACCCAACCTTCCTTCTTGTCACCTTTCTTCTTCTAACATGCGTACCCCACACAATAAATCATTAGCCGAACTTTGGTATCCCGAACCTAATTTTGCGTCATATGTCAATATGTTCGGTCAATTTAAAGACGATCCTTCCATGCGTAAAAAATCTTTGAAAGATCACATAGAGGAGTCTAGGAGAAACAGTTTGACTTTTCAACCCACTTTGTGTCAACCAAGTCAACCTTCACCACTTCCATATGTTGATACCACTCTTTCGAGTCCTTCTGACACTCCTAGGCCGATGTCCATTATTGAGCATATTGCTCAATCTCGCAGCCGATCTTTCACCCCTCTCCACACATCTAGTTCTAGGGATCCACAAGATTATTCACATTTTTATCCATATGTAGACCCTATCCCTGTCCTACCACCCACTTCCTACCAGTCCTACCCGACCTTCCCACCTTCACTAGACACTGTTTCGACACAGCCATTAGGGAGTTTCACATATCCAACCAATTTTGAATCTTTTACTGAAACCCCCTCACCACCTAAGTCTAGTTTGGAAGAGTCGTTGGAGGCATATATTGCCGCAACAAATAAAATGATGAGGAATGTGGAAGCATCCATGGCCGCCCTTATGCAACCTAGTGAACCGGTAGCTAGTGTCCCGCTAGCTCCAAATTTTTCAATGTATGAGGCGGCAGTTGGATAGAGTGAGAATGAGAGAGGATTTACAAATCAAACCTACCCTTACCCAATTGAAGCCCACAACTCCTGTTTGCCATCGATTGCCCTAAATAGTTCACCTGTTGAAAATAAAAATGAGTTGTGTGATTTTGTAGTGTTTGATTTGCCAAATTGTGAGGAATCCCTTTTGAGTGAAACCGCACATAATTCTTTCGATCTTTACACCTCCATTCTAGAACCTAAATCGATACATATCCATGCTGATGAGGTGTCTAAAGAAATTGATTTTCACTTGATTGAGGATATAGACGCCGAGAATATTTCGGATGATGAACCTGTCGATTTGCTTGAAATTTTATGTTCAAATCATCATCCTGAGTTATTAAATGTTTCTCCCGAATCTCATATGCGTCTAGATTTTGATGATAATGGCATGGATGAGCTGAATATTGAGGATAGTATTGAGGAGAGTCTTGAGGATAATATTGAGGTTGAATCATTTTTGTTTGATGTGTCTGATTTTCCAATTCATCCTCCTGAACCTTTGACTGTTATATCACCCTCCCTCCTTCCCATCGTTCCGACCCCGCTTGAAGACTGTGAGCTTGAAAGATTTTCCTTTGAATTAGATACTGTTCTCACAGATAATAACACTTACGAGTGTTTCACTTTTTCGGACGATGTTGATGACTCACCGCCCGAGTTTGAGTCCTTTACATTTTCAGATGAGCTATCAGACTCGGTTGATTATAGTAGTTTCGAACCATTAATGGAATCTTTCAAATTCGAAACAGTTTACTACGGTGAGAAAGATACTATCCCTAATTCGCTCCCTTTCGTCTCAACCATTGTTCCGACCGAACAAGAGACCGTTACGCTTTCATCTCCTATACCAAGTTCGGCGTACCCATGTTTTCTTGCGAATCTTGAGGGATTTGACCCCATTTCCCGACGGGTGGATAGGTTAGCGCAATCGCTTATAACACATCGGTCATCACATATTGCACTAATTTATTCACTCGATTTATACCCTCAAGTTCGCGCGATCCTTCTTTCTCCTTTCCGCCCTTCTTCTCCCCTACCAAGACCATATTCTACCATTCTTCTTTCCACACGGTCTCGCGTGCTTCTCATTTTCTTGCACCAACTATACCATTTCCACGATAAGATTTTTGAATGGTTGGTGCTAACTTTTGGCTTGTGCAAGGCCAAGCTTAAGTTTGGGGGAATCTTTGTATATATGTATATATTTTTTGTTTTCTTTTCTATAAAAAATAAATAAAAAATAAAAAAAAATTTCAAAACATAAAAAATAAAAAAAATTGTAAATAAATAAACAGGGGAGTGCCGACAATTTTGACCCTCTTGGTGTAGCATGACAGTGAGGACACTGTCAAGTTCAAGTTTGGGGGTATGCTCGGTATGTCTTCTTCCTTCGCATTCATTTGTACATATTTTTGCATTTGCATATTTATTTGAAAAACCCATAAAAATTGAAAATTTTCAAAAATTATAAAAATTACTGTATTCAATTTTGGCTGATTGACTTGAGTTTGATGAATGGGTTAACTGGTTAGGAACAACTAGATCTTAGACTTAGTAAATTAAAAACCCTAAAAATAACCTTTCTTAGAGTTTAACGGTAGAAAGTATATGTCTTTGTAGATTATTTAGAAATAGGCAAATTTGGAGTTCACTTCTTGGGCTAAGTCGAAACAAGGGAAAAGTATTGATGTTCTTATTAGAGTATAAGTTTGAAAAATAATTCCTAGCTTAAGTCTAGATTCTGAAAACGTATACCCTACAAAATGCACAATCACGCACCTTGAAACTTGGAATAGTAGAAAAGACCTTGAAATGCTCTTGTCTAAAGTCCTTAGTACAATGAAAATAAAAGAAAAAAAAGAGAATAAAAGAAAAAAATGAACACTGGTTTTTGTGATTACTTAAAGCTGCAAAAATAGAAAAATATTTAGCGAGGGTGCTTCATCACCTAGTGCCTTAGACCAACTGGTTTGGGAGCCACTGCTAAAAGCCTTGGGTGTTGCAAAACTAGGAAGTACGCTTTAAAATACTAACGCATCTTGTAATCGGTTGTTGGTACCTCAAGAAGTATTAACAGTCGCATGAAAGATGTGAAAGCGAAAATTCACCAATTAATAAGTGCTTTGGACAATGGACGAGAGTACGATTGCTTGATTTGAATTTCCAAGTGTAGGGGTGATATTTACACACACGTGGGGATATGTGATTAGAGTTTAGATGAGAGAAAGGAATGAAGAATAAAACTTGTATCTTTAGTAAGGTTGATAGAAATTCCTGAGTGGAGATGTAACCCTAGAAGGAAAACTTAAGAGATGCCGAAAGCTAAGTAGGTCTACATAACATATATAATCTTAAGTTAAATAATGAGGAAGTGTGAAGAATGTGGGTGGATAATTTGCGAGTCAAAAGATAATAGAATTCCTTGTTAGAAAACTTAATTGGAGAACAAAAGTCAATGGACCGAGTTGATAGGATTTTGTGGGTGTAATCCGCTAAAAACCCTCAGGAGACAACACTCCTCCTACTAAGGACATCTAAAGGTTTAACGGCTTGTTGCACGTGCTCAGTGCAATCGCGTTTCCCTGCGAAAGTGCGGTTAGGATTTTAGTGAATAAAAATAAGTTTGCTCGAGGACGAGCAAAAGATAAATTTGGGGGTATTTGTTCATATCATAATATTGCATTTTATATTCCCCATTCTTATTCATTTTTATAAATAAACAGGTGCTTTTGATGCATGTCTGCTACATATTACAAGTTACAGGTTCTTGGAGCGAAAACAGTGAAAAAGACAAAAGATGATACAAAAAGTGGACTTTGACCAACAAATAGAAGACTCTTGATCAAGCCTACATCAAAGATAAAATTCACAAAGTACAAGGCAATGCAAGGTCCAAGATTACAAAGCGAACGGTTAAAAGTCCACCGCAATTATTCACTGGAGATCTGGAAGAAACATAGAAGCTATTTTAATAAAGAACCAAATAATAAGGAAGCCTAAAGATCCAAGGCCCAATACTTTCTTTTAAAGAGACATAAAATTTTACCAAAGCTTGAAGTCTACTTTGACTAGATCTTCCTAAGGATATTTTGGTAAATGTAGACATGCAAATCAATTGTAACCTAGGGTTTCCTATTCTCTATAAATAGGAACTCTACTCATTGTAATTTCTTATGCCTCCTTTTAAAAATAAATTTTAGAATTCTTTTGGAGAGCATCGGTGTTTCTTTTCAATTCATGAATTCAGATCTGACAACCCTGTGTTGATGATTGGAGAGATGCATCTGTAAGTAGATTTAATTCCTTGCTCTAGTTTAGATTTCAATTCTTGCCCTAGGTAATTTTTATTCTCTGCCCTAGATAGATGTTTTTAAATTCCTCAATGAGCGAGTAGTTTCCTCGCTTGTTAGGGTTAGGAATAGGGAAGGATTTGAGAGATGAGGATCTCTCATCTCTTTTCTTTGCCAATCTTTTATGAAAATTAGAACTCCATGCATACCTTCTTATTCCGCTCCCTACGGCACTCTACCCTCGAGGTAACGGTGATTCCGTAGTCTAAAGGCCCGGATTCTAAGGTTTTCCATAGAGGTTAGGGTAAAGATTAAGAAAGGAAGGACAAGGATCTAGAGGAAGAATCAATCTTCCCAATCATCCTAATCCCCTTTGTTAAGATTTACCATAACACTAATATGATATCTTTAATTAAAGGCAATGGAAAAAGATGTAGATCTTTGTTTACCAAATTTTCCCTAAACCTAATCCTAACAAGTTTCTAATCCTAGTATCATACAACTTCAATTTTTAGATTTAATAATCAATCCGAACACCCTTCGGAATTAACTCGTTAGCGCGATTAGGAAATTCACAACATCCCTGTGGACCGACCCGTACTCACCGACCAGCTTCATGCGACGCCGTTCTTGATTGCGGTTACAAATATTTTTGATCTATCTTTTAGAAAGCGCAAGCACGCTAAAATCAATCAATCAGCTAGCACCAGCAGCAGCCCATCACCAAAGCAGGGGGCACGATGGAACCGCTTCCACAGCTGAGGTTGTCCTATCTGCAAGGTACACTCGACATCGCCACTGGCACCGAGTGAGAAGATCTGGGGGCAACTCCCCCTCCGGACTTACTCCACCAGCTCCAATGGTGAAGTTGACGCTGCTGTTCTAACCGGGAACAGCTTTGAACCGCTAAAGAGGGTGCGGAAGAACTCCCCAACCGCAGTGTTGAAGAAATCTCCACTTCCTGCTGAAAATATGATGCAGGAATAGCCAGAGCAGCCCTCTTAGCGGCTGTCCTCCCAGATCCACAGAGTCTGACGAAAAGTCCAAGATTCTGTGATCAACAAGAACTACTCTCGTCAACCGAAGAAAATGAAGGTTTGACAAGAGGAAAATCATCCATCCAGCATACAGCGAGGGACTTCTTTCACACAGATGCCTGCTACAATGGCTCCTTCAACTTCGACCTCCCACAAAAAGAGAAGGCCGGAGCAAATCCCAAAGGTGGTGGATCCAAACTCCCCATATCTAGGGGCATGATCGTGCACACGGTTTACATGGTTTCCGGGAAAGAGGAAAGCCGTGCTTCCGTGGGTTATCGACCGCAATCTCGGTCTTTAACAAAGGCTAAAGAGCAACAACAAAATCTCTAGGAGATACTGACGAAAATGGAAGCACTCACCGGACAGAAAGAAGAATCAGAACAGCGCCAGGAGTAAGAGACCGATACAGAGTTCCTGCGAAGTGTGATGGAAAGAAAAGATTAAGAGGCCATGGAATAGGCTGCTAATATAAAACAGATGGCGCTTATGTTCCAAGACATGGTTGGAATGATGATCCAGCCAGAACCTCCAGTCAAAGATCCACCGATAATCATCAAGGACGACAGAGGGGAAACATCGAACCCTCTTCCAGTTTTATCGACAGCCAGGGTGGAAACGATCTCCAAAGCTGCCTTTGATGATTACATAGCTCAAAAAATATGGGCTCATCAGGCAAGTGAAGCGGCGGGCCAAGTCGTCAGAACTGGGCAACCGTACCCAGGCTGGTACAATCAAATCAAGTATCCACCGCGATATACAATCCCTAAATTCCATGTGTACAAAGGGACAGGCAACCCGCATCAGCATGTCGCTCAGTTCATAGCTTTATGCGGCAATACTGGAGGCGACGATAAATTGCTGCTTCGCCGGTTTGTTGGCAGCCTGTCAGAGACGGCGTTTGAATGGTACTCGGAGCTCCCAAATTACTCCATCAAAACATTCACAGAGATGGAACTGCTATTCACGCAGCAGTTCGCCATCGCAAGCGAGTACACCCCGATCATGGCGTTAATCAATGCCAGGGTGAAGCTAGGAGAGACCTGGGTTTAATACGCAATCCGGTGGCGGAACCTATGGTCAAAATGCGAACAATGCATCAAAGAAGCTCCTGCTGTGGGCATGTTCATAGGAACTCTGGATCCTCAAGCGACTGTGTCCCAGTTTATGACGTTCTTTAAGCCGACCATCTTGCAGGCTCCGATCGACAAGTTGGCCTAAATGGACCAAATGGGCCACGGGCCTTCCTCTTTGTAACATTTTAAAAATTAAATAAATAAATAATTAGATAAATAAAATCCTTTAGGTGAATTTTCTGATAATCGGTAAAATGAACCGTATTTTCCGTAAAACTCAACTACAATTATTTTCAATATAGATTTAAATATGCCTATTTTAACTATATAATTGCTAGTAATTGATATTATTTAGTGACTTATAAATTATTAGTTTACTTAAATATTTTTCCTTAATTAATTAAATTCAAATATTAATATAAGCTTTAATTATACATTTAATTAGTGGTAATTACAAATTAGAAATGGGTTAATTTTACAAAGTGAGCCATGATATATTAGAATTTAGTTTGTAGCATGTCCTTCTCTTCTTGAATTGTCTTCAAAATT
The DNA here is from genome assembly GCA_030015575.1 of Agapanthus africanus. Classification (NCBI taxonomy): domain Eukaryota; kingdom Viridiplantae; phylum Streptophyta; class Magnoliopsida; order Asparagales; family Amaryllidaceae; genus Agapanthus; species Agapanthus africanus. The sequence goes on from CM057339.1 coordinate 52,246,386, forward strand.
CTACAGAATTCTAGGTTTTATTTTGATAAGAAAATGAATAAAAATAAATAAATTGTGAAAAGATTTAAATAGATGTAATAATGAAGACTCTTCTACACATCTCCACACCCTTCTCTCTCTCTCTCTCTCTCTCTCTCTCTTTCCCTCATCATTTCTGGCCGAAAATTGTCCTCCCACATTTCTCCAATTCCCCACTTCATTTCCTCTCAAAAACTCTTCAAAAATCCATCCAAAATTAATACAAAAGCTCACAAATTCCTAATCCAATCTCTACCCATTAACATTTGACCTATCTAGCTTGGATCTTGGAGCAAAGTTAGCATTTTGGGAGGCTTGGGTGCATGTTTGATTTCATGTTTATTGAGGTATAATTCTAACCCTAGTGTTAATTGTAGGTTAATTACTTTAATTTAATAAATTTCGGTGTTTAATTATGGTTCCAATTTCAAATGTGAAAATTCAAGATTAGGGTTTGTGATCAAGTGAGGATTTTTATCAAATATTCATGATTTTAATGGGTAGATTAACATGTTAATGGAATACAAAACCTAATCTAGTTACTAGTCTGCTAATTTTTACTTAAAATTTTGATAATTATGCTATTTTGCTAACTAGGTTTTTAGAAATTGATTAAATAATTGAGATTAAAATCTAATTATGGTTTTCATCATATTATTAACATTATAAATTATAGTTTAACACTTAAGATCATGCAAAACCTAGTTTAGTTGTTGTTTTGTGCATTGTTACTTGGAAATTGTTAAAATTGGATAAAATTGCAAACTAAATTTTATGGATTAATACAAATTGATGAAATTAAATTATAGAAATGGTTTATATGACCCAGTTATTATATATAGTGAATATTGTGGCCACTAGATTTGTTTAAATATCAAGTTTCGAACTAAAACGGTTATTTGATGCTTTCTACGTTTTCGGAAATAAATCGATTTGAATTATTTTAAGGTTTTGATAATTTAAACTCTATTTCATATATAATTAGTGAGTTTTGAAACCACGATTTGTACGTTTTGGTTTTAATTCGATCAATTAGCGTTTTTACATCGATGTCGAGGGTTATTTGGTTCTTTTGCATGAGCGGATCATAGGTTTTAACATGCGCATTTCGTGTGCCGTTTTGGTTTCAAGATTTAAGTTTCAAGATTTGAAGTAAAGCTCGTAGGAATCGATTAGATCGTAGATGTGAAGAAGACTAATAATTAAGGATCTTGCGAAGAATTAGGGTTTCTTCATCCTATCCTTTGTCCTTTCGATGAATCGCATTCACAAGATAGCTTCTAGGAAATCGAATGATTGATCGTTGATATCTAGATCGTGCGAAAAGAATCAAGAAAGCATTTCGCATCGATCTAGATCATCGATCATTCAATTTTCAAGAATTTACAATCGTTATAGGACTTAAGAAAACGTTTAAAGATTCATCAACATCATCATTCTACAATCATCTCGATTCCTCCACGAGCGGAGTTTTATTCAAGCATCATCACGAAGAATACATTCAAGAATTGAAGTTGAATCATAATGCTCGAATTGAAATATAAGCAAGTTAAAAGAATCTTCACCTTTATTTATTCCACAAATTGTTACACATTGCTCAAGACTACCAGAATTTGAGAAGGAACAAGATTGTCGAATCTAGCGTTGCATCGGCTCCTTGAGTCGCGGATCGGCTTGGATCTCGTGCTCCGATGAAGTCCGGCTTCGCTTCTAAAAGATGGTTGAAGACTTGCTTTCTAGAACTCAAAGGATCTTGAATTTGGAGTTTCTTGATTGGATTAGGGTTAGTGTTTGGAGGTGGCAAGAGTTGGGTTGAAGGGATGATAGAACAACGATGACCAACTAATGAACAACCCAATTTTTGAACAACCTTTTCAAGTGAGCCCTAGGGTCCCTTTTATAGGTTTAGGAATGAGTAGCTTCCTTAAGAAGCTTGGATTAGGTTAGCTTCCCTTCTAAGCTAGTTAGTTAGGTAGAAGCCTCTAGAACTAGTTAGTTAGGGATTAGCTTCTACCCTAAGCTAAGAGCTTAGGGAGAAGGTTCTAGGCTCTTAATGGAGTTAGGGTGAAGCTTGCTTTGGAAGCTAAGACATCATTAGTTTAGAACCCAAGGGCTTGCTGATCTGGCAGAATCTTCGAGAGTGTTCTGGAAAATGACATATCTTTATGAGGTGTAGGAGCTGAGATGAGAGTTCTGCAGCTGAAATAGTGTGCTGAGGTGGCATGGCCGCCGCGGAACCGTGGCGCAAGGCGGCTCCGGCCGCGGTTCCGCGGCCAAGTGGCTGGCTTATGGCTGCAGTCTTCACATATTGACTTCTTATGTCTTTAAGTGTACTTTCTGATATGTTGACTCTCTGAATGCCTTTTAGATCATTACCAGATTCCAAATCCTTGAGTTGGCGTATTCTTTAGTAGCACTGTTATATAAATTTGACCGTTCTCTTGAAATTTCCTGCACAGATTTCGAAACACAAGTTGCGCTACATAGGAATGATGCGATGTTATGAAATACAGTCAATTTCCCTTAAAGTGCCGGTTTTAAAGTCTAACACATGCTATCAAGTATTTTACGACTGTTTTGCTAAGATGTGCTATATGAATGCCGAACACTTCTAGATGAGTGCAAATGATAGGGAAATTGCCGTGTTAAAAATGCAGTATTTTCGACTGATCAAATTTCCCCAAACTTATTTTCGATCGTCTCGAGCAAATGGTTTTATTAAAAAGAGAAGGAGAAAAGAGAAAAACTAATTAGCACACTTTCGTAGGCAACACGATTGCACTGAGCACGTGCAACAAGTCTTTAAACCTCTAGGTGTCCCTAGTAGGAGGAGTGTTGTCTCCTGAGGGTTTTCAGCGGATTGCACCCACAAAATCCAATAATAAAAGGAAGATCATGAATATTATATTTAAAGACAAGAATTGTAAAAGAAAAGCCTTGAAAATTAGGGTTTCCAACTAAGCTAGCTTTTCGGTTGTCATGAGCCCTATCTTAATAGTTATGAAAAGATGTCAGAAATCACATCCTCCCACAATAAAATATCGTCTTATTCTTCATTCCTATCTTTATTCCAAACATCTATCATATAACCCTATGTGTGTGTAAAGGACATCCCTACACCCGGAGAACTCAATTCAAGCTATCATACTCTTGTCCATCCACCTCAGTACTTTTTAATTAATGAATATTTAGATGAGTTTGCTCACACACTTTCATGCGACCATTAATACTTCTTGAGGTACTAACCGACCGATTACTCATATACTTGCTTATTTGGTGTTTTTCCTCGTCTTGCACCACCTAAGGCTTAGCAGTGACTCCCAGACCAGTTGGCCTTAGGGCACTAGGTGAAGAGGCACCCTCGCTATATTTTTTTTATTGTTGCCTTGGCGATAACAAAACCAGTGTCCATTTTTTTTCACCATTTTATATTTTATTCATTTTTTTATTTCCTTCATACATCGGCTTTTAGACAAGAGCATTTCAAGGTATCCTCTACTATTCCGAGTTTCAAGACGTGTGTAAGTGCGAATAGCAGGGTATCAACGTTCAAAATGTTTGGCTTCCAGAATAAGAACTATTTTTCAGACTTATTTTTATCCTCAGATTAATGACTTCTTTCATCTTACTAACCCTTGGGACAACGGCTCATAACTACTTATTACTAGTTCGTATAAGAAAACTTCTAATTTTCTTAGTTTTCTTAAATTTTTCTATTCTCATGGATGTAATTTTTCACTATCTAATCTTTTATTATCTTATTTATGTACAAAAATGTTTAAATATTAAAATATTTTTATATTTTGAAAATTTTTAAATTTTTATGGGTTTTGAAAATTTTTAAATTTTTATAGGTTTTTATGAGTTTTGAAAAAAATTTATGGGTTTTTAAAGAAATGTTTTGTGCTTATGCAAATGATATGCAAATGATGCAAAAATAAGCACAAACCTCCCCCAAACTTGTTTTCAACAGTGTCCTCACTGTTGCCAACCGCTATACCTACAAAAACCTGTAGGCCTGGAAGGAATTTATTAGTGGGGGAAAAATATATAAGTGAAGATCTTCCCCTAAACTTATTCTTTTCACTAACCTCCATTCAAAAGATGATGCAGTAATTTACAGGACATGGAGGTGAGACGGAGGAATTTTAATCCAAATAAAATGCCTCCTGTAAAAACAGGAGCTCCTCCGTGGGGTCAGTGGAAAAATACGGCTTTAATCTATGTCCGTTCACTTTGAAAAATGTGCCGTTTTTAACATTTTCTACCTCTACTGCCCCGTGCGGGTATACAGACCGCACAATAAAAGGTCCCTTCCACCGAGATTGAAGCTTACCCGCGTGAAGGTGTAGTCGTGAATCATAAAGAAGGACTTGTTGACCAGGTGTAAATGTTTTCCTCAAAATGTTTTTATCGTGAAATACTTTAGTCCTATTCTTTACAATTACAGCATTATCATCAGCTTCATCGCGGAGTTCACTTAGCTCATTTAATTGCAGCTTCCGAAAGTTGCAGGCTTGGTTTAAATCAAAGTTGATTTCCTTAATAGCCCACAATACTTTATGCTCAATCTCGACTGGCAAGTGACATGCCTTCCCAAACACTAACCTATATGGAGACATCCCTAGGTCGGTTTTATATGCAGTTCTGAATGCCCAAAGAGCATCCGTCAGTTTGGTCGACCAATCTTTTCTATTCTTCGCAACAGTCTTCTCCAGGATTTGTTTGATCTGTCTATTCAAAATCTCAGCCCGCTCGTTTGGGGATGATAGGGTGTAGAAAGTCTGTGGTTGATTCGCATCAGAGTCTCGAAAGACCTGTTGCAGAAATGTGTCCCGTTATCGCTAATGATAGCGCGTGGGTGTCCAAATCGTGAAAAGATATTTTCTTTTAAGAACTTAATGACAACCTTCTTGTCATTAGTGCGACATGGAATGACTTCAACCCACTTTGAGACATAATCAACCGCAACAGTATGTACAAATTCCCAAAGGAGTTGGGAAAAGGACCCATAAAGTCAATACCCCAAACATCGAAAATTTCAACCACTAAGATGGGTTGCTGAGGCATCTCATTTCTCCGAGAAATCCTACCCGTGTGTTGACACTGTGTACAGGTTTTGCAATAATCAAATGCGTCCTTGAACAAGACCGGCCAATAAAAACCGCATTGCAAAACCTTCTCCGCCGTCTTTCTAGGACCGAAGTGACCCCCACAGGCCTGATCATGACTAAAAGATAGAACACTCTTGAACCCCTCATTCGGGGCACACCGGCGAATGATCTGATCAGGACAATACTTAAACAGATAGGGCTCATCCCAGTAAAAGTGTTTTACTTGGGACAGAAAACGGTATTTGTCCTATTTTGACCAATTGCTGGGTATAAATCCCGTGGCAAGATAGTTCACAATATCCCTGAACCAAGGTTCCTCGGATACGCTCAAGAGTTGTTCATCTGGGAAAGAATCATTGATCGGCAGGGTCACAGGGGAAGAAGAGATGCGTGAAAGATGGTCGGCTACAACGTTTTCACATCTTTTCTTATCCTTGATAACAAGATCAAATTCTTGCAATAGAAGGATCCAACGTATTAGCCTACCTTTTGCATCTTTCTTCGCCAAAAGATGTTTCAAGGCGGAATGGTCAGTGTACACAACTATTGATGAGCCAATCAAGTAAGGCCTGAATTTTTCTAATGCAAATACAACTGCCAAAAGTTCTTTTTCGGTAGTTGTATAGTTGATTTGAGCATCATTCAGGGTCTTACTCGCATAATAGATCACGTGTGGCATCTTTTCAATGTGCTGTCCAAAGACTGCACCAACTGCAAAATCTGATGCATCACACATAAGCTCAAAGGGGTAGTCCCAATTTGGAGACGATAGAACTGGGGCTGTAGTGAGGGAGTGTTTGAGGGAGTCGAATGCTGCCTCACAATCCGAGTCAAAGTGGAAGGTCGTATCCTTGGCCAAAAGAAGAGTTAAAGGTCTAGCAATTTTGCTAAAATCCTTAATGAATCTCCTATAAAAGCCCGCATGGCCAAGAAATGATCGAATGTCCTTGACGCTTTTGGGATGAGGAAGGTTTTGAATGACATCTATCTTAGCTCTGTCAACCTCAATGCCTTTTCGTGAGATAACATGTCCAAGCACAATTCCCTCTTGGACCATGAAATGGCATTTTTCCCAATTCAAGGTTAAGTTCTTCTCTTTGCAATGAGTAAGAACTGCGTCAAGATTCGAAAGGCAGTCAGAAAAAGAGTCTCCAAAAATCAAGAAATCGTCCATGAAAATCTCCAAAAAATTCTCAACCATGTCAGAGAATATCCCCATCATACACCGCTGAAAGGTAGCGGAAGTATTGCATAACCCAAAGGGCATGCGTCTATAAGCAAATTTACCAAAAGGACAAGTAAAAGTGGTTTTATCTTGATCCTTTTTGGCTATGGGGACCTGATTATAGCCGGAGTATCCGTCCATAAAGCAATAATACTCACGTCCAGCTAAGCGTTCCAGCATCTGATCAATGAAAAGTAGAGGAAAGTGGTCTTTCCTTGTGGCGGCATTGAGTTTTCTGTAATCAATACATACACGCCACCCAGGTTGGGCGCGTCTCTGAATCAACTCATTTGCCTCATTGGTAATAACAGTGATGCCAGATTTCTTAGGGACGACATGTATTGGACTCACCCATTGGCTATCGGAGATTGGGTATATAATACCATTATCAAGGAATTTGACGATCTCTTTCATCACCGCTTCCTTCATGACGGGGTTCAACCGTCTCTGTGGTTCTCGGGTTGGTCTGGCATTATCCATCACATGTATATGATGTTCGACAATCAAGGGACTAATCCTTTTGATGTCCGCCATGGTCCAACCAAACGCCTCCCTATTAGATCTCAATACCGATAAAAGTGCATTCTCTTGCTCTGATGCTAGAGAAGCGGATATGATAACCGGTAAAGACTCATTCTCACCTAAATATGCATATTTAAGATGAGACGGTAAAGTTTTGAGATCTAATACTGGCGGAGAAATAATAGAAGATGGGATCATCGAGTGATTTTTGGAGTTACAAAGAAGCTCATAGCCTGTGAAAGATACAGACTCGGATGGTGAAACGTCAGGAGTGTCGGACTCAAGTGTGGAAAAAGTGTCCTCACTAAGATCATGTGCAAGATCAAACAGTGATGTGGTAGTGTCGTCGAGATCTATAAAACAAAGTTCATCAACTCCGCAACTTTCAGGAGCAATCTCGTGGACAAAGCACACATCCAGAATATGAGCAGAGGGTTCTGATGGCTGACTTCCAACTTTGTAGATGTTTAGTTCAATGGTCATATTTCCAAATGATAAGTTCATTGAACCATTTCTACAGTTAATGACAGCATTGGAAGTGGCAAGGAATGGTCGACCCAAAATCACCGGAATTTGGCTCCGGGGGTTTGTTACAGGTTGTATGTCGAGAACAATGAAGTCCACAGGGAATACAAATTCTCCGACCTTTATCAACACATCCTCTAGTTCACCTCTAGATTTGGTGATTGAACGGTCTGCCATTTGGAGAGTGCAATGAGCTGGTTTCAACTCTCCAATCCCTAGCTGCTCATAGACAGAGTATGGAAGTAGGTTAACACTTGCGCCAAGGTCTAAAAGAGCACGGTTTATGTTTTTACCCCCAATAGAAATCGATATTGTAGGACATCCTGGGTCCTTACGTTTCTTTGGTAGCTATGGGATAAAAGCAGTGCTAATATTATTAGACATGAAGACCTTCTTCGGCACTTGAGTCTTCCTTTTCCTAGTGCACAAATCCTTAAGAATTTTCGCATAAGTGGGGACTTGTTGAATAGCATCTAGGAAAGGGATGTTGATGTTAACTTGTTTAAACATTTCCATAATTTTCTCCATATGTGGACTCGTTTTGTTAGCCCTTAACCGATTTGGATAAGGAGCTTTAGCAATAAGCGCTGGGTCCATCATAGGAGAAGGAAGTGGGGGTAGACATGATCCCAAAAGAGAAGTGGGGATCGTCTGTGGAGAACTAGAAGAGGGTTGCTGAGGTGTCGAGCCTAGAGGGAAATGGAGAATAGGCTCGCGAGAAGGTGGTGGGGTAGAAGAACAAGGATCAGAAGTAGAAGTGTGTGTGTGAGGAAAGGTCTCAGCCGGGGTGTTGATAGGATTTTCAATATCATCAACTTCTTCCCCAACATGGTTATTCAGCACTCTTCCTGATCTCAACGTTGTGACGACATTTACATTGTAATGCCCAGGATTCGGTAGGGGTTGAGACGGAAGTTTCCCTTTTTCTCTCGCACTCATTTCGGCTTTAAGTCGTGCGATTTTAGCTTCCATCGATCTGATACTCTCAGCTTGAGACGCTGAGTTTTTCTTTATCTCACTGAAGGAAGATCTAACCTCAGCCGACACCTCTATGAAATTTGACAAGAGTGATTTCATGATTTGAGTGAATTGAGAGAATTCGTCAGAACAGGTCAACTGCATAGGATTAGACGGTGCAGGAGTGTTGACCTGGTTTTGGAAATTTTGTGACTGGTAAGGGTGCTGAGTGAGTTGAAGTGGTTGCTGTTGTGAAGGAAGAGCCCTTTGAAAATTATTTTGGCTTAGAACCGTGTTTTGAGATTGAGATTGGTTCCAAGCAAAGTTCGGGTGATTCCTCCACCCCTGATTGTACGTGGAAGAATATGGATCGTTTCTAGGTCTTTGAAATGCGGCATTGGTATGCTCTTGACCTTGAAACGGACAATTCAATGGACATTCTTCCGTTAAGTGAGAAGGATCAGAACAGCACCCACATATAGTTTTGGGGAGCGACATTGGGTTTAGGGAGGCTGCTAAAAATTTGTGTTCCATAGGTTCGAGCTTCTTCTGCATTGCTGCCATCTCAGCTCGAACACCTATGGACACATCTATTTGGCGTATGCCACCCCTATTCAATGATTGGGTTCCACTCTCCCACTGTAATGATTTTTCAGCCAACTCTTCTAAAAATTTCCAAGCTTCCCCATCATCCTTGGTCATAAAGGTGCCTTGACACATGTTTTCAAGGTTGTGTTTAGTGTTTGGATTAATGCCCTCATATATGATTCGGCAAAGATCCCATCTCGGGATGCCGTGATGAGGACATTGAACCAAAAGATCCTTGAAACGTTCAAAGCACTTTGAAAATGGTTCAGTCGGAAGCTGGGTGAATTGATTTAGTTCGCTACGGATTCGAGCTGTCTTTTGCATAGGGTAAAATTTCTTAAGGAATGCCGCAACGAATTCTTCCCAATTTGTGATGGAATGTTCGGTAGTGTTATTTAGCCACTTCTCGGCTATATCGCACAAAGTAAATGGAAGAAGACGTAGACGCGTAGTATCCACAGAAAGTTGTGACGTACCCATCATTGTGCATACATTTTCAAATTTCGTGATAAACACGTATGCGTCCTCAGACTCGAGACCGTGGAATTTGGGTAGAAGATTGATGTACTGGGGTTTAATCTCAAAATTATCCCCGTTGGCTGGTGGTGTGGATAAGCAGGTCGAAAGAGGACCTCGAATAGGATAGCACCTCTCTTGGAGAGAGATACGGGGTGGATTCTGCGCACCAACGGACGGCGACAGAGTAATGGTAAAGAAATTCGATGGAGTAGGATCCATCGGTGTGGGTGTGGTGGTGGGTAAAGGAAAGGTAAAGGTAGAAATACCGACTTCGGAGTCGATAGGGGGGACACGGATTAAACGGGCACTAGAATCCCGTGTCCAGCCTATCTTGCACTAAAAAAGGTTAGTACAAGTGGCAGCGTGACTTATAATTAGGGGAATGAATGAATGCTGGTGTTTGTTTTGAAAAATGATACGGATTTTTGAAACAATGATGCGAGCACAACAAATGCAACAAGCAATACCCTAAAATCTAGTGGTCACCTAGGTCAGGCTCTAGACCGCTCCTAACTGCCAAAAGACAAGTCGCAGGATAAATCCTCCACTGCTTCTTTGTCCCCCTGTGGTCAGGTAAGTGCCAGGTAAGTGGGAAGGTACTCCACTACGTAAGTAGTGGGCCTAATTAATAACCACTAGCCTTAGACACACTTGCCTTAGACACCACAAAGAAACACGGATAAGCAATGAATTACCCACGGTCTTCTTCTGTCCTAAGTGAGCGCGACGGTCCTTAGAGTCATCTCTAGATCTTTTTTAGTTAATGAGGGTAAATGCGGATGCAAGTTTGTGATTTTTGGGGCTTAGGAAGGGTAATGAACTCCCCACCTAATCTGGATTTGGCCATGCCCCTTAATGTCCGTATTAATATGCAAACAACCACAAAACCAAAAACACGCACAATTTAATTTTGCTTTTTGCGGTGCTGCGATTTTTGCAAAGAAGCCTGCAGAAATTTGTTATTTGGAGCAGATGAGGGAAGAGGTAAGAAAGTTAGGATTCACCTGAGCAAATTTGATGCAGTGATGCCTTGAAGAGGCCGCGGTTCTGCCGCATTTAAGGCCTTACACCGCGATTCTGCCGCGGTTTGAACAGTAACCTGCACAAAATTTTCACAGGGAGCTTCTGTGTACTCCCTCAGTCCTCTGGTATATTCTGAAAAAAAATTCAATTGCTCCATAGCTTCCAGATTCCTCGCAATCAAATCACAACAACACGTTTAGATTTTGCGCGGATTTTGATCACAAAATTATAATGGAATAAATCTTTCAATTCAAATTTCAATATAGAACGAGTTAGCGCACGATCCCCGGCAACGGCGCCATTTGATTGATCGTTTCTTTGTGTGTCGGTTTAGAAAATGAATAGAAATCACAATCAAAGAATTATTTGACCGCAATCAATAACGGTGTCGGTTTGTAGCGCGTTAGTAAGTGCGGATCGTCCACAGGGATTGTGCGATTCGTTCGTATTTTGTTTGTTTTGAATTGAAAATATAATAGAAAAGAAAACCAAAACGATTCAAGATTTATATCGATGAATTTCAAGAATCAACTAAATCTAATCAAGAATCAAGAAAGCGTTAAACATCAAGAATCAAGAATTGATATAATTCCAATCGATTTAAGTTTCAAGATTTGAAGTAAAGCTCGTAGGAATCGATTAGATCGTAGATGTGAAGAAGACTAACAATTACCGTTTCTTATCCATTAACAAGTTGATGCTAAATCGATGTCGATTTATCGAGGATTAAGGATCTTACGAAGAATTAGGGTTTCTTCATCCTATCCTTTGTCCTTTCGATGAATCGCATTCACAAGATAGCTTCTAGGAAGTCGAATGATTGATCGTTGATCTCTAGATCGTGCGAAAAGAATCAAGAAAGCATTTCGCATCGATCTAGATCATCGATCATTCAATTTTCAAGAATTTACAATCGTTATAGGACTTAAGAAAACGTTTAAAGATTCATCAACATTATCATTCTACAATCATCTCGATTCCTCCATGAGCGGAGTTTTATTCAAGCATCATCACGAAGAATACATTTAAGAATTAAAGTTGAATCATAATGCTCGAATTGAAATATAAGCAAGTTAAAAGAATCTTCACCTTTATTTATTCCACAAATTGTTACACATTGCTCAAGACTACAAGAATTTGAGAAGGAACAAGATTGTCGAATCTAGCATTGCATCGGCTCCTTGAGTCGCGGATCGGCTTGGATCTCGTGCTCCGATGAAGTCCGGCTTCGCTTCTAAAGGATGGTTGAAGACTTGCTTTGCTAGAACTCAAAGGATCTTGAATTTGGAGTTTCTTGATTGGATTAGGGTCAGGGTTTGGAGGTGGCAAGAGTTGGGTTGAAGGGATGATAGAACAACAATGATCAACTAATGAACAACCCAATTTTTGAACAACCTTTTCAAGTGAGCCCTAGGGTCCCTTTTATAGGTTTAGGAATGAGTAGCTTCCTTAAGAAGCTTGGATTATGTTAGCTTCCCTTCTAAGCTAGTTAGTTAGGTAGAAGCCTCTAGAACTAGTTAGTTAGGGATTAGCTTCTACCCTAAGCTAGGAGGTTAGGGAGAAGGTTCTAGGCTCTTAATGGAGTTAGGGTGAAGCTTGCTTTGGAAGCTAAGACATCATTAGTTTCGAACCTAAGGGCTTGCTGATCTGGCAGAATCTTCGAGAGTGTTCTGGAAAATGGCATATCTTTATGAGGTGTAGGAGCTGAGATGAGAGTTCTGCAGCTGAAATAGTGTGCTGAGGTGGCATGGCCGCCGCGGAACCGCGGCGCAAGGCGGCTCTGGCCGCGGTTCCGCAGCCAAGTGGCTGGCTTAGGGCTGCAGTCTTCACGTGTTGACTTCTTATGTCTTTAAGTGTACTTTCTGATATGTTGAATTTCTGAATGCCTTTTAGATCATTACCAGATTCCAAATTCTTGAGTTGGCGTATTCTTTAGTAGCACTATTATATAAATTTGACCGTTCTCTTGAAATTTCCTGCACAGACTTCGAAACACAAGTTGCGCTACATAGGAATGATGCGATGTTATGAAATACAGTCAATTTTCCTTAAAGTGCCGGTTTTAAAGTCTAACAAATGCAATCTGGTATTTTACGACTGTTTTGCTAAGATGTGCTATATGAATGCCGAACACTTCTAGATGAGTGCAAATGATAGGGAAATTGCCGTGTTAAAAATGCAGTATTTTCGACTGATCAGGTACTATTGAAGACCTTAAGTAGGATTAGGTTGATTTAGAACGACTTAACCAGAGGATGATTACCATGGAGGAAATTCATAAGTTTCACGTAGACACACGCACACGCACACACATACTTGACTTGGAGGGGTGTGTGTGTGTGTGTGTGTTTGTGTGTGTGTGAATGTGTGTAAGTTTCTATATACACACACACACACACACAACATATACGTGCTATATGAGGATATTATATGATACTTGGAGATGAGTCGATATGATCGGGCATGATTGCCGTAAGATATTTGATATGTGATCGAATTGTGATATGAGATATGTTATGATATTTATAATGGATCGTTTGGGCAATGTGAATTCATATATGATAATATGTATTGATGTAATCGGCTAAATGCTAGTTACAACATAATATTTGTGTGATTGCCCTCATGTGTTAACTTAGAGATTGGATTCATTACATAGATACTTCATGCATTCATATATTCATTCATGTACTATTCTGGGGTTTTATGCCGATATTCACAGTTTACTCACTCTTAATTCTTGAATTTCGGATTTTCATGAGATTTCTGGATTTTGGGGAAAACCGCAAGAATTTTATAAAACTTTTGTCATTTAAAAATAGAATTTGCGGTTTTCTCGTGATATGATGTGTGTGGCATCCACCATGAGTTTTCTCGGTTCTTGAGCTATATCATATACCCGATTCGAGGAGGGGGATGCACCGTCTGCGGGTACATGGTGGACCCGGTGCGGTACCCCGGGGCAAGAAGATCACAGATGATGGCGTTGAGTCCGGTAGGGGAGCACTACCGACTGGTTATTGTTGTTATTTTTGACGCGGCGGATATCCGGAGGATACCGACTGTGGTCGTGAGATTGGATGATATGGATCGATCCGGACTGCCGGAGCCCGAGATGCAGAGATATTGAGATTTGAGATATTGAGATATTGAGATTGAGATACAGAGATATTGAGATTTGAGATACAGAGATATGAGATTTTGAGATTTTGAGATATACCTATTTTGTGTCGATGCTTGACACGGATTTCTGTCGATTTCACTGATGAGCTTTCAGTTTTATTATACAAGATCCATTGATGTTTTTCTTATATCAGATTATTCAAATTTCATGGTTGATTTTCTCATTCATGATGCATTCATACATCAGATATGTGTCATATTACGGTTTAGTGATACTGATACGATGCACTAAGTATTGCACTTATGCATAGATTATTACCCTGTCACTACTAGATGTCTAGTGTTACATATGTATACTATTATGACCTAGGAGATCGTCGTGCATGCGATTTCTACTCGCAGATTTCTTCTACTCACGAGTTGGCAACTCACCCCCGTTGTGCCAAACTTTTCTTACAGGTTTAGATGTACAGGTTTCCTTGGCGGTTTGCTGGCACACTATTTCATTCAGGGTGATTGCTTGGTAGGTTGGTTCACTTGTATCGTGACTGCCGTTGTACTTTTATATTATTTCAGTTGTATCTAGTAAACTCCATCAACCAGACTTGTATTACTTGAGAGATTTAGAAGACCAGTTGTTTTTCTTTCGACCTTAGAGTCGCGCTTACATTATTATGGTTTTCTGGTGGATTTTGGTTTTCCTCTGAGTTTTGTTCCTCGCCCTTCGGCGTTGTATACTATTTTGCTTGCGTGGTTGTGATCGCCAATTGGCGAAGAGCTAGCTCCCGTTTGGGGATGCCTTTTATTGTTGCTTATGTATATATTCTTGTTTGTACCCGTTTGGGGCCAGTTTTTACAAAGGAGACCCTGCTGAAATTTTTGAGAAAATTTGATGTTACTTTAAAACTTGTTAACCTACACTTCTTCTTTTAAATGGTTTAGATTTCTGGGCTTCGGCTTGCTTAGATTACGTTACGCCTTTAGACGTTTCATAATTTAAGTGCCGGTCACGTTCCATATCTTCGGGTCATGATACTCTTCAAAAATGGACCCTCGGAATGCAAAGGGAAAGCGAACTTCGTATCCAATACTCAACAACAACCGAGTGACCCGAAACCTGTTGCTAGCCAAAACAACGGGCGCCCGCGCCAATCCCTGGAAGAGAAGCTAGGACGTGCTTACTCGTTTCCCTGTGATAAAATGAGGAGATTGTTCGAACCGGCAGTGCGCAACAAACTTATCACTCTGCTAGGCCCAAAACGTCCACCGCAGCCTGGTGACATCAACAACCCCAACTACTGCTCCTATCACAGAATGTTGAGCAACCCAATTGAAGATTGCTACATCTTCAAAAATTGGATTGAGGACCAGTATCAATAGGGGAAATTTGCGCTTTCTGAGAATTGGAGGGTGAACCCGCCACAGAGGCACGCTCCTAAAAAGATGGATACGCCGGGGGCATCATGTTCATTTGTGGAAGAAGAACCATAGGAAGTCGTCCTTTCAGCTAAAACCAAAAGAATGCTGAAGGATCTTCATGCATGTCCAGCGATCAGGTGGAAAAGCCCGCTGGAGCTCGAGATCATTGAGGGGATGCTGAAACCGCGTCCCACATCGAAAACTGCTAACGATGAGCTAAACACCCAGGTCAAGCCTTCAAAGTCTTCGAAGGAAAAGAAGAAGACCAAAAAGCCCGTACAGCCTGACGACAAGCGCACGGACCTGCAAAAGTATATCGACGCGCTGGAGGGGTATAACCAGAAGGCGCAGACTTCAGTCCCTCTCGAAGAGTTTCTCAAGCATATCCTTAAGAACGAAGATAGTGATGATGATAAGGGAAATGGATCCTCCAGAGAAGCCGAAGATTATGTAGCAAGTTGCCACATAGTTTCTCATTCGTCGTTAAATAACGAAGAAACTCCCTCAGCTGTCACGCCCCGCTTCCCAGTGTACGGCGAAGGAGACGCGACGAGGTCTGCTACGTATATACTCAGAAGTACATACGCTAAGCGTATCTAAGCAATATAAAATAAATACACAAGAGACAAGAGATAATAAAAACAGCAACTTTTATTTATTAACATTCTTTTGTACAATGCATGAAAAGGAAATACAACTGAAATAAAAGATGCCTAAACAGTGGCATAACAGGAAATGAAAAGTACTGAAAAGAAAAGTGTACAATGAAACTAAAGTGCAGGGTCTTCGGCAAACTGCTCCAAGTCTTCTACAGATGGCTCGATCTCTACTGGGTCCAAATCACCTGACGACATTCAAAGAAGAAAGAAATAGAATGTTCTCAGCGAATAGGTCGCTCGGTAAGTCCCAAAGGTAAAAGGAAAGTAGAATAGACAGAATAAGAAGATATCTTTTAAAGCTGTATACTATTGTTGTAATATTGTGTTAACGCTGTTGTTTGTGGCTTGGTACAGAAGGATACCAGTGTATACGAGGGAGGTCTCTATATGCTAGAGACCAGAGCAAACGGAATGTACAAGGAACCGTTAAGCCACGGTACAACAGCAACGGAATATAAGTTAGGTGTCTTAATCTGACCACCTCGTACCACCTTTAACATTTTCCGTACCAATCTACCCCTTAAACCCCGCGATGTCTTGTTTGTATTGTTATCTTATAAATTGTATTGATTGTGAGATTGATTGACTGACTGACCGAAACCATGATATCAGGAAATGGTTGTAACCATAGTGTCATGTAAATGGAATAACTAAAAATCATGTAAAAGGAATATATCCATGGTTCGGTTCAGTCAAGTTGTATAAATTGATGATTGGATTCATAGATTCATGTATTCATATTGAATTGGAATCTTGTAGATTATAGATTGACTTGAATCATATTCAAGTCAGATTAATCAGATTCAAACCCGAGTCAGACAATCAGAAGTGTAAATCGAAGTCCTATAATTGTTAGGGTCCTTAGGGTAATTTATAAACTTGAGGGGGTTTTATGTAAAAATACTTTTGTATACTTTTCAAAATACACCTCAAGTATTCATTATTCATCTTTAGAGTTGTAATGAGGGTGGATTTTATATTGTGACATTTCTAATGAAAATATCCTAGTTTTTTATAAATAAAGGTATTTATCTATAATATTGATTTATTTGAAGTTCATGGTATTTTAGTGTAAAATTTATTCTTATGATTTTTAGAAAAAGGTGAAATATTTATATCATAATAAAATAGATATTTAAATGATAAAAATACATATATTTATACAAAGATAATTTTAATAAATATTTTATATTCCAAAAATCTCATTTTCTTAAGATGTCGTATTTTAAACCTTTCGAGACTGAATGCTCCTTGCGGAGGTCTGAATCTCGCACTATTAAGCCCGAGGATGTGCGATAATCCACACCATCCCGAACGGGTTCCCCAAAAATGGGTTGTAGCGGCACTTTGCAAAGATTGTAAAATACTAATCCTTTAGAAAACGGTTTTATAAAGTAAAAGGTATTTATTTTTAAAAATGTAAATTTTCCGTACTTTAGATTCTAGGGTTTCCTAAGTCAACTAGCCTATTTCTAAATGGTCTAAACGACAAGTCGTTAGATGCCTCAAATCGCCTCTTCACCGCCAATTGTGGCTAGGTAAGTACAAGTGAGGACAGGAGGGATCCGCTCACGAATCACCGTGAGTCGGGCCTTTTAAAGTTATCTTTTTCACTTGCCTAGCCTAGACACCACAAAGTCAAGTTTAGATAAACGATCAATGTCCACAACTTATCGTGCTTTCCTAATAAGAGGTATTTATTTAAAAATGTATCGAAACTAAAGCTTTTAGGAATGGTTTTATTAAGAATATGGTATTTAAATGAAAGTATTGTATTATCGTATTCTAAGTTTTTGATGATATCGTTTTAGGTTGTATATGTGTGTGTGTGGAGGTAGGTCATTACCTCGTGCTCTACTTTAAATGTATAGTAAGGTTAAGGGATTAAATGTGAAATCGAAATATTGTGGTATTTAAGTGAAAAATACGATAATTTAAGAACGTTATCATTTCATGTGATGAAACTTGTTCAAATTGTTTGTTAAATGTTTAATAGTCAACATAAAGATGTTTAAGCATGAATGTATTGGCGAAAAGTGAAATTTTATAGAAAACCGAATCGAAAATCAGATTTGTTCCGATTCCGTCAGGTTTTGTAATTTCGTATTTTAGAGAATAAGAAAGAGGGATAGAATGGGATTTACGGGTTTCGATTAAGCAAAGGAGTGGGGGGACTAAAGGGGTTTGCCGAGGCATTGCTTCGTCGCCGGTTGTTCCTAAAAACGCCGCCGGAATTTCCGCCGGAATTTCGTCGGAGCTTCGCCGCGAACTTGTTTTCAAAGTACACAACTCTTGAAAAGATTTTGAGAGAGTGGGCTCAGGATTTTGGAATGAGAGGGTAGAGGGTAGGGGGTGTATTTATAGGGTAGGCTAAGGGTAGGAAAGGTGAAGGGTTTTTGATAAAAAAAATATGTAAAAATTATAGAAAATTCATTAAAATTTGAGTAATTAGGTGTTAATGGGTATTCTGGAACCGATCCATTAAATTAGGGTATGCAGGGGGTTAGAGAAGGCAAAGAGGTGGATTTTTTGTGTTGACGACTCGGTCCGCCCGCTGACTCGGCCGAGTCGGGGTGCTGGGGGGTAGGGGGTCTCGTGGGGTAAGCACTGGTATTTTTACTTTTTCAGGTAAAGTTCAACTTTTGGGAGTTATGGTGTGTGGACTGTTGGGCTTCCAAAGGATTTAAAACAAAAACAATATAAAAATAATGTGGGGGCAGGGGATTTGAACTCTGGTGGCTTGGTTCAGCAGTGCAAGGTGTTACCAATGAGTTACAAGCTCCTTCTTGTAATTATTGTGGGAAAATAAATACTTAAAGTGATAACAGCAACATTAAATACCCCAAGTATACTTCAAATTTAAATCAATTTTATTTATACAAAAAATGGAGTTGTTACATCGGCATTGGAAAGCAATGTAAAGGAACTGTGGGCAGGATTGGTGCCAAAATCCCCGGAGCTGCCAGAAGACCATTTGGCAGGCTACTAAACGAAGCTTTTCAAAAGAGCAGAGCTGACTGAGAATGTGAAACAACCATATACGAAAAGGCCAAGTATCGGCGTCAGGATGAAGAAGACGCGGCAAGGAAGAGTCACAAAGTACTCCAACTAGACCGAAGCACACCTGCGGCAAACAAAAGCAGTTTTAAGGTGGAGAAACGGTTCGCCAAAGTCCTGTCAATGGGAATGAAGCTTCCATCTCTCAAGGGAATATTTCCGGGGCCACATGCCTCAACGGAGAGATTTCACATCTGAACTATTGCCTATATTATCGGAGGGTCACCCACCCCACCGAAGAGTGAAATGCCTTCAAGAAGTGGTGGCAAGGATACGTTGCTCACCAACAACACTTCAAACGGATTAAGCGCAAAACTCGTCCACAGCAAAGAAGCGCTACAGAAGAGCATGAAGGAATGACTGAAAACTGTCATATAGTTGATACAAGTTCGACAAAAGGAAAATCTCAAGTTCTTACATTCTGGAGCAACTTTGAGAAAGAAATAACCCTCGGCCCTCTCTTCAAAGAATCCACCTACGGAAAAGAAGAAGAGGAGAAGAACTGCGAGAATATTCAGCTGCATAACCGTATGCTGCCTAAAAAGAAGCTCGGGCCTACAAACAAAGGTTCGAGCAAAAGAGACAAGGGGAAGGAAAAATTCCCTGAGAAAATTGCCCTCGATGATAGAGTCGTCAAAGAGCTCGCAACCAAGGACCCACCTAAGAAAAATAAGGTGGATTACAATGTCCAGGCACATCTGAGGAAGATACCCTCACATTTGAGCATATTGGATGCTCTCCTCCTGTCCAAAGAAACAAGAGATTCTATGATCAGGGCAGCATAATAGCCCGATCAGTTCCAAGCTTTCCTGGCAGAAGAAAAAATGAAGGACGAGATGACAGAGGTTCATACAGCTGACATTACATTCGACGATGAAGATCTCCCCCTCGGAACGTGCGAGCACAACCGTCCTCTATATGTCACGGGGTAATGCCACGACATCAAGATAGGGAAGATCCTGGTCGACAACGGGTCCTCCGTCAACCTTCTCAACGTGAAGGTGCTGAAGGAGATTTGCATGAACGTTCAGCACCTGGCTCGGGATAAAATTACCATCTCTGGGTTCGACTCTCAGTCATCGCGGACGCTTAGGTCCGTAATATTGACATTACGCTTTGGGCTTCTCGTCACTGACATTAAATTTCATGTCATCGACGCCAAGACTTGCTATAACGCTCTGCTCGGCCGGCCTTAGTTACACGAGTACAACGTCATCCCTTATACACAACACCAGTGTATGAAGTATTTCAAAGACGGGCTCGAGTACACAGTTACAGGGGAGCTAAATCCATTCTCCGTAAACGATGTCCGAAAATATGAAGACGCAAAGTACTTCTACCAGAATTCAAAGACACGGAAAGATATCATAAGCCGGAGAATAAACAAAAAGCCGTCACTATTATCCCGATCTTTAGGAGTGATACCGAGGAAGATAAAGAGATAGTCTACTTGGGGCAACCCCAATGCAACAGGCCCGGACCATCTACTCATATTTTGGTCTTTGGCAGTTACTCTGAGGACGAGACTAACGCCGTATCCTCCACTCGCCCGTCAGCATAAATCATTACTGGAGCTGATCAGAGCTTGCAAATCACCATAGTTCCGCCGCAGCATTACAAAAAACTTGATGCCCTCGATACATACAGTGTACAAGAGCTGCAAACTTTCTACGTCCCTCCTAGGCGAAGAGGTGAAAAGGCGATCCTCTTCTATCAGTCTACGGAGACCAGAGTGGAGAAAGAAATCCGGCATGGTGCTGAACTTGCGCTTGACAGGCTTCAACCAATCCGTCTGTCCAGATATTACACAGAGAGATTGAAAAGGTTATTAAGATGCCAAGGCGTACCATTCAAACAAACCACTCGACAAGCCCAGTTCTACAACAAGATTTGGGATGTCCCCGGGACTCAGCGAAAGATACCCAACGGGAGAATGTAGACGAATGGGCTCAGATACGTTTAGTTTAAGAAACGGGAGCGATTTCATGGCTGTCGCGTCATAAACAGCTCCGGTGGAGAAGGGAACGTTTTTCCAGAAAGCTATGACGTTGAAACGAAACAAAATCCCGCTATAAGAACGTCAAGTCTGTCGTTCGAAGAGCAACTTGACAAGCTAATAAGGAAAGCCGGTCAAAAGGTTCGGGATGATCACAACTGCGAAATGGCTATTTACGAATAGGACAGGACTCAGCGTCTCATTCAGCAGTCTGCGGAAAAGGAAAATTACGATGCCCTTCACCCTCAGCCCGCTGTACGTTCTCACGACAAGGAAAAAGCCTGTCACAGAGGAAAAAACATGGTAGAGAACGAGAATGACGTTCTAAAACAGCGAAGCGGATCCAAGAAGCCACACAATCAAGAAAAAATCAGCTGGAATCCGTCGTTCATCAAGAAGATGGGTCGGGAATACTCTTTCCCTGAAGACAAGACAAGGAAAATATTCAACCTTGTCATCAAGCATCAGATGATGACGCTCCCAGAGCCTCGGTACCCCGAACAGGTAAATGAGGTCCATCACCTGGATTATTGCTCCTATCATCGAGCAATAGGACATTCTCTTAAAGACTGCTTCACCTTTAAAGTGAACTACCCCTAACTGTTGTCCTCGTTTATCGATAGACCGGGTCAAAGAACAATATCAACATGGCAGGTTCGCTTTATCCGACAGCTAGAGGGTGACCCCACCGCAAAAGTATGAGCTAAAGAAGACCTATATCGTGAAGGCGGGACCAGCTCGACACTAAGAATGGAAGTGAACTCAACTTGCCATATGATAACACTCTCAAAGGAGGGAGAGCACGAGAATATAGATGACTCCTTCATGTGCTTCGCAAATGAAGACGAGGATGAGGTGATCTCAAAGTTTCCACCAGCACCAAAAGAACTGGAAGATGGATACACACTACAGCGGACAACCTAAGAAAAATTGACTTGGGGATAGAAAACGAGCCGAAACCCACGTTCGTTAATGAGCTATTGTCTAAAAAACAGATGGCCACACTAAAGGACGTGCTTATGCAATATAAAGATTGCTTCGCATGGAATTATTCTGAGATGCCAGGACTAGATCCAGAAATAGCAGTACATAAACTAGCTATATCGCCGGACGTCAAGCCAGTCAAACAGGCGCCAAGAAGAATACGGCTCGAACTCGAGATGAGTATCAATGCCGAAGTCAAGAAACTAATTGACTCCGGCTTCATCCAAGAATTTCAGTATCCCGACTGAATTGCCAACATTGTTCCAATGATGAAGAAAAATGGGACAGTGCGCATCTGCATGGACTTTCGGGACCTCAACAAAGCTTGTCCGAAGGATTACTTTCCAGTACCTGTTACCGAGCTGATGATCGATAACACGTCCACTCATGAGGCCTTCTCCTTCATGGATGGATCTTCAGGCTACAATCAAATAAAAATGCATCCTGAAGATCAAAAGCACACTGCCTTCCGAACTCTGCTAGGCATATTTTGCTATAAGGTGACACCCTTCGGTTTGAAGAATGCAGGCGCTACCTACCAGAGGGCCATGATGAAGATCTTCGACGACCTCATACATGAGATTTTTGAATGCTATATTGATGACCTTGTGGTGAAAAGCAAATCGTACGAAGAGCACTGGAAACATCTGAATATAGTATTCAAGCATCTTCGAAAATACAATCTAAAGATGAATCCTCTGAAATGCGCGTTTGGAGTTTCCTCAAGAAAATTCCTAGGATTCATCATATGACACCGAGGCATCGAAATAGACCTATCAAAGATCAAGGAGATTATGGAAATGCCCATGCCAAGAACTCTTAAACAACTGCGGTCTCTCCAAGGAAAGCTCGCGTATATCCGACGGTTCATAGCCAACCTCTCCGGAAAATGCTGCCCCTACAACCATCTAATGAAGAAGGGGACACCGTTCGTTTAGGATCATAAATGCCAAAGTGCACTGGACGAAATCAAGCAATACCTGCAGAATCTGACAGTACTGACTGCTCCGGTTAAGGGAAAGCCCCTCATCCTGTACACAACAGCCCTGGAAAGTTCTTTAGGCGCGCTATGGGCACAGGAGAATGACTGTTCATATCATAATTTTGCATTATTATATCCCTCATTCTTATTCATTTTACAAATAAACATGTGCTTTTGATCCATGTCTGCTACATAGTTGCAGGCTACAGGTTCTCGGAACAAAAACAGTGAAAATGATACAAAAGTGAGACTACGACCAACAAATGGAAGAATCTTGATCATGCCTACAGTTTGAAGAACAAATGAAGATCAATGGACAAGTTCACAAAGCACAAAGGCGGCGCAAGGTTCAAGACTTCGACACGAAGCAAAGGGTAAAAGTCCACGATAATATGCACTGTGGAAATCTGGAAGAGAACTAGAAGACAATCTGAGAAACCAAGTGAAGAAACAAGAAGCTAAGAGCAATAGAAAGAACCCCTAAAAATTGCAGCTCAAGAAGCCACAATATGGCCGCGGAACCGTGGCCAAACATGCCTTCTGGCTGCGGATCCGCGGCCATATGGAGCACGTGTCGGTGCATTTTTGTGACGTCGTGGCGGTGCGTTGACTAGATTTCTTAGGGGTAATTTTGTAAATGCAGATATGTATCGAATGTACCCTAGGGTTTCTATGATCTATAAATAGAAGTCCTAAACCTCTTTTTGAGGTATGCCTCTTTTCATTGATCGAAATTCAGAAATCATTTGTAATGTTTTGAGAGCATCAAATAAAGTAAGTAGATTTATTTTTATTGCCTTAGTTCTTAAATTCTTTTCTGCCCTAATATAGATTTATTATCTGCCCTAGTTAATTAGTTTAGAACTTTTATTAATCTGCCGTAGTTTAGATAGTTAGTCTTTTTAAATTGAAAAGTCATAAAAAAATATGTTTTTCATAAATCCCCTAATGAGTGAGTAGTTCCTCACTTGTTAGGGTTAGAAATAGGAAAGGTTTGAGAGATGAAAATCTCTCATCCCTTTCTTGCCCATCACATATTAATTCATAGGACTCCATGCATATATACATACACCGCTCCCTACGGCACCCTACCCCATGAGGTAACGGTGATACCGTAGTTTAAAAGACCGGTTGTGCATGTTTTCTATGGAGGTTAGGGTAAGAATTAAGAAAGGACGGACAAGGACCTAAAGGAAGAAACGTCGTTTCTTCTCGATCGTCCTAATCCCCTTTATTAATTATTACCATAACACCTAAATAGATCTAAAATAGGGCATTGAAAGCGGTGGGAAATCTTAAATTTCCAAACTTAACCTAAACCTAAGCCTAGCAAGATTCTAATCCTAGTTTAAATCAACTTTAGTTTTTAGTGATAAATCAAACCAACACCGTTTGGAATTAACTCGTTAGAACAAATTGAGAATACACAAAATCCCTGTGGACCGACCCGTACGCACCGGCTAGCTACCAAGCGACACCGTTCTTGATTGTGGTTAACTATTCTTTGATCGTAAAATCTCACATTAAATCAAATGGCGCCGTTGCCGGGGATGGCGTAATATTTTCTTTTTGCAATTTCGGATTAATATAAAATCATAAAACTCATAAAAACTGAAAAATTAAAAAAATATAAAAATTTTATCATCTTGTTATTTTTTGAAGGGTGTTTTGTTTGAATTGTGCAGGATCGACGAACAAGTTCGGATCTGGAAAAATCCAGAGAGCAAAACAGAAAACCCTAAATCTGAACAACAGATAAAAAGCAGACCAGAGGAGAAGAAAAATTCTCGGGAACCGAACAGTCTAGCAGACCGCGATTCCGCCGCGCAAAGCGCCTTTTGGCCGCGCATCCGCGGTTCCTTGGTGACGTCAGCAAGGTGGAAACCCCTCTGTGAGCTTCTTTTCTCCTTCTGAACCCCATTATCTCCTCTGTAAAATTTGCCTGCAGGATTCTGCGCCAAAAATTTCTCCCCTTCTCCAATAATTGATCTTGTGCAGGATTCTTTGCGCCATGCCAAAAAAAAAAATTTGTTTGCAAGTGATTGTGTTTACTACTTTGCATATTTAAATTGACTTTAAGGGGCTTGAACACCAATCCAGATTGGGTGGGGATTTCATCACCCTTCCCAGGACCCCAAAAATCATATAAAACATATTGCATTGACCATCAAGTTAATTAAAAAAGATTAGACTCAGCCCTAAGGATTTCACGCTTAATAGGACAAAGGAATAGTTGTAGGCATCGACCGTTGATCCTAACCTGACTTTGTGGTGCCTAGGCTAGACAGGTAGGGAAAGGTAACTTTAAAAGGCCCGTCTCACGGTGATTCATGAGCGAATCCCTCCTTTCTCTACTTGTGCTTACCTGGCCACAATTGGCGGTGAAGAGGCGATTTGAGGTCCTACTTCTTACCCTTTGGAACAGTTAGGAGCTGTCTAGCTAACCTAGGTGACCCTAGATTTAGGCTTGATTGTGCATTTGTGATTGATTGAACGTGTGTTTAAGCCTTTTATCGAAAATGTTTTTGCAAAAAGCTCCTTATAAAAAAAACACAAAAAAAAGAACAAAAAGGAAATTTTTTATAAAAACTTGCAACTTGTCGCTAAGAAATCCGTGCACCCCACTTACACGCACTTTCTTCTCATTGACGTTTTCTTACCCCCACCTTCTGTTTTTCACCTTTTTGACTACACTACCTCTTTAGTGTATGTCCGGTTGGGCTAGGAACACTAGTGCCCGATTAGTCCGTGTCTCGTTGGTACCGACTGACGACGCCTTCGACTCCGAAGTCGAAATTCCTTCCACTTCCTTACCTTCACCTTCACATTCTTCGTCTTCTAAGGAGATGTCGGGATTCAATCCTAACAACACCTTACCCACGGGACTGATTCCACCTCCGTTAGGTGCGAATAACCCACAACACCCACCTGATGAAGCGCCTCAACGAATCGCGCTCCAGGATCTTTTCTACCCTATCCGCACCGCCTTACTTACTTGTCTTTCACTTCCACCGGCAAATGGGGACAACTTTGAGATCAAACCCCACTTCATCAACATGTTGCTAAAATTTCACGGACTGGAATCCGAAGATACCTATATCTTCATAAACAAATTCCAGAATGTTTGCGCAATGATGAAAACAACACAACTGTCTGATGATGCTATTAGGCTACGGGTCATTCATTTCACCTTATGTGACTTAGCCGAGAAATGGTTATATAGCACAGCATCACACTCAATTAAAAATTGGGAAGAGTTTGTTAAAGCTTTTCTTAAAAAGTTTTATCCACATCATAAGACCGCGAGAATTCGCAATGAGATTATTCAATTTTCCCAGCTTCCTTCTGAACCCTTTTGGAAGTGTTTTGAAAAATTTAAAGACCTACTTGTTCAATGCCCTCACCACGGTATCGAAAATTGGCAACTTTGCCAAACTTTATATGAAGGATTGAACCCAGCAATGAAGTAGTTGTTGGAAACCATTTGTCAAAGTCACTTTCTAACAAAATCTAGCGAGGAAGCTTGGCAGTTTCTCGATGATCTTGCTGAACAAACACTTCAGTGGGAAAGCACCAAGACCACCTCATCTTCTTCTGTTGGTCAGTCTAGGGTAGGCATATATCAATTAGATATGTCGATTGCAATGAAGGCCGAAATGGCCGTACTTACGAAAAAGCTAGAAGCTATTGAGACCAAAATCTCATCGCCTTCTCCTGCCCCTGCTTTACCCCCATGAACTGTTTGTGCTTGTTGTTTGGATCCATCATATCTTACTGAAGAGTGTCCTTACAATCCACCTGTTCAAGGACAAGATCAAGTCAATACTGCCTTTCAGTAAAGACAAAGAAATGATCCATACTCTTCGACTTATAATCCAGGTTGGAGGGGTCACCCAAATTTTGCTTGGAATCAAAATCAACAATTCCAAGGAAACAACAACTTTCAAAGGCCTCCTCCTCCACAACAACAAACACCACAACAAACTCAATACCAGCAACCTTTCCAACCACAACCTTACCCAAACCAAATGAACAATTTTATGCCCAACAACTCTTACTCTCCAAACAATTTTGTTCAACCGAATAATGATAAGGTTACCTCGCTAGAAAGAAGTCTAGATGCGTTTCTAAAGCAGTCTACACAATCCGCAGAAAGGTTGGAGACTTCCATTCAATCTTTGGTGCAAAACAGTGCTTCACATGATCAAAGCATCAAATCAATTGAGGCCCAAATTGCACAACTAAATGCTGCGTTGAGTGAGCGAGAAAAGGAAAAGCTTCCATCTCAACCATTGCCAAATCCCGGTCACACACACAATAGACATGTTGCATATGAGCAGTAAAATCAAAATGTAAATGTTGTGACCACGTTGAGATCTGGAAAAGTGTTGCACAATAACGTGGGTATTAATAATGACACCCCTACCGGTGCTTCTTCTTCATCTTCTACTTCTTCTTCATCTTCATCTTCTTTGTTAGAGCCTATTCTTCATTCTTCACAAGGCTCTACTTCTTCTACTTCGAACGGACCCACTTCTCACTTCACCAACACACCAACACTGGGATCCGTTCCAACTCCGCAATCTACTCCACAAACATTGGACTCAACAAATTTTCAAAATTTTCCTTTTCCAAACAGGTTGAGATCCAATAAACCAACTCCATAAATGGAGAAGATTACAGAGTTGTTCAAACAGGTTAGCATAAACATACCTCTCTTGGATGCAATCCAACAAGTCCCTTCAAACGCGAAAATCTTAAAGGACTTATGCACCAAGAAGAGGAAGTCACAAGTACCAAAGAAAGTTTTCGTGGCTAGTGCTGTTAGTGATGCTCTTGTCCAATTTTTACCCCAAAAACATAAGGACCCCGGCTGTCCTACAATTTCGATAACAATTGGGGACAAGAACATCAATAGAGCACTATTAGATCTTGATGCTAGTGTCAACTTGCTACCCTGTTCAGTATACAAACAATTAGGCGTTGGAGAGCTTAAACCCACTCATTGTACTCTCCAAATGGCTGACCGATCCATCACCCATCCTAGGGGTGAGTTAGAGGATGTGTTAATTAAAGTAGGGGACTTCATTTTCCCCGTTGACTTCATTGTTATGGATACACAACCTGTAACTAACCCCTGGAGTCAAATTCCGGTGATACTTGGTCGACCATTCCTTGCGACTTCTAATGCGGTGATCAATTGTCGAAATGGTTCAATGAACCTATCTTTTGGAAATATGACAGTTGAACTCAACATTTTTAAATTGGGGAATCAGCCCTCCGAGCCTAATGCTAGTATACTTGATGTTTGCTCGATCCATGAGATCACACAAGAGGACTGTGAGCTCGAAAAATTTCTGTTCGATCACAGCAGTTTAGACGCCTCTAGTGCGTTCCTCCTAGAATCTGACACAGCCTTCACGCCGGAAAACGATTACGAGTGTTTCACTTTTTTGGACGATTTTGAAGACTCACCACCCGAGTTTGAGTCTTTTGATTTTTCGGATAAGTTAGTTGAACCATCCGACTCGGTTGCTTACACTTAATTTGAACCATTGATGGAATCCTTCGAGTTTGAAACAGTTTCACCAATGTTACTTTCAATTGTTTCACCTCCAAAACTCGAACTAAAGCTTTTGCCGTCTCACCTTAAATATGCTTACCTAGGTGAAAATGAGACCCTTCCCATTATCATATCGGCCTCTCTAGCTCTCGAGCAAGAGAAAGCCCTTTTAATGGTCTTGCAAAATAACCGGCAAGCTTTTGGCTGGACTATGGCGAACATCAAGGGGATTAGTCCCCTCATAGTTGAATATCATATACACATGATGGATGATGCCAAGCCAGTAAGGGATCCACAAAAACGCC
This sequence comes from Agapanthus africanus, assembly GCA_030015575.1. Lineage (NCBI taxonomy): Eukaryota > Viridiplantae > Streptophyta > Magnoliopsida > Asparagales > Amaryllidaceae > Agapanthus > Agapanthus africanus. Next base: position 52,274,965 of record CM057339.1, read on the forward strand.
TCAACCCCATAATGAAGGAGGCTGTCAAGAAAGAGATTGTAAAATGTCTTGATAGTGGTATCATTTACCCTATCTCGGATAGCCTGTGGGTTAGCCCTATTCATGTTGTCCCAAAGAAATCAGGCATAACGGTCATAAGCAATGAGGCAAATGAGTTAATACCCACTCGCACCCAAACTGGGTGGCGAGTTTGCATCGACTATAGAAAACTCAACGCCGCAACAAGGAAAGACCACTTTCCTTTACCTTTTATTGACCAAATGCTAGAACGATTGGCTGGGCATGAATTTTATTGCTTTTTGGATGGCTAATCCGTCTATAATCAAGTCCCCATCGCCGAAAAGGATCAAGACAAAACCACATTTACTTGTCATTTCGGTACTTTCGCTTACCGTCGCATGCCCTTTGGGTTATGCAATGCACCCGCTACATTTCAACGGTGTATAATGGGGATCTTTTCTGACATGGTGGAGAAATTTTTGGAAATTTTTATGGATGATTTCTCCATTTTCGGTGACTCCTTCGAAGAGTGTTTGCTACACCTTGACGCAGTTCTTACCCGCTGTAGGGATAAGAACCTCACTTTAAATTGGGAGAAGTGCCACTTTATGGTACGAGAGGGTATTGTCTTAGGACATGCCATCTCGCAAAATTGCATAGAGGTTGATAAAGCCAAGATTGAAGTCATTTCCAATCTTCCTCCTCCTAAATGCGTCAAAGACATCCGAGCTTTCCTTGGCCATGCCGGTTTTTATAGACGGTTCATCAAGGATTTTAGCAAGATAGCTAGACCCTTGACTCTTTTATTGGCCAAAGACACAACCTTTGATTTTGACTCAACTTGCATGGAAGCGTTTGAGTCATTGAAACACTCACTCATTTCTGCGCCCATTCTTTCATCTCCCGACTGGACGCATCCATTTGAAATTATGTGCGATGCATCTGATTTCTCCATTGGTGCAGTTCTTGGACAGCACATTAATAAGATGCCGCACGTAATTTATTACGCTAGCCGAACATTAAATGAGGCCCAATTGAATTACACAACAACAGAAAAAGAATTTTTAGCCGTTGTGTTTGCACTTGAAAAATTCCGGCCTTATTTAATCGGCTCTCCAGTGATTGTGTACATGGACCATTCAACTCTTCGCCACCTTTTTGCGAAGAAGGATGCTAAATCGCGGTTAATATGTTGGATCCTCTTACTACAAGAATTTGACCTTGTCATAAGGGACAAAAGAGGATGTGAAAATGTAGTTGTCAACCGCCTTTCACGACTTCCTTCTTCGCCTACACTTGAAATTCCAATTAAAAATGTTTTTCCCGATGAGCAGCTCTTGACCGTGTCATGCGAACCTTGGTTCGCTGATATAGTAAACTACTTGGCCACCGGACTAATACCAAAAGATTGGTCGAAACAGGACAAACTCCGATTCTTGTCCCAAGTAAAACATTTTTACTGGGATGAACCGTATCTCTTTAAATACTGTTCCGACCAAATCATTCGTCGGTGTGTACCTAAAAACGAGCTTAAGAGTGTGTTGTCTTTCTGCCACGATCAAGCGTGTGGCGGGCATTTTGGTCCTAAGAGGACAGCAGAAAAGATCTTGCAGTATGGCTTCTACTGGCCACGACTTTTTAAAGATGCATACGAATACTGCAAGACATGCTCCCGGTGCCAACACTTGGGCCGGATATCGCGAAAGAATGAAATTCCGCTCCAACCAATTTTGGTTGTTGATATTTTTGATGTTTGGTGAATAGACTTCATGGGACCATTTCCCAACTTCTTTGGGAATATGTATATTTTTCTGGCTGTTGACTATGTGTCAAAATGGGTCGAGGCTGTGCCTAGTCGAACGAATGACAACAAGGTTGTCGTTCGATTTCTAAAAGAAAATATCTTTTCTCGGTTTGGGCACCCTCGAGCGATTATAAGTGATAATGGATCTCACTTCTGTAATAGGACTTTTGAGTCCTTAATGCGCAAATATTCCATTACTCATAAATTGTCAACACCATATCATCCCCAAACTTGTGGGCAAGCCGAAGTTTCAAATCGGCAGATTAAATAAATTTTGGAGAAAACGGTTTCTAAAAACCGTAATGATTGGTCACACAAACTGATTGATGCACTATGGGCATTCCGTACTGCATACAAGACCGATCTTGGTATGTCTCCATACCGGCTTGTTTATGGGAAGGCTTGCCACCTCCCAGTTGAAATTGAGCACAAGGCATTTTGGGCGATTAAAGAGTTGAACTTATCAATGGGAGATGCTGTAATTCCACGTTACCCGTCCCGGTTCTTACGGGGAGGCAGAAACGGTAAAAAACGATTTTTACGACAAGGTAACATGGACTAGAAAAGAGGATCTTTGCTAAACAAAAACTAGCAAACTAACTATAAGTTTAACTACTATGTTAGAGGGTTATACCTAGGTCTTGAACTCCGTCTCTTCTTGCTCCTTGAAGTGGTTGGAACGGCTCCACCTCGTAGTCTCCTTGTTGTTGAAGAAGGATCCACCTGAAAGCCTCTACCTTGAGCTCCTACCTCAACCGAGAGGCAACTAAAATGCTTGGCTTGCTAGACCTAGAACTCTAGAGTGAGTAGAGAAGAGTGATGGTGGTTTTAACTCAATAGCTCATGGTTCTCAACACATGAGACATGAGAGCTTTGAGAGAGAGGAAGAGGATGAGCTTTTGATGAGAGAGAGTGAGCAAGTGAGAATGAGCTTGACTTTTTACAACCATGCTCACAAAAGAAAGAATAATGATGATAATAATAATAATTAAGAATTGTGATGGTTAGTTTCAATGACCATTATCATTTCATGCATTTAATGCATTTTGCAAAGAACAAGAAGCATCATTGAAATGAAATGATGATGGTCAACAAGTCCATAATGGTCAACCGGTCAACAAAGTCAACAAGTCAACAAAAGTCAAATGTTCAACTCAACCATGGCACAATAATACTTAATTAATATTATTAATCATATTTCTTATTCTTATTAGGGTTTAGAAAAAGTCAACGGTCAACAACCCTAATGAGAATCCTCTGCCTCTGCCTCTGTCAACTGTGCATACACACCCGCATCTGTGTTCGAAGAACATGAATACAATGAGATAAAACCAATCCCAAAACATATACTAGAATCTGGCTTAAACCAAAGCCCGCTAGTAATAACTGCCCGGACACCAAAACGTGCACAAGTGCGCGGATGTGAACGAACCCTGTCGCAAAACCACGCGACCTCTACTCTGTTTTGCCCAAAGGCAAATAGCCTTCTGTGTGGGACTCTAAAGACTCGACACTACGCTGGCAGTGGGTTTAACCACAGGCCGCAAGCGGTACTAGCTATACGTAACGGTCCTCAGTTAGATGCCGATAAGAAGATTGATGAGGTGAACCCATCCGAACTCCTACTGAGCCTGAATGTGACAATCTTCGTACAGTCCGGTCTGTTCGTCTGAGAACATCGCATGGCGGGCCTAGGGGGCGGTAAACGTCAGTCCCCTACTAGCGGTGCAAGTCGTGTTGGAGTGTAGCCCAGAACACCCTGAGATAACACTGGAAAACCTACCAGTATATCTCGCTTTCCCTGGCCAGGGACTTTATGTAATGGCTGTCCTAGACACAGCGCGATATCAACCCCCAATACCGGGAGAGACGAATCCTGTCTAACCGTCACTGCCTCCAAGTGTTTCGGGACTGCACCCAACTACTACCTGTTTGCACGACTCATTTAAGCCGTGGTAGGGTAGTAATCTAAGAACAATGGGAACACACTTGAGGCGAAGTGACAGTGTCAAGTCAACGGACTATACTGTACTCATGTCACCTGGGAACTGATAACTGACAATAGGTATAATACCAAACTAACAGTTCCCAGCGAGTCCTGTCCAGTGTACTCGTAACCTAACGAGCACCTGCATACTATCTCCAGTACGACGTACTGATGGCTGTGGGACAGACCATCTCCCCTCCTGGGTTGAGAAGCGTATACACTAGTCTACTCTGGAGTATCGATACCCTGTCTCGATAATCCTATGACTAGGGACCTGTATAAGGATGTGCTTGTAGATTACCCAGCCTCCACTAGTGTGACTGCCATCACAACGCTGGTAATCAAGCAAAGATCCTAAGGGCTCCACTAATGTGTATAGGCGATATGCTAAAAGAAATACATGCACACATTAAAGTAGAAACAAACCAAGTAGCATACTACCATTTCGAGCAAGATTGTCTATACAACTGTGAATATCCCAAGCTTCCATCAAGTAATATACAAACTAGTATGATACAGTAATGGCCTCTAGGGCATATACACTAACAATCTCCTACTTGCACTAAGGACATGTACCGGCGTATCAAAGACCTATCATCTCGATCAGCCACTCGAACTGAGTCTGGGGTATGGCATTCGTGAATGGATCTGCAGTGTTATCTTCTGTAGCAACCCTCCGAACCTCGATCTCCCGGCGATCCACGATCTCCCTGATCAGGTGATACCGCCTCAAGATGTGTCTGGACTTCTGATGGGACCTGAGTTCCTTCGCTAAAGCTATAGCCCCGTTGTTGTCACTATACAGAGGTATTGGACCAACAATGGACGGAACCACCTGAAGTTCTGTCAAGAACTTCCTCATCCAGACGGCTTCTTTTGCAGCATCGCAAGTAGCTATGTACTCCGCTTCCATAGTTGAGTCAGCAACGGTTTCCTGCTTGGAACTCTTCCAGCAAACCGCCCCTCCATTGAGGGTAAAGACATAACCCGACATGGACTTGGAGTCATCCTTGTCACTCTGGAAGCTGGAGTCAACAAAGGCCTCGATCTGGAGGTCTTTTCTGCCATACACCAAGAACATCTTCTTAGTCCTTCTCAGGTACTTGAGAATGTTCTTTACTGCTATCCAGTGTTTCTCCTCTGGGTCCGACTGATACCGGCTTACAACGCTCAATGTGTATGCTACATCTGGTCTGGTACACAACATCGCATACATTATAGAGCCTACCGCTGATGCGTTGGGTATAGATGACATGCGAGCCCTTTCCAAATCAGTCTTGGGAGACATATATTTGGAGAGGGTGATTCCGTGACAAGCCGGTAGATTACCGCGCTTTTAATCTTCCATACTGAATCGTTTCAGTATGGTGTCGATGTACCTGGACTGTGAAAGTCCCAACATCCTCTTGGATCTATCACGATAGATCTGGATCCCCAGAATGTAGTTGGCATCGCCCAGGTCCTTCATGGAGAACCTCTGTGACAAGAATCCTTTGACTGATTATAGTATAGGAATATCATTTCCTATTAGGAGAATGTCATCCACGTACAAAACGAGGAATACCACAGTTCTCCCTACAATCTTACTGTAAATGCATGGTTCATCTGAGTTTTTGATAAAGTCGAATTCTTTGACAGTATCATCAAAGCAGATGCTCCAACTCCGCGATGTCTGCTTCAGTCCATAGATGGACTTAAGCAACTTGCATACTTTACCGCTGCTCCCACTCTGAATGAATCCCTCTGGCTGATCCATATAGACACACTCTTCCAAATTTCCATTTAGGAAAGCCATCTTTACGTCTATCTGCCAGATCTCATAATCGTGGAAGGCAGCAATGGCAAGAAGGATCCGAATGGATTTGAGCATAGCCACTGGAGAAAAGGTTTCGTCATAGTCCAAACCAGGTCTTTGACGAAAACCCTTTGCAACAAGTCTAGCTTTATAGGTTTCAACCTACCCATCTACACCAATTTTTTTCTGAAGATCCATTTGCAGCCTACGGGTTTTACCCCTTCTGGAGCAAAGTCCAAAGTCCAAACTTTGTTGGTGTACATGGACTCCATCTCGGTCCGCATTGCATCCAGCCATTTTACTGAGTCACCGCTCTGAATGGCTTGCTGGAAGCTAGTAGGCTCATCATAATCAATAGTGCAATCCTCTCTATCCCCGTCTATGAGAAAACCGTAGTATCTCTCGGGCGGATGAGACTGCCTACTATTCCTGCGGAGTGGCGTTGGGATGTCCGGTTCTCCTGAAACTTCTGGTTCTTCCAAGATTTCAGTAATAGCTTGTGGTTCTGGAATTTCTTCCAGTTCTATTGCGCTCCCACTTATCTGACTTTCTAAAAATTCAGTTTCCAAGAAGTGGGCATGTTGAGAAACAAAAACCTTTTGTTCCTCTGCGGAATAGAAAAGATACCTCCTGGAGTTCTTGGGGTATCCCATAAACTTACACAGTACTGAGCGTGCCTCGAGCTTGTCCGCATGCTGCTTCTTTACAAAAGCTGGACATCTCCATGTCTTAAGATACTTAAGACAGGGTTTCTTCCCACTCCACATCTGATATGGGGTGGTAGGCACAGTCTTGGTTGGAGCCTTGTTCAAAAGATATGCAGCTGTTTCTAGTGCATAACCCTAGAAAGATCGTGGTAACTCAGCCTTACTCATCATGGAACGAACCATATCCAATAGAGTTCGATTCCGTCTTTCCGATACACCGTTGTGTTGTGGTGTGTATGGAGGAGTAAGCTGAGAGAGAATTCCATTCTCTTTTAAGTAGCCCAGAAACTCGGCACTCAAGTATTCACCACCTCGATCAGATCTCAGTGTTTTGATACTTTTGCCTGTTTGTTTTTCAAATTCATTCTTATATTCCCGAAATTTCTCAAAGGCCTCGGATTTATGCTTCATCAGGAAAACATGTCCATACCTAGAGAAATCATCCGTAAAAGTAATGAAGTATGAATAACCACTTCGCGTATGTGTAGACATTGGACCACACACGTCACTGTGTATGAGTCACAAGAGCTCGCTCGCTCTTACTCCGTGTCCAGTGAACGGAGTCTTTGTCATCTTTCCCATGAGACAAGATTCACAAGTAGCATAAGACTGATACTCGAACGGATTCAAGTATCCCTCTTTATGTAACTTTGTTAACCGTGTCTCATTAATGTGACCCAGTCTACAATACCATAAGAAAGCCTGATTTGTTTCCGGAGACTTTCTTTTAAGTGTGTTCTGGACACTGAAAATCTGGGCTTGATTCAATACGTATATCCCGTTTTCTAATGTACCTGACCCAATCAAAACTTGATTTAGGTGGATGTGGACCACATCGCTTACAAAAGTTAAATCATATCCTTCCTTAGAAAGTAAGGATACAGATATGATATTACAAGTCGCACTAGGTACATACAAACAGTTACGCAGAATCAATATCTGCCCAGTTGTCAGTCCAAGATGATATTCCCCTACGGATTCAGCATCCATGCTCATTCCGTTGGCAACCCTGAGAGTCATATCACCTATCCTGATAACCCTATGGTTTCTCAGAGCCTGTAATGAATTACAGATGTGAGATCCTGATCCGGTATCCAATACCCAGGAAGTAGGGTTAACTGACATACAGTTTTCTACTACGAACACACCCGAAGCCGAAGCCACAATATGCTTCGAATCCTGGCTACTGGCTTTGCTAGCCCGGCAATCCTTCTGCCAATGTTCATTCCCGTAACAATAGAAACGTCCCTCCTTTACTACATCCAGTCTCGAAACTTTTTCCCTTCCCTTTCCTTCTACTACCCTGGTTTCCTTCAGGGTATAAGTAGAGGGCAGAGACTGTAGAATCAAGTCAGTATTTGACCCGTTCTTCAACGTAGTCTTCAGGTCCGTGAGCTCATCAAAATAGCTGGTCTCTGTAAGGACGTTTCCCCCTACAGATGATCCAATAGCCAACCTCGCTTGAAGCAATTCGTTCGAGGTCTCATATCTTGCGATACGAGATTGCTCTCTATATAAATCTTTGTTATGGAGGAAGATAGAAACTAAGTCTATCTTCTCGTGCTGCATTTGGTATGCACCATCAACTGAGGCCAACACGAGGCACTTGGCATTCGCACAGTCTTTTTCCGATGTCTTACGGATATCAATATCCGTGACAGGGGAAACTGGTCCTGAGATGGCAGGGGTTTGATTAGTTAAGAGGTGTCCCAGCTCGTTATGGGCAATGGACATCTAGACAGACCTTTGCCAGTCATAGCAGTCAGATTCAGTCATTTTATTATCTAGATGTAACCTATGTGTGGTCACTGGGTCGCTGCAATTAAGAGAGAGAGAAGAAAACACTCAGCATGATGCTCTTGCAAGTTTAGATTGGTTTTTAATTTATCTAAATAGGATGGCTCCCACTGTTTCTCGAATCCTTCCTCAAACCAAAAAGGGAGAATTAGTCGGGATCAATCTCACCGTACAATACTTGCTTAACCATTCAGCCAGGCCAGTGTTGGTACTTTGAGAGAGGTTTTCCAACGCTTTCGCAAAGTTCCTTAATTAAATAATATCTTTTCCTTGTGGGCGTAGCCCCGCTAACACCTTTCTAGACACCTACTTGGTTTATAGCATTGATCGTTAAGTGAGAAAGTTCCCGAGGAGTAGCATATACTCACAGTAGGATCGGGATCCAAATATCATTGTATGATAAAACAGAAGGAATCCTACCAGAATCATCATACTCCAAATGGTATGCAGCGCTAGCAAGTTTCAGTTTCTTTAGAAACTCCCGATATGGATTTTTGCCCCATGCTCTTATGACCTTAACGAAGGTCAACAAATCATAAGTCACATGTCAAGTTCTACCCATCATTGTCCAGGTTAATTTGAACCCACCCGTATATACCCTTGACGAAGGTCAACAAGGTAATACGACTGTCCCAAACCAACGCATCTATCTATGCTACATATGAACACCCAACAGCTACCAATCACTATGCCTTGACGAAGGTCAACAAACGTAGCTTGAATACTATTGAATATTCATATGAAATGACGGAGGGCTATGAATGGTTTTGGCGAAACCGTAAACGTAGTGAACTTGATATAATCGAAGGAACTTTGATAGCTTTTAAAAGGAATGGTTTAAGCTCCGCGTTTAAAAGTTGTTTTGAAAAGAAACCGAGTGGTTTTGAAATTGTTCCAACGACTTTTACTTTGGTTTATTTTCTTGCATTAATTTAATGTGTCCCATCATTTAATCCTACCATTGCAGAAAACAACGAAAATATGACATACACTTATACCATCCGCATTCGCCACGGGGCCCCGTCATTACCCGTAAGGTTACTTAACTAACGACAGAGCGGGGGCTGGACTAGCGCGGATGCAAAACATAAGCAACGCCTACTAGATATCATATATAGATATATACATGCGTCAGATGCAATGATAGCCATTCCAGATCACAGATGAACACATTGGATATACTAGGAATCCGCGTTTCGTTCGAGCCTGCAACGAAAGACGGATTACACGGTCGCGAAGAATAGCCAAAACCCCACCCTAGACCCCTACGGATGCGGAAAACTACCCGCCAAATACCCGAAGTGAAGCAACCTCCCTCAACAACGTGAGTAGGCCACTCGGCACTTCGAGGTACCCGGTAGTTTGTGCACCCCACCTTGGGTCCATCCTAGGAGCAAAAACAGTAAAAGAAATAATATACAATGGTGGCTACAACCTCATCCCGGATGAGCGGCCATAGAAATAATATTACATCAATTTACATATTACATCAAATGAAAGATAAAGAAAACTCTCATCTCACAACCCCTGGCTATTCATCCGTGACAATCCAACAAGTTCATATACACAATCCATCAACATTACAGATCACAGATATGCACAACCCCCACTAATCGACGTATAGCGATTAGTTGACGTTCAGTGCATATATCACATCACAGATATAACCATTAGCTAAAGTCTACAGAACTTCGATCAAAAATACGGATTTGTAACTACCCCAAACACAACTTTGTTCTCTGGAAAATCTGGGCAGAAACATAATACTTTAAAAATCCCAAAACATAACACTGAACACACTGCAGCAAACCCGAGTTGCGGCCGAGTCAACTCGGCCGCGGATCCGCGGCAAAACGCATGGTTTCGCCGCGGTTCTGCGGTGAGTTGACCGATTCAGGGGCTCGTTTTTGCTGTGTTTTCTAAGAAAACCCTGAGCCGATTTTTAAGGTATGTCAAATTATTTTTGGAGCAATTTTAAAAATCGGAAGAAACATGAGGGTTTTGACGTGTTTTGCGATTTTTTCTCGGATCGAAATTCTAAATACTTTGCTAACATGCTAGTTGTTGTTTAGCCTGGCTCCGATACCACTGTAATTCCACGTTACCCGTCCCGGTTCTTACGGGGAGGCGGAAACGGTAAAAAACGATTTTTACGACAAGGTAACATGGACTAGAAAAGAGGATCTTTGCTAAACAAAAACCTAGCAAACTAACTATAAGTTTAACTACTATTTTAGAGGGTTATACCTAGGTCTTGAACTCCTTCTCTTCTTGCTCCTTGGAGTGGTTGGAACGGCTCCACCTCGTAGTCTCCTTGTTGTCGAACAAGGATCCACCCGAAAGCCTCTACCTTGAGCTCCTACCTCAACCGAGAGGCAACTAAAGTGCTTGGCTTGCTAGACCTAGAACTCTAGAGTGAGTAGAGAAGAGTGATGGTGGTTTTAACTCAATAGCTCATGGTTCTCAACACATGAGACATGAGAGCTTTGAGAGAAAGGAAGAGGATGAGCTTTTGATGAGAGAGAGTGAGCAAGTGAGAATGAGCTTGACTTTTTACAACCATGCTCACAAAAGAAAGAATAATGATGATAATAATAATAATTAAGAATTGTGATGGTTAGTTTCAATGACCAATATCATTTCATGCATTTAATGCATTTTGCAAAGAACAAGAAGATCATTAAAATGAAATGATGATGGTCCACAAGTCCACAATGGTCAACCGGTCAACAAAGTCAACAAGTCAACAAAAGTCAAATGTTCAACTCAACCATGGCACAATAATACTTAATTAATATTATTAATTATATTTCTTATTCTTATTAGGGTTTAGAAAAAAGTCAACGGTCAACAACCCTAATGAGAATCCTCTGCCTCTGCCTCTGTCAACTGTGCATACACACTCGCATCCGTGTTCCGAGGAACATGAATACAATGAGATAAAACCAATCCCAAAACATATACTAGGATCTGGTTTAAACCAAAGCCCTCTAGTAATAACTGCCCGGACACCAAAACGTGCACAAGTGCGCGGATGTGAACGAACCCTGTCGCAAAACCATGCGACCTCTACTCTGTTTTGCCCAAAGGCAAATAGCCGTCTGTGTGGGACTCTAAAGACTTGACACTACGCTGGAAGTGGGTTTAACCACAGGCTGCAAGCGGTACTAGCTGTACGTAACGGTCCCCAGGTAGATGCCGATAAGAAGACTGATGAGGTGAACCCATCCGAACTCCTACTGAGCCTGAATGTGACAATCTCCGTACAGTCCGGTCTGTTCGTCTGAAGACATCGCATGGCGGGCCTAGGGAGCGGTAAACGTCAGTCCCCTACTAGCGGTACAAGTCATGTCGGAGTGTAGCCCAGAACACCCTGAGATAACACTGGAAAACCTACCAGTATATCTCGCTTGCCCTAGCCAGGGACTTTGTGTAATGGCTCTCCTAGACACAGCGCGATATCAACCCCCAATATCGAGAGAGACGAATCCTGTCTAACCGTCACTGCCTCCAAGTGCTTCGGGACTGCACCCAACTACTACCTGTTTGCATGACTCATTTAAGTCGTGGTAGGGTAGTAATCAAAGAACGGTGGGAACACACTCGAGGCGAAGTGACAGTGTCAAGTCAACGGACTATGCTGTACTCATGTCACCTGGGAACTGATAACTGACGATAGGTATAATACCAAACCAACAGTTCCCAGTGAGTCATGTCCAGTGTACTCGTAACCTAACGAGCACCTGCATACTATCTCTAGTACGACGTACTGATGGCTGTGGGACAGACCATCTCCCCTCCTGGGATGAGAAGCGTATACACTAGTCTACTCTGGAGTATCGATGTCCTGTCTCGATAATCCTACGACTAGGGACCTGTATAAGGATGTGCTTGTAGATTACCCAGCCCCCACTAGTGTGACTGCCATCACAACGCTGGTAATCAAGCAAAGATCGTAAGGGCTCCACTAATGTGTATATGCGATATGCTAAAAGAAACACATGCACACATTAAAGTAGAAACAAACTAAGTAGCATACTACCATTTCGAGCAAGACTGTCTGTACAACTGTGAATATCCCAAGCTTCCATCAAGTAATATACAAACTAGTATGATACAGTAATAACCTCTAGGGCATATACACTAACAGATGCGGGCAACAATAGAAGGCTGCAATTAAATGAGCTAGATGAGCTGCGGGATGAGGCCTACGAAAATGTGGTAATTGTTAAAAACCGAACGAAGGTGTTCCATGACAAACACCTTATGCGCAAAACGTTTAAACCTGGTCAACAGGTTTTGCTTTATGACACTCGGTTACACTTTCACCCCGGCAAGCTCAAATCTAGGTGGAAAGGGCTGTTTTTGGTACGCACCGTATATCCGCACGGTGCGGTAGACCTAGAAAACCCGGAGGACGGTACTTTGTTTAAAGTGAACGGACATCGACTCAAACCGTTCCTCACTGCGGACCCGTCGGAGGAGCTCCTGTTTTTGTAGGAGCCGATTTATACTGACTGATCTTCCTCCGTTTACCCCCAAATTTTCGATCATCTAGCCAAAACTTTGTTTCAAACAAGTTTGGGGGTATGTATCATTTGTAAATACATAAATACAAAATAACATAAAAAAATTAATATTTGGGTATTTTTGTAAAATAAGAAAATAAACAGGGAAGTGCCGGCCATTTTGACCCTCTTGGTGTAGCATGACAGTGAGGACACTGTCAAGTTTAAGTTTGGGGATGTGCTCGGTAAGCTTTCTTCCTTCGCATTCATATGTATATTTTTGCATTTGCATACTTATTTTAAAACCCATAAATATTGAAATATTTTAAAAATTATAAAAATTGAAACATTCAATTTTGGCCATAATTGACTTGAAATTGACAAAAAGGTTAACTAGGTAGGAACAACTAGATCTTAGACTTAGTAAATTAAAAACGCTAAAAATAACCTTTCTTAAAATTTAACGGTAGAAAGTATATGTCTTTGTAGTTTATTTAGAAATAAGCAAATTTCGAGTTCACTTTTTAGGCTAAGTTAAAACAAGTGAAAAGTATTGATATTTTTATTAAAGTATAAGTCTGAAAAATAATTCCTAAGCTTAAGTCTAAATTCTGAAAATATATACCCTACAAATTGCACAAACACGAACCTTAAAACTTGGAATAGTAGAAGAGACCGTGAAATGCTCTTGTCTAAAGTCCTTAATATAAAAGGAAATAAAATAAAAATACAAGTGTGAATAAAGAGATAAAAAAAATGAACACTGGTTTTTGTAATTACTTAAGGCTGCATAAATAAAAAAAATATTTAGCGAGGGTGCTTTATCACCTAGTGCCTTAGACCAACAGGTTTGGGAGTCACTGCTAAAGCCTTAGGTGTTACAAGACTAGGAATTATGCCTTAATGTGCAAACATATTTTGTAATCGGTCGTTGGTACCTCAAGAAGTATTAACGGTCGCATGAAGAATGTGTGAGCAATTTTATCTAAAAAATTCACCAATTGAAAGGTACTTTGGACGATGGACAAGAGTATAATAGCTTGATTAGAATTTCCAAGTGTAGGGGTGATATATATACATACGTAGGGGTATGTGATTGGGGTTTAGATAAGAGATAGGAATGAAAAATAGGATTTGTATCTTTAGTAGAGATGATAAAAATTCTTAAGTTGAGATAGAACCCTAGAAGGAAAACTTAAAAGATGCTAAAAGCTAAGTAAATCTACAAAACATATATAATCTTAAGTTAAACAATAAGGAAGCGTGAAAAATACGGGTTGATAATTTCTTAGTTGAAAATAATAGAATTTCTTGTTAGAAAACCGAATTGGAGAATAAAAATCAATAGGCCAAATTGATAGGATTTTTTGGGTAGTATCCGCTGAAAACCCTCAGGAGACAACACTCCTCCTGCTAGGGACACCTAGAGGTTTAACGGCTTGTTGCATGAGCTCAGTGCAATCGCGTTTCCCTGCGAAAGTGAGGTTAGGATTTTTCGAGAATAAACTAGTTTTGCTCGAGGACGAGCAAAAGATAAGTTTGGGGGTATTTGTTCATATCATAATTTTGCATTATTATATCCCCCATTCTTATTCATTTTATAAATAAACATGTGCTTTTGATCCATGTCTGCTACATAGTTGCAGGTTACAGGTTCTCGAAACAAAAACAGTGAAAATGATACAAAAGTGAGACTATGACCAACAAATGGAAGAATCTTGATCATGCCTACAATTTGAAGAACAAATGAAGATCAATGGATAAGTTCACAAAGCACAAAGGCAGCGCAAGGTTCAAGACTTCGACCCGAAGCAAAGAGTAAAAGTCCACGACAATATGCACTGTGGAAATCTGGAAGAGAACTAGAAGACAATCTGAGAAACCAAGTGAAGAAACAAGAAGCTAAGAGCAATAGAAAGAACCCCTAAAAATTGCAGCTCAAGAAGCCACAATATGACCGTGGAACCGCAGCCAAACATACCTTCTGGCCGCGGATCCGCGGCCATATGGAGCACGTGTCGGTGCGTTTTTGTGAAGGCGTGGCGGTCCGTTGACTAGGTTTCTTAGGGGTAATTTTGTAAATGCAGATATGTATCGAATGTACCCTAGGGTTTCTATGATCTATAAATAGAAGTCCTGAACCTCTTTTTGAGGTATGCCTATTTTCATTGATCGAAATTCACAAATCATTTGTAATGTTTTGAGAGCATCAAATAAAATAAGTAGATTTATTTTTATTGCCCTAGTTCTTAAATTCTTTTCTGCCCTAGTATAGATTTATTATCTGCCCTAATTAATTAGTTTAGAACTTTTATTAATCTGCCGTAGTTTAGATAGTTAGTCTTTTTAAATTGAAAAGTCATAAAAAATATGTCTTTCATAAATCCCCTAATGAGTGAGTAGTTCCTCACTTGTTAGGGTTAGGAATAGGAAAGGTTTGAGAGATGAAAATCTCTCACCCCTTTCTTGCCCATCACATATTAATTCATAGGACTCCATGCATATATACACACACCGTTCCCTACGGCACCCTACCCCACGAGGTAACGGTGATACCGTAGTTTAAAAGACCGGTTGTGCATGTTTTCCATGGAGGTTAGGGTAAGAATTAAGAAAGGACGGACAAGGACCTAGTTTCTTCCCGATCGTCCTAATCCCCTTTATTAATTATTACCATAACACCTAAATAGATCTAAAATAGGGCATTGAAAACGGTGGGAAATCTTAAATTTCCAAACTTAACCTAAACCTAACCTTAGCAAGATTCTAATCCTAATTTAAATCAACTTTAGTTTTTAGTGATAAATCAAACCAACACCGTTTGGAATTAACTCGTTAGAACAAATTGAGAATACGCAAAATCCCTGTGGACCGACCCGTACTCACCGGCTAGCTACCAAGCGACGCCGTTCTTGATTGCGGTTAACTATTCTTTGATCGTAAAATCTCACATTAAATCAATGACCAGGGGGAAGGAAAGAGCTCTGTATTATTTGAGTCGAGTTCTCCTGGGGAAGAAAACAATAACTCCCCCATCAAAAAGCACTGCCTGGCACTGATCTTCGCAATAACGAAGCCCAGGCACTATGCCTTAGCGCATGAGATCCATCTCATATCAAAGGTGTATCCTCTCAAATATCTGATGTCAAGGGCCATACTAACAGGAAGGCTTGCCAAATGGGCCCTCCTCTTGATGGAGTTCTCGATAACGTATCGACCCTTCAAGGCAGTGAAAGGTCAAGCCATCGCTGACTTTCTCGCTGAGCATCCGATACCAGCCGATTCTCCCTTAAATTGTGAATTGCCAGACGAACACACGTTCGACACAATCGAAAGGGAAGAGGAAGGAAATAATGTCCAATGGGAACTCTACTTCGATGGGGCATCTTCCATGAAGAAGCGGAAGCATAACACCCCTATAATCAAAGACGGGGTGGGCCTCATCTTCGTGACTCCACAAGTGTTAGTTATATGTATGCCCTAGAGGCCATTACTGTACATAGGATGTATATTGTAGTGGATGCTGGGACTTATATAGGGAGGACTTTCTTGCTCGACATGATAGTATGCTATCTGGTTGAACTTTACCTTAACGTGTATACTGATTGTCTCTCTGTTACATATTGGTAAAGCCTTTAGGATCTGTACTTGACTACCTGGACTATGATGCGGATCATACTAGTGGGGACATGGTAGTCCATAAGTACATCCTTCAAAGTCCCTAGTCGTGGGTGTATCGAGACGGGGCATCGATATACCATAGTAGACTAGCGTATACCTTCTCGACCCATACAGATGGGCGATGGATGATCCCATATCCATTGGTGTTTGACATCAGAGATGATATACGGGTGCTCAGTAGAGACTGGGTACACTGGACGGACTCGCCGAGAACTCCCAGATGGTATTATACCTCACGTCAGATGGCAGTTCTCTGGTGACACTGGTACAGAGTAGTCTGTTGACCCGAGATCGTCATAGAGTCTTGTGTAGTTCCCACTGTGCTTTGATTTCCATCTTACCACGTCCAAGAGTGCGTGCAAAACGGTGGTTTTTGGGTACAGTCCCGAGTCACATGGAGGCAATGAGCGATAGGAGGGGATTCGTCTCTCCCGGTATAGGGGGTTGATGTTGCGCTGTGTTCGATTGGCTATAACAGGAAATCCCTGGCCAGGGTTGCTGAGATTTACTGGTAAGTGTTACCAGTAGTTTCTCGAATTGTTATAGACCTCATATCGACACGACTTATTGAGCTATTGGGGTCTGACGTTTACCACCCCTAGGCAAGATATGCGACATATCAGACGATCAGACCGGACTGTACGGTAGTGTTACTGGTCGGATTCACTGGAGTGTGAGCGGGCTTGCTCGTCGATCTTCAGATCGCTCAATACCCGGGTGGCCGTTACGTTTAGCAGACCGCTTGCGGCTTGTGGGTGTTTGATATGATCATCATCTGCTGCCGGCGTATTGACGAGTCTTTAGAGTCCTACACAGAGGTTTCCTGGCTCAAGCGAAACGAAATAGGAGCGCATATGAGATATGTGCAGGACCGAGAATAATGCGTGTATGTGATACCGTATTCCATTCTCGCGATGAATGTATCGATTAGGTTATATGCGATATACCCTAGTTATCGAATCAAAGGTTGATTCGATAAGCCGATACATAGGATACTGGTCGGTTATATGCGATATGACCGGATCGTTAAATCAAGTGTTGATTTAATGATTTAATGTATAATTATATATTTGATATATTACTTTGCATTAACTAGTATCGGTTCACTTTAAATGGATATTCTCACTCGGGTGTGCGCATTGCATATGCGATATGATTTTGTGCACATGTTTGTTTCATGTTTGATGATGCATGCTTTTTGGTTAAGTATAAAGAATTAAACCAAGGTTAAGTTGTTGATTAGGGTTTTACTTACTCATTTATCTTATTTATTTATTCATTTTGAATAAATTGGAAGATAAATGAATGGTGGCTACTTTTGTTTTTAGTTGAAGTTTCATGAAGCTTTGACTTGATGACTTTTTTGTTCTCATCCTTAACCCTAACCATCAACCCAACCTTAGTCAATTCTCTACACTTAACTAAGGTAAAGATTATGATAAGTATTGTTTTATTTTTCCATTTTATAATAACTTATCATAACTCTTTCATCTTCTTCTTCATCTTCTTCTTTGAAGAAACTTGAGGTCATCAATGGTGATTGATGCAAATAAGTGAGAAATCCAATTCTAAAGTCTACCCACTTCCTATTTCTTCATCCTCTACCTCTTGCCAAGTAGTAGAGTGTGTTTCCTTCACAAGTTTTCATGGCTTGGTGAAGGTGGAGCTTGATCTTGCGATGCTTCGACGTAGATCATCTTCGGCACGTAGTCGACGACCTAGCCCGTCCATTCTCCGATGAAGCCGACGCTAGAGTCCGGATTAGATTTGGACAGCGGAGAGGACCTCATCTCGGAGCCGTGGAGGTGGAGGACCGGATCTACAAAGGTTGTATATCCGTATTCTCATAGTTAAATGTTAACTAGTTAGCTTTTTCGCCTAGTTTTCTAGCAAACGATCCGTAGTCGGGTCTCTCGGCACCTAGAATTTTTGAAAATGGCATGTTCGATGCCTTGTGAGACCTCATTAGGGTGCCTAGGAACCCTACAGTGGTATCAGAGCCTAGCTAGATCCTTAGGCGAAGTCTAGACGGAGTTTGAAACCCAGACGAACCGAAAACACGAACCCAAAATAGCTCTCTGTCCTTTTTCTAAAATCTGGGATTTTTCAACATTAAAAATATGCAGAAAAATCAGCAGGCAATTCTAAGGGATACTGTAAAATTCGTGCACCCAATTCCTTCAATGCACCGCGGTTCCGCGGCACGAGCTTGGCTCGTGCGGCGGATCCGCGGCCATTTTGTCTTTTATGGGATCCAAATTTGCACAGTAATTCATAATATGCAGTGCTGTTTTTCCTGGGTATTTTTGATATTTTTCCAGAGATTTAATTTTCAGGAGTTGTTTTGGGGATTCGTATGTTCGATCGGATTATCAAATTTTGTCTGTGTGGCTTTCCGGATAAATTTTAGAATATGTTAAAAAGTTCGACCGGATATAAATACCCAATTTTTCCCCTGTCGGGAAATTTCCAAGTGTTGGATTTTTCCGTAGTTTAACGACGTTCTAAGTAGTGCAAGTAACGCGATGGTCCCTCTAGAAGACAACAAACCTTAACTCGATTATGTGACCGTCTTGAACTGCCCTTTGAACCTTCAGGTTTGGGGCAGTACGGCGTGCCACATGTGAGGCGTTGGCTTGACCCTTCTACGGCTGGACTGTTGGTACTGAGGCACGAACGGAATGTTGTTAGACTTATTTCATGTGTTGAGCTGTATCGGGAAAACTTGGGTGTTCGATTGTTCGATCGGAAAGTTTGACATTTTCTATTTATTCAGAATGGGATACAATAATTGGAATTCACAATAAGTTATGAGATAACTGAATGAATGATATAAACATAGCAGTTTAGTCTCATTTGATCGGTTGCCACGGAGTTTTGATGTGATAAAAAGTCCGTCACAATCACGTAGTGTACGCGGATACTCGCCGGGTAAACTTAATAGACAGCCTCACCCCATAGCCCCGACCAAGTGACTGTAGGAGAACCCCGTCGCCGAAAGCATCCGTTCGGGTGCTCCCGGTAGCGGTGTTCCGCCTTGGTGCACTTCGTCGACGGCGTCGGGGGTGCGGCCGCCTACTAAAGTTTGCGACGAGCATTCGATCAGAATGTCAGGAATCCTGTTGAATTGCCCGACTTGATATTGAAAAGAGTTTTCGATAATGAGACTAAAATGCGGGGTTTATAATTGTTAGGCATGCGATGTCTAAGTAATTCATTTGGTCAGGCATGCGATGTCTGAGTTGGTTGTGGATTCCAACTGTTGTAGTTTTACACTTTCTTTTCTGTGACCGTAAGTGTAATATGTGATATCGCCGGTTTCGTTGCTATATGTCAACGACAATTGGGATGCGCATATTTACTTACGTTGATGACATGTGATGTTATGTGTTGCTGGATATGTTATATTGGATCGTCGTGTTTGAATAGCCGGGGGTTTTTATGTGAGATGAGTGTTTTTCATTTTCATTCATGTAAAAACTTGTATGTAATATTCTTTTATTGGGGCGCTTCCAGGTTGCGGGAGTTGTCACCTGTTGTATATTATTTACTTTTCCGCACTAGGATAGACCCAAGGAGGGGAGCACAAGTAACCGGGTTCTGGAGTCCAGTGGGAGACCAACTCGAGGAGTCGAGTCCGGGTCTCCTAACTCCAGAATTGGTAGGGTTGCTTGCCGCTCTCGTAGGGGTCTAAGGGTGTGGGTTTGGCTATTCATCACGACCGTGGAATCCGTGTTTTATACTGGCTCGTATTGAAAACACGGACGTCCTAGTATATCCAATATTTCATATGATTCTTCTGCTGCGATATCTGTGATGTGATCATGTGATGTTTTGTGATAGATACAGTATATAGTATATATGATATATTATATAGACGTTACTTATGTTTTACACCCGCGCTAGCCCTGCCCTGCTCTGCCGTTAGTTACCTAACCTAACGGTGCACGAGGGGACATCGAGGCGAATGCGGATGGCATAAGTGTACGTCGTATTTATCTGTGATGTTTAGGTATTTAAATGATGGGACTTCATTAATATGATTAATGAAATAAAAGAAACTTAAGATGTTGTAGAATCGAATTTCAAAATAAAACAGGTAGCTACAGTTCTTGCTTTGCACAGCGGTATATGTGATATATCCTGCACCTTATTCGATGAGGAAAGGACCCAGATCCCTTCACCGGGAGTGACTCCTTTAGCAATAACTGGCAGATGCTACACACTCGGTTTGTCTTTTGTTCGCTTTTAAGTGTTTTTGCTTTGCACAGTGATATATATGATATATCCCGCACCTCATTCGACGAGGAAAGGACCGACGATCCCTTCACCGGGAGTGACTCCTTTAGCAAAACTAGAAAAGCCTCAAAAGCACTCCATTTTAAAAATCATTTGATTCTACAACGATATCAAGTTCATTACGCAATAGGTTTTCAGAAAAACCTGTCGTAGCCCTCCGTCATTTCAGATATGTACTGGTTAGTATTCGTGCTACGTTTGTTGACCTCTGTCAAGGCGTAGTGTGCGGTAGCTGATTAGTGCTTATCTGCATAAGCATATGATGTGATTGATTTAGGGTAGTCGTGCGACCTTGTTGACCTCTGTCAAAGGTCGTGCGGGTGGGTTTACTTCAATCAGGAAATGACGGGTTGAACTTGACTAGCAGCCTATGGTTTGTTGACCTCTGTCAAGGTCATAGGACGCTAGGGGCAAAATATTATCAGGAATTTCAAGTGTTGAAATTTGCAATGAGATTGCATACCTTCTATGAGATAGTTGGATCCCGATACCCGCTGCGAGTAAGAGTTACTCCTGGGAGAGTTTTATACATTACAATTAGCCAATCAAGTAGGTGTCTAGAAAGGTGTCAACGAGGTTACGCCTCTGGGAAAATGAGGTTTACATTAATTAGGTTCGTGCGAAAGCACGGGGGACCTCCCTCAAAGTACCGACACTGGCCTGGCTGAAAGATTGGCGAACTTGTAGTGTATAATTAATCCCGGCTAGTCTTTCATTTTAGGGTTTGAAGGAAGATTTGATAAAAAGCAGTGGGAGCCATCCTGATTAGATAAAATAATAACCAATCTATTCTTGCAAGAGCGCACGCTGAGTGTTTTCTTCTCTCTCCCTCCAGGTAGCGACCATATCACGCCTTAATCAAGATAATAAAACGGAATTTTGACCGAACCCGCTTGTTATACTGAGCTGGGAAACGTTGGTCCCGCTCCAACTTATAATTGTTATAAGACAGAGCAGGAAACTGGGGAATACCAGATTTCCCGTGCCGCCCAAACGAAGAGAGTGCATGCCGATGCATCATCTTCGGGTTTATTCATTATACAGAACTGTTTCTCAGTATCCTTTACGTCCTGGGTATATGATACCGGATCAGGATCCCAGATATGTAATCTGTTACATAGGGCTACAGATAGGTAGAGAACTGAGAACGGGTGATAAGTTTCATGAGGCAGAAAACGGGGCAAGAGTTGCAGCCAAGTCTGTTGGTCACTGTCACCCTGTATTACAATACATTGATTCTGAACGAATGTTATTAGATACCGAACCTGATATACAAAATCATATCTGTCTCTTTATTAGTAAAGAAACGGTAAAATTTTGTATTGTTGGATAATGTTTTGAACATTTCCTATATCAAAAGTTGATCGGTTCAGGCACGTTATCTAAAAGCATTGATGTTCTAAATCAAACAACAGTTCTCAGTATATGGAACACACACAAGAGGAAAAGTTCAGAATTGAACGATTCCTTCTTGAGGCATTGTAGACTAGGTCATATCTATGCGACCCGACTAGCTGAAGTTACATTTAGATGCATATTTAAATCAGTTTGAATTTACATCTTGTGAAACTCGCCAGTCATGTCACAAAGATAAGATGACCATAGCTCCGTTTACTGGAAACAGAGAAAGAGTCAATGAACTCTTGGGATGATACATGTTGATGTATGTAGGTCCCCTGTCTACACATGCCAGGACTGGTTCTTTATACTTCATTACGTTCTCTGATAATCTCTCAAGATTCAGACATATGTTCCTGTTGAAATACAAGTCTGAACCTTTTGAGATATTCACAGAATATAAGTTAGAAGTAGAGAACCAGAATACGGGTATAAGTATTATGTCCTATGATGAGATCAGGGAAGAGAATACTTGTGCACAGAAATCCTGGACTATTCTAAAGGAGAATGAGATTCTCTCTCAGCATTATTCCTCCGTATACACCATAGCATGATGGTATATCGGGGCGGAGCAATTACACCCTCTATGATATGGTGTGCTCTATGATGAGTACTACTGAGTTACCTTTTTCCTTAAGGGAGTTGTGCACTTAAGAAGCTGCATACCTATTGAATAGGGTTCCAATCAAATCTGTTGCCTACCACTTCATATGTGATATGGAAAGGGAAGAGCCCATGTCTTAAGCTAGTTAAGATTTGGGGTTGTCCGACCTTTGTCTGAAAAGCAAAATCCGGACAAGCTCGAAGCAAGGTCTGTAATGTAGAACTGGAAAGGTTCCAGCTATACAAACTACAGCAGATGATTTGATAAAACCAAAGGATTCAATAGTTACCAACGAACCTCAGCCTCTCCGCCGATCTAGTAAGGTTCCTCACCCGCCTGAGAGATACTTCGGTTTCTCTATGACAGTGGGAGCAAGGATTGCATCATGAGATGATGACCCAACTAGTTTCGAGCTGGCCATCAGGAGTATGACTCTGTAAGAATGGCTGGATGTTTAGCGATCTAAGATGGAATCCTTATACACCAACAAAGTATGGACTTTAGTTGCTATATCTGAAGAGTTAAATCCCCATCAGGAGCAAGTATATCTTGAGAAGATTACTTGGTGTACATGGAAAAGTTGAGACTTTCAAAACTAGACTTGTTAAAGGTTTTCGTCATCGACCAGGCGTGGATAATGATGAAACCTTTTCCAATATCTATGCTTAAGTCCATCCAGATCCTACTTGTCACGGCTACATACCATGACTACGATATCTGGTGGTTGGGTGTCATGACTGCTTTTCTAAATGATGTTTTAGAAAAGTGCGTCTATAAGTACACAGCCAGAGGGCTTTGTAGACAGTGGGAGCAGCGGAAACGTGTGCAAGATACTTTATAGGATTAAAGCAGGCATCGCGGAGTTGGAACGTCTGTTTTGATGTCGTAGTCAAAAAGTTTGACTTCATCAAAATGGTAGATGAACCTTGTATATACAAAAAGGTAGTAGGGAGTATGGTGCTGATCCTCGTAGAGAATGTGGATAACATACTCTTGATAGGGAAGGTGTTTCCTATGCTACGCTCGGTCGATCTCCGCTTATCACGATGATTCTCCATATAAGATCAAAGTGATACCTCCTAAATCCTGGGTTTTTGGATCTATGAGATAGATCTAATTGGATGTTAGGACTCTCACTAGTTGTAGTGAGACGGTATCAATCGATCCTGGGGAGAATCACTGGAAGGGTTCTAGGGTGATAAAGACGACTGAATATCAGTCACAGGCATTGTCTTTACTCTCAGTGGAGGGACGGTATGTTGGAAGAGTTCCAAGCTAGATACCGTGACATACTAGACGATAAAGACAGGATACATCGCTACTTAAGATGCTACCAAGAGGCCGTTTGGGTGTATATTGGTTCATAAGATGAACTATGTTCCTCCCATTGTGTGACAATGGAGTTGTGGCTTATGCCAAGGAACGCCCGTCCCATCAGTGATCCAGACATATTCTAAGGCAGTATCACTTGATCATGGAGATGATTGATCTCCAGGGTGATCGAGGTTTGGAGAGTATACTCAGAGGACAACACAGCGGATCCACTCACAAAGGCCTGTTCCCAGAGAGAGACTTTTATGGGATGGTTGAGTATGAGATACTACAACCACTGCTATCAGATGGCCCTAGTGCAAGTGGGAGATTGTTAGTTATATGTATGCCCTAGAGGCCATTACTGTACATAGGATGTATATTGTAGTGGATGCTGGGACGTATATAGGGAGGACTTTCTTGCTCGACATGATAGTATGCTATCTGGTTGAACTTTACCTTAACGTGTATACTGATTGTCTCTCTGTTACATGTTGGTAAAGCCCTTAGGATCTGTACTTGACTACCTGGACTATGATGCGGATCATACTAGTGGGGACATGGTAGTCCATAAGTACATCCTTCAAAGTCCCTAGTCGTGGGTGTATCGAGACGGGGCATCGATATACCAGAGTAGACTAGCGTATACCTTCTCGACCCATACAGATGGGCGATGGATGATCCCATATCCATTGGTTTTTGACATCAGAGATGATATACGGGTGCTCAGTAGAGACTGGGTACACTGGACGGACTCGCCGAGAACTCCCAGATGGTATTATACCTCACGTCAGATGGCAGTTCTCTGGTGACACTGGTACAGAGTAGTCTGTTGACCCGAGATCGTCATAGAGTCTTGTGTGGTTCCCACTGTGCTTTGATTTCCATCTTACCACGTCCAAGAGGGCATGCAAAACGGTAGTTTTTGGGTACAGTCCCGAGTCACATGGAGGCAATGAGCGATAGGAGGGGATTCGTCTCTCCCGGTATAGGGGGTTGATGTTGCGCTGTGTTCGATTGGCTATAACAGGAAATCCCTGGCCAGGGTTGCTGAGATTTACTGGTAAGTGTTACCAGTAGTTTCTTGAATTGTTATAGACCTCATATCGACACGACTTATTGAGCTATTGGGGTCTGACGTTTACCACCCCTAGGCAAGATATGCGACATATCAGACGATCAGACCGGACTGTACGGTAGTGTTACTGGTCGGATTCACTGGAGTGTGAGCGGGCTTGCTCGTCGATCTTCAGATCGCTCAATACCCGGGTGGCCGTTACGTTTAGCAGACCGCTTGCGGCTTGTGGGTGTTTGATATGATCATCATCTGCTGCCGGCATATTGACGAGTCTTTAGAGTCCTACACAGAGGTTTCCTGGCTCAAGCGAAACGAAATAGGAGCGCATATGAGATATGTGCGGGACCGAGAATAATGCGTGTATGTGATACCGTATTCCATTCTCGCGATGAATGTATCGATTAGGTTATATGCGATATACCCTAGTTATCGAATCAAAGGTTGATTCGATAAGCCGATACATAGGATACTGGTCAGTTATATGCGATATGACCGGATCGTTAAATCAAGTGTTGATTTAATGTATAATTATATATTTGATATATTACTTTGCATTAACTAGTATCGGTTCACTTTAAATGGATATTCTCACTCGGGTGTGCGCATTGCATATGCGATATGATTTTGTGCACATGTTTGTATCATGTTTGATGATGCATGCTTTTTGGTTAAGTATAAAGAATTAAACCAAGGTTAAGTTGTTGATTAGGGTTTTACTTATTCATTTATCTTATTTATTTATTCATTTTGAATAAATTGGAAGATAAATGAATGGTGGCTACTTTTGTTTTTAGTTGAAGTTTCATGAAGCTTTGACTTGATGACTTTTTTGTTCTCATCCTTAACCCTAACCATCAACCCAACCTTAGTCAATTCTCTACACTTAACTACGGTAAAGATTATGATAAGTATTGTTTTATTTTTCCATTTTATAATAACTTATCATAACTCTTTCATCTTCTTCTTCATCTTCTTCTTTGAAGAAGCTTGAGGTCATCAATGGTGATTGATGCAAATAAGTGAGAAATCCAATTCTAAAGTCTACCCACTTCCTATTTCTTCATCCTCTACCTCTTGCCAAGTAGTAGAGTGTGTTTCCTTCACAAGTTTTCATGGCTTGGTGAAGGTGGAGCTTGATCTTGCGATGCTTCGACGTAGATCATCTTCGGCACGTCGTCGACGACCTAGCCCGTCCATTCTCCGATGAAGCCGACGCTAGAGCCCGGATTAGATTTGGACAGCGGAGAGGACCTCATCTCGGAGCCGTGGAGGTGGAGGACCGGATCTACAAAGGTTGTATATCCGTATTCTCATAGTTAAATGTTAACTAGTTAGCCTTTTCGCCTAGTTTTCTAGCAAACGATCCGTAGTCGGGTCTCTCGGCACCTAGAATTTTTGAAAATGGCATGTTCGATGCCTTGTGAGACCTCATTAGGGTGCCTAGGAACCCTACAACAAGGAGGGATAACGCGCTTCACCCTTTCCTTAACGAACCAAGAACAAACAACGAGGCTGAATATAAAGTTTTGATAGCTGGTCTTGAGATCGTTGTCGATATGGGAATCGAAAACCTCCTCATATATGGAGACTCCCAGCTGGTCGTTAGCCAAGTAAAAGGCGACTATCAGATGTACAAACCAGAGTTGATAAAAATATGGTAGGAGAGTGCAGCAACTGCTGACAGAAATCCCCTCCTACGTCCTGGAAAGCATACCGTGTGCGAAAAATAGCAAGGTGGATGCATTAGCCAAGCTGGCTAAGGAATTGGCTGACAAAAACCTCGATGACGTAAGGATCGTTGTGCAAAGCCGTCGGGTTCTCGCGCCAGCAAAAATATCTTCAGAGGATTCGATGGAGCCATCTAAAGGAAAAGAAATGACCAAACAAATGGTCCTCCGAATAGAAGACGAAGAAAAGGTCAAGGATTGGAGGGAAGTCTTCATGGATTACTTCAAGTCCCATCGAATGCCCGAAAATGCCTTGTCAAGACATCATTTCATGAAACGGGCTCTGTCTTTCGCCTTCGTTAATAATACCTTATATAAGAGATCATTCGACTACCTGTGGCTGAGATGCGTGGGACCAGAAGAATAAAAAAGAGTCGTTCAAGAAACTCACGATGGACTCTACGGTTCTCATCAGGCTGGGCCAAAGATGAAGCTGAAGATCAAAAGGATGGGCTATTATTGGCCCACAATGATTCAGGACTATCTCGAATATGCAAAGCAGTTTCACTCATGCCAAATTCACGGGGACTTTATCCACCGACATCTAAATCCGCTACACCCAATGGTAGTCAGCTGGCCGTTCGAAATGTGGGGAACCGACATAATTGCCTCCATCGAACCAGTATCATCCAAGGGACACTAGTTCATACTGGCCATGACCGATTACTTTTCTAAGTAGGCGGAAGCAATACCACTAAGAGAAGTGAAGACGGAGAATATTCTCCATTTCTTCAAGACACATGTCATTTACCGGTTCGGCACTCCGTGACGGATAATCTCGGATAATGGACCAGCCTACAGGAGCCGTAAAATCAGTCGCTTCGTAGAACAACATAAAATAGACCGGAGATACTCCTCTGTCTATAATCCCCGAGCCAACGGTCTAGCTGAAGCTTTCAACAAGATCTTGACCAAGATTATAAAGAAAACGGTGTCCAGAAACATAAAAGACCGGCATGAAAGACTGCATGAAGCTCTCTGGGGATACCGAACGACGTTTAAAATGGCTACGAATACAACACCATATGTGTTGGTATTCGGCACTGAAGCGGTACTCCCCCTAGAAATAGAGCCACCCTTTCTACTTGTAGCAGTTTGATACGAGCTGACAAATGAAGAAAATACCCATCTTCGGTTTGAGGAGCTCGACACCCTCGATGAAACTCGCCTCATGGCACAACAAAACCTAGAAGCTTACAAGGCAAGGATGACGCGCTCATACGAAAAACTGACTAGGCTGAGAACATTCCGCCAAGGCAAACTCGTGCTAGTCGTCAAAAGACCTATAATCCCCAATCGTGTAAAACGGGGGAAATTCGAGCCAAACTATGAAGGCTCGTACATCATAGACAATGTCTACCAAGGTGGGGCCTATCTGCTCATGGATATGCATGGAAAAAGACCTTTCCGGCCAATAAACGACCAATTCCTTAAGAAATATCACGCTTGATGAGTCATGACTTAGGTCAATAATAGATAACAACACTCGTGTCCGCTCGCTATCTTCCTGAGTCAAAACTCTAAGTGGTATTCGAAAAAGCTTCACCTCAAAAATGGTGATAATGGACCGAGATGTCCCTAAACTAACAACATACTGTAATGTCCTTACAATAAAACTTCACCCCGAAAATGGTGACAATGGACCGTAATGTCCTTAAAATAAAACTTCGCCCCCAAAATGGCGATAATGGACCAAGATGTTCCTAAACTAACAAAAGACCGGAATGTCTTTAAACTAGCGCGTCGCCTCAAATACGGCGATAATGGACCGAAATGTCCCTAAACTAGTGCTCCGCCTCAAACATGGCGCATCACCCCAAATTCGGCGATATCCTCTCTTGAGATCTATATTGCAATCAAAGCTCCAATGGCGAAGACTGCAACTCAAGTCCCGCTGGCTACACAGCTACTCCAGCGGTGAAGTCACCCCTAAAGTCCCCTTGGCAAACAGATGGGTGTTAAAAAAATAGTATGTCCACAAACAAGATGAGCACGGATGAAAATCCAAAAGGGCGTCGTGTGTAAAAACAGCAGGGTTACCAGCAAGTTTGTGAAAACCCAAAAGGGCGCAATCTATTTGCTAAAAAAACAGTACGTCCATAAGCGAAATGGGCACGGATGATAACCTGAAAGGACGCCGTGAGTAAAAACAGAAGGGCTACTGGCGAGCTTGTGAAAACCCGAAAAGGCACAATCTCTTAAAATTTTCACTTATGAGATCCTCTCGACTCGTAAAGAGAACTCCCCCTGTAAGTTCCTCACGGCTCATAGGATTCAAAGTCTTAAGTTACAGGGATCCAAACCTGTTCTTAAGCCATCGTATGCCGTAAGTTTCCCTACATGCGGTCCAATATTGGCCCTTGTATACAATCCACGAGCACAAATAAATGATTTCCCCACCAATTTCTACCAATGACGAGGAATGTCCTCATATGATGAATGACACTTATAAGTCCTCTCGACTTATAAGAAGAAAATACTCTTATGAGATCCTTACGACTTATAAGAGAAAACACCACTTAGAAGTCCTCACGACTTCTATGGAGAACATACACCTACGAGATCCTCACGACTCGTATGGAGAAATACTTTTATGAGACCCTTACGGCTCATAAAGTCAAAATGTCTTAGTCGGCAGTATCCTAACCCTGTTTGCTAAGCCACCTTTGTTCAAATTGATAAAGGCAAATGATGATTCGCTCCTGGCAATATCCCAGTTGCAGCGATGCTGATGCCTAAATCGATGTCAAACTCCAAATCCTTTCACGGCAAATGACGGTTTGCTCCTGGCAATATTCCAGTCGCAGCGATACTGGTGCCAAGATTGGTATCAGATCTTAAGTTCCATACTCGCAATAAAAAAATCAGCGGGTGAAAAATGCATATAAAAATAGCCGAAATGTTTGGGCAACTCGCAATAAAAATCAGCGAGCAAAAAAATACATATGAAATAGCCGAAATGATGGGGCAACTAGCAAAAAAAATCAGCGAGCAAAATATATGCATATAAAAACAGCTGAAATGTTTGGGCAACTCATAATAAAAAGCAGCGAGTAAAAAGAAAGAATAGCCAAAATGATTGGGCACCACGATAAAAGGCCGAAATGATTGGGCAATCGCGACTTTCGCGATATAAAATGTTGAAATGATAGAGCATCGCGGAAAAAAAAACACGGTACATCCACAAGCAAAATGGGCACGGATGAAAACCTGAAAGGACGCCGTGAGTAAAAACAGCAGGGCTACCGGCGAGCTTGTGAAAACCCAAAAGGGCGCAATCTCGTAAAATTTTCACTTATGAGATCCTCTCGACTCGTAAGGAGAACTCCCCCTGTGAGACCCTCACGACTCATAGGATTCAAAATCTTAAGTTACAGGGATCCAAACCTGTTCTTAAGCCGCCGTATAGCCCAAGTTGCCCTACAGGAGGTCTAATATTGGCCCTTGTATACAATCCACGGGCACAAATAAACGATTTCCCCACCAAGATCCACCAATGACGAGGAATATCCTCATATGGTGAATGACACTTATAAGTGCTCTCGACTTATAAGGAGAAAATACTCTTATGAGATCCTTACGACCTATAAGAGAAAACACCACTTAGAAGTCCTCACGACTTCTAAGGAGCTCGTAGGGAGAAATACCTTTATGAGACCCTTATGGCTCATAAATTCAAAAAGTCTTAGTCAACAAGATCCTAACCCTGTTTGCTAAGCCACCTTTGTTCAAATTGACAAAGGCAAATAATAATTTGCTTCTGACAATATCCCAGTTGCAGCGATGTTGATGCCTAAATCGGTATCAAACTCTAAGTCCTTTCAAGGCAAATGATGATTTGCTCTTGGGAATATCCCAGTTGCAGCGATGCTGATGCCTAAATCGGTGTCAAACTCTAAGTCCTTTCACGGAAAATGATGATTCACTCCTGGCAATATTCCAGTCTCAGCGATGCTGATACCAAGATTGGTATCAGATCTTAAGTTCCATACTTGTAATAAAAAAAATCAGCTGCATATAAAAATAGCCAAAATATTTGGGCAACTCACAATAAAAATCAGTGAGCAAAAAAATGCATATGAAATAGCCGAAATGATGGGGTGACTCGCAATAAAAATCAGCGAGCAAAATATATACATATAAAAACAGCTGAAATGTTTGGGCAACTCGCAATAAAAAGCAGCGAGTAAAAAGAAAGAATAGCCTAAATGATTGGGCACCGTGATATAAGCCGAAATGATTGGGCAATCGTGACTTTCGCGATATAAAAAGTTGAAATGATAGAGCATCGCAGAAAAGAAAAAAAATGATGAAACTTTTGCCCTGCAGGTGAGTCTACACCGACCCCTGTATACAATCCATGGGCACAAATGAAGAAGGGAACCATATTTTCCCACCATGCTCCGTCAAAGGGAGAGCCATTCTAAAGACCATCTCAACATTCATCTCGTTACAGCAGACGCAACGTCAACAACGCCGTTCCCTCTCACTCCAGTAGGATGCAGACGCGACGTCAACAAAAGACCTCAGGGTCGAAATAGAACAGAGCCATGGCAAAATTCCTAGCTCCAAATCTTGAAGGTTCACAAAACAACCTAAAGACTATCTCAATATTCGTCTCGTTACAGCAGACGCAACATCAACAATGACGTTCCCTCTCACTCCAGCAGGATGCAGACGCGACATCAACAAAAGACCCCAGGATCAAAACAGAACAGAGCCATTGCAAAATTCCTTGCTCCAAGTCTTAACGGTTCATAAAACAACCTAAATACTATCCCGACATTCTTCTCATTACAGCAGAAGCAATGTCAACAAAGACTCCAAAATAGCCAAATCAAAAGGAAGCGAAGGCAAAATTCCTAGCTTCACAGTCTTGACGGTAACTCAAATAAAACCCGAAATAATATCGGAGATCATCCCACACTAGTGCGAGTGGTTATGACTCATCGGGGCTCCCAAACTGAGCCTAACCTCAAGTAAAAAGCGCATGACAAAATTCCTAACGCTTACTCTTCCGATGGTCAAACTTCCTAAGAAAACTACTTGAAGACGTCTTGTCCAGCCCCCAAAGGGATCAAAGACACAACAGTCGCGGGGCTACTCGGAAAGCAGCGTAAAGTCTGCATACCGGGGAATGTATCAGCCAACGCGACGGTACCACAGACTAAAACCCTAGTGCCACAAAGCTTAATGGACCTCTGTCGCAAAGAGCAGGGGTTATCTATGACGTTGGGACAAGTTTGCCTATAAACCCAAGGGAAGTAAACTGAATAAACTCCGAAATGAGTCCATAAACTAGAGACTCCGAAATGAGTGAATAAACTACAAACTCTGAAATGAGTATATAAACTACTTTATGCGAAGTCAAGATATCAAAGGAAAGAAAAGCGCCGGTATGAAATGAAATATGTCTTTTATTCATGAATCAAAATGAATACAAGATACTCTTATTTATGAATCAAAATGAATACAAGTAAGAAAAGGGAGAGTATACAGCGACAAAATTTTCTAAGCCGGCGGACAGTTCAATAAGCCAGCAAGTTCGTTGTTTTTCCACTGGACTTCTGCTTCGAGCTCTATTAGTGCCGCAAGACGAATCCCTGCCTGTGCCTGTTGACTCTGGTATGAAGCGAACCGACTTTCAAGCTCTTTCTCGGCCACTTTCTGGGCTTCAACCATCTCACGGGTAAAAATAACGGCTTTATCAAGAGCCACTACTTCTGTGATGGCCTCTTGAAGCACCCGCCAAATTTCATATGCATGAGTGGTCTTGGCAGTAAGCTAAGCTTGAAGTTCCCTCAAAGCTTTTGAAGCCAACTCTCTCGCCGAAAACTTCCGGTTGAGCCTCTTCTCGCATGACTGGAGATTGGTTGCACATCGTTCGAACCATCCAGCAGGCTCGCTTTTACAGACAAGAGGTCGAAAGGAAGGCGTATGCATTCAATCCCATATAGACAGGCATCCACTCTGCGACAATACTCAATCCAGGTGCGCACCAATGTCTCGTCATGATAAGTGGCAAGAGCAGATAAGGAAGCGTAGGCTTCAGTAGCGAATTCTTCGGCCGCGACAGAAGTACCGGCGCGAAGATCTTCGATGAGAGCTGCCAGAGAATAAACGCTCTGTCTTTCCATCCTCTCAGATGCGCGTCGGGTGTAAAGACCTAGTGGCATGGGGATCCAAAACTCTAATGGGGTCATGACTGGCAAAGCTGTGAAGATATGTGTGCAGTCAGTTATATTTTCGAATATAGAGTAAGAAAAATGAACCCAGAAATAAAGTGTCACTACCCACAGTCATGCACGGCGGGCTTGAGAGATCCCCAGGTCCATCAAGAATCTCGACTTCGTCGGCGGCTTCCAGAACTGTGGTTTAAAATGAAGGGCATATCAGCATCATGATAAAAATATAAAACAAAAAGGGCGAAAGAATACCGACCTTGGCTGGAAGAGAGTACTATGCTTTATGGAGGTATTGCTTGTGGAGCCGCCATGTCAAGCAATCGCTGGAAGGTTTTCCTCGGGGAAAGATCCACGATGGAAGTCGCCAACTCCCGCAATTCTGAGGAAAGGAAAAGTTCAGATAACGAAGGGATCGTTAAACAAAATGTGTATGTATAGAAGATTACCTTTGATGCATCGCCCTCCCTGAACTGGAGGGATGGCAGCTTCGGCAGCCTCCTCTACACCCTCAGGTGCATCACTGAGGATATGTGTGAAATTTATAGCCGGCATGGCAGCCTCCAATAAGGGGACGAAAGCCGCCGTGGATGTCACGCCCCGCTTCCCAGAATACGCTAAAATGGGCACGTAACATAACCAACCATGCTACCTGTGGGTAGGAAGTATCCATCCACAGTCACATTACGGTTGTAGAGATATCAAAAACAAAATAAAACTATCTAAAACATGTCCATAATCCAAAATAACATGAGTCAAGAATAAATAAATGCGGAAGCGAAAGATCCAATACAAAATAACTGGAATGTATGTCCCATAATGCGGGCTCACATCAGGAATAAAATGCAGTAAAGAAAAGCTAACTACTGCTAACACTCACAGCTCAGCCTGTCGGCTGAAGTACTTCTGCTCGGACTGCGACAGCGGTACAGAATCTAGGCCATGCAAAACCCAGACGTCAGCGCGTCAAGTCATCAAGTAATAACATAATAAACAGGCAATACGAATATAAACATGAATAAAGCAAGGGTAACAATAATATGAATCAAAGCAGTGCAGGGTAGTGTGCAGTGGGTAAACTGGACTGTTCTATCAGGTTCTCTGTTCTAAAGTCTTTGAAACCAAATTGATGAATCATCGATGTAACTCAATAGTATCCCGTACATACCCGGGACCACGGCCTCAATATTTTCGGGCTGAAACCGAGACATGCCGCTAGGCACCAAATAGGAATGTGTACACTCAATAGTATCCTGTACATACCCGGGACCACGGCCTCAATATTCTCGGCTGAAACCGAGACATGCCGCTAGGCACCAAACAGGAATGTGTACACTCAGGACAGGTAGTGAACTGTTGAGTTACAAGTTAGGTTTCACCTTTGATTTCCCCATACCCCCAAGTTATATGTGTATGTCAAGTCAGGTATCCCGTAGTCAAGAAACTAATGCCAACACAGGATCAGGTAAACAGGTTCGTCTGGATAGACAACAGGAACGGTCCATGAGGACTACATGTCAGGTTTGTTGGCATTAGATACAAGATCAGGTAACGGATCAGGTCATGGTACATCATGTCAAGTCAAGCAGTATACGGTACCATGTCGGGTCTATCAATATGTATGTAGCAATTCAGGTCAAGATGTAAACAATATCATGGGTGTGCTCACACTCAGCTACATAATCAAGCATGGTTAACAACATGATCTAAGCAATGAATTAAGCAATAGGCAGATTCATTCAATTAGCAATACAGTTATCAATTGTATCACAGAGATGATTTCAACAATATAAGAATGCAGTAAGACAATTATAGCCATTTAAGCATGTTAACAAGTTTAAGACTACATAGATGCAATGTTATATGTGTATATAGGTTCCACGAATGAAATCACAGTTTAAGCAGGTTAAATGTATACGAGTGTCCGAATGAAGTAAAACGGTAGAAAAGGTGCCATAGGCTACATCATTAGTGAAAGTGTAATTAAAATATGTAAATGTGATTATTAGGTTCTAAATTAGTAATTACAACAGGTAGGTTCCAAGTTTGAAAGATAAATGATATATAACAATCTTGAACACGAAAAATGGGAAATTACAATACCAAAGTTAAATTGCAGGTTTTAGGGTGTCATAAAGTATAAGTAAATATTGTTTAGCATGTAGCAAGGGTTACTTGCCTCGACGGGTCGCGAATCGGGAAAACGGAACGTAAAACGTCGGCGGGGAAAACTCGCGACGGGTGCACGGTTCACGGAATGAACCCAAACGACGAACAGTGGAACCACACGAGTCGGGGTACCACGCTGGAACATCGGGACACGTCGCCGGCACGGCCGGATTCCGGCGAAATACAAAAACAGTGAATGTCAAGAGTTGCAACAAGAAAAGAAAGGGAAATAAAGAAGAAAGGGAAGGAGGATGGAGAAGGGAAGGCTTACAATGGTCTGTGGGACGGGTGGTGACGGCCGACCATGTCGACGGAGCTCCGGCGGTGGCCTACGACGACAGCGAAAGAAACAGCCGATCAAGAAAGTATTAACAGCGAAGGAAAGAAGAAAGGAAAAGAGGAGGGGATGTGAAACTCACCGAGGAGGGTGCGCGAGGCCCGGGGACACGGGGACGAGGTCACCGGCGGCGACCCACGGCGGTGCAACGGTGTGCAGGGGTGCGCGGGCCTGGTCGGGGGGGTGTGCAGGCGCTCGGGAAAACGATGAAGGAGGATGTGGATGAGACGAGGTTGAGGAGGCGAGGATGCTGGTGACGGTGTCGTCAGCGTTGGGGCTGCGGCGGCGACGGGGTGCAGCGGCTAGGGTTCGCTGGGGTTGGGTTTACGTGAGGGAAAAAGAAATGGAGGGGAAAGAGATTAAATATGAGAGAGGGGGGATATATGGAATAGAGAGAAAGCGAGAGAGAGAGAAGAGAGAGGAGAGAGATAGAGAGAGACGGTGAGAGAGAGAGAGGATACGGGGGAGAGATAGAGAGAGAGATGAGAGATAAGAGGTGTGGGGCCCATGGGAAGAAGAGGAGGCTTTGATTGGCTGAATGAATTCGTTTGTTAGGAATAGATTTGGTTAGAAAAAATATTAAAAGATTTTAAAGATTTAAGGGAACAGTGAAAATTATATGGTTAAGAAAAAATATACGATGGTTTAAATATATTAGAAAGTGGGATTTTGGCGCAAAGTAAAATATTTTCAAATCACGCCCGGGTCGGGTCCAAAAATTTGAAATTGAAATAATAAAATTTTAGGCGGGATCCAAAATTTAAAATGAAGTGTTTTGCAATCAAAAAGCATACCCCCAAAACGGACACACGTACATGCACGTAGCCGTCCAAACTCGCCCGTTTCACTGAACGGGACGAGAACACGATGCACGGACGCTACAACGGGGTTAGGGGTGTCAAGCAGGCCAAGATGAATATTTTTAATTTTATTTTAGATGCCATAAATTGTTACATGCAGAAATGAATTGACGGGGGTAAAATTTACAATAAGTAACAATCAAGCAAGATAAATGAAATAAGTGCTATACTACACTCAAACGGTAACTGAAATTAGTAGCATTGGGCTCGGGTGTTACAGTGGAAGGCCCCAAGGCGGGGTTAACAGTTTCAGCCATCTCTTCTACACCCTCCGGTGCGTCACTAGAGATATCCATGGGATCTATGGCCGACGAGACCACCTTTGCCGGAAGAGTAGACGTGGAAGGGACACAAGCCACCACCGGGAGCTCCATAGCAAGGGTAGCAGATTCAGTAATCTCCTCTGCACCCTCCGATGCATCACGAGAGATATTCGTAGAATCCACAGCCATGGCTCGATCTGGACTTAAACCCACTTCCGCTGCAGAAGTCCCTGCAAGGTTTTTGCAAAAATAAGGAGATGTGAAAGCAATACAAATTTCTCGCCAAAAGAAAGACATGAAAAATACGCATACCAATACGCCAAGAAGCCTGAAGTATGGCTTTTTTGAGCCGTTGTTTTTTTCTGATCAAATGCGCTCGCCGGGTTTCAATCGCAAGTGAATGGCTGCCCGTTTTCAGTGCAAGCTCATCTTCAGAAACAACTGAGATGGGCTACTTAAGAGCCCGTTCTTCTTCCATTAACAGAGGACCCATGTGTACCCTCCGTAATGATGGGTCAACGTCATAGAATACAACGGAGGGAAGGCTTTTGATCAGTCGAAAATATTGTATATTTTAGCCGGCAAATTTCCCCATCTTTTGCATACATTTAGAAGTGTTCGGTATTCATATTTCACATATTAGCAAATCAGTCGTAAAATACCAGATTGCATGTGTTAGACTTTTAAACAGACACTTTAAAGGAAATTAACCGCATTTCATGGCATCGCATCATTTCTGTATTTGCGCAACACTTGTCTTGAGTCTGTGCAGGAAAATACGGAAGAAAAACCAAAGAGCTGATCAAAATTACGCCAACTCAATGAAATCAGATCTGGTAGCATTTCAGAAGGAGATATTAAATTCAACACATGAAAACAAGGCCCATATAGTATATAGAGAATTAACAGAAAAGTTGAAAGCCCAAGGCCCACAAGTAGCCGCGGATCCGCGGCCAGAGCCTGCTTGGGCCGCGTATCCGCAGCAGTTCCAAGGATTCAGCTTCTCATTTTCAGTGCAAAATTCTCACCACGGGGCCCACATTCATTTCTAATATGTCAAATTCCAGAATTACCTCGAAGCTACTGCCAGATCAGCAAAGAAGATTAAGCAAGGCTAATCTTAATTAAGCTCCTAACTAACCTCTTCTAGAAGCCCCCTCCTAACTAATCACATCTAGAAGCTTCTCCTCTAACTAACTTTTGGAGGGAAATTCAAATTTCCTCAACAAACTTTAGGAGGGAAACTTAGAATTTGAAATCCTAGATCTAGGGTTTAGATGTCTATAAATAGGAGCCTAGATCTAAGGGTTGAGGTTAATCTTCTATATTCCTAAAATTCTAATTCTTCATCTTCTTCCACAAGTCTAGTGACAAGGCTTGTGCGAAACCCTAACCCTAATTCTACTCCAAATTCAAGATCTTGAGTACCAATCAAGCAAGAAACCCTTCAACCTTTTAGGAGCCGAGCCGATCTTCAATCGGGCAAGTGATCCAAGCCGATCCGCGACTCACGGAGACGAGCGAAGCCAAATCGACGATCGAGTTCTTCCTCTTGTAGTTCTTGAGCGATTGTAACAAAATTGTTGATATAAATAAAAGGTGAAATTCTTTAATCTTGCTTTCTTGTAATTCTTGCATCATGATTAGATCTCAATTTGTAATTGTAGTTCTTGTTGTGATGTTTGAGTAAAACTCCGCTCGTGGAGGAATTGAGACGATTGTAGAATGATGATGTAACAAATCTTAATACGATTTTTAAGTCCTACGAGTTTTGTAAACCCTAGCAAGTTCAAGAATCGATGACCTAGTTTCGTTGCGATGCTTTCATGATTGTAATCGCTCGAAATTAGGAATCTACGATCGTTTCTTGAAATTACTAGAGGCTAGAATATGAATGATATCGATGAAAGAATAAGAGATAAGATGAAACACTAGTTTCACAAGAAATCTCTAATTCTCGTCGATCATCATCGATCTAGTATCAATTCATCGAAGGATAAGAATACGTAATTGTAAGATTACATCACATCTATAGATCCGATAGATTCCTACGAGCCTCATTTCGATTCTTGATATTTAGTTTGGAAAAATCAACAAACTATCAATTCTTGATTCTATCTTTTCCTTGTTATTAGATCTAGATTTTCTAATTCTTGAACTTCAACTATAAATCTTGAATTGTTTGTTTTCTTTTCTTTAAAGTTTCAATTCATCTAATTCGAAAGACGAACTATTACACTGTCCCTGTGGACGATCCGCACTCACTTACAATCTACATCTGACACCGTAGTTGACTGCGGTCAAATAATTTTTGGTTGTGATTTCTATACAATTTTTCATACTACACAATCCGAAATTATAACAATCAGCTTTCTTCGGGACGTGCACGTTTTCAGTCTCATCTTGTGAGCGCCTTAAAGTCTCGGCCAACTGCGCGGCCTCCTCGGTAGACAAACCAGGAAAGACAAGACCGTCGTCCGGTTACTGCATAGATATCGGCTCGTCCTGAATAAAGGGCTCGGATTCAAGCAAAGTATCGAGTAGGCTGGTGACTGATTTCTTTCCCCTTTTGGAGCCTGTGATAACGCTAGCGGAGGAGAACTTCCTCCCTCTTGGTGCTTTGGCGCGGCGTTGCCCAACTTCACTTTCAGTATCACCCTTTGGTGACAGCACCGCGGGTGTTTTATCAGAAACTTCCGCCTGGGCTCTAGTACGCACCGGCATACCAGCAGTGCGAGCGGTTGATTCTATTTCTGTGACTTTAGGGATAAGCACCGAACCGCTATCCTTCAAAGGAGGGCGAACCACCGACCGCGGCCGTAATAGGGAGCCGGTGACCTGAGACGGAACAGGATCTCTACACTATAAAAGCACTCGTCTCTCCTCTACAATGACGGGGCCGACCCGATGGCGATACCAACCCTTGAAGGACCCCACAGGCCTCGGAAGATAGTCAGGCTCCGGAATCATGAAGAGGGAGCCAATATTTAACCGCATGAAATGGTGAATGACATCGTGAGTAACCTCTAGGGAGAGGGCAGGCTCAACTAAAAATGCCTCTAAAGGAACGCCCTGGTTGTAGCCTAACTGCTGGGCGAAGCGATGCGGATTATACCGCATGAAGAGAGCAATGTCATCTGGCGGAACACCAAATAACCCGGCCTGATCGAGTATAGATGCATAATCTCCTTAGGCTTTAAAGCCGGAACCCCACCCTTCGACAAATCAAACAATTGCTAAATGGGCCCCGCTGGAGTGGAAAGGACTTGATCGTTGAAAACCATTCCGCCTTCATTTGAGTACGGATTCAGCAGTACGCGGAGAGCCCCTAACTGGGTCGGATCGAGAGCGGAAGTATCAACCAACCTAATGATCCGCGGGAAAGTATATGATTCATAAAAATCGGGTCGTTGGTGCGCAGCAAACGCTCCCAACACATGCATCTCGATCCACGACATGAAGTAGTGGAGGGAGAAATTCACGGTATTCACACCGGGTTCGAAGTATTAGCGGCAACGCTTAACCCGTGATATAGATGCGACAACCCCGGGATGCCAACAGCTAATCATGCTCCTCCAGCTATGCGATGAGCAGGATAAAAAACGGAGGCTCTCATAAAGCGGCGATGCATCGGCATGGCAAACCAGCTGAGCCAAAGACTGATAAAGCCGACGAAGAAAGTGTCTTTGTCCATACCGGGGGCCGCGATCGCATCAAACGCCATGGCCGACAAGTTTGGAATGTAAAACTGCAGCAGGTCTTCTTCTTTGGCCAGCAGATTCTTCAACCCGAATCCAAAGGGATCTTCAATTTTCGTGAATTTTGGAACCTTCTTGGATAAGACATCCTCGCGGAGAAAGCAGGCAATGAAAGCGTCAAAATTGACACCTTGCCCTTCCGATGTCACAAACAGCTTTTCAAAAATACCCAGAGCCTTGATTAGACTCAGGAACTTATGGTGAATGGCATTCTTAGTCGTTAGACTGTCAAGAATAGCAGGCGTCGTAGCAAAGATGTACTCATCAGGAGGTAGTAACTCTTCATAATGCTCCCCCCTGATCGGCAACCCTGAGATTTCACGAAACTCTTCCAATGAAATCGAGATTTCACGATCCCCTAGCAAGAATGTGTTTGTAGGATGATTCTATTGGTTCAAGAAAGTCTTGACCCACCAGACGTGAGGAGCGTGATAATAAAATAATGACGCATACACTGCTTGATACAACCCAACCTTCTGCAGCCGTGCGCATTGGACAGAGAGAACGTATTGAGCCTAAAAAAGGTAGCCCACTGGATGGCGCGGGGTAACGCCCACCTTATACACCTGCCCCCAGGGTCGAGCTTCACCCTAACATATGCGGCACCCCAAAATATCAATAGCCACCGGGGGCTAGTTGGGTATCCCGATCGTTGACGGCTCGAGCCGGCCCGTGGGAGTCCAATTAGTCACCTCCACCGCATAAACAGTCTGTGGGTGTTCAATTAATGAGATCGGACGGATGGGTTCTGTTGGCACTTTACAGGTAAAGCTATGGCGGCCCCTGATGATATGACCATACCACACCCTCCATAAGAGAAGACTCGTACGATCCTTGTCATGCGCCATAATTATCGCCATAACTTTCTCGTCTGATGGCAACTGCGGAAAAGCGACTTCTGAGCGATTGTAAGGGAAGTCAAGAAGTGAGGCCATCGTTCCTGAAATAAGAGGGGAAAGAAGAAAAAAACCCAGTTTTAAAAATATATATAATAATAAATAATAATAATAAAATAATATTAAAAAATGTGATGTTTGTTTCACGGGACCATTGGCTGCAAAACTAATGGACCCCACAAAATCAATATGGCGGCTCACCAACGATGAGACAAGAGAATCATTGTGAGAATCAAAAATGATTCTCATTAAATAAACACTGGAGTTAAACAACTCTTGACATCCTCGAAGAAAAATAAATTCTGTTAAAATACCGAACAAATTTAAATTTGTGCAAATAAGAGTAAAATCTTATGAAAATATTCTCAAGAACACCAGGGAATGAAATTCCCGAAGGGCCCTCTTGATCTTTCAGAGCTAGGCTCTTTGATGAGGAATTAAATTCCTTTTAAGTAGTGGAATTAAATTCCAAAAACCCCCATGATGGGGAAACGAAAAATGGAATTAAAATTCCATAGATCCTCAAAGATCAGAAGAGAAATGCCCGATCTTCGAAGACATTGGGGTTTACTACTCAAAGATTATGTCTTTTTGGATCTCTAAGAGATGGGTTCCAGAAGAGAGCAAAGCTCTTATGGTGGATTTAAAATCCAGGAAAAAAAATTAAAGAAAAGGGTTTCTTATTCCTAAGAGAAAAGTGTCGTTCAAGATCTTTACCTAAAAATGTTCTTTCTGACAGAGTTTAACTCTGAAATTTCAATAGGCAGAGAACTAAGCTCTGAAAGGAAAATTAAATTCTCAAGAGAAGACTAAGGAAGAAGACGAAGAAACAGTGGCCCTTTCAAGAGCCAAGCCCTTTCATTTATAAGACGTGATGGGGAGCGGTTCATCTTCCCGTTCCCCTAGGTAATCCAACGGTTGTAGGGGCAGATAGCGTTGCACTCATGTGCAAGCCACATGAGAGCAACGCCGGGGGCATTTGTTCCCTTATAGAAAAAGGAAAGATGGAAAATTCCTTACTGTTCAAGTCTCACGTGTTAAACACGTAAGCGCCTATATGCAATGCATATAGGCGCTGCAAATCAAACAATTGACAGGCTTAATAAGCCTCACATGTTAAACACGTGAGCGCCTATATGCAAAGCATATAGGTGCTGCAATCAAACTATAGGCTAAATAAGCCTCACGTGTTAAACACGTGAGCGCCTATATGCAATGCATATAGGCGCTGCAAATCAAACAACTATAGGCTAAATAAGGCTCACGTGTTAAACACGTGAACGCTTATATGCAAAGCATATTGTAGGGTGTTTTTCGTCACCCCATTGAGATGGGAATACGCGCACGCTGGTCAGGCGTACTACAGATTCCCCTGCCCAGGGTAGGCCGGGGTTTAATGATTGTGGGGATCCGAATCTCCGGCAGCCGCGGACTAAGCTGCCGTTAATTACCCCTCGCCTTTGGGGCGAGGGAACCTCCGATTAATGGGTTAAACTGGTCATGCGAACTCAATGTGCGGTGTGCGTGTGTTTTGTTTTGAAAGGGGGGTTTTGGATATATCGGGAGCCACGCAGAGTTTTTACGGGGGTCCCGCTACCCGGATAGCGGGCTGGGGGTCAAGGGGGCTAGCAGCCCCCTTGCGGGGTTCGGGGCAGCGCCCCGGCCCGAAAATTTTTTTGAGGGGGAGAATATTGCGGAGTATGTGTATGTGTACATTTGTATACATATGTATATATATACATGTATATATAAATAAAGGGGAAAATGGCATCCAAAGGATGCGTGGGGCAGCACCTTGGGCGCTGTGCGCTTAGGTGCTGTGCGCTCAGGCGCAAGCGCGCCACGTGTCGGCACGTGGGCGCTTTGCGCATGAGCGCTGCGTGCAGGTGCGCAAGCACGCCACATGTCGGCACGGGGGCGCTTTGCACACCTGCGCAAGCGCGCAGGTGCGCAAGCGCTCGCGCCACGTGTCGGCACGCGGGCGCTTTGCGCACTTGCGCAAGCGCGTGCGCCACGTGTCGGCACGCGGACGCTTTGCGCACTTGCGCAAGCGCGCGCGCGCCACGTGTCGGCACGAGGGCGTTTTGCGCACTTGCGCAAGCGTGCGCGCCACGTGTTGGCACGCGGGCGCTTTGCGCACTTGCGCTGCGCGCTGCTAAAACAAATTTCTCAGAAGAGAAATCAGAGAGGAGTTGGACTCCTGAGTGTGTGTGTGTTTTTTTTTTTTTTAGTGAACGATGTTCTTCTTCCTCCTGTTGCTTGCTGGATCTTGAAGATCAAGAGATGTGAAATCTCAAAATCTCTACTTTTTCAGATCTAATGATAGATCCAAGTTCCCCTTTGTGGGTTTTGTGATGAAAAACTAATTTGTTTTGAAAAAGGAAGAGTAAAACTCTTGATTTAATTCAAGAGAAAGAAGAAGGTTTTG
Organism: Agapanthus africanus; assembly: GCA_030015575.1. Lineage (NCBI taxonomy): Eukaryota > Viridiplantae > Streptophyta > Magnoliopsida > Asparagales > Amaryllidaceae > Agapanthus > Agapanthus africanus. The sequence continues at coordinate 52,318,554 of CM057339.1, forward strand.
GAACCTTGAAGATGGAAGAAAGAACTCAGCTTTGAGACTTTTTTGTTTGGAGAGAGAGAAAATTTATGAGATATTTTCATTATCTTTGCCTTTATAGGCCATACACTTTACAAATAGCCCCTTGGGCTTCACAAAATGGCATTTTGCCTATTTCATGGCTCATGTGCCATTTCTTTTTGCACATAAGCCATGGGCTTTACAAAAATTTGGCTTTATGCCTATTTTTCTTACGTTTATCCATAAATAAAATAAAAGAAATGCAACAAAATTATTTATTACAAAATTTTTATCTTGGCATGGGGGAGGTCGGCCGCTTCATGTTCGGGCTCGACCCGGGCATGGGCCCACTGGGTCGGGGCCTGGGCCCACTTGGCTTGGGGTTGACTTGGATTTTGACTTGGTCAACCAGGGTGTAAATTTTTACCCCAACACATATAAGCGCTACAATCAAACAGCTGACAAACTAAATAAAACTCACGTGTTAAATACGTGAGGGCACCCCCTATGAAGAATTAAATTCTACTCAACAAGGGATCGTTGGATCAAAGATCCAATGGTGATTAAACATAGAGCTTTCTAATGAGGAGCGAAATTCTCTGTTAAACAGAAAGTTGGTGGATCAAAGTTCCTATGAGATGGAAAATATTTTCCATATCTTTCTAAATAAAGAAAGATTATGCTCTGTTAAACCGAGAACCCTTGGATTAAAATTCCAATGATGATTAAAATTCACTATTTTTACAGAATAAGATTCTGCATATGGGAAAATATTTCCCCAATCTTGTTAAAAAACAAGAAAAATATGTTCTGTAAAACAAAAACCCTTGGATCAAAGATCCAATGATGAGAAAAATTCCCTAAATCAGTTCTGAAACCAATTAAATCAATTAGAATATCTCAATAAGAGATTTTCTCAGAATTAAACAAACTTCTCTCCACAATATAAAGAACCAAAGATTTCAAGTCTCGGGGAGAGAGAGTGAACAAAAAGGAACCCCCTCAGAAGCCTTTAAAAAAAGAGAGATGAGCTTCAAAAGAAATAGAGAATTTAATTCTCACAAAAGAATATTTGTTTCATTAAAACCCTAGGTAAAAAGAAAACAAAACTCAGAGATCATCTTGTCTCTCTTGTGACTCTCTAAGGGTTTAACCCTTCATGCAAGAACTTAGTTCTTCCTCTGGTTGAGATCTGCAGAAACAGATCTCCCCACAAATTGAGAATTTAATTCTCATCGAGGAGATTCTGTCATGCAGATTCAAAACCTAAGAGAAAGAATTGAGTTCAAAGAATTTGATTCTTACAAAACACATGAAAACTAGGATTTTACCCGAAAAAAAGAATTTAATTCTTACAAAACAAGAGACATGAGATCCTCCAAATCCTAGGGTCATTAACATGAGATCAAAATCTCCAAACACCCAGAAGGAAAGACTGATGATTCATTAGTGTTTAAACACTATAACGAGGACCGCATGTGTTTCCTACGGAAGCGCTTAAAAGAAGAACAAGAAATGCCTCCTAGGGCAGTCACGTGTTTTGCACGCGATCTCCAATCAAGTGCTTAGCACTTATATAAAAAAGGAGGGGATAAAACCCAAAAATCAGAACCCAACTTTACGGCGCCTCACGTGTTCACACGTGAGCGCCACAAGAACCAAGTGCTTAGCACTTATATGTAAAAAGGGAATAAAACCCAAAGAACAGCGCCCACTTTGGGACGTCTCACATGATTCATACGTGAGCGCCTCCAAAGTTCAGTGTTTAACAATGGCCTGATGCCTCACGCGAGATACATGTGAGTTTTACATTTACTAGTGCTTAACACTACAGGGGTAAATATGAAGACCCAAACCTAGTCACAAATTGCTTAAGTCTTCCCGAAGTCAAAACTTTTTTGATCTCCAAATCGACCGAGCCTCTGTGCTCATGTTTTCCCAAATTGATCTTAGTCCCAAATATGACTATTGATCTTCCAACTGATGATATCCAAAACGATACCTATCCCACATCCTTCCTAGGATATCTTAGTTTACCACTAACTCATTTTTCCCTCAAATAAGCGAATTGGTTCAAGGGTACATCTTTCTACACCTCTGATCCACTTCGTTGTAATTCCTCAACGTCTTCAGAGAGGTGGCGGGTCCCAACAACCAACAGCTTTTTGGTGCACTGATGTGTACACTTCAAATCAGACCGCACCCCAAACTGGGTACATCCAATATCATCGTCGTTCATCCCGTCACGTAACAAATATACGTGCGCATAAGATGGATAGCGGACTGAGATGTCCTTAAACTAAAATCTCACCTCCAAAATGGTGATCAACGGACCGAGACGTTCTTAAACAAAAATCTCACCTCCAAAATGGTGATCAACGGACCGAGACGTCCTTAAACTAAAACCTCACCTCTAAAATGGTGATCAACAGACCGAGATGTCCTCAAACTAGAACTTCGTCCCCAAAATGGCGATAATGGACCGAAATGTCCCTAAATTAAGACAATATAGCCCAAACGCTCTTTTGTTGGATCTGAAATGAAAATGATCCTGAAGCCCCCGTTAAGTGGATCTTAGTCTCAAATTGGACTAATGTATCCTTAACAAATCGAGTCTCAAATGCTCACATACATTTAAGTCGATCTTAATCTCAAAATAGATTAACGGTCCTTAAATAAAAAACCCAAATCTAAGAAATACGGATTTGGACTAATCCACGCCCTACGGATGACAACATAAATTAGTTTCCGTATGCAATCCACGGGCAACCCAAACAAATAAAAACACACACGACACGAAGTGAACTTCTGGAGCAGGAGAAAATGGTTATCGCGATGCGGTAACGTAATTAACTGCAGGGGTTTGTGCCTGATTGATGTAAAGATTTTAGTACGTGCGTTTTAAAATTCAAGAAATACCGCAATCAAGACGGTGTCGCTTGGTAGCTAGCCGGTTGAGTACGGATCGGTCCATAGGGAAAAGGTGTTCTTTCTTTAAGTTCTAACGAGTTAAGCCCAAAAAGTTGGTGGTTTTGTTTTTAGATCTAAGAATGAGATTAAATTGAATTTAAAGTCTTGCTAGGATTAGGATTAGGTTAGTTTGGAATACGGATTCTTCTCACTGCTTTCTTTTTCCTAGTTAAGAACATGGGTTTTAGGGTAATAGTCAACAAAGGGGATTAGCATGACTAGGAAGAAACTTCCGTCCTTTCTTGGCTCTTAGCCCTAACCTCTATTTAAATCAACCACAACCGGTCTAACTAAGGAATCACCGCTATCTCGTAGGTTAGGGTGCCATAGTGAGCGGTGTGTGGTTAATTTAAATAGAGTCCTAATTAATTAATTTATATGAGCAAAGAAAGGAGTGAGAAAGATTTCCATCTCTCAAACCTTCCCAATCCTAACCCTAACAAGTGAGGAATTACTCACTCATTAGGGAAGTTACAATAAAATTCATTTTTATAATTTTTATTTTAAAAGACTATCTACCTTGCAGATAATGAAAGACAAATAAAAAAAATGCAGGAATTAAATTCTGATAAAAAAATTGCACGATAGAAAAGAAACAAACCTTACTTTATTGATGACCTCTTCAACGATTACAAGGAAATAAAATTTTAATCTAGAAAATAAAAAGAGGCATGCCCCAAAAGAGGCGCCCTGAAAGAGGCATACTTTATTTGGCTTTGAGCCCTCCTATTTATAGATAGGAAAAACCCTAGGTTTACATTCTGATCCATACATGAAATTACAAAACAACCCCAAAGACCGAGTTAAAACACCGACACCCCACCGACACGTGCAGAGTATGGCCGCGGTTCCGCAGCAAAAAGGCCTGTTTGGCCGCGGTTCCGCGGCCATTTGGTGGGTTCTTGGGCCCATCTCTTTAAGGTTTCTCTGTGTTGCTTTTATCTTCTGTTTTCTTTACTTGGTTTCTCAGAATCTCTTCTATTTTCTTCCAGATTTCCAACAGTGAAGAATGATGTGGACTTTTGCCTTGAGTTTCGCGTTAAAATCTTGAATCTTATGCTGCCCTTGTGCTTTGTGCATTGAACCGTATAATGATTTTCCATTTGTTCCTTGAACTGGTAGGCGGCATCATACGGATTCATCAATTGTTGGTCGTAGTCTCACATTTGTAGCGACTTTTCATGAATTTCACTGTAACGATCTGAGAACCTGTAACCTGCAACTATTTAGCAGACATGGATCAAAAGCACCTATTTATATATAATGTGATTAAGAATGGGCGATATAATAATGCAAAATTCTAATATGAACAAATGCCCCCAAACTTATCTTTTGCTCGTCCCGAGCAAAACCAATTTTATTCTCGAAAAAACCTAACCTCACTTTCGCAGGGAATCGCGATTGCACTAAGCTCGTGCAACAAGCCGTTAAACCTCTAGGTGTCCCTAGTAGGAGGAGTGTTGTCTCCTGAGGGTTTTCAGCGGATACTACCCACAAAATCCGATCAATTTGGCCGTTGACTCTAATTCTTCAATTCAGTATTCTAGCAAGAAATTCTATCATCTTCAGCTTAGAAATCATTAACCCATATTTTTCACACTTTCTTTTTATTTATCTTAAGATCATATACGTTTTGCCAGTTTATTAAGCTTTCAACATCTCCCAAGTTTTTCTTCTAAGGTTCAATCTCAACTCAGGAATTTTTATCGTTTTTCACTGAAGATATAAGGCCTATCTTTCATTCCTATCTCTCATCCAAACCCCAATCATATATCCCCACGTGTGTGTAATTTTTACCCCTAAAATTGGAAATTCAATTCAAGCTATCATACTCTTGTCCATGTCCAAAGTACTTTTAATTGGTGAATTTTAAATGAAATTGCTCACAAATTCTTCATGCGACCGTTAATACTTCTTGAGATACTAAACGACCGATTACAAAACGTGCTTGCGTATTTAGACGTAATTCCTCGTCTTGCAATACCTAAGGCTTAGCAGTGACTCCCAAACCAGTTGGTCTAAGGCACCAGGTGATGAAGCACCCTTACTATATTTTTTTATTTTATGCAGCCTTAAGTAATTACCAAACCAGTGTTCATTTTTTTTATTCACACTTGTACTTTTTATTTTCTTTTCTTTCATACTAAGGATTTTAGACAAGAGCATTTCAAGGTATCCTCTACTATTCCAAGTTTCAAGGTGCGTGTATATGCTAGTTGTAGGGTATATATTTTCAGAATTTAGACTTAAAGTTCAGAATTATTTTTTAGACTTACACTTCAAATAAAAATTCAATACTCTTCCCTTATTTTGACTTAGCCCAAGAACTGAACTGAAAATTTGCCTATTTCTAACTAAACTACAAGGAAATATATTTTCTACCGTTAAACTTTAAGAAAGGTTATTTTTAGGGTTTTTAATTTACTAAGTTTAGGATCTAGTTTTTCCTAACTAGTCAACCGTCATGTTGAACTTAAGTCAAATATGACCAGAATTGAACTTTTCAATTTTTATAATTTTTAAATTTTTTGATTTTTATGGATTTTAAAATAAGATGCAAATGCAAAAATATACACAGGAATGCGAAGGAAGAAAGCTTAAATTTTATGGATTTTAAAATGAGTATGCAAATGCAAAAATATACACATGAATGCGAAAGAAGAAAACTTACCGAGCACACCCCCAAACTTAAACTTGACAGTGCCCTCACTGTCAGGCTACACCAAGAGGGTCAAAATTATCAGCACTCCCCTTTTTTTTTTATTAACAGAAAAAGAAAACAAAATATATATACACAAAAAGGTTCCCCCCAAAATTAAGTGAAACATTATTTCTACTGTTGCCATTTTTTTAAATCTCATAAACTTGTAAACTTGGGAGGAAAAATTTTATTAACGGGGACATGAAATATGATCGTGAAAATCTCCCCCAAACTTATTTTTGGCTCACCACTTTGAGTTAGAAAAAATTATTTTCAAGAGCCAAATTATACCCTCCCCCCAAAACTTGAGTTAAACAATATTAAGCTTTTAAAGAGGGGTTCAAAGTTATTGATCAATGCCAAGCTTTGCAAAGACCAAAAGTCAACACCAACCATTTGAAGAATTTATCAATGTAACGTATAGGTCAGTGGAAGAACATGTTATATAGAGCCAAGAAGAAGTGGGGAAGAGATAAGTAGTGGTATGGAAAGGGTTTGCGTGAACGTGAATGTGAGGAGATAAGAGGTGATGATACATAAAAACGAGAATGTGAATAATCAAAAATGAATGGAATATTGGCATTCTCGTATTTTATAAGAAGAAAGGGTGGTGGTTCAACTTCTATAGGTGGAGGTTGATTAATCACAAAATCCTTATTGTTTAGGAATGCAAGTTTGTCAGCGAAAAGTTCTTCAAAACTCTCGTCGATGTAATTGAACATTTTACTGTCAGTAAGTTTTGTGCCAGAATTTATCATACTTGATTTGTCAAAAATTATGGAGATAGGAGACTCGAAAAACTCATTTATCTCATTTTCAAAAGTATCCGAATCAAGTTGGCTTTCTGGAATGATCAAACTTGAATTATCGGATTGTGATTTATCAACACCCACTGAAATTATAGGAAGAATAGAAGAAGAACCTGAGAAAGTGGGAGAAAGAAGTTGAATACGAACTTGAGGGTGGAGATGGAGTGTATAAATTAGCACAATTTGTAATGACCAATGTGTAAAAAGCGATTGTGCTAATCTATCAACCCACTGAGGAATGAGGTCAAATCCCTCAAGATTCGTGAGAAAACATGGGTACGTCGAACTTGGTAAACCAGACATAAAAAATGAAAGTGTAGCGGTTTCTTGCAAGGTCGGAACGAGGATGGAGGGAAGTGATTGAGAAAGGGTATCGGTTAAAGATTCAGGAGGGTGTGCGCAGTCAATGAAAGGGATAGAATGAATTGGAAAATCCGACTTCTCAAGTAAAACTGCTTTATCCTCAATAATTTCCTCAATACTCTCATCAAAATTTAGTTTATCCATGCAATTCTCATCAAAATCAAGACGCATATGAAGTTCGGGAAAAACAGTTAATGATTCGGGATGATGAATTGGAGAGAGAAACTCATCCAAATCTGTGGGTTCATCATCCAAAATATTCCCAGCGTCTATATCCTCAATCAACGGAAAATCAATTTTTTCAGACACCTCATCAAAACTATGGATATTAATCAATTCAGGTTCTAGAGTGGAGGTGTAGAGATCAAAAGGATTGGTGATGGTTTCACTCGAAAGGGACCCTTCACAATCAGATAAATCAAACACTACAAAGTCGCACAACTCATTAAACGTTTTATTTTCAACTGGCGAATCATTTGGAACACTTGATAGACATTCAAAACCGGAATTGTGGGATACAATTAGGAATGGGTAGGTTTAATTTGGAAGGGTGTACAGCTCACTCTCTCCACTCAAATTATCAATCCTTCCAACCTCCTCATCATACATTGGAAAATTTGGAGCTAGTTGGAAACTAGCTACCGAGTCACTAGGTTGTATAAGGGCGGCCATGGACGCATTCAAATCCCTCATCTGTTGGCATGACGCTACCATAAAGTCTTCCAACGACTGTTCCAGACTAGACATGGGCTGTGACGGGGTTTCAGTAAAATATTCAAAGTTGTTTGGATACGTGAAACTCCCAAATGGCTATGTAGAAGCAATGTCTAGGGAAGGTGAAAAAGTCGGGTAGGACTGGTAGGAATTGAATGGTTGGACAGAAGTACGATCAATATTTGGATAAGAAGGTGAATGGAATTGTTAATCCAAACAATTCGCGGTGGTGAAAGGAGTGAAAGATCGGTTACGAGATTGTTCAATATGTTCAGAAATAGACATGGGTTTCGGAGTTACAAGAGAACTCGGAAAAGGGGTATTAATGTAAGAAGGTGGTGAAGGTTGAAATGGTTGATATAAGGTGGATTATGGAGTCCAACTGGTTGTCCTAAACAAGTCTATTCGATCTTTCAAAGAAATTTTGGGCATGGAGGGGTCGTTCGAAATTCGACCAAAACAAGAAGCGTAGGAAGTGATGTCTGGTTGAGAGTACCAAAATTCGGCAAGAGTTTTGCGAGGTGGGGTACCCATGATGTGATGAAAGGAAGGAGAAGAAAAAGAATGTGATTTTTATTTTATTTTATTTTATTTTATATTTTTTGTTTTTTAAAAAAATTGTTTGTTTTTTGGAGTTTTAAAATTGTTGAAAGTGTTTTTTTTAGAAAGAGTTTTTGCAAAATTTGTACGAACTACGGCACAATTTCAAACAACCACAATTTAAACATGCACAATCAAACCTAGAGTTAGGGTCTCCTAAGTCAACTAGACTGCTCCTAACTGTTCCAAAGTGACAAACTGTGAGATATCCCTGAAATCGCCTTTTCACCGTCAATTGTGGCTAAGTAAGCACAAATGAAGAAAGGAGGGATCCGCTCACGAATCACCGTGAGACAAGCCTTTTAAAGTTACCTTTCTCACTTGTCTAGCCTAGACACCAAAAAATCAGGTTTAAATAAACGACTGAATGCCCACAACCTTCCTTTGTCCTAATGAGCGCGACAGTCCTTAATTAGCTGAGTCTAGATATTTTTTAATTATCTCAAGGGTGATGCATATGCTTTTAGTGATTTTTGGGGTCTTAGGAAGGGTAATGAAATCCCCACCCAATCTTAATTGGTGTTAGAGCCCCTTAAAAGTCCATATTAATTATGCAAAGCAGTTAACACACCAAAAAATCTAAAACACTTGCAAAATATTTTTTTTTATTTGGCAGCGCAACGAATCCTGCACAAAATCAATTTATTGGATAGGAGAAAGAGAATCTGCGCAAAGAATACCTACAGGAAAATTTTTCAGTGGAGTTCAGGAGTAGGAGAGAAGAAAAAAGATACTCACAGAGAAAATGGGTGCTGACGTCACCCTTTGACCGCGGTTCCGCGGTCAAACCGTCGATTCAGCCGCGGTTCCGCGGCGGATCAGTAAGTTTGGATTTTCAGAAATTTTCTCTGTGCTGAGTTGGTTCTCCTCTTCCTGTTTAGATCTCCTGATCTGAATCAGAATTTGCTCCAAGCCTGCACACTCGAACAAAAACCTTTCAAAAATAACAAGATGATTTTTATTTTTTTTATTTTTTTATCTTTTTATTTTTGGTTTTTAAAATATTTTCAATTTTTATAATTTTTAAAAATTTTTAACCCGAAATTACACAAAGAAAGAGACTACCGTCTCCCCGGCAACGGCGCCATTTGATTGATGTGAAGATTTTAGTACGTGCGTTTTAAAATTTAAGAAATACCGCAATCAAGACGATGTCGCTTGGTAGCTAGCCGGTTGAGTACGGGTCGGTCCACAGGGAAAATGTGTTCTTTCTTTAAGTTTTAACGAGTTAAGCCCAAAAGGTTGGTGGTTTTGTTTTTAGATCTAAGAATGAGATTAAATTGAATTTAAAGTCTTGCTAGGATTAAGATTAAGTTAGTTTGGAATACGGATTCTTCTCACTGCTTTCTTTTCCCTAGTTAAGAACATAGGTGTTAGGGTAATAGTCAATAAAAGGGATTAGCACGACTAGAAAGAAACTTCCGTTCTTTCTTAGCTCTTAGCCCTAATCTCTATTTAAATCAACCACAACCGGTCTAACTAGAGAATCACCGCTATCTTGTAGGATAGGGTGCCGTAGTGAGTGGTGTATAGTTAATTTAAATAGAGTCCTAATTAATTAACTTATATGAGCAAAGAAAGGAATGAGAAGATTTCCATCTCTCAAATCTTCCCAATCCTAACCCTAACAAGTGAGGAATTACTCACTCATTAGGTAAGTTACAATAAAATTCATTTTTATAATTTTTATTTTAGAAGACTATCTAACTTGCAGATAATGAAAGACAGATAAAAAAAATGCAGGAATTAAATTCTGATAAAAAAATTGCACGATAGAAAAGAAACAAACCTTACTTTATTGATGACGTCTTCAACGATTACAAGGAAATAAAATTTTAATTTAGAAAATAAAAAGAGGCATGCCCTAAAAGAGGCACCCTGAAAGAGGCATATTTTATTTGGCTTTGAGCCCTCCTATTTATAGATAGGAAAAACCCTAGCTTTATATTCTGATCCATACATGAAATTACAAAACAACCCCAAAGACCGAGTCAAAGCACCGACACCCCACCGACACGTGCAGAGTATGGCCGCGGTTCCGCGGCAAAAAGGCCTGTTTGGTCGCGGTTCCGCGGCCATTTGGTGGGTTCTTGGGCCCATCTCTTCAGGGTTTCTCTGTGTTGCTTTTATCTTCTGTTTTCTTTACTTGGTTTCTCAGAATCTCTTCTATTTCCTTCCAGATTTCCAACAATGAAGAATGATGTGAACTTTTGCCTTAAGTTTCACGTTAAAGTCTTGAATCTTGTGCTGCCCTTGTGCTTTGTGTATTGAACTGTCTAATGATTTTCCATTTGTTCCTTGAACTGGTAGGCGGCATCATACGGATTCATCTATTGTTGGTCGTAGTCTCACATTTGTAGCGACTTTTCATGAATTTCACTGTAACGATCTGAGAGCCTATAACCTGCAACTATTTAGCAGACATGGATCAAAAGCACCTATTTATATGTAATGTGATTAAGAATGGGCGATATAATAATGCAAAATTCTGATATGAACAGTGCCTGCAGGGAAGAGCGTCCCTACAATAAAAAAACCCTTCAGAAAACGAGGGGGAATCTGACGAAGTCACGCTACAACAGCCACATCCGTCTAAATCTCCGATATACGGTGCCATAAATCAACTTGGCATCTTTGAAGAAGTGGACAGATAAATCCAAATAGCATCTGCCACCAAATTCAGGCAAGACGATCCATCCAGTTCGTCTTTGTTTTCGGTAGTAAACAGGTGGTCTTCAATGAAGGCCCCTGGCGAAGCGCCTCGCTCGATGTGGGCTTGGATGAGCTTGCGCTGCCGCCCTTCCATCCCTGTGCCTTGGCGGCTATAATCTTTGACCGGTCCTTGGGTTCTGTGAGAAAGAACAAGAAAGAGTTAGTAACGAAAGCAAAAAAATATGTTAAGTCAAAATTGAGCGGCTGGGACTTAACTTATCCAGGAAACATGCAGGACTGAGTCTTGCCCATCTCAGGACCTGCTCGGAAAGCAGGGTGTCAGCCCGCTGGTTGGGCTGCCACAGAGACACGACCCCCGCCTCTGGGGCTTTCGAAAACTTGGTTTTCGGGCAATTCGCTCTATGCCACTCGATGGGTACCGGTCAGTCCTCTCCCTTCGGAGGACTGACGAAGATAAACTTCTCCTTCCACTCATAGATAGAAGAAGGGACAACCACTACCCTTAACCCGGCCGTCCTACCCTTGTGCCTCTTAAATAAAAAAGTATACCCAACTCGGCTCGTCTTTACAGGTACCCGGATGGTTCTTATAGTAGAGAAAGGCCAAGAGGAGCCCTAGATTAAAGGGGATGCGATCGATTTTGAGCCAGACTAGGAACCCAAGGAGAATCCTCCAAGAATTCGGTGCTAGCTGGACCAAGGCGAGTTGAAAATAATGAAGGACTGCACAGATCTCGGGCGAAAAGGGAAGTCGCATCCCTGCTCGGAATGCTTTCAGGCATAGGAAAATCTCATTATCCTGTACCTGGTCTGCTCGTTTACCCTCCCTGGCCAAATGAAGCGTATAGCCAGAGGTAATATGGAAGCGAGCTCATATGTCGGAAAGCTCATCCAACCTGTTCAGCACCGAGGCAGCATCACGAGTGTTCTCGATGCGCACCTTAGGGGCCTTCTTGGCCCCTCAGCATCATGGAACAGTGGAATCGCCACCCCTTGGAGGCGAACTCGACACGGCAGAAGAAGTGTTTCCTTGGCTATCAGAAGCCGAGAAAGACGAAGAAGACCCACTAGACTCAGTTTCAGAGGATGAAACTTCATCGCCTGACTCTACCCTAACTACATCTACTATGGGATCAGAGAAAGAAATCTAACCTGATTCAAATGAGGTAAGAGCTGAAGGAGGGTTTGAACCGCAAAGCTGACTTAAGAGCGGGAGCACCGAGCAATCCAAAGACAACAGGTGGCAAGTGAACAAAGGTGTTTTCTAGAGGTAGACCGCCCCTATTTATACACTCGGTGAAAGCCATCCTATAGCCCATATCCTCTCCAGCCAAAAAGAAGCGTCACGCCGAACGATCCATGTGGCGCTACGCGGCAGCAGATCATTAGGCACCTTCTCCTCACACGGATCCGATCGGCTGAAGCGACGTCTCGCATTCACCGTCTGGAAACAACCGCGTGGCACGAAATCGACGGCCAGCTCGACACCACGATGATCAAGGCATGCGAGGCGACGTTGCCAGAATGATGTCGTCCCGTCGGTGATCCGTTAACGTCATCCGAAAATACGCTCGAAGATTAAAGCGCTTGAGGATTGCCACGTGGCCACGTAGTTCCAGGATAATCCACCATGTAGATCCCTCGGCAAAAATCCGAAGATAGAAGACCGAGCAAGCCACCCTCGACCCGACCTATAAATAGGTCGAAACAAGTGTGGAAGGCTAATGATGGTGCTCACCAATGGGGATTCCCCTGATCAAGGCACGTAGCAGTTGACGTGTTATCCACGTAAGCCAGCTAGATTCTTGCGGGCTACGGAACTGGAAGAAGTATGATGCTAAGAGAGTATTTCTCGGAGCCTCTCCTTCGAGGGATAGGTTCCGACCTCTCAAGGCCCCCGCCTGGTGCGTTCCTCCTTCAAACAACCGCCGGCCAATAGTTCATCTCCGAGCAATCATAGAACTGAGCTTCCTCAGCTTCCTTGCCCGTCTCTGAGCTATCATATAACTGAGATTTCTCAACACCCCAGCTTGGCTTGGAGCATGGAGTACGAGCATCCTCATAACGGCTCCGTGTATCTCGCCGCGATGAGATCTCTGCCACTCCCCATCCCGCATTCCACGCTGGCGTATCTCGCCATTAATGGGTGTATCTCACCATCAATGCGGATGTTACGCAGGGGAGAAATGGACGACGAGAATCTCGCATCGGCTCGCTCAATGCGACCACTATATAAACCTCTCTTCCAGACGAGTCAGGTAACTTTGAACTCATTTCAATATGCCGCTACTCTGTTAAATATTCCCTGGTACTTACTTAAGCGTTGAAGGGTTCTATGGTGGTCTCCCACCCCAGGACTTCTTTACAGGTAGCTCGGTGTCAACATCAATCAACCACCCATTAAGATCCACACTCTCTCTCCAAATCATAGCCCTTCAACCCCGCTGGCCACAAGATCGATGGAGGACAACATCTGAGGAAGAATCTGACCTCCATCACATGTACATCCATCCTAAAAGAAAAAAAACTCAGGTTTAGGACTTATAGGAATATATCTCAAATATTTCTTGCATCCTGTCACGCCCCCCTTCCAAAAATACACAAATTCGGGAACGTAACAAAGCCAACCATGCTACCTACGGTAATGAAATATCCTCCCATAGTCATATTATAGCTGTCATTCAGTACTTAAGAACAATAATATAACTATATATCTCTAAATACGTCCAATAGCTACAAGAACGACAACAGGAAACAGAATCGGAAGCAATAAAGATCCAAGGAAAAAGAATACCTAAACTATCAATAAGAGCTATATCAGTGAAATGATCCTCACTGATCGGCAATCATGTCGAATTACTCATGATTCTCATGTGCTAAAGTCAAGTATCTGGGCCATGCAAAACCCAGACGTCAGTGCGTCATAGATATCATAATAATAGTATAAACAGTATGTGATATAAGTTGCCATGTGCAAAAACGAGATGTCATGAGTATAAACAATAAGCGATAACAGTACATGTGATGCAACAAACAAGATATAAGGAATCAATCGTATCATGTGTATCCTAAGAGTTCATGTCGCTAGATTATTTGTCCTAAAGGTATTTGAAACCAATCAATAGAATTTTCGATATAACTCAATATTATCCCGTGCGTGCCCGAGACCACGGTCATGATTCTCGAGGCTGAATCCATGACGTGCCGCTAGACGGTAAAACAATGTCATGTATAGGATGAATAATGTTAGTATCACTATTCTCGAGCCCGAAACTTGTATTGACTGATCAGTTTCTAGCAATTAATAACCGTTGTGTTACAAGTCGGGTTTCATTCTTGATTTCCTCCTTTTCCCCAGGTTTTCATATACATGTCAAGTATAGAAATAATATCTACCTAATACCAACACAAGAAGAGGCATATACATATTACATCCATCAGGACAACAGGTCAGGTTAATCAAGTCAATATCAGGATTGTTGGCATTGGTAAACATTACATGGAAAGTATGTACTGACATGATAACGATAACAGTACAGTAAAAATAACAAGATAGCAGTGATATATTTCATAAATTGGTATACAAGCATGTCAGGGATAACGTAATCATATTATGTACAAGATCAAGTAATAGAATTAATAAGGATAGCATATTCAATTCGATTAATAACAATAAAAGTGGTGTTGATTAACCATGCACAAGAAAGTTCCGTTCAGAAATTCAGCATCACTCTGATTTGTAAAATAGCTTAAAAATAACAAACGTCCTCCAAAAGGGACGTGTCATATACCAAAACAAAGCTAATTCAATAAGGTTTTCATTTTTATAAGTTAAAATATCTCAGGTTATTTCTACAAAAAGTTATGAACGTTTGAAATTGAATGTTTACTACTGGAATTTTCCTAGACAACAGTTCAGAGGTACTTTCATTTGCAATTTACATTATTTAAACAATTTATTTTGAAAGCAAATCTTTCATAGGGTTACAGTATTTTGAGTTAGCTTCGTAACGAACAAAAGAACATGTGCTAATGATTTTTTTATGATTTATAATGAATTTTATAAGATAAGATATATAGTAAATTCCAGATTTGTCGTATCCGTTTGGCGACGATAGTTCATGTGTAAAATATAATATTTTCAAACTATATTTTGAAACAATAAACACCTATCAAAATAAAATTATTGATTAAGTATGATTATTCTCTTAAAGCGTATATTAATTTTAACCATTTTAGATAAATAATATTATGACGGCCGTAATCGTCGTTGTAGCTAGCATGTATGAACAAGTATTAGATACTTGCCTCGGAGACGAAGAAGACGAGAAAGACGGCTGCGATTTGATGGTGATAAGTCTCATCTGGGGTTGGAGTCGGTCATTGCGGCGGTCGAGGATAATGAATTTGGAGGAGATGAAAATGTAGGTGAAAGGGGTCGACTTAGGTTTATATTAGAGGAGAAAGAAAGATGAGAGAGAGTGTGTGATTGGAGAGAGAAAATAAGATTTATTTTTGAAAGAGAGAGAGATAAATAGATAATGAGTTATACACACACACAAATCTCAAATAAAACCCCCTTCCCCGAAACTTAAACTTCTCACAACACACCCCCAAAATATTTGTTTAAGGATCACCTAAATATTCTCAAAGGATTAACTATATCTAAGCATATGTTTTATTTAAAACTACAACAATAAAATATATCTCTTTTAAAGTTATCAAACCAAAATATATCTTTTGTTAAAAGAACATACTAATATATCTAATATTTAAATATATTATATAGACATTAAAATAAGATATTATTAGACTAGCAAACAAACTTAAAACTAATTATCATATATTTAACTACTTAGATAACCATACTATTTTTTGTTACAAAACTAATATTTGATAATATATTGTATGGATATTAAAACAGATATTAATAGATTAGCAAACAAAATATTAGATACCAATTATCTTTTATTTAACAAACTAGATAACCATAAATATATTCTATTAATATAATACCCTTTTCTTATCTTATGATATTTTAACATATATTATATGATTAAGATATATACGATTAGGAATAAAAGTCAACTGCTAACAAAATGCCATAGGTTAACATGTATGCGAGTCGGGTACCAATATTATATCAATTCGAATTAGGGATCAATGTAAGGTAAAACAATGTGATTATCATAATGACCATCCAAATATCAATCATAACCCAATAATAATATAAATTCCCAAAATATTTATTTAATATAATTAAATAGCGTACGATCGTGCTAGGGTGCTACACATCCACAACATAAAATAATCTCTCAAGCAAAGTGGTAAATCAGGTAGACAAATTTGAAGCTTGTCTTCTTAAACATTTTTATGCATTTTTAACAAAAACCCAACAACGTTTTCAGTATCCAACCCATAATCAATCTTATTTTTAAATACGACCCCAAAACTTCATATTAACACCCCCCCCACCCCCCGTCAATCCTTTAAATTATCTAAATTCACCCCCATAGATAGTTTTCCATCCCAACTCCGTTAAAAAGACCGTATTACCCTCAACTCTATCTTCCATCAACATCATTTCCAACACCGTTCCGTTTCAGTCACCCATCAGAAATGCACCCATTTACAATCATGATTCTCGTGGTCTTTCTCTTGTGCCATCTTATTCTCGACTTCTTCCTCTATCTTCCATCAACACCATTCTTCTCTTTCTTTTTAAATTCCAATACCATTCCGTTTCAGCCGCCTTAGAAATGCACTCACTTACAATCATGATTCTCCTGGTCTTTATCATTGTAACGACCGTGCCCAACTTAAAATAAATAAACTTTTGTTTGAATTTATCCTTACTTGTTTTGTTTCATAAATTTTAAAGGTAAGTTTTATTTTTGGAAAAGAAAAGAAAAACGTTTTTGTTTTAAAAAATATATTTTAAATTAAAACAAATTATCTTTAAAAAATATCTTATAAAATCATTTTCCTCTCTCTTCAAAATAAAATTTCCTCTTCAAAATAATATTTCAAAATTCTTTTTCTTTTAAAAAAATACTTTTAATGTCATGTCCCGCTTCCCAAAAATAATAGGGTTAACAAAAATATTAAAATAATAGTGTTGCAAGGACACGGCAAGGCTCGCGACGTAGCTATACCTAGAAGCACTTATTCCCAATTTAGTTACGCTAAACGTCTAGTCATACAGGAGTCGTATCACAAGAATTCACTATATCTGAAAACAAAAATGATTAATAATGAAAAAACAGTTTCACGAATACGTCATATTTTTAATACATGGAAAAAGAAGCCTTAAATGGTAAGGCTGATAACAATGAAACAAATGATAGCAAAAAGAGAAGAACCAAAATGCCAATAGTTCGCTTGATAGCGCGCGAGATCTGCAGCTGAAGCTTTTATGTCACATGTCATCGTCTTGTCTCTGTTATCTTCTTCCAGCCCTAACGGACATTTCAAGAGAAAGAAAGAGAAAAACGTCTGTTAACGAGCGAGACCTGAGTAAGTCTCCCGAATACGTTGATAATAAAGAGGATATGATGTCGATAAATCAAATATCATAAAAATAAATAACCAAAAAATATATATAACAAGCTTGTATAAAAATATTAACATGTTTAATCTTTTAACAAATGTATTTTATGTTTACGAGTCGAGACAATAAATAGGGCATACAATATCGTGAATATTCCGTTCGCCATGTCGGAACATCATATGAGGATTATAGAGGTAGGCTGCTTGGATTCAAGAGGTGGCTCTCATCATCTTGGTATAGCACTTTGTTCCACATGGTACTTAGTTCCGCATACAATAGCATTATCGCTATCCCGATATATACGACTCTATTCTTTTTGTAACTCTCCATTAGCGCATGTCATAAAAATGATTTGTCGTATCAAGCATGAATTTTTCAAAACAAGAACTGTGCATGTATCATGTGTTTCAAGAATATCCATGTCGGTAAACAATATTTTCATGCTTATATCCAAGTACGCTTTAGGTGATGTGTTACATAACATACAAACATACGCAGCGGAAAGTCTATGTATCTACCCTAAAGGTTTATGATATATCTGATCTGATTGATTAAATCGATCACCTTACCCATGTCACGTAGAAGATATGATCTTTAGTGCCTCTAAGTAACGGCCGAAGGAAAACCACACTTTGGTAGAAAACGAGAATCCTTCTCTTGATCATCCGGCAAGCCAATCCAAAGTAGAAGAGGATGAGGAAAGGAGACGACGGCTCTCTCTTATTTTTCTCTCTAGAAAAACTCTCTATATTGCATGCATATCTATCATATGTCTCATATAAAACCTTATCCCCCTATATATGAATATATAGGGTACCCACTCCTATGGGCAGATATTGGGCCGGATCGGGCCCAATGGCTAACATATTCCCACTTGCACATTCGAGTGGGTGTCGTCCATAGCTTCCTGAACAGGTTCCCTGAATCAATTGTCTCACTGAGAATATGCTCCTTCTCTTCCTCATTCTTACTCATACATATATATTGGTGCAGCGTGGACCGTTGAGAACTTGCAAGCGGGTAGTCTTGTAGCCAGATCCATTAGGACCGACACAAAGATATCCATAAGAGAAAACAACATAAACAAAAATATGTTAGGCTTGCAAAATCTCATACTCTAGATCAGATCAGACATGTCTGCTCAAGTACATTCGATCTCTCTCAGAAGCATAATTGAACACCTAGACATACCTCTCGATTCATCGCACTCTTAAACTTCGCCATCGTGGCGTCAATAAGAGTTGGCCATGTGATGCAATTAGGAGACATTCCAATCGATCCTCCTCCGGCTCTGAATAGTTAGGTTCACTATTCATCCGCTTTCCTGAGACTACCCTGTATGTACAGTATATTGTTATCGCAGCAGGAAATATCAGCTAAAGTAGCAGACGCTCGTAACATGCCTAGATAGACAGCCCAGTGTTGCTAAGGGTATAGACTACCCGTCCTTCCATGAAGGAGGTCATCATAAGAACTTATACAGTAAGGGAGATGGGATCCATCCTTCAATCTCCATATGTGCATGATCCAAGAGCATGTCGTATGGCAACGCTACGGTATAAAATTCTCTCCCTGAGAGTGTACGCCATTAAGGTTATACCGTACGGACATAAATCCAATCATCATGTGATTGACTTGCCCGGCCATATCGCCCTGCGATATGCATGGGATTTCCCGACAAGCTCGCACCCCGTATGACGAGTCAGGCCTCTACTCTGGCTATTTGTAAACAGGTAAAAGTGGCCATAGGATAACCACTTTGGTCGCTCGGCTTATAGCACATGGCAACCTCATCCTGGCCCGGTCAAGGCGACTCCATTAAGTGCTCTCACTATCGCCATACCTAGTATGCAATATCAAAGTTACTGCTTCGAGCAGATGACGTCTAGCACTTAGTCTCACCTTCGTATACTTTTCTAGCATAAAAAGGATCTCTCGTATGAGGGAGAGTTCTTACCTGCTGACGTATCCTTGTTAAATGTGTTCCCTGCACACATCGTGTACCCCATACACTTCATGTACCCTGTACATTTGTACTCCATACCTGAATTAGTCAAACAAAATATAGACATGCATATCTCTATTATTTATGAAAGAAAGCAATCAACCATCAATCAAAATATGTCCATAAAGTCGCCATCCATCATAATAATTCCAAACATAAGAGTAAGATCTATCAAGATATTTTAAATGCAATATGTCACTCAGGACGAAACCCAAACGCATATAGCGTTACTCAGCTATTTCCTTCATCATTGGATCCCCGATCGTCTGACCTGAAAGAAAAACCCTATAACATAGACCACCTTCTCATACCACTTACTCCTTGATGAAATGTCGTTAGATCTGTAAGTGCTTCAACTATCCATATATATGGGATCGTTTGAGCATGCTATCATTGACCTAATGTCACGATAGAGAGAAACCCTGTTTCCCTTGGCATGCGGAATCATGCAGACTCCCAAAGAATCACCTCAGCCTAGCAGCCTCTTTGGCGCTATTGAGGTAGCCGCATATTACACCTCCATGGTGAAAAGGCTACACAACCTGCTTTTTACCATTCTGAGTGATGGCCCTGCCATTATGCAAGAAAGCGCGTGCAGATGTGAATATACACATACCCAGATTGCCGGCCCAGTCGGCATTTGTATGTCAACATGACTGCAAACCTGACTTCTCATAGCACTAGGTATTGTGGGTCGTCCCACATAAATACATGAAAATCCTCGTCACTTCAGCACAACAAGCAGACCCTAATACTAAGTCTAATCGGCAAGGGTTATATGTTTGGTCAAGTACACACCATATATACATTTGACTACTGACTATGTAAAATAGAACCCATAAAATCTGTTTCTCTTCGTCAAGAATCTTTTAGCAAAAATCAAGGTCAAAACTATGTTCGTCAGTGACTGGAGTAATCAATTTGAGAGTGATTGTGTAGGCTGAACCGTTTTAAGACATACCTCATGTGAGTCTTCGAAGATAAATATAGGATTCTATCAAAATGGCTCCTCATGGATCCAATTCCCTAGCACGAACCCAGCATCTCATATGTCATCTATAGCGAGAACAGTCACTCCAAGTGGCATTCATTGTCTCCAAATCACTTTTGGTCATTACTACATCGTTCATAACAAGATCTATGAACTTACAGTTGTTACATTCAATCATCGTCGGTCCATATCCAATATAGATTGATGATATTGAACCAATGACCGCTTGAATAAATGTTTCAAGCCATAAATGGACTCTCTGAATCGACTCGAGTCCCCTTGGCTATGAATCCCGTAGGCAGATCTCGCATGTCTCCTTATCCAAATATCCATCGATAATACGATCTAAGTTCTCAGGGCTAGCTCAATATCTTTATGTGCAACGATGCATAAAGGAAGGCGAAATAGACGCAATCATCACTCCGGGTGAAAAATGTCTATTCGTTGTCCACTTACGTTAGGTGAATCTCTTCGCTAATAAATGTGCTTTGTATATCTCTACAATATCCTCCTCTTTTCGCAAGACTTCGAAAAACCCAGTTTTTATCAATAGTCTTGCGTTTGGTAGGATAATTTGACCAAATCCCAGATTTGATACTCTAACGTTGACTCTTGCACCTCTTCCATTGTCATTATTCACTTCTTCGCAGTAGGCCCATAAATAGCGTCCTCATATGACTTGGGTTCCGCAACCAATACGGAGTTACCATAGACATCTCCCCTTTGATATCGAAACATCATCGGGGCGTCAATCCACAACACTATCTATAAGTCTCTTAAGGATCCGTGATTGGCTCTGACTAATCAGCGAAAATATTGCTCCCACTATCGCCATCCACTGAAGGAACTAATTCTTTCTGCACCGCTGACCAACTAGGAGACTCCTCAATCTCGTAGAATCCCAAATCCTGACCTATTTCTGCCTTTTACGTAAATTCCTCCTCAAGGAAATCGTTCGTTGTTTCTTCCTTGAGGAAATCAACATTGCATGACCAAATATCAGTCACAGTCCTATCACAAACTCATGGACACAAATGACCTCTCAGGTCTCTCATTCGTTTACTACTCATAGGGTGTTTGACTGTACTGACTTTGAAAACATATGATCAAGAATATAAGCCATTGCCAACAGCGCATCTCCCAAACAATATGTAAGATTGGACCTTGCTATCATGTTTTTTATCGTACTTAGGTTTTCCTAATTTTCCTCTCTACAATACCATTTTGTTGTAGAGTTTACGGCATTATCAGCTATCTGACGACTCTTTTTTTATTCAGTTCCCTAAACTGCTAAAATAAATACTCATGACTTGCTTATAGTTCGCAGAACTTCTCCGTGAAATACGCACAACCCTATTTGCGTGAACTGACTCTTCACTTCACTAATACCACGTTAGATACAAATCAACGCTTTAGTTCCGTATGAGATCAATAGCTATATCGAGTAATTATTAATGAAGGCATTGAATTAGGAAACCCCACTAAGTGTCTTCATGTTTATTGGTCCATATTTATCGGAGTGAATTATTTATAATGGATATCCAAATGGTTTTACTCTGGTAGTTTTGCCTTCAAGGCAACTCTCACAAGTAGATGGTTTGACTTTAGCTCAAATGCCAACTCATCCACCTTAGGTGGTTAAGTCGTCCCATCTATCTGTTGACCTAATCTACCATACCACTCATAACTTTTATAGAAGGGTCAATTCTCAAAACCATAAGAAACTTATAAGACAGATTGTCCCATTAAGCTATCCGAATATCCTAAGCTGAAACTGAAATTGTAACCGAAGGGAAGATAATTTGTGGAAAGCTATCTGCATTCTCGATGCATAATTGACTCATAAGTTCTCGATATATGATTTGCTTTCACAAACTTTTCTGTGCCAAGCAGAAGGCCTACTTCCACTACGTACCCTGACGAGTGGAGCAATTCAAATTCCCATAGCCAAACGTTGGACTTATTATATTCATTATTACCAGCACATTTCTCCATGTCAGATAACTTAAGTTGTTGGCGCGTTATTCCTGTTTTCGTAGCTCGATTAAACTCTTCTTATGATAGGACACCTGTCCTTGCGTACTGTTGACATCGTCAACATATCAGCAGCGCTCTTGGTTTTATCGCCCTTGGCGATTAAAGCTTAAGCCTCAGTTACTCAAATGTACTAGCAAACGCCAACACATTCGCTTTCCGCATAACTAAGTGCTTCATGGATCGAGTAGAAAACATGTAATCGTCCACTGCTATCACTCGACAGTCTAACTGGAGCAACACTTTTCAGATCCTGGATAGATGAAGATATAACTCTTAAGTGTATCCACATTACGTGATTCAACTCATTATGTGAAAATAAGGTCAAATCGAGAAATAATATAACGTTGTCACGTTGCATAGATTACCCCGTAATCATCACACAACTTATCTCTTGGCCCATGGATACCTTGTAATTACCGCTTGTATAAACTGCGAGTGCTCGACAATAAATCATATGATCATTAATAACATCACTCTTCATCACGTCCAACGCATAGAGCGATCCTAAATGCGCCAATCCTTCGAAGATCGTTGCATCTCAATGGTGATGCGTCTTATAGCCCCGTTACATTGCTGCCACCTCGATAGTGCTGTGTCGCGTAGCACTGCTGTATCGTTGCCACCTTATCACTAGCGTCCAAGTTTTTCAGCTTGTTCATGTAATAATAAACTAATATTTCTATTTTATTATGTTATCGTCATCTATCATCTCAACCTTGGTGAAACTGACGATATCTTGACTTTATTATGAATGCATTAAGACTACGACATATAATGGAGTACTGTTTTTCCCCAAAAAAACGCTTCGTTTTCAATCCATCTTAACAAAAATAATAAATTTTACACTCCAAAAAAGAGAAGAAGGCCCACGGCCCTAACCACATCCTTCAAAAGTATAAAATTTAAAAATCTGTTAAAATGGTTGAATAATGGAATACAGATTTTCTAGAAACGGAGTAGATTGGGTAGTTAAATCTAGACTCCCGTCTCCTCTCGAAATCTCCTACTTGAAATTTGTCAGATTAATACAGCATATGTCTTTATATATATAGTATGCCATGCACATCACAAATTCAACAACCAACCAAACAGATTTTATTTTCATTAAACTGCCCTATTTAATCTTGTCCGTTTTATTAGCATTTTCGTTTTATTCGTGAAATTAATACGCGCCACAAGCGCTCCCACTAAAACAATCACCCATCAAATCTCAAAGATTTTATGTGGGGATAAATTTTGAAACTTTTTGGAGAGCAAACCAAATTTTCGAAAAAATATAACTCGCACGGTTAATAGCGAAAACCCTCAACTAACCCAAAACTTGAATGGGAAATGCCAAATATAAGAAAACTCATAAAATAATTTTCCTGGAATTTTTCGGATTTTCCGGATATTTTTCAAAACAAAAAAATTCAACCGACCCAGCTGGCCTAAGCCTGGCTCTCGGCCCAGCCGGCTCAGCGCCCAGTCGGCGCGAGCCCGGCTCGGTGCCCAGCTACCCCATGCCCAACTTGGGCCAGAGGCTGCTGTAGGGTGTTTTTCGTCACCCCATTGAGATGGGAATACGCGCACGCTTCTCAGGCGTACTACAGATTCCCCCTGCCTAGGGTAGGCCGGGGTTTAATGATTGTGGGGATCCGAATCTCCGGCAGCCGCGGACTAAGCTGCCGTTAATTACCCCTCGCCCTTGGGGCGAGGGAACCTCCGATTAACGGGTTAAACTGGTCATACGAACTCAATGTGCAGTGTACGTGTGTTTTGTTTTGGAGGGGGGTTTGAATATATCGGGAGCCACGCAGAGTTTTTACGGGGGTCCCGCTACCCGGATAGCGGGCTGGGGGTCAAGGGGGCTAGCAGCCCCCTTGCGGGGTGCGGGGCAGCGCCCCGTTAGAAATTTTTTTCTAACAGGGACAGTGTCACGGAGTATGTGTATGTGTACATTTGTATACATATATATATATATACATGTATATATAAGTAAAGGGGAAAAAGACATCCAAAGGATGCGTGGGGCCAGTGCCTAGGCGCTTGAGCGTGAGCGCGCCACGTGTCGGCACGTGGGCGCTTTGCGCTCGAGCGCAGAGCGCTGGAGCGCAACGCGCCACGTGTCGGCATGAGGGCGACTTGCGCTGGAGCGCAAGCGCGCCACGTGGTGCCACCGGGGCGACTTGCGCTCGAGCGCTTGCGCTGGAGCGCAAGCGCGCCACGTGTCGGCACGGGGGCGACTTGCGCTCGAGCGCTTGCGCTGGAGCGCAAGCGCGCCACGTGTCGGCACGTGGGCGCTCTGCGCTAGAGCGCCGGCGAGAAAAAGAGGCTATTAGCCTAAAAAGATTTCTCTGAAGAGAAATCAAAGAGGAGTTGGACTCCTGAGTGTTTTTTTTTGTTGGGTTTAGTGAAAGGGGTTCTTCTTCTTTCTCCTCTGTTAGCTGGATCTTGAAGATCAAGAGATATGGGATTTTAAAAATCACTCCTTTTTGAGATCTAATGGAAGATCTGAGTTCCCCTTGATGGGTTTTGTGGTGAAAAACTAATTTGTTTTATAAAAAGGAGAGTAGAACTCTTGATTTAATTCAAGAGAAAGAAGAAGGTTTTGGAACCTTGAAGAAGGAGAAAGATCTCAGATCTGAAACCTTTTTTTTTGGAGAGAGAAAAGTTATGAGATATTTTCATTATCTTTTGCCTTTATAGGCTATACATTTTACACATAGCCCCTTGGGCTTCACAAAATGGCATTTTGCCTATCCCATGGCTCATGTGCCATTTCTTTTTGCACATAAGCCATGGGCTTTACAAAAATTTGGCTTTATACCTATTTTTCTTATATTTATCCATAAAATAAAATAAAAGAAATACAACAAAATTGTTTATTACAAAATTTTTATCTTGGCGCGGTGGGAGGCCGGCCGCTTCATGTTCGGGCTCGACCCGGGCATGGGCCCACTGGATCTGGGCTTGGGCCCATTTGGCTTGGGGTTGACTTGGTCAACCGGGGTGTAAATTTTTACCCCAACAAATTGCCCCCCATCAATAAATGCACACCACATATGTGGGTCGTGTGAATGAAATTGATGGATCTTCTTTCACGTGGAGGCGACTTGATTCGGTTCCCACCTTTTGGGAAACTGGCACTGCCCTTTTTACGGCATGGACGGTCGATGCGGCCCTTTTTGCGACTTGGACGGTCGATGCTGCCCTTTTTGCGACTTGGACGGTCGATGCTGCTCTTTTTGCGACTTGGACGGTCGGTTCTGCCCTTTTTGCGACTTGGACGGTCGGTTCTGCCCTTTTTGCGACTTGGACGGTCGATGCTGCCCTTTTAGCGACGTGGACGGTCGGTGCTGCCATTTTAACGACTTGGACGGTCGGTGCTGCCATTTTACCGACTTGGACGGTCGGTTCTGCCCTTTTTACGACATGGACGGTCGGTTCTGCCCTTTTTGCGACTTGGACAGTCGATACTGCCCTTTTAGCGACGTGGACGGTCGATGCTGCCCTTTTTACGACTTGGACGGTCGATTCTGCCCTTTTTGCGATGTGGACGGTCGATGCTTGATTTGACTTGCTCTGCTTCTTGCAGTGTCAGGGGTAGACTTGACTTGCTCCGCTTCTTGCGGTGTCGAGATTGGATTCTGACTTGCTCCGCTTTTTGCGGTGTCGGAGTGAAAGTTGACTTGTTGATTTTGATTTAAGTTGACATCAGCATCGCTATACTGGAATATGGTACCAGGAGCGAATCATCATCTGTCATTTAGAGGATTTTGGGATTTTGGTTTTTGTTTGGCATCTGCATTGCTACACTGGAATAATGCCAGGAGCAACTCATCATTTGCCCCGGGAGGATTTGGGATTTTTTTTTTGGGACTTTGAATGTGGTCTCACCGGTAGGACATGGGAGAGGTTGGGATTGTTTTACGCCCGTGGATTGTATACGGTTTTGCAGGATGTATGATCCAGACCGTAGAGCCGGAAAAATTTCAGGGCTTTGTTGGCGTCTGCATCGCTGGACTGGAATGTGGTACCAGGAGCGACTCATCATTCGCCGTTGGGGTATGGGATTTGGAATTTGGTTGGCGTCTGCATCGCTACACTGGAATAATGCCAGAGCGACTCATCATTCGCCACTTTGGGGTTAGGGATTTGGAACATGGATCTTGTTTGGCATCAGCATTGCTGCACTGGAATAATGCCAGGAGCAACTCCTCACTTGCCTTGGGAGGACTTGGGATTTGGGTTTTTGGTCGGCATCAGCACCGCTAACACTGAAGCGAAATACCAGGAGCGACTCATCATTTGCCGTTGCCCGTTGGGGAACGATGGATTAGGAGACAGGTTTGGGTCCCTATCACCTAAGACTTTTCAATTTTATGGGCCGTGAGGGTCCCATAAAACATTTTCTCCCTACGAGTCGTAAGGATCCCGCAGGTGTATTTTCTCCTTAGGAATCGTGAGGATTCCTAAGTGTGTTGCTCCATTGTGAGTCGTAAGGATCTCACGCAGGGGTTTTCTCCTCACAAGGTCGAGAGGACTTTGCGAGTGTATTTCATCTCTTTTCACGAGTTTGCGCCCTTTCGGGTTTTCACAGACTTGCCGGTAGTCCTGCTGTTTTTACTCACGGAGCCCTTTCGGGTTTTCATCCGTGCCCGTTTTGCTTGTGGACATACCGTTTATTTCTTCTTCTTTTTTTTTTCTTTTTCTTTCTTTTTCTTTTTTTTTTTTTGGCCGCTGGTGGGACTTTAAAAGTAGTCTCACCGGCAGGATTTGGGAGAAATAGGGGTCATTTACGCCCGTGGATTGTATACGGTTTTGCAGGATGTCTGATCCAGACCGTAGGGCTGATGTGCTCAATTCGCCTGCGACTTGGAGTATTTATATGTAGTATTTCTTGAGATATCGGCCATTGATGGGTGGCATGGGCCTTTCTCCCTCGGCACTTATTAGTTGGTAGGATCCTCCGTCGAACACTTTCTCGATGACGTATGGTCCTTCCCAGTTCGGCTCGAATTTTCCCTTGGCATGTCGATTGGGGATGATCGGTCTTTTGAGGACCAACACCAATTCACCTTTCTTGAAAGCGCGGAGACGGGTTATCTTGTCATAGGCCCGTGACATTTGGGCTCGGTATAGCTCCAGATTTTGCTGCACCGCGAGCCTCTTTTCTTCAAGGGCATCGAGTTCTTCAAGTCGAAGGAGCATGTTTTCCTCCTCCGTCAACTCATGCTGAACGGCCATTCTTAAACTTGGAACTTCGACTTCGAGGGGGAGGACCGCCTCCACTCCGAAAAGCAATGAGTATGGAGTGGACTGTGTTGGAGTACGGTGCGTGGTACGATATGCCCACAACGCCTCGTGAAGTTTGAGATTCCAGTCTCTCTTGTTGGCTGAAGCATTTTTCCTCAGGAGCTTGCATAGAGTCTTATTGAAGGCTTCGGCTAGCCCATTGACTCTTAGATTATAGATGGAGGAATATCTCCAGTCTATCTTGTGCTGAGTAGCGAACCTTGAGACATTGAAGCTCTTGAAAGAAGGCCCATTGTCGGAAATGATTCTTCTTGGTGTACCGAAACGGTATAGAATATTATGCTGGAAGAATGTCAGAATATCTTTTGTCTTGACTTCTTTTAGCGGGACAGCTTCAGCCCATCTGGAGAAGTAGTCTGTCGCGGCCAATATGAACCGGTGGCCTTTGGATGATAGAGGATCAATTGGGCCAACAATGTCGGTGCCCCAAACTTCGAAGGGCCACGACGCCACCGTAGGATGCAACGGATTGGGATGCTTGTGAATGAAATCACCATGGATTTGGCAGATCTGACATTTCTTTGCATGTTCTCCGCAATCCCGTATCATGGTGGGCCAATAATACCCAAGCCGTTTGATTTGAAGTCGCATCTTGGGGCCAGATTGGTGAGCGCCGCAAATGCCTGAGTGAACTTCTTTCATGACTTTTTGGGCTTCGGCCGATGACAGGCACCTGAGCCAGAGTTGGTCATATGACCTGCGGTATAGCGTGTCATTTACAAACACGTATCGGAGAGCTCTCTTCTTCAGCTGAATCCTCGCAGATTTTTCTTCGGGCAGCTTGTCGTATCGGAGGTACTCTATGAAGGGTTCTCTCCAATCGGGCTCGTCTTGGATGATCGAAGCTTCTTCCGAATGTCTGCTCTTCTGTTCCGCGCTTTCCTCTTCTCGTAGAGAGACTGGGGGTAGAATTTGTCGACTCCTGACTGTGATCAGAATTTCGTCCATGTCAGGATCAGCCAGCTCCTTGGCTAGGCGAGCGAGTATGTCGGCTTTTCCGTTCAATGCTCTAGGGACTCTTGTTAGCTCGATGTGAGTGAACCGTTTCATGAGTTCCACCACCCGGCTTCTGTACCGAGCTAACTCGGGTTTGTATATCTTATAGTTGCCGCTTACTTGGTTGACGACAAGCTGGGAGTCACCGTAAACCCGTAGCCGAAGGATTCCCATTTCTATGGCGAGCTCCAAACCAGCTATCAGAGCTTCATACTCGGCCTCATTGTTTGTGCGAGGCTCGGTGAGAGTAAAAGAGCGCCGTAGGGTTCCCATTGATGGCGTGATGAACACCAATCCTATCCCTGCCTTTATCTCTGGGACGCTTGATTTACTGGAGGTCCTTATTGATGAGGCTCCATCGAAGTAGAGCTCCCAACATGGCCCACCTTCCTCGAGGTGCAGCACTTGTTCGTCGGGTAACTCACAATTTAGCGGTGACCCTTCTGATATGGGATGAGCAGCGAGAAAGTCTGCAAGAGCTTGCCCTTTTACTGCTTTCTGAGGAGTATAAACTATGTCAAACTCAAGTAGCATGACAGCCCATCTTGCCATTCTGCCGGCTAGGCTTGCTTTGGTCATCAGGTGTTTGAGCGGGTCGACCTTGGAGATCAGCATAACCCGATGAGCCAGCAGATAGTGCCTCAGCTTCTTCACAGCAAATATCAGAGCCAGGCATTGCTTTTCGATTGGGGAATAGTTGTGTTCCGCCCCGACTAGAGTTCGACTGAGGTAGTAGAGGGCATTTTCCTTTCCCTCATCGTTATTCTGGGCAAGGAGCGCACCGAGTGACTCATCTAGCACGGCAGTGTAGAGAATCAGCGGTTTATTTGGAATGGGAGCGGCCAGCACTGGAGGGTGCAACAAGTATTGTTTGATGCTTTCGAACGCTGCTTGACATTCGGCATCCTAGATGAAAGGGGCTCCTTTCTTCATAAGCTTTGAGAAGGGCCTACATCTCCCTGATAAATTTGAGATAAACCTCCGTATATAAGCAAGCTTGCCTTGAAAAGATCTTAGCTGCGTCAGACTCTTCGGAGGGGGCATCTCCATGATGGCCTTTATCTTCGACGGGTCAACTTCAATCCCTCGATGTCGGACTATGAAGCCCAAGAATTTTCCTGATGACACGCCAAAAGCGCACTTCAGAGGATTCATCTTCAGATCGTATTCCCTCAGTCTGGTGAGAACGGTCCTAAGATCTTGGATGTGGTCGGCCTTGGATTTAGTTTTGACGACCAGATCATCAACATAGCATTCGACGACTTTATGGATTAGGTCATCAAAGATATTAGTCATTTCCCTTTGATATGTAGCACATGCGTTCTTCAATCCGAACGGCATCACCTTGTAGCAATATATTCCGATCGGGGTTCGAAATGCTGTGTGCTTCTCATCCTCAGGCGACATCTTGATCTGATTGTATCCAGACGAGCCATCCATGAAGGTGAACAACTCGTAATTTGAGGTGTCATCGACCATTATTTCCATGACCGGTAGCGGGAAGTCATCTTTAGGACATGCCCTGTTGAGGTCTCTGAAATCGACACAAACTCGGATCTGCCCATTTTTCTTCTTCACTGGGACTATGCATGCGATCCAGTCCGCGTATTTCTCTTCCCTGATGAAGCCGACATCGATGAGCTTCTTAGTTTCCTCGATAACCTTTTCTTCTAGTTCCCTTCTCATTCTTCGAGGAGCTTGTTTGACTGGCTTAGCATCAGGAGATACATCCAACTTATGTACGGCCACTTCAGGGGAAAGGCCAGGCATTTCTTTGTACGTCCACGCGAAGCAGTCGATGAACTCATGCAACAGGGCAATTATCTGCGCTTTCATTTCCTCTGACATGAGCGAGCTGATGTAGGTCGGCCTCGGATCATCGGGCGTTCCTAAGTCAATCTCGGTTAGCTCGTCAAAGGTTGCTTGTCCGCCATCTTCGAGCTCTTGAGGAGCTTCTTCTGGCTCGGATATCTCGTCATCATCTTTTGATCTTTCGCTGGCCTCACCAACATGGATCATGTAGCACGCTTTGGAATCAGGTTGAATGTAGCCTATGCCCTGTCTATCTAGAATTCGTCCATCGATGAGTGCTCGGACCTGGGGCGGATACCATAGCCCTTCGTAAAACTTTGCTTCGGACTCCGTTTGATATAACCGGCATCCGCACTTCTCAAAGTATTCCCGCATATCGGGCGCATAGTATCTGGGATTAAGGACGGCTCTTATGCCCCTCTCATAGGGAAGGCACGCGACAGAAAGATCGTCCGGGTGCACAACGGGGTTTGACCTGTAAAACAGGATGCCCTTCTGTCCATTTTTCCTCCCGGGTACGTAGAAAGTTTTCAGCTGGTCCACGGTGGAGATTGATAATGCATCGAGCTCTTTGCACATTTGCTCTGGTACCCTTGTAACGGCTAGGGATCCTTCTGCAACTTTGAAGGTCTCTCGTAGTTTCGCTTGTTGCGTGGGGGTCCAATCTGCACCGCTGTTGCACGACAGGTCCTCCTCCTCTGACTCTTCAGTGTCGCTGCCAAGATGAGGGCGGACTTTACTGCTAGATGGGGCTTCAGTGACGGATTCATCCGTATCGTTGCCGAAACGAGGGAGAGTTTTATGGAAGGACGGGCTTCCAGCGTCGGACTCATCAGTGTCGCTACCGAAATGCGGGCGCACTTGGGCATTTTTGCTTTTGAAAGTGACAGCCGGCGCAGATTTGCTTTTGAGCCTTGGGGCTGGTCTATCCTCAGTCAGTTGTGGCTTAGCATTTTGGTGGTTCATAAAGTACCGAGAATCTTCATAGCGGACTTCATGCACACCGAACGGCTGGATGTCTCCGTCAATGCGTCTTTCTTCGCCATTTTTAGCATACTTCATGCATTGATGGAGAGTTGACGGAATGATGCCGTA
This sequence comes from Agapanthus africanus, assembly GCA_030015575.1. Taxonomy (NCBI): domain Eukaryota; kingdom Viridiplantae; phylum Streptophyta; class Magnoliopsida; order Asparagales; family Amaryllidaceae; genus Agapanthus; species Agapanthus africanus. Next base: position 52,350,164 of record CM057339.1, read on the forward strand.
ATCGTGGAGCCACGGCCGTCCCAAGAGAATCTTATAAGACGTGTCGGCGTCGATCACGTATATCTTAGCTTCAGTTTGCAGATCCCCGAATTTGATTGGCAGAGCTATGGACCCCAGAACTTGCTGGCAATTTTGGTTGAAGCCTTGAATGACAATCCTTTCCCTTGACAGGTGTCGGACGTCCATTGATAAACTCTTCAGAGTTCGCAAGTTCATGATGTTCACTGAGGACCCCGGATCAATCAATATGCGATTAATTCGATCTCCGTCGCTGTACCCGGTCACGTAAAGCGGCCGATTATGCTCAGCCGTTCCCAGTAGCAAGTCTTCATCCTTAAATGTGACTGCGGCGGCATGCAAAGCTTGCTGGGCTTCTTTCATATTAATTTCCGCAAAGTGAGCCTGATACCGCTCGGGGTTTTGTAGAGCGTGAATGAGAACATCTCTAAGCTCCTTAGATAGGACCAAGGCATCGTAGATGCTCAGGAGAGACGGAAGCTTCCGGAGATGTGCCAAGACATTATAGTCTACCGGGGAAGGACTTATGTTTTCATCAGCCGGTTCTCTGCCATCTTCTTCATCAGCGACTTGTTTTTCCTTCCCTTTTGGGGCGTTGCCCTGATTTTGCGGTAGAGCCCTGCCGCTTCTGAGCTGGATTTGATTGGCCTTTGTGGTGAGCTCCTCGTCCTCTTCGGGAAAACAGAGCTCATCCTCGGAGTCGCTGCCAAGATGGATGGCGCAGCAGGTCACTACTGGGACCTCTTCATTAGAGTCTTCTTCTAACTCCTCCAGAATTTCAGCCGCTTGTACAGGGAAGAACTCCTTCAATTGAATCAATGTTCTTTCCTTTTGTTCATATTCTTCGAGGGAATCGATATATTTTTGAATGGTCGATCTCCCTGCAGACACTTTTTCGCGCCGAGCTGCACTTTTCTTCTTCTTGAGCTTCTTGGATTTTGAGCCTGATGGAGCCGCATTGGCAGCTGGACTGGTAGGCTTCTTCTGCCCTTCCCATTCCATCCTGGGTTCCTTCCGAAGTAGCTTTATCATCTTCTTCGTCTTATTAGATATGTGCGTACTCCACAGAGGCCGCGATGAGTCAGTTTCGTTTGTCAGGGCAGCAGGTTCAACTGTCTGCTCCCAGAAGGCTTCAACTCCTGTCTGTATAAAGTTGGCGGTTGCAACTTGATTGTTCACCAACACGTTTTTGGACAGCTCAATCTCTCCAGCCTTGTACTGCTTCTCGACCCAGTCTTTGAAGATATAGCAATCCTCGATCGCATGGCTCACTACTCGGTGGTACGGGCAATACAGAGGATTGTCGGTCATTTTTGCTTCTTGGGGTCTTTTCGGCTCCGGCAATTGTAGGCCGTTGTTCAAGGCATCTTTAAATATCTTGCGGACCTTGTCCCTTCTGAAAGAGTAAACCTTGTTCCTTTTCTCCTCTAAGGAAGGCCCATCTCCTCCCAACAATGGCTTTCGAGACCGGTTAGTTTTGGATTCGGCCGCCCTTCGCTTTTCTTCATTGTCAGACGCATTGAAGACATTGGTACTGCTGGAACTCCCGCTTCTACGGCTGTCGTCCCACTTGCTTTTCCAAGGTTTGTCTCTCTGAGAGTCCGGCGGGGACTCTTGCTTCGAGCGTTCCAGCATTTAGACTTTCTTGGTTAGCTCTTGAAACGTCTTGAGGCCTGCTGTACACAAAAATGGGACCATCCAATTGCTGAGGTTCCCAATGAGAAGGCTGACGGACTGGTCCTGCTCCAGCGGCGGTTCGCACTTGACCGTGAGATTACGACATCGGGCAATAAAGTCGGTGTTGCCTTCATTTTTCCCCGGCTTGGTCCTCACAAGGTCGGCAATGGAGATTTTATCACTGACACTCATGAACCTTTGCCGAAACAGGGACTCCATTTGGGCAAAGGTAATGACGGACCCGTCCGGTATACTCGCATACCAGTCGAAGGCGACGCCGGTCAGGCTGTTGACAAACTGACGAAGAAGGAGCGCGTCATTGCCTCCTGTATTTCCGCACGATGTTTTTAAGTGGGCGACATGCTGATTTGCATTCCCCGATCCATCAAATCTTCCGAACTTAGGAATGACGTACCCGCTTGGGAACTCAATCAGATCGTACTGCGCGGGATATGGCCGCCCACTACTACCGATTTCTTTCTGAGCTTCAGCTTCGGCCACCAATGTTTTAACCTTGCTGGTGACCAAATCCATTATCCGATCCTGTGTTAGCGGGATAGTGCCATTTGGGGCCAAGGCGTCCCCAAAAGCGGAGTGTGGCCGGCTTTCATATGGCTCGACCAGTCTCGGACCCGAAGGAACAGGCATTGGCTGCCTCGGATTGTCATCACCCGGCTGATTAGTAGCGGCTTGTGCTTGATTGGGAGGCGCTCGAGCAATTTGAGCCGTAAGTTGCATCACAACGTTTGTTAGGTCGTCAATTTTCGAATAGAGCTTGGCCATCTCTTTATCCTTGCTCCTGAGCTGTTTTCGAAGCTCTTGAAGCAGCTCTTGCTCTGCGGTCCTGGGGCGGAAAGTCGGCTCTTCCTCGCTGTCCGAGCTTGACTCTGCATGGACCGAGAGGTCTTTCTGCCCATCTTCCTCCTCGAGAGGGTTTTCTTCATCCAACGGGGGCGGCTGTTCTTGGGCGGCAGCAACCACATTCAGGCTAGATTGAGCTTGGGATGTGGTGGCCCCATCCTTGCTTTTGCTGCGAAGGTTGTCGCTGGGGCGACCGCCCGCCATATAGACCGTATGGATGATATATCCGGCCGTCTTTCTATCATTGGCAGCTGATTTCATGGATTGCTGTCTTGACCCCCTTGTTTCGGTAGCTGGTAGTCGATTAAAGGCGGCTGGCCCAACCAGTTTCTTGAATGGTGATGGCGCTTCTTTTCTGGATTTGCCCCGCTGCTTTCGTGCGGCACAAAGCGCCTGATAGACCCTTGAAGAGACAGTGTCATACTTTTTCTGTTGGGGCCAGGACACGTCTCTTTGTGGCACTGTTCGGACCGCTGTCTTCTTGATTCTGGCGGTCATGGCATTTTTCTGAACCCACTTCAAAGGCTCGAAAGAATTGCTGATTCTTACGTCCGACTCAGCCGTCGTCGTCGGGCAACCCTGCACTTGGAACTTCACACGATTCCATTTGGCCGAAGCCTTGGCCCGCTTGTTGGCTCGATACCTGAGCCGCTTCTGCCTTAACTTTTCTGTTCTAAGCACCTGGCAGACTTCGGCTCTTTGGGAAGACGCCGCAGACCGGGCGATGGAGGGCCTTGGAGATACGCTTGATTGTGCATTTGTTAGAGTCATCGTCTGAGCTCGTCCGCAACATTTGATGTTGCCCTTCGTACTGGAAGACTTGCCCCCAGCTGGAGTGCCTGAGAGCCGTTCAGACACCGTTTTAAGTTTCGTTTGTGGTGCCTTGGCGATCACAACATTCGGCCTCTTGCCCCTTGAGATCGGCTTGGCCGCCGGCTTTGCTGGGATTTCTGCCAGATGAGCGCTTCCGGCAGGCTAGATGATGACGGAGCCAAACTGGCGGGGCGGTTCCTCCCACTGTCGACTAAGGCTTGCGGGAAGAACCACACGAGCGTTGATCTTAACCACGTACGGAATCGCAGTCGCTTTGCAAGCTGAGTTCATCTTGGGAGACATTGTCGTCGAAAGTTGATTGCTGCACGAAAAGAAAACATTATTTCGGTATAGGCAATTGATATGTATATTGATTGAGTTCGCATGAACGTTTAACCCGAAATATAGGAGGAGAGATTGGTCCCACCGGGCGTGCCAGAGCCTGTAGGGTGTTTTTCGTCACCCCATTGAGATGGGAATACGCGCACGCTTCTCAGACGTACTACAGATTCCCCCTGCCTAGGGTAGGCCGGGGTTTAATGATTGTGGGGATCCGAATCTCCGGCAGCCGCGGACTAAGCTGCCGTTAATTACCCCTCGCCTTTGGGGCGAGGGAACCTCCGATTAACGGGTTAAACTGGTCATGCGAACTCAATGTGCAGTGTACGTGTGTTTTGTTTTGGAGGGGGTTTGAATATATCGGGAGCCACGCAGAGTTTTTACGGGGGTCCCGCTACCCGGATAGCGAGCTGGGGGTCAAGGGGGCTAGCAGCCCCCTTGCGGGGTGCGGGGCAGCGCCCCGTTAGAAATTTTTTTCTAACAGGGACAGTGTCGCGGAGTATGTGTATGTGTACATTTGTATACATATATATATATATACATGTATATATAAGTAAAGGGGAAAAAGACATCCAAAGGATGCGTGGGGCCAGCGCCTAGGCGCTTGAGCGCGAGCGCGCCACGTGTCGGCACGTGAGCGCTTTGCGCTCGAGCGCAGAGCGCTGGAGCGCAACGCGCCACGTGTCGGCGCTCGAGCGCAGAGCGCTGGAGCGCAACGCGCCACGTGTCGGCATGAGGGCGACTTGCGCTGGAGCGCAAGAGCGCCACGTGTCGGCACGAGGGCGACTTGCGCTGGAGCGCAAGAGCGCCACGTGTCGGCACGAGGGCGACTTGCGCTCGCGCGCTTGCGCTCGCGCGCTTGCGCTTGAGCGCAAGCGCGCCACGTGTCGGCACGTGGGCGCTCTGCGCTCGAGCGCTTGCGCTGGAGCGCAAGCGAGCCACGTGTCGGCACGTGGGCGCTCTGCGCTAGAGCGCCGGCGAGAAAAAGAGGCTATTAGCCTAAAAAGATTTCTCTGAAGAGAAATCAAAGAGGAGTTGGACTCCTAAGTGTTTTTTTTTTGTTGTTGGGTTTAGTGAAAGGGGTTCTTCTTCTTCCTCCTCTGTTAGCTGGATCTTGAAGATCAAGAGATATGGGATTTTAAAAATCACTCCTTTTTGAGATCTAATGGAAGATCTGAGTTCCCCTTGATGGGTTTTGTGGTGAAAATCTAATTTGTTTTATAAAAAGGAGAGTAGAACTCTTGATTTAATTCAAGAGAAAAAAGAAGGTTTTGGAACCTTGAAGAAGGAGAAAGATCTCATATCTGAAACCTTTTTTTTTTGGAGAGAGAAAAGTTATGAGATATTTTCATTATCTTTTGCCTTTATAGGCTATACATTTTACACATAGCCCCTTGGGCTTCACAAAATGGCATTTTGCCTATCCCATGGCTCATGTGCCATTTCTTTTTGCACATAAGCCATGGGCTTTACAAAAATTTGGCTTTATACCTATTTTTCTTACATTTATCCATAAAATAAAATAAAAGAAATACAACAAAATTTTTTATTACAAAATTTTTATCTTGGCGCGGTGGGAGGCCGGCCGCTTCATGTTCGGGCTCGACCCGGGCATGGGCCCACTGGATCTGGGCTTGGGCCCATTTGGCTTGGGGTTGACTTGGTCAACCGGGGTGTAAATTTTTACCCCAACAGCTGCCCCGCAAAAAAACGATTTGTTTTAAAAAAAAATCCTGGATTAAAAAAATTCGAAAAAATAATAAAAATAAATTTTCCAGATTTTTTTTTGTCAAAAAAAATATTTGGCTCTCTACCAAAATCAAAAAACCATCTGGTTCTGGACTAAAATCCAAAAAAAATATTTGGTTCCAAACCAAAATCCGAAAAAAAAATATTTGATGCTATCGCTGAAGTCCAAAATTTTTTTTGGTCCAACCAAAAATCATAAAAAATATTTGGTTCAACCAAACATCCCAAAAAAATATCCCACGAGTTTTCTTTCATAAAAGAAATAGGGTTAGGGTTCCGGAAAAAAAATTGCGAACGTTGTCGCCATTAATGCTCACCAAAAGAGAAAAAATTTGATTTTTTTTCTTTTTATTCAAAAAAAAGATCCAATCATTTAAAATAAATTTTATCTCACTTATTGTTTCATGAGTAATTTCACATTAACGAACTAAAAAAGTTACATCATAAGCGTCATAAAAATAGATCTAATCTATAGTGGTAATGCTCGATATTGGCGACCCTCACGATCGGGACACGTGGCGGACGACACGTCCCAAAACTCAGAAGAAAGGGCCCACAAAGGCCGACTATGCCACCCCTGTGCCCAACCGGCCAGCGCAAGCTAGCCCTCCTCGGGGCTCCCCGCAGATTGGCCTCCTCGGCCCCTCGGCTCGCCCTGAGCCGCCATAAGACCAAGTCTCCTCGGCCTTCTCGCTTGTCCCCAAGCCCCTTTGCCGAGGCCGTCTTCCTCGGTCATCCAACCAGTTCCGCCGCTCACAGGCTTAACTGCAGCTCCATGAATCTCGCCATGCGCGGATTCTCCGCCAGCAACATCCCACGTTCTACGCCTTCGCGATCCCCATTCGTGGGCGATCCGCTCTCTACGCAGGCGTGACGTCGGGAGCGTAACTGCCGGCGAGATTCTCGCGCCTGCTGCTGCGTGCCTCCACCACTATATAAACCCCTATCACAGAAGGGTCAAGTAAGCCATTCTTACTCCACTTAGCCGTTACGCTGCTCGGATCTAGTACTAACTTGATCGTCAGAGAGTCCTCGGTGGTATCAAACCACCTCGGGGATTCTTTGCAGGTACTTGGCGTCAAACTCCTCCAATCACCAAATCTCCTCAAAACCCACCGAGACCTACACACAACAAGGGATCCCCTCCAGAATCCACCGGGAGATCGACGGAAGACAACATCTGAAGGAGAACTGAAAAAGGACCTCCATCAGTTGGCGCCGTCTGTGGGAAAGCAAACTCCACAAAAACAAAGTTGGCCTTCCGATCTCCGTCCATATGGCAAGCGACCATCCTAAAGATTCGGGTACCAGCCGCAGCCTCCCCCTCACCGGGGGTCCGGATGAACCCCCTCCGGCGACCATTATCCACGCCCTCGCCAGCCGAATAGATCGGCTACAGTCCCTTGTGGAGGCGCTCGTCCGCGCCCAAACGGCCGGGCCTGGGCCCCAGATCGCCGCTCCTCCGCCTCCGGAATGCTCCGCCCCCGTCAGCACGGCCGACCACCGGCGGGCTGCGACTCCTGACCACGGATCCTATGGATCGATACTTCCTGAGGCCCGTTGGGCGCCTCGTGGCTCCACCCCCAGGCCCGCCGCCAGAGCACCACGCCTCGAACCTCTTCGCGACCCTTGCCCCACTGAGGAGATGTCGGTCACCTTGCCTTTCCACAAGCATGACCGACACCCACTCCCCCGACGGGGTCGCACAGTAGGGGCTCGCCATGACGGCTCAAGAGCCACCGCACCCGGGGATCCGAGGAACCTCATCGAGAGGAACCGGAGCCGTGCCCAGACGCAGGTCTCCCACAGCAGAGACCAGGGATCACGAGGCGCCGAGTCCTCGGGGTACCACGGCCGACTCGACGCCCTCGAGAAGAAGATCGAGGGCATGCGCCGGGAAGGTCACCTCTCGGCCGACGGGGCTGAGTACGCCGCCGACTCGCTCACCAAACCGTTCACCGAGGAACTTCTCGCTGTCCACGTCTCCTCGCGCAACAAACCCCCGAAGGTTTCTCTATTCGATGGGAAAACCAACCCCAAAGACCATATGGATGCTTTCACCGTGGGAATGAGCTTCCAAGGCTATTCCAATGCCGCCCAGTGCAGGGCCTTCCCTGCCACCCTCATCCGTTCTGGTCAGGACTGGTTCCGAGGACTCGAGCCTCGCTCAATCTCGACCTCCAACGAGCTGGCTACTCAGTTTCTCGACCACTTCGTTGGGAACCGTCGGCATAAGCGCACGGTTGACTACCTCTTCACAATTAAGAGTGGAGACAAGGAGACGTTCAAGACTTACATCACTCGCTTTTACAATGCCCTCCTCGAGGTTCCCGAGCACCGGGACGAGACCGTTATCACGGCGCTCAGATCTGGTATGAGGCACAAGGAGTGGCTGCGCTCCTTTGCGTTGGCACAGCCTAAGACCATGGCCGAGGTCAAGGCGTGGACCAAGCGCGAGGTTCAGCTAGAGTCCGAGGTGAACGCGAACCTCCCCCAGGTAGAACGATCCGACCAGAAGAAGAAGGCTCGGGAGGAGAAGCCGGAGCGTCAGCAGCCCTATCATCCGAAGTTCCAGGAGTACACCCCGCTCGACGTCTCCCTCGCAGTGTTACTAGAGGAGGCCCAAGGCGAAGGGTTCTTCAAGTTCCCTCCAATCCCGCGTCAGGCCTCAAAGCGGACCCGGGGCCCTTACTGCGCCTTCCACCAGATGCTGGGCCATGCCACCGAGGATTGCAAGCAACTCCGGGACTACATCGAGGAGCTTATCTGATCGGGGCACCTCGCCGCCTACTTAAGGGATAAACAGCAGGCCAACCGCGAGCAGGAGCAGCGTCCTCCTCCCGCCGAGCTGACCATCGGCCAGATCATGCTTGCCTCCGCGGAGGACCAGTCCGGCACCCGGAGTGTCCCATACCCGGCGCCAAGCACGGAGACCAGCAAGCCTCCAGGAAGCTCGGGCTACGCTGATAGGGTCATCTATTAGCTTGTACTTTTCTTTTGGGGCAATGTAAACTCTCTCTAGGGCTATTGTCAATTTAATAAAGATCAACAGAACGTTACGAGGAAAGTAGAAAAGTTCTTATTTATTCAAAATGGGGGGGTATTATGGGCTCCTCAGCCGTACATACAAAAAGAAAAAAATTATTATTACAATAGCGGGGGAAGGGGGTGCAGAGAGCACTGCTCGTGATACTCAGTAAAGATCTCCGCCAGCCGAGGCCTCGTGAGATCCAACCTCTCCCCTCGGTTCCCTCCGCGCGCGTTAATCCCAAGCCTCAACTCGTAGCACCCGCGGACGAGCGCCTCCAAGCGAGCCAGCCGGTTCGCGGAGATCAGGCCGAAGCGCCTCAAAGACCGCAGCTTGCCCACATCCTCATCATAGAGCTGCTCGGACAGGGGGTTGTAAAGCCCCGGCGATGCCCTCCAGATGGAGTATATCAGCAGCTGCATCAGGGAGGAACGTCGGGGGAGCAGCCGGACGAAGTGGTCTTCGATGCTCCCGCACACCAACTGCACCGTGTCCTCGGTGCAGTTCTGGTTATATAGGTACACATCTTTGAAATTGATGATCTCGGGGATGGTAAAGGGGAAGTCCTGCATTCTCAACACTCTGTTTGCAAGGGAAGGAAGGTCTAGTACTCCTTCAGCCTTATATAGTCCGCTGCACCCCCAGAGGAACTCAACGGTCGCCCGCTCTTGCCCAAGGAGTCGCCGCCACGCAGCGATCATTAAGCCTCCTCCGACGGAATCGAAGTGACGCGACCCTGGCGCTTCACCTCCCCCCGCATTCAATGCGCATGCTAACCGATCCTGTTCCCCAAATGTATGGTCGGGCGAAACCTCTTGAAAATTCGACCCAGCAGCTGCCCTGCTCGGCTATCCCTGGCGGGTAGCTTCCCTACCGCAACGCCAGGGATCAAAAAGTCCTCCCAGAGGCAACCTAGCAGCTGCCCTTCTCGTTCACCCCTGGCGGGTAGCCTCCCTGCCGCAACGCCAGGGACCAAAGCCCTCACCAAGAAGTGACCTAGTAGCTGCCCTGCTCGGTCATCCCCGGCGGGTAGCTTCCCTGCCGCAACGCCAGGGATTAAAGCCCTCAATAAGAGGCAACCCAGCAGCTGCCCTGCTCGGTTATCCCTGGCGGGTAGCTCCCCTACCGCAACGCCAGGGATCAAAAAGTCCTCCCAGAGGCAGTCGGGCCCAACCATCGCTCGGCTATCCCTGGCGGGTAGCTTCCCTACCGCAACGCCAGGGATCAGAAAGTCCTCCCAGAGGCAGTCGAGCCCAACCATCGCTCGGTTATCCCTGGCAGGTAGCTTCCCTACCTCAACGCCAAGGATCAGAAAGCCCTCCCAGAGGCAGTCGAGTCCGAGGATCCCTCGCTCGGCTATCCTTCAGGACAAAAGCCCTCGCCAAGAGGCACCGGGCAGTAACCCTGCCCGGCCAAGGGTCCTTGGTAGGCTCCTACGGCCCCTCCCGCGCCAAGGACCAAAGTCCTCTTAGAGGCAGTCGAGTCCTTGCTCGGCTATCCCCGGCTGGTAGCATCCTACCACAACCAACAAGGATCAAAGTCATCGCCAAGAGGCACTGGGCAGTAACCCTGCTCGGTCCCCGTCCTGAAGGATCAAAGCCCTCGCCAAGAGGCGGACGCGCAGCCTCACTGCCCGATTATCTTTAGTAGGCTTCCTACAGCCCCCCGACGCTAAGGACCAAAGCCCTCCTTAGAGGCAACCCAGCAGCTACCCTGCTCGGTTATCCCTGGCGGGTAGCTTCCCTACCGCAACGTCAGGGATCGGAAAGCCCTCTCAAAGGCAGTCGAGCCCAACTGTCGCTCGGCTATCCCCGGCGGGCAGCTTCCCTGCCGCAACGCTTGGGATTAGAAAGCCCTCCCAGAGGCAGTCGAGCCCAAGGATCCCTCGCTCGGCTATCCTTCAGGACAAAAGCTCTCACCAAGAGGCACCGGGCAGTAACCCTGCCCGGCCAAGGATCCTTGGTAGGCTGCTACAGCCCCTCCCGCACTAAGGACCAAAGTCCTCCCAGAGGCAGTCGAGTCCTTGCTCGGCTATCCCCGGCTGGTAACTTCCTACCATGACCGACAGGGATCAAAGTCCTCACCAAGAGGCACTGGGCAGTAACCCTGCTCGGTTCCAGTCCTGAAGGATCAGAGCCCTCGCAAGAGGCAACCACGCGGCTTCACTGCCCGGCCATTCCTACCCAGTTATTCCCGGTGGGTAGCTTCCCTACCGCGACGCCTGGGATCAAAAAGTCCTCACAGAGGCAGTCGAGCCCTTGCTCGGCTATCCCCGGCGGGAACCTCCCTACCCATGACGCCAGGGATCAAAGCCCTCGCAAGAGGCACCCGAGCGGCAACCTCGCTCGGTCATCCCAGGCTGGTAGTTGCCTACCCACAACACCAGAAATCAGAAGCCCTCGCCTAAGGGCAACGGGGCAGCTTCCGTCCATCATCAGCAACGCTTGGCAAGTAGTCGAAGTCAACTCGACGAACGATCGCTGAACAGATGACCGACCCGACATGAAAGCCCAGCAGCACAAACAGAAGATGAAGTGCGGACCGATGAAACTAAAGAAGGAGTTTTATTATCAAACGCACAGTCTTTACAAAGGGTACTTTGGGCTCCCCAGCCTTACAAACTGCCCGGAGGCTTACGAAAGGGGGACGAGGAAATATCAAAAAAGACCTAAGTCGCAAACCCCCCTGCGCCTCGCTTCCCTCATCGCTGGGGGCTTCACCACCAGAGGTTTTTCTACCAGGGGCGTGCCTCATTCCCCCCATCGTTGTCAGCCGGAGGCCTTGCCACCGGGAGCGGGACCCGAGCACGGAGCTCGCCATCGGTAAACTCGGGAAGCTGCTCCTTCATGGCATCCAGAGCCTTATTCCACGTGACGGCAGAATACTCACCGAGCTTGACGTAAAACTGCTCTGACACCTTGTAATCGGCCACGGCTTTTCTGGCCCGGACTTCAGCGGCCTGAGCCGACAGGAGCGCCACCTCGGCATCCCTCCGGCTGGCATCTTTCTCCTTCTCCATGGCCGCAAAGCGATTAGCCAGGTCCGCCAACTTCCTCTCGGCAACCCGGAGAGATGCACTCAGGCAACGGCGGACGCCCTGATTCGCTGAATTGGCAAGCTCCGTAGACTCCGCACGGGCTTCCAGGACATCGGCTCTAGCCTTCTCCAAGCGCAGGTCACACCGCAGGACCTTGACTTCCGAAGGGAATGCTTCTACTGGGCCCGGTGCGTGGAATGCTCCCTCGACTTTCATACGAGCGGCGATGGCACGGTGTTGAAGGACCTGACAGGAAGCGGATGAGAAACCAGGAGTCACTCAGGCCAAAGAAGGGAAGGCCAAAAACAACGCGTGAAGGGGTTCGTACCTGGACCGCCCCCTGGGGTATGGCCTCCATCTGGGCCCTCAGGGTGCCGCACGGAAGTCTCCCTCCTGCCGACTCTTCCATCCCGGCAAGCAAGCCGGCAGCAACGGAAAGCCCGGAAAGAACCATGGAGACGGCCTCCCTCCTGCACGGGGATCCCTTCAGGGACCATTGATGGCGGCGCACGAAAAATTGTCCTTTTCCTCTTAAGAGGGACCCCGTCCTCGCCCCCCCTCCGTCTCCCATCTGGGGCTCGGATGACCGCGGGCGCCTCAGACCGCCGCCGGAAAAACCCCCAGGAGCCGTCAACGGGGTGGACGACCCCGTCGCCGGCAGAACATTCGACGCAGAACTTGGGCCAGCCAGGGGCACGGCTGCGTCGCGGGCCTCCCTCTAGAACGAGCGACCCAAAGAGTAGGAACGAACCATGTATCCTCAAGAAGAGGAGCGCCGAGCGGCCAAAACTTAGAAGGAAGGTAGGGGACATGGAACAGGCCCCACCCCTATTTATCGGCACGAGCGACCTCATCCGACGGTGCCCTTCGTCTCCAGCCAAAACGCCTCCTCGCGTCCAAACGGCTCAGATTGCTCCACCTGTCGTTCTCACACTGGACCGCACCCTCTCAGGCATTGCAGGTCTGCGCACGTCGCGTCAGCCAACCGGTGCTTGACATATGGACCGTCACTTCAAAGGCAAGATATACGAACCGGCGCACCCCCCTTAAATGCAAAGATCTCGTCCTGATTCGCTAGCGGAAAAGACAGCTCATGGCCCGGGGACGCGTCCCTACGAAATCTTAGGAGGGAGCTCACCCTGGGCGGCCCGGCAGTCCACACCTGACCCGACCGCTAGCTGGTTGGGACAAGAGTGGGGGGCTAATGGTAATGCTCGATATTGGCGACACTCACGATCGGGACACGTGGCGGACGGCACGTCCCAAAACTCAGAAGAAAGGACCTATAAAGGCCGACCATGCCACCCCTGTGCCCAACCAGCCAGCGCAAGCTAGCCCTCCTCGGGGCTCCCCCGCAGATTGGCCTCCTCGGCCCCTCGGCTCTCCCTGAGCCGCCACAAGACCAAGTCTCCTCGGCCTTCTCGCTCGTCCCCGAGCCCCTTTGCCAAGGCCGTCTTCCTCGGTCATCCGACCAATTCCGCCGCTCACAGGCGTAACCACAGCTCCGCGAATCTCGCCATGCGCGAATTCTCAGCCAGCAACATCCCACGTTCCATGCCTTCGCGATCCCCATTCGTGGGCGATCCACTCTCTACGCAGGCGTGACGTCGGGAGCATAAGTAACCGGCGAGATTCTCGCGCCTGCTGCTGCATGCCTCCACCACTATATAAACCCCCATCACAGAAGGATCAAGTAAGCCATTCTTACTCCACTTAGCCGTTACGCTGCTCGGATCTAGTACTAACTTGATCGCCGGAGGGTCCTCGGTCATATCAAACCACCTCGGGGCTTCTTTGCAGGTACTTGGCGTCAAACTCCTCCAATCACCAAATCTCCTCAAAACCCACTGAGACCCACACACAACAGGGGATCCCCTACAGAATCCACCGGGAGATCGACGGAAGACAACATCTGAAGGAGAACTAAAAAAGGACCTCCATCATATGGTGACAATATGATGCAAAATCGATAGATCTATGAAAATCCATCAAAACGATAGCCCTAAAAATATAGATCTGTCATAAAATAATTTAAAATTTATTTGATCTATGTTTAAATAAGAAAACGTAACTTTTGAGTTGCAAATATTTTAAACATCACAGATTTACAAACATGGGATACATGACTCTGATACCAATGTACAGTTTAGATGACGTAGATACATAACATACAAACATACGCAACAGAAAATGTATGTATCTATCCTAAAGGTATACGATATACTTGATCTGATTGATTAAATCGATCATCTTGCCCACGTCACGTAGAAAATCTGATTTTTAGTATCTCCAACCAACGGCTGGAAGGAAACTACACTTTGGTAGAAAAGCGAGAATCTTTCTCTTGATCACCCCGCAAGCCAACCCAAAATAGAAGAGGATGAGGAAAAAAGACGACGGATCTTTCATGTTTTTCTCTATAGAAAAACTCTATATATTGCATGCATATCCATCACATGTCTCGTATGAAACCCTAGCCTTTTATATATGAATATATAATGTACCCACTAATATGGGCGGATTGGGCCGGATCGGACCCAATGGCTAACAATCCATAAAAAGTTAATTATAATTGAAGCTAAAACAAAATTTAAATAGTTATCAGGATGATGAAAAATATGCATGCAGTGGATATGATAAAAAAACAGCGGACATGGCAGGAGAAAAATAACGAAGAGGATGAGAGAAGATTGAGAAAAGGTCAAATTGGTATAACAACTAATTTGCTAGACCTTTATCTTGAGAGAAACTCTAATGGTCTCGAGAATTCCGCAACAGTTAGGGGTTCTCTCTCTTTCTTTTTGATAAAAATTATGAGAGAGAGAGAGACTAGGGTTTATTTATAGGATTAAAGATTAGGGCTTTTAGAGATTGTTCATATCATAATATTATATTATTATATTCCCCATTCTTATTCGTTTTATAAATAAACAGGTGCTTTTGACCCATGTCTGCTACATGTTACAGGTTACAGGTTCTTGGACAGGAAACAGTGAAAACGATGTAAAGACGACACAAAAAGGACTTTTTGGCCAACAAATAGAAGAATCTTAGTCAAGCCTCTACAAAGATAAAGTTCACAAAGCATAAGGCAGCGCAAGGTCCAAGATGTCAGAGCGAGCGGTTAAAAATCCACTACAAGTATTCACTGGAGATCTGGAGAAGAATCAGAAGCCAAACGAAGAAAAGAACTGAAGAAATAAAATGACCAAAGAACCAAGAAGCAGCCCACAAAATTTCACACTTTGTTCTCACTATTGGGCCGCGGAACCGCGGCCCAAGGCCTACCCATGCCGCAGTTCCGCGGCCGTCTAGAGCAATCAAGAGATAAAATTTTTACCAAATTGTGTTGGCGGCTCTGAAAAGATTTTCTAGGGGTATATTTGTAATTGTAGACATGCGGATCAAAATATAACCTAGGGTTTCTATTTCCTATAAATAGAACTCTAAACATTGTAATTTCTTATGCCTCCTTTTAAATAATAAATTCAGATCTCTTTATGGAGAGCATCGGTGTTTCTTTTCAATTCATGAATTCAGATCTGACAAACCTGCGTTGATGATTGGAGAGATGCATCTGTAAGTAGATTTAATTCCTTGCTCTAGTTTAGATTCTAATTCTTTGCCCTAGGTAGATTCAATTCTTGCCGTAGAAAAATTGTTTAGAGTTAGCTTTGGGGAAGGATTTTGAGAGATGAGATCTCTCATCCCTTTCTTACCCATCAAATATTTACAATAGGACTCCATGCATACACGCACACACCGCGCCCTACGGCATCCTACCCCTTGAGGTAACGATGACACCGTAGTGTAAAGGCCCGGTTGCGCGCGTTTTCCATGGAGGTTAGGGTAAGGATCTCTAAAGGAAGGACAAGAACCTAGAGGAAGGAACACCTTCCCGAATGGATCTAATCCCCTTTATTGATAATTACCATAACTCCTCATAGATCTTCATTCGGGTATAGAAAGCGTTGAGATTTACTTGCATTTCCAAACCATCCCTAAACCTAACCCTAGCAAGACTAGATCTAGATAATCGTAGATAGATAGATTTAGATTTTAGATTTAATAATCAATCCGAAAACCCTTCGGAATTAACGCTTTAGGGCGATTAGGAGATTCACAAAATCCCTGTGGACCGACCCGTACTCACCGGCTAGCTTCATGCGACGCCGTTCTTGATTGCGGTTATAGATAGTTTTTTAGACAAAATCAAATGGCGCCGTTGCCGGGGATGGCGTAGAACTTTCCTTTTTGCAATTTCGGGTTAATCTTAATAAAATAAAAAATCAAAAAAATCAAAAAAAATAATATAAAAATATATATAATCTGTTATTTTTGGAAGGGATACTTTGTTGTTTGAATTTTTGCAGGATATACAAATTCGGATCTGGAAATTTCCAGAAAGCGAAACGGAAAACGGGATATCGGAACAGAAGATATTTTACACAACAGAACACTGGATTTTTTTTGGAGCAGTGAACCGCCCAAAGCGCCGCCTTTCCACGGCCAAAACCTACCTTAGGCCTTGGAAACGCGGCCGTCTTGTCGAGTCAGAGCAACAGAAAAATTTTGGGGACTCGTGCTGACTAGACTGCCGCGAAATCGCAGCAGTAACGCGTTTATACCGCGGACACGCGGCCTTTTGGTGTCCTCTATTCGTGAAATTTGCTCTGTAAGCTTCCTCTGTTCCTCCTCTGTAATTTTTGAAATATCTTTTCTGGAAATGCCT
Organism: Agapanthus africanus; assembly: GCA_030015575.1. NCBI lineage: Eukaryota > Viridiplantae > Streptophyta > Magnoliopsida > Asparagales > Amaryllidaceae > Agapanthus > Agapanthus africanus. Next base: position 52,366,418 of record CM057339.1, read on the forward strand.
GCAGGATTTTGTGCACTTTAAAAATATATTCCCTTCCAAATAACGATCTTGTGCAGGATTTTTTGGCCCCGTTTAAATTAGAAATAGGTTGCAAGTAACATTTTTCTGTTGCATATCTTTTATCAAAATCTTTTTGCAACAATTTCCAAATAAAGAAAAAAAAAAGAAAAAGGACAAATCTTGTATAGAAACTTGCTAAAAAATTTTGCCGCAAATAAATTCTTGCACCACAATAAACTTTCTTTCTTTTCCCCTTTCTTCTAACATGGGTACCCCACATAATAAACCCCTTGCCGAACTTTGGTATCCCGAACCTAACTTTGCGTCGTACGCTAATTGTTTCGGTCGATTTAAAGACGATCCTTCCATGCCTAAAATATCTTTAAAAGATCAAATAGAAGCATCTAGGAGAAACAGTTCAACTTTTCAACCCACTTTGTGTCAACCAAGTCAACCTTTACCACCTCCATATGTTGATACCATTTTTTCAAGTCATGCTGTCACTCCTAAGCCGATGTCCATTGCTGAGCATATTGCTCAATCTCACAGCCGATCTTTCACCCCTCTCCACTCATCTAGTTCTAGGGATCCACAAGACTATTCATCTTTTTATCCACATGTTGACCCTACCCCTGTCCAACCACCCAATTCCTACCAGTCCTACCCGACTTTCCCACCTTCACTAGACATTGCTTCTACACAGCCATTTGGGAGTTTCGCGTATCCAAACAGTTTTGAATCTTTTACCGAAACCCCTTCACCACCCAAGTCTAGTTTGGAACAGTCGTTGGAAGCTTATATTTCAGAAACAAACAAAATGATTAGGAATGTGGATGCGTCCATTGCCGCCCTTATGCAACCTAGTGAACCGGCAGCTAGTTTCCAACTAGCTTCAAATTTTTCAATGTATGAGGAGGCGGTTGGACAGAGGGAAAATTGGAGAGGAGCGAGTGAGTTCTACACATTTCCAAATCAAACCTACCCATACCCAATTGAAGCCCACAACTCCGGTTTTCCGTCGATTGCCCTAACTGATTCACAAGTTGAAAATAATGATGAGTTATGTGAATTTGTAGTGCTTGAATTGCCAAATTGTGAAGAACCCCTTTCGAGTGAAACCACACTTAATCCTTTCGATCTTTACACCTCCACTCTATAACCTAAAACGATAAATATCCATGCTTTTGACGAGGTGTCAGAAAAAATTGATTTTCACTTGATTGAGGATATAGACACCGGGAAAATTTCGGATGATGAACCCGTTGATTTGGTTAAAATTTTATGTCCAATTCATCATCCCGAGTCATTAATGGTTCCTCCCGAACTTCATATGCGTCTTAATTTTGATGATAATGGTATGGATGAGTTAACTATTAAGGAGACTTATGAGGATAGTATTGAGGAGAGTCTTGAAGATAATATTGAGGTTGAACCATTATTGTTTGATGTGTCGGATTTTCCAATTCAGCCTCCTGAACCTTTAACTGTTATATCACCCTCCCTCCTTTCCATCGTTCCAACCACGCACAACATCACACTTGAAGACTGTGAGCTTGAAAATTTTTCTTTTGAATCTGACACAGTTCTCCCAGCCGATAACACTTACGAGTGTTTCACTTTTTAGGACGATATTGATGTCTCCCCGCCCGAATTTGAGTCCTTTACATTTTCAGACGAGTTAGTTGAACCATCAGACTCGGTTGCTTACAGTCGTTTCGAACCATTGTTGGAATCTTTCCAGTTCGAGACAGTTTATTACGGTGAGAATGAGACTATCCCTACTTCACTCGCTTTCGTCATTCCTATCATTTTTACCGTACAAGAGACCGTTACGCTTTCATCCCCTATACCAAATTCGGCGTACCCATTCCTTCTTGCGAATCTTGAGGGATTTGACCCCATTTCACGACGAGTTGATAAATTAGCACAATCGCTTTTAACATATCGGTCATCACAAATTGCGCTAATTTATTCACTCGATTTACACCCTCAAGATCGTACTCCACTTCTTTCTCTTTTCCGCCATTTTTCTCCCCCACCGAGACCGTATCCTGTTTCTACCTCCACACGGTCTCGTGTGCTTCTCATTTCTTTTCTTTCCACCCCATTATTTCACAAACCCTACCATTACCACGATAAGATTTTTGAATGGTTGGTGCTAATCTTTGGCTTGTGTAAGGCCAAGCTTAAGTTTGGGGGGAACTTTGTTGTATATATGTATATATTTTTGTTTTCTTTTTCTATAAAAAATAAAAATAAAATTCAAAACAATAAAAATATAAAAAAAAATTGTAAATAAATAAACAGGGGAGTGCCGACAATTTTTGACCCTCTTGGTTTAGCATGATAGTGAGGACACTGTCAAGTTCAAGTTTGGGGGTATGCTCGGTACGTCTTCTTCCTTCGCATTCATTTGTACATATTTTTGCATTTGCATACTTATTTGAAAATCCATAAAAATTGAAAATTTTCAAAAATTTTCAAAAATTATAAAAATTATTGTATTCAATTTTGGTCTAATTGACTTGAGTTTGACAGATAGGTTAACTAGCTAGGAACAACTAGATCTTAGACTTAATAAATTAAAAACCCTAAAAATAACCTTCCTTAAAGTTTAATGGTAGAGAGTATATGTCTTTGTAGTTTATTTAGAAATAGGCAAATTTTAGGTTCACTTCTTGGGCTAAGTCAAAATAAGGAAAGAGTATTGATGTTCTTATTAGAGTATAAGTTTAAAAAATAGTTCCTAGCTTGAGTCTAGATTCTGAAAACGTATACCCTACAATTTGCACAATCACGCACCTTGAAACTTGGAATAGTAGAAGAGACCTTGAAATGCTCTTGTCAAGTCCTTAGTACGAAGAAAATAAAAGGAAAAAAAAGTGTGAATAAAGAATAAAAAAAAATGAACACTGGTTTTTGTGATTACTTAAGGCTGCAAAAATAGAAAAATATTTAGCGAGGGTGCTTCATCACCTAGTGCCTTAGACCAACTGGTTTGGGAGTCACTGCTAAAGCCTTGGGTGTTGCAAGACTAGGAATTATGCTTTAATGTGCAAACACATCTTGTAATCGGTCGTTGGTACCTCAAGAAGTATTAACGGTCGCATGAAGAATGTGTAAGCAAAATTCAATTAAAAATTCACCAATTAATTAGTGCTTTGGACAACGGACAAGAGTATGATTGCTTGATTTGAATTTCCAGATGTAGGGGTAACTTATACACACACGTGGGGATATGTGATTGGAGTTTAGATGAGAGAAAGGAGTGAAGAATAGAACTTGTATCTTTAGTAGAGTTGATAGAAATTCCTAAGTGGAGATGTAACCCTAGAAGGAAAACTTAAGAAATGCCGAAAGCTAAGTAGGTCTACAGAACATATATAATCTTAAGTTAAATAATGAGAAAGTGTGAAGAATGTGGGTGGATAATTTACAAGTAGAAGATAATAGAATTCCTTGTTAGAAAACCTAATTGGAGAACAAAAGTCGAAAGGCCGAATTGATAGGATTTTGTGGGTGTAATCCGCTGAAAACCCTCAGGAGACAACACTCCTCCTACTAGGGACACCTAGAGATTTAACGGCTTGTTGCACGTGCTCAGTGCAATCGCGTTTCCCTACGAAAGTGCTGTTAGATTTTTGTAAAGAATAAAAAATAAGTTTGCTCGAGGACAAGCAAAAGATAAGTTTGGGGGTATTTGTTCACATCATAATATTGTATTATTATATTCCCCATTCTTATTCGTTTTATAAATAAACAGGTATTTTTGACCCATGTCTGCTACATGTTACAGGTTACAGGTTCTTGGACAGGAAACGGTGAAAACGATGTAAAGACGACACAAAAATGACTTTTTAACCAACAAATAGAAGGATCTTAATCAAGCCTACACAAAGATAAAGTTCACAAAGTATAAGGCAGCGCAAGATCCAAGATGTCAGAGCGAGCGGTTAAAAATCCACTACAAGTATTCACTGGAGATCTGGAGAAGAATCAGAAGCCAAACAGAGAAAAGAACTGAAGAAATAAAATGACCAAAGAACCAAGAAGCAGCCCACAAAATTTCACACTTTGTTCTCACTATTGGGCCGCGGAACCGCGGCCCAAGGCCTACCCATGCCGCGGTTCCACGGCCGTCTAAGGCAATCAAGAGATAAAAATTTTACCAAATTGTGTTGGCGGCTCTGAAAAGATTTCCTAGGGGTATATTTGTAATTGTAGACACGCGGATCAAAATGTAAGCTAGGGTTTCTATTTTCTATAAATAGAACTCTAAAGATTGTAATTTCTTATGCCTCCTTTTAAATAATAAATTCAGATCTCTTTATGAAGAATATCGGTGTTTCTTTTCAATTCATGAATTCAGATCTGACAAAACTGCGTTGATGATTGGAGAGATGCATCTGTAAATAGATTTAATTCCTTGCTCTAGTTTAGATTATAATTCTTTGCCCTAGGTAGATTCAATTCTTGCCGTAGAAAAATTGTTTAGAGTTAGCTTTGGGGAAGGATTTTGAGAGATGAGATCTCTCATCCCTTTCTTACCCATCAAATATTTACAATATGACTCCATGCATACACGCACACACCGCGCCCTACGGCATCCTATCCCTCGAGGTAACGATGACACCGTAGTGTAAAGGCCCGGTTGCGCGCGTTTTCCATGGAGGTTAGGGTAAGGATCTCTAAAGGAAGGACAAGAACCTAGAGGAAGCAACACCTTTCCGAATGGATCTAATCCCCTTTATTGATAATTACCATAACTCCTCATAGATCTTCATTCGGGTATAGAAAGCGTTGAGATTTACTTGCATTTCCAAACCATCCCTAAACCTAACCCTAGCAAGACTAGATCTAGATAATCGCAGATAGATTGATTTAGATTTTAGATTTAATAATCAATCCGAACACCCTTCGGAATTAACTCGTTAGGGCGATTAGGAGATTCACAAAATCCCTGTGGACCGACCCGTACTCACCGACTAGCTTCATGCGACGCCGTTCTTGATTGCGGTTATAGATAGTTTTTGAGACAAAATCAGAGATCAAGGACTATGATTAAATAATATTAGATTTAATGGCTTAAAAAGAGATTTAAAAAAAAGATTTTAAATTAAAACAAATTATCTTTAAAAAAAATCTTACAAAATCCTTTTCCTTTCTTTTCAAAATAAAATCTCCTCTTTAAAATAATATTTCAAAATTATTTTTCTTTTAATAAAATACTTTTAACAAATCTCATACTTTTAAAATAACCATCTTTTCTAAAGATTCAATTAAATCTTAAAAATCACAAAGGCTTTCCTATTTATTTTAAAATAAATAGTTTTATCTTTTCAACAATTTATTTTCTCTAACGAAGATATTTTAAATAAAAATTCTCTTTAAAAACAAGATTATATATTTTCTTAAAAAAATATCCCTATTTAAAATCTAATAAAATCCTTTTTTTTAAAACAAAACCTTTTTTCTTTTCTTTTCTAAAAATAAAACTTACCTTTAAAATTTATGAAACAAAACAAATAAGGATAAATCCAAACAAAATATTATTTATTTTGAAACGGGCACGTTCTTTACACTCTTGAGTCATCTTAGCCATTTACACGAATAATAGACAATAACCTTTTCTACCAGATGATCAAATCTATAAGTGGGGAAGGGTTGACGGTAGGCTAGGCATTTAGAAGTCTAGTGCCTAGTTAGGCTAATTAACCACCAACTAACAAGGGTCATCTTTAATATTATAATTAGAATTACTTAGATAATGTTATTAATCAACAAAATTAAAAATAAAAAATGACAAAATTCTAATAGGCAAAATAGAGCATTGGGAATATCCATCTCATTCACCACAAAAGACAAAAATAAAGAAATAAAAAGTCAACAACCCCTCTTCCCCTCTCTCATTCATTATACATTCTCTCTCATGCTTAAAACCCAAAAAATGATATGACTTACAAATTTATACATAAGCCCTTATGTCTTTGTTTTTTTGCATAGCTTATAAATTTCTCAATTCTAATATTATCACTAACCACGTTCGTTTAATTTAAATTTAGAAAACCTATATATATTCTAATAAATTTTCAGGTAATGTCAAGAATGAAAATTTCTACACAAAATTCATGCATGTGCGATGCAAGTGAAAGATAAAGTGAATATAATAATGATAGCGAACATGTATGAATTAATAAAACATGAGGGTATATTTATAACTTTTTATTTCAATTTGCAAGATCGCATGAAAAAGAGAGAGAGAACATTGGATTAGATTTTGGATGTGTGTTAACAATTGTGGAAAGAATCCCTTATATTTTTACTATTATAACTAGAAGTCCTTAGATGATGTCATTAATCAACAAAATAAAAAATAGAAAAATGAAAAAATTCTAACAGGCAAGGTTAAGTATTGGAGATGCACATCTCATTCATCACAAACGACAAAAATATAAAATAGAAAAGTCAACCATTCTCTCTCTTTCCCTCTCATTCATTACACATCCTCTCTCATGCTCCAAAACCCAAAAAAGATATGCCTTACAAATTTTTATATAAACCAACTCTAAGATATTTATTATTTTGTATGACTCATAAATTTCGCAATTCTAATATTAACATTAACCATATTCATTTCATTTAAATTCCGGAAAACTATAGATATCCTTAAAAAATAAAAAATTTCATGTAACGTCCAGGTTAAAAACAATTTACACACGTCTTCGGCTTCGGTATAAATATTGTTTAAAATATACACACGTGTATCGGTGCAAAAATACTTGCTTTAGATAGGTGAGAAAATTTGAGAGTCTTCTTTAGAAATATGAAAGCTTTAGAGGGTTTTTTTTTAAGACTCAAATTTTCTGAGTCAATACTTTTCATACCTACAATTTGTCTACCTAAAAGTTTACCAAAAAGATAAACAGATAGGACCCACAACATCTTAGTAATATTGTCAAACATGTGGACCCATGATGTTTATCTTTTTAGTAAACTTTTAGGTAGACAATTTGCTTGCCGTGAAAGTATTTTTGAATAAGAAATGTTTTTGTTCATGGCAAGAACAAAGGAAGCTATTCCCAAGGCTATCTCCTCACATTCTTCGCTCAAAAACAGCAACTAGTAACTGTCCTCTCAAATAATAAATCTCTTTCCTTTTCTTCTTCAATTAAAAAATTTTCATCTTCATCTCGAGATCAAAAGCAAATCAACAATGGCGGCTTGCATCGCTCGCTCCTCTCTCTCCCCTCTCCTTTTCAAGAGGTCACACAAAAAAAAACGATTCTTTTACTCCTCTCTCTTTCTCATTTGAGAATTTCATCAAACATCTTTCGTGCAGATCCGCGTCCTCCGTTTCAAACCAACTCGAATGGCTCCCGAAAGCGACGGAGAGTGTCAAAAATCGACGGACTTGCCTTTTGAGGTAATGGGTCTGCTTCTTTTTCCATGTAAACATAAAGATGTGTGATCTTTTGATACTTGATTATATTTGTTTGGTATTTTATGTTACACAATTAGATCAATGGCTACCAACGCTAGCCCAGAAGAAGTGTTGCCCAAATCGGTGCCTGTTCATGTTGCCCATGAGTTGCTTCAAGCCCGGCGCCACCGATATTTGGATGTCAGGTACCAATGCGGTTAGCAAAATGAATAAACCTAGGCAAAATTTTATTCATGTACCATGAAGTTTGAGAGATAAGTAGCACAAATTAGTAAATTGCAGATAAATATTACGACCTTTTCAGTGTTTTTCCAACTATTTTCATATGCTGCTTTTGGCGTTACCTTTATACACCTATTCCTTATTTCGCCGTTAACTACTTACATATCAAATGCCAAAAGATTGAGGTATTTATCTGCAATTTACAAGATTTGTGATATTTATCTTAAGATTCTTAACCACAGTTGAAGTTAAGCGAATTTAATGAAATTTAGCTATAAGTCCGTGTTTGATGAACACTAAGCTCAAAGAGATAATTTGGTAGGACGGTTGATGAGTTCAATGCGGGTCATCCTGTGGGGGCTACAAATATCCCTTACTTGTTCAAGGAATGTTCAGGTAATGAATTAGGGATGGATGGAGTTGTCCGTCGTCTCTAATAATGTTCATAATCTGTTTTCAGTTTTATTTATTTATTTCTAATTCGTTGTTTAATTTGGTTCTATATAATAATGCAATGGTAGGTAATTTGGTCAATTCTGATAAAAACTTGAAAGCACTATCAATATTAAGCTTCCAAAAAACTTTGATTGTTGCACTTGCGCTCCTATATACATTCATTTTCTTATTAAATAGAGTGTCCATACATTTTTCTGCTGCTAGTTATATGAATATAAGGAATGATAGTAAAGAACTGCACCACCGTCAAAAATCCTTTTCCCATCATAATGGGATGAAGAAATATGAAGCAATACTTCATAAAAGATTTGACGAAATTTTATGATTGACCGTTTACCCGACTGAGTGGCATAAAATAAGTTTGAAATATTTCACCATTTCAACTAATCAACAGGACCAAAACTTCAAGAAGAACCATGAAAACGGGAGCTTCTCTCTCCTCTAAACCCCAGCCTTCTCTCTCCTCAAATCTCCAGCCATCTCTCACCGCAGACCACCCCCGCCTACCTTTTTAAACTCCGCGCCCTCTCCTCTCTCGTCTGATGTCCTTTTCTTCCCCTCAACCCTTCTCGTCTGTTGCAAGTTTACTTCTTTGTTTACAACTCACCACCCCCCACTTCTTTCCCCTGATGCCTTTGTCTTCCCTACCCACCAGCTCCTGGACTTCAAGTTTCTAGCTTTCCCTCTAAAACCCTTCTTCTACCTCCTATTCGTTGCCACCCACTTGTTCTACATCACCAACAACCAGGTGCTGCTTCACATTCTCTCTTTCTAAACCCTCTCTTCCACCACTAAACCTTCCTCCTACTTTCTCAAACCGCATCACCAAGTTTCTTGAAGCTTCCTCTCAGTTCTTTTGGTCTCTTCTTATCGCAATGAGTTGAGGAGATGGGTTTGTCAGAAGACGAAAATTGTGGCAGAGATGAGAAAAGAAAGGAAGTCTCACTGGGTTTTAGTACGGGCTCTAGTGCTGATGATGGGGGTCGTGATGAGGAACGAAGGAATCCACGTAGGAAGAAGGAGAAGGAGATAGCTGGACGTGGTGATTCGAGCCTACGGCTACGACCGAGGTCGCTGGCGATACCAACATCTAAGGACCTCTACCGGGGGAACAGCCACAGGGGTACAAATGAGGGGGGCGACAATGGACCCTCTACCGGGGTGTTTAACCGCGTGCTTCATGTGTCGTCGCAACAGTAGGTGATCCCTCACGCGGCGCAGCCGCCGACGGAAGGGGGCCGTATAGACCTCAGTACGGCGGAGGCAACTCTAGAGTTAGAGGCGGCTATGTTGGTGTCAATGATAAGGGCAAGGCAATGATGGGAACTGCAGACCCTCGTGTGGGGGACGGGAAGAAGATATGGGTCGAAAGAATACCGGCGAAAGATAGGCTGAATCTGGGTAAATGCTAAGACTGAGGATGAAGAAGGTTGGACCTGGGTAATCTCTAAATGGGAGGCGAAGAAGCAGAAAAAACCCATCAACTCTTAGGAGAGCTCGAGTAGGGGCGAATACAGCTCCAGGGGGAGACCGATGGCCGATGTGCCTTGCTATGATTGTGAAGAACTCGGTCACACGAGAGCGACGTGTAAAGTGGGGGAGATTTGCTACTGTTGTCGCATGGTGGGTCACCGCTTGTTTCAGTGCCCGATGAGGGGACATGCTACACCACGAAGACAGTCTCTCCCTCGTTTGGCATGGCACGGCCAGCTCGCAGCCATCACCATGACGAAAGAGATGAGTCGAAGAGAGAATGAATTGGTGAAGGAGTGGGTGGTGGTGGACGTACTTTACGGTCACCCAACTAAGGAGGAGATTCTTGATGCTATGATGCTGAGGTTTGAGGACTTAGACACGGCAAGATGGGTTGTTAGGGAAGAAGATGCTGGACTTTTTGATCAGATTTACGAATCCCTCGTCTTTAGTTTCAATTTCTATGATCTAGGTGTTACCCTTCGACTCGTTTGGTATTAAAATTAGTAAGTGGAAGTGATGGAGGTCGGATCTCTTTTAGATGCTGTCCTCCGTCGATCTGTAACGAGCGCTGTTTAACGGCTGAGATTTGGCTTGAAGGTTGTCTTCTTAGACGTGTGGATCTCAATGGGTTGGTTTTGAGGTGGAAGCCAAGCTACCTGCAAAGAAGTCCCGGGATGGATGACCACCGTAGGATCCTCCGACGATCAAGTTAGCCGAGAAAAATGGGCAGAGTAGCGGCTTGTTGGATTAAAATCGTCTTACCTGAATCGTCTGAGAGGGGTTTTATAAGGGGTCGCATGAAGCGACCGGGTGCGAGATGTTCGCCTTCGGTTACGTCTCTGACGTTACGCCTGCGTGAGTGACGGGATCCACCATTAATAGCAGGATACGCTTGTTGATGGGGGATGCGCCGGCGTGGGATGCGGGACGTAGGGCGGTGGCTATCTCGCTCTGGCGAGATACGTAGAGCCGTTGCGGAAACGCTAATGCCTCGCGTTCTCGTTTGTCCGGGAGAGCTGGGGAAGCTTCGCTCGGTGTGAGCTCGAAGACGAGCTGGGAGACCGAGAAAGCTCAGCTCTGTAATGGCTCGGAGACGAGCATAGGTGGGTGGCGCCAGTTCGGCGGCTAGGCTAGTCTTCGGTAAGAGGCGGAGTGTATGCTCGGATACGAACCGGGGAGGTCATCAGTGCTCCAGACTGATTTTTCCTCGGCAGCCCCCTAGGAGTCTAGTGAGCTGTCGCGGGTGACACGTCATTCGCTACGTGTCGTGATCTGAGAAATTCTCACTTATGAGCATCATCATTAGCCCCCCACTTTCGCTTCGACCTATTTATGGGTCGGGTCGAGAGTGACCTGCTTGGTTTGTCTCGCTCAGTGTGTGGCCGGGAATCCTCGGTACGGATTTTCCGGGGCGACGTGATATTGGGCAGTTGCGTCGTTCAGATTTCCGGACCCACGTGGCGTATCCCCACAGTGCTTGGATCTTTGCGTGTATTTCCGATGATATCAGCGGATCGGCAAAATGTTCGCGCATTAAAGAGGGGGCGCCGATTCGCTCGTTCGTCTGTTAGGTCACAAGCCACGCGTCTGAAGCGGGTTGGCGGACGCGACAGGTTGTCACTGTCGCCTGCGATCGAAGGGACGTTTCCAATGGTCGTTCGATACATGGAGACTTGACGGCTGGCTAACGCGAAGCTTCGTTTTGGCGGGAATTGATCTGGGCCGTTAGATGCCTTCTCTGGAGGGTATAAATAGGAGGGGACCCCCATAGGACCAACACTTCCTTCATAATTTCCCTTCATTGCCAAAGATTGCTTGGCGCTCCATCTTTTAGATCGGATCTTTTGCGCTCCTTCTTCGGAGAACTCATTCCTTTGAATCAGGTTAGATGTTTTCTTCCGAGGAGTCTGTAGAAATAGTTAGAGTCGAGTCTAGGGAGTCTTCCGCCTCTTTGGCTGCTGACAGCCAAAAGGGTTCTCTTATTGCTTTCTCTGTGTCGGGCTCACCCCATAGAGTCAGGGCTACCCGCGTCGCTAACCGTCCGGCGGCGACAAAGACCCCTAAGGTGCACATCGGGAACGCCCGCGATGCGCCCTCCGTCTTGAGGGATTTGGACGAGCTTGCCCAGATTCGGGCTCGTTTCCATATCCCCTTTAACTATTCGCTCCGTTTGGTTAAAGGGGGCGAACGGGCAGACCGGGTGCAGGGGAAGGAGATTGTCCTGTATTTGGAAGCGTTCCCAGCGGGAATGCGTCTGCCCTTTCCAACCGAGGTATGTGGGGTATTTCGTTGCTTCCATCTCTCCCCGGGCCAGCTAGCGCCGAACTTGTGGAGAATCCTCCTCGGGTTTTTGGTCCGGTTGAAACTTGAGGACATCCCTTTCAGTTTGACCCTTCTTACTTTTTTTATCTACTATAAAAATTATCCCGGCACTAGCAAGAACGAGCCGAGCTGAGTGTATTTTTCCTTAAAAAATGCAAGGGCGGGGTGGTCGGGTCAGGCGTGGTAGTCGTTCCTTCTTCCATCCATAACTGGAAGGAGAAGTTTGTATTCGTCGGGCCACCCGAGGGCGAGGATTGGTCCGTGCCTACACAATGGCACATGGCCGATTGCCCGAGGGCGAAGCAGTCATCCTCGCCCGAGGAGGGGGCGGTATCCATGTGGGAGTCGATCCAGCGGGCCGACGTCCTGCTTTCTGAGCAGGTTCTTAGCTGGGCCGGGCTCAGCCCCGCACGCTTCATGGGTGAGTTGGGTCTTCGGACGATCTGTTTAGACTTGAATGATTTCTTTTGCCCTTCTAGCACCACTAACTCTTTCATGTATTCTTCTTTCGCAGGACAAATGAACCGATCTAAGATCTTAGCTGCCATAGCCGCTACGGTCCACAAGAAGGCCGAGGGCGTAATCTTGTCCCGAGACGGTCCGAGCTCAGCCCTGAGACCATCTCCACTGGTGAGGCCTTCCGCAGCGTCCCGAGCCCCTGATGACCTCCGCGAAGGCAGCTAGAAACATGCGCGAAACCCGGCGCCCCTGGAGAGGGGGCAGGAAGAGGGTGTCGAGGTTTCTCTCAAGAGGAAAAAGACAATCTCCCGCCCGTTGTCCACTGAGATTCCTAAAGGGATCCTGTGAAGGAGGGGGACGCCTGCTTTGTGGTCCCCTCGGGACTCTCCGTTGCCGACAGCTTGCTATCCGACATGGAGCAATCGGCCGGGGGTAAGATTTCCCGGGAGACCCTGAAGGCCCAAGTGATCGTCATCGCTTAGGAGGCGGTTCAGGTCGGTATCCGTATCCTTTAAGGATTTCCTAAAGTACTCTTTCCTCAGTTTTAACTTGCCTAACTCTTCTGGCCGTTTTCCTCAGATTCTCCAACATTGCGCCGTCATCGTAAACATGGAATCCGAGGAGATTGTCCCGGCCATGAGGAAGGCCGGGGAATCATCTTCGTAGGAGGAGGATCTGCGCCTTGAGCTGCAGCAGGAGAAGGAGAAGACAACCGCCCTCGAAACCCGGTTGGCCGCCGAGACGTTAACGGTCTCCAAGTGCCAAGAGTCCCAACGACTTTAGAGTGCATCCAACCAAGCCGTTCAGGCTAAGTTGGAGGAGATGTGCAAGTGCTATGCCACAATAAAGAAGTCGAGGGATGCCAGCAAGAGAGAGGCCGAGGCGGCGCTTGAGGAGGCGAAGATTGCCGAGCCTCGAAGTCGGTGGAGAAGTATAAGGCGTCAGACCAGTTCTATGCCGACATCGTCGAAGTCTCGGCTATCATTTGGCACGAGGCTCTTGATGCAGTCAAGGCGTTGATGCCGAAATTTGCCGACGGTGAGCTCCGCGTCAGAGTCCTGCTCTCTGTGGATACGCCGCAAGTGACTGGCGCCGGGACGGCCATCGGAGGAGAGGAGGTTGTGGAGGTAGAAGCCCCGGCCCCTGAGGACGGTGCCGAGCAAGGCGAGACCCGGGCGGAGCCCACAGAATGAGCCTCTTCGCCTTGTGCGTTTTTTGTTTTTCCTTTCTATTTTTCAATTTTTGTAAGCCTCCGGGTACCTTTTGTAAGGCTGAGGAGCCCAGAGTACCTTGTAAAAATTTTTGGAGCCTGAATAAAGCTGCTATTTTCCTCTGCATGACTGTGTTTTCTGTGTGAGTACTTCAGCTTGTCAGTCTTTTCCTCGAATCAGGTGTTAGGTTGTAGGTTGATGATCGGCTTTTTTGATGACGATTGCGCGTCGAATGTAACTCGATTAATTGCCAAGTGTATGTAGGTCGGTGCCCTCCTGCTCCCCGCAGTCGAGGTGACGATCGTTCATTTAGGATGAGTCAAGTCTATTCCTCAGAGTCGGGTTAACGGCCACGTCTCTTTGCGTGAGTTGAAAAACAGCCAAGTGGGAATTGGTCGGCCTCGACTGATTCCTAGACTTGTGTCTTCGTAGGGTAGGAAACTACTCCTTGGAGATTTAGCCGAGCAGGGAAGCTGCCCGGTGGCCTCGTTAGGAGGGCTTTAGATTCTTAGCTTTGATGGGTAGGAACCTACTCGCTAGGGATGGACCGAGCAGGGAAACTGCTCGGTGGGCTCGTGATGAGGGCTTCGATCCTTAGCGTAGATGGTAGAGATACCCGCCAGGGATGGACCGAGCAGGGAAGCTGCTCGGCGGCCTCGTAAGGAGGGCTTTGATCCTTAGCGTAGATGGGTAGGAATCTACCCGCCAAGGATGGACTGGGCATGGAAGCTGCTCGGGGGCCTCGTAATGAGGGCTTCGATCCTTGGCGTAGATGAGTAGGAATCTACTTGTCAGGAGTGGACCGGGCAGGGAAGCTGAACGATGGCCTCGTGATGAGGGCTTCGATCCTTAGCGTAGATGGATAGGAATCTACCCGCCAGGGATGGACCGGGCAGGGAAGCTGCTCGGCGGCCTTGCGATGAGGGCTTTGATCCTTGGCGTAGATGGGTAGGAATCTACTCGCCAGGGATGGACCGGGCAAGGAAGCTGCTCGGTGGCCTCGTGATGAGGGCTTCGATCCTTGGCGTAGATGGGTAGGAATCTACCCGTCAGGGATGGACCGAGCAGGGAAGCTGCGCGGTGGCCTCGTGATGAGGGCTTCGATCCTTGGCGTAGATAGGTAGGAATCTACCCGTCAGGGATGGACCGGTCAGGGAAGCTGCGAGGTGGCCTCGTGATGAGGGCTTCGATCCTTGGTATAGATGGGTAGGAATCTACCCGCCAGGGATGGACCGGGCAGGGAAGCTGCTCGGCGGTCTTGTGATGAGGGCTTCGATCCTTGGAATAGATGGGTAGGAATCTACCCGCCAGGGATGGACCGGGTAGGGAAGCTGCTCGGTGGTCTCGTAATGAGGGCTTCGACCCTTGGCATAGATAGGTAGGAATCTACCCGCCAGGGATGGACCGGGCAGGGAAGCTGCTCGGTGGTCTCGTGATGAGGGCTTCGATCCTTGGCGTAGATGGGTAGGAATCTACCCGCCACGGATGGACCGGACAGGGAAGCTGCAAGGTGGCCTCGTGATGAGGGCTTCGATCTTTGGCGTAGATGGGTAGGAATCTACCCATCAGGAATGGATCGGGTAGGGAAGCTACGCGGTGGCCTCATGATGAGGGTTTCGGATCTTTAGCGTAGATGGGCAGGAAACTATCCGCCAAGGATAGACCGGGCAGGGAACCTGCTTGGTGGCCTCACGAAGAGGGCTTTGTTGACTCCTATGCGCCTTCGTGGGGTGTCATTCAATCTTCTATGATCTGTAGGAGGGGGAAGAGTGACCGCCACAGATGACGCGTGGCAGGAACGTATCGGTAAGGCACGATTTCTGAGATTCGCTTTGTTCAATCTTCCATTTCCCGTAAAATCAGGGAGATTGACCGTTTAGGATCTCGAGACAATCGGCATGGTTGCCACGTAGTAGCTCCATATTGGGAAGCTGAATATTTCCCGCGATCCGCTTCGCTGCGCGCTTAAATTTCGGCGCTTAGAGATTTTTGTTGAGGCTATAAATAGCGAAGGCATGGTTTCTTTTAGCCTCGTGTTTCTGAAGATGACCGGGCGTCAGTGTGTGCTCATCAAGGAGATCATTTCTCGCGACGATGTGTACCTCTATTGCGTCAATCGCTTCGAACAGACGTATGAGGTGGTGGTAGACCGCGTGGAGGGCCACTTTGGACGCCTTCTTCCCCGGCGATCTCCACTCCTCCAAGTACTCATTTATGCGATCTGGAGGAGGTCACCGGGTCTGTACAATGCCCTGTCCCCGCAGCTGAAAGATGAGACGATCGAGAAGTTGCATTCGCTCTACCACCTCGGCCTGATCTCAAAGAGCAGGCGGGACCGATCGGAAGGCCTTCTTCTGGAGTGCTTCCAGAAGAGACTGATCGTCGCTTCTTGCCCAGCGGTAGGGGTTGCCGGCGCTTCCGTGGTAGCTAGGGTCAGCGGGCAATGCCAGAAGGAGCGGGCCGAAGAAGCTCAGGCCCGGCTGTGGGAGATCTTCTTGGAATACCACGAACAGTGCTTTCTTGATCCCCGGCCCCTTTGCTGTAATTTTTGTAAAGCTGAGGAGCCTACAATACCTCTTGATGAATAAAATTCTTCTTTTCTGATGTGTTTTGTCTTCTTTTATCACTTAGCACTTTTTACATATTTTCTCAAAACGAATCTACGGATCTCGGAACCGAGGAAGAAGAAAATATATCGAAGAAGTCTCTTCTAATTCAGGAGACTTAATAATAAGAAGAAGAAATAACATCGTTTCGAAAAGAAGAAAAATACATTCATTTGTACAATTTGAGCTTCTCAGCGTTGAAGGGACAAAGAAACTTACGACCCCCGGCGTCTTGTAATCGATATGCTCCACCGGGCAATGCTTCTGCTACGAGGAATGGACCGTTTCACTTTGGCGAGAATTTGTGCAGCCTTGCCTGATCTACGAACTCGTTCCTTCGTAAGACGAGATCTCCTGCCTTGAAGACTCGATGACTAACTCAAGCGTTGTGATAGCCTGCGGTTTGTGGTTGATAGGCGGCTGCTCGGATTTGTGCCCGATCGCGTTTCTCCAATAAAATGTCCAAGTTGGTCCTTAGCGCCGAGGTGTTAGCTTCATCGTCGAAGTGTTCGACTCGGTAACTGGGCAATCCGATCTCCGTCGGGACCATTGCTTCGGTACCATAGCAGAGGCTGAATGGGGTTTCTCCCGTGGGTGTTTTCTTTGATGTACGTAATGCCCACAGTACCCGTGGCAGTTCCTTGACCCAACTGCCCTGTCTTCTTTCTAAATGGGCTCTAAGACCGTGGATAACTCCACGGTTCGCTACATCGGCCTATCCATTGCATTGCAGGTGCGCAACCGCGGCGAACTTCATAAGTATGTGGTATTCACTGCAAAATTCTTTGACTTTGTCATTCTCGAAGTTGGTCCCGTGGTCAGAAACGATACACCTCGGGATCCCAAATCGAGAGGTGATATTGTTCTGCAGGAACTTTATTATGGAGGCGGCGTCTGGCTTTCTGATGGGGACGGCCTCTATCCATTTCGTGAAGTAGTCTACCGCGACGAGGATGTACTTATGCCCGTCTGTGCCGGTAGGGAGCTGGCCCATAATGTCCATCCTCCATTGTACGAACGACCAAGGGGAACTGAGAGGCGTTAGCAGGGAGACGAGGTATGCTGCCGTGGAGTTGGCAGCTTTTGCATTTCCTGACAAGTTTCTCGGCATCCTGGTATATTCTCGGCCAATAATACCCTTGGAGTAGCGTCTTCTGGACCAGGATGTGGGCTCCTTGATGTGCCCCCCGACCCCTTCATGTATCTCTCGAAGAACATGGTCGGCTTCGTAGGGGTCGACGCATCGGAGTAAGGGCTGCGTGTAGGACTTCTTGTAAAGGTTTCCATTTCTCCAGATAAAATGACAAGCTTTCGCTCGTAGGCAGCGAGCCTCCCCTCGGTCTTCTGGAAGTGTACCGTCTTTTAGGAACTTTACGAGGGGTTTACTCCAATCTTGGCCTTCCTCCTGAGTCGTGTATACTTGGAGCGTTATCTCTCCATCTTTCATGCTGGGCCGAGGTAAAACTTCAAAGAGGATGTTCCTCTTATGGTTGGCCGTATAGAAAGAGGCGAGCTTTCTCAAAGCGCCAGCTTGGGTGTTCAGGTTCCGGGAAATCTGCTCCACCTGGACTTCGTCGAAATTTTTGCGAAGTCTTTTTACCTCAGCTAGGTACTTTATCATGAGAGGTTCCCGGGCTTCAAAACGTCCGGTCACCTGGCCGATGACCAGCGCGGAGTCGCTGCGGATTCAGATCGTCTTCAGCCCTACCCCGGAGGCGATTCGCAATCATGCTAACAAAGCCTCGTATTCTACGGTGTTGTTTAACGCTTTGAACCCGAGCTTTACTGAGTATTCCATCTCTGCCTCGTCCGGGCCTCGGATGATCAGGCCAGCCCCGCTCCCTTCCTCGGTAGAGGATCTATCGACGTAAAGAACCCAATCGGGGACGGAGTCGGGTACTTCCTTGACCGAGGATCGAGGTCCGCCGTCCCATGTTGCCGCTTCTTCTTTAGTGGGAATAGTACATTCAACTACGAGTCAGCTAGGACCTGAGCTTTGATGGCTTTCCGGGGGCGGTATTTGATATCGAATTGGGATAATTCCCACCTCCATTTTTCTAGACGACCTGATGACACGAGGGAGGCGAGAATTGTCCCTATAGGTCGCTCGGTGAGGACGAAGATGGTGTGCGTCTGGAAGTAGTGTCGGAGTTTCCTTGAGGCGACAACAAGAGCCGAGACTATTTTTTCTATGGCCGGGTACCTTGTTTCTGCGTCTTTGAAGATATGGCTCACGTAGTAAACTGGCTTCTGTTCACCTTCGGCTTCTTTGACCAGCACTGAGCCCGCTGCTTGGTCGGAGACTGCAAGGTACAATAACAGCTCGTGTAACACCCGAGCCCAATAATACTATGTATATTACTAGTTGAGTGTTATTTATTGCTCTTTCCAATTTTACTGATTTTCTGGTGTTTATTGCTAAATTTTACCCGGTTAAGTTATTTTGGCACATAACAATTTTTAACTCCGAAAATGAAATTTAAAATGTCCATGTTGGCCTACTCGTCGCCACTAGTCGCGTGGTAGCGTCCGCGTGTCGAGATTCCGTTCCGTTTGGCTAAACGGGCAAGTTTGGGCGACTACGCGCGCGTGCAAGTGTCCGACTTGGGGGCATGCATTTTAATCACTAAACACCTCTTTTCAAAATTTGGAACCCGCTTAAAATCCTATAATTTGAATTTGGAACATTTGGGCGCAACCCGGGCGCGATTTGGAAATGTTTCATTTCACGCCAAAAAGGGCCCATTTAAATTTAATATCTAAAATATGTATACACTCAAATCTTTAATTCACAACAGTAAATCCCCAAAATCCTACGCAATTTCCTCTCAAATCTATCTCGTGGCCAATCACGAGCTCTTGTTGAGCTCGTGGGCCCCCTCCTTTCTATTTCTCTCTCTGCCTCTCTCCTCTTTCTCTCTCTCTCTCTATCTCATCAATCCTATTCTTTCTCTCTATAATCCCTCTCTCTCCCTTACTCTATATATATTAAACATGCAGCCGCCTCCTCCCCAGTAACCCATCGCGAGAAACCCCCACGCAAACCCTAACCCTAGCCTCGCGATCCCACCGCCGGCCTCCTCGAGACCTCGCCGTCGCCGCCCTCACCACCACGACCTCCACCGCACCCACCTACCCTCTTCCTCCTGTTCTCCCGACAACACCCGCGCCTGCACCCAACCCCGACCTCGCCTCCACCCTCGCAGACGTCGCCGTCGACGTCGCCTCCCACCGTCGACGCCTCCCACGACTCCCTCTCACACCCCTCGTCGAGACCTCGTCGTCGTTCCCTCCTCCCCTCGCCGGAACAGTGAACCCTAGCCTTCATCCTTCGCCTACCCCCGCTGTTCGCCGGAGAGACGTGCCGGCGACCCCGTCGACACCACCTCCGACCACCTCCCTCTCTCCCACGACCACCAGAGCCGACCCCTCTCCTCCAGCTCGCCGCAGCACACTTTTCCGCGCACCCCGAAGCTTTCAACCCTCGTTGCAGCCGCTGCCGTCGCTTCGCCGGCGTTCCAGCGCCGTCGAGCTCACCGGGGTCACCTGGTACATCTCTCTGTAAGTGTTTCCTTCTCCTTCCTTTTGGTGCAACACCCCCGCTGGTCCGTATCGTGAATGCGTAGTTTTGTCGCTAACTCCGTTACTTTTGACATTTTGCCGGAATCCGACCGTGCCGTCTGACGAACCCGACGCTCCAGCGAAGCCCCCTGGTCCGTGTGATCCCGTTGACCTCTGTTGGGACTCGATCCGTGGCCCGTGCTTCCGTACCGTGGTTTCTACCGACATCGCACCCGTGTTTCGGTTCGCGGAACCGCCGAGGCAAGTATCCGAATACTTGCTTAACATGCTACAACTTAATCATCATGTTATAACTACACAACTAATATAACATCGATACCTTTTATAACTTAGAATTGCTAGCCACGATTATCCGTAACTTTAAATCAATGAAATCATTGCTCGTATTAACCGGTCTGCTTTTAATTCATACTTAACTAATCAAACCAAGTAGATCATCCCCACTTCATTTGTTAAATCACTCATGAGACAATTATTATGCTTAGTTCAAATTCATGTAACTCCATTGCGTATATTATCGATATTGTTTCGTCTTGTGGCTATTGCACCTCAAAGGTGCGTGAACCGGATTAATATGAAAATACAAACATCACTGTGTTCACATAGAATAATATTTGTTATTTACTGTTTCCTGCTACTGTTCATTATTTGTTACTATACCTGTTATCATCATATACCTGATTGCATTACATATTGACCGATCTTGATACACCTGACACATGTACTGATACACCGGACACAACACCCTGTACATATCGACTCTACCTGTTGAAAGTAACCTGACCTGTTACCTGATCTCATGCCTAATGCCGACAAACCTAACCATTCCTGCTGTCGATCCAGACAGACCTACCTTTACTTGACTTGTGTTGGCATTAGTCCTTGACTACTGAATACCTGACTGACATACATAGCTTGGGGGTATGGGGAAATCAAAAGTGAAACCGACTTGTAACTCAACAGTTCGATACATTGTTCTGATCAGTCTTACGGGCTTGGCCAGCTCCGGAGTGTTGATGCTGACATCACTCATCTATCCTACTACCTTTTACTGCTTAGCGGCACGTCTCGGATTCAGCCCCGAGGATCATGACCGTGGTCCCGGGCACGCACGGGATACTATTGAGTTACATCGACGATTCATCAATTGGTTTCAAAGACTATAGAGTAGAAAACCTGATAGGACAGTTTAGTCACCTTTGCACTTTACCCTGCTTGTTACTTCTTATTGCTGCTTATTTCATGTTCATGCTTGCATTGTTTATTACCATGTTTATGCTATATACTTGATATCATGACGCGCTGACGTCTGGGTTTTGCATGGCCCAGATTCCGTACCTTTGTCGTCGACCGAGCAGGAGTACTTCAGCCAGCCGGCTGAACTGTGAGTTCTTTAGAGTTTAGTTTATTTATGTCATTTCATTTCCAGATGTGAGCCCGCATTATGGGACATACTGTTTACTCATTGTATTGGATCATTAGCTTCCGCACTTATTGTTTATTGATTCCTGTTATTATGGATTTGGACATGTATTTAGTTTACTTTATCTTGTTCTTGATATCCTTACAACCGTAATGTGACTGTGGATGGATACTTCCTACCCACAGGTAGCATGGTTGGCTATGTCACGTGCCCAAATCTTGCGTACTCTGGGAAGCGGGGCGTGACATGGTTTTATGGTATCAGAGCCATAGGTTAATTGGGTTGATTCCTTGTAGTTGGGTATCGCACCCGATACACGAATCAGAATACCCGTGATTAGGAAACATGTCCTGCCACCTTGACCGTTTTACCATCCTTGAATCATTCTTCCGGATCATGTCGGCATGCAAACTTACTTTGCATTGTCAAACTTGAAAACCTAACTTCTTGTTATCTCTAGGACTTAGGCGACTTGGGTGGAGTTAAGTAATTGCGGCTATGATACCGCGGCATAGCTACAATGCAGTACTCTATTTAAGTATCTTGGAGTTCTAGCCTTGATCTATACTCAGAATCTATCATCATGCTAATGTTGGGTACTTTGATTTCCAGGATTCATGGCAGGTACGAATTTGAAGATGGACCAAAGAAGTGCGGTCTTAGCCGCCAGGCGTAGAGTGATAAGGGGATTGCTGGAGAGTCTAAAGGAACAGATCGAGCTGGAACCGGCTTTTGCACTGGACCCCACGTCCGTACGTAGAAGTATTCCAGTGAACAGGCGCAGCGTGGCACCAATGAAGAAAACAAGTATGGGTGATCGGAAGGGGAGCGTGATCTGTAGCCACTGCCATAAACCCGGACATGTGCGAAGGGAGTGTCGTTTGAGGCTGGGACTCTGTTTTAGATGTGGAGCGGCAGATCACACCGTTGATGCTTGTCCGTCGAAGCCTCGCACAAAGGATGATACACAGAAGCCTCCGCAGGGACCGTTCCAAGGACAGGAACCGCTTACTCAAGGACCACAGCAGGCTCGAGCGTTCACGTTGACGGCTGAAGAAGCTAAGGCATCGGGAGAATTGGTTTCAGGTAATTTACTCGTTCATGGTTTTCCCGCTTTGGCATTACTTAATTTTCGGAGCATCCCATTGTTTATGTCATCCAAATTTATAACTACACACTCGATCACCTGCACGACCCTGTCTAGTTCTGGGACATACACACTGGGAATGGGAAAATTATAGCTAGTAAGGAAGGTAGAGATTGTACAGTTGTTGTTTGCGGACGGGAGCTTTTTGCAAACTTCTTGGGGGTAGATACGGGCAGTTATGAGGTTGTCTTGGGGATGGATTTTCTTGGCACTTTCCACGCCCACATTGGCTGTAGGGTAAGGAAGGTAATTTCCAGATTCCCGGACATCCTAAGTTTACTTTCATTGGAGAAAGAAATTCTGTCGGGCCAGTCGAGTTTAGGGCTAGGCCGACGAACAGTGTTCTTGCGGCTATGGTTGTGGATAGTAATGAAGAGCCGGCAGTTGTTCGCGACTTTATGGATGTGTTTGAAGACATTTCGGGCTACCACCGAAGCGAGATGTGGAGTTTGCGTTTGACCTTACTCCTGGTGCAACGCCAGTATCAAAAGCTGACTATCCAATGGCACCAGTAGAATTGGAGGGAGTTAAGAAACAAGTGAGTGAATTACTCGAGAAGGGGTGATTCGAAGCAGCAACTCACCTTGGAAAGCTCCAGTTCTTTTAGTGAAGAAGAAGGATCGCACTGCCAACGCTGAGACAGGAGAAATTATTCGCGAAGATGAGTAAGTGCGAATTCTGGTTGGAAGAAGTGAAGTTTCTGGGGCATGTCGTGTCGGGCGATGGAATCGCCGTTGACCCCGAGAAGATTGCAGCAGTTCGAGATTGGCCTGTTCCGAAGAATGTTGCAGAGATAAGAAGTTTTCTTGGACTCGCCGGTTACTACAGAAGATTTGTGGAGAACTTCACTCGTTTAGCTGAGCCGTTAACCAAGCTTACGCGTAAGGAGGTACCGTTTGTTTGGACAGATGGATGTGCATTGGCCTTCGAGACGTTGAAGCAGAAGTTGATAACCGCCCCTATCCTAACCGTACCGGATGATTCAGGGGGACTGGTGATTCACAGTGACGCATCTGGAAAGGGATTGGGATGTGTTTTGATGCAGAATGGGAAAGTCGTTGCTTACGCATCGAGACAGCTGAAGACTCATGAGCAGAACTATCCGACTCACGACTTGGAGCTTGCAGCCGTGATCTTCGCCCTGAAGATTTGGAGACACTACCTTCTGGGCGAGAGAGTTGAAGTCTTTACGGATCACAAGAGTTTGAAGTATGTGTTCACTCAGAAGGAGTTGAACATGAGGCAACGCAGATGGTTGGAGCTGATGGCCGACTACGACCTTGATCTTAAGTACCACCCGGGAAAAGTTAATGTCGTGCCAGATGCACTAAGTCGGTTACCAGCAATTCAGTTATTGACGGCACAGAGAGAGATCATTGAGGAGTTTCGGAGATTTGACTTGGAGGTTGTGCTACCACGTGCTACAGGACAGTTGATGCAGTTGCAAGTACAATCGTCCTTAGTTGAAAAGATTAAAGTGGCGCAATCGCAGGATCCTAGACTGCAAAAGTTTCGAGAGCAGGTTGAAGCCGGACTACGAACCGATTTACTGATCCATGAAGACGGTTCGTTGAGATATGGTAGCCGTGTGTGTGTGCCAAAAGGAGATGTGCGTGAAGAGCTTATGAAGGAGGCACACAGTTCAGCTTACTCTGTACATCCAGGAGGGACAAAGATGTACCGAGATATTCGACAGCATTTCTGGTGGGAAGGTATGAAACGGGAAATCGCTCGCTTCGTGGCTAAGTGCTTGGTATGTCAGCAAGTCAAGGCTGAACACCAAAGGGTTGCTGGTTTGTTGCAACCACTTCCGATTCCTCAATGGAAGTGGGAACATATAACCATGGATTTCGTGACAGCTTTACCGCGGAGTCCAAAAGGCAACAATGCTGTATGGGTGATTGTCGATCGGTTGACCAAGGCAGCTCACTTTATTCCTTTTCGGGTTGGTCAGTCGACGGAGACTTTGGCAGAGCGGTACATGCAGGAGATTGTCAGATTGCATGGAGTGCCGGTAAGCATCGTGTCCGATCGGGACACTCAGTTCTTGTCACACTTTTGGAGGAGTTTACAAGAAAGTTTGTGGACTCGATTGAAGTTCAGCACAGCTTATCATCCCCAGACTGATGGACAATCAGAGAGAACGATCCAGACCCTTGAAGATATGTTGAGGGCTTGCATGTTAGACTTCAAAGGTTCTTGGGAGGATCATCTACACCTGGTGGAGTTTTCGTACAACAATAGCTTCCAAGCGACAATTCAGATGGCTCCGTTTAAAGCGTTGTATGGTCGTAAGTGCCGTTCACCTGTTTGTTGGGATGATGTTGGTGAACGAAGGTTATTAGGACCAGATTTGGTGGTACAGACAGTCGAGAAGGTGAATACAATCAGGAAGCATATGAAGGCAGCTCAAGACAGACAAAAGAGTTGGGCCGACACGTCAAGAAGACCTCTAGAGTTCGCCGTGGGCGATTTGGTATTCCTGAAGATATCACCGACTAGAGGGGTGATTCGCTTTGGAAGTCGGGGAAAGCTTAGTCCCCGATTCGTTGGACCCTTCAAGATATTGGAGCGTGTCGGAGAGGTATCGTACCGGTTGGCATTACCACCATCATTAGCAGGAGTTCACAATGTGTTTCATGTGTCTCAACTACGGAGGTATGTTCGTGATGAGACTCATGTCTTGGATCATTCGGAGTTGACTGTGCGAGAGGATCTGACTTTCGAGGAGCGACCAGTCGAGATCAAGGATCGAAGAGAAAAGGTTCTTAAGAACAAGGTTATCCCTCTTGTGCTAGTTTCTTGGGGTAACCGATCGCATGGAGAATCTACTTGGGAGCGAGAAGACGAAATCCGGCAGAATTTCCCTCACCTTTTCCAGTAGTTAATTATCTTGTATTCTTGGAATTTCGAGGACGAAATTCTTTTGTAGTTGGGTATGATGTAACACCCGAGCCCAATAATACTATGTATATTACTAGTTGAGGGTTATTTATTGCTCTTTCCAATTTTACTGATTTTCTGGTGTTTATTGATAAATTTTACCCGGTTAAGTTATTTTGGCACATAACAATTTTTAACTCCGAAAATGAAATTTAAAATGTCCATGTTGGCCTACTCGTCGCCACTAGTCGCGTGGTAGCGTCCGCGTGTCGAAATTCCGTTCCGTTTGGCTAAACGGGCAAGTTTGGGCGACTACGCGCGCGTGCAAGTGTCCGACTTGGGGGCATGCATTTTAATCACTAAACACCTCTTTTCAAAATTTGGAACCCGCTTAAAATCCTATAATTTGAATTTGGAACATTTGGGCGCAACCCGGGCGCGATTTGGAAATGTTTCATTTCACGCCAAAAAGGGCCCATTTAAATTTAATATCTAAAATATGTATACACTCAAATCTTTAATTCACAACAGTAAATCCCCAAAATTCTACGCAATTTCCTCTCAAATCTATCTCATGGCCAATCACGAGCTCTTGTTGAGCTCGTGGGCCCCCTCCTTTCTATTTCTCTCTCTGCCTCTCTCCTCTTTCTCTCTCTCTCTCTATCTCATCAATCCTATTCTTTCTCTCTATAATCCCTCTCTCTCCCTTACTCTATATATATTAAACATGCAGCCGCCTCCTCCCCAGTAACCCATCGCGAGAAACCCCCACGCAAACCCTAACCCTAGCCTCGCGATCCCACCGCCGGCCTCCTCGAGACCTCGCCGTCGCCGCCCTCACCACCACGACCTCC
This sequence comes from Agapanthus africanus, assembly GCA_030015575.1. NCBI lineage: Eukaryota > Viridiplantae > Streptophyta > Magnoliopsida > Asparagales > Amaryllidaceae > Agapanthus > Agapanthus africanus. Next base: position 52,392,500 of record CM057339.1, read on the forward strand.
ACCGCACCCACCTACCCTCTTCCTCCTGTTCTCCCGACAACACTCGCGCCTGCACCCAACCCCGACCTCGCCTCCACCCTCGCAGACGTCGCCGTCGACGTCGCCTCCCACCGTCGACGCCTCCCACGACTCCCTCTCACACCCCTCGTCGAGACCTCGTCGTCGTTCCCTCCTCCCCTCGCCGGAACAGTGAACCCTAGCCTTCATCCTTCGCCTACCCCCGCTGTTCGCCGGAGAGACGTGCCGGCGACCCCGTCGACACCACCTCCGACCACCTCCCTCTCTCCCACGACCACCAGAGCCGACCCCTCTCCTCCAGCTCGCCGCAGCACACTTTTCCGCGCACCCCGAAGCTTTCAACCCTCGTTGCAGCCGCTGCCGTCGCTTCGCCGGCGTTCCAGCGCCGTCGAGCTCGCCGGGGTCACCTGGTACATCTCTCTGTAAGTGTTTCCTTCTCCTTCCTTTTGGTGCAACACCCCCGCTGGTCCGTATCGTGAATGCGTAGTTTTGTCGCTAACTCCGTTACTTTTGACATTTTGCCGGAATCCGACCGTGCCGTCTGACGAACCCGACGCTCCAGCGAAGCCCCCGGTCCGTGTGATCCCGTTGACCTCTGTTGGGACTCGATCCGTGGCCCGTGCTTCCGTATCGTGGTTTCTACCGACATCGCACCCGTGTTTCGGTTCGCGGAACCGCCGAGGCAAGTATCCGAATACTTGCTTAACATGCTACAACTTAATCATCATGTTATAACTACACAACTAATATAACATCGATACCTTTTATAACTTAGAATTGCTAGCCACGATTATCCGTAACTTTAAATCAATGAAATCATTGCTCGTATTAACCGGTCTGCTTTTAATTCATACTTAACTAATCAAACCAAGTAGATCATCCCCACTTCATTTGTTAAATCACTCATGAGACAATTATTATGCTTAGTTCAAATTCATGTAACTCCATTGCGTATATTATCGATATTGTTTCGTCTTGTGGCTATTGCACCTCAAAGGTGCGTGAACCGGATTAATATGAAAATACAAACATCACTGTGTTCACATAGAATAATATTTGTTATTTACTGTTTCCTGCTACTGTTCATTATTTGTTACTATACCTGTTATCATCATATACCTGATTGCATTACATATTGACCGATCTTGATACACCTGACACATGTACTGATACACCGGACACAACACCCTGTACATATCGACTCTACCTGTTGAAAGTAACCTGACCTGTTACCTGATCTCATGCCTAATGCCGACAAACCTAACCATTCCTGCTGTCGATCCAGACAGACCTACCTTTACTTGACTTGTGTTGGCATTAGTCCTTGACTACTGAATACCTGACTGACATACATAGCTTGGGGGTATGGGGAAATCAAAGGTGAAACCGACTTGTAACTCAACAGTTCGATACATTGTTCTGATCAGTCTTACGGGCTTGGCCAGCTCCGGAGTGTTGATGCTGACATCACTCATCTATCCTACTACCTTTTACTGCTTAGCGGCACGTCTCGGATTCAGCCCCGAGGATCATGACCGTGGTCCCGGGCACGCACGGGATACTATTGAGTTACATCGACGATTCATCAATTGGTTTCAAAGACTATAGAGTAGAAAACCTGATAGGACAGTTTAGTCACCTTTGCACTTTACCCTGCTTGTTACTTCTTATTGCTGCTTATTTCATGTTCATGCTTGCATTGTTTATTACCATGTTTATGCTATATACTTGATATCATGACGCGCTGACGTCTGGGTTTTGCATGGCCCAGATTCCGTACCTTTGTCGTCGACCGAGCAGGAGTACTTCAGCCAGCCGGCTGAACTGTGAGTTCTTTAGAGTTTAGTTTATTTATGTCATTTCATTTCCAGATGTGAGCCCGCATTATGGGACATACTGTTTACTCATTGTATTGGATCATTAGCTTCCGCACTTATTGTTTATTGATTCCTGTTATTATGGATTTGGACATGTATTTAGTTTACTTTATCTTGTTCTTGATATCCTTACAACCGTAATGTGACTGTGGATGGATACTTCCTACCCACAGGTAGCATGGTTGGCTATGTCACGTGCCCAAATCTTGCGTACTCTGGGAAGCGGGGCGTGACAGCTCGTCTCCTTCGACTGGTCGGGTGAGCAGTGGGGGAGTCGCCAGGTGCACTTTGAGTTGTTCGAAAGCGATTTGACATTCTTCCGACCATTCGAACTTGGGATCTTTCTCAAGGCTTTGAAGAACGGGATGCACTTTTCTCCTGATCTTGACATGAAGTGACTTAGAGCGGCCACTCTCCCTGTAAGCCGCATGATCTCGACATTGCTTTTTGGTTTGGCCATGTTGAGAATGGCGCCGATCTTTTCCGAATTTGCTTCGATTCCTCGGTGGGTTATCATGAACCCGAGGAATTTCCCACTGGTGATTCCGAACGCACACTTAGCCGGATTGAGCTTCATTTTATATTTGCGGAGGATATCGAATGTCTCGCCAAGATCTTTGGTGTGCTCGTCCGATGAGGTTGACTTTACGAGCATGTCATCGACGTAGACCTCCATATTCCTCCCGATCTGCGGTTTGAACAATTTGTTAACTAGGCGCTGATATGTAGCCCCGGCCTTCTTGAGACCAAAGGGCGTCACTTTGTAGCAATACATCCCCTGGTCCGTGGTGAACGCGGTAAGTTCTTCATCTGCCGTGTTCATCCGGGTCTGATTGTAGCCGGAGAAAGCGTCCATGAAGCTTAGTAACTCGTGGCCGGCCGAGCTGTCCACTAGCCGGTCTATCCGAGGGAGGAGATAATTGTCTTTCGGGCAGGCTTTGTTTAGATCAGTGAAGTCGACGTACATGCGCCATTTCCCGTTCGCCTTTTTAACCATGACCACATTCGCTAGCCAATTCGAGTAGTCTATATTTCTGATGAAGTTGGCTGCGAGCAATTTATCGACCTCGTCCTCAATCGCCTTCTGCTTGATCGATGCGAAACTTCGCTTCTTTTGTCAGACGGGTCGGGCTTTCGGGTCGGCCTCAAGCTTGTGCGAGATTACTTTAGGGTCGATCCCGGGCATGTCGGATGGTGCCCAGGCGAATACGTCCAAGTTTCCTTAGAGAAAACGGATCAAGTCCCCGCGATGGTCTCCGGTCAGGAGGGATCCGATCTGGACGGTTCGTCCATCGACCCCGTCGAAGAGGGTGACTTCTGTCAGCGCTTCTACCGGGGCTCCTCATATTTCTTTTTGGTCGTCGCGCTTATCTAAGGACCCCTGGAAATCGTCTGTATCTTCGAAGTTGTCGCTCTGCTCTCCGGGGGGGACGTCGAGGTGAAGCAGATCTTGACGATCTGCTAGTTCCCGTAGGCCCAGCCTATCCCCCTTGGTTTAATGGAAATTTGATCGCAAGGTGATAGGTTGAGATTTGTGCTCGGAGGACATTCAATGTCGGGCGGCACAGGAGGATGTTGGATGAAGGGACCCTAGCGATGATGAACTCCACCGGCATGGTCTTCATATGGCCCATTTCTCCAATGTTGAGGAGGAGGGTGATCTCTTTCTCTCGGTCGGGATGGAGTGGTTGGTAAACCGCGAGAGGACGTGGGAGATGGATCGTAGGTCGGACGGCCCTGGGCCCATACGCCGGAAGCAGTCATAAAAGAGGATGTCTGCCGAGCTCCCGAAATCGACCAATATCCTATGTACCTTGTAACGGTGGACTCGTGTCGTTATCACGAGAGGGTCGTAAGGCAAGGATATACCGTGGAGGTCTTCATCGGTAAAGACGATGGGCTCAGTGGTCCTGTACTTCTTCTGGGGGGATCGCTTGTACCCTCGACGGGTAGGAGGTGGTGATTTTCGCCGGCTCTCCGAGCTCTTTCTGAGGTAACGACCATGATTTGCCTAATCGTTAATTCCCCGGGAGGAGGTTGGTTCTTCCGTTCCCGATCCGCTTGTCGCTTGTCTCGCAGGTACTTCGCCAGATGGCCAGAACGGACCAACTTCTCGATGTAGTCACAGAGTTGTTTGCAGTTTTCGGTCGGGTGACCCTGCGACCTATGGAAGGCGCAGTGTGGGCCCCGGATGCGTTTAGTCGCTCTAGGGGTGACCTGCGGGAGTTTGAAGAATCTCTTGCCCTTCGCCTCCTCCAACAGCTCGGTCTGGGAGATGTTAAGAGGAGTGTACTTCTGGAACTTCTGGGAGTATGGTTTTGGTCGGTCAACCCTCTTCTTCTCTTTTCTGCCCCTATTCTTTTGGTCGGCTTGGTCATCTTGGGGTAGGTTGGCGTTCACCTCCGACTCGAGTTGGATCTCTCGTTCGGTCTAAGCTTTTAGCTCGACCATGGTCTTAGGTCACACTAATGCAAAAGAGCGGAGTCATTCTTTGTGCCTAAGACCCGACCTTAGTACGGTGATGACAGTTTCATCCCGGTGCTCAGGGACCTCGAGGAGAGCGTGGTAGAAGCGAGTGACGTATCCTTTAAAGGATTCCTTGTCCCCGCTCTTTATGGAGAAGTAATCGACAGTCCGCTTCTGTCGTCTATTTCCGACGAAGTGACCGAGGAACTGGGTGCCCAGCTCATCAAAGGTAAAGATGGAGCGTGACGTGAGTCATCGGAATCAGTCTCGTCCAGCCCGGATGAGGGTGGCGGGAAATGCTTGGCATTGGGCAGCGTCGGAGTTATCCTAGAAGCTCATGCCCGCCGTAAATGCGTCCAGATGGTCCTTTGGGTCGGATTTCCCGTCGAAGAGGGCCACCTTGGGTAGTTTGTTCCTGGACGAGACATGCTCGGCCAGCAGTTCCTCTGTAAAGGGTTTTGTCAGCGAATCGGCAAAGTATCAGGCCCTTCCGCCTGACCCCTGGCCATCCCGGTGTATGCCCTCGATTTTCTTCTCGAGGGCTTCAAGGCGGTTGTAGTACCCGAGGATTCGGCGCAGTTAGAGTGATGGCCATTTCCGCTCCTGGTCTGCGCGGTAGTGCGGCTTCGATTCCGCTCTATCAAATTTCTCAGATCCTCGGGCGACGTCCTTTTGGAGCAGTCTTGACGCGAGTTGTTTGCGTGGTCCTGGCGAGAGAGGGGGCGTCGGTCGCGCCTGGAAGCGGGCGAGCTGACCGACACCTCCTTGGGTGACGCGGGAACACGGTGGGCGTCACGGCGATGGTCTCTTTCCCGGGATAGCGGCGTAGAGCCGTGCGGCACCCAGCGGGTCTTTGAATCGATCGCTGCGTGGGAGCCGCGGTTGTCGGGGTCGGCACGCCCGTGTGCTTCGAGGGGAGTAATGTTATCCGCTCTTCTGCCGATGTCGTGATCCCTGGGATAGGGAGCGACGATTTGGGGGGCTGTGCCCTCCGCTTGAACGCGAATGAGCGTGTCCACCATTGACGTGAGTCTGTCCATCTGGGCGGAAAGGGCGACATAGCATTGGGAGGAGGAAACAAGCCGCTCACGCCTCCGTTGTGGGGGAGGTGACGACTCATACTGGGATCACCACGGTTCTCACTCGCCATTAGGTTGAAGACAGAGGATCAACTGGGGAAAGAAACTTACGCGTTCCCACAGACGGCGCCAACTGATGGAGATCGGATCTTCTTCAGATGCTGTCCTCCGTCGATCTGTAGCGAACGCTGTTGAATGGATGAGATTTGGCCTGAAGGTTGTCTTCTTGGACGTGTGGATCTCAATGGGTTGGTTTTGAGGTGGAAGCCGAGCTATCTGCAAAGAAGTCCCGTGGAGGGTGATTACCGTACGACCTTCCGACGATCAAGTTAGTTGAGGAAAATGGGCAGAGTAGTGGCTTGTTGGATTAAAATTGTCTTACCTGAGTCGTCTGAAAGGGGTTTTATAGGGGTCGCATGGAGCTAGCGGGTGCGAGATCTTCGCCTTCGGTTATGCCCTTAACGTTACGCCTGCATAAGTGACGGGATCCACCATTAATGGCGGGATATGCTCGTTGATGGGGGATGCGCCAGCGTGGGACGCGGGACGTGCGGTGGCGGCTATCTCACTCTGGTGAGATACGTGGAGCTGTTGCGGAAGCGCTAAGGCCTCGCGTTCTCGTTTGTCCGGGAGAACTGAGGAGGCTTAGCTCGGCGTGAGCTTAGAGACGAGCCGGGAGGCCGAGGAAGCTCAGCTCTGTAATAGCTCGGATATGAGCATAGGTAGGTGGCGCCAGTTCGGCGGCTGGGCCGGTCTTCGGTAAGAGGCGGAGTGTAAGCTCGGAGATGAACCAGGAAAGGTCATCAATGCTCCAGACTGATTTTTCGTCGGCAGCCCCCATGAGTCTAGTGAGCTGTCGCGGATGATATGTTATTCGCCACGTGTCGTGATCTGAGGAACTCACACTTATGAGCATCATCAGGAAGAAAAAGGAGGCGGTGGAGAGGAGGGTGTGCGCTTGGGAAGGGTGGGTGCATTTGGATGGATTGCCGAGTCGTTTTTAGGAGGAAGGAGCTTTTCGAGATATCTTCAAAGAATTTGCTTTCCTGATCAATATTGATGAAAAAACAAGAAACAGGGTACGGGAGAGGGCGAGAGTGAGAATTGGGTGTGGATCTCGCGGTGATGTTCCAAATATTCTTCTTACTCTAATTGACTTCGTTTGTTTCGACGTCAAGATTGTGCTGGAACTGAAAGGGAAGGTGAAGATTGGAAAGGAGGTCAGGTTCGACGGCTTCAACGAGAAAAAAACGACGAGGGGATGACCGGAAAAGAAAATTTTCAAAGCCTGGGGTTGCAGGGTCGTGGGCATGAGGTTGAAGATGGGCGCACTGTAACTCTATGCGGTAACTTGTTTGGAGCGGATGCACAGAGGAGGTGGTTCGGTGGTGGGGCCAACGAGCAACATACGAAATATGGGGGTGGGTCTACTGAGTACGAGGAAGGGACGACTACAGAAGCTCGTACTCGAAAATATCTACTGTAGAAGGACTTGCATAGTGCAAGCCCTTTTAGAGCTTTTGGATGAGCTTCCCTTGTTTGGGGGAAGTCCATCAAGACCTATGCAAAGGCTTACAACATGCAAGCCCTTGCATAGTAAATTTTTTCTCGTATTCGTGGCATGGCTCTGGACAAGTGTTCAAGTGCATCCAGCTCCGTGCTGGTTGATGGGCTTGAGAACGAGGTTAATGTGATGGGTTCGAAGGCGAAAAATGAGGAAGGGGAAAGGCAGTGTGTGTGGTGGATGGGGGTTTGGGGAAAAAATAAAAGAAAATTGATGAGACTCACGTGGGCATAGGACAGAAAGAATTGGGAAAGGGAAAGCAGGTAACGAGTTTGGGCCAGCAAAAATTGGGCCGGGAGAATTTTGTAAACTTGGGCCAAAGAAAAGAATTACAGCAAAATGTATCGTTTCGGCTTAAAAAATACCTTGACCATTGACCATTGGTTGGAGCAAAGCTTTGGAAGGGGGACAAAAGTAGAAACGGTGCGACATAGTCTAAGTTGGTTATTATCGATGATATGGAAAACGAGTTGGATAAGGATGCGGAAGGGGTGGAGTTGGGATTGACTGAGGGTATTCATCTTGAGGAGGTCGAGAGGGTGGAAGAGACTCAGCTAGGAAATTCATTTATGCCTGGAGTTACTACAAGAGGGATGGAGGGCGTCTTGACCGCTGAGACCGTGGTTAGAGCCGAGGCTAGCATTCCGAGGAGCAATAGACATAGAGGGGAGGTTCTAAATCTTGAATGTATGCTGGCTAGAGCTAATGAAAGGATGAACTACGTAAGGGTGCCAGGTGATTGCTTAACTTCTCTCTCTTTATTCAGTTCCATTCTAGACGAAACTCTTTTTTTACTAATATACTAGATGGGTATCTAGGAGTGCATAATGAGGATGTTTTTACTAATTTTAATTTTGTTAAATTAATTGAAGTTAGCAATGATCTACTTAAGTTAATTGACTCCGAGGAGCTAGACGAGGGGGAGATCAAAACCCGTTTTTAATGAATTACACCTTGAATGTGAGGGGTATGGGGGCAGCCCGATAAGCGTAGGATGATTAGAGAGGTTTTAGGGGATAATAAATCCGATGTGGTTTGTTTGTCTGAAACTAAGTTTACTGAACCACTTGCTACGGTATTAGATTCTGTTTGGGGGGGGGAGATAAAGAATTAATTTGGATAGTTAAGAACTCGGATGGGGCTTCAGGGGGGATTTTGGTAGGGGTTAACCAGAATGCCTTTTCGATTGTGGATGAGTGGACAGATGCATTCACTGCCTTCCGTGGTTCTTAAATCGGTAAAGGGGGAGATGTACAAAACGGCGGCCGTGGTATATGGATCTAACAGAAGAGAAAAAAGAAGAGATTTTTCCGACGAGCTTATTTTTGTTGCTGGCAAACGGCAGCAGCCTTGGATGCTAGGGGGACTTTAACGTCGTCAGATACATAGAGGAAAGAAAGAGAGGTAAGGGGGACAAGAGGGATAATAGAACTGTCAATGATTTGATTAACAACCTGCAGCTCGTAGACTTAATCAACAACGACAGGTTGTTCGTCCGGTCGAATCGTCAAGCTAGACCATGTCTGGCAAAACCAAATAGAATCTTCGCATCCTTAAACTGGGTGTCCAGATTCCCTTTGGCACATTTGTTTGTGCTTAAAAGCCCCACTTCGGATCACATTCTGTTGAACTTAACTAACGGGCTGTGGATGAATGTGCATAATTTTTTTAGATTTGAAAGGACGTGGTTGGAGGACCCTTCCTGCAAAAACGTTATAAAGCATTGCTGGGATAGTCACGTACGTATGGAAGATGCTTCGGCTTCATACATGCTGATAGCAAAATTATCTCATCTAAGGATTTGTCTCACCAAATGGGCGTAAGATAAGTTCTGAAGTGTTACAGAACAAAAGGGAGATGTTGAGTAAACTGGAGCAATTTGAGAAAAAAGAACTAGATGACATGTCTCCCCGAGAGTGGGAAGAGATGAACATGATGCAGGAGTCTCTGAAGGACATTTATAAGAAAGAGGAGATCATGTGGAGACAGAGATCTAGGATGCAATGGCTGAAAAATGGGGATTTGAACACGAAGTTCTTTCATTAGATGGCAAATGGTCGACGTAAAAGAAACCTCATTACCAAAATGGATATTGGGGGTCAGGAAGTGGTGGACGAGAGTGATTCGTTCCCACGTCAAGGAACATTTCAAGGATTTATTTTCCACGGTCGAACCTAAGAGACCAGGGGCGAATTTGGACATATGGGACCTAGGTGAGCTATCTCGGAAGAGCAGAGGGCCAGTTTGGAATGCCTATTCAGCGAGGAAGAGTTAAAGGTCGCGGTTTTCAGTCTTGGACCGGATAAAACGGCAGGACTAGATGGTTTCCCAATGTTTTTCTTCCAACACTTTTGGGATCTCGTTCGGGGAGAGATTGTGCTTATCAAGGAATGGTATGAAGGATCTGGGGCGGTTCATAGGTTCAACTATGTAAATGTGGTCCTGATTCCCAAGCAAGAAAGGGCAACTGTTGTCAACGACTTCAGGCCGATAAGCCCGGTAAATAGCGTAATGAAAATAATTTCTAAACTTTTGGCTAATAGGCTAGGGGAACTTTTGAAATCTTTGATTAAAGATTACTAAACGGGATATATCCCGGGAAGATCTATCTTGGAAGGGGTGGTAACGGCGCAAGAGATTATACAATTGTGTAAGCGAAGACGTGTGGAGGGGTATTTGTTGAAGCTGGACTTCGAGAAGGCATATGACATAGTCGACTGGGGTTGTATTTTGAAGAGTCTCAGTAACAGGGGATTTGGGAGAAAATGGTGTTCCTAAATGTTGGAATGGTTGCACTTTGCAAAGGTGGCTGTATCAGTGAATGGTACGCTAACGAGCCATTTTAAATGTAAAAGAGACTTGAGACAGGGAGATCCACTATCTCCTTTGATTTTTACGTTGGTGGCGATACACTTAACAAGATGATTAATTTGGCTAACAAGACAGGGATGCTTGAAGGTCTGAGAAGTCTTAGAACGTCAGTCATTAATCTACAGTTTTCGGATGACACGCTACTATTCGGTAAGAGGGACATAGATCAGGCACGGAGTATGAAAGGGATATTTTGCCTTTTTGGAGTGGTCGGGTTTAAAGATCAACTACCATAAAAGCTCGCTTACATTGATTGGAGAAGGTGAGGATGATCAAGTGGAAGAATTGACAAATATATTCGGATGCAGCATGGAGACATTCTCGATAAAATACATGGGCTTACTGCTAAGACCGGGCAAGTTGAAAATATCAGATTGGACATCGATTTTTGATAGACTGACAAAAAGGCTAAAAGGCTGAAAAGGACGACTGTTGTCTATTGGTGGAAGAGTGACCCTGCTAAACCCAGTCCTCACCATGACCTCTTTGTATTATCTCGTTGTATATGAGTTGCCCGTGATCATTGAGAAGAGAGCAGACAGATTAAGAAATTTCCTTTGGAAAGGTGGAAGCGGGGTTGGGCTACCCCTTGGTTAAGTGGTTGGTGTGCAAAACTAAAGAGCTGGGAGGACTGAAGGTGATAAATTTGAGGGACATGAACCAGGCTTTGCTTGCTAAATGGTGGTGGAATTTATATGGTGAAAATTCGAGTAAATGGAAGAGTATAAATGTATAATTAAAGAGAACTATCTGAGAAATAATCTCTGTAGAAGAAAGCTGAAGAATGCTGCGACTTGCTCAGGTTTTTGGAAAAGGGTTTATGAAAGCAAAAGGATTTTTCTATCAGGAATGACTTTCACAATTGGCGATGAAAAAAATAATTTTTGGAAAGATGTCTGGTGTGGAGAAGTGTCACTCAGATTTAAATTTCCAAAACTTTATGGCTTAGCAAGAGATAGATATGTGAAAGTTGCGAACGTTTGGAATGGACGGGAATGGAGACCTGCATTCAGACGTAGTCTGGCTGCGAGGGAAAGACAAGAGTTAAGGAAACTTTTTCTATTCTTGGACGCTTGGCGTCCGAACAACCAAAGAAGGGATAGACCGAGATGGAGATGGAATTGCAATAGAAAGTTCTTCGTGAGGTTGCTTTACATGATCATAAATGGAGGGGGAAACGGGAACATGATAAAAGTTTTCAGTTGGTTGGTGTCTAAGCAGGTGGTCTTAACAAGAGATTACTTGTTAAAAAGGAAACGACAAGGGGTTTCCATCTGCGAGCTTTGCAATACTGCCGAGGAAACCGGGATCACCTTTTCTTCGTTTGCCCCTTTGCTGAAAATATGTGCTCGTATTTCTGCGCTAAGAATAATATTCTTCAGTTACTGACATCGATTTGCGATATAGGGAAATTGGAGAAAGAATTTTGGGGGGGGGGGCAATAGGAAGAATCGGGACATCATAATTATGGGTGTGACTTGGGGTATTTGGAGGGAAAGAAACGAGAGAATTTTTAGGGGGAAAGATAATTATATTAACAATGTTGTCTTTCATATATCGTCAATACTTCTCAACTGGTCAAACTTACTTGCAGATAAAACAAAATTGAAGATTAGAAAGATGACACCCGAGGCGGTTGAAAATGGGGAGGAGAAAGATTCGGTTCAATCGAAGGAGGATGGCGGCGACGACGACGACACCGATGGTGGCGCTTGAGGTTGGACCGAAGACATGGACAGGTGGAAGGAGACGGGTTTTTTGGGATTCGTGTAACCTCGTATGAGAGGCAAGAAGTCTACTTTATTTTGTTGGCTTGTATCTAAGCTGTAATGCTTTAGAGATGTTTGTATGACTTTTGGCCTAGATGGCATTTCGGTGTATCCATTAAAAACTCTTTAATGTTATCGGATGGCTACTTATCCACCTTTTTTCCTCAAAAAAACTAATCAACATGATTAGTTTTTTTGCACAACTAGATTAAGATAAGTTTGAAGTATTTCACCATGACCTTCCACGAAATGTTTTTGCAAAACAATTTCATGTGCAAGCTGTGTACGTGGACAATTGACATATGAGAATCCAGATCCCTATCTCATCTTATGGATCTTCTAGGCCTTGGCCAGCAGTAATATTGTTTAGATGATATAGTTTTATGTTCGTGAATTGTGAGCATAAAATTGTATTTTTGAGTAAATGTTGAATTTTACAGTACAATAAACATCACATTCACAATATTTTCTATTCATATTTCTGAAATCACACCTCAACAGCTCGCACATTTCATGGTAATTGTGTAGTCAAATGCATAAAAGTGCTCCAACTTATAACAAATCACATGGTTCACGATGCGTTCAAAACACCTCGAGGTGGATTGTCATGTAGCCCAACGTCAATATACATCAAAGAAGATCCCCTTACCTTACATTGCCTCTAAGTGCCAATTTGCAGATCATTTCACTAAATCATAGACAATTTCCAATTATTGGTACATTATTTCCAAACTTTCAGTCATCGATCCACCATGAGTTAGAGGCGTGCCGGAGAAGGAAGTCTGAGGCTTAACTATAACAGACATACATGGGAATATTATGACGATCCACATGTTATATTTACGCTTATTTTGTATCTCATTTGAGCATGTTTGCTTATATATGTTAAAAGATCTTTCTTTTATGTTGTTCAAAGTTGACATAGTATTTTTAATGAGATTTTTTGTATCCTTTTTGCATAGATCCATGCTTAACAGTATTATGTCATCAACAAAATTCATAAAAAAATTATATGCCTACTAAAACAAAAATAATTCCATGCTATCCCAATCTACACAACTCAACAACTTGTTCACTTAGAACCAACCCTAACTGCACAACTTACAGTATAACAACTAAACGGAAGTAGTTTAAGCCTGATTAATCATATCTCATGCCGCATTATCATATTTATTGGGACACCTTTTATGTCGAAAACTTCATTATGATATGTTGAAATTTAGAATAAATTTTTTTTTGGGGTTAAAACCCTGGGACCCCCCCCCCCCCAATCCAATTTGCCATCTGCCAACAAATGTAAGGGTAATTTCTATAGAACACCATCGACTTTCTCTGGTCTGTGAGATTACACCAATTAAACTTTTAAAAATTGTATTAACCCCCCTTGAAGGGTGTTTCATTAAAAGAAAGAAGGGTATCTTTTGTTATAGAAAAATGCCATATTTTATTCATGTCAGGGATGTTCAATCTATGTATACTACATTTTGGGGTTATTCGGTCCTCTTGTGCCTTGCATGCTATGACGAAACTAATAATTCCAGACAACACTGCAATTCGCCGGGGGGAGGGGAAGGGGAAGGGGGGGTTCATTGGTGTCATCTCAAAAACTCCGAAAAGTTGATGGTGTTTAATATAATTTACCTTAAATTTAGAATTAAATAACCATACCGTCAAAGTGGTAATAACCAAATGTAAATATTTTAGCATTCGTAATTGAAGCATAGGCACTATAACTTGGACATTGGCTGTCAAATCTAGTGGCCTAATGATATCTTTCAATGCCTACATTTTAGCCATCTTAACATTCTTGTTTCAACCACTCATTTTTATGGTTATATTGTTCCTTAATCGCTCAACATTCAGATTTATAAAGAAGTGCCGGTCTTATAACCGTCTTATAGTATTTTCCTTTCAATTTCAAAAATACCTTATGATCACAAAGCATTCTTAAAGCACTTCTCTTCAACTTTCCCTCTTTGATCATATGAGATACATCCTTCTTGATCTCCTCATCATAATTAACCAATGTTGTAAAGAACGGATTTGGAGTTTGTTAGGTTGGCCGGCGAATAAAAAATATCCGGTTTATTCAGTGAATATTCGGATTATACCACCATCAATATTACATATAAAAATTCAAAAAATATAAAGAAATAGAAAACTAATATACCCGTGGCCTAATAGTAAGACGTTCGAACTAAATCGGAAAATTATGGGTTTAAGAAAGAAGAACGAGGAGAGAAATGATGAGAGTGTTTGTGAAATAATAATTGTAGGTCCCCGCTTGTTATTTTACTTAAGTTATGGATCCTACATTTGTTTTTTTAGTTATGGGTTTTGTTGTTTTGGACCTGATGGACCAATTCATCCGAATATTCGTGTTATTCATCCGAATATGCAGTTTGTGCGGCGAATATTCGGTTTGAACGCATATTTGACCGAATATTGTAGAGTTTGTTCGTTTTGTCGCTTAATTGAAATATTCGGAGGAATATTCCGTTTTTTTCAACAATGTAATTAACTATAGATTGGCCATCAATTTACACCATACACCCATCTTTTCATATTTTTTTTGGAGTTACACTCCATATATTTTGTTTTGTTATGCTAATTCTAAATTCTTAGTGACGAATATTCCGTTTTTTTCAACAATGTAATTAACTATAGATTGGCCATCAATTTAGTCCATACACCCATCTTTTCATTTTTTTTTTGGAGTTACACTCCATATATTTTGTTTTGTTATGCTAATTCTAAATCCTTAGTTTTAAAGGCATATCCTCAATTTTCACTTTAAAAACTATCCCTTCTTGGGAATCATCTATTAAAATAATAACATTGGTAGACAACATATACCTAGAATGTTGACGTCATTCTTAGAACCGGGGATATAATACCAATAAATTTGCACTTCTACTTCTATGCTATTTATTTACTTGTAGATATAATATTTGCAGTGTAAAATTGAATTTATTGATATCAGTAATAGAAGCATGCAAGTCTTCCATTTTTTCAAGCAAAGTTTCCTGAGATATTGCAATAAAATATACATCATCATGTTTTAATATTATGCTTTATTCATACAGGGATGACAAAGAACCCTGACTTTTTGGCCCAAGTATCGTCAGTTTTTTCCAAGGACGATGAAATGATTATCGTGAGTTACACGCCTTTTATACTTTTTTTAATCCTATAGCTTGCAACAAAATAATCATTTCGTTTTCTATAGGGATGCCAAAGTGGAAAAAGGTCACTGTTGGCTGCAGCTGATCTTTCATCTGCTGTAAGTAGTTTTCACAAATATGCCAATTATCATCTTAAAACTTGAGATTATATACATCTAAACGATCCAAATATAAATACTCATGTACCCTTGTAATCCTTTGCAAGACGGACTTGCCTGCTCTTCAAGCCTTCTGATTCTTCAGTTTTGCATCAAACCTGATCGCGTTCCAAGAAATTTTTTTCCTCTCAGAACAGCACTAGAATTGATTTGTTGCAACAAAGTAACATTATAATCCATCTGTCTTGATATATTTTCTTAGACTATATTGATTGTCCTTTCTTATTCTATCTTGATCTAATTCTATGAGGTTAATGTTTTTGCGCAACCCGCAAAAACAAAACTAGGGGATGGGTCTCACTCACATAGATGGGACCCCATCCTCGTTTTGTTCCTGCGCGTGCAGGATGTTTTCCTCTGCATGTCTGTGCTGGAGCCCTTTTCTCTATATTTATATTCTAACATCGACTCCATCTTTCTGGATGCAGGGTTTCACTGGCATCACAGACATGGCAGGTGGTTATTCTGCATGGGTACAGAATGGACTCCCCATTTATAGAGTTCAATGAAGTTTCAACTTTTAGTGCATCAACTTGTTATACTTGAATAAACGGAATGATTAGTTGTTGAAAATGCTTTCTTGCAAAGCAAACCATTTTGTTAAATTATTGACTGAAACATGATGCAAGCGGAAGTTGAACCCCAAAGTGCCAAACCTAGCTAGATGGCAACATACTCTATGATCATGCTGTAATGGGTCAACAATTACCTTGAATATGAATAAACTCCAATAGTAATGACATGACAAAACCCTCTTAAGTTGTTAGTAGCCATTTCTATTTGGATGCATGATTTCATTTTTCTTAATTTCTAATTATAAGATGTGCTGCCCATCACAACAGGAGTCGTTTTATTTACTTCGGTAATAGCAAGGGTCTCGCGCAATGTGCAAGTATGAAGACCAAAGTCAAGAAAACTCATATTAATTTACAAGTTTATTTCTGTATGATATGTAAGTTGTAGTTAGTGGCGGAGCCAGAAATTTATGCTTGTGTGGGCGAAATATAACATATGGAATGAATAATTTAGAAACATAGATTCATGCGAAATGAAAGGGGAAAAGAAATATCATCGAAAAGAAATAACATATTGCAAAATATGAATGAAGAGATCTAATGTTATTTATTAATTGCTTTGTATAATTTATTTAAATAACTAAATATACGAGCAAATGCACTAAGAATAATTTTATTTGATTAATTTTTAACTCATAATATTGTAAATGTAGTCAAATTGTATACGGAATAGTTCTTAAATCATTTTTTCCTTTTAGTATTCAAATTGTTTTAAATCTTCTTAATATAAGATTTGAAACAAAATTAAATGTACAAATTAAGTGATATAAATGAAAAATAAATCTTTTTTAGATAACAACCAAATATTTTATTAGTTTATTATAAATGTATTTAGATAAGATATTAGTTATTTTGTTAAGTAAACAAATTTATATTTAACCATATTTGAAGTTTCCATTTGGACGAAAGTAGTAACGGAGCCATCCGGTATGCTCGCGTACCAGTCGAAAACAATATCGGTCAAGCTATTAACGAACTGGCGGAGGAGGAGCGCATCGTTGCCCCCAGTATTCCCGCATGAGGCCTTGAAGTGGGCGATGTGTTGATTCGCATTTCCCGTCCCATCGAATCTTCCGAATTTAGGGATGACATAGCCGCTAGGAAATTCTACCAGATCATATTGAGCAGGGTATGGTCTCCCGCTACTGCTAACATCTTTTTGCGCTTCAGCTTCGGCTACCAGTGTTTTGACTTTGCTGGCAACCAAATCCATGATTTGATCTTGAGTTAGCGGGCTACTGTCATCGGCAGCCAAGACATTTTCCGAGATAGGATGCAACTGATTTTCATGCGGTCCGCCCACTTTTGGATTTGAGGGAACGGGCGTCGGCTGTTTCGAGACACCGTTTCCTGGTTCATGAGAGCCCTGCGCTTGATTGGGCGGCTGAGAGGCAAGTCGGGCCGTGAGCTGCATCACGACATTCGTCAAGTCATCGATTTTGGAGTAGAGTTTGGCCATCTCCTTGTCTTTGTTTCTGAGCTGCTTTCGGAGCTCTTGGAGAAGTTGCTGCTCTGCGGTCTTAGGATGGAAAGTTGGCTCATCTTCGCTTTCCGAGCCTGACTCCTCATGAATTGAGGGCTCTCTCTGTCTATCTGCCTCATCGAGAGGGTTTTCATCATCCAGCGGAGGCGGCTGTTCTTGGGAAGTGGCAACTACATTCAAGCCAGATTGGATTTGAGATGTGGTAGCCCCGTCCTTGCTCTTGCTGCGCGTGCCCACCACGTAAACAGTGTGGATAACACATTCAGCCATCCCCTCATCTTCGGCGGGGTAACCCTGTTCTTCGAACCTCATGAGGTTCAGCCTGGCAGGAGCCCTAGCCCTTTTGTTGGCTCTATATCTGAGCCTTTTCTCCCTCAGCTTCTTGATTTTGAAGGCTTGGCGGGCCTCCGCTATCCGGGAAGCTATTGTGAGCTGATCAGAGGGGGGTTTAGAGAAGACACCCGATCGAGCAGTGGTCGAGGGCACCGCTGGAGCTTGCTCGGGACGCATTGTAGCTTTGTTGGTGTTGATGGCCTTGCCCCCAGCTGGGGCCAAGGAAAGTCGTTCAAATACCGACTTGCATCGAATATGGCAATTGGAAATTGTTAACCCTGCAAATAGAAACATTATTTCAGTATAGGCAATCGATATGTATATTGATTGAGTTCGCATGAACATTTAACACGAAATATGGGAGGAGAGATGGTCCCACCGGGCGTGCCAGAATCTGTAGGGTGTTTTTCGTCACCCCATTGAGATGGGAATACGCGTGCGCTTGTCAGGCGTACTACAGATTCCCCCTGCCTAGGGTAGGCCGGGGTTTATTGATTGTGGGGATCCGAATCTCCGGCAGCCGCGGACTAAGCTGCCGTTAATTACCCCTCGCATTTGGAGCGAAGGAACCTCCGATTGACGGGTTAAACTGGTCATGCGAACTCAATATGCAGTGTGTTGGTGTGTGTGTATTTTTTTCTGTTTTATTCCACTTGTAAAAAGAGATATATACATATATATATATTTTCTATATATAAAAACGAAAATAAATAAGTAAATAAATATTTAGAGAATTATTATTTTTTTATTAAATTTTTAAATATTTTTTTTAATTTAAAAATATTATTTTTATTTATTTAATATTTATTTAATATTTTTTTTAAATAGAAAAAGGGATTAAACAAAGAAAAGAAGAAAAGAAAATAATTATGTTTTTTTTAATTTTTAAATATTATTTATAATTTATTTAATATTTATTTATTTTTATTTTAAATAAAAAAAGGGAGGAAGAAAGAAGAAAAGAGAATTTTTTTTAATTTTATTTTATTATTATTATTTTTTTTTTTTAAAATGGGGGTCACATGCTAACATGTGACCCCTCATGTGAGGGGGTCACATGTCAAACATGTGACCCGGTCACATGCTAACATGTGACCCCTCATGTGAGTGGGTCACATGTCAAACATGTGACCCGGTCACATGCTAACATGTGACCCTTCATGTGAGGGGGTCACATGCTAAGCATGTGACCCGGTCTGGTCACATGTTAAACATGTGACCCGGTTGCATGTGATTGCTAAAAAAATGTAATGTGGAGTTAAACTCCCCAAAAAGAATTTTATTTGTGGAGTTGAACTCCAAAAGATTTTATTTGTGGAGTTGAACTCCAAAGATTTTTACTGTGGAGTTAAACTCCAAAAGAATTTTTGTAGTGGAGTAGAACTCCAAAATAATTTTCCTGGTGGTGGAGTTGAACTCCAAAAGAATTTTATTTGTGGAGTTGAACTCCAAAAGATTTTCTCTTTTCTCCTTTGAGAAGAAACCCAAAATGGGTTCTCTTGAAACTCCAAGATCTAGATCTTGGATGATAAAAAAAGAGACCCTTTTTCTTCTCTTGATGGAGTTTTTGGAGATGGGTTTGTGGTAAAACTTTGTTTTGTTTTAAAAAAAAAAGAGAGCTAAGCTCTTGATTTATTTGGAAAATGAAAAGGGAGAGAAAGAACTTGGAACAGAGAGAGTGGAGGAACAAACCCTAGTTTTTTAGGGAATGAAAAAAGTGTTCTTCTATTCATCATCATGTTGCCTTATATAGGCTTACATATTTACATATAGCCCCTTGGGCTTTACAAAATGGCATTTTGCCCATCTCATGGTTCATGTGCCATTTCTTTTTGCACATAAACCATGAGCTTACAAAAATTTGGCTTTATACCCATTTTGTTTACATTCATGCATAAAAAATTACATAAAAATTATTCATTACATGATTTCATTTTTGGCATGGAGAGGGTCGGCCGTTTCATGTTTCGGACTCGACCTGGGCATGGGCCCACTTGACCTGGGCTTAGGCCCACCTGGTTTGGGGATGACCTTGACTTTGACTCGGTCAACCGGGGTGTAAATTTTTACCCCAACATTTATAAACTTCATATGTAAAATATATGAAGGGTAAACTTGCAAATATTTCAACATTTTTCTTCAGCTTCACAATATCTTTCTTACTATAGCATGCAAAAATTGCGAAACTTTCTTTTTTCTTTGGTTTTCAATATTTTGCTTGTTATAGCACACGAAATGTATAAAAATCCCATTTTTTTCTTTGTATTTTAAACATTTTGATACTGGCTAAAGTTTAAAAATCTCAAAATTTTTATTTCCTTCGATTTTCAATATTTTGCTTGCTGTTTATCATAAAAAAATCATGAAATTTTCAAAATGAAATATTTTTTCTTCGGTTTTTCAATATTTTCATTATATAGCACGCGTAAATCACAAAAACTTTCAAAAATCTTGACATTATGTTTTATTCTTTTTCCAATATTCTACATGCTGTAAAACATGATAATAATGAAATTTTTCAGAAAACCGAAAGGTTTCTGTTTTTTTTTTAATATTTTGTATGCTATAGCACATGGCAAACGTGAAATTTACAAAAATCCAAAAAATATTTGCTTTCTTCAAATTTACAATAATTTGCACACTGTCATTCCACCATACGAAAATTACGTAATTTCAAAATTCTCAAACTTTTCTGTTTTCTTCCATTTTAAAAATATTTTTGCTTTTGCTATAACACAAAAATTGCCAAATTTTTAAAAAACTCAATTTTTTTAGTTTTCCACAATTTTTCAATCAAAGAAATCTAATGTAATAGCACACAAAAACCGCAAAATCTAATGTAGTATTTTAAACATTATTTTCTTCGATATTTGAATATTTTTCTTGTTATAATACACAAATATTAGATATATTCAAAAATCTTAAAATTTTCTGTTTTTGACAAATTTTCAATATTTTGCATGCTAAGATTGTGATTAATCAGTAATAATTAAAATGGCGACTAGGGGTCAATGATATCATGTTTGAAATTTACAATATTTGAGGTTGTAAAAGTAGTCAAAATAAGAATATCGTTGGGGCGTCTCAAGTCCGGATGAGAAAGGGTGAGGGTTGTGGTAGGCTTGTGAGGGGCGTCCCAAGTCCTTGTACCTATCTATAATAAACCCACCGTTGCCGGTCCCAAGTCCGGATGAGAAAGGGTGAGATTTGTGGTAGGCTTGTGACAGCCAACGTAAAACTTTGTCATGTTCTATGACATGAACCATAATAAGAATATCGTTGGGGCGTCCCCTACTCAGCGACGCGCTACATCGGATCCCAGGTGTAGTGTTAAGTATGCAAAGGCTTCTAGGTCGTCGTCCAGAAACGGAGCGCTACATCGGACCCCGGGTGTAGTGACAAATAAGCAAAGGTTTCATAGGATCCATCTAGCTTCATGGAACATAGGTTCCCTTAAGGGTAGACTAATAGAATTAGTGGAGGTGGTGATTAGGAGGAGAGTTGGTATTATATGTCTGCAAGAAACTAAGTGGGTAGATGAAAAGAGTAGAGTCATAGAGCCTTGGGGTTATAAGCTTTGGTATACGGATAGAGATAAAAATCATAATGGGGTAGGCATAATCATAGATAGACGGTTGCCTGAGGATGTAGTTGAGATTAGGAGAAAAGGTGATAGAATTTTACTGGTTAAGCTTATTCTAGGTGGAGAGATCCTTAATGTTATTAGTGCTTATGCACCACAGATAGGTCTTGATGACGCTAGTAAGCGTCTATTCTGGGAGGATTTAGACGAGATGGTGCAAAGTATACCTAGTGGAGAGAAGTTATTTATTGGTGGTGATCTCAATGGACATGTAAGTACTAGTCGTAGCGGGTTTGATACTATCCATGGAGGTTTTGGTTTTGGACAAAGGAATGAAGTAGGTAGCTCGATTCTAGATTTTGCCTTATCTTATGACTTGATCTTAGCAAACACCTGGTTTAGGAAAAGAGAGTCTCACCTTATCACTTTTAGGAGCGGATCAAGTGCTAGTCAAATAGACTTTTTCTGACGAGAAGAATAGATAGAGGTTGTTGTATCGACTGTAAGGTAGTACCAGGTGAGAGTGTAACCACTCAATATAGACTTTTAGTTCTAGATTTTCGATTTAGAAGAGAATCTAGGAAGATTAGACGTAAGGTAGAGCCTAGAATTAAATGGTGGCGATTGAAAGAAGTTAACCAAAAAACTTTTATAGATCATGTAGTCCAAGAAGCGGATTGGCAGTCGGAAGATGATTCAGACAGAACATGGAACAAAATTGCTAGTTGTATCAAGATGGTAGCTAGAGATCTACTTGGTGAGTCGAAAGGTGGTGCTCCACCATCTAAGGACACATCATGGTGGAATGAAGAAGTAAAGGCTGCTATTAAAATTAAAAGGGATTCTTATAAAAATTTGAAGAAAAGTAGAGATGTGCAGAGATTTGAGAAGTATAAAATGGCTAAAAAGGAAGTTAAGAAAGCTGTTCGGGAAGCTAAATCTAAGGTCTATAAGAAGGTGTACGAGAAATTAGACACTAAAGAGGCTGAAAATGATATATACCGGATTGCTCGAATGCGGGAAAGGAAGACCAGAGACTTATGTGCGGTGAAGTGTGTCAAAAATGAAAATCAGAAGGTTTTAGTTCGAGATGAGGATATCAAGGAAAAGTGGAGAGATTATTTTGACAAATTGTTCAATGAGAGCTTTAATAAGAATTTGGATGGACTTGTCATTCAATCTCAAGATATAAACCGTGATTTCATGCGTAAAATAAGACTACCTGAGGTTAAAGAAGCTTTGAACAGAATAAGTTTAAGAAAAGCGGTTGGTCCTGACGGGATTCCTATCGAGATTTGGAGATGCTTAGGAGGAATAGGCATTAAATGGCTGACAGATTTGTTTAATAAGATTTGACAGACAAAAAAGATGCCAAATGAATGGAGAAAAAATATCCGTGTACCTATCTATAAGAACAAGGATGACATTCAAAATTGCTCAAACTACCGTGGAATAAAATTTATGTGTCACACGATGAAACTTTGGGAGAGAGTGATTGAACACGGGCTAAAGAAGGATATTAAGATAACAGAGAACCAGTTTGGGTTCATGCCTGGACGATCGACGACAGAGCCTATTCATTTGCTTCGTCAACTTGTCGAGCATTTTCGAGAAAGAATAAGAGATTTGCATATGATATTTATTGATTTAGAGAAAGCGTACGGCAAGATACCTAGAGAGGTATTATGGGAGACAATGATGAAGAAGTGGTCCCCGTCAAGTATATTGACATAATCAAGGATATGTACGATGGAGTAGTGGCAAATGTCAGAACTTGCGGCGGCCTAACGAGTGATTTTCCGATTACAATTGGTTTACATCAAGGATCTGCATTAAGTCCATTCCTGTTTACCATCGTGATGGATGAGCTTACTAGAACTATCCAAGATGAGGTACCTTGGTGTATGCTATTCGCTGATGATATTGTTCTAGTAAATGAGACGAAAGTAAGGGTTAATGCCAAATTGGAATTATGGAGACAAACATTGAAATCTCGGGGGATCAGATTGAGCAGGTCCAAGACAGCATATATGCATTGCAAATTTAGTAAACAGAGAAATCAAAACCATATTGGTATAATATTGGAAGGGCAAGAGATATCACCGAGCGATCAGTTTAGATATCTAGGTTCGATCATCCAAAAGGATGGGGAGATCGATAGTGATGTTAATCAAAGGATCCAAGCTGGTTGGTTGAAATGGAAGAGTGCAACAGAGATTTTGTGTGATCGTAACTTTCCATTAAAATTGAAAGGGAAGTTTTATCGGAGCACTATTCAGCATGCCTTATTATATGGTACAGAATGCTGGGCTCCTAAGAAGCATCATACATAGAAGATGCACGTAGCGGAGATGCGCATGCTTCGTTGAATGTGCGGTAACACTAGAAAAGATAAGGTGTGAAATGAGGATATTCGTGCAAAAGTTGGTGTAGCACCTGTGGAGGAGAAGATGCGGGAAAACCGGCTAAGATGGTTTGGTCATGTGGGACGCAGACCTATAGAACCACCGGTTCGACGAATAGATACTCTCGATATGGGCAATGGCAAAAGGGCAAAAGGAAGACCGAAGAAAACATGGATGGGGGTGATACGAAACGATATGGTTACCAAAGGCCTCAATGAAAGTATATTGTTCGATAGGAGTGAGTGAAGGCGGAGGATTCATGTGCTGGACCCGGCGTAATTCTCATGTTGGTTCATGTAGCCTGCCCCATATGCTTTGGATAAAAGGCTCAGTTGTTGTTGTTGTTGTACTGCTTGATATATAATCATAGCATGAAAATACATGTTTCCATTACCTTCACATTGTATCAAACCTGTTAACTTAAAATGAATTGAATGTTAAGTTTATGATATTTAATAGAAACTAAATATAAAAATAGTAGTTTAAATATATTGATGGTTATGTTTGCATGTTCTAGTTTAATATCTATGTTTTGATTATAAGTTTAAACACCAAGTATAAAATATTCATATTAATCAATACTGGTAAAACAAACTAATATCTTGTATGAACTGTTTACATTGATAGATTAGCAATAACATTGGATCTAATCTTAATTGACTGTCTCAACTAATCTAAAACATGATAATCAAATTTGATATTGAACTGATAATACCAGTACACTGCTTGTTTACCTGAACCTACACTATTCTGATCATAATACTATACTGACTTATTTTCATGTATCTATATTATTGTTATCATTACAGTTATCGTTATCGTGATCGTTATTGTTATCGTTACAGTTATCGTTATCGTGCCAGAATATACCTGCCATGTAATGTTTACCAATGCCAACAATCCTGATATTGACTTGATTGATCTGGCCTATTATCCTGATGGACGTAACATATACCTGATTGTCCTTGTGTTGGTATTAAGTAGATAATATATTATTACCTGACATGAACTGGTAACCTGGGGAAAAGAGGAAATCGGGAATGTGGCTGAAACGTAACTTAAGAGGGTATTATTGTTGCCATGATTCCGGGGGTGAACAGAATAACCATTGTTGATTGTATCATGGTCCCATGGGGAAAGAACGGAATGTATTGCATCGTGGTCCCGTGAGGAATGAACGGGATATATACTGTTGAGTTACGATGATGATTGCATTAATTGGTTTCAAATACCTATAGGATAGATAATTTAGCGACATGGACCCATAAGATACACGTGACATGATTGACTCCCTATATCTTGCTTGTTACATTACATGTTATTGCTGTTGCTTATTGTTTATACCCATGACATCAAGTTGATTACATATGGTATATTATATCACATACTGGTTATATTATTATAATGATATTATCTATGACGCACTGACGTCTAGGTTTTGCGTGAAGTCGCATCTGCGAATTAATAAACGGGAAAGTAAGTAAGCCAATTTCTTGGCCTAAATTCTTTGATTTTAGCACAGGAGGATCGTGAGTATGTCGATATGCATACCGATCAGTGAAGAGTATTCCACTGATCTAGTTGTTGGTTATGGTTTAGTTTTCTTTCTAGTTTTGAACTTATTGAAATTATCGTTGCGAGCCCATAAGGGACAACTATCAGTTATTGTTATTTTGTTTCCTTGTATTTTTATTGCTTCCGCTACTGCTACTGTTATTGTTTATCGTGGCTATTATGTTTAGAGATAGATGTTTATTTTTTTGTTCTTGATTACTGATTGACAGTCTTAATGTAACTATGAAAGCATGTTTCCTTACCGTACGTAGTATGGTTGGCTTTATGACGTTTCCGTATTTGAGTATATTTGGAGGCGGGGTGTGACAGCATTACTATTGGCACTCTCTTGAGAGAGTTCAATGCATGGGCCAGTGAAAGTTCTGTTCAAGCTTAAGAACAATCTCCATCATGGTCTGGTAGGAAACATGACTCAAGCCCACAGCAAATAAAATAGAAGGATGGGAACCGCAAGATTCATATTCGAGCACCAACTGGACTAACTCGCATTCTTTATCAGGGTTTCATGCTTCGTACAACTTAAAAACAAAGACTGCTTATCAAAAACTACCATAAGATCCAACAACTTCTTCAGAAAACATCTCCAACTTGGCTTATTATTCATAAATTTCAATGGTTTATTCTATGTAAACTCTCCGTTGGGTGATACCTTTTTTATGTATCATTTGTCGACAAAATACCAATATTGGAAACAACCCCATGGGCATATGATGATAATTAGAGGGACATTCTTTACACGCTTCCTTTTCTCATTCAACTATTCCACTAGATTCCTCATACCCTCAACCTCAACTGCTTGAAAAATCAACACACAATTCTTCTGATGATGCCTTTAGAAATGACTGTGTTGACTCTTACTGTGAAATTCCCCCTGCACATTTTAACAACATTTGCCACATTCTTCTAATATAACAACATTGTGAATCATTTGGTGGGAAATTATTTACCTTTTTTGGCGTATCACAACTTACAATAAAAAAAATCATTACTTTTTCTGCCGAAATATAAATATATTGAGATTATATCAAAACGGCAAAAAAGGCATAAATTTACGATCTCATGATTCATCCAATCAAATCCAAATCAAGAAACGGACCTGAAACGAGAAGCGACGCCTGAAGAAATCGATCGTCGTCGGCGTAGTCGCCAGCGCCATTCCTATCGCGAAGCGAAGCCTTGCAGAATCGAAGCAGGGGTTTTGAGCAGCGTTTTCTGCACAGAATAGACGCCAGGGTTTGTGATTTGGGATGCAACTGCAAATTACGAGCGTTGGTGATTTGGATTTGATCGAAACAATGAAGACGAGGGTTTTGGGGCAATCGAATTGGAGTGGAATGGGATGCGGATCATGGCTCTATTTGCTGAGCCCTCTTCCGATTTGACATCTATGAAAGCAATTTCAATGGATATATTACATAAAACACCACTGTGTGCTTTTTTCTCTCTTTTTTTTAAAAAAGGGTAAATCGTAATTAATAGAAACCAAGCAGATTTTGGTTTTCGTCAGCGGGAAAAACTGTTGGTGTGATTTTGAAAATTTACCCTAAAAACACCCTCAAAGTTCAAAATTTGCTTTGAACTATTAAGGCCTTGTTTGAGTTTCACAAAGTTGTTTATATTTTATAATTAACTCCAAAATCCTTACTATGTCGTGTTTGGCATGGATTTTGGAGTTTAGAAAACTCCGGTTATCTAAACTCCATAGTTAAAGATAAGTTTAGACAACCCCAATTCAAACTAAGTTTTCTAAACTCCCAAAATTTGTAAATAAAACATCTATTTTGGAGTTTTGATGAACTCCAAAATAATGTTTTGGAGTTCATAGGACTTCTAAGCCAAACACCCATTAAAGTCAGGTTTTTTAAATGGATGTAGGAACTTACAAATTAGAGTTTGCCTGGCTTCCAACTCCACTTAAAAATGAACTCTTGTTTTTCCAAACTTCATATCCAAACAAGGCCTCAAAGGTACGTTCAAAAAATTTACTGAAGTCGCCAGTTCAGAAAATCTCATAAACACCTCGTCACGGGTGGCGGTTTTTGTATTTTTTTTCTGTCTATAATAAATCGCAAAGGATGAATGGTGTTTTATGCAATTTAACTTTTTATAAAAATACCATTTTTCCTTAGAACAGACGATTCTTTTCTTTTTTCTTAGTTTGTTGCTTGATGTCATCTCTGAATAAATTTTCTTTTTGAACCTATTTTTTTCCTTTCTATTTTACCAAATTTTACTAACAGATACATGAAGTAAATAAAAGGTATGTATGAACCACATAACCAGTATAGACTATCATCCACCATTGAGCAATAGCTCAATTGGTATGGACACACTTCCCCTCTTGAGGAGAGTGCGAGGTTCGAACCACATGAACCCAGAGGAAAAATGCCACAAATTAACGTTTTCGGGACAAATTCGGGTGTGCTTGTTGTGTGTTTGTGTGTGGTGTGCTTGAGTGTGTTATGTGTGTTTATTTAGGTCAGGGCTTGCGGGCTAGTGCCAAAAATAAAAAATAAAAAATAAAATAAATACTATCGTCCTTGGCTCTTAGATGTCAAATGCAAGATCAAATAAAAATATTACTAGACATTACTTCTTTTCCTGTTGCAAGATGTTGCAAACAAATACATTAAGTAACTGATAGGAATGGAGTCATGGAACTAACATGATTTACTCATAGTATCATCCACCAATTATAGCCCCATGCATTTCAAATGAGTATTATTTATAAAACTCACTGCACATTACAGACAAGAGGATATAAAACGAATGCCAAAAAATTAAAATGGTAAGAACCATTAAAATCTGAAAGAAATATTGCATTAATTTGAGATATTAGAGACTACCAAAAAAAAATAGACGCTGCCAGTTGTACAAATTGACTAAAAATAATTTATTTATAACTAAATTTTGGCATAATAATTTACATGTAAAAAAACTATACAAATATCAAAACATATTTAAACCTAAAGAGATAAAACAACAAGATTCTCTGCCAATTTAGGTATCTGCATATTTAGCCATTTCCATTCTTCTATTTGGCCAGCCAAATCAGACGGATGAAAAGATCAAATCGGTGAACTAAATGAAATGTTTAGAAGGAACCCAAGTTGAAACTCAATATGAAAATGATTCTATGGAATTTTGTTTATCTCTATTTTTTTTTAAAAAACATTTATCCAATTGACTCCTAGTGTGGTAAAACCAGAGCCTATGAGTGAGCCCTATAAGCTTTGTTTAGGGATCAATTAATGGTATGAACTATGTTTTCTCATTGTGTGCTGCACGTGTTAGCAATGCTTGGACAATTGTCTAGTGTTAATCCACCATTTAATATATGAAATGAAAAATTACTTTGAATATATTAATTCCCAGAAATGTGATGTTCAGGCATCTGCCTTGTATTAGTGTTCTTGTATATCTTTATTTTAATTATACTCCCTAATTTATGTATGTGCATGTAAATCCCCGTTCCCCATTTATGAAATTTTTCCTACAGTTCCGAGTCTCCAAATAGTATCCCCATTTTTCCCGTATTACTACCTTGTGTGAAGATTAGTGCTTAAGTTCCAATATTTAATTTTTCCAAAACCGTTAAACCAATCAAAGACCAAACCTAGATTAAAAATCAAAACCCAAAATTAAAACCAAATATAATAATTTCCCTCATTTAATCAACCCAGCCCAAAAGAAAACAACTGATTTAATCCCCCCGCCCTTCATTCCTCAGCCCGTTCCCTTTTTTTTAGAAAACTAAAAACCCCTATTTTTCCTTCGACCCAACACTTTATTCCCAAATTATTTAAATTCTCCCTGACCCAAGCCAGCTTTCCACACCCTAACCCGAGCCGCTCCTGCCTAACCCGACCCGGCCTACACCCTATCTCCCTCTTCCCCAACGTAAACCATTTTTCCCGCTCGCAATTTTCGCCGACCCCCGCGGCCACGTCGCCGTGCCGTTGCGCCACGACCTGCGACTTCGTCCACAACTTCCCCGAGTCCCTCAACCTCAAACCCTCGCCTCTCCAACTCCTTTCTCCCTCTCCAACTCTCAAACCTCTTCTCTCTCTCTCAAACACAGAAAACCCAACTTCCCACAACCCACCGCTTCGAGCACCCCCGCCGCCGCCGACTAAACAACCTCATCCTCCTCCCTTGTTTCTCCCCTACCAACACCACTACCACTGCAGCCTCCTCCTCCATCAACCGAGCGCCCCCACCAAGCTCCCCTGCACATCCAACCCGCCTGCACCCGACGCCGACGAGCCTCACTGCATCTGAAACACCTCGTCGACATCCCTACATCCTCAGCATCATCGCCTTACCTCCAAGCCCAAGCCCAACTGCTGCTCTCACTCTCTCTCTCTCTCTCTCTCTCTCTCAAACCACCAAACCCTCACTGCAAACCTCGAGCTTCACTGTGCATATCGCCGGAGCGACCACCGCCGACATCGTCGACCCCGGCACACCCCAGGAGATCCACAGAGCACCCCCTCCGCTTCCAGTGACCGCGAGACGTTCCCCGGACAACTCCGACAGCAAATCCAAAGCGCGAGCTGAGGCCGTGAAACCAAACCACGCCGTTCGTCGTGCGTTCGTGCCGTTGCCGCTGCCGTGCATCGCCAACGCATCTCCAGGCAAGTACCCTACTTGCTACATGCTAATTGATTTCTGTTACAAACTGAAATCGTATAAATTCCGTGTTTACAATTCACGATAAATCATAGGACGTAACTGTTCGATGCAAGATCCTAATGAAAACTTTCATTTAATTTGACGGAACTCGATTGCATATTTTGGCGTATCTAGCAGTGAATCTTGTGTAGAAATTTCACTGGAAAATATAACTGTTAATGACTAAAACGAACACCCCCAAATACACCCGTAAAAACTGGGAATTTCCCGCATCTGAAAATTGTTAAAATCACCATAAATTGTGTACATATTGAAATGATGCGTTCAAGGGCTCAAATCGAAGCCACCCTGTGCAAGTTTCTAATGGTTTCTGTACTGAAATTGTGACGATAATTGGTTCGGAGAGTGGCTCTGGACTGCAGTCCAGAGCGACTCTGGTTATTGTTTCCTGTCCCGTAATGTTTACTACCTTGTTTCCTGAACTTGTATGTTGCGGAACCCTACACCCTATTAAAGATGAATCTGTTAGATAAGTAACACAAGTGGTTTCATCCCATTTTATCGTCGTTTGCTATTTAATCTATAATTTAAAAAGAACAGGACGTATAACAGTCCCAACAGAATCAGAATTGACATACTAGTATTGAATAGTGCATAACTTTTGACATACAGATGCGATTGAGAATATGTCTATTGCGTTGAAAACCCTATTGAAAACCCTAGATTTTATTCTACTATAGCGTCTCTAAATTCTGATCCCAACTGGGTGAAATTCGTGTCGCGAAACGGACGTTCAATTCAGAAACTGAATTTCCTGCAGCGAGCACTTAAAATGAATCGGCTGTAACTTGAATACCGGAAACCCGATTGAACTGAAACCAATTTTGATGAACGGCTGACAGAGTGTACTTGTTATCATATTTGTATCATTTCGTTGAATTCTGAACATATGAATTACTGCAATTTTTGAAAGTTTGTGGCGTGCATATTGGTTCATAATATACATGACTTGTTAACGGCATAAATACACATATCTTATCCAATTGCTATATACATAGTGTTAGTGCGTGTTAGTGTTCAGTGGACATTGTATTATCGTGCATGAATGATATTGGTTTAGGAGTGTCAAGTACACCAAGGGAAAGTGAATGATTCGTGACAGTGATTAATACAGTGAACAGTGATAAAACCGTGCTATTGGTATACTTGTACACGACTAAACCATAATCATCAATAGTGTAAACCTGGGAAAAAGGGTAAATCGAAGTGGAAAGAGTATCGTATTTAGCGGGACCGTGTTTTAGAGGATGATCATTCGAGCAGTGATATATATATTAGGTAGGATCTAGCGATCCGGCTGATAGGGTTATGTCCCGGGCATGTGGGCCGTTGTCTCGGGTATGTACGAGACTCCTATTAAACATGATCCTTCTTTCCACTATACGATTTCAAACATGACTTAGAGACCTATAGGGACACAAATCATACTTTACATCATTTAGTGACATAGTGATTACCCGTATTTTACTTTCCCTGTTATTATCACATTTACCTGTTTCATATCATTATTATAAAAATTGCTATTATGTCGCTCTGACGACCTGAGTATGCATGCTCAGACCTCGAGGAAGGACCAGCGCGGGAGTCGGATTTACCTTTCGAGCTGACGGAGATCTAGGCTGGAGTACCTTTTCCTTCTTTTCTGCTTTCCCTAAAAGAGATCGTGTAATTGAACTTGGTTAGTAGCTCTTCTTGTTTATTTGTAATTTGTGAACAATGGAATTTGATGTAATATATTAGTGATGTGTTTCCTTTACTGCTGTGCTTTGTTTACTGATTACCATGTAATGCTAGAAGCCGAAGTGTGACTACGGCGGGATTATTCCTTGACCGTAGGAGCATGGCTGTCCTAGCCACCCCTCGTTTTCTGTATTTTGGGAAGCGAGGCGTGACATGGTTTTGTTGGTATCAGAGCCAGGTTTAGTAACAAGGGATAACATTAACTATACTGTATTACATTATTTTCGTTTCACTATTCCTGATTTTCATCCTTGCATCTAATCTTATCCTTTTGAATCTTCCAGCGATATGACGTCCCCGAACGACCCCTCCTCGGACTCCAGTTCTCAGGACCGCACGGAAAGAATACTTAGTGCACTGATCTCTCTCGCAGAAGCTCAGGAGAGGAAGACAGACTTACTCGCTGAGGGACTCAGGGCTATTACCGCTGCAGGAGGACCCACCGCACTCATCACCGCCCCCGAAGGCACTACTCCACCAGCTTACCCTGTTAGGGCCGGTACCGTATCAGACTTTCGGAGGTTGCATCCAGCTGCATTCACAGGGCTGGCTGAACCCCTCGAGGCCGAACAACGGCTGGTGAACATGGAGAACTTACTGACGGCCGCCAGGGTACCAGATGAAGATAGGGTGAACGTGATAAAGATCCAATTGGAAGATGAAGCCCGTACATGGTGGTCAGTGGAAGAAAGCAGGCTAGACAGGCCGATTGAATGGGGCAAATTCAAGGAGTGCTTCCTAGACCATTATTTCCCTTCCACCGCCAAGGCAGAGATGGAGGAAAGATTCATTCTATTGAAGCAGAATGGACGTCCAGTGGACGTATATGCGGCAGAGTTCAACCGTCTAAGCCATTTTGCTCCATACATGGTCGCCTCAGAGGCCACCAGGGCCAGACGCTTCTTGCAGGGAGTTGATTTCGACCTGCAGCAGTTGATCGCATCACTGGAGTTGCAGACTTTTCCACAGGTACTCAACGCGGTGAGAATTCAGGAGCAATTGATCAACAAGTTCAGGAAGCCCCCAGTTGTTCCAGCACGTACCCCTGC
Source organism: Agapanthus africanus (assembly GCA_030015575.1). NCBI lineage: Eukaryota > Viridiplantae > Streptophyta > Magnoliopsida > Asparagales > Amaryllidaceae > Agapanthus > Agapanthus africanus. Next base: position 52,424,925 of record CM057339.1, read on the forward strand.
ACCATCTCGAGGAGCCATACCGGTTCACAGGCCTGGAACGGCACAAATGAAGCGTCCGTTCGTGCCACAGCATCGCCCCCAGAGACGGAACGTAGTTTGCGGCTACTGCAATAAGGATGGGCATACCTAGAAGGACTGTCGCCGCGCCAAGGGACAGTGGTTGATTTGCGGATCCAGTCAGCACAGGATTAGCGGTTGCCATGAGCGAGCAGAGATACAGGGAGGTTCTGGACCGCCGCAGCAGAGGCCACAGGAGCAGAGGCAACCCTTTACAGGTCACAGTCAGGGACGGGCTTTCATCTTGACTGCCGAGCAGGCAGAGGCTTCAGGAGAAGTTGTTACAGGTACTTTACTCGTACATTCCTTACCAGCTAGAGTACTATTTGATTCTGGAGCATCGCACTGTTTCTTGTCTGAGCATTTCGTTGATACACACTCTATACCACATGAACCACTAATCAAGGGCTGGGAAATACATACGGGTAATGGCATTATAATATCTAGTCGAGAATGTAGATCATGTCCGGTTGTAGTGTGTGGCAGGGAATTCTATGCGAATTTCCTTCTGATCGGGACAGGCAGTTACGACGCAATTCTCGGGATGGATTGGATGAGTACCTTCCATACAGTTATTGATTGCCGTGCAAGGAATGTGATCTTCCGCATTCCCAATCACCCGGAGTTTATTTTCGAGGGCGGAAGCGAATCTTTGGAGCCAGCCAAGTACAGAGCCAAGCCCAAGGAGCTGACAGCTATGGAGATTGATGAGAACCCAGCCCCAGAGATTGTTCGGGACTTTCTGGACGTATTTCCTGAAGATCTACCGGGTCTACCACCTCCACGCGTCTTGGAGTTCTCGATCGATTTGACTCCAGGTACGGCACCAGTATCCAAGGCCCCGTACCGAATGGCACCGGTTGAGTTGGAGGAGTTGAAGAAGCAAATTGAAGAACTATTGGAAAAAGGATTTATCCGGCCAAGCGTCTCACCGTGGGGTGCACCAGTTCTGTTAGTGAAGAAGAAGGATGGATCGCTGCAAATGTGTATAGATTATCGGGAATTGAACAAAGTCACTATAAAGAACAAGTACCCAATCCCGCGCATCGACGACCTATTCGATCAGTTAAGTGGGGCCAAGGTATTCTCGAAGGTGGACCTCCGTTCTGGATATCATCAAATCAGAGTAGCAGCCGAGGATATATGCAAGACGGCTTTCAGGACCCGATACGGACATTACGAGTTCCTTGTGATGCTGTTCGGTGTTACCAATGCTCCAGCAATATTCATGGACTTGATGAACAGGGTGTTTGCAAAGTACTTGGACACATTTGTCTTTGTATTTATCGACGACATACCTGTCTACTCGAAGATCCGGGAGGAGCATGTTGAGCATTTGCGCACGGTTCTACAAATTCTTCGGGAAGAGAAGCTGTATGCGAAATTGAGCAAGTGTGAATTCTGGCTCGACAAGGTTCAGTTCTTGGGACACATTGTTTCGGGTGAAGGCATCTCGGTGGACCCGGCAAAGATAGAATCTGTCAGAGATTGGCCAACGCCGAAATCAGCAGCCGAGATCAGAAGCTTTCTGGGATTGGCAGGGTATTATCGGAGGTTTGTCCAAGACTTCTCAAGAATCGCTGAACCGTTGACAAGGCTGACACGGAAGGATGTACCATTTGCATGGACGGAGGAGTGTACTCAGGCATTTGACATGCTGAAGCAGAGGTTAACCACGGCGTCCATTCTTACAGTACCAGATGATTCCGGTGGTTTGGTGATACACAGTGATGCCTCAGGGAAGGGATCAGGCTGTGTGCTGATGCAGCACGGCCGAGTGGTTGCTTACTCCTCTCGACAACTGAGAAATCACGAGAAGAACTATCCTACGCATGACTTAGAGTTAGCTGCAGTAGTCTTTGCGTTGAAGATTTGGAGGCACTATCTATTGGGCGAGAAAGTGGAGGTGTACGCGGATCATAAAAGTCTGAAGTACGTCTTCACTCAGAAGGAACTAAACATGAGGCAGCGCCGATAGCTAGAGCTGATGGCAGATTATGACTTGGACCTTCAGTATCACCTGGGGAAAGTAAATGTTTTACCAGATGCGCTCAGTCGTAAGCCAGCGGTCACGATGTTGACCAGTCAAAGGAGCATTATTGAGGACTTCCAGAGACTCGAGCTTGAAGTCGTTACACTGAACGCACTCAGTCAACTTTGGCAACTACAGGTGCAGTCTTCCCTGGTGGATCGCATCAAGGCTGCATAAGCGGATGATCCCCGATTGCAGAAGTTCATAGCGCAAGTAGAAGCCGGGCTGAGAACGGACCTAATCATACATGAAGATGGTTCTCTGAGGTTCGGTAACAGACTCTGCGTACCCAAGGGGGATGTTCGAGAAGAAGTACTGGCTGAGGTGCATAGTTCAGCTTATTCTGTGCATCCGGGAGGTACAAAGATGTATCGAGACCTAAAGCAACAATTTTGGTGGAACGGAATGAAGCGTGAAATTGCGAGGTTCGTATCCAGATGCTTAGTATGCCAGCAGGTGAAGGCGGAACATCAGAGGACAACAGGATTGTTACATCCGTTTCCGATACCAGAATGAAAGTGGGAGCACATTACCATAGATTTCGTGACGGCCTTACCACGGAGCCCTAGGGGCAATAACGTCATTTGGTTTATCGTCGATCGCCTCACGAAAGCTGCACACTTCCTACCTTTCCGAGTGGGACAGTCGACAGAGTCACTGGCAGAGAGATACATGCAGGAGATAGTGCGACTTCACGGTGTTCCAGTCAGCATTGTGTCAGATCGAGACACCAGATTCGTGTCGCACTTCTGGAGGAGCTTACAGGAAAGTTTGGGTACCCGCCTCAAGTTTAGCACAGCTTATCACCACGCAGACGGATGGACAATCCGAGCGTACGATTCAGACGCTCGAGGATATGTTGAGAGCCTGCATGTTGGACTTTCAGGGTTCCTAGGAAGACCATCTGCATCTAGTCGAGTTTTCTTATAACAACAGTTATCAGGCTAGCATCCAGATGGCTCCTTTCGAAGCACTTTACGGGCGGAAGTGTTGATCCCCAGTATATTGGGATGATATGGGAGAGCGAAGATTACTGGGTCCCGAGCTCATTGTTCAGACAGTCGACAAGGTCCAAATGATCAGGCGGCGAATTAAGACGGCTCAGGATCGACAGAAGAGTTGGGAAGATACTAGCAGGAGGGCACTAGAATTTGAAGTCGGAGATCACGTGTTCCTGAAGATTTCCCCTACCCGTGGAGTTATCAGGTTCGGAGGTCGGGGAAAACTCAGTCCCCGTTTTATCGGACCTTTTGAGGTGCTAGAGCGAGTAGGAGAGGTGTCCTACCGACTTGCCTTGCCTCTATCGCTAGCTAGTGTGCACAATACTTTCCACGTGTCACAGTTGCGGCGTTATGTTCGGGATGAGAGCCATGTTCTGGACTATTCGGAGCTAGTTTTGGGTACTGATCTATCATACGAGGAGCAGCCCACTACCATCCTCGACCGCAGAGAGAAAGTGCTGAAGAACAAGGTCATTCCGTTGGTCTGAGTGTCTTGGGGCGGTCGTTCCCCAGGAGAATCCACCTGGGAGCGGGAGGAAGATATCCACGCAAGTTTTCCACATCTCTTTATTTAGTACTTTTGTTTCATTGTATCATTGTTAAATTTCGAAAACGAAATTTTTGTAAGGGGGGTATGATATAAATCCCCGTTCCCCATTTATGAAATTTTTCCTACAGTTCCCGAGTCCCCAAATAGTATCCCCATTTTTCCCGTATTACTACCTTGTGTGAAGATTAGTGCTTAAGTTCCAATATTTAATTTTTCCAAAACCGTTAAACCAATTAAAGACCAAACCTAGATTAAAAATTAAAACCCAAAATTAAAACCAAATATAATAATTTCCCTCATTTAATCAACCCAGCCCAAAAGAAAACAACTGATTTAATCCCCCGGCCCTTCATTCCTCAGCCCGTTCCGTTTTTTTAGAAAACTAAAAACCCCTATTTTTCCTTCAGCCCAACACTTTATTCCCAAATTATTTAAATTCTCCCTGGCCCAAGCCAGCTTTCCACACCCTAACCCGAGCCGCTCCTGCCTAACCCGACCGACCCACACCCTATATCCCTCTTCCCCAACGTAAACCATTTTTCCCTCTCGCAATTTTCGCCGACTCCCGCGGCCACGTCGCCGTGCCGTTGCGCCACGACCCGCGACTTCGTCCACAACTTCCCCGAGTCCCTCAACCTCAAACCCTCGCCTCTCCTACTCCTTTCTCCCTCTCCAACTCTCAAACCTCTTCTCTCTCTCAAACACAGAAAACCCAACTTCCCACAACCCACCGCTTCGAGCACCCCCGCCGACGACGACTAAACCACATTATCCTCCTCCCTTGTTTCTCCCCTACCAACACCACTACCAATGCAGCCTCCTCCTCTATCAACCGAGCGCCCCCACCAAGCTCCCTTGCACCTTCAGCCACCATGCTCCCCTGCACATCCAACCCGCCTGCACCCGACGCCGACGAGCCCCACTGCATCTGAAACACCTCGTCGACATCCCTACATCCTCAGCATCATCGCCTTACCTCCAAGCCCAAGCCCCACTGCTTCTCTCTCTCTCTCTCTCTCTCTCTCTCTACAAAACCACCAAACCCTCATTGCAAACCTCGAGCTTCACTGTGCACATCGCCGGAGCGACCACCGCCGACATCGTCGACCCCGGCACACCCCAGGAGATCCACAGAGCACCCCCTCCGCTTCCAGTGACCGCGAGACGTTCCCCGGACAACTCCGACGGCGAATCCGAAGCGCGAGCCGAGGCCGTGAAACCAAACCACGCCGTTCGTCGCGCGTTCGTGTCGTTGCCGCTGCCGTGCATCGCCAACGCATCTCCAGGCAAGTACCCTACTTGCTACATGCTAATTGATTTCTGTTACAAACTGAAATCGTATAAATTCCGTGTTTACAATTCACGATAAATCATAGGACGTAACTGTTCGATGCAAGATCCCAATGAAAACTTTCGTTTAATTTGACGGAACTCAATTGCATATTTTGGCCCGTCTGGCAGTGAACCTTGTGTAGAAATTTCACTGGAAAATATGTTTGTTAATGACTAAAACGAACACCCCTAAATACACCCGTAAAAACTGGGAATTCCCCGCATCTTAAAATTGTTAAAATCACCATAAATTGTGTACATATTGAAATGATGAGTTCGAGGGCTCAAATCGAAGCCGACTCGACGACCTGTAACCTTATGCAAGTTTCTAATGGTTTCTATACTGAAATTGTGACGATAATTGGTTCGGAGAGTGGCTCTAGACTGCAGTCCAGAGCGACTCTGGTTATTGTTTCCTGTCTCGTAATGTTTACTACCTTGTTTTCTGAACTCGTATGTTGAGGAACCCTACACCCTATTAAAGATGAATCTGTTAGCTAAGTAACACAAATGGTTTCATCCCATTTTATCGCCGTTTGCTATTTAATCTGTAATTTAAAAAGAACAGGACGTATAACAGTCCCAACAGAATCAGAATTGATATACTAGTATTGAACAGTGCATAACTTTTGACATACAGACGCGATTGAGAATCTGTCTATTGCGTTGAAAACCCTAGATTTTATTCAACTGTAGCATCGCTAAATTCTGATCTCAACTGGGTGAAATTCATGTCGCAAAACGGACATTTAGTTCAGAAACTGAATTTCCTGCAGCGAGCACTTAAAATGAATCGGCTGTAACTTGAATACCGGAAACCCGATTGAACTGAAACAAATTTTGATGAATGGCTGACAGAGTGTACTTGTTATCATATTTGTATCATTTCGTTGAATTCTGAACATATGAATTACTGCAAATTTTGTAAGTTTGTGACGTGCATATTGGTTCATAATATATATGACTTGTTAACGGCATAAATACACATATCTTACCCAATTGCCATATACATAGTGTTAGTGCGTGTTAGTGTTCAGTGGACATTGCATTATCGTGCGTGAATGATATTGGTTTAGGAGTGTCAAGTACACCAATGGAAAGTGAATGATTCGTGACAGTGATTAATACAGTGAACAGTGATAAAACCGTGCTATTGGTATACTTGTACACGACTAAACCATAATCATCAATAGTGTAAACCTGGGAAAAAAGGGAAATCGAAGTGGAAAGAGTATCGTATTTAGCGGGACCGTGTTTTAGAGGATGATCATTCGAGCGGTGATATATATATTAGGTAGGATCTAGCGATCCGGCTGACAGGGTTATGTCCCGGGCATGTGGACCGTTGTCTCGGGTATGTATGAGACTCCTGTTAAATATGATCCTCCTTTCCACTATACGATTTCAAACATGACTTAGAGACCGATAGGGACACAGATCATACTTTGCATCATTTAGTGATATAGTGATTACCCGCATTTTACTTTCCCTGTTATTATCACATTTACCTGTTTCATATCATTATTATAAAAATTGCTATTACGTCGCTCTGACGACCTGAGTATGCATGCTCAGATCTCGAGGAAGGACCAGCGCGGGGGTCGGATTTACCTTTCGAGCTGACGGAGATCTAGGCTGGAGTACCTTTTCCTTCTTTTCTGCTTTCCCTAAAAGAGATCGTGTAATTGAACTTGATTAGTAGCTCTTCTTATTTATTTGTAATTTGTGAACAATGGAATTTGATGTAATATATTAGTGATGTGTTTCCTTTACTGCTGTGCTTTGTTTACTGATTACCATATAATGCTAGAAGCCGAAGTGTGATTACGGCGGGATTATTCCTTGACCGTAGGAGCATGGCTGGCCTAGTCACCCATCGTTTTCCGTATTTTAGGAAGCGGGACGTGACAGTGCAACTGGACTATATTGGTTGTTAAGGCAACAAATAATGGAGGTCGTGATGGTGGAGCTTGTAGAGGAAATAGCGACGGAGAATGACGATGACCAGTGACACACCGCAATGATTAGCAGCGACGGGTGACGGAGGGTGATGGTCGGATAGTAATAAGAAAAGAAATCGATGAAAAAGGGCTACATAGGTTGACGGTCAGCGGTGGCTGCAACTGGCGACGATGATCAATAGGGGCGGGGAGCAACCATGATTGACGGAGATGGGACCAGCAAGGAATGATGGTCAATAGAGGAGGACGTCCGCGGCAAACAATAGAGGATGGAGACAATGGCAGCTAACTAAGATGGACTAGATAAGGAGAAAAAATCAACCGAATATAAATGATTAACATATTTATATATAGTCTCATTGTTTAATAATAAGGTAATATGAGTTTTAATTGGTTAAATATGAAAAAATCAATCAATTAATTATATACAAAAACATCCCATATCAAATGTAAAATATTATTGCGAAAATTGAAATCAAAATCCAAAATTCAAGTCAAATAATTGGATGATTGAATGTCATATTAGGATTTTCGATTTTTCTACTTTCTTAATATGAAGTTGTGTTTGCTTAATTAGCAAAAGTAAGCGTTCAAATTTTTCTCCTTCTTGTTTTAATTTAGGAATAAATCCATTACAATTATAATTGTAGTCGATTGTAAAATGGATTATGTTTTTTTCTCAAATTGAATGAAAACCAGGTGTTGAATATACTTCCATAATATAAAAAAACCAGGAGGTTGAAGTTTTGCTCAAATATAATGAATTTTAATATTCAATTATTATTTTTTTTCTTTGTTATTGAGATTACTCGGCAATGAAAGAAAAAAGGAGAAAAACAGTAAGAACGAAAACCATGCCATTATGCATTGAAAAAGAATAAGATTGATATAAAATGTTTTGCATAAAATCTAATTATTTGATTTCTTTATACCTTAGCAAATTTAAACATTTATACCTAATTAATAGTTAATATTTTGCACGTGCGATTTACGTTACATATGTAATCTATTAAAAAGAGATTTGTATGGAGTAAGTTACTAAGTGGCCGTTTGGAAATGGTGTTAACTTTTGTAAATTATGGTTTCATAAAATTAGCAAAAGTTAACTCCAAAATACGAATTTTTCTCTGTTTGGAGCTCATTTTGGAGTTGGGATAACAACAATTTTTTAGCCTTAAACTGCAGTTATCTCAACTCTAATCTGATCAAAGTTTACAAAACTCATTTTTTTAGTTTAGAGCTTGCAAACCATAGTTTGCATACCTCCTTCCTCCATTTTAAAATAAACCATGGCTATCCTAACTTTGTATCCAAACAGGGCTTAAGTGATTTGTGGAGTTAGTTATTAGAAGAGATGTATGTGATTAGTTACGGTTACAAATTGATCTTTGATTTTAAAATTTTTTTTAATGAATTTCTCTTGCAAATTAGATAACCAAATGTTCAAATCAATTTTAAAATTGGAGACCCCGTTCTTTTTGTGCTACAATAGTAGAGATTATTTATAGATAGGCTAGCTGTTCATTTTAAACAGACGATTGGATATCATCCAATGGACCCTCCATTATCTAGTGCTAATGAAGAGGATCCGAATCCTTGAAGGACCATGTACCAAGCGCACCCTATAGATAAAATTTTATGTTTCTTTCCCTTTTTATTGTAGCGTTGCTTTATTTTCAATTTATATGCTGACTTAAATGTATCTGTTATTGCACCAAAACTCCAAAGATATAATGAAGATTGAAAGCTATTATTTTATATTCTAATTTGCCTTAACAGATTGAAATCCATTTTGGCTGACCTGGGTTTTGTGCTAGGTTGTTTTCTTTTAATTAAACCATTTTTAAATACACATCCGATGGGAATCAAAGTTGGGTTGCTTTGATGCTAGGTTAAATTTTTCTGCCGCTGCATGAGAATTCCAAAGTTTTATGGATGGTTGCGGATTATTATTTCTTATATTCTAATATCGTTCCTGTTTTTTGTAATATAACAGTAATTAATTGTGTTACTTCAAAAATAAAATAAAAACAGTCCCGGTGAAAGATTATTAATAATTTAAAAACAAAGTAGAGGATCTTCATAGATAAAAGCAGATCCTTGTGCAAACCTACTGGATAGTATTGAGCTTTAATAGCAGGGATAGACCATAGCCAATGCGGAACCTAGCTAACCACCTATGTAATTGTTGGGGTTAAAATTTACACCTTGGTTGATCAAGTCAAAATCAAAATCAACCCCAAGCCAAGTGGGCCCAAGCCCATGTCAGAACCAAGCATGGAAGGGACCGGCCCCATGACAAAAGGAATGAAGCCATAAATTAGTTTTAATGTAATTCTTTTTGTAGAAATAAATGTATGTAAATGGGCAGAAAGCCGAAATTTTGTAATACCCATGGCTTATGTGCAAAAAGAAACAAGCATATAAGGCATGAATGGCACAAGCACCATTTGGCAAAGCACAAGGGGCTATATGTAAAGTGTGTAGCCTATACAGGCAAAGATGATGAATATATCTCAACAACTTTTCCATTCTAAAATTCTGGGGTTTGTGCCACCTTCTCCTTTCTCAATGTTCTAAAACTTCTTTCCCCTTTTGAATTAAATTAAGAGTTTAACTTTTCCTTTTTCAAAAAGAAATAGATTTTGCACCATAAAACTCACAAAGGGGGGCTCGGATCTGCCATCAAATCCCCAAAATGGGATATTTTAAGTCCCACCTCCCCTTTTCCTCCTAAGATCCAGCCCACGGAGAGGAAGAAGAAGGATACTCATCTCCAAAAATCCCATTCCGGAAAGATCCGAGACTCAAAAGAAGATCCAAAGATTTCTAGGAGTTTAACTCCATTCAAGATCTGTTGGAGTTTCACTCCATAAATCAAATCCCTTTTTAGGAGTTTAACTCCATATCTATACATAATCATTGTTAGGAGTTCAACTCCAAAAACCCCTTGGGAGTTCAACTTTTAACCTAGGGGCTAACCCCCTTTTTCCGCTGGTGTTTTCAGCGGTCGCGTGCCGCTCACGTGACCCCCAGATGCCTAGCGGCCGCGTGCCGCACACGTGACCCACGGGTGCCCACGTGCGTCTCATGTGACCCGCAGGCGCTCAGCGTCCGGCGATCGCGTGCCGCTCACGTGACCCGCTGGCGCCCGGCAGTCGCGTGCAGCGCACGTGACCCGCGGGTGTCCGGCGGTCGCGTGCCGCGCATGTGACCCGCGGGCGCCAAGCGCCCGCGTGCCATGCACGCGTCTTTAAGACGTTCCTCACCCCTCATCTTCCATGCACTCCACGCCAGAAACACGTCCCCCGTTAGGAAAATTTTTCTAACGGGACGCTGCCCCGCATCCCGCAAGGGGGCTGCTAGCCCCCTTGCCCCTTAGCCCGCTATCCGGGTAGCGGGACCCCCATAAACTCTGCGAGGCCCCCGATATATCCAAACCCCTTTCAAAACACAACACACGCACACTGCACACTGAGTTCACTTGACTAGTTGACCCGTCAATCGGAGGTTCCTTCACTCCAAAGGCGAGGGGTAATTAACGACAGTTTAGTCCGCGGCTGCCTGAGATTCGGATTCCTACAATCAATAAACTCCGGCCTACCTTAGGCAAGGGGAATCTGTATACGTCTGACGAGTGCGCGCGTATTCCCATCTCAATGGGGTGACGAAAAACACTCTACAGATTCTGGCACGCCCGGTGGGACCCTTTCTCTCCTCCCATATCTCGGGTCAAGTGTTCATGCGAACTCATTTAACATATATATCGACGTTTGTACTGAAGTGATGTTCCTTTCGTGCAACTTTCAACGACGATGTCTCCCAAGATGAATTCAGCTTCCGACACGACCCCAATCTCGTACGTAGTCAAGATCAATGCCCGTGTGGTTCTCTCTGCCAGTCTCAGCCGGCAATGGGAGGAGCCACCCCGTCCATTTGGTTCGGTCATCATCTACCTTGCTGGAAGCGCTCATTTGGCGGAGGTCCTGACAAACCAAGTGGCAAAACCAACCTCGAGGGACAAGAGGCCGAACGTCGTGGTCGCCAGAGCATCCCACCCCAAATGCAAATCCTTATTCGAACGGCTCTCTGCTATTCCAACTAGGGGCAAGACCGTCAACACCAATGGGGCGACAAAGCAGCTCCAGCAAGCTCAGATGGTGCGCTTGACAATCGCGCGAGCAGGCATCTTCTCTGGGCTCTTGGTCAATTGGTCTACGGCGTCTTCCCGAACAGCCGAAGTTTGCCAAGTGCTTAAGACAGAAAAGTTAAGGCAGAAGCGGCTTAGGTATCGAGCCAACAAGAGGGCCAGGACTTCGGCCATGTGGAATCTTGTGAGGTTCCAAGAGCAGGGTTACTCCGTGACGACGGCTGAGTCGGCCGTAAAATTCAGCAATTCCTTCAAACCTCTTAAGTGGGTTCAGAAAAATACCATGACCTCCAGAATTAAGAAGACATCGGTCCGAACAATGCCACAAAGGGACGTGTCCCAGCCCCAAAAGAGAAAGCATGACACAATCTTTTCAAGAGTCTATCAGGCGCTCTGCACCGTGCGAAAACAGCGGGGCAAATCCAGAAAGGAAGCGCCGGCACCACTCATGAATCCGATCAGGCCAACTATCTCCAATCGATTGTCCCTACCAAAACAGAAGGGCCAAGACGGTGCTCCACAAAATCAGCTATCAATAATGAAATGATGGCCGGATATGTTATCCATACGGTCTATATGGCGGGCGGGCGTCCCAGCGACAACCTGCGCAGCAGAGCAAGGATAGGGCTACCACATCCCAAGCCCAATCTGTCTTGAATGTGGTTGCCGCTTTCCAAGATCAGCCGCCTCCAATGGATGAGGAAAACCCTCTCGATGAAGCCGATAGGCAGAAAGACCCCTCAGTCCATGTAGAGTCAAGCTCGGACAGCGAGGAAAAGCCGACTTTCCGCCCCAGGACCGCAGAGCAAGAGCTGCTTCAACTGCTTCGAAAACAGCTCAAGAGCAAAGATAAAGAAATGGCCAAGCTTTACTCCAAAATCGACGACCTGACGAATGTTGTGATGTAGCTTACGGTTTAAATTGCTCGGACGCCTCCCAATCAAGCACAAGTCTCTACTCATGAGCAGGGTGATGACAACCCGAAGCAATCGATGCCTGTCCCTTTGGGTCCAAGATTTGGCGAGCTGCACGAAAGCCGGCCGCATTCCGCTTCTGGGGACGCCTTGGCCCCAGATAGCACCATCTCGCTAACACATGATCGGATAATGGATTTGGACACCAGCAAGGTTAAAACATTAGTGGCCGAAGCCGAATCTCAGAAAGAAATTGGCAGTAGCGGGCCACCATATCCCGCACAGTACGATCTGATTGAGTTCCCCAGCGGCTACGTCATTCCTGAGTTCGGAAGATTTGACAGGACAGGAAATGCAAATCAGCACGTCACCCACTTTAAAACGTCGTGCGGAAATACAGGGGGCAATGATGCGCTCCTTCGTCGTCAGTTTGTCAATAGTCTGACCGGTGTTGCTTTCGACTGGTACGCAAGCATACCAGACGGGTCCGTCATTACTTTTTCCTAAATGGAGTCTCTGTTTCGGCAAAGATTCACGAGTGTCAGTGACAAAATCTCCATCGCTGATCTCGTGAGAACCAAGCCAGGGAAAAATGAAAGCAACACGGACTTTATTGCCCGATGGCTTAACCTCACTGCCAAGTGCGAACCGCCGCTAGAGCAAGACCAGTCCGCCAGCCTCCTCATTAGGAACCTCAGCAATTGGATGGTCCCATTCTTATGTACAGTAGGCCTTAAGACGTTTCAAGAGCTGACCAAGAAAGTCCAAATACTGGAACGCTCGAAGTAAGAGTCTACCCCGGACTCTCAGAGAGACAAGACTTAGAAAAGCAAGCGGGACGACAACCATAAAAGCGGAAATTCCAGCAATACCAATATCTTCAATGTGTCCGGTAATGAATACAATCGAAAGGCAGGTGAATCTAAAACCAACCGGCCTCGAAAGCCAGTGCTGGGAGGAGAAGGGCCTTCCCTAGAGCAGAAAAAGAACAAGATTTACTCTTTCAGAAGGGACAAAGTTCGCAAGATATTCAAAGATGCCTTGAACAACAGCCTACAATTGCCGGAGTCAAAAAGACCGCATGAAGCAAAAATGACCGACAATCCCCTGTATTTTCCGTACCACAGAGTAATGAGCCACGCGATCGAGAATTGCTATATTTTCAAAGACTGGGTCGAGAAGCAATACAAGACTGGAGAGATGTAACATTTTGGAAATCGTTTAGGTGATTTTCCGTTTTTAGGTAATATAATTTGTGTCTTCCGTAAAAACCAGAAGCGATCTTTTTGCAGTATAGAATTCACTGCACCTAGTTTAGTTAGGAAATTGCTAGTTTGCGGGTTTTTGTTTGTCACTTGAAATTTAAGTGCTTTTTAGTATTTTCCTTAATTAAAATATTATTTTAAGTTGTTAATTATGCACTTAATTAGTGGTAATTACAATTTTGGTTTGGGTTAATTATTTCTAATGTGAATCTATGCTAATTTAATCAATTGATTAAGCATTAATCCATCCATCCAAAATATCTAGATATTTGTGTGAATTTAAAGGAAAACTTACTTTAGAAAAGAAAAGAAATAAAAGGTGGCAAAATTAATGGTTTTAATAAGCTTTAATATACGTTTTCTTCTAGATTTTTCCACACAACTCCAAACCTTTTCATTTCTCCCCAAGTGGCCGGCCCCTCTTCCCCTTGCTGCCCCATTTTGATTTTCACCCCATTTCAACTCTTTTAAATCCAAATAAATCCTCAAAAATTATCAAATAATCACACAAACTCATAAATAAATCCATACCCTTCATTCTTAAACTCTAAAACAAGCTTGGATCTTCTTGGAAGTGTTCTTTTTGGAGATTATTTTGTGGATTTAGTTGCTAAATTGTGGATGTTTTGTGGAGGTATAAAACCCTAACCCTAATCTATATTTGTTGTTTTAATACATTAAGCTAGCATATAAGATATTTAATTAAAGCTTTTAATTGCATGTTTAGAATTTCTAGAAAAGGGTTTTGATAATCAAGTTAGGGTTTTGATTAGTTGTAATGATTAAGTGTGTTGTTTTGACAAGAAAAACATAACCTAGTTGTGAAAATACTAAATGACATTTTTTCTAATTGTCTAATTAGCTTAAGTGCAAACTAAACTTTTACTAAATCCTATTTGAGTGAGATTAAAATTGTAGTAAAGGTTTGAATGGTTTAATCAAGCTATATTGTGATGATTGTGATTACTAGTTTTGGTAAAACTGGTAGTTTTGGGCTAAAATATTTAAAGTTGCTTACTAGATTTTCGGATAAATTTAGGCGTGAGTTTCTTTTGACGTTGCGACGTTATTTATATTAGATTCCGTGATTATATTGTGTTGTGAATATGCGATCGGTACGATCGGGGTCTAGGTTTGGTGGTTATGTCATCCTAGCTAGGGTTATGCCGATATCGTGCGCGTTTTGTGCCCTAAGTGCACAGTGTGTTTATCTGGTGGGCGTTATCCTTGCATTTCGTTGTCTTTGTGTCGGCGCAGGATATTTAATTTTATGTGTTGTGTTTGTGAAATTATAGGATCGCAGGCGAGGACTTCGGACGCTACGAAGAAGGGGAATCGAGTGGTTGGCTTTATTTAGCCATGATCGGTGAGTAGATTTAACATCTACAGGGGAATCGCCCGCAAGGTGTTATGCGTATGGGCTAGATATGATATGATGTTAGCCCCATATTTATTTGCATATATATAGATTGTGCATAGACTTCATTGCATACAATTACTTGTTGTACTTAGACTTGTACCCATTGGACACTGCGCTATTATTGACGGTTCATGTCGCCCGAGCACTGATTGTATACCACACACACCGTCGATAATTGTCACACACCGTCGATAATTGTCATGACACGCACAACACACATACCTATGTGATATTGTATGGTTAGTGACATTTAGACATTTATTCATGTCCTTTATGCATATGACATATAGCATACCTGTATACCTATATACTTACACATATGCCTTGCTATACCTACATGCTAGCTACACATATACCTATATGGTTGGGTACCATTAGTGACAGGTATATACACATATAAGATATAGCTACATGCACATCTTGCATATATACTTACATGTACACCAATATACCTTGTTATAGTTACATGTTCACATTTATATGATGTTGTTTAGATTTTGGAGAAGTTAGGAACCGCATGATATATTTCATAACTTATTGCAGTTAAATAGCGGTTTTTCCTTTATATGCTCATATTACTGTTTATGTGCGTATATTATATTTCATGGATTTTCGCATTGAGATATGGATTTCCTATGATGTTTTCTGGATTTGAGGACCGTGGTAGTTTTATGAAATTATGCATTATTTGAAAAACCCGGTTTCTCTTGATATGATATTTCGATGCATCCACCATGAGATTTCTCGGTTCTGAGATTGTGATATATACCCCATGCGAGGAGTGGAGTGAGCCATGTGCAGGTACATGGTGGGGCCCGGAGGTACCCGGGGCAAGATTGTCGCAGGTGATGGCGATGAGTTAGTGGGGGGATCTTACCTACCGGTGACAGTATTAGACTCGTCGGTGATCACGGAGATATCGACCGGAGTCATGTACGTATGGATACGTGAAATTTCGAATGTCGAAGCTGGGCATTCGGGTTTCGATTATCATATGATACGTACCTATCAGGGCCAGTCGTGGTGACGACGCCTGATAGACCAGTTTTTATGTGTCGATGCTGAGCACTAGTTTTCATGATGTTTTCGGGTATCGATATTTAACACTCAGGTTTCATGAGACTTACAGGACTGTTATATATGTATATATATCAGTGGTATGTGACGCTGTATATATGTATATATATATGTATTATATATCATCATTATGATCTCTGCAATTATTATTATTCTTTACCCGATATGAGGGCCGATCTGAGGGTCGATATGAGGGCCGATCTGAGGGCCGATGTGAAGAATTTGGGATTTAGATTGTCTTGATGGACACTGGTCCTGCCACGATGAGGATTCCGTGAGGATGACATGTTTTATCCCATACTCCGCAGTTATTTGATATGCATTGCTTCATGTATTAGTAGTACCTGATAGAGCACCTTTCATGACTGTTGCATATATATATATATATTGCCATATTATTGCTTCATGTATTAGTTATACCTGATAGAGTACCTTTCATGACTGTTGCATACATATGGCCATTATTGCTATTAGCTTGCATGTGATAGATTCGCGCAGTACGTGCATACTTGCGATTACCTGCATATGTTATTTACTATTCACGAGTTGGCAACTCACCCCCGTTGTGCCACAGGGTTGTACAGGTTGTCCCTCAGAGCAGTCAGAGGCAGGGCTTTCTTTTTCCTATTGTATCATCTTTTGCAGCGGATACCGCTACGGCTGACTGGGTGCAGTTTTTCTATAGGTGGGTTTTGCGGTTATCCGACGTTGCTCTTTGGATATTCATTGTATTCTGTACTCTCCATCTACCACTTTCATGTATTGACCTAGAGACGAGATGTGAGGACGATATTGTATTTTTTTGGTGACTCAGGATGTCTTTTATGCAGTTTTATTTATATCGTCTTTTATTTCTTCGCTACGGCGTCGTATATCTGTTGTGGTGGTTGTTTCCGCCTTTGGGGCGTGGATTTTGCTCCCGTTTGGGATGCTTTACTTATATAGTTGTATGTACCCATTTTTTGGGCTAGTTTTTATAAAGGAGGTGCTGCTAAAATTTTTAAGAAAGTAAATTGGACTTGAAAGAATTTGTACTTGAAAATTTCAAAAGTTTTAACAATATTCTTATCACTTACTACTTTTGATGGTTTAGATTGCTGGGTTTTCGGTTTACTTGAATTGCGTTACGCCTGTAGACGTTACGTAGTTTAAGGGCCGTCACATGCCAAATTTCGGGTCGTGACAAGAGATCGAGCTGTCCAAGAGTGTGTTGATAAACAACCAAGCTGCAACCACCAACTTCATACAGACACAAGCTAAAGCCTTCTGGGAACAGACAGCTGAACCTGTTGCCCTGAGAAATGAAACTGACTCACCGCAGCCTCCGTGGAGTACGCACATATCTAATAAGACGAAGAAGATGATAAAGCTACTTCGGAAAGAGCTCAGAACAGAATAGGGAGGGCAGAAGAAGCCCACCATTCTAGCTGCCTATTCGGCTCTGTTCTCCTCCGAATACAGATACGGAACAGCGTAGGTTCGTCTTGCCTGAATTTGGGGGCAGATACTAATTGGTGCTATCCGTCCACCTCTCTGAAGATACCAAGTTGATTTATGGCACCATGTATCGAAGGTTTAAACGGATGCAGCCGATATAGCAGACTTCGTCAGATTCCCCCTCATTGAGGGGTTTTTTGATTGTGGGGACGCTCTTCCCTGCAGGCGCAAGCCCCTGCAGTTAATTATGCTACCGCGTTGCGGTAACCACTTTCTCCTTCTCCAGATGGTTACTTCGTGTCGTGTGTGTTTGTTTTGTTTTTGGTTGCCCGTGGATTTTTGATTGGAATGATTTTCCGGATTGTGTAGAATGAAATGGTAAAGAAATCACAGCCAAAAATTATTTGACCGCAATCAACTACGGTGTCGGATGTAGCGCGTAAGTGAGTGCGGATCGTCCACAGGGAAAGTGAGTTCCGTTCAATTCTTGAATTAGATGAGTTGAAAATTTAATGAAAAGAAAAGAAAACAATTCATGATTTGTAATTGTAGATCAAAAAGTAAGAAAAATCTAGATCTAAAAGAAACATTAAAGAGCAAGAATAGGGATGAGAGATAATTTCCAACCAACAATCAAGACTAGAGTATGGCTCGTAGGAGTAGATCGGATCTATAGATGTGATGAGATCTAAAGATTACTAATTCTTATCCATTAATGAATTGATACTAGATCGATGCAAAATTCATCGAGGTTTAAGGATCTTTGCTAGAAAATTAGGGATTCCGCAACTCATCCTTTTTCCTTTCGATGGATCGCATTCAAATTCTAGCTTCTAGTTAATCAAATGTTTAATAGTTGTTCCCTAGTTTCGAGTGAACACGATCAAGAAAGCATCATCTCGAAACTAGGTTATTAATCATTTGATTAACTAGAATTTCCAAACATTATAGGATTTAAGAATTGTAGAAATATCTAAATCATCATCATCTAAAGATCGTCATAACTCCTACACGAGCGGAGATTACTCAAACATCATGATCACAAACACAATCACAAATTGAATTCTAATCATTATGCTTGAATTAAAAGATAAGCAAGAATATAGAAAATTCACCTTTATTTATCGACAAATTTCGTTACAACTCTCTTGAATTTACAAAAGGAAGGAACTAGATCGTCGATTTCGGCTTCGCTCGGCTCCTTGAGTCGCGGATCGGCGTGGATCTCTTGCTCCGTTGAAATCCGGCGTCGCTTGCTAAAGGTTGAAGGCTCTCTTGCTCAAATTGATCTCGGGATCTTGATCTTGATTTTGAATTGGAGATGGGAATTGAATTTGAGGCACAAGCTTTTGTCACTAAACTTGTGGGTTGAAGATGGTGATAATTCTTGAACAATTTGCAACCTTGATCTAAGCTCCTTTTTATAGGCCTCAAATATTTTAGATCTAGGATTGAAATTTGAAATTTCCCCCCACAAGTTAGTTATCCAAATGATTTAAATTTCCCTCCAAAAAGTTAGTTAAGCCTAAATTTGAATTTCCCTCCAAGAGTTTGTTGAGCCGAGCCTTCTAGATGTGTCACGTGGAGCTTCTGGGGTCTTCTGGAAGCTTTGGCCGTTAGAATTAGGCATGTGACAAAATTGGGTTGCTTGATCTCTTCATAAGGCCGTGGATCCGCCGCTCAAAGGGGGCTTGGGCCGCGGATCCGCGGCCCTTTGGTGGCCTTGCTGCTTGTATTTTCTTCTGTGGGCTTGGGATATCATATGGGCCTTATTCTGATGTGTTGAATTTTATTTGGCCTTCTGAATTACTACCAGATTTTCAGCCTTTGAGTTGGCGCATCTTTTATCAGATCTTTTCCCAATTTTGGGCTCTGCTTCTGTGATTTCCTGCATAGATTCCAAGACAAGAGTTGCGCAATACAAGTATGATACGATGCCATGAAACACAGTTAATTTCCCTTAAAGTGTCGGTTTAAAAGTCTAACACATGCAATCTGATATTTCAGAGATGAATTGATAATATGTGCAATTATGAATACCGAACACAGTTAATTTCCCTTAATGGTAGGGAAATTACCGTGTTAGAAATGCAGTATTTTCGACTGATCAATTGTATACGGAGGCTAATTTATGTTGTTGCCCGTAGGGTGTGGATTAGTCCAAATCCGTATTTTCTTAGATTTGGGTTTGGTTTGGGTTTAAGGATCGTTAATCTCATTTGAGACTAAGATCAACTTAAACGTTTGTTAAGGATACGTTAGTCTAATTTCAGACTAAAATCAATTTAACAGGATCGTTTAGATCCAACAAGAGAGCATTTAAGCTCTATTGTTTAGTTTAAGGACATTGCGGTCAATTAGTTTAAGGACATTACGGTCCAAGGTTAAGGACATCATAGTCCATGGGTTTAAAGGACTCCATAGTTCGAGGTTAAGGACATCATAGTCCATGGGTTTAAAGGACTCCACAGTCTGAGGTTAAGGACATCATAGTCCATGGGTTTTTTAAAGGACTCCACAGTCCGAGGTTAAGGACATCATAGTCCATGGGTTTAAAGGACCCCACAGTCCGAGATTAAGGACATCATAGTCCATGGGTTTAAAGGACCCCACAGTCCGAGGTTAAGGACATCATAGTCCATGGGTTTAAAGAACCCTACAGTCCGAGCTTTGTCTGGTTATCGGGACCCGTCACCTCTCTGAAAACGTTGAAGGATTACGACGGTGTATATCAGAGGAGTGAAGAGATGTACCTTTGAACCAATGTTGGTTTAGAGATCTGTAGTCTAATTTAGGACTAAGATCAAAAGATTTATGAGCATATGAGCTCAATTAATCTGAATTAAGGACTTATGGCCAACTTGGGCTAAGTCCATTTTGGTTTAAAATGTTGGACCTTTGTTGGGGCTGCTGAACATTTATTTGGGCTTGGCCCCTCTCTATTATTTAGCAATGCTAAACATGAGTCTGGGTTCTGACAATATTTTTGTCTTTTATTGAGTGCTGAGCAATTATATACCATATGAGATGATCAATCTTGGAAGACAAGAATGTATTTGAGGCTTAGTCAAAGGGGGAATCTTGCCTCTGGAAAACTTGGCTAGTTCAAGCTAAGATTGGCTTGGATATAGTGTTAAACACTAGAGTATATTCGGCTATCACGTGCTCCCACGTGATGCATCAAAAATATAGTGTTAAACACTAAGACTGAAGCGCTCACGTGGGGTCACGTGAGGCGCCTGATGATTGGGCCTTGCCTCTGGAAGACTTAGCCAATTTGGGCTAAGACTGGTTTGAAAATAGTGTTAAACACTGGCACATATCTGGCGGTCACGTGTTCCCACGTGATGCATAGTGTTTAACACTAGGGATGAAATGCTTAAAATAGTGTTAAACACTAAAAGTGAAGCGCTCACGTGGGGTCACGTGAGAAACCCTAGGATTGGGTCAAGCCTCCCTGATTTTATTCTCAGAATAAGTGTTAAACACTTTTAGTCTTCAAGGCCATCACGTATGGGCACGTGATGGGCATCCATGCACTGGATATTAAAAGGATTTGCTAGGGGTCACGTGGGGACACGTGAGGGCGCCCATGCATTGGATTTTAATCCTTCAGTTCTTTCCATCTTCTTTTTTTTAAAGAGGTGTTTGTCAGGGGTCACGTGGGAGCACGTGAGGCATCCTTCAGGTGGGTATTGCCCTTGAGTAGAATCTTCTTTTTCTTGATAATTGCTTGGGGTCACGTGGGAACACGTGAGACACCCAAAATATGTTCTGACTTGGCCTTGTTATGTTTATCTTGAAGAATTTATCCAAGGGTCACGTGGGAGCATGTGATGTAGGGTTGCTAGGCACACGCACAAGGGTCTACAAGGCATCAACCATGCCCGATTAAATAATTAGCCGTGCCGAACAACCCTAACCAAGATCTTTATACTAGAGTTTAGGTGAAAACTAGCATGTTAAACACTTTAACACTAAGTGAGAGGGATTACAACCTTTGTAGATCCGGTCCTTCACTTCTTAAGCTCCGTGTTGAGGTCCCTTCGCTGCGATCATCGTGTTCCGGACTCTCGAGAGGCTCCACGAAGAGAAAGATGCAAGCTTACTTCCGATCTTCGATAACAAAGATGATCTACCTTGAAGTTTCATTAACAAGAGCTTTCACTCACAAAATGAAGTGAACACTCTCATCTAAATGGCAAGGATAGATAAGGATGATGAAGTAGTATTTTTGCTCTCATTTGTTTTCTATTTCTCACTCATTTTCATCACTTGG
This sequence comes from Agapanthus africanus, assembly GCA_030015575.1. Classification (NCBI taxonomy): domain Eukaryota; kingdom Viridiplantae; phylum Streptophyta; class Magnoliopsida; order Asparagales; family Amaryllidaceae; genus Agapanthus; species Agapanthus africanus. The sequence goes on from CM057339.1 coordinate 52,446,400, forward strand.
CAAAAAGCTAGAAAGCTTTTCAATGGAAAAAGAAGAAGGAAGAAGATGATGAATCATGAATTAAATCCTTTTGTAATGAATAATGAAAAGATGATAATGATTAATAATGCAACCATGGTTAACTAAACCTTTGTAGAGATTTAACTAGGGCTAGGGTTTGGGTTAGGTTAAGAATGAGTCACACAAAAATATCAAGCATAATATCTCTTTCATGACAAAAGAAAAACCTTCTAGAAGGTTCATGAATGAACTGACCCAATTCAAATCCTAATCTGGTTTAATCTCCACTAAACATGTTGCATTAGTAATCATATCATGTTACAATATTATATATCACATATATAATATTTATTGTAACAAAATAAAATAATACAATTAACATATATCGCATATATATCAATGTATTACCCGAGTGAGAAAAATAATCTTTTAGTGAGCTAATATTAGTTAATGTAATTTAATATATCATATATATTATTATACATTAAATTATCGAATCAACACTTGATCCGACAATCCGGTTATATCGCATATAACCGACTAATATCTCATTTACCGATTCATCGAATCAACACTTGATCCGATGACCCGGCTGATATCAAATATCCCTAGAATAGAATACGGTATCTCATATCGCATTATTCTCGGTCCTGCACATATCACATATGTGCCCCTACTCCATTTTGCCTGAGCCAAGAAACCTCTGTGTAGGATTCTAAAGAATCGTCAATACGCCGGCAGTAGGTGATGATCATATCAAACACCCACAAGCTGCAAGCGGTCAACTAAACGTAACAGCCACCCAGGTATTGAACGCTCAGAAAATCAACAAGAAAGCCTGTACATTCTCCTGTGAATCCAATCAGTAACACTCCCGTACAGTCCGGTCTCGTCATCTGATATGTCGCATATCTCGCCTAGGGGTGGTAAACGTCAGACCCCAGTAGCTTGATAAGTCGTGTCGATATAAGGTCTCTAACAGTTCGAGAAACTACTGATAACACTTACCAGTAAATCTCAGCAACTCTGGCCAGGGATTTCCAGTTATAGCCAATCGAACACAGCACAATATCAACTCCCTATACCGGGAGAGACGAATCCCCTCCTATCGCTCATTGCCTCCATGTGATTCGGGACTGTACCCAAAAGCCACCTTTTTGCACGCCCTCTTGGACGTGGTATGATGAAAATCAAAGCACAGTGGGAATCACACAAGACTCTATGATGATCTCGGGTCAACAGACTACTCTGTACCAGTGTCACCGGAGAACTGCCATCTGACGTGAGGTATAATACTATCTGGGAGTTCTCGGCGAGTCCGTCCAGTGTACCCAGTCTCTACTGAGCACCCGTACACTATCCTTGATGTCAAACACCGATGGATATGGGATCATCCATCGCCCATCATATGGGTCAAGATGCGTATACGCTAGTCTACTCTGGTGTATCGATGCTCTGTCTCGATACACCATCGACTAGGAACAGTTATAGGATGTACTCGTCGACTACCGTGGCCCCACTAGTATGATCTCATCATAGTCCCAGTAGTCGAGTACATATCCTAAGGGCTTTATCAACATGTAACATAGAGACAATCAGAGTACATGCTAAGATAAAGTACAACCAGATAGTATACTATCATGTCGAGCAAGAAAGTCCTCCTTATATATGTCCAAGCATCCATTACAATAGACATCATATGTACAGTAATGGCCTCTAGGGCATACATATAACTAACAATCTCCCACTTGCACTAGGGCCATCTGTTGTGGTATCGCATACCCAACAATTAGCTGTGGTTGAAATATCTCATACTCAACCATCCTATAAAAGTCTCTACTGTGAAAAAGGCCTTTGTGAGTGGATCCGTGTTGTTGTCCTCTGTGTCTACTCTCCTAACCTCGATCTCCTTGGAGATCAACCATCTTTATGATCAGGTGATGCTGCCTAAGAATTATATCTGGATTTTTGATGGGACGGGGGTTCCTTGGGATAAGCCACAGCTCCATTGTCACACAATGGTAGGAACGAAGTTCATCTTATGAACTATAATATATCCAGACTGCCTCTTTGGTAGCATCCTTGGTAACGATGTATCTTGCCTTTAATCGTCTAGTAAGTCACGGTATCTAGCTTGGAACTCTTCCAACATACCATCCCTCCACTGAGGGTAAAGACAATGCCTGCGACTGACATTCAGTCGATCTTACCACCCTAGAACCGTTCCAGTGATTCTCCCCAGGATCGATTGATACCATCTCACTACAACTAGTAGGAATCCTAATATCCAAATAGATCTATCTCATAGATCCATAATCCAGGATTTAGGAGGTATCACCTTGATCCTATATGGAAAATCATTGTGATAAGCGGAGATTGACCGAGCATAGTATAGGAAACTCCTTTCCTATCAAGAGTATGTCATCCACGTACTCTACGAGGATCACCACCATACTCTCTACTACCTTTTTGTATATACAAGGTTCATCTACCATTTTGATGAAGTCAAACTCTTTGACTACCACATCAAAACAGATGTTCCAACTCCGCGATACCTGATTTATCACATAAATCATCTTGCTCACGTTTCCGCTGCTCCCACTGTCTATGAAGCCCTCTGGCTGTGTACTTATAGACGCTCTCTTCCAAATCAGTATTTAGAAAGGCAGTCATGACACCCAACCGCCAGATATCGTAGTCATGGTATATAGCCGTGGCAAGTAGGATCTGGATGGACTTAAGCATAGCTTTGAAAGTCTCAGCTTTTCCATATACACCAAGTAATCTTCTCAAGATATGCTTGCTCCTGATGGGGATTTAACCCTTCAGATAAAGCAACCAAAGTCCATACTTTGTTGGTGTATAAGGATTCCATCTCAGATTGCTAAGCATCCAGCCATTCTTACAGAGTCCCACTCCTGATGGCCAGCTCGAAACTAGTTGGGTCATCATCTCATGATGCAATCCTCGCTCCCACTGTCATAGAGAAACCGAAGTATCTCTCAGGTGGGTGAGGAACCCTACTAGATCGGCGGAGAGGCTGAGGTTCGTTGGAAACTATTGAATCCTTTGGTTCTACCAAACCATCTGCTGTAGTTTGTATAGCTGGAACTGTTTCCAGTTCTACCTCATGACCAATAATTTCTTCACAAGAAATTCCCTTTCACAAAGGTGGCATGCTGAGAAACAAAACATCTTTTGTTCCTCGGTTTGGTAGAAGATATTCCCATTGCAATTGCTTGGGATATCCAACAAACTTCCACAGAATTGACTTTGCCTCGAGCTTGTCCGGATTTTGCTTTTTAGGCATAGGCCGGACAACCCCAAATCTTAATACACTTAAGAGATGGGCTCTTCCCATTCCATATCATATATGAAGTGGTAGGCAACTGATTTGATTGGAACCCTATTCAATAGGTATGCAGCTTCTCAAGCGCATAACACCCAACAGGAAATAGGAAACTCAGTAGTACTCATCATAGAGCACACCATATTGTTGGGGTAAAAATTTACACCCCGGTTGACCAAGTCAAAATCAAAGTCAACCCCAAGCCAAGTGGGCCCAAGCCCAGATCCAGTGGGCCCATGCCCGGGTCGAGCCAGAACATGAAGCGGCCGGCCTCCCCCCATGCCAAGATAAAATTTTGTAATAAATAATTTTGTTGTATTTTTTTGTTTTGTTTTATGGATAAATGTAAGAAAAATAGGCATAAAGCCAAATTTTTGTAAAGCCCATGGTTTATGTGCAAAAAGAAATGGCACATGAGCCATGGGATAGGCAAAATGCCATTTTGTGAAGCCCAAGGGGCTATGTGTAAAGTGTACAGCCTATAAAGGCAAAGATAATGAAATATCTCAACAACTTTTTTCTCTCAAAATTTTCTTCAGATCTGAGATCTTTTCTCCTTCTTCAAGGTTCCAAAACCTTCCTTTTTCTCTTGAATTAAACCAAGAGTTTTACTCTTTTTTTTATAAAACAAATTAGTTTTTCACTACAAAACCCATAAAGGGGAACTCAGATCCTCCATTAGATCTCAAAAAGAAGAGATTTTTAGAAATCTCATATCTCTTGATCTTCAAGATCCAGCTAACAGAGGAGGAGGAAGAAGAACATCGTTCACTAAATCAAAAAAAAAAAAACACACACTTAGGAGTCCAACTCCTCTCTGATTTCTCTTCTGAGAAATTTTTTTAGGCTAAAAGCCTCTTTTTCTCGCCGGCGCTCAAGCGCAGAGCGCCCGCGTGCCGACACGTGGCGCGCTTGCGCTCGAGCGCAAGTCGCCCCCGTGCCGACACGTGGCGCGCTTGCGCTCGAGCGCCCAGCGCTCAAGCGCAGAGAGCCCACGTACCGACACGTGGCACTCTAGCGCCTGAGCGCACAGCACCTAGGCGCACAGCGCCCAAGGTGCTGTCCCCACGCATCCTTTGGATGTCTTTTCCCCTTTTTATATATATACATGTATATCTGTACATATGTATACATATTTACATACACACATACTCCACGACACTGCCCCTGTTAGAAAAAAATTTCTAACGGGGCGCTGCCCCGCACCCCGCAAGGGGGCTGTTAGCCCCCTTGACCCCCAACCCGCTATCCGGGTGGCGGGACCCCCGTAAAAACTCTGCGTGGCTCCCGATATATTTAAACCCCCCCTCCAAAACAAAACACACGTACACCGCACATCGAGTTCGCATGACCAGTTTAACCCGTCAATCGGAGGTTCCCTCGCCCCAAAGGCGGGGGGTAATTAACGGCAGCTTAGTCCGCGGCTGCCGGAGATTCGGATCCCCACATTCAATAAACCCCGGCCTACCCTAGGCAGGGGGAATCTGTAGTACGCCTGACAAGCGCGCGCGTATTCCCATCTCAATGGGGTGACGAAAAACACCCTACAGATTCTGGCACGCCCGGTGGGACCAATCTCTCCTCCCATATTTCGGGTTAAACGTTCATACGAACTCAATCAATATACATATCGATTGCCTATACTGAAATGATGTTCTTTTTTCCACGCAGCAATCAACCTTCGACGACAATGTCTCCCCAGACGAATTCAGCTTCCAACATGACCCCGATTCCGTACGTGGTCAAGATCAACGCTCGTGTGGTTCTCCCCGCGAGCCTCAGTCGACAGTGGGAGGAACCACCCCGCCAGTTTGGCTCCGTCATCATCTACCCTGCCGGAAGCGCTCATCTGGAGGAGATTCCGGCGGAACAGGTGGCCAAGCCGGTCTCAAGGGGTAAGAGGCCGAATGTCGTGATCGCCAAGGCACCACAACCGAAACTTAAGACGGTATCTGAACGATTCTCTGGTGCTCCAGCGGGGTGCAAGAACTTCGGTACAAAGGGCAAAATCAAATGTTGCGGACAAGCTCAGGCGATGACTCCAACAAATTCACAATCGAGCGTATCTCCAAGGCCCTCCATCGCCCGGTCTGCGGCATTTTCCCAAAGAGCCGAAGTCTGCCAGGTGCTTAGAACAGAAAAGTTAAGGCAGAAGCGACTCAGCTATCGAGCCAACAAGAGGGCCAAGGCTTCGGCCAAATGGAATCATGTGAAGTTCCAAGTGCAGGGTTGCCCCGCGACGACAGCTGAGTCGGACGTAAGAATCAGCAATTCCTTCAAGCCTCTGAGTGGGTTCAGAAAAATGCCATGACCGCCAGAATCAAGAAGACAGCGGTCCGAATAGTGCCACAAAGAGACGTGTCCCGGCCCCAACAGAAGAAGTATGACACTGTCTCTTCAAGAGTCTATCAAGCACTTTGTGCCGCACGAAAGCAGTGGGGCAAACCCAGAAAAGAAGCGCCAGCACCATTCAAGAACCTGGTTAGGCCAGCCGCCTTCAATCGACTACCAGCTACCGAAACAAGGGGGTCAAGACAGCGATCCGTGAAATCAGCTGCCAATGATAGAAAGACGGCCGGATATATCATCCATACGGTCTATATGGCGGGCGGGCGCCCCAGCGACAACCTTCGCAGCAAAAGCAAGGATGGGGCCACCACATCCCAAGCCCAATCTATCCTGAATGTGGTTGCCGCTGCCCAAGAACAGCCGCCCCCGCTGGATGAAGAAAACCCTCTCGATGAGGATGATAGGCAGAAAGACCCCTCGGTCCACGCAGACCCAAGCTCGGACAGCGAGGAAGAGCCGACTTTCCGCCCCAGGACTGTGAAGCAAGAGCTTCTTCAAGAGCTTCGAAAACAGCTCAGGAGCAAAGATAAAGAGATGGCCAAGCTCTATTCGAAGATTGACGACTTAACGAACGTGGTGATGCAGCTTACGGCTCAAATTGCTCAAGCGCCTCCCAATCAAGCACAAGCCACTACTAATCAGCCGGGTGATGACAATCCGAGGCAGCCAATGCCTGTTCCTTTGGGACCAAGACTGGTCGAGCCGCATGAAAGCCGGCCACATTCCGCTTCTGGGGACGCCTTGGCCCCAGATAACACTATCCCGCTAACACAGGATCGGATAATGGATTTGGTCACCAGCAAGGTTAAAACATTGGTGGCCGAAGCTGAAGCTCAGAAAGAAATCGGCTGTAGCGGGCGGCCATATCCCGTGCAGTACGATCTGATTGAGTTCCCAAGCGGCTACGTTATTCCTAAGTTCGGAAGATTTGATGGAACGGGGAATGCAAATCAGCACGTCGCCCACTTCAAAGCATCGTGCGGAAATACAGGGGGCAATGACGCGCTCCTTCTTCGTCAGTTTGTCAATAGCCTGACCGGCGTCGCCTTCAACTGGTATGCGAGTATACCGGACGGGTCCGTCATTACCTTTGCCCAAATGGAGTCCCTGTTTCGGCAAAGGTTCATGAGTGTCAGTGATAAAATCTCCATTGCCGACCTTGTGAGGACCAAGCCGGGGAAGAATGAAAGCAACACCGACTTTATTGCCCGATGGCGTAATCTCACGGTCAAGTGCGAACTGCCGCTGGAGCAGGACCAGTCCGTCAGCCTTCTCATTGGGAACCTCAGCAATTGGATGGTCCCATTCTTGTGTACAGCAGGCCTCAAGACGTTTCAAGAGCTAACCAAGAAAGTCCAAATGCTGGAACGCTCGAAACAAGAGTCCCCGCCGGACTCTCAGAGAGACAAAACTTGGAAAAGCAAGCGGGACGACAGCCGTAGAAACGGGAGTTCCAGCAGTACCAATGTCTTCAATGCGTCCGACAATGAAGAAAAGCGAAGGGCGGCCGAATCCAAAACTAACCGGTCTCGAAAGCCATTGTTGGGAGGAGATGGGCCTTCCCTAGAGGAGAAAAAGAACAAGATTTACTCTTTCAGAAGGGACAAAGTCCGCAAGATATTTAAAGATGCCTTGAACAACGGCCTCCAATTGCCGGAGTCGAAAAGACCCCAAGAAGCAAAAATGACCGACAATCCTCTGTATTGCCCGTACCACCGAGTAGTGAGCCATGCGATCGAGGATTGCTATATCTTCGAAGACTGGGTCGAGAAGCAGTACAAGGCTGGAGAGATCGAGCTGTCCAAAAGTGTGTTGGTGAACAATCAATTGCAACCACCAACTTTATACAGACAGAAACTGAAGCCTTCTGGGAGCAGACAGCCGAACCCGCTGCCCTGAGAAATGAAACGGACTCATCGCGGCCTCCGTGGAGTACACGCATATCTAATAAGACGAAGAAGATGATAAAGCTACTTCGGAAGGAACCCAGGACGGAATGGGAAGGGCAGAAGAAGCCTACCAGTCCAGCTGCCAATGCTGCTCCATCAGGCTCAAAATCCAAGAAGCTCAAGAAGAAGAAAAGTGCAGCTCGGCGCGAAAAAGAGTCTGCAGGGAGATCGACCATTCAAAAATATATCGATTCCCTCGAAGAATATGAACAAAGGGAAAGAACATTGATTCAATTGAAAGAGTTCTTCCCTGTACAAGCGGCTGAAATTCTGGAGGAGTTAGAAGAAGACTCCAATAAAGAGATCCCAGTAGTGACCTGCTACGCCATCCATCTTGGCAGCGACTCCGAGGATGAGCTCTGTTTTCCCGAAGAGGACGAGGAGCTCACCACAAAGGCCAATCAAATCCAGCTCAGAAGCGGCAGGGCTCTACCGCCAAATCAGGGCAACGCCCCAAAAGGGAAGGAAAAACAAGTCGCTAATGAAGAAGATGGCAGAGAACCGGCTGATGAAAACATAAGTCCTTCCTCGGTGGACTATAATGTCTTGGCACATCTCCGGAAGCTTCCGTCTCTCCTGAGCATCTACGACGCCTTGGTCCTATCTAAGGAGCTTAGAGATGTTCTCATTCACGCTCTACAAAACCCCGAGCGGTATCAGGCTCACTTTGCTGAAATTAATATGAAAGAAGCCCAGCACGCTTTGCATGCTGCCGCAGTCACATTTAAGGATGAAGACTTGCTACTGGGAACGGCTGAGCATAATCGGCCGCTTTACGTGACCGGGTACAGCGACGGAGATCGAATTAATCGCATATTGATTGATCCGGGGTCCTCAGTGAACATCATGAACTTGCGAACGCTGAAGAGTTTGTCAATGGACGTCCGACACCTGTCAAGGGAAATGATTGTCATTCAAGGCTTCAACCGAAATTGCCAGCAAGTTCTGGGGTCCATAGCTCTGCCAATTAAATTCGGGGATCTGCAAACTGAAGCTAAGATATACGTGATCGATGCCGACACGTCTTATAAGATTCTCTTGGGGCGGCCGTGGCTCCACGATTACAGCATCATTCCATCAACTCTCCATCAATGCATGAAGTATACTAAAAATGGAGAAGAAAGACGCATTGACGGAGACATCCAGCCGTTCGGTGTGCATGAAGTCCGATATGAAGATTCTCGGTACTTTATGAACCACCAAAATGCTAAGCCACAACTGACTGAGGATAGACCGGCCCCAAGACTCAAAAGCAAATCTGAGCCGGCTATCACTTTCAAAAGCAAAAACGCCCAAGTACGCCCGCATTTCAGTAGTGACACTGATGAGTCCGACGCTGGAAGTCCGTCTTTTTGTAAAACTCGCCCTCATTTCGGCAGCGATACGGACGAATCTGTTACTGAAGGCCCATCTAGCAGCAAAGTCCGCCCTCATCTTGGCAGTGACACTGAAGAGTCAGAAGAAGAGGACCTGCCGTGCAACAGCTGTGCAGATTGGCCCCCCATGCAGCAAGCGAAACTACGAGAGACCTTCGAAGTCGTAGAAGGATCCCTAGCCGTCACAAGGGTGCTGGAGCAGATGTGCAAAGAGCTCGATGCGTTGTCAGTCTCCACCATGGACCAGCTGAAAACTTTCTACGTTCCCGGGGGGAAAAATGGACAGAAAGGCATCCTGTTTTACGGGTCAAACCCCGTTGTGCACCCGGACGATCTTTCTGTCGCGTGCCTTCCCTATGAGAGAGGCATAAGAGCCGTCCTCAATCCCAGATACTGTGCGCCCGAGATGCGGGAATACTTTAAAAAGTGCAGATGCCGGTTATATCAAACGGAGTCCGAAGCAAAGTTTTACGAAGGGCTATGGTATCCGCCCCAGGTCCGAGCACTCATCGATGGACGAATTCCAGATAGACGGGGCATAGGCTACATTCAACCTGATTCCAAAGCGTGCTACATGATCCATGTTGGTGAGGCCAACGAAAGATCAAATGATGACGACGAGATAGCCGAGCCAGAAGAAGCTCCTCAAGAGCTCGAAGATGGCGGACAAGCAACCTTTGACGAGCTAACCGAGATTGACTTAGGAACGCCCGATAATCCAAGGCCGACCTACATCAGCTCACTCTTGTCAGAGGAAATGAAAGCGCAGATAATTGCCCTGCTGCATGAGTTCGTCGACTGCTTCGCGTGGACATACAAAGAAATGCCTGGCCTTTCCCCTGAAGTGGCCATACATAAGTTGGCTATATCTCCCGATGCTAAGCCAGTCAAACAAGCTCCTCGAAGAATGAGAAGGGAAAGAAAAGGTCATCGAGGAAACCAAGAAACTCATCGATGCCGGCTTCATCAGGGAAGAGAAATATACGGACTGGATCGCATGCATAGTCCCAGTGAAGAAGAAAAATGGGCAGATCCAAGTTTGTGTCGATTTCAGGGACCTCAACAAGGCATGTCCAAAGGACGACTTCCCGCTACCGGTCATGGAAATGATGGTTGATGACACCTCAAATTACGAGTTGTTCACCTTTATAGATAGCTCGTCTGGATATAATCAGATCAAGATGTTGCCTGAGGATGAGAAGCACACAGCATTTCGAACTCCAATCGGAATATATTGCTACAAGGTGATGCCGTTCGGACTGAAGAACGCAGGTGCTACATATCAAAGGGCAATGACCAATATCTTTGATGACCTAATTCATAAAGTCTTCGAATGTTATGTTGATGATCTGGTCGTTAAGACTGAAACCAAGGCCGATCATATCCAGGATCTTAGGACCGTTCTCACCAGACTGAGGGAATTTGACCTGAAGATGAATCCTCTAAAATGCGCTTTTGGCGTGTCATCGGGAAAATTCCTGGGCTTCATAGTTCGACATCGAGGGATCGAAGTTGACCCATCAAAGATAAAGGCCATCATGGAGATGCCCCCTCTGAAGAGTCTGACGCAGCTAAGATCTTTTCAAGGCAAGCTTGCTTATATACGGAGGTTTATCTCAAATTTATCGGGGAGATGTAGGCCCTTCTCAAAGCTCATGAAGAAAGGAGCTCCTTTAATCTGGGATGCCGAATGTCAAGAAGCGTTCGAAAGCATCAAACAGTACTTGTTGCACCCTCCAGTGCTGGCCGCTCCCATTCCAAATAAACTGCTGATTCTCTACACTGCCGCGCTGGATGAGTCACTCGGTGCGCTCCTAGCCCAGAATAGCGAGGAGGGAAAAGAAAATGCCCTCTACTACCTTAGTCGAACTCTGGTCGGGGCGGAACACAACTATTCCCCAATCGAAAAGCAATGCCTGGCTCTGATATTTGCAGTGAAGAAGCTGAGGCACTATCTGCTTGCTCATCGGGTTATGCTGATCTCCAAGGTCGACCCGCTCAAATACTTGATGACCAGAGCGAGCCTAGCCGGCAGAATGGCGAGATGGGCTGTCATGTTACTTGAGTTTGACATACTTTATACTCCTCAGAAAGCAGTGAAAGGGAAAGCTCTTGCAGACTTCCTCGCCGCTCATCCTATACCAGAAGGGTCGCCGCTAAATTGTGAGTTACCCGACGAACAAGTGCTGCACCTCGAGGGAGATGAACCATGTTGGGAGCTCTACTTCGATGGGGCCTCATCGATAAGGACCTCCAGTAAATCAAGCGTCCCGGAGATAAAAGCAGGGATAGGATTGGTGTTCATCACACCATCAATGGGAACCCTACGGCGTTCTTTCGCTCTCACCGAGCCTCGGACAAACAATGAAGCTGAGTATGAAGCTCTGATAGCTGGTTTGGAGCTCGCCATAGAAATGGAAATCCGTCGGCTACGAGTTTACGGTGACTCCCAGCTTGTCGTCAACCAAGTAAGCGGTGATTATAAAATATACAAACCCGAGTTAGCTCAGTACAGAGGCCGAGTGGTGGAACTCATGAAACGGTTCACTCACATTGAACTAATGAGAGTCCCTAGAGCGTTGAATGGAAAGGCTGACGTACTCGCTCGCTTAGCCAAGGAGCTGGCTGATCCTGACATGGACAAAATTCTGATCACAGTTAGGAGCCGACAAATTCTACCCCCAGTCTCTCTACGAGAAGAGGAAAGCGCGGAACAGAAGAGAAGTCCTGCCGAAGAAGCTTCGATCATCCAAGACGAGCCCGATTGGAGAGAACCCTTCATAGAGTACCTCCGATACGACAGGCTGCCCGAAGAAAAATCTGCGAGGATTCAGCTGAAGAAGAGAGCTTTCCGATACGTGTTTGTAAATGATACGTTATACCGCAGGTCATATGACCAACTCTGGCTCAGGTGCCTGTCATCGGCCGAAGCCCAAAAAGTCATGAAAGAAGTTCACTCAGGCGTTTGCGGTGCTCACCAATCTGGCCCCAAGATGCGACTGCAGATTAAACGGCTTGGGTATTACTGGCCCACCATGATACGGGATTGTGGAGAGCATGCAAAGAAATGTTATATCTGCCAAATTCACGGTGATTTTATTCACAAGCATCCCAATCCATTGCATCCTACGGTGGCGTCGTGGCCCTTCGAAGTCTGGGGCACCGACATTGTTGGCCCAATTGATCCTCCGTCATCCAAAGGCCATCGGTTCATACTGGCCGCGACAGACTACTTCTCCAGATCGGCTGAAGCTGTCCCGCTAAAAGAAGTCAAGACAAAAGATATTCTGACATTCTTCCAGCATAATATTCTATACCGCTTCGGTACACCAAGAAGAATCATTTCTGACAACGGGCCTTCTTTCAAGAGCTTCAATGTCTCAAGGTTCGCTACTCAGCACAAGATAGACTGGAGATATGTAGGGTTCTCGACCCGTTAAGAGCCTCACATCGACACGACTTATCGGTTAGTGGGGTCTGACGTTTACCACCCCTAGACTTGATATGCGACATATCAGACGAACAGACCGGACTGTACGGTAAGTGTTACTGGTTGGATTCATAGGAGTGTGAGCGGGATAGCTCGTCGATCTTCTGATCGCTCAATACCCGGATGGCCGTTACGTTTAGCAGACCGCTTGCGGCTTGTGGGTGCTTGATATGATCATCATCTGCTGCCGGCGTATTGACGAGTCTTTAGAGTCCTACACAGAGGTTTCCTGGCTCAAGCGAAACGAAATAGGAGCGCATATGAGATATGTGCAGGACCGAGAATAATGCGTGTATGTGATACCGTATTCCATTCTCGCGATGAATGTTTCGATTGGTTGTATGCGATATAACCTAGTTATCGAATCATTGATTCGATAAATCGATACATTGTATACTAGTCGGTTATGTGCGACATGACCGGATCATTGAATCAAGTGTTGATTTAATGATTTAATGTATAATTATATATTTGATATATTACTTTGCATTAACTAGTATTGGTTCACTTTAAATGGATTTTCTCACTTGATGTGCAAGTTGTATATGTGATATACTTTTGTGCACATGTTTGTATCATGTTTGATGATGCATGTTTAATTGGTTAAGTGTAAAGAATCAAACCATGGTTAAGTTGATGATTAGGGTTTTGCTTATTCATTTATTTATTTGTTTGTTTATTTATTTATTTGGAAAAGATTTTGATGAGAATGGTGGCTTTCTTTGTTTCTAGTTGAAGCTTCATGAAGCTTTGACTTTGTAACCATTTTTGTCTTCATGCTTAACCCTAACCCTTCCAAGTAACCATGGTCAATTCTCTACACTCTACCTTAGTTAGTATATGATAAGTATTCTTTTTACTTTTCAATTTTAATTAAGACTTATCATATTCTAGCTTCATCTTCTTCTTCATCTTCAAAGAAAAAGCTTAAGTCCATTAATGGCAACTTGAGCTAAAGTGTGAGAAATCCAATTCTAAAGTGAACCCACCTCCTATTTCTTCACCCTCTACCTCTTGCCAAGTAGTATAAGGTGTTTTCTTCACAAGTTTCACAACTTGATGGAGTTGGAGCTTGAACTTGTGATGCCTCGACGTAGATCATCTTCGGCACGAAGCCGACGACCTAGCCCGCCCATTTCTCCGATCAAGCCGACGATTGAGTCCGGGATTCGAGATGGACAGCGAGAGGATGCCTACGTGGAGCTAAGGAAGTGGAGAACCATATCTACAAAGGTTGTAGCCTCTCTCTTTTAGTTAAATTGTTAACTAGTTTCGTTTTTCGCCTAAAATTCTAGTTAACGATCCGTATTAGGGTTTCTCGGCACTTGTAAAATTTGAAATTGGCATGGTTGATGCCTTGTGAGACCTCATTAGCGTACCTAGGAACCCTACAGTGGTATCAGAGCCTAGCTAGAGCCTTAGGCGAAGTCTAGACGACGTTTGAAACCCGATCGAACCGAAACCCTAATTCCCGAGATGCTCTCTGGACTTTTTTGAAAAACTGGGTTTTTTCCAGATTAAAAATGCTTAAAAAATTCAGTAGGGAATTCTAAGAATTACGGTGCAAAATTTATCCCATGATCTGTTAAAAGCGCGGCGGAACCGCGGCAGAAGCCTGGCTTCTGCGGCGGTTCCGCGGCCAAAAGATGACATTATCCATCCAATTTTGCACAGTAATTTGTTAATTGGGGTGCTGAGTTTTCTGGGATTTTTTAATCTGAACTCAAGAGTTGAGTTTTCTGGGGTGTTTTGGGGCTTAGATGATTCGATCGGATTATCAGATTTTGTCTACGTGGTTTCCGGATAATTTTTTGAATATGTTAAAAAGTTCGACCGGATATAAATACCCAACTTTTCCCCTGCCGGAAAATATCCAAGTGTTGGATTTTTCTGTGGTTTAAGGACGTTCTGAGTAGTGCAAGTAACGCGATGGTCCCTCTAGAAGACAACAAACCTTAACTCGATTATGTGACCGTCTTGAACTGCCCTTTGAACCTTCGGGTTTGGGGCAGTACGGCGTGCCACATGTGAGGCGTTGGCTTGACCCTTCTACGGCTGGACCGTTGATACTGAGGCATGAAGTGAATGTCTTTGAACTTATTTCATATGTTTAACGGTCTCGGGAAAACTTGGGTGTTCGAATGTTCGATCGGAAAGTTTAATATTTTCTATTTATCCGGAATGGGATACAATAATTGGAATTCGCAAACAGTTATGAGATAGCTGAATGAATGTTATAAATCTAGCGGTTTAGTCTCACTTGATATTGAAAAGAGTTTTCGATAATGGGACTAAAATGCGGGGTTTATAAGTGTTAGGCATGCGATGTCTAAAGAGGTTGCGGATTCCAACTGTTGTAGTTTTACACTTTCTTTTCTGTGACCGTAAGTGTAATATGTGATATCGCCGGTTTCGTTGCTATATGTCAACAACAATTGGGATGCGCATATTTACTTACGTTGATGACATGTGATGTTATGTGTTGCTAGATATGTTATATTGGATTGTCGTGTTTGAATAGCCGGGGGGTTTTATGTGAGATGAGTGTTTTTCATTTTCATTCATGTAAAAACTTGTATGTAATATTCTTTTATTGGGGCACTTCCAGGTAGCGGAAGATGTCACCCTTTGTATATTATTTACTTTTCCGCATTATGATAGACCCAAGGAGAGGAGCACAAGTAACCGGGTTCTAGGGTCCAGTGGGAGACCATCTCGAGGAGTCGAGTCCGGGTCTCCTAACCCTAGAATTGGTAGGGTTGCTTGCCGCTCTCGTAGGGGTCTAGGGGTGTGGGATTGGCTATTCATCACGACCGTGGAATCCGTGTTTTATACTGGCTCGTATTGAAAACACGGACGTCCTAGAATATCCAATGTTTCATATGTTTCTTCTGCTGCGATATCTGTGATGTGATCATGTGTTGTTCTGTGATAGATACAGTATATAGTATATATGATATATTATATAGACGTTACTTATGTTTTTCACCCGCACTAGCCCTGCCCTGCTCTGTCGTTAGTTACCTAACCTAACGGTGCATGAGGGGACATCCAGGCGAATGCGGATGGCATAAGTGTACGTCGTATTTATCTGTGATGTTTAGGTGACTTAAATGATGGGACTTCATTAATGTGATTAATGAAAGAAAAGAAACCTAAGATGTTGTAGAATCAAATTTTAAACAAAACAGGTAGCTACAGTTCTTGCTTTGCATAGCGGTATATATGATATACCCTGCACCTTATTCGATGAGGAAAGGACCGAGATCCCTTCACCGGGAGTGACTCCTTTAGCAATAACTGACAGACGCTACACACTCGGTTTGCTTTTGATTGCTTTTGGAGTTCTGCTTTGCACAGTGATATATATGATATATCCCGCACCTCATTCAACGAGGAAAGGGCCGACGATCCCTTCACCGGGAGTGACCCCTTTAGCAAAACTAGAAAAGCCTCAAAATCGCTTCATTTCAGAAAAACTTCATTTGATTCTACAACGATATCAAGTTCATTACGCTCATGGTTTTCTGAAAACCTGCGTAGCCCTCCGTCATTTCAGATAAGTACTACTTAGTATTCGTGCTACGGTAGTTTGGCATTCGTCAAGGCGTAGTGTACGGTAGCTAACTAGTATTTATCTGCTTATGCATATGATGCAGATTGGATTAGGGTATTCGTACGGCGTTGTTTGGCATTCGTCAAGGGTCGTGTGGGTGGGTTTAATTCAATCAAGAAATGTACGGGTTGAACTTGACTAGTGGACTATGGGTTGTTTGGCATTCGTCAAGGTCATAGAACACTAGGGGTAAAATATTATTGGGAATTTCAAGTGTTGAAATTTGCAATGAGATTGCATACCTTCTATGAGATAGTTGGATCCCGATACCCACTGCGAGTAAGAGTTACTCCTGGGAGAGTTTTACACATTGCAATTAGCTGATCGAGTAGGTGTCTAGAAAGGTGTCAACGGGGTTACGCCTCTGGGAAAACGAGGTTTACATTAATTAGGTTCGTGCGAAAGCATGGGGGACCTCCTCAAAGTACCGACACTGGCCTGGCTGAAAGATTGGCGAACTTGTAGTGTGTAGTTAATCCCGGCTAGTCTTTCCTTTTAGGGTTTGAAGGAAGATTTGATAAAAACCAGTGGGAGCCATCCTGATTAGATAAGATAATAACCAATCTGATCTTGCAAGAGCATACGCTAAAGTGTTTTCTTCTCTCCCTCTCCAGGTAGCGACCATTTCATGCCCTAACAAAGATAATAATATGGATGTATTGACCGAACCCGCATGTTATACTGTGCAGGGGAACGTAGAACCCGTTCTATCTTATAAGTGTTATAAGAATGAACAGGAAACAGGAGAATATCTGGATTCTCACACCGCCTAAACGGAGAACATGCATGTTGATGCATCATCTTCGGGTGTGTTTGTCATTGAGAACTGTTTCTCAGTTCACCCTACGTCTTGGGTATTAGACACTGGATCAGGATCCCACATATGTAAGATGTTACATGGGCTGCGGAAAGGTAGAGAACTGGGAAAAGGTGATCATTCCGTTCAAGTTAGGAATGGTGCAAATGTTGCAGCCAAAGCAGTTGGCGAATATCACCTAGTATTACCAAGTGGTGATACAATGATTCTGAATGAGTGCTATTATATACCGAACATGATGTGCAACATTATATCAGTTTCTTTATTGAGTAAAGAAGGATATAATTTTGTAGTACAGGATAATGTTATGAACATATTCCTAGATCAAAAGTTGATTGCATCAGGCTCGTTACATAATGGCATATTCATTCTAAATCAAAATACAGTCCTCAATATACAAAACACACACAAGAGGAAAAGTTCAGAAATGAACGAATCCTACTTGTGGCATTGTAGACTTGGTCATATCAATGCGACATGACTGGCTAAGTTACATAAGGATGGTTATTTGAATCCGTTCGAATTATCATCTTATGATACTTGCCATTCATGTCTCAAAGGAAAAATGACCAAAGCTCCGTTTAGTGGACACGGAGAAAGAGTTACTGAACTCTTAGAACTGGTACATAGTGATGTATGCGGTCCCATGTCTACCCATGCCAGGAACGGTTCTTCCTACTTCATTACATTCACTGACGATCTCTCTAGATACGGGCATGTGTTCCTATTGAAACACAAGTCTGAAGCTTTTGAGAAATTTAGAGAATATAAGCAAGAAGTAGAGAACCAAACGGGCAAAAGTATTAAGATCCTTCGATCTGATCGAGGAGGAGAATACTTGAGCAATGAGTTCCAAGATTATCTAAAAGAGAATGGGATTCTCTCTCAGCTTACTCCACCTTATATACCACAGCACAACGGTGTATCGGAACGAAGGAATCGCACCCTATTAGATATGGTGCGTTCAATGATGAGTACAGCTGAGTTACCTATTTCCTTCTGGGGGTATGCGCTTGAGACAGCCATACACCTATTGAATATGGTTCCTACCAAATCAGTGCCTACCACTCCATATGAGATATGGAAAGGGAAGAGACCATCTCTTAAGTATGTTAAGATATGGGGTTGTCCAGCCTATGTCAAAAGACAAAATCCGGACAAACTCGAGGCAAGATCAGTCTTATGTAAGTTTGTAGGATATCCCAAAAATTCACAAGGGTATATCTTCTACCACCCCGAGGAACAAAAGGTGTTTGTTTCTCGACATGCCACTTTCTTAGAAAAAGGTTTTCTTATGAAACAAATTAGTGGCATTGAGGTAGAACTGGAAGAGGTTCCAGCAACACAAACTATAACTGAAGATTTAGTAAAACCAGAGGATTCAGTAGTACCCGACGAACCCCAGCCTCTCCGCCAATCTAGTAAGGTTTCTCGTCCACCTGAGAGATACTACGGTTTTCTCATTGACGGTGGAAGCGAAGATTGCATCATGGAGGATGATGACCCAACTAGTTTCGAGCAGGCCATCACGAGTAGGGACTCAGTGAAATGGCTGGATGCTATGCGGTCCGAGATGGAATCCATGTACACCAACAAAGTATGGACTTTGGATGTTGCTCCTGAAGGGGTAAAACCCATCGGGAGCAAGTGGATCTTCAAGAAAAAACTTGGTGTAGATAGGAAAGCGGAGACTTTCAAAGCTAGACTTGTAGCAAAGGGTTTTCGTCAAAGACCAGGTGTGGACTATGACGAAACCTTTTCTCCAGTGGCTATGCTTAAATCCATCCGGATCATGCTTGCCATCGCTGCATATCATGACTACGAAATCTGGCAAATGGATGTTAAGACCGCCTTTCTAAGTGGTGATTTAGAAGAGTGCGTGTACATGACTCAGCCAGAGGGCTTCGTAGACAGTGGGAGCAGCGGGAAGGTGTGCAAACTGCTTAAATCCATTTATGGATTAAAGCAAGCATCGCGGAGTTGGAACATCTGCTTTGACGTCGTTATCAAAGAGTTTGATTTCGTCAAAAACCCAGATGAACCTTGTATCTACAAGAAGGTAGCAGAGAGTAAGGTGGTCTTCCTCGTATTGTACGTGGACGACATACTCTTGATAGGAAATGATATTCCTATGCTGCAATCAGTCAAGCTCTTCTTATCACAAAGATTCTCAATGAAAGATCTTGGTGATGCCTCCTGCATATTGGGAATTAGGATCTATAGAGATAGATCCAAACGGATATTGGGATTGTCCCAATCCAGGTACATTGACACCATACTAAAGAGGTTTAGTATGGAAGAATCCAAGCGTGGGAACTTGCCCACGATCTCTGGAGTCACTCTCTCCAAAGAGATGTCTCCCAAGACTGATTTGGAGAGAGCTCGCATGCAAGGGATACCCTATACTTCGGCTGTAGGCTCTATCATGTATGCGATGCTATATACCAGACCCGATGTAGCATACTCACTAAGTGTAGTGAGCAGGTATCAAGCTGATCCTGGAGAGAGTCACTGGACAGCTGTGAAGAGCATTCTCAAGTACTTACGAAGGACTAAAGAGATGCTCTTGGTGTATGGTAACGGAGAACTCCAAGTGGAGTCCTTTACCGATTCGAGCTTCCAGAGTGATAAGGACGACTCTAAGTCGCAGTCGGGATTTGTCTTTACCCTTTACGGAGGGGCGGTTAGCTGGAAGAGTTCCAAGCAGGAAACCGTGGCAGACTCGACGATGGAGGCTGAATACATCGCTGCCAACGATGCTGCTAAAGAGGCTGTCTGGATCAAGAAGTTCATTACTGAACTTGGAGTGGTTCCATCCATTGAGCATCCAATACCTTTGTATTGCGATAACAATGGAGCGGTGGCTTTGGCCAAGGAACCTAGGTCCCATCAGCGATCCAGGCATATTCTGAGGCGGTATCACCTGATCCGGGAGATAGTTGATCGCCGGGAGATCGAGGTCAGGAGGGTTGACACGAAGAACAACACGGCGGATCCACTCACGAAGGCCATTCCCCAGATACAGTTTGAGAGACTCTTCGGGATGCTCGGTATGCGATACTACAGCAGCTGGCCCTAATGCAAGTGGGAGATTGTTAGTTGTATGTATGCCCTAGAGGCTAGTATTGTACAGATGATGTATATTATATTGAATGCTTGGACATATATAGAGATGACTTTCTTGCTCGATATGATAGTATGCTATCTGGTTGCTCTTTATCTTAACATGTACACTTGTCTTTTTAAACTGTCTTATAGTTACATGTTGGTAAAGCCCTTAGGATGTGTACTTGACTACCTGGACTGTGATGCAGATCATACTAGTGGGGACATGGTAGTCCATAGGTACATCCTTCTCGGGCTTTACCAACATGTAACTATAAGACAGTTTAAAAAGATAAGTGTACATGTTAAGATAAAGAGCAACAAGATAGCATACTATCATATCGAGCAAGAAAGTCGTCTCTATATATGTCCAAGCATCCAATATAATATACATCATCTGTACAATACTGGCCTCTAGGGCATACATACAACTAACAAGATATTCCTCCATCTATAATCCAAGAGCAACCGGGCTAGCCGAAGCCTTCAATAAGACTCTATGCAAGCTCCTGAGGAAAAATGCTTCAGCCAACAAGAGAGACTGGAATTTCAAACTTCACGAGGCGTTGTGGGCATATCGTACCACGCACCGTACTCCAACTCAGTCCACTCCATACTCATTGCTCTTCGGAGTGGAGGCGGTCCTCCCCCTCGAAGTTGAAGTTCCAAGCTTAAGAATGGTCGTTCAGCACGAGTTGATGGAGGAGGAAAACGTTCTCCTTCGACTTGAAGAGCTCGATGCCCTCGAAGAAAAGAGGCTCGCGGTGCAGCAAAATCTGGAGCTATACCGAGCCCAAATGTCACGGGCTTATGACAAGATAACCCGTCTCCGCGCTTTCAAGAAAAGTGAATTGGTGTTGGTCCTCAAAAGACCGATCATCCCCAATCGACATGCCAAGGGAAAATTTGAGCCAAACTGGGAAGGACCATACGTCATCGAGAAAGTGTTCGACGGAGGATCTTACCAACTAATAAGTGCCGAGGGAGAAAGGCCCATGCCACCCATCAATGGCCGATATCTCAAGAAATACTACACGTGAATGCTCCAAGTCACAGGCGAATTGAGCACATCAGCCCTACGGTCTGGATCATACATCCTGCAAAACCGTATACAATCCACGGGCGTAAATGACCCTTATCTCTCCCAAATCCTGCCGGTGAGACTACTTTTAAAGTCCCACCAGCGGCAAAAAAAAAAAGAAAAAAAAAGAAAAAAAAAGAATAAAAGAAATAAAAAAATAATAAATAAACGGTATGTCCACAAGCAAAACGGGCATGGATGAAAACCCGAAAGGGCTCCGTGAGTAAAAACAGCAGGACTACTGGCGAGTCTGTGAAAACCCGAAAGGGCGCAAACTCGTGAAAGGAGATAAAATACACTCGCAAAGTCCTCTCGACCTTGTGAGGAGAAAACCCTGCGTGAGATCCTTACGACTCACAAAGGAGCAACACACTTAGGAATCTTCACGATTCCTAAGGAGAAAATACACCTGCGGGATCCTTACGACTCGCAGGGAGAAAATACTTTTATGGGACCCTCACGGCCCATAAAAATTGAAGAGCCTTAGGTGATAGGGACCCAAACCTGTCTCCTAAGCCATCGTTCCCCAACGGGCAACGGCAAATGATGAGTCGCTCCTGGCATTTCACTTCAGTGTTAGCGGTGCTGATGCCGACCAAAAACCCAAATCCCAAGTCCTCTCAAGGCAAATGATGAGTTGCTCCTGGTATTATTCCAGTGCAGCAATGCTGATGCCAAACAAGATCCAAATTCCAAGTCCCCAAGCGGCGAATGATGAGTCGCTCCTGGTACCACATTCCAGTGCGGCGATGCAGACGCCAACCAAAATCCAATTCCTCAAAATTCTCCCGGCCCTACGGTGGGTCCCCAAGTCGACCATCGTATACAATCCACGGGCTCAAATAATTCTCATCATACCCATGCCCCACTGTAATCACCAGTTACGCGGCTGGTCTCCGCTTTGGGAATGATGCTCCATTGATAAGACTCACTCATGTGTCCTCACGATATACGAGGAGAACAAACCTTTGTGGGATCCTTACGACTCATAAAGGAAAAATACACTTAGGAGTCCTCACGACTCCTAAGGAGAAAATACACCTGCGGGATCCATACGACTCGTAGGGAGAAAATGCTTTTATGGGACCCTCACGGCCTATAAAATTGAAAAGCCTTAGGTGATAGGGATCTAAACCTGTCTCCTAAGCCATTGCTCCCCAATCCCCAAACGGCGAATGATGAGTCGCTCCTGGTACCATATTCCAGTGCAGCGATGCAGACGCCAACCAAATTCCAAATCCCATACCCCAACGGCGAATGATGAGTCGCTCCTGGTACCATATTCCAGTGCAGCGATGCAGACGCCGACAAAGTCCCGAAATTTTTCCGGCCCTACGGTCTGGATCATACATCCTGCAAAACCGTATACAATCCACGGGCGTAAAACAATCCCAACCTCTCCCAAGTACTACCGGTGAGACCATATTCAAAGTCCCAAAAAAAAAATCCTCCCGGGGCAAATGATGAGTTGCTCCTGGCATTATTCCAGTGCAGCAATGCAGATGCCAAACAAAAACCAAAATCCCAAAATCCTCTCAATGACAGATGATGATTCGCTCCTGGTACCATATTCCAGTATAGCGATGCTGATGTCAACCCAAATCAAAATCAATAAGTCAACATCCACTCCGACACCGCAGAAAGCGGAGTAAGTCAGAATCCAATCTTGACACCGCAAGAAGCGGAGCAAGTCAAGTTTACCCCTGACACTGCAAGAAGCAGAGCAAGTCAAATCAAGAACCGACCGTCCAAGTCGCTAAAAGGGCAGCACCGACCGTCCACGTAGCTAAAAGGGCAGCACCGACCGTCCAAGACGCAAAAAGGGCAGAACCGACCGTCCACGTCGCTAAAAGGGCAGCACCGACCGTCCAAGTCGCAAAAAGGGCAGAACCGACCGTCCACGTCGCTAAAAGGGCAGCACCGACCGTCCAAGTGGCAAAAAGGGCAGAACCGACCGTCCACGTCGCTAAAATGGCAGCACCAACCGTCCACGTCGCTAAAAGGGCAGCACCGACCGTCCAAGTCGCAAAAAGGGCAGAACCGACCGTCCACGTCGCTAAAAGGGCAGCACCGACCGTCCACGTCGCTAAAAGGGCAGCACCGACCGTCCAAGTCGAAAAAAAGGCAGAACCGACCGTCCACGTCGCTAAAAGGGCAGCACCGACCGTCCAAGTCGCAAAAAGGGCAGAACCGACCGTCCACGTCGCTAAAAGGGCAGCATCGACCGTCCAAGTCGCTAAAAAGGCAGCACCGACCGTCCACGTCGTTAAGAGGGCAGCACCGACCGTCCAAGTCGCAAAAAGGGCAGAACCGACCGTCCACGTCGCTAAAAGGGCAGCACCGACCGTCCAAGTCGCAAAAAGGGCAGAACCGACCGTCCAAGTCGCAAAAAGGGCAGAACCGACCGTCCAAGTCGCAAAAAGGGCCGCATCGACCGTCCATGTCGTAAAAAGGGCAGTGCCAGCTTCCCAAAAGGTAGGAACCGAATCAAGTCGCCTCCATGTGAAAGAAGATCCATCAATTTCATGCACACGACCTACATATGTTGTGTGCATTTATTGATGGGGGGCAATTTGTTGGGGTAAAAATTTACACCCCGGTTGACCAAGTCAAAATCAAAATCAACCCCAAGCCAAGTGGGCCCAAGCCCAGATCCAGTGGGCCCATGCCCGGGTCGAGCCAGAACATGAAGCGGCCGGCCTCCCCCCATGCCAAGATAAAATTTTGTAATAAATAATTTTGTTGTATTTTTTTGTTTTGTTTTATGGATAAATGTAAGAAAAATAGGCATAAAGCCAAATTTTTGTAAAGCCCATGGCTTATGTGCAAAAAGAAATGGTACATGAGCCATGGGATAGGCAAAATGCCATTTTGTGAAGCTCAAGGGGCTATGTGTAAAGTGTACAGCCTATAAAGGCAAAGATAATAAAATATCTCAACAACTTTTTTCTCTCAAAATTTTCTTCAGATCTGAGATCTTTTCTCCTTCTTCAAGGTTCCAAAACCTTCCTTTTTCTCTTGAATTAAACCAAGAGTTTTACTCTTTTTTTTATAAAACAAATTAGTTTTTCACTACAAAACCCATAAATGGGAACTCAGATCCTCCATTAGATCTCAAAAAGAAGAGATTTTTAGAAATCCCATATCTCTTGATCTTCAAGATTCAGCTAACAGAGGAGGAGGAAGAAGAACATCGTTCACTAAATCAAAAAAAAAAAAACACACTCAGGAGTCCAACCCCTCTCTGATTTCTCTTCTGAGAAATTTTTTTAGGCTAAAAGCCTCTTTTTCTCGCCGGCGCTCAAGCGAAGAGTGCCCGCGTGCCGACACGTGGCGCGCTTGCGCTCCAGCGCAAGCGCTCGAGCGCAAGTCGCCCCCGTGCCGACACGTGGAGCGCTTGCGCTCAAGCGCAAGTCGCCCCCGTGCTGACATGTGGCGTGCTTGCGCTCCAGCGCCCAGCGCTCGAGCGCAGAGCTCCCACGTACCGACACGTGGCACTCTAGCGCCTGAGCGCACAGCACCTAGGCGCACAGCGCCCAAGGTGCTGTCCCCACGCATCCTTTGGATGTCTTTTCCCCTTTTTATATATATACATGTATATCTGTACATATGTATACATATTTACATACACACATACTCCACGACACTGCCCCTGTTAGAAAAAAATTTCTAACGGGGCGCTGTCCCGCACCCCGCAAGGGGGCTGCTAGCCCCCTTGACCCCCAGCCCGCTATCCGGGTGGCGGGACCCCCGTAAAAACTCTGCGTGGCTCCCGATATATTTAAACCCCCCTCCAAAACAAAACACACGTACACCGCACATCGAGTTTGCATGACCAGTTTAACCCGTCAATCGGAGGTTCCCTCGCCCCAAAGGCGGGGGGTAATTAACGGCAGCTTAGTCCGCGGCTGCAGGAGATTCGGATCCCCACATTCAATAAACCCCGGCCTACCCTAGGCAGGGGGAATCTGTAGTACGCCTGACAAGCGCGTGCGTATTCCCATCTCAATGGGGTGACGAAAAACACCCTACACATATCATATAGGGTGTGTTTTCTCTGCCCCGATACTCCGAGGTGCTGTGGTGTATACGGAGGAGTAATGCTGAGAGAGAATCTCATTCTCCTTTAGAATAGTCCAGGAATTTCGTGCTCTAGTATTCTCCTCCTCGATCTCATCAAAGGACATAATACTTATACCCGTTTTTGGTTCTCTACTTCTAACTTATATTCTGTGATTATCTGAAAAGTTTCGGACTTGTGTTTCAACAGGAACATATGTCTGAATCTAGAGAGATCATCAGTGAATATAATGAAGTACAAAGAACCGGTCTTGGCATGTGTAGACAGGGGACCTTCATACATCAGCATGTATCAATCCCAAGAGTTCACTAACTCTTTCTCTATTTCCAATAAACGGAGCTGTGGTCATCTTATCTCTGTGACATGACCGGCAAGTTTTACAAGATATAAATTCAAACTAATTGAAATACGCATCTAAATGCAACTTCAGCTAGTCGGGTCGCATTGATATGACGTAGTCTACAATGCCTTAAGAAGGATTCGTTCATTTCTGAACTTTTCCTCTTGTGTGTGTTATGTACACTAAGAACTGTAGTTTGATTTAGAACGTCTATACTTTTAGATAACGTACCTGAACCGATCAACTCTTGATATAGGAAATGTTCAAAACATTATCCAACAATACAAAATTATATCCTTCTTTACTAATAAAGAGACTAATATGATGTTGTATATCAGGTTCGGTATCTAATAATATTCATTCAGAATCAATGTATTCTGGTAATACAGGATGATAGTGACCAACAGACTTGGCTGCAACACTTGCACCGTTTCTATCTCATGAAATTTATCACCCGTTCTCAGTTCTCTACCTATTTGTAGCCCATGTAACAAATTACATGTGTGGGATCCTGATCCGGTATCAAATACCCAGGACGTAAAGGATACTGAGAAACAGTTCTCTGTAATGAACACACCCGAAGAAGATGCATCATCATGCACTTTCTTCGTTTGCGCGGCACGGGAATTTTGGTAATCCCCTATTTCCTGCTCTGTCTTATAACAATTATAAGTAGGAGCGGGACCAACGTTCCTTAGCGCAGTATAACAAGCGGGTTTGGTCAATACATCCATATTATTATCTTGATTAAGACGTGACATAGTCGTAACCAGGAGAGAGAGAGAGAAGAAAACACTCAGCGTGCGCTTTTACAATATTAGATTGGTTATCAATTTATCTAATCAGGATGTCTCCCACTGTTTTAGTCAAATCTTCCTTCAAACCCTAAAAGGAAAGACTAGCCGGGATTAATTACACCCTACAAGTTCGCCAATCTTTCAGTCAGGCCAGTGCCGGTACTTTGAGGGAGGTTCCCCGTACTTTCGCACGGACCTAATTAAAGTAAACATCGTTTTCCCAGGGGCATAACCCCGTTGACATCTTTCTAGACACCTACTTGATCAGCTAATTGTAATGTGTAAAACTCTCGCAGGAGTAACTCTTACTCGCAGCGGGTATCGGGATCCAACTATCTCATAGAAGGTATGCAATCTCATTGCAAATTTCAACACTTGAAATTCCCAATAATATTTTACCCCTAGCAACTATATGACCTTAACATGGTCAACAAATCATAAGTGCTAGTCAAGTTCAACCCGTCATTTCCCGATTGAATTAAACCCACCCGCACGACCCTTAATATGGTCAACAAAGTCGTACGACTACCCTAATCCAATCGCATCATATGCTTATACAGATAAGCACTAATCAGCTACCGCACACTACGCCTTAACATGGTCAAAAAACGTAGCACGAATACTAACTAGTACTTATCTGAAATGACGGAGGGCTACGACAGGTTTTTAAGAAAACCCTTTGCGTAATGAACTTGATATCGTCGTAGAATCGAGTGATTTTAAGTGGAGTGTTTTTTAGGCTTTCCTAGTTTTGCTAAAGAGGTCACTCCCGGTGAAGGGATCGTCGGCTCTTTCCTCATCGAATAAGGTGCAGGATATTTCACAAATATCACTATGCAAAGCAAGAACTATAGAAGCAATCAAAAGACAAACCGAGTATGCAGCATCTGCTAGTTTCGCTAAAGAGGTCACTTCCGGTGAAAGGATCTCGGCTCTTTCCTTATCGAATAAGGTGCTGGATGTTCTACAAGGAACACTGCTATGCAAAGCAAGAATTAGAGCTACCGGTTTTTAAACAAGTTTCTACAACATCTTTAGGTTTCTTTTATTTCATTAATCTCATTAATGAAGTCCTATTTTATTATACTTCACAAGCATCACATTTGAAACGAAATCTGCAATATAACATATATCTCATATATATAATATAAACATTCGTCTCAGGCAGTAATATGATCTCATCACAGAACATTGCAGCAGAAGAACATATATGAAATATTGGATATACTAGGAGGTCCGTGTTTTCAATACGAGCCTGTATAAAACACGGATTCCACGGTCGCGATGAATAGCCAAACCCACATCCCTAGACCCCTACGAGAGCGGCAAGCAACACTGCCAATTCTAGGGTTAGGAGACCCGGTCTCGACTCCTCGAGATGGTCTCCCACTGGACCCTAGAACCCGGTTACTTGTGCTCCCCGCCTTGGGTCTACCTAATGCAGAAAAGTAAATAATATACAATAGTGACATCATCCTCAGCCCGGAAGTGCCCCAATAAAAGAATATTACATACAAATGAATTTTACATGAATGAAAAAGAAAAACTCTCATCTCACATAAAACCCCTGGCTATTCAAAACGCGACGATCCAATATAACATATCACAGCAACACATAATATCTCATATCATCAACGTAAGCAAGTATGCGTATCCCGATTGTCGTTGATGTATAGCAACGAAGCCGGCGATACACCACATACTACGCTTACGGTCACAGAAAAGAAAGTGTAAAACTACAACAGTAGGAATCCGCAACCTCCTTAGACATCGCATGCCTAACCAAATGAATTTCTTAGACATCGCATGCCGGTAAATTATAAACCCCGCATTTTAGTCTCATTATCGAAAAATCTTTTCAATATCAAGTCGGACAATTCAACAAGATTCTCGACGTCCTGATCGAATGCTCGTCGCAAACTTTAGTAGACGGCCGCACCCCCGGATGCCGTCGACGAAGTGCACTAAGGCGGAACACCGCTGCCGCGAGCACCCGAACGGATGCTTTTGGCGACGGGGTTCTCCTACAGTCACTTGGTCGGGGTTATGGGGCGTGGCTGTCTATTAAGTTTACCTGGCGAGTATCCGCATATGCTACGTGATTGCGACGGACTTTTGATCGCATCAAAATCCCGTGGCAACCGATCATCTGAGACTAAACTGCTAGATTTATAACATTCAAATTAGTTATCTCATAAGTACTTGTGGATTCCAAATATTGTATCACATTCCAGATAAATAGACAATGTTAAACTTTCCGATCGAATAATCAAACACCCAAGTTTTCCCAAATAGTTCTCAACACTTGAAATTAGTTTAAAAACATCCATCACATGCCACAGTACCAATGGTCCAGCCGTAGAAGGGTCAAGCCAACGCCTCACATGTGGCACGCCGTACTGCCACAAATCCTAAGGTTTAGAGGCAGTTCAAGACGGTCACATAATCGAGTTAAGGTTTGTGTTCTTCTAGAGGGTCCACTGCGTTACTTGCATGATTTTCCGAAAGTTTCAAACTCGAGAAAAAATCCAACTTTTGAATAATTTTCCGACAGTGGAAAAAGTGAGTTATTGATATCCGCTCGA
The DNA here is from genome assembly GCA_030015575.1 of Agapanthus africanus. Classification (NCBI taxonomy): domain Eukaryota; kingdom Viridiplantae; phylum Streptophyta; class Magnoliopsida; order Asparagales; family Amaryllidaceae; genus Agapanthus; species Agapanthus africanus. The sequence continues at coordinate 52,475,335 of CM057339.1, forward strand.
ACTTTTTAACAGTTTCTAAAATTACCCGGACAAACTAAACGAAGTTAAATTATCCGATCGAATCAACGAGTCCCCAATACAACCCAAAAAACTCAACACTTGAGTATAATTAAAAATTCCCAGAAGAATCAGGAAGTTGGTACTGAAGTTACTGTACAAAACCCTAACCCTAATTCTACTATTCCGCCGCGGAACCGCCGCGCAAGCAAGGTATTGCCGCGGTTCCGCGGCGCTTTAGTGGAATTAAGATGTCGTATTTCACAGTAATTCCTAAAATACCCTGCTGATTTTTTTGAGTATTTTTAATATGAAAAAATCAACAGTTTTGAAAAATTTCCAGAAATTAGGTTTAAACGGGTATTCGGAGTTCGATCGGACTTTAAAGTTCGTCTTGACTTCGCCTAAAGCTCTAGCTTGGCACTGATACCACTGTAGGGTTGCTAGGCACACGCACAAGGGTCTACAAGGCATCAACCATGCCCGATTAAATAATTAGCCGTGCCGAACAACCCTAACCAAGATCTTTATACTAGAGTTTAGGTGAAAACTAGCATGTTAAACACTTTAACACTAAGTGAGAGGGATTACAACCTTTGTAGATCCGGTCCTTCACTTCTTAAGCTCCGTGTTGAGGTCCCTTCGCTGCGATCATCGTGTTCCGGACTCTCGAGAGGCTCCACGAAAAGAAAGATGCAAGCTTGCTTCCGATCTTCGATAACAAAGATGATCTACCTTGAAGTTTCATTAACAAGAGCTTTCACTCACAAAATGAAGTGAACACCCTCATCTAAATGGCAAGGATAGATGAGGATGATGAAGTAGGATTTTTGCTCTCATTCATTTTCTATTTCTCACTCATTTTCATCACTTGGCAAAAAGCTAGAAAGCTTTTCAATGGAAAAAGAAGAAGGAAGAAGATGATGAATCATGAATTAAATCCTTTTGTGATGAATAATGAAAAGATGATAATGATTAATAATTGTTTCCCCCAATCAGAGCAAGGCTCTACTTAATTTTGAAAATTCAAAATTCGAAGCAACGCTTCGGTCCCCGTGCGCAGCGCGCAATTTGCCACATGGCAGAAGCTGATTCGGCAGCGTAACGCCCGAGACAGTGCGTCCCATCAGAGCAAGGCTCTTCAGAAAACATAATTAAGACTTAACTACGCAAACGCATGGCAGCGCGACACGTGCCTGCGCAGTTGCGCAATCGCAACTGCGCAAGCGCACGGACGCGCGACACGTGTCTGCGCAGTTGCGCAATCGCAACTGCGCAAGCGCACGGATGCGGGACACGTGTCTGCGCAATTGCGCAAGCGCACGGATGCGCGACACGTGTCTGCGCAGTTGCGCAATTGCAACTGCGCAAGCGCACGGATGCGCGACACGTGTCTGCGCAGTTGCGCAATTGCAACTGCGCAAGCGCACGACAGCGCTACACGTGTCACGCGCTGGTGAGTTGCGCAGCAACAGAATGAAAATTTAAGTGAATCTTTTCTGTTCTTCTGTAAAACAGGGACCCTTGGATCAGAGATCCAATGGTGGGAAAATTCCCAAAATTATTCAGGAAAGATCTTGGTAACAAATTTAACAAATTTGTGAGCACTATAAATAAGAGCCCAGACCTCATTCAAATTAAAAAAAGGAGAATCATCAAGAGAAGGATAAACTTCTGAAAAGAAAAAAGAGAAGAAACTCTTGAAGATTAATCAAGAAAACAAAAAGAGGTAAAAACTTCTTTTGGAAGAAGAGAAAATTCTCTAAAGAACAGAGGATAAAAAAAGGAAAAATTAAATTAAAAAAAAAAAGAAAAGAAATAAATAGTGCCTTGCACTTGATATGAACCCTTGGTTCTGTGAAAAGAAAACAAGAAGAAAAACTTGTTTTCTTTTGATCTAAATTTAGATCAAAAGTGCTATGCACTTTTGTTCTTCCATCTGAAAATTCTTGAGTTCCTGCAACTCATTATTTTAAAGGGCCTGGCCCAAATCAAATCAAAACAAAAAAAAAATAATAAAAGGGCAGAGCCCTGTTTGGAAATTCTTGAGGGCCTGGCCCAAATCAAACTGCAAGAATAAAAAAAGAGGCAGAGACCTTTTTGGATTGATTCTTTCAGTCAGGCAAAGCCTAAAATAAATAAAAATTGGACTTAACCCAATCCTGGCTGTAAGTCCTTAAAATTAAGTTGACTGAGCAAAATGGCTCTCATAAACCAATTCACGACCGGTTCGAGGGTACATCTCCGAACCCCTTTGACATCTGTCGTTGTAATTCCTCAACGACGTCAAAGAGGTGACGGGTCCCAACGACCACACATTAAAATCGGACCGAAACGTCCCTAAACTAAAAAGTGGACCGAAACGTCCCTAAACTAATATTGGACCGAAACGTCCCTAAACTAATATCGGACCGAAACGTCCCTAAACTAATATCGGACCGAAACGTCCTTAAACTAATGATGGACCACTACGTCCTTAAACTGGCGATGGACCACTACGTCCCTAAACTGGAATATGGACCACTACGTCCTTAAACTGGCGACGGACCGAAACGTCCCTAAACTAATAACGGACCGAAACGTCCCTAAACTAATAATGGACCACCACGTCCCTAAAACTGGCAATGGACCGCCACGTCCTTAAACTGGCACAATAGAGCCCAAATGCTCTCTTGTCGGATCTAAACGGTCCCGTCTAAGTTGATCTTAGCCCCAGCTACGGCTAATGTGTCCTTAGATCTTTAAATAAACAATAAAACCCCAAATCAACTTTGGTTCAAGGGTACATCTCTGAACTCCTCAGACGCCTGTCGTTGTAATCCCTCAACGACGTCGGAGAGATGACGAGTCCCGACGGCCAGAGAATTAAATTAATCACTATGTTAAGTTGATCTTAGTCTAGAACATGACTAACGTATCCTTAACGAAGGTTTAAGTTGATCTTAGCCGCAACGCGACTAATGCATCCTTAAACTAAAAAACACCAAACCCAAATCTAAGCAAACACGGATTTGGACTGATCCACGTCCTACGGGCGACGACATCACTAAGTCTCCGTATACAATCCACGGGCAACCACAGACAAAACAAACACACACGACACGAAGTGAAATTCTGGAGAAGGAGAAAGTTGTTATCGCAACGCGATAGCGTAATTAACTGCAGGGGCTTGCGCCTGCAGGGAAGAACGTCCCCACAATCAAAAACCGCTCACCCTGAGGGGGAATCTGACAAAGTCTGCTACATCGGCCGCATCCGCCTAAACCTCCGATATACGGTGCCATAAGTCAACTTGGCATCTTCGGAGAGATAGACGGATAAAACCAAATAGCATCTGCCCCGAACCTCAGGCACGGACGCGACGTCCCGGCCGCCGTTCGGAGGGGAACAGATTCTGGCACGCCCGGTGGGACCTCTTCCTCTTTCCACTCCACACTTCGTGTGTCGTCTTCGCGAACCAATCGCGGTTTGTTAAATGGTTGCCCTCGGATTTCAAGTTGCTAAGATTGGGTCTTTTGTCTGGTGCAGAACTCAAGATTCAATGGCCACCAACTGCACCAACTGCTCGAAATGCCATTGCAGCGGACGTTCCACCTCACCGAGAGGTGTAACATACGGGCCTCAAGCGGCTTCCTTCCTGACTCTGCCGGTAGACCAGGTGACCCAGGCCACCACCGGCCTGTTCTTCGGGACCATGGTCCCACCTACAAACTTCTCTGTGCCGATCTCTGCATCAGAAGCGAACAAGAAGTCGGTGTTCGACCGGCTCACTGCTGCCCCGACCCCTGTCAACGGGTCTCCCACTACTAAACCGACAGCCGCCGTTTTCACCAGGCTAGGTCAGAATCATAAAGTGGCTATCCCAAAGAGGGCAACGGCCGCTGCTTCGGAAGTCGTTAAAGCGGCTTCTCCCCTCAGAGAGTTGGTCTTCACCAGATTGACGGTTCCCACTCCTCCCTCAGCTGGTCAAAAAGCATCAGTCTTCGATAGGCTGACATCAGCAGTTACCCCACACTCAAACAGGGGGCAGCGAGAAAACATCTCGATTTCCGAGCCAGTCCCAACGGCTCGCCGAGCGCGACATCGCCATTGGCAACGGATAAGGAAAGCAGGGGGAAATTCCCCCTCAGGGCTAACCCCACCTGCTCCAGTGGTGGAGGTCAACGTTGCTGTTCCAACTGGGAACAGCTTTGAATTGCTGAAGAAAGTGAGAAAGAACTCCCCAATTGCCATATTGAAAAGATCTCCTCCGCCTGTGGAGAAAGCTCCGGAGGCAAAACAGGAACAGCCCTCTCAACGGCTGTCATCAAAAATTTATAAAGTTTGGCGGAGGGTTCAAGACTCCGTGATTGACTCAGACCACTTCCGTCGCCAGGAAAGGGCAAAGGCGGAAAAAGAGAAGAACCGCCCCGTTAAACAACAGGGGGCAACAAATGCCAGGATGCCCGCTTCAACGACTCCTTCCACCTCAATGGTCCATAAAAGGAAGAGGCCAGAGAAAGCTCCCATGACATTGACAAAGTCTAAAAGCGATGAACCTAAACGCCCCAAGTCAGGGGGCATAACCGTTCATACAGTCTATATGGCTTCGGGAAAGGAAGAAAGTCGTACTTCCACAGGTCACCGACCGCTTACCCGGTCAGTGACGAAAGCCCAGGAGCAGCAGCAAAAGCTTCAAGAAATGATGAATGCTATGGCCGCGCTCACCGGACCAAAAGAAAACCCAGAAACGTCCCCAGATGTGCGCCGGGAGGAAGAAACCGACGCTGAATTCCTTCGCCGGACACTGGAGAAAAGGGACAAAGAGGCTGCTGAACAAGCGGCCAACATACAACGGATGGGCCTTCTCTTCCAAGATGTGATAGGAATGATGATCCAGCAGGACTTACCCGCCGAGGATTCCCCGATCGTTCTTGAAGACGACCGAGGAGAAACGTCAAATCCACCACCAGCCCTCTCAACGGCCAAGGAGGAAGCAATCTCTAAGGCTGACTTGGCTGACTACATAGCCCAGCAAATCCGAGTTCATCACGCGACTGAGGCAGCTGGTCAAGTCATGAAAACGGGGCGGCCGTATCCGAGCTGGTACGACCAAATCAAATACCCACAAGGCTATACGATACCAAAATTCCACGTGTATAAGGGGACCGGCAATCCCCATCAACATGTCGCCCAGTTTCGGGCCCTATGCGGTAACACCGGTGGTGATGATAAATTGTTGCTCCGCCAGTTCGTGGGCAGCTTATCAGAAACAGCGTTCGAATGGTATTCGGAACTTCCGAACGATTCTATCAAAACGTTCGCTGAAATGGAGTTGTTGTTCACTCAGCGATTTGCAAGTGCCAGCGAACGCACTCCAATAACTGCACTTATTAACGCCAGGGTAAAATCGGGCGAAACCTGGGTCCAGTACGCTATACGCTGGCGGAACTTGTGGTCGAGATGTGAGCAACGCATTGAGGAAGCACCTGCGGTGGGCATGTTCGTGGGAACTCTAGACCCCCACGCAACTATCTCCCAGTTTATGATGTTCTTTAAGCCAACCACATTCCAGGCTTTAATCGACAAGTTGGCTCAGATGGACCAAATGGGTCATAGACCGTCTCCCCCGAAGCCAGAACCTCGGAATGACAAGGGTAAAGGAAAAGCAATCATTGTCGCTAATGCTCAACAACAGCCGAACAACCCGAAGCCGACCATCCGCCAAAATAATATGCGTCCGAATATACCCCTTGGAGAGAGGCTAGGACGTCCTTACTCGTTTCCCCGAGATAAGACGAGAAGATTATTCGAGCTGGCATTGCGCAACCAACTCATAAATCTGCCGGATCCAAAACGTCCATCACAACCAAATGATGTCAACGAGCCCAACTACTGTCCTTATCATCGAGTACTGGGTCATTCGATCGAGGATTGCTACGTCTTCAAAGATTGGCTTGAAGACCAGTACCAACAGGGCAAGTTCGTGTTATCCGACAAATGGAAGGTGAATCCGCCACAACCTCACACCTCTAAGAGGACAAATACACCGGGGGCAACGTGCTCCCTCATTGAGGAAGCCCCATGGGAGGTTATGCTATCAGCTAAAACAAAGAGGATGCTGAACGATCTTCAAGCATGTCCAGCGATTAGGTGGAAGAACCCGTTGGAACCTCAAATCATTGAAGGGATGTTGAGACCGCGTTCAACTCAAACGATCGATGGGAGTGGCCCGAACGTTCACAACCAGCCGTTGAAATCTTCGAAGAAAAAGAAGAAGAAATCTAAGAAGCCCGTGAAGCCTGGCGACAAGCGCACGGACTTACAAAAACAACTTGATGCACTGGAGGAATACAGCCAAAAAGCACGGACCCCGATCACGCTCCAGGAGTTCTTCAACCCCGTCTTTCAAAAGGAAAATGAGGGGGAGAGTTCGTCGGATGAATCCGAAGACTACGTAGCGACTTGTCATGTGATTTCTCATTCGCTGACGGATGATGAGGAGGATCCTTGCGCTGAGAAATCAATGGCGGACCCTGAAACAGAAATTCCGCGGCTGTCAGACAAGTTGATCGATGCCTTCCTAAATGAAATTCGTCTGAAAGCAAAAGCCAATCAAGAGCATGAAATGGCCATACTGGAAAGAACCAAGGTATTCCCGTCAAATCAAAAGCCATACACTGCGGGTAAAAACAAATTCAAGACGAGGAAACGGTTCGCCAAAGCTCTATCAGTAGGAATGAAGCTACCGCCCTCTGAAGAAAATTATTTCTCTGAGGTAGAGATGCACCCTAACTTCTGTTTATATCATCAGAAGATCATGCACCCTACCGAAGACTGCGAATCCTTTAACTGTTGGTGGCAAGGGTATGTCGCTCACAAGGATTACGTCAACAGAACAAAGCGGGAAGCTCGTAGACGGTCAGAAAATGCGACGGATAAGCATAAAAGAGTCACCGGCAATTGCCCCAGGAACGACCCTGATGGAAAAACAGCCTTCAACCCTCTCTTCGAGGTATCTATCTCTGAAAAATTGAAGAATCATGAAAACTTTCATCCGCGCGAGGGCATACTACCCGGAAAGAATCACGGACCCGCAAACGACAGAGCGAACAAAAGGGATAAAGGAAAGGGAAAAATGACCTTCGCCGCCAACACTCAACAACAGCCGAGCGACTCAAAACCAGTTGTTCGCCAAAGCAATATGCGTCCACGCCCATCACTCGAAGAAAGACTGGGACGTCCTTACTCGTTTCCTCAAGATAAAACAAGGGAACTATTTGAACTGGCAGTGCGCAACAAATTTGTCAATCTGCCAAATCCGAAACGTCCACTACAACTAGGGGATGTAAACGATCCCAATTACTGCCCCTACCATCGAGCAGTAAGTCATCCGATCGAAGATTGCTTTGTCTTCAAAAACTGGATTGAAGACCAATACCAACAAGGTGAGCTCGCGCTGTCCGAAAATTGGAAGGTGAGCCCACCACAACCACATACTCCAAAAAAGATGGATATGCCGGAGGCATCATGCTCATTCATGGAAAAAGCCTAACGGACCACTACGTCCTAAAACTGGATAGCAGGACCGAAACGTCCTTAAACTAATACCGCAGCATCCTTAGGCTGACGAGATAAAAAAAAATAAAAAAAATTACGGTATGTCCACAAGCAAAATGGGCACGGATGAAAACCCGAAAGGGCTCCGTGAGTAAAAACAGCAGGACTACCGGCGAGTGTTTGTGAAAACCCGAAAGGGCGCAACTTCGTTAAAAGACACTTGTAGGGTCCTCTCGACCTTGTAAGGAGAAACCACCTGCGTGAGATCCTTACGACTCACAAAGGAGCAACACACTTAGGGATCCTCACGATTCCTAAGGAGAAAATGCACTTGCGAGATCCTTACGACTCGTAAGGAGAATTCTCTTGTGGGACCCTCACGGCTCATAAGATTTGAAAGTCTTAAGTTACAGAAACCTAAACCTGTTCTTAAGCAAATCCTCCACAACCCCCGATATTGCCCTACAAGGGACTCAATACTGACCCTTGTATACAATCCACGGGCGCGAATAAACGGTTCCTCAGCAAAGTCTAACCCTTGTAGGTCCTCTCGATCCATAAGGAGAAAGCCCTCTTGTAGGATCCTTACGACTTATAGAGGAGCACACACTTAGGAATCCTCACGATCCCTAAGGAGAAAATACACCTGCAAGAGCCTCACGACTTGTAGGGAGAAATACCTTTGTGAGACCCTTACGGCTCATAAAGTCAAAGCCTTAGTCGACAGGACCTTAACCCCGGTCGCTAAGCCTCCTTTGTTTGACAACGACAGAGGCAAATGATGATTCGCTCCTGGCAATATCCCAGTCGTAGCGGTGCTGATGCCGAAATCAGTGTCAAATTTCAGGTTTACAGCGAAAAGCCAGTAGGCCGCACATGCATACGAAATAGCCGAAATGATGGTGCGACTTGCAATAAAAAAAAAGCAGCAAGTAAAAATATATGCATGAAGAAATAGCCGAAATGATTGGGCAACTCGTAATAAAAAGCAACGAGTAAAGATAAAATAAATAGCCGAAATGATTGGGCACCGCGAAAAATAGCCGAAATGATTGGGCAATCGCGACCTTCGCGATATAAAAGCTGAAATGATAGAGCATCGCGGAAATAAAATAAAATAAAAAGAAGAAATGATAAACTTTAGCCCTACAGTTAAGATCACATCGATCCCTGTATACAATCCAAGGGCGCAAACAAAGAAGAAACCATACTTCCCCAGCGGATTCCGTCGAACGACGAAGCCAAACCTCAACGGTTCATTTCAACCGAAGAAGCAAGCAAACTTCTCAACTCACGGATACAAACACTCCTTGACGAGAGCCTTCTGATCCGCGTCGACTCGCAGAGCCACCAGCGCCTCCGTGGGAACCATCGACTCGTTTCAAACCCCAAGGACACAAATAATCATTGGCGCTTGGGAGACAAATAATCCCTCGCAAAACTTCTCAACTCACGGATACAAACACTCCTTGACGAGAGCCTCCTGATCCGCGTCGACTCGCAGAGCCACCAGCGCCTCCGTGGGAACCATCGACTCGTTTCAAACCCCAAGGACACAAATAATCCTTGGCGCTTGGGAGACAAATAATCCCTCGCAAAACTTCTCAACTCACGGATACAAACACTCCTTGACGAGAGCCTTCTGATACGCGTCGACTCGCAGAGCCACCAGCGCCTCCGTGGGAATCATCGACTCGTTTCAAATCCCAAGGACACAAATAATCCTTGGCGCTTGGGAAACAAATAATCCCTCACAAAAACTTCTCAACTCACGGATACAAACACTCCTTGACGAGAGCCTTCTGATCCGCGTCGACTCGCAGAGTCAACAAACGACCTCCGTCACGGAAACAAGTCAGCCAACGACCTCCGTCACGGAAACAAGTCAGCCAACGACCTCCGTCACGGAAACAAGTCAACAAACGACCTCCGTCACGGAAACAAGTCAGCAAACGACCTCCGTCACGGAAACAAGTCAACCAACGACATCCGTCACGGAAACAAGTCAGCAAACGACCTCCGTCACGGAAACAAGTCAACCAACGACATCCGTCACGGAAACAAGTCAGCAAACGACCTCCGTCATGGAAACAAGTCAACAAACGACCTCCGTCACGGAAACAAGTCAACCAACGACCTCCGTCACGGAAACAAGTCAACCAACGACATCCGTCACGGAAACAAGTCAACAAACGACCTCCGTCACGGAAACAAGTCAACCAACGACATCCGTCACGGAAACAAGTCAACAAACGACCTCCGTCACGGAAACAAATCAACAAACGACCTCCGTCATGGAAACAAGTCAGCCAACGACCTCCGTCACGGAAACAAGTCAGCCAACGACCTCCGTCACGGAAACGAGTCAACCAGTACTCCGACCCGGAAACAAGCCAGCCGACGACCTCCCCGTCAGAGCAATACTTCGACCCGGAAACAAGTCAACTCACCAACCGCTTACAAGTCCTCTCGACTCGTAAGAGGGAGAAATTCTCTCATAAGATCCTTTCGACTTATGAGAGAAAACCACACTTAGGAATCCTCACGATTCCTAAGGAGAAAATCCACTTACGAGATCCTCTCGATCCGTAGGGAGAAAAGTCTCTATGAGACCCTCACGGCTCATAGAGTTGAAAAGTCTTAGGCAGCAGATCTGAACCTGCGGCCTAAGCCATCGCTATATCTCGAAGAAACCAAAATGCTTACTCTGTTACCTGTCAATCATGTTTATCAAAACAGCATGCTGATAATAAGAGAAGGAAGAAAGCGAAGAAATGATACAAGACATTGCAAAAAAAAATGTGTATCTTTATTTATCAATTCAATCAAGTACATGGTGAATCGTATAAAAGAATAAAGAATGCATACATCTTATTCAAAAAAAAAAAGAAGAAAATTACAAGTATATTGATACAAGGGCAGCTACTCGGAAGGGAGCGTCTTGCACAAATCTAGCAATCGCTCGCATATCTCCTTCCACGCCTTCTCCTGCTCGGCCACCACCGTCAACTCTGCCTCCACTTGGGCTCGTTGCCGCAAGACCAATGCAAGCTGCTCCCTCACGGCTTGATAAGCAGCCTCCCGACTTGGGATATTGCGCTCAGCCACGTCAAGCTTCCGTTTTAAGTTTAGCCCATGGGAGATGCGCTCCAAGAGACCCTCAAAGATAGTCTTCACTTGGGCAGCATTTGCCTCAACCTCAGCGCGCAGATGGGCCGTTTCGTTTGAGGTCTTTTAGCATTCCCTTAGTCTTTGAGCTGCTTCTTGCTCCAAGTGGCGGGAGTGCGAAGTACTTTGCTCGAGCCAAGTTGTGCGTTGGGTGCTCAGAGCTAAAACTTCGGGAGAAGGGCGCGTCAACTCCAGCCGGTACAGATAGGCCTCGATCTCCCTGCAGTGGTTAACCCAAGATTCAACGACGCCTTCGTCGTGAAAAGTTACGAGCGCCGCTAACATTGGGTTAACATCCACAGCGAAATCGACAGCAGAAGGGAGAGCGTCCATGCTGAGCTCTTCGATATACCCGCTCAGCATGCCTAGACTCATCACAGCACCCTTTGAAGACGGACGTCTCAAAAAGGGGCCTGCCGGTGAAAGAACGCGAGCCTCGAAGGGGACCGGAGCCGGAACAATAGCTGCAAAACAAAACAGAGTTAAACGATGGTTCAAAAGATGTTGAAGGGTTACCAAAAGGAAATTTACTATACCAGGTACAGCGGATGGCAAAGCCGGAAGGGCCGGTAGCGCGGCAGGTCTTGCATCCCCTCCTTCGATTTGTGGCACTGCAACAAAGAAAAGGAAAAGTCAGAAATTATCCCATTGCTAGAAAAAGGGGGTAAATAAAGATATTATGGTGAAAGTATACTCACCGGCGCCACTAGAGGGAGAAGCGAGTTCGGATGGGAAAGAGAAGTGCGGGAGCAACACTTGATATAAGTGATCAAAAAGCACTCCTGCAAAGGCACAATGGTGTAACGTTAGTACAAAAGCCGTATTTTTGAAAGATTAATGCATGAGTCGTGAATACATACCTTCCAACATCCGTGATGGTACAAGGGAAGGCGGGGAGGTGACTACTGCCAAAACAGTAGTTGACGGTGCCCCCTCGAGCAATGGAGCATCGGTACTGGCCGCACCTGCAAGAACAAGCTTGTTAGAAGAGATCGCAAGATATATACAAAAAAAAGGGGAAACGCTGGTGACTAAAAATTTTTTTACCTGACGAGCTGCCAGCGGAAACTGAGGCAGTCCCTTCCTCCACTGACGGAAGACCACCGCCTGTAGCTTCATCACCCGACTCAAGGGGAACTGTTGTTATGCTCTCAAGCTCTACAGGCGGCGGGGGACCATAGACAGGGTGGGCCAAGATAGGAACATTGCCAGATTCCTGAGAAGGAGCGCCTAGCTCGTCTTCAGGAATCATGGCCGCCTCACCTGCTGCTCCCTCAGAATCAGCGATTACAGCTACCCCGTCCATCGGCACCAAGAGGTCCCCAGCCTCAAGTACCTCGCCCTCTACCGCCTTCGGCTCGGTTGAGACAATCATCTCATCTGCCGCCACTTCGGGTGCGGCATCAATGACCCTCTCCGCGGTAGATTCCTCAATCTCGGCTCCAGGCCCTATGACCCCGACAAAGTTGTCCACTGTCGGTTCGGGTCCAGCAAGTACCGCTTCCTCCGCTCCCCTAGGTTCAACGGTCGTCTCCGCCTCCCCCTCAGTCGGACTTGGCCCTGCGAAAAGGAGTGCGTATGAGTCAACGATTTGATAATTCTTACAACAGAGTTCTGAAAGAAAAGTTACCTGAAGAGGATTTATCGTTTGCATCCCGGACCGTGCGCGCCACCTGCCTATGAGCAGTAGACAGGGCGGCAGGGGCCTCTTCAGAAGGAGTGTCGGCACGAGGAATAGTGCTAGGGCCCGCTCCTGCGGCCAGAGCAGCTCTGCGCGCCTTAGCTTCGCGTCTTGACCACTTCCGCTCCTCTCGAGCCGACGAGACAGATGCCACCAGAGCTTCCTTAAGGGAGGCTTCTTCACCCGTATACAGGGATGCCTCTAGATTCTTCAAGGCGTTCCTCGTCGCTCTATCAAGCAGAGGCTCTTGTGGCAACTGCAGCGAAGCCGGGACTTCGACGACGGGCTTGGGAAGGACCCTCGCGTCGATTAATACAACCCCTGCAAAGAAACAAAAGAAGATCAGGTTGACTATCATAAAAAGACAACAAACTTTCCTTATAAAAGAGAACAGGGTAAAACATACCGACGCTTGCTAGGGCACGCTTCTTCTCCTCCTCCTGGAAGGTCTTCAGAGAAGCAGCAATGGCCTCTTCAGTAGAAACACCTGTTGAAAATGAGGCAAATATTAGCTAAAGATAATAATAAAAAGTGGGATAAAATGACAAATAAGGAGGCTGATGATTACCTGACTCAGCGAGTCTGCTTAACATTGCTTCGAGCCTCGCCGATCGCTCCGAAGCTGCAATGGCGGCGGCTAGATTGGTGTCCTCAGGGTCCACCACGAAACCCTCATTGCTGCCGTACTCGCATATAGTCTCGGCAGGATGAGCCACGGGTTCTAAGTTAAGGATCGCGTCGAGGGATAAGGTGGACTTCTTCTTCTTCTGTCCACCAGCCTTGGATCCACTCGGAGCAGCTTTGCGCTTGCCAGTTTTGGCAGTCACTTTCGGGCGGCGAGTCCCGATGTCCGCTCCTGCACCTGACTCCGGCGATGCCGCTTTAACCGTCTTTGTCGGAGCACGGGGCGCCGTTGGGGCATCCACCGTAGTAGGCAGTGGCAGTCCACGCGGAGGGGCTAACACACGTGGTCGATCAGCTCCGGCCTCTTTCGTCGGAGGGATAACCTGAACCCTGGGCTGCAATGGAGCCTTGCGATCGCCGCCGGGAGGCGCAGCCCTACGATCGACCAATAGGCGTTTCTCCATCAAGATGATTGGGCCCATCGCGTGCGCGTACCAGGCCACATACGAATTGAGTATCTTAGGGGTACAGCTGGGCTCACTGATAAAAAAGTAGGAGCCTGTATTGAGCCGGATGAAGTGATGCATCGCATTCCGTACTCCCTCTGGACCGACTGCAGGTGTTCCCAAGAAGGCTTCCAACGGGACTCCTTGGTTATAACTCGATTGCCGGGCAAATCGATGCGGGTTATACCTCATGAAGAGGGCCGTTTCATTCTGCCTAAATACCAAGTAGCCCGGCCGAATGGAATAAAGGTGGAGGATTTCCCGAGCCTTCAACACGGAGACACCGCCCTTAAAGTCATCACGCAGCGGCACCACTGACTTAGTGGTCTCAGAACCTATGGTGATGACCTTATCCACAAAAGAGGTCTTCGCTCCGACTAGATGTGAACGCAGGAGTAGTCCCCTAGACTCCCGCGGAGGTGCAAACACAATTGAAGCCCCGACCAATCGCATGATTCTTGGAAATTTAAATTTCTCAAAGAACGAGGGAGTTTTATGGGCACCAAACACTCCTCGGACATGCAGCTCCATCCAAGAAGTGAAGTAGTGCATCGGGAAGTTAGCCGGCTGTACCCCAGGCTCATTAGCGTCCGCCGCTACGCTAAGTCCATGGTAGAGATAAGCCAACCCGGCGATCCCTACTGATAACTGCAAACCCGCCACCATTCGATGCGCCGGGTAGAAGACAGAGGACCGCATAAGGCGGGGGTGCATGGGAAGCACGAAGCTGCATAGCCACAGACCCAAGAACCCTATGAAAAAGGTCTCCTCATCCATGCCAGGAACGGCGATCTCTGAGAAAGGGACGCTAGCAGTGCCGGGGACGTAAAAACCCCGCTGATCAATTTCCGATGAAGGTCGGCGGTCCAGGCCGAAACCAAAGGGGTCAGTAAGCTGGGCGAACTTCTCACCCTGCTCTGATAAAAACTCCGGGCGGATAAAACGAGCAATGAAGTCCGCGAAACTAACGCCTCGGTCGCCCAATTCCAAATGGAGCTCCTCGTAAATCTCTAATACCTTCACCAGGCCCGGATGCTGATGCTGAATAGCATTTTCCGGAGTTAAGTCGAATACCACCTGCTTGGTGGCAAAGACGTACTCGTTAGGAGGAAGCAGCTCTTCGTAGTGCTCCCCCCTCGCCGGTAAACCTGAAAGCTCAACGAATTCCTCTAGAGAAATGGAAACTTCCCTATCCGCTGCCAGGAAAGTATGTGTGGGGATATTCCATTGTTCAATGAAGGCCTTTGTCCACCACGTTGGAGGAGTAGGATACTCGAAAAGCGAGACGTAGACGGCGGAGTATAAACCAATCTTCGTCAGGTGAGCTCTTTTCGCCGCTAAAATGTACCGGGCCCATGGTAGGTATCCAGCAAGCGGTCGCGGATTCAATCCAATATTGTAAGCCTGTCCCCAAGGGCGTGCTTCACCCTGACAGATTCGCCTTCCCAAGATATCTATGGCCGGCGGCAGCTGTACCGGAATAGCGCCGATTGCAGGCTGGAGAAGGTCGTCTGAATTCCAATTTTTAACCTCCACGGCATACTCCACCGGGGGTTTGTCCGCATAGGGGATCGTAACTATGGGTTCGGAAGGCGAGGCGGAACTAAAACTGCGGCGGCCTTGGATAATCTGGCTGTACCACCTTCCCTATAGGTGAAGTCTCTTGCACTCAGGATCGTGATCCTTAATCAAGGCGAACACTACCCGGTCCACTGGTGCATGTGGGAACCCTCCTTCTGAGCGAACGAAGGGAAAAGACAAGTCGTCAGACATCTTTCCTGCATAAAATATATATATATATATCATTAGTGGCCTGACGCTTAAACCTTAAAAAAAAATAATGATAAAAAAAATAATAATAAATAAAAATCTTGCTCCACACTGTGATGCAGCGGGTAGGGGACCAAAGGGGGACCCACAAAATCAAGATAACGGCGCATCATTTGATGAGACAATCCCACCATTGGATGAGACTATCAGTCAATAAAAAAGACCCCCAAGAGAATATCCTCATTGGGGGGGGACCCCTAGAGACAAGGAGAAGATCTCCTCTTTTCAGAGCAAAGCTCTGCCACAGAGTGACATTTGTCAAACTCCTGTTTCAAAGGAATAAAACTTCTTAAAAAAGAGCTTAGCTCTGCAGTAGTAGTAAAAATTTATAACTCCTAAGAATTAAAATTTTGGGATCTTAAAGATCCATGGAAACTTAAAAAAAAAAAAAAAAAAGTTTTCTAGTTGATTTATGAAGCAGGGTTCTGTTCATGGGTTAAAACCTAAGAACAGAGTCTCTGCAAATTTTTGAGAGCAAGGCTCTGTGAATAAAAACCCCAAAGGGGTTTCCTTTAGATCAAAGATCTATAAGAGCAAGGCTCTGTTGAAGAAACCCCAAAGGGGTTTCCTTTAGATCAAAGATCCATAAGAGCAAGGCTCTGTTAATTAAGTTTAATTTAAATTAAATTAATTTAATTTTACCTATAATGGTTCTGAAGTTAGAACTTGGAAGTTCTTAAGGAAATCACAAGAGCAAGGCTCTGGAAGTTCTCAAGTAAGAGCAAGGCTCTGAAATTCAATTTCTTGAGAATGGTAAAAAATTACCAAGGACCAAGGGTCCTATTTATAGGCGCCTGCGCCTGTTCACTTGATCCCTAGATCCGACGGTCAGGATCTTGCCACCGCTGCACTCACGCGCGCGCCACGTGAGCGCAACGGTGGGGGGGCATCTGTTTCCCCCAATCAGAGCAAGGCTCTACTTAATTTTGAAAATTCAAAATTCGAAGCAACGCTTCGGTCCCCGTGCGCAGCGCGCAATTTGCCACATGGCAGAAGCTGATTCGGCAGCGTAACACCCGAGACAGTGCGTCCCATCAGAGCAAGGCTCTTCAGAAAACATAATTAAGACTTAACTGCGCAAACGCATGGCAGCGCGACACGTGTCTGCGCAGTTGCGCAATCGCAACTGCGCAAGCGCACGGACGCGCGACACGTGTCTGCGCAGTTGCGCAAGCGCACGGATGCGCGACACGTGTCTGCGCAGTTGCGCAATTGCAACTGCGCAAGCGCACGACAGCGCGACACGTGTCACGCGCTGGTGAGTTGCGCAGCAACAGAATGAAAATTTAAGTGAATCTTTTCTGTTCTTCTGTAAAACAGGGACCCTTGGATCAGAGATCCAATGGTGGGAAAATTCCCAAAATTATTCAGGAAAGATCTTGGTAACAAATTTAACAAATTTGTGAGCACTATAAATAAGAGCCCAGACCTCATTCAAATTAAAAAAAGGAGAATCATCAAGAGAAGGATAAACTTCTGAAAAGAAAAAAGAGAAGAAACTCTTGAAGATTAATCAAGAAAACAAAAAGAGGTAAAAACTTCTTTTGGAAGAAGAGAAAATTCTCTAAAGAACAGAGGATAAAAAAAGGAAAAATTAAATTAAAAAAAAAAGAAAAAAGAAATAAATAGTGCCTTGCACTTGATATGAACCCTTGGTTCTGTGAAAAGAAAACAAGAAGAAAAACTTGTTTTCTTTTGATCTAAATTTAGATCAAAAGTGCTATGCACTTTTGTTCTTCCATCTGAAAATTCTTGAGTTCCTGCAACTCATTATTTTAAAGGGCCTGGCCCAAATCAAATCAAACAAAAAAAAATAATAAAAGGGCAGAGCCCTGTTTGGAAATTCTCGAGGGCCTGGCCCAAATCAAACTGCAAGAATAAAAAAAGAGGCAGAGACCTTTTTGGATTGATTCTTTCAGTCAGGCAAAGCCTAAAATAAATAAAAATTGGACTTAACCCAATCCTGGCTGTAAGTCCTTAAAATTAAGTTGACTGAGCAAAATGGCTCTCATAAACCAATTCACGACCGGTTCGAGGGTACATCTCCGAACCCCTTTGACATCTGTCGTTGTAATTCCTCAACGACGTCAAAGAGGTGAAGGGTCCCAACGACCATACATTAAAATCGGACCGAAACGTCCCTAAACTAAAAAGTGGACCGAAACGTCCCTAAACTAATATTGGACCGAAACGTCCCTAAACTAATATCGGACCGAAACGTCCTTAAACTAATGATGGACCACTACGTCCTTAAACTGGCGATGGACCACTACGTCCCTAAACTGGAATATGGACCACTACGTCCTTAAACTGGCGACGGACCGAAACGTCCCTAAACTAATAACGGACCGAAACGTCCCTAAACTAATAATGGACCACCACGTCCCTAAAACTGGCAATGGACCGCCACGTCCTTAAACTGGCACAATAGAGCCCAAATGCTCTCTTGTCGGATCTAAACGGTCCCGTCTAAGTTGATCTTAGCCCCAGCTACGGCTAATGTGTCCTTAGATCTTTAAATAAACAATAAAACCCCAAATCAACTTTGGTTCAAGGGTACATCTCTGAACTCCTCAGACGCCTGTCGTTGTAATCCCTCAACGACGTCGGAGAGGTGACGAGTCCCGACGGCCAGAGAATTAAATTAATCACTATGTTAAGTTGATCTTAGTCTAGAACATGACTAACGTATCCTTAACGAAGGTTTAAGTTGATCTTAGCCGCAACGCGACTAATGCATCCTTAAACTAAAAAACACCAAATCCAAATCTAAGCAAACACGGATTTGGACTGATCCACGTCCTACGGGCGACGACATCACTAAGTCTCCGTATACAATCCACGGGCAACCACAGACAAAACAAACACACACGACACGAAGTGAAATTCTGGAGAAGGAGAAAGTTGTTATCGCAACGCGATAGCGTAATTAACTGCAGGAGCTTGCGCCTGCAGGGAAGAACGTCCCCACAATCAAAAACCCCTCACCCTGAGGGGGAATCTGACAAAGTCTGCTACATCGGCCGCATCCGCCTAAACCTCCGATATACGGTGCCATAAGTCAACTTGGCATCTTCGGAGAGATAGACGGATAAAACCAAATAGCATCTGCCCCGAACCTCAGGCACGGACGCGACGTCCCGGCCGCCGTTCGGAGGGGAACAATAATGCAACCATGGTTAACTAAACCTTTGTAGAGATTTAACTAGGGCTAGGGTTTGGGTTGGGTTAAGAATGAGTCACACAAAAATATCAAGCATAATATCTCTTTCATGACAAAAGAAAAACCTTCTAGAAGGTTCATGAATGAACTGACCCAATTCAAACCCTAATCTTGTTTAATCTCTACTAAACATGTTGCATTAGTAATCATATCATGTTACAATATTATATATCACATATATAATATTTATTGTAACAAAATAAAATAATACAATTAACATATATCGCATATATATCAATGTATTACCCGAGTGAGAAAAATAATCTTTTAGTGAGTTAATATTAGTTAATGTAATTTAATATATCATATATATTATTATACATTAAATTATCGAATCAACACTTGATCCGAGAATCCGGCTATATCGCATATAACCGACTAATATCTTATTTACCGATTCATCGAATCAACACTTGATCCGATGACCCGGCTGATATCAAATATCGCGAGAATAGAATACGGTATCTCATATCGCATTATCCTCGGTCCTGCACATATTACATATGTGCCCCTACTCCGTTTTGCCTGAGCCAAGAAACCTCTGTGTAGGATTCTAAAGAATCGTCAATACGCCGGCAGTAGGTGATGATCATATCAAACACCCACAAGCTGCAAGCAGTCAGCTAAACGTAACAGCCACCCAGGTATTGAGCGCTCAGAAGATCAACAAGCAAGCCTGTACATTCTCCTATGAATCCAATCACTAACACTCCCGTACAGTCCGGTCTCGTCATCTGATATGTCGCATATCTCGCCTAGGGGTAGTAAACGTCAGACCTCAGTAGCTTGATAAGTCGAGTCGATATGAGGTCTATAACAGTTCGAGAAACTGCTGATAACACTTACCAGTAAATCTCAGCAACCCTGGCTAGAGATTTCCAGTTATAGCCAATCAAACACAGCACAACATCAACTCCCTATACCGGGAGAGACGAATCCCCTCCTATCGCTCATTGCCTCCATGTGATTCAGGACTGTACCTAAAAGCCACCTTTTTGCACGCCCTCTTGGACGTGGTATGATGGAAATCAAAGCACAGTAGGAATCACACAAGACTCTATGACGATCTCGGATCAACAGACTACTCTGTACCAGTGTCACCGGAGAACTGCCATCTGACGTGAGGTATAATACCATCTGGGAGTTCTCGGCGAGTCCGTCCAGTGTACCCAGTCTCTACTGAGCACTCGTACACCATCCTTGATTTTAAACACCGATGGATATGGGATCATCCATCGCCCATCATATGGGTCAAGATGCGTATACGCTAATCTACTCTGGTGTATCAATGCCCTGTCTCGATACACCCTCGACTAGGAACAGTTATAGGATGTACTCGTCGACTACCGTGGCCCCACTAGTATGATCTCATCATAGTCCCAGTAGTCGAGTACATATCCTAAGGGCTTTATCAACATGTAACATAGTGACAATCAGAGTACATGTTAAGATAAAGTACAACCAGATAGTATACTATCATGTCGAGCAAGAAAGTCCTCCTTATATATGTCCAAGCATCCATTACAATATACATCATACGTACAGTAATGGCCTCTAGGGCATACATATAACTAACACGTGACCCTATCTCATTCATTCTATTCTGATCATTGAGGGCAAGGGTCACGTGTTGCCACGTGATCAAGTTGGGTACTGACTTCTTTTATGTGCATGTAGAGTTTTAAGTCCTTTATTTAAGAATTAAATTCTTCGGTAGGGTTAAACCCTAATTTTGTTTAGAGGAATTAAATTCCTAAGTCTTTGGAAGAATTAAATTCTTTAAACTCAAATCTCCCTCTAACTTTTGAATCTGCATGGCAGAATCTCCCCGATGAGAATTAAATTCTCAACTTATGGGGAGATCTGTTTCTGCAGATCTTTAACCATGAAGAATAACTAAGTTCTTATATTAAGGGTTAAACCCTATCTTTGTTGAAGAAATTAAATTCCTAAGTATTTGGAAAAATTAAATTGTTTAAACTCAATTCTCCCTCTAAGTTTTGGATCTGCATGGCAGAATCTCCCCGATGAGAATTAAATTCTCAATTTATGGGGAGATCTGCTTCTGCAGATCTTCAACCAGAGGAAGAACTAAGTTCTTATTCAGAAGATTTAAACTCTTAGTTTGAGAATTAAATTCTCTTTTTGTTTTGTGGAGCTTATGATCTCTTTCCCTTTCTAACCTAGGGTTTCTTTCTCTTCTGAGGAAATCTTCTTTTCTCTCTGGAGAATTATATTCTCTTCTTTTTTCTCTCTGTTGTTGTATCTCTTAAAAAAAATTCTCCTCCTCTTCTCTTCTTGGCTCCTATTTATAAAAGAAAGAAAAGAATCAGTTTGTTTAGTCAATCTTCCATTGAAAGATTTCAATTGATTTTGTAACCAACATGATCTTTTAGATTACTTAGTGAATTTTATTCACCATTGGATTTTTAATCCAAAAGATATTTTGTCTGTTATTCCTGGTAAATTTCAGGGAAATATCTCCTTGTATAATATCTTTCTATAAATTGGTGATTTTTAATCACCATTGGATTTTTAAACTAACAGTGCTCCACTTTACAGAGCGCAATCCTTTTGTTTGGAAAGATCTAGGGAATTAGGGTTTTTGATTTCCCTTAATTAGAATTTAATTTTATTAGTTCAGTATGTTTAAAAGCCTATCACGTGTTGGCACATGACCCTATTGTTTGATTATTTAATTAGAATTTAATTCTATTAATCAGAGAGCTTAGGAACCCATCACGTGTTTGCACGTGACCCCCTGTCACGTGTGGGCACGTGATGCCCCGTTTAGGGTTTTCTTTCCTTTAACTCAGAGAATTTTTAAGACCTTATCACGTGGTGGCACGTGATCCACTGATTAAGCATTTAACCAGAATTTAATTCTGTTATTTTAAAGAACTCATGAACTTATCACGTGTGGGCACGTGATGCCGCATTGGGTTTTTTTTCTTGCTTGTTTTATTATATCTTTTAATCCCTTTCAGTTGGTTTAAAGGCCAATCACGTGTGGGCACGTGACTCCACTGATTGATTATTTAATTAGAATTTAATTCTATTAATCAGAGAGCTTAGGAAACCATCATGTGTCTATGCACGTGACCTCTGGTCACGTATGGGGATGTGATGCCCTGTTGGGGTATTCCTTGTTGTTTTATTATATCTTTTAATCCCTTTCAGTGGGTTTAAAGGCCCATCATGTGTGGGCACGTGACTCCTGTTGATTAGAATTTAATTCTTATTACTTTAGAGGGCTTAAGAGCCCATCACGTGTCTGCACGTAACCCATGGTCACGTGTGGACGCGTGATGCCCCATTGGGGGTTTTCCTTGTATTTTATGAGGGAACAGGCGCAATCAGGCTCAAAATCCAAAAAACTCAAGAAGAAGAAAAGTACAGCTCGACGCGAAAAAGAGTCTGCTGGGAGATCGACCATTCAAAAATATATTGATTCTCTCGAAGACTATGAACAAAAGGGAAGAACTCTAATTCAATTGAAAGAGTTCTTCCCTGTAGAAGCGGCTGAGATTCTGGAGGAGCTAGAAGAAGACTTTGATGAAAAGATCCTTATAGCGACCTGCTACGCCATCCATCTTGGCAGCGACTTTGAAGAGGAGCTCTGTTTTTCAGAAAAAGACGAAGAGCTCGCCAGAAAAGCCAACCAAATCCAGCTCAGAAGCGGCAGGGCTCTACCGCCAAATCAGGGAAACGCCTCAAAAGGAAAGGAAAAACAGGTGGCTAATGAGGAAGATTGCAGAGAACCGGCTAATGAAAACTCAAGTCCTTCCTCAGTAGACTACGACGTCTTGGCTCATCTTCGGAAGCTTCCGTCTCTCCTGAGCATCTACGATACCTTGGTCCTATCTAAGGAGTTTAGAGATGTTCTCATCCACGCTCTGCAAAACCCCGAACGGTATCAGGCTCGCTTTGCGGAAATTAATATGAAAGAAGCCCAGTACGCTCTGCATGCCGCCGCAGTCACGTTTAAGGACAAAGACTGGCTACTAGGAATGGCTGAGCATAATCATCCGCTTTACGTGACCGAGTACAGCGACGAAGATCGGATTAATCGCATATTGATTGATCCGGGATCCTCAGTGAACATCATGAACTTGCGGACTCTGAAGAGTTTGTCAATGGACGTCCGACACCTGTCAAGGGAAAGGATTGTCATTTAAGGTTTCAATCGAAATTGCCAACAAGTTCTAGGATCCATAGCTCTGCCGATCAGGTTCGGGGACCTACAAACCGAAGCCAAAATATGCATGATTGATGCCGACACGTCTTATAAAATTCTCTTGGGGCGGCCATGACTCCACGATTACGGCATTGTTCCGTCAACTCTCCATCAATGCATGAAGTATACTAAAAATGGCGAAGAAAAACGCTTTGACGGAGACATCCAGCAGTTCGGTGTGCATGAGGTCCGATATGAAGATTCTCAATACTTTGTGAACCCCCGAAATGCTAAGCCACAACGGACCGAGAACAGAACGGCCCCGAAACTCAAAAGCAAATCTGAGCCGGCTGTCACTTTCAAAAGCAAAAACCCCCATGTGCGTCCGTGTTTAGGTAGCGACACTGATGAATCTGACGTTGGAAGTCCGTCCTTCTGTAAAACTCGCCCTCATTTCGGTAGCGATATGGACGAATCTGATATTGAAGGATCATCCGGCAGCAAAATTCGCCCTCGTTTTGGCAGTGACACTGAAGAATTAGAAGAAGAGAACCTGCCTCGCAACAGTTATGCAGATTGGGCCTCCACGCAACAAGCAAAGCTACGAGAGACCTTCGAAGTTGCAGAAGGGTCCCTAGCCATCACAAGGGTGCCAGAGCAGATGTGCAAAGAGCTCGATGCATTGTCAGTCTCCACCGTGGACCAGCTGAAAACTTTCTACGTTCCCGAAAGGAAAAGTGGACAGAAGGGCATCCTGTTTTATGGGTCAAATCCTATCGCACACCCGGACGATTTGTCCGTGACATGCCTTCCATACGAGAGAGGCATAAGAGCCGTCCTAAACCCAAGATATTATGCACTCGAGATGAAGGAATACTTTAAAAAGTGCGGATGCCGGTTATATCAAACGGAATCCGAAGCGAAGTTTTATGAAGGGTTATGGCATCTGTCTCAGGTCCAAGCACTTATCGATGGACGAATTCCAGACAGACGGGGCATATATTTCATTCAACCTGATTCCAAAGCATGCTACATGATCCACGTTGGTGAAGCCAGCGAAAGGTCAAATGACGATGATGAGATAGCCGAGTCAAAAGAAGCCCCTCGAAAGCTCGAAGACGGTGGACAAGCAACCTTTGACGAGCTAACCGAGATTGATTTGGGAACGCCTGATAATCCAAGACCAACCTACATTAGCTCACTCTTGTCAGAGGAAATGAAAAAGCAGATAGTCACCCTACTGCATGAGTTCGTCGACTGCTTCGTGTGGACGTACAAAGAAATGCCTGGCCTTTCCCCTGAAGTGGCCGTGCATAAGCTAGCTACATCTCCTGATGCTAAGCTAGTCAAACAAGCTCCTCGAAGAATGAGAAAAGAGCTGGAAGAAAAGGTCATTGAGGAAACTAAGAAACTTATCGATGCTGGCTTCATCAGGGAAGAGAAATACGTAGACTGGATCGCATGCATTGTCCCAGTAAAGAAGAAAAATGGGGCAGATCCGGGTTTGCGTCGATTTCAGGGACCTTAACAAGGCATGCCCTAAAGATGATTTCCCGCTTTCGGTCATGGAAATGATGGTCGATGACACCTCAAATTACGAGCTGTTCACCTTCATGGACGGTTCGTCTGGGTACAATCAGATAAAAATGTTGCCAGAGGACGAGAAGCATACAGCATTTCGAACCCCGATCGGCATATACTGTTACAAAGTGATGCCGTTCGGACTGAAGAACCGGGAGATACATATCAAAGGGCAATGACCAATATCTATGATGGCCTAATTCATAAAGTCGTCGAATGTCATGTTGATGATTTGGTCGTCAAGACTAAAACTAAGGCCGATCACATCCAAGATCTCAGGACCGTTTTCACCAGATTGAAAGAATACGATCTGAAAATGAATCCTCTAAAGTGCGCTTTTGGCGTGTCATCGGGGAAATTCCTGGGCTTCAAAGTCCGACATCGAGGGATCGAAGTTGACCCATCAAAGATAAAGGCCATCATAGAGATGCCCCCTCCTGTAGGGTGTTTTTCATCACCTCATTGAGATGGGAATACGCGCGCGCTTTTCAGGCGTATTATAGATTCCTCCTGTCTAGGGTAGGCTGGGGTTTATTGATTGTGGGGATCCGAATCTCCGGCAGCCGCGAACTAAGCTGCCGTTAATTACCCCCTGCCTTTGGAGCGAGAGAACCTTCGATTGAAGGGTCAAACAGGTTATGCGAACTCAATGTGCAGTGTTGTGTTTTGAAGGGGAATTGGATATATCGGGGGCCCCGCAGAGTTTTTACGGGGGTCCCGCTACCCGGATAGCGGGCTGGGGATCAAGAGGGCTAGCATCCCCCTTGTGGGGTGCGGAGCAGCGCCCCGTTAGAAATTTTTTCCAATGGTGGAGGTATTTTTAGTGTGGAGTACATGTAAAATGAGGCGAAAATGGCATCCAAAGGACACGTGAGCGCCAGCGCCTCACGTGCCTAGCACGCTGGCACTGGCGCCGGCGCCGGCGCCTCACGTGCTTGGCACGTGGGCGCTTGGGCGCTGGGCGCTGGCGCTAGCGCGAGCGCTTTGGACGCTAGCGGCTCACGTGTCCGGCACGTGGGCGCTTGAGCGCTAGCGCTTTGGGTGCTAGCGCCTCACGTGTCCGGCACGTGGGCGCTTAGGCTCTGGGCGCTGGCGCGAGCGCCTCACGTGTCCGGCATATGGGCGCTTGGGCGTTGGACGCTTGGGTGCTGGCGCTAGCGCTTTGGGCACTGGCGCCTCACGTTCCTGGCACATGGGCGCTTGGGCGCCGGCGAAAAGAAGGGGTTTGCCCTCCGGAAATAGGGGTTAAACTCCAAAAGAGGATTTTGAGTGGAGTTAAACTCCAAAAAATTTAGATTTGGAGTTAAACTCCTAAAGGATCTGGATTAGGAGTTAAACTCCTTTGAGGATTTGGGTCTTGGAGTTGAACTCCCTAAAAATCTTCAGAGGTTCTTCTCTCTTAAGTCTTGAATCTTCTCTTGAGCCTTGGATCTTTTTCAAAGTGGGATTTTCGGAGATGGATCTCCTTCTTCCTCCTCTTTGTTGGCCGGATCTTGGAAGAAAAGGAGGATGAGATTCAAAATCTTCCATTTTTGAGATCTAATGGAAGATCTGAGCTCCCCTTTGTGGGCTTTGTGGTGAAAAACTATTTATTTATGGAAAAAGAAGAATAAAACTCTTGATTTAATTCAAAAGGGGAAGAAAGGTTTTAGAACCTTGAGGAAGGAGAAGGAGGCACATACCCTAATTTTTTTTGAGAAAGAAAAAGTTCTTTTTTATTTCTTCATTATGTTGCCTTATATAGGCTTACACATTTACATATAGCCCCTTGGGCTTTTACAAAATGGCATTTTGCCTATCTCATGCCTCATGTGCTCATTTCTTTTGCACATGAGCCATGGGCTTTACAAAAATTTGGTTTTATGCCCATTTTGCTTACATTCATACATAAAAAAATTACATCAAAATTATTTATTACATGATTTCATTTTGGCATGGAGGAGATTGGCCGCGGGGCTCGACTTGGGCATGGGCCCACTTGATCTGGGCTTGGGCCCGCTTACTTGGTGTTGTCTTTGACTTTGACTTGGTCAACCGGGGTGTAATTTTTGACCCTAACAAAGTGCCGCCCATCAATAAATGCACACCGCATACATGGGTCGTGTGCATGAAATTGATGGATCTTCTTTCACGTGGAGGCGACTTGATTTGGTTCCCGCTTTTTGGGAAGCTGGCACTGCCCTTTTTACGACATGGACGGTCGATACTTGACGTGTCTCCGAGATGGAGTGTCAGTGGGTGACGTGTCCCCGCGGCGGAGTGTCTGGTTGACTTGATTCCAAAGCGGAGCATAATTCCAGCGAGGAGGTCGTTGATGCCCTTTTAGCGACGTGGACGGTCGATGCTGCCCCTTTAGCGACGTGGACGGTCGATGCTGCCCCTTTAGCGACGTGGACGGTCGATGCTGTCCTTTTAGCGACTTGGACGGTCGATGCTGTCCTTTAAGCGACGTGGACGGTCGGTGCTGCCCTTTTAGCGATGTGGACGGTCGGTTCTGCCCTTTTAGCGACTTGGACGGTCGGTTCTGCCCTTTTTGCGACGTGGACGGTCGATACTGCCCTTTTAGCGACGTGGACGGTCGGTTCTGGCCTTTTAGAGACTTGGACGGTCGATACTACCCTTTTAGCGACGTGGACGGTCGATGCTGCCCTTTTAGCGACTTGGACGGTTGGTTCTACCCTTTTAGCGACTTGGACGGTCGATACTGCCCTTTTAGCGACATAGACGGTCGGTGCTGCCCTTTTAGCGACGTGGACGGTCGGTGCTGCCCTTTTTGCGACGTGGACGGTCGGTGCTGACCTTTTTGTGACGTGGACGGTCGGTTCTTCCCTTTTTGCGACTTGGACGGTCGGTGCTGCCCTTTTAGTGACGTGGACGTCGATACTGCCCTTTTAGCGACGTGGACGGTCGATACTGAATTTGACTTGCTCTGCTTCTTGCGGTGTCGGGATTTGACTTGTTTCCGAGGTGGAGCATGATTCCGCCAGGGAGTTTGTTGGTTGTCTTGCTGACTTGATATGATTTGGGTTGACCTCAGCACCGCTACACTGGAATATGGTACCAGGAGCGAATCATCATTTGCCATGACAGGATTTGGGGATTTTGGTTTTGGTTTGGTATCAGTATCGCTTCTGGAATATGGTACCAGGAGCGAATCATCATTTGTCATGAGAAGATTTCTCTCGTTCCCAGTTTAACGACTTAGGGGTCATCTGTTTCCAGTTTAACGACTTAGAGGTCATCTGTTTCCAGTTTAACGACTTAGGAGTCATCGGTTTCCAGTTTAACGACTTAGAGGTCATCTGTTTCCAGTTTAACGACTTAGTTTAACGACTTAGAGGTCTTCTGTTTCCAGTTTAACGACTTAGGGGTCATCTGTTTCCAGTTTAACGACTTAGAGGTCATCTGTTTCCAGTTTAACGACTTAGATTTCCAGTTTAACGACTTAGGGGTCATCTGTTTCCAGTTTAATGACTTAGAGGTCATCTGTTTCCAGTTTAACGACTTAGAGGTCTTTTGTTTCCAGTTTAACGACTTAGAGGTCATCTGTTTCCAGTTTAACGACTTACAGGTCATCTGTTTCCAGTTTAACGACTTAGGGGTCTTCTGTTTCCAGTTTAACGACTTAGGGGTCATCTGTTTCCAGTTTAACGACTTAGAGGTCTTCTGTTTTCAGTTTAACGACTTAGAGGTCATTTGTTCCCAGTTTAGAGACTTAGGGGTCTATTGGATCGGAAGCTTGGAATTTTGGGGTAGGGGTCGGCATCAACGTTGCTAACACTGAAGCACAGGTGCCAGGAGCAATTCATCATTTACCTTTGCCTATTAGGGAGCGATGGCTTAGGAGACAGGTTTAGATCCCTATCACCTAAGACTTTTCAATTTTATGAGCCGTAAGGGTCCCATAAAAGTATTCTCCCTACGAGTCGAAAGGATCTTGTAGGTGTACTTTCTCCTTAGGAGTCGTGGGGACTCCTAAGTGTGTTCTTTCTTTGTGAGTCGTAAGGATCCCACGAAGGTTTGTTCTCCTCATGTATCGTGAGGACATATGAGTGGGTCTTCCCAATGGAGCATAATTCCAAGGGCGGAGATCGGCCACTGGACTGGTGATCGCGGTGGGGCATGGGTATGATGAGAATTATTTGAGCTTATGGATTTTATACGGTAGTTAACTTGGGGACCAACCGTAGGGCCGGGAGAATTTTGGGAATTTGAATTTTGGTTGGCATCTGCATCGCTGCACTGGAATATGGTACCAGGAGCGACTCATCATTCGCCGTTGGGACATTCAGAGTTCGATTGGCGCCTGCATTGCTACACTGGAATATAGTGTCAGGAGCGACTCATCATTCGCCATTGGAATATTCGGGGATTTGACTTTTGGTTGGCGTCTGTATCGCTGCACTGGAATATGGTACCAGGAGCGACTCATCATTCGCTGTTTTTTGTTTTTTTTTTTTGTTTTTTTTTTTGTTTTACCGCGATTGCTCTATCATTTCAGCCTTTCTTATCATGAAGGTCACGATTGCCCTATCATTTCGGTTTTATTTTCATCTTTATTTTTACTCTCCGATTTTTATTGCGAGTTGCCCCATCATTTTGTCTTTTTATTTTTTATTTTTGTTTTATTTACACATTTTTACATTCCTAGTTTAACGACTTAGAGGTCGTATGTTCCCAGTTTAACGACGTGGTGGTCGGCTGTTCCCAGTTTAACGACGTGGTGGTCAACTGTTTTCAGAGAAAGGCAGATGTCTGAGAGAATCAGGTTCTCGCAGGACTTCGGTCTCCGTTTGTATGAAATTGGTGGTCGCAGCTTGACTGTTTGTTAACACGCCTTTAGACAGTTCTATCTCTCCTGCCTTGTATTGCTTCTCGACCCAATCTTTGAAGACGAAGCAGTCCTCAATAGCATGACTTATCACTCTGTGATAGGGGCAATATTTGGGGTCGTCGGTCATATTCGCTTCCTGCAGTCTTTTTGATTCCGGCAACTGTAGACCGTTTCTTAGGGTATCCTTGAATATTTTACGGACTTTGTCCCTTCTGAAGGAATATACCTTATTCAGTGGAGATTTTTCTCTCTCTCCGAACACTGGCTTCCGAGGCTGGTTGGCATTAGGCCCGCTCATCCCTTGCTTATTTCGGTTAGCCGAGGTGTTGAAAGATTCAGAATCGTCGGAATTTCCGCCTTTCCGATTTTTGTCCTTTCGGTTTCTCCAGGACCTATTGTTATTTTGGGAGTCAGAGGAGGACTCCTGCCTTGAGCATTCCAACATTTGAACTTTCCTGGTCAGCTCTTGGAATGTTTTGAGACCCGCGGTGCATAGAAACGGGGCCATCCAATTGTTGAGATTTCCTACGAGGAGACTGACAGATTGGTCCTGCTCTATCAGCGGTTCACATTTGACAGAGAGATTGCGCCATCGGGTTATAAAATCCGTGTTGCTTTCGTTGTTCTTTGGCTTGGTCCTTACGAGATCGGCAATAGTGATCTTATCGTTGATGCTCATGAATCTCTGCCGAAACAGAGACTCCATTTGGATGAAAGTTGTGACGGAGCCATCCGGTATGCTCGCGTACCAGTCGAAAGCAACATCGGTCAAGCTATTAACGAACTGGCGAAGGAGAAGCGCATCATTGCCCCCAGTATTCCCGCATGAGACTTTAAAGTGGGCGATGTGCTGATTCGCATTTCCCGTCCCATCGAATCTTCCGAATTTAGGGATGACATAGCCGCTAGGAAATTCTACCAGATCATACTGAGAAGGATATGGTCTCCCGCTACTGCTAACATCATTTTGCTCTTCATCTTCGGCTACCAATATTTTGACTTTGTTGGCAACCAAATCCATGATTTGATCTTGAGTTAGCGGGCTACTGTCATCGGTAGCCAAGACATTTCCCGAGATAGGATGCGACTGATTTTCATGCGGTCCGCCCACCTTTGGATTTGATGGAATAGGCGTCGGCTGCCTTGGGACACCGTTTCCCGGTTCATGAGCAGAGCCCTGCGCTTGATTGGGCGGCTGAGAGGCAAGTCGGGCCGTGAGCTGCAAGACGACATTCGTCAAGTCATCAATTTTGGAGTAAAATTTGGCCATCTCCTTATCTTTACTTCCGAGCTGTTTTCGGAGCTTTTGGAGAAGTTGATGCTCTGCGTTCTTGGGATGAAAGATTGGCTCATCTTCGCTTTCCGAGCCCGACTCCTCATGAACCGAGGGATCTCTCTGCCTATCAGCCTCACTGGGAGGATTTTCATCACCCTTCGGAGGATGCTGGTCTTGGAAAGTAACAGCTATATTCACACCAGATTGGATTTGAGATGTGGCAGCCCCATCCTTGCTTTTGCTGCGAAGGTTGTCGCTGGGACGCGTGCCTACCATGTAGACGGTGTGGATAACACATCCAGCCATCCTTTCATCACTGGAAGCTGGTTTCGCGGAGCGGTCCGGGCTTTGGAAATTCATAAATTTTAACATGGCCGGAGCCCTAGCCCTTTGTTAGCTTTGTATCTGAGCCGCTTCTGCCTCAGCTTCTCTGCCTTGAGCGCTTGGCAGGTTTCTGCTCTTCGGGAAGCCGCCATAGGCCGAATGATGGGGAGGCTTGAGAAGACATCCATCCGCGTGTCCGTCGAAGGTATCGCCTGGGCTTGCCCGCGACGTCTGGCAACTTCTTTTGTTCTGATGGCTTTGTCCCCAGCTGGGGCCATGGAGAGTCGTTTGAACACCGACTCGCGTCTAGGTTGGGCCGCCCTCGAGACCACCGCATTTGGCCTCTTGTCTTTCGAGACCGGTTTGTCGGTTACCGGAGCTTGAAGAGCAGAGACGGCGTTAGCTGGCACGAACAGAATAGAGTCAAATTGTAGCGGTGGCTCCTCCCACTGTCACCCGAGACTGGCCGGAAGGACCATCCTGGTGTCCATCTTCATCGTGTAGAAGATGGGTGTTGTGCTTGGAGCTGAAATCGTCTTCGGGGACATTTTGCTGCGTCCGAAGATTGCAATTGGAGATTGTTAACCTGCAAAAAGAAACATGATTTCAGTACAGGCAATCGATATGTGTATTGATTGAGTTTGCATGAACGTTTAACCCGAAATATGGGAGGAGAGATTGCGTCCCACCGGGCATGCCAGAATCTGTAGGGTGTTTTTCGTCATCCCATTGAGATGGGAATACGCGCGCACTTGTCAGACGCATTACAGATTCCCCCTTTTTAGGGTAGGCTGGGGTTTATTGATTGTGGGGATCCGAATCTCCGGCAGCCGCGAACTAAGCTGTCGTTAATTACCCCTCGCCTTTGGAGCGAGAGAGCGAGAGAACCTCCGATTGACGGGTCAAACAGGTCATGCGAACTCAATGTGCAGTGTTGTGTTTTGAAAGGGAATTGGATATATCGGGGGCCCCGCAGAGTTTTTACGGGGGTCCCACTACCCGGATAGCGGGCTGGGGGTCAAGGAGGCTAGCAGCCCCCTTACGGGGTGCGGGGCAGTGCCCCGTTAGAAATTTTTTCTAACGAGGGAGGTATTTTTAGTGTAGAGTACATGTAAAATGAGGGGAAAATGGTGTCCAAAGGACGTGTGAGCGCCAACGCTTCACGTGCCTAGCACGCTGGCACTGGGCACTGGGCACTGCGCCTCACGTGTCCGGCACGTGGGCGTTTGGGCGCTGGGCGCTCGCGCCTCACGTGTCCGGCACGTGGGTGCTGGGCGCTCGGGCGCTGGTGCTGGCGCTTTGGGCGCTGGTACTAGCGCTTTGGGTGCTGGCGCACGTGGGCGCTTGGGCGTTGGGCGCTGGCGCTAGCACTTTGGGCTCTAGCGCCTCACGTGTCCGGCACGTGGGCGCTTGGATGTCGGCAAAAAGAAGGGGTTTTTACCCCCGGAAATAGGGGTTAAACTCCAAAAGAGGATTTTGAGTGGAGTTAAACTTCAAAAGATTTAGATTTGGAGTTAAACTCCTAAACGATCTGGATTAGGAGTTAAACTCCTTTGAGGGTTTAGGTCTTGGAGTTGAACTCCCTAAAAATCTTTAGAGATTCTTCTCTCTTAAGTCTTGGATTTTCTTTAGAGCCTTGGATTTTTCCAAAGTAGGATTTTCGGAGATGAGTCTCTTTCTTCCTCCTCTTTGTTGGCCGGATCTTGGAGGAAAAGAGGGATAAGATTCAAAATCTCCCTTTTTTTGAGATCTAATGGAAGATCTGAGCTCCCCTTTCTAGGCTTTGTGGTGAAAACTATTTATTTTTGGAAAAAGAAAAGTAAAACTCTTGATTTAATTCAAAAGGGGAAGAAAGGTTTTAGAACCTTGAGGAAGGAGAAGGAGGCACAGACCCTATTTTTTTTTAGAGAGAAAAGGTTCTTTTTTATTTCTTCATCATGTTGCCTTATATAGGTTTACACATTTACATATAGCCCCTTGGGCTTTTACAAAATGGCATTTTTCCTAACCTATGCCTCATGTGCTCATTTCTTTTGCACATGAGCCATGGGCTTTACAAAAATTTGTCTTTATGCCCATTTTGTTTACATTCATGCATAAAAAATTACATCAAAATTATTTATTACATGATTTCATTTTGGCATGGAGGAGATTGGCCGCAGGGTTCGACTTGGGCATGGGCCCACTTGATCTGGGCATGGGCCCGCTTACTTGGGGTTGTCTTTGACTTTGACTTGGTCAACCGGGGTGCAATTTTCGACCCCAGCACCTCCGAAGAATCTGACGCAGCTGAGATCTTTTCAAGGCAAGCTTGCTTATATACGAAGGTTTATCTTAAATTTATCGGGGAGATGTAGGCCCTTCTCAAAGCTCATGAAGAAAGGAGCTCCTTTTGTCTGGGATGCCGAATGTCAAAAAACGTTAGAAAGCATCAAACTGTACTTATTGCACCCTCCAGTGCTGGCTGCTCCCATTCCAAATAAACCGCTGATTTTCTACACTGCCGCGCTAGATGAATCACTCGATGCACTTCTTGCCCAGAACAATGAGGAAGGAAAAGAAAATGCTCTCTTCTACCTCAGTCGAACTTTAGTTAGGGCGGAACACAACTATTCCCCGATAAAAAAGCAATACCTGGCTCTGATATTCGCTGTGAAGAAGCTGAGGCACTATCTACTTGCTCATCGGGTTATGCTGATCTCCAAGGTCGACCCGCTTAAACACTTAATGACCAAAGTAAGCCTAGCCGGCAGAATGGCGAGATAGGTTGTCATGCTGCTTGAATTTGACATAATTTATACTCCCCAGAAAGCAATAAAAGAGCAAGCCCTCGTCGACTTTCTCGCTGCTCATCTCATACCAGAAGGGTCAACGCTCAATTGCGAGTTACCCGATGAACAAGTGCTGCACCTCAAGAATGACGAGCCATGTTGGGAGCTCTACTTCGATGGAGCCTCGTCAATAAGGATCTCTAGCAAATCAAGCGTCCCGGAGATAAAAGCAGGGATAGAGCTGGTGTTCGTCACGCCATCAGGAGGAACCCTACAACGTTCTTTCGCTCTCACCGAGCCTCACACAAACAATGAGGTTGAGTACGAAGCTCTGATAGCTGGTCTGGAGCTCGCCATAGAAATGGAAATCCCTCGACTACGGGTTTACGGTGATTCCCAGCTTGTCTTCAACTAAGTAAGTGACGACTACAAGATATATAAGCCCGAGTTAGCTCGATATTGAGGACGGGTGTGGAACTCATGAAGAGGTTCACTCACATTGAACTAATGAGAGTCCCTAGGGCGTTGAACGGAAAAGCCGACGTACTCGCTCGCCTAGCCAAAGAGCTGGCTGATCCCGACATGGATGAAATTCTGATCACAGTCAGGAGTCGGCAAATTTTTCCCCCAGTCTCTTTACGAGAAGAGGGAAGTTCAGAACAAAAGAGCAATCCTGCCGAAGAAGTTCTGATCATTCAAGAGGAGCCCGATTGGAGAGAGCCGTTCATAGAGTACCTCCGATACGACAAGCTGCCTGAAGAAAAATCTGTGAGGGTTCAGCTGAAGAAGAGAGCTCTCCGATATGTGTTTGTAAATAATACGCTATACCGCAGATCATATGATCAACTCTGGCTCAGGTGTCTGTCATTAGCCGAAGCCCAAAAAGTCATGACAGAAGTTCACTCGAGCGTCTGCGGGGCTCACCAGTCTGGCCCCAAATTGCGGCTTTAGATGAAACGGCTTGGATATTACTGGCCCACCATGATAAGGGATTTCAAAGAGCATGCAAAGAAATGTCATATCTTCCAAAATCACGGTGATTTCATTCACAAGCATCCCAATCCGTTGTATCCTACGGTGGCGTCGTGGCCCTTCGAAGTTTGGGGCACCGATATAGTTGGTCCAATTGATCCTCCGTCATCCAAAGGCCACCGGTTCATATTGGCTGCAACTGACTATTTTTCCAGATGGGCTGAAGCTGTCCCGCTAAAAGAAGTCAAGACAGAAGATATGTTAGCGTTCTTCCGGCATAATATTCTATACCGCTTTGGTACACCGAGAAGAATCATATCTGACAACGGGACTTCTTTCAAGAGCTTCAAATGCTCAAGGTTCGATACTCAGCACAACATAGACTGGAGATATTCCTCCATCTATAATCTAGGAGCCAACGGGCTAGCTGAAACCTTCAATAAGACTCTATGCAAGCTCCAGAGGAAAAATGCCTTAGCCAACAAGAGAGACTGGAATCTCAAACTTCATGAGGCATTGTGGGCATATCGTACCACGCACCGTACTCCAACTCAGTCCACTCCATACTCATTACTCTTCGGAGTGGAGGCGATCTTCCCCCTCGAAGTCGAAATTCCAAGCTTAAGAATGGCTGTTCAGCACGAGTTGACGGAGGAGGAAAACGTGCTCCTTCGGCTCGACGCCCTCGAAGAAAAGAGGCTCGCAGTACAGCAAAATCTGGAGCTGTACCGAGCTCAAATGTCACGGGCCTATGACAAGATGACCAGTCTCCGCGCTTTCAAGAAAGTCGAATTAGTGTTGGTCCTCAAAAGACCGATCATCTCCAATCGACATGCCGAGGGAAAATTCGAGCCAAACTGGGAAGGACCATACGTCATCGAGAAAGTGTTTGATGGAGGATCCTACCAGCTGATAAATACCGACGGAGAAAGTCCCATGCCACCCATTAATGGCCGATATCTCAAGAAATACTACGCGTGAATGCTCCAAGTCGCAGGCAAATTGAGCACACCGGCCCTACGGTCTGGATCATACATCCTGTAAAACCGTATACAATCCACGGGCGTAAACGACACCTATCTCTCCCAAGTCCTGCCAGCGAGACTACTTTTAAAGTCCCACCAGCGACAAAAAAAAATAATAATAATAAAAAGGGTTTGTCCATAAGCAAAACGGGCATGGATGAAAACCCGAAAGGGCTCCGTGAGTAAAAACAGCAGGACTGCCGACGAGTTTGTGAAAACCTGAAAGGACGCAAAATCGTAAAAAAAAAGAGATGAAATACACTCGCAAAATCCTCTTGACTTTGTGAGGAGAAAATCCCTGCGTAAGATCCTTACGACTCACAAAGGAGCAACACACTTAGGAATCCCTATGATTCCTAGGGAGAAAATACACCTGCGAGATCCTCTCGACTCGTAGGGAGAAAGTGCTTTTATGAGACCCTTACGGCTCATAAAATTGAAAAGCCTTAGGTGATAGGGATCTAAACCTGTCTTCTGAGCCACCGCTCCTAAACGGACAACGGCAAATGATGAGTCGCTCCTGGCATTGCTTCAGTGTTAGCAGCACTGATGCCGACCAAAAACCCAAATCCCAAGTCTTCCAAGGGCAAATGATGAGTCGCTTCTGGTATTGCTTCAGTGTTAGCGGTGTTAATGCCGACCCAAAAATCAAATCCCAAGTCCTCCGGGGGCAAATGATGAGTTGCTCATGGAATTATTCCAGTGCAGCAATACTGATGCCGACCCAAAAACCAAATCCCAAGTCCTCCCGGGGCAAATGATGAGTTTCTCTTGGCATTATTCCAGTACAGCAATGCTGATGCCAAACAAAATCCAAGTTCCAAGTTCCTCTCAAATTCAAAAATCCCGCCGAACACGGCAAAAATCAAACAGATCAAATCAACGTCCCACCCGGTAGCGCTTCCAAGCTCAAAAGTCTCGCTGGACGGGTAAGGAACTCCCAAAATAAATCAAATCAAACAAATCAACCCCGACACCGCAAGAAGTGGAGCAAGTCAGATCAAGTATCGACCGTCTAAGTCGCGAAAAGGGCAGCACCGACCGTCCAAGTCGCTAAAAGGGCCGCACCGACCGTCCAAGTAGCAAAAACGGCAGCACCGACCGTCCAAGTCGCTAAAAGGGCAGCACCGACCGTCCAAGTCTTTAAAAGGGCAGCACCGACCGTCCACGTCGCAAAAAGGGCAGCGCCGACAGTCCAAGTCGCAAAAAAGGCAGCGCCGACCATCCAAGTCGCTAACACGGTAGCACCGACTGTCCAAGTCGCTAAAATGGCAGCACCGACTGTCCACGTCGCAAAAAGGGAAGCACCGACCGTCCACGTCGCTAAAATGGAAGCACCGACCGTCCAAGTCACAAAAAAGACAGCACCGTCCGTCCAAGTCGCAAAAAGGGCAGTACCGACCGTCCAAGTCGCAAAAAGGGCAGCACCGACCGTCCAAGTCGCTAAAAAAGCAGCACCGACCGTCCAAGTCGCTAAAAGGGCATCACCGACCGTCCACGTCGCAAAAATGGCAGCACTGACCGTCCAAGTCGTAAAAAGGGAAGAACCGACAATCCACGTCGCAAAAAGGGCAGTATCGACATCCACGTCGCAAAAAGGGCAGCATCGACTTCCACGTCGCAAAAAGGGCAGCATCGACCTCCACGTCGTCAAAACGGGAACCAGATTAAATCAACCTCCACGCGAAAGAAGATCCATCAATCTCATGCAAACAACCTACATATGTGGTATGCATTTATTGATGGGGGGCAATTTGTTAGGGTTAAAATTTACACCCCGGTTGACCAAGTCAACCCCAAGCCAAGTGGGTCCAAGCTCAGATCAGAACCGAGCATGGAAGGGACCGACCCCATGACAAAAGGAATGAATCCATAAATTAGTTTTAATGTAGTTCTTTTTTCAGAAATAAATGTATGTAAATAGGCAGAAAGCCGAAATTTTGTAAAACCCATGATTTATGTGCAAAAAGAAACAAGCATATAAGGCATGGGGTGGCACAAGCGCCATTTGGTAAAGCCCAAGGGGCTATATGTAAAATGTGTAGCTTATAAAGGCAAACATGATGAAAATATCTTAACAACTTTTCCATTCTAAAATTCTAGGGTCTGTGCCTGCTTCTCCTTCCTCAAGGTTCTAAACCTCCTTCCCCCTTTTGAATTAAATCAAGAGTTTAACTCTTCCTTTTTCAAAAATAAATAGTTTTTTCACCATAAAATCCACAAAGGGGAGCTCCGATCTGCATCAAATCCCTAAAAGGGGAGATTTTAAGTCTCACTTCCCCTTTTTCCCCTAAGATCCAGCCCACAGAGAGGAAGAAGAAGGATACCCATATCTAAAAATCCCATTCCGGGAAGATCCGAGACTCAAAAGAAGATCCAAAGATTTCTAGGAGTTTAACTCCATTCAAGATCTGTTGAAGTTTAACTCCATAAATCAAACCCCTTTTTAGAAGTTTAACTCCAAATCCATACATAATTCTTGTTGGAAGTTCAACTCCAAAAACCCCTTGGGAGTTCAACTTCTAACCCGGGGGCTAAGCCCCTTTTCCGCTGATGTTTCCAGCGGCCACATGCCGCACACGTGACCCCCAGACGTCCAGCGGTCGCGTGCACGACACATGACCCGCGGGCGCTAAGCGCCCATGTGCGCCTTACGTGACCCGCGGGGGCCCAGCGGTCGTGTGCCGCGCACGTGACCCGCGGATGCCCAGCGCCCATATGCCATGCACGCGTTTTTAAGACGCTTCTCACCCCTCATCTTCCATACACTTCACACCAGAAACACGTCCCCCGTTAGGAAATTTTTTCTAACGGGCGACGATAGGTAATTAACGACAGCTTAGTCCGCGCCTGCCGGAGATTCGGATCCCCACATTCAATAAATCCCGGCTTACCTTAGGCAGGAGGAATCTGTATACGCCTGACGAGTGCGCACGTATTCCCATCTCAATAGGATGACGAAAAACACTCTACAGTAATATGTACATCAAAAGAGAATAACAGAAGACAAATCTGAACTCATTTCTATGGTCATAGAAAAGGACAACCTTACACTATCCTTTGACCGATTGAAACTGTCCAACCTAATCTACGTTGCTTAAAACATAGGGCAAATTCCTTAATAATATCTCAGTGTTTCACTACTTTTGCTCTTTAATACTATGTGGGTTTTTTTCTCAGCACTTTAATATCCTAATATATTTCACCGTTAGCACTTGGCTACCTTTTGTCTTTACCGCTGTGTTTATTTTGCATCGGTGTATTCATAAGAAACCATTTTCATAAATTTTTTGTATATGATTCTAGAAATAAAGCATCACAAAATAAATACGGCGGTAAAGACAAAGGCAGAAGGTAGTAAAATGCTAACGGCAAAATATATTAGGATATTAAAGTGCTAAGAATAAAACTATATGGCATTAAAATGTAAATGCGGTGAAACATTAAGATATTATTAAGCAATTTACCCAAAATACATACCAGCACCTAATTCCATGTATGTTCACTACTTTTCTCCCCCCTAATATAACGATGGAAAATTTTATATTATTGAAAACAGTTAAATTTGCACCAATCAGATCAATGGACAAAAAATGCTAAACTCACGTTAAATTTGGAATAACCATAGTATAAATGATGAAGATTAAGATGGATCGCTCCAACCATCCTAAAAATAGGTGTACTTGTCCTAATTTTTGACCAATAAGGACTCATTTAATAAATGTTTGCCCACCGAGATAAAACTAAAAACCATGATTACATACTATTGCACCTTCAAGTGTTCATAAAACAACCATATTAGCCAAATAGTTCACAAACTTCCCTCATCATCCTTACAGAAAACTACCACTGTTTTCAGAATTACATAAACAGCAACCAGGGAACCACTCAATCACACGATACATTAAGCAAAGAGGCATCGAACAATAAGGCCCACTTAATTTCCCATAGAGCAATTTCACCTCGCATAAACATTTGCACTACGACCATAGCTGCCTCTATCTGGAGAATATGGCTGGGACCGAGATCGGTCCCTTCTTGATCTGCCTCCATGAGGCGATCGGCGAGGGGAGTAATCGTGACCGCCGCGGAAAGGCGAGCGCCTCGGTGACCTGCGGGACCCGTCGTAGTCTTCACGGCCATAGCCTCCATGGAACCTTCCTCGATAGCCTGAAACAAAATGGACGGATAAAGATCACACTGAAAAGGCCAGCAGTTTGAAATAGAAGGATGTACTAAATATTGCACATTTGCAATTCTATTTTAGGTCCTGGATTGATTTATCTTCTGCAAAAAGAACAGAAAAAAACAATTACAACTGAAAAATGTTACTTTAACCTTGCATCATCACAGTTCCAACATAGGAGACAGGGAGATGGTTGTTGAGGTTGTCTGATGGCAGGCATCTGTATGACAAAAAATGATTTTGTACTCACTTTTTGTTAATTGGTATACATCATTAGCATTCCTATTTTAATCTTCTATTTCTCATGCTTGATCTTCTGTATTGAACTTTTAGGGTGACTAAGATCCAACATAAGCTTTTAAAACAGTAGCATTAACATTCTAGACTATGATACTTCTGCAAATCATGATCTTTTCAAAAGGAAAGAGGGGACTTACTGTCTCGTGCATTTTTTAAACCAAGGTAATTTCCAGGTGTCGGCGTCCGCGGGCGTTTCCTCTTCGACTGAAACATCACGATAAATTTGCATCAGTTTCCAAATCACTTACTCTGCCAAGTAGAAACACTTACTTAGGGCCTGTTGGGATTGTAAAGGTGTAGAAGGAAAGTACAAAAGAAAACAGAAAAAAGAATCATCTTTTGTAAGGGACCCCCCACCCCTCTGTTTTCCAAAAAGAACGTGCATAAGATGCTGAATTTGTCGTTATGTGGCAACCGGACGAGCTTGGCGTTGTTTGATTAGAATGGCAGATACTGCGAAAGTGTGAGGAGAAACAAAGGGGG
Organism: Agapanthus africanus; assembly: GCA_030015575.1. Classification (NCBI taxonomy): domain Eukaryota; kingdom Viridiplantae; phylum Streptophyta; class Magnoliopsida; order Asparagales; family Amaryllidaceae; genus Agapanthus; species Agapanthus africanus. The sequence goes on from CM057339.1 coordinate 52,515,832, forward strand.
CAAGGAGAGAGATTCTGATAATGAGTCCCTTGCCCACAATTTTCTAGCTTTTGTTCTGCGAGTACTTGGTAAAAGAAGCTGGCGCGGATGAAGAGTAAAATATTCTGCTTGTAGCTTCTATTCCTTCTTTGCATTCCCTTTTCATTTCCAAACAGGCCCTTATATCATAAGCAAGAGGAAACCACATGCAAACAATTTTCACAACTTAAAAGTAAAAAGTAATATGCAGAAATGAATAATAAGGTACTAGGACCAGAACAGGTGAAGTGTAAAAACTAAACATAATGGCATGACCAGCAACTGCTACTAAATGAATGCCCGGCGAGATACCATAAATGCCCGATTAGAGAAGAGTTGCTAGTGTCCGTTGATTAGTTGTTGAGTGAAGGCTGAAGTTGTTTAGTTGAACAATTTTGCTATTTGTTTAGTTGAGGTGATGCATGGAAAACCATTAGGCAGGCCATTCATCAAGCTGTATTGACTAAGTTGAGATTGATTGATGGATGAACTGATCATCTTTGATTGCTGCCAACTGACACAATGGCTTCTGAATATAACCAAAACCTTCAAAGTTAAATAAAATTAAAACAAAAAAGGTTTTCTTTCTACAATTTCTAAAACAGTAAAAAAAAGGGTTACCTTCTCAACAGTAATGTGCCGGCCCTCCAAAACCGTGTGATTGAGATATTTGATGCAGCGGTCAGCATCTTCAATGGTGTCCATGGTTATAAACGCAAACCCTCGGGAGATTCGAGTGCGAGGTTCAACAATCAAGCGGCATTCAGCAATCTAAGTAAATCAAGTCCATCAGATACTGCATGAGTGTAGCAAAAGATGAATAAAGCGAAGCTAACCTTTCCCTCTCTAGCGAAGTGATCTTCAAGGTCCCTTTCTGTAACCCTTGATGAAAGGCCTGTAACATAAAGGGTATTGCCAGGATTTATCGTATCCATCCTGCTACCACATGGGAAAATTATAATAAAAACAAACTGAAACAAAATTGTCAGGCAGTCATCTAAGCTTCTTCCCATCAAAATAGGGTCAGCTATGAAGCAATGGTTCTTTGGAAAATTTTAATGCAAGCTTTCGACCAGACTTCAACCCTCTCTTAACTGTGTAAAATTTCTAGTCAGCGATATGAACAAAGAGAGGGCTTTGGCGTTATCGTAAATGATATAATAGTATGATACTATCATCCAAATTCATAGACTCTTATAAAAGTCAAGCGAAGGAATAATAGATGAGGAAACGGGGCCTGAAGTGTCACCTAGGATGCACCTTATGCTGACATGTCCATGGCCCGCTGCCACTAAGGAACGCCTGCTGCCTCAGAGTAAGACTGGGGCTCATGATGCTTGAATTTATCACTAAAAGACCATTTGACAGGGTCAGGTGACCTAGCGATTGAAATCAGAAAAGCTCACATCCTTCACTAAGCAGTAAAGGGATACATAGCAACATTGTATGGGGTGATATCCATTATTCAAAGTAATATGGCATCTTTTCTCATATAAAATATCAAACCCACTTTACATCACATCACTTTAAATAAGAGATTCACTTTATGTCAGTATCACTGTAGGGTGAACTCTATGGTGGCACTTTATGCTCCGTTTCCTCATAATAGATTTGTTATAAGACAATATGCAGCTTTAAGGCATGAATAAAGTACAATCAATGATTTGTTAGGCACTGTTGAAGTAAAAAAATCAGTATATAACCTGCTTCGACTTCCATAAGGCGACCGCGAAAATGATCTACGGCGGGGAGACGGCAACCTGGAGTGGGGCCGGCCCCGGGATCGCGGCTTGTGGCGGGGAGATCGTGAATAAGTTCGACGCCTAGGAGATGGAGAACGATGCCTAGGAGATGGAGAACGACGCCTAGGAGAAAGAGTTCGAGAGTGGGACCGACCTCGAGATCGTGGCTTGGAGCGGGGAGACAGAGACCTCGACTGGGACCGGCCATGAGATGCCGACATGGGGTGGGGGGATGCAGACCTAGACAGAGGCCGGCCTTGAGAAGCCGACCTAGGTCGAGGAGATGGCGACCTCGGACGGGGAGATGGCGACCTAGACATGCCTTGAGATCTTGACCTTGTATGGGATCTTGATCTAGAACGTCCCTTGTATGACGGGGATCCTGAGTGCCTGAAATAGTACCAGGTTAAGTTATGCAAAAGCTCCAGAGCAAGATCAAGTACTACCATAATTGCAGATTCAGTAGTTTAAAACACGTCATTTAAAAGAAAACATTATAAAGATTGGTAACAAGAACTAATAGGAATACTCAAATATCCCAAATTTGACTGCTGAATATGGGGGAAATTTATCAGCGCAATCAATTTTGAATCCGCGCTTGTACATTCTCAAGCGTTCAATACAAAGTTCAATGTGTGTGTGTGTTCAAAGCTTTTAAAATATAAACATTTCAATACAATGTCATATTGAATGCTTAAAAATACATAATATATTGAACGCTTGAAAATATATGAAATATTAAACATTGTATTAAAATATAGAAAACATTGCACTTGCCACTTGTATTGAAATTGAACACTTGAAAATATACAAAATATTAAAAACAACTTAGTTTTGAAAAAATATTCAGCACATGGAAATATATAAAATGTTGAAGAGTGTTTGGGAAAAAATGTTTAGCACTTTTCGAGCCACCAATATAGAAAATCCCTACCATGCCACTTTATACTAAGTTTTCTCTTTATATATTATCAAATTCAATACAACATGACTTCAAATTAAATAGTATATACATTCTTTCAGACTTTTTGGTAGTTCAATTCAAAGTACAATATTTTAAATATTTTAAAGTATTCAATAAGTTTTCAAAACTTTAAACAATTTTTTTTCAATATTCAAAGCTTCTAAGCATTTCAGTATTTATTCAAAATATTACAGTCAACAGTCAGTGTTAACTGAAAGTATATCCGACATCAAATATCGTACAATATAAGATTTTATCAGCAAATATAATATGATAAATTAGAGGAAATATGCGAAACTATTTTAGTTAGCTTTCATTGTTTTTTGATATTCCGTGACTTCTTACAAAGATGTCAGCAATGAAAACTCCTATTTTTAATTATATATGTCAATGACAAAGTACCAAAACTCCACCTCAAAATTGCCGAAATGAGAGTATGATAATGTTCTATGCCTTCATGTAAAGAAAAGGCTGGGACTAAGATAAAACGAATTAAATTGAGCTCAAAACAATATCTTATAGAGCTCAAAAGTTGGAGTAAATGTTGTAAATACCACAGAATATTATCCTATTAAATTCTGGTTTTGAGTACCAGGAGCAGAAGTAAATATATTCATTAGTATCTCATTATTTAAGATGTGGAGTAGAGCTTGTTATATATTCCTATCAAGATCTAGGGATGAAAAATGAAGAGGACCAACATAAGCACGAACAAAAAACAATCTTCATACAGCACAATATTGAAGACAGACTTTAAAGCACCCATCACATTATTTAGCTATTTGGTATAGCCCATCCAAGTTGCATAAGAAAATAAAACAATTAGCGCAGAACTTTAGGATACAAGATGTTCAAAACCAAGTGTATATAAGAATGTCCAACGCATGTCACATTGCAAATAATTAGCACTATTTTATAGATTAGTCACTGGGTGCCACTAATGTCAAATTCACAAATATAGGCTGAAGCAGTTGGCACTGAACATTATTGTCGTAAATATGCAGCTTTGCGGTATTGATGTGAACTGAAAGGGAAACAGTGTCAAGTACTTGCAGTGCTTGGCTTGTATAAGTACACAAGGGCAAGAAGCTATAGTGAGTTTAGAACGAGTTCAAAGACCAGCATTCTTAATTGTAGGCGTGTGTGCCTGCATCCATGCTAAATTTGATAGGGCAATCTGTTGTCTCTAAGTAGCGGATGGTGCATTTGGCCTCCTATACAGCTAATAAGTTTATGTTACCAGAAATGTAAGGTAGGGATCTATAAAGAAGTTTAATTTCCCTTCCCATACTAGCAGTTTAGTGCCAGTCAATGATATGGAAAGTATAGGCACAAAGGAGAAGTCATACCAAACGTATGTTACTGAATATGTGACAAGTTAGCAAGTGCAAAGGTAGTTCTATAGCATCCCAACTTTTGTACAGTAAAACAATTATGAAATCTTCCATCACCGTTTCTTCAAACTCTACTAGAATTACCAATAAGACAAAGAATGGCTTTATCAGACCCAAATCTCAAGTATGCATCATCATAAATGAGGGCAATTCAGAAAATCATATGAAGCCATATTTTACGAGTAACTTGCACCACTGTTCTACAAATCACATTACTCAGAAGTCTTCCAAGTCCCACCAAATTCTACCAAACAAACACGCATGTACTTTTGAACTGAAACTTAAAAGTTAACAGAGCATTAAAATGTAGCCCATGTCTAACTTTCTCCATGTCTTAGATGTTTAGATTTCCTTAATATTCAACAAGAAGCCTTTATCCCAAATTTTTGGGGTCGGCTATACATCTCCTTGCCTTCCATTCTACTCTGTTCAAGGGCCATCATCTCGGTTAAATTAACAATTAACATGTCGTACTTAATTGCCTCTATCCATGTTCGTTTAGATCTAGCCTTATCCTAGTTACACCATTAACTACAATTTTCTCTTTTTCGTGTGTGGTTTCATATTTTAATAGAAAATAACAAAGGAAGAATATTAGCTTGTGATCCAAGAATGATATTTAGATTGGGTCAAATCCGGTTCCGTCGACCATAGTGATGATATCATACACATGAAATTAATATATTCTTTAATTTATTATATATATATATCAAGGAATTTTTTTGGTCATCTACAATGAGACCAATGCCAACGTGACAATGCACCAAAACAAGGCATATAGCTAATAGCAACCCAGGTAAAAATTAATCTACGATAATGGAATTAGAAAAGTAAAGAAAGAAGTAGACAAAGGAAAGTGGATGTGGTTCCATCGTTAACATTATGGAGTTACTGCCATTGCTATTGCCATAGTTGTTGCTGCCACCATCCAGCATCCCAAAGAAAGGGCAAGACAATAACATACACAGTCTGTACTTTATCTTGAACCGACTCGGTTGTGTGTGTTTTGGCACATTGCCTGAACTATGCCACACAGTCCTAAAGATAACATAACAAAGTAATAATGAATACAATGTGATATCATAGCCCACCTGTTTTCCTTCATTTCACTCTCATTAGAAGTCAATTTACAAATAATCCCATCACAATTCGATTTCCCCCCCAAAAAAGAGGAAACATCATATATTAGTTGTGTGTACTACAAAGGCAAGGGTGCATATACATAGGGTCCTCCAAGGCCAAGTACTCCCCATTGAACTTTTATTTAATAATAATAAAATAAGATTAATATCTGTTGCAAGAAACTATTACATTTCAAAATATATGTTATACATATATATGCTATTGAACGGCAATACTGGAGTCTACTTTAGATGGAAACTTTGTTTATTCCCTAGAAAATGTCAGGTTCAATTCCCACTATTTGCAAAATTTATTCTTATACTTTATTTAAGTGGTAGGAGTTCCAAAGTGACTTTATCATATACAATGTTTCAAGAGTCAACGTTTATTATTATAAAGTTTGTTCTCTACTTTTAAAGTGTATAATGGTGTTTTATATATTACTTAGTTGGACTCGCCAATAAAAACATTTTTGTCCCTATTTGCCAAAAATCATGCGCCCGCTAAAATAAACCAACAAACTGTTTGATCCCTTTAGAGCTGATATCTATACAAAAAGCCTTTGGTGTGCAAAGCTTGGAGGTTAATCACTAGAATGCTACATCCTACATGTTATGCTTCCTTAATAATTTCCCAAATCCGACTTTTGATATATCTTCTTCTTTCTTCTATAGAGCAATTCGGTTAATCGTTCTGATGGATATTTTAACAGCATAGAGCTTTCATGCATCCCCTTCTCCGGGTATTGTAAAGGTGGTTTCCTTTCATTTAACAGCACAAACCCAAATTACAAACCCAAATTACCAAAATATGATAATCATACAAAGCTCTCTTGATTCGTGAAACCACTAAAACATTCTTGTGCTTATACCACCAACATAAATAACAAATGAAGATGAATTTGTATACGACCCGCAAACTACCGATCTTCATAATTAACATAGTCCAACCAAAACAAACCCTCGTACCAAGACCATCATCAATAACTCGGAATGAGTAATAAATAAGGAATTATTATACAAATCTTTAGCCACCAGAGAAAGCTACCATTTTTCAAGTTCAAAAAACCCTAGAACACCTCGGAAACTAAAATTAGCAAAGCAAAATGTCGCAGAACAGAAAAAGAACAATGAAAAAACGTCGGATCTAAAGATGAGATGAGTCTAGGGTTTACCTTCTCCGCAGAGAATCGGCCTGCAACAAAACAACACCAAAAAGACATTAGGGTTTGCAATTCTATAGAGTAAAGAGAGTCAATCCTGTAGAGTATAGAGAGTGTGTGAGAGAAAGAGAGGAGAGAGAGGGTACCATTTTGAGAGATCGAAGCGGACGAAGACGATGAGAGAGAGATGCGAGCTAGGGTTTTCAATTTTGGTTTCTATCGAGAGAGACCATTTGAACCCAAAATATCGAGGCACGTCCGCGACCATGTGCGTTGTTTCGGGTACGGGTTTGAATGGATGGACCCGTACGAGTTCCTTTCTTGTGAGCATATGACTTCTTGATACTACCAAGAAAGCTCAGTTAGTGCTAATTTAAGATCGCAGGCTTTATCCCATGAAGAGTGAAAAACAGGAGGTTAGTATGTTTAGCTTACGGTAAGTTAGGAGCAATTTGGTATTGTGAAACAAATGATCAGTATACCCTAAATAAATATAATACAAATAATCAGGAAAAAATAAACTTGCTTGTCAGTTTTTTTGTTTCTGAGGCATCTTAACTTTACAGTCTGGGGCATAAAAACTTAATGGTTTCTGCAGTGATATTCTAACGGTGTTAACCATTAAAGTGCTAATCCGAAACTTTGGGTATTTACCTGTCCGAAATAAACTTTTGGTATTTATCCAAGAAGTTAGTCAAATAAACTTATTTTCATGCCATTTAGCCAATTTATTTTTGGCCCAATAAAACAATTTCGGAATTAATATTGCAACATAATAAAAATTTCCACATGTCAGCAGTAGTGGAATAGTGACGCGGGTTGGATCGCGTCAAGATGTTACCTTCCGTTGATCTACTGTTGGCGGTGATGGACGGCTGAGATTGGATCTGGAGGCCGGCTCCTGAATCGTGTGGATCTCAATGGGTTTGAGGTTGTTGTTGCCGAGCTACCTGCAAGGAAGTCCCGAGGTGGTTGTACCGCCGAGGACCCTCTGACGATCAAGTTAGAGAGGAAATCCGAGCAGAGTAACGGCTTAGTGACTTGAAAATGACTTACTTGAACCGTCTGAAGGAGGGGTTTAAATAGTGGTGGCAGTAGGTAGGCGAGCGCGAGAATCACGCCGGCCGTTACGCTCCCGACGTCACCCCCACGTGATGGGCGAGATCTCCCATTAATGGCGAGACAGGCTCGTTAATGGGGGATTGTGATGGCGTGGAATGCGGGACGTGGCCGGCGGATGTCTCGCGTATGGCGAGATTCGCGATATGGGGTTTGCGCCTGCGAGTGGTGTCGTTGGTCGATCGATGAGACCGAGGAAGATGAGCTCGGCGGGAGAGCTCGGGAACGAGCGGGAGGCCGAGCTATCTTGGTTCTACTAAAGTTCGGAGGCGAGCTGAGAGGGCCGAGGAGGCAGTTGTGCAGGGGGCTCGGAGACGAGCTAAAGGTTGTCTGTAGGACGGGCATATGAGCGGCCTGGTCGGCCATTGTGGGTCCTTTCTTGCATGCTCTGGGACACGTCATCTACCACGTGCCGCCATCTGGGAGGTCACCGATATCGAGCATCATCATTAGCCCCCCACTCTAATCCCGACCAGCTGACGGGTCGGGTCGAGAGTGGTCTGCCGGGTAACCCGAGGTGAGCTCCTTTTCGAAGATATCGTGGCGTGTTCCCGGGCAATCTGTCGTATTCTCTTGGAGGCGTCAGCGGATCAGGGGCTAGATCTTCGCATTAAAGAGAATGCGCCGGATCGTGCGTACGATCACCGAAGCGACAGCCCACGTGTCGGGTGCTGGTTGGCTGATGCGACAGGCCGCAGGTTTCCTGCGCCCGATGGGTGCGGCCAATGTGCGCATGACACGTGGAGCGATGGTGGCTGTTGAGTGTGAAGAGTCGTTTTGGCGGGAGAGGACTGTCGCCATTGGACGTGTCATGCCGGCTGCTATAAATAGAGGTGGGGTCCACATGAAGGCCTGTTCGTCTTCATAATTTTCTCGTCTTTAGTCTTGTTAGCTCGGCGCTATCTTTTTTAGGTCGGATCTCTGCGTTTCCCCTTCCGAGGACCCATCCTCTCAATCAGGTTAGATGTCTTTTTCTGAAGAGTTTGTAGAAATAGATCGCGTAGTGTCTAGGGAGCCCTCTGTAGATTCTTCTTCGTCTTCTTCTTCTGCTGCTTCTTCTTTTGCTTCTTCTTCCCCTGAGTCGGAGTTTTCCCGGGAAGTCAGGGTCAGATCTCTTCTCGGGGTTGCGAGATGGGGGCGGTTCCCAGAGCGGATGTCGCGGAAGCCCCTGGCGTGTCATCCATGGTGAGGTACGAGGATGAGCTTGCCACCGTTCGGACTCGTTTCCATATCCCTCCCGGCTATACGCTACGTTTGGCCGGGGAAGGAGAGAAGGCAGATCAAGTACGAGGTAAAGAGATTGCCTTGTACTTGGAAGCCTTTTGGGCCGGAATGCGCCTGCCTTTCTCTCTCAAGGTTGTTAGAGCGCTAAATTACTTTGGGTTAGCCCCGGGCCAGCTAGTGCCGAACTCCTGGAGGATTCTCCTTGGGTTCTTGGTCCGTTTGAAGTTGCAGATGATCCCTTTCAGTCTGTCCACCTTTACTTCCTCTCTCATTTACAAAGGTCACCCCGGCACTCACGCGGGTGACCCGAGGTGGGTTTACCTCTCCTTTAGGAAACAACGGGGGAGTGCAGCCGGGTCGGGAGTTATCGTCTTGCCTTCTTCCATTCATGATTGGAAGAAGAAGTTTTTCTTTGTTGGGCCGCCAGAGGGTGAGGACTGGCCCGTGCCCACCCAGTGGTCTAGGGATAGGTGCTGGCGGGGAGATCAGTCCAACGATCCCGACGCGGTGAAAGTGATGGAGTGGGAGCCCATTCCCCGGGCCGACGTGCTACTTTCTGAGCGGACTTTAGTTGGGCCGGGCTCAACCTCGTCCAGTTCGTCGGTAAGTTAGAAGAAGAAGGGGTCGAAGGCTGGAGGCGCCAGCTCTTCTCGTCCGACGTCGGTCCCAGCTCGCCCGGCTGCCGTCCCATCCCAGCGTTCGAGTGCGGGCTGTGCCTTGCAGCCCAGTCAGGCACCAAGCCGAAAGCGGGTTCGGGAACAAGAAGCCGAGGCTTCGGAGATGGAGACCGGCTCCCCGGCGTCGTCTCTCAAGCGGTTCCCCCAGATAGTTCCGCGGACCCCGGCCTCCCCGATCTTGGTGGAAGAAGGGAACCTCCGCTTTGAGGTGCCCTCGGGGCTCTCCGTTGCTGACAGCTTGCTGACGGACATGGAGAGGTCGGCCGGAGGCAAGGTCCCTCGGGGGACCCTAAGGGCGCAGATGGCGGCGATCGCCCAAGAGGCTGTGCAGGTTAGTGTTAACACCTTACTTGATTTTTCTCTCAACGTCTTACCATTCGTGAGATTTGGTGCCTCCCTTTTCTTTCTGACGCCCCTATGGTTTCTTAAGGTCCTCCAGCACGTCGCCCTCATCGTCCAGATGGAGGATGAGGAAATTGCCCCGGCGATGCGAGTCGCGGGTGAGCTTTCCTCGCTGGAGAAGAGCTCAAAGTTGGAGCTGGAGGCGGCGATGGCGAGGGTCGCCGCCCTAGAGGGCGAGGTGGCGGCCGGAAAACAGGAGGTGGCAGCCGGGAAGCAGGAGGTTGCCAGGTACCGCGAGACCTCCCGGGCCGCCGAGGCCAAGGTTCAGGACTCCAAGATGCTCGTTGGCACCCTGAAGAAGTCGGCGAGCACCCTCCACAAAGAGCTGGAGGCTGCGGTAGAGAGGACGAAGCGAGCCGATCTGAGGGTGGCGAAGGCGGTGGAGAACTACAAGAAGTCGGAATATTTTTACACCGACCTAGCCGTGGCAACTACTCTCATCTGGCACGAGGCCCTCGACGTCGTCGAGGCTCGGATACCGGAGTTCGCTGACGAAGAGCTCCGAGCTGTATATTCTTGCGGGGATGACGAGCAGGGGATGACCCCAGGGGCGAGGTCGAGGAAGAGACTCCCGGCAAGGGCGACGCCGAGGCTCCTGTGATGGGCGCTGATCCTCCAGGCGCAGCCCGAGCCGTGGTAGATATTGAGCTTCCCAAGGTTGCGCCTGGCCCTTAGGCCTGAAGCCTCTCGTCTTCCTGTTTCTTTTCTTTTGTTGGATCGGGAATTTTTGTAGGCCTCCGGGCATTTTGTAAGACCGGGGAGCCCACAATACCCTTGTAAAGACTTTTGTCTTTGCGAATGAAAACTTTTGCAGTAGTATTTGCACGCGTATTTTCCTTTGTCGGTAAACACTCGTATTTGCACAGTACTGCCTTCGTGTTAGGCCTGTTTTTCGTCTAGCGATCACACGTCGAGTTGAATCTGTTCACTTGCCAAGTGTGCAAAGACCGGTGGGGAGACAGTATCTCTATGGCCCCGAAGTCGAGGTGGAGATCGCTCAGACGTGGATGGCCTCATGGCGAGGGCTCGGGCCATGGCGTCAGCGATTAGTAACACCAGCTACAGATGACCGAGCATGGTAGATGCTCGGTTGCCTCTTGTCGAGAGCTTTGATCCCTGGCGTCGTGGGGTTGGGAACTACCAGCCAGGGATAGCCGAGCAGGGTAGTCGCTCGGCTGCCTCTTGGTGAGGGCTTTGATCTCCGGCGCTGTGGTTAAGGAGTTACCAGCCAGGGATAGCCGAGCAGGGTAGCCGCTCGGCTGCCTCTTGATGAGGGCTTTGATCCCTGGCGTTGTGGGGTAGGGAGCTACCGGCCAGGGATAACCGAGCAAGGGCGGGCCCGGTTTCCTCTTGGCGAGGGCTTTTGATCCTTAGCACGGGTGGGGCCGTGAGAGGCCTACTAAGGACGGGCCGAGCAGGGTTACCGCCCGGTGCCTCTTGGCGAGGGCTTTGATCCTTAGCGCGGGTGGGGCTGTGAGGGGCCTACTAAGGATGGGCCGAGTAGGGTTACCGTCCGGTGCCTCTTGGTGAGGGCTTTGATCCTTAAGGACGGGCCGAGCAGGGTTACTGCCCGGCTCCTCTTGGCGAGGGCTTTGATCCCTGGCGTTTTAAGGTAGGGAGCTACCAGCCAGGGATAACCGAGCAAGGGTGGGCCCGGTTGCCTCTTGCGAGGGCTTTTGATCCTTAGCGCTGGAGGGGCCGTAAGAGACCTACTAAGGACGAGCCGAGCAGGGTTGCTGCCCGGTGCCTCTTGGCGAGGGCTTTGATCCTTAAGGACGGGCCGAGCAGGGTTATTGCCCGGTGCCTCTTGGCGAGAGCTTTTGATCCTCGGCGTCGTGGGGTAGGGAACTACCAGCCAGGGATAGCCAAGCAGGGTAGCTGCTCGGCTGCCTCTTGATGAGGGCTTTGATCCCTGTTTCCCACAATCAGAGCAAAGCTCTGTTCAAATTTTAAAATTTGAAATGAAGCAGCGCTTCATAAAAGTGCCAGCGCCAAGAGCGTCAGCGCTCTGAGGCAGCGCTCACGTACAAAGCACGAGTGCGCTAACGCCAAGTGCGCCAGCGCTGAGAGTTAAAGACTCCGAGGCAGCGCTCACGTGCAAGGCACAAGAGCGCCAAGCTCTAGAGCTAAATATTCTCCACCGTTGGATCAAAGATCCAACGAAGATGATAAATCATCAAATTACCAGAATAAAATTCTGTTAAGGAAATACTCCCCAGAATCTTTCCAAATAAGGAAGATTGTGCTCTGTAAATCAGAGCACCATTGGATCAATGATCCAATGGTGATTAAAAATCACCAAGGAACAGAACAAGTTATGTATGGGAAAAGATTCTCCCAATCTTGTTAAAAACAAGAAGATTGCCTTCTGTAAAACAGAAGCCTTAGGATCAAAGATCCAACGGTGGGGAAATCTCCAAATCAATTAGAGAAAACATCTCTTCAACTAATTCAACAAATCAGCCTACCCTATATAAATGACCCAAGACTTCAAGTCTCGCACAGAGGAACCCCCCACAAGTTTTGAGAAATTTCAAAGAAAAGAGCAAGCTCTGAGAAGAAGAACTTTGTTCAAAGTAAAAACAGAGAGATAAAAATATCTCATCAAGGAAGAAGAACATAGTTCTTTTTCAGATCATAAATCTATAAGACAGAGGTCTTTCACAAAAAGAGATCATAGTATCTCATCATAAAAGGGGAGAAGAATTTCATTCTCTTCAGATCATAGATCTACAAAGACAAAGTCTTTCACAAAAGAAAATAGAAGAGATTGTAACATCTCTTATAAAAATAAAAACTTTGTTCTTAGAACCATGAGACAAAGTCTCTTGTAAGCGAGAACTTATTTCTCAGATCACAAAATTGATCAGAAGCGCTCTGCGCTCATTGACTGGCGCTCAGCGCCAAGCGCGCCACGTGCTCCTTACGTGTGTGCTACTTAATAGAAGCACTCTGCGCTCATTGCGTGGCGCTCAGCGCCAAGCGCGCCACGTGCTCCTCACGTGTGTGCTACTTAACAGAAGCGTTCTGCACTCATTGACTGGCGCTCAGCGCCAAGCGCGCCACGTGCTCCTCACGTGTGCGCTACTTAACAGAAGCGCCCCGCGCTCATTGACTGGCGCTCAGCGTCAAGCGCACCACGTGCTCCTCACGTGTGCGCTGAGGGAACATAAACTATTTTTAAATAAAGCCCCAGAGCTATAACGAGTGCTCAGCACCCAATAAAAGACAAAAACGGTTGTCAGAACCCAAACCAATGCTCAGCATTGTTAAATGAAAAAGGACTGAACCTAATTAAATGTCCAACATTTTAACTAAATGGGTCGAGCCCAAGTTGGCCACAGATCCCTAATTCAGATTAATTGAGCCCATATGCTCATAAATCTTTGATCTTAGTCCCAAAATGGACTACAGATCTCACAACCAATATTGGTTCAAGGGTACATCTCTTCACTCCTCTGATATGTGTCATTGTAATCCTTCAACGTCTTCAGAGTGGTGACGGGTCCCGACAACCAGACATTCCACGGACCGTAGGGTCCTTAAACTCATGGACTATGATGCCCTTAAACTTTACGGACTGTGGGGTCCTTAAACTCATGGACTATGATGTCCTTAAACTTTATGGACTGTGAGGTCCTTAAACTCATAGACTATGATGTCTTTAAACTTTACAGAATATGACGTCTTTAAACTGGACTATGATGTCCTTAAACCCAATGGACTGCAATGTCCCTAAACTAAAACAATAGAGCCCAAATGCTCTTTTGTTGGATCTAAATGATCATGTTGAGTAGATCTTAGTCTAAAATTAGACTAACGTATCCTCAACAAACGTTTGAGTTGATCTTAGTCTAAAACAAGACTAACGATCCTTAAACCCAATCCAAACCCAAATCTAAGAAAGTACGGATTTGGACTAATCCACGCCCTACGGGCGACAACATAAATTAGTCTCCGTATACAATCCACGGGCAACCAAAAATAAAACAAACACACACGACACGAAATGACTATCTGAAGAAGGAGAAAGTGGTTACCGCGATGCGGTAGCGTAATTAACTGCAGGGGCTTGTGCCTGCAGGGAAGAACGTCCCCACAATCAAAAACCCCTCACAATGAGGGGGAATCTGACGAAGTTTGCTACAACGGCCGCATCCGTCTAAACCTCCGATACACGGTACCATAAATCAGCTTGGCATCTTCGGAGAGGTGGACGGATAAAACCAAATAGCATCTGCCCCCAAAATTCAGGTCAGACGTCCCAACGTCCCGGTCGCGTCTTTCAGCGGAGAACAGATTTTGGCATGTCCGGTAGAACCTTTTCCTCTTTCCACTCCACACTTCGTGTGTCGTGTTTCGCGAACGAATCGCGGTTTGCTATGGTTGCTCTTGGATTCGAGGTACTAAGATTTGGTGTCTTGCTCCGTGCAGAGAAAATGGCTTCCAACTGCACAAACTGCAACAACTCCTACTCCGTCCTTGCTGGAGGAGTGACCTATGGGCCTCAAGCGGCCTCCCTTTTTACGATGCCAGTGGAACATGTGACGCAAGCCACCACTAGGCTGTTATTTGGGACTATGCTCCTACCAATGAGCTTCAATGCCCCAATGCTGTTGCAAGAGGCTCCGAAAAAGTCGGTCTTTGATCGGCTTACGACTACCACGGCCCCTCTCAACGGGTCGTCCAAGTCCAACACCTCAGTCTTTGATGGGCTAAGCCAAAACTCCAATGGGCCCGTGAAAAAGCCCGCGATACCTGAAGGGGTTATTCCGAAACGGATTGACATCCCTGCTCCAGTGAAAGAAGTCGTCAAAGCGGCTTCTCCTGCTAAAAGATCAGTCTTTGCAAGACTGGTCGCTCCAACTCCCGTTCCGGGCGAAGTCACCAAGGCTGCTACCCTTGTCCGAAAGTCTGCCTTCGAGAGGTTGGCCATCCATTCTCAGCGGACGTCAGTTTTCGATAAGCTGGCACCAACAGCAGCCCCTCATCAGAGCAGGGGGCATGATGAAGCCACCCCCATAGTTGAGCCAGTACCGTCTGCTCGACATGCTCAACGTCGCCACTGGCGCGGAGTGAGGAAAGCTGGGGGCAGTTCCCCTTCTGGACTGACCCCGCCGGCTCCAACGGTGGAAGTTTATGTTATTGTTCCAACTGGGAACAGCTTTGAACCACTCAGGAGGGTCCGCAAGAACTCTCCAACTGCTGTGCTGAAAAGATACCCTCCATCTGTGGAGAATGCTACAAAGACAAAGCTGGAGCAGACCCCTCAGCGGCTATCCTCTAAAATTCACAAGGTCTGGCGACAGGTCCATGACTCGGTGCTAGATCAAGACTACTCCCGTCGACCGAAGAAGATGAAAGTTCGGCAAGAGAAGGACCGCCCTATCGTCCCACGGAAAGTGTCGTCCACTTGGGTGCCTACTACAACAGCCCCCTCAACTTTGACCATCCATAAAAGGAGAAGGCTGGAGAACATCCCTGCAGCTGTGACGAATCGCACATGCACTGAATCTAAACGCCCCAAATCTGGGGGCATGGTGGTGCACATTGTTTATATAGCATCCGGGAAAGAGGATAGCCGTATCTCTACGGGTCATGGACCACTCACCAGATCCGTAACAAAGGCTCAGGAGCAACAACAGAAGCTTCAGAAAATGTTAACATAGATGGCCACACTCACTGGGCCAAAAGAAAACCCGGAGATATCGTCAGAGCAGCGTCATGAACAAGAAACCGATGCTGAGTTCCTCCGTAGAATCCTCGAAAAGAAAGACAGGGAGGTCGCGGAACAAGCGGACAACATAAAACGAATGGCTCTTTTATTCCAAGATATGGTCAGGATGATGATACAGCCGGATCCTCTAGCTGAAGACCTCCCGATTATCCTTGAAGACGACAGAGGGGAGACATCGAACCCTCTTCCAGGTTGTTCAGCAGCCAAGGAGGAGACCATCTCCAAAGCCGCCTTGGATGACTATATCGCTCAGCAGATACGAGCTCATCAAGTGAGCGAAGCGGCCGGGCAAATTGTTAAGACTGGACGACCCTATTTGGGTTGGTATAACCAAATAAAGTACCCGCCGGGATATACGATCCCTAAATTCCATGTATATGACGGGGAATCCACACCAGCACGTTGCTCAATTCAGAGCCTTGTGTGGTAATACTGGGGGTGACGACAAACTGCTGCTACGACAAACTGCTGGCAGCTTATCGGAGACAGCGTTTGAATGGTACTCTGACCTCCCAAACGATTCCGTTAAGACATTTGTAGAAATGGAGCTACTGTTTACACAAAGATTCGCGAGCGCTAGCGAGCGCACTCCGATCACCGCACTAATTAACGCTAGAGTGAAACAGGGAGAAACCTGGGTTCAATACGCCATTCGGTGGCGGAATCTGTGGTCAAAGTGTGAACAACGTATAGAAGAAGCTCCTGCAGTGGGCATGTTTGTGGGAACCCTCGATCCGCAGGCGACCATATCTCAATTCATGATGTTCTTCAAGCCAACTACTTTCCAGGCCTTGATTGACAAGCTGGCTCAAATGGATCAGATGGGCCGCAGGCCTTCCTCTTCGAAGTCGGAGTCACGAAGTGAAAAAGGGAAAGGGAAAGCGACCTTCGTTGCCAATGCTCAGCAACAGCCGAGTGGTCCAAAACTAGCCAATTGCCAAAACGATAAACAACGATTCTTCACGAAAAGTTAAAGCGTCCCTACTCTTTTCCTCGGGATAAAACAAGAAGACTGTTCGACCTAGCGGTGCGTAACAGGCTCATCAATCTGCTAGATCCGAGACGTCCATTACAGCCCGACGACGTCAACAATCCAAATTATTGCCCCTACCATCGAGCAGTAGGCCATCCAATAGAAGATTGCTTCGTCTTTAAAGGCTGGATTGAGGATCAATACCAACAGGGCAAATTCGCACTGTCTGAGAATTGGAATGTAAGCCCGCCCCAGCCGCATGCTCCTAAAGGGGTAGACACGCCGGGGCCATCATGCTCATTTATAGAAGAAGCTCCATGGGAGGTTGCTCTTTCAGCCAAGACGAAAAGAATGCTGAAGGATCTTCACACATGCCCGGCGATCAGGTGGAAAAGTCCGCTAGAACCTGAGGTCATTGAAGGAATGCTGAAGCCGCGCCCAACGCCAAGAGTTGGTAGCGATAATCAAAACGCTCAGGCCCAGCCGTCAAAGTCTTCGAAGAAGAAGAAGACCAAAAAGCCCGTCCAACTCGAAGACAGCCGTACAGGTCTGTAGAAATACATCGATGCACTGGAAGAATATAACCAGAAGGCACGGACCCCAATCACGTTGGATGAATTCTTTAAGAATGTTCTTGAGAATGAAGACGATGACGTTGATGAAGGAGACGATTCTTCAGAAGAGCCTGAAGACTATGTGGCGAGCTGCCACATGACCTCTCACTCGACAAATGGCAAAGAAGCTCGGAACTCCTAGAACCGTCAGACGAGATGATTGACATGCTGCTGAACGAAGCCTGTCAAAAGAGCAAAGCTGATCGAGAGCGCGAAATGGCCATATTTGAAAAGGCCAAACGCCGACGACTGGACAAAAGGGTTAAAACACTCCCACCATATCAAAGCACATCCACCGCAGACAAAAGCAGGCTTAAAATGAGGTAACGATTCGCTAAAGCCCTGTCAATGGGAATGAAGCTGCCACCCTCCGAAGGAAACACTCCTGGTGGGATACTCCTTGACGAAGAGGATGTACATCCAAATTACTGCTTATATCATCGGAGGACCACGCACCCTACCGAGAAGTGCGATGCCTTTAAAAACTGGCGGCAGGGATACGTTGTCTACCGACAGCATTTCAAACGGATGAAGCGCAAAACGCGTCGAGAGCAGAAGAGCACGACAGATGAGCGCAAAAGAACTGCCGGTAACTGTCACATGGTTGATTCCGGGGGATCGCAAGTTCTTACTTTCGGGAGCGATTCTGATGAAGAAATAGCCCTCGGCCCTCTCTTCATGAAATCCATCTCCGAAACGAAAGAGATAAAGACCTGCAGAACATTCAGCTGCGTAATCGCATGCTACTCGAAAAGAATCTCAGACCCACAAACAAGGGGTCGAGTAAAAAAGATAAAGGGAAGGAAAAAGTCCCTGAAGATATTGCCCTCGATGATCAAGTCGTCAAAGAGCTGACAACCAAGGACCCACCAAAGAAAAACAAGGTGGATTACAACGTTCTGGAACACCTGAGAAAGATACCCTCGCAACTGAGCATTCTCGATGCCCTTCTGCTATCTAAAGAAGCGAGAGATTCTTTGATCAAGGCACTACAAGAGCCCGAGCAGTTCCAAGCTTTCCTTACCGAAGAAAAGATGAAGGACGATCTGGAAGAAGTGCACACGGCTGATATCACTTTCGGCGATGAAGATCTCCTCCTCGGAACGTGCGAACACAACCGTCTCCTCTATGTCTCCGGGTATTGCCATGACATCAAGATAGGGAAGATCCTAATTGACAACGGGTCCTCTGTTAACCTCCTAAATGTAAGGGTGCTTAAAGAAATCTGCATGAGCGTACAACACCTCACTCGGGATAAAATCACTATCTCCGGGTTCGACTCTTAGTCATCACGGACGCTCGGGTCTGTGATACTGATATTACGCTTTGGGCTGCTCGTCACCGACATCAAATTTCATGTCATTGACGTCAAGACTTGCTACAACGCTTTGCTCGGCAGGCCTTGGTTACACGAGTACAACATCATCCCTTCTATACAACATCAGTGTATGAAGTACTTCAAAGATGGTTTCGAGTATACCGTGACAGGGGAGCTGAACCCATTCTCCGTAAACGAAGTCCGCAAATATGAAGACTCCAAGTACTTCTTGCCAGACTTTCAAGACACGGAAAGATGCTATAAGCCGGAGAATAAGCAGAAAGCTATCACCACTATTCCGGTCTTCGGCAGCGATACCGAGGAGGAAGAAGAAGTAGTCTATTCGGGACCGCCCCAATGCAACAAGCCTGGACCGTCTATCCTTATATTGATCTTCGGCAATGACTCTGAAGACGAGGTCAATGCAGTGTTCTCGGTCCGGCCATCAATACAAGCCTTCACTGGTGATGAACGGAGTTTGCAAATCGCCATGGTTCCGCAAGAGCATTACGAAGAGCTCGACGCACTTGATACCTATAGTGTGCAGGAACTGCAGATGTTCTACGTCCCCCCAGGCGAAGAGATGAAAAGGAGATCCTATTTTATCGATTTGCGGAAACTAAAGTGGAGAAAGAAATATGGCATGGTGTTAATTTTACGCTTGACAGGCTCCAGCACATCCGTCTGCCCAGATACTACACAGAAGGATTAAAAAGGCTATTGAGGCGCCAAGGCGTACCCTTGAAGCAGACCGTGCAACAGGCCCGGTTCTACAACAGGATCTGGAACGTCCCCGAAACTCAGCGAAAGTTGCCCAATGGGAGAATGGAAACAATCGGGCTTGGATATGTTCAATCCAAGAAACGGGAGCGATTCCATGGCTGCTGCGTCATACATGACTTTGATGAAGAAGAAGATGCTCTGTTAGAAGACGCTAACCCTGAACCAAAATGAGGTCCCGCTATGAAAGTGCCAGGTCCGTCGTTCGAAGAACAGATAAACAGGCTAATAAAGGAAGCGGGTCAAAAGGTCCGGGATGACCACAACCGTGAAATTGCCATTTACGAGAAAGCTAGGATGCATCGCCTCCTTCAGCAGGCTGCGGAGAATGACGATGCTCTTCGTCGCCAGCCCGTCGTACGGAAGAGTCGACGTGGAGGCAAAAACAAACCGAAGAGCGGAAAAAACGTCCGACAACAGCAAAGCGGGTCCAAGAAGCCACGTGATCGAGAATTGGGCAGCCGAGATCCGTCTCTTATAAAGAAGATGGGTCGAGCATATTCTTTTCCCCAAGACAAGACAAGGAAGATATTCGGTCTTGTCATAAAACATCAAATGATTACGCTCCCGGAGTCTAAACACCCCCAAACAAGCAAGTGAGGTTCATCACCCGGATTATTGCTCCTATCACCGAACGATAGGGCATCTTCTTGAAGACCGCTTCATCTTCAAAAACTGGGTAGAAGACCAGTATCAGCAAGGCAGGTTCACTCTATCCAGCAGTTGGAGGGTAACCCCGCCACAGAAGCATGAGCCGAAAGCTACGTATGCAGCGAGAGTAGAACCAGATCAACATCGGTCTTGGAAACGATCTTGCACCTGTCACGTAATAACGCTGACAAAAGAAGGATTGCCTGAGAATATGGATGAACTCTCCTGGTGCTTTGAAAACGATGATGACGAAGTGATCTTAGAGTTTCCACCGGCACCAAAAGAGCTGGAAGATGGAATACATACTACTGCAGATAACCTCAGAAAAATCGACTTGGGGACGGCAAATGACCCACGGCCGACGTTCATCAGTGAGCTGTTGTCTGAAGAAAAGGTGGCTACGCTCAAAGATGTGCTCATCCAGTATAAAGACTGTTTCGCGTGGAACTACTCCGAAACGCCGGGACTAGATCCAGAAATAGCTGTGCACAAACTGGCGGTATCTCCGAACATCAAGCCAATCAAACAAGCACCGAGAAGAATGCGGCTCAAACTTGAAATGAGCATCAACGCCGAAGTCAAGAAACTAATCGACTCCGGCTTCATCCAAGAAGTTCAATACCCCGATTGGATTGCCAACATCGTCCCAGTGATGAAGAAGAATGGGATGGTGCGCATCTGCGTGGACTTTCGGGACCTCAACAAAGCTTGTCCGAAAGATGACTTCCCCGTACCGGTTACTGAGCTGATGATAGACAACGCTTCCACTCACGAAGTTTTCTCTTTCATGGACGGCTCATCGAGGTACAGTCAAATAAAGATGCATTCCGAAGACCAGAGGCATACCGCTTTCTAGACCCCGTTGGGCATATTCTGCTACAAAGTGATACCTTTCAGTCTGAAGAATGCCGGCGCTACCTATCAGAGGGCAATGACGAAGATTTTCGATGACCTCATACACGAAATCGTCGAGTGCTATATTGACGACCTCGTGGTAAAAAGCAAATCGCACGAGGAGTATTGGGAGCATCTGAAGATAGTGTTCCAACGTCTTCGGAAATACAACCTGAAGATGAACCCTCTCAAATGCGCGTTCGGAGTTTCCTTGGGCAAATTTCTAGGGTTCATCATACGACATCGAGGCATCGAAATAGATCCATCGAAGATCAAGGCGATTATGGAAATACCTTCGCCAAGAACTCTCAAGCAATTGCGGTCTCTCCAAGGAAAGCTCGTGTATATTCGACGATTCATAGCCAATCTCTCCAGCAAGTGCCGTCCCTACAGTCATTTAATGAAGAAGGGGACCCCGTTCGTCTGGAATCTCAAATGCTAAAGCGCAGTGGACAAAATCAAGCAATACCTGCAGAATCCGCCGGTACTGGCCGCTCCGGTCAAGGGAAAACCTCTCATCCTGTATATGACTACCCTTGAAGGTTCCTTAGGCGCACTATGGGCACAGAAGAACGACCAAGGGAAGGAGAGAGCCCTTTATTATTTGAGTTGAGTTCTCCTGGGGGCAGAAAACAACTCCTCCTCCATCGAAAAACACTGCCTGGCGTTAATTTTCGCGATAATGAAGCTCAGGCACTATGCTTTGGCGCATGAGGTCCATCTCATATCAAAAGTGGATCCTCTCAAATATTTGATGTCGAGAGCCATACTAACAGGGCGGCTCGCTAAATGGGCCCTCCTATTGATGGAGTTCTCGATAGCATACCGACCCCTCAAGGCAGTGAAAGGCCAGGCCATCGCCGACTTCCTCGCTGAGCATCCGATGCCTGCCGATTCACCCCTAAATTGCGAATTGCCAGACGAGCACGCGTTTGACACGATCGACGGGGGAGAAGAAAGAGTGATACCCGATGGGAACTCTACTTCGATGGGGCATCTTCCATGAAGAAGCGAAAGCACAGCTCCCCCATAATCAAATCGGGGGTAGGCCTCATCTTCGTGAGGGATAATGCGCTTTGCCTTCTCGTTAACAGAGCCGAGGACGAACAATGAAGCCGAATATGAAGCTTTGATAGCAGGTCTTGAGATCGCTGTCGACATGGGAATCGAAAACCTCCTCATATATGGAGACTCCCAGCTGGTCGTTAGTCAAGTAAATGGCGACTCTCAAACGTGCAAGCCCGAGTTGGTAAAGTACGGCGGGAGAGTACAACAATTGCTGACTCAAATTCCTTCCTATGTTCTGGAAAGCATACCACGTACGGAAAATAGCAAAGTGGATGCGTTAGCCAAGCTCGCTAAAGAATTGGCTGACGAAAACCTCGATGACGTAAGGATCGTTGTACAAAGCCGTCGGGTTCTTGCACCAGCGGAAATATCTCCGAAATCGTTTAAAGATAAGGAAGCGACCGAGCAAACATCCCTACAAATATAGGACCAAGAGAAGGCCAAGGATTGGAGAGAAGTCTTTATAGACTACTTCAAATCCCGTCGAACACCTGAAGATGCATCCTCGAGACATCAGCTCATGAAACGAGCACTGTCTTTCACCTTCATCAATGATACTCTGTATAAGAGATCGTTCGACTCCTTGTGGCTAAGATGCCTGGGACCAGAAGAAGCAAGGAGAGTCGTCCGAGAAACTCATGACGGACTCTATGGTTCTCATCAAGCCGGGCCAAAGATGAAGCTGAAGATCAAAAGAATGGGCTACTATTGGCCCACGATGATTCAGGACTGCCTTGAATACGCGAAGCAATGCCATTCATGCCAGATTCATGGAGACTTCATCCATCAACATCCAAACACGCTACACCCAACAGTGGCTAGCTGGCCGTTCGAAATATGGGGAACTGAGATAATCGGGCCCATAGAACCAGCGTCGTCCAGAGCACATCGGTTCATATTGGCGACGATCGATTACTTCTCTAAGTGGGCAGAAGCAGTACCGCTAAGAGAAGTGAAGACAGAGAATATCTTCCATTTCTTCAAGAGACACGTTATCTATCGGTTCGGCACTCCGCGACAGATTATCTCCGATAACGGGCCAGCCTACAGAAGTTACAAAATCATCCGCTTTGCACAGCAGCATAATATAGACTGGAGATACTCTTCGGTCTATAATCCCTGAGCTAACGATCTAGCCGAGGCTTTCAACAAGACCTTGATGAAGATCATAAAAAAGACGGTGTCTCGAAATAAAAAGGACTGGCACGAAAGACTGCATGAAGCTCTCTGGGCTTATTGGACCACGTTCAAAACGACCACGAATACAACGCCGTATGCATTGGTATTCGGCACTGAAGCAGTAATCCCCTTGGAGATAGAGCTACCCTATCTATGAGTGGCGGTTCACTACGAGCTGACAGATGAAGAGAATGCCCATCTTTGGCTTGAGGAGCTCGACCCCCTTGACGAAACCCGGCTCATGGCGCAACAAAACTTGGAGGCTTACAAAGCAAAGATGACGCGCTCATACGAGAGATTGACTAGGCCGAGAACATTCCGCCAAGGGGAACTTGTGCTAGTGGTCAAGAGACCTATGATCCCCAATCGTGCCAAATAGGGGAAATTCGAGCCGAATTATGAGGGCCCGTACATTATAGACAAAATCTACCAAGGTGGGGCTTACTTGCTCATGGATATGCATGGCGAAACACCCTTCAGGCCAATAAACGGCCGGTTCTTAAAAAAATACTACGACTAACGAGTCACGGCCTAGGTCAATGATAGATGACGACGCCTATACCCGCTCGCTATTTTCTCAAGCCTGAACTCTATAAGTAGTATCCGGCGAAACATCGCCTCGAAAACGTGCGATGGACCGAAACGTCCCTAAACTAATAATGGACCGAAATGTCCTAAAACTAACTACTGACCGAAACGTCTTTAAACTACTGCAAACCCGCGGCATCTCCAGGCTGACGTGGTAAAAAAAAACGGTACGTCCATAAGCAAAATGGGCACGGATGAAAACCCGAAAGGGCTCCGTGAGTAAAAACAGCAGGGCTACCGGCGAGTTTGTGAAAATCCGAAAGGGCGCAATCTCGTTAAAAGACACTTGCAAGGTCCTCTCGACCTTGTAAGGAGAAAACTACCTGCGTGAGATTCTTACGACTCATAAAGGAGCAACACACTTGGGGATCCCCACGACTCCTAAGGAGAAATTACACTTACGAGATCCTCACGACTCGTAAGGAGAACTCTCTTATGAGACCCTCACGGCTCATAAGATTCAAAAGCCTTAAGTTACAGGGATCTGAACCTGTTCTTAAGCCATCACCTTTCCCAGATTGCCCTACAAGCGGTTCAATACTGACCCTTGTATACAATCCACGGGCACAAATAATCATTTCCTTGCCGAGTCCCACCAACGACGAGGAATGTCCTCATTTGATGGACAAACAATTGTAGGTCCTGTAATACCCAGTTTTTTCTTCTACGTCTAAATCCGTATTTTATTATTTTATGATTTTATTTATTTTACCTATAAATTTTATTTATTATATATATAAATTTTACCTCTTTCTAAATCCCATTATTCATTTTTGAAACCCAAAACCATTTTTCCTTTACTATTAATTCCCTCAGCCCATCACTTTAGTTTTATGAACCTAATTTTTAGTTTAAATATTAGACCCGGCCCTTTCCCTTCTTACCCATTTTTATTGTTTTATTTTTCGGCCCACCTCCTAAGTCCTTTACCTAACTTTAATTTAATTATTTTAAAACCCTAGTCAGCCTAGCTCAGCTCGGCCCGGCCTTTTCCCCCCAATTCTTATTTTATTTTTCCCCAAACCTCAAAACCCAACCTAACAGTCAAGGCCCGCTCCCATATTTGTTTCCCCAAATTTTTTTCAAAATTATTCTGGCCCGTTTCTATTTATTTTTCCCTAATTAATCTCTTGGCCCAGCCCCTATTTCCTCAGCAGTTTAAAAGCCAGCCCATTTATTTTTATTTAATTCTCATTTTCCTTATTGGCCCGGCCCTCTCTCCTTCAGCCCACGCCCTTTCCTTCCCCTACCCGACCCGCTCCACTGTACATCTCCTTTAATCCCCAACGGCTCTTTCCCGCTCGCGCGCGCTCCTCGCGCCGCCTCCTCCGCCTGCGCCCACGTCGTCTGACCGTTACTCCCCACGACGCGCGACCCTTCGCACTCCCCTCTCTAACCTCGTCACCCCATCACTTCCTCACTCATCCTCCTCCCAACACCTCTCATCCACCCTCCTTCTCCCTCAATCGAGCGCCACCCCCTGCATGCAACCGCCACCGACTCTCCCCCGCGACGACGACGATAAACTCCTCGTCGACTCCCTCATCTCCCCTCACTGCCTCACCACGTCTCTCCCCTGCGCCTTCAAACCCACCGAGCTCCCTCTTCTCTTCCTCCTCACTGCCGCCGCCGCCGATGATCTCTCTCTCCCCTGCAACTCCTCCTTCTCACTCTCTGTAACTCTCCCCTCTGTGTCCCCTCTCTCTCAGCTATCACTCACTCTATCTCTCTCTCTCTCCAACTCCCTCTCTCTCTCACTGTCTTTCTCTAGCTCTCTCTCTCGCTCTCTGTTTCTTCCCTCTCTCTCACTCTCTCTCTCTCAGCTCTCTCTCTCACTCTGTCTCTTTCTCTCTCTCACTCTCTAAATCTCACTCTCTCTGTCCTTCTCTCTCTCTCTCTCTAAACCTCGCTCTGTTCTATCTCTCACTCTCTATTTATCTCTCTCTCTCTAACACTCTCTCTCCCGCTCCAAATCTCACCGTCTCTCCATTCCCTATCAACCTACACCACCACAGGACATTGCCCGAGCCCGCAACAGCCAACTCCGTCAAGCTCGAGCCAGGATCGAGGTTTTTGTCACTCGGAGCCGTAGCCGTCGCGGTGCTTGTCCGTCGCGGTGCTTGTCCGTCGCGCGTTCTTGCCTTTACCACTGCCGTGCATCGCCTAGACGCCCCCAGGCAAGTTTTTACTTGCTTACATGCTATGTTACTTAAGTTATAATCGTTAAATGCATAGATTATTAAAGTACAAGTTTAACTAATTACGTGCCTTAACCTGTTCGACGTGTGTTCCCAAAGGAAATCTTTCCCTAAATTGACGGAACTAAACGGTATTGGTTGGCCCGTATAGCTGTGAACTTAGAGTATGAATTTCGCTGTATAATGTGATCGTTAAAGATTAAAACGGCTACCCCCAAGTTTAATTGCAAAACTGAAATTATATTGTACCTGAAAACCGTTAAATTCACCATAAATCATATACATTCGAGAATGGTGCGTTCGAGGGCTCAAATCGAAGCCGACTCGACAAACTTTAACCCTGTATTAGTTTCCAGACATTCCTGTACTTAAACCATGATGAAAATAGGATCGGAGTGCGACTCTGGACTGCAGTCCAGAGCGGCTCCAGTTATTGGTAGCTGTTCCGTAATGGGTACCACAGGATTTACTTAACTCTTAGGTTGCGGAACCCCACTGTTCACTATAGATAAATCTGTTAGCTAGACAACACAATTGGTTTCGTTCTGTTTCGTTACCGTTTGATAGTTAATCCGTAATTTAATAGATCGGGACCCATAACAGTCCCAGCAGATTCAGAATTGACATGTTAATATTAAACAGATTATAACTCCTAACGTACAGACGCGATTGAAGATCCGTTTGTTGCGTTGAAAACTTTACAGAAAACCCTAGAATTCATCCAACTGTAGCGTCGCTAAAATCTGATCCCAACTGGGGTTAAAATGCGTTGCGAAATGGATTCCTGGTTCTGAAACCGGATTTTCAGCCGCGTGCGCTTAAAATGAAACAGTTATAACTAATGATCCTGAAGCCCGATTGGCTCGAAACCAAATTAGATGGATAGATAACTACCTGTTTATCATTTCGTTAAATTATATACATATGTTTCATGATAAACCGTGCAAGTGATAGACTGTTGTTTTTTTGACACCTTAGTTGTGCTTCTTATACTGTTCATGCATCATATCATACCTATATCATTGTAGTGATAACCTAGTGACAACGTGCATTTACCCAGTGTTAGATTTTAGTGGTGATTGTGGCAAGTACGTCAGTGTTCGTGTATCCGTGATTAAGTGAAAGTGATACGTACTTGTGCACAATCAGTGTCCCTATTATTCTATTGCATTGTCGACGTCTGTGGGATGCGTGTACGTGTGACTATAAGTGGTATGGGACACTTATGGAAGCGCTTGCACGGGTATCACAGATAAGGCATCCGACACTGCCATTTATCTTACGTATTAGTCGGGACGTGCTTGATGGAGGCCCTGCCTCCAGTTCTCGTGCAGACATGTCACGGATCGATTAGTATTTAGGGTGATGGTTAGCGTTTGATGCAGACCACGGGGTGTGGGGTAGTTTAAGTGTGAGTTCAACAGAATCTCGGGAGTCCCATGCCGGCTTATATATTTAGGGAGTTATATGGAGATTTACAGGGTACATGATATATACACCGTGATATACTCGTTACATGTTGGGCCCGTGGTCCCTTGCCCTTGGGTTCTACCCTTGGGTGGAGGACACTCGCGAGTGGTTGACTCTCACACTTGGACTGACGATAGGCTTAGTGACCTGTACAGTGAGACTTAGAGACTGATAGGGATACTGGCATTTCATTCCTTATATATAATGTGTGGCATACGTGACATATTGTTATACTGCTTTACTGTTCCGCTGCGTTGATTACTACACATGCATATTCATGATGCCATTTATTTACTACTTCACATACCTATTATCACTGTTAGAACTGTCACTTGATTTTATGCATATTATATTGCTATTGTGTCGCTCTAACGACCTGAGTATGCATGCTCAGTGTGAGGAGAGGATTTAGCTTGGATCAGAACTAGACGTGCATCACAGATTTCTTGATTTGCTACTCCGAGTTACTTTCGTTGTTCCACTTCAGGTCAGTTTATATTATTGTACTTTCAGTTACTGCATTTCTCATTACCTGCGTATCGTTTACCGTTTACCATGATAAACTAGAAGCCGAAGTGTGACTACGGCAGGACTTTTCCTTGACCGTAGGAGCATGGCTGGCCTTGTCTACCCCTCGTATCCCGTATTTTGGGAAGTGGGGCGTGACAGGTCCTCTCGATTTACAAGGAGAAAATACTCTTGCAAGATCCTTACGACTTACAAGAGAACATACATTTAGGAATCCTCACGATTCCTAAGGAGAAAAGACACCTACAAGATCCTCACGACTCGTAGCGAGAAATACCTCTATGAGACCCTTACGGATCATGGAGTCGAAAGCCGTAGTCGATAGGATCCTAACCCTGTTTGCTAAGCCATCTTTGTTCGAATCGACAGAGGCAAATGATGATTCGCTCCTGGCAATGTCCCAGTGGTAGCGATGCTGATGCCTATATTGGTATCAAATTCCAAGTCCTTTCACGGCAAATGATGATTCGCTCCTAGCAACATTCTAGTCCCAGCGATACTGATGCTAAGATTGGTATCAGATCTTGAGTTCCATACTCTAAAAAAAAAGGGTACGTCCATAAGCAAGATGGGCACGGATGAAAACCCGAAAGGGCGCAATCTCGTTAAAAGACACTTGCAAGGTCCTCTCGACCTTGCAAGGAGAAAACTGCCTGCGTGAGATCCTTACGACTCACAAAGGAGCGACATAATTAGGGATCCCCACGATTCCTAAGGAGAAATTACACTTACGAGATCCTCACGACTCGTAAGGAGAACCCTCTTATGAGACCCTCACGGCTCATAAGATTCAAAAGCCTTAAACTACAGGGATCTGAACCTGTTCTTAAGCCATTACCTTTCCCAGACTGCCCTACAAGCGGTTCAATACTGACCCTTGTATACAATACACGGGCACGAATAATCATTTCCTTGTTGAGTCCCACCAACGACGAGGAATGCCCTCATTTGATGAATAAACACTTGTAGGTCCTCTCGATTTACAAGGAGAAAACACTCTTTCAAGATCCTTATGACTTACAAGAGAATATACACTTAGGAATCCTCACGATTCCTGAGGAGAAAAGACACCTACGAGATCTTCACGATTCGTAGGGAGAAATACCTTTATGAGACCCTTACAGCTCACGAAGTCAAAAGCCTTAGTCGACAGGATCTTAACCCTGTTTGCTAAGCCACCTTTGTTCGAACCGACGAAGGCAGATGATGATTCGCTCCTGGCAATATTCCAGTGGTAGCGATGCTGATGCCTGAATCGGAATCAAATTCCAAGTCCTTTCATGGCAAATAATGATTCGCTCCTGGCAATATTCCAGTCGCAGCGATACTGATGCTAAGATCGGCACCAGATTCCAAAATCCATACTCATGGCGAAAAGTCGACGAGCCAAAAATGCATATGAAATAGCCGAAATGATGGGGCAACTTGTAACAAAATCAGCAAGTAAAATATATGCATACAAAAACAACCGAAATGATTGGGCAACTCGCAATAAAAAGTAGCGAGTAAAATGAAAAAATAGCCGAAATGATTGGGCA
This sequence comes from Agapanthus africanus, assembly GCA_030015575.1. Lineage (NCBI taxonomy): Eukaryota > Viridiplantae > Streptophyta > Magnoliopsida > Asparagales > Amaryllidaceae > Agapanthus > Agapanthus africanus. Next base: position 52,545,192 of record CM057339.1, read on the forward strand.
CCGCGAAAAATAGCCGAAATGATTGGGCAATCACGATTTTCGCGATAAAAAAAGCTGAAATGATAGAGCATCGCGGAAAGAAATAAAAAATGAATGAAATGAAACTTTTTGCCCTGCAGGTAAGTCCGTACTGACCCCTGTATACAATCAATGGGCATAAGCGAAAAGGGAACCACATGTCCCAACAAACTCTATCAAAAGGAGAGTCAGGTCTCAGCGGTAATATCTGCATCCCAGAAGACCCACAACGGTGTTCCTCCTCATTCCAGCAGGATACGGACGCGACATCCACCTAACAGAGCCATGGCAAAGTCCCTAGTTCTAGATTTCAATGGCGACATCTACAGCATAGAGATCATCAACGGTGTTCCTTCTCATTCCAGCAGGATACGGACGCGATATCCACCAAACAGAGCCATGGCAAAGTCCTGTTTCCCCCAATCAGAGCAAAGCTCTGTTTTTCAAAATTTGAAATGAGCAGCGCTTCATAAGAGTGCCAGCGCTCACGTGCAAAGCACGAGTGCGCTAGCGTCAGGAGCGCCGGCGCTCTGAAGCAGCGCTCACGTGCAAAGCACCAGTGTGCTAGCGCCTGGAGCGCCGGCGCTCTGAAGCAGCGCTCACGTGCAAAGTACGAGTGCGCTAGCGCTGGAACTAAATGTTCCCCACCGTCAGATCAAAGATCCAATAAAGAAGATAAATCATCAATTGACCAGAATAAAATTCTGTTAAGGAAAAATTCCTCAAAATCTTTCCAAACAAAATGATTGTGCTCTGTAAATCAAAACACCGTTGGATCAATGATCCAATGGTGATTAAAAATCACCAAATTACAGAATAAAATTCTGTATGGGAAAAGATTTCCCAATCTTGTTAAAAACAAGAAGATTGTCTTCTGTAAATCAGAAGCCCTTGGATCATAGATCCAACGGCGGGGAAATCCCCAAATCAATTAGAGAAAAGATCTTCTTAACCGATTGAACAAATCAGCCTTCACTATATAAAGGCCCCAAGACTTCAAGTCTCATATAGAGGAACCCCCCCATAAATTTTGAGAAATTTCAAAGACAAAGTGCAAGCTCTTAGAAGAAGAAAATTTTCTTCAAGGTAAAAAAAAAGAGAGAAAGAACAGAGATGAAATCATCTCATATATAAAGAAGAATTTACTTTTTTTTCTAAGATTATAGATCTATAAGACCAAGGTCTTTCACAAAGAGATCAAACTATCTCATCATAAAAATAAAGGGAAGAACTTAATCTTCTTCAGATCATAGATCTATAAGACAAATTGTCTTTCACGAAAGAGATTATAATATCTCATTATAAAAAGGGGGGAGAATAATTCAATTCTCTTAGGATCATAGATCCATAAAGGCAGAGCCTTTCATAAAAAAACATAAGAGATTGAAATATCTCCTATAAAAAAATAAGAATCTTGTTCTTAAATCCATGAGACAAACTCTCTTATAGAGAGAATCTAATTCTCAAGGCGCAAAGCTGCCTAAAAAGAGCCTTAGCGCTTCAAACTTAAACAGAAACACACTGCGCTCTTTGAACCGACGCTCAACGCCAAGCGCGCCACGTGCTCCTCACGTGTGCGCTACTGCGCTCTTTGAACTGGCGTATAGCGCCAAGCGCGCCACGTGCTCCTCACGTGTGCGCTACTTAACAGAAGCGCTCTGCGCTCATTGTCTGGCGCATAGCGCCAAGCGCGCCACGTGCTCCTTACGTGTGCGCTACTTAACAGAAGCGCTCTGCGCTCATTGACTGGCGCACAACGCCAAGCGCGCCACGTGCTTCTCACGTGTGCGCTAAAAGAACATAAATTGTTCTAAAAATAAAGCCCAGAGCTATAATGAGTGCTCACCACTCAATAAAAGACAAAAACAATTGTCAGAAACCAAGCCAATGCTCAGCATTGTTAAATGTTTAACATTTTAACTGAATGGGCCGAGCCCAAAGCGGCCACAGAACCCTAATTCAGATTGATTGAGCCCATATGCTCATAAATCTTTGATTTTAGTCCCAAATTGGACTAAAGATCTCCCAACCAATATTGGTTCAAGGGTACATCTCTTCACTCCTCTAATATATGTCGTTGTAATCCTTCAACGTTTTCAGAGAGGTGACGGGTCCCGACAACCAGACATTTCATGGACTGTGGGTTCCTTAAACCCATGGACTATGATGTCCTTAACCTTGGACTGTGAGGTCTTTAAACTCACAGACTATGATGCCTTTAAACTCCATGGACCGTAATGTCCTTAAACTAATGGACCGCAAAGTCTCTAAACTAAAACAATAGAGCCCAAATGCTCTTTTGTTGGATCTAAATGATCCTGTTAAGTAGATCTTAGTCTAAAATTAGACTAACGTATCCTTAACAAACGTTTAAGTCAATCTTAGTCTCAAATAGGATTAATGATCCTTAAACCCAACCCAAACCCGAATCTAAGAAAATACGGATTTGGACTAATTCACGCCCTACGGGCGACAACATAAATTAGTCTCCGTATAAAATCCACGGGCAACCAAAAACAAAACAAACACACACGACACGAAGTGACCATCTGGAGAAGAAGAAAGTGGTTACCGCGATGCGGTAGCGTAATTAACTGCAGGGGCTTGCACCTGCAGGGAAGAGCATCCCCACAATCAAAAACCCCTCAACGAGGGGGAATCTGACGAAGTCTGCTACATCGGCCGCATCCGTTTAAACCTTCGATACATGGTGCTATAAATCAACTTGGCATCTTCAGAGAGGTGGATGGATAGCACCAAATAGCATCTGCCCTCGAAATTCAGGCCGGACGTCCCAACGTCCCGGTCGCGTCTTTTCGGCGGAGAACAGATTCTGGCACGCCCGGTGGGACCTTTTCCTCTTTCCACTCCACACTTCGTGCGTCGTGTTTCGTGAACAAATCACGGTTTGACATGGTTGCCTTTGGATGTGAGGTACTAAGATTTGGTGTCTTGCTCCGTGCAGAAAACAGAAGATCAATGGCCTCAAACTGCACTAACTGCAACTGCAGCTCTCGCTCCGTCCTGTCCAGAGGAGTGACTTACGAGCCCCAAGTGGCCTCCCTTTTCACAATGCCGGTGGAACAAGTGACCCAAGCCACCACTGGGCTATTCTTCGGGACCATGATCCCGCCAACAAGCTTCAGCGCTCCTGTACCATTGTAAGAAGCTTCGAAGAAGTCGGTCTTTGATTGGCTTGCAACTACTGCGGCCCTTCTCAACGGGTCACCCAAGTCCACTGCCTCAGTTTTCAACAGACTGGGCCGAAGCTCAGATGGGCCCATGAAGAAGCCCGTAATTCCTGAAGGGGTTATCCCGAAGCGGATAGCCATTCCTACTCCTGAAGTCACCAAGGCGGCTTCCCGTGCTAAAGAGTCAGTCTTTGCAAGACTGACCGTTTCAGCTCCCGTTCCAGGCAAAGTTATGAAGGCTGTTTCCCCTGTTCGAAAGTAGGCCTTCGCGAGACTGACTATCCCTTCTCAACGGATGTCAGTCTTCGACAAGCTAGCGCCAATAACAGTCTCTCCTCAAAGTAAGGGGCAAGAGGAAGCTCATCCAACACCAGAGGTGATCCCGGCCGCACGACATGCTCGACGTCGCCACTGGCGCCGAGTGAGGAAAGCTGGGGGCAGTCACCCTCTGGATTTACGCCTCCAGCTCCAACGGTGGAAGTTGAGGCTGCTGTTCTAACTGGGAACAGGTTTGAACCACTCAGGAGGGTCCGCAAGAACTCTCCGACTGCTGTACTCAAAAGATCTCCTTCATCTGTGGAGAATACCACAAAGGCAAAGCTTGAACAGCCCCCTCAGCGGCTGACTTCTAAAATTTACAAGGTCTGGCGTCAAGTCCAAGACTCGGTGATTGATCAAGATTACTCCTGCCGACTGAAGAAGATGAAGGTTCGGCAAGAGAAGGACCACTCTGTTGTACCACAGAAGGTGTCGTCTACCTGGGTGCCCACTATAACGGCCCCCTCAACTTCACCAGCCCAAAAAAAGAGAAGGCTAGAGAAAATCCCCGTGTCTGCAACAAATGTCAAGGGCACTGAGCCTAAACGCCCTAAGTCTGGGGGCATGGTGGTGCATACCGTCTATATGGCATCCGGAAAAGAGGATAGCCGTATCTCCACAGGTCATCGACCGCTTACGCGATCAGTGACTAAGGCTCAGGAGCAACAACAACAAAAGCTCCAAGAGATGCTAACAGCTATGGCCGCACTCACGGGACCAAAAGCAAGCCCAGAGACATCCTCGGAGCAGCGTCATGAGCAGGAAACGGATGCCGAATTCCTTCGGAGAATGCTTGAGAAGAAGGACAAAGAGGCCGCGGAACAAGCGGCCAACATAAAACAAATGGCCCTTCTATTCCAAGATATGGTGGGCATGATGATCCAGCCGGACTCTCCAACCGAAGATCCTACAGTTATAACTGAAGATGATAGAGGAGAGACATCAAATCCTCTGCCGGCTCTGTCAGCGGCCAAGGAGGAGACCATCTCCAAAGCCACGCTCGATGATTATATAGCTCAACAAATACGAGCTCATCAAGCAAATGAAGCGGCTGGCTAAGTCGTCAGAACTGGACGGCCCTATCCGGGTTGGTACGATCAAATAAAGTACCCGCCAGGATACACGATTCCTAAAATCCATGTGTACAAGGGGACAGACAATCCCCATCAACACGTCGCTCAGTTCAGGGCTCTCTGCGGCAACAATGGAGGGGATGATAAGCTACTGCTCCGCTAATTCGTCGGCAGCTTGGCGGAGACGGCATTCGAATGGTACTCAGAGCTTCCCAACGACTCCGTCAAAACTTTTACAGAGATGGAATTACTGTTCACCCAGCATTTCGCAAGCGCTAGCGAACGCACCCCAATCACCGCTTTAATTAACTCTAGAGTAAAGCCAGGCGAAACATGGGTGCAATACGCAATACGGTGGCGGAATCTATGGTCAAAGTGCGAGCAGCGCATCGAAGAAGCACCTGCGGTAGGCATGTTCGTGGGTACTCTTGATCCACAGGCGACCATTTCGTAATTCATGATGTTCTTCAAGCCAACTACTTTTCAGGTCTTGATTGACAAACTGGCCCAAATAGATCAGATGGGTCATAGACCATCTCCTTCGAAGCCGGAATCTCTGAATGAAAAAGGGAAAGGGAAAGCGACTTTCGTCGCCAATGCTCAACAGCAGCCCAGTGGTCCGAAACTAACTGATCACCAAGATGAAAGACGGCGATTCTTTAATGAGAAACTGAAGCGCCCTTATTCGTTTCCCCGGGATAAAACGAGGAGACTGTTCGAGCTGGCGGTGCACAACAGGCTCATCACCTTGCCGGATCCGAAACGCCTATTGCAACCCGGTGAGGCCAATGATCCCAATTATTGCCCATATCACCAAGTGGTAGGCCATCTAATCGAAGATTGCTTCGTCTTCAAAGGCTGGATTGAGAACCAATACCAATAGGGCAAATTCGCACTGTCCGAGAACTGGAAAGTAAGCCCGCCTCAGCCGCACACTCTTAAAAGGGAGAACATGCCGGGGGCATCATGCTCTTTTGTAGAAGAAGCTCCATGGGAGGTCGCTCTTTCAACCAAAACAAAAAGAATGCTAAAGGATCTCCAAACATGCCCGGCGATCAGGTGGAAAAGTCCGCTGAAACCCACTGAAGCCGCGCCCAACGCCAAAAATTGGTGGGGATGGTCAAAATGCCCATACCCAGCCGTCAAAGTCTTCAAAGAAGAAGAAGAAGACCAGAAAGCCCGTGAAGCTTGGTGACAAGCGTACGGACCTGCAAAAACATATTGACGTGTTGGAAGAATATAACCAGAAGGCACGAACCCCGGTCACACTTCAAGAGTTTCTCAGCCACATCCTTGAAGACGGAGATAGCGACAAAGATGAGGAAGAAGACTCGTCAGATGAACCTGAGGATTATGTGGCAAGCTGTCACGTGATCTCTCATTCGTTAATAGATGGTGAAGAAGCTCCTGAGGAAGAGAAATTGGGGGCAGATCCCGAACCAAAACCCTTGGAACCGTCTGACGAGATGATCGATCTGCTGCTGAACGCAACCCGTCAGAAAAGCAAAGCCGATCGGGAGCGCGAAATGGCCATATTCGAAAAAGCCAAACGCCGGTGGCTGGACGAAAGGGTTAAAACACTCCCACCAGATCAAAGCACATCCACCGCAAACAAAAGCAAACTTAAGACGAGGAAACGGTTCGCCAAAGCCCTGTCAATGGAAATGAAGCTCCGCCTTTTAAAGGAAATTCTCCTGGCAGCATACACCTTGACGAAGCGGATGCACATCCAAATTACTGCTTATACCATCGGAGGATCACGCACCCTACCGAAGAGTGCATGGCCTTTAAAAACTGGTGGCAGGGATATATTGCCCATCGACAACACGTCCAGCGAGTGAAGCGCAAGGCTTGTCGGGAACAGAGAAGCACGACAGATGAGCGCAAAAGAACTGCTGGCAATTGTCACATAGTCGACACCGAGGGATCGCAAGTTATCACCTTCGGAAGCGACTCTGACAAAGAAATCGCCCTCAGCTGCGAAGATTTGCGAGAAAATCTAGCTGCGTAATCATACGTTGCCCGAAAAAATCTCGGACTTATGAACAACTGACTGAAACGTCGTTAAACTACTACAAACCCGCGGTGTCGCTGACGTGGTAAAAAAAATCGGTACGTCCACAAGCAAGATGGGCACTGATGAAAACCCAAAAGGGCTTCGTGAGTAAAAACAGCAGGACTACCGGCGAGTTTGTGAAAACCCGAAAGAGCGCAATCTCGTTAAAAGACACTTGCAAGGTCCTCTCGACCTTGTAAGGAGAAAGTACCTGCGTGAGATCTTTACGACTCACAAGGGAGCAACACACTTAGGAATCCCCACGATTCCTAAGGAGAAATTACACTTACGAGATCCTCACGACTCGTAAGGAGAATTCCCCTATGAGACCCTCACGGCTCATAGGATTCAAAAGCCTTAAGCTACAAGGATATGAACCTGTTCTTAAGCCATCACAATCCCCAGATTGCCCTGCAAGCGGTTCAATATTGACCCTTGTGTACAATCCACGGGCATAAATAAACGTTTCCCCAACAGAGTCATACTATTGATGAGGGATATCTTCACATGGCAAACGACCCTTGTAAGCCCTCTCGACTTATAAAGAGAAAACGCTCTTGTAAGATCCTTATGACTTATAAGAGAACACACACTTAGGAATCCTCACGATTCCTAAGAAGAAAATGCACCTACGAGATCCTCACGACTCGTAGGAAGAAATACTTTTATGAGACCCTTACGACTCGTAAAGTCAAAAAGCCTTAGTCAACATGATCTTAACCCTGTTTGCTAAGCCACCTTTGTTTGACATCGACAGAGGCAAATGATGATTCGGTCCTGACAATATCCCAGTTGTAGCGATGCTGATGCCTGAATCGGTATCAAATCCCAAGTCCTTTTACGGCAAATGATGATTCGCTCCTGGCAATATTCCAGTCGTAGCGATGCTGATGCTGGGATTGGCACTAGATTCCAAGTTCCACACTCATGATAAAGATTCAGCGAGCCAAAAATGCATATGAAATAGCCGAAATGATGGGGCAACTTGCAACAAAATTAGCAAGTAAAAATATATGCATACAAAATAGCCGAAATGGTTGGGCAACTCGCAATAATAAAAAAAACAGCGAGTAAAAATAAAAAAATAGCCGAAATGATTGGGCACTACGAAAAATAACCGAAATGATTGGGCCCTCGCGACTTTCGCGATATAAAAGCTGAAATGATAGAGCATCGCGGAAAGAAAACAAAAAAATACATATAAAATGAAACTCTTGCCCTACAGGCAGTCCATACTGACCCCGTATACAATCCATGGGTATAAACGAAAAGAGAACCACATGTCCCCCACCATATCCTGTCAAAAGGGAAAGTTAGATTTCAACAGTAACATCTGCATCCCAGAAGATCAACAACGGCGTTCCTTCTTATACCAGCAAGGCACGAAAGCGACACAACGAAACGGAGCCATGGCAAAGTCCCTAGTTCCAAATCTTAACGGCAACATCTATAGCCTAAAAATCAGCAATGGTGATCTTCCTCATTCCAACAGGATTCGGACGCAACATCAACGCAACATCACCAAACGGAGCCACGGCAAAGTCCCTAGTTCTAAGACTCTACGGTCCACAGACAACCTAGAATCAACCAATGACCTCCCTGCCGGATCAACGCTCCGTCTCGGAAACAAGTCAACCAACCCCCAGGGAAATCAACGTCCTTGGCAAAAACCTAAATTCAGGGAAATCAACGTCCTTGACGAGAGCATCTCGATTCGCGTCGACCTGCAAGGAAATCAGTGTCTTTGCAGGAATATCTCGATTCGTCTCAACTTCGAGGAAATCAGTGTCCTTGGCAAATACCTCGATTCAGGAAAATCAGCGTCCTTGACGAGAGCATCTCAATTCGCGTCGACCCGCAGAGAAATCAGTGTCTTTGCAGGAAAACCTCGATTCATCTCAGCGTCCTTGGAAAAAACCTTGATTCAGGGAAATCAGCGTCCTTGATGAGAGCATCTCGATTCGCGTCGACCCGCAGAGAAATCAGTGTCTTTGCAGGAATACCTCGATTCGTCTCAACTCCGAGGAAATCAGCGTCCTTGGCAAAAACCTTGATTCAGGGAAATCAGCGTCCTTGACGAGAGCATCTCAATTCGCGTCGACCCGCAGAGAAATCAGTGTCTTTGCAGGAATAACTTGATTCGTCTCAACTCCGAGGAAATCAGCGTCGTTGGCAAAAACCTCGATTCAGGTAAATCAGCGTCTTTGACGAGAGTATCTTGATTCGTGTCGACCCGCAAGGAAACCAGTGTCTTTGCAGGAATATCTCGATTCATCTCAACTTCGAGGAAATCAGCGTCCTTGGTAAAAACCTCGATTCAGGGAAATCAGCGTCCTTGACGAGAGTATCTCAATTCGCGTCGACCCGCAGAGAAATCAGTGTCTCTACAAGAATATACGACGTCAGCAAAATGGAGCCATGGCAAAGTCCCTAGTTTCAAGTCTCGACGGCCACATCTATAGCCTGGAGACTCACAACAGCATTCCTCCTCATTCCAGCAGGATTCAGACGCGACAATCAACCTCGGAGCCATGGCAAAGTCCCTAGTTCCAAATCTCGACGGTTCACAGACAACCTCGAGACCACCTCGACATTCGTCTCATTACAGCAGACGCAACGTCAGCAAAGCGGAGCCGCGACAAAGTTCCCAGTTTCATGACTCGGCGGTGCACAGACAACTGAGAGTCAATCCTGATCCCGTATGGTTAAAGTCAATCCTGACCCCATATGGCTAAAGTCAACCCCTGACCCCGTATGGCTAAAGCCAATCCTGACCCCGTATGGTTAAAGCCAATCCTGACCCCATATGGCCAAAGTCAACCCTCGACCTCCCCGTCAAAGCAATACTTTAATTCGGGAGTAGGTCAACTCATCAATCACTTACGAGTCCTCTCGACTTGTAAGGAAGAAAATTCTCTCGGAGATCCTTACGACTCTAAAAAAAACACTTAGAAATCCTTACGATTCCTAAGGAGAAATTACACTTACGAGATTCTCATGACTCGTAAGGAAAACCCTTTTATGAGATCCTCACGGCTCATAAAGTTGAAAAGTCTTAGGTGGCTGATCCTAACCCTATCTCCTAAGCCATCACTGCCCTGCAAAGAGGTCAAGATGGTCTATCTATGGGCCATACTCTCTGAAGTCGAATATCGACAAGGAGGGAAACAATCACTTATGAGTCCTCCCGACTTGTAAGGAAGAACATTCTCTTGTGAGATCCTTACGACTCTCAAGAGAAAAACACACTTAGGAATCCTCACGATTTCTAAGAAGAAAATACACCTACGGGATCCTCGCGACCTGTAGGGAGAAAATTCTTTATGAGACCCTCATGGTTCATAAAGTTGAAAAGTCTACGGGATCCTCGCGACCTGTAGGGAGAAAATTCTTTATGAGACCCTCATGGTTCTTAAAGTTGAAAAGTCTTAGATGGCAGATCCTAACCCTGTCTCCTAAGCCATCGCTATCCTGCAAAGAGTCCAAGATGGACAACTACCTACTATCTACAGGCCACACTTCCTAAAATCATATGGCAACAACACAGCAAAGAGAAGAAAGCGACAGTGGGAGATAAAAAATATGTATCTTTTATTCATGAATTCAATTGAGTACAAGACGAATCATATAAAAGAATAAAAAATAGACACATGTTATTCAAAGATTACAAGTGTTCAATCTATACAAAAACAACTACTGAGAAAGAGGCGTTTTTAAATAAGTCAGCAAGTTGCTCCCGCGCTCCTTTCAACTCCTTTTCATGGTCAGCCGCTGCGGCCAGCTCCGCTTCGACTCGAGCCCGTTGCTGCAAGCATGATGAAACCTTCTCATCGATTTCCCGTTGGGCAGCTTCGCGACTCTGCGTAACCCGTTCAATGAAGTCGAGCTTCCGCCTCAATGCCAGCCCGTCCGAAATATATCGCTGCAAATTGTTAAAGACGGCTCTCAGTTGCGCGGCGTTCGCTTTAACTTGGGCGAGCAGCCGGGCAGATTCACCTGAAGCCTCCTCGCGTTCCTTCCGCCTCAAGGTTGCTTCTTGTTCAAAATGGCGGAGGAAGGACACGCTCTGCTCAACCCATGCAGCCCGCTGGGAGTTCAAAGCTAACATTTTCGGAGCAGGACGCCTGAGCTCAATCTTATACAGACTGGCCTCGATCTTCCTACAGTGATTAACCCAAGACTCGACGACACCCTCACTGTAGAAGTTCGCGAGCTCGCCAGCATAAGATTAACCTCAGCAGCAAAACCCGCAGTAGATGCGAAAGCCTCGGCGTCAAGATCCTCGACGAATTCACTTAACATTCGCAGGCTGTTCGCGGCACCCCTGGAAGATGGGCGTTTAACAAAGGGCCCTGCCGGCATTGGAATTCGAGACTCGAAGGGAGCTGGAGTCGGTGCGACCGTTGCAAAACAAATCATAATCAAATGTCGGCTCAAGAAATAAAGAAAATACACGAACAATAGAGTCTACTATACCGGCTGCAACAGGGGGCAGAGCTGGGAGTACTGGTGGCGCGACGATACCCTCGTCCCCTCCTTCAATTTGTAGTGCTGTAATCAATTTAAGGTTAGCAATGGCAGAATCATCCGTTAAAGAAAAGAAAAGACGTGGGTTCGAAAAGATACTCACCGGCACCAGCAGGCAGACTAATTTTCGACTGGAAGGAGAAGTGCGGGTTCAGCACTTGATACAGATGATCAAAGAGAACTCATGCAAGATTACGATGATATATGGTCAGTACATGAAAGATGTTGTCCCTGATTTAAATTAATTGCAAACCCATACCTTCCAGCATTTGAGAAGATATAAGAGGAGACGAAGGGGCAGCGACCGTCAGAGCGGCAGCTGGTGGTGTTTCTTCAGGTGGCACAACCTCAGCGCTCACCACACCTACATTCGAAAGGAACAAAATGTCATCAGAAGGGATTGCAAAACGAAAAGAATGCAGCGACCCGAGACCTACCAGACAGGTCATCAGCCAAAACTGTGACGGAAGCATCACCAAGCATCACGAATTCTTCGATCTCATTCGGGGGGATGGTTTCGCCGCCCGTGGCTTCGTCCCCTGATTCCACGAGAGCCGTCGTGACACTCGCAATGCCAGGCGATGGCAGAGAACCGCAGGTGGAAAGAGCGGCAATTGGAGCAGTCCCGAACTCCTGAGAAAGAGTAGCCGCTTCGGGCTCGGTGGTTGCCATCATCTCACCTGCCACCTCCTCACCAGGACTTGGCCCTGCAGGGTAGGATATATGAGAATCTGAAGATCAAATTCTGACAAAAGGACCTAGTGTTACGTTACCTTGGGACGGCTTTTCAATTGCTTCCCGAGCCGCGCGTACCGCCTGTCTATGAGCGGTAGACAAGGCGGCCGGAGCACCCTCTGAAGAAGCAGGGATAGGGGAAGCAACGCTCGAGCCAGCACCTACAGCCAAGGCGGCGTTACGTTCTCTTGCTGCACACCTCCTACGCTTCCTTTCTGCCTGGGCCATGAGAGCTGATCTTCTTAAGACCTCCGTCAAGGAGACGTCATCGTCCGAACCAAGTTTTGCCTCTGGAACCTCTACGGCGTCCGTCATCGGCTGTTTAAGTGAAGCTTCTTTCGGCGATTTTGAGGGAGCTGGGACTTCGGCAGCTGGCCTTGGAAGCGTCTCCGCACCACCCTGCGGAATCGGCACTGCACTCGGGATAACTTGGGTCGAGGTAGTCCCTGCGATAAGATGAAAAAGGAGGGTCAGTTTACCCATAAAAAGGGGAATGAAAACACAGTAAGCCGAAATATACCGAGGCCCAGGGAAGCGCGAAGCCTTTCCTCCTCTTCGAAAGTTTTGAGGGAAGCTGCAAGAGCTTCTTCGGCGGAGATGTCTGTTGAAGAAGAAAGCGTTAGTCAAAGCATAGAAATTAAAATAACCGCGGAAAAATATGACCGAAGTCTACCTGACTGCGTGATAGTGATTAGTGCTGCTTCATCGCGAGCCAGCCGCTCGGAAGCTGCAATGGCAGCCTCTAGATCGGTATCATCTGGCGCCTCAAATAAACCCTCGTTAGTCCCGTATTCACTTATGCCCTCGCTATAAGGAGCGTGAGGCTCCTGGCCGAATGCAACGTCTGCAGAGAGTATTGACTTCTTTCTCTTCTGCGAGCGCGTGCCGGTAGCCGCTAGCACAAGCTTACGCTTGGTGGGCACCTTTGGACGACGAGTCCCGATATCTGAACCCACGCCAGACTCGGGAGACGCCACAGTCACCGCTTTCACGGGAGCATGGGGTAGCGGCAGCTCAGGCATGACGCGCGAGACCACAACCGCAGCAACCTCTCTCAGAGGAGGACGAACGACAGTCCGTTGCTTCAAAGGAATAGCTGGATTACCAGCAGGGGCTGCACCCTTACGATCAAGCAACAACTTCTTTTCCTCCCTAATAACGGCGTCCATCGAATGTTGATACCACGCCACATATACGTTCAAGATTCGCGGGACGCAACTCGGCTCACCGATAAAGAAACTAGAGCCGGTGTTTAACCGCATAAAATGATGCAATGCATTTCGAATGCCTTCTTCCGTGGCAGCTGGCTCAACTAAAAATGCTTCGAGTGGGACACCCTGATTATAACTTGATTGCTGAGTGAAACGGTGGGGGTTATATCTCATAAATAAAGCCGAGTCGTTCTGCCTGAACACCAAGTAGCCCGGCCTGATCGAATATAAATGGAGAATTTCTCGAGCTTTCAGGATAGAAGCTCCGTCCTTAAAGGTGTCCCGCAGCGGCTGCACCGTCTTGGTGGATTCTTTACTGATATTCATGAACTTATCAACAAAGGTCATGCCGTCACCAACTGTACGCGGGCGAAGAATCACACCCGAGCCTCTCGCTGGCTTGGCTCCACAATGGAAGCATCGATCAGCCGCATGATCCGTGGAAAATTGCAAGTTTCATAGAAATGGGGCCGCTTGTGCATTCCAAAAGCACCGAGCACATGCAGCTCGAGCCATGAAGTAAAATAATGCATTGGGAAGTTCACGGGCTGCACCCCCGGTTGAGTAGTGTCGGCCGCCAAGCTAAGGCCGTGATACAAATGAGCCAGCCCGGCAATCCCAATAGCGACCTGTCTCTCTTCAACCATCCGATGAGCTGGGTAGAAGACAGACGGCCGCATGTAGCGAGGGTGCATGGGAAGCGCGAACCAGCTTAACCACAAACCGTGGAACCCTAGAAAGAACGCTTCTTCATCGATGTCCTGAGCGACAATTTCTGAAAAGGGGACGACCGCGACATTGGGAAGGAAGAAACTCTTTTGATCGGCTTTTGTTGTCGGCCGGCTTTCCAAGCCAAAACCGAAAGGATCATCAAGTTTGGTAAACCTTTCACCTTGTTGCGATAAAGCTTTTGGGTGGAGAAAACGAGCGATGAAGTCCATGAAATTAACCCCACGGCTTCCAGATTCAAGAAATAAGCCCTCATAGACATTCAACACCTTAATCAAAACTCGGGGATTGATGTTGAATGGCATTTCCGGGATAAGGCCCTTCATCACCGACCTGGCGGCAAAGACGTACTCATCCTGAGGAAGTAATTCCTCATAATGCTCCCCTTTGACAGGCAAGCCAGAGATCTCCGCGAACTCCTCTAGAGAGATTGAGACTTCCCGATCCAACAAAAGAAAGGTGTGAGTTGGAACGTTCCATTGTTCCAAAAAGGCTTTTACCCACCATGTAGGAGGCGTGGAGTACTGAAAGAGAGAAACGTAAATTGCGGGATACAACCCGAGCCTTAGCAACTGCAACCTTTTCGCGGAAAAAATGTACCGGGCCCACTGCAAATATCCGGCTGGGTGACGGGGGGTTAATCCTATGTAATAAGGTTTTCCCCAAGGGCGCGACTCACCTTGACATATACGTCGCCCCAAGATATCCAACGCCATCGGAGGCTGTACGGGTATCGCAGCCAAAGAAGGCTGAAGGAGACCATCTGAAGTCTAATTGACCTCCTCCATAGTATAGTTCACTAGGGGTGGGTCGACGTAAGAGATTGCTGAAATGGGCTCCGAGGGCGTCGCGTAAGAAAAGCTCCGTCGGCCCCTGATAATTTGATTGTACCACGTTCCCCATAAATGGAGATTCTTCCGCTCCGGGTCGTGATCCTTGATCAGTGCAAAAACTTCTCGGTCTACTGGCGTTTCGGGGAATCCGCCTTCCGAACGGACAAAGGGAAACGAAGTATCGAAAGACATGGTACCTGCGCAAAAAAGAACAAAGTTAGCCGTCAATACTGCAAGTCAAGTTCGGTACTTGGTACTTTAAATCCGTACCACACTGCAATGAAGTAAAAAGGGGCCAAAGGGGACCCACTCAATCTAGATGACAGTTCATCATTAATAAGACAGTCTCATCATTTGATGAGACTGCCATTAAATGATGAAATCCTCAAAGGATTCTCATTTAATGAGGGCCCCTCGGGCCAAGGAGTAAATCTCCTATTGAGAGCAGTGCTCTTCAACAGAGTGACATCTGTCAACTCTGATGATGAAAGGAATAAAATTCCTCAAAAAAAATTCTGAAGAGCCATGCTCTGTAAAGATGATGGAATAATCCATCAGAAAACTTAAAGTAAAGTTTTTAATTCCATGATCTTCAAGATCCATGAACAAACTCTTAAGAGTTCTTTATGAAAGATTAACAAATCTACATGATTTGAAAGAGCAATGCTCTGTTAATGGGTTAAGAAACCCTGAAAAGGATCTTTTAAGATCTAAGATCTAACAAGAGCAATGCTCTGTTGAGAAACCCTAAAAAGGTTTTCTTGATGATCTATGATCTAAGTAGAGCAAAAGCTCTGTTAATGGGTGAAACCCTAGATTATTAACTAATCCCTTCAAAGATTAATCTTTACCTAAAAATCTGATAGAGTTTTGTCTCTAAGAAAATTCTTAAGATAAAGAGCTATGCTCTGAAGGAGAAATTGATTCTCAGAAAATAAGAAAGAAGATGAACAGAAGTCATCTTAAGGGCCAAAGGCCCTATTTATAGGCACCGAGAGCCGTTTCAACTTCTAAGTTGATCTAATGGTAGAGGTGCTGCCACCGCCGCACTCACGTGTGAGCCACGTGAGCGCAACGGTGGGAGGGAATTTGTTTCCCCCAATCAGAGCAAAGCTCTGTTTTTCAAAATTTGAAATGAGCAGCGCTTCATAAGAGCGCAAGCGCTCTGAGGCAGCGCTCACGTGCAAAGCACAAGTGCGCTAGCGCCAAGAGCTCCGGCGCTCTGAAGCGGCGCTCACGTGCAAAGCATGAGTGCGCTAGCGCCAGGAGCACCGGCGCTCTGAAGCAGCGCTCACGTGCAAAGCATGAATGCGCTAGCGCCAGAAGCGCCGGCGCTCTGAAGCAGCGCTCACGTGTAAAGCACGAGTGCGTTAGCGCTGGAACTAAATGTTCCCCACCGTCAGATCAAAAATCCAATAAAGATGATAAATCATCAATTGACCAGAATAAAATTCTGTTAAGGAAAAATTCCTCAAAATCTTTCCAAACAAAAAGATTGTGCTCTGTAAATCAAAGCACCGTTGGATCAATGATCCAATGGTGATTAAAAAATCACCAAATTACAGAATAAAATTCTGTATGGGAAAAGATTTCCCAATCTTGTTAGAAACAAGAAGATTGCCTTCTGTAAATCAGAAACCCTTGGATCAAAGATCCAACGGCGGGGAAATCCCTAAATCAATTAGAGAAAAGATCTCCTTAACCGATTGAACAAATCAGCCTTCACTATATAAAGGCCCCAGGACTTCAAATCTCATATAGAAGAACCCCCCCATAAACTTTGAGAAATTTCAAAGACAAAGAGCAAGCTCTCTGAAGAAGAAAATTTTCTTCAAGGTAAAAAAGAGATAGAGAGAAAGAACAGAGATGAAATCATCTCATATAAAAAGAAGAATTTACTTCTTTTTCTAAGATCATAGATCTATAAGACTAAGGTGTTTCACAAAGAGATCAAAATATCTCATCATTAAAATAAAGGGAAGAACTTAATTTTCTTCAGATCATAGATCTATAAGACAAATTGTCTTTCACGAAAGAGATTATAATATCTCATTATAAAAAGAAGGGGGAGAATAATTCTATTCTCTTAGAATCATACATCCATAAAGGCAGAGCCTTTCATAAAAAACATAAGAGATTGAAATATCTCCTATAAAAAAAATAAGAACTTTGTTCTTAAATCCATGTGACAAAGTCTCTTATAGAGAGAATCTAATTCTCAAGACGCAAATCTGCCTAAAAAGAGCCTTAGCGCTCCAAACTTAAACAGAAACGCACTGCGCTCTTTGAACTAGCGCTCAACGCCAAGCGCGCCACGTGCTCCTCACGTGTGTGCTACTGCGCTCTTTGAACTGGCATATAGCGCTAAGCGCGCCACGTGCTCCTCACGTGTGCGCTACTTAACAGAAGCGCTCTGCGCTCATTATCTGGCGCATAGCGCCAAGCGCGCCACGTGCTCCTCACGTGTGCGCTACTTAACAGAAGCGCTTTGCACTCATTGACTGGCGCACAGTGCCAAGCGCGCCACGTACTCCTCACGTGTGCTCTAAAAGAATATAAATCGTTCTAAAACTAAAGCCCAGAGATATAATGAGTCCTCAGCACTCAATAAAAGATAAAAACAATTGTCAGAAACCAAACCAATGTTCAGCATTGTTAAATGTTTAACATTTTAACTGAATGGGCCGAGCCCAAAGCGGCCACAGAACCCTAATTCAGATTGATTGAGCCCATATGCTCCTAAATCTTTGATTTTAGTCCCAAATTGGACTACAGATCTCCCAACCAATATTGGTTCAAGGGTACATCTCTTCACTCCTCTGATATATGTCGTTGTAATACTTCAACGTCTTCAGAGAGGTGATGGGTCCCGACAACCAGACATTCCATGGACTGTAGGGTCCTTAAATCCATGGACTATGATGCCCTTAACCTTGGACTGTGAGGTCCTTAAACTCACAGACTATGATGTCTTTAAACTCCATGGACCGTAATGTCCTTAAACTAATGGACCGCAAAGTCCCTAAACTAAAATAATAGAGCCCAAATGCTCTTTTGTTGGATCTAAATGATCCTATTAAGTATATCATAGTCTAAAATTAGACTAACGTATCCTTAACAAACGTTTAAGTTGATCTTAGTCTCAAATGAGATTAACGATCCTTAAACCCAACCCAAACCCAAATCTAAGAAAATACGGATTTGGACTAATCTACGCCCTACGAGCGACAACATAAATTAGTCTCCGTATACAATCCATGGGCAGCCAAAAACAAAACAAACACACACGACACGAAGTGACCATCTGGAAAAAGAGAAAGTGGTTACCGCGATGCGGTAGCGTAATTAACTGCAGGGGGCTTGCGCCTGCAGGGAAGAGCGTCCCCACAATCAAAAACCCCTCAACGAGGAGGAATCTGACGAAGTTTGCTACATCGGCCGTATCCGTTTAAACCTTCGATATATGGTGCCTTAAATCAACTTGGCATCTTTGGAGAGGTGGACGTATAGCACCAAATAGCATCTGCCCTCAAAATTCAGGCCGGACGTCCCAACGCCCCGGTCGCGTCTTTTCGGCGGAGAACAAGTCCCTAGTTCCAGATTTCAACGGCGACATCTACAGCCTAGAAATCATCAACGGTGTCCCTTCTCATTCCAACAGGATACGGACGTGACATTACCACTCGGAGCCACGGCAAAATCCCTAGTTCCAAGACTCTATGGTGCACAGACAACCTAGTGTCAACCCCTGACCTCCCTGTCGTCAAGCAACGCTTCGACTTGGATACATGTCAACCCCTAACCTCCCTGTCGTCAAGCAATGCTTCGACTTGGATACATGTCAACCCCTGACCTCCCTATCGTCAAGCAAATCTTCGACTTGGATACATGTCAACCCCTGACATCCCTGTCGTCAAGCAAAGCTTCGACTTGGATACATGTCAACCCCCGACCTCCCTGTCGTCAAGCAACGCTTCGACTTGGATACATGTCAACCCCTGATGTCCCTGTCGTCAAGCAACGCTTCGACTTGGATACATGTCAACCCCTGACCTCCCTGTCGTCAAGCAACGCTTCGACTTGGATACATATCAACCCCTGACCTCCCTGTCATCAAGCAAAGCTTTGACTTGGATACATGTCAACCCCTGACCTCCCTGTCCTCAAGCAACGCTTCGACTTGGATACATGTCAACCCCTTACCTCCTTGTCGTCAAGCAACGCTTCGACTTGGATACATGCCAACCCCTGACCTCCCTATCATCAAGCAACGGTTTGACTTGGATACATGTCAACCCTGATCTCCCTATTGTAAAGCAACAGTTCAACTCGGAGATAAGTTAACTCATCAACCACTTACGAGTCCTCTCGACTTGTAAGGGATAAAATTCTCTGACGAGATCCTTACGACTCTCAAGAGAAGGCACACTTAGGAATCCTCACGATTCCTAAGGAGAAAATACACCTACGAGATCCTCACGACTCGTAGAGAGAAAAAATCTTTAAGAGACCCTCACGGCTCGTAAATTCGAAAATTCTTAGCCGACAGGACCTTAACCCTGTCTCCTAAGCCAACATTGCCCTACGAGGAGGTCAAGATAGACTATCCACGACCCACACTCTCCAAAGTCGAACATCGACAAGGAGGGAAACAATCACTTGTGAGCCCTCTCGGCTTGTAAGCGAGAAAAAAATTCTCTTGCAAGATCCTTACGACTCTCAAGAGAAGGCACACTTAGGAATCCTCACGATTCCTAAGGAGAAAATATACCTACGAGATCCTCTCGACTTGTAGGGAGAAAAGTCTTTATGAGACCTTCACGGCTTATAAAGTTGAAAAGTCTTAGGCATCATACCTGAACCTGTTTCCTAAGCCATCGCTACTCTACAAAGAGCTTAAGATGGACTACTATCTGCTTGTTAAAATGACATGCCAATGACAAAGCAAAGAAAAGAAGGCGATGGTCGGAGATAAAAAAATGTGTGTCCTTTATTCATGAATTCAATTGAATACAAGATACATCATAAAATAAAAAGAATACATGTTATTCAAAGATTACAAATGTTTAATTGATACAAAGACAGTTACTGAGAAGGAGGCATTCTCAATAAATCAGCTAGTTGCTCGCGCACTCCCCTCAACTCCTTCTCATGGTCGGCCGCTGCGGCCAGTTCTGCTTCGACTCGAGCCCGTTGCTGCAAGCAGGATGAAACCTTCTCATCGATTTCCCGTTGGGCAGCTTCGCGACTCTGTGTAATCCACTCAATGAAGTCGAGCTTCTGCCTCAATACCAGCCCGTCCGAAATGCATCGCTGCAGATTGTCAAAGACGGCTCTCAGTTGCGCGGCATTCATTTCAACTTGGGCGCGCAGCCGGGCGGATTCACCTGAAGCCTCCTCGCGTTCCTTCCGCCTCAAGGTCGCTTCTTGTTCAAAATGGCGAAGGAAAATAACGCTCTGCTCAGCCCACGCAGCCCGCTAGGAGTTCAAAGCCAACACTTCCGGAGCATGACGCCTGAGCTCAATCTCATGCAGGCAGGCCTCAATCTTTCTGCGGTGATTAACCCAAGACTCAACGACGCTTTCGTTTTGGAAGTTCACAAGCGTCGCCAGCATTGGATTGACCTCGGTAGCAAAATCTAAGGCGAATGTAGGGGCCTCCGTGTCAAGCTCCTCGATATATTCGCTCAACATACGCAGGCTGGTCACAGCGCCTTTGGAAGATGGACGTCTGGAAAAGGGTCCTGCAGGCATTAAGATGCGAGACTCGAAGGGAGCCGAAGTCGGTGTGATCGCTGCAAAATGAATCATAATCAGATGTTGGCTCAAGAGATAAAGAAAAATGCACGAGTAATAGGGTCTACTATACCGGCTGTGACAGGTGGTAAAGCTGGGAGTGCCGGAGGCGCGACTGTTCTCTCGTCCCTTCCTTCAATTTGTAGTGCTGCAATCAATTTAAAAATTAACAACAGCAGGGTCACCCGTCAAAGAAAGGAAAGGAAATCGGTTAAAAACTATACTCACCGGCACCGACAGGAAAAGTGATTTCCGACTGAAAGGAGAAATACGGGTTCAACACTTGATACAGATGATCAAAAAGAACTCCTGCAAGGTTGCGATGATACATGGTCAGTACAAGAAAGACGGTGGTCATAATTCAATAGATCGCCAATCTATACCTTCCAGCATCTTGGAGGACATAGGAGAAGGCGAGGGTGCAACCGTCATGGCAGCGACCTGTAACACCTTAAGATGTGATTAGTGGCTAATTATATTTTAATATGTAGTTTTTAATAAAAAGTTTACCAAAACGATTTTCAAATAATTTATCAAATTTAATGAATATTTTATTAGAATTTTTCTAAGCTTGCACACACATGTGCATGTAAACTAGGGTTAAAATGGGGTTAAACCATGATTAGCAACCATGGTGGGTTAAGCCATTGGAATGAAGTGTTTTGGGTTTTAATTAAGTGTGTTTGTTTTTTTTTTTACAAAAATGGAAAATGATTTGAAATTGGTTGACTTGGAGGGAGCAAGAGAGAGAGAGAGAGAATGGGCATGATGGCCTTACCATGCTTGCATTAAATGAAGAGAGAGAGGGAGGGGTTGACTAGTGTAGACTCCCATTTCTTTGCTTACTTCACTCATTTGTTTCTCACATCTCTCTCACTCTCTCTCACACACACACACACACACACACCAGCAGCTACAACAGCAGAAGCAGCAGCAGCAGGAGCTCCAGCAGCAGCAACAAACAACAACAACAACAACAACAACAACAAGAGGCAGCAGCAGCAACACAAGCAGCAACATCATCATCAGCTGTAGCAGGCAGCAGCAGCCCCCAGCAGCTGCAACAGCACTTCTCTTCCTCTTCTCCTCCTTCCTTGCACCTAGGGTCGAGAGTGAGGTATATCTTCTGAGCCCAACTCCCTTTTTGCTAAGCTTGTGTGTTAAATAGCTTCGGTTAGTGTTAATTATGCGTTTTAGTGCTAGAAATGGTGTTTTGTGTAAAGTTGTGGCCAAATGATGATTTTATTGGTTAGCCTAGCCTAGTTAAGTGTTATTAGTGCCACATAAACCTAGCTTCAACCCAGATTTCGCCAAAATACCCTAGGTTTTCATTTAGTGCAAAAATTAACGTTTTAAAGCAAACTTTGGCCTTTCTGTGATCTGCTTTAGACCCAGTTACTTCAGAGAAAAATTGAGGAAACTGGGGCATGTATACTAGGTCTAGACCACACAAAAGAAGCACGAGCCCCAGATTCCAAACCCAGGCCGCCAATTTATTAGTTCTGGCCGCAATTTGCGGCCAGATAGGAGACTTAGGGGTGAGGGTTTTGGCTAGGGTAGTCTGCTGCATATTATAGTGTTTTAGCATGTGCAATTTTGTAAGTTTTCACCTGAGTAAAAATCTGGAGCGTAGTATCGTTTTTCCAATACGTTTTGTTTGCGCGACACGTGTGATACGTGAGTGGGTTTTGTGTTCCAGCGTATCGCGACGTGTCGGGGTATTTTTAGCTGCGTATACACACGTTTCAGCGTATCGGACACACGCGCATTTAGTTCGCGACGCGGGTTTCTCGTTTGATTTCGATATCGCGTTTTGCGAGATATTTGCTTACGTGGATTTCTATGTGTAAATTCTAAGTTCGCAGGCGGGTACGTCGGACGCCGCAAAAAAAGGGAAGCAGGTGGTCAGCTACGCTTAACACGCGACCAGGTGAGTAGATTTAACATCTACGCGGAAATCGCCCGTATGGCGTTAAGCGTCAGGGCGTAATAAGATGTTTAGTCATAGATGTTTATAGATATTCATATTAGCGCATACCTTCATTGATGTATCACTGGTGCACACATATATTGATATCTTCATACCAGCGCACATGCACACTGTATATTCATACCAGTGCACACATATATTGATATCTTCATACCTGCGCACATGCACACTGTATATTCATACCAGTGCACATATATATTGATATCTTCATACCTGCGCACATGTACACTGTATATTCATACCAGTGCACACATATATTGATATCTTCATGCCTGCGCACATGCACACTGTATATTCATACCAATGCACACATATATTGATATCTTCATACTTGCGCACATGCACACTGTATATTCATACTAGTGCTACATTCATATTCGCGTATATATCCATTTGCACATCCATACCTACATACATACATATGTCACATACATGGATGATATTGATTTGATTTCATGAAAATAGGGACCGCATGAGATATTTTCAAAACTGGATTCTTTTAAAAGAGCGGTTTTCCCTTTTTACTCTTAGTGTCATACGACACATTGCATGGATTTACGCATTGAGTCGGATTTATGGGATTTCTGGATTTGAGAACCGTCGTATTATTTTAAGAAAATACGCACTGTTTTAAAAACCCGGTTTCTCTTGATATGATATTTCAGTGCGTCCACCATGAGTTTTCTCGGTTCCAGAGAGCTTGTGTGTGTATACCCGATTTGAGGAGTGGTAGGCACCGATTATGGGTACATGGTGGACCCGGTATGGTACCCCGGGACAAGAAAACTCGTATTGTTAGACGGTGAGCCCGGCGGAGGGACTACTACCTACCGGTGATTGGTTGAGCCTGGTGGTCATCCGGAGGATACTGACCAGAGCTGAGAGATGGATACGGGACGACATGTACTGCCGGGAGCCGAGGGCCGATTCCGCAGACGGAGCCCATGGGCCGATCCGGACTGACGGAGCCCGATACATGAGGATTTGCGTATCGATACTGGACACGATCATTTTATGATATTTCGAGTACCGATATTGGGCACTCACGATTCTATGAGATTTACAGGATTTGAGGGCTGGTTGGAGTGACGACGCCTGAGTTTTACTGGGATTTGGGTGTATTGATGGACACCGGTTATTTTCCACGTTGACATTCCGTGTAGATGTTATTTATTCCCATACTCAACATTCAATATTATACATCTCATCCTGTATTTGTAGTACCTGATAGAGTACACTTGCTATGCACGATTATTGCATACCCTGCTCATCATAAAGAGATGTTATTAGATCGCACTTGATGCATGATTATTACTCATCTAGCTCATCATATAGATGTTATCTGTTGGCATAGGTTAGAGTATCGCAGCACGTGCATACTCGCGATTACCTTTATATGTTATCTACTATTCATGAGTTGGCAACTCACCCCCGTTGTGTCACAGTGTTTGCAGGTTGCCCCTCAGAGTAGTCGTGACAGGCTGCTTTCTTGCATCTTTTGCTACAGATACCACCGCAGTTGGCGCGTGAGCCCTTTTGCTGATAGGTGGGTTTTTACGGTATCTGTTTATTTTCCAGTTGTATACACTGTTGTATCTAGTACTCTCCATCTACTATTTATGTATTGACTTAGAGACCAGTTGTGAGGACGATATATATTATTTTGTACTCTGGTGTCGAGCTCGTTGTGAGCCGATTTTATTTAGGCAGTTTTATATTTCATGTCGTCTTCACTTATTTTTACTCATTTCTTCGTTACGGCGTTGTATATTATCATTGTGGTGGTTGTTTCCACCGTTGGGCGTGATTGCTCCCGTTTGGGATGCTTTATTCTTATTGTATATCATTTTACTCAGATCATGTCTTGTACCCGATTTCGGGGCCAGTTTTTACAAAGGAAATGCTGCCAAAATTTTTAAGATAATAACTTGAACTTTAAAGAATTTTTACTAAACTACTTAAGGTTTTCCAAATGTTTTAAACTAATGTTTCTTTTCAATCTCTTTTCAATGGTTTTGATTTCTGGGTTTCGGCTTACTTAGTCGCGTTACGCCTGTAGACGTTACGTGGTTAAGTGCCGGTCACAGGCCGAACTTTGGTTCATGACACGACCGCAAGTGTTTCAGATGACACAATCTCAACGTTCGCTACACCTACAAATAAAATACCGTCAGAAAAAGCTGAAAAGGATTGTGAAATAGAGAATAAACAGCGAACCGAAACCCACCTGATGGGTCATTAGCCAAAATTGCAACGGAAATATCACTCGGCGTTGCGGTTTCTTCGTTCTCCTTCAATGGAATGGTTTCAGCGCCAGTGGCTTCATCCCCTGATTCCACAAGAGCCGTCGTGACATTCGCAATGCCAGGCGATGGGGGGGAGCCGCAGAGGGAAAGAGCGGCAGTTTGGACGGTCCCGGACTCCCAAGAGAGAGTAGCCGCTTCAGGCTCGGTGGTCGCCGTCATCTCACCTGCCGCCTTATCGTCAGGACTTGGCCCTGTAAGATATAGTATATAAGAATTTAAAGATCAAATTCTAATAAAAAGACCCAGTGTTATGTTACCTTGGTATGGCTTTTTGGCTTCTTCCCGAGCCGCGCGCACCATTTGTGTATGGACAGTAGACAGGGAAGCTGGGGCATCTTCGGAAGAAATAGTTACGGATGGAATGGCGCTTGAGCCTACACCTATAGCCAAAGCCGCATCACGTTCCTTAGCCGCGTGCTTTCTATGCTTCTTGTCGGCCTTGGCAGTGAGAAGTGACCTCCTCAAGACCTCCATCAAGGAGACGTCATTGTCCGAACCAAGTTTTGCCTTTGGAGCGTCTACGGCGTCCGTCATCGGCTGTTTGAGCGAAGCTTCTTTCGGCAATCCTGGGGAGCTGGGACTTCGGCAGCCGGCCTTGGGAGCGTCGCCGCGTCACCATGCGGGATTAGCACCGCACTTGGGATAACCTGAGTCGAAGTATTCCCTGTAATAAAAAAGGGGGTCAGACTATCCATAAAGAAAAAAAGAATGAAGACACAATGAGCCGAAAGATACTGAGGCCTAGAGAAGCGCAAAGCCTCTCTTCCTCCTCAAAAGTCCGAAGGAAAGCCGCCAGAGCCTCTTCAGCGGAGATGCCTGGCAAAGAAGGATGTATTAATAAATGAATAATAAGAGAGAAGGAAAAAGCTCAAAACGACATGACTAGAGCATACCCGTTTCCGCAAGCGATAGCAACGCCGCCTTTGTGCGAGCCTGTCGCTCGGAAGCCACAAGGGCGGCTTGAAGATTGGTATCATCCGCAGGCTTAATAAATAGACCCTCATTGGTCCCGTACTCACTCAAACCCTCGCTATAGGGAGCATGGGGCTCCTGGCCGAGTATGATGTTGACAGAAAATATCGACTTCTTCTTCTGCGAACGAGCCCCGGCGGCCGATGATAGGAGCCTACGCTTCACGAGCATTTTGGGGCGACGAGTCTCGATCTCAGTACCCACGCCAGACTTGGGAGACGCCACAGCTACCGCTTCTACAAGCACGCGGGGTAGGGGCAGCTCAGGTATAACACGTGGCACCACAGCCACAGCAACTTTCCTCAAGGGAGGACGGACGATGGTCCGTCGCTTCAAGGGAACGGCTGGATTACCACCCGGGGCGGTGCCCTTGCGGTCAAGCAGTAATTGCTTTTCTTACCTAATAACGGTGTCCATCGAATGTTGATACCACGCCACATATGCGTTCAAGATTCGCGGAACGCAACTCGGCTCGCTGATAATGAAATTGGAGCCGGTGTTCAACAGCATAAAATGGTGCAATGCATTCCGAATACCTTCTTCTGTGGCAGCTGGCTCAACTAGGAAGGCTTCGAGCGGGACACCCTGATTATAACTTGATTGCTGGGCGAAACGGTGCGGGTTGTACCGCATGAACAACGCCGAATCGTTCTGCCTAAACACGAGAAAGCCCGGCCTAATTGAATATAGATGAAGAATCTCCCGAGCTTTCAAAGTGGAGACTCCGTCTTTAAAAGTGTCCCGCAATGGCTGCACCGTTTTTGCGGATTCTTTGCCAATGATTAAAATCTTATCGACAAAGGTCATGCCATCTCCAACCATACACGGACGAAGAAGCACGCCCCTAGCATCCCGCTGTGTCGGATTTACAACGGATGCGTCAACTAGGTGCATAATCCGAGGGAAATTGTAACTGTCGTAGAATCGAGGTCGTTTATGGACACCAAAAGCGCCAAGTAAGTGCAGCACGATCCATGACATAAAATAATGCAGCGAGAAATTAACGGGTTGTACCCCTGGCTGAGTGGTATCCGCCGCTAAGCTGAGACCATGGTACATGTGTGCCAACCCAGCAATCCCGATAACCACTTGCATTCCCGCAACCATACGATGGGCTGGGTAAAAGACTGATGGCCTCATATAACAAGGGTGCATGGGAAGCATGAACCAGTTTAGTCATAAGCCAATGAACCCTAGCACGAACGTCTCTTCATCGACGTCCGGGGCTGCAAGCTCCGTGAAGGGAACAACAGGAGCAGCCGGAATAAAAAAACTTTTTAAATCGGCCTCCGCCGTCGGTTGGTTATCCAAACCAAAACCAAACGGGTCGTCAAGCTTGGCGAACAGCGCAGCTTGCTTCGATATGGATTTCGGACGAAGAAAGCGAGCGATGAAGTCTGCGTAGCTAACTCCATGCCCTTCGGACTCCAGAAATAGACCTTCGTAGATATTCAACACCTTGATCAAGCTCGGGAATTGGTGCTGAATGGTGTTCTCCGGGGTAAGACCCAATACCACTGATTTGGTGGAAAAAATATACTCGTCCGGAGGAAGCAACTCCTCTTAGTTTCTCCCCTAATGGGTAAGCCAGAGATCTCTGCAAACTCTTCCAAAGATATTGAGACTTCTCGATCCGACAGAAGGAAGGCGTGGGTTGGAATATTCCATTGCTCCAGAAAAGTCTTGACCCACCATGCAGGAGGCGCGGTATATTGAAAGAGAGACGCATAAACGGCGGGGTACAACCCAAGCTTCAGCAGCAACGATCTCTTGGCCGACAAAATGTAGCGGGCCCACTGCAAATACCCAGCTGGATGACGAGGAGTTAGGCCTATCATGTACGGCTGTCCCCAAGGGTGCGACTCGTCCTGGCATATACGCCGTCTTAGAGTATCCAAAGTCGCCGGCGGCTGTACGGGTATTGCAGCCATAGAAGGCTGAAGGAGACCCTCAGAAGTCCAATTGACCTCCTCCACAGCATAGTTCACCGGAGGTGCGTCAGCATAAGAGATCGTCGAAATAGGTTCCGAAGGTGCCGCGCAAGAAAAGCTCCGCCGACCTCTGATGATTTGACTGTACCATCTGCCCCATAAATGAAGATTCTTTTGCTCCGGGTCGTGATCATTGATCAACGCAAAGACTTCCCTGTCCACGGGCGCTTCAGGGAATCCGCTTTCCAAACGGACGAACGGGAAATAAATGTCAAAAGACATAGTACCTGCATGAAAAAGAACAAATAATTAGCCGTCAATGCTATAGTTTAAGTTCTGTCACTTGATACTTTAAAATTGGTACCACACTGCAATGCAGTGGAAAAGGATCAAGGGAGGACCCACACAATCTGGATGATGACTCATCATTAATAAAACAATCTCATCATTTGATGAGACAGTTATTAAACGAGGAAATCCTAAAAGGATTCTCATTTAATGAGCGCCTCTTGGGCCAAGGAGTTAATCTCCCTTGAGAGCAGCGCTCTCCAACAGATATGACATCTGCCATAATTAATGATGAAAGAAATAAAATTCCCCTCAGAATTTTTGAAGAGCTATGCTCTGTGAAGATGATGGAGTAACCCATCAGAAACCCTAAAAGCAAAGCTTTTAATGAATTAAAAATTCCATGATCTTCAAGATCCATGAACAAACTTTAAGAGTTCTTCATGAAAGATTAACAAATCTATATGTTTTGAAAAAGAGCAAAGCTCTATTAAGAAACCCTAAAAATCTATATGATTTAAAAAGAGTAAGGCTCTGTTAATGGGTGAAACCCTAGATTACAAAGTAATCCCGTCAAAGATTTAATCTTTACCTAAAATTTTCGACAGGGTTCTGTCTCTAAGAGAAGTTCTTAAAACAAAGAGCTGTGCTCTAAAGGAGAATTAATTCTCAGAAAAACAAACAAGAAGATGATCAGAGGTCATCTCAAGGGCCAAAGGCCCTATTTATTGGCACCGAGAGCCGTTTCAACTTCTAAATTGATCTAATGATGGAGATGCTGCCACCGCTGCACTCAAGTGTGTGCCACGTGAGCGCAACGGTAGGGGGCATTTGTTTCCTCCAATCAGAGCAAAGCTCTGTTCAAATTTTAAACTTTGAAATGAAGCAGCGCTTCATAAAAGCGCTCGCGCCAAAAGCGCCGGCGCTCTGAGGTAGCGCTCACGTGCAAAACACGAGCACGCTTGCGCCAAGAGCGCCAGCGTTATGAGGCAACGCTCACGTGCAAAGCACGAGTGCACTCGCACCAAGTGCGTCAGCGCTGAGAGTTAAAGACTCTGAGGCAGCGCTCACGTGCAAGGCACAAGAGCGCCAAGTGCTAGAACTAAATATTCTCCACCGTTGGATCAAAGATCCAACGAAGATGATAAATCATCAAATTACCAGAATAAAATTCTGTTAAGGAAATACTCCCCAGAATCTTTCCAAACAAAGAAGATTGTGCTCTGTAAATCAGAGCACCATTGGATCAATGATCCAATGGTGATTAAAAATCACCAAGGAACAGAACAAGTTATGTATGGGAAAAGATTCTCCCAATCTTGTTAAAAACAAGAAGACTGCCTTCTGTAAAACAGAAGCCTTAGGATCAAAGATCCAACGGTGGGGAAATCCCCAAATCAATTAGAGAAAATATCTCTTCAACTGATTCAACAAATCAGCCTACCCTATATAAAGGACCCAAGACTTCAAGTCTCGCACAGAGGAACCCCCCCACAAGGTTTGAGAAATTTCAAAGAAAAGAGCAAGCTCTGAGAAGAAGAACTTTTCTTCAAGATAAAAACAGAGAGATAAAAACATCTCATCAAGGAAGAAGAACATAGTTCTTTTTCAGATCATAGATCTATAAGATAGAGGTCTTTCATAAAAAGAGATCATAGCATCTCATCATAAAAAGGGGGGAGAAGAATTTCATTCTCAACAGATCATAGATCTACAAAGACAAAGTCTTTCACAAAAGAAAATAGAAAAGATTGTAACATCTCCTATAAAAATAAGAACTTTGTTCTTAGAATCATGAGATAAAGTCTTTTGTAAGCGAGAACTTATTTTTCAGATCACAAAATTGATCAGAAGCGCTCTGCGCTCATTGACTGGCGCTCAACGCCAAGCGCGCCATGTGCTTCTCATGTGTGCATTACTTAACAGAAGCGCTCTGCGCATATTGACTGGCGCTCAGCGCCAAGCGCGCCATGTGCTCCTCACGTGTGCGCTACTTAACAGAAGCGCTATGCGCTCATTGCCTGGCGTTCAGCGCCAAGAGCGCTACATGCTCCTCACGTGTGCGCTACTTAACAGAAGCGCTCTGCACTCATTGACTGGCGCTCAGCGCCAAGTGCGCCACGTGCTCCTCACGTGTGCGCTACTTAACAGAAGCGCCCTGCGCACATTGACTGGCGCCAAGCGCACCACGTGCTCCTCATGTGTGCACTGAGGGAACATAAACTATTTTTTTAAATAAAGCCCCAGAGCTATAATGAGTGCTCAACACTCAATAAAAGACAAAAACGGTTGTCAGAACCCAAACCAATGCTCAGCATTGTTAAATGAAAAAGGACCGAACCTAATTAAATGTCCAATATTTTAACTGAATGGGTCAAGCCCAAGTTGGCCACAGATCCCTAATTCAGATTAATTGAGCCCATATGCTCATAAATCTTTGATCTTAGTCCCAAATTGGACTACAGATCTCCCAACCAATATTGGTTCAAGGGTACATCTCTTCACTCCTCTGATATGTGTCGTTGTAATCCTTTAACGTCTTCAGAGAGGTGACGGGCCCCGACAACCAGACATTCCACGGACCGTAGGGTCCTTAAACTCATGGACTATGATGTTCTTAAACTTTACGGACTGTGGGGTCCTTAAACTCATGGACTATGATGTCCTTAAACTTTATGGATCGTGAGGTCCTTAAACTCATAGACTATGATGTCTTTAAACTTTACAGACTATGACGTCTTTAAACTAGACTATGATGTCCTTAAACCCAATAGACCACAATGTCCCTAAACTAAAACAATAGAGCCCAAATGCTCTTTTGTTGGATCTAAATGATCCTGTTGAGTAGATCTTAGTATAAAATTAGACTAACGTATCCTCAACAAACGTTTGAGTTGATCTTAGTCTAAAACAAGACAAACGATCATTAAACCTAACCCAAACCCAAATCTAAAAAAGTACGGATTTGGACTAATCCACGCCCTACGGGAGACAACATAAATTAGTCTCCGTATACAATCCATGGGCAACCAAAAATAAAACAAACACACACGACACGAAGTGACCATCTGGAGAAGGAGAAAGTGGTTACCACGATACGGTAGCGTAATTAACTGCAGGGGCTTACGCTTGCAGGGAAGAGCGTCCCCACAATCAAAAACCCCTCACAATGGGGGGGGGGGAATCTGACGAAGTCTGCTACAACGGCCGCATCCGTCTAAACTGTAAGTCTACGGTAGCGCCCGGACCGTCAATCCGAGGCCAAACGCGGAAACAAAAACTTTTTACGAAACCGGCGCTAACGCAGACTTTAACCCGGATCGTACCATTAACCTATACTAGCTATCTACAAGAAGTTAGAATGGCTATATCGATCGATCCGTGTCCTTCAGTCTTTAGCCACCATCCCTAGCTCCTCGCGGCATCTCCGATCTCGCTCGATCTCCGGTCTCCTCGTCGAAAAGGGCACCATGATTGATCATTCTTCGTGTGTATATGGAAATGTTTCACAACCAAAGAAATTTATACCGCAATCAATTGACGGTGTCTATTGTAGTTTCGTCAATGAGAACGGATCATCCACTGAGATGTGTGTTTTGATCGAAATTATTTTAGTTGAGTTGAAAATTAAAAGATAAAAGAAAATCATTCAAGATTTATGAGATTTGATTTCAAGAAACATAAAGAAAATAAAGATCTAGAATCAAAAATCAAGAAATTTCCCAATCAACTTAGTTATCAAGATTTGTAAAGTAGCTTATAGGAATCAATCAAATTGATAGTGATGATGAATACTAATGATTACGAATTCTTATCTATTGAGGATTTGTTGCTAGATCGATGACGATCAATGAGGATTAAGGATCTATTGAAGAAACTAGGATTTCTCCATCATCATCCCTTGTCCTTTCATTGATTATCATTCAAATTCTAGCCTCTAGCAAATTAAATCACCGATCGTTGATCTCTAATTTGGAGCGAGAACATTCAAGAAAGCGATCTCGCTCAAATTAGGTCTTCGATGATTTAATTTCCCAAAGTTTACAAAACTCATAAGATTTAAGAATTGTTCAAGAATTTAATCATCATCATCTACCTATTCTCTCGATTCCGCTACAAGCGGAGATTTCACTCAAACATCATGAAAAAAGAAAGAATCAAGACTCGGTAACTTTTCATAATGCAAGAATGTAAAGAAAAGTAAGATTTATAATTTTCACCTTTATTAATCGACGATTAGATACAATTCACTCAAAGATTACAAGATTTGAGGAGGTAACTAGATCCGCCGAAATTAGCTTCGCTTCGGTCTTCTTGAGTCGCGGATCGTTGTGGATCTCTTGCTCGGATGAAGATCGGCGTCGCTTCAAAGGCTCGATGATGGCTCGCTTGATTTGCTTTTCAAAATGATCTTGATTTGGCTTTGGAAATGGATTTGGGATAGGGTTTTGGTATCAAGTTGTGTCACTCAACTTGAATTTGAATTTTGGCTCCAATTATCTAACTAACTATTGAACAATTAACTATCCCCAAAATTATAGATCTAGATCTCTTTTTATAACCACTCATTTGAATCTTCCCTCTAAAGCTAGGTTGTTAGAGAGAGCCTTCTAGAAGAAGTTTGTTAGAGGGAATATTCTAGAATGAGCTTGTTACAAGGAGCCTTCTAGAAAAAGTTTGTTATGTAGAGCCTTCTGGAAGAAGCCACGTGCTAATTAAGAGAGTCTTCTGGAAGTGAGGTTGTTGAGAAGAAGCTTCTGGAGAATTTTGACTCGTCGATGAGTTAAACAAGCCGTGGATCCGCGGCAGATCGGCCTGACTCGGCCGCGGATCCGCGGCCATATAGTGGGCTTGCTGCCTTCAATCTTCAGGGGCGTTTCCTGTTATCTTTTGGGTACTTTTCTGATGCCTGGAATATTATATTTCTTTCTTGTTTGCTGCCAGATCTCATGTCTTGGACTTGCTGCATTTTTTCGGCACTTTTGTGATTCCGGCTGTTTGACCTGAAGGATTTCTCGCACACAATCTTGATACAAGTGTTGAGATATACAAAATCATGTGTGTAGTAATAAACACTCAATTTGCCTCTAGAATGTCGATTATACCAATAACACGTGTTATTTGGTATTTTACAGATGAATTCGTAATCCGTGTTATATTTACAATAAACACCCTTATATGATTGATAAGAGTAGGGAAATTGTCGTGTTAAGAATGCAATATTTTCGACTGATGAAATTCCCCCAAACTTAATTTTGGTCGTTTCGAGCAAACATCTTTTATTCAAGAGAAGGAGAAAATAGAAAGAAAGAGAAAAACTAACTAGCACACTTTCATAGGCAAACACGATTGCACTGAGCACGTGCAACAAGCTTTTAAACCTCTAGGTGTCCCTAGTAGGAGGAGTGTTGTCTCCTGAGGGTTTTCAGCGGATTACATCCATATAATCCAATAATAAAAGGAAAACTGTGAAAGTTACATATAAAGATAAGAACTATAAAAGAAAGACTTTGAAAATTAGAGTTTCCAACTAATACTAGCTTTTCAGTTGTCATGAGCCCTATCTTAATAGTCATGAAAAGATGTTAGAAATCACATCATCCCTCAATAAAACATCGTCTTTATTCTTCATTCCTAGCTTTCTTCCAAACATCGATCATATACCCCTACGTGTGTGTAAAGAACATCCCTACACTCGGAGAATTCAATTCAACCTATCATACTCTTGTCCATCTACCTCAGTACTTTTTAGTCGGTGAATATTTTAGATGGAATTGCTCACACATTCTTCATGCGACCATTAATATTTCTT
The DNA here is from genome assembly GCA_030015575.1 of Agapanthus africanus. Lineage (NCBI taxonomy): Eukaryota > Viridiplantae > Streptophyta > Magnoliopsida > Asparagales > Amaryllidaceae > Agapanthus > Agapanthus africanus. Next base: position 52,578,978 of record CM057339.1, read on the forward strand.
GAGGCACTAACCGACCGATTACTCATGTGCTTGCTGATTAGGCGTAAATAGTATTTTCCTCATCTTGCAACACCTAAGGCTTAGCAGTGACTCCCAAACCAGTTGGTCTAAGGCACTAGGTGATGAAGCACCATCGCTATATTTTTTTTATGCTTCCTTGGTGATTACAAAACCAGTATTCATTTTTCTTCACCGTTTTATCTTTTTATACTTCATTTATAATTTTCGTACTTTGGCTTTTAGACAAGAGCATTTCAAGGTATCCTCTACCATCCCGAGTTTCAAGACGTGTGTAAGTGCGTATAGTAGGGTATCAACATTCAAATGTTTGTCTTCCAGAATAGGAACTATTTTTCAGACTTATTTTTATCCGCAGATTAGTGACTTCTTTCATCTTACTAACCCTTGGGACAACGACTCATAACTACTTATTACTAGTTTCGTTTAAGAAAACTTCTAACTTTCTAGGTTTTTCTTAAATTTTTCTAATCTTTTAAATGAAATTTTTCACTATCTAATATTTTATTATCTTATTTATATACAATTTTTTAAATATTTTTTTATTTGTTTTGTGCTTATGCAAAGTATGATGCAAATGATGCGCAAATAAGCACAAACCTCCCCCAAACTTGTTTTCAACAGTGTCCTCACTGTTGCCATCTGGAAAATCTCGAAAACCTGTAAGCTTGGGAGGAAAATTTATTAGCGGGGACAATAATATATGAATCATGAAAATCCTCCCCCAAACTTATTATTGGCTCACAATTTTGAGGACAACATTTATTTCAAGAGTCAAAAATATACCCCCCAAACTTGAGTTAAACAATGTTAATCTTTTAAAATCACAAGAGGGGGTCCAAGTTATTGGTCAATGCTAAGCTTTGCAAAGACCGAAAGTCAACACCAACCATTCGAAGATTTTATCAGTGTAGTGCACCGGTTGGTGGAAGAACATATTATATGGAGCCAGGAAGAAGTGGGGAAGAGATAACTGGTGTGATGAAATGGATTTGCGTCTCGTTCTGGAGAGACGACACAGTGATAGTGATGGATAACTCGCATTCTTGTGAATATCAAAAAGTAGGGGTGGAGGTTCAATTTCTTTGGTTTGAAGATGATTCATCTCAACACCCGTGTTTTCTAAAAATGCGAGTTCATCAGCGAAATTTTCATCGATATCCCAAAGAATAATGTCATTGGAAAGAACGAGATGATACACAGACTCCATAAAAAGTTCATCATCGAAGTTAGATGTTGACCCGGACAACTCGAAAGAAGGGTCCGTATGTATATGATACATATCTGGGTCAAACGACAACGTATAAAGAAAGTCTGGATATGTATCGTGAAACTGATCAAATTCGCTGCTGTCGACATCCATTAATTCGACAGAACATACTCGAGTATGAGGATCGGAGGGTTGACTTCCCAACTTGTAAATGTTGAGCTCAATTGACCTATTCCCGAAAGATATGTTCATAGAGCCGTTTCTACAGTTGCTTACATCGTTGGAAGTAGCCAAAAAGGGTCGACCGAGAATCACCAGAATTTGGTTCCGTGGGTTCACTACAGGCTGTGTATCAAGAACAATAAAGTCCACAGGGAATACAAATTCCCCAATTTTTATCAACACATCCTCAAATTCACCCCTAGGTTTGGTGATTGATCGGTCGGCCATCTGGAGAGTTATGTTCGAGGGTTTTAACGCTCCGATACCTAATTGCTCATAGATTGAGTAAGGAAGCAAGTTCACACTAGCGCCCAAGTCGAGTAAAGCACGGTTAATGTGTTTATCCCCAATAGAAATAGTAGAACAGCCAGGGTCCTTACGTTTCCTTGGTAATTGTTGGGGAAAAGCCATGTCTACAGTACTCGACATGAACACTTTTTTCGGCACTTGAGTCTTCATCTTCTTAGTGCACAAGTTCTTAAGAATTTTCGCATAGGACGGAACTTGTTGTATATCATCTAAGAGAGAGATGTTGATGTTAACTTGCTTAAACATTTCCACAAGCTTCTCCATTTGGGCATTGGGTTTGTTGGGCCTCAATCTTTTTGGAAATGGAGCTTTATCAATAAGTGTTGGGTCCAACATTTGTGGAGAAGTTTATGGGAGTGGAAATGATGAAGTGAGTGGAGGGTTCGAGCTTTTGGGAAAACGGAGAATAAGCTCGGAAGAAGAAGAAGGTAAATTGGACGAAATAAGGTAAGAAGCAGAAGTGGGAGTGGAAGTGGAAGTGGAAGCCGGGGGTTCAATTGATTCCTCAACATCAATCTGTTCACCCACATGATTGTCCAGCACTCTTCCAGATCTCAACGTGGTAAGTGCATTCACATAATTATAATGTGAAGGTCCAGGATCAGGTGTGGGTTGAGCTGGAAGATTCCCTTTCTCTCTAGCACTCATTGCTGCAGTCAATTGTGCAATTTGTGCTTCTATCAATTTGATACTCTCACCATGGGAGACAGTGTTTTGCACTAACGTCTGGATAGAAGATTTTAAAATGTCATTCATTTGCATGGACTGTGTAATGAACATGTCGAGTGCAGAGGGTATAGAAGTACCGGCAAAAGATGGATCAAAGTTGTTGGCCGGGTTTTGAAAATTTTATGGTTGAAAGGGGTGCTGACTCAGTTGTGGTGGTTGCTGTTGCTGTGGAGGGACCCATTGAAAGTTATTTTGATTTGGAACCATGTTTTGAGTTTGGTATTGGTTCCAAGCAAAATCAGGGTGATTCCTCCAACCTTGATTATCTGTGGAAGAAGAAGGATCGTTTCTAAGTTGATGCTGAAATGCAGCATTAGTGTGACCTTGAAACGGTACATTCAAAGGACATTCTTCCGTCAAATGTGATGGGGTTGAATAGTAACCACACACGGTTTTGGGAAGTGTGTATTGGTTTAGGGAGGCTGAAGAAATTCTATTTTCTATAGCGTCGAGTTTCCTTTGTATTGCGGCCATTTCGGCTCTCATTGTGACAGAAACATCGAGCTGATTGATATCTTCCCTAGGTGATGGTGGTTTAACACTTTCCCATTGTAATGTGTTTTGAGCTAAATCTTCTAGGTATTTCCAAGCTTCACCATCATCTTTAGACAGGAATTGACAATGACACATGGTTTCAAGTATCTGTTTAGTTGTGAGATCAATACCCTCATAGATAACTCGACACAGATCCCATCTAGGAATTCCGTGATGAGGGCATTATAAAAGAAGATCCTTGAACCGTTCAAAGCATTTCCAGAATGGTTCATTGAGAAGTTGGGTAAATTTGAAGATTTCGCTCCGAACACGGCTGGTCTTGTGATTGGGATAAAATTTCTTAAGGAATGCTGCAACAAATTCAATCCATTTTGAAATAGAATGTGCGGTTGTGTTATAAAACCACTTCTCATCTAAATCGCACAACGTGAATGGGAGAAGATGTAAACGCAGAGCATCCAAAGACAGTTGTGACGTTCTAATCATTGCGCATACGTTTTCAAATTTGGAGATAAAAACGTATGCATCTTCAGACTCAAGACCGTGAAATTTGGGTAACAGTTTGATAAATTGGGGGTTGATTTCAAAATTTTCCCCGTTGGCAGGTGGAATAGAAAGACAGGTGGGAAGAGGAACACGTGTAGGATAGCATCTCTCTTGAAGAGAAATGCGTGGAGGGTTCTGCGAACCTGCGGGCGGTGGCAGAGTGGTGTTAAAGTTTGATGGAAATCCGTCCATCACGGTCGTGGTGGGTGGTGGGAAAAAGAAAATATAGAAATACCGACTTTGGGGTCGATAGGAGGAACGCGGACAAAACGGGCACTAGAATCCCGTGTCCAGCCGAGCTTGCACTAATGGTTTAGCACAAGTGGCAGCGTTGTGATAATTAGGGGAAAGATGGTTTGGTGTTTGTTTTGAAAAATACGGGTTTTGAAAAATCAAATCACAAAAAATGCACACACCACCCTAGATCTAATAGTTACCTAGGTCAAGTCACTAGACCGCTCCTAGACTTCCAGAAGACAAGTCGCAAGATAGATCCTCTACTGTCTCTTTGTTCCTTCCGTGGCCAGGTAAGTGCCAGGTAAGTGGGAGGCTCTCCGCTACGTAAGTAGCGGGTCTAATTAAGTAACCACTTGCCTTAGACACACTTACTTTAGACACCATAAAAGAAACGCGGATAAGCAATAGATTATCCACGACCTCCTTCTGTCCTAATTGAGCACGACGGTCCTTAGAGTCTTGTCTAGATATTTTTTAGTTAATGAAGGTGATGCGGATGCAAGTTTTGTGATTTTTGGGGCTTAGGAAGGGCAATGAAATCCCCACCTAATCTGAATTTGGTCTTTGCCCCTTAATTTCCGTATTAAAATATGCAAACAATCAAGATCAAATACGCAACAATTTTTCCTTTTTGCGGCGCTGCGAATTTTGTAAAGAATCCTGCAAGAAATGGTTATTGGACAAGATCAGAAAGAAGAGGAGAGTACAGAGAGCAAACTTGAGAAATTTCACACTGTGAAAACCCTAAACGGCGGCGGTTCCGCCGCAAAAACACCTCTCTGGCTGCGTTTCCGCGGCTTGATGGGGGAATTAGGGTTTGAAAATTTTTCCTCAGCTGTCTGTGCTTCCCTGAAGTTCGTAAAACTTCTCTGAATCTTGAGATCCCTTCTACAGTGATGTCAGATTCCTTCGCAAAAATTCAAACACTATCGTTAAACACTTGATGCGATTTTGATCTAAAAAATTCTGATGGAATAATAATTTTTCAACTCAAATAACAAAAACGAACAAAATAGCACACGTCCCCGGCAACGGCGCCATTTTATTGATCATTCTTCGTGTGTATATGGAAATGTTTCACAACCAAAGAAATTTATACCGCAATCAATTGACGGTGTCTATTGTAGTTTCGTCAATGAGAACGGATCGTCCACTGAAATGTGTGTTTTGATCGAAATTGTTTTAGTTGAGTTGAAAATTAAAAGATAAAAGAAAATCATTCAAGATTTATGAGATTTGATTTCAAGAAACATAAAGAAAATAAAGATCTAGAATCAAGAATCAAGAAATGTCCCAATCAACTTAGTTATCAAGATTTGTAAAGTAGCTTGTAGGAATCGATCAAATTGATAGTGATGACGAATACTAATGATTACGAATTCTTATCTATTGAGGATTTGTTGCTAGATCGATGACGATCAATGAGGATTAAGGATCTATTGAAGAAACTGGGGTTTCTCCATCATCATCTCTTGTCTTTTCATTGATTATCATTCAAATTCTAGCCTTTAGCAAATTAAATCACCGATCGTTGATCTCTAATTTGGAGCGAAAACATTCAAGAAAGCGATCTCGCTCAAATTAGGTCTTCGATGATTTAATTTCCCAAAGTTTACAAAACTCATAAGACTTAAGAATCGTTCAAGAATTTAATCATCATCATCTACCTATTCTCTCGATTCCGCTACAAGCAGAGATTTCACTCAAACATCATGATAAAAGAAAGAATCAAGACTCGGTAACTTTTCATAATGCAAGAATGTAAAGAAAAGAAAGATTTATAATTTTCACCTTTATTAATCGACGATTAGGTACAATTCACTCAAAGATTACAAGATTTGAGGAGGTAACTAGATCCGCCGAAATTAGCTTTTCTTCGGTCTTCTTGAGTCGCGGATCGTTGTGGATCTCTTGCTCGGATGAAGATCGGCGTTGCTTCAAAGGCTCGATGATGGCTCGCTTGATTTGCTTCTCAAAATGATCTTGATTTGGCTTTGGAAATGGATTTGGGCTAGGGTTTTGGTATCAAGTTGTGTCACTCAACTTGAATTTGAATTTTGGCTCCAATTATCTAACTAACTATTGAACAATTAACTACCCCCAAAATTCTAGATCTAGATCCCTTTTTATAACCTCTCATTTGAATCTTCCCTCTAAAGCTAGGTTGTTAGAGAGAGCCTTCTAGAAGAAGTTTGTTAGAGGGAATATTCTAGAATGAGGTTGTTACAAGGAGCCTTCTAGAAAAAGTTTGTTATGTAGAGCCTTCTGGAAGAAACCACGTGCTAATTAAGAGAGTCTTCTGGAAGTGAGGTTGTTGAGAAGAAGCTTCTGGAGAATTTTGACTCGTCGATGAGTTAAACAGGCCGCGGATCCGCGGCGGATCGGCCAGACTCGGCCGCGGATCCGTGGCCATATAGTGGACTTGCCGCTTTCAATCTTCAGGGGTGTTTCCTGTTATCTTTTGGGAACTTTTCTGATGCCTGGAATATTATATTTCTTTCTTGTTTGCTGCCAGATCTCAAGTCTTGGACTTGCTGCATTTTGTCGACACTTTTGTGATTCCGGCTCTTTGACTTGAAGGATTTCCTGCACACAATCTTGATACTAGTGTTGAGATATACAAAATCATGCGTGTAGTAATAAACACTCAATTTGCCTCTAGAATGTCGATTATAACTATAACACGTGTTATTTGGTATTTTACAGATGAATTCGTAATCCGTGTTATATTTACAATAAACACCCTTATATGATTGATAAGAGTAGGGAAATTGTCGTGTTAAGAATGCAATATTTTCGACTGAACACACCATATCAAGAAGTCTTTTTACGGGCTCCTGCTTCAAACCGAAACAACTCGGACATGAAGTTTGCTAGCCGACATGTCCAAGGTGAAGTAGAGAATGTGTGTGATAACTTTGTCTCAAGTATCCATTGATTCTCAACACATGAGATTGTATGGATGGAGGTTGAAGATGAAGCCATGGGAGGAACTTGTGAGCTCAAGAGAAGAAAGAAGAAGAACTGTTTTTTTGTTATTGTGTTGGAATAATATGAGAGCACTAGAATGATAATCCAAGAGCAAACCCCAAGCCTATGGCTGTCCCCTCTCTCTCTAACCATCATTTCAACACAATAATCAATCACTAATGTGACATTTGCATAAATAAAACGACCATGAGTCATTACCCATGCACATGTCACAATTAATGATCCTAATGATGACTTGAGCTTACAATTTCCACTTGCAAACATTAATCCAAATGTTTACAACAATAAATAGAACGACATCTACTAAAGTAAACCTGTGACCGATCACAAGAGTACCCATCACCTGTATATACATACCTGCATCCGCATTCCGAATGAATGCGAATGCAATGGGACTAAAGTAATCCAACAAATCTAATATTAGGATCCGGCTTAAACCAAAGCCCGCTACTATGATCCGTCCGATCATGAACCGTGCATAAGTGCACGTATATGATCGAACCCTGCCATAAAACCATACGGCCTGTACAACGTTTCACCCGAAGCTTGGGAAAACTGTCTGTGGGGGACTCTAAAGACTCGTCAATACAATGGCTGTGGATTTAACCACTAGCACGTCAGTAGCACTAGCTGTGCGTAACGGCTGCCGAGGTATTGACCAAAAGGGAGGCCGATGAGCGAACTCATCCAGTAACCCTACTGAACCTGTCAGTGACAATATCCATACAGTCCGGTCCGTTCGTCTATGAGTATCGCATGTCGGGCCTAGGGGGTTGGTAAAAGTCAAACCCCCAAAAGCGGTACAAGTCGTGTCGGAGTATAGCCCAGAACACCCTGAGATACTACTGGAATACCTACCAGTAAATTTCCTGCCTTGGCCAAGGACTTCGTGTAATGACTCTCCTAGACACAGCGCGATCTCACCCCCAATACCAGGAGAGACGAAATCCCTGCCGATCCGCTCACTGCCTCCATGTGGCTCGGGACTGTACCCAACTAAAACCTGTTTGCACGACTCCTTTGAGCCGTGGTAGGGTAGTAATCAAAGCACAGTGGGAACTCACACGAGACAAATGACGATCTCAGGTCGATGAACTAACCTGTACATATGTCATTAAGGAACTGCTATCTGACGCTAGGTATAATACCAACTAGCATGTTCCCGGCGAGTCCTGTCTGGTGTACTCATAACCCAATGACCACCTGTATACGTCTTAGGTGAACCAACTGACACCAATAGCTTGTGAGACCAGCCACCACCCCTCGTCGGGGTCTCGATCGTATACACTAGTCTACTAATAGAGTATCGATGCCCAGTCTCGAAACTCCCACGACTAGGGACCACTTTAAGGATGTGCTTATAGACTGCCCAACTCTCACGTATATGATCATCATCATACTGCTGGTAGTCAAGCAAGAATCCTAAGGGCTCTATCAACGTGTAATAGTGATCTGTAATATCACCTAAAGCATGTACACGATGATAAAGATAAATCAGATAGCATACTATCATCTTAAGTAAGACTGTCCTATCGGTATAGGTTCTCTCTCAATCATTGCAATCACGTGCCTGCGATCCAATAATTGACTTTGATGGCACTATATCCAACATAAACCTCCGATACACAGTACCATAAATCAACTTGGCATCTTCGGAGAGGTGGGCGGATAAAACCAAATAGCATTTGCCCCCAAAATTCAGGCCAGACGTCCCAACGTCCCGGTCGCGTCTTTCGGCGGAGAACAATCCCTGGTGTCGTGGGGTAGGGAACTACCAGCCAGGGATAGCCGAGTAGGGCAGCCGCTCGGCTGCCTCTTGGAGCGGCTCTGCCTCTTGGTGAGGGCTTTGATCCCTGGTGTCGTAGGGTAGGGAACTACCAGCCAGGGATAGCCGAGCAGGGTAGCCGCTCGGCTGCCTCTTGATGAGGGCTTTGATATCTGGCGTTGAGGGTAAGGAGTTACCAGCCAGGGATGACCGAGCAGGGTAGCTGCTCGGTCGCCTCTTGATGAGGGCTTTGATCCCTGGCATTGCGGGTAAGGAGTTACCAGCCAGGGATGACCGAGCAGGGTAGCCGCTCGACTGCCTCTTGGTGAGGGCTTTGATCCCTGGCGTTGCGCGTAAGGAGTTACCAGCTAGGGATAGCCGAGCAGGGTAGCCGCTCGGCTGCCTCTTGATGAGGGCTTTGATCCCTGGCGTTGAGGGTAAGGAGTTACCAGCCAGGGATGACCGAGCAGGGTAGCCGCTCGACTGCCTCTTGGTGAGGGCTTTGATCCCTGGTGTTACGGGTAAGAAGTTACCAGCCAGGGATAGCCGAGCAGGGCAGCCGCTCGGCTGCCTCTTGGTGAGGGCTTTGATCCCTGGTGTTGCCGGTAAGGAGTTACCAGACAGGGATAGTCGAGCAGGGCAGCTGCTCGGCCGCCTCCTCATGAGGTTTTGTCCGACCTTCCCGGTGTAAGTATAGGGAATAGGGACAGTCATGGGCAACACGTGTATCGAACGCGTGGGGGAGGTGAAGCGCCGGAGCCGCATCGTTTCGATTTCGCCAAGAAAGGCTCGAGGCTTGCCGCGTGGCGGCACAGTTGTGGGTGAAACGGGCGACTGTTGGATTCTCAAGGGCGCAGCAGGCTATAAAGCGGAGGGAGCATTGATCATTCCTTTCTTCACACCCAAAGAATGGAGGATTTCCCTTTCACGATCCCCGACATCGTAAATTTCGAGGATGTGTACCTATATGACCAGTACTGCACCGAGGACACGGTGCAGCTAGTGATTGGCCGCATTGAGGATCATTTCAGCCGACTGCTTCCTCGGTGCTCCCCCCTGCTCCAGCTGCTGATGTACTCCATCTGGAGGGCGTCGCCGGGGCTCTACAACCCCTTGTCCGAACAGATGAGGAACGAGGCGGCCGGTAAGCTAAGGTGTTTGTGGGGCTTCGGCCTGATCTCCGCGGGTCGGCTGGATCGCTCGGTGGTGCTCATCCTTGAGTGCTATCAATTGAGGCACCAAGCCGACATTCATGGGCGGCATCAGAGGCAAAGGGCTGAAGTGGCGAGGGCTCGGTTGGTGGAAATATGCTCGGAGTACCACGAGCAGTGTTTCCTGCACCCCCTTCCCCCGCTATTGTAATTTTTCCTTTTTAAGGCTGAGGAGCCCTTAGTACCTTTTTGAATGAATAAACTCTTCCTTTTGCAATACTTTATTGATCTCTTCTTATTATATAAATAGAAAGATCTTGAGAAGTTTACATTGCCTTAGTAAAAGAAGTACAAGCTAGTAGATGTTCTTTCCATTGGCTCGGTTTGAGCTCCTCGGATGTCTGTTGGCCTCCGCGTACGGCGTGGGGTGCTAAGCCTCGTAAGTATCTGACGTACCCCCCGCCGACTGTTCATACCATAATTTTGCATTATTTTATTCCCCATTCTTATTCAGTTTACAAATAAACAGGTGCTTTTGACCCATGTCTGCTACATAGTTGCAGGTTACAGGTTCTCAGAACAAAAACAGTGAAGAAGATGAAAAGACGATACAAAATTGAGACTACGACCAACAAATGGAAAGATCTTGATCATGCCTACAGATTGAAGACTAAACGAAGATTAATGGACGATTTCACAAAGAACAAAGGCAGTGTAAGGTTCAAGACTTCGACACGAAGAAAGCGGTAAAAGTCCACGACTTTATTCACTGTGGAGATCTGGAAGAGAACCAGAAAATATTCTGAAGAACAAACTGAAGAAAATAGAAGTAAAAATGCAACAGAAGAACCCCAGAGAAATTAAGCCCACAAGCCCCCTACATGGCCGTGGAACCGCGGCCAAACAGGGGCTTTGGCCGCGGATCCGCGGCCGTGCTATACCCGTGTCGGTGGAAAAACGTGTCGGTGGAGGCGGTGCGTTGACTAGGTCTTTTTCTTAGGGGGTAAAATTGTAATTGCAGATATGACGTGATTGTAAACCTAGGGTTTCTATGTTCTATAAATAGAAATCCTAAAATCTGTTTTAGGTGATGCCTCTTTTTATTCATCTATTCAGATCTGAAAATTCCTGTGTAAATGTTTGGAGAGAGCCATCGATAAAGTAAGTAGTTTTATTTAATTGCCCTAGTTAATTTTTGTTCTGCCTTAGTATAATTTTATTATCTGCTCTAGTTAGATAGATAGAAATATTCTTCAATTCCCTAATGAGCAAGTAGTCTCCTCGCTTGTTAGGGTTAGATTTGGGGAAGGCTTGAGAGATGAAAATCTCTCACCCCTTTCTTGCCCATCACATATAATTAATAGGACTCCATGCATACATACACACACCGTTCCCTACAGCACCCTACCCCACGAGGTAACGGTGATACCGTAGTATAAACGACCAGTTGTGTATGTTTTCCATGGAGGTTAGGGTAAGAATTAAGAAAGGAAGGACTAGAACCTAGAGGAAGAAACATCGTTTCTTCCCGATGGTACTAATCCCCTTTATTAATTGTTACCATAACACCTAATGAGATCTAAATTAGGGCAATGAAAGCGGTGAGGAAATCTTCAATTTCCAAACTCAACCTAAACCTAACCCTAGCAAGATTCTAGTCTTAGTATAAATCAGTTTAGTTTTTAGCGATAATCCATTCACACCGTTTGGAATTAACTCGTTAGACCAAATTAGGAAATACACAACATCCCTGTGCACCGACCCGTACTCACCGGCTAGCTACCAAGCGACGTCGTTCTTGATTGCGGTAAAAAATATTTTTGATTCATCTTTTAAAAACGCACACGCTAAATCTCTTCAAATCAAATGGCGCCGTTGCCGGGGATGGCGTGTTATTTTCTTTTTGTAATTTCGGGTTAATATAAAATTAAAAAATCATAAAAACTGAAAAATTAAAAATTATAAAAATTTTATCATCTTTTATTGTTTGAAGGGTATTAAGGCTACTGTATTTAGTGCTCATTTTGGTCAACTCTCCATTATCTTTCTTTTTTCATTGGAATTTTGTAGGATCGAAGAACAAGTTCAGATCTGGAAAAATCCAGAGAGCAAAACAGAAAACATCAAATCTGAACAAACAGAGGAGTATCACAACAGAGAAACAGAGCAAACCTTGGGATCTGAATCACCCACGCGACCGCGGAACCACCGCAATTGGCGCTTTTTGCCGCGCTTCCGCTGCATGGTGGTGACATCATCATCTGGAAAAATCACTGTAAGTCTCCTCTGTTCTTCTCTGCAACCCCAATATCTCCTCTGTAAAATTTGCCTGCAGGATTCTTTGCGCTAAAAAATCTCTCCCTCTTCCAATAACTGATCTTGTGCAGGATTCTTTGCGCCGCGCTAAAAAAAAAAATTGTTTGCATGTGATTGTGTTTACTGTTTTGCATACTTTAAATTGACTTTAAGGGGCTTGAACACCAATCCAGATTGGGTGGGGATTTCATTACCCTTCCCAGGACCCCAGAAATCACATAAGGCATATTGCATTGACCATCATTTAATTAAAAAAAGATTAGACTCAGCCCTAGGGACTTCGCGCTCAATAGGACAGAGGAATAGTTGTAGGCATCGACCGTTGATCCTAACCTAACTTTGTAGTGTCTAGGCAAGCGTGTCTAAGGCAAGTGGTTACTTAATTAGGCCCACTACTTACGTGGTGGAGAACCTCCCACTTATCTGGTACTTACCTGGCCACAATTGGCGGTGAAGAGGCGGTTTGAGGTCCTACTTCTTGCCCTTTGGAACAGTTAGGAGCTGTCTAGCTGACCTAGGTGACCCTAGATCTAGGCCCGATTATGCATTTGTGGTTGTTTGAACGTATGTCTAAGCCTTTTATCGAAAATCTTTTTTGCAAAGAGCTCCGCATAAAAATAAACACAAAAAGAAAAAAAGGATTTTTTTTTACAAAAACTTGCAACTTGTCGCGAAAAAATCCATGCACCTCACATTCTTTTTCTTCCCCTTTCCTACATCATGGGTACCCCACCTCATAAAACTCTTGCAGAACTTTGGTATCCTGAACCAAACTTTGCTTCCTACGCGGATTGTTTTGGTCGAATTACGGACGACCCCTCCATGCCCAAAATTTCTTTGAAAGATCGAATAGAAGCGTCTAGGAGAAACAGTTCGACTCCGCAATCCACTTTGTATCAACCATTTCAACCTTCACCATCTTCTTACGTTGATACCCCTTTTTCGAGTTCTGTTGTAACTCCGAAACCCATGTCTATTGCTGAACACATTGAACAATCTCGTAACCGATCTTTCACTCCTTTCAACACTTCTAGTTCTTGGGATCAACAAATCCGTTCACCTTTTTATCCAAATGTTGATCCTACTCCTGTCCAACCATTCAATTCCTATCAGTCCTACCCGACTTTCACACCTTCCCTAGACATTGATTCTACATAGCCATTTGGGAGTTTTACGTATCCAAACAACTTTGAATCTTTTACTGAAACCCCTTCACAACCCATGTCTAGTCTAGAATAGTCGTTGGAAGCTTATATGGTAGCGACAAACCAAATGATGAGGAATGTGGATGCGTCCATGGCCACCCTTATACAACCTAGTGACTCGGTAGCTAGTTTCAAACTAGTTCCAAAAATTCTAATGTATGATGAGGCGGTTGGACAGAGTGCGAATTTGAGTGGTGAGAGTGAGTTTTACACACATCCAAATCAAACCTACCCATCACAAATTGAATCCCAAAACTCCGGTTTTCAAACAAGTGTCCCAAATGATTCATGAGTTAAAGATAAAACGTGTAATGAGTTGTGCGACTTTGTAGTGCTTGATTTGCCAGATTGTGAAGAGTCCCTTTCGAGTGAAACCATCACTAATCTTTTCGATCTCTACACCTCCAATCTAGAACCTAAATTGATAAATATCCATGCTTGTGATGAGGTGTCTAAAAAATTTTATTTTCACTTGATTGAGGATATTGACGCCGGGAATATTTTGGATGATGAACCCGTAGATTTGACTTAAATTTTATCTTCAATTCATCATCCCGAGTCATTAAATGTTTCTCCCGAACTTCATATGTGTCTTGATATTGATGATAATTGCATGGATGAGATAACTTTTGAGGAGAATTATGAGGATAATATTGAGGAGAGTATTGAGGATAGTATTGAGGATGAACCATTTTTGTTTGATGTGTCGGATTTTCCAGTTCATCCTCCTGAACCTTTAACTGTTATACTTCCTAAATCAAACCCCCTCCTTTCCATCGTTCCGACCACGCAAAAGATCACGCTTGAGAACTGTGAGCTTGAAAAATTTCTATTCGATCACAGCAGTTTGGACGCCACTAGTGCGTTCCTCTTTGAATCTGACACAGTTCTAACAGACGATAATGATTACGAGTGCTTCACTTTTTCGGACGATTTTGAAGACTCACCGCCCGAGTTTGAGTCCTTTGAATTTTTAGATGAGTTAGTTGAATCATCAGACTCGGCTGCTTACAGTCATTTCGAACCATTGATGGAATCCCTCAAGTTCGAGACAAATTACTTAGGTGAGAATAAGACTATACCTCAATCACTCCCCTTCGTCCTTCCTATCGTTTCGACCACGCAAGAATCCGTCGTGTTTCCATTTTCAATGGATGGTTTACCAAGTTCAACATACCCATGTTTTCTCGCGAATCTTGAGGGATTTGACCCCATTTCTCGACGGGTTGATAAATTAGCACAATCACTTTTAACACATCGGTCATCACAAATTGCGCTAATTTATTCACTCAATTTACACCCTCAAGTTCGTACTACACTTCTTTCTCTTTTCCGCCTTTCTTCTCCTCCACCGAGACCTTATTCCACCCTTCTTCCCATACGGTCTCATGTGTTTCTCAACTCCTTTCTCTACACTCCATTCTTCCACCAACCTTACCATTATCACGATAGAATTTTTGAATGGTTGGTGCTAACCTTTGGTCTGTGTAAGGCCTTGTATAGTTTGATTTTTCTCCTCCCTAACTCTGAACTTTAACTATTAAAACAGTGGAAACACTGTTTCACTTAAGTTTGGGGGGATCCTTGTTGTATATATATTTTTTGTTTTTCTTTTAACTAAAAAAAAATTATAAATAAATAAACAAGGGAGTGTCGACATTTTGACCCTCTTGGTATAGCATGACAGTGATGACACTGTCAAGTTTAAGTTTGGGGGTATGCTCGGTAAGCCTTCTTCCTTCACATTCATATGTATATTCTTGCATTTGCATACTTATTTTAAAATCCACAAAAATTAAAAAATTTGAAAAATTATAAAAATTGAAACATTCAATTTTGGCTATAATCGACTTAAGTTTAACAAGAAGGTTAACTAGTTAGGAATAACTAGATCCTAGACTTAGTAAATTAAAAACCCTAAAAATAACCTTTCTTAAAATTTAACGGTAGAAAGTATATGTTTTTGTAGTTTATTTAGAAATAGGCAAATTTCGAGTTGACTTCTTGGGCTAAATTAAAACAAGGGAAAAGTATTGATATTTTTATTAAAGTATAAGTTTGAAAAATAATTCCTAAGCTTAAGTCTAAAATTCTGAAAATATATACCCTACAATTTGCACAAATACGAACCTTGAAACTTGGAATAGTATAAGAGACCTGGAAATGCTCTTGTCTAAAGTCCTTAGTATGGAGAAAAATAAAATAAAAATACAAGTGTGAATAAAGAGATAAAAAAATGAACACTGGTTTTTGTAATTACTTAAGGCTGCATAAATAGAAAAAAAATATTTAGCGAGGGTGTTTTATCACCTAGTGCCTTAGACCAACTGGTTTGGGAGTCACTGCTAAAGCCTTCGGTGTTACAAAACTAGGAATTACGCCTTAATGCGCGAACACATTTTGTAATCGGTCGTTAGTACCTTAAGAAATATTAACGGTCGCATGAAGGATGTGTGAGCAATTTCATCTAAAAGTTCACCAACTAAAAGTACTTTGGACGATGGACAAGATTATAATAGCTTGATTTGAATTTCCAAGTGTATGGGTGATATATACACACACGTAGGGGTATATAATTGGGGTTTAGATAAGAGATAGGAATGAAAAATAGGACTTGTATCTTTAATAGAGATGATAAAAATTCTTAAGTTGAGATAGAACCCTAAAAGAAAAACTTAAAAGATGCTAAAAGCTAAGTAAGTCTACAAAACATATATAATCTTAAGTTAAATGATAAGGAAGCGTGAAAAATACGGGTGGATAATTTATGAGTCGAAGATAATAGAATTCCTTGTTAGAAAACCTAATTGGAGAATAAAAGTCAATAGGCCGAATTGATAGGATTTTGTGGGTAGTATCAGCTGAAAACCCTCAGGAGACAACACTCCTCCTACTAGGGACACCTAGAAGTTTAACAGCTTGTTGCACGAGCTCAGTGCAATCGCGTTTCCCTGCGAAAGTGAGGCTAGGTCTTTTTTGAGAATAAAACTAGGTTTGCTCGAGGACGAGCAAAAGATAAGTTTGGGGGTATTAGTTCATACCATAATTTTGCATTATTTTATTCCCCATTCTTATTCAGTTTACAAATAAACAGGTGTTTTTGACCCATATCTGCTACATAGTTGCAGGTTACAGGTTCTCGGAACAAAAACAGTGAAGAAGATGAAAAGACGATACAAAAGTGAGATTACGACCAACAAATTGAAAGATCTTGATCATGCCTACAGTTTGAAGACTAAACGAAGATTAATGGACGATTTCACAAAGAACAAAGGTAGTGCAAGGTTCAAGACTTCGACACGAAGCAAGCGGTAAAAGTCCACGACTTTATTCACTGTGGAGATTTGGAAGAGAACCAGAAAACATTCTGAAGAACAAACTGAAGAAAATAGAAGTAAAAATGCAACAGAAGAACCCCAGAGAAATTGAGCCCACAAGCCCCCTACATGGCCGCGGAACCGCAGCCAAACAGGGGCTTTAGCCGCGGATCCGCGGTCGTGCTATACCCGTGTCGGTGGAAAAATGTGTCGGTGGAGGCGGTGCGTTGACTAGGTCTTTTTCTTAGGGGGTAAAATTATAATTGCAGATATGACGTGATTGTAAACCTAGGGTTTCTATGTTCTATAAATAGAAATCCTAAAATCTGTTTTAGGTGATGCCTCTTTTTATTCATCTATTCAGATCTGAAAATTCCTGTGTAAATGTTTGGAGAGAGCTATCAATAAAGTAAGTAGTTTTATTTAATTGCCCTAGTTAATTTTTGTTCTGCCTTAGTATAATTTTATTATCTGCCCTAGTTAGATAGATAGAAATGTTCTTCAATTCCCTAATGAGCGAGTAGTCTTCTCGTTTGTTAGGGTTAGATTTGGGGAAGGCTTGAGAGATGAAAATCTCTCACCCCTTTTTTACCCATCACATATAATTAATAGGACTCCATGCATACACACACACACCGTTCCCTACGGCACCCTACCCCACGAGGTAACGGTGATACCGTAGTATAAACGACCGGTTGTGTATGTTTTCCATGGAGGTTAGGGTAAGAATTAAGAAAGGAAGGACTAGAACCTAGAGGAAGAAACATCGTTTCTTCCCGATGGTACTAATCCCCTTTATTAATTGTTACCATAACACCTAATGAGATCTAAATTAGGGCAATGAAAGCGGTGAGGAAATCTTCAATTTCCAAACTCAACCTAAACCTAACCCTAGCAAGATTCTAGTCTTAGTATAAATCAGTTTAGTTTTTAGCGATAATCCATTCAGACCGTTTGGAATTAGCTCGTTAGACCAAATTAGGAAATACACAACATCCCTGTGGACCGACCCGTACTCACCGGCTAGCTACCAAGCGACGCCGTTCTTGATTGCGGTAAAAAATATTTTTGATTCATCTTTTAAAAACGCACACGCTAAATCTCTTCAAATCACCGACATGACCATGATCTGGCTGATTGTTAACTTGCCAGGAGGGGGACGTTGCTCCTGCTTGCGGTTAGCTTGCCGCTTGTCCCGTAAGTACGCTGCAAGGTGTCTCGAACGGATGAGCTCCTCGATGTAGTCTCGGAGCTGCATACAACTCTTCGTGGAGTGTCCTAGCGATCTGTGAAAACCGCAGTAGGGGCCCCGAGTACGCTTTGCCGCCATGCACGAGATCGGGGGGAACTTGAAGAACCCCTCGCCCTTGGCCTCTTCAAGCAGTACCGTCTGGGAGACGTTGAGCGGGGTGTACTCCTGAAACCTTGGGGAGTAGGGCTTTGGCCGCTCAAGTCTCTTTCTCTCTTCCCTCGCCCTTTTCTTCTGGTCAGTTTGCTCTGCCCCGGGGTGATTTGTGTTCACCTCGTACTCGAGCTGGATTTCGTGCTCGGTCCAGGCCTTTACCTCGGCCATGGTCTTAGGTTACGCTAATGCAAAGGAGTGTAACCACTCCTTGTGCCTAAGACCAGACCTCAGGGCTGTGATGGCTGTCTCGTCCTGATGTTCGGGGACCTTGAGAAGGGCATTATAGAAGCGGGTGACGTACGCTTTGAACGTTTCTTTGTCCCCGCTGACGCGGGGTGGATCGTCGTGGTGACTGCTCGCCATTGGGTTAAGATCGGAAGATGAACTTTTGTTTTTGTGGAATCAAGGATTTCCCACAGACGGCGCCAGCTGACGCGGGTTGGATCGTGTCAAGATGTTACTTTCCGTTGATCTGCTGTTGGCGGCGATGGACGGCTGAGATTGGATCTGGAGGCTGGCTCCTGAATCGTGTGGATCTCAATAGGTTTGAGGTTGTTGTTGCCGAGCTACCTGCAAGGAAGTCCTGGGGTGGTTGTACCACCGAGGACCCTCCGACGGTCAAGTTAGAGAGGAAATCCGAGCAGAGTAACAGCTTAATGACTGGAAAATGACTTACTTGAACCGTCTGAAGGAGGGGTTTAAATAGTGGTTGCAGTAGGCAGGCGGGCGCGAGAATCACGCCGGCCGTTACGCTCCCGACGTCACGCCCGCGTGATGGGCAGGATCTCCTATTAATGGCGAGACAGACTCGTTAATGGGGGATCGTGATGGTGTGGAATGCGGGACGTGGCCGGCGGATATCTCGCGTATGGCGAAATTCGCGGGATGGCAGTTGCGCCTACGAGTGGTGTCGTTGGTCGGTCGATGAGACCGAGGAAGATGAGCTCGGCGGGAGAGCTCGGGAACGAGCGGGAGGCCGAGCTATCTTAGTTCTGCTAGAGCTCAGAGGCGAGCTAAGAGGGCCGAGGAGGCCAGTTGTGCAGGGGGCTCGGAGACGAGCCAAAGGTTGTCTATAGGACGAGCATAGGAGCGGCCTGGTCGGCCACTGTGGGTCCTTTCTTGCATGCTCTGGGACACGTCATCTGCCACGTGGCGCCATCTGGGAGGTCACCAATATCGAGCATCATCAAATAGCAAATTGGACAACATTTGCGGATGGTGAAGAATATTCAATGTTCTACGGATATTGTTCCAAATTATACCTAGCTTTGTATTATACCGCGATACCGAATTTTAATTTTTCTTGTATGTATTTTATTAATTTTTTCACAATATGGGATGTATCAAAAACATTAAAACCACTCTTTCTTCAAATTTTGTATAGTACTCCTAAACGCGACATTTTTCTTTTGTCATTTTCTTGAACTAAAAAGTAGGGAAATCCTACTAAAAATTATACAGGAGTAAGACATTTAAAAAAAGTACACAAAAAAAATTAAATAACCAGAGTGGATCAAGTAGCGCATATATATATATATATATATATATATATATATATTGTAAAGATGAGATTTTCTCGCTGCTTATAATAATCAATTCTCTATTTAATTACAAAGATTTTCTCTATGATTTTATCCGACGATCGACACCCATAATTATCATCATTATCATGTAAGACGTGGATACACCAAATTTCATGCGATTCCGTCACTTTTTTACCGTTGATTTAGTGGGTGTAAAATTAATTGTATACCGGCAATAGAACTTTTTACATTGTTGATTCAACGGTGAAAATGTGGTGGAATCACGGGAAATTTGATGTATGCACATCTTACCTGATGAAGAAGATCATGCTGTGTGCCGATCGTCGAATAAAACGGTGGAGAATATAGATTTTTGACGTTACCTAATAAAAAAGCCTCATAGGGCCTCTTTCTTCATTATTCTCTCTCTCTCTCTATATATATATATATATATATATATGGTAGAGAGTGAATAACAGGGAGCAAACTCATGCCATCATCTGTTATTTACTCATAACTGTAGGGTGTTTTTCATCACATCATTGAGATGGGAATACGAGCGCGCTTGTCAGGCGCATTACAGATTCTCCCAGCCTAGGATAGGCTGGTGGTTATTGATTGTGGGGATCCGGATCTCCGGCAGCCGCGGACTAAGCTGCCGTTAATTACCCCTCGCCTTTGGAGCGGGGAACCTCCAATTGACGGGTTAAACTGGTCATGCGAACTCAATGTGCAGTGTTGTGTTTTGAAGGAGTTTTTGATATATCGGGGGCCCCGCAGAGTTTTTACGGGGGTCCCGCTACCCGGATAGCGGGCTGGGGGTCAAGGGGGCTAGCAGCCCCCTTACGGGGTGCGGGGCAGCGGCCCGGCCCAAATTTTTTTTGAAGGGGATGGTGTTATAGAGTATGTGTGTGTGTGTGTGTAAAGGGAAAGTGCATCCAAAGGATGCATGAGGGGCCAGTGCCTCGCGTGCAGGGCGCTGGGCGCTAGCGCACTAGGCGCTAGGCACGAGCGCTCTAGGCACTGGGCGCTAGCGCACTAGGCGCTAGACGCGTGCGCTCTAGGCGCTGGGCGTGCCACGTGCTCGGCACGTCGGCGCAAGCGTCCCGGGCGCTGGGCGCGCCACGTGTCGGCACGTGGGCGCAAGCGCCCTGGGCGCGCCACGTGCTTGGCACGTGGGCGCAAGCGCACTGGGCGCTGGGCGCACTACGTGTCGTCTCGTGGGCGCAAGCGCCCTGGGCGCTAGGCCTAGTTTTTTTGGGGGAATGAAAAATTGTATATTAGATATTTTCATCATGTTGCCTCTTATAGGCTTACATATTTACATATAGCCCCTTGGGCTTTACAAAATGGCATTTTGCCCATCTCATGGCTCATATGCCATTTCTTTTTGCACATAAGCCATGGGCTTACAAGAAATTGGCTTTATGCCCATTTTGCATACATTCATGCACAAAAATTACATCAAAATTATTTGTTACATGATTTTTTTTTATTTTGGTATGGCGGAAGGCCGGACGCTTCGTGTTCGGGCTCGACCTGGGCATTGAACCACTTGCTTGGGCTTGGGCCCACCTGGCTTGGGGTTGACCTTGACTTTGACTTGGTCAACCGGGGTGCAAATTTTGACTTCAACAAAGTGCCCCCATCAATAAATGCACACCACATATGTGAGTCGTGTGCATGAAATTGATGGATCTTCTTTCACGTGGAGGCGACTTGCCATGGTTCCCACTTTTTGGGATGCACTGCCCTTTTTACGATGTGGACGGTCGACGCTTTGATCTGTAGCGATTTGGTTCCCGCTTTGTAGGAAGCCTGCACAGCCCGTTTTGCGACATGGACGGTCGACGCTCTGATCCGGAGCAATTTGGTTCCCGATTTGTGGGAAGCCTGCACTGCCCGTTTTGCGACATGGACGGTCGACGCTCTGATCTGGAGCGATTCGGTTCCCGATTTGTGGGAAGTCTACACTGCCCGTTTTGCGACATGGACGGTCGACGCTCTGATCCGGAGCGATTTGGTTCCCGATTTGTGGGAAGCCTGCACTGCCCGTTTTGCGACATGGACGGTCGACGCTCTGATCCGGAGCGATTTGGTTCCCGATTTGTGGGAAGCCTGCACTGCCCGTTTTGCGACATGGACGGTCGACGCTCTGATCCGGAGCGATTCGGTTCCCGATTTGTGGGAAGCCTGCACTGCCCGTTTTGCGACATGGACGGTCGACGCTCTGATCCGGAGCGATTTGGTTACCGATTTGTGGGAAGCCTGAACTGCCCTTTTTTGCGACATAGATGGTCGACGCTCTGATCCAGAGCGATTTGGTTCCCGATTTGTGGGAATCTTGCACTGCTCGTTTTGCGACATGGACGGTCGACACTATGATCCGGAGCGATTTGGTTCCCGATTTGTGGGAAGCCTGCATTGCCCGTTTTGCAACATGGACGGTCGACGCTCTGATCCGGAGCGATTTGGTTCCTGATTTGTGGGAAGCCTGCACTACCCGTTTTGCGACATGGACGGTCGATGCTCTGATCCGGAGCGATTTGGTTCCCGATTTGTGGGAAGCCTGCACTGCCCGTTTTGCGACATGGACGGTCGACGCTCTAATCCGGAGCGATTTGGTTCCCGATTTGTGGGAAGCCTGCACTGCCTATTTTGCGACATGGACGGTCGACGCTCTGATCCGGAGCGATTTGGTTCCCGAATAGTGGGAAGCCTGCACTGCCCGTTTTGCGACATGGACGGTCGACGCTCTGATCCGGAGCAATTTGGTTCCCGATTTGTGGGAAGCCTGCACTGCCCATTTTGCGACATGGACGGTCGACGCTCTGATCCGGACCGATTTGGTTCCCGATTTGTGGGAATCCTGCACTGCCCTTTTTTGTGACATGGACGGTCGACGCTCTGATCCGTAGCGATTTGGTTCCCGATTTTTGGGAATCCTGCACTGCCTGTTTTGCGACATGGACGGTCGACGCTCTGATCCGGAGCGATTCGGTTCCCGATTTGTGGGAAGCCTGCACTGCCCGTTTTGCGACATGGACGGTCGACGCTCTGATCCGGAGCGATTTGGTTCCCGATTTGTGGGAAGCCTGCACTGCCCGTTTTGCGACATGGACGGTCGACTCTCTGATCCGGAGCGATTCGGTTTCCGATTTGTGGGAAGCCTGCATTGCCCATTTTGCGACATGGACGGTCGACGCTCTGATCCGGAGCGATTTGCTTCCCGATTTGTGGGAAACCTGAACTGCCCTTTTTTGCGACATAGACGGTCGACGCTCTGATCCAGAGCGATTTGGTTCCCGATTTGTGGGAATCTTGCACTGCTCGTTTTGCGACATGGACGGTCGACGCTATGATCCGGAGCGATTTGGTTCCCGATTTGTGGGAAGCCTGCACTTCCCGTTTTGCAACATGGACGGTCGACGCTCTGATCCGGAGCGATTTGGTTCCTGATTTGTGGGAAGCCTGCACTACCCGTTTTGCGACATGGACGGTCGATGCTCTGATCCGGAGCGATTTGGTTCCCGATTTGTGGGAAGCCTGCACTGCCCGTTTTGCGACATGGATGGTCGACCCTCTAATCCGGAGCGATTTGGTTCCCGATTTGTGGGAAGCCTGCACTGCCCATTTTGCGACATGGACGGTCGACGCTCTGATCCGGAGTGATTTGGTTCCCGAATAGTGGGAAGCCTGCACTGCCCGTTTTGCGACATGGACGGTCGACGCTCTGATTCGGAGCGATTTGGTTCCCGATTTGTGGGAAGCCTGCACTGCCCATTTTGCGACATGGACGGTCGACGCTCTGATCCGGAGCGATTTGGTTCTCGATTTGTGGGAATCCTGCACTGCCCTTTTTTGCGACATGGACGGTCGACGCTCTGATCCGTAGCGATTTGGTTCCCGATTTTTGGGAAGCCTGCACTGCCCGTTTTGCGACATGGACGGTCGACGCTCTGATCCGGAGCGATTCGGTTCCTGATTTGTGGGAAGCCTGCACTGCCCGTTTTGCGACATGGGCGGTCGACGCTCTGATCCAGAGCGATTTGGTTCCCGATTTATGGGAAGCCAGCACTGCCCGTTTTGCGACATGGACGGTCGACGCTCTGATCCGGAGCGATTTGGTTCCCGATTTGTGGGAAGTCAGCACTGCCCGTTTTGCGACATGGACGGTCGATGCTCTGATCTGGAGCGATTTGGTTCCCGATTTGTGGGAAGCCTGCACTGCCCTTTTTTGCGACATGGACGGTCGACGCTCTGATCCGGACGGATTTGGTTCCCGATTTGTTGGAAGCCTGCACTGCTTGTTTTGCGATATGGACGGTCGACGCTCTGATCCGGAGCGATTTGGTTCCCGATTTGTAGGAAGCCTGCACTGCCCGTTTTGCGACATGGACGGTCGACACTCTGATCCGGAGCGATTTGGTTCCCGATTTGTGTGAAGCCTGCACTGCCCGTTTTGCGACATGGACGGTCGACACTCTGATCCAGAGCGATTTGGTTCCCGATTTGAGGGAAGCCTGCACTGCCCGTTTTGCGACATGGACGGTCGACGCTCTAATCCGTAGCGATTTGGTTCCTGCTTTGTAGGAAGCCTGCATTGCCCTTTTTTGCGACATGTCGACGCTCTGATCCTGAGCGATTTGGTTCCCGATTTGTGGGAAGCCTGCACTGCCCTTTTTTGCGACATGGATGGTCGACGCTCTGATCCGGAGCGATTTGTTTTCCGATTTGTAGGAAGCCTGCACTGCCCATTTTGCGACATGGACGGTCGACGCTCCGATCCAGAGCGATTTGGTTCCCGATTTGTGGGAAGCCTGCACTGCCCGTTTTGCGACATGGACGGTCGACGCTCTGATCCGGAGCGATTTGGTTCCCGAGTTGTGGGAAGCCTGCACTGCCCGTTTTGCAACATGGACGGTCGACGCTCTGATCCGGAGCGATTTGGTTCCCGATTTGTGGGAAGCCTGCACTGCCCTTTTTTGCGACATGGACGGTCGATGCTCTGATCCGGAGCGATTTGGTTCCCGATTTGTGGGAATCCTGCACTGCCCTTTTTTGCGACATGGACGGTCGACGCTCTGATCTGGAGCGATTTGCTTCCTGATTTGTGGGAAGCCTGCACTGCCCGTTTTGCGACATGGACGGTCGACGCTCTGATCCGGAGCGATTTGGTTCCCGATTTGTGGGAAGCCTGCACTGCCCGTTTTGCGACATGGACTGTCGACGCTCTGATCCGGAGCGATTTGGTTCCCAATTTCTGGGAAGCCTGCACTGCCCGTTTTGCGACATGGACGGTTGATACTCTGATCCGGAGCGATTTGGTTCCCGAATTGTGGGAAGCCTGCACTGCCCATTTTGCGACATGGACGGTCGACGCTCTGATCCAGAGCGATTTGGTTCCCGATTTGTGGGAAGCCTGCACTGCCCGTTTTGCGACATGGGCGGTCGACGCTTTGATCCGGAGCGATTTGGTTCCCGATTTGTGGGAAGCATGCACTGCCCGTTTTGCGACATGGGCGGTCGATGCTCTGATCCGGAGCGATTTGGTTCCCGATTTGTGGGAAGCCTGCACTGCCCGTTTTGCGACATGGACGGTCGACGCTCTGATCCGGAGCGATTTGGTTCCCGATTTGTGGGAAGCCTGCACTGCCCGTTTTGCGACATGGACGGTCGACGCTCTTATCCGGAGCGATTTGGTTCCCGATTTGTGGGAAGCCTGCACTGCCCTTTTTTGCGACATGGACGGTCGACGCTCTGATCCGGAGTGATTTGGTTCCCGATTTGTGGGAATCCTGCACTGCCCTTTTTTGCGACATGGACGGTCGACGCTCTGATCCGGAGCGATTTGGTTCCCGATTTGTGAAAGCCTGCACTGCCCTTTTTTGCGACATGGACGGTCGACGCTCTGATCCGGAGCGATTTGGTTCCCGATTTGTGGGAAGCCTGCACTGCCCGTTTTGCGACATGGACGATCGACGTTCTGATCCGGAGCGATTTGGTTCCCGATTTGTGGGAAGCCTGCATTGCCCGTTTTGCGACATGGACGGTCGACGCTCTGATCTGGGGAGATTTGGTTCCCGATTTGTGGGAAGCCTGCACTGTCCGTTTTGCGACATGGACGGTCGACGCTCTATTTGACTTGCTCTGCTTCCTGCAGTGTCAGGGGTGAACTTGACTTGCTCCGCTTCTTGCGGTGTCGAGGTTGGATTCTGACTCGCTCCGCTTTCTGCGGTGTCGGAGTTGAAGTTGACTTGTTGATTATGATTTGTGTTGACATCAGCATCGCTATACTGGAATATGGTACCAGGAGCGAATCATCTTCTGTCACTGAGAGGATTTTAGGATTTTGGTTTTTGTTTGGCATCTGTATTGCTGCACTGGAATAATGCCAGGAGCAACACATCATTTGCCCCAAGAGGATTTGAGAATTGGTGGCTTAGGAGACAGGTTTAGATCCCTATCACCTAAGGCTTTTCAATTTTATGGGCCGTAAGGGTCCCATAAAAGCGTTTTCTCCCTACGAGTTGAAAGGATCTCGTAGGTGTATTTTCTCCTTAGGAGTCGTGGGGACTCCTAAGTGTGTTGCTCCTTTGTGAGTCGTAAGGATCTCACGCGGGAATTTTCTCCTCACAAAGTCGAGAGGACTTTGCGAGTGCATTTTATCTCTTTTTTACGAGTTTGCGCCCTTTTGGGTTTTCACAAACTCGCTTGTAGTCCTGCTGTTTTTACTCACGGAGCCCTTTCGGGTTTTCATCCGTGCCCATTTTGCTTGTGGACATACCTTTTATTTTATTTTATTTTATTTTATTTTTGGTGGGACTTTGAATGTGGTCTCACCGGTAGGACTTGGGAGAGATTGGGACTGTTTTACGCCCGTGGATTGTCTACGGTTTTGCAGCATGTATGATCCAGACCGTAGGGCCGGAAAAATTTTGGGACTTTGTCGGCGTCTGCATCGCTGCACTGGAATATAGTACCAGGAGCGACTCATCATTCGCCGTTGGGGTATGGGATTTAGAATTTGGTTGGCGTCTGCATCGCTGCACTGGAATATGGTATAAGGAGTGACTCATCATTCGCTATTTTGGGATTTGGAATTTGGTTGGCGTAGTACCAGGAGCAACTCATCAGTCGCCACTTGGGATTCGGGAAGCGATGGCTTAGGAGACAGGTTTAGATCCTTATCACCTAAGGATTTTCAATTTTATGGGCCGTAAGGGTCCCATAAAAGCATTTTTTCCCTACGGGTCGTAAGGATCCCGTAGGTGTATTTTCTCCTTAGGAGTCGTGAGGACCCCCAAGTGTGTTTTTCCTTTGTGAGTCGTAAGGATCCCCCGAAGGTTTGTTCTCCTCATTTATCATGAGGACACATGAGTGGGTCTTCTCAATGGAGCATAATTCCGAAGGCGGAGACTAGCCGCGTAACTGGTGATTGCGGTGGGGCATAGGCATGGTGAGAATTGTTTGAGCCCGTAGATTGTATACGGTAGTCAATTTGGGGACTAACCGTAGGGCTGGAGAATTTTGGGAAATTGAATTTTGGTTGGCGTCTGCATCGCTGCACTGGAATATGGTACCAGGAGCGACTCATCATTCGCCTTTTTTGTTTTGTTTTTGTTTTTGTTGTTTTCTTTTTTTGTTTTACAGCGATTGCTCTATCATTTCAGCTTTTCTTATCGCGAAGATCGCGATTGCCCTATCATTTCGGCTTTTATTCGCGGTTGCACCATCATTTCGGCTTTATTTTCATCTTTATTTTACTCGCTGATTTTTATTGCGAGTTGCCCCATCATTTCGGCTTTTCTTTTTATTTATTTATTTACACATTCCTTTTTTTTATTTACATATTTTTTTCACATTCCCAGTTTAACGACTTAGAGGTTGATTATTCCCAGTTTAATGACATGGTGGTCAGCTGCTTCCAGTTTAACGACTTAGTGGTCATCTGTTTCCAGTTTAAAGACTTAGAGGTCTATCATTCCCAGTTTAAGGACGTGGTGGTCCTCTTTGCTTATCCCAGCTCCTTGAATTTTGATCTTGGCGGAGCTGTATTGATGACCGTAGCTCTGTGGCTTGCCGATACATCCGAGGACTGTGAGGTTTTTCCAAGCTTGTATTGGTCCTCTGCCCAATCTTTAAAAACACAGCAGTCTTCAACGGCATGACTTATCACCCTGTGATAGGGCCAGTATACGGGATTGCCGGTCATATTCATTTCATGTGGCCTCTTCGGAATAGGCAATTGCAGTTCGTTGTTCAAGGCTTCCTCGAATATATTGCGGACCTCATCCCTCCTAAAGGAGTATACCTTCTTCTTTCTCTCTATTAGAGTAGGTGCCCTCACTGATGCTGGTCCTTGAGGCCGATCAGTCTTTGGTTCGCCCTTTTCAGATAATGACACATGTCTGGGCGGATTAGGTTCCCGAAAGGCTTCGGTCTCCATTTGTGTGAAATCGGCGGTCGTAGCTTGACTGTTTGCTAGCACGCCTTTAGACAGTTCTATCTCTCCCGTCTTGTATTGCTTTTCGACCCAATCTTTGAAGACGAAGCAGTCCTCAATGGCATGATCTATCACTCTATGATAGGGGCAGTATTTGGGGTCGTCGGTCATATTCGCTTCCTGCGGTCTTTTTGATTCTGGCAGTTGTAGACCGTTCCTCAGGGCGTCTTTGAATATTTTACGGATTTTATCCCTTCTAAAGAAATACTACACTTACTGAGCCACAGCCTAGGTTAACGATAGACGACGACGACTATGTCCGCTCGCTATCTTTCTAAGCTCAAGCTCTATAAGTAGTAGTTGGCCTTCTCCACGACGGACCGAAACGTCCTTAAACTAACGACGGACCGAAACGTCCTTGAACTAACGACGGACCGAAACGTCCTTGAACTAACGACGGACCGAAACGTCCTTAAAACTACTACCGCAGCATTCTTAGGCTGATGAGATAAAAAAATAAATAATAAAATAAATAATAAAAAGAAAACAAAAAAAACGGTATGTCCATAAGCAAAAAGGGCACGGATGAAAACCCGAAAGGGCTTCGTGAGTAAAAACAGCAGGGCTACCGGCGAGTGTTTGTGAAAACCAGAAAGGGCGCAACCTCGTTAAAGGACACTTGCGGGGTCCTCACGATCCTGTAAGGAGAAACCACCCGCGTGAGATCCTTACGACTCACAAAGGAGCAACACACTTAGGAGTTCTCACAATTCCTAAGGAGAAAATACACTTGCGAGATCCTCACGACTCGTAAGGAGAACTCTCTTATGGGACCCTCACGGCTCATAAGATTTGAAAGTCTTAAGTCATAGAGACCTAAACCTGTGCTTAAGCGAAATCCCCCATACCCTTCGACAATGCCCTACAAGCGGCTCATACTGACCCTTGTATACAATCCACGGGCATGAATGAGCATTTCCCCAGCAAAGTCCCACCCGTGACTAGGGATACGTCTGTATGATGAGCAACCCTTATAAGTCCTCTCGACTTATAAGGAGAAAGCCCTCTTGTAAGATCCTTACGACTTACAGAGGAACATACACTTAGGAATCCTCACGATTCCTAGGGAGAAAATACACCTACAAGATCCTCACGACTTGTAGGGAGAAATACCTTTGTGAGACCCTTATGGCTCATGAAGTCAAAAGCCTTAGTTGACAGGACCCTAACCCTATTTGCTAAGCCACCTTTGTTCAACATCGACAGAGGCAAATGATGATTCGCTCCTGGCCATATCCCAGTTGTAGCGGTGCTGATGCCGAAATCGGTGTCTAATATCAGATTTACGGCGAAAAGCCAGCAAGCCACACATGCATACGAAATAGCCGAAATGATGGGGGCAACTTGCAATAAAAACAGCAAGTAAAAATGTATGCATGAAAAATAGCCGAAATGATGGGGCAACTCGCAATAAAAAGCAGCGAGTAAAAATGAAATAAATAGCCGAAATGATTGGGCACCGCGAAAAATAGCCGAAATGATAGGGCAATCGCGACCTCCCCGATATAAAAGCTAAAATGATAGAGCATCGCGGAAAAAGAAATAAAATAAAAAAAAGAGGTTTTAATTTATGCCCTACAGGTGATGTTCCATCACACCCTGTATACAATCCAAGGGCGTAAACAAAGGAGTGATCATACTTCCCCCAGGTCTCATCAAAGAAAGAAGCTAAGCCTCGACGAGCCGCAAGCAACCTAGAGATCATCCCAACGCCCGTCTCGTAACAACGGACACAACTTCAGACAAAGCGAAGCAACGGCAACCCCTAGCTCCATGGCTCGGCAATATACATATCACCAACAGCCAAACCTCCCTTCTGTGAAATGCGGATACAATCAGCAAAATTCCTGGTTACGTGGAACGTGGATAACGTCACTCTTTGACCCCGTGGAAAATGTCCAGAACGGATCCTGGTCCTCGCAGAGCACGGCAGTGAACCCGTGTGAAGCATCCAGAGCGGAGCCTAGTCCTCGCCGAACACGGCAGTGAACCCGTGTGAAGTATCTAGTGCAAAATTCCTGGTTACGTGGAACGAGGATAACGTCACTCTTTGACCCCGTGGAAAACGTCCAGAGCGGATCCTGGTCCTCACAGAGCACGGCGGTGAACCAGTGTGAAGCATCCAGAGCGGAGCCTAGTCCTCGCCGAACACGGCAGTGAACCCGTGTGAAGCATCTAGTGCAAAATTCCTGGTTACGTGGAACGCGGATAACGTCACTCTTTGACTCCGTGGAAAACGTCCAGAGCGGATCCCGGTCCTCGTGGAGCACGGCAGCGAACCCGTGTGAAGCACCCAGAGCGGAGCCTAGTCCTCGCCGAACACGGCAGTGAACCCGTATGAAGCATCTAGTGCACAATTCCTGGTTACGTGGAACGCGGATAACACTCTTTGACCCCGTGGAAAACGTCCAGAGCGGATCCTGGTCCTCGCAGAGCACGGCAGTGAACCCGTGTGAAGCACCCAGAGCGGAGCCTAGTCCTCGCCGAACACGGCAGTGAACCCGTGTGAAGCATCTAGTGCAAAATTCCTGGTTACGTGGAACGCGGATAACACTCTTTGACCCCGTGGAAAATGTCCAGAGCGGATCCTGGTCCTGGCAGAGCACGGCAGTGAACCCGTGTGAAGCATCCAGAGCGGAGCCTAGTCCTCGCCGAACACGGCAGTGAACCCGTGTGAAGCATCTAGTGCAAAATTCCTGGTTACGTGGAACGCGGATAACGTCACTCTTTGACCCCGTGGAAAACGTCCAGAGCGGATCCTGGTCCTCGCAGAGCACGGCAGTGAACCCGTGTGAGACATCCAGAGCGGAGCCTAGTCCTCGCCGAACACGGCAGTGAACCCGTGTGAAGCATCTAGTGCAAAATTCCTGGTCACGTGGAACGCGGATAATGTCACTCTTTGACCCCGCGGAAAACGCCTAGAGCGGAGCCTGGTCCTCGCCAAGCACGGCAGTGAACCCGTGTGAAGCATCCAGAGCAAACACCGGACTGTGGAGTCCTTAAAATCCACGGACTATGATGTCCTTAACCTCGACCGTAATGTCTTAAAACTAACAATCAACCACCCTGATTCTGTACTGATTCTACCTTGGTTTAAGTGTACATCTCTTCACTCCTTTGATGCCTGACGTTGTAATTCCTTAACGTCTTCAAAGAGGTGACGGGTCCCTGCAACCAAACATCGGACTGTGGAGTCCTTAAATCTACGGACTATGAGGTCCTTAACCTTGACCGTGATGTCTTAAAACTAACATCGGACTGTGGAGTCCCTAAATCCACGGACTATGAGGTCCTTAACCTTGACCTTGATGTCTTAAAACTAATATCGGACTGTGGAGTCTCTAAATCCACGGACTATGAGGTCCTTAACCTTGACCGTGATGTCTTAAAACTAATATCGGACTGTGGAGTCCCTAAATCCACGGACTATGAAGTCCTTAACCTTGACCGTGATGTATTAAAACTAACATCGGACTGTGGAATCCTTAAATCCACGGACTATGACGTCCTTAACCTTGACCGTGATGTCTTAAAACTAACATCGGACTGTGGAGTCCTTAAATCTACGGACTATGATGTCCTTAACCTTGACCGCGACGTCTTTAAACTACGATGCCTTGAGCAACCCCTGACCCCGTGAAACACGGATAAGGGTGACCACATCCAGCACTTGCAAGTCCTCACGACCTGTAAGGAAGAAAAACTCTCTTCTGAGATCCTTACGACTCTCAAGGGAAAACCCGCCTAAGAATCCTCACGATTCTTAAGAAGAACTTACACCTATGGGATCCTCTCGACCCATGGGGAGGAAAACTCTTTATGAGACCCTCGTGGCTCATAAAGTGCAAAAGTCTTAGGAAGCAGATCTTAACCCTGAATCCTAAGCCATCGCTGCCCTGCAAAGAGATCAAGATAAATGGTCCGCAAAACACATTAAATGAAAAGAGACACACCGTCGAGAAGAAAAAATGTATCTTTTATTCATAAACCAAAATGGATACAAAGTACAATTCATGAAAGAACAAAAAAGAAAATACTCTCATTCAGGAGTATGAACAAAAACAGAAAAGAAAGGAAAAGATACAAGTCTTCAAGCCGGCGGGCGATGTAGCAATTTTACTAGCTCATCTTTCTTCTGCTGAGTCACGGCTTCATGATTCAGGATCGCTTGAAGACGAGCCTCCGCCTGAGCCTGCTGAGCCTGATATGAAGCGAGCCGGCCTTTAAGCTCTTTCTCGGTGGCCTTATGAGCCTCGACCCTCTCACGAGTGAACGTAGCAGCTTTATCAAGAGTCACCACCTCCCTGATAGACTCTTGAAGCACCCGCCAGAGTTCATACGCTTTGTTGGCCTTGGCAGTAAGACTCGCCTGAAGCTCGCTCAGTGCTTTAGAAGCCAGCTCCCTCTCCGAGAATTTGCGGCCGAGCCTCTTCTCGCACGATGTCATGTTTGCCGTGCACCGCGCTATCAGCCCCCGCAAGTCCGCCTTTGCAGCCATGACCTCTGAGGAAAGACGGGAACATTCAAGTGCGTACAAGCAAGCCTCCACCTGCCGACAGAACTCCACCCAGACTCGCACCACCTCTTCGCTATGGTAGGTGGCAAGAAAAGGAAGAGAACCGTTATCCTCGGCAGCAAATGTTTCAGCTGTGGTTGTACTGCCAGCACGAAGCTCTTCGATCAAAGACGACAGGGAGACAAGGCTCAATTGGGCCAAGCGTTCTGAAGCTCGCAAAGCATAAGGGCCAGGCTGCATGACGACACGCGATTCCAACGCTATTGGAGCTGGCAAGGCTGTTCAGAATTGAAAAATATTAGTGAGACTCTTTAGCAAAGGAACAAGTGAGGCTATACCAGAATGTCACTTACCTACGGTCATGCAAGTAGGAGCTGAGGGTTCCCCTGGCCCTTCGAGAACCTCGACCTCATCATCGGCCTCAAAAACTGTAGAGAACATCAATGTCAATACGCAAAATAACAACGATGCTATGAGAAGTGATGAACACCTTGTCCGGATGAGAGGACGATGCGTTGAGGAGATATCGCCTGCGGAGCGGCCAGTTCCAAAAGACGCTGGAAGGATTGCCGAGGAGACAGGTCGACAATGGAGGCCGCCAGTCCACGCAATTCTGAAAAGACAAAAGAGTTCGGGTAACAGAAAGATTACTAGCTCAAAACGTGGAAGGTTACCTTCGACACTCTTCCCATTCTGAGCCGGGGGGATAGCAGCTTCAGCGGCCTCTGTCGTGACCTCAGGCTCCAACAAAGGGAGGGTAGTCCTGACTACCTCTATCTCAACCTCTGGGCCGCCTTCGGGTAGAGTCGTTAGGACGGCGACCACCGAGGGAACCTCTCCCAAAGGAGCGAGTACCCTGGAATCAAGAGCCGCCACCGGAGGTTCTATTGCGAGAGGAATGGCATTGTCGGCCCCATCGAGTAAGGCTGCATCGGGAATATCAACAGGCTCTAGCTGCAGCAAGCCAGTGGGGATCTCTCCCATCGCCGAAGACTCTGCACAAGTCGCACAAAATAAGGATACATATATATAAGCATAAGCAATCTGAAGAACTGCAAAGAAATATAAGAACATACCAATGCGCAGGGAAGCCTTCAGTATGGCTTCTTCAAGCTGATGCTCCTTCTCAAGGAGGCGTGCTCGCCGAGGTTCGAGGATAGACTCATGGCTGCCGGTCCACAGGGAAAGCGCGTCCGCAGCATCCTCCGAAGTGGCCTGTTTCAGGGCCCTTTCTCCCCATTCCTCCAAAGGGCCAATGAACCGCCGCCGAATCCATGAAGGGTCTTCATAAAATATTACGGCAGGATAGGGCTTCTTCGGAACCCTGATGTTCTGGGACTCATCTTGGGAACGTCTTATAGCCTCAGCCAATTGTGCGGCCTCCTCGGCAGCCGAACCCGGGAAAAGAAGACCAGTGTCCGACTCTTGCACGGCCAGCGACTCATCTGGAAGTATGAGCTCCGACTCCGTTAAAGAATCAAGTAGGTTAGTGGCTACCCTCTTCCGCCTCTTAGATCCAGAACCGGCCGCCGAAGACGACCGTTTCTTTCCTCGCGGAGCTTTGGTGCGGCGGTGACCCACGTCGCCTTCAACACCATCGTCCCTATTACCCTCGCTTGGCGCCACAACCGAGGATGACACCGCCATTGTCGATGCCACGGGAGGCAATGCTGCCGTAGGCGGTGGTGCTGCTACCGGGGCCCATCTACCCCGCGATCGGGTACCTAGAGGCATACCAGCTGTTGGAGTAAGGTCCACCCCTGACTCCCCCGGAATGAGCACGGTGCCAATCTCCCTCAGAGGGAAGCAGACCGGAGCCCTCGGTCGCAGCTTAGCTCCCGGAACCTGAGGAGGGGCATCATGACCAAGAAGCGCCCTTCTTTCCTCAAGAATAATCGGGCTGACTCGATGGAGATACCAACCCGTGAACGATCCCACGCACCGGGGCGTATGCTCAGCTTCAGGGATCATAAAATGGGAGCCGGTGTTCAACCTCACGAAATGATGTGCGGCATCGCGAACGGCATCAAGTGAAGGGACTGGCACAACTATGAAAGCCTCGAAGGGAACGCCCTGGTCGTATCCAAGCTGTCGGGCGAATCGATGCGAGTTGTACCGCATGAAAAGAGCTGCACTGTCCTGGCGAAACACCAAGTAGCTCGGTCTAATTGTATACAAGTGCACGGCCTCCCGGGGCTTCAAAGAAGGTGCGTTGTCTTTTGACTGGTCCCAGAGTTGTTGAACTGGACCTGAGGGAGTAGACAAGACCCGATCATTAAAAACCAGCCCGCCAGCGGCGGTATGAGGAGAAATCATCACCCGAATAGCCCCGAATTGAGTCGGGTCGGCGGCAGAAGCATCCACCAATAGCATAAGTCACGGAAAGGGATAGGCGTCGTAAAACGCGGGCCTCTGATGCATAGCGAAAGCCCCCAGCACATGCATTCCGACCCAGGACGTGAAATAATGAAGCGAAAAGTTTACTACATCCACGCCGGGAGTAGAGGTATTAGCTGCGGTGCCCAACCCGTGATAAAGATGCGCCAACGCCGGGATACCGACGGCCAACCGCGTCCCCTCGGCGATACAATGAGCCGGGTAGATAACCGAAGCCCTCATAAAACGACGATGCATGGGGATGACAAACCAACTGAGCCAGACACTGACAAATCCCACGAAGAACGTCTCCTTATCCATGCCGGGAGCTGCAATGGATTCAAAAGACGTCGGCGACATAATAGGGATGTAGTACTGTGGTAGATCCGATTCAGTGGTCGGCAGCTTCTTCGGACCAAACCTAAAGGGGTCCCTAATGTTGGCGAACTTCGGGGCTGTCTTGGTCAAGACGTCCTTGCGAAGGAAACGAGCAATGAAGCTCTTGAAAGTAACACCCTGCTCTTCGGATTCGGTGAATAATCGGTCGAAAATACCTAGCGCCTTGATCAAACTGGGACGCTTGTGGCGGACGGCATTCTCGGCAGACAGGCCGTCAACTGGGGCGGGCTCGGGCTCAAAAATGTACTCGTCAGAGGGCAGCAACTCCTCATACAGACTACCCCTGATTGGCAACCCCGAGATGTCATAGAATTCTGCCAGAGAGATCGAGACTTCACGGCCCCCTAAAAGGAAAGTGTTAGTGGGAAGGTTCCACTGGTTCAGGAACGCCTTAACCCACCAAACATGCGGGGATTGGTAGTGAAAGAGCGACGCGTAGATCGCCTGGTAAAGCCCGACCTTCTGCAGCCTCGCGCGATGGGCGGATAGGATGTAGCGAGCCCAAAGAAGGTACCCCGTAGGATGTCGAAGGGTGAGCCCTATCTTATAAATTTCTCCCCATGGTTGGGCCTCACCTTGGAAAATGCGCCGCCCCAGAATGTCTATAGCCGGGATTGGATGGTTCGGAATACCGGTCGTCAAAGGCTCGAGCCTCCCCGTTGGAGTCCAGTCGGGCATCTCCACAGCAAAGACCGTCCTCGGAGGGTCCATCGGCAAAAACGGGAAAGTAGGCTCTGTTGGTATTGCGCAGAGGAAACTTCGGCGACCCCGGATAATATGGCTGTACTAAGTTCCCCATAGGAGCAAGTTGGTACAGTTCGGGTCATGAGCCCGGATCATCGCCATCGCTTTCTCATCGGATGGTGATTGAGGAAAAGCGGCCTCCGAACGGGTAAAGGGAAAACACGGAGCAGAAGCCATCGCACCTGAAATCGAATGGAAGAAGACCGTCAAAAGCAAAGTCAGCAATATATATCCATGCATGAACATGAAGACTAGTTGAAGAAAACAACAGTAGACTTTTTTTTGGGACCATTGGCTACAAAACACATGGGCCCCATGGAATCAAGATGACGGCTCGTTAATAATGAGACCAAGCAGTTGTAATAAGACAAAGGGGATACCCTCATTAAATAAAAAGTGGGTTTCAAGTGGCTCTACACATTCTCCTAAAGGACAAATCTACCTTGGGCTCTACAACAAATCAAACAAAATCAGGAGAATTAAATTCCCACAAAAGACTTCATTGCAACCGTCTTCTTCACTGATCACAGAAGGACAACCTGGGGCGAAGGAAACCCTAAGAAGGCTCTATGGGGAAGAACTTAGTTCTTCACAGGAATTGAATTCCTTTTGGAAAGGGGAATTAAATCCCCAGAAACTTTTTTCTGTGAACGGAGTTAAACTCCATGGATTTGAACTGTCATCGTCATCTCCTTGGAGGATCAAATGAACCCTAAAAGAGATTTACTGCTGAAGATTAATTGGTTTCATGGGTCCATATTTAAAGGGTAAAAACCCTTGTTTTGGATTTAAAATCCAGAGGAATGTGAAAGTTCATCGTTTGTTCAAGGAAATTACCCGAGGAAAAGAGTCTTTCTGAACAGAGTTAAACTCTGAAAAGGTTTCAAGGCAGAGAACTAAGCTCTGGAAGAAGAGAATTAAATTCTCAGAAAAGTTTGCAAGAGAAGAAGATGAGCAAAGTGGAGGCTCTTCTGAAAGAACATGGGTATTTATAGGATGTGATGGAGACGCTTCATCTCCCCAAATCCCTAGAGGAATCCAACGGTCACAAAAGTGACAGCGTTGCACTCACGTGCAGACACGTGAGAACAACGCTGTGAGGGCATTTGTTTTCTGATTTAAAATCAGGAAAGTTACGGAAGAGGCATCACGTGCCACCACGTGACCAGCAGTCACGTGTTGGCATATGACATTTAAAAGCAGCGGCAAAGGCAAAGTCATCTCCTTGATTAAATCAAAGAAAAGGCTCCAGAAAGGGTCACGTGCTCACACGTGACCAGGGGTCACGTGTTGGCACGTGACGGTTGAACAGCGGCTAGAAGACAGAGCGCAGAAAGGAGAAGAAAGCTCGTTCTAGGGGGGTCACGTGCCTACACGTGACCATGGGTCACATGCCTACACGTGACCAAGGGTCACGTGGCCACACGTGACTGGCTTTCAAAACCCATCTATTTAACAGAATTAAATTCTGAAAAGGATTCAAATCTTTCCAAAGGAAAATGATTATTTGGAACCGATTGGATTAAAGATTTAAAGGTGATTAAATATCACCTATTTATGGAAAAATCTTGAACTTGGAAAGATTTGCCCTTAAAATCTAACCGAAATAACAAAGGGAAATCTCTGGATTTAAAATCCAATGGTGAATAAAATTCACCTAATAATCCAAAGGACCAGATGAATGATGAATGCAAATCAGATCTCTGAATGAATGCAAATCAAATCTCTCAATGAAAGATTCACTAAGACTAATTGATTCTGCTCCTTCTCCTATAAATAGGAGCCAACAGACATACAGAGGGGGAGAGAGAGGGATATACAGAAGAAGAGAGATAGAAAAAGAGAAATATAGAGCCTTGAGACTTTGGAAGAATTGGATCTTCTGCAGAAGAAAATCTTAGGTAAGAAAGGGAAGGCCTCTAAAAGAGAATTTAATTCTCAAAAGAGTTCAACTCTTATATTAAAAGAATAACATAGTTCTCTCTTTAGTAGAGGATCTGCAAAGTGCACATCTCCCCATGAATTGAGAATTTAATTCTCATTGGGTTGAGATCCTGCCATGCAGATCCAAAGCATAGAGAGGGAATGGAAATTTGAGAATTTAATTCTCACAGAATTATAGGAATTTAATTCTTTTGAGATAAAATTAGGGTTTAACCCTATATTATAGGAATTTAATTCCTTCAGAATGAACAGAATCAGGGTTTAACCCTAGTTAAGAACTTAGTTCTGTCAAAATAACAGGAATTTAATTCCCTTAAGAAAGAAGAAATTAGGGTTTCACCCTATGACAGAATCTCATTCCTCAGAATATAAATTAGGGTTTAACCCTATTTAAGAATAATTCTCTAAAAGAGAATGGGAATATAATTCCTCTAAAGCTTTTGTTAGGGTTTAACCCTATGATAAAATTCAGTTCTTCACATATAGGAGGAATTTAATTCCTACAGGAAAATCAGAGTTCAACTATATCAGAGAATATAATTCTTCAGAGGAAAATGGGGATTTAATGAAGAATTTAATCAGAAATTACAAAGAGGCAGGGTTACGTGCTACCACGTGACCCTCGGAAAGATCCACAGAGAATTCAATATTCTCAGCAGAACAAATAAAGGGAGGGCGCCTTCACGTGCTACCACGTGACCCCTCTTACCTTAGTGTTTAACACTAAATTGGAATCTCTGAATCCAGTGTTTAACACTGTTTTGCCTTAGTGTTCAACATTAATTAAAGAGCTTTACTTGCGGCGTTTAACACTGAATTTTTGAGTGTTTAACACTAAACTAAATCTCTGTTAACAGAGTTTAATATTAACTTTCTTAGTGTTCAACACTAAATTAAAATCTCTGTCACCAGTGTTTAACACTGATTATCTTAGTGTTTAACACTAATTTGAGATCTCCGTTGCTAGTGTTTAACACTGATTCGTTTTAGTGTTTAACACTAATTTGAACCCCCTGTTGCTGGTTTTAACACCAACTATCTTTTAGTGTTAAAACACTAACTTGTTCCCAGTGTTCAACACTGCTGGTCTTTAGTGTTTAACACTAACCTTAGCCCAATTGGTTAAGTGTCTAGAGGCAAAGCCTCTCATGGACCAACAGGAAGCCAATATTCCAAATATGATTGGACTTAGCCCAAGATGGCCATAAGTCCTCAATTCAAACTTAACTGGGCTAATGGGCTCATAACATAATTAATTGGTCTTGGTCCCAAACTGGGCCAAAGACTGTTTAATCTACCTTGGTTTAAGGGTACATCTCTTCACTCCTTTGATATTTGGCGTTGTAATTCCTCGACGTCTTCAAAGAGGTGGCGGGTCCCGATGACCATACACTGATACGGACTGTGGGGTCCTTAAACTCATGGACTATGAGATCCTTAACCTTGACCGTGATGTCTTAAAACTAACGCCGGACTGTGGAGTCCTTAAATCCATGGACTATGAGGTCCTTAACCTTGACCGTGATGTCTTAAAACTAACATCGGACTGCGGAGTCCTTAAATCCACGGACTATGAGGTCCTTAACCTT
This sequence comes from Agapanthus africanus, assembly GCA_030015575.1. NCBI lineage: Eukaryota > Viridiplantae > Streptophyta > Magnoliopsida > Asparagales > Amaryllidaceae > Agapanthus > Agapanthus africanus. The sequence goes on from CM057339.1 coordinate 52,618,491, forward strand.
GACCGTGATGTCTTAAAACTAACATCGGACTGTGGAGTCCTTAAATCCACGGACTACGACGTCCTTAACCTTGACCGCAACGTCTTAAAACTAACACTGGACCGCAATGTCCTTAAACTACCTATTGACCGCAACGTCACTAAACTAAACAACAGGGCTCCCTTAATGGCTCTATTGTTGGATCTAAACGATCCCGTTAAGTCGATCTTAGTCTAAAAACTAGACTAACGTGTCCTTAACAAACGTTTAAGTCGATCTTAGTCTCCAATGAGGCTAACGAATCCTTAAACCCAAACCCCAAACCCAAATCTAAGATAATACGGATTTGGTCTAGTCCACGCCCTACGGGCGACGACATAATTCAGTCTTCGTATACAATCCACGGGCAACTAAACACAAAATAAACACACACGACACAAAGTGACCATCTGGAGAAGGAGAAAGTGGTTACCGCGATGCGGTAGCGTAATTAACTGCAGGGGCTTGCGCCTGCAGGGAAGAGCGTTCCCACAATCAAAAACCCCTCAAGCGAGGGGAAATCTGACGAAGTCTGCTACATCGGACGCATCCGTCTAAACCTTCGATACACGGTGCCATAAAACAACTTGGCATTTTCGAAGAGGTAGACGGATAGCACCAATTAGCATCTGCCCCGAACCTCAGGCAAGATGTCTCCGCCGTCGCGCCGTCGTTCGGAGGGGAACAGGCGCTCCGCTCTTAGGTTGAAGGGGGTATCAGTTGGCCGCCCCCGGGTATCAATCCCTGGCTCGTGAACCAAAATTTTATTTTGCTGTATTTGCAATCGGGCGACTTGGGTCGTGAGATCCGCCACAACATTTGCCAGCTCGTCAACTTTAGAATGGACCTTGGCCATCTTCTCATCTCTGTCCTGAAGTTGCCTTTGAAGCCATTGGAATAATGCTTGTCCCGTAGTTCCGGTTATGACAACCGGGCCATCCTTATTGCCTGAGCTCAATTCCGCAGGAACCCTGGGCTCTGTTGGCTTATCGGCCTGAGCGAGTTCTTCATCGTTTAGACCGAGTTGACGTTGGGCAGCGTCAATCATATCATCACCATGGCTATGAAGAAGAGGAGGATTCGTTTCTTCATGTCCGACCATGTAGACAGTATGAACCACACACCCAGCCATCTCTTTATCTTTGGCGGCTGATTTCGTGGAGCGGTCCGGGCTTTGGAAATTCATAAGTTTTAACATGGCCAGAGCCCTAGCCCTTTTGTTGGCTCTGTATCTAAGCCGCTTCTGCCTCAGCTTCTCTGCCTTGAGCGCTTGGCAGGCTTCTGCTCTTCGGGAAGCCCCTATAGGCCGAGTGATGGGAAGGCTTGAGAAGACACCCAATCGAGCAGTTGTCAGAGGCGCCACTGGAGCTTGCCCGGGATGCCTTGTTGCTTTGTTGGTGTTGATGGCCTTGCCCCCAGCTGGGGCCAAGGAAAGTCGTTCAAACACCGACTTGCGTTTGTGTTGGGGCGCCCTTGCGATCATGACATTCGGCCTTTTTCCCCTTTGAGACCGGTTTGTCTGTTACCGGAGCTTGAGGAGCTGGGACGGCGTTAGCTGACACGAACATGATAGAGCCAAATGGTAAAGGCTCCTCCTCCCATTGTCGTCCGAGACTTGCCGGGAGGACCGTCCTGGAGTCTATCTTCATTGTGTAGGAGACGGAAGCCGTGCTGAGAGCTGAGCTGATCCTTGGAGATATCTTTGCTGCGTCCGAAGATTGCAATTGGAGAACGTTAACTTGCACACAAAAAAAACATGATTTTAGTACAGGCAATTGATATGCATATCAATTGAGTTCGCATGAAAGCTTAACCCGAAATATGGGAGGAAGGATTAGTCCCACCGGGCGTGCCAGAATCTGTAGGGTGTTTTCGTCACCCCATTGAGATGGGAATACGCGCGCGCTTGTCAGGCGCATTACAGATTCCCCCTGTCTAGGGTAGGCTGGGGGTTATTGATTATGGGGATCCGGATCTCCTGCAGCCGCGGACAAAGCTGCCGTTAATTACCCCTCGCCTTTGGAGCGAGGGAACCTCCGATTGACGGGTTAAATTGGTCATGCGAACTCAATGTGCAGTGCTGTGTTTTGAAGGGGTTTTGGATATATCGGGGGCCCCGCAGAGTTTTTACGGGGGTGGTGTTGTAGAGTATATGTGTGTGTAGAGTATGTGTGTGTGTGTGTGTATAAAGGGAAAGGACATCCAAAGGATGCGTGGGGGGCCAGTGCCTCGCGTGCAGGGCACACAGGCGATGGGCGCTAGCGCACTAGGCGCTAGGCACGAGCGCTCTAGGCGCTAGGCACGCCACGTGCTCGGCACATGGGCGTAAGCGCCCTGGGCGCTGGGCGCGCCACGTGTCGGCATGTGGGCGCAAGCGCGCTGGGCGCGCCACGTGCTCGCCCTGGGCGCTGGGCGCACCACGTGCTCGGCACGTGGGCGCAAGCGCTCTGGGCGCTAGACGCTGGACGTCAAACAGAGAGGGGACTTTGGTCCCGGCACTGGGAGCTGTGCTCTCGATTTGTGGAGTTAAACTCCTAAAAGGTTTTAGAAGTGATCAAAGGGGCTGCTTTGTTTCTCCCTTTGGCTCCGGATCTTCCCCAGATGAGATTTTTGGAGATGGGTCTCCTCCTTCCTCCTCTATTGGCTGGGTCTTGCAGAACAAGAAGTATGAGATTTTAAAGATCTCCGCTTTTTGAGATCTGATGGGAGATCTGAGTGCCCCTTTGTGGGTTTTCTGGTGGAAAACTACTTTGTTTTGGAAAAGAAAGAGTAAAACTGTAAATCCCCGTTCTCCATCTACAAAAATTTTTCCCTGTATTTTCCAAATTCCTGAGATTAACCTTGCCTCGTAATTATTCTGTAGAAGGTGGTTGCTTGAATTCCAAAGATTATATCTTTCCAAACCCTAAAAGCCATAACATAAGATTTAAAACCAAAGCCGAAACAAACCAAAATGAGCAAAACGCCTAACCTTAAGCAAATTTTAAACATACAGCCCTTATATTTTTACCCAGCCCAACACATTAAAAGTTTATTATTAACACTTGAAAAGCCCCGGCCCATTCCCTTAAAATTCTTTCAGCCCACACATTTTTAGTTAATAAAATTCCTTTTTAAATATTTTTCCTCAGCCCAATTTATTATTACTTCAGCCCACTGGCCTCAGCCCAATCTCATTTTAAATAAATCCCTAACCCATGAGTGAACTGGCCCATGCATCCTATTTATATTTTTATTTTAAGGAAATTTCTTTTTAGCCCGGCCCACTCCCATGAGCCCAAGCCCGCGTCCAAAGCCCTCACTGTTCTTCTTCCCTCTTCAAAAAAACTCAACGGCTACCTCCATTAAACGCGCGCGCGACACGCCTCCTTCGCCGTCGCCCACGCCTTCGCCCTACCGTTGCCCCACGTTTTCAACCTCGTCTCCCTTATCACCTTCCCACCTCGCTCACCTCCTCATTTTTCCAGTCTCCTCCTCCCTCCTCTCTCTCGCTACACCCACCGAGCCCAACCTCGAGCAGCCATTACAATCTCCAACTCCGACGACGACGACGACGACAATCCCTCGGCAACCTTCGATCACTCCTCTTCCACCAGCCTCATCCCTCCACGACTCCACCCTTCATAACCCGAGCCCCTCTCGAATTTCCCCCTGCACAGAAACCCATTTTAACCCGAGCTCGAATCACCACCTTACCCCTCGGCGCCGGCGAACTCCCCACCACATCACCGGCCTCCCAACGATCTCCACCTCCTCAGCACCATCACCATCACCACGACCCCCGGCCACTGCCCAACCTACTTCCTTCTTCAAAAACTCCAAAACTCAATTACAAACATTTTTGCTCACTGTGGGTTGCACTGTGTATTGTCGGAACGACGCCGTCGACCGACGGCAAAATCCAATACACTCGCTGTGGATCATCAAACATCTATCAACGTCTAGTGGCGGTGCAAACGACTCCGGAGAACCCCGACGCGAGATCCACATTTAGTTCGAGGTTCGCGGGAATCCGATACGTGGCGTATACCGCGCGTTCGCGACGACACAGCTGCCGTACGACCCCGAGGCGTTCTCCAGGCAAGTGTTTACTTGCTTCATGCTATTATAGTCGTGTTACACACCTAGATCACATAGTTTACGAACTTAATGATTATATATATAGATATTGACCAAGGTGTTCGATGCTAGCTTTTCATGGATATAGCTGTTTAATTTGACGGAAACCGATACCATCTGTTGGCCCATATAATGTTAAATATAGTGTATGAATTTCACTGGAAAATACGAATGTTTGTAACGAAAACTGATACCCCCAAATATGCCGTTAAAACTGGAATTTTCTCGTGCCTGAAAACGAATAAAATCACCATAAATCATATGTATACTGGATTGAGACGTTCGAGGGCTTAAATCGAAGCCGACTCGATGAACTTTAACCCTATGGAAAATCCTAATGATTCCTGTTCCGTAATCATAACGATAACTGGGTCGGAACACGACTCTGGACTGTAGTCCAGAGCGTTTCTGATTGGTGTGTTCTGTCTAAAAGCCTGCGTCCCCGTATTTCCTGAAATCGCATGGTACGGAACTTTACAGTAGTTATAAGATATACCTGTTAGTGAAAGAAAACAAGTGGTCTCTTTCCGATTTATCGCAGTTTGTTATTTTAAACTTATTTTAAAAAGGCAGAACGTAAAGCTGTTCAGAACACTTTCTGAAACGACATTTGAGATTGAACTGTGTATAACTTTCAACGTACAGATGCGACTGAGGCTCCGTCTGTTGCGTTGAATACTTTATCGAAAACCCTAAATTTCATCTAACTGTGACATCGCTAAGTTCTGAGCCCAACTGGGCGCAATTCGTGTCGCGAAACAGACGTTCAGTTCTGAAATTGAAATTTCAGCCGCGAACACTTAAACTGAAACAGTTATATCTTGAAAACCGAAACTCCGATCGAACTGAAACAAAATTGATGAATTCCTGACTGATTGTTCTATATATCTTACCTACATCATATTTGCTAAATTCGTAACATATTAATTTGTGTAATTCATTTTGGTTCGTGACATGCATATTAATTCATAACATACCGAGCTTATATGGTAGTTTACAATACATATATCACATCCTTGTCATTTACACGGTGTTAGTGCGTGTGGACATTGCATTATCGTGCGTGATAGATGTTGGTTTAGGAGTGACGAGTACACCAATGGAAAGTGAATATTCGTGACAGTGATTGATACAGTGGACAGTGATGAAACCGTGCCATTAGTCTACTCGTACACAACTAGATCAATATCTTAAATAGTGTAACCTGGGGAAAAAGGGGAAATCAAAGTGGAAAGAGTATCGTATTTAGCGGGACCGTGTTTAGAGGATGATCATTCGAACCGTGATACTTATGCGTGTAGGACAGGATCTAGCGATCCGGCTGACAGGGTTATGTCCCGGGCATGTGGGCCGTGGTCTCGGGTATGTACGAGACTCCTGTTAAACATGATCCTCCTTCCACTATGTGATTTCAAACATGACCTAGAGACCGATAGGGACACATAACATATTCTGCATCATATTGTGACATAGTGATTACTTGCATTATTCTCATACCAGTATTACCTCATTTACCTGTTTCATCTGATTATAATAATATTATTATTTGTGTCGCTCTGACGACCTGAGTATGCATGCTCAGATTCCGCGGGAGAACCAGCATCGGAGACGGATCTATCCTTCGTGTTCACGGAGATATAGTTGGTGTACCTACTTCGTTTACTTCTTTCCATAAAAGAGATTGTGAGATTGAACTTGGTTAGTTATCGTTTTTATTATCTGTACTCTGTGAACAATGAAATTTTAATGTAATAAATTAGTGATGTGATTCCTTTAATACTGTGCTTTATTACTGATTACCATGTAGTGCTAGAAGCCGAAGTGTGACTACGGCGGGACGAACCTTTGACCGTAGGAGCATGGCTGGCCTAGTCATACCTCGTATTCCGTATTTTGGGATGCGGGGCGTGACATGGTTTAGTTGGTATCAGAGCCTGTGTTTAGTATCAAGGGATGACATTAACTAAACTGTATTACGTTATTCTTGTTTCACTATTCTTGATTTCTATCCTTGAATCTGAACCTATTCTTTTGAATCTTCCAGTGATATGACGTCCCCGAACGACCCCTCCTCGGACTCCAGCTCTCAGGACCGCACGGAAAGAATACTCAGTGCACTGACCACTCTCGCGGAAGCTCAGGAGAGAAAGACAGATTTGCTTACTGAGGGACTCAGGGCGATTACCGCTGCAGGAGGACCCTCCGCACTTATTACCGCCCCCGAGGGCGCTACTCCACCAGCTTATCAGGCTAGGGCTGGTACTGTGTCAGACTTCCGACGGTTACACCCAGCTGCGTTCACAGGGCTAGCTGAACCACTTGAAGCTGAGCAATGGCTGGTAAACATGGAGAATTTATTGGCAGCCGCCAGGGTTCCAGAGGAAGACAGAGTGAATGTGATAAAGATACAATTAGAAGACGAGGCTCGTACATGGTGGTCGGTAGAAGAAAGTAGACTTGAAGAGCCGATTGAATGGGACAAGTTTAAGGAGTGCTTCTTAGATCACTATTTTCCTCCCACAGCCAAGGCAGAAATGGAGGAAAGGTTTATTCTTCTGAAGCAGAATGGACGCCCAGTGGACGTTTATGCGGCAGAGTTCAACCGTCTGAGCCGCTTTGCTCCATACATGGTCAAATCAGAAGTCACCAGGGCTAGGCGTTTCCTTCAGGGGTTAGATTTTGAGTTGCAGCAGCTGATTGCATCGTTAGATCTACAGACTTTCGCACAGGTACTCAACGCGGCGAGAGTTCAGGAGCAATTGATTAACAAATTCAGGAGACCCCCAGTCGTTCCAGCACGTACCCACGTGCCTTCTCGAGGAGCCATACCGGTTCACAGAGCAGGGACAACTCAAATGAAGCGCCCGTTTGTACCACAGCATCGCCCCCAGAGACAGGGCGTAACTTGCGGCTATTGCGGTAGAGGAGGACATACTCAGAAGGACTGTCGCCGTGCCAAGGGACAGTGCCTGATTTGCGGTTCCAGTCAACACAGGATTAACAGTTGTCCTGAACGAGCAGAAATACAGGGAAGTTCTGGACCGCCACAGCAGAGGCCGCAGGAACAGAGACAGCCATTTACAGGTCGCGGTCAGGGACGGGCTTTCACCTTGACCGTTGAGCAGGCAGAGGCATTAGGAGACGTGGTCACAGGTACTCTACTTGTACATTCCTTGCCAGCTAGAGTACTATTTGATTCAGGAGCATCGCATTGTTTCTTGTCTGAGCATTTCACAAATACACACTCAATACCACATGAACCACTAACCAAGGGATGGGAAATTCATACGGGTAATGGCATCATAATATCTAGTCGAGAATGTAGATTATGCCCGGTTGTAGTGTGTGGCAGGGAATTCTATGCGAATTTCCTCCTAATTGGGACAGGCAGTTACGACGCAATTCTCGGGATGGATTGGATGAGCACTTTCCATGCAGTTATCGACTGTCGGGCAAGAAAGGTGATCTTCCGCATCCCCAATCACCCGGAGTTTATTTTCGAGGGCGGAAGCAAATCTTTGGAGCCAGCTAAATATAGAGCCAAGCCCAAGGAACTGACAGCTATGGAAATTGATGAGAGCCCAGCCCCAGAAATTGTTCGGGACTTCCTAGACGTTTTTCCTGAAGATCTACCAGGTCTACCACCTCCTCGAATTTTGGAGTTCTCAATCGATTTGATTCCAGGTACAGCCCCAGTATCCAGAGCCCCCTACAGGATGGCACCAGTGGAGTTGGCAGAATTGAAGAAACAGGTTGAAGAATTATTGGAGAAGGGATTTATTCGGCCAAGCGCTTCACCGTGGGGTGCACCAGTTCTATTGGTAAAGAAGAAGGATGGATCGTTGCGAATGTGCATAGATTACCGGGAGCTGAACAAGGTCACAATAAAGAACAAATACCCAATCCCGCGTATCGATGACCTATTCGATCAGCTAAGTGGAGCCAAGGTTTTCTCGAAGTTGGATCTCTGTTCTGGATATCATCAAATCAGAGTAGCAGCCGAGGATATACGCAAGACGGCTTTCAGGACCCGATACGGACATTACGAATTCCTTGTGATGCCGTTCGGTGTTACCAATGCCCCAGCAATATTCATGGATTTAATGAACAGGGTGTTCGCAAAATACTTGGACACGTTTGTCGTTGTGTTTATCGACGACATACTTGTCTATTCAAAGACCCGAGAAGAGCATGCTGAGCATTTGCGCACGGTACTGCAGGTTCTTCGGGAAGAGAAGTTGTACGCGAAGCTAAGCAAGTGTGAATTCTGGCTTGACAAGGTTCAGTTTTTGGGACATATTGTTTCGGGCGAAGGCATCTCAGTGGACCCGGCAAAGATAGAATCTGTCAGAGATTGGCCGACGCCGAAATCAGTAGCAGAGATCAGGAGTTTTCTGGGATTGGCAGGTTATTATCGGAGATTCGTCCAAGATTTCTCAAGGATCGCGGAACCATTGACACGGCTGACACGGAAGGACGTGCCATATACATGGACAGAGGAATGCACTAAGGCATTCGACACACTAAAGCAGAAACTAACCACGGCGCCTATTCTTACTGTACCAGATGATTCAGGTGGTTTGGTGATACACAGTGATGCCTCAGGGAAGGGTTTGGGATGTGTTTTGATGCAGCACGGCCGTGTGGTTGCTTACGCCTCTCGACAACTGAGGAACCACGAGAAGAACTACCCTACACATGACTTGGAGTTAGCTGCAGTAGTCTTTGCGTTGAAGATTTGGAGACACTATCTCTTGGGAGAAAAAGTGGAGGTATACACCGATCACAAAAGTTTGAAGTATGTTTTCACCCAGAAGGAATTGAACATGAGGCAGCGCCGATGGCTAGAGCTAATGGCAGATTATGATTTGGAACTTCATTATCACCCGGGGAAGGTCAATGTTGTACCAGACGCACTCAGTCGCAAACCAGCGGTCATGATGTTGACCGATCAGAGGAGTATTTTTGAGGATTTCCAAAGACTTGAACTTGAGGTCATTACTCCGAACGCACTCAGTCAATTTTGGCAACTACAGGTACAATCTTCCCTGGCGGATCGCATCAAGATTGCACAAGCGGATGATCCTCGATTACAAAAGTTCAGAGAGCAAGTGGAAGCTGGATTGAGAACGGATTTGATTATACATGAAGATGGCTCTCTGAGATTCGGTAACAGACTCTGCGTACCTAAAGGGGATGTACGAGAAGAAGTGTTGACTGAAGCACACAGTTCAGCTTATTCTGTGCATCCAGGAGGTACAAAAATGTATCAGGACCTAAAGCAGCACTTTTGGTGGAACGGAATGAAGCGGGAAATCGCGAGGTTCGTATCCAGATGCTTGGTATGTCAGCAGGTGAAGGCGGAACATCAGAGAACAACAGGATTACTACAACCATTGCCGATACCTGAATGGAAGTGGGAGCACATTACTATGGATTTTGTGACGGCCTTACCACGGAGCCCTAGAGGCAATAACGCCATTTGGGTTATCGTCGATCGCCTCACAAAAGCTGCACACTTTCTACCTTTCCGAGTGGGACAGTCGACAGAATCACTGGCAGAAAGATATATGCAGGAGATTGTGCGACTTCACGGTGTTCCAGTCAGCATTGTGTCAGACCGGGACACGAGATTCTTGTCGCACTTTTGGAAGAGCTTACAGGAGAGTTTGGGAACCCGCCTTAAATTCAGCACAGCTTATCACCCACAGACGGATGGACAATCCGAGCGTACAATTCAAACGCTCGAGGATATGTTGAGAGCCTGTATGTTGGACTTTCAGGGTTCCTGGGAGGACCATCTGCACCTAGTCGAGTTTTCTTACAACAATAGTTATCAGGCTAGTATTCAGATGGCTCCTTTTGAAGCGCTATATGGGCGGAAGTGTCGATCCCCAGTATGTTGGGATGATGTGGGAGAACGAAGATTACTAGGCCCCGAACTCATCGTTCAGACAGTTGACAAGGTCCAAATGATCAGGCAGCGTATTAAGACGGCTCAGGATCGACAAAAGAGTTGGGCAGATACCAGCAGAAGGGCACTTGAGTTCGAAGTCGGAGATCATGTGTTCTTGAAGATTTCCCCTACTCGTGGAGTTATCAGATTCGGAAGTCGGGGAAAACTTAGTCCCCGTTTTATCGGACCTTTTGAGGTGCTAGAGCGAGTAGGAGAGGTGGCCTATCGACTGGCCTTGCCTCCATCGCTGGCTGGTGTGCACAATACCTTCCACGTGTCACAGTTGCGGCGTTATGTTCGGGATGAGAGCCATGTCCTGGACCATTCAGAACTAATTTTGGGAACCGATCTGTCATACGAGGAGCAGCCTACTACCATCCTCGACCGCAGAGAGAAAGTGCTGAAGAATAAGGTCATTCCGTTAGTCCGAGTGTCTTGGGGCGGTCGTTCCCCAGGAGAATCCACCTGGGAGCGGGAGGAAGACATCCGTGATCGTTATCCACATCTTTTTGTTTAGTACATTGTACTCTTGTATCTTTGTTAAATTTCGAGGACGAAATTTTGTTAAGGGGGGTATGATGTAAATCCCCGTTCTCCATCTACAAAAATTTTTCCCTGTATTTTCCAAATTCCTGAGATTAACCTTGCCTCGTAATTATTCTGTAGAAGGTGGTTGCTTGAATTCCAAAGATTATATCTTTCCAAACCCTAAAAGCCATAACATAAGATTTAAAACCAAAGCCGAAACAAACCAAAATGAGCAAAACGCCTAACCTTAAGCAAATTTTAAACATACAGCCCTTATATTTTTACCCAGCCCAACACATTAAAAGTTTATTATTAACACTTGAAAAGCCCCGGCCCATTCCCTTAAAATTCTTTCAGCCCACACATTTTTAGTTAATAAAATTCCTTTTTAAATATTTTTCCTCAGCCCAATTTATTATTACTTCAGCCCACTGGCCTCAGCCCAATCTCATTTTAAATAAATCCCTAACCCATGAGTGAACTGGCCCATGCATCCTATTTATATTTTTATTTTAAGGAAATTTCTTTTTAGCCCGGCCCACTCCCATGAGCCCAAGCCCGCGTCCAAAGCCCTCACTGTTCTTCTTCCCTCTTCAAAAAAACTCAACGGCTACCTCCATTAAACGCGCGCGCGACACGCCTCCTTCGCCGTCGCCCACGCCTTCGCCCTACCGTTGCCCCACGTTTTCAACCTCGTCTCCCTTATCACTTTCCCACCTCGCTCACCTCCTCATTTTTCCAGTCTCCTCCTCCCTCCTCTCTCTCGCTACACCCACCGAGCCCAACCTCGAGCAGCCATTACAATCTCCAACTCCGACGACGACGACGACGACAATCCCTCGGCAACCTTCGATCACTCCTCTTCCACCAGCCTCATCCCTCCACGACTCCACCCTTCATAACCCGAGCCCCTCTCGAATTTCCCCCTGCACAGAAACCCATTTTAACCCGAGCTCGAATCACCACCTTACCCCTCGGCGCCGGCGAACTCCCCACCACATCGCCGGCCTCCCAACGATCTCCACCTCCTCAGCACCATCACCATCACCACGACCCCCGGCCACTGCCCAACCTACTTCCTTCTTCAAAAACTCCAAAACTCAATTACAAACATTTTTGCTCACTGTGGGTTGCACTGTGTATTGTCGGAACGACGCCGTCGACCGACGGCAAAATCCAATACACTCGCTGTGGATCATCAAACATCTATCAACGTCTAGTGGCGGTGCAAACGACTCCGGAGAACCCCGACGCGAGATCCACATTTAGTTCGAGGTTCGCGGGAATCCGATACGTGGCGTATACCGCGCGTTCGCGACGACACAGCTGCCGTACGACCCCGAGGCGTTCTCCAGGTAAGTGTTTACTTGCTTCATGCTATTATAGTCGTGTTACACACCTAGATCACATAGTTTACGAACTTAATGATTATATATATAGATATTGACCAAGGTGTTCGATGCTAGCTTTTCATGGATATAGCTGTTTAATTTGACGGAAACCGATACCATCTGTTGGCCCATATAATGTTAAATATAGTGTATGAATTTCACTGGAAAATACGAATGTTTGTAACGAAAACTGATACCCCCAAATATGCCGTTAAAACTGGAATTTTCTCGTGCCTGAAAACGAATAAAATCACCATAAATCATATGTATACTGGATTGAGACGTTCGAGGGCTTAAATCGAAGCCGACTCGATGAACTTTAACCCTATGGAAAATCCTAATGATTCCTGTTCCGTAATCATAACGATAACTGGGTCGGAACACGACTCTGGACTGTAGTCCAGAGCGTTTCTGATTGGTGTGTTCTGTCTAAAAGCCTGCGTCCCCGTATTTCCTGAAATCGCATGGTACGGAACTTTACAGTAGTTATAAGATATACCTGTTAGTGAAAGAAAACAAGTGGTCTCTTTCCGATTTATCGCAGTTTGTTATTTTAAACTTATTTTAAAAAGGCAGAACGTAAAGCTGTTCAGAACACTTTCTGAAACGACATTTGAGATTGAACTGTGTATAACTTTCAACGTACAGATGCGACTGAGGCTCCGTCTATTGCGTTGAATACTTTATCGAAAACCCTAAATTTCATCTAACTGTGACATCGCTAAGTTCTGAGCCCAACTGGGCACAATTCGTGTCGCGAAACAGACGTTCAGTTCTGAAATTGAAATTTCAGCCGCGAACACTTAAACTGAAACAGTTATATCTTGAAAACCGAAACTCCGATCGAACTGAAACAAAATTTGATGAATTCCTGACTGATTGTTCTATATATCTTACATACATCATATTTGCTGAATTCGTAACATATTAATTTGTGTAATTCATTTTGGTTCGTGACATGCATATTAATTCATAACATACCGAGCTTATATGGTAGTTTACAATACATATATCACATCCTTGTCATTTACACGGTGTTAGTGCGTGTGGACATTGCATTATCGTGCGTGATAGATGTTGGTTTAGGAGTGACGAGTACACCAATGGAAAGTGAATATTCGTGACAGTGATTGATACAGTGGACAGTGATGAAACCGTGCCATTAGTCTACTCGTACACAACTAGATCAATATCTTAAATAGTGTAACCTGGGGAAAAAGGGGAAATCAAAGTGGAAAGAGTATCGTATTTAGCGGGACCGTGTTTAGAGGATGATCATTCGAACCGTGATACTTATACGTGTAGGACAGGATCTAGCGATCCGGCTGACAGGGTTATGTCCCGGGCATGTGGGCCGTGGTCTCGGGTATGTACGAGACTCCTGTTAAACATGATCCTCCTTCCACTATGTGATTTCAAACATGACCTAGAGACCGATAGGGACACATAACATATTCTGCATCATATTGTGACATAGTGATTACTTGCATTATTCTCATACCAGTATTACCTCATTTACCTGTTTCATCTGATTATAATAATATTATTATTTGTGTCGCTCTGACGACCTGAGTATGCATGCTCAGATTCCGCGGGAGAACCAGCATCGGAGACGGATCTATCCTTCGTGTTCACGGAGATATAGTTGGTGTACCTACTTCGTTTACTTCTTTCCATAAAAGAGATTGTGAGATTGAACTTGGTTAGTTATCGTTTTTATTATCTGTACTCTGTGAACAATGAAATTTTAATGTAATAAATTAGTGATGTGATTCCTTTAATACTGTGCTTTATTACTGATTACCATGTAGTGCTAGAAGCCGAAGTGTGACTACGGCGGGACGAACCTTTGACCGTAGGAGCATGGCTGGCCTAGTCATACCTCGTATTCCGTATTTTGGGATGCGGGGCGTGACAAAAACTCTTGATTTAATTCAAAAAAAATGAGAAGGTTTAGAACCTTGGAGAAGGAGCAGGTGGCACAAAGAACCCTAGTTTTTTTGGGGAAAAAAATTGTATATTAGATATTTTCATCATGTTGCCTCTTATAGGTTTACATATTTATATATAGCCCCTTAGGCTTTACAAAATGGCATTTTGCCCATCTCATGGCTCATATGCCATTTCTTTTTGCACATAAGCCATGGGCTTACAAGAAATTGGCTTTATGCCCATTTTGCATACATTCATGAACAAAAATTACATCAAAATTATTTGTTACATGATTTTTTTTTATTTTGGTATGGCGGAAGGCCGGACGCTTCGTGTTCGGGCTCGACCTGGGCATTGGCCCACTTGCTTGGGCTTAGGCCCACCTGGTTTAGGGTTGACCTTGACTTTGACTTGGTCAACCGGGGTGCAAATTTTGACTTCAACAATAACAAGCATTTAGATTGCAAAAACACATCCCAACCAAAATAAAGTTTAGGCTTAAATCCATAAAACAACCAAATAGTTTCCATGTTTTGCAACTAACCACCAAATAGTTTCAAAACTATGAATAACTGCCAAACTTAACGGTGACACGTCAGCACTGTTAGTACCGCGTATGCGCCACATCAGCATATTTGCCACATCATTAAAATTTTAAAATTTCCAAAAATACCATTCTTCCTCAACTTCTGACCCTATCCTGGACCCTGACCCTAACTAGCCCTTCCACTCCCCGCCGATGGCCTCGTCCGGTGCCTCCTACAGGCGCCACATAAAAGTATGTCTTAGCACCACCACTAGGTTAATACAAGTATTAAGTATGCAATTTTATAAAATCTAGTGTGCTAAGCTATACTAACCCAGAATCGAACTAGAGAATCAGGGTTTTACAGCATGAAAGCAAGTTCTAAACAAAGTGAAGAAGGTTACAACCTTTGTAGATCAAGTCCTTCACTTATATAGTTCCAAGTAGTAGTCCCTAAAACTCTTCTTGGCTCTACTTGAAGAAAGAATCGAACTTGCTACGTTGTCTTCAAAGCCGAAGATGATCCACCTTGAAGTCTCACTACCTCAAACTATCTCTTCGCTAATCAAGGTATTAGTGAAGCTAACAATCTAAACTAATGTGCTAGATTAGTGTAGGTTGTTGAAGTAGGAATTTTGCTCACTTTAGTTTCCAACTCAAGAAAAATCCTAGTGAGCTCTTGAGGAAGAAGGAGATGAACTTGGGTGGTGAGAATTGTGTTCAATAATGAGAGAGAGAACCATGAGCTAATGATAAAGATGGGGTGAGAAAATATCTTAGAGTAAAACAAAAATGAGAGATGAGTCATGGCTTCTACATGCATCCAAGCCATGACTCAATATCCACTTATTTTTATTTTTCCTCTAAAAATATGTCACGCCCCACCCCCAATACAGAGAGTATTGTCCGCTTTGGCCGAAACCGCACGGTTTTTCCCTTTAGAGCGAACCGGACCCGACCAGAGGACACTTCCCAGGAGGTCACCCATCCCAAGACTTCCCTGGCCCGAGCACGCTTAACTACGGAGTTCTCAAGCTCCTGTAGTTCCGGTTCATTTAAAAGGCGCCTCTGTATTGAAGAGTGGTATCATTTCATTTATAGTACAGATCTACCCCCTTTTGGAATGTATTCCGAAGAGTCCCCATTGTTCTACAGTGGGTCCCACGGACTCAAGAGGTGGCCCCCACGGATTCAAGAGGTGGCCCCCGCCCACTTAACACGACACTTGGCGTGGCACTTTGTTCCTTGTGGCACTTTGCTCCGTGAGCAAGAACCGGGTCCCGACATTCTCCCCACCTTTGAACAATGGTTCGTCCTCGAACCACAGACCTACTATTAAGGGACCGGCTCTGATACCATTCTGTCACGCCCCACCCCCAATACAGAGAGTATTGTCCGCTTTGGCCGAAACCGCACGGTTTTTCCCTTTAGAGCGAACCGGACCCGACCAGAGGCCACTTCCCAGGAGGTCACCCATCCCAAGACTTCCCTGGCCCGAGCACGCTTAACTACGGAGTTCTCAAGCTCCTGTAGTTCCGGTTCATTTAAAAGGCGCCTCTGTATTGAAGAGTGGTATCATTTCATTTATAGTACAGATCTACCCCCTTTCGGAATGTATTCCGAAGAGTCCCCATTGTTCTACAGTGGGTCCCACGGACTCAAGAGGTGGCCCCCACGGATTCAAGAGGTGGCCCCCGCCCACTTAACACGACACTTGGCGTGGCACTTTGTTCCTTGTGGCACTTTGCTCCGTGAGCAAGAACCGGGTCCCGACAAAATAAATCACCCCAATTATCCTTAGTCCTAGGTGTGAGTCTCATACACCCATGTTCTATGTATCATCTATCATCACACAATATTTAAATACACATATTAATATATATCACATATATATTAAATGTATTAGAAGAGAATAAAATCTTTAGTGAGCATTAATATTAGTTAATATATAAATATATCAAATATAAATATATATCAAATTATTAAATCAACACTTAATTTAATAATCCGGTTATATCATATATAACCGGCTAATATCATTTATATGTTTATCATATTATCAAATTAACACCTGATTCAATAACCCGGTTATATCACATATAACCGACAACATTCAATATTCAATATCAAATTAACACTTGATTCAATAATCCGGTCATATCATATATAACCGGCCAATATCAAATATATATACATATAACAAATTATTGAATCAACACTTGATTCAATAATCCGGTTATATCACATATAACCTAACCGATATCAAATATCACGAGATTAGAATACGGTATCACATACTCGTATTTAACCAAGCTCCTGCACATATCATCATATGTGTCCTATTTCGTTTCGCTTGAGCTAGAAAACCTCTATGTGGGACTCTAAAGACTCGTCAATACACCAGCAATAGGTATTGAGTATATCAAATACCCACAAGCTGTCAGCGGTACTGGCTTGTAACGACCGTGTTTTCTAATATCTCTTATCTAATTTTCCAGTATCAAGTAATTATTTACGTGTTTCGTTGATAGAAAAATATTTTATGATTTTATTTTTTCAAAAGTAATGTTAGTAAAGTATTTAAATATAATTAGGAATTTTCTAAAAGCTATTTATATTTTTCTGGGCTTAAAATATTTTAATGAAATTTTATAATGCCTTAAAATAAATTACATATTTTTATTAAAAATTAAAATAATTATTTCGTAATTAAAATATATTTGAGAATAAAATAGATTTTTTTAATAGTTATGATAACTAACAAAGATTATAGATATGTGAATATTATTTAGTTTTAGCCCAAAATCATTTTTAAACTGAAGATAACAATAAAATATATTTTCTGAAATTTTCTCATATTTTTCCCGTATTTTATAAACGTTTTTTTAAAAACAAATTCGATTTTTATATAAACAGTTTAGATTTTATTTTTTTAAATATATATATATATATATATTAAACCCATCTTTGACCTGGACCGGTGGATGGGAGATCCAACGGCCAAGGATTTTTCGACGGCTCCATTTGGTGGTGGGGACCATGCAAAACACGTGATTTCACTCGCCGCCACGTGGCGAGATCTTGGAGGCGCGTCAGCCGTTGGATCAAGATCCAACGGCTGTGAGAGGCTGGCGGCGGCGACGGCAATCAGCAGACAATCATTAGCTGATGATTGGGGCGCGGATTTTGGGGGATTTTGACAGATTTTTTGGATTTTATTGTCGGTGAAAAGACCCTATAAATAGAGACCTTCAAACTCTATTTTCTTATATCACAAAACTCCGAAAATTCTGAAAAAAATACCCAGACCTTCGTATCGACGACGCCGATGCTATGGTTCTACCCAAGTATCGAGGAAAAATCCGAGCGCGGAGTTATTGAGGATTTAGTACGAGTCTACATTTTCGATCCTTCGACATCCAACTCAAAACAAAGGTAGGATCCGCATCACTCCAGTTGTCTGTCACCTTTTTCTTTTAATAATCTTAGTTTCAAGTTCTAATCCCCAATCTTATGTTAAAATGATGTTAAAAATATTTCTGCATGCCTATTGTGGTACTTCTTAATAATAAAATTTGATCCATATTTAAAATGGTTTAATTAATTACCTCTATATGCGTAAATATTGCACCCTCATCCTACATGGAATATGATATGCTTGATGTTATAACCCACGGGGTATCAATCCACCCCATATATACGCACACTTACCCATGATACCAATAAGATCTCGAAAAAGGCTACTTTCACAAAATACCCTCATTTTATTAAAATGTTGTACATATTTAAAATACCCCTATGATATGAGATGTTTTGAATAAAATACTTTAGACACCTTAAAACGATATGTTTTTACTTGCACTTTTATCCACCCACTAACCTAGTTTTGTTAAAATACCGTTACCTTTTGAAAGGGGGTAATACTAATCTAAATAATTATATTATGGTTTCCAACTTAAACCCCTTTCACTTAGAAAGAATATTTTTATATTAATTTTTTTTCTTAGCCTATTAACTAAGATTTAATAAGATACCCTAATAGGGTAATATTTCACATGAAACACCCTGTGGTTACTAGACAATCGTCCCTGAAAAGGACACAAATCCTGCCGTCCATGTGCAGCGGTTGTCAACGCGGAGTTGTACTTTTAGAATATCATCTTTAATAAAATACCCTAATTAAATAGGGTAATGTTTTACGTAAATATCTCGTGGTTGATAGGCAATCGTCTCTGAAAAGAACACAAATCCTGTCGTCCATGCGCAGCGGTTGTCAACACGAACGCATTTCTAAAATGTTACCTCCAAATAAACTCCATAACTTTATAAATTATTATTTACAATAAAATACCTTAATCCTAAAAGGATATATTTTCATTTAAACACTTTGACCTTTACTAAAAGGCTATCTTCAACAAAAACCATAACCTTTATAAATGATATTTTTCCAAAAGAATACCTAAAACGTTATTAAAAAATAATGTTCAAATAAATACCATAATCTTTCATTAAAATGATATTTTTCTCATTAGAATACCATGGGTTTCCAAAATAATAAATACTCTAAATATCATGGTTTTCTTATAAATAATAAATATCATTAAAGGCTTTGATCTTTATTAACTAAGCATTATATAAAATAATATGATGCACCTTACAGACTTTAAAAGATAACAAGATAAAATGAGTGGTTGTGGAAGGCCATATTAAATGAGATCAACTTTTTGACTACAAGTTTATGACATATATGACACATGATACGGTTAGGGTTAGAATGCGCGGATCTAGATATGGAATACTTATATGAGGATCTCTGCAGGCAGGGTGAACAGTCCAATGTGTGGATGACTACTAACCCGATATTCGGACGAATACTAACCCTACTTTGGGGTTGAATGGTCCAATATGTGGACAAATACTAACCCGATATTTGGGAGAATACTAACCCTACTTGGGGGCGAATAATCCAAAATGTGGATGACATACAATGTGGAAATTCCATGCCTAGATGTATACGCACTAACTCTAATTCGTCAAAACCTTTACACTGAATAACGGGGATGTGTAGTATAATTAGGCAAAAAGATGCAGAACTCGGATTCCCCTACTACTCGATCATGATCCTGAAAAGTGAAACCGTACATTTCACTTCCCCGGTTGTTGTTCTGTGGCCACAACGGAATAATCGCGAGTATCCGGACCCTTATTTGACAAACTAAAATGATTACAATAGTTAGTAGAGACATATTGATGTTCACCACTAAATTCACATAATATCATGCGCTGTACCTGTTTCCCCCAATCAGAATAAAGCACTGTTTTGAATTTCAAAATTCAAAAATCGAAGCAACGCTTCAGATCCCGTGCGCTGCGCGCCACGTGTCAAAAGCAGACACGCCAGCGTCAGGAGCGCTGCGCCCTAGGCAGCGCACCCCAATCAGAGCAAAGCTCTGTTTCAAAATTCAAAATTTAAAAGTTAAAGCAACGCTTCAGATCCAGCGCTCTGCGCTGCGCGCCACGTGTCAAACACAGGTGTGCTAGCGCAGTTGCGCTGCGCTCCGCACTGCGTACCACGTGTCTAACACAGGTGCGCCAGCGCAGTTGCGCTGCGCTCCGCACTGCGTACCACGTGTCTAACACAGGTGCGCGTTGCGCGCCACGTGTCGAGTATGGGTGCGGTAGCGTAGTTGCGCTGCGCTCTGCGCTGCGCGCCACGTGGCGAACGAAGGTGCGCTCGCGCAAAGTGCGCCAGCGCTGGAATTAAAAGAATTCCCCACCGTTAGATCAAAAGATCTAATAATAATAAATTATTAATTAATCAAAATTAAAATTCTGTTATGGAAAGATTTTTCAATCTTATTAAAACAAGAAGATTATCTTCTGTAAAACAGAAGCCTTAGATTCAAAGATCCAACGGTGGGAAATATTCCCAAATCAATCAGAGAAAAATCTCTTAAACTGATTTAACAAATCAATTGGCCCTATATAAAGGCCCCAAGACTTCAAATCTCAAAAAAAAAAACCTCTGCAAAGTTTGAGAAAAACTCAAAGAGAAAGAAAGGCAAGCCTTTAGAAGAAAGAAGATCATTTCTTCACCTTTAAAGGTAAAGAATTAATTCTTGAACAACAGAGATGAAATCATCTCGTAAAAAGAAGAAATATCTTCTAAAAAGATCTTAGATCTATAAAAAAGACCAAGGTCTTTGATTAAAAAGAAAAAGATCAAAAGATCTAATCATAGAAATATAAAAAGAAGTATTTTACTTCATTCACAGATCTTTTGATCTATAAAAGCAGAGCCTTTTATAAAAAACAAGAACTTTTGTTCTTGGATCTTGAGGCAAAGCCACCTTTGAAGAACATAAATTTGTTCTTTGATCTTAAAATTGATCGAAATGCGCTTTGCGCTATTAAAAAGTGCTTTGCACTCATGAACTGTGCCTTTGCGCTCCTTGGACTGACGCTCAGCGCCAAAACATGCCACGTGTCAACCATAGACATGATCTGCGCTACTGAAAATAGCGCACTGCGCTCTTGGGTTGGCGCTCAGCGCCAAGCACGCCACGTGTCACTCACTGGCGCACCCATAAACTAGTGCAGCGCGCTCATAAATTAAAAGCGCAGTGCGCTAACAAACTAGCGCTTAGCGCTAAGCGCGACACGTGTTCTCCTTGTGTGCGCTAACCGACAGAAGCGCAATGCGCTCTTTGACTGGCGCAAAGCGCCTACTGCGCCACTTGGCACGCTGTCAGAACATACTTTGTTCTGATAAATGCTATGCATTCAATATAAGACAAAAAATGTCAGAGCCCAATACTTAGCATTATTTAAAGGACAGAGCCCAAATAAATGTCTAACAGGCAGAATAAAAATAAAATGTTAAACATTTTTTTAACTGGACTTAGCCCAATTTTGGCCATAAGTCCTCAACTTAAATTGAACTGAGCTCATCTGCTCTTCCAATCCATTTACACCCGGTTCGAGGGTACATCTCTTTACTCCCATGATATCTGTCGTTGTAATCCTTCAACGTCGTCAGAGAGGTGACGGATCCCTACAACCACACATTACCACGGACTGTGGGGTCCTTAAACTCATGGACTATGATGTCCTTAACCTCGACCGTGATGTATTTAAACTAACATCGGACTGTGGAGTCCTTAAATCCATGGACTATGATGTCCTTAACCTCGACCGTGATGTCTTAAAACTAATATCGGACTGTGAGGTCCTTAAACTCACGGACTATGATGTCCTTAACCTCGACCGTGATGTCTTAAAACTAATATCGGACTGTGAGGTCCTTAAACTCATGGACTATGATGTCCTTAACCCCGACCGTGATGTCTTAAAACTAATATCGGACTGTGGGGTCCTTAAACTCATGGACTATGATGTCCTTAACCTCGACCGTGATGTCTTAAAACTAACATCGGACTGTGGGGTCCTTAAACTCATGGACTATGATGTCCTTAACCTCGACCGTGATGTCTTAAAACTAACATCGGACTGTAGGGTTCTTAAGCCCACGGACTATGATGTCCTTAACCTCGACCGTGATGTCTTAAAACTAAAATCGGACTGTGGGGTCCTTAAACTCACGGACTATGATGTCCTTAACCTTGACTGTGAGGTCTTTAAACTCACGGACTATGATGTCCTTAACCTTGACCGGGATGTCTTTAAACTAACGATGGACCACTATGTCCCTAAACTGGAAATCGACCGCAATGTCACTAAACTAAACAATAGAGCCCAAATGCTCTCTTGTTGGATCTAAATGATCCTGTTAAATTGATCTTAGTCTAGAAATTAGACTAACGTATCCTTAACACACGTTTAAGTTGATCTTAGTCTCAAATGAGGCTAACGTATCCTTAAACCCAACCCCCAAACTCAAATCTAAGAAGATACGGATTTGGACTAATCCACGCCCTGCGGGCGACAACATACATTAGTCTCCGTATACAATCAACGGGCAACCAAACACAAAACAAACACCCACGACACGAAGTGACAATCCGGAGAAGGAGAAAGTTGTTATCGTGATGCGGTAGCGTAATTAACTGCAGGGGCTTGCGCCTGCAGGGAAGAGCGTCCCCACAATCAAAAACCCCTCAAACGAGGGGGAATCTGACGAAGTCTACTATATCGGCCGCATCCGTTTAAACCTTCGATACACGGTGCCATAAATCAACTTGGCATCTTCAGAGAGGTGGACGGATAACACCAAATAGCATCTGCCCCCAGATTCAGGCAAGACAGTCCGTCTTCCCAGTTTCCGGCGGTAAACAGATTCTGGCACGCCCGGTGGGACCTTTTTCTCTTTTCACTCCACACTTCGTGTGTCGTGTTCGCGAACCAATCGCGGTTTGCTAATGGTTGCCCTTGGGTTTTGAGGTTCTAAGATTTGGCGTTTGCTTGGTGCAGAAAGCGAAACAGCAATGGCATTTACTTGCGTAAAGTGCTACAACTGTAGCTGCAACTCGCGCTCCGCCTCATCTGGAGGCATAGATTACGGGCCTCAAGCAGCCTCCCTGTTCACAATGCCGGCGGAACAGGTCACTCAAGCCACCACAGGATTGTTTTTCGGGACCATGCTCCCGCCAACGAGCTTCGCCGTTCCTATGCCCGCACCAGAAGCTCCTAAGAAGTCGGTCTTCGATCGGCTTGCTGCTACCACGGCCCTTCTCAGCGGGTCATCCAGTTCCAACTCCTCAGTCTTCGTCAGACTGAGCCTGAACTCCGATGGGCCTGCCAAGAAGCCCATGACACCTGAAGTGGCCATCCCAAAGAAGATAGCCATCTCTGCTCCTGAAGTCGTCAAGGCGGCTTCTCTTGCCAAAGAGTCGGTCTTTATAAGACTGACTATTCCGACTCCCGTTCCTGCTCGAAGGTCTGTTTTTAACAGATTGATACCGCTACTCAAAAGACGTCAGTCTTCAAGAGGCTGGCACCAGCGGCGCCTCATTTGGACAGGGGGCAAGACAAAGCCATCCCCATCGCCGAACCAACACCGCCGAACCAACACCGCCAGCTCGACACCGAACCAACACCGCCAGCTCGACACGATCGACGTCGCCACTGGCGCCGAGTAAGGAAGGCTGGGGGCAACTCCCCCTCTGGGCTAACTCCACCGGCTCCAACAGTGGAAATTAATGCTGCTATTCCAACCGGGAACAACTTTGAGCTGCTGAATAAGGTGCGTAGGAATTCGTCTACCGCCGTACTAAAATGATCTCTGCCGCCGGTGGAGACCGTCATAGAAATGAAGCCGGAACAGTCCCCTCAATGACTGTCTTCTAATGTTTACAAAATCTGGCGACAAGTCCGAGAGTCGGTGGTTGATCAAGACTATCCCCGCCGGCAGAAGAAGCTGAAGGTCCGACAGGAAGAAAACCGTCCCAGTAAGCCGCAAAAGAGAACAACCACATGGGTGCCCGCTATAACGGCCCCCTCTACGTCGACTACTCAAAAGAAAAGGAGGCCAGAAAAAGCCCCTGTAAACGTGGCAGATCACAAAGGCACTGAGCCCAAACGCCCTAAGTCTGAAGGCATAGTGGTACATACCGTCTACATGGCATCCGAAAAAGAGGACAGCCGCGCTTCTACGGGCCACCGACCACTCACCCGATCCATCACAAGAGCTCAGGAACAGCAGCAGCAGAAACTTCAGGAGATGCTGACTGCGATGGCCGCACTCACCGGGCCAAAAGAAAGCCCGGAGGCTTCATCAGAAAAGCGTCATGAACAAGAAACTGATGTTGACTTCCTTCGCAGAGTCCTCGAAAAGAAGGACAAAGAAGCAGCAGAACAAGCTGCCAACATAAAACGAATGGCGCTTCTCTTCCAAGACATGGTCGTGATGATGTTACTGCCGGATCCTTCAGCTGAAGAGCCTCCGATCATCATTGAAGACGACAGAGGGGAGACATCGAACCCTCCTCCGGCTCTTTCAGCAGCCAAAGAGGAGACCATCTCAAAAGCTGCGCTCGATGATTATATAGCTCAACAAATACGAGCTCACCAGGCGAATGAAGCAGCTGGCCAAATTGTCAAGACCGGACGACCCTATCCAGGCTGGTATGACCAAATAAGTTACCCGCCGGGATATACGATCCCTAAGTTCCATGTATATAAATTGTCAAGACCGGACGACCCTATCGGGAATCCACATCAGCATGTCGCTCAATTCAGGGCCTTATGCAGCAACACTGGAGGCGACGACAAACTGTTGCATCGCCAATTCGTCGTCAGCTAAGTGGAAACGGCCTTCAAATGGTATTCGGAGCTGCCTAACGACACTATCAAAACATTTGCGGAGATGGAGCTGCTGTTTACACAAAGATTTACAAGTGCTAGCGAGCGCACCCCGATCACCGCATTGATCAACGCCAGGGTAAGGCCAGGCGAAACGTGGGTTCAATATGCAATACGGTGGAGAAACTTATGGTCGAAGTGCGAACAACGCATCGAGGAAGCGCCGGCGGTGTGCATGTTCGTGGGCACCCTAGACCCTCATGCAACTATTTCACAGTTCATGATGTTTTTCAAACCGACCACGTTCCAAGCCTTGATCAACAAGCTGGCTCAAATGGACCAGATGGGCCACAGGCCCTCCTCTTCGAAGCCAGAGCCGCGAAACGAAAAAGGGAAGGGGAAAGAAACTTTCGTCGCCAATACTCAACAACAGCCGAGCATCCGCCAAAACAATATGCGTCTACGCCCATCCCTCGAGGAAAGACTAGGACGTCCTTACTCGTTCCCTCAAGACAAAACGAGAAGACTAGTCGAGCTGGCAGTGCGCAACAGGCTCATCAATCTGCCGGATCCAAAACGACCGTTGCAACCCGGCGAGGTGTTCAGTTGATAAAACCACACATTTGTATCACATTTTCCTACCATTTTTTATATTAAAAAAAGGACCTTATTATAATATATTATACATATGAGGGTTTATATGTAAAAACACCATTTTCCATGTGTTGATATATTTTAATTAGTATTTGGTAGGAAAATGTATGCAAATAAATTCATTGACCTAATTCTAGTAGAACTAGGTCTACTAAATCTTATTTGAGTTGTTGTGCAGAATATTTCCAAGTTGTGCAGAATTTTCCAAGACTAGAATCAAGCAAATCAAGTTGTTAAAGAAGACTTGCCTAATTAAGAAGCAAAACTTGGAGACCAAGTCTGGAAGCAACCGAGAGAAGATTTCTGAATTCTAAAGGGACCAAGGATTGCCAAATGTCACAAGGAAAGAGCACCCAAAAGTTGATGAAGAGATCCTCACCATTGAGCGCGGATCCGCGGCCAAACCCCCCTTGGGCCGCGGATCCGCCGCAATTATAGGGATTCAGAGTACAAGATTTTGTGGGGTGAATCAAAGCTATTTTTTACCAAGTTTTCAACAAGAAGATTCTGGCTTTGCACTATAAAAGAGCACTGAGAGCCTCTTGGAAAAGTTATCAAGCCGACGAGATCACGAAGTCCAAGACGGCTCACGCATCCAGGCTGATCATCAACTGTTCGTCTACCTCCTTCGGAAGAGTTCGAGAAGCAAACCAAGTTTTTGTAATCATTTTCTAAGGAATAAAGTGTAGATTGTTCAAGTTGATTAATAAAGGTAGTTATTTTATTTAATTCTTTTGCATTTTACATTATGTTTTCCCTCTTTGTCTTTTCATCTTCTTCTCCCAACATGCGCGAGTAATTCTCCGCTTGTTAGGGTTCGTAGGATTATGGTAGGCTAATGGATGATGAAAATAACTAAACCCTTTTTAAGTCCTATAAAGTTTAGGAACTTTATCAAAGGAATCATTAACATCCTAATCGGGCGCGCTACCAATTCTTTACTAGTTCCGACCGCGATTAGAGATTAGATTAATAATTGTTTTGGTAAAGGCTAGATAATGAACGGAGTTCCGTGTCGAGATAGGGGTTAAGAGTAGGATTCCTTTTCCCTCCAGAAACCCTAATTTATACGCATCACCGTCGTTCTAGTTCTAAATCTATTAATGGATAAAAAGGGTAACTTTTAATTAATCGTCCATAACTACTAAATCCTAACGAACCCTACAAGCCCTCTTATTATATTATCTACATCTCTAAAATAATCTAGATCTATATTTTACATTCTTGTTTAACGTAGATCTAGAAATCATTCTATAAAATTCTTTATCCCTCCTCTCTTTCTCAACACATCTAAAGTAAGAATAGAAGGTTCCACGTTTCCCAGAGGACGACCCGTACTCATCTCGGTCTAGCTATACGCGACACCGTTATTGATTGCGGTTAAACTACAAACACACTTCTTCGTATCAATCAAATGGCGCCGTTGCCGGGGATACGTGCGTAATTTTTTTTATTTTTACTATTTGTGTTGAATTCTTAGACGAGTCATATCATTATTAAAACAAAACTGCAAATTGCATATTTAACGATTTGTGCGTGAGTTTTTGCAAGGAGATCTGGAGTCACAGAATTGAGGAAAACAGGAAACAGAGACATTTTTAGAGATCCAAAGGAGCAAAGGAGACCACAGAAAAAATTTCATCAACTGTTCTCTCTACCACGCGGCGGAACCGCGGCATAAAGGCACTTTGTGCGGCGGAATCGCGGCAAGATAGAAGAGTTAGGGCCACAGAATTCTCTGGTATCTTTCTTAACTCCTTCTCTCTCTCCTCAAATCCAATAAAATCTATTTTCTGCAGAATTCTTTGCAAAATTGCGCCGCTAAAAAAAATCTTTTTGTAAAAGTTTTGTGGTTGGTTTTGTTTTGCATATTTAATACGGATTTTAAGGGGCAAAGACCAAATCAAGATTAGGTGGGGATTTCATCACCCTTCCTAAGCCCCACAAATCACAAACTGAGCATATAGATCAACCCTTCATTAATTTAAAAAATATCTAGACCAGACTCTAAGGACTGTCACGCTCAATAAGAACAGAGGAAGGTCGTGGGTAATCTATCGCTTATCCGCATTACTTTTGTAGTGCCTAGGCAAGTGTGACAAAGGCTAGTGGTTTTTAATTAGGCCCACTACTGTGGTTCCTTCCCACTTACCTGGCACTTACCTGGCTACAAGGGTAGTACGGAGGCGGTAGAGGATTGATCCTGCGGCTTGTCCTTTGGAAGTCTAGGAGCGGTCTAGAGACTGGACTTAGGTAACCATAGTTCTAGGGTTGTTTGTGCATTTTTGTGTGATTTGTCTAAATCCGTCATTTTTCAAAACAAACCAATTATTTTCTCCCATTCCCCCTTCTTCTCTTCTTATAATGGGTGACCTAAACAGAAGAACACTTGCCGAGCTTTACTGTCCACAACCAGATATCTTTTGTTTTCGTAATCCCTTAGGTATACCGTCCGGCTCTTCCATGTCCTTAAGAGATCATATAGAACAAGCAGGAAGAAACAGTTGGCCACCTCAGTCTTGGTCTTATCAACCGTATCCTAATCCTACACCTGTTTCAGTTGATACCCAGAGTGAGGAAGCCCCTAGACGAATGTCCATTGCTGAGCACATAGCTAGGTCTAGAGGCCAAAGTTTCAACCCGGACCAATATCAACCATCACCTCCACTTTCCAAAGAAGAGTTTGATAGCCAACCGACCAACCCATATCAATATTCTTCTTATCATAATATTGATCCTACTCCTACCCAATTTTCGCAACCATTCTATTCCTATCAATCCAATCCGACTTTTCCACCTTCTCTAGACAGTTCTTCTAATCAGTCATTTGGGAGTTTTAATTATCCACAGGAATTTCAATCTTATACTGAAATCCCTTATCAACCAAAGTCTAGTCTTGAGCAGAAATTAGAAGAAGGTATAGTGATGATGAACCGCATTAGAGAGGAATAGAAGGAAAGCATGGCTAAATATGAAAGGGCAACGAGTTCCGAACCAGCCCAAGATTTTTCAGTATATAATACAGGCATCGGACAAAATGAGAATTTGGGTAGAGAGACAGAATTATACACCCTTCCTAATCAAACCTCATGTTTCCAAACTGAAATCCACAACTCCAGTTTCATAGATTCATCAAGTACACCAAATAGAATGACTGATAAGTTGTGTGACTTTGTAGTGTTTGATTTACCCGACTGTGAAGGGTCCATTTCAAGTGAAACCATACCCAACCCTTGTGATCTCTACATCTCCACTCTTGAACCAAAACTGATTGAAAACCATACTTTTGATGAGGTGTTTGAGAATTTTAACCTTCACTTGAATGAGGTGATTGACGTTGGGGATCTATTGATTGATGAACCCCAAATTTTGGATGATTTTGTCCCACAAATTCATCAAATCCTTTCACTTCCTTGTGGTCATCATCTTGAGCCTTTAATTCTTCCCGAACCCCAAATATGTCTTGAAGTTGATGATAAAGGTATACCCGAAGAAATACAGCCTCCATCTTCCACATCTGGTACAGCAACACTCGACACACCAATTTGTTTACCCATTTCACCTTCTATTTTCTCCGGTTCTTCTTCTGTTCCTATAGTTTCAGTGAGTTTTGATGAATCACAATCTGTTAATTCAAGTTCAATAATACCAGAATTTCAACTTGATTTGGATATTTTTGAAAATGAGGTAGATGAGTTTTTCGAGTCCTTTACCTCAATGATTTTTGATGAATCAAGTAGGATAAATTCTAGCACAAAACTCTTTGACAGCAAAATGTTCAATCACACCATTGATAAAAGTTTTGAAGAACTTTTTGCTGACGAACTTGAATTTTTAAACAATACAGATTTTGTGATTGATCAATCTCCACCTATAGAGGTTGAACCGTCACCATTCCTTCTTCCTAATCATTCACATTCATCCTCATTCTTTCTTTTCTCTAATTTCAAACCCTTTCCAAACCACCTCTTATCCCTTCCCCACTTTTTCTTCACTCGATACAACACATTCTTCCACCAACCTATACGCTATACTGATAAAATCTTTGAATAGTTGGTATTAACTTTTGGTCTTTGTAATGTCTTACTTTGACCAAATGACTCACCCCCTCTTAAAATGCTTCGTATTGTCTTATAACTCATGTTTGAGAGGGGGTATATTTTTGGCTCTTGAACATAACTTTTGTCCTCAAATTTGTGAGCCAAAAATAAGTTTGGGGGAGCATTTTCACTTTCATATATTCTTGCCCCCATTAATAATGTCCTTCCAAGCTTACAGGTTTTTGTGATCCAGCAGACAGCAACAGTGAGGACACTGTTAAAAACAAGTGTGGGGGAGCTTTGTGCTTATTTACACATACTTTGCATTATACTATATATAAGCACAAAAATTTTTTGATAACAAAAGAGTAGAAAGTGAAAAATTACATCCAAAAGATAGGAATAGTTTAAGAAAACCAAGAAAATTAGAAGTTTTCTTAAACGAACTAGTAATAAGTAGTTATGAGCTGTTGTCCCAAGGGTTAGTAAAATGAAGGAAGTCACTAATCTGAGGATAAAAATAAGTCTGAAAAATAATTTCTATTCTGGAAGCCAAACATTTGAATGTTGATACCCTACTATATACACTTACACATGTCTTGAAACTCGGGATAGTAGAGGATACCTTGAAATGCTCTTGTCTAAAAACCAAAGTATGAAGAAAAAAAAATGAAGAAAATATAAAAATGGTGAAAAGAAAAAAATGAACACTGGTTTTGTTATTGCCAAGGCAGCAATAAAAAAATATAGCGAGGGTGCCTCTTCACCTTGTGCCCTAAGGCCAACTGGTCTGGGAGTCACTACTAAGCCTTAGGTAGTGCAAGACGAGGAAAATATTATCACCTAATCAGCAAACACACGAGTAATCGGTCTGTTAGTACCTCAAGAAGTATTAACGGTCGCATGAAAATGTGCGAGCAAATCTAAATATTCATCAAGTTAAAAAGTACTGAGGTAGATGGACAAGAGTATGATAGCTTGAATTGAATTCTCCGAGTGTAGGGATGTCCATTTCACACACGTGGGGTTATATGATCAATGTTTTGATGAAAGGTAGGAATGAAGAATAAAGACGATGTTTTATTGAGGGATGATGTGATTTCTAACATTTTTTCATGACTATTAAGATAGGGCTCATGACAACTGAAAAGCTAGTGTAGTTGGAAACTCTAAATTTTCAAAGTATTTCTTTTATGGTTCTTATCTTTATATGTAAATTTCACCATCTCTCTTTTGTTATAAGATTTTGTGGGTGTAATCCGCTGAAAACCCTCAGGAGACAACACTCCTCCTATTAGGGACACCTAGAGGTTTAACGGCTTGTTGCACGTGCTCAGTGCAATCGTGTCTGCCTACGAAAGAGTGCTTAGTTTTCTCCTTTCTTTTTCTCCTCTTAAATAAACTAGTTTTCTCGGGACGATCAAAGATAAGTTTGGGGATATTTGTTCAGTTGATAAAACTGCACATTTGTATCACATTTTTCCTACCCTTTTTTATATTAAAAAAAGGACCTTATTATAATATATTATACATATGAGGGTTTATATGTAAAAACACCATTTTCCATGTGTTGATATATTTTAATTAGTATTTGGTAGAAAAATGTATGCAAATAAATTCATTGACCTAATCCTAGTAGAACTAGGTCTACTAAATCTTATTTAAGTTGTTGTGCAGAATATTTCCAAGTTGTGCAGAATTTTCCAAGACTAGAATCAAGCAAATCAAGTTGTTAAAGAAGACTTGCCTAATTAAGAAGCAAAACTTGGAGACCTAGTCTGGAAGCAACCGAGAGAAGATTTCTGAATTCTAAAGGGACCAAGGATTGCCAAATGTCACAAGGAAAGAGCACCCAAAAGTTGATGAAGAGATCCTTACCATTGAGCGCGGATCCGCGGCCAAACCCCCCTTGGGCCGCGGATCCACCGCAATTATAGGGATTCAGAGTACAAGATTTTGTGGGGTGAATCAAAGCTATATTTTACCAAGTTTTCAACAAGAAGATTCTGGCTTTGCACTATAAAAGAGCACCGAGAGCCTCTTGGAAAAGTTATCAAGCCGACGAGATCACGAAGTCCAAGACGGCTCACGCATCCAGGCTGATCATCAACTGTTCGTTTACCTCCTTCGGAAGAGTTCGAGAAGCAAACCAAGTTTTTGTAATCATTTTCTAAGGAATAAAGTGTAGATTGTTCAAGTTGATCAATAAAGGTAGTTATTTTATTTAATTCTTTTGCATTTTACATTATATTTTCCCTCTTTGTCTTTTCATCTTCTTCTCCCAACATGCGCGAGTAATTCTCCGCTTGTTAGGGTTCGTAGGATTATAGTAGGCTAATGGATGATGAAAATAACTAAACCCTTTTTAAGTCCTATAAAGTTTAGGAACTTTATCAAAGGAATCATTAACATCCTAATCGGGCACGCTAGCAATTCTTTACTAGTTCCGACCGTGATTAGAGATTAGATTAATAATTGTTTTGGTAAAGGCTAGATAATGAACGGAGTTCCGTGTCGAGATAGGGGTTAAGAGTGGGATTCCTTTTCCCTCCAGAAACCCTAATTTATACGCATCACCGTCGTTCTAGTTCTAAATCTATTAATGGATAAAAAGGGTAACTTTTAATTAATCGTCCATAACTACTAAATCCTAATGAACCCTACAAGCCCTCTTATTATATTATCTACATCTCTAAAATAATCTAGATCTATATTTTACATTCTTGTTTAACGTAGATCTAGAAACCATTCTATAAAATTCTTTATCCCTCCTCTCTTTCTCAACACATCTAAAGTAAGAATAGAAGGTTCCACGTTTCCCAGAGGACGACCCGTACTCATCTCGGTCTAGCTATACGCGACACCGTTATTGATTGCGGTTAAACTACAAACACACTTCTTCGTATCAATCACGAGGCTAATAGTCCCAATTATTGCCCTTACCATCAAACGGTAAGCCATCCAATTGAGGATTGCTTTGTCTTTAAAGGCTGGATTGAAGATCAATACCAACAGGGCTAATTTGCCCTGTCCGAGAATTGGAAGGTGAACCCACCACAGCCACACGCTCCCAAGAAGACAAACACGCCGGGGGCATCATGCTCTTTCATTGAAAAAGCTCCATGGGAGGTCGCTCTTTCAGCAAAGACTAAAAGAATGTTGAGGAATTTCCAAACATGCCCGGCAATCAGGTGGAAGAATCCGTTGGAACCCGAGATTATCGAGGGAATGCTGAAGCCGCGCCCAATTCCAAAAACTGGTAGTGATAGTCAAAGCGCTCATACCCAGCCGTCAAAGTCTTCCAAGAAGAAAACCAAGAAGCCCGTGAAACCTAATGACAAACGCACGGACCTGCAAAAACATATTGACGCACTGGAAGAATATAATCAGAAGGCGCGGACCCCAGTCACATTCCGAGAATTCCTCAGCCACGTCCTTGAGGACAGAGATGATGACAAAGACTCGTCGGATGAACCTGAGGATTATGTGGCAAGCTGCCATATGATCTCTCATTCGTCGATAGACAGTGAAGAAGCTCCTGACGCAGAGAACCCGGGGGCAGATCCCAAGACGGAACTTCTAGGGCCATCAGACGAAACAATTGACGCATTCCTGAACGAAACTCGTCTAAAAAGCAAAGCTGATCGGGAGTGCGAGATGGCCATATTTGAAAAGGCCAGACGCCGGCGACTGGACAAAAGGTTCGAAACACTCCCACCAGATCAAAGTACATCCGCCGCAAATAAAAGCAGGATCAAGACAAGGAAGCGATTCGCCAAAGCCATATCGATTGGGATGAAGCTGCCCTCTTTCAGAGAAAATTCTCCTGATGGTATATATCTTGATGAAGCGGACGTACATCCTAACTTCTGCTTGTATCATCAGAAGATCGCACACCTTACTGAAGACTGCAACTCCTTTAAGTGTTGGTGGCAAGGATATGTCGCTCACAGGAAACACTTCAAGAGGAAAAAGCGTGAAGCTCGTAGACAGCGGAAAAATGTGACAGATGAGCGTAAAAGAATTGCCGGCAATTGTTATAGGGTTGATCCCGGGCGATCGCGAGTTCTCACCTTCGGGAGTGACTCCGACGAAGAAATAGCCCTCGGCCGTCTCTTCAAGGAATCCATCTCTGAAACGAAAGAACTGAGGAGTTGCGAGAACATTCAGCCGCGCAATCGCACGCTACCCGGAAAGAATCTCGGACCCGCAAACAAGGGATCGAACAAAAAGGATAAGGGGAAGGGAAAAGCAACCTTCGTCGCTAACGATCAACCACAACTGAGTGGCTCGAGACCGGTTGCTCGTCAAAGCAACAAGCCGCGATCCCTCGATGAGAAGTTGAAACGTCCTTACTCATTTCCCAGGGATAAAATAAGGAAACTGTTTGAATTGGTAGTGAGCAACGGGCTCATCACGCTGCCAGATCCAAAACATCCGTCGCAACCGGGTGACGTTAACGTTAACAATCCTAATTACTGCCCTTACCACCGAGTATTGGGCCATCCGATCGAAAACTGCTACGTCTTCAAAAACTGGGTTGAAGACCCATACCAGCAGGGCAAGTTCGCGCTGTCCGAAAACTGGAAGGTGAGCCCGCCACAACCATATGCTCCGAAAAAGATGGATATGCCGGGGGCATCATGCTCATTCATAGGGAAAGTCCCATGGACCGAAAAGTCCGTAAACTAGAGATTCGCCTCAAATACGACAACAATGGACCACTATGTCCTAAAGCTGGCTGTGGACCGAAATGTCCCTAAACTAACAATGGACCGCAATGTCCTAAAACTTGCAACTGACCAAGATGTCTATAAACTATTACGGACCGCGGCATCTCCAGGTTGACGTGATAAAAAAAATAAAAAAAACAAAAAAAAACGGTATGTCCATAAGCGAAATGGGCACGGATGAAAACCCGAAAGGGCTCCGTGAGTAAAAACAGCAGGGCTACCGGCGAGTTTTGTGAAAACCCGAAAGGGTGCAATCTCGTTTAAAAAAAATGGTATGTCCATAAGCGAAATGGGCACAGATGAAAACCCGAAAGGGCTCCGTGAGTAAAAACAGCAGGGTTACTGGCGAGTTTTGTGAAAACCCGAAAGGGCGCAACCTCGTTATAAAAAAAAGGTATGTCCATAAGAGAAATGGGCACGGATGAAAACCCGAAAGGGCTCCGTGAGTAAAAACAGCAGGGCTACCGGCGAGTTTTGTGAAAACCCGAAAGGGCGCAATCTCGTTAAAAGACACTTGCAAGGTCCTCTCGACTTTGTAAGGAGAAACCACCCGCGTGAGATCCTTACGACTCACAAAGGAGCAACACACTTAGGGGTCCCCACGACTCCTAAGGATAAATTACACTTGCGAGATCCTTACGGCTCGTAAGGAGAACCATCTTATGAGACCCTCACGGCTCAGAAGTTTCAAAAGTCTTAAGCTACAGGGATCTGAACCTGTTCTTAAGCGGCCACCACAACCTCCAATGCTGCCCTACAAGCGGCACAACGCCGACCCTTATATACAATCCATGGACGCGAATGAACATTTCCCTACCAAAGTCCCATCAGCGACTAGGGATATGTCTATACAGTGAACAACCCTTATAAGTCCTCTCGACTTGTAAGGAGAAAACACTCTTGTAAGATCCTTAAGACTTATAAGAGAACACACACTTAGGAATCCTCACGATTCCTAAGGAGAAAACGCACCTACGAGATCCTCACGACTCGTAGGGAGAAATACTTTCATGAGACCCTTACGGCTCATGAAGTCAAAAGCCTTAGTCGACAGGATCCTAACCCTGTTCGCTAAGCCACCTTTGTTCGATATCGACAGAGGCAAATGATGATTCGCTCATGGGAATATCCCAGTTGTAGCGGTGCTGATACCGAAATCGGTGTCTAATTCCAAGCTTACAGCAAAAAGCCGGCGAGCCACACATGCATGCAAAATAGCCGAAATGATGGGGCAACTTGCAACAAAATCAGCAAGCAAAAATGCATGCATGAAAAATAGTCGAAATGATTGGGCAACTTGTAATAAAAAGCAGCGAGTAAAAATAAAATAAATAGCCGAAATGATTGGGCACCACGAAAAAAATAGCCGAAATGATTGGGCAATCGCGACTTTCGCGATATAAAAGATGAAATGATAGAGCATCGCGGAAAGAAATAAAAAAAAAGTTTGAAAAAAATGAAATTTTTGCCCTACAGGTGAGATCACATCGATCCCTGTATATAATCCACGGGCACAAACAAAAAGGGAATCATACCTTCCCACCAGGCTCCATCCGAAAGAGAGCCAAGTCTCGACGGTTTAGAGACAGCCTAGAGACCATCTCAACATTCGTCTCGTTACAACAGACGCAGTGTCAAAAACGACGTTCCTTCGCAATCCAGCAGGATGCATACGCAATGTCAAAACAAAGCGGAGTGATGACAAAATCCCAACTCCACCTCAGCATTCGTCTCGTTACAACAGACGCAGTGTCAACAACGGCGTTCCTTCGTAATCCAGAAGGATGCAGACGCAACGTCAAACAAAGCGGAGTGATGACAAAATCCCAACTCCACCTCAGCATTCATCTCGTTACAACAGATGCAATGTTAACAATGGCGTTCCTTCGCAATCCAGCAGGATGCAGACGCAACGTCAAAACAAAGCGAAGTGATGACAAAATCCCAACTCCACCTCAGCATTCGTCTCGTTACAACAGATGCAATGTCAACAACGGCATTCCTTCGCAATCCAGCAGGATGCAGACGCAACGTCAAAACAAAGCGGAGTGACGGCGAAATCCCAACTCCACCTCAGCATTCGTCTCGTTACAACGGATGCAACGTCAACAAAAGACCTCACGGTCAGAGCAAAGCGGAGTGATGGCAAAATCCCAACTCCACCGCGACATTCATCTCGATACAGCAGATGCAATGCCAGCAAACGAAGCGAAGGCCAAATTCCTAGCTTCAGGGTCTTGACGGCAACTCATATAAAACCTGAAAGACTATCGGAGATCATCCCACACCAGCGCGGAGTGGTCACCATCTCGACGTTCGTCTC
This sequence comes from Agapanthus africanus, assembly GCA_030015575.1. Classification (NCBI taxonomy): domain Eukaryota; kingdom Viridiplantae; phylum Streptophyta; class Magnoliopsida; order Asparagales; family Amaryllidaceae; genus Agapanthus; species Agapanthus africanus. Next base: position 52,654,971 of record CM057339.1, read on the forward strand.
GATACAGTAGATGAGATGTAATCACAGCGTTCTTCCTCCAACAAGATTCGGGCACGCTAAAACAAACTAAGCGAAGACCGAATTCCTAGCTTCAGGGTCTTGACGGCAACTCATATAAAACCGGAAAGACCGTCGGAGATCATCCCACACCAGCGCGGAATGATTACTACCTCGACGTTCGTCTCGACACAGCAGACGAGATGTCATTACAGCGTTCTTCCTCCTGCAGGATTCAAACGCGACAATCAAACAACGGAGCCACGGCAAAATCCCTAGTTCCAAACCTCGACGGTTCACCAGCAACCTAGAGACAACCGCGATATTCGTCTCGATACAGCAGACGCAATGCCAGCAAAGCGAAGCAAAGGCCAAATTCCTAGCTTCATGGTCTTGACAGCAACTCATATAAAACCTGAAAGACTATCGGAGATCATCCCATACCATCGCGGAGTGGTTATGACTCATCGAGGCTCTCCAAAATGAGCCTAACCTCAAGTAAAAAGCGGCATGGCAAAATTCCTAACGCTTGCTCTTCCGACGGTCAAACTGCCTAAGAGGATTGCTTGAAGACGTCTTGTCCAGCCCTCGAAGGGATCAGAGACATGACAGTCGCAAAGCTACTCAAACAGCAAGGTTGCCTATCGAGGGATACATCAACCAACGCGATGGTACGACGGACAAAACCTTAGTACCACAGACCCTAACGGACCTCTGTCGTAAAGAGCAGAGGTTAACTGTGACGTTAGGATATTCTTGCGAGAAATGCTCGATTCGTCTCGACTCGTGAGGAAAAGCCTTAGGCAGCGGGGATTAAAGAACCTGTTTCCTAAGCACTGGGGCCCTGCAAGTCAGCCCAAAATGGACTCTTGCATACTATTCATGGACCACACTCTCCAAAGTCGAATCTCGACAAGGAGGGAAACAACCACTTACGAGTCCTCTCGACTGGTAAAAAGGAAAATTCTCTTGTGAGATCCTTACGACTCTCAAGAGAAAATGCACTTAGGAGTCCTCACAACCCCTAAGGAGAAAATACACCCACGAGATCCTCTCGACTCGTAGGGAGAAAAGTCTTTATGAGACCCTCACGGCTCATAAATTTGAAAAGTCTTAGGTGGCAAATCCTAACCCTGTTTCCTAAGCCATCAGTGCCCTACAAGGAGGTCAAGATAGACTATATGCATACCACACTCTCCAAAGTCGAACATCGATAAGGAGGGAAACAATCACTTATGAGTCCTCTCGACTTTTAAGGAAGAAAATTCTCTTGTGAGATCCTTACGACTCTCAAGAGAAAATGCACTTAAGAATCCTCACGACCCCTAAGGAGAAAATACACCTACGAGATCCTCTCGACTCGTAGGGAGAAAAGTATTTATGAGACCCTCACGGCTCATGAAATTGAAAAGTCTTAGGCAGCAGATCTGAACCTGCCTCCTAAGCTATCACTACCCCTCGAAGAAGCCAAAACAAGATGTTCACCCTATCATCTGCCGGCTATGTTTGCTAAGATGACATGCTGATAACAAAAGAAAGAAGAAAGCAGAGAGATGACACAAAACATTGCGAAAGAAATGTATCTTTTATTCATGAACTCAATTGAATACAAGATACATCATATAAAGGAATAAAAAAAATATAGATACATATTATTCAGAGATTACAAGTGTATGATTGATACAAAGGCAGCTACTGAGAAGGAAGCGTTTTCAACAAGTCCGCGAGCTACTCTCGCACTTCTTTCAGTGCCTTCTCATGATCAGCTGCCGCTGCTAGCTCCGCTTCGATTCGAGTCCTTTGCTGCAAGCATGATGAAATCTTCTCATCAATTTCCCGTTGGGCAGCTTCGCGACTCTGCGTAACCCGCTCGATAGAGTCGAGCTTCCGTCTCAATACAAGCCCGTCCGAGATACATTGCTGCAAGGTGTCAAAGACGGCTCTCAGTTGTGCGACGTTCGCTACGACCTGGGCATGCAACTGGATAGACTCAGTGGAAGCCTCCTCGCATTCCTTCCGCCTCAAGGTCGCTTCTTGTTCGAAATGGCAGAGGAAAGACGCACTTTGCTCGACCCATGCGGCCCGCTGGGAGTTCAAAGCCTGAGTCTCAGGGGCAAGACGCGTAAGTTTAAGCTGATGCAGACAGGCCTCGATCTTCCTGCAGTGACTAACCCAAGACTCGACGACGCCTTCATTATGGAAATTTACAAGCGTCGCCAGCATCGGATTGACCTCGGCAGCAAAATCTGCGGCAGATGTAGGAGCTTTCGCGTCAAGCTCCTCGACGTATTTGTTCAACATGCGCAGACTCGTCACAGCACCCTTTGAGGATGGACGTCTGGTGAAGGGGCTTGCTAGCATCATAATGCGAGATTCGAAAGAGGCCGGAGTCGAAGCGATCGCTGCAAAACAAGTCACAATCAGATGACGGATCTATAAATATAAGAGATTTATGAACAATGGAATTTACTATACCAGCTGTAGCAGGTGGCAAAGCCGGAAGGACCGGTGGCGCAACTGATCTCTTATCTCCTTCTTCAATCTGTAGCACTGCAATCAAGGCAAAGAAGAATCAGAAATAATTTCATTATCGATAAAAGAAAGAGCATTAATTGAAAGCTGTATTCACCAACGCCACTGGATGAAGCAATCTCCGACGGGAAGGAGAAGTGGGGATGCAACACCTGGTACAGGTGATCAAAAAGAACTCCTGCAAAAATGCGATAACGCAACATCAGTACATGAATTATACGGCCGAGAGATAAGACTAATGGGTTATAAATCCATACCTTCCATCATTTGCGACGGTGCGAGAGAAGGAAGAGAGGTGGTCACCGTCAGGGCGGTAATTGACGGCGCTGTCTCGAGTAGCGCGACATCAGCACTAGCCGCACCTGTATTAGAAACAAGATAAACCCTGTCAGAAAAAATTGAAAACAGATTGCAGAATAAAAAGAAGGGCGGTAACCTAAAATTTACCGGATGAGTCGCTAACCGGAGCCGTGACGAGGGCGTCACTTGATACAACTGTGGCGTCTCCCTCCTCCATCAGGGTGGTCTCACCTCCCGTCGCTTCGTCCCCTGACTCCACGAGAGCCGTTGTCACACTTGCGACGCCGGGAGACGATAAAAGACTGTAGGCGGGAAGGGCGATGATCGGAGCTGTGCTCGACTCTTGAGAAAGAGCGGCCACCTCGGATCCAGCAACTGTACTCGTTTCGCTCGCCACCACCTCAGGCTCAGTAATTGTAACCGTCTCATCTACCGCCGCTTTAGGCTCCGCCATGGTAGCCTTCTCGTCGGCCAATACCTCGAGCCCGGCAATTGCGACCACGTCACCTGCCGCCGCCTCGGGTTCGGGAATAGCAGCCACCTCCTCCACCGTTCCCTCAGGCTCAATGGTCGCCGCCACTCCTTCAGTAAGGCTCGGACATACAAGACAAGATATATAAGAACTGATAGTTTAAAGCTTTGACAACGAAGCCTCAAAACACATTACCTGGGGTTGATTTACCGTTGGCTTCCCGAGCTGCACGTGCCGCCCGTCTATGAGCAGTAGACAAGGCACCCGGGAACTCCTCTGAAGGAGTAGCAGTAGGAGTAACGGCGCTCGAACCTGCCCTCGCAGCCAAAGCGGCACTACGTTCCTTTGCTGCGCACCTCAGGCGCTTCCTTTCCTCCCGGGCCGTCACAACAGACGTTTTAGAAGCCTCCTTCAGCAAGGCGTCGTCGTCTGCATTCAGGGTTACCTCCAGAGCCGTCAAGGTTTCTATCATCGGTTTTTTAAGTAAGGTCTCTTGCGGCAATGCCGAAGAGGCCGGGACTTCGGTAGCTAGCCCGGGGAGAATTTCCGCATCAGCTTGCGGGATAGGCATTGTGGTCCCTGCAATAAGACAAAGAGAGGATCAGATTACTCATAAGAAACGGTAGTAGAAATATGACAAACCGAAATGTACCAAAGTCTAAGGATGCTCGAAGTCGTTCCTCCTCCTCAAAAGTCTTGGGAGAGGCAGGGAGAGCTTCTTCGGTGGAAATGCCTATTAAAGAAGGAAAAGCGTTAGTCAAAAAACAATGATAGAGATATGATACGATGGCGAAAAATACAACTAATGACTACCTGAGCGCGCGAGGTTAGCTAACCACTCTTCGCGTCTTGCCAATCGCTCGGAAGCTGCGATGGCGGCCGCCAAATCAGTGTCATCTGGTGGCATAAATAGGTCCTTATTTGTCCCGTACTCGCTCAAGCCCTCACTACAAAGAGCATGAGCCTCCTGACCAAGTACGACATCGGCGGAGAAGAGCGACTTTTTCTTCTTCTGTGAGCGAGCACCGGTCGCAGCCAGCACCAGCTTGCGTTTTGTGGGCACTTTGGGATGGCGAGTCCCGATATCCGAGCCCACGCCAGATTCGGGTGAAGCTATGGTTACTGTCTCCATGGGAGCACGGGGCACCGATGGCACGTCCACCGCCTCCACAGGATCACGGGGCAATCCACGCGTGGGGCTTAGCACACGTGGAGGCTCAACTGCAACAGCCTCTCTTAGTGGAGGGGGCACGGCGATCCGTTGCCTTAAAGGGACGTTGCGATCGCTGGCAGGGGGCGCACTCTTGCGATCGAGCAACAGCCGCCTCTCTTCTCTGATAACAGCACCCATCGCGTGCTGATACCAGGCCCCGTATACGTTAAAGGCCCTCGGGATGCAACTTGGCTCGCTAATGAAGAAGTGGGAGCCCGTATTCAAGCGCATAAAGTGATGCAGCGCACCCCGTATTCCCTCTCTGATGGCAGCAGGTTCTTCCAAAAATGCCTCCAATGGAACCCCCTGATTATAACTTAGCTGCTGGGAAAAAAGATGGGGGTTGTATCTCATAAAAAGCGCCGCATCATTTTGCCTGAATACAAGGAAGCCCGTCCTAATGGAGTACAGGTGAAGAATCTCCCGGGCTTTCAACACTGAGGCCCAGTTCTTAAAGGAGTCACGCAATGCCAGCACTATTTTGGAAGTTTCCTGGCCGATTGTCAGGACTTTGTCCGTGAAAGACATACCGGCCCCGACCGTGGGCGGACGAAGAAGCAAACCCCTAGCCTCCCGCTGAGACGGATTCACGATAGAAGCGTCGATCAGCCGCATAATTCTCGGGAATCTGCACTTCTCGTAAAACGAGGGTCGTTTATGAATACCAAACACCCCGAGCACGTGCATTTCCATCCACGAAGTAAAGTAGTGCATCGGGAAATTGACATCTTGCACCCCCGGTTCAGTTGTATCTGCCGCCACGCTAAGACCATGGTACAGGTGGGCCAGCCCGGCAATCCCGATGGCCACTTGTATTCCTGCCACCATTCGATGTGCTGGGTAGAAGACGGACGGCCTCATATAGCGAGGGTGCATGGGGAGTGCGAACCAACACAACCATAGCCCGAGAAACCCGATAAAGAAAGTCTCCTCATCAATGCCCGGAGCGACGATTTCCGACAGAGGGACGATCGCGGCATCGGGAAGATAAAACCCCTTATGATCATCTTCCAGTGCTGGTCTACGGTCCAAGCCAAAGCCGAAGGGATCGTCGAGCTTGGCAAATTTTTCGTCTCGTTGCGATAGAATCTCCGGGCGAAGAAACCGGGCAATAAAGTCTGTGAAACTAACCCCCCCAGCCGCCGGATTCTAAGAAGAGACTCTCGTACATATTCAGCACCTTTATCAGACTCGGAAACTGGTGCTGAATGGCGTTCTCCGGTGTTAGGCCCATCACCACTGGCTTGGTGGTGAAAACATATTCGTCCGGAAGAAGCAGCTCCTCGTAGTGTTCCCCCCTAACCGGCAAACCGAAAATCTCAGCAAATTCCTCTAAGGAGATGGAGACTTCTTTGTCCAGTAGAAGAAAGGTGTGGGTTGGAATGTTCCATTGCTCCAAAAACGCCTTAATCCACCATGTCGGAGGAGCAGAATACAGGAACAGCGAGGCGTAAACCGCAGGGTATAGACCGATCTTCAGTAGGTGCGCCTTCTTCGCTGACAAAATGTACCTTTCCCACTGCAAATACCCGGACGAATGTCGAGGGGTCAACCCGATATTGTAGGTTCGTCCCCAAGGGCGTGACTCGCCCTGGCATATGCGCCGCCCCAAAGTATCCAAAGTTGCCGGCAGCTGTATGGGTATGGCGGCAATCGAAGGTTGAAGAAGACCCTCCGAAGTCCAATTAACGACCTCCACGGCATAGTTCACCGGGGACACATCTGCATATGAGATCGATGAGATCGGCTCTGACGGCATCGTACAAGAGAAGCTTCAGCGACCTTTGATAATTTGGTCATACCACCTACCCCACAGGTGAAGGTTTTTGTATTCCGGGTCATACTCTCTAATGAGCGCAAGAACCTCCCGGTCCACCGGTGCCTCAGGGAATCCTCCCTCTGAACGGAAAAACAGGAAAGAAAGATCGGAAGACATGTCGCATGCGAAAAAGAACAGAATTCAATTATCAGTACTATAATTTAATCTTAAAATTCTGAGCGACACTTTAAAATTTGTACCACACTGCAATGCAGTAGAAAGGGGACCAAAAGTGGACCCACAAAATCCAGATGACAATGCATCAATTAATAAAACAGCCTCATCATTGGATGAGACTGTCAGGTAATAAAGAAATCCTCAAAGAATATTCTCATTGAATGAGAAATCCCTCGGGAGAAGGAGAAAATCTCCCTTTCAGAGCAAAGCTCTATAACAGAGTGATACTTGTCAAACTCTGGTCACGAGGGAATAAAATTCCTTAAAGAGCCTAGCTCTGTAATGATGATGGAGAATCCATCAAAAATTAATGAAAATTAATTCTTGAGAATTAAAATTCTGGGATCTTAAAGAGCCATGAAAAAACTCTTAAGAGTTCTTCGTCAAAAGATCAAAAGATCTACATATTGTCAAAAGAGCAGAGCTCTGACTCATGGGCTAAGAAACCCTAAGAAAAGATCTGTTTAGATCTATAGGTTCATGAGAGCAAGGCTCTGTTTATGAAACCCTAAAGGGGTTTTCTTTAGATCAAAGATCTATGAAGAGCAAGGCTCTGTTAATGGGTAAAAACCCTAATTTATTAAATTTAATTTAATTTAATTTAATTTTTACCTAAATTTAGTAGAGTTTTAACTCTTGAAAGTTCTTGAACAAAAGAGCAAGGCTCTGAATAAAATTTTTAAAAAGAAGATGGAAAATTATCTGAGGACCAAAAGGTCCTATTTATAGGCGCTGAACCGCCTCCTCAACTTCTGAGTTGATCCAAAGGCTCAGATGTTTCCACCGCTGCACTCACGTGTGCGCCACGTGAGCGCAACAGTGGTGGGGGCATTTGTTTCCCCCAATCAGAGCAAAGCACTGTTTTGAATTTCAAAATTCAAAAATCGAAGCAACGCTTCAGATACCGTGCACTGCGCGCCACATGTCAAAAGCAGACACGCCAGCGCAAGGAGCGCTGCGCCCTAGGCAGCGCACCCCAATCAGAGCAAAGCTCTGTTTCAAAATTCAAAATTTAAAAGTTGAAGCAACGCTTCAGATCCAGCGCTCTGCACTGCGCGCCATGTGTCGAACACAGGTGCGCCAGCGCAGTTGCGCTGCGCTCTGCGTTGCGCGCCATGTGTCGAACACGGGTGCGCTAGCGCAGTTACGCTGCGCTCTGCGCTGCGCGCTATGTGGCGACCGAAGGTGCGCTGGCGCAAAGTGCGCTAGCGCTGGAATTAAAAGAATTCCCCACCGTTAGATCAAAAGATCTAATAATAATAAATTATTAATTAATCAAAATTAAAATTCTGTTATGGAAAGATTTTTCAATCTTATTAAAACAAGAAGATTATCTTCTGTAAAATAGAAGCCTTAGGATCAAAGATCCAACGGTGGGAAATATTCCCAAATCAATCAGAGAAAGATCTTTTAAACTGATTTAACAAATCAATTGGCCCTATATAAAGGCCCCAAGACTTCAAGTCTCAAAAAAAAAAACCTCTGCAAACTTTGAGAAAAACTCAAAGAGAAAGAAAGGCAAGCCTTTAGAAGAAAGAAGATCATTTCTTCATCTTTAAAGGTAAAGAATTAATTCTTGAACAACAGAGATGAAATCATCTCATAAAAAGAAGAAAAATCTTCTAAAAAGTTCTTAGATCTACAAAAAAGACCAAGGTCTTTGATTAAAAAGAAAAAGATCAAAAGATCTAATCATAAAAATATAAAAAGAAGTATTTTAATTTATTCACAGATCTTTTGATCTATAAAAGCAGAGCCTTTTATAAAAAACAAGAACTTTTGTTCTTGGATCTTGAGGCAAAGCCTCCTTTGTAGAACTTAAATTTTTTCTTTGATCTTAAAATTGATCGAAATGCGCTTTGCGCTATTAGAAAGTGCTTTGCACTCATGATCTGCGCCTTTGCGCTCCTTGGACTGGCGCTCAGCGCCAAAACATGCCATGTGTCAACCATAGACACGATCTGCACTTTGCGCTACTGAAAATAGCGCACTGCGCTCTTGGGTTGGCGCTCAGCGCCAAGCACGCCACGTGTCACTCACTGGCGCACCCATAAACTAGTGCAGCGCGCTCATAAATTAAAAGCGCAGTGTGCTAAGCGCGACACGTGTTCTCCTCGTGTGCGCTAACCGACAGAAGCACAATGCGCTCTTTGACTGGCGCAAAGCGCCTAGCGCGCCACGTGGCGCGCTGTCAGAACATACTTTGTTCTGATAAATGCTATGCATTCAATATAAGACAAAAAATGTCAGAGCCCAATGCTTAGCATTATTTAAAGGGCAGGGCCCAAATAAAGGTCTAACAGGCAGAATAAAAATAAAATGTTAAACATTTTTTTAACTGGACTTAGCCTAATTCTGGCCATAAGTCCTCAACTTAATTGAACTGAGCTCATCTGCTCTTCCAATCTATTTACACCCGGTTCGAGGGTACATCTCTTTACTCCCCTGATATCTGTCGTTGTAATCCTTCAACGTCGTCAGAGAGGTGACGGGTCCCGACAACCACACATTACTACGGACTGTGGGGTCCTTAAACTCATGGATTATGATGTCCTTAACCTCGACCGTGATGTCTTTAAACTAACATCGGACTGTGGAGTCCTTAAATCCATGGACTATGATGTCCTTAATCTCGACCGTGATGTCTTAAAACTAATACGGTCTGTGAGGTTCTTAAACTCACGAACTATGACGTCCTTAACCTCGACCGTGATGTCTTAAAACTAATATCGGACTGTGAGGTCCTTAAACTCACGGACTATGATGTCCTTAATCTCGACCGTGATGTCTTAAAACTAATATCGGACTGTGGGGTCCTTAAATTGATGGACTATAATGTCCTTAATCTCGACTGTGATGTCTTAAAACTAACATCGGACTGTGGGGTCCTTAAGCCCACGGACTATAATGCCCTTAACCTCGACCGTGATGTCTTAAAACTAACATCGGACTGTGGGGTCCTTAAACTCATGGACTATAATGTCCTTAACCTTGACTGTGAGGTCTTTAAACTCACGGACTATGATGTCCTTAACCTTGACCGGGATGTCTTTAAACTAACGATGGACCACTATGTCCCTAAACTGGAAATCGACCGCAATGTCACTAAACTAAACAATAGAGCCCAAATGCTCTCTTGTTGGATCTAAATGATCCTGTTAAATTGATCTTAGTCTAGAAATTAGACTAACGTATCCTTAACACACGTTTAAGTTGATCTTAGTCTCAAATGAGGCTAACGTATTCTTAAACCCAATCCCCAAACCCAAATCTAAGAAGATACAGATTTGGACTAATCCACGCCCTGCGGGCGACAACATACATTAGTCTCCGTATACAATCCACGGGCAACCAAACACAAAATAAACACCCACGACATGAAGTGACCATCCGGAGAAGGAGAAAGTTACCGCGATGCGGTAGCGTAATTAACTACAGGGGCTTGCGCCTGCAGGGAAGAGCGTCCCCACAATCAAAAACCCCTCAAACGAGGGGAAATCTGACGAAGTCTACTACATCGGCCGCATCCGTTTAAACCTTTGATACACGGTGCCATAAATCAACTTGGCATCTTCGGAGAGGTGGACGGATAGCACCAAATAGCATCTGCCCCCAGATTCAGGCAAGACAGTCCGTCTTCCCGGTTTCCGGCGATAAACAACACCCACATGTTACTTTATCTACCTTTCTTTATGAAACATGAATTATTCAGCATCTTGGATGTGGATATTTTACCAGTTTAGAATTGTTGTGTGTTGTGGAAATGAATGGTGGAAATACCTGTACACTTGAGTGATATTCACGCTAGAAAAAGTTCCATCGTAGTCATGGGACACCTTTCGGGAATGTTCACGCTACTGCATTGACTCATGTTATTATTGCCACCCCAGGCACGAGCGCCAGCTCATACTGCTTCCAACTAGCTATAGGATACCTCAAGGATATGAGTACGTCCATCAGTCAATTCCATCAATACACACCTTGTTTAACCTGATCTAACTCTTAGACTAAATACCCGATTGACTTGACTTGAACTTTTACCTAACATATACTTCATACAACATTCCCTTACTCACATACACCTCATACAACATACTCATATTCACATATAGCTCTGTCAACATGTCTTAATTATATACACCTCATACTCTCATACCCATATACATCATGTCTGCACATATACATCATACTTATATACACTTACTCGTTTCTATATCTTTACTTCCTTATGAGGCAATCCTACCCGAGTGTAACTCGGTCAGCGACTTTCCTTTTCCCTCTTTATCTTTGGAATGTCCGTTAGATGAGAATGAGTATTATGATGAGGATCAAGGTGTAGAGCCAACTAATGAAGATTATGCGGACTGGGTGACGGAAGATTAGTTAGTTTGTTTTTTTTTTTGTTGCTCGCATGTTAAGGTTTTTGCTTCTTATTCGATGTAATTAAACTATTTAGTTTATTTTACTCTTCTTTTTGGGATGTAATAAAGTTTGGTTAATGGAAATAAATGCCTTTCGCTTTTATTATTTTTGTTTTGGTACACATTCTACATGTTATAGTTGTTAGTTATATGTATGCCCTAGAGGCCATTACTATACATATGATGTATATTGTAGTGGATGCTTGGACATATATAGGGAGGACTTTCTTGCTCGACATGATAGTATGCTATCTGGTTGCTCTTTACCTTAACGTGTACACTGATTGTCTCTTTGTTACATGTTGGTAAAGCCCTTAGGATGTGTACTTGACTACCTGGACTATGATGTGGATCATACTAGTGGGGACATGGTAGTCCATAAGTACATCCTTCAAGGTCCCTAGTCGTGGGTGTATCGAGATGGGGCATCGATATACCAGAGTAGACTAGCGTATACCTTCTCGACCCATACAGATGGGCGATGGATGATCCCATATCCATTGGTGTTTGACATCAGAGATGATATACGGGTGCTCAGTGGAGACTGGGTACACTAGACGGACTCGCCGAGAACTCCCAGATGGTATTATACCTTACGTCAGATGGCAGTTCTCTAGTGACACTGGTACAGATTAGTCTGTAGACCCGAGATCGTCATGGAGTCTTGTGTGATTCCCACTGTGCTTTGATTTCCACCTTACCACATCCAAGAGGGTGTGCAAAACGATGGTTTTTGGGTACAGTCCTGATTTACATGGAGGCAATGAGCGATAGGAGGGGATTCGTCTCTCCCGGTATAGGGAGTTGATATTGTGCTGTGTTCGATTGGCTATAACCGGAAATCCCTGGCCAGGATTGCTGAGATTTACTGGTAAGTGTTATCAGTAGTATCTCGAACTGTTATAGACCACATATCGACACGACTTATCGAGCTACTGGGGTCTGACGTTTACCACCCCTAGGCAAGATATGTGACATATCAGACGAACAGACCGGACTGTACGGTAAGTGTTACTGGTTGGATTCACAGGAGTGTGAGCGGGCTTGCTCGTTGATCTTCTGATCGCTCAATACCCGGGTGGCCGTTACGTTTAGCAGACCACTTGCGGCTTGTGGATGTTTGATATGATCATCACCTACTGCCGGAGTATTGACGAGTCTTTAGAGTCCTACACAGAGGTTTCTTGGCTCAAGCGAAACGAAATAGGAACGTATAAGAGATATGTGCGGGACCGAGAATAATACCATTATGTGATACTGAATTCTATTCTCGCAATTTGTACCATCGGACGGTTATATAAGATATAGCCGGGTTACCGAATCAAGTGTTGATTCGATACATCGATACACTTGATATTAGTCGGTTATATGCGATATGACCAGATCATTAAATCAAGTGTTGATTTAATGATTTAATGTATAATTATATATTTGATATATTACTTTACATTAACTAGTATTGGTTCACTTAAGATTATTTTTCTCACTAGATTGTGCACATTGTATATATGATATATGTTTGTGCACAAGTTTGTATCATGATTGATGATACATGCAAACTTGGGTATGTGTATGATTTACACCATGTTTAGTAAATGGTTAGGGTTTTATTTTCTTTATTCATTTTGTCAAAACAAAATGGTGCTTTTCTTTATTTTTGGCTTAAAGCTTCATGAAGCTTCATAGCATCTTTGAAAAGTCTAAACCATTTTGTTTTATCCTTAAACCTAACCATTACCTAAACTATGGTTTGCTCTCTACATGAGTTAACTTACCCATGGTTGCATTATGATAAACTTCACTTGAATTTTCTTTTTGCAATTAATTCATTTTTCATTTCCTTCTTCTTCTTCTTCTTCATGAAGAAGAAAACCTTGCTAGAAAATTTCAAGTGTTGAAATCAAGTGAGAAATCCAAATCCAAAGTGAACCCACTTCCTATTTCTTCATCCTCTACCACTTTCCATGTTGTATAAGGTGTTTTCTTCACAAGGTTCATGACCAAGTGAAGATGGAGCTTGAGTTTGAGTCGCCTCGACGTAGATCATCTTCGGCACCGAAGTCAACGACCTAGCCCGATCATTTCTCCGATGAAACCAACGCTAGAGTCCAGGATCCCGATGATCGCAGCGGAGGGACATCATCACGGAGCTAAAGAAGTGGAGGACCGGATCTACAAAGGTTGTAATCCCTTTCACTTAGTAGCAAAGTAGTTTGCTTACTTGTAGTTTCGCCTAATCTCTAGTTAACGATCTAGCATTAGGGTTCTTTGGCACATGGAAAATTTGATTTTGGCATGGTTGATCAGTTGTAGAACCTCATGGGTGTGCCTAGGAACCCTACAATTGTATCAGAGCCTTGCTAGAGTTTTAGACGAAGTGTAGACGAAGTTAGAAATCCGATCGAACCCCGAAACCCTAATCGAAACCCTTCTCTGTACATTTTTCAAAACTGTGCATTTTTCCTAAATTAAAAATACTCAGAAAAATCAGCGGGCTTTTCTAAGGCTTACTGTGCAGCACGTGCTCCTAACTCGCTCATTGCGCCGCGGAACCGCGGCAAGAGCATGCTCATGTGGCGGTTCCGCGGCCGTACAGTCACATTGATATTTTATTTTTGCACAGTAACCTCCTTATAAGTTTCCTGAATCTTCTGGAAATTTTTAAATGTATACTCAAGTGTTGAGTTTTCTGGGTTGTTTTGGGGACTCGATGTTTCGATCGGATTGTTTAACTTCGTTTATTTTGTTTTTCCGGGTATTTGAGAACATGTTGAAAGATTCGACCGGATATAAATACCCACTTTTTCCCCTGCCGGGAAATTTCCAAGTGTTGGATTTTTCCATGGTTTAAGAACGTTCTAAGTAGTGCAAGTAACGCGATGGACCTTCTAGAAGACAACAAACCTTAAATCGATTATGTGACCATCTTGAACTGCCCTTTGAACCTTAGGGTTTGGGGCAGTACGGCGTGCCACATGTGAGGCGTTGGCTTGACCCTTCTACGGCTGGACCGTTGGTACTGTGGCATGAAGTGGATATTTTTAAACTTATTTCATGTGTTGAGCTTTTCGGGAAAACTTGGGTGTTTGATTATTCGATCGGAAAGTTTAACATTTTCTATTTATCTGGAATGTGATACAATAATTGGAATCAACAACATTTGAATGTTATAAATATGGCAGTCTAGTCTCACTTGATCGGTTGCCATAGGATTTTGATGTGATCAAAAGTCCGTCGCAATCACGTAGCGTACGCGGATACTCGCCGGTAAACTTAATAGATAGCTACGCCCCATAGCCCCGACCAAGTGACTGTAAGAGAACTCCGTCGCCGAAAGCATCCGTTCGGGTGCTCGCGGCGGCGGTGTTCCGCCTTGGTGCACTTTGTCGACGGTATCGGGGGTGCGGCCGTCTACTAAAGTTTGCGACGAGCATTCGTTCAGGATGTCGGGAATCTTGTTGAATTGCCCGACTTGATATTGAAAAGAGTTTTCGATAAATGAGACTAAAATGCGGGGTTTATAATTGTTAGGCATGTGATGTCTAAGGAATTCATTTGTTTAGGCATGCGATGTCTAAAGAGTTTGCGGATTCTAATTGTTGTAGTTTTACACTTTCTTTTCTGTGACCGTATGTGTAATATGTGATATCGCCGGTTTCGTTGCTATACGTCAACGACAATTGGGATGGGCATATTTACTTACGTTGATGACATGTGATGTTATGTGTTGCTGGATATGTTATATTGGATCGTCGTGTTTGAATGGCCGGGGTTTTTTTTTTATGTGAGATGAGTGTTTTTCATTTTCATTCATGTAAAAACTTGTATGTAATATTCTTTTATTGGGGCACTTCCAGGTTGCGGAAGATGTCACCGTTGATGTATATTATTTACTTTTCCGCACTAGGATAGACCCAAGGAGGGGAGCACAAGTAACCGGGTTCTAGGGTCCAGAGGGAGACCAACTCGAGGAGTCGAGCCCTGGTCTCCTAACCCTAGAATTGGTAGGGTTGCTTGCCACTCTCGTAGGGGTCTAGGGGTATGGGATTGGCTATTCATCACGACCGTGGAATCCGTGTTTTATACAGGCTCAAAATAAAACACGGACGTCCTAGTATATCCAATATTTCATATGATATTTTCTGCTGCGTTATCTGTGATGTGATCATGTGATTTGTTCAGATAGATATTGTATATAGTATATATGATATATTATATAGACGTTACTTATGTTTTACACCCGCGCTAGTCCTGCCCCGCTCTGCCATTAGTTACCTAACCTAACGGTGCACAAGGGGACATCGAGGCGAATGTGGATGGCATAAGTGTCCGTCGTATTTATCTGTGATGTTTAGGTGCTTAAATGATGGGACTTCATTAATATGATTAATGAAAGAAAAAGAAACCTAAAAGATGTTGTGGAATCGAATTTTCAAAAACAGGTAGCTACAGTTCTTGCTTTGCATCGCGGTGTTCCTTGTAGAACATCCTGCACCTTATTCGATGAGGAAAGGGCCGAGATCCCTTCACCGGGAGTGACCCCTTTAGCAATAAATGGCAGATGCTACACACTCGGTTTTTTTTTTGATTGCTTCTATAGTTTCTGCTTTGCACAGTGATATATATGATATATCCCGCACCTCATTCGACGAGGAAAGGGCCGACGATCCCTTCACCGGGAGTGACCCCTTTAGCAAAACTAGAAAAGCCTAAAAAACACTCCATTTTAAAATCATTTGATTCTACAACGATATCAAGTTCATTACGCAATAGGTTTTCAGAAAAACCTGTAGTAGCCCTCCGTCATTTCAGATAAGTTGTATATAGTATTCGTGCTACATTTGTTGGATTTCGTCAAGGTGTAGTGTGCGGTAGTTATATGCTGCTTATCTACTGCATACGATGCGATTGGATTAGGGTAGTCGTACGGCTTTGTTGGCTTTCGTCAAGGGTCGTGCAGGTGGGTTTAATTCAGTCAAGAAATGTACGGGTTGAACTTGACTAGCGGGCTATGGTTTGTTGGCTTTCGTCAAGGTCATAGCACGTTAGTGGCAAAATTATCGGGAATTTCAAGTGTTGAAATTTGCAATGAGATTGCATACCTTCTATGAGATAGTTGGATCCCGATACCTGCTGCGAGTAAGAGTTACTCCTGGAGGAGTTTTACACATTACAATTAGTCGATCAAGTAGCTTTCTAGAAAGGTGTTAACGAGGTTACGCCTCTGGGAAAACGAGGTTTACTCTAATTAGGTCCGTGCGAAAGCACGGGGAACCTCCCTCAAAGTACCGACACTGGCCTGGCTGAAAAATTGGCGAACTTGTAGTGTGTAATTAATCCCGGCTAGTCTTTCCTTTTAGGGTTTGAAGGAAGATTTGATAAAAACAGTGGGAGCCATCCTGATTAGATAAAATAATAACCAATCTGATCTTGCAAGAGCATACGCTGAGTGTTTTCTTCTCTCTCTCTCTCCAGGTAGCGACCATATCACGCCTTAATCAAGATAATAATATGGATGTATTGACCGAACCCGCTTGTTATACTGAGCTGGGGAACGTTGGTCCCACTCTAACTTATAATTGTTATAAGACAGAGCAGGAAATTGGGGATTACCAGAATTCCCGTACCGCCCAAACGAAGAAAGTGCATACTGATGCATCATCTTCGGGTGTGTTCATTACAGAGAACTGTTTCTCAGTATCCTTTACGTCCTGGGTATGAGATACCGGATCAGGATCCCACATATGTAATCTGTTACATGGGCTACAGAAAGGTAGAGAACTGAGAACGGGTGATAAGTTTCATGAGACAGAAAACGGTGCAAGTGTTGCAGCCAAGTCTGTTGGTCACTGTCACCCTGTATTACCAGTACATTGATCCTGAACAAATGCTACTAGATACCGTACCTGATATACAAAATCATATCAATCTCTTTATCAGTAAAGAAAGGATATAATTTTGTATTGTTGAATATTGTTTTGAACATTTCAAAAGTTAATCGGTTCAGGCACGTTATCTAAAAGCATTGACGTTCTAAATCAAACTACAGTTCTTAGTATACAGAACACACACAAGAAGAAGAGTTCAGAAATGAACGAATTCTTCTTGAGGTATTGTAGACTAGGTCATATCAATGCGACCCGATTAGCTGAAGTTACATATAGATACATATTTAAATCAGTTTGAATTTACATCTTGTGAAACTTGCCGGTCATGTCACAGAGATAAGATGACCATAGCTCCGTTTATTAGAAACAGAGAAAGAGTTAGTGAACTCTTGGGATGATACATACTGATGTATATAGGTCCCCTGTCTATACATACCAAGACCGGTCCTTTGTACTTCATTACATTCTCTGATAATCTCTCAAGATTCAGACATATGTTCCTGTTGAAACACAAGTCCGAACCTTTTGAGATATTCACAGAATATATTCTAGAAGTAGAGAACCAAAACGGGTATAAGTATTATGTCCTTTGATGTGATCAGGGAGGAGAATACTTGAGCATGGAAATCCTGGACTATTCTAAAGGAGAATGAGATTCTCTCTCAGCATTACTCCTCCGTATACACCACAGCACGTCGGTGTATAGGGGCGGAGCAATCACACCCTATATGATATGGTGCGCTCTATGATGAGTACTGCTGAGTTACCTGTTTCCTTTGGGGGTTGTGCACTTGAGAAGCTGCATACCTATTGAATTAGGGTTCGAATTAAATCAGTTGCCTACCACTTCATATGTGAAATGGAAAGGGAAGAGCCCATATCTTAAGTTGGTTAAGATTTGGGGTTGTCCGGCCTATGTCTAAAAGCAAAATCCGGACAAGCTCGAGGCAAGGTCTGTTATGTAGAACTGGAATGGTTCCAGCTATACAAACTGCACCTGATGATTTGACAGAACCAAGGGATTCGATAGTCTCCGACGAGCCTCAGCCTCTCCGCCGATCTGGAAGGGTTCCTCATCCGCCTGAGAGAAACTTCGGTTTCTCGATGACAGTGGGAGCGAGGATTGCATCATGAGATGATGACCCAACTAGTTTCGAGCTGGCCATCAGGAGTGGGACTCTGTAAGAATGGCTGGATGCTTAGCGATCTGAGATGGAATCCTTATACACCAACAAAGTATGGACTTTGGTTGCTATATCTGAAGGGTTAAATCCCCATCAGGAGCAAGTATATCTTAAGAAGATTACTTGGTGTAGATGGAAAAGTTGAGACTTTCAAAGCTAGACTTGTTAAAGTTTTTCGTCATCGACCAGGCGTGGATAATGATGAAACCTTTACTAGTGGCTATGCTTAAGTCCATCCGGATCCTACTTGCCATTGCTACATACCATGACTATGATATCTGGTGGTTGGGTGCTATGACTGCTTTTCTAAATAATGATTTAGAAGAGAATGTCTATAAGAACACAGCCAGAGGGCTTCGTAAACAGTGGGAGCAGCGGAAACATGTGTAAGTTGCTTTACAGAATAAAGCAGGCATCGCGGAGTTGGAACATCTGTTTTGATGTGGTAGTCAAAGAGTTTGACTTCATCAAAATGGTAGATGAACCTTGTATATACAAAAAGGTAGTAAGGAGTATGGTAGTGATCCTCGTATTGTACGTGGACAACATACTCTTGATAGGAAAAGAGTTTCTTATACTACACATGGTCAATCTCCTCTTATCACAAAGATTCTCCAAATAGGATAAAGGTGATACCTCCTAAATCCTGGGATTTGGATCTATGAAATAGATCTAAATGGATATTAGGGTTCTCACTAGGTTTAGTAAGATGGTATCAATCGATCCTGGGGAGAATCACTGGAAAGGTTCCAGAGTGATAAGGACGACTGAATGTCAGTCGCAGGCATTGTCTTTACCCTCAGTGAAGGGATGGTATGTTGGAAGAGTTCCAAGCTAGATACCGTGGCAAACTAGACGATAAAGGCTGGTAACATCGTTATTCAAGATACTACCAAAGAGGCAGTTTGGGTGTATATTAGTTCATGAGATGAACTAGGTTCCTACTATTGTGTGATAATGGAAGTGTGGCTTTGGCCCAGGAACCCTAGTCCCATCAGTGATCCAGACATATTCTAAGGCAGTATCACCTGATCAGGAAGATGGTTGATCTCCAGGGGATCGACGTTAGGAGAGTAGACTCAGAGGACAACACGGCGGATCCACTCACAAAGGCCTTTTCCCAGAGAGAGACTTTTATGGGATGGTTGAGTATGAGATACTGCAACCACTGCTATCAGATGACCCTAGTGCAAGTGGGAGATTGTTAGTTATATTTATGCCCTAGAGGCCATTACTATACATAGGATGTATATTGTAGTGGATGTTTGGACATATATAGGGAGGACTTTCTTGCTCGACATGATAGTATGCTATCTGGTTGCTCTTTACCTTAACGTGTACACTGATTGTCTCTCTGTTACATGTTGGTAAAGCCCTTAGGATGTGTACTTGACTACCTGGACTATGATGTGGATCATATTAGTGGGGACATGGTAGTCCATAAGTACATCCTTCAAGGTCCCTAGTCGTGGGTGTATCGAGACGGGGCATCAATATACCAGAGTAGACTAGAGTATACCTTCTCGACCCATACAGATGGGCGATGGATGATCCCATATCCATTGGTGTTTAACATCAGAGATGATATACGGGTGCTCAGTGGAGACTGGGTACACTGGACGGACTCGCCGAGAACTCCCAGATGGTATTATACCTTACGTCAGATGGCAGTTCTCTGGTGACACTGGTACAGGTTAGTCTGTAGACCCGAGATCGTCATGGAGTCTTGTGTGATTCCCACTGTGCTTTGATTTCCACCTTACCACGTCCAAGAGGGCGTGCAAAACGGTGGTTTTTGGGTACAGTCCCGATTCACATGGAGGCAATCAGCGATAGGAGGGGATTCGTCTCTCCCGGTATAGGGAGTTGATGTTGTGCTGTGTTCGATTGGCTATAACCGGAAATCCCTGGCCAGGGTTGCTGAGATTTACTGGTAAGTGTTATCAGTAGTATCTCGAACTGTTATAGACCACATATCGACACGACTTATCGAGCTACTGGGGTCTGACGTTTACCACCCCTAGGCAAGATATGCGACATATCAGACGAACAAACCGGACTGTACGGTAAGTGTTACTGGTTGGATTCACAGGAGTGTGAGCGGGCTTGCTCGTTGATCTTCTGATCGCTCAATATCCGGGTGGCCGTTACGTTTAGCAGACCGCTTACGGCTTGTGAGTGTTTGATATGATCATCACCTACTGCCGGAGTATTGACGAGTCTTTAGAGTCCTACACAGAGGTTTCCTGGCTCAAGCGAAACGAAATAGGAGCGCATATGAGATATGTGAGGGACCGAGAATAATACCAGTATGTGATACTGAATTCTATTCTCGCGATTTGTATCATCGGACGGTTATATAAGATATAGCCGGGTTACCGAATCAAGTGTTGATTCGATACATTGATACACTTGATATTAGTCGGTTATATGCGATATGACCGGATCATTAAATCAAGTGTTGATTTAATGATTTAATATATAATTATATATTTGATATATTACTTTACATTAACTAGTATTGGTTCACTTAAAATTATTTTTCTCACTAGATTGTGCACATTGTATATATGATATATGTTTGTGCACAAGTTTGTATCATGATTGATGATACATGCAAACTTGGGTATGTGTATAATTTACACCATGTTTAGTAAATGGTTAGGGTTTTATTTTCTTTATTCATTTTGTAAAAACAAAATGGTGCTTTTCTTTATTTTTGGCTTAAAGCTTCATGAAGCTTCATAGCATCTTTGAAAAGTCTAAACCATTTTGTTTTATCCTTAAACCTAACCATTACCTAAACTATGGTTTGCTCTCTACATGAGTTAACTTACCCATGGTTGCATTATGATAAGCTTCACTTGAATTTTCTTTTTGCAATTAATTCATTTTTCATTTCCTTCTTCTTCTTCTTCTTCATGAAGAAGAAAACCTTGCTAGAAAATTTCAAGTGTTGAAATCAAGTGAGAAATCCAAATCCAAAGTGAACCCACTTCCTATTTCTTCATCCTCTACCACTTGCCATGTTGTATAGGGTGTTTTCTTCACAAGGTTCATGACCAAGTGAAGATGAAGCTTGAGTTTAAGTCGCCTCGACGTAGATCATCTTCGGCACCGAAGTCAACGACCTAGCCCGATCATTTCTCCGATGAAACCAACGCTTGAGTCCAGGATCCCGATGATCGCAGCGGAGGGACGTCATCACGGAGCTAAAGAAGTGGAGGACCGGATCTACAAAGGTTGTAATCCCTTTCACTTAGTAGCAAAGTAGTTTGCTTACTTGTAGTTTCGCCTAATCTCTAGTTAACGATCTTGCATTAGGGTTCTTTGGCACATGGAAAATTTGATTTTAGCATGGTTGATCAGTTGTAGAAGCTCATGGGTATGCCTAGGAACCCTACAATAGTTATTCATACGCTTAATATAACTGTATTGAATAGACCACCTTCAATACAGTTAGGTTGCGGACCATGCCACGTCACCCTTCACCTTCTTTTGGGAAGCGGGGTGTGGACGTAACGGCTACCCAGGTATTGAACGAATAGAAGATCAACAAGAAAGCTTGTCCAAACTCTCGTGAATCCTATAAGCAACACTTACCGTACAGTCCGGTCTTTTCGTCTGATATGTGGCATATCAAGTCTAGGGGTGGAATCGTCAGACTCGGTAACTTTATAATTCATGCCGATGTGTGGCCTATAACCTTTCGAGAAACTACAATTAACACTTACCAGTAAATATCATCAGCCCTGACCAGGGACTTGCTGTTATAGCCAATCAAGCATAGCGCAACATCAACTCCCTATACCGAGAGAGACGAAACCCCTCTTATCGCTCACTGCCTCCATATGACTGTACCCAAAATCCACCTGTTTGCACAACTTTTTTGAGCCGTAGTAGGGAGGAAATCAAAGCACAGTGGGAACCACACAAGACACTATGACGATCTCGGGTCTACAGACTAACCTGTACAAGTGTCACCAGAGAACTGCTATCTGACGATAGGTATGGTACCATCTAAGAGTTCTCGGCAAGTCCTGTTCGGTGTATCCATTCTCTAATGAGCACCTGTGTACAATCTTTGATGTCAAACACCAATGGTTGTGGGATCAACCATCGCCCTATACAGGGTCAAGAAACGTACAGACTAGTCTACTCTGTAATATCGATACCCTGTCTTGATACTCCCTCGACTGGGAACTGTTAAAGGATGTGCTTGTGGACTACACCAGCCCCATTAGTATGATCTATATCATAGTCCCGGTAGTCAAGCCTACATCCTAAGGGCTTTATCAACATGTATTAGAGAGACAGCATAATAATACAAATGTACATGTTAAGATAAAGAGCAACCAGATAGCATACTATTATGTCGAGCAAGAAGGTCCTCTATATATATATATATGTCCATGCATCCACTATACATACAATAATGGCTTCTAGGGCATACATATTCCTAACAATCACCCACTTGCACTAAAGCCAGTTATTGTAGTATCTCACACCCAACATCTCAAAAAGTCTTTCAAACTGCGTTTGGGGGAGGGCCTTCGTGAGTGGATCCACTGTGTTATCCTTCGTGTCAACTCTCCTGACCTCGATCTCCCTGCGATCAATTATCTCCCGGATCAAGTGATACCGCCTCAGAATATGTCTGGATCGCTAATAGGACAGGGGTTCCTTGGCCAAAGCCACAACTCCATTGTTATCACATTATAAAGGTATTGGATCCTCAATGGATGGAACCACACCAAGTTCAGCAATGAACTTCTTCATCCAGACAGCCTCTTTGGCAGCATCGTTGGCAGCAATGTATTCAGCCTCCATCGTCGAGTCTGCCATGGTATCTTGCTTGGAACTCTTCCAACATACCGCCCCTCCATTGAGGGTAAAGACAAAACCCAAGACCGATTTACTGTAATCTTTATCATTCTGGAAACTCGAATCGGTAAAGGACTCTACCTGGAGTTCACCGTTACCATACACCAAGAACATTTCTTTAGTCCTTCTCAAGTACTTAAGAATGTTTGTCATGCCCCGCTTCCCAGAGTACGCTAGATTGGGCACGTGACATAGCCAACCATGCTACCTGTGGGTAGGAAGTATCCATCTACAGTCACATTACGGCTGTAGAGATATCAAGAACAAGATAAACTATCTAAAACATGTCCACAATCCAGAATAATAAGAGTCAATGATAAATAAATGCGGAAGCAAATGATCCAATACAATAATAGAAAAGTATGTCCCATAATGCGGGCTCACATCTGGAAATAAGAGTGCAGGAAATAAAACTAACCACTACAGAACTCACAAATCAGCCTGCTGGCTGAAATACTCCTGCTCGGACAGCGACAGTGGTAAAGAATCTGGGCCATGCAAAACCCAGACGTCAGCGCGTCATGTCAACCAATAATATAATATACACAGTGTAATAGGCAATGCAGAAATAAACATGAATAAAGCAATAGTATGAAACAAGCAGTGCAGGGCAGTGTGCAGTGGGTAACTAAACTGTTCTAACAGGTTTTCTATTCTAAAGTCTTTGAAATTAATTTGGGTAATCCTCCATGTAACTCAAAGGATATGTCCCGTTACCCCCCGGGACTACGGATCAGGAATATGGGAACCAATAGTGGTTCTGTCCCGTTGCTCCCCGGGACCACGGATCAGGAAAATGTAAGAGTCACGAATGGCTCTGTCCCGTTACCCCCCGGGACCACGGATCAAGTAATACCCTTTTAAGTTACACTTTAGTTTACACCTTTGATTTCCCCATACCCCCAAGTTATATGTGTCAGGTCAGGTATTCAGTAGTCAAGAACTAATGCCAACACAGGATCAGGTAACAGTAGGTTTGTCTGGATAGACAACAAGAACGGTCCATGAGGACTCCATGTCAGGTTTGTTGGCATTAGACACAGGATCAGGTAACAGGTCCGGTCATGGTACATCGGGTCAAGTCAAGGTAAATGGTACCATGTCAGGTGCATCGTGTAGCAATGTCAAGTCAAGGTACGAACACATCGTGGGTGTACTCACAAACAGATATATAATCGAACAAGGGATTGACAATAAATTAAACAATAATAAGCAGTTCATTCAATCACAATAGTGCATTAATACAGAGCAGCCGTTTTATTATATTAACAG
Organism: Agapanthus africanus; assembly: GCA_030015575.1. Lineage (NCBI taxonomy): Eukaryota > Viridiplantae > Streptophyta > Magnoliopsida > Asparagales > Amaryllidaceae > Agapanthus > Agapanthus africanus. The sequence goes on from CM057339.1 coordinate 52,679,130, forward strand.
GTTAACTTGGTTCTTAGGTTAAAAGTAGCAATTTGTAATTTCTATGTTAACTGTAAAATGATATATGTCATTTGGCAACAAGATGAGAAAATAACTATACCGAGTTAAGTTTTGCAGGTTTAACGAGTCAAACATATAATTGCATAGTATAGCATGTAGCAAGTGATACTTGCCTCGACGGGTCGCGAACCGGGAAAAACGGAACGTAACGTCGGCGGGGAAACACGCGACGGACGCACGGTTCACGGATCGAACCCAAACAACGAACCAAGGGATCACATGGGTCAGGGTACTTCGCTGGATCGTCGGTACACGCCACCGGCACAGCCGGATTCCGGCGAACAGCGACTACAAAAACCAGCTGCAAAGATTCAATGAACAGCCAAGGATAAACCGGAGGGGGAAAAGGAAGGAGGAAGAGGATAGAAGGCTTACTGCGGTTGCAGAGGTCGCGACAGCGATGGGGTCGACGGCGGTGGGGCGCCGGCGAGGATGTTGCAGGCGATGGGTTAGGGCTGCGGGTATGGAAAGGAGAGAAAGTGGAGAGGGTGAGGAAGTGGTCGGGTCTGGTGCGCAGGTGATGAGGAGGTGCCGAGGGTGGCGCGGGTGACGTCGACGACGGTCGCCGGCGACGTCTCCGGCCGAACAGAGAAGGCACAGGATTGTCCGGGGTTGCTGCGGTGGCGACGTGCACACGGGGAGAAGGAGGGAAAGTCGAGGTTGGTACGAGGAGGCGGAGGCGAGGGCAACGGTGTCGCCGGCGCCGGCGTCGGAGCTGCGGTGGCGACGGCGGAGGCGGCTAGGGCTGGGTCGCGATGGGTTCTCGTTCGTTCTGGAAAAATTTTGAGGAGAGGGACAGTATATATATATATAGGGAAGAGAGAGAGAGATAGAGAAATTAGAGAGAGAGAGTTATGAGAAATTAGAGAGAGAGAGAATGAGACAGCTAGAGAGAGGGAGAGAGAAAGAGAGAGATTGGAGGGGCCCCACAGGGTTAAAGCCTTCACTGATTGACCAGGAAGAGATTTTAAAAGAAATCTTAAAGATTTAAAGGATTTTTAATGTAACAGGGTAAGATTATGAATATATATATATATATATAGTTTCGATTATTTTATTAAATTGGGATTTTGGCGCTAAATGAAACATTTCCAAATCGCGCCCGGGTTGCGTCCAAAAATTTGAAATTTAAATAATAGAATTTTAAGCGGGTTCCAAATTTTAAAATGATGTGTTTTATGATGAAAAAGCATACCCCCAAGTCGGACACCTGTACACGCGCGTAGCCGTCCAAACTCGCCCGTTTCACTGAACGGGACGAGGACTCGATGCACGGATGCTACCACGCGGTTAGGGGCATCGAGTAGGCTAAGATAGATATTTTTAATTTTATTTTAGGTGCTAAAATTTGTTATATGCAGAAATGACTTAGCCAGATAAAATTTCACGGCAAGTGTCGAACAGGCAAGCTAAATGAACTGAGTAATATCTAGTGCTCAACCAGTAACAGAAAATAGTAGTATTGGGCTCGGGTGTTACATTATACCCAACTACAAAAGAATTTCGTCCTCGAAATTCCAAGAATACAAGATAGAAAACTACAGGAAAAGGTGAGGAAACTTCTGCCGGATCTCATCTTCTCGCTCCCAAGTGGACTCTCCATGCGATCGATTACCCCAAGAAACGAGCACAAGGGGGATAACCTTGTTCTTAAGAACCTTTTCCCTACGATCCATGATTTCAACCGGTCGCTCCTCAAAAGTCAGGTCTTCCCGTACAGTTAACTCCAAATGATCCAAGACGTGTGTTTCATCTCGTACATACCTTCGTAGTTGAGATACGTGAAACACATCGTGCACACCTGCCAAGGACTGCGGTAACGCCAAACGGTACTCTACCTCTCCAACACGCTCCAATATCTCGAAGGGTCCAACGAATCGAGGACTGAGCTTCCCTCGACTCCCAAAACGGATCACCCCTCTAGTCGGTGATATTTTCAAGAATACCAAATCACCCAGGGCGAACTCTAGAGGTCTTCTTGACGTGTCAGCCCAACTTTTCTGTCTGTCTTGAGCTGCCTTCATATGCTTTCTGATGGTGTTAACCTTCTCAACTGTCTGTACCACCAAATCTGGTCCCAATAATCTTCGTTCACCAACATCATCCCAACAAACAAGGGAACGGCACTTACGACCATGCAAAGCTTCAAACGGAGCCATCTGAATAGTTGCTTGGAAACTATTGTTGTAAGAAACTCCACCAAGTGTAGATGATCCTCCCATGAACCCTTGAAGTCCAACATGCATGCCCTCAACATGTCTTCAAGAGTTTGGATCGTTCTCTCCGACTGACCATCAGTTTGAGGATGATAAGCTGTGCTAAACTTCAATCGAGTCCCCAAACTTTCCTGTAAACTCCTCCAGAAGTGTGATAAGAACCGAGTGTCTCGATCGGACACGATGCTCACCGGTACGTCATGCAATCTTACAATCTCCTGTATGTACCGCTCTGCCAAAGTCTCCATTGATTGACAAACCCGGAAAGGAATAAAGTGAGCTACCTTTGTCAATCGATCGACAATCACCCATACTGCATTGTTGCCCTTTGGACTCCGCGGTAAGGCCGTCACGAAATCCATGGTTATGTGTTCCCACTCCCACTGAGGAATCAGAAGTGGTTGCAACAAACCAGCAACCCTTTGGTGTTCAGCCTTGACTTGCTGACACACCAAGCACTTAGCCACAAAGCGAGCAATCTCCCGTTTCATGCCTTCCCACCAGAAATGCTGTCGAATATCACGGTACATCTTTGTGCCTCCTAGATGTATAGAATAAGCTGAACTGTGTGCCTCCTTCACAAGCTCTTCACGAACATCCCCCTTTGGCACACACAAACGGCTACCATACCTCAATGAACCATCTTCGTGGACCAGTAAATCTGTTCGTAGTCCAGCCTCAACCTGCTCGCGAAACTTTTGCAGTCTAGGATCCTGCGATTGTGCTGCTTTAATCTTCTCAACCAAGGACGACTGTACTTGCAACTGCATCAACTGTCCCGTAGAATGTGGTAGCACGACCTCCAAGTCAAATCTTCGAAAATCTGCAATGATCTCCCTCTGCGTAGTTAACACCTGAATCGCTGGTAACCGACTAAGCGCATCCGGCACGACGTTAACTTTTCCCGGATGGTACTTAAGATCAAGATCGTAGTCGGCCATCAGCTCCAACCATCTACGCTGCCTCATGTTCAACTCCTTCTGAGTGAACACATACTTCAAACTCTTATGATCTGTAAAAACTTCGACTCTCTCACCCAAAAGGTAGTGTCTCCAAATCTTCAAAGCGAAAATCACAGCCGCAAGCTCCAAGTCATGAGTCGGATAATTCTTCTCATGGGTCTTCAGTTGTCTCGATGCGTACGCTACAACCTTCCCATGCTGCATCAAAACACATCCCAATCCTTTCCCAGATGCGTCGCTGTGAATCACCAATCCTCCGGAATTGTCTGGTACGGTCAGGATAGGGGCAGTTATCAACTTCTGCTTCAACGTCTCGAAAGCCAACGCATATTTATCAGTCCATACAAAAGGTACCTCCTTGCGCGTAAGCTTGGTCAACGGTTCTGCCAAACGAGCGAAGTTCTCCACAAATCTCCTGTAGTATCCGGCTAATCCAAGGAAACTTCTTATCTCAGCCACATTTCTTGGAATAGGCCAATCTCGAACTGCTGCAATCTTTTCGGGATCGACTGCGATTCCATTGCCCGACACAACATGCCCCAGAAACTTCACTTCTTCCAGCCAAAATTCGCACTTACTCATCTTCGCATACAATTTCTCCTGTCTCAAAGTCTGCAGTGCGATCTTCAAATGCTCAGCATGCTCCTCCAAACTCTTCGAGTAAACCAGAATATCGTCAATGAATACCACAATAAACTGGTCCAAGAACGGTGAAAAGATTCGGTTCATCAAATCCATGAATATTGCCGGCGCATTCGTTACTCCGAAGGGCATTACTAAGTACTCGTAATGTCCATACCGAGTTCGAAACGCCGTCTTGCAAATATCTTCTGCTTTCACTCGGACCTGATGATATCCAGATCGTAAATCCAGTTTCGAGAATACCCTCGCGCCACTAAGCTGCTCAAAAAGTTCTCCAATGCGAGGGATCGGGTACTTGTTCTTAATAGTCACCCGGTTTAATTCTCGATAGTCGATGCACATCCTTCTCGTGCCATCCTTCTTCTTTACTAGAAGAACTGGAGCTCCCCAAGACGAGTTGTTGCTTCGAATCCAACCCTTTTCAAGCAATTCAGCAACTTGTTTCTTAACTTCTTCCAACTCTACTGGCGCCATTGGATAATACGCTTTAGATACTGGCGCTGCACCAGGAATAAGGTCAATTGCGAACTCCACGTCTCGCTTCGGCGGTAAGCCCGATATATCGTCAAACACGTCCATAGAATCATGAACAACAGCCGGCTCTTTACTTTCATCACTTCCATTGATGCAAGAATATTGTTTGTCGGCCTAGCCTTAAACTCGACCGGCCCGACCGAACTGCTTCCTTAACGCAACTGTTGTCTGCTGCAAACTCCCTTTCATCCCAGATAAACTCTGCTGCTCTTGGCTGCTGCAAGTATTTGTGAGAAAATGGTCAAACCCAGGGAGAGAATCTGCCTCTGGATGTCCACGTCCAGTCTGCGCATGAACCTCCGTGCCCTGTCTGCATCGTTGGCAACTAAAGGTCCAGCGAAACTATGAGTCTCGTCCATTCTACTGCATGCACATCTACAGGTGCTCTCTTCTGCTTTAGTCCGATGAACTTCTCTTCATTTCCTCTCGTGCAGTCCGCGGGAAGAACTTCTCCAGGAAACTCTTAGGAAAATCCGCCCACTTGATCGGCTTGGGCAAGCGGGTCTCCTCCACAAGCCACCACTCTCGGGCGTAGTCCACTAACTGAATGCGTACCACATCAACTCTTTTGTCATCTGGAACCTATGCCGCAATCAACAAATTCTCCCTGTCAACTAGCCACTGCTCAGCTGGCAACGGTTCCTCCAAACCAGTAAATGTAGACGGACCCAAACGCCTGAAGTCTGCCACGGTCCCTACTCGATCAACTGGTTTAGCTCCAACGTTGTTTACAGACTGCTGAACGATCTGCAAACCTACCCGAAATGAGTCCGCTTGCTGCTGGATCAGCTCGGTCTATTTCTTTGATTCTCCAGCATTCCTCTTATCACTCCAAGCATGGCGGCTTCGTCCACACGCCTCTGGTATGTCTTCAATTTCTTACCGGCCATAATCCTGAACTCAAAATTCCCAACATTAGCATGAAGATAGATTTTGAATATAGATCAAGGCTAGAACTCCAAGATACTTAAATAGAGTACCGCATTGTAACTATGCCGCGGTATCATAGCCACAATTACATAACTCCATCCAAGTCGCCTAAGTCCCAGAGATAACAAGGAATTAGGTTTTCGAATCGATATGCAAAGGAAGTTTGCATATCGTAAAAGATATAATCAGGAAGAATGTGATTCAAGAATGGTAAAACGGTCAAGGTGGCAGGACATGTTTCCTAAACACGGGTATTCTGATTCGTATATTGGGTACAATACCCAACTACAAAAGAATCAACCCGACTATCCTATGTCTCTGATACCAAAAGAACCATGCCACGCCCCGCTTCCCAGAGTACGCTAGATTGGGCACGTGACATAGCCAACCATGCTACCTGTGGGTAGGAAGTATCCATCTACAGTCACATTACGGCTGTAGAGATATCAAGAACAAGATAAACTATCTAAAACATGTCCACAATCCAGAATAATAAGAGTCAATGATAAATAAATGCGGAAGCAAATGATCCAATACAATAATAGAAAAGTATGTCCCATAATGCGGGCTTACATCTGGAAATAAGAGTGCAGGAAATAAAACTAACCACTACAGAACTCACAAATCAGCCTGCTGGCTGAAATACTCCTGCTCGGACAGCGACAGTGGTAAAGAATCTGGGCCATGCAAAACCCAGACGTCAGCGCGTCATGTCAACCAATAATATAATATACACAGTGTAATAGGCAATGCAGAAATAAATATGAATAAAGCAATAGTATGAAACAAGCAGTGCATGGTAGTGTGCAGTGGGTAACTAAACTGTTCTAACAGGTTTTCTATTCTAAAGTCTTTGAAATCAATTTGGGTAATCCTCCATGTAACTCAAAGGATATGTCCCGTTGCCCCCCGGGACCACGGATCAGGAAAATGTAAGAGTCACGAATGGCTCTATCCCGTTACCCCCCGGGACCACGGATCAAGTAATACCCTTTTAAGTTACATTTTAGTTTACACCTTTGATTTCCCCATACCCCCAAGTTATATGTATCAGGTTAGGTATTCAGTAGTCAAGAACTAATGCCAACACAGGATCAGGTAACAGTAGGTTTGTCTGGATAGACAACAAGAACGGTCCATGAGGACTCCATGTCAGGTTTGTTGGCATTAGACACGGGATCAGGTAACAGGTCCGGTCATGGTACATCGGGTCAAGTCAAGGTAAATGGTACCATGTCAGGTGCATCGTGTAGCAATGTCAAGTCAAGGTACGAACACATCGTGGGTGTACTCACAAACAGATATATAATCGAACAGGGGATTGACAATAAATTAAACAATAATAAGCAGTTCATTCAATCACAATAGTGCATTAATACAGAGCAGCCGTTTTATTATATTAACAGGTTAACTTGGTTCTTAGGTTAAAAGTAGCAATTTGTAATTTCTATGTTAACTGTAAAATGATATATGTCATATGGCAACAAGATGAGAAAATAACTATACCGAGTTAAGTTTTGCAGGTTTAACGAGTCAAACATATAATTGCATAGTATAGCATATAGCAAGTGATACTTGTCTCGACGGGTCGCGAACCGGGAAAAACGGAACGTAACGTCGGCGGGGAAACACGCGACGGACGCACGGTTCACGGATTGAACCCAAACAACGAACCAAGGGATCACACGGGTCAGGGTACTTCGCTGGATCATCGGGACACGCCACCGACACAGCCAGATTCCGGCGAACAGCGACTACAAAAACCAGCTGCAAAGATTCAATGCACAGCCAAGGATAAACCGGAGGGGGAAAAGGAAGGAGGAAGAGGAAAGAAGGCTTACTGCGGTTGCAGAGGTCGCGACAGCGATGGGGTCGACGGCGGTGGGGCGCCGGCGAGGATGTTGCAGGCGATGGGTTAGGGCTGTGGGTATGGAAAGGAGAGAAAGTGGAGAGGGTGAGGAAGTGGTCGGGTCTGGTGCGCAGGTGATGAGGAGGTGCCGAGGGTGGCGCGGGTGACGTCGACGACGGTCGCCGACGACGTCTCCGGCCGAACAGAGAAGGCACGGGATTGTCCGGGGTTGCTGCGGTGGCGACGTGCACACGGGGAGAAGGAGGGGAAGTCGAGGTTGGTACGAGGAGGCGGAGGCGAGGGCAACGGTGGCGCCGGCGTCGGAGCTGCGGTGGCGACGGCGGAGGCGGCTAGGGCTGGGTCGCGATGGGTTCTCGTTCGTTCTGGAAAAATTTTGAGGAGAGGGACTGTATATATAGGGAAGAGAGAGAGAGTTATATAGAGAGAGAGAGATAGAGAAATTAGAGAGAGAGAGTTACGAGAAATTAGAGAGAGAGAGAATGAGACAGCTAGAGAGAGGGAGAGAGAAAGAGAGAGATTGGAGGGGCCCCACAGGGTTAAAGCCTTCACTGATTGGCCAGGAAGAGATTTTAAAAGAAATCTTAAAGATTTAAAGGATTTTTAATGTAACAGAGTAAGATTATGAATATATATATACAGTTTCGATTATTTTATTAAATTGGGATTTTGGCGCTAAATGAAACATTACCAAATCGCGTCCGGGTTGCGTCCAAAAATTTGAAATTTAAATAATAGGATTTTAAGCGGGTTCCAAATTTTAAAATGATATGTTTTATAATGAAAAAGCATACCCCCAAGTCGGACACCTGTACACACGCGTAGCCATCCAAACTCGCCCGTTTCACTGAACGGGACGAGGACTCGATGCACGGATGCTACCACGTGGTTAGGGGCGTCGAGTAGGCCAAGATAGATATTTTTAATTTTATTTTAGGTGCTAAAACTTGTTATATGCATAAATGACTTGGCCAGATAAAATTTCACGGCAAGTGTCGAACAGGCAAGCTAAATGAACTGAGTAATATCTAGTGCTCAACCAGTAACAGAAAATAGTAGTATTGGGCTCGGGTGTTACAATGTTCTTCACAGCTGTGGTGCTTCTTCCCAGGATCTGATTGATACCTACTTACCACACTAAGTGCGTAAGCTACATCCGGTCTGGTGCATAACATCGCGTACATGATAGACCCAACTGCAGAAGCATAGAGTATTCCTTGCATGCAAGCCCTCTCCAAACCAGTTTTGGGAGACATCTTTTTGGAGAGAGTGATTCCTGAGCAAGAGGGTAAATTACCACGCTTAGAATCTTCCATACTAAACCTCTTTAGTATGGTGTCAATGTACCTGGATTGGGACAATCCCAACATCCTCTTAGATCTATCTCTATAGATTTTTATCCCCAGGATGTAGGAGGCATCACCCAGATCTTTCATGAAGAACTTTTGTGATAGGAAGAGTTTGACCGAGTGTAGCATAGGAACATCATTTCCTATCAAGAGTATGCCATCCACGTACAATACGAGGAAGTCAACCTTGCTCTCTACAACCTTTTTGTATATACAAGGTTTGATGGAGGCTGTGATCTCCCTCAGATGTTGTCCTCCGTCGATCTGGTAGCGAGCGGTTTCGAACGGTTGAGATTGGTTTAAGAGTTGATGAGCGTATAGATCTCAATGGGTTATTGGAAGTTGCTGAGGCCGAGCTACCTGCAAGGGAAGTCCCGGGGTGGGAAACCACCGTAGGACCCTCCGACGATCAAGTTAGTATCGGGGAATAAGAGCAGCGTAGCGGTCTATTGGAATGAGTTCAAGTTACCTGAGTCGCCTGAAAGAGGGGTTTATATAGCGATCGCGTAGAGCGAGCCGATGCGAGATATTCGTCGTCAGTTACGCCCCTGCGTTATACCCGCATTAATGACGGGATACGTCCACTAATGGGGGGATGCGCCAGTGTGGGACGCGGAACGTGGGGTGGCGGATATCTCGATCTGGCGAGATACGCGGAGCTATTGCGGGGGCGCTTGGGCTCCACGCTCTTGGTTGATCGGAGAATCCGAGGAAGCTCGGCCTGTCAGGAGGCTCGGAGACGAGCAAAGAGGCTGAGGAAGCTCGGCCTGTCAGATGGCTCAGAGATGAGCCGAGAGGCCGAGGAAGCTCGGCCTGTCAGAAGGCTCGGAGATGAGAAGGGAGGCCGAGGAAGCTCGGTTGTAGCACTGCTCTAAGGTGAGCTATTGGCTATTTGCTAGGTGAATATGGAAGTTACTCAGGGAGGTCTCCGAAAGGTCGGATGCATCCTCGGAGACGAAGTCCCGAGGAATCCCCAATGCATCTTATTTATTCCACCTCCGTAGCCCCAGGGACACGTCATCCGCCACGTGTCGTAATCTAAGGAATTCTTACTTGTGAGCATCATCATTAACCACCCACTCTCATTCTGACCAATTTATGGGTCGGGTCGAGAGTGGCCTGCTAGGTTTTCTCTGCTCAACTTGGTGCCGAGAATTCTTCGTGGTGGATTTTCCAGGAACAACATGGCGTTTGGCGTTTGGCGGTTGTCTCGTTTCGATTTTTGAGTCCACGTGGCATCTCACCGCGCGCCTAAGTTTTCGCGCGTATCTTTGATGACGTTAGCGGATCGGTGAAATGATTGCGCTTTAAAGAGGGGGCACCGTTTCACTCGATCATCAGTTGGGCTACGGGCCACGCGTCCGACGTTGGTTGGCGGACGCGACAGGCTGTCTCTGACCCCTGCAACGAAGAGACGTCCACAATGGTCGACCGCCACATGGAGCCTCGACGGTCGTTAGGCGCGACGCTTCATTTTGGCGAGAATCGATCTGGGCCGTAGGATGCTCTCTTTAGGGGTGTATAAATAGGAGGGGACCATCCTAGGGCCAACACTTTGCATTAATTCTCTTTCTTTGTTTGAATATTGATCGGCACACCTCCGCTTAAATCGGATCTTCTATTGAATTTTCCTCGGCGTGTCTCTTTCTTTGAATCAGGTTAGATGTCTTCCACCGAGGATTCTGTAGATGTAGTAGAGGTAGAGTCAGACGATGAGGCTCTGTAACAACTCCATTTTTAATGTATAAAGAATTGATTTAAATTCAAAGTATACTTGGAGTATTTAATGTTGCTGATATCTCTTTAAATATTTATTTCACACCATAATTACAAGAAGGAGCTTGTAGCTCATTGGTAATACCTTGCACTGCTGAACCAAGCCACCAGAGTTCAAATCCCCTGCCCCATATTATTTTTAATATCATTTTGTTTTAAAATCTTTAGAATACCAATAGTCAACACGTGTTTTCTCACAAAAACCCCACTACACCCCAAAAGTTAAACATACCAGTGAGATCACCAACCGTCGCCGCCCCTCCCGAGGACTCGGCCGGCGTCGCCGGCCGGACTCGGCCGGACCGCCGAGTCCCCAACACCAATGTTGTGTCTTTTCACTTCCTCTACCCCCCTGCGCACTTTAAATTCACAGACCATTTACAGAGAGCTTTTAAAACCTCCTTTACTCCATTTTTAATGATTTTTATACATTTTTTAATTAAAAACCCTACACCTACCCTAACCCTATAAATACACCCCTACCTCCTACCCTCTCATCCCAAAATTCTGAACCCACTCTCTCAAAATCTCAAGAAAACCTTGTGTACTTTGGAAACGAGCGAAAGGCGAAGCTCCGACGAAATCGACGGCGAAATTCCGGTGATCGTGTTAGGAACTCTCGGCGACGAATCGACGCACCGGCGAACCCTCTTCTTCCTTATCACTCTCGTGTTTGTCCAAACCCGTAAGTCCCCATTCTATCTTTCTTTTCTTTCAGAAAAAAATACGAAATTGCAAAACCCGACGGAATTGGAACAAATCCGATTTCCGATTCGGTTTTCTATAAAATTTCACTTCTCACCAATACATTCATACTTAAATATCTTTATGTTGACTATTAAACATTTAACAAATAATTTGAATAAGTTTCATCACATGAAATGATAGCCTTTTCAATTTATTGTATTTTTTTCACTTAAATACCATAATGTTTCGATTTCACATTTAACCCCTTAAAATTGCTATACATTTAAAGTAGAGCACGAGGTAATGACCTACCTCCACACACACGCATATACAATCTAAAACGATATCATCAAAACTTAGAATACGATAAAACAATACTTTCATTTAAATACCATATTCTTAATAAAACCATTCCTAAAAGTTTTAGTTTTGATACACTTTTAAATAAATACCTCTTATTAGGAAAATACGATAAGTTGTGGACATCGGTCGTTTATCTAAACCTGACTTTGTGGTTTCTAGGCTAGGCAAATGAGAAAGGTAATTTTAAAAGGCCCGTCTCACGGTGATTCGTGAGCGGATTCCTCCTTTCCTCATTTGTACTTATCTGGCCACAATTGGCGGTGAAGAGGCGATTTGAGGCATCTAACGATTTGTCGTTTAGGCCATTTAGAAATAGGCTAGTTGACTTAAGAAACCCTAAAATCTAAAATACGGAAAATTGACATTTTACAAATAAATACCTTTTACTTTATAAAACTGTTTTCTAAAGGATTAGTATTTTACAATCTTTGCAAAGCGCCGCTACAACCCATTTTTGGGGAACCCGTTCGGGATGGTGCGGATTATCGCACATCCTCAGGCTTAGTAGTGCGAGATTCAGACCTCCGCAAGGAGCATTCGGTTTCGAAAGGTTTAAAATACGACATCTTAAGAAAATAAGATTTTTGGAATATAAAATATTTATTAAAATTATTTTTGTATAAATATATGTATATTTATCATTTAAATATCTATTTTATTATAATATAAATATTCCACCTTTTTCTAAAAATCCCAAGAATAAATTTACACTAAAATACCTTGAATTTCAAATAAATCAATATTACAGATAAATACCTTTATTTATAAAACTAGGATATTTTCACTAGAAATGGCACAATATAAAATCCACATTCTTTACAACTCTAAAGACGAATAATAAATACATGGGGTGTATCTTGAAAACTATACAAAAGTATTTTTACATAAAACCCCCTCAAGTTTTATAAATTACCCTAAGGACCCTAGTAAATATAGGACTTCAATTTACATCTCTACTATCTGACTCGGGTTTGAGTCTGATCATAATCCGACTTGAATATGATTCAAGTACCATATAAATCTACAATATTACAATTCAACATGAACACACGAATCCATGAATCCAGTTATCAATCTATTCAACTTGACTGAACCAAACCATGGATATACTTTCCATTTACATGATTCCAGTTTACATCCATTACATCCGTTAATGATATCATGGTTTCGGTCAGTCATCCAACTATACAACTTATACAATACAATATAACAATACAATCAAAACACTACGGGGTTTAAGGGGTAGATTGGTACGGAAGGTGTTAAAAGTGGCATGAGACAGTAAGATTAAGACACCTAACATGAATCCTGTTGCTGTTGTATCGTGGCATAACGGTTCCTTGTACTTTCAGTTTGCCCTGGTCTCTAGCATATAGAGACCCCTCTTGTATACACTGGCATCCTTCTGTACCAAGCTACAAACAACAGCGTTAACACAATATTCTACCATATTATACAACTTTAAAAGATACCTTCTTATTCTGTCTATTCTATTTCTTCCTTAATTTTGGGACTTACCGAGCGACCTGTTCGCTGACGACATTCTATTTCTTTCTTCTTTGAATGTCGTCAGGTGATCTGGACACAGTAGAGATCGAGCCCACCAGTGAAGACTTGGATCAGTTCCTCGAAGACCCCGAGCTCTAGACATTGTACATTTCCATTCATTACTTTTAATTTCCTGTTATGCCATTGTTTAGGCATCGTTTTTACTTTAGTTGTATTTCCTTTTCATGCATTGTACAAAGGAATGTTAATAAATAAAGTTGCTGTTATTTTTATATCTCATGTCTCTTGTGATTACTTTTATATTTCTTAGATACGCTTAGCATATTTACTTCACAATAAATACGTAGCGGACCAGTCGCATTCTCTTCGCCGTATACCGGGAAGCGGGGCGTGACAGGTTTTGTTGGTGGCCCATGCAGGTCAGAGCTGTATAGAACCATACTATGCAATTCTGTTCTGCGTGAACAACCTAAGCAATATAACACAAGAACCAGCAACTAAAACATTCTTTACAATTCATGTTTCTTGAATCTTACAATTTTCTATTCCTTGAATCTTATCATTTCATGTACTTGAATCTGTCCTAACCCAAATTTTTCTTCAAGGTTATGGATTCCCCGAACAACACCGGCACCAACGTCAACAACACACCTCCAGCACTACCTCTCACACCAGCTGTTACAGCTTGTGTCCAGTCGTCGTCTGCAGCAGAGAGTTTTATGCTGACTTCAAAGTACTGGACATACCGAACTTCGATGTGGTTCTAGGAATGGATTGGCTTGGAAATTTTTATGCTACCATTGACTGTCGTCAAAGAAGGGTAGTATTCGAGATTCTAGACCATCCGGTCTTCTATTTCAAAAGTGGAGACCGTACACTGGAGCCAAGTACCTACAAAGCGAAGCCAAGAGAAGCAGTAGTTGCAGCAGCTCAAGCGGAGGAAGAATCAAGACCAGATGTGGTTCGAGAGTTCGACGATGTATTTCCTGACGATATATCAGGTTTGCTTCCCGATCGAGCTCTTGAATTCAGTATTAATTTAGTACCAGGAGCACAACCGGTGATTAAAGCACCCTATTGTTTAAGTCCGGAAGGTTTGAAGGAAGTCCGAACACAGTTGGATGAATTACTGGCAAAAGGATGGATTCGTCCCAGCACTTCAAGTTGGGGATCACCTGTACTACTTGTGAAGAAGAAGGAAGGTTCATACAGAATGTGCACCGATTACAGAGCCTTGAATGAAGTCACTATAAAGAACAAGTATCCACTTCCGCACATCGACGATTTATTCGATCAGCTAAGTGGATCTTGTGTTTTCTCTAAATTAGATCTTCTTTCAGGTTATCATCAGGTGAAGGTCAAGGAAACTGATATTCACAAAACAGCTTTCAGAACTCGCTATGGACATTATGAATTTCTCGTGATGCCATCTGGAGTGACCAACGCACACGCAATATTCATGAACCTAATGAATCAAGTTTTCCGGGAGTACTTAGACAGGTTTGTTGTCATCTTCATCGACGACATCCTGGTATATTCTAAGAATCGAAAAGAGCATGCAGAACATCTACGAATTGTCCTAGAAACTCTTCGACAACATAAGCTCTATGCCAAGTACAGCAAATGCGAGTTTTGGCTAAAGCAAGTTGGTTTTCTTGGACATATCGTATCAGGAGAAGGAATCTCGGTGGATCTAGCAAAAGTTTCAGCAGTTAGCGAATGGTCTACACCAAAGTCCGTGAAGGACATTCGGAGTTTCTTAGGTCTAGCTGGATATTACAGAAGATTCATTGAAGGATTTTTGAAGATAGCAACACCCCTGACCAAGCTCACATGTAAAAATGAAGAATTTGTGTGGTCAGAGGCATGTGAACAAGCTTTCGTAGAACTCAAGTCAAGGTTGACATCAGCGCCTATTCTCGTTATACCGGATCAATCTGGAGGATTCAAAGTGCATTGCGATGCATCCGGTAAGGGATTAGGATGTGTTCTACATCAGCACGGTAAAGTGGTGGCTTATGCTTCAAGACAGCTGAAGATTCATGAGCGCAATTATCCGACGCATGATTTGGAATTGGCAGCTATCATATTTGCTCTCAAGATTTGGCGCCATTATCTACTTGGTGAACGAGTGAACATCTACACAGATCATAAGAGCCTGAAGTACGTGTTTACTCAGAAGGAGTTGAATATGCGGCAGAGAAGATGGTTAGAACTCATGGCGGATTTTGACATCAACTTGCAATATCATCCAGGGAAGGTGAATGTGGTACCTGATACACTTAGTCGCCAACCATTAGCAATGAATCTCACCGCTCAGTGGAAGCTTCAACAAGACTTGCATCAGATGGAGATTGAAATAGTCATGCCAGGTAATGCTTCAAGTTTGATGAATTTACAAGTTGAATCAACCATTGTCAATCAGATCAAAGCAGCCCAAGCAAGTGATGCTAAGTTGCAAAAGATCAGAGAACAAGTGGAGAATGGACTCAGAACAGACTTCATCATCCATGAAGACGGATCTTTGAGATACAGCAGCAGATTGTGTGTACCAAAAGGTCATATTCGGGAAGAGTTAATGAAAGAAGCTCACAGCTTTCCCTACTCGGTACACCCTGGAGGTACCAAAATGTACAAAGATCTACGTCAGAATTATTGGTGACATGGAATGAAGCGTGAAGTAGCCAGAAGCGTCGCAAAATGCTTGGTGTGTCAGCAAGTAAAGGCTGAATATCACAGGACTGCTGGATTGCTTCAACCGTTACCAATCCCAGAATGGAAGTGGCAACACATCACGATGGATTTTGTGACTGCTCTTCCTCGTAGCACAAAGGGTAACGATGCCATATGGGTCATTGTGGATCAACTCACAAAGTCGGCTCACTTCATCCCATTTCGAGTTGGCCAATCAACTGAGACACTAGCAAAGAAGTACATGGAGGAAATTGTAAGACTTCATGGAGTACCGGTCTGCATTGTCTCCGATCGTGACACCAGGTTTCGATCGCAATTTTGGCAGAGTCTGCAAGCAAACTTGGGAACAAGTTTGAACTTCAGCACGGCTTATCATCCACAAACAGATGGTCAGTCGGAACGAACTATTCAGATCTTGGAGGTATGCTTAGAGCATGTATGTTAGACTTCAAAGGATCGTGGGAAGATCACCTATATCTTGTGGAGTTTTCGTACAACAACAGCTACCAAGAAAGCATAGGAATGACACCTTTTGCAGCATTGTATGGAAAGAAGTGTCGATCGCCATTAAGTTGGGACAACATCGGAGATAGGGAACTTCTTGGACCAGAGATGATAGTAGCGACTGTTGATGTGGTTCGTACTATCAGGGAAAGGATGTGCATAGCCCAAGATCGGCAGAAGCACTGGGCTGATGCAAAGAGACGTCATCTGGAGTTCCAGCCAGGAGATCATGTGTTCTTGAAGATATCTCCGAACCGCAGAGTGATCCGATTTGGAAGACGGGGTAAGCTAAGTCCGAGATATATTGGACCATTCGACATACTCGAACGAGTCGGTGAAGTGGCATACCGCTTAGCGCTTCCACCATCATTGGAAGGAGTGCATAACGTGTTTTACATATCTCAACTCAGAAGGTATGTGAGTGACCCCAGCCATGTTCTCGATCATTCCGAGCTCACTATACAGCCCGATTTGTCTTGTGAGCAACAGCCTGTGGGGATCCTAGACAGGAAAGTGAAGACACTTCGGAACAAGAAAGTTAACTTGGTCCGAGTGATGTGGAGGAAAGACACTCCAGGAGAGTCCACTTGGGAAAGCGAGGATGAAATGCGTACTAGATATCCACACCTCTTTATAAATTAGTCCTTAAATAAAAGTTGTAAATTTCGAGGACGAAATTTTTGTAAGGAGGGTAGACTGTAACAACTCCATTTTTAATGTATAAAGAATTGATTTAAATTCAAAGTACACTTGGATTATTTAATTTTGCTGATATCTCTTTAAGTATTTATTTCACACCATAATTACAAGAAGGAGCTTGTAGCTCATTGGTAATACCTTGCACTGCTGAACCAAGCCACCAGAGTTCAAATCCCCTGCCCCATATTATTTTTAATACCATTTTGTTTTGAAATCTTTAGAATACCAACAGTCAACACGTGTTTTCTCACAAAAACCCCACTACACCCCAAAAGTTAAACATACCAGTAAGATCACCAACCGTCGCTGCCTCTCCCGACCACCGGACAACATTCTGAGAGTTGGGTCCTCCTGACAACATTCCAAAGAAAGAAGAGATAGGAATGTCGTTGGCGAACTAGCGCTCGGTAAATCCCAAGTGATAGAATGTAATAGATAGGTAAAGAGAATATAACAGGTAACTTATGTGTTTGTTATGCTAGTGTAGTTGTTTGTAGCTTGGTACAGAATGTGATAGTGTATACGAGAGGAGTCTAACTTGCTCTGTGCACTAAGGTAACATGTAAGTACAAGGCCCCGTCAAAACCCACGGGACAACGGCACAGGATGTTCATGTAGGTGTCTTTTAGTGACCGTTATCGTGCCACTCTTAACACATTCTGTACCAGTCTATCTCTTTAAAAAAACTCGTAGTGTATATTGTATTGATTGTATTGATTTGTAGTTACCAGACTTGCCGAGACCATGGTATAAGTTATTCATGTACACTGATTCAGGATGTAAACGGTAGTCATGTAGTCAAGTTCAAGATATAGCCATGGTTCGGTCCAGTCAAGTCATATTGCATGTTCTGGTTTTGTTCTGGTATTCATGTTCAAGTTCAAGTGTTCATGTTTGGTATTTTGGATTCATGTTGAATTGGAGTTGGATTCATGTTTGGATTGTATTCATATTAGACCGAGACTCAGATTGAGTTAGACACTTTAAACAAAATTGGATCCTGAATTAGGTTTAGGAGTTATCGGTAACTGCTGCACATTGACGGCAGGATTTGTGTTTTTTCCCAAGATAATTACCATTGATAACCACGTTCTAGTTTTTTACCTTAAATAGGCAAGCACCCACTTTCTCGGCTCCCTGAGGCTCAAGAGAATTGGCCCCGCTTAAACCTATATTTACTAGGGTCCTTAATGTAATTTTATATAACTTGAGGGGTTTTTATGAAAAATATTTTAAATATACTTTCAAAATAAACCTAAAGTATTTATTTATCGTATTTAAAGTTTTCATGGATGTAATATTCTAGTGAATATATACCTAGCTTGAATAGTTCAAGATATTGTAGTGTAAAGTTAGACTTGTATTGATTCTTGATGGTATTTTCATGAAACTTGTAATTCTTTTATTTTGTTTAGAAAACATGGAATTTATTATATATTGAAAATATGTGATTTGATAATATTTATATAATTATTAAAAATAAATTTTTATTATTAAATAAAAATTCTCGTTTTTCTTAAAAATTGTATTAAAATTCCATCGAGATCGTATGCTCCGTGAGGAGGTTTGCATCTCGCTCTACTAGTTCTGAGGACGTACGATAATCCGCACTATCCCGACGGGTTCACCAAAATGGGTTGTAGAGGCATAATCGCAAGGAATGAATTAACACGATTTAAAGAAATCCGGTTTTTAATAGTTTAAGGTATTTTGATGAAAATTCGTATTTTGCCATAAAAATATTGTTCAAGAGAATCGTGCTATATCAAGATATGTGTTTGTGAGAGGTAGGTCATTACCTCGTGAGATTTTTTAAAGGTATGCTAAACAAAAGTATATAAAGATGTCGTATGTAAACTTCAAGGTATTTAAACGTAAAAGCTTAATAAAAGTTGTTTTACATGGAGTTTTAAAACGAAACTTGTTTTTAAATATTAGTTAATCTTTAAAAATCAAGGTATAATGTTATGGATAAGTGGTTCTTAAGAAAATTTGTAGTTTTAAAGAGTATAGAATTAAAGGTCGGTGTAACTCCACTTACCGACGTGATTTGAAAAGAGACCATTTTAAGATAAGAAGAGGAGAAGAGAGGTGGGACTTACAAGTTGTGTGGGTTAAGAATAGAGGGAGGAAGGGATTGAGATCGTTGTAGTGTCGTGGAGTCGCCGGTAACGTCTCGAATCCTCGCCGGAAAGTGAACCTGAGCTAACTCCATTTGTACTCTTCTTTGACTTGGAAATTTTTGAGAATTTTTAACAAGAGATTTCAGAATGAAGAGGGATAGGGTATGGGGTTGTATTTATAGGGTAAAATTAGGGTTTTGGGGTTTGAAGAAAGAATTTAAATGCATTAAAATTTGGATTAAATGGTGAATTAACACTATCTGGATAAATGCAGGAAAATCAAACAGTACTTGGGTAGTAGGGGTAGGTGATTGATGATAGATTTGGAAAGAAGTGTGTCGTAAGTAAAGTTAACCGCAATCAATAACGATATCGCTAGTACCTAGCCGTGATGAGTACGGGTCGTTCTCAGGGAAACCTCGAATCATTTACTTGCTTTAGACGAGTTGATTGAAAGAATGGGTGATTGGTTGTAGATCTATGATATACGGATGTAGAATCTATAAAGAAGAGGCTTGTAGGATTCATAGAATTTGATAGTAATGGATGATTAATTAAAGATGACTCCTTTTATCTTTTAATAGATTTAAAACTATATCGATAGAGGTGAATGCATATTAGGGTTTTTGGAGGGAATATGGTTCCCACTCTTAGCCCTTATCTTTTCATTGACCTCTATTCATGTCTAGTCTTTACCAAAACAATTGTTAATGTAATCTCAAACCGCAGTCGAGACTATCAATAAATTGGTAGCGCGCCTGATTAGGATGTTAACAATTACTTTGCTAAAGTTTATAAACTTTAAAAGATGTAAAAGAAATTAAGAGATTTTATCATCCATTGATCTACTCTAATTCTACGAACCCTATCAAGTGAGGAATTACCCACGCATGGTTGAGATAGAAGAGAAGATGAAGAAAGAGATCATAATGTAAATGCACAAAGTAATACAGAAAGTAAAATGCAAAGAACTAAACTAAAGATCTATCTTTTTATTAATCAACTATTATTTACAAATCCGTCGAATTTAAAGTACAAGAACCCTAGTTTATGCTTCCAATCTCTGTCGCGTAGGAAGTAGATGAACAGCTGATGATCAACCTGGATGCATGGATCGTCTTGGACCTCTTGATCTCTTCGGTTTGATCATTTCCAAGTGTAGCTCTCGGTCCTTTAAATAGTCACAGAAGATACAAACCCTATATCCCATAAGTTAGGATATGCAGCTATCATCCAACCACCAAAATATCAGATCCTACGGCCAAGATCTTGCCGCGGATCCGTGGCATATATTGCATTTGGCCGCTAAACCGCGGCGGTTTAATGGATTCATGAGTTGAGATTTATTGTGCTCTCTGGTGTTGAAATTTGTAGATTTCTTAAATGTCTACATTCTGCATATCTTATTATGAATCTCTGCCGTTGTTACATCTTGTGATTTGCTTCAATATTTCGGCAGATTTGATTCGACATCTCGGATCTCCTTGATTCTAGACCTGAGCTAATATCTGCACAATATCTCAAATCATAGTGTTAGTAATATTTGTTATATTATTGAGATATTATTCTAACCATTTATATGATATGATATTTTAAGAATATTGATTAGGGATATTTGATATGATATACATATTTAAATTACTAAAATATTATATAAATATATTTTCCTTCATAATGTTAAGTATAGTGTATAAACATATGATAAAGAGTATTTTGCAGATAAACCCACATATGTTCCATAATTACAATAAACACCTTTAAGTACTTAACAAAAGTAAGAAAAATGTTCCATCAAATGTGCAATATTTTCGGCTGAACAAATACCATCAATCTTAACTTTGATCGTCCCGAGCAAACTAGTTATCCAAGAGAGGGAGAGAAAAGGAAAAGAAAAATTTATCACACTTTCATAGGCAACACGATTGCACTTAGCACGTGCAACAAGCCGTTAATCCTCTAGGTGTCCCTAGTAGGAGAAGTGTTGTCTCCTAAGAGTTTTCAGCGGATTACACCCACAAAATCCCATAATAAAAGAAAGATGATGAAACTTACATACAAAGATAAAAAAAACATATAAAAGAAAGAACTTGAAAAGAAGAGTTTCCAACTACACTGGTTTTTCGGTTGCCATAAGCCCTATCTTAATGGTCATGAAAAAATGTCGGAAATCACATCATCCCTCAATAAAATATCGCCTTTAATCTTCCTCCCTACCTTTCTTCCAAACATCGATCATATACCCCTACGTGTGTGTAAAAAACATCTCTACACTTAGAGAATTCAACTCAAGCTATCATACTCTTGTCCATCTTCCTTAGTACTTTTTAGTCGGTGAAAATTATCAGATGGAATTTCTCACACATCCTTCATGTGACCGTTAATACTTTTTGAGGTACTAACCGACCGATTACCAAATGTGCTTGCTCATTTAGGCGTAATATCCTTATCTTGCAACACCTAAGGCTTAGCAGTGACTCCCAAACCAGTTGGTCTAAGGCACAAGGTGATAAAGTACCCTCGTTATATTTTTTTATGCTGCCTTAAGTAATTACAAAACCAGTGTTCATTTTTCTTCACCATTTTTTTATGTATATATTTTCTTCATACTAAGTCTTTTAGATAAGAGCATTTCAAGGTATTCTCTACTATCCCAAGTTTCAAGATTTGTGCAAGTGTGTATAGTAGGGTATCAACGTTCAAATATTTGGACTCAAGAATATGGACTATTTTTTAGACTCAATTCTATCCTCAGAATAGAGATTCCCTTCATCTTACTAACTCTTGGGACAACGGCTCACAACTACTTATTACTAGCTTCGTTTAAGAAAACATCTAAGTTTCTTGCTTTTCTCAAACTATTCCTAGCTTTCATATGTACATTTTCACTTTCTAACTTTCATTATCAAAAAAAATTATGCAAAATAATGTGTGAATAAGCACAAACCTCCCCCAAACCTATTTGCAGCAGAGTCCTCACTGATATCATCTGTTAAGCTTAAAAAAACCTATAGACTTGGGAGGAAAAGTTAGTAATTTGGGAAAGAATTAATGACAGTCAAAACCTCACCCAAACTTATTTTTGGCTCATAATTTTGTAAAAAAAAAATTATTTTCTTTTAAGAGCCAAAATATTTTTCTCCCCCCAAACTTGAGTAAAATAGTATTAAGCATTTAAAATTATGAGGGGGGGTAAAGTTATTGGTCTATGCAAAGGTTTATAAAGACCAAAAGTCAACACCAACCATTCAAATATTTTATCAATGTAACACCAAGGTTGGTAGAAGATCATGTCACCTATAGACGTGAAGAAGTGGGGAGGAGATAAGAAGTGTAATAGAATGGGTTTACATCTCGGTTTGTAGAGACGAAACAATGATGATGGATTACTCACATTCTCGTTCTTGATAAGAAGAAGGGGTGGCGGTTCAACTTCTTTGGGTTAGGGTTGATTCATCACAACTCCCATGTCTTCTAAGAATGCGAGTTCTTCGGCGAAAATGTCTTCGAAGCTTTCATCGATATTCCGAATGATAATCTCATCGGAAAGAAAGGTATGATCCTCGGACTTCATAAAAGGTTCATATTTAGCGTTAGATGTTGACCTGGACAGCTCGACTAACTTATTCAACAAGTCAAAGGGTTCGGACTTGGGTATAGACTTGTCGATAGAAGGGTCCTCATGTGTATAATAAATAGCAGGATCAAATATCAACACACTAGTGGAGTCGAGATAAGTATCGTGAAGCTTTTCAAGTTCGTTGCTGTCGGAATCTATCGTTTCAACAGAACATACATGAGCATAGGGTTCGGAGGGTTCACTTCCCAACTTGTAAATGTTAAGCTTAATTTACATCTTTCCAAAGGATAGGGTCATAGAACTATTTCGACAATTGATTATTGCATTGGAAGTCGCTAGAAAAGGCCGACCTAGAATCACTGGGATTTGGTTTCGGGGGTTTGCTACAGGCTGTGTATCAATAACTATGATGTCCACGGGGAATATAAATTCCCCAACTTTTATTAACACGTCCTCTAGCTCACCCCTAGGTTGGGTGATAGATCGATCGGCCATCCGAAGAGTGCAGTGCGCCGGTTTTAACTCTCCGATGCCTAATTGCTCATAGACAGAATACGGAAGCAAGTTAATACTAGCACCTAAATCGAGTAGAGCATGATTGATATTTTTACCCCCAATAGTAATAGATATTGTAGGACTCCTGGGGCCCTTTCGTCTCTTGGGTATTTTTTTGGTAAAAGCAGTGCTCACATTACTCGCTAGGAAAACTTTTTAAGGCACTTGAATTTTCCTTTTTCTAGTGCATAAGTCCTTTAGAATTTTCGCATAGGATGGAACTTGTTGGATAGCATCAAGGAGAGGAATGTTTATGTTAACTTGCTTAAAAATTTCCACAATCTTCTCCATTTGAGGACTTGGTCTGTTGCCCCTTAACCTGTATGGAAAAAGAGCTTTATCAATAAGGGTTTGGTCCAACATTTATGGAGAAGTTTGTGGGGATGGAATGGATCCCAGAATTAGAGTTAGGTTCGTTTGAGGTTGACTCGAGGAAGTGGGCTGAGGGTTCGAGCTTAGTGGAAAACGGAGAATAGGCTCGAAAGAAGTTGTTGGATTAGACGAAGGAGGATCAGAAGTAGAAGCCTGGGTATCATCAACATCAACATCAACATGTTCACCCACTTGGTTATTCAGCACTCTTCCCGATCTCAACATGGTTACGGCACACACATTATGACTTTGTGAGTGGCCAA
This sequence comes from Agapanthus africanus, assembly GCA_030015575.1. NCBI lineage: Eukaryota > Viridiplantae > Streptophyta > Magnoliopsida > Asparagales > Amaryllidaceae > Agapanthus > Agapanthus africanus. The sequence goes on from CM057339.1 coordinate 52,702,812, forward strand.
GATTTGGTAGAGGTTGAGTTGGAAGTTTCCCTTTCTCTCTCTCGCTCATCGCGGCATTTAACTGTGCAAGTTGTGCTTCTATCGATTTTATACTTTCACTGTGGGAAGCAGTGTGTTGCACTAATGTTTGGATAGAAGACGTTAAATTAGCCGTCGTTTGTGTGGATTGTTTAATGATGTTTCTAAGTTACTTTCGAGCGCAGAGGTTTTATCGGTACCGGCCGTTGAAATATTATAAGGATCAAAATTGTTGGCCGGGTTTTGAAAAGGTTGCGGTTGAAAGGGGTGCTGATTTTGTTGTGGTGGCTGCTGTTGCTGTGGGGGAGGCCTCTGATAGTTGCTTGGGAACTGGTTTTGATTTTGAGTTTGGTTTTGGTTCCAAGCAAAATTAGGATGATTCCTCCATCCCTGATTGTATGTGGAAGAATAAGGATCGTTTCTAGGTCATTGCTGAAAAGCAACATTGGTTTGTTCTTGACCTTGAAACGGAGGATTCAAAGGACATTCTTCCGTCAAATGTGATGGGTCAGAATAGCAACCACACACGGTTTGGGGAGCGTAACTTGGTTTAAGGAGGCAGATGAGAATTTTTTTCCGATAGCGTCGAGTTTCTTTTGCATCGCGTCCATTTCGGGTTTTACTGTGATGGAAACGTCGAGTTGATGGATACCTCCCTTAAACGATGTTTGTCTAACACTTTCCCACTGCAAAGTTTGTTCGGCGAGATCTTCCAGAAATTGCCAAGCTTCACCATCGTCTTTAGACATGAAATGATATTGACAAATAGTTTCAAGCATCTGTTTTGTCGCTGGATTAACACCCTCATATAGAATTCGACAAAGTTTCCATTTATCAATTCCATGATAAGGGCATTGTAGAAGAAGATCCTAGAACTGTTCAAAGCATTTCCAGAATGGTTCGTAGGGAAGTTGGGTAAACTGGTTAATCTCGCTTCGAACACGGACGGTTTTGTGATTGGGATAAAATTTCTTAAGGAATGCTATAACGAATTCGTCCTATTTGGCGATAGAGTGTGCAGCAGTGCTATAAAGCCATTTTTCTGCTAGGTCGCACAAGGTAAAAGGGAGAAGACATAATCGCATAGCATCCACAGAAATTTATGTAGTGCCCATCTTTGCGCACACGTTTTCTAATTTGGTTATAAAAACGTATGCATCTTCGGATTCAAGCCCGTGAAATTTGGGCAACAAGTTGATGAAGTGGGGCTTAATTTCAAAATTATCCACATCATCCGATGGAATAGATAGAAAAGTAGGAAGGGGACCGCGTATCGGGTAGCATCTTTCTTGAAGAGAGATGCACGGTGGATTCTGCGCACCTACGGTAGTGGCAGAGATGTGTTGGTAAAATCTGATGGAGAACCGTCCATCTCGGTCGATGTGGTGGGTGGAAGGAAAAAAGAAAATGGAGGAGTACCGACGTCGGAGTCAATAGCAGAAACGCGGACAAGACGGATACTAGAATCCCGTGTCCAGCGGAACATGCACTAAGCAGGTTTAGCACACGTGGCAGCGTGTATGAGAACGTCTTTAAAAAGGTTTGTTTTGATAGACTTCCGAAGGACAAGTCGCAGGATCAATCCTCTACCATCTCTTTATCGCTCTTGTGGCCAGGTAAGTGTCAGGTAAGTGGGAGGTATCCGCTATACGAATCACCGAAAATAACGGGCCTAATTAAGTAACCACTTTCCTTATCATACTTGCCTAGACACCACAAAAGAAATGTGGATAAACGATAGATTACCCATGACCATCCTCTGTCCTAATTGAGCGCGACGGTCCTTAGAATCTTGGTCTAGATATTTTTTTAATTATTGTAGGGTTATGCGGATGCTTATTTTTGTGATTTTTAGGGCCTAGGAAGGGTGATGAAATCCCCACCTAATCTATATTTTGGTCTTTACCCTTAAAGTTCGTTTTAGAAATATGCAAAAATCAATCCAATATCAAAACACGTAAAAAGATTTTTGAGCGGCGCTTTTTGCAAAGAATCCTGCAGAAAATTATATTATTGGATTTCTAGAGGAGAGAGGAAGATATGAGGAATATACCAGAAGATTTTGGGGCACGAATCCACAGAGCCGCCGTCGTTCTGCGGCTAAATGCACACTATTGCCGTGTTTTCGCAGCTCTTTGGTGGGTTCTTTTGACAATGTTTCTTCAGTGCACCCCTTTGCTCCTCTGGGCTTTGATGAAAATCTCTGAATCTCTATTTCCTCGCTTCTGTCTCCAGACACTCTTGAAAAATTCGCACAATAATTGTTAAATATGCAAGTTGCGGTTTTTGTTCTCTTTTATAATATGTTTTCTGGATTTTATAAAAATTCAACACGAATAGCAAGAAAAAAATTACAGCCGTATCCCCGGCAACGGCGCCATTTGATTAGTGTGATGCTGAAAAGTTTGTTCGTAAAGTAACTGCAATCAAGATGGTGTCGCTAGTAGCTAGCCGCGATGAGTATGAGTCGTCCGCAGGGAAACATGAACTCTTTTCTTGTTTTAGACGAGTTGATTGAAGAAGGGTTGATTGGCTGTAGATCTATTTTAATACGAATGTAGAATTTATAAAGAAGAGGCTTGTAGGGTTCATATGACTTAGTAGTAATGGATGTCTAATTAAAAATGACTCCTTTTATCTTTTAATAGTTTAAAACTAGATCGATAGTGATGAATGTGGATTAGGCTTCTTTTGGAAGAAACTAGGGTTTCCCTACTCTTAACCCTTGTCCTTGCATTGATCTCTATTCATTTCTAGCCCTTAACAAAATAAGTATTAATCTAATCTCAAATCGTGGTCGAGACTATCAATAAATTGGTAGCACGCCCGATAAGGATGTTAACATTTGTTTTGCTAAAGTTTATAAACTTTAAAATGTATAAAAGAAGTTAAAATATTTTATTATCTATTGATCTACTCTAGCCTACGAACCCTAGCAAGTTAGGAATTACTCACGCTTGGTTGGAGAAGAAAGGATGAAGAATGAGATCATAATGTAATATGCATAAATTAAGTACATAAAGTAGGTGCAGAAATTAATTGCGAAAAGACTAAAAAACTCTACCTTTATTAATCAACTATATCATGTATAAATCCTTTTAAAGTAGAGTACAAGAACCCTAATTGCTCTAGATCTCTATCTTATTGGAAGTAGATGACTAGCTGATGATCACTCGAATGCGTGGATCGCTTTGGACCTCTCGATCTCTCCGGTTGATGATTTCCAAGTGTAGCTCTCGGTCCTTTAAATACTCATAGAAGATACAAACCCTATATCCCATAAGTTAGGATATGCAGCTATCATCCAACCACCAAAATATCAGATTCTACGGCCAAGATCTTGCCGCGGATCCGTGGCATATATTGCATTTGGCCGCTAAACCGCGGCGGTTTAGTGGATTCATGAGTTGAGATTTATTGTGCTCTCTGGTGTTGACATTTGGAGATTTCTTAGATGTCTACATTCTGCATATCTTATTTGGAATCTCTGCTGTTGTTAGATCTTGTGATTTGCTTCAATATTTCGGCAGATTTGATTCGACATCTCGGATTTCCTTGATTCCAGACATGAGCTAACATCTGCATAATATCTCAATTCATAGTGTTAGTAATATTTGTTATATTATTGAGATATTATCCTAACTATTTTATATGATATGATATTTTAAAAATATTGATTAGGGATATTTGATATGTTATGCATATTTAAATTACTAAAATATTATATAAATATTATATGCATATATTTTCCTTCATAATGTTAAGTATAGTGTATAAACATATGATAAAGAATATTTTACAGATAAACCCATATATGTTCCGAATTAACGATAAACACCTTTAAGTACTTAACAAAAGTAACGAAAATGTTCCATCAAATATGCAATATTTTCGACTGAACAGGAGGCCAAGGGGTTAGTGGGCAAAGCACGGGGGATTTTCACCAAGGGAGGCCAGTCGGCGCCGGTTTTTTGACCGATCTCGCCGGTCGTTTGGGCGGGGTGGGACTCTAGATTTGTGCCACGTGTCCCTCTCGCAGTTAATAGCATTTTTCACATGTTCGATTTTTTGTGACTTTTAATTTTACGTGTATTGCACGTGTAAACTTTTGGGCTTCTAAAAAGTTTAAAATAAAAATTCAGAAAAAATATATGTGGCTGATGGGATTCGAACACAGGGGCTACGTCAAAACAGTGCAAGGCTTTACCAGTGAGCTACAAGAGTTTTCTTGTTGTTCTTAAAAAATTAAATTTATAACTTGTGCTTAAGTTAGCAAACTCCATTCTATATATTAAATTTTAAAAATTTTGTACAGTGAAATTGGAGTCGTTACATTTGTATTTTTTGATTCCCAAATGTTAGAAAGTGCAATTCTAATCGATTTTGAACGTGTCGGGGATTGTATCCTGGAGATAGAAATTCCGTGAGTCCATTTGCACTTGGTGGAGAATTAACTATCTTAAAGAAAGTGCTTTTGTGTGTTTTGTCCGATCATTTTCTTTTTCTTCTACAAATTTACTTTTCCACTCTCATTATATTATATTTAAATAAATCTCCAATGGGGGACATTAAATTTTGAAATTGATTGGTGATGTCGTTTCTTATTTTTTGAGATATATCAAACAAAAAATATTATTGATTTATGTGCAATGCACGTAATTAAATGCCGAGTCATCATTATTTTACAAGCGCGATGCATGTAGTTAAAGTAATAGAGAAATTTATCATAAAGTTTTTATAATTACGTGCAACACACGTGCCTAAAACACTAGTTAGTATAATGATGGTGCTTGAACTTATTGTCACGCCCCGCTTCCCAGTATACGGAGAAGTAGACATGACGGGCCGCGACGTAGTTACTCAGAAGTAAACACGTTAAGCGTAAATAAGCAATATAAAATGAATACACAAGAATAACAAGAGATGTAATAATAACAGCAATTTTTATTAACATATTTTCTTTACATTACAACTGAGTTGAAAAGTAAATGTACAATGTTGAAAGCAATGCCTAAACAATAACATACAATGAAAAGAAATAAGTACAAGTAATCTAGAAGTCTGTCTGGGCCTCAATCTGCTCCAAGTACTCCTTGCTGGGCTCGGTCTCCTGAGAGTCGGGTCCTCCTGACGAACATTCCAAAGAAAGAAAGAAACAGGAATGTCATCAGTGAACTATCGCTCGGTAAGTCCCAAAAGAAAAATAGGAATAGATCAAATAAAGGGAACAGAACTGGTAATATAGACATGTATATGTTTGTTATACTAACGTAGTTGTTTGTAACTTGGTACAGAATGTATCAGTGTATACGAGAGGAGTCCAACTATCCCGTGGACTATGGTAACATGTAAGTATAAGGCCCCATCAAAACCAACAGGACAACGGCACAGAATGCTCATGTAGGTATCTTTTTGTGTCCGTCATCGTGCCACTTTTAACACATTCCGTACCAGTCTACCCTGTTAAACCCCGTAATGTATATTGTATAGATTGTAGTTATCAGACTTGCCGAGACCACGGGTATAAGTTGTTCATGTAAACGGTTTCAGGATGTATCAAGTAGGCATATAGTCAAGTCAAATCATAACTATGGTTCGGTCAAGTCAAGACATGTTGCATGTTGATATTGTTCTGGTATTCAGGTTTAGGTTCAAGTAGAACTGTTTGGTATATTGGATTCATGTTGATTTGGATTCATGTGTGAGTTGGATTCAGATTTAGACTTGGACTCAGACTTGAGTCAGACACTTTAAACAGAATTTGGATCCTGAATTAGGTTTAGAAGTTATCGGTAACTGCTGCACATGGACAGCAAGATTTGTGTTTTTTTCCAAGACAATTACCATTGATAACTCCGTTTTAGTTTTCTACCTTAATAGGCAAGCACTCACTTTTTCCGACTCCCTGAGCCTCAAAAGAATTGATCTTGCTTAAACCTATATTTACTAAGGTCCTTAATGTAATTTATATAACTCGAGAGGGTTTTATGAAAAATATTTTTATATACTTTCAAAATAAACCTCGAGTATTTATTTATCATATTTAGGGTTTCATGGATGTAACTTTTAAGATTTGAGGTATTTTAGTGAATATTAACTTAGCTTGAATGGTTCATTGTATTTTAGTATAAGACTTGTCTTATATTGACACTTGATGGTATTTTAGTGAAACTTGTCATGCTTTTATTTTCTAGAAAAACATGGAATTTTTTTTATTATAACTTTAAAATATGTGGTTTAATAATATTTACATAATTATTGAAAAATTAATTTTTATTATTAAATAGAAAAAATCTCGTTTTGAAAATCGTATTAAAATTCTTTCGAGACCGAATGCTCCGTGAGGAGTCTGTATCTCGCTCTACTAGCCCGAGAATGTGCGATAATCCGCACCATTCAATACCGGGTTCCCCAAAATGGGTTGTAGAGGCATAATTGCAAAGAGTTTAATAATACAATTCAAAAAAAATGGATTTTTATAGTTCATGGTATTTAACTGAAATATTGTATTCGCCATGAGAATATGTTTCAAAGAGAATCATGCTATGTCAATATGTGTGTATGTGAGGGGTAGGTCATTATCCCGTGAATTTTTCTAAAGGTATGCTAAGCAAAATATTTAAAAGATGACGTATATAAAATTCATGATATTTAAACGTAAAAACTAGGTTAAAGTTATATAACATGATATTTTAAGGTGAAAATGTGTTTCTAATTATTAGTTTCATGATTAACAAGTATAGTGTAAGAATATTCATGAAGAACATATAAGAAAAAGGAGATTTTATAAATTATTAAAGAAGGTGTGGGTATTAACTCCACTTCCAACTTGTTTTATGAAAGAGATTTTTTAAGATGAAAGAGTAGAATAAGGAATGGGATTTACTAGTGACTTGGGTTAAGAATAGAGAGAGGAAGAGGTTGAGAATGTCATGGTGTTGCGGGTCGCCGGAGTTGCCTCAAATCCTCGTCGGAAATCGTTCTTAGGCTAACTCCACTTGTACTTAGAAAATTTTGATATTTTTGACTAGAGATTTCAGAATGAGGAGGGGCTAGGGTATGGGGTTGTATTTATAGTGTGGAATTAGGATTTTGGAATTGAAAGAATGAATTAAAATGCATTAAAAATTGGATTAAAGGTGAAATTGAATTCTCTGTTAAATTGCAGAGAAAACAAACAGAACAGAGGTACTGAGGTAGGCCAAAGGGTTTTGTGTGCAAGAAACGGGGACTTTCCCCTACGGACGCCCACTGTCGCCGGCCAAACTCCCGATCTCGCCGGTCTAATTTAGGAGATGGGCCTTGGAATTTGTGCCACGTGTCCTAGGCTGTGTACACAATATTTTACACATGTTTGATTTTCTGTCTTTTCATTTTCTTATGTGCAAAGCACGTGTAAACTTTTGAGCTTCCAAAAAGTTTAAAAGAAAAATTCAGAAAAAATAATATGTGGCTGATGGGATTCGAACACAGGGGCTATGTCTCAGCAGTGCAAGACTTTACCAATAAGATACAAGTTGTTTCTTGCTGTTCTTAAACAAATTAAATTTATAACTTGTACTCAGGCTTGCAAACTCCATTCTGTACATTAACTTAAAAATTTTCTTACAGTAAAATCAGAGTCGTTACATTCTACCCTCCTTACAAAAATTTCTTCCTCGAAATTTACAATTACATAAGGACTAATTTACAAACAAGTAAGGGTATCTTGCATGCATGTCATCTTCTCGCTCCCAAGTTGATTCTCCTGGCGAATCTTTTCTCCACATCACTCGGACCAAGTTTACTTCTTTATTCCTTAGTGACTTTACCTTTCAGTCCAGGATCTCAACGGGTTGTTGCTCACAAGTTAAATCTGTCTGTATAGTGAGCTCAGAGTGATCTAGGATGTGGCTGGGGTCGCTTACATATCTTCGCAGCTGGGATATGTGGAACACGTTATGCACTCTTTCCAATGAGGGTGGTAGAGCCAAACGGTATGCCACTTCTCCGACACGTTCGAATATGTCGAACGGTCCTATATATCTCGGACTGAGCTTGTCCTTCTTGCAAAAGCGAATTACTCCTCGGTTTGGAGAGATCTTCAAGAACATATGATCTCCAGGTGTCGACGCTTTGCATCAGCCCGGTGCTTCTGTCTATCTTGGGCTATGCGCATTCTTTCCCTGATCGTAAGAACTACGTCCACAGTTGCCACGATCATCTCTGGTCTAAGGAGTTCATGATCTCTGATTTCGTCCCAACTTAGTAGTGATCGACATTTCCTTCCATAGAGCGCTGCAAATGGTGTTATTCCAATACTCGCTGGTAGCTGTATGAAAACTCCATAAGATGTAGGTGATCTTCCCACGATCCTCTAAAGTCTAGCATACAAGCTCTTAGCATGTCTTCTAGAATCTGAATTGTCCGCTCAGATTGTCCATCTGTTTGTGGATAGTAAGCTGTGTTGAACTTCAGACTCGTTCCCAGGCTAGCTTGCAGACTCTGCCAAAACTGCGATCAAAATCTGGTGTCACAATCGTAGACGATGCAAACCGGTACTCTATGTAATCTCACGATCTCCTGTATGAGTTCATGGGTATCAGAAATAGTAAATCTTGAGCTTAAATCTTACATTAGATTCATGGTTACCTCCATGTACTTTTTTGCTAGTGTCTCGGTAGATTAGCCAACTCGAAATGGAATGAAGTGAGCTGACTTGGTGAGTCGATCCACAATAACCCACACTGCATCATTATCTTTCGTGCTGCGAGGAAGTGCAGTCACGAAATCAATGGTGATGTGTTGCCATTTCCACTCTGGGATAGATAAAGGTTGAAGTAGACCAGCAGTTCTGTGATGTTCAGCCTTTACTTGCTGACACACCAAGCACTTGGCTGTGCTTCTGGCCACTTCGTGCTTCATTCCATGCCACCAGTAATGTTGCCGTAGATCTTTGTACATCTTTGTACCACCAGGATGTACTGAGTAAGGAGAATTGTGAGCTTCTTTCATCAACTCTTACAGAACAGAACCTTGTGGTACACACAACCTGCTTCTATATCTTAAAGATCCATCTTCATGGACGATGAAATCTATTCGCAGTCCACTTTCTACGTGTTCTCGGATCTTTTGCAGCTTGACATCACTTGCTTGAGCTGTCTTGATCTGATTGACAATAGTAGACTGAATTTGTAAGTTCATCAAATATGAAGCGTTACTTAGCATAATCACTTCTATCTCCATCTCGTGCAATTCCTGTTGTATCTTCCACTGTGCGGTGAGATTCATTGATAGTGGCTGGCGACTAAGTGCATCAGGAACTACATTCACCTTCCCTGGATGATATTATAGGTTGATGTCGAAGTCCGCCATTAGTTCTAGCTATCTTCTCTGCCGCATATTCAATTCCTTCTGAGTAAACACATACTTCAGACTTTTGTTGTCCGTGTATATATCCACTCGTTCTCCAAGAATATAATGGCGCCAAATCTTAAGTGCAAAGATAATAGCTGCCAACTCCAAGTCATGTGTTGGATAGTTGCGCTCATGAATCTTCAGCTGTCTTGATGCAAAAGCTATAAATTTTCCATGCTGGTGTAGAACGCATCCTAATCCCTTACCGGATGCATCGCAGTGCACAACAAATCCTCCAGATTAGTCCGGTATTACGAGAATAGGAGCCGATGTCAATCTTGACTTGAGTTCTACAAAAGCCTGTTCACATGATTCTGACCACACGAATGCTTCATCTTTACGTTTAAGCTTGGTCAGGGATGTTGCAATCTTCGAAAAGCCTTCTATGAATCTTCGGTAGTATCCTGCTAAACCTAAGAAATTTCGAATATCCTTCACCGTCTTTGGTGTCGGCCATTCGCTGACGGCTGATACCTTAGCTGGATCTACTGAGATTCCTTCGCCCGAAACAATGTGTCCAAGAAATCTGACTCGATTTAGCCAAAATTCGCATTTGCTGAACTTGGAATATAGTTGATGCTGTCGCAATGTCTCCAGGACAATCCGTAAATGCTCAGCGTGCTCTTTCCGATTCTTTGAATACACCAGGATGTCGTCAATGAAAATAACAACAAACCTGTCGAGGTACTCTCGAAAAACTTGGTTCAACAGATTCATGAAAATAGCAGGTGCATTGGTCACTCCAAATGGCATCACGAGAAACTCATAATGACCATAGCGAGTCCTGAATGCCGTCTTCGGTATATCAGACTTTTTGACCTTAACCTGATGATAACCCGAACGAAGATCTAGCTTTGATAAAACGCAAGACCCACTTAGGTGATCGAACAGATCATCGATGCATGGTAGTGGATACTTGTTCTTTATCGTCATTTCGTTCAGAGCTCGGTAGTCTATACGCATTCTGTATGAACCTTCTTTCTTCTTCACGAGAAAAACTGGAGATCCCCAACTTGAAGTACTGGGAAGAATCCATCCTTTCTTCAAAAGTTTGTCCAATTGAGTACGGATCTCCTTTAATCCTTCTGGACTTAACCGATATGGTGCTTTGATCACCGGTTGTGCACAAGGTACTAAGTCAATACTGAATTCAAGAGCACGATCGGGAGGCAAACCTGAGATGTCTTCAGGGAATACATCCTCAAACTCTCGAACTACATCTGGCTTGTCTTTTTCCGCTTATATTGTTGTAATCACTGCCTTCCTTTTGGTTTAGCCTTGTAGGTGCTAGGTTCCAGGGTACGGTCTCCACTCTTGAAATAAAAGACCGGATAATCTAGTATCTCGAACACTACCCTCCTTTGACGACAGTCAATGGTAGCAAAGAAAGTTCCTAGCCAGTCCATTCCCAAGACTACATCGAAGTTCGGTATGTCCAGCACCTTGAAGTCCGTATAGAATTCTCTGCTGCAGACGACCACTGGACACAGATCGTATCCCATAGTTGCCTTTAGAATGTTGTTCCCTGAACTGACATTCCAGCAGGATACGAGCGGTTTAACTAGAATCGCATGAGTTCGGACGAACCGTTGCGACATAAAGTAATGTGATGCTCCAGTATCGAAGATTGCTAAGGCAGGTAGGGAGGCTACTAAGATTGTACCTAACTTGTGTGGGATATGTTTAGGTATAGGAAAAGAATATATTGATATAAACAAGGATTGAAAAGGTTTGAAAGATTGGTAGTTACCAGTGATGACTTGGCCAGTGGCTTCAGCTTCTTCTACAGTCATTGTGAAAGCCTGACGCCTAGGTACATTCCTCCTTACCGGAGGTACATTCCTCTGTCCATTTCTCTGTCCTTGAGGCATGTTCCTCTGTGCCTGATGGAACTGACGAGAAGGTTGTGCAGGAGGTCCACAAGAAGGTGGAGCGGGTAGGGCTAAGCGAGGTACAGGAGCCTGAATAGCTGGCCGCTGCGGAAAAGTGATCGCTGGTCGGGATGCGGGAGCTGGGGTGAGACGATGTGGGCAAGCTTCGATGGTGTGAGTGGATGCGCCACAAACTAAGCACAGGCCATTCGCACACCTGCAGTCCTTCGCCAGGTGTCCATTCCTTTTGCAATAGAAGCAAAAGTCTAGACTAGGCCGGTTAAATGGTACTCCCGGTCTCCTGGGTACAAAAGTAGGCCTGGAAGAAGCTCCTCCTGCCATCTAAGTGGCAGGGCATTTCACATCGGCAGTCTGAGGTTTGCCCTTCTTCTTTACTGCTGCCTCATATCGTCAAGCAGCCTTCAGCGCAAGGTCATGGGTTGGGAAATCCCATGTAGCTAGTGCAGCTTGGATCTCCGGGTCCAATCCTTACTGAAATCTTCTTGCCCGAATCTCAGCAGTCGGGATGAGATGTATCGCGAACCTGTTACGGTCTTATGTTAGAGTGTAATATGTGATATTAGGAAATTAAATATTGAGACATATCTTACCTGCTGAGCATGGTAAACTCAGCATCGTATTCATCCATAGATTTGTTCCACATTGAACCTTACTGCAAGTGGATGAACTGTTGTTCCATGTCGAAATGGGCAGTCTCAGGGAAGTATTTCTTGTCGAACATGTCGCGAAAAGTCTTCCATTCAATCGGCTGGGCAAGATGGCTTTCTTCAGCCTTCCACCATACTCTGGTATTGTCTGTGAGTTGCAGCTTCGCAACTCTCACCCAAGCAATCTCTGACAATTATGTTGCTGCCAGGTCATCTTCAATGGACTGAGCCCATTCTTCTGCCTCTAGTTGGCTCTCTTTTCTAGAAAAATGCTTAGGGTGCAATGCCCGGAATTGTTTAACTTCGGGTGCCTCAGTCTCTGGGCGGTGCAAGAGGATAGCAGTCTGCTGCTGCTGACCCTCCAAGAGACTCTTGATCGCCTCAAGCAATACCGTATGTTCATTGATAGGAGCGGTAACGGTAGGTGATGGTAGAGAACGTGGTGGGGTGTTGCCATTCACGTTGGTGCTCGTGTTGTTCGAGAAATCCATAACCTTGAGAGAAAAGGAAGGATTAGGATAGATTCAAGAGATTAAAAATGTAAGGAATGTTTAGTTGCTAATTCTTATAATTCTTATGATATATTGCTTAGGATTCCATGCAGAACTGACCTGCATGGGCCGCCAACAAAACCTGTCATGCCCCGCTTCCCAGTATACGGAGAAGTAGACGTGACGGGCCGCGACGTATTTACTCAGAAGTAAACACGTTAAGCGTAAATAAACAATATAAAATGAATACACAAGAATAACAAGAGATGTAATAATAACAGCAACTTTTATTAACATTCTTTCTTTACATTACAACTGATTTGAAAAGGAAATGTACAATGTTGAAAGCAATTCCTAAGCAGTGGCATACAATGAAAAGAAATAAGTACAAGTAATTTAGAAGTCTGTCTGGGCCTCAATCTGCTCCAAGTAGTCCTGGCTGGGCTCGGTCTCCTGAGAGTCGGGTCCTCCTGACGAACATTCCAAAGAAAGAAAGAAATAGGAATGTCGTCAGCGAACTATCGCTCGGTAAGTTCCAAAAGAGAGAAAGGAATAGATTGAGTAAAGGGAACAGAACTGGTAATATAAACAGGTATATGTTTGTTATACTAACGTAGTTGTTTGTAGCTTGGTACAGAATGTATCAGTGTATACGAGAGGAGTCCAACTATCACGTAGACTATAGTAACATGAAAGTATAAGGCCCCGTAAAAACCCACGGGACAACGGCACAGGATATTCATGTAGGTGTCTTTTAGTGTCCATCATCATGCCCCTTTTAACACATTCCGTACCAGTCTACCCCGTTAAACCCCGTAATGTATATTGTATAGATTGTAGTTATCAGACTTGCCGAGACCATGGGTATAAGTTGTTCATGTAAACGATTTCAGGATGTATCAAGTAGGCATGTAGTCAAGTCAAATCATAACCATGGTTCGGTTAAGTCAATACATGTTGCATGTTGATATTGTTCTGGTATTCAGGTTCAGGTTCAAGTAGACATGTTTGGTATATTGGATTCATGTTGATTTGGATTCATGTGTGAGTTGGATTCAGATTTAGACTTGGACTCAGACTTGAGTCGGACATTTTAAACGGAATTTGGATCCTGAATTAGGTTTAGGAGTTATCGGTAACTGCTGCACATAGACGGCAAGATTTGTGTCTTTTTCTAAGACAATTATCATTGATAACTCCGTTTTAGTTTTCTACCTTAAACATGCAAGGACTCACTTTCTCCGGCTCCCTGAACCTCAAAAGAATTGATCCCGCTTAAACCTATATTTACTAAGGTCCTTAATGTAATTTATATAACTCGAGGGGGTTTTATGAAAAATATTTTTATATACTTTCAAAATAAACTTCGAGTATTTATTATCCTATTTAGGGTTTCATAGATGTAACTTTTAAGATTTGAGGTATTTTAGTGAATATTAACTTAGTCTGAATAGTTCATTGTATTTTAGTGTAAGACTTGTCCTGTATTGATACTTGATGGTATTTTAGTGAAACTTACCATACTTTTATTTTCTAGAAAACATGGAATTTTTTTATTATAAATTGAAAATATGTGGTTTAATAATATTTACATAATTATTGAAAAAATAATTTTTATTATTAAATAGAAAAAATCTCATTTTAAAAATCGTATTAAAATTCTTTCGAGACCGAATGCTCCGTGAGGAGATCTGCATCTCGCTCTACTAGCCCGAGAATGTGTGATAATCCGCACCATCCAATACCAGGTTCCCCAAAATGGGTTGTAGAGGCATAATTGCAAAGAGTTTGATAATACAATTCAAAAAAAACCGGGTTTTATAGTTCATGGTATTTAACTGAACTATTGTATTCGCCACGAGAATATGTTTTGAAGAGAATCGTGCTATGTCAATATGTGTGTATGTGAGGGGTAGGTCATTACCCCGTGAAGTTTTCTAAAGGTATGCTTAGCAAAATATTTAAAAGATGACATATATAAAATTCATGGTATTTAAACGTAAAAGCTAGGTAAAGTTATATAACATGATGTTTTAAGGTGAAAATTTGTTTCTAATTATTAGTTTCATGATTAACAAGTATAGTGTAAGAATATTCATGAAGAATATATAATAAAAAGTGGATTTTATAATGTTTTAAAGAAGCCGTCGGTAATAACTCCACTTCCGACATGTTTTATGAAAAGTGACTTTTTAAGATGAAAGAGTAGAATAAGGAATGGGACTTACTAATGACTTGGGTTAAGAATAGAGAGAGGAAGAGGTTGAGGTTGTCGTAGTGTTGCGGGGTCGCCGGAATTGCCTCGAATCCTCGTTGGAAATCGTTCTTGGGCTAACTCCACTTCAACTCTACTTGTACTTAGAAAATTTTGATATTTTTGACTAGAGATTTCAGAATGAGGAGGGGATAGGGTATGGGGTTGTATTTATAGTGTAGAATTAGGGTTTTGGAATTGACAGAATGAATAAAATGCATTAAAAATTGGATTAAATGTGAAATTGAATTATCTGTTAAATTGCAGAGAAAACAAACAGAACATGGGTACTGGGATAGGCCAAAGGGTTTTGTGTGCAAGACACGGAGAGTTTTCTCCTACAGACGCCCGCCATCGCCGACCAAACACCCGATCTCGTCGGTCCAATTTAGGAGATTGGCCTTAGGATTTGTGTCACGTGTCATAGGCTGTGTACATAACATTTTACACATGTTTGATTTTCTGTCTTTTCATTTTCTTATGTGCAGAGCACGTGTAAACTTTTGGGCTTCCAAAAAGTTTAAAAGAAAAATTCAGAAAAAATAATATGTGGCTAATGGGATTCGAACACAGGGGCTACGTCACAGCAGTGAGGCTTTACCAACGAGCTACAAGTTGTTTCTTGCTGTTCTTAAACAAATTAAATTTATAACTTGTACTCAGGCTTGCAAACTCCATTCTATACATTAACTTAAAAATTTTCGTATAGTAAAATCAGAGTCGTTACACTTATTATGAAAAGTACTTGCATTTCTTTCAAGCCAGATAACCTAATATGCAACTAAGCATACAGGCCTCCGCAGAGGGAAGAGATGTGCGAGCACTACAATAATCCAATCTTCCAATAGATGATGCACAAAAGCTAACCTGGTTTGGAGTCTAAAATGCTAGAAATAAAATTCCACATAGGTAAAACTACACGGCAAGGGAAGAATAAGTGATCAAACTCTAGGAGCTCAAAAGAAGCATAATATGGCTCTCCTTCCCGATCCCTCTGAATAAAAACTTCTTTATAGAATAACTTATTTAAAGATAAGAGCAATCCAAATACCTTCATTTTAAGAGGGAGATGGAAATACCAGATGGGATTACGATGCTTACTAAGAACACCATCACGGCTAAAAAATTTATATGCAGAATTCAAGAGAAGATGCCATATTGAGCATCCAAATTGTTGTGTTGGTGATGGAGGTCGGAATATCCCTCAGATGTTGTTGTCCTTCGTTGATTTTGCTTCCAGCGGGCTGAACGGTTGAGACTCAGTGTGGGGATTGAGTGTGTGGGTCTCAATGGATTGTCGGTTGTTGCTAACACGGAGCTACCTGCAAGGGAAGTCCCGGGATGGGAAACCACTGTAGAACCCTCCGACGATCAAGTAAGTACCGGGGAGTAATTGGGCAGAGTAACGGTGTCTTGGAAATGAGTTCGACGTACCTGAGTCGTCTGGAGTAGGGGTTTATATAGGGGTCGCATTGGAGAGAGCCGATGCGAGATTCTCGCCGTCTGTTATGCCCCTGCATCATGTTCGCGTTGATGGCGGGATACGCCCATTAATGGTGAGATACGCCCATTAATGGGGAGATAAGATAGCGTGGGATGCGGGACGTGGAGTGGCCGAGATCTCGTCGTGGCGAGATACATGGAGCCGTTATGGGGGCGCTTGGGCTCCGTGCTCTCGGCTAGACAGGGAACCAAAGGAAACTCAGCTTCGGTGACTGCCCACAGTCGAGCGATGAGGCCAAGGAAGCTCAGCTCGGTGACTGCTTAGAGACGAGCGATGAGGTTGAGGAACCTCGGCTGTAGGATGGCTCGGAGGCGAGCCGTTGGCTGTTTGCTAGGCGACTAGAGAATGTACTCATGGGTGGCCCCCCAAAGGTCGGATGATACCTCTAAGATGAGGCGCCGAGGAATGTCCCCAATGCATCGTATTTACTCCATTTACGCAGCCCCCAAGAATCTGAGGATTTTACGTAGACGACACGTCACCTGCTACGTGCCATAATCTGGGATATTCCCATTAACGATCACCATCATTAGCCCCCCATTCTCATTTCGACCTATTCATGGGTCAGGTCGAGAGTGGTCTGCTCGGTCTTCAATGTTCAACTTGGAGCCGAGGATTCTTTATAGAGGGTTGTTTGGGAACAACGTGGTGCTTGGCGGCTGTGCCTTTTCGATTCCTGGGTCCACGTGGCAGTTCACGAAGTACCTTAATTTATGAGCATATCCTCGATGACGTCAGCAGATCGGCGAAACGGTAGTGCGATAAATGGTACATCATTTCTCTTGCTCATGTCGTTGATCTTCGAGCCATATGGCCGCGATAGAGTAGTGGACCGTGAGGCGTCGTATCTGTGGTTGGATCTGCGCGAGGGGCGAAGCGTCCAATGATTAGTTGCCACGTGGCGTCCTCGTGGCCTTGGGTGCGATGATTCATTATGGCGGGAACGGATTTTGGCCGTTGGATGGTCTATACCGAGTGTATAAATAAGGGAGGTCATTTCTTGGTAGACATTTTGCTTTAGTTGTCTCTTTCCATCTGAAGATTTGCCCGGCGCACCATCACTTAGGTCGGACCCTCAGCCAAAAACCCTTCTTCGGCCAATTTTTTCTTGAATCGGATTAGATGTCTTCTTCCTAAGTTTCCATTGATGTTGTTGGGGTCGAGTTGGGCGATGAGGCTTCAGCTTCTGAAGCTGAGTCCAGTGGGTCTTCTTCTTCCTCCTCGGCTTCCGATAGCCGAGGAAGTTCTTCTTCCTCTTCCTCCTCGTCTTCTTCCTCTGCGTCGGGCTCGCCCCCAAGTGGTGGCGATCCCCTTGTACTTCTTCATCGGGTGGCAAAGAGGGCCCCTAATGTGTGTATCGAAAATACCCGCGATGTGCCCTCAATGTTGAATCGTCCGGACGAGCTTTTCGATATCCGGGCTCGCTTCCATATCCCCCATGGCTATTCACTTCGTCTGGACAAGGAGGGAGAGCGGGTAGACTAGGTACAGGGCAATGAGATTGCCTTATACCTGGAAGCATTCCGAACAGGGATGCGTCTGCCCTTCTCATCCAAGATTTGTGCTATACTTCATTGCTTCCGTCTTTCCCCGGGCCAGCTAGCGCTTAACTCACGGAGAATCCTCTTCGGGTTTCTGGTCAGACTGAAGATTGATCGGATCCCCTTTGACTTGAATCTTCTTCTTTCCTTTCTTTTTTTCAAAAATCACCCCGGTACCAGCAAGGAAGAACCGAGCTGGGTGTATCTCTCCTTTAAAAAACGTAAAGGTAGGACGGCCGGGTCAGGGGTAGTGGTCGTCCCTTCTTCCATCCATGAGTGGAAGGAGAAGTTTATTTTCGTCGGTCCTCCAGAAGCGGAGGATTGGCCGGTACCCACCAAATGGCACAGAGCGGATTGCCCACGGGTCAAGCAGTCTAACACCCTAGAGGCCGGTATAGTGTCACAATAGGAACCGATCCAGCGGACCGATATCCTGCTTTCTGATCAGGTTTTGAGCTGGGCGGGACTCATTCCCGCGCTTTTCAGGGGTAAGTTAGGGTTTCACCGATTAATTTAGGGTTGACATGATATTGTTGTTCCTGTTGCTGACCTTTTTCTTCCATTTTCGTCTGCAGAGCCAATGGATCGTTTGAAGATCATGGCTACCAAGGCGTAGGGGAGGAAGGACGGCGGCGCTAGCTCATCCTGACCCACACCGAGCGTGGTCCCCCAGCAAGCCCCTTCCGCCAAGATCCCCGTAGCCCCTCCCGTCCTGGAGAAACGCCGTAGCGGAGGGCAGAAGCATGCCTGGGATCCGGCACCCCGGGCCAGAACAGAAGTGTCATCCTCTGCTAAGTCTTTTCTCAAGAGGTAGAAAAGAGTAGTTACCTGGCCACCCTCGGCTGGGATACAGGTGCAGGAGGGCGATTTCTGTATTGAGGTGCTTTCGGGGCTCTCTGTGGCCGACTGCTTACTGACAAACATGGAGAAGACAGCGGCGGCCAAGATTCCCCGGGGCACCATGAAGGCTCAAGTGGCGGCGATAGATCAGGAGGCCATTTAGGCTGGTAATTCTCCAAAAATTCCCAAGTGTTTTTTTTCTCTGTTTAGCTTCTAAAAATGGTTCGTGTTTTTCCGCAGGTCCTCCAGCATTGCGTCCTTCTTGCCGCTATAGAGGCTGAGGAGGTGACCCCGGCGATGAAAAAGGCCGGAGAGTCTTCCTCACGTGAGGAAGAGCTCCTTGCCAATCCGAAAGAGGCGGAGGACAAGATGGCCTCCCTAAATTTGAGGTTGGTCATGGAGGGCCTGACAGTCGCAAAGCTGAAGGAGTCTTACCGGCTCCTGACCGAATCCAACCGGGCTATTCAGTCCAAGGTAGAAGAGGTCAACGTGCTCTATGACGCCATGAAAAGGCAGAGGGACTCATTCAAGAGGGATGCCCGGGCGGCCCACGAAGCGGCAAAGCATGCCGAGGGAAGGGCGGAAAAAGTCGTGGAGTATAAGGCTTCCGACAAATTCTATATCGACCTTGCCGACTCTGCGGCCGTCGGGTGGCACAACGCCCTCGACGCCGTGAAGAAAGCTATACCTGAGTTCAACGACCAGGAGCTTCGTGCAAGGTATCCTCTTACCAAGGAAGTGCCCCAGGGTGGCAGTGCCAAGCCGGCGGGAGGAGGCAAGGCCCCAGGCGGAAGGGCCAAGCTTGCGGTCGTAATCGAGGCTCCTGGTGGATGTTCCGAACAGGAGGCAACGGGGAGGTCCTAGCCGTGAAGGCGGTTTGAAGCCGCCTTCCTCCTCGTTCTTTATTTTTCCTTTTTTTATTTCTGTAGCCTTCGGACATTTTGTAAAGCTGAGGAGCGTATAATACCTTGTATATAATTTGAAATATTAATAAAGTATTTTTATCTTGTCTTTGATGTGCCCTACTGTAATACTCCCGTTCTTGTTTATTTACAAGTGTGGGTAGATCGGTGTCCCTCCTCCTCCCGGAGTCGAGGTGGCATGGGGAAAGCGAACACCAAATATAAACACAAGTATAAATAGATCGGTGTCCCTTCTCCCCCCGGAGTAGAGGTGACGTGGGACAAACAAAAAACAAATATTAACTCCAAGTACAAATAGATCGGTGTCTCTCAGATCTCAGTGTGGCTGGGGTTCGGGCCCACAGCGTAGCCGGGCAGGAAGCCGCCCGCTGCGGATTGGCCGAGTAGGAAGCTACTCGGCTGCCTCGTAGTGAGGGCTTTGGATCCACAGCATAGCTGGACAGAAGGCTGCCCGCTGCGGATGAGCCGAGCAGGAAGCTACTTGGCCACCTCGTGGTGAGTGCTTTGGATCCACAGCGTAGCTGGGCAGGAGGTTGCTCGCTACGGATGGGCCGAGCAGGAAGCTACTCGGTGTCCTCGTGGTCAGGACTTTGCATCCATAGCGTAGCAGGGCAGGAAGCTGCCTGCTGCGGATAGGCCAAGCAGGAAACTACTCGGCCGCCTCCTGGTGAAGGCTTTGGATCACTTAAGGACATGACCGGCTGGAAATGGCGGGTGTCCCCGTTACTCGGAGTCGATCCTACAGAGATGACCATGATCTACCCGACCGTCAATTCTCCGGGAGGAGGTTGGTTCCCTTGCTCTCGATCTGCCTGCCGTTTATCTCGGAAGTATTTTGCCAGGTGACCGAAGCGGATCAGCTCCTCAATGTAGTCATGAAGTTGTTTGCAGTTCTCAGTCGGGTGCCCCTATGATTGATGGAAGGCGCAGTACGGGCCGCGGAGTCGCATGCCCGGCCTCTAAGTCGCTGGCGAGAGTTTGAAAAATCTCTCGCCCTTAGCCTCCTCCAGCAGGTCGGCCTGAGAGACGTTCAGGGGAGTGTACTCCTAAAATCTCAGAGAATAAGGTTTCGGACTGTCGGCTTTCTTCTTCTCTTCCTTATCCTATTTCTTTCGATCTGTCCGGTCGCCGCGGGGTAGGTTGGCGTTTACTTCCGATTCGAGTTAGATTTCCCACTCGGTCCAGACTTTTACCTCGGCCGTGGTCTTAGGCTGCGCTACTGTGAAAGAGTGGAGCCACTCTTTGTGCCTAAGACCCGTCCTCAAGGAGGTGATAACCATTTCTTCATGTGCTCGGGGACTTCCAGAAAGGCATTGTAGAAGCAAGTGGCGTAACCCTTGAAAGATTCCCTATTTTCACTCTTGATGGTAAACAGGTAGTCGGCCGTCCTTTTCTGTCATCGGTTACCAACGAAATGACCAGGGAACTGAGTCGCCAGCTCGTCAAAGGTCGAGACCGAGCGTGGCGCAAGGCTGCGGAACCAGTCTCGGCCGGCCCAGATGAGGGTGGCGGGGAAGTCTCGGCACTGAGCCACGTCTAAGTTGTCTTGGAAGCTCATGCTTGCCGTAAACACATCCAAGTAGTCCTTCGGGTCAGACTTCCTGTCGAAGAGGGCCATCTTGGGTGGTTTGTTCCAAGACGAGACCCGCTCTCCTAGTTACTGCTCTGTGAAGGGCCTCGTGAGCAAATCTGCGGAGTACTTTGCCACTCCGCCGGACAAACGGGTAGCGTGCTGTTTACCGCCGAAAAAACAGAGACGAATAGGGATGGATCATCTTGCCTGAATCTAAGGGCAGATGCTATTTGGATTTATCCGTTCACCTCTCCGAAGATACCAAGTTGATTTATGGCACCATATATCGGAGGTTTGGACAGACGCGACCGTTGTAGCAGACTTTATCAGACCCCCCTCATTTTATGAGAGATTTTTTTATTGTGGGGACGCTCTTTCCTGTAAGTGCAAGCCCCTGCAGTTAATTACGTTACCGCATTGCGATAACCATTTTCTCCTTCTCCAGCAGTTCACTTTGTGTCGTGTGTTTTTTGTTTGTTTTGGTTGCCCGTGGATTGTATACGGAGACTAGTTTATGTCGTCGCCCATAGGGCGCAGATCAGTCCAAATCCGTATATTTTAGATTTGGGTTTAGGTCAAGGATTTTCTTGATGAGGTTTTGAACTTAGGTTTTATATTCCTACAGATCAGAAATATTTTTGTTTTCTTTAAGGACCGTTAATCTAGTTTGAGATTAAGATCAACTTAAATCTATAGGTGAGCATTTGGGCTCAGTTTGTTCTTGCTAAGGATGCGTTAGTCATATTTGAGACTAAGACCAACTTAACAGCATCTAGGATTGTTTTTTCTTAAGATCCAGCAAAAGAGCATTTGGGCTCAGCTGCAAGAAAATTTCAGAGACTTAGCCAATTTGGGCTTAGTCTACTTAGTCTTTTTTTTTATTCAAAAGTGCTAAGCACTCATTTGGGCTATGTTTTTTCAGCCCCTTTGTTTTTATGAAAAAGTGCTAAGCACTTGTTTGAAGCTCTGGCGCTCAAATGGGTATCATGTGAAGTATTCAGTTATGGGCGCTGCCCAATGAATGTTGAACACTTTAGTCATTTTGACTAATCATGAAGTGCTAAGCACTTTCTATGGCGTCCACATGAGGTGCACATGCGGCGCTGGGCCCTACCTAATTAGTGCTAAGCACTCAGCCGTTTTGGCTACATATGAAGTGATGGGCACCTTTTATATGGCGCACACGTGAGGAGCACGTGCGGCGGTGGGCACTGCCCAATCTATGCTAAGAACTTAGCTGTCTTCGGTTGTATATAGAGTGCTGAGCACTTTTATTCAGCGCCCACATGTGTTTCACGTGAGGCGCTGGCCTTCTGTTTTGGGCGCCCGCGTGTTTTTCACGTGAGGCGTTAGGCGCTGTTAAAAGGGGCGCCTACGTAGGAAGCACATGAGCCGCTAGTATTTATTTTATGGAGATTTAATCTTTGTCGATGTTTTCAGAGAGGTTAAACCTCTGTAAATGGTATTTTGACCATTAACGCTCATCAAAATCACTATTTTTGAGGATTTCGGGTTGAGTTTTTAAAGAACTAAGTTCTTATTTTGAAGGAACTGAGTTTCTGGAGTATTATAGACTCTGTTTTCTTTCTTTTTAAATTTGTTCTTCCATGAATGTTTGATTCTCAAGAACAAAATCTTCCCGATGAGAATTAAATTCCCAACTTATGGAAGACTTGTCTTATGGATCTCAGATCCAGAGAAAGAACTGAGTTCTTTTAAAAGAGTTAAACCCTTAGATGTGATAGAGATATTTTGATCCCTTTTCTTTACCTAAAGTTTTGAGAAGGAAGATCTTCTTCTTTGAGAATTGATTCTCTGTTTTTTTTAGAGCTCACTATATTTTTGCAGAAATTTATAGTGGGTTCCTTAAGACTTGAAGTCTCGGATCCTTTATATAGTAGAAGCAGATTGTTAATTGGTTTTGAGAAAATCTCTCATTGAGAGATTCCAATTGATTTAATTGGTCTCAAAATTGAGTTGGGGAATTTTACCCACCGTTGGATCATTGATCCAAGTGTTTCTATTTTTACAGAATATATTCTTGTTTTTAACAAGATTGGGGAAATATTTTCCCGTATACAAAATTTATTCTGTCAAGTGGTGATTTTTAATTCAAGAGTTCTCTGTTTTACAGAGAGCAATCTTTTTTTTTTGTTTAGAAAGATTGAGAGAATATATTCCCAAAATAGAATTTTATTCTATTATTGGATCATTGATCCAACCGAGAGTTTCTTTCTTATTTAGAAAGATTTGGGAGATATTTTCTCCTAATAGAATTTGATTCTATATTTTGATGATTTATCATCTCCGTCAGATCAAAGATCCAACGGCTCTGTTTAACAGAGAGTATCCCAACTTTTTGTTAGGGAAACGTAGAATTTAATTCTACTTGGACGCTGGCGCTCACGTGTTGTGCACGTGGGCGCCACTTAAGAATTTAATTCTTATGATGGGTACTCCGGTGCTCTGCATATTGGCACCCGCGTGATGAGCATGTGTGGCGCCATATAAGAATTTAATTCTTACTCAGAAAGCGCTTCTGTGCTTTGCACATTGGCGTCGGCGCTCTCGTAAGAAGCACGTGAGGCGCTGTCCCATTAAATTTCAACAGAGCTTTGCTCTTTTAATATGTTTAAATATTAAGGGAACAAATGCCCCCCACCGTTGCTCTCACGTGGCTTACACGTGGGTGCAACGGTGTCACTTTTTTCCACCGTTAGATCTTCTAGGGAGTTGAACTGTCCCTTCACATCCTATAAATAGGGCTTTTGGCCCTTGAGATGATTGCCATCTCTTCATCTTCTCTCTTGAACCTTCCTTTCTTTGGAGAATTAATTCTCGTTTCCTAGAGCTTAGATCTCTGTCTCCCAGAACTCTTTTGAACAGAGTACACTCTACCAGATTTCTTGGTAAGAACTATGAACAAAGCTTAGCTTTTAACTCCTTCTGAAAATATATATTTTCTTAGTTTTGGATTTTAAATCGATTTCTCGGAGATCTAAAAAAACTTTCTTTTCACAGACCATGGATCTTGATGTTCACATCCAAGATTTGAGAATCTTTAATTCTCTTATCTAGGGTTTTACCCTATTATCAATCTTGACACTTGTTCTGGAATTTGATTCCATTCATTAACCCATGAATTCTTTTACCATGGGGATGGTTATGGGATTTAACCCTACTGTTTAGGAGAATTTAATTCCATTTCTTTTAATTCTCTCCAAGACTTGAGAATCTTTAATTCTCTTATCTAGGGTTTTACCCTACTATCAATCTTGACACTTATTCTGGAATTTGATTCCATCCATTAACCCATGAATTCTTTTACCATGGGGATGGTTATGGGATTTAACCCTACTATTTAGGGGAATTTAATTCCATTTCTTTTACATAGCTTGGCTCTGATTTGGATTTTAAGAACTTTTGGAATCTTATTCCCTTTTTCGTTCTTGTATGTTTTATTATCATTTTTATTTTTGGGGTTTTAATCCCTTCTTTTTAACCTGTTGTTTGTTTTAAAGAGCCTGCTTTTTAGGAAATATTGGGAGTTTTTAACTCCACTATTCAATGGACACTTTTTATTTAATGAGAATCCCTTCGGATTCTCACGATGGGCACATGTCTCATCATTGATGAGACATCCCCTTTATTTTATGGGGCCCACTATAGTGATTTTAATATACTGATCGCTAACTCTCAATCCCTTTTTTATTTTTTATTTTTAGATACCATGGCTGGTCATCTGTACGATCTTGAACAGATTATTTCTTATGAGGAGATTCGCATCCAAGGCCGCTGCCGGGGCCAAGAGTTTACTGACGCCCAGTGCGACGCGGTGATGCATCGCTTCGATGACTACAACGGTCGATTGCTTCCCCGCCATTCTGCCCTTTTGAAGATCGTCGTTGGGTCGATCTGGGAAGCTATACCCGGGCGTCTTGAGGTTACACCGGTTCAAGTGCTCGATGACGCTGAGGATAAGGTCCAATCAATGTACTTGATGGGGTTGATCTCAAAGAAACACAGAGATAATCTCGTTACCATCTTGCACCGCGTCTTTCAGCAGAAAGCAATAGTATCGGCATATCATAGAGTGGAGAACATCAGTGGTGACCCTGACGCTTGCATTCGAGAGAAGATGCACAAAAAGATGGTCGATGAAGCTGAAGGCGCACTGCTCAATCTTGCTTTTGAGCTTGAGAATCGGTGTCCGGAGTTCGGCGATTTGTCGTTGTAAACATTCTGATGTTTTTTTTTATCACCAATGTATAAATTTTTTCGAAATATGAATGACAAAGCTCCCTTTTTCTTTATGCCAATGCTCATATGTGCCTCACGTGAAGTGTTGTTATATATATATATATATATATATATATATATATATATATATATAGGGGTTAAGGGTCCTGTGTTCGAACTCAGGAAATATTCCTGAGCCCGTAACCCAAAAAAACCCTCACCTGATCGCGATTTAAAAAAAGAAGCCAGAAAAAAAAATCTCACCTCGAGTGCCTCCTCGCGCCTCCCTCCCTCCTCACGCCTCCCTCCCTCGAACTCACCGCCCCTCATCCATCGCCTCCTCCCTCGAGCACCTCGCTGCGCGACCCTCCCTCCTCCAACGCCTCCCTCCCTCCATCCTCACGCCTCCCTCCCTCGAACTCGCCGCCTCTCCTCCCTCGCCTCCTCCCTCGAGCATCTCGCTGCGCGACCTTCTCTCCTCCAATGCCTCCCTCCCTCACCTTATCGAGCGCCTCCTGGAGCACCCTCCAGGAAAGAAGAGAGCTATAGGAAGAATTCTTGCAACTATACACTATTATTTCTTCTCCATAGATTGTAGGTGGTGACTTCAATGCTATCTCGTATATTGATGAAAGGAGAGGAAGAGGTAAACCAAAATTTGATGATTTAATGATATGATTAATACTTGTGCTCTTGTTGAATGCGGGCATTCTGGTACTAAATTCACATATTGCAATACTCAAGAAGGTTTTAGGAAAGTTTGGTCTGGCTTGATAGGTGCTTACTCAATCAAGCATGGCTTTTTCAATTTCCTAATGCACAAGTTCAACACCTTTCCAGAGGCTGTTTTAATCATACCCCCATATTCTATTCTTGTCTGGATCCAACTCCTGTCCCTAAAACTTTTAACTTCCAAAGTATGTGGATTTCTCATGAAACTTACATGATTGCAGTTGAAAACAGTTGGGATGAATATGGATTATATCTCTGATCCTATTATAAAGTTTTTCCTGAAAATGGAAAGGCTTAAAAAGATGCTGCAAACATGGAACAAATTGGTATTTGGGAATGTACCTGATAATATCTCTATTGCTGTACTGGATGTGAACAAGAAGCAGTCTAAATATGATGCAGATCCAACTGAAAATCACTTTAATGGTCTCTGGGCAGCCAAATCTCATTTTGAATCCACTTTACATCATGAAGAGATTTTTTGGAGACAAAAGTCAAGGGTTAATTGGTTAAAAGAAGGAGCTATGAATACTAAGTACTTTCATAATTGTGTGAGAATCAAACATTGTGCAAACAGAATATCAAAGCTAAAGAATTCAACAGGGGTTTGGATGAGGGCCAGAATGAGCTAGTTAATCTTGCAATTCAGCATTTTACAAATGCTTTTACTATACAGAAACAAGAGGACAATAGGCCAGACTTCAATAATATAATACCCATTATAGTTACTGCGGATGATAATAATTTGCTTACCACTGCCCCCTCAATGGATGAGATTAAGAAAACTGTTTTTTTCTATGGAGCAAGAAAGTGCCCCTGGTCCAAATGGCTTTACTGGAAGCTTTTTTACTTCTGCATTGGATATTATCAAAAATGACTTGTATGATGCTGTAACTTACTTCTTCAAAAATGGGCAGATACCCAGAGCAATGAACTCCACACCGATATGTCTCATTCCTCAATACGATGCTATAACTGATTACAGGCCAATAAGCCTTTGTAATTTTTTGTACAAAGTCTTTACAAAGATTCTTTCTGATAGACTTACACTGATTTTGCCCAAAATCATCTCCTTGGAGCAAGGAGCTTTTGTTAAAGGAAGAGAAATCTCAGAAAGCATATACTCAGGAGATAACTCAGGATTTGAATAAGAAAACTAGAGGTAACGGTGTGATTTTTAAACTTGACATGGAAAAAGCTTTTGGTAGAGTTGAATGGTCTTTCTTGTTTCAAATTCTCACTTCCTTTGGCTTCTCTACTCAATTTGTTAAAAATGATACAAGGTTGTTTGAAATCTCAGCACTTTTCAGTAATTCTAAATGGTCAGCTAGGGGGTTATTTTGTAGGATCTAGAGGTATTAGGCAGGTGATCCACTATCCCCTGTCTTATTTATTTTGTGCTCGGAATACCTCAGCAGGGGCTCATCATTGCTTTCATCTGCTAGTAAAATTACTCCATACAAGAGCTGCAGTAATTGTCCTGAGACATCCCATCTACTGTATGAAAACGACACAGTGATCTTCACCAATGGAAGTAAAAGGAATATTCAAAACCTTTTTAATTTTCTTCAACAATATGAAACTTTCTCTGGCCAAAAGCTAAATAAAAGGGTGCATTAAGAAAATACTTGTGGAATCTGATTCTAAAGTTGTGGTGATTAGTAGTATAAATGGCAAAAATCAGACTCCTTGGTTTCTTTGCTATATTATCAAAGTCATTCAATCTCTTGCAAAGCTTACTGAAGCAGTTTTTTGCCACACTTTCAGAGGGAACAATGGAGCTGCAGATTGGTTAGCTAAAGATGCTCGAATAAACAAATTAATTAACTCTCTGTGTGTGTGTAATTTTCAGGTGCTACAAATAAAGAAACAAAAATTGTACTTAAGTAAGGCCAAGAATGGTAGAATACCAAAGCAGATCCAAAATCTTTATGCAGATATTTCGTGTTCGAAGCCGCATAAAGTAGCAGCATGACCAAAGACTTGAAGATGCACAAGCCATGGGCAGAGAATTGAATAAGGGAGTTGAAGCTAGGAAGCTAAACACAAGAAAGAACTAACTCGCTATGATTTCGTTGCTATGTTTAGAGTTAGAATGATGTATAGGCTTTAATAATATTTTGCATGAGACCGGTTCATTTCAAACTCAACTCTTTCGTCAATTGTAAGAAATTCAATTTGACAATTATAATTTCAAATGTTTTGAAGTAAATGCGGTCTTTTGCGTTATTGTATATGACATATCTTTTGCGTTATTGTACATACCATATCCAACAACTTGAACAGGTTAAAATTTTAAGGATTGACTTGTTACTTCATATTCAATGGTGTTGATGAAATGGTGGGTATATGTTGGTTTATTTTGATTTCCATTTTCTTCTCTCTCTTTTACCAGTAAGCGTTTTCCAGTTGAAAATCAGAAGAAAAAAAATCAAATTTACAATAATTTTTTATCCACGTGTTAGACCATTTCTCAACAAAAAAAATTACAAACTCAGACAAATACTAATGATATTTAAAACTTGCACCATATAAATGTCAATATTAATATTCAAGTACATCCAAGCCATAACAATAAAAATACTAACAATTACTAAACAAGCTCCAAAAAATCAGTAAAAATCTTCTATTATGCTCCAAGCAACACCAAAACTATCTTCACTCATTTCCGTTAGAAGCATCTTTTGCCTAAAAATAACTCATATTAGATATCAACCATCATTTATAAATAATTAATGACAACAAATAAGAACAAACA
The DNA here is from genome assembly GCA_030015575.1 of Agapanthus africanus. NCBI lineage: Eukaryota > Viridiplantae > Streptophyta > Magnoliopsida > Asparagales > Amaryllidaceae > Agapanthus > Agapanthus africanus. The sequence goes on from CM057339.1 coordinate 52,731,620, forward strand.
AGAATATAATACTAATACCTTTAAAAGCTGACAAGTTCTTATATCATGACCCTTTTCGTGACAATTACTACAAGTGCGCGACCTATTTTGAGCTTTTGATTGCGATACTTCTATTCCAGATGGAATTCGAGATGCAATAGCAGGACGGCCCTTATGGGTATTTTTCGTAGGATCTGTGATCGTTATATGATATAGGTAAGAAGGTGTCGGAGTATAACTAACTTGAGTGCTCGTCTCTTCTTCATGATTTAAATTACATTGTTGCAACATACTATTAATAAACTCTTCTATTTTTTCATAAAGATCTCGATTCTCCGCCACCAAGTATACAACTTTATTCATTTTTGCATGAAGTCTCCATGAATCAAAAGGTGTAACTGCTCTATTTTCTGCATTTGTTGATAGTCCCAGATCAACACTTGCATGTGCTCCACGACCCTTAGTGGTGCCGTGCCTAACACCAAGAGTCCATCTCGATAGAATATATTGTTTTGGGATGGTTTGCATAAACGGTATCTGCTTCATTACATATAATATATGTTTGCATAGCATACCGTCGGTCTCAAATATAGCGCACGAACATTTGAAGAATTCTTCCACTGGGTTGCACTTCACATTGTGAGTATTAATTTTTCCATCTATCTTGCAAACCACATTATAAGTGGTAAAGTTCTCTTCTAGACCACCCATATTATGCCAACAATGAAACACATTTCGAAACTCATTTTAGAATATCTCAAATAAATTAGCAGTATATACCTTTGCTACACAAGCCTCCATGTCATGCATGCCTTGAAAATCTGGTTTTGTCGTTAAGCAACGTGTGTCTTCTCTTTCCTCCTTTTTTCGTCGAGCGGCTAGAGCTTTGTCATATCGTTCAACAAATTGAAACAATGGCGTCATAGAATTAATGAAACCATCAAAGAACGAGTTCATACTCTCACTTCTCTGACTTGATCTCATGCCAGCAAAAAACATATCCTTCAAATAGGCTTCAACCCAATGATATCTTTGGTCATACATGTTTTGCAACCATCTCCAAGATTTCATTTCATTTATTGCTTTTTCAGACAACGGTTCTTCAAAAATTCTTCTATACTTTTCATTCAAAGTGACCCAACACTTTTCACTTTCTTCAATAGTTTTACTATATCTACTCCATTTCTTATAATCCTCATCGAAGGTTTCAAAAGAGCGACGTAAAGAACGGAGATGCTCATCTTCATGCAAAGTTATATGCCATATACAATATCTATGCAGGGTTTTTGGAAATACCCTCTTAATAGCATTACAAATTGCAAGATCCTGATCTGTGATGATTGCGGCTGGCGCTTTACCCCACATGCATTATAACCATTGCTGAAATAACCAAACAAAAGTCTCCTCTTTCTCATCCGCTAAAAGAGCGCATCCAAACAATGAAGATTGTCAATGGTGATTAACTCCCGTGAAAGGTGCAAATGGCATTAGAAAACTATTAGTCTTATATGTAACATCAAAAACCATATCATTAAATTGCATATAACTAGCCCTAGCTCTTCCGTTAGCCCAAAAAATACTTCTACAGGTTCCCCCAGCATCAAGCTCAAGTGCATAGTAAAATTGAATATCTGCAGCTTACCTCTCAATAAATTGTTGTATTACAGATACACATTGACGACCCATATTATTTCTTCTTTTCGATTTGAAATAGTCAATGATTTGTTGTGGAGTGACATTTACCAAATTATCCCCACCTGTAGTATTTATTAAATCAGCAATCTGTGATGGTCCCGCACCACAATCATGAAACTGATCCATCAACGATTTGCAAGAAGGCTTTAAATGATCTACACAATGATAACGTAAAGTAGAAATTTTTGATGGCGTGGACAACAAAGGATGGCTATGTTGATCATCAATAAGTGTTACCCTTCAAACATCATCTCTGATTCTATGTATGATAATTCTTCCAGGACAACCTTCTCTCATATGTTGTTTTCTTCTTTTAACTTCCCTCCCTTACTCTCTTTTGTCCTTCAAACTTTTATGCCCTTTTTTACTGCAAACAAATTTCTTTCGATTTATTACACCATCCTTATTTCTTGCACTCGTCGACTTGCGAACAGAGAAGCCTTTAAGTTTTACAAACGAGTTGTAAGTATTGTATGCTTCCTCATCGGTAGGAAATTCCATACCAACATGAATAACAACATTACTATTAATGAGATCACCGGCATCATCATTAGCATTCTCAGTTTCTCCATACTCATCTTCCTCATCCTCGCTATCATCATCCTCGTTTTCACCATTCTCATTACAGCCGACGAGATCATTAGCATCGACATGATTGATTAACCCACTAAAATTTTGGGATTGCTCATCGATTGCATGGTATTGATTGTTATCCATTCCTACTAAAAAAAAGTTTATGTTATGTTAACGTAATCATAACCTTAAATATATGAAAATCACACTGAAAAATTAAACATCAATTGATCTTAATATGAAACTTTTATTGGCATAAGAATAATTTGAGAGAACAAGATAAACTCTTCCAAATTGTATACGAAACCTACATATCAATCAAAATTTACTCAGTTCTCTCTCTTTTTTTAATTAAAAAAAATCAGTTTAAAGAGTTCTTCCATACACAAATCCATTTTCTGAAAATGGCTGTGACGAAATATGTGATGATGATGATGAAACGATTACCTGCATAAAGCAATACCTGCATAAATTTTACCCGATCACGGGAGAAAGGCGCGGCAGCCAGGGCGAGGGTGCTCGAGAAGGTGAGGGAGGGAGGCGTTGGAGGAGGGAAAAGGCGCAGCGAGGGAGAAGGGAAAAGGCGCAGCGAGGGAGAGGGTGCTCCAGGAGGCGCGCGAGAAGGTGAGGGAGGGAGGCATTGGAGGAGGGAGGGTCGCACAGCGAGGTGCTCGAGGGAGGAGGCGAGGGAGGAGAGGCGGCGAGTTCGAGGGAGGGAGGCATGAGGAGGGAGGAGGGAGGCGTGGGAGGGTCGCGCAGCGAGGTGCTCGAGGGAGGAGGCGATGGAGGAGGGGCGGCGAGTTCGAGGGAGGGAAGCGTGAGGAGGGAGGGAGGCGCGAGATTTTTTTTTCTGCCTTCTTTTTTTAATCGTGAGGAGGTGAGGGGTTTTTTTGGGCTACGGGCTCAGGAATATTTCCTGAGTTCGAACACAGGACCCTTAAACCCATATATATATATATATATATATATATATATAAACTAGTGTCGGCGCTCACGTGTCATGCGCATGATGCGGTGCTACAGGATTTAATACTGAACTAGCACCGGTGGTCACATGTTATGCACGTGAGGCACCGCTACAGGTTAAAATCCTGTAAAGAAGCGATGCTGGCGCTCACGTGTTATGCACGTGAAGCGCGGCTGAGGAAATCGTTTCACCTTCTTGCTCTGATTTCCATGAGTCAACCTTTTCTTTTCCCATGCCCTTTTTGTCAGGACTGGGATATAGTTCCACCATGCACAACATTTTCTTTGCCTAGACTTGAATGCTTCTCTTTATAACCTGAATCTATGTTTTTCTCCTTCTTCACAAGGAGAGAACCATTTTTATTAAACCAAGAGTTAGGGCTTGCAATCGTCCGCATGCTCGTCGACAACCGTGGAAGGTACCTATCGAGGGAATTGTTCCTCGTTTAGCTGCGCATTTAGTGGATCCCGTTCTCATAGATGACCAATGTGATACGGTGATGTACGAGCTTCTGGCTCGTAGAGGCTCTCCTCTTCCTGTCAGCTCCATTTGGCTCCGGATGATCTTCTTATCTGTGCTTGCTGACATCCCCCTTATCCAGCGGAGATGACTCCGGCGATGCTCGACGCAGCGGAGGACAAGATCGAGTGCTTGTATGAGGCACATCTGATTACCCAGCCTCTGAAGGACCGTTCTATTCAGTTGCTAAGTCAGATGCGGGCTCAGCGGGCCTTTATGTCCGCCTTCGTTGATGGGCACGGTGCTGACCGATGGGGAGCGACTCCTCGCGAAGATCACCGCTTCGACATGGTGGAAAAGGCAGAGAGGGAGTTGGGGAATCTTGTTTATTGTTTTTTTAATCCATGTATCACCGATCCTATATTTAGTGATCATTTTTCTATGGAATAAAAAAAATTTATTGACCGCAGAACGTTTCACCCCAGCACATATCCATGTGGGCATCTTGCCTCTGCACATATACTTTGCATTTTAACCTTAGAAGTTTCTGATGCACGCATCTAGACATAGATGACCACTGGACTAATGTGAACAAATGCTTCCCCCTACCACCTTGCTCATGGTGGTATATCCGTAAGTGAAGTAATGCATAGCATCTGGCTAGTTTCTGGCTGGCATGCCATACACGATTTTTTTTTTTAGAATTTTGACCTGAGAAGATAGCGAGCAGGCACAAGCGTCATCATCTATCATTAACTCAGATCTCGATCCTTAAAAAATGTTGTTCTGAGCCCCAAAGCCTATGAGTTATGCCTTTCTGTTTCTTGACGTCTTGATCTGGCGCAGAGTAGTTTATGTACTCATTTTCGAAGTTTGTAGTTTATGTACTCATCTCGGAGTTTATAGTTTATTCACTCGTTTTGGAGTCTGTAGTTTATGTACTCATTTCAAAGTTTATAGTTTATTCACTAGTCTTGGAGTCTCTAGTTTATGTACTCATTTCAGAGTTTATAGTTTATTCACTCGTCTCAGAGTCTCTAGTTTATTCACTCGTTTCGGAGTTTGTATTTTATTCACTCGTCTCGGAGTCTCTAGTTTATTCACTCGTTTCGGAGTTTGTAGTTTATTCACTCATTTCGGAGTATCTGTAGTTTACCTACCTCCCTTGGGTTTATAGGCAAACTTGTCCTAACGTTGTATGTAGATAACCCCCATTCTTTTTAGGACAGAAGTCCGTTAGGTTTGTGGTATTAGGGTTTTAGTCCGTGGTATCGTCACGTTGGCTGATGTATTCTTCGATATACAATCTTTAAGTTTCTATTCGAGTAACCCCGCGACTGTTTTAACGACTCTGAATTTACTGTACTAAATTTCTATTTTAATGTACAAAAATGAGTTTACAGCCTGAGTTTGAGTTATAAGTCAATTTTGTTAAATAACAGTAAAAAACAACTTGTAGCTCACTGGTAAAGCCTTGCACTGTTGTGACGTAGCCCCTGTGTTCGAATTTACTATACTGAATTTCTATTTTAATGTACAAAAATGAGTTTAGAATCTGAGTTTGAGTTATAAGTCAATTTTGTTAAATAACAACAAGAAACAACTTGTAGCTCACTGGTAAAGTCTTACACTGCTGTGACGTAGCCCCTGTGTTCGATTCCCATCAGACACATGAATTTTTCTTTTTAAATTTTGGAAGCCCAAAAGATTGCATGTTCAATACACGGGGAAATGAAAAGTTCAGAAAAATCAAACATATGCAAAAGGGTTTAAATACACATTTTATCAAGTGGCACGAATGTCGAAGCAAATGCCTCGAGATCGAATGGCCAAAAGCCTCAAAGGACCGGCGGGGATGGCTATGATAAGCCCAAATTGTCCCGGGTTTTGCACACCAGTCTCTTCACCTACCTCTAACTCCCTTGTTTGATTTCCCTGCAATCAAACATAGACCCTACATTTCACAATTAAATCACATTTTAATTCTTTTCAATCCAAATTTTTAATTCCAAAACTCTAATTCTCCACTATAAATACCATCTCCTACTTTGGCTAAGCACCATTCTGAAAATTATAACAAAATTCTCTCAAAAAGTTCCTAAGTACAAGTGGAGTAAAGAGGATTTAGCAAGCAAGCAAATTCCGGTGATGATCGAAGCAAATTCCGGCAATGATGCGACGCTACGAAGCTCACCTCCTTTTCTTCAACCCTTCTTTAGACTCTCTAAACCGTACGTCCCTCCCAATCCTCCTCCTTTTTCATTACTTTTCACTTTAAATCCAATATCGGTAAAAGTGGAGTTATACCGATATCTTCTTTTATAAAACCTATTACTCCATTTCCTTTTATGATTTGGGTCAAATCACTTTTACACAATACTTGTAACCCTAAATACTAATATTTAGAATTAATTTTAACCAAGAATCTCATGTGAAACATTCATACTTGAACTTTTTCATTAAAATACCATGAACTTTAATAAACACCTCTTTTAGTATTTGTTAAAACAATACCTTAGGAAAAACTTCACGAGGTAACGACCTACCCCACACACACACTTGGTTTCATAGAACAATACTTATTGAATGTATTTTCGTTTTGAAGTATAATATTACGATAAAATACCACATGGCTTTAAAAAACCGGATTTCTTTTAAGGCGGTATTTTCTATCCTTTGCGATTACGCATCTACAACCCACTTTAGGGGACCTGCTAATGGATGGTGCGGATTATCGCACATCCTTAGGCTAGTAGAACAAGATGCAGATCTCCTCACGGAGCATTCAATCTCAAAAGGATTTAAATACGGTTTTTAAGAAATACGAATTTTCTAAATAAAATAAAATTATTTTTTTTAAATTAAAATTATATAAAATTATTAATACATATTTTCAAAATATAATAAACCTATGTTTTTCAAAAATGAAAAGATTAACAAATGTCAATAAAATACCTTCAAGATACTAAAAAGATAAGTTTTACAGTAAAATACCATGAATTTTCCAAGCTAAGTAATTATCACTAAAAATACACTAAATACTTAAAATCCATGCTCATGAAAATCTCAAATAATACTAATCACCCTAGATATTTTATTTTTAAACTATATTAAAATATTTTTCATAAAACCCCCTCGAGATATATAAAACAATATTCAAAGACTTTAGTAAATATAGGTTTAAGCGAGATCAATTCTCTTGAGCCCCAAAGAGCCGGAGAAAGTGAGTGCATGCTTATTTAAGGTAGAAAACTTAACGGAGTTATCAATGGTAAATGTCTTGGAAAATGACACAAATCCTGCCGTCCCTGTGCAGCAGTTACAGATGACTCCCGAACCTAATTCAAGAGCTAAATCAGTTTACAAGTGTCTGACTTAGTCTGAATACAATTCAAACCTAAATCCAAAATCAAACCCGATTACTTGATCATGAACATGAATACTTGAAATCAAACATCAATATCAAACCTGTATACTTGACTTGACTTGACCGAACCATGATTATAACTTGACTTGACTATATGAATACTTGACTACATCCTGAACATGAATACTTGAACAATTTGTATCTATGGTTTTGGCAAGTTTGATAATTATAATCTATACAATACATTACGTGGGGATAAAGGGGTAGATTGGTACGGAACGTATATCGTGGCACGAGAGGTCACTTAAAAGACACCTACATGAATTCTTGTGCCGTTGTCCCGTAGGTTATGACGGGGCCTTGTACAACATGTTACCATAGTCCACGGGATAAGATGGACTCCTCTTGTATACATGAATATTTTCTGAATCAAGCTACAAACAACCACGTTATAATAATCATTATATACTGGTAATCAATCATACACAAATTACCTGTTCATTTCACTTTACTTGTTATATTCTCTTTCTTCTTTTGGGACTTACCGAGCGCTAGTTCGCTGACGACGTTCCTTTCTATTTCTTTCTTTAGAATGTTCGTCAGGAGGACATGACTCTCAGGAGATCGAGCCTAGCCAGGAGGACTTGGATTAGCTTGCAACACAGCCAGACTTCTAGTTCCTTGTACTTACTTTCATTTTGTATGCCACTGTTTAGGCACTGCTTTATATCATTGTACCCTTTCTTTTCAAACATTTGTATGTAAAGATGAATGTAAATAAAGTTGTTGTTATTTTATATCACTTGTCATTCTTGTACATTTTTATATATTGCTTAATTACGCTTAACATATTTATTTCTTAATAAATACGTTGCGGCCTGCTACGTCACCGTATCCATCTACTAAGAAGCGGGCGTGACAGGTTTTGTTGGTGGCCCATGCAGATCAGTTCTGCAGGAAGTCTTAAGCAATATATTATAAGAATTATAAGAATCGGCAACTATACATTTCTTACATTTCAAATTTCTTGAATCTATCCTAACCATTCATTTTCTATCAAGGTCATGAATTCTCCCAACAACACCAGCACGAATGTCAATGGCAACACCCCACCGCCTACTCTACCACCACCTCCTACCGTTGCAGCTTCCATCAACGAGCAAACGGTACTGCTCGAGACGATCAAGAGCCTCTTGGAGGGTCAGCAGCAGCAGACTGCTATCCTCATGCACCGCCCAGAAGTCAAGGCACCCGGAGTCAAACAATTCCGGGCACTGCATCCAAAGCACTTCTCAGGAAAAGAGAGCCCACTGGATACAGAAGAATGGGCTCAGTCGATCAAAGATGATCTAGCAGCAGTACAAGTGCCAGATATTGCTTGGATGAGAGTTGCTAAGTTGTAACTGATAGACAATGCCAGAGTCTTGTGGAAGGCTGAAGAAAGCCGTATCACCCAACCGAACGAGTGGAAAACATTTCGCGATCTGTTCAATACGAAGTACTTCCCTAAGACTGCCTGTTTCGACATGGAGCAGCAGTTCATTTATTTACAACAAGGCTCGATGTGGGTCAAGTCTGTGGATGAATACGATGCTGGGTTTACTATGCTTAGCAGGTAAGATATTGTCTCAAATTCAAATTCCTGATTTCACTCATTACACTGCTAACACAAGGTCGTAACAGGTTCACTGCACACCTGATTCCTACTGCTGAGATCCAGGAACGACGATTTCAATAAGGGTTAGAACCGGAAATCCAAGCTACACTCGCTACAGAGGATTCCCAACCCATGGACTTGCTCTGAAAGCTGCCCGGCGCTATGAGGCGGTTGTGAAGAAGAAGGGCAGACCGCAGACTGCCAGTGTGAAACGCCCTGCCACACAGATAACAGGAGGAGCCTCTTCTAGGCCAACTTTTGCACCCAGGAGACCGAGAGAATCATTTAACCGGCCCAGTCCAGACTTTTGCTTCAACTGCAAGAGAACGGGACACCTAGCGAAGGACTACAGGCGTGCAAATAGCCTGTGTTTAGTTTGTGGTGCATCCACTCACGCCATAGGAGCTTGTCCATACCGTTTCAACACAGCTCCAGCCCTAAGACCAGCTATCACAGTACCGCAGCGGCCAGCCATTCAAGCTCATGCACCCCGATTAGCTCTCCCTGTACCCGCTCCACGTGGACCTCCTGCACAGCCTCAACGTCAGTTCCATCAGGAACAGAGAAACGTGCCTCAAGGGCAGAGGAATGTTCCCCAAGGACAGAGGAATGTGCTTCCATCAAGGAGGAATGTACCCTGACGTCAGGCTTTTACAATAACGGTCGAGGAGGTCGAAGCCACCGGCCAAGTCATCACTAGTAACTCCCAATCCTTTCAAACCTTTTCAATCCTTATATATCACTATACTTTTCCTATATCTAAACCTAACCTCGCACAACTTAGGTACTATACTGGTAGCATCCCTTCCTGCTCTAGCTCTCTTCGACACTGGAGCGTCACATTGCTTTATGTCGCAATGGTTCATCTAAAATCATGCGATTCCAGTTAAACCACTCGTATCCAGCTGGAATGTCAGTTCAGAGAACGGCGTTATAAAAGCAACTCTGGGATATAATCTGTCCAGTGGTCGTCTGCAGTCGAGAATTTTATGCGGACTTCAAGGTGCTGGACATACCGAACTTCGATGTAGTCTTGGGAATGGACTGGCTAGGAACTTTCTTCGCTACCATCGACTGTCGCCAAAGAAGGGTAGTGTTCGAAATACCAGATCATCTAGTGTTCTATTTCAAGAGTGGAGACCGTAACTTGGAACCTAGCGTCTACAAAGCTAAACTAAAGAAAGCAGTGGTTGCAACATTATAAGCGGAAGAATCGAAGCCAGAGGTAGTTCGAGGATGTATTCCCTGAAGATATATCAGGTTTGCCTCTCGATCGAGCTCTTGAATTCAGCATTGATTTACTACCTGGTGCACAATCGGTAATCAAAGCTCCATACCAGTTAAGTCCTGAAGGATTAAAGGAGATCCACACTCAGTTGGACGAACTCCTGAAGAAAGATTGGATTTTTCCCAGTACTTCAAGCTGGGGATCTTCGGTATTACTCGTGAAGAAGAAAGAAGGTTCATACAGGATGTGTGTAGATTATCGAGCTCTGAACGAAGTGACGATCAAGAACAAGTATCCACTACCATGCATCGATGATCTGTTCGATAAGTTAAGTGGGTCTTGTGTATTTTCGAAGCCAGATCATCGTTCGGGTTATCATCACGTGAAGGTCAAAGAGTCTGATATTCTGAAAATGGCGTTTAGGACTTGCTATGGCCATTATGAGTATCTCGTAATGCCACTTGGAGTGACCAATGCACCTGCTATCTTTATGAATCTGATGAACTAAGTTTTCCGAGAGTACTTAGACAGGTTCATTGTCATCTTCATCGACGGCATCCTGGTGTATTCAAAGGATCGGAAAGAACACGCCGAGCATTTATGAATTGTCCTAGAGACATTACAACAGCATCAGCTCTACGCCAAGTACAGCAAGTGTGAATTTTGGCTAGATCAAGTCAGATTTCTTGGACATATCGTTTCAAGCGAAGGAATCTCAGTAGATCCAGTTAAGGTGTCAGCTGTCAGCGAGTGGCCGACACCAAAGATAGTGAAAGATATACGAAGTTTCTTGGTGTTAGCATGATACTACTGACGATTCATCGAAGGCTTCTCGAAGATTGCAGCACCCCTGACCAAGCTCATACGTAATACCGGATGTATTCATTGAATCATGTGGTCAGAAGATTGCAACACCCCGGACATATTCATTGAAGCATTCGTATGGTCAGAAGCATGTGAAAATTCTTTTATAGAACTCAAGTCAAGATTAACTTCTGCCCCTATTCTCGTAATACCGGATCAATCTGGAGGATTTGTTGTTCATTGCGATGCGTCCAGTAAAGGATTAGGATGTGTTCTACACCAGTATGGAAAGGTTGTGGCTTTTGCATCAAGACAGCTGAAAGTTCATGAGTGCAACTATCCAACACATGATCTAGAGTTGGCAGACGTCATCTTCGCACTTAAGATTTGGCGCCACTACCTTTTGGGAGAACGAGTGGATATATACACCGACCACAAGAGTCTGAAATATGTATTTACACAGAAGGAATTAAACATGCGGCAGAGAAGATGGCTAGAACTCATGGCGGACTTCGACATTAACCTACAGTATCATTCTGGGAAGGTGAATGTAGTTCCTGATGAACTTAGCCGCCAGCCATTAGCAATGAATCTCGCCGCTCAGTGGAAGCTACAGCAGGAATTGCATAGATTGGCGATCAAAGTAGTTATGCCAGGTAACGCTTCAGATTTGATGAACTTACAAGTCCAATCCACTCTTGTCAATCAGATCAAGGCAGCTCAAGCAAATGATGCCAAGCTACAAAAGATCCGAGAACAAGTAGAAAATGGACTTCGAACTGACTTCATCATCCACGAAGATGGATCCTTGCGATATGGAAGTCGATTATGTGTACCAAACGGCCCAGTTCAAGAAGAGTTGATAAAAGAAGCTCACATCTCTCCTTATTCTGTACACCCCGGTGGTACAAAAATGTACAAGGATCTATGGCAATACTACTGGTGTCATGGAATGAAGTGCGAAGTAGCTAGAAGCATAGCCAAGTGTTTGGTGTGTCAGCAAATGAAGGCTGAACATCACAGAACTGTTGGTCTACTTTAGCCGTTACCAATCCCAGAATGGAAATGGTAGCACATTACCATGGACTTCGTGACTGCCTCCTCGCAGCACGAAGGGTAATGACGCAGTATGGGTTATTGTGGATCGACTCACCAAGTCGGCTCATTTTATTCCTTTTTGAGTTGGTCAATCTATCGAGACGTTGGTGAAGAAGTACATGGAGGTAAGCATAAATCTAAAGTAAGATTAAACCTTCAAGATGTACTATATTTGATACCCATGAATTCATGCAGAAGATCGTGAGATTACATGAAGTACTTGTTTGCATCTTCTCCGATCGTGATACAAGATTCCGATCACAGTTTTGGCAGAGTCTGCAAGCCAGCCTAGGAACGAGTCTGAAATTCAGCACGGCTTATCATCCCCAAAAGGACGGACAGTTCGAGCGAACAATTCAGATTCTGGAGTACATGCTAAGAGCTTGTATGTTAGACATCAGAGGTTCGTGGGAAGATCACCTACACCTTGTGGAGTTTTCATACAACAACAGCTATCAGGTAAGCATTGGAATGGCACCATTCGCAGCACTCTACGGGCGGAAGTGTCTTTCACCACTAATTTGGGACGACGTTGGAAATCGTGAACTCCTTGGACCAGATATGATCGTGGCAACTGTGGACGTAGTTCGCACGATCAAGGAAAGAATGCGCATAGCCCAAGACAGACAAAAGCATTGGGCAGTGTAACGACTCTGAATTTACTGTACAAAAATTTTTAGTTTAATGTAAAGAAAGGAGTTTACAAGCCTGAGTACAATTTATAAGTTAATTTTTGTTTAAGAACGGCAAGAAATAACTTGTAGCTCACTGGTAAAGCCTTGCACAGCTGTGACGTAGCCCCTGTGTTCAAATCCCCTCAGACACATTTATTTTTCTGATTTATTTTTAAAACTTTTTGGAAGCCCAAAAGTTTACACGTGCAATGCACATAAAAATGAAAAGACAAAAAAATCAAACATGTGAACAATAATTTAAATACAGAGATGTACACGTGGCTTCAATTCGATGACTCCCCCTCAACAAACGACCCGCAAGATCATCAATTGGGCCGGCGCCGACGGTCCCCCCGTAGCCAATGGTGCCCGTGCTTTGCACACACGACCTTCCTCTACTCCTAACTCCCCTGCACTGTTTGATTACTCTGCAATTAAACAGAGACCCCTCAATTCCCCATTTATCATCTTTTTAATGCATTTTAATTCATCTTTTTAATTCCAAAACTCTAATTCCACACTATAAATACTATCTCATGCCCTAGCCCTGCCTCATTCTGAAAATTATAGCAAAAATTCTCAAAGTTTTCTAAGTACAAGAATTGTACAAGTGGAGTTAGCAAGAGATCAATTTTCAGCGAGAATCGAAGCAAGTTCCGGCGACCCCACGACGCTATGAAATTGAACACTCCCTCTTATACCTTTTCATAGGATAACTAACTAGTAACCCCCTTTCAATTCCTCTTCTCCTTCCTTGAAAAGTTTTTTTTTTCAAAATATGTCGGTAAGTGGAGTTAATACCGACATTTTATTCTAAACCCTAGAAATTACACTTTTTCTTAAGTATTGCTCATTCATATTTCTGCACCTTACATGTTAATACAGTAAAACCTCCGTATAGGAATACTCTATATAGGAATAACCTCCCTATAGTGATAAAAAGTCCCGGTCCCGACTCGGGACCAGTTATAAATAAGAATAACCTCCACAGTGTGATATTCCATACTTTTTCCAAGTCCCGCCTGTACTAATTTACCTCTATATAGTAATAAATTGGCATTAAATTTTAAATAATTTTTTATATATATAAAAAATACATAAAATTACTTGGCTATTACAATTGAACTTAAGATGACATAAATTACTTAACTACACAATTGAACTTAAGATGACATAAAGTACTTATTCAAAGTTGTTTGGGACAATGACTTAATTTTTTGAGTTACTACCATATCCTTTAACTTGCGAGTTCGTAGTAACTCGTCACCACAATCACCTTCTTGTTGAATCCAAAACATTTCTAACTTATCCAACATGTTTGAAGCTTCTCGACATGACACCTTTTCTATTTCCACACTATCGTCTTCCGGATTATCACCTTGCGCTTCTTGCCTTATTGCCGCCATGATTTCTTTTATATATAAAACTCTACTTAAGAATAACCCCCCTATAGTAATATTTTTCCCCGGTCCCAAGGATATTACTGTATAGAGGTTTTACTGTATAAAACTAATGTTTAGAGCCAACTTTCACTCAAAAATATCATGAAACATAACTTTAATTTAACTTTTATATTAAAATACCATGAACTTTAGATATGTCATCTTATATTTCTTTGTTTAAACATACCTTTAGAAAACTTCACGGAGTAATGAACTACCCCTCGCAAACACACATGGTTCCATTGCACGATACTTTTTGAATGTATTTTTGTAGCGAATACAATATATTTCATTAAAATACCATTTACTTTAAAAACGGTTTTCTTTGGAATTATATTTTAAAATTCCTTTGCAAATAAGCCTCTACAACCCTTTTTAGGGGACCCCCTATTGGATGGTGCAGATTATCGCACATCCTTCGGCTAGTAGAGCGAGATGCAGACCTTCTCGCGTAGCATTCGGTCTCGAAAGGTTTTTAAATTCGGTTTTTAAGAAAAACGCATTTTTCAAATTTAATAAAATTTATATAAATATTACAAATACATATATTTTCAAAATATAATAACTTTATATTTTTTCTAAAGATGAAAGTTTACAAGTTCACTAAAATACCATCAACATATCAATACAAGACAAGCTTACAGTAAAATACCATGAACTATTCAAGTTAAGGTAATTATCAATAAAATACCTTAAATCCCTAAAATTCACATCCATGGAAACCCTAAATAATATAAATAATTTCTAGAGGTTATTTTGAACTATATCTTTAAAATATTTTTCATAAAACCCCCTCGAGTTATATAAAATACATTTAAGAACTTTAGTAAATATAGGTTTAAACGGGATCAATTCTCTTGAGCCGCAGGGAGCCGGAGAAAGTGAGTGCTTGCTTATTTAAGGTAGAAAACTTAACAGTTTTATCAATGGTAATTGTCTTAGAAAAATACACAAATCCTGCCGTGCATATGCAGCGGTTGCCGATAACTCTCGAACATAATTCAGGATCTAAATCAGTTATAAGTGTCTGACTCAAGTCTGAGTCTAAATCAAGCTTGAATCCAAACTCAAACCAGAAACCAATTCAAACATGAATCCAAACTCTAACATGTATACTTGAACATGAATCTGAATATCAAACCTGAATACAAGACTTGACTTGACCGAACCATGGCTATAACTTGACATGACTGCAAGCTTACATCTTGAACCTGACTACTTGAACAACTTGTATCTATTGTTTCGGCAAGACTTGTAAATATATCTATACAATACATTACGAGGTTAACGGGGTAGATTGGTACGGAATGTATAGCGTGGTGTTTCCCCCAATCAGAGCAAAGCTCTGTTTTGAATTTCAAAATTCAAAAATTGAAGCAACGCTTCAGATCCCGTGCGCTGCGCGTTGCGTGCCACGTGTCAAAAGCAGACGCGCTAGCGCCAGGTGCGTTGCTCCCTAAGCAGCGCACCCCTAATCAGAGCAAAGCTCTGCTTTAAAATTCAAAATAAAATTGAAGCAACGCTTCAGATGCTGCACTCTGCGCTGCGCGCCACGTGTCAAACAAGGTGCGCTGACGCAGTTGCACTGCGCTCTGCGCTACGCGCCACGTGTCAAACACGTGTGCGCTAGCGCAGTTGCGCTACGCGCCACGTGGCGAACGAAGGTGCACTGGCGCAAAATGCGCCAGCGCTGGAATTAAAAGAATTCCCCACCGTTAGATCAAAAGATCTAATAATAATAAATTATTAATTAATCAGAATTAAAATTCTGTTATGGAAAGATTTTTCAATCTTATTAAAACAAGAAGATTATCTTCTGTAAAACAGAAACCTTAGGATCAAAGATCCAACGGTGGGAAATATTCCCAGATCAATCAGAGAAAGATCTCTCAAAACTGATTTAACAAATCAATTGGCCCTATATAAAGGCCCCAAGACTTCAAGTCTCAAGATACAAGAAAGAGAGAGAAAAAAACCCTCTGCAAAAAAAAGAGCAAGCTCGTAGGAAAAAGGAGATTTTTCTTCATCTTAAAGGTAAAGAACTATGTTCTTGAATAACAGAGATGAATCCATCTCATAAAAAGAAGAACCGTTTTCTAAAAAGATCTTAGATCTATAAAAAAAGACCAAGGTCTTTTGATTTAAAAGAAAATATCAAAAAGATCTAATTATAAAATAATAAAAATAAGTAAAATACTTCATTCACGGATCTTTTGATCTATAAAGGCAGAGTCTTTTATAAAAACAAGAACTTTTGTTCTTTGATCTTGAGGCAAAACCTCCTTTGAAGAACATAAACTTATTCTTTGATCTTAAAATTTGATCAGATGCGCTTTGCGCTACTGAAAAATGCATTGCACTCATAAATTGCGCCCTTGCGCTCATTGGATCGGCGCTCACCGCCCAAACTTGCCACGTGTCAATCAGAGACACAATCTGCGCTTTGCGCTTCTGAAACAGCGCACTGCGCTCATAGGCTGGCGCTCAGCGCCAAGTGCGCCACGTGTCGCTCACTGGTGCACCCACAAACTAGCGCAGCGCGCTCATAAATTAAAAGCGCAATGCGCCAACAAACTAGCGCTTAGCGCTAAGCGCGACACGTGTCCTCTTCGTGTGCCCTACCCAACAGAAGCGCAATGCGCTTTTTGACTGGCGCAAAGCGCCTGACGCGCCACGTGGTACGCTGTCAAAACAAACTTTGTTTCTGATGAATGCTATGCATTCAATATAAGACAAAAAAATGCCAGAGCCCAATGCTTAGCATTATTAAAAAGGCAGAGCCCAAGTAAAGGCCTAATAGCCAGGACAAAAATAAAATGTTAAACACTTTTAACTGGACTTAACCCAATTCTGGCCATAAGTCCTCAATTTAAATTGAACTGAGCCCATCTGCTCTTTCAATCAATTTACACCCGGTTCGAGGGTACATCTCTTTACTCCTCTGATATCTGTCGTTGTAATCCTTCAACGTCGTCAGAGAGGTGACGGGTCCCGACAACCACACATTACTGTGGACTGTGGGGTCCTTAAACTCACGGACTATGATGTCCTTAACCTCGACCGTGATGTCTTAAAACTAATATCGGATTGTGGAGTCCTTAAACTCACGGACTATGATGTCCTTAACCTCGACCGTGATGTCTTAAAACTAATATCGGACTGTGGAGTCCTTAAATCCATGGACTATAATGTCTTTAACCTCGACCGTGATGTCTTAAAACTAATATTAGACTGTGGAGTCCTTAAACTCACGGACTATGATGTCCTTAACCTCGACCGTGATGTCTTAAAACTAACATTGGACTGTGGAGTCCTTAAACTCATGGACTATGATGTCCTTAACCTTGACCGTGATGTCTTTAAACTAACAACGGACTGTGGGGTCCCTAAACCCACGGACTATGATGTCCTTAACCTCGACCGTGATGTCTTTAAACTAACATTGGACCGAGATGTCCTTAAACTACCAATAGACCGTAATGTCCCTAAACTAATTATCGACCGCAATGTCACTAAACTAAACAATAGAGCCCAATTGCTCTCTTGTCGGATCTAAATGGTCCCGTTAAGTTGATCTTAGTCTAAATTTAGACTAACGTATCCTTAACAAACGTTTAAGTTGATCTTAGTCTCAAATGAGGAACGTATCCTTAAACCCAACCCCCAAACCCAAATCTAAGAAAGATACGGATTTGGACTAGTCCACGCCCTATGGGTGATGACATAACTTAGTCTCCGTATACAATCCACGGGCAACCACAAACAAAACAAACACCCACGACACGAAGTGACCATCTGGAGAAGGAGAAAGTGGTTATCGCGATGCGGTAGCGTAATTAACTGCAGGGGCTTGCGCCTGCAGGGAAGAGCGTCCCCACAATAAAAAACCCCTCAGATGAGGAGGAATCTAACGAAGTCTGCTACATCGGCCGCATCCGTTTAAACCTTCGATACATGGTGCCATAAATCAACTTGGCATCTTCGAAGAGGTGGACGGATAGCACCAATTAGCATCTGCCCTGAATTTCAGGCAAGACGTCCGCCGCGTCTCCGCCGCGTCTTTCGGAGGGGAACAGATTCTGGCACGCCCGGTGGGACCTTTTCCTCTTTCCACTCCACACTTCGTGTGTCGTGTTCGCGAACCAATCGCGGTTTAATATGGTTTCCCTTGGATTCGAGATACCGAGATTTGGTGTTTTGCTTGGTGCAGAAAGCAAAGATCAATGGCGTTCACCTGCTCGAAGTGTTCCACATGCAACTGCAACCCACGTTCTGCCTCAACTGGGGGCATAGCTTACGAGCCCCAGGCGGCTTCCCTGTTCACGATGCCGGTGGAACAGGTCACCCAAGCCACCACAGGATTGTTTTTCGGGACCATGCTCCCGCCAACGAGCTTCAGCGCTCCTATGCCAGCACCGGAAGCTCCCAAGAAGTCGGTCTTCGATCGGCTTGCTACTACCACGGCCCCTCTCAACGGGTCGTCCAGCTCCAACTCCTCGGTCTTCGCCAGACTGAGCCTGAACTCCGATGGGCCTGCCAAGAAGCCCATGACACCTGAAGTGGCCATCCCAAAAAAGATAGCCATCTCTGCTCCTGAAGTCGTCAAGACGGCTTCTCCTGCCAAAGAGTCGGTCTTTACAAGACTGACTATTCCGGCTCCCATTCCTGCTCGAAGGTCTGTCTTTGACAGATTGGATACCGCTACTCAAAAGACATTAGTCTTCAAGAGGCTGGCACCAGCGGCGCCTCATCTGGACAGGGGGCAAGACAAAGCCATCCTCATCGCCGAACCAACACCGTCCGCTCGACACGCTCGACGTCACCACTGGCGCCGAATAAGGAAGGCTGGGGGCAACTCCCCCTCTGGGCTAACTCCACCGGCTCCAACGATGGAAAGTAATGCTGCTGTTCCAACCGGGAACAGCTTTGAGCTGCTGAATAAGGTGCGCAGGAATTCACCTACCGCTGTATTAAAAAGATTTCCGCCTCCGGTAGAGACCGTCATAGAAATGAAGCCGGAACAGTCCCCTCAACGACTGTCTTCTAAAGTTTACAAAATCTGGCGACAAGTCTGAGAGTCGGTGGTTGATCAAGACTATCCCCGCCGGCAGAAGAAGCTGAAGGTCCGACAGGAAGAAAACCGTCCTATTAAGCTACAAAAGACGACGGCTACTTGGGTGCCCACTGCAGCGGCCCCCTCAACTTTGACCGCTCATAAGAGGAGAAGGCCGGAGAAAATCCCCATGCCTGCGACAAATGTCAAAGGCACTGAGCCCAAAAGCCCTATGTCTGGGGGCATGGTGGTGCATACCGTCTACATGGCATCCGAGAAAGAAGATAGCCGCGCTTCTACGGGCCACCGACCACTCACCCGATCCATCACGAGAGCTCAGGAACAGCAGCAGCAGAAACTTCAGGAGATGCTGACTGCGATAGCCGCACTCACCGGGCCAAAAGAAAGCCCGGAGGCATCATCAGAGCAACGTCACGAACAAGAAACTGATGCTGACTTCCTTCGCAGAGTCCTTGAAAAGAAGGACAAAGAAGCCGAGTAGCAAGTGGCTAACATAAAGAGAATGGCACTTCTCTTCCAAGACATAGTGGGCATGATGATCCAGCCGGATCCCCCAGCCGAAGATCCTCCAGTAATAATTGAAGATGATAGAGGAGAAACATCAAACCCTCTGCCGGCTCTATCAACAGCCAAGGAAGAGACCATCTCCAAAGCTGCCCTAGATGATTACATCGCCTAGCTGATACGAGTTCACCAGGCGAATGAAGCAGCTAGGCAAATTGTTAAAACTGGACGACCGTATCCAGGCTGGTATGATCAAATAAAGTACCCGCCGGGCTACACCATCCCGAAATTCCATATGTACAAGGGGACCGGCAATCCCCATCAACATGTTGCTCAGTTCAGGGCCCTCTGCGGCAATACTGGTAGCGATGATAAGCTCTTGCTCCGCCAATTCATCGGCAGCTTATCAGAGACGGCATTCGAGTGGTACTCCGAACTTCCAAATGATTCCATAAAAACTTTCGCGGAAATGGAGTTGTTGTTCACCCAACGATTCGCAAGTGCTAGTGAACGCACCCCAATAACGGCATTGATCAATGCCAGGGTGAAGCCGGGCGAGACATGGGTTCAGTACGCAATCCGATGGCGGAACCTGTGGTTGAAGTACGAACGGTGCATCGAAGAAGCACCAGCGGTGGGCATGTTCGTGGGCACCCTAGACCCTCATGCAACTATTTCACAGTTCATGATGTTCTTCAAACCGACCACATTCCAGGCTTTAATCGACAAGCTAGCCCAGATGGACCAGATGGGCCATAGGCCGTCTCCTCCGAAGCTAGAACTGCGGAACAAAAAGGGTAAAGGGAAGGCAACCTTCGTTGCAAACACCCAACAGCAGCCCAGTGCTCCAAGACTAACGGATCAATTGGAAGAGAGACGGCGCTATTATAATGAGAAAATGAAGCGCCCTTACTCATTCCCGCGGGATAAAACGAAGAGGCTATTCGAGCTGGCGATGCGCAAAAGGCTTATCAATTTGCCGAATCCAAGGCGACCATCGCAATCCGGCGAAGTGAATAATCCCAATTATTGCCCTTACCACCAAATGGTAAGCCATACAATCGAAGATTGCTTCGTCTTTAAGGGATGGATCGAGGATCAGTACCTACAAGGCAAGTTTGCGCTGTCTGAGAAGTGGAAAGTAAACTCACCACAACCTCATACTCCTAAGAAGACGGACACACCGGGGGCAACGTGTTCTTTTGTTGAAGAAGCTCCATGGGAGGTAGCTCTTTCGGCCAAAACTAAAAGGATGTTGAATGATCTCCAGATATGCCCAGCAATCAGGTGGAAGAACCCGCTGGAGCCTCAGATCATCGAAGGGATGCTGAAACCGCGCCCAACTCCAAAGATTGGTGGTGATAGCCAAAGTGCTCACACCCAGCCGTCGAAATCTTCGAAAAAGAAGAAGAAATCCAAAAAGCTCGTGAAGCCTGGCGACAAGCGCACGGACCTACAAAAAAAGATCGACGCGCTGGAAGAGTATAACCAAAAGGTGCGGACTCCGATCACGCTCCAAGAATTCCCCGGCCACGTCCTTGAGGACGAAGATGATGGAGAAGACTCGTCGGATGGATCTGAGGATTACGTAGCAAGCTGCCATGTGATCTCTCACTCGTCGATAGACGATGAAGACGCTCCTTGTACTGAGAAACTGGGGGCAAATCCTGAACCAGAGCTTCCAGAGCTGTCAGACGAAATGATCGATGCATTCCTAAACGAAGCTCTTCTGAAAAGTAAAGCCGATCGGGAGCGTGAGATGGCCATATTTGAAAAGGCGAGAAGCCGGTGAATGGACGAAAGAGTCAAGACACTCCTGCCGAATCAAGGGACATCCGTCACGAACAAAAACAAGTCCAAGATGAAGAAAAGGTTTGCTAAAGCCATATCAATGGGAATGAAGCTGCCATCCTCCGAAGCGAACACTCTTGATGAAGGAGAAACACATCTTAGCTACTGCCTATATCATCGAAAGATTTCGCACCCCACCGAAGAGTGCAACGCTTTTACAAGATGGTGGCAGGGATATGTTGCTCACCGGCAGCATTTCAAGCGGATGAAACGCAAAACTCGCCGGGAATGAAGAAATACGACCGAGGAGCACAAAAGAACTGCCGGCAACTGTTGCATGGTTAATGCTGGGGGATCGCAAGTTCTCACATTCGGGAGCGACTCCGATGAAAAGATGACTCTTGGCCCTCTATTCAAGGAATCCGCCTTAGGGAAAGAGGAAGAGCCGAAGACCTGTGAAAATATCCAGCTGCGCAATCGCACACTGCCTGAAAAGAATCTCAGACCCACGAACAGAATAGATAAGGGAAAAGAAAAGGTCCCTGAGGATATCGCCTTAGATGACCAAGTCATGAAAAAGCTAACCGCCAAGGACCCGCCAAAGAAAAGTAAGGTGGACTACAACGTTCTGACGCACTTGAGGAAGTTACCCTCGCAGCTCAGCATTCTCGATGCCCTTTTACTATCGAAAGAAGCAAGAGATTCATTGATCAAGACGCTGCAAGAGCCAGAGCAATTCCAAGCTTTCCTCGCCGAAAAAAAGATGAAGGACGAGCTGGAAGAAGTACATACAGCCGATATTACCTTCGGCGATGAAGATATCCTCCTTAGGACATGCGAGCACAACCGTCCCCTATATGTCTCCGGATATTGTAATGATATCAAGATAGGCAAAATCCTGGTCGACAATAGGTCTTCCGTCAATCTCCTCAACGTGCGAGTGTTGAAGGAAATATGCATGAGCGTTCAGCACCTCGCTCGTGATAAAATCATCATCTCCGGGTTCAACTCTTAGTCATCATGAACTTTCGGGTCTGTGATACTGACACTGCGCTTCGGGTTACTCATCACGGATATTAAATTTCACGTCATTGACGCCAAGACCTGCTATAATGCTTTGCTCGGCCGGCCTTGGCTACACGAGTACAACATCATCCCTTCTACACAACATCAGTGTATGAAGTATTTCAAGAATGGTCTCGAGTATACTGTGACAGGAGAGCTAAACCCATTCTCCGTAAACGAAGTCTGAAAGTACGAAGATACAAAATACTTCTTACCAGACTTTGAAGACACAGAGAGATGTCATAAACCGGAGAACAAAGCTATCACCACCATTCCGGTCTTCGGGAGTACCGAGGAAGGGGAAGAGATAGTTTACTCGGGTCCGCCCCAGTACAAAAAACCAGGACCATCCGCTCCTATGTTGATCTTTGGCAACGATTCGGAAGATGAGGTCCATGCTATATTCTCTGCTCAGCCTTCAATACAAACCATCGCTGGTGAAGATCAAAGTTTGCAATTTGCCATGGTTCCGCCCAAATATCATAAAGAACTAGACGCACTTGATACCTACAGTGTGGAAGAGCTACAGACGTTCTATGTCCCTCCCAGGCGAGAAAGTGAAAAGGCGGTCCTATTCTACCGATCCGGGGAAACTAAAGTGGAGAGGGAAATCTGGCACGGCGCGGATTCCACACTCGACAGGCTCCAGCCCATCCGTTTGCCCAGATATTACACAGACGGGCTAAGGAGACTTTTGAGACGCCAAGATGTACCCCTTAAACAAACTGCTCGACAAGCACGGTTCTATAACAGGATCTGGAACGACCCTGGAACTCTGCGGAAATTGCCCAACGGGAAAATGGAAACGACCTGGCTTGGGTATGTTCGATCCAAGAAACGGGAGCTACTCCGTGACTGTTACGTCATACATGACTTTGATGAAGAAGGAGATGCTCGGTGGGAAGATGCTAACCCTGAACCAAAAAGGGCTCCCGCCGTGAAAATACCCAGTCCGTCGTTCGAAGAACAAATGGAAAAGCTTATAAGGGAAGCGGGTCAAAAGGCTCGAGACGACCATAATCGCGAAATGGCCATCTACGAGAAAGCCAGGACACAACGCCTTCTTCAACAGGCTGCGAAAGATGAAAATGCTCCTCCCTGTCAACCCGTCATACAAAAGGCCCGACGCAGAGGCAAAAATAAATCAAAGAGCGGGAAAAGTGTTCGAGAGCTACAAAGTGGGACCAAGAAGCCACGCGATCAGGAATCGAGTAATCCAGATTCGTCTCTTATAAAGAAGATGAGTCGAGCATAAGATAGGGTCTCTTCCCACTCCACATCTCATATGGTGTAGTGAGCGTGCCTCGAGCTTGTCCGCATGCTGCTTTTTAACAAAAGCTGGACATCCCCATGTCTTAATGTGCTTAAGATAGGGTCTCTTCCCACTCCACATCTCATATGGTGTAGTAGGCACAGTCTTAGTAGGAACTCGGTTCAAAAGGTACGCAGCTGATTCTAGCGCATACCCCCAGAAAGATCACGGTAACTCAGCGTTGCTCATCATTGACCGTACCATATCCAATAGGGTTCGGTTCCGTCTCTCCGATACACCGTTGTGTTGCGGAGTGTACGGAGGAGTAAGCTGAGAGAGAATTCCGTTCTCTTTTAAATAATTCAGGAACTCGACACTCAAGTATTCTCCACCTCGATCCGATCTTAGAATCTTGATACTTTTGCCGGTCTGTTTCTCTACTTCATTCTTATATTCCTGGAACTTTTCAAAAGCCTCGGACTTATGTTTCATTAAGAAGACATAACCGTACCTTGAAAAATCATCCGTAAAAGTAATGAAGTAAGAGTAACCGCTTCGCGCATGTGTAGACATTGGACCGCACACGTCGCTGTGTACGAGTCCCAAGAGCTCGCTCGCTCTTTCTCCGTGTCCAGTGAACGGAGTCTTTGTCATCTTTCCCATGAGACAAGATTCACAAGTGGCATAAGACTGATACTCGAACGGATCCAAGTATCCTTCTTTATGTAACTTAGTCAACCGTGTCTCATTGATGTGACCCAGTCTACAATGCCATAAGAAAGCCTGATTAATATCTGGAGACTTTCTTTTGTGTGTATTCTGGACATTGAAAATCTGTGGTTGGTTCAATACGTATATACCATTGCTCAGTGTACCTGACCCAATCAGAACTTGATTAAGGTGAATGTTTACAACATTACTTACAAACGCAAATTCATAACCTTCTTTAGAAACCAAAGATACAGAAATGATATTACAAGTTGCGTTGGGTACAAAAAAACAATTACGCAAAACCAAAACATGCCCATCTGACATTCCCAGGTGATAGTCCCCCACGGCTTTAGCATCCATGCTAGCTCCGTTCGCAACTCTGAGGGTCATGTCACCTTCCTTAAAAAACCTACGGTTTCTCAACGCCTGCAAAGAATTACAGATATGAGATCCTGATCCGGTATCCAATACCCAGGAAGTAGAGTTTATAGAAAGACAGTTTT
This sequence comes from Agapanthus africanus, assembly GCA_030015575.1. NCBI lineage: Eukaryota > Viridiplantae > Streptophyta > Magnoliopsida > Asparagales > Amaryllidaceae > Agapanthus > Agapanthus africanus. The sequence goes on from CM057339.1 coordinate 52,756,463, forward strand.
CAATAACATACACACCTGAAGCTGAAGCCACAACCTGCTTCAGTTCCTGTGTCCTGGCTTTCCAAGCCCTGCAATCTTTCTTCCAGTGTCCACTCTTATGACAATAGAAGCATTCTTCCTTTCCAACAAGCTTCCCCGCAATCTTTATTGCCTTTTCCTTTCCCTTCGTACCCACTTTACTAACACCGCCTCTTGGTTTGGCGGGGGCTTTCTTCCTCTTTCCCTTGGCTTTCGCCTTGGACCTAGAGGAAGAAGATCCTCCAACAAACAAAGCGGGTGTATCCCTACCCTTCTGTAGGGTGCCCTCTGCGCTCCTCAGCATGTTGAGGAGTTCTGAAAGTTCAACTTCCTTTTCTTGCAAGTTGAAATTCAGTATGAACTGGGCGTAAGTGGATGGAAGGGACTGGAGAATTATATCCGTATAGAGTTCACTGTCCAACGTGGTCCCAAGTTCCGCGAGCTCCTCAGTGTAGCCAATCATCTTAAGCACGTGGTCCGCTACCGATGATCCGACGGCCAACTTTGTCGAAAATAACTTCTTCGACACTTCGTATCTTGCGATACGAGACTGCTCTCCATACAGTTCTTTTGTATGAAGAAATATGGATTCCAAATCCATATTCTCGTGCCTCCTCTGATGTTCGTTGTCCATCGAGGCAAGTACGAGGCACCTGGCCTTCGCGCTGTCAATCTCCCAAGTCTTACGGATTTCCTTATCCGCGACACTGGAGGTGGGACCTGGGACGGGGGGAGCTTTGCTGGTAAGAAGATACCCCAGCTTGTCGTAAGTGATTGCCAACCTGACATTCCTGAGCCAATCTTTGTAGTTTGGCCCTGTCAATATGTTTTTATCTAGAAGTAACTTAAGTCCAGTCATTTCGATTTGGTCGCTGCAGGGGGGAGAGAAGAAACACTTTAGCACGATGCTCTTGCAAGTTTAGAATGGTTTTTAATTTGTCTAAACAGGATGGCTCCCACTGTCTCTCGAATCCCTCCTCAAACCATAAAGGAAGAATTAGTCAGGATCAATCCCACCGCACAATACTTGCTTAACCGTTCAGCCAGGCCAGTGTCGGTACTTCGAGGGAGGTTTTCCAACGCTTTCGCGAAGTTCCTTAATTAAATAACCTCTTTTCCCTGGGGGCGTAGCCCCGCTAACACCTTTCTAGACACCTACTAGGTTTATAGCATTGATCGTTTTAGTGAGAAATTTCCCGAGGAGTAGCATATACTCACAGTAGGATCGGGATCCAAATATCATCGCGTGACGAAACTGAAGGAATCCTACCAGAATCACCACACTCCAAATGGTATGCAAATCTAGCAAGTTTCAGTACTTATGAAACTCCCGATGTGGATTTTTACCCCATGCTCTTATGACCTTGACTTTGGCCAACAAATCATAAGTCACATGTCAAGTTCTACCCGTCGTTCTCCAGGTTAATTTGAATCCACCCGTACCTACCCTTGACTTTGGCCAACAAGGCAGTACGACTGTTCCAAACCAACGCATCTATCTATGCTGCACATGAATACCCAATAGCTACCAATCACTATGCCTTGACTTTGGCCAACAAACACAGCTTGAATACTATTGACTATTCATGTGAAACGACGGAGGGCTACGAATGGTTTTGGTAAAACCGTGAACGTAGTGAACTTGATATAATCGATGGAACGAGATAGCTTTTAGAAGGAGTGGCTCAATCTCCGCATTTAAAAGTTAGTTTTGAAAAGAACCGAGTGGTTTTTCGAAAGTGTTCCAACGATTTTAACTTGGTTTATTATCTTGCATTAGTTCTTTTAATGCGTGATATTCTTGCATTAGTACTTTTAATGCGTCCCATCATTTAATTCCTACCATTGCAGAAAACAACCAAAATATGACGTACGCTTATGCCATTCGCATTCGCCACGGGGTCCCGTCATCACTCGTTAGGTTACTTAACTAACGACAGAGCGAGGGCTGGGCTAGCGCGGCTGTAAAACATAAGCAACGCCTAAATAGAAAAGCAATGATAGACATTACAGATCACAGATGAATACATTGGATATACTAGCAATCCGCAATCCTTTCGAGCCTGCAACGAAAAGCGGATTACACGGTCGCGGTGAATAGCCAAATACCCCACCCAAGACCCCTACGGGTGCGGCAAACTACCCGCCAAGTTCTCGGCAGTTTGTGCACCCCCTCCATGGGTCTATCCTAGGAGCAAAAACAGTAAAAAGAATTATACAATGACGGCTACAACCCCGACCCGGTTGTGCGGCCAAACAAATAATATTATTACATCAATTTACATTTACAATGAATGAAAGAAAAACAAAAGCTCATCTCACATCCACCCCGGCTATTCACCCGCGACAGTCCAACACATTCATATACACATTCCAATATCAAACACAGATCATGTATAACCCCGACCAATCGTCTTATAGCGATTAGCCGACGTTCAATACATGCAAATATCACAGATATAACCATCATAGCCAAAGTGTAGCGAAGTTCGAAAAAAATACGGAATTATAGGACCCCAAAAGTAAATTTCTGTTCTGGAAAATCTGGGCACATATAATATATCTGAAAAATCCCAAAATCCCACCAGAAGAACACTGCACGAAAAACGATGCAGAGAGGAAAACAAACGGCGGCGGTTCCGCGGCACATGCCTACCTCGTGCCGCGGAACCGCGGCGGTTTGAATGAATTAGGGCATCGTTTTTCTTGGGTGTTCACACAAAACCCTGAGCCGAATTTACAAGTATAAAGTTTTTCATTTAGAGCAGAAAAAATTTCAACAGAAACTTAGGGTTTTAGTTTTTCCGGTTTTGCGATTTTTCGGTTTCGAACTTCCATACACTTCGCTACCAAGCTAGTTTAAGTTTAGTTAGGCTCTGATACCACTGTAAGTCCACGTTGCGACCCCCGGTTCTTACGGGGAGGCGGAAACGGTATAAAAATCAAATTTTTAGCGCAAGGGGCAACATGGACTAAGCAAAGTCGGGATCTTTAACTAAACTAAAACTAGCATACTTGCTAAAGAGATTTAGCTACTCGGATGAAGATGGTTATACCTAAACTTGAACTCCTTCTTCTTCAAACTTTTGTAGAGGTTGATGGTTCTCTTCTTGTCGCCTTCTTCCGTCGAAGATGGATCCACCTCGAGGGTTCGACCTTTGGGCTCTTTCTCGAACTTGGAGTGAACTAGAATCTTCGGCTTGCTAAACCCTTGATCCTAGAGAGAGTAGAGAGTGTCTAAGGGGTGCTTTTCTTTTTAAAGAGAAGGATTCTCAACACATGAGAAGGGTTCTCTTTTGCTAGAGGAAGAAGAAGATGAAGTGAGGAGAGAGAGTTGTTATGATAAAATGAGCTCTTTTTCTTTTGCAACCATAACATAAAGCAAAAGAATTATCAAATAATAATAATAATGGAAAATGAAAAGGTTGATGGAAAGTTTAAGAATGACCATTATCATTTCAAACATTAAATGAATTTGCTAGAATCAAAGAGCATCTTTCTTTTGTAATGATGATGGTCAAAACTTCAACCATGGTCAACAAGTCAACCATGGTCAACAAGTCAACATAAAAACCAACCATGACACAATTTCATTTTATTATATATTATTAATTGATATAACATAAATCCATTAGGGTTTGGAAAAAGACGACTGTCAACTGTGCATACGCACCCGTTCCGAAACCCTAATGAAAGCCCTCTTCCTCTTCCTCAAATAACCGTGCATACACACCTGCATCCTTGTTCCGAGGAACATGAATACTGAGAGATAAAAGCAACCCCAAAACATATACCAGCATCTGACTCAAACCAGAGCCAGCCAGTAATATCCGTCCGGACTCCAAACGTGCACAAGTGCGCGGATGAGAACGAACCCTGTCGCAAAACCATGCGACCTCTACTCTGTTTTGCCCAGAGGCGAATACCCTCTGTGTGGGACTCTAAAGACTCGACACTACGCTGGCAGTGGGTTTAACCACAGACCGCAAGCGGCACTAGCTGTGCGTAACGGTCCCCAGGTAGATGCCGACAAGAAGGCTGACGAGGTGAAACCCCATCTGAACTCCTACTGAGTCTGAATGTGACAGTCTCCGTACAGTCCGGCCTGTTCGTCTGATACATCGCATGTCGGGCCTAGGGGGCGGTAAAACGTCAGTCCCCTAATAGCGGTACAAGTCGTGTCGGAGTGAAGCCCAAAACACCCTGAGATAACACTGGAAACCTACCAGTATATCTCGCTTGCCCTGGCCAGGGACTACTCGTGTAATGGCTCTCCTAGACACAGCGCGATGTCAACCCCCAATACCGGGAGAGACGAATCCTGTCTAACCGTCACTGCCTCCAAGTGCTTCGGGACTGCACCCAACCACCACCTGTTTGCACGACTCCTTTGAGCCGTGGTAGGGTAGTGATCAAAGTGTAGTGGGAACACACTCGAGGCGAAGTGGCAGTGTCAAGTCAGCGGACTAAGCTGTACTCATGTCACCTGGGAACTGATAACTGACGATAGGTATAATACCAACCTTTCAGTTCCCGACGAGTCCTGTCCAGTGTACTCGTAACCCAACGAGCACCCGTATACTATCTCCAGTACGACGTACTGATGGCTGCGGGACAGACCATCTCCCATACTGGGATGAGAAGCGCATACGCTAGTCTACTCCGGAGTATCGATGCCCTGTCTCGATAGTCCTGCGACTAGGGACCTGTATAAGGATGTGCTTATAGATTACCCAGCCCCCACTAGTGTGACTGCCATCACAACGCTGGTAATCAAGCAAAAGATCCTAAGGGCTCCACTAATGCGTATAAGTGATATAGTAAAATAAACACAAGTACACATTGAAGTAGAAACAAACCAAGTAGCATACTACTATATTAAGCAAGATTGTTTATACAAGGTGAATATCCCAAGCTTCCATCAAGTAATATACAAACTAGTATGATACAGTAATGGCCTCTAGGGCATATACACTAACAATCTCCTACTTGCACTAAGGCCATGTACTGGCGTATCGAAGACCTATCATCTCGATCAGCCGCTCGAACTGAGTCTGGGGTAGGGCCTTGGTGAATGGATCTGCAGTGTTTTCTTCTGAAGCAACCCTCCGAACCTCGATCTCCTTGCGATCCACGATCTCCCTGATCAGGTGATACCGCCTCAAGATGTGCCTGGATCTCTGATGGGACCTGGGTTCCTTCGCTAAAGCTATAGCCCCGTTGTTGTCGCAATACAGAGGTATTGGGTCAACAATGGACGGAACCACCTGAAGTTCTTTTAAGAACTTCCTCATCCAGACAGCTTCTTTTGCGGCATCAGATGCAGCAATGTATTCCGCTTCCATAGTCGAGTCTGCAACGGTTTCCTGTTTGGAGCTCTTCCAACACACCGCCCCTCCATTGAGGGTAAAGACAAAACCCGACATGGACTTGGAATCATCCTTGTCACTCTGGAAGCTGGAGTCAGCAAAGGCCTCGATCTGGAGGTCTTTTCCGCCATATACCAAGAACATCTCCTTAGTCCTTCTCAGGTACTTGAGAATGTTCTTTACCGCTATCCAGTGTTTCTCCCCAGGGTTTGACTGATACCGGCTTACCACACTCAGTGCATAAGCTACATCCGGTCTGGTACACAACATCGCATACATTATAGAGCCTACCGCAGAAGCGTAGGGTATAATAGACATGCGATCCCTCTCCAAATCAGTCTTGGGAGACATCTCTTTCGAGAGGGTGATCCCGTGACAAGCCGGTAGGTTACCGCGCTTGGAATCTTCCATACTGAATCTCTTCACTATGGTGTCGATGTACCTGGACTGAGAAAGTCCTAATATCCTCTTGGATCTATCACGATGGATCCGGATCCCCAGGATGTATGAGGCATCACCCAGGTCTTTCATGGAGAACCTGTGTGACAAGAACCCCTTGACAGATTGTAGCATAGGAATGTCATTTCCTATTAAGAGAATGTCATCCACGTATAAAACGAGGAATACTACAGTTCTCGCTACAAATCTACTATAGATGCATGGTTCATCTGGATTTTTGATAAAGCCAAATTCCTTGACCGTCTCATCAAAACAGATGTTCCAACTCCGCGATGCCTGCTTTAGTCCATAGATGGACTTAAGCAACTTGCACACCTTTCCGCTGCTCCTACTCTGAATGAAACCCTCTGGCTGATCCATATAGACACACTCCTCTAAATTTCCATTCAGAAAAGCGGTCTTTACGTCCATCTGCCAAATCTCATAATCGTGGAAGGCAGCAATGGAAAGAAGGATCCGAATGGATTTCAGCATAGCCACTGGAGAAAAGGTTTCGTCATAGTCCAAGCCAGGTCTTTGACGGAAACCCTTTGCTACAAGTCTAGCTTTATAGGTCTCAACCTGTCCATCTACACCAATCTTCCTTTTGAAGATCCACTTGCATCCTACGGGTTTTACCCCGTCTGGAGCAATGTCCAACGTCCATACTTTGTTGGTGTACATGGACTCCATTTCGGTCCGCATTGCATCCAGCCATTTTACCGAGTCAACGCTCTGAACGGCCTGCTGGAAGCTAGTAGGCTCATCATAATCTATGATGCAATCCTCTCGATCCCCGTCTATGAGAAAACCGTAGTATCTCTCGGGCGGATGAGACTGCCTACTACTCCTGCGGAGCGGCGTAGGAATGTCCTGTTCTTTTGAACCCTCTGGTTCCTCTAAGCTTTCAGTAATAGCTCGTGGTTCTGGAATTTCTTCCAGTTCTACTGTGCTCCCACTTATCTGGTTTTCCAAAAACTCAGTTTCCAAGAAGTAGGCATGACGAGAAACAAGAACTTTTTGTTCCTCTTCACAGTAGAAGAAATATCCCTTGGAGTTCTTTGGATATCCCACGAACTTACACTGTACTGAGCGTGCCTCGAGCTTGTCCGCATGCTGCTTTTTAACAAAAGCTGGACATCCCCATGTCTTAATGTGCTTAAGATAGGGTCTCTTCCCACTCCACATCTCATATGGTGTAGTAGGCACAGTCTTAGTAGGAACTCGGTTCAAAAGGTACGCAGCTGATTCTAGCGCATACCCCCAGAAAGATCGCGGTAACTCAGCGTTGCTCATCATTGACCGTACCATATCCAATAGGGTTCGGTTCCGTCTCTCCGATACACCGTTGTGTTGCGGAGTGTACGGAGGAGTAAGCTGAGAGAGAATTCCGTTCTCTTTTAAATAATTCAGGAACTCGGCACTCAAGTATTCTCCACCTCGATCCGATCTTAGAATCTTGATACTTTTGCCGGTCTGTTTCTCTACTTCATTCTTATATTCCTGGAACTTTTCAAAAGCCTCGGACTTATGTTTCATTAAGAAGACATAACCGTACCTTGAAAAATCATCCGTAAAAGTAATGAAGTAAGAGTAACCGCTTCGCGCATGTGTAGACATTGGACCGCACACGTCGCTGTGTACGAGTCCCAAGAGCTCGCTCGCTCTTTCTCCGTGTCCAGTGAACGGAGTCTTTGTCATCTTTCCCATGAGACAAGATTCACAAGTGGCATAAGACTGATACTCGAACGGATCCAAGTATCCTTCTTTATGTAACTTAGTCAACCGTGTCTCATTGATGTGACCCAGTCTACAATGCCATAAGAAAGCCTGATTAATATCTGGAGACTTTCTTTTGTGTGTATTCTGGACATTGAAAATCTGTGGTTGGTTCAATACGTATATACCATTGCTCAGTGTACCTGACCCAATCAGAACTTGATTAAGGTGAATGTTTACAACATTACTTACAAACGCAAATTCATAACCTTCTTTAGAAACCAAAGATACAGAAATGATATTACAAGTTGCGTTGGGTACAAAAAAACAATTACGCAAAACCAAAACATGCCCATCTGACATTCCCAGGTGATAGTCCCCCACGGCTTTAGCATCCATGCTAGCTCCGTTCGCAACTCTGAGGGTCATGTCACCTTCCTTCAAAAACCTACGGTTTCTCAACGCCTGCAAAGAATTACAGATATGAGATCCTGATCCGGTATCCAATACCCAGGAAGTAGAGTATATAGAAAGACAGTTTTCAATAACATACACACCTGAAGCTGAAGCCACAACCTGCTTCAGTTCCTGTGTCCTGGCTTTCCAAGCCCTGCAATCTTTCTTCCAGTGTCCACTCTTATGACAATAGAAGCATTCTTCCTTTCCAACAAGCTTCCCCGCAATCTTTATTGCCTTTTCCTTTCCCTTCGTACCCACTTTACTAACACCGCCTCTTGGTTTGGCGGGGGCTTTCTTCCTCTTTCCCTTGGCTTTCGCCTTGGACCTAGAGGAAGAAGATCCTCCAACAAACAAAGCGGGTGTATCCCTACCCTTCTGTAGGGTGCCTTCTGCGCTCCTCAGCATGTTGAGGAGTTCTGAAAGTTCAACTTCCTTTTCTTGCAAGTTGAAATTCAGTATGAACTGGGCGTAAGTGGATGGAAGGGACTGGAGAATTATATCCGTATAGAGTTCACTGTCCAACGTGGTCCCAAGTTCCGCGAGCTCCTCAGTGTAGCCAATCATCTTAAGCACGTGGTCCGCTACCGATGATCCGACGGCCAACTTTGTCGAAAATAACTTCTTCGACACTTCGTATCTTGCGATACGAGACTGCTCTCCATACAGTTCTTTTCTATGAAGAAATATGGATTCCAAATCCATATTCTCGTGCCTCCTCTGATGTTCGTTGTCCATCGAGGCAAGTACGAGGCACCTGGCCTTCGCGCTGTCAATCTCCCAAGTCTTACGGATTTCCTTATCCGCGACACTGGAGGTGGGACCTGGGACGGGGGGAGCTTTGGTGGTAAGAAGATACCCCAGCTTGTCGTAAGTGATTGCCAACCTGACATTCCTGAGCCAATCTTTGTAGTTTGGCCCTGTCAATATGTTTTTATCTAGAAGTAACTTAAGTCCAGTCATTTCGATTTGGTCGCTGCAGGGGGGAGAGAAGAAACACTTTAGCACGATGCTCTTGCAAGTTTAGAATGGTTTTTAATTTGTCTAAATAGGATGGCTCCCACTGTCTCTCGAATCCCTCCTCAAACCATAAAGGAAGAATTAGTCAGGATCAATCCCACCGCACAATACTTGCTTAACCGTTCATCCAGGCCAGTGTCGGTACTTCGAGGGAGGTTTTCCAACGCTTTCTCGAAGTTCCTTAATTAAATAACCTCTTTTCCCTGGGGGCGTAGCCCCGCTAACACCTTTCTAGACACCTACTAGGTTTATAGCATTGATCGTTTTAGTGAGAAATTTCCCGAGGAGTAGCATATACTCACAGTAGGATCGGGATCCAAATATCATCGCGTGACGAAACTGAAGGAATCCTACCAGAATCACCACACTCCAAATGGTATGCAAATCTAGCAAGTTTCAGTACTTATGAAACTCCCGATGTGGATTTTTGCCCCATGCTCTTATGACCTTGACTTTGGCCAACAAATCATAAGTCACATGTCAAGTTCTACCCGTCGTTCTCCAGGTTAATTTGAATCCACCCGTACCTACCCTTGACTTTGGCCAACAAGGCAGTACGACTGTTCCAAACCAACGCATCTATCTATGCTGCACATGAATACCCAATAGCTACCAATCACTATGCCTTGACTTTGGCCAACAAACACAGCTTGAATACTATTGACTATTCATGTGAAACGACGGAGGGCTACGAATGGTTTTGGTAAAACCGTGAACATAGTGAACTTGATATAATCGATGGAACGAGATAGCTTTTAGAAGGAGTGGCTCAATCTCCGCATTTAAAAGTTAGTTTTGAAAAGAACCGAGTGGTTTTTCGAAAGTGTTCCAACGATTTTAACTTGGTTTATTATCTTGCATTAGTTCTTTTAATGCGTGATATTCTTGCATTAGTACTTTTAATGCGTCCCATCATTTAATTCCTACCATTGCAGAAAACAACCAAAATATGACGTATGCTTATGCCATTCGCATTCGCCACGGGGTCCCGTCATCACTCGTTAGGTTACTTAACTAACGACAGAGCGAGGGCTGGGCTAGCGCGGCTGTAAAACATAAGCAACGCCTAAATAGAAAAGCAATGATAGACATTACAGATCACAGATGAATACATTGGATATACTAGCAATCCGCAATCCTTTCGAGCCTGCAACGAAAAGCGGATTACACGGTCGCGGTGAATAGCCAAATACCCCACCCAAGACCCCTACGGGTGCGGCAAACTACCCGCCAAGTACTCGGCAGTTTGTGCACCCCCTCCATGGGTCTATCCTAGGAGCAAAAACAGTAAAAAGAATTATACAATGACGGCTACAACCCCGACCCGGTTGTGCGGCCAAACAAATAATATTATTACATCAATTTACATTTACAATGAATGAAAGAAAAACAAAAGCTCATCTCACATCCACCCCGGCTATTCACCCGCGACAGTCCAACACATTCATATACACATTCCAATATCAAACACAGATCATGTATAACCCCGACCAATCGTCTTATAGCGATTAGCCGACGTTCAATACATGCAAACATCACAGATATAACCATCATAGCCAAAGTGTAGCGAAGTTCGAAAAAAATACGGAATTATAGGACCCCAAAAGTAAATTTCTGTTCTGGAAAATCTGGGCACATATAATATATCTGAAAAATCCCAAAATCCCACCAGAAGAACACTGCACGAAAAACGATGCAGAGAGGAAAACAAACGGCGGCGGTTCCGCGGCACATGCCTACCTCGTGCCGCGGAACCGCGGCGGTTTGAATGAATTAGGGCATCGTTTTTCTTGGGTGTTCACACAAAACCCTGAGCCGAATTTACAAGTATAAAGTTTTTCATTTAGAACAGAAAAAATTTCAACAGAAACTTAGGGTTTTAGTTTTTCCGGTTTTGCGATTTTTCGGTTTCGAACTTCCATACACTTCGCTACCAAGCTAGTTTAAGTTTAGTTAGGCTCTGATACCACTGTAAGTCCACGTTGCGACCCCCGGTTCTTACGGGGAGGCGGAAACGGTATAAAAATCAAATTTTTAGCGTAAGGGGCAACATGGACTAAGCAAAGTCGGGATCTTTAACTAAACTAAAACTAGCATACTTGCTAAAGAGATTTAGCTACTCGGATGAAGATGGTTATACCTAAACTTGAACTCCTTCTTCTTCAAACTTTTGTAGAGGTTGATGGTTCTCTTCTTGTCGCCTTCTTCCGTCGAAGATGGATCCACCTCGAGGGTTCGACCTTTGGGCTCTTTCTCGAACTTGGAGTGAACTAGAATCTCCGGCTTGCTAAACCCTTGATCCTAGAGAGAGTAGAGAGTGTCTAAGGGGTGCTTTTCTTTTTAAAGAGAAGGATTCTCAACACATGAGAAGGGTTCTCTTTTGCTAGAGGAAGAAGAAGACGAAGTGAGGAGAGAGAGTTGTTATGATAAAATGAGCTCTTTTTCTTTTGCAACCATAACATAAAGCAAAAGAATTATCAAATAATAATAATAATGGAAAATGAAAAGGTTGATGGAAAGTTTAAGAATGACCATTATCATTTCAAACATTAAATGAATTTGCTAGAATCAAAGAGCATCTTTCTTTTGTAATGATGATGGTCAAAACTTCAACCATGGTCAACAAGTCAACCATGGTCAACAAGTCAACATAAAAACCAACCATGACACAATTTCATTTTATTATATATTATTAATTGATATAACATAAATCCATTAGGGTTTGGAAAAAGACGACTGTCAACTGTGCATACGCACCCGTTCCGAAACCCTAATGAAAGCCCTCTTCCTCTTCCTCAAATAACCGTGCATACACACCTGCATCCTTGTTCCGAGGAACATGAATACTGAGAGATAAAAGCAACCCCAAAACATATACCAGCATCTGACTCAAACCAGAGCCAGCCAGTAATATCCGTCCGGACTCCAAACGTGCACAAGTGCGCGGATGAGAACGAACCCTGTCGCAAAACCATGCGACCTCTACTCTGTTTTGCCCAGAGGCGAATACCCTCTGTGTGGGACTCTAAAGACTCGACACTACGCTGGCAGTGGGTTTAACCACAGACCGCAAGCGGCACTAGCTGTGCGTAACGGTCCCCAGGTAGATGCCGACAAGAAGGCTAACGAGGTGAAACCCCATCTGAACTCCTACTGAGTCTGAATGTGACAGTCTCCGTACAGTCCGGCCTGTTCGTCTGATACATCGCATGTCGGGCCTAGGGGGCGGTAAAACGTCAGTCCCCTAATAGCGGTACAAGTCGTGTCGGAGTGAAGCCCAAAACACCCTGAGATAACACTGGAAACCTACCAGTATATCTCGCTTGCCCTGGCCAGGGACTACTCGTGTAATGGCTCTCCTAGACACAGCGCGATGTCAACCCCCAATACCGGGAGAGACGAATCCTGTCTAACCGTCACTGCCTCCAAGTGCTTCGGGACTGCACCCAACCACCACCTGTTTGCACGACTCCTTTGAGCCGTGGTAGGGTAGTGATCAAAGTGTAGTGGGAACACACTCGAGGCGAAGTGGCAGTGTCAAGTCAGCGGACTAAGCTGTACTCATGTCACCTGGGAACTGATAACTGACGATAGGTATAATACCAACCTTTCAGTTCCCGACGAGTCCTGTCCAGTGTACTCGTAACCCAACGAGCACCCGTATACTATCTCCAGTACGACGTACTGATGGCTGCGGGACAGACCATCTCCCATACTGGGATGAGAAGCGCATACGCTAGTCTACTCCGGAGTATCGATGCCCTGTCTCGATAGTCCTGCGACTAGGGACCTGTATAAGGATGTGCTTATAGATTACCCAGCCCCCACTAGTGTGACTGCCATCACAACGCTGGTAATCAAGCAAAAGATCCTAAGGGCTCCACTAATGCGTATAAGTGATATAGTAAAATAAACACAAGTACACATTGAAGTAGAAACAAACCAAGTAGCATACTACTATATTGAGCAAGATTGTTTATACAAGGTGAATATCCCAAGCTTCCATCAAGTAATATACAAACTAGTATGATACAGTAATGGCCTCTAGGGCATATACACTAACACTATTAGAGGGCCATGACGAAGATCTTCGATGACCTCATACATGAAATCGTCGAATGCTATATCGACGACCTCGTGGTGAAAAGCAAATCATACGAGGAACATCTAGAGCATCTGAAGATCGTGTTTCAACGCCTTCGGCAATACAACTTGAAGATAAACCCTCTCAAATGCGCGTTCGGGGTTTCCTTAGGCAAATTCCTAGGTTTCATCGTCCGACACCGAGGCATCGAGATAGATCCATCAAAGATCAAGGCAATTATGGAGATGCCCCCGCCAAGGACTCTCAAGAAATTGCGGTCTCTCCAAGGGAAGCTCGCGTATATCCGGCGATTTATAGCCAATCTCTCCAGGAAATGCCGTCCTTACAGTCACCTGATGAAGAAGGGAACCCCTTTCGTCTGGGATCGCAAATGCCAAGGCGTGCTGGACGAAATCAAGCAATACTGTAGAATCCGCCAGTGCTGGCCGCTCCGGTCAAGGGAAAACCTCTCATTCTGTATACAACCGCCCTTGAAGGTTCCTTAGGCGCATTATGGGCACAGGAGAACGACCAAGGGAAGGAGAGAGCGCTCTACTATTTGAGTCGAGTTCTACTGGGGGCAGAAAGCAATTATTCTCCCATCAAAAAACACTGCCTGGCATTGATCTTCGCAATAACGAAGCTCAGGCACTATGCGTTGGCGCATGAAGTCCGTCTCATATCGAAGGTGGACCCTCTCAAATATTTGATGTCAAAGGCCATATTGACAGGACGGCTCGCTAAATAGGCCTTTCTCTTGATGGAGTTCTCAATAACTTATCAGCCTCTTAAGGCAGTGAAGGGACAGGCCATTGCCGACTTCCTCGCTGAGCATCCGATACCTGCCGATTCTCCCTTGAACTGCGAATTGCCAGATGAACACGCGTTTGACGCGATCGACGGGGGTGATACCCGGTGGGAGCTTTACTTCGATGGAGCATCCACTATGAAGAAGCGTAAACAAAATACCCCTATAATCAAATCAGGGGTAGGCCTCATCTTCGTAACTCCACAAGGAGGGATAATGCGCTTTGCCTTCTCCTTAACAGAGCTGAGGACAAACAATGAAGCCGATTATGAAGCTTTGATAGCAGGTCTCGAGATCGCCATTGACATGGGGATTGAAAAACTCTTCATATACGGAGATTCCCAACTGGTCATTAGTTAAGTAAATGGCGACTATCAAACGTGCAAACCATAACTGGTGAAGTACGGCGAGAGGGTGCAGCAACTGCTGACCCAAATACCTTCCTACACCTTGGAAAGCATACCACATGCAGAAAATAGCAAGGCGGATGCATTAGCCAAGCTCGCTAAAGAACTGGCTGACGAAAACCTCGATGACGTGAGGATCGTTGTTCAAAGCCGTCGAGTCCTTGCACCGGCAGAAATATCTCCGGAGTCGTCTAAGGAAAAGGGAGCGATCAAGCAAACGGTCCTACAAATAAAAGACCAAGAAACGGTTGAGGATTGGAAAGAATTCTTTATAGACTACTTCAAATCCCGTCGAACGCCCGAAGATGCGTCCTCAAGACATCAGCTTATGAAACGAGCTCTATCTTTTGCCTTCGTCAATGATACTCTGTACAAGAGGTCATTTGATTCTTTGTGGCTAAGATGCCTGGGACCTGAAGAAGCAAAAAGAGTCGTCCAAGAAACTCACGACGGGCTCTGCGGTTCTCACCAAGCCGGGCCAAAGATGAAACTGAAAATCAGACGGATGGGTTATTATTGGCCCACGATGATCCAGGACTACCTCGAGTATGCAAAGCAATACCACTCGTGCCAGATCCATGGGGACTTTATCCACCAACATCCGAATCCATTACATCCGACAGTGGTCAGCTGGCCATTCGAAATGTGGGGAACTGACATAATCGGCCCCATCGAACCAGTATCGTCCAGAGAACATCGATTCATTTTGGCAACAACTGATTACTTCTCCAAATGGGCAGAAGCAGTACTGCTGAGGGAAGTGAAGACGGAGAATATCCTCCATTTCTTCAAGACACACGTCATTTATCGGTTTGGCACTCCGAGACAAATCATCTCTGATAATAGGCCAGCCTACAGAAGCCACAAAATCAGCCGCTTCGCACAACAACACAACATAGACTGGAGATACTCCTCAGTTTATAATCCCCGAGCTAACGGTCTAGCTGAGGCTTTCAACAAGACCTTGACGAAGATCGTGAAAAAGACGGTGTCCCGAAATAAGAAAGACTGGCACGAGAGACTGCATGAAGCTCTCTGGGCATATCAGACTACGTTCAAAACGGCCACAAATACAACGCCGTACGCATTAGTATTCGGTACAGAGACGGTACTCCCCCTCGAGATAGAGCTACCCTCTCTACGAGTGGCAGTTCATTACGAGCTGACAGACGAAGAGAACGCTCACCTTCGGCTTGAGGAGCTCGATGCCCTTGATGAAACCCGGCTCATGGCGCAACAAAATCTGGAGGCTTATAAAGCGAAGATGACACGCTCATACGAAAGATTGATCAGGCCGAGGACATTCCGTCAAAGCGAACTCGTGCTAGTGGTCAAAAGACCTATGATCCCCAATCGTGCTAAACGAGGGAAATTCGAGCTGTCACGCCCCGCTTCCCAGTATACGGCGAAGGGGACGCGACGAGGTCTGCTACGTATATACTCAGAAGTATATACGCTAAGCGTATCTAAGCAATATAAAATAAATACACAAGAGACAAGAAATAAAAAGAACAGCAACTTTTATTTATTAACATTTTTTGTACAATGCATGAAAGGAAATACAACTGAAATAAAAGGATGCCTACACAGTGGCATAACAGGAAATGAAAAGTACAGAGAGGAAAAGTGTACAATGAACTAGAGCTCGGGGTCTTCACAGAACCGGTCCAAGTCTTCTGCAGATGACTCGATCTCTGCCGAGTCCGAATCACCTGACGACATTCAAAGAAGAAAGAAATAGAATGTCGTCAGCGAACAGGTCGCTCGGTAAGTCCCAAAGATAAGGGAGGAATAGACAGAGAGTAAGAGAGAGAGAGAGAGAGTAGCTTTTACAGTTGTATTATATTGTTATATTGTTGTATTTACGCTGTTGTTTGTAGCTTGGTACAGAAGAATGCCAGTGTATACGAAAGGGGTCTCGATATGCTAGAGACCAGGGCAAATGGAAGTACAAGGCTCCGTTATACAACCTGGAACAACGGCAATTGGATTCATGTTAGGTGTCTTAATCTTACCGTCTCGTGCCACCTTTAATACATTCCGTACCAATCTACCCCTTAAACCCCGTAGTGTTTTATTTGTATTGTTTTGTACTGTAAATTGTATTGAATGTATAATTGAAAGACTGACCAAAACCATGATGTCAGTAAACGGATGTAACCGTAGAATAATGTAAATGGAATAACTGGAGAACCATGTAAATGGAATGTATATCCATGGTTCGGTTCGGTCAAGTTGTATTGATTGATAATTGGATTCATGGATTCATATTGAATTGTAATATTGAAAATTGTAGATTGTAAATTGTAGACTGTAGATTATAGATTGTACTTGAATCATATTCAAGTCAGATTATACTGAGACTCAAACCGAGTCAAATAATTAGAAAAGTAAATTGAAGTCCTGATTGTTTTGATGTTATCGGTAACCGCTGCACATGGGCGGCATGATTTGTGTCTTTTTCAAAAACGATTACCGTGTTGATAACACAGTTGTTAAGTTGTCTACCTTAAATAGGCAAACACCCACTTCTCCGGCTCCCTGAGGCTCAAGAGATTGGTCCCGCTTAAACCTATGTTTACTAGGATCCTTAGGGTAATTTATAGAACTTGAGGGGGTTTTATGTAAAAATACTTTTGTATGGTTTTCAAAATACAACTCAAATATTTGATTATCGTATTTATGTACATACAACAATTTAATGATCAAGATAAATATGTATACATGTTCGAATAGCATGAAATGAGTCAAGTATATTATACGAGTAACTACCAAAAACAATGCTATAAAGAAATATTATGTACGAGTAATTAATCAAGTCGAACGAATGCGGAACATAACAAAAATATGGATCCAAGTGTTTTGAATGCGTGAGTTTCAGTTTCACCTAAATACGACTACCGGTTTGAGAGATATATATGTTTTCGTATCGTCGCGCAAAACAGATCAGAATCTATTCGGCACTGTCACATATTTTTAAAACACAGTTTGAGTTAATTTCTATCGGGTTTCAGGTTACGAAGATTATTAGAAAATTGTAGGTATTTTGTTGTACTTAACCAAAACACTAAGATTCACATGATTTGGATTTCTGAAGCTCTAGTTATGATTATTTTAATATCAGCTTTTAAAACAGAAATTCAGATTTTTGGACAGCAACTATATATTGTATTGCAAAGCCTATATCAGGTTGTTTCATGCATTCCTAGGTAATATGATATACAAAAAATTATAGTTCTATCAATTGTGCATCTACACATCTAAATTTTGTCACAAACGGACATCGGGTGTTCGAGCTATGTCCAATTTAAAAACAGTGTGCGAATCGGAACAGATTCTGTCCAGATCCGTCACTTAATATTGTAACGCAGTTTTTTTTATCTTAGATGGGTTTTCAGTAAAACTATAAAACTAATAAAATCTAGATCATTCGATGTAGATATCAAAAACACCTGATTTTGCTCAATTTGGATACCGGTATACCAAGTTATATGTCCTAGAAGTTGACCGATAACTGCAGTTTTCTGTTTTACGATCAGTGAATAAATACGATGTAATTCCTAAACCGTATGCGGATCGATCTAAAATTTTTACAGCGTGTACAAAATAATATATTCTATCATATGTAAATTTCCTGAAATTTTCAGAGTTAAAAATTAATTTATAAAAATTATTTTAAAACTAAAGGTATTGATATGTCATATGTGAGAAATGAGAAAACCATGGTATTTATTCGTAACTTCATTTTTTTTTACAAACTTTAAATAAAGTGATTTAAAATAAAACAACAAACATGCAATCCTAATTGGTCACTATGAAATCTTAACATGTGAATTGAGAGTAATGAAAAAGACTTTACAAACTATATATGTGTGTATGTCTGTGTGTTCATTAATTATATATGTATCCATTTAATTATTTATTTAGGAACTATGCTATGTCAAGGGAAGTTTTTCATGGCAATATAAAACAAGAGAAAACGAAAGAGATGGAGGAAGGAAAGAGAGAAGGGACTTACATGCACAAGCCGGTATTGTCACCGGGCTTGTCTATCCGTCGATAGCCTCGTGTTACTAGCGAGACCTTCTTGAAGACTTCTTCATGTTCTTCTTCTTGGACTCTAGGTGAAGAGGGAGAAGTGAGAGATAGAAAAATGTGAGGAAGGAAAAGATAGAGGAGAACAATAAAGATGGTGTAATGGTGAATTATGTATAATAATATATGCATTCAACATGAGAGTTAAAAGAGAAATGAAAGGTCACCATTCATTTTGGAAATGAAAGGTCTCATTTGTAGGTTATGAGAAGAATAAAAAATGATAAAAAATAATTGCAAGAATGGGGATTTGAACATGTGACTTATGGAATAACAATGCAAGGACTTAACCAATGAGCTATAAGGTTGTTCATGCACATATTTAATTAGAATTAAATATATGATGTTGCTTAAAAAGAAAATGGGCTTTTTAGATGGGCTGTAGAGAATAAGAATAATGGATTTGGGTTAAATATTTATGAAAGGAAAAATAAGAATGAGAAGTTAAAAACTTAAATATAAGAAAAAGAAATTGTACCTAGAAAAAAAAATACATAATAGATTGAGGAATAAAATAATAATAAATTTAATAGAAAAAGGAAAATACGAAGTACAAATAAATACGGTATATTGTTGAAGAGGGATAATACAAATGTATAAAGATTTTGGGGTCATTACACGAGCCGAATTATGAAGGCCCATATATTATAGACAAGGTCTACCAGGGTGGGGCCTATCTACTCATGGACATACATGGTGAAAGACCTTTCAGGCCAATAAACGGTCACTTCCTGAAGAAATACTACGCCTGACGAGTCACGGCCTAGGTCAATGACAGATGACGACGACTATGTCTGCTCGCTATCTTCCTAAGCCCAAACTCTATAGGTAGTAGCTGGCTTCCTTAACAACGGACCGAAACGTCCTTAAACTAACAACGGACCGAAACGTCCTTAAACCAACAACGGACCGAAACGTCCCTAAACTAATGATGGACCACCAAGTCCTAAAACTAGCTGTTGATCGAGACGTCGATAAACTACGGTGGCTTGCAGCATCCCAAAGCTGATACAAAAAAAAGAAAAAAAGAAAGAAAAAAAGAAAACGGTACGTCCATAAGAAAAATGGGCACGGATGAAAACCCGAAAAGGCTCCGTGAGTAAAAACAGCAGGGCTACCGGCGAGTCTTGTGAAAACCCGAAAGGGCGCAACCTCGTTAGAATAAAAAAAAGAAAAAAAAACAGTATGTCCACAAGCAAAAAGGGCACGGATGAAAACCCGAAAGGGCTCCGTGAGTAAAAATAGCAGGGCTACCGGCGAGTTTTGTGAAAACCTGAAAGGGCGCAATCTCGTTAAAAAAAAATTTGCAAGGTTCTCTCGACTTTGTAAGGAGAAACCACCTGCGTGAGATCCTTACGACTCACAAGGGATCAACACACTTAGGGATCCCCACGATCCCTAGGGAGAAATCACACTTGCGAGATCCTCACGACTCGTAAGGAGAACCCTCTTATGGGACCCTCACGGCTCATAAGATTTGAAAGTCTTAAGCTACAAGGATCTGAACCTGTTCTTAAGCAGCCCCCACAACCTCCAATACTGCCCTACAAGCGGCTCAATGCTGACCCTTGTATACAATCCACGGGCGCGAATAAACACTTCCCTATCAAAGTCCCATCCGTGACTAGAGATATGTCTACATGGTGAACAACCCTTGTAAGTCCTCTCGACTTATAAGGAGAAAACCATCTTGTAAGATCCTTACGACTTACCAGAAGCCATACACTTAGGAATCCTCTCGATTATTAAGGAGAAATTACACCTACGAGATCCTCACGACTCATAGGGAGAAATACCTTTATGAGACCCTTACGGCTCATGAAATCAAAAGCCTTAGTCGACAGAATCCTAACCCTGTCTACTAAGCCACCTTTGTTTGATATCGACATAGGCAAATGATGATTCGCTCTCGGCAATATCCCAGTTGTAGCGGTGCTGATGCCGAAATCGGTGTCTAATCCTAAGTTTGCAGCGAAAAGCTAGCAAGCCATACATGCATACAAATAGCCGAAATGATGGGGCAACTTGCAACAAAATCAGCAGGTAAAAATGTATGCATGCAAATAGCCGAAATGATTGGGCAACTCGCAATAAAAAGCAGCGAGTAAAAATAAAACAAATAACCGAAATGATTGGGCACCGCAAAAAACAGCCGAAATGATTGGGCAATCGCGACCTTCGCGATACAAAAAGCTGAAATGATAGAGCATCGCGGAAATAAATAAAAAAATAAAATGAATGAAATTTATGCTTTACAGGTGATATCACATCAGTCCCTGTAGACGATCCGGGGGCGCAAATAAAGAGGGAATCACACCCTTCCTTCCCAAGCTTCATCAGAAGGAGAAGCCAAATCTCAATGGTTCACAGACAGCCTAGAGATCATCTCGATATTCGTCTCATCACAACAGACGCAATATCAAGCAAAGCGGAACAGCGGCAACCCCCAGTTCCATGACTCGGCAGTGCACAGATGACCGAGAGTCAAACCACGAATCCGTGAAATGTGGATAAAGCAAAATTCCTGGCTACGTGGAACACGGATTATGTCACTCCTGACCCCGTGGAAAACGCCCAGAGCAGATCCTGGTCCTCGCAGAGCACGGCAATGACCCCGTGTGAAGCATCCAGAGCGAAGCCTGGTCCTCACCGAACACGGCAGTGAACCCGTGGGAAGCATCCAGAGAAAAATTCCTGACTACGTGGAACGTGGATTATGTCACTTTTGACCCCGTGGAAAACGTCCAGAGCGGATCCTGGTCCTCGCAGAGCACGGCAGTGAACCCGTGTGAAGCATCCAGAGCGAAGTCTGGTCCTCGCCGAATATGGCAGTGAACCCGTGGGAAGTATCCAGAGTAAAATTCCTGGCTACGTAGAACGGGGATTATGTCACTTCTGACCCCGTGGAAAACGTCCAGAGCGGATTCTGGTCCTCGCCGAACATGGCAGTGAACCCATGGGAAGCATCCAGAGAAAACATCGGACTGTGGAGTCCTTAAATCCATGGACTATGATGTCCTTAACCTCGACCGTGATGTCTTAAAACTAACAACGGACTGTGGAGTCCTTAAATCCACGGACTATGATGTATTTAACCTCGACCGTGATGTCTTAAAACTAACAATGGACCGTAATGTCCTTACACTAATTTTACCTTGGTTCAAGGGTACATCTCTTCACTTCTTTGATATTTGTCGTTGTAATTCCTCAACGTCTTCAAAGAGGTGACGGGTCCCAACAACCACACGTTTTACGGACTGTGGGGTCCTTAAACTCATGGACTATGATGTCCTTAACCTCGACCGTGATGTCTTAAAACTAACATTGGACTGTGAGGTCCTTAAACTCACGGACTATGATGTCCTTAACCTCGACCGTGATGTCTTAAAACTAACATTGGACTGTGAGGTCCTTAAACTTACGGACTATGATGTCCTTAACCTTGACCGTGATGTCTTAAAACTAACAACGACGGATTGTGGGGTCCTTAAACCCATGGACTATGATGTCCTTAACCTTGACCGTGATGTCTTAAAACTAACAACGACGGACTGTGGGGTCCTTAAACTCACGGACTATGATGTCCTTAACCTTGACCGTGATGTCTTAAAACTAACAACATTGGACTGTGAGGTCCTTAAACTCATGGACTATGATGTTCTTAACCTCGACCGTGATGTCTTAAAACTAACAGCGGACTGTGGAGTCCTTAAATCCATGGACTATGATGTCCTTAACCTCGACCGCGATGTCTTTAAACTACGATATCCTGGAAAATGTCCAGAGTGGAGTCTGGTCCTCGCAGAATACGGCAGTAAACCCATGGGAAGCATCCAAAGCAACCTCTAGCTCCGTGAGATGCGGATAAGGACAACTTCATCCATCACTTGCGGGTCCTCACGACTCGTTAGGGAGTAAATTCTCTTGCGAGATCCTTATGACTTTCATGAGAAAACACACTTAGGAATCCTCATGATTCCTAAGGAGAAATTACACCTACGGGATCCTCTCGACCGGTAGGGAGAAAATTCTTTATGAAACCCCTTACGGCTCATAAAGTTGAAAAGTCTTAGGTGGCAGATCCTAACCCTTTTTTCTAAGCCATCACTACCTTACAAAGAGCACAAGATTGACAGTTATATATTATCTACAGACAGCACTTGCTAAAATCACATGTCAAACAACACAGCAAGAAAGAAGAAAGCAAGAGATGACACAAAAAAGTACGAAAGAAATGTATCTTTTATTCATAAATTCAATTGGGTACAAAATACATCATATGGAAGAATAAAAGATGGATACATGTTATTCAAAATTTACAAATTGGTACAAGAAAAAACTATTGGGAGGGAAGCGTTTTCAATAAGCCAATCAGTTGCTCGCGCACTCCCCTCAGCCCTTTTCCGCGGTCAGCTGCTGCGACCAACTCCGCTTCAACTTGAGCCCGTTGCTGCAAGTAAGATGAAAGTTGCTCATCAATGACCCACTGAGCTGCCCCACGACTCTGCGCATCCCGCTCGACGATGTCAAGCTTCTGCCTCAGTGATAGCCCGTCAGAGATGCATCGCAGAAGGCCTTCAAATATAGCTTTCAACTGTGCAGCATTTGCATCAACCTGAGCGTGCAGCCGGGCAGATTCGCTTGAAGTCTCTTCGCACTCCTTACGATTTAAGGTTGCCTCTTGTTCAAGGTGACGGAAGTAGGAAGTGCTTTGCTCGACCCATGCAGCTCGTTGAGAATTCACAGCCAAGACATCAGGAGCAAGACATCCGACCTCGAGTTCATGCAGGCAAGCCTCGATTTTCCTGCAGTGATTAACCCAAGACTCAACGACGCCCTCACTATGAAAGTTCACGAGCGTTGCCAGCATAGGATTAACCTCAGCAGCAAAATCTGCAGCAAGGGCAGGAGTCTCCGCGTCAAGTTCCTCGAGGTGATCGCTCAACATGCACAGACTATTCATAGCGCCCTTTGAAAATAGACGTCTGGAAAGGGGGCCCACTGGCATTATGATTCTGGACTCGAATGGAGCTGAAGTCGGTGTCACTGCTGCAAAATAAATCATAGTCAAATAAAGGTCCAAGAAATAGATAAGCTACATGAACAATGAGATTTACTATACCAGCTGCAGCGGGTGGCAAAGCCGGAAGGACCAGCGGCGCAACTGATCCCTCATCTCCTCCTTCAATCTATAGTACTGCAATCAAGGCAAAGAAGGATCAGAAATGATTTCATTGTCGGTAAAAGAAAGAGCATTAATTGAAAGTTGTATTCACCAGCGCCACTGGATGAAGCAACCTCTAACGAGAAGGAGAAGTGGGGGTGCAGCACCTAGTACAGGTGGTCAAAAATGACTCCTGCAAAAACGCGATAACGCAACGTCAGTGCATGAATTATACAGCCGAGAGATAAGACTGATGGGTCATAAATCCACACCTTCCAGCATTTGCGACGGTGCGAGAGAAGGTAGAGAGGTGGTCACCGTCAGGGCGGTAACTGACGGCGCTGTCTCGAGTAGCGCGACATCAGCACTAGCCGCAACTGCATTAGAAACAAGATAAGCCCTGTCAGGAAAAATTGAAAAGAGATTGCAGAATAAAAAGAAGGGCGGTGACATAAAATCTACCTGATGAGTTGCCGGTCGGAGCCGTGACTAGGGCGTCACTCGATACAACAGCGGCGTCTCCCTCCTCCATCGGGGTGGTCCCACCTCCCGTCGCTTCGTCCCCTGACTCCACGAGAGCCGTCGTCACACTTGCGATGCCGGGAGACGACAAAGGACCGTAGGCAGGAAGGGTGATGATCGAAGTGGTACTCGAATCTTGAGAAAGAGCGGCCACCTCGGATCCAGCAACTGTACCCATTTCTCTCGCCACCACCTCGGGTTCAGTAATTGTAACCGTCTCATCCACCGCCGCTTTAGGCTCCGCCATGGCAGCCGTCTTGTCGGCCAATACCTCGAGCCCGGCAATTGCGACCACGTCACCTACCGCCGCCTCGGGTTCGGGAATAGCAGCCACCCCCTCCACCGCTCCCTCAGGCTCAGCAGTCGTTGCCACCTCTTCAGGAAGACTCGGCTCTGCAAAGATAAGATATATGAGAACTGATGGTTTAAAACTTTGACAACGGAGCCTCAAGGCACATTACCTGGATTTGATTTGCCATTTGCTTCCCGAGCCGCGCGTGCCACCCGTCTGTGAGCAGTAGACAAGGCAACCGGGAACTCCTCTGAAGGAGTAGTAGTAGGGCTAACGGCGCTTGAACCTGCTCCCGCATCCAAAGCAGCACCACGCTCCCTTGCTGCGCGCCTCAGGCGCTTCCTTTCCTCCCGGGCCATCAAAACAGACCTTTTAGAAGCCTCCTTCAGTAAGGCATCGTCGTCCGCATTTAGGGTTACCTCTGGAGCCGTCAAGGCTTCCGTCATCGGTTTTTTAAGTAAGGCCTCTTGCGGCAATGCCGAAGAGGCCGGGACTTCGGTAGCTGGCCCGGGGAGAATTTCTGCATCAGCTTGCGGGATAGGCATTGTGGTCCCTGCAATAAGACAAAGAGAGGGTCAGATTACTCATAAGAAATGGAAGCAGAAACATGACGAACCGAAATGTACCAAAGCCTAAGGATGCTCTCGTTCCTCCTCCTCAAAAGTCTTGAGAGAGGCAGCAAGAGCTTCTTCGGTGGAAATGCCTATTAAAGAAGGAAAAACGTTAGTCAAAAAACAATGATAGAGATATGATACG
This sequence comes from Agapanthus africanus, assembly GCA_030015575.1. Taxonomy (NCBI): domain Eukaryota; kingdom Viridiplantae; phylum Streptophyta; class Magnoliopsida; order Asparagales; family Amaryllidaceae; genus Agapanthus; species Agapanthus africanus. The sequence continues at coordinate 52,781,611 of CM057339.1, forward strand.
ATGGAGAAAAATACAACTAATGACTACCTGAGCGCGCGAGGTTAGCCAACCACTCTTCGCGTCTTGCCAATCGCTCGGAAGCTGCGATGGCGGCCACCAGATCAGTGTCATCTGGTGGCATAAATAGGCCCTCATTTGTCCCATACTCGCTCAAGCCCTCACTATAAGGAGCATGAGGCTCCTGACCAAGTACGACATCGGCGGAGAAGAGCGACTTCTTTTTCCTCTTCTGTGAGCGAGCTCCGGTCGCAACCAGCACCAGCTTGCGTTTCGTGGGCACTTTGGGACGGCGAGTCCCGATATCCGAGCCCACGCCAGATTCGGGTGAAGCTACGGTTACCATCTCCATGGGAGCACGGGGCACCGATGGAACGTCCACCGCCTCCACAGGATCACGGGGCAATCCACGCGTGGGGCTTAGCATACGTGGAGGCTCAACTGCAACAGCCTCTCTTAGCGGAGGGGGCATGGCGATCCGTCGCCTTAAAAGGGCGTTGCGATCGCTGGCAAGAGGCGCACTCTTGCGATCGAGCAACAGCCGCCTCTCTTCTCTGATGACAGCACCCATCGCGTGCTGATACCAGGCCCCGTATATATTAAGGGCCCTCGGGATGCAACTTGGCTCGCTAATGAAGAAGTGGGAGCCCGTATTCAAGCGCATAAAGTGATGCAGCGCACCCCGTATTCCCTCTCTGGTGGCAGCAGGTTCTTCCAAAAACGCCTCCAATGGGACCCCCTGGTTATAACTTAGCTGCTGGGAAAAATGATGGGGGTTGTATCTCATAAAAAGCGCCGCATCATTTTGCCTGAATACAAGGAAGCCCGGCCTAATGGAGTATAGATGTAGAATCTCCCTGGCTTTCAATACGGAGGCCCCGTCCTTAAAAGTGTCGCGCAGTGCCAGCACCGTCTTGGAGGTTTCCTGGCCGATCGTCAGGACTTTGTCCGTAAAAGACATACCAGCTCCGACCGTGCACAGACGAAGAAGCAACCCCCTAGCCTCCCGGTGAGACGGATTCACGATGGAAGCGTCAACCAGCCGCATAATTCTGGGAAATATGCACTTCTCGAAAAACGAGGGTCTTTTATGAATACCAAACACCCCGAGCATGTGCATTTCCATCCACGAAATAAAGTAGTGCATCGGGAAGTTAGCAGCTTGCACCCCCGGTTCCGTTGTATCCGCCGCCATGCTAAGACCATGGTACAGGTGGGCCAGCCCGGCGATCCTGATGGCCACTTGTATGCCAGCCACCATTTGATGTGCTGAGTAGAAGACGGACGGCCTCATATAGCAAGGGTGCATGAGGAGCGCGAACCAGCACAACCACAGCCCCAGAAACCCGAGGAAGAAAGTCTCCTCGTCGATGCCCGGAGCGGCGATTTCTGACAAAGGGATGATCGCGGCATCGGGGAGATAAAAGCCCTTCTGATCATCTTCCAACACTGGTCGACGGTCCAAGCCAAAGCCAAAGGGATCGTCGAGCTTGGCAAATTTTTTGCCTCATTGCGATAGAATCTTCGGTCGAAGAAACCGGGCAATGAAGTCTGCAAAACTGACCCCCCGACCTCCGGACTCCAAGAAAAGACTTTCGTACATATTCAGCACCTTTATCAGACTAGGAAACTGGTGCTGGATGGCGTTCTTCGGTGTTAGGCCCATCACCACTGGCTTGGTGGCGAAAACATATTCGTCCGGAGGAAGCAGCTCCTCATAGTGCTCCCCCCTCACCGGCAAACCGGAAATCTCGGCAAATTCTTCTAAAGAGATGGAAACTTCTCTGTCCAGTAGAAGAAAGGTATGGGTTGGTGTTCCCCTCCGAACGGCGGCCGAGACTGAACGTCTTGCCCTGAGATTCAGGGCAGATACTATTTGGTTTTATCCGTCTACCTCTCCGAAGATGCCAAGTTGATTTATGGCACCGTGTATCGGAGGTTTGGACGGATGCGGCCGATGTAGCAAACTTCGTCAGATTCCCCCTCGCTTGAGGGGGTTTTTATTGTGGGGACGCTCTTCCCTGCAGGCGCAAGCCCCTGCAGTTAATTACGCTCCCGCATCGCGGCAGCTACTTTCTCCTTCTCCAAAATTTCACTTCGTGTCGTGTGTGTTTGTTTTGTTTGTGGTTGCCCGTGGATTGTATACGGAGACTGAGTAATGCCGTCGTCCGTAGGACATGGATTAGTCTAAATCCGTATTTACTTAGATTTGGGTTTAGTGTTTTTAGTCTAAGGATACGTTAGCCGTATTAAGGCTAAGATCAACTTAAACATTCGTTAAGGATACGTTAGTCTGATTTGAGACTAAGATCAACTTAACGGGATCGTTTAGATCCATTTCCGGTTTAAGGACGTAGTGGTCCATTTAATATATGGCCGTCGGGACCCGTCACCTCTCTGACGACGTTGAAGGATTACAACGACATGTGTCAGAGGAGTTCAGAGATGTACTCTTGAGCCGAAGTTGATTTGGAGTTTTATGGTCCATTTGAATGTTTAAGGATACGTTAGCCAGGTTTAGGGCTAAGATCAACTTAAACGGGATCGTTTAGATCCGGCAAAGGAGCATTTCGAGACTCCATTGTTCCAGTTTAGGGACGTGGTGGTCCATCATTATTTTAAGGACGTTTCGGTCCAACATTAGTTTAAGGACGTTTCGGTCCAACATTAGTGTAAGGACGTTTCGGTCCATCGCCAGTTTAGGGACGTGGTGGTCTGTATTCCAGTTTAGGGATATGGTGGTCTGTATTCCAGTTTAGGGACGTGGTGGTCCGTCATTAGTTTAAGGACATTTCGGTCCATCGTTCCCATTTTGGGATGAATATTAGTTTAAGGACGTTTCGGTCCAATATTAGTTTAAAGACGTCTCGGTCCAATATTAGTTTAGGGACGTCTCGGTCCAATATTAGTTTAAGGACGTTTCGGTCCAATATTAGTTTAAGGACGTCTCGGTCCATGAGTTTAGGGACCCCGCAGTCCATATTCATGTGTGGTCGTTGGGATCCGTCGCCTCTCTGACGTCGTTGAAGGATTACAACGATAGATGTCAGAGGAGTTCGGAGATGTACCCTCGAACCGGAGATAAATTGATTTAGTAGAGCAATTTTGCTCAGTCAATTTAGCTTGAGGACTTACGGCCACGATTGGGCTAAGTCCAATTGAAAACTGTTCAACATTTTATTTGCTTTTGATTTACATCTCTTTTTATTTTTATTTGGGCTCTACCCATAAAGGATGCAAAGCATCAATTTATTTTGGGCTTTGCTCATTTATGAATGATGCAGGGCACTAATTTTATTTAGGCTATGCCCTTTTATGAATGATGCAGGGCATCAATTTAAATTGGACTCTGCCCTTTTATTGCTTTGCAATTTATTTAGGCCTATTAGGTCTTTTTGATTTGGGCCTTGCCCTTTAAGAAATGCATTGCATTTGTCAGGCACTTTGAGCCAATTAGAGAGCGCAAGCGCTTGTAGTGTTGACACGTGTCGCGCAGGCGCAGTGCGCTGCGCTAGTGCGTTGCGCTGCTGACACGTGGCGCACTCTGGTGAGTTGCGCCAATTACAGAGAGCAAAGCTCTATCTTAAAGCGCATAGCGCAAGTAGTTCAGATGTTGACACGTGGCGCTCTCCCAAAAGCGCAACAGCGCAGTTTGCAAGTGCAAAGCACTCTAAATTTGAGAATCTTTTAGATTCTCAAGAACCAAAGGTTCATAAAAGTGCAAAGCACTATCTTTTTTTTTATTTTTGTTTCTTCTTGTTTTAAAGAAACAGTGGTTCATGAGTAGTGCAAAACACTGTTTTTATATGAAGATCATTGATCTGGTTTTTAGATCAATGATCTATTAGAAGAAATTTCTTCTTTTTTTTGTGAAGGTTTTTACCTTTTTCTTAGAATTTTTCTCAGAGTTCTCTCTGTTTGAAGCTTCTTGATTTTTCAAGAAAAATGTTGATGCCTTTGAATTGAGGTCTAGGGTCCTTTTTATAGTGCCTATTAATTAGTTAAATTTGTTAAAGAGATCTCTCTCTGAGTGATTTGGGGAATTTTCCCCACCGTTGGATCTTTGATCCAAAGGCTTCTGTTTTACAGAAGAAAATCTTCTTGTTTTAATAAGAACAGAAAAAATTTCTTTAGAATTTTAATTCTGTTTGGCGCAAATGCCTCAGCTCGTGACACGTGTCGCGCAGCGCACAGCGCAGCGCGACTGCGCTAGCGCATCTGCGCAGACACGTGTCGCGCAGCGCACAGCGCAGCGCGACTGCGCTAGCGCATCTGCGCTGACACGTGTCGCGCAGCGCAGTGCCTGCGCAACTGAAGCGTTACTTCCTTTAATTTTAGTTTAAATAGAACTTTGCTCTGATTGGGTGCGCTATTTTGGGCGCTGCGCTGATGTGTCTGAGCTTGATACGCGGCGTGTTGCACGCAGCGCAAAGAATTTGAAACGTTGCTTCATTTATTAAAGTTTAAATTTGCAAAGCAGAGCTTTGCTCTGATTGGGGGAAGATAAAGCGTTGCTTCATCTCCCGCCTCGGAATTTGAACAGAGCTTTGCTCTGATTGGGGTAAACAAATGCCCCCCCCCCACCGTTGCGCTTACGTGGCACTAAACGTGAGCGCAACGGTGGCGGAACTCCAACCGTTGCGGCAACTTTGGAAGCTGAAAGGGCACTTGATGCCTATAAATAGGACCTTTGGTCCCCCACAGATGCTTATCATCTTTCAGATTTTTATTTTCAAAAAACTTTAGAGCTTTGCTCTTGCCTTTAAGAACTCCAGAGCCTTGCTCTCCTTTCCAAAGTTTTTAGAAAAACTTTAGGTAAAATTGATTCTTAGATTAAATTAATTTTAATTAATCTTAACCAACAGAGCTTTGCTCTCATAGATCTTCTGATCTAAAGAAAATCCTTTCGGGGGTTCACCAGCAGAGCTTTGCTCATTTTCAAAGTTAGAAACTTTAGGTAAAATTAATGTAAATCAAATTAATTTAAATTAATCTCAACCAAAGAGCTTTGCTCTCACAGATCTTTTGATCTAACGAGATCCCCATTGGGGTTTCATAAACAGGGCTTCACTCTCAAAAAACTTATAGATCTGCAGAGCCTTTGTTCATGGATTCTAATCCCTGAACAGAGCTTTGCTCTCGAGGAATTTAGCCCTCTGTGTATATTTTTTTTTCTTCTATCGCTAATCTTCCTGTGGTATTTCCTCCAGGCATAATGGTGGTGCGTCTATACAGTTTGCACGAGTTCATCACCTATGATGATATCCGCACACAGGGTCGTCAACAAAACCAGGAGTTTACAGACGCTCAATGTGCAGAGGTCATGGGTCGTCTGAACGCAAGCGGTGGTTGGCTGCTTCCTCGTCGTTCGGCTCTCTTGAAAGTCGTGCTGGGAGCAATATGGAGAGCACTTCCGGGTCTTCACGAGGCCCTACCGCTCAATGCGCTGGATGATGCCGAAGACAAGGTGCATTCAGTGTACCTGACGGGGCTGATCTCGAAGAAACGGCGGGACAGCCTCATTGACATCCTACATCAAATCTTCCAGCAGACAACGATAGTTGCTGCTTATCGAAGGCCGGGAGGGCTTGCCGAGGATCTTGACACACAGGAGCGCGAGAGGCTGCGCATAAGAATAATTAGAAAGGCCAGAAGAACTCTGGATGGCCTTACTTTTGAATTCCTCAATCCGTGCCCCGGATCTGAGGTTATACCGTTGTAATAATTTGAATAATGTTTTTTATTCATTGCTTTTATGATTGTAAGAATTTTAGCAATATGAATGGAAACCCTTTTTTTTATTTCAGCTTGTCTTATTTCTCTTCCTGAGTCTTCTGCCCATGTATAAATGAGTGCGTCTCGAACGCTTGGTCAAATGTAAATCAGATGTTCTTTCTGTCATTTCCTTCTTTCTTTTATTGTTAGCAGGCCGTCTTAATAACCATAGTTGACGGATGATTAGAGCGAGTATCCCGACCCTCTCAAGAAACAGCGATGGCTTAGGCCACAGGTTCAGATCTGGTGCCTAAGACTTTTCAACTCTATAAGCCATGAGGGTCTCATAGGGATTTTTCTCCCTACAGATCGAGAGGATCTCATAGGTGGGTTTTTCTCCTTAGGAGTCGTGAGGATTCCTAAGTGTGTTTTCTCTTATAGGTCGTAAGGATCCTGTAAGAAAAATTTTCCCTCCTACGAGTCGAGAGGACTCGTAAGCGGTTGTTTCCCTCCTTGTCGAAACTTGACTTCGGAGAGTGAGACCCGTGGATAGTATGCAAGAAACCATTCAGATCGACTTGCAGGGTCCCATTGTTCAGGAAGAAGTTTTTTTTTTTAGTCCCTGCTGCCTAAGGCTTTATCTTGTAAGTTAAGACGAATCGGGAGTTTTCCCACGGAGACGCTGGTTTCTCTGCGAGTCGACGCGGATCAGGAGGCTCTCGTCAAGGAGTGTTTGTATACGTGAGTCGAGGAATTTGCTAAGGATTATTTGTTTCCCTAGCGCCAAGGATTATTTGTTTCCTTGGGGTTTGAAACGAGTCGAGAATTTCCCACGGAGGCACTGGTTGCTCTGCGAGTCGATGCGGATCAGGAGGTTCTTGTCAAGGAGTGTTTGTATCCGTGAGTCGAGATGTTTGCTAAGGATTATTTGTTTCCCTAGCGCCAAGGATTATTTGTTTCCTTGGGGTTTGAAACGAGTCGAGAATTTCCCACGGAGGCACTGGTTGCTCTGCGAGTCGACGCGGATCAGGAGGCTCTCGTCAAGGAGTGTTTGTATCCGTGAGTCGAGATGTTTGCTAAGGATTATTTGTTTCCCTAGCGCCAAGGATTATTTGTTTCCTTAGGGTTTGAAACGAGTCGAGAATTTCCCACGGAGGCACTGGTTGCTCTGCGAGTCGACACGGATCAGGAGGCTCTCGTCAAGGAGTGTTTGTATCCGTGAGTCGAGATGTTTGCTAAGGATTATTTGTTTCCCTAGCGCCAAGGATTATTTGTTTCCTTGGGGTTTGAAACGAGTCAAGAATTTCCCACGGAGGCACTGGTTACTCTGCGAGTCGACGCGGATCAGGAGGCTCTCGTCAAGGAGTGTTTGTATCCGTGAATCGAGGAATTTGCTAAGGATTATTTGTTTCCCTAGCGCCAAGGATTATTTGTTTCCTTGGGGTTTGAAACGAGTCGAGAATTTCCCACGGAGGCACTGGTGGCTCTGCAAGTCGACGCAGATCAGGAGGCTCTTGTCAAGGAGTGTTTGTATCCGTGAGTCGAGGAATTTGCTAAGGATTATTTGTTTCCCTAGCGCCAAGGATTATTTGTTTCCTTGGGGTTTGAAACGAGTCGAGAATTTCCCACCGAGGCACTGGTGGCTCTGCGAGTCGACGCGGATCAGGAGGCTCTTGTCAAGGAGTGTTTGTTTCCCTGAGTTGCTGAAGACACTGGTTTCTTCGGAGTTGGACTGAACCGTCGAGATTTGGCTTCGTCTTCTGGCGGAGCCTGTTGGGAAAGTATGGTTCCTTCTTTGTTTACGCCCTTAGATTGTATATAGGGATCGATATGATCTTAACTGTAGGGCCAAAGTTTTATCATCATTATTTTTGTTTCATCTCCGCGATGCTCTATCATTTCAGCTTTTATATCGCGAAGGTCGCGATTGCCCAATCATTTCGGCTATTTTTCGCTGTGCCCAATCATTTCGGCTATTTATTTTATTTTTACTCGCTGCTTTTTATTGCGAGTTGCCCAATCATTTCGGCTATTTTGCGTGCATACATTTTTACTTGCTGCTTTTTATTGCAAGTTGCCCTATCATTTCGGCTATTTCGTATGCATGTGCGGCCTATTGGCTTTTCGCCGTAAACCTGCAATTAGACGTCGATTTTGGCATCAGCACCGCTACAACTGGGATATTGCCAGGAGTGAATCATCATTTGCCTCCGTCGGTATCGAACAAAGGTGGCTTAGCGAACAGGGTTAAGGTCCCGCCGACTAAGGCTTTTGACTTCATGAGCCGTAAGGGTCCCACAAAGGTATTTCTTCCTACAAGTCGTAAGGATCTTATAGGTGTATTTTCTCCTTAGGAATCGTGAGGATTCCTAAGTGTTCGTTTCCTCTGTAAGTCGTAAGGATCCTACAGGAGGGTTTTCTCCTCATAAATCGAGAGGATTTATAAGGGTTGTTCACCATGCGAACATATCCCCAGTCACGGATGGGACTTGGTCAGGAAAATGTTTATTCGCGCCCGTGGATTGTATACAAGGGTCAGTATTGAGCCACTTGTAGGGCAATATCGGAAGTTGTGGGGGTTGCTTAAGCACAGGTTTAGGTCTCTGTAACTTAAGACTTTCAACTCTTATGAGCCGTGAGGGTCCCATAAGAGAGTTCTCCCTACGAGTCGTGAGGATCTCGCAAGTGTATTTTCTCCTTAGGAATCGTGGGGATCCCTAAGTGTGTTGCTCCCTTGTGAGTCGTAAGGATCTCACGCGGGTGGTTTCTCCTTACAAGGTCGAGAGGACCCTATAAGTGTCTTTTAACGAGGTTGCGCCCTTTCAGGTTTTCATAAACACTCGCCGGTAGCCCTGCTGTTTTTACTCACGGAGCCCTTTCGGGTTTTCATCCGTGCCCATTTTGCTTATGGACGTACCACTTTTTTTTTATTCTTTTTATTTTTATATATTTCTTACGAGGTCGCGCCCTTTCGGGTTTTCACGAACACTCGCCGGTAGCCCTGCTGTTTTTACTCACGGAGCCCTTTCAGGTTTTCATCCGTGCCCATTTTGCTTATGGACGTACCGCTTTTTTTTTATTCTTTTTATTTTTATATATTTTTTACGAGGTCGCGCCCTTTCGGATTTTCACGAACACTCGCCGGTAGCCCTGCTGTTTTTACTCACGGAGCCCTTTCGGGTTTTCATCCGTGCCCTTTTTGCTTATGGACATACCGTTTTTTTATTTTATTTTTATATGTTTTTTTTTATATCTCGTCAGCCTAAAAGATGCTGCGGTAGTAGTTTAAAGACGTTTCGGCCTGCTATTAGTTTAAGGACATTTCGGTCCGTCATGGAGAAGGCTGGCTACTGCTTATAAAGCTTGAGCTTAGGAAGATAGCGAGCGGACATAGTCGTCGTCATCTACCATTGACCTAGGCTGTAGCTCATTAAGCGTAGTATTTCTTTAGGAAGCGACCGTTTATTGGCCTGAAAGGCCTTTCACCGTGCATGTCCGTGAGTAGATAGGCCCCACCCTGGTAGACCTTATCTATGATGTATGGGCCTTCATAGTTTGGCTCGAATTTTCCTCGCTTGGTGCGATTGGAAATCATAGGCCTTTTGACCATTAGCACGAGTTCGCCTTGGTGGAACGTCCTTGGTCGGGTTAATCTTTCATATGAGCGTGTCATCTTTGCTTTATAAGCTTCCAGATTTTGTTGCGCTGTGAGCCGTGTTTCTTCAAGGGCGTCAAGCTCCTCAAACCGAAGGTGAGCATTTTCTTCGTCCGTCAGCTCGTAGTGGACTGCCACTCGTAGAGAAGGTAACTCTATCTCGAGGGGGAGTACTGCTTCCGTCCCAAATACCAACGCGTACGGCGTTGTGTTTGTGGCCGTCTTGAACGTAGTTCGATACGCCCAAAGAGTCTCTTGCAGTCTCTCATGCCAGTCTTTCTTATTTCGTGACACCGTTTTCTTCATGATCTTTGTCAAGGTCTTGTTGAAGGCCTCAGCTAGACCGTTAGCTCGCGGATTATAAACTGAGGAATATCTCCAGTCTATATTATGCTGTTGCGCGAAGCGACTGATTTTGTGGCTTCTGTAGGCTGGCCCGTTATCGGAGATGATTCGTCTTGGCGTTCCAAACCGATATATGACATGCGTCTTGAAGAAATGGAGGATATTCTCCGTCTTTACTTCCCTCAGCGGTACCGCTTCTGCCCACTTAGAGAAGTAGTCAGTCATCGCTAGGATGAAACGATGTCCTCTAGACGATACTGGTTCGATGGGGCCGACTATATCAGTCCCCCACATTTCGAATGGCCAGCTAGCCACCGTTGGATGTAGTGGATTCGGATGCTGATGGATGAAGTCCCCATGAATTTGGCATGAGTGGCATTGCTTCGCATATTCGAGGCAATCTTGAATCATCGTGGGCCAGTAGTAGCCCATCCGTTTGATCTTCAACTTCATCTTTGGGCCCGCTTGGTGGGAACCGCAGAGTCCGTCGTGAACTTCCTGAACGACTCTTTTCGCTTCGTCAGGTCCAGGCATCTCAACCACAGAGAATCAAACGATCTCTTGTACAGAGCATCGTTGACGAAGGCAAAAGACAGAGCTCGTTTCATGAGCTGATGTCTTGTGGACGCTTCTTCAGGCAATCGGTGGGACTTAAAGTAGTCTACGAAGACTTCCCTCCAATCCTCAGCCTTTTCCCGGTCTTCTATTTGCAAGGTCTTCTGTTCAGTCACTCCCTTCTCTTCGGACGATTCCGGAGATATTTCTGCTGGGGCAAGCACCCGACGGCTTTGTACCATGATTCTGACGTCATCGAGGTTCTCGTCGGCCAGTTCTTTAGCGAGCTTAGCTAACGCATCCGCTTTGCTATTTTCCACGCGTGGTATGCTTTCCAAAGTATAGGAGGGAATTTGGGTCAACAGTTGTTGGACCTTTTCACCGTACCTCACCAACTCCGGTTTGCACGTTTGGTAGTCGCCGTTTACTTGACTAACGACTAGCTGGGAATCTCCATATATGATGAGGTTTTCAATTCCCATGTCGATGGCGATCTCGAGGCCTGCTATCAAGGCTTCATATTTGGCTTCGTTATTCGTCCTCGGTTCTGTTAAGGAGAAAGCAAAACGCATTGTCCCTCCTTGTGGAGTCACGAAGATGAGGCCTACCCCCGATTTGATTATAGGGGTACCTTGTTTGCGCCTTTTCATGGAAGATGCTCCATCGAAATAAAGCTCCCATTGGGTATCATTACCGCCGATCGCGTCAAACGCATGTTTGTCTGGAAGATCGCAATTCAGAGGAGAATCGGCGGGTATCGGATACTCAGCGAGGAAGTCGGCGATGGTCTGGCCTTTCACTGCCTTGAGAGGCTGATAGGTTATCAAGAACTCCATCAAGAGCAGTGCCCATTTAGCAAGTCGTCCCGTCAATATGGCCTTTGACATTAAATATTTAAGAGGGTCCACCTTCAAAATAAGACGGACCTCATGCGCCAATGCATAGTGCCTGAGCTTTGCTATCGCGAAGATCAACGCTAGGCAGTGTTTTTCAATGGGGGAGTAGTTGCTTTCTGCCCCCAGAAGAACTCGACTCAAGTAATAGAGAGCTCTTTCTTTCCCTTGGTCATTCTCTTGCGCCCATATTGCGCCTAAGGAACCTTCGAGGGCGGTTGTATAAAGAATGAGAGGTTTTCCCTTAACCGGAGCAGCCAACACTGGCGGGTTCTGCAGGTACTGTTTAATTTCGTCCAGCGCGCCCTGGCATTTTTGATCCCAGACGAATGGAGTTCCCTTCTTCATCAAGTGACTGTAAGGGCGGCACTTGCCAGAGAGGTTGGCTATAAATTGCCGAATATATGCGAGCTTTCCTTGGAGAGACCGCAACTGTTTGAGAGTCCTTGGCGGAGGCATTTCTATGATCGCCTTGATCTTGGACGGATCTATTTCGATACCCCGGTGTCGGACGATGAATCCCAGGAATTTGCCCAAGGAAACTCCGAATGCACACTTGAGAGGGTTCATCTTCAAGTTGTATTGTCGAAGGCGTTGAAATACAGTCTTTAGATACTCAAGATGTTCTTCGTATGATTTGCTCTTAACCATGAGGTCGTCGATATAGCACTCAACGATTTCATGTATAAGGTCATCGAAGATCTTCGTCATGGCCCTTTGGTAAGTGGCACTGGCATTCTTCAAACCGAAAGGCATCACCTTGTAACAAAATATCCCTAGAGGGGTCCTGAAAGCGGTATGCTTTTGGTCTTCGGGATGCATCTTTATCTGATTATACCCTGACGAGCCGTCCATAAAGGAGAAAATCTCATGAGTGGACGTATTGTCTATCATCAGTTCGGTGACTGGCACTGGGAAATCGTCTTTCGGGCAAGTTTTATTGATATCCTGGAAGTCTACGCATATGCGCACTGTCCCATTTTTCTTCATCACCGGGACGATGTTGGCGATCCATTCCGGATATTGAACCTCCTGTATAAAGCCAGAGTCGATTAGCTTTTTGAACTCGGCGTTGATGCTCATCTCAAGCTCGAGCCGCATTCTCCTCGGCGCCTGTTTGACTGGCTTGACGTCCGGGGATATCGCCAATTTGTACACGGCAACTTCTGGATCTAGTCCCGGCATTTCGGAATAGTTCCATGCGAAGCAATCTCTATACTGTAGAAGCACGTCCTTTAACGCAGCCACTCTTTCTTCAGATAGCAGCTCGCTGACAAATGTCGGTCGCGGATCGTTTAGCGTCCCCAACTCAATTTTCTTGAGGTTATCTGCAGTGGTATGTATTCCATCCTCCAGTTCTTTCGGAGCTGGCGGAAATTCTGAGATCACCTCATCATTGCTGTTTTCGAAGCACCAGGGAAGATTATCTGTGTTCTCGGACCCATCTTTTAATATTGTTATCATGTGACAAGTGCGAATCCGCTTCCAATCCTAATGTGGAGTTGGTTCTGTTCTCGTGGCTTTGGGTTCATGCTTCTGTGGCGGCGTTACCCTCCAGTTGTCAGACAGAGCGAACTTACTGAGCTGGTACTGATCTTCGACCCAATTCTTAAAGGTGAAGCAGTCTTCGAGCGGGTGCCCTATTACTCGATGGTAAGAGCAATAGTTTGGGTCAGAGACTTCGCTTGCTTGTTCGGAGTGCTTGGACTCCGGCAGTGTGAGCATCTGATGTTTTAGAGCAAGCTCAAGTATCTTCTTCATCTTGTCCCGAGGAAACGAGTACGCTTGACCCATTTTCTTCATGAGGGACAGATCAATAACGCTCGATTCCCACTTGCGTGGCTTCTTAGCCCCGCTTTCTTGCTGTTGAGCGTCTTTTTGGCCTTTCGACTTGTTTCTGCCTCTGCGTTGAGCCCTTTTTATAACAGGTTGATAGGGGGCGGCACTTTCATCTTTGACGGCCTGTTGGAGGAGGCGTTGCGTTTTGGCTTTCTCGTAGATGGCCATTTCGCGGTTGTGATCATCTCGGACTTTTTGACCAGCCTCCCTTATAAGCCTGTCCATTTGTTCTTCAAACGACGGACTGGGCACTTTTGCATCAGGAACTTTTACTGGTTCAGGATTGGTGTCCTCCCGTTGCGCATCTGCTTCTTCATTGAAGTCGTGTACGACGTAACAGTCGCGGAGCAGCTCTCGTTTCTTGGATCGAATGTATCCGAGCCCGATCGTCTCCATCCTCCCATTAGGCAGCTTGCGTCGAGTCCCAGGAACGTTCCAGACTTTGTCGTAGAACTTGGCTTTTCGAACGGTCTGTTTGAAGGATATCCCCTGGCGTTTCAGCAGCTTTTTTAAACCTTCCGTATAATATCTGGGTAGACGGATGGGTTGAAGTCTGTCCAGCGTAGGATCTGCGCCATGCCAGATTTCTTTCTCCACCTTGGTTTCTTCAGAGCGGTAGAACAGAATTGCTTTCTCGCTCTTCGCCTGGGAGGGATATAGAACGTTTGCAGCTCTTCTATATTGTGAATATTAAGTGCGTCCAGTTCTTTATGGTGTTTAAGCGGCACCATGGCGACTTGTAGACTTTGTTCTTCGTCAGCGGACTTTCGTATTGAAGGTCGAGCAGAGAATACAGCATGGATCTCATCTTCCGAGTCGCTACCAAAGATCAACGTAGGAGCGGACGGTCCTGGCTTGTTGTGTTGGGGCGGACCCGAATACACTATCTCCTCTTCCTCCTCGGTATCACTGCCGAAGACAGGGATGGTGGCATTAGCTTTATTCTCCGGCTTGTGACACTTCTCCGTATCTTCGAAATCCGGTAAGAAGTATTTGGCATCTTCGTATTTGCGGACCTCGTTCACAGAGAACGGGTTCAGTTCTCCCGTCACGGTATACTCGAAACCATCCTTAAAATACTTCATACACTGATGTTGTGTAGAAGAGATGATGTTGTATTTGTGTAACCATGGTCGGCCGAGCAAAGCGTTGTAGCATGTCTTGGCGTCTATGACGTGGAACTTAATGTCCGTGACGAGTAGCCTGAAGCGTAGCGCCAGTATCACAGACCCAAGAGTTCTTGATGACTGGGAGTCGAACCCGGAGATGGTGATCTTGTCACGAGCAAGGTGCTGGACGCTCATGCAGATTTCTTTTAAGACCCGTACATTGAGGAGATTAACGGAGGATCCATTGTCGATCAGGATTTTGCCTATCTTTATATCGTGACAGTATCCTGAGACATAGAGGGGGCGATTGTGCTCGCACGTCCCAAGGAGAAGGTCCTCGTCGCCGAAAGTGACATCGGCCGTGTGCACTTCCTCCAATTCATCCTTCATCTTTTCCTCGGCCAGGCATGCTTGGAATTGTTCCGGATCTTGGAGTGCCTTAATTAACTAATCTCTCGCCTCCTTTGATAGCAAAAGAGCGTCAAGAATGCTGAGCTGTGAGGGTAGCTTCCTCAGATGCGCTAAGACGTTGTAATCCACCTTATTCTCCTTCGGCGGGTCCTTGGCGGCTAGCTCTTCCACCACTTGGTCATCTAAGACGATATCTTCAGAGACCTTTTCTTTCCCTTTATCTTTTCTGTTTAAGGGTCCGAGGTTCTTTTCAGGCAGCGTCCGATTCCGCAGCCAGATATTTTCGCAGACCTTCGGCTCTTCTTCTTTTTCCGAAGTGGATTCCTTAAAGAGAGGGGCAAGTTCCAGCTCCTCATCAGAATCGCTCCCGAATGTAGGAACTTGTGACCCGCCGGTGTTAACCACGCGACAATCGCCGGTAGTTCTTTTAAGCTCTCCGGTCGTATTTCTTTGTTCCCGACGAGTCTTGCGCTTTTCCCGCTTAAAATGCTGCCGGTGAGCAACATATCCTTGCCACCATCTATCGAAAGCTTTGCACTCTTCAGTGGGGTGCGAAATCTTCCGATGATACAAGCAATAGGAGGGGTGCATTCCCGCTTCACCAGTAATTTTTCCTTCGGAGGATGGTAGCTTCATGCCTATTGATATGGCCTTAGCAAACCTTTTCCTCATCTTGAATTTGCTTTTGTCCGCAGTGGGTGTACTTCGCTCCAGCGGGAGTATCTCAATTCTTTCGTCAAGGCGCTGGCGTTTGGCCCTTTCGAATATAACCTCCTCGCGCTCCCGATCAGCTTTGCCTTTTAAGAGAGCTTCATTGAGGAATGCATCGATTACTCCATCCAATGGCTCTAGAATTTTTGGTTCGGGATCTGCCCCCAGCATTTCAGTACAAGAAGTTTCCTCATCGTCTATGAACGAGTGGGAAATCACATGACAGCTCGCCACGCATTCCTCAGAATCATCAGATGAACTTTCTCCCTCATCTTCCTTTTGAAAGACGTGATTGAGGAATTCTTGGAATGTAATGGGAGTCCGTGCCTTCTGGTTGTATTCCTCCAGCGCGTCAATTTGTTTTTGCAAGTCCGTACGCTTGTCGCCAGGCTTCACGGGCTTCTTTGACTTCTTTTTCTTCTTCTTTGAAGATTTCGACGGCTGGTTATGAATGCTTGGGCCACCTCCATCAATCTTTTGAGTTGGACGAGACTTCAACATCCCTTCAATGATCTGCGGCTCCAACGGGTTCTTCCACTTGATCGCTGGGCATGTCTGAAGATTGTTTAGCATCCTCTTTGTCTTGGTTGATAATACAACATCCCAAGGAGCTTCTTCAACGACGGAGCATGTTGCCCCCGGCGTATTCGTCCCCTTAGCTGTGTGAGGCTGCGGGGGATTCACCTTCCATTTGTCAGACAATGCGAACTTGCCCTGTCGGTACTGGTTTTCAAGCCAATTTTTGAAAACGTAGCAATCTTCGATCGGATGGCCCAGTACTCGATGATAAGGACAGTAGTTGGGCTCGCTGACATCACTTGGTTGCAACGGACGTTTTGGATCCGGCAGATTTATGAGTCGGTTGCGTAATGCCAGCTCGAATAACCTTCTCGTCTTATCTCGGGGAAAGGAGTAAGAACGTCCTAGCCTCTCCTCAAGGGCTAAGTACGGACGCACATTATTTTGACGAGCAACCGGCTTCGAGTCGCTCGGTTGTTGTTGAGCATTAGCGACAACGATCGCTTTTCCCTTCCCCTTGTCATTTCGGGAGTCCGGCTTTGGAAGAGGAGATTTATGGTCCATCTGATCCATCTGTGCTAGCTTGTCAATCAAGGCCTAGAAGGTAGTCGGCTTGAAAAACATCATAAACTGCGAGATGGTTGCTTGTGGATCGAGGGTTCCCACAAACATACCCACTGCGGGAGCTTCTTTAATGCGCTGCTCGCACTTCGACCATAAGTTCCGCCATCGTATAGCGTACTGAACCCACGTCTCGCCTGGCTTTACCCTGGCGTTAATCAGTGCCGTCATCGGGATACGTTCACTGGAGCTTGCAAAACGCTGAGTAAACAGTAGCTCCATCTCTGCGAAGGTCTTAATAGAGTCGTTCGGGAGCTCAGAGTACCACTCGAACGCCGTATCTGATAGGCTTCCAACAAACTGGTGAAGCAACAGCTTGTCGTCACCGCCAGTGTTGCCGCAGAGTGCCCTGAACTGGGCAACGTGCTGGTGAAGAACCTGTCCCCTTATAGACATGGAACTTAGGAATTGTGTAACCGGGTGGGTACTTGATTTGGTCGTACCAACTTGGATATGGCCGCCCCGTTTTTACTACCTGACCCGCTGCTTCCGTCGCTTGATGGACCCGGATCTGCTGAGCTATGTATTCGTCCAGATCGGCTTTGGAGATTGTCTCTTCTTTAGCTGCTGACAGAGCTGGCGGAGGATTCGACGTCTCTCCCCTATCGTCTTCAAGGATGATCGGGGGATTTTCAGCAGGTGGATCTTGTTGAATCATCATACCCACCATATCCTGGAACAGGAGGGCCATTTTCTTTATGTTGGCTGCCTGTTCCGCAGCTTCTTTATCCTTCTTCTCCAGTACGCGACGAAAGAATTCAGCGTCAGTTTCTTGTTCTTGACGCTCGTCCGAGGACGTTTCAGGGGTTTCTTTTGGCCCTGTAAGTGCGGCCATAGCGTTCATCATCTCTTGGAGCTTCTGCTGCTGCTCCTGAGCCTTGGTCACTGACCTCGTGTGCGGTCTATGACCTGTTAATATGCGGCTGTCCTCTTTACCAGACGCCATACAGACGGTATGAACTACAATGCCCCCAGACCTAGGGCGTTTGGGTTCACCTCCTTTGGTATTTACTGCATGTGTAGGGACTTTCTCTGGCCTCCTTCTCTTATAGGCCGTAGAAGTTGAAGGGGCCGTTGCTTTGGGCACCCAAGCGGTTGTCACCTTTCGTTGCTTGACCGGGGGATTTTCTTCTTGCCGACCTTTCGACTTCTTCTGTTGGCGGGAGAAGTTAGGATCAATGACAGATTCTCGGACTCGTCGCCATGTCTTATAGATCCTGGAGGACAGCGATTGAAGAGGCTGCTCCGGCTTTTCTGCTTCCACGGCGGTTTCTACCGGTGGAGGAGATCTTTTAAGGACCGCAGTTGGCGAGTTTCTGCGTATCCTATTCAACAGCTCAAAGTTGTTCCCGGTTGGAACAGCAGCGTTAACTTCCACCGTCGGAGTTGGCGGAGTCATCCCAGAAGGGGAGTTGCCTCCGGCCCTCCTTATCCGGCGCCAGTGGCGTCGTCGGGCGCGACGAGTCGTCGGTATTGGCTCAGAGACAGAAACAGCTTCTTCTTGCCCCCTGTTTAGGTGTGGGGTGGTTGCCGGTGTCAGCCTATTGAAGACTGATATGTTTTGAGCAGCAAGAGTAGGAGTGGGAGTTGGGACGGTCAATCTTGCAAAGACCGATCTCTTAGCAGGAGAAGCCGCCTTGACGACTTCAGGAGCAGATTTGGCTACTCTTTTTGGAATAACCCTTTCCGGGACTGCAAGCTTCATTGTGGGCTCACAGGAGTTTTGGCTCAGTCTGGAGAAGACCGAGGCACCGGTGTTGGGCGACCCATTGAGAGGGGCCGCAGTAACTAAAAGTCGATCGAAGACCGACTTCTTAGAAGCTTCTTGTACGGGCACGGGGGTGCTGAAACTTATTGGCGGAAGCATAGTTCCGAAAAACAGCCCCGTGATGGCTTGAGTAATCTGCTCCACGGGCATGGTAAACAAAGAGGCCGCTTGGGGCCCGTAGGTTATGCCCCCAGTTGAGGCCGGACGCGAGCTGCAGCTGCAGTTGGAGCACTTCGAACAAGTTGAGGCCATCGATGCTTGACTTCTCTTCTGCACCAAGCAAGAGACCAAATCTTAGTAAACTTGAAATCCAAAGGCAACCGTTAACAAACCGCGATTGGTTCGCGAAGACGACACACGAAGTGTGGAGTGGAAAGAGGAAATGGTCCCACCGGGCGTGCCAGAATCTGTTCCCCTCCGAACGGCGGCCGAGACTGAACGTCTAGCCCTGAGATTCGGGGCAGATGCTATTTGGTTTTATCCGTCTACCTCTCCGAAGATGCCAAGTTGATTTATGGCACCATGTATCGGAGGTTTGGACGGATGCGGCCGATGTAGCAAACTTCGTCAGATTCCTCCTCGCTTGAGGGGTTTTTGATTGTGGGGATGCTCTTTCCTGCAGGCGCAAGCCCCTGCAGTTAATTACGCTACCGCATCACGGCAGCTACTTTCTCCTTCTCCAGAATTTCACTTCGTGTCGTGTGTGTTTGTTTTGTTTGTGGTTGCCCGTGGATTGTATACGGAGACTGAGTAATGCCGTCGCCCGTAGGACGTGGATTAGTCCAAATCTGTATTTACTTAGATTTGGGTTTGGTGTTTTTAGTCTAAGGATACGTTAGCCGTATTGAGGCTAAGATCAACTTAAACGTTCGTTAAGGATACGTTAGTCTGATTTGAGACTAAGATCAACTTAACGGGATCGTCTAGATCCATTTCCGGTTTAAGGACGTAGTGGTCCATTTAATATATGGCCGTCGGGACCCGTCACCTCTCTGACAACGTTAAAGGATTACAACGACATGTGTCAGAGGAGTTCAGAGATGTACTTTTGAGCCGAAGTTGATTTGGAGTTTTATGGTCCATTTGAATGTTTAAGGATACGTTAGCCAGGTTTGGGGCTAAGATCAACTTAAACGGGATCGTTTAGATCCGGCAAAGGAGCATTTCGAGGCTCCATTGTTCCAGTTTAGGGACGTGGTGGTCCATCATTTGTTTAAGGACGTTTCGGTCCAACATTAGTTTAAGGACGTTTCGGTCCATCGCCAGTTTAGGGACGTGGTGGTCTGTATTCCAGTTTAGGGACGTGGTGGTCCGTCATTAGTTTAAGGACATTTCGGTCCATCGTTCCCATTTTGGGATGAATATTAGTTTAAGGACGTTTCGGTCTAATATTAGTTTAGGGACGTCTCGGTCCAATATTAGTTTAAGGACGTCTCGGTCCACGAGTTTAGGGACCCCGCAGTCCATATTCATGTATGGTCGTTGGGACCCGTCGCCTCTCTGACATCGTTGAAGGATTACAACGATAGATGTCAGAGGAGTTTAGAGATGTACCTTCGAACCGGAGATAAATTGATTTAGGAGAGCAATTTTGCTCAGTCAATTTAGCTTGAGGACTTACAGCCACGATTGGGCTAAGTCCAATTGAAAAATGTTCAACATTTTATTTGCTTTTGATTTACATCTCTTTTTATTTTTATTTGGGCTCTACCCATAAAGGATGCAAGGCATCAATTTATCTTGGGCTTTGCTCATTTATGAATGATGCAGGGCACCAATTTTATTTGGGCTCTGCCCTTTTATGAATGATGCAGGGCATCAATTTAAATTGGACTCTGCCCTTTTATTGCTTTGCAATTTGTTTAGGCCTATTAGGTCTTTTTGATTTGGGCATGGCCCTTTAAGAAATGCATTGCATTTGTCAGGCGCTTTGCGCCAATTAGAGAGCGCAAGCGCTTGTAGTGTTGACACGTGTCGCGCAGGCGCAGTGCGCTGCGCTGCTGACACGTGGCGCACTCTGGTGAGTTGCGCCAATTACAGAGAGCAAAGCTCTATCTTAAAGCGCATAGCGCAAGTAGTTCAGATGTTGACACATGGCGCTCTCCCAAGAGCGCAACAGCGCAGTTTGCAAGTGCAAAGCACTCTAAATTTGAGAATCTTTTAGATTCTCAAGAACCAAAGGTTCATAAAAGTGCAAAGCACTATCTTTTTTTTTATTTTTGTTTCTTCTTGTTTTAAAGAAACAGTGGTTCATAAGTAGTGCAAAGCACTGTTTTTATATGAAGATCATTGATCTGGTTTTTAGATCAATGATCTATTAGAAGAAATTTCTTCTTTTTTTTGTGAAGGTTTTTACCTTTTTCTTGGAATTTTTCTCAGAGTTCTCTCTGTTTGAAGCTTCTTGATTTTTCAAGAAAAATGTTGATGCCTTTGAATTGAGGTCTAGGGTCCTTTTTATAGTGCCCATTAATTAGTTAAATTTGTTAAAAAGATCTCTCTCTTAGTGATTTGGGGAATTTTCCCCACCGTTGGATTTTTGATCCAAGGGTTTCTGTTTTACAGAAGAAAATCTTCTTGTTTTAACAAGAACAGAAAAGATTTCTTTAGAATTTTAATTCTGTTTGGCACAAATGCCTCAGCGCGTGACACGTGTCGCGCAGCGCATAGCGCAGCGTAACTGTGCTGACACGTGTCGCGCAGCGCACAGCGCAGCGCAACTGCGCAGTGCAGCGCAACTGCGCTGACACGTGTCGCGCAGCGTAACTGCGCTAGCGCATCTGCGCTGACACGTGTCGCGCTTGTCGCGCAGCGCAAAGCGCAGTGCAACTGCGCTAGCGCATCTGTGCTGACACGTATCGCGCAGCGCACATCGCAGCGCAACTGCGCTAGCGCATCTGCGCTGACACGTGTCGCGCAGCGCAGTGCCTGCGCAACTGAAGCGTTGCTTCCTTTAATTTTAGTTTAAATAGAGCTTTGCTCTGATTGGGTGCGCTGTTTTGGGCGCTGCGCTGATGTGTCTGCGCTTAACACGCGGCGCGTTGCACGCAGCGCAAAGAATTTGAAGCGTTGCTTCATTTATTAAAGTTTAAATTTTCAAAGCAGAGCTTTACTCTGATTGGGGGAAGATGAAGCGTTGCTTCATCTCCCGCCTCGGAATTTGAACAGAGCTTTGCTCTGATTGGGGTAAACAGTTGGGATGTTCCATTGCTCCACGAACGTCTTAATCCACCACGTCGGAGGAGAAGAATATTGGAACAACGACGCGTAAACTGCGGGATATAGGCCGAGCTTCAGCAAATGTGTTTTCTTCGCCGACAAGATGTACCTGGCCCACTACAAATATCCGGCCGAATGTCGGGGAGTCAATCTGATGTTGTAAGGTTGTCCCCAAGGGCGCGACTCGCCCTGGCATATGCGTCGCCCGAGAGTATCCAAAGCCGCCGGCAGCTGCATGGGTATGGCGGCAATCGAAGGTTGGAGAAGACCCTCCGAAGTCTAATTGACAACCTCCACGGTATAGTTCACCGGGGTTGCATCTGCATACGAAATCGATGAGATCGGATCCGACGGCGTCGCACAAGAGAAGCTTTAACGACCTTTGATTATTTGGTCTTACCACCTATCCCACAGGTGAAGGTTTTTGTGTTCCGGATCATAATCTCTAATGAGCGCGAGAACCTCCCGGTCTACCGGTGCCTCAGGGAATCCTCCCTCTGAACGGAAAAACGGGAAAGAAAGATCGGAAGACATGTCGCCTGCGAAAAAGAACAGAATCCAATTATCAGCACTATAATTTAATCTTAAAGTTCTGAGCGACACTTTAAAATTTGTACCGCACTGCAATGCAGTGGAAAGGGGACCAAAGGTGGACCCACAAAATCCAGATGACAATGCATCAATTAATGAAACAGCCTCATCATTGGATGAGACTATCAATTAATGAGGAAATCCTCAAAGAATATTCTCATTGAATGAGAAATCCCTCAGGAGAAGGAGAAAATCTCCCTTTCAGAGTAAATCTCTATAACAGAGTGACACTTGTCAAACTCTGGTCATGAGAGAATAAAATTCCTTAAAGAGCCTAGCTCTGTAATGATGATGGAAAATCCATCAAAGATTAATGAAAATTAATTCTTGAGAATTAAAATTCTGGGATCTTAAAGATCCATGAAAAAACTCTTAAGAGTTCTTCATCAAAAGATCAAAAGATCTACATATTATCAAAAGAGCAGAGCTCTGACTCATGGGCTAAGAAACCCTAAAAAAGATCTGTTTAGATCTATGGGTTCATGAGAGCAAGGCTCTGTTTATGAAACCCTAAAGGAGTTTTCTTTAGATCAAAGATCTATGAAGAGCAAGGCTCTGTTAATGGGTGGAAACCCTAATTTATTAAAATTAATTTAATTTAATTTTACCTAAATTTAGTAGAGTTTTAACTCTTGAAAGTTCTTGAACAAAAGAGCAAGGCTCTGAATAAAATTCTTTAGAAAAAGATGATAATCATCTGAGGACCAAAGGTCCTATTTATAGGCACTGAAACGCCTATCAACTTCTGAGTTAATCCAAGGGCTCAGATGTTGCCACCGCTGCACTCACGTGTGTGCCACGTGAGCGCAACGGAGGGGGGGCATTTGTTTCCCCCAATCAGAGCAAAACTCTGTTTTGAATTTCAAAATTCAAAAATTGAAGCAACGCTTCAGATCCCGTGCGCTGCGCGTTGCGTGCCACGTGTCAAAAGCAGAAGCGCTAGGGCCAGGTGCGCTGCGCCCTAGGCAGCGCACCCCCAATCAGAGCAAAGCTCTGCTTTAAAATTCAAAATAAAATTGAAGCAACGCTTCAGATGCTGCGCTCTGCGTTGCGCGCCACGTGTCAAACAAGGTGCGCTAGCGCAGTTGCGCTGCGCTCTGCACTGCGCGCCACGTGTCAAACAAGGTGTGTCAAACACGTGTGCGCTAGCGCAGTTGGCTGCGCTCTGCGCTGCGCGCCACGTGGCGAACGAAGGTGCGCTCGCGCAAAGTGCGCCAGCGCTGGAATTAAAAGAATTCCCCACCATTAGATCAAAAGATCTAATAATAATAAATTTTTAATTAATCAGAATTAAAATTCTGTTATGGAAAGATTTTTCAATCTTATTAAAACAAGAAGATTATTTTCTGTAAAACAGAAGCTTTAGGATCAAAGATCCAACGGTGGGAAATATTCTCAGATCAATCAGAGAAAAATCTCTCAAAACTGATTTAACAAATCAATTGGCCCTATATAAAGGCCCCTAGACTTCAAGTCTCGAGATACAAGAAAAAGAGAGAAAAAAACCCTCTGCAAAAAAAAAGAGCAAGCTCGTAGGAAAAAGGAGATTTTTCTTCATCTTAAAGATAAAGAACTATGTTCTTGAATAACAGAGATGAATCCATCTCATAAAAAGAAGAACCATCTTCTAAAAAAATCTTAGATCTATAAAAAAAAGACCAAGGTCTTTTGATTTAAAAGAAAAAATCAAAAAGATCTAATCATAAAATAATAAAAAGAAGTAAAATACTTCATTCACAGATCTTTTGATCTATAAAGGCAGAGTCTTTTATAAAAACAAGAACTTTTGTTCTTTGATCTTGAGGCAAAGCCTCCTTTGAAGAACATAAACTTGTTCTTGATCTTAAAATTTGATCAGATGCGCTTTGCGCTACTGAAAAATGCCTTGCACTCATGAATTGCGCCTTTGCTCTCATTGGATCGGCGCCCACCGCCCAAACTTGCCATGTGTCAATCAGAGACACAATCTGCGCTTTGCGCTTCTGAAACAGCGCACTGCGCTCATGGGCTGGCACTCAGCGCCAAGCGCGCCACGTGTCGTTCACTGGTGCACCCACAAACTAGCGCAACGTGCTCATAAATTAAAAGCGCAATGCGCCAACAAACTAGCGCTTAGCGCTACGCGCGACACGTGTCCTCTTCGTGTGCGCTACCTAACAGAAGTGCAATGCGCTTTTTGACTGGCGCAAAGCGCCTGACGCACCACGTGGCGCGCTGTCAGAACAAACTTTGTTTCTGATGAATGTTATGCATTCAATATAAGACAAAAAAATGCCAGAGCCCAATGCTTAGCATTATTAAAAGGGCAGAGCCCAAGTAAAGGCCTAATGGCCAGGACAAAAATAAAATGTTAAACATTTTTAACTGGACTTAGCCCAATTCTGGTCATAAGTCCTCAATTTAAATTTAACTGAGCCCATCTGCTCTTTCAATCAATTTACACCCGGTTCGAGAGTACATCTCTTTACTCCTCTGATATCTGTCGTTGTAATCCTTCAACGTCGTCAGAGAGGTGACGGGTCCGGACAACCACACATTACTACGGACTATGGGGTCCTTAAACTCATGGACTATGATGTCCTTAATCTCGACCGTGATGTCTTAAAACTAATATTGGACTGTGGAGTCCTTAAACTCATGGACTATGATGTCCTTAACCTCGACCGTGATGTCTTAAAACTAATATCGGACTGTGGAGTCCTTAAATCCATGGACTATGATGTCCTTAACCTCGACCGTGATGTCTTAAAACTAATATCAGACTGTGGAGTCCTTAAACTCACGGACTATGATGTCCTTAACCTCGACCGTGATGTCTTAAAACTAACATTGGACTGTGGAGTCCTTAAACCCATGGACTATAATGTCCTTAACCTTGACCATGATGTCTTAAAACTAACATTCGACTGTGGGGTCCATAAACCCACGGACTATGATGTCCTTAATTTCGACCGTGATGTCTTTAAACTAACATTGGACCGAGATGTCCTTAAACTACCAATGGACCGTAATATCCCTAAACTAATTATCGACCGCAATGTCACTAAACTAAACAATAGAGCCCAATTGCTCTCTTGTCGGATCTAAATGGTCCCGTTAAGTTGATCTTAGTCTAAATTTAGACTAACGTATCCTTAACAAACTTTTAAGTTGATTTTAGTCTCAAATGAGGCTAACGTATTCTTAAACCCAACTGTAATACCTAGCCCTTTTATACCAAAATTTGTATTATGTTACCTTTTAATTCTATTTATTCTTAATTATGAATTATTTATCTTATTATTTTATTTTATAAATTTATTATTTTTATTTTTCAAAACCCAAACCCTATTATATCTTTTTCCAACAAATTCCCTTAGCCAATACCATTTGTCTTTTATAGAACCCCAATCTCATTCTTTAAATAAATTCATTTTCTTTAGCCCAAATCCCTCAGCCCAAAGCCCAACCTCTATTTTCTTTCTCTTATCTATTCCAGCCAGCCCATATTTTCTCTTTTATTTTTATAAAACCCCGAGCCCACCCATTCCTTTTCTTTAACAAATCCCCATAGGCCCGGCCCTTCCTTTTTCCCCTTTTTCTATTTATTTCCCAGCCCAGAGATTTTTTCCCATTCAATTAATATATATAAACCTTTTTTCAGCCGGCCCATCATTTTCTATCTCCCTTTAAATTCCCTGGCCCACTCGCCCCCGGCCCTTTTTCTCCTTTTTCCCATTTAAATCGTTTTTTTTCTTGTACCGGCCCAACCCATTTCCCTTCACACCGCCAGCCCCTCTCCTAGCCCGACCCGCTCACCCAACCCGACCCGCTTCTACATCCCTTCTTCTTCCAACGGCTCCCTCCCGTTGCGCGTTTCCCGCTCGACGTTACACCTCCCTCACCGTAAACCACGCCGACGCCCACGCCCGCGCTCGAGCACAGTTACTCCCACGACGCGCACTCCTCATTCTCCCTCACACCCTCGAGCTCACCATTTTTCGCTCCCTCTCTCAAAACTCATCTGCTTTTTCCCCCACCAACCTCTCCACACCGCCGGCGAACTCCCAACACCATTTTCGCCTCCGACTACCATCACCGAACTCCCCCACTTCCTTCTCGTCTCCTCCACTCACTTCCTCTCTCTCCCCTGCACCCATTAACCGACCCTTGCACTCCGATTCCCTCACTCGTTTCCCTCGTCGACGGCAGCCACCATCATCACCGACCACCTCACCTCTTCCACATCCACCTCGTCGACACTCACACCCTCAGCATCATCATCGCCATCATTCACGACCGCTCTCCCCTCTTCCCCTGCTCCTCTCTCCTCCTGCTCACCATCCCTCAGGCCACCGCACCCGAGCTCGGCCACCTTTCCTCTCGCCGGCGAGCCTCCCCTGCACCCTCCTCATCATCACCATCATCGTCGTGATCTCTCTCTCTAATTCTCTTTCTCTTTTAATCTCTTTCTGTTACCCTCTACTCTCTCTTTCCCTGCTTGCCTCTTAATCTCTACTTCTCTCTCTCTCTCTCACTTTCTCTCTCTTCCTCTCTCTCTCTCTCTCTTTCTCTAACTTCCTCTCTCTCTCTCTCAAATCTCTGTTTCCCTCTCAAATCTCTGTTTCCCTCTCTCTCTCTCTACATCTCACACTCTCTCTCTAACTCTCTCTCCATTTCTCTAAATCTCTCTCTGTTCTCAAAATTTCTCTCTCTCCCCCGCAGATCAAAACCAGAAACAACTCGGGCGGTAATGAAAACGATTGCACGGAGAGTAGCTGGAGTGAATACAATTGTCCGATTCCAATAGGCCGAACGGTGCTGCGCCCGTAACGCGATCATGCTGCTGCCGCTGCCGGACCCTCGTCGACTCGTGTCCAGGCAAGTTTCTACTTGCTACATGCTAAGCTATGCTTGTTACAAACTAACATCGTATAGATTCTATAATTAATTTCTAAATGAAATCATATTACGTACCTGTTCGATGCATGTTCTCAAAGATAATACTTTTCTAAATTGACAGAACTGAATTGTTTATGTTGGCACTTGTTGTGATGAATATCTTGTACAAATTGCGCTGGAAAATATGACCGTTAACGAATAAAACGACTACCCCCAAGGTTACTCGTAAAACTGGAATTTTATTGTACCTGAAAACCGTTAAATTCTCCATAAATTATATACACACTGGAATGATGCGTTCTATGGCTCAAATCGAAGACAACTCGACGAACTTTAACCCTAGACTAGTTTTCGGATATTCCTGTACTTAAGCTGTGACAATAATTGGATCGGAGTGCCACTCTGGACTGCAGTCCAGAGCGACTCAAATTGTGCTTGCTGTTCCGTATGGGTACCATAAGATTTCCTTAACTCGTAGGTTGCGGAACTCCATTGTTTATTATAGGTAAGTCTATTAGCTAGAAAACGCAAGTAGTTTCATCCTATTTCGTTATCGTTTGTTAATTAATCTGTAATTTAAAAGATGGGAACGTATAACAGTCTCAGCTGAATCAGAACTGATATATTGGTATTGAATAGTGTATAACTCCTAACGTACAGACGCGATTGAGAAACCGTCTGTTGTGTTGAAAACCTTACTGAAAACTATAGATTTTATTCAACTGTAGCATCGCTAAAATCTGATCCCAACTGGGATTAAAATGCGTTGCGAAACGGACTTCTGATTCTGAAACCGGATTTCCAGCCGTGAACGCTTAAAATGAAATGACTATAATTAGTGATCCTGGAACCCGATTGGCATGAAACTAAATTCGATGGATAGATAACTGAGCATACTAATTATTACATGTTCATCGTCTCACTAAATTGTAACCGTAGGATTTATGATACATTATTCAAGTAGTAGATTACTAATTCATGACATCCTAAACATGCTTTATATACTGTTCACGCATCATATCATACACATGTCATTGCATTGATAATATAGTGATAACGTGCATTTACCCAGTGTTAGGTTTTAGTGATGATTGTGGCAAGTACGTCAGTGTTCGTGTATCAGTGATTAAGTGAAAGTGATACGTACTTGTACACAATCAGTGAACCTTATTGTTATATTGCATTGTTGACGTCTGTGAGACGCGTGTACGTGTGACTATAAGTGGTATGGGACACTTATGGAAGCGCTTGCACGGGTGTCACAGATAAGGCACCAGACACTGCCATTTATCTTAGGTATTAGTCGGGACGTGCTTGATGGAGGTCCTGCCTCCAGTTCTCGCGCAGACTTGTCACCGACCGATTGGTATTTAGGGTTATGGTTAGCGTTTGATGTAGACCACGGGGTGTGGGGTAGTTTGAGTGTGAGTTCAACAGAATCTCGGGAGTCTCATGCCGGCTTATATATTTAGGGAGATATATGGAGATTTACAGGGTACATGATTATTACCGTGATATACATGTTGGGCCCGTAGTCCCTTGCCCTTGGGTTCTACCCTTGGGTGGAGGGCACTCACGAGTGGTTGACTCTCACACTTGGACTGACGATAAGCTTAGTGACCTGTACAGTGAGACTTAGAGACTGATAGGGATACTGGCATTGATATATCTTATTTACTGTGTTGACATACGTGGCATATCATTCTACTGCTTTTACTGTTCCACTGCATTGATTATTGCATGTTCATAACTATACCGTCATTGATTTCTTGTCATATATATCTATTATCACTGTTAGCATTGTCACATGATTTTATATTTATATGTTATATTGCTATTGTGTCGCTCTGACGACCTAAGTATGCATGCTCAGTGTGAGGAGAAGATCTAGCCTGGACCAGGACCAGACGCACTTCACGGACATCTCGTTTAGCTATCCAGAGTTATATCTTTTGTTTCCCATCAGGTCAGTTCATTTTACTGTTTTGTTCCAGTTACTGCATTTCTCATTACCTGCGCATTATTTACTGTTTACCATGGAAAACTACAAGCCGAAGTGTGACTACGGCAGGACATTTCCTTGACCGTAGGAGCATGGCTGGCCTTGTCTACCCCTCGTATTCCGTATTTTGGAAAGCGGGGCGTGACACCAACCCCCAAACCCAAATCTAAGAAAGATATGGATTTGGACTAGTTCACGCCCTACGGGCGACGACATAACTTAGTCTCCGTATACAATCCACGGGCAACCACAAACAAAACAAACACCCACGACACGAAGTGACCATCTGGAGAAGGAGAAAGTTGTTATCGCGATGCGGTAGCGTAATTAACTGCATGGGCTTGCGCCTGCACGGAAGAGCGTCCCCACAATCAAAAACCCCTCAGATGAGGGGGAATCTGACGAAGTCTGCTACATCGGCCGCATCCGTTTAAACCTTCGATACATGGTACCATAAATCAAATTGGCATCTTTGGAGAGGTGGACGGATAGCACCAATTAGCATCTACCCCGAATTTCAGGCAAGACGTCCGCCGCGTCTCCGCCGCGTCTTTCGGAGGGGAACACGTGGCACGAGATGATCACTAAAAGACACATACATGAACTCCCGTGTCGTTGTCCCATGGGTTTTGACGGGGCCTTATACTACATGTTACCATGGTCCACGGGGAAAGATGGACTTCTCTCATATACATAAATACCTTCTATACCAACCTACAAACAACTACGTTAGAATAGCAATCTTATACATGTACATCTTACCAGTTCAATTCTCATTGCTTGCTATATTCCTTTCTTTCTTTTGGGACTTACCGAGCGCTAGTTCGCTGACGACGTTCCTGTCTATTTCTTTCTTTTGAATGTTCGTCAGGAGGACAGAACTCTCTTGAGATAGAGCCTAGCCAGGAGGACGTGGACCAGCTCACTTCCCAGTAGGACTTCTAGCTTCT
The DNA here is from genome assembly GCA_030015575.1 of Agapanthus africanus. Lineage (NCBI taxonomy): Eukaryota > Viridiplantae > Streptophyta > Magnoliopsida > Asparagales > Amaryllidaceae > Agapanthus > Agapanthus africanus. The sequence goes on from CM057339.1 coordinate 52,811,389, forward strand.
TGTACTTACTTTTCATTTGGTATGTCACTGTTTAGGCATTGCTTTATATCATTATACTTTACTTTTCAAAGCAGTTGTATTGTAAAGATGAATGTTAATAAAAGCTGTTCATTTTATATCTCTTGTCAATTCTTGTGCATTTTATACATATATTGCTTATTTACACTTAACGTATTTATTTCTTAGTAAATACGTCGCGTGCCTGCCACGTCTCCGTTTCCGTACACTGGGAAGCGGGGCGTGACAGGTTTTGTTGGCGGCCCATGCAGGTCAGTTCTGCATGGAATCCTAAGCAATATATCATAAGAATTATAAAAATCAACAACTATATATTCTTTACATTTCAAATTCCTTGAATCTATTCTAACCTTTCTTTTTCTATCAAGATCGTGAATTCTTCCAACAACACGAGTAACAACATCAATGGAAACACCCCACCACCTACTCTATCATCACCACCTACCGTTGCAGCTCCCATCAACGAGCAAACGGTATTGCTTGAGGCAATCAAGAACCTCTTGGAGAGTCAGCAGCAGCAGACTGCTATCCTCATGCACCGCCCAGAGGCCGAGACACCCAGAGTTAAGCAATTCCGGGCACTGCACCCGAAACATTTCTCTGGAAAAGAGAGCCCACTGGAGGTAGAAGAATGGGCTCAGTCTATAGAAGATGATATGGCAGTAGCACAAGTGCCAGAGATTACTTGGGTGAGAGTTGCAAAGCTGCAACTAACAGATAACGCCAGATTCTGGTGGAAGGCTGAAGAAAGCCGACTCGCCCAACCGATTGAATGGAAGACATTTTGCAATATGTTCAACGCAAAGTACTTCCCTGAGACTGACTGTTTCAACATGGAACAGCAGTTCATCCACTTACAACAGGGCTCGATGTGGAGCAAATCTATGGATGAATATGATGCTGAGTTTACCATGCTTAGCAGGTAAGATATGTCTCAATATTAAATTTCCTGATTTCATATACTACACTGCTAACACAAGGTCGTAACAGGTTCGCGGCAAACCTGATCCCGACTGTTGAGATCCGGGCATGAAGATTTCAACAAGGATTGGACCCGGAAATCCAAGCTACACTAGCTACAGGGGATTTACAAACCCATGATCTTGCTCTGAAGGATACTCGACGCTATGAGGCAGTCGTGAAGAAGAAGGGCAGACCTCAGACTGCCAGTGTAAAATGTCCTGCCACTCAGATGGCAGGAGGAGCCTCTTCCAGTCCAACATTTGCACCCAGGAGACCAGGAATAACATTTAATCGGCCCAGTTCAGATTTTTTCTTCTATTGCAAGAGGAATGGACACCTGGCGAAAGACTGCAGGCGTGCAAATGGCATGTGTTTGGTCTTTGGCGCATCCACTCATGCCATTGGTGCTTGTTCATATCGTTTCAACCCAGCTCCAGCACCAAGACCCGCAATCACGGTCCCGCGGTGGCCAGCTATTCGGCTCCTATACCTCGTCTTGCTCTCCCTGCTCCACCTCCATGTGGACCTCCTGCACAGCCTCCTCGTCAGTTCCATCAGGCATAGAGGAACATGCCTCAAGGGCAGAGAAACATGCCCCAGGGACAGAGGAATGTGCCTCCAGCAAGAAGGAATGTATCCCGATATCAGGCTTTCATCATGACAGTTGAGGAAGCCGATGGCACTGGCCAAGTTATTACTATTAATTCCTAATCCTTTCATCTTTTCAATCCTTGTATATCTCTATATTTTCCCTGTATCTAAAACTAACCTCACACAATTTAGGTATTATACTAGTAGCCACTCTTTCTGCACTAGAACTGTTCGACACTGGAGCATCACACTGCTTCATGTCCTAACGATTTATGAGAACACATGCGATTCCCGTGAAGCCACTCATTTCAAGCTGGAATGTCAGTTCCGGGAATGGAATATTGAAGGCAACTATGGGATTTGATCAGTGTCCAGTTGTAGTTTGCGGACGAGAATTCTATGCGAATTTCAAAGTACTGGACATCCCAAATTTTGATGTTGTGTTGGGAATGGACTGGCTGGGAGTTTTTTATGCTACGATTGACTGCCGTCAAAGGAGGGTAGTATTTGAGATACCAGATCACCCAGTCTTTTACTTCAAGAGTGGAGACAGAAATTTGGAGCTAAGAATCTTTCATGCTAAGACGAAGAATGCAGAAGTATTTACTCTACCGGCGGAAGAAAAAAAGCCAGAGGTAGTTCGAGAGTTCGAGGATGTGTTCCTTGATAATATAATAGGTTTGCCTCCCGATCGAGCTCTTGAATTCAGCATTGATTTACTATCTGGTGCACAACTGGTAATCAAAACTCCGTACCGGTTAAGTCCTGAAGGATTGAAGGAGATCCGTACTAAGTTGGAAGGGCTTCTGAAGAAAGGTTGGATTCGTCCCAGTACTTCAAGCCGGGGATCTCCGGTATTACTGGTGAAGAAGAAAGAAGGTTCATACATGATGTGTGTAGATTATCGAGCTCTGAACGAAGTGTCGATCAAGAACAAGTATCCACTACCGTGCATCGATGATCTGTTCGATCAGCTAAGTGGGTTTTGTGTATTTTCGAAGCTAGATTTTCGTTCGGGTTATCATCAGATGAAGGTTAAAGAGTATGATATTCCGAAAACGGCGTTCAGGACTCGCTATGGTCATTACGAATATCTTATGATACCATTTGGAGTGACCAATGCATATGCTATATTCATGAATCTGATAAACCAAGTTTTCCGATAATACTAAGATAGGTTCGTTATTATTTTCATAGACGACATCCTGGTGTATTCAAAGAATCGGAAAGAGCACGCCGAGCATTTACGAATTGTCCTGGAGACATTGCGACAGCATCAACTCTATGCCAAGTACAGTAAATGTGAATTTTGGTTAGATCAAGTCGGATTTCTCGGACATATTGTTTCAAGCGAAGGAATCTCAGTAAATCCAGCTAAAGTCTCAGCTGTCAGTGAATGGCCGAAACCAAAGACGGTGAAAGATATTCGAAATTTCTTGGGTTTAGCAGAATACTACCGAAGATTCATTGAAGGTTTTCAAAGATTGCAGCACTCCTGACCAAGCTCACACGTAAAGATGAAGTATTCGTATGGTCAGAAGCATATGAAAACGCTTTTGTAGAACTCAAGTCAAGATTAACTTCAGCTCCTATCTTTGTAATACCGGATCAATCTGGAGGTTTCGTCGTACATTGTGATGCGTCCGGTAAGGGATTAGGATGTGTTCTACACTAGCATGGAAAAGTTGTGGCTTTTGCATCAAGACAGCTGAAGGTTCATGAGCGCAATTATCCAACATATGATGTCCAACGAAACATGTATGCAGTAGTGAAATTCCGGCCCTAACATATTTGCATCATCTCTGTTTTAATCATTAGTTGGTCTAAAAGAAAAAGAAGAACAATAACAAGTCGATTATTTAGCACCAACCGCCAAGCATAAAAAGATTGTAGTAGAAAGGAACTTATCTTTGTCTCTAGGTGAAGTCTTTTTCCAAGATAGAAAAAAATATCGAGATAAAGCAAAGAGGGAGATGGAAAGAAAGCGGGAAGAAAAATAAGAGAGATGGAGAGAGAATCAGGTGAGATGAAGGGTTGGGTGAGAGAAGAGGTCATTAGCCTTTAAGGAAATGAAAAAGAAAGGATAGGTAAGATGCATGTATAATGAGCTATCATGACGTGATTTGGAATTAAGTGAGTTGACATAAAATTAAATCAAGGCTTGTTTGTCATGCCGGTTGTCATGAAAAAAAAATACAAAGAGTCTCCTGCCATTCCAAAAGGTCTAATCATGACTTGTTGCAAAACTTATTATTAAAAATAGCCATCCATGTATAATTGATGAGCTATATTTTCCTCTTAGTATTGCTAGAATTGCTTTGTTTTGCAAATATTATCTACTAAATATTAGATTGCATTGTGTACAATTGATGGCATGTTATGTTTATATTTCAAGAATCTTTTCGTATCTTAATTTTATTTTCAATGTACTAGATTTGCATGTAAGCTTTTATCTAAAATCCTTTAGCTCTTGAAAATTCCATCCAATTGATGAAAATTTGAAGAAGAATTATTATTTTCTTAAGAGAATTCTTCGTTTGGATCTATTTTATAAAAGTTTTGGCAATCGAAACCAAAAAAGAAACCAACAAAACTAAAACGAAACCTATCGAAACCAATTAAATCTGGACGCAACCGAGTTCTCCAAACACAGAGGAGAGTACTTCACATGAGATTGGAATTTTATAAAATTTGTAACTTAGAGAAGACTTTCCCATTAGATTGCGACTTTGTGGAATTTTCAATACTAAGAGAACTATCACATGAGAAACTAATTATGGATATGGTTGGAATAGAGCTTTCCTATCAAATGAAATAATTGCTTTTGAATTTTTTTATTGAGAGGACTTTTCTATTTGTAGTTTAGAGACATCGGTTTGGTCTGAAATTCATATTCTAGCTTAGTACCATAACGGGTGCTTTCATAATTCGATTTCTTTTTAACAACGCATTGGTTGAATTTGAATTTGAATTTGATTTGATTTCAGTTTAACGACATAGAAATCAACTTTGAGTTAGATTCCAGTTTAACGATGTAATACTCAATTGTGGATTTGGTTTGGTTTTCAGTTTGGAGTTGTGCATGTCTATTTCATAATTTGATTTTGATACTGGCTCAAATATGTCAAGGTCGATCTTGAGTTTGATTTGGATTCTAGTTTAGCGACATGGAACTCAATTTTGAATTTGATTTCCTCTTAACCTTATAAAGGTTGATATTGCAATTGATGTAGATTTTTAAAAAAGTATAATTTTGGATTTAAAATTGTTCTAGAGTATTAAAATTGTTTGGATAATTTGGGAAATTTATGGAGTTGAAGATATTTGGAGGATTTGAAGGTTTTGACATATTTTGGAGGAAATTTTGTAGGGTTTGAAGCATTTCGAAAAGTTTGGAATTTTTTTTTGGATATTTTGGAGAATTTGGATAATTAGTAGAGCTTAGGGACATGGTTGCCTGTTTTGGAAATTTTGAGAGTTTCAGATTAGGGAAATAGCTATACGTTACAGAATTTGAAAGATCTTCAATATAAGGACATTGGTCCATATTGGAGATCTTGATGAACTCTAATTTAGAAACATAGAAGTCCATTTTGAAAATTTTGATAGAGCTCCAGGTTATGGCAGTCCATTTCAGAAATTTCCATGGAGTTTTTAGGGGCACAACAGTTCTTCATAACTTCTAATAGAATTCCAGTTTAGGGACGTAACAAACCATTTTGAAAATTTTGACCCACTTTTAGATTAGGGGACATAGTGGGAAAGTGGTCCATGAAGTTCAGAACTAATGTCATCGTAAGCGCAACTTGGTTTTTTCGTTCACAGACAATTTTGTAATATCGTCATCAGTGGACTACTTGGCAACTTTACCGTCGGGTATCGTTAAAGGGCATATTGGTCTTCTATTGTTAAAGGTTTGATAATTTCGCTATTGAAGGATGTTTTGGTACTTTCGTCGTTAAAGGACATTGGTACTTTTGCGGTTTTGCCGATAAAGGACATTTCGATACTTTTGCTGTTGAAGGGTGCTTTCATACTTTCGTCGTTGAAAAATGTTTTTGTTATTTCGTCGTTGATGGAGGGTGTGGTATCTTGAAGGTTTTGTACTTTCTTTGTCGAATGATATTTTGGAATTTCCGCTGTTGAAGAGTGTTCGGTGCTTTCATTGTTGAAGATCAGTTTTGGCATGTTCGTCGTTGATGAGAGTTTCGATACTATTGCCGCTGATGGGGGGTTTGCTACTTTTGTTGTTGATAGGCGGGTATGTAATTTCGCTGTTGAAAGACGGTTTGGTGTTTTTGTCATTAAAGGTGGATTTGGTGGTTTTGCCATCAGAGGACAATCTAGTAATTTTACCATCGGAGGACAGTTTGGTGATTGTGTTGTTGGAGGGTGGTTTCATGTTTTTGTTGTTGGAGGGCAATTTGGTAATTCCTTCATTGAAGGTCGGTTTTCGAATTGCATCGTTGGACATCTTGGTACTTTCGATCTTTGAGGGTGGTTTCGGACTTTAGTCATTGATATTAGAAATTCGATAGTCTTGATTTTGTGTTGAAATTTGGTAATTCTGCCTTTTCTTGTCATTTCAGTAATTTCACCGATGAACATTTAGGTAACTTTGACACATAAGATTTGGTGCTTTCGCCATTGGATGATGATTTGGTACTTTCGCCGTTGGAGGATGATTCAGTATTGCCGTTATTGGAATGCATTGTTCGAGTGCAATTTGTACGTTCGTTGTTGAAGTTGTTTCGGTACTTTCTTTATTGAAGAGCGATTTTGTTATTTCTCCCGTGGATGCAACAAATTTAGTAATTTTGGAGTTTCCAAAATATTTGAAACTTTTTGGAGTTTCTTGCAATCTAAGAAAATTAGAAGGATTTTATAAAATTTTAGAACTTCAAGGGGTTTTATTAAAATTTAGGACTCGAAATTTTTTGAAAATTCCGAACATGAGGATTTTTGAAAGTTTAAAACTGGAAGAACGTTCTCTAAAAATTTGAAATTTAAGGGGGTTTTTCTGAAATTTTAAAATTAAGGGGTGTTTTTTGAAAATTCAAAAATTGAGTGGTGATTTCCAAAAATTAAAAAATTGAAGGGTGTTCTCTGGAAATTAACTTAAAAAGTTTTTTAAATTGAGTGGTGTTTTCAGAAAATTCAATACTTGAGGCCTTGAGGTGAACTTTCAGAAAAAATTATATTTGCATGTTTTATCATGAATTAATTTATCTTGACATGGTTTGTTTCTTTGTGGTGTGTTTAATTATTGATATGCTTTGATAAGGTGTTTTAATATATTTCTTTATATGGGTATATGGACCCAAAATTTAGAGGCAGCATGATCTCTTGAACAGTGTCAAAACCATGTTTATCGCAAGATTTTCGAGGTATTAGGACCTTGTAACGGTATTATTACAGTGTCTAGTGGGTATTAGCACCCAAGCTTTGGAGGTATTAGGACCTTAACAATATTAGCGTGTTTTGCCCATTTTAACAGTATTAAAACTCAAGCCTTGTTAAGATTTGGCTCATCTTATATTTTATACTCATGTATTTCTCACATATCAACTGTGTGATCGTCTAGAACAAATATGATTGGGTGTGAGTACCAACATGCCCACCATCCTGATTAAGCTTGACTGACGTCTCGATCACGCATAATGGGCCTGAATACCCGAGTGAAGCCATATGGCAGCCTCATTTAATGGGTCAAAGTTTGGTTTAAGTTGAGTGGGGAGGGCTGGTCTCTTTTCATTTAAGTTGAAAGGACAAGGTCCATATGGCAGCCTCATTTAATCCTTTATTATACTCATGGGCTCATGGTTTGGTTGCGTGGACATTATGGAATAACAACCAACCATTTGTGTCACAATCAGACATAAGCCATCAATACCAATTAATAGGCTGCTTTCTTCCTTCTCAATTTAGAGAGAGAAGGAGAGAGAGAGAGGGAGAGAGGCGAGCAATGGGAAGTGTGAAGGTGTATGGGCCTGCATTTTCAACAGCAGTGTCAAGGGTTTTGGCCTGCCTTGTTGAAAAACAACTTGAGTTTCAGCTTGTACCCATCAACCTTGCCAAAGCTCAACACAAGTCTCAAGACTTTCTCAAGCTTCAGGTCATTTCTTTCTCTCTCTAACATTTGTTGCTCACAATCTGATGCTCTTTTTTCTGTCTCAAATTTGTCAACAGCCATTTGGTCAGGTTCCTGTGTTCCAAGATGAGGCCGCCACTCTCTTTGGTGTGTAAGCTTCATCTTGAAATCATTTATGTTTTTCTCCCCTCAGGTCTTGAAATCATTGTATTGACAAAATCTCTGATAAAAGGGCAATTTTTTTACATTAAACCATATTAAAATAATATTTAAAAAAAAAATCACTTTCAAAACATATTACAAAAACACTTCACTTTCTGTCTCGTAGACGGCACGTCAGTGCCAGCTCAGCGATGATGCTGGGCTCAATAAAAACATTTTTTAAGGAGCGCAGTTTGAAACTGAGCCCATTACAAATGTATGGGACGCACTTTCAAACCGCGCCCCTTACAATTGTACCGGACGCAGTTTCAAAATGCGCTCCATACAAATGTAATGGATACGGTTTCAAACTGTGCCCTCTACAAATGTAATGAAACTGCGCCCCTTAAATATAGCAAAATAATATGAATCATTAAGTTCACTATTTTCATTGTTGGGACTTTGTTTTTTTAGGCGCAGTTGCAAACTACGTTCCAAAAAGAAACATACTCATTCACGGACAGTTTGCAGGTGCGTCCCAAAACGAAACACAATCATTCACGGGTATGTGTTTTCTGGGACGCGGTTGCCAACTGCGTAAAAAAAACACATATCCATGAATGATTGTGTTCCTTATATGAAGAGTTCAATCTCATCCTCTCTATCTCGCATCTCACTCTCTGTGTCAAGCTTTATTACATCCTTTCAGATCTTATCGCCATCACCATCTCTATTTTTCTCCCTCTCAGTTCTCAGTCTCGCTCTCTTTCAATATTGGGATCTTCCTCTGCAAGATTGCCATCAATCGATGAAATTAAGAGGTGCATCCCTTACACCGTCATGAAATCTGTATACACGAGAATAAACTACTCTAATTACGAAGGCATTCTCTATCGATTACGGGGGTATGAACTGACTGCTGAAGATCGATCGTGAATTCTTGCGGTTTTTGCACTTGGCCGTATTGGATGCGCTCTCGTCTCCCCCTAAAGAAGTAACCCATGACCACCATGGAAAAGCAAATCGTCGTCTCCACTTCTTTCATTCTATGGGTCTTCTTTCTGGTCACAATAACGAGTACTCCGCAAGCTCTCTCTACCGCATCTTTATGCACCGTCGGACTTTGAACCAGCTCAAACTCATTCGAGATTCCGCGGTAGATGATGAAGCCATTGATGTAATTACAGAGCGGATTAATTATGTTGCTGCGGAGATCAGTAACGTAGAGGATTTATTTCTAAAATTTTAGTGATGAATTATGGTGTTGTTACCGTTCTTACTATCTATTTTGTTTGTGTCGTTCTCGTGTATGTTGTGGACGTGTGTACCATGTGTGTGTAATATATCGTATATGAACATGTGTTTGTGTGAGAGAATCAACGTTTGAATTAGAATGAATTAAAGTGTTTTTTGTAAAGAAATAATGTTTGAAAATCAGACTGCGTAAATTTTGAATAAAATTCATGTATAAGGATAGTAAGATCCACAGACGGAGCTAACTCAACGCCCAAACGACATAGACTAAACGTCCAAACGACAGAGACACGATCCACGCAAAATATACGACGCCAAAATGGCGAAAACCAATAAACTGAAAACAATAAACAATATAAAATAAATAACTAAATCACCGCAACGCAATACAACACAAACACTCCATGCAATCTAACGAAATCGTTGCACCATCTCCAGTGTTCTCCTTTCGCTACAGGACGTCGAGGCTGTAACGATTCAGCTTCGTCGGCGGCGGCGGCGGCTGAGACGGTTCTAGCTGTGATGATCCATGCTCGTACTCATCGGGATACTGAGACGGCTACGGCTGTACCCCTCCAAGTCTTGTTCGTGCATATGTGATGTGAATAGCATGTGCAGACACAACTGGTGAGGCACGGGTGGTGCAGGCACGACCGGTGGACGTGTGAATTTATACCTCGTCATCACACTCGTGATGAGGGACTTGATATTCATAAAGCAGCTCGCTGAGTTCCTGATACCACTAATCCCCTCATCAGCTATATCCTCTAACGCGTAAATGGTTTGGACCTATATTAATGGTAAATAAGATAATGAATTTCATAAAAATAAGATTATAGTTTTAAAATGTTTGATATAAAGTTACCGAATCTCTCTCTATCGGTCCTCGAGACGTATATGAGATGGGCAGAGGTGCGTCTATGATGACGAATCTGCGGGTAATCATCCAATACCAGGCAAGATAATGGTCTATCGGTATACCTGGCTGTATCTTATTGGCTATGTGCTTTACCCGACCGTACCATCGATCTACCCAAATTTGATACTCCACGAGCCAAGCATTCCCAACCAGCGCTTCACACCAACGCGGTGTCCGCTCCACCGTGCCTGCTATGTATTGCCTTAAGCCGAACTGGCGAAGTACACGGTCTGGCATGTGCATCTGAATAATATCGTTGCAGATGATCGGCGTCCGCGCACGCCAGAAGCCGGCGCCTGCCAAGCATAATAGATGCAGGGTGCCCATCAGGTCAGGTGTATACGGTGTCCACGTAACCGATACCTCCTCCATGACATTGAACTCATTGCGGTAGAAGCGGGAGCTGGGATTCGGTGCCACATCCCATGACCTGGACACATTCCACATGCTTAGAGATTACACACAAGTTAATATTCTAAAAAAACTTGAAATTTGAAATATGCGTATAGTTTCAATTACTTACTGGCAACCATATGACCTTTGACCATCTAAAGCAAACTGTATCGTAATGGTCCGACGACCAATAGAAAGATATGTCCATGACCATATCTGAAATAAAATATGATAGAATTACGTTTTATATTAAATATTGATTTAATTACACAAAATTAGTAGAATGCGGCTTTAAGTATTTTATATCTGAAGAAACGTCAAACATCCCTCAAACTCTTCTACTCTATCAATGCAGTCATCCTCAGCTCGCTGTAGAGGAATAACAAAACTGCACTCTCCTATGATAAAGTGGCACACTGGTCGAGATCAGCTAAAAGAGGCAGCCAGACAAGACTAACTATACTCTTGCTTCTATCCAGAAACAAGCGAATCCCTATATGATGTAAAATGTAGGCTCATGCGTGCTGCTTAATCGCCGCAGGGGTAGCATCCATGGCAGGCTCAGCACTAAACGCTTTCCGCAGCCAACTCAAGTTAATGCTACTGCCTCTTCTCTGCCCAACAGGCGAAATCCTACCCAAAAAGTTAGGACACAAATCTGACCAATCGTAGCTGTACTCCACATCAACCACCTCTCCGTCTATAGACAGACTAAGCAGCATAGCGACGTCCTGAAAGGTGATAGTCATCTCACCAACTCTAAATGAAATATGGAGGTCTCCGGTCTCTATCTATCTACCAAAACCGTAATCAAGGCTCAATTCAGACATATATCTTCTAATTTGGATAGAAAATGAAAATTTGCCCGTTGCAGCTCAGCCTGCACACGGGCATCTCCAGCTGGGATCCTGCTACTTTGGACTGAGTGGTGAACGGATGTAATCACCCGATCACTCTGCTATTACAAAAAGAGGACTTATATCGGTAACGTATAAATAACACATGTAATTAGAGAAAATAAAATTACAAAGTTTTACCTGTACTATTGCGGCGTTGGCTGATCTGTGGTCAGCCTGCAAATACAGAACATTCGTATCTATAGGTCCAGGTTCCATATGTATATCTGCACAATGAAAAAGTCGAGTTATATTATGTTTGAGAAATGAGCATGTATAACAAAGAACATATGTGTGCATGTATGTGTGTGTAGATGTATGTTTGTATTTAGACGTGTATGTATGTGTGTGTATTTCATAGTATAGGCGGTGATTACCAATGGCGATGATTTTTCCATCGTACCTTATTATGACCATACTCATTAGAGATATTGCATCTATTTTGTCTACTTCCTTCTCGTGAATCATCCATAACAATTTTGATACGAATAGAACGTGGTCGTCTTGCTTGTCTCTTACCGATAGATGGTAATATTATTGGACCATTGTATTCCTCCCAATATCGGCTATCAGGTACAGGATGGAACAACAGGCATAAGCAGATTTGTACTTAGGGAGAGAATACCACTTCGAAGTAAGATCGTGATGTGCAATGTTCCCCCCATCCTCTGCTCGTGTGCATGCCAAAATTACATGTGAACAAGGTAACTTTTGCAACTTAGGAATATTGCATGTACAACTGCAGTTCCTACCATCGATAACTACGCCGAAATTTTTTCCATTTTTATCAGCCACATGCCATTCGGACTAGCTGAACTTCACGATCCAAGCATACCTAGTTTCAGTAACCCTTTTTGTTATTAATTGTTCGAACTTAGAACATAACTTTTGCATCCACTCTTGTCCCTCCTGATTTCGTACAAAGAAGTATCTGTTCGCCCTGTAAAAAGTCCGTCATACTAAGGCATGAATAGACAAAGATTGAGATCCTTTTAAGACCATGTTAAAGTTTTCTGAAGCACTAATAGTTATCATGCAAAATCGCCTACCACCATTTTTCGAAAGAGCTTATCTTTTTTCTTCATTTTTAAGACTATTTTCAATTCAAGTATCCATTTTTGGACATATGCGTTTAAGTTCCTCTCTCAGCTCTGTATATATCAAGTCATCTGGTGCACATGCAATTTGAGAGAACAAACTCTGCAAAATTTTGCCACTAAATCCAGCAGTTGAAAAGTTGACTCTGATATGTCGCATACAATAACGATGACTATGAGGTTCCGGCCATAATTTTCTTAGTGCAGTCAGAATCCCTTTCATCCGATCAAATATGAAAGTAATGTGTCTTTCCCGCACGGATGGAATGTAGATATGAATGCAAGTAATGAACCACTCTCAATTTTCAGTGGTTTCACCTCCAACTACAGCATATGTCAAAGGATAAAGGCCAATATTTGCATCAGCACCGGTAGCAATGAGCAAAGTCCTTTTGTATTTGCCGTATAAGTGTGTCCCATCAATACTGAGAATGAGACGACAATAAGCGAAACCATCAATGACCGGTCCGAATGCCCAAAATGCATCGGTAAAATATCCCATTCTTTCTGACATTGAAGCGTCGGTTATCTTGAAGACAGTCCCGGAATTAGTAAATTTGATGGCGGTAAGGTATCGTGGCAAATGTTCATACGAATCTTCCCAATTATATTTTAAACAATGCCCTGTTCAACGCATTCCATGCCTTCATGTAATTTATTACAATAAATAATGTATCATTTATAAGCACTTGAATTGTTTTGGGGTCAAATCGACATCCGCTTTCACAAAAGGCAATATCCTGTTACATATGAATGTAGAAGTGGCATGTTTATGATTTGAATTCACTGCGGGATTCACACAAGTATGATTACCCACATATTTCTTTATCTGCCAATGTCCCGTCGGTATTTTCTTCGATATATATGCATGAAGCCTCCACGGGTAGTTCACGTCTGTTTTACAAACGACGGTGTACTTGGTCGTGGTAGTCTTGATTAGTTTAAAAGAAACTCCATATTTAATTGACCAAACGCTGACTGTCTGAATTAACTTCTCCTTATTCTCGAACAAATCGCCGACCTTCAACCCACTTTCAATATTAATTGCCGAAAACCTATCGGCACGAAAGTTGACATTCTCCATTACCGTTGTAGATAACATGTGAGCATCTATCATGTTATCGGTAAGTGGATGTTCAAACGCAACGAAATCATTATTAACACATGAATTAGTAATTTACTGCCTATCATTCTCATCGTCAAGGACATATGCAATTTGCATGCTATCTTGTGTTTGAATGTCGTCCTCATCACTGGCAGCATCATTATCATCACCGCTTTCATCTCCATTATATTTCAACACCGCTAGATTCGTAGCAGGTACATCGGTTGGATGTGCGAAACCAACATTAGGGACTTGCATGGTACTTGATATTCCTGCTTCATACCGACGAAATCCCGACCTATCGTCTGCAAACGGTGTCCAGCCCGTATTGTATCTCGTATTGTATGACTGCATGTATTCGGTATTTTGAGGCAGAATATTGAAGCCGAAGCTTGGCGCTGGAATGCAATTAAAACCGAAACTTGGCGATGATATGCAATTATAACCGACCGGCAGTATACAAAAACTACATACAAATTTATGAATACTTAGTAACTATGGTATATCTCCACTCTCAATAAATAGTGTTTCGCTAAATGTACATGCGGTATAAAGATATGTAAGATAATATTTCGTAAACTGCCAATTCACCGGCATCCCACTTGATGTGCCTTCACCTACGTAACTTTGATCTCTATACTGTTCATCATTAGTGGGAGACATAAAACCGGTAGAATCAGCATTCATATTGAGTATGCGTGTCATTTCTCTTGTGGGTAATGCGGATGCTCGAAATGAAGGATCGGGCACATCATATTAAGGTTCGGGCAGATGGACGGACGCCGATATCTTCTTCACAAGCAGCTCGATCAATTTCGATTCCGATACAAGCATGACTTGTGTATTCTCATCATCAGATACTTCAATGGCGGTATAATCATGCTCCGTCGGCCATTTGCATATTAATGAGATATTGAACTCTAATAGATTGATTTTGATAATTTTGTACACTACTTGGCACAGCTCATTGTATGTGCTGGACTTCTTGACTCTAGTCATTTTAGTTTTTATTCCGACATATTCAGGAATATTATTTTGTCCAATTGATAATTAGCCACCGAAATAGCAAACTAGACAGTTGTAATTATCCGTCATTTTTCCACCTGCCAGAAATATTGGCGCATGCTTTGAAAGTTCTCATCAAAAAACCTATTTATTTATCTTCATATTTATACTCACCTAATTATATAAAATTACAATAAAATCCATATTTATAGCATGTAACAAGTTGCAAGAACTTGTATCCTACTTATTGATCCGTCACAAGTAAAATCGGGGAAACGCCTAATATGTATCCAATTTGTTCGAATTGCTTTCCCAATACGAAATTTTAACCAATTTTTTTTATGAATTATTTTTAAATAAAATTAGGGTTTAGCTAACTTTCTAGATGCTCACAGTGGTGATGACGATGGCGAGGAAGAAGGTGATTGTTAGTCCGTGAATTTCCACCTAAATCTCCACGAGCGAAAGAATGGAAGATCGAGAGAGTGTGAGTGAGACAGAGAGATGAGAGAGAGACCAGAGAGGAAGAGATCGTCGGTGAGGGAAAGGGGAGGGGGGAGGCCGTGGGAAATAGAGGAGGTCTCGGGGGGAGGTCGGGGGAAGGAATAAAGGTCTCGGGAGGGGGAGGGATAAAGGTCTCGGGGGAGAGGGGGAGAGAGCAGAGATAGAGATCGAAAGAGAGCACCTGAGAGAGAGAAGGAGAGCAGAGATCGAGATCGAAAGAGAGCACCTGAGAGTGTGAGAGAGAGAGTGCGAACGAGAGAGAGAGAGAGCGAATATTGAGGAATGAGAAAAGTTAATAGATGGTATCTATTTAAGTAGAGGAATGAGGCACACTCATTATTTTGCACTAAAATATATAGGCGCGGTTTGAAACTGCGCTCATTATAAATGCATTGGGCGCAATTTGAAAGTGCGTCCTATATTTGTAACGGGCACGGTTTCAAACTACGTCCCTTAATTTTTTTTATTGACGCAAGTGCCAGCGCTGAGCTAGCGCTGACATGGCGCCCACGAGAAAGAAAGTAGTCTGTTTTTATAATATGTTTTGAAAGTGTTTTTTTTTTAAATACTATTTTAATATGGTTTAATATTAAAAAAATTCCTTAGAAAATGTTCAGTACATTTAATTGACTGCATTAGTGAATGTCGAATAGGATCTGTAAGCAAAGCTCCAAGTAATTTGGGTCCCTTGAAAAACAATTTCAGCAATTAGTTTATCTATTCTGGAATGTTAAAGGTGTGTCTGAATTTTTTTTTTAATAAAAAAAAATACACTCCAATTCCTGTTAACTTCATTCAGCATACTAAAAATACTTTAGAGTAGTTAAGTGAAAAATTGACGGTATTTTAGTTTAATTTATCCTAAAAAACACAGTCCAGTCCCTGGTAACTTTGTTTTGCATTACCTGCAACGATAAAAATGGAAGTCCCTGCTCAATTGTTTGAGATAAATTAATGTGGGACATGAGTCCTGAAACTTTATTCTAGCTCAGTAACCAGAGTTAAGATCTCTTGAATCCTTTTCCATTTTATGATTTTAGTTTCTCATAACGCACTTGAAAATTATCAAAATGCACCTCTGACAATTTTAGCCAATATTTTCTGTACTAATAGGAACACTCATTTATATGATGCATGATTATATTTTAAAATAAGAAGCTTAGATAACCAACATAAACAGGCACTAGTGATATATTCATTCTATAATTTACTATAAATTTGCCATTTTTAAGCAAAATTTTTACAATATAACTGAAAATTCAACCTTCACATGTCAATTTTAGTCCCTATCATTTAATTTCTTGAGGGTAAGTCACATTAAACAACATTAATCTTTTAAATTTCATCAAACGCCCTTGAACTCTTAAAAGTTCATTGCATATTACACAAGCCATCATAAGAAGATGTTTTGTTAAACATCCCATCAATAATGCTATTTGTAATTTTCAAAGTTCAATGGTGTTCCATGTAATTATCCGAAACTTGTTGCAGAGTCCAGAGCAATATGCCGTTGCATCTGCGACAAATACATGTGCAAAGGCAACAAAACCTTAATGGGCGACCCCGAATCGACACCACTCCATAAAGCCCGCAACGATCAATGGCTAGAAGCGGAGTCTCAAACCTTCAACCCACCAATGTAAACACTCAATACTCAAACCTATTTTTCAAAACGCTAATCTATAAATTCATGATAATTGCAAAAGTTTTAAAAACGACTGCTGCGTGTGGGAGGCGTGTGGGAAACATGAACTGGTTAATATAAAAAAATAAAAATATATAGAATTTGGACCGTGGGAATTCTATATAAACCCCGTCCATCCACTTCCCTCATCACACAATAAAAAAGAAGCAATTGTGAAAATTGTGAAAAGGCGAGAAGAAGCAAGTGAAGAAATTTGGAGGAAAACCCTACCTGCAAATTAATTGTAATTGTAAGTAAAATCTTTATCTTTTAAGATTTTTTGAAATCAAAAGACTTATATCGAAAATTAACACAAAAACCTAGCAACTAACCTTGCCGGAACTGCCGCTGCCGCCGCCACCTAGCCGCCGGTGTCGCCGTCGTCATCGCTCACGGTGGCTGATCCCTTGGCTGCCCCCTTTCTTCTTTCCATGGTTTTTAAAAGGAAAAAAAGAAAGGAAGAAGAAGGATACAGAGAAGAGAGAGAAAGAGAGAGATATTATTTTTTAAATAAAAAAAAGAAATATAGAGATATTTTATGTTAAATTAGTTTGGGTTTGGGTTTGAAATGGGTTGGATTCATTCTACCCGACCTGACCCGTTACCTTAAATATGATAAAAAGAAAGAAATATTGTTAACACTCATGATAATATTATGCTATTGTTTCAGCCATTTACATATATTTCTATAAACATTTAAGACCCTGAAAAATTACATTTAGAACCCTTTAATTCCAGATTTCGCTATTTAAGCCGAACAGTGAGTTAAAAAGTTTTATAAAAATTTCACAAAAATCTTCTAAAATATTATTATCGTTTTAGATATTTTAAATGATATTTTAGATAATTAGAACCACTAATTAACTAGTTGGTCTAATAAAATAATTATAGACTAAACCGAGATTATACGATAGTTGTTAACAATATTATCATAATATTTTTATAAAGGACGAACGCGGAATTAAAGACGGGAACTTGGATCCATAAGAGTATTTAACTTTCCAAATAAATATTGTAAGTGGATTATCATATTTTGAAATTTATAATTCTCTCCTTCGATGCTATTGCTATATTCATCACATATTGTTGCTATTGATTATTAATCGTATGATATTCATGACTCTACACATGCTCATATTGTTATTGAAATATTGCCTTTACGGTCTTGTATTTGGTTATAGACCATTATCTCCTGGTTCGATTATCTGTCCGCTAAAGGTGTACAT
This sequence comes from Agapanthus africanus, assembly GCA_030015575.1. NCBI lineage: Eukaryota > Viridiplantae > Streptophyta > Magnoliopsida > Asparagales > Amaryllidaceae > Agapanthus > Agapanthus africanus. The sequence continues at coordinate 52,829,276 of CM057339.1, forward strand.
CTAAAAATTTAAATAGTATATAACGTTGTGGGTGCGTGTTAGCTGTGTCAGCATCCCATGGATATGCCGCTGAGGCCCCGGGGATTTTATGATGTTTATTACCACTGTAGACAGGCCGCTGTAGGCCGAACCCACCCATTGGTGCATAAGTGGGAGCCCATATGTTATATAACTGCTTAAGTTTCATTTCTTTCATCATATATACTCATATCATTTATCTTGGTTCCATCACATATGTCACGCCCCGCTTCCCAAATTACGGAATACGAGGGGTGACAAGCCCGGTCATGCTCCTACGGTCGAGAAAATATCCTGCCGTAGTCACACTTCGACTTCTAGCATTACGCGGTAATCAGTAATCACTGCACAGGTACCGAGAAATGCAGTCACTAAATCAAAACAGATATAAAACTAATCAGATAGAGTCAAAGAAAAGATAGCGCTGACGTCGCTGATCTAGATGTCCGCAATATCCTCAAGGTACGACAGGTCCTGATCCGAGCTCAGTCCACTTCTCACTCTGAGCATGCATACTCAGGTCGTCAGAGCGACACAATAGCAATATATATAAATGCAAAAGTAAACACGTGCAATGATGATGAACATAAAGCAGTAAATATAGAATGATGACGCGCATGAAATAATCGGTACAGGTAAACAGTAAAGTATGTATATCAAATCAGTAATCAATGCATGTCCATGTCACTAAACCTATCAGTCTCTAAGTCTCACTGTCTAGGTCGCTAAATCTATCGCCAGTCCAAGTGTGAGTGTCAATCACGCAGGAGTATCTCCAACCTAAGGGTAGGGCCCCAGGGACAAGGGAACACAGGACCGAATCACGCACGATAATAATCAGTAACACCATCTATACAACTCCCAAAATCACTGTATATGCCGGCAATGGGACTTCCGAGATTCCGTTGAACTCACACTCAAACTACCCCACCCCCACGGTCTGCATCAAATACCGACCATAAACCCTAATACTAGTCGGTCCATAACAAGTCTATGCGAAAACTGGAGACCGGATCTCCATCAAGTATGTCTCGACTGGTACCCAAGATAAATTGACAGTGTTTGACGTCTTACTTATGACACTAATATAAGTGCTCCATAATCGTCTCATTCCAGTTATAGTTACACGTATATATGTCTCATAGACGTCGACAATGCAATAATTTAACTGGTTCCGTTGATTGTGTACAAGTACGTGTCACTTCACTTATTCATTCACGTTTTAACACTAACGCACTTGCCACAATCTAATCACTAATATTTATCACTGGGTAATGCAACACAGTTACTAGGTTATCAATGTATATGACCACTATTCAATGGGGGTATAACCGCTACATGATATGATGAGAATGCAAGTAATTATAATGCGAATAAAATAAAGCAGCCAGTGTCATACCACTTGCAAAATTTACTATAAATCATACGTGCAGAATTAAGCAAAACAATATAAAAAAGATAAGCAGTATGTTTAATTATCTGTCCATCAAAATTGGTTTCGCGTCAATCGGGTTTCAGGTTTGCTAGTTATGATCATTTCATTTTAAGTGTTCACTGCTGGAAATCCAATTTCTGAACTGGAAGTCCGTTTCGTAACACGTTTTACTCTCAGTTGGGAGCATAATTAGTCGACGCTACAGTTAAATAGTATGTAAATTTTTCTAACGCATCAAACGGATTATCGATAGGATTCCTGTATTAGAAATTAGGTTATGTTCAAGGTGATGGTGTAAAAGAGGTCACTGCAGAAACTGCAGAACACAACGGTATTCTATAATACGAATTAAACATCAAATGACGGTAAAACAGCACGGGACCAGATTCATGTATTAGCTAACTAAATTATCTACGCGACCATATGGGGCTCCGTGCATTTTCAATTTAAAAAAGGGGTATACAGGTGTTCCAAAGCCAGGCATCCAAGTGAAATGATGCCCCAGACTGCAGTCCAGAGTTGCATTCCTCTTCATTTTTCAGTGTCATGAAATTGAAATATTTAATAACTAATTACATAGAATTATAGGTTATCTAGTTAGGTTCGATACGAGCCCTGGAACACCATGATTAGATTTATATTTAATTAACTACCAATTTTATAATGTGATGTGTACGGTGATTTTCAGATTTGACGTAACCAATTGGGATGTCATTTTATATTCGATGCCTTAACTATTTGATCCCAATTTCTTATACGTCACTCGTTAATAGCGATCGAAACTTCAAATAATGAAATTTGGGGAATTTTTATCTCTTCTAAGAAAACAATAACATCCGACATGAAAACAAAAGATTTGACTAAATTACCTGCAGAACAATCCTGCATTATCTATTTCAACGAACCAAAGGTACTCTAAGTTAGGCTTTGATTGGGATCAGCAGATATTTCACAGTTAGTTTATATCAAGAAAGTGCTTTAAACTTTTATTAAAAGAACCGAAAAATCAAGCGCATTTTCAGAAGCTATCAACCATCAACCCTGGATATAAATATGTAACACATGAAATATCGGTTTTACCCGACAGATTAGACCGATATTTGACCATTATGAGTTCTATACGATATTAATACGAGATATTAGATCCGTTTTATGTTCAATCCAACACAACCAAATAACTACGATATAGGTATATAATAATCATTTTAACTATTATAATTATAGCATGACATAAGCAAGTATTAAACTTGCCTGGCGATGGTTAACTAGTGGGCTCGGCAGTACTGGGGCTTGGAGTTGGTGACGGGGAGATGGTCTGCTGCTGCAAATCGTGGAGAGGAGCTAGAGGTCGCAAAGTAGATTGGCAGCAAGGGTGAAGGCAGCGGGCTCTGGTGGCGGCTGGAGGCAGTGGGTGCAGGGGCTCTGGCACTGGCGAAGTCGTCTGAGGTAGGCGGCTGGGGCACTTGTCGTGGCGAGGTCGGTGAGTTGCGGAGGTGACGGGGGTTGGGGCTCAGGTGAGGGTGCAAGGACGAGGGAGTGGGGTTCGGTGTTGGGGTGCTCGGAGCTCGCGGCCGGAGGTGGTGAGCAGGGGAAAGCTTTGGGTTGTCGGGGATGAAGTTGATGATGGTGATGGTCGAGATGTGGTGGCGAGGTGAGGTCGGGACGTCGTGGTGGTGACGGCGACGGCGACGACGATGAGTTTGCAGGCGTGGGCTCTCATAGCGAGGGGCTTCGTGAGGCGGGAGCGAAAGAGGGGAGGTGAGAAGGTTGGCGAGTGGTTGCAGAGGGTCGGGGTTGAAGATGGGGTCGATGGAGAGGGGGTGTTGTGGTGTGCTGGGGAGCTCGGTTTCGGCGGTGCTCAGGCGAGGGTGCTGGGTTAAGGTAAGGGGACGATGAAGGGCAGGGGACACTCATTGGGGTTGAGTTGGAGAAGGTGAGAAAAATGAAAACGAGGAAGAAGAAAAGAGAGGGGGAAGAAGAAAGAGGAGACGAAGAGGAGTGGGGAGCTCGTTGTTGTAGTCGGTGTTGGTTTCTGAACGAGCTCGAGAGAGGGATTCGCGAGTGAAGAGCGAGGCAGGCGAGGGAGATCGTGGCGGCTGCGGGGATCTCGGGGAGTTTGTTGGAGACGAGGGCGTGGTCGTGGGGAAGTGGGCATGGGGAGCGGGGGAAGACGTGGGTTGTTACGGGAGCGGGTCGTGGGGAAATTTGCGAGGGAGGCGGGAAAAGAGAACGAGAAGAAGAAGAAGCGCGGGTGAGGTAACGGGTCGGGCATGGGTCGGGTGTGGGTAGGGTTAGGGAATGGGCTGGGCTGGGTAGATTAGGAAATTAATTTGGAAAATAGAAAAGGTTTGATTTGGGTTATGGGCCGGATTTAGAAGGTAATAATTTGGAAATTATAAAAAGGGAATAAGGTTTAATATGGGGTTAGAAATTTTAAAATTTGAAATTAAATTTAGGAAATTTAGAAAAAATAATAATTGTAAAAGTTTGAAATAGAAATTTTGGGGAAATTATTTATTTAAAATACGGAAGATATTTATAATGGAACTGAGTATTACAACAGATTTATTTGCAATATTATCTTTTTATTGTTATGTCGTTTAATTCTAATAAACTTTAAGATATATTCACTTGTTGAGTGTCAAAGCTCACCTACCTTTTATGTGGCTGTAAATAAAAAATGCAGGATCAGATATATAAAGTTTGAAGCCGGTAGTGAATAAACCTTGCCAAGTATATTTTGGATTTCAACAAACCAAGACTTTAGTGAGCAGTATAGTATTAGTTAAGTGGATGAATAAACGACACTTTAGTAGATCCTAAGTATGTAATTCAGTATTTTGAAAATTATTGTATAACTTTGATGCTAACATAATAAGTCTGATAATTTTAAATATTTGATTTAGAAAAACAAATTTTGTGTATCGGGAAAATTTAATTTAACAGGATGTAAGAATTAGGTCTTGCAGGAGTTTTGGAGATTGCGACCGACTGGCTGCGCCCTCGTCGCGGTGTGTGACAACCAACTTCAACTCTTGTGGCGCAGTTAATCTTCTACCCTCAAATGAAACTCAAACAAGACGTGGCAGCGATCAGAGACAGCGAGCAAAAGCTCAAGAAAGAGCTCGATGTGTACGAGCGCAGGCTTGCAGAGAGCAGGTTCTTGGCTGGGGAAGAGCTTTCGCTTGCGGATTTGTCGCATTTGCCGAATGCTCAGTATCTTGTCAATGGTACAGATATTGGGAAATTGTTTAGGGCGAGTAATAATGTGGGGAGGTCGTGGGGTGAGATCTAGGGGAGACCTTCGTGAAAGAAGGTGGTGGAGATGCATTGATTTGCTGAAACAATTTTAACTGCTTTTCTTTTCTCCGCTAAATTTCATGTGCTATGATGTATGAGTGCTTTTTGGGATAAATGTTATAAACCTTATAAATTACAATAAATATTGGAAAATTTGTTTGTCTACCCTGTTCAGAGTTTTCAATTTAATACCATACACCGTTTTTCAATTCTCACGGATTTGTCGCGGCCGCGAAATGCTTGTACTTTGTCAACTGTATATTCAATCGCCTCCATTCAATGTGGGACTTGAACTCATACCATATTTCATTTCTAAACCAAAACTCATCAGATTCATCAGAACACAACTCTTTTACATACAGGATAAAGAAACAAATCTTCCAACAATAAAAGAAAAAATGCATCCAAAACATTTACAAAAGGGTTTATACAAGCATATCAACTCACATGCCATCTTGATAATGTTCATGAAAATACACAGCTTTAATCATTTTCAAAATGTTATTCTATCACAATACATCTTTAGCTTTCCCTTTCCCTTTGCTCTTTCTCTTTTCTCTTTCTCTTTAAGTCGCCTCAAATTCCTTTCCTTGTGTACAAGTTTCCTATCTTCAAGAAATCAAGAGCAAGAACAGAATATGGGGAGCATTAAGGTTTTTGGGCTGCCAACATCCACGGATGTTGCCCGTGTTCTGACTTGCCTGTTCGAGAAGGATGTCGAGTTCCAACTCATCCGAATCGACACTTACAAAGGCGAACGCAAAGTCCCTGAGTTTCTCAGGCTACAGGTAACACACTTCCTTGAGAAAAATAAAATGCCATCTCTTCTGCACTTCATTTTAAACTCCTCTTCATACAAATCTCTGCATTGCCTCTACAGGATCCCTCAGGCCAAGTTACCTACAAAGACGAGAAAAAAACGCTCTTAGGTATGTCGCAAATTATAATAATCTATCAATATATAACGGAAATATAACATTTGTTGCAGGAAAAAACCTACATATATATCATTTGGATGAATGCAACTTTTTTCATAGGATTTGAATTACCAGGCAAATCTGATGTTTTGGTAGAAGCAAAGGTGTTGGATTTCAAGAGTAAAATTTCACTGAAATGCCCTTACCTATTACAGTTTTCACTAAACTGCCAAGTTTTTTAAATTGCATTAAGCTCCCTTATATGCTACATTTAAGGGTATTTTAGTGGGATCCCTTAAAACCCAAAGTTTAAGGAGTTTATGTAATTAGAAAATTTAAGGGAGTTTAATGAAACAATGATAGTTAGGAGTATTTTACTGAAATTTACCTGGATTTCAAATTCTAGTAACTAACAATTGTTAACAAAAGAAAATGGGAAAATAGAACTTTTTAATAACAAACACTCCATGCAGCTCTATTTTCTAACAACCAAACTAATTGCATTCCTTCAGATTCACGGGAAATAATTCGGCACATCGTAGAGAAATACCCAAACTCAGGGACCAAAGGCCTACTCGGCGCAGGCACACTCGAGAGAGCCTCAGTCGAGCAGTGGATGCAGGCAGAGTCCGAGAACTTCGAACCTCTAAGCTCAGCCCTAGTCTTTCATCTAGCATTCGCGATACCAATGGGCATGAAGCCCAATGAAACTCTAATTAATGAAAATGAAAAGCAGTTATCCAATTTACTCAATGTTTATGATCAAAGGCTTGCAGTGAGCGAATATTTGGCTGGCGACGAGTTCACGCTCGCGGATTTATCCCATATTCCAAATTCTCACTATTTGGTGAGCAGATCGCTGAGAGGGTGCAAGTTGTTTGAGACAAGGAAGAATGTGTTGAGGTGGTGGAAGTCGATTTCAGGGCGGAAGTCGTGGGCGAAGGTGGTGGAGTTGCAGAGCGAGCATCCCGGTTTAGTCGTTGATGAAGTTTGAAAAATGGGTTTTTCGGTTGATACCTGCTGCTGTTGTCGTCGTTGTCTCTGTTTGATGTTTGGTTTGTTTATGTATTCTCGTTTAGCTTTCGAGTGGTTGATTTGCATAACCATGGCATGAACATATTACTTGTTCTACCCGAGTGAGCAGGCAGTCCTGTTATCAATGAAGTGGTGGTTAATATAACAGTTATATTAAACATCAAAATTGCTCATTGCACCACAGCTATTCTTGATTTTTCTTTCTGAACAGGAAATTTTAACATGTCTGACTAAGTAGCACGGACTTAGATACGGATGGAGTCGGATTCGTGGATTTCAATTTTACAAAAGTCCAAGATGTGATCCATTGAATATATGCTACTTTATATATATATAACACAAAAAAGGAGAAAACTTTTTTTAAAATCTACAGTATATATACAAATAATTTGTTACTGTTGATGCATATATTTTTGGAGTCTTAGCCATTGATACATGTGCAATAGATCCATAAATATAGATATTTTTTGAATGTCCAATAAGACAAAAAGAATTGCGCAGGTACCCTCAACGAATCCGATATGGATACGAATCCGATACATATAGGACTCCTGTCACTCCTCAATGACAAAACCATGCAAAACAGATATCCGATCATGGAACACTGTATATCTCGACATAATATCTAAACCTTGATATTTCATATTGAAATATCAAAAATTTAAGTCGTGTCACTGCCACACTCGGCACTTAGCTACCACCATCAGCACATAACAACCAACGGTCACCATCAAAAGATGTGTTTTTAACATGACTTCAATGATTTGATGGATAGATTTGATAATACTAAGATTTCAGATGGTAATGCGAAAATATGTAATGTTAAGGTCAGTGCGGAGAAGTGTTATTCGATGAAAAATTTAAAAGCTTAGTCCCTGCACTAGGCTGGTACATGACCTGAAAATTTGGATTTTCCACCATATATTTCTACATAATATCCAACAGCCACACACTAATTGATTAAGCTTCTAACATTCTTTAACAGGCAAAAAATTTAAACGGAATTTGATATATCCACTAAACCATGAAGATAAAATAGAATGATCTTTAATGAGTAAACACTTGCCTAAGAGAAGAAATCTTTCACAAATATACATTGACAAGAAGTAAAGAACGATCACCTAATCACACAAGTCAGTGCACAGAAAGTCATGGAAAAATTCATGGCAAGTTTTCTGCAGGTTTTTGAAATAACAATAATCCACTAAATCAATGAAGGTTAAGACGCGTATGTAAATCATAATACATTGCTCGCAATTCACTTGAGGAGGACAGGCATTTGGTAACCATGTAAAGCATTAAACTTTGAACAGGTGAAAACAGAAACATATACCAGTACACTGAAGCATATTGAACACACCACCACCACCGAATATAATCATATAAAGATGACAATGGTTAAACAAAAAATTGGGGAAAAGTAAAAAAGCATATTGTTAGCAATGAGTATGCTGTTAATAGATGGTACATGGCCATCGTTTATTTTCATACTGCAATCTTAAAGTTTCACAATCAATCTTCTATAAGCTAGAAGTGATGATATTGTTGTGTGATAAATATGCAGATGTTAGAAGAAATCACCCGATAAAATTGCCTACATGAAAATGGAAATTAAAAAGCACATCTGTTTAAAGATTTATCTATGTTCCAGAAACTTAGGCTTCCGGACAATACATTAGATTTTTCTTAAGGAAATATTTCAAGGTACATGTTAGATTTCAAGACGAGACATAGCAAAGCAAGATCAAGGTTAAAACCTTGATATTTCCCTTTTTCTTTAACAAAGCATCACATCTGCACTAATCATTCCCTCAATCTTGATTTACAAGCTACAAACTAGATCGAGGACAGATTATCCTTTCTCTTTTTCTTTTTCTATCCTCTTTCCCTTTTCTTTTATTTTTTCTTCTTGCCAAGCAAAGCATTTTATTCTCCATTTCTTCCCCTCTAAAAATCCCCACACTCCCATAGTGCATAAGCAGTGCCAACAGCTCATTACTTACTAAGACACTTGCTTTAACTCTATCAGCCACTCAAAATCCAATGGCGAGCATTAGGGTGTTTGGATCCCCCACTTCCACAGAGGTTGCCCGTGTTTTGACATGCCTATTTGAAAAGGATCTCGAGTTTCAACTAATCCGTGTTGAGAACTTCAAGGGCCGTGAGAGGAAGCCGGAGTACCTCAAGCTACAGGTACTAGTAACAATGGAATTGCATTATTGTACTTTTACTACTTGTTTGGATAACACTACGAAAGACTACTAACGTGATTTATGTTGTAGCCCTCGGGTCAAGCTCTCACCTTTGAAGAAGGCTCACTCACCCTCGTCGGTAAGAATACCATATATACACTACAGCTCATCACTTCATTCCATATTCAAAACCATCAGTAAAAACCCCATGCGTCATGCACATGCTTTTATTCGAAAGTTAGATGCACAATTACAGAATCTCCAAAATAATTTCCTTATTGAACTCAACTCATTCAAAGGCAAGGCAGCTGAGAAAAATAACACTACGAAAATTCCAAGAGTAATTCTTAGCTTGGTAAAGTAGGTGTCTGATTCCTCCTGATACAGTGAAACAAATATCGGTTGCATTGGCCGGTTTATCGGTATCGGTCATGCACCAATAAATTTTATATCCATAAGGAGGTTTATCGTTTAAACCTAATACCGGCCGATATTACTTATATCGGCCGATAAATCGGTATATCGTATCGGTTTAAATATCGCCGATATTGTGTCTATTTGAAAAAGAATCTAGGTTTATATCCTTTTGGTCTTCAAACATGTACCCGAAACCCATTTAGAATCTAAAGACACGGACTAAAATATTTAAACCCGATCCCATATTCTCATCTTGAGATTTTCTCATAAATTTAATATTTATAATATTTATTAAAATAAATATATATAATGTTCGATTATAAAATAGACTAATATGTCCAATCTGTATGGTGAAATCATTGGATCAAATATCGGTCATATGGGCCGATTTATCGACTGATATATCATATCGAAACTCCTCACGATAAGATAAAACCGATAAAATTTTTCCGATATATTGTCTGATATGGCGGCATCAGACGATATATCGTCTATATATAACATAAGAGACCTAACCGATACGAATCCGATATCTGCCGATATCCGATATTTAAAACCTTGGATGAAATTTCCGATGTTGACATCTAATATGCCCGATACCGATACTGATATACCCAATACCGGTACCCGATATGAACGTCGATATAGCGTTCGATACCGCTATCCGATATAAAAAACTCATCCAATACGATTCCGATATCTGATATTTAAAACCTTAAAAACCTGAACACCCCCAATCAATAGCAGAAAAGAAACAATGGGAAAATAGTTTTTTAGACCAGATATTCCAAGCCGAATCTATCTTTATTATTAGCATATAGATAAAATGTTATCATGTTATCATATGTATCTCTTCAATGCCAATTACAGATTCAAGGGCAATATGCCGACACATAGCAGAGAAGCACGCTGAAAAAGGAAACAAAGACTTGCTAGGCTCCGGCACACTCGAAAGAGCATCAATCGAGCAGTGGGTTTTGACTGAGGCCGAAGTATTCGATCCGCCTAGCTCTGCCCTAGTGTTTCACTTGGCCTTTGCTCCACAGGCAAAGATCGAGCCGGATGTTGCAATGGTACATCAAAGCATGAACAGACTCGAGAAGGTGCTCGACATCTACGAGCAGAGGCTCGAGGAGAGCCAATACTTAGCAGGAGATAAGTTTACACTAGCGGACCTGACGCATTTGCCTAATGCACATAAACTCATAACTAAGGTCCCGGAATGTGCCGAATTGTTCAAGGAGAGGAAGAGGGTGAGCAAGTGGTGGGACATGATCTCCAACCGAGCATCATGGAGAAGGGTGGTTGAGATGCAGAAGGAGCCGCCGGTAGAGAACTAAGAATTTAGTTTGATATCGATTTACTTTCGATGTGTTTGTTGCAGTTTGGAGCTGGAAGTTTGTTGTTTTGCTTTGCTTTGTGTCAATTTGCTTTGTTTGTGGTGGTGGTGGGGGGGGGGTGCTTTATGCTTTTGCATGGGTCACCAGTTAGTCTGTGTGATGGTATTGAACTCCTTTAATGCCCCTTTTATATAAAAGAGTTCTCATGGTAATCTCCTTTATCTCAAAGAATCTTCTTTTTGTTTCCGTATCAGCTATTATTTCCCGTCTTCATTAAAATTTTCCCTACTTAGATTCTTGGTGATAGGCACGCGTAGTTATTTTGATAAGTTGATCAGATTCTGTCAGCAAGCAGGAGAATGATGTTTCCTCCTTCAAATCTATCATTTCTTCTTCATCAACTAATTACAAATTTAAAATTAGTCACTCCGTAGTCAGTGAGGTAACTATAGTTGACTGCCTAATACCAGTAACAAAGTCTTAAAGCCTTGTCAGAGCTGCAGAGCCCCTCATAAAGGCTTACATCTCGACTGGCTCATACTGTACAATTCTTGATTAGTATTCCTCTCCCAAAAATTAAGATGGTATATCTAAAGTCCACCTGTATTTTCGAAAAAACGATTCAACGACATCTCTTGAGGTCTTTGACATTAACCAGTTTATCCAATTACCATCCATTGAAAAACAAAGAAAATATTTAGAGTTGAACACAATCCCTTCGGAAAATTCATCACCTCTCCCTCTTCTCAGACTTCCCTTTGTTTAGAAGGATTTGGAGGAAACAACCTCGGTAATACAGATTCAGATATGGATAAGGGAAAGAATACAGGTCTGATTTACAGATTCATAATTTCTCAAGAGTCTGGAAAGGATTTGTTAGGATACTTTAATTTGGTTTTTTTGGTTTTTTATTTATACACCAAATCAAACCTACTAATACAATAATGCGTAAGTGTTGATATCCAAGCCATTGGTGCATGTTATGTACATTTAGAATAAAATATATATTTTAGGGCACGCCAATAAGACTTCCTAAGTATCCTCGATTGATCAGAAAGAATCCAATATGGATAGGAATCTGATTACATATATGTCTCCTTGATGACATATCCATGCAACATAGACACCAACTAGCGTTTAACATATGGCAGGCTCCTCTTTTGTTCATAAGTTCCTCTGTGGACCCTACAATGACATCATGTCGACAATTGGTAGTAAGAGAAATTGTCAGATCTTTCACCGTGTCCTGGTCAACAGCCGATTCCATTTTGATGTGACAATGCTTGTGTTCTACACAGCTCTAACCTAACGGCCTACCAGCTACGAGGACAACGACATCCTTTCAGTTTGTAGTTGACTGACCAAGTTCAAGAAAAGAATGAGATGATATTGCACAGAACTATGTACTCTTTGAAGTATTTCGTTGTATATACAGATGCATATTACATATTCAACTATAATGGATCCTATAAGAACCCCACAGTGCACGGTAAAAATTATACTAGAGCCATTAACCATTTAACCTCATGGAAATCTATAAAAATGACACTTTTGCAAGTTACAACATGATAACTTCAAACCCCACATAAAAATCACCATAAGAAATGTTATGGTATCATTGTGAAAAGAAAGAAGAAATGATAAATGGATTCTAATTGCATGCCACATCGCCTAATGGGCCCCAAATGAACCAAAGATGAGCTTCAAGTCACTAGTGTATTTTCCGTGACCTTCAGTTTTGTATGCTGTTATTTCTATAACCAGTAAAATTCAATAAAGAACAGGGATCACACAAGCCTAACATAATGCCTTCAGATATCAACTAATTTTCTTTTCTAATGATATCAAGAAAAAGCTGCATGTTTCCTAGATCTATATTCCTCACCAACGATCGGCGACGACGCAACACACCAACGATCTCTCTAGTTTCCTCACTCTCGTGAGTAATCTAAAACCCGTAAGTTCTTTTCTATCTCTCTTTTCCATTCTCAAAATACGAAATTACAAAACCCGACGGAATCGGAACAAATCCGATTTCCAATTCGGTTTTCTATAAAATTCCACTTCTCACTAATACAATCATACCTAAACTTCCTCTTGTTGACTATTAAACACTAATCAAACAATTTGATCAAGTTTCGTCATATGAAATGATAGCTTTTTCAATTTATCGTATTTTTCACTTAAATACCACATTGTTTCAATCCTTCATTTAACCGCATCAAACTTGCTATACATTTAAAGTAGATCACGAGGTAACGACCTACCTCCTCACACACTCATATGCAACACCCCCGATAACCAAGAATACGAGAAAATAAACATTTTCATTTAAATACCATATATTTAATAAAACCATTTCTAAAAGATTTAGTTTTGATACACTTTTAAAAAAAAAGTACCACTTATTATGAAAATACGATAAGTTGTGGACATCGGTCGTTTATCTATGTAATACCCAGTCCCTATATATAATTAGCGTATTTTAATAAATAAGTCTTCAGATATTTCCCCAAAATTTTCTACAAATTTTCCGTATTTTTCCAGAATTTAATCCAGATTTAATTCAATTTTTATATATAAATATATATATATGGAATTTTTAACTAAAATAATTTCTTAACCTACTAATCTAAAACTAAAATCCTAAAAACTATTTCTTTTCACTAAATCTTATTTTTGCCCGGCCCAATTCTTTTCCCCAAAACCCTAACCATACTTCCATCTTTTCCTTTCATTGTTTTTCCCTTTTCTAAACCCAAACCCTAACTCCCTTTTCCCTTTATTATTTCCGGCCCTTTTCCCTTTATTTTTCTTTTTCCTTTTATTAGCCGGCCCACTCCTCCCTATCTCTTTTTCTATTTTTTTTACTTAATTTCCTACCCAACCCAAGCCCACCATCACAGCCCCTCCCCTTTCCCTTTATTTTTCCTTTCTCTTAATTTTTCCCGGCCCAACTTCCCTCTAATTTTTCTCCTCCATTTTCTGCTGCCCAAACCCGGCCTACTCCCCAACCCTATCCGTTTCACCCTCTTTCCTCCCCCTTCTTCTTTAGTTCTCATGTTTCTTTCCCACCCCCACGACGTGCACGCCCCGAGCCCCACTTCCCGTCGCGACCACGTCCCCGCTCCCTTGCTCACGACGCACGCGCGCGTCCCTCTAACTCTCCCTCTCACTCTCGTTCTCCCGCTCCCTCATCCCCCATACTCTCCCGCTCACCCCAAGCCTCCCCTGCAAAACCCATCGCGCCGCCGGTACATCCCACTGAGCCCCACGATGACGACCAACTCCCACCATCTTCACCAACCCGAGCACCTCCTCGCTACCGAGCTCAACACACCATCTTCCTCACCCTCTCTTCACTAACCCGACTCCAACTCCATCACCGCCGAAGAGCCTCCGGCCATCCTCCTCGTCTCCTCCACCTCGCCACCGACCTCTGCATTCCCTTCCTCCTCCCGTGAGCCGTCACCACCTTCCTCTCCTCCAGCGCCGTACCCCCTCACCTGCACACCGGAACCTATCGTCTTCCGAGCTCCCCCACCTCCTTCCCCGAGCACCCTCGCTGTCCCCTCGTTACCGGAGCTCCGACCACCTCCCTCGAGCCCCCTCGCCCCACTTTCTGCACCCCAGACTTCCCCAGGACCAACCACCATCATTCCCAACACCACCGGGCTCACCAGAGCTCACTGCCGGCCACCTGGACCACCAACCGCCAGCCTCCCCTTTACAGGCATCACGGCGACCCCTCCGTCATGGCCGAGCCCCTGCACGATACCCATCACCGACGCCCCCTCACTGTATCCCTAGCCGCCGCAGTCGAGCCCCCGGCATTTCGTCGAACACTTACGTCTATCGCAGTTCCCGCTTCTCTGATCAGCGACGTCATCATCAAATTTGTGGCCTCGATCTCTTAAGCCGTCATCGTCATCAACACGCTGTCCATCACAACGCCAGCGCACGCCCGTCGCACCACCGAGCCATCGAGGCCAAGAAGCAAGATCCGACAAGGCTAAACCTGTGCCGTGTTCGTGACGCGATCGTGCCGTTTCCGCTGCCGTGCCGTCGTCGACACATCTTCAGGCAAGTTTAATACTTGCTTCATGCTACTCTTATATATTACAATTCATGTTACAAATCATTTCCGCATATACTTTCATATGAATCGTTATAATTCAAGTGTTCGATGCAAAACCCGGATGGGAGACCCCGTTAAATTGACGACAACAAATAACCTGTGATGGCCCGAGTATAATGAATGTCCCTTAAAACTTGGTTACAATATGATGTCATTTGCTCACGTAAAATGATGTCCCAACTTCTGTCGTAAAACCTGAAAACTTTCGTACATGCTAACCCGTGAAATTTATAATTAATTGTGTACAAACCGGATTTTAGCGTTCGATGGCTCGTATCGAAGCTAACAGTTTAACCTACTGTATTATATAGTTGATCACTGAATTTTAATAAACTATGGTAGAGATAATTGCGGAGGATTACGATTCTGGACTGCAGTCCAGAACGGAAATCCCAGTTAACCCTGTTTCTAAACCCCAGTTTATTCCTGTTCAAATATGAGAACGCGCGGAACCCTATATCGTTACGTAGAAAATTGAGTTAGCTTTCTTAACCTACTGGTCTCACTGGATTCCTCAACTGTTTGATATTTTTAACTCATTTTACAATGTTGATACATTTTGCTGAATTCTGCAGTGACAGATTTTACATATCGACCGTAACCCGATCATAACTCCCTGTTGAGCTGGTATATTACTGATCCACCAATTGCGGTGGAAACCTAACTGATAGCCCTAAACATTGTTCAACTATAACGTCACCTAATTGCAATCCCAACTGGGATTAAAATGTGTTACAAAATAGACTTCCGATTCTGAAACCGGATTTCCAACCGTGAACACTTAAATTGAAATGGCCATATCTAGCGATCCTGAAACCCGATTAACGTGAAACTAATTTGATGGATAGATAATTAAACATACTGCTTACCCCCTTTTTATTGTTTCGCTAAATTTTGCATGTATGATTTATGATAAATTATGCAAGTGGTAGGATACCGACTGATGATATCTTAATCGTGCCTTAATTATTGTATTCACATCACATTATATAGATGTCATTGCATTGGTAACCTAGTGATCATATGCATTGCCCAGTGTTAGGCATTAGTGTTTGATTGTGGCAAGTACGTTAGTGTCTAAGCATGAATGGATAAATGAAAGTGACACGTACTTGTACACAATCAGTGGACCCTATTGATTTATTGCATTGTCGACGTCTGTGGGATGTGTATAAGTGTGACTATAATTTGTATGGGACGATTATGGAAGCACTTTTATGGGTGTCACAGGTAAGGCACCAAACACTGTCCATTTATTTTGGGTATCAGTCGAGACATGCTTGATGGAGACCCTGTCTTCAGTTCTCGCGTAGACTTGTCATGGATCGACTGGTATTTGAGTTTATGGTTGGCGTTTGATGTAGACCACAGGGTGTGGGGTGGTTTGAGTGTGAGTTCAACAGAATCTCGGGAGTCCCATGCCGGCACATACAGTGATTCTGGAGATATATGGGGATATTACTGATTATTAGCGAGCGACTTGGGCCCGTATTCCCTTGTCCTTGGGTCCTACCCTTGGGTGGGGATACTCACGAGTGGTTGACTCTCACACTTGGACTGACGATAGACTTAGCGACCTGTACAATGAGACTTAGAGACTGATAGGATTAGTGACATTGATATACATTGCTTACTGATTCAACATACCTGCCATACTGTTTACTGCTTTACTGTTTACCTGCTCTATTAGCTACCTGCATTGGCTACTTCATGTTCACGTCATTATTCCATGATTACGGTTTCATATTCATTATTATTGCATGAGTTCCCATTTGTGTGTGTGTGTATTGCTATCGTGTCGCTCTGACGACCTGAGTATGCATGCTCAGAATGAGAAGTGGATCTAGCTTGGGCCAGGACCTGACGTACCCCGAGGACATTACGGACATCTTGATCAGCGACCCAGAGCTATACTCTCTTGATCTCCATCTGGTTAGTTCTTTGGTATTTGTTTTGATTTAGTGACTGCATTTCTCATTACATGTGCATTGATTACTGATTACCACGTAAAGCTAGAAGCCGAAGTGTGACTACGGCAGGATATTTCCTTGACCGTAGGAGCATGGCTGGCCTTGTCAACCCCTGTACTCCGTATTTTGGGAAGCGGGACATGACAATCTAAACCTAATTTTGTGGTGTCTAGGCTAGGCAAGTAAGAAAGGTAACTTTAAAAGGCCCGACTCACGGTGATTCGTGAGCGGATCCCTCCTTTCCTCACTTGTACTTACCTGGCCACAATTGGCGGTGAAGAGGCGATTTGAGGCATCTCACAACTTGTCGTCTGGACCAGTTAGGGATAGACTAGTTGACTTAGGAGAATCTAGAACATACAATACGGAAATACACTTTTACAAATAAATACCATTTACTTCATAAAACCGTTTTCAAAAGGATTTAGTATTTACAATCTTTGCAAAGCGCCTCTACAATCCACTTTGGGGAAAGCGTTCGGAATGGTGCGGTTTATCGCACATCCTCAGGCTTAGTAGTGCGAGATTCAGACCTCCACAAGAAGCATTCAGTCTCGAAAGATTTAAAATACGACATCTTAAGAAAATGAGATTTTTTAGAATATAAAATATTTATTAAAATTATTTTTGTATAAATATATGCATATTTATCATTAAAATAGCTATTTTATTATGATATAAATATTCCACCTTTTTCTAAAAATCACAAGATTAAATTTTACACTAAAATACTATGAATTCCAAATAAATCAACTTTACAAATAAATACCTTTATTTATGAAACTAGGATATTTTCACTAGAAATATCCCAATATAAAATCCACCTTCATTACAACTCTAAAGACGAATAACGAATACTTGAGGTGTATTTTGAAAAATATATAAAAAGTATTTTTACATAAAACCCCCTCAAGTTTTATAAATTACCCTAAAGACCCTAGCAATTATAGGTTTAAGAAATAATCAAGACTTCGATTTACATTTCTAATTGTCTGACTCGGGTTTGAGTCTGATTAATCTGACTTGATTATGATTCAAGTCAATCTACAATCTACAATCTTTAACATGAATCCATGAATCCAATTATCAATTTATACGACTTGACTGAACCGAACCATGGATATATATTCCATTTACATGGTTCTCCAGTTATTCCATTTACATGATTCTACGGTTACATCCGTTTACTGACATCATGGTTTCGGTCAGTCTTTCAATTATACATTCAATATAATTTACAGTACAAAACAATACAAATAAAACACTACGGGGTTTAAGGTGTAGATTGGTACGGAAGGTGTTAAAGGTGGCACGAGACGGTAAGATTAAGACACCTAACATGAATCCAACTGCCGTTGTTCCGGATTGTATAACGGAGCCTTATACTTCCATTTGCCCTGATCTCTAGCATACTGAGACCCCTCTTGTATACACTGACATTCTTCTGTACCAAGCTACAAATAACAGCGTTAATAAAACATTACAACAATATAATACAACATTAAAAGCTACTCTCTCTCTTTCTTCTTTTCTCCTTCTCCCTTATCTTTGGGACTTACCGAACGATCTGTTCGCTGACGACATTCTATTTCTTTCTTCTTTGAATGTCGTCAGGTGGTTTGGACCCGACAGAGATCGAGCCATCTGTAGAAAACTTGAATCAGCTTGCTGAAAAACCAGAGCTCTAGTTTCATTGTACATTTTCCATTTAGTACTTTTCATTTACTGTCATGCCATTGTTTAGGCATCATTTTTATTTCACCTGTATTTCCTTTTCATGCATTGTACAAAAGAATGTTAATAAATAAAACTTGATGTTTTTATTATACCTTGCCTCTTGTGTATTTTCTTTTATATTGCTTAGTTACGCTTAGCGTATTTGCTTCTGAGTAAATACGTAGCGGGCCAGTCGCGTCCTCTTCACCGTAGAATGGGAAGCGGGGCATGACAGGTTTTGTTGGTGGCCCATACAGGTCAGAGCTGTATAAAACGCTATCATGCGGTTCTGTTCTGCGTGAACAACCTAAGTAATATAACACAAGAACCAGCAACTAAAACATTCTTTGCAATTCATGTTTCTTGAATCTTACAATTTCATATTCCTTGAATCTTATCATTTCATGTACTTGAATCTGTCCTAACCCAAATCTTTTTCAAGGTTATGGATTTCCCGAACACCAGCACCAACGTCAACAACACACCACCTCCATTACCAATCGTTCCTGCTGTTCCTACGCCACCCACCGAGCAAACAGTGCTACTTGAGGCGATCTGCAGCCTTCTTGAGGGACAGCAACAACTCCTAAACCGTCCCGAGACTGACGCACCTGGGGTAAAGCAATTCAGGGTTTTACATCCCAAGCAGTTCTCCGGAAAGGAAAGCCCACTTGAAGCTGAGGAATGGGCATAAAGTATAGAGGATGATCTGGCGGCAGCACAAGTGCCAAACATAGCTTGGGTCCATGTGGCGAAACTGCAGCTCACGGACAATACTCGCAACTGGTGGAAGGCGGAAGAAAGCCGTCTTGTACAGCCTATTGAATGGAAGACTTTTCGCGAGAAGTTCGACGCGAAGTACTTCCCTGTGACTGCCAGGTTTGCCATGGAGCAGCAGTTCATTTCTCTACAACAAAGTTTGATGTGGGACAAGTCAGTAGATGAGTACAACGCTGAATTCACCATGCTAAGCCGATTCGCGGCACACTTGATACCGACGGACGAGATCAGAGCCCGTCGCTTTCAATAAGGTTTGGACACGGAAATCCAGGCTGCACTAGCCACAGGGAAATTTCTGACTCATGAGGATGCTTTGAAAGCTGCCCGCAGTTATGAGGCGGTAATAAAGGCGAGGGGCAGACCTCAATCTGCCGGTTTGAAACGCCCTGCCGATCAAATGGCAGGAGGAGCCCCTTCCAGGCCATCGTTTGAACCCAGGAGAACTGAAGAAATTTGCCACTACTGCGATAGAAAGGGACACTTGTGGAAGGACTGTAGACGCGCAAAAGGCCTGTGTGTAATTTGTGGCGCATCCAATCACAGAATTGAGACCTGTCCATATAGATACAACTCAGCTCACACACTTACCAACTACCCGCAGGGGCCAGCTATCCAGGCTCCTGCAACTCGTCCTGCACTACCTGCTCCACCACCTGCACAGCCTACTCGCCAATTCCAACAAGCAATGATGGACATGCCTAGAGGGCAGAGAAATAGGCCCCAATGGCAGAATGTGCCTCCAGCTAGAAGGAATGTACCACGGCGACAGACATTCACATTAGAAACCGTAGAAGCCGAGACTGTCGGTCAAGGTAACACCGGTAAGCCTTTTTCACCCTTGTATCACTTTGTTATTTTTATACACTATCTATACTCCAGTCACCAGACTTTCCTTGAAACTGTTACACTTCCCTTTTACAAATTTCGAGAACGAAATTTTTATAAGGAGGGTAGAATGTAACAACCCCAAATTTCCAATACAAGTTTTTACAAAAAAAATTCAAAATATCCATAAAGGAGTATTTTATCCTGAGCAAAATTTATAAGTAATTATTTTGCTTTTTAATTACAAGTTAAAAGAATGTAACAACTCCATTTTTAGTGTACAAAAATTTGCTTTAAAATTAATGTATACTTGGGGTGTTTACATTTACTGTTATTACTTTAAGTAATTAATTAGCTCAATAATTACAAGAAGGAGCTTGTAGCTCATTGGTAATACATTGCACTGCTGAACCAAGCCACCAGAGTTCAAATCTCATACCCCACATTATTTTTAATATTGATTTTTTTTAAAACCTTTAGAATACCAAGAGTTTACACGTGCATATCTCAGAAAAACCCCACTACACCCAAAAATGTAACATTTCAGGAGTTAGATGAACCGTCGGGGGGATCCCGGCCGCCTGACTCGGCCGGGAATCGGCCAAATCGGCCTTCACTCGATCTGACCCCGTCCTCAGACCGAGTTGGCCGATTCCGGCGACGACCCCAACATGAAAGTTGTGTCTTTTCATATTCCCTATGCACCTGCAAAATTTCAGCCTCAGACCATTTCCAGAGCTCTTTAAAAAACCCAATTACTCCACTTTTAATACATTTTTATTACATTTTATCACATTTTTATTTTAAACTTTTCATCTACCCTAACCCTAGCCTAACCCTATAAATACCAACCCTACACACTACCCTCTCACCCTAAAATCCTGAGCCCGTTCTATCAAAAAATTTCCAAAGATCGTGTACTTTGAAAACAAGCTCAAGGCGAAGCTCCGACGAAATTCCGGCGGAACTTCCAGCGATCATCTTAGGAACTATCGGCGACGACGCAACACACCGACGATCCCTCTAGTTCTCTCTCACTCTCTTGAGTAATCTAAAACCCGTAAGTCCCTTTCTATCTCTCTTTTCCATTCTCAAAATACGAAATTACAAAACCCGACGGAATCGGAACAAATCTGATTTCCGATTCGGTTTTCTATAAAATTCCACTTCTCACTAATACAATCATACCTAAACTTTCTCATGTTGACTATTAAACACTAATCAAACAATTTGATCAAGTTTCGTCACATGAAATGATAAAATGATAACTTTTTCAATTTATCGTATTTTTCACTTAAATACCACATTGTTTCAATCCTTCATTTAACCTCATCAAACTTGCTATACATTTAAAATAGATCACGAGGTAACGACCTACCTCCTCACACACTCATATGCAACACCCCCGAGAACCTAGAATACGAGAAAATAAATATTTTCATTTAAATACCATATATTTAATAAAACCATTTCTAAAAGATTTAGTTTTGATACACTTTTTTAAAAAAGTACCACTTATTATGAAAATACGATAAGTTGTGGACATCGGTCGTTTATCTAAACCTGACTTTGTGGTGTCTAGGCTAGGCAAGTGAGAAAGGTAACTTTAAAAGGCCCGACTCACGGTGATTCGTGAGCGGATCCCTCCTTTCCTCACTTGTACTTACCTGGCCACAATTGGCGGTGAAAAGGCGATTTGAGGCATCTCACAAGGCGATTTTAGGCATCTCACAACTTGTCGTCTGGACCAGTTAGGGATAGACTAGTTGACTTAGGAGAATCTAGAACATACAATACGGAAAATATACACCTTTACAAATAAATACCATTTACTTCATAAAACCGTTTTCTAAAGGATTTAGTATTTACAATCTTTGCAAAGCGCTGCTACAACCCACTTTGGGGAAACCGTTCGGGATGGTGCGGTTTATCGCACATTCTCAGGCTTAGTAGTGCGAGATTCAGACCTCCGTAAGGAACATTCGGTCTCGAAAGATTTAAAATACGACATCTTAAGAAAATGAGATTTTTTAGAATATAAAATATTTATTAAAATTATTTTTGTATAAATATATGTATATTTATCATTAAAATAGCTATTTTATTATGATATAAATATTCCGCCTTTTTCTAAAAATCACAAGAATAAATTTTATACTAAAATACTATGAATTCCAAATAAATCAACTTTACAAATAAATACCTTTATTTATGAAACTAGGATATTTTTACTTGAAATATCTCAATATAAAATCCACCTTCATTACAACTCTAAAGACGAATAACGAATACTTGAGGTGTATTTTGAAAAGTATTTAAAAAGTATTTTTACATAAAACCCCCTCAAGTTTTATAAATTACCCTAAAGACCCTAGCAATTATAAGTTTAAGAAATAATCAAGACTTCGATTTATATTTCTAATTGTCTGACTCGGGTTTGAGTCTGATTAATCTGACATGAATATGATTCAAGTCAATCTATAATCTTCAACATGAATCCATGAATCCAATTATCAATCTATACGACTTGACTGAACCGAACCATGGATATATATTCCATTTACATGGTTCTCCAGTTATTCCATTTACATGATTCTACGGTTACATCTGTTTACTGATATCATAGTTTCGGTCAGTCTTTCAATTATACATTCAATACAATTTACAGTACAAAACAATACAAATAAAACACTACGGGGTTTAAGGGGTAGATTGGTACGGAAGGCGTTAAAGGTTGCACGAGACGGTAAGATTAAGACACCTAACATGAATCCAACTGCCGTTGTTCCGGGTTGTATAACGGAGCCTTGTACTTCTATTTGCCCTGGTCTCTAGCATACTGAGACCCCTCTTGTATACACTGGCATTCTTCTGTACCAAGGTACAAACAACAGCGTTAATACAACATTACAACAATATAATACAACATTAAAAGCTACTCTCTCTCTTTCTTCTTTTCTACTTCTCCCTTATCTTTGGGACTTACCGAGCGATCTGTTCGCTGACGACATTCTATTTCTTTCTTTTTTGAATGTCGTCAGGTGGTTTGGACCCGACAGAGATCGAGCCATCTGCAGAAGACTTGGATCAGCTTGCTGAAGAACCAGAGCTCTAGTTTCATTGTACATTTTCCATTCAGTACTTTTCATTTGCTGTCATGCCATTGTTTAGGCATCATTTTTATTTCAGTTGTATTTTCTTTTCATGCATTGTACAAAAGAATGTTAATAAATAAAAGTTGTTTTTATTATACCTTGCCTCTTGTGTATTTTCTTTTATATTTGCTTAGTTACGCTTAGCGTATTTGCTTCCAAGTAAATACGTAGCGGGCCAGTTGCGTCCCCTTCACCGTAGAATTGGAAGCGGGGCGTGACACCGGTCAATCACCAAACCTAGGGGTGAACTGGAGGATGTGTTAATAAAAATCGGGAAATTTGTATTCCCTGTGGACTTTATTGTTCTTGATACACAGCCTGTAGTGAACCCACTGAACCAAATTCCGGTGATTCTAGGTCGTCCCTTTTTGGCTACTTCCAACGCTGTAATCAATTGTCGAAACGGCTCTATGAATCTATTTTTCGGGAATAGGTCAATTGAGCTCAACATTTACAAGTTGGGAAGTCAACTTTCTGATCCTCATGCTCGAGTATGTTTTATCAAATTGATGGATATCGACAGCAGCGAATTTGATCAGCTTCACGATACAGATCCAGACTTCCTTTATACGTTGTTGTTTGACCCATATATGTATCATATACATACGGACCCTTCTTTTGAGTTGTCCGGGTCAACATCTAACGCTTATTCTGAATTTTTTATGGAGTCTGGGTATCATCCTGTTCTTTCAAATAAGAATATTCTTCAGGATATTGATGAAGGCTTCAAGGAAATGTTCGCTGATAGACTTGCATTCTTAGCAAACACGGGTGTTGAGATAAATCAACTCCAAAAAGAAATTGAACCTCCACCCCTTCTTGACAGTCATGAGAATGCAAGTAATCCATCACAATCATTGAGCTGTCTCTCCAAAACGAGACGCAAGCACATTCTATTCCACCACTTAACTCTTCCCCACTTCTTCTTGGCTCTTTTCAACTTGTTCTTCCACCAACCGGTGTATTACACTGATAAAATCTTCGAATGGTTGGTGTTGACTTTCGGTCTATGCAAAACTTGGTATTGACCAGTAACTTTGACCCCCCCTCTTGTGATTTTAAACGCTTAACATTGCTTAACTCAAGTTTTTGGGGGTATTTTTTGGCTCTTAAAAATAAAAGTTGTCCTAAAAAATTGTGAGCCAAAAATAAGTTTGGGGGAGATTTTCACGATCATATTTCTTGACCCCGCTAATAAATTTTCCTCTCAAGTCTACAGGTTTTTGAGACTTAACAGATGACAACAGTGAGGATACTGTTCTAAACAAGTTTGGGGGAGGTTTATGCTTATTTACGCATCACTTTGTATCATATTTTGCATAAGCACAAAACATATGATAAAAAAAATTTATACATAAATAAGATAATAAAAGATTAGATAGTGAAAAATTACAACCAAAAGATTAGAAAAATTTAAGAAAACCAAGAAAATTAGAAGTTTTCTTAAACGAAACTAGTAATAAGTAGTTATGAGCCGTTGTCCCAAGGGTTGATAAGATGAAGGAAGTCACTAATCTGAGGATAAAAATAAGTCTGAAAAATAGTTCCTATTCTGGAAGCCAAACATTTGAATGTTGATACCCTACTATACCCACTTACACATGTCTTGAAACTTGGGATAGTAGAGGATACCTTGAAATGCTCTTGTCTAAAAGCCAAAGTATGAAGGAAATAATAAATGAAGTATAAAAGATAAAATGGAGAAGAAAAATGAACACTGGTTTTGTAATCACCAAGGCAGCATAAAAAAATATAGCGAGGGTGCTTCATCACCTAATTAGGGAGTCACTGCTAAACCTTAGGTGTTGCAAGACGAGAAAAATACTAAATACACCTAATCAGCAAGCACATGAGTAATCGGTCGGTTAGTACCTCAAGAAGTATTAACGGTCGTATGAAAAATGTGTGAGCAATCCCATCTAAATATTTACCAATTAAAAAGTATTAAGACAGATGGACAAGAGTATGATAGCTTGAATTGAATTCTCCGAGTGTAGGGATGTCCAGTACACACACGTAGGGGTATATGATCAATGTTTGGAAGAAAAATAGGAATGAAGAATAAAAGCGATCTTTTATTGAGAGATGATGTGATTTCTAACATCTTTTCATGACTATTAAGATAGGGCTCATGACAACCGAAAAGCTAGTGTAGTTGGAAACTCTAATTTTCAAAATCTTTCTTTTACAATTTTTATCTTTATATGTAACTTTCACGATCTTCTTTTTATTATTGGATTTTGTGGGTGCAATCCGCTGAAAACCCTCAGGAGACAACACTCCTCCTACTGGGGACACCTAGAAGTTTAAAGACTTGTTGCACATGCTCATTGCAATCGTGTTGCCTACGAAAGTGTGCTAGTTAGTTTTTCTTTTTCTTTATTTTCTCCTTCTCTTAAAAAAATAAAAGATGTTTGCTCGAGACGACCAAAATTAAGTTTGGAGGAATTTGATCAGTCGAAAATATTGTATTTTTAACACATCAATTTCCCTACTCTTTGTAATCATCTAAAAGTGTTTGGTATAAATATAGCACATATTAGCAATTCGTCTGCAAAATATCAAATAACATGTGTTATACATTATAACCGGCATTATGAGGGAAATTGTGTGTTTATTACTGCACGTATGATATTGTTTATCTCAACACTGTTTATCAAGATTGTGTGCAGAAAATCCTTCAGGTTAAAGAGCCGAAATCACAAAAGTGCAGATAAAACGCATCAAGTCAAAGACTTGAGATCTGGCAGCAAACAAGAAAGAATAATGAGATTCCAGTCATCAGAAGATTCGCTAAAAGCCAAAACCAAGCAATTCAGAGAAAATGAGCCATCAAGGCCACTAAATGGCCGCGGATCTGCGGCCGAGTTGGCCGATCCGCCGCGGTTCCGCGGCCTGGTTAGCTCTTTGGCGTTCAAAAATCCTCTGGAATATTTCCTGTAACAACCCTAGCTTCCAGAAGACTCTCAATTACCACATGGCTTCTTTCAGAAGGCTCTGCATAACAAACTTCTTCTAGAAGACTCCTTGTAATAACCTCATTCTAGAATATTCGCTCTAACAAACTCATTTTAGAAGGCTTTCTCTAACAACCTAGCTTTGGAGGGAAATTTGAATTTGAATTTATAAAAGGAAATCTAGATCTAGGGTGGAGGTTGTTCATTTTGGGGAAAAAAAATTGAGAGCCACAATTCAAATTCAAATTGAGTGACACAACTTGATACCAAAAACCCTAACCCAAATCCAATTCCAAAGCAAAATCAAGATCAGCTATATAACCTAATGGCCCCAGCTAAATGACACGAGTTATTACAAACCTCAACTGTCAGGTCATCCTTCTTTTCTCAATTCTGTCTGTGCCATAACTCGAGAGAAAAGTAAATAATTGGAATTAGTGATATACTGATAAGCCTGTATCTCTAATCTCTCAGTAAGCACCAAAGATGCCTGATAACAGAATGTTAGTCATAATCTTGGAAACCTTTTGAGAGTTAACATAGACTGGTTACGACCCTGTGGAAATTCCATAAATGGTAGAGGACTCTGTGGTAAGCCTGTTAGCTTTTTCTAGTCGTAATCATCTCAATAATGTAAACTCTGTTCCAAGAAACTCATGACAACAAATCATACTCTCAAGAAAGGTTATTTTCTCACCAATTGATCAGGTCCGAATGGAAAAATAATATTAAGTAGTCGTAGTGTATACACTTAGAGCTATTAATTATAAATCAAGGCACAATATCACATTACACTTACATAACTGTAATGGATCCCATACCCCATAAGAACCCCACAATTAAGCATGCTAGGTTAACATTTGCTAGCGCCATTATCCTCATGGAAGTCCATAAAGATGACAATATTTCTCATTACAACAAGACAACCTCAAATCCTACTTATAAATAACCTTAAAAATGTTGAGGAATCGTTCTAAAACTACATGAGAGATTAATAAACAATCTCATCGCATGCCACATCGCTTAATTGACCTAAAATGCACCAAAGATGACCTTTATGTTACTAATGAATTATTATGTAACCTTCTGCCTTTTATAAAATAAAGAATAGGGAACCCACAAACCTAACATAATAGACTTCATGTCACTATCTTGTTAAAAAATTAGACCAGAACTTGATGCACCGTTGAAATATCATCTATTTTTTACTTTCTACCGATAACTAGAAAAAGCTGCATGCCTTCTCTACCTATATTCCTCACCAATCAAAAGATCATAACAAATCTTCTTTCCCGGAGAGGAGCATATCGAAAAGTGACGCTAATAATTAATCCCATAAGCAAAGAATGAGGATGCATCCCCTTAGTACAGAAAAAGAAAAAAATAAAAGTTAAACTTACATTAACAAACATGAAAGGAATAGTTAATTCTTGCTCCACACTCTTTAAGAATCTCCTTTTCCCTTTAATTTCCCAAATGAGCAGTGTCTGATATCTGACCTGCATAACTTTGAATCATTCTTGATTACAAGAAAACAAATTTCGTACTTAAAGCTGCATGAGGCATAATCTAAGCATATGCAAGCTAATTAAAGGGACACTCATGGTATCCAAGCAGAAACAAGACTGCAAACTAGTTATTCTCTTTACCTTTATCTTTATCTTTTCCCTTTTCTTTTCCCTCCCTTTGTGTGTGTGTGTGTGTGTGTATAACTCCTACTTCAGCAGTCTCTAGCACCAAAACAGATCATAGATGGAGTGAGTGAAAGAAGAGATTGGCAAAAATTAGCCCCGTATATCATATTTTTCATGGCGACCCCCGCTCCCATAGTGAAAGTTTATTATGGCAAGCCAATGTTGCCAGATGTTGCGAGAGTTCTCGTATGCCTCCATGAAAAAGACGTCAAATTTGACCTCGTCGATATGTATGAAGGCCAGCAAAAGAATCCTGATCTCATCAGATTTCAGGTATATTACTTCAATAGTACTCATATCAATCACTATTTTTTGGTGCACTTTCAGCTGAATGTCCTTTCCATTGTTTAATTTTGAACAGGCATCACGAGCACCTGTATCAGGCTTTGAAGATGGAGACACCAGACTATTTGGTATCTAGCTCTACATCTCCAAACAGTTAGCTAAATCAGCTCTGCTCATAAAATATTTGTTTGTATATTTCTTAATGCATAGACCCCTTATATTAACCAATAACCACTAAAAATATTCTCATATTCATAGAAATAGCATTACAGAGTACAAGATCCTACCTAACGATATCAATAGTAAATCCAAATTGAACAAAATGTAGACAAGATGGTATACTAGAATATCAATGTATTTAAGCTAGTTAAAAGGACAATAAATATGAAGCAATGTAAGAATAGAGCACCATATGATACTTGCCTATTATAAGGAAATAAACAGTAACTGAAAAAGGAGTAAAAAGTATCTTATTAACGCTGCTTAAGAGATTACATTATCAAAACTAGTATTTCGCACGTGCGATCCACGTCATTATTAAAATATGATGTGAATATTCTCATTCAATGTGGATATTTTTTTTTCCAAAAGTATAAGAATTTTTAAAATATTTTCACTATTTTTACCTAAAAGTTTTCAAAGTGTCTATTATCTTAACTAAAAGTCTT
The DNA here is from genome assembly GCA_030015575.1 of Agapanthus africanus. NCBI lineage: Eukaryota > Viridiplantae > Streptophyta > Magnoliopsida > Asparagales > Amaryllidaceae > Agapanthus > Agapanthus africanus. The sequence goes on from CM057339.1 coordinate 52,858,118, forward strand.
TTAAAAATCATTTTAAAATATTGGCTATTTAATGCTAATATGTATCAATGTGCGTCACACGTGAAAAAGATAAATGATATGGACCATCTAAGAATAAAGGATTAATCTAAAATAAATGTGAGAGCGCCACATGGCGCTGCCCTCTTTGCAGTATAATAGTAGAGATAGGTCATCTTACGAAGATAAGACATTGTCACAAGTCTCCAGTTTGTCCCCATGAGGTGCATGTTTACTGACTAAAGCTCTTATCAGGGTAGGGACTTAAATCCTCCAATCTAATTATCAATGAGATAGCAGAAAGAAACATATATTCAGAAGTTAAGAAAGTAATATGTAAAATTTCAATATGAAAGCAAACCTATGGGTGTTTGATGAGCATGGAAGCATTAATGCTTTAGAAAAAGAAAGACTGTTATGATGCATGCCTCATGGAGTAAAGCTATGTCATCAGGTTGGAATAACATGTTAGCAACATGAATGTAGATAGGATAAGATATATATGATACAAGTTAAACTTGCCGCTTTGTAATTTCAAATTTCTAGAAGAAAGCTACATGGATATGACACAGAGACAGACACAGAAGTCCCACACTAGGTTGCACGGACACGTCTTTTTGGTTGCTGTATCCGTGTCGGATACGTGTCAGATACGGATTCATACCCGACACTTGCCCGGCACGTATTTTCCGTGTCCCGCTTCGAAACAAGACGGCTTTGGATTCGGATACGTGTATCGGACAAATGTCGAATACATTTTAGTGAAACCACGACACCAAAAAAAACCCTATTTTCAATTAAAAGCGAGAAAACCCTAACCTTATTGTAACTTTCTTGATTTGTTGACTTTTTTATTTTACTCAATTTTACTACTTAATATAATTTCTATGTGAAATATATAAGGTATTTTTGTTGAAATTGTTAGGAAAATACTAAAATTATATGATTTTGCTAAATTATGTTAAGTACAGTTAGGAAACTACTGAAATTATATTGTTATTGCTAAAATTATGTTAAATACATGTAAGAAAATGCCAAAATCATATTTCTTTTATAAAAATTGCTAAAGTTGTGCTAAAATAATTAAGTTCTTTGCTGAAATTTGATAAATACGCTCAAAAATGTTGAAAAGCTAAAGTTTTTGTTGAATATGTTATTGCAATGACATGATATTATATTTTTTATAATTATAATTATATACACACACACGTGTCCCCGTATTTTATATTTTGGGATTTTGTTGTGTCGTCGTGTCGCATTGCATAGTGTCCGTGTCCCCGTATCCGTGTCCGTGCAACCTTAGTTCCACAGAAAGGACAAGCTACTCGTGTTCATTGTATATGATAATAAAAATTATAATAGTAAAATTTATAATTACACTGATTAAGAAAAGACTGCATGATTACAAGAATAAATAGGCATGCATTCTCATGGAAATGCACATAGATATTTTTTATAAGTAACTACACATAATGTTTAGATATATGCTTCAATTTAACCTATTATAAATTTTAATACATTTTCACAAGGAATAGGCAATGACTTTTCAACTTTTTGTGAAATAGGCTCAATATATCATTGAAAGTGTGCACCAAAACTGTCATGATTTTTTATAGGAGAGGTGTGATGACCTTTATGTACTAAATAAGCTCTAATGCATAAGAAAAGATAAATAAAAATCTCAATGATGAGTATGAAAAAGAAAAAAATTATGAAATATATGTCTAAGTAGTACCTTAGAATCATCCAAGAAGTACCCAATTTACAAAATACGTACAAAAAATGTGGGCATGCTTGATAAGTGCCCAACGAGGTGTTCGTGTTGGTGTCATACAGTAGTACATTTCTGTAATAGAAGTGCCCATGCTACATAGACAAATATAATTAACACAATAAGAAGAAATCAATACATGAATTAATAAATAAATAATGTCATAGAATGTGACAAAGTTTTACGCTGGCTGTCACAAGCCTAATTAATAAATAAATAATCAGAAGATAAATTACATAAAGAAATTCAATAAAGTTTAAAACGTGTCAGGCCGCCACAAAAGGAATCGAATTATACTTGTATCTTCAGAAAAAGAAACAAGGAAATAGATTATGACATCAAGGAAACAGATTATAACATCAGATACAGTCAAATGAGTGAAGTTTGCAAGACAATGAACTTTATCATGACTAATTATCCTGTTCTGCAATATTCCAGACTTCCCTTCAACCGAACTACATTGGGTCAAAGTTAATTTAGGGTAGCTTTCATCCGACACAACCAACTCGTAGCAGTTACAATTATGACAGGCCCACAAAATATGTAGCTTAGATCAAGCCCGGATACAACCTGCCTATAGATGGAGCCACAGTGCAGGGGCAATTGCGCCCCTAAGTTCTGAAAATTTTATTTTTGGTTTTCTATGTTCAAGGAAGTTGTGTTGAAATCTTCCCAGTTATAACCCTGTCATATTGCAAAACTTGTTTGATTCACTTTAACAATCAATCCTCATCCATATACTTTTTTCAGAAGTTGTAAGATATACTCTTAACGATATTTTAGATAACTTGTAACTAACAGCCAGTCCTTGTCTATATTCTAGTTTTGCGCTAATCAAATATCAAATTACAATTGACAGTTTAAATTGTTAACTCTATCAAAATACGCTAATGATATTTTGGAAACATTTTATTTTAATAGCTATTAATCCTTATCCATATCCCTAATTTTTTGATAAGTTGATAGTTTTATTTGATGAGGAATCGATGCTTATCCTACAGAAATAAAATCAAAACAATATAACTTAATGAAATAGATCCTATGAATAATTGATCTCCATTGCAAATGGCCAATCCCTATCAAACTATCTCTTACAATAAGGCTCTACAAAACCAATAAAATGCAAATTATAGAAATATTCTCTCTTATTCAGATAGGATTAGTTTAGCTAAATTATACACCAGTTATAATAAAACACGATAGCTAATCAAGTAGCTCTTCATTATGCCGGATATTTATAATTCCGAAAAATTCTATCACCACCAACCCAACCCATTCGCCCAACACTCCCCCCCCCCCACTTTCCTGAACTTCAAAGAAACCATTGAGATTCTTCTTGGCTACCACCATTCGTCAATAATCGATAGGAGTAACCTTCTCAGTTTCACTGTAAGCTCACTGACTGATCGACATTTGCTTATTTTAAGAAAAAGAGCAGGTATAAGGGGAACATAACTCCATTCTTTCCAAAGGATGATTATTTTATTCTTTTTTCTGCCAAAATAAGATGGTTCCTGTATCCCGAGTGATCTTTATTCTTTCCAAACACATGGGAGGAATATGCTATTCGTATTATTTAAACCCATTTTTTAGTTCCAAGAGCTAACGGAAAGTTTTACAACATGTACCGTAGATATCCTTGGTAAAGTTTTAATTCAAAACATAAATGGATAGCAACTTTCATCAGTCTAGAGAGATCTAATCATCTCTGGAATGAGGACATATACTCAAGCCGAACAGGGACTCACTAAGAATCCCCGCTAATATTATATACATCTGATATATTTTACTCGGTAATTAAGCCTGAACCCGATCAGAGCCTGAATAGCTCCCCCACGGACTGGCCCAGATACAAAAAGATTTTAGTATGAGCTAGGTTTTTGGAATTTATGGGCGGGGTAGACTCAATATCTGGGCCGAATGATAATATGGGTTGAATTTAGGCTTATGGAAAAATGTAGCCTGATGGTTCCGAATCAATGTAGTTATTAAATAAAAACCATATACAAATTTGTAGATATATGTAGCAGACTAACCATTTTCTCCCCATCAGTACAATATGGAGATAAGTTATAAAATAAGAAAATGACGGGAACAAATTCAACTAATAGGTCCATTTATTTGATTCTCATTATTTTCTAATTATGAATTTATAAATTTTGCATTAAAAATTATGATCTTTGGTATAATTTAGGCCTAGGCGCCTAGCTGAATTTCAAGTTTTAATTCGGATCCATGCCATAATGTAACACATATAACACATTATGCAATAGGCCTTACTTACATTTCCCTCCCCCACATAAGTGAGATGCAGCTAGGTTTAATCAATTATCATTAAAAAAAATGTCTTTCCTAATAAATCTCTACAAATCCTGAAGTTTATAAAATTCGTATGCATTAGCAGAATGCCGGAATTGAGTCTGAGAAAAATCAAGCTGCCAACAAGTAAAAAAAATATATCGAAGATTTCTCAAGGGTTTTAGTAAGAATGAGCATGCAGGGCGTCCAAAGGCATCCAGAAAATTGCAATAAAAATATATATAACAAATGAACTAGTTCTGGTAAGAACAAAAATTCTAGGCCATTGTTTGGAGTGACCATAGGATTGACGCACACAACTAAATGCATTTAGCAAAAGAGAGATTGGACCATGCAGATAAAAATAAGACTAGCGTGCTGTTAAAAGAAAATAATAGCTGTTATGACTAAATTACACTAAAATACCTTAACTGTCACACTTTTCAAATAGTTTTTAAAAAAAAAAATTACATTAAGCTCCCTTAAAGTGCAAAAACCCTTTAAGACCAAGTTTAAGGGAGGTTACTGTAATAAAAATATCAGTTTAGTGAAGAACAAGGATAGCTAAAGTTATTTTAATGTAATAAGCCAAAATTTTCAAACAGAAGTTTAACGCTTAGCTTTTGCAAATGAATTTCAGAATCCAGAGCAATATGCAGATACATAGTGCATAAGTATGCAGATCGAGGGAACAAGTATCTATTAGGAAGAGACTTACTTGAACGAGCCTCAATCGAACAATGGCTCAAATCAGAAGAAAACAGCTTCGATCCCCCAAGCTGGGCTTTAATTTTCCACATGGCATTTAATGTCGAGCCCGATCAAGCTCTCATCACCCAAAGCCAGCGCAAATTGATAGAAGTCCTAGATGTGTATGAGCGAAGGCTCGGTGAAAGTACATTCTTGGCCAGTGATGAGTTTTCATTAGCCGATCTCTCTCATTTACCAAATACGCACTATCTTGCGAGATCAGAAGAGTGGGGCCACCATTTTGAAAAAAGAAAGAATGTTAGAAAATGGTGGGAGACGATCTCGAGTCGCAAGTCATGGTTAGAAGTGGCAGAGACATTGAACAAGTTTGGAATTCTGAGGGATGCGCAGGTGAACTCGAATGGGGAAAATCGGTTTCTGACACGCAAGAAATTCGACTTGAAATCTCCTGCAGTTGTTGCTGCTCTATTAAGCCCGGCACAAGAGAAGATAATGAAGCCTACAAGTGATGAAGATTTCATTAGAAAGAAGAAAGAGAAAGATAAGCAGCTGATGGATCAAGAAGAACCAAGTCAAAAACGGGACAAACGTATCAAGCCAATGGGTCAAGCAGATCGTTCGGGTCAAGAAAACTCTCCAGAACCAACCATGAATTCTAAACTTCCTCTCAAACTACTACTGATGTTCAGTCTTTCACAGGGCCACCAACTATTGATGTACCGCCACCAGTATTGAAGAGAGAAGAGGATTCTAAGAAAACATTACAAATTGATTCCAAAAAAGAGAAGCACATCGGGCCAATGGATGAAACAAATCGTTTAGGTCAAGAAGGTTCTCCAATACCTTCAATGGATTCCACGTCTTCCACTCAAATTACTACTAATGCTCGATCTTTTACAGAACCGCCCACTATTGATGTGCCATCAGTGCTGAAGAAAGAAGATAATTTGAAGCAAACACCACAAATCGATTCACAGAAACAGGAGAAACACTTAGAACCAACGGCTCTGGCAGATCGTTCAGGTACAAAAAGTTCTCTACAATCTACTGTGGATTCCGAGTCCTTCATTCAAACCACTACTGATACTCAATCTTTCACAGAACCACCTACTATAGATGTGCAGCAGCCAATATTGAAGAAAGATGAGGATTTCAAAAAAACATCGCAAGTCGATTCCCAGAAACAGGACAAACGCATTGAACCAATGGGTCAAGCAGAGGATTCCAAGAAAACATCGCAAGTCGATTCCCAAACAAAGGAGAAACGCATCGAGTCAATAGGTCAAGCATTACAATCTGCTATGGATTCTAAGTCCTCAATTTAAATCACTACTAATACTCAAATCTTTAACAGAACCGCCCACTATTGATGTGCCGCCACCAATATTGAAGAAAAATGAATATTCCAAAAAAACATCGGCAGTCGATTCTCAGAAACAAGAAAAACGCATCAAGCCAATGGGTCAAACAGACCGTCCAGGTTAAGAAAATTCTCCACTACCTACTACGAGCTTTAAGCTTTCTACTCAAACTAATACTAATGCTCGATCTTTCACAGGACCAGTGTTCATAAAAACGGTTTAAACGGCCGTTTAAACGTAAACGGTGACAAAACGAACAGTAAACTTATTAAACGGTCAATTATGCGGTCAAAACGTTTGCACGGTGATTATACAGTTTAAACAGTAATTAAACATCGTTTATCAAATTTTAACAGTGTTTAAACGGTGTTTATCCAATTTTAAACAGTGATAATATGGTTTGATATTTTGTTGATTTTGAATTTATTTGTAGCCCGTAGACCTTTTGTATTTGCTTATATTTATGTGACAGTAAGTAGTGACATAAGACATTTATATGTTATTTTGGTGTTATGCTTTTAGGCTTTAGCATGTATACTCTGGTGTTCGCTTATGTTTACGGGGTTTCATATTGCATTGCGGTGTAATTTGTCTTTTGGAATGAGCTATTTTTTGTTGCATAGCGAACATTATATATTGTGTTTCAAAAAATCCCATTGATAAGAATGTATACCCGGTGTGATTCGAACCCATAATTTTCTGATTTTGTTCGGACGCCTTGTCATTTAGGCCACAGTATATTTTAAATTTTCAATATCTATAATCCTATATATTTGTCATAATTTTATATATAATAATTATACTAAAATAATATAAAATATATGTGGCTTTATAATTTGTATAAAACGTTTAATCACCGAATAATCTGATTAAACGCTAAACACTTCCCGAACGAATAGTGAACGAATACGTGTTTTACACATTGCACAGAACTGCCTACAACTGATGTACCACCACCAATAATTAAGAGAGAAGAGGATTCGAAGAAAATATCGCAAGTCGATTCCCAAACAAAGGAGAAACGCATCGAGTCAATAGGTCAGGCAGATCGATCAGGAAAAGAAAGTTCTCCACAAACTACCGTGGATTTGAAGTCCTTTACTTATACTACCACTAATTCTTAGTCTTTTACAGGACCGTCCACTATTGATATGCCACCATCAATATTGAAGAAAGATGAGGATTCAAAAAAAACATCACCAGTTGATTCTCAGAAACAGGAGAAACGCATCGAACCAACGGGTCAAGCAGATCGTTCAGGTCAAGAAAATTCTCCACTACCTACTATGAATTCTAAGTCTTCCTCTTAAACTACTACTGATGCTCGGTCTTTCACAGGACTGCCTACTACTGATATACCACCACTAATAATTAAGCAAGAAGAGGATTCCAAGAAAACACCGCAAGTCGATTCCCAAAAACAGGAGAAACGCATCGAGCGAATGGGTCAAGTAAATCGTTCAGGTAAAGGAAATTCTCCATAAACTGCCATGGATTTGTAATGCCACTAATTCTTAGTCTTTTACAGGACCACCTATTATTGATGTGACACCACCAATATTGAAGAGAGAAGAGAATTCCAAGCAAACATCTGAGGTTGATTCCCAAAAACAAGAGAAACACATTGAGCCAATGGGTCAAGAAGGTCGCTCAGGCAAGGAAATTCTTCGTAACTTATTGTGAATTTTTAATCCCGCGACTCAAACTATTGCTGTTTCACAGAATCGCCTACTTATTATGCGCCATCAATATTGATGAGAGACGAGAATTTGAAGGAAACATCAAATCCTTCATTAGTCACTGATTCAACCTCTGAAGAAGATAATAAAGGTGGACCAAGCGATCAATCAGGGAATCCTGCTAAGTCTAAGGACTAATTCACCTTTCACTCTTCAAGTTAAAGTGTCTTGGAATTTCGATTTTTATGTGGCTTTGTGTTGTGTGCTTTCTCGTCTTCTTCTATGTCTGTGTTCTTAGAGCTCCTACTCTTTCTCCACTCAAAATAATTTACTAGTTTTAATTTGCTTTAATTTAAATTCATGTCTACCGGGCATTATATGTTTAAACTATTATGTAGTCTTTGAAGAGTTCAATAATAAGCTCCATGGATCACTTCATATATTATGCATCTCACATTTCTTTCATGGTTTTATGGAACTGATGCATGCTAAACTTGGACCTTTCTTTGAAATGCTGTTGTACCGATTAAGAAACCAATAAAAAAACCTATGAGCTAGCCTATATATATGATGATCAAAATTTTAACAATTGAAAGTTCAGATGAAGTCAGATATTAGATTCTTTGCTTCAATACATCTACATGCAACCCTCTACAATTGTTTTTTTATTTATTTTAAAAGGATTGTCAAGCATGAAAGGGGAGGGAAAATGAAAACAGACAAAAAAAAGAGTTTATTTTTAACCAATAAGCGCATTAAGTGCAGCCAAGATCTTCCACAGTTCCCAATGTATCCAATACAAGGATACGGGGTTGAATCAACTATAAGAGTGGCATCCCCCGATAATGTTTCTCTCTTAAATAAGGACTATTTACTTTATATGCTACCATTCCAATTGGAATTTCAACCGACATATAAACTGAGAGAGCATACGGAGGCATTCATTGTGACAGATAACAGAATTACTTGCTTAGTAATAATAACAAATATTTGCAGATGTTCTAAGTTTACCTAAACATGGAAGCTTCACTCCTTTAAATATAAATCCATGGCTTGATACAAAGTTGATGAAACAAAACTATTAAGTACCAATCAGCCAACTATGTAGCTTTTATGCACAAGCACAAAATAAGAAAGCTGAAGCTGAAATGAGCTGTTATCCTAAATCTATTTAGAGGGTATCTTGCTTTCGATTTTTTCCATTGACATTAAAACTCCACATTTCAGCCAGTTTCTTTTCAACATTCCATGATTGTAGGTATGCGCATCCAACCATGCTTTTCAGGTATAAACAGTAGGAGTTTCAGGCATGAGTATCTTGAATGCATTAACTTGTGTTGTGTATCTGTGATAATACAACAACTGAGCCTTTTATCCCAAGCATATGGGGTAGGCTATATGAACCAATATGAGAATCACGCCGGGTCCAGCACATGAATCCTCCGCCTTCACTCACTCCTATCGAACAATATACTTTCATTGAGCCCTTTGGCAACCATATCGTTTCGTATCACCTCCATCCATGTTTTCTTCGGTCTTCATTTTGCCCTTTTGCCATTGCCCATATCGAGAGTATCTATTCGTCGAACCGGTGCTTCCATAGGTCAGTGTCGCACATGACCAAACCATCTTAGCCGGTTTTCCCGCATCTTCTCCTCCATAGGTGCTACACCAACTTTTGCATGAATATCCTCATTTCGGACCTTATCTTTTCTAGTGTTACCGCACATCCAACGAAGCATGCGCATCTCCGCTACGTCCATCTTCTGTGTATGATACTTCTTAGGAGCCCAGCATTCTGTACCATATAATAAGACAGGCCGAATAGCGCATCTCCGCTACGTGCATCTTCTGTGTTGTGTATCTGTGATAATATGGAATCTAAAATAATTTATTTAAACTAAACCCAAATTTATCCTCGAATGACGATAAGCAAAGAAAATTGAATTCTTGAAAGACCAATGTTGACATGACGCCTGCAGTTAAGATCTTATCGAGTAATGCTTCAATTCTGCAATGCTATTTAGAACTAAAGTTGGGAAGAAGGGTAAATTGCATACCATTGACCTTTCCTTATTTTGTACACAACACCATTAAACTTAAGAAATTGCATTAAGCACTCTTAATATTTTAAAAAGTGCATTAAAATTACATAAGAGAACAATTCAAAAATTGCATTAAACACCCAATTAGTGGCGGTATTTGAAATTTAAAGAGTTTAATGGTATTCATTAAAAACTAGGAATACGACGATGGTGTTTATATAATTCCCCTTATGAAATAATGCTTGCCGTTAGAAGACGTTCTAAGTTAAAATAATGTACCGTTAGGGCCTGTTTGGTTGCAGGATTATGGATTTGGATTTGGATTTTGGATTTGTGGAATCCTGGGATTCCATAATTTTGTGTTTGGTTGATGGATTTGGATTTCTAGGATTCATTTGTTTTTTATGGAAGGTCCACCACAAAACAAGGATTCTTGAATTTTAAAAAATTTCAAGGATTTTCAAGGATTTGGCACTATTCATTGTACTTTTAGATGGGACCCGTGTACTTTATTTATTTAATAATCCTCTCTCTATCTATCTCTCTCTAAAATTCTCAAATCCAAATCCCACTTTTTTCTCACCAACCAAACAAAGATTACAAGGATCTACAAATCCAATACTAGGAATCCAAAACCAATCATACAACAAATTACCAAATCCAGAAATTTCAACCGTACCATTTTGGAATCCAAATTCCATAATCCTGCAACCAAACAGGCCCTTAGAGCCACTGCAACTCAAGGTGCCAATCCAAACTCCAATGAAGAGTACACTTACAAAGTTACTTTTGTTCCGATGGTGAACATAACCAATCCCTCACCGCCTTTCCCTTTGCAACAAACTTACCAGCATTCTTCCTATCAATCTTCATCGGACTCTTTAATCGGAGCATCAACTTGGAAACAAGCTTCTTAACAGGGGATTCCACTCTCACAACACTATTCTTGCCTGACCCACAAACCACCGATATTTCTACCGGAACAACAACAACCTCTTCTTGCATACTAAACCTAGACCTTAATAATTTCATCCACTGTAAGATGATCGCATACGCCGATGCCAAGTGAAACCCGTGTAAATCTAACTCCACTTCAGAACCCGACCACTTCAAATTCTTAATCAACAGAGATGAGCTAGTCAATTCATAAACCCGAACCATCGAAACCAAACTCGGGCAAGAATTCAACACCTACCCAAAACCCTCATCTTTCTAATCCACATAACCATTTCGGTTAAATTTCCACAATCCCCATAACAAGAAAGAACAACATTAGCGCAAACCGTATCAACCCCCAATCCACGATCCTCCATTTTCACTATAAATCTCCTCAACAAATAACTCCAACCTCCCATACCCTTGAATCATCATCCTATACTCAAAGCCCGGTGGCTTAAACCCCGAGTCGCCCATTTCATCAAACACCTTCTCAGCATCATCCATCAAACCCATCACACTCAACCCTTTAACCATACACTCAGACACGCTCTTCCCAACAAAACCCATCTCCTGAATCCTACCATAGCATTCAAAAACCAAACCTTTCGAATTATTCTCAGCAGCAGAATCAATGAGCTCGCAATAGAAATGGGCAACCTCTCTTTTCGACGCCAGCCTCGAAACCGATTCGGAAATGAGCCGCCGGGCCTCATCGGGGTCGCCATTGGAATCAAGAACAGAGATGAGATGGGCAGCGAGGTTAGGGGACCATGAGAACCAATGGTTCCTGCTGATTCTTTGATAGACCTGCAGAAGATGGGAAAACCCATCATGATTTCTTGATAAAGAGTGGAGATTTTGTTTAGATTAGATTAGATTGCTTACATGGAGAGAGAGGTGTGAGGATTGAGAGAGGAGGAGGGAGAGAGCTTGGAGAGAGGTTGATTTGGATGAAGATGAGATGAACTTCTTGATGATTTGGTTGGTGGATGTGGGATCGTTGGATGAAGAGGAGGCGAGGGAAGTGAGGAGACGAGCCAAGTGTTTGTTGTTTGTTTTGTGGAGAGGGGTTGAATGAGGAGATTGAGTGGGGAGTTTGAGAGAGAAGAATGGGAGCTCCATTGATGATGCTGAGAGAGGGTACCAAATCAAAGGGATTTTTTTTTTTTGGCTTTAGCTCCAAAAATAAAACTACCAAATACCTCGGATCAGTGAGGCTGCAAAAAACCTATCATAAAAGTTTTACCGGAGTTTCTCGTAAATATTCCTGAGATGACCTTGGTTATCACAGATTATGAAAATTTTATGGTAGTTTCTTATGCTTATTGAAAGTTTTGCGGTATTTCCTCAATATCAAGAGAGTATTCGGTAGTATGTGGTACCAAATCCAAAGTTTTGGGTAGGGTTTTTTTTGGAATTAGGCCTTTTTTTTCTGGTTGACGAAAAGTGTGGGTTTTCTTTTTCTTTTTCTTTTTCTTTTTCTTTTTTGGGATTTTTTAAAGGGCAGTTTTTTTTATAGTAAACCAAATTTAAATAATAATTAAAAAAATTGCTTTAAAAAATAATTACAAAAAAAAACATTTTTGTCTCTTATGTGCCACGTCAGCGTCAGTTCAGTACTGGTGCTGGCGTGGAATAATTTTTTTTATGGACGCAATTTCAAACTGCGCTCATAACATTTGTAAGGGACGCAGTTCGAAACTGCGTCCCCATATATTTGCCATTTACATTTGTATGGGGCGCATTTTGAAACTGCGTCCCATACAAATGTTATGGACGCAGTTCCAAACTGCGCCCCATACAATTAATAAATGCAAAACAATATTGTTCCCGCCGAAAATTTCTGCGCAGAAGAGTCCAAGGTATCAAATGGAAGCGATACGCTTAAGGAAATGAGAACAAATATCTTCCGACCTGTATTTTGATAAGTTCCCGAAGGAGGAACTATTAAATTCGGATGGTATTGGAAGCATCTCGAAAAACCCTTCGATTTGATATATTATGGGCCTCATAATTCATCCGGGATCAAAAGTTATGAGGCATCACGTGTCCACACGTGATGGACCTTTAAGAACCCGCTGGAGGAGCTGAGAGATATAATAAAAACTCAGAAAAGACCCCAATGGGGCATCACGTGCTCACACGTGACCATGGGTCACGTGCAGACACGTGATGGGGTTTTAAATCCTCTAAAATAATGAATAGAATTTAATTCTAAAAATCAGAAAATACCTCAACGAGGTATCACGTGCTTACACGTGACCAATGGTCACGTGTTGACACGTGATGGTTAAAACAACAACATAAACAAGCAGCTGTTAAAGGAACCAATTTAGGGGTCACGTGCTCACACGTGACCAAGGGTCACGTGTCAGCACGTGACTGGCTTCGAAAGCCTTACAGTTAATAGAATCAAATTCTAAAAGCTTCCAAATCTTTCCAAATGGAAAAGAATTATGGGGACCGTTGGATTAAAGATCCAAGGGTGATTAAATATCACCAATTTATGGAAAAATCTCGGACTTAGAAAGATTTCCCCCCTAAATCTAACCGAGATAACAAAGGGATATTTTTGGATTTAAAATCCACGGTGAATAAAATTCACTGAATGATCTAAAGGCCCAGATTAATGATAAATATAAATCAAATCTCTCAACAATCAAATCAAATCTTTCAATGAAAGATTTGCTAAACAAATTGATTCTTTTCCTTCTCCTATAAATAGGAGCCAAGAAGAGAAGAGAAGGGATCTACCTGGGGGGAGAAGAAACAGAGAGAGGAGAATTTAATTCTATGCGAAAGAAAAAACCCTAGGTAAGAAAAGAGAGGCTTAAAAAGAGAATTTAATTCTCAAAAGAGTTTAACTCTTATATAAAGAAAAAGAACTTAGTTCTTTCTCTGGTGGAGGATCTGCAAAGTGCACATCTCCCCATGAATTGAGAATTTAATTCTCATTGGGTTGAGATCCTGCCATGCAGATCCAAAACATAGAGGAGGAATTAAGTTTTGAGAATTCAATGGTCACAAAATTATAGGAATTTAATTCCTTTGGGATAAAATTAGGGTTTTACCCTAAATAAGAATTTAATTCTTTCACAATAGGAATCTAATTCCTCCAAAACAAAAATTAGGGTTTTACCCTAAATAAGAATTTAATTCTTAAAGATAAGGAGATTTAAAAGATCCCTGTGCATGAAAAGACTAAGGTCACGTGCCCCACGTGACCCCTGAACAGATCCCCAAAAATGAGAAGAGGAAAGCTTTGAGGCAATGCCTCACGTGTTCCCACGTGACCCTCATTATATATGGAACAAAAGCAAAGGCAGAAACAATTCTGGGCGCTCTCACGTGTTACCACGTGACCCCTAATAAATGTTCTAATAAATCAGGGCATAATTATACATCACGTGCCCACACGTGATGGCTATGAAAATTAAAAGTGTTTAACACTTGTTTGCAGAACAAAATAAAGGGGATCTGGCCCCACTTTTTGATGCCATCACGTGCTCCCACGTGACTCCCAAAACGCAGAAAGAAAGATCAATGGAAATGAAGGCTTTGGGCGCTCTCACGTGTTTACCACGTGACCCCTTAGCAAACGTTTTAACAGTCAGCGCATAAATCCCTATCACGTGTCAACACGTGATGCTCGAAATAAAAAGGAAAAGTGTTTAACACTTATTCACAGATTTGAGGGTAAAACAAAGGAGATCTGGCTCCATATTTAGGGCGCCCTCACGTGTCCCCACGTGACCCCTAACAAATCCCTTTAATATCTAATGGATGGATGCCTATCACGTGCCCACACGTGATGGCCAGGAAATGAAAAGTGTTTAACACTTAATTGCAGAACGAAGAAAAGGGATCTGGTCCCCCCTTTTGGGCGCTCTCACGTGTCCACACGTGACTCCTCTGTCTTTAGTGTTTAACACTAATTCGGGGATTATATTTCCAGTGTTTAACACTGATTGTTTCTAGTGTTCAACACTAAATTGAAGATTATATTTCCAGTGTTTAACACTGATTGTCTTTTAGTGTTTAACACTAATTTGAGAGTTCTACCTCCAGTGTTTAACACTGTTGTTCTCTAGTGTTTAACACTACTTTTAGCCAAATTGGCTAATTTTCCAGAGGCAAAAGTCCTTCCTCCAAATGAATCTCAAAATTGAGGAAACCAAAGACAAGATGTTGTCAGAGCCCCCAAACCTCTGTTTGGCACTGCTGAATGATGAGGGGCTAAACCCAGACAAATGTTTAATGGCCCAAAGGGCCAATATTTCAAACATAATTGGACTTAGCCCAGACTGGCCATAAGTCCTCAAATCGTCTTGAACTGAGCACATCTGCTCTTTCAACCAACTCATTGGTTCAAGGGTACATCTCTGAACTCCTCTGATATTTGTCGTTGTAATCCTTCAACGTCTTCAGAGAGGTGACGGGTCCCGACAACCACACATCAACACGGACTGTGGGGTCCTTAAACTCATGGACTTATGCGTCCTTAAACCAAGATATGGACTGTGGGGTCCTTAAACCCGCGGACTTATGCGTCCTTAAACTAGCGGACTAATGCGTCCTTAAACACACCCATATGGACTGTGGGGTCCTTAAACCCACGGACTTATGCGTCCTTAAACTACCTATGGACCACTACGTCCCTAAACTGGAAATGGACCACCATGTCTCTAAACTGGTAATGGACCACCTTGTCCCTAAACTGGAACAATAGAGCCCAAACGCTCTTTTGTCGGATCTAAACGATCCCGTTAAGTTGATCTTAGTCTCAAACTAGACTAACGTTTCCTTAACAAACGTTTGAGTTGATCTTGGCCTCAAATATGGCTAACGTATCCTCAAACCAAAACCCCAAAACCAAATCTAAGAAAATACGGATTTGGACTAATCCACGTCCTACGGGCGAAAACATAAGTTAGTCTCCGTATACAATCCACGGGCAACCACAAACAAAACAAACACCCATGACACGAAGTGACCATCTGGAGAAGGAGAAAGTTGTTACCACAATGCGGTAGCGTAATTAACTGCAGGGGATTGCGCCTGCAGGGAAGAGCGTCCCCACAATCAAAAACCCTTCAAACGAGGGGGAATCTGACGAAGTCTGCTACATCGGCCGCATCCGTCTAAACCTCCGATACACGGTGCCATAAATCAACTTGGCATCTTCGGAGAGGTGGACGGATAAAACCATATAGCATCTGTCCCGAATCTCAGGCAAGACAATCCACGTCTCGGCCGCCGTTCGGAGGGGAACAGAGTCTGGCACGCCCGGTGGGACCTTTTTCTCTTTCCACTCCACACTTCGTGTGTCGTGTTCGCGAACGAATCGCGGCTTATTGTGGTTGCCTGTCGATTCGAGGTACTAAGATTTGGTGTCTTTCTCCGTGCAAAAAACAGAAGATCAATGGCTTCAAACTGCACTGCCTGCAACTGCAACTCTCGCTCGGTTCTTGCTGGAGGAGTGACTTATGGGCCCCAAGCGGCCTCCCTTTTCAAGATGCCAGTGGAGCAGGTAACTCAGGCCACCACTGGATTATTCTTCGGGACCATGCTCCCACCGTTGAGCTTCAATGCCACAATGACGTTGCAAGAAGCCCCAAAGAAGTCGGTCTTTGATCGGCTTACCACTGCCGCGACCCCTCTCAACGGGTCGCCCAGTTTCAATACCTCAGTTTTCAACGGACTGGGCTAGAACGTCTGCAAACCTGCGATACCCGAAGCTACCATCCCAAGGCGGATAGCTATCCCGGCTCAAGCAGACGAAATCATTGGAAGGGTTTCTCCTTCCGAGAAGTCAGTTTTTACGAGGCTGGCTATTCCGGTTGCTGCTCCAGGCGAAGTCCTCAAAGCTGCTTCCCCTACCCAGGGCAGGAGGCAGGAAGAAGTTTATCCAACAACGGAGGTGACTCCATCCGCAAGAAACGCCCGACGTCGCCACTGGCATCGAGTAAGAGAGGCTGGGGGCAACTCCCCCTCTGGATTTACGTTACCAGCTCCGATGGTGGGGATCGATGCTGCTGTTCCAACCGGGAACAGCTTTGAATTGCTGAATAAGGTGCGCAGAAATTCTCCTACTGCGATGTTGAAACGAACTCCTTCACCTGTGGAGAACACTCCAGAGAAGAAGCTAGAACAGCCCCCTCAACGGCTGTCCTCTAAAATTTACAAAGTCTGGCGACAGGTCCAAGAG
The DNA here is from genome assembly GCA_030015575.1 of Agapanthus africanus. Taxonomy (NCBI): domain Eukaryota; kingdom Viridiplantae; phylum Streptophyta; class Magnoliopsida; order Asparagales; family Amaryllidaceae; genus Agapanthus; species Agapanthus africanus. The sequence goes on from CM057339.1 coordinate 52,875,127, forward strand.
TCAGTGATTGATAAAAACTATCTCCACCGACAGAAAAAGATGAAGGTGCGACAGGAGAAGGATCACTCTGTCAAGCCACAAAAATCAACAACCACTTGGGTGCCCACTACAACGGCCCCTTTAATTTTGACCACTCAAAAGAAAAGGAGGCCGCAAAAAGCCCCTGTGAACATGGCGAACCGTAAACGCGCTGAGCACAAACACCCCAGGTCTGGGGGCATGGTGGTGCACACTGTTTATATGGCTTCTGGAAAGGAGGAAAGCCGTGCTTCGACGGGTCACCGACTGCTCACCCGATCCGTAACGAAAGCCCAGGAGCAGCAACAGAAGCTTCAGGAGATGATGACTGCAGTGGCCGCACTTACCGGGCCAAAAGAAAGCTCGGAGGCATCATCAGAGCAGCGTCATGAACAAGAAACTGATGCTGACTACCTACGCAAAGTCCTCGAAAAGAAGGACAAGAAGCCGTAGAGCAAGCGGCTAACATAAAACAAATGGCGCTTCTCTTCCAAGATATAGTAGGGATGATGATCCAGCAAGATTCTCCTGCTGAAGATCCTCCGATTGTCCTTGAAGATGACAAAGGGGAGACATTGAATCCTCCTCCGGCTCTTTCAGCAGCCAAGGAAGAAACCATTTACAAGGCCGCACTGGATGACCATATAGCTTAGCATATACGAGCTCACCAGGAAAATGAAGCGGCTGGGCAAATTGCTAGAACCGGACGACCCTACCCGGGCTGGTACGACCAAATTAGTTACCCGTCGGGATATACGATCCCTAAGTTTCACGTATATAAGGGGACGGGAAATCTGCATCAGCACGTCGCTCAATTTAGAGCCATGTGCGGCAACACTGGAGGTGATGATAAATTGCTGCTTCGCCAGTTTGTTGGCAGCCTGTCGGAAACGGCATTTGAGTGGTACTCTGAACTCCCAAATGACTCTATCAAGACATTTACGGAGATGGAGCTGCTGTTTACACAGATATTCGCCAGTGCTAGTGGACACACCCTGATAACAGCACTGATTAATGCTAGGGTGAAGCCTGGAGAAACTTGGGTCCATTATGCGATACGATGGCGGAATTTATGGTCAAAATGCGAGCAGCGCATTGAAGAAGCGCCGACAGTAGGCATGTTTGTGGGAACTCTGGATCCGCAAGCAACCATCTCCCAATTCATGATGTTCTTCAAGCCAACTACTTTCCAGGCCTTGATCGACAAGTTGGCCCAAATGGATCAGATGGGACATAAACCGTCTCCTCCAAAGCCAGACTCTCAAAATGAGAAAGGAAAAGGGAAAGCGATTGTCGTTGCCAACACTCAACAACAGCCGAGCAACTCAAAGCCGGTTGTCCGTCGAAACAATATGCGTCTGCGTCCATCCCTTAGGGAAAGACTAGGACGTCCTTACTCGTTTCCTCAGAATAAAACAAGGAGACTATTCGAGCTGGCAGTGCGCAACAGACTCATCAATCTGCCGAGTCCAAAACATCCGTTGCAGCCAGGCGATGTCAACGATCCCAATTATTGCCCTTACCACCAAACGGTAAGTCACCCGATCGAGGATTGCTTCGTCTTTAAAGGATGGATCGAGGATCAGTACTTACAAGGCAAGTTTGCACTGTCTGAAAAGTGGAAAGTAAACCCACCACAGCCGCACACTCCAAAGAAAATGGACACGCCCGGGGCAACTTGTTCTTTTGTTGAAGAAGCCCCGTGGGAGGTTGCACTTTCAACCAAAACTAAAAGAATGCTGAAGGATCTCCAAATGTGCCCGGCAATCAGGTGGAAAAATCCACTGGAACCCGAGATCATCGAGGGAATGCTGAAACCGCGCCCAACTCCAAAAACGGGTGGTGATGGTCAGAGCGCTCACACCCAGCCGTCAAATTCTTCGAAGAAGAAGATCGAAAAGCCCGTGCAGCCTGGTGACAAGCGCACGGACCTGCAAAAACAGATTGACGCGTTGGTAGAATATAATCAGAAGGCGCAGACCCCAGTCACACTCCAAGAGTTTCTCAGCCACGTCCTCGAGGATGAAAACGATGGAGAAGACTCATCAGATGAATCTGAGGACTACGTAGCAAGTTGTCATGTGATCTCTCACTCCTTGATAGATGATAAAGAGGCTCCTTGCACCGAGAAACCGGGGGCAGATCCTGAACCAGAACTTCTGTGGCCGTCAGACGAGATAATCGATGCCTTCCTGAATGAGATTCGTCTGAAAAGTAAAGCCGACCGGGAGCGTGCGATGGCCATATTTGAAAAGGCCAAACGCCGGCGACTGGACAAAAGGGTCGAAACACTCCATCAAAGTACATCCGCCGCAAATGAAAGCAGGATCAAGACAAGGAAACGATTCGCCAAAGCCATATCAATGGGGATGAGGCCGCCCTCTTTCAGAAAAAATTCTCCTGGTGGTATACTGATTGTTCTCGAAAGAGTGTATTTGTAGTTAACCGCAATCAGAACGGTGTCGCGCGTAGCTAGACCGAGGTGAGTACGAGTCGTCCTCAGGAAAACGTGGAACCTTTTACTTTTACTTTAGATGTGTTGAGAAAGAGAGGAGGGATAAAGAATTTATAGAATGGTTTCTAGATCTGCGTTAAACAAGAATGTAAAATATAGATCTAGATTATTTTAGAGACTTAGATAATATAATAAGAAGGCTTGTAGGGTTCGTTAGGATTTAGTAGTTATGAACGATTAATTAAAAGTTACCCTTTTTATCCATTAATAGATTTAGAACTAGAACGACGGTGATGCGTGTAGATTAGGGTTTCTGGAGGGAAAAGGAATCCCACTCTTAACCCTTATCTCGACACGGAACTCCGTTCATTATCTAGCCTTTACCAAAACAATCATTAATCTAATCTCTAATCGCGGTCGGAACTAGCAAAGAATTGTTAGCGCGCCCGATTAGGATGTTAATGATTCTTTTGATAAAGTTCCTAAACTTTATAGGACTTAAAAAGGGTTTAATTATTTTCATCATCCATTAGCCTACCCTAATCCTACGAACCCTAACAAGCGGAGAATTACTTGCGCATGTTGGGAAAAGAAGATGAAAAGATAGTGAGGGAAAACATAATGTAAAATGCAAAAGAATTAAATAAAACAACTACCTTTATTAATCAACTTGAACAATCTACACTTTGATTCCTTAGAAAATGATTACAAAGACTAGTTTGCTTCTCGATCTCTTCCAAGGAGGTAGATGAACAGTTGATGATCAGCCTGGATGCGTGAGCCGTCTTGGACTTCGTGATCTTGTCGGCTTGATAGCTTTTCCAAGAGGCCCTCGGTGCCCTTTTATAGTGCAAAGCCAGAATCTTTTAGTTGGAAACTTGGTAAAATTCAGCAGAGATTTACTCCACAAAATTTTAGCACACAATCTCTCTAGATTGCCGCGGATCCGCGGCCAACAGGGGGGTTTGGCCGCGGTTCCGCGGCCAATGGTGAGGATCTCTTCACCAATTTTCTTGGGCTCTCTGATTTTGACATTTGGCAATCCTAGGCATCTTTAGAATTCAGAAATCTTCTCTCGGTTGCTTCCAGACTTGGTCTCCAAGTTTTGCTTCTTAATTTGGCAATTTTTCCTCAACAAATTGATTTGTTTGATAAATTCTTAATAACAACTTGGAAATATTCTGCACAACAACTCAAATAAGATTTTAGTAGACTTTGTTCTACTAGGATTAGATCAATAATATTTGCATACATTTTCCTACCAAATGATAATTAAAATATATTAACACATGGAAAATAATGTTTTTACACATAAACCCTCATATGTATAATATATTATAATAAAGTCCTTTTTTAATATGAAAATGGTAGGAAAAATGTAATACAAATGTGCAGTTTTATCAACTGAACAAATACCCCCAAACTTATCTTTGATCGTCCCGAGCAAACTAGTTTATTTAAGAGGAGAAAAAGAAAGGAGAAAACTAAGCACACTTTCGTAGGCAGACACGATTGCACTGAGCACGTGCAACAAGCCGTTAAATCTCTAGGTGTCCCTAGTAGGAGGAGTGTTGTCTCCTGAGGGTTTTCAGCGGATTACACCCACAAAATCCTATAACAAAAGAAAGATGGTGAAATTTACATATAAAGATAAGAACCATAAAAGAAAGGCCTTGAAAAGAAGAGTTTCCAACTATACTAGCTTTTCAGTTGCCATGAGCCCTATCTTAATAGTCATGAAAAAATGTTAGAAATCATATCATCTCTCAATAAAACATCGTCTTTATTCTTCATTCCTACCTTTCATCCAAACATTGATCATATAACCCCACGTGTGTGTAAAGAACATCCCTACACTCGGAGAATTCAATTCAAGCTATCATACTCTTGTCCATCTACCTTAGTACTTTTTAATTTGATGAATATTAAGATTTGCTCACACATTTTCATGCGACCGTTAATACTTCTTGAGGTACTAACAGACCGATTACTTATGTGCTTGCTGATTAGGTGATAATATTTTTCTCGTCTTGCACCACCTAAGGCTTAGCAGTGACTCCCAGACCAGTTGGCCTTAGGACACTAGGTGAAGAGGCACCCTCGCTATATTTTTTTATTGCTGCCTTGGCGATAACAAAACCAGTGTTCATTTTTTTTTCTTTTCACCATTTTTATATTTTCTTCATTTTTTTTCATTTCCTTCATACTTTGGCTTTTAGACAAGAGCATTTCAAGGTATCCTCTACTATCCCGAGTTTCAAGACGTGTGTAAGTGCAAATAGTAGGGTATCAACATTCAAATGTTTGGGTTCCAGAATAGAAACTATTTTTCAGACTTATTTTTATCCTCAGATTAGTGACTTCCTTCATTTTACTAACCCTTGGGACAACAGCTCATAACTACTTATTACTAGTTCGTGTAAGAAAACTTCTAATTTTCTTGGTTTTCTTAAACTATTCCAATCTTTTGGATGTAATTTTTCACTTTCTATTCTTTTGTTATAAAAGAAAATTTTTGAAATTTTTGAAAATGTTGTGCTTATGCAAAGTATGATGCAAATTGATGCGTAAATAAGCACAAACATCCCCCAAACCTGTTTACAGCAGTGTCCTCACTGATGTCATCCGTTAAGCTCAAAAACCTGTAGACTTGGGAGGAAAAGGGGGACAAGAAATAATGCAAGTGAACTCCTCCCCCAAACTTATTTCTTGGCTCACAATTTTGTAAAAATCATTTTCTTTCAAGAGCCAAAATATACCACCCCTCCCCCAAACTTGAGTTAAACAATTTTAATCTTTTAAAATCACATGAGGGGGTCAAGCTTATTGGTCAATACCAAGCTTTGCAAAGTCCGAAGGTCAACACCAACCATTCAAAAATTTTATCGATGAAGCACCAAGGTTGGTGGAAGAACATGTCACCTATTGACGTGAAGAAGTGGGGAGGTGACAAGAGGTGTATTGGAAAAGGATTGCGTCTCAATTTGGAGAGACGACACAGTGATAGTAATGATGGATTACTCGCATTATCATGATTGTCCAAAAGATGGGGTGGAGGTCCAATTTCTTCATCTTGGAGTTGATTCATCTCAACACCCGTGTCTTGTAAAAATGCGAGTTCATCAGCGAAATTTCCTCAAAACTTTCATCGATACCCCGAAAAATAATGTCATCAGAAAAAATGGGGTGATCGTCAGACTCAATATAAAGTTTCTCATTAGATGTTGACCCGGACAACTCGGTGGAAGAATAAATGGTTGGGTCAAACAACAACATATGAAAAGAGTCTGTATCATGAGGTTGATCAAATTCACTGCTGTCGACATCCATTAATTCGACAGAACACACATGAGCATAGGGTTCGGAGGGTTCACTTCCCAACTTGTAAATGTTAAGCTCAATTGACTTCTTTCCAAAGGATAGGGTCATAGAACCGTTTCTACAATTAATTACTGTGTTGGAAGTGGCCAAAAAGGGTCGACCGAGTATTACCGGGATTTGATTGCGTGGGTTTGCTACAGGTTGTGTATCTATAACGATAAAGTTCACAGGGAATATGAATTCCCCGACTTTGATTAACACATCCTCTAGCTCACCCCTTGGTTGGGTGATAGATCGATCGACCATCTGAAGAGTGCAATGCGCAGGTTTTAACTCTTCGATCCCTAATTGCTCATACACAGAATACGGAAACAAGTTAACACTGGCACCTAGATCGAGTAGAGCACGATTAATATTTTTACCCCCAATAGAAATTGAAATTGTAGGACTTCCGGGGTCCTTTCGTTTCTTGGGTAGTTGTTGTGTAAAAGCAGTGCTCACATTATTCGCAAGGAAAACTTTTTTAGGTACTTGAACTTTTCGCTTCCTAGTGCACAAGTCCTTTAAGATTTTCGCATATGACGGAACTTGTTGAATAGCATCTAGGAGAGGAATGTTTATGTTAACTTGCTTAAAAATTTCCACAATCTTCTCCATTTGTGGACTTGGTCTGTTGCCCCTCAACCTGTTTGAATAAGGTGCTTGATCAATAAGTTTTGGGTCCAACGTTTGTGGAGAAGACTGTGGGGATGGATTCGATCCCAAAACTGGAGTGAGAATCGACTTAGATAGATTTGGCGAAATGGGCGAAGGGTTCGAGCCTTGGGGAAAAAGAAGAATAGGCTCGGATGAAGGTGGGAGACTAGACGAATTAGGGGAAGAAGAAGAAGCAGGGGTATCATTGGTGTCACTATCATCACACTGCTCACCCATTCGGTCATTCAGCACTTTTCCCGATCTCAACGTGGTAACAGCACTCACATTATAACTTTGTGAGTGGCCAGGATTAGGTATGGGTTGAGATGGGAGTTTCCCTTTCTCTCTTGCACTCATTGCGGCGTTTAACTGTGTGATTTGGTTTTCTATTGATTTAATACTCTCACCATGGGAGGAGGAGTTTTTCGTTAGGGTATCAATAGAAGACCTTATCTCAGCCGAATTTTGCATGGATTGTTTCATGAACATATCCAAAGTTTGTACAAGTGAGTTGTCAGTACCGGCCACTTGTGGTGTAGAAATGTTGGCCGGATTTTGGAAATTTTGTGACTGAAAGGGGGGCTGATTCTGTGGTTATGGTTGCTGTGGAGGAGGTCTTTGATAATTGCTTTGTTGGTTTTGATTCCAAGAAAAGTTAGGATGATTCCTCCATCCTTGATTGTATGTGGAAGAATAAGGATCGTTTCTAGGTCGCTGCTGAAAAGCAGCATTAGCTTGAAACGATGCATTCATAGGACATTCTTCCGTTAAGTGTGAAGGATCCGAACAGCAACCACAGACGGACTTAGGAAGCGTGACCTGATTTAGGGAGAATGTTGAGAACTTGTTTTCAATGGCATCGAGTTTCTTCTGAATCGCTGCCATTTCGGCTTTTACTGCGATAGAAACATCGAGCTGGTGAATACCTCCCTTAGTTGAAGGTGGTCTTACGCTTTCCCACTGCAACGTGTGTTCAGCAAGGTCTTCCAGATATTTCCAAGCTTCACCGTCATCTTTAGACATGAAATTGCATTGACACATTGTTTCAAGCATCTGCTTTGTCGCTGGATTAATGCCCTCATATATAATCCGACATAAATCCCATCTTTGTATTTCGTGATGGGGGCATTGGACAAGCAGATCTTTGAAACGTTCAAAGCACTTCCAAAATGGTTCATTGGGAAGCTGGGTGAACTGGTTGATCTCGCTCCTAATATGTGCAGTCTTATGATTTGGGTAAAACTTCTTAAGAAATGCTACGACGAATTCATCCCAATTAGTGATAGAGTGTGCGGCAGTATTATAAAGCCATTTCTCTGCCATGTCGCACAGTGTGAATGGGAGAAGACGTAAGCGCATAGCATCTAAAGTCAATTGTGAAGTACCCATCATTGCGCATACGTTTTCGAATTTGGTGATGAAAACGTACGCGTCTTCTGACTCAAGCCCGTGAAATTTGGGCAGCAGATTGATGAAGTGGGGTTTAATTTCGAAATTATCCCCGTTAGGTGGTGGAAGAGATAGACAAGTAGGAAGATGACCACGAATAGGATAGGATCTCTCTTGGAGAGAGATACGCGGTGGATTCTGCTCACCTGCGGGCGGTGGCAACGTGGTGTTATAATTAGATGGAGTGCCGTCCATCACGGTCGATGTGGTGTGTGGTGGGGGAAAAGAAGATGAAGAAGTACCGACTTCGGCGTCGATAGCAGGAACGCGGACAAGACGGGCACTAGGATCCCGTGTCCAGCCGAGCATGCACTAAGCGGGTTTAGTGCAAGTGGCAGCGTGTGTGTGATTTAAAAATTGGCTTGTTTTGAAAAAGTGGGACTCAAGACAAATCTCCCTAAGATGCACAAGCAACCCTAGAACTAAGGTCACCTAGGTCCAGTCTCTAGACCGCTCCTAGACTTCCAAAGGACAAGCCGCAGGATCAATCCTCTACCGCCTCCGTACTACCCTTGTAGCCAGGTAAGTGCCAGGTAAGTGGGAAGGAACCACGTCGTGGGCCTAATTAAAAACCACTAGCCTTTGTCACACTTACCTAGGCACTACAAAAGTAATGCGGATAAACGATAGATTACCCACGACCTTCCTCTGTCCTTATTGAGCGCGACAGTCCTTAGAGTCTGGTCTAGATATTTTTTAAATTAATGAAGGGTTGATCTATATGCTCGGTTTGTGATTTGTGGGGCTTAGGAAGGGTGATGAAATCCCCACCTAATCTTGATTTGGTCTTTGCCCCTTAAAGTCCGTATTAAAATATGCGAAACAAAACCAATCACAAAACTTTTGCAAAAAGAAATTTTTTTTGCTGCGCGATTTTACAAAGAATTCTGCAGAAAATAGATTTTATTGGATTTAGAGGAGAGAGAAGGAGTTAAGAAATATACCAGAGAAGTTCGGAACCCTAGATCTCCTGTTTTCTCAAGTCCGTGACTCCAGATTCCCTCGCAAAATTCACACACAAATCGTTAAATATGCAATTTGCAGTTTTGTTTAATAATGATATGACTCGTCTAAGAATTCAACACAAATAGTAAGAATAAAAAATTACGCACGTATCCCCGGCAACGGCGCCATTTGATTGTTCTCGAAAGAGTGTGTGTTTGTAGTTAACCGCAATCAGAACGGTGTCGCGCGTAGCTAGACCGAGGTGAGTACGGGTCGTCCTCAGGGAAACGTGGAACCTTTTACTTTTACTTTAGATGTGTTGAGAAAGAGAGGAGGGATAAAGAGTTTTATAGAATGGTTTCTAGATCTACGTTAAACAAGAATGTAAAATATAGATCTAGATTATTTTAGAGACTTAGATAATATAATAAGAAGGCTTGTAGGGTTCGTTAGGATTTAGTAGTTATGAACGATTAATTAAAAGTTACCCTTTTTATCCATTAATAGATTTAGAACTAGAACGACGGTGATGCGTGTAGATTAGGGTTTCTGGAGGGAAAATGAATCCCACTCTTAACCCTTATCTCGACACGGAACTCCGTTCATTATCTAGCCTTTACCAAAACAATCATTAATCTAATCTCTAATCGCGGTCGGAACTAGCAAAGAATTGTTAGCGCGCCCGATTAGGATATTAATGATTCTTTTGATAAAGTTCCTAAACTTTATAGGACTTAAAAAGGGTTTAATTATTTTCATCATCCATTAGCCTACCCTAATCCTACGAACCCTAACAAGCGGAGAATTACTCACGCATGTTGGGAAAAGAAGATGAAAAGATAGAGAGGGAAAACATAATGTAAAATGCAAAAGAATTAAATAAAACAACTACCTTTATTAATCAACTTGAACAATCTACACTTTGATTCCTTAGAAAATGATTACAAAGACTAGTTTGCTTCTCGATCTCTTCCAAGAAGGTAGATGAACAGTTGATGATCAGCCTGGATGCGTGAGCCGTCTTGGACTTCGTGATCTTGTCGGCTTGATAGCTTTTCCAAGAGGCCCTCGGTGCCCTTTTATAGTGCAAAGCCAGAATCTTTTAGTTGGAAACTTGGTAAAATTCAGCAGAGATTTACTCCGCAAAAGTTTAGCACACAATCTCTCTAGATTGCCGCGGATCCGCGGCCAACAGGGGGGTTTGGCCGCGGTTCCGCTGCCAATGGTGAGGATCTCTTCACCAATTTTCTTGGGCTCTCTGATTTTGACATTTGGCAATCCTAGGCATCTTTAGAATTCAGAAATCTTCTCTCGGTTGCTTCCAGACTTGGTCTCCAAGTTTTGCTTCTTAATTTGGCAATTTTTCCTCAACAAATTGATTTGTTTGATAAATTCTTCATAACAACTTGGAAATATTCTGCACAACAACTCAAATAAGATTTTAGTAGACTTTGTTCTACTAGGATTAGATCAATAATATTTGCATACATTTTCCTACCAAATGATAATTAAAATATATTAACACATGGAAAATAATGTTTTTACACATAAACCCTCATATGTATAATATATTATAATAAAGTCCTTTTTTAATATGAAAATGGTAGGAAAAATGTAATACAAATATGCAGTTTTATCAACTGAACATATACATTTTGATGAAACGGATATACACCCTAACTTCTGCTTATATCATCAGAGGATCGCACATCCTACTCAAGACTGCAACTCCTTTAAGTGTTGGTGGCAAGGATATGTCGCTCATAGACAATACGTCAATAGAATAAAGCGGGAAGCTCGTAGACAGCGAAAAAATACGACAGATGAGCATAAAAGAGTTGCCGGCAATTGTCATAGGGACGAGCCCGGGGGATCACGAGTTCTCACCTTTAGAAGCGATTCTGACGAAGAAGCCGCCCTCAACCCTCTCTTCAAGGAATTCATTTTTAAAACAAAAGAATTGGAGAGTTGCGAGAACGTTCAGCAGTACAATCTCACGCTACCCGGAAAGAATCTCAGACCCGCAAACGACGGAGCAAACGAAATGAGAAAGGAAAAGGAAAAAACGGCCTTTGTTGCCAACACTCAACAACAGCCGAGTAACCCGAGACCGTTTTGTCGTCAAAACAACAAGCCGCGATACCTCAATGAGAAGTTGAAACGTCCTTACTCGTTTCCCAAAGATAAAACAAAGAGATTGTTCGAGCAAGCAGTGCGCAGCGGGCTTATCACTCTGCCAGATCCAAAACGTCCATTGCAACCAGGTGACGTTAACAATCCTAACTATTGTCCCTACCACAGAGTAATGGGTCACCCACTCGATAATTGCTACGTCTTCAAAAACTGGGTTGAAGACCAATACCAACAGGGCAAGTTCGCGCTGCTCGAAAAGTGGAAAGTAAACCCGCCACAACAACATGCTTCGAAAAAGGTGGATATGCCGAGGGCATCATGCTCATTCATTGGGAAAGCCCCATAGACCGAAAAGTCAGTAAACTAGATATGCTTCTCAAATACGGCGACGGCGGACCGAAACGTCCCTAAACTAACGATGGACCGCAATGTCCTAAAACTTGCAAATGACCGAAACGTCGTTAAACTACTATCAACCCGCGTCATCCTCAGGCTGGCGTGGTTAAAAAAAAAAGAAGAAAAAAGAAAAAAAAAAGAAAAAAATGGTATGTCCATAAGCAAAATGGGCACGGATGAAAACCCGAAAGGGCTCCGTGAGTAAAAACAGCAGGGCTACCGGCGAGTGTTTGTGAAAACCCGAAAAGGCGCAACCTCGTTAAAAGACACTTACAGGGTCCTCTCGACCTTGTAAGGAGAAACCACCCGCGTGAGATCCTTACGACTCACAAGGGAGCAACACACTTAAGAATCCTCACGATTCCTAAGGAGAAATTACACTTGCGAGATCCTCACGACTCGTAAGGAGAACTCTCTTATGGGACCCTCACGGCTCATAAGATTTGAAAGTCTTAAGTTACAGAAACCTTAACCTGTTCTTAAGCAACCCCCACAACCTTCGATATTGCCCTACAAGCGGCTCATATTAACCCTTGTATACAATCTACGGGCATGAATAAATATTTTCCTAACAAAGTTCCATCCGTGACTAGGGATATGCTTGTACAGCAAACAACACTTGTAAGTCCTCTCGACTTATAAGGAGAAAACCCTTTTGTAAGATCCTTACGACTTACAAGAGAACATGCACTTAGGAATCCTCACGATTCCCAAGGAGAAAACACACCTACAAGATCCTCATGATTTGTAAGGAGAAATACCTTTGTGAGACCCTTACGGCTCATGAAGTCAAAAGCCATAGCCGACAGGACCCTTAACCCTGTTTACTAAGCCACCTTTGTTCAACATCGACAGAGGCAAATGATGATTCGCTCCTGGCAATATCCCAGTTGCAGCGATACTGATGCCTAAACCGGTATCAAATTCCAAGTCCTTTCATGGCAAATGATGATTCGCTCCTGGCAATATTCCAGTCGCAGCGATGCTGATGCCAAGATTGGTATTAGATCCCAAATCCCCTACTCGCGAAAAAAAAAATCAGCGAGCCCAAAAAAAAAATGCATACGAAATAGTCGAAATGATGGGGCAACTTGCAAACAAAATCAGCAAGTAAAAATATATGCATGCAAAATAGCTGAAATGATTGGGCAACTCGCAATAAAAAGCAGCGAGTAAAAAGAAAAATAGCCGAAATAATTTGGCACCGCGAAAAATAGTCGAAATGATTGGGCAATCGCGATTTTCGCGATATAAAAAGCTGAAATGATAGAGCATCGCGGAAAGAATAAAAAAAATGATAGAATGAAATTTTTGCCCTACATGTGAGATCACATCGATCCCTGTATACAATTCAGGGGCACAATCAAAGAGGGAACCATACCTTCCCAACAGGCTCCGCCAGAAAGCGAAGCCAAATATCGACGGTTCATAGACAACCCAGAGACAACCTCGATATTTGTCGCAATATTGCAGACACAATGTCAACAAATGAAGCAAAGGAAGATCCCTAGCTTCACGGTCTCGACATCAACATCGACAACTTAGAGATCACCAACGGCGTTTCTCCTCACTCCAACCAGATGCAGACGTGACGTCAACAATCGACCTCAGAGTCGCAACGAAACGGAACCATGGTAAAGTCCTTAGTTCCAAATCTCAATGGCCACATCTGCAGTCTGGAGACCAACAACGGTGGGCCTCCTCATTCCAGCATGACACAGATGTTACACCATCAAACGGAGCCATGGCAAAATCCCAGTTCCATCTCAGCATTCATCTCGATACAGCAAACGAGATGTCAACAACGACGTTCCTTCACAGTCCAGCAGGATGCAGATGCAACGTCAACAAAAGACCTCACGGTCGAAACAAAGTGGAGTAACGGCAAAATCTCAGCTCCACCTCAGCATTCGTCTCGTTACAGCAGACGCAATGTCAACAACGGCGTTCCTTCGCAGTCCAACAGGATGTAGATGCAATGTCAACGAAAGACCCCATGGTCAACAAAGCGGAGTGATGGCAAAATCCCGGCTCCACCTCAGCATTCGTCTCGTTACAGCAGACACAATGTCAACAACGGCGTTCCTTCGCAGTCCAGCAGGATGCAGATGCAACGTCAACGAAAGATCCCGTGGTCGAAACAAAGCGAAGTGACGGCAAAATCCCAGCTCCACCTCAGCATTCGTCTCGTTACAGCAGACGCAATATCAACAACGTCGTTCCTTCGCAGTCCAGCCGGATGTAGATGCAACATCAACGAAAGACCCCATGGTCAGCAAAGCGGAGTGACGGCAAAATCCTAGCTCCACCTCAGCATTCGTCTCGTTACAGCAGACGCAATGTCAACAGCAGCGTTCCTTCGCAGTCCAGCAGGATGCAGACGCAACGTCAACAAAAGACCTCACGGTCAAAGCAAAAGAAGCAAAGGCCAAATTCCTAGCTTCAGGGTCTTGACGGTAACTCATATAAAACCTGAAAGATTATCGGAGATCATCTCACACCAGCATGGAGTGATCACCACCTCGACGTTCGTCTCGATACAGCAGACGAGATGTCACTACAGCGTCCTTCCTCCAACAGTGTCCGGACAAACCAAAGTAGATGAAGCAAAGGCTAAATTCCTAGCTTCAGGGTCTTGACGGCAAGTTATATAAAGCCTGAAAGACAATCGGAGATCATCTCGCACCAGTGCGGAGTGGTCACCACCTCGACGATCGTCTCGATACAGCAGATGAAATGTCACCCCAGCGTTCTTCCCCCAGCAGGATTCGGACGCGCCAAAGCAAACGAAGCGAAGGCCAAATTCCTAGCTTCAACGTCTTGACGGTAACTCATATAAAACCGAAAAGACAATCGAAGATCATCCCACATGGAGTGGTCACCACCTCGACGTTCGTCTCAATACAGCAGACGCAACATCACCAAAAGGAGCCACGGCAAAATCCCTAGTTCCAAATCTCGACGGTTCACCAGCAACCTAGAGACAACCATGCCATTCGTCTCGATACAGAGGACGCGATGCCAGCAAACGAAGCGAAGGCCAAATTCCTAGCTTCAGGGTCTTAACGGCAAGTCATATAAAGCCTGAAAGACCACCGGAGATCATCCCACATGGAGTGGTCACCACCTCGGCGTTCGTCTCGATACAGCAGACGCAACATCACCAAAAGGAGCCACGGCAAAATCCCTAGTTCCAAACCTCGACGGTTCATCAGCAACCTAGAGACAACCACGACATTCGTCTCGATACAGAGGACGCAATGCCAGCAAATGAAGCAAATGCCAAATTCCTAGCTTCAGGGTCTTAACGGCAAGTCATATAAAGCCTGAAAGACTATCGGAGATCATCCCACACCAGCGCGGAGTGGTTATGACTCATCGGGGCTCTCCAAAATGAGCCTAACCTCAAGTAAAAAGCGGCATGGCAAATTCCTAACACTTGCTCTTCCGACGGTCAAAATGCCAAGGAGGATTGCTTGAAGACGTCTTGTCCAGCCCCCGAAGGGATCAGAGACACGGCAGTCGCAGGGCTACTCGAACAGCACGATTGCCTATCGAGGAATACATCAGCTCATGCGACGGTACGACGGCCAAAACCCTAAGTACCACAGACCCTAACGGACTTCTGTCGTAAAGAGCAGAGGTTAACTGTGACGTTAGGATATTCTTGCGAGATCTGCTCGATCCGTTTCGACTCGTGAGGAAATTGATGTCTTTACGAGAACTTCCCGATTCGTCTCGACTCGTGAGATAAAGCCTTAGGCAGTAGGGATTAAAAAACCTGTTTCCTAAGCACTGGGGGCCTGCAAGGCGATCCAAAACGGTCTCTTGCATACTATCCACGGGTCACACTCTCCAAAGTCGAATCTCGACAAGGAGGGAAACAACCGCTTACGGGTCCTCTCGACTCGTAAGAGGGAAAATTCTCTTGTGGGATCCTTACGACTTTCAAGAGAAAACACACTTAGGAGTCCTCATGACCCCTAAGGAGAAAATACACCCGCGGGACCCTCTCGACTCGTAGGGAGAAAAGTCTTTATGAGACCCTCACGGCTCATAAAGTTGAAAAGTCTTAGGTGGCAGATCCTAACCCTGTCTCCTAAGCCATCACCGCCCTGCAAAGAGGTCAAGATGGACCATCTATGAGCCACACTCGCCAAAGCTGCATGCCACTGAAATGGGAAAAGCTACTCATGAGCATATAAACTATTTCACGCCAGAGTAAGATATGAAGAGATAGAGGGGTGCGGCTCATGGAGTTAAGGGTTTGGAACTATATCTCTTAAGAGTCGAGATCTGAGTCAATGATAAATGACGACGCTTGTGTCCGCTCGTTATCTTCTCAGATCAAGATTCTGAAAGTAATCTACCAACCCGAAACTGGTCATACGTTATACATTACTTTGCACTACTTCACCCACGTATATATTTACGTGGGCAAAATAGTGGGGGGCATTTGTTCCCGCCGAAAATTTCTGCGCAGAAGAGTCCAAGGTATCAAATGTAAGCGATACGCTTAAGGAAATGCGAACAAATATTTTCCGGCCTGTATTTTGATAAGTTCCCGAAGGAGGAACTATTAAATTCTGATGGTATTGGAAGCATCTCGAAAAACCCTTCGATTTGATATATTATGGGCCTCATAATTCATCCGGGATCAAAAGTTATGAGGCATCACGTGTCCACACGTAATGGACCTTTAAGAACCCGCTGGAGGAGCTGAGAGATATAATAAAAACTCAGAAAAATGGGTCACGTGCGGACACGTGATGGGCTTTTAAAGCCTCTAAAATAATGAATAGAATTTAATTCTAAAAATCAGAAAATACCTCAACGAGGTATCACGTGCTTACACGTGACCAATGGTCACGTGTTGACACGTGATGGTTAAAACAACAACATAAACAAGCAGCTGTTAAAGGAACCAATTTAGGGGTCACGTGCTCACACGTGACCAAGGGTCACGTGTCAGCACGTGACTGGCTTCGAAAGCCTTACAGTTAATAGAATCAAATTCTAAAAGCTTCCAAATCTTTCCAAATGGAAAAGGATTATGGGGACCGTTGGATTAAAGATCCAAGGGTGATTAAATATCACCAATTTATGGAAAAATCTTGGACTTGGAAAGATTTCCCCCCTAAATCTAACCGAGATAACAAAGGGATATCTTTGGATTTAAAATCCACGGTGAATAAAATTCACTGAATGATCTAAAGGCCCAGATTAATGATAAATATAAATCAAATCTCTCAACAATCAAATCAAATCTTTCAATGAGAGATTTGCTAAACAAATTGATTCTTTTCCTTCTCCTATAAATAGGAGCCAAGAAGAGAAGAGAAGGGATCTACCTGGGGGGAGAGAAGAAACAGAGAGAGGAGAATTTAATTCTCTGCGAAAGAAAAAACCCTAGGTAAGAAAAGAGAGGCTTAAAAAGAGAATTTAATTCTCAAAAGAGTTTAACTCTTATATAAAGAAAAGAACTTAGTTCTTTCTCTGGTGGAGGATCTGCAAAGTGCACATCTCCCCATGAATTGAGAATTTAATTCTCATTGGGTTGAGATCCTGCCATGCAGATCCAAAACATAAAGGAGGAATTAAGTTTTGAGAATTCAATGGTCACAAAATTATAGGAATTTAATTCCTTTGGGATAAAATTAGGGTTTTACCCTAAATAAGAATTTAATTCTTTCACAATAGGAATCTAATTCCTCCAAAACAAAAATTAGGGTTTTACCCTAAATAAGAATTTAATTCATAAAGATAAGGAGACTTAAAAGATCCCTGTGCATGAAAAGACTAAGGTCACGTGCCCCACGTGACCCCTGAACAGATCCCCCAAAAATGAGAAGAGGAAAGCTTTGAGGCAATGCCTCACATGTTCCCACGTGACCCTCATTATATATGGAACAAAAGCAAAAGCAGAAACAATTCTGGGCGCTCTCACGTGTTACCACGTGACCCCTAATAAATGTTCTAATAAATCAGGGCATGATTATACATCACGTGCCCACACGTGATGGCTATGAAAATTAAAAGTGTTTAACACTTGTTTGCAAAACAAAATAAAGGGGATCTGGCCCCACTTTTTGATGCCATTACGTGCTCTCACGTGACTCCCAAAACGCAGAAAGAAAGATCAATGGAAATGAAGGCTTTGGGCGCTCTCACGTGTTTACCACGTGACCCCTTAGCAAACGTTTTAACAGTCAGCGCATAAATCCCCATCACGTGTCAACACGTGATGCTCGAAATAAAAAGGAAAAGTGTTTAACACTTATTCGCAGATTTGAGGGTAAAACAAAGGAGATCTGGCTCCACATTTAGGGCACCCTCACGTGTCCCCACGTGACCCCTAACAAATCCCTTTAATATCTAATGGATGGATGCCTATCACGTGCCCACACGTGATGGCCAGGAAATGAAAAGTGTTTAACACTTAATTGCAGAACGAAGAAAAGGGATCTGGTCCCCCCTTTTGGGCGCTCTCACGTGTCCACACGTGACCCCTCTGTCTTTAGTGTTTAACACTAATTCGGGGATTATATTTCCAGTGTTTAACACTGATTGTTTCTAGTGTTCAACACTAAATTGAAGATTATATTTCCAGTGTTTAACACTGATTGTCTTTTAGTGTTTAACACTAATTTGAGAGTTCTACCTCTAGTATTTAACACTGTTGTTCTTTAGTGTTTAACACTACTTTTAGCCAAATTGGCTAATTTTCCAGAGGCAAAAGTCCTTCCTCCAAATGAATCTCAAAATTGAGGAAACCAAAGACAAGATGTTGTCAGAGCCCCCAAACCTCTGTTTGGCACTGCTGAATGATGAGGGGCTAAACCCAGACAAATGTTTAATGGCCCAAAGGGCCAATATTTCAAACATAATTGGACTTAGCCCAGATTGGCCATAAGTCCTCAAATCGTCTTGAACTGAGCATATCTGCTCTTTCAACCAACTCATTGGTTCAAGGGTACATCTCTGAACTCCTCTGATATTTGTCGTTGTAATCCTTCAACGTCTTTAGAGAGGTGACGGGTCCCGACAACCACACATCAACACGGACTGTGGGGTCCTTAAACTCATGGACTTATGCGTCCTTAAACCAAGATATGGACTGTGGGGTCCTTAAACCCGCGGACTTATGCGTCCTTAAACTAACGGACTAATGCGTCCTTAAACACACCCATATGGACTGTGGGGTCCTTAAACCCACGGACTTATGCGTCCTTAAACTACCTATGGACCACTACGTCCCTAAACTGGAAATGGACCACCATGTCCCTAAACTGGTAATGGACCACCATGTCCCTAGACTGGAACAATAGAGCCCAAACGCTCTTTTGTCGGATCTAAACGATCCCGTTAAGTTGATCTTAGTCTCAAACTAGACTAACGTGTCCTTAACAAACGTTTGAGTTGATCTTGGCCTCAAATATGGCTAACGTATCCTCAAACCAAAACCCCAAAACCAAATCTAAGAAAATACGGATTTGGACTAATCCACGTCCTACGGGCGACAACATAAGTTAGTCTCCGTATACAATCCACGGGCAACCACAAACAAAACAAACACCCATGACACGAAGTGACCATCTGGAGAAGGAGAAAGTTGTTACCGCAATGCGGTAGCGTAATTAACTGCAGGGGCTTGCGCCTGCAGGGAAGAGTGTCCCCACAATTAAAAACCCCTCAAACGAGGGGGAATCTGACGAAGTCTGCTACATCGGCCGCATCCGTCTAAACCTCCGATATACGGTGCCATAAATCAACTTGGCATCTTCGGAGAGGTGGACAGATAAAACCGTATAGCATCTGCCCCGAATCTCAGGCAAGACAGTCCACGTCTCGGCCGCCGTTCGGAGGGGAACAAATATGAATCATTGTTTTTGTAAGGACTTTGTTTTTTTTGGCGCAGTTGCAAACTACGTCCTAAAAAAAAGCATGCTCAATCACGGGTGTGTATTTTTCTATGACGCGGTTTGAAAGTGCGCCCCAAAAGGTTACACAATTCATTCACATGTATGATTTTTTCTGAGACGCAGATGCAAACTGCGTCCAAAAAAAGAAATATACATATTTACGGGTCTGTGTTTTTTCTATGATGCAGTTTGAAGGTGCGTCCCTGTCACGCCCCGCTTCCCAGAGTGCGCTAAGATCAGCACGTGACAAAGCCAACCATGCTACCTGTGGCTAGGAAATATCCCTCCACGGTCACATTACGGCTGTCTATAAGATATCAAGAATAATAGAAATAAAATAAACTATCCATTACATTCCATGAGCCAAAATAAACGAGTCAAGAAATAATATGCGGAAGCAATAAATCCAAGTAACAATAACATCTGAAAAGTACGGAAATAACTAACTGGATACTAACGGGATCCTCACTGCCCGGCCTAACGGCGGAAGTAATCCTGATCAGCCTGCGACAAAGGTAGAGGATCTGGGCCATGCAAAACTCAGACGTCAGTGCGTCATAATATCAAACAATAATATAATCAGGGGGTAGCAAGATATGCAAGCATGAGTATGAACAGTAATAAAAGTAGAACAGTAACACGAATAAGGAACAATGAAGGGTAAAAGCATATGTGATGTGCAGTGAGTAATCTGAACTAAGCTACCGGGTTAATTACTCTCAAATCTTTGAAATCAATTTAATGAATCGTCGATATAACTCAATAGTATCCTGTGCATGCCCGGGACCACGGTCAAGACTCTCGGGCTGAATCCAAGACGTGCCGCTAGACAGTAAACAGGTAACATGTACAGACGGATGATGTCAGCAGCAGCATCCCAGGGCTGGACTAACCCGTAACACTGATCAGTATAAGCATCGAACTGTCGAGTTACAAGTCAGGTTTCATCATTGATTTCCCCATACCCCCAAGTTATGTGTTCAAGTCAGGTATTGATAAATCTGAAGCTAATGCCAACACAGGATCAATCAGGAACAGGTTTATCTATACAGACAACAGGATATGTCTATCGGGACAACATGTCAGGATTGTCGGTATTAGAAACAGGATCAGGTAACATGTCCAGTAGTGATATATCAGGTCATGTCAGGTTGTGTACATGTATCAAGTCATGTCAAGTAGTGTACAGGTATCAAACGGATGCTCATAATAAAACTGTAACAGGTACGGGTGCACAAATAAAGCATGGATGTACAAATATTTATCAGGGATTACATCATGACCATGTAGGATGCACAAGATCAAGTATTGGATACTAATGTAACAGTAAAATGAAATAATATGGTCTCGGTGTGCAACTAGATATGTAATAAACCGTACGGATACAGACGGATACTATAAAACTGTAAATCGGTAAAATTTGCTGAATATTAAAACACAAGCACTATTATTTATTAAATAGATATTGATATAATAATATGAATATGGATAACATATTCAAACCGATTAGTAACTATAAAAGTGGTATTGATTAACCATGCACAAGAAAATTCCGTTCAGAAATTCAGCGTCATCCTGATTTGTAAAATAGCTTAAAAATAACAAACGTTCTCCAAAAGGGACTTGTCTTATACCAAAACAAAGATAATTCAATAATCTTTTCATTTTTATAAGTTTAAGTATATCAGGTTATTCTTACAAAAAGTTATGAACATTCGAAATTGAAAGTTTGCTGCTGGAATTTCCCTGAATAGCAGTTTAGAGATATTTTCATTTGTATTTTACGTTATTTAAACAATTTATTTTACAAGTAAATATTTCATAGAGTTATAGTATTCTGAGTTAGTTTCGTAATGAACTTAAGAATGTATACTAATAATTTTTCTATGATTTATAATGAATTTTATAAGGTAAAGTGTACAATAAATTTCAGATTTGTCGTATCTGCTTTGCAACGACGTTTCATGTGTAAACTATAATATTTTCAAACTATATTTTGTATAACATTATAAAATGCAGATTATAAACTAATTAAAGATAATAATAAGAAATATTACGACGATATATATTTTTATTGATATAATTATAGCATGTCGCAAGTTGTAAACTTTCATACATTTTATATTATAAAACCGATTAACGTTAAATAACTACGGTGTATAAATTATATAGATATAACTGTATGATGATGATGATGATGATGATACGGAAACATATAAATAAATTACATAAAGCATAGCATGTAGCAAGTTGTAAACTTGCCTCGATCGAATCACGCGATGGATACGCACGGCACGTCCGACGTCGGTAAATCGTCGCAACGCACACGCGGCATGCGGGACGGGTCCAGACAAGGCAAGAGGGTGATCACACAGGTAAGGTACGTTCACTGGATCACTCGGATCATCAGTGACGAGCACGACTCCGGCGGTGATCACCGGAATCAAGAAACAAGATCAAGAAAAAAAAAGAAGAAAGAAGAAGAAGTTGTGTATTGAATAAGGAAAGAAAGAAAAAATAAAATATATATAAATATATATATGAAGAGGAGAGAGAGAGAGAGAGAGAAAGGGGTTGTTAGTTTGTTAGGAGATTAGTTTAGATTTAAATTTAAAAAATCTTTTATTAGTTAACTAAATTTTAATTTGTATCAGTTTATAAAATTAATATTATATAAATAAAATTTGATATTCTGGTAAATACAAATATAGTCCAAAATATATCCGGGTCGGGTCTAAAATTCAGTTTTAAAATACGAAAAATATACATGTCGACCAAAATTAAAGTTGGATATCCGGGTAACGAAAATGCATACCCCCAAGATGCGCGGATGCTGCCACAGGGTCAGGGGTATCATGCATGCCATGCAATATATTTTTAAACTATTTTATATGACTTAAATGTTATATAAAAATGCAGATACCAGGTAAAATACTAGTATGCAAATGAAAGTGCACGAGTCCACGTATCAAGTCAGGATAAATCATAAACATGAATCAAGACAGGTTTCAAGCATGTGGGTCGGGTCGGATGCAAATACAGATGTCAAAATATTATTCGCACCCAAAACACAGTAAACCAAGAAACTACCATGAATAAAGAAATACTTGACTAGAACTGGTATAAATGAACTAGGGTGTTACATTATACCCAACTGCAAAAAAATTTCGTCCTCGAAATTCCCAAAACAAGAAAAGATAAACAATCAAGAATCTACAAGAATAGGTGTGAAAACTTCTGTCGAACCTTCTCGTTCCCAAGTCGATTCTCCATGCTAGCGATTTCCCCAAGAAACAAGTACGAGAGGGATAATCTTGTTCTTAAGGACCTTTTCTCTTCGATCAACAATCGACATCGGTCGTTTCTCAAAGGTTAAATCCTCTCTTACAGTCAACTCCGAATGATCCAGCACGCGTGTTTCATCTCGAACATACTTACGGAGTTGAGATACATGAAATACAACATGAACATTCGCCAAAGATTGTGGTAACGCCAAGCGATAAGCCACCTCTCCAACACGCTCCAAAATCTCGAAAGGCCCCACGAATCGAGGACTAAGCTTACCTCGACTCCCAAAACGAATCACTTCTCTAGTCGGTGATATCATCAAGAATACCAGATCACCAACAGCGAACTCATGAGGTCTTCTCAATGTATCGGCCCAACTCTTCTGCCGATCTTGTGCTGCCTTCATATAATTCCGGATAGTATTAACTTTCTCTACTGTTTGTACGATCAAATCCGGTCCCAACAATCTTCGCTCTCCAACATCATCCCAACAAACGGGTGAGCGACACTTGAGACCATACAACGCTTCGAATGGAGCCATCTGAATAGTCGCCTGAAAGCTTTTGTTGTTCGAAAACTCCACCAAATGTAGATGATCCTCCCATGAACCCTTGAAGTCTAACATGCAAGCTCTCAACATATCTTCAAGAATTTGGACCGTTCTCTCCGACTGACCATCTGTCTGAGAATGATAAGCTGTGCTAAACTTCAATCGAGTCCCCAAACTTTCCTGTAAACTCCTCCAGAAGTGTGATAAGAATCGGGTATCACGATCGGAAACGATGCTTACAGGTACTCCATTCAATCTCACAATCTCCTGCATGTACTGTTCTGCTAACGCTTCCTTCGATTGACCCACTCGAAACGGAATGAAATGAGCTGCCTTGGTCAATCGATCAACAATCACCCAAACTGCATTGTTGCCCTTTGGATTCCGCGGTAAAGCTGTCACGAAATCCATGGTTATATGTTCCCACTTCCATTGAGGAATCGGAAGTGGTTGTAATAAACCAGCAACCCTTTGATGTTCAGCCTTAACTTGCAGACACACCACGCACTTCGCTACAAAACGAGCAATCTCCCTTTTCATGCCTTCCCACCAGAAACGTTGTCTTAGATCGCGGTATATCTTCGTGCCTTCTGGATGTACGGAATATGCGGAACTGTATGCCTCCTTCATAACTTCTTCATGAATGTCTCCTTTTGGCACACACAAACGGCTACCATATCGCAACGAACAATCTTCATGAATTAACAAGTCCGTTCGAAGTCCAGCTTCAACATGTTCTCGAAACTTCTGCAATCTTGGATCATGTGACTGCGCTACTTTAATATTATCGATCAATGGCGACTGTACTTGCAGTTGTATCAACTGTCCCGAAGAATTCGGTAGCACAATCTCCAACTCGAATCTCCAAAAGTCTTCGATAAGCTCCTTCTGTGCAGTCAACATCCGAATTGCTACCAACCGACTAAGCGCATCCGGCACAACATTACCTTTCCCCGGATGGTACTTAAGATCAAGATCGTAATCAGCCATCAGCTCCAACCATCTATACCGTCTCATGTTAAGCTCTTTCTATGTAAACACATACTTTAGGCTTTTGTGATCGGTGAATACTTCGACCCTTTCGTCCAATAAGCAGTGTCTCCAAATCTTCAAAGCGAAAATCATTGCTGCAAGCTCCAACTCATGAGTTGTGTAATTCTTCTCATGGGTCTTCAAATGTCTTGATGCGTAAGCTATAACCTTCCCATTCTATATCAAAACACATCCCAAACCTTTCCCAGATGTGTCGCTATGAATCACCAATCCTCTGGAACCGTTTGGTACGGTCAAAATAGGAGCGGTTATCAATCTCTGCTTCAACGCTTCAAAAGCTGACGCACACTTATCCGTCCATACGAGCGGTACTTCCTTGCACGTAAGCTTGGTCAAAGGCTCAGCCAAATGAGCAAAATTCTCCACGAACCTTCTGTAATATCCGGCAAGTCTAAGAAAACTTCTAATCTCTGCTACGTTCATCGGAATCGGTCAATCTTGAACTGCTGCAATCTTCTCGGGATCAATGGAGATTCTATCTCCGGATACGACGTGCCCCAAAATCTTCACTTTTTTAAGCCAAAACTCCCATTTGCTCATCTTTGCATATAGTCTTTCTTGCCTCAATGTCTGCAGTGCGATCTTCAAGAGTTCTGCATGCTCTTCAAGGCTTCTCGAGTAGACCAAAATATTATCGATGAACACCACTATAAACTGGTCCAAGAATGGTGAAAAGATTCGGTTCATCAAGTCCATAAATATCGCCGGTGCATTCGTGACCCCGAATGGCATCACTAAATACTCGTAATGTCCATACCGAGTTCGGAACGCGGTCTTGCAAATATCTTCTGATTTAACCCGGACCTGATGATATCCGGATCGCAAATCCAGCTTCAAGAATACCCCCGCGCCACTGAGTTGCTCGAATAATTCGCCAATGCGAGGGATCGGGTACTTGTTCTTAATAGTCACCCGGTTTAATTCTCGATAATCGATGCATATCCTTCTTGTGCCATCTTTCTTCTTGACTAGAACAACTGGAGCTCCCCAAGGTGAATTACTGCTGCGAATCTAACCCATTCAGTAACCTGCTTCTTGACTTCTTCCAACCCACTGGTGCCATTGGATAGTACGCCTTTGAGATTGGCGCTGCACCAGGAACAAGATTGATCGCGAACTCCACATCTCATTTTGGCGGTAAACCTGAGATGTCCTCAAACACGTCCATGAACTCTCGAACTACAGCTGGCGCTTCCTCGTTATCAACTTCCATCGACGAAAGAACATTGTTTGTCGGCCTAGCCCTAAACTCGACTGGCCCGACAGAACTGCTACCTCCAGCAACAACAAACTCTGGATGTCCGGGAATATGGAAAATCACTTTCTTGGCCCTACAATCAATGTGAGCGTGGAAAGTGCTGAGAAAATCCATTCCCAAGACAACATCAAACAACAACGGGATACACCAGGATCGAATAATTCTAATGCAGGAAAAATATGAACAAGTAGGATACCTGAAACAACTTCATCTGAATCCAAGATACTGAAGAAGATAAGTACGGTAAACAGGATTCAAGCTTGCGATAAACATGAACCGGAAAGCAAGAGAAGCAAGGCAATGTAACGACCATGAAACAAGGAAGTGAATCAAGACTAGGACTCCAAGTTATTTAAATAGAGTATCGCATTGTAACCATGCTGCAGTTCATAGTTACAATCACATAACTCCGTTCAAGTCACCCAAATCCTAGTATCATAATCAAAGGAATAGGAAAGGAGAAACAATAGAACCAAAAGGTTTCAAGCCGAGATGCAAAGTTGTTTGCATATCGTCAAGACAAGGGTCAAGAGAAAGATATGATTCAAGAATCACGATAACAATGTGGCAGGACATGCTCCTAGTTACAAGTATTCTGATTCGTGTAATGGGTCCAATACCCAACTACAAAAAGAATCAAACCCGATTAACCTAAATCCTATGTCTCTGATACCAAATAAACCCTATCACGCCCCGCTTCCCAGAGTGCGCTAAGATCGGCACGTGACAGAGCCAACCATGCTACCTGTGGCTAGGAAACATCCCTCCACAGTCACATTACAGTTGTCTATAAGGTATCAAGAACAGTAGAAATAAAATAAACTATCTAGTATATGTCCATGAGCTAGAATAAACGAGTCAAGAAATAATATGCGGAAGTAATAAATCCAAGTAATAATAACATCTGGAAAGTACAGAAATAACTAACTGGATACTAACAGGATCCTTACTGCTCGGCCTAAAGGCGGAAGTACTCCTGATCAGCCTACGACAAAGGTAGAGGATCTGGGCCATGCAAACCCCAGACGTCAGTGCGTCATAATATCAAAAAATAATATAATCAGAGGGTAGCAAGACATGCAGGCACGAGTATGAACAGTAATAAAAGTAGAACAGTAACACGAATAAGGAACAGTGAAGGGTAAAAGCATATGTGATGTGCAGTGAGTAATCTGAACTAAGCTACTGTTAGTGTATATGCCCTAGAGGCCATTATTATATCATACTGGATTGTATATTACTTGATGGAAGCTTGGGATATTCACCTTGTATTGACATTCTTGCTCAAAATGGGAGTATGCTACTTGGTTTATTTCTGCTTTAATGTGTGCATGTGTTTCTTTTAGCATATCGCCTTTACACATTAGTAGAGCCCTTAGGATCTTTGCTTGATTACCAGCGTTGTGATGGCAGTCACACTCGTGGGGGCTGGGTAATCCATAAGCACATCCTTATGCAGGTCCCTAGTCGCAGGACTATCGAGACAGGGCATCGATACTCCGGAGTAGACTGGCGTATGCGCTTCTCATCCCAGCTTGGGAGACGGTATGTCCCACAGCCGTCAGTATGTCGTACTTGGGATAGTATGCGGGTGCTCGTTAGGTTACGAGTACACTGGACAGGACTCGTCGGGAACTGTTGGTTGGTATTATACCTATCGTCAGTTATCAGTTCCCAGGTGACATGAGTACAGCTTAGTCCGTTGACTTGACACTGTCACTTCGCCTCGAGTGTGTTCCCACTGTACTTTGATTACTATCCTACCACGGCTCAAAGGAGTCATGCAAACAGGTAGTTTTTGGGTGCAGTCCCGAAGCACTTGGAGGCAGTGACGGTTAGACAGGATTCGTCTCTCCCGGTATTGGGGGTTGATATCGCGCTGTGTCTAGGAGATCCATTACACAAAGTCCCTGGCCAGGGCAAGCGAGATAGACTGGTAGGTTTCCAGTCTTATCTCAGGTGTTCTGGGCTACACTCCGGCACGACTTGTACCGCTAGTAGGGGACTGACGTTTACCGCCCCCTAGGCCTGCCATGCGATGTTCTTAGACGAACAGACCGGACTGTACGGAGACTGTCACATACATGCTCAGTAGGAGTTCAGATGTGTTTACCTCGTCAGTCTTCTTATCGGCATCTACCTGGGAACCGTTATGTACAGCTAGTGCCGCTTGCGGTCTGTGGTTAAACCCACTGCCAGCGTAGTGTCGAGTCTTTAGAGTCCCACACAGAGGGTTATTCGCCTTTAGGCAAAATGAGTAGAGGTCGCATGGTTTTGCGACAGGGTTCGTTCACATCCGCGCACTTGTGCACGTTTGGTGTCCGGACAGCTTATACTAGCGGGCTTTGGTTTAAGCCGGATCCTAGTATATGATTTGGGATTGGTTTTATCTCATAGTATTCGTGTTCCTCGGAACACGGATACGGGTGCGTATGCACAGTTGACTGAGACAGAGGCAGAGGACTTTCATTAGGGTTGATGACCATTGTCATTTTCTTAACCCTAATGTTTATGTGTGAATTATGATTTATTAATAATTAGTTAATTATAATTGTGCATGGTTAGAGTTGTTGACCATTTGACTATACTTGACTTGTTGACCTAGGTTGACAAGTTGACCATCATCATTACATATGAAAAATGCTCTTTGATTCTTGCAAAAGCAATTAATATGAAATGATAATGGTCATTTCTTGATTAACCGTGACAATTATCTTAGCTAATTATCTATTTTTCATAAATCACATATATGTGAGAAGGGTTGCATTATTCTACTCACTTGTTCATTTTCATTCTCTCTCCTCCTCTTCCTCTCTCTCTAGCTCTCCCCTCTCATGAGTTGAGAACCATTTGAGCTTGAGATAATCCCTTCAAAAACACCCTCTACTCTTTCTAAGATCCTAGGTCTAGCACACCAAGCATCTTAGTTACTTCTAGTTTGAGGTTGGAGCCAAAGGTTGAGGCCCTCGGGTGGATCTTTCTTCGGCAAGAGAAGGCGACAAGGAGAACCCGTTCTTTCACTCCAAGGAGCAAGAAGAGAAGGACTTGAAGACCTAGGTATAACCCCCTTTCCGAGTAGCTAACTCTCTTTAGCTTTGTAGTTAGTTTTGTTTAGCAAAGATCCCTCCTTTACATAGTCCATGTTGCCTAATGTTGTAAAAATCAGATTTTTCATAACGTTTCCGCCTCCCCGCAAGCACCGGGATGGGCAACGTGGACTTACAGCTACCGGGTTAATTACTCTCAAGTCTTTGAAATCAATTTAATGAATCGTCGATGTAACTCAATAGTATCCCGTGCATGCCCGGGACCACGGTCAAGACTCTCGGGCTGAATTCGAGACGTGCCGCTAGACAATAAACAGGTAATATGTACAGACGAATGATGTCAGCAGCATCATCCCGGGGCTGGCCTAACCCGTAAGACTAATCAGTATAAGTATCGAACTGTCGAGTTACAAGTCAGATTTCATCATTGATTTCCCCATACCCCCAAGTTATGTGTTCAAGTCAGGTATTGATAAATCTGAAGCTAATGCCAACACATGATCAAGTATGAACATGTTTGTCTATACAGACAACAGGATATGTCCATCGGGACAACATGTCAGGATTGTCGGCATTAGAAACAGGATCAGGTAACATGTCAAGTAGTGATATATCAGGTCATGTCAGGTTGTGTACATGTATCAAGTCATGTCAAGTAGTGTACATGTATCAAACGGATGCTCATAATAAAACTGTAACAGGTATGGGTGCACAAATAAAGTATGGATGCACAAATATTTATCAGGGATTACATCATGACTATGTAGGTTGCACAAGATCAAGTATGGGATACTAATGTAACAGTAAAATGAAATAATATGGTTTCGGCGTGCAGCTAGATATGTAATAAACCGTACGGATACAGACAGATACTATAAAACTGTAAATCGGTAAAATTTGCTGAATATTAAAACACAAGCACTATTATTTATTAAATAGATATTGATATAATAATATTAATATGGATAACATATTCAAACCGATTAGTAAATATAAAAGTGGTATTGATTAACCATGCACAAGAAAGTTCCGTTCAGAAATTTAGCGTCACCCTGATTTGTAAAATAACTTTAAAATAACAAACGTTCTCCAAAAGGGACGTGTCTTATATCAAAACAAAGATAATTTAATAAGATTTTCATTTTTATAAGTTGAACTATCTCAGGTTATTCCTACAAAAAGCTATGAATATTCGAAATTTAAAGTTTGCTGCTGGAATTTCCCTGAACAGCAGTTTAGAGATATTTTCATTTGTATTTTATGTTATTTAAACAATTTATTTTGCAAGTAAATATTTCATAGAGTTATAGTATTCTGAGTTAGCTTCGTAATGAACTAAAGAAAGTATACTAATGATTTTTCTATGATTTATAATGAATTTTATAAGGTAAAGTGTACAATAAATTTCAGATTTGTCGTATCTGCTTTGCAACGACGTTTCATGTGTAAAGTATAATATTTTCAAACTATATTTTGTATAACATTATAAAATGCAGATTATAAATTAATTAAAAATAATAATAAGAAATATTACGACGATGTATATTTTTATAGATATAATTATAGCATGTCGCAAGTTGTAAACTTTCATACATTTTATATTATAAAACCGATTAACGTTAAATAACTACGGTGTATAAATTATATATATATATAGCTGTATGATGATGATGATGATGATGATACGGAAACATATAAATAAATTACATAAAGCATAGCATGTAGCAAGTTGTAAACTTGCCTCGATCGAATCACGCGATGGATACGCACGGCACGTCCGACGTCGGTAAATCGTCGCAACGCACACGCGGCATGCGGGACGGGTCCAGGCAAGGCAAGAGGGAGATCACACAGGCAAGGTACGTTCATTAGATCACTTGGATCGTCAGCGACGAGCACGGCTCCAACGGTGATCACCGGAATCAAGAAACAAGATTAAGAAAAAGAAAGAAGAAAGAAAAAGAAGAAGCAAGAAGAAGAGGTTTTGTATTAAATAAGGAAAGAAAATAAATAAATAAATAATATATATATAAATATATATATGCAGAGGAGAGAGAGAGAGAGAGAGAGTCGAGAGAGAGAGAGAAAGGGGTTGTTAGTTTGTTAGGAGATTAGTTTAGATTTAAATTTTAAAAATCTTTTATTAGGTAACTAAATTTTAATTTGTATCAGTTTATAAAATTAATATTATATAAATAAAATATGATATTCTAGTAAATACAAACATAGTCCAAAACATGCCCGGGTCGGGTTTAAAATTCAGTTTGAAAATACGAAAAATATACATGTCGACCAAAATTAAAGTTGGATATCCGGGTAACGAAAACGCATACCCATAAGAACGGATGCACGTACGTGCGCGTAGCCATCCACACAAGTCCGTTTCACTGAACGGGGCGAGAACAAGATGCGCGGATGCTGCCACAGGGTCAGGGGTATCATGCATGCCATGCAATATATTTTTAAACTATTTTATATGACTTAAATGTTATATAAAAATGCTGATGCCAGGTAAAATGCTAGTATGCAAATGAAAGTGCACGAGTCCACGTATCAAGTCAGGATAAATCATAAACATGAATCAAGACAGGTTTCAAGCATGTGGGTCGGGTCGGATGCAAATACAGATGTCAAAATACTATTTGCACCCAAAACACAGTACACCAAGAAACTACCATGAATAAAGAAATACTTGACTAGAACTGGTATAAAAAAAACTAGGGTGTTACAGTTCCAAAAGAACACAATCATTCACAGGTTTGTGTTTTTCTGAGACGCAGTTGCAAACCGTGCCCCTAAAAAATCCATACCCGTGAATGATTGTGTTCGTTATATTAAGAGTTCAATCTCTCCCTCTCTATCTCGAATCTTACTATCTGTGCTAAGCTCTCTCCCATTCTCTCAGATCGCATCGCCATTACATTCTCTTTCTCCCTCTCGGTTCTTAACCTCACTCTCTTTCTCTCTCTCTCTCTCAATGTCGGGATCTTCATCTGCAGGATTTCCATCAATCAATAAAATTAAGAGGTGTATCCCTTACACCCTACTATATATCCAATTTGTTTGAATTGCTTACCAATACCAAATTTTAACCAATTTTAAAAAAAATAAAATTAGGATTTAGCTAACCATCGAGATGCTCACAATGGTGACGACGATGACGAGAATGAACGCGATTGTTCGTCCGTGAATTTCCAACTAAAATTGCACAAACAAGAGACTGTGAGATTGAGATCGAGCGAGGGGGATGAGAGAGAGAGACGGAGGGGGAGAGAGGAGAGAGAGAGCACATCAACTAGAGGAGGCTAGGCGAAGCTCAGAGGAGGCTCGGGGTGAGGTCGGAAGAGGGAGGTCAGAGGAGGTGGGTCGGGGAGAGAGATATATAGAGAGAGAGCGAGGGAGATGAGAGAGAGAGACTGAGAGAAAGATCGATCGATCAAGAGAGAGGGGGAGGAGAGAGAGAAAGAGAAGTGAGGAAAGAGGAAAGTGGGCTCGGGTTTATTGGGGGAATGGGCGCACTTTGAAAGTGCGCGTCATTATTTTTTTTTATAGGATTTTGGGGCGCAGTTTCAAACTGTGCATATTTGTATGGGGCGCAGTTTGAAACTTCACCCGTCACCGGGTCGACTCACTGGTCTGGTTTGTGGGTTTTACCCGGCCCGTATTGAAGTATTGAAGAAAATAAATGAAGTCATGATGATAAATATTTTACACTAAAAACATATTATGAATATAACTAAAAGTTCTTATATATATGTGTGTGTGTGAGAATAATGAACAAAAGATGCCCTAAACATTTTCATTAGGTGGCATCAAAAATCTATATTCTCCATAATTTTTTTTCGAAGATCGGCATTCATCGTCTTCATCTTTACCCTTTAAGATGTGGATACACCAAATTTCACATGATTCTACAGCTTTTTCACCATTGAATTAGCAATTTAAGAAGTTCTATTGCCGTTAAACCGTTAATTTTGCAACCACTAAATCAATGGTGAAAAGTAATAAAACCACATGAAATTCGGTGTATCCATGTCTTAAATGATAAAGATGGAGGTGATGGATGCCGATCATCAAATATGGAGGGTGTATTTTATTGATGGAGCAGGAGGAAATTCTCTCCCGTAACTACTTTCCTCCACTGTCCCCCCTCTCTCTATATAATATGCACTTATTATCTTTAATTAAGATTGTTAATATATTCAAATTCAAAAAAATTTAGACACCTTATTCATTTCCCTTTAAATGCATAAAATATTACATAACACATTAAATTACCTGTTAACTCGTACATGGATGACTCATTTATCTATCCACAGATTATTCGTCCACCCGTAATGAGTAGAGTGATCGACACAAAATTCGACACCTGCTTAAATACGATCCGTACCCGTTTTACCCATTACCCTGGCGACCCGGCCCGTCTGTTTTTTCTTTGGTTGGGGGTAAATTACACTAAAATACCTTGCACAATCATGTTTTCTCAATAAAGTACCTTGAAAGTTCTCTTATTACAGTTATATACTTTGAGTGTTATTTTTGAGGGTATAATAGTAAAAAAATCATTTTTAAAACATGACAAGAATATGCACATTAATGCTGTTATTGTGAGGGGGTGAAAACGGTCTAGCCTTGGGACAAGATCATATGTAAGTCTAAATCTTAGTCCATATGATTTTAATTGTCTCGATATTGTTTTTCTTTCTTTCTAGGAATCGTTTTTAATGCAGAATAAACAAGTTCCAGTTCATAAAAAAACTCAAAATTTTCAATTATTTTTTCTTCTACAAATAGAAGGGAATTGTGCTATAAGGTTTAAAAACCTGTCTCATATCATCCATGTACATCCATCCTAAAAGAAGAAAAACTCAGGTTTAGGTTACAGGAATATATCTCAAATATTTCTTGCATCCGCAGCATAAAACAATCTCTCAAGCAAAGTGGCAAATCAGGCATACAAATTTGTAGCTTGTCTTCTTAAATATTTTTATCTATATTCAACCCCTAATCAATCTTATTTTTAAATAAGACCCCAAAACTTCATATTAACCCCCCTCCCTTAAATTATCTAAATTCATCCCATTGATAGTTTTCCATCCCAACTCCGTTAAAAAGACCATATTACCCTCAACTCTATCTTCCATCAACACCATTTCCAACACCGTTCTGTTTCAGTCACTTATCAGAAATGCACACATTTACAATCATGATTCTCGTGCTCTTTCTCTTGAGCCATGCATGTTATCCTCGACTTCTTCCTCTATCTTCCATCAACACTATTTTTCTCTTTCTTTTTAAATTCCAACACCATTCTGTTCCAGCCGTCTTAGAAATGCACTTACTTACAATCATGATTCTCCCGGTCTTTTTCATTGTAACGACCGTGTCCGTCTTAAAATAAATAAAATTTTGCTTGAATTTTTCCTTGCTTGTTTTGTTTAGCAAGTTTTATTTTTGGAAATGAAATGAAAAAGGTTTTTGTTTTAAAAAATAGATTTTAAATTAAAACAAATTATCTTTAAAAAAATATATTACAAAATCCTTTTCCTTTCTTTTCAAAATAAAATCACTTCTTCAAAATAATATTTCAAAATCCTTTTTCTTTTAAAAAATATTTTTAATGTCACGTCCCGCTTCCCAAAAGTAATAGGGTTGACAAAAATATTAAAATAATAGGGTTGCGAGGACATGACGAGACTCGCGACGTAGCTATACCGAGAACTACTCATTCCCGATATAGTTACGCTAAGTGTCTAGTCATGCTGTAGTTGTATCACAAGAATTTATTATATCCAAAAGCAACATTTATTAATAATGAAAAAAGAGTTTCACGATCATGTCATATTTTTAATACACGGAAAAAGAAGCCTTAAACGGTGAGGCTGATAACAATGAAATAAATGATAGCAAATGAAGAACAACGAAAATGCTAATAGTTCTCCTGATAGTGCATGAGATTTTTAGCTGAGGCTACGTCACATGTCATCGTCTCATCTCTGAAAACAATCTTAGAGGGGGGGGGGGGGGTGAACACGGCTTTATGGCAAACTCAGAGTAATTTGTAAAAATTCAAAAATTATGCAACAGAATATAAAATAAAAATCTAAAAAAAATACTAAAACTATCATAACACAGAAGTACAGAAAAGTAAATGGACATGGTGGATTGTTATAGAGGTTCACCAACTCTGTGGCTGATCCCCGCCTGAGAACTCCTGCTCAGAATTCAACTTCACTAACCAGTGGCTCCATCATGGATGGAGAAATCCAGATTTTTTATCAGACTCAGATCTTAGAACTTTTATACTTGTAGGCGGTGAACACCTAAACTTTTTACTAAAGGCTCAAGTCCGAAACCTTTTACACTTGCAGGTGGCGAACACCTATACTTTTTATCAAAGTCTCAAATCCGAAACCTTTTACAATGTGAAGATCTTTGATCTTTCTTCACTAGGTCGTACAAGTAAGATTTCAACAAATGTTTACAAATCAACTCTAACAATCCTAACGATCTCAAAATATAAATCAAGGTTTTGATTTAATGAGACGAGAGATTGTATTTTGAAGAAGATTTTTAAGATTAAATAAATTTTAAAAACAATCACTGCTTTGAAATTTTTAGAGATTTTTCTTTTCTAAAATAATAGAAAAACCTAAAAACGTTAGAAAGATCTCTTCTCTCTGAAAAGAGTAGTGAAGAACTTGAGAGCAAAGAGAGGAAGGGTTTTCACCAAAAACTTGATAATAAAAACGTAAAAAAAGAATTGGTGAGAAAAATGAGTTCTATTTATAGAAATATGAAAATAGACGGTTGGGGCAGTTATTACAACTGCCCCAAAAAGATAAGATAGTTAGTGACCGTTTTTGGCTGTCGGGATTTCAAAAATCTTACCAAAATTTAAAAATTTAAAAATTGAAAAATTGAAAACTGTTATAGATGTATATCATAAACGTCTATTTTTCTGACATTTCAGAAACATGCCTTTGTTTTGGAAATGAAATTTTGAAATGAAATTTTGGTTTTCGTGAATTTAATTGAAATAGGATAGAAAACTTAATTCTAACCATTTGAGATCGACTCGACTCTAAACTCAAATAAAATAGAAAAGTCTTGAATATCTCTGATTTGCGACTTCTCCGTTATACCCTTTAAATGTGCATTGAGTTCTTTCGAGTCTTTCTGATATTTGCCGATATTTTTATTGATATGTCGGTTGTAATATTGAGTGTCCTTATACTTGAATAATTCCAGTTGTGTAGCACTTTGACTCATCTGATATTATTAGTAACATATAATATATTTGAAATATAATTTTGTAAAATAATCAAACCATAAAGAGATTCATAGGTCAACAATCTCTACCTTTTTGATATTTTACAAAATCTAATTAATAATATTTAAGATATATATAATTTCAATATATATATATATATATATATATATATAATTTTTAATGATATATATTCAAATGTTTCCCCTGAATATATGCATATTATTTTCCCTCATTTTTGGAAATATCAAAAAGTTAAAATCATGGAGGAGGAATATATAATAGATCATTCCCTTTTGAAAATATCAAAAAGTTAAAACTATAGAGGAGGAATATAAAAAAGTGAAGTAGCAAAAGAATAGTAGATATATATAATTAAACAATCATACTGAACTAATAATATAAATACAATAATTAAAACATACAGATTTTTTTTTAAAATTTTCTATTATTAAGTTTTTAGGATGATCTTTGTTGAACTACTTTTTTCTGTTCTTTTAATTAATGGTTTTAACTTTTTTGATCCAGTAACTACTCCTTTATTAATTTTTCCTATTATTAAATTCTTAGGGTGATTTTTGTTAAATTGCCAATCTTTTGGAGAAAAAGTATCAACTACTTTCTCTTGTTGTTCCAATTTATTGGTTTCAATATCTTTGACTATTAATGAATTATCTAAACATTTTAACAAGTTAGAGTCATTATCTAGTAGATTCTTAGGATCAGAAAAGTTGGTTTCATTTTTGACATGCGTGTTTTCTTTAATTATTAAGGTTCATTTGATTTTAGAAACCCATACCATTCTTGATTCTTTTAGGTTTATCTTTGGATAGAAGAAGTATTTATAAGTTGGGTTATTTTTAATATTACAATATTGTGAAATATGTCTTATAGTGCAACAATAATTACATGTATAATTGGCGTATTTATTACCATATTTATAATAACATTTATGTTTAAATGGATTGGTTTTAGGAACTAACTTAGAATATTTATTGTAGCCTATACCTTTTTTTCTTCTAATATTTTATTGATTGTCCAAATATTACATCTAAATTATCTTTACTTTTAGTAAATTTAGGACATCTTTTAAATTTACTTTTCTTTTTAAGTTAAAGATTTCAAAGTTTAATGTATTATTAGTTTGAGTTAACTTATCATTTGCTAGAGTTATGGATTTTAGATTTTCATTTAAATTCTTATTTTCTAATTTAATTTAATTTAATTTTAGTAGATATATCTAAATTATTTTTAGTGGACATGTTTGACTTTAATATTTTACTTAGTATTAATATTATCATATTTATGTTTAAGAAAATGACAGAAATCCATTACTAAGGAATCTAAATTAAGGTCGTTATTAATTACCTTATCTTCTTGTGCCATGAAGCACATGTTTGCGACTTTTTCGGTTTCTGTGTCGCTGAATCCGTATCGTCCCAAATAACTTGAAATGAATGATTTTTTGATTCCTTCTTAGACTTTCACTTATCCTTATTGAGTGTAGGACACTCTGACTTGACATGACCTTCCTTATTGTATTCAAAACAACGAAGATTTTATTAGAATTAAAAAATTTATTTAAATTATACGTACATTTCTTTGAATATAAATTTCTTGACATCAGATACTTCTTGAAGTGTCTTACAATATCGGTCTACTTCTTGAAATGTCTTACAATATCGGTCATTTCTTCATCGTCGCTTTTCTCATAACTAGATGTTTTCTTAGACTTAGACTTACTAATAGATACTTTTAGCGCGATATTTTTCCTTTGAATGTCAATTTCTTGCTTTTGCTTTAAATCACCTAGTTGCATTCCGTATGTCTTTAATTTTCCTATTAGGGAGTCGACTTTCAACGTTGTCATGCTATTTGCTTTTTCGATGGCAGTGATCTTGGGTTGCCATGAGATTGTCAGGGATCTCAGCAACTTGTAACACTTTTGTTTCTCACCGAATTTCTTTCCTAAGTTGAAGAGTTTTGTAATGACATTGTTGAATGTAGAATACATAGAGTCGATGGTTTCATCGTCTCTCATTTGGAATATTTCATACTCGTGCATGAGACAGTTGATCTTACTCTCCCTGACTTGACTGGTTACTTCATGGGAAGTTTGGAGAGTATTCCAAATCTCGTTTATCGTTTGACATATAGAGATTCTATTGAATACTTCTTAATTCAAAGGACAATGAAGTGCATTCATTGCCTTGACATTTAATTTCATTGAACTCTTGTCGGCATCGGATAAAGGATTCGTGGTAGAGATAACAAATGGCTTTTCTATGATTTCTAGATCTATACACTGAAAGAAAACTATAATCTTGGTTTTCCAGAAATGGTAGTTAGTACCATTGAAAAGAGGAGGACGGTTAGTGGACTGTCCTTCCATATGGTTTGCCATAAGATCAGAAACTCAAGAGCTTAATCTCACAAACAGAGTAACCTACTCTGATGCATGATTAGTCAAATATATTGCACATTTGTATGAACATTTTCCCTACTATTGTTAACAACTAAAATGTGTTAATTGAAAATAAAGAACATGTGTGGGTTTATTTGTAAAAAGTTTATTGTCATATGTTTCTTCATTTATAATTAATATAATTAGGGAAAATATATGCATATAATATTTAAATAAAATATTATTAATATATGCATATCATATCAAATATTCCTAATCAATATTCTTAAAATATTATATCATATAAATGGTTGGAATAATATCTCAAAATAATAACAAATGCTACTAATATTTTGATATGAGATATTGTGCAGGTATTATGTTAGATTGGCTCAGATCTGAAATCTAAGTAGGAGATCCACTTCAAATCGGAATATTAAATCGAATCTGCCAAAAATTAGAAGCAAATCGAGAAATCTAGCAACGGCAAAAACTAAGGGCAATATTTTCAGAATCTATAGATGTAATACCCAGCCCCTTTTTATAATAAAATCTGTGATTTGTTACTCTAGAATTCTATTTATTTTTATTTATAATTTTATGTATTTTATTTATAATTTTATTTATTTTTAGAACCCCATTTATTCTTTTATGAATAAAAATCCAAACCCATTTCTTTTAAATTAATTAAACCTAACTCTTCCAGCCCACTTAATTTTTCCCCTTAGTAAACCCTTATCTTCCCCGGCCCGTTTCTATATTCTAATTAATTTTCTTTTTCCTATTTATTAACCCTGGCCCAGCCCAACTCAGCCCGGCCCCCCTCATCTTATTTATTTTGTTATTTTCCTTTTTAAATTCCTTGGCCCGGCCCACCTTTCTCTCCTCAGCATCGCGCCCGCTTCATCCAGACCCGACCCGATCCCTCCTATTCCCCTTCTCCCCCAACGGCTACCCATTTTCCCGCTCCTCATTCATTCGCGATCCGCCTCCTCCGCCGCAGTTCACGCCCACGCCCACGCCCCTGTTCGTGCGCCATTACCCCCACGACGCGCGCCTCGTCTCACTTCCTCTCTACCTCACTCCCATCGCCTTCCCTCAACCCTCACTCTCGCAACCCTCACGAGACCCACTGCAAATCGTCCCGCGACCGAACTCAGCCATCGTCATCGTCCTTCTGGAACCCACCTCCTTCCTCCTCACCAAAACCCGCCGGCGCCGTCTCGACCTCCTTCCACCACCGTCGCTGCCCTCTCTCTTCCTCTGTCTCGACCTCTCTCCCTCGAGCCCAAGCCAGTCCCCTCTGCTCCACCTTCGACTCCGACCACCACATCCTCGATCTCGACGCCACCATCAACGTCGTCACCCTCACCTCCCTCACCTCCACCCTCGATCACGAGCACCCCACTTCCTCTCCTCCCATCACCACTTCACTTTCCCCGACCTCGCCTGAGCCGGAACCCAACCTACTCGCCGAGCCACCCCCGCACACCCAGCCTCCTTGCACCCTCACCGCCGGCCGACCCCATCATCGCCGACGAGCCACCTCTTCCCTCTCGTCACTACATCTCTCCCCCTCACTCGATCCCTCTCTTTCACTCTCTATCTCTCTGTCTCTCACCCCCTCTGTCTCTACCTCACGCTCTCTCTCTCTCTCTCTCTCTCTCAGTTCTCTCTCTCTATCTCATTTCCCTCTCTCTCTCTCTCTCGTTTCTCTCTAAACTCTCTCTCACTCACTGCCCCTCTCTCTCTCTCTGTAACTCTCTCTCTAAACTCTCTCTCACTCACTGCCTCTCTCTCTCTCTGTAACTCTCTGTAACTCTCTCTCACTCACTGTGTCTCTCTCTCTGTAACGTCTCTCTCTCTCAACTCCTCTTCACAAGAACCCTAGACCAAACCTAATCCAACATTCACGAGTCGAGCCCCGGCATTCCATCGAGCACCTATAGAGATCGTCGTTGCCGCTTCCGTGCATCACCATAACGTCTCCAGGCAAGTATTTTACTTGCTTACATGCTATTTACCTAAGTTACGACCTTTAATTACATATATCATAAAGTTGGAAGTTTAGATCAATTATGTGCCGTAACTGTTCGATGCGTGTTCTCATAGGAAATTATCATTTAACTTGATGGAACTAAATATTATTGCTTGGCCCGTATGGCTGTGGACCTAATGTGTAAATTTCGTTGGATAATTTGATCGTTAATGACCAGAACGACTACCCCCAAGTTTAATCGTAAAACTGTACTTTTATTGTACCTGAAAACCGTTAAATTCACCATAAATCATATACATACTGGAATGGTGTGTTAGATGGCTCAAATTGAAGCCAACTCGACGAACTTTAACCCTATGCTAGTTTCCAGATATTCCTAAACTTAAACTGTGACGATAATAGGATCGGAGTGCGACTCTGGACTGCAGTCCAGAGCGACTCCAATTGTTGGTTGCTGTTCCGTATTGGGTGCCACAAGATTTCCATGACTCGTGGGTTGCGGAACTCCACCGTTTATTGTATTTGAATCTGTTATCTAGACCACACAAGTGGTTTCATCCTGTTCCGTCATCAATTGCTATTTAATCTGTAATTTAAAAGATCGGGACGCATAACAGTCCCAACAGAATCAGAATTGACATACTAATATTAAACAGCATATATCTCCTGACGTACAGACGCGATCGAAGATCCATCTATTGCGTTGAAAACCTTATTGAAAACCCTAGATTTCATCCAACTGTAGCGTCGCTAAAATCTGATCCCAACTGGGATTAAAATGCGTTATGAAACGGACTTCTGATTCTGAAACCGGATTTCCAGCCGCGAGCGCTTAAAATGAAATGGTTATAATTAATGATCCTGGAACCCGATTGGATTGAAACTAAATTTGATGGATGGACAACTGAACATACTAATTACTACCTGTTTATCGTTTCGCTAAATTCTATACGTACGTTTCATGATGAATCGTGCAAGTGTTAGAATACTATTTTTATGACACCTTAATCATGCTTCATATACTGTTTACGCATCATATCATACCTGTATCACTGTAGTGATAACCTAGTGATATCGTGCATTTACCCAGTGTTAGATTTTAGTGATGATTGTGGCAAGTACGTCAGTGTTCGTGTATCCGTGATTAAGTGAAAGTGATACGTACTTGTACACAATCAGTGACCCTATTATTCTATTGCATTGTCGACGTCTGTGGGATGCATGTACGTGTGACTATAAGTGGTATGGGATACTTATGAAAGCGCTTGCACGGGTGTCACAGATAAGGCACCAGACTCTGCCATTTATCTTAGGTATTAGTCGGGACGTGCTTGATGGAGGTCCTGCCTCCAGTTCTCGCGCAGACTTGTCACGGATCGATTAGTATTTAGGATTATGGTTAGCGTTTGATGTAGACCACGGGGTGTGGGATAGTTTAAGTGTGAGTTCAACAGAATCTCGGGAGTCCCATGCCGGCTTATATATTTAGGGAGATATATGGAGATTTACAGGGTATGTGATATTCACCGTGATATACATGTTACATGTTGGGCCCGTGGTCCCTTGCCCTTGGGTTCTACCCTTGGGTGGAGGACACTCGCGAGTGGTTGACTCTCACACCTGGAATGACGATAGGCTTAGTGACCTGTACAGTGAGACTTAGATACTGATAGGGATACGGGCATTTATATACCTTATATACTGTGTTGACATACGTGACATATCGTTCTACTGCTTTACTGCTCCGCTGCATTGATTACTGCACATTCATATTCATGCTGTCATTGATTTACTGTTATTCATATCTATTACCACTGTTAGAACCGTCACTTGATTTTATATATATTATATTGCTATTGTGTCGCTCTGACGACCTGAGTATGCATGCTCAGTGTGAGGAGAAGATTTAGACTGGACCAGAACTAGACGTGCATCACAGACTTCTTGACTTGCCATTCCAAGTTACATTCGTTTGTTCCACTTCAGGTCAGTCTTTACATTGTTTCTTTCAGTTACTGCATTTCTCATTACCTGCGCATCATTTACTGTTTACCATGAAAAACTAGAAGCCGAAGTGTGACTACGGCAGGACATTCCTTGACCGTAGGAGCATGGCTGGCCTTGTCTACCCCTCGTATTCCGTATTTTGGGAAGCGGGGCGTGACATGGTTTAGTTGGTATCAGAGCCAGGTTTTGCATCGATTGGGATTGCAGTTTTCCGTGTATAGTTTGGCAATCTAAGACATCCCTCGGTCTAGATTGTAAACTTGTCATTCTTGATCCATATTCACATCGTGTGTTCAGCTATCCATTCGCTATGGTTTCGGGTGACTTGACAAGGATACGTGGTTGCAATTGCACTACCGTACTCTAATCAAGTGACTTAAAGTCATACAGTTGATTCCCCACTTATAATAAATTCAGCACCTCTGATATTTTTGAATCTTTGCCTTATCCATATTATATTTTGATTCGTATATCTTGTGACTTATATCATCCTCAAAATCATTGTTCAGGATCATGTCTTCCAACGACTCTTCATCCATATCCGCTCCCCAGAATCAGACCATCGAGATTTTGAGTGTACTGCAAGGTCTAAAGGAAGCTCAGGAGCGAACAAACGATTTGTTGGCTGAAGGACTGAGAAGACAGATAAATCAGGCATCAGCGGCTGTCTCCAATCACAAAGGGATCCCCGTTAGACGAGGAAAGGAGAAGAAGATGAAGCGCCAATTTGTTTCTCCACGACAGAAGCAGCAGAAGACCCCATGTTGTGGGTACTGTAAGAGGCCAGGACATCTTCAGAGGGATTGTCGCCGCGCCCAGGGGAAATGTCTGATATGCGGGTCCAACAAACATCTCATCAACGGTTTCCCAGAAAGGAAGGAACTACAAGGAGGAGATTCGTCCACACTCCCCACTTCTGCCAAGTGAGGATTATCGCGTAGTTCGAACTTCGACTATAAGGCAGATCTAACGCAGGATTCAATTCACGCGACGAGAATGCAACGTTATAGTAGTCGAAGAAGGATTTTTTTCATGTTATCTACTTTCAGTATTAATGTTGTCATCTTTTTATGAATATTTCTTTCCGTTTGAAATCTTGTATCCGTTGAACTTTTGGTTGAATACAATAAAATTTGAATCATAAAATATGTATCATTCTCTTGCTTTCTCTTTATCTAATTCTATTCATTATCACAGTATTTTAATTCTGATCTTTCAGTTCCTGCAACCGCATATTTTCCTATACTTCGTACCCTGAGCTTTTTCCTTGATGTATTCCACTGCCTAATCATGACTTTCCTTTTCAGGCCATGGCCCACCCTAGAGCAGCGCCGCATCTAGACGAGGATGCACAGTCATGCGTTTCCCTAGACCGCACACTGATGAGTTCTGACGATGAGATCAACGGTCCCCAGGTCAACTTCGGAATCAACGATTCAGAGGACGAAGGAGTAGCCGCCCCAGAGTTTAACATGATAGCTGATTCCGACGAAGAAGAAGGAGATCCTGAAGAGAACCCTATAGAGGAAGACCCGATAGAGGAAGATCCCGATGAAGACCCGATAGAAGGAAATCCAGTTGAGGAAAATCCCGTGGAAGAAAATCCAGAAGAAGAGAATCACATGGAATCGGACCTCGATGAAGAAGCTCCATCCGAGGAAGAAGGACCAGAAGATCAAGACCCTGCTGTGGAAGAACTTCCAGTGGCATTGCCTGCGAGGCGATATGGAAATGGACGCCCCTATCTGAGTGCGCGAGCCTACCGCAACCTACTGAATCTCCACAACCGCGACTGACGGAATTCCTTTTGATGTTGTCTTTCTGGCCAAATAAAATGTGTATAGTTTAGGGCCACTTTTCGCCTTTGGGAATGCCTTGTTTCAAATTTTCTTGAATGAAATAAATCTTCTGAATTCGTAAACCTTTT
Source organism: Agapanthus africanus (assembly GCA_030015575.1). NCBI lineage: Eukaryota > Viridiplantae > Streptophyta > Magnoliopsida > Asparagales > Amaryllidaceae > Agapanthus > Agapanthus africanus. Next base: position 52,919,265 of record CM057339.1, read on the forward strand.
GATTATTGGTTCGCTTGATACTTGTTTATTGTCCATATCCATTTATTTTTCTGCTGAGTTCCCTGACTGTCCATCCTACTCATTGTATAGTTTTCACCCTCGATTCGACTAGAAAGTACCGCACCCTGATCCTTGGAATGAGCCACCATTCATCCTTCGTCTGTACCCTGTTTGAGATCCTTCTGGGAGGAGGACCTTCCTTATGAATTACCGAGTTCATTAACTTTTCAAATTCTTGATTCATAGGATTTACCGATCGTTAGTCTCCCCCATATTTTTACCTTGTAGTCCTTTTGTTGCTCACCATTACTTTCTGTGCTGACCCGATCCCAGTCTCCTTGATCTTCAGCCTAAAGCCGACACACTTCAACCTTCTGATTGAGCCACACTTCCTTATAATCATTACCGTATCTAGCCCTATACCTATTTGTGTTCTTCCTATTACCCTAATTATATTTAGGGACACTGTTATTCAAAAATTTAATATTCAGTACTTTGAATTTATCAAAGAGAGTGTGTTATTGATTACTCTATTTCATATATTTTAAGTACACTATTATTAATCTCGTTTTCATTAGCGCAAACTTACACTGCGCATATATTGTTCCATGTTCCCCGTTTTCGTTATGTGAGTTTTCTAAGTTGATTCAAAACTATTTGATCGATACATCATCCTAAAATGTTTTAAAACTACAGACAAATCTTTCACTACTTTATTATCGTTATCTTATTTCTTGTATTATGCATATGCTTACTATTATAAGTGGTTGAGCCTTATACTTATTATTTCTGTTTGCTATTTTGATAGACTTAGTTGTGCATATATGTGAGTTTCGAATTTTATCGAACACATTCTGATTATTATTGTTCGTTATTGATACCGATATTCTCGTATACTCGTAGTTGCCTTTATAGTTATTCTTGTCGTATACCTATGTAGACCTACCTTTCCGTATGTGGTTCTTACTTATATATATTTCAAGTTTCTTCGTCCACGTACTGTTAATAAATCTTTTGTGTTAATGTGCAATCTAATAGCTTTCACTTATGTTTGTATAATTTATCGTCTATTTTAAATTTCGAGGATGAAATTTTTGTAAGGGTGGTATGATGTAATACCCAGCCCCTTTTTATACTAAAATCTGTGATTTGTTACTCTAGAATTCTATTTATTTTTATTTATAATTTTATGAATTAATATATAATTTTATTTATTTTTAAAACCCCATTTAATCTTTTATGAATAAAAATCCAAACCCATTTCTTTTAAATTAATTAAACCTAGCTCTTCCAGCCCACTTAATTTTTCCCTTTAGTAAACCCTTATCTTCCCCGGCCCGTTTCTATATTCTAATTAATTTTCTTTTTCCTATTTATTAACCCTGGCCTAGCCCAACTCAGCCCGGCCCCCCTCATATTATTTATTTTGTTATTTTCCTTTTTAAATTCCTTGGCCCGGCCCACCTTTCTCTCCTCAGCATCGCGCCCGCTTCACCCAGACCCGACCCGATCCCTCCTATTCCCCTTCTCCCCCAACGACTACCCATTTTCCCGCTCTTCATTCATTCGCGATCCGCCTCCTCCGCAGCAGTTCACGCCCACGCCCACGCCCTGCTCGTGCGCCGTTACCCCCACGACGCGCGCCTCGTCTCACTTCCTCTCTCCCTCACTCCCATCGCCTTCCCTCAACCCTTACTCTCGCAACCCTCACGAGACCCACTGCAAATCGTCCCGCGACCGAACTCAGCCATCATCATCGTCCTTCTGGAACCCACCTCCTTCCTCCTCACCAAAACCCGCCGGCGCCGTCTCGACCTCCTTCCACTACCGTCGCTGCCCTCTCTCTTCCTCTGTCTCGACCTCTCTCCCTCGAGCCCAAGCCAGTCCCCTCCTCTCCACCTTCGACTCCGACCACCACATCCTCGATCTCGACGCCACCATCAACGTCGTCACCCTCACCTCCCTCACCTCCACCCTCGATCACGAGCACCCCACTTCCTCTCCTCCCATCACTACTTCACTTTCCCCCACCTCGCCTGAGCCGGAACCCAACCTACTCACCGAGCCACCCCCGCACACCCAACCTCCTTGCACCCTCACCGCCGGCCGACCCCATCATCGCCGATGAGCCACCTCTTCCCTCTCGTCACTACATCTCTCCCCCTCACTCGATCCCTCTCTTTCACTCTCTATCTCTCTGTCTCTCACCCCCTCTGTCTCTACCTCACCCTCTCTCTCTCTCTCTCTCAGTTCTCTCTCTCTCTCTATCTCATTTCCCTCTCTCTCTCTCTCTCTCTCGTTTCTCTCTAAACTCTCTCTCACTCACTGCCCCCCCTCTCTCTCTGTAACTCTCTCTCTAAACTCTCTCTCTCTCTCTGTAACTCTCTCTCACTCACTGTCTCTCTCTCTCTGTAACGTCTCTCTCTCTCAACTCCTCTTCACAAGAACCCTAGACCAAACCTAATCCAACATTCACGAGTCGAGCCCCGGCATTCCATCGAGTACCTACAGAGATCATCGTTGCCGCTGTCGTGCATCACCATAACGTCTCCAGGCAAGTATTTTACTTGCTTACATGCTATTTACCTAAGTTACGACCTTTAATTACATATATCATAAAGTTGGAAGTTTAGATCAATTATGTGTCGTAACTGTTCGATGCGTGTTCTCATAGGAAATTATTATTTAACTTGACGGAACTAAATATTATTGCTTGGCCCGTATGGCTGTGGACCTAATGTGTAAATTTCGTTGGATAATTTGATCGTTAATGACCAGAACGACTACCCCCAAGTTTAATCGTAAAACTGTACTTTTATTGTACCTGAAAACCGTTAAATTCACCATAAATCATATACATACTGGAATGGTGTGTTCGAGGGCTCAAATCGAAGCCAACTCGACGAACTTTAACCCTATGCTAGTTTCCAGATATTCCTAAACTTAAACTGTGACGATAATTGGATCGGAGTGCGACTCTGGACTGCAGTCCAGAGCGACTCCAATTGTTGGTTGCTGTTCCGTATTGGGTGCCACAGGATTTCCATGACTCGTGGGTTGCGGAACTCTGCCGTTTATTGTAGTTGAATCTGTTATCTAGACAACACAAGTGGTTTCATCCTGTTCCGTCATCAATTGCTATTTAATCTGTAATTTAAAAGATCGGGACGCATAACAGTCCCAACAGAATCAGAATTGACATACTAAAATTAAACAGCATATATCTCCTGACATACAGACGCGATCGAAGATCCGTATGTTGCGTTGAAAACCTTACTGAAAACCCTAGATTTCATCCCACTGTAGCATCGCTAAAATCTGATCCCAACTGGGATTAAAATGCGTTACGAAACGGACTTCTGATTCTGAAACCGGATTTCCAGCCGCGAGCGCTTAAAATGAAATGGTTATAATTAATGATCCTGGAACCCGATTGGCTTGAAACTAAATTTGATGGATGGACAACTGAACATACTAATTACTACCTGTTTATCATTTCGCTAAATTCTATACGTACGTTTCATGATGAATCGTGCAAGTGTTAGAATACTATTTTTATGACACCTTAATCATGCTTCATATACTGTTTACGCATCATATCATACCTGTATCACTGTAGTGATAACCTAGTGATATCGTGCACTTACCCAGTGTTAGATTTTAGTGATGATTGTGGCAAGTACGTCAGTGTTCGTGTATCCGTGATTAAGTGAAAGTGATACGTACTTGTACACAATCAGTGACCCTATTATTCTATTGCATTGTCGACGTCTGTGGGATGCGTGTACGTGTGACTATAAGTGGTATGAGACACTTATGGAAGCGCTTGCACGGGTGTCACAGATAAGACACCAGACTCTGCCATTTATCTTAGGTATTAGTTGGGACGTGCTTGATGGAGGTCCTGCCTCTAGTTCTCGCGCAGACTTGTCACGGATCGATTAGTATTTAGGGTTATGGTTAGCGTTTGATGTAGACCACGGGGTGTGGGGTAGTTTAAGTGTGAGTTCAGCAGAATCTCGGGAGTCCCATGCCGGCTTATATATTTAGGGAGATATATGGAGATTTACAGGGTATGTGATATTCACCGTGATATACATGTTACATGTTAGGCCCGTGGTCCCTTGCCCTTGGGTTCTACCCTTGGGTGGAGGACACTCGCGAGTGGTTGACTCTCACACTTGGACTGACGATAGGCTTAGTGACCTGTACAGTGAGACTTAGAGACTGATAGGGATACGGGCATTTATATACCTTATATACTGTGTTGACATACGTGACATATCGTTCTACTGCTTTACTGCTCCGCTGCATTGATTACTGCACATTCATATTCATGCTGTCATTGATTTACTGTTATTCATATCTATTACCACTGTTAGAACTGTCACTTGATTTTATATATATTATATTGCTATTGTGTCGCTCTGACGACCTGAGTATGCATGCTCAGTGTGAGGAGAAGATTTAGACTGGACCAGAACTAGACGTGCATCACAGACTTCTTGACTTGCCATTCCAAGTTACATTCGTTTGTTCCACTTCATGTCAGTCTTTACATTGTTTCTTTCAGTTACTGCATTTCTCATTACCTGCGCATCATTTACTGTTTACCATGAAAAACTAGAAGCCGAAGTGTGACTACGGCAGGACATTCCTTGACCGTAGGAGCATGGCTAGCCTTGTCTACCCCTCGTATTCCGTATTTTAGGAAGCGGGGCGTATCAAGAGGATCTCCAAATATCGAGAGAAAAAGTCAGAAAAAATCCCAAGTCACGATCCTACCAAACAGCGGCGGAAGGGCGGTAATAGGGCTTTTGGCGGCGGAAGGGCGGTCATTTAGCGGCCGTTGGATGTGAATTTTCAGAGGTGTCACGCCCCGCTTCCCAGTAGACGGAAACGGTGACGTGGCAGGCCCACGACGTATTTATGTCGAGAAGGTCACTTCCCGGAATAAATACGCTAAGCGTAAAAGAAGCAATATAAAATGATAAGAAAATTAACATGAGATTAAAACCACAACTTTATTTACATTCAACTTGATTCATTTACAATACATGATTTCAATTGAAAAAAAACAAGAAAAGAAATGCCTAAATAGGTGGCAGACATAAACTCAGAAAAAGATAACTGGTCTAGGCCTGGATCGTGATCTGATCGTGCTCCTCCTCTGAGATGTCTACCTGCTCAGTCTCCACCGTATTTGACGAACATTCCAAGAAAACAAAGGTGGGTGGAATGCCCGTCAGCGAACTTTCTCTCGGTAAGTCCCAAAAATGAAGTGAAATATCAAGTGTAATGATAAAGAAAAAAATTGTATATCATGAACAATTGGTTATGAAGTATGGTGTGTCAGCATGTCGTTTAATATAAATATGGCAAGTTTATTTAGCATGCAATTCTATATATCATGGTAACTAACATGAGTAGAGTATAACATGGCCTTATAGTGTAGGTATAGTGAACATGAAGTGAATATAAGTGTCTTAACATGCCTCTATTTGGGTATACTAATTTAACATAAGTTCAAGAGTGAATGTCAACCAATCTCAAGAGTGTTCTCGAACCCAACATGCTGTAATTCAGGAATAAGAAACCACGGGCCCGAATCAAGTATTAGTAACGGGACTTCAACCTAGTGTTGAAGTATTCCAAACTCAACATGCTGTAATCCAGGAGCAAGGAAACACGGGCCTTCATGATAGATTGCTTATGTTAGTAGACATGGATTCATGATCTAGTGTGACTCCTGAGATTTCATTGGATTCACGCATGAACTACCCCAACACCCCGTGTATTCTACGTTACAGTTAAGATTACCAGCCTTGCTCGAATCCATGAATACATCAAGTTGTAAGATTGAGTTCATGTCAATATCATGTATTCGTGTCAAGTATTCTTGCATTCATGTCAAGTTGTATTCATGGTTCAAATCAAGTCAGTTTCAATAGCAGCCATGGTGTTATGGTATTCATGTTAAATGCACGTTAAGTTGTAACCCTGGTTCGGTCAAGGTAAGTCATATTTGATATTATTGTTTGAATTCAATTATTCATGTTCATGATCAAGTATTCGTGTTTGATATTGGATTCAGGTTTGGATCAGACACTTATAAACTGATTTAGATCTTGAATCAGGTTCTGGAGTTATCGGTAACTGCTGCACATGGACAACATGATTTGTGTCTTTTCCAAGACAATTATCATTGATAACTCCGTTATGTTGTCTACCTTAAATAGGCAAGCACTCACTTTCTCCGCTCCCTGGGGCTCAAGAGAATTGATCCCGCTTAAATCTATCTTTACTAAAGTTCTTAAATATTGTTTTATATAGCTCGAGGGGGTTTTATAAAAAAAATATTATAATATGGTTAAAAATAAAACTCAAGAATTTATTAGTATTTAGGGTTTTATGGATATGAATTTTAAGGATTTGAGGTATTTTAGTGATAATAGCTTAGCTTGGAAAGTTCATGATATTTTATTGTAAAACATGTCTTTTGTTGGTATCTTGATGTTATTTTAGTGAAACTTGTAATTCTTTCATTTTAAAAAATGTAAGTTTATTATATTTTGAAAATATATGGATTTGTAATTTTTATATAATTATTAAAAATTAAATTTTATTTAATTAGAAAAATGCATTTTTCTTAAAAACCGTATTTAAAATCTTTCGAGACCGAATACTCCGTGAGGAGGTCTGCATCTTGCTCTATTAGCCCAAGAATGTGCGATAATCCACACCATCTAATAGAGGATTCCCTAAAGAGAATTGTAGAGGAATAATCGTAAAGGAATTTAAAATACAATTTAAAAAAAAATCCGGTTTTTTTTGTAGTAAATGGTATTTTCTTGTAAAGTTGTAATCGTAACAAATTTTCTAACAAAGATGTATCGTGCTATGGAACCAAGTGTGTACGTGAGGGGTAGGTCGTTATCCCGTGAAGTTTCCCTAAAGATATGTTTAAGCAAAACAATAAAAGATGATATATAAAGTTCATGGTATTTAAACGAAAAACTTAAATTAAAGTTATTTTACATGATATTCTTGACTAAAATTTGATTCTAAACCTTATGATTTAAGGTTACAAGTGATGGATACAAGTTAGATTGAAAAAATATTAAAGAGAAGGAGTTTTCTAGGGTTTTGAAAAAGATATCGGTATTAACTCCACTTACTGATATACATTTTGAAATGGAATTTTAAAGATGAGGAAAGAAGATTGGAAGGGACTTACCGTTTGATTATGCTAGAAGAGGGGTAGGAAGAGTAGGAAAGCTTTGGGGTGTCGCGGAAGCGCCGGAATTAGCTTTGATCTTCGCCAGAAGTTGCTTGCTTGCTAACTCTACTTTACTCCACTTGCACCTAGGAACTTTTGAGAGAGTTTTGGCTAAAATTTTCAGAATGATGAAGGGCTAAGGCATGAGGTAGTATTTATAGTGGAGAATTAGGGTTTTGGAATTGAAAATGTGGATTAAAAAGTATTAAAAAGATGATAAATGGTGAAATGAAGACTCTCTATTTCATTACAGGGAAATCAAATAGTGCACAGGAGTTAGGGGTAGATGAAGAGGTAAGTGTGCAAAGCCCAGGGCTATTATGGCAAAATCCGACCGTCGAGGCCGGTCGAAAAGCTTGTTTGGCCGGTCGAATGTGAGCATCTGGCATTGAGATTCGTGCCAGATGTTTAAAACCCTGTTTACTCCATTTTCCACATGTTTGATTTTTCTGTCTTTTCATTTTTATGTGTATTGCACGTGTAAACTTTTGGGTTTCTAAAAAGTTTTTAAAAAATCAGAAAAAATATTGTGTCTGATGGGAATCGAACACAGGGACTACGTCACAGTAGTGTAAGGCTTTACCAGTGAGCTACAAGTTGTTTCTTACTTTTATTTAGCAAAAGTAACTTATAACTCGTACACAGGCCGTGATACACTCTTCTGTATATTAAAAAGAAAAAATTTGTACAGTGATTTCAGAGTCGTTACATTCTACCACCCTTATAAAAATTTTATCCTCGAAATTTATACTAGGAAGCTGTAATAGATTCAAGAAAAATTTGGTTAAAACGGTGGTGAAGGAACTGCTAATATCGTACCGAAAGTGCATGAAAAATGTTGGAAAGAACGAAAGGATGCAAGAATTTGAAAATGTTGAAAAAGATAGGAGGAGGTTTACCCGTATTATCTTGACCTATGGATTCGGTTTCTACGGCCACCAAAGTGAAAGCTCGACGTCTCGGCATATTTCTCTGTGCATGCTGATACATCGATGGCTGACGAGGTAAAACTGGTCCGCATGGAGGTGGTGCAGGAAGAGGTAACCAAGTAGGTGGAGCTTGAATAGCTGGTCTAGCTGCGGAAATTGGGCCAGTTCGGTTGTGTGGGCAAGTTCCTATAGTGTGTGAGGATGATCCACATATCAGACAAAGACCATTCACTCGACGGCAATCCCTGACTTGGTGTCCGGTCCTTTTACAATAAATACAGAAATTGGGTTTAGTCTCAGAAAACGATCCTCCTGACCTCATAGCTGGCGTTGGGAGAGTTGGCCTAGAAAAGGCTCCTCCAATAATCTGATTGGCGGGGCGTTTCATACCAACCGGCTGTGGTCTTTCCTTCTTTTTAATGACAGCTTCATTGTAACGACTCTATTTTAATGTACAGAAATTTTTTAAAGTTACTGTACAAATGGAGTATTTTTAAATCCTGTGCATAAGTTATAAATTTGATTTGTTTTAAAACGGCAAGAAAGCACTTGTAGCTCATTGGTAAAGCCTTGCACTGCTGTGACGTAGCCCCTGTGTTCGAATCCCCTCAGCTACATATTATTTTTGCTGATTTTTTTTCTTTTATACTTTTTGGAAGCCCAAAAGTTTACACGTGCAACACACGTAAAAATGAAAAGTCTCAGAAATCAAACATGTGGAAATTGTTAATTAAACAGACTCCGACACGTGGCGGCAATCCCACACCCCATCTCACTAAGATGGCCGGCGAGATTGGGCTCTGGGCCGGTGCCGCCGGGCCCCTCTTCCCTAATGCCTACAATTTTTGCCCTAGCACCCCTTGGACTCCCCCCACTACTCCTCTTCTGTTTGATTTTCCTGCACATTAACATTGAATTAAAATGAGCTTTAAAATCAAATTTTAATGCATTTTAATTCTCATGTTTAATACCTTAAACCCTAATTCTACCCTATAAATACCACCCTACACCCTAGTCCTCCTCATTCTGAAATCTAGCATCAAAACTCTCAAAATTTTCTAAGTCCAAAATGTTGTACAAGTGGAGTTAGCCCAAGGTCAAGTTCCGACGACGTTTCGGGACAAATCTGGCAACACCGCGACTCCACGACGCTTTCAAAATCTTCCTCCATCTCTTCTCTTTACCCTAATTCAGTAAGTCCCCTCTACTATCTTCTTTTTACCTCTCAAAACTTTTTCTTTTCAATGATATCGGTAAGTGGAGTTATACCGAAATCCATCTCTAAAACTTCTTAAACTAGCAATTTTTCTTAAGAACTATTTATCTAAATCATTGTACTTAGTTTGTTAAACATTAAACTATAATTAGAAATAAATTTCAATTCAAAACTCCATATAAAAACACTTTTATTGCACTTTCACGGTTAAATACCACAAACTTTCTATTCGACATTACTTCATCATATTACTCATATTACCTTTAGAAAACTCACGAAGTAATGACCTACCTCATCAGAACACTCATCATGACATAGCACGATTGCCTCTTTACAATATTTTTGGGACTAATACAATTTTATGATAAAATACCCTAATCTATTAAAAACCGTATTCTTTAAGATTGTTTTAATTAAATTCCATACAATTATGTCCTTACAACCCATTCTGGAGAATCCGATTTGGTTGGTGCGGGTTATCGCACATCCATCGGACTGGTAGGGCGAGATGCAGACCTCCTCACGGAGCATACGATCTCGATGGAATTTTTATTACAATTTTTAAGAAAACGTGATTTCTATTTAATAAATAAATTCTATTTTTGAGTTCGATTGATAGAATTGTCTTGTTCCTTGGGCCTCATACGAGCTGCTTATTAAATTTTTCCCTTGGCTAATAACCCACTGTAATAAATAGAAATGCCCTACGAACCCTATCAAGTGTAGTCTTTAAGGATTGGGTCGAAAAACAATACAAGGCAGGAGAGATAGAATTTTCTAAAGGCGTGTTAGCAAACAATCCAGCTGTGACCGCCAATTTCATAAAAACAGATACCGAAGCCCTTCGAGAACCCGCTGCTCTCAGTTGTCTGCCCTTCTCGAAAAGGAGCGGACCGATTTATCAAGCCAAAAGCCCAACGAGCAACATTACCAATGAAGAAGCAGTAAACGGGTACACAACCCATACGATCTATATGGTGGAGCCTAGAAGAACAAGTCCTCCTACGCCTCATACCATGACAATGAAGTAGTTGTTGCTACCCAACACCGGCTCGGTATAGATGATGAAGAGCCTGCTCAGGCCATTAAGCCAAAGGAGCTCGTGGTTCCTACGGAATCGAGCTCAGGCAGTAAGGATGGCTCGGTTATCATACCCGGAACTATAGAGCAAGCGTTATTCCAATGGCTTCAAAAGCAGCTTCAGGACAGGGATGAGAAGTTGGCCAAGGTTCATTCTAAAGTCGATGAGCTGGCAAATATCATGGCAGATCTCATGACCTAAGTTGCCCGATTGCAATTAAAGAAAAATCAAAATATGGTTCATGATCCAGGGACTGATATCCTGAAATAGCCAACCGACACTCTCTCCAGCCCAAGAGCGGAACACTTTTGCGAAAAACAGTCGCGATCAGCTTCCAATCCCTCCGATATGTACACTGAATGGGGTAAGCGAACAGCAGGCGAACCAAAACCAATCGGCCTCGAGGACCAACATTAGGAAATGTGCTGACTCTAATGGAGAGAAGGAAGACAGTATACTCCTTCAGAAGGGACGAAATCCGCAAAATATTCGAGGACGTCTTGAACAACGGTCTTCGACTGCCTATTCCAAAGAGGCCACTTGAAATGAACATGACCGACAATCCCATATACTTCCCATATCATAGGATGGTGAGTCATACCAACGAAAACCGCTATGTTTTCAAAAATTGAGTAGAGAACCAATATAAGGTGGGGAAAAACCTACCGTCCCTGGATGTACCGGCACACCATCAAGTTACAGTCATCAACTCAGCCTCGCCAAGATCAAAGTTTGAGAGGCTTGGATAAGCAGACACCCATGATCATCACGTCATTAAACTAGGAACAGTAGACTACCACGTCGTTAAACTGGGAACAGTCGACCCCTTAAGTCGTTAAACTGGGAGTGTAAAAAATGTGTATATGATGGGGCAACTCGCAATAAAAATCAGCGAGTAAAATAAAAATGAAAAAAGAATGATGGGGCAACTGTGAATAAATAGCAGAAATGTTAGGGTAATCGCGATCTTCGCGATAAGAAAAGCTGAAATGGTAAAGCAATCGTGGTAAAAAAAACTTGTATATAAATAAATATTTCAAACTCCTCCAAAGGAGAATGATAAGTCGCTCTTGAAAGAATACTTCAGTGTTAGCAATACAGATGCCAACAAAATTTCAAATCCGTAAATGTCCAAACAGTGAAAGATGAGTCGCTCCTGGCACCATCCCAGTGTAGCGATGCAGACGCCAACCAAAATCCAAATTCCCAAAATTCTCCCAGCCCTACGGCCGATCCCCAAAATGACTACCGTATACAATCCACGGGTACAAATGATCCCCATCCCAACCAAATTCCACTACATCAGCCCTACGACCAGTCCCCAAATTGACTACCATATACAATCCATGGGTATAAACAAGCTAAATCACATCCATGCCCCACCGCAATCACCAGCACCACGTCCGGTCTCCGCCATCGGAATTATGCTCCATTTGGGAAGACCCACTCATGTGGCCTCACGATGCATGAGGAGAACAAAGCTTACGAGATCCTCTCTTCTAAGCCATCACTCCATTTGGGAAGATCCTTTCGACTCGTGGGGAGAAAATGCTTTTATAGGACCCTTACGGCTTATAAAATTGAAAAACCTTAGGTGATAGGGACCTAAACCTGTCTTCTAAGCCATCACTCCCCAACAGGTAAAGGCAAATGATGAATTGCTCCTAACACTTGTGCTCTAATGTTAGCAACACTGATGCTGACCCTAACCCTAAAATTCCAAACTTTCGATCCAATAGAACCCTAAGTTGTTAAACTAGGAACATATGACCTCTAAGTCGTTAAACTGGGAATGAGGGAAATCCCCTCACGGCAAATGATGATTCGTTCCTGGTACCATATTCCAGTGTAGCGATGCTGATACCAGAAACCAAAACCAAAATCCTCAAATCCTCTCATAGCAAATGATGATTCGCTCCTGGTACCATATTCCAATGTAGCGATACTGATGCCAACCCAAATCCCAAGTTCTCCACAGCAAATAATGATTCGCTCCTGATATTATATTCCAGTGTGGCGATGATGATGCCAAACAAAAGCTCAAACTCCAAGTCTCAGGCACAAAAGCCCCGCTGGACGGATAAGAAACTCCCAAATTAAATCAAATCAACAAGTTAACCAACGACCTCCCTGTTGAAATCAAGCTCCGCCTCGGAATCAAGTCAATCAATGACCTCCCCGTCGGAATCAAGCTCCGTCTCGGAATCAAGTCAACCAACAATCTCTGCGTCGGAATCATACTTCGTCAAAGAATATATGCCCTGTGTTGGAATCATGCTTCGTCTCGGAGTATCTGCCTTCCCAGTCGGAATTATACTTCTCATTGGAATCAACCTCTGTGTCTAAATCATGATTTGTCTCAGAATGTATCCCGTGTCGAAATTATATTTCGCCTCGGAGTATCTGCCTTCCCTGTTGGAATTATGCTTCGCTTTAGAATCAACCTTCGCCTTGGAATCAACCTCTGCATTGAAACTATATTTCGTTCAGAATGTCTACCTCTACATCGGAACCATACTTCTTCTCAAAATGTACCCCGTGTCGAAATCATACTTCGCCTTGGAGTATCTGCCTTCCCTGTCGGAATTATGCTTTGCTTTGGAATCAACCTCTGCATCAAAATTATGTTTCGTTCAGAATGTCCACCTCTGCGTCGAAACCATACTTCATCTCAGAATGTACCCCATGTCAAAATCATGCTTCGCCACGAAGTGCCTGCCTTCCCTATCGGAATTATACTTCACTTAGGAATCAAGCTCTGTATTGGAACTATGTTTCGTTCAGAATATCTGCCCTGCGCCGGAATTATGCTTCGTCTCAGGATACACCTATCCAGTGTCAAAATTATGCTTCGTCTTGGAACCTTACGTCGGAATTTTGTTTCGTCTCATAACATATCTGTACCGCGTTGTTATTATGTTTCGTCTTGGAACCCTGCGTCAGAATTATACTTCGTCTCAGGATACACCTATCTTGTGTCGGAATTATGTTTCATCGTGGAACCCTACGTCAGAATTATACTTCTTCTCAGGATATACTTTTCCCGTGTCAGAATTATGCTTCGTCCCGGAACCCTGCATCAGAATTATACTTCATCTCAGGATATACCTGTCCCATTTCAAAATTATTCTTTGTCCTGGAACCCTGCATCGGAATTATGTTTCATCTCAGGATACACCTGTCCCGTATCGAAACTATGCTTGGTCCCGGAACTCTGCGTCGGAATTATGTTTCGTCTCAGGATACACTTGTCCCGCTTCAAAATTATGCTTCGACCCGGAACTCTGCGTCGAAACTATACTTCGTCTCAGAATATATCCTCCTCCTGGAATTATACTCCGCTCTCCGGAATGATACTCCGATCCTGGAATTATACTCCTGGAATCATGCTCCGCTTCTCGGAATGATGCTCCGATCCTGGAATTAAGCTCCGTATATCGGAATTGTGCCCCGCACATCAGAATGATGCTTTGACCCCCTGGAATTATGTTCCGCACATCGGAATGACGCTCTGACCCCCTGGAATTTCCGCTCTTCGGAATGATACTCCGATCCTGAAATTATGCTTCACTCTTCGGAATGATGCTCCGATCCCGGAAGTATGCTCCGCTCCTCAGAATGATGCTCTAACCCCCAGAAATATGCTCCCGGAATGATGCTCCGCCCCCGGAATGATGTTCCACCTCGAAGTCAAACTCCCCATGGAAGAAGATTCATCAATTTCACGCACATGACCCATGTATGTAGTGTGCATTCATTGATGGGGGGCACTTTATTGGGGTCAAAAATCACACCCCAAGGTCGAGCTCAATAGGTCTAGGTCAATAAGTTAAAATCAAGGCTCGAAAAGTGGGCCCGGGCCCAAGCCCGAATCTAAGTCAAGTGGGCCCAAGCCCGGACCCAAGTCTAAGCAAGAGGGCCCAAGCTCGGGTTTGGGTCCATGCCCAAGTCGAGCTCGAACATGAAGAGGCCGGCCTCTCTCATGCTAAGAAGAAAATTATGTAATAAATAAGTTTGATATAATTTTCATGCATAAATGTAAAATAGATGGGCAAAATGCCATTTTGTAAAGGCCTAAGGGCTATGTGTAAATTTGTAAGTCACTATAAGTCGACATTATGTTGAAATGAAAAATGATAATTGATTCCCCTCAAAAAATTAGGGTTTGTGCCTCCATATCCTCTCTCTATCAAGTGTTTCCCTCTTTCTTTTCATTTCCAATTAAATCAAGAGCTTGGCTTTCTTTTTCTCAAAACCAAATAAAGTTGCTCCATAAAAGCCTCGAAGGGGAGTTCAGATCTCCTATCAAATCCCTAAAAGGGAGATTTTTAATCTCACCTTTCTTTTTCTCCAAGATCCAACAAAAAAAGAGGAGGAGGAAGAAGACCCACCTCTAAAAATCCTACTTCGGGAGGATTTAAGACTCAATGGAGAAGAAAGGGACCCCCTTTGATCATTTTCGAGGATCTTTGAGGAGTTCAACTCCAAGATCCAAATCCAGACTTTTTATGAGTTTAACTCCAAATCCAAATCTCTTAGGAGTTTAACTTCAAATCCAAGCCTTCTGGGAGTTTAACTCCAAATTGCATCCAATTTCTTCTTTAGGAGTTTAACTCTGAAGCTTCTTAGGAGTTCAATTCCCAGCCTAAGGGCTAAGCCCCTTCTTTCGCTGGTGTTTCTAGCGGCCGCGTACAGGGCACGTGACCCGCTTGCGTCCAGTGCCCACGCATAGGGCACGTGACTCGCTGGCGCCCACGTGCTACGCACATGACCCGCTGGCGCTCAGTGGTCACGTGTTGTCTCACACGTCCTTAGGACGCTCCTCACCCCTCTTTTTCCCAAACATTCCACACTAAAAATACTTTCTCGTTAGAAAAAATTCTAACAGGGCGCTGCCCCGCTCTCCGCAAGGGGGCTGCTAGCCCCCTTGACCCTCGTAAACTTTGCGAGGCCCCCGATATGGCCAAGCCCTCTTCAAAATACAATACACGCACACTGCACATTGAGTTCGCATGACCAGTTTCACCCGTCAATCGGAGGTTAGCTCTCTCGAAAAGCGAGGGGTAATTAATAGCAGCTTAGTCCGTGGCTGCCGGAGATTCGGATCCCCATAATCAATAAAAACTCCGGCCTACCCTAGGCAGGGGGAATCTATAATACGCATGACAAACGCGTGTATTCTTATCTCAATGGGATGACGAAAAACACTCTACAAACATATGTTTCTTTAGGTACCTCTACACCATAAAAAAATATACGCAACAGAAATCGACCAGAGGGTTCTATCATGCAAGATTATCTCTTAAAAGAAGTAACCACATTTTGTTTCCGCTATCTGGACGAGGACAATAAAACGAAGCTTAACAGGCCTCGGAGAATTCAGAACGGGCCATATGGTAAAGCTGATTACAAGAGAGTAGAACCTATGTTGATTAACAAAATATATCGGTTTATTCTCCTGAATAGCGCAAGTCTTGAAGAAGTTAGAGAGTAAGTCTATTTTGTATTAGTTGTTCTTTATATTTGTGTGTGTGTGTGTGAAATGATATAACGTTGATGTAAAAATTTAATTTTGAGAACATAATTCATATTGATGAAGAACATGAGCGGCAACCTGATTGTATTGATGAGCGATTTAAAAAAATATCATCCTGACAGTTTCTGTGACTGGATTGTGTTCCCCCAATATTTAAAGAGCTAAGCTCTGTTAAATTTTGTTGAGACAGAGCCTCACATGCCCCTCACGAGGGCGCCAGTGCTAGAGCTAACCCCTTAGGATTAAATTCTATAGTGGCGCCGCACGTGAAGCTCAAGTGGGCGCCAATGTGCAAAGCATAGGAGTGCCTATCATAAATAAAAATTTGATTCTTAAGTAGCGCCCACATGCAAAACACGTAAGCGCCGACGCCCAAGTTTATATCAGTAGAATTAAATTCTACATGAAGATATTTCCCTGAAAATTTAGGATACTCTCTGTTAAACAGAGCAGTTGGATCAAAGATCCAATGATAATAAAATTAAATTCTATTTTGAGGAATATTTTTTCTCAATCTTTACAAACAAAAAAGATTGTTCTCTGTAAAACAAAGAGCCCTTGGATCGAAAATCCAGTGGTGATTAAAAAACACCGTTTGATAGAATAAATTCTGTATACGGGAAAATATTTCCCCAATCCTGTTAAAAAAACAAGAAAACATATTCTGTAAAACAGAAGTCCTTGGATCAAACATCCAACGGTGGGTAAAATTTCCCAAATCAATTTTGAGACCGATTAAATCAATTGGAATCTCCCAATGAGAGATTTTCTCAAAACTAATTAACAATTTTCCTCCACTATATAAAGGACCCGAGACTTCAAGTCTCATTTAGAGGGAACCCCCCATAAGCTTCTGAAAAATACAGAAAGCTTTCAAAACAACAGAGAATTCAATTCTCAATAAAAGAAAAAGAATTTTCTCCTCAAAACCCTAGGTAAAGAAAACACAGAGATCAAAATATCTCTTTTTACTTATCTAAGGGTTTAACCCTTCCCAAAGAACTTAGTTGTTCCTCTAGATCAGAGATCCACAAGACAAGTCTCCCACAAGTTAAGTATTTAATTCTCATCGGGAAGATCTTGTTCTTGAGAATCAAAAATTCAGAAAAGAACTAGATTAAAAAGAAAGAAAAAAGAAAAAGAACATGTGTTCCGGGAATTTAATTCCTCCGAACTTAGGGTTTAACCCTACATAAAAAAATTAGTTCTTATAAAAAGAAAAAAAGAACTTAGTCCTCCAATGAAGAAAAAACGATCCAAGGTCTTCAAAATAGAGATCTTGATGATCATTAATGACTAAAATGGTATTAACAGAGATTTAATCTCTAAAAAAGAAAAGAGAATAGCGCCTCACGTGTTTCCCACGTGGGCGCCCTCCTAATAGCGCCCAGCGCTTCACGTGAAAAACACGCGGGCCTCCAAAGCAGAAGGCCAGCGCCTCACGTGAAATACACGTGGGCGCTGAATCAAAATGCTTAGCACTTCATATACAGCCAAAACGGCTGAGTGCTTAGCATCGATTGGGCAGCTCCCAGCGCCTCACGTGGACGCCACACAAAAAGTGTTTCGCACTTCATATACAGCCAAAGCGGCTGATTTCTTAGCACCGATTGGGCAGTGCCCAGCGCCTCACGTGCTCCTCACGTGGCGCCATATAAAAAATACTTAGCACTTTATACATAGCCAAAACTGCTAAGTCCTTAGCACTGATTGGGCAGTGCCCAGCACCGCACGTGCTCTTCACGTGGACGCCATATAAAAAAGTGTTTAACACTACATATATATATATATATATATATATATAATTGAGTGCTTATCACTGATTGGGCAGCACCCGTAACTGAAGGGTTCACATGATACCCATGTGAGTGCTAAAGCGTCAAACAAATGCTCAACATTTTTGCATAAAAAGGGGGGCTGGACAAACAGAGCCCAAATAAGTGCTCAGCACTTTTGAACAAAAAAAAGACTGAGCAGACTAAGCCCAAATTGCCTAAGTCTCTTGCAGTGAGCTCAAATGCTCTATTTATTGGACCTTAATAAATTTAAGGATCCTAAAAATATTGCTAAGTTGATCTTAGTCTCAAATAAGACTAATGTATCCTTAGTTAAAAAAAATACATTGGGCCCAAATGCTCATATGTTTAAGTTGATCTTAATCTCAAACTAGATTAACGGCTCTTAAACCAAACAAAATAATTTTCAACTAAAGGAAAAAATATAACTTAAGTTCAAAATCCCAAATATAAAATATACGGATTTGGACTGATCTGCGCCCTACAGGCAACGATATAAATTAGTCACCGTATACAATCCACGGGCAATTTAAATAAACAAAAATACATACTACACGAAGTGAACTGCTGGAGAAGAAGAAAGTGGTTATCGCAATGCGATAATGTAATTAACTGCAAGGGTTTGCGCATGCAGGGAAGAGCATCCCCACAATCAAAAACCCCTCACAAATAAGGGGGAATCTGATAAAGCCTGCAACAACGGTCTCATCTGTCCAAACCTTTGATATATGATACCATAAATCAACTTGGTATCTTCGGAGAGGTGGATGGGGAAGTCCAAATAGCATCTGCCTCCAAAATTCAGGCCAGATGTCCCAACGTCCAGGTCTCTATCTTTCGGTAGTGAACAGATTGCAGAACATGTAAGATATTCGAATTTCATGTTTTTCCGACTAGTTTTTATCTAAATTTATATCGTTATATATTTGCCATAAAAAATGTCGGGTACAAGTTCCAAACATGTTTGCATCACTAGAGAGAAACTCGAGATGTCTAGCTCAGTTTCCTAGCATGGAGGTTGCATACTATAAAGGATTGAGTGTCCTTGGCTGCAAATTTGAAGTTAAGATGTCATGCCCCGCTTCCCAAAAATAAGAAACGAGAGCGACAATCCCGCAACGTATTCATATCGAGAAACACTCTTTCTCGATATGAATAAGCTAAATGTCTATATAAGTAGTTTAAAAAATTCTAGTACAAGAATTTTAAGCTTATAAAATTTCCAACAATATTTATAAGAGTCCCCAAAACAATAACCAAATACAATTCGAAAATTTAAGGAACTAAGAATGGAAGATAGGCTTGAACAAAAGGCATACTTACTAAAAAGGAAAATAAAAGCTCGACCTGACTTGAAAGATATTGACTGTCCACCTTGGTACCACCTCATACCTAGCCTCGTCGTCTGTCTCAAAGTCGTCTGACGACATTCCCAAGAAAAGAAAATATGAAAACAGGAATGCTGTCAGCGAACTAAAGTTCGGTAATGTTAATTTTATTATAAAACAATATTTTTTCTATGTTAACGGTATTTACAATGAAACATGATATTTTGGGTATAATTCAATTATTAATATTTATAATCTAATAGGTTTAATACAGGGTTTCAATCAGTTGGAACAAATGTAACACAATAATAATGTTTGTTTAATTTATAGAAAATGGTAATGATATAGTTTTGTAATTTAAGAATAACAATATGTATAGGTTTCTATTAACATCATCAAAAGATAATAAGGTACAAAGATTCATGATTATAAAAATATAAGGTATATCTTATTTTAGAATTATTTGATAATAAATTAGTTTAGTAAAGTATCATGTCATACTAAAAAGAATGTAGTGTAGAATTATTTTTGGTATACTAATTAAATTATGGTGTATTAATATAGTTATTAAACAATATTTGACACGAAACATGATATATTTAAAAATAGGCATGAAAATAACTGTGAATAGTAAACGGCAGTGGGCATGTCAAATAAATAGCATGTGTTAATCAGTATAATGTAACTAGTGTATCACGATATTCGATATTTCAGTGTTAGTAACTATAAGTATAAGCTCAATTATGGGAGCTTTAATATTTAACCAGGATAATCTGTAATGACACGGAACAACATCAACACGAGATTCAAGATATATATAATGCAATGTACTGTTTTTCTCAAGTACCACGAGAAACAAAACATGATCTTCCATTACATATAAATACCCCCATTTTTAAGCTACCCCATCCCCATGATATATATATATATATATATATATATATATTTATATAGTATAATTGTATATCCAATAAATAGTTTCCATGTCATACTCACGAGATTCATGAGATTCAAGATATTCATTAGATTCACAAGATTCACGATATTCAAGATATTCAAGTGGCTCATATCAGGTCAAAATAGTATAATCTAACGCAGGAGTATTCACAAACCCAAGCCTGTCATCCAGGAGCAAGAAAATACGGGCCCACTCATGTAATAGGATTCTAACCACGGTAGGAGTATTCACGAACCCAAGGCTAACATCCAGGGGCTAGGAAACACGAGCCCATTCATGAGTTGTTCATGGGACTCCTGAGAATACATGTCAAGGCCTAAATATAATTCTAAGTCTCTCTATATATGTAACAAGTATGTGATAATAGATCAGTTTAGGCAAGAAATAATCATAAGTTCGCATGCAGAAATCTATAGGTTTGGTTTAGAATTAGGAGATCTTACACAAGGAATAATTTATAGTTTAGAATACTGTGTAAATAACGAGACTGAATTTACCTCGATCGGGTCCTCATGATAGACTTACGAAGGTTTCCGTAACGCTGCGCAAAGCAGGCCGGTGCAGATTTCAGAATATATACACCGATACTATTTTACATTTTTGATAGGTTTTGGTCCAGATTATATTAAACAGAAAATTTAATTTCTACGAGTCATGACGATTCGCAACAAGAAAATCCCGATTACGATAAATGAGTAGAGAGTTATGCTTATTTTACTGCAACCGTGCAGATAGTTTCTGCTGCAGTGCAGATTCGTCACATTTTGTTAGGATCTTTTTTTCATGAACTTCTATAACTTTTCAGGTAAATTAACCTAGAAATAAAATGTAGCTAACCCTCTTTATATATTCCAGTAACTTGATTTTTCTCAATTTGGACTCCAGAGTTAATAGTTATGATCATTTAAATCTTAGATTAAAACAGTTTCAGTGAATGAATAAAAACAGATTTTATACATCGAGTGAATTACATGCCTACAATCGCACATGACATGAGATACACCCAAACATAATATAATTTAAACAACGCCTATTAACTATGGCGTTAAACGATTTAAAAGAAAACATCCAAACTCCATTGCGATATACTATTTGATTTATAGATCTAGATTGAACATGTAGGTATCATTTATTAGGTGGGTTTGTATGTTTCACTCAAAAGTAGAACCTTTCACTTTATATAAAAATTATAAGTAGAACCTTTCACTTTATATAAAAATTATAGTTTTATTTTCCTAATAATATCTAAGGTTTGTGATTTTACCTAAAATTTTCTCTTTTGAAGAGAACAATTTTAAGTAATCAAATTTTTTTTATAACATGATCTAGGTTTTCTTTTTAAAAATCTAGATGAAAACAATCACAAAAGATCGAGGGTAACTTACTGATAGGTAAAAAAATAGTAAAATCATAATACATCATGTGTGATTAGACAATATTTTTGAGACCTGCTAAACATATACAGTAGATGTAAATCGCAAATCTATCAATAAGCAGTAAATATAAAATAATATAACCCTATAAATACAAAGCATATACTGCAACTATTTTTTTGGGTCTAATTTGCATATTAGCGACAATAATTAATCAATATGCAAAAAATTAGCAAAACAGATATTGTGTTGTAGTACAACTATATACAAATAGAAAATAGTATAATTAATATATATAATAATAAATCTATAACTGCATTATACATGAATAGAGCATGCACACACGCGCGCACACGCGCGCAGCGCGCGCGCACACGCGCGCACACACACACACACATATATATATATATATGGATCACATATGAAAAATTATAAGTAAATATAACTTACCATAGTATTGCATCATACAATAACTTCACTAAATATATTATATATTTATATTAAATACAATACAAGAAGAGGGGGCTTATTTCTTGAAAAGCAACATCAAATTTTTTTCTAGATCTATGAATCCAAATGCACGCAGGCTCTTGCTTTTATAAACAAAAACGATTTATGTTTTAATTAAAAATACTTACTTTTATTTAAACTTTCAAATTTTAAACAAGCAAAAGAAATAAAAGATGATAGAGCAACTTACAACCAAGAAAGATCAATGATCTTCCTTGGAGATTAGAATCAAGGTCTTCTTGATTTGATTGAGACGGTGGCACATATTGGCGAGATTCCATTATCAATGTCCTTAGGGGGAAGAGGCCAGAGCAAAGAGAAGATTTTGGATTAGAGAAGAAGGCGACTCCAAAGGAAAGATAGTATTAGGGTTTGGGAAGGTTAGGCTTTATATGTAGAAATAAGAATTAGGCCTCTAGGGATCAAGGGCTAGGATATCACAATAATAGATCTAACGGTTTATAAGGAGTTAAACAAATAAAAAATTTAAATTAATGACAAATAAAATCTATTACTTTATTTGTTAAAAACGAATAAAAACATAATAAAATAAAAACAAATAAAATATTTTTAAGTATTGTTTAATCAAATTTTTAACTATTATAAGATCTAATAAAATATTTTTCTACAAATATTAATAAAAATTTACATTGAAAAGAAATTATAGAAAAATTTATAATATTATTTTATTTTAAATTCGGAATTAATTTAAATATATTTTTTCTTCTTATAAAAATTATTTAAAATATATTTAAAGACTAGAAAAATATCGAAAAATCACAGAAAATTCTAATTTATTTATTTCCTCACTTTGTAACAATATTTCTCAAAAATAATACTTTTTATAAATATTCCTTTTCAAATAAACCTTATAAAATTATTTTAAAATATTTTTTTTAAAATCCTTTTCTTCATTTAAAAGTTATGTCAACCATTTAAAAATTCAAGAAATCACTTTACATGATTTTTCATCCAAAAATTAAATAAAATATTGCAAACAAAAGGAATCGAACTCACAATCTATGAGATGGCGATGCAAGCAGGTAACCAGTAGAGACTAATAGTAATCTTGCACTTAAATCACAAGAATATTAATATTTACCTATTTGATTCAAATAAAAGATTTTAATAACGAAATGAATTTTAAAAGGAAAAAATACGAAATTTACGGTTGTTACAATCCACCCTCCTTAAAAAGAATTTCGTCCTCGAAATTCAGAAGGAAGATATTGTTGCAAAGCAAAGGGTCATGAGTCAGTAAATACGCCAATAACTTTGGGAAGGCAAAACCAAAAATAATATAATATTAAGAGATACCTTCGACTCAAAGAAGTTGAAAGTCGAGGCAAGATTTTTATGATAAAAGGTTCAAGGACGTAAACAATGGAACCCATCGGGAGTCAAGGAATCAAGAAGTTATCGTACAAGTTACAAGAACGGATCAAGACGAAATTAAAAAATTCATACTTAAGTTTCCTCCGCATTGAGATATTATCGCCATAGAGAGTAAAAGAAATTTTTTGATAGGTTTGGAAAGAAATTATTAAAGGAGCGCAGTAAACGGTAAGATCCAAAGATTAAGTTCTATTCTCGAAAAAGAACGCGAGGTGAACCGGGGTATTGAAAACTACCCTCCTTTGACAGCGGTAGATGGTGCCATAAGAAGTGCCACTACAACTCGGAAGTCATGTAAAAATTTCAAAAACTGAAAACAAGCAGGATTTTAAGAATTAAGAATTCTAGGAGAGATCTTCAAGAAAGTCTAACCAAGAAATCAAGATGAGTTCAGTGAATGAGATTTAAGAAATAAAAACGAATTAAGGTCATAGATGAGCTCAAACTGAGATGAAAGTAGTGTTGGAAGTATCCAACCAGTCTATACCTAGTGATTCCGATAGGGAGTAATTATCGTTAGACAAGATAACCTACAACGTCATCGCATATGTGTTCCATCAACCGACGATCCAACATGTAAGGAGGTGATGGTTAGCATAGAATGTGTTTGAAACGGATTTAAAAGAACCAATAATCATGAGTCAAAGAGATAAGAAGTTGCCGATTGGGAAATTAAGAAAATCAAGCAAATTATAAGAAGGATGGAAACGAAGATCTGGGACTCGCATTTCTGTTCCCCTTTTGTCGAGACATAAAAAATATTCAAGAGTGAAGGGTTCAAGAACGATTCATAGTGCGTTCGTCATAAATAGGGATTCAAGAAATCAAGTAAACATCAGTACCGATTACAAAGAGAATCAAGATGGTGACTGAGAGTTCGTACTCCCCTTTTCTTTACATTAATATGGTTGTTAGATAATCAAGAGAATATTCAAGTGATCACAAAGGTTCAAGAAAGAAACCTTTGTGCAGTTCTTACAACCTACCATCCTTAAAAGAATTTCATCCCCGAAATTTCTCAAGGAATATAATTGTTGTGGCCTCACCCGCGCGCGCAAACGTGCGTGTTTTGGAAAAAGGTTTTTTTTAGAAAATATTGCGCACACGAGCTCGGCCTCGTTTTAAAATTTATAAACCGTAAGTGCACGGCGCGTTGTAGCGAGCCGGCAAGTACGGGTCGATCGGCAGGGAATTGGAGATTAGGTTTTGTCGCTTAAGATTCGAGAAATAAAGAATTGGGTTTGGTTGTCACAAAGAAAATAAAAATACAGAAATATAGAAACAAGTTAAGAAGAAAGGTGGCTGTGGCTTTGGCTCGGATGGTTGAATCGCGACGATTTCTTCGACGCTCCCTTGATCATGAATTGTCCATCCTTGTATCGATCCCGACGTAAAGCACTTGTCAAGACGGCTGCGAAGCATAAATCATCAAATTGCCGATATTCGACACAAAACACGAAACGAGTCCGTTTTTTTCACTTGCCGTTTGTATGTCCAAGCTTGAGGTATCAACACTAAGCACAAGGGTTAGAAAGCATACCGCAACATCAAAAACACAAATTAGTGAGTGAGAGCAAGTGGTTTTAGTGTTAAGTTTGCTAAGTGTTTGTGATAGTATAGGGTATATGAAACCAAGAGATTTGTCAAGCCACTAGATAACAAGATACCCTATCTAAACTTAGCAACCTCAACCCTAAATTGATTTTAACTTAAACATTGCAAAATGGAGAGAATGAGTGAATATGGTATATGAAGAGGTTACCAAGTAACCATGGTTTCAAAATACCATATCACACAATAACATAAACAATCTTTAAGTTAGAATCATATTAAGCATTTTAAACATTAACAAGAGGAGGAGGAAGGGAAAGCCTTTCATCCCACATCCTCACCATAACCACAACCAAAGATTAGTTACACAACATAACAAAAGAAATGAAAACACAAAAGAAAATAAACAAAGCAAAAGGAAAGCAATTATATTAACAATTGAATGAGTTGAGATACAAGATATTGGTTACTTGTTCAACCTCTATAATGAAACCCTCAAAAGATAGCTTCAAGAGGGAATATGAAGAAGAAACCAAGTTGAGCTCACAAAACTCTCAAGCTAGACCAAAAACAAAACTAAACTATGAAATATGTGCATCCCCTCTCTCTAATCTGTTTTGGTATTTATAGGCCTCATACCAGAATAAACAAATAATAAAAATAAAATGATGTGACCCAAAGAAATGACCAGAAGAAAATGGGGACAAAAGGAGAAAGGGGGACCGACGACGCCGGACTTTTAGGGAGTCTCGCCGGTCTGGGTCCGAGCAATGGGGCTCGTGTTGGTGTGGTGAACTCGAGTGCACTCAATAAGTCCACTGGTATTGTTTGATTTCTCTCCATAACTCTGGTTTGTACTAGTGGATTTTGGAGGGAAACTAAACTTTATATCACATCACAACTTTTTCTTCATTAATCACACATGCCCACTTGTGCCCACCACTTGCACAATTCATCATTTGTATGTACCAAGGCAGCCCCACCATAGTCTAAGTCTTAAAGAGCATGTGAACACTTGTATTGTGTTGGACCAAAATTGTGTACACATATTTATTTGCAAAAGAACTCTTTGGATAACGATCGGTTTTCTGTTCTGATTGCAGTGTCGGCTCACAACTGTCATATCCGTGATTTTGAGTATGTTTTCCAGTATTTTGTCACGAATACCTGTAATCTGTATTTACTGAGCAGACAATGGTTAATAGTACCGATATATAACAAAATAGATAATGAACGAGTATTATTAAAATGCAGTTTTCTGTGAGGAACAAATACCCCCAAACATATCTTTTACTCTTCCCGAGCAAAAAAAAATACTAGCCACACTTTCACAGGGAACGCGATTGCACTGAGCTCATGCAACAATCTGTTAAACCTCTAGGTCTCCCTAGTAGGAGGAGTGTTGTCTTCTGAGGGTTTTCAGCGGATTACACCTACAAAATCCTGTCAAGTTAGTGTCGTGCGGAAACTGTTGATTCTAATCTTAAGGTTAAGTATTAAAACTAGAAGTTCTATTATCCTATTTAGAAACGACAAACCCTATTTTTCACTCCTCACAATTTATTTAACATAAGCTTATATACGCCTTTTCGTGATTGTGCGAATAGTATCGAAAAGATTTTAAGAACTTGATTAGGGTCATTATGTCATAAATATGGACCAGAATAGACTTCTAAAGGATTATACGAGTTTTTAAAAAACTTAAGATTTTCTCAAGTTTCGTTCTCCAGTTAGGTTTCAAGTCAGAATTTATAATATTTTTAACAGAGAACCAAGTATTATTCTTCACTCCTACCTTTTACCCGTTGTTGTTCATACACACCTTTCGTGATCGTGCAAAATGTCTTTATAAATATAAACCTTCATATCCCCGCTAAAAAACTGTTTATAATAGAAACTCGTCTCCGCCAAGATTATTCTCCCACAAGAACCGTGAGGACTTTTAACTCGGAGAGAACACTTACTTAGCTTGTTTTATTTGGCGATTGGAAACTCAGCAAGTTTTGGGTCAATGACTCGCAAACCAGATGGTTTTAGGGCATTAGGTGTGGAGACACTCCAAGTACTTAATTGCCCAAGTTACCAAGACCACAAAACAAAAGACTCATTTTAATTTCGTTTAAAATATTCTGATGGCAGTGCGAACGGAGATATAGCCAGTTTTTCTTTTAAATCCCGAAGACGTGTTCATGTGGATAAGGTGTGTAATCACTCTAACAAGGTTCCAGATGGGTTATTTTTCCGTCTTTTAGCTTCTATTAAAACCTAAATAATATCCTTCATATCTACTTCACCTTGTGAACTAATCTCGATATTACTTAATTCAGAACAAACCTGTTTGATCCTAAAGATGTTTATCAATTTTCAAAAATTTTGAAGACATGTTAGACATTCATTTAATTCTCAAGAACTCATAACACGTGTAAAGTGATATAAAAGACGTATATTAGCTAAGGCTAAACCAAAGAAGGGTTATCTTTCGGGTTTTCAATCTCTCGAAAAGGATTTAGTTGTTTCTATCTTATCAACCGAACCGTCAGAGTTCAAATCTAAGTTTCCCCCGCTAGCTAACATGACGAATTTTTTTTTTATGTTTTTGAAGAAAATTTTCAATTTTTATGGTTTTTTTAAATATGTATGCAAAGCAGAATATACACATGATGCAGCAAAATAAACGGAGTGCTCACCTCCAAACCAGAATTTTACGATGTCCTCATCGTTGCCCTCATCTCTGGTAGCTAGACTTAGACATCAGGGTGAGAATTTTATTCACAACAAGAAAAATCTAAGACTAATTACAGTATATACAAGTTTCAGAGATTGCATTAGTCCAGAAATTAGTACCAGCCATTCAAAATTTTTATTAATATATGGCCAAGGCTGGTAAAAAAGAAGGTATAAGAAAAAGAAAAAGAAAATGAATAAGGTATGGTTAGTTGTTAGTAAAGGGCATGGGTGTGTGAAAGTAGGGATCAGAAGACGCTGAATGCGGAGATGATGTTTTGAAGGAGTTAAAGAATTGTTTCCCGAATGAATTGAATGTTCAAGAAGTATGTGTTGAGTTCCAAGGCCAGGTTCGTTTAAAAACTGGAGTTCATCCTCAAAAAGTTCAGCAAAAGAAAGATTCTTAGGATGTTCCCAAATTGATCCTAATTCAAACTCAGAAAGAATATCAAGTTCATCCGCAAATATCTCCTCAAAACTCTGCATGAAAGACTGTTTCTCCAGGCTGTCTTCCTTCCTATGATCCTCCATAATCCTATTCTCATTGCTACAGCTCACTATTCCCAAAACTATTTCTCTCTCATCACATTCACAAATGGGTAAGTTCATGTCATCTAAAAATGTAGGTTCCCACACTAACGTTTCTTCCGAAACAATATCAATAGGTGATACAAAAATTGTGCATTCCTGATCTTTGATTTCCGCTAACAATCTATCATAACCATACCCAGCAAATTCACAAGTTCCCTCCTCTAAAATTGGAGTGCAAAAATCAGTCGGTGCAAGAATTTCATCTTCAAGTGGCATATCGGTGAAATTATCCTCTAGATCACTAGTGACAAGAGGTTCAATTGGTACCTGAAGGCTAGTGTTGGACTGACTTAGAGGGTTTTCTTGTTTGTCCTTATAACACTCAGTCAACTCAATTATATCATCATCTATGAAATCATCAAAATTTGTTTGATCGTTTATCTCACTCAGGTGACTTCCTAAATGACAGATATCGACATTATTAGGTTATAATTGACTGTGTTCACTCCCTAGAATCCTCTCAGCTAAATGTTTCACTTGTTCTTCGATTTTAGCCAACGATTGAGCTTGACCAAGAAACAATTGCTCAGATTGTTGTATGAACATGGCTAGCGTCGCAGCTTTTTGATTCTCGACTGTAGTAATCACTTTAATACCTTTCTATAAAATGGTCAACCTAGCATTCATCTCACTATCATACCATAATGGAGTGTCAGTTGTTTCAGGTAAGGAGGGTTGTGATGGTGGTGATGCTAAAGTTGTCATCCTGTCGACCTCTTTCTTTAAATTTTCAATCATTTGATCTAGGGTTGAAGTGGGACTGGGTTCAAGATTGATAGGTGGGTGACCGATATCAAAATTCTGTGACGGTTGTCCATCCTCTAGAAAAGGACTGTTTTCATGAATGTGGGAAGAATCTTGGCAATTTGCACAAACGAATTGGGAATGAGTATAAACAAAAGAATAAGGACCGTGAAAAATCGAATCGAACTGTGTATCTCCCATATTAACAAGAATTCACAAATATCACAAAAACAAAGAATATTATACCCCTAGCCGTCTATGTTATGCTAAGTCAACTAGACCTGCTCAAGAACTTAATTGTCGAAGTAAAACTGTATCGAGAAACGGGCTCAAGATATACGGATCACGAATCTAGGTAAGTGCAGAGATAAGGGGAGGTTATCCAACGCTTTCGCGAAGTTTCTTAATTAGAACAACCCTTTCTCTTTTGGCGGTTTCGCCGTGAACACTTTCCTAGGCACCCCGTGAACGATATACCGTTAAGCGGTGTTCTAAACACAGTTAATTTCTTCTAATGAGCGCGAAGTCCTTAAATTCAGAGTTCTAATTGATTTTAAGAATTACTGTGGGTATACAAGAATGCAGTTTTGTGATTTGTGGACTATGGAGAAAGGTGATGAAATCCTTTACCGTATCTTGTTTGGTTTCGTGCCCTTAATATTCGCATTAAGATGCAAATGCGCAATTCAATAAAAGAATTTAAGAAATAAATCAATCAAGCAATTCTTTTTTCGTTTTAAGCTTAAGCGCTGCAACAAATACGGGTTAGTTCTCTGTTCAATGGTGGCAAATTGTGCGAAGAATCCTGCAGAAGATACAATATTGGAATGCGTCGGATTTGAGCGAAGGTATTAGGAAATTACGTACCGATGTGGTTTGGGTTAAGAAACCCCCTTTGAAGTGATTACGGGTATTTGAATGTTCGCTTGCGTGGGTCAAACTACCCGGATCTTTGGCACTGTAGTTCACTAACGTCTTGCAATTTCATTTGAACCTCGCTCAGCACGATCGCTCATCGTAATTCCGTAAAAACCTGAAAATGTCGGAAAATACGATATTTAGTGTAAAAAGCGATATATCTGCCCCAATTCCTGCAAACACATAATTATAAAAATCAAATAATGCCAATAGAATACTAACAGTGCACTGGAGACACCACCATAAGAAAATTTTCAAAACACCCTAATGGGGCCGGCGACGCCGGACTTTTGATCAATGTCGTCGGTTGATTTGAAGAGTTTGGTGCTCGAATTTTGAGTGTGTTCTTTAGGCTATATTAGCAATCTTTTTGTACACTTTGATTTATTGATTTAAGCACATGGTGTTAGCAGGTTCTAAGGACAGAGGAAAAAGTTAGAAGTTTAGTGTTATGTTAGTTTTGAAAAAAAATTGAGTTAATAATTAGTGAGTTAGTACGAACCAGAAATAAGAATTCCTAATGACTACCAAGTTCCCGGCAACGACGCCAAAAACTTGTTGGGGCCTCACCCGCATGCGCAAACGTGCGTGTTTTGGAAAAAGGTTTTGTTTTAGAAAATATTGCGCACGTGAGCTTGGTCTCGTTTTAAAATTTATAAACCGCAAGTGCACGGTGCATTGTAGCGAGCCGGCAAGTATGGGTCGATCCGCAGGGAATTGGAGATTAATTTTTGTCGCTTAAGGTTCGAGAAATAAAGAATTGGGTTTGGTTGTCACAAAGAAAACAAAAATAAGGAAATATTGAAACAAGTTAAGAAGAAAGGTGGCCATGGCTTTGGCTCGAATGGTTGAATCGCGGCGATTCCTTCGACGCTCTCTTGATCATGAGTTTTCTGTCCTTGTATCGATCCCGGTGTGAAGCATGACTTGTCAAGGCGGTTGCGAAGCACAAATCATCAAATTGCCGATATTCGACGCAAAACACGAAACGAGTCTGTTTTTTTCACTTACCGTTTGTATGTCCAACCTTGAGGTATCAACACTAAGAACAAGGGTTAGAAAGCATACTGCAACATCAAAAACACAAATTAGTGAGTGAAAGCAATTAGTTTTAGTGTTAAGTTTGCTAAGTGTTTGTGATAGTATAGGGTATATGAAACCAAGAGGTTTGTCAAGCCACTAGATAACAAGATACCATATCTAAACTTAGCAACCTCAACTCTAAATTGATTTTAACTTAAACATTGCAAAATGGAGAGAATGGGTGAATATGGTATATGAAGAGGTTACCAAGTAACCATGGTTTCAAAATACCATATCACATAATAACATAAACAATCTTTAAGTTGGAATCACATTAAGCATTTTAAACATCAACAAGAGGAGGAGGAAGGCAAAACCTTTCATTTCACATCCTCACCATAACCACAACCAAAGATTAGTTACACAACATAACAAAAGAAATGAAAACACAAAAGAAAATAAACAAAGCAAAAAGAAAGAAATTATATTAACACTTGAATGAGTTGAGGTACAAGATATTGGTTACTTGTTCAACCTCCGTAATGAAGCTCTCAAAAGAAAGCTTCAAGAGAGAAGAAGAAGAAGAAAACAAGTTGAGATCACACAGCTCTCAAGCTAAACCAAAAACAAAACTAAACTATGGAATATGTGCATCCCCTCTCTCTAATCTTTTCTGGTATTTATAGGACTCATACTAGAATAAACAAACAATAAAAATAAAATGATGTGACTCAAAGAAATGACCAGAAGAAAATGAGGACAAAAGGAGCAAGGGGGACCAGCGACGCCGGACTTTTAGGGAGTCTCGCCGGTCTGGGTCCGAGCAATGGGGCTCGTGTTGGTTTGGTGAACTCGAGTGCACTCAACAAGTCTACTGGTATTGTTTGATTTCTCTACATAACTCTGGTTTGTACTCAGTGGATTTTGGAGGGAAACTAAACTTTATATCACATCACAACTTTTTCTTCATTAATCACACATGCCCACTTATGCCCACCACTTTCATAATTCATCATTTGTATGTGCCAAGGCATCCCCACCATGGTCCAAGTCTCAAAGAGCATGTGCACACTTGTATTGTGTTGGACCAAAATCGTGTACACATGTTTATTTGTAAAAGAACTCTTTGGATAACAATCAGTTTTCTGTTCTGATTGCAGTGTCGGCTCACAACTTTCATATCCGTGATTTTGAGTATGTTTTCCAGTATTGTTTCACGAATACATGTTATCTGTATTTATTGAGCAGACACTGGTTAATAGTACCGATATATAACAAAATAGATAATGAATGAATGACATTAAAATGCAGTTTTCTGTGATGAACAATATTATAATAGGGTAAGAAAAATTGTGTCGTGCAACTTGTCTTCACACTCCCGATGGCCACTAAATCATTGATGCTATGTCCGAAAACTACCATAAGAACTAACACGAAATGCCAAGAATTAAGAAGAAAAGAGTAATGGCAGATTCAAGGAAATATGATGGAAAATAGAAGCTGATGTTAAGGATTTGAAATACAAGAAATGGATCAAGAAGGGTTCAAGGATAAGATTCAACAAGAGTAATAAGTGTTGTTGGACTTTTAAATTCTTGTATTATCCACATTTAACGGTCATGCATAACTGACCTGCATAAGCCACCAATAAAACTTGTCACGCCCCGCTTCCCAAAAACGAGAGCGACAAGCCCGCAACGTATTCATATTGAGAAACACTCTTTCTCGACATGAATACGCTTAGCGTCTATATAAGCTGTTTATGAAATTATAGTACAAGAATTTTAAGCTTGTAAAATTTCCAACAATATTTATAACAATCTTAAAAACAATAACTGAACACAATGCAAAAATTTAAGGAACAAGAAATGGAAGATGGTTTTGAACAAAATGCATACTTACTAAAAAGGAAAATTAAAGCCCGACCTGACTTGAAAGATGTTGACTGTCCTCCTCGATTGGTACCACCTCGTATCTAATCTTGTCACCTTTCCCAAAGTCGTCTGACGACATTCCTAAGAAAAGGAAATATGAAAACTGAAATGGCGTCAGCGAACTAAAGTTCGGTAAGTCCCAATTTTATTAGAAATCAACATTTTTCTATAGTAACCGTATTTACAATGAAACGTGATATTTTGGGTACAATTCAATTATTAATATTTATAATCCAATATGTTTAATATAGAGTTTCAATCAGTTGAAATAAATGCAACACAATAATAATGTTTGTTTAATTTATAGATAATAGTAATAATAAAGTTTTATAATTTAAGAATAACAATATGTATAGGGTTGCTATTATTATCATCAAAAGATAATAAGGTACAAAAATTCATGATTATAAAAATATATAAGGTATATTTTATTTTAGAATTATTTGATAACAAGAATGTAGTATAGAATTATTTTTGGTATACTAGTTAAATTATGGTGTATTAATATAGTCATTAAACGATGTTTAACAGGAAACATGATATACATAATAATATGCATGAGAATAACTGTGAACAATAAACGGTAGTGGGCATGTCAAATAAATAGCATGTATTAATCAGTGCAATGTAACTAGTATATCACGATATTCGATATTTCAGTACTAGTAACTATAAGTATAAGCTCGATTATGAGAGTTTTAATATGTAACCAGGATATTTTATAATGCCACGGAACAACAGCAACACGAGATTCACGAGATTCAAGATATATATAATGCAATGTACAGTTTTTCTCCGGTACCACGAGGAACAAGACATGATCCTCCATTACACATAAATACCCCCATTTTCGAGATACCCCATCCCCATGATATATATATATATATATATATATATATCCAATAAATAGTGTACATATCATATTCACGAGATTCAAGATATTCATTAGATTCACGATATTCACGAGACTCACGATATTCTAGTAGTTTATGTCAGTTTCAAGTG
The DNA here is from genome assembly GCA_030015575.1 of Agapanthus africanus. NCBI lineage: Eukaryota > Viridiplantae > Streptophyta > Magnoliopsida > Asparagales > Amaryllidaceae > Agapanthus > Agapanthus africanus. Next base: position 52,953,156 of record CM057339.1, read on the forward strand.
AAGATAGTGTAATCTAAAGCAGGAGTATTCACAAACCTAAGGCTGTCATCCAGGGGCAAGGAAACATGGGCCATCTCATGTAATTGGACTCCAACCATGGTATAAACATTCACGGACCCAAGGTTATCATCCAGGGGCCAGGAAACAGGGGCTCATTCATGAGTTGGTCATGAAGCTCCTGAGAATACAGATCAATTCCTAAATATAATTCTAAATCTCTATATATATGTAACAAGCGTGTGATAATAGACCAGTTTAAGGCCAGAAATAATCATAAGCTCGCATGCAGAAATTTATGGGTTTGGTTTAGAATTAGGGGATCTTACATAAGGAATAATTTATAGTTCAGAACATCATGTAAATAACGAGACTGAGTTTTCCTCGATTGGGTTCCTAATGACAGAGTTATGAAGGTTTCCGTAACGCTGCGCAGAGCAGGCCCGTGTAGATTTCAAAATACGTACACCGATAATATTTTACATTTTTTGTAGATTTTGGTCTAGATTATGGTTTCTTATATTAGACAGAAAATTTAGTGTCTGCGAATTATGAACGATTCGCAACAAGAAAATCTCGATTAAGATAAACGAGTAGGGAGTTATGCCTATTTTACTGCAACCATGCATATAGTTTTTGCTGCAGTCCAGATTCGTCATATTTTCTTAGGATCCTATTTTCATAAACTTCTATAATTTTTCAGATAAATTAACCTAGAAATAAAATGTAGCTAACCCTCTTTATATATTCCAGTAACTTGATTTTTCTCAATTTGGACTCCAGAGGTAATAGTTATGATTATTTAAATCTCAGATTAAAACAGTTTCAGCGAATAAATAAAAACAGATTTTATACATCGAGTGAATTACATGCCTATAATCGCACATGACATGGGATCCACCCAAACATAATATAATTTAAACAACGCCTATTAACTATAGCGTTAAACGATTTAAGAGAAAACATCCAAACTCCATTGCGATATGCTATTTGATTTATAGATCTAGATTGAATATGTAGGTATCATTTATTAGGTGGGATCTAATAGATAATTTAAAATTCCCTATCAATCAAAAGTAGAACCTTACACTTTATATAAAAATTATATTTTTATTTTCCTACTAATATCTAGAGTTTGAGATTTTCCTTAAAATTTTCTCTTTTGAAAAGACAACAATTTTAAGTAATCAATTTTTCATAACATGATGTAGGTTCTCTTTTTAAAAATCTAGATGAAAACAATCACAAAATATCGAGTGTAACTTACTAATAGGTAACAAATTAGAAAAATCATAATACATCATGTGTGATTAGATAATGTTTTTGAGACCTGCTAAACATATACAGTAGATGTAAATCGCAAATCTATCAATAAGCAGTAAACATAAAATAATATAACCCTATAAATACAAAGCATATACTGCAACTATTTTTTTGGGTCTAACTTGCATATTAGCGACAATAATTAATCAATATAAAATAATTAGAAAAATAGATAGTGTGTTGTAGTACAACTATATACAAATGGAAAATAGTATAATTAAAATATGTAATAATAAATTTATAACTGCATTATATATGAATAGAATATGCATATGATATAAATATATATATGGATCACATGTGAAAACTTATAAGAAAATATAATTTACCATAGTATTGCATCATACAATAAAATCACTAAATACATTATATATTTATATTAAATACAATACAAAAGGAGGGGACTTACTTCTTGAAAAGCAATATCAATGATTATTATTTTTCTAGATCTATGAATCCAAATGCATGCAGACTCTTGCTTTTATAAACAAAAATGATCTAGAGTTTAATTAAAAATACTTACTTTTGTTTAAACTTTCAAATTTTAAATATGCAAAAGAAATAAAAGATGATAAAGGAACTTACAATTAAGGAAGATCAATGATCTTCCTTAGAGATTGGAATCAAGATTGTCTCGATTTGATTGAAATGGTGGCATACGTTGGCGAGATTCCATCATTAATGTCCTTAGGGGGAAGAGGCCAGAGCAAAGAGAAGATTTTGGATTAGGGAAGAAGACGGCTCGATAAGGAAGATAGTATTAGGGTTTTGGGAGTTAAACTTTATATGTAGAAATTGGGATTAGGCCTTTAGAGATTAAGGGCTAGGATAGCACAATAGTAAATCTAACGGTTTATAAGAAATTAAACAATTAAAATTTTAAATTAAAGACAAATAAAACTTATTACTTTATTTTTTAAAAACGAATAAAAACATAATAAAATAAAAACAAATAAAATATCTTTAAGTATAGTTTAAATAAGTTTTTAACTATTATAAAATATAATAAAATCGTTTTCTTCAAATATTAATAAAAATTTACATTGAAAAGAAATTATAGAAAAATTTATAATATTATTTTATTTTAAATTCGTAATTAATTTAAATATTTTTTTTTCTTCTTATAAAAATTATTTAAAATATATTTAAGGACTAGAAAAATATCGAAAAATCACAGAAAATTCTAATTTATTTATTTCCTCACTTTGTAACAATATTTCAGAGAAATAATTTTTTTAATAAATATTCCTTTTCAAATAAATATTATAAAATTATTTTAAATAATTTTTTTTAAATCCCTTCTTCATATAAAAATTATGCCAACCATTTAAATATTCAAGAAATCTCTTTGCATGATTTTTCATCCAAAAATAAAAACAAAAATTAAACAAAATATTGCAAACATAAGGAACCGAATTCACAACCTATGAGATGGGGTTTCAAGCAGGTAACCTAGGACTATTAGTAATCTTGCACTTAAATCACAAGAATATTAACATTTACTTATTTGATTCAAATAAAAGATTTTACTAACGAAAGGAATTTTAAAAGGAAAGAATACGAAATTTACGGTTGTTACATAAGGACATAGAAAAATCTCGAACCACCCAGAATAGTGTGATTGCGACCGTAGGATCAAATGGTATGATTTATTATAGATAGTTAAACTGCATACTTGGTATCCAATATCCTGGACGATCAGAACCATTTTATATATTTCAGTATATTTGGTACAATACACGAACCAATACGAATAGATGGAGAGAAAATCTCGGAACTTGGAAAGATGAATATAGATTGACTAATGTAGACACACGTCGATTTTCTTGTCAGGATGATCCATTTATCTTTCCGCAACAAGCATTTTATGTATACTACTCAGAGTGCTTGAAGCATCTGGGATGGAGTGTCGTATGCCGATGGAAACCCAGAGATATTTATGATGTCCCAGAATTCGAGGATCATATGGACGACAGCAAATAAGAAAAAGAAGAGAGAAGCCTTAGAGTGCTCCGACTGTTTGTCTCCGTAAACGGATTGTTTTCGGCTGAGCGTAAAGTTACATGGGTTAGGAATGATATTGATGATGAGATCCATGTATAAATTCCTAATGTGTCTATGAAACGAAAAAGGTTATCATTAATATTATGTTATGACTTCACATTTTCTATGATATATAATTATATTGCATGCATATGTAATGATTGTACTTCTGTCTAGGGGTGATGACGACATCAGGAGCAGCGAGAGGCACCAGGGGCACCGGCAGAAGCAGGGGCACCGGCCGAGGGATTCTGGCGCCCGGGGATCTGCATAGACAGCAGATCCTACAGCAAAGCGGTTCCATCGAACCCCCGTCCGTACCCCCTCCAGATCACCCCGAATGTGTGGATGCAGCCACACCGTCTGTACCCTCCCCAGACGAGTCATTCCGTGTGGACTTTGTCACACCTACAGGTATATCACACTCATATTAATTCATTTTGAATGTTATATCATAGATATACAAGCATATTCAATTTTAAGTTGATTATATAGTCATTTTTACTCTTTATTTGTAGGCGGTGCCTCCACATCCGGGGCACAGGACGCTCCCGCATGATCCGTACCCTCCGCGCAGTTGGCAGATTAGTATTATTTTAATACGTCAAATTGATTATGTATTATTTTATTCAAAAGTTATTTATATCGTTATTGTTTATTATCTAGTTAGAGAGGATGCATCCAGGTTTGGGTCACTAACTGTTCCTTATCAGAGGAATTATCGACCCGCTCTTGCTGCTATCCGGGCTCAGGCTCGTGGTGATATCGCCGCAAGTAAATATTACACTTCGATTTTCGTTAATTATTGCATTCTAAATATTATTTTGTCTTGATATTACTTGTATATCTATATATTTTTAAGATGCAGGGCAACCACGGCCTGAGAGGGGGACTCGAGGGCCCAATCAGTCCCACAGGCTTAGACCCGATACATCTAGAGGCCAGGGACCATGCCCCCTCTTCTTTACCTACGATCATTGCTACACTGGCGATAATGCCGAGAGGTTTGGCCGATATATGGGGGATGAGAGCCGCATCCAAAAGAAGTATCCTCTGCACATTGACTGGGGTGAGCAGCACACCCACTCCTTTACCTTGTTCTGGAAGTAGACTCAGGTATTATTATATATTTTAATTTGATTTTTCAAATAAATTTACTATTATTTGGCACTTCTAATTTAAAGACATTAATTTCTTGTATTTGCAGTCGAATTATGACTTTCAGCCCGTATCCATTCTTGATCACCCTGATTGAGTGCTCAATCTTCATGCTCTTTATCGGGGCCTCATGAACAATATGCATGCAAAGGCCCGATATCATAGAAATGAGCTGAAGAATGATTGCTACGAGCTGTGGCAGGTGACCACCGAGGAGGATAGAGCGTCTCTCCTACAGTCTCCGGCCTTTAGCAGGGTTGATGTAGATGCACGGCCTCTATTGTGCCAGTCTTTTGCGTCTAAGCGCAAGCAGGTTTGTAATTTATATATAATTCAGTATTTTGCATATAATTTATTTTTGGTTACTTAATTAGAAAACTAAATCTGATTTTGTTATGCAAAAACGGGCCGTTCAAAACGAGGAGAATATGAAGTCGGCGAAAAGGGGTCGACCTACCTACATGAGTAGTTTGAGGAACATCACTCGTGCCATGGAAGCAGCGGTAAATTACAATAAATCTATTTTCATATAATGCAATGTGAAAAGTTATGTTATATATGTAATTTTTCAGTGAATTGCAGAGTGCTCGGACCATGGCAGAGGGTGGTACATCGAGCATGTTAACGGATTACCTGTTCGTCCATGCCACATCAACAGATCCGGCCACGGGCGAGCTTCAATATCCTGAAACTGCTACCCAGGAGTACTGCGTAGGTGTTAAAATTTCTTCTAATTCGAATGAAATTTTGTTCAGAATAGTTTAAATTTAAATGGTTTATTTACGTTTCAATACTTTACATGGTGTAGGAATGGGCGGTGCAGCAGGCGGAGTCATCGGGAATTGATTTCACCGTGGAGACCGATCTGGCCGTGCGGATCCCTGTCGTAGATGCCGTACATGGAGGGCACCACGGTGGTTGGGAGAGTGTAACGACTCTAAAATCTCTGTACAAAATTACTTGTTTATCGTACAGAAAAGGGTATTACAACCTGTGTAAGAGTTAAAAGTTAGTTTTGTTAACAAAAGCAAGGAAACAATTTGTAGCTCACTGGTAAAGGCTCTACACTACTGTGATGTAGCCTGTGTGTTTGATTCCCATCAGTCCTAATTATTTTTTAAGATTTTTCTTTTTAATTTTTCGGAAGCCCAAGAGTTGCACGTGCAATTCACGGAGAAACAAAAAGTTTCAGAAAAATCAAACAGGCGTAATGAGGCGTACACACTGATTTCACCATGTGGCACGAATCTCAAGGCAAGACGACAATATTCGACCGCCCATTTCCTTGATTTGGCTGCCGCCGATAGTCTGGATGAGCCTAATTGCCACCGTGCTTTATACACTTGTCCCTTTGACTCCTCTCAACTTCCCTGCACTGTTTGATTTTCCTGCAATCAAATAAAGACTCTTCAATTCACCATTTAACAGCATTTTAATTTTTTTAATCCACATTTTTAATTCTCAAACCCTAATTCTTCACTATAAATAGCACCCCATGCCCTAGCTCTCCCCCATTCTGAAATTTCTATCAAAAATTCTCTCAACCTCTCTAAGTACCAAGTGGAGTTAAGCACCCAACAAGGGTAGCAAGCCAAGCTCGGCGACCAGAGCATCTCCAACGAAACCACGATCCCCAAAGGCTTCTTCTCTCTCTTGTTAACCATCTAAACCCGTAAGTCTCTCTTCTCTCCATTTCTTTCATCTCAATCCGTCTTCTAAAAAAATATCGAAAAAATGGAGTTAACACGTAACAATCTTCTCTTTTAAATATTTTGGCATGCGTGATAGGTCTATATGTTACATAATCACTCTAATATCTTTTTAAAACAAAACTCACATCTTTTGCCTTTTGACGTAAACAAAATTTTATGTTCAATACTCAAATAACGAAATTTTTCATTAAAATACCATGAATTTTAGTATAATCCTTATTTCAACAATCGTTAGAAAATACCTTTAGGAAAACTTCACGGGGTAACGACCTACCCCTCACTCACATTATGGTTTCATAGCACGAGATTCTAAATATATGGTTTATTGAAAGAATAGATTTTACGTCAAAATACCATACTTTTCAAAACGGGTTTCTTTTAATCGGTATTTTTGTAATTCTTGGAAATTACTATAACAACTCCAATTTTAGTGTACAAAAATTTGTTTAAAAATTAATGTATACTTCGGGTATTTGCATTTTTTGTGAGCACCATAAATATTTGTTTTGCTAATTAATTACAAGAAGGAGTTTGTAGCTCATTGGTAATACCTTACACTGCTGAACCAAGCCACCAGAGTTCAAATCTCATACCCCACATTATTTTTAATATTGTTTTATTTTGAATTTTTAGAATACCAAGGATTTACACGTGCATATCTCACAAAAACCCCACTACACCCAAAAATCTAACAGTACCAGAGGGATGATGAAGCGACGAGGGTCACTCCGGCCACCTGACTCGGCCGGCGGATCGGCCGACTCGGGCCGCCGCCGCCGGCCGGACTCGGCCGGACCGCCGAGTCATCAACACCAAACTTGTGTCTTTTCAGCTCCCCTGCACCCCTGTATGGTTTAAATCCTCAGACCAGTAACAAAACATCTTTAAAACCCCATTTAATCCATTTTATTACATTTTTAATGCTTTTTAATACATTTTTTAATTTAACCTTTCACCTACTCTAACCCTAGCCTAACCCTATAAATACAACCCCTAAACACTACCCCCTCACTCTAAAAATTCTGAACAAAACTCTCAAGAAATTTCCTAGAACCCTAGTGTACTTTGGAAGAAGCGAAAGGCGAAGCTCCGGCGATTTTTCCGGCGACAACCCTAGAAGATCCCGGCGACGAAACGATACACCGGAAACTACGTCCACTCCCTCTCCCTCTACTCTTTAAGCTAAACCCATAAGTCCCACTTCCCCCTTTCCCTACTCTTTTCAAAATACGTATTTATAAAACCCGACGGAATCGGAGCAAATCCGATTTCCGATTCGGTTCTTCCTAAAACTCTCACTTTTCTTTAATACAATCATGTTAAACCATTACATGTTGACTATTAAATATTAACAAACATGTTGAACAAGTTTCATGAAAACCTATCTCATTTTATAACTTTTACCGTATTTTTTCACTAAAATACCATGTTCTTTTATTTCGACATTAAAATATCACAAACTTGCTATACCTTTAAGTAGATCATGTGGTAATGACCTACCTCCTCACAAAACTCATATGCAATATAGCACAATACTTTTGGGAACCTAGAATAAAGGAAAACGAAATATTTCAAATAAATACCATGAATTAATAAAACCATTTTCTAAAAGATCAAGTATTTTACACAAATCTTTGCAAAGCGCCGCTACAACCCAATTTGGGGAACCCGACTGGGATGGTGCGGATTATCGCACATCCATAGGCTTAGTAGTCTGAGATGCAGACCTCCGCAAGGAGCATTCGGTCTCGAGAGATTTAAAATACCAAAATCTTAAGAAAATGAGATTTCTAGAAATATAATATATATATTAAAATTTATTTTTTATAAATAAATATATATATATATATATATGTAATATCAAAAATACCTATTTTTGTTATAATATAAATACTTCAGCTTTTCCAAAATCACAAGAATCACTTTACATTAAAATACTATGAATTCCATTCAAAATCAATATTACCATTTAATATCATATATTGTGAAAATTAGGTTATTCTCATTAGAAATGTCTCATGTACACTTATTACAACTCTAAAGAAGATAATTAAACACTTGGGGTGTATTTTGAAAATTATACAAAAGTATTTTTACATAAAACCCCCTCAAGTTCTATAAATTGCCCTAAGGACCCTAGTAAATATAGGTTTAAGCGGGACCAATCTCTTGAGCCTCAAGGAGCCGGAGAAGTGGGTGCTTGCCTATCTAAGATAGACAACTTAACAACGGTGTTATCAACACGGTAATCCTCTTTGAAAAAGACACAAATCCTGCCGCCCATGTGCAGCGGTTACCGATAACATTAAAACAATAAGGACTTCAATTACTTTTCTAATTGTTCTGACTCAGACTGAGTCTTATTTTAATAATCTGACTTGAATATGATTCAAGTAAAATCTACAATTCAACATGAATCCATGAATACATATATTCAATCTATTCAATCTATATTGACCGAACCGAACCATGGATATACTTCTATTTACATGATTATCCAGTTACATCCATGATTCTCCAGTTACATCCATTTACTGATATCATGATTTCGGCAAGTCATCCAATTATACAATCTATATTACAAGACAATACAATACAAACAATAGAAACAAGATATCGCGGGGTTTAAGGGGTAGATTGGTATGGAAGGTGTTAGAAGTGGTACGAGACAGTAAGATTTAATACACCTAACCTGAATCCAGTTGCTGTTGTACCGTGGCATAAACGGTTCCTTGTACTGCACTTGCCTCTAGTCTCTAGCATATAGAGACTCCTCTCGTATACACTGGCATCCTTCCGTACTAAGCTACAAACACAGCGTTAATACAACATTATAACAATATAATACAACTTTAAAAGCTACCTTCTCTTTCTGTCTATTATATTTCTCCCTTATCTTTGGGACTTACCGAGCGATTTGTTCGCTGACGATATTCTCTTTCTTTCTTCTTTGAATGTCTTCGGGTGATCTGGACACTCCGGAGATCGAGCCCACTAGTGAAGATTTGGACCACTTCATTGAAGACCCAGAGCTTTAGTTCATTGTACACTTTTATTTCAGTACTTTTTCTTTTCTGTTATGCCATTGTTTAGGCATTGCTTTCATTCAGTTGTATTTACTTTTCCATGCATTGTACAGAAAGAATGTGAATAAATAAATTTGCTGTTTTATTATATCTTGTCTCTTATGTATTTACTCTTATATTGCTTAGATACGCTTAGCGTATTTACTTCACAGTAAATGCGTAGCGGCCTCGTCGCGTCCTCTGCCTGTACACCGGGAAGCGGGGCGTGACAATTACGCCTCTACAACTCTCGTTAGGGGATCCGCTAATGGATGATGCAGATTATCGCACATCCTTTGGACAGTAGAGCGAGATGCAGAACTTCTTACGGAGTATTCGGTCTCGAAATGAAATAAAAATACGGTTTTTAAGAAATACGACTTTTCTAAATAAAAAAAATTTGGAAAAAATTATATAAAGTTATGAATTCATATTTTCAATAAAAACATATTATGAAACTATATTTTTAAAATGAAAGATTAAAATTTTAATAAAATACCGTCAAGTTTCTAAAAGAGCTAGTTTTCATAAAAATACCATAAACTTTTAAAAATTAGGTTTTTATCATTAAAATAACACAACAATTAAAATACATGTTCATGAAAACCCTACATATTATAAATCAATCTCGAGGTTTAAATATTAAACTATATTAAAGTATTTTTCATAAACCCCTCAAGATATGTAAAACAATATTTTAAGAACTATAGATTAATATAGGCTTAGGCGGTATCATTTCTCTTGAGCCTCCGGGAGCCGGAGAAAGTGAGTGCTTGCCTATTCAGGTTGGATAACTTAACAAAGTGATCAATGAAAATTGTCTTGAGAAAAGACATAAATCCTTCCGTCCATGTGCATCAGTTGCCGATTTCTCCTGAACATAAGATTTGTAACAATTTACATCAATTCACATGAAAAGACCTAAACCCGAATCTAAACTCGAACATAAACTCGAACTCGAACTCGAACACAAACTCGAACTCTAACCCAACTCGAATCTAAACCTAAATATGATCTCGAATCCAATACTCGAACAAACTAAACTTGAATCAAGATTGCAATTGTCTTGACTCTCATATTACTCGACTCACTCGACTACATTCTACACCTTTTGCAATCTATGGGTTCGATCAAGACATGTTAATCATTCAATCGAATCAATTAAGTATATTAACTAATTATAATATTATACTCGGGGTGCTTGGGATAGTTTCTTGTGTGAATCCAACGGAGCTTCAGGAGTCCCGTATTAACCTCTTTTTTATTTTATTCGAATATCAGTCGGGTTGACTCATCCACAGCCTAGAGCCCCGATGCTAATATATGAAATGAGCCCTTGTTTCCTTACTCCTGGGGTTCCACACTTAATCTTGTGAATACTTCTACGGCTGCGTTGACATTCACACTTGGAATTTAACGTTAATATATTGACCATATAGAGACCTATAAAACATAATTACCCATGATCATATACTCTTACTCGTCATATAAATAATCTAAAATTGTCTTTTCTCTTCACTGTTACTTATCTTTGGGACTTACCGAGCGCTAGTTCGCTGATGGGCATTCCACCCACTTTTCTTCTTTTGGAATGTTCGTCAGATACGATTGAGACGGAGGAAGTGAAGGCCACAGAGAAGGACTACAATCGGATCGCTACTCAGAACTAGCTTAGCTTCACTTTTCTTTAATTTATGTATGCCACATGTTTATGCATTTTCTTTTATTGTATTTACTTTCCAGCTGAAACTCTTGTACTTGTAAATATTTGAAGTTGAATGTAAATAAAGATATTTGTTGAAAAATTTTACAGTCTTCATTTATTCTTACATTGCATATTATTGTTTCAATACGCTTAGTATATTTATTTAGAGAATGACCTTCTCTGGATAAATATGCCGAGGGCTTGCCACGTCATCGTTTCCGTCTACTGGGAAGCGGGACGTGACTGGTTTTGTTGGTGGCCCATGCAGGTCAGTTATGCATGAAGTCGTAAACAATATACCACAAGAATTAATGAATTCAACAAACATTTACATTCCTTGCATTTCAAATTTCTTGAATTTATCCTTGCCCTATTTCCTTTCAAGTCCTTTCAATTCATAGCCATCTTATATTTGTTATACCTAAATATATCCCACGCGACTTATATACAATCTTAGTAGCCTCCCTACATGCACTCGCACTTTTCGACACTGGAGTATCGCACTGCTTCATGTCACAACGATTCGTGAGAACACACGCGATTCCCGTGAAGCCACTCATTTCAAGCTGGAATGTCAGTTCCGGGAATGGAGTCTTGAAGGCAACTTTGGGATATGATCAGTGCCCGGTTGTAGTTTGCGGTTGAGAATTCTACGCAAATTTCAAAGTACCGGACATACCAAATTTCGATGTCGTGTTGGGAATGGATTGGCTGGGAGTATTTTATACTACCATTGACTGCCGTCAAAGGAGGGTAGTATTTGAGATACCAGATCATCCAGTCTTCTATTTCAAAAGCGGAGACAGAAACTTGGAGCCAGGAAGCTACCATGCTAAACCAAAGAATACGGAAGTGTTCCCCCTACCAGCTGAAGAAGAAAAACCAGAGGTAGTTCAAGAGTTCGAGGATGTATTCCCGGAAGATATATCAGGTTTGCCTCCCGATCGAGCTCTTGAATTCAGCATCGATTTACAACCCGGCGCACAACCTGTCATCAAAGCTCTATACCGATTTAGTCCGAAGGGATTGAAGGAGATCTGTATTCATTTGGACGAACTACTGAAGAAAGGTTGGATTTGTCCCAGCACTTCAAGTTGGGGATCTCCAGTGTTACTAGTGAAGAGGAAGGAAGGTACATACAGGATATGCGGGATTATCGAGCACTGAACGAGGTGACAATTAAGAACAAGTATCCACTATCGCGCATCGATGACCTTTTCGATCAGTTAAGTAGATCTTATGTCTTTTCAAAACTAGATCTTCGTTCAGGTTATCATCAGGTGAAGGTCAAAGAGTCGGACATTCCGAAGATGGCGTTTAGGACTCGTTATGGTCATTATGAATATCTCGTAATACCATTTGGAGTGACCAATGCACCTGCCATCTTTATGAACTTGATGAACCAAGTTTTCCGAGAGGACTTAGACATGTTTGTTGTTATCTTCATTGACGACATCCTGGTGTATTCAAAGAATCGGAAAGAACATGCCGAACACTTACGGATTGTCCTAGAGACATTACGACAACATCAGCTCTACATCAAATACAGCAAGTGTGAATTTTAGCTAGATCAAGTTGGATTTCTTGGACATATTTTTTCAGGTGAAAGAATCTCTGTAGATCCAGCTAAGGTGTCAGCTGTTAGCGAGTGTCCGACACCAAAGATGGTGAAAGATATAAGAAGTTTCTTGGGCTTAGCAGGATACTGCCGATGATTAATTGAAGGATTCTAAAAAATCGAAGCACCTCTGACCAAGCTCACACGTAAAGACGAAGCATTCGCGTGGTCAGAAGCATGTGAAAAGGCTTTTGTATAACTCAAGTCGAGATTAATCTCTACACCTATTCTTGTAATACCAGATCAATCTTCATTGTGCATTGTGATGTGTCCGGTAAAGGATTATGATGTGTTCTGCATCAGCATGGAAAGATTGTGGCTTTTTCATCAAGACAACTAAAGGTTCATGAGCGCAACTATCCGACACATGATTTGGAATTGGCAGTAGTCATCTTCGCACTCAAGATTTGGCGCCACTATCTTTAGGAAGAACGAGTGAATATATACACTGACCAAAAAAGTTTTAAGCATGTATTTACTTAGAAGGAACTCAACATGCAGTAGAGAAGATTGTTAGAACTCATTGCAGACTTTGAAATCAACCTACAGTATTATCCTGGAAAGGTGAACGTAGTTCCCGATACCCTTAGTTGCCAGCCTTTAGCAATGAACCTCACCGCTCAGTGGAGACTACAACAAGAATTGTATGGATTGGAGATTGAAGTAGTTGTGCCAGGTAACACTTCATCTTTGATGAACTTACAAGTCCAGTCCACTCTTGTCAATCAGATCAAGGCAGCTCAAACAAATGATGCCAAGCTACAAAAAATCCGAAAACAAGTAGAAAGTGGACTACGAACCGACTTCATCATCCATGAAGATGGATCCTTGCGATATGGAAGCCGTTTATGTGTACCAGTCGGCTCTGTTCGAGAAGAATCGATGAAAGAAGCTCACAGCTCTCCGTATTCGGTACACCCCGGTGGTTCGAAGATGTACAAGGATCTACGGCAACACTATTGGTGGCATGGAATGAAGCACAAAGTGGTTAGAAGCGTAGCCAAGTGTTTGTGTCAGCAAATAAAGGCTAAACATCACAGAACTGCCGATCTACTTCAGTCGTTACACATTACCATGGACTTCGTGACTGCTCTCCCTCATAGCACGAAAGGTAAAGATTCAGTTTGGGTTATTGTGGATCGACACACCAAGTCGGCTTACTTTATTCCATTTCGAGTTGGCCAGTCAACCGAGACGTTAGCAAGGAAGTACATGGAGGTGAGTAGAAATCTAAAGTAAGATTTAAACCTTCAAGATGTACCATACTTGATACCCATAAACTCATGCAGGAGATCGTGAGATTACATAGGGTACCTATCTGCATCGTCTCCGATCGTGATACGAGATTCCTATCACAATTTTGGCAGAGTCTGCAAGTTAGCCTGGGAATGAGTCTGAATTTCAGCACGGTGTATCATCCACAAACAGATGGACAGTCCGAGTAAAAAATTCAGATTTTGGAAGACATGCCGAGAGCCTGTATGTTAGACTTCGGAGGTTCGTGGGAAGATCACCTACACCTTTTGGAGTTTTCATACAACAACAGCTATAAGGAAAGCATTGGGATAGCACCATTAGTAGCACTCTATGGACGGAAATGTCGTTCCCCGCTGAGTTGGGACGACGTTGGAGATCGTGAACTCCTTGGACCAGAGATGATCGTAGCAACTGTAGATGTGGTTTGCACGATCAATGAAAGGATGCGCATGGCCCAAGACCGAAAAAAGCATTGGGCAGATGCAAATCGTCGACATCTGGAGTTTCAACCCGGAGAACATGTATTCCTGAAGATCTCTCCAAACAGAGGAGTGATACGTTTTGGCAAGAGGGGTAAACTCAGTCCAAGATACACAGGACTGTTCGACATACTTGAACGAGTTGGAGAAGTGGCATACCGGTTAGCACTATTACCCTCATTGGAAGGAGTGCACAACGTGTTCCACATATCCCAGCTACGACGATATGTGAGCGACCCCAGCCACATACTTGATCACTCAGAGCTCACGATACAAACTGACCTAACCTGTGAGCAACAACCAGTTGAGATCCTAGACCGAAAGGTAAAAACATTACGGAATAAGGAGGTAAACTTGGTCCGGGTGATGTGGAGAAAAGACTCGCCAGGAGAATCGACATGGGAGCGAGAAGACGATATACATATACGATACCCTCAACTATTCGAAGATTAGTGCTTTATGTAAATTTCGAGAAAGAAATTTTTATAAGTTGGGTAGAATGTAACAACTCTAAAATCTCTGTACAAAATTACTTTTTTATCGTACAGAAAAGGGTATTACAGCCTGTGTAAAAGTTAAAAGTTATTTTTGTTAAATAAAAGCAAGAAAATAACTTGTAGCTCACTGGTAAAGCCTCTACACTGCTGTGATGTAGCCTGTATGTTTGATTCCCATCAGACCTAATTATTTTTTAAGATTTTTCTTTTTAATTTTTCGGAAGCCTAAAAGTTGCACGTGTAATTCACGAAGAAACGAAATGTTTTAGAAAAATCAAACAGGCGCAATGAGGCGTATACACCGATTTCACCACGTGGCATGGATCTCGAGGCAAGAGGACAAGATCCAACCGCCCATTTCCTTGATTTGGCCTCTGCCGACGGTCTGGATGAGCCCAATTGCCTCCGTTCTTTGCACACTTGTCCTTTCGACTCCCCTCAACTCTCCTGCACTGTTTGATTTTCCTGCAATCAAACAGAGACTCTTCAATTCACCATTTAACACCATTTTAATTCTTTTAATCCAGATTTTGAATTCCCAAACTCTAATTCTTCACTATACATAGCAACCTATGCCTTAGTTCTCCCCCATTCTGAAATTTCTATCAAAAATTCTCTCAACCTCTCTAAGTACCAAGTGGAGTTAAGCACCCAATAGGAGTAGCAAGCCAAGCTCGGTGACCGGAGTATCTCCGACGAAACCACGACCCTCGAAGGCTTCTTATCTCTCTTTTTAACCATCTAAACCCGTAAGTCTCTCTTCTCTCCATTTCTTTCATCTCAATTCTTCTTTTAAGAAAATATCGACAAAAGTAGAGTTAATACGTAACAATCTTCTCTTTTAAATATTTTGTCATGCTTGATAGGTCTATATGTCACATAATCACCCTAATATCTTTTTAAAACAAAACTCACATCTTTTTCCTTTTGACGTAACCAAAATTTCATGTTCAATACTCAAATAACGAATTTTTTCATTAAAATACCATGAACTTTAGTATAATCCTTATTTCAACAATTGTTAGAAAATATCTTTAGGAAAACTTCACGGGGTAATAACCTACCCCACACGCACATTATAGTTTCGTAGCACGAGGTTCTAAATATATGGTTTATTGAAAGAATAGGTTTTACGTCAAAATACCACACTTTTCAAAACGGGTTTATTTTAATCGGTATTTTTGTAATCCTTGGCAATTACGCCTCTACAACTCTTGTTAGGAGACCTGATAATGGATGATGCAGATTATCGCACATCCTTAAGATAGTAGAGCGAAATGCAGAACTCCCCACGGAGTATTCGGTCTCGAAAGGAAATAAAAATACGGTTTTTAAGAAATACGACTTTTCTAAATAAAAAAAAACTAAATTTTGGAAAAAATTATATAAATCTGTGAATTCGTATTTTCAATAAAAACATATTATGAAACTGTATTTTTAAAATAAAAGATTAAAATTTTAATAAAATACCGTCAAGTTTCCAAAAGTGCTAGTTTTCATAAAAATACCACAAACTTTTAAAAGCTATGTTTTTATCATTAAAATACCACAACAATTAAAATACATGTTCATGAAAACCCTAAATATTATAAATCACTCTTAAAATTTAAACTTTAAACTATATTAAAGTATTTTTCATAAAACCCCCTAGAGATATGTAAAACAATATTTTAAGGACTATAGATTAATATAGGCTTAAGCGATATCATTTCTCTAGAGCCTCGGGGAGCCGGAGAAAGTGAGTGCTTGCCTATTCAGGTTAGACAACTTAACGGAGTAATCAATGACAATTGTCTTGGAAAAAGACAAAAATCTTGTCGTCCATATGCAGCAGTTGCCGATTTCTCTCGAACATAAGATCTGTAACAATTTATATCAATTCACATGAAAAAACCTAAACCCGAATCTAAACTTGAACATAAACTTGAACTCGAACTCGAACACAAATTCGAACTTTAACCCAACTCGAATCTAAACCTTAATATGGACTCGAATCCAATACTCGAACAAACTTAACTCGAATCAAGATTGCAATTGTCATGACTCGCATGTTACTCGACTCACTCGACTACATTCTACACCTTTTGCAATCTATGGGTTCGATCAATACATGCTAATCAATCAATCGAATCAATTTAGTATATTAACCAATTATAATATATATTATACTCGGGGTGCTTAGGATAGTTTCTTGTGTGAATCCAACGGAGTTTCAGGAGTCCCATATTAATCTTTTTTTTATTTTACTCGAATATCAGTCGGGTTGACTCATCCACATCCTAGAGCCCCGATACTAACATATGAAATGGGCCCGTGTTTCCTTGCTCCTGGTGCCCCATTCTTGAGCTTATAAATACTTTTACAGCTGCGTTGATATTCACACTTGGAATTTAACGTTAACATAGTGACCATATAGAAACCTATAGAACATAATTACCCATGATCATATACTCTTACTCGTCATATAAATAATATATAATTGTCTTTTCTCTTCACTCTTACTTATCTTTGGGACTTACCGAGCGCTAGTTCGCTGACGGGCATTCCATCCACTTTTCTTCGCTTGGAATGTTCGTCAGATACGGTTGAGACGGAGGAAGTGAATGCCACAGAGGAAGACTACAATCGAATCGCTACTCAGAACTAGCTCAGCTTCACTTTTCTTTAATTTATGTATACCACATATTTATGCATTTTCTTTTATTGTATTTACTTTCCAGCTGAAACTCTTGTACTTGTAAATATTTGAAGTTGAATGTAAATAGAGATTTTTGTTGAAAAATTTTACAGTCTTCATTTATTCTTACATTGCGTATTATTGTTTCAATACGCTTAGTATATTTATTTAGAGAATGACCTTCTCTGGATAAATATGCCGCGGGCTTGCCATGTCATCGTTTCTGTCTACTGGGAAGTAGGGCGTGACAGAGAGATGATGGGGACTTGATCCCAGCGGGGCCCATCTAAAGTTTTCCTCCTCTCCGGTGGTTACTACTCCTCCCCCTATGAGCGATGTCTAGAGCAGCGGTTAGACGCGCTGAACTCCAAATTCGAGGTATTGCAGGAAATGATGGTACTTATGTTACAGACACACACACAACACAAAGAGAGACATACACACACAACACACATAGAGACATACACACGTAGACAAAGAGACACCCATACATACACATACACACACAAGTATGCACGCGCACGCGCGTGCACACACACACAACAACAATAACAACAACGCAACAACAAAAATTACGACGATAACATCAAGCACAAAAAAAACCTGAGCGACGAGCCTATAGATCAATTACACATCATTTCAATTCGCAAGACTTGATTTCTAGACTTAGAATTTCACAACTATACATATAGACTAAATCTAGTATACCATTCCTTTCTCGTTTATACTTATAGATCAATACTTATATCTATATCTTTATAGTTCTAATATACATAGCACGGATTAAAATACGGATACAAGTTGAATTCATGGATTCGTAAGAATCCGATATTGATACAAATCCAACACGAGTCCTATAGATCAATAACACATCATTTCAATCCGATATTGATACAAATCCAACACGAATCCTATAGATCAATACTTATATCTATATCTTTAATTTATAGATTTAGAATTTCACAACAAGACATATAAACTGTATCTAGTACACTGTTCCATATATTTTTATTACACAAACTTAAAAACTTTATAGATTCGGCAGACCACTCCTTCGGCTGCGGCTGCATAGGCTACTCCTTCGGCTGCGGCTGTCATGCTCCGTTTCCCAGTGTACGGAGACGGAGACGTGGCAGGTACGCGACGTATTTACTCAGAAATAAATACGTTAAGCGTAAATAAGCAATATATAAAATGCATAAGAAATGACAAGAGATATAAAATGAACAGCAACTTTTATTAACAGTCATCTTTACAATACACTGCTTTGAAAAGGAAGTACAAAGATATAAAGCAATGCATAAATAGTGGCATATGAAATGAAAAGTAAGTACAAGAAAAAATTAGAAGTCCTGCTGCTCGGTGAACTGGTCCACGTCTTCCTGGCTAGGCTCGATCGGTCCTCCTGACGAACATTCCAAGAAAGAAATAGACAGGAATGTCGTCAGCGAACTAGCGCTCAGTAAGTCCCAAAAGAGAGAAAGGAATAGTACAAATAATGTGGAAGGAAACTGTTAAATTATACAGTTTATTATTCTAACATAGTTGTTTGTAGCTTTGTACAGAAGGTATCAGTGTATACGAGAGGAGTCCAACTTGCTCCGTGGACAAAGGTAACATGTAGTAAAAGGTCCCGTCAAAATCCATGGGACAACGGCAAGAGAGTTCATGTAGGTGTATTTTAGTGACCATCTCGTTCCACTCCTAATACATTCCGTACCAATCTACCCCGTTAACCCCGTAATGTATTATATATTTTATAATTATCGGACTTGCTGAGACCATGGATACAAGTTGTTCAAATAGTCAGGTTCAGGATGCAAGCTTGTACTCATGTAGTCAAGTTATAGACATAGTTCGGTCAGGTCAAGTCTTGTATTCGGGTTTGATATTCAGGTTTAATATTCAGGTTCAGGTTCAAGTATACATGTTAGAGTTTGGATTCATGTTTGAATTTAGATTTTGGTTTGAGTTTGAATTCAAGTTCGATTTAGACTCAGACTTGAGTCAGACACTTATAAACTGATTTGGATCCTGAATTAGATTCAGGAGTTATCGGTAACTGCTGCACATAGACGACGGGATTTGTGTCTTTTTCCAAGACAATTACCATTGATAACACCGTTAAGTTTTCTACCATAAATAGGCAATTACTCACTTTCTCCGGCTCCCTGGGACTCAAGAGAATTGATCCCGCTTAAACCTATATTTACTAAAGTCCTTAAATATAATTTTAGAAAACTTAAGGGGGTTTTATGAAAAATATTTTTAATATATAGTTTCAAAATAATCTCGAGAATTTTTTTAAAAATTATTTAGGGTTTCCATGAATGTGAATTTTAAGAATTGAGGTATTTTTGTAATAATAGCTTTACTTGAATAGTTCATGGTATTTTACTGTAAAGCTTGACTTTTATTGGTATCCTGATGGTATTTTGATGAAACTTGTAATTCGTTCATTCGAAAAAAAAAATAAGTTTATTATATTTTGAAAATATATGGATTTACAATATTTATATAATTATAAAAATTAATTTTTATTATTAAGTAGAAAATTGAGTTTTTCTTAAAAATCGTATTAAAAATCTTTCGAGACCGAATGTTCCGTGAGGAGATCTGCATCTCGCTTTACTAGCCCAAGGATGTGCGATAATCCACACAATACAATAGCAGGTCCTCTAAAGAGGGTTGTAGAGCCTTATTTGCAAAGAAGTTTTAAAATACAATTCAAAAGAAAACCGTTATTATAGTATATGGTATTTTAATGAAATATATTGTATTCGTCGCAAAGATACATTCAAAGAGTATCGTGGTATGGAACCATGTGTGTTTGTGAGAGGTAGTTCATTACCCCGTGAAGTTTTCTAAAGGTATGTTTAAACAAAAGAATATAAGATGACATATCTAAAGTTCATGGTATTTTAATGTAAAAGTTTATTTAAAGTTATGTTTCATGATATTTTTGAGTGAAAGTTTGTTCTAAACATTATTTTTATATTAACAATAAAGGTGTAGAAATGTGAATGAGCAATGATTAAGAAAAAGTATGGTTTCAAGGTTTTAGAATAAAATGTCGGTGTTAACTCCACTTACCGACATGTTTTGAAAAAAAGATTTTTAGAGAAGGAGAATAAGGATGGGAAGGGACTTACTAGCTACTTATCCTAAGGAAAGGTAGACGAGTGAGTGTTGATCTTCGTGGCGTCGCGGGGTCGCAGGAACTTGCTTCGATCCTCGCCGGAAGTCGGTCTCTTGCTAACTCCACTTGTACATTTCTTGTACTTAGAAAACTTTGAGAATTTTGGCTATAATTTTCAGAATGGGGAAGGGATAGGGTATGAGATAGTATTTATAGTGTAGAATTAGGGTTTTGGGATTAAAAGAGTTAATTAAAATGAATTAAAAAGATGATAAATAGGGAATTGAGGGGTCTCTGTTTGCTTACAGAGTAATCAAACAGTGCATGGGAGTTAAGGGTAGACCAAGGGTCGTGTGTACAAAGCCCGGGGTCATTTGGGCCAAATCAAGCCGTCGGTGCCGGTTCTTTAGGGGGTTTGGCCGGTCGAACCGGGGAGTTAGGGGGTTGGATGTTTGCCACGTGTTCACGCCAGTGTTAATTCTATTTTACACATGATTGTTTTCTCTGAATTTTCATTTTTTGTGTGCATTGCACGTGTAAACTTTTGGGCTTCTAAAGAGTTTTAAAAAATAAAATCAGAAAAAAAATATAATGTGCCTGGTGGGAATCGAACACAGGGCTATGTCACAGCAGTGCGAAAGCTTTACCTGTGAGGTACAAGTGGTTTCTTGTTGTTCTTAAACAAAATATATTTATAAATTGTTCTCAGGCTTGTAAACTCCTTTCTGTACATTAAATTAAAAATTTTCGTACAGCAAATTCAGAGTCTTTACATTCTACCCTCCTTATAAAAATTTCGTCCTCGAAATTTACAATTACATAAGGACTAATTTACAAATAAATAAGGATATCTTGAACGCATGTCATCGTCTCGTTCCCATGTTGATTCTCCTAGTGAATCTTTTCTCCGCATCACTCGGATCAAGTTTACATCTTTATTCCGCAGTGTCTTCACTTTTCGATCCAGGATCTCAACGGGTTGTTGCTCATAAGTTAGGTCCGTCTATACAGTGAGCTCGGAGTGATCAAGAATTTGGCTGGGGTCGCTCACATATTTTCAGAGCTGAGATATGTGGAACACGTTATGCACTCCTTCCAATGAGGGTGGTAGTGCTAAACGGTATGCCACTTCTCTGACTCGTTCGAGTATGTCGAATAGTTCTATGTATCTTGGACTAAGCTTACCCCTATTGCCAAAACGGATTACTCCTCGGTTTGGAGAGATCTTCAGAAAAACATGGTCTTTAGGTTGGAACTCCAAGTGTCGTCGCTTTGCATCAGCCTAATGTTTCTGTCAGTCTTGGGCTATGCGCATTCTTTTCCTGATTGTGCGAACTAAGTTTAAAGTTGCCACGATCATCTCTGGTCCTAGGAGTTCACGATCTCCGATGTTGTCCCAATTTAGTGGTGATCGACACTTCCTTCCATAGAGTGCTACAAATGGTGCCATTCCAATGCTTGCCTGATAGCTGTTGTTGTATGAAAAACTCCACAAGGTGTAGGTGATCTTCCCACGAACCTCCGAAGTCTAACATACAAGCTCTTAGCATGTCCTCCAGAATCTGAATTGTTCGCTCAAACTGTCCATCCGTTTGTGGATGGTAAGTCGTGCTGAAGTTCAGACTCGTTCTTAGGCTAGCTTACAGACTCTGCCAAAACTGTGATCGGAATCTGGTATCACGATCGGAGACGATGCAAACCGGTACTCCATGTAATCTCATAATCTCATGCATGAGTTCATGGGTATCAAATATGGTACATTTTGAGGTTAAATCTTATTTTAGATTCATGCTTACCTCCATGTATTTCTTTGCTAACGTCTCGGTAGATTAACTAACTCAAAAGGGAATAAAGTGAGCCGACTTGGTGAGTCGATCCACAATAACCCATACCGCGTCGTTACCCTTCGTGTTGCGAGGAAGAGCAGTCACGAAGTCTATGGTAATGTTCTACTATTTCCATTCTGGAATTGGTAACGGTTGAAGTAGACCGGCAGTTTTGTGATGTTCAGCCTTCACTTGTTGATACACCAAACATTTGTCTACGCTTCTAGCTACTTCACATTTCATTCCATGCCACCAGTAGTGTTGCCATAGATCCTTGTATATTTTTGTACCACCGGGGTGTACTGAGTAAGGAGAGCTATGAGCTTTTTTCATCAACTCTTCTCGAATAGGACCATTTGGTACACACAATCTACTTCCATATCTCAAGGATCCATCTTCGTGGATGATGAAGTCGGTTCAAAGTCCACTTTCTACTTGTTCTTGGATCTTTTGTAGCTTGGCATCATTTGCTTGAGCTGCTTTGATCTGATTGACAATAGTATACTGGACTTGTAAGATCATCAAATACGAAACGTTACCTGGAATAACGACTTCGAACTCCATCCTATGCAATTCCTGTTGTAGCTTCCACTGAGTGGTGAGATCCATTGCTAATGGCTGGCAGCTAAGTGTATCAGGAACTACATTCACCTTCCCAGGATGATACTGTAGGTTGATGTCGAAGTCCGCCATGAGTTCTAGCCATCTTCTCTGCCGCATGTTCAATTCCTTCTGAGTAAATACATACTTCAAACTTTTTTGGTCCGTGTATATATCCACTAGTTCTCCCAGAAGATAGTGGCTCCAAATCTTAAGTGCAAAGATAACGGCTGCCAACTCAAGATCATGTGTTGGATAGTTGTGCTCATGAACTTTCAGCTGTCTTGATGCAAAAGCTACAACCTTTCCATGCTGATGTAAAACACATCCTAATCTCTTACCGGACGCATCACAATGTATGACGAAACCTCCAGATTGATCCGGTATTACAAGGATAGGAGTAGAAGTTAACCTTGACTTGAGTTCTACAAAAGCGTTTTCACATGCTTCTGACCACATGAATGCTTCATCTTTACGTGTGAGGTTGGACAGGGGTGCTGCAGTCTTCGAGAAACCTTCAATGAATTTTCGGTAATACCCTGCTAATCCCAAGAAACTTCGAATGTGCTTCACCGTCTTTGGTGTCGGCCAGTCGCTGACAGCTGACACCTTAGCTGGATCTACTGAGATTCCTTCGCCCGAAACAATGTGTCCTAGAAATCCGACTTGATCTAGCCAAAATTCACACTTGCTGTACTTGGTATAGAGTTGATGTTGTCACAATATCTCCAGGACAATCCGTAAATGCTCGGCGTGCTCTTTCCGATTCTTTGAATACACAAGGATGTCGTCGATAAAAATAACAACGAACCTCTCTAAGTACTCTCGGAAAACTTAGTTCATCAGATTCATGAATATAGCATGTGCATTGGTCACTCCAAATGGCATCACGAGATATTCGTAATGACCATAGTGAATCCTGAACGCCGTTTTCAGAATATCAGACTCTTTGACCTTCACCTGGTGATAGCCCGAACGAAGATCTAGCTTCGAAAATACACAAGAGCCACTTAGCTGATCAAAAAAATCATCGATGCATGGTAATGGATACTTGTTCTTTATCGTCACTTCGTTCAGAGCTCGGTAATCTACACACATTCTGTATGAACCTTCTTTCTTTCTTCGCAAGCAAAACTGGAGATCTCCATCTTGAAGTACTGCGACGAATCCAAACTTTCTTCAGAAGTTCTTCCAACTGAGTGCGAATCTCCTTCAATCCCTCAGGGTTTAACCAGTACAGAGCTTTGATTACCGGTTGCGCACCAGGTACTAAATTAATGCTGAATTCAAGATCTCGATCGGGAAGAAAAACTGTTATATCTTCAGGGAACACATCCTCGAACTTTCGAACTACTTCTGGATTTTCTTCTTCCACCGGTAGAGTAAACACTTCAGCATCCTTTGGTTTTGCACGGTATCTTCCTGGCTCCAAAGTTCTATCTCCACTCTTGAAGTAAAAGAATGGGTGATTTGGTATCTAAAATACCACCCTCCTTTGACGGCAGTCAATCGCTGCATAGAAAACTCCCAGCCAGTCCATTCCCAACACAATATCGAAGTTTGGGATGCCTAGTATTTTGAAATTTGCGTAGAATTCTCATCCGCAAACTAAAACTAGATACTAATCAAATATTTGCCTTCAATACTCCATTCCCGGAACTGACATTCCATCTTGAAATGAGTGGCTTCACGGGAATCGCGTGTGTTCTCACAAATATTTGCGACATGAAGTAGTGAGACGCTCCAGTGTCGAACAGTGCAAGTGCAGGAAGAGTGGCTACTAGTATAGTGCCTAAGTTGTGTCAGGTTTTTTTTAGATACAGGGAAAATATAGAGATATACAAGGATTGAAAAGATGAAAGAATTGGGAATTACCAGTGATAACTTGGCCAGTGGCCTCGGCTGCCTCAACCGTCATGGTGAAAGCCTGACGTCGGGGTACATTTCTCCTTGCTGGAGGCACATTCCTCTATCCCTGGGGAATTTTTCTTTGCCCTTGAGACATGTTCCTTTGTGCCTGACTGAACTGACGAGGAGGCTGTGCAAGAGGTCCATGTGGAGGAGGAGCGGGTAGAGCAAGATGAGGTGCAGAAGCCTAAATGGCTGGCCGCTGCAGAATTGTGATTGCTGGTCGGGGTGCTAGAGCTGGGTTGAGTCGATATGGAAAAGCTCCGATGGCATGATTGGATGAGCTACAAACTAAACATGGGCCATTTGCACGCCTGCAGTCTTTAGCCAGGTGTCCATTCCTCTTTCAATAGAAGCAAAAGTCTGGGCCGGACCGGTTAAAGGTTACTCCCGGTCTCTTGGGTGCAAACGTTGGCCTAGAAGAGGCTCCTTCTGCCATCTGAGTGGCAGGGCATTTCACACCGGCATTCTAAGGTCTGCCCTTTTTCTTCTTCACAACTGCCTCATAGCGTCGGGCAGCCTTCAAAGGAAGATCATGGGTTGGGAAATCCCCTGTAGCTAGTGCAGCTTGGATTTCCGGGTCCAACTCTTGTTGAAATCTTCATGCCCGGATCTCAGCAGTTGGGATCAGGTATGCCGCGAACCTGTTATGGTCTTATGTTAGCAGTGTAATATGCGATATCAAGAAATTGAATATTGAGACAATATCTTACCTGCTAAGCATGGTAAACTCAGCATCGTATTCATCCACAGATTTGCTCCATATCGAGCCTTGTTGTAAGTGGATGAACTGCTGTTCCATGTCGAAACGGGCAGTCTCAGGGAAGTACTTAGTGTCGAACATATCACGAAATGTATTCCATTCAATTGGTTGGGCGATTCGGTTTTCTTTAGCCTTCCACCATACTCTGGCGTTGTCGGTCAGTTGCAACTTCGCAACTCTCACCCAAGCAATCTTTGGCACTTGTGCTGCTGCCAGGTCATCTTCTATTGACTGAGCCCATTCTTCTGCCTCCAGTGGGCTTTCTTTCCCAGAGAAATGTTTCGGGTGCAGTTCCCAGAATTGCTTGACTCCGAGTGCCTCGACCTCTGGACGATGCATGAGGATAGCAGTCTCCCTCCAAGAGGCTCTTGATTGCCTCAAGCAGTACCGTTTGCTCATTGATGGGAGCTGCAACGGTATGTGGTGGTGGTAGAGTAAGTGGTGGGGTGTTTCCATTGACGTTGGTACTCGTGTTGTTCGGTGAATCCATGACCTTGATAGAAAAGAAAGGTTAGGATAGATTCAAGGAACTAGAAATGTAAAGAATGTATAGTTGCCGAATCTTATAATTCTTATGATATATTGCTTAAGACTTCATGCAGAACTGAACTGCATAGGCAACCAACAAAACCTGTCATGCCCCACTTCCCAGTGTACGGAGATGGAGACGTGGCAGGCACGCGACGTATTTACTCCGAAATAAATACGTTAAGCGTAAATAAGTAATATATAAAATGCATAATAAATTAAAAGAGATATAAAATAAACATCAACTTTTATTAATATTCATCTTTATAATACACTGCTTTGAAAAGGAAGTACAAAGATATAAAGTAATGCCTACACAGTGGCATCTGAAATAAAAAGTACGTACAAGGAAAAGCTAGAAGTCCTGCTGCTCGGTGAACTGGTCCACGTCTTCCTGGATACGCTCGATCTCGAGAGGGTCCGGTCCTCCTAAAGAACATTCCAAGAAAGAAATAGACAGAAATGTCATCAGCGAACTAGCTCTCGGTAAGTCCCTAAAGAGAGAAAGGAATAGTACACGTAATGTAGAAGGAAACTGTTAAGTTATACAGGTATCAGTTTATTATTCTAACATAGTTGTTTGTAGCTTGGTACAGAAGATATCAGTGTATACGAGAGGAGTCCAACTTGCTCCATGGACTAAGGTAACATGTAGTACAAGGCCCCATTCAAAACCCACGGGACAACGACACGAGAGTTCATGTAGGTGTCTTTTAGTGGCCATCTCGTTTCACTTCTAATACATTCCGTACCAATCTACCCCGTTAACCCCGTAATGTATTGTATAGATTATAATCATCAGACTTCCCAAGACCATAGATATAAGTTTTTCAAGTAGTCAGGTTCAGGATGTAAGCTTGTAGTCATGTAGTCAAGTTATAGCCATGGTTCGGTCATGTCAAGTCTTGTATTCAGGTTTAATATTCAAGTTCAGGTTCAAGTATACATGTTAAAGTTTGGATTCATATTTGAATTTAGATTTTGGTTTGAGTTTGAATTCAAGTTTGATTTAGACTCAGACTTGAGTCAGACATTTATAAACTAATTTGGATCCTGAATTAGATTCGGGAGTTATCGGTAACTGCTGCACATAGATGGCAGGATTTGTGTCTTTTTCCAAGACAATTACCATTGATAACACCGTTAAGTTTTCTACCATAAATAAGCAAGCACTCACTTTCTTCGGCTCCTGGGGCTCAAGAGAATTGATCCCGCTTAAACCTATATTTACTAAAGTCCTTAAATGTAATTTTATATAACTCGAGGGGGTTTTATGAAAAATATTTTTAATATATAGTTTCGAGATTTTTTTTATATTATTTAGGGTTTCCATGAATGTGAATTTTAAGAATTGAGGTATTTTAGTGATAATAGCTTAACTTGAATAGTTCATGATATTTTACTGTAAAGCTTGACTTTTATTGGTATCCTGATGGTATTTTGATGAAACTTGTAATTCTTTCATTTGAAAAAAAATATAAGTTTATTATATTTTGAAAATATATGGATTTACAATATTTATATAATTAAAAAAATTAATTTTTATTATTAAGTAGAAAATTGCGTTTTTCTTAAAAATCGTATTAAAAACCTTTCGAGACCGAATGCTCCGTGAGGAGGTCTGCATCTCGCTCTACTAGCCCAAGGATGTGCGATAATCCGCACCATCTAATAGAAGGTCCCCTAAAGAGGGTTGTAGAGGCTTATTTGCAAAGGAATTTTAAAATACAATTTAAAAGAAAACCGTTTTTATAGTAGATGGTATTTTAATGAAATATATTGTATTCGCCGCAAAGATACGTTCAAAGAGTATCGTGGTATGGAACCATGTGTGTTTGTGAGAGGTAGTTCATTGCCCCGTGAAGTTTTCTAAAGGTATGTTTAAACAAAAGAATATAAGATGACATATCTAAAGTTCATGGTATTTTAATGTAAAAGTTTATTTAAAGTTATGTTTCATGATATTTTTGAGTGAAAGTTTTTTCTAAACATTATTTTTATATTAACAATAAAGGTGTAGAAATATGAATGAGCAATGATTAAGAAAAAGTATGGTTTCAAGGTTTTAGAATAAAATATCGGTGTTAACTCCACTTACCGACATGTTTTGAAAAAAAGATTTTTAGAGAAGAAGAATAATGATGGGAAGAGACTTACTAGCTACTTATCCTAAGGAAAGGTAGACGAGTGAGTGTTGATCTTCGTGGCGTCGCGGGGTCGCCGGAACTTGCTTCGATCCTCGCCGGAAGTCGGTCTCTTGCTAACTCTACTTGTATAATTCCTGTACTTAGAAAACTTTGAGAATTTTGGTTATAATTTTCAGAATGAGGAAGGGCTAGGGTTTGGGGTAGTATTTATAGTGTGGAATTAGGGTTTTGGGATTAAAAGAGTGAATTAAAATGCATTAAAAAGATAATAAATGGGGAATTGAGAGGTCTCTGTTTGATTGCAGAGAAATCAAACAGTGCAGGAGAGTTAGGGGTAGACCATGGGTCGTGTATGCAAAGCCCGGGGTCATTTGGACCAAATCAAGCCGTCGGTGCCGGTTCTTTAGGGAGTTTGGCCGGTCGAACCAGGGAGTTGGGGGGTTGGATGCTTGCCACGTGTTCACGCCGGTGTTAATTCTATTTTACACATGTTTTTTTTCTTTGACTTTTCATTTTTTTTGTGCATTGCACGTGTAAATTTATGGGCTTTTGAAAAGTTTTAAAAAATAAAATTAGAAAAAAATATAATGTGCCTGATCGGAATCGAACACAGAGGCTACGTCACGACAGTGCAAAACCTTTATCAGTGAGCTATAAGTGGTTTCTTACTATTCTTAAACAAAATATATTTATAAGCTGTACCCAGGCTTGTAAAATCCTTTTTGTACATTAAATTAAAAAAATTTTTACAGCAAATTCAGAGTCGTTACATCGGCTCCACAGGCCACTCCTTCAGCTCCGGCTCCGCAATCCACTCATCCATCTTCTTCTGCGCATCTCACTCCTTTGGATTCAGCTCTGCATGCCACTCCTACTCCCGCGGCTTCAGTACTTAGGATTTTGTCAGCACATGGCTACAGCGAGGAGCAGATCGCCGGATTTTGCAGTTACTTGGAGGTGGAGCACCTGGACGGAGCTATCATAGATTTATTTATATTTTTTGGATTTCTGGTGGATGTATGCACTTTTTTTGATACATATTGTATATTTTGGACATCGGTTGTTATATATTAGATTGATTTAGAATTGTTTTTGTTTATTTCGTAATATATTATGCATAGAATGTTGTTTTTAAATATTTCTGTATTTGGTTATATGATATACTGTGCGATATATATATTATTGTGTACATGGCGGAGAAAAAACGAGGAAACCCTTTTTTAAAAATTAAATGCAAAGTTGCCCTTACGGTTGCCACCCTATGGTGGCAACCGTAGGGGCAATGGATTAACTTGGAATTGTAACTGTAGGAGCAAAATATCAGGAAAAATTGATATTTTGCCCCTACGGTAAATTCCTTAATGCCAATTGTTGGAGATAGTGCCCTCAGAGTCAATTATTGGATCACAGGCACGTGATTGCAATGATTGAGGGGAGGACCTATCCCAGTAGGACAGTCTTACTCGAGATGATAGTATGCTATCTGGTTTATCTTTATCATTGTGTACTGCTTTAGGTGACCTTACGAGTCGCTATTACACGTTGATCGAGCCCCTAAGATTCTTGCTTGACTGCCTGCAGTATGAGGGCGATCATATAAGTGAGAGCTGGAGTCTATAAGCACATCCTTAAAAGGTCCCTAGTCATGGGAGTTTCGAGACAGGGCATCGATACTCCGGAGTAGACTAGTGTATACAGTCGAGACCCCGACGAGGGGCGGTGGCCGGTCTCACAAGCCACTGGTGTCAGTTGGTTCACCTAAGATGTATACAGGTGCTCATTGAGTTATGAGTACACCGGACAAGACTCGCAGGGAACCTGCTAGTTGGGATTATACCAGACGTCAGATAGCAGTTCCCAGGTGACATGTGTACAGGTTAGTTCATCGACCTGAGATCGTCATTTGTCTCGTGTGAGTTCCTACTGTGCTTTGATTACTACCCTACCACGGCTCAAAGGAGTCGTGCAAACAGGTTTTAGTTGGGTACAGTCCCAAGCCACATGGAGGCAGTGAGCAAATCTGCAGGGGTTCGTCTCTCCCGGTATTGGGGGTGAGGTCGCGCTGTGTCTAGGAGAGCCAGAACATGAAAAGTCCTTGGCCAAGGCAGGAGATTTGCTGGTAGGTATTCCAGTAGTATCTCAGGGTGTTCTGGGCTACACTCCGACACGACTTGTACCGCTTTTGGGGGTCTGACTTTTACCAACACCCTAGGCCCGCCATGCGATGCTCATAGACGAACGGACCGGACTGTACGGATATTGTCACTGACAGGCTCAGTAGGGTGTCAGGATGAGTTCGCTCATCGACGTCCCTTTTAGTCAATAGCTGGTGGCCCGTCACGTATGGCTAATACCTCTGACGTGCTAGTGGTTAAATCCATAGCCATAGTATTGACGAGTCTTTAGAGTCCACCACACACTCAGTTACTCAGGTTTCAGGCGAAACGCTGTAGAGGCCGTATGGAGATATGGCAGGGTTCGATCAGATACGTGCGGTATTGCACGGATCGTGATCGGACGGATTTTACTAGCCGGCTTTGGCTTAAGCCGGATCCTAGTATTATATAGTGTAGTTTTGTCTCTTTGCATTTGTGTTCAGTGGGAATACAAATGCGGGCATGTATATGCAGTAGCGGGGTTTTCCTGTAATTTATTACGGGATCAGTTTTCTGAAGTTGCCAGTTTGCATTCCGTTCCAGCCGGTTTTCTTTTGTTCTTTCGCGGCCGGACTTTCTGATGGAGGGGCTAATTTGCAATTGTGCAAATTAGTATTTGTGGAGGGGGTTTATTGCATTTGTGGTTCAACCATCATGAGATTCTTTTCTAGTCTTTTCCATTGCCTTTTTCATGATGGTTTTGTGAAGGGATTTGGATTAGATTTTGGTGTGACCATTTTATATATTTGTTTTCATTCCTTTTTTCTATATACATTTTTGAGATGCCTTTTTCTCTCTCCAATCTTCACTTTGAGGAGATTGGGCCGGCCACTTTGAGGAGAGGAGGAGAATGAGAGAAAATTTCATTTTGGTGTGAAAAGATATCATCTCATTTTGCTTGCTCCAAAAATCTAAAACCCTTCTCCAAAGTTCTTGATTCCTACGTCCATGGCAACTTCTAAAACCCCAAAAGAGACAACGATTCTACACTATTCTACAGCACATCTTGGACGCGTCGGCTAGCCAACTTCGCGCCCGAGTTGCCTCGGTCAAGAGGTGGGAGCCCGTAAAAGATTCCGGCTACGTGGTGCCCTTTCAGACGAGGAGGTGACGGACGGAGTTTCTGCAGGAGATCGGAGTGGAGACGAAGACCGAAGGACACGAATCGCTTGGTATAACTTCTCTACTCTTTTCTAGTTTTCTAGTAGCTAGGTTAATAGCCCGATCCGGATGAAAAGTACGCGGTGGTGCCGGTTCAATAGTTTTTGAAAGTTTTCGTTTCCGCGTTTCCGGCGTCGGATCGACGGCCGGGGCGCCGCCGCGGACTTACCTTGGTATCAGAGCCACGCCATTAACCTTGCCTAGCTTGTTCTAGTGTGTTTACATGTTCGATCGAACGGATTTTCCGAAAACCCATTTTCATTTGCACAGTTTTCTGTCGAAATTTTTTTGGCTCCAAAAATTTTTCAGTACATTGCAGTGACATGTGCAGGGAATTCTAAGCATTCTGTGAAAATTTGGTCGAGTGATCTCACTATTCCACCGCGGAACCGCGGCCAAACCCACGTATTTGCCGCGGTTCCGCGGCCATTTTTACTATTCATTGGACCAAATTTTTGCAGTGAGCTCCTGGGTTGAAAATGGGGTTTTTGGAATATTCTTTTTGGGCCTAGACTCTCTTTAAGTGCTACAGTAATGCTTGGGGCCCACATCGATAAATTTGATCGATCGAAAAGTTTAAACACATTAATTCACAGTATTTACATTATATCTGCGACCGTGAATGTCACTCGATCGGTAAATCTAGTCTAACTGCTATAGCCCTTTTAGACGGATTTGCGAACGCGACATTCACGTTGATGTTCTGTGTTTTGCTGTGATGTTGCGGATCGGTCGTGGGGGATAGCCTGGTTGCAGTGGTAGTACAGTTTTGTTTTATATGTACATTTGATATTGCGGGACGAGCGTCCGACATGTGGACTGCCGTCACTGCCTGTTTGTATTATTCTTTTGGGGCACGACCGGGTCGAGGTCGATGTACCCGTTGTATGTATATTTTACTTTCTGTACTAGGATTACCCCGCGGAGGGGTGCACGGATAGCCGGGTTCTAGAGGGCAACAAGCCCGCATCTCATGGCGTTGAGACGGTGGGGGCTTTACTCTAGAATTGGCGGGCTATTCGCCGCACTCGTAGGGGGTATAGGTTGACCCAGGAGGGGTGCCCAAGTTACCGGATTCCGTGAAGTGCTGGGTGGTCCATTCACGTAGCTGAAGGGGGCTGCCTCGCTTCAGGTTTTGGCGGGTAACTTGCCGCGCCCGTAGGGGTCTAGGATTTTCATTGCGCAGGCTATCCACACGATCAGGGGAATGTCGGGTTTCACCAGCGGCTCTGTGAAACCTGGGGATCCCAGATATCTGTATTGTTCTGTGCTGCTGTACATTTCTGTGCTGTTGCTTTTTTTATCACGTCTTGAGCGAAAATTATATATTATATATATACTAGTAGATGTTGTATATGTTTTGCATCCGCGCTAGTCCAGTCCCCGCTCTGTCGTTAGTTAAGTAACCTAACGGGTGATGACGGGACCCAGTGGCGAATGCGGATGGCATATACGTACATCATTATTTTCGTTCTTTATTGGTGTGATCAATTGATGGGACTGCGTTGATTCGGATCAATGCAAGATAAACAAACCTATTCTGATATTGTTGGAACACTTTTTCAAAAAGCTGTTATTGCAAGGGCGTTCTCTTTTGTTTTACATCATGGTATTCAGTTGGAATATCCTGCTCCTCAGTCGACGAGGCAAGGGCCGAGATCCCTTCACCGGGAGTGACCCCTTGGACAGAAGTTTGCGTCAGGGCAATAACTTCAATATATCCAATTACTTTTGCTTTGCATCGTGGTATTCAGTTGGAATATCCTGCACCTCATTCTACGGGGAAAGAGTCGAGATCCCTTCACCGGGAGTGACCTCTTTAGTAAAGGTTTTCGTCACTATATTTTTAAAAAGCTATCAGTTCCTTCAACGATATCAAGTTCATTACGTTAAAGGTTTTCGCCAGAAACCATTCGTAGCCCTCCGTCGTTTCATATGGATAGTCAATTGTATTCAAGCTGTGTATGTTGGCCAAAGTCAAGGCATAGTGTTTGGTAGCTGTTGGGTATTCATATGCAGCATAGATAGATGCGTTGGTTTGGGACAGTCGTACTGCCATTTTGGCCAAAGTCAAGGGTAGGTACGGGTGGGTTCAAATTAACCTGGATAATGACGGGTAGAACTTGAGATGTGACTTATGATATGTTGGCCAAAGTCAAGGTCATAAGAGCATGGGGCAAAAATCCACATCGGGAGTTTCAAAAGAACTGAAACTTGCCAGATATGCGCATACCTTCTGGAGTGTGATAACGTGAGCGGATTCCGTCACGTTATCATGCGATGAGAGTTGGATCCCGATTCCCACTGATGAGTTGGTATACTCCTCGGGTGATCCCGGCTAATTCTTCTTTCAGGTTTGGGGAAGAATTTGACGTTACAGTGGGAGGTTTCCAGATTAGATAAAGTGATAACCATTCTGATCTAGGTTAGAGTGCACGCTGAGTGTTTCTTTTCTCTCTCTCTCTTTGGCAGCGACCATTGACCCGACCCTAGACTATGACTCAGTGACCAAGTTGACCGAACCTTCTTAACACTGGCTTTTGGATTGTCAGAGTTGCAGACCTCATTGCCACTCCTACTTTTACCCTTTTCTCCAGGACACCCCGTATTACTACGAACGCCCACTTCCATTGGACAAAACCATCGTATGGTTATATACGAACTCGAAGGAATTCGAGGATGGTTTCCGGTTCTGGAGAAAACGAATAGGACTATTCAGTTGTCTTTTCCTTTTACCTTCTCTCTCAGATTGCGAGTACTCCTTGGCTTAGGAGAAAGTACACCTATTGCGCAAATTGGATAGTCTTCTTCCAAACCTTAGGCTGGTGCCGACCGGTAGGGAATGAAGAAAACCAATTAGCCTAACGGTGGTGTACAGAAGGTATTATGTAAAGACAAAGAAAGGGATTAGTAAGAGGGCAAAGTAAATTGCGACTGCTATTCACGACCAAACCAAGTACTTCTTCGCCAATCCTAAATCACCTTTGTATTTCTCCAGGACACTCCGTATCACTACGAAGATCCCAGTTTATTGGATAATCCATCGTATGGTTATATACGAACTCGAAAGGAACTTGTTCCAGTTCGGGGATGGATCCTGGTTCAGGAGAAATAGGAATAAGGTTCATTCAGGTGTCTTTTATCTTCACCTTCTCTCGCATTGCGAGTGCTCCTAGGATTAGGACAGTACACCCTTTATACTTATTGGATAGTCTTCTTCCAAACCATATGCTGGTGCCGAACGGTAGGGAAGGAAGAAAACCATTTGGCCTAAAGGGGTGTGCAGAAGGTAATGACTAAAGACATATAAAGGGATTTGGAGAGGTGGCAAAGAATTATACGGTTACAGTTGTGAATCTGGATAATGGAAGAGGCATTACTAGGAATACCAGGATACCCCATCGAAACATTTTAATGTTTCAGTTTCATTGTGTACTGTTAAAAGAAAACTGATTTCCCAATTAGACACTTGCTCCAGGGTATGTATTTACCAGGTATGATTCTCATATCTGTATGGTTTTACAGATGATGAGTGGGAGTAAGTTATTGGGAATTAGGTGATCATCCTCATTATATCGGAATTCGTTGTAATTGGTGATATTTGAGGAAGTCACCTGGGCTGTTTGCCGGTCGGCGAACATTTGGTTTTGAATATCCGTCGTTGTGTACCAATTTCAAATTGATATATCTGTACGTCTATTTTTATAGAGTGAGATATACCTTTTTGAAATTATGTCTATGACATTTATCTATATCAGTGGATGGTTAGGTAAGGAGCATTGAACAGCGGTGTAATTCTTCTTAACCAAAAGTACAGTTTTCAACCTACGACACACAGTGAATGAGTCATTTGACTCAAAGGACTTGTACAGAGTATTGTATATTGTCCAGTGTCCATTAGGACAGAGGGGTTGGTCCTCGTACTATATTCGGTTTACTTATGACTTCTCCGGTTCTTAGACAAGTGTTTCGTAGAAACACAGGGTCCGAATTTTGAGAAGTTATAGGTATATGAATAAAGTAGAGAACCAGGTATTGCAAGTATCGGGATTCTTCAAGGTGATCGAAGATGTAGATACTTGTATATGGTATTCAGTTGATAGTAATGATTAAGAGAACTTGCTTCTCTTTCAGGTTACTCATAATTGGAAACACTCCTAAGTTGAGTAACGCTGATCGGCCTCTCTCCATTTACTTGACATGCACTGGAGACAGCTGCATGATTTGAATCTGGTTCAATTAAATCAGTGCCTCTGTTTCTATATTGGATATAGAACAGTTCGTATCTTGACATTGTTAAGGTACGGGGAGTTGTCCGGCTTATGCTTAAAACCAGACTCCGGATAACTCAAGACACGTTTCTGTAATAGCTGTTTGTGGGTTGACCCGGGCTATGACGAGGGTTGACTTTCTACTATCTGGAAGATCAATAGTGATATTGTTCTTGACTCGCCACAGTTTTAATTAAAAATGGATTTTTTCAGAAAACAGTAGTGGGAGTATGGTAGAACTGGAAGTGATTCCAGAACCGCAAACAATTACTGAAGATTTGATAAGAACCTAAAGATTCAATCTGGTTTGACATTCCACTAGGCCACTCCGCAGATAAAGTGGGTAACCTCAGGAGATCGAGAGGTACTTCGGTATGCTCAAGGACGGTGGCAGGGAGGTTCTTGTTTACCCAGACTTGCCATTGCTGTTGTTCCAGATTGTGAGACCCGGCAGGAGGATGAGTATAGCGTCGTTCTAAACTAGCTTTAGAAGTGTACGTGTATATGACTCTGCCAGAGGGTTGTCGTAGTCAGTGGGAGCAGCGGAAGCATTGGTGGACATCAGGCTTGTGTCTATTTATAGACTAAAGCAGATATAGCGGAGATAGATCATCTATTTCTGATGTGACAGTCATAGGTTTGACTTCATCAGAATAGGGGATGGATCTGTTAAGAAGGTAGTAGGGTGTGATGTCCTGGTATTTGATGACATACACGGAGTAGGAAGTGATATTCCTATACTACGATCGGTTATACTTTGGTCGTCACACAGTAGTTTCTCCACATAGGAATTGGATCTTATATCGTACATTCTGGTTACTAGATCTATGGTTTTAGATCGAGATTTGGGTGGTTTCCCAATCAGGGTACTTAGACAGCATTCTAAAAGTATTTAGAATGGACGACTCCTGGTATGGTGGTGTACCTGCAGGTAATGGAGTCACCCTCTCTAAAGGTGTCTTACAGACTAAAGGGGAGAGGGATGCGCATGATTGGCAGATCACTTGCTTAGGCAATTGAGTCAATCACGAGATGTCAAGTACCACACCAGATGTTGTTCTTGCAGTAAGTGCAATAAGTTGATATTGATCCAATCCTGGAGAAACAATCGGAAGCAGTTTTAGAACATAAGTGCATGTTCTAGGAATATGATAACGGCAGCCTCTTTCGGGAGACGGTTATCATTCCAGGCTTCCAAGGTGACCTGGATGGCAGAGTGGCTGTCAGAGTTATAGTTTTCCCTTTGACGAGGGGCGGTATTTTGGACAGATGGTCCAGGTGGATACTGAGGGAAGGTATGGCGCAGGATACTGATTAAGTTCAGTTGACGATACAGTCTAAGAAGTTTGGATTTGGAGTTCATTTATGAGCTAGGTCCCATCAGACATCCAGACACATTCTAAGACAGGTATTGCTCATTTCGGGAGATGGCTTTCTCCGCGAACTTGAGATAGAGAGAGACATAGAAAGAAACACCAGAGCGGATCCACTCACTGAGGCTATTCCTCGAACGCAATAGTTTCGCAAACGAGCTTTGTGAGACTGACTAGTAGAGGAGTTGGGTGTTCGGTATCACACGGGCTGTGAGTATGCGACATCGCAATAATTAGCCTTGAGTGCAAGTGGGAGATTGTTGGAGATAGTGCCCTCAGAGTCAATTATTGGATCACAGGCACGTGATTGCAATGATTGAGGGGAGGACCTATCCCAGTAAGATAGTCTTACTCGAGATGATAGTATGCTATCTGGTTTATCTTTATAATCGTGTACTGCTTTAGGTGACCTTACGAGTCGCTATTACACGTTGATAGAGCCCCTAGGATTCTTGCTTGACTGCCTGCAGTATGAGGGCGATCATATAAGTGAGAGCTGGAGTCTATAAGCACATCCTTAAAAGGTCCCTAGTCGTGGGAGTTTCGAGACAGGGCATCGATACTCCGGAGTAGACTAGTGTATACAGTCGAGACCCCGACGAGGGGCGGTGGCCGGTCTCACAAGCCACTGGTGTCAGTTGGTTCACCTAAGATGTATACAGGTGCTCATTGAGTTATGAGTACACCGGACAGGAATCGCCGGGAACCTGCTAGTTGGGATTATACCAGACGTCAGATAGCAGTTCCCAGGTGACATGTGTACAGGTTAGTTCATCGACCTGAGATCATCATTTGTCTTGTGTGAGTTCCCACTGTACTTTGATTACTACCCTACCACGGCTCAAAGGAGTCGTGCAAATAGGTTTTAGTTGGGTACAGTCCCGAGCCACATGGAGGCAGTGAGCGGATCTGCAGGGGTTCGTCTCTCCCGGTATTGGGGGTGAGGTCGCGCTGTATCTAGGAGAGCCAGAACATGAAAAGTCCTTGGCCAAGGCAGGAGATTTGCTGGTAGGTATTCCAGTAGTATCTCAGGGTGTTCTGGGCTACACTCCGACACGACTTGTACCGCTTTTGGGGGTCTGACTTTTACCAACCCCCTAGGCCCGCCATGCGATGCTCATAGACGAACGGACCGGACTGTACGGATATTGTCACTGACAGGCTCAGTAGGGTGTCAGGATGAGTTCGCTCATCGACGTCCCTTTTAGTCAATAGCTGGTGGCCCGTCACGTATGGCTAATACCTCTGACGTGCTAGTGGTTAAATCCACAGCCATAGTATTGACGAGTCTTTAGAGTCCACCACACACTCAGTTACTCAGGTTTCGGGCGAAACGCTGTAGAGACCGTATGGAGATATGGCAGGGTTCGATCAGATACGTGCGGTATTGCACGGATCGTGATCGGACGGATTTTACTAGCCGGCTTTGGCTTAAGCCGGATCCTAGTATTAGATAGTGTAGTTTTGTCTCTTTGCATTTGTGTTCAGTGGGAATACAAATGCGGGCATGTATATGCAGTAGCGGGGTTTTCCTGTAATTTATTACGGGATCAGTTTTCTGAAGTTGCCAGTTTGCATTCCGTTCCGGCCGGTTTTCTTTTGTTCTTTCGCGGCCGGACTTTCTGATGGAGGGGCTAATTTGCAATTGTGCAAATTAGTATTTGTGGAGGGGGTTTATTGCATTTGTGGTTCAACCACCATGAGATTCTTTTCTAGTCTTTTCCATTGTCTTTTTCATGATGGTTTTGTGAAGGATTTGGATTAGATTTTGGTGTGACCATTTTATATATTTGTTTTCATTCCTTTTTTCTATATACATCTTTGAGATGCCTTTTTCTCTCTCCAATCTTCACTTTGAGGAGATTGGGCCGGCCACTTTGAGGAAAGGGGGAGAATGAGAGAAAATTTCATTTTGGTGTGAAAAGATATCATCTCATTTTGCTTGCTCCAAAAATCTAAAACCCTTCTCCAAAGTTCTTGATTCCTACATCCATGGCAACTTCTAAAACCCCAAAAGAGACAACGATTCTACACTATTCTACAGCACATCTTGGACGCGTCGGCTAGCCAACTTCGCGCCCGAGTTGCCTCGGTCAAGAAGTGGGAGCCCGTAAAAGATTCCGGCTACGTGGTGTCCTTTCAGACGAGGAGGTGACGGACGGAGTTTCCGCAGGAGATCGGAGTGGAGACGAAGACCGAAGGACACGGATCGCTTGGTATAACTTCTCTACTCTTTTCTAGTTTGCTAGTAGCTAGGTTAATGACCCGATCCGGGTGAAAAGTACGCGGTGGTGCCGGTTCAATAGTTTTTGAAAGTTTTCGTTTCCGCGTTTCCGGGGTCGGATCGACGGCCGGGGCGCCGCCGCGGACTTACATAATACATACCCTTACACCATAGGGGCGTAAATTATAAATTTTTCTTAAAAAATATTTTATTAAAATGAAAGTACAGCCTTACGATGTAATCCGTAAGGCCAAAGTTCTGCCCCTACAATTTTAACCGTAGGGGAATAAATTACCAATTTTTTAAAAATATTTTATTAAAATGAAAGTCTACCCCTACGAATAATTTTAATTTGGTCCAACGGTCTCAACCGTAGGAGCAAGAAATTACTACTTTTTAAACGTAAATTTAAAAAAAAATAACCACCCCTACGTACGAAACTGTAGGGCAGTTTTCCTTACCGTTATAACTGTAGGGCAAACTTTTCATCTGTAGGGGCAGAAATCTGCCCCTATACATTTTAAACCTACGGATTGTTGTTAAGTACCTAAGGTGGGAACCGTACGGGCCGTGAAGTGCCCCTACGTCCTAACCGTAGGGACAACCCCTCCTTGCAGTAGTGACATGATGATGATGGAGAGAGCTTTGGCTCAAGAATGGGGAGTTGTGTTGGTTCTTTATGGCCATCCAACAAAAGAGGCGATTCTCGATGCCCTTGTGCGCAGGTTTGATGACCTCGACACCGCACGTTGGACAGTTCGTCAGGGCAGCGAAGGGTTTCTTATCAAATTCAACAACCCGTTATCCTTAGATTCAATCTCGAAGATCCAGATTATTCGTTTTAATAATTTTGGGTTCAGGATTTTACGATGGAGAAAGGAGGAGAGGGTGGAGAGAAGCGTTTGCACATACGAAGGTTGGATTGTAATGGAGGGACTCCCTTTCAGATTTTAGGAGGAGAAGGCCTTTTGTGAGATGCTAAACGAATTCACCTTCGTTCTCAACGTAGACAAGAGGACGCTGAATAGATAAGGGGAAAGGGCAAGGGTTCGAACAGGGTGTGTCTCTCGTAATGACATCCCAAAAATCCTTTACATGATGGTACAACATTAAGATAACTCTTGAGCTAGAAGGAATGAACAAGGGTGGAAAGGAGATTTTTTTCGAAGCAATAGGGGAAGATGACCGGGGTTTGACGCGAGATTTTTTAAATTCTGAAAATTTAGGGTTTCATGGGAGATTTGAGCAGGTTGGTGAAGATGAACATATAATTTTTTCATGCGGGGAAAAGAAGCGACGTATTGTGCAGCGTGTGGGAAAAAATCTAATATGCAAGAGCTTGCATGGTGCAAACCCTTGCATAGCTCTTGGATGAGCTTTTCTTACATACAAGAAAGCCCATCCAAAGGTTCTAGAGGGGCTTACACTATCCAAGCCCTTCTAGAGTAGGCTTTTTCACGTGCGGAGGCGCAGGGGTCGACGCATGGAAGTACCGGGATGGTATGGAGACTGAGAGAAGAAGCAGGAAAGGCGAGTATTGGTGGAGGTACGAGGAGCGGGGCACGAGGCGAAGGTGTTGTCGCTGTCGACCAACTGTGGATGGGAAACACGTTAATGGGGCCCACGATGCATAGTGGCGAAGTCTGTGAGGCGAGTACGAGAGCGAGAACTCGAGGGATTGTTTTATTGGGTGACAAGTCAAACGGGGGCTGAAGATCAATATTGAGGGCATGGGCTTAGCAGTCGGTTTTAAGGAAGCAGGGGCCTCAAAAATGGGGGAAGGAGGGAAAAACAAAAGAAAAATATGTATCAATGAAAGGGTTTTGGCCCAGGATGGTGTGGGCTTGGAAGTTATGGGCTCGGCTATTTTATTAAAGGAGAAGGCCGAAAGAAGGGAGTTAGAAAATGGGGGTCTCTCATGGGCTTAAACGTTATCTTGATAAGTGGATGGAACACAATTTTGGTTCGAATGGGCAGCCTAGGGAGACCCTGGCATGGTCTAACTTGATTATAACTGAAGAATTCGATAGCAGGCAAGGCTCGGGGGCAGGTTTAGAGGAGATTGTTCACGCTACAAGAAAATGTTTGGAAGAGGTCGAGAGGGAGGAAGAGACCCAGCCAGAAAAGTTCCCATGGCTAGCACTAGGGATAGGAGGTCTGAATGATAGCATGAATATCAGAGTTGTTGAGAAGCCGGAGGGTGGCGTTCGGAGGAGTAATAGGCATGGAGGGGAGATTTTGAGTCTGGAACGTATGCTGGCTAGTGCCAGTGAGCGAAAGAAATACATCCGGGTCTCAAGTGATCACTTACCCTCTGTTTCAGTTTTCGGTAATATACAAGATGATACACTTGTTTTACTGTCTAATTTATAAGATGGGTATCTAGGGGTGGGTAATGTAGATTATTTTGAAAATATTAATAACACTGAAATGTTGGAGGTGGGCAATGACCTTCTTAAGTTATTAGATGCTGATATTCTAGACAAGGGGGAGACTATACATTTGTTTTCCAATGAATTACACCTTCTGGAATGTTAGGTGTACGGGCCTGCCCCACAAACGTAGGATGATTAGGGAGGTTCTTGAGGATTAAAAATCGAATATGGATTGCTTGTCCGAAACTAAGCTGACTGAACCACTTGGTTTGGTACTAGATTTGTGGGGGGTAGCAGAGATATGTTATGGAGATTCAAGAACTCCGAAAGGGCTTTTGGGGGGATACTGATAGGGGTTAATTGATATGCTTTTGCAATTGTGGATGAGTAGATTGGTTCATTCAATCTCTGTCGTTATATCACGCCCCACCCCCAATACAGAGAGTATTGTCCGCTATGGCCGAAGCCGCACGGTTTTTTCCTTTGGAGCGAACCGGACCGACCAGGGGCCACTTACCAGGAGGCCACCAATCCCAGAACTTTCCTGGCTTGAGCACGCTTAACTATGGAGTTATCAATCTCATGTGGTGCTGGTTCACTTAAAACACGCCTCTGTATTGAAGAGTGGTATCATTTCATTTATAGTTCTGGATCTGCCCTCTTTCGGAATGTATTATTCCCCATTGTTCTACAGTGGGTACCACGGATTCAACAGGTGGCCTCCACGGATTCAAGAGGTGGTCCCCGCCCCCTTGGCATGACACTTGACGTGGCACTTTGTTCAGTGTGGCGCTTTGTTCCGTAAGTAAGAACCAGGTCCCGACATTCTTCCCACCTTTGAACAATGGTTCGTCCCCGAACCACAGACCTACTATTGAGAAACCTGCTCTCATACTATTATGTCACGCCCCACTCCTAATATAGAGAGTATTGTCTGCTCTGGCCGAAACCGCACGGTTTTGTCCTTTGGAGAGAACCGGACCGACTAGGGGCCACTTCCCAGAAGGTCACCCATCCCAGAACTTTCTTGGCTCGAGCATGCTTAACTACAGAGTTCTCAAGCTCCTGTAGTGCCGGTTCACTTAAAAGACACTTCTGTATTGAAGAGTGGTATCATTTCATTTATAGTTCCGGATCCGCCCTCATACGGGCGACCCCCCATCATCATCCTCTCATCATCCTCTCCTCTCTCTCCAACCCGACACCACCCTCACCCCGACACCAAGAACCCGAGCACCAA
The DNA here is from genome assembly GCA_030015575.1 of Agapanthus africanus. Classification (NCBI taxonomy): domain Eukaryota; kingdom Viridiplantae; phylum Streptophyta; class Magnoliopsida; order Asparagales; family Amaryllidaceae; genus Agapanthus; species Agapanthus africanus. The sequence goes on from CM057339.1 coordinate 52,996,398, forward strand.
GAACCCTGCAACCCGACCTCGACCCGACCCCATCACCAAAAAACCCATCGTCGTCTCCACCACCCTCGCCTTCATCCCCTTGTCTCCACGCCATCACCGTCATCACCTCCACCTTCATCACTACCCCACCCCTCTCCCGTGCAAACCCCAAGCCTGCACCCACAACCCAAGAAACCTATGCACCCATCTCCTCCACCGCCGACCTCGTCGTCGTCCCTTCACCCCGACGTCATCACCTCGACTTCCTCCTTCTCCTCACCAACACCCTCAATTCCCGAGCCCACAACCTCGACCCGAGCACCCATCCCTGAAAACCCACTAACTCTGCACCCGAAACAACCCTAGACCTCCACTTCCGGTGACCCCTCATCGTCACCACCCCTTTCTCCTTTCCTCCTCAACCTCGCCTTCACCTCTCTCCAACCCCCGACCAGAACCCATCCCCGAGCTCCTCTTCTTCCCTGCACACCCGAAACCCCACAACTACAAGCCTACTGCCCATCGCCGACGTAGTCATTGCCGAAGATCACCCTGACACCGTAGTCGCCTCCTCGTCTCTGACCCCAAACCCAGAACACCAACCCCAGGCCTTCTCTTCTCCTTTCTTCTTCTTCTTCTTTTTTCTTTTCTTGATTCTTGTTTTCCGGCCATCGCCGAAGTTGCGCACGTCACCGACGATCCGGGCGACCCAGTCGTCGTCCTCATCCAGCGTGGTCACGTTCTTGTGTAGCCTGATTCAGTTCTGTACACGCGTGTGTGCATCGTGATGTTTTCCCGACGTTGAACGCGACTTACGCACCCCGTCGTGAGATCCGATCAGGAAATTTAATCTTGCTGTATGCTATGCTACTATATTTATATCCATATGAATAAAAATATTACATGTTGTTTAATTATTCATCCTATGTTACAATTTTACTGTTTTACGATACCCGTACGTATTCGTACTGTCTATTGCATATCTGGTTGCATGCTGGAACACCCTGATGTCATTTCACTATTATATTATCATGCCATGTTATCTAGCTTGCATCATAAGTAGTCATGGATATATATAGGTTATTACAGATAGACACATATGCATCCTGACATCAGCACTATTTACTGTGATCCCGATATCGTTTACAGTCTTAGCTTTGGTGTCTACTTGATACATATACACCACATGACTTGCCCTGATACACTACTTAACTTGTTACCTTGATCTTGTTACTAATACTGACAATCTTGACTTGTTGTCCTGACGGATGTAACCTGTTGTCTACATAGACAAAACCTTTACCTGCTTGATCCTGTGTTGGCATTAGTTCCATATTATCAATACCTGCCTTGAACACATAACCTTGGGGGTAAGAGGAAATCAATAATGAAATCTGATTTGTAACTTGACAGTTCGATGCTTATACTGATTAGTTTTTACGGGCTAGGCCAGCCCCGGGATGCTGCTGCTGACATCATTCATCTGTATATATTACTTGTTTACTGTCTAGCGGTAAGTCTCGGATTCGGCCCGAGAATCTGGACCGTAGTCCCGGGCATGCACGAGATACTATTGAGTTATATCAACAATTCCATTAAATTGATTTCACAAACTTTAGAATAGATAACCTAATAGAACAGTTTAGATTACTCACCGCACTTCACATACATATATACACCTCACTGTTTCATATCTTTGTTTACTTGCTATATTCATGTTATTGTTTATATTCATGCCTATGCCTGCATATCTGGTTACATCCTGGTTCTTAGTATTGTTGATATTATGACGCACTGACGTCTGGGTTTTACATGACCCAGCTCCTCTATCTCTATCGCAGGCTAACCAGATGTATTTTAGCCATCAAGCCGAGCAGCGAGGATCGTGTTAGTGATATTTAGTTTAGTTTTCTTTTTGCAGCTTTTATTTCTTGATGTGAGCCCATATTGGGACGTTTTTTTCCAGATTGTATTGTTTATTGGATTTATCGTTTTCGTTTATATTATTCTTGACTCTTTTATTCTGGCAGATGGAAATGTATTAGATAGATTTTATATTTTTTTTCTGTTCTTGATATCCTATAGACAGCCGTAATGTGATCGTGGAGGGATGTTTCCTAGCCACAACTAGCATGGTTGGCTCTGTCACGTGCCGTAGTTAGCGCACTCTGAGAAGCGGGGCATGACACGTTATTAAATCTGTACATGGGGGAACGCTTGAAACTGTTATAGCTGTATACGATCCTAACAAAAGGGAACTTAGAAGGTTTTTTTTGAAGTGCTAAAATTTTTCGCCAATAAATAACAAATCCTTAGGTTTTAGGGGGGATTTTAACGCTATAATGTACATGGACGAAAGAAAGGGTGGCAAGGGAGACGAGAAGGACTGCAGGTTCTTTAATATTTTGATTAACGACTTATATCTGGTCGATTTAATCAACAATGACAGATTGTTCACATGGTCGAATCGACAGGCTAAACCATGCTTGGCAAAACTTGATAGGATTTTCATATTCTTGGACTGGTTATCCAGATTTTCTCTAGTGCATTCGTTTTCACTGAGAAGTCCAACCTCATATCACGTTCTCCTGAAGTTATCTAACGGGGTGAGAATGGCAGTACAAAATAAATCTTTCAGATTCGAGAAGACGTGGTTGGAGGACACGTCCTGCAAGAATGTTATTAAACACTGTTGGAATAGTTATGCACGTATGGAGAAATCGACGGCTTCTCGCGGAATGGTGGCTAAGTATCGCATCTTAAGATGTGTCTAGCCAAATGGGCAAAAGAAATGTTTGGAAGTATAAAGATGCAAAAGGGTGAATTAATGGTCAGGTTGGACGAGTTGGAGAGGAAGAAAGAAGTGGATAACCTGACAACAGAAGAATAGGATGAGATGCATCCAACGTGAGTGTAGAGTGTTTTTCATCATCCTATTGAGATAGGAATGTGCGAGCTTATCAAGTATTTACAGATTCTCCCTGCCTATATTAGGATGGGGTTTATTAATTGTGAGGATCCAAATCTCCGGCAGCCGCGAACTAAACTGCCGTTAATTATTCCTCACTATTGGAGCGAGAGAGCCTCCGATTAACGGGTTGAACAGACTATGCGAACTCAATGTGCAGTATGTGGGTGCTTCTGAAAAATAAATGCAATTTCGCGTGTTTAGTTCATTTTTATTCATTTAAAGTAAAGCTGCGGCAAAAGGTATTTATTTATTTCAAAAAAAAGATTTATTTTATTTTATTCATTATTTTATTTATGCGCATGTATTTTTTATTTTTTTTATTTTTTTTATAAAAGGGAAGATGAGGAGTGAGGGCGCCTGTTAGGGCACATGCGGCATATGCCCATTGGCGTCAGCATGGCATATGCGTGTCACGTGGCTGCTGGGCGCAGCGAGTCATGTGAGCGTTACGTAGCCGTTGGGCGCCAGTGGGTCACGTGAGCAGCACGTGCAGGAGAGGGGAGCCGAGTTTCCGGTTTTGGAGTTAAACTCCCTAAAGATATGGAGTTTGGAGTTAAACTCTCACAGATCTTGATTTGGAGTTAACTCCCAAAGGATCTGGATTTGGAGTTAAACTCCCAAAATGACTTAATTTGGAGTTAAACTCCCACGGTTTTGGACCATGGATGATGAAAAGGGGTCTATTTTTTTCTTCATCAAGCCTTAGACTTCCCTAAAAATGGATCTTTTGAGATGAACTCCTTCTTCCTTCTCTTCTTTTTTGGAATCTTGAGAAAGGAGGGGGTGAGAATAAAAAATCTCCCTTTTCTTTTATTAGAGGATGGATCGTCTCTCTGTTCAATAGGTTTTACGGTTCAAATTCACTCAGTTTCGATAAAAGAAGAGATTAAATCTCTAAAAAAAGGAAGAGGAACCTTGAAGAGAGAGAGAGAGAGTAGAGAGAGTCACAAAGCCTAATTTTTTTTGAGAGAATTCTGTTAGTTATCATTTCATCATATTACCTTTTATAGGCTTACAACTTTTACATATAGCCCCCTGGGCTTAAAAAATGGTACTTGTGTCTTTCCCAAGCCATGTGCTCTTCTCTTTTTGTACATAAGCCATGAGCTTTTACAAAATTAGCTTTTTGTCCATTTATTTTACAATTTAACATTTATTTGCGTATAAAATCCATTTATTACAGATCTCTTTTTTGTCTTCTTTGACGGCCGACCGGTTTCGCTTGGGCTTGAGGCGGTTTGGGCGTAGGCCCGGCTTGAGTTTGGGCATAGGTCTGGCTTGTGTTTGGGCGTGGTCCCCGCTTGGGTTTGGGTGTGGGCCCGGCTTGCTTTGGTTTGAGCCTACATGTTCGCGGTTTGACTTTGAATTTGACTTTCGGTCAATGGGGTGTAAATTTTAACCCCAACGACAAGAAGTTTTAGAAGACATTTATAAAGAGGAGATCATGTGGAGACAGAAGTCGAGGGTCCACTGGTTGAAAGAAGGGGATCTTAATACGAAATTCTTTCATCAATGGCTAATGGAAGGCATAAAAGAAACAGAATTAACAAGATGGATAATGGGGATCGAGAAGTAGACGATGAGAATACGATCTACTCCCACATCAGAGACCATTTCAGGGACTTATTTGCTGCAATCGAGCCGGCGGGAATAGGAGCAAACATGGAAGTTTGGGAATGGGAAGATGTCATCTCAATTGAACAAAAGAAAGATCTGGAAGCCCCTTTCTCGGAGGAGGAAATTAAGTGCGCGGTTTTTGGTCTTGGCGTCGATAAAGCGGCTGGACCAGACGAATTCCTGATGTTTTTCTTCCAACAGTTGTCGAAGCTCGTTAGGGGAGATGTATGTGATCTAATCAAGCAATAGTACGATGGAAAGGGGAAATACATAGGTTCAACTATGCTAATGTAGTCTTAATTTCAAAGAAGGACGGTGCTGCAAACGTTAATGACTACAGACCGATCAGTCTGGTGAACAGTGATGAAGATCATTCCTAAATTAATGGCCACCAAGCTAGCCACCAAGCTAGGGAGCTTCTGAAAATTGTCATCAAAAGATACCAGACCGGTTTTATCCCTGGCAAATAGATCGTGGAAGGGGTTATAATGACACAGGAGATTTTACAGACCTGTAAGTGACGAAGGAAGAAAGGATACATGATGAAGCTTGACTTCGAAAAAGCATATGACAGGGTGGACTGGACATGCATTATGAGGATCCTCGACAACCGTGTGGTGCGCCTGGATTCTGGAATGGCTGAGGTATGCAAAGGTGGCTATAAATGTGAATGGTATTCTTATTGGCCATTTTAAATGTAAAAGAGGATTAAGATAGGGAGACCTGCTTTCACCTCTGATTTTTACATTGGTGGCCAACGGACTAAACAAAATGGTAAAGGTGGCAAAAAGATAATGTTTGATAGAGAGTCTGGGAACTACCATAACATCTGTTATTAATCTTCAATATGCGGATGACACCCTTTTATTTGGTGTAAGGGACGCCGATCAGGAACGAAGAATGAAAGGAGTTCTCTATCTTTCTGAGGAGTGGTCAGTATTAAAAATCAATTATCATAAAATCTCGATTACTCTTATTAGGGAAGGTGAGGAGGACTAATTGGACTTAACAAATATATTCGGTTGCAACTTGGAAACTTTCTCGGTAAAATACCTGGGTCTCCTGCTTAGACCCGGAAAACTGAAAACTGCGACTGGACGCCAGTTATTGATAGACTAACCAAAAGGCTCAAAGGCTGGAAAGGAAGACTGATGTCTATTGGCGGAAGGGTAACTCTACTTAATGTTGTCCTCACGACAATACCGTTGTTTTATCTGGAGGTTCACGAGTTACCAGCCAATATTGAGAAGTGCATTGATAAGATACGTAGAAAGTTCCTATGGAGAGGGGAAAAAGTATACGTGTTATTCTCTAGTTAGATGGTCAGAGATATACAAACCTAAAGAGTTGGAAGGATTGGAAGTTATAAACTTGAAAGACATGAACATGGCTCTGCTAGCTATATGGTGATGGAACTTATATGATGACAGCTCTAGCAGATGGAAGTGTCTTATTAAAGAAAGTCGCCTTAGAAACGACCTCTTTAATGGTAAACTTAAGAATGCTGCCACCTGCTCGGCTTTCTGGAAGGGAGTTTACAAAAGCAGAAAGATTTTCCTCTCTGAGATTACATTCATGATTGGAAATGATAATAAAATTAGCTTCTAGAAGGACGTGTGGTGTGGAGAGGAGTTGTTGCGTTTCAAATTCCCAAAACTTTATAACTTGGCAAGAAATAGGTACATGAAGGTAGCGGAAGCCTGGAATGGAAGGGAATAGCGACCAACTTTCAAAAGAACTCTGACAGCAAGGGAAAGGGAACAGAAGAGAGAGCTCGAGATATTTTTGGACGGATGGAGACCGAACAACCTGAGAAGAGATCAAGCGAAGTGGCGATGGATTAACAACTCAAAGTTCACGGTCAAATCGCTGTACAAGGTGATCAATGGAGGAGGGAAGACAAGAGGCAACATTCGGTCGATTTGGAAGGCAAAGGTGCCAAGCAAGGTGAAAGTCTTCAGCTGGTTGATGTTGAAGAAGGCGGTGTTAATAAGGGATAACTTGATTAAACGGAAGTGGCAAGGCACTTCCGTTTGCAAACTTTGCAAGTCGTCCGATGAGAATGGGGATCACCTATTCTTCGGTTGCCTATTCGTTAAAGACGTGTGGTCATACTTCTGCGCTAAGAGTAATATTCTTCAGTTACCCACATCAATCGCTAATGTATAGGGGAATTGGAGGAAGAATTTAGGGAAGGGAAACACTAAGAGGATTTAGGATATTATAATTATGGGTATTACTTGGGGGATATGGAAAGAAAGAAATGATAGAATTTTTAGGAGGAAGTGAACTGTATAAACAATGTTGTTGCTCTTATATCTATAATGCTTCTCAACTGGTCAAACATGCTTGCAGATAACTCCAAGCTAAAAATAAGAACCATGGCACCAGCGGTGATGGAGATGGAGGAGGAAGATGACCCGGACGATGGGGGAAAAGAGGAGGAGGGCGATGAAACGGAAGGCGGGACATGAATAGAATGAAAGGCCGACGAGCTGCGAGGGGTGATATTTAGGGTTTTGTGCTACTCAGATGCGGGGCACATGATGTACTTTTGTTATTGGCTTGTATGCCTGAGATGTTTATTTTATTTTGTTGAATGGTTGTAGGCGTGTTGCCACAACGGTGATATGGTGTAAACATTAATATCTTTTTAATGTTATGGAGGGCTGATTATCCATCTTTTTTCTAAAAAAAATAAAACATTTTATATGTTCAACCATATGCAAAAATTTTAAATGTTAATGTAAATGCAAACATTTACCTCTCATTGGCTGCTGCCGCCTCATGAATTGCATCGGTATTATTAGCGAGCATTTCAGCATTTTCAAGCAAAAAAAAGTTAGAAAGAAACTAAATTAAGAGGATTCAAAATTATTATTATCAATAAAAACAAATACCAAGAAATCGACTATAATTCACTACAGGACACCAAAATCCATGGAAAATACGAGAAAGATCTCTCTCTTTTCCATGGAATTTCTAATGAAATATATATGGCGAGAGATTCAAATCCATCCCATCAATATTTCACAATGCCTTTTCTAATTTTCAGGCATTTGCAGCCAATATTAGTTGTCCACATCATACGGTCACACAATGGTTGCGTACATGTACGGTACATGCGAAGTGTGTGCCGCTCTCATACCATGTTATTGTTAGTTGTATGTATGCCCTAAAGTCCATTATTGTACATGATTGTATATTATAGTGGATGCTTGGACATATATAGGGAGGACTTTCTTGCTCGACATGATAGTAATCCATCTGGTTACTTTTTATCTTAACATGTATACTTATACTGTCTCTCTGTTACATGTTGATAAAGCCCTTAGGATGTGTACTTCACTACCGGGACTATGATGAAGATCATACTAGTAGGTCCAGGATAGTCCATAAGTACATCATTTTAATTGTTCCTAGTCGAAGGAGTATCGAGATGGGGCATCGATATTCCAGAATAGACTAGTGTGTACGATTCTTGACCCTGTATGGGGTGATGGTTGATCCCATAACCATTGGTGTTTGACATCAGAGAATGTGTACAGGTGCTCATTGGAGAATGGGTACACTGAACAAGACTCGCCGAGAACTCCTAGATGGTATTATACCTGACGTCAGATAGCAGTTCTATGGTGACACTGGTACAGGTTAGTCTGTAGACCCGAGATCGTCATAGAGTCTTGCGTGTCTTCCACTTTGCTTTGATTTCCACCATACCACGGCTCTACCGAGTCGTGCAAACAAGTGGCTTTTGGGTACAGTCCCGAGACACATAGAGGCAATGATCGATAGGAGGGGTTTCGTCTCTCCCGTTATTGGGAGTTGATATTGCGCTACGCTTGATTAGCCATAACAGGAAATGCCTGGCCAGGATTGTTGAGATTTATTGGTAAGTGTTACCAGTAATTTCTCGAACCGTTACGAACCTCACATTGGCATGAATTATTAAGCTATTGGGGTCTGACGTATACCACCACCAGACTAGATATGCGACATATCATACGAAGAGACCGGACTATATGATAGTGTTACTTATAGGTGTTCACCGCCGAAAACAGAGACGAAACCGGGATGGATCGTCTTTCCTGAATTTGGGGGCAGATGCTATTTGGATTTATCCGTCCACCTCTCCGAAGATGCCAAGTTGATTTATGGCACCGTGTATCGGAGGTTTGGATGGATGCGGCCGTTGTAGCAGACTTTGTCAGATCCCCCTCGTTTGTGAGGGGTTTTTGATTGTGGGGGCACTCTTCCATGATGGCGCAAGCCCCTGCAGTTAATTACGTTACCGCATCGCGATAACCACTTTCTTCTGCTCCAGAAGGTCACTTTGTGTCGTGTGTGTTTGTTTTATTTTTTGGTTGCCCGTGGATTGTATACGGAGACTAATTTATGTTGTCTCCCGTAGGACGTGGATTATTCCAAATCCGTATATTCTTAGATTTGGGTTTGGTTTGATTTAAGGATCGTTAATCTCATTTGAGATTAAGATCAACTTAAATGTTTGTTAAGGATACGTTAGTCCAATTTTAGACTAAGATCTACTTAACAAGGTATTAGGATCATTCAGATCCAACAAAAGAGCATTTGGGCTCTATTGTTTTAGTTTAAGGACGTTACGTTCTGTTGTTAGTTTAAGAACGTTTCGGTCCGTAAATCACCATTTTTGAGGTGAGGGTTAAGTTTAAGGACATTTTGTTCCGTATTGGGATGTGCCCATCGGTTTAGGAGTGCACCAAAAAGTTGTTAGTTGTCGGGACCCACCACCTCTCTGAAGACGTTGAAGAATTACAACGACATGTATCAGAGGTGTGGAGGGATGTACCCTTGAACCAAATTCCAGATTGAGAGGAAAGATTATGGTGGACCATCTAAGAATCACTATTCATTTTTGGGAGACTAAGATTAACTTAGGAGATGTGGGATGGACATCGTTATGGTCATTATCAATTGAAGAATCATTAGTTTTGGAAAGTCATGAGCATAGAGGCTCGGTCTATTTGGAGATCCAAGATGTTTTAATCTCAGGAAGACTTAACCAATTTGGGGCTAAAGTTGGCTTCTTATAGTGTTAAACACTAATATATACTCGGTGCTCACGTGCTCCCACGTGAGACTCTAAAGCAGTGTTAAACACTGAAATTTGGGGCGCTCACGTGTGGCACTTGAGGCGCCTGAAAGTTGGCGATGTACACTTGGGTCCAAATCCCCGTCTGTATATAAGTGTTAAACACTTAATTCTTGTTGCCCTCATGTATAAGCACATGAGGCGCCCCAGTGTTGGGCCCTGCCTCTTTAGGTTTATTCCCTCTTCCTTTCATAAGTGCTAAGCACTTAGCTCATATAATGCTCACGTGCGAACACGTGAGGTGCTAAAAAATGTGAGCGCTGTCTTTGGATTTTTTCCCTTTTCCATATGAGTACTAAGCAACTGTTTAGGGGGTCACGTGAGAACACGTGATTCGATCTCAGTCATTCCTTTTTGTTCATCGGAGGTGCTCATGTGGGAACACGTGAGCTTTCGTTTTAGCATTGAATGCTAATGAATCACCAGTCTTTTCTTTTATATGCATAAAGATTTTGATATGAGTTTTAAGAATTTCATGTCCCTTGTTTTATAAGAATTAAATTCTTTTACAGGGTTAAACCCTAGTTTTATCATAGGAATTAAATTCCTATATACTTTTTGAAGAATTAAATTCTTTGAACTTAGTTCTTTCCCATAAGTTTTGAATCTGCATAACAGAATCTTCCCGATAAGAATTAAATTCTCAACTTGTGGGGAGATCTGCTTCTGCAGACCTCAACCAGAGGAAGAACTAAGTTCTTTTTTTAAGGTTTAAACCCTTGGAGAGGCGAAGAATAGATAAGATAATCTATGTGTCTTTCTTCTTAACTAGGGTTTCTTTTTTCTAAAAGGGAGATCTTCTTCTTTTTTAGAGAGTTGAAATCTCTTTTTTTTGTACTCTCTCTTCTCTGTGTTTTCTGTGTGTTCTCTCTTTCTGTTCTCTTTTTTTTAAATTGAAGTCTTGGGTTCTTTATATAGTGGAGAGATGTTTGTTAATTAGTTTTAGGAAATCTCTCATTGAGAGACTCCAATTGATTTCAGTGTTTTACCCACCGTTGGATCTTTGATCCAAGGGTTCTGCCTCACAGAACATATTTTCTTGTTTCTTAAACAAGATTAGGAAAATATTTTCCCGTACAGAATTTATTCTGTAGATTGGTGATTTTTAATCACCGTTAGATTTTTAATCCAAGGGTGCTTGGTTTAACGGAGCACAATTTTTCTTTGTTTGAAAGAGAGATGAAAAATATTTTCCAACTCATGGGATCTTTGATCCACCAACTTTCTGTTTAACAGAAAATATCATTTCCCATTTAAAAGTTCAATAGAATTTAATTCTATCATCATTGGAACTTTGATCCAACGGTTCTTTGTTGAGTAGAATTTAATTCTACGTAGGGAAGTGTCCTCACGTGTTTAACACGTGAGGCTTATTAGCACTCACATGTTAAACACGTGGGGCTGTTTTAGCCTAGCAATTGTTTTAATTGCCGTGCCTATATGCGTTGCATATAGGCACTCACATGTTAAACACGTGGGGCTGTTTTAGCCTAGCAATTGTTTTAATTGCAGTGCCTATATGCATTGCATATAGGCACTCACGTGTTAAACACGTGGGGCTGTTTTAGCCTAGCAATTGTTTTAATTGCAGTGCCTATATGCGTTACATATAGACACTCATGTGTTAAACACGTGGGGGCTCTTTTAGTGGCGAACTTTCTCTCATCCCTTTTTTATAGGGAACAAATAGCTCTTGGCCGAAAATTTTAGCGGGAACAAATGCCTCCATTACTTTGCCCACGTAAGTATGTACGTGAGTGAAGTAGTGCAGAGTTATGCATGACCTTAGAATTGAGGGCTTAGGAGACAAGTTTAGGTTCTTTCTAGCCTAAGACTTTTTTCATTTTCATGAGTCGTAAGGGTCTTAAGAAGGTTTTTTCTCCCCACAAGTCGAGAGGATCTCATAGGTGCATATTCTCCTTAGAAATCGTGAGGATTTCTAAGTGTTCATCCCCTCCGTGAGTCGTAAGGATATCACTCGGGTATTTTTCCTTACGAATCGTGAAGACTCGTAAATAGCTTCTTTATTTCATTGGCAAATGTGGCCCGTGGATAGTGTACAAGAGTCAGTTTAGACCTTCTTGTAGGCCAGCGATGGCTTAGGAAACAGATTTGGATATGCCGCCTAAGACTTTTCAACTTCATGAGCCATGAAGATCTCATAAAGACTTTTCTCCCTACGAGTCGAGAGGATCTCGCAGGTGTATTTTCTCCTTAGAAGTCCTGAGGATCTCCTAAGTGCCTTTTCTATTGAGAGTCGTAAGGATCTCACAAGAGAATTTCCCCCCTTACAAGTTGATCAGTCGAAAATACTGCATCTTTTAACCGGCAATTTCCCTATCATTTGCATTCATATAGAAGTGTTCGGCATTCATATTGCACATATTAGCAAATCAATCGTTAAATATCAGATTGCATGTGTTAGACTTTAAAACCGGCACTATAAAGGAAATTGACTGCATTTCATAGCATGTCATCATTCCTATATATCGCAACTTATGTTTCGAAGTCTGTGCAGGACATTACAAAAGATCGGTCAAATTTACAAATGAAGACCGTTAAAAAGACGCCAACTAATGGATTTGGAATCTGGTATTGATCTACGAAGCATTCAGAGATTCAACATATCAGAAAATACCATTTAAGACATCAGGAAGCAACACTGAAAGTATGAAGCACCAAGGAGCCGACTTGGCCGCGGAACCGCGGCCGGAGCCGCCTTGCGCCGCGGTTCCGCGGCGGCTTGCCCATGTCACCTCATCTGATTCAGCTCATTACTCTTACCTCAGGTCCTACACCTCAGAAAACCTATGCAAGTTCCAGAAGACTCCAGAAGCTTCTGCCAGTTCAGCAAACTTAGGGTTTCTAAACTAACATTCCTAGCTTAAAGTCTAAGCTAAGCTTCTAACTAACTTTCAACAAACTTTAGGAGGGAATTGCAAATTCAAAAACCTAGACCTAGGGTTTGGGAAACCTATAAATAGACCCCTAGGCTCACTTGTAAAGAGATATCAAAAATCTTAGGGATAGACTCATATATTGTAAATCAATCATTTGTGGGTTGATCATTAGTTGTGAGAAACCCTAGTTCTTCATCTACCCACATTCTTGCCACCTCCAAACCCTAACCCTAATCCAATCTAGAAATATCCAATTCAAGATCCATGGAGATCAAGCAAAGCAAGTCTTCAAGCAACCTTTAGAAGCAAAGCTGGTATTCAACGGAGCATGAGATCGAAGCGATCCAAGACTCAAGAAGCCGAGCGATGCAAGATTCGACGAGCCAAGTTCCTACCTCTTGTAAATCTTGAGAGTTGTAACTACTTGTTGATGTAATGAAGGTGAAGATTCTTTAACTTGTTTACATTTCAATTCAAGCATTTTATTTCATTTCGATTCTTGAATATGTACTTTGTGATGATGCTTGAATAAAACTCCGCTCGTGGAGGAATCGAAACAATTGTAAAATGATGATGTTGATGAATTGTTAAGCGTTTTCTTAAGTCTTAAAGCAATTGTAAATTCTTGAAAATCGATTGATCGATGATCTAGATCGATGCGAATGTGTTCTTGATTCCTTTCGCATGATCTAGAGATCGACAATTGATCATTCGACTTTCAAGAAGCTATCTAGTGAATGTTATTCATCGAAAGGACAAAGGATAGGATGAGGAACCCTAATTCCTCGCAAGATCCTTGATCCTCGATGAATTCGACATCGATTTAGCATCAATTTGTTACTAGATAAGAAATCGTAATGTTGAATCTTCATAACATCTACAATTTACTCGATTCCTACGAGCTTTACTTCAAATCTTGAAACCCTAAAGTGATTGGAATTCTATCGAAACTCGATTCTCTATTTTTATCATTTTCTTGATTCTTGATTAGAATAGTGACACTTGAAACTCATTGATAAAAATCTTGAATCATGTTTTCTTTTCTTTTCTATTAACTTTTCAATTCAAACAAATCAAAATTATAAACGAATCGCACAATCCCTGTGGACGATCCGCACTCGCTAACGATCTACATCCGACACCATAGTTGATTGCGGTAAAATAATTCTTTGATTGTGAATTTTATTCATTTTCTAAATACCGACACAAAGAAACTTATTCGAGTTACACGACATAATCGGAATTAAAGAATCAATCAAATGGCGCCGCTGCCGGGGATCGCGCGCTAATTCGTTTTATATTGAAATTTGAATTGAAAGATTTATTCCATTGTAATTTTGTAATCAAAATTCGCGCAAAATCTAAACGATTTGTTGTGGTTCATTACAAGGAAATCTGGAGCTTGCTGCAAAATTGAAATAATTTTTGGAGATTTCCAGAGAGTTGAGGAATTGAACAGAAGCTCACTGGAAAATTTTGGAGCAGTGATCAAGTTACCCCACCGCGTTTTCGCGGCATAAGGCTTCATCCACCGCGTTTCCGCGGCGTTTCAGGCAGATCTCTGTGCCAATTTTCTCAGGTGACATCTACACTTTCTTATCTCTTACCCCCACTGCTCCAAATAACAATTTCCTGTAGATTTCTTTGCAAATAATCGCAGTGCGCAAATAGCAAAATTAAATTGTGCTTGTTTTGATTCTTGTGGTTGTTTGCATAATTAATACGGACATTAAGGGGCAAAGACCAAATTCAGATTAGGTGGGGGAGTTCATTACCCTTCCTAAGCCCCGAAAACCGCAAAACTTGCATCCGCATTTACCCCAATTAACTAAAAAAGATCTAGAGATGACTCTAAGGACCGTCGCGCTCACTTAGGACAGAAGAAGGCCGTGGGTAATTCATTTCTTATCTGCGTTTCTCTTGTGGTGTCTGGGCAAGTGTGTCGAAGGCTAGTGGTTACTTAAGTAGGCCCACTACTTACGTAGTGGAGAACCTCCCACTTACCTGGCACTTACCTGGCCACAGGAGAGACAAAGAGGCAGTGGAGCATTTATCCTGCGTCTTGTCTTCTGGCAGTTAGGAGTGGTCTAGAGATTTGACCTAGGCGACCCCTAGAATTAGGGTTTTGTGTGTTGCATTTGTTGTGTTGCATCATTTTTTTCAAAAATCCGTCCACTTTTCAAAACAAACACCGCATTCATTCATTCATTACCCCTAATTATAAGTCAACGCTGCCACTTTTACTAACCCTTTTTAGTACAAGATAGGCTGGACACGGGATTCTAGTGCCCGTTTAGTCCGCGTACCCTTTATCGACTCCAAAGTCGGTATTTCTCCATTTACTTCTTCTTTACCCACCACCACACCCACATCGATGGATCCACCTCCATCGAATTTCTTTAACACTAATCTGCCGCCGTCCATTGGTGCGCAGAATCCACCCCGCATCTCTCTCCAAGAGAGGTGCTATCCACTGCGAGGTCCTCTTTCAACCTGCTTATCCATTCCACCAGCCAACGGGGATAATTTTGAAATTAAACCCCAATACATCAACCTTTTACCCAAATTCCACGGACTCGAGACTGAGGACGCTTACGTTTTCATTACCAAATTTGAAAACGTATGCGCAATGATCGGTACGTCACAACTTTCAGTGGATGCTATGCGTCTACGACTTCTTCCATTTACTTTGTGCGATATAGCCGAGAAGTGGCTATATAACACTACCGCACACTCTATCACAAATTGGGAAGAATTCATCACGGCATTCCTTAAGAAATTTTATCCAATGCAAAAGATAGCTCGAATCCGTAGCGAACTGAATCAATTTACCCAGCTCCTTACTGAACCATTCTCTAAATGCTTTGAACGTTTCAAGGATCTATTGGTTCAGTGTCCTCATCACGGCATCCCGAGATGGGATCTTTGCCGAATCATTTATGAGGGCATTAACCCAAACACTAAACAGAACCTTGAAAACATGTGTCAAGGTACTTTTATGACTAAAGATGATGGGGAAGCTTGGAAATTTTTAGAAGAGTTCGCTGAAAAATCACTACAGTGGGAGAGTGGAACCCAATCATTGAATAGGGGTGGCGTACACCAAATAGATGTGTCCATAGGTGTTCGAGCTGAGATGGCAGCAATGCAAAAGAAGCTCGATGCCAAACACTAAACAGAACCTTGAAAACATGTGTCAAGGTACTTTTATGACTAAGGATGATGGGGAAGCTTGGAAATTTTTAGAAGAGTTCGCTGAAAAATCACTACAGTGGGAGAGTGGAACCCAATCATTGAATATGGGTGACGTACACCAAATAGATGTGTCCATAGGTGTTCGAGCTGAGATGGCAGCAATGCAAAAGAAGCTCGATGCTATGGAACACAAATTTTCTGCAGCCTCCCTAAACCCAATGTCGCTCCCCAAAACTGTATGTGGCTGCTGTTCTGATCCGTCTCATTTAACGGAAGAATGTCCATTAAACTCTGCGTTTCAAGGTCACGAGCATATAAATGCAGCATTTCAAAGACCTAGAAACGATCCATATTCTTCCACGTACAATCAGGGTTGGAGGAATCACCCGAATTTTGCTTGGAACCAACAACAATCTCATCAAAACACGGTTCCAAGCCAAAATAATTTTCAAAGGGCTCTTCCACCACAACAACAACCACTTCAACTCACTCAGCACCCCTACCAGTCACAAAATTTCCACAACCAGGTCAACACTCCTGCACAGTCTAATCCTATGCAGTTGACCGGTTCTGACGAACTCTCTCAATTCACTTAAACCATGAAATCACTTTTGTCAAATTTCATAGAGGTTTCGGCTGAGGTTAGAACTTCCGTCAGTGAGATAAAGAAAAACTCAGCGTCTCAAGCTGAGAGTATCAGATCGATGGAAGCTGAAATCGCACGACTTAAAGCCGAAATGAGTGCGAGAGAAAAAGGGAAACTTCCTTCTCAACCCCTACAGAATCCTGGGCATTACAATGTAAATGCCGTCACAACGTTGAGATCGGGAAGAGTGCTGAACAATCATGTCGGGGAAGGAATTGATGATATTGAAAATCCTATCAATAACACCCCGGCTGAGACCTTTCCTCACACACACACTTCTACTTCTGATCCTTGTTCTTCTACCCCACCACATTCTCGAGAGCCTATTCTCCATTTCCCACTAGGCTCGACACCTCATTCTAGTTCTCCACAAACGGTCCCCACTCCTCTTTTGGGATCTCGTCTATCCCCTCTTCCTTCTCCTATGATGGACCCGACGCTTATTGCGAAAGCTCCTTACCCGAATCGGTTAAGGGGTAATAGAACGAGTCCTCATATGAAGAAAATTATGGAAATGTTCAAACAGGTTAACATCAACATCCCTCTCCTAGATGCGATTCAACAAGTCCCCGCTTATGCGAAAATTCTTAAGGACTTGTGCACTAGGAAGAGGAAGACTCAAGTGCCGAAGAAGGTCTTCATGTCTAATACTATTAGCACTGCTTTTATTCCCCAGCTACCAAAGAAACGTAAGGACCCAGGATGTCCTACAATATCGATTTCTATTGGGGGTAAAAACATAAATCGTGCTCTTTTAGACCTTGGCGCAAGTATTAACCTACTTCCATATTCTGTATATGAGCAACTAGGGATTGGAGAGCTGAAACCTGCTCACTGCACTCTCCAAATGGCAGACCGTTCAATCACCAAACCAAGGGGTGAACTAGAGGATGTGTTGATAAAGGTCGGGGAATTTGTTTTCCCTGTAGAATTCATTGTACTTGACACACAACCTGTAGCAAACCCCCGGGTCCAAATTCCGGTGATTCTGGGTCGTCCTTTCCTTTCCACTTCCAACGCTGTTATTAACTGTAGAAATGGTTCAATGAACTTATCATTTGGAAATATGACCATTGAACTAAATATCTACAAAGTTGGAAGTCAGCCATCAGAACCCTCTGCTCATATTCTAGATGTGTGCTCTGTCCACGAGATCGCTCCCGATAGTTGCGGAGCTGAGGAAATTTGCTTTACTGATCTCAATGACATTACCACATCCCTGTTTGACTTTACACATGATCTTAGTGAGGACACTTTTCCTACACTTGAGTCCTGCACTCCTGACTTTTCTCCACCCGAGTCTGTATCTTTCACAGGCTCTGAGCTTCTTTGTAATTCCAAAAATCACTCGATGATCCCTCCTTCTATCATTTCTCCGCCTATATTAGATCTCAAAATTTTACCTTCTCATCTTAAATATGCTTATTTAGGTGAGAAGGAGTCCTTACCGGTTAAAATATCCGCTTCTCCAGCATTAGAGCAAGAGAATGCACTTTTATCGGTATTGAGATCTAACAAAGAGGCGTTTGGTTGGACTATGGCGGACATTAAAGGGATTAGTCCCTTGATAGTAGAACATCATATACATGTGATGGATGATGCCAGACCAACCCGAGAACCACAGAGACGGTTGAATCCCATCATGAAGGAAGCGGTGATGAAAGAGATCGTCAAATGCCTAGATAATGGTATTATGTACCCCATCTCCGATAGCCAATGGGTGAGTCCTATACATGTTGTCCCTAAGAAATCCGGCATCACTGTTATAACCAATGAGGCAAATGAGTTGATTCAGACACGCGCCCAAACTGGGTGGCGTGTATGTATTGATTATAGAAAACTCAATGCTGCCACGAGGAAAGACCACTTTCCTCTACCATTCATTGATCAAATGCTGGAACGCTTAGCAGGACGAGAGTATTATTGTTTTATGGACGGATACTCAGGCTATAATCAGGTCCCCATCACCAAAAAGGATCAAGATAAAACCACTTTTACTTATCCTTTTGGTACCTTTGCTTACAGTCGCATGCCCTTTGGGTTATGCAATGCTCCTGCTACCTTTCAGCGGTGTATGATGGGGATATTCTCTGATATGGTAGAGAATTTTCTGGAGATGTTTATGGACGATTTCTCGATTTTTGGAGACTCTTTTTCTGATTGCCTAGCGAATCTTGATGCTGTTCTTACTCGTTGCAAATAGAAGAACTTAACTTTGAACTGGGAAAAATGCCATTTCATGGTCCAAGAAGGAATTGTTCTTGGACATGTCATTTCACAGAAAGGCATTGAGGTTGACAGAGCTAAGATAGATGTCATTCAAAACCTCCCTCATCCCAAAAGCGTCAAAGATATTCGATCTTTCCTTGGCCATGCGGGCTTTTATAGGAGATTCATTAAGGATTCTAGAAAAATTGCTAGACCTTTAACTCTTCTCCTGGCCAAGGATACGACCTTCCACTTTGACTCGGACTGTGAGACAGCTTTCGACTCACTTAAACACTCACTCACTACAGCCCCCGTTCTTTCGTCTCCAAATTGGGACTACCCCTTTGAGCTAATGTGTGACGCATCCGACTTTACAGTAGGTGCAGTCTTAAGACAGCACACTGAAAAGATGCCACACGTGATATACTATGCAAGTAAGACCCTGAATGATGCACAAATCAATTATACGACCACCGAAAAAGAACTTTTAGCGGTTGTATTTGCATTAGAAAAATTCAGGCCTTACTTAATTGGCTCTCCTATAGCTGTGTACACTGACCATTCCGCCTTAAAACATTTTCTGGCGAAGAAAGATGCAAAAGGTCGACTAATACGTTGGATCCTTCTGTTACAAGAATTTGATCTTGTTATCAAAGATAAGAAAGGATGTGAAAACGTTGTGGCCGACCATCTTTCACGCATCTCTTCTTCCCCTGTGACCCTGCCGATCAATGATTTGTTTCCTGACGAACAACTCTTGAGCGTTTCCAATGAACCATGGTTCAGGGATATTGTGAACTATCTTGTCACGGGACTTATACCCAGCGATTGGTCAAAACAGGACAAATACCGTTTTCTATCCCAAGTAAAACACTTTTACTGGGACGATCCATACTTGTTTAAGTATTGTCCTGATCAGATCATTCGCCGGTGTGTCCCGAAAGAAGAGATCAAGAGTGTTCTTTCTTTTTGTCATGATCAGGCCTGTGGGGGTCACTTTGGTCCTAAAAAGACGGCGGAGAAGGTTTTGTAATGTGGATTTTATTGGCCGACCTTATTCAAGGACGCATTTGACTATTGCAAAATCTATACACAATGTCAGTACACGGGTAGAATCTCCCAGAGAAATGAAATGCCTCAGCAACCCATTCTGGTTGTTGAAATATTCGATGTTTGGGGCATTGATTTTATGGGTCCCTTTTCCAACTCCTTTGGGAATTTGTACATACTGCTGGCAGTTGATTATGTCTCAAAGTGGGTTGAAGCCATTCTATGTCGCACTAATGACAGGAAAGTTGTCATTAAGTTCTTGAAAGAGAATATCTTTTCGCGATTTGGACACCCACGCGCTATTATTAGCGATAATGGGACACATTTCTGCAACAGGTCTTTCGAGACTTTGATGCGGAAATACTCAATCAACCACCGACTTTCTACACCCTATCATCCCCAAACAAGCGGGCAGGCTGAGATCTCAAACAGACAGATCAAACTAATCCTGGAGAAGACTGTTGCTAAGAATAGAAAAGACTGGTCAACCAAACTGACGGATGCTCTTTGGGCATTCCGAACTGCATTTAAAACCGACCTAGGGATTTCTTCATATAGGATAGTGTTTGGGAAGGCATGTCATTTACCCGTCGAGATTGAGCATAAAGCATTGTGGGCTATTAAGGAAATAAATTTTGATCTAAACCAAGCCTGCAACTTTCGGAAGTTGCAAATAAATGAGCTAAGCGAACTCCGCGATGAAGCTTATGATAACGCTGTGATCATAAAGAATAGGACTAAGGTTTTTCACGATAAAAATATTTTGAGGAAACCATTTTCACAAGGTCAACAAGTCCTTCTTTATGATTCACGACTACACCTTCACGCGGGTAAGCTCCGATCTCGATGGAAGGGACCTTTTGTTGTGCGGACTGTATACCCGCACGGGGCAGTAGAAGTAGAAAATGTTAAAAACGGCACATTTTCAAAGTGAATGGACATAGACTAAAACCGTATTTTTCCACTGACCCCACGGAGGAGCTCCTGCTCTTACAGGAGCCATTTTATTTGGATTAAAATTCCTCCGTCTCACCTTCATATTCTGCATATCACTGCATCATCTTTTTGAATGGAGGTGAGTGAAAAGAGTAAGTTTGGGGGAAGTTCTTCACTTATATATTTTGCCCCCACTAATAAATTCCTTCCAGGCTTACAGGTTTTGTAGATATAGCTGTTGGCAACAGTGAGGACACTGTTGAAAACAAGTTTGGGGGAGGTTTGTGCTTATTTTTTGCATCATTTGCATATCATTTGCATAAGCACAAAACATTTTCAAAACCTATAAAAATTTAAAAATATTTTAACATTTAAACATTTTTTGTACATAAATAAGATAATGAAAGTTTAGATAGTGAAAAATTACATCCATGAGATTAGAAAAATTTAAGAAAATCAAGAAAATTAGAAGTTTTCCTATACGAACTAGTAATAAGTAGTTATGAGCCGTTGTCCCAAGGGTTAGTAAGATGAAGGACGTCACTAATCTGAGGATAAAAATAAGTCTGAAAAATAGTTTTTATTCTGTAAGCCAAACATTTTGAACGTTGATACCCTGCTATTTGCACTTACACACGTCTTAAAGCCTGGGATAGTAGAAAATACCTTGAAATGCTCTTGTCTTAAAGCTAAAAGTATGAAGGAAATAAAAAAAAAATGAAATGAAGAAAATATAAAGTGGTGAGAAAAATGGACACTGGTTTTGTTATCACCGAGGGCAATAAAAAAATATATAGCGAGGGTGCTTCTTCACCTAGTGCCCTAAGGCCAACTGGTCTGCGAGTCACTGCTATGCCTGAGGTGGTGCAAGACGAGGAAAATACACTAAGTAAGCAAGCAAGGAGTAATCGGTCGGTTAGTACCTCAAG
Organism: Agapanthus africanus; assembly: GCA_030015575.1. Taxonomy (NCBI): domain Eukaryota; kingdom Viridiplantae; phylum Streptophyta; class Magnoliopsida; order Asparagales; family Amaryllidaceae; genus Agapanthus; species Agapanthus africanus. Next base: position 53,017,960 of record CM057339.1, read on the forward strand.
AAGTATTAACGGTCGCATGAAAGTGTGTGAGCAATCTCATTTAAATATTCATTAATTAAAAAGTACCGAGGCTAATGGGCAAGAGTATGATAGCTTGAATTGAATTCTCCGAGTGTAGGGATGTCCTTTACACACACACAGGGTTATATGATCGATGTTTGGAAGAAAGATAGCAATGAAGAATAAGACGATGTTTTATTGAGGGAGGACGTGATTTCTAATATCTTTTCATGACTATTAAGATAGGGCTCATGACAACCGAAAAGCTAGCTTAGTTGGAAACCCTAATTTTTAAAGTCTTTCTTTTACAATTCTTTTCTTTAAATGTAAATTTCATGATCTTCCTTTTATTATTGGATTTTGTGGGTGCAATCCGCTGAAAACCCTCGGGAGACAACACTCCTCCTACTAGGGACACCTAGAGGTTTAAAGGCTTGTTGCACGTGCTCAGTGCAATCGTGTTGCCTACGAAAGTGTGCTAGTTAGTTTTTCTCTTTCTTTATTTTCTCCTTCTTTTTAATAAAAAGTTCGTTCGAGACGATCGAAAATAAGTTTGGGGGAATTTGATCAGTCGAAAATACTGCATCTTTTAACCGGCAATTTCCCTATCATTTGCATTCATATAGAAGTGTTCGGCATTCATATCGCACATATTAGCAAATCAATTGTTAAATATCAGATTGCATGTGTTAGATTTTAAAACCGGCACTATAAAGGAAATTGACTGCATTTCATAGCATGGCATCATTCCTATATATCGCAACTTGTGTTTCGAAGTCTGTGCAGGACATTACAAAAGATCGGTCAAATTTACAAATGAAGACCGTTAAAAAGACGCCAACTAATGGATTTGGAATCTGGTATTGATCTAAGAAGCATTCAGAGATTCAACATATCAGAAAGTACCATTTAAGACATCAGGAAGCAACACTAAAAGTATGAAGCACCAAGGAGCCGACTTGGCCGCGGAACCGCGGCCGGAGCCGCCTTGCGCCGCGGTTCCGCGGCGGCTTGCCCACGTTACCTCATCTGATTCAGCTCATTACTCTTACCTCAGGTCCTACACCTCAGAAAACCTATGCAAGTTCAAGAAGACTCCAGAAGCTTCTGCCAGTTCAGCAAACTTAGGGTTTCTAAACCAACATTCCTAGCTTAAAGTCTAAGCTAAGCTCCTAACTAACTTTCAACAAACTTTAGGAGGGAATTGCAAATTCAAAAACCTAGACCTAGGGTTTGGGAAACCTATAAATAGACCCCTAGGCTCACTTGTAAAGAGATATCAAAAATCTTAGGGATAGACTCATATATTGTAAATCAATCATTTGTGGGTTGATCATTAGTTGTGAGAAACCCTAGTTCTTCATCTACCCACATTCTTGCCACCTCCAAACCCTAACCCTAATCCAATCTAGAAATACCCAATTCAAGATCCATGGAGATCAAGCAAAGCAAGTCTTCAAGCAACCTTTAGAAGCAAAGCCGGTATTCAACGGAGCACGAGATCGAAGCGATCCAAGACTCAAGAAGCCGAGCGATGCAAGATTCGACGAGCCAAGTTCCTACCTCTTGTAAATCTTGAAAGTTGTAACTACTTGTTGATGTAATGAAGGTGAAGATTCTTTAACTTGTTTACATTTCAATTCAAGCATTTTATTTCATTTCGATTCTTGAATATGTATTTTGTGATGATGCTTGAATAAAACTCCGCTCGTGGAGGAATCGAAACAATTGTAAAATGATGATGTTGATGAATTGTTAAGTGTTTTCTTAAGTCTTAAAGCAATTGTAAATTCTTGAAAATCGATTGATCGATGATCTAGATCGATGCGAATGTGTTCTTGATTCCTTTCGCATGATCTAGAGATCGATAATTGATCATTCGACTTTCAAGAAGCTATCTAGTGAATGTTATTCATCGAAAGGATAAAGGATAGGATGAGGAACCCTAATTCTTCGCAAGATTCTTGATCCTCAATGAATTCGACATCGATTTAGCATCAATTTGTTACTAGATAAGATATCGTAATGTTGAATCTTCATAACATCTACAATTTACTCGATTCCTACGAGCTTTACTTCAAATCTTGAAACCCTAAAGTGATTGGAATTCTATCGAAACTCGATTCTCTATTTTTATCATTTTCTTGATTCTTGATTAGAATAGTGACACTTGAAACTCATTGATAAAAATCTTGAATCATGTTTTCTTTTCTTTTCTATTAACTTTTCAATTCAAACAAATCAAAATTACAAACGAATCGCACAATCCCTGTGGACGATCCGCACTCGCTAACGATCTACATCCGACACCGTAGTTGATTGCGGTCAAATAATTCTTTGATTGTGAATTTTATTCATTTTCTAAATACCGACACAAAGAAACTTATTCGAGTTACACGACACAATCGGAATTAAAGAATCAATCACAAGTCGAGAGGACTCGTAAGTTGTTTTTTTCTTGTTGATATTCGACTTTGGAGAATATGACATATGGATAGTATACAATAGTCCATCTTAGACCTACTTGCAGGGCTATAATGCTTAGGAAACGGGATGATATCCCCGTTGACTAAGGCTTTCCACCTTCATGATCCGTGAGGGTTTCACGAAGATGTTTTTCCCTACGAGTCGAGACGAGTTGAGAAGTTCTCGCAGGAACATTGTTTTCCCTACGAGTCGAGACGAATCAAGAAGTTCTCCCAAGAATATCCTAACGTCACAGTTAACCTCTGCTCTTTATGACTGAGGTCCATCAGGGTCTGTGGTACTAGGGTTTTTGTCCGTCGTACCGTCGCGTTGGCTGATGCATTCCCCGATACGCAGTCTTGCTGTTCGAGTAGCCCCGCGACTGTCGTGTCTCTGATCCCTTCGGGGGCTAGACAAGACGTCTTCAAGTAATCTCCCAGGTCATATTACCGTTGGAAGAGAAGCGTTAGGGATTTTCCATGTCGCTTTTTACTTGAGGTTAGGCTCAATTTGGGATCCTGGATGAGTCATGACCACTCCGCGCTGGTATGGGATGATCTCCGATAGTCTTTCAGGTTTTATTTGAGTTTCTGTCAAGACCCTGAAACTAGGGATCTTCCTTTGCTTCATTTTTTGACATTGTGTCTGCTATATTGCGACGAATGTCGAGGTTGTTTCTAGGTTGTTCGTGAACCGTCGAGACTCGGAACTAGGGACTTTGCCATGGCTCCATTGTTTTAACCCCGGGGTCGGTTGTTGACATCACATCTGCATCCTGTTGGAGTGAGAAGGAACGCCGGGGTGATCTCTAGGCTGTAGACGTTGCCGTCGAGACTGGGAACTAGGGACTTTGCCATGGATCCGTTGTTTTGACCCTGGGGTCGGTTGTTGACGTTGCATCTGCATCCCGCTAGAGTGAGGAAGAACACCATTGTTGATCTCTAAGCTGTCTGTGAATTATCGAGACCTGGAACTAGGGACTTTGCCATGGCTCCGAGGTAGTATCTAGGTTTTTGGTGAACCGTCGAGGCTTGGAACTAGGGACCTTCCTATGGCTCCGTTTTTTTGACCCTGGGGTCGTTTGTTGACGCCGCGTCTGCATCCTGCTGGAGTAAGAAGAAACGCCGTTGTTGATCTCTAGGCTGTCTGTGAACCGTCGAGATTTAGAACTAGGGACTTTGCCATGGCTCCGTTTTATTGATGTCGCGTCTGCATCCTGTTGGAGTGAGAAGAAACGTCGTCGTTGATCTCGAGGCTGTCTGTGAACCGTCGAGACCTGGCTCTCCTTCTGATAGAGCCTGGTGGGAACATATGGTTCGCTTTTCATTTATACCCATGGATTGTATACAGGGGTTGATGTGGACTCACCTGCAGGGCAAAAATTCATTATTTTTTATTTCTTTCTATGACGCTCTATCGTTTTAGCTTTTTATATCGCGAAAGTCGCGATTGCCCAATCATTTCGGCTTTTTATCTTGGTGCCTAATCATTTCGGTTATTTTTATATGCATACATTTGCTCGCTGATTTTTATTGCGAGTTGCCCCATCATTTCGGCTATTTTATATGCTATTTTTTTGCTCGCTGATTTTTTGCGAGTATGGAACTTGAAATCTGATACCAATCTTAGTATCAGCATCGCTGCGACTGGAATGTGGCCAGGAGTGAATCGTCATTTTCCTTGAAAAGACTTGGAGTTTGACACCTGTTCGGGAATCAGCATCACTACGACTGGAATATTTCCAGGAGCGAACCATCATTTGCCTTTGCTGATTTGAACAAAGGAGGCTTAGCAAACATGGTTAGGATCTTGCTGACTAAGGCTTTTTGACTTCATGAGCCGTAAGGATCTCATAAAGGGGGTTTCTCCCTACGAGTCGAGAGGATCTCGTTGGTGTATTTTCTCTTTAGGAATCGTGGGGATCCCCAAGTGCGTGTTCTCTTATAAGTCGTAAGGATCTCATAAGAGTATTTTCTCCTTAAGGCGAGAGAACTTATAGGTGTCGTGCACCATATGAGAACATTCCTCGTCATTGGTGGGACTTAGTGAGGGAAAGTTTATTTGTGCCCATGGATTGTATACAAGGGTCAATATGGACCGCCTGTAGGGCAACTTGGGGAGTGTGATGGCTTAAGAACAGGTTCAGGTCTCTGTATCTTAAGGGTTTTGAATCCTATGAGCCGTGAGGGTCTCACATGGGGGAATTCTCCTTACAAGTCGTGAGGATCTCGTTAGTGTAATTTCTCCTTAGGAATCATGAGGATCCCTAAGTGTGTGGCTCCCTTGTGAGTCGTAAGGATCTCACGCAGGTGTTTTCTCCTTATAAGGTCGAGAGGACCTTGCAGGTGTTTTTATTTTAACAAGATTGCGCCCTTTCGGGCTTTCACAAACTCACCGGTAGCCCTGCTGTTTTTACTCATGGCGCCCTTCCGGGTTTTCATCCGTGCCCATTTCACTTGTGGACGTACCGGTTCTTTCTACAACGAGATTGCGCCCTTTCAGGTTTTCACAAGCTCGCCGGTAGCCCTGCTGTTTTTACTCTCGGCGCCCTTTCGGGTTTTTATCCGTGTCCATTTCACTTGTGGACGTACCTTTTTTTTGGCCAATAGCACTTAGAGGGGACTTCGCCATCGGGGCAGTTATGCAGCCAACGGGACTTGAGTTGTAGTATGCGCCGCTGGGACTTATGAACTTGAATTCCACTATCGCCGTGTTTGAGGCGACATATTTAGTTTAAGGACATTACGGTCCATTGTTAGTTTAGGGACATCTCGGTCCGTTGTTAGTTTAGGGACATCTCGGTCCATGGCCAGCTTCGGGGTGAAGTTTTTCCAGATACTACTTATAGAGTTTGGACTCAGGAAGACAACGAGTGGACACGAGCGTCGTCATCTATCATTAACCTGAGCCGTGACTTGTCAAGCGTATTATTTCTTAAGGAACCGGCCGTTTATTTGCTGGAAGGGTCTTTTGCCATGCATATCCATGAGCAAGTAGTCCCCACCTTGGTAGAACTTGTCTATGATGTACGGACCCTCATAGTTCGGCTCGAATTTCCCCCGCTTTGCACGGTTGGGAATCATAGGTATTTTGACAACTAGCACGAGTTCGGCTTGGCGGAACGTTCTTGGCCTAGTTAGTCTTTCATATGAGCACGTCATCCTTACTTTGTAATCTTCCAGGTTTTGCTGCGCCATGAGACGAGTTTCATCGAGGGCATCGAGCTCCTCAAGCCGAAGATGGATATTTTCTTCACCTGTCAGCTCGTATCAAATTGCCACTCGTAGAGAGGGTAACTCTATCTCCAAGGGGAGTGCCGCTTCCGTGCCGAACACCAACGCGAATGGCGTTGTATTTATGGTCGTTTTGAACGTGGTTCGATACGCCCAGAGAGCTTCATGCAATCTCTCATGCCGGTACTTTTTATTTCTGGACACCGTTTTCTTTATGATCTTCGTCAGGGTTTTGTTGAAAGCCTCAGCTAGACCGTTAGCTCAGGGATTATAGACTGAAGAGTATCTCCAATTTATATTATGCTGCTGTGGGAAGCGGCTGATCTTATGGCTTCTGTAGGATGGCATGTTATCGGAGATAATCCGTCGCGGAGTGCCGAACCGATAAATGACGTGAGTTCTGAAGAAATGGAGGATATTCTCCGTATTCACATCCCTTAATGGTACTGCTTTTGCCTATTTAGAGAAGTAATCGGTTGTTGCCAATATGAACTGATGTCCTTTAGAAGACGTTGGTTCGATGAGCCCAATTATATCGGTTCCCTACATTTCGAACGACCAACTAGCCAGTGTTGGGTGTAGCGGATTTGGATGCCGGTGGATGAAGTCCCCGTGAATTTGGCACGAGTGACACTGCTTCACATATTTGAGGCAGTCCTGAATCATCGTGGGCCAATAGTAACTCATTCTCTTGATTTTCGACTTCATCTTTGGCCCGGCTTGATGAGAACCGCAGAGTCCGTCGTGAGTTTCTTGGACGACTCACCTTGCTTCTTCTGGTCCCATGCATCTTAGCCATAAATTGTCAAACGATCTCTTATATAAAGTATCATTGACGAAGGCAAAAGAAAAATCTCGCTTCATGAGATGATATCTTGATGATGCATTTTTGGGTGTTCGATAGGATTTGAAGTAGTCTATGAAGTCTTCTCTCCAATCTGTAGCCTTTTCTTCATCTTCTATTTGGTAGGCTGCTTATTTGGTCGCTTCCTTTCCTTCAAACGACTTCGGAGATATTTTTGCTTGCGTAAGAATCCGACGGCTTTGCATAATGATCCTTACGTCATCGAGTTTTTCGTCGGCTAATTCTTTAGCGAGCTTGGCCAACGCATCCGCCTTGCTATTTTCCGCCCGCGGTATGCTTTCCAGGATGTAGGAGGGAATTTAAGTCAGCAGTTGTCGCACTCTTTCACTATATTTTACCAACTCCAGTTTACACGTCTGATAGTCGCTATTTACTTGGCTAACGACTAGCTGGGAGTCTCCATATATGAGGAGGTTTTCGATGCCCATGTCAACAACAATCTCAAGACCGCTATCAAAGCTTCGTACTCAGCCTCATTGTTCATTCTCAGCCCTGTTAATGAAAGGGCGAAACGCATTATCCCTCCTTGCGGAGTCACGAAGATAAGGCCCACCCCGGCTTTAATCATGGGAGTGTTTTGCTTTCGCTTTTTCATGGAAGATACTCCATCGAAGTAGAGTTCCCATCGGGCATTATTTCCTTCTTCCTCCCTGTCGATTGCGTCGAACGCATGTTCATCCGGCAATTCGCAATTTAAGAGAGAGTTGGCTGGTATTGGATGTTCAGCGAGGAAGTCAGCGATGGCCTGGCCCTTCACTGCCGTGAGGGGTCGATAGATTATTGAGAACTCCATCAAGAGGAGGGCCCATTTGGCTAACCTTCCCGTTAGTATGACTCTTGACATTAAATATTTGAGAGGATCCACCTTTGATATGAGATAGATATCATGCGCCAAGGCATAATGCCGAAGCTTCGTTATCACGAAGATCAGTGCCAGGCAATACTTTACGATGGGGGTAGTTGTTTTCTGCCCCCAGGAGAACTCGACTCAAATAATAGAGAGCTCTCTCCTTCCCCTGGTCTTTCTCTTGTGCCCATAGTGCGCCTAAAGAACCTTCAAGGGCTGTTGTATACAGGATGAGAAGCTTTCCCTTGACCGGAGCGGTCAGTACCGGCAGGTTTTGCAGGTATTGCTTGATTTCGTCCAGTGCAATTTGGCATTAACGATCCCAAACGAACGGGGTTCCCTTCTTCATTAGATGGCTGTAGGGGTGGAATTTTCCGGAGAGATTGGCTATGAATCGTCGGATATACACGAGCTTTTCTTGGAGAGACCGTAGTTGCTTAAGAGTTCTTAGCGAGGGCATTTCTATAATTGCCTTGATCTTTAATGGGTCTATTTCGATGCCTCGGTGTCTTACTATGAATCATAGGAATTTTCCTGAAAAGACTCCAAACGCGCATTTCAGAGGGTTCATCTTCAGATTATATTTCCGAAAACGCTGGAACACTATTTTCAAATGCTCTCAGTGCTCCTTGTATGATTTTCTTTTCACCACGAGGTCGTCGATATAACATTCGACAATCTCTTATATGAGGTCATCGAAGATCTTCGTCATGGCCCTCTGGTATGTAGCGCCAGCGTTCTTTAGACCGAATGGCATCACTTTATAGCAAAATATGCCCAGCGGAGTCCGAAAGGCGGTGTGCTTTTGGTCTTCAGGATGCATTTTTATTTGGTTGTATCCTGAAGATCCATCCATGAAGGAGAAGACTTCATGAGTGGACATGTTATCTATCATAGGCTCGGTAACCGGTACGGGAAAGTCATCCTTCGGACAAGCTTTGTTGAGATCCCGAAAGTCTACGCAGATATGTACTGTCCCATTTTTATTCATCACTGGGACAATGTTGGCGATCCAGTCAGGATATTGAACTTCTTGGATGAAGACAGAGTCGATTAGTTTCTTGACTTTGGCATTGATGCTCATCTCAAGTTCGAGCCGCATTCTTCTTGGTGCCTGTTTGACTGGCTTGACGTTTGGTGATACCGCCAGTTTATGCACAGCTATTTCTGGATCTAGTCCCGGTATATCGGAATAGTTCCATGTGAAGCAGCCTTTATACTGCATAAGAACGTCCTTTAGCATGGCCACCTACTTTTCAGACAGCAGCTCACTGACGAACGTTGGCCTCTGCTCATTTTCCATCCCCAAGTCGATTTTTCTCAGGTTGTCCGCTGTGGTGTGTATCCCATCTTCCAGCTCTTTTGGTGCCGGTGGAAATTCTAAAACTACCTCGTCCTCATCCTCATTTTTGAAGAACCGGGAGAGGTCGTTCATATTCTCATGTTCTCCTTCTTTTGATAATGTTATCATGTGGCAGGTACGAGTTCGTTTCCAAGCTCGATGTTGATCTGGACTTACTCTCGCAATATAGGTTGCTTTTGGCTCATGCTTTCATGGTGGGGTTACCTTCCAACTTTCGGATAGAGCAAACCTGCCTTGCTGATACCGGTCTTCGACCCAATCTTTGAAGGTGAAGCAGTCTTCAATAGGATGTCCTACTGCTCGGTGGTAGGAGCAATAAGCAGGATGATGGACCTCATTTACTTGTTCAGGGTACCGAGACTCCGGGAGCATCATCATTTAATGCTTCATGATAAGGTCGAATATTTTCCTCGTCTTGTCTTGAGCGAAAAAGTATTCCCGACCCATCTTCTTCATAAAAGACGGATTCCGGCTGACTTTTTCTCGATCGCGTGGCTTCTTGGATTCGCTTCGTTGTTTTTGAACGTCATTCCCGTTCTTCACCTTGTTGTTGTCTCTGCGTCGGGCTTTTTCCTTGCCACGAGAGTGCACAGCGGGCTGAGGGTGAAAGGAATTGTAGTCTTCTTTTTCCATAGACTGCTGAGTGAGACGTCGTTTCCTGGCTTTCTCAAAAATGGCCATTTCGTGGTTGTGGTCATCCCGCACCTTTTGACCCTCTTACCTTATTAGCTTGTCAATATGTTCTTTGAATGACGGACTTGGTATTTTTACGGCGGGATTTCGCTCTGGTTCAATATCAACGCTATCTGGAAGAGCATTCCCTTCTCCACCGGAGTCGTTTATAACATGGCAGCCATGGAATCGCTCCCGTTTCTTGGACCGAACGTATCCAATCCCATTCGTCTCCATCCCCCCGTTGGGCATCTTTCGCTGTGTCCCGGAAACGTCCTAAATCTTATTGTAGAACTGGGCTTGTCAAGTAGTTTGTTTGAAGGGTACGCCTTGGCATCTTAATAGCCTTTTCAATCCGTCTGCGTAATATCTGGGTAAACGGATTGGTTGAAACCTATCGAGCGCAAATTTGGCACCATGCCGGACTTCTTTTTCCACTTTAGTCTCCGTAGATTGGTAGAAGAGGATCGCATTTTCACCTCTTCGCCTAGGAAGGACATAGAAGGTTTGCAACTCTTGCACGCCGTATGTATCGAGCGTATCAAGTTCCCTATAATCCCGCTGTGGAACCATGGTAATTTGTAAACTCTGATCAGCTCCAGTGAAGGTTTGTGCTGACGGGTGGACGGAGAACACTGCGTTGGTCTCGTTCTCAGAGTCACTGCCAAAGACCAAAATAGGGGTAGATGGTCCGGGCCTGTTGCCTTAGGATTGCCCCGAGTATACTATCTCTTCATCTTCCTCGATATCGCTCCTAAAGATCGGGATGGTGGCGACGGCTTTTTGTCGGTTCTCGGGTTTATGACATCTTTCCATGTCTTCGAAGTCTAGTAGGAAGTACTTGGCGTCTTCATATTTGCGGACTTCATTTATGGAGAATGGGTTTAGCTCCCCTGTAACTGTGTACTCGAGGCCGTCTTTGAAGTACTTCATACACTGATGTTGTGTAGAAGGGATGATGTTGTACTCGTGTAACCAAGGCCGGTCGAGCAGAGCGTTATAGCAAGTCTTGGCGTCAATGACATGAAATTTGATGTCAGTGATGAGCATCCCAAAGCGTAATGTCAATATCACAGACCCAAGCATCCGTGATGACTGTGAGTCAAACCCAGAGATAGTAATTTTGTCCCGGGCCAGGTGTTGAACGTTCATGCAGATCTCCTTTAGCACTTTCACATTGAGAAAGTTGACGAAGACCCGTTGTCAACCAGGATCTTCCCTATCTTGATGTCGTGGCAGTACCCAGTTACATATAACGGATGGTTGTGCTCGCACGTTTCGAGGAGGAGGTCTTCATCGTTGAAGGTGATGTCAGCTGTGTGAACTTCTTCCATCTCGTTCTTCATCTTTCTTCTGCAAGGAAAGCTTAAAACTGATCGGGCTCTTATAACGCCCTGACCAGAGAATCTCGTGCCTCTTTAGACAGAAGAAGGGCATCCAAAATGCTCAATTGTGAGGGTATCTTCCTCAGATGTATCAGAACATTGTAATCCACCTTGTTTTTCTTAGGCGGTTCCTTGGCTGGGATCTCTTTGACGACTCTATCATCGAGGGCAATTTCCTCAGGAACTTTTTCCTTCCCCTTGTCTCTTTTGCTTGAACCTTTTTTTCAGGCTCGAGGTTCTTTTCAGGCAACGTACGGTTACGCAGCTGAATGTTCTCGCAGTTCTTCACCTCCTCTTCTTTTCCAGAGGTGGATTCTTTGAAGAGAGGGCCGAGGGTTATTTCTTCCTCAGAATCGCTCCTGAATGTGAGAACTTGAGTTTTCCCTTTTGTCGAACTGGTATCAACCATATAATAGTTGCTAGTCGTTTTTTCGCGCTCATCTGTCGCACTTTTTCGCTGTCGACGAGCTTCACGCTTCATCCTCTTGAAGTGTTTTCGATGGACAACAAATCCCTGCCACCACTTCTTGAAGGCACTGCACTCTTTAGTGGGATGTGTAACCCTCCGATGGTATAAGAAGTAGTTCAGATGTATATCCGCTTCATCGAGGCACGTACTCCCGGGAGTATTCCCTTTGAAAGGTGGAAGCTTCATTCCTATTGACAGGGCTTTGGCGAACCGTTTCCCCATCTTAAACCTGCTTTTGTTTGCCGCGGGTGTGCTTTGATCTGGTTGGAGTACTTTGTGACTCTTCTTCGCCGCAGCTTCTTCATCCTGGCGCCGACACTTGGCCTTTTCATATATGGTCGTTTCACGCTCTCGGTCAGTTTTACTCTTTTGAAGGGCTTCGTGTAGCAACCGGTCAATCAAGACATCTGACGGCTCCAGTGATTTTTGCACCGTTCTTGCCCCCAGTTCCTCCGTATTTTTTTCCGATGCCGAGGGAGCTTCTTCTCCTTTTAACGACGAGTGAGAGACCATATAGCAACTCGCTACATAATCCTCGGTTTCTTCTGACGAGCCGTTTCCGTCATCAATGTCACCATCTCCATTCTCATGTATGTAGTTGAGAAACTCTTCAAGTGTGACTGGGGTCCGTGCCTTTTGGTTGTATTCCTCCAGTGCGTCGATGTATTTTTGCAGGTCTGTACGCTTGTCGTTAGGCTACGTGGGCTTCTTGGTCTTCTTCTTTGCCTTTGAAGACTTAGAAGGCTTGGCCTGGAGGTTTTGCCCCTCGTTACTAGTTTTCGGTGTTGGGCGCGGTTTAAACATCCCCTCAATGATCTCGGGCTCCAGCGGGCTTTTCCATTTGATCGACGGACATTCCTGAAGATCCTTCAGTATTCTTTTAGTTTTAGCTGAAAGGACCACTTCCCAAGGAGCTTCTTCCAAAAACGAGCATGATGCCCCCGGCGTATCCACCCTTTTAGGAGCGTGCTTCTGTGGCGAGTTCACCCTCCAGTTTTTGGACAGCGCAAACTTGCCTTGTTGGTACTGGTCCTTGACCCAATTTTTGAAGGCGTAGCAATCCTCAATTGGGTGGCCCAATACTCTGTGGTAGGAGCAGTAGTTGGGACTTTTGACGTCACCAGGCTGCAGTGGATGTCTCGGATTCGGCAGAGTGATAAGTATGTTGCGCACCGCCAGTTTGAACCGTCTTCTTGTTTTATCCCGGGAAAACGAGTAAGGACATCTCAACTTCTCTTCGAGGGATCGACGTGTGTTGCTTTGGCGAGCAACCGGTTTTGGGTCACTCGGTTTTTGTTGAGCGTTGACAACGAAGGTCGCTTTCCCTTTGTCTTTTTCATTCAGGGGATCCGTTTTTGAAGAGGACGGCCTATGTCCCATTTGGGCCAGCTTGTCGATCAAGGCCTAGAAGGTGGTCGGTTTGAAGAACATCATAAATTGGCATATAGTTGCCTGAGGATCAAGGGTCCCTACGAACATGCCCATGGCAGGAAATTCTTCTATGCGTTGTTCGCATTTTGACCATAGGTTCCGCCATCGAATTGCGTATTGAACCTAGGTCTCTCCTGGCTTTACCTTGGCATTGATTAATGCTGTGGTCGGGGTGCGCTCGCTTGCGCTTGCGAACCGCTGTGTGAATAGTAATTCCATTTCCTTGAATGTTTTGACAGAGTCATTTGGGAGCTCGGAGTACCATTCAAATTCCGTTTCCGAAAATCTGCTAACAAACTGGCGAAGCAACAATTTGTCGTCGCCTCCAGTATTACCGCACAGAGCTCTGAATTGAGCAACGTGCTGGTGTAGATTGCCCGTCCCCTTATACAAATAGAACTTAGGGATCGTATATCCTGGCGGGTACTTGATTTGATCGTACCATCCCGGATAAGGTCGCCCAGTTCTGACAACTTGGCCAGCTGCTTCACTCGCTTGATGAGCTCGTATTTGTTGAGCTATGTAGTCATCAAGGGTAACCTTTAAGATCATTTCTTCCTAGGTTGCTGAGAAAGCCGGTGGAGGATTTGACGTCTCCCCTCTGTCGTATTCGATGATTATCGGAGGGTCTCCGGCTGGATCATCATCCCGACCATGTCTTGAAAAAGGAGCGACATCTGCTTTATATTAGCAGCCTGTTCTGCGGCTTCCTTATCCTTTCTTTCTATCACCCTCCATAGGAACTCGGTGTTGGTCTCTTGTTCCTGACGCTGCTCAGACGTTGATTCCAGGCTCTCTTTCTGCCCGGTGAGTGCTGACATTTTCATCAGCATTTCTAGGATTATTTGTCAACGACCGAGTTTGTGGTCGATGACCTACGGAAGTACGGCTTTCCTCTTTCCCAGAAGCCATGTACACCGTGTGCACGATTATGCCCCCAAACTTGGGGCGTTTGGGTCCAGTGCCTTTGGAATTCGCCGCAGGCAGTGGGGTTTTCTCCGGCCTTCTCCTTCTGTGGGAGGTTAAAATCCAAGGAGCCATTGTGACCGGCGCCTACATCGAGGAAGTACCTCGCTGTATGCCAGAGGGATGATTGTCCTCTTGTCGAACCTTCATTTTCTCCGGTCGACGAGAGTAGTTCTTGTTGATCACAGAATCCTAGACTTTCCGCCAGACTCTGTGGATTTGGGAAGACATACGCTGAGGGGGCTGCTCCGGCTTTGCCTGTACCATGTTTTCAACATGTGGGGGTGATTTCTTCAGCACCGCGGTCGGAGAGTTCTTTCGCACCCTTCTAAGCAGATCAAATCTGTTCCCGGTTGGAACAACAGTGTCAACTTCCACCATTGGAGTTGGTGGAGTAAATCCAGAGGGGGAGTTGCCCCCAGCTCTTCTCACCCGGCGCTAGTGGCGACGTCGAGCATGTCTTGCAGATGGGACCACCTCAGTTATGGGAGTGGATTCCTCATGCCCCCTGCTTTGGTGAAGGGCTACTGCTGGTGCCAACCCGTCGAAGACTGACGTCTGTTGAGAGGGAACGATCAATCTTTCGAAGGCCGACCTTCTGGTAGGGGAAGCATTTTTGACGAATTCACCCTAGCAGGAGTTGGAACGGCCAGTCTTCTGAAGACCGATCCTTTAGTAAGAGAAGCCCCTTTGACGACTTCATCTGCCGGAACTGGAATGGCTATCCGCTTCGGGATAACCCCTTCAGGTATTGCGAGCCTCTTTGCGGGCCCATTTGAGCTTTGGCTCAGTCTATTGAAGACTGAGGTGGAAGACTTGTACGAGTCGTTGAGAGGTGCCGTGGATGTTGCAAGTCGATCGAAGACCGACTTCTTGAGAGCTTCTTGTGGTGGCACTGGGGCACTGAAGCTTGCTGGCAGGAGCATGGTCCTGAAGAATAATCCAGTGGTGGCCTGAGTCACATGTTCTGTTAGTGTATATGCCCTAGAGGCCATTACTGTACCATACTAGTATGTATATTACTTAATGGAAGCTTGGGATATTCACCTTGTATTGATAATCTTGCTCAAAATAGTAGGATGCTACTTGGTTTGTTTCTGTTTTAATGTGTACATGTATTTATTTTAGTATATCACCTATACACATTAGTGGAGCCCTTAGGATCTTTGCTTGATTACCAGCGTTGTGATGGCAGTCACATTCGTGGGGGCTGGGTAATTTATAAGCACATCCTTATGCAGGTCCCTAGTCGCAGGGCTATCGAGACAGGGCATCGATACTCCGGAGTAGACTAGCGTATGCGCTTCTTATCCCAGCTTGGGAGACGGTCTGTCCCACAGCCGTCAGTACATCGTACTTGAGATAGTATGCGGGTGCTCGTTAGGTTACGAGTACACTGGACAGGACTCGTCGGGAACTGTTGGTTGGTATTATACCTATCGTCAGTTATCAGTTCCCAGGTGACATGAGTACAGCTTAGTCCGTTGACTTGACACTGTCACTTCGCCTCGAGTGTGTTCCTACTGTACTTTGATTACTACCCTACCACTGCTCAAAGGAGTCGTGCAAATAGGTAGTTTTTGGGTGCATTCCCGAAGCACTTGGAGGCAGTGATGGTTAGACAGGATTCGTCTCTCCCGGTATTGGGGGTTGATATTGCGCTGTGTCTAGGAGAGCCATTACACAAAGTCCCTGGCCAGGGCAAGCGAGATATACTGGTAGGTTTCCAGTGTTATCTCAGGGTGTTCTGGGCTACACTCTGACACGACTTATACCGCTATTAGGGGACTGACGTTTACCGCCCCTAGGCCCGCCATGCGATGTTATCAGACGAACAGACCGGACTGTACGGAGACTGTCACATTCAGGCTCAGTAAGAGTTCAGATGGGTTTCACCTCGTCAGTCTTCTTGTCGGCATCTACCTGGAGACAGTTACGCACAGCTAGTGCCGCTTGCGGTCTGTGGTTAAACCCGCTGCTAGCGTAGTGTCGAGTCTTTAGAGTCCCACACAGAAAGCTATTCGCCTTTAGGCAAAAGAGTAGAGGTCGCATGGTTTTGCGACAGGTCGCATGGTTTTGCGACAGGGTTCGGTCACATCCGTGCACTTGTGCACGTTTGGTGTCCGGACAGTTAACACTAGCGGTTTTTGGTTTAAGCCAGATCCTAGTGTACATTTTGGGATTGGTTTTATCTCATTTGTATTCGTGTTCCTCGGAACGCGGATGCGGGTGTGTATGCACAGTTGACAGAGAGACAGAGGCAGAGGATTCTCATTGGGGTTGTTGACTGTTGACGTTGACTATTGACTTTTTGCTAAACCCTGATGAGAATAAGAAATATGATTAGCAATAATATTAATTAAGTATTATAGTGACATGGTTGTTGAGGGGTTGACTTTGTTGACTTTGTTGACCGGTTAACTAGGTTGGACTAGTTGACCATCATCATTACAATGGCTATTATTTCATGGCAAAGACTTTTGCTTGCTTGTTTCTTTTTGCAAAATGAGTGCATGAAATGATATGGCCATTTTGACTTGAACCATCACATAATACTTGATTACTATTTTTTGTTATGATGATTTTGGATTATGAGAGCTTGGATGGCAAAAGACTTACCCATTCTCTCATTTACTTTCTCTCTCTTGCTTAAGCTCTCCCTCTTGCTTTTCCTCTTGCTCTCTCTCTAGCTCAAGGCAACTCCCTCTCATGAGTTGAGAAACATTGCCTTAGAGATAAAAGAAAACCCATATCACTTCTCTACTCGTTCTAGTTCACAAGATTTAGCAAACCAAGTGTTCTAGTTTCTTCTAGTTTGAAGAGAAGCCAAAGGTAGAAGCTTTCAGGTGGATCCATCTTCGGCGCAAGGAGACGACGAGGTGAGGCCGATCCGTACACCGCAAAGAGTTGAAGACGAAGGAGTTCAAGAAAGGTATAACCCCCTAACCGAGTAGGTAAAACTCTTGTTAGGTTTGTTAGATAGTTGTTTAACAAAGATCCGTATTTTGAGTCCATGTTACCACCTCTTGAAAAATCGTTTTTCATCATTTCCGCAAGCCCGTAAATTCCGGGAGAGGTAACGTGGACTTACAGTGGTATCAGAGCCTAGTTAAACACTATCTAACATGTTAGCAAAGTAACTAGAAATTCGATCGGAGAAAAAGTCGCGAAATACGCCCGAAATGTCTACTTTCTGCCGAATTTTTTTCTGTTCTAAAAAATGATAAATCTTACCTTAAAATTCGGCTCAGGGTTTTTAGAAGAAACTGTAGAAAAATGGTCCACTGAACCGATCAACGCGCCGCGGAACCGCGGCAGGAGCATGCTCCCGCCACGGATCCGCTGCCGAGTTGACTCGGCCGTGGGCGATTCCTTGACTTGAGTAAATATGAACTACTCCTCCCTTTCAAGAGAACTCATTTTCGCTAGATCGAAGAGGTATCCAAGAGCTCTAGAAAAAACTAAGAGGCGAAACTCAGTAAGAAACCCTGCTATCAATTCTTTATTTTCTCACAGTTTGTTCAGTGGGGTATTTTGGGATTTTTGGAGATGTTTTTTCAGCCCAGATTTTCCAGAAAACAAAATTTGTTTTTGGGGCTTAAAAAACCGTATTTTGATCGAACTTCTAAAGACTAAAGCTAACGGGGTTATATCTGTGATGTGATATATGTATTGAACGTCTGCTAATCGCTATACGTCGATTAGTGGGGGTTATACATATCTGTGATCTGTAATGTTGATGGTATGTGTATATGAATTCATTGGATTGTCGCGGATGAATAGCCGGGGGTTTGTGAGATGAGAGTTTTCTTTTTCTTTCAATTCATGTAATTTGTAATTGATGTAATATTATTTATATGGCCGCACAACCGGGATGGGGTTGTAGCCATCATTGTATAATTTCTTTTACTGTTTTTGCTCCTAGGATAGACCCAAGGTGGGGTGCACAAACTACCGGGTATCTCGAAGTGCCGAGTGGCCTACTCACGGTGTTGAGGGAGGTTGCTTCGCTTCGGGTACTTGGCGGGTAGTTTGCCACACCCGTAGGGGTCTAGGGTGGGGTCTTGGCTATTCATCGCGACCGTGTAATTCGCTTTTCGTTACAGGCTCGTACGGATTGCGGATTCCTAGTATATCCAATGTGTTCATCTGTTATCTAGAATGGCTATCATTGCATGTGACGAATGTGAATATCTATATATGATATCTATTTAGGCGTTGCTTATGTTTTGCATCCGCGCTAGTCCAGCCCCCGCTCTGTCGTTAGTTAAGTAACCTAACGGGTAATGACGGGGCCCCGTGGCGACTGCGGATGGCATAAGCGTAGTCATATTTTCGTTGTTTTCTGCAATGGTAGAATTAAATGATGGGACGCATTAAATTAATGCAAGAAAATAAACCAAGTAAAAGTCGTTGGAACAATTTCAAAAACCACTCGGTTTCTTTTCAAAAATAACTTTTAAAACGCGGAGCTTAAGCCACTCCTTTTTTAAAAGCTATCAAGGTTCCTTCGATTATATCAAGTTCACTACGTTCAAGGTTTCGCCAAAACCATTCGTAGCCCTTCGTCGTTTTATATGAATATTCAACAGTATTCAAGCTGTGTTTGTTGGCCTTAGTCAAGGCACAATGTTTGGTAGCTGGTGGATATTGATATGTTGCATAGATTGATGCGTTGGTTTGGGACAGTCGTATTACTTTGTTGGCCATAGTCAAGGGTTTATACGGGTGGGTTCAAATCAACCTGGACAACGACGGGTAGAACTTGATATGTGACTTATGATTTGTTGGCCTTAGTCAAGGTCATAAGAGCATGGGGCAAAAATCCACATCGGGAGTTTCAAAAGAACTGAAACTTGCTAGCGCTGCATACCATTTGGAGTGTGATGATTCTGGTAGGATTCCTTCAGTTTTGTCACGCGATGATATTTGGATCCCGATCCTACTGTGAGTATATGCTACTCCTCGGGAAATTTCTCACTTAACGATCAATGCTATAAACCAAGTAGGTGTCTAGAAAGGTGTTAGCGGGGCTACGCCCCAAGGGAAAAGAGGTTATTTAATTAAGGAACTTCGCGAAAGCGTTAGAAAACCTCCCTCGAAGTACCGACACTAGCCTGGCTGAACGGTTAAGCAAGTATTGTACGGTGAGATTGATCCTGACAAATTCTTCCTTTTTGGTTTGAGGAGGGATTCGAGAGACAGTGGGAGCTATCCTGTTTAGATAAATTAAAAACCAATCTAAACTTGCAAGAGCATCATGCTGAGTGTTTTCTTTTCTCTCTCTTAATTGCAGCGACCCAGTGACCACACATAGGTTACATCTAGCTAATAAAATGACTGAACCTGACTGTTATGATTGGCAAAGGTCTGTCCAGATGTCCATTACCCATGACAAGCTGGGACACCTCTTAACTAATCAAACCCCTGCCGTCTCAGGACCAGTTTCCCCTGTCACGGACATTGACATCCGTATGACATCGGAAAAAGACTGTGCGAAAGCCAAGTGCCTCGTGTTAGCTTCAGTTGATGGTGCGAACCAAAGGCAGCACGAGAAGATGGACTCAGTTTCTATCTTCCTCCATAACAAAGATTTATATGGAGAGCAATCTCGTATCGCAAGATATAAGACCTCGAACGAATTGCTTCAAGCGAGGTTGGCTGTCGGGTCATCTGTAGGGGGCAACGTCCTTACAGAGACCAGCTATTTTGAGCTCACGGACCTGAAGACCACGTTGGAGAACAAGTTAAATACCTACTTGATTCTACAGTCCCTGCCCTCTGCTTATACCCTGAAGGAAACCAGGGAAGAAGAAGGAAAAGCAAAGGCAAAAGTTTCGGGACTGGATGTAGTAAAAGAGGGACGTTCCTATTGTAACGGGAATGAACATTGGCAGAAGGATTGCAGGGCTAGCAAAGCCAGTAGCCAGAATTCGAAGCATGTTGTGACTTCGGCTTCGGGTGTGTTTGTAATAGAGAACTGTATGTCAGTTAACTCTACTTCCTAGGTATTGGATACCGGATCAGGATCTCACATCTGTAATTCATTACAAGCTTTGAGAAACCGTAGGGTTATCAGGAAAGGTGATATGACTCTCAGGGTTGCTAACGGAATGAGCATGGATGCTGAATCCGTAGGGGAATATCATCTTGGACTGACAACTGGGCAGATATTGATTTTGCGTAACTGTTTGTATGTACCAGGTGCGACTTGTAATATCATATCTGTATCCTTACTTTCTAAGGAAAGATATGAATTTACTTTTGTAAGCGATGTAGTACACATCCACCTAAATCAAGTTTTGATTGGGTCAGGTACATTAAATAACGGGATATACGTATTGAATCAAGCTCAGATTTTCAGTGTCCAGAACACACTTAAAAGAAAGTCTCCGGAATTAAATCAGGTTTTCTTATGACACTGTAGACTGGGTCACATTAATGAGACATGATTAACTAAGTTACATAAAGAGGGATACTTGAATCCGTTCGAGTATCAGTCTTATGCCACTTGTGAATCTTGTCTCATGGGAAAGATGACAAAGACTCCGTTCACTAGACACGGAGTAAGAGCGAGCGAGCTCTTGGGACTCATACAAAGTGATGTGTGTGGTCCAATGTCTACACATGCGCGAAGTGGTTATTCATACTTCATTACTTTCACAGATGATTTCTCTAGGTATGGACATGTCTTCTTAATGAAGCACAAATCCGAGGCCTTTGAGAAATTTCGGGAATACAAGAATGAAGTTGAAAAACAAACAGGCAAAAGTATAAAAACACTGAGATCTGATCGAGGTGGTGAATACTTGAGTGCCGAGTTTCTGGACTACTTAAAAGAGAATGGAATTCTCTCTCAGCGTACTCCTCCATACACACCATAACACAACGGTGTATCTGAAAGGCGGAATCGAACTTTATTGGATATGGTTCATTCCATAATGAGTAAAGCTGAGTTGCCGCGATCTTTCTGGAGTTATGCACTAGAAACAGCTGCATATCTTGAACCAAGTTCCTACTAAGACAGTGCCTACCACACCATATCAGATGTGGAGTGGGAAGAAACCCTGTCTTAAACCCTTTAAGACATGGGGATGTCCAGCTTTTGTCAAAAAGCAGCATGCGGACAAGCTCGAGGCACGCTCAGTACAGTGCAAGTTTGTAGGATACCCAAAGAACTCCAAGGGGTATCTTTTCTATTACGCAGAGGAGCAAAAAGTCTTTGTTTCTCGTCATGCCCGCTTCTTGGAAACTGAGTTTTAAAAAAATCAGATAAGTGGGAGCGCAATAGAACTGGAAGAAATTCCAGAACCACAAGCTATTACTGAAACCGTAGTAGAACCAGAAGGTTCAGGTGAACCGGAAATTCCTGCGCCGCTCTACAGGAGTAGTAAGCAGTCTCATCCGCCCGAGAGATACTTCAGTTTTCTCATAGACGGGGATAGAGAGGATTGCACAGTTGATTATGATGAGCCTACTAGCTTCCAGCAAGCCATTCAGAGCGGTGACTCGGTAAAATGGCTGGATGCAATGCGGAACGAGATGGAGTCCATGTACACCAACAAAGTTTGGACTTCGGACTTTGCTCCAGAAGGGGTAAAAACCGTAGTCTGCAAATGGATCTTCAGAAAGAAGATTGGTGTAGATGGGCAGGTTGAAACCTATAAAGCTAGGCTTGTTGCAAAGGGTTTTCGTCAAAGACCTGGTTTGGACTATGACGAGACCTTTTCTCCGGTAGCTATGCTCAAATCCATTCGGATCCTTCTTGCCATTGCTGCCTTCCACGATTATGAAATCTGGCAGATGGACGTAAATACGGCTTTCCTAAATGGAAATTTAGAAGAGTGCGTCTATATGGATCAGCCAGAGGGATTCATTCAGAGTGGGAGCAGCGGTAAAGTGTGCAAGTTGCTCAAGTCCATCTATGGACTCAATCAGGCATCGCGGAGTTGGAACATTTGCTTTGATGATACTGTCAAAGAATTTGACTTTGTCAAAAGCCCAGATGAACCATGCATTTACAGTAAGATTGTAGGGAGAAATGTGGTATTCCTCGTCTTGTACGTCGATGACATTCTCCTAATAGGAAATGATATTCCTATGCTACAGTCAGTCAAAGGATTCTTGTCACAGAGGTTCTCCATGAAAGACCTGGGCGATGCCAACTACATTCTGGGGATCCAGATCTATCGTGATAGATCTAAAAGGATGTTGGGACTTTCACAGTCAAGGTACATCGACACCATACTGAAACGATTTAGTATGGAGAATTCCAAGCGCGGTAATCTACCGGCTTGTCACGGAATCACCCTCTCCAAAGAGATGTCTCCCAAGACTGATTTGGAAAGGGCTCGCATGTCATCAATACCCTACACATCTGCGGTAGGCTCTATTATGTATGCGATGTTGTGTACCAGACCAGATGTAGCATATGCATTGAGCGTTGTAAGCCGGTATCAGTCGAACCCAGGGGAGAAACACTGGATAGCAGTAAAGAACATTCTCAAGTACCTGAGAAGGACTAAGGAGATGTTCTTGGTGTATGGCGGAAAAGACCTCCAGATCGAGGCCTTTGCTGACTCCAGCTTCCAGAGTGACAAGGATGACTCCAAGTCCATGTCGGGTTATGTCTTTACCCTCAATGAAGGGGCGGTTTGCTGGAAGAGCTCCAAGCAGGAAACCGTTGCTGACTCAACTATGGAAGCGGAGTACATAGCTGCTTGCGATGCCGCAAACGAAGCTGTCTGGATGAAGAAGTTCCTCATGGAGCTTCAGGTGGTTCCTGCCAGTGTTGATCCAATACCGCTGTATTGTGACAACAACGGAGCTATAGCTTTAGCGAAGGAACCCAGGTCCCATTAGAAGTCCAGGCACATTTTGAGGCGGTACCACCTGATCAGGGAAATCGTTGATCGCCGGGAGATCGAGGTGAAGAGAGTAAATACAGAAGATAACACTGCTGATCCACTCACGAAGGCCTTACCCCAGACTCAGTTCGAGCAGCTGATCGAGATGATAGGTCTTCGATACGCCAGTTCATGGCCTTAGTGCAAGTGGGAGATTGTTAGTGTATATGCCCTAGAGGCCATTACTGTATCATACTAGTATGTATATTACTTAATGGAAGCTTGGGATATTCACATTGTATTGACAATCTTGCTCAAAATAGTAGTATACTACTTGGTTTGTTTCTGCTTTAATGTGTACATGTGTTTATTTTAGTATATCACCTATACACATTAGTGGAGCCCTTAGGATCTTTGCTTGATTACCAGCGTTGTGATGGCAGTCACACTCGTGGGGGCTGGGTAATCTATAAGCACAACCTTATGCAGGTCCCTAGTCGCAGGACTATCGAGACAGGGCATCGATACTCCAGAGTAGACTAGCGTATGCGCTTCTTATCCCAGCTTGGGAGACGGTCTATCCCACAGCCGTCAGTTCGTCGTACTTGAGATAGTATGCGGGTGCTCGTTAGGTTACGAGTATACTGGACAGGACTCGTCGAGAACTGTTGGTTGGTATTATACCTATCATCAGTTATCAGTTCCCAGGTGACATGAGTACAGCTTAGTCCGTTGACTTGACACTGTCACTTCGCCTCGAGTGTGTTCCCACTATACTTTGATTACTACCCTACCACGGCTCAAAGGAGTCGTGCAAACAGGTAGTTTTTGGGCGCAGTCCCGAAGCACTTGGAGGCAGTGACGGTTAGACAGGATTCGTCTCTCTCGGTATTGGGGGTTGATATCGTGCTGTGTCTAGGAGAGCCATTACACAAAGTCCCTGGCCAGGACAAGCGAGATATACTGGTAGGTTTCCAGTGTTATCTCAGGGTGTTCTGGGCTACACTTCGACATGACTTGTACTGCTATTAGGGGAATGACGTTTACCGCCCCCTAGGCCCGCCATACGATGTTATCAGACGAACAGACCGGACTGTACGGAGACTGTCACATTCAGGCTCAGTAGGAGTTCAGATGGGTTTCACCCCGTCAGTCTTCTTGTCGGCATCTACCCGGGGACCGTTACGCACAGCTAGTGCCGCTTGCGGTCTGTGGTTAAACCCACTGCCAGCGTAGTGTCGAGTCTTTAGAGTCCCACACAGAAAGCTATTCGTCTTTAGGCAAAAGAGTAGAGGTCGCATGGTTTTGCGACAAGTCGCATAGTTTTGCGACAGGGTTCGGTCACATCCGTGCACTTGTGCACGTTTGGTATCCGGACAGTTAACACTAGCGGGCTTTGGTTTAAGCCAGATCCTAGTGTACGTTTTGGGATTAGTTTTATCTCGTTTGTATTCGCGTTCCTCGGAACGCGGATGCGGGTGTGTATGCACAGTTGACAGAGAGACAGAGGCAGAGGATTCTCATTGGGGTTGTTGACTGTTGACTGTTGACTATTGACTTTTTGCTAAACCCTAATGAGAATAAGAAATATGATTAACAATAATATTAATTAAGTATTATAGTGACATGGTTGTTGAGGGGTTGACTTTGTTGACTTGTTGATTTTGTTGACCGGTTGACTAGGTTGGACTAGTTGACCATCATCATTACAATGGCTATCATTTCATTGCAAAGACTTTTGCTTGCTTGTTTCTTTTTGCAAAATGAGTGCATGAAATGATATGGCCATTTTGACTTGAACTATCACATAATAATTGATTACTATTTTTTGTTATGATGATTTTGGATTATGAGAGTTTGGATGGCAAAAGACTTACTCATTCTCTCATTTGCTTTCTCTCTCTTGCTTGAGCTCTCCCTCTCACTCTTCCTCTTGCTCTCTCTCTAGCTCAAGGCAACTCCCTCTCATGAGTTGAGAAACATTGCCTTAGAGATAAAAGAAAACCCATATCACTTCTCTACTCATCTTAGTTCACAAGGTTTAGCAAACCAAGTGTTCTAGTTTCTTCTAGTTTGAAGAGAAGCTAAAGGTAGAAGCTTTTAGGTGGATCCATCTTCGGCGCAAGGAAACGACGAGGTGAGGCCGATCCATACACCGCAAAGAGTTGAAGATGAAGGAGTTCAAGAAAGGTATAACCCCCTAACCGAGTAGGTAAAACTCTTGTTAGGTTTGTTAGATAGTTGTTTAACAAAGATCCGTATTTTGAGTCCATGTTACCACCTCTTGAAAAATCGTTTTTCATCATTTCCGCAAGCCCGTAAGTACCGGGAGAGGTAACGTGGACTTACATGTTCAACTGGCATTGAAAAGATGGAGGCCGCTTGGGGCCCATAAGTCACTCCTCCATTTGGGGTAGAGCGAAAGTTGCTGTTGCAGTTGGTGCAGCTGGAAGCCATCGATGTTATCTTCTGCATAAGAGAAAGACACTAAATCTTAGTACCTCGAATCCATGGGCAACCATAGCAAACCGCGATCTTGTTCGCGAACACGACACACGAAGTGTGGAGTGGAAAGAGGAAAAGGTCCCACCGGGCGTGTCAGAATCTGTTCACCGCCGAAAACAGAGACGAAACCGGGATCGTCTTGCCTGAATTTGGGGGCAGATGCTATTTGGATTTATTCATCCACCTCTCCGAAGATGCCAAGTTGATTTATGACACTGTGTATCAGAGGTTTGGACGGATGCGGCCGTTGTAGCAGTCTTCGTTAGATTCCCCCTCGTTTGCGAGGGGTTTTTGATTGTGGGGATGCTCTTCCCTGCACGCGCAAGTCCCTGCAATTAATTAAGTTACCGCATCGCGATAACCACTTTCTCCTGCTCCAGAAGGTCACTTCGTGTCGTGTGTGTTTGTTTTATTTTCTGGTTGCCCGTGGATTGTATATGGAGACTAATTTATGTTGTCGCCCGTAGGGCGTGGATTAGTCTAAATCCGTATATTCTTAGATTTGGGTTTGGTTTGATTTAAGGATCGTTAATCTCATTTGAGATTAAGATCAACTTAAATGTTTTTTAAGGATACGTTAGTCCAATTTTAGACTAAGATCTACTTAACAAGGTATTAGGATCATTCAGATCCAACAAAAGAGCATTTGGGCTCTATTGTTTTAGTTTAAGGACGTTACGTTCTGTTGTTAGTTTAAGAACGTTTCGGTCCGTAAATCACCATTTTTGAGGTGAGGGTTAAGTTTAAGGACATTTCGTTCCGTATTGGGATGTGCCCATCGGTTTAGGAGTGCACCAAAGAGTTGTTAGTTGTCGAGACCCACCACTTCTCTGAAGACGTTGAAGAATTACAACGACATGTATCAGAGGTGTGGAGAGATGTACCCTTGAACCAAATTCCAGATTGAGGGGAGAGATCATGGTGGACCATCTAAGAATCATTAGTCATTTTTGGGAGACTAAGATTAACTTAGGATATGTGGGATGGATATCGTTCTGGTCACTATCAGTTGAGGAATCATTAGTTTTGGAAAGTTATGAGCATAGAGGCTCGGTCTATTTGGAGATCCAAGATGTTTTAATCTCAGGAAGACTTAGTCAATTTGGGGCTGAAGTTGGCTTCTTATAGTGTTAAATACTAATATATGCTCAGTGCTCACGTACTCCCACGTGAGACTCTAAAGCAATGTTAAACACTGAAATTTAGGGCGCTCACGTGTGGCACGTGAGACGCCAGAAAGTTGGCGCTGTACACTTGAGTACAAATCCCCGTCTGTATATAAGTGTTAAACACTTAATTCTTGTGGCTCTCACGTATAGGCACGTGAGACGCCCCAAAGTTGGGCACTGCCTCTTAGGGTTTATTCCTTCTTCCTTTTATAAGTGCTAAGCATTTAGCTCATATAATGCTCATGTGTGAACACGTGAGGTGCTAAAAAATGTGAGCGCTGTCTTTGAATTTTTCCCATTTTCCATACAAGTATTAAACAACTGTTTGGGGGGGGTGTCATGTGAGAACACGTGATTCGATCTCAGTCATTCCTTTTTGTTCATCGGAGGTGCTCACGTGGGAACACGTGAGTTTTCGTTATAGCGTTGAACGCTAATGAATCACTAGTATTTTCTTTTATATGCATAGAGATTTTGATATGAGTTTTAAGAATTTCAGGTCCCTTGTTTTATAAGAATTAAATTCTTTTACAGGGTTAAACCCTAGTTTTATCAGAAGAATTAAATTCCTATATTTTTTTTTGAAAGAATTAAATTCTTTGAACTTAGTTCGTTCCCCTAAGTATTGAATCTGCATAACAGAATCTCTCTGATGAGAATTAAATTCTCAACTTGTGGGGAGATCTGTTTCTGCAGAGCTCAACCAGAGGAAGAACTAAGTTCTTTTTTTTAAGGGTTAAACCCTTAGAGAGACGAAGAAGAGATAAGATAATGTCTGTGTCTTTCTTCTTACCTAGGATTTCTTTTTTTCTAAAAGGGGGATCTTCTTCTTTTTAGAGAATTGAATTCTTTTTTCTTTTTTTTTGTACTCTCTCTTCTCTGTGTTTTCTGTGTGTTCTTTCTTTCTGTTCTCTTTTTTCTCTCTTTTTTTAACTTGAAGTCTTGGGTTCTTTATATAGTGGAGAGAAGTTTGTTAATTAGTTTTAGGAAATCTCTCATTGAGAGAATCCAATTGATTTCGGGGTTTTACCCGCCGTTGGATCTTTGATCCAAGCATTCTGCCCCACATAACATATTTTCTTGTTTCTTATACAAGATTAGGAAAATATTTTCCCGTACAGAATTTATTCGATAGATTGGTGATTTTTAATCACCGTTAGATTTTTAATCTAAGGGTGCTTGGTTTAAAGGAGCACAAATTTTCTTTGTTTTAAAGAGAGATGAAAAATATTTTCCAACTCATGGGATCTTTGATCCACCAACTTTCTGTTTAATAGAAAATATCATTTCTCATTTAAAAGTTCAATAGAATTTAATTCTATCATCATTGGATCTTTGATCCAACGGTTCTTTGTTGAGTAGAATTTAATTCTACGTAGGGAAGTGTCCTCACGTGTTTAACATGTGGGGCTTATTAGCTTGGTAATTGTTTTAATTGCTGTGCCTATATGCATTGCATATAGGCACTCACGTGTTAAGCACGTGGGGCTGTTTTAACCTAGCAATTTTTTTAATTGCAGTGCCTATATGCGTTGCATATAGGCACTCACGTCTTAAACACGTGGGGTTGTTTTAACCTAGCAATTGTTTTAATTGCAGTGCCTATATGCGTTGCATATAGGCACTCACGTGTTAAACATGTGGGGCTGTTTTAGCCTAGCCTATATGCGTTGCATATAGGCACTCACGTGTTAAACACATGGGGGCTTTTTTAGTGGGGATTTTCCCTCATCCCTTTTTTTATAAGGGAACAAATAGCTCTTGGCCGAAAATTTTGGCTGGAACAATAGGCTTTACGGGAGTTTAGACAAGCTTGGTTGCTGATCTTCTGATCGCTCAATACTCGGGTAGCCGTTACATGCAGCTAGTACCTGTTTCCCCAATTAGAGCAAAGCTCTGTTCAGAATTCAAAATTTGAATTAAAGCTGCGCTTTTATAAAAACGCTTCGCTACAACTAACGCACCCTGTGCAAAGCACATAGGCGCTAGCTCTAGGTGCGCTGCGCTCCAAGCAGCGCACCACGTGCAAAGCACGTGTGCGCTAGCTCTAGGAGCGCTACACTCCAATTAGCGCACCATGGGCAAAGCGCACCATGGGCAGAGCGCATAAGCGCTAGCGCTGGAACTAAATGTTCCTCACCGTTGGATCAAATATCCAATGGATATGATTAAATCATCAGTTAACAAGAATAAAATTCTGTTGAATCTTTCCAAACAGAAAAGATTGTGCCCTAAATTTGGAATACCGTTGGATCAATGATCCAATGGTGATTAAAAATCACTAGAATACAGAACAAATTCAGAACAAATTCTATAAAGAAGGAAAGATTTCTCAATCTTGTTAAAATAAGAAGATTATTTTCTATAAATCAGAAGCCCTTGGATCAAGGATCCAACGGTAGGGAAATTCCCAAATCAATTGGAGAATAAATCTCTTTAACTGATTCAACAAATCAGCTTTCCCTATATAAAGGACCCAAGATTTCAAGTCTAAAAGAGAGAAACCCCCTCATAAACTTTGAAAAAATCTCAAGAAGAAGAAATAGCTCTCGGCAAAAGAAGATTTTTCTTCAAGGTGAAAAGAATGGTGATGAACAAAGAGATGAAACCATCTCATAATTAAAGAGAAGAATTCTCTTCTTAAAAGATCATAGATCTACAAAGACCAAGGTCTTTTATAAAGAGATCAAAAAGATCTTATCATAAAACAAAGAAGTACTTACTTCACAGATCATAGATCTATAAGACAAATTATCTTTCTGAGATCATAAACATCTCATTATAAAGGGGGGGGGGGGATTATTCAATTCTCTTGGGATCACAGATCCATAAAGGCAAAGCCTTTCATCAAAAAGAGATTGAAGTATCTTCTATAAGTTAAGAACTTTGTTCTTGGAATCTTGAGACAAAGTCTCTTATCAAAGAAGATAATCCTCAGAGCGCAAAGTTAACCTAAGAAGAGCCTTAGCGCTCCTAATTTAAAAGTGGTTTAGTGCTCTTCATCTAGCGCAAAGCGCTGCAGTGTCATAGCACTTCAAACAACAGTGCACTGCGCTCATTGGCCAGCGCTGAGCGCACCACGTGCTCCTCACGTGTGCGCTGCATTACTAAAAGCGCTTCGCGCTCATTATATGGCATCAGCACCAAGCGCCTCAACGCTTCAATTATAGCGCATCAGCACTCTTCATTTAGCGCAATGTGCTAAGCGCATTTGCGTTCTTCACTCAGTGCAAAGCACTAAACGCATCAGCGTTTAACATCTGGCGCAAAGTGCCAAGCGCATTAGCACTTTAACCATAGCGCACTACGCTCATCGACTGGCGCTAGTGCCAAGCGCGCTATATACTTTTATGTGCGCTTGGGAAGAACATAAATTGTTCTTTGGATAAGCCCAAGAGCTATGATGAATGCTTAGCACTCAATAAAAGACAAACATTGTCAGAATTTAAATCAATACTTCGCATTGTTAAAAGGGCCAAGCCCAAACAAATGCTTAACTGCCCAAAACAATTTTAACTTGATCGGACTTAGCCCAAATTGGCCATAAGTCCTCAATTCAGACTTAACTGAGCTATTGTGCTCATAATATAATTAATTGGTCTTAGTTCCAAACTGGGCTACAGATCATTTAATTCACCTTGGTTCAAGGGTACATCTCTTCACTCCTTTGATGTTTGTCGTTGTAATTCCTCAACGTCTTCAAAGAGGTGACAGGTCCCGACAACCACACATTTCACAGACTATGATGTCTTTAAACTGGACTATGATGTCCTTAACCTCGACCGCTATGTCTTAAAACTAACATTAGACCGAGATGTCCCTAAACTAACAATGGACCGTAATGTCCTTAAACTAATTACCGACCGTAATGTCACTAAACTAAACAATAGAGCCCAATTGCTCTCTTGTTGGATCTAAACGATCCTGTTAAGTTGATTTTAGTCTAAAATTAGACTAACGTATCCTTAACAAACGTTTAAGTTGATCTTAGTCTCAAATAAGACTAACGTATCCTTAAACCCAAACCCCCAAAACCCAAATCTAAGAAAGATACGGATTTGGACTAGTCCACGCCCTACGGGCGACAACATAACTTAGTCTCCGTATACAATCCACGGGCAACCAAATACAAAACAAACAGCCACGACATGAAGTGACCATCTGGAGAAGGAGAAAGTTGTTACCGTAATACGGTAGCGTAATTAACTGCTGGGGCTTGCGCCTGCAGGGAAGAGCGTCCCCACAATAAAAACCCCCTCAAACGAAGGGGAATATGACGAAGTCTGCTACATCGGTCGCATCCGTTTAAACCTTTGATACATGGTGCCATAAATCAACTTGGCATCTTCGGAGAGGTGGACAGATAGCACCAATTAGCATCTTCCCCGAATTTCAGGCTAGACGTCCCCCGCGTCTCCGCCCGCGTCTTTCGGAGGGGAACAGATTCTGACATGCCCGGTGGGACCTTTTCCTCTTTCCACTCCACACTTCGTGTGTCGTGTTCGCGAACGAATCGCGGTTTGCTAATGGTTGCCCTTGGGTTTCGAGGTACTAAGATTTGGCATTTTGCTTGGTGCAGAAAGCGAAAAAATCAATGGCGTTCACTTGTGCAAAGTGCTCTAACTGCAACTGCAATTCGCGCTCTGCCTCATCTGGAGGCATAGCCTATGGTCCCCAAGCAGCCTCCCTGTTCACAATGCCGGTGGAACAGGTCACTCAAGCTACCACGGGATTGATTTTCGGGACCATGCTCCCGCCAACGAGCTTCACTGTTCCTGTGCCAACGCCAAAAGCTCCCAAGAAGTCGGTCTTTGATCGGCTTTCTACTACTGCGGCCCCTCTCAACGGGTCGTCCAGCTCCAGCGCCTCAGTCTTCGCTAGATTAGGCCAAAGTTCCTGTGGGCCTAAGATGAAGCCTGCACCTCAAGAAAAGGTTATTCCGAAAAGAGTAACCAACCCTGCTCCCGAAGTCGTCAAGGCGGCTTCTCCTACCAAAGGGTCAGTTTTTACAAGACTGACTGTTCCGGTTCCCATTACGGTTCCTGTCCCTGCTCAGAAGTCTGTTTTTGACCGGTTGGATACCGCTTCTCAACGGACATCAGTCTTTAAGAGGCTGACGCCAGCAACAACCACTCACCTGGATAGGGGGCAAGAAAAAGTCATTCCCATCGCTGAACCAACACCATCCTCTCGACACGCTCGACGTCGTCACTGGCGCCAGGTAAAGAAGGCTGGGGGCAACTCCCCCTCCGGGCTAACTCCACCAGCTCCAACGGTGGAAGATAATGCTGCTGTTCCAACCGGGAACAGCTTTGAGCTGCTGAACAAGGTACACAGGAACTCGCCTACTGCTGTACTTAAAAGATCCTCGCCACCGGTGGAGACTGTCATAGAAATAAAGCCGGAGCAGTCCCCTCAACGGCTGTCTTCCAAAGTTTACAAAATCTGGCGACAAGTCCGAGAGTCGGTGGTTGATCAAAACTATCCCCGCCGGCAAAAGAAGCTGAAAGTCTGACAGGAAGAAAACTGTCCTGTTATGCCACAGAAGTCGACGGCTACTTGGGTGCCCACTGCAACGGCCCCCTCAACTTTGAACGCTCATAAGAGGAGAAGGCCGGAGCAAATCCCCATGTCTGTGACAAATGTCAAAGGCACTGAGCCCAAACGCCCTAAGTCTGGGGGCATGGTGGTGCATACCATCTATATGGCATCCAGAAAAGAGGATAGCCGTATCTCCACGGGTCATCGACCGCTTACGCGATCCATGACAAAAGCCCAAGAGCAGCAGCAGAAGCTTCAGGAGATGCTGACTGCAATGGCCGCACTTACCGAGCCAAAAGAAAGACCGGAGGCGTCATTGGAACAACGTCACGAACATGAGACTGATGCCGAGTTCCTTCGGAGAATGCTTGAAAAGAAGGACAAAGAGGCCGCGGAACAAGCGGCCAATATAAAGAAAATGACCCTTCTATTCCAAGATATGGTGGGCATGATGATTCAGCCGGACCCTCCAGCTGAAGATCCTCCAGTGATAATTGAAGATGATAGAGGAGAAACATCAAACCCTCTGCCGGCTCTGTCAACAACCAAGGAGGAGACAATTTCCAAGGCCGCCCTGAACAATTACATCGCTCAGCAGATATGAGTTCACCAGGCGAATGAAGCGGCTGGGCAAATCATTAGAACTGGGCGACCGTATCCAGGCTGGTATGATCAGATAAAGTACCCGCCGGGCTACACGATCCCGAAATTCCATGTGTACAAGGGGACAAGCAACCCCCATCAACATGTCGCTCAGTTCAGGACTCTTTGTGGCAACACCGGTGGCGATGATAAGCTCTGGCTCCGCCAATTTGTCGGCAGCTTATCGGAGACGGCATTTGAGTGGTACTCCAAACTTCCAAATGATTCCGTCAAAACTTTCGCGGAAATGGAGTTGTTGTTCACCCAGCGATTCGCAAGTGCTTGTGAACGCACCCCAATAACAGCATTGATCAACGCCAGGGTGAAGACAGGCGAGACATGGGTTCAGTACGCAATCCGATGGCAGAACCTGTGGTCGAAGTGCGAACAGCGCATCGAAGAAGAACCAGTGGTGGGCATGTTCTTGGGCACCCTAGACCCTCATGCAACTATTTCACAGTTCATGAGGTTCTTCAAACCGACCACGTTCTAGGCTTTAATCGACAAGCTGGCCCAGATGGACCAGATGGGTCATAGACCGTCTCCTCCGAAGCTGGAGCCACGGAACGAAAAAGGTAAGGGGAAGGCGACCTTCGTTGCAAATACCCAACAGCAGCCATGTGCTCCAAGACTAATGGATCAATTGGAGGAGAGGCAGCGCTATTATAATGAGAAAATGAAGCGCCCTTACTCATCCTGCGGGATAAAACGAAGACGCTGTTCGAACTAGCGATGCGCAACATGCTTATTAATTTGCCGAATCCAAGGCGACCATCGCAACCCGGCGAAGTGAATAATCCCAATTATTGCCCTTATCACTAAACGGTGAGCCATCCAATCGAAGATTGCTTCATCTTTAAGGGACGGATCGAGGATCAGTACCTACAAGGAAAGTTTGCGCTGTCTGGGAAGTGGAAAGTAAACCCACCACAACCGCACACTCCTAAAAAGACGGATACACCGGGGGCAACGTGCTCTTTTGTTGAAGAATCTCCATAGGAGGTCGTTCTTTCGGCCAAAACCAAAAGGATGCTGAATGATCTCCAGACATGCCCGGCGATCAGGTGGAAGAATCCGTTGGAGCCTCATATCATCGAAGGGATGCTGAAGCCACGCCCAACTCTAAAGATCGGTGGTGATAGCCAAAGCTCGCACACCCAGCCGTCGAAATCTTCGAAGAAGAAAAAGAAATCCAAGAAGCCCGTGAAGCCTGATGACAAGAGCACGGACCTGCAGAGACAGATCGACGCGCTGGAAGAGTACAACCAGAAGGCGTGGACTCCAATCACGCTCGAAGAGTTCCTCGACCATGTCCTTGAAGACAGAGATGATTGAGAAGACTCGTCGGATGAGTCTGAGGATTACGTAGCAAGTTTCTATATGATCTTTCATTCGTCCACAGACAATAAAGAAGCTCCTTCCACCGAAAGACTGGGGGCAGGTCTTGAACCGGAGCTTCCAAGGCCATCAGACGAAATGATCGACGCATTCCTAAATGAAGCTCTCCTGAAAAGTAAAGCTGATCGGGAGCGTGAGATGACCATATTTGAAAAGGCCAAACGCCGGCGACTGGATGAAAGAGTCGAGACACTCCCGCCAAATCAAGAGACATCCGTCGTGAATAAAAACAAGTTCAAGACGCGGAAAAGGTTTGCTAAAGCCATATCAATGGGAATGAAGCAACCATCCTCCGAAGGAAATGTCCCTGGTGAAGCAGAAACACATCCTAGCTACTGCTTATATCATCGGAAGATTGCGCACCCCACCGAAGAGTGCAACGCTTTTAAAAGATGGTGGCAAGGGTATGTCGCTCACCGGCAGCATTTCAAGCGGATGAAACGCAAAACTCGTCGGGAGAAAAGAAATACGACCGAGGAGCATAAAAGAACCACTGGCAATTGTCGCGTGATTAACACCAGGGGATCACAAGTTCTCACATTCGGGTGCGACTCTGACGAGGAAATGGCTCTTGGCCCTCTTTTTAAAGAGTCCACTTTGGGAAAAAAGGAAGAACCGAAGGCTTGCGAAAATATCCAGCTCCGCAATCGTACACTTCCATAAAAGAATCTCGGACCCGCGAACAGAAAAGATAAAGGAAAAGAGAAGGTCTCTGAAGATATCGCCCTAGATGACCAAGTCATGAAAGAGCTGACCGCCAAGGACCCGCCAAGGAAAAGTAAGGTGGACTACAACGTTCTGACGCACCTAAGGAAGTTACCTTCGCAACTCAGCATTCTCGATGCCCTTTTACTATCAAAAGAAGCAAGAGATTCATTGATCAAGGTGCTGCAAGAGCCAGAGCAATTCCAAGCTTTTCTCGCCGAAGAAAAGATGAAGGACGAGCTGGAAGAGGTACACACAGCCGATATTACCTTCGGCGATGAAGATCTCCTCCTTGGGACGTGCGAGCACAACCGTCCCCTATATGTCTCCGGATATTGTCATAATATCAAGATAGGCAAAATCCTGGTCGACAATGGGTCTTCCGTCAATCTCCTCAACGTGCGAGTATTGAAGGAAATATGCATGAGCGTTCAGCATCTCGCTCGTGATAAAATCACCATCTCCGGTTTTGACTCTCAGTCATCATGGACTCTCGGGTCTGTGATACCGGCGTTACGCTTCGGACTACTCGTCACAGATATTAAATTTCACGTCATTGACGCCAAGACCTGCTATAATGCTTTGCTAGGCCGGCCTTGGTTACACGAGTACAACATCATCCCTTCGACACAACATCAATGTATGAAATACTTCAAGAAGGGTCTCGAGTACACTGTGACGGGAGAGTCGAACCCATTCTCCGTAAACGAAGTCCGGAAATACGAAGATGCAAAATACTTCTTGCCAAATTTCGAGGACACGGAGAGATGTCATAAATAGGAGAACAAAGCTATCCCTACCATTCCGGTCTTCGGGAGTGATACCGAGGAAGAGGAAGAGATAGTTTATTTAGGTCCGCCCCAGTGCAGCAAACCAGGACCGTCCGTTCCTATGTTGATCTTTGGCAGCGATTCAGAAGATGAGGTCCATGCTATATTCTCTGCTCGGCCTTCAATACGAACCTTCGCTGATGAAGAGCAAAATTTGCAAGTTGCCATGTGCCACCCAAGCATCAAAAAGAACTAGACGCGCTTGATACCTACAGTGTGGAAGAGCTGCAGACGTTCTATGTCCCTCCCAGGCGAGAAGATGGAAAGGCGATCCTATTCTACCGATCCGGGGAAACCAAAGTGGAGAAAGAAACCTGACACGGCGTGGATTCTACACTTGACAGGCTCCAGTCCATCCGTCTGCCTAGATATTACACAGAAGGATTGAAAAGGCTATTGAAGCTCCAAGGGATACCCTTCAAACAGACCGCTCGAAAAGCTAAGTTTTATGACAGGATCTGGAACGTTCCCGGAACTCAGCGCAAGTTGCCCAACGGGAGAATGGAAGCGATTGGGCTTGGATATGTTCGGTCCAAGAAACGGGAGCTACTCCACGACTACTACGTCATACATGACTTTGATGAAGAAGGAGACGCTCAATGGGAGAATGCTAACCCTGAACCAGAAAGAGCCCCCGATGGGAAAATGCCCAGTCCGTTGTTCGAGGAACAAATGGACAAGCTTATAAGCGAAGCAGGTCAAAAGGTTCGAGACGACCATAATCGTGAAATGGCCATTTACGAGAAAGTCAGGACGCAACGCCTTCTTCAACAGGCTGCGAAAGATGAAAATGCTCCTCCCTGTCAACTTGTTGTGCAAAAGGCCCGACGCAGAGGCAGAAACAAATCAAAGAGCGGAAGAGGCATTCGACAGCGACAAAGCAGGACCAAGAAGTCACGCGATCAGGAATCGAGCGGTCCGGATTTGTCCCTTATGAAGAAGAAGAGTCGAGCATACTCTTTTCCTCAAGACAAGACAAGGAAGATACTTGATCTTGTCATAAAACATCGAATAATTACGCTTCCGGAGTCCAAGTACCCCGAACAAGCAGGCGAAATCTCTTACCCAGACTATTGCTCTTATCACCGAGCAATAGGGCATCCCCTCGAAGACTGATTCACCTTCAAGAACTGGGTCAAAGACCAATATCAACAGGGCAAGTTCGCTTTATCCGACAGTTGGAGGATAACTCCGCCGCAGAAGCACGAACCAAAAACCATGCATACAGCGAGAATAGAACCAGATCAACATCGGTCTTGGAAGCAAGCTCGTACCTGCCACGTGATAACGCTATCAGAAGAAGACCCCGACGGTATGGATAATCTCCCATGGTGCTTCAAAAACAATGATGATGAAGTAATCTCGGAGTTTTCACCGGCGCCGAAAGAGCTGGAAGATGGAATACATACTACTGCAGATAACCTCAAGAAAATTGATTTGGGGACAACAAGTGACCCGCGACCAACTTTCATCAGCGAGCTATTGTCTGAGGAAAGGGTAGCTACGCTGAAGGATGTGCTCATGCAGCATAAAGATTGCTTTGCGTGGAATTATTCCGAGATGCCAGGACTAGATCCAGAGATTGCTGTGCACAAATTAGCAATATCTCCGGACATCAAGCCAGTCAAACAAGCACCGAGAAAAATGCGGCTCGAGCTTGAGATGAGCATCAACGCCGAGGTCAAGAAGCTAATTGACTCCGGCTTCATCCAAGAGGTTCAATATCCAGATTGGATTGCCAACATCGTCCCGGTGATAAAGAAAAATGGGACGGTGCGCATATGTGTGGACTTTCGGGATCTCAATAAATCCTTCCCGAAAGACGACTTCCCAGTACCGATCACCGAGCGGATGATAGACAATACGTCCACTCATGAAGTGTTCTCCTTCATGGACGGATCATCAGGATACAATCATATAAAAATGCATCCCGAAGACCAGAAACATACCGCTTTCCGGACCCCTTTGGGTATATTTTGCTACAAGGTGATGCCCTTCGATCTAAAGAACGCTGGCGCCACCTATCAGAGGGCCATGATGAAGATCTTCGATGATCTCATACATGAAATCGTCGAATGCTATATCGACGACCTCGTGGTGAAAAGCAAATCATACGAGGAACATTTAGAGCATCTGAAGATCGTGTTTCAACGCCTTCGGCAACACAACTTGAAGATGAACCCTTTCAAATGCGCTTTCGGAGTTTCCTCGGGCAAATTCCTGGGATTCGTCGTCAGACACCGAGGCATCGAGATAGACCCGTCAAAGATCAAGGCAATTATGGAGATGCCCCCACCAAGAACTCTCAAGCAGTTGCGGTCTCTCCAAGGGAAGCTCGCGTATATTCGGCGATTTATAGCCAATCTCTCAGGCAAGTGTCGTCCTTACAGTCACCTGATGAAGAAGGGAACCCTGTTCATTTAGGATCACAAATACCAAAGCGCGCTGGGCGAAATCAAGCAATACCTGCAGAATCTGCCAGTACTGGCCGCTCCGGTTAAGGGAAAGCCTCTCATTCTTTATACAACAGCCCTCGAAGGTTCCTTAGGCGCATTATGGGCACAAGAGAATGACCAAGGGAAGGAGAGAGCCCTCTACTATTTGAGTCGAGTTCTACTGGGGGCAGAAAGCAATTATTCTCCCATCGAAAAACACTGCCTGGCATTGATCTTCGCGATATCGAAGCTCAGGCACTATGCGTTGGCGCATGAAGTACGTCTCATATCGAAGGTGGATCCCCTTAAATATTTGATGTCAAAGGCCATATTGACGGGATGGCTCGCTAAATGGGCATTGCTCTTGATGGAGTTCTCAATAACTTATCAGCCTCTTAAGGCAGTAAAAGGTCAAGCCATCGCCGACTTCCTCGCTGAGCATCCAATACCTACCGATTCCCCTTTGAATTGTGAATTGCCAGACGAGCATGCGTTTGACACGATCGACGGGGGTGATACCCGGTTGGATCTTTACTTCGATGGACCATCCTCCATGAAGAAGCGTAAACAAAACACGCCCATAATCAAATCAGGGGTACTCCTCATCTTCGTAACTCCATAAGGAGGGATAATGCGCTTTGCCTTCTCTTTAACAGAGCCGAGGACGAACAATGAGGCCGAATATGAAGCTTTGATAGCAGGTCTTGAGATTTCCATCGATATGGGGATTGAAAGCATACGGAGACTCCCAGCTGGTCGTTAGTCAAGTTAACGGCGACTATCAGACATGCAAACTAGAACTGGTGAAGTACGGCCAGAGGGTACAGCAACTGCTGACCCAAATACCTTCCTACACTTTGGAAAGCATACCACGTGCGGAAAATAGCAAGGCGGATGCATTAGCCAAGCTCGCTAAAGAATTGGCCGATGAGAACCTCGATGACGTAAGAATCGTGGTACAAAGTCATCGGGTTCTTGCACCGGCAGAAATATCTCCGGAGCCATCCGAAGAAAAGGGAGCGACCGAGCGAACGGCTCTATAAGTAAAAGACCAAGAAACGGTTGAGGATTGAAGAGAAGTCTTTATAGATTACTTCAAATCCCGTCGAACGCCTGAAGATGCGTCCTCAAGACATCAGCTTATGAAACGAGCTCTGTCTTTCGCCTTCGTCAACGATACTCTGTACAAGAGATCATTTGATTCTCTATGGCCCAGATGCCTGGGACCTGAAAAAGAAAAAAAGGGTCATCCAAGAAACTCACGACGGACTCTGCGGTTCTCACCAAGCTGGGCCGAATATGAAACTGAAAATCAAACGGATGGGTTATTATTGGCCCACGATGATCCAAGACTGCCTTGAGTATGCGAACCAATGCCACTCCTGCCAGATCCATGGAGACATTATCCACCAGTATCCGAATCCATTACATCCGACAGTGGCTAGTTGGCCGTTCGAATTATGGGGGACTGACATAATCGGCCCCATCGAACCAGCATCGTCCAGAGGACATCGGTTCATTTTGGCGACAACTGATTACTTCTCCAAATGGGCAGAAGCAGTACCGCTGAGGGAGGTGAAGACGGAGAATATCATCCATTTCTTCAAGACACACGTCATTTATCGGTTTGGCACTCCGTGAAGGATTATCTCCGATAACGGACCAGCCTACAGAAGCCACTGAAGGGTCCCGGCAGCGCCCCGGCCATCAAAACACGGCCAAAATGCGGAACAAAAATTTCTAAAACCGGCGCTGCCGCTATCTGATTTCTGGATCGACCTTAAACCCTAAACTAGCAAACTAACTAAGAGTTAGAATCGTTATACCGAGTTGATCCGTGTCCTTCGGTCTTCATTCCAAGCTCCTAGCGGCTCGTTGATGTGGTTTGGTTGCCGGTCTTCCTTCGTCTCCGATGATCCACCAGAGGAAAACGGCGCAAGCTCCAACCTCGTCGAACGAGGTAACCGACGCACCAAAGTCGCTAGCGATGGAGAGTTGAGGTGTATGGAAGTGTCACTACATTTTTCTCTCTACCCAAAGTGCTCATGGAGCAACCAAAGAAGATGAAGAAGAAGATGATCAAGACTTGGCATGAGGCTAAGTATTTTTTTTTGTGAACTTGAGAGAGTGAGAGTATGGGCTAGCATTATGTGTAATGTTACCAAAACAAAATGAAACCCCACCCCATCAAGAAGTGGCCCGGCCCCCCCTCTCTCTCATCAAAAAAATATCATTTCCAATTTCCTTTTCTAATTAAACAAATGCACACCATACTTTGACCCATGCCACAAAGCCATGCTTTGACTCACCTTTTCCACCTCATTTCTTAATTGAATTTCTAAAAGAAAATCAAATAAAAAAGGTGGCATCTTCTAGAAGCTATTCCGTATTAAATATGGAATACTTTCCGGTACATGTATCGAAATACATATACGCGTATTCGTACCAAAAAAACGAATAGCCGAGAGAGAAAACGATTAGTGAACAATAATACTAGAATACACATATATATAAATACATATGTAAATTATTAAATTAAAACCTGATTTAATAATCTGGCTTAATCCTAAGCCGCTAGTATTATCAACCGTCCGATTAAAGTCTGCGCAGCAAGTGCACATATTTAATCAGACACCCGTATGTACCAACATACGACATGTACACCATATCGCCTGAACCGTGAAAACCCTCTGTGTGGGACTCTAAAGACTCGTCAATACGCTGGCAGTGGGTTTAACCACAAGCACGTCAGCGGCACTAGCTATACGTAACGACTACCCAGGTATTGAGCGAAAGGGAGGCCGACGAGCAAACTCATCCTGAACCCCTACCGAGCCTGTCAGTGACAATATCCGTACAGTCCGGTCTGTTCGTCTAAGAGTATCGCATATCGAGTCTAGGGGGTGGATAAAGTCAGACCCCCAACAACGCGATATTTAGTGTCGGCATGTAACACATCACCTCCTGATAAACTATCGATCTTGGATCGGTAATCCCCGTCTACCATGGCCATGGATTTGTGGTGATGGCCACCCGTACACAATGCGACATCAACCCCTAATACCGGGAGAGACGAATCCCCGACGATCCGATCACTGCCTCCATGTGGCTCGGGACTGTACCCAACTAAAACATGTTTGCACGACTCCTTTGAGCCATGGTAGGGTAGTAATCAAAGCACAGTGGGAACTCACACGAGACAAATGACGATCTCCGGTCGACAGACTAACATGTACACATGTCACCTGGGAACTGCTATGTGACAATAGGTATAATACCAACTAGCAGGTTCCCGGCGAGTCCGTCCAGTGTACTCATAACCCAATGAGCACCTGTATACTATCTTAGGTGAACAAACTAACACCAATGGCTTGTGAGACCTGGACACTGCTCCTCGTCGGGGTCTCGATCAGTATACACTAGTCTAAACTGGAGTATCGATGCCCGGTCTCGATACTCCCACGACTAGGGACATTTAAGGATGTGCTTATAGACCCCCAGCTCCCACGTATGTGATCGCCATCACAATGCTGGCAGTCAAGCAAGAATCCTATGGGCTCTATCAACATGTATATGATGATAAAGACAAACCATATAGCATACTATCATCTTGAGTAAGACTATTTCATCGGTATAGGTCCTGCCTCAATCATCATAATCATAAGTCCGTGACTATGATAATTGCCTTGAGGGCAATATAGCGAACAATCTCCCACTTGCACTTAAGGCCAATTATTGCGATGTCGCATACTCACAGCCCGTGTGATACCGAACACCCAACTTCTCTACTAATCAGTTTCGCAAAGCCTGTTTGCGAAAATGATTGCGTTCGAGAAATAGCCTCAGTGAATGGATCCGCTCCAATGTTTCTTTCTATATCTCTCTATATCTCAACTTCGCGGAGAAAGCTATCTCTCGAAATGAGCAATACTTGTCTTAGAATTTTGGATGCCTGATGGGACCCAGTTCATAAATGAACTCCAAATCTAGCAAACTACTTAGACTGTATCGTCCACTGAATTTAATCAGTATCCTGCGCCATGCCTTTCCTCAGTATTCGCTTGGACCACCTGTCCAACATACTGTCCCTCAAAGGAGGGAAAAACAGCAACTCTGACAGCTACTCTATTATCCAGGTCATCTTGGAAGTCTAAAATGATAACCTTCTCCTGAAGGAGGCTGCCGTTACCATATCCCAAGAACATTCACTTATATTCATAAACTGCTTCCCAATGTTTCTCCAGGATTGGATT
The DNA here is from genome assembly GCA_030015575.1 of Agapanthus africanus. Taxonomy (NCBI): domain Eukaryota; kingdom Viridiplantae; phylum Streptophyta; class Magnoliopsida; order Asparagales; family Amaryllidaceae; genus Agapanthus; species Agapanthus africanus. Next base: position 53,059,981 of record CM057339.1, read on the forward strand.
AATATATGTTTATTGCAACTAGTGCAAAAAAATATCTGGTGTGGTACTTGACATTTCATGACTAACTCAATTGGCCTAGCAAATGATATGTTAATCATGTAGATCCCTTTTCCCTTTAGTCTGTAAGACACCTTTAGAGAGGTTGACTCCATCACCTGCAGGTACACCACCATGCCAGGAGTCGTCCATTTAATGTCAAAGTACCCAGATTAGGATACTTCCTAAATGTAGATCTAAAACCATAGATCTAGTAACCAGATACTTGATATTATATCCATATCCTGTGTGGAGAAACAACTTTGTGACAACCATAGTACAACCGATCGTAGTATAGGAATATCTCTTCCTATCAAGTGTATGTCATCCTAATACCTGGACATCACTCTCTACTACCTTCTTACCAGATTCATCTCCTATTATGATGAGATCAAAGCCTTTGACTATCACATCAAAATTAGATAATCTATTTCCGCTATACATGCTTTAGTCTATAAATAGACATAAACTACTTGCCTACTATGCTTCCGCTGACTACAACAACCCTCTGGCAGAGTCATACACACGTGCACCTCTAAAGCTAGTTTAGAATGACGATATACTCATCCTCCTGCCGGGTCTTATAGTCTAGAACAGCAACAATGGCAATTCTGAGTAAACAAGAACCTCCCTGTCACCGTCTCTGAGAAGACCGAATCTGTTCCCCTCCGGAAGACGACGCACAGGACTGCGATGTCTTGGCACTGAGATTCGGGGCAGATGCTATTTGGTTTTATCCATCTACCTCTCCGAAGATGCCAAGTTGATTTATGGCACCGTGTATCGGAGGTTTAGGCGGATGCGGCCGATGTAGCAGACTTCGTCAGATTCCCCCTCAGGGTGAGGGGTTTTTGATTGTGGGGACGCTCTTCCCTGCAGGCGCAAGCCCCTGCAGTTAATTACGATATCGCGTTGCGATAACAACTTTCTCCTTCTCCAGAATTTCACTTCGTGTCGTGTATGTTTGTTTTGTTTGTGGTTGCCCGTGGATTGTATACGGAGACTTAGTAATGCCGTCGCCCGTAGGACGTGGATTAGTCCAAATCCGTATTTACTTAGATTTGGGTTTGGTGTTTTTTGGTTTAAGGATACATTAGTCGCGTTGCGGCTAAGATCAACTTAAACGTTCGTCAAGGATACGTTAGTCCTGTTTTGGACTAAGATCGACTTGACGTAGTGATTGATTTAATTGTCTGGCCGTCGGGACTCGTCACCTCTCTGACGTCGTTGAGGGATTACAACGACAAGCGTCAGAGGAGTTCAGAGATGTACCCTTGAATCAAAATTGATTTGGAGTTTTATTGTTTATTCAAATATCTAAGGACACATTAACCACATTTGGGGCTAAGATCAACTTAGACTGGACCGTTTAGATCCGGCAAAAGAGCGTTCGGGCTCGATTGCGCCAGTTTAAGGACGTGGTGGTCCAATATTAGTTTAGGGACGTTTCGGTCCGTCGCCAGTTTAAGGACGTAGTGGTCCATCATTAGTTTAAGGACGTTTCGGTCCATCGCCAGTTTAAGGACGTAGTGGTCCATCGCCAGTTTAAGGACGTAGTGGTCCGATATTAGTTTAGGGACGTTTCGGTCCAATATTAGTTTAAGGACGTTTCGGTCCGATTTTTAGTTTAGGGACGTTTCGGTCCGTTATTAGTTTAGGGACGTTTCGGTCCAATATTAGTTTAAGGACGTTTCGGTCCAATACCAGTTTAAGGACGTAGTGGTCCATTATTAGTTTAGGGACGTTTCGGTCCGATGCCAGTTTAGGGACGTAGTGGTCCATTATTAGTTTAAGGACATTTCGGTCCATCGCCAGTTTAGGGACGTGGTGGTCCGTCATTAGTTTAGGGACATTTCGGTCCGATGCCAGTTTAGGGACGTAGTGGTCCATCATTAGTTTAAGGACGTCTCGGTCCAATATTAGTTTAAGGACGTCTCGGTCCAATATTAGTTTAAGGACGTTTCGGTCCGATATTAGTTTAAGGACGTTTCGGTCCGATATTAGTTTAAGGACGTCTCGGTCCACGGGTTTAAGGACCCCGCAGTCCATATCGATGTGTGGTCGTTGGGACCCGTCACCTCTTTGACGTCGTTGAGGAATTACAACGACGGATGTCAAAGGAGTTCGGAGATGTACCCTCGAACCGGATGTAGATTGATTTAGGAGAGCCATTTTGCTCAGTCAATTTAATTTAAGGACTTATGGCCAAAATTGGGCTAAGTCCAGTTGAAATGTTCAACATTTTATTTGCTTTTGCATTGCATTTCTTTTTTTCTTTTTTTTTATTTGGGCCTTGCCCAGAAAGGATGCAGAGTATCAATTTGTTTTGGGCTCTACCCTTTTAGGAATGATGCAAGGTATCAATTTTATTTGGGCTCTGCCCTTATATAAAGGATGCAAAGCATCAATTTATTTGGGCTCTGCCCATTTATTGCCTTGCAATTTATTTTGGCCTGTCAGGTCATTTTGATTTGGGCCCGGCCCTTCAAATAGTGCAAAGCACCAAGAATCTTTTGGATTCAAGAAAATGAGTGCAGAGCACTTTTTAATGATCTAAATTTAGATCAAAGAAGAGAAAAGAAAATCTTTTCTTTCTTTCTGTCTCAGAGAACCAGAGGTTCATAGCAAGTGCAAGGCACTATTTTTATTTATTTATTTATCTGAGAACCAGAGGTTCATAGCAAGTGCAAGGCACTATTTTTATTTATTTATTTATCTGAAAACCAGAGGTTCATAGCAAGTGCAAGGCACTATCTGTTGTGCGCACGTGCGTTGCACGTGGTGCCGCATGGCGGGCATACGTGCGTTGCACGTGGCGCACATGCGCATTATGAGGAGAAGCAAAGCTTCTATATATGGAGAACAAGCTCCTTTTAATATTATTAAATATTCTCATGTGGTGCGCACGTGCGTTGCACGTAGTGCCGCATGGCAGGCACACATGCGTTGCACGTAGCGCACATGGCGCTTGCGCATATGCGCATTATGGAGGAGCATGCTCCTATCTTGGAGAACTAAGCTCCTTTGAGTATTGAATCCTTTGAGGATTTTTACTCTACCCTTTCTAAGAGGTATCCCCTCTTATTTATATGGGAGTGGTAGAGAAGCCAGCTCTCCTTTTCCCGATGTGGGACTAAAAAATGCATTCCCCATGTAGTAGAGCATTACTTTAGATTACACGTGTATAACACATTTGCTCATAACTTTTGATCTCGGATGAATTATGAGGCCCATAATATATCAAATCGAAGGTCTTTTCGAGATGCTTTAAATATCATCAGAATTTAGCTGTTTTTCGTTCCGGAGTTTGTCAAAATACAGCTCGGAAAATACTGGTTCGCATCTTCTTCCTTAAATCACATGTGCATAGACATTTGCTCATAACTTTTGATCTCGGATGAATTATGAGGCCCATAATATATCAAATCGAAGGTATTTTCGAGATGCTTTCAATATCATCAGAATTTAGCTGTTTTTCATTCCGGAGTTTGTCAAAATACAGCTCGGAAAATACTGGTTCGCATCTTCTTCCTTAAATCACATGTGCATAGACATTTGCTCATAACTTTTGATCCCGGATGAATTATGAGGCCTATAATATATCAAATCGAAGGTTTTATCGAGACGCTTTCGATACAAATAGAATTTATCCATTTCTCATTCGGGAGTTTGTCAAAAAACAGCCCGAAAGATACTGGTTCGTATTTCCTTAAGCGTATCGCTGCCATTTGATACCTTGGACTCTTTTGCGCAGAAATTTTTGGTGGGAACAACCGAAGTACCTCTCGGGTGTCTGAGGTTACCCACGAAATCTGCAGAGTGGCTAATGGAACGTCGAAACTAATTGAATCGTTAGGTTCTATTAAATCATCAGTGATCGTTTATAGTTCTGGAATCCCTTCCAGTTCTACCATACTCCCACTTTTGTTTTTCTGAACAAATCCATTTTACTAAAACTGTGGCGAGTTAAGAACAATATAAATATTGATCTTCCTGATGGTAGAAAGTTAACCCTCGTCAAAGCCCAGGATAACCCACAAATAACCATTACTGAAACGTGCCTTGAGTTTATCCGGATTCTGGTTTTAAGCATCAGCCGGATAACTCCCTATACCTTAACATCGTTAAGATATAAATTGATTCTATATATATCTAATATAGAAACAAAAGCACTAATTTAATTGGAACCAGATTCAAATCATGCAGCTGTCTCCAGTCCATATCAACCAAATAGAAAGAGGACAATCAACATTACTCATCTAGGAGTGCATCCATATATGAGTAACCCGAAAGAGAAGAAGGTTCTCAAAACCATTACTATCAATGGAATACCAAACACAAGTATCTACATCTTCGACTTTTTCGAAGAATCCTGATACTTCCAACAAATGGTTCTCTACTTTATTCTTATACCTATAACTTCTCAATATCTAGACTTTGCATTTCATCGAAATACTTGTCCAGAACTGGAGAAGTCACAAGTAAACAGAATATAGTACGAGTACCAACCCCATTGTCCTAACGGACACTGGACAACATACAATACTTTGTATAGGTCCCCCGAGTCTAATAACTCAAACTCTGTGCGTCGTAGATTGAAAAACTGTAGTATGGTTAAGAAGAATTACACCGCTGTTGAATGCACCTTACCTAATCACCAACCGATATAGGTAAATGTCACAGACATAATATCAAAAAGATATATCTCATTTTATAAAAATAAACGTACAGATATATCAGTTTGAAATTGGTGCATAACAACGGATATTCAAATCCATATATTTGCCATCCGGAAAAATCCAGATGATTTTCTCAAATATCACCAATTACAACGAATTCTGATATAATGAGGATCTAACCACCCAGTTCCCAATATCTTACTCCCACTCACCATCTGTAATAACATGCAGATGTGAGAAACTGATCTGGTAAATACATACCCTGGAGTTAGATTCCAACTGGAAAAACAGTTATCAATTAATATCGCACAGTGAAACTGAAACATGAAAATGTTTCGAAGGGGTTTACTGGTATTCCTAGTAACGCATCTTCCACTATCCAGATTCACGACAGTAACCATATACTATACCTGCCCTCATTGCAATCCTCTTTATTATGTCTTTACTTATTACCTTCTGTACACCTTCTTTAGGCTAACTGGTTTTCTTCTTTCCCTACCCTTCGGCACCAGCCTAAGGTTTGGAAGAAGATTATCCAATAAGCGTAATAGGTGTACTCTCCTGATCCTAGGAGCCCTTGCAACCTGAGAGAAGGTAATGGGAAAAGACATCTGAATAATCCTATCCAATCTCTCCAGAACCAGAATCCATCCTCGAAAAGTTCCTTCGAGTTCATATATAACCATACGATGGATTTATCCAATGGAAGTGAATATCCGTAGTGATAAGGAGTGTCAGTGGATGTAGGGGTGGCAGGGGTATACACGGTTTTTGTCGTGAATGATGGTGGTCGCAATTTCCTTTGCCATTATTCTAATCCCTTTATATGTCTTTACTTATTACCTTCTGTACACCACAATTAAGCTTAATTGGTTTTCTTCCTTCCCTACCATTCGGCACCTGCCTATGGTTTGGAAGAAGACTATCCAATAAGCTCAATAGGTGTGCTCTTTCTTAATCCTAGGAGACCTCACAACCTAAGAGAAGGTAAAGGGAAAAGACAAATAATCCTATTCAATCTCTCCAGAACCAGAATCCATCTTCGAAAAAGTTCCTAACCATACGATGGATTTATCCAATGGAAGTGGACGTTCGTAGTGATACGAGATGTTCTGGAGAAATGCAAAGGAGATATAGAAGTGGCAATGATATATGCGACACCGTGACATTCCAAAAGCCAAAGCGTTTTAAGAAGGTTCAGTCAACTTGGTTTCATAAGTTTTAGTCAAAGATCGGGTCATAGTCACATCCAGAGAGAGAGAGAGAGAAGAAACACTCAGCGTGCACTCTAACCTAGATCAGAATGGTTAATCATTTTATCTAATCTGAATGGCTCCCACTGTATCCTCGAATTCTCCTCCAAATCTAAAAGGAGAATTAGTCGGAGTCACCCGAGGAGTAATCCTACTCATCAGTGGGAATCGGGATCCAACTATTATCGCAGGATAACTTGATGGAAGCCACTCAAGTCACCACACTCTAGATGGTATGCGCATGCCTGGAAAGTTTCCTGTATGTTTGAAACTCCCGATGTGTGTTTTTACCCCTAGGACCCAAATGACCTTGACAATGCCAACATATCAAAGAGTCCTAGTCAAGTTCAACCCGTCATTATCTTGATTGCGTTAAACCCACCCGTACGAGTCCTTGACAATGCCAATATAACCGTACGACTGTCCTAACCAATCCACATATCCATGCGACAGAAAAGCATTACAGAGCTACCGAACACTACGCCTCGGCAATGCACGACATACGTAGCACGAATACTAAGCAATACTAATCTGAAATGACGGAGGGCTACGGCTGGTTTTTGGCGGAAAACCTTTAACGTAATGTACTTGATATCATTGAAGGAATCCAAATAGTTTTATAAATATATAGTGGCGAAAACTTTTGCTAAAGAGGTCACTCCCGGTGAAGGGATCTCGGCTCTTTCCCCGTCGAAAGGGGTGCAGGATATCCCAAACTGAATACCACGATGCAAAGAAAAAATAATCGACTATAGTATAGTTATTACGTTGATGCAAACTTTTACCCAAGGGGTCACTCCCGATGAAGGGATCTCGGCCCTTGCTTCATCGAATGAGGTGCAGGATATTCCAAAATGAATACCACGATGCAAAGTAAAAGTGTACGTCTGTAATATCAGTTTTTAAAAAACTTGGTTCCAACAACATCATATATAGGTTTGTTTTATCTTTGCATTGATAAGAATCTATGCAGTCCCATCAATTAATCACACCAGAAAAGAACGAAAATAAAATGTACGTATATGCCATCCACATTCGCCATTGGGTCCCGTCATCACCCGTTAGGTTACTTAACTAACGACATAGCGGGAACTGGGCTAACGTGGGTGCAAAACATATACAACATCTACTAGTATATATAAATATATATAACAATCGTCCCAGGCATGATATAAAGCAACATCACAGAAACATCACAGAAGCAACACAGAATGGTGGATAATCTGGAGCCCCGAGTTTCACTTGAGCCGCAAGTGAGACCCGACGTTCCCTGTCGTGTGGATAGCATGTGCAATGAAACCTATACCCCCTACGAGTGCGGCGAATAGGCCGCCAATTCTAGAGTGAGGTCCCCTCCGTCCCAACGCCATGAGATGCGGACCCGTTGCCCTCTAGAATCCGGCTATTCATGCACCCCACCGCGGGGTAATCCTAGTACAAAAAAAAAAATAAAATACAAGGGTGACATCGACCTCAGCCCGGTCGTGCCCCAAAAGAATAATATACAAACTGGCAGTGACGGCAGTCCATATATCGGACGCTCGCCCCGCAATATCAAATGTACAAATGAAATAAAACTGTACTATCATTGCACCATTGCTATCCACCACGACGATCCAACCAACATCACTGCACAACACAGAACATCAACGTGAATGTCACGTTCGCAAACCCGTCTAAAAGGCATATAGCAATTAGACGAGTTTACCGATCAAGTGACATTCACGGTCGCAGAATATAATGTATGTACTGTCAAACGCACGCTTAAAATATCGATCGACTAAGTTCCAAATTATCCCCAATAGCAAAAATCACAATTTCACATCAGGGGGCAACAGTAAAAATTTGAAGGCCCGTCGCTAAAAAATGGCCACGGAAACGCCGCCAAAAGGGGGTTAGTGCGGCGGATCCGCGGCACTTTAGTGGCATCACGAGCTCAACTTTTTTGTGTATCCTCATATTTGCCTGCATGGATTTTTAAGCTACTGCAAATAATTTTTTGAACACTTTTGAAAAACGACATCAAACAGAAAAAAGAAAAACGTGATTTCGGAAACTTTAGTCGATCGATCTTTTAAGCATGTCTAAACAAACTAGTAAAGGGTTTAAAGGGTGGCTCTGATACCATGAAGGGTCCCGGCAGCGCCCCGGCCATCAAAACGCGGCCAAAATGCGGAACAAAAATTTCTAAAACCGGCGCTACTGCTACCCGATTTCCGGATCGACCTTAAACCCTAAACTAGCAAACTAACTAAGAGTTAGAATCGTTATACCGAGTTGATCCGTGTCTTTCGGTCTTCATTCCAATCTCTTAGCGGCTCGTTGATGTGGTTTGGTTGCCGGTCTTCCTTCGTCTCCGATGATCCACCCGAGGGAAACGGCGCAAGCTCCAATCTCGTCGAACGAGGTAACCGACGCTCCAAAGTCGCTAGCGATGGAGAGTCGAGGTGTATGGAAGTGTCACTACATTTTTCTCTCTACCCAAAGTGCTCATGGAGCAACCAAAGAAGATGAAGAAGAAGATGATCAAGACTTGGCATGCGGCTAAGTATTTTTTTTTGTGAACTTGAGAGAGTGAGAGTATGGGCTAGCATTATGTGTAATGTTACCAAAACAATATGAAACCCCACCCCCATCAAGAAGTGGCCCGGCCCCCCTCTCTCTCATCAAAAAAATATCATTTCCAATTTCCTTTTCCAATTAAACAAATGCACACCATACTTTGACCCATGCCACAAAGCCATGCTTTGACTCATCTTTTCCACCACATTTCTTAATTGAATTTCTAAAAGAAAATCAAATAAAAAAGGTGGCATCTTCTAGAAGCTATTCCGTATAAAATACGGAATACTTCCCGGTACATGTATCGAAATACATATACGCGTATTCGTACAAAAAAAAACAAATAGCCGAGAGAGAAAACGAACAGTGAACAATAATACTAGAATACACACATATATAAATACATATGTAAATTATTAAATCAAAACCTGATTTAATAATCTGGCTTAATCCTAAGCCGCTAGTATTATCAACCGTCCGATTAAAGTCTGCGCAGCAAGTGCGCATATTTAATCAGACACCCGTATGTACCAACATACGACATGTACACCATATCGCCTAAACCGTGAAAACCCTCTGTGTGGGACTCTAAAGACTCGTCAATACGTTGGCAGTGTGTTTAACCACAAGCACGTCAGCGGCACTAGCTGTACGTAACGGCTACCCAGGTATTGAGCGAAAGGGAGGCCGACGAGCAAACTCATCATGAACCCCTACTGAGCTTGTCAGTGACAATATCCGTATAGTCCGGTCTGTTCGTCTAAGAGTATCGCATATCGAGTCTAGGGGGTGGATAAAGTCAGACCCCCAACAACGCGATATTTAGTGTCGGCATGTAACACATCACCTCCTGAGAAACTATCGATCCTGGATCGGTAATCCTCGTCTACCATGGCCATGGATTTGTGGTGATGGCCACCCGTACACAATGCGACATCAACCCTCAATACCGGGAGAGACGAATCCCCGACGATCCGATCACTGCCTCCATATGGCTCGGGACTGTACCCAACTAAAACCTGTTTGCACGACTCCTTTGAGCCGTGGTAGGGTAGTAATCAAAGCACAGTGGGAACTCACACGAGACAAATGACGATCTCAAGTGGACAGACTAACCTGTACACATGTCACCTGGGAACTGCTATCTGACAATAGGTATAATACCAACTAGCAGGTTCCCGGCGAGTCCGTCCAGTGTACTCATAACCCAATGAGCACTTGTATACTATCTTAGGTGAACAAACTAACACCAATGGCTTGTGAGACCTGGCCACCGCCCCTCGTCTACACTAGTCTACACTGGAGTATCGATGCCCGGTCCGATACTCCCACGACTAGGGATATTTAAGGATGTGCTTATAGACCCCCAGCTCCCACATATGTGATCGCCATCACAATGCTGGCAGTCAAGCAAGAATCCTATGGGCTCTATCAATATGTATATGATGATAAAGACAAACTAGATAGCATACTATCACCTTGAGTAAGACTATTTCATCGGTATAGGCCCTGCCTCAATCATCATAATCACAAGTCCGTGACTATGATAATTGCCTTGAGGGCACTATAGCGAACAGCCACAAGATCAGCTGCTTCGCACAACAGCATAACATAGATTGGAGATACTCCTCAGTCTATAATCCTTGAGCAAACTGTCTGGCTGAGGCTTTTAACAAGACATTAACGAAGATTGTAAAGAAGACCGTGTATCGAAATAAAAAGGACTGGCACGAGAGACTGCACGAAGCTCTCTGGGCATACCGAACGACGTTCAAAACAGCTACGAATACGACGCCGTACGCATTGGTATTCGGTACAGAGGCGGTATCCCCTCGAGATAGAGCCACCCTCTCTACGAGTGGCAGTTCATTACGAGCTAACGGACGAAGAGAATGCTCACCTTCGGCTTGAGGAGCTCGATGCCCTTGATGAAACCCGGCTCATGGCACAACAAAATCTGGAGGCTTATAAAGCAAAGATGACGCGCTCATATGAAATATTGACCAGGCCGAGAACATTCCGCCAATGCGAACTTGTGCTAGTGGTCAAAAGACCTATGATCCCTAATCGTGCCAAGCGGAGGAAATTCGAGCCGAACTATGAAGGCCCATATATCATAGACAAGGTCTACCAGGGTGGAGCCTATCTACTCATGGACATGCATGGTGAAAGGCCCTTTAGGCCAATAAATGGTCGCTTCCTGAAGAAGTACTTTGCTTGACGAATCACGGCCTAGGTCAATGATAGATGATGATGCCTATGTCCGCTCGCTATCTTCCTAAGCCCAAACTCTATAAGTAATAGCCGGCTAACGGACCGAAACGTCCTTAAACTAACAGTGACCGAAACGTCCTTAAACTAACGACGGACCGAAATGTCCTTAAACTAACGATGGACCACTATGTCCTAAAACTAGTTGTTGACCGAGATGTCGATAAACTATGGTGGATTGCAGCATCCCAAAGCTGATACAAAACAAAAAGAATAAAAAAAATAGAAAAAAGAAAACGGTATGTCCATAAGCAAAATGGGCACGGATGAAAACCCGAAAGGGATCCGTGAGTAAAAACAGCAGGGCTACCGACGGATTTTATGAAAACCCGAAAGGGCGCAACCTTGTTAGAATAAAGAATAAAAAAAAACGGTATGTCCACAAGCAAAAAGGGCACGGATGAAAACTCAAAAGGGCTTCGTGAGTAAAAACAGCAGGGCTATCGGCGAGTTTTGTGAAACCCGAAAGGGCGCAATCTCGTTAAAAGACACTTGCAAGGTCCTCTCGACCTTGTAAGGAGAAACCACCTGCGTGAGATCCTTACGACTCACAAGGGAGCAACACACTTAGGGATCCCCACAATTCCTAAGGAGAAATTACACTTGCGAGATCCTCACGACTCGTAAGGAGAATCCTCTTATGGGACCCTCACGGCTCATAAGATTTGAAAGTATTAAGCTACAGGGATCCAAACCTGTTCTTAAGCAGCCCCCACAACCTCTAATACTGCCCTACAAGAGGCTCAATATTGACCCTTGTGTACAATCCACGGGCGTGAATAAACATTTTCCTAACGAAGTCCCATCCGTGACTAGGGATATGTCTATGTGGTGAACAACCCTTGTAAGTCCTTGTTTCCCCCAATCAGAGCAAAGCTCTGTTTGAATTTCAAAAATTCAAAAATTGAAGCAACGCTTCAGATCTCTTACGCTGCGCGCAGAGCGCCACGTATCAAAAATAGACACACCAGCGCAAGGGGCACTGCGACCAAGGCAGCACCCCCAATCAGAGCAATGCTCTATTTTAAAATAAAAATAAAGGAAGCAACGCTTTAGATGACTTGCGCTCTGCGCTGCGCGTCACGTGTCAGCGCAGTTGCGCTGCGCGACACGTGTCAGTGCAGTTGAGCTAGCGCAGTTGCGCTGCGCGACATGTATCAAGCGCAGGTGCGCTTGCATCAACTGTGCCATAATTTAAACAATAAAATCTTGGAAAGATCTTTCTAACCTTGTTAAAACAAGAAGATTATCTTCTGTAAAACAAAAGCCCTAGGATCAAAGATCCAACGGTGGGGAAACATCCCTAAATCACTCAGAGAAAGATCTCTTTAACCAATTTAACAAATCAATTGGCACTATATAAAGGCCCCAAAACTCCAAGTTTCACAGAGATACAGAGATAGAGATACAGAAAACTCCTCTAAAAACTTTGAGAAGAACTCGAAGAAAAGAAAAAGGTAAAACCTTTAGAAAAAAAAAGAATTCCTTCTAAAAAAGATCAAAGATCTAAGAACAAGATCAAGATCTTTAAAAAAAAATAATAAAAAAAGAAGTAATTTTACTTCTTTATTAGATCTTTCGATCTATATAAAGGCATTGCCTTTTGATGAACCACTGGTTCTTGAAATTTGAGGTAGAACCTCTCTGGAAAAAGAAAAACTTGTTTTTTCTTTGAGCTAAATTTGATCAAGATATTAAACAGTGCCTTGCACTTTTGAAATTTGCACTGTTGCGCTCCTTGGATTGGCGCAAGCCACCAGAGAGCGCCACGTGTCAATCACAGAACAACTGCGCCTTGCGCTTCTAAAAACAGAGCACCGCTCTCTTGGTTTGGCGCAAGTCACCAGAGCGCGCCACGTGTCAGCAGTGCACTGGCGCAGCGCACTGCGCTAACAGACTTGCGCTCATCAGCGCGTGACACGTGTCACCTCCACATGAATTTGCGCCTTGCGCTCCTCAATTGGCGCAAAACGCCTGACAAGCCACGTGGGGCATTGTCAGAACATTTAATGCAGTGCATTATTAAAAAGGGCAGAGCCCAAATAAAGGCCTGACAGGACAAACACAAATAAAATGTCAAACATTTTCAAATGGACTTAACTCAATTCTGGCCGTAAGTCCTCAAATTAAATTGAACTGAGCACGACTGCTCTTTCAAATCAATTTACACCTGGTTCAATGGTACATCTCTGAACTCCTCTGATATTCTTCGTTGTAATCCCTCAACGTCGTTAGAGAGGTGACGGGTCCTGACAACCATACATTAATACGGACTGTGGGGTCCTTAAACTCATGGACTTATGCGTACTTAAACCAATATTCGTCCCCAAAATGGGAATGTTGGGCCACCATGTCCCTAAACTGGTAATACGGACTGTGGGGTCCTTAAACTCATGGACTTATGCGTCCTTAAACCAATATTCGTCCTCAAAATGGGAATGTTGGACCACCATGTCCCTAAACTGGTAATACGGACTATGGGGTCCTTAAACTCATGGACTAATGTGTCCTTAAACTAATATGCGTCCCTAAAATGAGAATGTTGGACCACCATGTCCCTAAACTGGTAATACGGACTGTGGGGTCCTTAAACTCATGGACTTATGCATCCTTAAACTAATATTCGTCCCTAAAATGGGAATGTTGGACCACTATGTCTCTTAACTGGTAATGGACCACTATGTCCCTAAACTATAACAATAGAGCCTAAATGCTCTTTTGTCGGATCTAAATGATCCCGTTGAGTTGATCTTAGTCTCAAATTAGACTAACGTATTCTTAACAAACGTTTGAGTTGATCTTAGCCTCAAATATAGCTAACGTATCCTCAAACCAAAACCCCAAACCCAAATCTAAGATAATACGGATTTGGACTAATCCACGTCCTACGGGTGACGACATAAATTAGTCTCCGTATACAATCCATGGGCAACCACGAACAAAACAAACATCCACGACAAGAAGTGAACATCTGGAGAAGGAGAAAGTTGTTACCGCGATGCGGTAGCGTAATTAACTGCAGGGGCTTGCGCCTGCAGGGAAGAGCGTCCCCACAATCAAAAACCCCTCGAACAAGGGGGAATCTGACGAAGTCTGCTACATCGGCCGCATCCGTCTAAACCTTCGATACACGGTGCTATAAATCAACTTGGCATCTTCGGAGAGGTGGACGGATAAAACCAAATAGCATCTTCCCCGAATCTCAGGAAAGACGTCTCTACGTCGCGCCGTCTTTCGGAGGGGAACAGATTCTGGCACGCCCGGTGAGACCTTTTCCTCTTTCCACTCCACACTTCGTGCGTCGTATTCGCGAACGAATCGCGGTTTGTAATGGTTGCCCTCAGGTTTTAAGTTACTAAGATTTGGTCTCTTGCTTGGCGCAGAAATCAAACAACAATGGCGTTCAACTGCTCGAGCTGCTCCAACTGCAAGTGCAACCGACGCTCCGCCTCACCTGGAGGCGTAGCCTATGGACCTCAGGCGGCATCGCTGTTCACGATGCCGGTGGAACAAATCACCCAGGCTACGACTGGACTATTTTTCGGGACCATGATCCCGCCGGCAAGCTTCACCATCCCAGTGCCCGTACCGTAAGGTTCAAAGAAGTCGGTCTTCGATCGACTTGCTACTACCACGGCCCCTCTCAACGGGTCGTCCGATTCCAACTCCTCGGTCTTCACCAGGCTGAACTCGAGCTCCAAAGGGCCTACCAGGAAGCCCATAATATCTGAAGTGGCCATCCCAAAGAGGATAGCCATCCCTGCTCCTGAAGTCGTCAAGGCGGCTTCTCCTCTCAGAGGGTCGGTCTTTGCGAGACTGACTGCTCTCGTTCCCGCTCCCGCTCAGAAATCTGTGTTTGATCGGTTGGACACGGATTCTCAACGGACATCAGTCTTCAAGAGGCTGACACCGGAAACAGCCCCTCACCTAAGCAGGGGGCAAGATAAAGCCGCCGATGAACCAATCCCAACAACCCGTCACGCCCGACGTCCCCACTGGCGCCGGATAAGAAAGGCTGGGGGCAACTCCCCCTCTGGGCTAACTCCACCAGCTCTAACGGTGGAAATTGATGCTGTTGTTCCAACCGGGAACAGCTTTGATCTGCTGAACAGGGTACGCAGGAATTCGCCAACTGCTGTGCTTAAAAAGTCTCCTCCACCGGTAGAGACCGTCGTAGAAACAAAGCCGGAGCAGTCTCCTCAACGGCTGTCTTCCAAAGTCTACAAGACTTGGCGATGAGTACAAGAATCGGTGATTGATCCGAACTTCTCCCATCAGCATAAGAAGTCAAAAGCCCGATAGGAAGACAACCGTCCTGTTAAGCAACGGAAGACGACGGCCACCTGGGTGCCCACAGCAACGGCCCCTTCAACTTCGATGGCCCACAAGAGAAGAAGGCCGGAGAAAATCCCCACAACTGCGGCAAATGTCAAAGGCAGTGAACCCAAACGCCCTAAGTCTGGGGGCATGGTGGTACACACCGTCTACATGGCGTCCGGGAAAGAAGACAGTCGTATATCCACAGGTCATAGACCGCTTATGCGATCGGTGACTAAAGCTCAAGAGCAGCAGCAGAAGCTCCAAGAAATGATGACTGCGATGGCCGCACTCACCGGGCCAAAAGAAAGCCTAGAAGCATCCTCGGATCAACGCCAGGAGCAAGAAACCGATGCCGAATTCCTTCGGAGAATACTGGAAAAGAAGGACAAAGAGGCTGCGGAACAAGCAGCCAATATAAAACGAATGGCCCTTCTGTTCCAGGACATGGTGGGTATAATGATCCAGCAGGATCCTCCTGCTGAAGATCCTCCGATTGTCTTTGAAGATGACAGAGGAGAAACGTCAAATCCTCCACCGGCTCTGTCAACAGCCAAGAAGGAGACAATTTCTAAAGCTGCCCTAGATGAATATATAGCTCAGCAGATAAGGGTTCACCAGGCGACTGAGGCGGCCGGTCAAGTTGTCAAAACGGGACGACCATATTCGAGCTGGTATGATCAGATCAAATACCCGCCGGGCTACACGATCCTAAAATTCCATGTCTACAAGGGGACAGGCAATCCCCATTAACATGTTGCCCAGTTCATGGCTCTTTGTGGCAACACCGGCGGCGATGATAAGCTCATGCTTCGCCAATTCGTCGGCAGCTTATCGGAGACGGCGTTTGAATGGTACTCCGAGCTTCCGAACGACTCTGTTAAAACTTTCGCTGAAATTGAGTTGTTGTTTACCCAGCGTTTCGCAAGCGCCAGCGAGCGTACTCCAATAACAACTTTGATCAATGCCAGAGTGAAGCCGGGCGAAACTTGGGTTCAATATGCAATCCGATGGTGGAACTTATGGTCAAAATGCGAACAACGCATTGAAGAAGCGCCAGCGGTGGGCATGTTCGTGGGCACCTTAGACCGTCATGCAACTATTTCACAGTTCATGATGTTCTTTAAACCGACCACGTTCCATACTTTGATCGACAAGCTAGCCTAGATGGACCAGATGGGCCATAGACCGTCTCCTCCAAAGCCGGACTCTTGAAATGAGAAGGGGAAAGGAAAAGCGGTCGTCGTCGCCAATGCTCAACAACAGCCGAGCAGCTTGAAGCCGGTTGTCCGTCAAAACAACATGCGTCCACGCATATCCCTCGAGGAGTGGCTAGGACGTATTTACTCGTTTCCTCAAGATAAACGAGAAGACTGTTCGAGCTGGCAGTGCGCAACGGACTCATCAATCTGCCGGATTCAAAACGTCCGTTGCAGCCAAGAGACGTCAATAATCCTAATTACTGCCCCTACCATCGAGTAGTCGGTCATCCGATCGAAGATTGCTACGTCTTCAAAAACTGGATTGAGGACCAATACCAACAAGGCAAGTTCGCGTTGTCCGAAAAATGGAAGGTGAACCCGCCGCAACCTCATACCCCTAAAAAGGTGAATATGCCGGGGGCAACGTGCTCCCTTGTTGAAGAAACTCCGTGGGAGGTTGTGCTATCAGCCAAAACCAAAAGGATGCTGAATGATCTCAAGACATGCCCGGCGATCAGGTAGAAGAACCCGCTAGAACCCCACATCATCGAAAGGATGCTGAAGCCGTGCCCAACTCCAAAGATCGGTGGTGATGGCCCAAGCACTTGTACCCAGCCGTCGAAATCTTCAAAGAAGAAGAAGAAAAGATCCAAAAAGCCCGTGAGACCTGGCGACAAGCGCACGGACTTACAGAAAAAGATTGACGCGCTGGAGGAATATAATCAAAAGGCACGGACTCCCATTACGCTCCAAGCGTTCCTCAGCCACGTCTTTTAGGAGGAAGATGATGGAGAAAGCTCGTCAGATGAATCTGAGGGTTACGTGGCGAGTTGTCATATGATCGCCCACTCGTTTACAGACGATGAGAAAACTCCTAGCACTGAGAAGATGGGGGAAGATCCTAAACCGGAACTTCTGGGGCCATCAGATGAAACAATTGATGCATTCCTCAAAGAAGCTCTTTTGAAAAGTAAAGCTGATCGGGAACGCGAGACGGTCATATTTGAAAGGGCCAAGCGCCGACGACTAGACGAAAGAATCGAGACACCCCCGTCAAATCAAAAGACATCCGTTGCGGATAAAAACAAATTCAAGACGAGGAAAAGGTTGGCTAAAGCCATATCAATGGGGATGAAGCTACCACCCTCTGAAGGAAACATTGCCGGCAAAGCAGAAATGCACCCTTCCTATTGCTTGTATCATCGGAAGGTTTCACACCCCACCGAAGAGTGCAAAGCTTTCAATAGATGGTGGCAGGGGTATGTTGTTCACCGTCAACATTTTAAGCGGGAGAAGCGCAAAACTCGTCGAGAGCGGAAAAGTACGACCGAGGAGCTTATAAGAACTACCAGCGATTGCCGCATGGTTAACGCCGGGGAAGCACAAATTCTCACATTCGGGAGCGACTCTGACGAGGAAATAGCTCTTAGCCCTCTCTTTAAAGAGTCCACCTCGGGAAAAGAGAAAGAGCCGAAGGCCTGCGAAAATATTCGGCTGCGTAATCGTACGCTACCCGAAAAGAATCTCGGACCCTCAAATAAAAAGGATAAGGGAAAAGAGAAGGTCTCTGAGGATATCGCCCTAGATGACCAAGTCGTGGAAGAGCTAACCGCCAAAGAAAAATAAGGTGGACTACAACGTTCTGGCACACTTGAGGAAGCTACCCTCGCAGCTCAGTATTTTCGATGCCCTCTTACTATCAAAAGAAGCAAGAGATTCGTTGATCAAAGCGCTATGGGAGCCAGAGCAATTCCAAGCTTTTCTCGCCGAAGAAAAGATGAAGGACGAGCTGGAAGAAGTGCACACAGCCGATATCACCTTCGGTGATGAAGACCTTCTCCTCGGGATGTGCGAGCACAACCGTCCCCTCTATATCTCAGGGTACTGCCACGATATAAAGATAGGAAAAATCTTGGTTGACAATGGGTCTTCCGTCAATCTCCTCAATATACGGGTATTGAAGGAAATCCGCATGAGTGTCCAGCACCTCGCTCGGGATAAGATCACCATCTCCGGGCTCGACTCTCAATCATCACGGACTCTCAGGTCTGTGATACTAACGTTATTCTTTGGGCTACTCGTCACGGACATTAAATTACACGTCATAGATGCCAAGACATGCTATAATGCTTTGGTCGGCCGACCCTGGTTACACGAGTATAACATCATCCCTTCTACACAGCATCAGTGTATGAAATATTTTAAGGATGGTCTCGAGTATACCGTAACAGGAGAGTTGAACCCATTCTCCGTAAACGAGGTCCGCAAGTACGAATATGCAAAATACTTCTTACCAGATTTCGAAGACACAGAAAGATGCCACAAACCGGAGGACAAAGCTATCACCACAATTCCAGTCTTCGGGAGCGATACCGAGGAGAACGAAGAGATAGTCTATTCCGGGCCGTGCTAATGCAACAAGCCAGGACCGTCTGCTCCCACGTTGATCTTTGGAAGTGATTCGGAAGATGAAGTTCATGCTATATTTTCCGCTCGACCTCCCATACAAACTTTCGTTGACGAAGAGCAAAGTCTGCAAGTCTCCATGGTTCCACTTAAACATCATAAAGAACTAGATGCGCTCGATACCTACAGTGTAGAAGAGCTGCAGACGTTCTATGTCCCTCCCAGGCGAGAAGGCGAAAAGGCGATTCTATTCTACCGCTCTGGGGAAACCAAAGGGAAGAAAGAAATCTGGCACGGTGAGCACCCTACGCTTAACAGGCTTCAGCCCATCCGTCTGCCTAGATATTATACAGAAGGCTTGAAAAGGCTATTGAAGCGCCAAGGGATACCCTTCAAACAGACCGCTCGAAAAGCTAAGTTCTATGATAGGATCTGGAATGTTCTCGGAACTCAGCACAAATTGCCTAACGGGAGAATGGAAGCAATCGGGCTTGGATATGTTCGGTCCAAGAAACGGGAGCTACTCTGCGACTGCTATGTTGTGCATAACTTTAATGAAGAAGGAGATGCTCAATGGGAAGATACTAACCCTGAGCCAGAAAAAGTCCCCGACGTAAAAATGCCCAGTCCGTCGTTCGAAGAACAAATGGACAAGCTTATAAGGGAAACCGGTAAAAAAGTTCGAGACGACCACAATCGCGAAATGGCCATCTATGAGAAAGCCAGGACGCAACGCCTCCTCCAACAAGTTGTGAAAGACGAAAATGCCGTTCCCTGTCAACCTGTTGTAAAAAAGGCCCGACGCAGAGGCAGAAACAAGTCAAAATGCGGAAAAGGCATTCAGCAATGACAAAGCGGGACCAAGAAGCCACGCAGTCGGGAGTCGAGCGGTCCGGATCTATCCCTTATGAAGAAGATGAGTCGAGCATACTCTTTTCCTCAAGACAAAACAAAGAAGATACTTGACCTAGCTATAAAGCACCAAATGCTTACACTTCCGGAGTCCAAGCACCTCGAACAAGCAGGCGAAGTCTCACACCCGAACTATTGCTCTTATCACAGGGTAATAGGCCATCCACTTGAAGATTGCTTCACCTTCAAGAACTGGGTCGAAGATCAGTATCAGCTTGGCAAGGTCGCTCTATCCGACAGGTGGAGGATAACTCCGCCATAAAAGCATGAACCCAAAGCCACGGAGGTAGACCCAGATCCACATCGGTCTTGGAAGCGAGTTCGCACTTTTCATATGATAACATCATCAAAAAGAGAACCTGAGAATATGCCTGACCTCCCCTGGTGCTTCGAAAACAATGATGAGGAGGTGATCTCAGAGTTTCCACCGGCGCCAAAAGAGCTGGAAGATGGAATACACATTACTGCAGATAACCTCAAGAAAATTGATTTGGGGACGACGAGTGACCCGCGACCGACATTCGTCAGTGAGCTATTGTCTGAAGAGAGGGTGGCCGCGCTAAAAGACGTGCTTATGCAGCATAGAGATTGCTTCGCATGGAACTATTCCGAGATGCCAGGATTAGACCCAAAGATTGCTATCCACAAACTGGCCATATCCCCGGACGTCAAGCCAGTCAAACAGGCACCGAGAAGAATGCGGCTTGAGCTTGAGATGAGCATCAACGCCGAGGTCAAGAAACTAATCGACTCTGGCTTCATCCAAGAGGTTCAGTACCCTGATTGGATCGCCAACATCGTCCCGGTGATGAAGAAAAATGGGACAGTGCGCATATGCGTGGACTTCCGGGATCTCAATAAAGCCTGCCCGAAGGATGACTTCCTAGTACCAGTCACCGAGTTGATGATAGACAATACGTCCACCCACGAGGTTTTCTCCTTCATGGACGGCTCGTCAGGATACAATCAGATAATGATGCATCCCGAGGACCAGAAACATACCGCTTTCCGGACCCCTTTAGGCATATTCTGCTACAAGGTGATGCCCTTCGGTCTAAAGAACGCCGGTGCCACCTATCAGAGGGCCATGACAAAGATCTTCGATGACCTTATACATGAAATCGTCGAATGCTATATTGAAGACCTCATGGTGAAAAGCAAATCATACGAGGAACATCTCGAACATCTGAAGATCGTATTTCAACGCCTTCGACAATACAAATTGAAGATGAACCCTCTCAAATGCGCATTCGGAGTTTCCTCAGGAAAATTCCTAGGATTCATTGTCCGACACCAAGGCATCGAGATAGATCCGTCAAAGATTAAAGCAATTATGGAGATGCCCTCGCCAAGGACTCTCAAGCAATTGCGGTCTCTCCAAGGGAAGCTCGCGTATATCTGGCGATTTATAGCCAATCTCTCTGGCAAGTGCCGTCCTTATAGTCACTTGATGAAAAAGGGGACCCCTTTCATTTGGGATCACAAATGCCAGAGCGCGCTGGACGAAATCAAGCAATACTTGCAGAATCCACCAGTGTTGGCTACTCCGGTCAAGGGAAAGCCTCTCATTCTTTATACAACCGCCCTCGAAGGTTCCTTAGGCGCATTATGGGCACAAGAGAACGACCAAGGGAAAGAAAGAGCTCTCTATTACTTAAGTCGAGTTCTCCTGGGGGCAGAAAGCAACTACTCCCCCATCGAAAAACACTGCCTGGCATTGTTCTTCGCGATAACAAAGCTCAGGCACTATGCGTTGGCGCATGAAGTCCGTCTCATTTCGAAGGTGTAAATATTTAATGTCAAAAGCCATATTGACAGGGAGACTCGCTAAATAGGCCTTGCTCTATGGAGTTCTCAATAACTTATCAACCTCTCAAGGCAGTGAAAGGCCAGGCCATCGCCGACTTCGTCGCTGAGCACCCGATACCGGCCGATTCTCCCTTGAATTGTGAACTGCCAGACGAACATGCGTTTGATGCGATCGACGGTGGTGATGCCCGATGGGAACTTTATTTTGATGGAGCGTCTTCCATGAAGAAGCGCAAACAGAATACCCCTATAATCAAATCGGGGGTAGGCCTTATCTTCATGACCCCACAAGGAGGGATAATGCGCTTTGCTTTCTCCTTAACAGAGCCGAGGACGAACAATGAAGCTGAATATGAAGCTTTGATAGCAGGCATCGAGATCGCCATCAACATGGGAATTGAAAACCTCCTCATATACGGAGACTCCCAACTGGTCGTTAGTCAAGTAAACGGCGACTACTAGACGTGCAAGCCAAAGCTGGTGAAGTATGGCGAGAGAGTACAGTGACTGCTGACTCAAATTCCCTCCTACATGCTGGAAAGCATACCGCGTGCAGAAAATAGCAAGGCGGACGCATTAGCCAAGCTCGCTAAAGAACTGGCTGATGAGAACCTCGATGACGTCAGAATCTTATTAAAAGCCGTCGGGTCCTCGCACCGGCAGAAATATCTCCGGAATCATTTGAGAAAAAGGAACCGATTGAACAGACGACTCTACAAGTAAAAGACCAAGAGAAGGTTGAAGATTGGAGAGAAGTCTTTATAGACTACTTCAAATCCCGTCGAACGCCTGAAGATGCATCCTCAAGACATCAGCTTATGAAGCGAGCTCTGTCTTTTGCCTTCGTCAATGATACTCTGTATAAGAGGTTATTTGATTCTCTGAGGTTGAGATGTCTGGGACCGGAAGAGGTGAAGAGAGTCGTTCAGGAGGTCCACGACGGACTCTGCGGTTCCTACTAAGCTGGGCCGAAGATGAAGTTGAAGATTAAATGGATGGGCTATTACTGGCCCACGATGATTCAGGACTGTCTCGAATATGCGAAGTAATGCCACTCGTGCCAGATCCATGGAGACTTTATCCACCAACATCCAAATCCACTACATCCAACGGTAGCTAGCTGGCCGTTCGAAATGTGGGGAACTGACATAATCGGTCCCATCGAACCAGCATCGTCCAGGGGACATCGATTCATTTTGGCGATGACTGATTACTTCTCCAAATGGGCAGAAGCAGTACCGCTGAGGGAAGTAAAGACGGAGAATACCTCCACTTCTTCAAGACGCATGTCATTTATCGGTTTGGGACTCCGTGACGGATCATATCCGATAACGGGCTAGCCTACCGAAGACACAAAATCAGCTGCTTCGCACAACAGCACAACATAGACCGGAGTTACTCCTCAGTTTATAATCCTCGAGCTAACGGTCTAGCTGAGGCTTTCAACAAGACCCTAACGAAGATCGTAAAGAAGACGGTGTCCCGAAATAAGAAGGACTGGCACGAGAGACTACAAGAAGCTCTCTGGGCGTATCGAACTACGTTCAAGACGGCCACGAACACAACGCCGTACGCGTTGGTCTTCGGTACAAAGGCAGTACTCCCCTTCGAAATAGAGTTATCCTCTCTACGAGTGGCAGTCCACTACGAGCTGACGGACGAAGAAAATGCTCACCTTCGGCTTGAGGAGCTTGATGCCCTTGATGAAACCCGGCTCATAGCACAACAAAACCTAAAGGCTTATAAAGCAAAGATGGCGCGCTCATATGAAAGATTGACCAAGCCGAGAATATTCCGCCAAGGCGAACTCGTACTAGTGGTCAAAAGACCTATGATCCCCAATCGCGCCAAGCGGGGAAAATTCGAGCCGAACTATGAAGGCCCGTACATCATAGACAAGGTCTACCAGGGTGGAGCCTATCTACTCATGGATATGCACGGTGAAAAGCCTTTCAGGCCAATAAACGGTCGCTTCCTAAAGAAATACTACGCTTAATGAGTCACAGCCTAGGTCAATGATAGACGACGACGACTATGTTCGCTCGCTATCTTCCTAAGCCCAAACTCTGTAAGCAGTAACCGGTCTTCTTCAGCAACGGACCGAAATGTCCTTAAACTAATGACGGACCACTACGTCCTAAAACTAGCTGTTGACTGAAATGTCGATAAACTACGGTGGATTGCAACATCCCAAAGCCGATACAAAAAAAAAGAATAAAAAAATATAAAATAAATAAAAGCGGTATGTCCATAAGCAAAATGGGCACGGATGAAAACCCGAAAGGGCTCCGTGAGTAAAAACAGCAGGGCTACCGGCGAGTCTTGTGAAAACCTGAAAGGGCGCAACCTCGTTAGAAAAAAAGGAATAACAAAAAAGAATAAAAAGAATAAAAAAACGGTATGTCCATAAGAAAAGTGGGCATGGATGAAAACCCGAAAGGGCTCCGTGAGTAAAAACAGCAGGGCTACCGGCGAGTATTTGTGAAAACCTGAAAGGGCGCAACCTCGTTAAAAGACACTTACAGGGTCTTCTCGACCATGTAAAGAGAAACCACCCACGTGAGATCCTTACGACTCACAAGGGAGCAACACACTTTGGGATCCTCATGATTCCTAAGGAGAAATTACACTTGCGAGATCCTCACGACTCGTAAGGAGAACTCTCTTATGGGACCCTCACGGCTCATAAGATTTGAAAGTCTTAAGTTACAGAGACCTGAACCTGTTCTTAAGCAACCCCCACAACCTTCGATATTGTCCTATAAGTGGCTCAATACTGACCCTTGTATAGAATCCACGGGCGCGAATAAACATTTCCCTAACAAAGTCCCACCCGTGACTAGGGATATGTCCATATGGTGAACAACCCTTGTAAATCCTCTCGACTTATAAGGAGAAAACCCTTTTGTAAGATCCTTACGACTTACAGGGGAACATACACTTAGGAATCCCCACGATTCCTAAGGAGAAAATACACCTACGAGATCCTCACGACTTGTAGGGAGAAATACCTTTGTGAGACCCTCACGGCTCATGAAGTCAAAAGCCTTAGTCGACGGGATCCTAACCCTGTTTACTAAGACACCTTTGTTCGACATCGACAGAGGCAAATGATGATTCGCTCCTGGTAATATTCCAGTTGTAGCGATGCTGATGCCTAAACCGGTATGAAATTCCAAATCCTTTCATGGCAAATGATGATTCGCTCCTGGCAATATTCCAGTTGTAGCGATGCTGATGCTGAGATTGGCACCAGATTCCAAGTTCTACACTCGCAATAAAAAATCAGCGAGCTAAAAATGCATACGAAATAGCCCAAATGATAGGGCAACTTGCAACAAAATCAGCAAGTAAAAATGTATGCATGCAAAATAGCTGAAATGATTGAGCAACTCGCAATAAAAAGCAGCGAGTAAAAATAAAATAAATATCCGAAATGATTGGGCAACTCGCAATAAAAAGCAGTGAGTAAAAATAAAATAAAGAGCCGAAATGATTGGGCACCGCGAAAAATAGCCGAAATGATTGGGCAATCGCGACCTTCACGATATAAAAGCTGAAATGATAGAGCATCGCGGAAAGAAATAAAAAATATATGATGAAATTAATGCCCTACAGGCGATATCACAGCAATCCCTGTATAAAATCCAGGGGCACAAAAAAAGAAGGAAACACATCTTCCCTCCCCAAGCTCCATCAGAAAACGGAGCCAAGTCTTGACGGTAACTCATAAAAAACCTAAAAGACGATCGGAGATAATCTCGCACCAACATGAAGTGATCACCACCATGACGGTTGTCTCGACACAACAGACGAAATGTCACTACAGCATCCTTCCTCCAACAAGATTCGGACACACCAAAGCAAACGAAGCGAAGGACAAATTCCTAGCTTCAGGGTCTTAACGGCAAGTCATATAAAGCCTGAAAGACTATCGGAGATCATCCCACACCAGTGCGGAGTGGTTATGACTCATCGGGGCTCTCTAAAATGAGCCTAACCTCAAGTAAAAGGCGGCATGGCAAAATTCCTAAAGCTTGCTCTTCCGACGGTCAAACTGCCTAGGAAGATTGCTTGAAGACGTCTTGTCCAGCCCCAAAGGGATCAGAGACACGACAATCGCAAGGCTACTCGAACAGAAAGATTTCCTATCGAGGGATATATCAGCCAACGCGACGGTACGACGGACAAAACCCTAAGTACCACAGACCCTAACGGACCCCTGTCGTAAAGAGCAGAGGTTAATTGTGACGTTAGGATATTCTTACGGAAATGCTCGATTCGTCTCGACTCGTGAGGAAATTAGTGTCTTTGCGAGAACTTCTTGATTCGTCTCAACTCCAAGGAAATCAGTGTCCTTGGCAAATACCTCGATTCAGGGAAATCAGCGTCCTTGACTAGAGCATCTTGATTCGCGTCGACCCGTAGAGAAATCAGTGTCTTTGCAGGAATATCTCGATTCGTTTCAACTCCAAGGAAATCAGTGTCCATGGCAAATACTTCAATTCAGGGAAATCAGCATCCTTGACGAGAGCATCTTGATTCGCGTCGACCCGCAGAGAAATCAGTGTCTTTGCAGGAATACCTCGATTCGTTTCAACTCCGAGGAAATCAGTGTCCTTGGCAATACCTCGATTCAGGAAAATCAGCGTCCTTGACGAGAGCATCTTGATTCGCGTCGACCCGCAGAGAAATCGGTGTCTTTACAGGAATACCTCGATTCGTTTCAACTCCGAGGAAATCAGTGTCCTTGGCAAATACCTCGATTCAGGGAAATCAGCGTCCTTGACGAGAGCATCTTGATTCGCGTCGACCCGCAGAGAAATCAGTGTCTTTGCAGGAATACCTCGATTCGTTTCAACTCCGAGGAAATCAGTGTCCTTGGCAACCTCCTTGATTCAAGGAAATCAGCGTCCTTGACGAGAATATCTCGATTCACGCCGACCCGCAGAGAAATTAGTGTCTCTGCAGGAATATACAACGTCAGCAAAGCAGAGCCGTGGCAAAGTTCCCAGTTCCATGACTCGGTAGTGCACAGACAACCCAAAGTCAACCCTCGACTCCCTGTTGAAGCAATGCATTAACTCGGGAGTAGATCAACTCGTCAATCACTTACGAGTCCTCTCGACTTGTAAGGAAGAAAATTCTCTTGTGGGATCCTTATGACTCTCAAGAGAAAACACACTTAGGAGTCCTCACGACCCCTAAGGAGAAAATACACCTACGAGATCCTCTCGATCCGTAGGGAAAAAGTCTTTATGAGACCCTCACGGCTCATAGAGTTGAAAAGTCTTAGGCAACAGATCTGAACCTGCGGCCTAAGCCATCACTACCTCTTGAAGAAGCCAAGACAGGAGACTCGCTCTATCACCTATCGACCATGTTTACTAAGGTAGCATGCTGATAATAAAAGAAGGGAGAAAGCACAGAGATGACACAAGACATTACAAAAGAAAATATGTGAATCTTTATTCATGAATTCAATTAAGTACAAGGCGAATTGTATAAAAGAATGTATACATATTATTCAAAGATTACAAGTGTATAATTGATACAAAGGCAGCTACTGAGAAGGAAGCGTCTTAAATAGCCCCATCAATTGCTCGCGCACTTCCTTCAATGCCTTCTCCTGATCGGCTGCCACCGCCAATTCTGCTTCTACCTGAGCCCGCTGCTGTAGGAAGGATGAAAGCCGCTCCTCAACTTCCTGCTGGGCTGCCTCCTGATTTGGTGCATCCCGCTCGACGACGTCAAGCTGTTGCCTCAGTGTTAACCCGTCAGAGATGCATCGCAGAAGGCCTTCAAAGATAACCTTCAACTATGCAGCATTTGCATCCACCTGAGCATGCAATCGAGCAGATTTGCTCGAAGTCTCTCCGCGCTCCTTACGCCTTAAAGCAACTTCTTGTTCGAGATGGCGGAAGTAAGGAGCGCTCTGCTCGATCCATGCCGTCCGTTGAGTGCTCGCGGCCAAGATCTCGGGGACAGGACGCATAAGCTCCAGCTGATGCAGGAGGGTCTCGATCTCCCTGCAGTGATTAACCCAAGACTCAACGACGCCTTCATTATGAAAATTTGCAAGCGTCGCCAGCATAGGATTAACTTCCGCAACGAAATCTGCAGCAGATGGGGGAGCTTCTGCGTCAAGCTCTTCGATGCATCCGCTTAGCATACTCAAACTCATCGCAGCACCCTTTGAGGATGGACGCCTGGAGAATGGGCCTGCCGGCATCATGATGCGAGACTCGAAGTGGGCCGGAATCGGAATGACAGCTGAGAAACAAAACATAATCAGATGACGGTTCAAGAAATATAAGAAAGTCACCAATGAGGGAGTTTACTATACCAGCTGCAGCAGGCGGCAAAGCCGGGAGGACCGGTGGCGCAACTGATCTCTCATCTCCCCCTTCGATCTGTAGCACTGCAATCAGGGCAAGGAAGCATAAGAAACGAGTTCATTATTGGAAAAAGAAAGAGTATTAATTGAAAACTATACTCACCAGCGCCACTGGAGGAAGCAACTTTGACGGGAAAGAGAAGTGCGGGTGCAGCACCTGGTAAAGGTGATCAAAAAGTACTCCTGCAAGGACGCAATAGTACAACATCAGTACATGAATTATACGGCCGAGAGATAAGACTAGTGGGTTACAAATCCATACCTTTCAGCATTTGTGATGGTGCAATAGAAGGTAGAGAGGTGGCCACCGTCAAGGCAGTAATGGATGGCGCTCTCTCGAGCAATGGGGCATCGGCACTGGCCGCACCTGCGTTGAAAACAAGATAAGCACTGTCAAAAAAATTACAGAATAAAGAAAAGGACGGTAACCCAAAATTTACCTGATGAGTCACCAGCCGAAACGGAGGCGTCTCCCTCCTCCATTGACACGGGTCCACCTCCCGTTGCTTCATCACCAGACTCTACGGGAGCCGTCGTCGTGCTAGCGAGGCCAGGAGACGACGGAGGACCGTAGGCGGGGAGAGCAATGATCGGAGCATTTCCAGACTCTTGAGAAAGAGCGGCCGGCTCATCCTCGGGAATCATGCCCATCTCACCCGCTACTCTCTCGGGCTCAGCGGTCGCGGCCGTCTCGTCCACCGTTGCCATGGGGTCGTCGGTCTCAGCCGCTCCATCCGCTGCTGCCCCAGACTCGGTTATAGCAGCCGTCTCATTGACCACTACCTCGAGCTCGGCATCAGCAACCTTCTCGCGCATAGTAGGCGTGACTGTTTCATCAGCTACTAGCTCAGACCCGGCGACCACGGCTGCACCGCTTACCGTCGCCTCGGTTTCGGCTGCTGCCTTCTCCACCGTCCCCTCAAGCTCGACGGTCATCGCCGCTCCTTCAGTTGGACTCGGCCCTGCAGGACAAGATGTATAAGAACCGATAGTTTTACAACATTTACAACAAAGCCTCTAAAAACACGTTACCTGAGGTGGATTGATCGTTGGTTTCTCAGGCTGCACGCACCGCCCGTCTATGAGCAGTAGACAAGGTGACCAGTGGCTCCTCGCAAGGGGTAGCAGCGGGAGTAACGGCACTTGGGCCCGCTCCAACGGCCAAAGCAGCGCTGCGCTCCTTTGCTGCGCGCCTCAAGCGTTTCCTTTCCTCCCGGGCCGTCACGACGGACCTCTTGGAAGCCTCCTCCAGCAAGGTGTCGTCGTCCGCGTTCAGAGTTGCCTCCAGAGCCTTCAAGGCATCCATCATAGGCTTTTTGAGTTGAGTCTCTTGCGGCAATTCCGAAGAGGCCGGAACATCGGTAGCTGACCCGGAGAGAAGTCCCGCATCAGTTTGCGAGATAGGTCTTGTGGTCCCTGCGATAAGACAAAAAGGGGGTCAGATTACTCATAAGAAATGGAAGGAGAGACATAATGAACCGAAATGTACCAAG
Organism: Agapanthus africanus; assembly: GCA_030015575.1. NCBI lineage: Eukaryota > Viridiplantae > Streptophyta > Magnoliopsida > Asparagales > Amaryllidaceae > Agapanthus > Agapanthus africanus. Next base: position 53,089,318 of record CM057339.1, read on the forward strand.
GCCTAAGGATGCTTTAAGTCATTCCTCCTCCTGGAAAGTTTTGAGGGAAGCAACGATAGCTTCTTCGGTAGAAATGCCTGTTAAAAGAAAGGGGAAAAAAGCGTTAGTCAAAGACGATGATAAAAGTACGATGCAACGATGGAAAAATACAACTAGTAATTACCCGATTATGCAAGTTTAGCCAACCACGCATCGTGCCTTGCCAATCGTTCAGAAGCTGCGATGGCGGCCGCCATATCAGTGTCGTCTGGCGGCGTAAATAGGCCCTCGTTGGTCCCATACACACCCAAGCCCTCGCTATAAGGGGCATGAGGTTCTTGACCAAATGCAACGTCAGCAGAGAAGAGCGACTTTTTCTTCCTCTTTTGCACGTGAGCCCCGGGTGCACCCAAAATCAACTTGCGCTTCGTGGGCACCTTGGGACGGCGGGTCACGATGTCCGAGCCCACGCCGGATTCAGGAGAAACCACATTCACCATCTCCACCGGAGCACGGAGCGCTGGGGGCACGTCCACGATTTCACGGGGCAATCCGCGCAGGGGCTCAGCACACGCGGAGGCTCATCTCCAGCATCTCCTCTCAGCGGAGGAACAACATGGGTCTTTGGCCTCAGGGGGCTTTGCGATCGCTGGCGGAGGGCGCACCTTTGCGGTCAACCAACAACTGCTTTTCTTCCCGGATAACAGCACCCATCGCGTGCGCGTACCAAGCCACGTACACGTTAAGGGCCCGTGGGACGCAGCTCGGCTCGCTGATAAAGAAGTGGGAGCCCGTGTTCAGTCGCATAAAATGGTGCAGCGTGCTCCGCATCCCCTCCCTGGTGGCCGCGGGCTCTTCCAAAAACGCCTTCAGCGGAACCCCCTGGTTGTAGCTTGATTGTTGGGCGAACTGATGGGGGTTGTACCTCATGAAGAGCGCCATATCGTTTTGCCTGAACACCAGGAAGCCTGGCCGGATGGAGTATAAGTGAAGAATCTCCCGGGCTTTCAATACGGAGGCCCCGTCCTTGAAACCATCACGCAGCGCCAACACCGCCTTGGAGGTCTCCGGGCCGATGTTCACGACTTTGTCCATGAAAGAAATCCTCGCCCTGACTGTGTGCGGACGAAGAAGCAACCCCCTAGCCTCCCGCGGAGGCAGATTCACAATCGAGGCGCTGATCGGCCACATAACTCTGGGGAGTCTGCACTTCTCGAAAAACGAGGGGCTCTTATGAATGCCGAATACCCCGAGCACATGCATTTCCATCCACGAAGTGAAATAGTGCATCGGGAAATTGGCAGGTTGCACCCTAGGTTCATTTGCGTCCGCCGCCACGCTGAGTCCATGGTATAGGTGGGCCAACCCGGCGATTCCGATTGACAACTGTATGCCAGCCACCATCTGATGCGCTGGGTAGAAAACGGACGGCCTCATGTAGCGCGGGTGCATGGGGAGCGCGAACCAGCACAACCATAACTCCAGAAACCCTAGAAAAAAGGTCTCCTCATCAATGCCCGGGGCGGCGTTTTCTGATAAGGGCATGATGGTGGCATTGGGGAGATAGAAATCCTTTTGATCGTCTTCCAATACTGGTCGACGATCTAAGCCGAAGCCGAAGGGGTCGTCGAGCTTGGCGAACTTTTCACTCCGCTGCGATAGAATCTCTGGTCGAAGAAAGCGGGCGATGAAATCTGCAAAACTGACTCCCCGGACTCCCGATTCCAAATAGAGACCTTCATACATATTCAGCACCTTCACCAGGCTCGGAAACTGGTGCTGAATAGCATTCTCCGGCGTTAGGCCCATTACCAGCGGCTTGGTGGCAAAGACATACTCGTCAGGAGGAAGCAGCTCCTCATAATGATCCCCCCTCACCAGCAAACCCGAGATCTCAACGAACTCTTCCAGGGGGATGGAGACTTCCCTGTCCGATAGAAGGAAGGTATGGGTGGGGATGTTCCATTGTTCTATGAATGCCTTAACCCACCACGTCGGAAGAACAGGGTACTCGAACAATGAGACGTAGACTGCGGAGTACAGACCAATCTTCATCAGATGCGTCCTCTTCGCTGATAGGATGTACCTGGCCCACAGCAAATATCCGGCTGGTTGTCGAGGGGTCAATCCAATATTATAAGGTTGTCCCCAAGGGCGTGCCTCTCCCTGGCATATGCGCTGCCCCAGAATATCCACGGCTACCGGCGGCTGCATGGGGATGGCAGCAATCGAAGGATGAAGGAGATCCTCCGAGTTCCAATTTACAACCTCCACGGCATAGTTCACCGAGGGTGCATCCGCATAGGGGATCGAAGAGATAGGCTTTGACGGCGTCGCGCAACCGAAGCTTCGACGACCCCTGATGATTTCACTGTACCACTTACCCCACAGGTGAAGGTTCTTATATTCGGGGTCATGATCCTTAATGAAAGCGAGAACCTCCCGGTCCACCGGCACCTCAGGGAATCCTCCCACTGAGCGAACAAATGGGAAAGACATATCAGCAGATATGATTGCCTGCAAAGAAAAACGAAATTCAGCCGTCAGTATCATAATTTAATTTTAAAAGCCTGACGCTTGATACTACACTGCAATGCAGTGTAGAGGGGACCAAAGGGGGACCCACAAAATCTAGATGACAATGCATCAGTTAATAAGACAGCCCCATCATTGGATGGGATTGTCAATTAATGAGGAGGTCCCCAAAAGAATATTCTCATTAAATGAGAAATCCCTTGAGACAAGGAGAAAATCTCCCTTTAAAGAGCAAAGCTCTGTCACAGAGTGACACTTGTCAAACTCTGGTCACAAGGGAATAAGATTCCTTAAAGAGCCTGGTTCTGTAATAATGATGGAAAAATCCATCAAAAGAAAATTAACTCCTAAAAATGAAAGTGTGGGATCTTAAAGATCCATGAAAAACTCTTGAGAGTTCTTCATCAAAAGATCAAAAAGATCTATATTTTGTCTATGAGCAAAGCTCTGTTCATGGGTTAAAAACCCTGAAACAAGATCTCTTTAGATCTATGGATTCTTGAGAGCAAGGCTCTGTTGGTGAAACCCCAAAGGGGTTTTCTTTAGATCAAAGATTTATGAGAGCAAGGCTCTGAAGTTCTGAGAATAAGAATTCTTGAAGATGATAATCATCTGAAGAGGACCAAGGGTTCTATTTATAGGCGCTTAAGCGCCCCTTCAACTCCTGAGTTGATCTGACGGTTGGGATCTTGCCACCGCTGCACTCACGTGTGCGCCACGTGAGCGCAACGGTGGGGGGGGGCATTTGTTTCCCCCAATCAGAGCAAAAATTTGTTTGAATTTCAAAAATTCAAAAATTGAAGCGACGCTTAAGATCTCTTGCGCTGCGCGCAGAGCGCCACGTGTCAAAAACAGACACGCCAGCACAAGGGGCGCTGCGTCCAAGGCAACGCACCCAATCAGAGCAAGGCTCTGTTTTAAAATAAAAATAAAGGAAGCAACGCTTCAGATGACTTACGCTCTGCACCGCGCGTCATGCGTCAAGCGCAGTTGCGCTGCGCGACACGCGTCAGCGCAGTTGCGCTGCGCGACACGCGTCAGCGCAGTTGAGCTGCGCTCTGCGCTGCGTGACACGTGTCAAGCACAGGTACGCTTGCTCCAACTATGCCAGAATTTAAACAATAAAATATTGGAAAGATCTTTCTAATCTTGTTAAAACAAGAAGATTATCTTCTGTAAAACAGAAGCCCTAGGATCAAAGATCCAACGGTGGGGAAATATCCCTAAATCACTCAGAGAAAGATCTCTTTAACTGATTTAACAAATCAATTGGCACTATATAAAGGCCCCAAAACTCCAAGTTTCACAGAGATACATAGATAGAGATACAGAAAACTCCTCTAAAAACTTTTAGAAGAACTCGAAGAAAAGAAAAGGGTAAAACCTTTAGAAAAAAAAAAGAATTTCTTTTAAAAAAGATCAAAGATCTAAGAACAAGATCAAGATCTTTAATAAAAAAATAATAAAAAAAAGAAGTAATTTTACTTCTTTATTAGATCTTTCGATCTATATAAAGGCATTGCATTTTGATGAACCACTGATTCTTGAAATTTGAGGTAGAACCTCTCTGGAAAAAGAAAAACTTGTTTTTTCTTTGATCTAAATTTGATCAAGATATTAAACAGTGCCTTGCACTTTTGAAATTTGCACTGTTGCGCTCCTTGGATTGGCGCAAGCCACCAGAGAGCGCCACGTGTCAATCACAGAACAACTGCGCCTTGCGCTTCTAAAAATAGAGCACTGCTCTCTTAGTTTGGCGCAAGTCACCTGAGCGCGCCATGTGTCAGCAGCGCACTAGCGCAGCGTACTGGCGCAGCGTATTGCGCTAACAGACTTGTGCTCATCAGCGCGTGACACATGTCACCTCCACATGAATTTGCGCCTTGCGCTCCTCAATTGGCGCAAAGCGCCTGACAAGCCACGTGGGGCATTGTTAGAACATTTAATGCAGTGCATTATTAAAAAGGGCAGAGCCCAAATAAAGGCCTGACAGGCCAAACACAAATAAAATGTCAAACATTTTCAAATGGACTTAACCCAATTCTGGCCGTAAGTCCTCAAATTAAATTGAACTGAGCACGCCTGCTCTTTCAAATCAATTTACACCCGGTTCATGGGTATATCTCTGAACTCCTCTGATATTCGTCGTTGTAATCCCTCAACGTCGTCAGAGAGGTAACGGGTCCCGACAACCATACATTAATACGGGCTATGGGGTCCTTAAACTCATGGACTTATGCGTCCTTAAACCAATGTTCGTCCCCAAAATGGGAATGTTGGACCACCATGTCCCTAAACTGGTAATACGGACTGTGGGGTCCTTAAACTCATGGACTTATGCGTCCTTAAACCAATATTCGTCCTCAAAATGGGAATGTTGGACCACCATGTCCCAAAACTGGTAATACGGACTGTGGGGTCCTTAAACTCATGGACTTATGCGTCCTTAAACCAATATTCGTCCCCAAAATGGGAATGTTGGACCACCATGTCCCTAAACTGGTAATATGGACTGTGGGGTCCTTAAACTCATGGACTTATGCGTCCTTAAACCAATATTCGTCCCCAAAATGGGAATGTTGGACCACCATGTCCCTAAACTGGTAATATGGATTGTGGGGAACTTAAACTCATGGACTAATGCGTCCTTAAACCAATATACGTCCCTAAAATGGGAATGTTGGACCACCATGTCCCTAAACTGGTAATACGGACCGTGGGGTCCTTAAACTCATAGACTTATGCGTCCTTAAACCAATATTCGTCCCCAAAATGGGAATGTTGGACCACTATGTCCCTAAACTGGTAATGGACCACCATGTCCCTAAACTATAACAATAGAGCCCAAATGCTCTTTTTTCGGATCTAAACGATCCCGTTGAGTTGATCTTAGTCTCAAATTATACTAACGTATCCTTAACAAACGTTTGAGTTGATCTTAGCCTCAAATATGGCTAACGTATCCTCAAACCAAAACCCCAAACCCAAATCTAAGAAAATATGGATTTGGACTAATCCACGTCCTACGGGCGACGACATAAATTAGTCTCCGTATATAATCCACGGGCAACCACGAACAAAACAAACATCCACGACACGAAGTGAATATCTGGAGAAGGAGAAAGTTGTTACCGCGATGCGGTAGCGTAATTAACTGCAGGGGCTTGCGCTTGCAGGGAAGAGCGTCCCCACAATCAAAAACCCCTCGAACGAGAGGGAATCTGCCGAAGTCTGCTATATCGTCCGCATCCGTCTAAACCTTCGATACACGGTGCCATAAATCAACTTGGCATCTTCGGAGAGGTGGACGGATAAAACCAAATAGCATCTGCCCCGAATCTCAGGCAAGACGTCTCTACGTCGCGTTGTCTTTCGGAGGGGAACAGTCCTATCGATTTATAAGGAGAAAACCCTCTTGTAAGATCCTTATGACTTATAGGAGAACATACACGTAGGAGTCCTCACGACTCCTAAGGAGGAAACACACCTACGAGATCCTCATGACTCGCAGGGAGAAATATCTTTATGAGACCCTTACGACTTATGAAGTCAAAAGCCTTAGTCGACAGAATCCTAACCCTGTCTACTAAGCCACCTTTGCTCGACATCGACGAAGGCAAATGATGATTCGCTCCTGGCAATATCCCAGTTGTAGCGGTGCTGATGCCGAATCGGTGTCTAAATCCAAGCTTGCAGCGAAAAACCAGCAAGCCACACATGCATACGAAATAGCCGAAATGATGGGGCAACTTGCAAACAAAATCAGCAAGTAAAAATATATGCATGCGAAATAGCCAAAATGATTGGGCAACTCGCAATAAAAAGCAGCGAGTAAAAAGAAAACAAATAGCCGAAATGATTGGGCACCACGAAAAATAGCTGAAATGATTGGGCAATCGTGACCTTCACGATATATAAAGCTGAAATGATAGAGCATCGCGGAAATATATAAAAAATGATGATAAATGGAAAAATGAAATTTATGCCCTACAGGTGATATTACATCAATCCCTGTATACAATCCAGGGGCACAAACAAAGAAGGAATCAGACCTTCCCTCCACAGGTTTCATCAGAAGAAGAAGCCAAACCTCAACGGTTCACAGATAGCCTGGGGATCATCTCAACATTCGTCTTATTACGACGGGCACAACATCAAGTAAAGTGGAACAGCGGCAACCCCCAGTTCCATGACTCGGTGGTGTACAGATGACCGAGAGTCAAACCCCGAATCCGTAAAATGAGGATAAAGTCAAAAATTCCTGGTTACGTGGAACACGGCTTATGTCAATCCTGACCCCGTGGGAAACGTCCAGAGCGGATCCTGGTCCTCGCAGAGCACGACAATGACCCCGTGTGAAGCATCCAGAGTGGAGCCTGGTCCTCGCCGAACACGGCAGTGAACCCGTGGGAAGCATCCAGAGCAAAATTCCTGGTTACGTGGAACGCGGCTTATGTCAATCCTGACCCCGTAGGAAACGTCCAGAGCGGATCCTAGTCCTTGCAGAGCACGGCAATGAACCCGTGTGAAGCATCCAGAGCGGAGCCTGGTCCTCGCCGAACACGGCAGTGAACCCGTGGGAAGCATCCAGAGCAAATTCCTGGCTACGTGGAACGCGAATTGTGTCACTTCTGACCCCTTGGAAAACGTCCAGAGCAGATCCTGGTCTTCGCAGAGCACGGAAATGAACCCGTGTGAAGCATCCAGAGTGGAGCCTGGTCCTCGCCGAACACGGCAGTGAACCCATGGGAAGCATCCAGAGCAAATTCCTGGTTACGTGGAACGCGACTTATGTCGATCCTGACCCCATGGGAAACGTCCAGAGCGGATCTTGGTCCTCACAGAGCACGGTAATGACCCCGTGTGAAGCATCCAGAGTGGAGCCTGGTCCTCTCCGAACACGGCAGTGAACCCGTAGGAAGCATCCAGAGCAAAATTCCTGGTTACGTGGAACACAGCTTATGTCAATCCTGACCCCGTGGGAAGCGTCCAGAGCGGATCCTGGTCCTCGCAGAGCACAGCAATGACCCCGTGTGAAGCATCCAGAGCGAAGCCTGGTCCTCGCCGAACACGGCAGTGAACCCGTGGGAAGCATCCAGAGCAAAATTCCTGGTTATGTGGAACGCGGCTTATGTCAATCCTGACCCCGTGGGAAACGTCCAGAGCGGATCCTAGTCCTCGCAGAGCACGGCAATGACCCCGTGTGAAGCATCCAGAGCGGAGCCTGGTCCTCGCCGAACACGGCAGTGAACCTGTGGGAACATCCAGAGCAAAATTCCTGGTTACGTGGAACGCGGCTTATGTCAATCCTGACCCCGTGGGAAACGTCCAGAGCGGATCCTAGTCCTCGCAGAGCACGGCAATGACCCCGTGTGAAGCATCCAGAGCGGAGCCTGGTCTTCGCCAAACATGGCAGTGAACCCGTGGGAAGCATCCAGAGCAAAATTCCTGGTTACGTGGAACGCGGCTCATGTCAATCCTGACCCCGTGGGAAACGTCCAGAGCGGATCCTGGTCCTCGCAGAGCATAGCAATGACCCCGTGTGAAGCATCCAGAGCGGAGCCTGGTCCTCCCCGAACATGGCAGTGAACCCGTAGGAAGCATCCAGAGCAAAATTCCTGACTACGTGGAACGCGGATTATGTCACTCCTGACCCCGTGTGAAGCATCCAGAGCGGAGCCTGGTCCTCGCCGAACACGGCAGTGAACCCGTGGGAAGCATCCAGAGCAAAAATTGGACTGTGGGGTCCTTAAACCCATGGACTATGATGTCCTTAATCTCGACCGTGATGTCTTAAAACTAACAACGGACTGTGGGGTCCTTAACCCATGGACTATGATGTCCTTAATCTCGACCGCGATGTCTTAAAACTAACATTGGACTGTGAGGTCCTTAAACTCATGGACTATGATGTCCTTAACCTCGACCGTGATGTCTTAAAACTAAACAACGAACTGCGGAGTGCTTAAATACACGGACTATGATGTCCTTAACCTCGACCGCGAGGTCTTTAAACTACAGTAACCTGAAAAACGTCCCGAGCGGAGTCTGGTCCTTGCAGAACACGGCAGTGAACTCGTGGGAAGCATCCAGAGCAATTTTTGATTCCGTGAAATGCGGATGATGAAAACTTCACCCATCACTTGCGGGTCCTCACGACTCGTAAGGGAGCAAATTCGCTTATGAGATCCTTACAACTTGCAAGAGAAAAACATACTTAGGAATCCTCACGAATCTTAAGGAGAAATTACACCTACGGGATCCTCTCGACCGGTGGGGAGAAAATTTTTTATGAGACCCTCACGGCTCATAAAGTTGAAAAGTCTCAGGAAGCAGATCTTAACCCTGAATCCTAAGCCATCGTTGTCCTGCAAGAAGACCAAGATAGACTATCCACAGAATACATTCAATAAAAAGGGACATACCATTAAGAAGAAAAAATATGCTTTTATTCAAGCTGGCGGATGATTCAAAAGTTTCATTAGTTCATCCTTCCTTTCTTGGGTCTCAGCTTCAAAATTGGCTATGGTTGCGAGACGGGCCTCCGCTTTCGACTGTTGGGCCTGATGCGAGGCAAGCCGGCCTTCAAGCTCATGCTCAGTAGTTTTATGAGCATCAACCATCGTCCGGGTGAAGATAACAGCTTTATCAACAGCCACCACGTCCTTGATTACGGCTTGAAGCTCTTGGCAAAGTTTATATACGCGGGTGGTCTTAGATGTAAGTTCGGCTTGAAGCTCCCCTAGCGCGGTTGGAGCCAACTTCCTCTCCGAGAACTTTCGGCGGAGCCTCTTTTTACAGGAAAGCGTATTAGCGGCGTACCGCTTAATCAACTCCTGCAAACTTGTCTTCGCAGCCACCACCTCCGAAGGAAAGCATGCGCATTCAAGGCTATGCTAGCAAGCCTCCACTCGACGACAGAATTCGACCCAAACTTGCACAAATGCTTCACTGTGATAAGTGGCAAGAAAGGGGAGAGAACCGTTGGCTTCAGCGGCAAATTCTTCGGCTGTGAGCGAGCTACCAACACGAAGGTCTTCGATTAACTCTAACAAAGAGTAAAGGCTTGACTTGGCCATACGTTCAGATGCACGCAGCGCATAAGGGCCAGACAACATGAGAATGCAAGTCTCCAACGCGGTAACAATAGGCAGAGCTGTTAAAGATTGATAAATGATCGGCGAAGGTTGCAAACAAGGGATAGATGCAAAGGCGTCGAAACTTTACTTACCCACGTTTATACGAGAAGATTCTGGAAGATCTCCAGGCCCATCGAGGACCTCAACCTCATCATCAGCCTCCAGAACTACAGAAGACATGAACATTGTTACATAAAGAAGTAACAATATCGAGAAAAGGAGAGAATAATGCTAATCTTGTCCGGAAGATAGAATGATGCGCTGAGGGGATATCGCCTGTGGAGCAGCCAGTTCCAGCAGACGCTGGAAAGACTTCCTGGGAGACAGGCCAGCGATGGATGCCGCCAATTCCCGTAGCTCTGAAAAGACAGAAAAGTTCAAATAATGAAGAGATCGTTAAAATAAAAGATGGAACAATACCTTCGATACTCCTCCCACTTTGGGTTGGAGGGATAGTAGCTTCGGCGGCCTCCTCCAAGCCCCCAGGCACATCATCGGGGAGGTAGGCCGGTATAGTAACTTCCGGTGGAGGAGCAGTGACCATCGCTACGGGCTCCAATGGAAGGATGGTAGCCTTGACTACCTGTCCCACAGTCTCCGGGCTGTCCCCAAGGATATCCATTGAATCTGCAGCCAATGACGATGCCTCTTCCGGAGGAGCAATCACCTGGGGAGCAGGAATCACCAAGGGAAGCTCCATCGCAAGAGGGACAGTTTCATCAGCCCCCTCCACACTAAGCAGTGTTTCACTAGGGGTATCAGCAGGCTCTACGGTCAGTAAACCCGTGGGAACCTCCCCCATCGCCGAAGTCTCTGCACAGTTCATACAAGGATAAGAATACATATATACAAGTGCAGACAATATGAAGTATTACAAAGAAATACCGGAACATACCGATGCGCAAAGAAGCTTTTTGTATGGCTCGCTCAAGCCGACACTCCTTCTCAAGAAGGTGTGCTCGCCGAGTTTCAAGGGTAGACTCGTGGCCGCCAGTCCATAATGAAAGCGCATCCGCAGCGTCCTCCGAAGCAGCCTGTTTTAGGGCCCTTTCGCCCTATTCTTCCAAAGGGCCAATGAATCGTCGCCGGATCCACGAAGGGTCTTCATAAAAAATGACGGCAGGGTAGGGATTTTTCGGAATTCTTACGTTCTCTTACTCGTCTTAAGAACGTCTTATAGCCTCAGCCAGTTATGCAGCTTCCTCGACAGATGAACCAGGAAAAAGAAGACTGTCGTCTGGCGGACTAGCAGCGGTCTTCTTCCCCCGTTTTGGCCCAGAGCTAATGGATCTAGAAGATCGCTTCTTTCCCCTTGCCGTCTGTTTTTTGGGCTGCTTCTCGTTTTTGACAAAGGGAGAAGACTTCTTCAGGACCTTCGCCAAGGGGATGTTATCATCAGAGCTGGGTTTTACATCCGGAACCGGTACGGTATCCGTCATCGGTCGTTCTAGCGAAGCATCTGTTGGCAATAAGACGCGAAGCCTTTCCTCCTCTTTAAAGGTTTTTAGCGAAGCAGCAACAGCTTCTTCTGTAGAGGCACCTGTTAAAATAGCAGGCGTCAGTCAAAGCATGCTAGAAAGAATGAACAACGGAGAGATAAGGGTAAAGTATACCTGACTGCGCAAGGGCAGCCAGTTCTTTTTCAAGTATGGTTGACTGTTTGGAAGCTTCGATGGCAGCCTCCAAATCGGTATCATCAAGCATCCCCAATAAGCCCTCATTGGTCCCATATTCGCTCAAGCCTTCGCTAGACGGATCAAGAGTCGTCGAGCCTAATAGGTGTCCAAAGAAAGTACTTGTTTCCTTTTCTTCTGAGGACGGGCACCGGTGGCCGGTAACACGAGTTTGCGTTTGGTAGACGCCTTTGGACGACGGGTCCCAATTTCTTTTCCTACGTCCGACTCGGGGGACGCGACAGCCATCTCTTTTTCAGGCACGCTGGGTGGGGGCAACCCACGCGTAGGGCTTAACATGTATGGAGGCTCAACTACAGTGACCTCTCTCATGGGAGGATGAACAATGTTCCGTCGCTTCAGAGGAACATTTCGATCACCAGCCGGCACTGCACCCTATCGATCGAGCAACAATCGCTTCTCTTCCCTGATGACGACGCCCATTGAATGTTGATACCAGGCCACACGTGCATTAAGAGCCTTTGAGACGCAACTCGGTTCGCTGATAAAGAAATTGGACCCTGTGTTCAAGCGCATAAAATGATGCAGTGCACTCCACATTCCTCTTCGGTAGCAGCAGGTTCGTCCAAGAAGGCTTCAAGTGGGACACCCTGATTGTAACTTAGCTGCTGGGTGAAACGGTGCGGATTGTATCTCATGAATAACGCCGCATCATTTTGCCTGAACACTAAGAAACCCGGTCTGATGGAATATAAATGAAGGATCTCCCGAGCTTTCAACACAGAGGCCCCATCTTTAAATATGTCCTGCAGTGGCAGCACCATCTTCCCCGACTCTTGGCCGATGGCCAGAACTTTATTAGTAAAGGACATGCCAGCCCCAACCGTGCGTGGGCGATGAAGCAAGCCTCTAGCTTCCCGTTGCGTCGGATTCACAATAGAAGCGCTAACCAGTCGCATGATCCGAGGGAACCTTCACCTGTCATAAAAACCCGTCCTCTTGTGGATGCCAAAAATACCTAGCACGTGTAACTCGAGCCATGACGTGAAATAATGCATCGGAAAGTTTACCGACTGCACTCCTGACTCAGTGGTATCAGCCGCCAAGCTGAGGTCGTGGTACATATGGGCTAACCCAGCAATCCCCACAGCCACTTGTATCCCAGCAACCATCCGATGCGCAGGATATAAGACGGACGACCTCATACGGCGAGGGTGCATGGGAAGCGCGAACCAACTCAGCCACAGCCCGAGAAACCCTAAAAAGAACGCTTCTTCGTCGATCCCAGGAGCCGCCAGTTCTGTAAAAGGGATGACCGGGATATCGGGTAGAAAGAAGCTCTTCTGATCCGTTTCCACCGCTGGCAGATTGCCTAAACCCAAGCCGAAGGGGTCATCAAGACTGGCGAATTTCTCGACTTCTTCCTTCAATATTTCCGGGCGGAGAAAATCAGCGATAAAAGCCGTAAAACTAACTCCACGACCTTCGGATGCAAGAGAGAGGTTCTCGTACATATTCAACATCTTTATTAAGCTCGGAAATTTTTGTTGAATAGCATTCTCGGGAGTAAGACCCATTACCACTAATTTGGTAGCGAAAACATAGTCGTCCGGGGGAAGCAATTCCTCATAATGTTCCCCCCTAATGGGTAAACCCGAGACCCTCTTTAAACTCCTCCAAAGAAATGGAGACTTCTCGATCTGATAGAAGTAAGGTGTGGATTGGGATGTTCCACTGTTCCAGAAATGCCCTGACCCACCATGTATGGGGTGTGGAATATTGAAACAAAGAGGCATAAATGGCGGGATACAATCCGAGCTTCATCAACCGTGGCTTCTTCGCCGATAGAATATACCGAGCCCACTGCAAATACCCGGCTGGGTGACGGGAAGTTAGTCCTACATTGTACGGCTGTCCCCAGGGGCGTGACCCGCCCTGATATATGCGTCGCCCTAGGATGTCCAAAGCCACCGGCGGCTGCACGGGTATTGCGGTAATAGAAGGCCGAAGGAGACCTTCTGAAGTCCAGTTGACCTCCTCTACAGTGTAATTTATCGGAGGCGCATTTGCATAAGCAATCGCTGAAGTAGGCTCCGAGAGTGTCGCACAGGAAAAGCTCCGTCGGCCCATGATAATTTGATCATACCATCTACCCCATAGATGAAGAATCTTATGCTCCGGGTCATGGTCTTTTATCAGCGCGAAAACCTCTCGGTCAACGGGTGCTTCGGGAAATCCGCTTTCTGAACGAATGAATGGGAAGGAGGTGTCGGAAGACATAATGCCTACGCAGAAAAAAATGAATTTTTCAGCCACCAATGCTATAAATTAAATTCTGTTAAGAGGTGGTATAAATCCGTACCGCACTGCAATGCCGTTAAAGGGGATCAAAGGGGACCCACAAAATCTAGATGACAGTTCATCATTAATAAAACAGCCTCATCATTGGATGAGGCTGACATTAAATGAGGAAATCCTCAAGAGATTCTCATTAAATGAGAAATCCCTCGGGCAGAAGAGTAAAACTCCCATTGAGAGCAGCGCTCTTCACTAGACAAACATCTACCAAAGTCCAATGATGAAGGAATAAAATTCCTCAAGAAGAGCCTTGCTCTGAAAAGGTGATGGAATAATTTGTAATGACCCCAAAATCCTATACCTTCGTATTATTTTTTCTTTAATAAAATACTGTAATTATTTGTTTGGGAGTATTCTCCGAATATTTTTTTTTATATTTTATTTATTTTTGTCTATTTTATCATTCCATCTATATTTATTATCATATTTTTTATCAAGACCCAAATTCTCTTCTTATTCTCATTTTTCTTTTACTATTTAACCCAAGCCCAAAACCTATACCAAACGAATTCTCTTTTTAAACAAAACTCATAACTCAAAATCACTTATCTAATTCTCATATTTCCCTCCCTTAAAAACCCAGCCAGTCTCTTTTCCCTTCTCCATTCCTTTCCACTTCATTCTAAATGAAACCTCCCTCACAGTTCAATTTCCACACATTTCTTTTAACTCTTAACCCTATATTAAAACCCCCACATTCAATTAAACCTCATATTCAATTCCATTGCTCACCTCTTCCCTCCCATGTCCGATCCGATCCCACTCTCCCCACTCTCTCTCTCTCTTCAATTCCCATTAATTCTCTCCTTAATTATAATCAATTCCCTCATCAACCCTCTCTCTCCTTCTCCTCAAAAACCAATAACCTCATTCTTTACATCTCTTCAACCATCGAACCCAACATCAAACTTCCCTATGGCCGACCACCACCTCCTTTGGCCGAGCACCCTTTTTCCCTCCATCGTCATCACCAGCAGCAACTACAGCAGCCGCAACATCAAACGAGCAACGCACCGTCGATTTTCAATCTCTTTCCCGGCGCGTTCCAGACCATTAACCGAGACTCCTTGGCAAATCCCAACTCCGTGTGAGTGCCAGGATCGTTTCCACACCTCCGGTTCTTCATTCCGACGACGTTTGAAATTGAGCTCGGGGTGTTCGATGAAATGACTCAATGAAAACCTCCGTCGTTTCCTTGCGTTCTAACCACCTGTAAGTCCCCTTTCTCTGTCTCTTCTCTCTCCCTATCTCTCTCTGTTCGATTTAATTACTAGGATTTCATAGTTTATGTATTTTAACATTAGCTGAACATGAGTGCATAAAACATTACTGTATATTAGTTACAATGTGATTAATTGCACCATTATAATCTATTTATGATATATATTAACAATATATATATAACAGAATGTGTATCTATCAAAATAGTTAATTTTTAGTGATTTTTATCATTAGAGTAATGGTAATTCATTTAAATCGTCATATATGCAGTGCAGTAATAGAGATGCATGTTTTTTTTTTATTATCATTACAAAAAGTTATATTGTCTAACAAATGTAGTTTTTTTATAATTATTATATTATTTTACAACCAATTAAGATATGAGTTACAGAAGGAAAGAGGTTTGTTTGGGAACTGGTTGTAAAACAATTTCACACACCTAATAAGATTAAAACATTTCATGAGACCAAAATATGAAAGATCAGTGATCGTATTTGAGTGAATAAATCATTTGAATCAGCCAGCAAGTAATCATTTACATTGGCGGGAACATTATGTTTATATATATTGACACGAATTTGGCCAAATCAACAGGAATCTATGAAATTTGAAGTTAATCATAAAAGATCACATAGTTGGGTTTACAAAGATAAAGCATTTAATTTAGATGAGTATTCTAGTGTACTTGTTATTTATTTTGGTATGTTTACATATTGAATATAATGGTAAGATTAGATGTATTGATGCATATGAATATATGGATATTTTATCAAATAATAATTTTATCAACTATTGATTTGTAAACATTTCTTGTATGAGATCATGAACCCCAAAAGAATTAGTTGACAGTTTACATGATTGTTCCCTTTAAATGAAAGCAGTTATGGTTTGTTAAATATTATTTAGTTAATACCACACGGGGTAAGTCCCATCTTTTTCTCTCTCTTGTTGTGTCTCTTATATGAATCCGTTGTGCTTCCCTATCCTCCCTATCTAAGATTAATTAAATAAATGCTAAGTCGTTGATTGTAGGATAATCGTTATGGAAGAAGAAGAAAAAAAATTATATAGACCTTGCAACAATATATCTTATAAGATTTTTATTTTGATAGTCTAATTTTGATTTTATTTTAATAAGCTCTATGTATCATATTTACTGTTTTAGTTGATACTATATTTCTTGACATCAATTACACTGTATTCGATCAATTAGAAGATAAGCATTTACCGAACTGAGTTTATCCAAGTTAACATGCCTGATATGTTTTGATCAAATAGGAAAATTGAAGTTGTATTGATATATTTGGCATTGCCATTTTTTTTTAACTAAGCATACCTCTTGTGGTGGTTCTTATTGCTACACTGGTTTTGGGAGACACCAAACACATGATGAAACATTATTTATAGTGCCCAAAATCCTTCTTGTCATGCTGCTTGCTATTTCTCCTATCTATACTTCTTCATGTTCCATCCAATTTCTATGCCTCCTGTGATTAAATTATGCCTATAACTTGATTACTTAGTTGCAGTTATCATTAAGATACTATGAAAATATATAGTTCTAATGGTTTGTGATGCAACTCTTATTCTGTGTGAACCGGCATCAAATTAAATTGGTTTATCATGTCCTAAGAATTAGTGCAACTACTTCATGTCCATCCGGTTGTAGGAAAACTTCTTTAACAGCCACACAACCTTAGACTTTCAATTCTTCTGAACGACTGAAAAGAAAATGTGAATTGAACATACAATGCATCTAATGAGGCTCAACTATGTATTTTACAGACTCAACTTAAGTAGACTCAAATATAGGATTATAGCGCACTTGGCGATATTAGGTTTTACTAAAATACCGGTTATGTTTTCACTAAAATACCTAAATTTACCAAAATCATACATCATCAAAACACCCTTAACTTTCTAAATAATATTTTCGTTAAAACATTTTTGAGATGTTAAAATATAATATTTTACATAAAACCCCCTCAAGTTTTATAAATTACCCTAAGGACCCTAGCAATTATAAGACTTCGATTCACATTCCTGATTGTCTGACTCGGGTTTGAGTCTGATTAATCTGACTTGAATATGATTCAAGTCAATTTATAGTCTATAATATTCCAATTCAATATGAACACATGAATCCATGAATACAATTATCAATTTATACAACTTGACTGAACCGAACCATGGATATACATATTCCTTTTACATGATTCTCAGTATTCCATTTACATGACTCTACGGTTATAACCGTTTCCTGATATCATGGTTTCGGTCAGTCAGTCAATCACTCATACAATCAATACATTTTACAAGACATCGCGGGGTTTAAGGGGTAGATTGGTATGGAAGGTGTTAAAGGTGGCACGAGGTGGTCAGATTAAGGCACCTAACCTATATTCTGTTGCTGTTGTACCGTGGCTTAACGGTTCCTTGTACTTTCCTTTTGCCCTGATCTTTAGCATATAGAGACCCCCCTCGTATACACTGGCATCCTTCTGTACCAAGCTACAAACAACAGCGATACACAATGTTCCATAATATTCAACAATGTAATACTTTAGAAAATACTGTTACTCTATCATTCCCATTCTTCTTATTCTTTTGGGACTTACCGAGCGACCTGTTCGCTGACGACATTCTATCTCTTTCTTCTTTGAATGTCGTCAGGTGCGTTGGACCAAGTTGAGATCGAGCCCACCGGTGAAGATTTGGAGCGGTTCCAGGCAGACCCAGAGCTCTAGATAATTGTACCTTGTTCTTTCCAGTTTATTTCATTTCCCGTTATGCCACTGTTTAGGCATTGCTTTTTTTTTCATTCCAGTTGTATTTTCTTTTCCTGCATTGTAAAAAGAATGTTATTAATAAAAGTTGCTGTTATTTCCATATTATTCGTCTCTTGTGATTTACTTTATATTGCTTAGTTACGCTTAGCGTATATACTTCTGAGTATATACGTAGCGGGCCTCGTCGCGTCCACTTCGCCGTACACTGGGAAGCGGGGCGTGACAGGTTTTGTTGGTGGCCCATGCAGGTCAGAGCTGTATGAATCCCTATCATGCAGTTCTGTTTTGCATGAACAACCTAAGCAATATAACACAAGAACCAGCAACTAAAACATTCTTTACAATCATATTTCTTGAATCTTACAATTTAATATTCCTTGAATCTTATCATTTCATAAACTTTGAATCTGTCCTAACACAAAATTCCATCACCTCTTTTACAATCTTACCAAAACCTTCATATTCTTTAGTTCCTTCACATATTTTTCATACACTATCAGTATTTCAGTCACCAAACTTTTCTTGAATTTATTACACATTCCTTTTACAAATTTCGAGGACGAAATTTTTATAAGGAGGGTAGAATGTAATGACCCCAAAATCCTATACCTTCGTATTATTTTTTCTTTAATAAAATACTGTAATTATTTGTTTGGGAGTATTCTCCGAATATTTTTTTTATATTTTATTTATTTTTGTCTATTTTATCATTCCATCTAAATTTATTATCATATTATTTTTTCAAGACCCAAATTCTCTTCTTATTCTCATTTTTCTTTTACTATTTAACCCAAGCCCAAAACCTATACCAAACGAATTCTCTTTTTAAACAAAACTCATAACTCAAAATCACTTATCTAATTCTCATATTTCCCTCCCTTAAAAACCCAGCCAGTCTCTTTTCCCTTTTCCATTCCTTTCCACTTCATTCTAAATGAAACCTCCCTCACAGTTCAATTTCCACACATTTCTTTTAACTCTTAACCCTATATTAAAACCCCCACATTCAATTAAACCTCATATTCAATTCCATTGCTCACCTCTTCCCTCCCATGTCCGATCCGATCCCACTCTCCCCACTCTCTCTCTCTCTCTTCAATTCCCATTAATTCCCTCCTTAATTATAATCAATTCCCTCATCAACCCTCTCTCTCCTTCTCCTCAAAAACCAATAACCTCATTCTTTACATCTCTTCAACCATCGAACCCAACATCAAACTTCCCTATGGCCGACCACCACCTCCTTTGGCCGAGCACCCTTTTTCCCTCCATCGTCATCACCAGCAGCAACTACAGCAGCCGCAACATCAAACGAGCAACGCACCGTCGATTTTCAATCTCTTTCCCGGCGCGTTCCAGACCATTAACCGAGACTCCTTGGCAAATCCCAAGTCCGTGTGAGTGCCAGGATCGTTTCCACACCTCCGGCTCTTCATTCCGACGACGTTTGAAATTGAGCTCGGGGTGTTCGATGAAATGACTCAATGAAAACCTCCGTCGTTTCCTTGCGTTCTAACCACCTGTAAGTCCCCTTTCTCTGTCTCTTCTCTCTCCCTATCTCTCTCTGTTCGATTTAATTACTAGGATTTCATAGTTTATGTATTTTAACATTAGCTGAACATGAGTGCATAAAACATTACTGTATATTAGTTACAATGTGATTAATTGCACCATTATAATCTATTTATGATATATATTAACAATATATATATAACAGAATGTGTATCTATCAAAATAGTTAATTTTTAGTGATTTTTATCATTAGAGTAATGGTAATTCATTTAAATCGTCATATATGCAGTGCAGTAATAGAGATGCATGTTTTTTTTTATTATCATCACAAAAAGTTATATTGTCTAACAAATGTAGTTTTTTTTATAATTATTATATTATTTTACAACCAATTAAGATATGAGTTACGGAAGGAAAGAGGTTTGTTTGGGAACTGGTTGTAAAACAATTTCACACACCTAATAAGATTAAAACATTTCACGAGACCAAAATACGAAAGATCAGTGATCGTATTTGAGTGAATAAATCATTTGAATCAGCCAACAAGTAATCATTTACATTGGCGGGAACATTATGGTTATATATATATATATATATATATATATATATATATATATATATATATAGTGACACGAATTTGGCCAAATCAACAGGAATCTATGAAATTTGATGTTAGTCATAAAAGATCACATAGTTGGGTTTACAAAGATAAAGCATTTAATTTAGATGAGTATTCTAGTGTACTTGTTATTTATTTTGGTATGTTTACATATTGAATATAATGGTAAGATTTGATGTATTGATGCATATGAATATATGGATATTTTATCAAATAATAATTTTATCAACTATTGATTTGTAAACATTTCTTGTATGAGATCATGAACCCTAAAAGAATTAGTTGACAGTTTACATGATTGTTCCCTTTAAATGAAAGCAGTTATGGTTTGTTAAATATTATTTAGTTAATACCACACGGGGTAAGTCCCATCTTTTTCTCTCTCTTGTTGTGTCGCTTATATGAATCCGTTGTGCTTCCCTATCCTCCCTATCTAAGATTAATTAAATAAACGCTAAGTCGTTGATTGTAGGATAATCGTTATGGAAGAAGAAGAAGAAAAAATTATATAGACCTTGCAACAATATATCTTATAAGATTTTTATTTTGATAGTCTAATTTTGATTTTATTTTAATAAGCTCTATGTATCATATTTACTGTTTTAGTTGATACTATATTTCTTGACATCAATTACACTGTATTCGATCAATTAGAAGATAAGCATTTACCGAACTGAGTTTATCCAAGTTAACATGCCTGATATGTTTTGATCAAATAGGAAAATTGAAGTTGTATTGATATATTTGGCATTGCCATTTTTTTTAACTAAGCATACCTCTTGTGGTGGTTCTTATTGCTACACTGGTTTTGGGAGACACCAAACACATGATGAAACATTATTTATAGTGCTCAAAATCCTTCTTGTCATGCTGCTTGCTATTTCTCCTATCTATACTTCTTCATGTTCCTTCCAATTTCTATGCCTCCTGTGATTAAATTATGCCTATAACTTGATTACTTAGTTGCAGTTATCATTAAGATACTGTGAAAATATATAGTTCTAATGGTTTGTGATGCAACTCTTATTCTGTGTGAACCGGCATCAAATTAAATTGGTTTATCATGTCTTAAGAATTAGTGCAACTACTTCATGTCCATCCGGTTGTAGGAAAACTTCTTTAACAGCCACACAACCTTAGACTTTCAATTCTTCTGAACGACTGAAAAGAAAATGTGAATTGAACATACAATGCATCTAATGAGGCTCAACTATGTGTTTTACAGACTCAACTTAAGTAGACTCAAATATAGGATTATAGCGCACTTGGTGATATTAGGTTTTATTAAAATACCGGTTATGTTTTCACTAAAATACCTAAATTTACCAAAATCATACATCATCAAAACACCCTTAACTTTCTAAATAATATTTTCGTTAAAACATTTTTGAGATGTTAAAATATAATATTTTACATAAAACCCCCTCAAGTTTTATAAATTACCCTAAGGACCCTAGCAATTATAAGACTTCGATTCACATTCCTAATTGTCTGACTTGGGTTTGAGTCTGATTAATCTGACTTGAATATGATTCAAGTCAATTTATAATCTATAATATTCCAATTCAATATGAACACATGAATCCATGAATACAATTATCAATTTATACAACTTGACTGAACCGAACCATGGATATACATATTCCTTTTACATGATTCTCAGTATTCCATTTACATGACTCTACGGTTATAACCGTTTCCTGATATCATGGTTTCGGTCAGTCAGTCAATCACTCATACAATCAATACATTTTATAAGACATCGCGGGGTTTAAGGGGTAGATTGGTATGGAAGGTGTTAAAGGTGGCACGAGGTGGTCAGATTAAGACACCTAACCTATATTCTGTTGCTGTTGTACCGTGGCTTAACGGTTCCTTGTACTTTCCTTTTGCCCTGATCTTTAGCATATAGAGACCCCCCTCGTATACACTGGCATCCTTCTGTACCAAGCTACAAACAACAGCGATACACAATGTTCCATAATATTCAACAATGTAATACTTTAGAAAATACTGTTACTCTATCATTCCCATTCTTCTTATTCTTTTGGGACTTACCGAGCGACCTGTTCGCTGACGACATTCTATCTCTTTCTTCTTTGAATGTCGTCAGGTGCGTTGGACCAAGTTGAGATCGAGCCCACCGGTGAAGATTTGGAGCGGTTCCAGGCAGACCCAGAGCTCTAGATAATTGTACCTTGTTCTTTCCAGTTTATTTCATTTCCCGTTATGCCACTGTTTAGGCATTGCTTTTTTTTTTTCATTCCAGTTGTATTTTCTTTTCCTGCATTGTAAAAAGAATGTTATTAATAAAAAGTTGCTGTTATTTCCATATTATTCGTCTCTTGTGATTTACTTTATATTGCTTAGTTACGCTTAGCGTATATACTTCTGAGTATATACGTAGCGGGCCTCGTCGCGTCCACTTCGCCATACACTGGGAAGCGGGGCGTGACATAATCTGTCAAAAATAGAATTTCAATTTGATCTTCATGATCTATGAACAAACTCTTAAGAGTTCTTCTATATGATCTGAAAGGAGCAAAGCTCCATTAATGGATTAAGAAATCATAAGCAAGATCCTTTTAGATCTATGATTCCAAGAGAGCAAATCTTTATTAATAAAACCCTAAAAAAGATTTTCTTTAGATCAAAGATCTATGAAGAACAAAGCTCTGTTAATAGGTGAAACCCTAAAAGATATCTCAAAAAGATTTAATCTTTTACCTAATCCGACAAAGTTCTTTCCTTAAAAGTTCTTAAGAAGAAGAGCTACGCTCCGAAGAAGAAAATAAATTTTCAAGAAGGATTGAAGATGAACAGAAGTCATCTCAAGGGCCAAGGGTCCTATTTATAGGCACTAAGCGCCGTTTCAGTTCCTTGGGTGATCCAAGAGTCGAGATGTTGCCACCGTTGCACCCACGTGTAGGCCTCGTGAGCGCAACGGTGGGGGAGAGGGCATTTGTTTCCCCAATTAGAGCAAAGCTCTGTTCAAAATTCAAAATTTAAATTAAAGCTGCGCTTTTATAAAAGCGCTTCCCTACAACTAACGCACCCCGTGCAAAGCACATAGGCGCTAGCTCTAGGTGCGCTGCGCTCCAAGTAGCGCACCACGTGCAAAGCACGTGTGCGCTAGCTCTAGGAGCGCTGCGCTCCAATTAGTACACCATGGGCAAAGCGCATAAGCACTAGCGCTGGAACTAAATGTTCCTCACCGTTGGATCAAATATTCAACGGATATGATTAAATCATCAGTTAACAAGAATAAAATCCTGTTGAATCTTTCCAAACAGAAAAGATTGTGCCCTGAATTTGGAATACTGTTGGATTAATGATCCAATGGTGATTAAAAATTACTAGAATACAGAACAAATTCTGTAAAGAAGGAAAGATTTCTCAAGCTTGTTAAAACAAGAAGATTATCTTCTGTAAATCAGAAGCCCTTGGATGAAGGATCCAACGGTGGGGAAATTCCCAAATCAATTGGAGAATAAATCTCTTTAACTGATTCAACAAATCAGCTTCCCCTATATAAAGGACCCAAGACTTCAAGTCTAAAAGAGAGGAACCCCCCATAAACTTTGAAAAAATCTCAAGAAGAAGAAATAGCTCTCGGCAAAAGAAGATTTTTCTTTAAGGTGAAAAGAATGGCGATGAACAAAGAGATGAAACCATCTCATAATTAAAGAGAAGAATTCTCTTCTTAAAAGATCATAGATCTACAAAGACCAAGGTCTTTTATAAAGAGATCAAAAAGATCTTATCATAAAACAAAGAAGTACTTACTTCACAGATCATAGATCTATAAGACAAATTATCTTTCTGAGATCATAAACATCTCATTATAAAGGGGAGGGGGGAGAATTATTCAATTCTCTTGGGATCACAGATCTATAAAGGCAAAGCCTTTCATCAAAAAGAGATTGAAGTATCTCCTATAGGTTAAGAACTTTGTTCTTGGAATCTTGAGACAAAGTCTCTTATCAAAGAAGATAATCCTCAGAGCGCAAAGTTAACCTAAGAAGAGCCTTAGCGTTCCTAATTTAAAAGTGGTTTAGTGCTCTTCATCTAGCGCAAAGCGCTGCAGTGCCATAGCACTTCAAACAACAGTGCACTGCGCTCATTGGCTAGCGCTCAGCGCTGAGTGCACCACGTGCTCCTCACGTGTGCGCTGTATTACTAAAAGCGCTTCGCGCTCATTATATGGCATCAGCACCAAGTGCCTCAACGCTTCAATTATAGCGCATCAGCACTCTTCATTTAGCGCAAAGCGCTAAGCGCATCTGCGTTCTTCACTCAGCGCAAAAGCACTAAATGCATCAGCGCTTAACATCTGGTGCAAAGCGCCAAGCGCATTAGCGCTTTAACCATAGCGCACTGCGCTCATCGACTGGCGCTAGTGCCAAGCGCGCTATATACTTTTATGTGCGCTTGGGCAGAACATAAATTGTTCTTTGGATAAGCCCCAAAGCTATGATGAATGCTTAGCACTCAATAAAAGACAAACATTGTCAGAATTTAAATTAATACTCCGCATTGTTAAAAGGGCCAAGCCCAAACAAATGCTTAACTGCCCAAAATGAATGTTAGGTACAGTCCCGAGACACATGGAGGCAATGAGCGATAGGAGGGGTTTCGTCTCTCCCAGTATTGGGGGTTAATGTTGAGCTGTGCTTGACTGTCCATAACAGGAAATCCCTGGCCAGGGTTGTTGAGATTTACTGGTAAGTGTTACCAGTAGTTTCTTGAACCGTTATGAGTCTCACATCGGCATGACTTATCAAGTTATTGGGGTCTGACGTATACCACCCCGAGACTAGATATGCGACATATCAGACGAAAAGACCGGACTGTACGGTAGTGTTACTTATTGGCTTTACCGGAGTTTAGAAAATCTTTCTTGCCGATCTTCTGATTGCTCAATACCCGGGTAGCCGTTACGTGCAGCTAGTACCGCTGACGGCTTGTGGGTAATTGATATGATCATTACCTACTGCTGGCGTATTGACGAGTATTTAAAGTCCTACACAGAGGTTTTCTGGCTCAAGCGAAACGAAGTAGGGCAAATATGAGATATGTGCGGGACCGAGATTAAATGTGATACCGTATTCTAATCTCGCGATATATATTATATGCGATATAACCGGATTATTGAATCAAGTGTTGATTCAATGATTTGATATTAATCGGTTCTATATAGCCAGATTATTAAATCAAGTGTTGATTTAATAATTTAATATATAATAATATATTTGATATATTAATATATATTAACTAATATTAGCTCACTTAAGAATTTCTTTTTCTCATTGTACATTTAATATATATGTGATATATATTAATGTATTTTTTCTTGTGTCATGCTTGATGATACATTGTACATGGGTGTATGAGACTCATACCATGCCATTAGATAATTAGGGTAATTAATTATTTAAGGTATGAACAAAATTAGGTGGAAATGCCATGGTTTGGGAAGTTTGGAGAAGCTTGTGGAAACCATTGACTAAGTCCACTAATTTTGTTTTATTTGAGATATTTATTAACCCAACCATTATCTTTAGCCTTGATTAAGTCTCTACATTGATAATATATGATATTATCTCACCCATGTTTGCCATTCACTCTCATTCCATTCACCACTTCATCATCTTCTTCGTTTCAAGAGAGCTCTCTAGGTTTTCTTGAGGTGAAGAAAAATAGTGAGAAAAATTATTCTAAAGTGAGCAAAATTCCTACTTCATCAATCTACATTAGACTAGCCATTTAGTATAGGTTGTTTGCTTCACTAATTCCTAATTGGTGAAGAGTTAGTTTGAGTTGGAGATTCCTCAACGTAGATCATCTTCGGCCTCGAAGTTCTTCAAGCAAGCTTGTTCCTTTCGCCTAGTGGAGCCTAATGAGAGTCCGGGAGACCACTACTTGGAGTGAAGGAACTACTACACGGAGCTTTAGAAGTGAAGTACCGGTCTACAAAGGTTGTATTCCTTGTTCACTTATAGTAAAGTTGTTTACTTGCTTTGTTAAACCCTAATTCTCTAGTTAGATCCTTGGTTCGGGTTTGTTAGCACACTAAATTTTTATAAAATTGCATGCTTGATGCCTTCTGAAACCTAGTAGTCATGCTAAGGAACCCAGCATTGGTATCAGAGCCAAGTTAGAGAGTTAGACGATATTAGTATAATTACGAAACCGAAATAACTCCGAAACCTCGAAACCAAATCTCTAGTTTCTTTCGTTTTTAAAAAGTTCTCTGAAAATTATTTAAACAAGTGCAGATTGTTACATATGATGTAATAAGAACACCAGAGAAAAATGAGCCCATTCCACCGGATTTTTCCCGGCGAAAATTAGCCAAAAACCGGCCTGGAAGGTTTTGTAATCGAGTTTGGGCTTCGATTTTCTTTGGTGTTCCAGTCCCTGGGGTTTTGTGTTTCAGGTATTGTTTGTTTTTGCCATGATTGCATGTGATGTTATCTTTCTGTTACGGCAATTCGGAGTGTTTCGTATTCGTAATTTTAACATAGTTTCGGGTTTGATATTGATATGTGATACAATATTTGGAATCCACAATAATTAGTTTTGTGAAAACTAGTTTGAATTTTGTAAACCTAGCAATTTAGTCTCATTTGATCGGTTTCCACGGGGTTTTGATATGGATCAAAACTCTGTCGCAATCACGTAGTGTACGCGGATACTCGCCGGGTAACATTACTAGATAGCCATGCCCCAAAGCCCCGATCAAGTGACTGTAGGAGAACCTCGTTGCCAAAAGCATCCTCCCGGGTGATCGCGACAACATTGTTTCGCCTAAGTGCACTTCGTCGACGGTATCGAGGGTGCGGTCGTCTACTAAAGTTTCCGACGAGCATTCGATCAGGTTGTCGGGAATCTTGTTGAATTACCCGACTGGTTATTGAAAAGTGTTTTCAATATTGAGACTAAAATGTGGGGTTTATAAGGTTAAGCATGAAATTCGGAATATGAGATATTCCAGGTTTATAATGTCTAAGGAATTCATATGGTTATGCATGAAATCCGAAGTATGTGATATTTTGGGTTTATGATGTCTAAAGTGGTTGCAGATTCCAATTGCTGTAGTTTTCACTTTATTTTCTGCGACCGTAAGTGTAATATGTGGTGTATCGCCGGTTTCGTTGCTATATGTCAATGACAATTGGGATACACATATTTACTTACGTTGATGACATGTGATATTATGTGTTGCTGTGATATGTTATATTGGATCGTCGTGTTTGAATACCCGGGGTTTTTTGCATGAGATGAGAGTTTTTTCATTTTCATTCATGTAAAAACTTGTATTTAATATTCTTTTATTGGGGCACTTCCGGGTTGAGGATGATGTCACCATTGATGTATATTATTTACTTTTCCGCATTAGGATAGACCCAGGCGGGGAGCACAAGTAACCGGGTTCTAGAGTCCGGTGGGAGACCATCTCGAGGAGTCGAGACCGGGTCTCCTAACTCTAGAATTGGTAGGGTTGCTTGCCGCTCTCATAGGGGTCCAGGGATGTGGGTTTGGCTATTCATCACGACCGTAGAATCCGTATTTTTTTTACTGGCTTAATTTAAAACACGGATCTCTTAGTATATCCAATATTTCATATGTTGACATCTGCTACAATGTTCTGTGATGAGATCATATAACTGCGTGAGACGAATGCTTTATATTATATATATAATATATAATAAACGTTGCTTATGTTTTGCATCCGCACTAGTCTTGCCCCCGTTCTGCCGTTAGTTATCTAACCTAACGGTGCATGACGGGACTCCGTGGCGAATGCGGATGGCATAAGCGTACATTGTATTTTCGTTTCTTTATCTGTGTTGCTTAGGAAGCATAAATGATGGGACTTCATTAATGATATTAATGAAAAGGAAATAAACCTAAAGATATTTTAGAATCGAATTTGAAACCCACTCGGGTTTTTTTATTTATGAAAAAGCAAGTTTCAAAATGCGGAGCTTAAGCCACTCCTTTTGAAATTATTTGATTCTACAACGAGATCAAGTTCAAAGCGTTAAAGGTTTTCTTAAAAACCATCCGCAACCCTTCGTCATTTTAGGAAGTAGGGTACTTAGTATTCGTGTTGCGTATGTTGATCATAGTCAAGGCGCAGTGTACGGTAGCTAAGTGATGTCTTCCTACATAGCATATGATGCGATTAGTTAGGACATTCATGTGATTATGTTGATCATAGTCAAGGGTCATGTGTGTGGGTCTAATTAATCACGAAATGACGGGTAGAACTTTACTAGTGCTTATGATATGTTGACCATAACCAAGGTCATAAGTGATAGGGGTAAAAACCAGATCGGGAATTTCAAGAGTTGAAATTTGCAATGAGATTGCATACCTTCTATGTAATAGTTGGATCTCGATACCTACTGCGAGTAAGAGTTACTCTTGGGAGAGTTTTGCACTTTACAATTAGCCGATCAAGTAGGTGACTAGAAAGGTGTCAATGGGGTTATGCCTCTGGGAAAACGAGGTTTATTTTAATTAGGTCCGTGCGAAAGCACGGGGAACCTCCCTCAAAGTACCGACACTGGCCTGGCTGAACGATTGACGAATTTGTCGGGTGTAATTAATCCCGGCTAGTCTTACCTTTTAGGGTTTGAAGGAAGATTTGATAAAAACAGTGGGAGCCATCCTGATTAGATAAAATAATAATCAATCTAATCTTGCAAGAGCATACACAAAGTGTTTTCTTCGCTCTCTCTCTATCCAGGTAGCGACCATATCACGCCTTAATCAAGATAATAATATGGATGTATTGACCGAACCTGTTTGTTATACTGAGCCGGGGAACGTTAGTTCCGCTCTATCTTATAATTGTTATAGGTCTGCGCAGGAAATAGGGGAATATCCAGATTCCCACGCGACCCAAACGAGGAATGTGCATATTGATGCATCTTCTTCGGGTATGTTTGTTACCGAGAATCGTTTCTCAGTACACTCTATGTCCTGGGTATTAGATACCGGATCGGGATCCCACATATGTAATATATTACATGGATTAAAGAAAGGTAGAGAACTTGGAATAGGTGATCATTCTATAAGAGTAGGGAATGGTGCAAATGTTGCAGTCAAAGCAGTTGGCGAATACCACCTTGTATTACCAAATGGTAATGGATTGATTCTGAACGAATGTTATTACATACCGAACCTGATATGCAATATTATATCGGTTTCTTTATTAAGTAAAGAAGGATATAATTTTGTATTGCAGGATAATATTATGAACATTTTTCTAAATCAAAAGTTGATTGGATCAGGCTTGTTAAGTAATGGAAAATACGTTCTAAATCAAACTACAGTTTTCAACGTACAGAACACACACAAGAGATAAAGTTCAGAAATGAACGAATATTTCTTGTGGCATTGTAGACTAGGTCATATCAATGTGATACGATTAGCTAAGTTGCATAAAGATGGATATTTGAATCAGTTTGAATTTACATCATATGAAACTTTCCAGTCATGTCTCAAAGGTAAAATGACCAAAACTCCGTTTACTGGACACGGAGAAAGAGCTACTGAACTCTTGGGAATGATACATAGTGACGTATGCGGCCCTATGTATACACATGCCAGGGTTGGTTCTTCGTACTTCATTACATCCATCGATGATCTCTCAATATTCGGACATGTGTTCCTGTTGAAACACAAGTCTGAAGCTTTTTGAGATATTCAAGGAATACAAGTACGAAGTGGAGAACCGAACGGTTAAAAGTATTAAAATTCTTTGATCTGATCGGGGAGGAGAATACTTAAGCACGGAGTTCCTGGATTATTTAAAAGAGAATGGGATTCTCTCTCAGCTTACTCCTCCATATACACCACAGCACAACGGTGTGTCGGAGCGGAGGAATCACACCCTATTAGATATGGTGCGCTCTATGATGAGTAACGCTGAGTTACCTGTTTCCTTTTGGGGTTATGCGCTTGAGAAGCTGCATACCTATTGAATAGAGTTTCATCCAAATCAGTGTCTACCACTCCATATGAGATATGGAATGGGAAGAGACCATCTCTTAAAGGAGTTAAGATATGGGGTTCTCCGGCCTATGTTGAAAAGCAAAATCCGGACAAGCTCGAGGCAAGGTCAGTACCGTATAAGTTTGTTGGATATTCCGAACATTCGCGAGGGTATATCTTCTACCACACTGAGGAAAAAAGGTGTTTTGTTTCTCAGCATGCCATTTTTTTAGAAAAAGAATTTCTTATAGAAAAAATTAGTGGTCATGAGGTAGAACTGTAAGAAGTTCCAGCTAGACAAACTAACGGCTGATGATTTGGTAGAACCGGAGGATTCAATAGTTCCCGACAAACCTCAGCCTCTCCGCAGATCTAGTAGGGTTCCTCATCCGTCTGAGAGATACTTCAGTTTTCTCAATGACAGTAGGAGCGAGGATTGTATCATGGAAGATGATGACCCAACTAGTTTCGAGGCCATCACAAGTGGAGACTCTGTGAAATGGCTGGATGTTATGCGATCTGAGATGGAATCCATATACACCAACAAAGTATGGACTTTGGTAGTTGCACCTGAAGGGGTAAAACCCATTGGGAGCAAGTGGATCTTGAGAAGATTCTTGGTGTAGATGGAAAATTTGAGTCTTTCAAAGCTAGACTTGTAGCAAAAGGTTTTCTTCAATGACCAGGTATGGATTTTGATGAAACCTTTTCTACAGTGCCTATGCTTAAGTCCATCCGGATCCTACTTTCCATTGCCGCATACCATGACTACGAAATCTGGCAGATCGACGTCAAGACCGCTTTTCTAAATGGTGATTTAGAAGAGAGCGTGTACATGACACTGCCAGAGGGCTTCGTAGACAATGGGAGCAGCGGAAAGATGTGCAAGTTGCTTGAATCAATTTACGGATTAAAGCAAACATCGCGGAGTTGGAACATCTGTTTTGATGTGACAGTCAAAAAGTTTGACTTCATCAAAATGGTAGACGAACCTTGTATATACAAGAAGGTTGTAGAGAGTAGGGTTATCTTCCTCGTATTGTACGTAGGTGACATACTCTTGATAGGAAATGGTATTCCTATGCTACACTCGGTCAAGTTCTTCTTATCATTAAGTTTCTCCATGTAGGTTCTGGAGGATGCCTCCTACATCCAGTGATTAAGATCTATAGAGATAGATCTAAGAAGATGCATCATACTCACTAGGTGTAATGAGTAGTTGTCAATCAGATCCTGGGGTGAAACACTGATAGCTGTGAAGAACATTCTTAAGTTCTTGAGAAGCGCTAAAGAAATGTTCTTGGTAACGGTGAACACCAAATGGAGTCCTTTACCGGTTCGAGCTTCCACAGTGATAAGGTCGACTGTAAGATAGTCACGGGTTTTGTCTTTATCCTCAGTGGAGGGAAGGTATGTTGGAAGAGTTCCAAGCTAGATATCATAGCAGACTCGACGATAAAGGTTGAATACATCGCTACCAACGATACTACCAAAGAGGTCTTCTGGATAAAGGTGTTCATGAGATGAACTTGGTGAGCTTCCTACCATTGTGGTGACAATGTAGTTCTGGCTTTAGCCTAGGAACCCCGGTCCCATCAAAGATCCGGACATATTCTTAGGCAGTGTCGCCTGATCAGGGAGATGGTTAATCTCCGGGAGATCGAGGTTAGGAGAGTTGACAGAAAGGATAACACGGCGGATCCACTCACGAAGGTCTTTCCCTAGAGAGACTTTAAGGGATGTTTGGTATGTGATACTACAACAACTGGCCTTAGTGCAAGTGGGATATTGTTAGTTGTATGTATGCCCTACACGCCATTATTGTACATGATTGTATATTATAGTGGATGCTTGGTGTCACGCCCTGCTTCCCGGTGTACGGCGAAGGGGACGCGACTGGCCGCTACGTATTTACTCTGAAGTAAACACGGTAAGCGTATCTAAGCAATATAAGTAAAATGCACAAGAGACAAAGACAATAGATATAATTGAACAGCAACTTTATTTATTAACATTCTTTTTACAATACATCTGAAAGTAAATACATGGAATGGAAAGCAATGCCTAAAAAGTGGCATAACAGAAATGGAAAATACAGAATGTAAATGTATACAAGTAACTAGAGCTCCGGGTCGAAGGCTAGCTGATCCAAGTCCCCGCTGGTGGGCTCGATTTCCAGTGAATCACCTGACGACGTTCCAAAGAAGAAGAAAGAGAATGTCTTCAGCGAACAAATCGCTCGGTAAGTCCCGTAAATAGACAAGAATGGAATAGACAGAATAGAGAGTATATTGTTATAATGTTTTATTTAGTGTTAACGTTGTTGTTTGTAGCTTGGTACAGAATAATGCCAGTGTATACGAGAGGAGTCCCACTATTCCGGAGACTAAGGTATACGGAGCACAAGGAACCATTCAGCCACGGTACAATGGCAGTTGAATTCAGGTTAAGTGTATTATGGTTACAGTCTCGTGCCACTTCTAACACCTTCCGTACCAGTCTACCCCTTATAAACCCCGTGATGTCTTGATTGTATTAATGTATTGTTTGAATTGTATATTGTATATAGATGGTTGACTTGCCGAAACCATGATATCAGTAATGGAACGGATATAATGGATGATCATGTAGATGGAATATATCCATGGTTCGGTTCAGTCAATGTAGTTTGATATAGATTGAATAGACGGATTCATAGATCTATGTTGTATTGAAGTTTGATACTTGAATCATATTCAAGTCAGATTGATTATATTGAGACTCGGTCTGAGTCAGACAATTTGAAAAGAAATTGAATCCTGAATTATGTTTTGGTGCTATCGGTAACTACTGCACATGGACGGCATGATTTGTGTCTTTTTCAAAGACAATTACCGTGTTGATAACACCGTTTTTTTTATGTTGTTTACCTTAAATAGGCAAGCACCTATATCTCCGGCTCCCTGAGGCTCAAGAGACTGCTCCCGCTTAAACCTATGTTTACTAGGGTCCTTATTGTAATTTAGTATAACTTGAGGGGATTTTATGTAAAAATAATTTTGTATAATTTTCAAAATACACCTCAAGTATTTTATTATCGTCTTTATAGTTTTCATGGATGTATATTTTATCAATATAACATTTCTAGTGAACAAAACCTAATTTCATAATATATGGTATTTATTTATAGTATTGGAATTGTATGGTGTTTTCTTGTAAATGAGATGTTTTTCTTGAATTTTGGAAATGTGGAATATTATAAAAATTAAAAATAGATATTTTGATATTAATTACATATATATTAATTTATTAAAAATATAAGTTTTATTTATAATAGAAATCATATTTTCTAAAGAAAATTGTATTTTAAATCTTTCGAGATCGTATGCTCATTGCGGAGGTCTGCATCTCACTCTACTAAGTCTGAGAATGTGCGATAATCCACACCATCCCGAACGGGTTCCCCGAAATAGATTGTAGAGGCGCAATTGCAAAGATTTGTTAAAATACACATTTTGCAGAAAAATATTTTTATAAGTCGGAGGTAGTTATGTGTAAAATCGTATTTTTCTCAAATCTATGTTCCCAAATTTCATCGTGCTATGTTAGATATATGTGTTGTGAGGAGGTAGGTCATTAACTCATGAGTTTTCTAAGGTAATACGGTTTAAAAAATTCAAGTATGTCGAAATGAAACATAAGGGTATTTTAATGTAAAAGTGGAATAAAACTTTCTACGGTTATTATTTTGATGCCAAACTTGTTCTATCATCTTCTTTAATGTTTAATGGTCATGACATAAGAGTTTGGTATTATTGTGTTTAAGAAAAATAGAACTTTTTAAGGAAAAACCGAATCGGAAGTCAGATTAACTCCGCTTCCATCGGGTTTTAGTTTTGAATGTTTTTAGAATAGAGAAAAGAGGAAGAAGTAAGGACTTATAGGTTATTTGACTAGAAGAGATAAGGAGGAAGAGGTAGGAGGTGCCGGTGCGTCGTTTCGTCGTCGTAATCTCCTCGGATCGTCGTCGGAAGTTCGTCGGAGTTTCGCCCTTTGCTAACTCCACTTGCACACAAAAAGTCTTGGGAATTTTCTTGAGAGTTTGGGCAGGGATTTGTGAGTGATGGGGGTGATTTTAGGGGTGGTATTTATAGGAAAAATCTAGGGTTTAGGATACTGAAAGGGTGTGATAAAAATTGTATTTAAATTTGTATTAAAAAGGATTAAAAAGGGGTATTTTAATTCTCTGGATAATTGCAAAGAATTTAAACATTGCATGGGGAGTGGGGTAGGCCAAAAGGTGCAAGGGGTTAAAGAAATTTAGGGATCGGACCGAGTTGACCCGGCGGCGCCGGCCCGAGTTAGGCGAGTCGGGGCGCGTCTTGATGCCACGTGTCCCTGACGCTTGGTCCAGCCTCATGGTCATGTTTGTTTATTCTGTAACTTACCCTATTACGTGTAGTGCACGTGTAGACTCTTGGGCTTCTAAAAGATTAAAATAAATTAAATAAAAAGATAATGTGGCTGATGGGATTTGAACTCTGGCGCTTTGGTTTAGCAGTGCAAGGTCTTACCAATGAGCTACAAGCTCTTTCTTGCTGTTCAAAATTGAATCAAATACTTATAGTACTCCCAGTAAATGTAAATACCCCAAGTATACATTAACTTTTAATCAAATTTATGTACACAAGAAATGGAGTTGTTACACATGGACATATATAGGGAGGAATTTCTTGCTCGACATGATAGTATGCTATCTGGTTACTATTTATCTTAACATGTATACTTATACTGTCTCTCTGTTACATGTTGATAAAGCCCTTAGGATGTGTACTTGACTATCAGGACTATGATGGAGATCATACTAGTGGGGCCAGGATAGTCCATAAGTACATCTTTTTAATTGTTCCTAGTCGAGGGGGTATCAAGATGGGGTATCGATATTCCAGAATAGACTAGTGTGTACGATTCTTGACCCTGTATGGGGCGATGGTTGGTCTTACAACCATTGGTGTTTGACATAGGAGAATGTGCACATGTTCTCATTGGAGAATGGGTACACTGAACAGGACTCGCCGAGAACTCCTAAATGGTATTATACCTGACGTCAGATAGCAGTTCTCTGGTGAAACTGGTACAGGTTAGTCTGTAGACCCGAGATCGTCATAGAGTATTGTGTGTCTCCCACTGTGCTTTGATTTCCACCCTACCATGGCTCTACTGAGTCGTGCAAACATGTGGCTTTTGGGTACAGTCCCGAGACACATGGAGGCAATGAGCGATAGGAGGGGTTTCGTCTCTCCCAGTATTGGGGGTTAATATTGAGCTGTGCTTGACTGGCCATAACAGGAAATCCCTGATCAGGGTTGTTGAGATTTACTGGTAAGTGTTACCAGTAGTTTCTTGAACCGTTATGAGCCTCACATCGGCATGACTTATCAAGTTATTGGGGTCTGACGTATACCACCCCGAGACTAGATATGCGACATATCAGACGAAAAGACCAGACTGTACGGTAGTGTTACTTATTGGCTTTACCGGAGTTTAGAAAATCTTGCTTGCTGATCTTCTGATTGCTCAATACCCGGGTAGCCGTTACGTGCAGCTAGTACCGCTGACGGCTTGTGGGTAATTGATATGATCATTACCTACTGCTGGCGTATTGACGAGTCTTTAAAGTCCTACACAGAGGTTTCCTGGCTCAAGCGAAACGAAGTAGGGCACATATGAGATGTGTGCGGGACCGGGATTAAATGTGATACCGTATTCTAATCTCGCGATATAGATTATATGCGATATAACCGGATCATTGAATCAAGTGTTGATTCAATGATTTGATATTAATCGGTTCTATATAGCCGGATTGTTAAATCAAATGTTGATTTAATAATTTAATATATAATAATATATTTGATATATTAATATATATTAACTAATATTAGCTCACTTAAGAATTTCTTTTTCTCATTGTACATTTAATATATATGTGATATATATTAATATATTTTTCATTGTGTCATGCTTGATGTTACATTGTACATGGGTGTATGAGACTCATACCATGCCATTAGATAATTAGGGTAATTAATTATTTAAGGTATGAACAAAATTAGGTGGAAATGCCATGGTTTGGGAAGCTTGGAGAAGCTTGTGGAAACCATTGACTAAGTCTACTAATTTTGTTTTACTTGAGATATTTATTAACCCAATCATTATGTTTAGCCATGGTTAACTCTCTACATTGATAATATATGATATTATCTCACTCATAGTTGACATTCAATCTCATTCCCTTCACCACTTCATCATCTTCTTCATCTCAAGAGAGCTCTCTAGGTTTTCTTGAGATGAAGAAAATTAATGAGAAAAATTATTCTAAAGTGAGCAAAATTCCTACTTCATCAATCTACACTAGACTAGCCATTTAGTATAGGTTGTTTACTTCACTAATTCCTAATTGATGAAGAGGTAACTTGAGTTGGAGATTTCGCGACGTAGATCTTCTTCGGTCTCGAAGTTCTTCAAGCAAGCTTGTTCCTTTCGCCTAGTGGAGCCTAACGAGAGTCCGGGAGACCACTACTTGGAGCAAATGGACTACTACACGGAGCTTTAGAATTGAAGGATCGGTCTACAAAAGTTGTATTTCCTGTTTACTTAGAGTAAAGTTGTTTACTTGCTTCGTTAAACCCTAATTCTCTAGTTAGATCCTTGATTCGGGTTTGTTAGCACACTAGATTTTTATAAAATTGCATGCTTGATACCTTCTGAAACCTTGCAGTCGTGCTAAGAAACACAGCAGTTATAATTATAGAAAGTCCCTTTTTATGATAGCATTCGTCTTTCGCTCCCAACTAAACAAAAATTGCTTCTTGATAGGATGATATCTCTTCTAATTTTATTTATTTTTTATCACGACACTGATTACAGTTTCTCTATCAAACAAGAGTACAATTTCTCGGCTTTGAGAAACAAATTTCAACCAAATCTCAAGAAAGCAGGGGATTGACTTAAACAAGGCTTGATCAAAAAGATGTGTTGCCTGTTGGTCAAATCAAGCATATATTTTTCATTGCATTACAAATTAAAGGCAACACAATTTCTTAAACGCAGGGAGTTGCAGTAACATACAGGTTAACATTTTTACGATTAGTGAGCCCCGGCGCTTCTTCCATATCCATATCATCTTCACTCATATTGAAAGACAGCTTCCAATCAAACCGATGCACGAGATTCGCAACCACAAGTTCAACAATAACCATCGCAAATTGAATTCCTGGACAAATCCTTCGCCCGGCCCCAAATGGGATGAGTTCATAGTGATGTCCTCTAAAATCAATTTCGCTGTCGATGAATCTCTCTGGCCAAAATTTTTCTGGCAATTCCCAAACATTGGGGTCTCTTCCAATTGCCCATGCATTGATCAAAACTCGCGTGTGCTTAGAAATCTTGTAACCTTGTATCTCTGTATCTTGCATCGATTCACGAGGGACTATTATTGATCCTGGGGGGTGAAGTCTCAATGTTTCTTTGACCACTGCTTTTAAATATTTCATTTGATCAAGATGTTCTTCCTTCACCATGGGATTTGAATCGACTATATTTTTAATCTCTTGTTTCAGTTTCTTCACGACTTCTGGGTTTCGAAGAAGTTCTGCCATTATCCATTCCATCGTTATGTATGTTGAGTCTGTTCCAGCGCCAAACATATCCTGTTCCATGATAGCTGATTATTGACATGCACAAAAAGAAAAACTTAATTTACTATACAAATAAATAACTTAAAATTTCTCTCAACCCCATTAAATTTTGGTTCAATGAAAGCGACAATCAAAAAGTTCTCCCTGAAACTTTCAGCATGTATAAGATAAATACCCAAAATTTACTAAACAAATAAATAACTTAAACTTAGCAAATAGCAAATAAATATCCTTTCTTTCAATTTAAAGCCTTACGCCTTTCTCGGTGAAAGAACAAGGAAAGGTACAGAGGTAAACAGCTTTCGCAGCAATGGCATTAGGTATTAAATTGAAAGTTCTTGGGTGTTTATTTGAAATATTCAAAGCTAAGAGTATGCAGTTACAGCTAAAAAATTAGGATATTTATCTGAAACACAATGAAAGTGCAGGGTATTTTAACAAAATTAAGTCTAGAAGCCTAAGCAAGATGAATAGTTTTGGTTATATATATATATATATATAGAGAGAGAGAGAGAGAGAGAGAGAGAGAGAGAGGGAGGGAGGGAGGTGCCATAGGAGGGAATTTCCTCCTATGGCGTCGAAACAATACGCTCTTCACGATTTTTATCGACGATTGGCACCCATCACCATCATCTTTATCATGTAAGATGTGGATACACCAAATTTCATATGATTCTATCACTTTTTCACTGTTAATTTAATGGGTGCAAAATTAATGGTTTACCGACAATAGGACTTTTTACATTGCTAATTCAACGATGAAAAGTGGTGGAATCATGTGAAATTTGGTGTAGCCACATCTTGCATGATAAAGATGATGATGATGGATGCCGATCATCTAAAAATATCATAGAGGACATGGATATTTGATGCCACATAAGGAAAAAACCTCTTAGGGTCTATTTTCTTCATTATATATATATATATATATATATATGGCGGGTTCGCGTTTTAAAAAACGCGAACCTGAATGAATAAAGGCCGTTGAATCTTGTTTTTTTAATCAACGGTTAAAATTAATTCAGCTTAATAAATTGTTAATAAATAGAAAGTAAATATTCGACTCTTGATTTGATGTTTTTCTTGAATTTTTTTCCTAAAATCAAGGAGTAGAATATTTAACTTTTATTTATTAACGATTTATTAAGTTGAATTAATTTTTAACCGTTTATTAAAAACACAAAACCCAACGCCCACATTCAAGTTCGCGTTCGCGAACCCGCCTGTAGGATCTGTTGTCTGTGTGTATCAATGAGGATGTTCTTGATTTGGAAAGAATCAAATGATATCGTATAGATAGAAGAAATTCACCTCTATAATGGCTTTAATGTTCTGCTTATCAAATGGAAAGCTTCTATTGAGATCCTTCTCAAGAGAAAGCAAAATATCCACAAATGCGCCGCTTTCATTATTTTCGAGCTCGCCCGAAAATCCCAGAGCCCTTCTCTGATCCACAATGTCATCTAGAAATTCATCCACCTTGTCAAAAATGCTACAAACTCTGGCATCCAACCCATTAATTTTACTAATCCAAGCAAGCCAAGGGAAATAATCTCCCCAATGAAATGCTCCAAGCAATGTAGATGCTTCCTCGATCAATTTCCCAACCGCATCGTTCCTTTTTTCCTCTTTCAGGCATTTGCCAAGTGCAGCTCTGCTAATAATGTCCCTAGCCAAAGTGTTTAAAATCTCTGTTAAATTTATCACCTCGCCCTTATAACACATTTCACATATTTTATCAATCATAAAACTCACCTCCTCTTCTCTTATAGATTTAAAAGAATGTACCATTTTAGTGCTCAATAGATGTAGCACTCCAATTTTTCTCACTTGTCTCCAATACTCATTGTAAGGAGCGAAGGCGATGTCTTTGCCTTGATACAAGAGTTTTCTGGGTATGTGCAATGAAGGTCGATTCGCGAAAATATGGTCTTGACCCTTCATAATTTCTCGAGCCATGTTCGGTGATGATACTACGAGAGTTGGGACTTGGCCAAGTTGGAGAAGCATGAGGGGTCCATATTTGTTAGATAGAGCGAGGAGCGAGCGATGAGGCAAGGAGCTAAGCTGGTGGAAGTTGCCTATGATTGGAAGTTTCGGTGGCGAGGGAGGATACCGTACTTTCTTGGCGAAACGGCGGATGAAAAGGTAAAGTGATGCGATGAGGGCAATAGATGCAAGAAAAGGGGAAATGAAGAGAAGGTGATCATGATGGAGTTGCATATTGAGTTGTGTGTTTGTGTTCATGAGTGATGCTCAAGGCATTCATGTATATATACAGGGACTTCAACACAACAAGTTCACTATAATAATGGCCAATGTGTGACGCAAGATGCAAACAGAGAGATGATTGGTGGCAAAAGATTGATGAGTTGGATATGAATCTCTCACCACATGCATTTCTCGTGATTCATGCTGAAACGATGGAAGAGAACACAAGAACACTGACATAACGAAATTTTGCCAAGTTGCTCTAAAGATATTTTTTATATGTTCAGTATCTGCTCTTCAATCACAATCAAGGAAAGACTGACCATGGGTGGCCAAAACATTCAAAACCAAAACGAATAATGATCAAATCAAATTACAGTGTTTTAAAACATGTTACTTGACCAATGGGCAATAGCTCAATGCCTATGGCACATCTCCTCGGGGTTTGAATCTCAGGAATGGAAGTGACAACAAATTAACGTTTTCGGAGCAAATTCGTGGGTCCATTGGGTGCGTGGATATGGTGTGTGCTTGGATAAGATTTACGGGCTAGTTTCCAAAAAATAAAAAAATTGAAAAAAATACTTCCGGAGCTATGGTTCATGCTCAGTGTACCAACTTTGTGTTCATGGATACAATTGAAGGCCTCAATAGGCAACCCTAACAGTAATAACATGAATGTTCCCGTCATGTTTCAACAGCTATATATTTGTTGAATTTGATTTTAATTTGGATTAGTTAGGAATTAGTTAGGATTTAAATCTAATCTCTTTAGTTTAAGATTTAAATCTAATCTCCGGTTTAAATTCATATTTATCTCTAATTTAAATATGGATTTATCTCCTATCATTTATTTATCGTATAAATAAAAGGCTTTTTCTAAGGATTTCTAATAATCTTTGATTAGAGTGGGAGAGAGTGGCCAAGCACGGTGGGGGATAAAGAGAGATTTTGTAAAAGGATGTTTCTTTGTAAAAAAGCGTGAGAAGTCGGTGTAATCTCTCATAATTCATTATCATAGTGGAAGCTTTCGTCGCGGGTTGCAGGATTAGGTGCTAGCTGCGTTGATCCTAGATAAATCTTGTCTTTTTGTGGGTGTGTGCTTTTCGTATAATTTAATATCCGTCAGATAGCCTTTTTCAATCTACTCTAAAACAAAGATCTTGAAATTCCACTGCGTATAGATACGTAATTCCTACAACAGGTTGTATCAGAATGTCAAGTTCTCGTTTTGGAGTTGATTAGGAAGATGGCGTCTACAAATTACAAGATCAAAAAGCTCGATGGGCGCAAGAGTTCGTCTACAAATCACAAGATCGAAAAGTTCAATGGACGCAAGAATTTTGGTCTATGGAGATTGAAAATGACGGCGTTGCTGAAATATCAAGGTGTGCATAAGATTGTCTTTGCGAAAGACAGAATTCTGGCGACGACCACGGTAGCGAAAAGTGTAGATATAGAGAACGAAGCTCACAGTTCGATTCAGCTTTCAATGGCCAATAAAGTTCTTTGCGAAGTGGCGCAAGAGACGACAGTGGAAAAATTGTGGAACAAGTTGGATTCTGTTTACATGAAGAAATCTCTTATTGACCGGTTCATTCTAAAGAAGTCCGGGAAGCGTATAGAAGTTTTTTCGGTCCGATTTAAGCGGAGGGTTCGCTTCGCAGGAGTTCGCAGGAATATGCAGGCCGGAGAGAATCGTGCATCAGTACACCACGTTGGGAGATTCTTGGTCAGGATGCATTGCAGGGCGAATGGTTCGGACAACTGGGAAAAACAAAAGTTTACGGCTTACGGCCGAGTTTTCAAGGGAGTTTCGGGCTGGAGCCTTATCTTCAGTCAAGTACCTCATCGATCGATCTCCATCGACGAAGTAGATATGAGAATTCCCGAAAAGTTATGGACCGGAAGGGCTAGAGATTACTTAGGGATTCATTTTGTTGGGTGCACCAAGGAGTCAAGTATCGAGTGATGTTCTCTTATCGGCTTTAGAGGCGAAGCAAAAGGACACAGGTCGTGATGTTATGGGATCCAGAGTGGAGTAATCAGCCGAGTGACATTCGTTGAGTCTGCAATACTTCGAAGAAGACAGACTGGATCAGATGGGGAACGAAGAATAGGTATGCCTTTAAGAGAGGTGGAGTTCGAAGTTTCAGTCCAGGTCACGAGATATAGGTGGTCAGTACTCCGATTCAGGTGAAGTGTCCAGTAGAGATGGTGGTGCAGAAGGCGAGGATAGTTCAGCACACATGAGTGGTTAGGGACAAGTCTCCAAGGTTAGAGGATCGGGAGTTCGGCAGAAAGGTTGTACATTTAATTCGTGGCATAGAGAGTGTCATGGATGGGGAGTTGAGTCGGTTGCAGCAAAGTATCGAGCAAGTTCTAGATCGGTATGGAATGAAGAAGACTTGGCTTGTGTCTTCTCACTTTAAGGTGCACTTCAGGCTTTCGACGATATTATCACCAGGGGCAAATGCAGACAGAGATCATATGTCTTTAGTGTCATATGCAAGTGTAGAGCTTAGTATGGGATGCACGCGACCAAGTGTTGCACTGGCAGTTGGAACAGTCAGCAGATGCTGGGCTATTCCGAGCGGAGAGCATTGACAGGCTGTGGAGTGGATCCTGAGATACTTTGAGAGATAGTGAAGTGATCGGCTTGTCATTCAGCATAAGCAGTGTTGATGGTGCATCGTGATAGAATATGGTGATAGGGGCATATGGAGGTCGATGACGGATTACATATTGGACACGGATGCAGTGCCAAAAAGATTGACGCTTCAGTCCAGTATCGCGATATCAACGAGGGAGGAAAAATTGACAACAGTCTTGGAGGAGGTTAGGGAGGCCATCTATTTGCAGACATTATTGGGTTTGGGAGAACCAGAGAAGGTGAGAGTGTTCTTCTTAGAGGCCGAGAAGAAAGTGATATCTCCTATGAAAATCGGTACCCTAAAGGATCCAGCAGATGTGTTTCTAAGATGGTTCGGATCCAAGTTCAAGTTTTGCCTAGTTGATTGTTGAGACGCCTTCGGACATAAGACGACGAGAATAGAGTTCTAAGGTGTTGAGAAAGTGAAGAG
This sequence comes from Agapanthus africanus, assembly GCA_030015575.1. Taxonomy (NCBI): domain Eukaryota; kingdom Viridiplantae; phylum Streptophyta; class Magnoliopsida; order Asparagales; family Amaryllidaceae; genus Agapanthus; species Agapanthus africanus. The sequence continues at coordinate 53,132,082 of CM057339.1, forward strand.
ATTATGATGAATTTGAATTAAGGTGGAGATTGTTGAATTTGATTTAAATTCAAATTAGTTAGGATTTAAATCTAATCGTTTTAGTTTAAATTTAAATCTAATCTCCAATTTAAATTCATATTTATCTCTAATTTAAATATGGATTTATCTCCTATAAATAGAAGGGTTTCTCTAGGGATATTTATGAATTCATAATTCTTTAATAACGTAGGGTTTGATTAGAGCGGGATAGGATGGTCAAGCACAGTCGCGGATAAAGAGAGCTTTTGTAAGAGAGGGTATTTCTCTGTAAAAGAGAATGAGATGTCGGTATAATCTCTGATAATTCTTCATCATAGTGAAATTTTTCGTCGCAGTTTGCAGGATTAGGTGCTTTACGCCGAACCTGGATAAATCTTGTGTTTTTTGTTAGTGTGTTCTTTTCGTGTGATTTGATATCTGTCAGATAGTCTTTTTCAACCTACCCTAAAACAGAAGTCTTGGATTTCCGCTGCGCATAGATATGTAATTCTTACAACAATAATACGTATATAACCTCCCCATCTGAATAAACTTGTGTAGCTGCATCTAGGTTAGGTGCTATGAAAATTGTAGATAACTCTCCACAATAATTATATGCCAAATTTAGGAAAAATTCGGAGATCTACGCAACTACAGAAAGACGGCGAGATATTCAAGATTTTATGAGCTCAAAATCATCTAAATTGACGATAAAATTACAGGAAAAATCTGGAACCACAAAGCCAAAATTCGAGGGCGAATCAGCGGTGAATCAAGTCAATTAGGGGCGAATCAGCGATCGAATTTGGGTCGTTCGATGAGATTTTTTATGGGCACGATCGTCTTTCTTCATATGCTAATATGAGATGTAGGGTTTCGTCTTTCAAAAATTCTGAAGGCACACAATAACAATCAACAGAGAAATTAGATTAGATTTTCATAATTGCTAGCAAGTTGATTCTCTTGTATATTTTATTACTTGTTCTGCAAACTTTCTTAGCTCTACATAAACACCTGTACATCCCTAGAGTTTCATATCTCTTTCATAGGCTTTGCAAAACTAAAAGATATCAAGAATAATTGTAAGTTTTATTTCATATTGAATAAAGTTTATAATTTCCTTTCTATGAGTAACTAATTATTTTTCTAGGGTTTTGTACTGTCTTTCATTATATGGTTGGATGTGTTTTATGATCTTCTTTTCTTTTACTTCATCATGAATTACTTTTGATATAATTCCTTTCTTGTAATTTTCATCATATAAACTAGATCTTACAGGGATAATTGACACTTTGAATTAAATCTAGGAATTGATGATACGTCTAAAAACTAATTAGGATAATGAAAGCTTGACAAACTAGAACCCTAATTAGGGACGGTAAAAGATATGGTTTTTATTAAAATAAATTCAATCTAGATAGTTAAAGAGTTCTAGCTTAATCAACATGATGGTTTAGATTAGCTACATATTGCTATTAATCAAAGATTCAACCTAGGTCATTTTTAATTATCAAGAACTAAGTTTTTAATATAATTTCTAAATGATCTTTTATAATTGATAAGCTATTTTTAATTAATTTAATATAACATATGCTTTTATATTAAGTAATAGAAAACATATTAGAAATAAATAAAGAAAAGAAGTAGTATCTTTTATGCCAACCAAAGAAAGATAAGCAGTATAAAAATCCTAGAACTTTCTCACTCATAAAAAACCCACTTTTATTTGCTCTTTTAAAAAAAATCCAACTCTTTAACTTAGTTTAAAAGTAGTTAACACACCTCTCTGTAGGAACGATCCTCAAGTACGACTGCGATAAGCTGTATACTTGCGGTTAAATTTGGAGTTAATCTATCAGAAACATCCAACAAAATCCATATTTTATTGGAGTGCGTATAGTCCAACTCGGATATCTTGACATCCAACCATCAGTCGGAAGTCACTACTCTTTATGGCCTGCTGATCACTAGTAGGGTCATCATCACACAAGATGCAAACCTCAGTGTCACCGTCCACGAGAAACCATAATATCTTTTGGGTAGCTAAGGTTGCAATCTAGATCTGCGGAGTAGCTAAGCTTTGTCGGGCACAATTGAATCATTAGGTTGTACTAAATTTTAAGTAACCGTTTGTGGTTCAACTTCATGAACTCTGGAAGCGACACCTCAGTAATCCCATCAACGGCTGGTACGACCGTCTGAACGGTAGGCAGCACAACGACCTCCGGAGCAGGCTGAACGACATTAGGCCTCTGAGTCCGGCTAGCCTCAAACAAAGACCTGACCATCTGGTGCAGATCCAGAACCCTCGCCTCAAAATGAGAAATCTTATCATACAAAGGATGATCAACCTGTCCCTGGGTCACCGGGATACCACCCTGGTCAGTTCTCGTCTCAGACGAACCTTCCCTGACCTCGTCTTTCGCTGCAGCCCTCTCGGCTCACGTAAACATGGTGACCGGAACAAACAACCAAGAATCGATGAGGATAGATCAACTGAAACGAATAGAAGGAACGATCTCAAAATATATGCTAAGGTTACTTAGGCGTGGTATTTTATCGTAAATATACTGTGGAACATACGTACGGTACGTCACTCGACTTGGTACCTACTCCATCATACCAAAGTCATCCTACAAAAGTCCGGGTCTAATACCCCCAAAGTCAAGTCTAAGTTCCGTAAAGTTAAACTTAGGTTCCGAAAATTCAAGCCCTAGACTCCACATAGTCAAATCTAGACTCAACAAAAGTTAAACTTAGTTCTCTGATACCAAATTTCTCACGACCCGAAAATTTCACGTGACCAACACTTGAATCACGTGAAGTTTATAGGACCCCACCGTAACCCAAGTAAACCAAAAACGAGAAATCTAAACCATTTATAAGAAAATAATGGAGTTGTAGTTTTGAAAAGGGGTTTCTAATATGAATTCAAGCTTGTTAAATATAATAAAGTTTGATTGAAAATAATTTTTGTTGTTTTAAAATCGGGCAGCATCTCCTTTATAAATTTTGAAGAAAACCATGTACAATACATATAATATAAAAAATCATCCCCAATGGGAGAAAGCTCACCCCTATACTGTGGAGACACAATCCACGCAAATATATATGACACCCAAGGTGAAGAATCACAAGCAAAAATCAAAAGATATGTATATAATCAAATCAATTCGACTCCACACGAGTCCGACACCCAAAACATACATATCTAAGTCTCGTCTCTAAGTCGTGGATTATACAAGTGGTTGATGGAGTTTCTAATTAGATACAAGAGAGTATATACATATAAAAAAGACGGTTATGAAACAACTGTGTAACCCACCTAGCAAAAGAAATCACCCAAAGAAAGAAATGTGCCAATAAGCCGCTACTGATCCGAGCGGTCGATCCTGCAAGAAACTATGGTACAACGGGAATGAGTTGCCAACTCGTGAGTAAAAAATATCACAAGGTAGAAATCGAAATGCATAACGATCTACCTAGGTCATAAGTATAGTATTAATATAATATGTACTGACATATATATATAATGTATAAGTACTATAACCGCACTGCAATGGATCGCGTAAACATCTCATATATAGCATGCATCCAAATAAGTATATAAAGTAGTCGAAAGATATATGTATGTAAATCGTTTCAAAATACCCATATGATATGTATATCACGGCACAAGTAGCGAACGTTGATTCATGAAGCAATATATGCATTTGTTTAAAGTATATGTCACACCTTTTAGAATTGATTTGAAAGGGTTTCCTTTTGAAAGTTTCTTGTGACGTCATAGACACGTGGGAAAATAGGAAGACTATAGCTCCCTTGGGAACCTCTTTAACTTATATTGATATATAAAAATAGTATTCAGGTACTGTCTCTAGGATTAATCCTGTTCAACTACTATATAGCATAAACCATCTCAATCTATACAGGGCATCTATATTGATCCCTCACATATATTCACAACATATCAAATCTGTGTCAATCATCGACACTTGAAACACACAATCAAATGAGTGTCCATCATCGACACTCGAAATCTCATAATCAAAACATCATCATAAAACCATGTCAATTATCGATACATAAATCTCATCTGTTTCTTTTGGGACTATCCCTTAGATCAGTCCTCTTTCTTTACATTCAAGGCATGGAACCCCAGCCATATCCACCGTGTCCACCTTTCTCATTTCGAACCCTGGTCATATCCATCATGTTCATTCTCATCTCTAACCCCGGCCGTATCCACCGTGTTCGTAAAAACTTATCATATCAAGAGAAAACCGCACTTTTGAAATCATAATCAAGTTTTATAAATCATATCGCGATTTCTCGAAATCCATGAAAAACATCAAGTCCATAGGGACACAATCCATAATTCATCTATGCCTTAATTGGCAAAAATCATATACGAATATCTATGCCAATGGTATTCGTATATCACAATCATGAAGTAGCACGCATACTAACATGAATAACTAAAACACGAATAAGCATGGCAGTTCTACTGTATCATGGCAATACTAATGATGTGTACTGTAGCATGCGCGTCTGTGCTTGTGCAACATGACAATCATTAGTAATTATACAAGTGTTCTATCAAGTGTATTCGCATAAGAATAATTCTCAAATCCCATCATAAATATCTATATCATAATCGACAACAATGCATCGTGCATCTTTCTTCGATTGACGATTACATACACGGATATATCAATCAATCACATATATATAATGAAATCATAATAGACAGCATTTAAATCAACATGGATATAATTTAGCATGGAAATTCTACAGTGTCATGGCAGTACCGATGATATGTAGTGTAACATGCACGTCTGTGATTTGTGCTACATAGCAATCATTGGTGGTTGTGCGGTGTTCTATCGGTGTATTCATATAAGCATGGTAATAGTATACTAGAAATACGAAGCTAATTAGAACTAATGGTATAACCATAGCGTATATATAATAACATAATCGAAGCATGAGCATATAAGGAGTAAAATAATCGTAACGTGAACAAGCATTATAAATAGACAATTACTTATTAGCCATACAGTTATAGTTTAAAATAGAACGAAACATTGCTTTCAAAAATGAGGAGGCTGCGGTATTTTTAAAATAGATATTCATTTGAAATTAGCAGCGCACTCTTGAAATTATCATTTTAAAATAAGAACGAGTCGTTAGTTTCAAAATAAGTATATCTCAGCACAATCATAGTATCCCAATCGAGATAAAAATATGACTCTACGAGTCAAATAAATATCGGCCGCATTCGACAATCTATTCTCATCTCATTAAGTACGGAATCTCATCTCGTACGATCTCAATCAAAATATCCAATCTCAATCAGTACAGACCTCAAGTCGTGTACGCAAATACATAGCTCATATAATACAGACGTCTAGTCGCATATGGCATATATCATTAATCATATATACTTATATATATAACCTACTAGGTATGAATTATACACTAATTATATAGTCTACGAACTAATTATAGGCTAAGTATCTGGATTACGTATATACGTTTTCTATTCCTTAGGACTAGTTTCGGGGGTGCTATACGTCATCCACCCGACTTCCCCCGTAGATATAAATCTACTCACCGAAGTCCGTCTCGATCCAGTCGAATTCGACGACCATCTTTCCCTCCCTCGCCTTCTTGGAAGCCCCCACAATCGACCCTATAACCAAATTAGTTATAAACATGCAAGGAAACTCCATTAAAATCAATACAAACCTAAACTAAATACGGTGAAAACATCCAAAACTATCAAAAATATTGAAAGGCGGACGTCTGCAGCTCTTAAAGGCAGACGTCTGGATAAGATGTTACTGTCGCACAGAGAGCAAAACGGATGTCCGTAGAAGGGCTCTCAGACGTCTGAAGACCAAAACCAAAGAAAACCAAATCAAATGCAGATGTCTGTCTCATCAAATAGCAGACGTCTGACTTGGAAAATATTGCAAACCAATAAGGTTAAGACAGACGTCTGAAACTTCAGAGGATAGATGTCGGCTGCTCAAATATCATTAAAAGCAGTTTAAAAGCAGACGTCTGAAGCTTCTGAGCTCACACGTCTGGTGAAGAAATGAAGTTTATCGGTAGGCGTCTGATATTTTGGAAGACAGACGTCTGCAGAAGGAAAATCATGAAGCATACATCATGAGTAGACGTCTACAGAAGGATTCTGCTGAAACGAAATTTGAAAAACTTGAAAAATTCTTGAAACTTTAAAATCAATCCTTTTTCACCAAAATACCCTCTACTCCCAAAATAAAGTGTAATCACCAAGTAAACCATAGTAGATCTATCACAAACTAGTGGATCACTTTACAAAACAAGTATAAATATTTTAGCCCATAAAAATACCTTTTTTTTTGCAAAAACCATACTTTTCCAAAGCTAATACTTTAAAAACTTGAAAAACTGTAGAAAAGAGGGATTTTTCTTATTCAAGATGATAAAAGGAGATGATCCAAGCTTCTAGCAAATCATAAGAAGCTTAGTGATGGCTTCAAGTGATGCAACTTGTTAGAAACTAGGCTTTGGTGGAGGAAAAATTAGTTTGGAGTTATGTCTTGGATGATGAGAGCATTGATGGAGGAAGTGTTTGGAGAGGAAGGAGAAGAAGAAGAAATGAGGATGATGCAACTTGTTAGATTTCAAGACAACACAGAAAATGCAAAAAGATTCGCTAAGGTTGGAAATTTTATTTTTAGAGTAAGAAATTAGCTTTGTAACAATCAAAAAGCACATCATATGTGCCCTTCAGCTTGAGAGGGAGTGCTAAGAATAAAGATATATATATTTGTAAGAGATATGATTTGATATATTTGATAGACTGGTAAGATTTAGATTTGATTAGATCATGATTTGCTTAGTGTTGGATATAGGTGCCCTGAATGCAATTATTGTAATTGTACAGGACCTATATGGATAGAACATTCTTGCTCGACATGATAGTATGTTATTTGGTTTATCTTTATCATCATGTGTATATGTTTTACTAGTTATTACGTATCGCTAATACATGTTGATAAAATACATAGGATCTTTGCTTGACTACCAGGATTATGGTAGAGATCATATGTCACGCCCCGCTTCCCAGAGTACGCTAAGATGAGCACGTGACATAGCCAACCATGCTACCCGTGGATAGGAAAAATCCTTCCACAGTCACATTACGGCTGTAGAGATATCAAGAACAGGAAAGTAAACTAACTATCTAGTACATGTCCATAAGCCAGAATAAAAGAGTTTAGAAATAACAAGATACGGAAGCCAAAAGATACAATAAATGAAACGCCTGGAAGTGAAACTACATACCGACAGGAAGTTCACCGCTCGTCTAACAGCGGCAATACTCCTGATCAGTCTGCAACAAGGTAGAAGAATCTGGGCCATGCAAAACCCAGACGTCAGCGCGTCATGTCATCAAGCAATAAAATATAAACAGGGTAACAGGCAATGCAAATATAATCATGAATGAAAAGCAGGTGTAACAGTAATGTAAATCAGGGCAGTGAAGGGTAGTGTGCAGTGAGTAAACTAAACTGTTCTATTGGGTTATCTACTCTCAAGTATTTGAAATCAATTTGATGAATCATCGATGTAACTCAATAGTATCCCGTGCATGCCCGGGACCACGGTCTACAGACTCTCGGGCTGAAACCGAGACGTGCCGCTAGGCAGTAAAAGGTAGCAGGTACAGACGAGTGATGTCAGCATCATCACTCCGGGGCTGGCCTAGCCCGTAAGACTGATCAGAACAGGTATCGAACTGTTGAGTTACAAGTTAGGTTTAACCATTGATTTCCCCATACCCCAAGCTATGTATGTCAAGTCAGGTATTCAGGGTCCAAGAACTAATGCCAACACAGGATCAGGTAAGAGCAGATTTGTCTGGATAGACAACAGGAACGGTCCGTGAGGACTACATGTCAGGTTTGTTGGCATTGGACACGAGATCAAGTAACGGGTCAAGCCATGGTACATCAGGTCAGGTCAAGTAGTGTACGGTACCATGTCGGGTCAATCAATATGTATGTAGTGAGTCATGTCAGGGTGTAAAAGATAACATGTGGGTGCTCATAAACAGCTAGCATAATCATGGTTATAAGTAATCAAGCATGGCTATCAACAACATAATCTAAGCAATGAATTTAACAATAAAGCAAATTCAATTAATTAGCAGTACAGTTATCAGTGGTGGTTCAGAGACGGTTTCAACACTATATGAATACAGTATGACAAATATGGATGTTAAAATCAGGTTAATAAGCATTAAGTAATCTAGGGATGCAATGACATGTATAATATGTTCAATGGATGCAATTATAACTAAAACCGGTTGAAGATGCGCACGGATGTCCGAAAAGTTATAAAACTATAAAATGGTAATGTGGGATGTACAACTAAGCAATATGTGATATAAATATTGATATAATAATATTAGTATGGATAGCATATTCAAAGCGATTAATAACTATAAAAGTGGTATTGATTAACCATGCACAAGAAAGTTCCGTTCAGAAATTCAGCGTCACCCTGATTGTAAAATAGTTTAAAAATAACAAACGTTCTCCAAAAGGGACGTGTCTTATACCAAAACGAAGATAATTCAATAAGGTTTTCATTTTTATAAGTATAAGTATCTCAGGTTGTCCCTATGAAAAGCTATGAACATTCGAAGTTGAAAGTTTGCTGTTGGAATTTCCCTGGACGACAGTTTAGAGACGTATTCATTTGCATTTTACGTTATTTAAACAATTTATTTTGCAAGTAAATATTTCATAAAGTTATAGTATTATGAGTTAGCTTCACAACGAACTAAAGAACGTATACTAATGATTTTTCTATGATTTATAATGAATTTTATAAGGTAAGGTGCCGCTTTTCAACGACGTTTCATGTGTAAACTATAATATTTTCAAGTGTATAATATTATAAAATTCAGATTATAAACTAATTAAAGATAATAATAAGAAATATTACGACGATATATTTTAAATGATATGGATGCAGTATAATGTAATCTAGTATGTCACAAGATAAGTTTTCATGATCTAGATTTAAAATGATATAAACGGATGCAAACGGAACATCGAAACGTTATAAAATTAAACATGGGGTACTAGATTTAAACTATAGGTATGGTATTTATTTAAATAGGTATAAAATGAATTATATAGCATGTAGCAATATTAACTTGCCTAGACGGAACAAGAACGGATGTGTACGGAACGTCCTTCGTCGGCGAAATGTCGCGACGCGCACACGGTACATGGAACGGTTCTAAACAATGCACGAGGGTGATCACGCAAGTCAGGTACGTTCACTGGATCACTCGAATCGTCAGCGACGAGCACGGCTCCGGCGGTGATCACCGGAATCAAGAAACAAGATCAAGAAAAAGAAAGAAGAAAGAAGAAGCAGAAGTAAGAAGAAGAGGTTGTGTATTAAATAAGTAAAAAAAAAATTAAATAAATAAAATATATATAAATATATATATTCAGAGGAGAGAGAGAGAGAGAAAGGAGTTGTTATTAAGGTTTAGATTTTAATTTAAAAAGATTTTGTAAGTTATAAATATTTTAAACTGTTAAATTTTAATAAAGATATTAGCTGAAATAAAATTGGATTTTCTGGTAAATACAAATTTAGTCCAAAACATGCCCGGGTCGAGTCTAAAATTTTGGATTTGAAATATGGAAATTATTAGCAAGTTCCAAAAATTAAAATGAAAGATTATGTAACAGAAATGTATACCCCCAAGAACGGACGCACGTACGTGCGCGTAGCCATCCAAACACGTCCGTTTCACTGAACGGGACGAAAACACGATGCAAGGACACTACCACAGGGTTAGGGGTATCAAGCAGGCTATGAAATGCAATTTTAAATTATTTTTCGTGATTTAAATTGTTATATGCAAAAGATGCGATACTAGACAAAATATCAGTATATACTAAATCATGAGATGTACTAGTCCATGCAACAAGTCAAGATAATTTATAAAATAAGAGTCAAACAGGTTCAAGCAAGCGGGTCGGGTCGAATGCAATATAAAGTGTAAAATACCATTTGCACCCAAGATACGCTAAATCAAGAAATATCACGAATAAAGAAAATACGAGAACTTGAATTGGTATAAATGAACTAGGGTGTTACATTATACCCAACTACAAAAAGAATTTCGTCCTCGAAATTCCCAAGACAAGAGAAGATAACAACCAAGAAACTACAAGAATAAGTATGGAAACCTCCGTCGAATTTCATCTTCACGTTCCCAAGTTGATTCTCCTTGTGAGCGATCACCCCAAGAAACAAGTACGAGAGGGATAACCTTGTTCTTAAGAACATTTTCCCTTCGATCCACAATCAACATCGGTCGTTCCTCAAAGGTTAAATCTTCTTGTACGGTCAGCTCTAAATGATCCAGCATGTGTGCTTCATCTCGAACATACTTACGGAGTTGAGATACATGAGACACGTCATGAACATTCACCAAGGATTGCGGTAACGCCAAACGATCAGCCACTTCTCCAACACGTTCCAAGATCTCAAAAGGTCCAACGAATCGAAAACTAATCTTTCCTCGTCTTCCAAAATGAATCACCCCTCCAGTTGGTGATTCCTTCAAGAATACCAAATCACCAACGGCGAACTCTAGAGGTCTTCTCAATGTAACTGCCCAACTCTTTTGTCGGTCTTGTACTGCTTTCATATGATTCCAGATAGTATAAACCTTCTCAACTGTCTGCACAACCAAATCTGGTCCCAACAATCTTCGATCCCCGACATCGTCCCAACAAACAGGTGTACGACACTTGCGACCACATAAAGCTTCGAATAGAGCCATCCCAAAAGTCCCCTGAAAACTGTTGTTGTAAGAAAACTCCACCAAGTGTAGATGATCCTCCCATGAACCCTTGAAGTCTAACATGCAAGATTTCAACATGTCTTCGAGAATGTGGATTGGTTTCTCCGACTGGCCATTTGTTAGAGGGCGATAAGCTGTGCTACACTTCAATCGAGTCCCCAAACTTCCCTGTAAGCTCCTCCAAAAGTGTGCTAAGAAACGAGTGTCACGATCGGACACGATGCTCACCAACATTCTACGCAATCCTACAATCCCCCCACTCGTACCGTTCTGCCAAAACTTCTGTTGATTGACCAACTTGAAAGGGATGAATGAGCTGCCTTGGTCAAACCGTCAACGATCACCCAACTACACTGTTGCATTTCGGACTCCTTGGTAGAGCCGTCACGAAAATCCATGGTTAAATGTTCCCGCTTCCACTGAGGAATCGGAAGTGGTTGCAATAAACCAGTAACCCTTCGATGTTCAGCCTTAACTTGCTGACACACCAAGCACTTTGCCACAAAGCGAGCAATCTCCCGTTTCAAACATTCCCACCAGAAATGCTGTCGTAAGTCTCGGTGTGCCTCCTTCATAAGATCTTCACGAATATCTCCCTTTGGCACACACAAACGGCTATCATACCTCAACGAGCCATCTTCATGTATTAGTACATCTGTTCGTATTCCGGCTTCAACCTGTTCTCGAAACTTTTGCGATCTAGGGTCCTGTGGTTATGCTGCTTTAATATTCTCGATCAACGACGAACGTACTTGTAGCTGCATCAACTGTCCCGTAGGATGCGGTAGCACAACCTCCAAAACAAATCTTCGAAAGTCTTCAACGAGTTCTTTCTGCGTAGTCAACATCTGAATTGCCGGTATTCGACTGAGCATCCGGTACAACGTTAACTTTTCCCGGATGGTACTTAAGATCGAAATCGCAGTCAGCCGTCAGCTTCAACCATCTTCGTTGTCTCACAACTAGCTCCTTCTGAGCGAACACGTACTTTAGGTTGTTATGATCGGTGAATATTTCGACCCCTTTCGCCCAATAGGCAGTGTCTCCAAATCTCCATAGCGAAAATCCCAGCCGCAAGCTCCATGTCATGAGTTGAGTAACTCTTTTCATGGGTCTTCAACTGTCTCAACGCGTAAGTTACAACCTTCTCATGCTGTATCAATACACATCCCAATCCTTTCCCAGATGCGTTGCTGCGAAACACCAATCCTCCAGAACTGTCTGGCACGGTTTAAACAAGAGCGGTTATCACTCTTGCTCCAACGCCTCAAAGGCCGACGCACACTTATTCGTCCACACAAATGGTACTTTCTTGTGCATAAGCTTGGTCAGAGGCTCAGCCAAACGAGCAAAATTTTCTTCACGAACCTTCTATAGTATCCTGCAAGTCCAAGAAACTTCTGATCTTTGCAACGTTCTTCGGAATCGACCGGTCTTGAACTGCGGCAATCTTCCCTGGGTAAACGGCGATTCCATCTCCAGCTACGATATGTCCCAAAACTTTACTTCTTCAAGCCAAAACTTGCACTTGCTCATCTTTGCATATAATCTTTCTTGCCTCCAAATCTGCAGTGCGATCTTCAAGTGTTCCGCATGCTCCTCAATGCTCCTCGAGTAGACCAGAATATCTTCCATGACTATTACTAAAACTGGTCCAAGAATGGTGAAAAGATTCCGTTCATCAAGTCCATAAATATTGCCGGTGTATTCGTTACTCCGAAGGCCTCACTAATACTCGTAATGTCCATACAGAGTTCGGAACGCAGTCTTGCAAATATGTTCTGATTTAACTCGGACCTGATGATGTCCGAACCGCAAATCCAGCTTCGAGAATACCCTTGCGCCACTAAGCTGCTCAAACACTTCGCCAATGCGAGGGATCGGGTACTAGTTCATAATAATCACTCGGCTTAATTCTCGATAATCAACGCACGCCTTCCCTGTGTCTTCTTTCTTCTTTACTAGAAGAACTGGAGCTTCCCCAGTTAAGTTGCTGCGGCGAAACCAACCCTTCTCGAATAATTCAGCAATCTACTTCCTGACTTCTTTCAACTCCACTGGTGCCATCGGGTAATATGCCCTTTGAGATTGGCGCTGCACCAGGAACAAGTTCAAGTGCGAACTCCACGTCTCGCCTCGGTGGTAAACCTGATATGTCTTCAAACACGTCCATGAAACTCTCGAATATTGCCGGTGCTTCTTCCTTACCCACTTCCATCGTCGAAAGAACATTGTTTGTCGGCCTAGCCCTAAACTTGACTGGCCCGACAGAACTGCTTCCTCCAGCAAAACAACCTCCGAATGTCCGGGAATCTGGAGAATCACTTTCCCTTCCTTACAATATGAGCGTGAAAAGTGCCGCGAAATCCCATTCCCAAGACAACAACAAACAAGGAAATGCACCAGGATTGAATAATCCTAACGCGGGGAAAAAACAAGAACGAGTAAGATACCAAGATGACTTCATCCGAAGTCAAGATACTGAAGAGGGTTAACCACAGTAAACATGATTCAAACTGGCGATGGAACAATAACTGGTAAGCAATGAAACCGAGAGAAGCAAGGTAATATAACGATCATGGAATACGGAAGTGAATCAAGACCAGGACTCCAAATTACTTAAATAGAGTACCGCATTGTAACCATGCTGCAGTTCATGGGCACAATTACTTAACTCCACCCAAGTCGCCCAAATCCTAGTATCAGAATCAAGAAACGGGGAGAAACAATAGAGAACCAAAAGGATTTCCGGTCGAGATGCAAAGTGGTTTGCATATCACCCAAACAAAGGATCAAGAGAAGGGTATGATTCAACAATCACGATAATCAAGGTGGCAGGACATGTTCCTAATCACGAGTATTCTGATTCGTGTATTGGGTCCAATACCCAACTACAAAAGAATCAAACCCGATTAACCTATATCCCGTGGCTCTGATACCAAAAGAACCATGTCACGCCCGCTTCCCAGAGTACGCTAAGATGAGCACGTGACATAGCCAACCATGCTACCCGTGGATAGGAAAAATCCTTCCACAGTCACATTACGGCTGTAGAGATATCAAGAACAGGAAAGTAAACTAACTATTTAGTACATGTCCATAAGCCAGAGTAAAAGAGTCAAGAAATAACAAGATGCGGAAGCCAAAAGATACAATAAATGAAACATCTGGAAGTGAAACTACATACCGACAGGAAGTTCACCGCTCGTCTAACAGCGGCAATACTCCTGATCAGTCTGCAACAAGGTAGAAGAATCTGGGCCATGCAAAACCCAGACGTCAGCGCGTCATGTCATCAAGCAATAAAATATAAACAGGGTAACAGGCAATGCAAATATAATCATGAATGAAAAGCAGGTGTAACAGTAATGTAAATCAGGGCAGTGAAGGGTAGTGTGCAGTGAGTAAACTAAACTGTTCTATTGGGTTATCTACTCTCAAGTCTTTGAAATCAATTTGATAAATCATCGATGTAACTCAATAGTATCCCGTGCATGCCCGGGACCACGGTCTACAGACTCTCGGGTTGAAACCGAGACGTGCCGCTAGGCAGTAAAAGGTAGCAGGTACAGACGAGTGATGTCAGCATCATCACTCCAGGGCTGGCCTAGCCCGTAAGACTGATCAGAACAGATATCGAACTGTTGAGTTACAAGTCAGGTTTCACCATTGATTTCCCCATACCCCAAACTATGTATGTCAATTCAGGTATTCAGTGACCAAGAACTAATGCCAACACAGGATCAGGTAAGAGCAGGTTTGTCTGGATAGACAAAAGGAACGGTCCGTGAGGACTACATGTCGGGTTTGTTAGCATTAGACACGAGATCAAGTAACGGGTCAAGCCATGGTATATCAGGTCAGGTCAAGTAGTGTACGGTACCATGTCGGGTCAATCAATATGTGTGTAGTGAGTCATGTCATGGTGTAAAAGATAACATGTGGGTGCTCATAAACAGCTAGCATAATCATGGTTATAAGTAATCAAGCATGGCTATCAACAACATAATCTAAGCAATGAATTTAACAATAAAGCAGATTCAATTAATTAGCAGTACAGTTATCAGTGGTGGTTCAGAGACGGTTTCAACACTATATGAATACAGTATGACAAATATGGATGTTAAAATCAGGTTAATAAGCATTAAGTAATCTAGGGATGCAATGACATGTATAATATGTTCAATGGATGCAATTATAACTAAAACCGGTTGAAGATGCGCACGGATGTCCGAAAAGTTATAAAACTATAAAATGGTAATGTGGGATGTACAACTAAGCAATATATGATATAAATATTGATATAATAATATTAGTATGGATAGCATATTCAAAGCGATTAATAACTATAAAAGTGGTATTGATTAACCATGCACAAGAAAGTTCCGTTCAGAAATTCAGCGTCACCCTGATTTGTAAAATAGCTTAAAAATAACAAACGTTCTCCAAAAGGGACGTGTCTTATACCAAAACGAAGATAATTCAATAAGGTTTTCATTTTTATAAGTATAAGTATCTCAGGTTGTCCCTACAAAAATCTATGAACATTCGAAGTTGAAAGTTTGCTGCTGGAATTTCCCCGGACAGCAGTTTAGAGACGTATTCATTTGCATTTTACATTATTTAAACAATTTATTTTGCAAGTAAATATTTTATAAAGTTATAGTATTATGAGTTATATAAATAACGAACTAAAGAACGTATACTAATGATTTTTCTATGATTTATAATGAATTTTATAAGGTAAGGTGTACAGTAAATTTCAGATTTGTCGTATCCGCTTTTCAACGACGTTTCATGTGTAAACTATAATATTTTCAAGTGTATAATATTATAAAATTCAGATTATAAACTAATTAAAGATAATAATAAGAAATATTACGACGATATATATTTTAAATGATATGGATGCAGTATAATGCAATCTAGTATGTCACAAGATAAGTTTTCATGATCTAGAATTAAAATGATATAAACGGATGCAAACGGAACATCGAAACGTTATAAAATTAAACATGGGGTACTAGATTTAAACTATAGGTATTGTATTTATTTAAATAGGTATAAAATGAATTATATAGCTTGTAGCAAGATTAACTTGCCTAGACGGAACAAGAACAGATGTGTACGGAACGTCCTTCGTCGGCGAAATGTCGCGACGCGCGCACGGTACACGGAACGGTTCCAAACAACGCACGAGGGTGATCACGCAAGTCAGGTACGTTCACTGGATCACTCGGATCGTCAGCGATGAGCACGGCTCCGGCGGTGATCACCGGAATCAAGAAACAAGATCAAGAAAAAGAAAGAAGAAAGAAGAAGAAGAAGTAAGAAGAAGAGGTTGTGTATTAAATAAGTAAAGAAAAATTAAATAAATAAAATATATATAAATATATATATTCAGAGGAGAGAGAGAGAGAAATGAGTTGTTATTAAGGTTTAGATTTTAATTTAAAAAGATTTTGTAAGTTATAAATATTTTAAACTGTTAAATTTTAATAAAGATATTAGCTGAAATAAAATTGGACTTTCTGGTAAATACAAATTTAGTCCAAAACATGCCCGGGTCGGGTTTAAAATTTTGGATTTGAAATATGGAAATTATTAGCAAGTTCCAAAATTTAAAATGAAAGATTATGTAACAGAAATGCATGCCCCTAAGAACGGACGCACGTACGTGCGCGTAGCCATCCAAACACGTCCGTTTCACTGAACGGGACGAGAACACGATGCAAGGACGCTACCACAGGGTTAGGGATATCAAGAAGGCTATGAAATGCAATTTTAAATTATTTTTCGTGATTTAAATTGTTACATGCAAAAGATGCGATACTAGACAAAATATCAGTATATACTAAATCATGAGATGTACTAGTCTATGCAACAAGTCAAGATAATTTATAAAATAAGAGTCAAACAGGTTCAAGCAAGCGGGTCGGGTCGAATGCAATATAAAGTGTAAAATACCATTCGCACCCAAGATACGCTAAATCAAGAAATATCACGAATAAAGAAAATACGAGAACTGGAATTGGTATAAATGAACTAGGGTGTTACATCATACTAGTGGGGTCTAGATAGTCCATAAGCATATCCTTAAATATTGTTAGTCGTAGGAGTATCAAGACTGGGCATCGGTACTCCAGAGTAGACTAGTGTATATATTTCTTGACCCTGACCGGGACGATGGCCGGTCCCATAGTTATTGGTGTTTGGCACCGAGATTGTATACAGGTGCTCATTGGTGAATGAGTTCACTAAAAGGACTCAATGAGAACTCCTATATGGTATTATAAATATTGTCATTTAACAGTTCTCTGGTGACAATAGTACACGGTAGTCTCTTGACCTGATATCGCCATAGTGTCTTGTGTGTATTCCCACTATATTTTTATTACTATCCTTCCATGGCTTTAAAAAGTCATGCAAACAGGTTTTAGTTGGGTATAGTCCTGAAGCACATGGAGAAAGTGAACGATCGAAGGAATTCGCCTCTCCCGGTATTGAGAGTCGATATCGTATAGTGCAGGACATTACTATAACCAGAAATCCTCGACCGGGACGGTTGAGATAAACTGGTAAGTGTTATCAGTTGTATCTCGCAAGATTATGTGTTCGATATCTGCATGACTTATTGGGTTATTAGGGGTCTGACAGTTCCAACCCCCAGACCTGGTATGCGATACTCTTTGACTAAGAGACCAGACTGTATGGTATTCATCACTTATAGGCTTTATTGGGATTAGATGAGTTTGATCTTCGGCCTACCTCTTGATCAATACCTGGGTAGCCGTTACGTGCAGCTAGTACCGTTGACGAACTTGTGGGTTAACCCGTGAGGGGATTGAATCTTGTCATGACCCGGAAATGGCATGTGACCGGCACTTGAATCACGTGAAATTTATCAGACCCCACCGTAACCCAAGTAAGCTGAAAACCAGGAATCTAAACCTTTTAAAAGTAAATAGAAGAGGTTAAGTTTTAGAAAATGGTTATTATGAAATCCAGATCTTTCATTTCAAAGTATAAGTAATGCTTATAGAAATACAAGTGGATTGTATACTAAAGTTTCAAAACATTTTCGTCATTTGAAATTTTGGCAGCACCTCCTTTGTAAATTTTGATCAAAACCAGTACATAAACAATAATAATATTGGCATCCCCAATCGAGAGGTAACTCATCGCCAATCAGCGGAAACACAAACACGCAGTATATACGATGCCTAAGGCGAAGATCAACACAAGAAAAGAAATAAAAGAAATACCAAAATATTATCAACTCAAATATAAAGAAATATACACACATCTCGTCTCTAAGTCAAAAGAATATATAAATTTAGTCTCCAAGTCCACAAATACATATTCTGGTTGATAGAGCTTTTAACTAGATACAAATGAAATAAAAAGTGTACAAACGGTTGTTACAATCTGAAATAGAACCCGCCTACCAAGCAAATCATCCAATGAAGAACGTGCCAGCAATCCGCTACTAATCTGAGCGGTCGGTACTGCAAGAAAACTATAGCACAATGGGGGTGAGTTGCCAACTCGTGAGTAGAAAATATCATCGGGTAGAAATTCAATGCATAACGAACTACCTAGGTCATACTATAATAATAATATCATATCGTGTGGTAATGAAGTGAATGTGTATATATATGTATATAAATATAATATCGTGCATGTATCAATACAAGGTAATCCATAGCATGTATATATATGTATCATCCGATGAGTGTCCATCAACGACACTCGAAATCATCATAAAACGCTGAATGTACTGCATCGACATTCGAAATCATCATAAATTCCGTATCCAGTATCGACATGTAAATCCACATATTTCAGACACCGTCTCATCGGATAAGCCCTCATATCTCAACCACCATCTCATCAGATCGGTCCTCATATCCATCTGTCTCATATCACTCCGATCAATATCTTTCGGATATCCACCAAGTCCAATACTGTCACCGGTAGGTAGTGTTCCCAGCTAGGCTCAACGCCTTTTTATACGATCTTCTTGTCCTTGGGTACCGTACTAGATCCACCATATACCCACAGACGGTGACTCCTCACTCCTCGAATCGGGTAGTAATTATAGCTCAGAACCGAGAAATCTCATGGTGAACGTCGAAATATCATATCAAGAGAAAACCGTGTTTTTAAAACATTCATAAGTTTTTAAATCATATCTGCGGTTTCTCAAACCCGGAAATCTCATGGAAGTAGAATCTCATAAGAATATAGTAATAATGAAATAATATATACAGGCATAGAACAATGCTGTAATGCATAGCAAGTGCGTTCATATAAGCTGTCGTATATGAAAGTCTACCCTAGCGCCACAACAAGGTTTTAATAGCATCAAGCATGCCAAATTTAAATTTTTAGATACTAAGTTAGACTAACCAAGATCTTAACTAGAAGATTAGGGTTAAACATATGATGATATGAAATACTAAAGAAGTGAAAGAGATTATACCCTCGTAGATCGAGTCCTTCACTTCTTAAGCTCTGTGTTGTAGTCCACACGAGTCCACTAGACTCCACTTAAGAGTTTGATCGAGCTTTCTCCGATGACCTTCATACCGAAGATGATCCACACGAAGCCCTCTAGCTCAAGCTAGCTCTTCACTAATCTCCTATTAGTGAAGGAAACACGCCACACCAAAGTGCTAGTTTGGTGTGGAATGGTGAAGTAGGGGATTTGAAGCTCACTAGTTTGTTCAAAACTCCATGGTTCACATCACATGTGAGGGGTTGTATTTTTGATGCATGATGTGGAAGAAGAAGAAGAGGTAGAGAGCTCAAGAGAGAAACTCAAGATTAATGACTCAAGTGATAGAATGAGAGAAGAATGGCTCATCATAGACCCTCACTCGTTGAAGCATCTAATATCAACAAATAAAAATATGGAAACATGTTTCAATAGTAAGTCAAGGCAAATATAATATTAGATAAAGCCATGCTTCCCCATTCCTCTTCATTTTCCACATCATTTCTATTTTTCACAAAAATAGAAAATCATGCCATGCTTAATATAAATATAAATATATATATATAAAGTAAATAATTAGTGAACTAATAATATTAGTTAAGATATAATTATATCAAATATAATTTATATCACACTTGATTTAATAATCCGGTTATATCATATATGACCGACTAATATCACTTATCTGTGTATCACACTATCAAATCAACACTTGATTCGATACTCTGGTTATATCACATATAACCTAACTTGATAACAGATAACTGTCAGATTACAATACGGTATCACATACACGTATTTAATCAGGCCCATGCATATATCACATGTGTGCCCTACTTCGTTTCGCTTGAACCAGGAAACTTCTGTGTGGGACTGTTCCCCTCCGAACGGCGGCCAAGACATGGACGTCTTGCCTGTGATTCGGGGCAGATGCTATTTGGTTTTGTTCGTCCACCTCTCCGAAGATGCCAAGTTGATTTATGACACCGTGTATCAGAGGTTTAGACGGATGCGGCCGATGTAGCAGACTTCGTCAGATTCCCCCTCTCTTGAGGGGTTTTTGATTGTGGGGACGCTCTTCACTGCAGGCGCAAGCCCCTGCAGTTAATTACGCTACCGCATCGCGGTAACAACTTTCTCCTTCTCCCGAATTTCACTTCGTGTCGTGGGTGTTTGTTTTGTTTGTGGTTGCCCGTGGATTGTATACGGAGACTAATTTATGTCGTCGCCCGTAGGACGTGGATTAGTCCAAATCCGTATTTTCTTAGATTTGGGTTTGGGGTTTTAGTTTAAGGTACGTTAGCCATATTGAGGCTAAGATCAACTTAAACGTTCGTTAAGGATACGTTAGTCTAATCTCCAGACTAAGATCAACTTAACGGGATCATTTGGATCCGACAAGAGAGCAATTGGCTCTATTGTTT
This sequence comes from Agapanthus africanus, assembly GCA_030015575.1. Taxonomy (NCBI): domain Eukaryota; kingdom Viridiplantae; phylum Streptophyta; class Magnoliopsida; order Asparagales; family Amaryllidaceae; genus Agapanthus; species Agapanthus africanus. The sequence continues at coordinate 53,152,903 of CM057339.1, forward strand.
AGTTTAATGACATTGCGGTCGATTTCCAGTTTAGGGACGTGGTGGTCCATCATTCTCATTTGGGGACGAATATTAGTTTAATGACATTTAGGTCCAACGTTCCTATTTTGGGACGAATATTAGTTTAAGGACGTTTCGGTCCACGAGTTTAAGGACCCCGCAGTCCGTATTGATGTGTGGTTGTCGGGACCCGTCACCTCTCTGACGACGTTGAAGGATTACAATGACAAGTGTCAGAGAAGTTCGGAGATGTATCCTTGAACCGGGTGTAAATTGATTTAAGGGAGCAGTCATGCTCGGTCAATTTAATTTGAGGACTTACGGCCAGAATTGGGCTAAGTCCAGTTGAGAATGTTCAACATTTTTATTTGTGGTTGGCCTGTTAGGCCTTGGCTTGGGCTTTACCCTTTGTTTAATAATGCATAGCATTAATCTTGGTCCCTGTTGGACCTTTATTTGGGCTCTGCTTCTTTTTAAATGAAGCACAACATCTGTTTTGGTCTGAAAGACCTTTGTTTGGGCTGTGCCCCCTTTTTTAAAAAAAAAATAATGCATTGCATTTTATTAGGCCTGTTAGGCCTTTTTTAATTGGGCTCGGCCCTTCTTTTCAATAATGCAGTGCATTAATTCTCTGACACTGGCCATGTGGCCTGTCAGGCGCTTTGCGCCAATTAATGAGCGCAAGCGCATTTGGAGGTGACACGTGTCACGCTCTGGTGAGCGCAAGCGCAGTGCGTTGCGCTATTGCGCTGCTGACACATGGCGCGCTCTGGTGAGTTGCGCCAATTTAAAAGAGTGGTGCTCTATTTTAAAAGCGCATAGCGCAAGTTGTTCTGGAGCTGGCACGTGGCGTGCTCTGGTGGCTTGCGCCAACCCAAGAGCGCAACAGTGCAAATTTACAAGTGCAGGGCACTTTTAATTATCTTGATCCAATTTTGGATTAAAGAAAAGAATCTTTTAAGATTCCAGAACCAGTGGTTCATCAAAAGGCAATGCCTTTATAGATCAAATGATCTGTGAAGTAATACTTCTTTTTATTTATCATTTTTTATTGAAGATCTTTGATCTTGTTCTTAGATCATTGATCTTTTTTAGAAGAAAATTATTCTTTTTCTAAAGGTTTTACCTTTTTCTTTCTTTCTTTCTGAATTCTTCTCAAAGTTCTTATAAGAGCTCTTGTGAATTCTCTCTCTGTTTCTGTTGTGTCTTTTAGACTTGGGGTCTAGGAGCCTTTATATAGTGCCAATTAGTTTGTTAAATCAGTTAAAGAGATCTTTCCCTGAGTGATTTAGGGATTTTTCCCCACCGTTGGATCTTTGATCCAAGGGCTTCTGCTTTACAGAAGACAATCTTCTTGTTTTAACAAGATCAGAAAGATCTTTCAGAATCTTAATTCTGTTTGGCGCAAGCGCACCTGGGCTTGATACGTGTCGCGCAGCGTAGAGCGCAGCGCAACTGCGCTGACACGTGTCGCGCAGCACAGCGCGCAGCGCAACTGCGCTGACACGTGTCGCACAGCGCAGAGCGCAGATTATCTGAAGCGTTGCTTCCCTTAATTTTTTACTTTAAATAGAGCCTTGCTCTGATTGGATGCGCTGTCTTGGGCGCTGCGCTGGCGTATCAGCTTTTGACACGTGGCGCGCAGCGCAAGGAATTTGAAGCGTTGCTTCAATTTTTGAATTTTTGAAATTCAAACAGAGCTTTTCTCTGATTGGGGGAAACAAATGCCCCCCCACCGTTGCGCTCACGTGGCGCACACGTGAGTGCAGCGGTGGCAAGATCTTGACCGTTGGATCAACTGAGAAGTTGAAGGGGCGCAAGCGCCTATAAATAGGACCTTTGGTCCTCAACAGATGTTCACCATCTTCAAGAATTTTAATTCTCAGAACTTCAGAGGCTTGCTCTTGCTTTCAAGAACTCCAGAGCCTTGCTCTCATTTCAAAGTTAAAACCTTTAGAAAAACTTTAGGTAAAATTAATCTTAAATTAAATTAATTTTAATTGATCTTAACCAACAGAGCCTGGCTCTCATAGATCTTCTGATCTAAAGAAAACCCCTTTGGGGGTTTCACTAACAGAGCCTTGCTCTCAAGAATCCATAGATCTAAAAGGATCTTGTTTAAGGGTTTTTTAACCCATGAACAGAGGTTTGCTCATGGACAAAACATAGATCTTTTGATCTAAAAATGAAGAACTCTTAAGAGTTTTCATGGATCTTTAAGATTCCAGAATTTTTTAAATTTTTAGGAGTTAAATTTTCCTTTTGATGGATTTTTCCATCATTATTACAGAGCTTTTAGGGAATTTTATCCCCTTGAGACCAGAGTTTGACAAGTGTCACTCTGTGACAGAGCTTTGCTCTGAAAGAGGAGATTTTCTCCTTATCTCTAGGGATTTCTCATTAATGAGAATATTCTTTTAGGGATCTCCTCATTAATTGACAGTCTCATCCAATGATGGGGCTGTCTTATTAATTGATGCACTGTCATCTAGATTTTGTGGGTCCTCCTTTGGTCCCCCACCCACTGCATTGCAGTGTGGTATAAATTTTAAAATGCCAAGCGTTGGAATTACAACACTGACGGCTGATTTTTGTCCCTCCGCAGGAAACATGTTTGCTGACCTGTCATTCCCATTTGTTCGCTCAGAGGAAGGATTCCCTGAAGAGCCAGTGGATCAGGAGGTGCTCGCCCTCATTAAGAATCATGACCTCGAGCACAAGAACCTTCACCTGTGGGGCAGGTGGTATAATGATATCATTAAGGGTCGCCGAAGCTTCGGTTCCGCGACGTCGTCCGAGCCCATATCGTCGATCCCCTATGCGGACGAACCCCCGGTGAAGTATGCCGTGGAGGTCAAGAACTGGAATTCGGAGGATCTTCTCCAGCCTTCGATCGCTGCCATTCCCGTGCAGCCACCGCCGGCCGTAGACTTCTTGGGGCGGCGTATATGTCAGGGTGAGGCACGCCCTTGGGGACAGGCATACAACATTGGATTGACCCCGCGACAACCGGCCGGATATCTGCAGTGGGCAAGATATATCTTATCAGCGAAGAGGACGCATTTGATGAAGATCGGTTTGTACTCCGCAATCTACGTCTCCTTGTTTGAGTACTCCGTTCCTCCAACGTGGTGGGTTAAGGCCTTCATCGAATAATGGAACATCCCCACCCACACCTTCCTTATGACGGACAGGGAAGTCTCCATCTCCTTGGAAGAGTTCGTCGAAATCTCGGGTTTGCCGGTGAGGGGGGAGCATTACGAGGAGCTGCTTCCTCCTGACGAATACGTCTTCGCCACCAAGCCGCTGGTGTTTGATTTGACGCCGGAGAATGCTATTCAGCACCAGTTTCCGGGCTTGGTGAAGGTGCTGAACATATACGAAGGGCTCTATCTTGAATCAGGCGTCCGGGGAGTCAGTTTCGCAGATTTTATTGCCCGTTTCCTCCGACCGGAAATTTTAGCGCAACGGAGTGATAAGTTCGCCAAGCTCGACGACCCTTTCGGCTTCGGCTTGGATCGTCGACCAGTATCGGAAGACGACCAAAAGGATTTCTATCTCCCTGACGCAGCCATCATGCCCTTGTCAGAAATCGCCGCCCCGGGCATTGATGAGGAGACATTCTTTTTAGGGTTCCTGGGATTGTGGCTGTGCAGCTTCGCGCTCCCCATGCATCCGCGCTACATGCTGCCGTCCGTTTTCTACCCAGCACATCGGATGGTGGCTGGCCTGCAGTTTTCAATAGGAATCGCCGGGTTGGCTCACCTATACAATGGACTTAGCGTGGCGGCGGACGCTAATGAACCTGGGGTGCAGCCTGCCAATTTCCCGATGCACTACTTCACTTCGTGGATGGAAATGCATGTGCATGGGGTATTCGGCGTCCATAAGAGCCCTTCGTTTTTTGAGAGGTGCAGACTCCCAAGAGTCGTACGGCTGATCGGTGCCTCGATCGTGAATGCGCCTCCGCGGGAGGCTAGGGGTTTTCTCCTTCATCCACACCTGGTCGGAGCGAAGATTTCTTTCATGGATAAAGTCATAACTATCGGCTCAGAAACCTCTAAGGCGGTGGTGGCACTGCGTGACGGCTTCAAAGACGGGGCCTCCGTACCGAAAGCCCGGGAGATTCTTCACCTCTACTCTATTCGGCCGGGCTACCTGGTGTTCCGGCAGAACGAGATGGCGCTCTTCATGAGGTATAACCCCTACCGGTTTGCCCAACAATCAAGTTATAACCAGAGGGTCCCGCTTGAAGCGTTCTTGGAAGAGCTCGTGGCCAGCAGGGAGGGGATACAGAGCGCAATGCACCATTTCACGCGGCTGAATACAGGCTCCCACTTTTTCATCAGCGAGCCGAGCTGTGTTCCCCGGGTCCTCCACGCGTACGTGGCTTGGTACGCACACGCAATGGGTTCAGTTATCTGTGAGGAGAAATGCATGTTGGTTGACCGCAAGGGCGCGCCTCCCGGCGGCGACCGCAAGGCTCCCCTGAAGCCAAGGACCCCTGTCGTTGCTCCGTTGAAAGATGCTGGAGCTGGACCACCGCGCGTGTTGAGCCCTTCACACGGATTACCTCGTGCTACCGCGGATGTGCCACCAGCCCCCCGTGCTCCAGTGGAGACGGTAAATGTGGTTTCTCCAGAGTCCGGCATGGGCACGGATATTGGGACCCGCCGCCCTAAGGTGCCTGCAAAGCGCAAGTTGATCTTGGGTGCGACTGGGGCCCGCGCGTAGAAGAGGAAGAAGAAGTCGATCCTCGCTTCTGATGTCGTGTTCGGTCAAGAACCTCATGCTCCTTATAGCGAGGGCCTTTATTATTGTCTTTGACTAATGCTTTTCCCCTCTTTTCTTTAAACAGGCATCACCACTGAAGAAGCCATTGCTGCTTCCCTCAAAACCTTTCAAGAGGAGGAGCGACTCAGAGCATCCTTAGGGCTCGGTATATTTCGATTCATTAAGTCTTTATTCTCCTTTGTTATGGTCAATCTAACCCTTTCTTTGTCTTATTGCAGGGACTGCGGGGCCTATTTTGCGAACCGATGCGGGGACTCTTCCCGGGCCAACTACTGAAGTCCCGACCTCATCAAGGCCACCGCGAGAAACCCGACTTGAGACGCCGATGAGAGATGCCTTGAAGGCTCTGGAGGCAACTCTATACGAGGATGAAGACGCCTTGATGAAGGAAGCGTCGAAGAGGTCCGTCGTGACGGCCCGGGAGGAGAGGAAGCAGTTGAGGCGCGAGCCGAAGGCACGCAGAGCTGCTTTGGCCGTGGGAGCGGGCCCAAGCACCATTATTCCCGCTGCTTCTCCTTCCGAAAAGCCCCTGGTCGGCCTGTCTACCGCTCATAGACAGGCGGCGCGTGCGGTTCGGGAGGCCAACGACCGGTCTACCTCAGGTAATGTGTCTTTCAAGATTTTGTTGTAAGAATTGTAAACCTATCGGTTCTTACATATCTTATCCTGCAGGGCCAAGTCCAACCGAGGGGGAGGCGGAAACTGTCGAGCCTAAGGGAACAAAGGAAGAGGCACCGGCTGAACCCGAGCCGACAGAGGGCGACGTTGCCGGGGTTGCTGGACCCGAGCTGGGGGCTGAGGAAACTGCGCCAGAGAAGGCCGTCGATGCCGAGCCCGAGGTAGCGGCAAATGAGACGGTTGCTATAACTGAGTCTGGGGTAGCAGCGGACGGAGCGGCTGAGACCGGCGACCCCATGGCGACGGCAAACGAGACAGAAACGACCGCCGAGCCTGAAGGAGTAGCGGGTGAGACGGGCATGACTCCCAAGGACAAGCCAGCCGCTCTTTCTCAAGAGTCTGGCAATGCTCCAATCATTGCTCTCCCCGTCTACGGCCCTCCGCCGTCTCCCGGCCGCGCGAGCACGACGACAGCCCCCGTAGAGTCGGGTGATGAGGCCACGGGAGGTGGACTCATGTCGATGGAGGAGGGAGACGCTTCCGTTTCGGCTGGCGGCTCATCAGGTAAATTTCGAGTTACTGTCCTTTTTTCTTTATCTTGCAATCCTTCCTGACAGGTGTACCTTTGTTTTTAACGCAGGTGCGGCCAGTGCTGACTCTCCATTGCTCGATGGAGCACCGTCAGCTACTGCCTTGGCGGTGGCCACCTCTCAACCTTCTCTCGTACCATCGCAGATGCTGGAAGGTATGGATTCGTGACCCATCAATTTCATCTTTCGGCCACATGATCTATGTACTGATGTTGTACTATTACGTCTTTGCAGGAGTGCTTTTTGATCACCTCTACCAGGTGTTATACCCGCACTTCTCCTTCCCGTCTGAACTCACCTCCTCCAGTGGCGCTGGTGAGTATAGTTTCCAATTGATGCCTTTCTTTTTTCAATAATGGAATTATTTCTGACTCTTCCTCGTCCTGATTGCAGTGCTGCAAATCGAAGGAGGAGATGAAAGATCGGTCGCGCCACCGGCCCTCCCGGCTTTGCCGCCTGCTGCAGCTGGTATAGTACACTATCCCATCGGTGACTTTCTGATATTTCTTGAACCGTCATCTGATCGTATTTTGTTTTTTCAGCTGTCGTTCTGATTCCGGCGCCCTTCGAGTCTCGCATCGTAATGCCGGCGGGCCCCTTCTTGAGACGTCCATCTTCAAAGGGTGCCGCAATGAGCTTGGGCATGCTGAGCGGATACGTCGAAGAGCTTGACACAGACGCTCCCCCATATGCTGCAGATTTCGCTGCGGAGGTTAACCTGATGCTGGCGGCGCTTGTAAATTTTCATATTGAAGGCGTCGTCGAGTCTTGGGTTAATCACTGCAGGGAAATCGAGGCCCGCCTGCATCAGCTGGAGCTTACGCGTCTTGCCCCTGAGACCTTGGCCGCAAGCACTCAACGGGCAGCATGGATCGAGCAAAGCGCTTCTTACTTCCGCCATTTGGAACAAGAAGCAGCTTTAAGGCTGAGGGAATGTCAAGAGTCTTCAAGCGAGACTGCTCGCCTGCGTGCTGAAGTTGACGCGAATGCTGCTCGGGTGAAGGCTATCTTCGAGGGCCTTCTGCAAAGTCTTTCTGATGGGATAGCACTGAAGCAGAAGCTCGATGCCGCTGAGCGTGATGCCCAAGGCCGCAACGCAGCTCAGCAAGCAGTTGAGGAGCAGCTCTCAACCTTCCTACAGCAGCGGGCTCAAGCGGAAGCAGAACTGGCGGTGGCAGCCGATCAGGAGAAGGCATGGAAGGAAGTGCGCGAGCAATTGATAGGGCTATTTAAGACGCTTCCTTCTCAGTAGCTGCCTTTGTATTAGTTATACACTTGTAATAAATTTTTTTTTTTTGAATAAAATGTACACATTCTTTATTCTTTTATACGATTCGCCTTGTACATAATTGAATTCATGAATAAAGATATACACATTTCCTTTTGCAATGTCTTGTGTCATCTATGCTCCTTCTTCCTTCTTTTATTATCAGTACGCTGCCTTAGTAAACATGGTTGACAGATGATAGAGCAAGCATCTTGTCTTGGCTTCTTCAAGAGGTAGCGATGGCTTAGGCCGCAGGTTCAAATCTGCTGCCTAAGACTTTTCAACTTTATGAGCCGTGAGGGTCTCATAAAGACTTTTCTCCCTACGGATCGAGAGGATCTCATAGGTGTATTTTCTCCTTAGGAATCGTGAGGATCCCTAAGTGTGTTTTCTTTTATAAGTCGTAAGGATATTACAAGAGAATTTTCCCTCTTACGAGTCGAGAGGACTCGTAAGCGGTTGTTTCCCTCCTTATCGAGATTCGACTTTGGAGAGTGAGACCCGTGAATAGTATGCAAGAGACCGTTCTAGACCGGCTTGCAGGGTCCCAGTGCTTAGGAAACAAGTTTTTTAATCCCTGCTGCCTAAAGCTTTATCTTGCAAGTTGAGACGAATCGGGAAGTCCTCGCGAAGACACTAATTTCCTCACGAGTCGAGATGAATCGAGCAGCTCTCGTCAAGGACACTAATTTCCCTGAGTCGAGGTATTTTGCCGAGGACACTGATTTCCTCGAATTTGAAACGAATCGAAGTGCTCTCGTCAAGGACACTGGTTTCCCTGAATCGAGGAGGTTGCCAAGGACACTGATTTCCCTGGGGCTGAGACAAGTCGAGGTATTCCTGCAAAGACGCTAGTTTCTCTGCGGGCCGACGTGAATCGAGGTGCTCTCGTCAAGGACACTGGTTTCCCAGAGTCGAGGAGGTTGCCAAGGACACTGATTTCCCAGGGGTTGAAACGAATCGGGGTATTCCTGCAAAGACGCTAGTTTCTCTGCGGGCCGACGCGAATCAAGATGTTCTCGTCAAGAACACTGGTTTCCCTGAGTCGAAGTATTTTGCCGAGGACACTGGTTTCCTCGAGGTTGAAACGAATCGGAGTGTTTGTCATGACCCGAAAGTACGGAACATGACCGACACTTAAACTACGAACGTCTCGAGGCGTACGTAATCTAAGTGAGCCGAAAACCCAGAAATCCAAACCAAGAAAAGTAGTAGAGTGAAGGAAAACCAATTTAAAACAAGTAGTTTAATAGCATAAGCCGAATTATGAGGTTTTTAAAAAAAACATCAAATATTTCCCGAAAATTTCGGCAGAGTCTCCTTTGTAAATACTGGCCCCCAAACGGGATACAACATGAATAGTATACGAAAACAATAAAAAAGCATCCCCAAGCGGGAGCTAGCTCTTCGTCAATCGACGGTCACAACCACACAAGCAATATAATATACAACGCCAAAGGCGAGGATCAAAATTCAAAAGGAAACTCAAAACCACAAGAAAACCACAGAAATATAACGCGCGACTTTAAGGTCGAAGGAATAACATCACTGGTCTCTATCTCAAAATAAATACACGTTTGGTTGATGGAACTTCTAGATACAATAGAATAATGATATACAAGATATAATGATGGGTGCGATACAAATAAACCCACCTACTAGCAAGTCACCCGGAAATGGAAAGAGTGCTAGCAAGCCGTAATGAAACCTGTACGGCGAAACCTGCAAGAACTGTGGCACAACGGGGGTGAGTTGCCAACTCGTGAGTAGAAAAACATCTACGCACAGAAATCGCATAAATAACGCAATCATAGGTCAATGATCATAATATATCCTCAAATATGTATATAACATGCAGCCTATAACAATGGCTAGGGTAAATATCTAACCCGAGTGTAATCTCATGTGCCTGTGTCAGTGCCTCAGGTAGCAAAATATCATATGAATGAGGTATGAATGCATGAAAACAGAATACATGTAAATGAAGAAACTGTTTTCATAATTTAGTAAGATTTCCTTTGTATTTTTAAAATGAGGTATCATAATGAAATCAGCATAAAACAGTGCCTAGCATCGGCACAAAACGTAATCCCAATATCTCGATATCTCTGTATCACAGTCTCTGTAGCTCAATATCTCGAAATCTCAATGTCTCAATCAAAATATCTAGGGCACCGTCAGTCCAGACCGGCCCCTACCATCCATCTTAAGACCACGACGGTATCCTCCGGATATCCGACGCGTCGGGTAATATCACCGGTAGGTAGTGCTCCCCTGCCAGGCTCAACGTCAGCAACACGACCTTCTTGCCCCGGGGTACCTTACCGGGCCCACCATGTATCCGAAACGGTTCATCCATCTCTTCGAATCGGGTCTCGAAATCCATCAGCAAACTCATGGTGGACGACTCATACATCATGGGAAAACCGCATTTTTATTTAAAAAAAGAGAAAGCAGTTTATATATGTTTTGCGGTTTTCCACCCAATCCAGAAAATATCATGGAAATCCGAATCATCAATAGCATGTAAAACCATGAATATAAGCATGAGCATCCATGAATACGGCATATAATGAATAACAGTACGCATGAAGTGACAAGTAATAACTACAATGTCTAAACTAGCATATAATGCAAGCAACTAATCATCATGTCAAAACTACTAGTTAACAAGCTACATTAGGCGATAATATTTTCTAAGGTGTGCGTGACATGGCAATTACCGATGAAGATGTGTGTGAGCCGGCAAGCAAGTGTACGTGGTACATATGCATCATCGGTAATGGTGCTGGTGTCCTAACAATATGATATCAACAATGCAATATGAAATTGTAATATAAGTATGCAATGCGGAGTGAACAGTAATAATGAGCGGAATACTAGACACAACGATAACTAAACTGAAGGACAAAGTTAACAAACTGGACCGCAGGTAAGGAAACCGCCTAATATCTGAGTCGATACATATACATACCTGTATATATATATATATATATATATATATATATATATATATATATATATATATATGTTAGTCGGTGATCCTGCCTCAATAATATCATATCCGATACCATATCTATAACCAGACATCCCAAGTCAAGATTGCGGATCAATCATCAAAATATAGTTCGTACGTAAATTCGTCGTACGACATCCCCAAATCTGGGTACGGGTCAATATCACATTCATCATACTATTCACCTAGTATCCTCTTTATCAAATATCATGATCGGGGTACTGATCTACGTCTAGTACAATACTGATACCGCCTAAGTATGCATGCACGTGTGTGAAACACTACGTCAAGGACCCGCTACAACGTCATGTCGTATCTCAAATACGAACCCTGCTATATCACCGATCTCACGGCCTCAAATCAAATCTCATCGACTCATCATAAATCCCAAGTACTATCCTCATTATCCATGCATGCGTATATGAATGTACATATGCATAGTCCCATACCCACGCATATATACATATATACACATCCAAATCTACGCACAAGAAAGTAAAGTATTCAAGTCTGTGTGTGCGTATGTGGGTATAACAACTACTCTAGGGTTTCGCAACTAACCCAAAGGTACTCCATGAACACATAAACATAACATGAATGAACATTCTCGTATCATAAAACACCTATATAAACATATATATATGAGCTACACTACGGACTGCGGGGGTGCTATACGCCATCCACCCGACTTCTCCCCGTAGATATAAATCTATTCACCTGGTCCTCGCTTGCCGGTGACGACGTCGCCACGCGCTTGCTTGTCGTCTCGAAGTACACATGGGGTACCTACATATCATAACGCACCGTATCGCATTAAAACCAAATTCGAAATCGAAACGGCATATGAAAATCAAATCGGCACGCGTATCACGCATAGGTCAAAACCTATCGCCTACGCATGTAAGAACAGCCAAACCAACTCTCGATGTCGATGTACAAACGTCAGACCATCGAGAAAAACCCAAATACACTCATTTGCACATTCACGAACACTAATTTTAATATAAAATAGGTTAAAACTCACAAAAACCCCAATTTCACTTAAAAAGTAATTTTTCCGAAAATCTAGCAAGCACAATTCGCCGTTTTTGTACAAAACATGATGTTTAAACAAATGTAGCGGCCATAATACTTATTAAATATCTTAAATAAGTTATACAAACAATTTCCACATTTTTAATCCCAATTATTTAACCAATTTCAAAAGCCTAGTTAGCAAATTAGCATAATTAACACAATTTTTTTTTAAACTAACCATTAACAACTAACTACTAATCTTGTTTTTACAATTTTAGTGGCCACAATATTCACCAAATAACTTAATTAGGTCACAAAAATATTAACTAGATTTTTCACTCAAATATATTCAAAATTCCTAAAAACCTAGTTTGCACAATCATGCAATTTTAACAATTTTTCATGTAACAATTTGCAATCTAGCTACTAGTTTACATTCTTCAAATCCTAAGATGGTAAGCTACCCATTACAACCATAATCTATAGATCAAAATGCTAATATTAAATCAAAACCTTTCTTGATTTCCAAGCTTGCAATCAAAACTTAATTAAACACTTAATTAAAAACTTAGACTAAAACAAGTATCATTTGGAAAAGGGATTATACCTTAAACTAGTTTGAAATGAGATCCACACTTGCCAAAACATAGCCCCCAAAATGCCATCTTACTCCAAGGATTCAAGCTACCATGGGCAAAGAAATAATGGGTCAAGGTTGGATTTGAGATTAGTGATGTTTTTATGTGGATTTTGAAGAAATTTTGTGGATTTTAGAGGTGAAGAATGTGAGGATTTGGATAGGGGAGGGCTGTTGCAATTCTGGTCGAAAATTGAGGGGGTGAGGGGGTGTGGGTGTGGGAGTGAGAGTGGGTAGAAAAGTCCAAGTCAAAGGAAGTCCAAGTCAACCCAACCAATACTTATATATATATACCCTTTCTTCTCATTTCTTTCCATTTCTTTTCTTTTAGCCATTCAAGTGAGAAAATGAGGGGGCACTAAGGGCTGCTGATTTGGAGAGGGGAGAGAGGGTGTGGGTGAGTGTGGGTGAGGGAAAAAGATAAATGTATTACCCCAATTCCCATTAACACTAATTTCACCGAAAAAAAGTCTTTTTCTTCGATATTTCTAAACCGTTTTGGCAAACGATTTCATTTCAAAAACCACATGATAAAATTTTATTTAATGTTTTATGATGCACAAAATTTGTTTCAACTCATTCCAATTTGTAATTTTCCCTAATTAAATGTATTAGTGACGGCTTAAAATAATATTTTTTTCAGAAAATTTGAAATTTCACCAGTGGCTCAATAAACACCAAATACTAGCAATTACATAGCTAGAATATGTATATTTAATTTTATAATAAAGATATTTGCATTTTGACTTTTTACAGAAAACCCCCTTATTTTACCGTTTTTTCGAAATTTCACCGAAACGATTTTCAAAACGTTACAATCTTCCCTCCTTAAAGAAATTCGGTCCCCGAATTTAAATTAAACTCCTCCCAAATACTAAAATAATTCAGCCAAAACTTCAACTCGCCAGGGCTCCGAAATCATAAATACATAAACGCATCATAGCGCAATACATGCGCATGAGTAATGAGTAGATAACTCGAAATCAAAACTCCGTCCAGCATTCCGCAATCATCGGAGTCAAGGTGAAGACACGAATGACAAATCTCAAGCAAGACCGATATGCTGTAAATCGGAACTATACATGTAAATATCAGGAGGAAATGCATGCCAAATCCTTTAAGTTGCTGTGCAATGTACATAACAGTGCACAGTGGCGGACGTCTATCATAAGAAAATAACTATATACATATATACCTTTGTTTGAAATGTACGTTCCGCCGTTTTGGGAAACAATTTAGAAGGGTTTTCCTTGTTTTAAACGTTTCGCGTCATATCAGACACGTAGGTAAATACTGAGACTATAGCTCGCTTTTTGGAATTCCCTTCAATAGCTATCAATGCATGCAAAATACATTCAGGTACTGTCCTCTGACTAGTCCTGCTTAGTACGAAAACACATCGCAATTATCATAAAAAAAACGTACTTCTCTATAAGAAATCAATCCCAAAATACACGTATGAATACTACGTGCGTCTGGTGCGCACGACAATCAAAATCCATATACGTGCCATATAAGTGCACAGAAACAAGATCTAAGTGCATCGGGTGTGCACAAAGCATCTGTCGTAGGCAACGTGTGTGCCTGACAGCAAAACCAGGTGCATCAGACATGCACGAAAAAAAATCTCGATTTAGTGCATCTGGTGTGCACCAAAATCGCATCTCAAGGCATGCGCTCAACATGCGCGAAAACCCAAAACCAGGGGCATCCATCATGCACGAAATCATGAAATCCAATATCAAGCGCCGAACATGCGCAAAATCAAATCAGGTGCACAAGGTGCACAAAACAAATATCGAGTATCACAATCGAAATCGAAGTCCAGTGCATCTAAGTGCACAAAAGGCGTATCACTGCACTGCAAGCATATATAAACTATACAGAGTGCAGAAACCAAATCGTGTGCGTGCATACGCACAAAATCAACTCAAATGTCTAAAACCGTAAAATCACAAACATGTGAAACCAAAGCACGAAAACGATATCAAGTGCAACACTGTGCAAAGATCGTAAATCCTCAATCATCAAAATCAAATCATGCGAATAAATCACCCAAAACATCGAAATCAATAATAGCGGAATAGTACCGCTCAAGTGCATCCTCTAAGAATCTCGGGCCAACTGTCGCGGTCACTAGTGGGACGTCTCATCGATGATCATGAACTCTGGCCTGCTGGTGTGCATAACAATGACCACTCCTGGGTCAAGGTCTTCACTGTGGATTACCAATCTCTCAGTCCATCGGCTCATCGGCCCTGTCAGGTGTGCTAACGGGGATGATCCCGTTCTGGCACGTCTCTTGTCATCTCCCGGTCAATCATCGCGACCACTCGTAAGACAGCATATCACTGGCGTCGGCCTCTGGCTCTCTGAATGTACGTGACACATCTGATCCTGGGTGCAAGTATCATTGCAGCAGTGTCCCTGAAGGAATCCTGCTCACGGTCTCTTCCATGTCTCGTCTCTGCCAACTGTCCGGAAGTCATCATCCTTTCCTATATCTGCATCTTGCTCTGGAACGACTGCATACTCATCGCAACTCCTTCTGGAAGGTAAATCCAATACTCTGCCTCGGCATGCGCATCGCATCTCTAATGTCGACGGAGTGGAACGTCATCTCATCTAGATCTGGTACGAACCTCTTACTCCACTTTTCTCTAATGTCGTCTGCTTTGGACTCGTCTCGTCGTGGCTGCATGGACTGAGCTCCAACGGCTATCCTCGTATCGGGAGTCTCCTAAGAAATGCATCTCACCACCTAGCATCCGAATTAAGTCGAGCCATCCGATCGAGTCGTCAAAACCTCATAATCCCCTAAGAGCTCAACATCTTGGGCACAGTTTAATAGTATCAAGTACATACCACAGTATCGGTGGTCCAGCCGTAGAAGGGCAAACCCAAGCCTCACTAATGGCGCCTTAGAACTGCCGCAAACCCGAAGGTTCAAAGGCTTTCACACGGTCATTAAGTCGAGTTAGGGTTTCATTCTTCTAGAGGGTCCATAGAATTGCCTGCATGCCCTTCAGAATACTTTAAACTTGGAATATTAGGTTTCTGACATTCGATCGTCTCTGTCGACTCCCAACGTCTTCGCGTGAAGTCGTCTCTAGCTGGAATCAATCTATCTGATGACCTCTCATCGGGTAGGCGAACGAACCACATGTCCTAGTCATTCATCCTCGGGTGACTAGCGACCTTCTATCATCTCTTAGTACAACTCGCATTGCATTAGCTCCAGCGTCTGGGGCAATATCCCGTCGCTCGCAGCAACAACTGGCTCACTCGTCTGCACGCTGAACAGTGCCTCAATCATCATGAGTGAGCAATACACCAACGGTCATCAAAATCTGGCTGGCCACTGTCAGTGGCTCAATCCTCTAGTGTCGATCAGCACATCCGAGTAACCTCATAAAGGCGATCCGCCAAACGCTCATGGCGCGGAAACACAGTAAAAAGACACATCTCCGCAATCGTGTGTCGCCGGAATTTCGCCGTGGTCAGTCCTCGTTCGTGACGAGCTCGTGCTGACCGCAACTCTAGCTGTAGCTCTCCCTGCCCGTAATCGTGGCAGCAAAACCATAACTGGTACTGATGAGGCTAGATCGGAATGAATATAATACTGAACAAAGAAATGTACATCCTAAGGCTTCTTAAGTGGAGTAGCGTATCGTAAATAAGCCGCGGAACATACCTACGGTACGTCACTCTACTTTAGTCACCTATTCCATCAACCAAGGGTCATCCTACACTCCGAAGGTAAAACCTAACGCTCTGATACCAACTTTGTCACGACCCGAAAGTACGGAACATGACCGGCAGTTAAACTACGAACGTCTCGAGACGTACGTAATCTAAGTGAGCCGAAAACCCAGAAATCCAAACCAAGAAAAGTAGTAGAGTGAAGGAAAACCAATTTAAAATAAGTAGTTTAATAGCATAAGCCGAATTATGCGGTTTTTAAAAAAAACATCAAATATTTCCCGAAAATTTCGGCAGAGTCTCCTTTATAAATACTGGCCCCCAAACGGGATACAACATGAATAGTATATGAAAACAATAAAAAGGCATCCCCAAGCGGGAGCTAGCTCTTCGTCAATCGACGGTCACAACCACACAAGCAATATAATATACAACGCCAACGGCTAAGATCAAAATTCAAAAGGAAACTCAAAACCACAAGAAAACCACAGAAATATAACGCGCGACTCTAAGGTTGAAGGAATAACATCACTGGTCTCTATCTCAAAATAAATACATGTTTGGTTGATGGAACTTCTAGATACAATAGAATAATGATATACAAGATATAATGATGGGTGCGATACAAATAAACCCACCTACTAGCAAGTCACCCGGAAATGGAAAGAGTGCCAGCAAGCCGTAATGAAACCTGTACGGTGAAACCTGCAAGAACTGTGGCACAACGGGGGTGAGTTGCCAACTCGTGAGTAGAAAAACATCTACGCACAGAAATCGCATAAATAACGCAATCATAGGTCAATGATCATAATATATCCTCAAATATGTATATAACATGCAGCCTATAACAATGGCTAGGGTAAATATCTAACCCGAGTGTAATCTCATGTGCCTGTGTCAGTGCCTCAGGTAGCAAAATATCATATGAATGAGGTATGAATGCATGAAAACAGAATACATGTAAATGAAGAAACTGTTTTCATAATTTAGTGAGATTTCCTTTGTATTTTTAAAATGAGGTATCATAATGAAATCAGCATAAAACAGTGCCTAGCATCGGCACAAAACGTAATCCCAATATCTCGATATCTCTGTATCACAGCCTCTGTAGCTCAATATCTCGAAATCTCAATGTCTCAATCGCAATATCTAGGGCGCCGTCAGTCCAGACTGGCCGCTACCATCCATCTCAAGACCACGACGGTATCCTCCGGATATCCGACGCGTCGGGTAATATCACCGGTAGGTAGTGCTCCCCTGCCAGGCTCAACGTCAGCAACACGACCTTCTTGCCCCGGGGTACCTTACCGGGCCCACCATGTACCTGAAACGGTTCATCCATCTTCTCGAATCGGGTCTCGAAATCCATCAGCAAACTCATGGTGGACGACTCATACATCATGGGAAAACCGCATTTTTATTTAAAAAAAGAGAAAGCAGTTTATATATGTTTTGCTGTTTTCCTCCCAATCCAGAAAATATCATGGAAATCCGAATCATCAATAGCATGTAAAACCATGAATATAAGCATGAGCATCCATGAATACGGCATATAATGAATAACAGTATGCATGAAGTGACAAGTAATAACTACAATGTCTAAACTAGCATATAATGCAAGCAACTAATCATCATGTCAAAACTACTAGTTAACAAGCTACATTAGGCGATAATATTTTCTAAGGTGTGCGTGACATGGCAATTACCGATGAAGATGTGTGTGAGCCGGCAAGCAAGTGTACGTGGTACATACGCATCATCGGTAATGGTGCTGGTGTCCTAACAATATGATATCAACAATGCAATAAGAAATTGTAATATAAGTATGCAATGCGGAACGAACAGTAATAATGAGCGGAATACTAGACACAACGATAACTAAACTGAAGGACAAAGTTAACAAACTGGACCGCAGGTAAGGAAACCGCCTAACATCTGAGTCGATACATATACATACCTGTATATATATATATATATATATATATATATATATATATTAGTCGGTGATCCTGCCTCAATAATATCATATCCGATACCATATCTATAACCAGACATCCCAAGTCAAGAGTGCGGATCAATCATCAAAATATAGCTCGTACGTAAATCCGTCGTACGGCATCCCCAAATCTGGGTATGGGTCAATATCACATTCATCATACTATTCACCTAGTATCCTCTTTATCAAATATCATGATCGGGGTACTGATCTACGTCTAGTACAATACTGATACCGCCTAAGTATGCATGCACGTGTGTGAAACACTACGTCAAGGACCCGCTACAACGTCATGTCGTATCTCAAATACGAACCCTGCTATATCACCGATCTCACGGCCTCAAATCAAATCTCATCGACTCATCATAAATCCCAAGTACTTTCCTCATTATCCATGCATGCGTATATGAATGTACATATGCATAGTCCCATACCCATGCATATATACATATATACACATCCAAATCTACGCACAAGAAAGTAAAGTATACAAGTCTGTGTGTGCGTATGTGGGTATAACAACTACTCTAGGGTTTCGCAACTAACCCAAAGGTACTCTATGAACACATAAACATAACATGAATGAACATTCTCGTATCATAAAACACCTATATAAACATATATATATGAGCTACACTACGGACTGCGGGGGTGCTATACGCCATCCACCCGACTTCTCCCCGTAGATATAAATCTACTCACCTGGTCCTCGCTTGCCGGTGACGACGTCGCCACGCGCTTGCTTGTCGTCTCGAAGTACACATGGGGTACCTACATATCATAACGCACCGTATCGCATTAAAACCAAATTCGAAATCGAAACGGCATATGAAAATCAAATCGACACGCGTATCACGCATAGGTCAAAACCTATCGCCTACACATGTAAGAACAGCCAAACCAACTTTCGATGTCGATGTACAAACGTCAGACCATCGAGAAAAACCCAAATACACTCATTTGCACATTCACGAACACTAATTTTAATATAAAATAGGTTAAAACTCACAAAAACCCCAATTTCACTTAAAAAGTCATTTTTCCGAAAATTTAGCAAGCACAATTCGCCGTTTTTGTACAAAACATGATGTTTAAACAAATGTAGCGGCCATAATACTTATTAAATATCTTAAATAAGTTATACAAACAATTTCCACATTTTTAATCCCAATTATTTAACCAATTTCAAAAGCCTAGTTAGCAAATTAGCATAATTAACACAATTTTTTTTAAACTAACCATTAACAACTAACTACTAATCTTGTTTTTACAATTTTAGTGGCCACAATATTCACCAAATAACTTAATTAGGTCACAAAAATATTAACTAGATTTTTCACTCAAATATATTCAAAATTCCTAAAAACCTAGTTTGCACAATCATGCAATTTTAACAATTTTTCATGTAACAATTTGCAATCTAAGTACTAGTTTACATTCTTCAAATCCTAAGATGGTAAGCTACCCATTACAACCATAATCTATAGATCAAAATGCTAACATTAAATCAAAACCTTTCTTGATTTCCAAGGTTGCAATCAAAACTTAATTAAACACTTAATTAAAAACTTAGACTAAAACAAGTATCATTTGGAAAAGGGGTTATACCTTAAACTAGTTTGAAATGAGATCCACACTTGCCAAAACATAGCCCCCAAAATGCCATCTTACTCCAAGGATTCAAGCTAGCATGGGCAAAGAAATAATGGGTCAAGGTTGGATTTGAGATTAGTGATGTTTTTATGTGGATTTTGAAGAAATTTTGTGGATTTTAGAGGTGAAGAATGTGAGGATTTGGAGAGGGGAGGGCTGTTGCAATTCTGGTCGAAAATTGAGGGGGTGAGGGGGTGTGGGTGTGGGAGTGAGAGTGGGTAGAAAAGTCCAAGTCAAAGGAAGTCCAAATCAACCCAACCAATACTTATATATATATACCCTTTCTTCTCATTTCTTTCCATTTCTTTTCTTTTAGCCATTCAAGTGAGAAAATGAGGGGGCACTAGGGGCTGCTGATTTGGAGAGGGGAGAGAGGGTATGGGTGAGTGTGTGTGAGGGAAAAAGATAAATGTATTACCCCAATTCCCATTAACACTAATTTCACCGAAAAAAAGCCTTTTTCTTCGATATTTTATAAACCGTTTTGGCAAACGATTTCATTTCAAAAACTACATGATAAAATTTTATTTAATGTTTTATGATGCACAAAATTTGTTTCAACTCATTCCAATTTGTAATTTTCCCTAATTAAATGTATTAGTGACGGCTTAAAATGATATTAAAATAATATTTTTTTCAGAAAATTTGAAATTTCACCAGTGTCTCAATAAACACCAAATACTAGCAATTACATAGCTAGAATATGTATATTTAATTTTATAATAAAGATATTTGCATTTTGACTTTTTACAGAAAAGCCCCTTATTTTACCGTTTTTTCGAAATTTCACCGAAACGATTTTCAAAACGTTACAGTGTTCCTGCAAAGACACCGGTTTCTCTGCGGGCCGATGCGAATCAAGAAGCTCTCATCAAGGACGCTAGTTTCCCTGAATTGAGGTATTTGCCAAGGACACTGATTTCCCTGGGGTTGAGACGGATCGGGGTATTCCTGCAAAGACACTGGTTTCTCTGCGGGCCGACGCGAATCAAGATGTTCTCTTCAAGGACACTGGTTTCCCTGAGTCGAAGTATTTTGCCGAGGACACTGGTTTCCTCGAGGTTGAAACGAATCGAAGTGTTCCTGCAAAGACACCGGCTTCTCTGCGGGCCGATGCGATTCAAGAAGCTCTCATCATGGACGCTAGTTTCCCTGAATTGAGGTATTTGCCAAGGACACTGATTTCCCTGGAGTTGAAACGAATCAGGGTATTCCTGCAAAGACACTGGTTTCTCTGCGGGCCGACGCGAAACAAGAAGCTCTCATCAAGGACGCTAGTTTCCCTGAAGTTGAGACGGTTGCCAAGGATACTGATTTCCCTGGAGTTGAGACGAGTCGAGGTATTCCTGCAAAGACACTGGTTTCTCTGCGGGCCGACGCGAATCGAGGTGCTCTCGTCAAGGACACTGGTTCCCCTGAGTCAAAGAGTATTTGCCAAGGACACTGATTTCCCTGGAGTTGAGATGATCTCTGGTGGTCTTTCAGGTTTTATATGAGTTACCGTCAAGACCCTGAAGCTAGGAATTTGGCCTTCGCTTCGCTTGCTGTGGCGTATCCGAATCCTGTTGGAGGAGGGACGATGTAGTGACATTTCGTCTGTTGTGTAGAGACGAACGTCGAAGTGGTGATCAATCCACGCTGGGGTGAGATGATCTCCGATTGTCTTTCGGGTTTTATATGAGTTTCCGTCAAGACTTGGCTCCGTTTTCTGATGAAGCATGGGGAGGAAAGGTATGATTCCTTCTTTGTTTGCACCCCTGGATTGTATACAGGGATTGCTGTGATATCACCTGTAGGGAAAAGGTTTCATTCATCATCATTTTTTTGTTATTATTTTATTTCCGCGGTGCTCTATCATTTCAGCTTTTATATCGCGAAAGTTGCGATTGCCCAATCATTTCGGCTATTTTTCGCGGTGCCCAATCATTTCGGCTATTTATTTTATTTTTACTCGCTGCTTTTTATTGCGAGTTGCCCAATCATTTCGGCTATTTTTGCATGCATACATTTTCTTTACTTGCTGATTTTGTTGCAAGTTGCCCCATCATTTCGGCTATTTCGTATGCATGTGTGGCTTGCTGTCTTTTCGCCGCAAGCTTGGGATTGGACACCGATTTCGGCATCAGCATTGCTACAACTGGGATATTTTCAGGAGCGAATCATCATTTGCCTTTGTCGATGTCGAACAAAGGTGGCTTAATGAACAGGGTTAGGGTCCTGTCAACTAAGGCTTTTGACTTTATGAACCGTAAGGGTCTCACAAAGGTATTTCTCCCTACAAGTCGTGAGGATCTCGTTGGTGTATTTTCTCCTTAGGGATCGTGAGGATTCCTAAGTGTATGTTCCTCTGTAAGTCGTAAGGATCTTACAAAAGGGTTTTCTCCTTATAAGTCGAGAGGACTTATAAGGGTTGTTCGCCGTACGGACATGTCCCTAGTCACGGATGGGACTCGGTTAGGAAAATGTTTATTCGCGCCCATGGATTGTATACAAGGGTCAGTATTGAACCACTTGTAGGGCAGTATCGAAGGTTGTGTGGGTTGCTTAAGCACAGGTTTAGGTCTCTGTAACTTAGGACTTTCAAATCTTATGAGTCGTGAGGGTCCTATAAAAGAGTTCTCCTTACGAGTCATGAGGATCTCGCAAGTGTATTTTCTCCTTAGGAATCGTGGGGATCCCTAAGTGTATTGTTCCCTTGTGAGTCGTAAGGATCTCGCGTGGGTGGTTTCTCCTTACAAGGTCGAGAGGACCCTGTAAGTGTCTTTTAACGAGGTAGCGCCCTTTCGGGTTTTCACAAACACTCGCCGGTAGCCCTGCTGTTTTTACTCACGGAGCCCTTTCGGGTTTTCATCCGTGCCCATTTTGCTTATGGACATACCGTCTTTTTTTTTTGTTTTTTATGTTTTTTATTCTTTTTTCTAACGAGGTCGCGCCCTTTCGGGTTTTCACGAACACTCGCCGGTAGCCCTGCTGTTTTTACTCACGGAGCCCTTTTCGGGTTTTCATCTGTGCCCATTTTGCTTATGGACATACCGTTTTTATTATTATTTTTTTATTATTTATTTTTTTTATTTCTCATCAGCCTGAGGATGCTGCGGTAGTAGTTTAAAGACGTTTCGGTTGTCAGCTAGTTTTAGGACGTAGTGGTCCGTCATTAGTTTAAGGACGTTTCGGTCCATCATTGAAGAAGGCCAGCTACTACGTATAGAGTTTTGAGCTCAGGAAGATAGCGAGCGGACATAGTCGTCGTCATCTATCATTGACCTAGGCTGTGACTCATTACGCGTAGTATTTCTTTAGAAAACGGCTGTTTATTGGCCTGAAAGGTCTTTCTCCATGCATATCCATGAGTAGGTAGGCTCCACCCTGGTAGACCTTGTCTATGATGTACGGGCCTTCATAGTTCGGCTCGAATTTTCCCCGCTTGACGCGATTGGGGATCATAGGTCTTTTGTCCACTAGCACGAGTTCTCCTTGGTGGAATGTCCTCGGCCGGGTCAATCCTTCATATGAGCGCGTCATCTTTGCTTTATAAGCCTCCAGACTTTGTTGCGCTATGAGCCGGGTTTCATCAAGGGCATCAAGCTCCTCAAGCCGAAGGTGGGCATTTTCTTCGTCCGTCAGCTCGTAGTGGAC
Source organism: Agapanthus africanus (assembly GCA_030015575.1). Lineage (NCBI taxonomy): Eukaryota > Viridiplantae > Streptophyta > Magnoliopsida > Asparagales > Amaryllidaceae > Agapanthus > Agapanthus africanus. The sequence continues at coordinate 53,175,829 of CM057339.1, forward strand.
TGCCACTCGCAGAGAGGGTAACTCTATCTCGAGGGGAAGTACTGCTTCTGTACCGAAAACCAACGCGTACGGCGTTGTGTTCGTGGCCGTTTTGAACGTAGTTCGATACGCCCAGAGAGCTTCTTGCAGTCTCTCATGCCAGTCCTTCTTATTTCGGGACACCGTCTTCTTCACAATCTTCGTCAAGGTCTTGTTGAAAGCCTCAGCTAGACCGTTAGTGCGGGGATTACAAACCGAGGAATATCTCCAGTCTATGTTGTGTCGTTGCGCGAAGCGGCTGATCTTGTGGCTTCTGTAGGCTGGCCCGTTATCGGAGATGATCCGTCGCGGAGTTCCAAACCGATAAATGACGTGCGTCTTGAAGAAATGGAGGATATTTTCCGTCTTCACTTCCCTCAGCGGTACTGCTTCTGCCCATTTGGAGAAGTAGTCAGTCGTCGCCAGGATGAAACGATGTCCCCTGGACGATGCTGGTTCGATATGGCCGATTATGTCAGTTCCCCACATTTCGAATGGCCAGCTAGCCACTGTTGGGTGTAGAGGATTTGGGTGTTGATGGATGAAGTCCCCATAGATATGGCATGAGTGGCATTGCTTCGCATACTCGAGGCAGTCCTGAATCATCGTGGGCCAGTAGTAACCCATCCGTTTTATCTTCAACTTCATCTTCGGGCCTGCTTGGTGAGAACCGCAGAGTCCGTCGTGAACTTCCTGGACGACTCTTTTTGCTTCGTCAGGTCCCAGGCATCTCAACCACAGAGAGTCAAACGACCTCTTGTATAGAGTATCATTGACGAAGGCGAAAGAAAGAGCTCGTTTCATAAGCTGATGTCTTGAAGACGCATCTTCGGGTGTTCGACGGGATTTGAAGTAGTCTATAAAGACTTCTCTCCAATCCTCAGCCTTTTCTTGGTCATTTATTTGCAGGGTCGTCTGCTTAGTCGCTTCCTTTTCCTCGGATGATTCCGGAGATATTTCTGCCGGGGCAAGCACCCGACGGCTTTGTACCACGATTCTTACGTCATCAAGGTTCTCATCAGCCAGTTCTTTAGCGAGCTTGGCTAACGCGTCCGCCTTGCTATTTTCTGCACGCGGTATGCTTTCCAGCATGTAGAAAGGAATTTGGGTCAACAGTTGTTGCACCTTTTCGCCGTACTTCACCAACTCTGGTTTGCATGTTTGGTAGTCGCCATTTACTTGACTGACGACCAGTTGAGAATCTCCGTATATGAGGAGGTTTTCAATTCCCATGTTGATGGCGATCTCAAGACCTGCTATCAAATCTTCGTATTCAGCTTCATTGTTCGTCCTCGGCTCTGTCAAGGAGAAAGCAAAGCGCATAATCCCTCCTTGTGGAGTTACGAAGATGAGGCCTACCCCCGATTTGATTATAGGCGTGTTTTTTTTGCGCTTCTTTATGGAAGACGCCCCGTCAAAATAGAGTTCCCACCGGGTATCACTATCGTCGATTGCATCAAACGCATGTTCGTCTGGCAGTTCGCAATTCAGAGGGGAATCAGCCGGTATTGGGTGCTCAGCGAGGAAGTCGGCGATGGCCTGGCCTTTCACTGCTTTGAGAGGCTGATACGTTATTGAAAACTCCATTAAGAGCAAGGTCCATTTAGCGAGCCGACCCGTCAATATGGCCTTCGACATTAAATATTTAAGGGGGTCCACCTTTGAGATGAGACGGACTTCATGCGCCAACGCATAGTGCCTGAGTTTTGTTATTGCGAAGATCAACGCCAGGCAGTGTTTTTCGATGGGGGAGTAGTTGCTTTCTGCCCCCAGGAGAACTCGACTTAAGTAATAAAGAGCTCTTTCTTTCCCTTGGTCGTTCTCTTGTGCCCATAATGCGCCTAAGGAACCTTCGAGGGCGGTTGCATAAAGGATGAGAGGCTTTCCCTTAACCGGAGCAGCCAACACTGGCGGATTCTAGAGGTACTGCTTGATCTCGTCCAGCGCGCTCTGGCATTTGTGATCCCAGACGAAAGGGGTTCCCTTCTTCATCAGGTGACTGTAAGGGCGGCACCTGCCTGAAAGGTTGGCTATAAATCGCCGAATGTACGCGAGCTTCCCTTGGAGAGACCGCAATTTCTTGAGAGTTTTTGGCGGAGGCATTTCCATGATCGCCTTGATCTTTGACGGATCTATCTCGATACCTCGGTGTCGGACGACGAATCCCAGGAATTTTCCCGAGGAGACCCCGAATGCGTATTTGAGTGGGTTCATCTTCAAGTTATATTGCCGAAGGCGTTGAAACACAGTCTTCAGATGCTCGAGATGTTCCTCGTATGATTTTCTTTTCACCAAGAGATCGTCGATATAGCATTCGACGATTTCATGTATGAAGTCATCGAAGATCTTCGTCATGGCCCTCTGATAGATGGCACCGGTGTTCTTTAGACCGAAAGGCATCACCTTGTAGCAAAATATGCCCAAAGGGGTCCGAAAAGCAGTATGCTTCTGGTCCTCAGGGTGCATCTTTATCTGATTGTATCCGACGAGCCGTCCATGAAGGAGAAAACCTCATGAGTGGACGTATTGTCTATCATCAGCTCGGTGACCGGCACTGGGAAATCGTCCTTCGGGCAGGCTTTATTGAGATCCCGAAAGTCTACACATATGCACACCGTCCCATTTTTCTTCATCACCGGGACGATGTTGGCGATCCAGTCAGGATATTGAACTTCCTGGATGAAGCCAGAGTCGATTAGCTTCTTGACCTCGGCGTTGATGCTCATCTCAAGCTCGAGCCGCATTCTTCTCGGTGCCTGTTTGACGGGCTTAACGTCCGGGGATATGGCCAGTTTGTGGACGGCAATCTCGGGGTCTAGTCCCGGCATTTCGGAATAGTTCCAGGCGAAGCAATCTTTATGCTGCATGAGCACGTCTTTTAACGCAACCACCCTTTCTTCAGACAGCAACTCACTGATGAAGGTCGGTCGCGGGTCACTCGCCGTCCCAGATCAATTTTCTTGAGGTTATCTGCAGTGGTGTGTATTCCATCTTCCAGCTCTTTCGGCGCTGGTGGAAATTCTGAGATCATCTCGTCATCGCTGTTTTCGAAGCACCAGGGAAGGTCATCCATATTCTCGGGTTTTTCTTTTGATATTGTTATCATGTGACAAGTACGAGCTCGCTTCCAGGACCGATGTGGATCTGGTTCTGCTCTCGTAGCTTTGGGTTCATGCTTCTGTGGCGGCGTTACCCTCCAGCTGTCAGACAGAGCGAATTTGCCGAGCTGATACTGATCTTCGACCCAATTCTTGAAGGTGAAGCAGTCTTCGAGAGAGTGCCCTATTACTCGGTGATAAGAGCAATAATTTGGGTGAGAGACTTCGCCCGCTTGTTCGGGGTGCTTGGACTCTGGCAGTGTAAGCATCTGGTATTTTATAGCTTGGTCAAGTATCTTCTTCGTCTTGTCCCGAGGAAAAGAGTATGCTCGACTCATCTTCTTTACAGGGGAGAGATCTGGACCGCTCGATTCCCGCTTGCATGGCTTCTTAGTTCCGCTTTGTTGCTGTTGAGCGTCTTTTTCGCTTTTCGACTTGTTTCTGCCTCTGCGCCGAGCCTTTTTTGCCACAAGTTGACAGGGAGCGGCATTTTCATCTTTCGCGGCCTGTTGTAGAAGGCATTGCGTTTTGGCTTTCTCGTAGATGGCCATTTCATGGTTGTAGTCGTCTCGGACTTTTTGACCAGCTTCTCTTATAAGCCTGTTCATCTGTTCTTCGAATGACGGACAGGGCACCTTTGCATCAGGAACTTTTTCTGGTTCAGGATTAGCGTCTTCCCATTGAGCATCCCCTTCTTTATTGAAGTCATGCACGACGTAGCAATCGCGGAGTAGCTCTCGTTTCTTGGATCGAATGTATCCAAGCCCGATTATTTCCATCCTCCCACTAGGCAACTTGTGCTGAGTTCCGGGAACGTTCCAGACCCTGTCATAGAACTTGGCTTTTCGAGCAGTTTGTTTGAAGGGTATCCCCTGGCGCTTCAACAGCCTTTTCAAGCCTTGTGTATAATACCTAGGCAGACGGATGGGCTGAATCCTATCAAGCGTAGGATCCGCACCGTGCCAGGTTTCTCTCTCCACTTTGTTTTCCCCGGAACGATAGAATAGGATCGCCTTTTCCCCTTCTCTCCTGGGAGGGACGTAGAACGTCTGCAGTTCTTCGACACTGTAGGTAGCGAGTGCGTCCAGTTCTTTATGATGTTTAAGCGGAACCATGGCGACTTGCAGACTTTGCTCTTCGTCAGCGAATGTTCGCATTGGAGGCCGAGTAGAGAATATGGCATGGACTTCATCTTCTGAGTCGCTGCCGAAGATCAACATGGGAGCGGACGGTCCTGGCTTGTTGTACTGGGGTGGACACGAATAAACCATCTCTTCTTCTTCCTCAGTATCACTCCCGAAGACAGGGATGGTGGCGATAGATTTGTTCTCCGGCTTGTTACACCTCTCCATGTCTTCGAAATCTGGTAAGAAGTATTTTGCATCTTCGTACTTGCGAACTTCATTCACGGAGAATGGATTTAACTCTCCTGCCACGGTGTACTCGAGACCATCCTTGAAATATTTCATACACTGATGTTGTGTAGAGGGAATGATGTTATACTCATGTAACCAAGGCCGGCCGAGCAAAGCATTATAGCATGTCTTAGCATCTATGACGTGGAATTTAATATCCGTGACGAGTAGCCCAAAGCGTAACGTCAGTATCACAGACCCGAGAGTCCGTGATGACTGAGAGTCGAACCCGGAGATGGTGATCTTATCCCGAGCGAGGTGCTGGACGCTCATGCAGATTTCCTTCAATACCCGGACATTGAGGAGATTAACGGAGGATCCATTGTCGACCAGGATTTTGCCTATCTTTATATCGTGGCAGTATTCTGATACATAGAGGGGACAATTGTGTTCGCACGTCCCAAGGAGGAGGTTTTCATCACCGAAAGTGACATCGGCTGTGTACTTCTTCCAGCTCGTCCTTCATCTTTTCTTCGGCGAGAAAAGCTTGGAATTGCTCCGGCTCCTGTAGTGCCTTGATTAATGAATCCCGGGCCTCTTTTGATAGTAAAAGGGCGTCAAGAATCCCGAGCTGGGAGGGCAGCTTCCTCAGATGCGCTAGAACGTTGTAATCCACCTTATTTTTCTTCGGCGGGTCTTTGGCAGTTAGCTCTTCCATGACTTAGTCATCCAGGGCGATATCCTCATAGACCTTTTCTTTTCCCTTATCTTTTTTATTTGAGGGTCCGAGATTCTTTTCGAATAGCGTACGATTACGCAGCCGGATATTTTCGCAAGCTTTCGGCTCTTCCTCTTTTTCCGAGGTGGACTCTTTAAAGAGAGGGATAAGCTCCATTTCCTCGTCAGAGTCTCTCCCGAATGTAAGAACTTGCGCTTTCCCGGCGTTAACCATGTGACAATCTCTGGTAGTTCTTCTAGGCTCCTCGGTCGTACTTTTCGGCTCCCGACGAGTTTTGCGCTTCTCCCGTTTAAAATGTTGCCGGTGAGCGACATACCCCTGCCACCATTTATTGAAATCTTTGCACTCTTCGGTGGGGTACGAAACCTTTCGATGACATAAGCAATAGGAGGGGTGCATTTCTGCTTTGCCGGTACTGTTTTCTTGAGAAGGTGGTAGCTTCATCCCCAGTGATACGGCTTTAGCAAACTTTTTCCTCGTCTTGAATTTGATTTTGTCCGCAATGGATGTACTTTGATTTGACGGGAGTGCCTCAACCCTTTCGTCTAGTCGCTGACGTTTGGCCCTTTCAAATATGACCGTCTCGCGTTCCCGATCAGCTTTACTTTTCAAAAGAGCTTCGTTGAGGAACGTATCAATTGCTTCATCTGATGGCCCCAGAAGTTCTGATTCAGGATCTGCCCCCAGCTTCTCAGTGCAAGGAGTTTTCTCATCGTCCATAAACGAGTGAGAGAACACATAACAACTCGCCACATATTCCTCGGATTCATCCGACGAGCTCTCTCCCTCATCTTCCTCTTGAAAGACGTGGCTGAGAAACTCTTGGAGCGTGATGGGAGTCCATGCCTTTTGATTGTACTCTTCCAGCGCGTCGATCTGTTTCTGTAAGTCCGTGCGCTTGTCGCCGGGTTTCACGGGCTTTTTGGATCTTTTCTTCTTCTTCTTCGAAGATTTTGACGGCTGGGTGTGAGTGCTTGGGCCTTCACCACCGATCTTCGGAGTTGGGCGTGGCTTCAACATTCCTTCAATGATCTGGGATTCCAACGGGTTTTTCCACCTGATCGCCGGACACGTCTGGAGCTCATTCAGCATCCTCTTTGTTTTGGCTGGCAGCACAACCTCCCATAGAGCTTCTTCAACGAGGGAGTACGTCGCCCCCGGCGTATTCACCTTTTTAGAGGTATGAGGTTGCGGTGGGTTCACCTTCCATTTTTCGGATAACGCGAACTTGCCTTGCTGATATTGATCTTCAATCCAGTTTTTGAAGACGTAGCAATCTTCAATCGGATGCCCCAATACTCGGTGATACAATAATTGGGATCATTGACGTCGTTTGGCTGCAACGGACGTCTTGGATCCGGTAGATTGATAAGTCGGTTGCGCAATGCCAGTTCAAACAATCTTCTCGTTTTATTTTGAGGAAAAGAGTAAGGACGTCCCAGCCTCTCCTTGAGGGATAGGTGTGGACGCATATTTTTTTGACGAACAACCGGCTTCAAGTTGCTCGGCTGTTGTTGAGCATTGGCGACGACGATCGCTTTCCCTTTCCCCTTCTCATTTCTAGAGTCCGGCTTTGGAGGAGACGGTCTGTGACCCATCTGGTCCATCTGGGCTAGCTTGTCGATTAGGGCCTGGAAAGTAGTTGGCTTGAAGAACATCATGAATTGGGATATGGTCGCCTGCGGATCGAGGGTTCCTACAAACATGCCTACTGCCGGAGCCTCTTCTATGCGTTGTTCGCATTTCGACCATTGGTTCCTCCACCGTATCGCATATTGGACCCACGTCTTGCCCGGCCTCACCCTGGCATTAATCAATGCTGTTATCGGGGTGCGTTCGCTGGCACTTGCGAATCGTCGCGTGAACAGCAGCTCCATCTCTGCAAATGTTTTGACGAAGTCATTCGGGAGTTCAGAGTACCACTCGAACGCCGTCTCTGACAAGCTGCCGACGAACTGGCGAAGTAGCAGTTTATCGTCGCCTCCAGTGTTGCCACAAAGCTCCCTAAACAGGGCAACATGCTGGTGGGGATTGCCCGTCCCCTTATAGACATGGAATTTCGGTATTGTATAGCCCGGTGGGTACTTGATCTGATCATACCAGCTCGGATATGGTCGCCCTGTTCTGACAACTTGACCGGCTGCCTCAGTCGCCTGATGAACCCGTATCTGCTGAGCTATATATTCGTCCAAGTCAGCTTTGGAGATTGTCTCCTCCTTAGCTGTTGACAGAGCCGATGGAGGATTTGACGTTTCTCCCCTGTCATCTTCAAGGACGATCGGAGGATCTTCAGCAGGAGGATCTTGCTGGATCATCATACCCACCATGTCCTGGAACAGAAGGGCCATTCGCTTTATATTGGCTGCTTGTTCCGCAGCCTCTTTGTCCTTCTTTTCCAATATTCCCCGAAAGAACTCAGCGTCGGTTTCTTATTCATGTCGCTGATCCAAGGACGCTTCGGGGCTTTCTTTTGGCCCAGTGAGTGCGGCCATCGCATTCATCATTTCTTGGAGCTTCTGCTGCTGCTCCTGAGCTTTAGTCACCGACCGCATAAGCGGTCTATGACCTGTGGATGTACGGCTGTCCTCTTTCCCGGACGCCATGTAGACGGTGTGTACCATAATACCCCCGGACTTAGGGCGTTTGGGTTCACTGCCTTTGACGTTCGCCGCAGGTGTGGGAACTTTCTCCGGTCTTCTTCTCTTTTGAGTAGTCGACATGGAGGGAGCCATTGTAATGGGTACCCGAGCGATTGTCGTCCACTGCAGTTTGACAGGACGGTTCCTTTCTTCTTGAACCTTCACCCTCTTCTGCCGGTGAGAGGGATCTTGAACGATTACTGAGTCCTGCACCCATCGCCAGACCCTGTAAACCTTGGAGGACAGCCGTTGAGGGGGCTGCTCCGACTTTGTTCCCACAGCACTCTCCGCAGGTGGAGGAGATCTTTTCAGGGTAGCAGTCGGAGAGTTCTTGCGTACCCTCCTTAGCGGTTCAAAGCTGTTCCCAGTCAGAACAGTAGCATTGAATTCCACCATTGGAGCCGGTGGAGTTAACCCAGAGGGGGAGTTACCCCCGGCCTTCCTTACTCGGCGCCAGTGGCGATGTTGAGCGTGACGAGCTGTTGGGTCTGGCTCGGCGATAGGGATAGTTTCGTCTTGCCCCCTGTCCGGATGAGGCGCCGCTGGTGCCAGCCTCTTAAAGACTGATGTTGTCTTTTCAGTAGCGGTATCCAATCTGTCAAAGACAGACCTTCGAGCAGGAACGGCAGCCGGAACAGTCAGCCTTGAAAAGACCGACTCTCTAGCAGGAGAAGTCGTCTTGACGACTTCAGGAATGGAGATGGCTGTCTTCTTTGCGATGGCCACGTCAGGGGTCATGGACTTCTTGGCAGGCCCATCAGAGTTCGGGTTCAGCCTGGTAAAGACCGAGGCTGCCGGCTTGACATTGGATGACCCGTTGAGAGGGGTCGTGGTAGTAGTGAGCCGATCGAAGACAGACTTCTTTTGCGCCTCCGGTACGGGCACTGGGATGTTAACGTTCACTGGCGGGAGCATGGTCCCGAAGAACAGACCGGTGGTAGCCTGAGTTACTTGTTCCACCGGCATAGCAAAGATGGAGGCCGCTCGAGGCCCGTAAGCCACACCTCCAGGTGAGGCGGAGCGCTGGTTGCAGTTGCACTTGGAGCAGTTTGAGCAGTTGGATGCCATAGATGCTTGATTTCTACGCCAGGCAAAATACCAAATCTTAGTAACTTGAAACCCTGAGGCAGCCATTAACAAACCGCGATTCGTTCGCGAAGACGACACACGAAGTGTGGAGTAGAAAGAGGAAAAGGTCCCACCGGGCGTGCCAGAATCTGTTCCCCTCCGAACGGTGGCCAAGACATGCACGTCTTTCCTGTGATTCGGGGCAGATGCTATTTGGTTTTATCCGTCCACCTCTCCGAAGATGCCAAGTTGATTTATGACACCGTGTATCGGAGGTTTAGACGGATGCGGCCGATGTAGCAGACTTCGTCAGATTCCCCCTCTCTCGAGGGGTTTTTGATTGCGGGAACGCTCTTCCCTACAGGCGCAAGCCCCTGCAGTTAATTACGCTACCGCATCGCGGTAACAACTTTCTCCTTCTCCGTAATTTCACTTCGTGTCGTGGGTGTTTGTTTTGTTTGTGGTTGCCCGTGGATTGTATACGGAGACTAATTTATGTCGTCGTCCGTAGGACGTGGATTAGTCCAAATCCGTATTTTCTTAGATTTGGGTTTGGGGTTTTAGTTTAAGGATACGTTAGCCATATTGAGGCTAAGATCAACTTAAACGTTCGTTAAGAATACGTTAGTCTAATCTCCAGACTAAGATCAGCTTAACGGGATCATTTGGATCCGACAAGAGAGCAATTGGCTCTATTGTTTAGTTTAATGACATTGCGGTCGATTTCCAGTTTAGGGACGTGGTGGTCCATCATTCCCATTTGGGGACGAACATTAGTTTAAGGACATTTCGGTCCAACGTTCCCATTTTGGGACGAATATTAGTTTAAGGACGTTTCGGTCCACGAGTTTAAGGACCTCGCAGTCCGTATTGATGTATGGTTGTCAGGACCCGTCACCTCTCTGACGATGTTGAAGGATTACAACGACAAGTGTCAGAGGAGTTCGGAGATGTACCCTTGAACCGGGTGTAAATTGATTTAAGGGAGCAGTCATGCTCGGTCAATTTAATTTGAGGACTTACGGCCAGAATTTGGCTAAGTCCAGTTGAGAATGTTCAACATTTTTATTTGTGGTTGGCCTGTTAGGCCTTGGCTTGGGCTTTACCCTTTGTTTAATAATGCATAGCATTAATCTTGGTCCCTGTTGGACCTTTATTTGGGCTCTCCTTCTTTTTAAATGATGCACAACATCTGTTTTGGTCTGAAAGACCTTTGTTTGGGCCGTGCCCCTTTTTTAAAAAAATAAAATAATGCATTGCATTTTATTAGGCCTGTTAGGCCTTTTTTAATTGGGCTCGGCCCTTCTTTTCAATAATGCAGTGCATTAATTCATTGACACTGGCCATGTGGCCTGTCAGGCGCTTTGCGCCAATTAATGAGCGTAAGCGCATGTGGAGGTAACACGTGTCACGCTCTGGTGAGCGCAAGTGCAATGCGCTGCGCCAGTGCGCTGCGCTGTTGCGCTGCTGACACGTGGCTCGCTCTGATGAGTTGCGCCAATTTAAGAGAGCGGTGCTCTGTTTTAAAAGCGCATATCGCAAGTTGTTCTGGAGCTGGCACGTGGCGCGCTGTGGTGGCTTGCGCCAACCCAAGAGCGCAACAGTGCAGATTTACAAGTGCATGGCACTTTTAATTATCTTGATCCAATTTTGGATTAAAGAAAAGAATCTTTTAAGATTCCAGAACCAGTGGTTCATCAAAAGGCAATGCCTTTATAGATCAAATGATCTGTGAAGTAATACTTCTTTTTATTTATCATTTTTTATTAAAGATCTTTGATCTTGTTCTTAGATCATTGATCTTTTTTAGAAGAAAATTATTCTTTTTCTAAAGGTTTTACCTTTTTCTTTCTTTCTTTCTGAATTCTTCTCAAAGTTCTTATAAGAGCTCTTGTGAATTCTCTCTCTGTTTCTGTTGTGTCTTTTAGACTTGGGGTCTAGGGGCCTTTATATAGTGCCAATTAGTTTGTTAAATCAGTTAAAGAGATCTTTCCCTGAGTGATTTAGGGATTTTTCCCCAACGTTGGATCTTTGATCCAAGGGCTTCTGCTTTACAGAAGACAAACTTCTTGTTTTAACAAGATCAGAAAGATCTTTCAGAATCTTAATTCTGTTTGGCGCAAGCGCACCTGCGCTTGACACGTGTCACGCAGCGCAGAACGCAGCGCAACTGCGCTAACACGTGTCGCGCAGCGCAGAGCGCAGCGCAACTGCGCCAGCGCAACTGCGCAACACGTGTCGCGCAGCGCAGAGCGCAGATTATCTGAAGCGTTACTTCCTTTAATTTTTTACTTTAAATAGAGCCTTGCTCTGATTGGGTGCGCTGCTTTGGGCGCTGCGCTGGCGTATCAGCTTTTGACACGTGGCGCGTTGCGCGCAGCGCAAGGAATTTGAAGCGTTGCTTTAATTTTTGAATTTTTGAAATTCAAACAGAGCTTTGCTCTGATTGGGGGAAACAGAGACTCTAAAGACTCGTCAATACGCTAGTAGTACGTGATGATCACATCAGTCACCTACAAGCCGTCAGCGGTACTAGCTGGACGTAACGGCTTCCCAGGTATTGAGCGATATGAAGATCAACAAGCAAGCTTGTCCATACTCTCCATGAAGCCTGTTAGTAGCACTGCCGTATAGTCTGGTCACTTCGTCTGATATGTCGCATATCGAGTCTAAGGGTGGTAAACGTCAGACCCCAGTAACTTGATAAGTCATGCCGATGTGTGGCCTATAGCTGTTCGAGAAACTTCTGATAACTCTTATCAGTGAATCTCAGTAGGAGCCCTGACCAGGGACTTCCAGTTATTGCCAATCGAGCATAGAGCAACATCAACCCCAATACCGGGAGAGACGAAACCCCTCCTATCGCTCATTACCTCCATGTGACTCGGGACTGTACCCAAAATCCATCTGTTTGCACAACTCCTCTTGAGCGTGGTAGGGGGAAAATCAAAGAACAGTGGGAGCCACACAAGACTCTATGACGATCTCGGGTCTACAGACTAACATGTACCAGTGTCACCAGAGGACTGCTATCTGACGATAGGTATACAACCAATTAGGAGTCCTTGGCGAGTCCTTTCGGTGTACCCATTCTCTAATGAGCACCTGTGTACAATCTTCGATGTCACAAACCAATGGCTGTGGGATCAACCCTCGCCCTCTAAGAGACAAGAAACGTACACACTAGTCTACTCTGGAATATCGATGCCCTGTCTCGATATCCTCTCGGCTAGGAACAATTAAAGGATGTACTTTTGGACCACCCTGGCCCCACTAGTATGATCTCATCATAATCCTGGTAGTCAAGTACATATCCTAAGGGCTTTATCAACATGTAAGAGACAAACGGTATAATAATACCAGTCTACATGCTAAGATAAAGATAACCAGATAGCATACTCTCATGTCGAGCAAGAAAGTCCTCTATATATATATCCAAGCATCCACTATATCAACAATAATGGCCTCTAAGGCATACATATTCCTAACAATCTCCTACTTGCACTAAGGCCAGTTGTTGTGGTATCTTATACCCAAAATCCCAAAAATCTCTTGAATCGCATTTGGGGGGCGGGCCTTTATGAGTGGATCCGTTGTGTTATCCTCTTTGTCAACTCTCCTGACCTCGATCTCCCGGAGATCAACTATCCCCCTGATCAGGTGATACTGCGTAAGAATATGTATGGATCGCTGACGGGACCGGGATTCCTAGGCCTAAGCCACAGCTCCATTGTTATCACAATACTCAGGTATTGGATGCTCAATGGTAGAAACCAAGTTCATCTTATGAACTTATTCATCCAGACAAGCTCTTTGGCACCATAGTTGGTAGTGATGTAATCAACCTCTATCAACAAGTCTGCTATGGTATATATCTTGGAACCCTTCCAACATACCGTCCCTCCACTGAGGGTAAAGACAAAATTCGAGATTGAATTTCAGTCGTCCTTATCACTCTGGAAGCTCGAATTGGTAAAGGAATCCACCTGGAGTTCACCGTTACCATACACCAAGAACATCTCTTTAGTACTTCTCAAGTACTTAAGAATGTTCTTCACAGCTGTCTAGTGCTTTTCCCCAAGATCTGATTGATACCTACTCACTACACCTAGTGAGTAAAGTACATCCAATCTTGTAAATAACATCGCATACATCATTTACCTGACTGCCGAAGCACAGGGTATCCCTTGTATATGAGCCCTCTCCAAATCAGTATTGGGAGACATCTCTTTGGAGAGAGTGATTCCTGAACAAGCGGGTACATTACCACGCTCAGAATCTTCTATACTAAACTTCTTTAGTATGGTGTCTATGTACCTGGATTGGGATAATCCCAATATCCTTTTAGATCTATCTCTATAGATCTATATCTCCAGGATGTAGGAGGCATCACTTAAATCTTTCATGGGGAACTTATGTGATAAGAAGAGCTTGACCGAGTGTAGCATAGGAACATCATTTCCTATCAAAAGTATGTCATCCACGTACAATAAGAGGAAGACAAACTTACTCTCCACAACCATCTTATATATACATGGTTCATCTACATTCTTGATGAAGTCAAACTCTTTGACAAATTCATCAAAACAGGCGTTCCATCACCGCGATGCCTGCTTTAATCCGTAGATGGATTTAAGCAGCTTACACACGCTTCCGCTGCTCCCACTGTCTACGAAGCCCTCTGGCAGTGTCATATATACGCTCTCTTCTAAATCACCATTTAGAAAAGTGGTTTTGACGTCCAATCTGCCAGATTTCATGTTATGGTATGCAGCAATGGCAACTAGGATTCTGGTGGACTTAAGCATAATGATAGGAGAAAAGGTTTCATCCTAGTCGACACCAGGTCGTTTACGAAAACCTTTTGCTACAAGTCTAGTTTTGAAAGTCTCAACTTTTTCATCTACACTAAATTATCTTTCCCAAAGATCCACTTATTCCCGATGGGTTTTACCCCTTCAGAAGCAACATGCAAAGTCAATACTTTGTTGGTGTACATGGATTCCATCTCAGATCACATAGCATCCAGCCATTTCACAGAGTCCCCACTCGTGATGGCCTGCACGAAACTAGTTGGGTCATCATCTTCCATGATGCAATCCACACTCCCACTATCTATGAGAAAACCATAGTATCTCTCAGGTGGATGATGAACCCTACTAGATCTGTAGAGTGGCTGCGGTTCGTCGGGTACTATTGAATCCTCCGGTTCCACCAAATCGTCAGTTATAGTTTATGTTGCTGGAACTCTTCCAGTTCTACCTTATTGCCACTAATTTATTTTACAAGAAACCCCTTTTCTAAAAAGGTGGCAATTCCGGGAAACAAATACCTTTTGTTCCTCGGTGTGGTAGAAGATATACCCTCGTGTTAGTTTGGGATATCCTACAAATTTGCACAGAACTGACCTTGCCTTGAGCTTGTCTGGATTTTGCTTTTAACATAGGCCGGGCAACCCCATATCTTAACTCGTTTAAGAGACGGTCTCTTCCCATTCCATATCTCAAATGGACTGGTAGGAAACGGATTTGGTCGGAACTCTATTCAATAGAAATGCAGCTATCTCAAGTGCATAACCCCAAAAGGAAATAGGCAACTCAGCAATACTCATCATAGAGCACACCATATCTAATAGTGTGCGATTCCTCCACCCTGATATATCGTTGTGTTGTGGTGTATACAGAGGAGTAAGCTGAGAGAGAATCTCATTCTCCTTTAAATAGTCTCTGAATTCCGTGCTCAAGTATTCTCCTCCCCGATCATATCGAAAGATTTGAATACTTTTACCCATCTGGTTCTCAATTTCGTACTTATATTCCTTAAATTTCTCAAAAGATTCAGATTTGTGTTTCAACAGGAACACATGTCCGTATCTTGAGAGATCATCAGTGAATGTAATAAAGTACAAGGAACCATTCCTGGTATGTGTAGACATAGGACTACATACATCACTATGTATTTGTCCAAGAGTTCAGTAGCACTTTCTCCGTTTCTAGTAAACGGAGATTTGGTCACCTAGTCTTTGAGACATAACTGGCAAGTTTCATAAGATGTAAATTTGAACGGATTCAAATATGCATCCTTATACAACTTTAGCTAGTCTTGTCGCATTGATATGACCTAGTCTACAACGCCACAAGAAGACTTCGCTCATTTCTGAACTGTTCCTCTTGTGTATGTTCTGTATATTTAGAATTGTATTTTGATTCAGAACGTATATACCATTACATAACGTACCAAACCCAATCAACACTTGATTTAGGAAAATATTCATAATATTTTTCTCTAATGCAAAGTTATATCTTTCTTTATCCAAATAAAGAGATGAATACGATATTGCACATCATTGAGGGTACGTAATAACAGTCTTTTTTAGAATCAATGTATTACTACTTAATACTAGGTGATATATGGTGATATTTGCCAACTGTTTTGGCTGCAACAATTGCACCATCTCCACTACTAGAGACATATCACCATTTCCCAGTTCTCTACCTCTCTATAGCCCATATAACAAATTACATATGTGGGATCCTGATCCGGTATCTAATACCCAGGACGCAGAGCAAACTGAGAAACAGTTCTCAGTTATGAATGCACCCGAAGACAATGCATCAACATTCTTATTCTTCGTTTGGGTGGCATGGGAATCCGGAAATTCCCCTATTCCTTGCTCAGACTTATGACAATCATAAGATAGAGCGGAACCTAGCCCAGTATAATAAGTAGGTTCGGTCAATACATCCATATTATTATCTTGATTAAGGCATGTCATTGGTCGTTATCAGGAGAGAGAGAAGGATAATCGCTTTGCATGCGCTCTTTACAAGATTAGATTGGTTATTATTTTATCTAATCAGGATGGCTCCCACTGTTTCTATCAAATCTTCCTTCAAATCATAAAAGGAAAGATTAGCCGGGATTAATTACATCTTACAAGTTCGCTAACCGGTAAGCCTGGCAAGTGTCGGTACTCAGAGGGAGGTTCCCCGTGCTTTCGCACAGACCTAATTAAAATAAACCCCGTTTCCCTAGAGCCTTAACCCCGTTGACACCTTTCTAGACACCTACTGGATTAGCTAATTGTAAAGTGCAAAACTCTTTCAGGAGTAACTCTTACTCACAGTGGGTATCGGGATCCAACTATCTTATAGAAGTTATGCAATCTCATTGCAAATTTCAACACTTGAAATTCCCGATAATGGTTTTTACCCTTAGCCACTTATGACCTTGACAAGGTCAACAAATCATAAGCGCTAGTCAAGTTATACCCGTCATTTCTTGATTGAATTAAACCCACCCGCACGAATCTTAACGAAGGCCAACAAAGTCGCACGACTGCCCTAATCCAATCGCATCACATGCTAGCAGATAAGCACTAATCAGCTACCGCACACTACGCCTTGACGAAGGCCAACAAACGTAGCACGAATACTAAATAGTACTTATCTTAACTGACGGAGGGCTATGCAGGTTTTTAAGAAAACCATGAGCATAATGAACTTGATATCATTGTAGAATCTAATGATTTTGAAAAGGAGTGTTTTTGAGAATCTTGCTAGTTTCGCTAAAGAGGTCACTTCCGGTGAAGGGATCTCGGCTCTTTCCTCATCGAATGAGGTTCTGGATATTCTACAAGGAATACCACTATGCAAAGCAAGAACTAGAGAAGTTATCAAAAGACAAAACCGAGTGGGTCGTAGTATTTGCTAGTTTCGCTAAAGATGTCACTCCCGGTGAAGGGATCTCGACTCTTTCCTCATCGAATGAGGTGCTGGATATTCATCAAGGAATACCACTATGCAAAGCAAGAACTAGAGCTATCCTTTTTGAAAATTTGATTCTACAACATTTTTAGGTTTCTTTATTTTTATTAATCTCATTAATGAAGTCCCATCATTTAATGTTTCCTAAACATCACAGAAAATGAAACGAAAATAGAACGTACGCTTATGCCATCCGGATTCGCCACTGGGCCCCGTCATGCACCGTTAGGTTACTTAACTACCGGCAGAGCGAGGGCTGGACTAGCGCGGGTGCAAGACATAAGCAACGTTTATTATATATCATATATATAATATAACATTCGTCTTACACATTATATGATCACATCACAGAACCAAGCAGCAAAAAAAACATATGAAATATTGGATATACTAGGATTTCCTTGTTTTAAATTTAGCCAGTAATGTAAAATACGGATTCCATAGTCGTGAAGAATAGCCAAACCCATATCCTTAGACCTCTACGAGAGCGACAAGTAACCCTACCAATTCTAGAGTTAGGATACCCGGTCTCAACTCCTTGAGATGGTCTCCCACTGGACTCTAAAACCCGGTTACTTGTTCTCCCCGCCTTGGGTCTATTCTAATGCGGAAAAGTAAATAATATACATGAATGGTGACATCATTCTCAACCCGGAAGTGCCCCAATAAAAGAATATTACATAAAGATTTTACATGAATGAAAATGAAAAACTCTCATCTCAAATAAAACCCTCCGGCTATTCATTCACGATGATCCAATAATCATATCTCCAGCAACACATAACATCTAATGTCATCAACGTAAGTAAATATGCGTATCCCGAAAATTCGTTGACATATAGCAACGAGATCGGGATACCCCATATATTACACTTACGGTCGCAGAAAAGAAATGGAAAACTCCAATAATTAGAATCCGTATATCATTAGACATCATAAACCCGAAATATCTCATATTCAGGATTTCATTCCTAACCTATAAACCTTGTATTTTAGTCTCAAATTGAAAATACTTTTTCAATTACTTTAGTTGGGTAATTCAACAGGATTCCCGACTACATTATCGAATACTCGTCGGAAACTTTAGCAGATGGCCGTGTTCGTACCATAATATTGCATTATTATATTCCCCATTCTTATTCGTTTTATAAATAAACAGGTGCTTTTGACGCATGTCTGCTACATATTACAGGTTACAGGTTCTTTGATCTAAAACAGTGAAAAAGGTAAAAGACGACGCAAAAGTGGAACTACAACCAACAAATAAAAGGATCTTGATCAAGCCTACATAAAAGATAAAGTTCATAAAGTACAAGGCAGTGCAAGGTCCAAGATTTCGTCTCGAAGCAACGGTTAAAATCCACTACATTATTCACGGGAGATCTGGAAGAAACCTCGAAGCCCAATTGAGAAAAGTACAGAAGAAATAAGAAGAATAAAATTACCAGAGCCAGCCCAAGAAAGATGAAGGCCCAAGCCCACTGTTGGACCGCGGAACCGTGGCCAAACAAGGCCTCGGGCCGCGGTTCCGCGGCCGTCCAGAGATCTTGATGGGAATAAATTTTACCATAATTTTAATACGACTTTGACTAGTCAACCTAGGGTTATTTTGGTAAATGTAGACATGCGGGTCAATTGTAACCTAGGGTTTCTATGCCTTATAAATAGAAGCCCAAATCATTGTATTCTTTTCATGCCTCCCTATGCCTCTTTCTATGAATAAAATTTAGAAATCTTTTGGATAGCATCGGTGCCTCTTTTCATTTCATGAATTCAGATCTGACAACCCTATGTTGATGTTTGGAGAGAGCCATCTGTAAAGTAAGTAGGTAAATTCAATTCTTGCCCTAGGTAATTTTCATTCTTTACCCTAGATAAATGTTTTTAAATTCCCTAATGAGCGAGTAGTCTCCTCGCTTGTTAGGGTTAGCTTTGGGGAAGACTTTTGAGAGATGAGATCTCTCATCCCTTTCTTGCTCATGATACTTTTTTATAGGACTCCATGCATACACCCACACACCGCGCCCTACGGCACCCTATCCCTCGAGGTAGCGGTGATACCGTAGTATAAAGGCCCGGTTGCGCGTGTTTTTCCATGGAGGTTAGGGTAAGTATTGATAAAGGAAGGATAAGAACCTAGAGGATGGAACACCTTCCCGAATGGATCTAATCCCCTTTATTAATAATTACCATAACTCCTCTTAGATCCTAATTTGGGTATAGAAAGTGTTGAGATTTATTTACATTTCCAAACCATTCCTAAATCTAACCCTAGTAAGATTTAGATCTAGATAATCTTAGTATAGATAGATTTAGTTTTTAGATTTAATAATCAATCCGAACACCCTTCGGAATTAACTCGTTTGAGCGATTAGGAAATTCACAACATCCCTGTGGACCGACCCGTACTCACCGGCTAGCTGCAAAGCGACGCCGTTCTTGATTGCGGTTATTAGATAGTTTTTGAGATCAATCAAATGGCGCCGTTGCCGGGGATGGCGTGTTATTTCCCTTTTGCAATTTCGGGTTAATATAAATTAAAAAATCAAAAAAACTGAAAAAAAATATACATAAAAATATATCATCTGTTATTTTTGGAAGGGTATTTTTGTGCGAATTTTGCAGGATCTACGAACATATTCGGATCTGGAAAAATCCAGAGATCAAATGTGAAAACGGGAGATACAAACAGAAGGAGATTTCAACAACAGAGCAACTGCAAAAATTTGGTGAACTGATCCATCCAGTAGACTGCGGATCCGCCGCGCAACCCATGCTCAGACCGCGGATCCGCTACGCTCTCGTGACGTCAGCGCGTACAAATTTTTCTCGGGAACCGTGCTTTCAATCCAACCGCGAAAACGCGGCAGTAACGTACTTGGACCGCGGAAACGCGGCTTCAAGGTGACATCAGCTTGAGAAATTTGCGCTGTAAGCTCCTCTGTTCTTGCTCTGGATATCTAGATATATCTTTTCTGAAAAATTCCTGCAGGATTCTGTGCGTTTAAAAACATCTTTTCCCTTTCAAATAACAAATCTTGTGCAGGATCCTTTGCGCCCCGCTTAAAATAGAAATTGATTGCAAGTAATATTTTCTGTTTTGCATATCTTTTCTCGAAAATCTTTTTGCAAAAGAAAAATTTCCAAATTAAGAGAAAACGGAAAAAGGAAAATTTTTTAACTTGCAAATTTTGCCGCTAAGAAATCCTTGCACCACCTACCTTCTTTCTCTTCTCTTTCTTCTATCATGGGTACCCCACATCATAAATCTCTTGCCGAACTTTGGTATCCCGAACCTAACTTTGCCTCGTACGTCAATTATTTCGGTCGATTTAAGAAAGATCCCTCCGTGCCCAAAATTTCTTTGAAAGATCAAATAGAAGCGTCTAGGAGAAACAATTCGACTTTACAACCCACTTTGTGTCAACCTTGTCAACCTTCACCACCTTCGTATGTTGATACCACTTTTTTGAGTCCAGCTGTAACTCCTAAACCGATGTCCATTGCTGAGCATATTGCTTAATCTCATAGCCGATCTTTCACCCCTCTCAATACATCTAGTTCTAGGGATCAACAAGTCCATTCACCTTTTTATCCACATGTTGACCCTACTCCTGTCCAACCATCCAATTCCTACCAGTCCTACCCGACTTTCCCACCTTCACTAGACACTGTTTCTCCATAGCCATTAGGGAGTTTCATGTATCCAAACAGTTTTGAATCTTTTACCGAAACCCCTCCACAACCCATGTCTAGTTTGGAACAGTCGTTGGAGGCTTATATTGCAGCAACAAACAAAATGGTGAGGAATGTGGATGCGTCCGTAGCTGCCCTTATACAACCTACTGAACCGGTAGCTAGTTTCCAACTAGCTTCAAATTATTTGTATGAGGAAGCGGTTGGACAGAGTGAGAATTTGAGAGGAGCGAGTGAGTTCTACACATTCCCAAATCAGACCTCCCCTTACACAATTGAAGCCCACAACTCCGGTTTTCCATCGATTGCCCTAAATAGTTCACCTGTTGAAAATAAAAACGAGTTGTGTGATTTTGTAGTGCTTGATTTGCCAGATTGTGAAGAACCCCTTTCGAGTGAAACCACACATAATCCTTTCGATCTTTACACCTCCAACCTAGAACCTGAATTGATAAATATCCATGCTTTTGATGAGGTGTCAAAAAAAATTGATTTTCACTTGATTGAGGATATAGACGCCGGGAATATTTTGGATGATGAACCTGTCGATTTGATTGAAATTTTATGTCCAATTCATCATCCCGAATCATTAGATGTTTCTCCCGAACTTCATATGCGTCTTGATTTTGAAGATAATAACATGGATGAGTTAAATATTGAGGAGAATTATGAGGAGAGTATTGAGGATAATATTGAGGTTGAACTATTCTTGTTTGATGTGTCGGATTTTCCAATTCATCCTCTTGAATCTTTAAATAAATCACCCTCCCTCCTTTCCATCGTTCCGACCACGCAAAAGATCACGCTTGAAGACCGTGAGCTTGAAAAATTTTCCTTTGAATCTGACACAGTTCTCACAGCCGATAACACTTACGAGTGTTTCACTTTTTCGGACGATGTTGATGACTCACCGCCCGAGTTTGAGTCCTTTGAATTTTCTGATGAGTTAGTTGAACCATCAGACTCGGTTGCTTACAGTCGTTTCGAACCATTGATTGAATCTTTCAAGTTCAAAACAGTTTACTACGGTGAGAATGAGACTATCCCTAATTCACTTCCTTTCGTCCTTCCTATCGTTCCGACCGTGAAAGAGACCGTTACGCTTTCATCTCCTATACCAAGTTCGGCGTACCCATGCTTTCTTGCGAATTTTGATGGATTTGATCCCATTTCTCGACGGGTTGATAGGTTAGCACAATCGCTTTTAACACATCGGTCATCACAAATTGCGCTAATTTATTCACTCGATTTACACCCTCAAAATCGTACTCCACTTCTTTCTCCTTTCCGCCATTCTTCTCCTCCACCGAGACCATATTCCACTCTTCTTCCCACACGGTCTCGTGTGTTTCTCATTTCTTTCCTTTCCACCCCATTCTTTCACCAACCCTACCATTACCACGATAAGATCTTTGAATGGTTGGTGCTAACTTTTGGCTTATGTAAGGCCAAGCTTAAGTTTGGGGGGAACCTTGTTGTATATATGTATATATATTTTTTGTTTTCTTTTTTCTATAAAAAATAAAATAAAATTCAAAAAATAAATAAAAACAAAAAAACAAAATAAATTTTTTTTATAAATAAATAAACAGGAGAGTGCCGGCATTTTGACCCTCTTGGTGTAGCATGACAGTGAGGACACTGTCAAGTTTAAGTTTGGGGGTATGCTCGGTACGTTTTCTTCCTTCGCATTCATATGTATATTTTTGCATTTGCATACTTATTTAAAAACCCATAAAAATTGAAAATTTTCAAAAATTATAAAAATTAATGTATTCAATTTTGGCCTTATTTGACTTAAGTTTGACAGATAGGTTAACTAGCTAGAAACAACTAGATCTTAGACCTAGTAAATTAAAAACCCTAAAAATAACATTTCTTAAAGTTTAACGGTAGAAAGTATATGTCTTTGTAGTTTATTTAGAAATAGAAAAATTTTGAGTTCATTTCTTGGGCTAAGTTGAAACAATGGAAGAGTATTGATGTTTCTATTAAAGTATAAGTTTGAAAAATAATCCTAAGCTTAAGTCTAGATTCTGAAAATATATACCCTACAACTTTCACAAACACGCACCTTGAAACTTGGAATAGTAGAAGAGACCTTGAAATTCTCTTGTCTAAAGTTCTTAGTACAAAGAAAATAAAAGAAAAAAAGTGAATAAAGAGAAAAAAATGAACACTGGTTTTTGTGATTACTTAAGGCTAAAAAAATAGAAAAAATATTTAGCGATGGTGCTTCATCACCTAGTGCCTTAGACCAACTGGTTTGGGAATCACTGCTAAAGCCTTAGGTGTTACAAGACTAGGAATTACGCTTTAATGTGCAAACACATCTTGTAATCGGTCGTTGGTACCTCAAGAAGTATTAACGGTCGCATGAAGGATGTGTAAGCAAAATTCATTTAAAAGTTCACCAATTAATAAGTATTTTGGACAACGGACAAGGGTATGATTGCTTGATTTGAATTTCCAAGTGTAGGGGTGATATATACACACACGTAGGGGTATGTGATTGGAGTTTAGATGAGAGAAAGGAATGAAGAATAGAACTTGTATCTTTAATAGAGTTGATAAAAATTCCTAAGTGGAGATGGAACCCCAGAAGGAAAACTTAAGAGATGCCGAAAGCTAAGTAAGTCTGCAGAACATATATAATCTTAAGTTAAATGATGAGGAAGTGTGAAGAATATGGGTGGATAATTTACGAGTCGACGATAATATAATTCCTTATTAGAAAACCTAATTGGAGAATAAAAGTCAATGGGCCGAATTGATAGGATTTTGTGGGTAGTATCCGCTGAAAACCCTCAAGAGACAACACTCCTCCTACTAGGGACATCTAGAGGTTTAACGGCTTGTTGCACGTGCTCAGTGCAATCGTGTTTCCCTGCGAAAGTGCGGTTAGGTTTTTGTCGTGAATAAAAAAATAAGTTTGCTCGAGGACGAGCAAAAGATAGGTTTGGGGGTATTTGTTCATACCTTAATATTACATTATTATATTCCCCATTCTTATTCGTTTTATAAATAAACAGGTGCTTTTGACGCATGTCTGCTACATATTACAGGTTACGGGTTCTTGGATCTAAAACAGTGAAAAAGGTAAAAGACGACGCAAAAGTGGAACTACAACCAACAAATAAAAGGATCTTGATCAAGCCTACATAAAAGATAAAGTTCACAAAGTACAAGGCAGTGCAAGGTCCAAGATTTCGTCTCGAAGCAACGGTTAAAATCCACTACATTATTCACGGGAGATCTGGAAGAAACCTCGAAGCCCAATTGAGAAAAGTACAGAAGAAATAAGAAGAATAAAATTACCAGAGCCGGCCCAAGAAAGATGAAGGCCCAAGCCCACTGTTGGACCGCGGAACCGCGGCCAAACAGGGCCTCAGGCCGCGGTTCCGCGGCCGTCCAGAGATCTTGATGGGAATAAATTTTACCATAATTTTAATACGGCTTTGACTAGTCAACTTAGGGTTATTTTGGTAAATATAGACATGCGGGTCAATTGTAACCTAGGGTTTCTATGCCTTATAAATAGAAGCCCAAATCATTGTATTCTTTTCATGCCTCCCTATGCCTCTTTCTATGAATAAAATTTAGAAATCTTTTGGAGAGTATCGATGCCTCTTTTCATTTCATGAATTCAGATCTGACAACCCTGTGTTGATGTTTGGAGAGAGCCATCTGTAAAGTAAGTAGGTAGTTTCAATTCTTGCCCTAGGTAGTTTCAATTCTTGCCATAGGTAATTTTTCATTCTTTGCCCTAGATAAATGTTTTTAAATTCCCTAATGAGCGATTAGTCTCCTAGCTTGTTAGGGTTAGCTTTGGGGAAGGCTTTTGAGAGATGAGATCTCTCATCCCTTTCTTGCTCATCATACTTTTTTATAGGACTCCATGCATACACGCACACACCGCGTCCTACGGCACCCTATCCCTCGAGGTAGCGGTGATACCGTAGTATAAAGGCCCGGTTGCGTGAGTTTTCCATGGAGGTTAGGGTAAGGATTGATAAAGGAAGGATAAGAACCTAGAGGAAGGAACACCTTCCCGAATGGATCTAATCCCCTTTATTAATAATTACCATAACTCCTCTTAGATCCTAATTTAGGTATAGAAAGCGTTGAGATTTATTTACATTTCCAAACTATTCCTAAACCTAACCCTAGCAAGATTTAGATCTAGATAATCTTAGTATAGATAGATTTAGTTTTTAGATTTAATAATCAATCCGAACACCCTTCGGAATTAACTCGTTTGAGCGATTAAGAAATTCACAACATCCCTGTGGACCGACCGGTACTCACCGGCTAGCTGCAAAGCAACGCCGTTCTTGATTGCGGTTATTAGATAGTTTTTGAGATCAATCAGGCCGCACCCTCGATGTCGTCGACAAAGTGCACTAAGGCGGAACACCGTGGCCGCAAGCACCCGAGTGGGTGCTTTTTGCAACGGGGTTCTCCTACAGTCACTTGGTCGGGGCTGTCTACTAGAGTTTCCCGATAAGTGTTCGCGTACAATACGCGATTGAGACAGAGTTTTGATCCGAATCAAAACTCCGTGGCAACCGATTAATCGAGACTAATACACTAGATTTATAATATACTAACTAGTTTTCACAAAACTAATTATTTGGATTCTAAATATTGTATCACATATCATCAAGATCTGTACAACGTTAAACAATTCGATCAGTTTATCAAATATCTACAAATTCCAGAGACCTCAACAACTTGAGAAGCATTAAAAATACCCATAAAGTGCTAAATGAAACCATAGAGCAGCATAAGAAAATTGGACCCACAATTCCCCAAAACGGCGGCAGAACCGTGACCAAACAAGGGTTTTAGCGGCGGTTTCGCGGTGCTTTAAAGGAATTGGGGCTCCAAATTTCTTAGGGGCTCCATAGAAAACCCTGCACGATTTTTTTGGATATTTTTAATCATGAAAATTTTAACGTTTGAAAACTTCGACAAAAACTACATAAGTTTGCGGTTTCGAAAACCGATCGAATACTTTAATGTCGTAACGACCTTCCCTAATATTCTAGCTTGGCTCTGATACCATGAAAGTCTACCCTAGCACCACAACAAGGTTTTAGTAGCATGAAGCATGCCAAATTTAAATTTTTAGGTGATAAGTTAGACTAACCAAGATCTTAACTAGAAGATTAGGGTTAAACCTATGATGATATGAAATACTAAAGAAGTGAAAGAGATTATACCCTCGTAGATCGAGTCCTTCACTTCTTAAGCTCCATGTTGTAGTCCACGTGACTCCACTAGGCTCCACTTGAGAGTTTGATCGAGCTTTCTCCGATGACCTTCATGCAGAAGATGATCCACGCGAAGCCCACTAGCTCAAGCTAGCTCTTCACTAATCTCCTATTAGTGAAGGAAACACTCCAAACAAAAGTTCTAGTTTGGTGTGGCATGATGAAGTAGGGGATTTGAAGCTCATTAGTTTGTTCAAAACTCCATGGTTCACATCACATGTGAGAGGGTGGATTTTTTATGCATGATGAGGAAGAAGAAGAAGAGGTAGAGAGCTCAAGAGAGCAACTCAAGAATAATGCCTCAAGTGATAGAATGAGAGAAGAATGGCTCATCACAGACCCTCACTCATTGAAGCATCCAATATCCAAAAATAAAAATATGGAGCCATGCTTCAATAGTAAGTCAAGGCAAATATAATATTAGATAAAGTCATGATTCCCCATTCCTCTTCATTTTCCACCTAATTTCTATTTTTCACAAAAATAGAAAATCTTGCCATGCTTAATATAAATATAAATATAAATATATATATATATAGTAAATAATTAGTGAACTAATAATATTAGTTAAGATATAATTATATCAAATATAATTTATATCAAATTATTAAATCAACACTTGATTTAATAATCCGGTTATATCACATATGACCGACTAATATCATTTATCTTTGTATCACGTTATCAAATCAACACTTGATTCGATAATCGTTTTATATCACATATAACCTAACTTGATAACAGATAACTGCCAGATTAAAATACGGTATCACATACACGTATTTAATCAGGCCCAAGCACATATCAAATATGTGCCTTATTTCGTTTCGCTTGAACCAGGAAATTTCTGTGTGGGACTCTAAAAACTCATCAATATGCCAGCAGTAGGTGATGATCACATCAGTCACCTACAAGCTGATTGATCCAAATTCTCGATGTTGTTTAGTAAAATGTAAAGTGTTCACAATCAAAGAATTTTGTAAACCGCAATCAATAACGGTGTCGTTTGAAGCGATCGTTAGTGAGCACGGGTCGTCCACTGAGATTCGTGTATTTGATCGATCTTGTTTTAGATGAATTGAAAGAAAATAGTAAAGAAAAATTCAAGAAAGGGATTCATGATTTAATTGAGTTGTCATTTCAAGAAAATTAAGAAAACATTCAAGAATTTAAGAAAGATTAAGAATATATCCAAGATCAATATCGGTTATCAAGAGAATGTAGAAAAGCTTGTAGGATTCGATCAAATTTGTAGTAATGATGAATCTAATAATGACTAATCTTATCTATTGATAAATTGTAGCTAGATCGATGGTGATGAATGAATATTAGGGATCTATTGAAGGAACTGGGGTTTCTCCTTCTCTATCCCTTGTCTTTTCATTGATCATCATTCGGATCTAGGCTCTAGCAAAGAGAATCATCAATCATTTAATCCCTAGTTTGCAACGAAATAATCAAGAATGTGATCTCGCTCCAAATTAGTTCATTGATGATTCTTTTTCCTAGAGTTCACAAATCTCATAAGACTTAAGATTAGTATTAGGGTTTTATCATCACTTGATCTACCGATTCTCTCGAATCCTTTACAAGCGGAGATTTCACTCACGTATCATAAAAATAGAATAATAAAGAATGAGATATTTCATAATGCAAGAAACTAAAGAAAGCAAGACTAAGAGTAATAATCACCTTTATTAAATCTTCTTCAAATTTACACAACTCCTCAATTCGAGGTACAAGATTAAGCTCTCGATCGCTCCTTTGAAGAGGTGAATTTGTTGTCGATCTTTGCGTGGCTCTATCGCCGTGAGACGTGGATCGTCGCGGATCTCTTGCTCTTGATGACGATCGGCGTTGCGATAAAAGATCTTTGAAGTAGTCGCTTGATTATGCTCTCAATTGATCTTGATTTGATTTGGAATTTGAATTGATTTGGATTTGTGCTAGAATTTTACCACCATTCACCAACAACCTTTTACATTAGATCTAGATCCCCTTTTATAGATCTTAAATTATGCTTCCCTCATAAGCTAGGTTGTTAGAGAGAGCCTTCTAGAATGAGATAGGTTGTTAGAGAGAGTCTTCTAGAATGAGGTTGTTGTAGAGAAGTTTCCAGAAGAAGGTTATTACAATGGAGCGCCTCACGTAAGCAAGGTCGTTGAGATTAAGCATCTGGAGAAACGATGTCACTTGATGCCCTAACTCAGCCGCGGAACCACGGCAACTCGGCCAACTCGGCCGCGGTTCCGCGGCCATTTGGTGAGATCACTGCTTGAATTCTTCTGTGTTGTTTCCTATTGGCATTTGGGTCTTCTTCTGATATCTGGAATCTTTTTATCCCTTCTGAATCTCTGCCAGATTTGAATTCTTTGACTTGCTGCATTTTATCGGAAAATTTTACGATTCCAGTTCTTTGACCTAAATAATTTTCTGCACACAATCTTGATGAAAAGTGTTGAGATATACAATATCATGCGTGAAATAATAAACACACAATTTTCTATAAAGAATGTTGATTATAACTATAACACGTGGTATTTGGTATTTTGCAGATGAATTTGTAATTCGTGTTATATTTACAATAAACACCCTTAGGTGATTAGAATAATGAGGAAATTATTATGTTACAGAATGCAATATATTCGACTGAACACAAGCCGTCAGCGGTACTAGCTGGACGTAATGGTTATCCGAGTATTGAGCGATATGAAGATCAACAAGCAAGTTGTCCACACTCTCCATGAAGCCTATCAGTAACACTACCGTACAGTCCGGTCTCTTCGTCTGATATGTTGCATATCGAGTCTAGGGGTGGTAAACGTCAAACCCCAGTAATTTGATAAGTCATTCGAGAAACTACTGATAACTCTTATCAGTGAATCTCAGCAGCAGCCCTGGCCAGGGAATTCCGGTTATAGCCAATCGAGCATAGCGCAACATCAACCCCCAATACCGAGAGAGATGAAACCCCTCATATCGCTCATTGCCTCCATATGACTCGGGACTGTACCCAAAATCCACATGTTTGCACAACTCCTCTTGAGCGTGGT
Source organism: Agapanthus africanus (assembly GCA_030015575.1). Taxonomy (NCBI): domain Eukaryota; kingdom Viridiplantae; phylum Streptophyta; class Magnoliopsida; order Asparagales; family Amaryllidaceae; genus Agapanthus; species Agapanthus africanus. Next base: position 53,204,537 of record CM057339.1, read on the forward strand.
AGGGAGGAAATCAAAGCACAGTGGGAGCCACACAAGACTCTATGACGATCTCGGGTCTACAGACTAATCTGTACCAGTGTCACCAGAGGACTGCTATCTGACGATAGGTATACTACCAACTAGGAGTCCTCGGAGAGTCCGTTCGGTGTACCCATTCTCTAATGAACACCTGTGTGCAATCTTTGATGTCACACACCAATGGCTGTGAGATAAACCATCGCCATCTAAGGAACAAGAAACGTACACACTAGTCTACTCCGGAATATCGATGCCCTGTCTTGATATCCCCTCGACTAGGAACAGTTAAAGGATATACTTTTGGACCACTTTGGCCCCACTAGTTTGATCTCATCATAATCCTGGTAGTCAAGTACATATCCTAAGGGCTTTATCAACATGTAAGAGACAGACAGTATAATAATACCAGTCTATATGTTAAGATAAAGATAACTAGATAACATACCAATGTTCAAAATAGCGATAGCGTGTTGCGTAGCGTTCTTTTACTGAATAGCGAAAACGCAAAAAGCGTTGCGCATAGCGTAAGCTACATGAATTATTAATTATTACTATAATCATCTCATTTACAATAAATTATATTATTATAAAGATATAAAATTGGCTTGGGAACATAGAAAAATAAGTAATATAACAATATTTTTTACAGTTGTAGTTTCTCTGCTCCTCGAAATTCCAAAAATAAATTATTTTCAAAATTTTCAATACTTGAGTTCATATATATGATTCATACTAGATTAAACCTATCGAAAATCAATTAAATAATCTCTGTTTGAGAATCATGTCTACTAAATATGATTTCAAATTAAGAGATTAGAACTTTAATGAAACTGTGTTCGTATAGTTTAGGATTAGATACTGAAATCTTAAGAAGTTCAATAGAAAATTTTATATGAAAATAGCATACGCGTAGCGTAGCGTATACTATTTGTTAAAAAGCGTAAGCTATTTGAAGAAAAAACATAAGCTACTTTGTATTTGAGTTTTTTTCCAAAGTTACGTAGCGAATATACTAAGGTATACTACGTAGCGCAAAATAGCAAGCTACGTAACGAGTTATTTTAAACATTGTAACATACTATCATGTCGAGCAAGAAAGTCCTCTATATATATGTCCAAGATCCACTATGTCAACAATAATGGCCTCTAGGGCATACATATTCCTAACAGTATATCAATGTAAAGAAAGAGCAATATCTGAAACGGTATGTGGTGCTGGGTACTAAACTGTAATTTATATATGTATGTGGCATGGCAATTACTGATGATATGTGTGTGAGCATATGAGTATGTGTATGCGCAACATGTAAGTCATCGGTAATGGTGCGCGTGTCCTGGCAACGAAGTCACGTAAGTTAAACGTATAAACGTATTATGTATCGTAAATGATCGAAGCGCGAGCATATGCAGAAATAAGAAATTGAAATGCGAGCGTAAGCGGAATAAAGAAATCCTAACGTGAACAAATATAAAAATATCTAACTATGTATGAGCCATACAGTTATAGTTTAAAATAGTACGAGGTGTTGTTTTAGAAATAGGGGGCTACGATATTTCAGAAAAGATACCATTTGAAAATTCGTAGCGTACTCTTGAAGTATCAATTTAAAAGTACGTAACAATACATTAGTGTCACGCCCCGCTTCCCAATAGACGGAAACGGTGACGTGGCAAGCCCGCGGCATATTTATCCACAGTAAGTCATTCCCTAAATAAATATACTAAGCGCATTGAAAACAATAATACACAATACAAGAATAAATTGAGTCTGTAAAATTTTTCAACAAACATCTTTATTTACATTGAACTTCTGATATTTACAAATACAAGAGTTTATGCTGGAAATTAAATATAATAAGGAAAATTCCTAAACAAGTGGCATACATAAACTGAAGAAAAATGAAGCTGAGCTAGCCCTAAGTAGCAGTCTGGTTGTATTCCTCCTCTGTGACTTCAACTCCATCTGTCTCGACCGTATCTGACGAACATTCCAAGAGAAAAAAAGTGGGTAGAATGCTCGTCAGCGAACTAGCACTCGGTAAGTCCCAAAGATAGGTAAGAGTAAAGAAAATGATGATTGTAGAATATTTATATGATCATGGGTAAATATATTCTATAGGTCTCTATATGATCATTATGTTAACATTAAGTTCCAAGTGTGAATGTCAACGCAGCCGCAAAAGTATTCTCGAGCTCAAGAGTGGGGCCCTAAGAGCAAGAAAACACGGGCCCATTTCATGTGTTAGCATCGGGATACTAGGCTGTGAATGAGTCAACCCGACTGATATTCGAGTAAAATAAAAAAAAGAGGTTAATACGGGACTCCTGAAACTCCGTTGGATTCACACAAGAAACTATCCCAAACAACCTGAGTATATTATATATTATAACTGTATAGTATACATAATTGATTTGATTGTTTTATTAACATGTCTTGATCGAAACCATAGATTGCAAAAAGGTGTAGAATGTAGTCGAGTGAGTCGAGTAATATGCAAGTCATGACAATTTCAATCATGGTTCGAGTCAAGTTGGTTCGAGTAGTTTGGGTTCGAATTCATATTCGAGTTTAGATTCGAGTTAGGTTAGAGTTCGAGTTTGTGTTCGAGTTCGAGTTCGTGTTCGAGTTCGAGTTTAGATTCAATTTTGGATTCGAGTTCATGTTTTTTTCATAGGGATTGATATAAACCATTAAAAATCTTATGTTCGGGAGAAATCGGCAACTGCTGCACATGGACAGCAGGATTTGTGTTTTCTCCAAGATAATTGGCATTGATAACTCCATTAAGTTGTCTAATGTCACGCCCCGCTTCCTAATAGACGGAAACGGTGACGTGGCAAGCCCGCGACGTATTTATTTCGAAAAATGACCTTCTCAGAATAAATACGTCGCGGCCTTGTCACGTCCCTGCTCCCATCTTCTGGGAAGCGATGCATGACAGGTTTTGTTGGTGGCCCATGCAGGTATGCATGAAGTCATAAGAAATATATAACAAGAAATATGAGATTCAACAACTTTACATTCCTTACAATTCAATTTCCGTTGAATCTATCCTAATTTTTCTTATCTATCTAAGGGGGTGGATTCTCCCAGCAACCCTAGCACCCACGATGGAAGTACACCACCACCACCTATCCTTACCGTTCTACCACCTCCACCTACCGTAGCCGCTCCACCCAAAGAGCCGACGATGCTTCTGGAGGCTATCAAAAGCCTACTTGAGAGTCAACAGGCTCAAAGCACGATTTTGTAGGAGCAGGCTGCTCTCCTTCAACAGAGTTTCATCCGCTCTGAAGCAGAAGCACCGGGAGTGAAGAAATTTCGAGCGTTACACCCGAAGAACTTCTCAGGGAAGGAGAAACCACTTGAAGCCGAGAAATAGGCACAGAGTATTGAAGACGACCTAGCCGCAGCCCAAGTTCCAGAGGTGGTTTGGGTCAGAATAGCAAAACTCCAGCTTACTGACAATGCCAGAGTCTGGTGGAAGGCTGAGGAGAGCCGACTTGAGAATCCGATCGAGTGAAAGACTTTTCGTGATATATTTGACGCCAAGTATTTTTCGAAAACCGCGCACTTCGAGATGGAACAGAAGTTCATTCACCTGCAACAAAGAACCATGTGGGATAAATCGGTGGACGAGTACGATGCCGAATTCACCATGCTTGGCAGATTCACCACCCATCTAATTCCTACTGCAGAAGTCAGAGCCAGGCGTTTCCAGCAAGGATTAGACCCTGAGATTCAAGCGACCCTAGCAAAAAGGGAATACCTAACCCATGAAGCATCTTTGAAGTCTTCCCGTCACTATGAAGCAGTCATTAAGAAGAAGGGAAGGCCACAGTCGGTCGGTATGAAACGCCCAGCCCATCAGATTACTAGAGGAGCCTCTTCTAGGCCAAATCTCCCAGCACCAGCTATTAAGCCAGGAGGATCATTTTCTGATACTGAACCCAATTTCTGTATTTATTGTAAGAGGACCGGACACCAAGTCAAGGATTTCCATCGAGCGAATGGTCTTTGTCTGATATATGGATCATCCTCACTCACTACAGGAACTTTCCCACATAATCGAACTGGCCCAGCCCCCGCAGCTAGACCAGCTATTCCAGCTCCACCTACTCCATTAGCTCTTCCTGCACCACCTCTATGCGGACCACTTTTACCTCGTCAGCTGTCGATGTACTAGCATGCAAAAAGAAATATGCAGAGACGGCAGGCTTTTACCTTGGCGGCCATGGAAGTCGAAGCTATGGGTCAAGGTAAACCTGGTAAATCCCCTCCAATCTTTTTCAGCCTTTCAAATTCTTGCATCCTTTTGGTCTTCCATCTACATAAATATTTTCATGCACTTCCGGTACAATATCAGTACTTCTTTCACCACCGCTGTAATCTAAGTTTCCTTGAATCTGTTACAACTTCCTTGCATAAATTTCGAGGACAAAATTTTTATAAGGAGGGTAGAATATAACGACTCCGAAATCTTAGTACGGAAATTCTTCTGTTAAAATTCAGAATAAAGTTTCACAGCCTGAGTACAATTTATAAGTTAATTTTTGTTTAAGAACAGCAAGAAACAACTTGTAGCTCATTGGTAAAACCTTTCACTGCTGTGACGTAGCCCATATGTTCGAACCCCATTAGACACATTATATTTTTTCTGATTTTTCTTTTAAACTTTTTGGAAGCACAAAAGTTTACATATGCAATGCATATAAAAATGAAAATTCTGAAGAAATAAACAAGTGCAAAAGGGTATAAATATAGAAAGGAACACGTGGCACTAATCAGACGGCCCCCTCCACAAATCGACCGGCAAGATGCCCTTATTGGCCAGCACTGAAAGTCCCCCCATCGCCAATGAGGCCCGTGCTTTGCACACATGACCTTTTTCCTACCCCTAACTCCCCTGCACTGTTTGATTGCTCTGCAATCAAACAGAGACCCCTACATTCCCCATTTAACATCTTTTTAATGCATTTTAATTCACTCTTTTAATTTTAAAACCCTAATCCCATACTATAAATACTACCCCATGCCCTGGCCCTTCCTCATTCGGAAAATTCTAACCAAAACTCTCAAATTTTCTCAAGTACAAGTGGAGTAGAAGAGGAGTTAGCCAACGATCAACTTCCGACGAGGAATTGAGGCTTTTCCGGCGACCCCGCGACGCCATGAAGTTCTACACTCCCTCTTCTACCTTTTTATAGGATAACTAGCTAGTAAGTCCCTTCCAATCCTTATTCTCCTTCTCTAAAAATTCTTTTCAAAACATATATCGAAAGTGGAGTTAATACCGACATCTTCTTCTATGCTATATAAAATCCAATTTCTCTTATATATTTGACATCCATATCCTTACACAAAGTTCGTAATCATAAAACTAATGTTTAGAACCAACTTCACTCAAAAATATCATGAAACGTAAATTTAATTTAACCTTTACATTAAAATACCATGAACTATATATATGTCATCTTATATTCTTTTGTCAAACCATACCTTTAGAAAACTCCACGGGGAAATGACATACCCCTCATATACACATATGTTTCCATAGCACGATACCCTTTGAGCATATTTTTGGTTACGGTTACAATATTTTCATCAAAATACCACGTATTATAAAAACGGTTTCTTTTGAATTGTATTTTAAATTCATTTGAAAATAAGCCTTTATAACCCTCTTTAGGGGACCCGCAATTGGATGGTATGGATTATCGCACATCCTTGGGCCAGTAGAGTGAGATGCAGACCTCCTCACGGAGCATTCGGTCTCGAAAGGTTTTTAATACGGTTTTTAAGAAAAACGCATTTTCTACATAAATAAAAATTAATTTTTAATAATTATATAAATTTTATCAAACCACATATTTTCAAGATATATAAAAAATTCCATGTTTTCTAAAAAATAAAATAATGACAAGTTTCACCAAAATACCCTCAAGTTATCCAAAAGACAAGGTTTACACTAAAATACCATGAACTTTCCAAGCTATGTAATTATCACTAAATTACTTCAAACCCTTAAAATTCATAACTATGAAACCCTAAATAATATAAATAAATGCTTGAGGTTTATTTTGAAATTTTATTAAAAATATTTTTTATAAAACCCCCTCGAGTTATATAAAACAATATTTAAGGACTTTAGTAAATATAGGTTTAAGCGGGATCAATTCTCTTGAGCCCCAGGGAGCCGGAGAAAGTGATTGCTTGCCTATTTAAGGTATAAAACTTAACGGTATTATCAATGGTAATTGTCTTGGAAAAATACACAAATCATGCCGTCCATATGCAGCAGTTACCGATAACTCCCGAACCTAATTCAGGATCTAAATCAGTTTATAAGTGTCTAACTCAACTTTGAGTTTAACTCAAGTCTGAATCCAAACTAAAACCTGAATCTAAAACTAAACACATATTCAAACATTAAAAGCAAACAGGAATACTTGATCATGAATACTTGAACTCAAACATCAAAAGAAAACATGTATACTTGATTATTGATCATGAATCGGAATACTTGAACTTGACTAAAGCAAAACATGAATATTTAAACACTATAACTTGACTCGAACCATGAATAAAAATTGACATGTATACATGAATACTTGATATGAATACTTGATACAGACATGAACTCAATCTTGCAACTTGATGTATTCATGGATTCGAGTAAGGCTGGTATTTTTAGCTGCAACTTAGCATATACGGGGTGTTAGGGTAGTTCATACGTGAATCCAATGAAATCTTAGACGTCCCACTAGATCATGAATCCATGTCTACTAACGCAAGCAAGCTATCATGAGGGCTCGTGTTTCCTTACTCCTGAATTACAGCCTGTTGAGTTTGGAATACTTCAACACTAGATTGAAGTCCCGTTACTAACACTTGATTCGGGCCCGTAGTTCCTTACCCCTGGATTACAGCCTATTGGGTTCGAGAACACTCTTGAGATTGGTTGACATTCACCCTTGAACTTACGTTAAATTAGTATACCCAAGTAGAGACATGTTAAGACACTTACATTAACTTCATGTTCACCATACCTACACTACACGGCCATGTTATAATTGTTTTCATGCTCATGCTCTATTGTCATGTTTACCTACTTGTCATATATACTACCATACTTGTTCACATATATTACGATAGAACTGCATGCTAAATAAAATTACTATGTTTACATAAAATGTCATGCTGAAACACCATACTTCATAATCAATTGTTCATGATATACACTTTCTTTATCATTACACTTTATATTTCACTTCATATCTTGGGTACTTACCGAGCGAAAGTTCACTGACGGGAATTCCACCCACCTTTGTTTTCTTGGAATGTTCGTCAAATACTTTGGAGAAAGAGGAGGTAGATATCTCAGAGGATGAGCACGATCAGATCGCGATCCAGGCCTAGACCAGCTATCTTCTTCTCAGTTTATGTATGCCATTGTTTAGGCATTTCCATTCTTGTATTTCTTTAAGTTGAAATCATGTATTGCAAATGAATGAAGTTGAATGTAAATAAAGTTGTTGAATTATAAAATCTCATGTTAATATTCTTGTCATTTTTATATTGCTTCTTCTACACTTGGCGTATTTATTCCGGACGCTAAGCATAGAAGAAGCAATATAAAAATGACAAGAATATTAACATGAGATTTTATAATTCAACAACTTTATTTACATTCAACTTCATTCATTTACAATACAAGATTTCAACTGAAAGAAATACAAGAATGGAAATGCCTAAACAATGGCATATATAAACTGAGAAGAGGATAACTGGTCTAGACTTGGATCGTGATCTAATCGTGCTCCTCCTATGAGATATCTACCTTCCCAGTCTCCACAGTACCTGATGAACATTCGAAGAAAATAAAGATGGGTGGAATGCCCGTCAGTGAACTTTCGCTCGGTAAGTACCCAAGATATGAAGTGAAATATAAAGTGTAATGATAAAGGAAGTGTATATCATGAACAATTGATTATGAAGTATGGTATCTCAGCATGACATTTTATGTAAAGACGACAATTTTATTTAGCATGCAGTTCTATCGTAATATATGTGAACAAGTATGTTAGTATATATGACAAGTAAGTAAACATGACAATAGAGCATGAACATGGCAACAATTATAACATGGCCGTGTAGTGTAGGTATGGTGAATATGAAGTGAATGTAAGTGTCTTAACAGGTCTCTACTTGGATATACTAATTTAACGTAAGTTCAAGGGTGGATGTCAACCAATCTCAAGAGTGTTCTCGAACCCAATATGCTGTAATTCAGGGGTAAGGAACCACAGACCCGAATCAAGTATTAGTAATGGGACTTCAATCTAGTGTTGAAGTATTCCAAACTCAACAAGCTGTAATTCAGGAATAAGGAAATATGGGCCCTCATGATATCTTGCTTTCGTTAGTAGACATGGATTCATGATCTAGTGGGACTCCAGAAATTTCATTGGATTCACGCATGAACTACCCCAACACCCTGTATATGCTAAGTTACAACTAAAATTACCAGCCTTTCTCTAATCCATAAATACATCGAGTTGCAAGATTGAGTTCATGTCTATATCAAGTATTCATGTATTCATGTCAAGTTGTATTCATGGTTCGAGTCAAGTCATAGTGTTCAAATATTCATGATTTGCTTTAGTCAAGTTCAAGTATTCCGATTCATGCTCAATAGTCAAGTATACATGTTTTCTTTTGATGGTTGAGTTCAAGTATTCATGATAAGTATTCCTGTTTGCTTTTGATGTTTGAATACGTGTGTAGTTTTAGATTCAGGTTTTAGTTTGGATTCAGACTTGAGTTAAACTCAAAGTTAAGTCAGACACTTATAAACTGATTTAGATCCTGAATTAGCTTTGGGAGTTATCGGTAACTGTTCAGTCGAAAATATTGTGCATTTGATATGACATTTTCCTTACTATTTTTATATAATAAAAGGTGTTTATTATAAATATGACACATATGAGGGTTTATCTGTAAAAATACTATTTTCATGTGTTTATATATTATAATTAACATTATGAAGGAAAATGTAAGCATATAATATCTATATAATATTTAGTCCATGCATACCATATCAAATATCTTTGACCAAGTCTCTTAAAACTATAATATCATGTCAAATGGTTAAGATAATATCTCAATAAAAACAAATTCTACTAAAATTATTTATTGAGATAATTGTGCAGAAATTATATCAGGACTGGAATAAAGGAAATCCGAGTTATCGAGATCAAATCTGCCTAAATCTTAAAGTAAATCGAAGAAATCAATTCTGGCAGAGACTCAGAGAAGATTTTCAGATTCCAGATTTCAAAATAGTCTACATATGTCACCAGAAGAGGCCACAAGAATTTTGGAAGCAAAGAACCCTCCAACCCACCGCGGATCCGAGGCCAAACCCATCCAATGGCCGCGGTTCCGCCGCAATATTGAGGAGTTGGGATTTTGGATTTTTACAGTAGGATCCTAACAACTAGTTGCCCTATTAGGAAATTAGGGTTCTGGCTCTGTGACTATAAATAAGGACCGAGAGCCTCTTGGAAAAATTATCAAACCGACGAGATCACGAAGTCCACGACGGCTCAAGAATCCAGGTTGATCATCGACAATTCATCAACCTCCTTAAGAAGAGATCGAGAAGCAAACTAGGGTTTTGTAATCATTTTCTAAAAGAACAAAGTGTACATGATCTTGTTGGTTAATAAAGGTAGTTATTTTCTTATATCATTTTATTCTTATTGCATTTTATTTATATCATGATCTCTATCTTTTCTTTTATATCCAACATGCGCGAGTAATTCTCCGCTTGTTAGGGTTCGTAGGATTAGGGTAGATTAATGGATGATGAAGATCCTTAAACTCTTTTTACATCCTATAAAATTTATGAACTTTACCAAAAGAATCATTAACATCCTAATCGGGCGCGCTACCAATTAATTGGGATCCACTACCGCGATTAGAGATTAGATTAACGATTATTTTGGTAAAGGCTAGACATGAACAGAGATCCATGTCAAGGTAGGAGTTAAGAGTGGGAACCATTTTCCCTCCAGAAACCCTAATCTACATGCATCACTGTCGATCTAGTTTTAAATCTATTAAAGGATAAAAGGAGTAATCTCTAATTAATCATCCATGACTACTAAACCTTAACGAACCCTACAAGCCCCCTTCTAATATAAAACCTACATCCGTAGTTAATATAGATCTATATCCTGCATCCGTGTTTGACGTGGATCTAGAATCTACAACCATTCTTCACTATTCATTATTCTTTCTTCTTTCCTAATCAACACGCCTAAAGTAAGATTAAAAGATTCAACGTTTCCTTGAGGACGACCCATACTCATCTCGGTCTAGCTACACGCAACACCGTTATTGATTGCGGTTATTATATACTACATACACTTCTTTAAAAACAATCAATCAAATGGCGCCGTTGCCGGGGATACGTGCATAATTTATTTTTCTTACTATTCGTGTTGAATTTTTATTCGATCCATATCATAAATAAACAAAACTGCAATTGTATATTTAACGATTATTGTGTAAATTTTGCGAGGGAATCTGAAGTCATTTGAGTGAGAAAATAAAGATTCAGAGACATTCATCAAGACCCAGAGGAGGAAGGGAGGCCACGTAGCAAAAATCTTCATCAGATCTTCCTAGTCGGCGGCAGAACCGCGGCATAAAGAGCCTATTGGCGGCGGAACCGCGGCGCATTAGGGGATTTAGGGTTTCCAATTTCTCTGGTATCTTCTTTACATCTTTATCTCTCCTCTGAAATCCAATAAAATATTTTTTCTGCAGGATTCTTTGCAAAATATCACCGCTCAAAAATCTTTTTGCAAGTTTTGTAATTGGGTTGTTTTTGCATATTTTAATACGGACTTTAAGGGGCAAGACCACAATTCAGATTAGGTGGGGATTTCATCACCCTTCCTAGGCCCCACAAATCACAAAACGAGCATCCGCATAACCCTATATTAATTTAAAAATATCTAGATCAAGACCCTAAGGACCGTCGCGCTCAAATCGGACAGAGAAAGGTCGTGGGTAATCTATCGCTTATCTGTATTTCTTTTGTGGTGTCTAGGCAAGTGTGTCTAAAGCAAGTGGTTACTTAATTAGGCCCACTATTTTCGGTGATTCGTATAGCGGATACCTCACACTTACCTGGCACTTACCTGGCCATAAGAGTTATAAAGAGGTGGTAGAGGATTGATCCTGCGGCTTGTCCTTTGGAAGTCTAGGAGCGATCTAGTGCTTGACCTAGGTAACCTTAGTTCTAGGGTTTGCTTCTGCATTTTGTGATTTGTTGAGTCAACCCTCAAGTCCCACTTTCAAAGCAAAACAATCCAAATAGAGCTTAAATCTTTTCACCTTCTTATAATGGGTAACCCAAATAAAAGAACTCTTGCCGAGCTTTGCTATCCAGACCCAGATATTTCTTGTTATCGTAATCTCTTCGGTATACCATCCGACTCTACTATGTCTTTAAAAGATCGGATAGAGCAAGCGGAAAGAAACAGATGGCCACCTCACTCCAGGTCCTATCAACCGCATCAAAATTCTGCATCATCTTTTGTTGATACTCCATCCAAAGCGTGTGAGGGAACTCCTAAACGCATGTCCATCGCTGAGTATATAGCAAGGAATAGCGGCCAAAGTTTCAATCCGGTCAAACCGTTAGGACAACAAACGCCACCATCTTCTAAAGAAGATTTTACTACTCGGTTTGTGGCGTATATGACATCTGTTGACAGTCGCCAACCACACAACCAATATCAATATTCTTATTATCACAATGTTGTTCCTACTCATGTCCGATTTTCACAAGCTTTCGATTCCTATCAATCCTACACGACTTTTACACCTTCTCGAGACATTCCTTCTAATCAGTCATTTGGGAGTTTTACTTATCCACAAGAATTTCAATCTTATGCTGAAACCCCTTACCGACCCATGTCTAGTCTTGAACGGACTGTGGAAGAATATGTGGCAGCGTCGCGCCGCACCAGAGAGTAATTGAATGAGTGCATGGCCGTTCTCAATAAATAAAAAGAACGAGCAACTAGTTTCAAACCATCTCAAAATTTTCCAACGTATAATACGGACATTGGGCAAATTGAGAATTTGGGTAGTGAGAGAGAGCGGTACACCCTTCAAATCAAACATTCCCATCTCAAATTGAAATCCACACCTCCAGTTTCACAGATCTATCGAATGCACCAAATGATTCACTAATCGAAGATAGAATGTCTGATGAGTTGTGTGACTTTGTAGTATTTGATTTACTCGATTGTGAAGGGTCCATTTCAAGTGAAGCCACACTCAACCCTTGTGATCTCTACACCTCCACTCTAGAACCACAATTGATTGAAAACTCTGCTTTTGATGAGGTGTCTGAGACTTGTAACCTTCACTTGATTGAGGATATTGACGCTGGGGATATATTGGAAGATGAACCCAAAATTTTGGATGAGTTTGTCCTACAAATTCATCAGGTCTTTTCACTCCCGTGTGGTCATCATCTCGAACCTTTAACTATTCTTCCTGAACCCCATATGCGTCTTGAAGTTGATGATAAATGTATAACAGAAAAGCAGAACGAAATTCAGCCTTCATTTCCCACATCCGGTTCAGCAATACTCGACACACCAATTTGTTTACCCATTTCATCTTCCACTTTCTCTGATTCTTCTTCTAATCTTCCTTTAATGATAGCGAGTGTTGATGAATCACAATCCGATATTTCGAGTTCGATAATTCTAGAAAGGCAGCTTGATTTAGACTCTTTTGAGAATGAGATAGATGAGCTTTACGAGTCTCCTACCTTCATAAGTTTTGAAAAATCAAGTGTGTTGAATTCTGGTGCGACACTTATTGACATTGAAACGTTCAATCGGACCATCGATGAAAGTTTCGAAGATATTTTCGCCGACGAACTCGCATTCCTAAACGACACGGAATTTGTGATTAATCAACCTCCATCTGAAGAAGTTGAACCACCACCATTTCTTCTTATCCCATACGAGAATGTGACCATTCTTCCCATTCCTAATCATCCACATTCTCGTTTTCGTTCACCATTATTGTTTCGTCTCTATCAACCGAGACATAAACCATACCGCTCCTATCTCCCCACTTCTTCAAATCTCTGATTTTCCACCAACCAGTGCGTTACATCGATAAATTTTTTGAATGGTTGGTGTTGACTTTTGGTCTTTGTAAGGCTTTACTTTTACCAATAACTTTAACCCCCCCCAATAATTTTAAATGCTTAATACTATTTTACTCAAGTTTGGGGGAGGGTAATATTTTGGCTCTTGAAAGAAATTTTTTATAAAATTGTGAGCCAAAAAATAAGTTTAGGGAAGGATTTCACTTTCATAATTTCTTGTCCCCGTTTCTACCTTTTCCTCCCAAATCTACAGTTTTTTTTAAGCTCAACAGATGACATCAGTGAGTACACTGCTGAAAACAAGTTTGGGGGAGGTTTGTGCTTAGTCACGCATTATTTTGCATTATACTATATGTATGCACAAAAAAAATTGATAATGAAAGTTTGAAAGTGAAAATTTACATATGAAAGATAGAAACAGTTTGAGAAAAGAAAGAAAATCAGATGTTTTCGTAAACGAAACTAGTAATAAGTAGTTATGAACCGTTGTCCCAAGGGTCAGTAAGATAAAGGAAATTACTCATCTGAGGATAAAAATAAGTCTGAAAAATAGTCCCTATTCTTGAGGCCAAACATTTGAACGTTGATACCCTACTATATGCACTTACACACATTTTGAAATTTGGGATAGTAGAGGATACCTTGAAATGCTCTTGTCTAAAAGCCTTAGTATGAAGAGAAAAAAAATATAAGTGGTGAAGAAAAAAATGAACACTGGTTTTGTAATTGCTTAAGGCAGCATAAAAAAATATAGCGAGGGTGCTTTATCACCTAGTGCCTTAGACCAACTGGTTTGGGAGCCACTGCTAAGCCTTATGTGTTACGAAACGAGGAATTACTTCTAAATGCGCGAGCATATTTAGTAATCGGTTGGTTAGTACCTCAAGAAGTATTAACGGTCGCATGAAAAATGTGTGAGCAATTTCATAAAAAAAATCACCGACTAAAAAGTACTTTGGAAGATGGACAAGAGAATGATAGCTTGAATTAAATTCTCTAAGTGTAGAGATGTCCTTTACACACAAGTAGGGGTATATGATCAATATTTGGAAGAAAGATAGAGAGGAAGACTAAAAGCGATGTTTTATTGAGGGATGATGTGATTTCTAACATTTTTTCATGACCATTAAGATAGGGCTCATAGCAACTGAAAATCTGGTATAATTGGAAACTCTTATTTTCAAGTTCTTTCTTTTATAAGTTCTTATCTTTATATGTAATTTTCACCATCTTTCTTTTATTATAGGATTTTGTGGGTGTAATCCGCTGAAAACCCTCAGGAGACAACACTCCTCCTACTATGGACACCTAGAGGTTTAACGGCTTGTTGCACGTGCTCAGTGAAATCGTGTTGCCTACGAAAGTGTGCTACTTAGGTTTTTCTTTTTCTTTTTCTTTTTCTCCTTCTCTTGAATAACTATTTTGCTCGGGACGATCAAAGTTAAGTTTGGGGGTATTTGTTCAGTCGAAAATATTGTGCATTTGATATGACATTTTCCTTACTATTTTTATATAATAAAAGGTGTTTATTATAAATATGATACATATGACGGTTTATCTATAAAAATACTATTTTCATGTGTTTATATATTATAATTAACATTATGAAGGAAAATGTAAGTATATAATATCTATGTAATATTTAGTCCATGCATACCATATCAAATATCTTTGACCAAGTCTCTTAAAACTATAATATCATGTCAAATGGTTAAGATAACATCTCAATAAAAACAAATTCTACTAACATTATTTATTGAGATAATTGTGCAGAAATTATATCAGGACCGGAATCAAGGAAATCCGAGTTATCGAAATCAAATCTGCCGAAATCTTAAAGTAAATCGAAGAAATCAATTCTCGCAGAGACTTAGAGAAGATTTTCAGATTCCAGATATCAAAATAGTCTACATATGTCACCAGAACAGGCCACAAGATTTTTGGAAGCAAAGAACCTACCAACCCACCGCGGATCTGCGGCCAAACCCATCCAATGGCCGTGGTTCCGCCGCAATTTGAGGAGTTGGGATTTTGGAATTTTACAGTAGGATCCTAACAACTAGTTACCCTATTAGGAAACTAGGGTTCTGGCTCTGTGACTATAAATAAGGATCGAGAGTTTCTTGGAAAAATTATCAAACCGACGAGATCACGAAGTCTACGATGGCTCAAGAATCCAGGTTGATCATCGACAGTTCATCTACCTCCTTAAGAAGAGATCGAGAAGCAAACTAGGGTTTTGTAATAATTTTCTAAAAGAACAAAGTGTACTTGATCTTGTTGATTAATAAAGATAGTTGTTTTCTTATATCATTTTATTCTTATTGCATTTTATTTACATCATGATCTCTATCTTTCCTTTTATCTCCAACATGCGCGAGTAATTCTACGCTTGGTAGGGTTCGTAGGATTAGGGTAGATTAATGGATGATGCAGATCCTTAAACTAATTTTACATCCTATAAAGTTTATGAACTTTACCAAAAGAATCATTAACATCCTAATCGGGTGCGCTACCAATTCATTAGGAGCCACGACCGCGATTAAAGATTATATTAACGATTGTTTTGGTAAAGACTAGACATGAACAGAGATCCATGTCAAGGTAGGGGTTAAGAGTGGGAACCCTTTTCCCTCCAGGAACCCTAATCTACATGCATCATTGTCGATATAGTTTTAAATCTATTATAGGATAAAAGTAGTAATCTTTAATTAATCATCCATGACTAAGAAATCTTAACGAACCCTACAAGTCCCCTTCTAATATAAAACCTACATTCGTAGTTAATCTAGATCTATATCCTGCATCCGTGTTTGACGTGGATCTAGATCTACAACCATTCTTCACTATTCATTATTCTTCCTTCTTTCCTAATCAACATGCCAAAAGCAAGATTAAAAGATTCAACGTTTTCCTGAGGACGACCCGTACTCATCTCGGTCTAGTTACACGCGACACCGTTATTGATTGCAGTTATTCTACAAAAACACTTTTTCACAGATCAATCAGTAACTGCTGCACATGGACGGCAAAATTTGTGTCTTTTTTCAAGACAATTACCATTTATAACACCGTTAAGTTTTCTGCCTTAAATAGGTAAGCACTCACTTTCTCCGGCTCCCTAGGGCTCAAGAGAATTGATTCCTCTTAAACCTATATTTACTAAAGTCCTTAAATATTGTTTTATATAACTCGAAGGGGTTTTATAAAAAATATTTTTAATAAAATTTCAAAATAAACCTCGACTATTTATTTATATTATTTTGGGTTTCATAGTTGTGGATTTTAAAGGTTTAAAGTAATTTAGTGATAATTACATAACTTGGAAAGTTCATGGTATTTTAGTGTAAATCTTGTCTTTTAGATAACTAGATGGTATTTTGGTGAAACTTGCCATTCTTTTATATTTTAGAAAACATGGAATTTTTTTATATGTCTTGAAAATATGTGGTTTGATAATATTTATATAATTATTAAAAATTAATTTTTATTTATGTAGAAAATGCGTTTTTCTTAAAAACCGTATTAAAATCCTTTCGAGACCGAATGCTCCGTGAGAAGGTTTGCATCTCACTCTACTAGCCCAAGGATGTGCAATAATTCGTACCATCCAATAGTGGATCCCCTAAAGAAGGTTGTAGAGGCTTATTTGCAAAGGAATTTAAAATACAATTCAAAAGAAAACCGTTTTTTATAATACGTGTATTTTGATGAAAATATTGTAACCGTAACCAAAAATATGCTCAAAGGGTATCGTGCTATGGAAACATGTGTGTATGTGAGGGGTAGGTCATTACCCCGTGGAGTTTTCTAAAGGTATAGTTTGACAAAGGAATATAAGATGGCATATATAGTTCATGGTATTTTAATGTAAAGGTTAAATTAAAGTTACGTTTCATGATATTTTTTAGTGAAAGTTGGATCTAAACATTTGTTTTATGATTACGAACTTTGTGTAAGGATGTGGATTTCAAATATGTAAGAGAAATTGGATTTTATATATCATAGAAGAAGATGTCGGTATTAACTCCACTTCCGACATATGTTTTGAAAAGAATTTTAGAGAAGGAGAATAAGGATTGGAAGGGACTTACTAGCTAGTTATCCTATAAAAAGATAGAAGAGAGAGTGTTGAACTTCGTGGCTTCACGGGGTCGCCGGAAAAGGCTCGATTCCTCGCCGGAACTTGATCGTTGGCTAACTCCTCTTCTACTCCACTTGTACTTGAGAAAATTTAAGAGTTTTGGCTAGAATTTTCAGAATGAGAAAGGGCTAGGGCATAGAGTAGTATTTATAGTATGGGATTAGGGTTTTGGAATTAAAAAAGTGATAAATGGGGAATTGAGGGGTCTTTGTTTGATTGCAGAGCAATCAAACAGTGCAGGGGAGTTAGGGGTAGGGAAAAGGTCATGTGTGCAAAGCACGGGAATCATTGGCGACGGGAGGACCGTCTATGCTAGCCAAAAAGGGCATCTCGCCAGTCGATTTGTGGAGGGGGGCCGTCGGATTGGTGCCACGTATTCCTCTCTGTATTAATACCCTTTTGCACATGTTTATTTCTTCAGACTTTTCATTTTTATGTTTATTGCACGTGTAAACTTTTGGGCTTCCAAAAAGTTTGAAAGAAAAATCAGAAAAAATATAATGTGTTTGATGGGGTTCGAACACAGGGGCTACATCACAGCAGTATAAGGTTTTACCAATGAGCTACAAATTGTTTCTTGTTGTTCTTAAATAAAAATTAACTTATAAATTGTACTCAGGTTGTGAAACTCTATTATGTATTTTAACATAATAATTTCCGTACTAAGATTTCAGAGTCATTACATCTAACCTGAATCGGCAAGCATTCACTTTCTCCGGCTCCCTGGCGCTCAAGAGAATTGATCCCGTTTAAACCTATATTAATCTAGAGTCCTCAGTATTGTTTGCATTTCTCGAGGGGTTTTATGAAAAATACTTTAATATAGTTTAAAAATAAATCTCGAGGGTGATTTATAACATTTAGGGTTTTCATGAACATGTATTTTAATTGTTGTGGTGTTTTGTTGACAAAACCTAGTTTTTTGAATGTTTATGGTATTTTTATGAAAACTAGCTCTTTTGGAAACTTGGTGATATTTTATTAAAAATTCTAATCTTTCATTTTAAAAATATAGTTTTGTAATATGCTTTTATTGAAAATATGAATTCATAGTGTTATATAAATTTCCAAAATTTAGATTTTATTTAGAAAATTCGTATTTCTTAAAAACCGTATTTTTATACCTTTCGAGACCAAATACTCCGTGAGGAGTTCTGCATCTCGCTCTACTGTCCTAAGGATGTGCGATAATCCGCACCATCCATTGGCGGGTCCCCTGACGAGAGTTGTACAGGCGTAATTTCCAAGGATTTCAAAATACCGATTTAAAGAAACCCGTTTTTATTAAAAGTGTGGTATTTTATTGTAAAAATCTATTCTTTAAATGAACTATAGATCTAGAATATTGTGCTATGGAACCATAGTGTGCGTGTGGGGTAGTGTTAGGAATATGTATGCTCTAGAGGCCATTATTGTATATTATAGTGGATGCTTGGACGTATATATAGAGGACTTTCTTGCTCGACATGATAGTATGCTATCTGGTTGCTCTTTATCTTAACATGTACACTTGTTATAGTATACTGTCTTTCTGATACATGTTGATAAAGCTCTTAGGATGTAGGCTTGACTACTAGGACTATGATGCAGATCATACTAATGGGGCTTGTGTAGTCCGCAAGCACATCCTTTAAGAGTTCCTAGTCGAGGGAATATCGAGACAGGGCATCAACATTCCAGAGTAGACTAGTGTGTACATTTCTTGACCCTGTAAGAGGCGATGGTTGATCCCACAACCATTGGCGATTGACATCAAAGATTGTGCATAGGTGCTCATTAGAGAATGGGTACACCGAATAGGGCTCGCCGAGAACTCCTATATGGTACCATACATATCGTCAGATAGCAGTTCTCTGGTGACACTTGTACAGGTTAGTCTGTGGACCCGAGATCGTCATAGTTTCTTGTGTGGTTCCCAATGTGCTTTGATTTCCTCCCTACCATGGCTCAAAGGAGTCGTGCAAATAGGTGGATTTTGGGTACATTCCCAAGTCACATGGAGGCAGTGAGCAATAGGAGGGGTTTCATCTCTCCCGGTATTGGGAGTTGATGTTGCGCTATACTCGATTGGCTATAACAGCAAGTCCCTGGCCAGGGCAGATGAGATTTACTGGTAAGTGTTATCAGTAGTTTCTCGAAAGGTTATAGGCCACACATCGGCATGACTTATCAAGTTAGTGGGGGTCTGACGATTCTACCCCCCAGACTAGATATGCGACATATCAGACGAAGAGACCGGAATGTACGGTAAGTGTTGCTTATAAGCTTTAAGGGAGTTTGGACATTGATCTTCTATTCGCTCAATACCTGAGTAGCCGTTACGTCCAGCTAGTACCGCTGACGGCTTATGGGTATCTGATGTGATCATTACTTACTGCTAGCGTATTGACGAGTCTTAAGAGCCACAAACAGAGATATCCTAGCTCAAGTGAAATGGAGTAGGGCACATATGTTGTTATGTGCGGGAGCTTGATTAAATACGAGTATGTGATACCGTATTCTAATCTAGCGATATTTGATATCGGTTAGGTTATATGTCATATAATCGGATTATTGAATCAAGTGTCGATTCAATGATTTGATTTATGTATATATATTTGATATTGTCCGGTTATATATGATATGACCAAATTATTGAATCAAGTGTTGATTTAATATCTAATATTGAATATTAGCCGGTTATATGTGATATAACTGGATAATTGAATTAAGTGTTGATTTAATATTTTGATATACATATATAAATGATATTAGTCGGTTATATATGATATAACTGGATTATTGAATCAAGTGTTGATTTAATAATTTGATATATATTTATATATTCGATATATATATATATATATATATATATATAAACATGAAAGGTTATGCTAGTGCCCCGGCCAACTAGCGTGGCCAAATACAGAACAAAAATTTTTCTAACGATTAGAACATGGCACTAGAATAACCTTTAACCTGGATCTTTCCATAAACCTATCTAACAAAACTAAAAGATGAACTAACTACTATGATGAAGAAATCTCACAAAACGAACCAAGTCTTTCGGTCTTATTTCTTCAGCTTTAGCTCCAAGTGGCCACCTTAAACAAGCTTGATCTTCTTTGTTGGCTCCTTTGGTTCTCCGTTATCGATCTTGCTCTCCGGTCCTCCTTTGTCGTAGATGATCCACCTAAGGGATATGATCCATGGCTCTAGCTCCTCACAATATGTCAAGTGGAGCAACTAGAGAACTTGGGTTGCTAAACCAAGTAATCTAGGATGTAGTGTGAAGATCTAAGTGTTTGCTATCTCTTTCTTGCATCTTCACTTGTTTCTCAACTCATGAGAATGGTAGTGAAGAGAAAGATGATGAAGGTGGAGGAAACTCAAGAGGAGAGAGGAGATGAAGAGAAATGGAAGCTCAAGAAAATAATGAAGCATGCATGTGAGAGAAAATCAACACACATGGTTTTCTGTATGAATTTCTTGAATAAACAAGTGTAGACATGCTTCAATAGTAACCACAAATGAATAAAGAATTCATTTGTGAACTATTGAAACTATGCCTCCCTCTCCTTAATTTCCACCTCATTTCCATTTATCAATAAATGGAAAAGTCCATGATGAGGTGTCCACCTTCTAAAAGGTAATCTGTAATAAATACGGATTACAGTCTGCTGTATATACATACCTGCATTCGGATAAAAACACGAATGCCCAAAGAGATAGAATAACATGAAGAACGTAATACTGGAATATACATATCGAAATACATATATGTAAACTATTAAATCAATACCTGATTTAATAATCCGGCTCAAACCGAGCAGCTAGTATTACCAACTGTCCAATCGAAAGTCCGAGTACAAAGTACATCAATCGATCGAGACCCTGCACGTATCCAATACGGCTACTACATCATTTCTCCTGAACCAGGGAAACCCTCTATGTGGCACTCTAAAGACTCGACAGTACGCCGGCAGTGAGTTACTGGATAAATCCATAACCACAAGCACGTCAGCGGCACTAGCTGTACGTAACGGCTACCCGGGTACCTGTCGAAAAGGAAGGCCGACGAGCAAACTCATCCGGATCTTTACTGAGCCAATCTGTGACAATCTCCGTACAGTCCGGTCTCTTCGTTTGAGAGCATCGCATACCGGGTCTAGAGGGTGGTAAACGTCAGACCCTGATAACTTGGTAATTCGTGCTGATGCGGCTCAGGACCAATCCGGGAAACTACTGATCAGCCTATCAGTAAATCCCAACTGCCTTGGCCAAGGTCTTATGGTCCTGACCAATCAAACACAGTGCGATATCGACTGCTAATACCGAGAGAGACGAATCCCCGACAATCGCCCACTGCCTCCATGTGGCTCGAGACTGTACCAAACCAAAACCTATTTGCACGACTCAGTAGTGCCGTGGTAGGGTAGTGATCAAAGCACAGTGGGAACTCACACGAGACAAATGACGATCTCAGATCTAAAGACTACCCTGTACTCATGTCACCTGAGAACTTCCCCCTGACGATAGGTATAGTACCATCTGGAAGTCCTCAGCGAGTCCGTCCGGTGTACTTTCCCCCAGTGAGCACCTGCATACAATCTTAGGTCTAAAGACTAATGGTTGCGGGACCAAACCATCGCCCCTTGTCGGGGTCTAAAAACATATACACTAGTCTACTCCGGAATATCGATTCCCAGTTTCGATACTCACATGACTAGGGACCATTTAAGGATGTGCGTACCGACTACCCAGCTCCCACATGTATGATCGCCATCACAACACAGGTAGTCTAGCAATGATCCTACGGGCTTTATCAACATGTATAAAAGATATGTAATAGCAAGTAAATCATACACATGTTAAGATAAAGTCAAACCAAATAGCATACTATCATATCGAACAAGAAAGTCCTGTACATATATATGTCCAAGCATCCATATGTATACATATACAATAATGGCCTCTAGTGCATACACATCCAACAATCTCCCACTTGCACTATGGCCATATATATTGGCGTATCGAGTATCCAACGTCTGCTCTAGGGCCAGCTGTTGGCGTACCGCATACACAACATCTCAAAAAGTCTCTCGAATTTTGCTTGAGGAAGGGCCTTGGTGAATGGATCCGCAGTGTTGTCTTTTGTATCCACTTTCCAGACCTCGATCTCCTGGTGATCTACGATCTTCCTGATTAGGTGATACCGCCTTAAGATGTGCCTGGATTTCTGATGGGACCGTGGTTCCTTTGCTAAAGATATAGCCCCATTGTTATCGCAATACAAGGGTATTAGGTCAATAATGGACGGAACTACCTGAAGTTCACTAATGAACTTCTTCATCCAGACTGCCTCTTTTGCGGCATCGCTCGCAGCAATGTATTCAGCCTCCATCGTCGATTCTGCAACGGTATCCTATTTGGAGCTCTTCCAACACACCGCCCCTCTATTGAGGGTAAACACAAAACCCGAGACAGACTTGTTATCATCCTTGTCACTCTGGAAGCTTGAATCGGTAAAGGACTCGACCTTTAGGTCTCCATTACCGTAAACCAAGAACATCTCCTTAGTCCTTCTCAGGTATTTGAGAATGTTCTTTACTGCTGTCCAGTGGTCCTCACCTGGGTTCGACTGATACCGTCTCACCACGCTTAGCGAATAAGCTACATCTGGCCTTGTACATAGCATCGCATACATTATAGATCCTACCGCTGAACCGTAAGGTATAGTGCTCATGAGAACCCTCTCCTCGTCAGTCTCAGGAGACATCTCCTTGGAGAGGGTGATTTCGTGCAATGCGGGTATGTTACCGCGCTTAGAATCTTTCATACTAAATCTCTTTAGTACGATCTCTATGTACCTGGACTGTGAAAGTCCCAGTAATCTCTTCGATCTATCTCTGTAGATCTTAATCCCCAGAATGTACGAGGCATCACCTAGGTCCTTCATAGAGAACCTTTGTGATAAGAATAGCTTGAGCGATTGTAGCATAGGAATTTCATTTCCTATCAAAAGAATGCCGTCCACGTACAAGACTAGGAACACGACAGTTCGTCCTACAATCTTCTTATAAATATAAGGCTCATCCTCGTTCTTGATGAAGTCAAATTTCTTGACTGTTTCATCAAAACAGATGTTCCAGCTCCGTGATACCTGCTTTAATCCATAAATGGATTTGAGCAACTTGCACACCTTCTCGCTGCTCCCACTTTCTATGAAACCTTCTGGCTGATCCATATAAACGCACTCTTCTAAACTTCCATTTAGAAAAGTCGTTTTTACATCCATCTGCCAGATCTCATAGTCATGGAAGGCAGAATGGAAAGTAGGATTCGAATGGATTTGAGCATAGCCACTGGAGAAAAGGTTTCGTCATAGTCCACACCTGGTCTTTGACGAAAACCTTTTTCAACGAGTCTAGCCTTATAGGTTTCCACCTGCCCATCTATACCAAATTTTCTTTTGTAGATCCATTTGCATCCAACGGGTTTTACCCCAGATGGAGCAATATCCAAGGTCCACACATTATTGGTGTACATGGACTCCATATCAGATAGCATAGCATCCAGCCACTTATCAGAGTCCCTACTGATAATGGCCTGCCTGAAACTAGTAGGATCATCTTCTTCCAAGATGCAATCCTCTCAATCCCCGTCTATGAGAAAACCGTAGTATCTCTCGGGCGGATGAGAAATCCTACCAGATCTGCGGAGTGGCTGAGGTTCGTCTGGGACTATTGAATCTTCTGGTTCAACCAAACCTTCAGTTATAATTTGTCCCTCTGGAATTTCTTCCAGTTCTACCTTGCTCCCACTAATTTCTTTCGCAAGAAATTCCTTCTCTAAAACAACAGCATGGCGAGCAACAAACACCTTCTGTTCCTCAGTGTGGTAGAACAGATATCCATGCGAGTGCATTGGATATCCAACAAACTTACATAAAACTGACCGTGCCTCTAATTTGTCCGGTTTCTGTTTTTTCACATAGCCCGGACAACCCTATATCTTAATACCCTTAAGACATGGTACTTTTCCTTTCCATATTTCATACGGAGTTTTAGGCACAGATTTGGAAGGAACCTGGTTCAAAAGATATGCCAATGTTTGCAGCGCATGTCCCAGAATGAAAGAGGCAACTCAGCACTACTCATCATGGAGTGAACCATATCCAACAGGGTATGGTTCCTCCGCTCCGATACACCGTTCTAGACACCTACTTAGTTTATAGCATTGATTGTTAAGTGAGAAAATTTCCCAAGAGTAATCCTACACATCATTGGGATCGGGATCCAACTATCATTGCGTGATAAATTAGATGGAAGCCACTTTAGTCACCACACTCCAGAAGGTATGCAACACTAGCAAGTTTCCTGTATATTTGAAACTCCCGATATGGTTTTTTCCCCTAGCGGTTTATGACCATGACAAAGGCCAACAAATCATAATCCAATAGTCAAGTTCAACCCGTCATTATCCAGGATTAATCTAGACCCATCCGTACATACCCTTGACAAAGGCCAACAAGGCTGTACGACTGTCCTAGATAATCGCATCTCAATATGCAACAGACAAGCAATATCTAGCTACTGTACACTACGCCTTGACAAAGGCCAACAAACGCAGCAAGAATACTAGGTACAACTCATCCGAAATGACGGAGGGCTACGGCTAGGTTTTTTGCGAAAACCCCGTTAACGTAATGAACTTGATATCATTGAAGGAACCTAAGCAGTTTTTAAAAAGAGTGGTTTAGGCTCGGCTTTTGAAAAAACTTCTGTTTTTGAAAAAACCGAGTAATCTACAGTATAGTCTTTCGCTCAAGAGGTCACTCCCTGTAAAGGGATCTCGGCTCTTGCCTCTTGGAATGAGGTGCTGGATATTCATGACCGAATACCACTGTGCAAAGCGAAAGAATATAACTGCAATTTTTCGAAATTTGTTCCAACATCTTTTAGGTTTATTTTCTTGCATTAATAAAGATTAATGCGGTCCCGTCAGTTTAATCCTATCACACCAGAAAAGAACGAAAATACGATGTACGTATATGCCATCCGCATTCGCCACGGGGCCCCGTCATCACCCGTTAGGTTACTTAACTAATGACAGAGTGGGGGCTGGACTAGCGCGGGTGCAAAACATATACAACATCTACTAGTATATATATAAGTATATATAACATTCGTCCCAGGCATGATAATAAGCAACATCACAGAATCACAGCCAACAATACAGAAAGGTGGATAATCTTGGAGCCCCGGGTTTCATTTGAGCCGCAAATAAAACCCGACGTTCCCGGTCATATGGATAGACTGTGCAATGAAAACCTGGACCCCTACGAGCGCGGCAAGTTACCCGCCAATCCCAGAAGTGAGGCAACCCCCTTCAACAAAGTGAATGGGCCACCCAGCACTTCACGGAATCCGGTAACTTGGACGCCCCTCCGTGGGTCATCCTATACCCACTACGAGTGCGGCGAATAGCCCGCCAATTCTAGAATGAAGCCCCCTCCGTCTCAACGCCATGAGATGCGGGCTTGTTGCCTTCTAGAACCCAGCTATTCGTGCACTCCACCGTGGGGTAATCCTAGTACAGAAAATGAAAATAATATATACAAATGGTGACATCGACCTCAACCCGGTCGTGCCCTAAAATAATATACAACCCGGCAAAGACGACAGTCCACATGTCGGACGCTCGCCCCGCAATTGAATATACAAATGAATCTTAAACTGTACCACTAACATTGCACCACATGCTATCCACCACGACTATCCAATAACAATCACAGCACAAGCACAAAACATCAACGCGAATGTCATGTTCGCAAACTCGTCTAAAAGGACATATAGCAGATAGACGGGTTTACCGATCGAATGACATTCACGGTCATAGATAAAAGTGAATGTACTATAAACTATTAAACAGTGTCAAATATAACGACTTCGAATCACTCCAAATTGCCCCAAACTGAAAAACAACAGAAAATCAAATCTGGGCAAAAATAAACAACACCTGAAACCCAAACATCAAGAGACAAGAACACTGGCCAAAACTCGATGCAATTCTCTTTAAGAAAATCGGTGAGCTCGGTTTTTTGAAGGTTGTGGCCGGCTAAAAGTGGTGGGAATCGTGTTGTTTTTTGTCAGTGTTCATCTCTCAGTGTAAAAAGCACTCTGCACTTGTTAAATTTTTTTATTGAAGCCTTTAAAAATTTGACAGAAACTGCAGTTTGGTTTCAATGTTACGGAGTTGTTTCGGTTTCGTTGTTTTAACATTGTATAAACTTGCTAGTGTAGGGTTTATGGGCTGGCTCTGATACCATGAAAGGTTACGCTAGTACCCCGGCCAACTACCGTAGCCAAATGCGGAACAAATTTTTTTCTAACTATTAGAACATGGTACTGGAATAACCTTTAACCCGGATCTTTCCATAAACCTACATAACAAAACTAAAAGATGAACTAACTACTATGATGAAGAAATCTCACCAAACGAACCAATTCCTTCGGTCTTCTTTCTTCATCTTTAGCTCCAAGTGGCCACCTTGAACATCCTTGATCTTCTTTATTGGCTCCTTTGGTTCTCCGCGATCGATCTTGCTCTCCGGTCCTCCTTTATCGTAGATGATCTACCTGAGGGATATGATCCATGGCTCTAGCTTCTCACAATATATCAAGTGGAGCAACTAGAGAACTTGGGTAGCTAAACCAAGTAATCTAGGATGTAGTGTGAAGATCTAAGTGTTTGCTATCTCTTTCTTACCTCTTTACTTGTTTCTCAACTCATGAGAATGGTAGTGAAGAGGAAGATGATGAAGGTGGAGGAAACTCAAGAGGAGGGAGGAGATGAAGATAAATAGGAGCTCAAGAAAATAATGAAGCATGCATGTGAGAGAAAATCAACACACATGGTTTTGTGTATGAATTTCTTGAATAAACAAGTGTAGCCATGCTTCAATAGTAACCACAAATGAATAAAGAATTCATTTGTGAACTATTGAATCCATGCCACTCACCATGCCTCCCTCTCCTTAATTTCCACCTCATTTCCATTTATCAATAAATGGAAAAGTCCATGATGAGCTGTCCACCTTCTAGAAGGTAATCTGTAATAAATACGGATTACAGTTTGTTGTATATACATACCTGCATTCGGATAAAAACACGAATGCCCAAAGAGATAGAATAACACGAAGAACGTAATACTAGAATATACATATCAAAATACATATATGTAAACTATTAAATCAATACCTGATTTAATAATCCGGCTCAAACCCAAGCCGACTAGTATTACCAACTGTCCGATCGAAAGTCCGAGTACAAAGTACATCAATCGATCGAGACCCTGCACGTATCCAATACGGCCACTACATCATTTTTCCTAAACTAGGAAAACCCTCTGTGTGGGACTCTAAAGACTCGACAGTACGCCGGCAGTGAGTTACTGGATAAATCCATAACCACAAGCACGTCAGCGGCACTAGCTGTACGTAACGGCTACCCGGGTACCTTTCGAAAAGGAAGGCCGACGAGAAAACTCATCCGGATCCCTACTGAGCCTATCTGTGACAATCTCCGTACAGTCCTGTCTCTTCGTCTGAGAGAATCGCATACCGGGTCTAGGGGGTGGTAAACGTCAGACCCTGATAACCTGGTAATTCATGCTGATGTGGCTCAGGACCAATCCGGGAAACTACTGATCATCCTATCAGTAAATCCCAACTGCCTTGGCCAAGGTCTTATGGTCCTGAACAATCAAACACAGTGCGATATCGACTCCCAATACCGGGAGAGACGAATCCCCGACAATTGCTCACCGCCTCCATGTGGCTCGGGACTGTACCAAACCAAAACCTGTTTGCACGACTCAGTAAAGACGTGGTAGGGTAGTGATCAAAGTACATAGGGAACTCACACGAGGCAAATGACGATCTCAGGTCTAAAGACTACCCTGTACTCATGTCGCCTGAGAACTTCCATCTGACGATAGGTGTAGTACCATCTAGAAGTCCTCGGCGAGTCCGTCCGGTGCACTCACCCCCAGTGAGCACCTGTATATGATCTTAGGTCTAAAGACCAATGGTTGCGGGACCAAACCATCGCCCCTTGTCGGGGTCTAGAAACATATACACTAGTCTACTCCGGAATATCGATGCCCAGTCTCGATACTCCCATGACTAGGGACCATTTAAGGATGTACGTACCGACTACCCAGCTCCCACAAGTATGATCGCCATCACAACGCAGGTAGTCTAGCAATGATTCTATGGGTTTTATCAACATGTATAAAAGATATGTAATAGCAAGTAAAACAAATACATGTTAAGATAAAGTCAAACCAAATAGCAAACTATCATATCAAGCAAGACTCTCCTGTACATATATATGTCCAAGCATCCATATGTATATATATACAATAATGACCTCTAAGGCATACGCATCCAACAAAACTAATATTAGATCACTTTAGATTTTCTTCTCTTTATATATAATTATTTATGTGTGATATATATATATGTATATATTAATTGATTTGTATCATGGTAGATGATACATAGAACAAGGGTGTATGAGAATCACACAATGGCAAATGATAATTTGGATGAATTTTTTTTTAAGAAAAGATAAATATATAGGAATATGAGTCATGGCTTTGGATGCTTGGAGAAGTCATAATTCATCTCCTATATTTTGTTTTACTCTTAGATATTTATTCATCCTTATCTTATCACTCACCTCAATGATTCATTCTCTCATCCAAGTTCATTCTCATCTTCTTCTTCACTTCTTCTTCTCTACCTTTTTTCTTGAGTTAAAGAAAAGAAAAGAGAATATTATTTCTAGTGAGCAAATATCCTACTTCATCAACCTACATTAATCTAGCACATTAGTTTAGGTTGTTTGCTTCTCTAATACCTTGATTAGTGAAGAGTGAGCTTGAGTGAAAGAGACTTCAAGGTGGATCATCTTCGGCATCGAAGACAACAAGCAAGCTCGATCCTTTCTCAAGTGGAGTCAAAGAAAAGTTCTAGGGACTACTACTTGGAGTTTAAGAAGCGAAGGACCGGTCTACAAATGTTGTAAACCCTCTTCACATAGTTTAGAACTAAATTGCTTAACTTGAAACCCTAATTCTCTGGTTCGATTCTAGGTTAGTATACTTAGCCCTCTAGATTTTTTAAAATTGCATACTTGATACTTGTTGAAACCTAGTAGAGATCCTAAGACATACTTTTATGGTATCAGAGCCAAGCTAGAGACTTAGGTGAAGTCTAAACGACGTTAAAGTGTTCGATCGAAGTTTTGAAACCCAATTTTTAGTAGTTTCTGTCCAATTTTTAAACGTTGAAATTTTCCAAATTAAAAATTCTTAGAAAATCATGCAGGTAATTCTATGGAGCCCCAAAAAGTACGAGGGCCTAACTCTTCCAAGTAGCCGCGGAACCGCCGCCTAAACCATGTTTTGGCTGCGGTTCCGCTGCCAACTTGAAAGGTTATTGACTCATTTTTCTTCTGCTGCTTCATTGTGATATTTCAGACTTTCTGAGTATTATTGGTGAAGTTCAAGTTGTTGAGGTCTCTATGAATAGGTATTGTTTGAAATATCGATCGAAATGTTTAACATCGTCTAGATAGTTTTGGATATGTGATACAATTTTTGGAATCCACTTTGATTAGTTTTGTGAAAACTAGTTAAAGATTTATAAATCTTGCGTTTTAGTCTCATGTGATGGATTGCCAAGGAGTTTCGATTCAGATCAAAACTCCGTCGTAATTTCGTATCATACGTGAATAGTCGTCGGGAGACACTACTAGACAGCTACGCCCCAAGCCCCGACTAAGTGACTATAGGAGAACCTCATGGACAAAAGCATCCACTCGGGTGCTCGCGGCCACAGTGTTCTGCATAAATGCACTTCGTTGACGGCCTCGGGGGTGCGGCCATCTACTAAAGCTCACGATAAGCATTCGATAAATTAATCAGGAATCTTGTTGAATTGTCCGACTTATTTTTGAAAAGTGTTTTCAATTCGAGACTTAAATGCAAGGTTTATAGGGTAGGCATGAAATCCGAAATATTTGATAATACGGATTTATGATGTCTAAAGATGATGCGGATTCTAATTATTGTAGTTTTCATTTCTTTTTTGCGACCATAAGTGTAATATGTGGCAGTATCTCCGATCTCGTTGCTATACGTCAACAACATTAGGGATACACAAATTTACTTATTTTTATGACATGTGATGTTATTGTGTTGCTAGTTGATATGTTATATTGGATCGTCGTGATTGAATAGCCGGGGTTTTGCGTGAGATGAGAGTTTTTTTTCAATTTTCATTCATGTAAAAATTTGTATGTAATATTCTTTTATTGGGACACTTCCGGGTTGAGGTTGTTGTCTCCATTTGATGTATATTATTTACTTTTCAGCATTAGGATAAACCCAAGGGCGGGGAGCACAAGTAACCAGGTTCCAGAGTCCAGTGGGAGGCCATCTTGAGGAGTCGAGACTGGTCGCCTAACTCTAGAATTGGCAGGATTGCTTGCCGCTCTCGTAGGGGGCTAGGGATGTGGACTCGGCTATTCATCACGACCGTGGAATCATGTTTTTCATTACTGGCTTAATCTAAAACACGGACCTCCTAGTATATCCTATATTTCATATATCTTCTTCTGTTAATTCTGTGATATGATGTGATCATATAACTGCGTGAGACGATTGCTACTTATATCTATGATATACTAGTAGACACTGTATATGTTTTGTATCTGCGCTAGTCCTAACCCTGCCCTGGGGTAAGTTAAGTAACCTTACGATGAAGACCCGGGTCCCTGTGGCGAATGCGGATGGCATATATATGTGTTTTATTTTCGTTTCTTCTATGATGTTTACGAAACATAAATGATGCGACGTCATTAATGAGATTAATGAAAAGAAAAGAAATCTAAAAGATATTATAGAATCAAATTTTTCAAAAAGGTAACTCTAGTTCTTGCTTTGCATAGCAGTATTCCATTATGAATATCCAGCACCTCATTCGATGAGGAAAGAGCCTAGATCCCTTCACCGGGAAAGACCTCTTTAGCAAAACTAGCATATGCTACAACCCACTTGGTTAGTTTTGAAAACTACTCGATTTTAAAGCGGAGCTTAAACTGTTAGTTATATGTATGCCCTAGAGGTCATTACTGTACATGTGATGTATATTGTAGTGGATTCTTGGACATATATAGGGAGGACTTTCTTGCTCGACATGATAGTATGGTATCTGGTTACTCTTTATCTTAACATGTACAATTATTGTCTCTCTCTATTACATGTTGATAAAGACCTTAGGATGAGTACTTGACTACCAGGATTATGATGCGGATCATACTAGTAGGGCACAGGTAGTCGGTAAGTACATCCTTCAAATGTTCCTAGTCGTGGGAGTATCGAAACAGGGCATCAATATTCCAGATGTAAACTAGCGTATACGCTTCTCGACCCATGTGATGGGCGATGGATGATCCCATATCCATTGGTGTTTGACATCAGAGATGGTATACGGGTGGTCATTGGAGACTGGGTACACTGGACGGACTCACCGAGAACTCCTAGATGGTATTATCCCTATCGTCAGATAGCAGTTCTCTGGTGACACTGGTACAGGTTAATCTGTCGACCCGAGATCGTCATAGAGTCTTGTGTGATTCCCACTGTACTTTGATTTCCACCTTACCATGTTCAAGAGATCGTGCAAAACGGTGGTTTTTGGGTACAGTCCCGAGTCACATGGAGGCAATGAGCGATAGGAGGGGATTTCTTCTCTCCCGGTATTGGGGGTTGATGTTGCGCTATGCTTGATTGGCCATAATAGGAAATCCCTGGCCTGGGTTGCTGAGATCTACTGGTAAGTGTTATCAGTAGTTTCTCGAACCGTTATGGACCTTGCATCGGCATGACTTATCAGGCTATTGGGGTCTGACGTTATACCATCCCCAGGCTGTGATATGCGACATATCAGTAGTGTTACTGATTGGATTCGCAGGAGTATGAGCAGGCTTGATTATTGATCATCAGATCTCTCGATACCCGGGTGGCCGTTACGTTTAGCAGCGGCTTGTGGGTGACTGATATGATCACCATCTACAGCCGGCGTATTGATGAGTATTTAGAGTCTTACACAGAGATTTTCTGGCTCAAGCGAAACGAAGTAGGAGCACATATGTGATATGTGCGGGACCGAGATTAATGCGCGTAAATGATACCGCATTCTATTCTCGCGATATGTGATATCGGTCGGTTATATGTGATATAGCAGGGTTATCGAATCAAGTGTTGATTCGATAAGCTGTTACATTTGATATTAGTCGGTTATATGTGATATAGCCGGATTATTAAATCAAGTGTTGATTTAATAATTTAATGTATAATTATATATTTGATATATGAAATTGCATTAACTAATATTAGCTCACTTAAACATTTCTTTTTCTCACTTGTGTGCATATAGTATATATGTGATATATATTGATGTACATTTTTTGTGTCATGCTTGATGCCACATACTTCATGGGTGTATGATACTTACACTATACTTAAGATAATATTAGGGTTTTTATTTATCCAAGTAATTCACAAATTGGTGGAATTATTTCATGGCCAGAAGCTTGATGTGTCCATTGACTTAGTCCACTAATTTGTTTTACTTAAGATATTTATTAACCTAACCATTATCCTTAGCCATAGTTTAGTCTCTACATGAGTTAGTGTATGATATAAACTCACCCATGGTTGCTATTCTCACCTCATGAGTTTCATTCTCTTCTTTCTTCATCTTCTTCTTCATCAAGAGCTTAGCTCTTTAGGTTTATGGAAGATGAAGAAAAATAGTGAGAAAATGAAATCTAAAGTGAGAAAAATTCCTACTTCATCATCCTCTACTATACTAGCCATTTATTTTAGGGTGTTTGCTTCACTAAACCCTATTTAATGAAGAGGTAGCTTGGGTTGGTGTCTCCTCGACATAGATCATCTTCGGCCTCGAAGACTTCAAGCAAGCTTGTTCCGTTCATCTTGTGGAGCCTTTCTAGAGTCCAGGGTTTCACTACTTGGAGCGAAGGGACTACTAAACGGAGCTATTGAAGTGAAGGACCGGTCTACAAAGGTTGTATTCCTTGTTCACTTTGTATGCAAAGTTGTTTGCATGTCGTTTCGTCTAAATCTCTACTTAAGATTCTAGGTTAGGGTTCTTTAGTACGACAAAAATTTGAAATTGGCATGGACGATACCTCCCGAAACCTTACTGCCACCCTAGGGAACCCAACAGTGGTATCAGAGCCAAGCTAGAGAATTAGACGATGTTTTTAGAATTACGAAACCGAAACAACTCCGAAACACACGAAATCAAAATCAAGTTTCTGTCGAAATTTTTAAAGTGTCAAAAAAATTTTAAGCAACTGCAGAATGTTATATGAGATGTAACATGAACACAGTAGAAAATTCAATCCCCCTCGCCGGATTTTGGCCGGCCACATGCCTTGAAAAACCGGCCTGCTCGGTTTTGGTGTCTTGTTCTGGGTTGAATATTTTAGTGTGTTCCAGTCTCTGGGTTTTGGTATTTCAGGTGTTGCTTGTTTTTGCTGAAATTGCATGAGATATTAACTTTCTCTAAAGGCAATTCGGAGTGTTTCGTAATTGTAATTCTAACATCTATTCGGTTTATTTAGACGACGTTAAAAAGTTCGAACGGATATCAATAACCCAATTTTTCCCTTGCTGGAAAATTTTCAAGAGTTGGATTTTTCCAAGTTTAAAATCTTCAGAAAATTATGCAAGCGATTCTGTGGACCCTCTAGAAGAACGATACCCAAACTCCACTTTTTGGATCGCGGAACTGCGGTCATACCCTAGGGTTTGCGGCAGTTCCGCGGCGACATGAATGAGGCATGGGTCGGCCCTT
Source organism: Agapanthus africanus (assembly GCA_030015575.1). Classification (NCBI taxonomy): domain Eukaryota; kingdom Viridiplantae; phylum Streptophyta; class Magnoliopsida; order Asparagales; family Amaryllidaceae; genus Agapanthus; species Agapanthus africanus. Next base: position 53,238,849 of record CM057339.1, read on the forward strand.
CTACGGATGGTTCATAGGTGTTGTGGCATGTTCTGGGTACTTTTTGAACCCCGCTCAAGTGTTAAGCTCTTTGGGAAATTTTGGGTGTTTGTTTATTAGATCGAAAAGTTTAACATCGTCTAGCTATCTGTGATTGTGATATAATATTTGGAATCCACAATAATTAGTTAAGTAATAACTGGTTTGAATTTTATAAATCTAGCACTTTAGTCTCATTTGATCGGTTGCCACGGAATTTTGATGTGGATCAAAATTCCGTTGCAATTACGTAGTGTATGCGGATACTCGCCGGGTAACCTTACTAGATAGCCATGCCCCATAGCCCCGACCAAGTGACTGTAGGAGAACTCCGTCGCCAAAAGCATCCGTTCGGGTGCTCGCGGCCGCGGTGTTCCGCCTTAGTGCACTTCGTCGACGGCATCGGGGGTGCGGCCGTCTAATAAAGTTTCCGACGAGCATTCGATCAGGTTATCGGGAATCTTGTTGAATTACCCGACTGTTTATTGAAAAATGTTTTCAATATCGAGACTAAAATGCAGGGTTTATAATTATTAGGCATGTGATGTCTAGGGAATTCATTTGTTAGGCATGAAATCCAAAGTTTGTGATACATTGAGTTTATGATGTCTAAGGTGGTTGCGGATTCCAATTGTTGTAGTTTTTCACGTTCTTTTCTGCGACCGTAAGTGTAATATGTGGTGTATCGCCGGTTTCACTGCTATACGTCAACGACAATTGGGATAGGCATATTTACTTGCGTTGATGACATGTGATGTTATGTGTTGTTGTGATATGTTATATTGGATCGTCGTGTTTTGAATAGCCGGGGGGTTTTATGTGAGATGAGAGTTTTTCATTTTCATTTATGTAAAAGCTTGTATGTAATATTCTTTTAATGGGGCACGTCCAGGTTGAGGATAATATCACCATTGATGTATATTATTTACTTTTCCGCATTAGGATAGACCCAAGGAGGGGAACACAAGTAACCGGGTTCTAGAGTCCAGTGGGAGACCATCTCGAGGAGTCGAGACCGGGTCTCCTAACTCTAGAATTAGTAGGGTTGCTTGCCGCTCTCATAGGGGACTAGGGATGTGGGTTTGGCTATTTATCGCGACCGTGGAATCCGTGTTTTATACTGGCTTAATTTAAAACACGGAATTCCTAGTATATCCAATATTTCATATATGTTCTTCTGCTGCTGATATTCTGTGATGTGATCATTTTATATGTTGAGACGAATGCTTATATTATATATATGATGATATATAGTAAATATTGATGCTTTCGTTTCTTCTGTGATGCTTAGGAAGAATATATGATGGGGCTTCATTAATGAGATTAATGAAATAAAAGAAACCTAAAGACGTTGTAGAATCTTGTTTTAAAAACTGATAGCTCTAGTTCTTGCTTTGCATAGCAGTATTCCTTGTAGAATATCCAGCACTTTATTCGATAAGGAAAGAGCCGAGATCCTTTCACCGGGAGTGACCTCTTTAGCGAAACTGGAAGATGGTACAACCCACTCGATTTTTCTTTTGACTGCTTTTTTTAGTTCTGCTTTGCATAGTGGTATTTATGAAATATCCTGCACCTTATTTGATGAGGAAAGAGCTAAGATCCCTTCAACGGGAGTGACCTCTTTAGCAAAACTAGTAAAAGCCTCAAAAACACTCCTTTTCAAAATCACTCGATTCTACAATGATATTAAGTTCATTACGCAAAGGGTTTTCTTAAAAACCTGTCGTAGCCCTCCGTCATTTCAGATAAGGACTATTTAGTAATCGTGCTACGTTTGTTGACCATGTTAAGGCGTAGTGTGCGGTAGCTAATTAGTCTTATCTGCTTAAGCATATGATGCGATTGGATTAGAGTAGTCGTACGACTTTGTTTACCATGTTAAGGGCCGTACAGGTGGGTTTAATTCAATCAGGAAATGACGGGTTGAACTTGGCTAGCGCTTATGATTTGTTGACCATATTAAGGTCATAAGTTGCTAGGGGCAAAATATTATCGGGGATTTCAAGTGTTGAAATTTGCAATGAGATTGCATACCTTCTATGAGATAGTTGGATCCCGATACCCACTGCGAGTAAGAGTTACTCCTGGGAGAGTTTTACACATTACAATTAGCCGATCAAGTAGGTGTCTAGAAATGTGTTAACGGGGTTACACCCCTGGAAAAATGAGGTTTATTTTAATTAGGTCCGTGCGAAAGCACAGGGAACCTCCCTCAAAGTACCGACACTGGCCTGGCCGAAGGATTGGCGAACTTGTAGGGTGTAATTAATCCCGGCTAGTCTTACCTTTTAGGGTTTGAAGGAAGATTTGATAAAAACAGTGGGAGCCATCCTGATTAGATAAAATCATAACCAAATCTGATCTTGCAAGAGCACACGCAGAGTGTTTTCTTCTCTCTCTCTCCTGGTAGCGACCATGTCACGCCTTAATCAAGATAATAATATGGATGCATTGACCGAACTTGCTTATTATACTGAGCCGGGGAACGTTGGTCCCGCTCTATCTTATAATTGTTATAAGTCCGAGCAGGAAATAGGGGAATACCAGGATTCCCATGCCACCCAATCGAGGAATAAGCATGTTGATGCATATTCTTCGGTTGTGTTCATTACCTAGAACTGTTTCTCAGTATCCTCTGCGTCCTAGGTATGAGATACCAGATTAGGATCCCACATATGTAATCATTACATGGGCTACAGACAGGTAGAGAACTGAGAATAGATGATTCTTCTCTAGTGTAGAGAATGGTGCAATTGTTGCAGCCAAATCAGTTTGCAGATATCACCTTGTATTACCAAATGCATTGATTCTGAACGAATGTTATTACGTATCGAACCTGATGTACAACATTACATCGGTCTCTTTATTAAGTTAAAGAAGGATATAAGTTTGTATTGATGGATAATGTTGTGAACATTTTCCTTAATCAAGAGTTGATTGGATCAGGCACGTTATGTAATGGCATATACGTTCTAAATCAAACCACAGTTCAAAGTATATAGAACACACACAAGAGGAATAGTTCAGAAATGAACGAATCCTTCTTGTGGCATTGTAGACTAGGTCATATCAATGCGACACGACTAGCTAAGTTACTTAAAGATGAATATAAGAATCTGTTTGAATTTTCATCTTATGATACTTGCCGGTCTTGTCACAAAGGTAAAGTGACCAATACTCCGTTTATTCGAAATAGAGAAAGAGTTACTGAACTCTTGGGACACATACATGATGATGTATATGGTCCTATGTCTACAAATGCCAAGGTTGCTTCTTCGTACTTCATTATATTCACTGATCTTCTCTCAGGATTCGGACATATGTTCCGGTTGAAACATAAGTCTGAAACTTTTTGAGAAATTCAAGGAATATAAGCTTGAAGTTAAGAACCAGACGTGTAGAAGTATTAAGTCCTTCGATATGATCGAGGAGGAGAATACTTGCGCATGATGTTCCTGGAGTTTCTAAAAGGATAATGGGATTCTCTCTCAGCTTACTCCTTCGTATACACCATAGCACAACGATGTATCGGGACGGAGGTATCGCACCCAATGAGATATGGTGCGCTCTATGATGAGTACTGCTGAGTTACATGTTTCTTTTTTGGTGTTATGCACTTGAGAAACTGCATACCTATTGAATGGGGTTCCATCTAAATCAGTGCCTACCACTCTATATGAGATATGGTATGGGAAGAGACCATGTCTTAAACGAGTTAAGATATGGGGTTATCCGGCCTATGTTGAGAAGAAAAATCTGGACAAGCTCGAGGCAAGGTCAGTTATGTATAAGTTTGTTGGATATCCCGAACATTCGCAAAGGAATATCTTCTACCACACTGAGGAGCAAAAGGTGTTTTGTTTCTCAGCATGCCACCTTTTTTAGAAAAGGAATTTCTTGTGAAGAAATTAGTGGTCATGAGGTAGAACTGGAAGGAGTTCCAGATAGACAAACTAACAGCTGATGATTTGGTGAAACCAAAGGATTCAATAGTCTCCAACGAACCTCAGCCTCTCCGCGAATCTGGTAGGGTTCCTCATCCACTTGAGAGATACTACGGTCTTCTCGGTGACAGTGGGAGCGAGGATTGCATCATAGTAGATGATGGCCCAACTAGGTTCATACAGGCCATCACAGGTGGAGATTTTGTGAAATGGCTGGATGTTATGCGATCAAAGATGGAATCCATGTACACCAACAAAGTATGACTTTGAATGTTGCACCTGAAGGAGTAAAAACCATTGGGAGCAAATAGATCTTGAGAATATTCTTGGTGTAAATGGAAAAGTTGAGACTTTCAAAGCTATGCTTAAGTCCATCAGGATTAAAGCAAGTATCGCGGAGTTGGAATATCTGTTTCGATGTGGCAGTCAAAGAGTTTGACTTCATCAAAATTGTAGATGAACCTTGTATATACAAGAAGGTTGTAGAGAGTAAGGTTGTCTTCCACGTATTGTACGTAGATGACATACTCTTGATAGGAAATGGTTTCCTATGCTACACTCGGTCAAGCTCTTCTTATCACGAGGATTCTCCATGGAAGATCTGGATTATACCTACTACATCTTGTGGATTATGATCTATGGTGATAGATCTAAGTGGATGTTGGGAGTGTCCCAAATCCAGGTACATTAACACGGTACTAAAGGGGTTTAGTATGGAAGATTCTGAGTGTGGTGGTTTGCCCACTTACTCAGGAATCACTCTCTCCAAAAAGATGTCTTCCAAGAATGATTTAAAGAGAGCTCGCGTGCAAGGGATACCCTATGCTTCGGCAGTAGGCTCTATCATGTATGCGATGTTATGTACCAGACCAGATGTAGATGACTCATAAGGTGTAGTGATCAGGAATCAATAGGATCTTGGGAGAATCACTGGACAGCTGTGGAGGACATTCTTAAGTACTTGAGAAGCACTAAATGAACGTTCTTGGTTTGAGCTTCCAGAGTGATAAGGTCGACTGAAAGTCAGTAACATGCATTGTCTTTACCCTCAGTAGAGGGACGGTATGTTGGAAGAGTTCCAAGCTAGATACCGTGACATACTAGACGATAAAGGCTTGATACATCGCTACCAACGATGCTACCAAAGTAGATGTCTGGATAATTCTTGTTCATGAGATGAACATGGTTCCTACCATTGAACGTCCAATAACTATTATTGTGACAAAAATGGAGTTGTGGCTTTGGCCTAGGAACACCGGTCTCATCAGCGATCCAGACATATTCTGAGGACAGTATCACCTGATCAGGGAGATGGTTGATCTCCAAGGGATCGATGTGAGGAGAGTTGACGCGAAGGATAACACAGCGGATCCACTCACAAAGGCCTTTCCCTAGAGAGACTTCTATAGGACGTTGAGTATGAGATACTGCAATAAATGGCCTTAGTGCAAGTGGGAGATTGTTAGTTATATGTATGCCCTAAAGGCCATTACTGTACATGTGATGTCTATTGTAGTGGATGCTTGGACATATATAGGGAGGACTTTCTTAATTGACATGATAGTATGCTATCCGGTTGCTCTTTATCTTAACATGTATACTTATTGTCTCTCTCTATTACATGTTGATAAAGCCCTTAGGATGAGTATTTGACTACCAGGTGTTTACCCCAATCAGAACAAAGCTCTGTTCAAATTCCGAGGCGGGAGATAAAGCAACGCTTCATCTTCCCCCAATCAGAGCAAAGCTCTGCTTTGAAAATTTAAAAATTTAATAAATAAAACAACGCTTCAGATTATTTGCGCTGCGCAACACGCCACGTGTCAGGCGCAGATGCATCAGCGCAGCGCCCAAGGCGGCACGCCCAATCAGAGCAAAGCTCTATTAAAGGAAGCAACGCTTCAGTTGCGCAGGCACTGCGCTGCGCGACGCTTCAGATGCGCTAGCGCAGTTGCGCTGCGCTGTGCGCTGCGCGACACGTGTCAGCGCAGATGCGCTAGTGCAGTTGCGCTGCGCTGTGCACGCGCTGGGGCATCTGCGCCAAACAGAATTAAATTTTTAAGAAATCTTTTCTGTTCTTGTTAAAACAAGAAGATTTTCTTCTGCAAAGCAGAAGCCCTTGGATCAAAAATCCGACGGTGGGGAAAATTCCCCAAATCACTCAGAGAAGGATCTCTTTAACTAATTTATGAGCACTATAAAAAGGACCCCAAGCCTCAATTCAAAGGCATCAACATCTTTCTAAAAAAAAAGAAGAAGAGAACTCTTGAGAACTCCTCAAGAACAACAGAAGGTAAAAACCTTTAGGAAAAAGAGAAAATTCTCTTATGGACAGATTATTGATCTAAGAACAAGATCAATAATCTTAAATAAAAAGAAAAATAAGTAATAATACTGCTTTGCACTTTCTTATGAACCATTGGTTCTTTGAAAACAAAAGAAAACTTGTTTTCTTTGATTTAAAATCGATCAAAATATAAAACAGTGCTTTGCACTTGAAAAATTGCGCTGTTGCGCTCCTTTGCACAGAGCGCGCCACGTGTCAGGAGCGCAACAGCGCAGCGCACTAGCGCAGCGCACTGCGCTGTTGCGCTTGCGCTCACCAGAGCATGACACGTGTCCTCACCACAAGCGCTTGCGCTCAGTAATTGGCGCAAAGCGCCTGGCAAATGCAATGCATTTCTTTCCTGAAGGGCCAGGCCCAATTAAAAGACTAAACAGGCCTAATTAAATTGATGCTCTGCATCATTTATAAATGGGCAGAGCCCAAACGAAATAATAAAAATGCTATGCATTTATAAAGGGGGCAAAGCCCAGACAAAACAGATGCCTTGCATCATTTATAAATGAGCAGAGCCCAGGATAAATTGATGCTCTGCATTTTTATGGGCAAAGCCTAAACAAAAAAATGGAAGAAATGCAATGCATAAAAATGTTGAACATTTTCAACTGGACTTAGCCCAATTCTGGCCGTAAGTCCTTAAATTAAATTGAATTGGGCACAAATGCCCCCCTTCAAATCAATTTATATCCGGTTCGACAGTACATCTCCGAGCTCGTATGACACTTCTCGTTGTAATCCTTCAACGACGTCAGAGAGGCGACGGGTCCCAACGACCACACATGAATACGGACTGCGGGGTCCTTAAACTCGTGGATCGAAACGTCCTTAAACTAATATTGGACCGAAACGTCCTTAAACTAATATTCGTCCCTAAATGGGAATGCTGGACCGGAACGTCCTTAAACTAATGTCGGACCGAAACGTCCTTAAACTAATATTCGTCCCTAAATGGGAATGCTGGACCGGAACGTCCTTAAACTAATGTCGGACCGAAACGTCCTTAAACTAATGATGGACCGGAACGTCCTTAAACTAATATCGGACCGAAACGTCCTTAAACTAATGATGGACCACTACGTCCTTAAACTGGCGACGGACCGAAACGTCCTTAAATTAATGATGGACCACTACATCCCTAAACTGGCAATGGACCCCCATGTCCCTAAACTGGAACACGGACCACTGCGTCCCTAAACTGGAACAATAGAGCCTTCAAATGCTCTTTTGTCGGATCTAAACGATCCCGTTTAAGTTGATCTTAGCCCCAAACACGGCTAACGTATCCTTAAACATTCAAACGGACTATAAAACTCCAAATCAATCTTGGTTCAAGGGTATATCTCTGAACTCCTCTGACATCTGTCGTTGTAATCCTTCAACGACGTTAGAGAGGTGACGAGTCCCGATGGCCAAATATTAAATGGATTATTCCGTTAAGTTGATCTTAGTCTCAAAACAGGACTAACGTATCCTTAACGAATGTTTAAGTTGATCTTAGCCGCAACGCGACTAATGCATCCTTAAACTAAAACCACCAGACCCAAATCTAAGTAAATACGGATTTGGACTAGTCCACGTCCTACGGGCGACGGCATTACTCAGTCTCCGTAAACAATCCACGGGCAACCATAAATGAAACAAACACACACGACACGAAGTGAAATTCCGGAGAAGGAGAAAGTTGTTACCGCGATGCGGTAGCGTAATTAACTATAGGGGCTTGCTCCTGCAGGGAAGAGCGTCCCCACAATCAAAAACCCCTCAAGCGAGGGGGAATCTGACGAAGTCTGCTACATCGGTCGCATCCGTCTAGACCTCCGATACACGGTGTCATAAATCAACTTGGCATCTTCGGAGAGGTGGACGGATAAAACCAAATAGCATCTGCCCCGAATCTCAGCGTCAGGACATCGCGGTCCTGTGCGCCGCTATTCGGAGGGGAACAGATTCTGGCACGCCCGGTGGGACCTTTTCCACTTTCCACTCCACACTTCGGGTGTCGTCTTCGCGAACCAGTCACGGTTTGTTAATGGTTGCCTTCGGATTTCAAGTTACTAAGATTTGGTCTTTTGCCTGGCGCAGAACTCAAGATTCAATGGCCTCTAATTGCACCAACTGCTCGAAGTGCCACTGCAACGGACACTCCACCTCACTGGGAGGTGTAGCATATGGGCCCCAAGCGGCTTCCTTCCTCACTCTGCCAGTAGACCAGGTGACCAAGGCCACCACTGGCCTGTTTTTCGGGACCATGATCCCACCTACAAGCTTCTCTGAGCCAATACCTGCACCGGAAGTGAACAAAAAGTCGGTCTTTGACCGGCTCACTGCTACGACGGCCCCTGTCGACGGGTCGCCCGCTACCAAACCGACAGCCTCTGTTTTCACCAGGCTAAATCTGAACTCTAAAATGGCTGTCCAAAGGAAGGCAATAACTGCTGCCCCAGAAGTCGTCAAGGAGGCTTCCCCTATCAAAGAGTCAGTCTTTTCAAGACTGACGATTCCTGCTCCTGCCCCTGCTCAAGGATCCGTCTTCGGCAGGTTGAATATCACCCCTCAGAAGACAACCTCAGTCTTTAAGAGGTTAACACCGGCGGCGCCTCATTCAGACAGGGGCAAAAAGAAACTATCTCAATCTCTGAGCCAATCCCAACGGCTCGCCGTGCTCGACGTCGCCATTGGCAACGAGTGAGGAAGGCAGGGGGCAACTCTCCCTCAGGGCTAACTCCACCGGCTCCAGTGGTGGAAGTCAACGCTGTTGTCCCAACTGGAAACAGCTTTGAACTGCTGAGGAGGGTACGGAAAAACTCTCCAACCGCTACACTGAAGAGATCTCCTCCACCTGCGGAGAGAGTTCCAGAAACGAAGCAAGAACAGCCCCCTCAACGGCTATCCTCAAGAATTTACAAGGTTTGGCGAAGGGTTCAAGACTCCGTGATCGACACGGATCACTCCCGTCAACAAAAGAAGATGAAGGTGCAAAAAGAAAAGGACCGTCCTATTAAACAGCAGAGGACAACGATCACCAAGGTGCCCACTACAACGGCCCCTTCAACTTCAACGGCCCACAAAAGAGGAAGGCCGGAGAAAACCCCCGCGCCCACGGCAAATGCCAGAGGTGGTGAACCTAAACGCCCCAAATCAGGGGGCATAACAGTTCATACGGTTTATATGGCATCGGGAAAAGAAGATAGCCGCATATCAACAGGTCATAGACCGCACACGAGGTCAGTGACCAAGGCTCAAGAGCAGCAGCAGAAGCTCCAAGAAATGATGAACGCTATGGCCGCACTTACAGGGCCAAAAGAAATCCTTGAAACATCCTCGGATGAACGCCAAGAGGAAGAAACCGACGCCGAATTCCTTCGTCGGATATTGGAGAAGAAGGACAAAGAGGCTGCCGAACAAGCAGCCAACATACAGCGTATGGGCCTCCTCTTCCAAGACATGATAGGGATGATGATACAACAAGATCCTCCGGCTGAAGAGCCCCCAATCGTCCTTGAAGACGATAGGGGAGAGACGTCGAATCCTCCACCAGCTCTGTCCACTGCTAAAGAGGATACAATCTCCAAAGCTGATTTGGATGAGTACACAGCCCAGCAAATACGGGTTCATCATGCGACTGAAGCGGCCGGTCAGGTCGTAAAAAGGGGGCGGCCATATCCAAGTTGGTACGATCAAATCAAGTACCTATCCGGTTACACAATTCCCAAGTTCCATGTCTACAAAGGGACGGGCAATCCTCATCAGCATGTTGCCCAGTTCAGGGCACTCTGCGGCAACACCGGCGGTGATGACAAGCTGTTGCTTCGCCAGTTTGTTGGAAGCTTATCAGATACGGCATTCGAATGGTACTCTGAGCTCCCGAACGACTCTATTAAAACCTTCGCGGAGATGGAGCTGTTGTTTACTCAGCGTTTTGCAAGCGCCAGTGAACGTACCCCGATGACAGCACTGATTAACGCCAGGGTAAAGCCAGGCGAGACGTGGGTTCAGTACGCTATACGATGGCGGAACTTATGGTCAAAGTGTGAGCAGCGCACTGAAGAAGCTCCCGCGGTGGGTATGTTTGTGGGAACCCTCGATCCACAAGCAAACATCTCGCAGTTTATGATGTTTTTCAAGCCGACTACCTTCCAGGCCTTGATTGACAAACTAGTGCAAATGGATCAAATGGGCCATAAACCCCCTCTTCCAAGGCCAGACACCCGAAATGACAAAGGGAAGGGAAAAGAGATCGTCGTCGCTAATGCTCAACAACAACCGAGTGACTCGAAGCCGGTTGCTCGTCAAAATAATACGCGACCATACGTGCCCCTTGAGGATAGGATGGGACGTCCTTATTCCTTTCCCCGCGATAAAACGAGGAGGTTATTCGAGCTGGCGTTGCGCAACAGACTCATAAATTTGCCGGATCCAAAGCGTCCGTTGCAACCAAGTGACGTCAACGAGCCCAACTACTGTCCTTATCATCGAGTACTAGGCCATCCGATCAAAGATTGCTACGTTTTCAAGAATTGGCTTGAAAACCAGTACCGAAAGGGCAAGTTCGCGTTATCTGACAAATGGAAGGTGAATCCCCCGCAGCCCCACACCTCTAAGGGTACGAATACGCCGGGGGCAACATGCTCCGTCATTGAAGAAGCTCCTTGAGAGGTTGTATTATCAGCCAAGACAAAGAGGATGCTAAACGATCTTCAGACATATCCAGCGATCAAGTGGAAGAATCCGTTGGAACCGCAGCTCATTGAAGGGATGTTGAAGCCACGTCCAACTCCGAAGACCGATGGTGGCGGTTCAAGCACTTGCAGCCAGCCGTCAAAATCTTCGAAAAAGAAGAAGAAGAAATCTAAGAAGCCTGTGAAGCCTGACGGCAAACGCACGGACTTACAAAAGCAAATTGACGCGTTGGAAGAATACAACCAAAAGGCGCGGACTCCCATTACATTCCAAGAGTTCCTCAATCACGCCTTTCAAGAAGAAGATGAAGGAGAAAGTTCATCGGATGAATCCGAGGAATATGTGGCGAGCTGTCATATGATTTCCCATTCGATCACGAACGATGAGGAGACTCCTTGCACCGAAAAGCTGGGGGCAGATCCTGAACCAAAAGTTCTGGGGCCACCAGATGAAATAATCGACGCATTCCTTAATGAAGCTCGGTTGAAAAGTAAAGCTGATTGGGAGCGCGAGGCGGCTATATTTGAAAGGGCCAAGCGCCAGCGACTCGATGAAGGAGCTGAGATGATCCCGGTGGAGCTAAACACCTCCGCTACCGACAAAAGCCAATTCAAGATGAGAAAGAAGTTTGCTAAGGCTATATCAATGGGCATGAAGCTACCATCCTCCGAAGAAGAAATTACCGGTGAAGCGAAAATGCACCCATCTTATTGCTTATATCATCAAAAGATTTCGCACCCCACTCAAGAGTGCAAAGCTTTCGATAGATGGTGGCAAGGATATGTTGCTCATCGACAACGCTTTAAGCGGGAGAAGCGTAAAACTCGTCGAGAGCAAAGAAATACGACCGAAGGGAGTAAAAGAACTACCGGCGATTGTCGCGTAGTTAACACCGGCGGGTCACAAGTGCCTACATTCGGGAGCGATTCTGATGAGGAGCTGGAACTTGCCCCTCTCTTTAAAGGGTCCGCTTCGAGAAAAGAAGAAGAACCGAAGGTTTGCGAAAATATCCGGCTACGTAATCGCACGCTGCCCGAAAAGAACCTCAGACCCTCGAACAAAAAAGATAAAGGGAAAGAAAAGGCCTCTGGGGATATCGTCTTAGATGACCAAGTAGCGGAAGAGCTAGCTGCTAAAGATCCACCAAAGAAGGATAAGGTGGACTACAACGTCTTAGCACATCTGAGGAAGCTGCCCTCACAGCTCAGCATTCTTGACGCCCTTTTGCTATCAAAAGAGGCGAGAGATTCGTTGATTAAGGCGCTCCAAGACCCAGAACAATTCCAAGCATGCCTGGCCGAGGAAAAGATGAAGGATGAATTGGAGGAGGTGCACACGGCCGATGTTACTTTTGGCGATGAAGAACTTCTACTTGGGACGTGCGAACACAATCGCCCTCTCTATGTCTCGGGATACTGCCATGATATAAAGATAGGCAAAATCCTGATCGATAACGGGTCGTCTGTTAACCTACTCAACGTGCGGGTGTTGAAGGAAATCTGCATGAGCGTCCAGCACCTTGCTCGGGACAAGATCACCATCTCCGGGTTCGACTCCCAATCGTCAAAGACTCTTGGATCTGTGATACTGACGCTACACTTCGGGCTACTTGTCACGGACATTAAGTTCCACATCATAGATGCCAAGACATGTTACAACGCTTTGCTCAGTCGACCATGGTTACACGAGTACAACATCATCCCTTCTACACAACATCAGTGTATGAAGTATTTTAAGGATGGTTTCGAGTATACTGTGGCGGGAGAACTGAACCCGTTCTCTGTGAACGAGGTCCGCAAATACGAAGATGCCAAATACTTCTTACCGGATTTCGAAGACACGGAAAGGTGTTGCAAGCCGGAGAATAAAACTAACGCTACCATCCCTGTCTTCGGCAGTGATACCGAGGAGGAAGAAGAAATAGTTTATTCGGGTCCTCCCCAACACACCAAGCCGGGACCATCCGCTCCTATGTTGATCTTTGGTAGTGATTCGGAGGATGAAGTCCATGCTGTATTCTCTGCTCGACCTTCAATACAAATGTCCGCTGATGAAGAGCAAAATCTACAAGTCGCCATAGTGCCGCTTAAACACCATAAAGAACTGGATGCACTTAATATTTACAATGTAGAAGAGCTGCAAACGTTCTATATCCCTCCCAGGCGAGAAAGCGAGAAAGCATTTCTGTTCTACCGCTCTGAAGAAACCAAGGTGGAAAAAGAAATCTGGCATGGCGCAGATCCTACGCTCGACAGGCTTCAGCCTATCCGTCTTCCCAGATATTATACAGAGGGTTTGAAGAAGCTGCTGAAACGCCAGGGGATATCCTTCAAACAGACCGTTAGAAAGGCCAAATTCTATGACAGGGTCTGGAACGTTCCCGGGACTCAACGCAAACTGCCTAACGGGAGAATGGAAACAAAAGGGCTTGGATACATCCGGTCAAAGAAATGAGAGTTACTACCCGGCTGCTACGTCGTGTATGACCTTGAGGAAGAAGCGGATGCTCAATGGGAGAACGCTAATCCTAAGCCAGTGAAAGTTCCAGATGCAAAGGAGCCCAGTCCGTCGTTCGAGGAACAAATGGACAAACTTATAAAGAAAGCTGGTCAAAAAGTCCGAGATGATCACAACCGTGAGACGGCCATCAACGAGAAAGCCAAGACGCAACGCCTTCTCCAACAGGCCGTAAAGGATGAAAATGCCGCTCCTTGCCAACCTGTTATAAAGAAGGCTCGGCGCAAAAGCATAAATAAGTCGAAAGGCCAAGAAGGCGCTCAACAGCAACAAAGCAGAGCTAAGAAGCCACGCAAACGGGAGTCGAGCGTTATTGATCTATCCCTCATGAAGAAAATGGGTCGAGCGTACTCGTTTCCTCGGGACAAGACGAAGAAGATACTTGATCTTGCTCTAAAGCATTAATTGCTTACATTGCCGGAATCCAAGCACCCCGAGCAAGCAAGCGAAGTCTCTGGCCCAAATTATTGCTCTTACCATCGAGTAATTGGGCACCCGCTCGAAGACTGCTTCACCTTTAAGAATTGGGTCGAAGATCAGTACCAGCTCGGCAAGTTCGCTCTGTCTGACAACTGGAAGGTAATGCCGCCACAGAAGCACGAGCCTAAGGCCACGAAAGAAGAACGGGTTCCACATTAGGATTGGAAGCGAATTCGCACCTGTCACATGATTACAATATTAAAAGAAGAGCCCGAGGACATAGATGAGCTCCCTTGGTGCTTCGAAAACAATGACAATGAGGTAATCTCAGAATTTCCACCGGCTCCGAAAGAACTGGAAGACGGCATACATACTATTGCAGATAACCTCAAGAAGATTGAGTTGGGATCGGAAGACGATCCGCGACCGACATTCATCAGCGAGTTACTATCTGAAGAAAGGGTAGCTGCGTTAAAGGGTGTGCTTCTGCAGCATAGAGATTGCTTTGCGTGGAACTATTCCGAAATGCCGGGACTAAACCCAGAAATTGCTGTGCACAAATTGGCAATATCCCCGGACGTCAAGCCAGTCAAACAGGCGCCGAGAAGAATGCGGCTTGAGCTTGAGATGAGCATCAATGCTGAGGTCAAGAAGCTGATCGACTCTGGCTTCATCCAGGAAGTTCAATACCCTGAATGGATCACCAACATCGTCCCGGTGATGAAGAAAAATGGGACTGTGCGCATATACGTGGATTTTCGGGATCTCAATAAAGCCTGCCCGAAGGATGATTTCCCGGTGCCGGTCACCGAATTAATGATAGACAACACGTCTACGCATGAGAATTTCTCTTTTATGGACGGCTCATCGGGGTATAACCAGATAAAGATGCATCCCGAAGACCAGAAGCACACCGCCTTCAGGACTCCTCTAGGTATATTCTGTTATAAAGTGATGCCCTTCGGTTTAAAGAATGCCGGTGCCACTTATCAAAGGGCCATGACAAAGATCTTCGATGACCTTATACATGAAATCGTCGAATGCTATATCGACGACCTCGTTGTTAAAAGCAAATCATATGAGGAACATCTCGAGCATCTGAAGACCGTATTTCAACGCCTTCGACAATACAACTTGAAGATGAACCCTCTTATGTGTGCATTCGGAGTTTCCTCGGGCAAATTTTTAGGATTCATCGTCCGACACCGGGGTATCGAAATAGATCCGTCCAAGATCAAGGCGATCATGGAAATGCCTCCGCCGAGGACTCTCAAGCAGTTACGGTCTCTCCAAGGGAAGCTCGCATACATACGGCGATTTATAGCCAACCTCTCTGGCAAGTGCCGCCCTTACAGTCACCTGATGAAGAAGGGAACCCCGTTCGTTTGGGATCAAAAATGCCAAAGCGCACTAGACGAGATCAAGCAATACCTGCAGAACCCGCCGGTGTTGGCTGCTCCGGTCAAGGGAAAACCCCTTATTCTTTATACAACCGCCCTCGAAGGTTCCTTAGGTGCATTATGGGCACAAGAGAACGATCAAGGGAAAGAAAGAGCACTCTACTACTTAAGTCGAGTTCTGCTGGGGGCAGAAAGCCACTACTCTCCCATTGAAAAACACTGCCTGGCGTTGATCTTCGCAATAACAAAACTTAGGCACTATGCGTTGGCACATGAGGTCCGTCTTATTGCAAAGGTGGACCCCCTTAAATACTTGATGTCAAAGGCTATACTGACAGGTCGACTCGCTAAATGGGCTCTGCTCTTGATGGAGTCCTCGATAACGTATCAACCTCTCAAGGCAGTGAAAGGCCAGGCCATCGCCGACTTTCTTGCTGAGCATCCGACACCCGTCGATTCTCCTCTGAGCTGCGATCTACCAGACGAGCATGCGTTTGACGCAATCGACGGTGGTGATACCCAATGGGAGCTCTTTTTCGATGGAGCGTCTTCCATGAAGAAGCGTGTAACCCTTCGAAAATCGTTTAGGCAGTTTTTCGGTAATCGGCTAATTTTTCGGCTTTTTCCGTAAAAAGTCAAAATAGGTATTTTTCATTGTAGACCTAATTATAAAAAATTTAGATAAGATATTACTATAATTTTGTCACTAAAATGTCACTTATAATTATCTAGTTAAATAAAAAAAAATTCGTAATTAATTATTTTTTTTTATTATTTTAAGCCTTTTTAAATACATTAAATTAGTGATAAATACAAATTTAATTAGGTAAATTTCATAATTAGGAGTCTTTATAAGCTAAAATATGGTGTTAATAAAATTATATCATGACTTGCAAACTTTTGGTTTTAGGGTGGGAAATTTAATGGAAAAATGGTGTAAAATGAGGTTTTTCTTGTAAATTGTTGATGTGAAAGCATTAAATGATAACATAATGGGTTTTTTTGACCTAGAAACTTCCACAAAACTCCCACAACCTCCCTCCCTTGCTCCAGGCCGAGCTCACTGCTGGAAACACCATTTTCCCCTCTCTTTCTTGCTTCAAAATTGCTTCAAAAATCAACAAAAATCCACAAAAATATACAATTTTCTTCACTAATTCTAACCTAAATCCCATTCCACTTCTTCCCAAACCCGAATTTGTTTAAAAGGTGGAGAAAATAGGTGTCTTGGAGGCTAGTTCAAACTAGGAATCATCACTTGTGAGGTACAATCTTAATCTAGTGTTTAATTGTAGTGTAAGCTTGCTAGATTTTGTAGTTTAAGTGTGAAATTTAGGTTATTTTGTTTGCTCATGAAAATCAAGAGAGGGATTTGAGTCCAAATTAAGGTTTGTAGCATGGTTGATGGATTTAAGTTAAGGATTGGTTATCTAATTGATTGGAGTGGTTAATAGTGTAGTGTTATGCTCGTTAAATCGACAAAATTTCGATGTTTGTATTGAATCGGTAAGCAAATTGCTTACTAGATTTTTACAAAAATTAGAATGCGATCAAATTGTGTTATGTTAGCGATATAATTAGCTTCGTATAGGACTATTAGAGTGCGCGAACGCGGGGTTTTGTCTAGTCGGGTTTTAGTTTTGTCGATTTCCCCGAAATGACGATTTTAGTTAACGATTAGCGATTTTCGTGCGTTTTCCCGCGCACCGAGTGTATGTTATGTTTAATTCGAGAGCGTCGATAATTGTATATTGTGACTTGTATCGTTTTAGGTTTTGTAATCTTATGCTTGGTATTGTGCAAATATATGATCGATCGGGGAAACATCGGACACGGCACGTAAAGGCAAGGCGGTGGTCGGATCGGATTAGCGGGGATTTCAGGTGAGTAGATGTATTCATCTATGGGGGAATCGTCTGGATGGCGCGATGCGCCCCCTAATTAGGATTACCCTACTTCTTGTAAGATTTATATTGTTAGCTAGCTTATCTATTCATGTACATTGCATACTCTTATAGCTAACCGTATATTAGATTGCATGGACATACATCTATACTTATGCGATATCACTTCGTAGGACACGAACACCATTACCATTGGCATCTGTTGCACACGCACTATTCATGTGACACACACGCCTTTGGTAATTGCCATGCCACGTGCACTATAGAACCTGTTTATCATAATATCGCCACTTGCATTCATACTTGATATGTGAAATTGCATAGCATATGTATACCTCGCATCATCATCATATTTATATAGATTTCTAGCCGAAATTCACATCGTATGCATTGATATCATAGACATTTATCATATATAACATGTGGACATTATGATTTTCTTGAGGATTTCAGTATTGTTGCGATTTCTGGATTTTTGGGGAAAACCGCAAGAATTTAACAAAAGCTTATATTTATCATTTTTAAAACAAAGTTGCGGTTTTCTCGTGATGTATGTGTCGTCTACCATGAGTTTTCATGTTTTCTGTTGGATTTCGAGACCCGATTCGAGGAGTGGATGAACCGTCTCGGGTACATGGTGGGCCCGGTATGGTACCCCGGGGCAAGAAGATCGAGTTGTAGACGATGAGCCTGGCAGGGGAAGACTACCTACCGGTGATGTCTGGCGCGGCGGATATCCGGAGGATACCGACCGTTGTCGTGAGATTTATGATATGGGCCGATCCGGACTGATGGAGCCCGATATTGAGACAGATATGATTCCTTTTTGGTGTCGATGCTTGACACGGGTTTTCAGATGATTTCTTGATGATATTTAGCTATTATATAGATATTCATGTTCTAAAGTTAAGAATTCAATAACCTTAGCAGTTAAAACACTTAAAGACTTAATAATGACATTGCATACCTGTGCATGCATACTAGAGATATCATAGCACATATGGACATGCATGTTGTGGTGCATTGCGTGCATTCTTACAATTGCCTTATTAGATGTTATATTTACTCACGAGCTGGCAACTCACCCCCGTTGTGCCACAGTGTCTTGCAGGTCGGACCCGTCAGTCTTGTAGCGGCGGGCTATCTTGTCATCAGTTCCTTTTGCTCAGACTCGCGACATCGCCCGTAGGTGGGTTGCGAGTATACTTTATTTCTTTTTGTTTTATCATTGTATCTAGTATTCTCCATCTACCACTTGTATTGTATATGCGACCTAGTGATGAGACTGAGAGATTTGTATATTTGTCGTTTCTTTTGGGTCGAGCTCACTTGAGCCGACGTGTGTTTTCTGGTATTTGCATCTCTTTTATGCTCTTTTTCTTGATATTACTATTATATTGCATGTGGTTGTGATCCGCCTTGGGCGAAGAGCTAGCTCCCGCTTGGGGATGCCATTTTTATAATTACAGGTTTATTATCTTGTTGTACCCATTTTGGGGGATAGAAAATACATGGGAGACTCTGCCGAAATTTTCAGAAATTTTTGATGTTTTTTTTTTGGATTCTATGCAACTTCAAAACCGTTTTCATTTAAGGTTTTCCTTCACTCTCTTTTGATTTTGGGTTAGATTTCTGGGCTTTGGCTGACTTAGGTTACGGTACGCCTTTAGACGTCTCGTAATCTAAGTGCCAGTCACGTTCCGTACTTTCGGGTCGTGACAAAGTTGGTATCAGAGCGTAGGTTTTACCTTTCTGAGTGTAGGACGACCTTGGTAGATGGAGCAGGTGACTTAAGCAGAGTGGCGTAGCGTGGGTATGATCCGCGGCATACTTACGATACGGTACTCCGCCTAAGTGACCTTAGGACATAATTGCTTGTATTTGCTTTCTTGATTCCTTGCATTTCTTGATTCAATTGCAATGATCTTATCAATCCTGTTTCTTATTCCAGTTTTGATGCCGCCAAAGACTACGAGAGCTCAGCGGGCTGCCGCTAGGGATGAGATTCGAGCGGGCTCGTCTGAGGCGAGGATCGAGCGGGAGGATACGCCTACCCCTCAGGGTCCTACTGATCCGCCTTATCCTGACCGTATTGCCAGACTAGAGGCCGGTATGCAAGAGTTGCGGCAGATGATGGGATCTCTAGTTGAGTCCAGCCGGGCACAGAGATCCGAGGACGTTCCTTCCACCGCACAGACCACGATCGTACCTGCTGCACAGATGGTCACTCCTGCTGCTACTACGGAGACTATCCATGTTTCACTATAGGAGTTCATGAGATTGAGGCCTCCAGCTTTTACCGGTACAGATGCGACAGAGGACCCACAGGCTTTTCTTGATAGGATGGCTCGGATTTGCCGTTCGTTGAGGTGTTCTGATGATAGATTGGTGGAGTTTGCGAGTTTTCGTCTGGAGGGTCTTGCCCAGACATGGTACGACTCAGTAGAGAGAGGTCGAGCTGCAGGTCTGCCTTCTATGACCTGGGATGAGTTTACATCTGCATTTCTTGCCCGTTTTCTTCCGGAGAGTGTCCGAGATGCTCGAGCCCGTAGTTTTGAGTCTTTGCGCAAGACTCCTGGGATGACAGTGTCGGAGTATGATATACAGTTTACCCAGTTGTCTCGATATGCTCCGTACCTAGTCGACACAGAAGAGAAGAGAATAAAGAGGTTTGTAAGAGGGCTTGATACACAGCTATTCCTTGCCATCGGCACCCAGCACTTTGATACATACGCTGCCGCGATGGATGCAGCCTTACTTTTGGAGGAGCGTATTTCTGAGACTCCGGTCGTTTCTGGGCCGAAGAGGATCCGTACTGATACGCCAGCCCAGCGGCAGATGGGCAGACATCGTGATAGATTATTTCCGGGAGATGGTGGAGGCAGAGTATTGAGACGAGGTCAGTTATTTGGTTCATATCCACAGACCCAGCAGTCGTCTCCAGGATGTTTTCGGTGTGGGAGTCAGTACCACCGTGTCAGAGACTGTACCATGGGACGCCAGGGCGCGGCGACAGTCCCGCATGTAACTTTACCACCCTCACCACCTTCTCAGAGAGCTTTACTTCCTACTCCTGATGATGCTCTACGTCAGTTAGATGCTTCTAGAGGCCGTGGGCGTGGCGGTCCAGTTCCGAGAGGACGAGGCGACAGAGGCAGAGGCCGAGGTAGAGGCAGAGGACAGCCAGCTATTAGTGGTGGACAGGCCCGAGTGTTCGCGTTGACTCCTAAGGATGCACAGGCATCCAATGCCGTCGTGACAGGTACTCTGCCAGTATGTTCTTTTGATGCACGGGTATTATTTGATCCAGGCTCCACACATTCCTATGTTTCCACGTATTTTGCACCGAGGTTGGGCCGAGAGTCTTCTCCGTTAGATCAGCCGCTTGTCGTTATTACCCCGGTAGGCGAGTCTTTTGTTGCTCGTTTTGTGTACCGATCGTGTTCCATTCGTATCGGGAAGAAAGATTCTTCAGTTGATTTGATTCTCCTCGATATGCTAGACTTTGACGTTCTTCTTAGTATGGACTGGCTAGCCACCTGTTATGCATCCGTGGACTGCCGTGAGAAAGCACTCAGATTCAGTTTTCCTGGTGAGCCGGTTCTTATTATTCAGGGAGATCGTAGTGCTACCCTTCCCAGCTTGATTTCTTCTTTTCGCGCTGGTCAGCTCTTGAGAAAAGGGTGTCAGGGATTCTTAGCCTATGTTTGTGATACTAGCTCCACAGAGGTTCCTTTGGACCAGGTCCCTATTGTGAGAGAGTTCCCTGATGTATTCCCTGACGAGCTGCCTGGTCTGCCACCAGAGCGCGAGATTGAGTTCTGTATTGACTTGATCCCTGGCACGGGGCCTATCTCTATACCGCCTTATCGGATGGCCCCGGCGGAGCTGAGAGAGCTAAAGGATCAGTTACAGGACTTGCTGGATAAAGGGCTTATCCGACCGAGTGTGTCACCTTGGGGTGCTCCCGTCCTGTTTATTAAGAAGAAGGACGGAAGTATGCGTTTATGCATTGATTATCGTCAGCTGAACCGGGTTACTGTGCGGAACAAGTATCCCCTACCCCGCATTGATGACTTATTTGATCAGCTCCAGGGTGCAGGGTTCTTCTCGAAGGTTGATTTACGGTCAGGTTATCACCAGTTGCGGGTTCGGAAGGAGGATATTCCGAAGACCGCTTTTCGTACTCGATATGGTCATTACGAGTTCTTGGTGATGTCGTTCGGGCTCACCAATGCCCCGGCAGCATTTATGGATTTGATGAACCGCGTATTCAGGCCGTATCTCGACCGGTTCATCATTGTGTTCATTGACGACATCTTGGTTTATTCTCGGAGCCGGGAGGAACATGAGCAGCACTTACGTATCACATTGCAGACTTTGAGGGAGCATCAGCTGTTCGCCAAATTTTCCAAGTACGCATTCTGGTTAGACAGTGTCGATTTCTTGGGTCATG